>CM064331.1:29052797-39052797 GCA_032595735.1 Pelochelys cantorii
AGCCATATCCTCAGGGATGGAGTGCCATGTGGGAAAAGGGCAGGGCAATGGCAGGAAGGGGTGGGTCTTGGTGTCAGTAACAGACCCCTGGCCCACCATTCTCTGGCTAGGGATGGCCTGACACCTCTGGTCTATACGCTTCATCTTGGCTAATGACTTACCATCCCTCGATGGAAATCTAGAATGGCCTTACATCACGGGTGGGGAACCTTTTTTATGTTGGGGGGCCGTTGACCAACAGAAAAATCAGTCAGGGACCACACACAAGCAAGAAGCAAAAAAAACCCAAACCTCTGCTGATGTGTCCCCTGACTGAGAAGGATAAAGACACTCCTCACATTCCCCTTGTACATCAGCACCGAGGGGGGCCCAGACTAGTAGATTGTGTGCTCCAGCCCCATGGGGGGACCATGAGGGGGCTGGAGCACCAGTGCAGCTTCCCTAGTGCTGGGGGGGAGCCCCGATTCTTGGGGGTCAGATCAGGGCCCCTGGGCCTTAGGTTCCCCATCCTTGCCTTACATCTTCAGAAACCCCAGTGGGATCCCTGTGTTTCTGTCTGAGGCAGATTGGTAGAACTACCCACCCCTCTTGAGAGATTGCCTTCATAAACTCCACTACAGTTCTTTTGATCTCTTGTGTTCCTGGGTATTTTTCTATCCATGCATTGTCTATTAACAGTTCTCAAGTGGTTGCTGAGAAATGGCCTATCAGGAGCCATTCTTTCCTTCTCAGCATATTTTTCTTCATGACCCAATTAAATTAAACCAATGTATCAATACAATAAACACCCCATAACCATATACAGCCTATTACAGAGTAGCTCCACATTCATCCTAGCATCTTAACTCATGGATAAAAGGAATGCCATAAACAGAGGAGATGAACGGCAGTTATCTTCCTGTTCTTCTTTGAGTGGTCCCCATGGGTGCTCCATGGAAGGTGTCGGGCTCATCCCGGCGCTGCAGCTTGGAGATTTTCAAGAGCCGTTGTCAGCCGGGCCTCGTGTGTGCGGACAGTGTCTCACACTGTTTGCGCACTTGGTCTGCTGCGTGTGGCCTGGCTCCCGCCAGTTCCTCTCGACCAGCCGTGGATGGAGCTCTTCCCTTCTCTCCTCAGAGACGATGATCTCCTTTGTTCACTGTAAATAGTTAAAAACCTCTTGTACATAAGTTATTCCTCCAAGTTCGTTATAAAAAAAAAAGGGGGAAAGAAACAACGAGTGTGTGGAAAATTCTACACCGCCAGTGTGTCGTGGCTTTGCCACCCCGCTAGGCCATTACCGGCCAATTGCCGAAGCACAAAAAAAAAAAAGAGACTAAAACTATCAAAGAAAAGAAAGAGAAGTAAAATAAATCCATTATGCCTGGTTTGCCAGGATTCAAAAAGTGCTCCCACTGCTAGGCAATGCCAACCTCAGATAGCCATGCCGCATGCATAAGGTGCCTGGGGGAGGAGCTAAACTGTGCTAAACTTATCGCCAGGGCACGCCGAGACCATGAAATGTGGCTTAAAATGATACTTTGACAAGGTGCTCCAACAATACACGCCAACCACCGCTACTCAACCTGAGGCCCAAAAGCACAGGGTGCCCTCCCCTGAAAGGGCCCCCTGAAAGAAGCAGAGACCATCTCCGGGGTCCTCTTTACTGGCTGGGGTCATCTCTAGAACCTGTAAGGGCGACCGACCCAGTACCTCGGGACTCACATCCCAGTCTGTGATTTCGCTCCCAGCCACAAAGACTAAGACCACGGCACCCCCAGCATGGGCAAGGTCAGCACTGGCCCCATTACCGGTGCTGAAGGACGGCATCCACCCTTCAGCGGCACCAGTCGCACTTACCTTGCTGGAACGGTCAGCACTGAGTTCACCGGCACCGAGCCCTCAAGATGCCGGTGCTGAGGAGCCCATGCAGGCATCTGCACTGCCAGAGACATGGTGCGGCACTTAGACATTGGCACCAGCACCGACAGATGTGACGGCGGAACTGACACACTCGGCGCAGCTACCGGCACCGAGAAAAGCGCAAGACAAGACTGGGGGCCACAAGAGCACCATTTCCCCATCCGCAATCTTCTCTCCTGGACCTTCTCCATCACCTCCTCAACACCATTCTCCTTTACAGTGGATTTATAGACATCACAGTCCCAGAGACCAGCATTACTACCGCCGCAGTTCTTGTTCATGACATTCACATCTATCATGCCCCCTCGATGAAGAATATTACACACGACGCTCCTACTCTCCAGCTTCCTCCGACAGACGCTCTCCCTCTTATCCTTATTCCCTGAGGCGTTTGCCGCCTCCTTCTTACAGCAGATGGTACGACAACGCCTGGTCATCCAGACACTCCTCACTGTACTACTCGCATTGCCACTATGATCAGCGTTCTGGGTCAGCGAGTTCCTCAGCCTACCACTACCAGTGCCACAATTACAATCGCCCATCTGGATCTGATACTTCTTTACCTTGCTCTTCTCCCCCTCAGGAGACTCAAATGAGCCAGGACTGCCAGCCAGCCTCCCCACCTCGCAGCCTAGTAATGGTCACCCAACAGTCGGAGCAGGAGGAGGGACAGCTTTCGGATGCAGACGATAGCCCCTAGATCCACCAACTGCGGATCATTCCTCCTCCTCTCCAGATAAGGCAGTATTCCCAGCTGATACTTCTCCTCCTGACGATTATAGGCAGTTCCAGGAGCTCTTTCACCACGTGGCTCAGTCTCAAGAGGTCCAATTAGCTGAAGTACAAGCCAAGCAATATTGCCTCTTGAAAAATCTCCACCCTCAACAGAGCTCAAAAATTGCCCTCCCTATCAATGAGGCCATCCTGGAGGCAGCAGAGCTTATCTGGCAGACTCCAACTTCCGTCCCACCCACCTGTAAACAGGCGGATAAGAAACATTTTGTTCCGGTGAAAGGTGCAGAATTTTTGTTTACTCATCCACAGCCCAATTCTTTGGTGGTGGTGGATGCGGCTCAGCAATGCGCAAAAGCACCACAATATAAGAACTCGGCACCTAACTTAAGGAAATTGGACATTTTTGGAAGAAAGGTTTACTCGTCAGCAACCCTCCTTCTCCAGATCGCTAATTACTCGGCTCTGTTATCAAACCGCAACTTCGACAACTATGCCAAGGTATTGGAGCTTCTTCAGCACCTTCCAGAAGCGAAGCAACCTCTTTTCAAGGCACAGGTACAGGAGGGCTTCTCAACAGCAAGGGCTAGCCTTCAGATGGCACTTGATGTCGCCGACATGGCTGCTCGAGCAATGGCAACAGCAATCGCCATGAGGAGGTCTTCCTGGCTTACCTCAGCTGCAGTTCCAAAAGAACTTCAGGGTAAAGTAGAGGACCTTCCGTTTGACAGAAAGAAGCTGTTTGCAGAACAAATGGATGAGGTCCTTCACTCTGGCAAGGACTCTCAAGCGACACTCCGTACATTGGGAATGTACACGTCGGCTTTTAGGAGAAAGAAGTATTTTCCATACCAGAGAAGATATGATTATCCCTTCCAAAGACAGCAGCCACACCGCCCAGTGCAGCAATCCCGCATGAGACACCGCCCAAATTACAGACGACCCCAACCTCCCCGTACGTCAACTCAACCGAATAACAAACAACAAATTTGACTTCTGGATTGAGGGCGCGCACCCAGTCATGAATACAGAGGCGGTTCCTCAGGTCTCCTGTCCCTTTCACCATCATTTGTGCCCCTTCCTCCAACAGTGGGTGCGGACTACTTCGGACAGATGGGTACTCCAGGTCATACAAGACGGACTTGCCATCCCCTTCACGTCTCTACCACCCACCAGCCCCCCAACCCTGTCCTTCTTCAGGGACCCATCTCACAAGGGCCTCTTGAGGCAAGAGGTACATCGTCTCTTGGCCACAGGAGACATAGAAGTAGTCCTGGCCCAGTACAGAGGAAGAGGGTTCTATTCGCACTATTTCCTCATGGAGAAAAACACAGGCAGATGGAGACCTATCAGGAAATCGAACAAATACCTAAAGAAGCAAAGATTCAAGATAGTGACCCTTTCTACCATTCTACTAGCTTTAGACAGAAACGACTGGTTCGCAGCCCTCGATCTCCAGGATGCCTACTTCCACATAGCCATACACCAGCTCACAGGTGATTCCTGCACTTCACCATAGGCAGCAATCATTTCCAGTATCGCGTTTTGCCATTCAGTCTTGCAGCTGCCCCCAGAGTGTTTTCCAAGGTTCTGGTGATTGTAACAGCTCACCACCAGCGAAAAGGTGTGATCATCTTCCCTTATCTGGACGATTGCCTCATAAAGGGGCAATTGAAAGAAGAAACGTTACGTATGATCATGCTAGCCGATCATAAAGCCCTAGGCTTTATCATCAACGAACAGAAGTCGACGACAGATCCCATGCAGATCATAAATTTTATAGGGGCAAGGTTAGACTCTTCCACGGTCCATGCATACCTACCGTACAAACGCTTCCGGGCCCTTGGGGACCTAGTTTCCACAGTGGCGATTGCCCCTATGGTACCGGTACTTACCTGCCTTCGTCTCCTCGGACATATGGCCGCCACCACTTTCATGGTTCTCCACACGAGGCTCCACTTTTGATGCTTGCAACATTGGCTGGCATCCATGTATATCCCCAACAAACACAGTATGTGCAGGTGGGTAGCCCCTACTAGCCTCGTACTTAAGTCACTGGCCTGGTGGACCAAATCTCAGAACTTGTTGATAGGCGTACCTTTCCGGCGTCAGCAACCTTCCATGCAGCTGACCACAGATACCTCCCTTATTGGTTGGGGTGCCCACATGGGCGGTATGATGACGCAAGGGAGATGGTCACTGACAGAATCCACCTGCCACATAAACCTCTTGGAGCTCAAGTCGGTGTTCCTGGCCTGCAAACACTTTCGATCCCATATTGCCAGGAGGACTATCAGAGTCTTGACAGACAATATAGTCACTATGTACTATATAAATTGACAAGGGGGCACACGTTCCCGATTGCTGTGTGCCCAGGCTGTCCGCTATGGAACTGGTGCATTCAAAACTACGTCACACTAGTGGCTGCATACTTACCTGGCACGAACAACATCATGGCCGACACTCTCAGCAGGCACTTCCCACAAGAGCACGAATGGGAGATCCGCTCCGACATTCTCCTTGGTATCTTCCATGTCTGGGGATATCCCCAAGTAGACCCCTTCGCTACCTATGAGAACAGGAAGTGTCACCTCTACTGCTCGAGAGCAGGCATCGGCAAGAGGTCTCTTGGGGATGCGTTACTAGTCCCATGCGAGGCAGACCTCAGTTATGCCTTTCCACCAATAGTGCTCATACCCAGGGTGCTGGAGAAAATCAACGCACATGCGGCCAGGGAAATTCTTATAGCCCCAGCCTGGGCAAGACAGCCATGGTACCCGTTTCTCCACCGGATGTCCCTGCAGACACCATGCTCACTGCCTCCTCTCCCAGACCTCCTCTCTCAGCACAGGCACTCTCTATTGCATCCCAGAACAGAGACGCTACACTTGACGGCATGGTTCCTAACTGGTTCACAGCGGAAGAACATTTATGTTCCGACGGAGTAAAGGCCGTGCTCTTACACAGTAGGAGAAACTCAACCAGAAGGACTTTCATAGCAAAATGGAGGAGGTTTACAATTTGGTGCACGCATAACCATATTGACCCTAGTACAGCACTGATCCAACAGATTCTAGACTATATCCTTTCTCTTGAGCAGTCTGGTCTGGCACTCTCTACCTCAAGAGTACACCTGTCAGCCATCAGCACTTTCCATGATACTATTCAGGGCACCTCGGTATTCACCCACCCGCTGACGAAAATAATGTTAAAGGGGCTGACGATCCTCAGGCCCCCACATAGGCCTCAGCCCCCCTCCTGGGACTTAGACTTGGTCCTTTGGACTTTGATGTATCCACCTTTTGAACTGATGGCTACTACATCACTCGTATTGTTAACCATGAAGGTGGTTTTTCTTCTAGCAATTACGTCAGCGCGTAGAGTTAGCAAACTAGCAGCTCTGATGGCTACACCGCCATTCACAGTTTTTACTAGAGATTCCCTTGTGTTGGGTCCCCACCCTGCATTCATTCCGAAAGTTTGCTCAAGCTTTCATCTAAATGAGCCTGTCGTTCTCTGCTCCTTTCACCCAAAGCCACATGCTTCCACTCGGGAAGCACTACTTCATATGTTCGATGTCAGGTGAGCGGTGGCTTTCTATATTGATAGGACATGGGGATGGCGGAAGATGGATCTCCTATGGTGTCCATAGCGGACAGATCAAAGGGTGCTCCTTTGTCCTCCCAGAGGGTTTCAAGACTTATCGTTTCCTGCATAACCACCGCCTATTCCATTCACAACAAACCCCTACAGCAACCGCCACGAGCGCATTCCACCAGAGCGGTAGCCGCGTTGACTGCCTTTGTCAGGGGAGTCTCACTGCCTGACATTTGCCAAGTGGCTACGTGGTCCTCCAGCACCACATTCATGAACCATTACGCTTTAGTGCAGCACTGGGCTGCGGACTCCAGGGTGGCTTCAGCAGTACTTTCAGTCACTGAAAATCCCTAACTCCGGAGCGCATCCAGAGTACTGCTGTGTAGCCACCTTCCGTGGAGCACCCATAGGGACCACTCGAAGAAGAAGAAGAAGTTACTCACCTTGGTGAAGTAACGATGGTTCTTCGAGATGTGTCCCTGTGGGTGCTCCATGTCCCGCCCTCCTCCCCGCTCCAGAGCCTTCCTTTGTCGTTTCAGGTATCCAGACAGCGAGAGAAACTGGCGGGAGCCGGGCCATGCGCAGTGGACCAAGACGCTGTCCACGCATGCACAGCCCGGCTGACAACGACTCTTGAAAATCTCTGAGCTGCGGCCCCGGGATAAGCCTTCCGTGGAGCACCCATCTTGAAGAACCATCGTTACTGCATCAAGGTGAGTAACTTCTTCTTTCTAGTTTTTGTGATTTCATATGAATAAAGAGGTTCTTTTCCATAGGAACAATAGGCTATCATTGCCAAATTACTTTCACTGTTTTAGATTTTGTTGCCCCCCAAGTAAATTTTTAAAGGAGGCCACCATTTGTTCTTATAGCACTTAATTGTTACCAATAATCCACAGATCTAATGACTTGTTTTATTGTGATGCTATGTATGTAAAAATTAGCTCAGTGATGTGTTCCTCTTTCTCCGGTTATGTAATGGTCAGTTGTATACAATATTACTCCCTTTGTATTGTTGGTCACATTTCCATAGTTAAGGTTGAGTTCTGTTTTTCATGCCAAGCAGGAAAATACAGTGAACCCTTTCCTAACATGTAGCATTCACTGAGTACAGAATGAATTTTCTGAAAAAGTACAAGTAAATTTGTGATTTTTGGGATCCTTGAAGCCTGGGGTTCCGTCTGTGATCATCTTGACTAATAGCCATTGATGGACCTATCCTCCATAAACTTGTTCAATTCTTTTTTTTAATCCAGTTATATCTGTGGCTTTCACAATATCCTCTGACAACAAGTTCCACAGGTTGTCTGTGCCTTGTGTGAAAAACTACTTGTTTGTTTTAAATCTGCTGCTAATTAATTTAATTGGGTGGCACCTGGTTCTTGTGTTGTGTAGAGACTAAATGTAGAGGCTCTATTCACTCATGATTTCATAATCCCTATCATATCTTGCCATAGTTATCTGTGTTAAGGAAAGATTTCATTCACCACTTCGATTTTGCAGCAGCAGTCAAATTTAAATATTCTAGCAAAGAGAAGACTTAAAAAAATATATGTGAAGTTTTACTGGCAGAAAAGTGAGAAGAATTCAGGAGTTGTGAAGAGGAACCCTACTGCTTGTGTTTATCCCCTTAACTGCATCAGGCAATAGTGCAAAAGCTAGCCTAGCTATTTTAATGATACCAGTGAAAGGTATTTTTACAGTTCTATGTTTTTAGAGTGCACGGCATTAGACTTTCTCCTACAACACTTCTCATTCACACTAGACTGAATTATTTATTCTTCATGACTGTATTATTTCATCCTGGAAACTCTCAAATAAAATGCTGCCAAAAATGTTGAGAGATGTACAATGGTGTTTGTCTAGATACTAATGTATGAAACAACATTGTCTGGCCTAGGTGTTTATTGCTACAATTTTTTACCAACAAGTGATACCCACATTGTTAAAGATAAGCCACATATACTCTTGTGGACATATAAACGCATGCACTTGCTATGTGATTGTGGGGTTACAGGACCATAGGTACTAACAAGATCATGATACTCTCTCTCTCTCTATATATATATATACAGGGCTCGACAAACCGCTGTTTCTACTTGCCCATGGCGAGTAGATTTCAGCCAGTTGCTCCGTGCGCCCCATTCACCGGCGCTGCGCACATGCACAGTGCCAGTCTGGCACATGCGCGGTGCAGGGCTGGCGAGTAGCTCTCGCTGCAGTTTGTTGAGCCCTTTGTGTGTGTGTGTGTGTGTGTGTGTGTGTGTGTGTGTGTATATATATATTTGTTAGTCTCTACGGTGCCACGGGACTACTCGTTTTTAAAGTTACAGACTAACACAGCTACCCCTCTGAGTAGGGTTCCAGGTGTCCAGTATTGACCCAGACAATCCAGTATTTTCACCTCCTGTCCGGTAAAAAAAATCAGAAAATACCGGACACCTAAAATGTCTGGTATTTTCTGATTTTTTTTTCCTGCCAGGAGGTGAAAATACTGGACACCTGGCAACCCTACGACACACTCAGCAACCGGGCCTAGCCCCCGCCCCCCACCCCGGACCTCCCACCAGGCCCCTCCAGAGATACCCCCACTCCCACCCCACCCAACCCCCCGCTTACCTGGTTCTGCAGGTGCTTGTCTTGTGGCTGGAACAGAAAAACAAAATGGCCACCAGCAAAAAAGCCTCTTCTTAAAGGGGCCATACTGATTTTTTATTATTTAATTTTTTTTTGTTTAATAATTGCTGTTGGGGTCCTTTTTTTCCTCAACAACTTTGGTCTCCCCCCTTTTTTTTTCTCAAGAGAATTTTTTTCCCAGTGTTTTTTTTTGGAGGGGGGGGTGTTCGATATTTTTGGTTAAACCATCTGGCAACTCTACCTCTGAGATGACATGACTTTGAAAATGTGTACAGACATTAGTATGCATGTTATAGTGGCTTGGAGTAGAGTATAAGATTAATGGAGAAAGTGAATAGCAGTGGTCTCCTACCGGTATTCATGGGCTGCTCATTACCAACACAGTCTTCAGACAAGCCAACAAATTTAAAACTTTGCAGATGCATCTGAATTTAAAGACCTGGCATCTGATTTACCGTGACATTACACATCAGTAGGATACCATGGTCACCAGATCTATGCGAAGAGTAAGCTGTTGGACCAACCATAAGATGATCAGAGCCATTTACAATGCACATGTTTTTTTCCCCTCAGCAAAACAGATTGAACTGAAATTGAACATAGCAAAATTGAAACATCCATTTCCAAGAAAACTTGAGAAAAAAATTAAAAGCATTACATCATCACCTAATAGCAACCTTGAAAAGTGGAATATATTCAAATAGGCATCCTTTAAACCTTAGAAGGAACTCTTAAGTAAAAAAATCAAAGATGATACCAGGATTGGTTTGATGAAAATGTTGGTGAAACCAAAAAGATCTTCAAGGAAAAGAAAAATGTGTTTGGTCTAGATATATGACAATCAATATCAAAGTTACAGTTCCAGCTGAAATCTTAATATTTGAAGGCCCCCAAATTCTTCTATCTATATGAAATAATTAAGGATAATTGGAAACCTAGGAGAATTCCTTGGGATTTCAAAGATCCAGTCATAGTTACACTATACAAAAATAAAGGCAACAAAAGTGATCGTGACAGCTATTGGGTTATCTCCCTGCTGTCTGTAGATAGTAAAATCTTCACTTGTATATTTTGCTCAATAGGCTTGTTGCAACAGTACCAGAGAAGCTTCTACTCAAGACCCAATATGGATGTAGATCAGATTGAAGAACCATAGACAAGATTTTCATTGAGAGACAGATCCACGAAAAATAGATTTTAAAAAATGGAACTGTATGTTGTCTTCATTGATGTAAAAAAATGGTTTGACAGTATGAGCAGAAATGACCTCTGGAGAATTTTAGAAATGTGTGGCTGGCCCACCAAATTTATGGACATCAGACATCACTTCCATGAAGACATGACTCATCAAGAACTGTCCAATGATGGCCTCTCTAACCCATTCCCTTAATTTAATGGGCGCTGAAATAAGGTTTCATGGAGGCACTGATCTCTGGTCTCTTCTTCACTGATGTTCTGCATTACACAACTGATGACCTTCAAAAGGTCTCTCTGCACAAGATGCAGAACTAATGGAAACTTTTCAATCTCTGAAGACTTACTGCAAAGACAAAAATTTCTTGTGGACTTTTTAGCAAATGATTATGCTTTATTATTCAGTCATAATGAAAGTGACCTGCAGCTTATTCTTGTTGGGTTCTCAGACATAATTAAACAGTTTGGAGTTGCCATCACCCTGGAAAAAAAAGTGAAGTCCTCTTGTAGCCAGTCCCATCAATCACTACCTTTGATTCATCGATGGTACAAAACTAAAGAATGTCAATCACTTTACATATCTTGATACTAACATCTAAAGAAAGGATTCCTTGGATCAAGAAATGTCATAGAGAATACAAAAAGCTTTCAGAAGATTTTGCCATAGGATACTCAAACTGTCAACAAAACTGATGATAAACCATGCAGCAATGATAGGGTCTCTTTTAAATAGGTATGAAAAACAATTACCATAAACATGTAGGCTTGAAAAATGTTGCCAACATTGTCTTCAACAGAGATACTAAAATGCCTTTATTTTGGTGAACAGGTAACCACTGAATTTTTCAGCAGTTCCATGTTTACACACGGGGGTGATATCTCTGGGGGAGCTGGTGCATGTGGGGAGTCTGCTATATCAGAGGCAGCAGCGCAGGGGGAGAGAGCAGGTGCCTCCTTGGGAACCAGTGTTTGTGAGGAACCTGCTTAAAAGCTGGCTCCCTGCAAGCATCAGCTCCAATCTGCCCTCCCCACACTACTGAGGCAGTGGTGTGGGGCGGGCGGTGCATGTAACCGGGAAAGTTTAACCAATGAGCCCATGCTCATTGGTTAACTATTTACACTATCACTCCCTAATCTTCAATCCAGTCTGAAGATATGCTGGAAAGAAAAAGTGTCAAATAGTAACATCCTTGAAAGGGTAAAATTAACTAGAATCCAGGCAATGATTATCAAAGCTCAGCAGAGATGGACAGATCTTGTGAACAAAATGGGTGGTGACCAGACTCTTGAAAAAAGTCCTGTATGGTGAGCTGAA
The DNA here is from genome assembly GCA_032595735.1 of Pelochelys cantorii. NCBI lineage: Eukaryota > Metazoa > Chordata > Testudines > Trionychidae > Pelochelys > Pelochelys cantorii. The sequence continues at coordinate 29,064,175 of CM064331.1, forward strand.
ACTTGGAAAGTGCAAGAAGGGTGCTCAGTGTAAATGTTGCAAAGACATCCTTAAGCAGAAACAAACAAGTTTGTTTACATTGATGGGAGATGCTAATGCCTGCTTCTTATTTACAATGTCGTGTTATATGGGATGATGCCCCAGCACATGTTAATTTTAAGATTGCTTTCACAGCAGATTTGACAAAACGCAAAGAAGGTACCAATGTGAGATTTCTAAAGATAGCTAGAGCACTCAGCCCAAGGTTTAAGAATCTGAAGTGTGTCAACTCACAGGGGCAGGGCCCAACAGGGTTGTGGATTCGCTTCAAGACAGAGTCGATTAGGGATAGTTGGTTTTATTAATCTCACTACATCACTACTATTACAGGCTTAATACTGCCAGATGGTTACACAGCTACTGCAAAGTAATACGCCAATAAGCATAGGCAGAGCAATGTATAAAAGAGTAACAAGCACTTGGAAATGCTTACACCCCTTCAGTCTATGGGGAGTCCTGTTCTAGTCACCTCGCACCTGGCCTCAGTGGATGTGGCTCCAGCTAGGAGGATCCAGGGCACCCTTCAGGGTCTAGGTCCCTGGTGAGACTCAGTGGGCACGGGACTCCCTACACTAGTTGTACTACAGTTTTTACTGGGTGTGCATGTACCTGGCTCAACGCCATTCTTATCACTCTTATGAGCTGAGACTGAGGTCAAATTTGTTTACCGCTTAGTCGTTTCCCAGCTCAAAGCATGGGTTAAAGCTCATAAAGCTCAGCTGCTGTTTGGGCTTGCAGGGTCCCAGGCTATGCTAAGCTGGGTATAGCAGGGATGGAAACTTCCATCCCAGGCCTGCTAAACTGCAGGACCCACGTATGACTTTTATGTGACAAAGTGTCATCCAAATTCTAAAAGGGATGAGGTGTGGAGCATGCTCTCAGAAGTTTTAAAAGAGCAACATACTGATACAGAAACTATAGAAGTCGAACCACCAAAAAAAAAATCAGCCTTCTGCTGATGACATCTGACTTGGATGAAAATGAACATGTACTGGTCTGCACTGCTTTGGGTCATTATCAAGCAGAACCCATCATCTGCATGGATGCGTGTCCTCTGGAATGGTAGTTGAAGCATGAAGGGACATGAATCTTTAGCACATATGGCCCATAAATATCTTGACACGGCAGCTACAAAAGTGCCATGTGAATGCTTGTTCTCACTTCCAGGTAACATTGCAGATAAGAAGCAGGCAGCATTATCTCCTACAAATTGTAACCAAACTTGTTTGTCTGAGTAATTGGCCGAACAAGAATTAGGCTTGAGCAGACTTGTAAACGCTAAAGTTTTACATTGTTTTATTTTTAATGCAGTTTTTTGTACATAATTCTGTATTTGCAAGTTCAACTTTCATGATAGAGATTGCACTACAGTACTTCTAAGAGATTAATTGAAAAATACCATGTTTTTACAGTGCAAATGTTTGTCAGAAAAAATAGATACAGTAAGCACTATACACTTTATTCTGTGTTGTAACTGAAATCAGTGTATTTGAAAATTATAGACAACATCGAAAAATATTTAAAATAAATAGTATGCCATTTCTGTTTCACAGTGTGATTAATCGTGATTAATCTTTACTTTGACAAAGGTAGATGCAAAAAACTGACTGGAAAAGGGCCAAACATTATGCCAAGTCTTTGCGGGGGAACCTAGCGATTCCTATGTGACTTCTGTTCATGACCTTGCTCCTCATAGACTGCACTATATAGCCACAATAGAACACATGAGATGTCTGACATTGTTGGATATGACAGATAGCCATACTAGATAATGGAAGATGTTAATTATCTGCCATAATCATCAAAATATGTTTCTATATTAATCAAAGGTGACATTCACTCAGTACATCAGAAGTGTGTGTGAAAAGCCATCACTATAATAAAGCTCACCTGTGTGAAGGAAAGGCACACAAAGCCTGTATGCCATTTGATTCCTATATAAACACTCAAAACAGGGCTTAATGTGCCATGGTTGAATTTTTCTCTCTAATAATTACATCATAATAACCCAGTTTTATCTTTGTAACTTCTTGTTTTATATTAGAGCAGGGGGTTGACCTCACTAAATCCCACAGCTTCCACTGGGAGCAGTGAATGGTCGTGCCTGCAGATGCTCAGGTAAACAAAGAGTCTCGCGGCCTACCAGCAGCCTACCAGCGGCCTACCAGCAGCCTACCAGCGGCCTACCAGCAGCTTACCCTGATGAACCACAACCCCAAGTCTGAAAACCCCTGCGTCAGAACACAGTGCTCTAAAGTGAATATTTCGACCGCTTCTATAGATGAATTGTAGAAGAGCTTACATGAACTGAATGAAGCTGGGGGCTGCAGTAGCTTATACTGAGTCCAAATGCCTCAATATATCAAATGAACAATACTTACCTAAAAGTATTATTGCCCAGTAGGACAGTAGTGTCTCTATTAAGTGGAGCTCAGGACAGTTCTTCCTGCACTGTAATAATACTTTCTGCTAACTTTGTCTCTTATCGATAAATCCTATACAAAAAATCTTGAGTGAACTAGAGTCATAAATAGAGACCGGTTGCTTAAAGGGAAAATGCAATTACTGTTGCAGTTTATTATTTTAAAATAGTTTGAAAAGTAGGAAATGCAAAGGTAAAGATAAAATCAAGGAAAGAAATATTTGAAAGTCTGAAAACCCAGTAACAAGGTTTCACAAACAAGTGTAACTTTCCTGCTGTATCCTGTCACAGTACCATTCATGATGTAAAAATCACATCTGTGGCAGTTATCACAACTGCATTCCTAATATTTGTCATTTGTCCTTGGGGTGCAATAGGTCAGCTCATAGTGTAGTTAGTTTTGTAACACAGAGTACTCTGTAGTCTTCAGCCGTTATTTGATTAGTGGATAGTTTAGGGTATATATCTGCTTGTGTCAATGCATGTTTGGGTCTGACTTTCAACAGAGAAAATGAGATAATGTAGTGATCTTTGTACTCAACAGAAGCTAGACTGTATACATTTGACTTCATTTGATTTTGTTGTTAGGCTGGGTGTTTTGTAATTCTGGAATGATAACGAGGGGGGTGTTTGGGAAACATATCTACAGAGGATAAAATGTGATAAATGTTGGGGTCTCTTAACTGCTATGATTGTTTGGAGAATATGTCTTTTAACTTATGAATTCCATTTGACTCTTTGAACTAACAGACCATGTCTGAATTTCTAAATGGGACCATTGAGGACCATCAACAATTGAATAGGCCTCCTCAGGCAAGACAAAAGTGTCTACTGTCCAACAACTGTGGTGAGGAGAGTGGTTGGAAAATGGAAAAACCCCTGCAGGAGAGAAGCAGAAAAGGTGTTACTGCCTGCTCTTGGGGAAAAAAATACTTCTAACAAAGAGAGGTACGTGATCATTAAAATAAGAAGAGTGAGCAAAAGAAGGGCAGGAGGGACCCCTAACTGCACAAAGGACATTGATCACAACTCATAGGAGAATCAGGAGGGATGTGGACACTGACGGGAGGGGTTTGCATGCAGGTGTGTAGTGCTTTTCCACAGGTTTGTACCTCTCCTTGTGCTTCTTAATATTAAAGTGGGTGTGGTTCAGAGATTTCTTTGCAAAGGCAGTATGTCCCTTGCTTTCACTGACATGACGCCTGAAGTGCTGAACTACACACTGAGGCTATGTCTACACTATGTGTTTTGTCGGAAGAGGCAATGCAAATGAAGCGCTGATTAGGATTTTCTCACGCTTCATTTGCATAATCTATTCCAATCCATTTTTGCGCAAGAAGTTTTTGCACAAAAACATGCAGTGTGGATGTGTCCGTTTTGCACAAAAAAACCTTTTAGCGCAAGATCCTTATGCCTCTCCAGGGGTATGTCTACACAGCAAAGTTATTTCGAAATAACAGCCGTTATTTCAAAATAACTTTCCTAGCGTCTACACGAGCCAACTGCTATTTTGAAATTAATTCGAAATAGCCGAGGGCTTATTTTGAAATTGGTAAACCTCATTCCACAAGGAATAGCACCAATTTTGAAATTGCTATTTCGAAATAAGCGTTGCGCAGATGCTTATTTCAAAATAGGGGGCATCCAGCCCTTCCCAGGGTGCCCTGCTGGCTACTCTGGGCACAAACAGGAAAACTCCTCTCCTCCCTCCCCCTCCCAGAGACCTTAAAGGGCCTCTAGCTACAGTCTGTTGTGGCTAGCACCAGGCCTGCCAGCCACTCTGCCGCTGCCTCTGAGCCTGGCCGCAGCATGAACCAGCAAGCCAGCGGCAGCCAGCCCTCCACCGCTCCCCAGGACCAGTCTGCCAGCTCCCAGGAGCCTGCCAGGGGCTGGAAAAGGCAGGCACCTACCTGGTCCAGTGCAGAGATCAGGGACCACATTGAGGTTTTGGGGGAGGCCTCCAACGTCCATGATCTCTGCACTAGATGGAGGAACAGCCGTCTACAGCTGCATGGCTGCCAGCCTGGCCACCAAAGGCCACATCCGAACCCAGGAGCAGGTTCGGATGAAAACCAAGGAGCTGCGGCAGGCCTATGCCAGGGCCACAGGGGACAGCTCCCAAACAGGGGCAGACCCAGACAGCTGCCCCTATTATGATGCTCTGGTGGTCATCAACGCTGGGGCAGAGGGCCCTGACCAGGGCACGGAGGAGGGAGGGCCAGGAGCCACAGGAGCCCAGAGGGAGCATGCCACGCAGCCAGGGACCCCGAGCCATCCCAGTTGCCAGTGTCTTCTGAGGCCGGGGAGGTAACAACATGTGAGTTCCATCGCTGTCCCCGTATGCAGGGGCAGGAGGGGAGGGAGTCCAGAGACGGCTCGCGTGGGCCTTGCTGGCCACAGCTCATGCAGTAACCTGTGTATGTGCCATGCCATCCGTGGGCACGTGGCCCCAGCTGGCTGCCACACTGAGGCCTTGGCCTCTTACCCAGATGCGTATATGTATGAAGGCACATGACATGCTCCTGACCCCGGGGTGGGACACTGCACAATGCCCTCCCTCCACAAGCCCCCTCTACATAGAGGCACGGGACATCTCTCCCTCCCACCCCACCCCGCCCACACACAAGCTATATACAGCACAGGGGCATGGGTGCAGTCCCGGGCCAGCTCCCACTCCCGGGGATAGCAGGACATCCTGAACATGGCCTGTGTGCAAGCACATTGGCTCCGATGGTGCAGAGACCTGCCGTCCTCGCCTTGCAGAGGGGCGCTGGGCTTCACCCACTGTGTCCCCAGGGATAACTGACCACTTCTCTTGTTTCTCCACAGCCGCAGTAGCTGCAAGTGCAGGGCGCACCACCCCGCCCAGGACATCCTCCCGCACCCGGGCCAGCAGGCTGACCGGTAACCAGGAGGAGTACCAGCAGCAGCACCTGGCAATACTGTGGGGCCTGCACTGCACCCTGGACTACTGGGTGCATGAAGACCTACAGCTCCGGCCGGAGAGCTGGCGGGAGCTGCTTGTCCAGGGCTGTGCCATCTGCGGCCACCTGCAGACCCTGGTGCACAAATTGGTGCCTCCTGCCGCTCCAGCCCCTGCTTCCTCCCCAGCTACCGCTCCTCCTCCCACTCCTGCTCCCCCTCCCGCTTCTTCCTCCCCACCCTCCATACCCTTCCCCCCCCGCCCCAGGGATGCTGGGGCCCCCACACCCGCAGTGCTGGGAGACAGGTGGGCCAGCAAGACCCCCAATGCTGAGCTTCTCCTCCCTCTTCCTCCCCTTGCCTCCCCCTTCCAGCTCCCTCCTCCCAGGTTCCCCCTCCCCTCTGCCACCCTCTCGCCTCCCCACTCCTGCCCTCATTCCTCCCCCCCTCCCTGCCCACTCCAGTTTTGTTCAGTAAAGAGAGTTTGTTTTCATCCACATGTGTCTTTATTGTACATCAGGAAGGGGGGTTAGGGAGGGGTCAGTGAAAGGATGTGAGGGTGGTGAGGCACAAGCCCCCCGTGGGGCACACCAGGGAGATTTTAGTCCTCCTCTGGGTGGAAGCTCTCCCACAGGGCTTCCTGGATACGGACAGCCCCCCGATGGTCTCCCAGATGGCAGCCGTGCGGGGCTGCGTGTACAGGCTGACCAAGTGCTCAGCCTCTGCCATCCAGGCTGGCAGGAAAGCCTCCCTTCCTCTCACACAAATTATGCAGCACACAGCACACCACCACCAAGTGCAGAATATTCCACTCAGAGAGGTCCAGGCGGGTGAGGAGGCATCTAAAACGGGCCTTCAACCAGCCAAACGCCCCCTCTACCACAATGCAGGCCCTGCCAAACCTGGCATTAAAGGTCTGTAGGGAAGGGTTGAGGTGTCCTGTGTAGGGCTTCATGAGCCAGGGTTGTAGGGGCTAGGCTGCATCCCCGACCAGGCACACAGGCACATCCACGTCCCTGACCCTGATGTGGCATTTGGGGAAGAAAGTCCCGGCATGCAGCCTCTGGCACACGGAGGAGTTGCGGTAGACCTGCATGTGCTTTGCCGGACCAACCCACGTTAATGTCCACGAAGTGGCCCCGGTGGTCAGACGCAGCCTGCAGGATGATGGGGAAGTATCCATTCCGGTTTACGTACAGGGCGGCCTGGTGTTCCGGGGCACGGATGGGGATGTGTGTCCCGTTGATTACCCCCCCGCAGTTGGGGAAGCCCAGGCCGCCAAACCCCTCGATCACAGTGTCCATATCAGTGAAGCAGATGACTTTGTGGAGCAGCACTCTGTTGATGGCCTTGACCACCTGCACAGGGGGACACAAAACCGAGAGTCACTGGGGTACCAGGGTGGCTGAGAGTGCTCCTTCCCTGCCACTGCCCCGCACCCCCACTCCCCAGGAGCAAACCCCCCTGCAATCCTGGCCACCACGGGCAGTCCTTAGTGCGGGCAGGACAGAACAAACCCTCCCATGGAGGGGACTTGCACCACTTCCCCCCTTTTCCCTAGGGCAGCCCATCCCCTCCTTGCACCCCCCCTCCTGGCACAGTGGCTGGAGATTGCCATACCTGCATGAGCACCACTCCGACGGTGGATCTCCCAACACCAAACTGGTTCCCCACGGATCGGTAGCTATTTGGCATAGAGAGCTTCCAGAGGGCGATGGCCGCACGCTTGTGGAGGGGAATGGCGGGCCTCGTGTGCGTGTCCTGTCGCTGAAGAGCAGGGGCGAGCCACTCACAGAGCTCAAGGAAGGTGTCCTTCTTCATTCTAAAGTTCTGGGTCCATTGTTGGTCTCCCCAGCACTCCAGGACGATGCGATCCCACCCGTTGCTGCTGGTGTCCAGACGCCAAATGCGGCGGGGCACGCTGGCTCCAGGAGCTTCAGCTGCTCCTCCACTTACCCCAGGAGGGTCCAGATGATGGCCTGGGGGTCGGGCTGCAGCAGATGCTGCGAGGCAGCCTGCAGAAAGTGTTGCCAGGCTTTCAGTAACACATCCAAAAGAAGCACGAGAGTGCCCAGGGGCAGTTCCGGCTCCATGGTGCAGAGTGCTGTGGTGTCCTGAGTGAGGGCAACCAGAGCACACACAGAAAAAGATGCTTTGCTGTCCCTCAGCGAGGTAGGGAAGCAAGCAAGGAAACCTGAGAACTGGCTGTTCAGGGGGGTCCCTTTAAGCATAGGTCTCAGATAGCCTCAAGCAGCAGCCACACAAAGTAACTCCTGACCTGATGCCCTGCCAGAAGTGGTTTCAGCTGCCCTTAAATGCGATTCAGCGTCCAATCAGTGTGGATGTGCTATTTCGAAATAGCAAAATGCTATTTCAAAATGCATTTTGTGTTTAGACGCGTTATTTCAAAATATCTTATTTCAAAATAACTATTTCTAAATTAGATATTTTGAAATAACGCTGTAGTGTAGATATACCCCAGGAGTCTCAGCCAGAGTTGTAACAACTATAGCAGGAGAAGGCTTGGGGAACTTTTGTGGTTTTATTGTATAGCTTATTGTAATACTGGCGTTTGGAATGTTTTGAATGTGTGTGTTTGTAAGTGAATGAGTTTGAACCCAGTGGCCTAGATGCATAATTATGGATAGATACTTTTGGAAAAGAACATAACTTGCTAGTGGCAAGCTACAGTTAAACAGAAAGTGTGTGTGCTGAAAATCTCTCTTGAAATGTTTTAAAGTCTACAGTGCAAGGAAAATGAATATAGTATTTCAAAAAATTCAAGGCAAGCATCCCAGAGGTGAAGGTAGACATTGCTATTGTTTGCACATCAGCTCAGGTTCTCCATCCAAGCCAAATCTAAATGAGTGTGCTTATAGGAAAGAAGCAGGGGGAGAGTATAAAGGATATTCCTTGCAGAGCTTCACCTGCTGGGCCAGATCCACAGACTGTGTAAATTGATGCAGATCCACTTTCCAGCAGTTGAGGATCTGACCAATTTCATGCACTTTTGCTTGCCTCTCTGCATGTGCCTGCTTGAGAACAGAAATTAATTTCAGATACATTTATTTTCTTGTCTTTCCTTCCCTGTGCTTTATTCAGTCTACACAGGGTGACATGATGATACCTCACCTTGTGGCATTCAGACATATTATAATGGCCACCAAAACTGATGTGCGCTCCATGCCTGCTTGGATCTACTTTACTCACTGATGACAGGATGGTTCATTTGCTCTGTATTTCCTATACTCACCTTGTATGTGACATGCAATGTGAAGAAGACATCTCTGATGCTTTGCCCAAATTCAAAAAAGCAAATGGTGTACTGGTGTGACCCATGAATTCAAAGAAGAGATTACGTACTTCTAGCCTACAGCAATGAAGAGTAAGCGAAGCAGTGTATTTTCATACAGGAAAGAGCACTTTCCAATAGCCAAAAGGCAATCTGACTTCAGTGTGTAATGAAAACTAATGGTGGCTCCATGTGTTAAATATGGAGGCTGAAAACTAAAATCTTAGTAACATCTTTTCATGATGTGCCTGTCAACATTCCTGACTGACTAAATCAAGTGCCGTTACGCTGTTTGTTCACAATGTCAATGAAACCATGAAGCTAATGTTTTTCTTTAATAATGGCAATCAGAAGAAATAAGTGTGCAGTGAACAACAGAGCACAAACAGAGGTCAGCAGTAGGGTCTTTTCTCCTTCTTTTGAATCCTGGCTCTGTTTTCCTTAACTTGCCAGAAGGAACTGCTAATGAGTGAGGCAGCATCCCTCACTTAGCTTCTGGTGGCCTAGTGAGCTAGAGAACAGACTAGAACTACAAACTGAACTCTTAGCTATCCTGCTGAGCAGAGGAGACCCCCTATTATTAGCTGGATAGTACAAACCTTAGTGGAATCGTTTGTTTTGCAGTTCAAGTTCCTACTAAAAAAATACTTATTTTCACTAAGGTGTGAATCAGTATTGAAGATTATTTGATACCTGTTTTCTGTCACAACTTCAGCCCCTCTTTTTTTTTTTCTTGATTCAAAAGTACTGGATTTGGAGACTGAAGACAATGGTTTTTCACTCTGTGACCAGGCTTGAAAAGGACAAGCAGGGACCAGACAGTATGGTCGGTGACTGTTTCTGGAATGAACGCCTGCTTTTTAAATATATTTTGAACCGATCACATATTCAGAAATATGAAGTTAGAGGCTTCAAATTATCTGTTCAGCTTCCTATTTTTAAAACCTTCATTTAAGTTGCTTAGTGGCAAAGATTAGGGCTGGAGCTGTCTGTAATAACATACTGCATCATAATTTGCTCCTATTACTAATTCCCCCATAGATTTCAATGACCTTTGTAAAATAAAATCAGATGGAATTGACATATTTGTTTTAGAAGCTGCTAATCAATATCTATTTTGTAAGCCAATATGGTTATGTTGGCTGTTACAGTGATTGATTTCAGTTTGCTGACCAAAGGTGGGTGAATGGTTGATAAGAGTACTAAAAATGGCAAGGGTTAATAAATTCAGATGAGGTTGTCATCTTATTACCGGAGAGCAGTGAGTGAAGCACAGCCATTTAATTAACCTAGTCGCAATGAATTTCAAGCAACATGCAGTTAACACTCCATCTATTAAAACTGTGAAGCAGATGGTAGTGAGCAGTTTTGTCAGCCATAAATAGGATACCAATTTAAATTATTTGTTGCACTGGATTTTATAGGATAAAATTATCTCAAATTACATGGTGGGATATTTAATTATCTAACTTGTTCTTTTAATATATATATAGCCGAGCAGGTCTTGGTGCAATGGTAGAAAAGTCAGTACCTTCATGAAGTTTCAGAACTGGAAAGCTGTGTTGAACTAGCATTGCAGTGGCAGAATGTAAAGCCTATAGGAGGACATTTTCTTTCTAATCCAGGGCAGTTGGTAGTTGACAGATTTACATCTGAAGGACAAGGATCAATATCCTTTGAAAAGCTTTAGCCTAGCTCATGTATCGGTTGAGGAGAATCTTGGTATGCATATTAATATTAGGTAACCATTGGACGGCTACATGTGTAATATATATTGGCTGTTTCTCTTTTGCTCTAGATAAAGGATTGTGATAAATATTACATATACTACTACTAAATATTACATGTTCCCTTCTACTTTGCGCCATCCAAGTGAATTATGCTATTGTGTGATTGTACCCAGTTTTGCAACACTCCTACATATTACTGGTCTGGGACTGCTACCTGATAGCTGTAGTCATTTCACTTTAACAAATGGATACTGTTCATGGTCTCTGCAGAGGGAGCTGTGAGTTAAAAAGACAAATATGGAACAGAGCAGTGTTGTTGGTGCTGCAGAGTGTTGCTAGTGCTGCAGAGTTGTTAATGTTGCCAGTGCGGCTGTTCTCAGAGCTCCAATGTTAGTTGCACTAGCAGTGCATGCAGCATTGTTGACTCAGCAGACCTTGATGTTGTTCATAGAGACCACAGGCTTGGATCGATGGTGAAGATGCTCAGCCAAGTTTATTGTTGACAAAGCATGATCCTAATGTCCCATAGCAGCTACAGGTTCACCAATGTAGGTACCAGTTTAATCAGAACACCAGGTTGCTATCCCCTAGACTAGCACAGAGATGTCCCTCCTACAGCTGTTCCTTTTATACACTGATGCAAACTAGTTACATATTACACTCCAGGTGTTACTCTCTATGGAGATCTTGGGCAAACCACCACTTCCTGCTAGTTCAAACAAAACATCCTCACCCACTATCCTATCATTCCATCCTTAACTTGAGGGGTCAGTATGTACCATCTCTTGGGAATTTATTTATGTAATTACTTGAGAAATCTGTGTTCCTGTAGCATCCTTTCAGGTAAGGAAGGTGCTTTGTGTAGTTAGTTCAGGGGTGGGCAATAATTGTTAATGAGGGGCCACTCCAAGATTTTAGTAAGTGGTCAAGGGCTGCACTTCTGTGAGTGGGGTTTGGGGCAGCAGGTGGGGTGCAGAAGGGAGCTTGGGATAGAGGACTGGGGTGCAGGAGGGAGTGTGGAGCCTAAGAGGGAGTTTGACTGAGGGAGGGGGCTATAATCTGGGGCAGAGGCTTGGGGTGCAGGGTCCAGGAGGGGTTATGGGTGCAGGAGAGGATTCTGGCCTTGAGTAGGAGTGCAGGGTCTGGGAAGGAGTTGTGACCTGGGACAAGGGAGGAAACAGGGTGCAGAGGGTTTGGGTGGTGATGTGGGGCAGGGGTATGGGGTGCAGGGTCAGGGAGGGGTATGTGTGCAGGAAAGGATTCTGGCCTGGGAGAGGGGTGCAGGGTCTAGGAGGGAGTTGTGACCTGGAGGAGGTGGGGAGAGGGGATAAAATAGGGTGCCAGGGCAGGTTCTGGCTGGGATGTGCTTACCTAGGTGGCTCCCAGCCAGCAGCTCTGCAGATTCCTTCCCTGTGTGCTGCTCCACATGGCTCTGCTCCAGCACAGAGAGGGAGGGAGGGGGGAGCGAAGGGGTTTCATTCACTGCCCCAGCCTTCAGCAAAATTTCTCAGCTCCTATTGACTGGAAACTGGCCAATGGGAGCTTGGAGATTTTGCTAGGGGGTGGGGACAGTGCATGACATTTTCTCCTTCCTGCCCAACTTGCAGAGCAATTAGCAGCCTGCTCTTTTAAGCAGCTACCCCTGCTCTGTAGTAAGGGTGCCGGCAAGAGGGCCGCGGGCCAGATCCAGCAGTTTGGCGGGGCGGATTCGGTCTGCTAGCTGCCTCTTGCCCACCCCTGAGTTAGCTAATACCAAGGTCAGGCCTGCTCTAGTTCAAAGTCTTTGACTCATACTGTTAGTTATGCTAAGGGTTCCATCAATGCCTAACCATCGCATGCCTGTATGAGTTCACACTCTTAACTTCCTGTCAGGGTGGTTAAACACGGGAATAAATTGCCTAGGGAGCTTGTGGAATCTCCATCTTTGGAGATATTTAAGAGCAGGTTAGATAAACATCTATCACAAATGATAGACAGTGCTTGGTCCTGCTGTGAGGGTAGGGGACTGGATTAGATGACCTCTTGAGGTTCCTTCCAGTTCTAGTATTCTACGATTCTATGAACTTATCAGCTACTGGATGGACTTTGTCCACTAAGTTGCTGCTGTTACATGAAATCAACGGTGGCTAGGCAGAGCAGCCAGGGAGGAACAGAGAAAGTAGCTCTTTTAGAATCACCATTTGCCTGAGGATTATACCTGAATTTCATTTCCTAGCTAAGAAGCAAACACTCTACTTGTTTGTTTGCAATCAGAATACAAGCATGGGAGAAAAAGTGAAGCTTCAGTCTGTAACACAGATACATTACTGAACATGGGGAAATGCCATGCTTCCACAACTGGAGAGGAAGAGCAAAAATAATCTCTCAAACTCCAAACAAAAATACATCTGCTGGACTCATTCAGTTTTGTATTTACATTCTCCTTTTTTGAAAGTGCAGCATGGCAGTAACAAGACTCTGCCTCGTGTGAATAAGACTCATTAAACTGACAGAAAAGTAGCGGCTCTGCATTTCTTTATGTGAATGACTCTGGGACTTTCTCCTTGAAGAGCAGCACAAGGCAAGAGTGTCCTTTGTCACCGCCTTCTGATTGCTCTGCCTGTTGAACCACTTGCAATAGCTAGCAAAGACTCTCCAGGGATTCAGAGCATCACACTCCAGGACTAAGGAGATAAAATTGCTCTTTTAACAATGACATCCTGCTTCATCTCAGTAAAACACAAGTCTCTGTTCAGTGTCTGAAAGTCATCTTAGAGGCCTAGAGCTCTATAATGGTTTTTCATGTAAATATGACTAAATCAGAGGTGGTTTCTTGAGCAATCATCCAACAACAGTCAATTTTCTATGCTAATGGCTCCTTGAAGAAATCAAATACCTGGTGGTACAAACCTCACCCAATTTAAGTAAATTAATAACACTAAACCTACCATTCTTTTTAACATACCTTACATCAAGAAGGCAAAGTGACATAATATGTCATTATCTATGTTTGGCTAAATCAAAAACATTATATGCAACATGCAGCAATATTAAATGTCATGGAAAGAAAGTGAGAATCAGCTTGTTTGAGCTCCAAAGGCCAACAGAAAATAAATGAAGTATTCACCACCCCAAAGAACTTTCAGTAGTTGGGTAGCTGTGATCCAATCCCTTTGGCAGTGATATACAGAAACTCAAAACAGCAGGCCCATCTAGCAAAATATGGAAGCAGCTGATTGCTCTCTTCTTTCCAACCTGATTTATGGTGACAGCATTTTGCTTCTTCAGGACATCAGACAGTTCTGGGGTCTACTCTGCAAGTATGGAAAATATAAAATCAGATTACCTTGGTATAGTGCCTAAATTCTCACTGACTTCCAGGCACACCCGGCTACTGAGATAGGAAGACACTCACTTTGAAAGATGGGTGCTAAGGACTATCAAGAACTGGAAAGTTTTTCCAGGTCATGGTGCTAGTGAACTTTGTATGGCTCAAAACTAAATTTAATCCTTCTTACAATTTATATATATATACCTATAAGTTATTAATTTTCTTGAAACTGTTATAAAGGAGAAACTTTGCAACTGCAAAAGAGCCAGTTAGAAGAAACACTCAGACAGCGGCCTAAGCCAGTGGCTCTCAGTCTTTCCAGACTACTGTACCCCTTTCAAGAATTTGATTTGTCTTGCATACACCAAGTCTCACCTCACTTAAAAACTACTTGCTTACAAAATTAAACATAAAATTACGTAAGTGTCACAGAACTATTACTAACCAATTGCTTCCTTTGTCATTTTTACCATATTATAAAATAGACCAATTGGAATATAAATATTGTACTTGCATTTCAGTGTGCAATATATAAGGCAGTATAAACAAGTCATTGTATAAAGTTTTAGTTTGTACTGATTTTGCTAGTGCTTTTTATGTAGTCTGGTGTAAACTAGGCAAATATCTAGATGAGTTGATGTACCCTAGGTTGAGAACCACTGGCCTACCCTGAAGAAGCAGCTATGTCTATCATACAGCTTCTTCACTGAGAAACCTCTGGCGGTGTCTAGCCCTAAAGTTTTATGACAATTCAACCCAGCTGAGAATTCGCCCCCAGACTGAAAAACACCCAAATCACAGGGGATCGGTGAGGTTAAACACATTAGAGAGTGAGAGGCACTCGGATGGTATGGTAATGGGGGCCATGTAAGTACCTTAGAGCATCACTGTCAACAAGTACTTGTGTATTTCTTTTGAAACGTCTATCTGCAACTTTCACCAATAAATGTAGACTTTCTTTTTCTTTTTCTTTTTTAAACAAATTAAATCGAGACTTACCTTTCATCATATGAGCTGGAACCAGGAGTGTGGGGGATGCTGAAGTACCCCTATCTTGAAGAGATTTCTATCATATACACGACTCACAGTTTGGGTCAGTGGGTCTCAGCACCCCCACTATATGAATTGTTCCAGAGCCCCTGCCTTTGGCCTAGTCTACACTAGGAGTTAGATGCTCTGTGAGTATCTCTTGCCCTCGCTCAGACTTGTGTATGGAGCTGCTGTTACATATGCTGATTTTGGGCAATGAGCCACTACTTCACACATTCCAAGCTGGCAGTTGATTCAGTTTTTAACTTTTCATTACACTTGCCAAAAACTGAGCCACCAGACCAACCAGCTAGTTTTAATTTGGGAATTCAGAACACCATAGCTATGGTGAGCAAAAAGATGTGTGTACCTTAAAAGCCTACATTACACAGGGGGCAATATGAAGGTTTAACCTTCTGAAAACAACACTCTGGATCAACACTTTCAAAGGAAGTGTCTATAAATGATGGGATGTACACAAATCTCCTGGGACCCTGATAAATACCAAATGTGCAGTCTCAGCACATTTATAATAATCATAAGTCTTAGAGCTTACATAGCATTGTTCATTAGTAGAGCTCACAGTACTTTACAAAGAACACCACTGCAGCCATTTTAAGGATGGGGAAACTGAGACACAGTAAAGCAAAGCAACCTGCCTTAAGTGACCCAACAAATGGTAGCGAGGGGAACAAAACTCAGGTGAGTTTAATGTGGATAAATGTAAAGTAATGCACATTGGAAAAAACAACCCCAACTATACATATAATATGATGGGGGCTAATTTAGCTACAACTAATCAGGAAAGAGATCTTGGAGTCATCATGGATAGTTCTCTGAAGCCGTCCACACAGTGTGCAGCGGCAGTCAAAAAAGCAAACAGGATGTTAGGAATCATTAAAAAAGGGATAGAGAATAAGACGGAGAATATCATATTGCCCTTATATAAATCCATGGTACGCCCACATCTTGAATACTGCGTACAGATGTGGTCGTCTCATCTTAAAAAAGATATACTGGCATTAGAAAAGGTTCAGAGAAGGGCAACTAAAATGATTAGGGGTTTGGAATGGGTCCAATATGAGGAGAGATTAAAGAGACTAGGACTTTTCAGCTTGGAAAAGAGGAGACTAAGGTGTGATATGATAGAGGTATATAAAATCATGAGTGGCATGGAGAAAGTGAATAAGGAAAAGTTATTTACTTGTTCCCATTATATGAGAACTAGGGGCCACCAAATGAAACTAATGGGCATCAGGTTTAAAACAAATAAAAGGAAGTTCTTCTTCACACAGCGCATAGTCAATCTGTGGAACTCCTTGCCTGAGGAGGTTGTGAAGGCTAGGACTATAAGGGTATGTCTACACTGCCACCCTAGTTCGAACTAGGGTGGCTAATGTAGCATTCCAACTTGCAAATGAAGCCCGGGATTTAAATATCCCGGGCTTTATTTGCATGTTCCCGGGCGCCGCCATTTTTAAATGCCCCGTAGTTCGAACTCCCTGCCCGCGGCTACACGCGGCACGGACTAGGCAGTTCAAATTAAAGCTCCTAATTCGAACTACCATTATTTGCGCCCGGGAACATGCAAATAAAGCCCGGGATATTTAAATCCCGGGCTTCATTTGCAAGTTGGAATGCTACATTAGCCACCCTAGTTCGAACTAGGGTGGCAGTGTAGACATACCCTAACAGGGTTTAAAAGCGAACTAGATAAATTCATGGAGTTTAATTCATTAATGGCTATTAGCCTGTATGGGTAAGGAATGGTGTCCCTAGCCTCTGTTTGTCAGAGGATGGAGATGGATGGCAGGAGAGAGATCACTTGATCATTACCTGTTCCGTTCACTCCCGCTGGGACATCTGGCATTGGCCACTGATGGCAGACAGGGTACTGAGCTGGATGGACCTTTGGTCTGACCCAGTATGGCCGTTCTTATGTGAGCCCTGTTCATGTCCTTGCAAAAATGAAGCAAAACAGCAGCAGTGATCAAAAGCATATGAGCATTTTTAAAGTCATATGCACTCAGGTACACAAGTGTTTTAGGGTCTCATGTCATATCAGCTGACAATGCAATGCAATGTCCACATTGTACAGCATTATTATTAATGTAAAGAAATAAAGCTGTTTAAGGGAATAGTGGAAGAAGTCAATTAGTCACACGTCTGGGTCACCCAGTATTAGCTGTTCACACACAGCTATAAGATTGGGCTACTTCCTGAGTGCCTTGTTTTTCTTCAAACCTAAGTGGGAGTTTGCCTGAATAAGGACTGTTTAAAAAATGAAGGATAGAATGTGTCCTTGAGCAAAATGATGAGAGGAGCAAGGGTGAGTAAAGCTGCTTCAATGAATAGCCTTGCAAAGACAGAGGATCCAGGCCCTAGGGCAGGGGTGGGCAAGGTACCTCTCATGGGCTGGATCCAGCCTGCCAAGTGACTGGATCCTGCCTACGGACACTCTGCCAGGACTCTCAGGCACACCGCTGCCACTGTTTTAAGCAGCGGACTGCTCCATATGCCTCTCTGCTCTGGAGGAAAGGGAAGGCTAGGAAACAACCAACCAATAGGAGCTGAAAGATTGCCCTGGGGGGTCAGAGCTAGCGCAAGCCTCTTCACCCTCCCAAAGCTGAGAGTCACCTGGAGGGAGCAGCCTGCAGCTTTAAGTGATCTGGGGCTGCAGCCAGAAGGGAGCCCAGCCTGCCTTGGGGATGCTGCAGGGCTGCTGGCCCAAAAATGCTTAAGTAAGCACCTCCCAGCCAGAGCATGCCTCTGGCACCCCTACTCCTCCCACATCTCAACTCCCTTTCCCAGGTCACCATCCAAACCCTCTGCACCCCCCGTATCCCAGGTCACAATCCCTCTTAGACCCTGTACCCCCTCATACATCCCTCCCCCAGGCCAGAATCCTCTCCTGCAACCATACTTCCTCCCTGACCCTACATCCCAATCCCTACCCTGACCTAGGTCACCACCCTCTCCTTCTCAGACCTCACACCATGTCTTGCACCCCAGTCCCTTACCCCATGTACCCTTCTGCACCAGCCTTGACCCCGCACCACAGAAAAGTGTGGCCCTTGACAACTTTCCAAAATCTTGGAGTGGTCCCCCCCACCAAAAATTATTGCCCAACCCTTCCCTAGGAGAAGAACAGGGGTGGCAGAATACTAGAACTGGAAGGGACCTCGAGAGATCATCAAGTTCAGTCCCCTGCCCTCATGGCAGGACCAAGCACCATCTAGATCATTCCTGATAGATGTCTGTCTAACCTGCTCTTAAATATCATGAGCAATTGGATCAGGGACTGGGTGGAGTAGGCTGGATTTGAGGGGGAAGGATGCTGCATCCTGAAAAGGGGCTGCAGGAAATGATTACTCCCCTTCTTGCAGTCCTTGTCTGCTAGAGCAGGGGAGGAATTGTGCCGTATAAACCACAGTTTCTTCCCAGATGTTCTCTTGGCTCCCTGCCTCTAATCTATGTAGTGCATCCATCCTTATTTGTGGCTTACCCTTGTTTTAACATGTGTTTATTTTAAAACAGAATTAGAATATAATTTTGAGGTATTGGGAATATCCATTATTAGCTCAGAATGAGGCCATCAGGACTTGGCTCCATTATAAAGAGCTACTCATGAATATTCCCAATACTTCAAAATTATATTCTAATTCTGTTTTAAAATAGACATTAAAATATGAACTCTGCTGCAGTTCAAATAAACAATGTAGTAAATTTCAAAAGAAGGATTAGACATGAATAAGGATGGATGTGCCACATAGAATAGCTATGATTAAATTATAAGAGTTATCATCCTCATGCTTCAGGGCATATAGTCGTCACCAGCTGGGGTTAGGAAGAAATTTCCCCTATGGTACAATATTGCATAATTAAATAGATCATAAGGATACTTACATCTTTCTCTAAAGCATCCAGGTGTGGCTTAATGGACTACTGTAAATGGACCATTGATTTGTCCTACTATAGCAATTCCTATTGTAATGAGTCTCCATGAACGAGGGTTTGGTTTTTTATTAAAATTGGAACTGGAACAATTTTCTTCTGATTGGTTGGTCCCAGCTGTTAGTCATATAGCCAAACAAAGCTGCCTAGAGCTCTGCCTCATCTTGTATAGCTCATTTAAAAAGTGTCAGTGAGAAGCCTGAAATGACCACACTAGATAGAAAATAAAAGAAATATTTAGTACAGAAAGACCAGATTTCTCTCTCACTCTTTCTTGAAACGTGTGAGAGAGTGAACCTGACTAGATCTTCTGGAAGGCTCTCAGGATTCTAAAAGCCCTTTACATATGTTCCTGATAGAAGGCACAGTGTCCCAACTTTATATAAAATCCTCTTTATGGAAATTCTTTACAGTATGTTTAAATAACAGCCTTTTACAGATCCCATGTTAATATATTTGACTCACTTCTCAAATTTGCCTATTGATACTTTCTATCACTTCACCTACTCATCTTATAACATTTATAATTTGATGGGGGAAGTCCATATCTAAATGTCCAAGTTCATTTGTTTGTTTTTTAAATCTGCCATTCTATTGCCAAGAAATTAAACAAACAGATGCCACTCTTTTTCTGGGGCTCCATTAAATACAATGTCTTATGTACCATCTGCTGGATCTGCAGCAGCAATTAACAGTTTTATGCTATTCCCCAAGCAGCATTGACAGCAATTGATGATTCTGGGATACAAGCAAGTTCTTCTCTCCACCTGGAAAATTTAAATACCTATAAAATGATATTTTGATGTAAAGGAGCAGATTCTCTAAGAGGAACAGAGTTAATTTTTCAGTTGTAATGAATAAATGTAATTTCTACTCATTAAACATGTGAAGTCAATAATGAGCAGTTCCAGCGATAATTACTGGATTTTGCTATGTAAGGAAAACCAATACTCAAAACTGTCAAATTTTGTGCTATTTTTTTGACTGCCAGTTTTCCAAATAACACATCATTGAGAGGGGCTGGATGGCTCAGGGGCTTATTAGTTGGACACAGGCTAGTGACTCCTGGATCGCTGGTTCACATCTGCCGCAGGTTAGCAACTACTGAAAATCGCCACCATCTGATGATTCGTTGGTCCTGTCTGCAATAACATAGAGATCTCAGCCCATTGCCTGAGACCACTGCATTACTCAATCACACAGAGCACTAGCACTGGGATTATCTGACAGTGGGTGATGGGCTGAATGGACCTGGGCTGCTACTCTCATCACTCTTGATCCTTTTATTGGGAGGCCAGTGTGAGAAAGTTTGTACTGCCATTGGTTGTGCTGGGTCTGCTTTATAGAAAGAGGATTTACTTCAGCCTTCAGATCTGTCAAACAAGCTCCCTTCAGGAGCACTAAAAATTACTGATGTTAAATCTACTATATATTTGAGAGAGTTTGTCTGACCGGATGTCTGTATCTGTCTTCCAAATGGTAAGAGCCAGGACCAACAAATTTGGTAAACTTAAAGCAATGTAAGGGTTTGGTTGTGCCAGGAAAATGGGATGTGCCTAGAATGGGATGGCTTCTCATAAAACCATTCAGAAAAGAGACAATCACCAGGCAGGTGAAAGGGCCTGGCTGGGGGCACATGTCCCCTACCCTCATCTGGGACTGGTTCAGCCCTGAGCCTTTGACCCCTAAGACACCTTTTAAGGAGGGGTGTGTGAAGTGCCTCCCCCCCCCCCCCCCCGGTTTATATGGGAACATTGCTGACTGCTAACCTTCATCAGGGAATGAGAGGAAAGTGCACAGTTTGCTGCATTCCTCACTCTGTCAAGGGACGGATGACCCTGGACCTGCTCTAGCTGGGGGACATACGCCCCTTCCCTGGCTCTGCCTGCTTTAGTTGTAGCAGCCCTAAAGAGGCACTTCTCACCTGGCCCCAAGTTTCTGCCATGAGAGAGAGTTGTAGTTGTCTTTTCCCCCAGTGCAGCCTTCATACTGAACCCCTCATCCCCACCCCAGAGCAATAATTTAAATGAAGAATGTACATTTTCTTTTTATTTTCCAAAAAAGAAAAATTAATGGAGTTAAGGACCTGAGCAATGCTGGGTAAATGATCTAGTAAGTAAATAAATGACCTAAATACCAAATTTCTGGAATTACCATTAGAGATAGGACAGGAATTGGGCCTGCGTCTAAGTTGTATTGAAACCACTTTACACCACTTTGGTCAGGAATCAGGGGCCCTCAGCAGCACCAGTCTGAGAGCAACTGGCCTGGTGTAAGCTGCCTAGTTAGCTATGCTGCCTGATTGGTAGGAAGAGCTGACAGAGTGGCTCTTAAGACCAGCTGTAGTTGGTAGCTGCTCAAAGCTTTTGCCCATAGTCCTGCTTCTTCCAGTCTCACTTCTGGCTTGGACTTGGACATGGTCATGTCCCTGCCCTGCATCATGCCAGATAATCCAGCTCTGACCCTCAGCTCTGACTTTGGGACTAACCCTTGGCTCTAGGAGCTGATGCCAGTTCTGACCCTTAGTTTCACTTCCTGGTGTCTGACCCTGAGCTCCCGTTCCTGGCTACAGACTCCTGCTCTGATCATTAAGTATAACTGCCCATCTTCCCAGGTCTGACAGTTTGAGCAGCCCTAAATAGCACAAAACAAGGGATTAGAGCAGATTCAAGCAGCACAGTGCCTCAAAAGGCTGATGTCACTCTGTTTGGATATGTCTCACTATGGGATAAGGTTGAATTAAGATACGCATTATCAGCTACGTTAATTGTGTAGCTGAAGTCAAAATACTTCAACTAGATTTTTGTTGCTGTCCACACTGCAGGAAGTCAAAGAGAGAACACTCCCTTCAACTTCCCTTACTCCTCATGGAAGCAGGACTACAATCATCAATTGGAGTGCCCCTCTCAGTTGGAATTAGCATGTCTTCCCATGTCTAGACCTGCTAATTTGAACCCTGAAAGATCGACAGTGGCAGCTTTGATCTTCTCTGTAGTATAGACATACCCTTGGAGATACTAGGATCCCTAAATCCCTTGCACGCTCAGGTTGCCACACTGTGGCCTGCAAGCTCAAGCCATGCTGCCTTCAGCTTGTGCCTCACAAACCCAAGCTTCTCCTGCCTGACACATCTAATGGTGGCCACAACAATATTTGTGGGTTTTAAAAGCAGTGTTGACTCCTATTTCCTTTGTTATAGCCCTACACTGAGATCCCATACACAAACTGCTCCAACATGCCACTGCTGCCCATAATAGTCCATGGACAGGAAGAGTATTTGTCCACCCAACCTTTGACTCTAAGGCTGTGTCTAGACTGCATCTGTCTGCCAACAGACGGATGCAAATCAAGCACTTTGGAAGTGCAAATGAGCCCGGGATTTAAATATCCCGGGCTTCATTTGCATACTCACGTTCCGACGCTGTGCCGATCAGGCTCAGTGTCGAAAGTGAAAGTAAAGTGCGTTTCTGCCGACAGCAGGGGCTTTTTCGGCAGATTCTGTACTCCTCATTTTTTTATTTGCTTGATCCCTCTGCCGGCAGAGGATGCAATCTAGACGTAGCCTAAGTGAGTTCTAGGAAGGTTCCAGTACCTGCTTGAGTGGCAAGGCTACAGTCAGGAGAAGCAGTCTTGGAACGGCTTGTGATGTTATTGGATTGTAATATGAACGTAGAGATCATTGTTTCGACCACTTTGCAACAAATCATGTACACAGTGGGCCAAGTGAGGTGTCTATAAAAAACTTATGATTCAGTGTTTATATTTATGCCATTTGTGCGAATGCATCATTTTTGTACCTGAAACTGTGAACAATAGCTGTGTGTCTGTGTAGCCCACCAGGGCTCTGAGGGGGGCTCCTCCGCCTCTGTATCAGTGGGTGGCCACTCCATCCTGCTACACACCAGCTCAGTTGCTATGAGAGGAACCTGCTGTGCTGAGCTTCGGCCTTAGGTCAGTTCACAATTAGATAACAGGCCCAGGCCCTGGCGGGGCAGCATATAAACAGTTCAAGTATAATAGTCACTCCGCCCAGGCCCTGGTTCAGGATAGGGCAACAGTCAAAAGTCAAAATTGAAGCAAACACACTCGGATCCCCTTGCTCAGGCGGGGGTAGAGCAAATGCAAGTGGTTGGCCTAGAACAGGGAGTGGGTGCCAGGGGGGACACAGGCCTACCCAATCCACTATGTCCCAGCCTAGGTCCCTAACAGCAGCAAAGCAATCTGCTGCAGGGTCAGCAGGGATCCTGACCACAACATGCTGACCCTGGCGCTGACTCAGCCAAACTACTGTCAGCTATCCCTGGGCTCCTTCCATTCTCCCTCTCAGCACATACCTGGCTCCAGTGTAGGTCCTCTGGTCTGGACAGGGCTAGAACCTCTGGCAAGGTGAGCAGTTCCTCTAGGCCATAGTCCAATTGCAGGCCCAGTGGTCCAGGCCAGTCCTCAGCTTCCTTCAGGTCCAGCTCCCAGCTTGGGAGCGCAGGGGAAGCTTCTGGTTCCTCTGGTGGCTAGGGGCTGGCTGGCCTCTCAGCCTAGCCTTTTATAGTTCTGGCCCCACCTCCTGACTTCCAGTCAGGTGATGTACTGGGGCCAGGCGATGCCCACCAGGGATCTGAGAGGGGCTCCTCCCCCTCTGGCTCAGTAGGTGGCCACTCTGACCCCCAAGTGTGTATTTCACCCCTGGAGTAATACCCAGAGAATAGCTAGCCAGCATGTCTGGGAAAGGCTATTCTGATTGACTGGCCCATTAAGAAACATTCAATGGAAAATAAAACATGGCAGGTACCCAGCTACACTGAATGGAATTTACCACAAACCTGCAGTCTGGAATGTGGGCCATAGTGTCCACCAGCAAAGAACTGAGTATGGACAGGTGACTTGCTCATGTGACTCCAAATTCCATTTTGGGATATACTTTTACACAGTAAGAACAATGGGATTCCCTTCACATGGCTGAGGATATTTAGAGGGCCCTGTGTAGCCTGCCAAGCTATATCTTTTCCTAACCCTTTTTCCGTATTTTAATAGTAATGCCAGTAATGCAAGGCCTGCAGAACTTATCCTGTATGAGTATAGTGTAAGGGTTAATATCTTTCAGAAGTTAAATTAAAATCTTTTAATATCTTTTTAGGAGTTATGAAAGGCTTGTGGTGAAATCTTCAGTTAGGTCAGAACACATTAATAGCCAGATAAGGGTTGTGGTATATGACTTAACACCTTGCGAGAGCTAAAATGAAGTCCCAAAATGCAAAGCCCAGCTCAGCTGCCATTCTGATCAAGGAAACAGAAACCTTGCAAGTTCCTACTTTCCCCACTACCGGTAATGAGTCCAAGAAGGGCATTGGATGATTTTATTTATGAATATTCAAAAGATGTCCCAATATCACCATCCAATCACATACTTGTACCCACAAAATCTCAGGGTCTGGGAATCTGTTTATGGTCATTAGAGGATGGGTGTTGATGACACAAAAAGATTAATAAAAAGCTATGGCAGTAGTGGAGAACATGAAATCTCCCTCTCAGACTCCTTCCTCTTTCTTATCAGGAAATCTTCTTCCACACCAAGCTCTTTGCTTCGCTTTACTTATTCTTTCTAAGTCTCTTTGCTTCTAAGTTTTCCATACTTCACCTTGCACCAAAGGCCTACAAGCAGAGGGATGTTGGTCGTTTCACGCTCGGTCTTCTCAGAAAAGAGTATGTGAGTATGGTATTATATTAGGTAACTTACTCTGCATACTTAAGGTGAGTACAATTATATAATCAATCTGTGTGATTAGTGCTGTATGCTTTGTTTTGTTTGCCATCTTAATACCTGTTATAATAAAAATTGTTTTAATTTGGTACTATCCTCATTGTGAGTGTGGCTGCTGTTGTAGGCCCCCAGATCCACCTCCAGAAATAGAACTTTATAGTCCTCAACTTTTGTGACCTGGGGAACGAGGGCAAACCTGGAACCTTCTAATCAGATCGGCGAGCCATACCCACATAAATTATATTATACTTCACCCTCAGGCTACACCTGGAAATTCCTCCATTTTCTCTTCAATCCTTCTTCTCACCTCTGGAGGATCTTTGCAATGAACTGAAGCTCTGAAGAAAGGACTACAACCTATCCTAGCTGTAAATCTAGTCCAGAGACTTGACTTAAGACAGCAGATTATTGCATCCCTGCCTCAAGCCTGCACCAAGAACTTTGCAATTGTTGTAGCTATATGACTCCTTTGGCAATTTTAAATCTCACCCTTTCTTTCTGTCCTTTTAGGAACAAACCTTTAGTTTTTACATTCTAATGGCTTGGCAATAGAGTGTTTTCTGGGTGAGATTCTAAGTTAGAAATTCACCTGGGAATTAATCTTGTTCTTTGGAATTGGAAGAACCTTTTTATTTAATAAGATTGGTTTTCATAACTTCACATTTGTACTAGGAGGCTTAGTGGCAGTGACACAAGGGAATGGGAGAGTTTTAAGGGAATTGCTTGTATGACTTCTTGTTGGTCAGTGTGGTGAACAGAAGTGCTCTTTGTGACTGGTTTGGTGTGCTTTATAGTGGAGTACCCCCAGACTTGGGCTGTAAATAGCCCTGTCTCTAAGCAATTCACCCTGAATTGAAACTCTCAGCAGTGTCCCCCAGGACCTCTTTATTACATCACTAGAGAGCTTTTGTGCCTCAAACCTATTGTGAGAGCCCCAGTGGAAGTACTCTGAGGCACCACCATGTGGAGTGTTATTATCAGGATTCAGGGCCTGCATCACAGCCTGTTTCTTAGAAATCTAATAAGTGTAGCTGGCCTAATAGTAGGCTTCCAGATCGACTATGCCACTTGAATAGTGGAAAGAATCAGTAGACTAGCTCTTAAGCCCTGTGGCAGCAGCAGTTCAGCAGCTATTCAAACCATTTGCCCATGGCTGCAATAGCACTGACCTGCCTATTCTGATCCTTGATCCTGTATCATTCCAATCCCACTCCTTCTATGTTCCTTCCTTGCCTTTCTTGCATGTTACCTGGCTCTGATCCTCAATTCTAATTCCTGATTTTGGTTCTGGTATCTGGCCTCTGACTCCAGATCTGACCTTGGGCTCCTATTTCTGGCTACAGATGTCTGCTCTAACTACTTGGCATCTGCTCCAGCTACTGGCCATGACCACCTCTGTCCCTGTCTGTGACAATTTTGGCAGGGACAAAAGGGCCTTCTCAAATGGGGTTTAAAGCCACTTTAAGACTCCTTAATGCCACCAGAGTGGTCTGAGGAGGCTTTATTTAGTGTAAATATATCTCCCGTTTGCATTCTCATCTGCTGCAATGTCTCTCAACATCCAGTGTATACCCACCTACCAATCTCCTTTTCAATGCTTATGGAAACATTTTCAAAATGCATTGGAAATTTTGCCCTATGGCAGTTAGTGACAGCATTTATGTATCATGGGCCAGAGATTCATAATTAGACAGCTGCATACCCACATGAGTTTGCTGTCAACAAGTGCATACAAATACTCACTCTGCATATGCAAATTATGAAACTAACTAACTTAGGCTACATCTACACTGCAGTGCTATTTAGGGATACTGGAGTATCCCAATATAGCTATCCCGCATCTTCATAGCAAGCCCATTATTTTGGGCTTGCTATTCCAATGTCCCTGTAAATCTCATTCTATGAGGAGTAAGGGACATTTCAGAATAGCACTTTATTTCAAAATTTGGTGCTGTATAGATAACGCCAAATGATGAAATAAGCTATTTCAAAATAGCATTGAAATAAGAAATGCAATTTGCACAGCTCAAATTGCATATCTTATTTCGAGTTACAGTGCAGTGTAGATGCACCCTTAATGGACAAGTTTCACAGTAGCCATGTTAGTCTGTAACTGAAAAAACTTAAAAAATAATGAATATCCTTGCAGCACCTTAGAGACTAACAAAAAATGTAGATGGTATCATGAGCTTTCATGGGCACAATTTAGTAGGTTGTGCTCACGAAAGCTCATGATACCATCTACATTTTTCGTTAGTCTCTAAGGTGCTGCAAGACTGTTCATTATTTTTTAACTTAATGGAGTAGATATCACATAATCCAATTCCAGCGCTTCATCAGACAATCTGATTAGTTCTCTCCAGCTTTGGCAAAGGGCGGTTTCCTGTGCAGTCTAAACTGGAGCAGAATAGGCTAGGTTAATTCTTTCTATTCTCAGTAAATTTGCTCAGGGTTTAGAGATAAATTAAAGCAGACAGCTTAATACATTAACCTTTCACCTCTGGAGACCTGGGTGCAAATGCTAAGTTAGATCAAGAAGTAAAAATTAGATTGGTGATTTCCCATTAGATTATGGTTCGGCATCACAAAACCACTCCATAGTTCAGGGCAACTGACTATGTCTAGACAAGAAAAGACTGGACTGAAATCAGAGTGTTGCAGGTCAAGCAGGAAATGCACTAGTGGAGTTAAACAGGGAAGCCTGCCCAGCTCCAGTACAATGGATATTAGGGTAGCTGGCTCTAGCAAGTGCTCTTAGTGTCCCTCCATTTAATGGTCACAGCATTCAAGTGGTATGATTTCATCAACTTAAAAAGCCAAAAGTTATCACAATAGATAATAGGGAATAAATCTAATTTAAATGTGCATCTATCCACAAAATGTCCTAGTTTGATCATACATTTTGGTTTGTGTTGAATGAATAACTAGTCTACTTATTTTTATTAATAAATTGGTTTGGTTCAGTTTTAGTGAGCCATATGGATCTTTCCTTGCATTTGTGTCTGTTGTCTAGTTCTTCTGGTTTACCACCAGTTGCTGCTATTTCTGTCTCAATCAATCTCACCAGCACTTGGGCTCTGTGACATTGTCTCAGCTATGCTGAAAGACATATCTCCCATTGGTCTCTCCAGAGGGCTCTTGGTCTTGGGATGAAAGCCTGGGAACCAGCAGCTATGGACTTTGTTTCCAGCTCTGTCACACACCTACGGTGTGTACTTAGGCAAGTCACTGAGACCATGATTAGACATAGTTGCATATCATTAGGACTGTAAATCCATAATGAGGCACCTAAATAAGTAGCCTGATTGTCAGAGAAGCTGAGCCCTCATATTTTTTTCCATGGAGCTGACTGCCTTCAGTGGGAACAGAGATGGCTGAATGGCAAAGTTGTACAGATGGTGAACAAATGTTTCCAGGTGCTGTCTGGCAATGTTCGGCTAGTTCTACCATTCTCTGGAGGGATACCAATGACTTCCAAACACTGCACTGATCTCTGGGGTTTTAATAACCCTAGACTGCTTTGCAGTTTAAAGCAGGTCCCCATCGAGTTCTGGTGAAGCTTAATGCCCTAGAAGGAAGGAGAGAGCAGGTATGCAGCTTCCATATGACACCAAATCAAATATGAGGGAACAGTCTAGTCATTTACCTCCATTCCGCCAAATGAGGAAGAGCTTTGTCAGCCAGTTGCACATGTGGACTGAGAAAACTAAGGGAGCTGGAGATACTAATCTCCAAAGACCACAGGGAAGCTAAAGCCCACAACTTTCCAAGGTGTAAGCCTCACTAGTTAAAAGCATAACAAAAAGGAGAGGCACTTGAGACAACAGTCATTTCCTGATCCTGTATTATTTGTATTCTTATTGCTGGCTAGTGTAAAGTGCTACAGTGTGCTAAAGCACTGAATACACCTGATAGAATCTGGCATTTCTTGGCACATGGGAGTGTTGTAGAGATGATACACACAATTCCTGGTGCAGGTGTGGGAAGAGGAATATCTTATCTCTGGACAGTGTCCAATGCCACCTGGCTAAAAATAGCACTGGAGCAGATCCAAAGGGACTTCTTTCCTGGTCTCCCAGCTAGTAATGCAAAGTCTCTTTAAAGCAAGGCTCATTTGTAGCGGATGAAAATTTGACCTCCACCCCCAAAGATGCTGAAGTGGTCATAAGCTTTCTTCCTACTTGATCTCTAATGATTATTCTGCAGACAGAGCATCACCAGAAGGCAAGATAGTGGAGTAGCTTGTCAACAACTCTTTTTATGGAGACTTAGCACTGGCTGGTAGCAATATCATATACACGGTAATATATACATACACCGGAGTGGGGAAAGTAATTTACCAACATGATTATCAGTAGGAGAACTCTCTCAAGGGAATTGGCTATTCTCTGAATTACTAGTAAATTATTATCACATGATTGGGGATCACTTGATGAAGTTATCCCTTCCCCCTTGTCACATTATGTTCCTAAATAGATTTATGCTTCTCAGACCCTTAAGACCACCCTTGAAAGACATCCATTGAAAAAAAAATTACTCGTGACCCCTGGCTATGAGTTTTTGACCCCTGCCTTTCTCCATACACACACCCTGTCCACTTGTGATTTATCAGCTGACTGATTAGATTGGTTGAGAGTGCAGCATTTTATGGGTATTTGAAAACAATATAATTTCTTGAAACATATAATATGCAGAACTAAATCTGCCAATGCATTACTAGTATTAATTTTTGGCCTACATAGAACAAAAGTCATCCTGGGGTACTTTAGTGTCACAAAAATGTGCTCATTATTGATGTAGGTCAGAGGCAAGCTGAAGAACATGCTGTGAAATCCAGCTGATAGGGAGCTTAATCATTTTTTTCCTTTGGATCTTTTCATTCATTCCATCTGGTTTTAAAGCCCTTGGAACACAGCAACAGGATTACAAAACTGAAAACAAACCTTTGCCAGCAGTAGAACCAGATCAACAGAAAGAGGACAATAGCTTTATTTCATTCCAAAAACTACTAAGTACTGTGTAGTTTCATGGGTGTTTTCAATTTTTTTTCTTTTCCTGATCAAGTTATATAAACACATGTACTGTACTGGCACCCAGGCTAATTCAATTAACTTGCTTTTTTGGGGAATGGAAAATGATTAAAGGTTTAGTTGTGAGTGATGACTAAACTATTAAAATGAGCATCCCTGCAGAAGGGAGAATAAAGCAGCATTGAAACTCTTTGTAAACTCAAGCATCAGGTGCATTAATTACATTGCACTGCATGTTGGTTTATTACTATGGTCACTTGTGCCTTATGATCTGCATTGACACCTGCGTTCCATGGATATCTTGGTATTTTTATGAAGCAAGATGAATATAAGCCAGATGGTGACTCCAGCAGGATGTATTTCACATAGTATTTCCCAGCCCTGCACAGTTCACCATAAAGGAATCCTGAATGTCACACTAAACCAAAGCAAACAAAGAAAGATGCAACAGTAAATTTGAGACTAACTACCTCAGTGGTCCTTTCACAGAAGATCAAATGACAGCGAGGTCCCAGGCCTTAACACTCATATATTGCCAACAAAATCTACTGTCTCCCCATAGCACAGTAACATCATTTGTGTATCCATTTCATTCCATGGGGAGAGGGCCAAGAAGACTGGTGCTGAAATACAACTCCATGGAAAACTGTGTCAATGTCACTTCAAAAGCACATACCACAGATGACTTGGTTCCCTTTTTTTAAGCAGTCTTTGACCTCATGTCCATAATACAGGTTAGTTAATATACAACATACATTCAGCACTGTGGAATTGCTACTACAGTGATTTAGTACTTGCACTTAAGCTTGTTCAGAGCTCATACATAAAAAACTCAGGAAATATATATGGTCCGTGGGATACTTAAGATATGTGGCATACAACACAAATTCACTTCTTTCTTACCTAACACACAATAACAATGGCTTGACGACCCATACAACAAACCATCAATGTTCCTTACTAAAACGACATAGGATAATTCAGAAGTCCAATATTATAAAAATAGATAAATCCCTTATAAGTTGTTACATTTTCTACAGGCAATTAACACCTAAAATTAAAACTGTACAAACTAGAAAGCACAGTATCAGACTGGGCAAATGTCTGTCAGAGATGATCTAAGTTTACTTGGTCCTGCCTCCGTGTGGGGGACTGGACTTGATATCTTGTGAACTCTTCCAGCCCTACATTTCTATAATTCTGCAATTTCCCGGGAACTCTGTCATGCCACAGAAGGCAGAGTTAAGGCTTTCGAGTGTCACCTTGGTGGCTTTGCTTGGATACTGTTTAAGGAGGTGGTGGGATGGGTTTGAGAGTGATTGTGAATGTGGAAGGAGAAGATGCATGTAGCCATCCAGCTTTGTTTTATATTTCCTTTTGTGATTTTGAGTTAGGCATTATTTACCATAGCAGCTTAAATGTTAATAAAGTTGTATGAATACAGATAAGAAGCTATTCTATTTAGTCTAAAGAGAGGTTAATACTGCCCTCATCTCCATAGTCTCTCTGTGCCTTTCAGCAGTGCAGTAAGCAATGTAAATAACATTTGTGTCTCTTCCTTCCTGTTGCCAGGGGGGAAATAGTGTGTGTGCATTGGAGTGGTTTGGGTTTGTTTGTTTGTTAAATGTACACACTGCTCTGTGGTTATGTTAAAGAAGGCCAGGTAGAAAAAAGTGCTCCTTGGACTTGGATGGGTGAGGTTTGTGATGGTCCTTAGTCCCTGTGCGAGTTCATTCCAGAGTCTTGTAATGATCCTTAAGAAAGCTGTTTGTGGCACAGATGATCTTTACCGTAATGGTAGAAAGTGCCAGCATATCCAAGGAGTGGAATTGTTGACCATGTTCTTTAATTACAGAGGGGTATGAGCCCAATAAAAACTTTCTACATGAGCATTCGGTTTGCAAATCAACACACAGATGTGTGATGAAATACTGCAGATGCCACAGTACAGAATTTGCTTAATCATTCCTCTCACCCTATGTGGAGTCTTAAGTTGCCCCACTGAGGGGGACAAGTAGCAGCAAGAGAAGGCTGGGCATAAAAAGCACAGCATTAATCTACTCTGTTCAGTAATAAAGTCATGGATAAGGATGCCTACATTATTCAGAGATGGTGAGTGCCTCATCCAGGCAATATTAAATGGAAGAAAGCTGAGCTTGCAGCATTTGCAATCTGCTTTCACTATTGTAGAGCTCAGAGTTCAAGATGATAACCCCATTGTTCTCAATAGAATCAGCCAGCATCACATCTGATCTATGAAAATGAGAGGCCAGAGAAGTTTTAACCCTGTGAGTTGTTCTTCTATAGAAGAACAGTGACTCACTCTTGGAGGAATGTTGGCAAATCCAATTACAAACCATCCAAGACTAAATAGCAGTTAGACGATTTGGTAATGAAGAGATAATTTATAAAAGAAAGATAGGCTCAGTGTCATCTGTTTAGCAATCCCACCCTAGCTCACACTATTTGATAGTGCTACCCAAGTGGCAGCATATACACATACTCTAACTGGAAATTGAAGCCAAAATAGAATCCTAAAGGATACTACAAGCAATTTTAAAGTAGATGTCTTCTTACTTCAGAAATGTTTGGGGGCTAGTAGAATTCCAACCAACCCAGAGCAATGCACACTAGTACTACCTTGGAGAAACCACTTCATTACTATTTATATTGCAGTAGCGCCTAGTGGGGATTTTCAAGACCAGACCATGTTGCTCTCAGGATTGTACAAAAGCACAATAGAAGACACCTCCCATCTGGGAGAATTTATCACCTACATTAAGCAAGACACAACAAGTGGGTACAACAAACAACCAAAAGCAATTACAGAAAGAGGATGACTGAAGCAGTGAGAGGAACGTGTATCCATATATGTGCACAGCTGGATAGTTTCAGATTGATTAGCTTGTGTGTGTGTGTGTATGTGTGTGTTAGTAAATATGAACTTCAGAAGTGCCTTACACTGTCAGTGAGACAGTGAATGAATGAAAAGGGTGTAATGTAAGCATAAGTAACATATGGAGTTGGCTGGGGGGGAGGGGGGGAGTGAGAAAGTGCATTGCAACTTAATTGGGAAACTGATTAAAATTTAGCATAAAATGGA
The DNA here is from genome assembly GCA_032595735.1 of Pelochelys cantorii. NCBI lineage: Eukaryota > Metazoa > Chordata > Testudines > Trionychidae > Pelochelys > Pelochelys cantorii. The sequence continues at coordinate 29,096,761 of CM064331.1, forward strand.
ACCAAACAACTCTGGAGCCTAGATTCAGTTATTTGTAAAGCAATGTACCTGATTTAAAAACTCTTTACTGAACGTACACCATGTCTACATTTTGATTCAGCTAGACAAAGGGAGAACAAAGGTAACAGCAAGATCACATGGTGTGATGGGGTGTACCAACCCCACACTGGGACTGCAAGAGTTAACCCTGCTCAGTTAGCTGAGGAGTCCCTGCCCCTCAGTTCTGCTGGGCACGCACCAGCTGAAAGCCAGGTATAAAAGGCCCAAGAACTGCTCAGTCTGGGCTGACCACCAATTGAGAAATTGCCATGCTAGTTCCTGCACACCAGGACACCAAGGCCGGCTGGGGGAGACCAATGCAGTTGTACCGGCTCAGGATGCTGCCAGTTGGGGAGAGACAGAGAGCCTGGAGCTAGAGAGACATAGCAAATCGAACAGGAAGTGACGCAGGGGAGTTTTGTGAGGAATGGTAGCCTTACTGTAACAGCTCAGCATGGTTTGGTGGGAGCCCCACCAAGCTGATGGCAGGCAGCCCTGCCACCAACAGGGCCATAGGATGAGATCTGGCAGGAGGGAGAGACCGGATCTCCTTACTTCCACCACCGCTGCCTCCCAAGTTGGTGAATTTGCACCCTGTGTCACTGACTTTGGCCGCTAGGTCGCACTGCCCTGCAAGAGAAGAGTGTTATTATTGACTCTGGCTGCTAGGCTGTACTGCTCAGTGGGAGAAGGGGGGTGTTGTTGACACCAGCTGCAAGATATGCAGCCCTGGGAGAACGGGGCTTTGTTATTGACTTCAGCTACCCGGTCAGGTTGTGTGGATAGTTGAGATGTGGGGCAATGACTCAGACTATCGTGACACATGGGGTTATGCCCAACCGCAAGGCCTTAGAATACATGGCCTGCCTCTAGGGGAGGATGGGCATACTAACCCCGCAACACATGGTTACATGGATTGTGCAACTTGGTTGCAAGTCATCCAAGTGGCTTTCTTTTCATACGTAAATAAAATCAGCTCTTTCTGACTGTGACATATCCCCAGCAGCATCACCCAGCTGATTTCTTGTAGATGCCATAGTAGATGTAAATGTAAGTCCAATAGCCAGAAGCTCCAGAGAGACGAGCTCTCTACTTTCTCTGCTGGAGAAAAGGGAAAGTGGTCCTTATTTGCATAGACTATCCATCTAGTCAGACCTGGGGATTTACCATAAGTAGGCAGGCATTTGGAAGAGGGTGGGTATGTCTACACTACAGCATTATTTCAAAATATCTTATTTCAAAATAACACATCTACACACAAAATGCATTTTGAAATAGCATTTTACTATTTTGAAATAGCACAGCCACACTGAGCGGACTCTGAATCGCATTTAAGGCTAGCCAGAACCAGTTCCAGCAAGGCACCAGGTCAGGACTTACTGTGTGGGGCTGCTGCCTGAGACTATCTGAGGTCTGTGCTTAAAGGGACCTCCCCCGCCCCCAGACAGCCAGTTCTCAGGTTTCCCTGTTTGCTTGTCTATCTCGATGAGGAACAGCAAAGCATTTTGTCTCTGTGTGCTCTGGTTGCCCTCACTCGGGATACCACAGTACTCTGCAACATGGAGCCAGAGCTGCCCTTGGGTACTCTGGTGCTTCTCTTGGACGCGCTGCTGCAAGCCTGGCTGCACTTTCTGCAGGCTGCCATCTGGGAGGTCCATCGAGGGGCTGTCAGTATCCAGGAGGCCCTGCAGGAGAGCCCTGAGGAGCACTAAGAGCCTTCTTGGTCTGCCCCACTGGGGGCTTGTGCCTCATTCCTCCCTCACATCCTTTCACTGACCCCTCCCTAACCCCCCTTCCTGATGTCAAATAAAATACACGTATTTTCATGAACACAAACTCTCTTTATTTAACAAAACGGGGGGGGGGGAATGAAACTCTGGTGAGACTGGGGAAAGGAGGCGGGAGAGGGGAGAAGAGAGGGTGGGAGAGGGGAGGGGGAAACCTGGGAAGAGGGAGCTGGAAGGGGGAAGCAAAGGGAAGAAGGGGGAGGGGAAGCTCAGGGCTCAGGGTTGGGGGTCTTGCCCGACCAACTTGATTTTCATTCAAACCTGCTCCTGGGTTTGCATGTGGCCTTTGGTGGCCAGGCTGGCAGTTATCCTGCCATAGATGGTTGTGTTCCTCTATCTAGTGAGGAGATCATGGACGTTGGGGGCATCCCCTCCAAACCTGAATAAGGTCCATGATCTCCACCCTGGACCAGGAAAGCGCCCACCTTCTCCAGGCCCTGGCAGGCTCCTGGGAGCTGGCAGACTGCTCCCGGGGAGTGGTGGAGGGCTGGCTTGCTGGCTCATGTTTTGGGGCCACTGGGTCGGGGCAGTGACTGCTGGCTCTGGGCTGGCAGGCTAGGAGCTGGCACAGGCACTGTGGCCAGAGACTACCCCTTTAAGGGCTCCGGGGAGGAGGGGAGGGAGAGAAGTGTTCTTGGTTGAGGCTGGAGTGGTCACTAGGGCACCCTGGGAAGGCTGGAGGCCACCTATTTTGAAATAATTGTCTATACAGCACTTATTTCGAAATAGCTATTTCAAATTTGGCGTTATTCCTTGTAGAATGAGGTTTACCAAATTCGAAATAAGCGCTCCGCTATTTCGAATTTATTTTGAAATAGCGGTTTGGCTGTGTAGACGCTAGGAAAGTTATTTCAAAATAATGGCTGTTATTTCAAAATAACTTTGCTGTTTAGACATACCCGGTGGGCTTCCCAGGCGCCACAGAGATGGTACTCAAGTGTCCTAAATTTTCTTGACTCCTCCCCTGGGGATGTTGTGGTAAGATACAATACAGACTGAACCACTTTGGCTGAGAACAGCCATGTAACAAAGGCAGTGAGAGCTGACTCAACTCCAGGTGCAGTCCCTGCTAACCAGCACCTTAAGTGGAAGTCAAATCACTGCATTGAGGACTGGTGAGAAAGCTGCAAACAGATATGATACTGCTTCTGATTATCCAAATTGAGTGTCAGTTGGATGTATGGGTAAGATGGTGCCAAGAAGGGACTGTTACCTGTCAGTCATTCTCACCAGCTAGCCAGGAAGGAATTTAGATGGACAAATGCCATAGTAACAGGGTGAGTATTTTCTGTATGCTGTATTTTCTGAAGCTGTGAAGCCCTCTACCCTAATGCAGAAGGGCCCTTGTTTGATACACAGATCATGCAAACTGGGAGCGGGGAATTTCTGCCTGTTAAGATCACCTAAGACAGGGTGTGCCTTAGTTTCCTGGATTTCTGGGTGGGGACTGAAGTGGTTTAGTTATCTTTGCTTCAAATAACTTCACTTGACAAATGAGTTATTGTTTTACAGAGGTTCCTAAATCTGAGCCAGCCTTTTTAGGTGACAAATCTGAGGAACTCACTCAGATTGAAGTGACATTAGAGGAGGTTATGGAATTAATTGATAAGCTGAATAGTAACAAGTCTCCGGGACCAGACGGCATTCACCCAAGGGTTCTGAAAGAACTCAAATGTGAAATTGCGGAGTTATTAACAGTGGTTTGTAACCTATCCTTTAAATCCACTTTGGTACCAAATGACTGGAAGATGGCCAATATAACACCAATATTTAAAAAAGGCTCTAGAGGAGATCCTGGCAATTATAGACCGATAAGTTTAACATCAGTACCAGGCAAATTAGTAGAAACACTAGTAAAGAGTAAAATTGCAAGGCACATAGAAGAGCACGAATTGTTGGGCAAAAGTCAGCATGGTTTCTGCAGAGGGAAGTCGTGTCTAACTAATCTGTTAGAATTCTTTGAAGGGGTTAATAAACATGCAGACAAGGGGCACCCAGTGGATATAATATACCTAGATTTCCAGAAAGCCTTTGACACGGTCCCACACCAAAGGCTTTTACGTAAATTAGGTGGTCATGGGATAGGAGGAAAGGTCCTTTCATGGATCAAGAATTGGTTAAAAGACAGAAAACAAAGGGTGGGAATAAATGGTAAATTTTCACAATGGAGGAGGGTAACTAGTGGTGTTCCCCAGGGGTCAGTACTGGGACCAATCCTGTTCAACTTGTTCATCAATGATCTAGAAAATGAGGTAAGCAGTGAGGTGGCCAAGTTTGCAGATGACACAAAGTTGTTCAGGACAGTCAAAAGCAAAAGGGATTGTGAAGAACTACAAAAAGATCTCAGCAAACTGAGTGATTGGGCAGCAAAATGGCAAATGAAATTTAATGTGGGTAAGTGTAAGGTAATGCATGTTGGAAAAAATAACCCAAATTACACGTACTACATGATGGGGTCAAATTTAGCTACGACAGATCAGGAAAGGGATCTTGGAGTTATAGTGGATAGTTCTATGAAGACATCCACGCAGTGTGCAGCGGCAGTGAGTAAGGCAAATAGGATGTTAGGAATTATTAAAAAAGGGATAGATAATAAGACAAAAGATATCATACTTCCCCTATATAAAACTATGGTACGCCCACATCTCGAGTACTGCGTGCAGATGTGGTCTCCTCACCTCAAAAAAGATATATTGGCATTAGAAAAGGTTCAGAAAAGGGCGACTAAGATGATTAGGGGCTTGGAAAGGGTCCCATATGGGGAGAGGCTAGAGAGACTGGGACTTTTCAGTTTGGAAAAAAGGCGATTGAGGGGCGATATGATAGAGGTATATAAAATCATGAATGGTGTGGAGAAAGTGATTATAGAAAAATTATTTACCTTTTCCCATAATACAAGAACTAGGGGACACCAAATGAAATTGATGGGTAGTAGGTTCAAAACTAATAAAAGGAAATTTTTCTTCACACAGCGCACAGTCAACCTGTGGAACTCCTTGCCCGAGGAGGCTGTGAAGGCCAGGACTCTATTAGGGTTTAAAAAAGAGCTTGATAAATTTTTGCAGGTTTGGTCCATAAATGGCTATTAGCCAGGGATAAATTATGGTGCCCTAGCCCTCATAACAAGGGCAGGAGATGGATGGCGGGAGATACATCACTTGATCATTGTCTTCTGTTCTCCTTCTCTGGGGCACCTGGCATTGGCCACCGTCGGCAGATGGGATGCTGGGCTCGATGGACCTTTGGTCTGACCCAGTATGGCCATTCTTATGTTCTTATGTTCTTATGTTCTTGACTCCTCCCCTGGGGATGTTGTTGTAAGATACAATACAGACTGAAGACTTTGTGAGAAGAGATGACAGCAGTGGAGCTGACTCAACTCCAGTGAGTCCCTGCCTAACCAGCACCTTAATAAAATTAAATCACTGCATTGGGACTGGTGACAAAGCTGCAAACAGATATTTGGAGTACTGCTTCTGATTAATCCAAACTGAGTGGAGTTGGATGGATGGGTAAGATGGTGCACGGAGGGACTGTTACCTGTCAGTCATTCTCACCAGCAGGTAGGAAGGAATTTAGATGGACAAATGCCATAGAACAGGGTGAGTATTTTCTGTTGCTGTATTTTCTGAAGCTGTGTTCCCTCTACCCTAATGCAGAAGTCCTTGTTTGTACACAATCATGCAACACTTGGGAGAGGGGAATTTCTGCCTGTTAAGATCACCTAAGACAGGGTGTGCTTAGTTTTCCTGGATTTCTGGGTGGGGACTGAAGCTGGTTTAGTTATTTTGTCAAATAACTTACTTGACAAATAAGTTATTTTGGTTTTACTGAACCAGGTCCTTTGTGCTGCTATTAACCATGTAGCAGAAGGATTACATAAAGGAGGAAATGGTTATGAATTAATTCAAGGAGGGCATTCCATAAATAACAGACAGTTTATGGCTATAGTGACAGTTCCCTAATACACAGGAGCATTTTCAACCTTGTTTAATTCATGTTTGTAAATGCTTTGACAGAGTCCCTAATGCAAGCTACTAAGGTTGCTGTGTTTGTTACTGAAGTGACTGTGCTTGTCAAAATAAAAAATTAGGACCACTTTTGAGGTGACATTATCAGAAGCACAAAATAACCATGTGTAGCCACTCTCCTGTTCACTGGCCCAGTATGAAATTGTTCAGGATTGGGGAAGCCTGCCTTATACCTTTTTTTTTTAACACAACTTTGAGAAATTAGGCATGAGGCTCCTTCATGTGCCCTGCATTGTGTGTCAGTGTGCGTGCTCCTCAGGCCAGATTCATGCCCACAAACCACTAGGTACAGAACTTTATTCTGTAAAGAAATACAGAACAGGATTACCATGGGCATCTGGTAGTCTAGGCAGGGAAAGCTTTCTCTTCCCAAACTGCCAGGCATGGCCTCGCCCACACTCCACCCCTAGAATGCCTGCTGTAGGCATTCTAGGGGCAGAGTGCTGTTGCCCCCCATGCCCACCCTTCTGGTTTTCCAGGGCTGGGGCTGTGCAGCTCACCCTCCTCTCTCCCCTGGTGCTCTAGAGGCAGGGGTTAGTGTGCACCCGTCTGCCTGCTCCACTCTCCATGGTTGCGGGGGGGGGCGGGGGGGGAGGGGACATGTGCACAGTGCAAAGGGCTGGGTCCTCAGCAGGAGAGGGAGGTTGGAGGTGGGGCTGGGAGCTTGCATCCTCCAGCCCTAGCTCCACCATTCGCCCATGAGGATTAGAGTTCAGCAGCCTTCTCTCTGCTCACCTGCTGTGTGCTCCCAGAGTCAGTCAGTGCTGACACTTTCTGCTGGGGGCAGAGGGCACATCCTGGCAGGAACCAGGAAGTTCTCCCAACATGCCACAGTTTGAAGTGCACATAGAAGAGCACGAATTGTTGGGCAAAAGTCAGCATGGTTTCTGCAGAGGGAAGTCGTGTCTAACTAATCTGTTAGAATTCTTTGAAGGGGTTAATAAACATGCAGACAAGGGGCACCCAGTGGATATAATATACCTAGATTTCCAGAAAGCCTTTGACACGGTCCCACACCAAAGGCTTTTACGTAAATTAGGTGGTCATGGGATAGGAGGAAAGGTCCTTTCATGGATCAAGAATTGGTTAAAAGACAGAAAACAAAGGGTGGGAATAAATGGTAAATTTTCACAATGGAGGAGGGTAACTAGTGGTGTTCCCCAGGGGTCAGTACTGGGACCAATCCTGTTCAACTTGTTCATCAATGATCTAGAAAATGAGGTAAGCAGTGAGGTGGCCAAGTTTGCAGATGACACAAAGTTGTTCAGGACAGTCAAAAGCAAAAGGGATTGTGAAGAACTACAAAAAGATCTCAGCAAACTGAGTGATTGGGCAGCAAAATGGCAAATGAAATTTAATGTGGGTAAGTGTAAGGTAATGCATGTTGGAAAAAATAACCCAAATTACACGTACTACATGATGGGGTCAAATTTAGCTACGACAGATCAGGAAAGGGATCTTGGAGTTATAGTGGATAGTTCTATGAAGACATCCACGCAGTGTGCAGCGGCAGTGAGTAAGGCAAATAGGATGTTAGGAATTATTAAAAAAGGGATAGATAATAAGACAAAAGATATCATACTTCCCCTATATAAAACTATGGTACGCCCACATCTCGAGTACTGCGTGCAGATGTGGTCTCCTCACCTCAAAAAAGATATATTGGCATTAGAAAAGGTTCAGAAAAGGGCGACTAAGATGATTAGGGGCTTGGAAAGGGTCCCATATGGGGAGAGGCTAGAGAGACTGGGACTTTTCAGTTTGGAAAAAAGGCGATTGAGGGGCGATATGATAGAGGTATATAAAATCATGAATGGTGTGGAGAAAGTGATTATAGAAAAATTATTTACCTTTTCCCATAATACAAGAACTAGGGGACACCAAATGAAATTGATGGGTAGTAGGTTCAAAACTAATAAAAGGAAATTTTTCTTCACACAGCGCACAGTCAACCTGTGGAACTCCTTGCCCGAGGAGGCTGTGAAGGCCAGGACTCTATTAGGGTTTAAAAAAGAGCTTGATAAATTTTTGCAGGTTTGGTCCATAAATGGCTATTAGCCAGGGATAAATTATGGTGCCCTAGCCCTCATAACAAGGGCAGGAGATGGATGGCGGGAGATACATCACTTGATCATTGTCTTCTGTTCTCCTTCTCTGGGGCACCTGGCATTGGCCACCGTCGGCAGATGGGATGCTGGGCTCGATGGACCTTTGGTCTGACCCAGTATGGCCATTCTTATGTTCTTATGTTCTTATGTTCTTGACTCCTCCCCTGGGGATGTTGTTGTAAGATACAATACAGACTGAAGACTTTGTGAGAAGAGATGACAGCAGTGGAGCTGACTCAACTCCAGTGAGTCCCTGCCTAACCAGCACCTTAATAAAATTAAATCACTGCATTGGGACTGGTGACAAAGCTGCAAACAGATATTTGGAGTACTGCTTCTGATTAATCCAAACTGAGTGGAGTTGGATGGATGGGTAAGATGGTGCACGGAGGGACTGTTACCTGTCAGTCATTCTCACCAGCAGGTAGGAAGGAATTTAGATGGACAAATGCCATAGAACAGGGTGAGTATTTTCTGTTGCTGTATTTTCTGAAGCTGTGTTCCCTCTACCCTAATGCAGAAGTCCTTGTTTGTACACAATCATGCAACACTTGGGAGAGGGGAATTTCTGCCTGTTAAGATCACCTAAGACAGGGTGTGCTTAGTTTTCCTGGATTTCTGGGTGGGGACTGAAGCTGGTTTAGTTATTTTGTCAAATAACTTACTTGACAAATAAGTTATTTTGGTTTTACTGAACCAGGTCCTTTGTGCTGCTATTAACCATGTAGCAGAAGGATTACATAAAGGAGGAAATGGTTATGAATTAATTCAAGGAGGGCATTCCATAAATAACAGACAGTTTATGGCTATAGTGACAGTTCCCTAATACACAGGAGCATTTTCAACCTTGTTTAATTCATGTTTGTAAATGCTTTGACAGAGTCCCTAATGCAAGCTACTAAGGTTGCTGTGTTTGTTACTGAAGTGACTGTGCTTGTCAAAATAAAAAATTAGGACCACTTTTGAGGTGACATTATCAGAAGCACAAAATAACCATGTGTAGCCACTCTCCTGTTCACTGGCCCAGTATGAAATTGTTCAGGATTGGGGAAGCCTGCCTTATACCTTTTTTTTTTAACACAACTTTGAGAAATTAGGCATGAGGCTCCTTCATGTGCCCTGCATTGTGTGTCAGTGTGCGTGCTCCTCAGGCCAGATTCATGCCCACAAACCACTAGGTACAGAACTTTATTCTGTAAAGAAATACAGAACAGGATTACCATGGGCATCTGGTAGTCTAGGCAGGGAAAGCTTTCTCTTCCCAAACTGCCAGGCATGGCCTCGCCCACACTCCACCCCTAGAATGCCTGCTGTAGGCATTCTAGGGGCAGAGTGCTGTTGCCCCCCATGCCCACCCTTCTGGTTTTCCAGGGCTGGGGCTGTGCAGCTCACCCTCCTCTCTCCCCTGGTGCTCTAGAGGCAGGGGTTAGTGTGCACCCGTCTGCCTGCTCCACTCTCCATGGTTGCGGGGGGGGGCGGGGGGGGAGGGGACATGTGCACAGTGCAAAGGGCTGGGTCCTCAGCAGGAGAGGGAGGTTGGAGGTGGGGCTGGGAGCTTGCATCCTCCAGCCCTAGCTCCACCATTCGCCCATGAGGATTAGAGTTCAGCAGCCTTCTCTCTGCTCACCTGCTGTGTGCTCCCAGAGTCAGTCAGTGCTGACACTTTCTGCTGGGGGCAGAGGGCACATCCTGGCAGGAACCAGGAAGTTCTCCCAACATGCCACAGTTTGAAGTGCACAACTTTTAGTTCCCACAGCTGCCGTTGAAGCACACTGGACCTTGGGTTACACCTACAAAGGGCAAAGGTACACCTTGTAAAAAATATGTGCTGGAGTTGCTACTGCCAACCTGAGTCAACAATCACAACGTGTGCTGCTTTGTCAGTCTACAGGATTTTTTTTCTACTGACAGTGTTCTGAAAGAGTTCATGAAACACTCAACAATTATGTCATGGGGCCAATGGCACTTCAGGAAGGATCAGAGCCAAATTGGCCCTTCATGTCCCGATGGAGAATCCCTGGGAGCCTCAGGTGTTTTAGTGTTGTCCCTTTAGCTAACTAGAAATGGAGCAGCTGGGTGAGAAGGAGACTGTAACAACAGTATATACAGGAAGTTGGCCAATGAAGTTCTCTGGCTGTTGCAGCCTGGAGGAACCCACAGGAAGTGGAATGCACCTCTGCTAGGACAAACACTCAGTGAGGGCTTAGTGATGACAGAGCCCCAGGAGAACTGTCATAGTCTCTGGAGCAGAGATACAGAGGGGTGCTCCAGTAAGTGCTTGTCTACACTACCTGTTGAATCGACAAGCAGCGATCAGTCCAGTGGGAGTTGATTTATTGCATCTAATATAGACATGATAAGTCCACCACCAAGCTCTCTGCCATCGCCACTCTCCACTGGAATGAGAGTCACAGGCGGAGTCGATGGGGGAGCATCAGCTGCCCAGTAACCCCAGTGTGGATCTAAGTACATTGATTTCAGCTAAGTTAGTCACATAGCTGGAGTTGTGTAACATAGATTGATGGGTCCCGCCTGGCAGAGTAGACCAACCCTCAGTCACAACTACTGGAGAAGTGGAGATGGGCCATGAAGCCTGGAGGCATATGAACTCCAGTCAGATGAAGTGTCTCTGTTCTAACCTGAGAGCAGCTCTTTAGGAAGTAAGTAGTTCAGGGTCCAAACCTCTGGCTTCTTTTGCCAGGAAGGACATCACTGTCCTTAGAGAGAAAAAATGGAAGAAAAAGCAGTTTCCAGCTCCCTGTGTAGAAACAGCCTGAGCATAGGCAGACTAAGAATTTCTTCTATACAATATAGAACGTGCTTTTCTTTCCCCTGACCCCAGTCCCTGTCTCGCAGAATGAGGTATGCATTTTTAAAAGGCAAGGCAGCAAGCAGATGAAGAGAGAGATGAATGTTGTGTTGAAGAAGGAATTATAGGAAGTATGTTAAATGTGACCAACAGGAAGGAAGTCCAAATTTAAATGAAAGCCTTTTAGTGCTGTTCTCATCAAAGCAGCTGTTTCTCTTGAGGGGTTCACTTCAGGGAGCCTGCTGAAGTTAGAAAAACAAGCACAGTGCCATCTGCTGGAAAATAGAAGAAGTAACTCAAGTAGGAGGCTGGAAATATGTTATACACTGTAGTATTAATTTACACAGCAGCTACTATTGTACGGAATATTCATTATTTATACTGAATAAATATTCTGTGTGCTAAAACCCAGGAATGTTGTATCTAATAGCCTTCTGTGGCTCATGCTGAGGTTCATGGCAAAACTCCTATTCACTTCAGTGTGAACAGGACTAAGCCCAATGTCAACAAAAGTACATTTATGGCCCTAATGGCACTGCTCTTCTCAGGAGTTGAGTTGTAGAAACAATTTACTGGCTGGCAGTATAAGGCAGTATTTGTGAATTAGCAAACATACCACTCAAATCCTCTTTTGCAGATAATCTGTCATTTAGAAAAATCCTTTAACAAAATTAAGAAAACGAATCAAAGCAGATATGACATGCCAGAGAAAATGCCTAAGTGGAAAATTAATGGGCAGATATGTGCAAATATATATATATTCCATTTCCAGCAAAATATGACGATTTTGTGGGTTTCTGAAAAAGCAAAACAGAATAATTCCTTTTCACTTTACATTTTTTGCAAGAGATAAAGTATGCTTTTGACACATTTCTGCACAGAAATTCACAAAAAATCATGTCCCCCCCATTTCCCTGGAGTGTTTAAACATATAAAGATTCCAACCTGAAGCTGAGTTTGAAGCCAAGGATCAAATTTTAGATTTTGAAAAAATTTAAAAAAGTATTTGAAAATATATTCTTGTAAGCCTGTTAACAGTTTGACATAGCTTTCATAACAGAAGCTGTAAACTTATCCTGCCCTTACTTCTTCCTCACCCCTTTTATTGCAGATGTGGTTTGAAGGCAGTTATCTCTGAGCTGTTAGACTGCCTGTCGAATGAAATGCTAACTCAGCATTTTTAAGTATGTCACCTCCTGGAAGAATCACTTCTTTCAGAAATACCTATTCAGTGTCAGCATGATGCAGCATGGAAACACAAGACTATTTAACCAGAAACCATGGTACAAGCAGAAACTACTTCAAAAATCCAATTTTAAAGTGTTCCTACTAGAGTTGGAATTTCACAGACCTGTCAAAATCTGAAATCTAATAAATAGGTGCATTTGGAAGGGAAATATTGTGATGTCTATTTTCTCTGGTAAAATATGCTGGAAAGGGAGAGGGAGGGAGAGGATTGGGAGTGAAAGAAAGGAGAAGCAGGAAGAGGGCACAATTTTTATCAGGGGGATTGTTCTTCCTGGTTGAAGCAAGCAGTTCTCTTCAGAATTTCTTTCCCTGCTTGACTGGAGAGTTCTCCACCTTATGTTTCAATCTATTTTAACCACTGGAGAAAATGATAAATAACTAGCTAAAAATAAGGCTTGTCCCTCCTAAATAAGAGCAGCTCTGGTGTATGGTCTTCTGCAGGGCCATCTCTAGAAGTCTTGGTGCCCCACGCACATCCCTGTGGGATGAAATGGGGATGGGAAGATGGCATCGCAAGGGTGGGAAGAAGCAGGGCAGAGGCAGAGCAGAGAGGGGACTCAGAGGAAGGGGTAGAGTATGAGTGAAACAAAAGTGGAGTGGGGTGGTATCCTAGGCCATGTATCCCCTTTGGGATGGCACTGCTGAGTGCAGCCCTCAGGAGGGCTGGCCAGGGGACTGGGCCAGTCATTGGAGCCAGAGCCACCCTATAGGCAGCATGCAGTTTTATAGGGCACCATAAAATGTGGGGCAATTTGGTACCCCAAATTTTATGATGCCCTATGCAGCTGCATATTTTGTGTATTGGTAGGGACAGCCTGGGTTTTCTGGTTCTAAAACTGGGTAAAGACATTTTACTCAAGAAGAACACAGACTTCCAGCACGCAACAGTACAGGCCTGGTTTTTAAAGGTACTAATTCCCTTTGGTGTTGAGTGCCTTAATACATTTAATAATCTGGCCTTGACTCTCTTGATTACTTTTTAATTAGAGGAGGTGCACTGCACCTCTGTGCCCCAACCAAAATTATAATTGCTAAATGGAGTGCTCCCTCACACCCCCTCACTTTTCTTCTGGGTGGCCCTTCCTGCACCACTCCCCACACAGGCACCAATTGCATATGCACAGCAGTATGCTACAAGCACCGTGGTGGTGCTGTTGGTTTCAGGCAGATCAGGGTTGGAGGGGGTTCCTAGCCCATTACTGTTGGTATGGCAGCTCTTCCTGACTTTCCTTTCCAAAGCCACCATCATTACCACCTAGCCATCTTTAGGTAAGACAGGGTCTGTCTTCTTCCCAGCTTTCTACCCCTCTTTATGTGGGCCAGAAAAGAGGCAAAGCACATCTCTACCTCTTGGGTTGATGGTATTATTGCCTTCATTTCATAATGGAAAGGGACCTTCCTCCCATGTGTTGCTCCAGCTGTTGGGCTGGCTGGCTGGAATCTAGTCAAGAAAGTTGATGGTACCAATGCCACCATTATCCCCTCCCACTCAAAGGGGGGCGGGGAGAGAGAGACCTTCTGAATGGGCAGGGGTAAGGAATATGATTCCTGTGCCTGGGTTCACAAGTTCAGAGCAAACATTTTCAAAATTCTAAAGTAAAACTTGACATATTTTCTTATAGTATAACACTATAATTTCAGGTGAGATTAATGCATGCAGCAACTTACAAGTATTTCAAAAAGTCTAATTACTAAATATATATTTTATGCAACTGATACCCATTATCAGCAAAACTGACAAACAGGTGAACTGGCCTGGTCTCCAGCTATGAGTTTGTTCGTTCTTAGCTAATGCCTGCAGCCTGGGCAAGAGCAGGCATCTGGCCTTCTGGCATCACAACCTAAATCATTCATCCCACTACATTGAATTAAATATTTGGGCTTTAATTCTGGGGGTGGAGAAATGATAGTGATCAGTCAGGATCCCATCAAATCTTTTAAGAAGTATGTTTTTATTGAAAATGCCATTGCAAAGCACATTGAATCATTTTCTGTAAGATCTGGGAACAGTAATCCTCTCCATGGACTACATTTGTTAAGAAGCCCTAGCTCTTAGGAAAACTTCAGATCAACCTACAATATGGCTAAGATTCTGGTGACCAGCATTTCAGGCCTCTATCAGCTCCTACCACCTGCATCTGATTGCAGTTGTCTTTGGGCCCAATCCTTTCCATGTTGTTTTTATCCTCCACAGATTTGTGAATGTTCTGTGCATGTTTGATTATAATGATTACATCTGTCTGCCCCTTTAACCTCTCCTGGTCTGCAGAACCAAGGGGTTCCAATACCATCTAGCCTTTCAAAGACAAAGTGATTAAAACAAAGAGAGAGAGAGAAATGAGGGGAGGGGAGTATGAATAGAGCAGGGGTAGGCAGGATGCAGCCTACCAAGCTTCTTAGTTCAGCCTGCTTGCCTCTGGGCATGGAACAGCACCACTCAGAGTGGCTCACTGCTCCCTGTGGCTCTCTGCTGTGGGGGAAAGGGGTGGCTTTGCATGCTGTCCCCACTCCCAGCAAAGTCTCTCAGCTCCTTTTGGTTGGAAACTGGATAATGGGAGCTGAGAGACTTAGCAGTGTGCTGCACTGTGCTGAGCAGTGCAGCACAATTTCTCATCTCCCATTGGCTGGTTTCTAGCCAATACTAGCTGAGAGATTTTGCTGGGGGCATGGGCAGCTTGTGAAGCTTCCCCCCCTCCCCCCACCACAGCGCAGAGGCAAATGAAACAGCCAGCCCGGGGTTGCTGGCAGGGAGGGAAGCCTGCTTGATAGTGCTGCTGGCTGGGAGATGCTTAGGCAAGCACCTCCTGGCCAGAGCCTGCGTCTGGCACCCCAGCCCTTCCTGCACCCCAACTCCCTCCCAGACCCTGCACCCCTGCTATACCCTTCCCCCAGGCCAGAATCCTCTCCTGGACCCATATCCCCTCCCTGACCCTGCATCCCAATCCCCTGCCCCATGTCACAACCCCTTACTTCACCCAAACTCCCTCTCGGACCCCACACCCTCTCCTGTAACCCACTCTGCTATCCCTCACTCCCTTCTGCACCTAACTTCTGTCCCACACCTCCTCTATAGAAAAGCGTGACTCTTGACCATTTAACAAAATCTTGGATTGCCTCCCCCCCCAATCAAAAAGTATTGCTCATCTTTGGAATAGAGGTTTGTATTTTTCCCATCCTGCAATAATGCATTTCTACCACTTTGTGGTGCTGTGGGAAGCTAAAAACAGCAGCACTCAACCCCTCAGACATGCTTCCAGATGTATGGTGTCCTGTAGGGACTAGTGCTGGCTTCTGCTGTGTTCAGAGGAGGCACGGAACTTGAAGGTGTGCCCTTCAGGTAAGAACACCCACGGTACTAATGTAACAGAAGGGGCTGGAAAGTGTAGAGACCCTTTATGCTGCATGCAGCTCTGATTGGCTTCCTCCTCTTGTCTTTCCCATTAGATTTAAGGGAAGGGATTTAATGGGATTACAGAGTCCATCTGGGTTAATCATTTAGTGACTCTTCTCTTTGGCTCAGAGTTTGCTGGTGTTTCATAGGGTTTGTTTCCACATGACATTTGTCTCAACATATATTAGAAATAAAGTAAATTGGCCACATTCATTCCCTTTGTTATTCCACTGAAGTCAATGTTACACCAGGAAGGAATTAAGTTTCCTGTGACCCAGGAGCTAGATTTACTAATACACACTTTAACTAAAAGCTAAACTGTCCCTGAGAATGAAAAGTCTCAGGGGGTAGCTGTGTTAGTCTGTAACCGTAAAAACAACGAGTAGTCCTGTGGCACATTAGAGACTAATGTAGTCCCCTTTCTACAGGTGCCTCTCACTTTTTCTGGAAGGATCCTGTGTGCGGCAATCTAGCCCTAGAGACTACAACTCCCATGAGCCCTTGAGGAAACCAGGGAAAGAGGGCTTGTCTGGGCATGTTGAGAGAGGGGCTTGGCAGTCTGGGGCTCTCCATTCTGGGAGAGGGGAGCCAGGCTGCTATGGAAGAGCCATATATCCAGTCCAGGAGCTGTTGTGTTGCAGTTACAGCCTCGGACTGAGAGCCTGCGGGTCTTGGATCTAGCAGGCTGCTTCAATTGCTGCTGATTGCCCTAGAGGAGAGAGACTCTGGCTGTGCCTGAGAAGGCTACACAAACCAGCACACAGGAGGAGGCTGTAAGTAAATGGGCTCTTTGGGAAAGTACTACCTGGGACAGACTCTAGATATAGACTAACTCTGGGTCCAAAGAGAAGCAGAGTGTCCAGCCCAGTGAACCAGAGCTGCTGGCATTTGGTGGAGCTTGCTCCAGTGGCAGAGGGAGTTTGCAGATGGCTGCTCAGCTTGGACAAATACACACAGAACCTCCACTCCAGCTGCAGACCTTCAAGCGCACCCACGCAAGCAAGTGTCTGGAACTCTTGAGGGGTGGGATAAATGGTGACAGTACAAATGCCAGATAGATAAGGTCCTATTATTTTGTTAATTTTATTCACTGTTAATCTGTTAAACCCCGTTTCTTTAAATTGTTAAGTAAAGGTGTGTTAATTCTAATGTAATCAATTAAATGTATATTATTTATAATTGTTGCCCTGAAGTTACATCAGATTATTGCTGGAATAATTTTATTCCTGGAGGCTCCCAAGGCACACCATTAAGTGTGTACAGGGCCAGCCAGGTGGAGGCACAGCCATCGTATATTCTTTATGAGCAAGGGACTGGAGCAAGGGGGTGGTTAGGGAATCCCTAACTAAATAACATCACCACTGGGGTACTCAGGATCTCCTTTTCTGTTAAAACCATCAGGCTCCCAGTCATACATGTGAATGTGACCTGCTCCCAAGTAACCTGGAGAGGAAAAAGGGGGTTACACTAACAAAAATGAAATTCACCTCAGAGTGCTTTGTCCTTGAAAAGCTCTTCCTGAAGTTTATTCCCCATTGCATGTCTGATTTGGAGAAGCTGCTGGAGGAGTGGCCAGGCAAGGAAGCCATGGAAACATTGCAACTTGTGCTGGTTTGGCATAGGCCATGATTGAGGGAGGGGTTGGAGTGGGGCTGGAAATGAGCCAGAGGCATTCCATGTGACACCCAGGATTCTCTGGCCTTAATACCCTGTGTAAATGGTGCAGAGAACTTAGCACATTGCTCATTTTCATCCATATAGAGCCATCATGTACAAGCAAGACTCAGGCTTTTGGTGACTGATTCAATCCATTAACTTTAAATCAAATGTTTGTGGTTATGGATACTTCTACTAAACAAAGTATTTAACTTGTATCCGCTAGAAGGCATGCATTTGTTTCATTAAGGGGCAGTTGCAGACTGCTGTGCATTTCTCGGGTTAAAGCACATTATTCCCACTGCCTGCCATCACCAGCTGTTGCATCAGAATAGGTGCTGGATTCCTTTTCTACCAACATTAAAATGCCCTCCTGTGTATGAAAGAGAGAAGGTGCTTAAAGTTGGGTAGATCCCATAGGGACAGGGAGGTCCACTCTCATTTATAAGAGTTATAATCTTCACTAGGGATGTTAAATATCAGTTAATTGAACAGTTGAGTAACCTCATTAATTCTTATCGGTTAGTTGACTATTCTATAGTCCCTGGGGGCATGGCCAGCAGCCAGTGCACTCTGGCCTCACTCCCGAGGAACCCTCTGCCACTCTGCACTGCTGCCTCTGCCTTGGGGTGCCAGGCGGGAGCCAGTCTGTGAGGGGAGCCAGTTGAAAAAAAAAGCTCCCCTTGCTGACCTGCTGCCTGTCACCCTGTGCTGCTGCCTCTGATAAAGAGGCAGCAGCATGGGGTGGCAGCAGCCCCTGTCTTGGGGGAGGAGGGGTCTGAGCTCCCGGACCCTGCACATGCCAGAACTGAGCCGGACTGCCTGCCCAGCTGGCTCCTAATACACTTTAAATACAGAGCCACAGCAGGGGTAGGTCCCAGACCCATCACAAGCCAGGGCTGAGCCAGGCTGTTTGCCAGCCTGCTAAAAAAATTACTGGTCGGGGGGGGAAGAGAGAAATATGTGTAGTCTATAGCATTAACCTATAAGCTTTTGCTTATTAATTAAATGGTTAATCGACTACCTATTACATCCCTAATCTGCACCTCGTGGAGTCATTTATCTCTGCAAAGCGAGTGCAAAGCACTTCTTTTCTGATTTGCCATTGTCTTCCACCCCCTTCTGATTTATTTTTCACAAATGTTGTTGGCTCCACAGTGTGCAAGATAGTGGAGAAACATGTTCTGGGTGTGCCTAATTGGCTTTGCAATAGCAGAACAAAACTACTCTAAGGTCCCACATAAATGAATGGTTTACTTTTAATCTCCCAGCAAAACAAAGGATGATCATATTAGAATGATATGAAGGTAATCCTTGCTCATAGAGTTAGTTCAATTAATATAGCCATAACATAAGCTCAGATACTACAGGTGTATCTATTAGTGCCATGGTTCATTCACAGTTCCATTTACAATAATTAAAGTGGTGTAAATGTGCATATGTGCTCCTTTAAAGACAACGAGTCAAATCTTTTTCTATAGATATTTTCTTTTCCATACACGAAAGTTTCAGGGGTCTCAATTTATTTCTTTTGGAGCAGAAAATGCTTTGGTATATTTTGTGTCGCTCATTCCATGGTACAGTAGGGTTTACTCTTGGGTTCAGCTAAAGATGTACATCTGATATAATATCCAGGAGAAGTTTTTGTGTGGTGTTAGAGCCACAAAAAGTCCTATCGGAGAATGTCTGAGAGGATAGGGAAGGGTAGAGGAGAAAGCAACAGCAGCTCCCCCATTGTACTGGTTAGGAATGGGTTGAGCAGTGCCTCTCTGAGGGAACATTTACGCCGCAGTGACTCTTAGGGTACGTCTACACTGCGTCCCTATTTTGGGATACTTCTGGTATCCCAAAATAGCTATTCCACATCTCTTGAATAAGCCCGTTATTTCAAAATATCTTTAAAAATAACGGGCACACTATTCTGATGTCCCTGTGTAAATCTTGTTCCAGGAGGATTAAGGGACATTTCAGAATAGCAGTTTATTTCGAAATGTGGTGCTGTGTAGACCGAAATAAGCTATTTCGAAATACACTCAAAATAACCTACGCAATTTGCGTAGCTCAAATTGCATAGCTTATTTCAATCTGAGGGTGCAGTGTAGATACACCCTCAGAACGCAGGGCAACTGACTCATAGTATTGCCAACCATAAGCATAAAATTCAATCATCAAAGCCCTAAAATTCAATGCAAATGGCATAAATATAGTAAGATTCTGAAAAATTAGAAAGCTCATTTTTGTCTGAATTAGAACCTTCTAAAAAGGAAGCCACCCTTCTATAAAGTTGCAAGTTCAACGTTAGAGGTACAGAAAAGGCATGCACAGAATGTAAGGTCTCCCCCACAGCTCCTTAGGATATGTCTAGACTTCAAAAAAATTCACAGCAGTGTAGCAAGTCTCAAAACCTAGGTCAACTGACTGAGGCTGGCGAAGCTCATGCTGTGGAGCTAAAAATAGTAGTGTAGACATTCCTGCTCAGGCTGGAGCCTGGCTCTGAAATCCTCAGATCTCACCAGGTTGTACTCAGATCCTGGGCTCAGCCCAAGCACATGTCAGCACTGTTTTTAGCATGAACCCTGCATGCCTGAGTCAGTAAGGTTACCATATGTCCAGCTTTTCCCAGACATGTCCTCCTTTTCACTTATTGAATCTCTGCCCAGCCTGGTTTTTTAAATGGCTAAAAATGTCCAGGATTTTGCTTTGCAAAGGGGATCAGGGAGGGGACTGGGCACGGGGGCACATGCCTGTCAAATTGAACCTTCAGAGCTGTGCACCCAGATGGTTAACAGCCTCTCTGTGCATGTGCCCCACCGTCTGGTGGGAAAAGCGTGTGGCCACAGCGGCGGTGGCTCCAGTGAGACCCAGTGCAGGTCCGATGTTGGGGGGAGGGTTGACTCCTCCCATGGAGAGACCGCTCGTTACCCTCTGCCCCACTAGGTTATGTCCCTGGCTCTGCAGGAGGGGAAGGGCATTTGGTTAGAGAAGGGAGGCTGGGGGGTGCCTGGCTCTGAGGGAGGGGTAGGGCATTGGGTTAAAGCAGGAGGAGCTGGTGGTGCCTGGCTCTGGGGAAGGGGTGGGTTAGAGCAGGAGGAGCTGGTGGTGCCTGGCTCTGGGGGAAGGGGGATATGGTTGTGGGGGCGCTGGGGATGCCTGGCTCTGGGGGAGGGAAGGGGCATTGGGTTAGAGCAGGGGGGTACCTGTCTCTGGGGGAGGGGAGGATTAGAGCAGGGGGAGCTGGTGGTGCCTGGCTCTGGGGGAAGGGGGATATGGTTGTGGGGGTGCTGGGGATGCCTGGCTCTGGGGGAGGGAAGGGGCATTGGGTTAGAGCAGGGGGGTACCTGTCTCTGGGGGAGGGGAGGATTAGAGCAGGGGGAGCTGGTGGTGCCTGGCTCTGGGGGAGGGGAGGGGCACTGGGTTAGAGCAGGGGGGGTACCTGTCTCTGGGGGAGGGGTGGGTTAGAGCAGGGGGAGCTGGTGGTGCCTGGCTCTGGGGGAAGGGGGATATGGTTGGGGGGGCACTGGAGATGCCTGGCTCTGGGGGAGGGAAGGGGCATTGGGTTAGAGCAGGGGGATACCTGTCTCTGGGGGAGGGGAGGATTAGAGCAGGGGGAGCTGGTGGTGCCTGGCTTTGGGGGAGGGGAGGCAGGATTCCTGGGTTCCTTTTCCAGCCATGCCACTTCTCTGCTTGGTGCCTTTAACTTCATGCTCCAGGACAGGCCACAGCAGCAGCTTCCCTGGCCCCCCACTCTCTCCTCCTGGACCCACAGCAGCCCGGGTTGGCAACACTGCTGGAGCCTGCACTGCCACACATCTCGGGACAGTGCAGCGGGGAAGCAGGAGCCCGACATGCGGTATCTCCTGCCACCATGAGAGCTAGTGGGGGCAGCAGCAGCCCTGGCAGCAGCAAGGTGGCAGCCAGAGCCCCGAGCTTGGCATGTGCAGGGACAAGTTTGCCAGCTCCTGAGCCCGGCCTCCTGTATGAGTGGAGCAGTCGCTGTCACAGTGGGATCAGCAGGCACCAGGTGTCCTCTTTTTGGAAAGTTCAATTATGGTAACCCTACCGTTTCATCCACCTACTACGTATGGCCATTGTAACACAGGAAGTGTTACATATCCCCCCCTTGTGCCCAGTCCACAGAGGATATGGGTCTGCTAGCACTCTCAGCCTGGCCATTTAGCTCAAATTGTAGGAATTTATGCCTTTGGCTCTGGAGATCCCTAGTTCAATTTCCGCCATCAGCATACCTATCATAATTTTAGTTTGTGAGCTTTCTGGAGCAGGGACTTTATTCATCTGTACTGCATCTAGTACAAAATGGCCCTAAACATTGATTGCAGCCTCTTGGCACCAGTACTACTACTAATAGACTTTGATTTATTTGGCTGAAATAAAGTGGGTGTGGAATCTTTAAGAATGCATGTCTGTTTTCATATCCATCATAATCGCTTCTCTCCCTAGGAATGTCCACAGTTAAAGCCAACTCAAGAGAAGTGAGGAGAATAGACATTCTATGGTATCATCTTTTTGCCCCCATTCCTTGCCTCCCACTAATACCAACACTTCATGCTCCCTTTGTTTCTCCTGTGCCCAGCATTTCAGGGGCCTTGTGTTGTTCAATCTGGGTATTCTTACATTCTGGGTTTGCATGAGGCAGAGTTTAGAAATGCAGTCCACTACAAATCCTGTTAGTTTCTACTATTCCAGACTGAATATGCTTTCTTTTAACTCAATAGTTTGTTTACATTACTGAAGCTGCAGCTGTAACACCTGCAGTGTACAACCTTGCATAATTTTCTAGCAGGCAGGAAAAGGACTACTTTGACAAAGCAGTTTTTTGACAGCAAAGCTGCTTTTCACTCAAAAGGCCAGAAATTTCTCTACGTAAATAGAACAGTGAAAAAAAAGCCAAGAATTTACTGTGTTTAGCTTTTGGGGCATGAATATTTTCATACAGCTTCTAATCTTCACCCTGTTGTTTAGTAATAGATTTTACAGGTCCCTTCCCTCTAGTGTCTGCAGGCCAAGAACAATATCAGAACTTCCACAATCCTACAGATGAAGAATGAAGATTCACCTTAAGCTCAAGAAGTAATACTTCTGCTTCTGAATTCTTATTATGCAGTGCATGTAATAGCACGTGTGACTTGTTTTTGAGTTTGAAGAGACCGGGAGTGATTTTGAAGAAAATAGTTGTGTTTACTTACTAAGAGCTTAATTCAGTTACGTCACTGAAACTGACTGAGCAGGCAGAGATAGCTAATTCAACTTTTGAATCAGTTTATATTAAACTCCACACATGCAGCTCCCCCAGAAGAGTGCTGTATACTTAGCTAGTAAAACCTGGATTAGCAGCTTAGTGTATAGCATACCATCAAGGCTCAAGACCTAGGCCGTAGGTAATGTAGTTAAGGGAAGGCTGGGGCCAGGGCTGTGATGTGGCAATCCCCACCCTTCAGGTAACCAGGAAGGATCTGGGGTTGGGTGGGGCTTGCTGAAGGAGTGGGGCCTTGGGTGGAAGGTGTGGGAGGGGGCTGGGCCTTGCCTTCTCCAGCTGAGCCTTCATCTGCCACCTTTGGCTCAGGCTCATGTAGAAATTCATAATTTTCACTGATTTTTCAATGCAAAAATACCCATTTTGTTGAAACGTCCCACAGTTACATTTGTGAGTTGCAAAATGAAGACACTGAGTTTCCCAGCACTCTAGAGCAGCCTACATGGACGTGTCATCCTGTTCATGTGCAGTAATCACATCATTTGCCTCATTTCAGGCAGACTGCAGGAGAAGAAACAAAAGACAGGACTATGCAGCACTTTAAAGACGAACAAGATGGTTTATTAGGTGATGAGCTTTCAAATTGTGGAAGAAGAGGAAGGCTTTTAATTCCTTCTTTTTTTAGCGGAGGAGGTTCCAGGGCAGCATCGCCATTTAGGAGAGTGTGACAGACTCTAGTCTCTTAGTCCCCCCTCTCTTCCCCCGAGTTTCTTACAGGAGGTCTACATATGCTAGTCAAATGGTCTCCAACCTTTTTAAACACAAGATCACTTTCTGAATTTGTCAGTCCAGGATCTACCTCAAACCCAAATACACTTGCCCCGCCTTGTTCCCTGCCCCTTCTCCAAGGCTCTGCCCCTGCTTCCTCTGTGGAGATGGGGTACAGGCATACTGAGAGTGGGATGCCCTGATATCAGCGCCCCGCTCCTCTGCCTCCCCCACACTGCAGAGCAAGCAGGAGACTCCTGGGGGGGGGGGAAGGAGAGATTTACAAGACAGAGGGCAGGAAAAGAATGGCAGTGGCAGGAGGGGCAACTGAAGTGCTGACAGTTGATAGTTTCCCAGACAAACCAGTCAGGATCACCCATCAGAGGCTCCAGGGTCTACTAGTAGATCCTGATTGACTTGTTGGTGACCACTGCCCTAGCCCCTGATGGAGATCTTAACTGCCACACAGCGTGAGAGTGATATGTGTTGAGTTTGGAAGATGGAAGCAGCACAGCTTTTGGGGTAGGGAGTTTGTTTGTAAACAGAGACAGAATGACTGAGATAACGAAAGGCTTGTCATTAAAGTAAATTAAGGATTGTTAAATGATCCTGAAAACATTGCCGGGCACTCCAGTTAAAAGATAGGAAACAAAGGGTAGGAATAAATGGGGAGATTGAAAAGAGGTAAATAGTGATGTCACTCAGAGATCTGTAATGTTCAACATATTTATAAATGATCTGGAAAAAGGAGTATGCAGTGAGGTGACAATTTGCAGATGATACAAAATTACTCAAGATAGTTAAGTCCAAATGAAACTGCCAAGAGTTACAAAGGAATCTCATAAAAGGGTTTGTCTGCACAGCAAAGTTATTTCGAAATAACTTTACCAGCAACTACACAGCCAAACCGCTATTTCGAAATTAAATCGAAATAGCAGAGGGCTTATTTCGAAATTGGTAAACCTCATTCCACAAGGAATAGTGCCAATTTCTAAATTGCTATTTCGAAATAAGCGCTGTGTAGATGCTTATTTAGAAATAGGGGGCCTCCAGCCTTCCCAGGGTACCCTGGTGGCCACTCTGGGCACAACCAAGAAAACTCCTCTCCCCCCCCCGGAGCCCTTAAAGGGGTAGACTCTGGCCACAGTGGCTGTGCCAACTCCAAGCCTGCCAGCTCAGAGCCAGCAGTCGCTGCACCTGACCCAGTGGCCCCAGCATGAGCCAGGCAGCCAGTGTCAGCCAGCCCTCCACCACTCCCCAGGACCAGTCTGCCAGCTCCCAGGAGCCTGCCAGGGGCTGGAAAAGGTGGGCACCTGCCTGGTCCAGTGCGGAGATCAGGGACCTAATTCAGGTTTCGGGGGATGCCTCCAACGTCCACGATCTCCTCACTAAACAGAAGAACGCAACCGTCTGCAGGCAGATGGCTGCCAGTCTGGCTACCAAAGGCCACATGCGAACCCAGGAGCAGGTTTGCATGAAAATAAAGGTGCTGCAGCAGGCGTATGCCAGGGCCACAGGGGGTAGCTCCCAGCCAGGGGCAGACCCAGACAGCTGCCCCTATTTCAACAGTCCATGCCCCCCAGGTGGTCATTGACCCTGGAGCAGAGCTTGCTGCCTCCTGCTGCTCCAGCCCCTGCTGCCTCTCCAGCTACCGCTCCTCCTCCCACTCCTTCTCCTCTTCCCACTTCTTCCTCCCCACCCTCCCCAAACCCCCAGGGATCCCAAGGCCCCCGCACCGACGGTGCTGGAGACAGCTGGGCCAGTGAGACCCCCCAACTTTGAACCCTGAGCTTCTCTTCCCCCTTCTTCCCCTTGCCTCCCCTGCCAGCTCCCTCCTCCCAGGTTTCCCTCTTCCCTCTTCCACCCTCCCTCCTCCCCTCTCCCACCTTCTTTCCCCAGTCTCACCTCAGTTTCATTCTTCCCCCCCCCCCAGTTTTGTTCAATAAAGAGGCTTTGTTGTAATGAACACGTGTCTTTTATTGTACAGCAGGAAGGAGGGTTAGGGAGGGGTAAGTGGAAGGACATAAGGGAGGAATGAGGCACAAGCCCCCAGTGGGGCACACCAGGGAGACTGTTACTGCCTGCAGAACTAACTGCCAGGCTCGCAGCAACACGTCCAAGAGAAGCACCAGAGTGCCCAGGGGCGGCTCTGGCTCCATGCTGCAGCATGCTGTGGTGTCCTGAGTGAGGGCAACCAGAGCATGCAGAGAAAAAAATGCTTTGCTGTCCCTCAGCGAGGTAGGCAAGCAAGCAGGGAAACCTTAGAACCAGCTGTCCGGGGGGGGTCCCTTTAAGCACAGGTCTCAGATAACCTCAGGCAGCAGCCACACAAGGTAACTCCTGACCTGATGCCCTGCCAGAACCGGTTCCAGCTAGCCTTAAATGCGATTCAGCGTCCTATCAGTGTGGACGCACTATTTCAAAATAGCAAAACTCTATTTTGAAATGCATTTTGTGTCTAGATGCGTTATTTTGAAATAAGCTATTTCGAAATAACGCTGTAGTGTAGACATACCCAAACTGAGTGACTAGGCAACACAATGGCAGAAATTCACGTTAATAAATGCAAAGTAAGGCACATAGCAAAATATAATCCCAGCTATACAAAAGGTAGTGTCTAAATTGGAAGAACCTGTCAAGGTTCTGAATTATTGTGGATAGTTCTTTAGAAACATCTGATGAATGTGCAGAGGCAATCAAAAAGCTAACAGAATATTGGGAATCATTAAGGAAGGGATAAATAATAAGACAGAAGATATAATGCATCTGTATAAATCCATGATATACCCACATATTGAATACTGTATGAGATTTGATCTGCCCCATCTCAAAAAAGATGTATTGGATTTGGAAAAAGTACAGGAAAGGAAAACAAAAATTATTATTCTGTGTTAGGAGAGATTCAAAAGACTGGGACTTTTCATCTTGGAAAGAGATAATTAAGGTGGGATCTGATAGAAGTTTATAAAATTAAGAATGATGTGGAAAAATAGAATAAGGAAATATTTATTCCTTCACATAACATAAGAACTAGGTGTCACCCATTGAAATTAATAGCCAGCAGATTTAAACCAATCAAAATAAAGTATTTCTTCAATCAATCTGTGGAATCCTTTGCCAGGAGATGTTGTGAAGGCCAAAGCTATAACAAGGTTCCAATAAGAACTAGAAAGTTCATAAAAGATACAGCATAAAGCTAATTGCTAAGTTATCTTTCAAACAATTAGTGTTTCCAAGTGCCAGCGTAGCCCATGGAATAAGTTGCATCCCATCCCAGAATCTGAAATGGTGCTCCTGTTGCAGGGTTGGGGATTTTTTCCCCTTGGTTCAATGTGACAAAAAGGGTTGATCTAATGTTAAGATTGGCGCATTGCTTTGCAGATGGCTCTGTCAAGCATTTTTGTTATTGAAAAGAAACCTCATAGTGTTGGCAACTTGCAATTTTAGTGCAAGTTTCTTGATATTTTAAGTTCATCTTAACTCTGTATTTATTTAAAATCTCTAGGGGCTGGCTCATGATTTTTTAATGCTTGTGCTAATCCTGTACTAATAACTAATTAAAATCAAGGATCATTGTGTTGAAATCACAATACTGGGTTACAGAACAATGGTGGATCTATTTCACTTTAAATCAGATGCAGGCTATCATACTCATGCATTTTCTAGAACGGTCAGACAAGCAAAAGACTTAAACTAGTTATACACATCCAAATGAAATCTTCAGATGTGTACTGGGGGGGGAGAGGGGTGCACAGTGCAAAATAAACTGATGTGGATGTAAATACAAACAGTTTAATTATATATTCCAAGCATGGCCCAGTAAAGTGATTATAATAAACCCTGGGCACAGAAATGAAACATCATACAGATCTCAGCATCTAGTAACAAAAATTATAAAGGCAATTCTCTGACAATCATGCACTCTTTGCTAAAACAACTTGCAGCTGGAGGGCTCAAAAGAAAAAGACATTATAGGAGTATGAACCATAATAAAAACACTGTCTTTAAATTTTCTAAGATTCTGAGGTATGTATAGTTCAGTAAATGCAACAAGTCTCTGGATACATGCCAATCAACTCAGAGTACAGCTATAAAATTTCAGCTCTCTCAATCTCTGCTGTTCTGGTTTCTATATATCTTTTGTGTGGGAAATACCATATTCCATCATATGCAGTGTTACCCTCTGACTAAGGTGCTTAAATGTGCACATTTCTGGTAGCTAAAAAACATCTCCAAGATATGTAAGGGTGATTTTGTTCTGTTTTTGGGGGGGTGGGGAGTTTGTCTAGAAAGTGTATTTGCCTCTATTTTGTATTATATAAAGGGCACAATATTTACAGAGCTTTTATACCATTGTGAAGCTAACATAGAAAGTATAGAAACAGTGTAAGGGAAACTAGAATAAATATTCAAATACACTTATAGTCCACAGACTGTTAAATACATGTATAAGTAATATATCACCCAGGTGATAATCCTAGAGATTTTAGTCTGTCAGCAGAAGAGGGCCAATATTGGCAGTGGTACAATCAATGTGGCATATTGGCACCCAACCCTGCTAATATGGCTCACTTTTATTCTTGACAAGGTACCTCTAGGATTTAGGAGTTGGCCATTAAGTGGCTCAAAGGATGCCAGTGATAAGAGTTTTGTCACAGGAACAATTGTCCACAAGGATTTAACTGAATCCACTGACTTCTTGTTATCCAACAATAAAAACAAGTTAATGTTCTTGGCTCTGAACTTTGTGCAGAATACATATTTTTTCATGTTTATTGGCTGTCTTGGTTTCACCTGGGCACTGAACCAATCATGAAGGTCAGTTATTGCTTTGTGTGGTGGTGAGCTCTCAAATTGAGGTTTCCCAAATCTCATGCTAAAGTCCCTGTTGTGCCATGGGGTTCCTGGGTGAGTCGCTTAAACCCAGGCCCATCGATGGGGGATGGGAAGGAGCAACTGTCCTGGGGCCTGGTGATTCAAAAGGGCCCTGGGCTCCCGGCTGCTGCTTCTAGTATGTGGCAGCAGCAGCGGTCTGTGCCCTTTAAATTGCCGTTGGAGCCCTGCACAGTGCTGAGGGCCTCAGACCAAGGCCTCTTGCCCAGGGGTCCAGCAAGTCTGTCCGCCTCCTTGCTTAGACCTTCAGCTCCTCATCTGTAAATAGGTATAAATCTTCCTTACCTCACAAAGGAGAGCGTGTACTTCTTTATCAGGGTAAGGACCGGCTACAGAGCTTGCTTATATACATCAGTTATGTCAATCATAAAATCTTTTAATGCTGTGGCTGAGGACTAAGGTATTTTGCACACAACATCATCTAGTGGCTGAGCAGTATAATACAATTTAGCATTCCATCGCTGGGCATAATGAAGACAAATAATTAAAGATTATGAGGTGCTGAGGCACTGGTGATAAGGAGCCATATATGTTCCTAAACAGATAATCTCGAGTGGTTGAAAATGAATCCCTTAATATTGCATAAGTTTAAAAGCAAATTTCTTTTCTCATTCTTACTTCTTTCCTTTACTGTGTAACTCAGGTTCTCCTGCCTAGTGTAGTTCTGATCCTGTACCTCATATCCCAACTTACTTCTCATCTATAGCTATGTGTAAATAGTTTGAAAAGGCACCTATCAGCCAGTTATATTATACAGAAAAGACTGATGAGACTGCCGCAATTTGAAATGCAGTGTGGCTGTCTGTTACTGGCTTGGAATTTGTTACTGGGCTGAAATAACTGAAAAGCCATTTTAGACTTTAAACTTTCTAGTTCAATACAGATAACAGCCCTTCCCTGCATTTGGCATTTTTAATTATGTACTTTGAAGTCCGATTGTTGCTGTTCAGTGATTAGCTATAATAGGAATGTTAAATTACATTTTCAAAAACAAACTTACTATTGATTTCTCTGTATTATATTACTAATTTGAATTTGTATAAGAAGAAACTGTTATAGAACTCTGAGAGCTTGATACTAATGAAGTAAAATGTGTACTTGATCCTACTCAGGAGACGAGATGTTGGCAGGGCTCTTGAACAGCACTGAATTCATATACTGTATAGCCAACAATAGCGAGAGAACTGTGAGAGACACTAGGACCATTCTTAGAGTGAAATGACGAGCCAAATTGAATCTTAGCCTTCATCAGTGGGAGAGAGGTGTGCCACATTGCTGCTGTTGAAAATACCAAGGGGGATTAAAATCTCAGATCTTCAAAAACTAAGTCAGAAGTATCAAGAGAATTGGGAAAGAATGTAATCCTTTCAACGGGTACTTTTTGAAAACAGGCTGGGGTATCTGGGCCCCTCCTATTGAAT
Source organism: Pelochelys cantorii (assembly GCA_032595735.1). NCBI lineage: Eukaryota > Metazoa > Chordata > Testudines > Trionychidae > Pelochelys > Pelochelys cantorii. Next base: position 29,126,124 of record CM064331.1, read on the forward strand.
CATTAAGTTGGGCGCATGAAGGGGTAAATTTTTATCTTCCTGTAAACCTCCATGCATTCCTGTGGTTCTCTAGACTAGGGATGTGAAGGGTTAATTGGTTAACCGGTAAGCCTTACCCTGAACATGTGAGGTTTACAGGTTAAGGTTAACCAGTGGAGCTGGAGCAGCTCCCTGCCTTAGCCCACTGCAGGCACCCTAGCCCACTGCAGGCAGGGACTGCTCCTGCATTCCGTGGAGCAGCCTCTGCCTGAAGTGTGTCAGGGCACCTTTTCCCTCATCTTCCCTCAATCGGTTAACCGGTTCAACAGTATGTTTAACCTGTTAGCCAATTAAACAGGATTTTACATCCCGACTCTGGACCAGAACCTGATATTCTTACATACACCGAGAGGCAACTTACATCATTAATAGTCCCACTGAAATCGGTTGTTTCTCCCCACTAACTGCAAACTGCACCATCAATGCATCACTGTTGCATGAGGGTGCCATGTGAATTAGTATACCAGCATTCAGTAGCCTTACAGAATACTAAGGTTGTCTTAGAGTGGCTCTTTCTGCAGCCGAACAAGTACACTTGCCTTCGTTTCCCCTATCAAAGACCCCATGATGTCTCTTTTGCCATAATAATTCTTCTCCCTGGGGCTGGATTTATTACCAAAACAGATCAATTAATCCTCAGCAAAAAGTCCCATTGTCCATTTCCCACACCCTCACTCATCCCAGCAGGTACACCCATGAGCCTAAGAGGTGGGAGTCCTTCCATACCATATACCAGTGTCTTCTGCCACACCAAGGCTCCATGTCAGTCCTTTTCTGTCTCACTGACAGGACTGTCCCTCCAGCCCCACTCTCTCTCTCCTGGGAGTGTATCCTCACCAGGGACCATGTTTCACTTCTCATGGCCCTCTCACCATTCCCCTGGTCCAACTCTCCAGCATGGAAACATCAGCAGGTGAACCCCTTCACTGCTCCCCCACCTTCAGCCCTTTCAGGCCTTGGCTTTGACTTTCCAGCTTAGATGTCAGCACTCAACTCCTTCTGCTGCATCCCTGTCTCCATCCTTCTCCGAGGAGCCAACTATAGCTTCCTTCCAGGACGTTGCATAGTCCCATTGCTGGCCTCTGGCTGCTCTCACCTGCTCTGTTCCTGACTGTGCTCTGAGGCAACCTGCACTCACCAGGTCATTGGCCCCATAATTCTCCATCGTGGCATAAGGGTGAGGGGCCTGATTGCACTAAAACCATGTAAAACATTCACATTGGAAAATTAAAGCTCTATTTCTAAAGTAACTCTGTGGGGGGTGCTAATAAACTCCAGTAAGTCATTCATCAGGAAAGCAAAATACAGAATCTTAGGTGATGATAATTTACAAGAGAAGAGAACTTATTTATACAAGTATCAGACATTTTTTACTCTATTTAAACAACACATCATAGATAAGCTGAACAGCCACTGGGACAAACTGTGCTCTCAGTAGCATCCCTGCCCTGTTTTTTTTCTGAATGACTGAACTTCCTTGTCTGGCAAGGAATAATGTAATTGCCTGTTGCAATCATCTGTATTAGCAGTGTTTGAAAGAAAATGGAGATGTGTGTGTGGAAGGGGGCAGGGCAGGGACAGATTCCTGTGCCTCTGGTGCATTGGTACTTATTTCCATATCAGGTACCCCCTCTTCTATACTAAAACCGCCTTCCCATCTAATCTGAATCCATTTTGTAGCATGGTAACAGTGGGGTGGCTGTGGTCTCCCTGACAGCTGTTAACCAGTCCTGCTCTCTCGCCCAGCTGAGAATCTGTGTTCTAGTGGAGACCAATGCCCTTTCCCCATTCTTGTGACTCAGCCACTAAGTAATTTTTATCCTAGTTTCATAAGGATATGTTTGAAGGGCAAACTTTTTTTGCTGTTTGGAATTAAGCAAATTGGCAAATGCTTTCATTCTACTCTACTCCAGGCCTGCCCACAAAGTGCTCTTCTCACATGTGTCATTGTATTTAAACACTGAATTATGGGATGTATAAGAATTAGAGCGCCATAACCTCAGCTGGTGTCTAGTAAATAGCCCTGTTAACTTCAGTGGAACGATGCCAATTCATACTGATTGCGGATCTAGGCCAGAGCAACTAACTTTTTCAGTGTATCAGTCAAATCTTTGAATCAGTTGTTTTTATGACCCACAACCTCCTGGACCTGTGCTGTGGGCCAGTCCTGAAAGAAAGCCCCACTCTTTTGAGGGGCCACATGATAGATCTGTGGGTCTGCTCAGAGTTGACTGTAATTCTTAGCCATTGGAGCTGAGGCATTATCAAAGGAAAAGGGAGAGGCAGGTTTTGTGACTGCGTTGGCAGGTGGGGAGGGAGGAAATGAGGGGACACGCTGTGGAATGTTGGGATGAAGGTTGCACCGTCTCCACTGCATGAAAACATGGTGGTGTGGCTAATCACACAATTCCCAGAAGGAGCCCTGAGGAGACACCGCTACAAAGGAGAACTCAACATTTCAAAAACAGCTGAACAAAAATGGCATACGGCCAAGAGAAGGAGAGCTTTAAATTCTCACTTGCAAAGTACACTAGGGAAAAGCATGTACACAAACTCAGATTCCAGTGCTACTGGAGACAGCTGTGAACTAGAAGAGCATTCAGAATCTTGGCGCTCAAGGAAGCACATGAGGTCTTTCCCTCCCCAGTCGCTTATGGTCAGAGTTTCCAGACTGGGTGTGCTACATGGTCATAGAGTAATAAGTTAAATAAAAGTTCTAATAGCAAGTTGTAACTTTTCCAACAACTTTACCCAGGGCTACTGTGCAACCACAGAGACCTATCTCATGCTTAGTTATTCCTAACCTCTGGCTGCAGTCTGCCATGGTGCTAGTAAAGATAGACACATGGCCAAACATATTAAAAGCAGCCAAGATTAAAAATGATTTGGGGGGATAAAATTTCGGGAAATCCTTCTACTAGTCTATTGTGATAATAAATTGAAATGAAGATGGTGTTTTCAGAAGTGCCACAAGAGGGCATTAGTAGGCAGAAAACAGTGCTAACATGATGCTAGTATGATATCTGTATGTGTCAGGAATTGCTTTTCTTGTGTCTTGTAATGGCAGGACCTGTGTTACACTATTTTAAAGCAGATTATTATCCATTTGAATTTTCTCCTGTAGTGGAACATGCTTCTTAACACTACCTAGGAATGTAGAAATGCTTTTTATGGTTCATCTCTGCTTTCAGCACATTTCTTTGTTTTCAGGCTGCAAGTATTTTTCTGCTGGCATGCATGCCCTGCTGTCAATTACATCATCTGTCAACTTCTGTACACTTGTGGTACACCAGTCCCTATGACAGTACTGCACCTTTATTGCAGTGAAATTTCAACTGTCTCCCCTTTGGGAACCCATTAAAATAACTGATTTAGTAAGTAGAGCTGATCTACCTTCTAAAGACTTTTCAATCATTTTGTTCTAGAATGGAGTCCCAGGCATCTTCCCAAATATATCTCACATTGGGCAGCCCATTGTTGTGCCTAAAGTAACTAGCTTTTAAAACAGTGTGGATGCTTTAGTTCTTTCAGGGGACAATTTGTACTGTTAAATATTCTGGAGGTTAGGTTTGTGCAGGGAACTGGATCCTTGCTTCTCAGGCCTCACTCATTGGTAACACAATGTAAAGCTGCTGGTGGGTCCCTCTGCCAATTCAAAATTGCCACAGAGGATCACAGCTCTTATGCTTCTCCCTGGTCCAAGAAGGGGAGAGTCAAAATTTCAGGGCCCAGAATGGAACATCTGCACCAACAGGGATTTCACCTCTGACAACCAATTGAGACCACTTTCCAGCCCCTTTGTGCTTCTTGAACAGTGGTTTTCAACCAGGGTTTGTGTTGAAGTTTTCCATGGGGTACCTCAGCTCATATTTGCCTCGTTTTACAATGAGCTACAGAAAAAGCACTAGCAAAATCAGTACATATTAAAATTCCATAAAGACAATGACTTATTTAGCTATTATACACTGAAATGTAAGTATACTGTTTACATTCCAACATATTTAATTTATAATTATATGGTAAAAATGAGAAAGTAAGCTATTTTTCAGTAATTGTGTGTGTGACCTTTTACTAACGTGGCCACTGACTGAGAAGGAGACAGATATGCCCCACATTCCCCTCACACACCAGAGCCTAGGGGTTCCCAGACTAGTAGATTTTGTGTGCTTCATCCCTGCAGGGGGACAGCAGGGTGGGGGGGGGGAGCTGGAGCACCAGCATGGCCTCCCAAATGCTGTGGGGGGAGCTCCAAACCTTGGGAGCTGGATCCAGGCAAGCTGGGGGCTGGATCCAGCCCCCAGGCCTTAGGTTCCCCACCCCAGCAATATGGCTTCCCTTGCTTGGACTAGTTTGACCTGTTTCTCCCCCTCTTCCCTGTTCAAAGAGCAGAATTAAATAGGCATCATTAGATGCATATCTTCTTATGTTAATTGTGGTGGAGCTGTGATTTTTCTACCCTCCTTGCTAAGAGTTGAAATCAATGGGAGCTGAAATCATTTAAGACTGATGGGCAAAAGTCACAGCCAAGAAGTTGATGGCAGCAGATGGTGACTGAGAGCCAACAGATCAGTGGCAGAGAGATGCGACGAGTGGCCAGCAGAGTGATGGTGGCATGACAAGCAGCCAACAGAGCAGCAGCAGCATGATGAACAGCGACAGAGAGGTGAGATGATTAACCAGCAGGGTGGTGACAGAGAGAAGTGAGCAGGCAGATGGCAAGTGATCCGCGGAGTGAGTAAGAAGCTTCTTTACCATAGGGTGGGAGGTGAACTCTGTGGATGCATCTCTGAACTCTGGGTCTGCAACTGGGAGCAGAGTACAGAGAAAGGTTGAGCATGTGAAGGGAACATTTAGATTGCTGGACTTAAAAACCTGAGAGGAAAAGGACATTGCCCAACCTACTTGGGCTGGAAATTTTACTCATTATTTTATGAACCCTGTTTGTGGCAGTTTCCCAAATTAATGCCAAATTACTTCCCTCCCTTTTTATTAAAAGTTTCTTTTCTACATTCAGACTCTGTGATTGCTAGTGGGGAAGCCTTGCCTCTCAGAGACACACCTCCCACACACACCTTTTTCCAAAAGAGCTCTTTCAGAAAAAGACTTCTTCCTTGTAGAAAGAGGTTTACCAATGTCGGAAAAACCCCTCTGTCCTTTTGATTTTTTTTTTCAAAAGAACATGATTGCAATATGGACTTAAGTGAAATTTTTCAGAAAAATAGCCATTTTTCCGAAAAAACACTATGGTGTAGACATAGCCTGAGAAACTCCATTTCCCTCTATATTTGGAATCACTAGGACACTGACAGTACGATTTGGGATTAGCAAAGACCACACCAGAACAATGATGTAGTTAGTCTTCCTCCTGAGGAACGTGTTTGTATCTTCTCTAGGTTGTGAAGGTAAAAAAACCCTCTTAACTAAAACTTAACACAAGGGGGCACTATGCTTACATTGCCTGAAACAATCGCTGTTATTCATGTTTCTGCTTAGTTGATGTGGTACGTTAGGAATATACTTTTCTCTTCCGGTTTGTAAAAGGCCCAATCCATTTCCCACTGATTGCATTGGGAGTCATTACTTTAATGGGAGATGGCTCGAGACCAAAGAGAACATCTTGCACAAGCAAAATTTGCCTCTTATGTTTGTTCCTTATTTTGTGTTTTCATCTCAAGGGTTTTGTTGCACAAAAGAGGATCCAGAGTACTTGAATCCATCTCTGGTTCCTAAAGCTGCTTTGTCCTGTCATCATTTTTAAAGTGCTGTGATTTTTGTGGTATGAGATGTTTACTTTTGCATCAGCCAAGTGTGCCTGCAGAGATAGCTTTTGGTTATCAGTGGTGAAAAAAGTTTCTCTCTCTCTCTGATCTTTAGTCTGTTTCAGTGAAAACTAGAGATGTAAAAGAGTAGTTGAATACCCGATAAGCCTGCACACCCAGCTCCTATTACATTTAAACTGCAGAGCCACAGCCGCCCCTTATTGACTAATTGTGTACTCAATACAAATTGTATCCAGTACACAATTAGTCATTTACTTGATACTTACCATCCTTAGTGAAAACAACATATATTCTTCTGATACCTCCATAACAGATACACCCGTAATTGAGGTACACTGTATTTACAAGGGGAAATGTAGAGGAAGCATCTAAAGAGAAGGAGAAGATTGATTTGGAGTGGATTCATCAGTAACAGCATGCAACATACACCCATATGATGAAATTCCCTGGGTTTACAAGCCCAGTTTATTCCATCCAAGCAGGTACCATAATGTGGAGGAATATGCATATTTTGATGAGTCATTGCAGGCCTGAATGTGCTTGAGTGCTATAAAGTGTCAATTTGCAATGTTTCTGCTACAGCAGTGGGCATTACACTGTGGGGACTTTTCCATTGTAAGGTGCCTCTTTGGTGTTTGTAAATCTAGTTGTTCTTTCCCAGCATTGATTGGCAAACCCCTTTCAGAGCAAAATGGACAACTTTTCAGGCAGGCCAGCACAGGGGATTGCCTGCACTGTGTGAGGCAGAGTCATTCTCCTCTCATCCCCCTTCCTACTGGCTTAGTCAGCCTTCCATCTGCTAGAGTTCACTCAGTCACCAGGTTCAGCATTCATCCTGCCTATTCCCTCTTGCATCCCCTTTTGGAGTTCCTGCTCAGTCAATGCCAGCCCCTCTGCTTCCATCAGGGCAGAGCCCCACAGCCAGCGACAGCAGAGGGGCTGGCATTGACCTTCGCTGGTTCAATAGATTTCCTGTTCAAGACTGGTCGGGATGCCGGACCAGGAAGAAACAACTTGTATAAGATTGATAAGTATTTAAAGTGATATAAATATGGATTAGTTATGGAAGTAACGCAGGTGAGCCCACTGTAGTCTTTCCCTTCTTTGAGTAGTGTCCCTGGAGCTGCTCCATTTGTGTGCATGCACCTCTCAAGTGCCTGACTGGAGATTTTCAGTGTAGCTAATTAGTTCATTTTATCATCCTTTTATTTTGTATGGTGTGATGGACTGAGGTGTTTAACCAGTTAATCGTTTATAGCAGGTAAGCAGGGGGCAGGGGCTGCTCCAGCCCTGCTGGGCTGGAGTAGCCCCCCCACACCATAAGCAGGGACTGGAGCAGCCCATGTCTGTGATGGGCCCGCCTCAGGGCTGGAGCAGCCCCCCTTCCTGTGGCAGGTGGGGAACTGCTCTAGCCTCCACCGGTTAACCAGAAATGGTAAGAATGACCCATTAAGGGTGATACTTACTGGTTAACTCATTAACCAGTTAACCTTTGACATCCCTATTGTGGAGTCCCGTGGCAGGCAGAAAGGATCAGGAGCACAGCCCGCAGCCGCAAGGCTCAGTGCACTTCCACGAGGCTGCACTCCTTGCCCCTGGCCACCCTGTTTCTTCCTCTATGGATCATCCTCACAGTCAATGCTTGGTCAATGCCAGCCCCTCTGCTCCCACCAGAGTGGAGCCCTGCAGCCGGCAGCAGTAGTGGGGCTGACATTGACCATCCCTGGTCCAGCAGATTCCCTGATTCCAGACTGGTCAGGCCGAGGATGCTGGACTAAGGAAGTATAACCTTTATAAGACTGATAAGTATTTAAAGTGCTAAATATGGATTAGGTATCTAAGTAAAACTACCTACAGGATGAGACCTGTGAGATGTCCACTTAGCTATACGAGGCCATAGGCCTAAGCCATACTTGATATTAGTAAGTAACTAATCAGTAACCCAATCCACAAGATTATGAGACACTTGTGCTAACAAGTGGTATTACAATACATTGACTGTAATGTATGGCTCAAGATCATGGGAAACCTTGTTATATTTTTTTAAAACGTGTCCTGGCTGCAAGGCACATGTTGTGCATAGACGGTAATGAGAATAAAAGGAACTATGAACAGCCTATGAAAAGTATTCTTGGAGGGTACAATAAAGAAAAGAAAGAAGAGAGGTGAAATCTTCATGCATATACACAGAGTATGATCACATAGTAAAAAATGGTGCCTGGATTGGGTAAAAAGAGTTACCTTCTGGAAAATTCCTTCAGGAACCATCCCTCTATTGATCAGCTGGGGTATGTCTACACTGCATTCTTCTTTCGAGAGAGGAATGCAAATGCAGCTGAGCGAAATTTCAAATGAAGTGTGGATTTGAATTTCCTGTACTTCATTTGCATAATCGTGGATGGCCGCTTTTTCGAAATACCCTATTTTGAGATAAAAAAATGCCGTATAAATGTGGTTATTTCAAGACAAAACCTTTCTTTTGAAATACTCATTATAAAATGAGGTTAAAGGATTAAGGGTTATTTCAAAAGAAGGGTTTTGTCTCGAAATAACTGCATCTAAACAGCGTTTATCTCAAAATAGGGTATTTTGAAAAAGCGGCTGGCCGCAATTATGCAAATGAAGTACAGGAAATTCAAATCCACGCTTCATTTGCAATTTCACTTGGCTGCATTTGCATTCCTCTCTCGAAAGAGGAATGCAGTATAGACATACCCTTGGTGAGTACAAGGGTCCATCAGACCCTAAGAATATCTTTGAGGATGTGAATACTTGTAATTTGTGCAAGGATATTTGTAAGATTTATGTATGCTTGGAAATCATAGGCTGGCTTGTGACTTTAATAAAACTTTTAAGGCAGACTAGACATGTTGCTTGTGGATATACAGGTTACTTTCCTTGGTCTCCATATGTTCCTAGTGGCTCTAAATCTGACACAGGTGGCAGAAATGACTTTCACTCTGGTGAGCTTGAAACTGTAGCAAGCAGAGTTGAATCCACAATGGTGTAATACAATATTGCAAAATTCACTTTAAATAAAATCGTAAGTTACATCTGTTAACATTCAGCCTATGCATGGGCCCTATGCCGTCTCATGCTAGACGTTGAATGACCAGGGTCTTAGTTTCCTTCTGTAGAGCCCTGTCAATGAAGACATAATAGAGCAACTTCATGAAGGACATGCTAGCGAAATGGATTCTATGTTCTAGCTCCACATCAAGATTGGCTGTCTTGGAGAGGTGGCTACCAAGGCATGGGAAATGTTCGATGTTTTCCAGGGGGTAGCCACTTTTGACAATTTGTGGGAGAATGGGGGCAACCTGTGCTGGGGCAGGCTGCTAGAGTACCTTAGTCATCCCTAAATTGAGGAAAAGTTCCAGGCTATGGTAGGCCCCTAAAAAGAGATCTAGAGTGGATTGAAGTCAGCCTCAGTGTGGGTGAGAATAGCACAGCTGTCAGCACAATAAAGGTCAATGTTAACAGTCCTGGTGACTTCAGTTTTAGAATGAAGACTTCACAGATTGAAGAGCTGGCCATCCAAGCAATACTCAAGCCAAATTCCAGAAGAAAGGCAGTCATGAATAAAAAATAAGATTACAGCAAAATAGATGGAAAAAAGACTTGGGGCAATAAATAACACAGCCTTGTTTAACATCAGCATAGATAGTGAATGGGTCCATTTCCAACCCATTACAGAATACAGTGATGTTCCTCCAATCATGAAGTAGCCTGAGAACATGAATGAACTTCAATGGACAATCGAACCTAGACAGCACCTCCCGTAATGCTTTATGATTGGTGGAATCGGAGCTGTTGCTGTCCCATATGCAGTTGCCTAGGTGCCCCCAATTTCAAAATGCCCAACTTGGCTCCATGCTTTGTTTCTTGGTAGGGATGGCCCGGCATAGGAAGCCTCCATTCTCTACATTTTTCAGCTGCTTGTAGAGCTTCCACTAGACAAATCTTTTCCTGACGACATTCCAGAGATCTTGAGGTACTTGTTCCTCTATTTGTGAGGGGTGACCTAGACAGAAATGGACATTAGAGGATGGTTCTGGTTCATGGATCTCCTCCTCCATGCCACATAGCACCCCCTGGAGTCTAATGGAAACTTTATTTTAAAGTAAGAAATATCCAGCATCTCCTTTACATTTTGGACTCCACTAGACATGGGTGGAGCATGAGTGGGGAAGACACATTGAAGGTATCATGGGCCCAATGGACATCTCTGAATGCTATATTGTCAATGCAAATTTAAAAATATCTGTAATCACACTGCTTGGGAGACTCCCTAAGAGTTGAGAAAAATGTGTATTTAGTAATAGTAAAGAATTTAGAAAAATGGCTCCAATTCTAGTGCAGGAATAAAAGTGGGGACAAAGACACCTTTAAGTCATATTTGTATTCTCAGTATTCTGGGTCCATTCAGGAGCTACCGTAGCCCTAGCTCTGACCTCAGTTAGACCAGCCTCAGGGTGCTGGAAGTAAAGCTAGTTTTGGACTTCTCTGATAGTCCTCTATTGGTGGAGTAACTTCCTAATGGGCCTTCCTTTTAGCCCTTCCAGAACAGCTTAAAGGTACCTTACAGAAAAAAAGAGAATCCATCCCATTGTTTCAAAGGTATTCCTAACAATGTAATTTTCTTTATTTTCTGTATTATTTCTCGCTGGTTGTTTGGAGTTACTTGAGAAGCTGCATGTGACTTCTTTGGAAAGCATAGCACTGTAATAATTACAAGTATCACTCAAATATGCAAGGATAAATATATGCCCTATAAAAATGTGTTTCTTTCACATATGACGTGTCACTGTGGCACAGGAAATATGAGAGAGGGAAGATTCCAGAACCAGGAGGAAAAAAACCCTCTGCATTTTTTTAAATAAGAAACTTACAGCAAGCAAGCCATCCACATGGAACAAAAATCAGTCTTTTATTTCCCATTATAAAAAAGAAGTTGTAATTAAACCCAGATTTCAAAACTAAGGCTTATTTAATCTATGTACATTAGAATGCACTAGTCATCAGTAAGGAAATGCTCATCTGAAAAAGTAATGGATATTTTATATTATATTTTATATTTTTTAAAAAGGGAGAGGTTAGGGATGTAAATATCTTAAGTTGGAATGTTCATTCTTTGTTGTTTTGAGCATGTCTGAAACTTGAATTGTTGTGTTCATTGGAAGGAAGTGTAACAGACTGATAATGCCTTGTTATATCCTGCACATACCTGGTGGAATTAAGGAAAACTTACTGAACTTAAGTTAAACCTTATTTAATTAAATTAATAACTTTGGGGTTCATTGTATTAAAATGCAATTGTGTGTGATTAAAATTCCACAATGTGCTTTCTGTAATAGGAATATGTAATTCCTCTGTTTTCATCCCTTTGAAGCCATCTTCCTGTAGCAGTTTGCATATACTAGTTCAAACTAGATTCACCAGAGACCAACAGAAAAAAGCGTTTTTGAATAAACAGCCTGGTTTTTAACTGGTTCAGAGCATACTTTCTGATCCAGCAAATGGGCAGGACCCTGGTCCAGGGAGAGCCACCATCCTTTGAGAATGGTTAGAAGGACTGAGCCTGTTGAGGGTTTTATGAACTTGTAACCATAGACCTTTGAGGTTTTCAAGGACTGTTCCTGCTGTAGCCCATGATTGGTAAACTTATTAGCAGGTGCCTGGTTTCTATTGTTTTTAATGTTTTCTTTGTAGTTCTTTTACATTAAAACTACAGTAGGGTTGCATAAAAAAAGACTGGTGTGTTACCTATAACTGTGGGAAGTCTCTGAAGAGAAAGCAAGCAGGTGTGCTTGACCAGCCTGTCTTTGCTGGGAGTAACAGCTGGTCAGAAGGGAGTAAGACTTTCACCAGAGAAAGCTGGCCTGGGAGTGGGTGTCGTTGGACCGAGGAGTGACAATACAGGTGCATTTGCCTGGAGTGATCACAGGAAGCATGAGATCAGTCATGTCTCACTGACCAATACAGTTTCTCTGCAGCTTTCTGTCATGACTGGGGCTTGGGCGGTCAGACCTATTGGTCCAAGCAGTAATGGTCAGAGGCCAGGAATAACACTGAAAGCCAGAGCCAAATGTCAGGAACAAGGAGTCAGAATCTAGGGTCAAAGACAGTCAGGAACCAGTTGGCAGAGTGAGAAGTCAGAAGTCCAAAAACAAGCTGAGAGAAAAGCCCATCACTACGACTGGAAAGGGAGTCCACTTTGTTGCATGGACACCTCTTGGAATGTCTCCGAGGTTCAAATAGGGCACCTGGATCAATGAGCGACCCTGAAAAAAGCTGTCAGTCTGACCTTCAGAGGAGATTTTCCTTGGGGCTTCATCTATACTGCGCTGTTTTGCGCAAGAAATATGCAAATGAGGCAAAGCGTGGAATATCGCCGTGCCTCATTTGCATAATTAGAGTGGCCACTTTTTGCGCAAGAGGCTTTTGTGCAAAAAGGAGCCATCTATACTGTTTACATCCATGACACACAGGTGCTGGAACTTGAGATGCAGCTGTACTCCCTGGCTTGAAGTAGTAATAACACAAATACATTATTTCTGCCATCAGCACCCCCACTGTAAAAACTATGCCAGGACCACTGCCACAGCGTTTATATGATAATGAACATGACTCAGTCATGGCTGCTAGTTAGCAGCATGGAGGCATTTGCCTTCCTGCAGATCTGGGCTCTAGCCCCCTCAGGACCTCACACGTTCCGCAAGTAGGTGCTTGGCAGAGTTGTTTTAAGTTCTGTAGCTCTGTATTACTGAGTTTTCCAAATATCTGACTGTTGTTAGCACTGTATAGTTCACCATTGATTTAGGCTCCTAAAAACCTAAGATTCTTTTGGAAATTGGGCTTAAGCTGCTAGGTCACTTACACACCTTTGAAAATGTGACCACTTCATGAATATTTACATGGCTTTTTAGCAAAGATGGCAATGGAAAAGTTTCATATGAATAATTCAATGTTCAGTCTCTAGATGGGTCTCAGAACCTTCAGCCAACAGTAGTTTCTTGTATGCTCCCATAAAATGTCTTATACCCCAACTCTTAAAGTGTATTTATGATCAGTTTGCTTTCCCCACCAGCCAAAGGTACTTTTGTGTTTTACCTGGCCCTCAGGCATATGTATCATTCCAAGCAAATAACTCATCTGAAATGTTGAGGGGAAATCCTTGGTGAACTTAAGCACAAAAAGGAAGCTTACAAAAAGTGGAAACTTGGACAAATGACCAGGGAGGGGTTTAAATGTATAGCTCAAGAATGCCGGGGGTTATCAGGAAGGCGAAAGCGCAATTGGAATTGCGACTGGCAAAGGATGTGAAGGATAACAAGAAAGGTTTCTACAGGCATGTTAACAAGAAGAAGGTGATCAGAGAGGGTGTGGGGCCCCTACTGAATGAAGGAGGTAACCTAGTGACAGATGATGTGGGGAAAGCTGAAGTACTCAATGCTTTCTTTGCCTCTGTATTCTCGGACAAGGTCGGCTCCCTGACTAATGCGCTAAGTGATGCAAGATGGGATGAAGATGGACAGCCCTTGGTGGGTAAAGAACAGGTTAGGAACTATTTAGAAAAGCTAAACGTACACAAATCCATGGGTCCAGACTTAATGCATCTGAGGGTACTGAGGGAGTTGACAAATGTCATTGAGGGGCCTTTGGCCATTATCTTTGAAAAATTGTGGAGACTGGGAGAGATCCCGGATGATTGGAAAAAGGCAAATGTAGTGCCCATCTTCAGAAAAGGGAAGAAGGACAATCCAGGGAACTATAGGCTGGTCAGTCTTACCTCGGTTCCTGGAAAAATCATGGAAGGGATCCTTAAGGAATCTATTTTGAGGCACTTGGAAGATAGGAAAGTGATTAGGAATAGTCAGCATGGATTCACAAAGGGCAAGTTGTGCCTGACCAATCTGATTAGCTTCTATGATGAGGTAACTGGCTCTGTGGACATGGGAAAGTCAGTAGATGTGATATACCTTGACTTTAGCAAGGCTTTGATATGGTCTCCCACAATATTCTTGCCGGCAAGTTAAGGGAATATGGATTGGATAAATGGACGGTAAGATGAATAGAAAGCTGGCTAGAAGGCCGGGCCCAGCGGGTAGTGATCAACGGCTCGATGTCAGGATGGCAGTTGGTTTCTAGCAGAATGCCCCAAGGTTCAGTTCTAGGACCAGTTTTGCTCAATATCTTTATTAATGACCTGGATGAGGGGATGGATTGCACCCTCAGCAAGTTTGCAGATGACACTAAGCTAGGGGGAGAGGTAGATACACTTGAGGGCAGAGATAGGGTCCAGAGTGACTTAGACAAATTGGAGGATTGGGCCACAAGAAATCTGATGAGGTTCAACAAGGACAAGTGCAGAGTCCTGCACTTGGGACGGAAGAATCCCAAGCATTGTTACAGGCTGGGGACCAACTAGCTAAGTAGTAGTTCTTCAGAAAAGGACCTGGGGGTTACAGTGGATGAGAAGCTGGATATGAGTCAACAGTGTGCCCTTGTAGCCAAGAAGGCTAATGGCATATTAGGTTGCAATAAGAGGAGCATTGCCAGCAGATCCAGGGAAGTGATTATTCCCCTTTATTCAGCTCTGGTGAGGCCACATCTGGAGTATTGTGTCCAGTTCTGGACCCCCCCACTACAAAAAGGATGTGAACGCATTGGAGAGGGTCCAGTGGAGGGCAACCAAAATGATTAGGGGGCTGGAGCATATGACCTATGAAGAGAGGCTGAGAGAATTGGGTCTGCTTAGTCTGCAGAAGCGAAGAGTGAGGGGGGATTTGATAGCAGCTTTCAACTTCCTGAAGGGAGGTTCCAAAGAGGATGGAGAAAGGCTGTTCTCAGTAGTGACGGATGGCAGAACAAGGAGCAATGGTCTCAAGTTGTGGTGGGAGAGGTCCAGGTTGGATATTAGGAAAAACTATTTCACTAGGAGAGTGGTGAAGCACTGGAATGGGTTACCTAGAGAAGTAGTGGAGTCTCCATCCCTAGCGGTGTTTAAGTCTTGGCTTGACAAAGCCCTGGCTGGGTTGATTTAGTTGGGATTGGTCCTGCCTAGAGCAGGGGGCTGGACTTGATGACTTTGAGGTCTTTTCCAGCTCTATGATTCTATGATTCATGAAAATCTATCATCTTATGTATATGCAAAATCTGTGCGAGTCATCGTATGCTTATGCAGCTTCTTAATGCGGCCACGTTCATCTTCAAAGAGGGTGTTTCCAAAAGCAGACACTTGCTGCTGACTCCCAAGGTCATCCATATGTTCAATCTTCTTTCAATGAGCCCACTTAAGAGGTCTTACAGTTCTTGGATCTGGCTTCCATCCCCTCTCCAACCATTGCAACTGCCCATAGGTGCTTGCCTTCCATGTCTTATCCATTCACACCTCATTCATTCAACAGGACAATTAAGTAAAAGGGGAGAGATCTATTTTGATACCAAGACATTCTCTTTGCCTTACTTATTTTTAGGGACTATTCTACCAAGATTTAATACAAAAAACTTAATACAGAGTTTCTATTTCTATATGAAAAGGTACAAAGTTTCTATGTAAAAGGACTTACTACAAAATTATATAAAAGGACTTGATACAAAGTTAACAACTTCCATGGGAAAATGATTAATACAGAGGTGTATCTACAATTCGACTACACGTTGACATCCCTACTAGAACCGGGAGTAGAGAGTTGGTCTGCTTCTGGGGAAGTGGTACTGGCAGGGCAGTGAACTGGAAGACTGCCTGGGTCACTGCAAGAGTGATAGGGTCAGGGCACTGGGCGTGAGTACTGCCAGATGTTGCTTGAGGAAAAAAGACTTTGAAAGGCTCAACCACAGAATGTGGGGAATGATGGAGAGCTGATTCACTCTAGGAACTGTTGCTGCCTCTGTGAGAGAGAGGCTGCAGATCATGAGAGACGACAGAAACGCAACATGCAACTGCAAGAAGAGGTGTTGACCTCACAGAGCTAAGCCCCAGAGTGGCCATGAGGAGGTACCATCCTGTGGTGATTAGAGCCCCATAGTAGTACTATACACAAGTAACTTTTAAATAATAATTCTGGGTTGTGCTGGAAGTAGCTCACCCATTCTGATTTCAGACCAAGAATTTTATTTCAGTAAGTTATCAACTTAATTTTCTTACTTCCAATGCCACAGCAATTATAAAAGCATTAAGTTTAGTGTAACAGTCAACACCCTTTCCTTGGAGAAGTACACAAGAACAATAGACTTTAATGAACAGCAACTGACCTTGACTGGAGTGGACAATTATTCTTGGCTTAGACTAAACTCCAGCGGTCATTCTTGATTTTAAGTCTTCAAATTGTTTAAGTATTCGGCTACTGTACAGTGGAGCCATCTGTAATCAATTGCAGTTTAGTCCATCTTGCATTTGTTTTGTCTTAACTTCAGGAGACAGTATCATGAAAAAATATAAGTCCTCAAAATGAAAGAGTACTAAACTGCCTCCTCCCTATGATATCACTAAAACTTTAGCAGCCTGCAAGAGACTATAACAGCTAGAGAGAGAACCATAAAATTATGTGTCTGTGCTTGGGATGTTAAATTTAGATTAATTAACTAATCGAATAGTCGATGGGATTTCAATCAACTATTTGATTAATTGATAAGGGTGCTTCTGCTGGGCTCTTGCTACTGTTCAAAAGTGGAAGCCCCGCAGGGAGCACGGGGCCAATGGGGGACTGGCCCCGCATTCCCTGCCCTGCCTGAGTCTTTGGAATGTATAAGAGTCACAGTGGGGCTCTTGTAAACTTCAGAAGGAAGCCCAGCAGGGAGCATGGGACCATGCACTCCCTTCGGTGCCTCAGCCTTTGAAATTTTCAAAAGGAAGCCCCACAGGGAGCAGGGGACCAGCCCTGCTGGCTCCATACTCCCTACAGAACCCCAGCCTTTGAAATATACAAGAGCTCCCAAGGGAAATGTACAAGAAATATACAAGAGCCCAGCTGCCCCTTTGAAATGTACCAGAGCCCTGCTGGCCCCATGCTCCCTGGGTCTTCTGCTTTTGAAATGTACAAGAGCTCCACCAAGGCTCCCATACATTTCAAAAGCAGAATCGCAGCAGAAGTGGCATGAGCAGAGACTGCTTCAGTCCCCGCTCACGTCAAACCAGCTTTTAAGACGGCTCCCATCCGCACCGGCTCCTGCCTCTCTCCCCTGCTGCCTCTCTCTGATAGAAGCAGCAAGAGGGGGGAAGTGACTAGTCGCATCACTAGTTGACTATCATATAAGCTTATGCTTAGTGGATAGTCGACTAGTTGATTGGTCGCTTACATCCCTGATCTGTGCTGTTTGGTCCTATTCCCATATTATACTGGTGCAACAACCTTTGAATCATTCACAGGTGGATGTCACATGCTCCTTTCATCGAATCTGTGTGAGCTGCATAGAGAGTTTTAAAGAACCATTTGTGCCCTGATACCCAAGGTTGATATTTACAGGATTATCTAGATACAGATAAAGGGATTTGTACATGATCCTCTTGTATCAAGGACAGACATTATTTCAGCACTGCCTGATAGCTGTGCTTCTTTCTGTCTTAGTTACTAAAGCTCTGGTGCACACAGTAAGGGCCAACGCCTTACTGGATGGATGATCCAATCACCCCCCTCCTCCTACAAATATGGCAAAACGCCCATGAGTGCTGAACATGTACTGACTGTAGCATGTACAGATAAGACTCTCATTCAAGCCATGTATCAAATACACAATTGCACTGTCAAATGCAGTCTCTTTCTCCTAATATACATATCTGCAAAATGAAATGGAGTAGTTGAATTGCACTTTTCTTGCCAAGATTTTTTTGCTCTATGGACTGAACACTATAATTCATTGAGTTTTAATACCCAACATATGTGCTGTGATTGTTTATATAAATCACAAGATATTATTTTTTATTTCCTGTTTATATGAAGTAGTAAGAATTTTTGCAAAAATGCTCGTGATTGCAGATTTAAAAATCAGTTTTCCTGACTACTCGTATTTTAATTTATTTTAGTTGTGATTCTCCTCCCTGCAAGGAGCCAGTGCAGGACTTATAAAGCTTTATGTAAGTGTTTCCTTTTAAGAAACTAAATGAGTGCCTAGGACATGCACTGACCTTCTGAATTCTACTCACAGGGAACATTTTGATTAAAACTAATTGTTCAAATGTTTGCTCAAAGCAAACACAAAAGGGTCACGAGCTTGGCCAAAGTAAAAATTTAAATTCATGGCTTCTGTCATTTACATTTCCAGGATTAAAAATTATGCGATTTTACATTCCGCTTTCTAATGTGTCAAGGCTAAATTAAAATACTTGAGTATTTGACACTTAATCCATATAAGCATACAAAGCAAATTCCTTAACTTTGTGGGTTACAGTTTGCAAAGAAGCCTGGTTGTGGACTCATTTATATATTAGTTGTCTTGGCAAGATTAATTCCTTACAAGTAACTGAGTTCCATAGGTTTATTAATTATTTACAGTAAATCATATGCTTCTCACATTTCCTGCAGCTAAAGATATTGTCTACGAATTTTTGTGCTTTCAACAGATGCAGCACTCAATTTAAAGCTTTCCATGCAGATTATAAAGAGCGTGTCTGCATGCATCTTTCTGATTTACAGATACCATTTCTCATTGATTGGCTTCTGTGCTGAATGACCTTGGACAAGTAACTTTGTTTCTCTATGTCTCTAGGCAATAGAGGGGATGGAGTTGTTAAATATAACAGATTAGGGGAAAATAAAAATGACTCCGTAGGGAAAATACAGAGTTCAGTTTAGCCACATTAAGTTGAAACAGCTGGTGGTAGGGATGTAAGTGACTAGTCAACTAGTCCCTCGACTAATTGCCTCCCTCCCTTGTTGCCTCTATCGGAGGCAGCAAGCGAGGGGAGCAGGAGCTGGTGCTGGGGGGAGCTGGCTTAAAAGCCGGTTCCCCCCAGCACCGTCTCCGTTGGGGCAGGGGATGCAGGGGGATAGTGGGGACTGGGCGCTAGCTGGGAATAAGCTGATTCCCAGCTTGTGCCCAGTTCCAGGATGCTGTGCCTCAGTTTTTTAAATGTATTAAGAGCCTATAGGCTCTTAATACATTTAAAAAGCAGAAAAGCAGCAGAGGGGGGGACCCTTAATTGGCACAGCGGGGGGAGGCTGGGAGCCCATTGTGGTTCCCCCGCTTTTATCAACTAATCAACTAGTCAATTAGTTGATTAACCTAAATTTAACATCACTAGTTGGTGTGCAGGGCATGTTGATTTAAACCAATGCTGTTTAAAGCAGCTATTTAAATCACCAAGTGAAAAACAATGATTTAACATCAGTTTTAATCTGCTTTTCCATTTGCACGTCAGTTTTCTAAAGAAAGGTGAATTGTTGTTGGTTGATATAACCATTAAAACAACTAAATAGCACCTTACAATGTCATTGTACGTTTTTTTATGCTTACGAGGGTACTCTAACTATCCACATTTATTTAAGTAACTATGTAGCTTAAGAACATAAGAACGGCCATACTGGGTCAGACAGTGGTCCTTCTAGCCCACTATCCTGTCTTTTGACATTGCTCTGTTCTTTTCAGTCTCTCTGAAATTCAAACAATCAAGTGATCCATACCTCACTGTCCTATTCTAGCTTTTGGCAGTCAGAGGTTTAGGGAAACCCTGAGCATAGAGTTGGGTCCTGACTATGTTGGCTGATAACCATTGATGGATCTACGGTATGTTTAAACCCATGTTGGCTAATAGCCATTGATGGACCCATGGACTTATCTAATTTTTTAACCCAGTTATACTTTTGACCTTCACAATATCTCCAGCAACATGTTGCACAGGTTGACTGCATTGTGTGAAAAAGTACCTGCTTGTGTTTGTTTCAAACCTGCTGCCTGTTAATTTTATTGGGTGACTCCTGGTTTTTATGTTACATGAAGGGGTAAATAAACACTTCCTTATTCATTTTTTCCACACCATACATGATTATAAAGACCTTTATCATACCACCCCTTACTTGTCTCTTTTTTCTAAACTGAACCATAGAGGTCTTTTTAATCTTTCCTTAAGTGTAAGCTGTTTCATACCCAGAATCATTTTTTTCCTATCTCTGTACCTTTTCCAATTCCAATACATCTTTTTTGAGATGGAACACTCAGAATTGCATTAACTCCATTCTATGGATTTTTATAGGAACGTTATGATATTTACTGTCTTATCTATCTCCAGCCTTTTTCTAGTGGCTTCTGACATTGTTAGCTTTTTGACTACCCCTACAAATTGAGTAGATGTTTTCAGAGAACTATCCGTGTTAACTCCAAAATATTTCTTGAGTGGTGACAGCTAAGTTAGATCCCATCATTTTTTATATATGTGGTTTGGATTATGTTTTACAATGTGTACTAACTGGTATGTATCACCATTGAATACATTTGTCATTAAGTTACCTATGCATTCTTTCACAGAGTATCACTCCCCCATAAGGTGACCAGCTCTGTCATTCTGTATATTTTATATCCTGATATTATAATGTCCCATTATGTATTACCATGTCTCTTGGATGCCTGATTTTCATTTATGCCAATATTCTCATTTAATACCAGGTACACAAGTTCACCTATCTTAGTAATGGAGATAATCCCACAGCACTGTCACAAGGAGGTACTCCAGTGGTGGGTGTATCTCCATTCCAGCCTGAAGCCCCACTTTCACCAGTTGTTTACACCACATCCCCTCTCACTCTCCAGGACTTACTGTGCTCTATCTTTGTGACTCAGCCCTCCAGCCAGGTTACTACATAGTCCTTCTAATCCAGGGCCCTGTCCTGTGCCACTCTTCCAGTAGTTGGTAGGGAACACAGGCCAACACTCAACTCCAGGTCCGAGCCCAAGGATCCTACAATCAGCAGCCAACATCTTCATTATCTCTCACCTTTCTGCAGACTCCCTGGGCTGCTTTCTACTTCACCTTTTTTTCAGGCTCCTTCTCTGCCCTCCTCTGAGTACCTTCTTCCTTCATGGCCAGGTTTTCCTGGCTTCTATTCTTCCCTGATTTCCTCCCTTCCCTCTAAGCCATAGAGTGTCTTCAGGCCTTCACACTGCTGCCCCCTTTCTGTTGCCAATGTACAGGATTTATACCAGCCCTGCCTGTTCCTTCTCAACTGAGCTGAGTTCCTTGTCAGCCTTTCCAATTCCTGGCTGTCACTCAGATGCACCCAGTCAGGTTAATTGACTTCCCTTAACCTGTTCTGACATGTGTGGGATGAACACACCATCACAGACTTCTACCATTCATGTACAACCACTTGTAAATTTATCCATGATTAGTTGTCTGCATTCATGTGAGGTATTTGAAAGTGAGGTATTTGAAAGAGACTCTCTCATTTGACTGTTTCTCTTCAGGTCCTACCTGTATTTTATCAACTTTTATCCTTTCTACTAGGAATGTGGGGTATCCCTTTGAATAAAACCTCCCCTAACAGATGCCTGTCTGAACCACATACTCCTCTATACCTGACAGCTTTCCCCCAGCCATTAGTTTAAAAACTCCTCTGTGACCTTTTTAAATTTTACATGCTAACAATCTGGTTCCATGTTAGTTTAGCTGGAGGCCATCCCTCCTACATAAGCTCCTCCTTGCCTAAAAGTTCCTGGTTTCCCCAGTTCCTAATAAATCCCTTCCCCAAACATTATAATTTCATCCGTGCATTGAGACCTGCAGTTCTGCCTGTCTAGGGGTTGGTCTCCACTGGGAGCTTACATCAGCATTGCTTCATCTCTCTGGGATGTGAAAAATCCCCCTCCCCCCCCCCCCCCCAGTGACATAGCTATGCCAGCCTAACCACTAATATAGATAGTGCTATGTCAACAACATAATTCTTCCATCAACCTAGCTGCTGCCTCTCGAGTTGTGGATTACCTACATTAGTGGGAGAATTCCTGCCATTGTTGTAGGTAGTGTCTACAATGAAGCCGTAGCATTTTCATTGTGTATATACCCCCAACTGGCCTTCTGTGTGGAACTGGTAGCATTTCAGAAAATGCTGCCTTGGAGTCTTTACTTTTAATCTTTTACCTAGCAGCCTAAATTTGTTTTCAAGAACCTCTCTCCTACCTTTTCTTATATCACTGATAACTATATGTACCTTAGCCACCTGCTTCTCCACAGCATTACACATAAATCCATCTAGAGGTCTATTTTGATATTTTCAGATTCTTAATACTATTATTTTTATATGTTAGATCATTCAACATTTTCTATGATTTACAAGATAATTAACATTTTGCTCTTGATTTGTGACAAGTTGCATTTGGACGGTAATTGGAATTTAATTAAACACACAAAGTATATAAAATTAAATTTTATTAAACAAGACAACCATAAATATTTTGGATACATAAGTTTCTCTTATTCAAAACGTTTCATATTTGGAACTAAATTGTGAATTTAGGTCTTAACATATTTTGTATTACATTTTCAGTTTGTCATTTTAAACAGGTTTATTTTTAACAATAACTTCTTATAATTTAAATAAAATTAAACAATCTTATTTAAACAAAACATCCAGGGGTTTTTTTTTTCCCAAAATTGATCAACAGTGGGACATTCGGAAAGAAATGTCAGAGATTAACTGAAATTTGGCATCAGAATCTTGTTTACTATGGAAATAGGAAAACTAACTGTTCTGTGCAGCACTGGAATAAATGATCACAGAGGCTTTTTCCAGGCCTTTCGTTTATGGTGAGACTCTTGAGGGATAT
Source organism: Pelochelys cantorii (assembly GCA_032595735.1). Lineage (NCBI taxonomy): Eukaryota > Metazoa > Chordata > Testudines > Trionychidae > Pelochelys > Pelochelys cantorii. The sequence continues at coordinate 29,148,701 of CM064331.1, forward strand.
ATAAAAAAACTTTAGTGGTAAACTTTCACACTGATTGCAAAATTCCTACAATTTGTCAGCACTAATGAAATACAGGTTCCTCATGCTGCTTGGCAAAATTTGAATCATCAACAATATCTAATATATTGTAAGAAATACCGTGAAATATATACTGTGCTTACTTGATTTCCCTCAGTGCCACCTTTTTCCACTCTGGGTTTGCTGTTGGCCATTGTGTGCTAAGTACAGCTTTCAATGGGTGAAGATGAATGGCAAGGCAATCCAATTACAAAATACTCAAAAGGTTAAATTACTCAGCTAGTATATGGCCTTCCGCTCCCAGAAATAAATGAAGCATTGCAAATATGATAAGTTATTCTTAGTACAAAGAGAAGGAATGGAAATAGAAAATGGTCCAAGCTGATTAGTTTGTTGATGACCGGAATAGGAATAATGAAGTATAAGTCATTTTAATGATAATATTCTGAGATTAGATATGTTTGGATGCAGTGAGATTAGTGAAACAAAATAAACTGAAGATACCAGTTCAAAATTCAGAAATATGAAGCACTGAGATATGAAGCTGGGATATTGTACTCATTGGGTGAAATATACACCCAGAAAAATAAGTAACCTACAATATTAAGATAATCTTTTTTGTGGTTAAAGCAGAGGAGTGGGACTCAGGAAATCTAGGTTTGATGTCTGGCTGTATCATAGATCTGTAGTGTGCCTTTTGGGAAAGTCAGTTAATTGTTTGGGGCCTCAGTTTATCTATCTGTAAAGCAGAACAAACCCCGGAAGTACTTCACAAATGAGTTATAAAGCTAAATCAGATTTTTTTAAAGTGCTCTGTGGTAAAAGGTGCTACAGAAATTTAAAGCATGTTTATTTCTTCTGACTTTCCTGATATTCTAATTCTGTTTTAGACATTAATGGGATATCCAAGATACCTGTGTGTGGTAACTATGGATAAATTATGACTGTTCAATGGTGGTCATATATAAAAATGTTTTCAGAGTTGGCAGTGCACACAAGAGACAATTGTAGAATGTGTCTGTAAGAGGTTTTCATCTCAGACTCTGTGGAAATTGGTGGGGGTGTGGTGGGCCACTCCCACCTGGCCCTCCCACAGGACCTCTTAAGTCCAAGGCCCTCCGGCCTGAGTCCAAAACACAGTTCAGGGTTGTAGCGGGGACACACCCCACGTAGGGGGACCCGGGCCCACTCTACTCCACTGGGTCCCGGCCCAGGGCCCTGTGAGTGACCGGATAGCATGTCACTCCCTCAGCAGGGCAATCTGGCCGAAATGCACCGAGGTTCTCAGGGCAGGAGAGGTGGTTCCTGCTCCTGCCCTGGGCCACTTCCTACCTGGTTCACTGGGGTTTCTTCCCATGTACTCGTCCAGCTTGCTGCGCCCTCTGGGCCGGCATCTCCTTGGCGGGCAGCCTCTGGGGTGCACCAGCTCGTTTCCGCATCCCCACCGGCCTCTTCTGGAGTCTCTGGTGACAGCTGTGCAGGAGCTCCCTTCACAGGTCCTTCTCCTCCAGCTGCTACCCCTGACTGAGTCCTTCCTCAGGCTTTTATAGTGGAGCTACAGCCCGGGCATGCTCGGTAGGGCTGCAGGGGAGGGGCCTCTGCAGCCAGGTAACCCTAGCTGGGCCCTGCAGGCTCAGTGCGGGGCTGCCTCATCCCGTCACAGGGGGTCATTGCACACTTGTATTTGCAATGTCCCCTTGTGAAGAATGTTGTCATGTAGAAGTGCTGTGCTATGCATCTTCTAAAAACTCTCTGAGCTACATTGGGAGTCACTTACTCATGTTGAGTAATGGCTTGCTCCTTAAGTATTTCCATTGATTTAAATGGAGACACTTGAAAAGGAGTAATGTAGTACTGTGCATGAGTCAGGGTATCCCAATCTAGCTCAGTATTTTCAGATGTTCATTTCTTCAGGGAATAGCCAGGCCCCTACTGCCACTTATGGTAAATGTTTGTATCTCATGACTAGATGGCATGGGGTGCTTTAACTTACACAGCTTTCATGTGGACTAAATATAGGAAGGTCATAGTCCTTTTTAAACATTTGTTTTTCTCATCTTTATGCCAGAGAGGAGCAGCACAGAGTTCTGAGTGAGGCCTGAGATAGTTACTGATCATCATGCTTGTAATGAATGTTCAGGCTTGTGCTCAAGATGATTCCTAAAGCAAATATTTGTTCTTAAGTATTTGGAAAGCTGATCTGGTTGCTGATCTCCTATTTATGGAAGGAAAAAGCCTTGATGTTGAGAGGGGAGAGAAAACTGATAAGGCAGTTTGTATTGGAAGCCCATCATGGTTTGATTAAATAATGTGTTGGTTTGTGGAGCCACAAAGTAGTTTGTTTGTTTTTTTATAGGAAAGGTTTATTCTAAAGCAGCATTAGACCCTCTCAGACACAAAATGCCAGTGATATTTTCCCTCATGCTCCTGCTTTAAGTTTGTAATACTCCTTCTCTCCTAGATTTGCCACACCCATGGATCCATTATGCATTCTTTTAAAATAACATTTTAAGGTACAATTAACTTGTTTTCAAAATCAAATTTTCCAAACAGAAGCTAATGCCTGGTCATGCTGGAAGGGTAGGGTCTAAAACATCAACTGTATCCAAAAAGCTTGGTCTAGAAGGGAGATTGAAAATGAATAAAATGTAGAGTGGCTGTGGAGACAAAGCACTGAGCCCTGCAGATTTAGGGCTGATAGATGCCTGTGGGATTTTCAAAAGCACGTAAGCAGTTTGGCACCCTACATCACCACGGCACATACCAGGGTTTACAAAAGCATCTGTTTGCATCTCTAAGCACTGACATACCTTTGAAATCTGGTGCCTTGTGTGGAAACCTCCTATTGCAATTAGTGAGCTTTTGGAGGGCCCAAGAAATGCAAGATCAGGCTCTTGAGGTGGGGAGGAGTGGGTCAGGTCAAGTGAAATTCTAACTTGTTTTAAGAAAGGAAATAAAACTAAACAGTGAGGTCCAGATCGTCAGGTAATACAAATGTGCATTGTTCTAATTAAACCAATGGAACTACACTGTCTTACACCAGCCAAAGTTCCTCCTCCTCCTCTTTGTATTGAGTGGTCATGTATACCAGGCGGTTTAGAAATATTACTTAGTGTGTTAGGGTTTTTAAAAGTTATGTAATCTTACTAGATATTTTAGAAATGTGAGTCTCTCTCTCCATCTGTCCAAGTCATTTGTTCGAGAACTCCTTCTAAATGGTAAGAGCTAGGGCCACCAAATTTGATATGCAGCTTCCTCGTACCTTAAAGCAAGGTCAGGGTTTGGTTATGCCAAGACAATGGGATATGCCTGGAATTCAATTGTTTCTCAGCAAATGGAAAGAGAGGGGTTTGGCAGGAGGGATAATTATACTACAGAATGACCACAGGGGGCCAGGAAGGGGCCAGAGATGAGGACTGGGAGAACAATAACCCCATTAGTCCAGCAAGGGGTGTGGGTGGAGAAAGGGACAGCTATCTACTATATATTTCATAGAGTTTGTGTGTCTTGGTTGTGCCTGTTGCAGCTGCAGCTGCCATTGACAGGTGCTTCTCACCTGGCCCCAAGCTGCTGTGGTGAGAGAGGGCTGGGGTTGTCCTCGCTCCATGGGTCAACCTGCATACTAAACTCCTTGTTCTCAGCCCCACCTCAGAAAAATTATTTAAATGAAGAAAAACCAATCTTATTTAAGTTAAGGGCCTGAGCAATGCTGGGTAAATCTTCTAGTTGTTACATATTTGTTTTTAAAAGGGGAAGCATGACAGAGTTTTCCTCATATACTTCCAGTCATAAAGGCCCAAACTGTCTGTTGCTGTTCCTATTCTATTATGTAATACATTACAGCAGGGTGGGGAAAAGGTAACTTTGGTTAGACAATGTAATTGAACAAGCAGGCTTCAGATAATTGATGCACATTTTTCTTTTTTGCTTTCAAGCATAGTTAGACTTGGAATTGATTTTTTGGAAGGTCAGATGTTCTGTGGTAACCAAATGTTTACATATGTTCTTGATAGGAAGATACATGTGGAGTTAATCTTTGGTACTCAGCTCCCTCCTCAGTCTGAGGCTATTGCAGCTGCTCATCCATCAATACATAAAACCCATTTCTTATTGAGAGACTTCCTTTCCAAACCATTATCTTTTTGGGCATCTTCAGATGTGTGCACCAGCTGTCGAGGATGACAGAACACCATCTCTTAAACACAACAGCCACCCACTGTCCGTCCTTCTACAGGAGTGGAAGTTTACACCTGCTGTAGTTCTCACACCTGTTTCTGCCTTAGCTGTTGCTTATACCTCTTGCAATCCTGCCTAATATATTCCTGAGCCTTTTCCAGAGAGAAATGTAATCACCTCAGGTATCCTTGGCAAATACTTCCCCAGAAAGGACTGCCCCCTCCCAGCACTCTCGTTTGACAGGTGTAATTTCTGAGCTTGCCTTTTTTCAGGCCTAGGGAATAGTTATGAGGAGTTCTGTTTCCCCAGATTTTGACATCAGGTTGGGATCAGGATCCTGATTTTCTTTTCACTTATATCAATGTAATTCCACTGACCTCAGTGAAATTACCCCTGATTTACATCACTATCAATCCCTGGCCTCTAATTCAGTAATGGTAGTCTGCAAGATTCCAGTTGTCTATTGAGACCCAGCCTCCCAACCTCCTTCAGTATGAATTAAGGCCTGACCAGAGCAGTTGCATTAACCTTTTGAGAACTTAGTTCACATCTTCTGAATGCAAATGTATTCAGCCCTTGTACTGGAAATTCCCAGATCCCAGCATTAAAGAGTATTTGTATTTTATGACACACAGTCTAATTCCTTCCTGCCAGCAAAACAACTGCTTAGAGATTATCTGCACATGAAAGATGATAGCTTGATTTTAAGCACAGCCATGTGTGTTGGAAGTAACATCTATGGTAATTATTAGAACCTGCTGAATCTCAGACTCTTTGGACTGAGAGAGGGGTTAAGTACAGCTCCCAAAACTCCCCAGCTGCTCACCATATGAGCAGATTAAAAACTATTCTTTGTCAAGAGTGTAGTGATGGCTTGGAATCTGTAATGCATACACTCCAGAATGTTCTTGTGTATTTGTTTTATGGATTTATTTTGTTAGCATACTAGATATACTTAATTAATATCCACACCTAAATAACTATAAAAGGAGAAACACTGGAAGTCTCAGAGGTGGAAGTATAAGGCATGTTATTATTATTATTATTTTATCTTTGTGATTTTCTTTAGTGGAGTGAATAATCTCATTGTTCTTAAATGGTGCATTGTGACTGTATGGAGAAGTGATTCCTACCAACTAACAATGGTTGTTTGAAGAGAGGTTCAGGTAGCAGTTACTTTGAGTCACACCACATTTGAGTCATGACAAAGTCAAAAGAGTAGAAACCCATAGTCTTTTAATGGAGTGCTAAAGAAGGAAACAGATACCTATAACTTTACAAGAATAAAAACAAACATTGGAATTACAGGTAGGCAAAGCTGTTTGGTTAAAATTAGAATTGGCCCAAATCTTTAGGCAATCATAGAAGATTAGGGTTGGAAGAGACCTCTGGAGGTCATCTAGTCCAACCCCCTGTTTGACAGAGGATTTACCCCCAATTAAATCATCCAGTCAGGGCTTTATGAAGCAAGGCCTTAATCTCTAAAGAGAGAGATTCCACCCCTCCATAGGTAACCCATTCCAATGCTTCATCACCCTCCTAGTGAAGTAGCTTTTCCTAATATCCAACCTAGACCTCCCACATTGCAATTTGAGACCATTGCTCCTTGTTCTGTCATATGAGAACAGGCTAGCTTCATCCTTTTTGAACTTCCCTTCAGGTAGTTGAAGGCTGCTATCAAATGTCCCTCTCACTCTTCTCTTCTGCAGTCTAAGTAAGCCCAGTTCCCTCAGCCTCTCCTCATAAACCATGTGCCCCAGCTATCTAATTATTTTTGTTGACCTCCGCCAGACTCTCTCCAATCTGTCCACATCCTTTTTGTAGTGGGGAGCCCAAAATCAGTACTTCAGATGTGGATTCACAAATGTTGAATGGAGGGGAATAAACATTTCCCTCAATCTGCTGGCCATGCTCCCATTAATGTAGTCCAATATGCCGTTAGCCAGGGGCAGCCCTAGACTAGCTGCCAGCAACTGGAGCCCTAGGCGAACCATGCAATCGGCACCCCCACCTCCAAACCCCTCAATGATATTGCGCCACCATTTGGTGCACCATTTAACTTGGCGCCCTAGGCAACCGCCTAGTTCACCTATATGGACGGGCCACCCCTGCCGTTAGCCTTGTTGATGACAAGGGTACACTGTGGACTCATATCTGGCTTCTCATCCCTGCTGTGCCACACTTCCAGTCCACTGTGTCCTGCTTCTCCACGGTGGCATGGAAAAGCAGAGGGCAGACAGCCAGGAGGAGAGGGCAGCACTGCAGGGCACAGTGGAGAGATTGCTGGGCCGCTCTGGATCCCCTGCTGTGGTGAGTGTATGGGGGGGGTGACCCCTGCTGTCGACTTGTGTCAGGCCTCATAATGCCCTGAGTCCCTCCTGCCTATAGAACAGTTGAGGAGGCTACCGGGTATTTCAGGGGGCAGAGAGAGGGTAACTAGAGACTGTGTGTCAGGAGAGATCCCCTGTGGCCCCTGTTCCCTGAGGGCCCTGCCAGCCATGAAGCCAGGTCCCTCACTCTGTGGCTCTTACCAGCTGTATGAGAAAAGGGGGCTGGGAGCTAAGGGGCATCTTCAACCCTCTTCAGCAGCAGCAGCAAGAGCACCAGCCAAAGGAGCAGCCCTGCACTGCCCAGCTCTGGCTTCCCACATCAGAACTTGCCAGGTGGTGGCACTGCCCTGCACTTCCACTGAAGTTTGGGGGGAAGGGCAACATCCCTAGTGACACCCCCTCCCAGCTCTGTCCATGGGCTCGGGGGCTTATACTGCATGGGAGCACTGGGGATCCAGGATTAAGCCCTGTTGTTCCTGGCTTCAGTTTGCAAGTGGAGGAGTGATCGGCACTTCAGTCCCTCGGCTCCAGCTTTCAGTCTCACAGGGGTTGCCAGATCTTGGGGCTTCAGCCCTTGTGGGAGGGGCTTGCCAGGGATCAGGGCTTCAGCATGGAGGGTAGAGGGGGGCACCGGGGATCAGGGTTTCTGCCTGAGGTGGGGAAGGTACATGGTGCAGATCGAGGGTTCAGCTGGGGGGGAGGGACATGCTGAGGGTCGGGGTTTCAGCCTGGGGGGGCCTGGGAATTCGGGGGTGTCAAGGCTTTTTCCCCACTCTGGCATGATGAATGCAGAAGTGGGGGCCTGCAAGAGTACCCCAAAACCTTATCTTTCCAGGCTTTGGTATAAAACTTCCCCCCAAAATCTTAAAAACATAGATTTTGGGGATAAAATCCGCTGCCACCACCCAAGTAAGGATACGAAAATCAGGGAAGAGATCACTTGGGAAATCTCACCCCTAAAGTAAAAACCAGGACACAAAAATTAACCAATGCCAGGTTAATAAAAAGAAAAGAGAAAGAACTTTTATTATCAACACAATATCCCTGTTGCAAGCATAATGACTAGATGGAAAAGTCACAAAGTAATATCCTCATGAGGGGGGGGAGGAACCCCACCATAGGCCAGGAGCTTAGTTACAAAGGAGAGGAAACCCCATTTCTAAATGCAGACATCAGATCCCATTTCCCAAACCATAAAACAATAAAACCTAACAGATTTATCTAAACTTTACCCTACTTACATACAGTGAAGAATCTTTTCTTGGGGGGAGACATTCTGTCTGTCTCCCTCAGTAGCTGGAGAGAAACTGCCCCAGAGACAAAGGAGGGAAAACCCCAAAATTCCCAGTTTGAAATTCCTAGCTACATTCCTATTGACCAACTCTACCTGGCTTAGGTATAGTTAACCCCTTAGTCCCCAGGCTGCTAACTAACCCTCATGATCATCACAGGGGAGCACTATGGATTAGGGCTTCAGCCTGGCATGTGCTGGGAACTCAGTGTGGGAGGGGTTGCTGGGAATCAAGATTTCAGCCCTGCAACAAGTGCAGGGGATCAGAGCTTCAGCCCCGAGGCCTGAAAGGGCTGGCAGACACCTTTCCTTTTGAGAAACATGAGGAGGGGTGACACACAGGGTAAGTCAAGACTACAAGCCTCTTTCGAAAGAGCACGTCTAGACTTCAACCACTTCTTTCAAAAAAGCAAGCCGCTTTTTCGAAAGAGAGCACCTAGGCAGTCTGGACACTTGCTTTCGAAAAAGCCCTGTTTGCATTCAATAACGCCTTTTTTTGAAAGAGCACTTTCGAAAAAAGGCGTTATTCCTCATAAAATGAGGTTTTCTGTGGTTGAAAAAACTGCCATGTTCTTTCGATTTACTTTCGAAAGAACACAGTGGCAGTCTAGATGCAGGGGAAGTTTTTTCAAAAAAAGGCCACTTTTTTTGACAAAACCCTGTAGTCTAGACACACCCACACACACCTCACTTACCCCTCCCACATTCTTACCCTCTATCACACACAGGCTCCCCCTCCTCCTCCTGACTTCATGTCTTTCTGCCTCTGAACTCTGCCTGAGAGCACCACCTGCTGGCTACCACCTGCCACATTCACCTGCTAGCCACAAACAGGAGGCCTGCAGCTGCGCTGATGGCAACTGACCAGCAAGTGGAGCACCATAGTGGAAAATATGGGACAATTTGCCAGTTTTTTTTTAAAGGTGGGACACCTGAAAGAGGGTTTTAAATAAGGGACTGTTCCATTAAAAACAGGGTGGATGGTCACCCCACCCAAAGCCATTGAAAAAGTTAGTTGTAGAGCCAAGACTAGAATTGGGAAATTTCTGGAATCCAGTCTAATGTACAAAGTCTAGAGCACACACTCCTTTGCATATCAGTAAAAAGACCTTAAGTTTCCTCATCTCCTCTAAGGAGGATCAGTTGGGAAGGACCTCTCAAGTTTCCCTAAACCCACTAAAATCACGAAAATAGGGGAAACTGTACATGAGATTGGGGGGGAGGGACAGGGTTGCAGGGATCAGTAGAAGGGATGCCACTTTAAAGAGGGTTTTTCAGCTAATTCAGGTTAGGGTTGTTAAATATCAGTTAATTGAATAGTCGATTAACCTCATGAATTCTTATCGGTTAGTCAACTATTCTATAGTCCCCAGGGGTGGGGCCGGCAACCAGTGCACTCTGGACCCACTCTTGAGGAGCCCCCTGCCACTCCATGCTTCCCTTACAGACCACATGCCTGCTGCCTCACACTGCTGCTTCTGATACAGAGGCAGCAGCGTGGGGTGGCAGCAGCCTCTGTCCAGGGGGCAGAGTGTCTAAGCTCCTGGACCTAGCATGAGCCAGAACTGAGCCAAGCTGCCTGCCCACCTGGCTCCTAATACACTTTATATGCAGAGCCGCAGCGGGGGTATGTCCTGGACCTGGCACAAGCCAGGACTGAGCTGGGCTGCTGGCCAGCCTGCTAAAAAATTTACTGGGGCGGCGGGGGTGTAGTCTATAGTATTAACCTATAAGCTTTTACTTATCGGTTAATTGGTTAATCAACTATACTATTACATCCCTAATTTAGGTAAGCATCCCAGTTTTGCCAAACCAAGTATCCACCTCTGTGAATATCTGACAAAATAGAATATGCTGACATCTCATTCCAAAGTGAGGATTAAGCTACACAGATGCTGTAAATTGTTTTTGCCACACTTGATACACTGAAGCAGACAGTATGGATTAGCATTTGTATCTTTCACTTTTTTCAAAGAGATGTTGACTAGTGGTGGCAATACACACCTAAATAAAGCGTGCTAGCAGTTTCACAAAGCAAAAAAAATACTCTAACATTGTCAGGGAAAATGAGACTCATTCATAACAAACACCAAAGCTTTCTCATAATAATCTAATTTATTTAACACTGTGCTATGTCCTGACTAATATAATTTAGTATTGACAAAGGAATTCATTAAAAAATAATAAAGTTTAGTTTTCCTTAAGCCTTTTCTGGAAGCATCGTATATCCTAGTGTTCGTCCAAAATGTAGAAGCATATTTCTCTAACTACAAATTAAAATATCAAATATATAGTGCTAGCACATTATCTCGGCATTGGTCAGGTCCGTAACTCAATTAAGTTTGTGCACTTTCCACTCGCTCCCTGACAATAATGAAGGGGAACAGCCAGCAATGTCCCCTACGAATCTGGGGAGAGGAGCTTCAGCTCCCTCCAGCCCTCTCTAAAGGGTACCTGGGGGGTAGAAGGCTTGGGGCTGGGGCAATCATGGACAGAGGGGCTCACACCCAGCCAACCCCTTTCCCCTGCCTGGTGATTCTGTCACTCTTTTCTGTATGGTTTTATGAGAAGCCATCCCATTCTAGGCATATCCCATTTTCCTGACACAACCAAACCCTGACTTTGCTTTAAGTTGTGATAAGAGGAAGCTGTATCCTGAATGTGGTGGTCTTAGCTCTTACTGTTTAGGAGTTCTTGAACACACAGACAAACAAACCAACAAACTCTCTAAAATATATAGTAGATTTCAGTTCATGCAAATCACAGCTGAATCTGGGCACGTGCTGAAACAACCTTCTGTAATCTTCTTACAATTGATATTTCAGCTTTGGCTGGGTAGATATCAGAGACCTGCTCATTACATTCTTCAGAAACGGTTGTAAATTTCAGTGTAATACATTCTTTTTCCAGACAGGGAATTATTTTTATAATTTTGCACACAAAAAAACCTAAAAAACCTAACATTGGCATTTTGGCACATACTCATTAGGTTCATAATAAACTGTTTGCCTCTTCAACAGTAGTCAAGAGGGCTTAATTTTTTTCAAAAGCGATTTTGGGTGCCCAACTTGAGGCATGCCTTAAATGGATTTGATTTTCAGAAGGTTTTGAACGCACTACCCACATTGAAAATAAGACCTTTTTAAAGGTTTTGGAAAGGGGGTGCATAAAAATTGGAGCTCCCAAAAATCTTCAGTTGCATTTGAAAATATAGGCCTGAGCATTCATTTTTTAAGATCATTCTATAAAGTTAACTTCTATTTGTAAGCATATATGGAGACAAATACACACTAATCCCCCTAAAACTGCTCAAATGACACTCCCAGGAATGAAAGAGAGCGTCTGGAAATTGCTTACCCTTCCTTTTGAACCTATGTGGTCCTTTCTTCATGAACACTGTGGCCTAAATTTCACAAATGTCCAGTAACTCTGAGTGCCTCTTTTTTTAGGTTGTCTTAATTTGAACAACCCAGAATGTTAGTAGAAACTTTTGAAAATCTTGGCTTTTGTGGTTAAGACTCTGCAGGCTCTCAGAGGGCAAAGACACCTGTAATGGGTGCAGCAGGTTCCCTATTGAAACCATAAATACTCCTGAAGAGAAGCATTCAGTCAAATGAGCAGCAGTAAAATCCAACTCGGGTCTTATACCTTCCCCTTTCCTGAATACATAATATTGGATCAACAACATAATCCATAAACCAGACATGCTGCTGTGAGACGTGTGGGAAGCCCAGGGAAAAAAAGCCCCATAGAGGATTAGGCAATCCATAGACAGTAAATCAGAAATCTGCATGGCAAGGACAAGGATTCAGAGCCTGCTCCAAAGCCAACTGAAGTCAGGGGAAGTCTTTTGATTGACTTCAGTGGACTTTGAATTAGGTCACTACTGTGGATCCTTGAATTTATTGAGTTTTTAAGGCCAATACTCCTCCTAAAACCCATATTAAGGGGAGAGTGTGCTAGGAACAGCTTGAGTCTTATCCCTTCCCCTCTCTTTGCGTAGAAGGGGACAATGTGGCCCTAAATGTTTTCTTTCAAATATTGTATCATGTTACCTTGGTGAGCCTATACCAGCTGGTAGAACTATACGTCATATTGCTTCAGCCTGGAGTTAGCACTTGCTCTTTCCTCCATCATATATACTGAGTTCTTTCCAATGGGAGTTTTATAGCAAGCCTGACAGTCGCTTTAAATTAGAGGAGTTGGCAAGTTTCCGAGAAAAGGGGTGGGAGTTTGCTTAGCTGAAAAAGACAGTTGCTAGACTTAATACAAGAGAATCAAGCTTTAAATAAGTTTTCATAATCAGAGAAGTACATTACTTGTCCTCGAGGAATTTTACTTTTTCTCTGAAGGACTTTGAATCACCAACCTGTATCTATTTGTTTGAAGTTGCAAAACTCTTGGGACAATCCAAAGGAAGCATACCACTGTTGTGGAAAATTTGATGTAATCTGCTCCAAAGTAAGGTAAGCTGTAACTGGTTCTGTTTTGCTGTTCGGACTTATTTAAAAGCATTTACTCAAAGGAACAAAAATATACTGCCTTTGGAAAATGTAGATTTTTTTTTATTAGACCACATAGGATTACATTAAAAATCCATTGTTATATATGGCTGCTGCTAAATTTGTTTATATGTTCTGCCTTGTAACACAAGAATAAGGCACCCTGACATTAATGAACTTAACATTTCTCTTAGAAAGCTTACTGACAGGCTTTTAAAAATCCAAAACAAATATCTAACCAAAATTATTTATAAAATAGGTTTGGTTATTTATTTAATAGTTTTTCATGGTAGACATGGTTCTACATGTTTACTTCAATCTTTCATTCCATTAAAAATTGAGTATTTTTTCTCATGAAAGATTCCAACATCATTTCATAAATTCACTTAAGTCTTGCTGCTCGGGTTTCCTGCAAACATGTTTTAAAAAAGATTCTGTAAATACTGATCATTTTGCTTCGGGGTTACACCCTTGCAAAGTTAATGAAATTCCTAATGTTTTCCAGCAAAAAGAAGTCATTTGATATTAGCTGACATGAGCGTCTTTTAAAAAAAAAATAAAGTTACTAACCTACTGTGTCATCTTGCTATGTGAGCAGTGTGCTGCTGTATGAAATCTGGGAAGAGACTGCACGTTGTAGAATGCAAATCAGTGTTTTGTGTGCAACAGCTGACATCAACCTGTTCTGCATAGGTGAGAGAGAAAATGTATGAACAATGAGCTGATGCTTTCTTTCCTCTAAGTCTCCCATTACCATTATTTGGGTGTGTAAGGCAACATTTGTCAGCCTGCGGAGTGCACAAAACAAGGAATTCATGGCAGTGTATAGATTCTGCAATGGCCCACTTATGGTGATCTGATAGATTCTTACTTTTCAAGCTGAAGTTGTGTGAAACTGAGCGGTGCAAGTTGTGGGTATTTAGGGATATTGGCTCTGCAGCAGACTAGAGAAACGGCAACCTGCTCCGCAAGCCACAAAACCACATCTCTTCTTCAAGGCTGCAGGCCAGCTCATGCAAGTTAGGCTCACCTCCTCCTGCACTGCACTGCTCCTTGCAGCCCTCAGGCCTAAGAATTCCACCTGTCCTGCAGGAAGGGGCTGTCTTTTTAACAGGAGCTCAGTGCAGTTCAGTGAAATGTACGCCTCAGGACAAGTGGAATTATAAGGCTCAGTGACTGTATATTCATTCCTTCTGATTCCCTTCACCCCACAACCATACCATTGGGGCTGTGCAGCTTGTATCATACAGGGATACACAGACAGAAAGGATCATCGTGATCATCTAGTCTGACCTGCACATTGCAGGCCACAAATCTTCACCTTCCCGCTTCTCTAATAGGCCCCTAACCTCCAGCCGAGTTACTGAAGTCTTCAAATCATGGTTTAAAGACTTCAAGCTACAGACACTCTATCTTTTCCACTAGTTTAAACCTGCAAGTGACCCATACTGCTGAATAGGAATGAACCCACCCCAAAACTCTGTCAATTTCACCCAGAGAAAAATTCTTTCTCAACCCCAAATAGTATGGTCAGATAGACCCTGAGTGGCTTGGCAAGTCTCACTATCAGACACCTGGGAAAGAATTCTCTGCTCTGCAGGAATTACTTGGCTTGGCCAGCTGCCCGCTTACAGCTTGGGTCCATCCACCCTCTTTGGCACTGCATGTCTGGATGCTGCTCACCTGCCTGGCCGCTTCTGAGAGTCCACCTGGCTCTAGGCAGGTCAGGTGGGCATGGGACCTGGGAGGTACCAAACTCACAGCTCTGCATGGTACCCTGAGCAATGGACCAGCCTACCCATACTTAAGAGCCCTGAACAGGAGTGGGAATGGGGGCCACAGCAGGTAGGGGAGTAGCATACTGACTGCTGTGCCCTGTCCAGTGGGGACGTTATCAGCACAGTGGCTCCGGAATTTTAATGATAGATTAACCATTGAGTAGGTGGTGCCTGCCTCCCTTTCTTTCAGTCCCTGATTGCCTAGCACCACTTTCAGGCTTTACTTTTTAATTGTTTCTGTTTGCACCAGTCATACGTAACAGTATCCTGAAATTCCTTGTGAGCGGGGGGGGGGGGGGGGGGGTGACGGACACCTTCTCTGAGCTGTTGGATGAAATGTACACATTTCTATACTGCATCAAAAATAAAGAAGCAGCTTTCTTTAGTCTCAACTCTGACTTAGTACCATATCCTACAAGCTTTGCTCATCTTCTGGAAGTCAGTGGGATTCCTGCTGTTAGTGTGAAGACACTCTGTGGTTGTGACTTAAAATATCAGGCTCCTAAATTGATATTTCTTTTTAGTGGGGTTAGACATTGCCCTCCCACACACAGGCTTCAACACTGCTGCTCTGCTGATGGATTCAACTTTTTTATAATTTTGGGTCATATCAATTACTTTATGTGTAAACTCACCTTTTGTATTTATATCAATTTAAATGTTTACAATTGTGGGAAATTCTGGGGGGAGGTTAGTTTTATTATTTGACAGATGTTGAGATTCCAAGGGTTCATGCTTTCATGCTGTTAAAACACAAACTGAGAGAGCTAAGAAGGGTCAGGTAGTATCTTTGCAGCCAGCTTCTGTGGGTGCCTAAGTAGCCCCTGAAATCATGCTTAAAATTGCTCCCCCCCCTAAAAACAAATCTAAAATGGTGCCCCCAGTGAGCCAGGAGTTCTCGGTTTGACCATGGTTCTCTGATAAGATGCAGTCTCCCTGTGACAGTGTGGAGCCTGCCTTAAGCTGCAGGCCAAGTGTCTAGCACTATGGGCACTTCTGCAGAGTGGCTCACACTGTGGAGGAAGAACCCTGCCACTGGGGGACAGGTGAATGACCTGCTGAATTGTCTTACGCACTCTTCTTCATTTCATAGTCTGATGCCATTCATAAATAGCTGTCTTCCTTTTGCACAGCATGTAGCACTAATATCTTAGGGTACATCTATACAGCACTGTACGTTATTCTGAAATAACAAAGAGCGTGTCTACACAGCAAGCCATTACTTCAAAATAGTGGCGAGCTGGAGGACTTCTTACTCCAACTCCTGTAACCCTAATTTCACAAGGAGTAAGGGAAGTCAAAGGAAGAGTGTTCTTCCTTCGACTTCCTGCTGTGTAGACTGTGCCAAAACCTGAATTAAGCTATTTCAACTTCAGTTACGCAATTGACACAGCTGAAGTTGTGTAGCTTAATTTGACTTTTGCCCTACCGTGTAGACATACCTTTAGGGTAAATGTTTAATCTAAGATCATTCATTCTGCATGTAGCTCCCAAAAGGAGGTACCCCATGAAAGACTGATACATAGCAGTTCCCTTTGCAAAGGACAGAGACTGCAGACCCTGAACTCAGGAGCATAGGAGTGAGCTGTTTCCTTCATGTGCCCCAGAGTTATGAGTTATCCCAAAGGACTTAGGAGATGTGAGACCACACGATCAGGCTGGACAATTCTAAATGATGCTGAAGAGCTCAGGAAAGGACTGTACTTCTCTTTGGGCATACACCCTATTCAGACATTTGTCTTTATGGGACAATCTAGCCTTTAATGAATGTTTTTAAAGCATATGGTGGAATCCTGCTAATTATATGTAACCGGTGTTTGTTGGAGATAAAGCATGTTTTCTTGCTGATTCTGAGACAGGCATTGCAGATGTGTAATGTTGTTAAAACTGGAATGTATGAGTTTGCACAGGAGAAACTTCCCTACAAATTAGTTTCTAATAAAGATATTTTTTTCAGAATAAGCATGGAAATCAATTGCTGCAATATTGATTAGCCTAATAAAAAATATTATTTTTATAAAGGCTTTTAAATAACAGACAATGTGAGTCCAAGTCCAAAATGTATATCTCTTGTGTTACGGTTTTTGCACTCAGCAGAGGCAGCAAGGTGTGTAGGGGGGTGACTAGTTGAGTCACTAGTCGACTATCCAATAAGCATATGCTAGTAAGCACTATGTATTCTGCTTTACTGGTTATCATGAATGTTTTTTAAGCCTTGGTGTCTTGGGATTCCAGTTCCACAGCCCTGGATAGTGGAAATTCCTAGAGTAGATAATGCAGTGTCCATCCTATTTTACTACAATGCGTGAAAGAGTATACTTCGGTTTTGGATTATTTACTCCTGCTTTTTTATAAATTACAAATACACAAACAAAATGGGTTTTATAAAAAGTCTTTATCCTGTTGGCAGAATAAATATTCTAAAACAATACCAGACCAAAGAAGGAAAGCTGATCTATAAATGATCCTTTCTTAGGGCATTGAACTAAACTAGCCTGATAGAGCAGATACATGAGACAAATCTAGGAAGTGGAATCTTTTATGATGGCTAGAAAGATCGGTTGTTCTGTATAGTGTTTTGAAATGGACTTTTTCCCCAAATCACGTGATGTGACATAGTTTGCCAAAGTTCTTGTTACTTAGCAGTACTCTGGATTTTTCACTCCAGAGTAAGAAATTGGCATCTGTTGCATTTGGAGCCATAGTAAAATGGCAGAATTCCATTTTAGACTACTCTTTTGTCTCCAGAGCTGGGTGGGCAGAGAGTAGCGGCTGCAGCTGGGCACCTAGTTCTGAAAGTAGCACCACCACTAGCAGCACAGAAGTAAAAGTGGCACTATACCTTATATAAAGCTAGGATTTTTTTCATGGATAATTTAAGCAAAAGTCATGGACAGGGGCAATAATGAAAAATTAATGGAAACCCATAATCTCTCCCTGACTTTTACAAAAATAAAAGTCACCTGTGGGGACTCAGAACTCCAGGGTCCCTGTCACTCATGGAGGTGAAGAGCACTGGTGGTCCCACAGCACAGAGAAGCAGCAGGAATTTGCTGCCTGTGATGGCTGGGAGTTGCAGGAGTCCCCTTGCCATTCATGGTAGCTGGGAGCTGCCACCTCCTTCCTCCTCCCCTCACCACTCTCTTCCTTTGTGGGTGGCAGAGGACACTGCAGCTCCCAGGTGGCACTGTCTGAATTGATGGAAGTATTTGGAAGTCATGGAATCTGTGACTTCCATGACCTCTATGACTAAATCTCAGCCTTATCCATATACCATGCCACCTGTATTTTACGCACTGTTGCTGATAGTGGTATTGCCTTCCGTTTGGTACCTGGCTAGTAGCCCCCACTCTCCAGCCACCCAGTGAGTGCTGGGGCTGAGCCCTGATATTCTTTCAATACAAATTAAGCATTGTGGGGGGAGCCCCTGTGGGTGCAGGGGTGCCAGAATACAAGTTTGCCAAGGGCACCATTTTCCCTAAGACTGACTTTTATTCTATAACATACAATACTCAGTAGTCCTCCTTAGTGATAAGTGTCTCCTGCCCCCTTCTGGAGAAGTTTATCTCATGAGTGCCATGCTTTTAATTGCAGACCTAGACAACATAATTGCTAGTATAGAGATAATTTATTTTCTGTACATGCATCTCAAGGATTATGATAAGCAGTGTAATACAACGGGTGCAGGATTCAGGGCAAGGGGGAGCTCAGGATGGGAGGTCTGAGCGGTTGGGGAGGTGGCAGCTCCTCACTGGGGGGAGGCTGGAGCTGGCCTGCCAGACCACCATTGGATCCTTCCGATCCAGCAGGAAAGTGAGTAGTGTTGAGTGCTGCTGCACAGCTCTGCAGGCGAGGTGCGCGGGCCTAAAATTTGTTGTGTGTGGCCGCATAAGTGCTCAGCTTGGATAGAGGGAACCCTGGTAACCATCCTTCAGTCTCAAGAGGCCATGGTAGGTACCCCTGAGAGATAAAGAATTTATTCTGTTCTCTTTTATACAGACCTCCTGGGCTCTGATTGGCTGCCACAAGGCCTCTCGTGATTGGCCCCTAGCTTCAGCCATCTCCCAGAGCTGTTTTAACCCTTTCTATGCATGGAGCGGGGTGACCACCTTGCTACACAGAGCAACTGCCTCTGGATACCTAGCAGTGAAGTCTGCTGCCACCAATATAATGTTTTCCTCTCGGTGTAGGCTCAGCTAGTAGGCCTATAACATCCATGGCAGCCCTGTAAAACACTTCCTTGATTATTGACTTCCTTATTCCCAGAAACAAACTAGGAATAGGGTTGTAAACAACTAGTCGACTATCTGATAAGCAAAAGCCGGCTCTTAATACATTTAAAAGGCAGAACCGCTGCGGGGTTAGCTCTCAGGGCCAGGAGCTAACCCCACTGCGGCTCCCCCGCTTACCGACAAATTGACTAGTTGATGGAAAACCCATAACTCACTCACTTAGGCAGTTGCTTGCACTGATGTTGGCGTTTTCTCCTTAGTGCAGACCTTGATGCTCCTGAGCAATCAGATCTCCTAACTTGTCATGGGCTTCTGTCCCTTTACTCTTCATCCATTTTCTGTAATAATACACCATTTTATGAATATATTCTCTGTGACTTAACTTACCAAGTTTTTTGAAGTTTCTGAATTTGAAGTGATATGCTTATGGGGTAGTATGAAACCTTTTTAACACAGACTCCTTGAACTGAACATATTTCATAGCCTCAACATAGCATTAAATACTTGTAAAGATTTACTAGTCAATTTAGGGAGTAGTAAAAGTCATTAAAGTTGCTCCAAGAGATGAGATTATTGAAGATCAGAAGGGATGTCTCCAAGAGGGCAGAACAGCAATATAAACTGAAATGCAATGAGGTAAGGAAAGCGGCCAGAATGGATAAGGCAAAGTGGTTAGAGGAGCAGTGTGAAGATATAGAGAGGTATTACGGTGAATGTAAGATCAGGGAGGTTTATAAAATGTTTAGGAATATTAATAGGAAATGGCAGCCAAAGCAGATGGCGATCAAAGACGAGAATGATAAGGTGCTCATGAACAAGGAGAAGGTTGTGCAGTGATGGACGAGATATTGTACCGATCTGTACAAAGCACAGTTGGACCCGAGTGTCTCAGAGGGTATGTCTACACTGCCACCCTAGTTCAAACTAGGGTGGCTAATGTAGGCATTCCAACTTGCAAATGAAGCCCGGGATTTAAATATCCCAGGCTTTATTTGCATGTTCCCGGGCGCCGCCATTTTTAAATGCCCCGTAGTTCGAACTCCCTGCCCGCGGCTACACGCGGCACGGACTCGGTAGTTCGAATTAAAGCTCCTAATTTGAACTACCGTTACTCCTCATTGCAGGAGGAGTAATGGTAGTTCGAATTAGGAGCTTTAATTCGAACTACCTAGTCCGTGCCGCGTGTAGCCGCGGGCAGGGAGTTCGAACTACGGGGCATTTAAAAATGGCGGCGCCCGGGAACATGCAAATAAAGCCCGGGATATTTAAATCCCGGGCTTCATTTGCAAGTTGGAATGCCTACATTAGCCACCCTAGTTCGAACTAGGGTGGCAGTGTAGACATACCCAGAGAGACTGATCGAAGAATTGAAAGAGATATCACCGCCGAGACTAATATTTTGAAGGAGGAAGTAGAAAGAGCAGTGAAACAACTAAAGAACACTAAGAGCCCTGGAAATGATAAGATCACGGAAGAGATGATCTAATATGGCAGAGAAAGTATGAGTCAGGAAATACACTGACTATGTAATATAGCATGGAAAGAAGGGAAGGCACCTAAGGAATGGACAAGATCTGTGCTAGTGACAATACACATGAAAGGAAGCGCGTTGGAGTGCAAGAACTACAGAACGATTGCCTTAATGAGTCATCTAGGCAAGGTGCTGATGATGATACTGATGGAGAGACTGAGATCGAAGATAGAAGAACATCTAGCGGATGAGCAAGCAGGATTCAGGAAAGATAGAAGTACCATACAGCAGATACTGGCACTAAGATTGATAGCAGAGAAAGCTCGGCGAAAGAACAAGAACATCTACAATTGCTTCATTGATTTTCAGAAGACATTTGACAGTATAGATCAGAAAGTGACTTGGGAGGTGTTGGAGTCGTATGGAGTGGATAGCAGACTGATAGAGTTGTTGAAGGATATCAATGATAATGCGGCAGCAGCGGTGAGAACATGCGGAGAGTTGGGAAGTTGGTTTAGAACGAGTAGAGGTATGAGACAAGGAGATCTGGTATCGCCGAGTATCTTCGTCATGCACCTAGAGAGAGCGATGGACAAGATCAAGGAAGAGGTAGAAGGGATATCAGTGCACAAGATGAGAATTAACAACTTGAGGTTTGCAGATGATATAGTTATCATAGAGGAAGATGAAGAGAAGCTAGCGAGAACAGTGCTAAATGAGGACAGGAAGCAGTATGGACTGATTATGAATATCGATAAAATGAAGACAATAGTATTTGGAGATAAGGAAATAGGAAGGAAGATCTGTGTAGATGGGACTGAACTAGAGAACATACAGAAGTTCACGTATTTGGGGAGCAACATGACGTATGATCTCGACTGTAAGAAGGAAATAGCGACTAGAATAGCGAAAGCAAGAGCGAGTTTGAAGGCGATAGATAAGATCTGGAGAAGTAAAATGATTAGCTTAGGAACGAAGCTGAGTGTCTTGAAAATGTGTGTATTTAGCAGCATGTTGTATGGATTTGAGACATGGGTGATAATGAAAAATTCAAAGAGAAGGATATTGGTATTCAAGAGGAGTTGTTTTAGAAAGATCCTGAAATAAGATGGTGCAGAAGGACATCAATGAGGAATTATATAGGAAGATACAGCCGAAAGAGAACCTACTGCAGAAGGTTATACAATGGAAGTTACAGCTATTCAGGCATATCTGCAGAATGAACAACAAACGAAATGTAAGACCCTAGTATTCGGCATAATGGATGGTCCGAATAGGAGAGGCAGACCCCACAGAGAATGGGTAGATGATATAGTAGATTGGTGCAGAGCTAGTCTACAGAAACTAAGCCACTCCTCACTGGACAGGGAAAGATGGAAGGAAATAGTGAGGAAGGCATTGGACACCAATGGGTGTTGAGCCCATGGTTGTTGATAATGATGATGAAAAGTCATTCTCTGTACAGTGCATATTCTTTCAAAGGTGATCAGATATTCTTTAATGCAGTTGATCTCTCTGTAACTTGGGCACCAGCTCATGCCAGCTGTGTAATCCCTGGTGAGTGTTATCTGTGTGCTAATGAATCAGTTTTTAGGTCCGATATATGCAGGGTGTCCTGCCTGTCTCCCTAGAGTTTTTACTTCTCAGCCTTCACTATTTTCATCTTCTAGAACCAATGTTTTTGGTGAGCTGCTTCTAAAGCAGCTGAACTTGTTCTTTGTCTCTCTCTGCAGCTCCCTCCCTCTGGTGCTCTCGTTCCCTTTTCCATGCCGTCCCTCTCCTGTCTGGCCAGCTCTGTCAGCAGGGCTGTTTCACTGTGGGCTGCACCCTGCTGGTTTTTTAGAAAAATCTTTAGGCATAGTTAGGAAATCCAGTTGACCCTGATGTCACTTGTCATAATCCACTAGTAAGGCTTTAAAGTCCTCTACTTTTTTATAGTAGATTAGCAGCGCTCTGTACACAACTTTTCCAACTGCTTTTTGGCATGCTTTTTGGCATACAGATGCTTCTTTGCACATCCTGCCTCTTCTGCTGCTCTATTTCCTATCAGAAATAAACAGAAGACAATAGGCTGTAACCTTTCCTTTACCTGTTCCCAAAGTTCTCACTTGTGAATTGCTCAGTAACTATATTATCTGGTATTTCAGTGCATGGGATATGATTCTTAGTGAACCAGAAAATTGGATGTAAATCCCATTGACTTTGCCACTGTGACATTTCCCAGGGTACCTCGGGTTCTGAGGCATCTCAGAGCTGTCGGCCTGTAGTGTGGGAAAGTTTTGTCAGTACTTGCTGTGGATCAGTGCCCTGAAAACACCATCCTCTGGCAACACAAGCCCTACCTTCAAGGCAGGGCCATCCCTGTATGGGGGGGCTGGAGCAACCCCCTCTGCTCCCACTCTGCCATTTCTCACCCCTGCTCTGCCCCCATTCCACCCCCACTCTGCCCTTTCCCTCAAGCCCCACCTCTGATCCATCCCTACTTCTCCTTTTCCCACCCTACTCCACTTCCTCCTGCCCCATTGCACCACTTCCCCAAAGTCCCCTCCCCAGAGCAATGTGACCCAGGTGATTATCTGGGGGCCTGGCACAGGGCACCAGCAGAATCAGGTCCTTCTGCACTCACCGTGGCTGCAGGAGCCACAGGACGCGGCGCGACCTAGCAACCTGTGCTGCTCTACCGCTCATCTCCCAGCCAGGTCACTCCACTTCACCACAGCGATGGAAAGCGGAGTGCTCCAACCCTAGTGTTTGCAGGATCTGGGTTGCAGAGGCCTAGTCCCAGTTCCCACTGAAGGCTCCTATTAACTTCAGTAGGAGTTAGTTAAAGCCCTTAATCCTTCTGTGGAAGAATATCTGCATGTCACGATAATCATGTATGTCCCCCCTAATTTTTCTCATGTTTTTGTTACCCCAGAAATATTCTCACTGGAGACCACCCAGGGTTACATTAGTATGGGTTTATTTCCACTAGGTAAAACTAAAGAGGAGAAAGCAGCCACCAAAGGTTTAAACTAAAGAAGATAGAACTCTCTCTCACACACACACACACAGACAAGCAAGCAAGCACACACCCCTCCATTCATTCACTCATTCACACCCATTCATTCCTGCCCTCAGGCACTCACACACTTACACAGACATAATGGTTGCAGAAGGAGCCAAGGCATATGGATCCTGGAGGGTCTGTCTGCTCATCATGGCTGGGGAAGCTGGTCAGGAGGAAAGACACTGGAGGAGAGCTTCTCAGGATCAGTGGAAGGAAAAAGAGAGAGTCTCACATGTGCTCCTTTTCTTTATATAGTGTCTGAATGGCTCCTGTGACTCATTCACCTTGTCATCAGGGAGCATGCCCAGACTTCCCTTTGTCCAGCAGAGAGCATGCCCATACTGTGATGACTCATTGCCATGTGGTCCATTGTTCCAAGCCTTCTTCAAACACACTCACACTCACACTCTCTCTCCATTCACTCAAGGGAGAATGCAGCTTAGGGAAAGTTACAAGCAAGATGGCTGCATGTTACAAAGATTACAAAGTTGCAGTTTACAGTAAGTTTGAGAGTTACACAGATTACAAAGATTGACAAGGATCACAATAAATTGCAGTTTAAAACCTTAGACCTTACAGTTTGGTGTAGCTTTAGAAAATCCATGCATATAAATCTAGTGAGCTCAGGCAGAGGCTTTTTTATGCAACAGTTTTTACCCCATTGAGATAGATGAGCAGGTGTCCCTCTTGTGAGTAAAAAAAGAACATCTATGTTTATCCAGTCCATTATTTACTCTCTGTGATTCCATGATAAACAGTGTCGGTGCTCTATTATAGAACATCTGGTTCTTCAGAGGTTGTCTTCAGCCCTCGCTCTGCACAGTGATATGCTGCCAAAAGTGAACTATGGGCTCCTTCAAACAGTTGTCCCTGGTCAGCAACACAAGCAATAAATCTCGGAGTAAAATACTCTTCCCTGTTACAAAATCCTACCCGTTTCACACACACCCACCTACACCTCCAAAGTCCATTCATTCTCTGTGCTTGTTCCCTCTCTTCAGCTAACCCATTCCACATTCCTACTCTCTCCCAAGTCCATCCGTTCCCCCTGTTCCTTCAGCAGTGGGAGCAGGCAAATCAGTGTCAGTCTGAATGTGAGGTGGTGACTCCCCCTGTTAGTGGGCTGGAGGTCAGTTGAAGAAGGAATCACCTTTGCTTCTTGTGGTGAATAGGTCTCTCCTTGTTGCTCGGAGATCACCCCTTGCTGGTGTGCAGAGCATGAGGGAGCAGTTCTCCCCAAGTTAGTGTGCAAGATCCAGGGGAACAAGACATCCCTGGTCAGTGAGTGGGGATACAGGCTCTCTTGCAGTATAACTTCAGACTTTCTAGTGGGGTGCAACAGGCAGGCACCACCAGAAACAGATGGGCTTTAGTGACTATAGCAGGGGTGGGCAATAATTTTTGGTGAGGGACCACACCAAGATTTTGGAAAGTGGTCAAGGGCCACACTTTTCTGTGGAGAAGGTGCGGGGTCTAGGATGGAGGCTGGGTGTAGAAGGGTGCACAGGGTAAGGGACTGGGGTGCAAGAGATGGTGTGAGGTCTGAGAGGGGAGTTTGGGTGAAGGAGGGGGTTGTGACTGGGTCAGGGGATTGGGGTGTAGGATCAGGGAGGGAGTATAGGTGCAGGGGAGAGGCTTTAGGAGAGGAAGCAAAGTCTGGGAGGGAATTGTGACCTGGGAGAAGGGGAAAAAGGGGTGCAGACTGCAGAGGGTTTGGGTGGTGACCTGGAGCAAGGGAATGGGGTACAGGGTCTAGGAGGGGGTATAGGTGCAGGAGAAGATTCTGGCCTGGGGGAAGGGTGAGGGAGGGGGTACAGGGTCTGGGAGGGAGTTGTGACCTGGGGCAAGGGGCTGCAGAGGGTTTGGATGGTGACCTGGGGGAGGGAGTTGTGGTGCAGCGGGAGCTGGGGTGCCAGAGGCAGGCTCTGGCTGGGAGGTACTTACCTAAGTGTTTCTAGGCCAGCAGCCCTGCAGCACCCCCAAGGCAGGCTGGGCTCCCTGCCTGCTGCAGCCCCAGACTGCTTGAAAATGCAGGCTGCTCCCTCCATGTGGCTCTCAGCTTTGGGAGGGGGGAAAGGCTTGCACTGCCCCATCCTGCAGGCCAATCTCTCAGCTCCTGCTGGCTGGTTGTTTCCAGCCAGTAGGAACTGAGGATGGGGCTGGGGGCTGGGAGATGACACACAAAGCCTTCCCCCCGACTCCAGAGCAGAGAGGCATGTGGAGCAGCCCTGTGCTTTGAAACAGCAGCTGCTGCGTGCCTGAGGGTCCCAGCACAGGGGTCCACAGGCCAGATCCAATGGCTTGACAGGCTGGATCTGGCCCATGAAAGGTATCTGGCCCATCCCTGGACTATAGGAATCCTTCTCCTGGGGTTTTGGGGCTAAGTGGGGCAGTGCTGGGGAGCGGAGCTGTCATTCCTCTGCTAAAAGCAGGGGGTGGGTTTCCCTTCCTCCTCCTGGCTTGGATAAGCAGAGCTTTCTTGCTGTTTTGTCATTACCTACGTGCACCCTAGAGGCCTTGTTTGGAAAAACAAGGAGCCAGTTCTCGTGCAGCAGCTGTTGCGGTCACAGTGATGTCAGGTAGTCTCAGAGGTGGCTGTCCATTTTAAGCATCAGTTACAAAACCAATTTTTGCCACATATTCTCTGCCTCTCCATCCCCATCACAGGTGGTATAAGAGTGGATAGCTCATTTCTGTCCTTGATAAGTGTCATGTTATGCCCAGGATGGCCTAAGGAGATGGGGGGAAGTGCTGGGGAGATAATTCTTGGAGATGTATCCAAAACTTAACTGATTTATTCTACAATATGAATGTGTGTCTGTGTCAATGTGTGTGGAAGGGAGAGGAGTTTTCTTAAAGTCCCCTCCGCTGCCTGCGGTAGGAATGGAGACCAGCTGTATCCTCCTATTAACCTTCACAATTGGTTTACATCAGTGTATGGTTTTCAAGGCACCATTCTCAAAGAGAAGGGCTAGAGACTGACTTTAATCTTTAAATGAAAACAGATTCTCCATTACAAAGAAGCTGAAAAGCTGAAGTCAGGGTTGCATTTGCATTACCCTCCATTAACAAGAGGCAGACTCCAGCTCACCAGTAGCCCAATCCTCACCTTCATCCAGCATTTTCTTTGTCATTCCCTATGTGCACCCTAGAGGCTCTGGTTGGAAAAACTAGGAGCAAGTTCTCGTGCAGCAGCGGTTAGGGTCACAGAGATGTCAGGTACACTCAGAGGTGGCTGATCATTTTAAGCCGCAATCACAACCCTGAGGACCACATTTGAGAACCACTGGATAACATAAACCAAAGGTTTGTCCACACAAGGAAAAAACCCTGCAGTAGCTAGTGCGCACTAACTCCTCCTGTAGACAATATTGCTGTGCAGTCAGAGTGTCTTTGTGCGCATTAGCTTAACATGCTTTGGAAATGTATTTGCCTAACTGCTGGAGGGCACTGATAGTTTATGTCTACACAACCTTGTAATATGGACTATGGGAGTGGGAACTGCAGCATGAACTAGCACCTCAGGAGGTCCAACCTGTATATTCCAACACACTGCAGCACAACACATTAAAGCTGTAGGGATGAAACTGAGGCTCCAGAGAAGTTTTAGTAGTCAGCTTGTGGGAGGCATAGCTCAGCAGTTTGAGTGTTGGCTTGCTTAAATCTAGGGTTGTGAGTTCAATCCTTGAGGGGGACATTTAGGGAGCTGGGGCAAATCTGTAAAGGATGGTATTTGGTCCTGCCATGAGGGTAGGGGACTAGACTCAATGACCTCTCAAGGTCCCTTCCAGCTCTATGAGATAGGTATATCTCCATATTAAATCATTGGGGTTTGGATTTCACCTGAGGTGACAATAATGGACCAGTTTCATCTCTGGTGTCACTCCATTGACATCAGGGATACATATAGTGATCAAAATCTGGCAGGGTTCTGCTTTTGCAAATATTGCCTTGAAGCAGAGGTTTGTTTTCATAACTTCTACATGAGGTGATGGTGAATGTGGCAATGCACGTGAAGTGAATTTGACCCACAGCATCTCTGGGACGCTTTCACTCTGTCTCAGCACCCAAGAATTGTGTTACCTTTCTAGTAGATCTGCCTTAGGTTACATCGCATGTTCCATTCATTTCCCAAGATTAGCAATGTTTTTTCACAAGAAGAATTTTCCGGACTGCTCTTTTTGCAAGCAAGAATAAATGTTGTTTCTTATGTTGAACTGACCTCTGTGGTTACTCTGGAACAAGCTTTGGATTCTTTGAAATGAAGGCTAGATGATCCCATAACTGAAACAGTTTTGTTTAGACAGAAAAACTGCAACTGCCAAGATGCCCTTAAAAGGAAGGATCTGCTTAATGAATGCTATTCAGAATGTTTGTTGCTATTCTGACCTTCTTCCGAAATAAGTCTATCTAACAGCTTGAGCAAAGCCATGCAGTTCCTCCACTGATTGTCACAGCTAGAAGAGTGGATTCAGTCCTCTCAGTCACTATACTCAGAATTCAGCAAGACTGTGTGATGACTGCAGTGCCAGGGCTATTATGAACAACTGAGAAACTCAGCCGGGGGTTTGTGCTCTGTGCCTTTTTTCCATTGAGTCAGCAGACACACATGTTCCTAATTTATCATTTAAAAACAAACAACTTAATCCCCCAAGTATGCAGTGTTGGGGGGCCTCCTCTTGAAACTGAATTACAAATTGGGTAATTAATGTAAATTTGTCAATGAAAGAAAGAAATGGCATGCTAGATACTGTAACCAGCTGCTTCCTTCCTATCATTTCTGTAAATCTTTTGGAATAGCTAAAAGTCTAAAGATTTGTAAATCTAAGGTTGTTACATTTTCCTGTTCTGGTGGCCAGAAGTGGCTGATGATGTTTTCTTTAATCACAGGCAGAAATATCTATTTTATTACAGAAAATTATTTATACATAGTAATAGAGATACAGATCATTGCCAATGAAAACTGCTTTTGGAGATGTGCCAAATTACAGCTTTTCTTAGATCTGAAATCATCATTACATCCTAAACTGTTTTGGGGCAAACGGAGAAACAAACGCCATGGGCAGGTTTGTAGCCATCGTACCCCACTGAAGTCTGTCAGAATTTGGCCTAAAAAGTTAAGAGCTATTTTAAAGTACTTATTTATTTATGACTGTTACACCAAAGGGCCAGCCTAAGTAATTGGGAGGAGATTAGGAAGAGGAGTCTTTGGGGCAAACTCCTCAAACACATTTGACTCCTTTTAAATAAAAGTTGGGGCAGGAAGGGAGGAGTTGTCTTAGATCATCTGTCTGGCTGCAGAAGTGAAGTCTGCTTGTTCCTTTCAACCTTATTGCCTTGTGTACAGGATTTCAAAGCTATCAACAGAAACGGAGTGGAAAATTTCCTTTTTAAAATGAAAGATGAAATTCTTTTTTTGCATTTCTATTTCCCAGGGCTTTGTCTCCTGTGAGGCTTCCCCTCTTTCTGAGTCATAATTTCAGAACAGGATCCTGAAATTTCATCCATAAAATCTGCCTAGAGGCATGCAAAAATCACACTTGTAAGTGCAAAGTGGGCACTGGCACTCTCGTTCATGTGGTTATCTATTCTCCATGTACAATGAGTGTGTGAAGTAATATTGCAGCCATAATTTAGGCAGCATGTTTTGAAAGTTTGGTTCTTTAGGTTATTTTAGGTTAGGCTACATCTAGACTACAAGCCTCTTTCGAAAGAGGCTTTTTCGAAAAAGCCTCTTTCGAAAGAGAGCTTCTAGACTACAAGCAGATTTTTCGAAAAAGTGAGCCACTTTTTCGAAAGAGAGTCTAGACGCTCTCTTTCAAAAAAGCACAGTTTGCATTCAAATAGAGCCTTTTTTCAAAAGAGTACTTTCGAAAAATGGCATTATTCCTCATAAAATGAGGTTTACTGCAATCGAAAAAACTGCCGCATTCTTTCCATTTACTTTAGAAAGAACGCGGCTGCAGTCTAGACGCAGGTGAATTTTTTTCGAAAAAAGGCTACTTTTTTCGAAAAAACACTGTAGTCTAGACACACCCTTAGTTATTAGTTGTAATAAAATACTTGGTCTGCAGCTAGTTATTGAGGGCATGGAAATAAAGCCTCACAATAGAGTGGGATCAATACTGTGGGACACTGTGCTGATAAAACAGCACTTCTCTCTTAAAAACGGTTTTTCTTTTGAAAAAACACAGCTGCTCAAGCAGCATACCCCAGGCTATGGAACTGTGAGAGGCTTGATTCTCCTCTGCTTTTCTGCTAAACAGGGGAATGTGATCTTTTCTAATGATATTACAAACTAGAGAACTACCCATAATAACAAAGTATACAAATGGAATAAAGGTAGGAAAGCACAAAAGGCAAAGCAGAAGCAGAAGTGAGTAAGAGAGGAGAAAGGAGATCTGAGTGAATTGCAGAGTTGAGAGAAGAGTCCAGGAGTCCTAACACTCAGAGCTGTGCTGTACCCATTATACATACTCCCTTCCCGTAAACAGAAGGATAGGTTACTACAATTAGCAGAAATGGTGTCTCTGTCTCATTCTGTACTTTCAAAAGAGTTCACGAGCACCCACATATTTCTAAAAGGAGTGAAGCTTTGTTCCCTGAATATCTTCTGTTTGGAAGCAATTAATCAGATGTTCTTGAATATCAGACACAACATGATTAGATGCACTTATCTCCACAACAGGACTAGATTCCAGTGCTCATGCACCTGCCTTCAGATTGACTCAATGAGTGCTATACTATCACTTATCCTGGACTATAGTTTATACCTTAAATGGTATAACCACCAGCTCAATTCATGTGCATTTGGCAGCCTTCACAACCTTCCACTGCCACATAGACAGCCACTTCATCTTCCCACACCCACTCACAAAACATTTCCTGAAGGGACTCCAAAATCTTTACCGTACCATACAGGTTCCAATCCCAGTCTGGGACCATCGCCTCGTCCTATACCCTTACAAGACCTTGGTTTGAATCAACGGCTTAGTGCTCCTATGTTCATGTAGCAATGAAAATGGCATTTCTTGTTTCTGTCATGTCTGCCCAACATGGTGACAAAATTGGGGATGTTATGGCCTATTCCCCATTACACCTTTTCATATAGACAAAGTTACATAACATAAACAGTGAGGTAGCAAAATTTGCAGATGATACATAACTGCTCAAGATAGCTATGTCCCAAGCAGACTGTGAAGAGCTTCAGAAGGAGCTCACAAAACTAACTAGGTGACTGGGCAACAAAATGGCAGAAGAAATTCATTGCTGATAAAAATAAAGTAATGCATATTAGAAAATATCATCACAATTATACGTATAAAATGATGGGGACTGAATTAGCTGTTACCACTGAAGAGCGAGAGCTTGGAGTTATTGTGGATAGTTCTCTGAAAACATCCACTCAATGTGCAGCAGCATCAAAAAAGCAAACAAAATGTTAGTTAGGAATCATTAAGAAAGGGATAGAAAGAATAAGACCAAGAATATCTTATTGCCTCTGTATAAATCCTTAATACATCCACATCTTGAATACTGTGTGCCTCATCTCAAAATAGATATCTTGGCATTTATAAAGGCTCAGAAAAGGGCAAAAAAATCATTAGGGACGTGAACAGCTTCCATGTGAGGAGCGATTACTAAGACTGGGACTTTTCAGCTTGGAAAAGAGATAACTCAGGGAGGATATGATAGAGGTCTATCCATAAAATCATGACTTGTGTGGAAAAAGTGAAAAAATAAGAGTTATTTATTCCTTCTCATAACACAAGAATTAGGAATCACTAAATGGAATTAATAGATAGCAAGTTTAAAACAAACAAAAGGAAGTACTTTTTCATACAACACATGGTCAACCTGTGGAACTCCTTGCCAGAAGATGTTGTGAAGTCCAAGACTATAACAGGGTTCAAAAAAGAGCTATAAAAATCATGGAGGATATGTCTATCAATGGCTATTAGCTAGAATGGGTGGCGATGGTCTCTCTAGCCTCTGTTTGCAAAAGCTGGGAATGGGTGCCAAGGGAGGGATCACTTGATGATTACCTGTTCTGTTCATTCCCTCTGGGGCACCTGCATTGGCCACTGTCAGAAGACAGGATACTGGGCTAGATGGGCCTTTGGTATGATGCAATATGTCAGTTCTTATGTTCCCAAATTTTTACTCAAGGCTTCCATCCTATTTCCATCTCAATCAACGTATCCACCTTCCTTCTTTCTGAGGCTTCATGGCAACCAAGCAGAGGCAGCACTGCACATCCTGGATATCAGATAAGTATTATCTTTCTGCCTAGACACAATTAAACCTTTCTGAAAATCGCTCTATTTATTCCTTTCAATGGCTGAAAGATCCAAGGGTGCAGCCATCTCTGAGCAACACCTTTTCAAGTGTATCTCACAGTGTACATATCTGTCCTACCAAATAGCCAATCAACAGTTTCCCAGTGGAGCTAACTCACATTTCACTCGCTCACACTCCACCTTTTTTGCTTTTCTCAGTCAATCTGATAGCTTTCTTTGATAGGATAACGAGTCTTGTGGATAAGGGTGAAGCGGTGGATGTGGTATACCTAGACTATAGTAAGGCATTTGATATGGTCTCGCATGATATTCTTGTCAATAAATGAGGCAAATACAACTTAGATGGGGCTACTATAAGGTGGGTGCATAACTGGCTGGATAACCGTACTCAGAGAGTAGTTATTAATGGTTCACAATCCTGCTGGAAAGGAGTAACAAGTGGGATTCTGCAGGGGTCTGTTTTGAGACCGGTTCTGTTCAGTATCTTCATCAATGATTTAGATATCGGCATAGAGAGTATGCTTATTAAGTTTGCAGATGATACTAAGCTTGGAAGGGTTGCAACTGCTTTGGAGGATAGGGTCATAATTCAAAATGATCTGGACAAATTGGAGAAATGGTCTGAGGTAAACAGGATGAAGTTTAATAAGGACAAATATAAAGTGCTCCACTTAGGAAGGAACAATCAGTTTCACACATACAGAATGGGAAGCGACTGTCTAGGAAGGAGTGTCTAGGAAGGAGTATGGCAGAAAGGGATCTAGGGGTTATAGTGGACCACAAGCTAAATATGAGTCAACAGTGTGACGCTGTTGCAAAAAAAGCAAACATGATTCTAGGATCCATTAACAGGCGTGTTGTGAGCAAGACACGAGAAGTCATTCTTCCGCTCTACTCTGCACTGATTAGGCCTCAGTTGGAGTATTGTGTCCAGTTCTGGGTGCCACATTTCAAGAAAGATGTGGAAAAATTGGAGAAGGTCCAGAGAAGAGCAACAAGAATGATTAAAGGTCTAGAGAACATGACCTATGAAGGAAGACTGAAAGAATTGGGCTTGTTTAGTATGGAAAAGAGAAGATTGAGAGGGGACATGATAGTGGTTTTCAGGTATCTAAAAGGGTGTCACAAGGAGGAGGGAGAAAAATTGTTCTTCCTGGCCTCTGAGGATAGGACAAGAAGCAATGGGCTTAAACTGCAGCAAGGGAGGTTTTGGTTGGACATTAGGAAAAAGTTCCTAACTGTCAGGGTGGTTAAACACTAGAATAAATTGCCTAGGAAGGTTGTGGAATCTCCATCTCTGGAGATATTTAAGAGTAGATTAGATAAATGTCTATCAGCGATGGACTAGACAGTACTGAGTCCTGCCATGAGGGCAGGGGACTGGACTCAATGACCTCTCGAGGTCCCTTCCAGGCCTAGTATTCTATGATTCTATGATTCCCATTGCTGACATTTGCAAAGTAGCCACATGGGCATCAGCAAACACTTTTGCCGTCATTATCCCATTACTCATGATGCCACAGCAGGCACTCTCTTCTGACACACTGTCCTATCATTTGCAGTAAATGCCACTCTGAAGCCCCAGGCTTCAAGGTAGACTACTGCTTTCTCATCAGCCATAGTGGAGCATGCATAGGGACATCACTCAAAGAACAAAAGGTTACTCAACCTGTGCAATAACTGAGGTTCTTTGACATATGTGTCACCTTGGGTGCTCAACTACCAGCCCTCATCCCTTTTGCTTCATAAGGCAGTTGGACCACACAGTACTATATATGTGTCCTGCACACAGTGCAGGGTGAGGAGGTGCACATATGTGGTCTGATGGGCACAGCTGGTGAAAATCTCTGATCCCTTGCATAAGGGCACTGCTGCACCTACAGTGGAGTACCCATTCAGATACACATCTCAAAGAACCTGAGTTACTGCACAGGAGCATTATTTTCCTCTTGCTGTGTTATATGAAGGGGTAAATAACACTTTCCCATTCACCTTCTCTACACCATTCATGATTTATAGCCCTCTATTAAATCATCCCCTCATTTGTGTCTTGTCTGAGGTAAGCAGTCCTACTCTTTCTAATCTCTTCTCAAACGAAAGCTGTTCCATGCCCCTAATCATTGCTGTTGCCCTTTTCTGTAACATTTCCATTTCAAATATATCTTTTTTGAGATGGGGTGACCAAAACTGCATGGATAGATTTATATGTAATGGGTCATTAAGGAACTGGATAGAACCTTCTGAAAGTGATTCATATCAATGCAGCATCCCATAGAACAAGGGAAATCCCATTGACCAGATCACTGATACCTAGCAATCAATGACTAAGAGGAAGGGGTCCCCCATCACCACCTTTCAGCAGGAAAGGTGAGCAGAAGCCAGCTCAAGACCACAGGACTAAGATATGATCAGCAATGGATAAAGAGTTGGCTTCTGAAGAGAAGTGTCTGGCTGCTCTTGCATGGAATTGACAAAGGATCAGAAAAAGACAGAGCCTGAAATGGGATTCACAGCAACGTGGCTGGTGGATTGCTGTGGCTTAATCAGTTGGGCTGTGTGTTAACCTTTATTTCTCTATGCTAACCTAAGGACTTTCAATGCTGTGGTCCAGTTAAGTAATAAACCCTGTTTAGAAAATGCTGCCAGTTGTCACTGCAAATCCTGGCTGAGGTGCATTAGTCCCTGAAGAATGTAAGAGTTTCTGAATAGGCGTCTGTCTTAGTTGCACTTGTTGGGCAAAACTCATAGTGTGAAGTAGGAGACCTGAAGCTGTAGGTACTATCTCAGAGGTGATGATGGCCTATTCTAAAGGAAGATTGACATCCCTTGGGATCCTAGCACAAGTAAGAAAGCCTCTTCAAAGAGACTTTTTAAAAGTTGGGGCATAGCACCATTCCTGTAGATCTGTGACACTGGTATTTGTAGACAAACTAAGTCTTGTTTGGGTTACCTTTCCGTATCGCTGATGAAGGGAGATTGTGATTTTCACTTCCCTGTGATTATATTCGTAATCTTAGGAAAAGTTGCCTAGAAGCTGGAATTGGTGCTTATCTATCTATTTAGAGACACAATGAAGATGCCATGCTTTTGAGGTAGACTCTTCAGTGGCACTTGTTATTCATTGGAAAGCCACACAGATTATCAGGGTAAAAGGGGCTCATTCTCCAATTTCCCTGCTTTAGCCTTGCTGAGTAGTAACTGAAGACTGAGTCTCAGACTCATAGAATCACAGAGTTGGAAGAGACTTCAGGAGGACATCAAGTCCAAGCTCCTGCCCATAGCAGGACAAACCCCAACTAAATCATCCAGCCAGGGCTCTGTCAAGCTGAGACTTAAAAATCCTCTAGTGATGGAGATTCCACCACCTCCCTAGGTAACCCATTCCAGAGCTTCACCACCCTCCTAGTAAAACAGTTTTTCCTAATATCCAACCTAGACCTTCCCCACTGCAACTTGAGACTATTGCTCTTGTTCTGTCATCAGTCACCACTGAGAACAACCTCTCTCTATCCTCTTTGGAAACCTCCTTCAGGTAGCTAAAGGCTGCTATCAAATCCCCCCTCAATTTACTCTTCTGTGGACTAAATAAGACCAAATCCCTCAGCCTCTCCTCAAAAGTTATGTGCTCCAGCCCCCTAATCATCATTTGTCTGGTGACTAGGAGGAAAAAAAAACCATACTGGGAGCAGCTCTTCTGGCTTAAAGCCTGCTCTTAGTTCATTCATATGAGTATTTTTACACCCAAGACACTAGGCATTCTTACCTTAGATGGGTTTCCTAGCTCATGGTAGGAAGTCCTGACCCCTTTTCAAAGAGCAGGATCAGGCCATTCATACATGTTTTATTGGTACATAGTTTTAGTTTTTAAGATTAGTTTTACTGGTACATATGGGTGTTGTTAAATTGTACTGCTCAATGAATCACTTAACATCAAATATTAAAAGCACATGTGGCCTTGATATTGAGCATAAAATACTGTCTTTGAGGTGGATATGTAACCACAGTAGTTGTGGGGTTATAGGCAGTATTCTGATGTTGCGCACATGATAAAAAAAAGAAAATATAAATGCCCTGGTACACTGTGAGCCACATAGTCAGCTGGTGTAAATCAGGAGAACTCCAAAGTCAACATAGCTGTGCCAATTTATACTGGCTAAAGATCTGGCTTTTGATTTTAGAGGGTGAGAAATTGAAGATACAGTTCATTATGTACTATTCATTTTAAAAGAGCCATGTGGCTTTATTCAGAAGAAAATTCTTTCACACTGAAGTATAATTTCAAGCCCTACTATGAAAGTGAGGCCATATACACCTTGCCCATTATTCACTAATTCATCCATTAAAACAGATTGTTTGAACAAATGTCATTAAAATACAGTGAGGCACACTGTCAGCCTGGAAATACATAGCCTGGCACATGTAAGAGGACACGTTCTGGCACAGCAGCATATTTTCATGATGGTGCTTTATTTTACTGGACTTCTACAAGGGTGTGAAAAAAGAAAACCAAACTGGAGTGTCATGTGAGGGAAAGTGAGCTATGGCTGGATCTCTAAATAAAGCTGTAATTCCCCCCCCCCCGCCCCGTATTTTTGTCTCAATGAACTGATTGTCTTATTCTACATCATCTGTAGATCTTGGCTAGAGCATGCACAATTTATTGTCACTCAGTAGAAGCTAAATAGTGAGGTCAGAGTACCAGGGTCATGCACTAAGGCATTTACAATAATACGAGGCTCAAATTTTAGCTCTGTAGACTGTTTTGTTGTCTTTGTCCTTCCTTGCTTCACAGGATCTCCTTTTCAATTACAGTTTGAATTTGAAAACAAAAATAGATTCCAGATGTCTTGCATTTTCTATTCCAGAACCACAAGCTAAACTAGCTAGTGACTTTAATGCGATTTTGGGGGTAATTATAACATTGATTCTCACTGACTATCAGATGTGATTGTGATCTTTCATGTTTTCCTCCAGAGTTTTTTTTACTTTTTCAGTTGGTTGGAAAAGTAGTATTTTAAAGGGAATCATTCACTGAGTGATTCCTAATCCAGCTTCCTGGCATGTGTACTGCAGCAGCATAATTAGCAGCACATAGTGCAGTCTGAGTGAAAGCGGCAAGTATCTTCATTTTTTCCCTTTTAGGTTTCAGCCCTGAACCCTGTTCCAATTCTAGCATCTTACGAATGACTATATTTCTCCTCAGACATGAACTGTAGAAGTAGGGTAACTTCCAATCTTTCTATCACTATGGCAAATACACAACTGTATCTAGGAGGTGAAGATCACCTAAGTAGCTCCACCTTTCGAGAGCTGGATTCAATTCCTTGCTCTCCCACAGACTCCTGGTATCATTTTAGACGAATGATTTAGTCTCTGTTTTCCTCCTTTCCTCATCTGTAAAACAGGATAACAGCAGCACTGCCCTTTCAAGGTAAGGATGTTAAATTTTGATTAACTAATCAAATAGTCGGATGGGATTTCCATCGACTATTCGATTAGTCAACAAGGACTACCGTGTTCTGCCTTTGAAATGTACAAGAGCCCCAATACCGCTGACTCGGGCTCCACGTGGGCACTTCCGTTTTGAAATAGGAATAAATGTGTCAGTATTACTGGCTCAGTCATCACATGTGACAATGAAACCACACCTCACTGTTTCTGTTGTTTCTAATTTATAGTGTCCCATGCTGCTGTAGTTGCAACATTAAAGATAAATTGTATGATGGGATTTTCCAAAGTGCCTGGGACTTCTAGACTCTATGGCCAGAAGGGACCTTTGTGATCATCTAGTCTAACTTCCTGCACATTACAGGCCAGAGAACCTCACCCACAAGGTCCTGTAATAGAGCCCTAATCACTGACTGAGTTGCTGAAGTCCTCAAGTCATGACTAAAAGACTTCAGGTTACAGAGAATCCGCCATTTGCTCTAGTTTAAACTGTTGCCATGCTGCAGAGGAAGGCAAAATTCCCCTCCCCAAGGTCTTTGCCAGTCTGACCCAGGGGAAAATTCCTTCCCAACCATAAATATGGTAATCAGTAGGACCCTGATCATGTTGGCAAAATCCAATACCTGATCACCTGGGAAAGAATTTTCCTTAGTAACTCATAGCTATCCCCATTAGTGTCCCATCCCAGCTGTTGACAATATTTGCTACTAGTAGTCACATACTGGCTACATACCATTGTAGGCAGCCAGGGATGCTTGCTTTGGAAAATTCCATCTCCAGTTGTTATTTTCCTTCTGAGCCCAAGCTTTTTCTAGCTTGCATAATATTTAGCCATTTCAAATTGACCTCTAAATAATATATCATGTTTAGCCTCATGCATCATTTCACAGTTATAATAACTTTCATTTTCCAGACTATAATATTTTGTAACTATGATCAGAAATAGCAACCAAACTAGGTTTTAGGATAAAAATTATATGTAGCTGCGACATTGACAAGCCAGACAACCTATGTATGACCTATATCAACTTGACAAGAGGTATGACAGCTGTAATCAAGACAATCCACATACGTAACAGGTATCAAATACATGTTAATTACGCTAGCAATCCCAAACTCATTCACTTTGTATTGATAAGAATCAGAGAATAGTTGCTAACTACCATTTGTCTGTGTTTACCTGTAACTTCTTGGAAGTTACCTGTGTAACTCAGTTAGCTTTTAGATGCTAATTATTGCCTTATATTATATATGTGTCTATGTCCAGTTAACCCTAAAATCAAAGATGCGAGAAACTGTAGGAAACTAATAGTATTATCTACATTGTCTTCAGTTTGAATGTCTGCAATATAATGGAGGACCGCTTACTTGTCTTATGTAAATAAGTGTATCCAGTTTACTGGTGTGTGCCTAGGAAATCGAAATTAACTTCAAAACAATGGTCTGTAAGCTATGTGCATGGCCTATTCTTCTTTAGAGGAAAGCCCTGCTGAGACAATTTCTGTGAGGAGGCTTGTCAGCCTTCTAGAAGAGCTATAAATGAGGTACCTCAGACCTGATCCTTTCATCTCAGGCGTACTTAACCTTTACCTGGAAAGGTCTAAGCCATAGGACTGAGGTCTCCAGGTAGATATCTGGATTACCCAGGAATTCCCAGGAGAAAAAAATCTATCAGACTCTACACCTGAACTGTCTATTGGGCTATTACCCTTTGAATTGATTCCAGAAAGACTTTAACAAGTCAGCAACCTCCCCATCTCTGCTATGAAACTGACCTGAGGGCTTTACACACAGGCATATATATATTAATCTCTGAACAATTTATAGCTCTTTTCTTTCTATTTCCTTTTATTAATACATCTTAGATTTAATTATTAATGATTGGCTGACAATATGATATGTGGGTAAGATTTGAGATTTATATTGGCTTGGAGATAAGTGCCTGGCTCTTTGGGATTGCTGAACCTTAAATATGGTGAATCAGGTTTTCAGTAACCTCTCACTATTTTCACCTTGGTTGTTTAGAGAGGAACCAAAAACTGGAATGGTTAGAGAGCACTGTGTATGGTCTCTTGTTAATCAGAGTGGTACTAAAAAATTCTTTTGTTACTAGGTTGGTAAATCTTGTTCTAGAATAAACCACCAATTCTGGTGATTGACTTTCCTATTTCTTGCAGTCTGCCCTGAGTGTTGTGTGTGGCTAATCTGGGCATCTGGTCACATATTCGTTTCATAAATCCTGATTCTACATTTCTGGCATACCTAAATTCCTACTAAAATCACTTAGAATTCTCTGTGTGTAACAGAAGCTTGATAGAGAGTGCCCAAATTCTTTCTCCAAGACAACTGTTTGTATCTTTCCATAATGGCCAGTTCATCTCTGAAGTATTCTATTTGCACCAGAAAACATGATGCTCCAATTTCTAATTTGAAAATGTATTGTTTCTAGTGGACTATACGCGTGTTTTCTCTACAACAGATGTCAGTCACTAAAGCTGTTATCTTAAGTGTTTACTTTCACAGTTCCTCAGTATTTAACACTGCAGTTAAGTAATGTGTCAAAACAATAGCACGCAGCACAAGCCTTAAACTACCCTTTCAACCAAGTCAAACTTAATATATGTATCTGAACAAAAGTATAGTTTGTATATTCTAAAATGAAAAGAAGGATTAACAAAGGATAAGAATTCTGGTTGTTAGAGAAATTTATGTGCAAGCCTCATTATTTCTCAGAGTTAGTTTACAATTAAAGTGTTAAAGCAGTGCAGTGGCACAACTTTGTAAAGATGTAAATATACCAGTAGGAAATCTTTTCCTGTCACCATAAGTAATCCCAAGAGGTGGAAGCTACGTTGATGGGAGAGGCCCTCCAGTTGACAGAGCACTGTCTACACTAGCAGTTAGACTCCTATAACAATATTGCTCAGAGGTATGGAAAATCCATACCCATGAGCCATGAAGTTTTATCAGCATAAGTTTATAGTGTGACCAAGGCTCAGAAATAGAGGCTTATAAAAAAAGGTGCAACTTATTATCACTTGAGTACATTTAATACTTTGTTTGCTCGGGTGACCAATATTAATTAGAAAGAATAACTAAAGATTTTGCTCTGTTTGTCTCTTAGTGTGTGTCTAGACTGCACCTCTCTGCTGACAGAGAGATGTAGATTAGGCACATCGAAATTGCTAATGAAGTGAGGATTTAAATATCCCATGCATCATTAGCATAAAAATGGCCACCGCTTTTTTTCGGCATGGAGCTTTGTCGGAGAAAAGTGGCAGTCTAGAAGCTGATCTTTTGAAAAATAAAGCCTTTTTCGAAAGATCCCTTATCCCTTGTGAAATGAGGTTTACAGGATCTTTCAAAAAAAGGTTTATTTTTCAAAAGATCGCCCTCTAGACTGCTGCTTTTCTCCGACAAAGCTCCATGCCGAAAAAAAGCGGTGGCCATTTTTATGCTAATGAAGTACGGGATATTTAATCCCTGCTTCATTAGCAATTTCGATGTGCCTAATCTACATGGGTATGTCTACACTACAGTGTTATTTCGAAATATCTTATTTCGAAATAAGTTATTTCGAAATAACGCGTATACACACAAAATGCATTTTGAAATAGCATTTTGCTATTTTGAAATAGCGCGTCCACACTGAGTGGACTCTGAATCGCATTTAAGGCCGGCAGGAACCAGTTCCAGCAGGGCACCAGGTCAGGAGTTACTTTGTGCTGCTGCCTGAGGCTATCTGAGGACTGTGCTTAAAGGGACAGCCCCTGGACAGCCAGTTCTCAGGTTTCCCTGCTTGCCAGGTTTCCCTACCTTGATGAGGGACAGCAAAGCATTTTGTCTCTGCGTTCTCTGGTTGCCCTCACTCGGGACACCACAGCACTCTGCAACATGGAGCCAGAGCTGCCCCTGGGCACTCTGGTGCTTCTCTTGGACACGTTGCTGTGAGCCTGGGTGCACTTTCTGCAGGCTGCCATCCGGGAGGTCCATCGGGGGGCTTTCAGTATCCAGGAGGCCCTGCGGGAGAGCTTCCACCCTGAGGAGCACTAAGAGCCTCCCTGGTCTACCCCACTGGGGGTTTGTGCCTCATTCCTCCCTCGCGTCCTTCCACTTAACCCTCCCTAACCCCCCTTCCTGATGTCAAATAAAATACACGTATTTTCATGAACACAAACTCTCTTTATTTAACAAAACTGGGGGGGGGGGAATGAAACTCTGGTGAGACTGGGGAAAGGAGGCGGGAGAGGGGAGAAGAGAGGGTGGGAGAGGGGAGGGGGAAACCTAGGAGGAGGGAGCTGGAAGGGGGAAGCAAGGGGAAGAAGGGGGAGGGAAAGCTCAGGGCTCAGGTTTGGGGGTCTTGCCCAACCAACTTGATTTTCATGTAAACCTGTTCCTGAGTTCGCATGTGGCCTTTGGTGGTCAGGCTGGCAGCTATCCTGCCATAGACGGCCACATTCCTCCATCTAGTGCGGAGATCATGGACGTTAGGGGCATCCCCCCAAACCTGAATAAGGTCCGTGATCTCCACCCTGGACCAGGAAGGTGCCCACCTTCTCTGGGCCCTGGCAGGCTCCTGGGAGCTGGCAGACTGGTTTTGGGGAGCGGTGGAGGACTGGCTGCCAGTGGCTTGCTGGCTCATGTTTTGGGGCCACTGGGTCGGGGCAGTGACTGCTGGCTCTGGGCTGACAGGCTTGGAGCTGGCACAGGCACTGTGGCCAGAGTCAACCCCTTTAAGGGCTCCGGGGCAGGGGGAGGGAGAGGAGTGTTCTTGGTTGAGGCTGGAGTGGCCACCAGGGCACCCTGGGAAGGCTGGAGGCCCCCTATTTCGATATAAGTGTCTACATAGCACTTATTTCGAAATAGCTATTTCGAATTTGGCATTATTCCTCGTGGAATGAGGTTAACAAAATTCAAAATAAGTGCTCCGCTATTTCGAATTAATTTCAAAATAGCGGTTTGGCTGTGTAGACACTAGGAAAGTTATTTTGAAATAATGACTGTTATTTCAAAATAACTTTGCTGTGTAGACATACCCCATCTCTCTGTCGGCAGAGAGGTGTAGTCTAGACACACCCTTAATGTCAGATACTAAGGGCTTGCTGTGACTGTGGCAAGTGACTGTGC
The DNA here is from genome assembly GCA_032595735.1 of Pelochelys cantorii. NCBI lineage: Eukaryota > Metazoa > Chordata > Testudines > Trionychidae > Pelochelys > Pelochelys cantorii. The sequence continues at coordinate 29,190,423 of CM064331.1, forward strand.
TGTACCTTTCTCACTCAGAGGTGTAAGAACCCCCCCTTCCCCCCCCCCCCGCCAAACACAGCAAGGTACAGCGTTGTAAAATGCGAATGTAAACAGGCTCCCAGAGCTGTTAGCTATCTCCTCATGGAGTTGGTTTCCCTATAACAGTGCATTCAGCTTGGAAATGTAGGCAATGCCTGAGATACAGCCAAATCCTGAGCAAGGTTCTGAGCCTATATATGATCAGATTCCAATAGAAATGGCACACTCAGCTGGAAGGCAAAGTTGTACCTTGTCTCGGGGACTTTGAGCTATGGAAAGGCCTTTGTGACAACTCTGCACTGCATCATGAGGGAAAGTGGTTATGTTAGGACTTCATTGCACTGCAACCCCCTTCTGATAACAAAACATGACCCCAAAGGTGGGGAGGGAACAGAGCCCAAGCCCCACTACTCCGTGTGGAAGGAGGAGGGGACAGAATCCAAACCCTGCTGCCCTGGTGGGGCTGGAGCTTGGACTTAAGCCCTGGGTCCTGGCAATTCTAATGCTTCCTCTGGTTACCCCATTAAAATGGGGTCTTGGCCCACTTTGGGGTCCTGACCCACAGTTTGGTAACCACAGTATTAGTAGTATATCAAATAGTATTTTTAGCATGGAAACACACATATCAAATATAATTTTAGAAGAAAGCAGGGTGCCATAACTGGTATCCTTCAGAAGACTAGCAATGCAGGTTAAGAGACCACAAAGCACAAGCCAAGGTTGAAGATGCTTTCCCCAGCCCTGCTGTGCTTCAGTGCATTTCCCTTCCTTTCAGGCTTTGTTTCACTTCTCAATATTTGGCCAGTAGTCTCTAGAGTCATCATGATGTTACCAGAGGACAATCAAAAATACTCTAGCTGTAAGAACTCACCTGCAATCCTGATACATCTGAATGTGAATGCATCTATAATATTTGGTAAAAGAGATGTCACTTTAAACCTAGCAATAACATGCAGAGCACTGCTCCTATCTAGACCTGAAGAAGAGCTCTGTGTACTCTCAAAAGCTTGTCTGCCTCACCAACAGAAGTTGCACCGATACAAGTTATTACGTCACCTACTTTGTCTCTGTAATATCCTGATATTACTTTGTCTCTGTAATATCCTGGGAATAGCAACACTGTATGCTACTCATATAGCAGGCCCACCAACGAGGGTGGAGGAGGATAAAAGGCAGCAACTGCCTGCACGTGATTCAAAAGGGCATGGAGGCGGCAGGATCCAGAGGCTGGGACCTTTAAATCTCTGCCAGAGTTCCAGGCAGTGCACTCCTGGCAGTACTGAGGGTTCGGGGGCATGGCATGATCTGGCCAGCACTGAGGGCTGGCTGACCCAGCCCCACTCCTTCTGCCTGAGGCCCTGCCCCTTCCAATAGCGCAGAGCTCCCCATCACCACCTTGCCCAGGGGCTCAGCAATTCCATTGACTCCCTGTCCTACAGTGAAACAATCATGTACAATCGTAGTATAAAACAAAGCACACAGAATGCTTTTTCCAGATTATACAGCTGTGATATGGCTGACAAGGACTTGAGTGCTGGAAACAAACTAACAGCATGTGTACACATGCTCAGGGTGCGCTGCACACTAAATTGTTTCTCTTTACTAAAAGCAGAACCCTTGGATGAGCAATAGAAGCACACTTGTGGCTAATTAGTTGGCTCTGAAACTGGTTGCGTCTTCCAGATATTTGTACTGAAAATGTAATTATAGAACAGAATTGGATTTGGTTTTCAATAGTGCTTTGTATATTCTGAGAATCTGAAAGTGCTTTACGAAGTATCGGATAAGTGCTGGTGCAGTGACTGTATAAACACACACACAAACTTCACTGAATCTTAAAGCCAGCACACTACAATGTTAGGGCCAGTTCCTGACACATGGATTCTGAGCAGTGCTGTTTTATTTAATATTGTTCATGAAAACTACATTTCAAATACTCTACATAGTAAAAACAAATAAATATACAGCTATGCAGCTGAATGAAAAATAATAGCAGTTAAAATGCATGAATAAGGTAGAAAGATGTGTTTGGTGATGACTGAGGGCTAGGGTTGCCAGATGGTTTCTGAAAAAATACCAAAAAAAAAAAAAAAGACCCCGAGAGTTGTTAAACAAACAAAAAACAACAACAAAAACCAATGTGGCCTCTTTAAGAAACGCTTTTGAGGCTTTTTGGCCCTAACAGGCTGCCGGGGACCGCCCGCCCGCCATCTTGCCTCCCTGCACTGGACCGGACAGCTCCCCTGCGGAACCTGGTAAGCACCCAGGATTTTTGCCTCCTGGCTGGGAAAAAAAACCAGGAAAATACTGCACATTTTAGTTTCCGGTATTTTCTGAATTTTTTTACCAGACAGGAGGCGAAAATACTGGACCATCCGGATCAATACCGGACACCTGGCAACCCTACTGAGGGCTACAATACTGAAACTGCACTGCTGACTTACTGTAATTTAGCGAATATACCTGCACCCGAATATACCCCACTCCCAAATATACCCTGTGGTTTTTGCAGTTTGAGTAAAAAAAATCTTGTATACCCCGCGCACAAGTATAACCCACAGGGTATATAAGACTTTGTTTCAAACTGTGCAGGGGGGGGGGCTTCCACGGGTCGGGGGGGGAATTAGCCAACTTCCGGGCGGGGGAGCACTCACCCCGCCTGGTTCCTGCGCAGCTGCACAACCTCCAGGTGGAGGAATGAGAGTGCTTCCCCGCCCCTTCCTGCAGCTGCGCAGCCGCTAGCCTCCAGCCTCCAGGTGGGGGAGCACTCATCCCTTGGTTCCTTCACAGCGCAGGAAGGGGCAGGGGGAGCGCTCATTCCCCAGTTCACATGGAGGAACCGGGAGATGAGCGCTCCCCCACCTAGAGGCTGGCAGCTGGCGGCTGTGCAGCGGGGGAAAGGGCGGGGGAGTGCTCACCACCAGGTGAGTAAAAAAAAAAATGTATACCCCGCACCTGAGTATATCCCGCAGGGGGCTGCGGGGTTCGTAAAAACGAATATAACCCACTACCTAGGCTGATGGGCAGGATTGGCATAGGTAATCCATTGCCCCAAGAGGAGATAGTGCCAGGCTGACAGAAGAATTCTTCCACTGACCTATCTGCTCTGGGGGTTAGGTCAGCTTAACTACATCCATCCTCATGGTAGCATTCAGGAGGTTGTCCCCCACCCCTTGCCTCAACCAAAGTTTTAATTGCTAAACAGGGTGCCCTCTCTCTGTCTCTTTGCGGGGACAGCTCTGCACCCCCTTTCCCTATAGGCACCAGTCACCTATGACTACATCATTCAGGAGTGTGGAGTTTTCACGCTCCTGAATGATGTACCTGGATCAACCTTTAGTGTAGAACAGACCTTAATGCAGAGGAAAAGCCTAAGGTGGAGTAACTCAGGAAGACTGTTCTAGAAGTCAGGAGGCTACAAAAGAGAAGGCTCTTGCAGTAGCAGTGGCAAGACTAGGTGAAGGGGCTGAGAGGAGTGAGAGCAGAGCTAGGGGAAGTCTGAACCAAGGCCCATTAGAGAGTACAGAGCTAGTCCATGAAAAGTGGAAAACAAGGTAGGAATATTTGAACTGGATCGTGAAATTAATGTCAACCAGCAGAGTAAGTTGAGGATAGGGATGATGGTGATGTACTTGTTTGACTTTGTATATCTAGGAAGGAAGGCAGCAAGATAGGCAATATAACTGGAGTGTGATGCTGCAGATGAGCTCACTTCTTAGTGTGAGACTTAAACCCGAGGCTCATCTGAGATATTTTTCTTCCATTGAGATCCATACCAGTTTTAAAGAAACCTGTCTTAAGAAGTATTGATTTGACTAAAAAGCCAACAGTGTTAAATATATTTGCATTTTGACCCACACATTTTAAAACCAGTAGGCAGAAAGGAAGGGAATGAGAAGTAGTTGAAAGAAATGAGAAGGAAAGGGCTGAAACAAGGAGACTGTGTAAATTTTAGGTTTTAAGAATTTAAGAGTGGAAATGGATATAAATGGAAAGGGAAGGAGAACTCGTCTCCTAGGCTATGTCTAGACTGCAGGCTTCTTTCAGAAGAAGCTTTTCCGGAAGAGATCTTCTGAAAAAACTTCTTCCGAAAGAGAGTGTCTACACAGCAAAAGCGCATAAAAAAAAGTTCTGCTTTCTCAAAACATAGCATCCATACCGAATGGATGCTATCTCACATTTAAGCTCTGATTACTATGGATGGAGTGGCCACCAGGGCACATGTGCTTTTTCCACAGGACAGTGTAGACATAAGTGAAGTTTTTTAGGAAAAACGGCCATTTTTCAAAAAGAACCTCTGCAGTGTAGACATGCCCTCATTCAACTCAATATATCATTGTTCAATAACCGGCTACAACTGGAAAAGGCATCTCAATTGCAAATAAACCAGGCTTTGAAGTTGTGCCTGTGTTTTAATGTCTTCAATAAAGTTTACAAATAAGAAAGAGACCATGACTGAACTTCAAAGATCTTGACAATCCAAATTTAAAATGTTTAGAAAGTAGTAAGTGATGTTGGTACTGGACAGATGAGCTGCTGGCAATTTTTCATGTTATTTTTTTTTCTCAACAAAACACTTTTTCTGAATCTGGAAATGTCCATAAAAAGTTTCCAGGGTTCTTTTTAATCTGTTTTTTTAATTAAATTAATTAAAACCAGAAATGTTGAAATTTGGTGTTTTGAAATTTTGGTTTTTATTCTTTCCCCTTTCTCCTCTTTTTGCCACTGAACAGAATAAATAAGGGCCAGCTGTTCTTTCTTTTTTCATTTATTGTATTTTTCTATTCTGTAGTTTATCAAAACTTCCTCAACTTGGGAAAAATTACAAAGCATCAAAATGGAATAGACAAATGTGGAAGGAAAAACTCTGTAGTTTCATTCATTCTGTTGTATTCCCTGGTACCATGACAACCAGAACCAAAATCTTAAACATTTCAACATTTGAAAAAATTCTGTTAACATTTTTTTTAGTCAGACTGTTTTGATTTTTTTATCAGCTCTATTGCACAGTGAATGCAAAAGATCCACTTGCTACTTTCAGATGGGACTTTTCCCCCCAAACCTTCAAAAGATAAATAAATATAATATATAATAATTTTGCAGTTTAATGTTCTTCTTGTGATTTATACAGCACCAAAAATTACCAGGTATTTTGCAACCAACTATATCTAGCCTATAAGCCTCCTTGCTATATCATCAAAAAACCAGAGAGGTAGCTATGTTCAACAAGAGATCAGACTGCTAACATAAAAGACTTCTTTTCTCATTTCATAAGAGAAGATGCCTCTGGTGTCAAGGATAAAGAAAGATACTGATGTGACACACACTCCCACTTGCTCTTAGACTATCACCAATGGGATCATTTTGAGAATCAAATATACCAGATGTTGTGAATGAAAATAAAATCAATGGGCTAGGAGTACAGGTTCAATTTCTGATAATTTGGGTGAAATCCTGGCTCTGTTTAGGTTAATGGGAGCTTTGCCCTTAACTTAAATTGGGCCAGGATGTCACCTATTATCTTCTTAATCCTCCAGTCATTTTCAATTTTAAATAGGATATGGTAAAGTAGGAATTTTCTGTAATATTTTTAGGAAGTCTAGGGCTGCGTCTAGACTGGCATGATTTTCCGCAAATGCTTTTAACGGAAAAGTTTTCCATTAAAAGCATTTGCGGAAAAGAGCGTCTAGATTGGCACGGATGCTTTTCCGCAAAAGCACTTTTTGCGGAAAAGCGTCCCTGGCCAATCTAGACGCGCTTTTGTGCAAGAAAGCCCCAATTGCCATTTTAGCCGTCGGGGCTTTTTTGCGCAAAACAATATCACGTTGTCTACACTGGCCCTTTTGCGCAAAAGCTTTGCGCAAAAAGGACTTTTGCCCGAACTGGAGCAACATAGTATTTCCGCAAGAACACTGACGATCATACATGAGATCGTCGGTGTTCTTGCGGAAATTCAAGCGGCCAGTGTAGACAGCTGGCAAGTTTTTCTGGAAAAGCGGCTGACTTTCCGGAAAAACTGGCCAGTCTAGACACAGCCTATGTGTGCCATAGTTTCCCCCTGTATTTCGTATAGCTACACAGTGGAGGAAAAAAGGATAATTTGCTCTCAAGGCAGGTTGAGAGATGAGTGTGTATGTGTCACTTTCCGATCTGGGTGGAATGAACAGTCATTAAAGAACTTGCTGAAATTGACCCAGATCGACAAGGAGTCCTGGGGAAGATGCAGTCTTCAGTGACACATGGATTGATACTTTCAGTAGGGAAGCTGAGCAGAGACCCCAGCTTGAGAACAAAGGACTGGAAGGTGTGAGGTGGGACATAAATTGACTCTGGAAGGAACTTGGTATGCTCACCTGGAAACTGACTATGGAATGAGGTCAGAAGTAGCCTGACAGCCTGAAAATGAAATTCACTGCAGCTTGGCTGGATGTCAGCGCCTTTGAAAGCAGTATCTGGTTTTCAGCAGGGTTGCTTTCTGGCCCCTGCATTCTTTTGTTTCATAATACAGCATTCCATCAGATCCATAGGCAATGAGAACAGTGATCTCTTGCTCACAGACCCTGACTATATTGATGACATTGTTCTTTTACTACAGAGTCTCAGCAAGCACTCCAGTATATGGAGGAGGAGGTCAGCTAAGCTTGGTCTCTATGTTTCATAGTCACAAATAAAACTGCAAAACCTAGGACAAGGTTCACCTGCAACTCCAATCTGAACAACGAAACCGTCAAATCAGTTTCCAACTTTGCTGTCTAGGTTCTATACTTACCAACTCCTCCAGTTCTCACACAGAGCTTCTCCATTGGATTGGCATCACATCATCTGTCACAGGCCATTTACAATGATTTTAGAATCAACATCATCTTAGTATAACAACCAAGTTCAGGATTTATTCAGGCTGTATCCTTCCCATGCTGTTGTGCAGCTGCAAAACATGAACACTATGCTGCGCAGATTGGACAAAGCTGGAGACTATTCACACAAATGTCAATGTCTTATATTGGGCATAAAGTGGAATGAATTCATCTGTAATGTTGATATTTATGGTCATTTGGATCTATAGACAATTGGGGCTATTGTCCACAGGCACTGCCTTATGCAAGGATGCCACAAGCCATTCCAGCCATTGGCTTGTAGCTTCCAAGATAAAATTCCATCAACTGAGGGATGGAGGCAGCCCAGAGGCAGACCCCCCCTATGACATGGGTTCAAAAAGTCTCTTCTGAAGTTGGATTCTCAGACGGTTAAGCCTCTGTGGTTGTGCAGGAAAGACCCAAATGGTGGATGACTGCTACAGCCAACTGTTTGGCTAAGCATTGACTAAGAAAAGAGTTTGGCTGGTGCTCTGGGCTAACCAGAATGGACTATGCTTTGGCTTTCATTTCTCTATGCTAACCTAAGGATTTCCTGTGCTGAGTTCCAGCTGACTGATGTACTGTCCATTTTGAAAATCCTCATTGAGTGTCATTGCAAATAGTTGGTGAGGTGCATTAATCCTAAAGAATGCACAAGAGTCTCTACTAGGAGGCTGTCTCATCTGGCCTCGCTACACAGTGCTCAGGGGTTCTGCCAAGAGATTGTTCCAAAGCTGGGGGAATAGCACCGATCCTGTGGATCGTGACATGGGAACTGTACATGCGCTTTGAAAAGAAAATAGATTCTTTGGTCCGTAAATTGTTATATATCTGTTCAAGTATCACTTGAAATGCATGCTGTGCTGAATCCTGGCCTTGCTGAATGTAATCGCAGTATTCCCACTGAATTAATGGGAACATGATTTCTTTCAGTCTGTATATTGTAAATGTCTATGACGATGATGTTTACCCCTGAACAGGAAGCAGCAAAAGGACTATGGACTACATACTTTCCTGTTAAGACTTCAAAATAGGGCATAAGTGGGTTTTTCTATCATGTATCATATTGCCCTTTTGCACAATGGCAGGTTTCACCCTTACGAATTCTTGACATGAGTTAGGGTTTGTAGAATTATGGCTAAAACTGGTGTAGTGCTCAGCACCAAAGGAATTAATGGACAGTAGAGATATAAAGGGAGGGCCAGAATAGGTTCTTGCTTATAAAAATTATTACTGACTTTTCCTTACTCCTTAATTTATATTGTAAGGCAAATCTCTCTGAACCGGCAATTGAAAGACTAACATTTAAAATGAGGAACTGATCTGGAAAATGTTAATGCCATTTGCCTATTGTTTTTTTGTATATATTTTCTTCAAAGAGCATGGATCTTCTTTCTACTCAAAAGTTATAGCTAAATATTTTGATCTGCATTATTGTCTTGTGTTTGATCCAGAGTCCAACTGTTTGCTCTGTTGACACTTGCTTAAAATGCTTGTCTTGTTGTTTTACAAAAGCTATAGTTATTTTCCCCTTTCCCCCCATTTTTTGGGAAAAAGAGGGAAAGAGGGGGAAAAGGGGAAAAAATCCCTTATTTTTGGAGGAGGGAGAAATCTGTAGAAGGCTGTTTACTCCCAGGCTACGTATGATATCATGAATGCTAAGTTAAGTCTGGGATGCATTTACTAGCTAAGACATTGAAACTCCTGGAAAATCTAGTGACTAATAGAAAAACAACAGTAACCTGTTTAGGAATATTAATGGGAATAAATGGAAGGAGCAGAATCTGGAAACCCTAGTGTTTGGATATTGGTGAAATCAAAGAAAGAAGATTGTTACTTTTGTGAATAAGATTTAAACAGAGTCTAAATGAACTGAATAAATTATCTCCTGACAGCTAGCTGTAATGGGAGGGAATTAATTCAGGAGCAAACTATATTTACACACCTACTCTGCTTAGACAGCCTGCAGATGAAGCAGTGTTACTTAAAGTAACCAACTTTTTTTGGTGTTGAGTTACAAATCACTTTAGTACTGATTGCAGGTATAGTGAAATTCAGTTACCAATGTTGCTGGCATTATTGTATTAATACAGGGAATCAGGACTGTGCTTAACTTAAGCCAGATGAGGGGCCACCTGCAGCTGAAAGTACCTTATGAAGCCCAGGGCTTGAATGACAGAGCCCCATGAAAGAAAGAGGGATGAGGACACAGGAATTTGCATATCTTCTTACGATCTCACTTTCGAAAGAGGATCTTTCGAAAGTGAAAGAAGTCTGGACGTGGGTTTTTTGGAAAAAAACCCTTTTTCAAAAAAAAGTTCTTCCTTAAAAAAGGAGGGGTTTTTTTGAAAAAGGGTTTTTTCCCCGAAAAAACTGCGTCCAGACTACTTTCACTTTCAAAAGATCCTCTTTCGAAAGTGAGATCGGAAGAAGCTATGCAAATTCCCGCCAAATTTGCATATCCTCTTTCGGAAGAAAAAGTAGTTTAGACATGAAGTGTCCTGTCAGTCTGGTTTAACCCACACTCAAACAAAGAGATAAATAGGTTTCATTAGGAGCTTCTTTGATATTTTAAATGCTCAATCAGAGTTGAAATCAGTTGTGGGGGGACTGTGTTTCTGCCCAGGCTGCTAAGAGCTAAAAATTACAAAGAGACTGACCTGCAGAGCTCACAGCAGAGAGGCAGGTGAGCAGGTGGCTGGCAGGTATATTGAGTGGGAGCAGCGAGCAGGCAGCTAGCTGGCAGGAGCAGTGAACAGATGGCCAGCAGGAGTCTGGACAGGAGAGCGAGCATAGTGGTTTTTACCTCTCCCTCATAGTGGGAGGGGATTTTATGCAGCTGAATCTCTGAACTCTGGATCTGCACTGACTAGGGAAAGCAACTGAGAGTGGGCTGTTGGGAGGGGGGGCACGCTACAGGAATGTTGGTGTTGGACTGAAGAAGCAGAAGACAAGCCCTACGCATTTTGGGATGGGAGTTCTACTCAGTTTTATGATTATGAATCCTGCATGTGGCACTTTCCCTAATTAATGTCAGGTGACTCCTGTCATTAAAAGCTTCTTTTCTACACTCAGACTTTGTGCTTATGAATGAGGAAGTATTGCCTTGCAGAGGTGCGCGGAGTGGTATATAATTTTCCCAAGATGGGAGCTTGAGGCCATTCTGGGTTATATTGTTAAAAAGGAACCCCTGGGTACTGAACCCCACTCTAGTTGCTGAAGGCGCCTCCTGGAAGAAGAGTTACATAAGTAAAAGCTGAAAATATGAACAATGTGTCTCTGCAGGAAGTAGCATGCATATAACTTACACATTTTTAAAATGTCATGCCACAGTTCCTTTGCTAAAATTGTTCATTCTTATGTTACTGCTCAAATATGCACTGAGAAGAGGGCCAACAGATATAGTAGATTTATTCAAGTTGCCAAGGTCAAGGATTCTTCTTTCTTTTTTTTTTTAATTCAACCAGCAGGGAAAGCTTTCCTCAGTAACAACTAGACTGTCTGCTTTGCATTCTGTTGTCAGTATGCACCGCTGATAAAAAAAAATTATGTGAGGATATTTTTAAAGGGGAATCAGGAAATTACTTATCAATCTGAAGCACCAGAGAGTTATGTGTAGTCTTTGGTGCCAAAGTTAGGGGGTTCTCAGCACAACATCTGCATGCACTATAATTCAGAGACTCCAGCTGCTGGAAGCTCTTGCAAGTCATGTAAGTAAAGGGCTCCATTTCTCTGAAGCTAACTTTCTTTATTCTTTTGCCTCATAAAGATACTCAAGTAACCCACATTTCAAATGGGTTTGGTTATGCTAGGGCTGTTTTTATCCAGCAGTGTTGCACTGAATAATGCATGCCAGTCAGCATGATTAATAACTTGCCTATTCTAAGAATAAATTGTGTGTAAACTGTGATAGGAATGGAGTCTGTATGCTGATCAGTCTCTCTTTGCTTTTAAGTTCACTGAGAGCTCTGTTCTCTATTTCTGATCTGCATGATTCTGTCCCATGTTTTCAAGGACAATGTGAAGCTGGCAGCAAAATGTAAAACCTCTGTAAATAGGGTGATTAGTAGAAAGCAAGTGTTCACAGAAATGTTAAGAGTCCAGAGCATTGTATGAACTTCTTTGATCATGGATTATTGGTGTGACTTAATATTGTAGCCATTAGGTTTTAGTGAGCACTGACTGTTCAGTTAAAAAGAACATAAAAGTGCATATCAGACACTTTTGGATACCTGATAAAAGCTCATCTCATTTTTCTTGTTCGTATTTAAGTTCTGAAATAATCATTGTTGTGGGTCATTTGAGGCATATGTTTTTGATGTGCTTCCAGCTTCAGCATAGTGTAGTCACATATTTTATTAATATCGAGCCAAATCCCACAATTCCTCCACATTCTTAACTCAGGACAAAATCCTGTTGACCTTCACATACCCAAGTAAGAACTGCAGGGTCTCGCTTGTTCCTGTACTTATTTCATACTTGCAGATAGTACAAAGTGTGAATGAGGAACCACTGTTGTAACCAAAGGTTCCCAAAAATAAATGTCTTATTAAGCAGGACAGATTTAATTTCATGTGAAGTCAAAAGTTCAGAGGTTCACTAGAATTCTGTCCAAAACTTCCTAATGTCTCATCTCATTCAAACAGAATCTCATCTCCCTGCAGCTTTGCTAAAGTACCACGTCCCTCTGACTTTCATCTCTCCTTTCCTCTCCATTGCCCTCAGGTAGTCTTCTCTCTCCATTCCTGCAACATTCTGAAAGGCACAAGACTCTGGAAATCTGGCATTTTCCCAGCTGGCAATACTGGTTACCATTATTTATCATTTATATTTATATTTACATTTATATTACCACAGTGACCCATTGTGCCAGGTCCTCTGCAGATATAAAGAGATTGTCCCTGCTTCAAAGAGCTTGTTGCCCTCCACCTGCCCTTTTTTGTTTTTTTTGTTTTTGCTTTTAGAGACCGGAAAATTAGGGGGGTAAAGGAAGTACAAGGACCTGACCCAAAGAATATTGAAGTCAATGGAAAGACTCTCTGTCTTCACTGAGGTTTGAATCAGGGCCCCGAATGTATAGATGGGTCTATTGGGGTGTGTGTACGCAGCAAAGTTATTTTGGAATAATGGCTATTATTCTGAAATAACTATGTGAGCGTCAACACAGCCATTCCGTTATTTTGAAATAATTTTGAAATAACGGACGGCTTATTCTGACTTCTGTAAACCTCATTCTGTGAAGAATAACGCCTATTCCGAAATAGTTATTTCAGAATAGGGGCTGTATAGATGCTCCACTTCTGCTATTTCAAAATAGCCCTTCACCAGGGCCATTCTAAGTTATTCCTCTTGGGACTCTAAAACGAGATAGCATGTCTACATTAGGGAAGCCTGCCTCAGATTAATTTTAAGGCTTCCCTGCAGTGTAGACGTGCTATTTCGGAGATAAGATGGAGTTATTAGCTAGAGGTGGGGAGGACAGAAGATTGAAAAGGGAAGATAGACATCTCAGGCATTCGGGGAGTTAATGGGAAATGTTCACTGAGGTTCTGAATGTGAAAAAAATTTCACATTCAGCTTGGAGATGTGATTCTTTTATTTCCTTTTCTTGCTCAGCTCATGCCCAACTCATCCCTAGTCTAAAAACATTACTGCAGTAAGAACATAACCATTTGTATTTTCAGAATTTGTGTGTGCTCATGCATGTCATTAGCCTCTTGGCAGCAAATACATCTTCTGAGCAGAAAAGCTTTCTGAAACTTTCGGATTGCTTTGATGCAGCAGATGTCTATGATAAGCAGATGGTTATAGCTTTGGTTTTTTTAAAACATCTTCAAATATTCTGCTGTGTGTTTTTTCTATAATCAGGAATCTATGGGGTCTCACTATACAGAATTGATGCCATGAATGGAGAGCGTCTGTGTCTGGCTTCAGGATATCATTTCATAACCCACAAATTCACAAACTGCATGTCATCTAAGATGTTTTGTTGTGGGCTGTTTTTGCCCCATTACTCAGTGTGTAACATTTTCAAGTAAGAAATTGAGTGCCAGATTCTGTTTTCACATGCACGATTCTGATGCAAGCTTAGTTGATGCAAGCAAGCAAAGAGTCAGAATAACTGCACACTGAATTTTAACTCTGGTATATATGTAGTGAAAAGGCTGAAACTTCATTACTGCAAAAATTCTTAGACAAAATAATGCAATGTCTGTAGCAATACCTAAGACATGTTTGCATTTATACTCTAAAACCTTACTTTTAAGAGCTGTGATAGCTATGGAATCTGCTCTGTGAGTAATCCAAGAACGTAAAATCTTAGCCTAGTAATAGATTTTGGAACATAAATTAGAAAAATAAGGGCGAGTTCCCGGCCCCACTGTAGTCCTCCTTACTCCTTCCCACCCCTCCCCCGCTTTCAGACATAAACAGTTTGTTAATGGAATTCTGCAGGCGGCCTATGATATGCGACTATTGTTTAAAACTGAATTAGTTGATTTTAGGAGCAGTTATTGTGTATGTACAATACATTTTAAAATTAAATATCACATAAGAATTGCTACCAACATGGATTTAATATTATGAAAAGCACCAGTATTGATCTGCTAGAGCATAAATACCTCATTCTGATTAATGGTTTGGAATTTTTCAGGTCTTTATACAATGGAAAGCTGATACTGTCTACTGCTAATAATTAATTCCTGTAGGGGTTTTCTGTTGAATAGCGGGGACTGAGCATTGTCTCAGAAAGGGAACTGGACTACACAAACCATTGGCTTTACCCAGTGGCAATTTCTGTGTCTTTATTTTGGAGGCATTAAAATCTATTTTGTGTCCCTTACAGTAAGAGAAAAAATGTAAATAAAAACAGATCTAAGTAGGTTGCGTCCTGATGGCGCGCAGTGACTGTTATTACTTGGTATACAAATTCCTAACATTTGTGTCATCAAGTGGGAGAAAGTTGGCTGAAGTATGAGACTGTGGGATACTTTTCTCTTTTTAAAATTGTGAGTGTTTAAAGGCTGTGAATGTGCTAATGCACTAAAAATTCTAGGTGGCACTCTGCTACCTGAGAGTGATGCAGTTCTCAGAAAGGATCTTTTAAATAAATCCTGTTAACCTACTTTTGGGGGGGCCTACCAAGATTCTTTCACGACAGTCTATATTCTAACAGGTTATGTCAAATTTCTGTTCACCATGTAGACCTCTACTGCACAAGTATCTATTTTAGGTACTCATACAACACGCTCCTCCCATTTCTGTCACATTTCATGACTTTACAGATGGGAGAAATTAGGAGAGACTAATTGTTATGCCAAAGAAATCTCTGAGGGAATAGGACTTTGAACCTAGTTCTGCTGAATTCATAGTTAGCACCCTAACCATTAGGCCATTATTCTTCTTGGTATAGTATGCCCTGAGCATCATTAGAACTACCAGTAATCTCAGTGGGAGTAAGCACTATCACTTGATTTTTGCAGTCCTACTTGAAATACGATAGATGGGGCCCGAGGCAGAACTGTGTAACTTACATGGCACTGCAGGTGGGCATCTTGGATCTGCTTTTGCTGTGTTAGTGAGTGGATACAGAGGGTTTGCATCAGGGGAAGATTATATCCCCAAAAGTCATCCCAAACGCGAGGATGGTTATCATAGCAGGTAGGGAGGTTGCAGGTGTGAGTTGTGTGAGGGTATTGACAAAACAAAGGCTCCAAAAGTGCCTCTACTCCATGAGCATGGAGACCTGACACTTGCCTGCAGTTAGTCCAGTATGAGTTAGTAATAGATTTTGTGAAGTAGATGGAGGCACAGTAAGCAGTAAAGTAGGGGTGTAAAGGGTTAACCGGTTACTTAGTAAGCATGTGCCTTACTGGCATGCTTACCGGGGTAACTGATTAAGCTGCTAGCCAGAGCAACTTCTGCCAGTGGCACAGTGCAGTGGGCTCAGCCTGGCCTGGCTGGAGCAGCCTGCTGCTGCAGGATCAGAGTTTACCAATTAAACATAAATATAACATAAAACAATTAACATTTTAACTGGGATTTTATACTCCTATAATAAAGTTCTGTAGAGAGAGGGAGATCCACAGTATATATCTGAAAGCAGGATTTTGGCCTGTATGTGTCATTGCAGAGCAGAAAGAGTGAATTTTCTAATTATGCCCAGAGTGTTGCAGCCTACTCTTTAAATGAAAAAGCAGCTGCTAGGTCTGTGATTTGCCCTTTTTATTAAGGTTGAAAAAGTTACTTCAGTTCTTATGTATTTCTCAAGCAGCACTGGCATGACTAGAATTTGTGCAAACCCAGAATTTTTTATTACATTTGTGCTTAAATTGTGCCCCACAATAGATAAAAGCTCATCAGCATTTTCATTATCAGCCACTGGTTTAGAACTAGCCTGCAAGCTTCAGCGACAGGCTGAAATTTGGTACTAGACCTTCGGCTAGTGTAAATCAACCCACCTCCACAAGGAAAACTGTGCAGGGTTCTCTGCTGTGGGGAATGCTGTCGTAATATGAATCATTCTTTCCCAGAGTCTAATGGGTTTTGGAGGATCTTGACTCATGAAGAAACTGTCAGATGGAATGGGGAGGCCTGATGTGGCCCCAAAGCAGTTGGAAAGAGATGTAGTTAGTGGGACCCCTGTGGTAGGCAAAGTGGCAGACAGTCTTGTTGGCTTCTTCACATAGCATTTGTCTAACACTTAGTTCTGATGCCTCCCAATAGAGCTTTCAAGATGAATGAGGGCTCTCATACATATTTTACAATTTAATTTTAGATTATGTTGAACTAAATGCCCCCCCCCTTTTTTTTTTGCAAGTTTGGTGTAAAAGACCACCAGGTCTTCCAAGAACCCCAAGAACCTGCTCTCTATAAGGCACTTCCCATGGGAGGGGCAAATGACCCTCTAATGAGCATTAAGAAGGATTTAGCCACATGAACTCTTCCAAAATCTAAGGAACTTTGCTTGCGTAGTCAAAAGATACTATGTACATCATACTAAAAAACTATCCTACTAGAGTTTCATCTTCTGCTGCCCTCTGTTGTGACTAGTTTTTAGGTATTGCCTTCTTAGAGTGTGGGAGTATTTACTAGATTATTAGAGTATTTTTCCTAAAGTGTCTGTGTACTACATATTACAGCAATACATCATTTCCCTGTTGCTTTGAGAATCGGCATCTTTCATGCTGGTGTTGAAGTTCATGTGGTAATGCAGAGTTCATGCTTGGCTAGTTTTAACTTCACATGGCTTCTACCATCTTGTCTACATTGCTGCCAGGGTTTTCTATCACCTCCACAGGGACACCAGATGCATCTAACAACTCCATCTTCGGTTTCCAAATTGAAACAAACCATGGAAAGCAGCCATGTGTTGTTGAGATGCTGTGGGAAGGGAGATTGTTCCTTGCTCCATCAGTTCACTCACTTGAACATTTGCTTTCTCTCAAATTACTGCCACTCTTTGATCCCTATTTTTTCTACAGCTAATTATATTTACTATAACTGAAGAAGGCAAGGAAAGAACACTTTGAAAATAAGTGCTAGTATGTAGCAAGGGACAGTAGACCTTGTGCTCAACTGAAGAAATCAGACAAGAAGAAAGAAGAATTTGAATGTAAAATAAGCAGTCTGTGATCATTCAAAAATAAGCAAAAAGCCAAACATATGTGTGACGGGGTGTGGTCACAGACGACCCCTCAGGGATGCCTCCCAGGGTGCTCACACGGCCACTGACTCTCGCCTTCCCACTCTCTGGGGCTCCTCACCGCCCAGTCCTGCTGGGCCAGCTCCACTGGTCTCCCCCAGCCAAGGCCCCGAGCTGAGGTCCCTGCCCCCACCGAGAAGCAGTACAGACACTGAACCTCTTCAGGTCCGAGGAGAGTGCAGTTTAGGGCGCAGCCTCCTCAGAGAGCACTCTCCAGATGGGATCAAACCCCAAAGAATTAGGTAAGCCACCTTTAACAATGAAAGGGGGAATGTGCACACTGGTTGCTTCCCCCCCTCTCCCCCTCCCGGTAACAATTACTTACACTGGGTTTGATAGAAAATAAAAATGATTTTATTAAGTGGAAGCAGTAGGATTTAAGTAGTAATAAGTGAGAACAGACAGAGCAAAGTAAGTTACAAATCAAAAGAAACAAAAACACTTGGCTAATTCTACACTGAAACCTCAGTACAAACTCTTCAAACTCACCCTAAAACCTCTTTTCCAGCTGCCACTCTAAACCAGGGCTGTCTCCCCCACCCTGGGGTCTCAGGTTCCTTCCTTCAGGTGCAGCCCAGCCAAAGGACCAAGGCCTCTCCTTTCCTATTCCTTTTGTTAAAGAATTGAGGCCACGCCCTACCAACCACTGCTCAGACTGAAGGACAAAAGAGATAGTTTAACAGTTGAGGGTAAAACCCTATATGTCTCATTCACACATTTGAAACCCACAAAGTATTCCCCACTCCATGTGTCTAATTTTACATCCAAAAATGATACATACATCAAAGAAAGATAAACAGAACCAGCAGATCGTGGCATGAAGATTGATGGCTTACCCAAAATAATTCACTCAAAACACCTTTGAGTTATGTATATTCATGTCCATAAGTCCATTTCATAAAGCATGGGGGGGGCTCCATCACAATATGCCCCAATCATGCATAAACAGATACAAACTATCATGTACTAGTGTAACCTCACAGCACAGTAGCTCTCTTAAAGTAAAAACTAATGGGAATAAAAGTACTTCTGTGCCGTGGCTCTTAATTCCATTAGGTGTGTTTCCAGTGTTGATTAGTTATTTTGATTTGTGCTTTGTAACATAGCTGTTGTTTCCATTTATAAGGTTTCGTTTTGAAAATTTTCACTTGGATTCATAGTACGTGCATTGAGCAGCTCAATTGGGCTGAAGTGTTGGAATATAGAACGTTGTTTGCTTTTCACTATGACTATTCCAGCTGGGTTTTGTCACTAACTTTTTCCAAGTGTAGCCTTCCCTCCCCCATGCTCACCATTCCACTATGAGAGTGTTCAAGATGTTGCTAACTCTCACAAGTACAGTGGGGAAGAATCAAGCTCCAGCTAATAAGAGGTTGTTCTCTTCTTGTCAACCCTTAAAATAATTTGAAGGGCTCACAAACTAAAGCACTATACTAGATGCTAGAGAAGGATGGCCTCAACATGATGATGAGCTGGGACTCATGAAGCATGGGGTCAATTCCTATCTGCCACAGATTTCCTCTGTGACTTTGGGCAAAGTCACTTAATCTATCTCTGCCTCAGTTCCCCATGTATAATACTGGGGGGGGGGGCAGGTGGAGAGAATGCCTCCTTTCTTCCACTGTTTGACTTTTGTCTATTTAGATAAAAGGTACAGGAGAGCTGAAGGTGCAGTAGCTGTCTAGAGAAGAAAACTGGTGTTTTTAAATGGGCAAGGCTGGATGAAGAAGGGAGTCCATGTGGCACCTGGAGTTTCTCCAGAGAGACTGGGATGCCAAACCACATCACAAACTACCAAATAAATGAATAATAGAAAAACATAACCAGATAAAATATAAAGACAACTGTGTGATGTGCTTTTGGACCTCTGGGGGGAAAACAATTTAAAACCTTGCTGAAAAGAGGCCAGCCCTAATACTCTCCTAAAGTTAGGAAGGAGTATTGGACACACTGGAGCAAAAGTACAAACACTTCATCTTGCTAGACCTCTGCAAACAAGCTCTATTGATCTGCAAACCTTATGAGGGAGATCAATAGGAAAGATAATGTAGGGTGCCTAAAGTTTGGTGAGATACTTGGGAAGGGGGTCAAGCCCTGGAGAGCTTCCAAATGTAAACTATATGCTCTTGGTACACTCAACAGAGGCAGCTAAGCAGTGGGTAAAGAGCAGACTTTTGAGCAATCACCAAAAAGCACATTACAGGAAAAAAGCCCAACCACCTTGATTTTACTAATCTTCAGATTGTATCTGTGTTCTTCTAACAACTCCAAGAGTAAGTGGTTAGCTGTAGTTTTACTGTTCTTAGGTTTTATCTGGTTCCAGTGTTTTTATTAACTGTTCAATCCTGCTACAAGTTTTTGAAACAAACTTTGTCTTAAGCCACACAGGGAAAATGCTTCCCCAAATGCACATCTCAAATGGCTGAGGTGTGTACAACAATGTTTTGAATTGTCAGGGTTGGAGAGATGGAATTCTCCATATAAGGTTGCGTAGACACTGAACAATCACTGTATAATCGCTGCTAGCGGTTGCAACCACTTCTGTGACAATGGCCAGTGGTTTCTGCAGCAGTGGATTCGGTTATCTGGTCCCCAATCAGCTGTGACTCCTCAATGCTGACTGTGGACTCCTTACATCCTGCCTGCTAGCTTTTGCAATGGAATTACACCATCTTCTGCATCTGGAAAGAGGAGAGGAATGGGAATTTCTTTTATGAGATTAGATACATTGCTTTGATTTACTGACATGTTAAATCATTTACTGCAGCTGTCAATAAGTCATCTTTTGCTTCAGACTGGATTTACTTCAAAATTAATTAGCCTAATTCATCTATATGCTCATGATTACTTAAGATGTACTGTTAGCACTACCAGTATCCTGGATAGTCTTGAAATCAGTGCTGGAATCCTAGCTCCTCTCATATGAGCCTGTTTCAGAGACATGCCAGGTAAACTGGGCTCATGAGATTTGATTAAATTTGTTGGCTGTTGTTTGTGGAGGGTTCTTGGAGAAAGGACAGACAATCCATCCAAAAGTCATGCATGAATGATCTAGTGTTTGAATCTAAGTCATCCAGCAGAGATGACTGTTACTTCCAGGCCACCTGCCGATACATTCCCAAGTCAGAAATAGATAAAGAAAGGTTTTGACTGGTAGAAAGCAGTGAACAAAAGAAAGGGCGAGAAAACAACAGTGCTGAGAAATGAGCAGGATGGCCAGACACAGTTGGAGCAATAATTCAGGGAGAACCCAAAGGAACTGCACTGACAAGGCCAGGGGGAGGAAATGGCTCTTTTGCTTACTGGGGCATAAGACAAATGACAGCAAACTCAGTGCATTTGGCAATGGATACCATGTATTGCCAGTACACTAGGAATGAAAGTATTAACCTTTTTTGGTATAGCTTTAACACCACATGTAAAGTAATCCTTCAGCAAAGCTGTGAGCAGGAAGAGATCTGCTTTGATTTTCAAAAAAAAAAAGTAAAACAATCATGCCAAGCACAGATGATAGTTGCCGGGGGGAGGAGGGCAAGTGCAGGCAGGGCCACCAGGAGGAAGAGGGAGGGAGCATGAGGAAGCACCCTGTTTAGCAATTAAAATTTTTGGAGGGGACATGGAGGGCAATGCACCTCCCAACTGTTACCATGAATCACCTACAATGCCAGGTCAGGTCCTTAGTTGCACACATTTCCTGCTTTCTCTGGCCTGTCTTACAGGATGGGTGTGTAAGTAAAAAGGATAGGAAGCCTCTTCATCCCCTGCAAGCAATCAGGCAAAACACCTCCATAGGGCCTGATTCGTCACTGCTTTGTATTCTGTGTTGTCATTTATACCTGTCTAAAGGGAGTGAAAAATGTTACTATCCTTGCATGACACACCCAGGTGTAAGTGATTACACCAGGGGCTGGGCAACTATGAATCAGGCCCACAGTGAACAGGTATGTGCTGGGAAGTGCAATCAGGAAATGCACCATCCTGCACAGCACATCCACAGAAAGGGTAAGTACGTAGGTTCAGAGGTTGTGCCTAGGACCCCAGCCCAATATACACTCCTTGCAGGAGTAAAGCACAAGCAAGATGATGTATGTTCAGTCCTGTGCCCCGGCCTCTTGGAGAAATCTCATCCTCACAAACAGGATTTCTCAAGGTTTGTAACCATTCGTGACTCATCACTGCAATGCCTCCTGCTTGTCACTCCAGGAATCAGCTCAATCCTCAGGAGGTATCCCTCTGGCCAGCATCTTGTCCTTGGTTACTTGTCTTCTACAGCACTGGTTCAGGCCCTCTGTACCTCCCAGCCCATGGTGCCGTTTCCTCAAGGTACTGCCCTACAGCAGTGCCCCTGCACTCTATGGTCCTCCCCTCCCAGGGAACCCCACCCTCCTTTTCCTGCCTGGCCCCAGCAACCCACTGCCAGTTGTCATCTAGGCACTGACTCAGGCAAACTGCAATCTGAAATGGCCACTCATCATTGGCAAGGGGGTGGTCCTGCTGCCTTCTGCTGCCCTAGCTGGCTTCTTGCAGCCTTAGAACCCTCAGGCCTTGGGTGTAAGGCTTTAGCCTGGGAGTTTGCCGGGCCAGAGCTGCCCAGCTCTGCTTGCCTTTTCCCAGCCCTTCTCTGCCTCAGATACCCTTTCTAGCTTACCAGCATCAAGTCCTTCCTGATCTACAGCTGGAGTCTGTGTTGTTTCCCTGTACAGCTGGTCCCCAACTTACGAACGAGTTATGTACCAAACACTTGGTCATAACTCGATCTGTTCGTAAGTCGGACCCCATTCATTTAAATGTGACTGCGCTGTTTATAAGCGCGGATTGCCTGTTTGTAACTCGGGGACTGGCTGTAATGCGCTTAATGGGAGGTTGGTTGTAAGTCTGAACGGTCGTAAGTCGACGCGTTTGTAACTCGGGGACTGGCTGTATATATACAATCCCAGCTGGGCCCTAATTGGCTGCTGTATGCCACATCTGCTTGCTCCACAGCCCCAGTCCTCTCCCAGGGCTGGATTTAACCCTTAACAGGGCCAGTGCAGGGCAGATTCCCCATCACAAGGTGGCAAACAGCTCTGTCCCCCTTTCCTGCCTTTCAAGTAATACAAATTTTCTGTCACCAAAATGGTTTCAGACTCTTGTGAAGTCTTGGAGTTGAAGATATCATCCTTGTTTGTCATCACCACCTACCTTTCCCCATTTCTTCTCACTATTGCTTCCATTTTCTTCTCTCAGTCTCATATTTGTGTTTTCTTCCATATTACCCACTATGCCGAAGGTAGCCTCCGTGTGCACTAGGCAACCTAGTAGTCTTTACTCAAGTCTCTTTATTCAAAACCACCTCGGTGTATTTATTTTTACCAGTTCCTTTGCTATCTTTCCTTCTTTAGACTGTAAGTTTCCTCTGGGTAGAGACCATGACTGTATTTATGTCTTGCACAGCAAAGAATTCACTATCAGTACTTAACTGACAATCCCTCTAGTTCCATCCCATCCTCAGAGATCAGATCTCTGAGAACAGATCTGAAACATATTGGTGGGGAAATTTTCCACACTGCTGCTCCCAATTCACCATTTATCCTACTGACAAAGGAAACGCTTCAGATTCAGATGCTGTCAACCTGGTATTTTCATGGACTTATTTATGAGAGGTTCCTATAAATGAATTGGTGGAGGAGGGAGATTAAAAACATTGGGTCAAATATTACTCTATTACACCAGTCTACACCAGTCTGAAATAATTCCATAGCAGTCAAATGAGTTACTCTGGCTTTACATCAGAACATAATTTGGTCAACTGACCAAATTATATCATACAAGACGGGTTGTATTATATATTTATTACTAGCAGATGAGGTCCGTCAATGACTGGGCAAAGTCATTTTGCATGCAATTACACTTATAGGAAAGTTCAAGAAATTAAATATATGTAACAGATTTTTTTATTAATGTACTTGCAAAAGGGAAGTAAAAGAACAGTTTTAAATTAGTAGGATTTCAACTTCAAACATTATTCATTTTATTGAATAATTACCATACATAGTAAATTTGAATCAGAAACTCATACAGCTTCCGCTACTCTTTCTGTAACTAATTTGAATTATTTTGTGGATTTGTAACAGTAAAAATTTTCTTTGCACTAAAATGACAGTTGAATAGGTGACTTGATTTTAATTTTGTTAGCAAATATTTTTTATGCATTGTAATCAATAGTCATGACTATTTTCCAATGAAAAACAAAAATAATTATTTAAACCAGTGTTTGTTGTTGAACCACAGCCAATGGGAGCTGTGGTGCTTTATGGCTGTGAAGCCAGTAAGTAAACAAACCAAAGCAGCCTGGTAGCAGCTTTCCCAGAGTGGGTCTGTGGACCACTTTGAGAAACACTGGTTTAAAACCTCTCACCCCGCATATTCCGGCGTAAAAAGTAGTGCATTCTGTTAATTTTTAATGGCAGAATTGTTTTACTTAAAAGTCAGCTATATAACAATTATTTAGGTAACATATTATTATATGAGGGAAAAAACCTGGGTTGCTATGTTGATTAGGCTCATTTGCACACTATCCATGCTTTTTAAGATGCCGCAAAAAGAACAACAACTGTGATCCAAAGTCTACTGAAGTCAGTAGAAGGACACTCACTGACTTCAGTGTGCTTTGGATTAGACCTTATAGGACTATAGCTTACACATCTGTCTTATCTGAGGCAGCAATCCTATAAATGCTTTTGTACACATTACTTTATTCATGTGTGTATTCCCATTGTCTTCACTGGGATGGGTATGGATGCACACTTAGGGTACGTCTACACGACAGCGTTAATTCGAGTTATCTTAATTCGAAATAGTTAATTCGAATTAAGCTAATTCGAATTAATGCGTCTACACACAAAAACTATTTCAAAATAGCGTTTTGCTACTTCAAAATAGCGCGTCCACACTGATTGGACGCTGGATCGCATTTAAGGCCAGCTGAAACCGGTTCCAACAGGGCATCAGGTCAGTAGTTGCCTCGTGTGGCTGCTGTCTGAAGCTATTTGAGGCTCGTGCTTAAAGGGACCCCCCTGGACAGCCGGTTCTCAGCTTTCCCACTTGCTTGCCTACGTCACTGAGGGACAGCAAAGCATTTTCCTCTCTGCATGCTTTGGTCGCTCTCATTTGGGACACCACAGCACTTGGCACCATGGAGTCAGAGCTGCCCCTGGGCACTCTGGTGCTAATTCTGGATGTGTTGCTGCAAGCCTGGCAGCAATTGCTGGATGCTGCCTGGAACCATCTGCTGCAGGCCAGCCCTCTGGCCCTCCCCCTGCCTCCCCGGGGGCCATGGAGGAGCAGCAGCAGCGCCCGGATACCAGCATGCCCCGCCGCATCTGGCGTCTAGACACCAGCAGCGACTGATGGGACCACATCGTCCTGGAGCGCTGGGGAGACCAACAGTGGATCCAGAACTTCAGAATGAAGAAGGACACCTTTCTCGAGCTCTACGAGTGGCTCGCCCCTGCTCTGCAGCAACGGGATACATGCATGAGGCCTGCCATTCCCCTCCACAAGTGGGTGGCCATTGCCCTATGGAAGCTCTCCATGCTGGATAGCTACCGATCCATAGGGAACCAGTTTGACGTGGGGAGATCCACCGTTGGAGCAGTGCTCATGCAGGTACGGCAGTCACCAGCCACTGGGCCAGGAGGGGGTGCTGCAAGGAGGAGATGGGCTACCCCAGGGAAAACAGGGGGGAGGTGGCGTAAGTGCCCTCCACGGGAGGGTTTGGTCTGTCCCAGCTGCACTATAGACCACCTGCGGTGGCCAGGATTGCAGCAGGGGTTGCTCCTGGGAGTGGGGCGCGGGACAGTGGCGGGGAACGAACACTCCCAGCCACCCAGGTACCCCAGTGACTCTTGGTTTTGTGTGTCTCTCTGCAGGTGGTCAAGGCCATCAACAGGGTGCTGCTCCACAGAGTCGTCTGCCTCACCGACTGGACGTGGTTATCAAGGGGTTCAGCGCCCTGGACATCCCCAACTGCGGGGGGGCAATCGACGGGATGCACATCCCCATCCATGCCCCGGAACACCAGGCCTCCCTCTACATTAACCACAAGGGGTACTTCTCGGTGATCCACCAGGGCCAGTTCATGGACATCAGTGTGGGCTGGTCCGGCAAGGCACACGACGCGTGGGTGTACTACAACTCCTCCGTGTGCCAGAGGCTGCACACCGGGACTTTCTTCCCCAACTGCCACATCAGGGTCGGGCACGTGGACATGCCAGTGTGCCTGTTGGGGGATGTGGCCTACCCCCTACAGCCCTGGCTGATGAAGCCTACACGGGACACCTGAACCCCTCCCGGCAGGCCTTCAATGCCAGTCTCAGCAGGGCCTGCATTGTGGTCAAGGGTGCCTTCGGCTGGCTGAAGGCCCGGTTTAGATGCCTCCTCACCCGCCTCGACCTCTCCGAGCACAATATTCCGCACATGGTGGTGGCGTGGTGTGTGCTCCACAATTTATGTGAGAGGAAGGGGGAGGCTTTCCTGCCAGGCTGGATGGCAGAGGCTGACCGCCTGGCTGGCCAGTACGCACAGCCCCGCAAGGCTGCCATCCAGGAGGCCCATCGGGGGGCTGTCCGCATCTGGGAAGCCCTGCGGGAGAGCTTCCAGGCGGAGGAGGAGTAAAGTCTCCCTGGCGTGCCCCATTGGGGCCTTGTGCCTTACATTCCACCCACACCTCCTTCCCCTTTCCCCTCCCTAACCCCCCTTCCTGATGTAAAATAAAAACACCCGTGTTGCCATAACTGGGGTGGGCGGGGGGGGGGAAATGAGGATGGGAGAAGGGAGGGGGAAACTTGGGAGGAGGGAGCTGGAAGGGGGAGGCAAAGGGAGAAGGGGGAAGGGAAGCTCAGGGTTGGGGGTCTTGCCAGCCCTCCTGTCTCACAGCACTGTGGGTGCAGGGGCCTCGGTGTCCCCGGGGGGAGTGGGTATGGAGGGGGGGGCAGGAGGGATGGGGGGCAGAAGAAGTGGGAGGGGGAGCAGGGGTGGGAGGAGGAGCGGTAGCTGGGGTGGCCGCAAGGGCTGGAGCAGCAGGAGGCAGCAATCTCTGCACCGGGGTCTGCAGGTGCTCGCGGAGGGCACGGCCCTGGTCACGCAGCTCCCGCAAGCTCTCCCGCCACAGCTGCAGGTCTTCTTGCACCCACTGCTCCTGAAGTGGACCTGCCATCCCTGTAACCCCAGGTGCTGCCGCTGGTACTCCTCCTGCTTCCGTGTGCGCCTACTGGCCCGGGTGCAGGAGGATGTTCCAGGCGGGGTGGTGCGCCCTGCACTTGCAGGTGCTGCGGCTGTGGTGAAACAAGAGAAGTGGTCAGTTCTCCCTGGGGACACAGTGGGTGAAACCCAGCCCCCCTCTGCAAGGCGAGGATGGCAGGTCTCCGCACCATCACGTCCTGCTATCCCCGGGAGTGTGAGCTGGCCCAGGACTGCACCCCAGCCCCTGTGCTGTCTATAGTGTGGCGTGGGGAGGGGAAGGGGAGGGAAGATGTGCCCTGCCTCTTTGTAGAGGGGGCGTCTGGAGGGAGGGCAGTGTGCAGTGTCTCTCCCCGGGGTCAGGAGCCTGTCATGTGCCTTCATGAGTAGACGTGTGTGGGGAACAGGCCAGGGCCCCTGCATGGCACCCAGTTGGGGCCACATGTCCCGGCTGGCACGGCAGATGCACAGGTTGCCACCTGCTCCGTGGTCAGCAAGGCCCACGTGCACGGTCCCTGGGCTGCCCCCTTCCACCCCCCCGCCCCGCATAAGGGGACCATGATGACACTCACATGTGGAGGCCTCCTCGGCCTCGGATGAGACCACTCACGGGCTCTCTGGGATGGCTCGGGGGTCCTGGGTGCAGGGCACGCTCCCTGCAGACTCCTGCGGCTCCTGGCCGTCATCCTCCTCCTCTTCCTCCTCTTCCCCTGTGTCAGGGGCAGAGCCCTCTGCCCCGGGGTCGATGACCATCAGGGGGCACGGACCATCTGACCCTCCAGGATGTAGTCCAGGGCCTCATAGTGTGGGCAGGTGTCCGGGTCAGCCCCTGGTTGGGAACCTCTGGCATAGGCCTGCTGCAGCTCCTTTATTTTCATCCGCACCTGCTCGTGGGTGCGCATGTGGCCTCTGGTGGCCAGGCTGGCAGCCATGCGGCTGTAGATGGCCGCATTCCTGCACCTAGTGCAGAGATCATGGGCATTGGAGCCTCCCCCCAAACCTCAATGAGGTCCACGATCTCTGCACTAGACCAGGCAGGTGCCCGCCTTCTCTGGCCCCTGGCAGGCTCCTGGGAGCTGCCAGCCTGGTCCTGGGGAGTGGTGGAGGGCTGGGTGGCAGTGGGTTGCTGGCTCATGCTGTGCCAGGTGCACGGTCTGCTGGCTGTGTGCTGGCAGTCTTGCAACTGGCACAGGCACTCTGGCCAGAGTCTGCCCCTTTAAGGGTTCCGGGGCTGGGGGAGAGCAGAAGAGTTTTCCTGGTTGTGCCCAGAGTGGCCACCAGGGCTCCCTGGGAAGGGCTGGAGGCCCCCTATTTCGAATTAAGTGTCTACACAGCACTTATTTTGAAATAGCTATTTCGAATTTGGTGTTATTCCTCATAGAATGAGGTTTACCAAATTCGAAATAAGCGCTCCGCTACTTCAAATTAATTTTGAAATAGCGGTTTGCATGTATAGACGCTATTAAAGTTAATTCGAAATAACAGTTGTTATTTCGAATTAACTTTGCAGTGTAGACATACCCTTACATAATATTTCAGGGTTGGGACATAGGATGTTAGCCCAAAATATTCTCACTAGAGACCACCCAGGGTTACACTAGTATGGGTTTATTATTTGAGGAATTAGCACTCCGATATTTGCACTACAAGGTTAAACCAAAGAAAATAGAACTGCCACTAAAGGTATAAACTAAAGAAGATAGAGCTGCCACCAAAGGTTTAAACTAAAGAAGATACAGAGCTCTCTCTCTCTCTCTCACACACACACACACACACACACACACACACACACAAAACAAGCACACACACACACCTCACATTCATTCACACACATATTCATTCCTGCCCTCAGGCACTCACACAGGCATATGGGTTGAAGAAGGAGCCAAGGCATGTAGATCCTGGAGGGTCTGTCTTCTCATCATGGCTGGGGAAGCTGGTCAGGAGGAGAGACACTGGCTGTAGAGAGGTGTTTCTCAGGAGCAGGGGAAGAGAGAGAGAGTCTCATATGTGCTTCCTCTCCTTATATAGTATCTGAATGGCTCCTGTGACTCCTTCACCTCGTCATCAGGGAGCATGCCCAGACTTCCCTTTATCCAGCAAAAGCAGCAGTCTGTGATGACTCATCACCATGTGCTCCAGTCTTAGCATTGCAACTTCAAAAACACACTCACACTCTCTCTCCATTCACTCGGGTGAATGCTGTTTAGAGCAAGTTACTGAGGCTACGTCTAGACTGCAAGCCTCTTTCAAAAGAGGCTTTTTTGAACAATACTTTCAAAAAAGCCTCTTTTGAAAAAGAGCGCCTAGACTACAACCAGTACTTTCAAAAAAGCAAGCTGCTTTTTCAAAAGAGAGTGCCCAGGCAGTCTGGATGTTCTCTTTCGAAAAAGCACAGTTTGCATTACATAGTGCCTTTTTTCGAAAGAGCACTTTCGAAAAAAGGCCTTATTCCTCGTAAAACGAGGTTTTCCGCAGTCGAAAAAACTGCCGCGTTCTTTCGATTTACTTTTGAAAGAACGCAGCTGCAGTCTAGATGCAGGTGAAGTTTTTTTGAAAAAACCCTGTAGTCTAGACGCACCCAAAGTGGCTGAGAGTTACAAAGGTTACAAAGTTGCAGCTTATAGTACGTTTCTAACAGTTGCAAAGATTACAAAGTTTTACAAAGATTACAGCAAGTTGCAGGGTTTGACAAAGATTACAACGAGTTGCAGTTTAAAACCTTAGGGTATGTCTACACTAGCTCGTTAATTCGAGCTAGGTAGGCAAATCAGGCAACCAGAGTTGCAAATGAAGCCCAGGATTTAAATATCCCGAGCTTTATTTGCATGTTCCCGTCCGGCCACCATTTTTAAATCCCCCTTAGTTCGAACGAACTGCCCGCAGCTACACGCGGCAGTTTAAAGTTAATCCGAACTAAGTCTTTAGTTCGGATTAACTGTCACACCTCATTCCCTGAGGCAGGGAGCTTCTAGTGACTGTCACAGGGTCACAAAGCAATTTAATGATATAATACAGTCCAAGAAGAGAACCTAAGAGCCTTGCCTCACAGGACTGTAGTTTTGTCACAAGATAACACTATCTTATCAGAGTACACAACATTACACAGCAGTCTGTCATACTACAGGGGCTAACTGTCTTTTAATAATTAGCTAGTCATAGATCATCCTCAAAAGCTAATCACACATTACTAGCATGAAATATCTCACCTTTATCATACTCTGTCCTCTAGTTCTTTGTTAGCAGCTCTTCTCCCCTACCCTCTTTTCCAGAAGGATTCCACTGCACAAGCTTTCAGAAGCCTATATACATTTACAGTCTGAGGCTACTACTAGACTTGCGGGAAGATCAACACTGTGGCAGTCAATCTTCTGGCTTTCGATGTAATGGATCTAATAAAGACCTGCTAAATCAAATGTTCAGGGTGCCCTCATTGGTGCTGTTGCAAGGAGTAAGGGAAGTTGATGGGAGTGTTTCTCCTGTCAACCTCCCACTGTGGGAACGGAGACAAAGTTCAGCTTAAGGTACGTTGACTACAGCTATGTTATTGACATAGCTGGAATTGCGCACTTTAAGCTGACCTTCCCCCAGTAGTATAGACCTGGCTTCAGACATGCACATGGAAGCATGTCTGCTTTGTAAGAACAGAGAAAGCCCTAGCAGCTATTTTGTGTGTGTGTGTGTGTGGTAATATCAACCAGAGGTTTGGCTGCTGGGGGTTAGGAGAGCTAGGTTCAATTCCATCTGTCTCTGATTTTCTCTGTGATCTTTGGCAAGCCGCTGGGTCTCTGTGCTTCAATTCCCCATCTATAAAATGGGAATAAGAATACTTACCTACTTCCTAGGGGTGTTGTGAGCGTTAAGTACAGATATTATGGTAATGGGGCTATATAAATAAATAGTGGAGACATATTAATGCTGGATTCTCGACTTGGGCAGTACTTTAGGATTTGTAGTGCTTTCTCTAATTAATAATAGGTGGGGGGAAAGGGAGGGCAATAGTAGTGATAAATACATGGTAATGAGAATCTTGAAGCAGAACCTACGCTAGGTAACTGGGCAATTTGCATACACACACCTTGGGAAGAGGAAACAATTGAACAATTTAAGACTTTTTAAAGATGTTTTCTAATTAACTCTTTTTAAATGTGATAGATGTTTACAAAGCAGTGCAGTGATTTGGATGGTTGTCAATGCGTGTGTATTGTTGGGATATAATCTCATGGGTTTAGCCACCTCTTTAACCCGACATTCAACCAAGCCATTTTCTCCACCAGAATATCTTCTTAGTTGTTTGCTTTTGCTTTCCAGGAGCTGCCAAGAATTCCTTATTTGTTTTTTTAGAAACTTAAACAGAAATTGAAAAATCTCCAATATCGTCACTGAAATGTGCAATGGGGACAAGGGAAAAACTAAATTTATGACTGGAAAAACAAGGCTGATACTTTTGTGGGTAGCTGGAAATCTTTTTAGCATTTGGATTATGGCACTTGAGTGTCTTTCTTTATTAAAACATTTTCCCTCAGTTTTCTTAAAGAAATTACTAGTGGTGTTTTTTTTATCTGTGGTTTTTGGTTTTTGATGTCATCTGATTTCAGAGAATGACAAAAATACAGCTGATAAAACTCAGTTTCAGTTAAACCAAATGTGGCATCTGTGCTAAAAACTCTTCATAATTAAGGGAAACCCCACACATTCGATCTCCTTTCACTGACAGTGAAATCAAGAGTGCAAAGCATGCTTGAATACCACTGTTCTTTGTAACAATACTTCTGAGTCTGGAGTGTCATGCCAGATTAATTTTTTTCCAAACTTGCATTCACTGAGCCTATAAATCTTCTCTTAAATAAAGGAATCTGAAATTATGGCAACTTCTAGGTATCCACTATGAAATCTTTTGGCCTTCCTTACAGTATTCATATTCCATTACATCTAGTTATGATGATAATAACAGGAGAAATATGTCAGTCCATAAACACAATACTCCTATAAATTGCTGTTGGGAAACTTTCCATGTCATTGGTTATTTGCAAAGGATGCTTTGCAGTTTTGTGAAGAAAAAAAAAAGGCAAAGGGAAATCCTGGTTTGTCATATGATAGCACCACGAGTGACTCAATAATCGGACCCCAAGTTTCAAGTACAAATTCACAATCCTAATCCTAAAAACCTTCTATTCTCCTGGAAATCAGCCAGAATTGTGAAGTACTCTACCCCCTTTTGGATCAGGCCCATAGTTTCAAATAAGATATGGGAATATCTGAACCAAATCCTCGGCCATGAACAGCCCACACATTCGGGAAGTTTATCTCTAGATGTGAGTTTGTTACCTCAAGCCACTCTCTGCTTTCTGCAGCCAGGATGTGTATCTTTAACACCAGTGCTGCAATAATGTGCTTGTTTTGTGTGGGGAAGGGTTTGGAGAGTGTTATCTCAAATATACAAATCAAGACGCTGAGGCCAATAAAGTGATGTGCTCAAAAACACAGAGTGAATCATTGTCAAAGTCAGGATTCATACTCATGATTTCTTAGTTTCTGCTCCTGTACTCTGACTAATAGAGCCCACCTCTCTGTTTCCTCAGTAGCAGAGATGGGTGCAAATTGTAAGCAGGAGAAGAATGCCATCAGTTTTGGGGAACATTTGATTCTGAATCCCAACTTGGTATTTCAGGCTCATCTCTAACCAGTACAAATGCATACTATTGACGCATTTTGACAGGAAAGAGAACCATCTCAAAGATGCCTACTGTTCCCATGCATCCGAATAAAATCAACATTAGAAGTACATTTTAAACAGTATAATCCCAATAGTGCATAAATTTTCAGGAGCAAAGTGACGCACACAATAGCATGTGTGATACCATCTAGTGGTCAAAGAGTATAAATATCAAATTATAGAGCTCAAATTTTGGAGTATGACCTGCTGATTCCTGATTTGATCAGGACTGACCTGTTCATGGATTCCTTTCTTTTGATTTGGCTTTGCTGAACTTTTTTCTTTACTCTGGTAATTGCTGATTGTGCTGTTAAATGTTGGAAAGATTCAATAAAACATTTTCTGAAAGGCAATTAAAATGCAAGGCTATTAAAAGGTATGTTCTCTATGTAAATACTGTTCTTTTTACTGTTTATCAAGTGCCTACGACATTGTTGGTACTACTAAATAATATTAAAAATCATTAATAGTTTACACATCTGTACTGATTCCTATTATAGTTTATTTGTTGGATGTCAGCTATGTACTTGACACAAAACATAAAATGAAGACCATCCCAGACCTGCCAGGTTTACCCTTTAGGAGACAGGCACAGCAAAGCCAGGACCCAGAAACAATCTGGGGTTTGGGAGTTGTGTTTACTAATTGTTGGATCTCTGCTTGCACATCCAGAAAGAGTAAGATTTTAGCAAGGACTTGAATAGGATGTCTTGATGGACAGTGAAGGGGAGGGGATTCCATAGGGAGGGAGCAATGTGGTAACAGGTGAGTAGACAGGAGTAAATCCTACCTGGCATCATTGACTGAGGGGAAGAAACAGGAAAATGCAGTTTGAGCCACTATTGGGGTGCGTGTACACTGCACCGTAGGTCGAAATAAGACATGCAACTTGAGCTACACAATTGCATATCTTATTTTGCTGTTCTTTCAAAACGTCCCTTACTCCTCGTGAAATGAGATTTACAGGGATGTCAGAATAGTGAACTTGTTATATTTTGAAATAATGGGCTTGCTGTTAAGACACATGATAGCTATTTCTGGATACTGCAGTGTAGACATAGCCTTGGAGTTATAGGCTAGAACATAGTAATGCAGGACACTTTGAACTTTACAATTGTAATATTGAATTAAGGCTTACAATATTCTTTAGTAGTGTCTCCATTTTATAGGTCGGGAAACTGAGGCACAGAACTTTTTTAAAGAAATTAAGCAAAGTTATAAAGCAAGTTAGTTTTGGAGTCAGGAATAGAATTTGGATCTCCTAATTCTCTCATCTATTCAGGTATTCTTTAGTTGGCAACGAGCCAATGCTTTCTCTTATACGTGGAAATACTTGTTAAAATAGACAAAAACATTTACTTACATATGTCTCATTCACCGACTATGAATGATAGCTTTATCACTTTTGTTTCATAGGACTTATCTACACATAAAAATTGTACTCCTTTAATTATACTGGTACGGTTAAGGTGATATGCATTTTCTAATATGGATGTAGTTATAGCAGTATAAAGTCCTTATAATGGTTTAGCTTAGGCTATGTCTACACTTGAAATGCTACAGTGGTGCAGTTGTAACACTTCACTGTAGACAATTACTGCAGCAGTGGGAAGTGTTCCACTTTTGCTGTAGAGAATCTGTCTCCCTAATCAGGTAGGTCTTGTCTTCATCAAGGGAAAAGGTACCTTCATAACCCATTTTAACATAGCCTATGTTAACTATACTATGTTAAAATCCTAGTGTAGTTTTAACCAGTGGTAGCTTGCCAATGTAAACTTGCTATGCCTTCATGGGTTAGTTAATAAGAGCTGAAAATACACCTTTTTTCCTAGTGAGGAAAATTTTTCAGAAAAACAGCTGTTGTGTTCACTAGTGTTAGTTACAGTATTTATATGTGAATGAGGACTTGTCTACACATAAACAGCTACTATGGTACAGCTACAGTACTGCAGATACTTCAGTGATGATGCTTACCACACCAATGGGAGGGGTTCTTCTGTGGGCATAGAGACTCTACTTACCTGAGAGGTGGTAATGAGTTTGATGAGAGAATTCTCCTGTCATCATAGCACTGTCAGCACAAGGAGATAGGTTGATTTAACTACTTTGCTCAGGAGTGCAGATTTTTTTCTCAGCCATGAGTGATGTAGTGATAGTAACCTATTTTCCAGAGGTGAAAGTAAATCAAAGAAGAGGAGGAGCACACTCTTTAGTGATCTGATGTTGCATTATCCTGTACTGACAGATCACAGAAAAAAGAATGGGGGAGAATGGAATAAGTTAAAATATCCAATGCAATTTTTTGCCTTTCTGAAGATTGAAGGGTATTTTGAAAGATACATTTCAAGCAGAATCGCTGGAGTGTGTGTTTATTACTTGTCTTTCCTCTGGAAGAGGGAAGTAGGAAGTTAGAAGCTGTGGGTCTCCTTCCCTTTCCCATTGGAGGGGCAGAGAGAGCAGATCTACCTTTAGGGGAAAGAAAGTAAAGAAGGAACTCCCAGCTGGATCACCTCTTCTTTCCCTGTCACATGTTGCAGCTGATACTGTTGATGATGGGCTGCAGAAGGTCCTCACACAAGAACTAGTACCTCATGCTCCCAGTTTAGATTCCCCTACCTGGTGAATCCCCACCTAATCAGCGAAGAGAGAAAGTAAGCAGAACTCCCCCAATCCAGAAGGACAAAGGGGAGCTCTTTCTTTCCTCAGAAATATCGAAGTGACATCCCATCCCTCCCTAAATACACATGTATAAGTACTGACTTTATTTGTGAAATAGTTAGTTTGTGGCATGTAGACATGTCTGGCAGCTGCATTCCTCATGAATGCTCTCTGTAGGCTTCAGCTCTTATCCAGCTTAGCACATCTCAGATTATTTGCAGTGGTCATTAAAGAAGAAAAACTTTACAATATTAACCCTGCTGTGCCCTGATTTGAGGATGGGGCATAGGGCCAGAATGGAGAGGAAAGTAAAAGAAACTCTGGAGCTTCCACATGAAAATATGTGATATAACAATCTCTTGGCATAATGGACTTCGTGTTTTTGCCAAAACCACTACACTTGATTTTACTCTGTGAGTCATTATTGGATACTCTACCCTTTCTCCACTACTGGGGGCTCCAAAAAGGAGACTGTTTTGGCTGCAATTAGAACTGTACAGGTGCACAATCTTTACTTCATATTTGGCCTATAGCAGAGGGTTAGGCACTTACAGGTTAATTGTCAGAGAGGACAGGACAATGTATGTGAGTGGTGATTTTGTACCATATTAGCTGGTTTTTCCTGATTTTTCTTTTCAACTGCTGACATATTGCATGCCTACCGTGGAATTTGGATGGACCCCAAATGGAGAGGGACCACTATGAGATTGTCACAGCGTGATTTTTTTACAATAAATAAATCACATTCTATCTTATTTCCTGTAGAAATAGTTCCACAGCCTGAACGGCCCACCCTTAGACTGGTCCTGGTTCCATGTATGAGACTTTTCCATTTGGGGGCTTTTGTAAGTGGTCCTTCAGCTCAACCAGCCATCCCAGAACTTTTCTCAGAACTGCCTGTACCTAGTCAGTGCTCATGATGCATAATGATCTGTCAGAAAGATAGCAGTGCCTGTCCCTCATAGGCCTAGTTTGTGCCTTCACCTACACATGTGGACAGGAAAGAGTGGGTGGTAGGATCCTTCCCAACCTTTTCCCTATGCATAGCCAGGGTAAGACTTAGTCGTTGCGCTCCTGGCACTCAGAGAGGCTCTTTAAGGACAATCATGCTAAAGAGATAGCGAGTAGAAGGGTGATGCATCCGGAGCCAGAGCAGGACAGATATAGGAGAATGAGGGAGGTGCATACTGCTCCTTATTAAAGGGTATAGCAGATGCCACCACTGTCCAGTATATTCTCAGCCTCTCTGCTCCCAGAGGTCCTTTTCAGTACAGTATTGTACAGTAATTTATCTGGAAGAGCAGGAGAGGGAGGGTGGCAAGAACAGGAAGGCACTAATATTCAGTAGCACACGTGGATTTTGCTGGCTATTTATCCTGACTGGACTGGAGAAGCTAATGATCCAAACAGTGGACCAAACTGGATGATGAATCCTGGTCACGGGCCAGCCGAGGCACATTGCACATACACTAAGAAGTAGCCTATCAAGCACCATGCCTGTTCCATTCTTTTAGAACAGTCATCAGCTGGGAATGCCTTTCTGGTATTTAGTCCCGTATATATTTCTCCTAACTCAACATGAAGTTTTACTCTAAAAAATAAATAGTAGCTTCTTACCCAACAGATCTGTTCTTGTTCTAATTCAGAGTAATAGCGGCTTATTTTAGTGATAAAAATGAGTTTCCCGTGCCCATCACTTATTCTAACACTGCAGAATAAATATGACTAAGGCAACTATTCCATCTCGCACGTCAACAGAATCCAAATCAGCTGTGCTTATGCATTCTAATTGAAGCTAGTGAGTTTGCAGAGGTGTAACCCCGGGGACATAATCTGAAAACAATGGGGATACTTAGATCTGCAGAACCTTCATTATTGGTGATGATTCTCATGGTGCAAAGCACCACAGCAACACTTGGAATTGTGGCTGACATTGCAGTATTTAGAAAAAAAATCTTTTTATGGGGATATTGAGTATATATGATATGGAAATATTTCTGCCAACATCATGGAATCTGCAATGTAATTTTTAAGAAGTGACATTTTCAAACATGGAAAATTAATATAAAAATGAGGCAAACTGGAACTGTTATTTTATTTAATGGTATTGTTTTGTTTGTGGCATCATAACCATCCCAATTATGATGTCAAAGGAATTCATAGCTTTAGGTGAGGAATAGGGAGTAAGAATAGATGAACTTCCACCTAGAACTGTTTTCATGTAAATATTCAAGTAATAAAACAGAGTAAGGAAAATACATGGAGCATTTGGTATAAACAGAATTGTCTCTTAGCAGGTTGTTGTTTTAAGGAGTTTTTTTTCCCATGAGAGATCAGAGGGTCTATAAAACTTTTTTGTTTTTTTACTTTTTAGTTTATATACATTTTCCTAATAGAAAGAAGAGAAAATAGAATTCACACAATAAATCAAAGTATCTTACAGAAAAACAAGACTTCTGTGCAAGACAGATATGTAGGATAATTGCAAGTCTCTATTAGATTTAAATGGGGAGAGTTCTTTAATAAATGTAATTATCTCATTCAGTACAGAATTTGTATTTAAAACAATAAAATTACAAATGATGCCATATTCTGCAATATTACATGCAAATATCTTTGACAAAGATTTAAAAAAAAAACCCTCATCAGCCAGAGAACAAACTTAAGTTTATTTGGCCAGCAAAGAAGGGATTTCTATTGGAGCAAATTAACTCCATTATTCAAAGAAAGATCCTTAGAATCTTTAATAATACCTATAATGGAAATCACATCCAGATGAGCTTCAGGGGTTTGAAGAGGCACTAAGTGAGAATCAGGAAACCTTTGACTTGATGAAAATTTAAATACAGTGTATATATAACATAAATATTTCCAGAAAAAATTATGCATTTGGGGGTGAGAGAATAGCTGTATGAACAGGTTTGAAAGAATTCACATGTAAAGAAATTCACTCTTTGTCAGGTTTATATATTTGATTCATCTTTTTATAACTTCAGGTTTGTAACTGGAAAGGATGTTTTTAACAAAGGCAATAGAAAATTTAGTGCTTTTAGTATTTTCTGCCTCATTTGCAAGTTTTTCACTCACTGTAGATTTTCATCAAAGTGGAAATTGCAAAAATCTTTTCTCAGCTGAGAGTGTTGAGATGTATGTGTCTTGAACCGAGCATGATTTCTATCTTTTCATGCTTTAACTGTGTTCAACTGTGCAAAGAAATGTCTAAGGGCTAGCCCTCATTAAATGCTTTTGATATACTTTGTTATATGGTAACCTGTCTCAAGATACCTAGAATGTCTAGAGGGATATATAGGAAATACAAAAGAATCAAGGATACTGCATAATATGCCTAAAAAGACTGGCTGTATGCAGTGTTGTTGTAGCTGTGTTGGTCCCAGCATATTAAAAACTTCAAGGTTGGTGAGGTAATACTTTTATTGAATTTCTGTTGGGGTGTGTCTAGACTACAGGGTTTTTTTCAAAAAAAGTAGTCTTTTTTCAAAAAAACTCCCCCTGCGTCTAGACTGCTGCCGCGTTCTTTCAAAAGTAAATCAAAAGAACACAGCAGTTTTCTCGACAGCGGAAAACCTCATTTTACGAGGAAGAATGCCTTTTTTCGAAAGTGCTCTTTCGAAAAAAGGCGCTATGTAATGCAAACTGTGCTTTTTCGAAAGAGAGCATCCAGACTGCCCTGGGTGCTCTCTTTCGAAAAAGTGGCTCACTTTTTCAAAAGTACTGGTTGTAGTCTAAACACTTTTTTTCGAAAGAGGCTTGCAGTCTAGAAGTAGCCTTGGTGAGAAAGACAAGCTTTCAAGCTTCTAAAGAGCTCTTCATCAAGTCTGTGAAACTAGTTTCCTAGAACTGAAGAAGAGTTCTATGGAAGCTTGAAAGATTATCTCTCTCATCAACAGATGTTGGTTTAATAAAAGATATTACCTCACCTATCTTGTTTTTCTATAAAAGACCATGGCAGTCAGCTGGCAATCATTTGTTGCTGTGGACTATTGCAGTACATACTCAAGATACAATAATAATCTACCATATGACTGTCATATTCCACTGGTGGAATCTCTGGGGGGTTTACCTATGAATCCCTGTTTTCCTCAAAGGAATTTGTAGACTCTGACACCGCTATATTTCCAGACACTACACAGTTATTCGAACATGATGATCTTGCTGGGAACCAATCTAATCCATCAAGTATATGGCAGCAAAGACCCCCTTCCTCAGTCTGCTTGAGCACCAGAACACTACTACCAAAAACTGCTAAATCATCTGGACTAATTATTGATGTCGTGTACCAAGTAAAACTGGGAACCTGACACAGCAAATCTTAGCCAGATATACATGCAAGTTAGACTGCACAATAAATGACAGCAACAATATTTTTAGAGCAAGTCAGCTAAACCCTTTTCAAGGTAAAATTCAGCTGGGATTTAAGCAGGTGAATGACTCTTAATTTCAGTGACGCTGTTCCCACTTGCATTAGGACTATATTTGGGCTATAAAGTACTCCAGTACAAGTAATGCCATTAGAAAGTCAAAATCTGTCAGCTGTTACCACATGACTGCTCATGCTTTGTTTATGGGTAAGGCTATGATTTAGTCATAGGTACTTTTAGTAAAAGTCATGGACAGGATTTGGGCATGAAACAAAAAATCACAGCCTGTCCATGACTTATATACCATAAATACCCTGATTGATTCTTAGGGGAGGGCACTCCTGCCTGCTGGAGAGATGGAGGGCAGCTTGTGTCACCAGCTGCCGGGGGAACTCTGGATAGTCCTGCAGCACAAGCTGCTGTGGAGTTCTAGGGGACCTGCTGCCAGCATGGTGGAGTCTGAGAGGGCTAGTGGCTACTCTAGCTGCTACCAGGAGGGGGATCCCCAAAACCTGCCACTGCTTTGGCTACCCTGGGACCACTGCAGGGAGTCACTGAATTGTAGCTGCTACTGCCATTCCTGGAACTGCTGCTTAAGCAGTCCTTCTGGCCAGTGAACAGCTGGCTGCAGAGCTGTTCCAGAAGCAGCTGATGTGGCTGTTCTGTCCCCAGGGCTGCTGCAGAAGTCAAAGGGTACATCTACACAATAGTGCATGCCTCGAAATAAGCTACGCAATTTGAGCTAAGCAAAGTGCATAGCTGATTTTAAAATAGCTTACTTCGAAATTTGGTGCTGTCTTCACTGCACTTCCTTTGAAATAAATCGCTATTCTGCCAACTTCTTTAATCCTCGTATAAAATTTATTTTGAAATAACCAGCTTTTTGTGTAGACAGTGCATGCTGTTATTTCGAAATAATAGACGTTATTCCAAAATAACTCTGCTGTGTAGACGTACCCATAGAGCGCACAGGAAGTCATGGAGTCCATGCTTTCCGCAACCTCCATGACAAACGCGGAACCCTACATGTAGGGCAGGGGTGGGCAATAATTTTTGATATGGGGCCACTCCCAAGATTTTGGAAAGTGGTTGAGGGCTGCGCTCTTCCATGGTATTAATGGAGGAGGTGCGGGGTCTGGGATGGAGACTGGGTGCAGAAGAGAGCTTGGGGCAAGGGACTGGGATGCAGGAGGGAGAATGGAGGGTGGGAGGGAGTTTGGGTGAAGGAGCTAGTTGTGACCTAGGGAAGGGAATTGGGGTGCAGGGTTTTGGGATATGACCTAGGGTAGGAGGGGATTGTGATCTCAGGCAGGAGATTGGGGTCCTAGATCTGGGAGGAGGGTATGGATGAATGTGGAGTAGCGGGCCAGGAGTGTGGGGCAGCGGGTTGGAGAAGTCAGGGACTGAAGTGCCAGAGGCAGGTTGTCACCAG
This sequence comes from Pelochelys cantorii, assembly GCA_032595735.1. Taxonomy (NCBI): domain Eukaryota; kingdom Metazoa; phylum Chordata; order Testudines; family Trionychidae; genus Pelochelys; species Pelochelys cantorii. The sequence goes on from CM064331.1 coordinate 29,230,405, forward strand.
GGGCGTGTCTAGACTATAGGGTTTTGTCAACAAAAGTGGACTTTTGTTGACAAAACTATACTTTTGTCTACACTACCGCCGAGTTCTGTTGACATAACGTCAACAGAACTCGGCAGTTTTGTTGACGGCGGTAAACCTCATTCTACGAGGAATAACGCCTTTTGTCGACAGAGTTCTGTCGACAGAAGGTGTTATGCATCTACACTGTCCTTTGCGTCTACACTCTCGTGTCTACAAAGCTGCTTGCTTTGTCAACAGAACTGGATGTAGTCTAGATGCTCTTTGTCAACAGAAGCTTTGTCGACAGTATCTGTCGACAAAGCCTCTGTCGACAAAAGCCTATAGTCTAGATGTACCTCCAGGAGACTTACCAGCCAGCAGCCAAACCAACCTGCCCTCCTGCCTGCAGAACTAAAGTCTTTCAGAGCTTAAAATGTTTCTGCCTTCTCGGCCATGTGCTTGAGTGAGTAACTGAGTGATAGGGTTGTGCTTCATGGCTCTATCTATTGGCTACTGTCTGACTCTTCCCCCATCCCCTCCGGGCTCATAAAGAGAAAGCGGCCCACAGCTGTGTTTCTGAACTCCCCACTGCCTCTGCCGGCCAGAGCCAGTGGCTTCGCGGGCTGGATCCGGCGGCTTGGTGGGCTGGATCCAGCCCATGGGCCATATTTTGCCCAGGGCTGATGTAGGGAATAACTGTGCAGTAATGGTTGCCAAATGCTGCCTTCAATGAATGAAGAACAAACAACATCTGAAATCTTGGGAAATAACACACCTTTTCTTCATTAATGGAATAATATTGGCTCTAATTGTTATTATTAATATCATCCTGTTACAGATAGGGAAGCTGAGGAATGGTGAGGTTAAGTGATGATCACCAAAAATAGTATGCAACAGAAATGGAAATAAAACTCAAAGCCCCTGACACAAACCCGTATATTTTAACTATACAATGATAGTAACTCCTTACTTACTATTCTAGTTATGTTCCTGAAAATGCTACCTTAAGCAAAATGATATTAAGCGAATACAATTTCCCCGTAAGAATTAATGTAAAGGTCGGGGGGACAGGTTCCAGGGAATTTATTTTCAGCAGACAAAAGGCAGTATATGCATATACAGCATAAATTTTAAACAGTTCAATACAATGATGATTATGAAGCTTAGCTGAGGTGGTGGAGTCAGAGTGTAGAATATTTCCTAGGCGATATCTTGCTATTAAATGGTGAACTATCACTCAGCTGAGCACTCAAGGATTAATATTGTTGTTAATGTAGCTTCTCATACTAGAGGTAGCATGGACTAAGGCAAGAGGGAGGAAATGCAATAGAAGCAGGGCAGTGGCTGCAAACACTTTCCTGCAGAAATGGGGTACAGAGTGGGGGACCCGATGAGAGTAGGAAAGGAGGACATCCTGGAAGCAGCATCCTTCTCTCCCGCCCCTCTTTCCACACAGCAAGCAGGGAACAGTTCCAAGGCAGACGGCAGGAGCAGCATGGCAGTGGGGGAGGGTAGTTGAAAAGCAGCTGCCCCGCCGCATACGTTACAGGGAACGTATGGGAGCTGATGGCGCGCTGCCAGCCCCCCCCCCCCCCCCCCGGTTTCAAAGCCTCTAGAGGACAGGCTGCTTTTCCAGAAAATTTTGCAAGTAGTGGACAAAGCAGGCAGTCAAACGACATTACAAGGGAGCACTGAACAACTTTAAATGAGCTTGTGGTGTAATAGATAAGCAACAAATGAAACAGCATTAACTAGGACAATGGTAAGTGAGGAGTTACAGTATCTTTTTTCTTCTGGGTAGGCCTTGTCCTGCAACACTGAACTTAATGAGAGCTTTGCATGGGGCTTAAATGAGTGCATGATTATCCTAACTCTAATATGCAATAATAATTACATGTCCAAAGTTAGTTATGAAACTGCAGTGCCAACTAGTACTCTTCTCAGTATGGCTTAATCAGTATTCTATTTTGCACACTGTTTTTCTATGCTAATGTGCTCAGACTTCCATTCATGAAAGATTTCTTAGGTTATATTGCAACATGGTAGGTGGCCAAATAGATTTACAGACCCTTAGGAGCTGTATGTAGCAAAGTGTTCTTCCAACTTTTGTGAGAAAAGAAAAGAAATAATGATGTAAGCAAGATACAGCTTTTTTTTTCTTTACTGGACTTTTCTCTTTCTCTGAAATTTAAATCTGCATTTTCGAAATGGTATTTGTGTCCAAGTTTGTGTATTATAAACATGCACAGAAAAGATTAACTACGGACTTAGTGCTTGAACTAAAGTGACTTTTAAGTTTTCAAATGTGCACTTATAGTGAGGCAAAGTACTCTCCCTCTGAGCCTGACAAGAAGGAACAATTCTCCACCCTGGTTAGTGAACAATTCTCCACCCTGGTTGCCTCCTCCCAAGCAAGCCACCCTGTGCCAAAAGCAAAGGGGTAGGACAGGAAGTTTAAAAGGCAGGTCCTACAGCTCAGTTGTGCGAGAGCCTGGGAATGGAGCAGACATTTCTTGCCCATTGCCAAGCTCTGCACTACCAAGGACCCAGAGGAAGTCCTGGGACTGCAAACTGACCAGTACCCAGAGGAGCTACTAGGATTGCTACTGGCCATGTACCCTGGGAATATGGAAGTACAGTCAGAAGAGGTAATAGGAAGGGGGCCTGGGACACCAGACGTTAGTCTAGTTGCATTGCCAAAATCTTCAGTCAGTGTGTTTTGGTGGGATCCCTGCATTCTCTGCCACTGACAGGACCCTGAGCTGGGACCCTGTGAAGTAGGATGGATCCAGTTCCCTCTACCCCTTCTGCCAGCCCTACCTATGCGGTGGCAGATTAACCTGCTTTAGGCCGAGTTTGTGTACTGTCTGCCATACCCAGAGAGCTAGGACTTAGACGGTTTATTGCTCTGCCCTGCCAGGAGGGCCAGAGCCTCTAGAGTGCTAATATCGCTGTTGAGCACTGAGAGGCAAAACATAGTGAAGTGGGGTGGCCTCTCTCTGAACCTGATTGGGAGGGACAGCCACAGAACCACTATAGTATTTAAGAACACTTACTATGCTTTGTCAAAGAAATAAGTTAGCAAATTAGGATTTGATTGTGCATAGTGTGTACATTTAAAAAAAATCCCCAAACCCAAATTCTACTAAAACAAAACACACCCCTGTACGTACATTTCTCCCCTGGATAGTGGATGAAAGAAAGAACAAATCACATATAACAAATGGCAATTACATCACTATCTACACTACCGGAAGTTGTGCTAATATTCTGATGCTGAGTGTAGAATAAGAACCTAGCTAGAATAGAATAGATTCTCCACTGCCTTGTATTTAGTAGTAGTTATTCCCACAATTGTAAAATGGATACACCAGATCAGGAGGGCATGGAAGGCAGGGAAAAATCAGTCCCATAAACTAGTGTTTATTATTAATGAATATATTTACTTAATATTAAGAAATATGTTTCAGAGAATGTGTAATAAGCCATAGACTGCTGGAGAATGGTTTGCGGTAGCATGGTGGACAGGTTTCCTGAAAAAGAAGGAATATTCCATTGTGCCTGCTAACACATTTTGCTCTGTGCTCATCTTCTGGGCTGCTGGAACATGGCCCAGATGCTACTATAAATGGATATAGTTGAGGGTAGCCTGGGTAGAGCTAGTTTTTCTGTGAAATGTGATGAAGGCAGAGACATGATCCTTTTGACTTTCATGTGGAAAATCAAGACTTTCATTCGAGTAAAGCTATTTCTTCCCTCTTCCCCCAGACATTTAAATTTGTGGTTTATGGGTCCAAATGGTTTCTAGATCTTTCTCAAATGTGAGTGTTCTTTAACTTCAGTTTCCTACACGCAGGGGTCAGCCTCACTGAAAGTCATGATGTTATTCGAAAGGTATAATTTAATTCAGGCCAAACATTGCTTCAAGAGCTTGACAAAAGTTGGCATAGTTTAAAAACCCTGCTATTACCAAAAAACAGACATTACATAAATGTAATTCTATTTTATATCATTCTGGTTGTTACCTTTAGAATCTGACATAAGCCATAACAATTACATACAGCATGGTACCAGGCCAGATTCTGTTCTCTATTATACAAATGTAAATCTGGGGTGATTCTACTGATGTAATTGGAGTTACTCCAGACTTGCACTGGTGTTTAAGAGTAAGTAAAATTTGACCCAGTATTTCAATTAATTACGGGCAATCTGGGAACTATACATAAAACTTTGGGGATAGATCTTTATTTTAGTGACACAGCTGAAAATTCAGACAAATACTATTGAAGTTAATAGAATTATTACAGTTATACTGAGCTAAACAAGATCAGGATCTAGTCCTTGATCTGTAACTGAGACATGATTGGGATATCTGAAATCAACATCTCAGAATATTTCAATTTGTGTTACAGGGGAAAAATTTCAAAAGCCCCTAAATGACTTGGGTGTCTAAGTTCCACATTCAAAAGTGACTTTGGTATTCAAGACTTGCAATGAAAATTAAGCTTCTAAGTGTCAAAATCATGTTTGAAAATGGGATGTAGGCTCCCTTTAGGCTCTTTGGGAAATTGTATCTACAGCTCTTAACAGCATAATGATTCCTTTTTACCCAGAAATCTTTTGTTCAAAACACCCATTTTCTTTGGCAGTTGTCTGTTTTGAAATGCATTGTCATGCATTTTGTAATACACGTTTTGAGAATTCTCATACAGAGTTCTGGGAGTTTGAGAGAAAATTGCATAGCCTTTGCATATAGTAGGATTTCAAAAGTCCTCAGTCCTGAGCTAACTCTTTTCTCACTGGCATCAAGGGGAGCTTTGCCGTTCTTGGAAACATAGGTAAGGCCAGTGTCAAGTACTTTTGAAAATTCCCGCCATTCAGTTCTGACAGATGTGAGGGAAAGATTTAAAAAATCAAACTTGGTTTAAGATGATACCATCTGATTAGTAAGTAAGAATATTATTTAGCAATAGTAGAATGTTTCTTCAAAGTGTTACACAAGTAGTTAACCTACAACAGCCTTGTGGGTTACACAAATATCTGTCCTAATTTTGCAGCTAGGGAAACAAAGACATAGAGGATTAGATCCTCGGCTGTGTTTAGATGTTCACTTGGTGCAGCTGAATAATGGAAAGGCAAAGGTGGCTATATATAATTTTTGCACACCCAATCTGCCTGGGGTTGAATTGCAACCTTCCCCTGAACTAGGGAACCAAGGGTGTGTCTATATTGCTATTAGAGCTGACTTGGGCTCAAGGGTATATGTTTCCACTAAGAGGATGTAGATGTTCAGGTCTGGGCTGGAGCCAGGGCTCTGGAACTCTTCCCCATTCCTAGGGTCCCAGAGCCTAGGCTCTAGTCTGAACCCAAATAGCTACACCACAGTTAAATAGCTCCTTGACTGGAATCAGCAGGCGCAGGCCCGCCATGGGTTTTTAATAGGCCTGTCAATTGATATGCATTAACGCTTGCGATTAACACAGTCCAGGATTAACACGTACATTTTTAATGCGTTAATTGAAGGCGTTAATGCTGTGCTCCCCCTTTGAAGTGCTGCTGTGGCGCTTCAAAGGGGCAGCGCAACGCAGAGCCCAGGATCAGCTGGGGACTCCCCAGCTGACCTCAGGCTCCACTGCCCCTTTGAAACGTGCAGAGGCAGCATTTCAAATGGCCAGCTGCCTCACAGCTGAGCTGGGGATCAGCTGTGTGGCGGCTGCCCCTTAGAAACGCCGCCTCCATGTGTTTCAAAGGGGTAGTGGAGCCTGGGGTCAGCTAGGGACTCCCCCAGCTGATCCTGGGCTCTGTGTGGCATTTGCCTAGATCCTGGGATCAGCTGCCCTGGCACTTCAAAGGGGCAGCGCTGCATGGAGCCCGGGGTCAACTGGGGACTCTAGCTGATCCTGGGCTCCATGGCAGCTACCCCTTAGAAATGCCAGAGGCAGCATTTTAAAGGGGCAGCCGTGGAGTCTGGGATCAGCGGGGCACTTCAGCTGATCCTGGGCTCTGTGTTGTGTTGCCCCTTTGATGCACCACAGCGGCGCTTCAAAAGGGCAGCACTGCCTGGAGCTCAGGGTCAGCTGGGGACTCTAGCTGATCCCGGGCTTCATGCAGCGCTTCCCCATTGAAATGCTGCCACGGTGTTTCAAAGGGGAGGTGGCACACAATTAATCGCATGATTAATCACGATTACATTTTTTAATTGCTTGACAGCTTTAGTTTTTAATTGCAGTGGACACCTACCCTCCAGGGTCACCTATGCCAACTCTACATTCATTGTGAATTTGCCAATGCAGAAGACTCTCCAGCTCTCCCTTCCCATCGGCATTATAGCTCTTTTGTGATTCCAGAGATGCATTAAGAGTCCCCCTCAACCTGGTCTACACTTTAAGAAGTTTTGGTGGCATAGCTGTATTAGGAACATATGAGGAAAAAAATCACACTCCTAAGTGACATAATCATGCCAACAAAAGCCCTTATATTGTACTAGCTATACCAGCAATAAAGTTATTTTGTACAGATTCATTTGCTTGGGAGACTGATTTAAACTATACTAGCAAAAGAATACTTTTTCCAATACAGGTTGCCCCTGAGGGCCTGAGAAGCTTGCTCCCAGCCCCAATCACTGGGCTCTGCTCCTGGTCTGGCAGGGCTCCCAGTTGCTGTCCCCGCTGCAGCCAGCCTAGCTATGGCTTCCTGTTCCTCACTGGAGCTTCGGCTGTGGCTATGGCCTGCCACTGCTGCTCCCGCTGCCGTGGGCTCAGCTAGGGCTCCCCAGCCATTGCTGGCCCATCTGCAGCTGCCTGGCCCAAGCCAGGGCTCCCTGCTGCAGGACTCCCAGTCATCCCCCTGCTCCCAGCTGCCAGGTCTCTCTGGTCTGGCACCTTAATGGTCAGTAGGATGATGGAAGTTGCCAGACCAGAGAGTCCTGGATTTCAGAGGTTCAACCTGCATGAGCTAAGAATGTTAAGTAGTATCTTCACTGAAGTCCTACAGCTACAGCTATGCCACTGCAACATTTAGACCTGTGCTGAGTAAAGGGTGACCAGGACTATAAGAATGACTCACCAGGAGGGGGCATTAGGTGTGCTAACCCGTAGGCTCTCAGCCCATCTGTCAATTAGTCTGCGCTCCATCTTGTCTTGTCCACATACACACAACCCTATTAAAAAATCTCTGCCCATATGATACCAGTTTGCAGACTCCACAATGTGTTTTTTTAGGTCACGCTCTTTAAATATCTCTTACAGCTATCTTAAATGAAGACTACATTCAGACCCATCAGTTTCAAAGGGGTTTCAACATAGCCCAAAACAGTACATTGAAAAATATTTCATATTTAAGATTTGTATTGGAATAAAAATATAAAAACGGCTATATTGGATCAGACCAAACATCCATATAGTCCTAACCGTGGTCAGTGCCAAGTGCTGTAGAGGGAATGAACTGAATAGTGATCATTCCCTGTTGCCCAGTCTTAGCTTCTGGAAAACAGAATCAACATAAAAGTAAATAACTTATAAAATGCTGTTTGGAGCCACTTTTATGGTGTAAAATTCATCAGTTAAACCACAGAAGTCAGGGCTGCAGATTTCATGAAACCTCAGATGTTTGTGATTATCATCTGTACTTTCTCTGCACATGCAATTTCAAAACAAGAGCGGTCTAAAGTCTTTTACCTCCTCAAATGTGTGTGTGTATATTTATACTCTGGACTTAAACTAAAAAGGCTAAGAAGGGCAAAATTAGGGATGCAGCCAGAATAGCTTCTGATTAATAAGACTCGACTTTTACTACAGCCTTTATTTTCAGGAGATTCAGGATAAGTCTCCTATGGAAATGTTTATTTTAAAGCAGTGAAAATTGGTGCATTTTGGAATTAAGCCTTCTTCATCTGGGCAAGGAAGGAAGATCACATCACTTTCAGAACAAACTCACATTAGGGAAATTTGCTGCAATTCTTACTATTAGGTTTCAGAGAGGTAACAATGTTTGTCTGTTTCAGCAAAAACAAGGAGTCCTGTGGCACTTTAAAGACTAACAAATGTATTAGGGTACAGCTCACGAAGGCTTATGCTCTAATACCCCAGTAAATGCATTAGTCTTTAAAGTGTCACCATACTCCTTGTTATTCTTACTATTATGATTCTAAAAATTTAAAATATTAGTTGAATATAATGAAAATGCAGTAGTTAGTGAGTTTATTTCTAAAAGCTTGATGAAAAGCCCTTTGAAGTTGATGGAAAGACTCTTTTGGATCAGGCCTTAAAAGAAGTCTGATACTCTGATATGCAATAACAGTGCACCAATTAGCATATTTTATAACAGATGAAAATATGTCTTTTTCTTGTTAATTTCAGAGACCACTCACCAGCAAATATTTAGTCTTTCTCTCTAGCTCTGCCTAGTGGAACTGTCTCCAGAACCATAACATAATAAACAATGCACATATTGAAATGCTGTTGAAATTAGGAGAACTGAATTCACTGAGTGCTTCTTCTGGCTTTCGAAAATTTGCAAAAAGAGTGGACTCCTGACATTTGTTTCCTTGATGGAAGAGAAATTATTTGGTACAGATAACTGACATAATTTCTAGTCTAATTTATTGACAAATTTGTGTTCCTTGGAACAGGAATACCAGATATGAAAAGAGAAGTGTCTTATAACTCAGAGATTTAGTTCCACTTTTAGAACCCCAGTGAAACAGCTGTGATGAAATACTCTTGTCATCCAGTGTTTCTTTCAAAATTTCAAGTACCAGTCACTTAAACTAAATGTGAGTCTCTCTGTTATCTGTCAGCAGTACAGGGACTAAAGCACAGATAACCAATTTTGATTCATCCAGTAGAGGGCAGCTCATTACACACGTGATTATTTGTACTTTCCCCAAATAGTCAATTGCCATTCTGTAACTGTTTTTTTTTTTAACCCTTGTGCCCTCCAGTAGCTGTGAACGAACTCCCAAAATCATTCTTCCACCATCTCATGGGCTTCTTTAATTCTACATTCTGAGAGTGTATTGTGTCATGTAATTCTGGGAACTGGACAAACAGAGTGATCCAGTGAAAACCATTTTTTACACCAAATGAAAAATAATGCATTATAGAAGACTAAGTGGCTCTGGTTTTATAAAATAAAAATATCGTGTGATAAATTAGCATGTCCAACATGGTACCTAGATATTGTGAAGACAGGTGAGTGAAATGTGGATTTCTCTAGGAAAGTAATCTGATTCTTTGTGCAATTTGCCTAAGTATGTGTTTTATTATAATAAAGCCATAGATTGTATGTACATGGATTTCTTTGATTCTGTCATTACAATTCCATTTTTATTTTTATTTGCCAGAAACTAGTGGACTGTGTTTTTCTTGCAAGCTGTAATTTAGCACTGAAGAGATGTACAGTTCCAAAACCATGTAAATACTCTGATCTGGACACTGAAATAGAAAAATACAACTTGACTTGCAGAATCACAGCTCACCCACATTGACAAGTCGAAAACTAGTGTAACATTGATTTAAATACATTGTTATTTGTGAGGTACAGCAAGTTCTTGCTAGCAGCTTACTGTTGTAATTAGATTTTTTTTCTTTCATCATATAGTATATTATAAAACCCAGAAGCACAAATTTAAAAAATCTCTGATTATGTAATCATGAAGACAGACAACTAGTAAAACAGAATGCTCTTTTGAAAGATTGGGAGACAAGGCATTGTAGGTCTGTTTGCATCACATTCAAAACCAAACTGGAAAAAAGTGTTAAAAGTCTATTCAGACTTGACTCACAACCTAAGCCCTGGTCTACACTAAGACTTCATTTCTAAATTAACCCCCCCAATGTCAAATGTATAAGTGGTGCATCCACACTATCAAGCCTGTTATGTCGAAATAACGGGTGGTGGAATTCGAAATCTGTACTCCTGCTTTTCATCAGGAGGATTGCTAATTCTGAAATAGTTATTTTGAAATAACGGAAGTGTGAACGTTCTGGTGCTACTATTTCGAAATAATTACTCCCCAGAACAGGAGCGTACTGGCAATCAAAATAGGCCCGGGAAATGGGTTGAGAATGGCCTTCCCCATGACATCACCGCTGCGTGCCCCTCAAGCCCCACTGTCTTCATCATGTCCGGCACATGGAGCAGGCGGCGGCTCAGGCTCTGCGTGCCGCATACAACACGGATGCGAAGCCACTCGGAGTGAGGGGCAACGGCGTGCGGACACGACGGCCCACCGGACAACAGCCCACTGGGAACTTCCTGGTATCCCGCCGGGCCAGTCCACCCCTGCCCCAGAATAATTTGAACTGATTACTCCCCAGTGCTTCCTGGAGCTCCAAATCTGAGGTAGCACATCCATATTAACAGACCCTGCATCAGACTAATTTCGAGCTTCCCTGTAGTGTGGACACACTAATTCAGACTTGTTAAATCGGACGTTATTAAGTAAAATTTAGTAATTTGGACATAATTTCCTAGTGTAGACATGGCCTAAGAGTAGTTGACAGTGATCACAGTGAAATGCTTAACTGTATTGTAAAGGTGAGGATTCAGAATTAAATTCACATTTTCTTAACTGACTTCACACCTCTCTTAAGGATATTGTTTTTGTCTGTAATCCCAGTGTGGCAGCGCTGCATCATTGCAAATTTGGAAGATTTTCTTTACATAAGAAGGATTGAAAATAAAATGAAATTTTGCAGAAACTGGTGGCGCCACTACAGCAGTGCTAGTTTGGCGTGATTCTCTGTATTGGATCAATCCATATTTAGGATTTTTAAAGTGTGTAGTATATATAACTTTAATCTAAACCAAAACAATCTGAAGGGTTTAATGGCAAGAAATGCATTCATGGTCTGTTCATATGTATTTTTTCCAGAGCCAAGGATGTTTGCATTGCTTTACGTTACAAGTTTTGCCATCTATACAAGTGGACAACCGCTTCACAACCAGCTCAAAGGAGAAAATTACTACACAAGATATATTTGTAGCATTCCAGGCTTGCCAGGCCCTGTAGGTCCCCCCGGAGCTAATGGATCACCAGGGCCTCATGGGCGTATTGGTCTTCCAGGAAGAGATGGTAGAGATGGCAGGAAAGGAGAAAGGGGTGAAAAAGGGCATGCAGGTATTGAATATTTATGCTAACTAATGAAAAAAACAAAACAAAACAACCCAGGATCTTCTTTTCAAATGTATTGTATTTTTAAAATTTTATTTATCAATGTCTTCCTGAACATAAAATACTAGCAAATATAAGATGTCATTATGTATGTAACAAAAAATGGCAAATTATTTCAGATTTGAACCCATAAAACAAGAACATTGAATCTGCAGGGTAACATTTATTTATTTATTTATTTTCAGATAAAACGTATGTTAAGGTGAAATTAAGGTTGAGAGTATCGATGTGTAACATAAAGTTAAAACATACAGGCATGTAGGAAATATTCTAGAAACAAACATTATATGCACAAGAATTTCAGAATTAAGATAAAACGTAAAAGAAATCCAAACAAGATAATAAATTCACCCTAGTGACAATGCAAACAAGTGCACCCAAACGATAATATACCATATAAATATGGGGGGGTCTACTCACATTTATAAAGTTGCTCAGGACTAAATAAACATGCACAACACAATAAGTAATAGTGGCAAACAATGAATGGGAAATAGGAATAAAGAGAATGTGTGTGTGAAAATAAGATTTCATAGTTACAAATATTTTTGTGTGTGATTCATGTTCCTCAAAATGTGTATGCCCTTTTTAAAATTTCCCTTTCCTGTTTGTATCTAAAACATCCCTATTCAGCCAAATGACATGGTCAACATTAATGTATTTTTTTTTCTTGTTAGTGTGTCTTTCCGTAATCCTCGTCGCATTATCACCCATTTGCCTCTTGCTTTAAATCACCTTTTAATATTTGGGTTTTTTTTAATTTGATATAAAATCTCATCACATTTGTTGGCATTGCTACTTATTTCTTTTGGAGATCTCCCTCATGAGATTTTGATTAAAAAATGGAACAATGTAAAATTAACATGGTCCACATTAAATGAATTAAAAATTAATCATCAAGTGGGTGTGTTTCTAATGGGATCCTGTGTGGATCAGTTCTTGGATTTATGCTATTTAATATTTTTATCAATTACCTGGAAGAAAACATAAAACCATCACTGATAAATTTTGCCATGATACAAAAAGTGGGGGAGTGGAAACAGAAGTGAACTGATACAGAGTGATCAAGATCATTTAGTAAGTTGGGTGCAAGTAAACAGTACGTATTTTTAATTTGGCTAAATATAAATCTAGTAACAAAGAATGCAGACCATACTTACCAGATGGGCAATTCTATCTGGGAAGCAGTGACTCAGAAAAAGATTGGGGAGTCGCGGTGGGTAATCAGTTGAACATGAGCTCTTAGTGTGGTGCAGTGGTCAAAAGGGCTTGTGTGACCTTGGAATGCATAAATAGGAGATTCTTAAGTAGAAGTAATGAGGTTATTTTACTTCTATATTTGGCACTGGTGCAACTGCTGTTGGAATACTGTGACCAGTTCTGGTGCCCACAATTCAGGAAGAATGCTGATAATTTAGAGAGAGTGCAAAGAAGAGTTACCAGAAGGATTGAAATTTTAAAAAAATGCCTTATTGCAAGAGAGAGTTGTGATAGCATCATCTATTTAGCTTAAAAGAAGGTTAAGGGATGACTTGATTATAGTCAGTAAGTATCTACATGAGAAACAAATATGTAATAATGAGCGGCTCAGTTCAGGAGAGGAGGTAGAACATGATCCAGAGGCTAGAAGTTGAAGCTAGACAAATTCAGACTGGAAATAAGGCATAACATTTTAACCGTGAGAGTAATTAAATACTGGAACAATTTATCAAGGGTTGTGATGGATTCACATCACCAACAATTTTTAAATCAAAATTGAATATTTTTCTAAATGATCTGCTCTATTGTTTTGGGGAAAGTTTTTATTCTATTCTGAATAATAGAATAGAATGTCGCAGTGGTCCCTTCTGGCCTTGCAATAAATGCATATTTGAAAACATAGGTAACTAATACAGTATAATATGTATAGTATAATATAGACATAAGAAATGTACAGTTTAATAGATCAAGCTCAGTTGAAAGATACTACTTAATACCTGGTTTTCAAATGACTAAGCCATACAGCTGTGGTTCTAAACTTTGAGGGTTGTGCCTTCCGACCCTTGTCTGTGCCCCCCCACCCTAGAGCAGGGAGGAAGCATTGGCTTGTGGGGGAAGGAATGCAGGCAAGAGTAAGGAGGCCAAGGCTAGGACCACAGATGGGAGTCAGTTTGGGACTGGGAAACATGGCTGCAGCCAAGTGCCAAGGCTGGGGGTGACAGCAGAAGTGAAGTTGCTGTCAGGCTGTGGTGGAGGCCAGCAGTTGGGCCACAGCCAGATTCAGCTCCACTCCAGCCTCAACTCCAAGTCAGGAATGGAGGTGTGGCCAGCAGTCGAGGCTGAAGGCTGGCGCAAGGAAGGGAGTAGAGCTGCGCTGAGGGTGGGAAGTAGGCCAGGCACAGGGCTGGAAGCCAGGGATGTGTCTAAGGGCAGGAGCACATTGGAGCTAGGGTAGAGAGGGGATGGGTGGCACTCAGTCCCTCTGCCTTCCCTGTGGGGATGGTCCTGGGCCCCACTATGTCATCTTGAGCATTCCTCCACTCCCCCCTAATGCGTCCCACATTTTGGGGTCTCTGTCATACAGTAATGGGAAGTTTAAAGAATTTCCAGTCTAAAAAAATTTAAGCTGTTTCCTGTCAAAAGTGCTGCAACTTACTAATAGAATTTTACAGCTTTTATGGATACATCCTTTCATTCTTCTGCACACAGAACTTCCATTAAGAATAATTGGAGTTTTAACTTTAAATCAGTGGTGGGCAAACTTTTTGGCCTGAGGACCACATCTCAATAGGAAAATTGTGTTATGGGTCATGAATGTAGGGCTGGGGGTTGGCGTGCAGGAGGGAGCTCAGTCCAGTCTGGTGTTGCTTACCTCAGGTAGCTCTGAGGTGACAGCGCAGCTAGGCTAAAGCAGAATCCGTGCCTGCCCTGGCTTCATATGGCTCCCAGAAGTGACTGGCATGTCTGATAGTGGCTCTTGGGGGGTACAGTGAGCTTCACATGCTGCCCCTGTCCACAGGCACCACCCGTACAGTTCCTAGTGGCTCTGGTTCCCTATTCCCAGCCAATGGGAACTGTGGGCATCCGTGCCTGCAAGCAGGAGCAGCATGGGAGACCCTGATCCTCCTCCATCCCGATGGGTTGCAGGGAGATATGTGCCAGCTGTTTCTGGGAGTGACATGAGGCCATGGTAGGCTGAGATCCTGCCTTAGCCATGATGCAGAACTGGACTTGAAAGCCCACAGCCTGGATGCAGCCTGCAGGCTGTAGTTTGCCCACCCCTGCTTTAAATAAATAAATACCAGATTTAGATCCTTAGTATTAATATAACATTTAATACTTGTTTGCCACATGATGAATTTTATGCATCTTCATTGCACGCATGCAAAAAATATAGACACGTTTTTAAAATCTCAAATTCCATTCTAATTGTAGGTTTTTCTGAAAATCTGACAAGGATTACACCAAATCAGTTTCATTCTGTATTTGATTTTGTTCAAACATATCCAGTAGCCCATGCAATTATTTGCTTTGCCGTGTACAAAAGAGATTGTATATGTAAAAATTAACCAATATCAACTGTTTTTCAAGGTTTAAGAGGCAAGACTGGACCTTTAGGAGCTACTGGAGAGAAAGGAGACCCGGGACAATCTGGTAAAAAAGGACCTACAGGATTGGTTGGTGCCAAAGGTGAAGTGGGTCCAATTGGACCACCTGGACCTAAGGGAAATAAAGGAAACCGAGGAGAACAAGGTGTACCAGGCATCTGTAAGTGTGGAAGAATAGTGTTGAAATCTGCCTTTTCTGTTGGCATCACTACAAGCTACCCGGAGGAAAGATTACCAATCATATTCAATAAAGTCCTTTTCAATGAGGGTGAACATTACAATCCTTCCACAGGGAAGTTTATATGTGCCATTCCAGGAATCTATTACTTCTCTTATGATATCACCTTAGCAAATAAACATCTTGCAATTGGGCTGGTTCATAATGGGAAATACCGAATAAAGACATTTGACGCAAACACAGGAAACCATGATGTAGCTTCTGGATCTACAGTGATCTATCTTCAGCCAGAAGATGAAGTGTGGCTTGAGATCTTCTACCATGACCAAAATGGTCTCTTTGCAGATCCCACTTGGGCTGACAGCTTGTTTTCTGGATTTCTCTTATATGTTGACACAGATTATCTCGATGCTTTATCTGATGATGATGAGCTGTGATATGGGAGCTGTCCAAACATCTCCAAACAAACTAGACAGTCTGATCCAGGATTTGATTTGGAGTGTGTAGGAGACAAACAATACTGATATGAGCTGGGATTTTATTTTTGTTTTGATGGGACCACAAATCAAATGTGGAAGAATATTTCCAGCATCTATGCAGGACACTTTAACCAAAGAGCAGGGATAACAAATTTAATAATATACTAACCAATGACTGTGTCACTTCAGATCTGAACCCTCGTAGAAATTATGTTTATAATAATATTTAAACAAATTTAAAATAATGTACATCAAATTTTATATAAAATATATTGAGTTGTGAAGTGACTGATAGAGTGGTAGTGACTCATTAAACCTCTGCGTATTCAGTGTTTGTTATTAAAGGAGAATGGAATGCCTGACATCACTAACAGCCATGGTCATTCTAGGAAGGTAAATATGTAGAAGATATCTCTAATAAGAAATTTGGAAAATGGAATGGGATAATATAGTAATGGCCATTTGAGAGTGATGGACCCCGAAAAGGTCATTACTTTACTTCAGCCAGATAGCAACCCTAACAAGACATATAGAGCCAGATCACTTCTGAATGGAGCTATCCAGATTTACACCAGCTGAGAATCTGGCTCAGTTACGTTAATTAAAAGGAGACCACAACCAAGGGTCTTCATTGAATAAATAGATTGAAAAAGTAACTGTAAATGAGGAATCATCATCCAACATGAGTGTTTCTAGTGCAATCTCACAGGGATCTGTTCCTTCCAAATGTTATTCAATATGTTCTTTGGTGATGTGGAACAAGATATAAAATCACTGTTGGCAAAGTTTGCAGATGACACATAAATCAGTAGAGTAAAAATAATGATAAGGATAGGATAGTTCTACAAAACAATTTGGACCCAATGATAAATTAGGCTCACCTGAACAATATGCATTTTAATACAGACAAATGTAGTGTCATAATTCTAAGGGGAGGGGAGAAAGGTAGGTCACACAGGATAGGGAACTGCCTCCTAGAAAGCAGAGGTTCTGAAAAGGACTTTTGGCCATGGCTGGACATGAGTTCCCAGTGCAATGCTGTGAGTAAGAGGGCTAATGTGAACTTGGGATGTGTAAGCAAGGAAATATCAAATAGGTATAGGAAGGTTGTGGTACCTCTGTGCTGATGAAACCATTACTTGAATACTGTGTCCAATTCTGGTGTCAACACTTCAAAAAGATATTGGAAAGGGCTCAGAATGAGATACAGGAATGATCTGAGGTTTGAAAAATCTACATTAAAGTGAAAGCTATAGGAAAGTTAGCCTGTTTAGGTTATCAGTGACAAAGCTATGAGGTGACTTGATCACAATCTTTAACTATATGCATGAGGAGAAAATGTTTGGTAGTAGAGGGCATTTTAATCTAGCAGACATGGCATGACAAGATCCTATAGCTGAAGCTAGGTAAATGCAGACTGATAAGAGAGACAGTGTTCAACAGTGAGGATAATTAATCAGTGGAACAAAGGATGTGGTGTATTTTCCATCACTAGAATTCTTTAAAGTAAGATCCACTGTCTTTTTAAAAGATAGTAGGGGGTTGCGCCCTCTGCTCGCTACGCTCACCTACCCCCCTCTCTCTGGCCGCTTTCGCTTCACTGAGAGAGCCTGTTGATGCTGATGACCTGATGACATCATTCTGTCGCCTGGCAAGAACATTCTGTCATCCATCAGGAAAAACTTTTTATATATAGAGAAAAATATTCTAGCTCAACTAGAAGTCATGGACTCAATAGGCTTTACTGGGCAAAGTTTTATACCCGGTGTTATGCATGAGGTCAGATTAGATTATCAAAATGGTATTTCTCTACCCTTAACATATCTTAGCTCCATTAAGGTCAGTGGCAAAATCCCCATTAACTTCATTGGCTAGAAGACCTGACCCAAAGTCATTACAATTAGTATTGCATCTTCTCCAAATGCTGAAACCAAAATCTTTCTCATGGTAATTACATGGAGATATACAGTAATAAAATATGATAAAGGATTTATTTGCAAGCAGCAATACATGCTCATTCGAAGGGCTGGTCAAAAATGATCTTTTTGGTGTTTTTGTGGAAATTTGTTTTTTCAACTGAAAAATTTTCCAGGAAAGTGTCTGCTTTCAATAATTTTTTTTTTATTTTGACCAAAAAATTATTTGATTTTTAGAAACTTTTTTTTAACTATAATTTGAAATTCCATGGAAAAATATTTATTTTCTGACCAACTCTACTTACATGTTAGAAAGCAATAATTAAACTGAGTTTAATACAAATAGTCAGTTGAATACATGTTGACAGCATCATGGTAGAAACCCCATAGTTAAGGTTCAGCGATGTTGCTTTTATTTTTAGTCTCTGTGCTCAGCTACTTATGCTTTCTCAAAAAAGTCTTTTGGGGCTGAAACTTTTCACTCCTTGCCTTAGCTCAGCAATTATTTTTTAATAGAAACTGAAGAAAATGTTGTGTTTTCTGAAGGTGAACAAAAAACTGAGGCTTCAGTTATTTTGTAAAAAATGTTGTTGGACTTTTACAACTAGATATTAGCATTGTTTTTAATTCAACAATGCAAGCTTTTCCTTGTCTGAAAAAAGATGAATCTGAATGTAACTTTCTTTACTGTTTTTATTATATAGCAAAGTATGATGTTCTGAGTATTCATAGGTTCAAATACTTTTTTCTATGAACACTCTCTTGGCTACGTCTAGACTACAGGCTTCTTTTGGAAGAAGCTTTTTTTTGGAAAAGATCTTCCGAAAAAACTTCTTCTGAAAGAGAGCGTCCACACTGCAAATGTGCATCGAAAAAGCAATCTGCTTTTTTGAAAGAGCGCATCCAGACTGAATGGATATTTTGTCCCGTGTAAGCTGTGATTGCTATGGACAGAATGGCCACCAGGGCACCTGTGCTTTTTCCTCTTCTCTCTTCTTCCGAAAGAACTCCCTCTTCTCCGTCCACACACGCCTTTTTGTGAAAGAGCTCTTTCGCAAAAAGTCTTCTCCTCGTAGAATGAGGATTACCAATGCTGGAAAAAAAACCCTGTTCTTTCGATTTTCTTGTGGAAGAATGCAAATGCAGTGTGGATGTTCCTTAAGTTTTGTCGGAAAAATGGACATTTTTCCGACAAAACTCTGTAGTGTAGACATACCCTTAGGCTCAAACAACTCCATATGACTGTATAAGGATGGTGAGACCATTCTAGCCATTATACAGTAAAGGTATATGTTACTTGCTAAAGTATAGACTTGTCATCCAGCGTGAGTTTTCCAAAAGCATTCTTTTTCTATCACCTTTTCAACTTAACCTGCACAATGGTAAAGGATGGTTTATATCTGACATACTTTATTTGAGTTTTAGAGGATTCTGGATGAATTATGATAAATCATGGAAGTCTTGGTTTCAACTGGAAGCACGTTGACCGGATACTTGAAAAAGATTAGCTGTCTTGGTCTGAGCGTACCTGATAATATTTAAAATTTTTGAAAAGGTAAGCCTGTATTGGAAAGCTTCATAAAAAATCAAAATAAGATAAACTAGAAGATTTACTCAGTGTTGCTCGAGTCCTTTACTCAAGTAAGTTTTGTTTTTCTTCACTTAAATCATTGTTCTGGGATGGGGCTAGGGATGAGGGGTTCAGAATGCAGGCTGCCCCTGGGAGACAGGACGACTCTAGCTCCCTCTGACCCCAGCAGTTTGGAGCCAGGTGAGAAGCACCTGTCCATGGCCACTGCAGCTGCAGAGGGCATAACTGCAGGAGAGGTACAAGTCCCCCAATTGGAGGACAGACAGACAGACAGACACACACACACACACACACACACACACAAGAGAGAAACAGGCACATACACAGACAAATGCTCTGACATATACAGTAGATAGCTCCACTCCTACCATCTGCTGGCCGAAGGGGGTTATAGCTGTCCTAGTCCCCATCCCTGGCCCCTTCTGGTCAGTCTGTATTAAAAATTTTCCTCCTACCAGAACCCTGCCTTTCCATTTCATGAGAAACAATCAAATTCCAGGCACATCCCATTATCCTGGCCACAACCAAACCCTGACCTTGCTTCAAGTTATGGCAAGAGGAAGCTGCCTACCAAATTTGATGGTCCTAGCTCTTACTGCATAGGAAGAGTTCTTGAACAAATGCACTCATAGAAGGACAGACAGGCAAACACACATTTCTAAAATATATAGTAAGAAGATTAATGGGATTGGTGGTAATGAAGAGTAAGAATACTAAGGATTCAGAAGCAGAGCTTTAGTGTGAATGGTTTGGTGCTACAATAATAAAATATTGTGGTTGAAGGAAAGATAAACAAAATCATGTGATAATGGGAAGGAGAAACAATATTTATTAAATACTTCTCACATTTTCACACAGCTCTGCATGGATTTTGGGTCACATGCAGCCATCTTCACCCAAAGAAAGAGAAGAAGAGATGGAATGGTTTCTGGGTCCTCATCTTGAATTCTTGAGACTCATCAAGCAGCAGTTTTTGGTAAGAAACCATAGTAAATATGAGAGTTAAAGTTTTTTTATCTGGAACATTCTGCTCACTGGTCAGATTTGTCCCAATGTGTAGCTCCTTCTTGGAATAGTCTGATCCCCAAGAATGATACAGTCCACTGGTTGCTCCCTTTGAAATGATTCTGTAACTCATTTTAGTGCCATTGGGCCAGGCTTCATTAAGCTTTTTCATTTGATAGCAGGACTTCTGAATACACAGTACCTCCTCCTACCAGTCAGGTATATAAATGAATTCATAGACCTTCTTACCTCTGGTATATTAACATATTTAAAAGGAACTGAGGATCAACTGATCATAAGAGAAACAAATAATAGGGGAAAGGACATGGCTAAATTAAACTGAGATGGGAGCAAGTGGACAGCGGGCGTCAGGAGCCATTGCTATCTCTAGCATGATGCCAGTCCCAAGGCAACTCACCAGGCTGAAAACCCAGAAGTAGGAGCAAAGTCAAGGATTCCATTCCCACTGGCAGCTGAGCCAGAACTTGGAGCAAGACAGAAGCAAGAATGGTTCCCTGGCCATAGGAGCAGCACAGTCCCTCTCCGGAAGGGCAGTGACCCTAAAAGCTTGGGCCCTCTCTGATGCCCAGCCCCTTACCTATTCTTATAGGCATTTCCATGGTAGGTTTTTTTTTTTTTAAGGATGAGGGCCTCAGTTTCAGATTTTGTCCCAGACCCTCCAAAACCTTTGTGCAGTTCTGCCATCAGTTGGAGAGGTAGAGTTCCTACAGTGACAGAAAAACACTTTCCAGCATTATAGTCTGTATCTACACTATGCAGTACATCAGCATAGCTGTGGCACCATAGCTATGTTGCTTTAGCAACCTGTCAGGTAGACATGGCTAGAAATGACAACAGGATTGGACCTGTAACCCCACAGAAATCATAATTCAGTGGGAGCAGGATTATATAAAAGCATTAATAACTTTGCTTAATTTCAACTTGCTTTTTCAAAAAAAAATGGCCAACACATGAGGAGATTTAATAGTTTGGAATGTTTGTAGGCACAGTAACAAACCGATTTTGAGCTATTCGGAAAAGTTAGGCAAATATAAAACTTCAAATTAGGGAAACTTTTTACTAGCCAATAACTCATTGTATGAATGGTTTTCTCCAAACTCTGTAGAACTATTCTCCTTTGCCATTAAATTTCTAATTTTCAAGGAAAACTGGTTTTCCAAGCCAAAGATATGGGCAAGGGGACTAAAATAGGGCTTTATAAAGAAAGTTGTTTGCAACCCTAATTATTAGAAAGGTTACTACCTGTCTATAGTCACCATATAATAAATGAAATGTAGAACAGATGAATGTTTTAAGCACACTTAGAATGAAAATTGTGCCATGGGCAGGGCTGGATTAAGGCATGGGCTAGCCGGGCAGCTACCCAGGGTGCCAACCTATGGGGGGTGCCTGATGGCAGCTGTAAGGGGCATGCAGTGCCCCTTATAGCTGCCATCAGGCACCACGCGCCCAGCTCCCGGATCGTGGGCTGCAGCAGCTCCCAGCGGCCACCCTGCAGCGGCCACCCGTGGCGGGGTCCGCGTTAACCCCTGCAGTGCCGGCTGGAAGTGCCCTTCCCCCCGCGGCCGCGGGGCCCCGCACGGCCAGGCTCAGCCCGCGGTGGGCACCCCTGGGCTGCGCGCCAGCGGTAGTAGCTGGGCTGGGCTGGGCCGGGCTGGACACGTGAGTCCTGCCACCGCCAGCTCTGCGTGCCCTCCCCCAGGTACCGGGCAGGGGCGGGGCCGCACATGCACCCTCCCCCACATGCCAGTGCGGGGGCAGGGACGTGCATGCGCCCTCCCCCAACCCGGGGTGCCGGAATGGCTCGGTCCGGCCCTGGCCATGGGAACAAGTACATTGAAATGCTTATCTTAATTTTAGACATATTTTAATAGTAATTGAAAAGTAGGAAAACTTAAAGAAGCTGAAGCTATTTCAATTATGTATGACTTAATATTGTTCAATCTGAAAACAAATTGTTCTTTTGAATTGTTACTATAGGTCATGGTAAAAACTGTTTCTCACTGTATGTACATACAGTATAAATTATGCATCCCTGATCTTGGTTGGGGCCTCTAGGTCCTAGCCTAAACCTAATTAACCTAATTAACATTGCAGATATTTGTAAGGTAAAAAAACTTAGAAAAAAGTATCTTTAAAACAAACAATATTTAAGATATTCTTTATTTAATGTCAAGGAACAAAAAAGGGCATAATTCCAATTGTATATAAACTTATACACAATCCCAACTTTTTTTTGATGGACACTTTAATATATATACAAAATTAAAAGATTTCATTCAAGTAATCTTCTAATGGATAAGAGTAAATTAATTTCCATAGATAAGTTCATTTTTTACACTCTTTCAGTGTAGAAACCTATTAGTAGTCAAAACCATGTCGTTTGTATAGCTAAGTCTTTTCAGCAGCAATATATAGCTATTGCTAAACAATTTCACATGATATGCTAATATTCACCAGTTGGAAAATGATTATAAAAATTCTGCAAATGTTTTTAAAACTATCTAAAGCACTTAGATGAGTGTCAGTATAAAGACCTAAATTATATAGTATAAAATCTTAAAGAGAACCAATGTGTATGTTCTATATATTTCAGAGTGTTTGTCTGTTTGTGTGTCTGTCTTTCTGTCCCCCAACTGGGGAACATGCACCCCTCTCCCGACTGTGCATGCTGCAGCTGCAGCAGCCATATATACAGGTGCTTTTCACTTGGCCCTAAGTTGCTGGGGTGAGAGAGGGCTGGGGTTGTCCCTTTTCCCCAGGGCAGCCTTCATTCTGAACCCCTCATCCCTAGCCCCAATCCTGAACAATTATTTAACTGAAGACAAACAAAACGTATTTTAGTTAAGGATGTGAACAATGCCAGGTAAATCTTCTAGTACTGTAAATACAATGTGACTGCATTGATCTTTGAGTAGGCAATTTGTTTGAATTGATAAGTGGTAACTTCAGTTTAATGTGGATGCATCCCATTCACTTTTACAAACTGTTTCCAATGTGTCTAGTTCAATAAGTAATATACATTAATTAGTAGGTAATAGATATGGTTGAGAAAGCAATATATCCAAATCAATATGTGATATCACCTAGTGAACTTCATTTAATAAGCATATCTTTTCCTATGAGTAATACCTTTTTTTCAAATTCTTAGCATAGGAGTTTCAATATAAACTATTTAAAATTCACCAAGCAGTGCATTTATTTTAGTATGATCCATGTATCTAGGCATAGTACACATTTACATTCAGGCTACGGCTACATTGCAATGCTATTTCGAGATCCTGGAGTATCCCAAAATAGCTATCCCAATGGTCCCCAACGTGGTGGTGCCCGCTGGTGCCATGGTGCCCGCCAAGTGAACGGGGCCAGCCCCACCCCCGGGCGCACGGCACATGGGTGGTGCCGGCCCCCTGGGCGCACGGCGTATGGGCAGCGTCAGTCCCGGGCGTGCAGCACATGGGTGGCCCCGCTCCCCGGGCGTGCAGCACATGGGCAGCCCTGCCCCCAGGTGCACAGCATTTGGGTGGCCCTGCCCCCGGGTGCGCGGTGCAAGGTCTTCTCTGGCTTAAATCTCTGTTTGGATCACACAGTAAAAATCCTTTCTAGGAAACATCAAATTCAAAGAGAAATAGTTCCTTGCCCTTCAGGATCAATTACGAGAATAGTTTCTTGCCCATCTGAGCTGAATTGGACTTACAGATTTTAACAGCCCCCTTTCTTTTATTTCCACACAGAGAGATGATCAATTGATTGGCCAGGCCCCTAATCACTCAATATTTTAATGGCAAACCCAACCCTTTCATCACTTGGAAACTAATCAGCAACTAATGCAGATCTCCAAGCACAGTACCTTTAACTCATCCCTTTCTGGCAGATATTCTAGTAGTGAAAACAGAGCAAAAAATCAATGTCGTCTTAGAACAATTATTGGATCTCTTACTTTCATTTCTATCATGTCAGAATAACATGCAGCCAGCCACCAGTTTGATGCAATCAGGATGATTTTAAACCTTCCCCAGATTTCTTAAATTTTCTTGAAGTTGAGATTATTGCTGGGAATAATTACAATTGACTCCTCTGTTCCAGGGATAGCAGAGCCCCCTTTATCTTTCCTTATATACTGATTGCCTATAGGGATTTTGTTTGTTTGTTTGTTTTGTTTTTGTTTTTACAGGACAAGATACACAAATGGTCTTCTAAGATAGTAAATTATTGTGCAAAGGACAGAAAATAAATTCTGCTATTCCTTGTTCACTGTCTATCTCCTCACACCATCTTATTTGTTCAGTAAAGGAGCTCTTGATATGCAGTTGTTTTCTAATGCTGATTGAGATAGATATATTGTTCTCAGCTTTAGGAAAATTAATCTGTTTGGATTGTGTGTTTCTCCAGTAACTAGAATCCCTGCACTAATGTTTTTTCTAAGCAGTTTACCATTCTGTAAAGCACCCATTTGTGTTCTTTCATGGTACTGAAATAATGCTTCCTATATAATGCAGGTCATATTGTCCATTATTTTTAACCATTTGCATGAATGTTTCTGACACTAGGAAGAAATGCTGAGAGACAAGCCTCTTGATAAACAAGTTATTTAACAAGAACAATTACAGAAACTTCATACGGAGCCTTGTTCTTTCCATTCCTTTAATAAATTATGCCATCGGTCTTAGCAGTTACAGTAGGTTATCTATATATACCTGTAGAAATTCTGATAAAAGTGCTCTCCTATTTTTATTATCTGTGTTGACTGCATGGTGAGCTGTTCTCTGACTGGAATAAACTATTCTTTTACATATTACAAATTCATGCATCCAGCTCTATTATAGTGATCTGCTGTAAGCTGCTTTATTTGCTTCTTCCAATTAGTCTGTTTTTATGATAACATTATCCAGAAATAGGAGGGGAAATCCCTGTATCTCAATTATGTTATTACAACTACTAGGATTTTGTGGAGATGGGCTTTTATTGGCTATTATGTTCATTATTTTTGTGTTTGGAAAAGTTGAGAATGGAATGAAAGAAGTCTCTCTGTTTTTAAAAATGATCAGATATCCTTGAAATGTCACTTTTATTCTTGTTATTGAGATAACATTGTGTTTGGCACTTTAGAAATAGATGGATAAGCCATCCTCCCATTTCCTATCTAGAAAATGAAATAGAAGAGTATATCCTCCTTTAAGAACAATGCCCTGAGATTTAGTGAACTTTTGATACCCTCCTTTTGTTTTGTTAATTGTGAAAGCATTCAAAATCATATTTGTAAAACAATTAATACAAATTAATCGTATATTTCCTGATGTTACCACTGTTTCGCAGTCTTCCTCTTCCATGCTGAGAATATTTATTGATTAGCTCTCTATACATATGGATGTGAGGAAAATTTTGTAAGTTATGACTGCTGAGAGATCATAATTTTCTTTTCCAATATGCTATTTTTTTCATTTTTCCAGTTCTTTTTCTAAGACTTTTGCCAAGACCCATCAGATTTGCATGTCTACACATTAGCAAAGAATGGGGGCACAGGAACATCAAAATGGCCATACTGAGACAGATCAAAGTTTCATCTAGCCCAGTATCCTACCTTCCAGTAGTGGTCAGTGCTTGGTGCTCCAGAGGGCAAGAACAGAAGAGGTAATCACCAAAGCTTTGTCTACCTTTTGCCAGAAGAGGCAATGCAAATGAAGCATGGATTAGCATTTTCTCACGCTTCATTTGCATAATCTCTTCCAATCTGTTTTTGCACAAGGGGTTTTTGTGCAAAAACAAGCAATGTGGCTGTGTCCGTTTTGTGCAAAACCCCCTTTTTTGTGCAAGATCCTTCTTGCCAGAGCCCGCCTCCTTTTCCCCCCACCACACACCAGGAGTAACCCCCTATTTAGCCCATCCCCCAGCAGGGCTTTGTGAGAGTGGGACTGAAATACTGCCCGAGGAATTGAGCTTCCACCCCCACCCCCACCACCAACCCCCCCTTTCCCTAGGGTACTCCTTTTCCAGCACTTCACCCCTCTCTTGGGACAACAGCCTGAGAGCGCCATACCTGCATAACCAGGGCCCTGATGATCAATCTCCCCATGGTGAACTGGTTCCCAATAGATTGGTAGCTGTCCAGTGTGGTGAGCTTCCAAATAGCGATGGCCACCCACTTCTCAAGGGGGATTGCAGGTCTCCTGTGTGTGTCCCATCGCCTGGGGGCAGGGGCGAGCCACTCACACAGCTCCAGAAAGGTCTATTTCTGCATGTGGAAATTCTGGAGTCACTGCTGGCTGTCCCGCTGCTCCATAATGAGCCGGTCCCACCAGTCGGAACTGAGGTCCAGACACCAGAAGCGGCGGTGCACAGTGGGGTGCAGCTTCAAGAGCTGAGCTCCCAGACAGATGGTGAGGGTCTCCACAATAATCTGGGAGTTGCATTCCTGCAGGGCCAGGAGGGCAGCCTGCAGAAACTGCTGCGGGAACTGCAGCATGACAGATAACTCACTTTTAATTCATGAGTTTTATATCTTTGCCCCAGCCCAGACATACAATAGAAAACTGCATCTTTGAAAACAAAAAACAGAAGGGCTTGACTTGGAGGAGGATGGTAGTGAATATACATGCTCAAACTTTTTGCATCTCTGCCCTTTGAAAATAATAATTGCAATTCCAGTTAAAGAAAATTCTGAGAAAAAGTAGGAGCATATCAATGTTCCCGCTAAGTTTTTCCATCCGTGTATGGAAAAAATTTTGTTATGTGCTCTGAGGCATTTGCAGATGTGTACCACAAATAGAAACATCTGGTGATGGCTGCAGGAAGCTGCAGAACCTCTGCTAATCAGCTGTGTGGCATTTGAACCTCTCCTGGCCGGTCACACAAGCATTCAGCTTACAGGGAACACTGAAGCATACAATCTCTTCCCCTTTCAGCCCCCCCCTCCCCCCCGCCCCACATCTAAGACCTAGAGTGACGACAGGAGCCACAAATACTGATTTACAGTGGGGTGTCACTAATCATCCTTTTGTCTACAATTTAGCTTTAATTCTGCAAGGATGTAAACATGGATAGTCTTACTAAAGTGAATATGATTATTCACATGTGTAAATGCTTGCAGGATTGGGGACATAAGCATTTCCTATGTATTACCACATTCTTTTCCTTCTGACTGTATTTATTTAAGATTTAAAAAAAAAATCTGAGGCTTTCCTGAATTAATTTAGCAGAGTTTCTGACTCTGCCCCTTTAAAAACAAATAGTAGCGACCTCCCTTAGCAACCTTGTTGCTAAGATGGGCATTTTTGTTATGCCAGACTGTTGATTGCAACTTCTGAAGTACTGCCTAAGAAAGCCAGGTATGAGTCAATTGCTTCCGTTTGGATCTTTTTTAAAATCCCCACTTTCTTCATTTTTCATGAAAGAAAAAATTTTAAGAAACAGAAATCCTCAAAGTGACTTTTATAAAGGATTCTTGAGGTAATTTTATTTTAAAAGTGCAATTAGTGATACTTGACTGTATCCCTGTTTTCAGCTTTAGACTGTCCAGAGATAGACAAACCTATCTTACTGAACAACTTCAAATCTCTTGCATTCTTTCATAGACAAAAGCATTTAATTATGCATTATAATTTTTTAAAGACTCCTGCTATGGCACTTAATTTCAAGAGCTATTGGAACACTTATTGTAAGGACCAGTCACTTTCACCTACACACACACAGAATTATTTGAATTTGATTCTGTAAAGTGCTATATAGTAACGTGCTACATATTAAAATGAAATAACTTTTCAGTGTAATGTTAGTAGATTTAAAATATTATTTGACTCCAAGATTTACCCAGTATTGCTCATGTCCTTAACTCAAATAAGTTTTGTTTTTCTTCATTTAAATCATTGTGCTGGGGTGGAGCTGGGGATGAAGGGTTCAGTATGCAGGGTGGCCTGGGGAAAGAGGACAACCTCAGCCCTCTCTCACCACAGCAGCTTGGAGCCAAGTGAGAAGCACCTGTCCAGCATTCCCCAGTCACAGACAGATACAGGAGCATACAATTCATACAAACTCTCTGAAATAGATAGTAGATAGTAGTCCCTTTCTCTACTTCTGCCCCTGCTGGCCCAATGGGTTATAGCTGTACAGTCCCCATCTTTGACCCCTTCCTGCCCCTTTATATTCATTCTGCAGTATAACTTCCTCCTACCAGACTTCTCCATTTCCATTTTGTGAGAAACAATTGAATTCCAGGCACATCCCATTGTCTTGGCACAACCAAACCCTGACCTTGCTTTAAGTTATGATAAGAAGCTGCATATCAAATTTGGTGGCCCTATCTGTTAACATTTACGAGGAGCTCTTCAACAGACAGACAGACAGACACACACACACACACACACATTTCTAAAATATATAGTAAGAAGATGTGAGTGGCTCTGAGTACTAGGGAGGGAATTCATCCCTTATCTGGAGTTGAGGTTTATGCAGAGATCCAACAGGGTACAGCTTGCAACCGTGTAACCTGAGCTCTCATTTGTATTTCAGAGTGCCTTAAACAGATTTATTTGAAATTGATTCCTTGCTGACAAACTAAATAGATATCAGAACTCTTAAATCAAGGTAGTAGTTATAAATCATGGAGGGTGTACCTCTATAGGCTGAATCATTTTCTGAACAGTTTGAATTAAATCACTTAACTTCATCATGTAGACAAAGCTTTAGGAACATCTGTAAATTTCAGATTTGGCAAGAATGAACCAGCTAAAAGTGAGAAGGAACACCATTCTTGCAATAAACTGTATATGGACCAACCATGTACAGTTTGTAGATGCTTTACAATAATGGGTAACTCATACACAATTTATATTTGTCAACTTGATTCACTTTTATAGGGAATTATAAAAAAAAAAAAAAACCTTGTAGATATATTTTGAAGATCATATGACCTGGCTACAAATAGCAGGAAATTATTCCGTTTTCAAAACCATAAAACTGTTTTTTTCAAGAGTTAAATAGTTTAACATGTTACTTTTAAGTTAATAGGGTCCACTGGATGCAGAGGTATGCCTTTGTGAAGTCTGTTGCATAATGAGTGCTTATGCATTAATGTGTACATCTGATTTTAATAATTTCTGTATTACAGGCAGGTATCATTTGCTGCAAACATGAATTTCAATGAAGAATGCCAGATTATGGCTATGGAGGTTAGTCTGAATAGTTAAATGCATAGATGGATTATGGGGCATTTCTTTCTTTCTAAAAAGTATGATAGGGTTTTGTTCATATCACACTTTTGCTAGTTACTAAATAGTAATATACAGATTTCTTAATATAGGAGTTAATTGTCCTTTGGGTAAATGCAAGTGACTCATTCTAATTGATAGGGGTTATATGTGGCTATTAAGAAAAAATGTATTTCTGTGCAAATCAATCAAACATAATACAATGCACTATATTTTACATACACTAGTTTTTAATGTTATTGCTAAATCATTGATCATAAGATGTTTTTTATATTACATTAGTAATTAATTATTGTAGTACCTGCTGTATATGGGGCATTTTCCAAATACTCAAAAAAGGACAGTCCTGTCTCTGAGTTCAAAATCTAAGGACAGACAAGTACCATAGACAGGTTAAATGGAAGGCAACTGGAATGACAATATGCACATGATATACAAGTCAACTTTTATTATAGGAAATATTAAATAAATGCACAATCTTTGTGATCACGTGAGTTAGTTACACCACCCAGTTTTCAAAAACTGTTCTTGAAGTGATGAAAGATTATTTTACTCTGAGCTAACGGTACTATGTCGCAGCAACCGATGAGTTGTGAATGATGCAGGTTTCTATGCCATGTAGTCGGCACCTTTACAAGAGCAGCCCACCCGGCAGATAAGCTGCAAGCGCGAGCCCGCTGCCGAATGAAAGCCAGCTGAGGCCAGGCTGATAAGCAGACACGTTAACTAGATGACGCCCAGCAGAGCTGGGGCCCAGATCCTGCCACGCTGCGGGCCAGGCACGCTCGGTGTCCCTGCGTGGGACGATGCCAACGGAAGGGCGGGGGGGCGCTACAGGCGGCACCAGCCGAGCCCCAGGGCCGGGTTAATCCCTGTGCCTTTGCCTCCCGCGGCGGCCAGGAGGCGGCGGGCGAGGCGCCGGCCCACGTGGCGCAGCCGAGGCGGAGAAGAAAGCAGCCCGTGAGTTCGGGGCCGACCCTGCCGGGGGCCCTTTCACATTAGCGGAGTCGGTTGCCGTGGCAGCTTCCTCTCCGGACGGGGAGCAGAACTACCGCGCATGCGCGCGATGGGTTGCTAGGCACCGCGCAGAGAGCTTTACGACTGGCGGGGGGGGAGGGGAGTTGGGGACACTGCGCGTGCGCCCTGGAATGCGAGGTGGGCGGGGGGGGATTCTGGACACGCAGAGCGATGACCAGGGCGGGCGGGTGCGGAATACATCCGGGTGACCGGGGGCGGGGGGGTTCTTCGCGTTGTGCAGCGCCCCCTGACGTGCGGTTCCTTTCCCCTCCTCCTCTCCCCAGCTGCTGGAGGCCGTTGGTCCCGCTGTTTTGCTGGCGGAGGAGGAGGACCCGGCCGGGATGGCGGCGCCTGCTGCCACCGCCCGGACACCGCGCAGTAAGTGTCTGAGTGATCCTGGGGGGGAGGATTCCGCCGGGCCGCAGTCTCCACCCCTTGCCTAGGAGCTTCCGACGCCGCTGTGGCCGCGCCTCCGGCCCCCACACTTCTTGGGGTGGGGGGGGAGGAGCCTGCTGGGGCAGCTCCGGGACTGGGGCGGCGCCGGGAGGAGCGGGCTGCATCCCTGGGGGCGAGCCAGCGGGGGCAGAGGAGGCCCGGCGGGACAAAGGCTGCTTCTGCCCGATTGGGTGACTTGCTGGTGCTGTTCTCTTAGTTGCATGCGCCGCTGGAGAAACTGTGCCTGGTACTGGGTCAGACCACCCTCCATCCAGCCCTGTATCCTGTCTGCAGACAGTGGCCAATACCAGGTGCCCTAGAGGGAATGAACCTAACAGGAAATGGTCAATCGATCTCTCTCCTGCCGTCCATCTCTAGGCTCTGACAGAGGCTAGGGACTCCATTCCTTACTGGTAATTGAGGGCAGCTGCATATTTACATGACATGAAAAAATAACCAGCACAGAGCTAAACTCACTTGATGGAAAGCACTGAGTAGTCCTGTAGCGCCTTAGAGACTAATATATATATATAGTGTCATGAGCTTTCCTGGGTAAAACCCAGCTAGAGTGGAGTGGAGCTCATCTCATCTCATCTCTTCTGAAGAAGTGGTATGTTAGTCTCTAAGGTGTAAAATTTACAGCCTTACCCCTCAGACTTTTAAACACGATGGACAGGGCTGCGTATGCTTTGATTGTCAAATGTATTTTATAGGGATATAGAAAAGCTTCCTCTGATTAAATGGTAATTTATAGAATATACTACTTTCTTCATTTTAAATAAACATTTCAAAGGGTTCAGGAACACTAGTCATTGGTCTGGGCAATAATTTTTATGGGAGGGGGCCAGTGTTGTCTTCAGATTGTCATTGTCAAGTCCAAGTCGAGTCTCAAGTCACTACAGGTCAAGTCTCGAGTCCCTAAAGTCACTTTCGAGTCAAGTCCCAAGTCGAGTCTGAAGTCTTATTTTAAAAAATGTCAAGTCACTTTTGTACAAGCCATCAATATCGGCATTTTCGGACAATTTTTTTCACCAAGTCGATTTAACAAAATTAGCAAATCTCAAGTCAAGTCTCAAGTCAGAAACAATGAACCCGAGTCAAGTCTCAAGTCGAGTCATCTAGGCGACTTAAGTCGGACTTGAGTTCAAGTCGTGGGACTCGAGTCACCAACTCTGGAAGGGGCAACTACAAGAATTTGGTAAAGGGCCGCACTCTTCTTTGATATTAATAGAGGAGGTCCCAGGTCTGGGATGGAGTTTAGGTGCAGAAGGGAACTTGGGGTAAGGTATTAGGGTACAGGAGGAGTTGTAGGATCTGGGAGAGAGTTTGGGTGCAGGAGAGGATTAGGGATATAATAGTGTAGTCGATTAACTGATAAGCAAAAGCTTAGATTAATGCTATAGACTACACGCATTTCTCTTCCTTCCTCTCCTGCCCTCCCCCCTTACCAGTAAATTTTTTAGCAGGCTGGCCTGCAGCCCAGCTCAGTCCTGGCTTGCGATGGGTCCAGGATCTACCCCTGGCGTGGCTCTGCATTTAAAGTGTATTAGGAGCCGACCAAGCAGCGCAGTTCTGGCTCGTGCCGGGTCCAAGAGTTCAGGACCTCCCCCCCAGACAGAGGCTGCCGCCACCTTGCACTGCTACCTCTTTATCAGAGACAGCAGCGCAGGGCGACAGGCAGCTGGTCCATTAGGGGAACTGGTTTTTAAACTGGCTGCGCTTATGGACCAGCTCGCCTGGCACCCCACACTGCTGCCTCTGATACAGAGGCAGCAACATGGAGTGGTAAGGGGTTCATTGGGAGTGGGGCTGGAGCGCAATGGCTGCTGGCCCTGTTCCTGGAGACTATAGAATAGATGACTAACTGATAAGAATTAATGAGGTTACTCAACTATTCAGTTAACCAATTAACATCCCTAGAGAGGATTCTGACCTGGAGTAAGAGTACATGGTTGGAGGTGGTTTGTGACCTGAGGTGGGTATGCGGGGATTTGGATTATGACCAGGGGTAGGGGATTGGGATGTAAGGTCTGGGAAAGGCGAGGGTGCAAAGAGTTTGTGTTACATGGGTAGGGGTACGGGGGGGGGGGAGGGTAGAGGGGAGGGAGGAGCTGGGGAGCTAGAGGCAGGCTTTGGCCAGGAGGTGCTTACCTGGGTGGCTCCTGGTCAGCAGCCCAGCAGGTTCCTCAGGCAGACTTTTTGCCTGTCCCGCCCGTGCATGTCGCTCAGAGTAATGGGCTGTGGGGGCCATGTGCTTCTCTGAATGCTGCGAGCCTATGGAAAGGGGTACTTCGTGCACTGCCTGTCATACAAACAGACAGCTCACATTGGCCAGAAACCAGCCAATGGGAGTTGGGAGATGGTTCTTGGGGTGGGAGCAGTATGCAAAAAGGCTCTCCTCCCCATACCGCCTGCCCAGTCTGGGCTTGCAGAATTCAAAGAAGCACATGGCCCCTGCATTCAGCTTTTCTGAGTGGCATGTGAGGGTGGGGCAGGGAGCCTGAAAGATCTGGCAGCTTGGGCCCACGGGCTGTATTTTGCCTGCCCTTTGTAAATATGCTTAATAGTTTTGTAACAGTCTAAGAATCAGCTTTTTAATTTATTATACTGTATTTGAACATTAGATCTGACACTTATACACCATCATACACAGAATGATGCGTAAGTAATATTTTGATGTCAGGATTATTTTATCACTATTGTTATTCATCTCCTTCCTTTTGAGGGCAAGGATGAAAGAATATATTCAAACATATAAGCTCTTATATAAGGTCTCTTCTTGAATCTGTTGCAGCAGAACACTTCATTGTGGAATTGGGGAGGGTGTCCAAAAACCAAGTAATTTAAATTTTGCTAGACAAAATTGTTCTTATTCTATTTTTGTAAAATATTTTAGTGAGCAGTTGTACCATCTGTTTTATTATAAGATTTTTCACAGAGTACACAAATAAGAAAAATCACTCATTTTACAAATGAGGTAAATTAGAGGAATCAAATGGAACATTTTCTAACTTAAAATGAAATATATTATGAGTGGTTAGAACAAATTAATTTTATTTACAAGACAATGTTTGTTTCAAGCTCTTAATATATGAAATTGTTGGTTTTATTTTTATATTTTCTATTTTTTTCTAGTTTGAAACAATTTTTGCTTTGAAATTTAAGCTAATTATTCTGAAAAGATTAAAAAAAGTTTGAAATCAATACAGACTTATCAGAACATTGAAGTTGGCACCCTCCTCCATCACCATTGGTTATTTTGAGTTGCAAAACTTTGAGATTTTGACTTTTGGACACCAAAAAACCCTGTAAACTCAGAAATGCATTTCCTACCCAGCTGTAGTTTTTAACTGTGCGTCATTTCCCTGCAGCATACAGATCAGCAAGATGATAGTGTGAAAAGACAGCTTAATCCAACATATTCACCTGATTTATGCCTAGGTCCCTTTTTCATGTTGCTACAACTAATTTAGGACACTTAAAGTTTAAATTTGTTTTTCTAATTTGCTTTGCATTTATCAACATTGAGCTTTATTTGCTATTGTATTGTCCATTCATCAAGCATGCTTAATTCCCTCTGAAGTGCTTCACAGTCTAGGAATGTAAGCAACTAGTCGCTATCCGATTAGCGTAAGCTTATCGGATAGTCAAGTAGTCATTTGATTAGTTGCTTCACACACCCCTTGCTGCCTCTAGAAGAGAGGCAGCAAGGGGGGGAGCAGGAGCCGGTGCTGGGGGGAGCCAGCTTAAAAGCCGGTTCCCCCAGCACTGTCTCCGCGAGGGGTAGTGGAGGCAGAGGCGTCCCTGCTGCTGCAATTCTCTGTTTGAACTATACAAGAGCCGTAGCAGCTCTTGTACGTTTCAAACAGAGAATTGCAGCAGCAGGATAGCGAGTGCCCCCCTTATCGACTAATCAAGTAGATGATGGAAATTCCACCGACTACTCGATTAATTGATTAATCAAAATGTAACATCCCTCTCATAGTCCCCTCTGCACTTTACCACTTACATAACTGTCATCTGCAGATTTTGCAACTTCGGTGCACATATAAACCCTTCCAGGATCACTAATAAATATCTTCAATAATGTGAGACCTAACCTGGTCCTTCAACCCTTGCTATTCATCATTTGCTATGATGAAAACATTTATTCCTACTCTATTTCCTCTGATAGCAAGTTTTTGGTCTGTGACAATACATTGCATCTCACACTGTGTCTATTTGGTTTTTTTTAGAAAAGGGGTTGGGAAACCGGCTTTGGGTTAGGGGACCGGTTGGGACACACAAGTGAGAAGCAAAAAAAATAAAATAAAAAAATCATCAAATCCTCACTGACGAGGCGCTCGACTAAGAAGGAAAAAGATACTCCTCACATTCCTTTCGCACACCAGAGCCTTGAAGGGCCCAGCCTAGTAGATTTTTGTGTACTCCAGCCGCATGGTGGGGTGGGTGGGGTGCTAGAGCTTCAGCACAGGCTCCCCAATGCAGGGGGGGCCCTTAGCCTCGGGAGTTGGATCAAGGTAAGCCAGGGCCCATATTCGGCCCCCAGGTCTGAGGTTCCCCACCCCTGCTTTTGAAGCTTTTTCTGAGGTATATGCCTCCCGGTGTCCTGGTTTCAGACACCTAATTCCTTGAGAAATATGGAACCTGGGGCACCCTTCTTGATATCTGTTATTGGCCGTTATTGACGTAGTTCCCCACCTCATATGCTGGCTTTGTGGTGCTCATTGATCAGGTTCCTGCCTCCCCATGTGTTGTATAGGGAGTGAGGTACTTAACCCAAGGTTTTTAGATCCCACTGGTTGGTTAGCCTTTTAAAAGTTAGGCGTTGCAACACCTAAGTCCCTTTATGGTGTACCATACCCTTGGTATATCATGTGGATGAAGAAAAGGAAGCTGTTCCACTCTGAGTTTCAGGATGCATTCCTATGCACAGCTTATCCCTAGATTCTTATGAAATTCTCTCCTCAGTAAGTCTCAGTGAATTACACAGCAGGGATGTTAAATAGTTTGTTCGTCCTTAATCTCTTCAAATGTCCCCACTGGAACTGGTAGAGCTGGGTTGATTATTTCCACTTAGTCAGAGAGTCAGTGTCATGCTGTTTGGAATGGTTTCCATCTGTGGGCACCTATCTCAGGATAAACTTTTTAGAAAAAAAGGATAGAAAGTTTAAAAAAGTGGTGGTGTCTTTTATTATTAAATTTCACCAAGTCATTAACAAATGTGAACTCCTATACCAGTCTTACCATGGAGTCACAAACAGTCCCTTTAGATTCTCCAGTCTGTTTTCCCACAGGGACAAACCGGATTTTGTGATTAAGAAGTCATTTATATAAAAAAATCATTCCACATTCAGGTTGCTCCCAGGCCCAAGAAACCAGTCACTTACCCCAGATCAATTGGTACCTGAGATTTGATGTTCGATGGTGATGGGTTGCCTAACATAATGAATGCTAGCGGAATGGAGTAGGTTTAGAAGATTAAAAAAAAAGAACAAATTAAAAATTATTTAGAAAAGTTAGATGTCTGCAAGTCACCAAGGCCCTGATGAAATGCATCCTAGAATCCTTAAGGAGATGATAGAGGAGGTATCTGAGGCTTTAGCTATCATCTTTGAAAAGTCATGGAAGTCAGGAGAGATACCAGAGGACTAGAAAAAGGCAAATATAGTGCCCATCTATAAAAAGGGAAATAAGAACAACCCAGGAAACTACAGACCAGTCAATTTAACTTTTGTGCCAGGAAAGAAAATAGAACAAGTAATTAAGGAATCCATCTACAAACATCTGGAAGATAATAAGTCGATAGGTAACAGCCAACATGGATTTGTTCGATTAGCTAATTAATAGAAATTGTACATCCCTAATTTTACATCTACTGCTTCCCCATCAACTAGATCAGTAATCTTATCACAGAAGGAAATTAAGTTAAGAACATAAGAACATAAGAATGGCCATACTGGGTCAGACCAAAGGTCCATCGAGCCCAGCATCCCATCTGCCGACGGTGGCCAATGCCAGGTGCCCCAGAGAAGGAGAACAGAAGACAATGATCAAGTGATTTATCTCCTGCCATCCATCTCCTGCCCTTGTTATGAAGGCTAGGGCACCATACTTTATCCCTGGCTAATAGCCATTTATGGACCTAACCTGCAAAAATTTATCCAGCTCTTTTTTAAACCCTAATAGAGTCCTGGCCTTCACAGCCTCCTCGGGCAAGGAGTTCCACAGGTTGACTGTGCGCTGTGTGAAGAAAAATTTCCTTGTATTAGTTTTGAACCTACTACCCATCAATTTCATTTGGTGTCCCCTAGTTCTTGTATTATGGGAAAAGGTAAATAATTTTTCTATAATCACTTTCTCCACACCATTCATGATTTTATATACCTCTATCATATCGCCCCTCAATCGCCTTTTTTCCAAACTGAAAAGTCCCAGTCTCTCTAGCCTCTCCCCATATGGGACCCTTTCCAAGCCCCTAATCATCTTAGTCGCCCTTTTCTGAACCTTTTCTAATGCCAATATATCTTTTTTGAGGTGAGGAGACCACATCTGCACGCAGTACTCGAGATGTGGGCGTACCATAGTTTTATATAGGGGAAGTATGATATCTTTTGTCTTATTATCTATCCCTTTTTTAATAATTCCTAACATCCTATTTGCCTTACTAACTGCTGCTGCACACTGCGTGGATGTCTTCATAGAACTATCCACTATAACTCCAAGATCCCTTTCCTGATCTGTCGTAGCTAAATTTGACCCCATCATGTAGTACGTGTAATTTGGGTTATTTTTTCCAACATGCATTACCTTACACTTACCCACATTAAATTTCATTTGCCATTTTGCTGCCCAATCACTCAGTTTGCTGAGATCTTTTTGTAGTTCTTCACAATCCCTTTTGCTTTTGACTGTCCTGAACAACTTTGTGTCATCTGCAAACTTGGCCACCTCACTGCTTACCTCAAGTTGGTTTGTCATGATTTTTTCTTGACAAATCCATGCTGAACATTCCTTATAACTGTGTTGTCCTCTGGGTGCTTTCAAATTGATTGTTTAATAAATTGCTTCAGTATTTTGCTAGGTATTGAAGTTAGGCTGAATGGTCACTAATTCTCTGTATCTTTCTTGTTCCCCTTTTTAAATATAGATGCTATGCTTGCCCTTATTCAGTCTTCTGGGATATCTCATGTTCTCCACCAGTTCTCAAAGATAATTGTTAATGCTCTGAGATTGCTTCAGTTTGTTCCATAAGTATTCTAAGATTAATTTAATCAGGCCTTACTGACTTAAAATATTTTTAACATTTTCTTGCCCTATGACGACTTATGTTCCTTCTCCCTTCTTAATGTTAATTGTGTTGAATATCTGGTCATCATTAAGCTTTTCAGTGAATACTGAAGCAAAACCATCACTAAGCTCTTCAGCTTTTTTTTATGTAAACATTTATTATCTTTCTTTCTTTGCTAAGCAGAGGAATTACACTTTCCATATGATGGAAAAACCAAAAAGTTTAGACATCCTTCAGTTTGTTGTGCTCCACAGAGCTTTAAAAAGGAGATGCTTCCAGGAGGACTATAGGCAAAATCCTGGTCCCACTGAATGTATCCGAGAAATTTTCTCTTACTTATTAGTCTTTTGCTCCAAATAGAATTTAGCATTTCTTTCTGGCACTGTAGTATTCATAGTCTTTATGTCTATATTAAAGATGATCATTTTTAGAACTCCACTTTAGATGCCC
This sequence comes from Pelochelys cantorii, assembly GCA_032595735.1. NCBI lineage: Eukaryota > Metazoa > Chordata > Testudines > Trionychidae > Pelochelys > Pelochelys cantorii. Next base: position 29,268,754 of record CM064331.1, read on the forward strand.
TTTTGATTAATGACCAACTCTTGCAAGTGACAGAATTTCTATAATGTAAAATTAAAATTTGTAATAATTTTAAAGATAATTTTACCATCATTGGATCATTTTAAATTCATATTTCCATGTTCCCTGTTGAACTTTCTATCCAAGTCTTATTTCTCTTTGAGGCTTTTGCTAAGGAAGCAGTACTTCATGCCATTTATATTAATCTTCTTTCTACTGTATATTTGTCCATTCAAAAACTCTGCCTAAATGGTGAGAGCCTGGACCACCAAATTTATTATACAGCTTCCTCTTATCATAACTTAAAACAACATAAGGGTTTTGCTGTGCCAGGAAAATAAGATGTGCCTGGAATGGGATTTCTTCTCATAAAACCATACAGAAAAGAGACAGAATCATGAAGCAGGTGAAAGGGGTTGGCTGGGGGCATGTCTCCCACCCCCATCTCAGACGGCCCCAGCTCCGAGTCTCCCAGGCACCCATTAGGGTCCCCGGGGGGGACTGAAGCTCCACCCTTCTGCACTCCTGGTTTATACTGGAACATTGTTGTCTGTTCCCCTTCGTCAGGGAGTGAGGGGAAAATGCACAGTTTGCTGCATTCCTCGCTCTGGCTGGGGAGTGCAGGAGGCAGATAAATCTGGACTTACCCCAGCTGGACAACATGCACCCCTCCCCCACCTGTGCCCCTGGGCTGCAGTGGCCACGGAGAGGTGCTTCTTACTTGGCCTCAAGCTGCTGCAGTGAGAGAAGGCTGGGGTAGTCGTCCCCAGGGAAGCCTGCATACTGAACCCCTCATCCCCACTCCCACCCCAGAGCAATGATTTAAATTAAGCATGTGCATTTTCATTTTCTTTTCCAAAAAACAAAAATTGAGGTAAGGACCAGCACAGTAAATCTTCTAGTTACACATACATGTCGTTACATATTTATTGTTTCTCAGTTACTTTTAGAGAAATTTTTTTCACTTTAAAAGTAAACTGTGTTTTTCTAACTTCTGGCTATGTAAACTCAATTTGCAATATAAAGTCAAACTATATTCTTTCTGGTTCAATGACTTATGCCTCATCATCCTTACTGAAGATGGTCCAGATCAAGCTGTTTCCTCATTTTCAACTCTGAAACTCCATTGATTTCAATGGGATTGCACAAGTCTAATTGATGGCAGAATATGTCTCTGAAAATAGAAGTTAGTTAACTGTTCTTCTTCAAGTGATTGCTCATGTGCATTCCAGTTTATGTGTGTATACACCACGTGCACAGTTGCCGGGAAGATTTTCCCTAGCTGGATACTGTAGGTCAGCAGTGGAGACCCCTAGACTGCTGACCGCGTCCTCCCTCAGTTCCTTCTTACCTCCAGTGACAGTTGTCAGAGCTAGAGTCTCTTGCCTCGGGCAAGTTTGCTTTCCCTAGTTGCTCTTTGCAGTTAGTTTTTTCTTAAGTGTTAAGTAGTGGTTACGTTTGCAGTGGGGACTCCTTTTTTGTTCTCCCCACTCGGGACCTGGGGCATGCCTCGGCTCCCTGGCTTCAAGCAGTGTAGACAGTGCATGAAGTTTATGCCTACAGGTGAGCCGCATGACTCCTGCCTAAAGTGTTTGGGAGTGGCCCACTTAGCAGACAAGTTTAAAATCTGTAGAGCCTTTAGGTCAAGAACTAGAAGAGACAGAGTTCTGCCTCTAAAATCTGTTAATGGAGATGTCTTTGGATCCCCGTCCGGCGCTGCAGGCCGCGGGACCAGAATCAGCAGCCTTGGTATGCAGTGTGCCTTCATTGGTGCGGCGTGCACTGGTGCTGAGGAATGAGTCAAGTAAGACATCCTGGCACCATAGGTGACTGAAGACTAGCTGTCGGCACCGATTCCATTCTCCGGTGCAGAAGAAGTAGGGGTGGGAAAGCAGATGGTTCCCTCTTTCCAGAGCTAAAAGGCTGAAAGAGTTGCATCCTATGTCAGAGGACCCTTCGAAACAACCCACTCATATGGTCCTGCACCCATGTCCTCTTCTTCACTAGGCTTTGGCTCCGCCCCCTACAGATGTGGTTGGCCAGCATGTACAAGCCATCTCGTCACCATCTGGACAGAGTGCTAACTGTCCCACTGTGGGTGATAGAGGTTCTTCGCTGGTGGCTGGTTCTTCCTTTTCACACTCCTCAGTCCAGTCTGATTTTGGTTACAGATGCCTCAGACTTGGGAAGCATCTGGACGGACTGAAGACTCAGGGTGTCTGGTCTCGAGCAGAATGTGCAATGTACAATCAATGTAAAGGAGCTTAGGACTATATGGTTGGCCTGTCTGGCCTTTTTGGGCGAAATAAGGAGGAAGTGTGTCTTGATTTGCACGGACAACACCACAGCAATGTTTTATATCAACAGAAAGCGTGGTGCTCACTCTATTCCCCTGTGCAAGGAGGCGATGTTGCTGTGGGAGTTGTGCGTGCGCAGCAAGACGCACCTACTGGCCTCATGCCTGCCGGGTTGTCTGGATTCTTTGGCAGACAACCTCTGCTGCTTGTTTCAAATGCATGAGTGGTCCCTTCCCTCAAGTGGGAGGCTGCGCAGGCCCTTTTCCAGATGTGGGGTTGTCCCCCTCTGGATGCCTTTGCTATGAAGAGGAACAGGAAGTGCAGGGCTTTCTGTTCCTACCAGGGCAGCAGCAAGGGCTCTTTGGACAGCGCTTTCCAAATTCACTGGGGGAAAGGTCTCCTGTGTCTCCCCCTTGCCCTTGATCCCCAAGGTGCTGATCAAGGTCTGCAAGGACAGAGCGGATATTTTGATAGCACCAGCCTGGCCCAGGCAACATTGGTACACAAGGCTCTATCAGCTCTCGGTAGCACCTCCAACCCTCTTCCCCTTGTTCCAGGACTTGTCTCAGAACCACAGCACATTGCTGCACCCCAGCCTCCATGCTTTACACCTGATGGCCTGGAGGCTCCTTGGTTGAGCATGCTGGAGCAGCAATGCTTGGAGGCAGGAGTGGCCCGAGGCCGGCTGCGGCAGCTGGCACCCTAGGCGGAAGGCGCGATCTGCGCCCCCACCTGCATGGCCGTCAATGGCTGTGATACAATCACGGGGCGCCCCGTGACATCATCATCGGGCGCCCGGGCCCGCGGCGCCCTAGGCAACTGTCTAGTTTGCCTAGGTCCACGCGCTGCCCCTGCTTGGTGGGATTGTCAAGGCTATTCCCCACTCTGGCACGATGAATGCAGAAGTGGGGGGCTCGCAAAAGCAACCCAAAACCTGATCTCTACAGGCTTTGGTACAAAAACTTCCTCCCAAAATCCCAATACCCGGATTTTGGGGAACGAGCTTGAAAAGAAAAGAGAAGATACAAGCTGCAGTCTGTGATTGCTGTCCCCTCGTCAGAGGCATACAGATATCCACAGACAGATTTTCCAGGACACAGAAATGAACTAATACCAGGTTAATTAAAAAAAAGAAAGAACTTTTATTATTAAAAGAATACCCCAGTTACAAGCATAGTTGGGATGGCTAGATGGTAAGAGCCACCAATTAATATACTCATGGAGGATTCCCCCGTGGGCCAAAACTTAGTTGCAAAAGAGAGGAAAAACCATTTCTAACAGCACAGACATCAGATCCAAATTCCCAAACCAGAAAACAATAAAACCTGTCAGATTTATCTATACTTTACCGTACTTACACATTATGAAGAGTCTTTTTCTTGGAGAGGGACATGTCTTCTGTCTCCCTTAACATCTAGAGAGCAAACTCTGGCTTAGAGACAAAGGAGGGAAAAACCCAAAAATTCCTTTGTCTCAGTTTGAAATCCCTATCTGCATTTCTATTGGCTGAGCAGATACCTGGCTAGGTACAGGGACATAGTTAACCCTTTAGTCTCCAGGCTGCTGGCCATCCCTCGTGGTTATGACAGGGAGTCAGGGAGGCATTGTCAGGTAGTAGGAGGCCGCCTATGTGTGCTACGTATGCTTTCAAGTGGAAGAGGTTTGCCATGTGGGCTTTACAGAGAGCCACCCAGCCGTTGCAGGCTTCAGTTCCATTTATTTTGGAGTACCTTGTGGGGCTAAAACAACAGGGGTTTGCCACGTTGTCCGTTAAGGTGCACCTGGCCGCAATATCAGCGTTCCATCCTGATTTGGGGGGGGCATTGGATATTTGTAGATCTCTTGGTGAGCAAGTTCCTTAAGGGCTTGGATAGACTGTACGCTCACGTGAGGGACCCGATACCCCATTGGGATTTAAACCTTGTTTTGTCAAAGTTATTGGCTCCTCCATTCGAGCCATTAGCTACTTGTTCTTTATTGTATTTGCCGATGAAAGTTATGTTTTTGGTGGCCATTATTTCAGCCAGATAGGTTTCCGAACTAAAAACGCTAATGTCAGAACCTCCTTATACTGTTTTCTTTAAAGATAAGGTTCAGTTGAGACCCCATCCTTTGTTCCTTCTGAAAGTGGTTTCCCAGTTTCATGTATCACAGGACATTTTTCTACCTGTGTTTCATCCTAAGCCCCACCTTACCCCCTGGGACAGGTCCCTACGTTCCCTGGATGTCAGGCATGACTTAGCTTTTTACCTGGAATGTACTAAGCTGTTCAGGAGGTCAAATCAGTTGTTTGTTTCAATAGTAGAAAGGATGAAGGGATTGCCTGTTACTGGCCAGAGGATATCCTTCTGGGTCACTGGGTGTATTCGTAGTTGTTACGAATTAGTGAAAGTGCTAGCTCCTCAGCTGCCTGCCCATTCGACTCGGGCACAGGCCTTGTCAATAGCCTTTCTGGCACATGTCCCCATCCAAGTAGCCATGTCCCCATTTGCCAAGTAGCCATGTGATCCTTGGTGCACACATGTATATCTTACTATGCCATCCAATATCATGCTAGAGAGGATGCTGCACTTGGAAGGGCAGTGCTGCAGACTGCAGGTTGGTGATCTCCGACCCCTCCACTGGATAGCTGCTTGGTGTCCCTAGCCTCTGTCAGAGGCTGGGAATGGGTGACAGGAGAGAAATTACTTGCTGATTCTCTGTTCTGTTCACTCCCTCTGGGGCATCTGGCATTGGCCACTGTCGGCATACAGGATACTGGGCTAGATGGACCTTTGGTCTGACCCAGTATGGCCGTTCTTATGTTGGGAATCACCTAAATTGGAATGCACATGAGTAATCACTCGAAGAAAAAAAGATGATTACCCTTTCCTAACTGATGTCCTTTGAGATGTGTGGCTCATGTCCATTCCAAAACCCTCCCATCTCCCCTCTGTCGGAGTCACTTCCAGCAAGAGGGAACTGAGGGAGGAGGTGGTTGGCAGGGTGCTTTATACCTAGCCATACTGGCGCTACTCTAGGAGTTTCCCTGCCGACCTATGGTTTCCAGCTAGGGAAAATTTTCCTGGCAATTCTGCATGCGGCATGCACACATCTAAATTGGAATGGACATGAGCACATCTCGAGCACCAGTTACAAAAGGTAACTTGTCTTTTTTGCTAATGCATGAGCCAGAGAAGAATCCATTTTTCTCTCATAATTGTACTGGCTCTGTAGTGCTATGAATTAAAAGTAAAAACACTGTGGTAGAAACTAATTTGCAATTAAGGTAAACATCTGACTAAATATACAAATGAATCAGATCTGACAAGTAAAAAGATGGTATTTTCTGTTAATTGCTGTTCTGACCAGACCTGAGCTTCAACTATATTCTGACTGTTTAGGCCTCTATTCTGAAAAGAGTTTTGTGTGTGTTTATGCATTGAAGTGCTATGGCCTATATCATACAAGTCAGATTACATCAGTGGATCTCAACTTATTTACCATGGTGGGCTTCAAATGCAGCTCTCTCTGTGTTAAGTGGATTGCTTCTGCACAATATATGTACTACCTGGATAGCCCCAAGGATGTCACATGGGCCAAAGCTGTGTGCGTATTGAGTTGCAAGCAGCCAGTGGTCCGCAGATTGAGAACCACTGACATAGATGATCACAATGGTCCCTTTTGGTTGTAAAATCTGTGAACTGACATCAGGGTTACTAGCATGTGTGCAGGTGTTTACAACATCTGAAGCTTAATGTTGAACACATTTTGCTCCAGTGCAAATAAGGAAAATGAAATCACATAAAGGGCTTGAAGTTGTTAAGATGTTAAAAGGTGTTGTCTGAAAATACTGAGACCTGTGATTAGCAAATACTGTGGTTGCCAGCTATTGAATGTGTTTTAAATGGCTCAAGAGGAGTATACTGGTAGTCCTCATGCTGAAGCACCCTCAGTAGCCTGGTGTAGCATTGCAATTCTGACTCTGAGTCCTATGAGGCTTATTATGTACTGTATATTGAACAGTAAACTTTCAAAGGTCTACTTTATTTTACCAAAAAATGGCACATTGTACAAAGTTCATTAGGAAAAACTTCCTAACTGTCAGGGTGGTTAAACAATGGAATAAATTGCCTAGGGAGGTAGTGGAATCTCCATCACTGGAGATATGTAAGAGTGGGTTAGACAGACATCTATCAGGTATGATGTAGACAGTGCTTGATCCTGCCGTGAGGGCAGGGGACTGGACCTGATGATCTCTTGAGATCCCTTCCAATTCTAGTATTCTGTGATTCTATGAAATAGGTATTCACTTCAACATCTTTAGCTTCGGGGGGGAGGAGGAGGCTGAATTAACCTTAGTCCATCAACCCCACTTTGATCTATGTCTGTTACCCACAAGGCCCTTTAGATATGGAATCTTCTTCTAGAGCCAGAGCTGCTTTTCATCAGGGAAGTATTTCTCCACTTGGGTAAAGATCCCCCACAGAGCTCAAACTTCAATGATCCTTTCTTAGGACAGCATATAATTCCTCTCATCTGGGGCTTCTCTTGCAATCTTGTGAAATCCTTCCTCCGAGGACAGGTTTACTGCAACTTTGCACTTAAAGCTCTTTCCTTTTGGAACCTCTCCCCGTAGGAGCATTCTTCCTTAGTTTTTTTTTCTGATGATCCCCATCACCTTGGGATCTTTCTCCTTCTGAGGACTGTTCCTCTCCCCAGAAGCTTTGATTGTCTACCCTCTACTGCAATGGTGGGCAGTCTGTGGCCTGTGGACTCCCTGTCTGCTCCCCATCCTCCCCGCATCTTTCACACACTGGGGCACTGGAGCCCTGCGCTTCCTCCTCCCTCTTAGTACTTTTGAATCGCCAGATACACACTCTGTCCCCATTCCTCACCTCCCTCCCAGAGCTGAAACGCCACAAATCAGCTGTTCACAACTCTTCAAGCTCTGGGAAAAAGCAGGAGGAGCAGGGATGGAGTGCAAATCAGGTCATTTGTGGCTCTCTGAAAGTGTTGGAGGGGGTGGGGGAAGAATAGGAACTGCAAGGCTCCGGTGCCCCACTGCACAACAGGCGCATGGAGGAGGGGAGCAGACTGGGGAGCCATGGGGCTTTTGTGACCCACTGAGATGGAGGGCCACACACGTGGCCCACTCATTATTTTTCGTGGCCCATCGCTGCACTACTATAAGTAATTTTCTTATATCATGCCCAGGTGCTTCACTGTCTAAATGCCCCAATGAGATAATTAGTCCCAGGTGAACCTGAATTGCCTAATTCCCCTTTATGAAATCTGTCAGAGGTGGGCTGAGCCCCTGGCCCTTTCAGAAGGCCAGCTATCCACTGACAGTGAGGAGCTAGATTTTTTTTGGATAGCATTACATTAAAAAAATAAGATTTTAGTTCATTTTGGAGCCGTATATAATAGATTTGAATAAAGATTAACACAGACAATGGGTATCTTGTTTTAATGTTTATTTTGGAATTGTCTTGGAGGGTATACCTTTAATCATGATTATTTATATATAATACCATATAAAATTAGAGCTGGCAAGCTCAGATCAACAGAATATAGAGCACATCATTTAACAGTTATGTAATGGAAAGAAATGTTAATGCGTTATACTCTGGATGGGTCAGATTTAATAAATTTTACTTGACTTTAATTCTGAAAGGCAGATCTGGCTGGGCTAAAGGAGTTCAACTGCTAGCCTGTAAGTTTTGATACGTGGAAATTTCTTTGTTAAAATCAATGTGTATATTTTAATGTTTTCTCAGTTTGAAGTCCTTCTGTTGGAAATGGATATTTCCACATCCCATACATATTTTGAATACCAAGCCTTTATTACAATTTTAGATTCTGCCACCAGAAACCTGTAATTCTAGATTTTTCTGATTTTTCTGTTTCAGGTTTGCCTCCTGCCCCTTCTACATCAACAACAAGCTTTGCAGAATTTTCCATTAGGGAACGGATGAGAGAAAAATTAAAAGCTGCAAGGGTGAGAGCATTTATAAAGGATTGTATTTTATTTTATAGGATTTATGAGAATGTAATCAGTCTTTCTTGTTTAGTGCTGCATAACTGAATGAATTAAATTTGCCTTTGTAACACTGTTAATATCATATATTTATCTGTACAGGTTAATTCCTAGTAAATTATTTCAATATTATTTTCTAAACAAGTTAAATTCTTTTTTGTAATATAAACACTAATGTTTAGAAAAATCTTACCATTTTAACAGAAAGTAAGATCTTACTACTTTCATGTTGAATATTTTCCATGCTAGTGTCTTGTTGAAATCATTGGGGCTACTTTTGGAGAAAATTATTGTATATTGTAACTAGAAGATTTACCTGGCATTGCTTGGATTCTTAACTCAAAAGATGTTTTATTTTTCTTCATTTAAATCATTGCTCTGGGGTGGGGCTGGTGATGAGTGGTTCGATACCCCATGGAGAGAGGACAACCACAGCCCTTTCTCACAGCAGAACCTTGGGGCCAAGTGAGAAGCACCTGTCCATGACTGCTGCAGCAGGCACAGCGGGGTAGGGGTGCATGTCCCCCAGCTGGTGGACAGACAGACAAACGGGCAAAATCTCTGAAATATATAGTAGATAGCCTCTCCCCACCTGCTGGTCCAATGGGGTTATAGCTGTCCTAGTTCCCATCTCTGGCTCCTTGCTGCCCTTTTCTGTGGTCATTCTACAGTATAATGCCTTCCTACTAGACCCTTCTCTTTCCATTTTATGAGAACAGTCGAATTCCAGGAACATCCTATTATCCTGGTGTATCCAAACCCTGGCCTGGATTTAAGTTATAATAAGAGGAAGCTGCATACCAAATTTCATAGTCCTAGCTCTTACCGTTTAGGAGGAATTCTTGAACAGAGTTACAGAAGGACAGATACACAGATGTACATTTTAAAAATATATAGTAAGATAAATGGAAGCAGAATCTGTCTCTTCGTAATAATTTAAGTTGGTTATACAATTAAAATAATCTTTCATTTAATATTACCTGAAGTAAGACCTTGAATTTCTAAGAATTGGTATAAAATTACTCATATATGATCAGAATTTCTGTTTGTTCTTTCTTAGTCTAAAGCAGAAAGTGCTTTACTGCAAGAAGTCCCCAGTCCACAACCAAGGCACTTAAAAAGCCTCAGACAGAGGGAATCCGAAAACAGATGGGATAAAAAGGTGAGAAATAAAATGTCCATGTGTGCATGTTCCATATGCTGTCATTTTAACAAGAAGGTGAAGGTAATACAACTGTCAGTTGTTTGAATATCATTAAGATAATCTTATTATATAAAATACTTTTATTGCATTTTGATATCATCTGCTAGACAGAAAAACAAACATCCCTGACTATTAAAGAATTAGTGAACAGGAGCCTTTCCAATTCATGCATTTCATGTACATGCTATACATACAGTATTACATTTTCTTTTGTTATAGCATAGATTTCAAGTGAGGCTTCTATCACCTAGAGCAGCAATGGGCAATGTAGGCTAATGAATGGGCTGTATGAATGGCCCTCCTTGATCTCAGTGGTCTGCAGGATTGTCATATCTGGAATATAGGGTAGTTTCGTTAACCGTGCTTGCATATCTAGAATTTGCAGGGTGTGCCAATTGAACCATAATAGCGCTTTGATTGGATGTAGAGGGAGTGCGTGGCTCTCTGTCAGTGGTGTGCACAGTCAGCACGCACCTTTCTTCACGTTCTCTTGCTTTACATGCGTGTTACTTTAGTAATACTGATAGGAAAAAACCTATGTGGATGGAAACCAGTAGAATTTTGCACATGGGCAAGAATAAACAAAATGTCTTGCGGACTACACATAGAACCCCAGTGGGCCTCAGGTTGCCCAACACTGACCTCCAAACTCTGTATTCCTGTTATTTACCATGTTTTAAGATACATAATTGCTATACTTGAGCCAAAAAGAGCATTGTATCTGTAAATAGGGTGCTTTTATATTTTAATTCGGTTAGAGATTACACAGATAAGAACATAGGAATAGCCATACTGGGTTAGGCTAGGTCCTTCTAGCCCATATCCTGTCTTCTGACACTGGCCAATGCAGGTTCCCCAGAGGGAATGAACAGAACAGGTAATCATCAAGTGATCCATCTCCTGTCACCTATTCCCAGCTTCTGACAAACAGAGCCTGGGGATAACATCCCTGCTCATCCTAGCTAACAGGTTCATCAATGACTATCTTCTTTTTTCTTCTTAACATTATCTGGCAAGGAGTTCCACAGGTTGACTGTGTGTTGTGTGAAAAAGTACTTCCTTTTATTTGTTTTAAACCTGCTACCCATTAATTTCATTTGGTGACCCCTAATTCTTATGTCATGAGAAGAAGTAATTAACTCTTTATTCACTTTCTCTGCACCAGTCATGATTTTATAGACCTCTATGAGATCCCTCCTTAGACATCTCTTTTCCAAGCTAAAAAGTCCCAGTCCTATTAATCTTACCTTATATGGTAGCCGTTCCATACCCCTAATAATTTTTGTTACCATTTTCTGAACTTTTCCCAATACTAAAAAAATGCTAACAAATGCTAATGTTAGAAATGCTATCTATCTATCTATCTGTCTGTCTATATTTTAGAGTGTCTGTGTATCTGTCAGGAAGTCTGTTTGTTCAAGAACTCCTACACAGCAAGAGCTAGGGCTACCAAATTTGGTGTTCAGCTTCCTTTTCTCCTAACTTAAAGCAAGATCAAGGTTTGGTTGTGCCAGGATAACTGGAAGCCCGGGAAAAAGACTGTTTTCCATAACATGTAAGGGGAGGGGAGCTGTTGTTCAGAAGGACGCAATATGAGAGTGGCCACTCAGGCAATGAGCCCTCAGAGGAGAGCTATCCTGCAGTGCCCCTGGGGGCAGCTGTACCACCAAGGGACTCTGCCATCTTGCCTGCCAGTACATTGGTAAGTAGTCCCTCTGCCCCAAACCCTTTCTCCCCTACCCCCCCAGCACTTGGCAGCAGTGCTGGGGGGGAGGGAGAAAGAAGGCCCCTAGCAGCCAGAGAAGGATTTGCTGGGAGAAAAAATGTTCCTGGTGGCCAGGGGGAGGGGCTGAGAGGAGAGAAAATGCCTTTGGTGTCTGGGCGGAAGGGCTGGGGGCAGAGAAAACGCCCTTAGTGGCCGGGGGAGAGGGCTGGAGGCAGAGAAAATGCCCCTGGCGGCTGAGGGGAGAGAAAATGCCCCTGGCAGTTGGGGAGAGCAGGGGGCTATGGGAGGAGAAAATACCCCGGGCAGCCAGGGGAGTGGGGAGGGAGACGGGGGAGAGAAAAGGTGTGTGCCAAAAGGGGCCCTTGCCCTACCACCCCCCAACCTCCTCCACTCCCAGCCCCCTCTACCGTCCTCCCCCACTACATCCTCAAGGCCCTGTCCTGACTCCTGCAAACACACACACACCACCAACCCCCTGTCCTGAAGGACCCAGGCAACACTGGGTAAGTCTGCTAGTAACTTTTTATAAAGGCACACAGCTATAACAGCTAAAGAATTCTAGTACATTTAGACATATTTCTTTGTTCTCTTCAGATGTGGCTCAGCATGGTTTGCTGCCCTGCCCTGCCCTGCCCTGCCCTGCATTCTCTGGACACATTGTTTCACCTTTCTCCATTAGTCTTAAAGTCCTTGTACTGGCAGGAGTCCCCATGCAGGAATTTCAGGCCAGTCACAATGCATGTTGTGCTTTCTACACTGAATCAGGCATTCAGTGATTCACACATGGACAATACTACGACAGTGTATTATGTGAACAAAGCAGGGGGAAGCTCTCACTGAATCACGATGTCTTGAAGCAGTCGACATGTGGTATTTCTTTATCAAGGAGTAAACTGGAAATCTACTTCTTTGAAGTTAAAGTTGTTTGTTGCCTGTGAAACCTTGCCTATGATGCCTTCATCATGCATCTGACGAAGTGGGTCTTTGCCCACAAAAGCTTATGCTCCAATAAATCTGTTAGTCAATAAGGTGCCACAGGACTTCTCGTTGTTTTTACAGATTCAGACTAACACGGCTACCCCTCTGATACTTAGCAGGCAATAAAACACTTGTTTCGGACAATGTGTTGTTTTTGTGTCGTGAAAATCCCCCACTCCCATATTTGTGTATTTCGGTATTTGCAGCTATCTCCGGAACGTATTACCCATGAATGTGGAGGGCTTTCTGTATAAATGACTACATGGTCTAAGATGGTGGAAAAATATAAGACTTCTACCTTGTATCCCAGAGTTGACCATTCCTTTATTAAGTATGGAAACTGCCAATGTAGTATCTGCTTCCAGTTTCATAAAATATTGTTTCTATTCTTCCTTTCATAATCAGAATCAGAAAAGTTTTATTAAACAATTTGAGTAGTTCTGTTTTGCTTTGCTTTAGAAGAGAAAAGAGCTAACTTACTAGCAGCAGCACCCACTTTCTAATAAATATTTCATCAGAATAAAATTTTACTGTGTACATTCAATAGTTAATTTGTACACTCAGCTACTCACCACCTTCTTTTGATGTGTTGTAAATAAATACCTTGTATGATAATTTAAAAGATGTTTTTATGCAGTCTGATGAAGATGAGTCAAGACACATGCAGGAGGATCAATCCCAGACATCTTCTAGAGTCAAGTTTCATGAATCTGTCAAAAAACTCAAGCAAAAGTCACATGTAAGAATCATTTTCTTTAATTACAGTAACCTTTAGTGACCTCGGTGGGACTTTTGTGGCTGCAGGATTTTCACTGTGAGAAGCAGCTGGCAGGATTGCGACTTTAATTTGCAAAATGCTCTTTCCATTATTGGGGTACTTAGCAACTTAATAAACAATTAAAATATGATCATCTTCATAAATCCCCATAGCAACTTACATAAGAACATAAGAATGGCAGTACCGGGTCAGGCCAAAGGTCCATCTAGCTCAGTAGCCTGTCTGCTGACAGTGGCCAGCGCCAGGTGCCACTGAGGGGGTGGACCGAAGACAATGATCAAGCAATTTGTCTCGTGCCATCCATCTCCAGCCTCTGACAAACAGAGGCCAGGGACACCATTCCTACCCCCCTGGCTAATAGCCTTTTATGGACCTAACCTCCATGAATTTATCTAGCTTCTCTCTAAACTCTGTTATAGTTCTAGCCTTCACAGCCTCCTCTGGCAAGGAGTTCCACAGGTTGATTGTGCGCTGTGTGAAGAACTTTCCAACAAATGTTAAAAATGACCCCAAAAATCTCTGATAAAAATATCTTGAATTGTGAAATGAGAGCCATGTTGGCGCAAGGATTGGGGCCCACAGGAGCTTTAACTTCTAGTTAGACATTCCTCTCTTATAGATTGACAGTCACAATACTCCTACATATTATATGCATGGCAACAAAATACTGCTGTTAATTGGGTCACAAGGTATATATTATAAAGATTAGTTCTGCCAGTTAAGGACAGATTTTGACAACTTGTGCTCCTTGAGTGTAGGTGCATATACACATGTTGCTACCAGGTGTGCCACAGGAGGCAAGGCTAGACAATATCTCTTCCCCTTCAGTATAGCGTGCCAGATTCTGGGGCCTTCAGTGATAGGTGTAGAAGTCATTTCTCATTGTGCTTCTCTAAATTCCCTCAAGAGCATTGTTTCTGCCTGATATTTCTTTGGGCAGAATATCTCTAGAAACTGGTGTTTGTACAATGCCCCTCTACTTCCCCCACATGTGAGACTTAAGGTTTCACAGCTACAACATAATCCTGGTATCTGATTATTTTCCAGGTGTATTTGCATTTAAAAAACGAGCAAATTTAAAACTGAAGCAGTTGATATTTAAAAACCTTACTACATAATATGTGTTTTATTAAGTAGTAGGAGTTTGAAATGTAAACTATCTAACAGATGCTTGATTTCAATGTTTTAGTGTTTGTGTGATTTTTTTAATGATTCATAAACATTATGCTGTTACTAATGAAAGGATAGTTTTAGTTGTTTTAGTTGTATTAAAATACTGTAAATGTGACCTTAAATGATGCTTTCTATCCTTAGGTCCAGACTGATTTTCCTTCTGCTGAAGAAGCATATAATTTTTTTACTTTCAATTTTGAACTTGAACCAGAGAATATAAAGGGTGAAAATAAGAGCAAGAAAAAGAATGAATTAAATCAGGAGGAGGAAGAACAGGAATCTATAGTAAACTATCAGCAAGAACAAACTGAGGATGAAATGGTACAAATCAGACATACTTTTTCATATTTTTATTCAGACTTTGTATGCTAATTTTTGCATATCCACTTAATAAAAACTGACATTTTATAATTTATTTTAAAAGCAAATGTTGGGATTATGTTTTCAAAACACTGATACAAGGTAGAAGTTGCTTTCTTTGCAGTTAGTGCTTTTTCTTTAGTAGTGAAGTACTTATTGCTTAATAATTATATAACAAATAATTGACACAATGCAGACTATAATTATAATTGCATGGAAAAAATAGAGTTTCATAGTAAACTGAATAAATCAATAGACATTGTATCAGTAAGTGTCAGTTTTACCTCAGACTAATATTGCATATTCATATGGGAGGCTGTTTTTTCAAAACAGTATGAAAACAGAATGACAAGACATAAAGGAAGGTGATTATAACTACAGACCTAAATCTTCCATCCTTTCTTTCATTGAGCAGTATCTTCCTCTACAAATTGTCCCATTAATTCCAAAGTGATTATTGGGAGACTAGTGTACTTAGTGTCAGTAAGGGCGCGTCTACACAGCACCCTAACCTCGAAATAAGATATGCAATTTGTGTTATGCAAATTGCATATCTTATCTCAGATTATTTCAAACTAGCTTATTTTCAGATTTGGTGCAGCTACACAGCACCAATTGCAAAATAACATGCTATTTCAAGCAATCCCTTATCCCTTGTTCAATGAGGTTTACTGGGATGGTGAAATAGCAGTCCCGTTATTTTGAAAAATATTTTGAAATAACGGGCGGCTTGTGTAGATGCGAGGTAGCTATTTTGGGATACCTCCGGTATCCTGAAATACCTGTGCAGTGTAGATGTACCATAAGGGTGGTAGAATGTATGAACATATTTTTTAGTAAACTGTATATTTTGTTAGAATGAAATGGAGTTTCTATTTCTAATAGTCTAACATATAGTAACTTGCTACCATCTTCAGTAAACTGTGATTCTTCATCAAGTGATGTCCCTGTGGGTGCTCCACTCAGGTCTCGGTGCATCTTCGTGTCACTGATCAGAAATTTTTGGTGAGCAGTGCCCCTTGCACCGCGCCTGCACACCCTGCTTCTCGCGCCCCTGCCCTTTGTCGAGTGCGCGCGCGGCGCAAGCCCTGTCAATTCCTTTTCTACCATCCTCAGGTGAAGACGGAGTCAGGGCAGTGTTCTTCCTGACAGGGAAAACAAAATTACTATAGTTAGTTTAGACTTTTCTTCATAGTTTAGCCAGTTAGTTTTCAACGTTCGCTTTAAAAAAAAAAAAGAGAAAGAAAAGCGCCGCCGATGTGGCTTTTTTCTTCAACATGCCAGGTTCTCCTGGCTTTAAAATATGCGACTCATGTTGAGACTCGATGCCTATTTCTGATGACCATGCCTCCTGCGTTAAATGCCTGAGAGAGACTTGTGCAGCACAGAAGTGCCCTCACTGTCAGAACATGACAGCCAGAGCTAGAAAAGACCGCAAAACGCGGCTCAAAAACCTCCTCTGCAACCACCACGGGACAAACCTGAGGACACACGGGGACAGCAGAAGCCAATTGACAGGGTGGCTTCACCACCCCGCAAAGGCTCACAAACTTCGCAGGCTTCCCCGGCACGCTTATTACCAGCGCTGCCCAGAGCCTCTCGTTCCCCAGTGCCATCAGTTTCTGGTACCATGGAGAAATGCAAGTCTGCACCAGCCAGGAGAGCTGAGTCAGAACTTAAGCGCACCGCACCAGTCGGTGCTGCTGAGGCAGCGGCACTTACAAAGCAGCATATGCCACCACCACCAGCTCCCACAGGCACCTCTACAGTGCCTGAACAGACTGGTGAGATCGAACTCGACCGCGCTCCGGCACTGCAGCATAAGAAAGCGCTGCGCAAGACATGGCACTTACAAAATTCTCCTTAGCCAGGCACACTGCTCAGATCAGGAGCTTGCTCACCATGCTCCTCAGTGGTGTCTTATATACGCTCATATGCCAGAAAGGGCTCCCCACTCTCCTACGCTGCTCTCACTAAGAACAGTGGACATAGGAACAGATTTTTATCATGCCATTCATCTCCCTCAGGATCAATGACTTCCTGGCATTCATATCAGGAACATTCCCTACAACAATATCCCCTATGGTCCAACCAGCTGTGGATGTATCCTCTACAGCAGTTCCAGCCTCAGTGGCCCCCCTGGGAACCATGGCAGGGGTACTGGCCACGTTCCTCCCATGCTTACCACTCAAGAGATACAGCTCCTACGTTACAACAGCACATGTCTGTGCGCTTCCCAACCATATCCTCACATTCCTTACCGTCTCACCCGCTCTCAGTAATAACACAAGCGGGCTCCAGTGATACCGATAACTTACCTCATTCAGATTCGGAGAGTTCCTCACATGACCCCAGATCCACTAGACCAGACGAAGCAGTTTTCCAGATATCGCCCTCTCCACTGGCAGACGATCTAAAACAATTTCAAGAACTATTTAAGCAGGTATCTCAGTCACAGGACATTACACTCCAAGAGGTGCAAGGTAAGCAATACAAATTACTGATGATACTACAACCCATGGCATCCTCAACTATAGCTCTGCCCATCAGTGAAGTTATCCTGGAGCCATCAGACGTGTTGTGGCAAAATCCAGCCTCTATCCTCCCCAACAAACCACAGGGCAGATAGAAAATACTTTGTCCCTGCAAAAGATATGGACTTCCTCTTTGACCATCCCCAGCCGAACTCACAGGTTGTAAACTCGGTGAATCATAAGGCTAAGAACCCACAATTTAAATCTACACCCCACGACAAAGAGCATAAGTGGCTGGACACCTTTGGCAGCAAGGTGTACTCTTCTGCCACCTTCCAATTCAGGATATCAAATTATATAGCCCTCCTGGCTAACTATGATCATGCCAACTATGCTAAACTACAGGACCTGCTGCAGGACCTTCCTGACGTTAAGAGACCACACCTCCAGTCCAACATTAAGGAGGGTTTATCTATAGCAAAAAACGGCCCTCCAGGCTGAAATGGATGTCACTGACACGGCGGCTAGGGTCACAGCCGCAGCAATCGTAATGCATAGGGCCTGGTTACACAATCCCCTTCACATCCATTCCCCCTACCCAACCCCCTACCCTGTCCCTCTTCAGGGACACATCTCATGAGCCCCTATTACAAACAGAGGTGCAAAAGTTACTCACCCTAGGGGCAGTAGGACCTGTTCCCACAGAATATTGAGGAAGAGGGTTCTGCTCCAACTATTTCCTAACAGTCAAAAAAACAGAGGGATGGAGACCAATCTTGGATCTCTGGAGACTCAATAAATTAATCCTCAATACAAAATTCAAGATGGTGACTCTGGCAATGCACATACCCGCTCTGGAAAAAGGAAACTGTTTCTCAGCCCTCGACCTTCAAGACACATATTTTCATGTAACCATCCACTGGCCAACAGGAGATTTCTCAGATTTGTCATAGGTCAAGACCATACCAATACTGGGTTGTCCTCTTTGGTCTTTCTGTGGCCCTTCAAGTGTTCTCGAAGATGCTAGCCATAGTCACAGCCTTCCTCGGAAGACAGAACATCATTTTCCCTTACCTCAACAATTGTCTTATCAAGGGCTCCACTTGTCAACAAACTATAGCGATGACATCCGCTACCAGAGAATGTTTTTCCCGACTTGGCCTGCTTATCAATATAAACAAGTCTACCATACAGCCCACACAAAAGATAGAATTTATTGGTGACAGCAAGAACCTATCTGCCATCACAAAGATTCAAGGCACTCTGCAACCTCATTTGTGGGGGGGGGTCAAGCATACTCCCTTTTCCACAGTCTGGACGTTCCTCCAATTATTGGGGCACATGGTGGCCACAATCTTCATTGTCCTATGCACGATGCTACACATGTGCTGCCTACAGCATTGGCTTGCAACCGCCTACATTCCAACCCGTCACAGCTTTGTGAGGAGTCTCACACTTTCTCTGCCAGTACTACAGTCTCTCGGCTGATGGACTTCTCAAACCAACCTACTTGCTGGTATACCCTTCCACCGCCTAGATCTGTTAGTAACTATAACGACGGATGCATCACTAATGGGTAGGGGGTGCCCATTGTGGTTCAAGGTCACTACAGGGCACCTGGTCCCAATGCAAAAGACACCTCCATATAAACATCCTGGAGCTCAGGACCATTCGCAATGCATGCGCCCATTTCCTTTCCCTGATAAAGGGCAGAACCATTCGTGTTCTCCCAGACAACACACCCTGAATGTTCTTCGTCAACTGACAGAGGAGTGCCCGATCATGTTCGCTATGTGCAGAAGCAGTCAGATTTTGGAACTGGTGTATCAGGAACCACCTATATACCAGGAGAGCAGAACGTGAGGGCCGACAAACTGAGCAGACGCTTCTCAGACCAACACAAGTGGGAGATCAATACCAATATTCTCCTCTCTGTTTTTCGCTAATGGGGTTTCCCAGCTATAGACCTTTTTGCAACACCACTCAGCCGCAAATGCCACAAGTTCTGCTTCTGTGCAGGACTGGGCAAGAGATCGGAGGGTAATGCCGTCACCATCTGCTGAGCGGCTCCCCTACTTTATGCCTTTCCACCAATCCCTCTTCTTGCCAGAGTGATCAACAAGATCCATTCCGACCAGGCCACAGTAATTCTAATAGTCCCCGCCTGGCCGAGACAACCCTGGTTCCCTTACCTGTACTACCTCTTGATAGATCAACCCATTCCTCTCTCCGCGGTGCCGAACCTCTTAATGCAGCACCATGGCAGAACGTGCCATCTGATCATCAAAACTCTGAAACTCACGGGATAGCTTCTCCATGGTTCGAGAATGAAGAACTTACCTGTTCAGACAGGATCAAACACATCCTACTGAACAGTCGACGATCCTCCACGAGAAGCACCTACTAAAACAAATGGACATGTTTTCAGCAATGGTGCACAACATGCAATTTACATCCCAATAGTGCCCCTGTACCTACCATGCTGGAATATCTCATGGACCTCAGCAACATGGGTCTCTCTATCTGGTCTATCCGTGTCCTCCTGGCAGCGGTCACGGCATTCCATGAACGTGTGGATGACTTCTCTCGCTTTGCGCATCCCATGGTGAAGCAATTTCTCACAGGCCTATGGAAGACACACCTAAACCTGCACCCCCGGTGCTACCGGGGGACTTGAACGTGGTTCTCGACACGCTCACCAGGCCACCTTTGAGCCACTAGCCACTACATCACCACAATACCTATCCATGAATGTGGCCTTCATAATGTCAGTAACATCAGCAAGACGGGTAGGCGAAATTGCAGCCCTCATGGCTGACCCACCTTTCACTACCTTTACCAAGGATAAAGTTATACTCAGGCCTCACCCAAAGTTCCTCCCGAAGGTCATATCCGACTTCCACTTAAATGAACCCATTTACCTACCTGCTTATTTTCCTAAACCTCATACCTCCTCCAAGGAGGCCATCTTGCACACGTTACATACAAAACGAGCGATTGCATTCTACCTGGATAGACCTAGGGGAACCAGAAAATCAGATAGACTCTTTGTAGCTTGGTCTGGGCCACGTACAGGAGCAACCGTCTCAGCACAGCATCTATCTAAATGGATTGCCAGTTGCATACATACAGCTTATGAACTTCTTGGCAAGCAGCCACCACAGATTATCAGGGCTCACTCCCCACGTGCGATGGCCACAACAATGGCCTTCCTAAATAACGTACCATTGGTGGACATTTGTAGAGCAGCCACATGGTCCTCCCATCACACTTTCGCACAGCATTACACCCTACAGAAAGGGCCAATACCCTCCACATCTCTGGCAGATGTGGTCCTTCTTTCCTTTTCATAAGCAACTCCAATGCCCACCGCCATCTGGCAGGTACTGCTACTGAGTCACCTGAGTGGAGCACCCACAGGAACATCACTCGATGAAGAAGTTACTCACCTGGTACAGTAACGATGGTTCTTCAAGATGTGTGTCCTTGTGGGTGCTCCACTACCCCCCTGTCTTCCCCTCTGCTTGGAGTCTTTAGGGGACTTCAGGAAGAAAAGGAACAGACAGGGCTCGCACTGTGCGTGCACTCGACAAACAGCAGGGGAGTGAGACGCTGTGTGAGTAAGCGCAGCGCAAGGAGCACTGCTCACCAAAAATCTCCGATCAGCGGCATGAGGACGCACTGAGACCTGAATGGAGCACCCACTGGGACACACATCTCGAAGAACCATCGTTGCTGCACCGGGTGAGTAATTTCTTCTTATATTGATTTTGATCATTCTAGTGTATGGATTTGTATAATTAGCTGTACAAAATACAGTACATCCTTCATAATAACAAACCTTTGGCTATAATGAACCTGCTCCCTGGAGCCCCCTGCTGTGGCTGCAGCTGATGGCTTCTCCAGCTCCTACCACAGCCCCACGGTTGAAGTAGCTGTTGCCACATTCACCCCAGTGGGTATCTTTTGCTGAAACAATCCCTGACTAAAGGACAAATTGCTTGGCTCCTGAGGGGCTCATTAGAGCAAAGATTTACTAGACAGCATAATTTAAATAAAACACATTTTTGCATGAGAAATTGTGAAATTGATGTTTTCCAGACCAAAAAGTCATACTAAATAAAAGAATTAACAATTTTTACATGTAAAATATAGGATGAAGAGGACTGCCTTGTTAATGATAAAGATTTATTCATTATCAATCAAATGGCTCATGATTTTCTAGTAGTAAAACCTGCAGATTACAAAAGCTACTCTGAGCAACTACAGAAAGAAAGAGAATTTTTGTTCATTCCAAGCATTCTAACAGGTATGATATGCATTATTTAACTATAATATGCCATAATCTAAGCTCCAGTAGCACATGTTATTTGAGGATCTCTGTGGTACTGTAAGTACAGCCAGAGGAATCAATGCCCAGTACTTGCTGTCTGTCAGCTGCCAGCCCGGTCTTTGGCTGAGGAAATTTTGAATCACTGAGACCTAAGTTGTCTCATATGTTAGACTTTCATAGAATTGTAGGCATAGAAGAGACCTCAAGAGGTCATCTAATCCAGTGGCCTGCACTCATGGCAGGACTAAGCATTATGTAGACAATCTCTGACAGGCATTTGTAACCTGCTCTTAAAAATCTACAACAGTGGAGATTCTGCAACCTCCTTAGGCAATTTATTCCTATGTTCAGTCACCCTGACAGAAAGTTCAACCTAACCCATCTTTGCTGAAGTTGAAGTCCATTGCTTCTTGTCCTATCTTTAGAGGCTAAGGAGAGCAATTTTTCCCTCCTCCTTGTAGCAAATTTTTATGAACTTGAAAACTTTT
The DNA here is from genome assembly GCA_032595735.1 of Pelochelys cantorii. Classification (NCBI taxonomy): domain Eukaryota; kingdom Metazoa; phylum Chordata; order Testudines; family Trionychidae; genus Pelochelys; species Pelochelys cantorii. The sequence continues at coordinate 29,290,581 of CM064331.1, forward strand.
ATCATATTCCCTCTAATTTTTCCCACCACTGAGCAGAATTAATTTTTCTGTCAAGCGATTACAAAATTTAATTGCAATTAATTGCGCATGCCTCCCCTTTGAAAAGCTGCAGTGGCATTTCAATGGGGCAGTGCTGCATGGAGCCCGGGATCAGCTGGTAGAGAGGCAGCAGTGCGAGGCAAAGGGGGCTTCCCAAGAGAGGGGTTGGAGCGCACTGGTTTCCGGTCCTGCCCCCAGGGACTATAGAATAGTCGACTAACCGATAAGAATTCATGAGGTTAATCGACTATTCAGTTAATTGATATTTAACATCCTTAGTTTGTGCCCCAAGGTGCATGAGTCAACTATATGCTATTTTAAGTATCTACAATGAAATCTTTAGGATTAAATATATAGAGCAGCTGTGGCCAACCTGCGGCTTGCGAGCCTCATATGGCTCTTGCCCCCCAAAAGTGTGGCTCGCAAAGCTGCTCCTGCGCCCCCTCTAAATGGCCCCCGCCCCCCACTGGTTCTCCCCGGTCCCCCGCTTCCCTCTGCTTACCGGGTCGGAGCTGCGGGGTTTTAAAAATGGTGCCCAAGATGGTGGCCGTCTTAAAGGGGCAGCTGTTTTGGCTCTCTTTGTTAAATGGGTTGGCCACCCCTGATATAGAGCATATATAGAATGTTGTTATAAATTTCTACTTACGGATCTATCCTTATTTGGAAATAAGAGCTGTTTTGTTATATGCAGGGCTCGACAATTAGGGCAATTTACTCACCCATGGCGAGTAGATTTTAGCCCGGCACACTGCTGCAGCGTGATCAGCGCATGCGCAGCGCGCCAAACCACGCGGCTGGCGAGTGGGGCTCGCCGCCGCTTGTCAAGCCCTGGTTATATGTATATAAACAATATTAGTTATTGCCATCATCAGGCAAATTTCAGACAGTATTTTAGTGTATTCCCTTTGCAGCAGCAAAATATCAAGGTAGTTTGAAAAAAGCAATACAAGTCCTTAGAACGCTGATAAATTATATCTCCAGCTATAAAATATCTTACATATTTGAATATTTGTTTGCTATTTAGTGCCTATGTCTCAGAAGATGCCTGAAAACATGCAGCCACGGTACCTAGAAGATGAGGGTCTTTACATAGGAGAAAGGCCCGTTGTATCACTATCTAATCAAAACATTCTAGAGAACAGAATACTGAGAGAGGAGCAGGTAATTCACCACTGCATTATTACTCGTGTCTGTTTCAGGTTGGATACTTTTTATGTTACAAACAAGAGTGTTCAAAATTCAGGCCTTCTCCTTGTGGTGTTTATTAATTTTTTATTTTGTTATCCTTCAGGACCCATATATTTTAAAAAAATGGTCTGAGAGCAGTCTCAGAATTTTGGAAAGTTTTTATTAAAAAAGTAAGCACTTTTGGGGGGAACTGGCAATAACTCAATGTTTCAGGCCAGATACCAACCACTTAAACGTTATCTTTCAACAGAGAATAAAAGTGTGTTTTTCTTTGTCTCTAGCAATGTTCTGCAGGTAATAGTGCAATAACAGGTAAAATGCAAAATTATCTGAAGAAACTATAGTTAGACAATATGTCCTATCAGATGGAGCACCCGCCTGGCACTCAGAAACCCATGCTTCTATTCCCTGCTCTACTAAAGCCTGCTGGATGACCTTGAACAAGTCATTTCAGTGCTCTGTGCTTCAGTTTTCAAGCTGTGAGATGTGGTTAATAAATCCTTTTTTATAAAGTGCTTTGCTGTTGGCTGGTGAAAAGTGTTATGTAAGAGCTGGTTATTGTTATTGTATATTAAAAAATTGAAGTAAGTCAAAAGTGAGCTGTATAAAATGCCTATTTTAAGATTGCATAGCATCTTGATTAGAGAGATTAAGAATATAACAGCCATACTGTCAGACCAGTGGTCCATCTAGTGCAGGGTTACTCAACACATGGCCTGCAGCCTGTTTGTTTGCAGCCCACGGTGTGATTTGGGTTTACCCGGGGCTCAACACCTGGCTCACGGGTGGGAGCCAAAACAAAAAAATAGTCAATATAATGGTCTTCTGCTGATATGTGTTTTAGTAGTTAAATTCCTGGACTGTCACTGATCTTTAAAGGTGCTGTCATATGGGTGGAAATCAAGTAAATACTGCATTTTATTAATATCAGCAGAACTGACTTAAATGGGGCCTGAGTGTTGTGTAGTCTTGCCTTAATTTTTTTATTTATGCCCATTAGTGTGAAATATATTTGCATATATTTGCATATATATTTGCATGTATATGCAACCACACTTAAGTTGCGGCCCTCGGCATGTGCTGTGAGTATCATTGTGGCCCCCAGGGCTTCTTAAGTTGAGTAGCCCTGATCTAGTGCATATCCTGTCTTCTGAAAGTGGCCAATGCTTGTTGCTTCAGGTAATTATTGAATGATCCACTTCCAGCTTCTGGCATTCAAAGGCTAAGGACTCCCAGAGCACAAGGTTGGATACGTAACCATCTTGTTGAATAACTATCAATATCCCTATCTTTTAATTTTTTTGTATTTTTAGTGATATAAACAAGATTGCAGTTTGTGTCCTATGCCTTGTCTACATAAACATTTTTCTTAAGTGCAGGATTGGGAGATTAGGAAAAGTGGACGCATATGCAGGGTTCAGGTGGAATCCTTAGATGTATTTCCGTTTGGGCTGGGATTTGTCAATAAACTACAGGACGGTCAGAATTTTCTATTTGAATCAGCTAAAATACATTGGGGATGCCAGTTACACGTCATTTATGCTTAAATTGTTTTTCTTGTATGCTTGATTAAAGAAAAGGAATTAAAAGCTAAATGTCTCCTGAAATGTGGGATCTTATTTTCTGGAATAATAGTAATTTTGTAAGTCATTCCTATGTAAGGGTTACAAAAAACTGTTATCTCACTTTATTATTCATAGGGGAAAAGGTGGTTTGGAGATGATGGCAAACTCTTAGCATTGCCTAGTCCAATTAAACAATCTTCTACAAGACCGCCAATATTTTCATTGGAGGAAGGCATTGAACCTGAACTGGAAACATTGTATAGAAAGGTAGGTTACATTTCATATATGTTGTGATTGTGACCATAATACAGTAAAACTTGTGTTATCCGTCACGCTCAGGGATTAGGGCGTTCCGGTTATCTAAAAATTCCAGTTATCTGAGGGTCCCATCAACTTAGGAATAACCAATGGACAATAATTATAAAACTCAAGTTTTTAATATTGGTAGTTTTGTAGTGTGAGGCAGTTGATGTCACATTTCTATTTAGAGTTAAAGATGATTAGTACTTCTTAAATAAAAAATTGTTAAGCCAATCATGGTAAACCAAGCCAGGCCTGTGCGCCTGAAGATTTGACAGTATTGTGGCTGGGGGCAATGCCGGTTAACAAAGTTTTCTGGTTAACAGAATGCCGGATAACAAAGGTTTTACTGTATTGGTTACTATATATTCAGGAATCCTTAACTATAAAATTGAATGACTATTTCAAGGATTTACCTACAATGGAAGCCTTATATTGTTGTGCCTACACCAATAAAACCCCCCTAAATGTGGTGCATTGACGTAAAAATATGACTTGCACTGTGCTATGCTATACTAGTTCAAGTGTCTTTACATTGGCGCAGAATGTAAAGCCTACGAGTTTGCACAGTGAGGCTGCGTTGGTGTACTACATTTGTACAAAGAAAAAATAATCTAGGGTAGGCAGATTCAAATAAGCTAATTTCACTTCAATAACTTCTTTCTTAAAACTTTCCTTCCTTTTTTGGAGATACCATGGTACATTAACATATGACAAGGCTCCCTCTTTTGTGAGATAAAAATTCTTACAGCTGCTTCTGGGATAACAGTCTGAAAGTTGCTCATCAGCTGGACTGGTGACAATTACAGATCCATAATTCTCCATCAAATCCAGTTCCACAGGTCTATTAATGGGCCTGCACTGCAGAAACAGATGAAACTAAATCTACACTTCATTGGCAGGGGAAGAGTAATCATGTATTAGTATTGTTGCATACTGTTTTACTAATATAATGTTTATCATGTAACTTTTAGTCAAGGATAATTGAAGTTATTGCGTAGGACCTTCAGGTCAGTTTGGTTTGCCCTATCTTCTGTTGATTGATAGATCCCGTTCTTCCTTTTATTATTTTTAATACAGTGTAGGTAATAGATCTGTTAATGGGTCTGTGGATCTGAATTGTCAGATAAAGGATTTTTTAATTAAACAAGATACATTTTTCCTGTTGTAAAAACTCAGCTCTGATTGCATTGTGATTTAGGTATAGAAAAGTGGGTTACTGTGTGTCGCACTGCCATCTTTACAAGCTCTAATGCACACATCCGAATAATCTTGGTACGTTTCACTCTTTCTTCTTTTCAGGCAATAAAACCTATGCATGCCAACCAATATATTATTGGGTCTGGAGATACTCAGGGACAGTTTCAACTGGACATTGATATTTCTGGGTTAATATTCACCCATCATTCCTGTTTTAGCCGTGAACATGTTCTGGCAGCCAAATTGGCTCAATTGTATGATCAATATCTAGCAAGAAGACAACAAAACCTTACCAAACTTCTTACAGATAAGGTAGTTTCATTGTTTACTCTAGCTTGTTGAGATACTCAGTAGCTAGTTTAAGCTTTAAACTGAATTTTAGTCTTAAAAATGTATCAATGTAACTTCTAGCTTTGTGACATTCATATATATTGTTGAAAATAATCCTGTTTTTTCTGGAAAGCTTACCCCATCCTCAAATATTTGTTCTTTAACATCAGTTCAAATGAATTTCAATTGAAAGCTGAGTAGAATGTGTCCAACAGGCATAGTGAACATTACTCCATGTTCAGTGCAGAGCTACCTGTTTAAGGTTATATATTTAAAGTAGGATCTCAAAAGGGATCTGAGGTACAAGACAGTATAATTGTTATAATAAAAAGAGAATTTACATAGCATCCTTCATACAGAGTATCAAAAATGTTTTGCAGTGAATGGTAGATAAAAGATATGGCTTTACCAAGTTGTGTCCATTGACTCATACAGGCAGAAAGGGAAAAACAGGCATACAGAGCTGGAGAGAGGTAAGTGAAGCTTAGTCTCAGTTGTAGGTGTAAAAGGAATACAGTTATTATTTGTTTCCATTGTATTGAAAAGCATTCCTTACATTGACATTTTCAATGTAGTCATTGAAAGCAGTCATAAATATTATTTGGTTCCATTTAAAATAAAATGCCAGTTTCTAGTTTTATATCTACTAAATATTCAGATTTTATTTATATATTGTTATATTTCATATATTATCACCAAAAAGTTTGTGGTGTAATAAATGAAGGCATTGTGGTATGAACCATTATTTCAGGCATGAGAATGAGAAATTTAAGGTCAATCCTGAGAAATTGAAGGGGCAAAATATGATTTAAGAAAGTTACAATCAACTGAAAATAGGAATTGCTTATCCCATTCTTATTTAATGTTGTAGCTGAAATGATCAAACTGCTGATGCTTACTGTAGTTTTACTTTTCACTCATTGTCAAGGTTAGGGTGAATGAAAACACCAAAAAGAATTAATTTTTGAGAGGAAGAACAGTTTTGTAGTTAAAGCATTAGATGGAGACTCAGATGTAGTTCAGCCTGCCAAAACCTACCTGAGTGACATCAAGCAAGTTATTTAATTTCACTGTGCCTTAGATTCCTCTCTGTATAATACTGGTAAAAACAATTCCCTATCCTCTATGAGTGTTATGAAGAAAAATTAATGGTTTTTTGTGAGATGTTTATATATCAGCGTGACAGGTGGAAGGTAAGTAAACACTTTTTTGCATTTCTGTTAAGTATATTTTGTTAAATTTGAATCTTATCATAGAATCATAGAGCTGGAAGAGACCTCAGGAGGTCATCAAGTCCAGCTCCCTGCCCAAGGCAGGACCAATCTCAACTAAATCAACCCAGCCAGGGCTTTGTCAAGTCGAGACTTAAACACCTCTATGGATGGAGATTCCACCACTTCCCTAGGTAACCCATTCCAGTGCTTCACCACTCTCCTAGTGAGATAGTTTTTCCTAATATCCAACCTATACCTTTCCCACTGTAACTTGAGACCATTGCTGCTTGTTCTGCCATCCATCACTACTGTGAACAGCCTTTCTCCAGCCTCTTTGGAACCTCCCTTTAGGAAGTTAAAGGCTGCTATCAAATCCCCCCTCACTCTGCTTTTCTGCAGACTAAACAAACCCAAATCCCTCAGCCTCTCCTCATAAGTCATATGCTCCAGCCCCCTAATCATTTTGGTCGCCCTCCGCTGGACCCTCTCCAATGCAGCCACATCCTTCCTGTAGTGGGGGGCCCAGAACTGGACACAGTACTCCAGATGTGGCCTCACCAGAACCGAATAAAGGGGAATAATCACTTCTCTGGATCTGCTGGCAGTGCTCCTCTTAATGCAACCTAATATGCCATTAGCTTTCTTGGCTATAAGGGCACACTGTTGACTCATATCCAGCTTCTCATCCACTGTAATCCCCAGGTCCTTTTCTGCAGAACTGGTACTTAGCCATTCAGTCCCTAGCCTGTAACAATGCTTGGGATTCTTCCGTCCCAAGTGCAGGACTCTACGCTTGTCCTTGTTGAACCTCCTCAGATTTCTTTTGGCCCAATCCTCCAATTTGTCTAGGTCACTTTGGACCCTATCCCTGCCTTCCAGTGTATCTACCTCTCTCCCTCGCTTAGTGTCATCTGCAAACTTGAACAGATTTTTCATACAGTGTGTTTATTTACCATGTTGATATATTTAGCCTTTCTATTTAAAGAGCAGTCTTTGCTATCAGATCGTTTTGTCCATCCAGGTGATATAATATAGACAAAATGTTTACAAGCAGTTATATGAGTGATCCTTTTTTGTATTTGATTGTTTCAAGTTCACTCCATTATCATGACTATTTAATCATGAATACTGGTCTGTGAGGTTTTTGTAGTTTTTATTTTCACTCATGAATCTCTGAAATTATCATTTTGAGGAGATACAAAGTGGATACAGAAACTACATCCTTAATTTGTTTCCACTTATCTTGTTGGAGTAACAGTTTTCTATCATATGGTTAACTGATTCATTTAAGATTGCGTGGTGTGCAGTACAGGGTCGTCCATAAATTTGGAAACCATCTACAAATTGTTGGTTTGTTTTTGTTTTTTGTTTAAGCTACATGCTCTGAGGAATGCTGTACAGAATAGTTTCGACATCAGTGTAATCAATGTCCCTACCCCAGTAGCACAACAGAGATTAACTGAATATAAATTTGAAATAAGGTAGGTAGAGATTTATTAGATCCTTTTTTCAGAATTTTGTTCCTTTTTTAATTTCTGAATGTGTACAGACCTATAACCCATGCCAAAGTTGAGATTTTATGGTGAAATATTAATGCCTATGAAATAAACAGCCCAGGGTGCTAATAAAGAAATATGTATACAAAATCAGATTGTGCAGTATTTCACATTACATTCCAAAAATAATTTTTATTTTATGATTTTTTTCTGATTGAATAACCAGAAATTTGTATACGGCACTGAAGTGTCATATACATATGACTTGATTTATAAATATATACAAACTTTTAAAATAATACAGATTTAATATACATGATGTATGTGCTCTTCTTCCTAGCATTCCATTACTTATTGAAAATAGTAGTTCTGGAAACCCGAGCAATGAAATTATTATTCTGTGGTTTTTTTCTCTGTTAACTTTACTGTGCTCTTGTAAAAAATTAATAGTCACAAACAGACACCATCATTGTCAGCTACACTACACCTATGCAGTATGGAGAATTCAAATTTCTTCCATTTGTGGAGAATCTTAGTTTATAGTAGTAAGGGTGAAATGGCTCCATTGCAGTCAGTGGGGGTATATCTAGACTGCATCCCTCTGTCGGCAGAGGGATGCAGATTAGGCAGGTCGACATTGCAAATGAGGCAGGGATTTAAATATCCCGTGCCTAATTTGCATAAAAATGGCCGCCACATTTTGCCGACTCAGCACTTTGTTGGCAAAAAGCGGCAGTCTAGAGGGGGATCTGTTGAGAAAGAAAGCCTTTTTCGACAGATCCCTTATGCCTCCTGCAAGGAGGTTTACATTTTGGTCGCCCTCCGCTGGACCCTCTCCTAGCTGTTTTTATGCAAATTAGGCACGGGATATTTAAATCCCTGCCTCATTTGCAATGTTGACCTGCCTAATCTGCATCCCTCTGCTGACAGAGGGATGCAGTCTAGACATACCCTGGGAGTTTTACTCTAAGGATTTTTCTTCCTGGTAGGCTGACTACTGGAAAGCAATTTAGTTAAAAACATGATCAAATCTGATTTCAGCCAATAGAGATCCGTGTTAAATGTAGTCAGTACTTTGTCAACCATGTGACATTTCTAAGATCCTAAACTTGAGTCAGAGACCAGTTTGTACTAGATTATACAGGCCTCAGACATAAGCTAAACTACATACATTCTTGTAATACTCAGTCTTAATTGACTTTGTGTTGACTTTGGTAAAGTACCAGGGAGAGAAACATTCACTGCTGTGTCTAGTGGTCACCTGGTAAAAAAACCCTAATTATTATTTTTCATGTGTACTAAACTGATTTTTTTCTTTAAATTGCACACTGTGGACTTGGGTTAATTTTAGATGTAATTGGTTTCAGTCTCCAATTTATTACAAGCAACATTTACATAATTTTTATTTAGCTGGTAATAATACAAAGTTAAATGGTACTTTTATTTTCTTGTTGCAAAGGCTGATTTTTAAAACGTGTTAGTCAAAGCTGTTCCTAAAGGAACAATGTATTTCTGGAAAAAGTTCTGGAACACTTTTGGCTTTCTGACAGAATTGTCAACATCTGAGCAGTATCTGTCATCAGTTGGGAACAGCTGTTATTCTCTCCTGTGTGGCCTAATTGTGGCAGGTTCGATATTAAGTCAATTCAAAAGGGAGATTTTATCTTACATAGCTGGAGCCATTGCTAAGTAAAGGCCCCTTTTGGCACTCCTGTCTCAGATAGAATTCATGGGCCGTAAGAATTTGTATACATTTTTGTTTTTGAATCAGTGGCACTCCGCAGATGTCAGAGCCTGCCTGTGTGTCGCTAGTAGCAGGATCAAATTTTAAGATCTGATCTCGCATAGAAGCGCACTCCTCTACCCACACAGAATGCTATTGAAGTCATAGGAGCTGCATCCAGGCACAAGGGTGCACTTGCATGCAGTGAATTGCAAGATTAATCCTTAGTTTCTATTCTGCAGGTAGAAAAAATGCCTGCTGACTATGAAAGGAAACCCCTAAATTATCAGCATAATTGTGTAATCTTTGGGTCTACTTTAGATGCTAAAGTCTCTTAAATTATACTCCTTTAATTAAAATATTTAACTCTGAGTTTTAATTACCTAATGCTTAGCTCACAATAAAGATTCGTAGGATTTCTGAACCTATTCAATACATTAACAGAAGTAGAGAGAGTACCATAGTTACCATTAAATAATTAACATTTTCCCAACAATTGCAATATTATTATAAGAGAGATTATCATATTTCCCTCCACTTATAATTAGACTTAATGATGGTATCCTCAATATCAGTGTTGGTAAGTGTAGAGTTTTAATGGTGATTGCTATGCTAGTGGTTGGAGCTCAGATTACAGCTAGGAATCAGAATTGTTCTGGATTAAAATTGATTTCCGTTTGGGATACTCAATAATTGAGAGATTTTGTGGAAAAGTCACTTGACCTCTGTCCCAGTCATCCTGGCTGTAAAACTGGATGAAGTAATGGTTTCAATAACACACTGGACTTTATATACTATGAACAAATATGTTTCAGATCTAATTTGTATTTGTGTCTTTTGTGGAAAATCAAGGCTACATCTAGACTGCAGGCTTCTTTCAGAAGAAGCTTTTCCAGAAGACAGTGTCCACACAGCAAAAGCGCATTGAAAAAGCGATCTGCTTTTTCAAAAGATAGCATCCACATTGATTGGATGCTATCTCGCATTTAAGTTTTGATTACTGTGGACGGAGTGGCCACTAGGACACCTGTGCTTTTTCCTGGAGGCCTCCTCTTTCGAAAAGAACCCTCTTCCCCATCCAGCCTTTTCGGAAAAGGGCTTCTTCTTCGTAGAAAGAGGTTTACCGCTGTTGGAAAAAAACCCTGTGTTCTTTCAACTTTTTGTCGAAAGAACACAACTGCAGTGTGGACGTAAGTATAGTTTTTCCAGAAAAACAGTTGTTTTTCTGGAAAAACTCTACAGTGTAGACATATCTCAAATGTTCAGGAAGGCATTTTTAAATTACTCTTTTTAGTCCCTATGCATTATTTCCAATGACAGTCATTTCAAATACTGGTCCTCAGTAACCACAGAAATGAGATAAATTAACTGATTCATGAATTCCACTTTAACCCTTGGATATTGGTCCTTATTTGGAAGCATGCTGCTTCTTTACAGTAAGTGATCAGTGGTATGCTTCCTTGCTGGATAGAAAAAAACCTTCCTTTTAGGGCATGTCAACACAGCAGGGCAAAAGTCAAATTAAGCTGTGCAACTCTGGCTATGTCAATTACATAGCTAAAGTCGAAATAGCTTACTTCGGCTTTTGGCACTGTCTACACAGCAGGAAGTCGAAGGAAGAACTTCCTTCGACTTCCCTTATTCCTTGTGAAATGAGGGTTTCAGGAGTCAGAGTAAGAAGTCCTCCAGTTTGCCATTATTTTGGAATAATGGCTTGCTGTGTAGACATGCTCTTTGTTATTTGAGAATAATGTCTGTCATTCTGAACACTGCTCTGTAGACATAGCCTTAGAGATCTGAAAAATGCATTGTGCCTTTCTGGACCAAGGAAGCTAATTGATTGCTGAAATGCTATCAGTTAAACTCTAAAAACTTTTGCATTTTGGCTGATGTCAGTGGATTCTGAATATGTTTTTGTTAGTTTCTGATAAGTTGCTGTCACTGCAGACCATATAAGATCATAGGGCTAAAAAGTGTAGTTTTGTGCTGCAGTGTCACAGGGCTACTCTACTTTTTTAAAGTGCTGAATCATATTTAGCTTTCACATACACCCATATCAAGAGAGTAATGCGAAGACTCTGATTAGATTAAAATTAAACATTTTTATTGAATCATCTTTATAACAAATATTTTATTAGTTGTTAGTACTGACGTCCAAATATTTGACGATATTATTGAAATGAAACTTAAGAGTACATCTATACAGCAAAGAGCCCCAGTGGTAGTAAGTCTGAGAGCTAGGGCCAACTGACTCAAGCTCTCGGGGCTCAAGCTATTTGGCCTCAAAATAGCTATGTAGAAATTTCCACCTGGGCATATTAATACTAAGGATCAGCATTCCCTCTAAGCTGCATGTCTGCGTACTAAAAATTTTAGGTCTGCCCATGTCATTTTAATCGCTGCACAGCAGCACTCATCACTCACCTTCCTGCTGGAACCGAAGGTGAGTGGTGGCGGCGGCAGCAGCAGCAGCAGCAGCAAGTGGCCTGGTGGGTTCCTGGCGGTGGGCAGCTGCTGTTTTGCTCTGCCTGAAGCCGGGACGCAAGAGGTGAGGCTGTTCCGGTGAGGCTGCCCCAGCTGGAACAGGTATCCTGTGGCTGCCGCTTTACTTCAGCTACAGCTGGGGCTGCCCATGGGGTGCTGTTGTTAGTACTGAGGTCCAGCGGGGACCAGGACCATAGTACTAAAAATAGCACTGTGGGTGGCCTCTGCTCCAGCCCTGGCACTCAGTCCCACCCCGGGAGCAGCTGGGACCAGGACTACAGGAGCTTCCGGGGCCGGGACTGTGATACTAAAAATAGCACCGCAGCTCTAGCTCTCGCAAAACTGCTTTCCACATTGAAGGTAGGGATGTGAATGACTAGTCGATTATCCGATAAACAAATGCTTATCAGATAGTTGACACACTCGTCGACTAGTCGCTTTCCCCCCACTTGCTGCCTCTAGGGAGAGGAGGGGGTGCTTCAAAGTGGCAGTGCTGCATGGAGCCTGGAGTCTGTTGCTTTGAAACACCACATGCAGCCCGGGGTTAGCTGGGAGTCCCCCACTGACATTGGGCTCCATGTGGTGCTGTCACTTTGAAACGGCTCATGGAGCCTGACATTGGACTCCCTGCGGTGTTTCAAAGCGGTAGCACTTCATGGCGCCCAGATTCCAGCTCCATGCAGTACTGCCACTTTGAAATTTCATGGGGAGAATGGGGCCAGAAGGGGACTGCTTGAGTCCCTTGTTGGCCCTGTGCTCCTGTAGCACTTTCGCATATGAAGTTTAGCAACAGCCCTGGGCTATTGCTACACTTCAGAGGTGAAGGTGCCCTTATCAACTAATTGACTAGTCGATGCGAATTGCATCAGCTGTTTGATTAGCCCATTAATCTAAATTTAACATCCCTAGTTGAAGGTAGAAAGTTAGGGAAAGGTTAGGAGGAGAACTCAGGGGAAGGTGAGGGTGAGGAGAGGAAGGGGCTTGTGCTAAGGGTAGAGGAGGAGGCCAGGACAGGAGAAGAAAGGGGCAGGCACCAATGGCCAGGGTGGAGGAGAGGCAAATCCCAGGGGGCCAAGAGGAGGAAATTAGGAAAAGGACAGGAGGGGGAAGGGAAAGGAAGGTGTCAATGGGGTACAAGAAAGGAGGGGACAGGGTGATGCTAGGAGAGAGGAGGGACAATAGGAGCAAGAGGGAGGAAGAGGAGGGGGAGGAGTGAGTGCTGGGAGAAGAGGGGTTGAAAGGAGCGGTGGGTATGAGGAAGGCAGGGGATGGAGCAAGTCATGTGTGGGGGCACAGAGGGGCATGAGGAGAACTGGGTCAGAGTGTGGTGAGGGGGTGGGCACCAGGGACAAAGAGGGCAAGGAGAGCAGGGGCAGTAAGGAAAAAGGGAGGCACCAGGAAGATGCAGAGATAAGGAAAGGTGCAAGTGCCAGGCGATTGTGAGGGTGATGCAGAAGGGAAGACACATGGAGGGGAGGGACGGGCACCAGTGGACAGAAGAGAGAGCCAGGGCAGGTGGGTAGAGGGGGGTGTTAGGAGAGGAGATGGGGAGGGGCAGCTACAGATGATCAGAATGGGGCTAGAGGAGGAGTGGGCATGGGGGAAGAGAAGGGCAGGTGCAGGGGTCAAGGAGGATGGGGGGGGCAGATCTCTAAAGGGCTGAGGGGCGTGAGAAGGGCAGGAGCCAGGACAGCAGAGGAGGGTGAGTCGTGGGGGGCAGCAGCCAGCACCAGGGGAGCAGATGGGGTGAGGGGAACGGAGGGGAGGAGACAGGCCACAGAAGGAAAAGGGAAAGATATGTATTAGTAACTTGGGTGCCACAGTGGCACACATCCGAACAAGCGCACATGACCTCAATACTGATGCAAAAGACAAAACTCACTCCACTCATGAGAGGAAAATCTTAGAGGGAGCACTGCTAGGAATGTAAGATTTAACTGGTTAACTGGTAGGTGGATGCTTATTGGTTACCATTAATGGTTAAACTCTGCATGAGGCTGTGGGCAGCGCTGCAGCTTAACCGTGTAACCAATACATTTTTATCGGTTACACAGTTAATATTTTTATTCATTTAGTACATCCCTAGTTAGCACATGCATTTAAAACAATATAAGTTACATAGGAGTCTACCCCCAAAGAAATCCAGGAGAAGGAGCAAAACAAATACAAAACAAACACTGTAATGAACTTAACTACAAAGGAAGCTACATTTTGGTTGTTGGCTGGAAACATACCATAGACTTCTGGCAAAGTGAGAAGAGTATCACTGAAGTGTGGTAAGCCTCTATAATCAGCAGTTCCAGTGATCTCATGTGCCATATTAGTAAATTGATGGGCCTCCTGTGTAAGACATTGACTCATACTGTCCAGCACAGGTTGCGAAACATGGGTGTATTGGAAGGCCTATATTGAATCTCTATAAAAATGTAAAAGCAAAGTTAGTACAAATAATATATATAAGCTACTGAATATCCAATTGTTAACAGAGAGGCTGTTTAAGTACTATATAGGTTATATAATTTTAAAAAAGACAATTGTTACAGCCAAAACAGTACTGAGAAAAAGTTATGTGCATCCTCAATAGCCATATATATAGGAAAAGTTTAGTGTGGTCTTCAAGGAGAACATAAGTGTATATGTAAGTTCTTAAGAAAAAGCAATACCAAATGCAATGGAAGACAAAAATGGTTCCAAAAGTCAAATATCCTTTCCAAGTCAAAAGTTGTTAATTTTGTTAGTGTTTTGAATCCTCCAGGGCCATAATTTGATTTACATTACTTCATAGCAGAAGAATAATTTTCTGGGTTGCTGTTTACACACACTGACTTTAAAATGTTTTTAATAATGTATGGCTTTAATAAGTCTTTTATAAGAGATTGAGAGCTCAAGAGAATTAACTGTAATTAAAGTCACATTGTCCAGAATTCAACATAAAAGAATACAGAGCTTTAAAGAAAGCCACATCCTATCATCTTCAAGTTTGAATTTGTTATACACTATCTTGGATTGTAATGAAGTCAACCAGATTGAAAACCACTCCATGTGATTTTTTGGTATTATAAGTTCTTGCTGTCTTGTTCCATCTAGTTATGTAAGTAATGTTTGTACATACATATATATTTATAGGCAAACCAGAAGACTTCGTGATGCAGAACAAGAAAAAGATCGAATGTTGCTGAAAACTATTATAAAAGTTTGGAAGGAAATTAAATCCCTGCGTGACTTTCAGAAGTTTACTAACACACCCATTAAGCTTTATTTGAGAAAGTATGTTTTAATAACACTGTTGTAACTTCATGTGCCTGCAATGGGATTTTATTGCCATATTTGAGAGTTCACAAAATGGCACAGTGATTAACTTTTAGGTGATACCAGAACCTGCTACTGTTTTTTTAAACAATAAGTAATTATAATAACTGAGAGAAATTGCTAGAGGATGATGTCCATAGTTCGTTATGGGTAGTTATGATCGGCATCTATCACAAATCTTAAAACTAACCTACTCCCTCACACCATTTTGAAGTCTTATAACAAAATACTAGATATAAGTTGTTCTTCTTAGAATATCCCACACATTTTATGCTCTCATGTAACTAGCTCTGAATTCATTATAATGTGCAAGACAAAGGAAAAAGAATAACTAATTACTGTTGACCACTAAAAATTGTCATGAGGAATAATTTTTATATTCATGTATTACTTGTACTATTATTTATTAGTATTATTGTAGCACCTAGGAACCCTTAGTATAGCCCAGGACTCTGTAGGATTTGTTACTTTGTAATAAGACATTTATTAGAATTCCAAAGGCCTACTTTGTGTTTAGAGCTTCAGAAATTTTGAAAAAGATAACTTCGCAATAATGCTGTATCTATATGCTGAAAAAAGCATGTTATATGTGAATGCATTTATCAACAGAATACATTTTTGTTATAATGCAAAGAGCCAACAATAGTGTACCAATATATTTGTAATTGTTTTGAAGGGAAGAGGTTGACCAGAGATCAGATAAAAAAAATTATGAAGCAGAAATTGAGGCTGAAATAAATGAGCTATTAGGAGAATATATGGAAGAGTATGAAAAGAAAATGGAAGAATACAAAACTGAGCTACAAGAGTGGAGATCCTGGAAAAAGGCACAGGTTTGTGTAAACAGTACAACCTATAAATTATAAAAATCTCTTTTTATGGTAGAAATATCTTAAAGATCAGTATAGCTGTTACAAATTGTAGTGGAGTTCAGTTGGGTAAATTATGTTTTGGATTGTTACTAAATTAACATATATTAAATAAATGGTATTTAAGTGCAATCGATGTAGTGAAGTAGAACAAGATACAGCTATGTATGTGCTCATGGCTGCGGGTCTCTGGACTCCTGGCAGAAGTTCACATTACTTCACTGGGTCCTGAACAATGGTGGAGGTGAGATATTCTATCCAGTTCTGTGCTGTTGTCACCCTCCCTTCCCCATAGTCTGTCACTCTCCAGGGAACCTTCTTATGAGCAACGCCTACTACAGATGATGCAATTGCTCCTCATCTTGGAGGCAATAGAGGGAGTTCCTCAGGAATTTAGGAGCAGAGAATTCTATTCCTTTTGCCCAAGGCAAAGGGTGGGCGCAGGCCCATGCTGGATCTGCAAAACCTCAGTGTTCAGAAGAAGGTTGAAATTTCATGTAATCTCCCTAGCCACCAGGTTACCTTCCTTGGATCCAGGGGAATGGTACACTTCTCTCAACTTTAAGAATGCCTGCTTTCATTGCAGTTCACTGGCAGTTCCTGAGATTTGTAGTCAGCAGCCTGCACTATCAATTCACCGTGCTACCATTCGGAGTCTTAACAACTCCACTCATATTCATAGGTATAGGTCTTCCTGAACAACTGATTTCTCAAGAGCAATTCCTGAGAACCAGCACTGCAGCATGTGGCGCTGGCATGAGCCAGTTTCAGCATGCTAGGACTCATTCTGAATATACCTAAGTCTGCACTGATCCTGACACAAGAAACAGAGTTCATTGGAGCCTCCACACAGGCAAGAACCTCCTTGCCTGAAACCCAGTTCCAAACCATCAAAGGCCTCATCAACAGCCTCCCACAGTTCCTAGCCACCATGGCAAGGAACTATATTAAGTTTCTGGGACATGTGGTGGCCTGCACCTACATCATGCAGCACTACAGACCTAGCTGAGACGCTCTAGACAGACTGGTTACCCTCCCTCCTGCAATTCTTAAGTCCCTCAGCATGTAGCTGCAACCACAGGTGGTCTGGGTACGCATGCCCTTTGCGAAGCCTCTGCCCTTGCTGTCCATGGTTACAGATGCATTGGAGATGGGCTGGAGAGCACATCTGGGCAGCATAAGGACTCAGGGCCTGTGGTCAGAGTCAGAACTGTTGCTGCCCATCAGCATCAGAGTACTGAGAGTGGTTTGCCTAGCTTGCCAGACATTCAAGCCCCAATTACAGGGCACGTGTGTCTCAGTACTGATAGATACCACCATAGTGATATTCTATACAAACAAACAGAGTGGTGCTCTGTGGTGCAAGAGTGCAGGCCTTCTCTGCTGCATTCCCCACACAAGTCCCTATCTATCACATATATAGGGCAGCAATGTTGTCTTCAGACTTTCACGTTGCACTATGCCATCACTCAACATGAGAGAGATGATGCAGCCTTTGGCAGAGCAGTTCTGCTATCAGCTACATGGTGAACTCCAATCCCCTCCATTGAAACAGCCAGGGAGTCATCTATTGGAATGGACATGACTCGAAGAAAAAATGGTTACGTACCTCTCATAACTGTTGTTGTACAAAATACATTACTCATGTCCATTCTAAATCCCACCAGCCTCCCCTCTGCTGGAGCAGTCTGGCAAAAAGGAATTGAGCAAATGGCACTCCATGGCATTCCATGGCTGATCTCGGGTAGCTCTAGGGAAAAATCTTCCGACAGTTGTATATGCAATGCACGTGCACGCCTGTTGGAATGGGCATGAACAACACTGAACAGTTATGAGAAGTAGGTAATTATTTTTTATCAAACGTTTGTTCCCCAGGTAATCAAGACTGGAATGATGTCATTCCTTAACTTTCTCTGTAAGCTAAATAGATGAGCTTCCTCAGTCTCTTGCTGTAAGACATAATTTTCTAATACTTTCTGAACCATCTACAATTTATTAACATTCATCTTGAATTGGGGACACTAGAACTAGGCACAGTATTCCAGCACCCATACCAAACACAGAGGCAAAGCAATCTCTATACCAACTCCAGATTCCCCTGTTCATGTATCCAAGGATTGCATTAGCGCCTTTGGACACAGCATTGCACTGGCAGCTCATGTTCAACTAATTATATACCATGACCATCTTTTTCAGAGTACTGCTTCCTGGAATAAGTTCCCCCATATTGTAAATCTGAATGCTTCTCATAGCAACAGGAACACTGGAGCACCTGAGAAGTCAGTAAAGACCAAATCTGAAATATGATAATTGCACTTACTAGTAGAGGAGAGAAGAGAACTGAAGAGCAGCTCATTGTATACATGATATCTTACAATAGTAATCACTTTTAAAATAGAAAAAATTGCTGACATAATGGCTTAGTGAAAATACAGCTGCTCTGTGGGAGATCTGGATTCTGTTTTTTGCATTTTGGCTCGTTGGGGACCAGAAGAATTACAGTAATAATTAAATCAGTCTTTACCTAGTCAGTTAAAGATCCCAGCATGATTCTGGGAATGGCTGTCAACCCTAACAGAAGCCAAACTTAGTGGTTGAGGTAAAAGAGAAAACTGAAAGCCTCACAATGACCATTCAGGCAAATTCAAAATTTGTAAGTGTATTCTTTGAAATTGCCAAGCTAAACCTTTTTATCTATATGAAAACTACTAGCCACAGAATAAATGAAGTAGGGCCCAAGAATGGGAGAACTTTACTCTTCATTATTCTTAAAGCTTTACATCATTTCCAACTAACCATTTGCTCCATATGAGTAAGGAAAGTAAAATAGTAGTAACTAAACATAGTGTATAGTTTGATCAAAACAATTGCAAGTAGAACACTTTCGAGGAAAACCTCTGTATTTTTTTTATATACAGAAAACCAAGAAGAAAAAGAAAATAAAACAAAGTCAAGACCAAGAGGAAGAAGAAGCGGCGGAGGAGGCAGAGTATGGTGAGGAACCAGTAAAACCCATCCTTCCTAAAATGGCTGATAGACTGGAGATAGAGCAGCAAGTTAGAGAAAAAGCCATCAATATAAGGAGGAAACCTGGAGAACCTGTTTTAATTCCTGAGTTGAGCCTGACAGGAAGCATAACGCCAAATGATTTGTGTCCTAGGTAAGATTGCTCTGAGATATTTATGATTCTGTACATATAATTTTGTCATTTATTATTTTAGGTAGATGAGATAACATATTTTATTGGACCAATTTCTTTTAGAGGAAGGGCAAACTTTCATGCTTCACAAAGCTCTTCTTCAGGGAGAAACTTGAAAGCTTGTCTCTTTCATGAACAGAAGCTGGCCCAATAAAATATATTTCCTCATATACCTTGTGTCTCTCTCCTATTCTGGGGCTGCACAGCTGCAATACTGCAAAGTACTTATTATTTCATTGTTTTCAAACTAAAAATATAACAAATTGAGATTATTTATTTTGAAATACATTTTGAACATCCTGTTTAGCCCAGCTCTTGCAATGTACAGAATATTCTTTCTAAAGTTGATATAATTTAATTAAGTCCCTTATAGGTCATATTTAAGATCCTGTGTGTATATTTTAATATTGGGCAATATCCTGCTGGAAGTGGAAGGAAGTCCATGCAGTGGAAGAATTACAGTACCTTGTCCCTAGAAAGAATAGGTGCGAAGTGGAGAGGCCATTCTCTCAATTTTGGCAGCCCTTTGTGTGTCGTGGAGTCAAGCTCTGTGACAGCTCCATATGGGAGGGAGGATGTGTATCTGTAGATGCACTGAGGGAGTGTCAGGGAAAGGTAGTGGATGTGTAAACTGCACAGATCCATAGGCCATGAATTCTTTAGAGAGGGAAAGACAGTGGGCCATGATCACCTGAATAACTATGACCACTGTAATATCTGTGGCCTAGCTGCACATGTGAAAAATTTCACACCTGCTCCACTGAAACCATATACAAAGCCCCTTTGTCTCAGACTGTTGGCAAAATATTTAGGGACAGAATCATTTTCACAACATAGGCTGCTGCACCATTTCCAGCTATGGCACTGTCAGCAGCACTGGCTATGGAGCTGTACTCATGGAATGTAGCAGATGTCACTATAGCACCTCCCATGTTAAGTGTGTCGATAGATAGACTTCACAGATTGTTGGCCCTCTGGTTTCTCCAACTTCTGTATCTTTTCTGTTCTTGCCACAGCCAAATACTGGGGCTTTGTGGTAGATTTGGAGTTGGTGGTGGTGGTGACAGTCAAACCAAAGACAAAGTGTGGGCAGCTGTGCAACTGCAAAATGTCGCCATTACTACTGACCAATGACTATATTAGCTTCTGGAGTCTCTACATCTTTCCATTCCAAGTTGAGTTTTGTGGTCCAAAGTTCTTGATGGTAGTAGCTCTTATTCCCTTTCCTATCCACAACACTCACCACCCCTATCCACTCCTGTTTTCAGCCTCCCTCATGTAGTAGAGTTACAGTAGTTAGTCTGTAATTCTGGGACTTGACAACAATGGAGAAGGTTAAAGAATTTTCACCAAATGCAATTTTTTTTCTTCATATCAGTTATGTTACAAGTCTTTTTGCAGTTGATAAATGTTAAACTAAGGCTGCTTGCCTTCTCTATGGTTTAGGCCACCATGAGCACATTATACCTTAGCTCAAGTCCCTTCATAGGTTTCCAGGCAGCTTTGAAAAGGCCTTTCCACCATAAGAATGACACACAACATTGACGCACTCTTCTGCTAAAAAACCTCCAATAAACAAAAAATTACTCTGAGGGAAACCAATTTTTAAAATTATTTAAATCTAAAGAAATTAAAAATAAATAACAAGCAGACTTTTTACACTGAAAAGAGAGACGTGTCAAAGATTTCATTAAATCCACTAGAAACCTCATTGTCACTAGCAATGTTACGTGAAGGGTACTCAGACGCTATGTGACAAGCAATAGATAAGAAATTTACACAATGTCAATATTTCAAGTTTAGCACAGATTATTTAATGAGTTTCAGTTTCTTAAAACTGATCCATATCAAAGTTATGCAATAACTTTAACATAAACCATTCCTGTTGCTGTTGGCTTTTGCACTGACAGGAGATTTTGGAACTCTGGCTGTTTTTTATATAGTTTATAATTTGTGGGGAAATAGTTTTCACTAAATATATTAATCCTCTTACTGTTGTATGAAGAAGCCTCAAGTTGAGATGAAAATCTGACATATTACATTACAAAATCTTTTACCATGCATGAGAAATCAAAGTAACTGTGGAGTTCCTGTGTAGTGTTATTTCGATAGAGTGGTTAATTGGCATACTTTTGGTTATGTCTCGCTCTCTTTTCAATAATTAGACTCCTATACAGTATTCCAAAGAGTAAAGGTATTTTGTACAAAATCTGTTATCACAATTTATCTGTAATATGTTCACAGGGCAGAAGTTTTAAGACGAGAAGATGTAAAGAAACGTTCAGTATTTTTAAAAGTTCTTTTCAACACTAAAGAAGTGTCGAGGACTGTCACCCGGCAAATAAGCTCAGACTTCAGAGTTCACTTTGGGCAAATTTTCAATTTGAAAATATTCAATTGGCCAGAAAGTTTGAAAGTTCAGGTAAATAATTATTTTGCAAGAACTTTGCTATGTGACACATACTAAAAAGACAGTTTTAATTACTTGCTTTTACTCTCTATTTTTTTTGTAACAACACAAGGTTGTAAAGTTTTAAGTCCTGAAGGGCCTGAATTGTTCCCCTTCCTGGGGTTCCAGTGGCAATTTAAAGGGTCCAGGGCTCCAGCCATTCCCATAGTAACAGCAGCAGTGGCTGGGAACCCTGGACCCTTTTAAATCACTGGGCCCAGTGCAGTTGTCCTTTTTGTCCCTTCCTCCCGCCTTCCTCCTCATCAGCAGTCCTGGTCTGTTCTACTCAAGAAACTCTTGTCCACACAATAAAACTAATGTTACAATTTGAAAAAATGTAATACTCTTGATCAAGTTGTGAACTTGAGTTATAGGGAAGGATGCATTCTCTGAATTCTGAAAACCATTTCATTCACTCAGAAAAGGGTAATTCAGTAATATAATGAAGCAGACAGTAGCACACTTTTAACATAGCCTATAGTTAAAATGCTATGTGTAAGGGATGCCTAATGCAACATTTATCATCCAGTTAAAAGATATACACCAGCCTCCTTTCTTCTATGCCAACATGTGCCATCCATCCTCTTGCACATGGACAAGATACAGCTGCAATCCTGCTCTCAGTATAGTCCTGAAACTGTCCCTCCTTGGATCCCTTTTGCTGCAATCCACCCCAAAGGGGACCAAGAGAGGAGATAGGACCATGGTCCTGTGGAGCCAACTAGGCACACTGAGGGAAATAGGCTGCACTCTCCTACAGGCTGATATAATGTACATGGCTGCATTTGCTGGTAGCTCAGCAAAAGGTTATAGCTTATGAGACATGGTCTCTCCAGTAGCTTTCCTGATGTGGGGTATCTGCCACCGCTAAGTTGACCAGTAGTTACATAACATGTATCAAAGTAGTAAAGGCTAGATATTGTCCTAAATGCTATCAAGCACATTAGCTGTGGAGGGGACACACAGCAGCCAAAGTTGACAAAATGGGTTTGGTATGAGTCATCAAGGATTCCTCCTGGGTATTCCCTTAGAACAGAGATGGTCAGCCAAGAGTAGCGAGTGGGCTGCATAAGTGGCTCTCCTTCTCAGTGGACCAAAAGATTTGAAAGTGGTGGGCAGCTTGCGGCCCATTGGGGTCCACCTGTGGCCCACGCACCCCTTCTCTTCCTCCTTCCCCCATGTCTTTCGTACACTGGAGCCCCACAGTTACCTACTCCTCCACCTCCCTCCCAGCATTTTTGGGGAGCCATGAATTGGCTGATTTGCACCTTGTCCCCACTTCTCCCCCTCCCTTCCACTGCTTGAAAGGCTATGAATCAAGGAGGGAAGGGGAGGAGTAGGTAAGTGCAGGGTTTCAGTGCACAAGAGGCATGCAGGGGGGGAGCAGAAAGAGGGTGCACAGGCCACAGGTGGAATCCCAATGGTAGCATGCAGCTCATCACTGCCTTAGAAAGTTACTTTGTTCACTACTTAGCCATTGCTTTAAACACTGTACATGTGTAAATATTTCAATTTTTACTTATCTGTCTATTCCTCCACCAC
Source organism: Pelochelys cantorii (assembly GCA_032595735.1). Classification (NCBI taxonomy): domain Eukaryota; kingdom Metazoa; phylum Chordata; order Testudines; family Trionychidae; genus Pelochelys; species Pelochelys cantorii. Next base: position 29,313,488 of record CM064331.1, read on the forward strand.
TTAATCATGTTAACTACTTTTTTCTGAACACCCAGAATTGAAAGTAACATTTCACTACCTATCTCATTGCTTTTTTCAGATATATGAAACAATGGGACTCAGCAGCACTACTATGTTAGCAGAAGTGTTTATACCTATCCCTGAGACTACAGTTCTCACTGGTAGAGCTCGTACAGAAGAAATAGAGTTTAGCAGCAACCAGCGTGTGATGTTGGACCATGAAGGAGTTGGGAGTGGTATGGATTCCTGATTACTCTAGGTGGTGCTTAATTAGAATGTTCAGCTTTTAGATTGATCCCAACATACTACTTTTATATGATTTTAGCCACATAAATAAAATATATTTTTCTCTGTTAGACAAATATAGCAAATGAAGATAAACTAAAGAAAGGAATAGGAAAAGGGGGAATGAAGGTAAAAATAAAAAGTCATTGTGAGTCATATTGTGAAGACAGGGACTCAGGTTTCAGTGTTTTGCAGCAGAGACTAGAGTAAGGTAAAAGAGCAGGAATGATCTGCAAGGAGTGAAAGTCAGTGAGGGAAAGCAAAGTGAAAGATGTGGATGGTGAGCAGAAGAGATTGAGTAGGTTGATGGGCACTGAGCGTGGTGGATATACATAAGGCTGTACAATTATGGTTCCCTGGGGTCTGGCTTTTCAGCTCTATGTTTGATTATCATTCAGGAAGGAACCCTCATTCCTCTCACCTTTTGGAAAATTGAAAACTTTCTTCTAGTGATTCATTGTACAGTTAGGAAAAAAATTTCTTCCAAGAATAGTTGGTGGTGTTAGTAGGTTCTTTTCACAGATGTTGAATTAGTGTTTCATAAATCATAATAGGATACTCCAATTTTGAAACTCATAGAAAAGATCATTTTTTGCTTTTTTCTCCTGGTTGTAGGTGTGCCATTTTCATTTGAAGCTGATGGCAGTAATAAGATTACTTTAATGACCTCTGGCAAAGTGTCCAATAGTGTTTCCTGGGCAGTTGGAGACAATGGAGTACCCTTAATTCCTGTAGCATCCCAGCAGAATATGGGGATTCCAAGGTAATATGCTGCAGTGATATGTTGGGCAATGTAACATATTATGGTATTTAAAAATATTTAGAGTGGTTTTTAATAATCAAGATATAACTGTCATATTAATTTTTAAAATACAACAACTTTTTTCTCCTATGCAGTTTCTCTCAGTGCAAAGGACATAGAGATAATAACATTTTAGGTAAATGTTTGGTTTTAACATTTGGTAACTAGACATAATGCTAGAAAAAGAAGTGGCACTTGATGCCTTCATTATTATAATGCTCAAATAGCAAACTAGGTCAGTCCGGTTGTTGTTTCTTGTGGTTGAGTGTGAAGAGAACATTATTAGTACTCATCGCCAAAAAACACAGCCCCAAAGCTAGACTTATACAAAATACATACAGTCTACTCTATGTGACATTCTTATCCTGGGATAAGAGAAACTGAACCATAGGAGTGGTAAAGAGGGTAGCAGAGTATTGTCACTGTTGCTCTTCATAATTTAATTCGTGGAAAATAAATCTGGCTTCAATCCATACTAAATTTACTTTCCCACTGTTCCACATGAAGCCTGGTAAGTTACAGAATAGGGATGTTAAATATCAGTTAATTGAATAGTTGATTAACCTCATGAATTCTTATCGGTTACTCAACTACTCTATAGTCTCCGGGGGGGGGGGGGGGGCCAGTGCACTCTGGCCCCACTCCTGAGGAGCCCCCTGCCGCTCCATGCTGCTGCCTTTGTTTCAGAGGCAGCAGCATAGGGTACCAGGCAGGAGCTGGTCTGTGAGGGGAGCCAGTTTAAAAACCTGTTCCCCTTGGAGACCGGCTGCTTGTTGCTGATACAGAGGCAGCAGCGTGGAGTGGCAGCAGCCCCTGTCCAGCGGCGAGTGTCTAAGCTGGACCTGGTGCCAGCCGAAACTGAGCTAGAAAGTGCGTGTCGTCTATATTAATCTATAAGCTTTTGTTTACCAGTTAATCAACTATACTATTACATCCCTATTATAGAAACTGATCCCTGTTCTGTAGAAGAAAATCTCCTTTGTCCCGAGGTTTGCAAACTAGGCATTATGGAGTGCCCCTTCCTAGTAGTAACAGCTTTGGTCTCTTCTGTGTAATTCCAATCAACTGAACGATGTTCACTATGGGTATGTCTACACTTGCACCCTAGTTCGAACTAGGGATGCAAATGCAGGCATTCGAAATTGCTAATGAAGCGGGGATTTAAATATCCCACGCTTCATTAGCATGATCTCGCCGGCGCGCTAGTTCGAATCACAGCTGATTCGAACCAGGAAGTGTGCGCCGGGACGCGTTAGTTCGAACCAAACCCCTTGGTTCAAACTAACGTGTCCCAGAGCGCACTTCCTGGTTTGAATCAGCTGTGATTCGAACTAGCGCGCCAGCGAGATCATGCTAATGAAGCGTGGGATATTTAAATCCCCGCTTCATTAGCAATTTCGAATGCCTGCATTTGCATCCCTACTTTGAACTAGGGTGCAAGTATAGACATACCCCAAGGATAAATATGGCCCTCTGACCCTGACATCAACTTAGAAGTGATATTAGGTGACTTAAAAGAGCATGCTCAGAATTTTCCCTGGGGTTTTTTTTGTTTTGTTTTTATTTTACATGGGAAATAGTTCTTCCCCAATTGATAATCCATTCAGTACTCTGATGCAAACTGCAGCCAAGAAAGACAGTTATTTGAGATTGCTTCACTAATATTTGCTGTATGGTGGGAGGTTGAAAGATCATTGGTAGTATGAGGCAGGGGCTCATTTATATAAGCTCTATTATTTCTGTACAATTGTACAGCGGAGCTTTTTGAAATATGAATGAATGTGATGCTCATGAACAGTGCTGCATTGTGTGAAATTTTTTGTTTGCTCACAGGACGGATAAGATGCATGTAGCTAGGGGTTTTGCTGCAGAACCCTGTTAACAATTTCTTGTCTCTTTAGGGCTGTCCCATTATATTCCCACCAAACAAGCCATCTCACAGGCCTTCTGATCAGGCTTTGATCTCCAAGACCTTCTTGCCAGGCTTTAATTCCTTTTCAGTTTTCCCAGTACATAAATCAAAACTAAAAACAACATAATGCTTACCTTGCCAGTCTTGAGTTCTGTCTTCAGGGGTTTCTCATCTTCATCTTACTGCCAAGCCTCTTGTCTCTGGCAGTCTCAACAACTCTCACAACCTCCTTTATTGCAGCCAGACTCTCTCCCTCTTTTTCCCTCTCTCATTGCAGATTCTTGTTGTGGTTTATAGAGGAATCAACCTGATCCAAACCAGATGTAGCTTGTTCATAATCGTGGCTCACTAGCCCTTAGGCCCTCCAGCCCTTAAGGGCAACCACCCTGGTACATTCAGGCAATGCTTTGAAGATGCCCATACGTATATAAAACTTCCCTTAGGGTATGTCTACACTTGCACCCTATTTCAAAATAGGGATACAAATGAAGACATTCAAAATTGAAAGTGAAGCCAGGATTTAAATATACCGCACTTCATTTGCATAATCGCATTATGACACTATTTCAAAATAAAACACGCTGTGTAGACGCGTTATTTCAAGAGAAAAATCCTTCTCTCTAAATAACCCTTATTCCTCATAAAATGAGGTTTAAGGGTTATTTTGAGAAAAGGGTTTTCCCTCAAAATGACGCATCTACACAGCGTGTTTTATTTCAAAATAGCGCTATTTCGAAATAGCGCCATAATGCGATTATGCAAATGAAGCACGGGATAGTTAAATCCGGGCTTCATTTGCAATTTCGAATGTCTTCATTTGCATCCCTATTTCAAAATAGGGTGCAAGTGTAGACATACCCTTAGTGCTAATGAAAGTTACCTTTGTTTGTTTTTATCATTCTGAAAGGTAAAATATACTTAATTCCAAAAACTTTCATAAACTACCATTCTGAAAACTGAAAAGCTTGATTAATTGCAGAACAAAAAACCTTTACAATATTGTTATGGTCAATTTTACAAAACATTGTCCTTTTATAGATCATAAATATTTGTATCAAAATAAGTCCTGAAGGGAAAAAAGCAAAAGCTTACCTGCTTTCTTATTGCAAGTGTGATCAATTTTCATATTTCCAGTGGTAGAATTAGCAGTCCAAATATTTTTTCAAAATATTACTCTTAACGTTTATTATATTGCACTGATCAAAAATACACGTGTTTTTTAAAATTAGAATCCTTTGGTATCAACTCTGTCATTTCAGTGTTTTAAAAAATATTGATGCCATTGCATCTATTGGCACATCAGGCTTAACTGACATGAAGAAATTAGCCAAGTGGGCAGCAGAAACAAAGTTGGATCCAAATGACCCCAAAAATGCAGATTTGATGCAGTTGATAATGGTAAGAAGGCTTTAATAAAGCCATTTTGTTGAAATCTGGGTTTTGCACATTTTTCTATGTCTTTTTAAAGGAAGTGAAGAAATAATACTGTTTTAAACACAAAGGCTGCGTCTAGACTGGCATGAATTTGCGCAAATGCTTTTAACGGAAAAGTTTTCCATTAAAAGTATTTGCGCAAGAGAGCGTCTAGATTGGCACGGACGCTTTTGCGCAAAAGCACTTTTTGCGCAAAAGTGTCTGTGGCCAATCTAGACGCGCTTTTGCGCAAGAAAGCCCCGATCGCCATTTTAGTCATCGGGGCTTTTTTGCGCAAAACAAAACTGAGCTGTCTACACTGGCCCTTTTGCACAAAAGGTTTTGCGCAAAAGGACTTTTGCCCGAATGGGAGCGTCAAAGTATTTGCGCAAGAAGCACTGATTTCTTACATTAGAACGTCAGTGCTCTTGCGCAAATTCAAGCAGCCAGTGTAGACAGCTGGCAAGTTTTTGCACAAAAGCGGTTGCTTTTGCGGAAAAACTGGCCAGTCTAGACACAGCCAAAAAGTAGCAGTTCAGTTCTGTTTCTTATGTTTCACATGACGTTGCATACTCCTAACTTGCTGTTTTTCCATAAATTTAGAATCAGTCACTAAATTAGTAGATTTTAGGATCCTTAAAATTGTTTAAAATTTAGTCTGATACAAATATTTGTTCCCTAAACATTAAAACAGAGATTGAATTCAATAACTTGAGTTTGAATAACTCTTTCATGCTAACACTGTCCCTAAAAGCTTAATGTAATTATATTGGTCTCACTGAAAGCCATATATTGCTCTCATCAAAGTCAATGGGAATTTTGCCATTCACTTTTTAAAAAAGGATTGAGTTCTTAGTGATCATAAAACAACACATTCTCGTGTTTGTTTAGCGGTATGAAATCATGAGGTTCATAATTGAAACCAGGGTGAAAGTACACATTTTGGCTCTTTAGCTTTGTTTTAGTTTCCCCTCTTGGTCTTTGTTGTTGGATTGCTTAGTGATGACTAGTAAGAGTCAGCAGTACACTTCACCTTTCTCTTTCATTTAGAAAATAATCTCCCAATTGTTTGTTTGTAAAAGAGTCAAATGTTACCGATCCCAGATGCCATTATATTAGGAAGCATACATGTACATCTAGAGCCCCTGGCCACTGCCAGAAAGGAGCCTAGGTATAAAATGTGTAGAGTTCAAGCCAGTCCGACTGGTTCTATATAATGTTCATGAGGAGAAAAGAGGACAATCAAACCTTTAGTTTGATTAGTGGTTAGGTTTTATATCTCATCTTCTGTAGAAAGGTTTATCAAGAAGGGTTTAACTTACCTTATGTTTTTTTTAAATGTGATGAAGTTAAAAGCAACATTAATTATTTTTTTAAATATAAAAAAATTTACCTCATCACAATTTTGAAATGCATTCAGATGCTGAGCTGTATTTACTCTGTATTACTCTATGGTCAGACAGGCCTTGTAGCTGGAAATATTGAATAGCAGCTCTCATTGAAATATAGAACCATTTACAAGAATGGAGAAAATTAAGCATGGTATTTCTAATACATAACACAAATATGAATTTAATATTAGGCACTTGATTTTGAAATGTAAGCTTGTTTTGCATAATGTGATTTCAGTAGAGTTACACTGGTGTGTAATGGAAAGGAAACACAACCATATTTTTATTTTAAATATGTATGTCGGACCAAATTGTGAAACCCTTCAGCCTGTGGGGAGCAGCTGCTTACACAAGTAGTCGCACTGGTTAAGATGATACTGCTCAAATGAGAATGAAGTGTTGACAAACTGCTCTTAGCTACCTCAAGTCTCTATCCTGCAAATATGTGAATAACTTTATTCATATCAGTAGTTTCAGTGATTTGTGGTAATTGGAATCTTTTTGAACATTAACTTCACTGTGACTATTCACTTTAGTAAAGTTATGCATATGACTAGGGCCTATCGAATTCACAGTCCTTTTCAGTCAATTTCATGCTCTTAGGATTTAAAAAATAATACATTTCGTGATTTCAGCTATTTAAATCTTATTAAGGAGATTTAGGAGTTTCAGGGGTGTTGTAAGGTTATTGTAGGGGGGTGCATTACTACTGCTGGCAGTGGCAGTGCCTTTGGATCTTGGCAGCTGGAGAGCAGCAGCTGCAGGCAGGGAACCCATCTCTGAAGGCAGAGCCACTACCAACAGCAGCACAGATATATGCCCTCAGTCAGCAGCTGCCGCTCTCTGGCTGCCTAGCTCTGAAGGAAGCAGTGCAAAACTAAGAATGGCATTCTATAGTTTTGAAACCCTTACTGCTGAGCTGTTGCTGTCAGGGTACTGCTTTCAGAGCTGCTCTCTGGCCATCCAGCTCTGAAGGCATTGCCAAAGTACAGGTGGCAATACCACAAGCCCCCTAAAATATCTTTATAATCCCACTGCAGCTCACTTTGGGGTCAGGACCCTCAATTTGAGAAACACTGGTCTCTCCCTTGAAATCTGTATAGTATAGGGTAAAAGCACACAGAGACCAGATTTTACAATCCATGACATGATTCTCATGGCCATGTATTTGGGGGTGCTACATATAACCATGTCTTTGCAATATTGGAGTTTAAATTGTTATGCTTGAAGCATAGTTTTCCTTTATATTTTGGTATATGTATAGCTTCAGTTATCATTCCTAACAGTTACTAGAATATTTCATATTACATTCTTACTAAAAACTAAGAATTATTAAACACTTATTTTAAAATATGAAATATTTCAGTTACATTTTGGCATATTTAGGGAGGTTTGGTTTACAATGAGACTCTTGGCAGTGTATCAGTGAGATTAATGGAATTAGTCAATCTACTGAAATTATTTTATGGACATTTTTCACTCTGAATTGAACTTTTAATATTTACCTTTGTTATTTAGGTTGCCACTACTGGAGATGGTTGTGTTCCTGGTTTCTTCAGACTGGAGCAATTACAGCAAGAATTTAATTTTGTTTCTGATGAGGAACTTAACAGATCAAAAAGATTCCGACTCCTACAACTCAGACACAGAGAGGTGGCAGAGTTCCGTAATTATAAACAAGTCCCTTTACTTGAAAGAGAAATAACTGAAAAACTTTTTGAGGTAGGCAGTTGTCTGAAATTATTTAAATTATGGTATTTAAAGGTCTTTAATAAAATGTTTATTAGTTTTATCTTTAGTGATATTTGATGTGATAAAGTCAGTTTCTCATCACCTTGAGGGCCAAATTCTACCCTGACTTCAAATGCATTGACTCCAAAAAGATTATACGGATTGTAAGTCTAAAAGTATTTCACTTTAAACATACCTCGTTACCTGAATCTGGAATTTTATTTTATCCTTCCAAAGAAATAGCTGCTGGAACAGACTCTGTAGGAAGAAGATTTAAGTGAAGCTGCACTGCAAAACATCAAGAGAGGTTGTGCAAAGTTAATTGAGGCACCGGCTTTATTAACATTTGTCGGACTTTTCAGAGAGGGCTTAAGAAAACAGTGCTGCTGAACTGAAGCATATGTTGGCATATTCCCATTGTAGACTTTTAGGGCTCATCTAGACTACGTGGAACAGTCGAAAGAGGATATGCAAATTCAGCAGGAATTTGCTTATCTTCTTCCGATCGCACTTTTGAAAGCAGAGCTTTCGAAAGAGAAAGTAGTTTAGATGTGGGGTTTTTTTTTTGGCGAAACCCCCCTCCCCTTTTGTCGAAAAGCCGCTCTTCCTCAAAAAATGCATGGGAATTTGCATATCCTCTTTTGACTGTTCCGCGTAGTCTAAATAAGCCCTTACGGAATTGTTAAATGGAGTTCTGTTCATGCATTTACAAAATGTACTGTAGCTAGTATCCCAGTTGGGTTAATTAGGACTCCGTGTCCCATCCTCCTCAGGTGACAGCAATGCCTATCAAGCTATCCCCTGAATTGGAAGTGCAAAGGCTGCCACTGTTGGCACATCCCCATGAGTGTTATGCAGAGTTCATGTTGTTCCTTCATTTCTATAGTTCGCCTAGTCTGTATATCACACACAGTTTTTTAGGCCTTTATGCCATTTTGTGTGTTTCCCTATTGCTATGTTTTATTTTTCAAAAACAGAATAAAATAATGATATAAAAAATGCAGTCATTGATGTTCTTTCCACTTGGTGGGATTTACAGGAAATACATAATAAAACTTAGAATACATTTGACTCATGCTCTTCTTCCCAGGAATGCCTGATCCTCACAGATGCTGGGTTTTTTTTACCTGGTGAGTGCCGCACTCTCCCTCCACCTCTTCCCTCGAGGCCTCATCCTCGCTCCCATCTCTGTCTGATGATCCAGGGCCCTTCCTACTGTAACTGCCAAGCCTGAAAATATAAATTGGCCCACACTACACTTTTTTCTATTTCAGATGGAATTTTAGTTTATACCAGTGTTTCTCAAAGTGGTCGATGAAACCACGTTGAGAAACCTGTTAACTGGTCACTCTGGGTGTTTACTTACGGGTGCTGCAGCCATGGAGCCTTGCGGCTCCTATTGGCTCAGGTTCGCCGCTTCCCATGGCTCCCTTTGGCTACAAACAGCAAACCAGGGCCAATGGGAGCCGCGAAGCTCCATAGCCGCAGCACCGATGAGTAAACACACTGGAGCGGCCAGTTAACAGGTTTCTCAAAGTGGTTTCTCAGACCAATTTGAGAAACACTGGTTTATACCAACAAATCAAAGTTCAGCTTTATGATGGAAAGGACAAAAGGAAATTTTCAAAGCTATTTGTTGTAGTTTAAGCCATGTGATTGCTATCTATATTACTTGGATGTGCAACTGAATTGCTACATACTGACTTAAAAATTTACTTCCTAACATCTAACGTTGGAGTTGATTTATTTTTGATCCTATGTGTTTATATTAATAAAATGGTTACCTCTTTATGTGACATAGTACACTGGAAAGGACATCAAATCACAATCTTAATTTTTGTATTTACACTTAGAACTATGAGAAAAGGCTCCGTGAAAGGGATATAATTGACAACAAGGATCACCTGGATGCACACAGAGCATTAGTTGCCAAGTATCTCCAGAAGGTGAGAAATGCAAAGAGTGTCAGTATTTCTCTTTCTTGCTAATTAGTTTGCTCCTACTCTATTTATTTTTTTACCACATTTTACTTCATTTTTATAAGTCAAAAGTGGCAGATGTCATTACAAATTACATTTGAAAAATAGATCTAAAGCAGAGTTCTGCCAAGAGAGAGGGAGTTTGTTTAATAACTTAATTCAAAGCTTTTGAAAATAATAGAAATGGGGAGATGTTATATGAAACTGTTTATTATTGTATTAATCCTATAAAGCAGTTACTGTAATACAAAGGTATGAGGACTTTATTGGGAAGTGATTTGATGTAAAATTATAGTAAGAAAATAGTAGGACTCAATATTGTAGACTCTCTCAAATTGTTAATAATTAAGATCATTTTAAGCTGCAAGTTCTATTAACTAGACTGTTTTGAACCTGCCCCCCCAAAGGGAGGGATCACAATAGGTAATCCTCACATCATCCGTCCCCTGTCACCCACCTCCAGAGAAACAGAGGCTCGGGACACCGTTCCTACCCATCCTGGCTAATAGCCATAAATGGACCTAACCTTCATGAATCTGTCTAGCTCTTTTTTGAACCCTGTTAAAGTTCTAGCCTTCACCGCATCTTCTGGCAAGGAGTTCCACAGGTTGACTGTGCGTTGAGTGAAGAAAAACTTCCTTTTGTTTGTTTTAAACCTGCTGCCTATTAATTTCATTTGGTGACCCCTAGTTCTTATATTGTGGGAATAAGTAAATAACTTTTCCTTATTCACTTTTTCCGTACCAGTCATGATTTTATTGACCTCTATCATATCCCCCCTTAGTCTCTTCTTTTCTAAAGTCCATGTCTTTTTAATCTCTTTTCATATGGGACCCATTCCAATCCCCTAATAAATTTTTGTTGCCCTTTTCTGAACCTTTTCCTATGCCAGTATATTTTTTTTTAGATGAGGCAACCGCATTTGTACGCAGTATTCAAGATGTGGACATACCATGGTTTTATATAGAGGCAATAAAATATTTTCCGTCTTATTCTCTATCCCTTTTTTTTGATGACTCCTAACATGCTATTTGCTTTTTGATTGCTGCTGCACACTGAGTGGATGTCTTCAGAGAACTATCTACAGTGACTCCAAGATCTCTCTCTTGAGTAGTTGTAGCCAAATTAGTCCCTATTATATTGTACATATGGTTGGGATTATTTTTTCCAATGTGCATTACTTTACATTTATCAACATTAAATTTAATTTGCCATTTTGTTGCCCAATCACTTAGTTTGGTGAGATCTTTTTGAAGCTCTTCAGAGTCTGCTTTGGTCTTAACTGTCTTGAGCAGTTTGGTATCATCTGCAAACTTTGCCACCTCACTGTTTACCCCTTTCTCTAGATCATTTATAAATAAGTTGAATAGTATGGGTCCCAAGACAGACCCTTGGGAGACCCCACTAATTATGTCTCTCCACTCGAAAAACTTCCCATTTATTCCTACCCTTTGTTTCCTGTCTTTTAACCAGTTACCAATCCATGAAAGGACCTTCCCTCTTATCCCATGACAACTTACTTTACTTAAAAGCCTTTGGTGAGGGACCTTATCAAAGGCTTTCTGGAAATCTAAGTATACTATATCCACTGGATCCCCCTTGTCCACATATTTGTTCATCCCCTCAAAGAATTCTAGTAGATTAGTAAGGCATGATTTCCCTTTACAGAAACCATGTTGACTTTCCCCCAACAAATTATATTCATCCATGTATCTGACTATTTTATTCTTTACTATTGTTTCAACTAATTTGCCTGGTACTGACGTTAGACTTACCGGTCTGTAATTGCCAGGATCACCTCTAGAGCCCTTTTTAAATATTTGTGTGACGTTACAATCTTCCAGTCATTAGGAATGGAAGCTGATTTAAAGGATAGGTTACAAACCACAGTTCATAGTTCTGCAATTTCCCGTTTGAGTTCTTTCAGAACTCTTGGGTGAACGCCATCTGGTCCCGGTGACTTGTTACTGTTAAGTTTATTAATGACATCTCCTCTAATAACACCTCAGTCTGGGACAATTCCTTAGATTTGTCACCTAAAAAGAAAGGCTCGGGTTTGGGAATCTCCCCAATATCCCTAGCTGTGAAGACTGAAGCAAAGAATTAATTTAGCTTCTCCGCTATGACTTTATCATCTTTGAGTGCTTCTTTAGCATCTCAATTGTCTAAGGGCCCCACCGGTTGTTTAGCTGGTTTCCTGCTTCTGATGTAATTAAAAAACATTTTACTATTACTTTTTGAGTTTTTGGCTAACTGTTCTTCAAACTCCTTTTTCGCTTTTCTTATTATATTTTTACACTTAATTTGACAAAGTTTATGGTCCTTCCTATTTTCCTCACTAGGATTTGACTTCCACTTTTTAAAAGATATCTTTTTATCTGTCACTGCTTCTTCTACCTGGTTGTTAAGCCATGGTGGCACTTTTTTGGTTCTCTTACTATGTTTTTTTAACTTGGGGTATTTAAGTTGGGCCTCTCTTATGGTGTCTTTGAAAAGTTTCCATGCAGCTTGCAGAAATTTTGCTTTTGTCACTGTACCTTTTAATTTTTGTTTAACTAACTTCCTCATTTTTGTGTAGTTCCCCTTTCTGAAATTAAATGCCACAGTGTTGGGCTGCTGAGGTGTTTTTCCCAGCACAGGGATGTTAAATTTTATTACATTATGGTCACTATTTCCAAGCAGTCCAGTTATATTTACTTCTTGAACCAGATCCTGTGCTCCGCTTAGGACTAAATCAAGAATAGTCTCTCCCCTTGTGGGTTCCAGAACCAGCTGCTCCAAGAAGCAGTCACTTAAGGTATCAAGAAATGTTATCTCTGCATCCCGTCCTGAGCTGACGTGTACCCAGTCAATATGGGTATAGTTGAAATCCCCCACTATTTTTAATTTGATAGCCTCTCTAATTTCCCTTAGCATTTCATTGTCACTATCACTGTCCTGATCAGGTGGTCGATAATATATCTCTTCTGCTATATTCTTATTATTGGAGCATGAAATTACTATCCATAGAGATTCTATGGAACATTTTGGCTCATTTAAGATTTTTACTTCATTTGATTCTACATTTTCTTTCACGTATAGTGCCACTCCCCCACCAGCATGACCTGTTCTGTCCTTCTGATATATTTTGTACCCTGGTAGACTGTGACCCATGGATTGTCCTCATTCCACCAAGTTTCCGTGATGCCTATTATATCAATATCCTCCTTTAGAACTAGGCACTCTAGTGCACCCATTTTGCTATTTAGACTTCTAGCGTTTGTGTATAAGCACTTTAATAATTTGTCACTATTTATCTGTCTGCCATTTCCTGATGTGTTAGACTCTTTTTCATTTGATTGTGTTTCATTTGATCCAACCTATACTTCCATCCTCTCCTCCTGACTAGAACTTAGAGCATCTCTATTAATAGAACCTCCCCTAATTGATGTCTCTGTCCGATCCACGTGTTCCTCCGCATCTGTTGGCTTTCCCCCAGTCCTTAGTTTAAAAACTGCTCTACCACCTTTTTAATGTTAAATTCCAGCAGTCTGGTTCCATTTTGGTTTAGGTGGAGCCCATCCTTCCTGTATAGGCTCCCCTTATGCCAAAAGTTTCCCCAGTTCCTAATAAATCTAAACTCCTCCTCTGGAAGCATTTCAGTGAATGCTACCATAGAGGTCCTGGATTTCAATCTCTTTCCTAGCAGCCTAAATTTGGCTCAACTACTCTATTTAGGCACAGAATTTATATAATATAGATAGGCAATTTGCAAGCTTCTTAACACTGTTTCATCCATGTATTTCAACCCTCACATTGTCTCTTTGTTAAGATATAAGAAAAATTGTCATTTGATGCTAATTACATTGAGTTTGTAGTGTGGACTCTTCTCTAGAATTTAGAAAGAGAGAGGAATTTTCTGAACATGTGCCCATTCTTATTTCTCCATTTCCCCTGAACAGATGTACTGATCCACACAGGCACTGATTTTTTTTTATTGTGGGTGTGCCATCCTCACTCTGCCTCTTTCCCCCAAAGTCCCATGCTCGTTCCATCTCTTTCAGCCCCATTCTCCAAAGGTCTCCCTATCAACACGTGCACACCACTTGCTCCTCTCTGATCTACTGGCTGCATCAGGACCCACTGAAGAGCTGATCAGCAGCTAGTCCTGGGGTCCAGAACCACTATGGCTGATGGATGCTGAGGACCCCATATTTTTATTCCATAGGTGTTTGAGCCCCAGAGCACCCACAAAGTTGGTGTCTATATCGATCCAGGCCCATTAGTCTGGGACAACTACCTAGATTGCTTTTTGAGGAGTTAGTTACTCCTGGACTAGGATAGTATTTTGTGCCAAGGAAGTATCTATGGAAAGGGAATCAAGAATCCCTGAACATGCCCTTTCTTTTGATGATGGGGGAGGGCTTAAAAAATAACTTTTCTGTTTAATAAATTGAAACACACATATTTTCAGTGATTTTGGATAAGACATATAATTGTGGGGTTTTTTTTCCCCTAGGTTAGAGAATCAGTGATAAACCGGTTCCTAATAGCAAAGCACCATTTCCTTCTCTCTGACCTGGTAAATGAAGAAGAGGTTCCTAGTCTTGGGTAAGGGAAAAAAGTTTTTATCATATCTGAAATCATTGAAATAACTAATTTTAAACTATCACACAGTATTTATTAGTGTTGTACTCCCTGGTTATTAATATTTTGAATTTATTATAATGCTATATTATTCTGTAAGCACCATGCTCATCTGTGTCAAAATACACACGTGTTTAAATAACTGTAACAAAACTGTGCATCATAAATGTTTTAAAGGAATAAGCTACTTCCAGTAGTAGTATTAATTCACAGTAACACGTATTTATATTTGTATGCCACCATATTACTTCCATCTCTGATCACATTTGACCTCACTAACTTAAGGAAAGTCCAGCCTAGCATGTACTTTAATGACTGATTCCAAGTAAGACCCGAGTGTGGTGTCTTTGGTGGTTCAAAAGGCAGCATTCTTTCCACTGAATCAGTGCTGAGCATATGTCTCAACACAGTGTTGGTGGGGACTGTGAGACTGGAATCACAATGTTTCAGGTGAAATCTAAATCTGTTTATACCATGGGGATTGGAGTATCATCACCATAGTTTCTAATTGCTAAATCCCGTAAACTAGATTCACTTCATATTTTCTCTAGAACATAAGGAATTCTGCTCTTCACCTCTCCAAAGTTCTAGGAGGCATGGTTTGCTTCATAATGCATCTTTGTGCATTAGTGGGTGGATGGGTTAAAACTTATGTGCGTGTTAGTAGTCCATAATATAATCATATGATTTTGGTATTCCTTTAATGGCTTCCCAGAGTATATGATGCACATCTTATTACCCTGTCCAGTCCAGCACCCATGTCAGCCTTGATGGTCCCTTTTATCTCCTTCCCTAAAATCATCTCTCTTTGTTCTGATCCTGGTGCTTGGAATGCCCTCCCCAGCCTTGTTCATTTCAGTCTTCCTCATCTTCTTTAGTCCCCTCCTAAAATGTCACTTCAGTCCTCATACCTACAAGAAATGTTGTAAGAAATGTTGTAAGAAAGGGAAAGAAAGGTTATCAAAAAACTAAACAAACAAATAAGAAATACTAAACCATATTAGCATTGTCCCTTGCATGCTTTCTGTCTACTTCATCCTCCCTTAATTCAGTTATGATCCTCACATGTTCTATCATGTTTAATTTACATGATATGTTCTTTAGGGCTGGAAACCAGTTTTTATTTATTTTGTGAGGCAGGGGTGGTGAATTATATGGATCTATGGTGCCTGAACTCTAGGAGTATTCCTGGCAGGGGCCCAACTCCAGCAAAGTTTGTGGCTGGGTCTCTTTCCTGGCCCCACCTGCTGCTCCTGCGCACCTTGCCCGGTGCATTCCTGAGCCACACCTGCTGCCTCTGAATGATTTAAAAGAGTCTGGGGCCTCCATGTCCATTATCTGCATGTCCTTGTGGCCCCAGATGTGTGTGGGGTGTCTCCACATGCTGCCCCTACCCCAAGTGTCCCTACAGGCAATGGGAGCTGCAGGGACGGTTCCTGCCAGCAGCAGAGCACAGACATCCCACAGCCCCTCACCTAGGAGCTGCTGCCAGAAGAAGTTGACCCAGGTTAGTGCCACACTTCCTCTTACCCCCACCCTTCCTCCCAGAACCTGCACCTCACCCCCTCCCGCATCCAACCACTTCCCCCTCACCTTCTTCTGCCCCCAAACTCCCTCTCTCACTGCCACCCCCGTCCTCCACATCCTTCCTGCCCCAAATTCCCTCCCAGAGCCTGCACTCTCTCTTGCACCCCATACCAGAACCTGCACCCAGCACCCAAACTTCATCCCAGAGCCTGAACCCTTTTCCCTTCCCCCCAACTTCCACTCTCAGAGCCTTAGGCAGGTGTGGAGGAAGGACATGAACCCATTGTGGGCACCTCCAAAATTTCTGTAAACCTGCTGCTCCTGTTGAGAGCCATCTATCATGTTGTAATGTGCTTGAAAAACAGTAATGACTGCGCATCTATATGTGCATGTATAAGTATAGGTACTGAGTCCTTTCTAGATAAAAGGAGATCTATATGTAAATGAACGTAATGTTCTTATGATCTTGATCTTAGAATTAACATTTGAAACACAGACAAGGATAAAACTGATTTTGAAAAAGTTGCTGTTTAGACTTCTAACATTTCTTGCTGCACGATTCTGTGGCATCTTGAGAAAAGAACAAGAAGACTAGGGGAGGAGAGAGAATGGTAGCAGAGGATGTGCACGCATAGACTGGAGAAAAGATACCAGGAGATGCCCTGCAGATAGAGTGAAACCATTTTTAAAAGTTCATTTTTATTTACCCTGTGCCTTACAGATATCTTCATGCCTTGCTGCTGGGGACCCCCTAAAAGTCTCTTTACTTGTGCTCAAACATGTTTTCGTGTTTGAAGTCTCTTCTCTTTTCTTGCCAGACTATTATATATGCATTTATTTGTTGCTGTTTTGTGACTGACTTTTTGTACTATGTTTCCATACCTCCTATATTTCAAGTCTTTCTCTGCATCACCAACACATAAATTACATTAACCTAGTGTTTGCTTTAAATTTGTTTAAGCAGATAGGTAATAAATAACAATTGCATTTTGTTGCTACTAGAAAATTTTATTTACTGCAGCATTGTGCCCTTACGATATGGCTTAACTTTTGATTCAACAATATAAACCTAAACAGTCCCATCTGCTGGTAATGCAGAGACTTGCTACCTTTCACAGAAAGACAATTCTTTTTGGTTCAGTATTTTCATGTTGCAGAATGAGAAACAATAGTTATAATTATTTTCGCAGTTTGTTTAAAGTGCAATTAGCTTGACTTGCATAACTTTCCACATGGTTAATGGGACATTGTTTGCAAATCAGATTATATTACAGATTGGACTTCCCTGCTTTGGCATCCTCAGGATCTGACCAGTCCCGAACGAGGGAGTTTGCCAGACCAGGGGAGGTCAATGCTGGTCCCTCTGCTACTGGCAGCTGGGCTCTGCACCCTGCCGCTGGCCCCTGCGGGGCTCCACTATCTGTCACCGTCCCCATCGGGGCTCTGTTGCCCTCTGGCCCTTGCCCTGACTAGCAGCCAGCTCCCTGCCCCTAGCCTCTGCTATGCTCCACTGACCCCTGGCCTGAGCCAAGCTCTGCTGCTGACTGCCAGCTCCCTGCCATTGGCCCCAGCCAGGCTCCACTGTCAGCTCGTGTTCTCTAGGGGTGTGTCTAGACTAAAGTAGTTTACTCGACATAGTCAATGAAGCGGGGATTTAAATAATCTCCGCTTCATTAAAATAAAAATGGCCACCGCGCTGTGCCAACAATCAGCTGATCCGGCACAGCGCAGCTGTCTAGACGCGGCACGATTGACAAGGGAAGCCTTTGTCGACTGCTCCGGTATGCCTCATGAAACAAGTTGTCGACTGTGCCATGTCTAGACTGCCGTGCTGTCCCGGATCAGCTGATTGTTGGCACGGCGCGGCGGCCATTTTTATTTTAATGAAGCAGGGATTATTTAAATCCCCACTTCATTGACTATGTCGAGTAAACTACTTTACATGGCTCCCTCGACGGAGCCATGTAGTCTAGACACACCGTAGCTGCTGAGCTCTGCTCCCAGCCGCCAGCTCCTGGCTCTTTGGACTCCACTCCTGGCTCTCTGGCCCAGCCACATTTGTGATACTGCTGTTCTGTTTTTTCTCCTTGAGTGCTCCAACCCCAGAGCACCCACTGGATCCCCAACAATGCCGAATCCCGGATGTTACTGGACCAGGGTGTCTTAGACTAGAGAGGTCTAATCTGTATTAATATGTTTAAAACATGCACAGTACTCTGGAACATGAGTAGTCTGTTAAATACGTTTAGTAAATTTTCTTACTTTTTAAAATCACCTTTTTGTACTGTTTTTACAAGAATAATGAACTTGGTTGCATATAATGAGAAGTTGATCTTGACTGGCAGTTGCTTTTTAAAATTGGTTCTGGAATGCTTTCTATAATTAAAATATGTTTGTTCAGTTAGTATCATTAATGTATGCTTTTGCACACATCTGTTTTTTACTCTTTTCCTGTTTTTCTTTTTGTTCTGCTTTGCCTTGTGTTATAAGTTCTGATGGCCCGGGGTATGTCATGGCACATTAATTTCTGTTTCCTCTTTGTAGCCTACTGTTTGTCATAGGTAGCTCTGGACTTAAGAGTTTTTTGGTTTATTACATAATTGGATGATGTTATCTAATAGACACCTTTCTATATAATTATAATAGAGTCTATTCATATTGAAGTTTTAAAATTAATTTTATTTCATGTTCTCAGTTGTAATATAATCTTTCACTATATATGATTTAAAATATAAACTACAAAGTGCCACTTCTGTCCTAATAAACAAGCATGTTTCCCAAGAAATGATACCAAGAATATATATTTTTCTTTCTTGTAAGTGCATAGTTTGTGTATGTGTAAAGAGAAAATTAGAACTCTGGATTCTGTGTAGAAGAGACTAAAACTCTGTTTTATTATTTCTAGTATTTTAGGGCTCAGTCTTTTTAAACTAGCAGAAGCAAAGCGACCATTAAAGCCAAGAAGAAAGGAGAGAAAGAAAGTTACAGCACAGAATCTATCAGATGGAGACTTAAATCTTTTAGTGAATATCATTAGAGCTCATGATATTCCAGTGAGAAAACCTGTTTTAAGGTATGAACCTCTTCAGTGGCATCTAGCGGGAAATGTTCTTTCTCTATCTAGTGGCTCTTTCATTGTCTTTTTAAAAAATATTTTTCATACTATAGGCTACATTTTCAAATTGGCTATGTAAATTGGTTCTGTGAAATTTGCATGAGAACCTTTGTGTTTAAATCCTTGTTCTTCTTCAAGGAGTGTCTCTGTTGGCGAGCCACGGTAGGTGTTTCGGCGCCCTTGTGCTTATAATTGGAACTTTTTAGCAGCAGTATTCTGGGTGTTGACAGTGCCACTCATGCCATAGCGAGTGTGCTGATGCGTGCACATCATCAACCAGCCATCAGTTCCTTCTCAACCACCTCAGGCTTGGTCGGAACCTAGCAGTGCTCCATTCTTCTTTACAGTTAAGATTGTTATTAGAGTAGTTTGTTGTTACAAGTTTTCCCCCTAGTTAATTTGGGTGCTTTTTTCCTTCCCTTTTCCTATTAAAAAAAAAAAAAGCTCCTGCCCTCCTTTTTCCTTTCCTAGTTAGTGGATTAGTAATGCCAGTCTCTCCTGGGTTCAAGAGGAGCCTTACTTGTATGATGTCCACCCCAATATCGGATGGATATTCCCAATAAATTAGATGCTTAGGACAAGAGTATTCCCCACACAGCTTCCACCATTGCAAGAAGCTATCCTTCAGGTCCCTAAAGGCCAGGGATCTGCAACGTAAGCTCTTGACTATGGAAAAGACTGTGAGACCAGCGCTGGAGCCAGTGTCGCAAGTCTCTCCACCCTGAATGTCCCTCACAGCTGTTTTGGACCAAGGGATGTCAGCATTGCAGGAACCACCAGCTAAGATGACCTCAAAGAGAAAGCACTCCTCTCCTACAACTGAGAGAGCTACCAAAAAGGTATCCCCTCAATAGAAGCCTTCCTTGGCACCAAAGGTACACGCTTCAGGGTATGCACAGCTTCCAGGCACGTCCAGCATGGACAAGTCCCTAGGGGTGGTGCTGACTAAGGAAGCACACCCTGAAGTCCCAGCACTGAAGCTGAAAAAGACCGCACCTGCACTACCAGTACCGACAACATTGGTACCAGGGCAAGTGGCACCAAAACTGGAACACCACTCTGAAGCTAAGGGATGCTTGGATCCATTGGCACAAACCCCGTCTAAGACGGTACCGGGGCCGCATACCGACACTTCTCTGGTACTGGCTCACCGTGACGTTTCCATACTGCAGCATACGAAGGCAACCACACCGTTGGTACCGGTTTTTCCTTCACTGCACCTGTTGAACACACAACAGGCATTCACGGTCACGTTGGTACTGGGAACTCCATTCTTTGGCACTGATGCCACACCTACCCTCAGGACTAAACAAGCTTGCTACATCCTCCAGTTCAGTTCTGCCCATTTCAAGTGAGGACAAAGACAACAAGGAAATCTTTTTCTCTCCTCACCACTCTTCACCCAAACCTACCTCTCATTTACAGCAGCAGCAACATTAGGGCCAAACCCAGATGTGGCCGCCTTTTCCAAGTTCCTACCCATACCTTTCCCTGAGTCGTGGGAAGGATGGGATCTTGGGGCCCTTGTAGAGCCCAGATGGCAGCATCTCAGGCTACCTCACAGAGCAAACCACAGTGGTTCCAAAGCCTATGGTGTCCATAATGCCTTTTAATTACATCAAGTACTTACATTATGCCCCTTGTAGTTATATTAAAGAAGATTATATAAATTAAATGTATTAGAAGAGATTTCAAGTAGTCTTTTCTAAAAACCATTAGTAGTTATTATATGCACAATAGAACCAGTGTTTTGCAAACTAATTGGGAATTAAGTTAATAAAATCAAAAAGTTTATAAAATTTATCATCTCAAAATCATAGTAGGTAAAAGGCATAAATTGCAATATGATACTCTCTATTGCTTTCTTCTTGTCCTTCAAACTAATGCAAAGCAATTTCCACCACAATGAAAGCCTCAGAATGCAAAGGCATGTCAACTTGTAAATTTTGTTATGTAATTTCCACTGGTTCCTGCTTTTCTGGAAGAATGGTTAGTACAACTGCTTGTTCATGAGATCAATCTTTGTTGAATTGAGGTTCTACTGGACCTTCATATTTACTCTTACTCAGGGGTGGGAAAAAATTTTTGATGGGGGGTGCACTCCAAGAATTTGATAAAGTGGTCAAGAATTTGATAAAGTCTTCCATGGTATTACCATATTTTAGCGAATATACCCCGCACCCAAATATGCCCCACGGTTTTTGCTATTTCAGTAAAAAAAATCTTGTATACCCCGTGCACGAGTATAACCCACAGGGTATACAAGACTGTGCTGGGGGTATATTTAGGGTGCGGGGGGTTAGGCTCCCAGCCCGCGACCGAACAACGCGGGGAAACTTACAAGGAGCACAGCAGCCAGGAACGCTCCGGGGCAGAGGCATCCCCAGCAGAGGCGGGAGGCTCCCAGCCCGGGCTGACAAAGGGAAGGAGTCCGGAGCAAGTTGCAGGCGCGGGGCTCGGCGGCCAGCAGCAGCGGCGGGAGTCTGCAGGCGGCCACAGCTCACAGGAACAGGGCCGGGGCATGGTGCTTGTTGCTCGTTGCTCCTGCGTGATCCAGCCGGGCACCCTTCCCTGCCTGCAGCCACCGCTGCCGGACGCCGGGCCCACTGCGCACTTGCTTGTTGCTCCTGGGACGGCGCCTGCCCTGCCGCCCCGAACCATACCCCGCTTATTGTTCCTGGGCCGGGGCATGGTTCAGGGCCGCGGGGTAGGTGCCGGCCCCGGAGCAGCAAGTGAGCGTGCAGAGGGTCTGGTGTGCGGCAGCAGCAGCAGCAGGCAGGGAAGGGTGCCCGGCTGGATCGTGCAGGAGCAACGAGCAACAAGCACCATGCCCTGGCCCCGCTCCTGTGAGCCGTGGCTGCCTGCAGACTCCCGCCGCTGCTGCTGGCTGCCGAGCAACTTGCTCCGGGCTCCTTCCCTTTCTCAGCCCTGGCTGGGAGCCTCCCGCCTTGCGCCTCTGCTGGGGATGCCTCTGCCCCGGCTCCGGAGCATTCCCAGCTGCTGCGCCCCTTGTCAGTTTCCCCGCATTGTTCAGTCGAGGGCTGGGAGCCTAACCCCAGCCCGGCAAAGGTAGTGAAAGGGTGGGGGGAGGGGATCCTCTTCTATCGAATAAAAAAAACCCTATATACCCCCGCGCACGAGTATAGTCTGGGGGGGGCGGGGTTTTTAAAAACGAATATAACCTGCGGGTTATATTCGCTAAAAGACAGTAATGGCCTTTACTGTCTCCTCGACAGTGGCTCACTGACTCGGTAGCCGTTGCTGCTCCTGGGCTGCTTCCTGCTTCCCCAGGTCTCGGTTCACTGGTGAATCTCTCTTTCGCCACCTTTCTCTGCATTCTGTCTACTTCCCCTTATTTCCCAAATCCAGCATGGTCTCTAGAGGTGTCTGGTCTCCAGCCTGGGTGGCAGTGTCCCGGCCTTTAGGTAGTTGCTGGGGCTTGCAGGCTTAGCGCGTCCTCTCCCTCCAGCTGCCATCCCCAACTGAGATGAGCTGCTCCCTTTTTATAGCACTGCAGCCAGAGCATGCCCAGCAAGGTACAGGGGGTGTGGCCTCCTCTGCTCTCAGGGCTGAGTTAACCTGCTCCTACTCAATGCGAGGGGAGTATGCCCCATCACAAGGGGCCAGAGGGTTTGGATTATGTGGGGTAGGGGACAGAAGTGGGAAGGCAGAGGGTTGAGTAGAGGGAAGGGCTGAGGTGCCAGAGGCAGGCTCTGTCCAGGAGACACCTCCCAGCCAGCAGTCCAGCAGGTTCCTTGCTTTACGTGCTCCAGCAGGCTGCTCAGAGTTGTGTGTGTGAGTAAACAGCTGCAAGCCTGAGGGGAGGAGGAATACCTCCAGGTAGGAAGTTCTCTTCCATTATGGAGCATCTAACTTACACAAAGGTTCACTATCCTTACAACTTTTTTTTCTAGTTAGTTTACTGATTAACTATAGTCAAGCTGTGGATGCATAACAAAAATATCAAAAATATTTTTACAATAAAAACAACTTCTGTACAGTTAAATACATATTTAATAAATTGAGGATTAATATTCAGTAGTTCTTCAAGTCCTGGTCTCTATCGCTATTCCACTGTGGGTATTTATGTGCTCTGTAAGCCTGAAGTTGCCAAAATTCTTAAAAGCAGTGTCCTTTGGTCCATACATGTGCCTTCACTGTCCTTGTGCACCCAACTGAGAAGATAAAGGGCTGACCGTCTAATTGCCTTTCTCTTTCCTACTTATGACCACATAGTTTGGGTCAGAACCTCTATTGTCTTAAGCTTTGTCTTTTATTCTTCAATCTTTAAATACATGCATAGATTTTTTAAAAAATATTTATAGGATTTTATCCTATAGTTTTTAGCTACATTTTATTCAGTAGTTAAGATTACATATATCAGGGAATTCACTGGCTCTCCTTTTCCCCCACTACAAATACTGGACTGTGCCCAAGATGTTGGTCTTCAAAATTTGTACTTCTTGCAAATGCTTCTTCACAATCAGCGATGATCATTAGTGCTGACTGTACTGTCTTGGGGAAGCTTTGTGGCAAAAAAAAAAAAAAGTACAGTATTTGCCACTCTTTACCCAGTCATACTGATGAGGGATGAGAACTTGGCTTTAACAAGCATACAGTGGAGAAAGTCATGAGGTCTAAGTCAGCCCCAGGTCATAGAACCATGCTGTGCTCAACCTGGCTCAGCAAGGAGTGTACCTTCTACTGTGAGATTCAGCTTAGGAAAGAGGGAATGTAATCTCACCGACCCTGCATTTGGGGTCTTGTCAGGAGGGCAGAGAGCATTTCCAAAAACATCAAAGAACTTAGATACATCAAGTTTTTCTGCACAGTCTTTAGGATGAGGATGTAGAATGTTCTAAGTCTCAGGATCATGACAAAAGCTCACAAATCCCGGGTTCTGTTGGTACCAGGCTTAAACAACAATGCCTGTGGTACCAACTAACTCTTAATGGGAACTGATAAAAGGCAACCATTGAGCACCTCAACCACCAACAGTACAGCTCTGCCTCACCCAACTGTGGCATAAACTGTAACTGCTCTGGCTCCCTTAGTTTAGGTGGACAAGACCACTTGTACTCTAGGAAGAGCAAAGGCTTACACTCTGCCTGATGACATTTTTGCTGTCCTGGGTCTTCAGTCTCTGTCACAATTAACTCCTTCCCTCACAGGGAGGTCCTTACTCCACTAAGAGATGCATCTTCTGGGAGGAAGAGTCTGTCTTGCATTCCATTGTCCAGCCAGGGCTTCCCTCCTGGATAACCATTAGTAATGCTGACAACTATGGATATGGAATAGATGTTTTATTTGGGAGGGCATTCTCAACCACCCAATGAACCCTATGATTCCTCCTTTGAGGCATAATTTCCCAGAGAGGGGACATAGACATGTCTTTAATTAACCTCCACCTCAGCACCTGCCTGTGAACTGTTAGTATGCTGTGTCATGGGGCCCTCCACTTCAACCTTTTGACCTGTCTTACTGGCTATACGGGAGACCATGGAATTTGTACTACCCTGGAGAGTTGAAAATATCCGCTAACGAGTTAGTCAATTGCTCCTCTCTGAGAAGATAGCAGAACTTCCTTTTGACCCCCTGGAAAAAGAAGGAAGGATAGGTAGAAATAAATGGCCAGTTTTCACAGGGGAACAAGTTAAATAGCAGAGTCCCTCAAAGACTTGTGCTGGGACTAATGTTGTTCAACACATTCATAAATGATCTGGAAAAAGTAACAGTGACGTGGCAAAATTTGCAGATGATACAAAATTACTCAAAATAGTTAAGTCCAAAGCTGACTAAATAGAGTTACAAATGACAGATGAAATTCAATTTTGATAAGTGCAAAGTAGTAACATTGGAAAACATAATCCCAACAATACATACAAATGAAGGGATCTAAATTAGCTGGTGTCACTCAGGGGAAAGATCTTTGAGTTATTGTGGATAAGTTCTCTGAAAACATCTGCTCAATATTCACCAGCAGTCAAAAAAGCTAAAAGAATATTAGAAATCATTAGCAAGAACAGTGAGGAGTCCAAGGGCACCTGAAAGACTATCAGATTTATTTGGGCATATGCTTTCCTGGGTAAAAACTGCTTAGTAAGATGCATGGCGTTTTTACCCAAAAAAGCTTTTGCCCAAATAAATCTGATAGTCTTTAAGGTGCCACAGGATGACTCGTTGTTTTTGCAGACTAACATGGCTACCCTTCTGAGACTAGAAACCATTAGGAAAGAGAGAGATAATAAAACCACAAACATCATAATGCCACTGTATAAATCTGTGGTATGCTAACTCCTTTAAGTTCTGGAGACATGGAGAGAGAATTAGAAAAAATACAGATAAGGGCAACAACAATGATTAGGGTAGGGACGAGCTTCCGTATGAGGAGAGATTAAATATACTTGGACTGTTCATCTTGGAAAAGAGACAACTAAGGAGGAATATCATAACCATCTATAAAATCCTAAATGATGTGGAGAAAGTGAATAGAGAATTATTATTTATCCCGTTATTTTACACGTGAAAACACATGAAATTAATAGGCAGCAGGTTTAAAACAAACAAAAGGAAGTACTTCACACAACACGCAGTCAATCTGTGGTGACTTGTTTCCGGGGAAAGTTGTGAAGGTCAAAATTATAACTGGGTTCCATAAAAAATTAGATAAGTTCATGGAGAATTGCTATTGGCTAAGATGGTCAGGGATGTGTATCCCTAAACTTCTGACTGCCATCAGCTGTATTTGGACAACAGGGGATGGGTCTCTTGCCTAAATCACCCTGTTCTATTCCCTGTTCTATTCATTCCTTGTAATGCATCTGGCATGAATCCAAACCCAGCCCCCAGATGAATGATATTTTTGGTAGGATTTTGAGTGCTACAATCTAATGACTCCAGCACTTTCTGATTCCCACATACTCCTAGCCCTCTCTCTACATCTGGAATACAATAACAACAGACAAATGAGTACTAAATATTCATTCTGGCTATGTTATTTAATTTTATCAGTTCATCACCCCTTTTGAGGGGCCATTCTTGTGAGGAAATTTTAGATAAGGAATAGAATTATTCTTATAATGAGGAGCAACAGACCTGGTATCTGTTCAGTACCAAAGAAAGAATTTTTTTACTAAATTTACTTCCTAGTACCCAGGGGAAAAAAGCATCTGATGACCTATCTTTAATCTCCCCCATCTCAGCCTCTTTATTCACAAACTGAAATTTTGCATGGCCACACTGCAAGCCAAGAAAAGGGCTTGTTGTTTACAATTTTTTTGGTATGAAGGACATGTACTTTCACAAGGGCATTCACCCCACTCACAGACATTTGCTCATACTTATGGTAGGCTTCAACTATTTTCAATATGGAAAGTTCCCATTCAGCCTTGCATCTACCCCCCTGTCTTTAACAGTGTCTTTTTGGTAGCATCAGAGGTTGTGGCTTCACTATATTCTCCAAAACAGAGATCGGTTTATTGCTATGAAGCACATCAAGAATCCTAAGATTCTACTTTATCAGTGCTTCAGTTAGCGCTTCTGTCATGAATGGGAACTGCAAAGGAGAGCCTAACTTACCTGGAGAGCAAGGAAAGGGTTAAGCTATTTTGCACCTAAGGGAGAGGGGGGTGGGCATTGAGCCATTGAAATGCAGCTAAAGAATTTCAAATGGGGAGAAGCAGTCTCCTTTGTTGGAGAGAGAGGGGAATCTTCTCCAGGCGCAGAGGGAAGAAATGAACTTTCCCCAAAACAGATCCTCTGGATTCATCAGAATGTGTGATAGGAAAAAGTTTAGGTAATCCATCAGGTTTATTGTTTTCCATGTTTGGGATTTGGAAATTATGTCTGAGCTGGTTAATTATCTTTTGTTTTTCTCTCTTGTAACCAAGAATTAATCCCAAGAGAATCCCGGAGTTTTGTTTTAATTCAAGGCAGTTTAACACCAAGTCATTTACTATGCTTGCAACGATAGTCTTGTTTTAATAATAAGAGTTTTCTTTTTTTGTTCTGTTAACCAGTATTGGTTGATTTTTTGTGTTCTTAAACTTAAGTGCCTGGTTGCAGGCACGTTACTGGAGAGCGAGCACAGGTTCATTGTTCTCTGCAAGAGTGCTTTTCTTGTTTGTTTTCCAACTCCTTGGGGAAAGGAGGTTGGGGGTTTTGCCCTCAGGGAAGAGATTCCAAGGGTACAATCCAAGTGAAAGGAGGTACACTTGGTGATGGCAATGCCAAATGGATTTCAGGGGAAACTGAAATCAGTAAACTTTTTTTTTTTAAACTCTGGGAACTGCACAGACAGGATCTGACAGTGGTTTTATTTTACTAGCTGTCCTCCATTACCTACACTCGAAGTGCCAGGTTGGGGAATTCAGCTGTGACAGCTTCTCACTAATTCTCCTTTCAAAACATTGCATGTTTCATCTGTCTCCTATCCATAAATATTGAATTTCTGGTAGCCATCACCTGAGCTAGGAGGATAAATGAGCTCAGGGTGGATCCTCTTTACACCATGTTTAATAAAGGCAAAGTTTCATTGTTTTTACATCCTAAATTCACTCCCATAGTAGCTGCAGAGTTTCACCTGAACCATTTAGTCTATTTTCCTGGCTTTTTTGTTTTGGTTTTTTTGTTTGTTTTTTTTAAACCAAATGTATCTGAAGAAGAGAATAGAGCTATGCAGCAAACCTTAGCCTTTTTCCTGCAAAGGTCAGAGCCAATCAGAAAATCTAGATTGTTTATCATTTCAGCAGAAAGTGTTCAAGGTCAAGCTATATACTTTCAGAGAATCTCTGAATGAATTTTGTGTTCTATCTTACTCTTTCAGCCGTGTAATCTTTTCCCCCATTATGGGATTGAGAGCTCATTCTACAAAAGAAAAAGTGGTATCAGTGGTATCACTTCAAGAAGTACCTCTACTTGACATTTTCAAAGCTGCTACCTAAAATTATTTCTGCGTGTTTGAGACATTATGCTTCAGTACAGAACTCCTCTGCTGATGCAGCCTTTGGGATGGCAGTCCTTCAGTAAGCTCTGCTGCCTATAGCCTCTCATCCTCCTCCTGCCTATCAGTCACCCACAGTGAAATACACATAAGGAGCAGCACTTTAAAGAGAAGAGAAACGTTACTTTGCTTGTAGTAATTGGAGGTTCTTCAAGATGTGTGGTCTCTATCTATATTCCCCTGCCTGCCTGCCTGCCTTCCTTTCTGCTTCAGATCATGGTGGAATTCCTGATAGATAAGGAACTGGAGAGGTGGATGTTCTACTCTGTCCTTTATCTCCTCAATTGGAGCATGAGGAGAGTGAGGGAGCATATGCCAAGCAGTGGATAGTACTTTGAAGAATTCTCTGACTGGTTACATGGATCACATGTGTACCCATAGTGGAATAAATACAAGGATCATACATCTTGAATAATCTCCAATTACTGTAAAGTAAGTAATTTTTCTCTTTCATGTTCTCTGTCACAGTTATATATTTTCCTTCCTAGCAAGCTTCAGCAGCCATCCAGATCTTCAAGGTCCTTTAACGAGATGTTTGCAGCCTCTCCATCAATTCAGAGCCCAACCCATAGTGTTGATTGGGCTTTCAACCAGGTACAGTATAATATTAACATACATTGAATGGTATTTTGGTCATATGGGGCTGTGTTTCTTTTTATTCTATGCAGTCACATTGACTGGTTATCTAGTATTATCAGAATCATAGAATACTAGAACTGGAAGGGACCTTGAGAGGTCATCAGGTCTCCAGTCCCCTGCACTCTCAGCAGGACCAAGCACCATCTAGACTAGTGGTTCCCAACCATTTTTATACCATGGACCAGCAAACTCATTAAAAACCGTTGGCAGACTGTCACTGAAATATTTTCATATTCATCATGGTAATTAACATATTTGCATATTTGTGTATTAATTGTGGTAATTTTAGCCCATAGTATAGCAGGCAAATCAAAGGAGGGGGGACATGATGTTTAACAAGAATTTGAAAAACTGCTGCACACACATATTTTAAAAAAAACAAATAAAACTGTTACTAATACTTGTTAAAGAGTATTCTCCAGTCTAATTCTGGTGCATTTGAGGCAGTATTAACAGGTCTGACAGTGCTGATGCATTTTGCACATTAATATTTTCCTAGGCACTTAATAATGCATTATAATAATGTGTGTACAATAGAGAATTCACAACTTCCCTAAGCAATTTATTCCAGCGTTTAGCCACCCTGACGGGCAGTTTTCCCTAATGCCCAACCTAAACTTCCCTTTCTGCAATTTAAGTCCGGTGAAGTTGAAATTTGAGACTAAATTTTTGATAGCATTTGGGAGCCAAATTTAGCATCCTAAAGAGAGGATGGAGGCCCACTGTTTCTGCATGTGCCCTTTTTTAGAAACACTATCCTGTCCTGAATTTTTAAAAATTTTGTGCTGTGCCTTTCTTCTTTTGCACATTTTAAAAATAATATTAGAGTTTTGCTTTTTCTAATTTGAAATTAATTTAACTGAAACAGATAGGAAGAAAAGCCAGATACAGAGAGAAATGTAATAGTATCAACAAGTTTTATTCCCTGATTACAGATAAGAAGACAAAAATTAACATCTTTCAATTAGAATATGTGACTCTATCTGCCGTTTTAATTTGTTTATTCAGGTAACTAGCAGTCTTTGCTTGTTGTTAAATTTGAACCTGTCTGGTAGATGCTTTTAATTCAGGCTTAATCCTAAACAAAAAACGTAAGGTGAAATTTAAGACCATGGACACACATAGATTGACTATATATTTCTTTTCAAGAATGTTAGAGTTGCAAAAATAATCAGTCCTCTAAAATGTTAGAAGCCCATTAAATGCAGAATGAAGGTTGTGTTTGTCAAGGGAAGGCACAAAACTAACACATCCTTCATATATTATTTTCATTTTATTACATTTTTTGAAAATTGACAATTTACAAATGTTCTGAAATATTATTGTCTATTTTTATTTTCATTTTAATTCTATATTGAAGGTTTTAGTCCGTCCTTTTGTAGAAGTTTCTTTTCAGCGATCTGTCTGCAGGACCACAACAGCAGAAGGGCCAAACCCCAACTGGAATGAGGAACTTGAACTTCCTTTTAGGTATGAGTAAATGAAAACAAGTTATTCGTTTTGAGCTTCACAGTGTGTCCATGAGTAACATTCTTGTTTGAGTATGTAGACAAATGTAAAGTTTAATGCAGTACAGTTTTGTTGTATTCTTTATTAATCACTAAAATTTTATTTTGATAGAGCTCCTAATGGTGACTACAGCACCACAAGTCTGCAATCAGTGAAGGATGAAGTGTTCATTAACATTTTTGATGAAGTTCTCTGTGATGTCTTAGAGGCAAGTTGCCATTTTGGCATTAATGTCAATGTCTTTGATATTAAGAACATCACTGAATATTATGACTGTTTCCCCTGGGCAAAGGAAAAATATTCACAAGAGTAAGCAACAAAGATATATATGTAAATTACAGTAGACTCTAGATTTTCTGAACACCAGTCTTATGAACCAACCACTTATCTAAACCATTTTTCTTGGTGGAAGAAGGGAAAATGTCATGACCAAAGTGATGTGGATGAAGAACGAATTAACATCCATTCACATTCTGATGCCTTTGGTATATTTTAAATTGCTTTGAAGTGGTTTAAAGGATGAGAAGAAAATAACATGCTGCAACGTACATATTGTACTTATTGTAATTTTGAGATGTTGAATTGTATGAATTTGTTTATTTTTATGAAAACTCCACCTTCCAGTTAGTTCATAGAATGGGGAAATAGGGGCATTTTCACTATTACATCATTTGTTCTCCCATGCTCCTTTCCTTTTCCCATTGTCATCATTCCTAGCTATATTAAATCCAATCTAGATTGTAAAATCCTGGTTCCCTTGTATTATCATCCCACTTGAACAAAGTGGGGTAGTGTAGAGCCGAGGCACTCAGCCTGTTTTTTGCTGCCTAAGTTTTGAGCTTGCGTGTGTAGTCAATCACATGGTCTGACTTACGTGATAAAAATGAAGATTTAATTAGAGCCCTGTGCGAATATAAAATTGGCATCGGCATAACTGATCTGTGGATATGCACATCTGCAGATGCTGATACTCACAGATATAAAGCGGACATCCACTAATTTGTGGGGCTCTAGACTTTACTGCTATTTAATCCTGATGTCAGAGTATATCCAACATAGCTGCCCCATGTGCTGGGACTGGGGCAAGGCCGCATGGGGGCAGGGGCTGGGGCTGGGGCTGGGGCCGAGGCTGCGTTGGGGGGCGGCTGCCACGGCTGCCTCTAAGGCCAAGACCATGTTGGGAAATGACTGTAATCGGGGCTGAGGCCACACTGGGAGACGGTTGCCAGTGGGGATTGGTGCCGCGTGGCTGGCAGGCTGGCGGGCAGCTGCTGCCGCCAGGGATTGGAGCCACATGGCTGTCAGGTGGCTGCTGCCTCTGGGGATTTTTTTTTTTTTTTTGTCTGGCTCTAGGTGGTTTATTGACCAGTCCTCTGGCCATAAAGACCCAAGCAACAGAGGGGTGGGGGGAATGCAGTGATTTTGTGGTGTCTGGAGGAAGCTGCAGGTGAGGCAAAGTGTTCAAACCCTCTGGTCCATATCAGTGCAGTCAGTATTCCAGTGTAGGGCCCATGCTCTCGCATATCTTCCCCAGGCAGCATCCCCTGCAGCTCCGGCCAGGGGCTGTCACTCCCCACCCACATGGGGAAAATCAAAGAACTGTCTCACGCTGTAGCCTATGGTGCAGTACAGCCTTCCTCCCCAAATCCCCAGGTCATTCGGCTCCAGGCAGCCACTCAGGCTAAAGTGTGAGTCACCAGGAGAGGCTGAAAATCACCTTTGCTACAGCCCATTGCATTAGACTGGGCGAGGAATCTCCCTGGGCTGTGGTCCCAGCCGCTCAAGAAGAGACATGGGACCACTGTTGCTGAGATGCTTGTTCCCAGGGTCCAGCCCAAAGCTTATCCGAGCTCCCTGGGGCCCAGCTGCAGGGTAGGAAGTGGCTGTAAGGGAATGTGAGGAACCCAATGGTGGCACACATCTGAACAAGTGCACAACATTAATATTGGTGCACAAGACAAAACTCACTCCGCTCACAGATGGAAAATCTTTGCGGGAACACTGGTCACATCATCACTCAGGTTTGGCACCCTTAAGTTTAATTTCTCCAGTGGGTACTGATGAATCCATGGACACATGCTGAAGTGTCCTAGTGTGCACACTTTCCATACACAGATCCGTTACCTCCTTTATACCTGTTCATCTTGATACCAACTGCAAGTCTTCTAAAGGCACACACAGGCTAATTATTTGTCTGGCTAAACAAGTGTAAATCTGTGACTTTACATATAAGGAAACATGAACATGCAGTTCCACAAAGCAACATCTCTGTTCATTTTTCTGTTTTATTATTTACTCTCTAATCAACTTGGTCAATCCAGAAATCTTCTTTAATACTAACTGAATCTTTTTCATTGCAGGACTGGAGCTTAATGTGCTTTCCTTAGACAACTCCCTGAAGCTAATAGAGCTCTGTGCAGACACAGGAGTCTTCTTGCATGTAGCTGATTGCATGTCTAGAGCCTTAGAACATAAATAAGCTCATTGTAGCAATGGTCATTCCTATGTTTGTGTTTGCACAGTATGTAGCGCATTTGGATGCTTCCAAAAAAGATTATTATTATTATTTTATTATTGATAATTATTCTTAATACTTATAATAATTAATAGTTTAACCAGTATTTGTAACAAAGGGTATGTCTACACAGCAAAGTTATTTCGAAATAACAGCCCTTATTTCGAAATAACTTTCCTAGTGTCTACACAGCCAAACCACTATTTTGAAATAAATTTGAAATAGCGGAGCGTTTATTTCGAATTTGGTAAACCTCATTCTGCGAGGAATAACGCCAAATTTGAAATAGCTATTTCAAAATAAGTGCTGTGTAGACACTTATTTTGAAATAGGGGGCCTCCAGCCTTCCCAGGGTGCCCTAGTGGCCACTCCAGCCTCAACCAAGAACACTTCTCTGCCTCCCTCCCTCCCCAGAGCCTTTAAAGGGGTAGGCTCTGGCCACAGTGCCTGTGCCAACTCCAAGCCTGCCAGCCCAGAGCCAGCAGTCACTGCCCCTGACCCAGTGGCCCTAAAACATGAGCCAGCAAGCCACTGGCAGCCAGCCCCCCATCGCTCCCCAGGAGCAGTCTGCCAGCTCCCAGGAGCCTGCCAGGGCCGGAGAAGGCGGGCACCTTCCTGGTCCAGAGTGGAAATCATGGACCTTATTCAGGTTTGGGGGGGGGGGATGCCCCCAACGTCCATGATCTTCGCACTAGACGGAGGAACTCATCCGTCTATGGCAGGAGAGCTGCCAGCCTGGCCACCAAAGGCTATATGTGAACCCAGGAGCAGGTTTGCATGACAATCAAGTTGGTCCGGCGAGACCCCCAACCTTGAGCCCTGAGCTTCCTCTCCCCCTTCTTCCCCTTGCTTCCCCCTTCCAGCTCCCTCCTCCCAGGTTTCCCCCTCCCCTCTCCCACCCTCTCTTCTCCCCTCTCCCGCCTCCTTTCCCCAGTCTCACCAGAGTTTCATTCCCTCTCCCCCCCCACCCCGTTTTGTTAAATAAAGAAAGTTTGTGTTCATGAAAATACGTGTATTTTATTTGACATCAGGAAGGGAGGTTAGGGAGGGGTAAGTGGAAGGATGTGAGGGAGGAATGAGGCACAAGCCCCCAGTGGGGCAGACCAGGGAGGTGCTCAGTGTTCCTCAGGGTGGAAGCTCTCCCGCAGGGCTTCCTGGATACTGACAGCCCCCCGATGGACCTCCCAGATGGCAGCCTGCAGAAAGTGCAGCCAGGCTCGCAGCAACGCGTCCAAGAGAAGCACCAGAGTGCCCACGGGCAGCTCTGGCTCCATGTTGCAGAGTGCTGTGGTGTCCCGAGTGAGGGCAACCAGAGAACGCAGAGACAAAATGCTTTGCTGTCCCTCATCAAGGTAGGGAAACCTGGCAAGCAGGGAAACCTGAGAACTGGCTGTCCGGTGGGGTCCCTTTAAGCACAGACCTCAGATAGCCTCAGGCAACAGCCCCACACAGTATGTCTTGACCTGGTGCCCTGCTGGAACTGGTTCCAGCTGCCCTTAAATGCGATTCAAAGTCCACTCAGTGTGGCTGTGCTATTTCGAAATAGTAAAATGCTATTTCGAAATGTATTTTGTGTGTAGACGCATTATTTCGAAATAACACTGTAGTGTAGACATACCCAAAGTTAATAAAAATCCATTATTGATTAGAAATGTTAATAACTCAATTAAGCCATTGAGCCAGTTTAAGTCACTTAAAGGGAATGAAGTCTGCTTGTAAAGTTGTGTACACTGTATTGTTAATATAGTATCTGTTTTGCAACTATTTTCCAGGACGATCGTGAAAGAGGAAGTGGAATCTATACTCGCATGGAGAGACATTGGCTGGGATGTGTTCGGATTCCATTTTCTACCATATACTTTCAAACAAGGGTAAGCATCAGTAAACTGAAGTATGAATTGTAGCTTTGGAAGATGCCTGTACTTGAACAGCTGATCTATCTCCTGTATTTTTGATGACATTGATGCCATTACCTCTTAACTATACTTGTTATATGTGATTCCTCTCTTGCATTGAATACCTCCAGGGAGTTACTATGTGGGTCCTGAAAAGACAATACTGCATCACTCCTGTGTCAACAATATGTCACTCCTGTGTCAACAAATAAGGCAGAGCAAGAGCATTTCCTCTCTGTCAGGAGGCAGTTCATCTCTGAAACTGTTACATATAGCATCAGGTTATTCAGTAGCCCAACACTTAAACATTCAGGAAAAACCCAGAAGACTGTCTCTGCAGGAAGTGTGCTGTCAATCACAAATGGGCGCTCAAAGATTCTGTCTTCAAACAATTTTAGTCAAGTGTGACTTCCCACTGCATATCTCTGTGCTACCAGTATGCAAAAAAAGTTCCAATTATTTTGATTCATTAGAGTGATGAGTCTGGGTTTCTTTCTGTCTGTATTCTTGAATCCTTTGAAGAGGGACCTGATACATGCTATTCTACTGATTCCACTACTCCCCAGAGTCCTCAAAAAAGTGGGACAAAACAAAGCCTTACTAATACTGATAGAAACAGCATGAGCTTGTCCATTTTGTTGTTGTTAATTAGAAATTTTAATAATTTTATTATGCCTTTGAGCCAGTTTAAGTCATTTAAAGGGAATGAAGTGTGCTTGTAAAGCTGTGTACAGGAACTGATATGACTGTCAACACAACCTCCAGTCACACGGCCAAACCTTTCAGGCATTATTTCTCAGGAGAAGGAGAAGGTCCTTCACATAGATCCTTCATGCCCGCATCAGACAGCATGGAAGTTAGCTGGCTGAGCCTTGTGGACAGAAATGTCTCCTCTGAAGTGTTTTGTTCAACATCTTTATTAATGACCTGGATGAGGGGATGGATTGCACCCTCAGCAAGTTTGCAGATGACACTAAGCTAGGGGGAGAGGTAGATACGCTGGAGGGCAGGGATAGGGTCCAGAGTGCCCTGGACAGATTAGAGGTTTAGGGCAAAAGAAATCTGATGAGGTTCCACAAGGACAAGTGTAGAGTCCTGCACATGGGATGGAAGAATCCCAAGCATTGTTACAGGCTGGGGACTGAATGGCTAAATAGCAGTTCTGCAGAAAAGGACCTGGGGATTACAGTGGATGAGAAGCTGGATATGAGTCAACAGTGTGCCCTTGTAGCCAAGAAGGCTAATGGCATATTAGTGTGCATTAGGAGGAGCATTGCCAGCAGATCCAGAGAAGTGATTATTCCCCTTTATTCGGCTCTGGTGAGGCCACATCTGGAATATTGTGTCCGGTTCTGGGCCCCCCCCCCCACTATTGAAAGGATGTGGATGCATTGGAGAGGGCCCAGTGGAGGGCGACCAAAATGATTAGGGGGTTGGAGCGCATGACCTATGAGGAGACACTGAGAGATTTGGGTTTGTTTAGTCTGCAGAAGAGAAGAGCGAGGGGGGATTTGATAGCAGCCTTCAACTTCCTGAAGGGAGGTTCCAAAGAGGATGGAGAAAAGCTGTTCACAGTAGTGACAGATGGCAGAACAAGTAGCAAAGGTCTCAAGTTACAGTGGGAGAGGTCTAGGTTGGATATTAGGAAAAACTATTTCACTAGGAGGGTTGTGAAGCCCTGGAATGGGTTACCTAGGGAGGTGGTGGAATCTCCATCCCTAGAGGTGTTTAAGTCTTGGCTTAACAAAGCCCTGGCTGGGTTGATTTAGTTGGGATTGGTCCTGCCTTGGGCAGGGGACTGGACTTGATGACCTCCTGAGGTCTCTTCCAGCTCTATGATTCTATAAATCTGGTTTAAATCAGGAAGATCTTCTAGAAGACTGACACATAGATCCAAGTAAAAATGATTTTTTTTATCTGGGCTGCTGAACCTCTATTGCTAGTATTCTGAAATATTTACTGATCTTAAAGAGGTGAGGGTTCTCAATCAGCTCTTTATGATCCACTTAATTATTATACTAACCTATCACTCTCTGGTTCAGCTTCACATTACTTATTTCCTCACCCAACAATAACTATATTTCTGAAAGGTATACCCAGTTATGGTCATTAACATCATCCTGCTGGCCATAAAGAAGCCCCCATTTGATCCTTTAGCAACTTGTTACTGCCTTTCTATTGAGATAGCTTTTTGGTGTATTTATTATTTTTGTTTAGAGGGTGAGCAAGACCCAAGTGTTAATTACAGGACTTCCTTAGACTACATTCCATAAGGATAGAGTGACTCTCAGACCTTCTCCAAGTACTTACCTACAATGGTTTCAAACTTTTATCTTCACTCCATTCATCTTTTCCCCTAAATCTCATTCAACTACTTGGAGGCTGCACTTTGCACAGTTGGCACTGGTTGTTTTCCTCAAATTTAGAGGTGTCTATAGGCATGTTTTTAATAAAGTCTTCTTCTGCATGGATGCTTTGCAGTTTTGTAGGCATCTTTCGTACTGGATGGTTTCACCATCCTGATTTTCTGTGACAAAGATGCAGACAACAGTCTCTGAAAATCTACACCAGGATCTGGGTAGAAGCATCCAAGGTTGGGTTCTCTCTTTGGATGCAAGTGGCAAAACTAGGAACTGTGTTGGCATTGCTGACACAGCCTCTCTTAGTGCTAAAACTTGGGGAAGCATTGTTTCCTTTTGAGCATTATTATTTTTTGTTATGATCAATGTGAATGGCTTAATATTTCTCTATTTCATAGATTGATGGTACTTTTAAGATAGATATCCCTCCAATACTCCTCGGCTACAGTAAAGAAAAGAACCTAGGAAATGAGAGAGGTTATGATTCTGTCCGAAGTCCGAGTGAGGGATCCTACATAACACTGTTTATTACTATTGAACCACAGCTTATTCCTGGAGATCCAGTCCGAGAAAAGGTAACTAACACATTTCAAATTTTGTTTTTGGTGACATGATTCTTAATTTGAGTCTAAACAAGTAATTTTCATAGGTGTATAATAACATGGATACAGATGTTGACTGTTTCATTTTTACAGTGTAACTAAATTTCCTGCACTTAAATAAACTTGATTCAGTAATTTTTAACTGATCAATACTAGATATTGTTTCTGAGGACTTGTATGTTTTTTTTATATTTTAAAAGTAATACTCTAACAATTTTGTTTTTAAACTAGAATCAAATATTTGCTATCTTATTTGTCTTTAACAGAATTTGGTTTTTTTATGGATATTCAAACACACAGGCAAATTTTGGAGATGTATTATATAGTAGATCTGAGTGAATAATTTTAGATGTATATTTTATTTAATGTAATTTTTTTTGTCTTTACAGACTGTGCAGATCTGTTTTCTCTCATGTATTTGTTATTATTAATTAAATGTAATTTTTGTGAGTGTAATAACGTATCGAGCTTCTTCGTCATAGTTGAGCTGTCTTGTTTGGTTGAGTTTGAACATATAATTCAAATTGTATGTTTTCCTCATCTGGATGAAGGTGACTCTTAATCAGGTTAGAATGTTCATTAGAATAAGTTTAATTTTCACATTCCATAAGTATTTGAATATTCCATAAATATCTGAACAAGCTTAACATTTGCTTCCCACAAGCATTCTTGCTAGTAAAACTTCATCACACTAGTATTTGTGGAAAGTGAACACAAAAAGGAATGCAAAGTGAAATAATTCAAGCTTGGAATGAATATTGGAATATTTTTCATTATTCACTAGTTATATAATACACTATCATC
Organism: Pelochelys cantorii; assembly: GCA_032595735.1. Classification (NCBI taxonomy): domain Eukaryota; kingdom Metazoa; phylum Chordata; order Testudines; family Trionychidae; genus Pelochelys; species Pelochelys cantorii. The sequence goes on from CM064331.1 coordinate 29,351,594, forward strand.
TATCTATCTATCTATCCATCTATAATTAGTTCACTAGTTATATTATGCCATTCATATGTCATACTTAATGCCATTTCCTGTTCTGTAAATCTCTTGAATATTTTGAAGTAGGAGGTTTTTCAACCTCCTTCACCAAACTACCTGGCAGTGGAGGTACTATGATCATTTAGGTAGTTTTCCTAGGGTGAAGCTCATCTATTGTACTGTGGGTGTGCTGACCCATTTGATTTTTCCCAAATGAGGGAAACTCTACTGCATAATTTGTTGTAGCGGGGAACTGTGTTCACTCTTTCCCCTAGCTTTAAATACAAAAAGGACATGATTGTACAACAACAAAAAGAGTCTGTGTTCAAGAGAAGCCCTCCCCCCAAATCTCTTGTTACTTCTTGTACCCTTATGCAATTAATTCGGAAGGTATGTCTACTCAGTGAAAACTAGCCTATCCAGGCATATTTTATGTAGATAAAACAGTAAAGACAGTACAACGCAGGTTTCAGAGTGGGATAGTGAGATGACTTACATACCTAAGGCGCATTTAAGCATGTACTGCCCATCATGTGCTCTCTTCACTACAGCTGTTATTCACATTAGCTGGATTCAACCTAGCTTGGGCATGTTATTTTATTCACAGATTTTGCTGTGTAGACATACTCTGAGATACAGTCAATCAGGATTTACCCATGTTGCTTTGTACAAACAGCTGTTGCTCATATTTTGCTTTGGACTTAACTGCTCCAGGAACAGTTTTTTTGAAGAGGAGTTGGGGAGGGGGGATTGTATCTATGTATTATACAAAATTCAATTTAAGCAAATATTGAACTCTGAAGATATCATTCTTTTTTTAGAGTACTAGTAATTGCATAAACTAAAGTGTCCTCTGTTATGGAATTATAGTCTTGTAATTTATAATTTCAGATTGTTTATTCAGTACTGTTCATGGTCCAGATTGCTATGAGACTTGTTGCAGTATAGCACCCTGGAAAACAAAGAAAAAAAACGCTTTGTTTTTTCATGGATATATTTAAGGTTAATTAGCCTAGTGATGTGGCAAATTAGTAATGTAAATGAGCTGTATGGAGTTGTAAAGATTTTAACAACAGTCTTAATATACCAGATTACTTCCACAGTTCTATATACAATAATTCATTACAAAAAGAAATAAGCTTTAAGAAAGAAAATGAATCTTTTATATATATATATAGAGAGAGAGAGAGAGAGCTGTCACCAATATTTGTTAGAATGAAAAATAGTTCTTCAAGAATGTTGGTGTCGGGTTGTCCTAGCGCCGCAGATCGGAAGTTTCCTAGCAGTATCTGGGCCGCGCATGTGTGGTGGGTGGCGTATGCCACTTGTGCCTTTCCAATTCGCATGTGTGGCCTGACTCCCCTCATTTCCTTTATTACCACCCTCAGTTGCAGATGGAGCTCGATCCGTCTCTTTATCCTCAGCTGCCTGTTGATAGAAAATAATATTAGAGTTAGTTAGGAAATTATTTCCCTGTTTGTTCTTTAGCTTGTTAGTTAGTCGGTTACTTTATTTCATGTAAATAGATCAATCAAATCCCACTGACAAACAGCACTCAGAGAAGATAGGCCCCGGTTATGGCCTCTCCAGACATTTTGCCCCTATTTAAAAAAAAAAAAAAAGAAGACAGGAAAGAAGACAGAAAACGAACCTGCCTCAGGAAGAACGGAGCAGTGAGCCTGTTGGACAAAATGCCAGGTGCCCCCGGATTTAAGAAATGTGACAAATGTCGTGACTCTATGCTGGCCTCCGACAGTCATTCTTCTTGCATTTGATGCTTGGGAGATGAATACATTCCCCAGAAATGCACCCACTGCTGTAGCCTCATGGCCAGAGCATGGAGGGACAGGGAGTTGCGACTCTGCATGTTGCTCTTCGATAAGGATCTGGAGCCTCCAGCACTCCAAGATGATGGCAGCCAGTCAGAATCTGCTAGTGCACAAGAGACAGAAGAGCACCCCTTCATCAAAGCCACCCACAAAGAGAAAGGTCTCTCCAGCCCATTCCCTACCTCCCAGAGTCCATACGGGAGATAAGCCGGGCACATCTGGCATCGGGCACTCCCATTCTGCATCGGTCATGGAACTGAAACTCCAGCAAGCACAGACCTCTGAAGACAACTGAAGTCCAGGCACCAGATAAGTCCGCAACACTGCCCACACCACAGGTACCAACCAAAACTTTGGCACCAAGAAAGGCAAGGTCAAAGTCAGCTACACCCTTACCACGCACACTGAGCCCAGAACCAGTGCCCTTACCACTGGCACCAATGCCCCCTCCATCGGCACCACCCTCAACGGCACCGTCAGAGAAGGCCGCGTTTTGACACAATTCTTCCTCATGCAGGCATTACATGCCAGTGCCAACTTCTGTGCCACACACCAGACTTCAATCATGACTTCAACAACTACGCAAAATTTACTGAGCTAATGCCACACCTTCCAGATGAAAAACATCCAATTCGAAAATCCACGTCCTGGATTGCATTACAGATCACTGTGCGACACCGCCACAAGGTACCCGTGTCCATCACCACCATCATCAAGAGTGTCTGCCTGTTCACCCAGGTCATCAGTGCTCTCTCACTACAATGGCTTTGATGATGGCCATAGGAGTGTTTTCTCCTGTCAGCACTCTTTTCCTGCTAGGGCGCATGCACCTGATGATAGTCATCCTCACCACTCTCTGTGATTCCTGGACTGGTCTAATCATCCCCACTATCTGCCACATTGGTTCCCCATGCTTCACTGGTCATCACTGAGACACCATTAGATGGCACCTTCAATGCCTGCCTATAGAACAATGCCAGCCTCTTGCCCTTGTATCCCTCCTCTTCCAGTGGAGGACTTAGATACTGAAGAGGGACAGATCATTGATGAGTTTGACCCTTACTAACCTGACACCTCACCAACTGACAGATTGTTTTCCTTACCTGATGAGGCAGTCATCCTGGACGATTCATCCCCAGCAGATGACTTGAAGCAGTTCCAAGAGCTCTTCAAGAGAGTTGCTATAAGCCAAGAGGTTACCCATTCTGAAGTCCAGGGGAAACAATACTGACTCCTAAAGAATCTTCAGCCTTCAACCAAGTCGAAGATTGTGCTTCCAATAGATGAGACAACTGATGAGGTGTGGTAAACACCAGCCTCGGACCCCCCTTACCAACAGGTGGGCTGACAGAAAATATTTTGTCCCTTCCAAGGGCATGGGCTTTCTATTCTCACATCCACAGCCAAGTTCTCTAGCAGTGGACAGTGCACACCACAGATCCAAACTACCCTAATATAGGACCTTTACCCATGATAAAGAGCACAAACGCCATGACCTTTTTGGTACAAAGATATATTCGTCCTCAATATTATAACTTCAAATAACTAACTATACCATATTATTTGCCAATCATGATTTCAACAACAACGCAAAATTTACTGAGCTAATGCAACACCTTCCAGATGAAAAACATCCAATTCTAAACTCCACATGTCCTGGATTACATTACAGATGGTGTTGGACACAGCAGACATGGCAGTAAGAGCAACAGCAACATCCATTCTGATGTGCCGAACGTCGTGGCTACAAGCCGCAGGAGTCCCAAAAGAGCTCCAGACCATGGTCGAGGACCTCCTATTTGACGAGGACAAGCTCATTGCAGAGAAAACAGATGAGGTCCTCTACTCCAGCAAGAACTCTCGCATGATCTTTCGCACCCTAGGCATGTACACACCTCCCTACTGCAGGAGGCACTGCATCCCGTATCAGAAAGATTTCTCCTATCCAAGACAACAGCAAAGACCTTCGACCAGGGTTGTTTCAGGACAAGGACCCAGAGGAGATGAGCTCCTAACACCCACTTGTCCACTCAACTATTCTCCAAGCAGCAGGTCTGAGGATTTGGTTGGGGGCCTGCCCCACTTCTCCACTCTACCAGTGCCTTACAAACACGCTATGATCTTCCACCATCGTTTGTGGCCCTTTTACAACCCCTGGGCATCAATTACTATGGACCGTTGGGTCCTAGAGATGGTACAATGCCAATACACCATCCCTCTCACCTCTGTCCCTCCAAGCTTCCCACCCTCCTTGTCCCTCTTCAGGGATCCCTCTCACAAAAAGCTCCTAAAGCAAGAAGTAGATCACCTTCTATACATAGGGCCCGTAGAGAGGGTACCTGAGCAATATCAGGGCAGAGGATTTTATTTTAATTACTTCCTCACAGAAAAGAGAACAGGCGGTTGGAGACCCATCCTTGATCTTTGTCAGCTACACAAATTCCTTCGCAAGAACAATTCAAAATGATCACATTTGCGTCAATCATCGTGGCACTGGACAAGGGAGATTGGTTCACAGCCCTCAACCTTCAGGACGCTTATTTCCATGTGATCGTATACCCATTGCACAGAAGTTTTCTCCGTTTTACAGTCACCTCAGAGCATTTTCAGTACCAAGTCCTTCCTTTTGGACTTTCTTCTCACAGTCTTTTCTCAAAGACTGGCCATCATCACAGCATATTTATGTCACCAGGGTATTACAATTTTTCCCTACCTGGACAATTGCCTCATCTGAGGTCCTTCCTGACAAGCCACAAAGGACATGGTTCTTTTTACCAAGAGGCTCTTCGAACCTCTCGGCCTCATCATAAACAACAAAAATCGACCTTCTTCTTTGGGTAGTGTCCCCGTGGGTGCTCCACTGTTGGTGTCGGGCCCATCCCGGCGCCACAGTTCAGAGATGTTTCAGCTGTCGTTCGCCGGACCGCGCACGCGCAGCAGCCATCTTGCGGCTTTTCATGCCATTTCTGCTCGCGTGGTCCGGCTCCGCCAGTTCCTTCTGACCGTCTTTGGGTGCAGACGGAGTTTTAGCTCCCTCTCACAACCATCCTGTCAAGATTCAGAGAGAGGGCAGTTCTTAGTTAATTAGTTGTTGTAGCTGTTAGTTTAAAAAAAAACAAAACAAAAAACTTTAATGTTATTTTTGTCTCCAACCATGACCGGTTCACCGGGCTTCAAGAAGTGTCTGACATGTTGGGACTCTATGCCTCTTGCATCAAGTGCCTTGGGGAGGCCCATATTCCCCAGAAATGTCAGCACTGTTCAAGGCTGACAGCAAGAGTGCGGCGCGACCGTGAAATGCGCCTCAAAATGCTTCTATTTGATAAGGCACTCCAGCCACAAACTGAAGAACAGCCGGCTACATCTCCTCAATCTTCTCCTGTTGCGACTACCTCTTGAAGGAGTCGCTCCCCGTCGCGCTCACTTCCATCTATGCGAGCGAGCCCGTGGGACGATCCGGGCACATCTCATAAAGCGGCAGCTCGAAAGCCGCATAAGGACAAGCCGGTGCAAAGCATATCGGCACCGAGCTCAACAGTGCACAGGGTGCCGAAGCCGCCCTCGGCACCTAAGCCAGACTCGGCACCGAAGCCGCTGCTGCCAACTTCGGCACCTCCGGCACCGGACCTTCCAATGGCACCGACCTCAGCGGTGCGCACGGTGCCTAGCTCCTCAGCACCAAGGCCAGCACCGGAGGAATCCTCGGCACGGCACGGGGGATCTACCCGTGCATCGACCCCACCGTCAGACCGTGCATCCACATCAGCACAAATGACACGACCACACCTTCCACCCGCGGCACCAGGATCCCCGGCACCACTGAGGCACTCGCCAACTTCGTCATATTCGTGGAGGATCTTCACGCCAAGTACATCTCCCCTGACACCTCTGCTACAGGCTTCTCCCTCCTCTATGAGCGGGCGACCACCACTAAGTCCAGGACCAACTGCTTTTTCCCCGGAACCGCCGTCTCCACCTCAACATTATCGTTGATCGAGACACAGTGTCTCCCCCCCACCTAGATATCATCACAAGCACTACTGATCACCATCCCCCTGCTGCTCTCATCGCAGGTCTAGGTCACCGAGATCCCGATCCTATTCTCGGGATTCCAGATACAGGGATGTCTACGCACGCTCATACCGCCCTCGATATGATGACCGCTGGCATTCACACCACGACCACCGACACCGTTGCTCTTGGTCGATCTGTTCGTCACCATCACCAGCTCCATCACGGCTCACTCACGGCAGGAGTAGATCCTCTACTCCAGCGGAAGCTAGACCGCTTACTCCAGCTGGCGACCTACCTCCTGCAAAACAGCCTGTCACTGAACCACCACAGGTCTCAGAAGTGGAGGCACCACAACAATCCCCAACAGACGTAGCCTCCTCTTCTCCAGATGATGCCATCCTCACCGGAGACACCTCATCTTCTGATGACCTCAAAGAGTTCCAGGACCTTTTTCGCCAGGTAGCGGACACACAGAACGTTAAACTTACGGAAGTCCAACAGAAGCAACACCATCTGCTGCGTAATTTACACCCATCTTCCCATGCCTCCAAAGTCACACTGCCTTTGGACGAGGCTATATTTGAGATTGCCAATGCTATCTGGCAGACGCCGGCCACGGCCCCACCAAAAAATAAAAAGGCCGATAAGAAATATTACGTCCTGGCTACGGGGATGGAATATCTGTTCACCCATCCCCAACCAAACTCGTTGGTCGTGGACGCAGCACAACAACGCGCGAAAGCCCCCCAGCACAAGACAACAACTGGGGACAAAGACAATAAATGCCTCGACCTGCTCAGGTGGAAAGTCTATTCTTCGGCCACTTCTATCCTCCGAATGGCCAACTACTCCACATTGCTGGCTAATCACAACTTCGATAATTATACGACATTGGCTCAACTATTGAAACACCTTCCAGACACAAAATTCCACCTACTTAAGGCCATCATCCAAGAGGGTTACACGGCCTCCCAGTCGGCATTGAACATAGCTCTCGATACTGCGGACGGGGCAGCCAGAACAACGGCGACTTCCATCGTTATGCGCAGGGCTTCGTGGCTCCATATGGCGGCGGTCCCCAGGGAACTTCAAGCTAAGGTTGAGGACTTGCCTTTTGACACACAAGGCTTATTTGCGGAGAAAACAGACCAACTTCTCCATTCTGGCAAGGACTCACGTACCACCTTGAGAACTGCAGGAGGCACTGCCACCGTATCGCCGCAGAAAGTATACACCCTACCAGAAACAGAGACCGCCTGCCTATGCACAGCCACGGCAGTATGAGCAGCAATGCCCTAAGCAACGTCCTCAAAGGCGTCGTCCACAAGCTCCCAGACCTAGAACTCAGCCACAATCTAAACAGCAGGTTTGACATGCTGCTCGAGGGTTTGCAAACCATCCCTATTCTTGCTGCTTCGAGCGCTGATACTACTCTCTTTCACCATCGCCTGCGACCCTTTCAACATCACTGGGCTGCAATAACATCGGACAAATGGGTCATGCAGCTCATCACTACGGGCTACGTAATCCCTTTCACGTCCCGTCCTCCTACCAACCCTCTCCCCTCCCCGTCCCTTTTCAGGGACCCATCTCACGAACTTCTCCTCAAACAAGAGGTGGATCATCTTCTCACTATCGGAGCCATAGAGAAGGTGCCTATATCATTCCATGGAAGACGGTATTACTCCCGTTATTTTCTAACACAGAAAAAGTCCGGCAGTTGGAGGCCTATACTGGACCTCCGTAGTCTCAACCAATATGTGTGCAGGCAGTGGTTCAAGATGGTTACTCTCACCACCATCATACCGGTGTTGCAGCAAGAGGACTGGTTTGCTTCCCTCGACTTACAAGACACTTATTTTCATGTCACAGTCCACCCTGCCCACAGACGTTTTCTCCACTTCCTTGTAGGTGACGAACACTACCAATACAAAGTTCTCCCATTCGGCCTTTCATCCACACCAAGGGTAAGTTTACACTAGCTCATTAGTTCGAGCTAGGTAGTCTAATGAGGGCAACTGGAGTTGCAAATTAAGCCCGGGATTTAAATATCCCGGGCTTCATTTGCATCTTCCTGGGCGCCGCCATTTTTAAATCCCCCTTAGTCCGAACTCCGTGCCCGTGGCTACACGCGGCACGGACTAGGTAGTTCGAATTAAAGATCCTAAGGGGGATTTTAAAATGGCGGTGCCCGGGAAAATGCAAATGAAGCCCAGGATATTTAAATCCCGGGCTTCATTTGCAACTCCGGTTGCCCTCATTAGAGTACCTAGCTCAAACTAACGAGCTAGTGTAGCCTTACCCCCAGAGTCTTCTCCAAGACACTTGCCGTGGTGGCGGCCTTCTTCCACCACCTAGGGATCATAATCTTCCCTTACCTCGACGACTGCCTCCTCAGAGCTCGATCCTTCGACAATGCCTCCATCGCAGTCTCCACGACAAGACTTCTTTTCGACAGCCTAGGCCTCATAACCAACATCCAGAAATCATCCCTCATACCTCAACAGACAATAGAATTTATCAGCGCTCGCCTCGATTCTGTGACGGCTCGTGCCTACCTTCCCGACACCAGACTCAGCACGATCCAAGATCTTGTGCATGTCCTCACTACCAGTCCCACAGTTTCGGTCCTCTCTTGCCTACAACTGATGGGCCATATGGCAGCCACTACTTATGCTGTTGAGCATGCACGCTTACACTTCAGATGCCTGCAACAGTGGATATCAACTCTATACACACCTCGCAGCATACCTCCCATGGGACGTCAACACCACGGCAGACACACTCAGCCAACATTTCGCAGAGCAGCACGAATGGGAACTATACCCCGAGGTTGTGTACGACATATTTCAACGCTGGGGTCACCCAACTGTAGACCTCTTCACAACACAGTACAACGCGAAGTGCAACCACTACTGCTCCAGAGCGAGAAGAGGTCAACCATCGAGGGGCAATGCATTCTTCCTCGACTGGAGCCAACAGCTGCTTATGCGTTCCAACCAATTCCCCTAATACACAGGGTCCTCGAGAAAGCTCTAATAGCTGGAGCAACACTAATTCTGGTGGCACCATATTGGCCACGCCAGACGTGGTTCCCTTACCTTCTCCATATGTCGTCTCATCCTCCATATCGTCTCCCCAATCGACCTGATCTTCTCACACAAGACCAGGGGAAACTACTTCATCCACAACCGGATCACCTCGCCCTATCCGCTTGGTTTCTGGCACCTATCAACAAGAAATATTAGGAGCTTCAGCAGCAGTTGACCACGTACTCCTGCATAGCAGGAAAACTTCGACCCAAAATACTTACCGGCACAAATAGAAATGGTTTACAGAGTGGTGTGCACACAAGGATATGGACCCTCATACTGTACCGCTATATTCCATTCTAGAGTATGCTTTGCACCTCAAACACAGTGCACTTTGCCACAGTCCACTTAGTGGCCATTTCAGCCGTTAGACAGCCGGTCGAGGGATACACAGTTTTCTCACATCCACTGACAAAAAGATTCCTCAAAGGCCTAGTCAACCTGTTCCCTGACCACAAACAACCTCCAGATCCTTGGAACCTCGAATTGGTTCTAGACACGCTCATGCAGCCACCCTTCGAACTGTTGTCCACATCTGACTCTAACTTTCTTACCATGAAGGTTGTGTTCCTGCTGGCAATCACATCTGCGCTGAGGGTAGGGGAACTCGTAGCTTTGTCGGCATCACCTCCTTATACGGTCTTTACACCACAGGCAGTCATCCTACGACCTCAACCATCCTTCTTGCCCAAGGTCAATTCCAGTTTCCATATAAATGAACCTATTGTTCTACCCGTTTTCTACCCAAAACCACACGCTTCTTCTCACCATGCTGCTCTCCATTCCCTCGACGTTCGTAGAGCACTGGCTTTTTATATTGAAAGGACTTGAAGCATACAGAGAACAGATCACCTATTCATCTCTCTGGACACCCGCACCAAAGGTCGCCCGTTGTCATCTCAGCGACTATCTAAGCTAATCGTCTCATGCATCACCGAATGCTACCAAATGAGAAAGATCGCCCTGCCCCATAGGGTCAGAGCCCACTCCACCAGGGCTGTAGCATCATCAATAGCTTTCCTTAAGGGAGTTCCGAAGAAGGACGTTTGCCGGGCGGCAACTTGGTCCTCCGAACTTACGTTTGCGAACCATTATGCTCTTTCCAGAATCATCATCTCTGACACAGCAGTAGCCAACGCCGTCCTTTCCTCGGCAGTACCACACTGACTCCGACCCTCCTCCTTGCGTCGGCTATTGCTGTGGAGTCACCCACAGTGGAGCACCCACGGGGACACTACCCAAAGAAGAAGAAGTTACTCACCTTGTGCAGTAACGATGGTTCTTCGAGGTGTGAGTCCCCATGGGTGCTCCACGACACGCCCTCCTCCCCTCTTCGGAGTCTCTTGCTTATATCTTGCAGACCTCGACGGTCGGGATGAACTGGCGGAGCCGGACCGCACGAGCAGAAACAGCGCGAAAAGCCACAAGATGGCCGCCGCGCGTGTGCGGTCTGGCGAACGACAGCTGAAACATCTCTGAACTGCGGTGCCAGGACGGGCCCGACACCCACAGTGGAGCACCCACGGGGACACACACCTCGAAGAACCATCATTACTGCACAAGGTGAGTAACTTCTTCTTATGCCCCACTCAGTCTCTACAGCTCATAGGAGCTCATCTGGATTCCATGACAGCACAGGCATATCTTTTGAACCAGCGTTTCAACACCATAAGAAACCTGGTTTTGATCATGGCATCCAGCCTCACTGTGACAATACTAACCTGCCTCTGGCTCATGGGCCATATGGCTGCCACGACATATGTGGTCCATCAGGCACGTCTGCACTTCATTGCCTCCAGCATTGGCTCTCCTCAGTCTACACACTGTCCAAACACCACATACACAAGCAGGTTTCCATTCCCCCAGTTGTCCTTACTTTGTTGCAATGTTTTACATCAGTCATCAAGGTAGCACTTGTTCTCTATCCCTCTGTGGAGAGGCTGTCTGCCTATGGAACTGGGGTATCCACAACTACATCAGCCTCACAGCATCGTATCTTCCCGGGGCCAAGAATACAACTGCTGATATTCTTAGTAGACACTTTGCAATAGACCACGAGTGGAAAGTCCATTCACACGTCCTCCACAATGTGTTCCGGAGATGAGGTTTCCCTCCCATAGACCTATTTGCATCAGACCAAAATACCAAGTGTCCCAGATACTGTTCCAGAGCAGGCGTGGGTCCATGATCGTTGGGCGATGCCTTCCTTGTCACATGGGATGCTTGCCTCTACTACACTTTTCCCCTGATCCCTCTCATTCTGAGGGTCCTCCGAAAGATCAAATCAGATGTTGCCCGAGTCATTCTGATAGCCCCCTCTTGGGCCAGACCTATTTGATTTCCCTATCTCTATTAGATGTCTCTTCAGCCCCTTCTGGATCACTGAGACTTCCTCTCCCAGAACAAGGGCATTTTTCTCCACCCGCAAATGCAAATGCTAAACCTCACAGCTTGGCTCCTCTCTGATTTTCTGAGACTGAGAGGCTATGCTCAGAACAAGTAGAGGACATTCTGCTCCACAGTAGACTCCAGCCCACTCAAAGTACATATGCAAGTGGAAGTTTTTTGCAGCCTAATGCGGGAGCAATCAGATTGACCCATCTTCTGCACCTCTTCATATGATCCTCGATTACATCTTACATTGGAAACAACAAGGGCTATCAGTTCCCTTCCTCAGAATTCACTTAGCAGCCTTGATAGCATTTCACCCACCAATTGATGGGTTCTCGGTCATCCCATTACAAGAAGGTTCCTGAAAGGTCTTCACAACCTTAATCCTCCACATGGGCCACTATCATCCAACGTGGGACCTAGAGCTGGTACTCAATACATTAACCAGACCACCCTTTGAACCTTTGGTGACTTCCTTATTCTCCTGTTAACTATGAAAAATGTATTCTTAGTAGGGATGTTAAATTGAGTTTAATCAGCTAATCAAGAAGTTGATGGAATTTTCATGGACTACTTGATTAGTCTATAAGGGGGGACACTGTAGAGCCACAGCGGGGTTAACTCCCAGTCCCAGGAGCTAACTCCACTGCGGCTCAGCCTTTTAAATGTATTAAGAGATGCCAGCAGAGGCTAAGCCGGGGGGACCAGGTGCAAGCTGGGAATCAGCTGTTCCAGCTTGCGCCTGGGCTCCCCACTGCACCTCTGCCTTTTGAAAGCAGAAGTGCAGCGTCTGGGACTGCATGCAAGCCAGGAATCAGCTGATTCCTGGCTCACGCCCAGTCTTCCCGCTACACCTCTGCTTCCCCTCTCCCCCACGGAAACAGAGCTGGGGGAAACTGGCTTTTAAGCCAGCTCCCCTCAGCACCAATTCCTGCTTTCCCCTCCCCGCCCTTTGCTGCCTCTTTCTCATAGAGGCAGCAAGTGGGGGGGGGGGAGCTTATCGGATAGTTGAGTAGTCGACTAGTCACTTACATCCCTAATTCTTAGTAGCAATCACATCAGCAAGGAGAGTTAATGAACTTGCTGTCCTAACAGTGGCATCTCCCTACATGATATTCCATAGAGACAGGGTCATACTTCACCCTGACCCATCCTTTTTGCCCAAAGTATGCTCTGTTTTCCACATCAATTAACCTATTGTTCTCTCCAAGGTTTATCCAAAGCCTCATGCTTCATGAGAGGATACTATCCTACATACCCTGGATGTTCGGAGAGCACTTTCTTTCTATATTGACCAGACACGAACCTTTGGTAAATCACAGACTGTTTGCTTCAATTGCTGAGTGCTCTCAGGGAACACCACTTTCATCTCTGTGCATTTCCAGAATTATAGCGTCATGCATCGTCCACTGCTACTCTCTTCAAAACAGACCATTCCCTGAGCCCCCCAGTATCAGCAGCCTTGTAAGGGAGTATTACTTAAGGACGTTTGCTGCGTAGCCACATGGTTGTCCAACCATACTTTCAAGAGACATTATGCAATCTCAACACGATCAGATATGGGCTCATCATTTGCCAAAGCAGTACTTTCCGCTGCTCATAAACGTTACATCTGAAGCCCACCTACCATCTATCTGAGTACTGCCATGTAGTCACCAACAGTGGACCACTCATGGGGACATCACTCAAAGAAAAGGAAGTTACGCACCTTGTGCAGTAATGACGGATCTTTGAAATGTGTGTCCCCGTGAGTGCTCCACAACCCACCCTTCCTCCCCTCTTCTTCAGATTAGACCTGGCCCAATCAGGAGTACACAAAGAAACTGCGAGGAGTCGGGCCGTGCGCACAAACTGCAAAGACATGAATGGCGCATGCCACCTGCCATGCATGCGCAACCTGACCAGATACTGCTAGAAAAATTCCCATCTGTGGCACTGGGATGACCTGACACCAACAGTGGAGCACCCATGGGGACACACATCTCAAAGAACTGTCGTTACTATACAAGGTGAGTAACTTCCTTTTACAATACAAATAAATTTCTCTCTGAAGGTATTTCTTGATAAATGAAATTCAGAGTTCATTGTGAAATATCACAGACTATATAGTTATGAATTTTGATATTTCTGTTATTAAAAGAAATTGTGGCCAAATAGTATAATTGTGTGTACATATTAAATTTACATGGCAAATTACCAAAATAGCACCTATTATTCTGATGGTAATTATGAAATTCTGAAATGTTGGGGCTGTGTTTAGAACATTGTTACAGACCAAATTGAACATTTTATGTAAAATAAAAATTTACTTTTTTGATAAGTCCTTTCGGTCTCTCTGACTGCATTTGTTTTCTTTGATTACAGAGATAGTTTTAGCTAGTTGGCCCTTGTCAGAATTCCAGATGTAAGAGCTAGAAAGGGAATGAAATATCATCTAGTGTGAAGATGCTGCAAAGACTTAAAGAACAGATAGACAAAGACAGAATGTAAGAATCCTTTTCTCAGTGTCAGAGAACATTAATTGTCAAAACTGAATTGTAGAATAATTATTTCGTGCTACTAAAATGTATTATAACTACTACTACAAGAGAGAAATGCTAGTGAGGTAAGGAAACTGTCAGTGTAGATTTTCTATTTGCTAATATTTGAATGATTAAATACATCTGAAAAAGAGAGGATGGGGGTGAACTTCTGGCCTCACTGAAGTCAGTAGGAGTTTTATCATTGACTTCAGCCAAGCTAGACTTTAATCAGTTGCATCTGCCTTTTGAGTCTATTTAAATATCTAAGCTGATTTAAATATTGTATCTAGTAGTTAGTGAACAGAAGCTTTTATATTTACAATGTGATTTGACTTAGACCAAGGCAAACTAGAACATTATTTTAACAAATATTCTGGATGGTTTCATATAATCCAATTTTAAAAGGGTAGGATAATAAATGAAAAAGAATAACTTAATCTAAAATGTTGGAAGAGGCTCAGGAGGAAAGGAACAAATTAAAAATTAGATTATTCTATAGCATACAGTATACATTTTATTAATCTTTTTATATAACAGAGTATGCCAAGTTCATACATTTTCATGTGCTTGGTCTTCTAATTTTCTTGACCAAATAAAAGAACCACAACTGCATTTTATATTGAAAGCAACTCCTGAAAATGTAGTGTAATTTCTACATATTTCAAATGTTTCATGTACAGAATGTGTATAAAGGAGCACTAGATAGCTCGAAGTGTTGCAAATGGAATGTAGGGCCTGATTCAGTTCTTACTGATTTTGATGGCCATAGTGTCCTGCCTTAGAGGTTATCATGACAAGTCCAGCTCAATTCAGCACGGGGGCGGGGAGGGGAAAATTACCAATGATTGGTGATTTATATTAATTGCATGGAGTCCAGTTCCTTTTGAATAGGTATTCACATCACATACTACCAGCATAATTGTCAGTCTTAACTGAGAGAGCAAAGACTGAAGGGTCAAGTCTAAAGCAGACTCTGAAAGTCCTGCCACGTCATAGTTGAGACTCATTTATGGGGCAGTATCCGAAAGGGTAGAATTCTCCGTGCTGTTCCCATTTTTTCTGGATCAGTTGGGAGAAGTCAGTTGGCAGCTCTTTTCTCACGAACGCTAAATTCAATTATGGAAATTAAACCTAAAAGAAACCTTTATTTGTGTAAAAGAAAAATCTGCTTCACTACTAAAGTGTTATGGATTTTTCCTTTCCTAATTCTTTCAGTTGTGGTTATATAAAAGCTGCATTGTGGGTACATAAATTTGGTTGTAAACAATCCCCATCTCTTTTGTTTCTTTTAAACCTCTTTAATATAGACATTTTTCAATATAACATGAAAAAAATACTTGACTATTTCCCCTCCATTGTTAATGTTTCTTAGCTTTCCTGCTGTAGCTAAGTTGCTTGAAATGTTTATAGATTGTTTTAAGCTTCTCAATTTGATTTATAATACATTTTCTGTCTTTTATTTATTATCTTTTTTTTTTCTTTTTGGCCTTCCTAAATCTCTCTCTAGATGAATGAAATTCTTAAGAAGGTACAATATATGTGATTTTTAAAATTAGTCAACAAATAATGCTGTTTACTATTTAGGATTCATTTTGGTTTTGCTTTGCAATTTTTTCCACTACCTTTAGTGGCAGCAGTTCTTTATCTGTGTTTGACCATGTGCATACAGTATGAAACATGAAAACTCTTTTATGCTGATATAATATGTAAGTTAAATATTTTGCACAAAATGACTATTTTATTATTTTAAATTGAAACGATAAAGATAACTACTAGGGATGTAGTGGTATGACTGTTTAAATGGTTAATTGATAAGCACGAGCTCATTGGTTACCATAATGGTTCTATGCTGGCTCCTGACTGCGTGCCCTCGGGGAGTTGGCTGCCACCCTGCGCTGCTGGCTCTGTATCACAACCTGCAGCGCAGGGTGGCAGCTGGTTCCTGGGAGCAGGGCCAGAAAACTGTCTGTGCCAGTAGTCAGCTAAAAGCCAGCTCCCGGCATACACCAGCTGCTGGGGAGCCGGCTGCCGCCCCATGCTGCTGCTTTTATCAGAGTCAGCAGTGCAAGGTGCAGCCGGCTCCTCAGGAGTGGAACCAGCAGGCGGAAGCCGATATGCACCAAAAGCCAGCTTAAAAGCCAACTTCCAGAGTGCACTGGCTCCCAAGGAGCCGACTGACACCCCACACTATGGGATCTGCAGTATAAAGCTTATGCTACAGAGAGAGCCTGCAATGCAGCTGGCTCCCAGTGTGCACTGGTTGCAGGCCCCACTCCTTGGGAGCCATCTGCACTGCGGGCTCTGCAGTATAAGCTTTATGCTACAGAGCCCACAGCATGTAACTGTGTAACCATTAAGACTTTTTAAACATTGCAAATAACTACACAAATTCCATATTGTGGTTGAGAAGGATCATCATAAGAGATTACTTCTTTTTTGGTTTAGATGGTTTGTTACTGTGCAGTGCATGGCAATCCCAACTCAGGGAGGCTTGAGGAACAGGATAACACAATGAAACTGCTGAGCTGGAATACATATGCAAATTTGACACCATCAAAATAGGGAATGGCTATTTCATTACAATAATTTTCCCCTTTAAGTATTCTTACCTTCTTATCACAATTGGAAGTGGTCCACATCCACATCATTAGCACTAATGATCATTAGTAATGATATAACAATCCCATCTCTGTATGTATATATATATCCCTGACATCAAAATCTTTCACTTTATGCACTTGCTGAAGAGAGCTGTAGTTCACAAAAGCTTACGCCCTAATCAATTTGTTAGTCTTTAAGGTGCCACAGGACTCCTTGTTTTACAATGAAGGGGCTGTTTTTAAATTGTACATTATTTTGATTTAAAGGCCTGAATTTTCAGGAATATTCAGATACCTGAAAAATGTAAAATATTTATACACACTTTATGGCCCCTTTATACTGCCAGAGTGGTATAAAAGGGCTTAGTAAAAAAAAAAAAATCAGAAAATAACCATACAATTATATGTACCTACAAAATCAACAAAATTAAGTTACAGACAAAGGGTGCAATCTTTTAAAAATGCCTAAGTGATTTAAGAGCATGTGTTTCATTGACTTTCAATTTGGGCTTTTGAAAATGCCATCATAGATCTTTAACTGTTAGGCAAGCCTGAACTGTAAGGATAACTTGCTTTTATAAATATGCCTTAGACCAGGAGTCGGCAACCTATGCCTCTCGAGCCAAATATGGCTCAGTAGGGAGCCAAATATGGCTCTTTTTGAGCTCAAACTCAGCCCCCTCTTGCTCCCTCTGCAGCAGGGAGCCCACACTGGTGCTCCAGCCTCGTGGGCCAGCACCAGTGCCGACTTCCTGTGGGAGGGGGAAGGTGGGGTAGAGCCCCAAGCCTCCCTGCCAGATCCAGCTTGCAGGGATGAAGTGGAACCAGAAACGGTTCTGTGTGCTGCCGCTTCCCTTCCCCCTCCATCGGCTGGGGGACAGCAGCGTACAGATGCATTTCCTGGAGGCTTTCCCCACTACTCCCATTGGCCAGAATCTGGACAATGAGAGCAGCGGTAGGTTGTGCCTGGGACACGGTGCTGGGAGTGGCATGAAAGCAAGTGAGTGCCTCCTCATGCCCAGACCCCACACCCTCAGTCCCCTCACTCACAGCCCTGCCAAGACCTCACACCCGCAGCCTGCTCACTCATACTGCCCCCAGGCGAGACCCCGCACCCCCAGCTTCCTCACCCTCTCCACCGAGACCCTACACCCCAGCCCCCTCACTCATACCCTCCCAAGCCAAGACCCTGCAGGCCCAGTCCCCTCACATACTCCCTCCACCAAGACCATCCTGAGCCTGCTCATGCACCCTCCCCTCTGGCCAGACACCTACTCCCACCCTGTTCTAGCAGTCTCCCTTGCTCCTACACCTCCCACCTTGCCAGACATCCTATCCACCCCCAATCTACTTCTCCACCCTTCCTTGCTCTTGCACCCTCCCCCCTGGCAAGACATCCTACCTCCAGCCTGCTCCTGTACCCTACCTCTTACCCATACCTCACTAGGGATGTAAAAGAGTAGTCGATTAGCCTACTACCCAATAAGCCTAGGCTTATCGAGTCGACGACTTGCTCCCCCACCCCTTGCTGCTTCTGTATCAGAGGCAGCAAGGAGGGGGAAAGCAGGAGCTGGTGCTGGGGGGGAGCAGGTTTAAAAGCCTGTTCCCCCACAGCAGCATCTCCACAGTGCAGGGGGAGAGGCAGGGGAGGCAGAGGCGCAGAGGTAAGGGACCTGGCACAAGCCGGAATGGCTGAGCCCCAGCTTGTGCCAGGTCCTGAACCTACCCTGCTGCACCTCAGCTCGTACTACATTTAAAAAGCAGAGCTGTAGCGGGGTAGATCTGGGACCCAGTACAAGCTGGGACTCAGCAGTCCCTGCTTGTGCCAGGTCTGGGATCTAACCCTGCTGCAGTTCTGCAGTTTAAATGTAGTAAGGGCTGGGCTGCCTGTGCGCCTGGCTCATGCAATATTTAAATTGCAGAGCCGCAGTGGGGTCCCTTATCACCTAATTGTGTACTCGATACAATTTGCATTGAGTACACGATTAGTCAGTTACCCACTTCTTAATTTCCTTAAACCTCACAGCGTCCCCCTCTCCTGCACCCCCATCACAATCCCACTCACTGGCAGCCATGTCCTGTACACTGAAGGCCTCATATTTTGGCCCCACCACAAAGCTGGGAGGAGGGGCACAAAATCCACTAGCCCTGGAATCCCAGACGAGTTAATCTGGTCTTAGGCCTTGAACCTCAGCCCTCTGCATCCCTCCTCCACCATGGGGCTGGAGCACCAGGGGAGTGAGGTATTTCAGTTGGGGGTTTGGGGGTTTTTTATCAGTGAGGCTTGGGGGGTTTTGGAGGTTTTTGTAGTTCCCAACTGATTTTTCTGTGGTTCAGTGGCCCCCAATCCAAAAAAGATTCCCCATCCCTGCCATAAATAAAGACAATGTTGAAACCTTTTGTGTTGGACATAATATTTTACTTTATTTAAAATGAAGCTTGGCAAAACTTTCACTGAACATTCAATACGTGAGTAAAGACTGTACAAAGTATGTACAACATATATGTGTATGTGTGAGTGCATATAAGAGTAAATACAAAAAGCCTGATTCTCCATGACCTTACAATTAAATTTACACCTACATAAAGAGAGTGGAAGGTAAGTTTTTGAAATATCAGAGCAGAATTTTACATCGACTTTGCATTCATTTTCTGTCGGGGTAAATTAAGAGGCACGGGCTACAAGGTAGTGGAAAATTAAGCTCAAATTGTATGGTTAAAACAGTATTTTTATATAAGTTGTACTATCTTTTGAAGTTTGATACCCAAGAAGATGAGAAGTTGCTCCAAGCAGCAGAGAAGTATCAGGCTGAATGTACATTGAAGTTTCCAAGCCGCCAATGCCTGACAACTGTAGTTGACTTAAATGGGAAAACAGTTTTTATTACCAGATATATCAAACCTCTGAACCCACCACAGGAGCTACTTAATGGTCACACTAATAATTCTCAAGCAGCAGCAGTAAGTATTTTATTCAAAAAAGATAGTTCAGTTTACAAGATATAAACGTAAGACTTTCTGTGTACATTATTTTTTATGTTTGTACAAAAACTTAGATTGCAAGGGGGAAATCTATGGGTACAAAGTAAAGAAATATTGAATATCTATAGTACAGAGTACACAAATGAATAATAACATATTGAACAATATGTTAGAAAAAGACACAATAAACACCTGTTTCAAAATCTGGCAGATGCAAATTTGCCTGTAAATAAGTACAAGAATTAAATATGTTTAAAAGGCAAAGAACAAAATAAAATAGAAAAGACGCAAATAGAGATCAATAAAACACTATCTTTAATAAACACACTGTGTAAGAAAGTTGCAGCACAAAAATTAGGTATATAGCTTTGGTGAATTAGTGAGGATGCACAGTTGATGATGATTGGACACTTAGTATGTGAAAATGGATAGGTTCAGAAGGGATAAGCACTGGAATAAATTGCCTATAGAGGTTGTGGAGTCTCCATCATTAGAGATTTTTAAGACCAGGTTATACAAAAACCTGTCAGGGATGTCTAGATGGTGCTTGAACCTGCCATGAGTGCAGGGGACTGGATTTGATGACCTCTCCAGGTTCCTTCCAGTTCCAGTAGTCTATGTTTCTAAAACAGGGGAAGAACAAGTTAAAAATTACTTAGACATGTTAGATGTCTTCAAGTCATCAGAGCCAGATGAAATGCATTCTAGAATACTCAAGTTGACTGAGGAGATATCTGAGCCAGTAGCTATTATATTTTAAAAAATCATGGAAGACAGGAGAGATTCCAGAAGATTGGAACAGGGCAAATATAGTGTCCATCTATAAAAATGGGAAATAAGCGCTATAAAAAAAAGGAAATAAGGAAACTATGGCCCAGTCAGTTTAACTTATGTAGAAGACAATAGGGTGATCAATAATTGTCAAAATGTACTTGTCAAGAACAAATCATGTCAAACCAACCTGATAACTTTCTTTGATAGGGTAACAAACCTTATGAATAAGGGGGAAGTGGTAGATGTGTTATATCTAGACTTTAGTAAGGCATTTGATACTGTCTCACATGACCTTCTCATTAATAAACTAGGAAGTACCACCTAGATGGAGCTACTATAAGATGGATGCATACCGGGTTAGATCACCCTTCTTAGAGAGTAGTTATCAATGGTTCACAGTCATGGTGGAGGAGCATAATGGATGGGGTTCTGCAGGGATCAATTTTGGATCCATATCTGTTCTGCTCAAAATTTTCTTAAGTCATTTAGATAATGGCATAGAGAGCACAATTTTATATAATTTGCAGATGATACATGTTCTTTGGAGGATAGGATTGTAATTCAAAATGGTCTGGAGAAATGGCCTGAGGGAAATAGTATAATAATAATAATAAGAACAAATGCAAAGTACTCTACTTAGGACAGAACAATCAGTTGCACACAAACAAAATGGGAAGCTATTGTCTAAGAAGGAGTACTTCTGAAAGGGATTTAGGGGTCATAGTGGACCAGAACTTAAATATGAGTTAACGGTGTAACACTGATGCAAAAAAAAGCAGACGTCATTCTGGGGTGTATTAGCAGGAGTGTTGTAAGCAGGACACAAGAAGTAAGTCTTCCGCTTTACTCTGCGCTGATTAGACCTCAACTGGAGTACAGTACTCATTTCTTTTTAGAGCACCACATTTCAGGAAAGATGTGGGCAAATTGGAGAGAGTCCAGAAAAGAGCAACAAAAATGAAAACATGACCTATGAGGGAAAACTGAAAGAATTGGGTTTGTTTATTCTGGAAAAGAGAAGACTGAGGCTGTGTCTACACTGCCGGGTTCTGGGGTGGTGGTTTCGGAAAAAGATACACAAATTGCAATTTGCGTATCTCTTTCCACTTGTGTTTTTGGAAGAGGCTTTTCTGACATTTGGGCAATCTACATGGGGCCAAATGTCAGAAAAACCTCCTCTTTCGGAACATCCCTTATTCCTCATAAAATGAGGAATACAGGGATGCAGAAAGAACGCTCCCGCTTTTTCAGAAACTGTTCCGAAAAAATGGAGTCATTCCCTGGACGCAGCAGAGTTTTTCTGGGATATCTCTGGTATCCCAGAAAAACTCTGCAGTCTAGACATACCCTGAGAGGGGACAAATATTCTCCTTGACTTCTGATGATAGGACAAGAAGCAATGGGCTTAAATTGGAGCAAGGGAAGTTTGTTAGACATTAAGAAAAACTTCCTAACTTTGAGGGTAGTTAAATTGGAATAAATTGCCTAGTGAGGTTGTGAAATCTCCATCACTGGATATTTTTAAAAACAGGTTAGACAAACACACCTGTCAGAGGTGGTCTAAATAGTTCTAGGTCCTGCATGAGTGCAGGGGACTGGATTTTATTATCTAAGTTCTTTTCACTTCCATGATTTATATAAAAAACTAATCCTTTATTTTTAAATCAGTCTGAAATCAGTGTAGGAGGGGGGTGGTACCAAATATACTTCATTTACAATATTTTGCGTTAAAATCGTGATAAAAGCCTTAAAATAACAAGATCAGATATATCTTGAATTAAATTAGAGTTTTAACTTTTATTTTATTTTTGCGTTTGAATAAGACTTGGCATTTAGTACTTTTTTATTAATTAGAAAGTGAGCCTAATGTCTTGCTGCTTCATTTTTATCAAGTTCTGTGGCAACTTATATCAAAAGATGTACTTTTCCCACATTAGCCAACATGATAAAAACACCAATTTCCTATTGTGGACATGGAACTTGGGAGAACAGTTTTCAAAATTGCTGTTCTCAGTGTTAGAAACCTTGAATATGTAACAGCAATCATGCGTACAATTGGGAAAAATGGAATGTAACAGCAAAATAAACAGCTATTAGATCTCTATGTAATTGTAAATATAGCTCATTCCTTAGAGGAATTATTTTGTCAGTATACCTAATTATAAATAGTAGAAATAAATGTTCAGTAGCTTGTTATCCCCCCAAAATTAGATATACGTAATGCATGTTGTACTTTAAAGAAAAAAAAATATGTGCATATGGCTTTATGGTTCTGAGCTGACTCCCACTAAACAGTCAGCTCAAGCCTTTACAAAGGTTGCAAAAGGGACCTGCTCCTGCTATATGGAAGTCAGTGGGTATTTTACCATTGACATTGAGCGTGAGCAGCAATAAGCTTCAGATATAGTTAGAATGAATAAGAATGTTACCTTTCTCATCCAATATAATCAATGAGAATGTGGCTGTGCTTTTTTCTTTATTTTTATTTGTAGGAGTTGGTGGCTCGATATGTTGCTTTGATTCCTTTCCTGCCAGATAGTGTGTCATTTGCTGGAATCTGTGACTTATGGAGTACATCAGATGTAAGTAAAGGCCTAGAATTTGTTGTTCCTCTTCTGTTATTTTTCTTTCTGTTCATTTACATTTTCAGTATTTTCAATCGTTTTAGAGAATAAAATATTTCTTTGTCAATGATCTAAAGAAGAGTGTTTAAAAAATCACTTGTCCAGAAATAAATTGTCCAGATCAGCCAAAGTGTTTCTCAGTTTGGTAGACTGTAAACTATTAGACCTAAGAACACCATGAGCAATACCAGTTTCTACACTGAAGAGGAATTAAAGTATCCACTGAAATTAAGTGAAGAAAATATCACGTGTGGGTGTGGGGAACATGAGAAAGTATTTTCTCTACTAACTCAGGCTATGTGTAGACTGCAAGATTCTTTTGGAAGAAGTTTTTCTGGAAGAGATCTTCTGAAAAAACTTCTTCCAAAAGAGAGTGTCCACATTGCAAAAGCTCATCGAAAAAGTGATCTGCTTTTTCAAAAGATAGCATCCACACTAAATGGACGCTATCTCGCATGTTAGCTGTGATTACTATGATGGAGTGGCCACCAGGGCACCTGTGCTTTTTCCTCTTTCCTCTTCTGTCAAAAGAACTCTCTCTTACCCATCCATACACGCCTTTTTCTGAAAGAGCTCTTTCGAAAAAAGGTTTCTTCCTCATAGAATGAGGATTATCAACGTCGGGGAAAAAACCCTCTGTTCTTTCGATTTTCTTTCAGAAGAACGTGATTGTAGTGTGGACGTAATTGAAGTTTTTTCAGAAAAACAGCCATTTTTCCAAAAAAAAACTCTGTAGTGTAGATATACCTTCAGCTGGACCATCATAATTCTTCTTGAATGTGGAAAAAGGCATAAGTAATGTCAATTGCACTCTCAAACTCAATCAGCCTCTCATACTTTGTTGGAAAAGAAAACAATGGCTGAATTACAAATATTAACTTTTCTTAAGGTTTTGTGAGGCAATTTCAATTCTACATAACATAAGAAGAGCCACACTGGGTCAGACCAAAGGTCTATCCAGCCCAGTATCCTGTCTGCCAACAGTGGCCAATACCAGATGCCCCAGAGGGAGGGAACTCAACAGGTAATTCTACCGTCACCCACCTCAAGAGAAACAGAGTCTAGGGACACCATTTCTACCCATCCTGACTAACAGCCATTGATGGACCTAGCCTCCATGAATCTATCTAGCTCTTTTTTGAACCCTGTTAAAGTCCTAACATTCACCACATCCTCTGGCAATGAGTTCCAGAGGTTGACTGTGCACTGAGTGAAGAAAAACTTCCTTTTGTTTGTTTTAAACCTGCTGCCTATTAATTTCATTTGGTGACCCGCAGTTCTTATATTATGGGAAGTAAATAACTTTTCTTTATTCACTTTTTCTGCACCAGTCAAGATTTTATCGACCTCTATCATATCCACCCTTAGTCTCCTCTTTTCTAAGCTGAAAAGTCCACATCTTTTTAATCTCTTTTCATATGGGACCCTTTCCAAACCCCTAAATTGATTCATATATTGATTAAATAAATAAATAATTTAGATGACACCCATTCATAAATATCATAGAAATATAAGGCTGAAAGATACTTTGAGAGGTCATCTAGTCCATCCCTTTGCGCTGAGTTGGGACCAAATATACCTTGACCCCCATGATAGACATTTGTCTGAACCGGGGGTGGGCAAGAGATGGCTAGCAAGCCAGATCTGGCCTGCCAAGTCACCGGTATCCTTACTACACAGTAGCTGCAGCTGCTTTAAACAGCAGGCTGCTAATTGCTATGCTGTCTGGGCAGGGAGGAGAAAGCTTTGGGCGCTGTCCCTGCCCCTTAGCAAAATCCTCCAGCTCCCATTGGCCAGTTTCTGGTCAATAGGAGCTGAGAAATTTTGCTGAAGGCAGGGGCAGTGAATGAAGCCTCCTCTCTCCTTCATTCCCCCCTTCTTCCCTGTGCTGGAGCAGAGCCATGTGGAGTAGCTGCCCAGCACAAAGGCAGGGAGTCTATAAAGCGGCTGGTTGGGAGCCGCCTAGGTATGCACTTCCCAACCAAAGCCTGCCTCTGGCACCCCACACCCTTTCTCTCTCCCCTCCCCCCCAGCTACCTGCCCCAGATCACCACCTAAACCCTCTGTATTCCTTCTCTCCCCACCTCCTCCAGGTCACAACTCCCTCCCAGACCCTGCACCCCCTCCTGCACCCTTCCCCCAGGCCAGAATCCTCTCCTGCACCAATACCCCGCCTGACCCTGAACCCCATTCCTCTGCCCCATGTCACCTTCCAAACCCTCCGCACTCCTTCGCCCAGGTCACAACTCCCTCCCAGACCCTGTACCCCCTCCTACATCCCTTCCCCAGGCCAGAATCCTCTCCTGCACTCATAACCCCTCCTGGACCCTTCTCCCCAAGCTCCGGCCTCAGATCATCACCCCTTCCTTCACCCAAACTCCCTCTCAGACCTCACATTCCCTCCTGCACCCTAGTCCTCCATCCCAAAATCCCTTCTACATGCCACCTGCCATCCCAGACCCCGTGCCCCCTCCACAGAAGTGCAGCCCTTGATCATCTACCAAAATCTTAGAGTGGCCTCCCATTAAAAATGATTGGCCACCCTGGTCTGAACTGTTCTTTAAAACCTCCACCAATGACCAGGATTCCACAACCTGTCTTGGAAATGTTTTCCAGTACTTATGTATGCTTACAGTTAGGAAGACTTCTTAATAATATCTAACCTAGATTTTGCATACTACAGATTAAATCTACCGTCAGAGGACATGATGAACAACTGATCACCGGTCTGTGTTAATATGACCTGGACTCCTTTGTAACCACATCACATTGTTGGCTCATATCCAGCTTTTTTTCAGCAGTATTATTATGTAACTAGTTATTCCCCATTTTCTAGTTTGCCATTTTGATTTAGTGTAGTACTAGCTTTATATGACTACTGTCTGGTTTTGAACACACTCTCCTCCTTCCAGTTCAGTCTTATTCTTAATAGGGAACATTTTTATGAAGCCCATGAGTTAGGGGCTAAAAGATTAATTCTTTTATCTTTTGAATGTGGGGCACTTAACACTGTTTTTGGAAAAACTGAGTATATATGTATTTTGATGAACCTCATAATGTGAACTTTCAAAAGGTGCATCGTAACTTTGAAATGTAAAATGTTCCAATGTCAGCTTGGTCATTACAATTAATTCTTAATTATAAAGTTCACACTTGAGTAGTGCTCAGCTATAAAAATACATATGCGTACCTTTCAGAGTTTCACATTGTGGTATAAAGCAAAGGTCAGTTTTCCTTGAAACAACACGAAAATTATTGCAGGAAGGTTATGTCTGTTACAAATGAAAATGGCTTGGTTGTTATAATACATTCATTGGTTTATGGATCCAGAATTATCTAGGAAATATATTCATATTGTCACTGTGTGCTGTCTGCGTATGGATGTAGCTAACGTGTATATAGACCATGCCCTACTGACTATACATCTGAAGATCTGTAAGCCTCAATGCCAGAATAATTTGTGTTCAAGAGTCATGTTATCAGATTATAAAAGAGGACTAAAGCTTTTATACAAATATGCATTTAAAAAAACCCCAAATCATAGCCCCATAGGGCTTTCACCATCACAAACAAACATCTGTGGATCTGGAGGGTAATAGAATACCCGTGGATCATAGGTTAGCAATGCAATATATTGATAACATCTCAGAACATTTTCTGGAAATATGCAGTGTGACTCGGCAGACAGGATTTGACTATGGTGAAATTCTCTAGTCTACACTGCAGATCTCCACCGTAGTCCTCATTTATTTTGCATATGAAACAATAGTGATCTGATGGGAGAACTTTCATCATCAACAACCATGGGCTCAACGCCCGTTGGTGTCCGATGCCTCCATCACTATTTCCTTCCATCTTTCCCTGTCCAGTGTGGAGTGGCTTAGTTTCTGTAGACTAACTCTGCACCAATCTACTATATCATCTACCCATTCTCTGGGGTCTGCCTCTCCTATTCGGACTATCCATTATGCCGAATACCAGGGTCTTAACTTTTTGCTCGTTGTTCATTCTGCAGATGTGCCTGAATAGCTGTAACTTCCATTGTATAACCTTCTGCAGTAGGTTCTATTTTGGCTGTATCTTCTTATATAATTCCTCGTTGGTGACCTTCTGCACCATCCTATTCTCAGGATCTTTCTATAATAACTCCTCTCGAACGCCAATATCCTTCTCTTTGAATCTTTCGTTATCACCCATGTCTCACATCCGTACAACATGCTGCTAAATACATACGTTTTCAAGACATTCATGAAACAATAGTGATCTGATGGGAGAACTTTGGCTGCAGCTTATTAGAGTATTAGGAAAGATTCTTAATGTTTTATGATAAGAACTATTAACTGTATCTGATCTATTTGTAAATAATAAAGAGTGCTTGTTTCTCAATCAGCAATTTCTTGATCTTCTGGCTGGTGATGAGGAGGAGCATGCTGTGCTTTTGTGTAATTATTTTCTTGCTATGGGCAAAAAAGCTTGGATAATAATCGGAAATGCTATTCCTGAGGTAAGACGATAGTTTTTGTTTGATTTGAATGTGAACATAATATCCAAATGCTTACATAAACAGAGCATAAACCAGCAAAAATGATTGTACTCCAAGAAATAGACTGAATTTTCTCTTGCAGACAAGTAGTGATGGTGTGGGTTTAAAAATTGGGTCTGCTGGAAACCTAGTCTGGTATCAGGCATTCTACCCTCTTATTCTCTATTAGTTAAGTATGAATCTAATAGAGTCCCTCTCCTGGATTCCATGTGTGAGTAGTAGGATATCCTCTTAATCATCACTTTGCACAAACATAAATGATTTCACCGGGTAAAAGACATTGAGAATCGTAGACTAGAATTGGAAGGGATCTCAAAAGGTCATCAGATTCAGTTCCCTGCCCTCATGGCAGGACCAAGCACCATCTAGATCAAGGTTGGGCAAAATACAGCCCACAGGTCATGTCCAGTCTGCCACGCTCCCTGCCTGCCCCACACACCACTCAGAAAATTAGCTGCTGGGCTGGTTTGTCTTTCAACAACTGCAGGCCTGGGGGGGCAGAGAGGCTTCACGAGCTGCCCCCACCCCCAGCACAATCCCATTGACCAGTTTCTGGCCAATGGGAGCTGCCTGTTTGAAGCACAGGAGGCACACAAAGTAACTTTCCTTCCCCCACACCAGGCTTGTAGCTATTCACAGATGCACATGGCTTCTGCAGCCTGGGCAGGGGTGTGGCAGGCAGGAAACCTGCCTGAGAAACCTAGGCTGCTGGCAGGAAGTCATCCAGGTAAGTCTTCCAATCAGACCCTTCCTCTGGTACCCCAGGCCCTGCTTCCCCTCAATCCTCTGCCCCCCCATTCCTGTCCGCCGACCCCACATAACCCAAACCCTCTGCCCCCCTTCTGCACCCATACCCCCTGCCAGAGCCTGTACACTAATCCCCTGCCCCTGGTCACTACCCCTCCTGCCTTAGGTCACAACCTAAACCCCTGCACCTCAAACCCCTGCCCCAGGTCACAACCCCCTCCTTCACCCAAACCACCTCCCATATTCCACACGCCCTCCTGTACCCCAGTCCCTTGCCCCAAGCTCTCTTATGCACCCAGCCTCCATCCCAGACCCCATCTCCCTCCATTAATATTGTGGAAGAGTGCAGCCCTTGACCACTTTCCAAGATCATGGATTGGCTTCCCCCATCAAAAATTATTGCCCACCTCTGATCTAGATCATCCCTGACACGTCTGTCTAGCCTGCTCTTAAATATTTCCAATGATGGAGATTCCACAACCTCCCTAGGCAATTTATTCCAGTGCTTAATCAATCTGACAGGAAGATTTTCCTATTGTCCAACCTAAACCTCTGTTGCTGCAATTTAAACCAGACTCTCTCATTCTAAAGCAATTAATTCCTTCAGCAGCATCGGTCATGTTTGTCCCACTGTAGTGCTCAGATTTCTAAGCAACGAATACGGCTGTCAAGCTTCTAAAAGGTTTCCAGGCCAACGGCCAAGCTGTCTATAACTGCCCTTGAAAACCTCCCTGAACGAAGATAACAGGCCTTATACTCGCAGACACATGAGCCCTTAACCTAAGCGGAGTTTTACAAAATTGAGCATGGGGAAATCTTTTCCCAGAATTTCAATCCTTCTGATTGTTCTCAAACATAGCAGTGTTAGGAAGAGATGCTACCACTCAAAATCCTTTTAATCTTGTCAAAACTTGATGAGGACAACCCCAACAGAACATTCAGCCCTTATTACCAGGGAAAGTCTTGAAACCCAGGAAGGTAGGTATCATGAGTCATTGGGAAGGTAAAAGAATGCTAAGAGCAACGAGCTGCGTATCAGGAAGTGCAGCTGGGATAAGCAAAAGAGCTATCTAAGGCTGCTGTGTGCAAGAGAGAGGTGGGTGCTACAAAGGGTAGAGGTGTGTCTGGGACAGCTGCTTGGAGAGGGGATTTGTGGTGAAGCATAGGGATGGCTGGTGTTGGTAAGGCCAGTGTTCTTGCCCTACCTTGCCTTGTTCTTTGTCTTGATGATGTTTCCAGTACCTCCCCTTCCAGCTGGCTGTTCATCTGGCTGGGATCCTGCAGAAGCAGGGCAAGAGGAGGTAAAGAAGAAACCCAGTAGTGTTGGGCAGAGCTGTGGAGTTATTGCAGAGAAATCCCTTTAGCTCTGCTGGAATGCATGTTATTTCCAGCATGGCTCTAGGAAGATATGGGACTCCCAAATGTGCATGTTGTGCCATATGCAGCACGGCTGCCCTGCTTATTAGTCTTTCACTCAGACCTACTTTTTACTGGTTTAACATTTTTTTTCTTTAAATGAATGATATAAAGATGTGTTCTGATCCTTACCTGAAGTTGTTTCTGTAAAAGGCACTACAAGCAGAGTCTCTGTTAAAATGAATGCCAAAACTTTCCTTAAAAATTACTGTGTTGTGCCAAGGGTATTGTAGGGTCCCTTAAAAATTGCTAACTTTACTGGAGTATACCTGCTATACAGCCTAATTTGAGCCTAAAAACTGCACTTCTTTGTATGTTTGTGTAAAACTCATTCAAATTGGTAGTTACCAAAAAACATTACTCAGGCTGATTGATAACCTCTGTGGGATCAGTTGGTCGCTTTAAGCTAATTCCTAGGAAACTAAATGCTTGCTGACAGCAAAGGCATTAGGGATTTGAGTGGGTATGGAGACTTAACTAGTTTCTCAGTCTCAGACATCCAGCACAAGGATCAGGCCCACTGACTGGGCAGTGTGGAAAAGTATGCCCTTGTTGTGATTGTTCGATGGGTAAATTGAGAACTTCACTTTATTATACTCCCTATAAGACAATTTTAATCTACACTTAATTTGCTTGAAAATTTACAGGTAAGTTGTCTTTTTTACATTAGTTTTTAAAGTGCTGGAGAGGAAGGGTTATTTGTGCAATCCTGATGTAAGCTGAAGGAAAACTACACATCACTTTAGGGGCTTAAAGTTATTTGAACATTGTTTATGGTGATTGAATTGGATGAGTTGGCTGTTTGAAGAAAGCTACTCCAACCAGCTAGACAGTGTTTCTGAAAGTGTTCTGCAGAATCACTTTGAGAAACACATTAACTGGCCGCCCCGGTTTGTTTATGTACCGGTACCACGGCCAAGGAGCTTCGCGGCTCCCATTGGCTCCGTTTTGCTCTTTTCAGCCAAGCAGAGCAGTGGGAAGTGGTGGCCCAGCCCACGCCGCTTCCCGCGGCTCCCCTTGGCTGCAAAGGACGAAACAAAGCCAATGAGAGACACGAGGCTCTGTGGCCATGGTGCCGGTACATAAACAAACCGGGGCGGCCAGTTAATGTGTTTCTCAAAGTGATTCCATGGAATATTTTCAGAAACTCTGAGCTAGAGTAAAATGGTTCAATTGTGAAATTTTGTCAGTGACCTCGATAATAAAATAGGTAGCGGCCTATAAAATAAAACATTATCTTTTGAAAAACATATTATAAAAGTTTGGTTTATCTTTTTCTTCCTAGGGGCCAACTGCATATGTATTAAGTTGGGAGCAAAATCAGTACGTAATTTGGAATCCCAGTAATGGACGTTGTTATGGACAGTTTGACACTTTCTGTCCATTGCAAAGTGTGGGCTGTTTGATTAGCTTTGATAATGTAAGTGTTTTCCATCTTCTCCTTCTCATCCTCTCATACACAGAGAAAATGGTACTACATTTGTCAGCCCCTTCCTTAGCACCTTAACCTCTGCTGGTCATATTATCAAAGTGATCATTCTTGCATTAGGTTTCCAGCAACTTAAAAAGTCCTGCTTTAACTGTTTTATAAAACAGATTTTTACTATCATTTAAACAATCATAAATTATAAAAATGCTTCTATATAAAAATATATATACCCAACCAACTGCATTAATCTACCTACTTTTGCTGAATGTATTTGGTTAACTTTGTGTCAAACAGCAGGAAGAGCAGCCTATGATAGAAGCAAATCGGCATGCTCTCTGCAAAGCAAAATTGTGACTCATAAGCTACAAAAATGTTTAGACATATTAACAAAATAATTGATAACAGAATAACCCTTTATTTGAACTTTCAGAAAGCTTTTGACAAAGTCTATGGCAAGAAGCTTGTAAGAAGATTTAAGAGTCATGAAGTGAAAGGACTGTGGTAAATTGAAAATTAGCTGAGACGTTGACAAAGAATAGAATGAGTCAGTTTTCAACTCTGCAAAAATTTAACAGGGGGACCCCATGGTTCCATACAAGGATAGTGTTTACTATAATTATTGTTTCTTTTACAGTATGTACACTGAGGTGACCAAATTGGCAGATGACACAAAATGATTTAAGTTAGTCAAGACTAGTGAAAATTGAGGAACTTCAGAAAGACTCAGCAAAGGGAGGTGATTGTGCAGCACTTTGGCAGATTGAAATCAGTGATGACAAATTTAAACTAATGCACACTAGAGGTAATACCAGGAGTGGTTCCTACATGGTGCTGGACATTTTCATGACCAGTGCAGTGACAACCTCTGCTCGATGTGCAGCAGTGGTCAAACAACAAATAAAATACTAGGATCCATAAGGATTGGTAGAAAATTATAGTGAAAAATACAGTGCCATTATATAAATGGCTAGTCTGATTAGTAGAAGATGCTCTAGTTTCCCTTTTCTGATAATATAAAAAAACCCAGAGGGTAGTCAATGAAATTGAAAAGCAGAAATTTTAAACGTGCTAAATAGAAATAGTTGTTTTATACAGCATATAATTAACTCTAACTTGCGGAATATTTCTCCAGTACATCATTGAAGTCAAGACTGGATAATGTTTTCTGAATCAACACACAGCTACAGTAACAATGATTTAAAAAATGTTATAAATATTCCTGCTTAATAAAAACCCAGGGATGAAAACCAGACACTAAGTGATGGGCTTCATTTATGGACAGATTATTCTGCAGTTTTCCATTATAGGGTTTCTCTCTCGTGCACTAATGTATCTAGTGCTTGACATGTTGGAGAGCAGAATTAATTAAATGAAGCACTGATCTGATTCGGTCTGGCAAATCATATGTTCCTAAGCTTTAAAATCCCTATAATATTGCTTCTGCATATGATGCTTAAAACGTTATTAAAGTGCAAAATTTAAAACATGGAGATGCACAGTCAAAAATATAAACTTTTATAAGAATTTCTGGAAAATGTATCAGAAAAGTCTGTTGTTTGAAGTTGTGTATTACATCCTATGTCTCTTCATTTTTAACCTTTTTAAATTTAAAAAACGAAGGAGAGAATCTAAGGTTTGAAATTATTTATAATCAGTAGTCACCAACCAGTTGATTACAATCAACTGGTCAATCCTGGGGAGTCTCCCAATTAATCGCAATCAGCAGGCTCCCTGCTTGCCCTTGTCCTATGCTGCTGACTGTTCCTGGGAGGGACCAGGGCAGCCCCATGTGTACGCAGGGGGAGAGGTATAGCAAGCTGCTCCTGCCTTTAAGCACTCCCTCGTGCATCTCCCATTTGCCAGGAATGGGAAACTATGGCCTATGGAAGCTGAGGGGGTGGTGTTGGCAGAGAAGAGCAGTTCACGGAGCTTTCTGTTCCCTGCCTCACACCTTTACGGCCACAGAGGTGTGTGCCCTACTTTTGCTGCATTGCCTGAGGTCTGCCTGTGGTAAGTGCTGCCTCATAGGCACAGGAAGTGGGGCTGCAGCATTACCAGATTTTGCGCCGGAGTCCCGGATGCCATTTCCACTGCTGCCCAGGGGTTATGCTTCTGGCCCTGGGTCCCACTCCACTACCTGCCTGGCATTCTGCACAGCCACTGGCCCCAGGGGTGCTACTGCCCACCCTGCACACGTGGCTCTGCTCACTCCGGGGTCTCAGCCGCCAGCCCCAAAGCTAGCAGCCCAAGCCTGCTTCTGCATCCCTAGCCCTGACCCTCCTCTCAGAGCCAGCACAACATGCCCCCTCCTACAACCCAGCCACCTGCCATAACCCTGACGCCCTCCCAGAGCCAACACCCATTCTCCCTGCTGTACACCAGTCTCCCTCCCAAACCCCAACCTTCTGCCCCAGCATGGTAAAAGTGAGGAAGAGTAGGAGAGAGCAAGCAAGGGGGGAAGGGATGGAGTGGGCAGGGCTTTAGGGGAAGGGACAGGCTAGATCTTGGGTTGCTCTTAAATTCAGAAACTATTCTTGGGCAGATAAAGGTTGGGGAACCACTGATTTATATAACAATGAAAATGACATCCCAGTGATCCCTTTCTGAAAGTTACATCTTTCATTGGAAGTCATGTGTTTTGATTTATTTCATGGTCAACGTTCGTGGTGGTGGTGGTGGTGAACTGTGCAGCCTTAATCAGCTGTAATATATTGCAGTTACATGCAGTAGATTAACATCAGATTCTTTATAGAGACTTGAAGTGAGAATGAATGTGCAGGAAGGTTCTTCTTTCATGTTAATTTATATGGGCAACTCCTACTATAGGTCTGAAATATAGTGATTACCTGTGGCAATACCATTTGCATTCAAAAGCTGTGATACATGTTACATGGCTGTTGCTTTTAACAAAGTTCTTCTCTTTTAGATCTGGTTTAATATCCAACGGTATGAGTCCCCAGTAAGGATAAATTTTGACATCAGCAAACCCAAACTATGGAAACCTTTCTTTTCACAAAGCTTACCATATCCTGGCCTCTCCAGTGTCCAGGTATTATAGTACTTACTTAGACTCATTTTGAAGTTTAAAAATATGTGCAGATTTTTTTTCTCATTTAGTGTACATCTTTATCTTGCACTTTAAGGATAAACATTATTGTTGTTATATTAGTACAGCAGGCCAGCCATACCTCTGTAATAATGAGGTCTTTACACTTATTCCTGAGGAAATTCTGGGCCATTCTGCACATGCAGAATTCATGTCCTCCGCAGATTTATTTGCTTCCTTTCAGAAAATTAACTTCTTCTTCGAGTGGTCCCCGTGGGTGCTCCACTCTAGGTGTCGGGCTCGTCCCGGCACCGCTGATCGGAGGCTTTTCGTAGCTGTGGTCGGCCGGACTGCGCATGCGCAGGAGCCGCCGCGCGCCGTTCGCGCCGTTTCTCCCGTTGTGTGGTCCGGCCCGTCCTAGGTTGCTGACGGAGCTCCGCTGTCTCTCCTCTTTTCAATTGAAAAGTTCAAATTTTCATTAGTTTTCTTCAGCTTATTGTTAGTTAGTTAGTTAAAACAAACAAAAACAAAAAAACAAGTTAAAGTTAGATGCAGTTAGTCAGTGTTACTGTTATTGTTGCTAAGTTCTAGTTTATTATTATTATTTTAATCCAGTTGAATCAAAATGCCTGGTTCACCGGGCTTTAAGAAATGTTCCCAGTGTAAAGACCCCATGCCAGCGTCCGATGGCCACAACGCATGTATACGCTGTTTGGGGGAGTCCCATATACCGAACAAGTGTGCCCACTGTTCGAAATTAACGGCCAGGGCACGTAGGGACAGACATGAGGCTCAAGCTCATCCTCTTTGATAAGGCTCTGCAGCCTTCTGAAACAGGTCAAGGGGACCCCTCTATGGAGCGCAAGCGGAGGTCGTCACCGCCGATGGAGTCGACCGTGAAGAAAGGGAAGAAAGCCTCCCCGGCGCGATCCCTGGCCGTGGCCCCTCTGTCTAAAGTCAGTGAGGGTGACCAACCGGGCACCTCTGGAACGGGCCATCAGCCCGCAAAAGGAAAATCTGAGAGGCATAAGCCTTTGGTGCGCGCCTCTTCGGTGCCTGCGCCTTCGAGCGCTGTTAAGGCTGCGGGGAAGCAACCAGCTCCTCCAACTCACAGGTGGCTGTCTACGCAGGTGCCGGATCTGAGGACCTCGGCACCGACGGTGCAACGGCACGGGAGGCATGATACAGCACCGAGGCCGGCACCGCTTCAACCGACAGCACCGACAGCCCAGTCGGCACCGGGGCACCGAACGCCCACGGCGCCGGATATGGTGCCGAGTGAGAGCCACACTGCGGTACCGGAGGCGGCACTGCAAACACTTAAGAAACCAAGTACGGCACCGATGGATCACCGCAGTTCGGTTCCGCATAAAGCACCAGTAGGAGAGTTAGTCTCCCCAGCTTCATTGGTACGGCACTCCCCAATATTGGTTTTGGACGATGAGGATCAAGCCTCAAAACATTCCTCGGTTGATGAGGCCCGCACCGTGCCTTCAGCTGTTCCTACAAAGGCTCAAAGGAAATCAGTTCCGAGAGGGATGTCCCCATCTCCCTCACCGATGTTTTCCCCGGCGCCGTCTCCATCCCCTCCACGGTACCATTCTCCGCGAGAGCCTCGTTGTCACTGCAGCCCGCGTTCTCCGCACCGGCATTCGAGGCCTCGCTATACTTATGTGTACAGGCACCCCTTACCGCATTATGGGATGCCTACTGGTAGATCTCGTTCACCTTCGAGGTCATACAGCAGTGCCCATTCATCCAGGAGGCCGTCTCCCGACTGTTCCTATCGCCATGGGGGGAGAGATTATTATTATTCTCATGACTATACAAGATCTTGTTCCCCTTCCCATTCTTGCTGTTGCCATGCGTCTCTGGCTAGATGCCAGTCCCCGGTGGGTTCACTCCAACAGACAGCCCCATCGCCCAAGCTTCCGATGGCTGCTCCTCCTCCTCCTCTTCAGATGTCCGAACCAGAGGAGGGTCAGATTTCGGACGATGATGATGCCCCTCCGCGCACAGTATCTCCAGCTGACATTTCGTCATCCTCCCCGGACCAGGCCGTCTTTCAAGGGAACACTTCACCCCCGGATGACGGTCGAGAATTCCAGGATCTCTTTAAATGGGTAGCAGAGACACAGAATGTCCAGCTGGCAGACGTGCAGACCAAGCAATACAAGCTGCTGAAAAATTTACACCCGAGACAACAGTCAAAAGCAGCACTACCGATTGATGAGGCTATTCTCGAACCAGCCTCGGAAATCTGGCACACCCCGGCTTCCGCCCCACCTACATCAAAGCGGGCAGAAAAGAGCTATTTCGTACCTTCCAAGTGTTCGGAGTTTCTCTTTACCCACCCCCAGCCAAACTCTCTGGTAGTGGATGCAGCCCTTAACTGTGCCAAGAATCCACAGGTGAAAAATGCAGCAGTGGAGAAAGAGGCCAAAAAACTAGACGTCTTCGGTCGTAAAGTTTATTCTTCGTCCACCCTCCTTCTTCGCATTGCCAATTACGCAGTACTTCTGTCCAACCATGGATTCGATAACATCGCTAAGTTGGCAGGGCCTGCCCAGAAGGCTTCCGAAGCAGACAAGGCCATACTCCGCGCCGTGGTACAGGAGGGGTACGCTTGCTCTAGAGCTAGTCTACAGATAGCCATGGATGTTGCGGATACTGCCGCAAGATAAATAGCTACCGCAATATCCATGCGTAGAGCATCATGGTTGGCTGCTGCGGGCGCCCCTAGGGATTTGCAGGCGAAAGTCGAAGACCTTCCTTTCGACAAATTGAAATTATTCACGGACAAAACTGATGAGGTGTTACACACTGGAAAGGACTCGCGTACGACCCTACGTACACTTGGCATGTACGTACCACCGTTCCGTTGCCGAAGGTACTTCCCGTATCAGAGGCGATATGATTTTCAGTTCCAAAGACGACAACTTCGGCCTTTTGATCAGACTCGATCCAAACAAAGACTGCAGCGTAGACGTCCGCAGCCATCTAGGGCGACCAACGTACCACACTCAAAACAGCAGGTTTGACTCGCCTGTCGAGGGCGCAACCTCACCAGTCATTGTGGCCATCACTGCCGATACCATACCCATCTTTCATCATCGCCTTCGGCCTTATTACAATCGTTGGGCCAAAGTAACCACCGATAAATGGGTATTGGAAATAATAAGATCAGGCTTCACCATCCCCTTTGCGTCTACACCCCCTACCCATCCACCAACTCTCTACCCATCCACCAATCCTTTTTCAGGGACCCCTCTCACGAGACTCTTTTGCAACAGGAGGCTCTACGCCTACTTGCTATCGGAGCCATAGAGAGAGTCCCAAAAGAGTTCAAAGGGAGAGGCTTTTATTCGCGCTACTTCCTGACGCAAAAGAAGACAGGAGGGTGGAGGCCGATTCTCGATCTGCATCAGCTCAACCGTTATCTGCAGAAAAGACATTTCAAGATGGTGACTGGCCACAATAATCCCGTCTCTGAATCACAACGACTGGTTTGCGGCCCTCGACTTGCAGGACGCATATTTTCACATTACGATTCATCTGGCGCACAGACGCTTCTTGCACTTCGTGATAAACAACGACCATTTCCAGTACAGGGTCCTCCCGTTTGGCCTGGCGTTGGCCCCCGGAGTTTTCTCAAAGACTTTAGCGGTCGTCGCTGCATATCTCCGTCGCCAGCATGTTCTCATATTCCCTTATTTGGACAATTGTCTCTTAAAGGCACCAACGCGTCAGGAGACCATGCGAATGATCTCGTTGACCAAAAACACATTCGATTCTCTGGGCCTTATAATAAACTAACAGAAGTCGACCATTTCTCCCACACAAAATATAAAGTTCATAGGGGCAGTCCTAGATTCTATTGCTGCAAGGGCATACTTACCTCTAGACAGGTTTCACTCGATACAAGAACTAGTGAAGGTCCTCAACACCGCTCCAACTGTATCCGTCCATACATGCCTTCATCTTCTGGGCCACATGGCATCCACCACCTTTGTTGTTCCTCATGCCAGACTTCACTTCAGGGATCTTCAACACTGGTTAGCGACGGTATATATACCGCAAAAGCACAGCATTCACAAGACGGTCACTGTGCGGCCACACGTCTGCAATTCCCTGTGTTGGTGGAAGCATACAGGAAACCTCCTTTCGGGAGTCCCGTTCCGTCGTCCTCAGTCCTCTGCGCTTATAACAACAGATGCCTCTCTCATAGCTAGAGTGCACATATGGACAACGACCGCGTTCAGGGAAGGTGGTCCTCCACAGAGAAGACTTATCACATCAATCTCTTGGAGTTACGTGCCATTTTTCTGGCATGAAAGCATTTTCTCCCATGCATACAGCACACCACAGTCAGGATATTCACAGACAACGTGGCGGCGATGTACTATGTGAACAGTCAGGGAGGCGCCAGATCCCGTTCCCTCTGCGCCGAAGCAGTGCGGTTCTGGAATTGGTGCATAAGGAACGACGTAACCATCACAGCGTCTAACTTACCTGGCATCGTCAATGTCGTTGCAGATTCGTTGAGCAGACGATTCCCTGTGGATCACGAGTGGGAGATAAGATCAGACATACTACATTACATCTTTTGCAGGTGGGGTACGCCGACAGTAGACCTCTTTGCCACAACACACAATGCCAAGTGTCCCCGGTTCTGTTCCAGAGTGGGAATGGGAAGGGGTTCTCTGGGCGACGCTCTTCTGACCACTTGGCACAGATCACTCCTTTATGCATTTCCCCCGACAGTCCTAGTCGCACGGACGCTCGAGAAAATAATGTTCGAGGAGGCGACAGTCATCCTGATAGCCCCGGCATGGCCGAGGCAGCCGTGGTACCCACTCTTGCACAGGATGTCAATATGCCCACCATGGACACTCCCTCTTCACCCAGACCTGTTATCACAGGAGAAAGGGGCTCTCCTGCATCCCAGACTCGATTCACTCCACCTCACAGCATGGCTGATAACTGGCTCAAAGATGACGAGCACCTTTGTTCACAACGAGTCAAGACAATTTTGATGAGCAGCAGGAAAGCTTCCACTCGAAAAACTTACCTGGCGAAGTGGCGCGGGTTTGCTCAATGGTGTCAAACGCAAAACGCGCAACCCCTTGTTTCTCCGTTGTGGCAGGTCCTGGATTACGTCCTCCAGCTTCATGATTCTGGCCTCTCCATGTCAACCCTGAAAGTTCACTTAGCAGCGATCATTGCTTTCCATGAACCGGTGCAAGGTTCCTCAATTTTTTCCCATCAATCCACGAAAAGATTCTTGAAGGGACTGACGAACATGCACCCACCTCACAGACTGCCTCCACCAGTCTGGAGCCTGGATTTGGTCCTGCGCACAATCGTTCGCCCTCCCTTTGAGCCCTTGGCGTTGATATCGCTGCGAATGTTAACAATGAAAGTCATATTCCTATTAGCGATTACCTCGGCACGCAGAGTCAGTGAGCTAGGGGCGTTAATGGCAAGTCCTCCCTACACATCTTTTTCAAAGGACACAGTGACATTGCTCCTACATCCGGCGTTTATCCCCAAAGTCAATACGTCTTTTCATATCAACGAGCCTATAGTTTTAACCGCCTTTTATCCTAAGCCACACGCTTCTCCCTCAGAGACCTTGTTACACATGCTCGACGTGCGACAAGCTCTCTCCTTTTACATAGAGAGAACTCGCTCATGGAGACGTACAGACAGGCTGCTCGTGTCGATAGCGCAGCGTTCCAAAGGCAACCCTCTTTCGAGTCAACGTATAGCTAGACTTATTACTACTTGCATCACGACATGTCATTCACTCAAAGGAAGGCCACTCACTTCTCAGCCTATTGCTCATTCCACTAGAGCGGTTGCCACCTTTACCGCCTTTGCCCGAGGCGTCCCTCTCAGCGACATTTGCCGGACAGCCACCTGGTCCTCTAGCTCTTCTTTTGTGCATCATTACGCTATAGTACGGCGCTGGGCCTCAGACACGGCAGTAGCGTCTGCGGTTCTAGCCTCTGCGGACAATCTCTGACCCGATGCACATCTTGACTACTGCTTTGTAGTCACCTAGAGTGGAGCACCCACGGGGACCACTCGAAGAAGAAGGGGAAGTTACTCACCTTGTGTAGTAACGATCGTTCTTCGAGATGTGTCCCCGTGGGTGCTCCACGTCCCGCCCTCCTCCCCGCTCCGGGTCTGTCTTCCTGTCTTGTTACAGATTCCGGACGGTGAGAGGAACTGGCGGAGGGGCCGGACCACGCGACGGGAGAAACGGTGCGAACGGCGCGCAGCGGCTGCTGCGTATGTGCGGTCCAGCCGACCACAGCTACGAAAAGCCTCCGATCAGCAGCGCCGGGACGAGCCCGACACCTAGAGTGGAGCACCCACGGGGACACATCTCGAAGAACGATCGTTACTACACAAGGTGAATAACTTCCCCTTCTGATAAGGAAGCAAAAGGAAGCCACAAGTGGTCACGCATGCCTCCCCACCAGTGTGGGTGTGTAGTTTCAGGCACCTGGAGCAACCACCAGAGCGGTAAGTCAGCATGGGATGGGGATGGGGAACACCGTGGCCAGTAGCCCCTACCTTGTGCTGGACTCAGCTGCTAGTCCCAGCTGGATTGGGGCAGAGGAAGACAGGACTTAATCTTTCTCTGCAAGGAGTAGCCAAGGCTGCAATTAGACCTATCCTCAGAAACCTCCACACACACCCTAGATTCCTGCCCTTCATCACTCCTCACTCAGCTGTGGGGGAGCGATCACTATAGGAGATCCAACTCCCATGCACCTAGACATTCCCCCATATCCTGGAGCCCCTGGTGAACCTTACCCCACCACACATACCCAATACCCCCTCACCAGGCCCCTGGCAACCATGTCCCACCCCAACAAGCCTCATCCCCTGCATCTGGGCCAGTACTTCAACACCCAAACCATCTGCCACTGAGCCCCCACACACTTGAACCCCCACCGTAATGAACTCCCTTGCACCTCACCACCCAATGAGCCCCAACCAACTGCATCCAGCTCTCCACTCCCCCAGCACCAGACTCCCACTAAGCCCGCTGCACTCAGACCTGCCCCTTCCCAGCCCCAACCACCTTTACCTGGAGCCCCCCTAGAGTCCCATTCCCCCTGTCCCTGGAACCCCCTAACAAGCCCCTGTGCATTCAGATCCTTCCTGCACCCAGGCTCCCTACTGAGCTACTCACATCCAAATTGCCCCACATAGAACACCCTCCCCCCCACACCTGAGTGTGGGTCCAGCATGACCAGGCCTCTTGCTTGCTATCTTAGTGCAATGGGCCTGGAGGAGAAGGAGCAGAGTGTTTTTGGGCCAGGCCCGGCCCTTGTACTGTCAGGGTCAGATGCAGTCTCACTGCTGTGTCTGTGGTTGGGCAGGGCTGTACAGTGTTCTCTGACCTGTGCTGTGTTCGTCACTGCCATGCTGGAACTTCCACATTTATTGACAAAGATGTAGAAAAGTTTTGTGCAGAATTCCCTCAGGAGCACAGAGGACAATATATCAAGTGACCAGTATGCCCTCTAATTTTTTCCATCTATGTGCAGAATTAATTTTGTTTTGTGCAGTGAGGCATGCATGAAACCCATGCAATTGGTTGTGGGCACGCTCAGTTCACAGGGAACAGTGCAAGTGGCAGTATTTTTTAATGGATCCGGTTTCATTCAGAATGGATCTCTTGTCATTCTGAAACCCATACATATGATCTAAAGTAGGGGTCAGCAACCTTG
This sequence comes from Pelochelys cantorii, assembly GCA_032595735.1. NCBI lineage: Eukaryota > Metazoa > Chordata > Testudines > Trionychidae > Pelochelys > Pelochelys cantorii. Next base: position 29,393,378 of record CM064331.1, read on the forward strand.
TGCTGCTTCCCGCAGCTCCCATTGGCCCTTCAGGGTAATCCGCTGGCAGGCCAATTTGTGACATTCCTCTGTTAGTTCAGTCACAAGTGAAATCCAGTCAACTAAAGGAATCTAAGGAAACTGTCAAATTTATCTTTAAAATGTGAAGAGGCCAAGTTCATTTCATTTATGACCCCAAGTGTGTGCTCTTTATCTGATCCACCTACAAACATCGGTGGCTGAAATCTGTCAAACGGGACAGAATAACTATGTACAAAACTCTTAAACATCTAAATGTTTTTCAGGAATTCATTTTTCTGTTTCTTGTGTAATATATGGTGAAACATTATGGGTCTAATTTCATGCCCACTGCTTTTAATTAGGAAAAATTCCATTAGAGGTACATTGGTGTCAGTGGAAAACAAGGTCCTGTGTTATCATCTGTTACAACAAGTCTTACATTCTAAGTGGTGTTTTAATCAATTCTTTATTTTTATTAGCCTGAAGAATTAATTTACCAACATACAGACAAGGCTGCTGCATTAGAACTGCAGGGCAGGTAAACTTTGTTTTTATAACTATGCCTGTTGAGTCCATTAAACCCTGTGAGAAGAAGCTCCAGCACCTGATTCACCACCAAAGAATTGAACATTCACTGACCTTTCCCCATCTAATCCAATTTGTAAGGAGCTGCAATTGGAAAAGTATAACTACATCTCACTCTTAAGGGATCAAAAAGCCACTTTGAGCATGCTTTAGTCAGGGTGGTTGCTACCATTACAGTATCTATGCATTAAGTGCTACACCGAGATCTTAAACATCAGTCTTCAAATGTGATTTTTGAAGGGGTTTTTTGTAAACCAGAACACCAGTGGCATTACTGCTGTTATGTTTATCTTTGAACTGCCTTGGGAACAGTAGAGATCTTACTACCTTAAGAATGCCAGTGCTTTCTGCAATTTTGATAGCATGTGTAAAAAAATAAGGTTGAGTTCTTTTCAGAATGAGTCATCCAAAATTGTGAAGCCAGAATAATCACACCTTGAACAATTAACTGGTAAGGCAATTATAACAAGCAGTTATATTTTATTGCAGGATCGAAAAGATACTGAAAGAGAAGATTATGGAGTGGCGGCCAAGGCATCTAACACGTTGGAACAGATACTGTACCTCTGCACTTCGTCATTTCCTGCCTCTTCTGGAACAGTTCCAAGGAAAAGCTGTAGAAGATGACCATCAGACAGAACTACAAAAACAGCTGGGAGATTACAAGGTTTATAAAGAACTCCTATGTAGAGTTTATGTAATGAAAATAGGTGTAATATTGCACTGTGAGGAACATTTATAAATCAAATCACTGGTGCTTAATTAACAGAAGGTCACTTAATATCAGAAGAACTGTCATAGGGTGCTATGCCTTTGATACAAGACCAGTATACACTGTAACCAGCAGCCAATATTAGACGCTTAACAAGGCAACAAAGAAATACTAATCTGCCCTAAAGAGCTTAGACAAGTCTGTTGTCCTAGAGCTGGAGTTAAGACTCTTTCCACTGCTCTGGAAAATTTATTTTGTAAAGTTTGAAACCGTTTTGAAGTGATTGATAATAAGCCAGGCTTGGGGGGGGGGGCGGGAGGGGGCTTTATTTTGTTCAGCTGACGGAGAAAATGTAAACATCAGAACCTTGCCCAAAAAAGAGCTTATGCTGACTGCTCCAAAGCAGTTTCCCTCAAAACTTTGTATTCAGACTATCAACCAATTTACAAAATTGCAATTAATCACAATGCAAAATAATGCCAGTTAGCTGTTCGGTGTTTTCTGTTTCAAATATATATGATTTCAATTACCACACGATACAGTGCTCACTTTATTTTTGATTTGCATTTTAAAAAATAGTATTTTTCAATTCACCTATAACAAGTACTGTAGTTGAATCTCACGAATGTTGAACTCACCAAGGATGTTAAATATCGAGTATTCATTAGTCAAGTAGTCGATGCAATTTCCATCGACTAGTCAATAGGCACTTCTGCATTCCTCCTTTGAAATGTACAAGAGCCCCCACTTGGCTCCTTCAAAGGAGGAATGCAGAACTCCACGTGCAGCCTGGGGCCAGCAGGAAGTCCCGCTGACTCCGGGCTGCAGGCAGCATGCTAGCTTTGAAATGTACAAGAGTCCCCCGCTGACTCTTGGCTCCATGCTGCGCTGCCGCTTTGAAATGCCACACGGAACCTGCGATCAGCTGGAGACTCCCCACTTGACCCCGGGCTCTGCACAACATTTCCATGGAACCCAGGATCAGCTTACCCCAAGCCCCATGCAAACCCCATGGCAGTGTTTCAAAGGGGCAGCATCACACAGCTGATCCCAGGCTCAGCTGTGTGGTGCTGCCCCTTTGAAATGCCACAGGGAGCTGACCCCCTGCTCCATGTAGTGCTGCCCCTCTGAAACACCCCCACAAAGGGGCAGTGCCGCATGGAGCCTGGGGTTAGCGCTGTGCCGTGCTGCTTTGAAACGCTGAGGCAGCATTTCAAAGGGCAGCACTGCAGCTTTGAAGTACCTCCCTGTCTCCCCCTTTGCTGCCTCTATCTGATAGATGGAGCAGATAGTTAGGAACAGTTAACTGTGTAACCAATAGAATTTTTATTGGTTACATTTTTTTTTTCAATTTTTACACCCTTAGTCAAGTGCTGTAGCTATCTTTGGAAATCTCAGTTAGTACCTTCTTTGTGTTTTTTCAGACCTGCTGTGAAAGTGTTCTTAAAATGAACACCATGAACTGGGCCATCACCTGCAACTGCTATAATATGAAATATATGGCAGAATGCAGGTAGAACATAGAGCAAGAGATACACAATTCTTCCCCCAAAGGGAGTTGAGTCTCAAATGTAATTAACTTTATTTTTTAAATGGGCATCATCAGCACGGAAGCATGTCTTCTGGAATGGTGGCTAAGCACCAAGGAACATACACATTTTTAACAAATCTAGCATGTAATACTTCGTGAATGCCTGTTCTCACTTTCAAGTGACATTGCAAATAAAAAGCAGGCAGTACCATCTCCTACAAATAGATGTGTTCTCTTAACAATTGGCTGAACTAAAAGTTGAACTGAGTGGTACTTGTGGACTCTACAGTTTTACACTGTAATATAACTGCACTCAAGCAATGTACATTTCTAAGCTGCACTTTCACAGTAAAAGAGATTGCACTATGGTACTTTTATCTGAGGTAAACTGAACAATACTATTATCATTTTTACAGTTGAAATATTTGTCAAAAATATAAAATGAGCAGTGTATACACTTGGTATTCTGTGTTATAACTGAAAATACAGAAAAACATCCCAAAATATTTGCTGTTGTTTAGCAGTGCGATTAAATTGTGATTGATCACTATTTTAACTCAAATAAGTTAACCAGTTTTAATCTGGCAATTAATCCACAATCCTACATTTTATATTTTTTAGACAACGCACATAACTCAGAATAGCCCTAATAGGCTAACGATTCTCCTAGCAACTGCCAATAATTCATTTTTATTAGCAAAGCATTTCTAGTCATAATAATAAAGTGTCACAGGCATCTAAACTCACGGTCAGCTGTCCAAACAGTCAGGTTTTGATAGCAAAACTGCAAGCACACAGAGCCTTGCCTCACAGGGTCCCAAAATTATTTTGTAGGTAAGTGACATTTGGTTTTCAAGTGTCAGTAGTTGAACATATAAGATGGCGCACTAAAGTACAGGTTGTACCTCCCTTAACTGGGACACTGGTCGGTCCAGCAGAGCTCAGGTATAGGGAGGTCGGGCTGTGGGGCAGGGACCAGGAGGGGGCCTACACAGACTCAGCTGGGAGCCAGAGGGTAAGGCATAGAGGCATGGGCAGTGCAGCAAGGAGCTCTGGCCCCTGTGGCTAGAGAGTTGTGGGACCCAGGGCGCTCTATCCCTGCCTGCAGAGCTCCAGCCCCAGCAGCAGGGCTAGACTGGAGCCCTAGCTGGGGGCAGCAGACCACCACAGGCCATGTTGGGTGGGACCTCCTCTGGGTTCAGTAAATCCCTTTGTTTGGGACCAGTCCAGACCCTGAGGGTGCCAGATAAGGGAGGTCCAACCTGCACTGTAAAATTCTTGAAGTTAGAGTCGGGAGGGACATTCCTTTTAATGTGAAGTAGCCAGGTTATTCATCAGGCAATAATCTTGCCTCAGGCCACTTATAAGTGCTCTTTCAATGTAAAGCTGAATTTGCATCCATAGTGAAATTACACGCAATAGCCATAATTGTAGCTTTTTAAATTTCCCTACTTGGTGTAACGCACTTCGCCTTGTGAGAAAGAAACTGTGATGGCTCGCTAATGTTTTTTTCTCTTTAACCTCTCCCCCCAGGTTTCTGGATTTCCTATTCATATGCCATTTTCTGAAATTAAACCTTTAATAGAAGCTGTACATAGTACTGGAGTCCATAACATCGACAGTTCAAATGCAGAATTTGCTCTAGCGGTATACGTCCATGCTTATCCCAACAATGTTCTCTCTGTGTGGATTTACATTGCTTCACTTGCACGTAATAGATAAAAAAAAGTCTATGCTGGAATAAAGGCATTAAAGGAGACAGCAACTCCTTGTCAAAGAAATGTTTTGCTGTAAAAAAAAATTATATTCAGTTTTATGTAAAGGATTTCTTTTGAGTATTGATGAAACAAAGCATAATAGCATTCTGGGTATTGCTTTGGCAGATATTTTGAGCATTCCAGTCCTTGGTTTGTGCCAACATAAAAGATTGTGTACATGCTGGCGCTTGTCTCCATATACTATGAAACATTCCATATGGGGGGGAGCTGTTCTCCAGTTTGAGAGAATAAAATGCCAGTGGCAGCCCCTTCCCTCGGGATTCCCAGAGATGTTAATTGTAGACATAGCTTCACCTGCTTTCCCATCCAGGCACAGTCAACAGCTTGGGTAAAATGAAAAGGAGAAAGTCTACCTACCCCCTTTCAGCTGATACTAACCTGTATGCATCCTACATTGATGGCTCTCCAGTGAAATTACTTCAGTTAAGAGACTAGTGAACAGCTTGGACTGGTGTTATTCCTTATCCTTCCATGACTACATTGGTTTAATTAAATTATTGTGTGTGAAAGAATCAGGCACTTGAAGAATTGTCATGTTTGTCCTTTTAGTAGTAGTATTCTTTACAGAAGTTACTGCTAAACATAATGGCATCTTTCACACACAAAGAGTAACAGAGCAGAATTATTCTCATGAAACTGCATAGGGGGTGAGGGCTATTTCTGCACTAACAAATGCTATCTCTTTTTTTGAGAAACATTTCAGGAGTGATTACTATATGAAGTATTTTCTATGTCTAGTTTGCTGCTTTTTAAAAAAAGTTATGTCTTTGCAAGTGTTTGTTTCATAACAAAAGTTAATGGTAAAGTATCTTTGTAGAGCTTGAACCTCAGGTCTAGCGATATCCATGGTCTGGCATGATTTTAGTTAGCCAGATGTCCACTTATCATGGGTGTGGCCAAGCCAGATGTCCACTTATCATGGGTGTGGCCAAGCTTCCTGCAGTTCCATAAAGTTTCTTATAATTATTAGTCCTGGCTCTCAGCATTCTGTGCTGTTATTTAGCTCTAATTTACCCCCTGAATGTCTTCTAAGAGCCCAGTAAGCAGTGGAAGTGTTGGTAATGCTGCTACACAATACTGACCTCCTGTGGTTCAGCAAATTTTCTGATTCAGTGCCAGTCAGGTCCCAAGGGTGCCAGATTAGAGAGGGTCAACCTGTACAAACATTCCCTGCAATTTAATACTTTACCATGAGCAGAGATGTAGTATTTATCCGTCACTGGACATAGATATAAAAATTACTAATTTAAGGCAGTTACCAAAAAAAAACCATGGTCACATTTCCCCGTCTCCACTCCTACATGGCTTTGTTAATGCCATCCTCATTACAAAATCAAAGTTACTTTTTTAACCAGAATTCTTAGAAATGCTCTGCACATTCCCATACTCTGGTGCCTTCCAGTAGAACCTTCTTCTGGCAGAGTGGTCCCCATCCTATTGCCCTCAAAACATGAGCGAGCATGAGAAAAGGCTAGATGGGGGCACAGTACCATCACCATCTCAGTTTCTTCCACAGCAAATCCACACTAGGGACTGCAGATCCCAAGGGATCCCTAGAGACTTCAGAAACACTGTTTAATTTTTGGTAATATTTTTGCAATCTCACCTCAAATCTGTACTTAGGGGTGACTAGAGGGGTCATGTGCTCCCTTCCCAGATTTCTGCCTTCCATTAGGCTCTGGTTTCTGAAGTGCTGCTATAGCACAGCAGTGGCATGGCTTTTTGGCTAGCTCTTGCCTGCTCAATCACAGTTAGGCAACAGATCTCTCTTCTGTAGTGACACTGCAATTTTTGGTTGCAGGCAGGGTGCCCACTGAGGTGAGTCACAGTAGGGGTGTTGCTCAGCAGCAAAGCCAGGCAGGGCTCAAACAAGAAGCATCACCTCAGTGCTATTCCCAGCCTTTGCAGGTTGGGACTGGAGTTCAACCAAAAGGTGCAGTTCACTGCAGGAGAGAGATCGGTCTCTGCCATCGGAAGGGGTTGCCTTACAGCCAATGGCGCCACAAACAGGCAGCAACTAATTAAGAGAACACCCCACTGCTATATCAGCCCTTCAGGGAATAGGGCCCAGCCTGAGAGAAGGCAGCCTTCATATTGCAGAACCTGACTTTAGCTGTGTGTCCAGATCAGCTTCTTTCTTGCAGTGTTAAGACCGAGTCCCCATGTGGGCTGGGTAACAAGACAGAACAGCTCCTGCCACCTCCTAGCAGTGCTCTAGTTTGGGACTATTGCAGTGAGAAACTGGCACATGGCACTTAACCAAGAGGGCCTTTGTCCTTCCACGTTCTGCCTCCTCCCTAAGTGTGTAAACAGTAGGCAGACAAGGGTTAGCACAGCACAACTAGCCTCATTGTTGCTTAGTCTGAACAGAGAAGGGATTATGGTGGCCACAGTCAACACTTTGGGGAAAAAATGGTTACTCACATTTGTAACTGTTCTTCTTCGAGCTGTGTTGCTTATATCTATTCCAATTAGATGTGTCCACATGCACAACTATTGGAAAGTTTTTCACTAGCTGCTACCCCTTGGATCAGCTGTGGAACCCCTACAACATCCTATATGAGATCCTGACAGTGGGGAAGGAAGGGTGTGTATGGAACAGATGTCAGCAACATATCTCGCAGAATAAGTCACAAAGGTGAGTAACCATTTTTTCTTCGAGTACTTGCTCATATGTATTCCAGTTAGGTGAGTCATAAGACTTTGCCTGCACAACAGCATAGTGCAATGTGAAGGCATGTACCGAAGACCAAGTTGCAGCCCTGCAGATTTCCTGGAGGGGTACATGAGCCAGGAACGCCGCCAAAGATGCTTACGCTCGTGTGGAGGGATCTTGGCCAAACAGTAACAAGTGCAGATGCACACAGTGATCCAGGAGAATATACACTATGATGAGACTGGCTGTCCCTTTACCCAACCCACCGTTACGAAAAGTTAAAATGTCTTATGAAAGGGCTTGGTCCGTTTGACGTAGAATGCTAGTGCACGTCTCACGTCAAGGGAGTGCAGGCATTCCAATGAGGCTTAGGGTAGAACACAGGAAGAAAGATATCTTGCCCTGTGTGGAAGCTGGAGACCCAACCTTTTGGAGAAAATCCAGGTGAGGGCAAAGCTGATCCTTCTTGTGGAAAACAGGGTACAGAGGCTCCTAAGTGCTGGAGACCCTGCTAGCAGAGTTGATGGCAACCAGGAAAACCACCTTCCAAGACGAATAGAGCAAGGAGCATGTAGCTAATGGCTCAAATGGGGGACACGTTAGAGCAGAGGACAAGATTGAGGTCCCAAAAGGGTAGGTGGTTGTGCTGGAGGATGAAGCCTGTCCATCTCCTTGAAGAATGCCCAGCTAAGGGACTCAAGAAAACTGCCACCTGCCTCCCCTGGGTGAAAGGCAGAGACAGCCACCACATGCAGGCAAAGAGGTCACCAGGCCTTGTTGCTCCAAGGATACCAGATAGTCAAGCACTGTAGCATGGAGGTAGAGAGAGGGTCCAAGTTGTGCTATAGGCACCAGCATGAAAATGGTTTCCATTTGGCCAGGTACATAAGTCTGGTACATTTGGTTCTTTGCTGCTTGGAGCCACAGGTGCTGAAACTTTTTGACCTTGGATCTGGTGGGGAATTCCTACAGGAATATGAGCTACAGGTCAATCTCCCTCTTCCTATAGGTTCTGCGTTTGCCAGATTGAAGATCCAAATAGCAAACAATCTTCTCCCGGGCACTGGAAGCACTGAATGCGGTTGGTGAATGCCAGAAAGATGGACAGCCATCTCTTAAATCCTGGCTTTTAATATTTTTTCATTTCTAATATAATCCAAAAAATGAAAAGCACAAATAGCCAAACAGCACTAAGAAAAAAGCAGCAGCTCCGGCAAGATTAGAGGGTCACATCATTTTGTGAGACAGAGTTGGGAGGGACTGAAATGTTTTTTTATCCTTGCCCTCAGAACATTGGTGATGCTGACAGAAGGGACAAGGATTCAAGAAAGCTCTAGCCAACAGGCCTAGAAGGCTCAGAGAATGGTGAAAATCCTTTCTGAGAATTCATATTTTTAAATATTCCTGCTAAACTAGCTGTAATGAAGAACAGAGAATCTAATAATTGAACCTACAGATGAAAGGAAATGAGATCAGAACCCAGATACTGACTAAAACAAGAACATATTTATCAGAAATAAACCAGGCCAGTCAAGAAGCCAAGGATAGCAATTTCATCTAACAGTACTACAGAATCTAAAGGAAAGAGATGCAAAAATCCATCCCCCTGCCAATACAAGATTTTAGGACCCACTATGTTGCCTAGTATCTTCCAAGAGCACTTGATTACAGATGCTTCAGAGAAGGCACTAGTATGTCCAAAATGGACACTTACAGAATAAGCAAGTTCTTCCCACTCCCAAGGTGCCCCCATGCCATCCTGCACTGCTGCCTCCAACACAGAGGCAGCAGTGCAGAGCAACAGCAGCCAGTTGTGCTCTGGCAACCTACACAGAGCAGCTTTTGTCCGAGCAACAGCACGGGGAGGTAGGTGGCTCCACTGGGAAGCCGGTTTGAAAGGCACCTTCCCACATGTACCAGCTCCAGCCTGCCCCCCCTCACCCTCCCACCATGCTGCCTCTCTACCAGAGGCAGCAGCACAGGGGAGGGATACGACTCTGTGGGATCCAGTGCTCCTGCCTCCTTGCTGCCTGGAGGGGGTGGAGGGAGTGCATGTAGTCATTAGGATTAACCAATAAGCACAGGCTTATTGGTTAATTGTTCAAACACCTACATGCTAACATGCCTAGAATTTACAGGTAAATTTTAAACTATTTCATGACCGTACCACTTAAGATTATAAAATCACATCTCTAAAAAATTGTCCTCCCCCCTGCTCAGGCTGCCATCAGGGATAGGGTTACCAGTTTAGTAGCACATAGATCCTAAGGAGGGCCTTGCTTTAGGAATACATCATCTATAAAGAGGGTGACTCTCCCAACAGCAGATAGCTGCAGAATATCCAACTCCTCCTGCAGAAACGCTAAGTCCTATGGAAGGACCCACATGTTGTAAAAAGTACTCAGGCACTGAAGGAGAGGAAGAACCAGGCCTTGCTGAATCATCTGGAGATGAAGAAGACACAGTTAACAATGCCAAGGCCACTCCTGAATGGGCAGAACTGGACAAAACAACTCCAGAGTCTTGGCAAGGGCGAGGTTCAATGGTGCTTGAACCTGCAGTGGATCAACTATCCCTACCACCAACCTACCTCAACACTAAGGAGTCTCGGATTTCCAAGAATACAGGTGGAACCAGTCCTACAGAGTACAATTAAGCAGAGTGGTTCACCCTATGCCTACAAGGGAGGAACTGGCACCAATGGTGGAAATGATAACACCAGTACAAAGTATACCTCTGTTGTTCCCAATGGCAGAAGCAGTGTCAACCCCAAGATCCGCAGCAGTACCAAAGTGCTGCTGGTGCTGAAGTGGAAAGTGATGAATGCTGCCCTTGACAGTGCAGGATGCTGGAAAACAGTGTACAGTGCCAGAAGACCCAAAGATTCAGCAACCTGGCCAGTCAACAGGGCTATAAATGGATTAGACAAGCTGTCAGCCTAGAGTAGGCTTATTGAACCAAAGGTTCCCAATAGCTTCCTTAAAGATGCTGATAACCTGTTCTTCCTTCCATCCCCGCTGGGGAAGTGCTGACAATCTCAATCAACCATGAACCTAATGCCTCATTGCTAGCCTTCAACATGCTAAGGTGGAGTCAAAGAATGTTCTTTGGTTGTTAGGAGCTGTGCGGAATGGTAAACTAGGGTGGGCCTTTTGAACTTACTACAGAAGGAAGGTACTCACCTTTACAAAGTGCTGTGAGAGCCTTTCATAAAGATTATATGTAACAGATGGGGTTCATGAGTTACTCAAACCCACACTGCAAGTCAGTTTCACAATACAGAATATAACATGATTGCTCAAACACTAGACCACACTGATGTCTTCAGAATTACTGCCTGCCAGCACCAAGGCATTATTAAATCATCATTCCATCCACCTACATTTAACAAGTGGTTTTAATGAAGAAGCCAAAGCAACTTCCGTTCACTTTATTTGAACTACTTGCCAAGGGTAAGGGAGACCTCCTTCAACCTTAGGTACTCGCAACACACAGTAAATAAATACAGAACATAAATACAGTGTATTTATTAATGCTTTATCTTTTCCTGTAACACTAATAAAAATGTATAGATCTTGTTTGTAACAGAAGATTTGGTTCCTACCCTGACTCCAATATACACTTGTCAACTACTGGACTCCCTGTATTCCAATTCATGTAGATTATTTATCACTGTCAAAGTCCTCAAAGCTCTGTTTATTTTATATTTGTTTATATCATTAAAAATTTAATTATTTGAAAATCCCTTTCAAAATTCACCATCTTAACAGGTTTTATAATGGGAGATGATTGAGGCCGCTCTGTAAATACAGTACATACACAAATCATTTGTGGAGTTCACTGCATAAAATGGGCAGTATTAATTGGTCTGACACTGTACATTTTGACATTACATTTTAAAAATATATATTTCAAATGCTAGGTAAAACTGTGGTGTGAATGGGAATGTTTTATTTGAATATACTTTTCAAGCCCAAATACAAAATCAATGCTATAGGAAAGTGCATCTTTCCCTAATTTTGCAAGTATAAAGGAAAAATTTTAGGAAACGGGAAGAAACAACACTTCTAAAGATGTACATCATCAATAAAATGAAAAAAAAAAAAAATTTCAAATTATTTGCAAAGCTTTATATTGTATTTGTGGATTTAAAAAATAAAAGAACGGTAAGTCCCACTCACTTAGCACTAAATAATCCAATGAACAATATAGAAGTGCCAAACTTTGAGAGAAGTGGCATTGTGGGGGGAAAATAGATGAGCATTTACCCATCCCCCATACATTAAGTAAAATAATACCCAACACCTTTGAAACCAAAATGAAACTTGAGAGATTGTTACAACACTGTACAGTTTACTCAATTAAAATTTTAAGTTGTGGGGTGAGGGTGGGGCTAGTATAATAAATCACACTCCCAAAGGGATATTAACACAATATGTGGACTGTAAGTAAAGTGCATGATAGGAAGCCTGCTCAGCTAAATGAAGTAGACTGAAAGATCAGAAGTCAAGGGTCATTCACCAGAGCGGCAGCAGGCCCGAAAACCACACTGCAAGTTCTGGCATCCACTGGCAGTTTCAGCATGAGGACCTGCATAAAAACAGAACAAATGTGAAAGGAGGAAAAAAGAATTTTTTGTTCATCATTAAGATTATCTTGGCAACCTGGTTATTTATGAATTAGCTGATTCTGCACCAAGGAACATGGGTTTAGAATTGAAGAATTCTGAAAACAAACCTCCATGAGTATCCCTGTATAAATGCAGCTCACTGATTTTCCACTCTAATTTGGCTGGTGCCTTATTCCCACCCAAACGCTTGCGGTTACACCTTTACGTTAAAATATCAAAAACAGCACATAATATAGAAAGCAACCTGACTTCATTACCTTTCATACTACAAGATTCATCTGATATAACTGTATTTTTTTAACCCTTCCAGACACATTTCCACATTTTTTTCCCCATTCAAATTCACTTGAGTCTGGCTTCCAACATAACTCAACCACACAAGTACAATTTAAATAGTGAGAGATTGTGAAAAGCTCTCCAGAACCCACCTCTTTCCCTCAATACACTGAAAATACAAATAAAAACATAAGAATGTATTTTAATACTTTTTACATTTTAGAATGTAATTACAATCAGAAAAGTTATGCACTGACAATAGCATCCGTGTGTCTCTGGCACCAATAGCTCTCAAGCAGTAATTTAAATCAAAAGTGGTAAGTTTCCGAGTAAAATGATTTATGTAGGTTCCACACTGAAAGCAAAACCTGGTGTCTGGAAATCTGTTTTCTGCATCATAAATAAGCAAGAATCTGCATAAGGCAGAATAACATACACGTGACATGTCTGCAAGATATCAGCTCCACGGTGTTGAAAACAAAAACCTGTGTTCATCAGCCAACTGACCTGAAAAGCTAAAATGACAAAGTGCCATTTTACAGTAATGTTTCTGATCAACGTTCTAATCACTGTGCCAGATTTTGATCCAGGATAAAGCGATGAGCTGATACAGCATGAAATACTTAAACAATCCATAGACATGTAAAGAATTATTTAATCTTTGTGCAGTGCTTAGAAATACAATGCTACATTTGCACAAAGTATTACTAAATTAAGGCAAATTTAAGAGGATGCAGATGAGAAGTTATTTAAACAAACAGTTAGTTTATTGCTAATTATTATTTTTTCTGGCATTAACTTTGAAAAACAAAGTGATATAAGAATAACTTCAGCAATCACAAAAAGCAGCTGCCTCTGGAGTGGACTACAGCACACCACAACACAGTAAACCAGTTTTCAATAAGCACTGAATACAATATCCAGTTCAAGAATATGTTATTCAAATGAGAATGCTGTTGGGACATCCTGGCCAATTCTTTGAGCCCTTATACAGGGTAAAAAAGGTTGTGGTCCTGACTGTAATACTCAACCAGAGGTATGTGTATCCCTTGGGGTATGCAGAGGTCTTCCACAGGACACATTAATCCCTCTAGATATTTGCCTAGTTTTACAACAGGCTACATAAAAGGCTTTAGTGAAATCAATACAAACTAAAATTTTGCAATGATCTGCTATACTAAATGTAACTATAATATTTATATTCCAATTGATTTATAATTATTTGGTAACAATGAGAAAGTAAGCAACTTTTCAATAGCGTGCCATGACATTTTGCAAGTTTATGTCAGACGCTGTAAATCAAGTAATTTTTAAGTGAGGTGAAACTTGGGGGGTAAGACAAATCAAGACTCCTGAAAGGATTTCAGTCATCTGTAAAGGTTGAGAACCACTGGTTAAGGCAAGCATTAAAGTTCCTAGGAGATCTCACCTAAGAGTACAAACAATTTAGGAAATTACATTTGATCTCCCTAAATTATCCCTGATGTAGTAATTGTTCACACAGCATGCAAAAACACATTTGATGCTTTGCAGAACAGACAGAAGGACATAGTGCCTGCCCTGAAGATCTTAGACATGATGCAATAAGTGAGGGTAAGGACCAGCATTAGAGCAGTAAGTTTGCAAAATTACAATTACTGCATTCTTGGGGGCAGAGGGGGAGTGATTGTTTTTAATAAGACTCATTTCTTGTGGGCAACATGAAAGAACTAAGAGTTAATGGGCTGGGAGGAGTAAAAGACAGTTGTGGCTTGGTAGACTAGATTTGGGAAGATGTTCCATGAATTGGAGGGGGGGGAGGGGTAGAGGTGGAAGAAGACATGGAAATAGTGACAGGTAAGGCAATCAAGACTGGCATCACTGACAGAATGGAGGAAAACAGAGGAATAGCAAAAGCAAGTAGTTCCGAGAAGTAGGAGGGACAGGTTTGCACAAGCCATTGAAAAAACACATTGTGAAGAACAGGAAATCACTTAGGAATTCACTTAGGAAGGCCGACATGATCAGATCAACTGATAAAGAAGATCATTTTAGCAGCTGCATTCTAGATCCAATGGAAAGAAGCAATGAGAGCACTGAGGAAGCCTGAGAAAAGAGAAGGTGCAGGAACTGAGATGCAGAGCATAAGTATAAAAACAGGATACCAAGTAAGGATGTTAAAATAGGGATGTTAGATAGCGTGTAATTGAATAGTCATATAACCACATTAAATTTTATTGGTTACACAACTATTCAATAGTCCTCAGAGCCAGGGCCAGCAGCCAATGCTTCCCCCTCCCCTCCACAGGAGCCCCTGCCATCCAGTGCTGCTATCCCTCTATCAGAGGCAGGAGCCAGTCCACCAGGGGAGCTGGTTTAAAAACCAGCTTCCCGTGCAGACTGGCTCACTTGCCACCCTGCGCTGCTGCCTCTGACAGAGAAGTAGCAGCGCGGGTTGGCACAGCCCCTGTCCAGGAGGGTGGGGAATCCAAGCTCCCCATGAACAGAGGCTGCTCCGCAGCAGCATGAGAGGGGACAGCTGGCACCACGGAGAAGGTGCTGGGGGTAGCCAGCTTTTAAGACTGCTCACCTCTGCCCTCCACTGCCTCTATAGGAATCTGCGCCGGGGGGGGGGGGGGGGCGACACAAAAGCCAACTCCCTGCGCTCCCTCCTGCCCCCCTCACAAAAGCCAACTCCCTGTGCTCCCTCCTGCCCCCCTCACCCTCCACGCTGCTGCCTCTAGGGCACTAACTCCCTTTCCCCCCCCTCCCCCCATGCTGCCTCTGATACAGGGGCAGCAAGGGGGGTGGAATGCATGTAGTTGACAGGATTAACTGGTAAGCCTGGGCTTGTCAGTTAACCATATAGTCGTCTACAGTTAACCATATAGTCGTCTACACGCTGACATCCCTACCTTTACCTCCAATATTAGGACCCAATCCCATTCCAGTTAAGGTCAATGTAGTCAGATGTAGTTCAATGGAAGTCAGATTAGACCCTTAACTTTTCATCTTAGCTTTGTTTCTACTGTTACAGCTCTGCCACAGAGATAAAGTAACATGGCTTCAGGATGAAAAGCACTATACAGATGATGTTACATAAATACAGTGAGGATTTCTGATTTTTAAAGAACATTTAAGTAATTCACAATCATCAAATTATGCAGTTAGTTTATGTAACTATGTGATCTCACTCAATATTACAGAGTTAAATAAGTTATATAACTGTGTAATATTCTCCTCCCTGGCCTCCTCTCTTTTGTTACACTTACTTGTTGCATTGTGACTATATCAGAGAGCAAGTCATTAGGGGCAGGAACCATAACTTCATATTAGGGATACAAGAGACTAGTCAACTATCCGATAAACTTTTGCTTATCAGATAGTCGACTTCCCCCTCCTTGCTGTCTCTATCAGAGACAGCAGAGTGGGAGGGGAGCAGAGCCGGAGTTGGGAGGAGCCATCTCAAAAGCCAGTTTCTCCTAGCACCGTCTCCGTCGGGAAGCAGGGGAGGCAGCAGGGAACTGGACATAAACCGGGAATCAGCAGATTCCCATCTTGCACCCAATTCCAGATGTTGTGCCTCTGCTTTTTAAATGTACTACCGGCTCTTAATACCTTTAAAAAGCAGAAGTGCAGCAGGGGGGACCTGGCACAAGCCGGGACAGTTGATTCCCAGCTTATGCAGGGTTCCCCACTGCACTCCAGGCTTTTTACATTAAAGGCTAAAGCACAGCGCAAGCCAGGAATCAGCTGGCCCAGCTTGTGCTGGTCCCCCTCATCCCTGCTGCGCTTCAGCCATTTAAATGTATAAAGAGCCTGCTGGCTCTTTATACATTTAGAAGGCTGGGGTGCAGCAGGGTTAGCTCCCGGGGCCAGGAGCTAACCCTGCTGCAGCTCCCGCACTTATCGACTAACTGATGGAAAATCCATCGACTAGCTGATTAGTTGATTAAACTAAATTTAATATCCCTACTTCATATGAATTTTTAATGCATCAGGCACAGTGGGACTCAATTCTGATTGAAGCTTTTGAGAGTTATGACAATAAAATAGTCTAGCATACATACTCATTAGTTCACAGAGCCCTCAAGATTTCCCCCAATTTAGCCCCATTTCTAACCAAATAATCCCAAAAGAAGGATGAGATGATTGGGCAAGTATATCTACCATTATGAGAACCTAACTGCTCACATTTTAGAGAAGTGAAATACTCCTCTATTATCTGAAGACCTGTCCTTTACAGCAAGTCTTCAAAATCTACATTTAACGAAGACAATTGAGGGAAGATGACAAAAGTTTTTTTCAAATGGTCTTAAGACACTCATTCATCTACACTAAATGCATAACAATAGCTGCAACTGTTCTGAGGCTCTGCACTTCTCAATGTTATCGAAATAGACATACTGGGTCACTGAAGGTAGCTTACATCTATTCACTGTGGCTTCTCTGTCTCCTCATTAGCATAAAGTGGGCAGAAGTCAATGCAGAGGAGACAGTGCTGAGAACATGCAGTGAAGATAACTAAAGCAAAAATGGAAAAGTCAAACATTTCCCTCAGAGAAACCCAAATCCTTCAGTTATACTCAAACATTTACAAACCAACCAACCAGTTTCTCTAAAGTGAGATTGGAACCTAATTCTCTGTACAAAGCTTAATTCACTCTCTTGGTACTACTGTGAGCTAGTAAGGAACAAAACCAACACAAAACTATCCTCACATCCTCCACTCCACAAAGGAGGAATTGGAATGTACAAAGCATCTTACCATTAGCACGGACACAAAAGAAGGTGGTGCTTTGTGTGAACATGCACACATCAATGCTCTAGTATCATGGATTGTTCTGCACACTGACCAATATAATTTCTCCTCCCTGTTACCAGCACTTAGCCTCAGTCCCATGGGCCTACATGATCACAGTAATCACCATAACAAAGCAATACCACTGAGGGTTTGGATTTACACTTTGGGGTACATATGCTCAGAAACTATTTCAATTTTTAAAAAAATCCAGCATAACAAACTGAAGAAACTGGGGTGAAAGCTAACCTAATAAATCACCGAACTCATTGCTATACTACAAAAAAGTCTGATTTGGGGGGATTTTTAAACTTTGAGCCCCCAAAGGTTATCATGGACTGTACAAAAAGACATTACCGTTAATGTTGTCACAGTAGTAAAAGTGTTCATCATTTAAAGAAGGGCATGCAGCAACCAAATCCTGCAGGCCTGCACCAGTTATAGTAAGACAGCCAGAGAGATTAAGGTGTTCCAAATGCGGCAGTCCTCCTCCCAGAGTCAACACCCTATGATCAAAGAGAAAGTCAAAAACATGTTAAGACAGAACAAAGAACTGGATTGCAGTCAATGCATATTCTTCATTTGTGTTGCCAAATTCATGGATTTTCTAATATGGAGCAATGTTAACATTGACACAAGGGAAAGCGATGACTTATGTCAACACCCCTCTCTCAATGCTCATGTATTCATTTAAAAAAAAAATCAAAAAGGAGCCCTTAACGCAATGGTCAGCCTTGAACTTGCCAATTTTGTTTTCAATACTGCCGGTCCCCAAGTTACGAACGGTCGATTTATGAGCGTTCCTACTTACAACCAAACCTCCCGTTAAGTGTTTGTAAAGGCGGTCCCCAAGTTACGAATGCGATACGCGCTTACGAACAGCACGGTTGCATGTAAATGAATGGGGTCCGACTTACGTACACTTCGAGTTACGACCAAGTGTTTGGTCCGTAACTCATTCGTAAGTCAGGGACCGGCTGTAATTAGATGATGATACTTCAGTATTTAAATTAATACCTGAGCTTCCCTCTGCTTATTACAAGGAGTACCTACTGCAGATGCTAAGGCAAAATTATTACTTAAACCAATTAGAAAAACAAAACCAGAGCTGCTTCTTTTCCTTGCACCAAGTGCCTTTTTGGACACTCTTCCTTTAAAAGGGATGCTCCAGACTGTCCCAGCAACTAGGCTGAGTGGCTTCATGTTATAAAATTAGAGCCAGCAGAGAGCAGAACAAAATTCCTCACTCAACTCTGCACTAGCGATGTCAGCAAGTGGTTGACTAAGCCTAGACCTACCCCTGCTGTGGCTCTGCAATTTAAATGTAGGAGGAGTCAGGTTGCCTGCCCACACAGCTCTTACTACATTTAAACTGCAGAACTGCAGCAGGGGTAGGTCCTGGACCTGGCGCGAGCCAAGACTCAGCACTTTTTCCCTTAGCAACTAATCATGGAGTTGATAAAAATTCTATTGACACAATTAGCGAATTACCCACCACTTAACATTCTTACTCTGCACCAACATTTGAACTCCTGCCATGGCTCAATCCAGAGAGTATCTGATTGCCTTGTTGGAGCTAGAAGTCACCCTTAGTTTATCAGAAAATCCAGAACCAAACAATGCCCTCCAAACATATTACTTTAGCCAGAGATATTCAATTCATGGAACTGTTCCCAATTTTTTATCTCCAAACAACAACTTCTAGAGGTTGGATAGGTCCTCTAGCTACACAAGAGAAAGGTGCAGTTCTTCTACAGAACCCACTGATCTACACACAGAACCTTCATTTAACATCAGTGTAGGCTCTCAATTTAACAGAGGAGTACAATTTTAAAGCCGCAAGTCCAAGCTTAACTCAAGTACTGTTTTTAGTACTACGATGTAGCACTACCACCTGATAAATAGGGCAAATGATAGGTGCTCCTTTTAATTTAATTTTGTAAAAACTAAAATTTTACATGTTTAAACAAAAATTGAAAATTACATATATGCAGTAAGACTAAATTAAAGTAGCTATTGCAACTGCAACTTTTAATAATTTTAAATGGTGTGTTCTTAATGCTACTTTAATTCAAGTTGCAGCGTTTAATTATCTGCTTAATGTGAGCCTTTATACACTGCGTTTTAAAACTTGGATTCCTAAACTAGTATTTAAGAATCTACCTATTTACTGAAAACAGTGAGAGAAATTTATTGCTCACAGCTCCAAAGATCAGGTCAACAGGAACATTTTCAAATTTGGGCGAGAGTTTGTATCATGACATCTGTATTTGCACAACTTTATAATAAATCTTTAAATGTGCAGTATGTTGAAGACAGATCAATACACTACAGAAACCTTATAGAAAAGTTCCTGATCTACAGTCTTCTGCCACATTAGTGGCTTTCTGTCTTCTCAAAGGAAGGAGTGGGTGTTGTTTAAATCATTATGTATTTTGATGATCCTCATGAAAACCGGAAATAGGGAAAGGAGCTCTGTCCTCCACTCAGACGGAGCAGCAGCTTAAGCATCTGGAAATATATATTGTGATGCCACAGAGGCAACCTTTGTTTGAAAGCCTTATGTTAAGCTGCATACGATCTCATCTTGCAAGGCTAATCTTGTGTTAAAGGACTTTGATATCTTCCTCATCACATTTGATAACTTTCAAGAAAGAAAAGGCTAAGAAATTCTCTGATGGCTACTGTAGCTCAAAAATGGCTACTTACCTGAGACCATGGTCTGTGATCTGATAACATCCAGACAGGCTGAGGAACTGAAGAACTCGTGCAGTCTCTTGGTCTGATTTTTCACTCCCAGAGTATGCAAAGTCTTTTCCCTCTGACTGTCTAGTCCTTGTTGATTTTTTACACAGTGCAGAGGACTCTGGGAGTGCTTGAATAGTTTTTAGTGCTACCCCAGCACAACAAAATGAGTGACTGCAGTAAGTGAAGGCAGTAGAAGCGCAATGTTGCTGCCAACAGACACTAGTCCTTAGTCCAATAATGTCTTTATTGTAACATGATGAACAACTAAGACTGGATGCTGGTTCCACAACACAAAGTCCCTCAATATTTCTGGGTCGCCCTGCAGCATCTTCAATATCAGCCAGATCATCTGCATCTAGCATCCAGACATAGGCAGAGCTGAAACTTTCCAAACTGACAGGTTTAGTCCAATAATGCTCATTACCTTCTTCCTTGATAAGAGTTTCATTAGTTATATCATGCAAACTATATTTCCTATGGGACTGTATAGTGATGTCTTCGTTTCTCCACACAGTCTTTGCACTTCTGTTTCTGCAACTCTTCAAAACTCTTTTGTTGTTCTGAGCTGACAGGATACCCAAAGCTCTTGAAATCTTCTCCATGGTCACATCTGTGATTTTTTCACAACCAGACAGATCAAGATGGCGAAGACTCTGACAACAACCAACCCATGACCAACTGAAATCAGAAAAGGATAAACTGAACATGCAGTTCTACGTATGTTTCTAAAGGCTCTTAATGAACAAAACATGGGCAGATAGTTTCCCAACTTTTGCAGAAGTTATATATTAATCTTAATTCATTAAGGGCATGTCTATACTTGGAAATTATTTCAAAATAACTTATTTTGAAATAACTCCCAAAATAACTATTTTGAAATAGTGTGTTGACACTGTAGGAAAGCCCTGAAATTAGTACGAAGTAGGCTCCCTTAATGTGAATGTACTACCTCCATTTAGAAAGGAGCAATTACTTTGAATGACTCTGGGGAGCAGTTATTTCGAAATAGCACCAGTGGAGTGTCCACATTACTGCTATTTCGAAAGAAGCATTATTCCTCATGGAAAGCAGGCGTTATTATTTTGAAATAATGGGCTTGCTAGCGTGGATGCTCCACTTGTTATTTTGAAATAAGGGGAGTTATTTTGAAATAACTCCCTAGTGTAGACCAGGGCTAACTACCTACATGTGCCTCGGGACAGAAAAGTGAAATTTAAAAATATGATTTGGCATTCATACTACAGTGAGAAGCACTTTATAAATGTCTAAAAAGAGTAAGGATATCTTAAAAAAACATGGAATGAAACATGTTCAGCAATATTATTTAAAACACTAAGTATGGGTGGCATAATTACCAACATTTAAGCCTCCAGGGGTCCAGGACTTCTGTTTAATAATTTCCAAAATGATTTGAAAGACAAACTGAAGCTACTGGACATCTGAGTGGTTGAACAATTCTCAAAAGTAGTTCTTGTTGACTGAATAAATACACTTGTCAAAAAAACTGTCTTAATTTACTGGAAATTGGCAAGCAACTTGAATACTGTCAGTTCACACAGTGGCTTGAGTGAGCTGACAAACTTGGAAAAGATAATATACTCTGACATCAGAAAACACGAGATTTGGTCCTTGTTTTTAAGTCTTAATAGTTCTTTATGTTGTAATTCCTACTGTTACAATTTTGCAAGGTTGTTTGTTTGTATTAGTGTATTTAAATATATATCCTCCTTTCAATTCTCTCTTGTTCCCACTTTAGGAAATTATTTAAAACAGAAGATATTTGAATTCCTGCAGCTTTAGGAGCACATTAGTGTGACAATATAACTCCATAACTGAGGTTGAAAAAGATTAGAGCTTATACTGTAAACAATTTGGTCTTTTGACAATGAAAACAAAAAATCCCACAACTTTTAGCTTGAAATTTCTCATCATTAGTCTTAAGGACTTTTTTTTTTTTTTTTAAACACATTAATGGAGTAAGACATTTTTTAATTACCGATTTTTTAAAATGTGCTTAGTTTTTCATTTTTGGAGTAAAGATATTCTTTTTTGCCCACCCATATCTAAAAATAAATTACCATAAAAGGTCAAATAGATTTAGATGTACTAAAATCACATTTAGGACTAGTCCAAATTTAGTTTCCTAATTAGGAAAGGTAAAAAATGTTAGCTGAAACCTTCCAAGTACCTTGGTACGGACTATAATTTTTGTCAGATGCTTGACAGAATTTCATAAGAGTTACAAGCTCTGCAAGTAGAGAACTTCCAGAGGACCAGCACCCCTCACAGAAGCTCTATATGCTCATGAAGAAGCAATGAAATCTTTTAGCATGTGACAGAGGATTGCCCCCATCTCGAAATTTGGAAAAGACCTTAAATGTTCTGCTAAGGAATCTTTTGCTCAGGGGTTACATAAATCCACCATCATAAATTTTAAGAGCTTGTAACCTTCATCAGCCTCATACTTATGACATACATGCATGTTAGAACATACAATTTTAGCCCCTGATACTGTAGCATTGAATGGATACAGGCAGCAGTTTTCCTTGATCCTCCCTTCTTTAATGTTGCTTTAGTTTAACTGTTGGTTATGGCTGAATGCATATTCTAAGTATAATTACTATGCTAATTGTTGTATTGTTGTGGGTTTGGATTTGTTTTTTACTAGAAAAATGTACAGATGTAAAGTTTTTAAAATCAAATAACTAACCTTTCAAATGCAGAGTCTGAAATATCAGTTTGAGTGAGATCTAGATGTTCCAAGTTAGGACAAAGTTCCAAGAACTGTCTAACCTAGTAAAGGATATGTGAAAATAAAGAAAATGCAAAAAACTTAGAAAATTAAACAATCTCATAGCCAAGATACAAATGATTGCTCATCTGTGCTGCAGTTCAACTTCACTGACAATACAGACTGAAGCCAATTATATATTACCAATTATACCCTGCATCCTCATACTTAAACTATTAATGTTGAAAATACATACCATTTTGTTAGAAACTGCAGAGCTGTAGGCTAATACTAGTGTTTTCACTGAAGTGCCTACATGTGGGAGAACATTATGAATTAAGCCATGGAGTAAATGCTTTTCCATCTGTGCTATGTTAACTGCGAGCAAGTCTTCTGCGGCCTCTTCTGTAAAATAAACCAAAGAGAAATATAAGATTTAATAATAAATTTAGATAGATTTAGAGAGTGGGAAGTGACAGTGGTTCGTCTGGCCTATCCCTGTCCACTCTGTAAACCAAACTGAACCACAGTTGGAGTCACTGGTGTAGTAAAATAGAGGCCTAAAAGAAAAGCCCATGTAGCACAGGCCTGGTTTGAGGCCTGAGGCCTAGCTAACAATACATAAAATATGGCTAACATAAAGGAAAGCTAAACTGTAAGCAAGAGGCAGACTCCTGCTCACAGAACTTGGCATGAACAGGGCTAAGAGTGCAAAACACTAATCGGTGCTAGGTACCGACTGCAGAGCAATAATTGGTACTGGTCATAAGTTGAAATCACATGCTCATTACAAAGGACCTTGGTACCCGTGCCTCACAGGTACAGACCCAGGTTCAGGAAAGGTCTAAAATGACAACATGATGGATAGAGATGATCTAATCAAACCCATGAGGTACAGGGCGATGGGTGGTATCTAAGTAGCGTCAGAGGATGTTAACCTGACAACGTCAGAAGGTGGCAACCTGATACGTCAGCAGTGAGGTGTGATTTGTTGTACATGTATATAAGGTGGCGTCTCTGGATAACCTAGGTGGCAGTGGGAGTTTCCCACTGATTGAGTCATTCCATTGCTACGGGGTATATATGCATAGTGGTTCAGAAGACAACTACTGACAACTATTACTGTATTTTGCTTAACAATAAACCTGGCCTGGCACCTTCGATCTTATCTGGTTTGTGGTCTTTGAGGGCTTTCTTGGGGTCTGCTGTGGAGACTAAGTGCAGGAGTTTTGTGACACCCAGACCTGCAAAGAGTGGAACGAGGATCATGCTTCAGGAATTCCCCCTTTCTCTGAAGTTCGTAATGTTGAGGTTGATCTTGGGGGCTAAAAAGGTTTATAGATTCTCATTGACCTCAAGGTAGCCCTGGAATACTTTAAGGTATTAAGAGAATCATAGAATACTAGGACTGGAAGGGACCTCAAGAGGTCATCGAGTCCAGTCCCCTGCCCTCATGGCAGGACCAAATACTGTCTAGACCATCCCTGATAGACATTTATCTATCCTACTCTTAAATATCTCCAAAGATGGAGATTCCACAAGAGATGTGCCTTTCTTCTGGGCAAAGAGCTCTATGCCCTCAAAAAAGATCTTCCACAGTGGACTGCATCTCTTTTGGAAATCCAACTTTTGGAGCCATGATGCCTGTTGCATCAATACCACCAGAGGGATGGATGTAGCTGCTTTGTTGATAGCACCAAGAGCCAATTGTAGTGATATTTCTGATACTAACTGACCCTGTTCCACGATGCCTTTAAAGGAAGCCTGAAGTGCCTCAGGTAATTTGTTAATAAAGTCACT
This sequence comes from Pelochelys cantorii, assembly GCA_032595735.1. Taxonomy (NCBI): domain Eukaryota; kingdom Metazoa; phylum Chordata; order Testudines; family Trionychidae; genus Pelochelys; species Pelochelys cantorii. The sequence goes on from CM064331.1 coordinate 29,417,605, forward strand.
GAGTTTGTTATAATTTGTAAATATATTTGGTCATGAGTGTTAGATAGTTGGCGACACAGAATTACAAGGTGGCAGAGGAAAACGTCTTCCTGCCAAAGAGAGCAAGGTATTACCTGGGGATGTTAAATTTCAATTAATCAACTAATCGAATAGTCAATGGAATTTCCATTAATTGATAAGGGGTGGGGGTTGGCACGCTTGGTATCCCTGCTGCACCTCTGCCTTTTAAATGTACAGTAAAACTCCAATAGTCCGATTGGGGGTGCGGGTGGGAAGGGGATTGGGTTGGGAGTATGCAGTACCTCCTAATGCTCCGGCATATCCGATAATCCAGCACCACCTAGGTCCCAAAAGGTGCCAGATTATCAGAAGTCTACTGTAGTAAGAGCTGCCCAAGGGTGGCTCTTACTACATTTAAAAGGCAGAAGAGCAGTGGGGACTCAAGCAGTTCCCATTCGCCTGGGGTTCCGTCTCTGCCTTGAAATGTAGCAAGAGCCCCATGGGGTGTGGTCCCCCCTCACCTGGGGTTCTGCCTCTCCCTTTGAAATGTAGCAAGAGTCCTAAAGGAATCTTGCTACATTTCAACGGGAGAGGCATAGCAGTTGGACCGGCATGAGCAGGGACTGCTTCAGTCCCTGCTCGTGCTGTTCCCCTGCCCCCCTCCCCATGGAGACAGTACTGGAGGGAACCAGCTCTTAAGCAAGTTCCCCCCAGCACAGGCTCCTGCTTCCCCCCCTGCTGCTTCTCTGTGGTAGAGGGAGCGCGGGGGGGGGGGGGGGGGGATGAAGGGCATATACTGATCAGGTAGTCGACTAGTCACTTACATCTCTACTATTACCAATCCCTGTCAGATGGTGGATACGAGTGAAGCTCTGGACTGGTGTTGCTGGCCATGAGAATTGACAGCATCTATCCTGATGGAATTGGGAGGGAAAAAGGAAGACTGATTTATTTTCAGGGACATAGTATTTTTTGCCTGCTCTCTTGCAAGTTGGGAGCCACCCAAGCCAGTGTTTGCACACAGTTTTGGCTGGGTCTAAAATGGCCTCAATTGGGAGGGCAAACTTAAGGAGGAAGAGGGGGTATATTGAGGAGTTGATGGTAGTAGTCCTTGATCTCCGACAACATTATGTGAAAAGTGTCCACTACCCTCTTAGCCAACTCCTGGAAAAAGCAGAAGTCATCTGCCAAAGATAAGGAGTCATGATGGCTTCTTCCATGGAGGAGGATATGGTCTTTTGTGTTATGTCCTCCTCTGTCTACTGAGGTGGTTCTGAGGCCCTGGATACTGTTGCTGAAGTAGTATGTCTGGAGAGTTCCCAGGCAAGGCTTGAAGCCCATGAGGAGGCTTTCAATGTTCCACGAAAGGGTTCCAATATGACCACTGCAGTGTAGTGCTTGGTGGGGAAGCCTATGGGTGACCCTACTAAGATGGTGGAGGTGGTAGAGCCATCTATGGGTATATTCTCAGACCTTAATAGTAACAAGTCTCATAGGGAGCTTGGAAGGAGTATGATGAGACCACCTCCTCTAGCTTGCTGTCCAAACCTTTGCTAGATAGTGGAGGGGCACGGCATGACTGAGGGCATCTCCCCTGTGCCTGGTAAAGGATCAGTTACACAATACTGGTACCAAGAGACAAGGATTCAAGTGCATTCTGTAAACCAAAGTCTCTGGCATGATGGAATTCTGCAGGTACCAAATATCCCAGTGGCTGTAACAGTGCCAGGGGAGAATACCTGTCCCAGTCTCTCCGGTGCTGGGTGAACTGCCACTGGTAGTACCAAGGTAGACTCATATACTGGGAGCATCTTCTTGTGCTTGTTCTTGTGTGTCTGTCTCAAAAAATCAGTACCCTTGCTCATACTCTATGTGGGCCTGTCAACAGTACTCAACAGTTGTCATACGTGGATGTTCGACTGTGATCTTGGTGCCAGTGTTGCTGAAAATGTCACTCGCAGCTATCTCTAGGCTCACTTAGGGAACTTCTCCGCTCTTTTCTAGAAGGACTTACAAGAGGAGTCCCTAGCTTGTCTGCTAGAAGATTGAGGTTACAGAGCAAACTCCATGAATATAATCTTCTGGCAGAGCTCTCTATCCTTGCAGGATCTAACTCAGAGCTGCTGGCTGAAGGTGAACTTTACTTATTGTTTTTGGCTCTCACCAAAGCAACAAATGCACTGAGTGTACTTTTCTGCAACCAAGATCACCTTATGCAAGTGTGGCACTTTTTGAAGCCCAGGGAGATGGGCATAACCTGCAAAGGGGAAAGTCCTTAAGGGAGAAAAGGACAGGAAGAAAAATAAAAAGGTTGTGGGGGTGATTTTAGTTTTTTGCAAGATAGGTAAAATGAACAAAGAAATAAACAGAACTACAATTAGAACTGTGGAAAACTAACTGTGAACTGCAAACAAAAGAATTGTAGCCTTAATAGGCTGATAATAGCTCCGCCTCTAGCCAGAGTAGTTAAGAAGGAACCGAGAATGGTTAGCTCACACAGAGTGGCTAAGCTCATGGCACACCACAAGGAGAGCACACGTGTGGGCCCAAAGGACACTGCTGCCATAGTACTCTGATCAGCAACACACACAGACACACCCGCAGGAAAAATACTCGTACCTAAAAATATGGATACAAGTGAAAAGTTTAGCAAAACACATGTTTAATAATGCACTTTATAATTTGCTAAACTCTGGGAAACAGGTTCCAGGAGAGTGGTTTTTCTACTTGTCTATCTTGTTAGCTGTCCTATAGAAATCAACCCCAGGAAACAAGAGCAACCAATCCAACAGAAAGCTATCACAACACTGCACAGAAAAAATGTTTCTTTCAGATTCTACATTTGGGGTTTTACAGGTTGCTTCTGAAACTTCAAAATGTACAGAGACAAACTGGTGAAACGCAGAATACCAAGCATTACTTGGTCCGAACAACAAAGCATTCTATACTAACTGAAACAGCCAATTACTTTTTCCATTAGTAATTCTGAGTAGAAAATATTGCAGTAATCAGCTACAGATTTCAAAGGCAAGAATCATAGATGCTGTTTAAAAAGAGACAAATTTGCTGACTCTGGGCCAATAGTAAAGAAAAGAAAACTATTATGTGTCACTGAAGTCAATATTTTGTAGAGCACCTTTAGATCAAACAGAACTGAGAAACTAAAAACCAGAAAATAGCAATACATTTTTAAAGTGAGCTTTATACTGGAACTTGTATTCAGCAGAGTGAATCCAATTGGTATCCATCTTCAAGATGGGGAACTTCTTAAAAACAGAGATTTTAAAAAATAATAAACTATGGTCTTGCCCCTTTGCAATGTTCAACTCAAGCTGAACTGAACACACAGATGGAAACAGGATAGCCAAAACAGAGATAGGAGCGTAATTCATCCAAGCCTCAGTAAAACAACACAGAGTATTTAGCTACCATTAAATGGTGGACAAAGAAAGTTTGAGAGATTTCTGTGTTTTGTATACTTCACAGAGAGTGAAAATCATGAGACATTGTTTAGGGTAACTGCTTGCCACTATTTTGTTTAATAAAGGACAGTGTGGATGCCTCACAAACACACACAAAAAACGTATGTTTGGAAACATTTATATCCAGGTAATATGTATATGACATTGACTAACCACTCAAGAGCTGCTACAGCAATGATCTTTAAATTTTATTAATTTAATCTTAATCTTTAATTATTCATTGAAAAACTGGACACATTCAAAATGTTTTCTGTTAGCCCAAAGTAAAAGTACATATTCCAGATTAAAATGTTCTTCTTTTATTCGTAATTGTAATCTATGTACTAAAATCAATTATGAAGAAGCTATCTACATTGCCTCTGTATAAAATTATAGTTATATGATTACACATACTGGAGGTTTTGCATCGTCATTACAAAAAAAACTGCAAAGGAACTTTGCACAGCGATTTATTGTATATTAGATTTTTGCCTACCAGATTCATCTATGTCAGCATCTTCATCCCATTCCTGAAAAGCACGACTTTCATCTTTTCTATTTTTCACCCACTCCTCATCAGGTTCAGTATCAAGATTAGCTGCAGGACCATTGTACCAGTCACCTACTCAACCCCCCCCCCCAAAAAAAAAAAGAAAAAGAAAAAGCGCTGAAGGAAACATTTGATTTTATAACTGAAAATTCCAGCAATTATTTGTTATACATTGGGGTAATTAAACGATTGGCTATTTCCTTCAACTGAAGTTGAATTGAGCCATTTCATATGCAATTCCTGATATTTATATTAAAAGCGACCATTCAAAAGCTTTTACAGTTTCCTTGGAAAGTTTCAATATATCAATTTTAGTTTATTGTTATACTTCTTAATGAGGACTCTCTATTTTTTATGTTTCCCCACTAGGGTCCAGTATGAAGATGCAAAGTAGGACTGAAATAACTGCTCTTCCCATTGAAAATGTTATAGAACTTTAGAACACGGTAAATCAACAAAACAAGTATATTTATTTATTAGGGATGTACACGGTTATTTGGTAAATATTAAGGCTTACAGGAATTCATGCCAGTTAACCAGACCCTGCCCAAACCCCAGCAGCCAACCACCAGCATTAAGCCAGGAGGAGCAGTCCCAGATGTGGCTATGCTAGGCAGGCCATCCTGGAGCAACCCCCCACTGCGCCTAGCTAGCAGGACCCTAGGCCCAGCTGCCCTTAGTCAGCCCACCAGAGTGACATCATTTCATGATTAACTGGTTAAACAATACAATTGTAATAATTTAACTGGTTAAATGTTTTAACCAATTTTTACATCCCTAATCTTTATATATACACAGTTCATTTAATAGATGATGTAAGCTGCTTTGTCAATTTACTAAGCAAAAAAACCTGTATTAAATAAACAAGTTTCCTTTCCGATATGAAATCCTCATCATTTATAATTCATGTAACTTGATCAGGAGATGATCAGTTTGGAATAAAAACACTTCCAGCTGCTATAGTTCATGAGTTTTCAATTACACATTGCATATGTGAGACTCAGTCAGGTAGAAAACAAGCATTTGCTAGTGGACAGCTGGTTGCATATGAATTTTATCTAATGCAAGTTTCTCTTACTACCTATGGGGAAGCAATGAAATGCCAACTAGGTGACTGTAGCCATCTGCAAAGGAACAAGGGTTTTGTTGCTGCTGTGGCTTATACCTTATACTGGAGTATTATAATAATATGAAAAAAAAAAAAAGGACCTCCTCTTAAATCCAGGACTTTCTGGTTCAGCAACGTCTGTAGTAGGGATGTTATTTATAATTTAATCAACTAGTCTATGGATTTTCCATAGACTAGTGACACTAGTTGATAAGCAGAGGAGCAGCAGCAGGGTTGGCTCCCAGTTGGCTCCTGCTGCGGCTCTGTCTTTAAAATGTATTAAGAGCTAACAGGATCTTAATTCATTTAAAGGGCTGAAGGGCAGCTGGGTTTTAGCCCTTTAAATGTACTAAGAGCCCAGAGGTTCTTAATAGAGGCAGAAAGGGGAGGGGGAGAAGTGACTAGTCAAGGAACTAGTCGACTATCCGATAAGCTTTAGCTTATCGGATAGTCGACTAGTCACTTACATACCTAATCTGTAGTCGGAAAGGACATGGATGTTGCTGGACCAGAGAGCCTCGGAGTTGGGGAGTGAGCGTCCCGTGGCAGCTGGGGATCCTGTTCCTGGGGAGCTCCAGGCAGGGCAGTGGGGGAGAGCTGCAGTGGGGCACACCAACAGCTGAGCCACCAACAGCTGGCGACCACCGGCCAGGCAGGGCAGCAGCCCGGCTGCGAGCAACCAGCAAGCGTCGAGTCCGGGGAGCCCCAGGCAGCCCACGGCACCAGAGCCCAGCAGCAGAGGGGTGCAGCCCAGTGGCAGTGGGGCTGGAATGGAGCCAACCACACGGAGAGGTAGCGGATTGGGAGGCCAGTGGCAGGGAACCTCCCCTGATCCAGCAAATTCCCTCATTTGGGATGGGTCGGGTCCTGAGGGTGCCAGACCAGGGAGAGCCAATCTGTAGTATGTATAAGACAAGCTTGCATCATTAAAATATGAAAATTTCCACTTTTACTATACAAAAGTCTCTGAATCCATTGCAATTTGACTACTAAAGCAGCTACAATATCATCGTTTAGAACAAAAGGTTACAGAGCACTATAGACTCACATTACTTCCCATTACTAATATGTACTGCCAATTAGAAATTGTTAGATAGTAATATGCTAAAGTGTATACAGTTTCACTGAACTCCAGTCCATTCTTATATATACTGTGTTTTCAAGACTACCAAAAAATAAAACATTAAACCAAGCTTGTAATTGTTTCCTCTTTCAAAATCGGCTCTTATCACATCAAATTAAACTATGTAATACCACCAAGACCAAATAGAGAGCCTACATACAGTTGATTTAAATTAATTACACAAATTATTATATTTTGCAGGCTCCAAAATCAGATCCTTGAAATGTTTTTTAAAAACAGATGAAAAATTCAGTCACCTACCTCTAGCCCAGTGAACAGGGTAAAGATGTTTCCAAAGAGATCCAGTTTTAACCAGTTGAGACCACTTAGCGCTTACTTGACTACATCGACACAACTCCTGAGGGTTAAGGTAACTGAAAACGGTCAGCATTACTTCAGGAGGAAGATGGGTAATATTTGTGGTATGCCCTGTCACTTCAGTTTCTGAAATATAAAACATGTGTGTTAATAAAGAGGTATGAGTGTACACTTCTGCAGGTAATAATGGCTGGACTCGTTTTCTCCAAGGTGATACAATGATAAAATACATTAAAAAGCTTATGAGAAAAGATTTAATTTGTTTAGCAGTAAAAGTCAAAAGAATATTTCACTCAAAAATATTCAGAAAGGAGTATGGATAGAGCTTACCATGGATACAAATGTCTACCTGCAGATGCGGATATCTGCAGATAGACATCAGCATGCGCTGATCTGCAGGGCTGCGTTCCAAAGAGATGCTGTGGCCAAAGGAGATGAGCATAGTGCCACCACCCCTGGGAGCCAGCAGCTCCAGCAGGCAGTCTGGCTGTACTGCCTCCAGTCCCGCCACCAGTAGGGCTGTACATCCCAGACAGGAGATGTGGTTGGAGGCAGGTCTAGGGGCAGTACAGCTTAGGAATGTAAGCGATTAGTATATTATCCAATATGCATATGCTTATCGGAGTCGACTAGTGACTCGACTAGTCACTTCCTACCCCCACATTGCTGCCTCTATCAGAAAGAAGCAACAAGACTGGGAGGGGCGGAGGAGGGGGGCGGAAGAGGGTAGGAGGAGCGGTTGCTGAGGGGAAAAGATGCTGCCGGCACAGAACTCTAGGTCTCAGGTGCTATGGAACCACACCTCATCTCCTTTGCCCGCAGCATCTCCTGGGAATGGAGCCCTTCAGATCAGCAGATACTGATGTCTACAAACAGAAATCCGCATCCATGGATGGATGTTTGTATCTAAGCCATGTTCTAATATGGAGGTATGTCTTGTTTTTAAAACATTCTATGTTATGAACAGTACAGAAGATCACATTAAACCAGTTCAACACCTACCATTTCCTTTACAGATTACACAGCCTAATTTCCCTTCCAAAGGCTGGCCACAAAAGACATCTGGATGCCACTCAAACCAGGTGGAATAGAATACATTGTGATAGTGAAAACTTAACAAAATGTGCAGAAGCAGGATTTGCACCTTTTGTCAGCGCTTATGTCTGCCTTTGCCAAAATACAAACCACAGCTGTTCCCAGATTCTCAGGACCCTATACTAAGTCACAGGACCCTTTTTCATCTGCAGCTAGCAAGGAAGCAGCAAATAGCCCTGTTCAGTGAGAGGGTCATGTTTTATTACCTCCAAGCATTCATCCTTCTTGACTGGGGCTAGTCAATACGAGCACATCATCTATACTTCAAGCCTCAAGTCTTTGCACTTGGTCCACATTCTCTTCTGGGTGTAGTTTACTAATCTAGGTAATATCTTTTTAAATTTCTGAATAGTCAGGACTAACAAAACCAAGTAAGTGCCTGACACTGCTCTGAAGCTTACGTATATTGTTTAGTTTTTACTTTCTATTCATTATTCCTAGGAAACAAGCAATAATTTTAAAATGATGTATACATAACCATTAGCTGCTACAAAATAAATACATAGAAAAATAGTTTCTACTGGCTAGATAAGGGTCTGTGAAATTTCTGTTAATGGTGGTACAAAAAATTCAATCAGATTTTTTTAAATGAACATTCATAAAAAAGACAGACCATGACAAGTGGTACAAATGATTTGAAAGCTAAATATTCATCTTTTTTTTTTTTCTTCTACTCAAGCCTAGGATCATTAACTCTAGCCAGAAAGGAAAATTGATACCCACCTTAAATAGGTCTTTCAGACACCAGACCCACATAGACAATGCTATCATTTCCAGTTTCATCAAAATAATCAGATTTTCTCCAAAGGTAAGTGTGTTATAACAGATTCACATTTTTTGCATGTGTGCTTCCTGATTGTAAAAAGAGTGAATTCTCATAGACCAGATTTCAAAAATAGTTCAACTACCTTACTATTCTTGGTATCAGAGATAGTCGTTTGTAATAAAGGAAAGTGTCAAAGTGATTTTTTCCAGAAGTTTTCCAGTAGTTCCAAAGACCAGAAGCAGGCCTAATCTCAGGTTATCACCCAGATTTCTAAATAAGCAAACACAGAAATAGTACTCTCAATTCATGATGTTGGCTTGCAAACATTTAGCAACTGTTTGAATATATTTAATTTAATATTGAACACGAATGCATGTGTTTTCTTGTTTGGAAACTGGAAAACCAAAGACATTACTACATAAATGATCCAAGGAATCGATAAATACACTACAGGAGTTGCTGGTGTCACTAAGACTAGGCTTTTCTAACTTGACATTCATATTCTGAAAGCTGCCCAAATTTCTAACTTGCACACATAAAACAATGTGTTATGTAGAAAATATAGCAAAGAACAGAGCTTCCCATAATGACTGACAATAAAGGAGATCATCTTGCAGGGTTCCACATTTATTATCTTGGTCCCTTTGGAAATATCAATTTATTTATATGCCTAGAGCTGAGCTGAACTACTTCAGAAAAACGGTGTTCAAGAAAACTGTCAAACGAAAAGCCAGCTATGATGTTTCACATGAATGTTCAGAGAGAGGCAGTCTCCTTTCCTGTGTCAAGAAGCCTCCAAAGCAAGTGCAAGACATGACCTAGAATTTGTGCAACAAAATGTCTTACTCTGCCCAAGAAAGGAAAATGCAATCATGCACAGGTGGTTCACTTGATTCATTCTCTAATTTAAGGTGTTATTCGGCAACTTTTCCACAGATAAAATAATATAGACTTTGCTTTATCTCAAAAGAAAGGAGCTGTGCCCAAGAAACAAACATCAGTGATAGATACTTTCTCCCTTTTTTAAAATGGATGGAAGTTATAGCATTCCTTTAAAAAAAAAAAAAAATCACATACCTTCACATATGTTTCCCCCACAAATCCACTTTAGTAGCAAAGCTGACTGAACTTAGGACAGAAAACTTGTAGAAGTCCTACTATCCCCAAATTCCCACTCCAGTTAGAGACTGCAGGAGCTAATTCCAGCAGGCTATATGTCTCCTATATCAGAATGGTCAGAAGCCAAGAAGTATTTTGCATTCTGATCCATAATCTTATTCTCTGTCACCTTGGCCTATAAAGTAGAAATTGATCAGTTTAGTGGTTCAAAGAAAGTCTTAAATCTTGTTACTGTTTGGATTACAGTCTTTAATTAAAGTCGGTTAGATTTTCATGAACAGATTGAAGGTGGAACAGTACCTTCTTTACTCTTAATTAGCCAGTTTAGTGAGGATATGCTTTATTTACTACCCCATTTAAATATTCCTAGTGTTGTGGAATACCACAAGTGTCCTACCAACATGACTAGGCCATCTTCTCAGCTATGAGGTAGAGAATTTACATAGGAAAATTTTTACTGATGCTCCAACATTCAGATAAACTAACTACAGGCCTGTATCAAGTGATCCATCCTATACTAAGCTTCATAAAGGAAAAAAAGTGAGGTTGTGTTTCAGAAACGGCCAAATTTCATTCTAGAAGTGTGGATGAAATTTCACTTTATTCGGTCATTCATCTGGCAGAAACATTTTTCCAACCCTCTTCCTTCCCTGCTTATCCTCCCTTGCTAGCTCCTTGGACAAGGAAGGCAAAAGGATTGCGGGGGTAGAGAGAGAGTTCTGTTACGTGGGGTACTGTCAACTGACTTACTCTTCTGCAGATACCAACTGAGAAACGTCCAGACCAGGCCTTCAACCAGGCAGTGAAGGCAGGGTCTGGAAACAGAAAAATACAACCTGAAATGGAAGCATGATATTAAAAGTTAAACACAAAACTGTGTGTGTTTGCCATAATTTGGACAAAGCATTGCAGGGGGAAGAATGAGCTTGAGTATGCGCTCACATTGAAACTTCTGAAAATCTACAACAGCAATATTCTTCCCAACATATCATTGCAATTTTGAAGAAAGATGTCCTTTACTAACACCATCATGTAAAAGCATTCAGCAAATATACAGACAACTCTTCACTGGAGTGATTTTACTTATTTTAAATATACTTGCAAATTTAAAGTTCCTTTCCATTTAATTAAAAATGGTTCACCTTGATCTGTTTTCTCATCCACAGAAATCTTTATCTGATTCCAAAGGCTAAGACCTCTAACAAGTTCTTCAGTTTCTTTCTGTGAGCAATGCTGATCAATAACTTTCTTTTTAATATCCTTCAGTTCTTCATAAGTAAAATATTCCATCAACATGGGCTGAAAAACCTAAACCAATAAACGACAGTTATCCACAACTGAAGAAAACCACACCGCAGCCACAAGGTGTTTAAAATGATACATATAACTTTTCTAACAATGTTTACAACAGGAATTACAAAAGGAGCAACATGATGCATAGGAATGAATATCAGATAGGAATCTGAAATTCCTGAATGATAATCCCAAAACTGCAAACAACTGATTGCATGTCTTCGGGCAAATAAAATCATTAAGGACTTGTCTACACTTAAAATATTACACTGGTGCCCCAGTAGCACTTCATTGTAGACAACTACCTACTTCCACAGCAAGGGAATCTCCGATCAGCACAGATAATCCACCTCCCCAAGAAGAAGTAGCTAGTTTGATGGAAGAATTCTTCTGTGAACCTTGCGCTGTCTACATGAGGACTTAGGCTGGCTTAACTATGTTACTCAAGATTGTGAACTTTTCACATTCCTAAGTGACTTAGCTGGGTTGGCCTAAATTTCTATTGTAGATCCACCCTGTTTGTTCAATCTTCCTATACATTAAATGGAGCTAGAAATATATATTTAACTCAGAAGATATTAAGATCCTAACATAGAAGACACTAAAGTATTCTCCTCCTCCTCCTCCTCCTCCTCCTCCTCTCTTGAGCAGACTTGGGAGGCTTTACTGTCTCTAGAGGATGATTCCCAATTTTTGGATACACATAAAACAGAATCAGACTGGCAACACCAGTCTGTAAATGTCAAATATATGCATGCGGCAGTTGGAGAGAAGCTGTTTAATTCATGGGCCACTGGTTTATAGCATAAAACATTTTTTGTTTTTGCTTTAAAATGTTCATAGATCTTTAGCCTGTTTTACTGGATCTTCTTATAGAGAACCTTTTTAAAATAATCAGACATCATATTTTAAATTTAAGAAAAATATACTTTGCATGAAATCATATTCTCATTACATTTAAGGTATTCTTTAGAAAAAATTTAACTATATATTTTAACACAGAAAGAATGCATTCCTAAGATACCACCATCATACCATATGAATACCTAGCAAAACTGTCAAATTAAAATGGCCTATATATGTACATTACTCACTATTCTCATAATTTTAAAATACAGAAACAAATCATTCAAGCATCTTTAAAATTCCATGTTCCATTTAGTAATGAGACTAAGAGGCAACTGGTATATCAAATTGACTATAAAATAAAAAGTAAGCGTGCCTTGAGCTTCTATAGTAGATGTCATGTGTTCTTCATTTCTCATTCAATATAAATACTTCTTATCAAAAAGCTAGTCATGCCAAAACCATTTCACTTTCACCAGACCTGGAATTTTAAATTATTTAACGAATATTAAAGACATAAAATGGATGAAGTAATATCTTTTTATTGAACCAACTTCTTTTGGTAAAAAAAAAAAAAAAAAAAAAGATGAGCTTTCAAGCTTACACTGAGCTATTCCTCAGCTCTCAGGACCTGAGGACCAGCAGTTCCAAATACTCAGATAAGAAAACAGCTTTAGCTTTAAGAGACTTTTACCCACCTCCTCCTCCTCTTTCATATGAGGAAGGAAATCTCTGGTGAATGCTTCCAACCTCTCTTTCAGCTGTTTAGCATAGTTTAGCTGTTCGTATTCATTCTGAAAAAAAAAAAGTATGATTTAAGCAAAACAGCTTTCCTTACAGTTTAAGAACTGAAATGTATATTCATAGCTCTCAGCGTACAGCCCCTTTTGGAAAAATTGTGTTAATTTTTAGAAAATACAAAAATGTTGTTAATATTGAGATCATTTGCATATTTCTTACTCTAGCAGATGTCTTCTGCACTAGAAAAATTGTAATTTATTTCTTGTTACAATCTAAAATGCATTAATCAGAAACAGAAGAACTTTGCTAACCACAAATCCACAAGAATACATCACAACATTGCTGAAAAGCTGTATGTTCATATTAATATTACTTTCAAATGTACTATAGCACATGCTATGAAGTACCACAAATAAAAAAACACGATGTTAGTCAACATAATAAAGTACATTTTTTGGATGAAGCATCCTGGATTTAAAAAAAAAAAAAAAAAACACAACACCACACAAACCACTTGATTGTTCACTACTTTTCTATTTCACATCAATAATCCACAACAGGTCAACAGTCCATCATTAGTCAAATTAAAAAATATTGTATTATTGTAATTCTAGAATACTTTATCACACATGAAATATCCGACTTCTACTATCATGTAACTGAAAGGTTTACATATGAGATTAAAATTGATTAGTAGACTTTAATCTATAACAGGCATATCAAAAAATACAAAGTAATCAAAGATTAAATTTAATCTAAATCATTTACATGTGTTCTATAGGAAATTCTGCACAAATTATACTCTTAACTCTATATTTTAATTTTATAATTTCTACATAAATTAACATAATATCCCAGTTAAATCACAATAAATTAAATGTAAATAAATGTGCCACACAGAAAAAGCTTACTTTGAAATAGTCTGTTTTTAAAAATAAACACACTACTGTTGACATTTTGACTATCTGCTAACTGACCTCTCACGTCTATGAATGTTACCCTTTCTGTATTACAGGAATAAGAATCTGACCCTGGAATATGTCTAGATTATGACAGAAGGAAATTTTTTACAGTGACTTTTGCAATAGTATGGGAGGGAGGCAGTAAGACAACCATGCATCACCAAGAATTATTTGAGACACTTGGGTGGATTTTTCCCTCTGTTGAAAATGAAAAGAAATAATGTAGGGCTAATACCCTTGTTCTGTTGAGCTACAATATCCAATAGGTGGATTCAAATCTCCAGTACCGTGCATTATAGACAATATCAGTAATGTGGCTTTGATGCAAAAAAAAATCAAAAAACCAATAAAACAAAAAGATACCACACTAATGCAAGAGAGGAAACGTATTGAAATCTTAATTTTTACATTTTTCTTATAACTGATTTCTACAAACAAATGTATCTATTCAAAGTTAACAATAACACAGAAAAAAACGTAAGTGCAGTCCAATCTGTTTAATTCAAACCAGATCAAATAGCTCTAGGAAAATATTTACACCAAAGATGTCCCAAAATTCCTGTTTCTCCTTTTACATTAGTTTTCTACATGAGAAGCCAATAAAAGATGATGACAAAACCTGAGAGGCAAGAAGATGAAAATGGGGATTGGTTATTAAATACTTATTTCCTTATACTTTATGATGTCAATTTCAGCAAATTGTTTAGGAAATGTCAGGCTAGATTAACACAATTGCAGTGGTGCTCCCATACCCAATGGTTAGGGCTATCACCTGGGATGTCGTCGAGACCCAGGTTTAAATCTCCATCCTGGAGCAGGGAATTGAAGCCATGTTTACAACATCCCAGGCAAGATGCCTAGCAGCCATCAAGCTATTCTAAGTTAGGGATGTAAAATCCTGTTTAATTGGCTAACCAGCTAAAAATATTGTTAACCAATTAAAGGGGGGAGCAAGCAGGAGGGCCGCCTCAGCCCTACTGCTGGGCTGGAATGCCTTCCCTCCTTCCCCCTCCGCTGCAGGCAGAGGCTGCTCCAACCTGGTTAGAGCAGCCCCTGCCGGTGGCCCCACCACCACAGGCAGGGGCTGCACTAGCCAGCAGGAGCAGCCCCTGTCCACAGTGGGCCCCACTAGGCTGGAACAGCCAGTGCCTGCAGCAGCCAGGGAACTGTTCCTGCCCCCACCAGTTAACCCTTCACATCCGTATTCTGAATATGTCTTTCTTAATGTCCCATGTTGAAGCCATTCCACTTTGTACAAACATTCACTGTAGCAGGACCTGGAACGTGGATATCCCCTTCCTTATGTAAGGAGGGAGGGGGAGGTAAGTGCCCTAATCACCAGGTTATACACCCATTTTCACACTCTCTCTGTGGCACAGTTTATGATTAATTATTGATATGAAGTGGAATTGCTTTCACAAGAGAGACCAACACCAGAATAGCGAATAGCCAGGTGAGTAGAAAACAACTGGGATGTGAAAAACCTGGGCTCAAGTCTTTATTTCAGAATGGTGTTTCAAATGAAAGTCTCCCACTTCCACATGAGTGCCCTGACCGCCAGGCTACTCGATACAATGGAAACATCCCCCTTTTCTATCTTGTAAATTAGCTATTAATTACATTTGCTTTTATTGAAAAACGGTAAAAAGTGACCAAAATTTAATTTGCAATCAAAGGGATGTTGTTTTGTTTTGTTTTAAATTAAATGACGTTTTCAATTAATCAAAGAGTCAGAAAACTCAACAAAATTCAGTTTGGGGTTCATCTGAAATTTTTTCTCTTTCAATTTGAGTCCTGCCAGTGATCTCTACCCAGTTGTTAGTACAAATGTTGGGCTACAACTTATTAGCTGGGCAAAACTCAGAAGAGGTAAATCAAGCTCAGATTAAATAAGGTTTCTACATCATCATCATCATCATCATCAAGAAACAAAGGTCACTTAGGATAGGCTGCATTGCGTTTCCATTGTCAGCCCAATTCTACCCTCCCCCATCCCAGCTTCAGAGAGTGTCCATACTCATCTCCAAACTGGCAGGTTATACCAGGGGCCAAAGTAAACTATTTCTACAAAATGTGATGTGAACTGGAGGAGTTCCCCTAGTATAAGAATCCTAGTGTTATTATTTAGAGTTCAAACATGGGGAGAGGCGGCTCCCTGGAAGCCAGTGTGCATGGGGAGAGGCAGCAGCATTGGGAGGGAGATGGCCTCTCCTACCCACCACCAGCCTTGCAGCAAGTTTCATATAGGATGCCAAATGATGCAAGAGGACACAAATTCATTCCAAAAAGTGAGGTAGGTAGGGTGAAAGAGAAGAATGGTCAGTGTACAGCCCAGGAATTTCCACATTTGGGGTGAAAAAAATATTTGTTAAAGGGTAATCTGAAAACAACTCAAAAGATGGCAATCATTTACAGTTACTCAACACTGGGATGTTAGTAGCCGTCCTAGGCAAAATGAATTAGAGGGCCAAGCCCAGGAGAAATAAAAAAATAATAATAAATGTAATTACCGCTATACAAGAAAAGTATATATATTTTTAAAGATTTATATTACTTTTGGGCCTTGTTATGAAAAGATTTATGGTCTGAGTAAGCAGAAACCAAAGCGTATATTTAATCAAGTAGCACAGCTATTAAACTAACCTTATTTTAAATTTTCAGGTTTGAATTTTGTGATTTCAAAGGAAGTCCTCAAAAATCTCCCTTATAGAACACTAAAAATATTCTAGGTCTTTTAGCATGTTCATAACTATTCTCTTTACAAGAACAAAAATAGAGTGTCAACAGCATTATTTGCTTTGTAGCATTTTAAATCTTTCATTTCTCTAATATATATAGACATCTTCTGCTATTGTAATATAAATCTTTATAATTTATGTTTGAGTTATAGCAAAAAAATCAGAAAAAGATTAAGATGCATTTAGCAGCTATACTAATGATGAAACTTGCACTGCAGTTCTGCTTACTGAAACCAAAAAGTAGTGACATGCTAAGAGAAAGCCTCAGTAAAATCCAATTCCCCCCATCTCCCGCCCCTTAAATTTTCTCATCAAATATGAAGGAAAAGAAGTAAACTAATGAATAATCTTAGTAAGTTTCCCTTATTACACAATTAAAGGTTAGAGAAGTACTTCTTTTAGCCTAGTTATGATATCTTACCTTCACATTCTTCAGCCCTTTCTCAAAGAGACTAAGCATTTCTGAGAGTTTGTTGTCTGAGTGCACATTATACACAGTCCGACTGCGCTGCTGAAGTAAGCCAATGATGTATTCATTTTCAATCTGTTCATGCATTTTAAATTCTTCGAATGTGGCATACAGTGATTGCAGAAGAGCCCGAAAATCATGGTTGTTGGAGAAATTGGTCTTAGAAAGCTAGAAGAAAGAAAGGTTACATTTTTCTGTGGGTTTTTTTTTTTATCCTTGCAAGTCAAGTTAGTTTCTAAAGTAGTATATGCAACTCCCATTTCTCATACACATTATTTGCCCCTCACCCCAGCTTTAAATTCAGCGGGTAAATAACCAATTATATAGGTGTATTAATCACTTACTAAATTAAAGAAGCTGGACCATATTTCTGTGTTCTTACAGAAAAGTTTGGATGATTTTCAAAAACTCTCAGAACTGGCATAACTCTCCTTTCATTCAAGTCAACCATTGACGTCAATAAGAGCAAAGTTAGGCCAATGCAGAGCATTTCTGAAAATGCATCCTTGGGTACGTCTAAACTACATGGCTCCATCGACGGAACCATGTAGATTAGTTTACATGAAAAAGGGAAATGAAGCTGCGATTTAAATAATCGCCGCTTCATTTAAATCAAAATGGCCGCCGCGCCGTGCCGATCAGCTGATTGTCGGCACAGCGCAGCAATCTAGATGGGGATCTGCCGACCCCAGAACCCTTCGTCGGCAGAGCCTGTAAGCCGAGGCATAAAGGATCTGCCAACGAAGGGTTCTGGGGTCGGCAGATCCCCATCTAGACTGCCGCGCTGTGCCAACAATCAGCTGATCGGCACAGCGCGGCGGCCATTTTGGTTTAAATGAAGCGGCGATTATTTAAATTGCAGCTTCATTTCCCTTTGCCGTCCTGCCTAATCTACATGGCTCCGTCAACAGAGCCATGTAGTCTAGATACACCCCTTCTGCCTCCATTTTTAAGTCACAGATTCAAGGTAACCAGTTACAGAACAACTATACAGAAGTCATCGTATGGTACTCTATTTGAGAACAGATTTGTCCTATAGCTTAACTAACTGCTATATTAGCCTCAATTTAAGATTAGCCAGCAGACACCATCTTCCAGGAAATCTGCTACCGTTATTTCTAATATAGGTACCACATTACATACCGTAAACTTAGTGAATATTTATTGTATGAGTGTCCATATTTATTAAACTCACTCCGAAAACATTAGCAGAACCTGTAATTGTTGTAATGATTGATTTTGTCACTTGCCAGCAGGAATAGTCAGTTGACAATGTTATGCTAAATCTCCAAACAAAAAGATCTTTGTAAATATCTGAAGTATGGTTCTGCTTCATGCTATTCAATTTAGTGCATCTGGACCTGCAACTGCATGAAGCATAATGCTGAAACATCCATACTGAACACTAATAACCAAGCAAAAATGTACAGGATGAAACTCTCTCATCTGGTGCTTTTTGGTCTGATAACATCCGTGATCCGGCATGATTTTAGTTTAGCTGGATATCTACTTATGGGTGTGGCTAAGCTTTCCGCAGTCTCATAAAGTTTGTTTACAGCCACTGGTCCTGCCTCAGTGTTTTGTGCTGTTATTTAGCTGTAATTCACCCTACATGTCTTCTACGAGTCCAGTAAGCAGTGGAAGTGTTGGTAATGCTGCTAAACAATATTGACTTCTCGTAGTTCAGCAAATTCTATGGTTTAGCTCCAATCAGGTCCCAAGGTTGCCAAACTAGAGAGGTTCAACCCGTATTTATGCACTATGAGTAACTATTGTTAAAATCCTTATTTACTATGGCTGAGATTTTCAAAGTCAAATAAGAATTTAACCACACAATTACCTTCCATCTCAATTGTAGCTGCATGCCTAAAATCTTTAGTAGTCTTTGAAAATCTGAACCAGGGTATGGAACCTGACCCACGGGGGGGGGGGGGGAAATCAATCACAGGTCCCACACAGTTCTGTGGGAAGAGGGGCCATGGAGGGTTGGGGGGCACAAAAGAAGGGTTCAGGGTACACTGAGATGTTTGAGAGGGTGTAGACTCCAAATGGGAATGTGGCCTTTGGGGTGCAGGTGGTGGTTCTTGGCTAGAGCCAAGGGATTTGGAACATGGGAATGGGTGCAGGGCTAGAGTATAGGGGTGGGTGCAGGAAGGTGTTGCAACCTAAGTAGAGGGTCTGGGGTGGAGATGCAGGCTCTTGAAGGGCATCCCAACTAGGCAGCATTTACCTGAGGCAGCTCCCAGTCAGCAGTGCAGCAGGGCTAAGGCAGACCCCCTGCCAGCACTGGCCTCCCGCTGCTCCCAAAAGCAGTTTTCATGGTCAACCCCTTAGTGAAGGGGCCACATGGCACTGCCCACACCCATAGGCTCTGTCCTTGCTCCTTCCACTGGCCATGGTTCCTGATCAATGAGATCTGCGGAACCAGAACTGGAGACAGGAGCAGCACATGGACCTTCCCTGATCTCCCCTGTGCCTAGGGTCTGTAGGGACATGCCAGGGCTTCCAGCCCGCAATCAGATTTGCTTCAGGCCAGATGAAATTAAGTGGTGGGCCAGAGATTCTCTGCACAATCTAAACCCATATTTTAGAAATGTTACAAACCACTGGTGACAAAATGAACTATGAAACTGAACTGCTAATATTGCAGAAAGAATTCGAGAGGGGGACTTTGCAAAATGTACGTAGTATACATTTACTGTGCAATATTAAGTACTGACTGTTTCCATGTTACCACCTTATAATGTTTATATAAATAAACTGTATATAGGCATAAAATCCCTTAAACTAACAATTTTCAGTTTTAGCTAAGACAGACAGAAGGCTAGCATATTCAAAATTATATTTAAAGAGAAAAATAAAAAGTACAAAATCTCTGTAGTCTGGAAATGAACAGTTAAGCTCATGCTAATAATGTTACTTTTAATGAAGGTGGTGCCATCAAGAATTCAGGATATTTGCATTTTTATTTTAATGACTCATGTTATCATACATAGGATGCAAGAAATACTCTGATTTCTTCTAGACAGCTATAGTCCTAAATAAACAAAAGAAGAGTTGAGGAGGACTGTAAATGTAAGTGGCAGATAGCTAGCTTTCCCCAGTAAACTGTAGAAACTAAGTCATCCTTTTTTTTCCAGTTTAAGTTTTCACCTAATAAAACCACATGCATTAGTTTTTTTTTTTTAATGTTTATATAAAATGTTGTAAAAATGTATCTCCATTTTGCCAAACTGTACAGTGAAATTAATTGACTGATCAGTACCACTGCTGCTATTCAGAATCCTCTTGGCAGCAATAAAGCTGTTAATACATACTCTGTATTCCCTACAAAAGCTATAGAGTTCCAGAAACAAGGCAGTGGAGCTTCTTTCCATGAAGAAAAATAAAAGCTGGGAGATGGGTAGATCTCCCTACCAGCCAGGAAGACATAAAGACAAAGAATATCTGAGCCCACCTCCCCCTTGAAGCAACTAGAAAGATGACACTGGGAATTTTTCTGCTAAGTCAGTTTTTGGCGATAAACAGAGGCGTCCACACTGACCTGCCAAACTTTTTCCGCGAAAACTCTTTATTACAGCACTGTAATAAAGCCACCCAACAAGAATCATAAGTACAGTGACCATATTTTCTGAACCAAAAATGGGGACACATCAGCCACATCCACTGACCCCATCATACACACCCCCTGACTCCTTAGGCCATGCCTGCCTGCCATAGGAAGTCCCACCTCTGGAGGCAGTACTTCCGGGGTCAAGATAGACACATGACTGAAAGTAAAGGGTGTTGTGTGGCCCCCTCCAAGACCTCCTCCCACCTTCCTCTACCAATAGGGATCGGTTTGGGCCTCACAGGACCTCCCCATGCAACTATACTGCAAATGCATTAACCCAAGTTGGACTGCATTAACTTGGGGCGGGGAGAGGCTGGAGGTACCTCTATTTCAGTGGTTCTCAAACTTTTTGGCCCGTGAACAACCTGGCTCAAAATAAACCCTTCCGCTAGATGTTAATGGAGACTCACCATTAATTGCATAATTACGCCTGAGCCACTTTGCAAGTGCTTCAGCTAGAAAGAATGTTTTAATTTAAATTATTAAACAGATTAAGCATTTTAACTTTCTCATGTTTATTTAAAATGAAGTTTGATAAACTAAGTAAAATATTAATTGATGTCCAACACAAAAGATTTCAATGTTTTATTTATGGCAGGGGTGGGGAAGCTTTTTTGGGTTGGGGGTCACTGACCCACAGAAAAATCAGATGGGAAACACACAAGTGAGAAGCAAAAACACTCCTCCAAAAACCTCTAACCCTCACTGATGTGGTCCCCAACTGAGACACCTCACTCCTCTGGCACTTCAGCCCACGGGACAAGGGGAAGGGACAGGGAGGACTGAGGTTCAGGGTTTCCAATAGGCCAGATTTATTTTTCTGGGGTTCCGGAGTTGGTGGATTTTATGGACCCCCCACTTAGGCTCTGGGGTGGGGACAAAAATGAGGGGGTCAGTGTGCAGGACAGGGCTGACAGTGTGTGGAATAGGGAGAGGATGCAGGATCTAGGAGGAAGGTGGGTGCAGAAGGGGGAGAGGTTGCGAGGTCTAAGTAGGAGACAGGGTGCAGAAGCAGGCTGGGGGGAGGGTGTCTGGCCGGGAGGGAAGGTGTCCGAGCAAGCTGCGGGTACGGGGTCTTGGTGGGGGGAGGGGAGTGAGTGAGGGCGATTGGAGTGCAGGGCTCTGGGCACGAGGGGGGGGACACTTACCTGGCTTTGTGCCCCGTTGTAGTGGAAAAAGCCTCCAGACAGCGCAATGCCATTCCCCCAATGGGTTAGTAAGGAGGAAGGAGCTCAGCCTCCTTCTCCATTCATTGGGGAACCCCGCGTAGCTGCGAGGCTGCAGCACCAGCTCCGACTTCCCACTTGGGAGTGGGGGATGAAGAAACCCTGACCTTCCCTGCCAGACAAGCAGCGGGGATCCTGGCACAAGGCTACAGCTCCAGCTCCCTGCTTGGTGGGCGGGGGGAGGTGAAGAAACCCCAACCTTCCTCATAGACCAGGCTCACCGCAGCTCCCCCAGCTGGGAGGGGCGGGGAGAGAGAGTGGCAGCGCCCGGAGCATACCTGCCAAGCCCAAGTGCACCTAGCCCCCAGCTGTGCTCCACACAGCTCCTTCCAGGCCTGAGGCAGCAGCTCCAAGATGTGGAGGTCCAGGAGCAGCTCCACCGGATTTTGCCTTGGACCCACCCACCCTCCCGTCCCCCACAGCAGCAGCAGCCTGGAGGAGGCGGCGGCATGGCCAGACCAGAAGTCCCACACACCAGAGGCAGTCCCACGGGGGAAGGGAAGTGTGGCACGCAGTGGTGGGGCAGTGGGTGGCAGAGTGGCTGGAAACTGCACTCTACCGGAGTGCTACCCGCCAGCAAAGCTCCAATGGAGCCGCCAACACACTCTGGGGTGGGGACTGTTACTGCGCCACACACAGCCATTTTTTGGTCACTTCTTAAGTTCTTCCCTGCAAGCCAGTGTCAAGTAGTGAAATGTCCGGTGGGGCCTTCCGGGACATTTCACTACTTTATGGGGACACTGGGACAGAGCATTTAACATTGGGACAGTCCTGGAAAATCCGGGATGTATGGCCTGCACAAAACCTTGACTGTTCTTATCACTGTAAATGGCTTCTGGAGCTGTCCCCCAACGAATGGAGACAATGAGGACTCTGATGGTTGTTTTGAACTTAAAAGCCCTGTAGGCACATGCCTTTCCCCTTTCAAAACTCCATTCTGACAGCTAGGGCATGCTGTGCTGCTCTGTTCCTGGGACATAAAGCAAATCATTAAGGTGGAATGCTCCTGCTGTGTCACACAATAAGAACACAGGCAAGCAGGGGTGGGAGTGTGGTGTATGCACAAACAGCAGAGAGATTCTGTGCTGTGCAAAGCCAGGGAGGGAGGCAGGGGCTGAGGCTGGGGACTCCAGCTCCCCGTTTCAGGACTAGATGCTTACTACTGCTGTCAGAATTTACGAGATAGCATGCCCACACACTTACTGTCCTCCCATGACATGATTGCTGTCTCACACTCACTTCAGTTGAAAAGCAGATGGCAATGGGACTGAGAAATCTGCATTATGTGACGCTGTATCTGCCCCATGAGGCATTTCAAACCCTTCCAAAAGCACTTCGCAGGCCGTTGCATAGTGGCAGGGCTACCAGAGGGCCCTGCTCTCTTTGTCGTTGCAAGAGCTGCTAGTGTGGATATGCTCCAGCGACATATGGAACTAGTGTGGATACACAACAGCACTTAATTAAAGCATTTTAATAAAACTGATTCTATTTTTGCCACAAAAACTTGCAAATGAAGGTTTGGCAACAAAAGTAAAGAACGGTCAAACCAGTTTTTCAACCTCCCATTGTTGACATTTCACAGCCACATTGCTAGCTCCCCTGTCAACAGATAGAGCAAAGCAATGTAGGTAAACGTTCCACAGTGCAGTGTTGAGGGAAGGCAGAGCTGATCCCCACGCTTCGCTTCGTGGGATTCCCTCTTAACTCTGCTAAGGAATGTCAAAGCAGCACAGCAGTCTCTCTATCCCTCCTGCAGGATCAGAACAGAAGCATTTCAATGGTTTGGGGGTTTTTTTGTTCCCCAGACAGAGCAGCTCACTCAGCTGTCAGATACTTCCCAGAGCTTTGAAAGGGGAGGGGCACATACCCACAGAGCAGCAGAGATCACAAAACACTGAGCAGAGCCATCAGGGCAGGCATTGTGGGATACTGGCAGAAGCCAGTTCTCTCAACAAAACGAACAGCCAAGTCCACACGGGCTCTTTATCGACAATAAAGGGAGTTGGGATGTGAAATATCAGTTAATTGAATCGTTGATTAACCTCATGAATTCTTATCGGTTATTCAACTATTCTATAGTCCCTGGGGATTGGGATGGCAACCAGTGCGCTCCAGCCCCACTCCCGGGGAGCTCCCTGCCAATCCACAGGGGGAGGTGGGAAGTGTGTGTAGCCTATAGAATTAACCTATAAGGTTCTGCTTATTGGTTAATCGACTATACTATTACACCCCTAAAATGGAGGGAGAAAGACAAAAGTCTCTCGCAGGGCTGGAAGGTTTTTATCCCCAAAACTGGGTGTTTTTCCCAACCAAAGTGGCATTATAGTGTAAACCCTCTCACTGTTTTGTGAACAAAAGGCAGGTTTTGGCGACAAAAATGCCAGTGTAGATAAGGCCTAGACACACCAAAATGTCTTCTGCCTTCAGTCAATTAGTGTGGACATCAGACCTCAATAAGCTGGAGATAGATACAAGGTGTCAGCCAAAACCCTAAGCCAACACTCCTGGGGGGGGGGGGGGGGGGGGAGAGACACTTTTTCCCTACCCATCAGCTAGGAAATCAATCTATGCCCTTCATCCAATATTTGTCCTGGATCTCACTATTGGGTTCATCATCCTCACCTTTTGACTATACCTCAGAAAGAGCTTTTGTTCCCCTGAGTAGTCAGTATGTGATAATATGGAAGCAACAAATATTCAGAGTTGACAGTAAAGATTTCTGGTGAGCTGCCAACTATCAAACCAAAAAGTTAGTCTGAAGCTCTGCAAAACATAGCAATACAACATATTAAATATGCATATGCTGTGTTACAATTGCTATGCAAGCCTTAACACGATTTTACATTCATAAAAGGAAATGCAATCATAATGCTGCACAAAGTATTATTTCAATTTAATAAAGCATTCATTATCCAGCATGTGACTTGAGCATGTGTCACCACATGACAGATGATAAAAGATCAAGACTTCCCAAGGGAAAAAAGCAATAAAAAAAATATTAATTTACTTAATCATGAGAAATGGAAATAGAATAATGATTGTACTACAACAGCTAAACAGTTATTTATGTATACAATCTTTCCCATAATTTACAAGGCAACTCAGAAATTGTATAAAAACGGTGTGATTCTAGTTTCTACTGTCATATTGTCACTTTCTTGGCAACCATAGTGATACAAGTGAAAAACTGAGTGGTTACTAAGTACAGGTTGGACCTCACTGGTCTGGCACCCTTGGGATCTGACTGGTCTCAAATTAGGGGGTTTGCCAGACCAGTGGAGGTGCCTCTCCTCCTGGCCCGTACTGCCACCAGGTTAGGGTGCCAGCCTGCCTCTGCTGCTGTCCTAGCCCCTCAGGGATCTCTAAATGCTGCCGGTCCCGCTGCAGTGGGGCCAGAGCACTGCAACCACCTAGATCCATAGCCAGGACAGAAAGCCGGGACCGCAGCTCCGCGGCTGGAACCAGAGCTCCCTAGATGTCACTAGATCTGGAGCTCCTCGGCTGCTGGAGCTAGAACAGGGCTGGGCCAGAGCTGCCTAGCAGCTGCTGGGAACAAAACTCCTCGCCATGACACCTGCCCCCACCCCCCCTATACACACACATACTGGGCTCCCAGCTGAGTTGCCGGTGGCCCCTACAGCGCTTCTGACCCACCACCAGACCTCCCTGTTCCTGGGCTCTGTGGTCCATGAACATCCATGGTCTGTGCCGCACCACAGATGTTGCTGGAATAGGGAGTCCCAGTTAAAGGAGGTGCAACCTGCAACTATGCTACTCCAGGTCAGCCTACCCTACAATACATTACAAGCTGCACTGTGCAAATGATTACAATAATTCTGTCACTTATTAGAAGTTTACCTAAGTTCAACAGAAGTAATCAACAGGATAAAATTAAACTCCTCCTTTTAATATATTTTAGCTAAACAGATTAAGAATATGCATACCACAGACATATAAATTTCATTCTACATTATTACATGGTAGCGTTCCCCAAATACAAATAAACATGAGATCTTGGCTCCTAGAAACCTTTCTCTTTAGAATGATTCTGAGATTAGGGGATGGAGGGATCCAGCTCCCCCCTTCTACTGCAGTATTTATTTCAGTCCAAAGTAGTCTCAGAACTTTTCACCATGGCCATGGGGCAGACATACAATACCACCTTCTGGCCTTTGAAAAGATTTCAGAGCCCCTAGGTTTCATTGTTCCTGGGATCCAGCCCCAATCACCACAGTGCTATTTTTAGTGCTCTCCCTGCCCATTCATACGAGTCCATCTACTTGACTGGGAGATTCACTCCTAGCTGCAGAATCTAGTGTTCCCTCCCTCTAATTTTCCCACCCATATGCAGAATGAATTTTCATGATGGGGAGGAGAGAGGGCTGAGAGGTTCAGCATATGAGAGGGGGCTCAGGGCTGAGGCAGAGGGTTGGGGTACAAGCTCTCAGGTAGGGCCAGAGAGGAAGGGCTGCACGCTATTCATGGCCGCAACAGGAAGAGAGGACTCCCTCCAGCTCCCCTCCCCCCCCCCCCCCGCAGCAATACCTGGGCTGAGGAAGAAGAGGGGGGCCAGGTTGGAGCCCCAGGAGAGGGGAGCTCCTCCCACGGCCATGGCAGGTCCAGGCTGGAGCTGGCTTGGCATCAGAGGTGGTGGGGGAGAAGCTGTGCAGCGCTTAAAGGCTGCTGCACTAACATGCAGCAGAAAGTGAACTTAAGACACACCCCATTTGTTCAGTTCAGAAACAGAATACCCTGCACAGAAGACAAAACCCCTATGAAACCTTTGGATTTCTCCAAGCCAGTCATTAGAAAAAAATTTACTTTATTTCGATATCCAAGTCAATAATTTCAGGATAAGAATGGAAGAAGATAGTCTATGGATTTTGCCTATCTAAATGCAATAGACAAAAAGGCAAAATCAAAGAAAGACCCTTACATACAAATTTTCCTAGGATTCAGGGGGTAGCCAAGTTAGTCTGTACAGGATAAGCTTAAAAAACAACAAATGGTCTGGTAGCACTTTATAGACTAAAAGCACTTTATAGGCTGTGCCAACGAAAGCTCATGATACCATCTACATGTTTTGTTAGTCTATAAAGTGCTATCAAACCATTTTTTGTTTTTTAAATTTTCCTAGGACAGTGTGTGCGCGCTGGCTAGGGATGTTAGCACGTAGTTGTTAGCATGGTTAACAGATAAGCCTGGATTTATCAGTTAATCCTTCCGACTACATGCACACACTCTTGCTACCTCCGTAGAAGCCTTGAAAGCCAGCTTCCCCATGTACTGGCTCCTGCCTGCCCCCCTCCCTGTGCTGTTGCCTATTACCACCTGACCCTCACGCTGCTGCCTCAGAGGCAGAGAGCAGGCAGGAGCCAGTGATCATGAGGAAGCCACCACCCTGTGAGCACCAGCTCCCACCTGCCTCCCTACGTGTAAACGTTCAACAGCTAAAAAGTTCAGCAGTTACACATTTACACCAGGAACCAGACACCAGGAACTGGATTTTTAAAGTTCCCAGGGTCTGCAGGTGGGAGGTTCACATCCGTTTACCTGTTTATGCGGCTGCAGAGCAGCAGTAAAAGTGCTGGCCAGAGGGGCTAATCGGGCATTGTGGGAAACATACTGGAGGTCAATCAACTCCACAAAAAACCTACTGTAATACACACTACATAACTGCGAACAACAAAGGGAAGGGGAAAGACAAAAATCTCGTGCAGAGGTGGACTTCTTTGTCCGTAAAACTGGGTGTTTGTTGCAATTTTTGTTGCGTCGCAATGTGAATGATCTCCAGGTTTTGTTGCCAAAAGGGAGCTTTTGGTGACAAAACTTGCACATGTAGACAAGGCCTAAGTCAGCTGATTTTCTAGGAGGATATTTTGCATCATCTGCCAATGCAGTTGTTGGGCAGAACTATCTGAAGCAAATTAACTACGAACTGGATACAGCTTTGTATTGAAAATCGAGCAGAGCCACTCATTCTGGTTTTGTTTTTGTCCCTCTCTCAGTAGCATGAGAAATTATTAGGATGTGTCTGCACTAGGATTTTTCAAATGCATAATTCTCAATAGGTGCAGCTCTACCAGTGCACACTACAGTAAATAGTAGGGCTGTTAGCTACTCTGCATTTGAGTAATCATATAGCCGCAATAATTTTTAGCAGTTACACAGTTACTAAAATACATCCCGGGGGGCAGGGCCAGCAGCCAGTGCACTCCCAGACCCACTCTCTGCTGTATCAGAGACTGTTTGTGGAGGGTCTGAGCTCTCTGTGGACAGAGGCTATGCATCCTGCCATCCTGCCTCTGTGGGAGGCAGCAAGGAGAGGAGGACAGGTAGCTCTGCAAAGCCGGTGCCCCACAAGCACCAGCTTCTGACTCCCCTTTCCCCCCACTGCCTCTGATGCACTTTGAGCAGCATGTGGGGGCATGGCAGGGCTGGGAGCCTGCCCAAGGGTCCTGCTGGGATGCTGGTTGGGAGCTGCCTGAATTAAGTACCAGAGCCTGCACCTGGCATTCCACCTGGTTTTCCCCATCTCTCCCCAACTCCCTGCCCTAAGTTACAACCCAAACCCTCCAAACCCTTGTCCCAGGTCACAACTCCATCCCAGACCCTGCACCTTCTCTATTAATATCACAGAAGAATGCCTGTCCTGACCACTTACAAATTCTTGAGGCTGCCCCCCATAAAAAGTTACTGCTTACCAGTGCTCCCTGTAAGCTTATTCAGCCATCCAGGAGAGATTCAAATGCTGCCCAGCTGATTAGCAGAGTGCCTACATGCAAAGGTTTTTTGTTTCTATTCCTGGTGTGCATACAGAAACATGCCTCAGTGCACATAAAAATATTCCACACTGATGGAAAATACACA
The DNA here is from genome assembly GCA_032595735.1 of Pelochelys cantorii. Taxonomy (NCBI): domain Eukaryota; kingdom Metazoa; phylum Chordata; order Testudines; family Trionychidae; genus Pelochelys; species Pelochelys cantorii. The sequence goes on from CM064331.1 coordinate 29,445,903, forward strand.
CACTTGGATGGGAAAGACTAGAGGGAACACTATTTCCTACCCCTATCTGGGAGGCAAATGCACTAGAAAGTAACAGATCTAATAATTTATCAGACAAAGCTCTTAGTCTCGATACCAAATGTGTATAAAGGATGAGGATCAGGGCAAAAAGAAAACAGTACCAGGGCATGTTTTCAATGCTATGGCAACACACTATTACAGAAGCTGCAGGAATGCTTGTGTCCCCTTTTGTCAGTCAGGCAATTTCCTAACATTGGTCTTAATGATAGTCATGTTGAAAGGGGACACTGAGAAAATACCCTACTTCTGCTTAATCCCCCATTTGAGGAAACACTAACTACAAAAACATACTCAAAACAAGGATACTTTCAGCAAACTGCAATGTCAACCCTGATTTCAATGAGTTATTTCAGAGATTATGCAGTGTGCTGTGGTTTAATTGCATAAAACCTGAATAAATATTGCAAGACACTAAAAACAGCCTTCAACTTTTAACAGGCTGCTCCTTCTCTTCTACTACTACTGGGGCAGAAGCACAGATGATGATGAGGCATTCCTACTGGAAGTAAGGTGGACAGGGAAGAGGGGAGGGGCTACTAAAAGCTGTAACTGCTGGGTGTGGGGCTGGTGAAGGAGAAGCTAGTGAGGCTGGATACAGGAGGAAAATGAACTCCTGAGTGACAACAGGAGAAAACAAGAGGCTGCGGTGAGTGAGATGAAGAAAATCCGCATCTGTAGATGGGCTGAAAGGATAGCAATTGATAGAGTGAGGAGGGAAAAGTGATTTAGAGAGGCAGGAAAATATTTTGCTGCTGGACAGCTTTGAAGGGAGGGGGAGAAGAGAAGAGAGCTGATGTACCAGTTGCTGCTTAGGAAGATCTGAGCACGGACAGAGACATGGTTGAGGAGCTAGGGAAGGAGCTAATTCTGAAAACTCCAATACAATAAAACTTTAAAAAATGAATAGTTCTGCAGCACCTCAGAGACTAACAAAAAGTGTACATGGTCTTAGTCTCTAAAGTGCTGAAGAAGTATTCGTTGTTTCTCAATTTTTTTCAGTTACAGACTAACACAACTACCCCTCAGACTTCCAATACAATAGATTTGCTGGCTTCTCTCATGTTTTAGACCTCTGATTTAACTGAGAACACCACGTTTAAAAAAAAAATTTATACTAGGAATACACTGCAATTTTCATATGTGATTGAAAATATTCTAAAGAGAAGTGATGAAATCAGTGTTATTTTCTAATAAACACAATGAGAAGTTACAGAACTGTCTAGAAACAAAGATGGGAAAAGAAATTGATGGAGTTACTGAGAATGGCTAGTGGCATGAATAGTGAGTTCACTTAATAGTCTTGGGATATTGATGAGGGGATAGCAAAGTTGTGAATTATAAGGCCTCTATTATTTGAATCTAGAAACTTTTATAAGGACTTCAAACAGCTAATAACGTGGTTTTATATAAACATTCTCTATAAACTCCTCTTTTTTTTTCCGTCTTAGTAGAGTTGAATTTGCTTGCTGGTTGTTTCTCATTCTAAAACTAGGGAAGTATTCACTAATCAACACTGTAGTCACTGCTTAGAGTTTAATTATTACTAAATATCATTGCATATGTTTCTGACTCAACATGCTCGCAGCTCAATGAAATGGAGTGAGCACTGAAATAATGGAAATATTTTTTCTAATGTAAAATGAAAATAATATTAAGAACTGTTATGCAGCACGATAGAAATTATCTGGGCTACTTAAATGCAGAAAAGAATCAGCTTCTTCACAGTCAAATGTGTCATCGTACAAAATTTTGTCTTTTGAAACAGAAAATCAGAATGCTGATTTTGATTAGGGATGTTAAAAAGCTTTTTTCTTTTTTTTAATTTTCAGTGGTCACACGTGGGGGGAGGAAGCAGTTCCACAGGAGCCAATGCATGCAGAGCCGGCTTTTAAGCCAGCTGGCTCCCCTCCATGGTGCGTAACCATGGAGGTTAATCAATGAGCCCAGGTTCATCAGTTAACCATTTAAACAAGTATACTAACACTTCCCTAATTTTGAAACCCTTAATAATGAAATATGTTCATTGCCTGTGTTGCCAGAGAAATGTAGCCACGCTTTAGTCATATAAATCCCTGATCCAGGCCTTTCAGCAGCATTTCAGTTTAAGTCAGGAGCATTTTCTCCTCAAATTAAGCAAAGATTAATGTATGATTATGTTGTAAGAAATAAAAGACACCAGTGCTTGATAAATTCCCTTCAAAAGAATGGTTTGAAGTGCCTTTCCTTTAATGTGCTCCTCCAGACAGATTTAAAATTTACAGGTTCACTAACATGTGTGAACAGAAATTAGAGAAAGATCTTAAAATCAAAACTGACATGATTCATAGGATGTGAAAGGACAACCTGAAAATAATTATTAATATTTTATACAGTGAAACCTGATGTGTAGCCTTGCACAGGTACAAAATTTGTCTCTGAATCTGTAAAAATGAGCCACAGATACCCACATCCAGAGGTGCAGATATGCGCAGAAATAAAGTGAATCTCCACAAATTTGCAAGGCTCTACCAATTTGGTCTGAGTAACTAACTATACCCTCATTAGAATGGAAGCCAAAAAAACAATTCAGGAACTTCTCCATTATCTAGCAAACATGACTGATCTCAAATACAAAGGTTGGAGATAAAGAAGGAGCTTAAATAGAATCAGAATACTAGAACTGGAACGGACCTCAAGAGATCAAGTCCAGTCCCCTGCCCTCACAGCAGGACCAAGCACCATCTAAGATCAGGCATGGGCAAAATGCGGCCTGCCAAGCCACGGGATCCAGCCCGCGGAGACAGCAGGCCCAGGCAGGCTACCCTGCTTGCCCCGCAGCCCCACGCGCCGTGCAGAAACACAGCAGCCAGGCTTCCAATTCTATCTCAAAACTGGAGGAGAGGGGGGAAGTTTCAGGAGCCATCCCATCCCCACCCCCAGCACAATCCCATTAGCTGGTTTCTGGCCAGAAACCAGCCAATGGAAGCTGCTTTTCTGAACAACAGGCAGCCAAGAAGAACCATACACACACCCATCCTCAGCTCAGTTATTCAATGAAGCACATGGCCAGGCAAGCAGGCAGTCAGGCAGAGAAACATTTTAAGCTCTGCAAGCCTTAGCTGTGCAGGCAGGCAGATTTGGCTGCTGGCTGGTAAGTCTCCTGACCACAGCCTGCCTCTGGCACTCCAGCCCCTCCCTGCCCTAACCCTCTTCCCCCCAACCCCCACCTCAATATACCCAAACCCTCTGTCCCTCTCTTGCACCCATACCCCCGCCCAGATCTGGGACCCCAAATCTCCTGCCCCAGATCACAATCCCCTTCTACCGTAGGTCACATCCCAAAACCCTGCACTCCAATCCCCTACCCTAGGTCACTTCCTCAGACTCCAGCCTTCTTCATCCAAACTTCCTCAGACTCCAGTCACCCTCCTGCACCCCAATCCCTTAACCCAAAACGCCACTCTGCACCCAACCTCCATCCCAGACCCCACATCTCTTTCATTAATATTATGGAAGGGTGCGGCCCTTGACCACTATCCAAAATTTTGGAGTGGCATCCTGCAAAAATTATTGCCCACCTCTGATCTAGATCATTCTGAATAGATGTGTGTCTAACCTGCTCTTAAATATCTCCAGTGACGGAAATTCCACAACCTCCCTAGGCAATTTATTCCAGCGTTTAACCACCCTGACAGTTCGGAAGTTTTTCCTGTTGTCCAACCTAAACCTCCCTTGCTGCAATTTAAGCCCATTGCTTCTTGTCCTATTATCAGAGGCCAAGGAGAACAATTTTTTTCCCTCCTCCCTGTGATACCCTTTTACATATTTGAAAATCGCTATCATGTCTCCTCTCAGTCTTCTCTTTTCCAAACTAAACAAGTCCAATTCCTTCAGCCTTCTCTCATAGCTCATGTTTTCTAGACCTTTAATCATTTTTGTTGCTCTTCTCTGGACCTTCTCCACATATTTATTGAAATGTGGTGCCCAGAACCGGACAGCACTCCAACTGAGGCCTAATCAGCACAGAGTACAGTGGAAGAATCATAAGTACATAAGGACAGCCATTCTGGGTCAGATCAAAGGTCCATCTAGCCCAGTATCCTGTCTGCCGACAGTGGTCAATACCAGATGCCCCAGAGGGAGGGATCGCAACAGGTAATCCTTACGTGATCCCTCCCCTGTCTCCCACTTCCAGAGAAACAGAGGCTAGGGACACCATTCCTATCCATCCTGGCTAATAGCCATGGATAGACCTAACCTCCGTGAATCTATCTAGCTCTTTTTTTAACCTGTTAAAGTTCTAGCCTTCACTGCATCTTCTGGCAAGGAGTTCCACAGGTTGACTGTGTGCTGAGTGAAGAAAAACTTCCTTTTGTTTGTCTTAAACCTGCTGCCTATTAATTTCATTTGGTGACCCCTAGTTCTTATATTGTGGGAATAAGTAAATAACTTTTCCGTATTTACTTTTTCCACACCAATCATGATTTTATAGACCTCTATCATATCACCCCTTAGTCTCTTTTCTAAGATGAGAAGTCCAAGTCTTTTTAATCTCTCTTCATATGGGACCCGTTCCAAACCCCAAGTCATTTTCGTTGCCCTTCTCTGAACCTTTTCCAATGCCAATATATCTTTTTTGAGATGAGGTGACTACATCTGCACACAGTATTCAAGATGTGGGCGTACCATGCTTTTACATAAAGGCAATAAGATATTTTCTGTCTTATTCTCTATCCCTTTTTTAATGACTCCTACCATTCTAATCACTTCTCATGTCTTGCTCACAATACTTCTGATAATGCATCCCAGAATCATGTTTGCTTTTTTTGCAACAATGTCACACTGTTGACTCATATTTAGCTTGTGGTCCCTAGATCCCTTTGTGTAATACTCCTTCCTAGACAATCACTTCCCATTCTGTATGTGTGAAACGGACTCTTCCTTCTTAAGTGGAAAACTTTGCATTTGTCCTTAATCAACTTCATTCTATTTACCTCCGACCATTTCTCTAGTTTGTCCAGGTCATTTTGAATTTTGACCCTATCCTCCAAAGCACTTGCAACCCTTCCCAGCTTGGTATCATCTGCAAACTTATTAATCATGCTCTCTATGGCATCATCTAAATCGTTGATGGAAGATATCGAAAAGAACCGGTCCCAAAACAGACCCCTGCGGAACCCCTCTTGTTTTGCCCTTCCAGCATGATTGTGAACCATTAATAACTACTCTGAGTAAATAAATATGCTCAACCCAACACAATCTTACATATTTTCCTTCCCTTCTTACACTTAAAAGGGTACAGACAGATTTGTTTCCCCCGTACCTAGTTTGTGAAGGTTGGGCCACAGTTTACTGCATGAATTTGTTGGAAAATTAGAGAGTAAACCCACAGAAGACAGGGCAGTTTAATTCCAGATTTTGTCAATATATAAAACCACCCACACTCCAGTCCTACTACTTAAGCATCACTGGAGTGCGCTTTTAAGACAGACTGATTGATTTGGTATAAACTTTGTAGAAATGCTGAAAAAGCAAGTACATTAATAGAAGTGTATGAGCATTCAAAGCCCAATACAAAAGAATGTTAAGGCCAAAATCAGCAGCAATCAAAGGGTATGTTTTACAGTGGGGGTGGGCTCAAACTTTTTATAAGCATGGAGGACAGTTTACTGATTGTCTCACACATCCCTCCGCACTACCTGTACCTGCAATGTAGATGCCTCTCCCAAAAGGCAGATCGATTGTGACCACATAACATGGCTGCAGAAATTACAAAGGTTACTTTTGTGGGAAAATAACATTAAGAAACCATTTAATGTATTCTTAAAGCGGCTATCAATGTAGTTTTGCAACTTCAAATGAGAAAAGTCAACATCAGCAGAGAGCTATGCCAGCAGCTGCTCCACTGGCCACCACTGAGATTGGCACACCATAGTTTGGGGGGGGGGGGCAGATTTATAAAATCGCAGGCTTTCCAATGTAATCAACAAGCCTTTTTATGTTTGAGAAATCTCCTTCACAGACATGTCGGTCCTTCAGGGGAGCCTGGCACGTGACACCGATACCTGCACAGCACGCCAGGGCCCTGTACACCTAACTCCAGTACTGGAACCGCACGAGGTAAGTTGCTTCATCTTATAAAACGGGAGGGACAGGGTGGGAGGCGCCACAAAAAGCCCTGTTCTTCCCTGCCGGGAAAAAGGCAGCGGAGCCTTGCTGGGAGTTTCGGGGGGGGGGGGGGGGTGCAAATCGCCTACAGGGGAAGAGAGCCCGCCTGCCGGGCGAGGGGCCGGGACTGCCCTGCTGCCGGGGGCCGCGAGAAGATCTGCCGCGGGAGGCGGGAAGCAAACGCAGCTACTTGTGCGCTGGGGCAGGCGCAAGTTGCCCAGCGCGCGGGGCTGAAGAAGCAACGGCTGCTGCGTGGACATCGGGCCGGAGCGGGAAGCTCGGCAGCCCGCCAGGGCCGCATGTCCCTGCCCTGTCCGGGGAGAGGGGCGGGGACCGCTGCGCACTCTGTAAATCCTCCCCTGGGGGCGGGTAGGTCCCACCCCGCTCCTGCCGCGGGCTCCCCCCTCGTCCCGCCCGCTACCTTGTCGCAGTAGAGCCCGACCAGCTGCTTCATCCGCCAGTGCGGCGCCGTGAAGACATCCACCTCGTCGGGGAAGGGAGCCATGTTCTCCCCATAGAGACTCGCCCTGCCGAGCGCGAGTGGCGGCACCAACCGCGGCAGCAACCACAGCTCTGCGCATGCTCTAACTCCCCCGAGGCCGCTCTGGGAGCGGGCCGTGCTCTCCGTCACGTGACAGGGGACACCTGAACGGCGGCGTGCCGCAACGGCCCTGAGAGCGCGTCGCACTGTGCGCGCATGCGCGGGCTGTTTCCGAACGCTGAAGCCCCTGAAAGAGTTAGCGTTCGGGGGCAGCGGGGCTCGCTCTATGGGCGGAGCTGCCAGCGCCTCCTTGCAGGCTGCGGGGCCCCTATCTCCAGGGCCGGCCCCTCCCTCTTAGAGCGGGCACAGAAGCTGGATTTCGGGGCATCCTCATCTGATCCCATGGGCCCTCATGCACCTTTCCGCAGGGAAGAAAAATGGGAACCATCTGGCTCTCCAGAGCACATGTGCTAGGAATAGAAAAAGTCGTTTGCACATTGGAAACCACGTAACTGCTAAAAATCCTAGGGGTTACATGCCCTTGCAGGCTCTAATATAAAGCTTAGGTAAGCTTTATTCTGCAGAGCCCTTGGCGAAGCTGGCTACACGAGAGCAGGGCAGGCAGCCAGCTTATAACTATAACAGAAACCTATAAGCTGAGATTTAATCAGTTATCCCTAATATGTGCTAGGTAAGTTCTGCTGACATTGGGAAAAGCAACCCCCAAGCTGCCATGGATACAGTGCACACAACACAGTTGACGTAAAGGAACCCAGTCTACTGCATTATATGGTAAGAGCCCATTTCGGAAATGATTTGGGATTTTACTCAATGGGAGTTGAAGGCACCTCTCACAGAATCCAGTCATTCAAGTCCTAAGACCTGAGCCATTTTTTCTCATTATTTTGTAAAGTCTCATTCAACTGGATGAAAGCTTAGAAGTTGCATTACTGAACTAGGTGTAATACTGAAAATTCACCCAACCTTTAAATCCTGACTAGATGCCATACCAATGTCTGAGGTTGGGGAAAGCGAAGTTACTCAACTTCACGCAGTAGCTATCGTTCTTCGAGATGCATGTCCCTGTGGGTGCTCCGTATTAGGTGCTGGGCTTGCCCCGGCGCCGCAGGCCGGAGAGGTTCAAAGCCGTAGTCAGTCGGACCGCACATGCGCCGGGGAGGGGGTGTCTCACGGCGTTTGCGCTTTTCCGCGCTGCGCGATCCAGTCTCAACCAATTCCTCGGACGCACCTCAGAATCTGCAAAAAAGGAAACAGACTCCGAAGCGGGGAGGAGGATGGGTAGTGGAGCACCCACGGGGACATAACTATCGTTCTTCGAGATGTATTGCATGAAGGTGAGTAACTTCGCTTTCTTCTTCAAGTGATGTCCCTGTGGGTGCTCCACATTAGGTGACTGAGAATTAGTACCCACCCAAGTGAAGGAGGTTGGATCCGTATGTCACTATGTATGTAAGGAGGAGAGAACTGTGGATACTACAGAAGTATCCGAGAACCATCTTGTTTGAATAGCGTAGTGTTTGGCAAACGTTTGATAGGATGACCAGGTGGCAGCCCTACATACATCAGAAAGGGGTACGCCTTTAAGGAAAGCAGTAGAGATAGCCACTGCCCTCATAGAGTGGGCCCTAAGGGATTGTGGGAACCTTTCATAGTGTATAGCACTGGGTTATATAGGAAACAATTAGGTTAGAGATTCTCTGGGATGATAAGGGTTGTCCTTTAGACCGTTCCACGAGGGAAACTAGTAATCTGTCGGTTTTCCTAAATGGTTTAGTATGCTCCAAGTAAAAGGCTAGGGCCCTACGTACGTCCAGTGTATGGAGGGTTGCCTCGCATGGTGAGGTATGAGGTTTTGGGTAAAAGGTGGGTAGCACTATTGGCTCGTTGAGATGAAACTGAGCAACCTTTAGGAGTAAAGGCTGGGTGATGTCTTAGAATAATACTACCCTTATTGAAGACGGTGTAGGGAGGCAATGCCATTAATGCCAAAATCTCACTTGCTCTGCGCACTGACGTGATGGCGATGAGGAAGACCAGCTTTAGGGTGAGGGTCTGAAGAGGTATGGTGGCTAGGGGTCCGAAGGGCGGTGCTGTTAAGGTCGAGAGTACCAAGTCCAGGTTCCATAGGGGGGTGGGAGCGCGCAGAGGAGGGTTTAGATTAAATAGGCCTTTGAGAAACCTCTTGGTGAAGGGGTGAGCAAAGAGTGAAAATCCCTCTGTTGGCTGTTGGAATGCAGTCAGTGCCGCGAGATGGACTCTTAAAGGCGATAAGGCTAGTCCGTTCTATTGCAGGTGCATCATATATCTAGGATGATGGAAATGGGAACCATTTGAGGATCCACGTTGCATTCAGAACACCAGGAAGTGAAATGTCGCCATTTGGAAAGGTAAGTGACGCGTGTATTTTGTTTCCTACTGTGTATGAGATCATCCTTGACACGGTCAGAACATAGGGCCTCGGAGGCATTCAGCCAGCTAGGTACCAGGCTGAGAGGTGAAGTGTATGCAATTGCGGGTGAAGGAGAGAGCCTCACTTCTGGGTCAGAAGGTTCTGGATTAACGGCAGGTGATATGGTGGACGTCGTGCAAGTCGCATGAGAAGTGGATACCAGTGCTGACGAGGCCACTCCGGCACTATCAGGATGACCGAGGCTTTGTCAAGCTTGATCTTCTGTAGGACTCTGAAGATAAGTGGGATAGGCAGAAAAGCGTACATGAGGGGACCGTTCCAACTGAGGAGAAAGGCGTCCCCTAAGGAGTGGTGGCCTAGGCCCACTCTGGAACAGAATCGGTGGCACTTTCTGTTGCTGGCGGTAGCGAATAGGTCTATTCGAGGGGAGCTCCAACGGCAAAAGACGGAATGGAGAACATCCCAATCGATTTCCCATTCATGGCCTATTGCGAAATTACTGCTGAGGGAATCCGCTATCGTGTTGCTGATGCCAGGTAAGTAGGATGCCACAAGGGTAGTGTCGTTGGCAATGCACTAATTCCATAGTCGGATTGCTTCCGTACACTGCGATCGGGATCGCGCACCTCCCTGGCGGTTTATATAATACATGGTCACTATGTTGTCTGTGAGGACGCCCACTGTGGAGTTGCGGAGGTGTGTACGGAAATGTCTGCAGGCGTTGGCAACGGCCCTCAATTCAAGGAGATTTATGTGTAACAGGGATTCCTGTGGTGACCAGTAGCCTTGTACGGAGAGATCGCCTGTGTGAGAGCCCCAGCCAATGAGGGAGGCATCTGTGGTCATGTGACAACGCAGTGGCGGGTGACGAAATGGAGTGACTGAAAGCAAGTTGTCGTCTACCATCCACCAGTGGAGGGAAGACCTGACCGTGGATGGGACAGTTACCCACTTGCGTACGTTGTGCGTTATGGGATCGTATATTGTGATCAGCAAGTATTGTAATGACCAAAAGTGTAACCTGGCGTGGGGAACAACGTATGTTGTGGAGGCCATATGACCCATTAATTTGAGTACTGTCACGACTTGTACTGAACGTCTGTTGAGAAGTTCGTCTAATAGGTCTTGCATTGCCCAAAACCTGGTAACGGATAGATATGCCCTTGCTGTGACTGAGTCGAGGCGCACGCCTATAAACTCTAGGTTCTGAGTAGGTATCAAGGTGGATTTGTCCTCGTTGAGAAGGAGACCTAGGAGAAGGAAACTCTCGATAGTCATCCGCACCATCTCTGAAGTTTCTGTAGATGAACATCCTTTTATTAGACAATCATCCAGGTAGGGATATATGATGATTCCCTTGCATCGAAGATGGGCAGCGACGACTGCGAATGTCTTTGTGAAGACCCTTGGCGCTGTTGCGAGGCCAAAGGGCAGTACTCGATATTGGAAGTGGTCTGCGCCAATTATGAAGGGTAGAAATTTTCTGTGAGCGGGGTGAACCGTCACGTGGAAATAGGCATCTTTGAGGTCGAGAGCAGCAAACCGATCGCTCTGCTCCAGGGCCGGTAGAATAGAGGTTAAGGTCACCATCTTGAAACGTTGTTTTTTAATATATTTGTTTAACTGTCGAAGGTCTAGTATAGGTCTCCATCTGCCGATTTTTTTCTGTACCAGGAAATAACGGGAATAGAATCCTCTCCCTTGGAATTGAGATGGAACTTTCTCTATTACTCCTATGTGGAGGAGATGGGAAATCTCGGCCCGTAGCAGATCGTCGTGAGAGGGGTCCCTGAAGAGGACGGGGATGGGGGAGTTGTGGGCAGGAGAGAACGGAATGGAATCGCATAACCTGAGCAGATTATTTCTAAGACCCATCTGTCTGTAGTGATATTGGCCCATTGGTTGTAAAAGGGCCTTAGACAATGGTGAAAGATGTGACTGAGGCTCTGGGGGGCTGTATGCTTGCTCCCAACCAACGCTCCCAAAACGAACGTACTGCTTATTGCCTGGGTGCGTTTGCGCGCGGTTATTTTGATTCCGGCATCTTATTGGTCTCTGGCGTTGATTTTGACATGGCTGGTCGAACTGCCAATGTTGTGGTTGCCAGTGTTGTCTGGGATGGAGATAATCATAATGCCTTTGAAACAGTGTATAGTGTTTCCTCCTGTAAGGTGGGGTGTACATTCCGAGTGACCATAAGGTTGTTCTAGTGTCCTTGCTGGAATGTAAGACTGAGTCAGTCTTTTCCCCGAAGAGCGAATCCTTTTCAAAAGGCAAATCCTCCACTTTGGATTGTAGCTCCCTTGGTACTCCCGCTGCCTGGAGGAATGAGGCCCTACGCAAAACTACAGCGGTGGCCGTGGTGCAGGCTGCGGTGTCTGCTACATCCATGGCAATCTGGAGAGTGCTTCGAGTGGCAGCATAACCCTCCTGGACTACAGATTTTAGAAGGGGCCTCTTAGATTCAGGAAGGGCCTCCATCAGGTCTGTCAGCTTTGCATAATTATCGAAATTATGATTTGATAGATGCGCTAGGTAGTTAGCGATTCTAAGGAGCAAAGTTGAAGAGGTGTATACTTTCCTCCCAAATAAATCGAGCCTTTTTGACTCCTTATCTGACGAGTTTGTTTTATACTGAGGGGCCTTGGCTCGTTGCTGGGCTGCATCGACCACCAAAGAGTTGGGGTGAGGGTGGGAGAACAGAAATTCCAACCCTTTTGGGGGTACAAAATATTTATCAGCCCGCTTATTAGTGGGAAGGGCGGAGGCAGGAGTCTGCCAGAGTTCGTTAGCAACTTCCAAGATAGCCTCATCCAAAGGTATGGCCAGTTTGGTAGTATGGGTAGTCTGCAAATTTTTTAAAAGACGATGTTGTTTGTCTTTGACCTCAGTGAGTTGGATTTCTTGAGACACTGCTACCCTCTTAAAAAGATCCTGGAACTGTCTCAAGTCGTCTGGTGGTGAGATATCTCCAGGGATGACAGCTTCATCAGGAGAGGAGGACTGATCAGTGGTGGATACTTTAGGGGGATGTGACTCTGCAGTGGCCTGGGGCTGTTGCCCTTGGAGGAGAGGCGATGAATGGCGTGGTGATGAGTCTCGACCAGAGGGTGGTGGAACAGAATGTGGAGAGTGTCTAGAAGAGGAACAGGCCGTCATGGAATGTGGAGGGGATGTGGGTGAATAACGATGATGACGATGATGTGGTGAGTAGTCCCTATGATAACGGGAGTAGTCATATTGGTCCCGATAATAGTAAGATGAGCACGAAGGAGAACGCCCATAACGATGATGTGTGGTGTAATCGTAGCACGAGGATGATCTTCTCGAGCGAAGAGATGGAGAAAGGGAGTATGATCTACGCCTGGATGGTGAAGGTGAGGCAGAGAAGTGATGAGAAGACACTCGAAGATCTCTGGGAGGTGTCAGAAATGGAGATGGAAGTCTGTCAGGAGAGGAATATCTCCTGGAGAGCCATGGTGATCTCCTGCTTCATGGTGGGGGCGGAGATGGTGATGGAGTCAGTGAAAATGCAGGAGGTGGTGAGGCCGGTGATGGGCTGCGAATGTGATGGATCTTTGCCCGTGCTTTGGTCGCTGTGCACTCCGGTGCCGAAGTCGGTGCCATCTGTCCCAGCACTGATGACAGTGCCGACCGATGATGAGTTGCACTGGAATCGCGGTTAGCCCGCGTCGATGTCGGTGCCGAGTGCACCTTTGGTGGTGCCGGTGCCGGCGGGTCTCAAGTCGGTGCCATCGGTGTTCCACCCCGAGATTCGGGTGGTGCCAGACACTCATGCACCAAGGTCGGTGCTGTCTTCTCCCGTGCCGAAGTTGTCGGCTCCTCTGGAGAGGAGCATGAAGGAGAGATGGAAGCGTCACGTAACGGTGCCGATTGTGCCTGCAGTGCCATTGGCAGAGTCGGTGCCGATGACTTTGGTGTCGAGGGCGATTCCACCACTGGAGAAGTTACAGTGGTGTGGCGAGACGCAGAAGGCAAACTTCTGGGCGGTTTCAAGGCAGGACGGGCGCTTGAAACTGAAGTGCCCAAATTGGATCCCGAGGTAGTTCTGCCATGAGAAGTCAAAGGCAGAGATCTACTCGGAGAGGGCCTGGGCCTCTTAGGAGGAGCCCTGGAAGGAGAGGAGGCACTCCGTTTCTGAGGCTGCTGCGCAGGCTGAGGCGGGGAGGCTGGCCCTGGCGGTTGGAGCACTTTATCGAAGAGGATCATGCGGAGCCTCATTTCGCGGTCATGGCAGGCCCTGGCTGTAATTTTTGAGCAGTGTACGCATTTTTGCAGTACATGGCTCTCACCAAGACAGCGGATGCACATGGCATGGCCGTCAGACGCTGGCATGGAGTTGCTGCACAGGGAGCATTTCTTAAACCCGGGAGAGCCCGGCATTATGGATGTTAATGCTTCCCTTTTTGTGCTCCGGCTTGTTTTCTATTTTTTTTTTAACTATATACAAGAGTCTAAGGTATAACGGGAGGGAAGGAGAATGGAACTTAATGGACTATATACTAACAGGAAAAACTTATTCTTTTTTTTTTAAATGAACGTGAACAGATATAGAACTATTAATAAACTATTACAGAAATAAACTGAAGAATTATAACTGGGTTTTTCTCACAAAAGGTTGAACCAGAAGGAGAGATGATTGCTCCGTCTGCAGCCTGAGGCAGTTGAAGAGGAACTGGTTGAGACCGGATCGCACAGCGTGGGAGAGCGTGAATGCCGTGAGACCCCCGCCTCCCCCCACCCCAGGCATGCACGGTCTGACTGACTACGGCTTTGAACATCTCCGTCCTGCGGCGCCGGGGCAAGCCCAGCACCTAATGTGGAGCACCCACGGGGACATCACTCGAAGAACCTTTTTTGCATTGGGGGCTGCTAACCCATGGAAAAATCAGTTGGAGGGGAGGCCACACACAAGTGAGAAGCCAAAAAAAAAAAAAAAACCCAAACCTTCACTGATGTGGCCCTTGACTGAGAAGAAGAAAGATATTCACTGTGCACACCAGAGCCTAGTGGGGCCCAGGCTAGTAGATTTTGTGTGCTGCAGTCCCTCAGTAGGCGTGGACTCCCCAATGCTAGGAGGAGATCCCTGAACTTCTGGGGCAGGATCCAGCCCCTAGGCCTGAGGTTCCCTACCCATGACCTAAGGCATACAAAAAGCTGATGTACAGTGGAGCAGTGTTTCTCAAACTTTTTTTAATAAAGTACCCCCTTTTTTAAAAAAAACCTACAGTTTTCATACACACACAAAAAATTTCTACCATTGCAACACATTTGTTGAAGCAACTTAATCATAGCTGGGTGGGCAATGAAATTTTTGGGTGTAAAAAGTAGAAAAATAATACAAAACAAAAACAAAAATTCAGTTTTCTCCAAATTTCAGTTGTGTTGACATACCCCCCCAGACTTCTCTTGATTATCCCAGAGGATACTTGTACCACTGGTTGAGAAACACTGCAATAGAGGATGTGTCCACTGTGATTGGCAAGACAATCCTTTTTCCTAAACTGGAGTTAGGGATCCAATGCAGACCGCAAGCTGTTCAGTATTTCTATACCACATATGACTGGATAAAGCAAGGTCAGTGCTAATCATTTAATACCCAAGAGAGGTGGTACGGATTCAAGAGCTTATTCTTTGGGAACTGTGTTGATATAATAGACTGTAAAGACATTTACATAGTACTGTGCAACGCTTACTAAAAAAAGTAATGCTACGCAAAATCATTGCAGCATATATTAAATGTATTTTTAAAAGCCTGACATCTCAAAAAGTAACTAAATGGGAAATCATCAGTGAACTGGGGTGCTTCTAGTGGCGTCCCAGTGCTAGTCAATATCTTTATTGATAAACTGGATAAAATATATAAAATTGTTGGCAAAGTAAGCAGGTAACACAAAAATGGTAGAGAAATTAATAAGGATAGGTCAGTCCTACATAATGATCTAGATCAGTGTTTCTCAGCCTCTGGTCCATGGACTGGCACTGGTTCCTGATATCTTTATGACACAGTTTAGAAAGGCAGCAAGCTGTCCCTTGTATCAAAAAGGTTCCGAAACAGTGATTGAGATCACTTCAGAAATTGTACTTGAACAATGTACTTTTTAATACAGTCAAATGCAAGGTCATACTTCTGGAAACAACATATAGCACTCAGTAGGGGGCAGTATTTTACAGTGACTTTACGAGTCATGTAGGATAGTCAATTGAACATGAACTCCCAGTGTGGTGCAGCTGCTACAGGAGTAAACACGTAAAAGCAGGAGTCTAAAGAAGTTCAATCTATTAAATTTATGAAAGAAAGGATTAAGAGCAGTGTTTCCTGTAATGTGAGCACTTGGGCAGCAGCCCAGGAGAGATTCAGGTGCCACCCAACTGATTGGCAGAGTGCACACAGCTGACCAGAATCAGCAGCATGTGTTTCCATTGGCAGTGCACATAAGTAAATGTATTCTGTACATGGATGGGAAAATTTAGAGGGAACGTTGATTAAGAGGTAGCTTAAATCTATCAGAAAACAGCATAATGAGATCTAATGGGTGGAGAATGAAGATAGATCAGGGATCGGGACATTATATGGGAGCACAAGGGATCACATGCCCCCACCCCAACAAAATGCTAGAGACAGGAGGGGCCATCCAGCAACCAGATGGGGAAGGCCAGGCTCCCACAGCAGGAGTCTGTGCCTCCCCCACCCCCCTACACTCTCACTGACAGTGGTTGGGAAAGCGGATCAAGGCTTCCATGCTGCTTTGCTCTCCTGGCTGTACCACTCTGGGAGAGGGAGCAGGATTGCCCCACATCCCCCAGTGGGAGCAGAGTGATGTGGCAGCTGGGGGAGCAAAGCAGTGGGGTCACCCTGCTCCACTTCCCTCACCACTAATGGTGAGTGTGAGGATGGACCCCTGCTGCCGGGGCTGGCCCCGCTAGTGCCCTGGTCCACCTCGGTTGGGAGAAGAGGCGGGGTGGGGGCAAAGCAAAGGTGGGAAAGAGTCAAGGAGAGGGCGGGACAGTGGAAGAGTGAAGGGGCAGGCCTTGGGCAGAAGGGGAGTTGTCTAAGGTCTTCCCTGGGCTGGGTGTGATCACATGGCTGGTGGCCCACTGGGTTCCCCCGACCAGTTGCCTCTGTCTGTTGCCTCAGAGCAAATTTTTTGGTGGCCTCAGAGTGGTGGCCACCGACTTTTGCTGGAGGCGGCTCTCAGAGTTTTTCCTAAAATACTTAATTAACTTTAGGAAAAACAAACAAATGTACACATATACACATCCAAATCATTGTAATTTATTTATAGCTAGCTATTAAGAGTTGTGAAAAGTGATACTAACAAACATAACAAGTATCACTTTTCACAGCAGATGCACTTACCCCTGGCAAGCCTGGGGGCAGACTGAGCCCTGGATGGTGGGTAATGTCGCACTTCCCCAGACCTGCTGAGCAACAAACGCAGACAAAGGGTGGGCTGGAGCAGTATTGCTTTTGCGTTGTTTATTGTTACAGATTCTTAAGAGTAAAGTGATACACACACACATCACATTCATGCTGGCTGTTTGGAGGCAGATTACTTTTGATTTCACTGGTAGCTGGAGTGCTGGCCAGGCATCAGCTTCCCAGAGACTCGACCATGATGCTCCTTGGGAGATCCCTTCAGATCTGCAGGAGGCTTCTCTGGGCCGGTCCCAGGTTCCTGCTGTGATGTTACATTTTGTGTGTGAGAGAGAGAGAGAGATTTATTTTCTGGCCACTTCTCAGTTAATTTTTCTGCTTGCAGGGTCTTTGTCTTGCAGGGTCTTGTCACAGACTCTAAACTGCCTTTTTGGTTGGGTATTTCTCATTCACACCTCACACATATTCCACAGGTTACATACATATACATAAGCAATATGATTTCTAGGTAAGTAACCAGAAACCTGTCATAAATTGAATTACTTGACATACTAAAAGGACCTAATGTAAATACTATGGATTAACATACCAAAGACATGTTAAGGACTTAACATAAATTGTAACTAAGGGTATGGCTAGACTGTGGCGGGTTTTCGGGATACCAGAAGAATGCATTTGCTCTTCCGGTTTTTTTTGCGGAAGAGCAACCGCGCTCTTTTGGAAGCCCCTGTATTCCTCGTTCCACCAGGAAGAAGGCAGCTTTTGAAAGAGGGGGCTTTTCCGGAATTTGGCCCAGTCTAGATGGGCCAAATTTCGGAAAAGCCTCTTTTGACAAAAGTGTATCTTTTTCCAATAGATCCTCGCAGTCTAGCTGTACCCTTAAGAAGAGGTAGGGTCAAAGGGAAAGGGGAAAGCAGAGGAGTATGTCCAGTCAGCTAGACGCCAGTGAGGAGGAGGGGGGAGGTCCTGTCCTGTCCGACTGATTACAGTAAGGGGAGCAACGGGGGCCAAGGGCCATGGGGGGAGGCAGCAGAGGGCTGGAGCCTGCATCTACAGCCCAGAGCTCTGCAGGCGTTGGACAGGGCCTAGGGATGGAGCCAGAAGCCACTGGGCTGGAACTCAGAGATGGAGCCTGAAGACCCAAACACAGAACCTACTGCCCTGCCACTGCTGGGCTGGAGCCCAAAACCTAAGTCCCACCAGCCCTGGGGGAAATGGGAACACAGCAGCTCCCTGCTCCACCAGTGTTGTGCCCCAGGCGTCTCCAGGAAAGTGTAGGACCCAAACCCTGCTGCAGCCCCAGCAACCCACACCAAGCTAGTACATCCAGGAGCAACATGAAAGCGGAAGGGCAGCTACTTTGCCCCTCACCTTCAAATACTGCCCAGGAGACTATGGCCACAAGAAAAGTCCCTGGTAGCCGCATGTGGCCACAGTGGCTACATTTGAGAAACAGTGAGCTAGACAGACTAGAATGGAGCACAGTTTCTTTAATAGTGAGTGTAATTAATAGGGATGTGAATGTTTAACCAGTTAACAGGTAAGCCTAACCTATTAAGGTTTTAAACGATGGGGGCTGAAGCAGTTCCCCACCTGCCACAGGAAGGGGGCTGCTCCAGCCCCAAGGGGGGCCCACCGCAGACAGGGGCTGCAGCAGTGTCCCAGCCCGAGCAGTCTCTGTCTGCAATGGGCCCAGGCACCCTGCAGGCAGGGGCTGCTTCAGCTGGGACACCGGAGCAGCCTCTGCCTGCGGAGTGCCTTTGCCTACCACAGACGGGCTGCTCCAGCCTTTTTCCTATAAGCCCAAACTGTGTTTGGTCCTAAAAAGGCATGTGACCATGTCACCTGATGCTAGAACCCATTTTGGATCTGGTACTTTTCAACTCAAAGTGAGGAAAAAATTAAGGGATATAAAGGGGGAAACGGGATATAAAGGGGGAAACTGAACTGGGGGAATAGTCAGATGCCAGGAGACACTCACTTACCATTCAAGATGGCTGCTGGAAACATCTAAGACTGAACAGGGGGAAAGACTGGACCCAAGGTAGGAGGCTGCCTAGCTTGTGAAAAGGATGATTAGAACGAGGTAAGAATTTTCATGTTACAAGTATCTTAGGGTGCGTCTACATAGCACCCTAAACTCAAAATAAGATACGCAATTTGCCCTACACGAATTACATAGCTTATTTCAATTGTATTTTGAAATAGCTTATTTCGAATTTTGGCATGTCTACACAGCACCAAATTTTGAAATATGGTTGCTGGATGGCCCCTCCTGTCTCTAGCATTTTGTTGGGGTGGGGGCATGTGATCCCTTGTGCTCCCATATAATGTCCCGATCCCTGATCTATCTTCATTCTCCACCCATTAGATCTCATTATGCTGTTTTCTGATAGATTTAAGCTACCTCTTAATCAACGTTCCCTCTAAATTTTCCCATCCATGTACAGAATACATTTACTTATGTGCACTGCCAATGGAAACACATGCTGCTGATTCTGGTCAGCTGTGTGCACTCTGCCAATCAGTTGGGTGGCACCTGAATCTCTCCTGGGCTGCTGCCCAAGTGCTCACATTACAGGAAACACTGCTCTTAATCCTTTCTTTCATAAATTTAATAGATTGAACTTCTTTAGACTCCTGCTTTTACGTGTTTACTCCTGTAGCAGCTGCACCACACTGGGAGTTCATGTTCAATTGACTATCCTACATGACTCGTAAAGTCACTGTAAAATACTGCCCCCTACTGAGTGCTATATGTTGTTTCCAGAAGTATGACCTTGCATTTGACTGTATTAAAAAGTACATTGTTCAAGTACAATTTCTGAAGTGATCTCAATCACTGTTTCTGAACCTTTTTGATACAAGGGACAGCTTGCTGCCTTTCTAAACTGTGTCATAAAGATATCAGGAACCAGTGCCAATCCATGGACCAGAGGCTGAGAAACACTGATCTAGATCATTATGTAGGACTGACCTATCCTTATTAATTTCTCTACCATTTTTGTGTTACCTGCTTACTTTGCCAACAATTTTATATATTTTATCCAGTTTATCAATAAAGATATTGACTAGCACTGGGACGCCACTAGAAGCACCCCAGTTCACTGATGATTTCCCATTTAGTTACTTTTTGAGATGTCAGGCTTTTAAAAATACATTTAATATATGCTGCAATGATTTTGCGTAGCATTACTTTTTTTAGTAAGCGTTGCACAGTACTATGTAAATGTCTTTATAGTCTATTATATCAACACAGTTCCCAAAGAATAAGCTCTTGAATCCGTACCACCTCTCTTGGGTATTAAATGATTAGCACTGACCTTGCTTTATCCAGTCATATGTGGTATAGAAATACTGAACAGCTTGCGGTCTGCATTGGATCCCTAACTCCAGTTTAGGAAAAAGGATTGTCTTGCCAATCACAGTGGACACATCCTCTATTGCAGTGTTTCTCAACCAGTGGTACAAGTATCCTCTGGGATAATCAAGAGAAGTCTGGGGGGGTATGTCAACACAACTGAAATTTGGAGAAAACTGAATTTTTGTTTTACAGTACTGTATTATTTTTCTACTTTTTACACCCAAAAATTTCATTGCCCACCCAGCTATGATTAAGTTGCTTCAACAAATGTGTTGCAATGGTAGAAATTTTTTGTGTGTGTATGAAAACTGTAGGTTTTTTTTAAAAAAGGGGGTACTTTATTAAAAAAAGTTTGAGAAACACTGCTCCACTGTACATCAGCTTTTTGTATGCCTTAGGTCATGGGTAGGGAACCTCAGGCCTAGGGGCTGGATCCTGCCCCAGAAGTTCAGGGATCTCCTCCTAGCATTGGGGAGTCCACGCCTACTGAGGGACTGCAGCACACAAAATCTACTAGCCTGGGCCCCACTAGGCTCTGGTGTGCACAGTGAATATCTTTCTTCTTCTCAGTCAAGGGCCACATCAGTGAAGGTTTGGGTTTTTTTTTTTTTTTTTGGCTTCTCACTTGTGTGTGGCCTCCCCTCCAACTGATTTTTCCATGGGTTAGCAGCCCCCAATGCAAAAAAGGTTCTTCGAGTGATGTCCCCGTGGGTGCTCCACATTAGGTGCTGGGCTTGCCCCGGCGCCGCAGGACGGAGATGTTCAAAGCCGTAGTCAGTCAGACCGTGCATGCCTGGGGTGGGGGGAGGCGGGGGTCTCACGGCATTCACGCTCTCCCACGCTGTGCGATCCGGTCTCAACCAGTTCCTCTTCAACTGCCTCAGGCTGCAGACGGAGCAATCATCTCTCCTTCTGGTTCAACCTTTTGTGAGAAAAACCCAGTTATAATTCTTCAGTTTATTTCTGTAATAGTTTATTAATAGTTCTATATCTGTTCACGTTCATTTAAAAAAAAAAGAATAAGTTTTTCCTGTTAGTATATAGTCCATTAAGTTCCATTCTCCTTCCCTCCCGTTATACCTTAGACTCTTGTATATAGTTAAAAAAAAAATAGAAAACAAGCCGGAGCACAAAAAGGGAAGCATTAACATCCACAATGCCGGGCTCTCCCGGGTTTAAGAAATGCTCCCTGTGCAGCAACTCCATGCCAGCGTCTGACGGCCATGCCATGTGCATCCGCTGTCTTGGTGAGAGCCATGTACTGCAAAAATGCGTACACTGCTCAAAAATTACAGCCAGGGCCTGCCATGACCGCGAAATGAGGCTCCGCATGATCCTCTTCGATAAAGTGCTCCAACCGCCAGGGCCAGCCTCCCCGCCTCAGCCTGCGCAGCAGCCTCAGAAACGGAGTGCACAATGGTTCACTCTGGCCTTAAAATCTATGGGTGAAATCCAGGCTCCACTGCAGTAAATAGTAAAATTCCCATAAATTTCAGTGGAGCCAGGATTTCATGCTATGAGCCTAAGCAAGACTTGGCACACTTGCAGCCATTGTGGATAATATTTTGATGTTTGAAGTCAATCTATATGCCATGCTCCAGCAATCGAGGGAAAAGGTGATCAAGTGAAATCTGGACAAATGCATAACACCAGCTGAAGTACAGTATACTGATTACTTGGTCTCATGAGTGTATCAAGACCAACACTGCAAAAAAGTGGCATCAATTTCTGAGGTGAAGCTACTTAAGAATCATGCTCACTTGGAAATATAGTAACGATGGCAAATCACCTTGCCAAGTTTTTACTACAATTTGTGGAAGACCTTGGTACCACTAAGAGTTTCCCTAAAGAAAGACAATTAAGAAGATTTTGTCTTCAACAAAATGAATCAGTTACCTACTAGTACAAGCATATTGACATATTCTGATATAACTAGAGAGTTAACAGTTCAGGTGTTGAATGAGGACTTAAGGGATGTGCTACTACAAGGAGGAAACCAATGGTGTATATCCCAGGTTGTCACATCCATAAGCAAATTTGTACACAGGGTGACAAAGTAGTCTCTGCACAATGTAAGAAAATTAACAATGGAGCTACATTGATTTACATCAGCAGAGGATCTGATCAAGATCTTACCCAGGGTAGGCAGACAGTGGATTGAGAATACAGCTATGTAAATCAATGCCATTTCTTCAGTACACAGAATGTCAAGTTTAATCTATTTGGTTCTGAATATCATTGATTCCAGACCTCATGGCAGTTTTCTTCATAAGGAACACTTTATGATCTGTCTTACCTCAACAAAAGCTTTGTTGCAGAATCCATGCAGAAATAAAAAGATATGGACAATACCCATGTTACCTAGACTGATTGTATTATATATCTTTTATTGGTTAAACTTCTGTTGGTGACACACATTTTTAAGCTACACAGAGCAGTTCTTAAGGTCAGAAGCTTGTCTCTTTCACAAACAGAAGTTGGACCAATAAAAGATTACCTCATCCATCTTGTGTCTCTCATTTTATTCTTGACATTGTTATTTCAAAAGCTTCAGAGGGGTAGTTAGTCTGTAACAGGTCATCTGAAGAAGTGGACAGTGCCCATGAAAGCTCATGATACCATCTACATGTTTTGTTAGTCTTTAAAGTTCTACCAGACTTATTGTTATTTCAGCAAATTGTGCATTCAGTAGAAAAGGTATGTAAGCACTGTAACACTGAAATCAAATGATATTAAAATATTTTCATTGGAGCAAATTGCCATGTTTTCTGTATAGTAATGCAATGTATATTCAGCAAATCTGAATTTTTGTTAATATTACATTAGTGATATGTTTCCTTTAGAGGGGGTGTAATATTATCTAATAGTCACAAGATGGCAATAGTACATATAGTTTTACAAGCTGGACTTTTCAAGGACTTTCAGCACTGCAGTAGTCTCAGAAAATCTGTTGCATTTCACAACAAAGTTTGTTTTCCGGGATACTCTGCATCAAGAATCATTCAAATACAAGACCACAGCCTGTATTGATAGACAAACATAAACCTGCAATCTTCTCTTTCCCATTTGGACATTTGATTATGACTTTAGTTCTCACAATAACATGAACAGCTTCTTCTTGTCTCTGTTAGTAGGTCTTCTTTTCAGTAAAGACTATGTTAAACCTACAGAAATAGATGGGAAGAAGAAATGGAAAGGTGAAGGTACCACACCTAACCTGGAGAGCATTGTAATTGGAAGGTGTTATGAATACATTCGAATTGTGAATCCTAATATTGGGTAAGTACTTTTCTTTCTGAATCAGTCTCCGCACTTGAATGATTTTACAAATCATAGGTCTGGTACGACAGTCTTAATCATGTGAGTAGTCCGTTGAAACCAACATATTTGTAGTTCTTGAGAAATCCAAAATTCATCTTTAAGAAATCTAGTAAAATAAATATATTACAGGGATGGGGGAAGCTATTTGTCAGCAGTACTTCAGATTTTAGCTGATTTTTTTTCATTAATGTCCCTAAAGTGCAAAAGAAAAGCTGAAGGGATGGGATATCTAATTTAACCCTCTTGTGCTTTATGTTGTAAGGTATGTTAGCTTCTGATAACCTAAATCTGGCTGTATTGACATGTTTCTCATAGTAATTAACTGTATGACATCAATCCTAAATTTAAGTTCCAATGAATGATAGACTTGTGGACCCATATGAATAATAATGGTGAAAAAATGTTGACACTAGTGAGATGAGTGTTAAATAGGATTTTAGCTGAAATTAGTTGTGATCCAGGGTTTTATTAGAACACGTTTTCACAAAGACTGAAGATTCTGATCTTTTTCTGCAAAAAAATAGAGTAATTACTGGAATGTTTAGATTAAAACAAAGCATATGCACCTTTCAGACAAAGGGTATGCCTATACTGCTACCCTGCGTCTACACAAGCTGCCAATTATTTCGAAATACTTTTCAAAATAATGGGCGCACTGTTTCGCCATCCTGGCAAACCTTGTTGCACAAGAGACAAGGGATGGCTCGAAATAGTGCTTTGTTTCAAAAGTTGGGACCATTTATTTCAAAGATGAGCCACATTTCAAAATAAGCTATTTCAAACTAAAATCAAAATAAGATATGCAATTTGCATAGCAGTGCAGTGCAGATGCACCCAAAGCCAAAAAAACAAGTGTATTGATATAAGACACTCATCTGTTCTGAATAAAGTAACATTTTGTAGGAAAAGGGGCAAAGAAAAAGCTAGTTCCAAAGAGATTAGAGCAGAAAACTTCTGGAAAGAGACCTTTAGGGCACATCTACACTACACGGAAGATGGATGCTGCTGCGGTCGATCTTCCAGGGTTCAATTTAGAGAGTCTAGTGAAGATCCACTAAATCAAACTCAGAGGGTGCCCCCATCAGTGCTGCTACTCCTGCTCCTCACAAGATGTATGGAAAGCCGATAAAAGCATTTGCTCCCATCAGCCTCCATCAGTAATTAATGTAGCTGGAGTTGCGTATCTTAATTCAACCTTCTGTTGCAGTATAGACCAAGCCTTAGAAAGATTTCTAGAAGAAAGAAACAAGGAGAAACAAAATGTGACAAAGAATATCAGGAAGAAAATCATAGGTATAAATCTAGTAACTGAACCAGCTAGTATGCATTTACAAAAGATTGTTCCAGGTGAAAACCTAGGTTGGAAGTTAAATATTCTTCTCAGACCTTGTTCAGCAGAAGATAAGAAATCACAATGCACCTTACTTAGCAAGATGTAGAATTACCTTAATCAGAGAAAAGTCTTTCTGCCTTAAGAGAATTATTTAGGATATGAACAGTTTCATAATCTGAGGGTACCCCCCATCTGGGACTGCCCCAGCCCTGAGCCTCCCATTCCCAGGTGCCCTTTAAGGGGAGGGCAGGCTGAAGATCCGCCCCCCCCACCACAATTCATATGGGGATATTGCTGGCTATTCCCCTTCGTCAGTTTGCTGCATTCCATACTCTTGCTGGGAAGTGCAGGGGACAGACAAACCTGGACCTGCCCCAGCCGGGGGATATGCACTCCTTCCCCAGCTGTGTCCTCTGCAGCAGCCATTAAGAGGTGCTTCTCACCTGGCCCCAAGTTGCTGCTGAGAGAGGGCTGGGGTAGTTCTGTCTCCCTGGGGCAGCCTGCATACTGAACCCCTTATCCCCACTCACACCCCAGAGCAATGATTTCAATGAAGCATGTACATTTTCATTTTATTTTACAAAAATCAAAATTAATTGAGTTAAGGACTCGAGCAATGCCGGGTAAATCTTCTAGTAATTTATATGCATATAGGTGAAGCCCAAAGTCCAGTGTATCCCAAAATGACATTAAATCCACATTAAGGTTGCAAAGTCAAGCACTGCAAAGTTAGGAAATGCCAGAATTAAGGGTCCCCAACATCACATCATAACTCTCTGGCACAGTCAGTATGGAATCCAGTATAGTTCTCCATTGTAGTATTCAGCTTCTTTAAATAGACCATCATTTCTCTTCCTGTAGTCCCCTGAAATATGCAACTTCCAATTTTTGTACCACACGAGTGTTAGCCAATGCCCAGGTGCCAGCTAATGGTCGGGTGAGGCAAGGTGTATGCCACCCAGTAACAACGCTAGGCAGCCAGGACAGGCGGGGGTTCTTTTGTTTGTGTTCAGTTCGGGTACAGCAGCACGGGTTCAAGTCAGAAACTTGACACGCACTTACTTATTTGTAGGAGAAAGAAAGAGAAAGAAAGGAAAGAAAACTTGGTTCTATATATATATATATATATATATATATATATATATAGTGAATGAGGGCACAAACTTATTTTTACTATAATTTAGGCAGCAGTCCGAAAAACAAAACAGGGCAGCGATTTGATTGACAGGTTAATTGGGTTTTCACAGTTTATAGCTGAATCACATTACCAAAGGCAGTTTACAATAGAAATGAAACAGTTTGACTTAAGAAACTATAATAGAGTAACTAAACTTATAACATAGTAACAATTAAAGTGTACACATAAAGAAACACATTGCAGGTATAAATTCTCACCCCTGCGTTCCAGACTTGGCGTGGCCAGCGTCTTTCTCTCAATTCCTCGGGAAGAAGTAGGGCGAGGTTGGGCATCCCACGGACCTCGAGAGACAATCAATACCTGCCAGCAGGTATAGGTGATTGGAGCTCAAATGGGGTGGGCTACTAAACCCCTCTTTATACCCCTTGGGTCACGTAGGCTTCTTCCTTGTCTAAAGTGGCCAATTAGGAAAAATGGCTTTGAAAGCCAAGTTTCCCACGAAGGGTGCAAAGCATAATTCACACCTGGGAAAATGCAGACAATGGGCACTTCTAGTATGTGATGGGCGAAGATTCCTCTCCTGGGACAGTGCAGGCGTGTCAATTACTGGTACTAGCCATCAGGGCGACGAGAGGCCCCCAGTTGTCAGCTAGCCCATTTACTGTCTAGTTTCTGTTTATGGTAAAGTCAGGGACAGGCAGCACACCTGCATTCCCAGGGCATTAAAGACTGACTGCCTTTCTCTTGCTCTCTGGGGGTGGGGGAGGAACAAGATGGGGTTCATGTCTGGCTACAACGAGGCAGAGGTCCGACAGGAAACAGCCTCATTTACTACACAGCTCTGATTCATCCCCAGAGCATAAAATCATGGAATCATAGAGCTGGAAGAGACCTCAGGAGGTCATCAAGTCCTGCCCCGTGCCCAAGGCAGGACCAATCCCAACTAAATCAACCCAGCCAGGGCTTTGTCAAGCTGAGACTTAAAAACCTCTAGGGATGGAGATTCCACCACCTCCCTAGGTAACCCATTCCAGTGCTTCACCACCCTCCTAGTAAAATAGTTTTTCCTAATTTCCAACCTAGACCTCCCCCACTGTAACTTGAGACCATTGCTCTTTGTTCTGCCATCCATCACTACTGTGAACAGCCTTTCTCCATCCTCTTTGGAACCTCTCTTCAGAAAGTTGAAGGCTGCTATCAGATTCCCCCCTCACTCTTCTCCTCTGCAGACTAAACAAACCCAAATCCCTCAGTCTCCTCATAGGTCATGTGCTCCAGCCCCCTAATCATTTTGGTCACCCTCCGCTGGACCCTCTCCAATGCGTCCATATCCTTTCTATAGTGGGGGGCCCAGAACTGGACACAATACTCCAGATGTGGCCTCACCAGAGCCGAATAAAGTGGAATAATCACTTCTCTAGATTTGCTGGCAATGCTCCTTCTAATGCAACCTAATATTCCAGTTGCCTTCTTGGCTACAAGGGCACACTGTTGACTTATATCCAGCTTCTCATCCACTGTAATCCCCAGGTCCTTTTCTGCAGAACTGCTACTTAGCCAGTCAGTCTCCAGGCCTGTAACAATGCTTGAGATTCTTCCATCCCAAGTGCAGGACCCTACACTTGTCCTTGTTGAACCCCATCAGATTTCTTTTGACACAATCCACTAGGTCACTCTGGACCCTATCCCTGCCCTCCAGCATATCTACCTCTCCCCCTAGCTTAGTGTCATCTGCAAACTTGCTGAGGGTGCAGTCCATCCCCTTATCACGCAGCCTGTGCAATAATGAGGTGGCGGTTCTGTAGAAAAAAATAGTATGTATGAGTTAAAGATTTTATCATAATGCATATGCACAAAAGGCTGAATTAAGGTTACACAGGCATCCTTTATTCTGACATTTCCTAGTTTTTGAATTCTTAACTTTGTCTCTCTATATATAAAGAAAATGTTTTCCTGCGGAACGACAGTGACATATCACTCTGTGTCCTGCTGCCCCCTCTGCTCTCAGCTGCCCTGCCTCCTCCCTCCCCCATCCCCAGTGCTGCGGAGCAGTAGCCGTCTGCCCTCCCAGGGTGGGCCAGAAGCCACGTGCCCTCCCTCATCCTGGGTGCTAGGAGCCATGCGCCCTGCGGTCTCCCTGCTCCTGGGTAGGAGGGAGCCACGTGGCCTCTCCCCGCCTCCTCCCCAGTGCTCCAGGGGGGCGGGAGCCACATGGTCTCCCCCTCTCTACATCCGCAGCCCCATCACACACTTCCTCAGCTGAGACCCCACACCCGCAGCCTGCTCACTCATACACCCCCAACCTGAGACCCTGCACTCCCAACCCCCTCACTCACCACCCTATTGAGACCTGTTGAGGGGGGTTGGTGAGTATAATGAGCAGGGGACGCAGCCCCCTAGTAACCTTAACATTCTTCTAATATAGGGATTTTTAAAATGTAATTTCCTACATTAAAAAAAACAAACCTGAAAAATCAGATATTCCATGCTGTGGAACCATACAGACTTCCAATTTAAATCATCAGCATTGTCTGGACCTTTGGATCTACAGTACATACCTCTAACACTTGAGCTAAGGGAGTAAATAGTAGTAGTAGTAGAAGGCTGTTATCATCTATACTTAAAAAACAACAAATAATCTAGTAGCACCCTAAAGACTAACAAAACATGTAGATGGTGGTATGAGCCTTCATGGGCACAACCCACTTCTTCAGATGACCAGATTCAAGAATAAATAAGGGAAGGGGGGGACAAGGAAACAAAATGGAAGGGAGCAGGGCTGGCCTTACCACGAGGCGAACTGAGGTAGCCACCTCAGGTGCCAGACTGTGGGGGGGTGCCACTAGGACCCAGAGTGTAGAAAACTGTGTCTGCTGCTGGTGCATATGTATTCTCTCTGCTCTAGATGCACAGAGATGGTGGAGTGCTGTGCTGAAGGAAGGAGGGCACAAGAAACATAACAGGCAGGAGAAAAGGTGGCATGGGGGCGTCATTTGAGCTCCCCACCTGAGGTACCAAAATGTTGTGGGCCAGCCCTGGAGGGGAGGAAAAAAAAAGAGACAGTGAGTAGATAAGCTTCAGAGGGATAGCCGACTTAGTCTGTAACAGGAAAGACTTAAAAAACAACAAATAGTCTAGTAGCACCTTAAAGACTAAATAGTTACAAGAGGCTGATAAGAACCATTAGTTTTCACACCAGATTCTACACAGACATCAAGAACCATTAGCACCTTCATTGTTTGGTTTCTTGATAATGTGCGAGCCATCCGATATCACGATTCATACCATTTGCATGAGAATTGAACTTCTGAATGAAGTTTAAGTTCCAATCCCTCTCTGTGTATTTGGCTTGTGGAATTGGTCTGAAACAAAACAGCGACTTGGAGATCCATTCATGAGTATCCAGGAAGATTAAATTTGATCTGAGGAAGTGGGTCTGGCCCATTAAAGCTCATCACCTAATAAACCATCTTGTTAGTCTTTAAAGTGCTAAATAGTCCTGTCTTTTGTTTCAGCAAGACCAGACTAACACGGCTACATCTCTATTACTATTCAGGAAGATTAAAGTGTTCTCCAATTTTGTTGCCTTTTTGGATATCTGATTTGTGTCCATTAATTCTTTCCCGTAGAGATTGTCCAGTTTGGCCAATATGCATTGCAGTGGGGCATTGCTGGCATAGATCACATTAGTGGAAGTGCAGTTAAATGAGCCTTTGATTTGGTGGCTGATGTCATTGGGTCCAGTGATGAAATCGCTGGTATAGCTGTGTGTGCAGAGTTGGCACCAGGGCAGATTGCAGGGGTAGGTTCCTGGATGATTATGTTATCACCTACAGTCCTCAACTTAAACCCCTCCAACGCATTATCAACAATCTACAACCTATCCTAGAAAATGACCCCTCACTCTCAGAGGCCTTGGGGGAAAGGCCAATTCTCCCTTACAGGCAACCCCCTAGCTTCAAACAAATTCTTTACAGTAACCACACAACACTCCTCCATCATAGTTTTGGCTGCCCCAAACTATCCAATGGCCAGGATGGCTCTGATTCTCTTCTTGAATCCTGTTTCAATTCTAATCACTGTGACCAAACTGTGCTACAAATGGTTCTTTTGGGGTGAGAATATTTTTAAGTAATAAATCCCATTTTCACCAGCAAGCCTATAGTTTTTGCTGAATTACTGTAAGTATCTAGCTGCAAATCCTGCAATATCTTAGATGCTAGCTGATTGACTTCATTAATTTATTACAAACTGCCCCCACACACTTTATAATCTTAGTTTTATTTCCTTTTGGGGCTTGTGGGAGTATGTGAACAAAGCACATATTGCTGGTATGCTATGGGAAAATATTACTATGTGTTTTAATTATTTCAGTGAGAAGAACTGTACAGAGATATGGGAAGCTTTTATTAATAAAGATCCTTGCAACATTTTACCATCGGATTATGACTTATTCATTAACCTGTCAGTGCACACAATTCCACCAGCAAGGTACTGATTATCAGTAGTATGTTAATGATCATCTAACATCTCTCCCCTGTCTTAGTAGTCCAAAATTGACCAGATTTGATATGGTGGGTCCTGGGTTGATTTTTTGCTCACTGTGTGGGCTGCAAACTAAAAGGTTGAGAACCAGTGTTCTAGTCTTTGACCTCTCAGCAATGAAGTGTGAGGGTGATGTGATGTGGTTTAGAATAGTGCTGTAATAGTGAACTTGTAACCAAATAATTGTGATTTAAAGCTGGTCAGAACTACTACAGACAAGGATGTGTCCAGTTAAACAGCTAAATGTTTATAAAAGCACTCAAAGCACTTTAATTAAACCAAGCTCAAAACCTATCTTATGCATGTTGAAGAGTAAATATCTTCATTCAGCCCTGACAAGTGAGCTATCTAATTTCAATGTCACCATTGCAAATAAAATGTTTATAAGAAAAGCCCTATAATGGCACAACTGTACCACTGCAGCATAGATACTACAGAATTGGAAAAAGATTCTTCTCATCACACATAATAAATCAACCTCTTTCAGAAGCAGTCGCTAGGTTGACAGAAGAATTTTTCCATTATCTAGCTGTGTCTACACCAGAGCATAAATCGACAATTATGTTGCCACAGGTAGTTATGCCAATCTAACTTTGGAATGTAGATCAGACCTTAGTTTTATTTTATTTGTGTTGATCACTTGTCTGTATAGAAACTTGTGCTGCCACACATTAAATGAGCATGTGGATCTTGCTGCCACGCACTTCATAGTGCTGCTTTCAGTGCATGACAGCAGGGTCTATATGGTCACGCTTTAGATTCACACCCTGGCTTGCTGTATGCTAAGTCCATATAGACAAGTCCTGTGTGTCTATATGTCTCACTTTTCCTAAACCTGTCAGCTCAAGACAGGAGAATTCTACATACCCTGAGTCTTTCTATGGCTCAAGCTCTATTCTCACAGTGGTGTCAGTCCCCTCAACAACTCCACTGTCAAGTTTTGCCAAAATTACACTATTGTTAGGGCAAACTTTGTCCCTAGATCTCTATTAATTGAAGTATAAAATTTAAAAGTATTTAATTAATTAATATTAGTTGGATTAGACCAAGCCATTGGTGAGATTCTGGTCTTTAGAAATGATTTCAAAAACGTTATTTTAAATGTTTTCCCTGCCACATCACACACACACCCATCCAAAGGATGGCTTGGGTTTTGGTACTTCCTTTTGTTTTCTCTCCTTAGGCTCTGTTCTGGGAAAATAACCATCTGCTGGTCACTAGCTATTCTGATAAAAGTCGTCGCTACGTGCCTCTGTGTGATACTCTAATTGCTTCATTTGGAGATTTCCTAAATTGGTGTGGACAAGCAAATGATACTGGTAAGACAAGAAATAATACAATGAAGAGTTGGTTATAAATTCATGGTGGGGCTAAAAGACACACTGATTGTTTTGTACTAGAGATATGAATCTGATTCTGCTCTCATACCCACATAAACCAGGAGTAACTCCCCTGGTCAGTGTTATGATTCTCCACGAGCTTATATAGGCATTTACACTTCATCTGCAGCTGAAGCACACACTGAAATTTGGAGGGAGGTTGCAAAAGTGGATTTAAGTCAACTTTTCATTTCCCGAATCCCAGGGCTTTCTGAGCACCAGACCAGTTTTCATGATTTGAGGTAGAGCAGTTTCCATAGATACAGGGGACTGCTTTGAGACCACAGCCTGTCACAGAATCATAGGACTGGAAGAGACCTCAAGAAGTCATCTAATCCAGTCCCCTGCACTCATGGCAGGACTAAGTATTATCTAGACCATCCCTGATAAGTGTTTATACAAAATGTAAAGACCAGTGAAAGGGAGGAGAAAAATGGTGCATTACTGTCATGGATATATATCCTATCAGATCTTAAGTCACATACAATGTATATTTTAAAGCCACTTTGAATTTTCTTTCATCATATTTTCAATAATGAGCACTACGTTTCTTCCCACAGGATTTGATTATGATTCCTGCCCTACGACAGAAGAGTGTGAAAATAATGCAGTAGAATCTTTCTGGAGGATTGCATCAATCACTGTAAATCATACAGTTTACACTCATTAAATATGTGCACAGTTCAGAAAGCTTTAATAGGGTCAAAAGAATATTTTCTGGAGTTCTTACCACTAGTTTAGGCATACCCTTAAGGCCCTGTATAGATTAGAACTTAAAGGTGTGATATAAGCCAGAAAAGCATAGGTTTTATCTTGACTACCTTATGTGTTAAACATGCCACCCAGCCACTTCAGTGTTTGGAAAAAGATGATTAGGCAGGCAGCGAAAGAAGACAGCTCCTGCAGTAAGAGAAGGAGACACTTAATGAGGGACACTGGGTAGCTCCTCCCATCTCTCTTTCCATTTGTAGTCTACGGTACCTATTGGCCAGCTGATTGGCTTGCATCCCCCAGCTCAGGGAACTGACTTGGAGCACAGACTATCTGAATGTGCACCTCTTTCTGGGTGTGGCCTGGGGAGGGTTTTTTCACTTCCTTCACAGCACCTTCTATCCACTGTAGGTTAATTAAGAATGTGCTTTGTATCCAAGGGTATGTCTACACTATGGGATAAGGTGGAATTAAGGTACGCAACTTCAGCTACGTTAATTGCGTAGCTGAAGTTGAAGTATGTTAACTCTACTTTTGGCGCTGTCCACACTGCAGGAAGTTGAAGGGAGAACACTCTCCCTTTGACTTCCCTTACTCCTTGTGGAAGCAGGACTACCAGCGTTGACCAGAGTGCCCCTCTCAGTTCGAATTAGCGTGTCTTCACTAGACCAGCTAATTCAAACCCTGGAAGATTGACAGCGGCAGCTTCGATCTTCTGTGTAGTGTAGACATACCCTAATTGAGGTATTAAACTTGCTGGAGTTGTTTGTTTGTCACAACTTGTGCACAGTTTTCAGTGCCATTAAAAGGATAACATGAACAGTTCCCAGCGATAATAGACCTGGAAATTTGGTCATGGACCTTGGGCTCATGGGATAGAGTTAGATATTAGACCTTGTGGCCCTCATTAGCTGGGAGTGGGTAGGACTTGGAGCTGAGTCCAGGGCAGGTAGGCTGAGGAGAGCCCAGCCTGAATTACAGGTTATGTGGTAAGAGCCTTGTAACCCCTTCACTGGAACCACTTACATGCCTAGTATATGAGAGTATGGGTTATACAGGTCGCATCCCTTCCATATGTGCAAGTTAACAAAAGGTGCGTCCTCATTTCACCACTGTGTCTGGATCAATTACAGGTTGCCTAGGATTTTAATGTGTTAGTAAATATGTTAAAATAGACGTATTTCTAGAGAAAACAAAGCCCAAGAGATCTTAATTCCCATGTAAGGTGCCAGAATGACAGTCTTGAACATGGAAATCTTCCATTCAGAGAGCAAGCATAACACAGAATTGCAGTGTAAAACATCTCATATTGATCTGTCAGAGTGCCCCAACCCTGCCCTGGAGGGAACCACTTCTATGCAGAAAAGGCAGATCACCTTTTGTAGCCACTAATTTCTGGTTCTCTCTACTGCAACTGCCAGGTAGGGAACCAGTTTTGATGGTAGTTTTGCAACATCAGCATTGTCACATATGCCCTCACTGGCCATGACTAGAACCAATCTGTATATAAAATTTATAGGGGATGTTATGAAAAATAACCTTCTGTTATCTATTGCAGTATGCAAAGCAGAGCTCTGGGGTCATATACGTTATGCTTAATGGTTCTGCAATAGCGGGCGCCATCCAGTAAAAGGGTAAGAGAAATAAAATAATATTGTGTTAATATTTTAGGGTTTTACTGAGAAATCAAACATTCAGCTATTGTATAGCACAAAGCTATGGAAGTGAATAATTTGCTGAAGTTTGTGGCTTCAAAACCAATCTTTTCTCCCTTTTTTAACTAGACTGGGAGTAAAAAGTTAAAAAGCTCTTGGGTGCATATTGGGCAGAGTCCTATATTATATGTCAAAGGCCATAGATGTAGAACTTAGCTGTTACATAACATTGTTTATAAAAGACAAAAACACTGAATTAGCCCTAACAAAATTAGTCCTACTGATAGCACCCAAGGATTGTGTAGAGACTATGACTAGTAAAGAGAAGAATGAAATCAGAAATTAGATGGATCAAAACTGATGTGTCAGAAAGTAGGCCTAATTGGAGGGCATGATGGTAACAGGAAGGAACTGTTCCACCCATCACCCTCTTTCACAGTCCTTAAAAGAGACTTGAGTCTGGATTAGCAAGCCAAGACGGGCATCTTTTGCAACACTGTTGTGACGCTGTGACCAGCAAGGCAGCTAAAAGCAATGTGTTTAATAACCCTATTCTGGTATAAGTTTGCCTTGGTGATCGACTGGTCAATCCCAATCTCTCTCACTCTCACTCTCACTCTCACTCTCACTCTCACTCTCACACACACGCACGCACGCACGCACGCACGCACGCCCTCTGAGGGAGAAGGAACGGAACGGAGAGGGATCTTCACAAGCTACTCCTACCTGCAAGCACCACTGCATCTCCCATTGGCCACAGTTGCCTGTTCCTGGCCAATGGGTGCTGTGGGGGAGGTATCTGCCAAGAGGGGCAGCATGCTGAGCCACCTGCACTCCCTCTCCCAGAGCTGCCTTGGCCTTTTCTGGAAGCAGCCCAGGGTCAGGCAGGGAGGGAGCCTGCCTTAGCCTTGCAACACTGCCAACCAAAACATGCTCAAGTGCCACAAGTGCCACAGGGCAAGAGCCCATACCCCAACCCCTCTCCTGGAGCCAGCACTCCATACCCCCTCCTGCACTCCAACACTATGCCGCAGCCCAGAATCCCTGCCTACCTCTGAACTTCCTCCCAGAGCCTGCACCCTGCATCCCAACCTCCTGCCACAGGCCAGCACCCTCTCACCTTCTCTTGCACCCAATCCCCTGACCCAGGCTCAGCCTGGAGTTCCCTCCCATACGGCAAACCCCTTAGCCACAGCCCAGAACCCGCACCTCCTCCCAAATCCCAACCCTTTGCCCCTGATGAAAGTGAGTGAGGGTTGGGGAACAGAGCAAGTGACAGAGAGAAGGGGGATGGAGTAAATAGGATGGGGCTTCAGAGAAGGGGCAGGACCTCAGGGAAGGTGCAGAGTAGATCCTGGGCTGCCCTTATATTTGAAAAGTGGGTATATAAAGGTTGGAGCCACAAATGTGTGCTGCGTTTCTATTTCTTCACCAGTGAGATGACTAGAAAGCCAGCACCAAAGACAGGAACTGCATTTCCTATATTTACTATTCTTTTTTCTCCCCTTTTGTGTTTAAAGTTTTTTTAAAGGTGATTGTTGCCATGAGATTAAGCAGGCTGAAATCTCTATACCTGGAACCCTGAATCCTGTTTAAACTGTTGATCTTATAAATAGGGATGCAAGCGACTAATCGACTAGTCAACTATCCGATTAGCTAAAGCTTATTAGATAATCAACACATTAGTCGACTAGTCGCTTTCCCCCCCACTTGCTGCCTCTATCAGAAAGAGGCAGCAAGGGGGGAAGAGGAGGGGATATTGGGGGGAGCCATCTTAAAAGCTGGTTCCCCCCAGCTCTAGCTCCAGCTCTGTGGAATTAAAATGCTGCATGGAGCCTGGGGTCAGTGGACACCCCACTGGCCCCAGGCTCCACATGGTGTTTCAATCTTTGAAATGCATTCTTTGAAGTACTAGAGTATTTCTTCTGGAATAGCTTATTTTGAAAGAAGCGTGCAGTGTAGACATTTCAAAGCGGAAGCACCACGTGGAGCCTGGGGCCAGCAGGGTACTCCACGTGACATTTCAATCTTTGACACTTCAAAAGTGAAATGCTGCACTAGTCCTTATCGACTAATTGAACAGTTGATGGAAATCCCATTGACTATTCGATTAGTTAATTAATCGAAATTTATCATCCCTACTTATAAAGTCTCAAAGTCATGTTAACAGATTTGAGGCTCAGGGCTCATGTATTTCATGGAAATGGAATACCAGCCTTTTCAAAATGTCAGTTCAGCAAAGCTTAATTTTAAGCACTTGTTTATTTTTCACTGAACTTGACAAAGCTTAAGTTCTTTGCTTAATTAGGCCTATATGAAAAAAATAAAACACAGGGAGACTCTAAAAAGAATAGGTCGCAAGTGATTTCTTGTGTTGCTTGTACTTGAGGCCTACTTAATTTGCTCTCCAATAGGCAATTCACAGATAACAAAGGAAAGGAATGGAGATTTTTGATAAAGAATAGGGAGACATTTTAAGAAACTCTAAGGTCCAAGTGGTAGTGTCATGGCAGAGGGCATACAACTCCCATTTGAATGATGATTAAAGCACATGACTTCTCTTGTTGGCACAAAGTAAAATCTATTTCTTTTTTAAAAAATGGCAGTGGTTAATTTAACAATGGTTAAAACAGCCATACTTGTCCAACGTAATACTCTTAGTTTAACCTTTGGAACTGATTATCAAGAAAAGTAGCAAATTCATTATTGCTTGGAGTCTTTAATCAAGACTGAATGTCTTTCTAAAAGATATGCAGGAGTTCAACCACAGGTTATTGTGCAATAATGTTCACTTATGTAGTACTTGAGGACTTACCTGGTGTTGCTTGGATCTTCACTCAATTTTTGTTTTTCTTCATTTAAATCATTGGTCTTGGTTGGGGATGTGGGTGCGGGGTTCAGTATCCAGGCTGGTCCAGGGAGAGAGGTTAACCCCAGCCCTCTCTCACCACAGCAAAGTGGGGCCAGGTGAGAAGTGCCTGTCCATGGCTGCTGCAGCTGAAGTAGACACAGTCGGGGGACGAGTGCAGGTCCTTCAGCTGAGGGACAGAGTAAGGGTGTGTCTACACAGTAATTCCATTATTTTGAAATAAATTTGAAATAACGGATGTATTATTCTGACTTCTGTAAACCTCATTCCACGAGGAATAACACCTATTCTGAAATAGCTATTTCGAAATAGCTGTAGGGTGAATGCTCCACTGCTGCTCTTTCGATATAGCTCCTCCCCAGGGCCTCCTGGGGCACTAAATCAAGGTAGCACGTCCACATTAGGGAAGCCTGCCTCGGATTAATTTTGAGGCTTCCCTGTAGTGTAGACATGCTACTTCAAAATAACCTATTTCAGAGTATTTCTTCTGGAATAGCTTATTTTGAAATAAGCGTGCAGTATAGATGTACCCAGAAACACAGACACAGAGCCGGCCAAGCTACGGGCTGACCGGGCTACCGCCCGGGGCGCCCCATTGTAGGGGGCGCTGCACGGGGCTGCCAGACCGGGCGGGGGTGGGGCCGCTCATGCGCTGGATGTCGTCCCCAAGTCCACCGCTAGTCAGTTTCAGCAGCGGCAGCGGTGGACTTGGGGAAGCGGTAGGGCAGAGCAGAGCAGCTGGGGTGCTGCCGGGCGCCGAGCAGGGGGGTGAGGGGCGGCGCTGCGGGACCAACTCGGCAGCACCCCAGCTGCTCTGCTCTGCCGCTTGTCCACCGCTCGTCAGTTTCAGCAGCGGCAGCGGAGGACTTGGGAAAGCGGCTGAAACTGACGAGCGTCGGAGCAGAGCAGCTGGGGTGCTACCCCTCACCCGTCTGATCAGCGATAACTACTGCAGTCTGAGGGGAGGGGAGCGGGCTCCCCACTGGAAGCTCTCGGCGGCAGCATGGGGCTTCCCCCGCCTTCCTGCAAAACGGCGGAGGGTTCGCCCCTCGCTGTGCCGTTCCCCAGCAGAATATATATAATTCAGCTGCCTTTATATCAAGCAATTAGACTCTAAGTTATATCAATTTCTTTGCACATAACTGCACCCATCATTATTTACCCTAGAATAATTGCATGCATGAACAAAAAAACTGGGATCAGACTTCATTCAAAAATCAGGCCTGAATTCTTAATTTATAAATTTTTGTTTTGTTTTATTTTTTGTAAGCCAGATGCCTTACAACACATTTTAATGCAATATGTTAAACTGTTCCATTTGATTCAGCACTCTGTTTTATTTGAAGAACTCTAAACTCAAACTTTATGCTTTTATTATCCTATTTAAAGACTTTTTTCCATTGGGCCATCATCCATTTAATTGAAATTATTTTGGGGCATGCCTTGGATAGTACTATTATTGGTCACAAAGACTTAGACACAGGAATAATTTTGTATTGTCTCAGAATTTATGATATACAACATAAATACACATAACTTCCTGTACTCATTGCCAGTAAAAATAATCCATCTTAATAACTCAATCTGCTCTGATAAATCACTCCCTAAAACAATAGACCTTAACCTTCCAGCAGCAAGGCTGATTGTATGTAAAAGGAAAAATGTGGCTTAATATTTTACTGTTTACGTACTCCTGGTTGTGAAGGCAGGCTCTTTTCTGGCCAGGCCTCGTGCGTATGGCCTCCTAGCCCAGGATCACTTTCCCCTCAAACCAAAAGTCCTGCACTATGTGACTTAAGCAGGAGTAAAAAGCCAGGCAGATAAGGGTCATGCAAAGTTCGCACTGACCAAGAGCCATCTCACCCCTTCCCCTTCCCCTTCCCCCTCAGTCCTGTCACTAGGCAGACAGAACCTGTTAAGCCTATCACTGTGAAGCGCGGGAAAGCTTTAGCTCTCTCTATATAACAGCTTCCCCTCCTGCATTAAGTTGAGGGTTCCCGAAAATTTGGAAGGCAGTACATGAGCCAGGTCTGAGGGCTGATCACCCGAGGACCTCCTCCCGCTCACCGAATCAACTAAATCTTCTGCAGAGCGTAAAGAATAACGAATACGCTGTTTTCTCTGTTGTCCCTTGTGTGTCTGATAAGTGTGAGTACTCTTGCTGTTTAGTGTTAGTTAGAAGTTTGTTAAATAATAGTGATAGGAGTAAATTAGTTAGAGGATTGTTAAATTGTGTTAAGAGTTAGATAGATGTTAGACCTTATGAGTGAGATTAATGTAAATATAACTGTTAAAAATCTCTGGGTTGTTGTTGATAATTACTTGGATTTGGAAAGACCTCAGGGAATTCTCCTGTATTGCATTACATTCTGTTTACTGTTCCTGTTAATAGTTATTTGGCGCCCGCGCCTGTAAAAACTGTTAAATAGAAAGTTATAGTTAAAAAACACTTTAATAAAAATTTAAAAGATACTCAGTACAAGGGTGCCTGTTTCTGCACCTCCCCGGGGCTGGCCACATTCCCAAACCTTCCACTGTACACAACACTGATCAGATGTGAGATCAGTTGGCGTAACTCCTTTGACTTAAGTGGAATTATTCCAGCAGAGAATTTGGCCCTTCTGTAGCTGATCTTTTCAATATTATAGTACTAGCAGGCTTACCGGGCTTTGCCCAGGTCCTTCAGGGCAGGGAGCTGGTGTGTGTCGGGGGGGGGGGGGGGGGGGGGGGGGGGGGAGGAGGAGGAATCAGGGCTGGACCTTGGGGATGTGGGGAGGGGCAGTGCAGGAGGCTGGGATGGAGGCGTATGCAAGAGTGAGGATTGGGTGGTGAGAAGGGACTCAGTGTGGGCGGGTGCCATCTGACACAGGCCTTTCCTCTCCCCTCAGGCCTCCTTCTCAGCCACTAGGGGCATTTTCTCCCCCTCCCCTGGCCCACTTCCTGGCTACCAGGGGGTGTTTTTTCTTTCCCCCAGATACCCTTCTCAGCTGCCAGGGGTGTTTTCTCTCCCCCCCCCCCATTCCCTCCCAGCCTCCAGGGGCCTTTACACCCCCACCCCCCCCAAGCACTGAGG
This sequence comes from Pelochelys cantorii, assembly GCA_032595735.1. Lineage (NCBI taxonomy): Eukaryota > Metazoa > Chordata > Testudines > Trionychidae > Pelochelys > Pelochelys cantorii. Next base: position 29,485,809 of record CM064331.1, read on the forward strand.
CCAGGGGCTGGGAGGGGGAAAAGTTTTTGAGGCAGGGGGCTACTTACCCAGTGTGCTGACAGGCAAGATGGCAGAGCCCTAGCCCTGTTGGCCACTCCCTTGGTGGTATGGCTGCCCCAAGTGAACATTATGCAGGATAGGTCTCCTCTTCGGGCTTACTGCTCCCAGGGCCGGTCTCATATTGTATGTCTCCAAACAGCAGCCTTTCCCTTTCTAAGTTATGGAAAGCAGTCCCTTTCCCAGGGCTTCCGGTTTTCCTGGCACAACCAAACCCTGACCTTGCTTTAACTTAGGAGAAGAGGAAGCTGCATACCAAACTTGGTGGCACTAGCTCTTACCACTTAGGAGGAGTTCTTGAAAAAATGGACTCACAGGCAGACAGAAATACTCTAAAATATATAGGGAGTTAAACAGCAAACCTGCCTATGGAGGGTTCTTCCCAGGTCAGAATGGACAGCTTTATAAAAAACTCTTATATTCTTACCTGTTCGCATTATAGGTATTTTACACCCTTTTGATTTATTGATGTGATTTTATATCTACAGATATATTTGTCTTGTGGTTGTTACTCTTCCTTCTATTTTAAAAAACAAAACCCATCCTGTGCCTGAAGAAAGGCTGCTCTTGTAGTTGTTGATTTTTTTTAAAACTAAATACCTAGCGGTTTGGTATAATGCTGCATTTAAAACCCTTATTAACAGAGTCTTTTTCCTGTTCAAACTGCTAAGACCAGCAATCATTAAAACAACAAATCAATAAAACCAACAATCAATAAAACAATAAAACAACAAACTTAGGATTCATGCACCCGTAAACTTTGGGGATTAGAGTTTTGCATCTTGGTTCTGTCTCTGATAATGAGCTCCAAAGAGACCATAGGGGCAAATGCCCTGGACCCTGATAACCTTTTGAAATCAATGAGAATAGAATCAGAGATCTGGTTACTGAGAAAGGAAAAAAAGCTACATAGAACAGAAAAGATCTAACTGTTTGTTTTCTTTAACCAGATTTTTTGCAGACTATGAAATACCTAATTTCCAAAAAGACAGAATTTCACGAATTGAAATCTGGGTCATGGATGACATTGGGGGACCTGACTTGTAAGTTATAGGTGTTAAAAAACTTTGTTTTTCCTCTTTTGGTTCTGATTTTACAATTTTCACTTTATTTTTCTTTGTTAATTATTATTATTATTAGATTGCAGTAACTTTCAAAATGTGTTTTATGCATTCCAAGCACAAAAGAAACCACAGTGTCTTCCTTGGAAGGTGAATCATCTTTTTAAAATATAAAGTTGATGTGACCAGAATTAGGCACAATAAAAAATGTTTTAAAGCCCTAATCTGCTGAGTCAGTAGGCCTATGTGGCCTGGTCCACACTAAAGGGGAAAGTTGACTTAAGATACACAACTTCAGCTATGTACATAGCTGGAGCTGAAGTATCTTAAATCGCATTTTGGCACCATCCACACAGCGGGAGGTCGACAGAAAAACACGATCCCATCAATTTTCCTTGCACCTCATCAGGAGCAGGATTATCAGCACCGATGAGAGTGCCCTCAGTTTGAATTAGCAGGTCTTCACTAGACCCACTAATTTGAATCCCGGATGATTAACTGCGGTAGTGTCTATTTTGTCAGTAGTGTAGATAAGCCACGGCAGGAAGCAGCTATTGAAGCTGGCTCTAAGTGAGGGCAAGGCAAGTACAGGTTAGACTAAACAAGAAGTATCTAAATCCCAAATCAAACTCTGAGGTTTGAAAAATATCTTTTCACTGTCCCCAGTGCATTATTTTTGAGGTTTACACCTCTTTGTAGTTCATGGTTCTGGAAATTAGTAGAAGTGAAGAAATGCCATAAGAAGGTCTCTTCTCATGTACTTGTGACCAATCCAACAATAAGAACTACTAGCACTTCTGAGAGCCTGAGCTTGGGATATTTCAAGCCCAATTCTGCAATCCTGGGAAATTTAAATATTTATCAGCACTTTTAAGATTTTTATTTGGACCAAAATTCTTGATCAGTCATTACTATTTTATGAAATTGAAAGTAAACTTCTATCCAGCCACAGGAGGTAAGATGGATTGGGAAGCTCTCCATGATAGAAGTTTATGTCCGAATGCTAATGTCCAGCAGCAGGAGTTCTAAGTGATTGAGGGAAGGACTCAGGCAGAGTCTGTGAAGTTCACAAGTTCTGAGGTCTAGACTCCAGTTGTTGCAAAGTGAAAATAAAACACTACTGCTGATGCAAGTGTATAAGGAATTCTGATTTGGTTGCATTTTACATCAGCTTTGTACAGTGTAAATGAGGTTACAGTATGCAAAGTAGTGGAGATTTGTATTAGTCTAACAAGTAGATGCCCTATGGGGGTAGTTTTGTTTTTCTGGGGAACTGCTGTTTGGTTACAAGATACCACAGTTTGGCCAGCTTGCTGAAAATCTCCTATAACTTATTAAATTCCATTAAAAATACCTCCACACCAATTGTAGAACATTAAGGTTTTGCGATTAAAGCCCTAGCTGCCATAGCAATTGACACAATGGACATTAGCAAAATAAATAGTTGATTAATAAATGGTTTTGTTAACACAAATTTCTTTCTGCAGGGATTCCTGTGGGAAAGGCAGTGTACAAATATTAGAAGAGAGACTCAAAACCATGGGTTACGACATCACTTGCATTGACAATTACAAGTAATTGGAATTTATTTATTGACTATGGAGTATTTGCTAGAATTTTTCAGAAATGCTAACCTACTTCTACCAATGAGTATTCCCATACCAGGGGGGCCCTAATCTGCAATGTTGTAGCTTTCATAAGAAATTGACTTCTGAATGTGATAATGCCATCTTCCTCAGCCATCTGAGCACACCTCTAAGGATACAGCAATCATACAATTTGTAATTTTATTATTAAATGCAACAGTATCCTCACTCAGTACCAAGACACAGAAGATGGCATGGTCTCTTCCACATAGAGCTATCAATTTACATAGGAAATTAAAATCTGCACCTCCCCGGGGCTGGCCACATTCCCAAACCTTCCACTGTACACAACACTGATCAGATGTGAGATCAGTTGGCGTAACTCCTTTGACTTAAGTGGAATTATTCCAGCAGAGAATTTGGCCCTTCTGTAGCTGATCTTTTCAATATTATAGTACTAGCAGGCTTACCGGGCTTTGCCCAGGTCCTTCAGGGCAGGGAGCTGGTGTGTGTCGGGGGGGGGGGGGGGGGGGGAGGAGGAGGAGGAATCAGGGCTGGACCTTGGGGATGTGGGGCGGGGCAGTGCAGGAGGCTGGGATGGGGGCGTATGCAAGAGTGAGGATTGGGTGGTGAGAAGGGACTCAGTGTGGGCGGGTGCCATCTGACACAGGCCTTTCCTCTCCCCTCAGGCCTCCTTCTCAGCCACTAGGGGCATTTTCTCCCCCTCCCCTGGCCCACTTCCTGGCTACCAGGGGGTGTTTTTTCTTTCCCCCAGATACCCTTCTCAGCTGCCAGGGGTGTTTTCTCTCCCCCCCCCCCATTCCCTCCCAGCCTCCAGGGGCCTTTACACCCCCACCCCCCCCAAGCACTGAGGCCAGGGGCTGGGAGGGGGAAAAGTTTTTGAGGCAGGGGGCTACTTACCCAGTGTGCTGACAGGCAAGATGGCAGAGCCCTAGCCCTGTTGGCCACTCCCTTGGTGGTATGGCTGCCCCAAGTGAACATTATGCAGGATAGGTCTCCTCTTCGGGCTTACTGCTCCCAGGGCCGGTCTCATATTGTATGTCTCCAAACAGCAGCCTTTCCCTTTCTAAGTTATGGAAAGCAGTCCCTTTCCCAGGGCTTCCGGTTTTCCTGGCACAACCAAACCCTGACCTTGCTTTAACTTAGGAGAAGAGGAAGCTGCATACCAAACTTGGTGGCACTAGCTCTTACCACTTAGGAGGAGTTCTTGAAAAAATGGACTCACAGGCAGACAGAAATGCTCTAAAATATATAGGGAGTTAAACAGCAAACCTGCCTATGGAGGGTTCTTCCCAGGTCAGAATGGACAGCTTTATAAAAAACTCTTATATTCTTACCTGTTCGCATTATAGGTATTTTACACCCTTTTGATTTATTGATGTGATTTTATATCTACAGATATATTTGTCTTGTGGTTGTTACTCTTCCTTCTATTTTAAAAAACAAAACCCATCCTGTGCCTGAAGAAAGGCTGCTCTTGTAGTTGTTGATTTTTTTTAAAACTAAATACCTAGCGGTTTGGTATAATGCTGCATTTAAAACCCTTATTAACAGAGTCTTTTTCCTGTTCAAACTGCTAAGACCAGCAATCATTAAAACAACAAATCAATAAAACCAACAATCAATAAAACAATAAAACAACAAACTTAGGATTCATGCACCCGTAAACTTTGGGGATTAGAGTTTTGCATCTTGGTTCTGTCTCTGATAATGAGCTCCAAAGAGACCATAGGGGCAAATGCCCTGGACCCTGATAACCTTTTGAAATCAATGAGAATAGAATCAGAGATCTGGTTACTGAGAAAGGAAAAAAAGCTACATAGAACAGAAAAGATCTAACTGTTTGTTTTCTTTAACCAGATTTTTTGCAGACTATGAAATACCTAATTTCCAAAAAGACAGAATTTCACGAATTGAAATCTGGGTCATGGATGACATTGGGGGACCTGACTTGTAAGTTATAGGTGTTAAAAAACTTTGTTTTTCCTCTTTTGGTTCTGATTTTACAATTTTCACTTTATTTTTCTTTGTTAATTATTATTATTATTAGATTGCAGTAACTTTCAAAATGTGTTTTATGCATTCCAAGCACAAAAGAAACCACAGTGTCTTCCTTGGAAGGTGAATCATCTTTTTAAAATATAAAGTTGATGTGACCAGAATTAGGCACAATAAAAAATGTTTTAAAGCCCTAATCTGCTGAGTCAGTAGGCCTATGTGGCCTGGTCCACACTAAAGGGGAAAGTTGACTTAAGATACACAACTTCAGCTATGTACATAGCTGGAGCTGAAGTATCTTAAATCGCATTTTGGCACCATCCACACAGCGGGAGGTCGACAGAAAAACACGATCCCATCAATTTTCCTTGCACCTCATCAGGAGCAGGACTATCAGCACCGATGAGAGTGCCCTCAGTTTGAATTAGCAGGTCTTCACTAGACCCACTAATTTGAATCCCGGATGATTAACTGCGGTAGTGTCTATTTTGTCAGTAGTGTAGATAAGCCACGGCAGGAAGCAGCTATTGAAGCTGGCTCTAAGTGAGGGCAAGGCAAGTACAGGTTAGACTAAACAAGAAGTATCTAAATCCCAAATCAAACTCTGAGGTTTGAAAAATATCTTTTCACTGTCCCCAGTGCATTATTTTTGAGGTTTACACCTCTTTGTAGTTCATGGTTCTGGAAATTAGTAGAAGTGAAGAAATGCCATAAGAAGGTCTCTTCTCATGTACTTGTGACCAATCCAACAATAAGAACTACTAGCACTTCTGAGAGCCTGAGCTTGGGATATTTCAAGCCCAATTCTGCAATCCTGGGAAATTTAAATATTTATCAGCACTTTTAAGATTTTTATTTGGACCAAAATTCTTGATCAGTCATTACTATTTTATGAAATTGAAAGTAAACTTCTATCCAGCCACAGGAGGTAAGATGGATTGGGAAGCTCTCCATGATAGAAGTTTATGTCCGAATGCTAATGTCCAGCAGCAGGAGTTCTAAGTGATTGAGGGAAGGACTCAGGCAGAGTCTGTGAAGTTCACAAGTTCTGAGGTCTAGACTCCAGTTGTTGCAAAGTGAAAATAAAACACTACTGCTGATGCAAGTGTATAAGGAATTCTGATTTGGTTGCATTTTACATCAGCTTTGTACAGTGTAAATGAGGTTACAGTATGCAAAGTAGTGGAGATTTGTATTAGTCTAACAAGTAGATGCCCTATGGGGGTAGTTTTGTTTTTCTGGGGAACTGCTGTTTGGTTACAAGATACCACAGTTTGGCCAGCTTGCTGAAAATCTCCTATAACTTATTAAATTCCATTAAAAATACCTCCACACCAATTGTAGAACATTAAGGTTTTGCGATTAAAGCCCTAGCTGCCATAGCAATTGACACAATGGACATTAGCAAAATAAATAGTTGATTAATAAATGGTTTTGTTAACACAAATTTCTTTCTGCAGGGATTCCTGTGGGAAAGGCAGTGTACAAATATTAGAAGAGAGACTCAAAACCATGGGTTACGACATCACTTGCATTGACAATTACAAGTAATTGGAATTTATTTATTGACTATGGAGTATTTGCTAGAATTTTTCAGAAATGCTAACCTACTTCTACCAATGAGTATTCCCATACCAGGGGGGCCCTAATCTGCAATGTTGTAGCTTTCATAAGAAATTGACTTCTGAATGTGATAATGCCATCTTCCTCAGCCATCTGAGCACACCTCTAAGGATACAGCAATCATACAATTTGTAATTTTATTATTAAATGCAACAGTATCCTCACTCAGTACCAAGACACAGAAGATGGCATGGTCTCTTCCACATAGAGCTATCAATTTACATAGGAAATTAAAATCTGAATAACAGTTTTACATTAAGTATTTCCTTCTCATGTCTGCAGAATACTTATGATAATGGTAGTTAATGTAGGTACCCAAGGCTTCATTCTAAATTAAATACCATTAAAAAGGGGAAGGTTTAGAAACCGAAATAGTGAATCTCTTCATTTTATAACATTGTCTGATTTGCTTCACTTGTTTGTTTTGAGGAATTTTCTTACTGAGGCTATGTCTACACTGCAGAGCTTTTCCAGGATAGCAGAGGCTATGCTGCGTCCAAGGAGTGCGTCCTCTTTTTTCGAGCAGTTTCTAAAAAAGCGGATGCATTCTTTCGGCATCCCTGTATTCCTCCTCATTGTATGAGGAATAAGGGATATTCCGAAAGAGGAGGAATTTTTGAAATTTGTCCCTGTGTAGAAGGGCCAAATTTTGGAAAAGCCTCTTCCGAAAAAACAAGCAGAAAAAGATACGCAAATTGTGGTTCGCAATTTGTGTATATTTTCCCGATATAGCTCTGCAGTCTAGACATAGCCTGAGTGATACTAACTAAAATAATCTCATTACAGATCTGTACTGCTGTTAAAATGCCTGGATTATCCTTATCACTCTGATTGTTCCATTTTTTCGTAAGTAAACATGGTAAATAAAATCAATCCAATTTCTATGCCATTAGAGCCAAATGAATAATTCACAGCTAACAATTTATTCAGATTTCACCTATTCTACTGATTGCAATTTTTCCATGACAGCTGCCTTGAAATGTATTTTTTTGAAATTATTCAGGAAACAGTTCCTACTCTATAAATTGTATATAAGCAATTAGTTGCAAGTAACTAATATTAATCATTAAAGCAGTGTTGATTATTTTTGATTGAACACACAGACTGCATGATATATTGCTATCCATTAATTGCATGCGCCTAATTCTTAGAATACAGTATCTCTTGCACATACTCATAATTACAAATGCAAAATGTGCTTTGCATGAACATTCTCCAATAAAACTGATATTATAAATCAAATATAACAGCATTAATGCAATTATGTACAATGTAATTTTCAATTCCCAATTTCAAGAAGGTACAGTTTTGATATGCAAAGATTCAGAGAACTTATGTTTCTCCAGTACACTTTTATGAGAAACATGTGGAAACTTAAACACGAGTGGAAACATTCATCTTTGCTGTAGCTCTAGCTAAGTGCACCATATGGATAAATTTAACCCAAAGAATGGGAAGTAGAATTCTTTGTATAAACTGCAAAAATGTTTCCCAACACAAACATCTGAAGTTGAAAGGAAAAATACTAATAGCTAGTGCTAAATTTGAGCTCAGGTGACTAAGAAGGCCATAAGTTTCACAAGCTGACTGTGTGTTGTATGACAAAATACTACTTCCTTTTGTTTGTTTTAAACCTGCTATGTGATAACCGGTCTGCCCCCCACTGGCTCTACAAGAATTAAAACCAGTCTAGGGAGGCTCAGTGGTAGGTAGCCACAGGTGAGGCTGCAGATAATTAAGGGCCAGCTGGGGCTGTATAAATAAAAGCTCCTGGAGTGGAAGAAAACACTCACTGTGGCTGCCAGAGAAGCAAGAGGCTTCCTGAGACAGAGCAGTGCAGAGAGAGGCAGACAGAGCTGGGAAGCTCTAGACCAGGGTTTCCCAACCTATGGGTTGGGACCCAAATATGGGCCGCCATTACATTTCAAAAGGGTCACCAGGTGGCTCTTAAGGAGCCATTCACACATTTTTTGAATTGCCCTGGGACACCAAGTCTTCCTGAAGTGTCAAAATGGGTCCCCATCTGGAAAAGGTTGGGAACTGCTGTCGAGACAAATGTTTCCCAAATGGTGTTCCACGGAACCCTGAGGTTCCGCGAAGTGAAAATAAGGGTTCCACAAGAAAATTCCATTACAATAACATTTTATGATTAAAAAAATAATAATATTTAAACATTTATGAATTTTATTGAAAACAATTTTCATTTGTGTTGATCTCATGACCTTGTTTAGCATTTGTTTATTATTATCCTTACGTATTTGTGGTCTACTTTTTCAGCTCCATATTTAAGACTGCTATTAGGGGTTCTGCAAAATTCTTTTGAGTTTAAAAAGATTCCGTGGCCAAATAAAATTGGGAAACACTGCTCTAGATTAACACTACTCTCAGGCTACAGGGCCTGAGGGTACCAGGGCTGTAGGGAGACAGCCAGGGAAGAAGAAGGCAGCAAGTCCATACCCCTTGCTTATGATGAGTGGCCATTTTAGACTGCAGTTTGTCCCTGAGGCAGGGGCTAGAGGATGACTGGCAGTAGGGTCATTGAGGCAAGTTCGATATAGGGGTTGAAGGTTCACTGAGAGGGAGGACCCCAGAGTGTGGGGGCACTGCAGCAAGTTACTACCCAGAGGGGAGGGCACCATGATTTGGGAGGGGCCCAAATATAAGGTGGCAGAGCCATTAACACATAAACAGGTAACAGTAGGTGAGACACTGGCTGGAAGGAGGAGCTCCAGCATTGAATGGAGCTAACTCCAGAGTGACCATCAGGAGGCGCCATGGCAGTGAGTGTTCACCATGTTACATGCTGCCTATTCATTTCATTTGGTGATTCCTAGTTCTTGTGTTATGAGAAGGCATACATAGCACTTCCTTATTTTCTCCATAAGAGTCATGATTTTATAGACCTCTATCATATCCCTCCTTAATCATCTCTTTTCCAAACTGAAAGGTCCCACTCTAAGGCTATGTCTAGACCACACTGATCTATTGGAAAAAGGTACGCAAAAGTACATGTTCCATAATTTGCGTACCTTTTTCCGACAGTTTTTTCGGAAGAGGCTTTTCCGAAATTTGGCCTGTCTACACTGGGCCAAATTTGGGAAAAGCCTCCTCTTTCAGAAGAGCCCTTCTTCATCGTGGGAGGAGGAAGACAGGGCTTCCGAAAGAGCGCATCTGTTCTTCTTCTAAAAAAAGCAGAAGAGCAGACGTGTTCCCTGGACATGGCGGAGTTTTCCGGAGTATCCTGGAAAACCCCCATAGTGTAGACATGACCTAAATAATATCTTCTCATATAGAAGCTAGCCCATATGCCTAATATTTTGTTGCTGTTTTATGTACCTTTTCCAATATATCTTTTCTGAGGTGGGGCTATCATATCTGTATAAGAATGCTTCAAGATGTGGCTGTACCATACATTTGTATAGAAGCAATGATATTTTCTCTTATTATCTATCACTTTCTTAATGAGTCCCAACATTCTGTTTGCTTTTTTGATGCTGCTGCACATTGAGTGGATGTTTTCAGAGAACTATCAACAATGACTCCCAAATCTCTTGAGTGGTAATTGCTAATTTAGACCCCATCATTTTATATGTATAGTTGGGATTATTTTTTCAAATAGGCTTTAGTTTGCCTTTATCAACATTGAATTTTATCTTCCCTTTCCCAGTATTATGAGATTCCTTAATAACGCTTCATAGTCTGCTTTAGATTTAACTAGCTTGAGTAGTTTTATGTCAGCTGCAAATTTTGTCACCTCCCTATTTACCCCCCCCCCCCCCCCCCGGTCATTTGTGAATATGCTGAACAGCAGCGGTCCTAGAACTAACCTCTGGAGGACACCACTATTTACCTCTCTCCATACTGAAAACTGACCTTTTATTCCTATCCTTTGATTTCTATCTTTTAACCAATTATCAGTCCATGAGAGGACCTTCCATCTTACCCCATGACCACTTTGTTTGTTTAAGAGCCTTTGGTGAAGACCTTGTCAAAGGCTTTTTGAAAATCTAAGTACACTGCATTCCCCTTGTCCACATGTTTGGTGACCCGCACAATAAATTCTAGTAGATTGGTGATACATAATTTCCCTTTACAAAAAATCATGTTGACTCTTCCCCAACATATCATGTTCATCTGTGCACCTAAGAACTCTGTTCCTTGCTATAGTTTCACCCCATTTGCTGGGTACTGAAGTTAGGTTTACTGGCCTATAATTTCCAGGATTGCCTCTGGAGCCTTTATTAAAAGTTGGTGTCACATTAGTTATCCTCCAGGCATTTCTCTCTTTTCCCAGGGTTTAGACCATATTCTTCAAAATCTTGTGTTGTGGGCACTTTCCTTTACTGATGAAATCTAGATAGTCACCCTTTAGGAAACAATGTCCTTTTTTTCACTTAAGGGCTGTGCATATTATCTCTTCAGTACTACCACTCATTACAAGCATGGGACTAGCTGTCTATTCCAGTCTAGCTGTTCCATACTTATATGATCACCATCACTATAGTAGCTGAGCATGTCTGTAATAACAGAGCACCTTCCTTGGGCTGGCTCTGATTCTGCATATTATTGAATGCCTCAACTCTCATTAACCTGCCTTGTAAGAATGGGTCTTACTTCCACTCATTGATTCATCCCTCCAATGGTTTTTACACCTTCTTTTATATTCAGCTGTGTATGATCATCCTTAAATCCTGACCCATGCTCAACTGCTGTTCACAGGGAACCCTTCTCCACTTTGGCCTTCAGGGTTCTTGTTTGAATCTTTGCTATTAAAACCAAGATCTGTCCCCGTGGCAGCTCCACCACAGCCTGTGCCCTAGACTTCAAGGTCTACCACAATGGCTTTCCTGTGCTTCGTCGCCTAGACCCCACTGCTCATTCCGGGTGATGACTAAGAATTCACACTAGGAACAAGGGCATCCTGACACGCTGGGTAGCATGGCTGCCCAGTCACTGCTGCACCTGAGATGTGAGTAGGCTAAAATGAGAAATCAAAGCAAAAAAAGACACTCCCGTATAGCAAGTCTCAGAGGAGTGGCTGTGTTAGCCTAAATCTGCATTGGAACAATGAGGAGTGTTGTGGCGCTTTAAAGACTAACAGATTCATTTGGGCATAAGTGGGGTTTTGCCCATGAAAGCTGATGCCCAAATAAGTCTGTAAGTCTTTAAGGCACCACCAGACTCCGTGTTGTTCCCATGCAGCGGTAACTTATAAATCTGCAACAATTAACCTCAGTGATTTTAGCTTCTTTTCCCCCTTACAGAAGATTCTTCAGCCCGATTGTAACTGATTTGTTTGAATGCCTGCACTGTTTGAGTACCTTCCCAGATTTTGTTTACTCCTTGAATGGATAATAATGAAATATGGTGATGATTTAATTCACTGGCAAACAGCTTTTACAGAGATTTTTTCACTATTAAAGATACATTCCAGTTAAGAGTACAACTAGAATTTTTACACTTTAAGAATAAATATTGAAATTAGCCCTTCAGATATTTACTAAAAAAACAACAACAAATGGTCTGGTATCACTTTATAGACTAACAAAACATGTAGATGGTATCATGAGCTTTCGTGGGCACAGCCCACTTCTTCAGATGACCGGAGTTATGAGTTTGGGATATGAAAATTCAAAATAAATAGGAGAGGGGAAGGGGAGTGGAGAGAGAAAGAATTAGGGAGGGGGGTGGGAGACAGCACATCATTAAGGATCTGGAGAATGGGTACTTAAACCTAAGCAGATAAAAATCAAAGTCAATAGATAGATTCCTAAGACAGGAAGGATACCACTCAGGGAGTACTCTACTGCATCCTCTTTTACAGTGGCTCAGTGCCACAAAGCAGCTGAACAACTGGCAACAACCTCAGCAGGTGGGTCAGGTAAAGTCATATAGGTGGCTTTATTCTGCACTTCCAACTGCTGCCACAGAGGCATTCTGAGGTAAGTGGCCATGTCAGAGCAGGAATGGCATTGACCAGAGGTTGCTGTGTAGCACCACTCTGACTTACACGGGGAGCGGGGCATGCTAAAGCTCAAAATCCCGGAAGTCCAAAGGCGAAGAAATGCCCCTTTACCCTCCACACTTCAGCTGTGGCTCTTGTGAGGACTCTGGCCTATAATAATCATCTATGACAGCTTGGCATTTAAATTGACCCCGGAGATGAAAGGAACACCAGTAGGTGGCATACGAACCTGAGCAGAACACATTCCAAATGCAGTTTGGGACAAAGAACATGTAGTTAATGCGGAGTTCTGTGCACCAAATTCCTTTTATAAAACCATGACAGCTTAGCAGCATTGGCAGTGATTTCAAGAGCTATTTTAAAAAGATTTCTGGAACTGAATTTTCAGCTTAACTTTTTGACTTCAGACTAAAGGATCTGTACTCAGTATCCTGTTTGTTTTCTTTTCTTCAGGTCTGCACCTTCAACACAAAGAAGATTTATATCTTCAGAAAGAGGCAATAGCTGGAGCAGGCTTATTTATACTTTTTTCGTAGCATTTGTTTTTGAGATCTGCTTTAACCCACTAAATTAATCTATATAATTCATTCCTTCAGCTTGCCTTCATTGTCCATCAATTTGACATCACCCTGTTTCTGAATGTAATTCCTCCCTTAATTAATGTGATTGCAAGGCTGCTTATTATAATAACCTATGTAACATTGTCTTTGACTTCTCTGTTCCTGGAAGCCTCAGACATGCCTTTGTCTCTCTCATCTTAACTAAGGTAACTCCCCTGTCTGTGGCCTCACTGCAAATGCTACTGCCCCTTTATTCACATCTCAGGAAGCTCTACCACACCATCCCTATTCACAAATTGCTTTATTGTTTCTCCACCCATTTTGGATCTATTTTAAAACTACCTGCTTGTTTTGAAAAGGCTTCCTTCTGCCTCATGACCTTGGGCCTCATTCTCCCTTGCTGTGTTCTTTGTGTTTTCATCTACACCTCTGCAAAGTGAGCACAAACTGAATGTAAAATGCTTTTATCCCTTGTGTGAATGGGTGTTTTTGGTAGCATTTTAAAGTCAATTTGTAAATAACAAAACAAGGAGTAAGGCAATGGAGAATTGAACCCACTGTTTTCACATACAATATATCCATCATTATCTGGGAGTTTCTCCTCTGGTTGCTTCCTGCTGTTTGGATTACCAACAACCAAAGGCCTCTCACATTAAGTAGAATTTATCTTGAAACCTTTAAGTCAGGAATCAGTATTTACAATTAGGGAAATTCACTGGAGTCTTTGAAATCTATTCAGGATCAGGGGTAAAACTGGTCAGCAACTTTTTGAGACCCTTTTCTAATCAGAAAATATTGATTTATTGAAACTTTTGGGGGAAAGGGTCAGTTTTGACACATTTCTTTATATGAAAATATTTTGGAAAAAATTGAAGTTGTTGAAACTTTTGTTTTGATGGTTGACATGGGAAAACATCAATTTTTCGAGTTCAAAATAATCTTATTCTGAAATGCAAGATTATAGGGCAAAAATTTAAATTAAAAATGGTCAAAATTTAAATGCACGTCCAACCTTTTTTTCCCCTCCTCCTATCTTCTGTTCAATTAACATTTTCAAGATTTTGAGGGTGTTATCCTGATTTGAGGTGGGAAATTTTTAAATCAAAAACATTTTTGCAGGAAAGTAAAATTGTTTCTAGAACCCCTCAGTGAGGAGACCCAAGCACAATGTTGACTGTCTGCTGAGCCAGCTCTGTCTACAGTCTGAAAGTCCTCCTGAGTTTCTGTTTCTTCCCAACCACTAAGCCCCCCTCCCAGACTGAGGCTGTACAATGTATAGCTAGGAAACTTAAAATACTTTTCCCTAAGAGAATTTTGCACATTGATTTTATTTCTTTTTGCAAATTCATATTAATTTCTGTGTATGCTTGTTAGCAGTGAAGCCGATTGTGAGCTATTGGAATGTTCATATTCTCATTTAGCTTAGCAAGAAGTTTCCTTCCTCCCGCTCTGATATTATTTAACTCTCCTATTCTGCCAATATGATGTGCATAGAAGATCTAAAAGCTAAGTTATATAGTAATACATTTTTCTGTTTTTGATTCTTCAAGTCAGTTCCATCTCAGGGGTTTTGATGTTTACATACTTCAAATATTTACAGCCTTACTAGCCTGCATTTTTCAAATACCCTTCTTGGGCTCATACATTAAGGTTTTATGCACATAACTCAGGCACTTGCGAAAGGCATGTATACATTTGCAAATCTGGGCCGCCATCTGCACCTTAGCTAGCCCTTTGAAATGTCCCTTCTGTACCTGCTTATTTTTGTTGCTTTGCTATACTCTTCCCAAACAATAGCCAGTAGAGTCATCTGACATCTTAGATGACCAAAACAAGGACATAAAGGTCTATCACTTACTAGCACACCTGCATGATGCACCACATTACATTGGGAACTGTGAGGAACAAACATTGTTATCTCTTCTTCCTCTAATGACAATCACATATCCAAACTACCCTTTAGTCAGAAATTGTCATGCCCCACTGCTTTGTATGTTCTACCATGGAACTGATCCAGAGACTAGCTAAACACCAGCAATATCAGGCCAGGACTCTTAGGGTACGTCTGCACAGCCGCGTTATTTCAGAATAACTGACATTATTCCAAAATAACACAGTGCGTGTCTACACTACAAGACTTTATTTTGAAATAAAGTTGAGTTTGAGGACTTCTTAATCCAACTCCTGGTAACCCTCATTTCACAAGGAGTAAGGGAAGTCAAAGGAAGAGTGTTCTTCCTTTGGCTTCTTGCTGTGTCGACCGTGTCAAAAGCTGAATAAAGCTACGCAATTGACTTAAGCTATGCAATTGATATAGCTCATGTTGCATAGCTTAATTCAACTTTAGCCCTGCTGTGTAGACAATCCTTAGACAACCTACATTACCTGTGCCAAGCATTTTAACTAGCCATCTTTTGGTTTTAAGAATCTGAATAGGCAGCAGGTTTAAAACAAACAAAAGGAAGTACTTCTTCACACAATGCACAGTCAGCCTGTGGAACTCATGCCAAGGAATGCTGTGAAAGCCAAAATGGTCACAGGGTTCAAAAGAGAATTAGATAAGTTCATGGAGGATAGGTCCAACAGTGTTATTAGCCAAGATGGTCAGGATGCACCCCTATGCTCTGAGTATTCCAAGCCTCTGATTGCCAGAAACTGGGAGTGGAAGACAGATCACTTAATAATTGTGTGTTCTGTTCATTCCATCTGAAGCACCTGGCACTGGCTAATGTCAGAAGACAGAGTACTCAACGAAATAGATCATTAGTCTGACCCAGGAATGCTGGTCTTATGTTCATGTGAATACACTTGTACATTTTACCTAAGAGTGAAGCCATTACTGTCAGCCCCACATGACACCAGATGCAATGCAGGAAGTGCGGAGAAGTTCCATATTGAAAATATGTGTTCAAGTGTAAAATATAAATTTAGTTCAACTAATCTAAGGAAATGTAAATATTGAAAACTTACTACATAGCACCAAGACTCCAATATACTGAGAATCATGTTTCATCTGGTTACTCTTTCCAACAAGTTTCCCCCATGTTTCTTTAAATAAGTAGTAGAGATAGATGTGATTTAATACAAGACTTCTCTAAAAAGCTCCCCAGAAGCCAGATTCTGAGAAATGTGGCATACCCAGCATCCCAATAACATGCGTGCTGGGCAAAATCTCTGGGAGTGCTGTGGATGCAGCATTTTTTAGGATTAGAATCCAGTCGCATAAATCCCACAAAATCACCAACCAAAAGCAAATTCACATAGTCAAAAAACAAACTCAAAAGGCAGCCATGCCAGCAAAGCAGCAATTCAAGTAAAAGAGATTTGGGTACTCCTGTTTCTCCATGGAATCACTGATTATTATTTTCTGTAATTAGAAATTGAACCATCACTCAAGTCACCAGCAATTATGTGGTATCCTGGATTCTAATCCTGAACAGAAGGCAGTATGTGTCAATGCTGTTTTTCTGCACTTTTGCCAACAGAATATTTCACCCTGTATGAGGGGGTTTTGCGCAGTCTCCTGCCGACAAAGCAGTGTTCACTCTTTCACTTGCAGTGGTAAAACTTTGTTATTCATGGGAGTCGGGGGAGGTTAAGCACGTGACAATGACAAAGGTTTTGTCAATCAAGTGCAAGTATAGACATAGCCAAATAGAGATAGGCATCCACAGTATTTATTAAAAAATACCAATCCCCCATGTTCTTCGCACCATGCTTTTTTTTTTTTGCTAACATTGTTTCCACAGCCATTGCAGAATGGAATTCTTCTGAGGATCTGCCCTTAAAAATCTCTTTCTCCATCACCAAGACCAATCTGCCAGATACAAGATTTTTTCTGGAGCAGACAACAAGCTCTAACTTTATAGCTATGGTACCAGTAGATGCCTAAGGGCAGAGAAATCAGATTTCCAAGTCAGTGTGCTTTGAGTCCTACCTGCAGAAGCTTCTCAATGAGTCTGCTTAAAAATCCTTATCACACATTTAGATACCTCAGTCCCAAACTCTGCCCTTGTGCTTGTATTACAGGAGAAAGCATTTTCATATACAAATAAAGCCATTTGAAATTTCAATGACCACTGCATAGGAAAAACTACCCATATGCTCTGTAATGCCTGAGTAAACAGTGGTCTGAACTCCAAAACTTGGATCCCTCAAAACACAGCACCAATAATTAAGGATAATTCTGTTTCGTTTGGTTTTTTGTGGCCTCCTCCCACTGTATTCTGAAACATACATAAAATATGGGCCAAATTCTCTATTGCTGTAAATTAGAGTTGCCAACTTTTTAATTGCACAAAACTGAACATCTTGCCCTATCCCTTCCCAGAGGTCTTGCCCCTGCTCCCTCTACCCCCCAACCCTGTCTCTGGCTCTCCCTCGCCCTCACTCACTCACTAATTTTAAGCAGGCTGGGACATAAGGCTGGGGTGTAGAGCAGAGCCAGAAATTGGAGAAAATCTAGTGGGGGGCAACAAAAATGAATAGGGGGCTGGAGCACTTGATTTACGAGGAGAGGCTGAGGGATTTGGGCTTATTTAGTCTACAGAAGAGTGAGGGGGGATTTGATAGCAGCTTTTAATTACCTGAAAGGGAGGTTCCAACGAGGAATGAGAGAGGCTTTTCTCAATAGTGGCAGATGATAGAATGAGGAGCAATGGTCTCAAGTTACAGTGGAGAGGTGTAGGTTGGATATTAGGAAAAACTAGTTTACTAGGAGGATGGCGAAGCACTGCAATGGGTTATCTAGGGAGGTGGTGGAATCTCCATCCCTAGAGGTTTTTAATTCCCAGCTTGATAAGACCTGGCTGGGATGCTTTAGTTAGTGTTGGTCCTTCAGGGAGGTGGGCAGGGGGTTGGACTCGATGATCTCCTGAGGTCTCTCTCAATCATGATTCTATAACATCTGAGGGTCATAGTGGACCACAAGCTAAAAAAGAGTCAAAAGTGTGACACACGCAAAAAAAAAGCAAACATCATTCTAGATTGTATTAACAGGAGTGTTGTAAGCAGTACATGAGAAGTAATTCTTCTGCTCTACTCAGCACTGATTAGGTCTCCACTGGAGTGTTGTGTCCAGTCCCGGGGCATCACATTTTAGGAAAGATATAGACAAAGTGGAGAAAGCCCAGAGAAGAGCAATGAAAAGGATTAAAGGTCTAGAAAACATGAACTAAGAGGGAAGATAGAAAAAACTGGGTATACATAATAGGATATCAAAGGTAGGAGGGAGAAAAATTATTCTCCTTAACTTCCGAGGAAAGGGCAAGAATCACTTTAATTGCAGCAAGGGAAGTTTAGGTTAGACATTAGGAAAAGCTTCCTGTCAGGGTCATTAAGCACTGGAATAAATCTCCATTATTGGCAAAGGCATTGTGTAGGAGGTACTTGAGGGGGTATGTGCCTCCAAGCATCGTGGGCAAGAGGGGAAGGGAACAGCAAGAATCTTCTGGGGAAACTAACAGGGAGGCCTGGCACCTGCCGCAGGGGTCCAGTCCGCCTGCACTCACCAGCAGTGGTGGGGCATCCACGCTTACTGGCCATGTCGCTTGGGGGAGGGAGCACCCCGCATTCACCAGCAGTAATGAAGTGATGCAGCTAGAGGAGCAGAGCGAGCTGGGGCATTGCTTCATGTACCTCACCGCTGCCAGTGAGTGCGAGGGCCCAGCCCCCTGCTGCTGGCATTGCCCCTCTCCCAACCTTGTTAGTCCCCCAGGCCACATTGCTCAAGGGTGGGGGCAAAGGTGGGGAGAGGGTGGAGCAAAGGCGGGGAAGGACAGGACAAGTGGGGAAGGGAGGTTTTCCTGGGCTGAGTGGTGGAGGAGGGTCACCTCTCTCAGGAGAAGTATTTCAAAGTATTATTGCAGACATTACTGAAGTACCATGAGAGCACTGCACAGCAAAATGTGAACAATATCTTTCCATAAAAAACAACATTGAGCAACCTACCAACAATGTAAGCAGTAAGAAGGCTCTAGATCAGCAGCTGATGATGAAATTGTGTCCCTGAGGTACAAACACAAAGCTTGCTGAAAACGAAAGACATTTTCCATCTAACTTTAGTTTCTCCGCTTTTGACCTCGGATTTCATGTTGAAGTAAAGGTGTAGGGGAAGATCCCAGTCCTGTATTCCACTGTTCTGCTTCTGCTGAGTCCTAGGTGGAAGAGATGTAACAAAGCAGACAAGTTAACAGGCTGCCCACTGCTTGTAGCTGATGTTTAAGTATGTCATTATGTTCAGAAGAGCTAAGATGACAGGGAAGGTACTTGTAAGCCATCTTTGCATTTTCTTGATCCTTAGGGCTAGGTTCAGTAGTTCTGAAACTTCAGTCCACAGACCATTTGTAACCTAATTAGCACAGAGCTGCGCCTATGTGACATTTCAGGGCCATTGAGGTAGTATTGGATGCAGCCCACACAAGACATATGTGGTAAATAGGCTGAGAACCAGTTTGATCCCCAGCCTGATTTAGAGTAGTGTCAGACCTATTCCAAACTACATCCATCTGCAGCATCTCCCCAACCAAAGATTGCCAGCATATATCACTGCATCACTACACACAATTCCCCGCCTCTTGGGCCACAACCCCTATGCCAGGGAGAATCACCACCGAACCCCCGCTTCCAGCTTTTAGGCTTCTTTGCATTGCTATAGCCACAAAGCAACCTGATTAGTGAACAGGAACTTTCCCTTGTTAAGAATACGTCTAGACTGCAGAGCTTTTCTGGGGTACTGGAGATATCCCGTAAAAGCTCTGCTGCATCCAAGAAAAACACGTCTGCTTTTTCAAAAAAAATGTTGGAAAAGTGGATGTGTTTTGTCGGCATCCCTGTAAACCTCATTTTACAAGGAAGAAGGGATGTTCCGAAAGAGGGGTTTTCTCCCAAAATTTGGCCCCGTGTAGACAGGCCAAATTTTGGAAAAGCCTCTTTTGGAAGTAAATCGGAAAAAGATACGCAATTTGCATAGCACAAATTGCGTTTCTTTTTCCAATTTATCTTTGTAGTCTAGACATAGCCGAGGAAGCCTGCCTCACTACAGTATGTTGTTCTTCCCCTTTGAGAAAATTCTCTTACTTTCTTCAGAAATATTTACGCCTGGAGAAGCTGGAATCGTTTTGGAACGTTTTGGAGGCGGTTGGTGGGAGAACTTCAGAAACCCTGATATAAAAGCCGCACCAGAGCACTTGGAGACAGGCCTTTTTGTGCATTCGTGATGTGTCTCCCAGTCGTGAGTCTGGCTCATCCAAAGACTCACTAGCTGTTCCATAGAGATGTCAATCAAAGCAGCGAGATCATTATGCTCCAAAATTCCAAAAGAATGGAAATGCTCAGTGCTGCTGTCTCCCTGCAGGTGGTTAGCAGGCACGTGTCATGGATGCTACTCTATATATTTTTTTGGTTTTATAAATGAAATGCTGACAATGGGACGGATGGCAAAACAGCTTTGATCTTTTGTACGGTTTATATTATACACACAATTAGATATCAATATCTAGCTGCACAGGATGTTCTACCAAACATTAATGCTGGATATGTTAAAATATACAAATACATTTTAACTCAGATGCTTTAAAGCCTCAGTGGAAACAAGGCAAATTGTATTCTACAACACGTTGGCTGGTTGTGGTCTAACTTAGGCTCCCTAGAGATGTACACATGTGCAACAGGATGGATTTGGCCTATTGTCTCTAAAGACATGACCAGATTCTGGTCCTCCTCCTGCTCCCCAAGTTTAGCTTACATTGCTGACAACTTTGGACACCTATATATGCTTAACTCTTCATTTGCAGAGACTGAATATGAACTTCCCTGTAAGGGAAGTTAGATGCATGGGAAAACTTGGAAATTGGCTTTCCCAAGCCCAAAGAGGAAACTTGGAGCCATTTTCTCTTGCTTCAGACTTCATGGAAAGAAAAGATACATTTCTCAGCAACCTACTGACAAATATAACAGTTAACATCAGTGAGGACTCTAGTCCAGAGGCAGGAATCTGGATGACATAGTATGAGGAAGAGGACCAACTGCTTTATTCAGGATGTATTATTTCATCAACACTCATTGAACCATTGCCAGATAAACCAAGAGACCTCTCCAGGCATGGGATCCTCGACCTCTCTAGTGACAGAACTGACTTTTCTAGGCAGGAACTCAACAGAGTGTGGATCTCTCTGAAAAGGAAAACCCAACCCTCAGTTAAGAAAGACCTGTAACTTTTCATCTTATTTTCATCCTTGTATTTCTGAGAGTCAGGTTTCCATTTAAATGGTGGCAATAAATTGTTGCTTGAAAATAACTCAGGATTCTGTTTCCCTAGGGCAACCTTATAGAAATAATCATTCATCAGCAAGACAGATCGATCCATCCCATTAAATTGGGTGTATTTTAAAATTCTACAATGTCCTTTCTTACTAAAGTTCACTTTTCACCATTTCATAGCTGGTAATTTCTGGTGTGTTTATAGCTACAAGATTCTATCTGTTCATCATTACAGGTAGAAGTCTTGAGGAGCAGCAAACAAAATGTTTCTTCATCTAGAAGAGGATCACCAAGTCTGAAAGCTGGGGGAACCCTATATGGGCCAAACTCACTCTAAAATAATTTAGCAAAAGGTCAGCAGCTGTGAAAGTCAGGGCGCAGACACCCCAGGGAGAAACTGATGGTTTGCAGTCAAGTAAGGTCTTTTATGAAAGCTTGTACTGTTCTGAACCTGACGGTGATGATGAGATGTATAACTACAGTCTGTACACATTTATTTATTTGTATAAATATAAAACTATGCTCAGAATTCATGCTGCAACATTCAGCTCCAGCTCACAACAGGAAGGTGGTTAGCCAGGCTGGGAAGGACAGCCCACCACTCTGAGAGGAGGCTAGCTGTGAGTACTTTGCATTGAAGAACAAAAATAACTTGAAAACCCATGAAGAAAACCACTGTCATGGAAAACTAAGGCCTTGTAAACACTGCCACGTTTTTGTTGACAAAAGTTATGTCAACATCTAAAAGTTGACAAAACAATAATTGCTAAAGGGTGTTCACACTTGCTCCCTCTAATTTGACCAATCATGTCCACTTTGGGAGCACCATCATCAACAGTATGAACAATGCACTATGAGTAAGTATCCCACACTGCAGTGTTGTGGGAAGGTAGAGCAGACTTTTGCACATCTTGGGATTCCCTCTGAGTTTTTCTCACTACCTCCTCAGCTCCGAGGTGCAGCATCATGAGTAGCTCTGTGAGCTTTCCATGTTGAGGAAAGTCAAAGTATCACAACAGCCTTCCCCCCCAAACACACACACATAGCAGTCTGCCTGCTACTGTGTTCCTACTTCAGGGCAGAACAGGTGTAGTCCAGTGATTTGCTCTTTGTTTCCAAAAAAGACCAGCACACCAACTGTCAGATACTTCCCAAAGCTTTGAAATGGGAGGGACACATGCCTACAGAACAGCAGAGATCAAAACACTAAACAGAGCTAGCAGAGCTGGCATTGTGGGATGCTGGCAGAAGCCCATTCTGTCAAAGAATAAGGGTTTTTGTCAACAGTAAAAGGAGGGAAAAAGAAAGAAGGCTTTCAAGAGGTGAAAGTTTTCTGTCACCAAAACCAACCATTTTTCCTGACAAAAGTCTCACTGTTTTGTCGCCAAAAGGCAGTTTCGGGTGCAACAATTTGGTAATATAGACAAGGCCTAAGAAAAAAGGGAATTTCCCTCCGTCATGAGTCACCACAGTAAGACAGAGAGAGAAAAAAAGACAAGGGGCACATTGGGAAACCGAACAAAGGCAGTATTAGAAAAGGAATTTTGATGTAATATACAAGTGCAAAAACCTGAGGTTGTATCTTGATGTTTACTTTCTGTGTAACTTGGATGTGTTTGACTTCCCTTACTATTTCATCACTGAATCTGTGACTTTTCTATTAAAGAAGCCCTTTGTTTATTTTTATCCCAAGCATGTCCCTGTTGTGCAAACTGTGTGGAATGTTTGCCCAAAGTGAACTGAGAACTGGGGAGCAGGTTTCTCTCCTTCAGAAGTGACAAACCAGAAGGGAAAAGTCCAAGTGTCTGGTATTTAGGTAGATTTGGGGAAGGCCCAGGATCAGATGAGTTGTAAAAGTCACCCTCTAAGGCATGGGTTGGTAACCCATCCCCCAGCAACAAGTTCTGAGGGTTTTTCAAAAATCAAAAAGGGGGCATGATGCCGAAAAGTTTGGGAACCACGTCTCTAAGGATTAATGAAATTGGTGGTAATCAGGGTGAAACCATTCTGCTTGCAGGCTGGTTACTGATATCAGGAATTTGAAACATAGCAGCATAGCATTGGATCTCTACAACATTCTAAATGCATTCCACCACTTGGGCCCATGAAAGGAGTGGCCTTTCCTTTCACAAGCTGGTAATAGGATACACAGAAAAAAAACGGACAATAGACTAGAAGACAACTTGCATTAATAGTACTGCAATGACTATAATAAATAATTCCAAACCCTATTGTTTTGCATTTTCCTCCCTACAAACTTTGTCCAATAAACATTTTTGCCTTAAAAATGTCTGATTTTTCAGTAGTTTTTTTTTACTGTAAGATCATCATCCAAGCATTCTTTGCAGATTAACCAGTGCAGTAATAGTACTATATACAGTGCAACAATGCATCACTCTTGTAAGTGACACAATGCTTTTTTTTTTTATTTTAAAATATTTTCTTCCCCAAATAATTTCACATTCAAAAACCACTGTGAATGTAAAAAACCCCAGGAGCAGAGTCTGCTCTCAGAAGCATCAGTGTAAATCAGGAGTAGCTCCCTTGAAGCCAATGTATAAAATTAACAATACTGAAATCAGAGCCAGAGCCCCAGAACATGCATGGCTGACATTTATTTACATAATAGAAACATTGCTCTATTAATAAACTTTACCCAACTCACTTTTCTCAACCATGTGTTCACCCACATGGCACTGCTAAAGAAAGAAGTTAGGTTAGGTTCTCTTCTCCCTCCTTCTCTTCTCCCCCATCTTAAGAATGTATCCAGGACAATGAAAAGGTCAGTGCCACCACAAGAGGAAAATAGCATTGTTTGTCTTGGTTCCTTTCACACTTTACCCACAATGTAGCAGAATGCACAGACAAGGGTAGCATACTGCAATCAAAATAGCCAGTATTTTACTGAAAAGAGGCAGGCTTCTTGCTTGTCTACATTCCATAACACCTCCTCAGTCTAACACGCTAGCAGGGCACTAATTAGGATGTACATCTTTCATATTCAAGGTCAAGCTTCTCAAAAGGAACCAGGATGAATGGGAAAAAATGTGTAAATATCCTCCCAGCAAATATTATGGTTTATACTGTGGGAAGTGCAAATAATGAGTTCGTGCTGCCATTTTACAATGTAATTATATTTGTGACATCTGGCAATTGCAGCTTTCTGAACATAGTTTGCCAGACTAAGGTCTTGTTTAAACCTTAGATCAACATAGCTAAGGTGCTATGCTGACATAAGGCTGAAGTGTAGATGCTGTCATTCAGGAAGGTGGAGTTCCTGCAGCAATGGAAAGCCCCCTTCCATCACCATAGTCTGTGTCTACACTATGAGCTTACAGTGCATAGTTATGAGATGCTGCTATAATACTATAGCATAGACACAGCCTAAGACTTAAGCTACACAGATTCATGCCTTACCACTGAAGCACATCCTAACCTGCATTCTAACAATTCTGTTTCAATACTGGGGCTTGGAGTAGTCTGCATGAAATTGTCATCATAGTGTAATGGTATGTGCACCAAAGGCTGGGAATCAGTGCCTTATATTTTGATGAAAGAACATATTTTATAGTCAAACACAAGGTCTTATTCTCCTCGCACGTTCTGCAATATCAGTCAGGAATAACTTATGAAAACATATGATTTTTTTTTCCCCATTGAAAGCCAAGATGTGTGTGTAGTACAATTCCAGGAGCTGGAGATTTAAGCAAAGCACAGAGATTGTGGAACTCATAGTTAAACACACAAATGTTGGCACCATAGTTATTTTAATAGGTTCATAACTCTGTCAAATGAAAGACTTGTTTTTACCAAAACATTCCAAGGCATCTCTTCCATGGGTGTATCAGGGATGAGAAATAATTTTTGATGAGCAACCACTCCAGGAATTTGTTACGTGGTCAAACGCCTTGCTATTTTATGTTAATTGAGGAGGTGCAGGGTCTGGGATGGAGGCTGGGTGCAGAAGGGAGCTAGAGGTAGCAGACTGGGGTGCAGGAGTGTAGCCAGACATGAACCGCATCTTGTTTCCCCCCCACCCCCCCAGAGAGCAAGAGAAAGGCAGTCAGCCTTTGATGCCCTGGGAACGCAGGTGTGCTGCCTGTCCCTGACTCTAATAAACAGAAACCAGACAGTAAATGGGCTAGCTGACGACCAGGGGACCTCCCGCCGCCCTGATGGCTAGCACCAGTAATTGACACGCCTACGCTGTCCCAGGAGAGGAATCTCTGCCCATCACATACTAGAAGTGCCCATTGTCTGCATTTTCCCAGGTGTGAATTATGTTTTGCACCCTTCGTGGGAAACTTGGCATTCAAAGCCATTTTCCCTAATTGGCCACTTGAGACCAGGAAGAAGCCTACGTGACCCAAGGGGTATAAAGAGGGGTTTAGTAGCCCACCCTATTTGAGCTCCAATCATCTACACCTGCTGGCAGGTATTGGTTGTCTCCCGAGGTCTGTGGGACGCCCTACCTCGCCCTACTTCTTCCCGGGGGATTGAGAGAAAGACGCTGGCCACGCCAAGTCTGGAACGCAGGGGTGAGAATATATACCTGCTAGGTGTCTATTTTGCATGCATTTAATAAGAGCTCAGAGAACCAAAAGGGTTTCATGGTACCTGTAAGTGACTTCTTAGTGTAATTTCTGTCCTGTCCTTTGTAGTGGCTGTGTTATCTGTAACACAGTAGTAGCATTTAACAGCTAAGTTTACCCTGTAACAATAAAATAGTAACTGTTTAAGCTGTGACCTGACTCCTTCAGTTGCTGTAACAGAACCAAGCACAATTTTAAAAGAACTCCAGCCGGTCATAAGGGACAGATATAGGGAGAGCTTGAGCGTTGGATCGTGTCGCTTCCAGGGGACAGATCCGTTGGGGCATCTCTCAGCCTCCCCAGGCTGCCCGCTGCGAAGGGATTGTGTATCCTAGCAGTCAAAATCTGAGGTGTAATAAGCTCTCCCTGTAAACTTCTTGGGGCGCCCGTCAACCTCCTCCAGGTTGCCCACTGCTAAAGGACCCCAGTCCTAGCAGTTGAAGTCTCGGGTGTATAACACATACACACACACCACTCACTGCCCTGACCACCGGCTGACAAGGAGGGAGTGTGGGGTCTGTGAGGGAGTGTGGGTGCAGGAGGAGGTTGTGACCTAGGTCAGGGGATTGGGTTATAGGAGGAAGTGCAAGCTCCAGGAGTGGTATAGGTGCAGGAGAGGATTCTGACCTGGGGAAGGGGTGTAGGAGTGCATGCAGATCCTGGGAGAGAGTTGTGACCTGTTGCAGGTGGGCAGGGAGGGCCAGAGGGAATGGGGTGCCAGGTGCATGCTCTGGCTTGGAGGTGCTTACTGTAGGTGGCTTCTGGCTAACAGCCCAGGAGGACCCTTGGGCAGGCTCCCTTCCTGCTGCACCCCACATGCCGCTCAAAACATCCATCTGCCAGGGCCATGTGCATCTTTGTGCAATGCATTGCTGGGATTGAGTGGGCTCCACATGATAGCACGGTCCAAGCAGTTTCCATTGATTGGAAACTGGCCAATGAGAGCTTAGAGATTGTGCTGAGTGCAAGGGTAGCATGCAGAGATACCCCGCCCCCCCCCATGGGTCACATGGCACATAATCAGGCATAGCCCCAGCAGCCAGATGCTTTGAGCAATGTGTGGGGCACGGCAGGCAGCGAGCCTGCCTAGGAATATTGGTGGCCCAGAAGATCGTCTTGCCCTTGTTACCCTCCTCCTCCTCTCCACACCCCTTCCCCCCACTCTATATGAAGTTGTGTAACTCAATACTTCTCATTCTTTCAGTTGTAGCGCTGTCCTAGATTTTTTTGAATGGAAAACTATTCCTCCTCCTCCCCAATCCAAAACTGCTGCTGAACTGAACTGATTTTTGTACAAACGTCCCTCAATAAAACATAGACAAGCCCCTCCCCCCCAAAAAGATCTGAAATGTAACCATTAAGGAAATTGAGTGAGACTCAGAAACAGAAAGTTATAATAGAAACATTAACAAAACCGGAACTATTAGAATAGCCACTATTGTTTTGTAAATAGTTAACTAGATATAAATCAGACACAAAACAAGTTACTCTCCAGAGAATACAATAAAAGCTAAAATCAAGTTTCTAAGATAAAGGCACAGTTTCAAGAACATCAGCTGCAGAGGAAGCAAAGTTGGTTTCTATTCCTGGCATATGATTTAACAAATACTGGTTTTGTGTTGTTTGTTGCCAATAACAACAGTGTACCTTACTTAGTATTCAAATCATGCTAAAAAAGCTAGACCAGATTTACAATTATCCAACCAGCTTCTATGTACAATCAAGTGAAAAGGTAAATGCTTACATATGTTTTTCAAAAATGAAAAACAAAACAAGTTACATGACAAAAGCATAAAGTGATGAAACTCTGCAATGCCAGATTAGTGGACAAGGCTGTTAACCCAATTGTTTGGTTAGTCTACAAACATTTTGTATGTTTTACTTCACAAGAAGTCTTGTGTGTCAAGTAAATAGAGATAATAGCATAACCTTATTGTAAATGCTTTTATAAACACAAAGCATTTTGCTTTAGATTGCAATATTTGGCAACCTGTTAGTGGGAATTAGAAAATTTCTCTTTTAGATTTAATTTTTATTTAAACGAGGATTGTAAAGAAAAATCATGAAAAGGTTAATATATAGTATTATTAAAATAATAGAGTACTGGGTTTATTATTTGTTCAGTCAGCATTGTGCTTATGTAACCTGAAGCAGAACACAACACGCCTTTGTTCCATTCTCGCAGCCAATCCACATATAATCCAGGTATTATAGCTGACAGGTAGTTACCCTTTTGCTTCAATTAGCTCACACCCTTAGCACTAAAGGTCCTAGATTCAAACTCTGATGATAAGCAAAGTCCTGGGCCCTGCCCAAGAAGCTTTCAACTGATGTTAGACACAGACAAAGGAGTTCAGACCCAGGTGATTGTGCCCGTTCTGAGCAGGTTATGATAATGAGACCAGAAAGATGAAATTATCAGAGACCAGTTCAATAACTGAAACCAAAATTATACTGTTCTACTGTAACCTCAGTCAGCCCGTATGGTGGCACCTCTCTCTCACTGGAACTGGGGATTCTGGCCTGGGTTCCAAAGATGAATAGGTATGTAAACATGGAAATAAGGTAAGCACTGTACCAGGGCCAGCCACCTCCTAAGCAACCCCTTAGACCACTCTGCAGCATTCTGCCTCTATTTCCTTTTATTCAGGACCCCAGTAAGACCTACACAGTCCGTGGTATTACAAACAAAATTGCTCCTTTTAGGTGGGGGGTCTGGTTTATTTAGTTTTGCATACAATCCCCAGTACCAATAGGTCCCAAACCTCTCTTGACTAAGGGAACCCTCCAGCCCTCCTTCTGGGGCTTGGTCTATTCTTCCCTCTGATTCACCTTTCATCAGATCCACTCAGGCTAACCACAAAGCCTGTTAGGTAATAACTCAGGAGAGAGTCTCCCTTTTAGCCCTAAACAAACCAAAACATTTATCTTCTTTTAAACTGGGCCAGTCCTAGACCTTCTTTCCTGCCTGTTATTCCTCCTCTTGTTTCAACAGCCACTCTCTGTTTTTTTACTTGACTTGAGTTCAATCTTCCAACTCCCATTCCCAAACACCCCGGCTATGTCTACACTGGCAGCTTCTTGCGCAAGAACTGTTTTGCGGAAGAGTTCTTGCGCAAAAAGTCTTCCACAAGAGCGCGTATACACTGGCATGTGCTTTTGCACAAGAGCATCCATGGCAGTGTGGATGCTCTCTTGCGCAAGAAAGCTCTGATGGCCATTTTAACCATAGGGGCTTCTTGCGCAAGAAATTCGTGTTGCCTGTCTACACTGCCCTCTTGTGGAAGAGCTCTTGCGCGAGGGGGCTTATTCCTCATGGGAAGAGGAATAACTCTTCCGGAAGAAGCCCTGTTTTCTGATGCTATTTTGTAAATTTACTTGTGCAAGAATGCACGTGCAGTGTAGACAGCAGGCAAGTTTTTCTGCAAGAACGACTGTTCTTGCACAAGAAGCTGCTAATGTAGACATAGTCCCCAGGTTTAAATTCTTCCCTACAAAAACCCCTTCTCACTCTCTGCCACTTCCTTGTTGCTCTATAGGAAAGCATTTGACCCAACCTAAGCGAACCTCTAGTAATCAGAGTTGGCTAACCACAGGCACTCCAGCCTTTGTTACAAACACAAATAAGAAATCTGGAGAACTATCAGCAAATGCACTTTTATATTTGTCATAACAATACCTATATATAAAATAAAGAGCATTGTAGCACTGTAATGTCTATGGAAAGTGCAGGAACCTTACCTGCATATAACAAAGAACAACAGTGATACACAACTGGGCAAAAGTGCACCCAAAATCCACAAATAGTTCTGAAACCACACTAAGAGATGCTCAGAGTCCAGTGTGCACACAGGCACTCTGTGTTCAGCTGCCGACTACACACAGATACCAGTGTCTGTGCACATACTTGTCTAATCTGATGTTCAGAACAGATACTCGTACAAAATGACCTTTGAAAATGCCTATGAAAACATAGTGTTTAGTCCTTTGGACCATTAGGGTATGTCTACACAGCAAAGTTATTTCAAAATAACAGCCCTTATTTCGAAATAACTTTCCTAGCATCTACACAGCCTTCACAGTGGAGCGCTTATTTCAAATTTGGTAAACCTCATTCCACGAGGAATAATGCCAAATTCGAAATAGCTATTTCAAAATAAGTGCTGTATAGACACTTATTTCAAAATAGGGGGCCTCCAGCCTTCCCAGGGTGCCCTGGTGGCCACTCCGGCCTCAACCAAGAACACTTCTCTCCCTCCCCCCCCCCCCCCCCCCGGAGCCCTTAAAGGAGTTGACTCTAGCCACAGTGCCTGTGCCAGCTCCAAGCCTGCCAGCCCAGAGCCAGCAGTCACTGTCCCTGTGGCACCAAAACATGAGCCAGCAAGCCACTGGCAGCCAGCCCTCCACTGCTCCCCAGGAGCAGTCTGCCAGCTCCCAGGAGCCTGCCAGGGCCTGGAGAAGGTGGGCACCTTCCTGGTCCAGGGTGGAGATCACGGACCTTATTCAGGTTTGGGGGAGGGGATGCCCCCAATGTCCATGATCTCCGCACTAGTTGGAGGAACGTGGCCGTCTATGGCAGGATAGCTGCCAGTTTGGCCACCAAAGGCCACATGCGAACCCAGGAGCAGGTTTGCATGACAATCAAGTTGGTCCGGCAAGACCCTCAAACCTGAGCCCTGAGCTTCCCCTCCCCCTTCTTCCCTGTGCTTCCCCCTCCCAGCTCCCTCCTCCCACATTTCCCCCGCCCCTCTCCCACCTCCTTTCCCCAGTCTCACCAGAGTTTCATTCCCTCCCCCCCAGTTTTGTTAAATAAAGAGAGTTTGTGTTCATGAAAATATGTGTATTTTATTTGACATCAGGAAGGGGGGTTAGGGAGGGTTAGGTGGAAGGACATGAGGGAGAAATGAGGCACAAGCCCCCAGTGGGGCAGACCAGGGAGGCTCTTAGTGCTCCTCAGGGTGGAAGCTCTCCCGCAGGGCCTCCTGGATACTGACAGCCCCCCGATGGACCTCCCTGATGGCAGCCTGCAGAAAGTGCAGCCAGGCTCACAGCAACACATCCAAGAGAAGCACCAGAGTGCCCAGGGACAGCTCTGGCTCCATGTTGCAGAGTGCTGTGGTGTCCCGAGTGAGGGAAATCAGAGCACGCAGAGACAAAATGCTTTGCTGTCCCTCATTGAGGTAGACAAGCAAGCAGGGAAACCTGAGAACTGGCTGTCCAGGGGGGCCCTTTAAGCACAGACCTCAGATAGCCTCAGGCAGCAGCCCCACACAGTAAGTCCTGACTTGGTGTCCTGCTGGAACCGGTTCCGGCCGCCCTTAAATGCAATTCAGAGTCCTCTCAGTGTGAATGCGCTATTTCGAAATAGCAAAATGCTATTTTGAAATGCATTTTGTGTGTAGCTGCATTATTTTGAAATAAGCTATTTCGAAATAACACTGTAGTGTAGACATACCTTTAGAGACTGACCAAAATATATAGGCTCATGACCTTTCATGGGTAAAACCCACTTCATTAGATGGCTTTAAGGTGCCACAGGACTGCTCATTGTTTTTAAAGTGACAGACTAACAAGGCAACCCATATGAAAACACAGGGAAGACAAGGCATCTGAGGTAATAACTCCTATTGGACCAACTTCTACTGATGAAAGAGACAAGTGTTCAAACTGTATTTAAAGCTGTGCCATGCACCTTCCATATCCAGCTTACCTTGGTGTCAGTGATACATCCCTGGTGATCTACCAATGCTTGCATAAACACAGAAAAGTAGCCCTTACGGAAAAGTGGTAAGATGTTCTGGTGCCACAATAGGGATATGTGTGCTATACCACACCACTCCACTTGAAGAACCCTGTTGCTGCAAATCAGTCCATTATGTCCTGCACATGCATAGCAGGAGGCGATTAATGGTCCTGCAAGCTAACATCACAATGGGCTCCATACCGGATTTCAGTGGCAACTGCTGGGAAGAGACATAAAGTGGGGGGGAGGGGAAGGTTCTGGTCATGTGACTGCTCCCCATGTGACTTCTCCCCATGCCACCTTTTTCTGCCCCCACTTCACCTCAGGTCCCTCTTCCCACTTTATCCCACCCCTACTCCATCCGTTCCCCAAAGCCCACCCCTGTTCCACCCCTTCCTGCCTCTTCTCACCCCTGCTCCCCCCACACGCCGCCTATTTCCTCAAGTACCCCCCTGAGCAATGCAGCCTGGGGCATTAGTGGGGGGCCTGGTGCTGGCAGCAGGGGCCATCCCTCCCCGCACTCACCAATGGCAGCGGGAAGTGAAGTAATCTGGCCCTCCAGCCCTGTCTGTTCCCCTGGCTCCCAGCCATGTCACTCCGCTTCACACTAAAGGTGAGTGGCCAATCCCTACTGTTGGTGCCAGGCCCCCCGCTAATCCCTCAGGCCATGTCACTCAGAGGAGGGGGTTTGTGGGAAGAATGGAATCACCCACCCGCACTCACCAGCAGTAGCAAGTGAAGCAATGTGGGTGGGAGCCGGGGGAGTGGAGTGGGCTGGGACCAGGCCATTCCCCTTCCTGCCATACCCCCTGAGTGCAGGGGGGGGTGGGGAGACGACCCCTGTGGCCTGTGCCAGGCCACCCTGGCCTCCCAAAGTTCAGGGCCTGGGACACTGCCTACTGGCTGCTGTCCCCTTGCTACTCCCCCCATTTTGGGGTGCACATGATCTTTCATTCCCCCTCACACACGTCACCCATAGTGGACCTCCACTCACTTCTCTGCTGTCAGTGCAGCTCTCATTATGGTGTCCCTGCTCTTGTAAGTTTAGTACACAGATCCAGATTTTGCATATCCAAAAATTCTGCAGCCACTGTTCATCAGGCCAAACTTGCATTTCAATGCTATTCCATCAGCCAGGGCTGGTTTCTCAGGCCCAGAAAAGGTGCTCCCATCTGCAGTTATGTCATGAATGCCACCAACAACTTTTATTTGGTTCTCACTCTGTTCCACAGTGAGCTCTTCTCAAAGGATCATGTTCCCCACTCATTCAGTTCTTATTCTGCCAGTATTCAAGGACTGTGTGCTCTATGCTTGCAACACTCATGACAATAGTACAGAGCTATGCAGGCTTGTCAGAGATGATGGATGGCGAGGAGGATCCCGGAGCTTTGTGGGCTTTTGAAAAAAGGTGCAAAAGTTACATGGGACCTTGTGGGATGCTGAACCTCACGTTCCCAGTCACCCCACACAACTCATTTCGGCTCTTGATGTACACTGGATGATAACAAGTTGCACAATCATGGACCGCCCACTGCATTACTACAAGAACTCTTAGGGTATGTCTACACGACCACCCTAGTTCGAACTAGGGTGGTTAATGTAGGCATTCGAAGTTGCAAATGAAGCCCGGGATTTAAATATCCTGGGCTTCATTTGCATCTTGCCGGGCGGGCGCCATTTTTAAATCCCCTTAGGTCGAACTCCGTGCCCGCGGCTACACGCGGCACGGAGTAGGTAGTTCGAATTAGGATCTCTAATTCGAACTACCGGTACACCTTGTTCCACGAGGAGCTTCATTTGCAACTTCGAATGCCTACATTAACCACCCTAGTTCGAACTAGGGTGGTAGTGTAGACATACCCTTAGTGAGTACACATACTTCTGACACAAGGAATCAAGTATGCATGCGCACAAGTGACATACTAACTGCCATGGTCATATGCTGATCTCATTTGTATTGACATGTCTGCAGTGTAGGCATGGCCTATGCAGATAAGAGAAACAATGGAATGGGGGAAGGGAAATAGCAATCAAGTGAGGGAATTATGTGGTGGTTGGCAAACACAATTTTTCATGCCAAATTTTTCATTGTTTTCTTTTTATTTAACTTTTACAAGTTCATTGGGGTTTTATTGGGAGGGGAGTAGCTAAAAAGAGAGAAAGTAGGGACAAGAGGAGGAAGAAATGATGCATGGAAGGCAGGTGAAGTGATGCTTCAGGGGAAAGGGGCAGGAGTGAGTTGAAAGGAAAGGGGAAAGAAAACAGTTGGGCACTGATGACATACCCAGTCCATGCCTCGGCTGCCCCTCCTGGCTGAGTTTCTGGATGAGGCCTCCCAGTGGTTTCTCTCTTCCTTGAGTTCACAGGATGGAGGGTGGATATTGCATGGCCTTGTACCCACAGTGACTGAAGCTCTTCCTGGCACAATTCTGGATCCTGGATGCTGGGAGGGGGGTAACTCTAGCTGGGTCTCAGCTCCTTGCTTCCTCATGGGCACAGCTATTGCAGTTGTTTGCTTCTGTCCCTACCAGCCCTCATTGGTCCCTCCCTCCCAGCAGTTTTATTATCAGGAACAATCCCATACACAAGAATTTATGTGGGGGGCGCTTTTTTTGTAAATGTGGGCAGCAAAGGTGTGAATGTGCCTCTCATGGTCCCCCAGTAAGAGGGAAAATCAGCCCCAGCCTTCCCACAGCCCGCCAGAGCATGGGGGACAGAGGCGTGGGCAGCACACTGCTTCTGCCTTCCCATGGCTGGCTGGAGTATGCTTACTTGGGGGAGCATGCTGGGGGCATGATCTGGCAACTGCACCATTCTACGCTTGTGTTGGAGTTGTTTGACTTGGCCCAGTCATTTCATTTGTTTAAAAAGTGGATGGTGAATACCTAGGTATCCATAAATTATTCTTGTATCTGCAAATCACAAGAAAAGTCATAATTACCCCCCTCTTCTTTTTTTCCTTCCATTCCCACTTCTGTGCTTCCTTCCATTCCTTTCCTGCCCATGAAATACCTTCCCTTCCCCCTGCTTGCCAAATCACTATCTCCGCTCCTTATTCATTACCCTCATAAAATTCCCCAACTGCCAGAGCATGCACTTACAATAAGTGGTGAATGTAAGTGAAATTAAATCAAGACAGAATCTTCACATTCTTAAACAGAGACTACTTTTGATCTACGAAATACCTTCATCACCCCCTGCCACCACCCCTTTTTGTTATCTTTCCTCCTGTATCACTGCTAATGTAAACTCTTGGGGGCAGAAGTCTTATCAATTGTTTTGAAGAGCACCTAGCACAGTGCTAGGCCCTGCAGAATTATCTAATATTCCCTGGTGAATAGGCACAGCAAAGGAAAGCTTTATGAAGGCCTTCTCCAGGTGAAGGAGGAGGAGTCGAGAGAGACTACACATGATCTCTAGGGTGAGGCTCTCCATCTGTTTGTAGCGTGGCTGTAGCACTCTAAGACCCAGGATACTAGGGATACAAGGTGAGTTAATTAATATCTTTTATTGGACCAATTTCTGTTGGTGAGAAACAAGGTTCTGAGCTAGCCATTATTGTATGGCCTGGTGTTTTACCTCATTCACCTTGTCTCTCTGCTTTGTCAGTGTTTGTAGTGTGCTGGTTTGCTTGCAGCATGCCTGCTTGATTGCAGGATGGTTTGTTCTGGGGGCTGTGTTCTGAGCCAAGTCATTAGCTAGTGCAGTTTACACGAGCCAGGTTCTAGCCTGCTATCCCTGGAACCATAACTTGACAAGGAAACCAGGCTAACTCCAGGAGAACAGCGGTTTAAAAATCCATCTATGAAGTGACCAGCAGTAGTAAACAGGGAAGTTTAGAGAGGGAATGTGACAGACATTCCTTCCAGGTCCAGTTCTTGAGCAGAGGATGCTTCATGACCGAGCGAGAGAGCACATGATTGGGGCTATGTCTACACTACAAAGATAAATCGGAAAAAGAAATGCAAATTGCGTATCTTTTTCCAATTTACTTCTGAAAGAGGCTTTTCTGAAATTTGGCCTGTCTACACGGGGCCAAATTTCAGGAAAAAACCCTGTTTGGAACAACCCTTCTTCCTCATAAAATGAGGTTTACAGGGATGCAAAAAACCACATCCACTTTTCTGACATTTTTTTCGGAAAAGCAGACACATTCCTTGGATGTGGCAGATCTTTTCCGGGATACCTCTGATATCCTGGAAAAGCTCTGCAGTGTAGACATGAGAGAGCTAACAAGGTTAGGGGATTTTGGCTACACTGAGAGTTCAGTGGCAAGGAGAGAAGGTTGCTCAGGGGCTATAACCTACATACCAGAAAGATACCAGAAAAGTCCCTACAAAAGAAACAAAGGAGAGAGAGAAAGAAAAGAAAAAAAACCTGGTGCCCTCAGAAAAATACTCCCACACCAACAACAAACCCTACAAGAGTAAAAGTTATGCAGAAGGCAGGAATCCAGCAGCGGAGTGGGGCTATCTAGTTTCTTGCACTGAATTGTAGCATGTATGACTACCTGATTTGTGGGCAGGTGGGGAATGTTTGGTGCAAGCAGCTTATGGCTCTCAGACACAATGCAAGCTCTTGAGGCTAGAGTGGCTGAATGGAGGAGATAGAGCAACAGTGGTAGATGGAGGAGACTTTCATTAACACAATAGAGTGGTCCCTCCCCCAGTCTGACAGTCTCTGTGCTGTTAAGGAAAAGGATAGTCTCACAGAAGGAGAACATCAAACTGGACCAGAGGGAAACAGGCCCATAGCTGGGATCAAGGGTGGCAGGTGGTATAGGCAAGGGAAGACAATACCTTCCCAAACTGCCTCACCTGGCCCTGCCCATGCTCCACAGGAGTCCCACCAAGCCCCTCCCCTAGCCTGCTGTTGCTGTGTCAGAGGCTGGGGCAGGCAGGCAGGGGGGCTGCACTGTGCTGTGTCAGAGGCTGTGGTGGTCAGGGGAATTTCTGGTTAAAGGTCCAGACTAGAGCCATGCCACTCGCTAGCTCTCATCTCTGGAGCCCTGGGGTGCGTGGGGACAAGAGCGAGCAGCTGCACTAGCAGTGGGGGGGAAAGGTGCTGGGAAGGGGCCAGCGGTGGTTAGTTTGGAGGGGGCCTGGGCTCTGGTGGACATAGAAGAGGCAGGGCCTTAGCCAGAAGGGGCAGGGCTGGAGGGCTTGCTTTCCCAAGCCATAGGGTCAGCCACCCTCATGGCTGAGATTCTCCTTTCAGGCAGTATCATGGGTTCCTCTTGCACTGACAACACCACTGGTGGAAAGGGGGACCCTAGTGATTAGGGGAAGAGAGATAACAGTAATGGGGGATTTGATTATTAGAAAATAGATAATTGGGTGTGTAATAACCAGGAGAACGCACATGGTAAATCGCCTGATGGGCACAAAGGCAGCATCTATCACAAGTCATCTAGACAGACATGTGCACTGCTGAAGGAGGCAGGGGTCATGATACATGTAGACACCAAAGACATAGGAAAAAAGGCCTGAGAGAGGCTAAATTTAGGCTGTTAGTAAGAAATTAAAGTCCACACACTTCATGATAGCATTTTCTGAAATGCTCCCAGTTCTGCATACTGGACCAAAAAGGCAGGGTCTCAATGCATGATAAACCAATGGTGTAGGAAGGAGAGTATTAAGTTTATTAGGAACTGGGGAACCTTTTGGAAAAGGAGGAGCCTATACAGGAAGGATGAGCTCCACCTAAACTAATATGGACCCAGATTGCTGGTATGGAAAATTAAAAAGATGGTAGAGGAGTTTTTGAACTAAGGCCTAAGGGAAAGCCAACAGGTGTGAAGGAGCACACAGTTCAGGTGAACATATCCATGAGGGATTGAATTCATTGAAGGGTGAACTCTATATTAGGGATGTCAAGTGTAGATGACTACACAATTAACCAATAAGCCTGGGCTTATCTATCAGAGGCAGCAAGAGTGGGGAGGCTGAAGCTGGTGCCCCTAAGGAGCCATCTTAAAAACTAACTCCCCATAAGCACCAGATCCACCTCCCCCCCTCTCCCCCGCATAGAGGCAGCAGCATGGAGGGTGAGGGGGGCAGGCGGAAGCCAATAGACATCGTGGCTGGCTTTTGTGCCAGCTCTCTGCACGTGCCAACTCTGTGGACCCACTTGTCCCCTGTCTTGCTGCCTCCCACAGAGGCAACAGGGAGGGGACAGGCAGGAGCCAGTGCTGGGGAAACCGTCTTAAAAGCTGATTCCCCCCCAGCACCAACTCCACAATGCTGCCTGCCCCCTCCCACACAGTGCAGAGGCTGGGGGGCAGCAAGGAAGGCTGCTGCGAAGCAGCTGATTTGTGTCCATTTATTCTTTTATGTAGGGACTGTCCAGTTTGGCCGATGTATATAGCAGAGGGGCATTGCTAGCACATGATGGCGAATATTACATTGGTAGATGTGCAGGTGAATGAGCCAGTGATGGTATGGCTGATCTGGTTAGGTCCTGTGATGGTGTCGCTGGTGTAGATATGAGGGCAGCCCTCATATCTACCATCATGTGCCAGCAATGCCCCTCTGCTATATACATCGGCCAAACTGAACAGTCCCTACGTAAAAGAATAAATGGACACAAATCAGATATTAGGAATGGCAATATACAAAAACCTGTAGGAGAACACTTCAATCTCCCTGGACACACAGTAGCAGATTTAAAGGTAGACATCCTGCAGCAAAAAACTTCAAGACCAGACTTCAAAGAGAAACTGCTGAGCTACAGTTCATCTGCAAATTTGACACCATGGCTACGTCTACACTGGCAGCTTCTTGCTCAAGAACTCTTTTGCGGAAGAGTTCTTGTGCAAAAACTCTTCCAGAAGAGAGCGTCTACACTGGCATGTGCTTTTGCACAAGAGATGTGCTTTTGTGCAAGAGCATCCATGCCAGTGTAGACGTTCTCTTGTGTAAGAAAGTTGTGATGGCCATTTTAACCATAGGGCTTTCTTGAGCAAGAAATTCGTGTTGCCTGTCTACACTGGCCTCTTGCGCAAGAACAGTTGTGCAAAAGGGCTTATTCCTGAGCGGGAGCATCAGAGTTCTGGCACAAGAAGCCCTGATTTCATACATTAGAATGTCAGTTTACTTGCGCAAGAACACGCGGCCAGTGTAGACAAGCAGCAATTTTTTGTTCAAGAGCGGCCGTTTTTGCGCAAGATCGTGCCAGTGTAGACATAGCCCATCAGTTTAGGATTAAACAAAGACTGTGAATGGCTAGCCAAGTACAAAAGCAGTTTCTCCTCTCTTGGTGTTCACACCTCCACATCAGCTGCTAGAAGTGGGCCTCACCCTCTTTAACTGAATTAACCTCGTTATCTCTAGCCTTATTCTGGCCTGCGTATTTATACCTGCCTCTGGAAATTTCCACTACATGCATCTGACGAAGTGTGTCTTTGCCCACGAAAGCTTATGCTCCAATACATCTGTTAGTCTATAAGGTGCCACAGGGCTCCCTGTCACTTTTGCAGATCCAGACTAACATGGCTAGCCCTCTGATAGTTATTGGGTAGAGTGTTGTGCCATTTCTTTCATCCTCTGTTGCTTCTCTATCTCATGAGCATGTCTGTTCTCCTCAAAGTGAGTTGTGGCTTGGTGTGTGGTGTAGCACCACTGTGTTGTTCCACACCAAGTCCTCCCAGTTTATTGGGTCGACGCTTCCCTTTCTAAGGTGCACTTTTAGTAGGTCTTTGAAATGCTTCCTCTGCCTTCCACGAACCCTGACTTAAATAAGAAGAGTATTTGTTTCAGGAGGGGAGCATTAGGCCTACGTACACTGTAAGGATGTTAAAATGTGGATATTTTGGTAAACATGTAACCACTGCTGGCTTCCACGGAGCTCCCTGCCCCGCTCTCCCCCTGTGCTGCTGCCTTGGGGATGGGGGTAGGGGGAGGCAGGCAGGAGCCAGTATATGTGAGGAGCCAGTCGGATGGTTGGAGGGACCCCACAGGATGGTTAAGTGCTATAATTTAACCAGTTAACCATTTTAACATCCCTGTACACATTTAGTTTGAACCTCTAGTATGGTGTTTTATTAAATAGTCTCTATGCAGCTTGCAGGCATTTCACCCTTGTGTCTGTTCTTTGTCATTCTATCTTCCTCATTTTAATTTCCTTTTTGAAGTAAAATGAAGTGATGGATTTCTTTGGCATTTTTGCTCTACAAAGATGATACAATAAAAAAACCAGAATCATAGAACTGGAAGGGACCTCGAGAGGTCATCGAGTCCACTCCCCTGCCCTTCCGGCAGGACCAAGCACCATCCCTGATAGATGTCTATCTAACCTGCTCTTAAATCTCTCCAGAGACAGAGATTCCACAACCTCCCTAAGCAATTTATTCCTGTTTCTAACCACCCTGACAGTTAGGAAGTTTTTCCTAATGTCCAACCTAAACCTCCCTTGCTGCAGTTTAAGCTCATTGCTTCTTGTCCTATCCTCAGAGTTTTTCTCCCTCCTCCTTGTAACTCTTTTCTAGGTACTTGAAAGTACACTATCATGTCCCCTTTCAGTCTTCTCTTTTCTAAACTAAACAAGCCCAATTCTTTCAGTCTTCCCTCATAGCTTAAAAAGGTATTCAAAAGTTTAGCAAATGGAGGATGGGGTGCAAAGATGCCCCTTGCCTGGAGAATCATCTGGTCTTTGACCAGCCCTGACAATCTACAAACTCAAAAATGCTGGAAGCCATCTGGTGTGGTTTGTTTACTAATCTTGGTGTTTTACTTACTGAAACTGAAAGGTAGCAAGTTTAAGACTGATAACAACGAAAATATTCAACCACTCTGTTGCAAATCCAGTTGTAATACTGTCTATATAACTTGTGATAAATTAAGAAGATTTATGATAGCTGGAGAAGAATCTGTTCTGGGAGAGGCATGTCACAAGAACGTATCACTTGTGGTGGCTCAAGAAGTCATGTAAAGCCAGTCAAATCTGGCTTCTTTATTGTGAATAAGTAGTTTTTAGAGAGCTGAATGGAGGTAATTTCTCTTTTACTGATCAATTTCTGTCGGTTTTCCAGCTACATAGAGCTCTGCTTCACCTCCGGGACAAGAACTCACTGCAAAAATGCAAAATGGAACAAATTCTTTAGCATAAGTAGTTAGCGCATAGTACATTCTTAAACGTACAGCACTAAATGTCACAACAAGAATGTGGGCAAAATCAGATAATTGCTACACTCTCAAATTGCTGAATTGCCACTGTTTGTGGTGAAAATGACAAGCAAATCACCCTGTCACCTCTGGGTGAGCACTTTTCACAAAGCAATCACTCTATCTGACCTTTCCGTTCTCATCCTCAAAGGAATCCTGCACACCACTTTCAAAAGACACTTAAATTTATTACTCAGTTATTAGAATCATGACTGAACAGAGAAATTAGATTTATTACAACAATTTTAACTTACTAGCCCCCTCCTTTTTATCCTAGCACTGTACCTTGAATGGCCCCCTATACAAAGGTACTAACTACTTATGCTAAACAATCTGCTTCATCTTGCTTTTTGCTGTGACTTTGTGAGCTCCTTTCCTAGATAAGAGCTTCATATAGCTAGAAAGCTTGTTTTCTGGAGTGCCAATATCCAGAAAAGATAATACCTCAGCGACCTTGTCTCTCTAATATCCTGGTACCGACAGCAACTAAACTGCATACATAAATGATTATTATTCAAGTTAATTATGAATATACATGGTAATAAAATGCAATCACCTTTCATTGCATTTCTAAAAAATAATCTTGCATTGATTATTTAAAAAAATTTTTTTGCTTGTGAATAAGAAACCAGTGTCAACCACAGAAACTAGTTTGCACCTATCAGCTTTTCTAGCATTGCCATAGCACTTCAAAATTAACAGGGCTTTGCTTAGAAATGGCTTACAATCAATCCAAGGTTATATGTAGAGAATAGGAGAGAGAAACAAAATGGGCTTTGCAACTCTATTGTTCTCACTATGGAAACAATTTTTGCCTTTGGTTAAAACTGTCTAAAAGCCATTGCTGATGTTGATGTTTATATTAGTGTGTCTGCAGGATATAAAACAATCAATGGCAATGTAGAGGTGAATCAAGTACTCATGCTTACATTTGCAAGAGTAAGAGGGACACATTAAAATGGAGGAAATGATTTTTCAGAATTAAATACAGACTAGTGTGGACCATTTTTACATAATTGTTACTTGTTCTGTCTCTAGACAAACTTCTTCTTTGTGAGCTTTACTCAAGTAAGAAATCCAGAGTTTGGCACTCTACAATTAACTTGTGGAATTCACTGCCACAGGATATTAATCAGGCAAAATAGCTTAACAAGAGTGAGAGAGATTTAAACACTAAAGAAAAACAAAAGCATCTGCAGTCACTTTGTAACTAGAATAAAAGTTGCCAGTCTTGTAAAAGTCCTGCTTCATGGCACAAAACAATTTCCACTTCCTTTCCCCCCTGTATTGTATATATAGCGGGGAGCAGGGAGATTGTAGAAAGAGGATGAGAGGGAGATGGCCTTCTGAAACATCAGGGATAGGCTACTATCAGAGGCAGTCTTTCATAAAGTGACCCATTAATCTATTTAGGCAAGGAGATTCCAGTGACACTATGCTATCACTGCAAGATAATTAATTTCCCAGATGCTGCTAATAAGATTGCAAATGTGCATATACCTTGCCACGGGTTCCTATAAATGTTGTGCTCCAGTCTGAATCAGCCCTGCAGT
Source organism: Pelochelys cantorii (assembly GCA_032595735.1). Classification (NCBI taxonomy): domain Eukaryota; kingdom Metazoa; phylum Chordata; order Testudines; family Trionychidae; genus Pelochelys; species Pelochelys cantorii. The sequence goes on from CM064331.1 coordinate 29,527,988, forward strand.
TCCTTGTTTTTCTAGTTGGTATTTTTCAGCTGAGCAAGCAGCAGATCACTGTTAGCTTCCACTTGAGTCAGAGTGTAAAGGCAGAGGGAGGTAGGGGGGAAGTGCAGTTTGGTGCATTAGAAAAGAGCTACTTTGAGAGCAGTTGCTGCAGCTGTTCACAAACTTCACTTACGATGCCCTTTCCAAACAGGTCCTCCAGGACACGCCAGCTTATAATCCTTTTAGTGGGCATCATGGTCCTGATAGTGACAATTGTTGTTGTGCTGGCTGCTGTACTGGCACATGGAAGAAAAGAATCTAGTGTGCAGCTGCTAGAGTGGAAAGGCAGAGGGACCACTAAAAACCTGCAAGAAGTCATCCTTGGGAGGTGTTATAACTACATCACAACGGTGAACCCTGAGCTGAGGTGAGTAATAATTACTGACATGCATAATATGGTGTCACGGCAAAGAGCCTGGCACTAACTCCACTAAAACAATATATTGTGTTATCAGCTGGACAAGGAAACCAGAGAATTACAACTTACTACAAGTGTTTCGGAGCAAAACATATAAAGGCAGGTTCAAAACTGGCTACATTCTGGTCAACGTTTTTTGGAGGGGACTGGCTGTGCACAAAACAGCACAGTGAATGAGAATAAAACAACAGTAATTTGGGGGCACATTCTGCCCACAGATACAAAATGTGCAACTCCTTCAGAAATCTCATAGAACCAAACATCTAAACTCTGCGATAGTGTCTAATAAGTTTTCATATGTGGGTGTAACAGTAGTGAAGTTTAACTGTTAAGTCAGTCTGTGAAGAAATACATAGCATATAACATTTAACCCACATACCCAAATATGTGAGTGTATATGAAAGAGAAGCAAAAGGCTGGGAAGTAATTTTTAACACACATACTTCTATTATTCAGTTGCTTTTTTCCTTCTGGGAATGAGAAAAATTGTGAGAAATGGCTTACAATATGCAAAGTAGATAGTGTGGCAGTGTAGATCTGTAGGACTTGCCTAAGGTCATGGTAAGCATATGGGACTTTCAGGCTGGTGTAAAAAGATTGCAACTGGTTGTACTGTTAGTGTGGGGAATGCTCTGCAGAATCTTCCATACCCACATATTTACTGAACTCCATCAGTGTGCTTGGTTCTGTACATCATATAGAGGATGGAACAATTCCTACCCTAAGGAGCTTATGATTTGAAAGAAGGGAAAAGTTACTGAAAGCACGTTGGAAAGAGAGGGCATTCCAAGTGTAAAAGGCTTGCTCTGAGGGGGCACAGACAAAAGTGGGAGAAGATACAGACCTGACATTTAGAGAAGCAGCTGGGAAAAGCTTTTGAAACAGGAGGGGGAACAGGAGGGCATGAAAGCAGAGACTGTAGGGTGGGACAGAGCCATGTATAGTCTTGAAGGGGACAACTCCACTCATTTTCTCTTTCTCCTGGAAGACAGAGGTTGAAAACTTTGCTGGAGAGGGTGTCTAGCAACAGAAACATTCTTCCTTTTCCCAGGCCCTGCAAAATGTTTTCCTCCTCCCCCTCATTCCTACCTTGGAATTCAACATGGCTCAGGTGAGGGATGTGAAAGGTTAACCGGCTAACCAGTAAGCATCATCCTAAATGGGTCATGATTACTGGTTCTGATTAACTGTAGGGGCTGGAGCAACTCCCCACCCACCCTGGGCAGGGGGCTGCTCGAGCCCCATGGGGCCCACTGCAGGCAGAGGCTGCTTCAGCCGACCGGAGCAACCCCTGTCAATGGCAGGCCTGGCCCAGCCTCCCTCCCGGCCTCCCACCCCCACCCCGGGTTACATGCTGGCTCCCTAGGAGTGGGCTGGCAGCCCCTGGCAGAGGCTGGTGGCCCTGCTCCTGGAGGGGCTTCACTGTGAGTTCTGCAGTATAAAGCTTATTTAAGCTTTCTATTGCAGAGCCTGCAGTGCGTGCAACCACTAAGTGTTTCAGTAGTTACACCAATGTTTTAACCAACTTTTTACATCCCTAGCTCGGGCACAGTATCAGGAGAGGGAGCAAGGCTGAGGCAGTCACTTTCCACAGTACAATTCCACCCCTACTCCCATAGAGTCAACATCCTCCTGCACAAGTGCTGTAATGTTTAACTTATGCACCTGTCCCAGTTCCATAATGGCACTCACATAATGCAAACCTAGTAAAATATTAAGTGATTTCCTGCTAGCAATCAACAAATCTTGCCTCCTACTGTCCAGTGTTGAGACTACTGTATAAGCAAAATCTAAATCTGCAGTATTTGAAGGAAAATTGTCATGATAAAAAAAAAAAAAAACCTTGGTCCTGATCCTATGAAAATGTAAGCATAAGTGTAGTAGTACTACAAAAGTCAATAGAGCTTTTCATGTGTGTAAAATTAAGCCAGTGAAAGAGTGTTTTCAGGATCAAGACACATTAGTAAAATGAAAAAGAAAAAAGTTTACTTGCCAATATTATTAAAAATGTATTCAATTGTTGAACTGAAATAACTTTTAAAATCTAACATTGTTTTCAATATGTATATTATTTACTTATTTTAAAAGGGAACTGAAAATGTAGTTATTTTCACCTTTTTTTTTACAGTAAGTTTCTATGTCAAATCCACATACAGATGTGTCATGCATGAGACCAATACTGCAAAGGGAACTGAAAATATACAGTTCTCTTCACCTTTTTTTTTTACAGTAAGTTTCTATGTCAAATTCACATACAGATGTATCATGCATTAGACCAATACTGCAGTACTTGGCCAGGAAGTATTTGTTAAAATAATATTTTCATTATTTTTTGTTTTTTAAATCATACAGCTATGGTCTTAGGGTTTCAAAAGTTAAAAACAAAAAACACCAAAAATCTAAAGCATTGTGTGAATTTGGACTGGACAGGTGACTCTTTAAGGAAGATAAATGTATCTGTTCTTAACACAGAGTTCATTTTCAGCTAAAACAAGAAAAGAAAACTCTTTAAACAATCGACATTTTAAAACACACGAATTGAACATTTCTATTTGAAATACTGACATTATTGGGGTTGGAGGAGGCAGGAATATATTAACTTGCCTACATCTTTAATGTTCTTGCAGAAGATAGCTAATAATATTAGCTATTTGTTCTTATTTCTGATCTTAGATTCCTCTCTCCAGCCTATCTAACAGTGTATTTTGTGATACAAGCGTACACGTGATCACTAATCTTTTTGAGCATCTTGGTCACAAAGCTAATGCCTCACTGACGCACTGTAGAATCATACCTCAACAAACATTGTTCTTTCATAACTATTGCACACTTTCTAGCTCTCGCTCTCTCTATTACAGAGCACTCTGAAGATCAAGGGGCTTCTCTGCAAACAACACCCACCTTTCCATATCTGCTCCCTCACACACACATCCTTCTACTTATCTCTAAATTCATCTCTTGGCTAAGCCACAACTTCCTACTCCTGAATGGTTTCAAGATTGAAGTCTTCACACTATATGGAAAGACTTCTTTGTTCTCAGTGTCTAAGTTTGCTGCAAAGATCAGAAATTTGCAGTCAAAACTTCTTGACTAACATCCCTTTTCCCTACATCTGCTTTGTCTGTATGACATTTGCCAGAGCTGGAGTACTGCCAGATAGTATGCTGACCCTTTCTGCGCTTAGTCATCTCTTCACTCATTTCCTTGTGTATTGCATATCTCCCTTGTATCCTTCAGCAAAGCAAAAATCCCAGAGCACTACAATACCATCATTGCTTAGGGTATGTCTACACTTGCACCCTAGTTCGAACTAGGGATGCAAATGCAGGCATTCGAAATAGTCAATGAAGCGGGGATTTAAATATCCCATGCTTCATTAGCATGATCTCGCCGGCGTGTTACTCCAAATGCCAGCTGTTTCGAAAGTGAAAGTGCGCACCGGGACGCGTTAGTTGGAACCAAAACCCTTGGTTCAAAAAATGAGAAGTAACATTAGTTCGAACCAAGGGCTTTGGTTTGAACTAACGCATCCCAGCGCGCACTTTCACTTTCGAAACAGCTGGCATTCGGAGTAACACGCCGGCGAGATCATGCTGATGAAGCGCAGGATATTTAAATCCCCGCTTCATTGACTATTTTGAATGCCCGCGTTTGCATCCCTAGTTCGAACTAGGGTGCAAGTGTAGACATACCTTTACTCCTGAAATAAATCCAGAATGTACACAATGTATCATATAGATCTATTAATGAGAACTTGGCCACAAGGCCAGTCCTGTTTAATTTATTGAGTACAATCAGTTTTCAGTATGATCTCCTTTCTATTTAACAAGAATACGTAGCTTTTATCTAGTGCTTTTCATCCATATATTTCAAGGTGTTCTGCATAAGAGGTTAGTATCACCGTCCCTGTTTTACAGATGGAGACACTAGGAGGTACATGGCTTGCCCACAGACACATTAAGCAGTGGCAAAGCCAGGAATTAAACCCTGGTTTTCTAAATCCCAGTCTAGTCCATACCCACTAAGCAACAGCACTTACTTAAATTAGAGAGCCCATTTTAAACTAAGTAGGAGTTTTTATCACTGAATTCAAAAGCAACAGGATGGATCAGACAAGCAGTAATGTATTAAATTAAATATGAAAAATAAGATTAGCAAACACCTCATAGGCACAATGTGACGGAGGCTACGTCTACACTACATTTTTTTGCAGAAGAGGCACTGCAAATGAAGCGCTCGTTAGCATTTTCTCATGCTTTATTTGCATAATCTCTTCCAATCCTTTTTGCGCAAGAGGTTTTTGCACAAAAACAAGCAGTGTAGGGTTTTTGCACAAAACGGACAAGTCCACACTGCTTGTTTTTGCGCAAAAAACTCTTGCGCAAAAAGTATCAGAATACTAGGACTGGAAGGGACCTCGAGAGGTCATCAAGTCCAGTCCCCTGCCCTTGTGGCAGGACCCATTACTGTCTAGACCATCCCTGATAGACATTTATCTAACCTACTCTTAAATACCTCCACAGATGGAGATTCCACACTCACCCTAGGCAATTTATTCCAGTGTTTAACCACCCTGACAGTTAGGAACTTTTTCCTAATGTCCAACCTAAACCTCCCTTGCTGCAGTTTAAGCCCATTGCTTCTTGTTCGTTCCTCAGCGGCTAGGAAGAACAATTTTTCTCCCTCCTCCTTGTGATACCCTTTTAGATACTTGAAAACCGCTATCATGTCCCCTCTCAATCTTCTCTTTTCCAAACTAAACAAGCCCAGTTCTTTCAGTCTTCCTTCATAGGTCATGTTCTTTAGACCTTTAATCATTCTTGTTGCTCTTCTCTGGACCTTCTCCAATTTTTCCACATCTTTCTTGAAATGTGGTACCCAGACCTGGGCACAATACTCCAAATGAGGCTTAATCAGTGCAGAGTAGAGCGGAAGAATGACTTCTTGTGTCTTGCTCACAACACATCTGTTAATGCATCTTAGAATCATGTCTGCTTTTTTTGCAACAGCGTCACACTGTTGACTCATATTTAGTTCGTGGTCCACTATAACCCTTAGATCCCTTTCTGCTATACTCCTTCCTAGACAGTTGCTTCCCATTCTGTATATGTGAAATGGATTATTCCTTCCTAAGTGGTGCAAATGAAGCGTGAGAAAATGCTAATGAGTGCTCCATTTGCATTGCTTCTTCCGCAAAAAGTTCAGAGTGTAGACATACCCTGAGTTATGTATTGCTGTTACAACTTTAATTTCTGTACTTCATGACTCCCCTCCCCGCAACATCGTCTATGCCCCCTACTGTCCTTTAATTTTTTTTCCCTCCCCATAAAACAACAACAAATGACCTTTAAGCTGACAACAAGCCTAGAAAACTGCTATCCTAAAGAACATTTCAGGAAAGTGCTGAACAAGGAACAGCTGAAAAACAGAGGTTACCACCCACAACACTTGGCAATCTTTTTAACTAGAACAGTTGCTATGAGCAACCATGGTAACAACACACTTGTAGAAGAAAATAAGTCTCTGAAGACTTAAAAAAAAAAAAAAAAGTTGTATATCGAAATGATGGGCCAATAAAGCAATTCCAATTTACTCCAGCAAAGGAAGGTCCCTTTCTTTAAGTATTTGAGTACTGAGGTTAAGTGTACACTGGAGCTGTACAATGGTATAACTCTCTGGCTCATGGGTGTGAAATCACACCCACACCAAGCACAATAAGTTACAGCACCAGTGTGAACCAGGCTATGGCTATGCTGGGAGCCATGCTACTCCCCTTGTGGAGACGGTTTATATAAGACAGGGGTGGGCAATAATTTTTGATGGGGGCGGCCATGCCAAGATTTTGCAAAGTGGTCATGGGCTGCACTCTTCCATGATATTAATGAAGGAGGTATGGAGTATGGGATGGAGGTTGGATGCAGAAGGGAGCTTGGGGTAAAGGATTAGGGTGAAGTAGGGCCTGTGAGGGAGTTTGTGTGAAGAAGGCTGTTGTGACCTGGTGCATGGGATTGGGATGCAGGGTTTGGGATTGTGACCTAGGGCAGGAGGGGGTTGTGACCTAGGGCAGGGGATTGGGGTACAGGGGTTTGGATTGTGACCGAGGGCAGGAGGGGGTTGTGACCTAGGGCAGGGGATTGGAGTACAGGGGTTTGGGTTGTGACCTAAGGCAGGAGGGGGTTGTGACCTAGTGCAGGGGATTGGGGTACAGGGGTTTGGATTGTGACCGAGGGCAGGAGGGGGTTGTGACCTAGGGCAGGGGATTGGAGTGCAGGGGTTTGGGTTGTGACCTAAGGCAGGAGGGGATTGGGATGCAGGGCCTGGGAGGGGGTATGGGCTTAGGAGGGGAAAGAGGGTTTGGCTTATGTGGGGTAGGTGGGTAGGAATGGGGGGAAGGGAAAGAGAGCTGGGGTGCCAGAGGCAAACTCTGGCCGGAAGACTTATCTGTGAGACTCCTGGTCAGCGGCCCAACATATTTCTCAGGCAGGAGCCTGCCCTGCCCCTGCACAGGCTGCAGAGCCCAAGAGGAGGGAATAATGGTGCTTCACGCACTGCCTGTTCTTTAAACAGGCAGCTCCTATTGGCCAGAAACTGGCCAATGGGATTGTTCTGGGGGCAGGAGCAGCCATGAAGCACCACTCCTCCCTCCCCCCCCCCTCTGCTCACAGATGGTGAAACACAAATGATCCTGTAGCTGCTTTTGTGAGCAGTATGCAGGGGTGGGGCAAGCAGTGGAGTCTGCCTGAGATTCCCTGCTGCATCCACGGGCTGGATCCAGTGGCTTAGCAGGCTGGATCTGACTCGCAGAAGGTGTTTTGCCCAGGCCTGATATAGGCACTGATGGTGTGTCTACATTGCACTGTTATTTCAAGATAACTAACATTATTTCAAAATAACTATGCGAGCGTCTACACAGCCATTCTGTTATTTCAAAATAATTTCAGAATAACGGATGGGTTTTTCTGACTTCTGTAAACCTCATTCCACAAGGAATAATGCCTATTTTGAAATAGGGTGTGTGTGGTCGCTCCACTGCTGCTATTTTGAAATAGAATGGGTCTAGTGAGGGGCTAAGTTATTCCTCCCCAGTGCCTCCTGGGGCTCTAATCAAGGTAGCACATCCACATTAGTCCAAGGCAGACTTCCCTAATTTTGAGGTTTCCCTGCAGTCTAGACGTGCTATTTCAAAATAAGTTATTTTGGAAGAACTATTCCAGAACAGCTTATTTTGAAATAAGCTTGCAGTGCAGATGCATCCTGAGAGAGATCTCTTCCAGCGCTCATGCCATGGCCACACTTTCAATTTAAAGCACTGCCACAGCTTTAAACTTAAGTGTAGACAAAGCCTAAGACTCTACTGAGCTTGTTTGAGGGTACATCTATTCAGCAGCGTTATTTCAAAATAAGCCATTTCAGAACAACAACTCCCAAAATAATTATTTCAAAATAGCCCATCCACATTACAAATGCCCATTGAAATAGCACAGATCTATATCAAAATAGCGCATCCACACTGTTTGGAAGCTGAATTACATTTAAAGCCCACCAGAAGCACTCCAGGCAGGGCATTAGGACAGTCATTTCCTGTAGCTTCAGCCAGCAGCTATCTGAGGCTCGTGCTTAAAGGGACTCCCCTCTACGGCCATGTCTCAGGCTCTTCCCCTTTGCGTACCTCCTCAAGGGACAGCAAACTCATCTCACTGCATGCTCTGATTGCCCTTGTGGACACCACAGTACGCCAGCCATGGAGCTGGACCTGCTACTAAGCACTTGCTGGCTCTTAGACCTCATGCTGCACCTCCTGGTGCAGTTACTGCAGGCTGCCCACATGGCACTACAAGAACAGGACCCCCAGCTCACTGCAGGGCACCTCCTCACTGCATGCTGCTCATGCAGCACAACCCCTCTCATCCTCCCCTACACAAGGACGTGGGATCGGATCATCATGGAGCGGTGGGATGATCAGCAGTGGTTTCAGGACTTCTGCATGTGGAAGGAGACCTTCCTGGAGCTGTGCAAGTGGCTCGCTCCTGCCCTCCGGCCACAGGATACTCACATGAGACCCGCCACTCCCCTCCAGAAGCAGGTTGCCATCATGCTCTGGAAGCTCACCATGCTGGATAGCTACCACTCCATTAGGAACAAGTTTTGCCTGGGGAAATCGACCGTCGGGGTTATGCTCATGCAGGTATGACTCTCTCGTGTGTTGTCCCAGGAGGGTGGTGAAGCACTGAAATAGGGTTCTTCAGGGAAGGGGGGGGGAAATCTCCCTCCCTGGAGGTTTGTCAGTCCTGCCTTCACAAAGCCCTGCCAGGAATGGGGTAAGTTGGCGTTGTTCCTGCTGTGGGAAAGGGGTTGGGCTCAGGGAACTCCTGAGGGCTCTGGCAACCCTGCGAGATTCTTTGTATCCTTCTACAAGTTGTGCGGGTCATCAACACCATCCTGCTGTGCAAGGTCATCATCCTGGGCAATGCAGACCCCATCATCACTAGCTTTGCCACCATGGGCTTCCCCAACTACAGGGAGGTTGTTGACGGCATCCACATCCCCATCTGGGCCTCCAGCCAGCAGGCCTCCATCTATATCAACTGACAGCAGGGCCGGCCCGAGCCATTTTGGCACCCCGGGCTCGGGCGCACGCGCAGGCCCGCCCCCAGGGCACACGGCGCATGCGCATGTGCAGCCCGGCCTGGCCACCACTGCTGGCGTGCAGCCTGGGGCAGGCTGCGCCTAGCCGTGCAGGGCCCCACGGCCATGGGGGGAAGGGCACTGCTAGCCGGCACCACAGGGATGGGGGGGCCGGCGCTGCGGGAGCCGGGCGCGCGGCACCTGATGGCAGCTATAAGGGATGCTGCGCACCCCTTACAGCTGCCATTAGGCACCCCCCCATAGGTTGGCGTCCTGGGCAGCTGCCCGGCTAGCCCACCCCTTAGTCCGGCCCTGACTGGCAGGGATGCTTTTCAATGGTCCTGCAGGCCCTCATGGACCACTGAGGCTGATTCACCAACATCAGCATCGGGTGGTTGGGGAAGGTGTATGACGTCCGCATATGCCACAACTCCAGCCTCTTCCAGAAGATGCATGCCAGCACATTTTTCCCTTGACCTCAGGGTTGGGGATGTGGACATGCCAGTGTTCATCGTGAGGGACGCAGCCTACCCTTTGCCCTACATGGGACACCTAGACCCCATGAAAGAATGGTTCAACGCCTGACTCATGGAGGGCACCTTCAGCCATTTGAAAGGGAGGTTCTGGTGTCTCCTCACCCTCCTGGACTTTGGTGAGTGGAACATCCCCCGGTGGTGTCTGTTGTGTATTGGGTTGTAGATAAAGATCTTGTTGTTGTAGTAACTGAGTTAGGTCACTAGGGGTCAGCCCAGCCGGTTTGGGCTGGTTCCAGTTAGTTCTGTGTTATGAAATAAAATGGACACTTGCAACTACTCAAGCTCTCTGTGTTTCCACTGATTTCTTCTTCAACTGTGGAACTCCACATAATATAAGTGTTGGCCTGCTGTGTCCTGCACAACCTATGCAAGAACAAGGGGGAGATGTTCCTGCCAGGGTTGGGGGCAGAGGCCAAGCGGATGACCAGGGTCTTTCAACAGCCATGCACCGCTGCCATCCAGCAGGCCCTGAGGGAGAGTTTCAAACAAGGATACCTGTGACACTCTCCCCTGGATCTCCCCACAAGGGGCCTGTGCAGTACCCCATGTGCCTTTTCTCCACCCCCACCCCCCCCCACACACACACACTCTGCAAGGCAAATAAAGAAGACTACTTGTTTGAACCCATACACTCTCTGATTTTTATTTGGGTAATATAGAACTGGGGAGGGACCAGTGAAAAAACCTGGAAGGAGGGAAGAAGGGAGAGGAGGGAGGGAGGAGGGGCACAGGGATGGGGCTGGGACTGGCGCCTGCCTCTGGTGGTCTCACTGCCTCGTGTGCAAGGCCCTCTTTGGCCACAGGGGGGACTAGGGGGAAAAGCCAGAGGGGCAGGAGCAGGACCAGAGTGGGGGGGGGGGAGGGGGGAGTCACGCAGCTGCTGGACTGCTCAATGGCAGTCATGAGGTAGTTTAACGGCAGTGGTGTATGCTGCGCATATGTTCCAGGCCTGCTGCAACAGCTCCTGCCAGGCAGTGCGGTGCAGTTCTAGGTCGGTGTCCAACCTCTGCTCCTGCCACTCCAATGACCGCTGCAGGGCACACAGGCAGGCAATGTGTTCCCTCTCTAGATCTTTCTGGGGTCACCAGTGCCTGCGGGCCTTGTAGAGTTGGGAGACTGGTGCCAGAGGTGGACGGACTTCACTCACAGCTGGTCCAGCTGTGAAGAACAGAGAGAAGGGCAGTCATCCCAGGAGACAGGATGCATGAAGCCTAGCTTATGTGAGCGCTGACACTGAAAGGTCTTGGTTCAGACGCAGGCTATGTGCTTCAAGCAAAGCATCTGTGGCCTAGACAGCGGGCCCTGTCCTGCAGGGGCATGGACATCCCAGGGGAGCCTCACTACCCCCATTCCCTGGGGACAAGCCACCATGGGAAGGTGCTGGCCAGACCGGGAGCCTGCAGGTGGAGGCGGCGGGGGGACGGGACAACAGTTGGCTCAGCTTCCCGCCCTACTGCATATAAGCCGGGTCTAGTGGTGGCAGCATCCCACAGGGAAAGGACTTCTATCTCTGCCTGCTGAAGGGGTGGGGAGGGTGTTGGGGGAGGTGTGTGTGAGCAGCAGATGCCACTTGCTGGGGAAGGTGGTACCAGGGTCCCCTCATCTTCCTCCTTCCCAGCTGGTTCCTTTAGAAGGGCTTAGTGTCCTCTGCCTCACCGCACTCACCTGGGAGTGCAGGCATGACTGTGTGCCATGTGTGGCACTGCTGTGTGTCCATGACACCAGCATCCTTAGTGGTGGCTTGTGGTGGGAAGGTGTCCCACCACGGAGTAGGGAGTAAGGTAGGCCTGTGCAGGAGCCCTGTGAACAGGAGTGCAAGGTTCCTGTGTGGCAGCCTCATTGCGGCTGTCTGCTCTGGACTGATGCTCCATGTGCACCCACATGCACAGGCTATTGTGCAATTCCCAGTCCGAGAAGGCTGAGCAAGGAGCACACAGCCCCTCTCACCACCTGCCACTCTCCCTTCCCCAGTGTGTCATGGGAATGTAATGGAGCTCACCTGATGGGCCTTCCTTGGCCTCGTCCAAGCCCTGGATGATATCCTGGGAGGGGGTACTGGCTCCAGGGACAGGCTGACCTCCTGGCTGGCAGGCATTGTCTCCTGACTGGCCTCGTCTTCCGCTTCCTCCTTCTCCACCTCCTTGTCCTCCTCATCCACAGCCCTGCCCTCCGAGAAGCTGAGGATGGGCATCTCCAGCCCAGGATCCGCAACATGATGTGGGGGAGGGACTGCCCCCCCCCAGAATGCAGTGAAGCTGTTCACAATAGGGGTATGCTTGGGGTGCTGCCCCTGAGTGGGAGCTCTGCTTCCTGGCCTTCGTATAGACCTGCCTCAGCTCCTTGACTTTCATGTGCAGCTAACTAACTCCTGGGTGTGCATGTGGCCCTTCTGGCCCAGGCTGTTGGCCATACACATTGACATTCCTGCATCTGGTGTGGAGATCCCGGATAGTTTGCTTTCTCTCCCCAGACCTCAATGAGATCCAGGATCTCCACACCAGCTCAGGATGGGACCCTCCTCCTTTGCCCCCAGCCAGTGGCTTGGGAGCTGGCTGCCGGCTTGCTTGCAGCCATGGAGGGCTCAGTAGAGAAATGGGGGTCCGCCATGGCACCAGGGAAGGCAGAGTGGGGAGCCACTGTGTGGCACAGGGCTGGCAAGGCCTGTTTTGTGCTACAAAGTATTTCCCCTGTGGTTGCAGCTTTAAAGTCTGAAGAGGAAGGGAAAACTATAGTGTTCTGATGGGAGTGGACAGAGTGTCCATCAGGGCAGCTGTGAGAATCCCTGGAGGCCACTTATTTCGAAATAACCACAGCTGCCCCATCTACACACATCCTATTTCAAAATAACTGTTTTGAAATAGGCATTATTCCTCTTAAAATGAGGATTTATTATTCCGGAATAAGAAGCCCGTTATTTTGAAATAGGCCCTCAGGCCTTGAATTTACTTCACTCAAGAAATTCTTACTGGAGAGAAAAGGTGAGATAATGTTAAACCAACTTCTGTTGGTGCCAGACACAAACTTCGAAACCACACAGAACACCTCTTCAGACCTTGAAGAAACTTGCATCTCTCACCAACAGAAGTTGGCCCAAGAAAAGATATTATTCCACCCACTTTCTCTCTAATATTCTGGGACCTATACAGCTACGATTATATTATCTGTTGTGCTGACAGACCTAGCTACCCATCCAGATTTTTATATCACACACATCATTATAATTATCTGAGCAGAGATCAGCCCTTTTCAAGAGGTGCACACTACATTTTAGTCCTTGCAAACTTAAATATAGGAAGCAGAAATGTTATCTTCTCTGCTGTGCCAGTCCCCTGGTTAATAAATATTTCTTCAAGGCTGGTATCCTGCATTGCCAATGGAAACTTAAAATGTTTATGATGTTAAAGTGGCATTGACTGATATTCCACAGTTCAGAACTTCCCTGCTTTAAGAGTAGATTAAATACATTTTTTTAATTTTGTTTTGCATAGGCGTGTTTATATTTCCTCTGACCATGAGCTTTACAGTGCTTCCATCCCAGTTACAAGCAGATAGGCATTAGTGACAAAGCATTTTGAATAATTTCAAAGACCAAACAAAACCATAAAAAAGAGCTTGTTTTCATGTAAAGTCTTATCAAACTCCACTGAAGCCAGTTGGAGTCTTTAGAGGACTTTTTAAATAAACAAAATTAAAGACAATTTTTAAAAAATATCATATATAAAAAGAAAACCATAGGCCAAATGTTGCAATTCAGTTTGCAGGAATTTGGAGCAACGACTGCAGGATTTGGCTCCGTTAATATTATGTGAGCTAAGAGAATTTTATAATGCAAAAGAAAGAATCTATATTCCTCCTTAGTACTTTTGTTTTTTGCTGAAAAAATTATGCAATACAGTAATTTAAGTGTGATTATGATAATTTGAGGCCCGTTATAACACATTGTTCCCCTATGCCTAGTTACATCACTGTTTCAGCTGGGAGTGCACATGGACCTTTACCACTTCAAAGGCTTTATCGTAGTTACAGAATATGATTAAAGTTCCATCTGAACTGAAACCAGAAAAATATTGTTGCTGTTGTATAGTTCAGAGGCCTCAAGTGATGGCTGTATCACCATAGGAGATGAAGGAAGAATATCCAAGTCTGTGTCTCACACTGATAAATATAGTTCTATTTTAGTAGCATTTAAATTTAAAACACTTTCAGTCACTTAGCAAGAACATACTAGACAAACCTAAATGGTAATTGGAAAGCACTCCAAGAGCCAGTGCTGGTCAGGTGGTGGTGGTTCTCCTCTCCCGCCCCCCACATTGAGAGTGGATTTTTATATGACTGGTTCTTGGACACATAAGTAGTTTGTGTAATAAATGGGGAGAGTTCGTTGGCACCTGAGGAAGTATGTCCGTAGGCCAAGAACAAAAAGAGTAGACTGTAGGTAGAGGCTGAAGGAATTGGGCTTTTTAGTCTGCAGAAGAGAAGAATGAAGGGGGATTTGATATCAGCCTTCAACTACCTGAAGGGTGGGTCCCAGGCTATTCTCCTTGGTGGCAGAAAACAGAACAAGCGGCAATGATCTCAAGTTGCAATGTGTGGGAGGTCTAGGTTGGATATTAGAAAAAAAAACCCTACTTCAGTAGGAGAGAGGTGGAGCACTGGAATGGGTTGCCTAAGAAGGTGGTGAAATCTCCCATCTTTAGAGGTTTTTAAGGCCAGGCTTGACAAAGCCCTAGCTGGAGTGATTAATTGGGGTCCTGCTTCAAAGAGAGGGTTCCATTAGATGACCTCCTAAGCCTAAGGTCGCTTCCAATCCTAATCTTCTATTAAATAAGCCTCCTTGCATATTCAGTGATAAAAAGTATCAACAGGCCACACTTCATATCCATTTGTACAATGCCTAGCACAATGACATCCTACTCCTGGCTGAGGCTTCTAAGTGGTACCATCAGACAAATAGAGGATGAATGAAGAAATGAACTGTAGTGTACATTTACCCATTTTTCTGGTATGGTATCATGAAGATAAAAGTTCTCTAATGTGTTTTCTTTTGACTTCCATATAACATTCCATGCACAAATACAGTTTTATTGTCCCTTCTGTACTTTACCTCCTTCTGATCATTCACTTCACCCACAAGGTGGCAGTGTTCACCTTAAATTCAGCTCTAATTTAAGCTCTGTTTCCTGTAAAACAGAAAATAGGTAAACCAAAATACATCTAGGCTGTGTCTAGACTGGCGCAATCTTGCGCCAGAGCTATGCAAATGAGGCTCAGTGTGGAATATCGCCGAGCCTCATTTGCATAACTAATGAGCCGCCATTTTTGCGGAAGAGGCTCTTGCGCAAGACGGAGCTGTCTACACTGCCCTGTCTTGCGCAAGAAAAACCCTCTTGCACAAAGCCGTTATGCCTGAAAATAATCAGCATAACGGCTTTGCGCAAGAGGGTTTTTCTTGCTCAAGACGGGGCAGCGTAGACAGCTCCGTCTTGCGCAAGAGCCTCTTCCGCAAAAATGACGGCTCATTAGTAATGCAGATGAGGCTCAGCGATATTCCACACTGAGCATCATTTGCATAGCTCTGGTGCAAGATCGCGCCAGTCTAGACACAGCCCTAGTGTGGACAGGTTTTGAGACTGCCCCAGAATAATAGGACAGAGCAGGTCCTGAAGGCTTTGTGAAAGAAAATTAAAAATAAAAAAAAATTCTTAGAAAAAAAAAGCAGTAGTACTTGTGTGGGCTAGAGAGTGCTTCATTGTAAAATGTAGGACTAATGGTACTTTAAAATGCATTTTATAGTTTGAGCATCTCACACTGAGACAACTACTCATCAGGCCAAATTTTAAAAATAATATGTATCTGTATAAAAGTTGCTTGTGTCCTTAACTCAATTTTTGTTTTTCTTCATTTAAATTACTGCTCTGAGGTGGGGTTGGGGATGAGGGATACAGTATGCAGGCTGCCCCTGGGGAGAGAGGATTACCCCATCCCTCTCTCATGGCAGCATCTTAGGACCAAGTGAAAAGCACCTCTCCATGGCCGCTGAAGCGCCTGTGGGCACAGCCGGGGGAGGGGTGCATGTCCTCCACCTGGGGCAGGTCCAGGTTTGTCTGCCTCCTGCACCTCCCAAGCCAGAATGAGGAATGCTGCAAACTGTGCACTTTCCCCTTGCTCCATAACTATGGGGAATGGCCCCCACCCTCCTTGGGTGATGGGAGGGTTGGGGCTGGAGCAGTCCTGGAGGGGGGCCCATACCCCCAGCCAACCCCTTTCACCTGCCTGGTGATTCTGTCTCTTTTCTGTATTGTTTTATGAGAAGCCATCCCATTCCGGGCACATCCTGATATCCTGGCACAACTAAGCCCTTACCTTGGTTTAAGTTACGATAAATTTGGTTGTCCTAGCTCTTACCATTAAAGATTCTTGAACAGACAGACACACAGACAGACAAACTGTCTCAAATATGTAGTAGATTCCTAGAGGAGACAAAGTAGATGAGGTAGTAATTGTAAGTGGAAAGTATAAGCTTTTGAGCTTCACGGAGCTCTTCTTTCAGCCTTCAGAAGCTTGAAAGCCTATACTTTCCATCAACAGGAGATGATCTACTAAAGGATATTCTTTTGCCTAGCTTGTCTTTTGTATCCTTAGAACAGCATTGCTACAACACCACTATAAACATCTGAAATCTACATTAGGTTTTTTTTATATTGATGGGCAACTGGTAGGTAATCTATAAGATAGGGATCTAAGCATTATTACCATTTTGCAGATTGTGAAACGGAAATTAAGTGGCTTACTTTGGGGAAATGTATTCCCCTAAGGCTGCTGAAGAGTATATAGCATGTGGGGGACTGCAAATTGTGAGTTACTGGTGCTTATACCAAAATTTACTAGTGCATTTCTCCGAATAATCATTGGCTTTGGAAGGAATCATGTACTTAATACTGTGCTCCTTTGGTCTCTTCCCCTGTTGGAGGGGGCCATGTTTTTTCTCAGATTGTGGGATTTACTATGCATTGACTATGCACTGATTTTTCCAATACTATAGGACCAGTGCCATCTAAAGAGCACAGAAATGAGGTAATGTTTGAGCAAATCAATACTGCGTATCTCAGTTTGCCCATCATATAAAAACCTAGATTGACTTGAAAAATAGCGATGCTGTTGTAAAGCTTAGTTTAGTAATGTGTGTAAAATTATTTGCAATCCTGTGATGGAAAGTATTATCATGGCAACATATTCCTTGGGCCACTTGGGATTATGTTTGACACTCTCACAATGACCAAATACCAAACTGCATAGTTCCCATGATATCCTCCAGTAACAGTGCCTTAGAACTGTCTGTGGTGCTAGTTCCTTTAAATAAATAGATGTCACCTCTCCAAGTTTCAGTATTGTATACAGTACTCCCCAAAAGGAGTACCAGGAACTTCACAGAAGTGAAAAAAACAACCCACCAACCCCAAACACCACAACCCAGGCCCTTCCTCAAATAGCTTTTACATGGGGGGACATACTGAGAGGTGGTGAGAAATGAAGTGGAAGGGATGAGTCAGGAAGAGATAAAGGTCACAATGTTAACAATTACACAGTTGCTCAATTGAGACATGCTCACCTCAGGGTAAATCAATTCTGCTGTTTTCTAAATGTGCATAAAAAAGAAAACATAAAAGCCGAAGCATTGTGACTATTATTGACTAACTTATGAATCACGTGGAAGAGCTGAGTTTTCAAGAAGGAATTTAAATGACAAGGGGCTGGTGGCTTGACAGAGCAGAGAGGGGCAGATGATCCATCTACTGGGAACAACATGGAAAAAAAATACTCGATGGACAAAAATGGTGAATTGATATTTGTACACAAGTGTTAGCTTAATTCATTTACCTCAAACACAATAGAACAGAGGTGCTGGGTAGTCTCAAGACTCACATGGTGAAGATTTAGAAACTGGACAGAGTACCATTTCGCTGGAGTTTGGCATAAGTTTCAGAAAGTGTCACTCCAAGCCTATAAGTTAACAAATGACCTCTGCCTAGCACAGTGCAATGAATTACCATTTAGCAATACTGGAGGAACTCTCAGTACTTGGCATTACTCACTTTTGTCTTTCCTATACTGATGATTTAACTGATGGGCCAACACCTTATGCAACAAAGTTAGACATAGATGACCTGGTTGTGCTCCCTCCACATGCATCAGTTTTACATCAGCATAATTCCATTCAGTTCAGTGGAATTACTCCTGACGCCAGTGCAAACAAGAAGGCCAGAATCAGTATTGCAGATGGGAGCATGCTCAAAAGTTGAGATCAAATAACTTGTGTAACTCTATGGAAGGCTGTAGGTATAAAACTGGTGTGTTATCAGAATCAGACGCTAAATACTTATTCTGTTTCTTCCGTTTTTTGTTTTGGATAAAATTACTAATGCTAGGCCTCTTCTTAGAAAGGTTCAGAGGTTGATTTTTGGATTACCAGCAGATCTATATATCTCATTGGTCCACAAACTGGGAAGTGCAGAGGAGCATCTGAGGTGGGGAGGGGAGGGCACATGGCAGGGCCCAGGCCAGCTCCCACAAGAAGTAATAAGGGAGTGATACCCAGCTCCACTCTGCTGAGCCAACTGTGCAGTAAAGAGTGTGGGAGGGGGTGTGCAGACAGATTCCATTACTGGTAAGGGGGGGACCAAGACAGAAAAAGCCTGCACACCAGTGACAATGTTATTCAACTTCCCTTCTTCCATGAAGGGTTAAATCATAGGCTAGATTCTGTCACCCTTGCTGCTCAGGATGAATAGTAACCGACTTGGTGACCGGTCCAGCTGATCACAGTGGGATACTCACAGCCCTATTCCACATGAGTGAAGAGGATAGAATCTTGCCCTCTATCTGTGTGAAGTCAGATATTCAAAACTGCTGAGGTCCAAATGTTGAAGTGTGCAGCACCTTCAACTGGGGTCAGCTTTTCTAAAGAGCTCTGCTCCCTTCCAGGCACCTACACAAAGAAGGTGCTCAGTGACTATCGTGTTGGGCTGCAGCATAAAATCCTGAAACAGAAAGGCTACGTCTATACTGCAGCACTCTTGAGATACTGAAGGTCTCCCAAAATAGCTATTCCGTCTCTTTTGAGCATGTGCATTATTTCAAAATACAACGGGCTCACTATTCCGATGTCCCTGTAAACCTTATTCCACAAGGAATAAGGGACGTTTTGGAACAGTGGGTTATTTCAAAATTTGGCACTGTGTAGAAAGCACCAAATTACAAAATAAGCTATTTCAAAATAAGATGAGCAAATTGCTCATCTCATTTCAACCTATGGTGCAATGCAGACGCACCCAGAGAGTGGTCAGATTTTTAAAACGTACTCAGCAGCCAACATATACCCAACATGCTGAAGTGTTTCTCTCATTGTTGAAAATCTGGCTTATCTGGGGGCCTAAATGAGAGCTAAGTGCTTTGGAAAGTCAAGCCCACAGTGCCTAAATTCAGCAGAAGGGTGTGGATACTTTCATAAGTCCCTGCCCCTCAATTTATTTTCTCTCCCTGTAACATAGGACAGCAGCATCTCAGACATAGATCTAGGATTTTGGATGATTACCTGATTCTTACATGATTGATCTCTCATCAATTATATTTTAATCTTTTGACAGAGACAAGGATTGCCAAAAAATATGGGAAACAATGAAAAATGCATTTGTTTACAAGAACCCGTGTAATATTACAACAGAAGATTATCAGCCATTACTGGATTTGGCAAGTCATTCTGTCCCCTGTAACAAGGTAAAAATGTTTGCATGTGATGAGCTATCTAGGTAGGGACTTCTTCTCTGTACATGCCTAGTACTTTGTTTTTGTTCTGTGTTTATGAAGTCCCTCGCACGGGGGTGAGCAATAATTTTTGCCTGGGGCCCACTTCAAAAAATGTGTAAGTAGCCCCGGACCACCCCGGAAGGGACGGAGCTTAAACAGGAAGGGGCAGGGCTATCCCACCCCCAGACCATGATTGGTCTGGTGGTGGGGGAACCCCTTTCCCCCCCTTTCCCACTAGGCACCCATGCCCTGGAAGAGACTTGGCATGCTCCCCCACCCTCAGGCCAATCAGGGCCTGGGGGTGGGGGAGTGTTCAAAGCCTCCTCCTGCCCTCAAGCCAATCAGGGCCTGGGGGCGGGGGAGTGCGCGCAAAGCTTCCTTCCGCCCTGCAAGGAGCACATGCCACGGGCTACTCGCAGGGCCAGGGCAGAGCAAAGGAAGCTTCATGCAGCTCCCCCACCCTCAGGCCCTGAGAGCGAAGCCTCCTCTGCTCTCTCCCCCCCGCCCTGCGAACAGCGTGCGGCACTTCAAAGTGCCATGTGCTGCTTGCAGGGCGGGAGGAGGCTTTGTGCACCCCCCCACCCCCAGCCAATTAAGGCTCTCCCACCCCCCAGGTAGGGTTACCAGATGGCCTCAAAAAAAATACCAGACACACTTGATCTCAGATGGGGGGGACCGGCCAGGAGGGGAGTGGGGCTGGCTGGGAGGCGGTTGGGGGGGGGGGGGAGCGGGGCTGGCCGGGAGAAATGGGGGTGCGGGGGAAGAACCGGCCGGTGGGAAACAGGAATGGCTGGGAGGGGGTTGGGGGGAGCGGGACTGGCCGGGGGAGATGACAGGGAGAGAACCAGCCGGCGGGAAGCAGGGCTGCCCGGGAGGGAGTTGGGGGGAGTGGGGCTGGCCCGGGCCTGGCCCAGGCACACACAGATCCCGGGGTGCTGCCCATCCCACGCATGGTCCCGGAGGAGCACGAGTGAGTCTGGCCCCGGGGATTCCATCCCGCCCCCCGCCTCCCTCCTCTCTACTGCGTAGTTGCATACTGCCTGGCTGGTAGACACGCTCACGCAATGTGACACACACAGTGTGAGCATGTCTACCAGCCAGGCAGTACGCAACTATGTACTGATACTCATAATAATAAAGCTAACCTTATTAGAAAATACTGGACATTTATATGTCCGGTATTTTCTCAATTTATTTCCCGGACAGAAACCTCAAATACCAGACTGTCTGGTTCAAAACTGGACACCTGGCAACCCTACCCCAAGGCCCTAATTGGCTTGGGTGCTGGGGAGCAGCAGGGCCTTCGCGGGCCAGATCCACCCACATGGTGGGCTGGATCCAGCCTGCGGAGGCCCTTTTGCCCACCCCTGCCCTAGCATAACAGGGTTCTGGTCCAAAATGAGGGTTGTTAGGCACTATGGTAACACAAATAATAATGATGATGATGATGGCAAACATGAGTGACCCTCAAATACCTACAGGCGCTCTGACTTGAGGTTTGAGATAACATTACTCCTGAAGCTATTTCTTTTAGAACAAAAGAATCCTGGGAATTCTATTCATTACAGGCCAGTGATGAAAACCAAGAGAGCATTGCTTCTTGGGGCAATATTTTGGGCCATGATGGGAAAATTGTTGTGGCCTTCACTGGTATTTAAAATAACTTTATGTAAGAGTAGCCGGTGTATTTATAGCTTATTAGCCCATGTGCATGCAGAAATGGAGGAGTAACAGCAATTGGACATGGTTAAAATGTTTTTCCAGCAGAGAATAAATGTTTTTTGGCAAAAACCCAAAAACTTTGTGTGTGTGAGTAAGAGTGTAATTCCAGTCGGTTTTTAATGAAAATAAAATGTTCATGTTTTTTGTCAAACAATTTTTTAAAGAAAATGTTTATTTTCATTTTAAAAAAACCAATGGAATCACACACACACACACACACACACACACACACACACACACACACACACACAGAATGTGTGTGTTTTTGGTCATTTTGACAAAAACCTAAACAATATAAATGAAAAACTAAAACACTTTCATTATCAGAACAAAAAACGACTATTTTCTGACTAGCTCTCTTATCAATGTCATTTTTTACATGCCATTCTTTTCCTCACAGTCATTATTTTGGAGCAAAACAAATGACCTTGTTCATCGTTACACAAAAGCCAATCACAATTTATTCACTCTGGAGGACACCTTGTTAGGCTACATGGCTGATGGGGTATCATGGTGTGGAAACCCTTCTAGTCCAGGTAAGGATTCCTTTTAAAAAAAAAAAAAAGCAATAAAAACATGCATATTATAACTCAAAGTTTTCTTTCGTTCACTCACAAGTTAATAAAAAACATTTTCTCTTGGTGATGATATTTTCTGTTCTTAGTTTCAGCCTGAACAAACTCTTGATCCTTTCAGCCCAGCCTGAATTATGGCAAAGTGGGGGGGAGACCCCACCATCCATTTTCAGCTTAATTTTGTCACTTTTTTAGTGCCGGTAGCGCAAAAGCAGCTCAACCTTGGGACATCAGACTTGGCACAAGACTAATACTCACACCTAGCAAAAGACCAGCGATTGCCACCCATATTTATTTTCATCAGGAAACTCCTGTGATTCCACTGGGACCATTTGCAGAATAAGGGCACAGTTCTGCAATATACTCCCTTCAGGCAGACTCCTGCATGTGCCTGGAGGTCACTGGGACCCCATGTAGATATAAGGGGGCTTCCTGTGCAGGCTCAGGGCCTGAGAATGAGTAGGGATGTCAGAATCTGTCCACAGATTTGAGGGAAAGTTACAGAAAACAAAAATTAGGTGGGAAAAGTCACTTCTGAGAATGCTCGGTGAGCTTCTGATAAGGCCTATTCTGTTTGTCACATTCTCATTGCTCAGCTGGACCATGAAAAATGTTGCTGGAATCAATTGCATAAAGGGACTGCAAATGACTCACTGAAACACAACAAAGTCTTCCAAACACCTTCAAATTACATTTCCCTTTAGAACACTTTTTGTCTAAACCCATTGCTGTGATGGGATGCAATGTTTATTTTGCCATTTTTATTCAGCCCTGAGGTTATGTTAATATGTCTGACAACTTCTTTTCTAATCTTGGTTATTCTGTATCCTATTTTAGGAATTAATTATGAATCCTGTCCAAAATGGAGTGAATGTGAGAGCAACCCTAGCACTGTGTATTGGAAAATGGCATCCAAGATGGTAAGGATTATATAGCAACTGTCCATGATTACAGTTAGAATTTAGAACTGATTTAACTGTTGGGGGTTGGTGGATATTGGAAGAGGATAAAATCTTGGTCCCACGCAAGTCAATGGCAAAACTCCCACAGACTTAAGTGGTGACAGGGTTTCACCCCGAGTGTGAAAAGCTGTGGATAAAATGTTAAACATTCAAATTCGCTTGGTATATCTGTTTCATTGGCTAGGAAACAAAGGCTTTGCTCCCATAACTCCACAAGATGCATTGACTTCAATGGGATTCTGTGCAGACATAGAAGTCTGCCTGCACAGATCCAGTTGCAGGATCAGCACCTTAACTGTTAACCATGACTTGCTACTTTAACGGCCAGTATGCTTTTTACTGTATTTTTATCATGAACTATTACATCCTTAAACAACAACAGTTGTAATCAAAATATTCATGTTTATAAACAATGAAGGGAACACAGCAAAGGAAAGAGTGGGTAACAGTCAAACTTTGGGACACAGTTTGAATCTCAAAGTTTTCTATGTGAATTCCTCCCAAAGTGTTAGGAGTTATGCCACGAATTACTCAAAATGCCATTTTCCTTTCAGGGTTGACCAAAGATGTCAAATAGTCCTAAAAAGTGTTTGAATCAGATCTATTAAAAATTTGAAAGTCATGCAATATATTTTTGGAAATACAGGTTTCCCAAAACCTTTTCACCAAATTCTCATGTATCACATAACATTTAATGACACAATAATTTGGATATTAGTTGAGTGGGGGTCTCAGTCTTGATATTTGTGTAGATATGTACCATCACATAATTAGTGCTTAACAAACATTAACTGTTCATAATATAATCAAAGGAATCATTCCCTCATTCAAATACACAAAATCATAATTGCTAAAACCAATTACTTTTTAACCTGTGAATGCTAAAAGCATGCTGCTACTGGAAGCTGCTGTAGAATGTGGCTGAGAGAATGAGCACCTCTGTGTACCTTTTTAACATAATGAAAGGAACTCCTCTGCAAAACCCTGATTCAGCAAGGTATACAGGTAGGTGCCTAACTTGGAAGACATGAATAGCCCCTTGACTTCAGTGAAACTCCACATGCTTAAAGCTATGCATATGCTTCACTATCTTGCTGAACCGGGGCCTGACAGAATGCTTATTTACCTCTGTTCTGTTAGGGTTTCTTGGGCTACATCAAAGGTAATTTAAGTTTATTACCAAATCTGAAGATTTAAGAGGTACTGAGTGAGAATAGTGAAAAACAAAAAATATAACATGCTTCTCGCTCTATCCTTTAACATGCTAAAATTTAAATAGTTTAGAGTAATTGCTCACAGAAGGCAATCAACTGGCTGGGATTCACCTTCCACATATATAAGAGGAACTACTGTTCCTTCTTCCTCCATGATGGATACCAGCATTTCCCAAAACTCCTTGTTTTGTCCCCAGAGTCTGGATGACCCATGGCTCCTTTCCCGATGTGCTGGCTCCAAATCGCCCTCACATACCTATGTTGACTACATAGGCAAAGTAGGCTTCCATTGTGTTGGCTTACAGTGCCTAATCTACATAGGCACCTAAGCAGACAGGTGTCTAGCAAAACCTGCTTGTCTACACAGACTATAAAATATATTTTCAGTACATATACAGAACTGCTTATCCATTGTCCATATATACACACACATCTCTCAAGTTATGTGGTTCAGTAAAGCCTTTAGAATTTATTAGTTACATCACACAATCCTTTTTGGATAAATATTGAGAAAGCAGCATGGTAGGTGTAGTCAGTTGTTTAGGCCTGATAAAAGTTGCTACTACAGAGCAGTGAACACTTTCCCAATGGCATTTAGGGGCTCATAAGGTAACAGTTCCCCGCATAAGTTAGAGCAGCCTGAGCTCTGCTTATTTACACTGGCTGCCAATAGACCCATGGGCTGACAGCAGCCAGGGCTCAGGGAAACCACAGCAATGTCCTCTACATCAACATCCAGGAGAAGCGTGGCACAGAAACTGTTATGCCAGCTTTGCACCATTGCAGGTTCTCCTCACATGGGGCTATCCATTTGTGGCAGATCAATGCAGCTTTAGATTAACTTTGCCCCAGTGAGAGACGATTTGGCCCTTTATTTTCACTGGAATCTTCTGTTAAAGTAGTGGACCCAGATCCTGAGCTGATAAAAATTGGTGCAGTTCTACCAAAGAGAAAAGAGAGATGACTATTTACTCTAGCTAGGATCTGACCCAGTTTCATGTAATGCTAAAGTACAATGTACATTTGCTCTGTTTAGTTTGCAGAAGCAGCATGTGGAGTGGTCCAAGTGATGCTCAATGGATCAGTAGATGATGCATTCAGAAGTAGCAGGTATTTACTTTAGTCTGTCACAATCTGTGGATCTGTCATACTTTTAATTTAGGGACTGCGTAGTGGTGCAGGTGTCTGCAATAGTAAATCCCAGTGCAAGAATGGGGCTTTACCCGCCACTCTCTTTTTACACACACACACACACACACACACACACACACACACACACCCAACACCAGGTAGGTAGTTCAGGTCCTTAATTCAATTAATTTTTGTTTTCCTTCATTTAAATCACTGCTCTGGGGTGGGGCTAGGGATGAGGGATTCGGTATGCAGGCTGCCTCAAAGAGAGAGGACAACTTCAGCCCTCTCTCATCACAGCAGCTTGGGGCTGGGTGAGAAGCACCTATCCATGGCCAATGCAGCTCCAGGGGGTCACAGCTGGGGGAGAGGTGCATGTCTCCTGGCTGGGGCAGGTCTAAGTTTGTCTGTCCCCCTGCCTTCCCAGCCAGAGTGAAGAATGCAGCAAACTGTGCACTTTCCCCTTGATCCATGATGAAGGGGAATAGCCAGCAATGTTCCCATGTGAATCGGGGAGGGGGAGAACTTGAGCCTCCTGTTGCCCTCCTTAAATGACATCTGGAGATTGGGAGGCTTGGAGCTGGGGCAGTCTGGACAGGGAAGGGGGCATGCCCCTAGCTATCCCCTTTCACCTGGTGATTTTTGTCTCTTTACTGTTTGGTTTTATGAGAAGCAATCCCATTCCAGGAACATCCTATTTTCCTATCACAATCAAACCCTTTCCCTGCTTTAAGTTATGACAAGAGGAAGCTTTATACCAAATGTGGTGGTTCTAGCTCTTACCATTTAGGGGGAGTTCTCGAACAGACAGACAGACTCACTCTCTCACCTATATGAAACAGTATGAGGTTCTTTCATTCCTAATGATTTTTCTCGTACATAGATATTATACACAGAGAGAATCTAGCCTATTATATATGCCAAAATATATATGCCAAAAGCATCTTCTGATTTATTTGGATTTTTTTTCTGAAAATGACCACAGTCCACAGAAGTTCATCCAATAAATGCAGTCCTCCACTATATTATACTCAAATAGCCAACACATATAAACTACTCTCCGAGTACAATTCTTCAGTTATGCTCCCCCACCTGAAATAGTACACACTTTCACTGACTGACAGGAGGTGCTAGCTCTGAGGAATGGGGAAACTGGTGGTTCGTACAAGCAGAAAGATTTGTTTCCCCTTTAGAAGTGGCAGGCATTAGTAATTCAGATGAGAAAAATTGTTAGGAAAGAAAGAACTCCGTACTTTTTCATTCTGCAAACAGTCCATATAAGTTTTCCCATGGGATTTTCATGTTTTCACCATGAGGAATAAATAACTCATGTGAAGTATGTAGTAGTGACTGGAAAGCATACTTTGTTCCTCTTGTTTTAATACTAAGATGTGTGTTGCTTTTTCATGCTCCCACTCTTACAGCATTTTTGGAAGTGTTGAGATCTTTAACTTAGACCCAGACAAAGTTTCTGCAGTGCAGATATGGCTTATGCATAACATCGGTGGACCTCACAGGTAATGTGTGATGCTCTGTTTCTATACTTTAAAGTGCAGTTCAGTTCTGAAACTAAACTAGCACTTTCTTACCAATCGCATCTGCTCCTTGAAAGCAATTAGATACTTACTTTAGTGAAAATAATAAAAGATGGTACAAATCTTACTATGACTACTGCCAGCTCTAAGCCAAGCCAATACACTCAGGAAGAGCAAAAACTGTTTCTTTTGTATTAGCTCTTTAACGAAATTATAGCATCTCCACAACCCTATTGTCTTTAAATTGGAGAAATGGTCTGAGGTATACAGGATGAAGTTTAATAAGGACAAATGCAAAGTGCTCCACTTAGGAAGGAACAATCAGTTTCACACACACAGAATGGGAAGCAACTATCTAGGAAGGAGTATGGCAGAAAGAGATTTAGGGGTTATAGTGGACCACAAGCTAAATATGAGTCAACAGTCTGATGCTGTTGCAAAAAAAGCAAACATGATTCTAGGATGCATTAACAGGTGTGTTGTGAACAAGACATGAGAAGTCATTCTTCCACTCTATTCTGAGCTGATTAGGCCTCAGTT
Source organism: Pelochelys cantorii (assembly GCA_032595735.1). Lineage (NCBI taxonomy): Eukaryota > Metazoa > Chordata > Testudines > Trionychidae > Pelochelys > Pelochelys cantorii. Next base: position 29,555,089 of record CM064331.1, read on the forward strand.
GGAGTATTGTGTCCAGTTCTGGGTACCACATTTCAAAAAAGATGTGGAGAAATTGGAGAAGGTCCAGAGAAGAGCAACAAGAATGATTAAAGGTCTAGAGAACATGACCTATGAATGAAGACTGAAAGAACTGGGCTTGTTTAGTTTGGAAAAGAGAAGATTGAGAGGGGACATGATAGCGGTTTTCAAGTATCTAAAAGGGTGTCACAAGGAGAAGGGAGAAAAATTGTTCTTCCTGGCCTCTGAGGAACGAACAAGAAGCAATGGGCTTAAACTGCAGCAAGGGAGGTTTAGGTTGGACATTAGGAAAAAGTTCCTAACTGTCAGGGTGGTTAAACACTGGAATAAATTGCCTAGAGAGGTTGTGGAATCTCCATCTGTGGAGATATTTAAGAGTAGGTTAGATAAATGTCTATCAGGGATGGTCTAGGCAGTAATGGGTCCTGCCACGAGGGCAGGGGACTGGACTCGATGACCTCTCAAGGTCCCTGCCAGTCCTAGTATTCTGTGATTCTCTCTCTTCATATCAGTGCGATCCTATTGATGCCCTAATGATCTGTATAGTACTCAGACACAAAGAGCACAGCTTGGCTGATTTTGCAAAGCTGTGCAATTGGAAACTGCTTTTTTACAAGGAAACTGAACAAATATGCTCTGCAGCAATCAGCACAGAGTAATCCATGAAGCCATCTTTTGCCATGTAATTTTTAATAACAAAACCATAGTTTAAATTGTGTATCTTAACTATTGATACCAGACAGCAACCATAAGTCACTAGAGAAGGTACATTCTCTATAGGTTTTATAAAGCTCTGAGCACCTCCCAGAAGTGCACTCAGAGACATGACTAACATGTATCATACATCTGCTCTCTCATCATCTCCCCAGGGGTGCAACAGAGTGCTTTCTTTTGGCATTTTCATTTTGTATCACACACACTCCCTTAACAGGTGATGCTTACAGGTTAACCGTTACCTGCGACCAGCCCCACGGAAGGCTGCCAACTCCCAAGCCATGTGAGCCAGAAGCCCAGCATAGGCCCAGAAGCAGCTCCTGCCAGGCCATAGTAGGCAAGGGGGAAAGAGGGGAAGCTTCTCCATCCCAGTGGGCTGTAGCAGCCCTCACCCCCATTTAATCAGTTAACTGGTTAAATATGAAGTTTAACCAGTTAACTAATTAAACAGGATTTTACATCCCTAACCCTGTATGGCTCTATTAGTCAAAGAAATGCATGTTACACTTAGAGTGGAAGGTGATAGAGTCTGTGAGGGCCTCTATAGGCAAGGAGGAATCTTCCACATGGATCCTTGGGTATACAGTTTGCACTGTTGGACTGGCACAGCATGCCTGTGATATGTCTGAATCTCATTTGCTCTGATCTCATTTGCTCTGATGTAAATACAGAATAACTTAATTTACTTACTCCTGATTTGCACCAGTAATACTGAGATTAAAATTGAGCCCTGGAAGACCTTCCATCAGTTGAGGACCTCTATTTATTACTTATGTCCACTAGAGATCTGGCCATCCACTGGCAGGCATGACTGGGAATTTTCCCCTAGATAAAAGAATAAGCAGGAAGCGTTCTAACAAATGAATTCATCTGGTCACAGAGGGCTGAGCCCCAAAGCAAGGTAAACACTATTTCAAGAGAACCCAAAACATCCAGATTTCTACAAACCATAAGTGAAACACAGCACAAATGACAAATTCCACAGGGGTTTAGTGACTCCATAAACTACAAGAGCAGATCACTGCACCTGCACAGATGCACTCCTTACACATACCCTTTGCTCTGCCCAGCACTGTTAGGATTGCTGCCTCTCCCCTCCAGCCTTTGTGAAAGTACCACCCAGTTGTGCAACAAAAAAAGTCTACTTGCAGGACTGCAGGCTGAAAACTTGCTGCTTTTGCTCAACATCATCACAACAGCGGGAGACCAGGGCCTTCCCCACTGACTAAAAAGGAAGCAAAGGAGGGGGAGGAGGCACTCAGTTAGCTGTTTGAGGACTACTTTAAGAGACACACACACACAGCCTCTTTGAATGCCCCCACACCATTAGAGTGGGCACTCTCCCATATTTACGTGGTGCCACCAGAATGGCTTTTGCACCCTTCTCCAGAGACATCCCAGCAGCAGGAATGACCCACATTTCCTTCCTCAGCAGAGACGGAGCAACTCTTGTCTCATGTTCTGGGAGCCTGCTCAGCCCTTCTAGAGTCACACTTTCCTTCTAGGCTGAGGCCCCTCTGGAAGGTTCACAGCAATTTCCCCTTTGCTCTCCTGGTAACATCTCTGACATGTCAGCTCTGTGATTGTTGATTTGATTCACATGTTGTGTCAGACCACAGCTTCAGGAAATTCTGTCAGGTGTCCTGCGTTTTGCTGGACAGTCATCCATTTAACCCTCATGGGCTGCTACCTCATTGATCTGTCTCACATGCTGGGCCACAGGGATTGTTGGGTTTTGGTTGCACTTTTCATCTCCTTCTATTCTCAGGCTCTGTCCCACCAGCCTCTCTCTCTCACCTACTGCTGGCTTCAGTTCCACATAACTGGAGCCTTAAGATGTGCAGGAGAGCTGACTGTGCTGCTACAGACAGGGAGTGTGTGTGAGGCATCCAGCACCACTTTGCTTCTCCCCTCCTGGGCTGAGGGTGCAGGCTCTGGGTGGGGCTAGAAATAAGGGCTGCAGTGTGGAGGTGGGAGGATGGCTCTGGCTGTGGGACATGGGCTCTAGGATGGGGGCAGGGATGAAGGGTTTGGAGTGAATGAGGGGGCTGCAATTGAGGGTTTGGGCTGCAGGAGCAGGTGTGGGCTGTGGCTGGGAGTGGACTCTGGGGTAGGGCCAGGGATGAAGGGTTTGGGGTACAAGAAGAAGGTTTCAGGCTGGGGTGTGGGGTAGAGATTGGGGGGGGGGGGGAAGGGAGGTGTACTGCAGGCTCCAGGAGGGAGTTTGGATGTAAGAAGGGACTCCAGGCCAGGCCAGGGAGTTCAAGGCACACTGTCCCACTAGCCCTTACTGCTCCCAGAAAGTGTCTGCCGGGTCCCTGAGGCCTCTAGGCACATGGGTGGCCAGGGAGGCCCGGAGGACCCATGTGCTGCCCTTGCATCCGTAGGTCACGGTTCTCAGTCATAGGGAGCTGTAGCTCTAGCACTCAGGGAAGAGTCTCCATGTTCCTGGCCAACCCAGTGCCTAGGAGCCACAGGGACCTGGCAGCCACTTCTGGGAGCCACACAGAGCCAGGGCACATAGGGAGCCGGCCTTAGCTGCACTGTTGACCAGACTTTTAATATCCTGTTTGGTGCTGCTGACTGAAACTGCCAGGTTTCTTTTTTGACCAGCTGTGCTGATTGAAAAACCAGGTGCTTGGTAGCCTTATGCAGGAGTATATATTATATATGGCTATATGCGCAATTGGGTGTCTGCACAGTTTGGGATAGGAAAAGTGTTAATTTGTAGCTGTACTTGTGTATTTTGTGCACCAATGTAAACATCTGTTTTGTTTTTGTTTCAGTTTGGCCTTACTTTGTATGCACTGGTGTGCTCTGACCATATCACACTAGGAATTAGAACCAGCCCTGATGAATTCACCTTGCTAGGGAGGAGCAGCATAGATCCCTGCCTGTGACAAACTGTTTGGGAGGGATAAACAGAGGCAGCTGCAGGTGGAATGGCCAGCTGTGGAGAGGGGGCTGGAGTAAGGATCTACATCCATGAATATGTTGCCAGTCCCCCTTCTCCTCTGGACACACATAGGACCTGATCACATCACTTTCCATTGACTTCAGTGAGCCTTACATCAGACACACTGAAGCTGTAGGGCACAAGGAATAGCAACTGTGGATGGGGAAGTTCTGCGGCCTGCATGCCTTGCCAGTGTAAGGGACTGAATTATTTCTTACAATCCAGTTACCCCCTGTAGAAAGACTTTTTGCAGGAAAGAGTGATGATCATGCTAAAATTCTATTCAGTAAGGCCCAGCTCCATGTGATCAGACCCCAACACCACTGAAATGCACAGAGGTATTGGGGCTCGTTGGCACAGATTAGCTGGCAGTAGTGAGATCTAAAACTATGTCTTTGCCCTTCAAATACATTTAACAGTGTATGCAGTCAGTATGAGGCAGCACAGTGTACAATCCACCTGTGTCACACCCATGCAGGATACATGTAACAACCTATGGTTTTTCTTTTCAGAGAGTCCTGCCTGGGGCGCTCCATAACAAAGTTAACAAGCATCTTGGAGGAACGAAATTTGAGTGTCTCCTGTGAGGACAATTATAGGTAATTATTTGCTTTGGGTTTGATTTTGGGAGTCGTCTTGTATAAAATTAGGCTGTTTCCTCTCCTAATCAGAATGTTTTATGAAGGAAATGGATCATGTTAATGTGTCAGCGGCCAGTGTGAAAACATCAGTGGTGTAAGTTTGATGCCATCATAGAACTCATAATATTATGCCTCTGCTCGAAAGATTGCCCTAGTTTGCTATTCACTCCTAGGCAAGTTGAAGTTGCTGGTGTTCATCTTTCAAGTCCTCTGCAGTTCAGTCCTCACTACTAAAGTCAGTCCCTCTCCTAGCATTCTGCCATGGCAGCTGAGAACAAGTGATGTGCTCCCATTTGCTAGAATGCCAAGATCTGTGCTGCTAGGGGCATTGAATTTTCAGTAGTTAGCTTCTGACTCCAGAACTTGCTTCCTTCTTTGCTGGTTGACCTTCTAGATCTGCTGTGTTTGATGAGGATTTGCCTGAGATTTGAAAGTGCCAAGTATTATTAATTATTATGATTGCCCTCCCCATTTCCTTCCTCAAAAGAAGGCTGCATGTTGAGAGTGGGGGTCCACTGGCACCACTCAGAGCTGCTGCTGCCTGAACATTGCAACTGCTTGCAACCAACTACATGGAATTATGGTGGGAAGGTGGGAGATTTTCCAGGAACCACCTGATCACTTCCCATGGAGACACAGCAGCATGGTTGTAGTGTATGCCTATTAGCTAGGGAATGCATCGCGGTCCTACCATTTTTTTTTTCTGCCTCTACTGATTCTCTCCTCAGACTAGGTTGCCAGTTGTGGTTGGATATAGCCATGGAAGTTTCAACACACAATCTCAAAAATGAATGATTGATCTTTAATTCCTGGAAACACCAAGGCAATCCTGTAGGTTTGGCAACCAGTGTTCCCTGGAAGCTGTGCAGTAGCACAGCTTAACAAGTGATTAATCAGCCCTGCCCAGTCAGAGGCTCAGGGCTTCATGCACAGAGCTGACTGACTGGGCAGAGATGATTAATCACCTGTGAAGCTGTGCTGCCCGGCAGCTTCAAGGGAACACTGTTAGGCACAGGTCTGAGGTAGGGTTGCCCATCAGGATCTTAAGGAAGAATTATAGGCAATTCTTGCAGGAGTCAACCCTGGCTGCTGACAAGGAATGGCACATTGATAGGGCATTGCTCCCAGTTGCCAAGATGAAGAATATGGAAGTAACATGGTACCCATTTGCAGAGACTCATGGCATTGGTGGGGTGAAGAAGAGAGGATAAGACTCTAACATTGATCCAGAGTCATTTAAATAGAGGAAACAAGTTTTAATAGGAACAAAAGACAGAACTAACAGGATGGTTTATTAGGTGATGAGCTTTTGGGGGCCAGACCCACTTCCTCAGATCAATTTGTGGAAGAAAATTGGCACAACCATATATATCAAAGTGATCATTTTTTTGATTGTATCACTTTGGTATATATGGTTGTGCCAATTTTCTTCCACAAATTGATCTGAGGAAGTGGGTCTGGCCCACGAAAGCTCATCACCTAATAAACCATCCTGTGAGTCTTTAAAGTGCTACATAGTTCTGTCTTTTGTTTCAGCTAGACCAGACTAACACGGCTGCATCTCTATCAAAGTTTTAATAGGGATGTTGCTGTCCTGGCAGTGAGGTTGTTAACTAGCAACAAGAATAGTATTTATTGAGAACAGCTTTCCTTTGAGCAGAAAGTGTATGTTAACAAGAATATTTCTGGAGCAAACAAACATTTCAATAAACTTGGGAGTTTTATACTTTAATTTTTAGTCACTTTTAACTGAGGGAAAAGTTGGCCTGCAAAGAAGGATGGCTGAGCAAATGCAACATCTGATACAAAGACTTTAACCTTCTGGAAGACAAAACCATTTCTTCCTCTTTGTAATATGCATTATTGGGCCAGATTCATGTGCACCCTGCACCCCACACACACACATACTAATGTGATATAAAATTGTGCCAAATCAGAATCTTAATATTTTGCATCCACTTTGTTCTCATGTAAATGTAACCCTGGCCAACACTGGGGATTGAACCAATAATGTATGGCGCTAAAGGGCCAAGGATCTGCAGTTGGAGGTAGGGATGTAAGCAAGCAGTCAAGCTGAGTACTTGACTACTCGCTTCTCTCCACCACACACACCTTTGTACCTTAGTGCTTCTCTATCAGAGGCAGCAAGGGGAGGGAAACAGGAGCTGGTGCTGGGGGGAGCTGGCTTAAAAATCCAGTTCCCCCCAGCACCGTCTGTGCAGTGGTGCCCCACCACACCTGCAGCTGCCTCTGTTAGAGGCAGCTGCCGCAAAGTAGCCTCTGCCTGCTGCAAGCTTTGGCAGGTCCAGGACCTTCGCCCACTGCAGCTCTGCAGTTTAAATGTAGTAGGAGCCAGGCTGCCTGCGTGCCCAGTTCCTACAACATTTAAACTGCAGAGCCACAGCAGGGGTAGCTCCTGGACTGGTATGAGCTGGGACAGAGCACCTTCCCTTATCAACTAATTGATTAGTCAATTAACCACTTCTTAACATCCTTAGCTGGGGGCTGTAACAACTCCTATCCCTTGCAGAGAAGTGCACCTGTAACACACTCACTGGTGTGTTACATAAGTAGCACTCCAAGGTGGAAAACAATGATTTAGGGCTTCTGTTAGAACTCAGTCAATAATAATCAGCTGTGCAAAGCAATGCTGACATGTAACTAGACCACTTTAGAAATGGGGGCAAGATGATGCTTTACTTTACATTGAAAATACTCTTCAGGCCAGTCAGCTGCTGGCACTCAACATTGCTCCACTGAAGCCAGTGTAAATGGAGCTTTGCTGATTTATATAAGCTGCACATTTGGCTTTCCATAATTTAGAGCATGGACAGATGCTTCTTATTTTTTCAGCCAGTCAACATGATGTTCTGGCAATAACTCAAAAAACTGGTTCTGTGAAGAAATTTCAAACCCAGAAGTCTGCTTGAAGATTATTTAGATGTGTGATGAGTAAAACCTCAATGGTTTAAGACTGCAACAAGGAGAAAACATCCGAGCTGTGTCTGTGCAATTAATTTATATCGCCTTAAAAGATCACATGGCCTTAGAACTACGTAAAATGTACTTTGACTTCCATGTGGCACTTGATAACTTCTTTTTATGATCAGCAGAATTATGACCCTATACATCTAAAGCAGCCATTAATGTTTGGGTTTTCTTTTTGTCTTATCACAGGCCAGTTCAGCTGCTTCAGTGTACAGGTGATCCTGACCATGCAGACTGCAGACTTTGCACCAGTAATGTACAGTGAAACACACAATACTGCACATTGCTAAATTATTCCTTAATTGTGTACAATACTAAACAGGAGTATGTGTATATATTGTATAGAGTACTAGATAGTATAAGTCTGTATAAAAATACTGTATGTTAAAAACATTTTCTGTGGCACTAATAGATGAATGGAAGGAGATGATATTTGAGGTATGGTTACTGGACACATGCACATACTGCCCAAGCTGGCTTCCACCCTCTTCAGCCTGAGGTCAAAAGGGTCACAATCTGTTACCTTTAAGCTGTGTGCTTGTTCAGCTGCTCAGGAGAAATTCAAATGCTGCCCAGCTGATTAGTAGAGTGCCCACAGCTAGGTTTTGTTTTCACTAGTGGTGCCCATTCACACATGCCTTGGTGCACATAAAATTTATTCTACACATAAATGGAAAAATCCGCACATGAATGGAAAAGATTAGAGGGAACATTGACCACAATCAATATTTTGGGTGAGATTCTCAGCCCTGTTCTACTCCCCTAACACAGCACAGTGGTGCAAAGGGAGCAGAAGCCACGTGCAAGTTCTCTGCTGGGGATTCCCTGGTGTAGGGAATACACAGAGAAGAGTCACAGCCATTTCTTCCCTTCCTTCCTGGAATAAAGGGGAGTATGGGAGGAAGGAAAGGGAAGTGGCCGGAACAGCTGAGATCTGGCTATCCCTAGTGGGAATGTGGTTCTTAGAAGACTGTTGCCAAATGGCACAAGATAGAGCAGCCCACAAGCTACCCTGAACTATATCAGAGCGGAGCTAGACAATTAGACCTAATCAGTGACAGTTACCACTAATCTTTTACCCTTCTCTGGGGCTGCCCTACCTGATTCTGTGAGGGAGGGCAGGGCAGCCTTCCATTTCTAGGCACTCCCTTAGGCTCTGGCATTGCCAGGGGAGCTTCTCTCCTGTTCTCTTTGGAGTTCCCAGAGCCTGGAGGGGAAGTTCCCAATGGAAAAGCCAGAACTCCTTTCATCTCCCTATTCAGCATAGTAGGTGGCCAGCATGGTTGCTGCTGAGCAGCTGAAGCAGGCACGAGATAGCAGCTCTCAGAGGCCTTCCAGCTCACCCAGGACCTACTCCTGAGGCAGCAAGAGAGGTGGCAATAGGGCTGATTCCAACTTTTCCTTTTACAAATCACTGGGCATAGCTCAAGGAACACATTTTTCCATTCAGAATCAAATGTAGATTTTCTTTTTAGCAAACAGTCACCCTCAAAGTCTACAAACTGGCCCCGGGCCACAGCTTGAATACCACTGAGATAGAGACAGACAGAAAGGGCTTGTCTACACCGTGGAGAAGATTGATGCTGCTGCAGTCGATCTTCCAGGGTTCGAATTAGTGGGTTTAGTGAAGACACACTAATTCAAACTGAAGATGCTCCAGTTGGCACCGGTAGTCCTGCTCCTCACGAGGAGTAAGGATAGTCGATGGGAACATGTTTTCCTGTCAACCTCCTGTTGTGTGGATGGTGTGAAAGCACAATTTCTCTCTCTCTCTGTGGTCACTCAATAAAGAGTAGGATGTCTTCCTATTTGTGGATCTGTTGATGGCTGACCAGCCTGATTCTGGAGCCACAGGTCTTATCGCAGAATGGGCAGGTGCTGGTGGCTATTGAAGGGATGCAGGGCAGTTTTTGCTGCTCTTTTCTTCTTCTCCACCTCTCATTGTCTGCGCTGTGGTGGGACCTCTCAGATTGCACCACCCCCTCACAGATTACCACTCTCCACCAGGTTTGGTCCTGGGCAAGGTTCTCCTAAGTGTCGACACCAATCCGCACCAATATTTGCCTTCAACATGTCCTTAAATTGCTTCCTCTGGCCCCCAACGCTCCTCTGTCCTTCCTTTGGAAAACAGAATCTGTTTTGGGAGGCACTGATCAGGCATCTGGACCATGTGACCAGTCCAACAAAGTTGTTGGTAGATGATAGCTTCAATGCTGGTCATGTTCAACCCTTCCAGGACACTAGTGTTTGTGCGCCTGGCCTCCCAAGGGATATTTAGGATTCTCCTGAGGCAGAACTGATGATATTGTTCAAGTGCCTTCAGGTGACGCTTATACGTTGTCCAAGTTTCACATGCATACAGAAGTGTTGGACCAACCATTGTGCAGTACACAAGGAGCTTTGTCTTGACACTGATGTCCCGGTTCTCAAAAGCAGATCGTGTGCAGCTGAGGTGATGCTGGATTTCCACATCAATGTCAGCTTTGGCGGAGAGATGACTTCCAAGGTACGGGAGATGCTCCACATTTTCCAGCTTCAACTTCAGCTACATAATTAACATAGCTGGAGTTGCATAACTTAAGTTGACTTTCCCCTTTAGTGTAGGTCAGGCCAAAGATCCCAAAATAAGTAGTCTCTGCTGACCTGAGCTTCTGAAGATGAAGGTGACTTCTTGTAGCATACAGTTTCCAAGCCCATATACCATACCAAACCATACACTACTTTCTTTTCTGCTATCATGCTACTCAGATTCTGGAGTTTCTATATGAAACTGAAGACTTAGGGCCAGGGTCTGGGGCTTTTCTGAAATATGCAAATCCCAGGTAGCATTATGCCAATATAGCCAGCAATTTGCCATTCATTTAAGCCCAGAAGTTCATAGTGCATCTGGTGATTCCCAGCCAGCTCTGTGACTGGGAATGTTTATATTAAGTAAAATTTTAATTTTCTAATTGCACTCTGATCTGCAGCTACTGCCATGAACTCAGGCTTACATCAATAACTTTAATTCAGTTATTTCTGACAAGAAAAATTAGTTTAATATTGGCTTTTGTACATATTTTGTCATAATACAAAATGCTGATTGTAAAACAATAATGTACAATAAAATCACTGGTGGCAAATGTTCTTTATTGGATTACACACATTGGTTAATCATGGACTACATAATGAAAATGAATAATTTATTAAGAGATTTTCATATAGAATAGAATATAATAGAAACTATAGAGTTGTGATGAGTGTGGATGGAGTCTTTTTCGGAAAAGATGTTCTTCCTTGTAGAAAGAGATTTACTGCTGTCAGAAAACCCCCTCCGTTCTTTTGACTTTTTGTTGAAAGAACACAATTGCAGTGTGGACACAAGTTTTTGCAGAATAACACCTGTTATTCTAGAAAAACACTGCAGTGTGGATGTACCCTAGAGTGATGGGAGGGTGGGGGGAAGCTTGCTTATATATACCTGTTGGTAAGAGAGCATTTCATTCTTCAACACTGTTCATCTGGCATCGCTTTCCAGTGCTAAATGCTCTGGAAAAAATTCATAACTTCTCAAATTATTACAACTATACTTATACCCATATGAGCATTTAGCAAAGAGGCCACATCACCTATCACTGCTTCCTACATCAACAACTTTCCTGCTGCCAAATTCTGCACCTGTTGCAGACAGTGGATCAGCCATTTAGGTCACACACAATGAAATGCATTGCAGTGGGCCAGTCTTGATGGCAAATGGGCAATCTGATTATATAATTATCTCTTATTCACAATAGCTAGGGAGGGTTTATGCTGGTAATCACTGATTATATAATAAAACCTGTCAAAAGCATGCTGGTGTTTTTGGTCTCATCAGGAAATGCACATTTTAAGGCAACAGTGAACAATTAACTCTGACAACTATACTTTAATAAATGACAGCTGTTGAGCACAGGTGTCTTGCATAACGTTGAGCCAGCAGCAATATTTCTTTCAGAGGAATCATTTTTATAAACATGGCAGAAACTTCCATAATGTTTTGTTTATTACTCATTTGACTTATCTGTTCTGTTTATTAGAACGATTCATACATTCCACCAAAACCCTCAAAGAAACATATGTTAATATAGTTCAAAACATGTATGAAGTATAGTCAGTACTTTAAATATGCATTGAATACAATGAAACTAACCCTTTTTTCAATTTGTACAGATTATAGTAAAGATAACAATTGTAGCACAAAGTTTCAGATACACAGGAGGGGTTGTGCAGAGAGGCACTGCTTAAAATACCAGGAGGATCATTCATGCAGCAAAGAGATACAATGCACCCTGAGCTCCGAAGCACATATATAATCAAGGTGACTTATATGGCCCCCAATACCATAGTAACTCAGCATCACCCCATATTTAATGCATTTATCTGCACAAGAGGCTTGAGCTAAACAGGAGTGCTATCATCCCCATTTTGCATCTAGGGAACTGAAACACAGAGACAGATTTGGGCTAGTCACTCACCTATTATCTCATCTGATATTTAGAATGATACATCAGTGTTGCCAAGGGGATGGGGCAAAGATTGGGCAGGCTGGAGCACAGAGCACAAGTGTTGGAGTTTAGCAATTCTGAGTTAAACACAAGCAGAAACTAAAATAGTAAAGTTGGTAATAATGGAAGAAGAATATAACTCACCGACCGGCTGTTACTCCAAAGAATTCACCACTGGGTTGAGACCAGGTACAGACACTTTCCATCCCAACATGAGATTTTCAAATAGTGGTGACCAGCTGACAACAGGGCCTTATAAACAGGATTTCCCACATAGCTTTACCTGCTGCAGGAATCATGGTACAGAAGTAGAACCGGCTCCCAGATCAATGGGCTCAGGATGCCTTCTTTGGGTGCCCTAGGAGGTCCACTGGTCACCCAAAAAATCACGTCTCAAATCTATGATAAAAAAAAAGTCCAGCAGAGGGAGTAAGAAGATCAGACCAGCAAGCCCCATCCTTGTTGGAAATTGTGTCAAGGAAAGAATGAAAATAGGCTACACTCAGAAGCAATTTCTTAATGACAATGGTTTGCAGTTTTGTGCAAATGAAATGTACTACCAGATTGTCCTTTCTTGTTCCATTGATTGAACAGTGTTATACATTGTTATAGAGTTCTACAGTTTGGGGAGCTGGGGAGGAGAGTGGTGGGGGAAGAGGCACGGGTTGCTGGTTGGGCTTTGTAGAGAGGATGGGACAGAATGCTGTGGGTGACATGGGTTAGGGGAGGAATCTGTGAATGAAGGGCTCCACAGCACTGTTACCGTAGCTCCCCAGTGCACCAACACAGCAGTTACATAGGCAGCCCTTGATGTGCTGGCACCTTAGTGCAGAGATACTTAGTTCATCAGCTGCTGCCTCTATGTGCTGATAAACTTAAGCAGCAAAAAAGCTGGAGTAGATTAATGTCTCTGCATTGAGGGACTGCTACCTAAATGTCTCTCTGATGCACTGGTGCAAGAGTTTGAGGAGGCCCTTCAGTCTCAGTTTCCTACACAGCTGTGCCCCTCCTAGCACACTGGGCTGCCATGAGAACACCTTCAGAATGATAGGCTATGTGAGTTTTACATTCTTCATTCCTATATCCCCATGGAAACTTTTTGCCAATTCAGATAGGCATTTAGAGTAAGCATCCTGCTTTGCACACAGGTAATCTGAGACAAGTTGATTAAATGCTTTGCCCAAGGCCCTGCTGCAAGTCAGTGACAGAGCTGGCAGAAGCACCCAAGGCTTCTGGCTACACATTATGCTCTACCCATGGGAACACAGCTGGTCTCCAGAGCTATGTCTACACTGGCGGCTTCTTGCCAAGAACATCTTGAGCAAGGGTTCTTGTGCAAGAAGTCTTGCACAAGAAACGTCCACACTGCCATGTGCGAGCTGTGCTTTTGCGCAAGAGCTCCCATGCCAGTGTGGACGCTCTCTTGCGCAAGAAAGCTCCAATGGCCATTTTAGCCATAGGGCTTTCTTGCGCAAGAAATCCCTGCCGAGCGTCCACACTGCCCTCTTGTGCAAGAGCTCCTGTGCAAGAGGGCTTACACCTGAAAAAAAAGAGCGTAGCTCTTGCGCAAGGAGCCCACTCTTACCACGCCGTACTGTAAATTTCCTTGCGCAAGAGAGGGTGGGCAGTGTGGACGCTCTGCGGATTCTTGCGCAAGAACGGCCGTTCTTGCGCAAGAACCCGCCAGTGTAGACATAGCCCAGGAGTAACATGGTTGATTCATCAACAGAAGGTTCTAGCCGTGCACTGTAGGGCCCCCCCCATATAAAGTGGGGTCAAGTTACTCTATTTTGTCATTCACAGCACTTATAATAGAGCCCAGTCCTGTGCCCACCGAAAGTGAGGCAACCCTGGTAATAAATCACAGAAAGCGTCACTTTCGTCCAGCACTGAACCAGGAACTTTATGACAAGAAGGAAAGCAGGGTTTTCCTTAATAGTACCCTGTCCTTTTGATGATTCGCTCTTCCCCTTTACAGCCCTCTCCTGCAGGCTTCCTACTCCGTCAATGTATACACAGCAGGGCTGTCTCTAGGTGTATGTGAAATACATGACTGTGTAGAACATCTGAAAATTTGGGGCACCAAATTCTCGAGTGCCCCTACACAGCTACGTGTGCTTGTGGGCTGAGGACTGCCCTGACCATCTCTGCCAGTTCCTGTCCAGCCCCTCCCTGTGGCGGCTCTCTCCTGTCTGCTGCAGGGCTTCTCCCTGCCTTCTCCCACCTCCCACACATGCTCCTCTTGGCCAGCAGCAATCAGCTAGGGAGGACTCTCTGATGCCAGATTGTGGGAAGAGAGGATCCCCTAACCTCTGCGGCTCTGCCAGCCCAAGAGAAGCCCTGAACCCCCAATAGAAGCTGTGCAGGGGAGGGGGGCTGAGTAGCATAGAGCCTATAATTTGTAAGCATGGCCCTGACACACAACCTCACACTGAACTTGGTGAGTATTTATTTTCAGTGGGGTTGGCCTCAGGTCTGTTCACCTATTTTCTGGCCACTTCACACCATCCATGTAGCATATTTCAATCACAGAATTTAGCTCGGCAGATGGGGCCGGATTTGTTTCACAGGTAACACCACAATAGCTGTAATCCATTCTTCAGAGTATATTAGGTATCCCTCACTGGGCCTGATCTTCAGAGGATGTGAGTCTGGTAAAACTCTCATATACGGAATTTAGTCTGTTAGCTCCAGCTGCAGAAACTCACACCTCAGCTCTGGATGTCTTTGGTTCAATAGTTACACAGCCATATTGATTTCACAGGGGCTTCAAGGATGTAAATGAGGGCAGAACTTGGCCTGAGGAGTTTGCCCCGGTTACTTGGACTGCTCATGCCAAATTCCTATCTACCCTCCTCCAAAGTGTGGCCTTCAAGGGTTCCAAGAGGGAGTTCAGGTATGGGTAGAGCTATTTGGGCTGTGGATAGTAGAAAGCAATTGAGGCTGAGATGATGAGTGGATCAGCAGAGCATAGATGGGGATTTCATTGTTTAGTCCCAGCCTTTTTATTGTTCATGCTCATGGGGTATATGGAGCTACAACTACTCAAGAGAGAGATCTTGGAGTTATTGTGGATAGTTCTCTGAAAACATCCACTCAGGGTATGTCTACATTGCAGGGCTTAACGCTAAATAAATAAATAAATAGCTTATTTCGAAATAGGGAGCGTCTACACAGCACTTATTTCAAAATAGCTCACTCTTCCTCCAACTTCCCTTACACCTCATAAAATGAGGGTTACAGGAGTCAGAGTTAGAAGTCCTCCAGCTTGACAGTATTTTGACACTATTTCAAAATAACTGTGTTGTGTAGTCGCAGACTACATTATTTTGGAATAGCATTAGTTATTTCAAAATAGTTTTGCAGTGTAGACGCACCTTCAGTGAGCAACGGCAGTCAAAAAAGCAAACAATGTTAGGACTAATTAAAAAAGAGATAGAGAATAAGACAGAAAATATCTTATTGCTTCTATACAACACCATGGTACATCCACATCTTGAATATAGGGATCACCAAATGAAATTAATAGGCAGCATGTTTAAAACAAACAAAAGGAAGTTTCTCTTCACTCAGTGCATAGTCAACCTGTGGAACTCCTTGCCAGAGGACGTTGTGAAGACTAGGACTTTAATAGGGTTCAAAAAAGAGCTAGATAGATTCATGGAGGTTAGGTCCATCAATGGCTATTAGGTAGGATAGATAGGAATGGTGTCCCTAGCCTGTGTTTGTCTGGAAATGGATGACAGGAGAGGGATCATGTGATGATTACCTGCTGTGTTCCCTCCCTCTGGGGCATCTGGTATTGGTCACTGTGGGCAGACAGAATACTAGGCTAGATGGACCTTTGGTTTGACCCACTATGTCCATTCTTATCTTATGAGTCTAACAACCTTACCTTAAAGCTAATGTCCCTTTGTGTGTGTGTGTGGGGTGCTGGTTGAATTTGATCCCTGGATGGACAGCATCACGTAATGTGTCAGCACTGCAAGGTAAATGCTTTTTAATTGCTAATGATTACATCAGGAGAATTGTAAAATCATTACAGAAATTCACCCTTTTGCATTCTTAAAATTGCCAATATGTTCACTGATGTTTTGTTCAATTAGCTTAGGCGAAGTTAAGTTGGGTGTGCCTTAGCACTGTTATGCTTAATGCAGTGAGTCAGAAATGGGAGAAATGACTTATCTTTAATAACATTAACATTTTCACCCACCAATGAATTGCACTGAAATTTCATGATGGTGGAAGCATGAGAACAGAGGCTGCTCAGAAGAGCCTGCCACCGTAGGCAAAATTTTAGTGTGTTGCCCTTTCCTCCTCCCCTCTGATCCCCAGGGAGGTTGCCGCACATCATGAGTGGGTAGTGTTGGAACTTGGTGCACTGGGTCACAAAGCCACTGAAATTTGGCCTGGCCACTCCTCTGACATGACGGTGAGGCAGTGGGCCAAATCTGTGTCCCTAGGCAGCTGCCAGAAATCTGCTGCTCTAAAACAAAAAATGTTCATGTTGCCCCATGAATGGACAGAAAGACTTGTTGGTGAATGAACCCAACGATAGAGAATGCAGCAAGGTATCTCTCTAGCTGCAGATGAAAATATCTTTATGAATATTACCTAAAGCAAGTTAAAGATTATCCCAGTATTTCTTCAGCTACTTACCTAACCTGTTCTCTCAACACAAAAGTATATTGGGTAAGTTCATGCACCAACACACTTCGGTATTTAGATGTGGTCTCTCTCAAGGGCTTCTCGTATCACTATTAAATTACCTCACCATATGCTCCATCTTGCTGTCACCAGCCTCCCATGGAGATATGAAATATCATGGCACCTGTAATAATAGAAATCCAGTACTGGCTGTCTCAGAACTGGCTAAGGCTGAGCACCAGAAAGAGTGATAGTGTAGCTGAGTTGCCCTGCTGGATATATGTGTGTGTGTGTGTGTGTGTGTGTGTGTGTGTGTGTGTGTGTGTGCGTGCACACCTGTGACAGATTTTCACAGATAGCCCTTAAAGAGATGTGCCTCTGGAAGACCCCTGATTAAAGAAGTAGCCCTGAGAGGAAGGCCAGGGGAATGGTGCTTCCTGGCCATGAGCAGTGGAAGCTTTTATGGAGTCACCAGGAGCTGGAGGGGAACTTCCTCTGTTCCCTCTTCCAGTAATAAATGCACGTTCTGTTACTGAGCTCAGGCCTGTGTCAGCACTCTAGGGACTCCACCTCCATCTGCCTGTGCTAAGCATCAAGAAGGAGAAGAGGAGGGCAGCCAACAATACTGTGCTGTTTGGGCAACACTGCAATTAGGAATTGGGACAGGACAAGGCTCCAATAAATTTGCCTAGAGGCAGTATGCACTATAAATAAACTAGAGTGAAATGAATTTGCATATTGGATCTATTGGCTGGTGTATACCAACTTGGAGCTATCAGGCCAGGGACAACCCCTTTGCACTGCCTAAATCCTTGGCTTAGGCCAAGCACTTAGCACAGCTCCAACAAGAGGTGTGATCCCTTGTTCTGGGGATTTACCAGGCCAGTCCCTGGTGTGTTCTAATTTATGTCGCCTGCCAAATCCAAGGAGTAATGCTGGCAGTGTGAAAAGATGGAAAGAGAGCCTTCACCATGCCTGCCCCCTTTTCTCTGGTTACATTACCTGTGCTGTTATCCAGAGGGTGAGATGAGATAAAACAGAAGATTTTTCTGTGCAGGAGAACTCCTCCAGTGGTCTCATAAGGATCCTGCAGTGGAGCAACATAGATGAGGGTTTGGCTCTTTATTTTCCAGCAGGTGAAAAGCCTGAGTGCCCTGTTTGTGGTTTGCAACACTGACTGCAAATGAATGAGTAAAATCCAGCAGTAGCACTGTATTTTCCCCATTAAATCTGTACCAAACATTTCAGGCATCTTTTGATATATTTTATAATTATTGGAAGTTGGGAAAGGCAATATTCATAAGGACTGAGAGGTCCTAGATCAGGTCATACACACACACAGCATTAGACAGTGTTTATAAGTGTACACCTTTGCAGAGCTTCATCATGCAGACCTTAGCCTGGCAAAACTGCCAACAAAGTCAGTGGAGACACAAGGTAGGTGAAGTAATATGTTTTATGGGACCAATTGCTCTTGGTGAGAGAGACAAGCTTTCAAGCCATACAGAGCTCTGCTTCCAGTCTGGGAAAGGATTCCAAGCACCACAGCTTGTCTCTCTCACCAACAGAAGTTGGTCCAATAAAAGACATTACCTCAAACAACTTGGCTACGTCTAGACTGGCATGATTTTGCGCAAATACTTTTAACAGAAAAGTTTTTCCGTTAAAAGTATTTGCGCAAAAGCGCGTCTAGATTGGCACGAATGCTTTTGCGCAAAAGCATCCCTGGCCAATCTAGACGTGGTTTTGCGCAAGAAAGCCCCGATCGCCATTTTAGCCATCGAGGCTTTTTTGCGCAAAACAAATCTGAGCTGTCTACACTAGCCCTTTTGTGCAAAAGGACTTTTGCCTGAATGGGAGCATCAAAGTATTTGCGCAAGAAGCACTGATTTCTTACATTAGAACATCAGTGCTCTTGCGCAAATTCAAGCGGCCAGTGTAGCAGCTGCTTTTGCGCAAAATCTTGCCAGTCTAGACGCAGCCCTTGTGTGTGTCATATCCTGGGAATGACGCGGTTAAAACTACGCTGTGTTCCGTGAAGTCACCAGGCATTTTGGCTGATTGAGGAACTTAGCTGGTCAGGCTGGTTTGTGGTTTTGTAACAATTCAAAACCTATGTTGATAGGCATCTAGGAGATAAATCTGAGTTGAGTGCCTTAATGAAGTCTACTAGCAAAGAATTAGTTTTAACAACAGACTTCCTTGGCAAGCATGTACAGCTCTTACATGATTACAAAAA
Organism: Pelochelys cantorii; assembly: GCA_032595735.1. Classification (NCBI taxonomy): domain Eukaryota; kingdom Metazoa; phylum Chordata; order Testudines; family Trionychidae; genus Pelochelys; species Pelochelys cantorii. The sequence continues at coordinate 29,573,815 of CM064331.1, forward strand.
TGTATAGGATCATGATCCTATATATTTTTGTTAGTCTAAGGTGCCACAGGACTCCTCATTTTTAAAGTTACAGACTAACATGGCAATTCCTCTAAGACTTTTTACATTATTACAGCCTCTTTATTTCCCTATAACGGGTGCAATGCCATCACACTTAGCAACAGAAATCCAGTGTCTGCTAGCAACTGAAAAAAAGCAAAGAAATTTTTCATTCCTGGGGTGTTTCCATTTATAAAATTAGCAGTAAAGCCAGAGGAATATTTTGTGTTTTGGACTTGTCCTTCCATTGGCCTCACACAGGTGTGTGTCAGGATGGAATGGTGCCTTTTCATTATGTTATCTACAGGTAGCAAGACAAACTCCACCCAGACAAACACACTGAGGAATGGTGTTAATTCAAACTGTGAATGGCATGAATGAGATTAGAATGTGTGTCACTGTGTTCTGATGAGGCTGTAAATTCTTCAGTGCACTATATGTTTGCTGTGCATCCTTGTATATCCCAAAGGAAATACAGACCCCAACACCTACTTATTTGTACAACACCTATCATAACAGGATTCTGGCCCATTCCTTCAGCAGTACAGGAATACCAATAATTAATTATAAGACCATTGCCTTGTCATTTGGGATGAGCTAAGTCTGCAATTTTAGGCCCTGAATCTAAACCTCCTCCAAGTGCTGGGTGTTCGGATATTGAATTCCTAATTAAATCCAATTCTGCTTAGAGTGGTTGCCATTAAAAATGCAATACTGGCAACAGGTACCACACTGCTACCACCATTATTTCTTACTATAAGATTTTCAGCAGAGAATGAACTGTGGTATGTTTGATAAACTGACAGTCTTTAAGCTGAACCCAGGCAAACCATGTCCTCTCTGCTGCTGCAGCAATCTGTGCACAACTTGAAAGTATATGATAGTGGACATGCTTCCATACCTGTCTGAGCATTTATTTGAAGTGAGGTGTGTTTTGGTAAACCTCATTGTTGGGTGCCACTCTGTAAGATGGAGCTTCATAAAACATAGTATAGTACAACATACAGGCCCAAATGTTCAAAACAATGTAACAGCAATAATCTACATATGCAAAAATAATTTCACACACAACTGTAGTAAACATACAGTAGAATCTCAGAGTTATGAAGACCAGAGTTACGAACTGACCGATCATCCACACACCTCACTTGGAACCACCAGTACAGAGGGAGCAGCAGAGACCAAAAAGGCAAATACTGTATGGTACTGTGTGAAACATAAAACACTAAAAAGGGGAACATTTAAAAGATGAGACAAGGTAAAAAAAACTATTTCTCTGCTTACTTCATTTAAATCAAGATTAAAGGCAGCTTCTGAATAGAAAAGTCAATGCCCAATCGTAAACTTTGAAAAGAACAACCATAAATGTTTTGTTCAGAGTTACAAATAACTTCCAATCCTGAGGTGTTTGTAACACTGAGGTTCTACAATAGGTGCAAAAATGGGCAACAAGGAGTGCATTTGGCTTGCTATCAAGGCTTAAATTCTCACCAAATATTCCCAGAGGTCTGCCAGACATGCCAGGAGTCCAGTGGGGCTGAAAATATTTACCAGCGCTCAGCTCTGCACGGCTGTGTCTGAGGTGCTAGTAATATTTCCTCTGTGTGGCACAGTGATATGTTGACTGAACTGATTTTTCTAGGAGATGTTTTACACATTGAGCACTAAAAACCTCAGTCTTTGCTCATGCAAAAACAACCTCCCCCCAGCTTTCAAAAGCTGCCCACTATTTGTTGTTTATTGAGCACCATCAGTGCACTTGGTGCTGTACAATTTTGTAAGAAGATTCTCTCTGTTCCAGAGAACTAGTAGTATTCTCAGAGACAACAATAGAATTCAAACATCTACACTACTCTAACGGATGGAAAAAGCTCAAAGTTTCCTGCATTGTAGGAGAACACCCTTCATGTGGCCTTCACAGATCCTAAGGTTTAGATCCTCTGGAACTGGACTTGTTTGAAGAGACCCATTAAACATTATAGTCACTACGGGCCTGATTCAAATCCCCACTGATGTCAATGTGGGCTTTGAACCAGGCTCTATAAAAAATATAAAAGCATCTTTTCACAGTCACAGAATTGGACATCACACCCAGCACATGAGCAACATACATCAAACAAATGCTGCAGTCACAAGGTGTTTCTAACAAGCAGGAGATTAAGCTGTCATCTCTTGTGCTCCTGCAATTGGCAGAGGAAATGTGAGGTGATTGTAGCAAGTCAGTGAAAGCTTGCAATTGGACAAGATTGCTTGCTATTTGCTATACCAAAATTATGTGTTTAGACTGGTTTAGGCATGTCTAGTGGAAAAACTTTTGAACACCGATACAAGCGTAGGAAGGATATTGTGATATACTAGCAGCAACTGTTGCTCCATTGCAACCTGAACTAGGGGCTGAAGGGAAGTGTCACTTTAAGGGCGCTCTGTCCACTCCATTGTCCAGCAACTAAAGCCATTGTTCCATCCTGGACGTTCCCTCTACCCCCATCGTCTTTTCATAGGCCTTCCCTTACCACAGCCTGTGTCCAATAAGGCTTGTTAGGTCAGTCCATTAATTGGACAAGTGTCATTACCTTAAAAACACTGTGCGGCCTGTTCGTACCGGAGAAGGCTGGTTCTCCTCTATATATTCCATGCTCAGACAATCCTTCATCTGTTGTCCCTCCTGTTCAGGCTGGAAATAAATCACTTCTGAGGAAGTCTGAGATGAAAGAATATTCAAGATGCCAGCTTGACCATGCCTCCGGAGTACTGGACTTTAGAGAGGGCAATGAGCCAGGGATATATTTGGCCTCAAAGCCCTGTCCGGGTGGGGTAAAGGAAGATATCACCTGGTAATTTTAGAACAGTTTTTATGCATTGCAACCATAACCATGTAGTGCAGACATCCTACATGTTCAGAAATCATAAGATTGGCTTAAAAATAATGCCATATTAAAAATAAATAGATTTTTACTTCTTTCCATTTGCTTTCTGATTTTTGAACCAGTAGGGTGTATTTCGTCACCTTTTCCAGGCTCTCTCTGCAAACATAAAAGCTAAAATCTTATTTTATTTTATTGAATTTGGAAATTCCCTTTATCAATGTGTTCCAGGAGTAGGGCCTGTTAGAGAAACACCAAAGATCACAAGACATGGGAGAAAATAGCAAGCTGAGAACATTGTTAGCTTACAATATTAAGACCTCTTGCCACATGGCTGGGTCTTTTCTTCCTTTTCACACCTTCCTCTCTTTTATTGTCTTCTTTCATTCTTTCTAAATAGGTGATCCTCCATCTCTGGAGGCTGCAGAAAATCACCCTAATCTAGGTTTAAAAGTGTTAGTCATTAGAGCACAACATCACTACAACATAGGACAGGTAATGAATGCAGTTAAAACTTTAAGAGGAATTTAGTTAGCAGGATGCAATTACTCAGTTGGACTTTGGCCAGAACATTAATAGGGTAACTTCTTTACTCTTACAAGGATAGCAACATGAGGCCTCTGATGACCAGTTTAATCAATGCTTTGCTTTTATATGTCTAAAAGACTCCATCTGCAGCAGTGTGATACTGAAACAATTCTCTTGCACAGTGTTAGGAGGTATCAGCTCAGAAGAGAGAGCATTTCATGGGATATAAAATGAAATCCAACATTCTAATGTCAACCTCCTGCTTCCCCTGTCCATGAACTGGCATCATCTTTCTTCTGTGTCATTTGTACAGGGTTTAAATGCAAAGTTTGTGAATTCAAAGCTCAGCACAGTATGTTAATACTGCTATATTGTCCCTTCAAAAAGAAGGATTCTCCCTTCTGCTGCAGCTGAACAGTCCCTTAGCTGAGCAGGAGAGAATTCCCTCAGTGCAGGAATTGCACAGGACACCCTCTCGCAAACCTTAGGACAGGGGGCAGGAGAGGACTTCTAGGATGTATAATATCCACAAATCTGGGGACTCTCAGTCCCTGAAAATAGTTGTAAAGTATTGCTAGGCTTAGTCAGGGGTATGCCACTCCCAATAGCAATCCAGAACTGGAAAGGCATAAAGGCTGCCTAAAGCAAACCTTTGCCTTTCGTCTCCCTGGGCTGCCTCTCCTGAAGGCACAACACAAATCCTCAGCCAAAATGTGATTTGCCACGGGGGGGGAGGAGATGGCACAAAGTAGCCTGTAAAAACCTTCATCTTGATTCACTTCATGGATTTAGCTAATCCTTCACATTTAAAAGGTACACTGCACAGGAAAAAAAGTAACATCTCCTCTGCCTTCATATACCTCAAATACTTTATTACCTGGTCTTAGTTTTTATATATAATCTCCTATTCCCCTCACTCTGTATAACCAAAGAATTTCTGGGTTTTAATTTAAGCTCTATTTTAAAACACTCTGGCTGACTGGTTGCAAACCTTTTCCAGCCTTACACACACAAACACATGACAGAGCAGTGATACTAATACACAGTTTTGAACATATTTCAGCCTCTCAGAGGGTAGCATAGTCTTTTTGAGACGTCTGCTAACTGTCAGTCAGTTTATGATTTCCATGGTGGACTGGGAACTTCAGGCTAATTAACCTGATCATGACTGCACAGTGATAGACATGATCAAAGGCTGATCTAGTTAAAAATCAGCCACGTGGCAACAACCCTATGGACTATCTTCCCACATAAATTACCCAATTTCTTCCTCCCCTCCTTAACACATCTCTATCTTGAGAGCTAACTGTTTCAATGACAATAAGTAAGTAATCTTGGAAGAAAGCCAGAGAAAAACTGTATCTGTAGCTATGAAGCCTAATACATTTTTCACCGGGGACAGGAGCATCCTTCCAAAGAAACCAGTGATAAATGCAGACTTGTTAAATAAATTGAGCCTCAATTTTCCCTCTCTTTTCCGCTTGCAGTGGCTCTCTAAGCAGGGCAGAACTCAGATGAGGTTGAGGGAAGGGGGCATGGCCTCCTGTTGCTTCTTAATACAGAAGTGCCAGAGCCCAAGTTTGCGGAGTCATGGCATTGGAAGGAGCAGCTGATGGCTTGGCTATTCTGCAGCACCATCCCATTCAAACCCACACAAGGATTTTTTCAGTGCATGATAGAACTTATGTTCCCAGAATTCTCTTATTCTACTTTCCCCTATGGGATTGAGGCAGCAGGTGGGGTTCAAATGCCCCCTGGTTCCTAAGGAATCTATTCTGTAATAGCATTGGGGAGCCAAGCAGACACAATAGACCGCTGCACAGAACCTCTGGGCTCCTTGTGGGGGCCTTAAGAGCCACAGGATTCCTTGGCCAATTCATGGCAAAGGCCCAAGTATGCTCCATGGGGGGAATAAATGCTAGGATTGCAAGGAGGCTGCGAGCTGAAGGCTGCGTTTTTTTCTCCCCTTTTTAAGTAGAACTTTTTCATGTCAAGTTTGAGCAAGGCCTCATTTGCTAACCAAATTAATACCACTCTAGGAGACAGCCCGGAGGAAACACAGAAGACAGTGTATGGAAACGGACTGGAAAGCATGCCAAGAAGATGAGAGGTGCAGCAGTCACTATAGCAAGTAAGAAGCTGCTCTGCCTAGGGCCTCAGCAGCAGAAAGTAGAGGTGGAAAAGGGAGGAGAGTTTGTTACCTGAGCTCAGTCATGTTCACATGAACTGACAGCCAAGGTGTAAAACATGTAGTGACTGAAGATTGATCCTCCATGCTGATTGGCTGGGTGCAGGTGAGGAGATATCAGGTGGTAGGCACCCATTGGCTCCCTCGGGAAAAGGGGAACGGTGAGTCACTCACAGTCTATTCTCTTGAGGGCAATTAAGCAACATGTTCTGAGATTAGGTGTGTAAACGGCACCGCTGCCAAATAGAGTAATAGAATATTCATAGAATACTAGGACTGGAAGTAAAGCTGGCCATAAAAGGAATTGAAATGTATTGAAGAAAATGTGGCCTGTAGAGAAAATGAGTGAAAAATGCATAAAAACAAGTAAACTAGAAAGGAATTAAAGCGAAAAGGGCCTGACATTTCAACAAGCCTTAGTTCAGGCATCCAATGGTGCGCTATGATAAATGCAGGCACTAATAACAACACTGAGCTGTCTCTGTACTTGGTGGGCAGGGTGCATTGTCCCCTAGCATCTGAACCCACAATATTAACTGCAGGTGGAAAATTGTGCAGAAAGCTTTTTCATAAAATTGGAGGCTATTTTAGAAAATCAGTCCCAACATTTCCCTTAAAATCAGGATAAATTTGTGTGTGTCAAAATGAGAAGAAATTATCTTAAACAATGTAACATTATTGGATAGGATGAAGCATTGATTCCACATTATATTTCATTACATAGCTTTGAGATATGGGTATTTCCTTATTTTTTCATCTAAACATACGATGAGTATAGTCAAGAAGTTCATTGATGTTCCACACAGGTTGCAGGATACTGGTTCCATGACTGCTTTAGGGGAACCCCTAAACGTTTACTGCCTATGAAACTAGAATGAATTTTCCAAGTCTGCCAATTCTACACTTCTTTCACATTAGGAGATTCAGGTTATAAATCATGAGTTAAAAAATAAAATCACAGTAAACTCTGAGTCATTAAAAAGGAAACCACAGTTCTTACAGATATATTGCTAATCATTAAATATTTTTTACAATAGTCCCTGCCCAGAAGAATTAATAATCTAATATTAGCCAGCTCTTGATCTGGGACTCAAGAGCATGTGTTTGATTCCAAGTTCAGCTACAAGGATCCTGTGTGATCTAGGCCAATCCATTTAATCTGCCCTGTGTCTCATTTCCCCATCTGTAAATGGGGGTAATACTTCCCTTCATCACAAGGTACTGTGAGGACAAAAGCCACATGTGCTTAGTGAGGAGCTCAGTTACACAGAGAAGAACGATATTAATGCTCACTAGATGATGCAACAAGTCAGCAAAGGGAAATTTTCTAACAGTAGCGAAAAAATGGATGGAAGGAACAAAAGTCACTGTAGTCATATGCATATCTTGGTGGGTCAATAAATCCTGGGCCAATAGTTATGAAAGCAGGACCATTGCATTTAGTTATGTAAGTGAATACTTCTCAGCATGAGTTGTGGGCCCTTACCTGTTTGAAAATAAATGAGGATTAAGAGCTTAATCCTGCAAATCATCACTCATGCAAACAGTCCTACTGAAGTCAGTGGTGTTACCCAGACAAATTTCTCTATCCCTTCCACACTTAAGGGGGACACACCTTTACCCAGCTCCTCGGGCTCAAGGTGCAACCCTGTTAATTTACACACCCACCCTTACCCAATTCCTAGGGCTGAGGGCATAACTTCCTTGGGTTTGCAGGATCTTTTGCCACTGAAAGAGCCTTACACAGTAATATTCTTATTCTCTATTTATTGACAATTCCCAAGCAAGCAGAATACACATGCTAAGCACAGTGTCATGCTCATCAATCCTGATACAGGGAGGCAGACTTCCCCTGTTGGCCAGGCAAGGTCAGTCTCTCTGGATCTTAGCTGCTGCACATCACAGTTGTGCACAGGAGGCTGTGTCTTGGAGGTGAGTTTTTCAGGTCTTCCCTCCTCCTTTTTGGTGTTCCTTTTTTTCTCTTTTCCTCTTCTTGCTGGTCTCCTTGGACCCCAGTTTATATAGCGAAACTTGAGTCCTGCTTAGCTATACTTTAACCAATTATTTTAGTATAATTTTACCAACCAATCATACCATACCGTAACAGAATTACCTAACCAATCATACCCCACCACCTTAGTTGATTTACACCTAGCAAAATTAATTATACAGCAGACAGAAACAGTTACAAATCAGACAGAGATCACATAGACAAGTAGGAAAGTAAGGACAATAATCACAGAATGTGAATTCCACAACCTCAACTATTGGTAAACAGTTTCTTGCCAGATGAACTGCTTGTAATTAAGTTTTCCTTACCCATCTTGAGATCTGTTTCTTTATCTGGTGACAGTGGGTGCCATAGGACAGGATCCCCTTCTCACAGGCTAGTGTGACACTATTTTAATGCAATTTAGATGGAATGTGAGTATGTGACTCCAGGCTTTACAGCTAATGGCTGCTGCTCTTCAGTCTGGCTGCAGAAGAAGGCTTTAATTTAGGCCTTCCAATATGGCTACAAAAAAACCCATATTGTTACAGTGGGATTAATCTCTCTATAGATGGTAAGATTTTTAGGACATACCTTATCTCATTTATCATAGAATATCAAATTATGGGTGGGGTGTCATAATTATTTAATGAGAGTAGATGTTGCGATAAAAAAAACTTTATAAACTGTTAAAAACAAACTGCCAGTATCATATGCCAAAATACATGGCTTCAAATCAAATTCTAATATGTTGTCAAGCAGCCATTTTTCTTACTTTGTCTATCTGTACATTTTGAGTAGTATCAATAGAATGTGTGTGTGTGTGTGTGTGTGTGTGTGTGTGTGTGTGTGTGTGAAATTAATATTTATTGATAAAAACTGAATCCTTCCAAGTTTAACTACTGTAATTTAATGGGTTTCAGGCTGGAGCATACATTGGACTGTGTCACTATGGCTTAGTCCTATTCACCTGGCAAGCAGCCATAAAAGGAGCAATGCTCTGCACAGTTAGGCAGAGGTCGGATAGGCTTAAGGTAACAAAACATTTAATGAATGTTTGTAACTGTAGCTAGTTAAGATGGACGTTTGCCAGCATGCCTAGAACAGCAGAACCTCTAGAGACAGCCCTGCCCACAGCTCAACATGTTCATTTAGGAGTTGGCATAACCTGAAAGTGGTGGCTGGCTGCATCCGGTAAATCTGTTCATTGCATGGCATTTCCCAGACCTGAAGAAGAGGTCTGGGGGCATGTCTACACTAGTGAGAGGATCGACCCTCCAGAGGTTGATCATCTTGCGTTCAATTCAGTGGGTCTATTCTAGACCTGTAAATCAAATGCTGAGAGCAGCCTTCCCCTCCCCGACGTCTGATACTCTTTGTTCTGATTGTGCTCCCATTGGCCTCCCACAGTGTGGACACCGCCACCGCTTGGCTTAAGGTAAGCCGACTCCAGCTTCACATTTTGCGTAACTAGAGTTGTATACCTTAAACCAACCTGCCTGGTCTAGTATAGACCAGATCTAGGTAAGCTTGAAAGCTCATATATCCCACCAACAGAATTTGGTCTAATAAAAGATATTATAAACTTAAAAAACAACAAATGGTCTGGTGTCACTTTATAGACTAACAAAACATGTAGATGGTATCATGAGCTTTCGTGGGCACAGCCCACTTTTCAGATGAGTGGGCTATGCCCACAAAAGCTCATGATACCAGACCATTTGTTGTTTTTTAAGTTTATTCTGTACGGACTAACTCAGCTACCTCCTGAAGCTTCCAAAAGCTATTATATCACCTGTGTTGTGTTACTCATATAAGATTGCCTGAGCCAAATTTGGATGCTAATACTTTCTTCACTTCTGATTTTGTTTCTTGTCAAAAAATTCTCCTAAGGGTATGGTATTTTCTGCCATAAAACAGGGTGGTTAACAGCTAGAATCCAAACCCAGGAGTGAGGGTACAACATGTGCTTAGATCCCTATATGCAAAACTGGGCTAATTAGTAACTGATTATTAGTTTTCTTCCACCACTTTCTAAAGAGCCTGGAGTACTGTCTCCCAAGACTCCTCAGCAATTAGCACCAATGCCTCGATAGTGATGCTTTGAAGTGGACAGTGGGGTCAATGGCAAATGAATATATCTCTGATTAAGCCTTCTCCTGAAAGATGGACTTTGTAAATAAAGTTGCATCCATTAGATAAAGTAGTAAGAAGGAGTGTTTGCGTGTGTGCGCACACATGCACACGCCACCACATGAGCAGCATCATGCTGTGCCAATCATTATATAAAGGCTTGTTTGCTTGCACTAATATAAGTGACATACAATATTATTAGATGCAAAACTGTCTGCGTGTGAGCTTTCAGAGTAGAGCCAAAAAAACCCCAAAACCCCCACAACCCTGTGACTACTAAAGCAAATTCCTTTTCCGTTCTGCTCTGCCAAAAGCAACTCAATCCGGCGTGATACAGTGCATTCAAGTCTCAACCAGTGTGGTTGCCTTTGAAGAGAAAACTTTTGGAAATATCCTGTTTGGAAACAATGTAGGCTCTCTCCCTAATGGCTTCTTACTGAGGACATTGGTATGAAAGAATGTGTTTTTTCACTAAAAGAAGTACATATCTAGTCTTTTTCAGTGTAAATGGAAACTGATATTGATTACTGAGACTGAAAGGCACAAATAACTGAGCTCTATTGTTGAAGATGCAGAATGCGGGGGGGGGTACTTAAATATTATCTAACTGATCCTCCCAAAAAATCTTTAGGTCAGCCCTGGGGATAGCATTGTGATTATTATGGAGGGGGACCGATTATGTTTTAGAGAGATGCAGAAATAAATGGCTTGCAACCCATCCAAAAAATGCTCAGCACAGTTCTACTTGTTAAAATGTTCAGCTTTTTCCAAGTATACCCATATTGCAGAGCTGAAATCAGCTACAAAACCATTCTTCCCACCCCAAGTGCACAGGAAATGTGTGATTTATACATTTAATTGCATCCAATTTGTTTCCCCAAGGTTGAAGGAATCACTTGTCAGTATTTAACATTAATTTCTAAGAGTCCTATTCTCTCACAATTTCACTCATGTCCCAAAGTACAGATAAAACCTGTAAGACTCCTCTGAAATGAAAGTTATGCACATTTTAATGCACTTTAATTTACTTTTTTGTCAAAATATAATATAGATTAGGCATTTACTCTTTGTTAAAGTTTGGAAAGACCCTATAATCAACATGTAGTACAAATGGTCTAGTTGTTAGAGTCAGAGACTGGGAGTCAACTCCTGGGGCCTATTTCTTGCTCTACTAAAGACTGAACTTCTCTAGTCCGGCACCTGATCAGAGCCGAACCAGAGAATTTGCTGGACCACAGGAGGTCAATATTTTCTAGCAGAATTACTAACACTTTTAGTGCTTACTGGGCTCTTAGAAGACATTTAGGGGTAAATTAGAGCTAAATAACAGCACACAACACTGAGCGCCAGAACTAGTGGCTATAAACAAACTTTATGTGACCACGGGAAACTTGGCCATACCCATAAGTGAACATCTGGCTAACTAAAATCATGCCAGACTAATGATGTTGTTGGACCACAGAGTGCTGGATTGGAGGGGTTCAACCTGTATTAATTTACTGTGTGGGCTTGGACAAGTCACTTAACCTCAGTTTACCCATCAAAAATGGAGATAATATTTACATGTGCTCTGTGTCTGTGATCCTTGGATGAAAGTACAATGCAAAGCTTTGCAAAATTGTCATGAAAATGTATCAGTCCTGGCACAAAAACTTTTTGTTGCTCTTTACTTTGAGGATAATGAACAAACATTATCTTGCTTGACCATTAAAAAAAATACATACCCTGATGGTGAGCACAAGTACAATTTTGCAAAGCTGCTAAAGTATTATCAAAACTGCTATGTAGACACCCTAGTGTCTTGTTAGTATGAAGCATATGGCCTCTGAAAATTTCTAAAGTGCAAGAAATATCTGTTTTACTACACACAGAAAAACAAAACAAAAATCATTTTAGTCTATTTTGAAGTTTATTATCCTCAGCAATTTTGAAGTTAAAAGTACTGCACACTATGAAAAAGTGCATAGCACTGAAATCATCACTTAGGCTAACATAGCTCAAAGAGAAACAATGAGAAGCCTTTGCTTTATATACATCTTTACAGAGTATGTAACATCCTTTGGTGTACGCAAATAAGATCTACAACATCTTCAGCTACACCAATTACAGAGCGTTGCATGAAATACAAGTTAGGACAGATCTTCAAATACACCGTTGTACTTTTTTGCTCTTATATACACTATATAACATCAGAAGCAAATCTAGAATGGTGGAATGGAATAGGTAGATAGGACCAAACTTTCAGTAAGTAAGAATTTTAGAATTCTATTATCTCATCAGCATTTTTTATCCTGTATCATTGAGATAAAAAAGTTGCACCAAGATATCCATGTTTCTGAACAGTATTCTTCAGCCACCTTTTGTTGATTAATGTAATCTATATCTTCAACACAGTCATTGGAATCTTTCCCTGGTTGATTTTCAGGTGCAGTGGCAGATGCTGAAGTTTGTGTGATTGCTTTTCCTTGGTGAGTAGTCTTATTTATGGAGTCTTGAAGTGTTACCAGGCTTGAGCTGGTCAAGGTGAGATGGGCACTTTGTGGTCCTTTCTTGCATACTTTAGATTTGAGGATACCTTTTGGATCTTGACAGATATTCTTCTGTTTCTTTAGGGATCGCGAGATTTGTTTCCAGTATGATTTTTGGTTTGCTGCAAATTGAGGACAGGTGGAAGGATTTCCTGAAAAATCACACCGGAAGTTGCTTTCACCTTTCTTGCATTCTACTTTTAGGGTAACACTATCTACTTCTGTCACAGCCCAGGTGCACTCAGAATTATCTTTGGTGGTAAACTTGCCTTTAAGGGAAGATTTACCACCTTTGGATTTCTGTCCTCTCTCATTCTCTTGAGTAGATCCTGTTTGTTTTTTTCTACCTTTTCCACCATTTTGTCTTTCTTTATTTCTTTCCTTCTGTGCTTCACCATCAACTAGTAGCAATTGAGAAACCAGAAACAACACAAAAAGCAGTGCAATACTTCTGGTTTTCATGATCTCTGCTTTTCTTGTAACCTGTTTTGAAAATAACAATAAGAAAAATCACTTGCAATGTTGGAATTCACTCAGTTGCTGCATTTTAAAGGTTTTTTTAGGAATTTTTTTAGGATACTACTCACTGACAGTGGTATCAAAATGGCACACTACCATTAAAATCTACAATATTGTATGGAAATAATCTCAAAGTTAGTTCATTTTGTATTTGAGAAGTTAAGCAATATATGGGATGTACCCATTCACATAATTTTATTATTTTTTTCCTTAATAGACTGCATATAAAAAGCCTTAAACTCTTTCTTGGAAAATCCTGCAACTTATACTCAAAGGAACAGTCCTATTTACTTCAATGTGACTAGTAGTGTAAGAGAAACGCACATGATGCAGGGTGGCAGAATTGGGTTACTAGAGAGTGGCTGTATTTGAATCCATTGGGTCTTTTCTTTGGAATAAGAAATGCATCTAGTTTCACTTTTGAAGGTGTTTGCAATATATCGAGTCAATCTATAACTACCCAAAATCTAGAAAATGTAAATTATTATCCATATTTTCCAATTTTAAAATATAGATGTTCAGCAAATTCAAGAGGATCAAACACAATTTTAAAATTAAAGTCCATATCTTGCAAGCTGCTCTGTAGAGTTGGAGCCTGGCATGTGCACAGAGTCTCATTCATTTCAACGAGGCTTGCAAGGTCAGGACCTACTGATAGGGTGGAATTTACAGTATGAGTAGATAATTTATAACCTGGTCTTAAATGGATGTGAGTCCTAGATGCACAATTCATATACTTGCACCGGCCCCTCCTCCAGTAGCTAAGTTTCCATGTGAGCAAGCTAGGTATTCTTGGGTGGGTATTCCATCAAGGAAGGTAGTTCAGCATTTACTTATCTGTAAATACTTAAATTTAATCCTGCAGATTTACTCCTCTGAATATGAAGACCCTAGAATATAAGAGAAGAGACCACTTTGGACATCTTTCTTTTCTTTGTCCCACGACTAGATACTCCTACAATTGTTTTAGCGCTGTATGAAAACCTATGAGAGCTAGCTCTCCAGAGCAGATATTGCACAGCATTTACAGCTGATACTTCTTAAACAAGGAAACCAAATGATTAGCCCCCCCAAAATCTTGTCTATAATTTATGTGAGATTACATTTGCAATAGAATGTTAATGCTGAAAACGTAAGAACACATACCTTGCACAGTCCGTAGATTTATCCAATTGCAATTCAAGTGGAATATCGGCTCTTTCAAAAATAGCATGCTTAGTTGTCAAGTGGCATGCTATTTATAAAGCCAGAGACACACCTTCATCCCCATTACAACACAATTGAATGCTTCAGTGATTTATTCATTTACTCTTGACACACCTTCCTGAACAGATGCCAGTGATTGCTTACAGTAGTTTAAAAAAAAAGCCAGGTACAGTGGGGTGACAGAGGCATGGCTGAGCAAATGAGATGTTACATTAGCCAAGTCCTTGCCCTTTCTCATATAGTAACAAAGTGTTAAGTCATAGATTTTTTAACATTATCTTTTCCTAACCACTAAGGGCTAGATCTTGCAAAGAAAGCACTGAGCACCTTTAACTCTCACTGCACTGAGTTTGATCGGAGTTGGGTGCTCAGTACCTTATATGATCGAACCTACAATGGACAGTTTGCTACCCTGTTATATATACACCATTTCTCACCTATCAACTAAAGGTTTAAAAATACATTTAATAAAAGAAAACATGTTTCAATGAAATGGGAAGATATTATCCTGTCTTTTGAGATAGTCCAAAGCAGTGTTTCTTAAACTTAAGTTCAGAATGGGCCTCCCTCAAGTGTATCATAGGGTGTGTCTAGATTACAGGGTTTTGTATAACCTGCGTCTACAATATACCTGTGTCTACACTACCGCTGCGTTCTGTCGACAGTAAGTTGACAGAACGCGGCAGTTTTGTCGACGGCGAATCTCATTTTATGAGGAATAACGCCTTTTTCGACAGTGTTCTGTTAAAAAAAGGCGAGTGTGGACACAGGGTTTTTTTTTTTTCCCCGAAAAAAAAAGACCTCCAAGGAAAACCCCTGCTGGACAGTCCATCTTCAGGGAAAAACCTCTATTGTTCCTGTCTGTAGCCATGTTTTAAAGGCACAGACACCCTAGGCAGCCATTCTGACAGGAAGCTGGCCACAGACCAAGACTGTCAGCACGCAGCTCTCCCTGCCTCCCTCCCACGTGGCCATGTGTGAAGCCCAAGATCCCCGAGGCCCCCAAGGACCTTCAAAGGAGCCATCACAGATGCCTTCTAAGGGAAAGAAGA
Source organism: Pelochelys cantorii (assembly GCA_032595735.1). Taxonomy (NCBI): domain Eukaryota; kingdom Metazoa; phylum Chordata; order Testudines; family Trionychidae; genus Pelochelys; species Pelochelys cantorii. The sequence goes on from CM064331.1 coordinate 29,588,862, forward strand.
GAGTTCCAGCCTGGTCAGTGCCAGAGGTCCTGACCCTGCTTGAACTTTGGGGCGAGGAGGAAGCACTCCAGGCCCTGCACACGCGGTGCAGAAATGCGGACATATACGGATGCATGGCTCAGGGGCTGGCACAAAAAGGGCACCACCCCAGGACATTGGACCAAGTCTGGGCCAAAGTAAAGGTGCTCAAGCAGGGCTACGCCAAGGCCCGTGAGCGCAGCTCCACCTCAGGTGCAGCACCAGTGCGCTGCGCCTACCACCAAGAGCTCGACCGGATCCTGGGTGGTCAGGAACCACTGTCTGCCCCAGTGCTAATGCAGACAGGCTTGCACACACCGGTGCAGCACTGCCAGAAGGGGATACCGGACACAGAGGAGCAGCTTCCAGGAGAAGAGGAGGAGGAGGAGGAGGAGGAGACCACTGAAACCGCGGTGACCCTGACCCTGCAGCCTGTCCCCGAGACCCAGGAGGCCTCGCAGGCATCCTCCAAATCTGGTGAAGGAACATCAGGTGAGTGCAGTCAGGGTCACAGACACAGAAGGGGGGAGGTGGGAGCAGAGAGGATGCAGAGCAATCTGCACATGTCTTGGTCTTCCTAGACAGCTTGCATCTCTCTGTGCATGTGCAAGCAGGCGGTGGGTATGTGGGTGGGGCCCTGGGAGAGCCAAGGTGCTCCAGGCCCCTGTCCTACATTTTGTGACCCACTGTGGCTGCACATTTCCCTGGCCTGTACGGCCATGGTGGAGAGGAAAGATGTAGGGGGGGGGGGGGGGAAAAGACATTGCCTTAGTCACAACGGGGCAGCTGGCAGGGCCAGACATGGCCTTGCAGTGACAACATTTCCATCCCTTGTTGTAAGGACTGATTCACGGAGCCCAAGCAGGGACAGTGTGTGAATTCTTGACACTGATCAGTTCTCCCTCTTCTCCTCCACAGCTGGACCTGCTGCTGCTAACTACCAGGCAAAACCCATGCCACCACCCACCTGGTCCCATGGCACCCACAGGCATTGGCGGGTCTACAATGACCTCCTGAGGCGGCATGTCGAGGCCATGGAGAGAATGGAGGACACCATGGCGGAAAGGACAAGGGAGGAGGCTCGCTGGCACAATCGTCTCCTGGAGGATTTCCTCCCCCAGTGGAGTGCTATGTGTGCCACTGTCCGAGAGGCCCTGGCTGTGCTATGTCCTCTCCCCCTGGGGACTCCTCCCACTCATCCGGCTCCAGCCCCCTCTGCCCCCCCTTCCTCTCCCTCAGCCACTGCCACCCCATCCTCTCCCTCAGCCCCTGCCACCCCTCCAGCCCTGCCCCTCCCTCCCCCAACTAGGGCAGAGCAATCTGCAGCCCCCCCTCCCCACTGGCACAGCCCCGACTCAACCCTGAGGATGGCTGGGTCCATGGACCCGAGGTGGCAAAGGTTTGCAGCCTAGGCGATACCGTTATCATCCGTAGGCTGCCTGCCTGCACTACAGGTTGACATCCTCCCTCCTCTCCCAGTTTTAAAAACAGTTGTAGAGTTTACAAAACAGTTTATTTTTGAATACATGTTGAACAGTTCTATTTTTTTTTTTACAAACAGTTACTTATTTGAACATTAATTGTTAATAAACATTATATTTTTGAGATTTAACACGGTGTATGTGTCTTAACTGTCTGGAGGCTGGTGCAGGGGTGGCTTGAGGGAGGAAAGGTTTTGGGACAGGGGACCCAGGACCACAGGCCCCACTAGGGAGACCTTGGGGAAAGTCATTGGGCTCCAGCTGAGAAGCCCTCACACAGAGCCTCCCAGATGCGGACCCCCACCTGATGGGCTTGGCGAACGGCAGCTGTCCGAGGCTGTGCAAACTGCCTCCCCTCCACTTCAGCCATTGCCCCCCAGCCTGGGAGGAAGGCCTCCCCTTTGCTCTCCACCAGGTTGTGGAGGACGCAACATGCAGCCACCACCTCTGGGATATTGCGTTCCCCCATGTCGAGGCGACTGAGCAGGCACCTAAACCTTCCCTTCAGCCGACCAAAGGCACATTCCACCTGTAAACACGCCCGTGTCAGGTGTGCGTTAAAGACTTCCCTGCTTGGGTTCAGATGCCCAGTGTATGGCTTCATGAGCCAGGGCATAAGGGGGTACGCCGCATCGGCCACAATGCAGACCAGCATCTCCACGTCCCCAACAGCAAAGTTTTGCTGGGGGAAGAAGGTTCCAGCCTGCAGCCTTTGGTAAAGATGTGAATTGCAGAAGATCCGAGCATCATGTGCCCGACCACCCCACGCAAGTGTCCGTGAATAGTCCACGGTGGTCAACCAGGGCCTGCAGCACAATGGAGAAGTGCCCTTTTCTGTTAATATAACGGGCTGCTTGATGGGGCGGTGCACGGATGGGAATGTGAGTTCCATCAAGCGCTCCTCCGCAGTTTGGGAATCCCAGCCCAGCAACACCGGCCATGATGGTGTCTAGGTCTCCGAGGTGGACAATCCTGTTCAGCAGCTCCAAGCTGATGGCCCTCACCACCTGCAGAAATAGGCACATACAAACACACGGAACAGGAAATTAGAGGGGTTGCCCAAGTCCTTGGGAGGTTTCCCCCTCTGTTTCCCCCCCCCCCCAAGACCCCAGGACTCCCCCCGCCCCCCGTGATTGCTCCCAGCAGTAGGGTGGAGTGAGCCCAAGAGCCCTCCACCACCTCCCCTCCATTGCCCTCCCCTGCCCTTTCCTGTTACAGTCCCCCTACCCCTCATGGACTGCCCCTCGCCCCTCCCCCGAGGCACTTACCTCCATCAACACGGCGCCAACAGTAGATCTCCCCACACCAAACTAGTGTCCCACTGACCAGTAGCTGTCAGGGGTGGCCAGCTTCCAGAGTGTAATAGTTATCCTCTTCTCCAGTGGGATGGCAGGGCGCAGGTGGGTGTCCTGTCGTTGCAGGGTGGGGGCGAGCCAGGTACAGAGCTCCTGGAAGAGGGACTTCTGCATCCTGAAGTTTCAGAGCCAAGCCTGGTCATCCCACTGCTCCATTATGAGCCGGTCCCACCAGTCTGTACTTGTCTCCAGGCTCCAAAATCACCTCTCATGGAAAAAGTTCGGTGGCAAGAACAGTGTTGCTGCATTCTGAACGAGGGGCTCCAGGCTGGGTTCAGAATCCGGACCGGGCATTAACAGCATGAAGATCTCATGGAGTTGCAGCAGCACTTGAAGCACTATGGTGTGGGGCCATTGCCTGCCCAGGGGCAGCTCTGGCTCCATGGCAAAAAAAGGGATCAAAATCAGAAAAAGCTCCAAAAAAACCAAACTGCTGTGGTGTCCCAGGAAGCAGGGCACTCACAGCAAGCACTGCAAAACCTTTGCTGTCCCTCTAGGAGGTAAGCAAGGCAGCTGCAGGAGCAGAGCAACAGCTGTTCAGGGGGATCCCTTTAAGCATGCGTCTCTGCAAAGGGCAGGCAGCAGCACCAGGAAGCACATGCCACCCCCATGTCCTGGCAGAAGCGGTTCCAGGTGCCTTCTTTTGTCGACAGAGCGTCCAGACTGCCGTACGCTCTTTTTCGAAAAAGCAGATCGATTTTTCGATCTGCATAATGCAGTCTAGACGCTTTTTCGACAGAGGCTTTTTCAAAAGATACTTTCGAAAAAGCCTGTGTTGAAAAAAGCCTGTAGTCTAGACGTACCCATAAAGAACGGACAAAGTGAATAGTGGTCACTATAGCTGGAATGCTGCATGGAAGCTGTTTTTGAAAGGGTAGAAGAAGGGCATTTCACATACAGTGGTTGGGAGGCATTTACAAGGGCAAAAAGTAGCATGGGTGAAGGAATGAACTGGGAATCAATGTAAGAGACAGGAGGCATATCTTCTGCTTTTCCTTCAGGTGCAAATAGAATGGGAAAAGAGGAGATAAAGATTGAGATACTGGGAAGTGAGGAGGGGAGGGCGAAGAGCATCTGGTTTGATGATAGGGAGATATTTGAACTTTGTATGAAAAAGCAAGGAGGCCAAGGCAGAAATGCAGAAGAAACATGGGAATTCAATTTGTGTAATTTTTTGTAGCACATCAAAAAGAAATTAGGAAAGGGGCCATGCTATATCATCCCAGATGTTGGCCCCCAACTGCCTGCCAACGTATCCACTGATGTTTAGTTATTTTTGGTATATCCTTCTGGCACCATTCAGCCTTCACAGCAGAAAAGGGCACCACTGAGTTTGATGAAGCAATTAGGCAACTTACCTGAATATGTAGTAATCAGAAATATTTGTGGTTAGTGCTGAATTCCTGGGGCTAATGAAATGAGGTGAAGTTAGGCAGTGCAGTGACCACAGAACCAGTTGAGATTGTGAAATCAGGCTGGGAATCACAAGAACACTGACAATGACAGATTTGAATCAGCAAAAGGCTTGGTTTGGGAATTTGACCTAGTTCTCACGAAAATAAGTTACACTTGAAATAAATAAAACCACATCAGATCTGAACCCTTTAAAATCAGCTATTCTCCATAGCCTTTACACAAAATCCATTGCCAGAGTTGACCTTTGGATCCTGCAACCATCCATGGCTTCATCCTTAATTTGATGATATACATGTGCCATCATGATCTAGTTTAGTGGGCTAAGCACAGGGGATTCCGCATTCAAATCCTGGCTCCGACATCAATTTCCTCTGCTACCTTCTCCAAATAACTTAAATCCACTGCCATTTTTCTTTTATCCATAAAATGAAAATACCACTTACTTCACAGGGTAAGATCGATTTATTTGGGGTTTTGGTCCCTTTGGGGGTTTGGGTTTCTGGATGCTGTGCCCTTAGAGCTGAGCCCTCCCAGAGCTGGACTGGTTCAGCTCTGTTTTGGGGTGGTAACCCCAACTCTGTGCCTTTGCTTGGGGAGACCAGAGCTTCTGGGACAGCAGGTCAGGGTGGTGAGGAGCCCCAAAGAGCAGGGAGGTGGGCATCAGTGGCTTGATCAGCACACCAGGAGACAGCCCCAAGTAGATTTCTGTGATCTAACCCGTCACAGGTACAATCCTTGCTCCAAGAAGCTCCTAATTTTAATGCTGCAGACCAACTACTTGTGCTCTGGTCCATGCACAGTGGCCAGCAATTTTGGGCCCAATCCTTCCTCCCTGCTTAGTCTGAGATGTTTCCAGCAGGTATCTTAGGTAGTAAAAAGGGGAACTCCTGGCATCTGGCAACTGACCCTATTCTTTGTCTCTCCTCCACCTGTTTATATCCCTTTTGCCCAAGGTAACAATTTTTTGTGCTCAGTTCAAACTTTTCTCACTTTGTGTGCAAAAGTACAAGATCCAAATTGGGTTTCAGCATCAGGTAGCCTGGCCAAATGTCTTTCTGGCTAACTCATCTAAAAATGATATATTGTAATTGGAAAAGGTACAAATAAGATTAACAAAAATAATTGGGATATACAACAGCTACCATGTGAGGAGAAATTTAGAAGACTGGGACGTGTCATCTTGGAAAAGAGATGACTAAGGGGTAATATGATAGGAGGCCTGTATAATCCTGAATGGTGTAGACTGTAGAGAAAGTGAATAAAGAAATGTCATTTATTTTTCATGTAACAACAAGTGCCAGATGTCACCCAATTAAATTAATAGTCAGCAGGTTTAAAACAAAGAAAAGGAAATAATTCTCCACATGCCACACAGTCAGCTGGTGCAACGTGTTGCCAGGAGACGTTGTGAAGGCCAAAACTATAGCTGTGCTCTAAAAAGTATTAGATATGTTTATGGACAATTAGCCCATCTCAGGCTATTAGTAAGTGTAGGATTCTGTGACTTTTTAGGGCCTCCATGACTTTTTCCACTACCACAGGGTTGGCAGCAGCTGTCAGCCCCAGTGCTACCAGTGCAGTGGCTGGTGGGTCATCTCTGGAGCTGCTCGCCAATCCTAGGGCCGCCAGAGCAGCAGCCAGCAATTAGCCCAGTACCCTCGGAGCAATGTCCCAAGTGCTGACGCAGTGGTTGGGGCTGGGTCAGCTCCCCTGGGGTCTGAGCAGCACTAGTCAGACCCTGCTGCAGGACCAGAGGTGGGGGTGGAACATCTGCAGGTGGTCAGCCCCCAGCAGTGGTCCCACTGATAGGTCTCCCCACCAGTATTTTAGTGAAAGTCACAGGCAGGTCACAAACTGCCATGAATTTTTGTGCCTGACTTTTACTAAAAATACCTGTATTATTCACCACTGGAGTGCTCTCATAGCCCATCCCCAGTTTCAGGCTGCTTTCCCTTTCTCCTTGTTCCCTTCCAGCCCCAATCACTGACTCCTTCCCTTTGCCCATTTTCCCTTCCCCGCTCAGTCACTGGTTCCTTCTCTCTGTCCTTGTTTTCAAGGCTGTTCCTATAGGAGTGTGGGTCCTAGGACAACCCCACCCCCCACACCAGGCCCTGCCTGCACTCCACCTCTTACCCCAAGCTTCTGCCCCTTCCCCACCTCCTTCTGCCCCTGGTCTGCTCCCTCCCCAACTCCATTCCACTCCTTCCCCCAAGCCCTTGCCCCTTTCTGGCTTCCACCCCTACCCCCAAGCAACACTGAGATGTAGCAGGGTGGAATGGGGAGAGCTGGGGCTGGGTCACTTGCTGGTGCCAGCACAAGGCCCATCCCTAACCCCCCAGGCTGCCCTGGACCCCATGGCCCCCTAAAGTGTGTGGGCCTCCACACTGCAGGGTTAGGCTGGTTGCCCTGGTTCATCCAACGGATGGGATGGCTCTGCTTGTTCCCCTCCACTGTCACTCCTTCTCTGTACCTTTGCCCTCCTTCTCCCCCCCACCCCCATCTCTGGCTGGGCGAGGGTGTGATTACCCATTCTTTGTTTTAAGATGTATTGAAATGTACCACTGTACACATTAAACTGAAGCTGGTGTTAACTGCATTTTGTGGGGTGTGTCTAGACTACACCTCTCTGCCAACAGAGAGATGTAGATTAGGCACATTGAAATTGCTAATGAAGCGGGGATTTAAATATCCCATGCTTCATTAGCATAAAAATGGCTGCCGCTTTTTTTCAGCACGGAGATTTGTCGGAGAAAAGTGGCAGTCTAGAGGTTGAACTTTAGAAAAATAAAGCCTTTTTCGAAAGATTCCTTATCCTTTGTGAAATGAGGTTCACAGGATCTTTTGAAAAAGGCTTTATTTTTCGAAAGATCAGCCTCTAGACTGCCGCTTTTCTCCGACAGTTCCGTGCCGAAAAAAGGTGGCGGCCATTTTTATGCTAATGAAGCACGGAATATTTAAATCCCCGCTTCATTAGCAATTTTGATGTGCCTAATCTACATCTCTCTGTTGGCAGAAAAGTGTAGTCTAGACACACCCTTTGAGGACAGCAGAGACGTACACTTCTGAGAAAAAGTCTTGCTATATTACGGGAAATAGCGTTTCCCTGAAATGTCCTGCAAAATAAAGCATCATCCCTCTTTTTCCATGTGATGTTCCATTAATTCCATCCAACAAAGGTGATCACCCTCCTGGTTCCCTTCCTTTGCTCTTGTTCCCCTTCTTCCCAGCCCCCACTCACCAACTTTCTACTCCCTTCCCAGCTTACCTCACTGTCAAGGCCTGGCTGGCAATAACATTTGCCGCAGGGTCAGCATTCTTTGCCCCCAGGAGAAAATAGTGGGATGTCAAGGCTAGGTCTCACCTCTGCAGCACCTGATGCTCTTCCAGCATAATCCCTGCCAGGTATGGAGCCTAGCTCTGCATCTGGGCTCCATGCTCACCAGCATGGATACACTGGAATAATGAGAGAGTCGCCATGGTGTGGATCTTCCAAATACCCCTTTCAGTGGCAAGGGCAGGGTGCAACCATGGAGGGACTATTTCAGTCCTCAGGATGAAGATGCTTCAGCAGAGCATGCTGCACTATACCACTTACTTACACACAAAAGCTGCACTGCTCTAACTATACTGGTACAATTATACCTGTACAATCCTATTAGTATGGGCACAGTACAAAGATGCTTATGCTAGCATATGGGACAGGTTTGATCACAGAAATCCCCTTGGATGTCACCAGATGTGCTGATCATACCACTGAACCCGCCTAGCTACCCTCTGCAGTGCCCCACTATCCTGTCTTGCTGAGCCGGAACCTCAGGTCTCTCCCAGGAAAGGCACAGAGTAGGGGTAACAGCCTCCCTGCAGGGCCACACAGACACTGGTAACAGCTCAGTTCTGGGAGGGCTCAGTTACAGGGACTTGTCAGCATCCAGGAGCACAGCCTCAATGGGATCAAATTCATAAAGTGAATCCATCTACTTTATATATAGTTTTTATACAGAGAAAACTCAAGAGTTAGCTTTCTTTATCAATGAAAGACAGAGATGCACAGCTGTTGTCTACCCCTCCCCCCTCAGGTAACAATAATTTACCCTGGGTTTGCTAATAAACAGAAGTGATTTATGACATTTAAAAGTAGAATTTAAGTGGCTGCCAATGAGAACAGACAGATCAAAGTAAGTTACTAAACTAAAATAAACAAAACATGCCAGCTAAGCTTAACAGGCTAAGAGAAATTGCCACCAATCATAATTTCTCACCCTAGTTCTTATTTTTGAAAAAGTCTTTCAGGTCAGAGCTGATCATCTTTACTGACCTGGACCCAGCTTCTTCTGCCTCCCCATTAGGATTCTTTGTTTCCAGGTCTCTTCATGTGGCCTTCCTGAGATGGGGAACAGCCAGCTGACGACAATCATTATTTGCTTTCTATTCTTTAAATAGAATTTTCCAAAGACCAGTGTTCCATTCTCCCCATCCCAGTGGAAAAATACCAAATTCAAGATGGATTTCAGCTATGTTAAAATGTGATTATCTGGGTAATTATATAATTGATATAATCTGTATTTACTATGCAATTAGCTGATAAGCTGCAGGGCTCTTACTACATTTAAAATGCAGAGGCGCAGTGATCAGAGCGAGCCAGGACTCCTCAGTCCCGGCTCGCACTGAGTCCAGCAGTGGCCTTGTTAGCGGTGGACAGTCCTGGCCACCGCCAACAGATGGCTGCTTGGTGGCTCCCTGCTGGGACCCTTGCAGACAGGGGCTGCTTCCCAGCAGCATCCCCTATCCCCTCCCTGCTGCCTCTGATAGAGGCAATGGGGGGGGGCAGGTGGCACCCTGGAGACAGTACTAGGGGGAACTAGCTTTTAAGCTGGCTTCCCCCAGCACCGCTCCTGTCCCCCCCCTGCTGCCTCTCAGAGAGGCAGCAAGGGGGGGGCTCTGCAGAGAGCATGAGGCGAGTGGGGACTGCTTGAGCCTCTCTCACCCCCTGCTCCCTGTGGAACTTCTGCTTTTGAAATGTACAAGAGTCCCGGAGGGCTCTTGTACATTTCAAAAGCAGAAGCGCAGGCAGTGGGAACTGGTGCTATGGGGACTGAAGTGGTCTCTGCTTGTGCCATTTCCCCGTTGTGCCTCTGTCTCCCCTGCCCCCCCCCGGAGATGGTGCTGAGGGAATCAACTTAAAGCCTGTTCCTTTCCCTCTTGCTGCCTCTCTCTGACAGAGGTAGCAAGAGGTTGGGGGGGGGGGAGTGACTAGTTGAGTAGTTGCTCGACTATCCGATAAGCTTTTGCTTATCGGATAGTCAACTAGTTGCTACCATCCCTAATTCCAGCACTGGTTGCATGGTCATATGTCTTTGTAGAACCATTAAGCGCTTATGTACCACTAATGGATTTCACTAGAAGCCCTAGATCAGTGGTCTCCAACCTTTTTAAGTACAAGATCACTTTTTGAATTTGTCAGTTCAGGACCTACCTCAAACCCAAATACCCCTGCCCCACCCCTTCGCCAAAGCCCCGCCCTCCTCATTCTGAGAAGATGGGGTACAAGGGAGGGAGTCAGAGTGACATCAATGCCCCTGGCCTCTGCCTCCCCCACACTGCACAACAAGCAGGAGGCTCCCAGAGGGCAGCTCTGAGGCTCTGGGCAGGAGCAGCAGGGCAGTGTAGGGAGGGGCAGCTGAAGTGCTGGCACTTGATAGCATCCCAGCCAAACCACTCAGGATCACCTGTCAGAGGCTCCAAGATCTACTGGTAGATCCCGATCTACTGGTTGGTGACCACTGCCCTAGATAATATACAGGTTTTCACTTCATATTTTTAACTTCACATACAGAAATGACATGCACACAAATAGAATTTACACATTCAGTGGAAAACTTTTCAATGAGCAGCTACATGCTGCATTTTGCATAAAGCATATTTGAGTTATGTATATTACTATTCAAACACATTTCCATAAAAATATGGGGGTGTAGCTTCACTGTATAGCTTATTCATCTTCCTGTATTTCCACACCCTACCCAAAATAGTTATACTGTACAAAATATGGGACAGATCACACTTTAGGAGATGAAGGGATTCATTGCCCCAACATCATCACTTGGAGCTAGTCAGGGTACAGCCAATTACCTTAGTTACTCAGAGCTAAATGTCCAAACATATAGCTGCAGATAGGGGTCTAATGGGATCTGCTTGAAGTCAATGGGAATTATGCATCTGATCTGCTTCAGTGCTTTTGACAACCCCACTAGATGTCTATTGGCATTTTAGATACCCAAATACCTTTGGCAATCTAGGCTTGAGTCTTTGGATTGCCCTCAGATCTCTGGTTACATTGTCCTCATATTTTGGTCTAAATTATGCTTTTGATTAAAGATGAATAGGTCCCGTTCTTCATTTTTCCTGGCCTGAGCATCCAATCAGTTGAGTATATTACTTTATTTTTCATTACAGCAGGATTATTCTCAGATCAGTATCTTCATTTATTAAATAAGATTTAATTGGCACATAATTGTAAACATAAACTTGTTTACAGAATCAACCCCAAATAATTTATTATTTTTCCTTTCCCATGTATAGGCACGTTAATTTTTTAAATTAAATTAAACACCTGGAAAAATGAACACAAAGCCTTATGAATTATAAAAACTCATGGTTAAATTCCCCCACAGATCTTGGTTTGATAATCTAGTCCCAGCAGTTTTTCTGCTGCCTTTTTGTGACTGAAAGTTGTGATTTCCAATGAAATATTTTTCATTGTCATTAGAACTGAAATAATGTGGGCAAATTTCTGTTTTTATTTATGAATAAATACACGCTGAGAGAGATTTTTTAATTTGGGATGTTACTGATCTGTGATAATTTATATGATTAGTCCTCATTATTTCTCACATACTATTTTCAAATATACTTGTTTTTACAAAAATATTCATTATTATTTAAACAGTTTAATTGCCATTAATGCATTGTCAGCAAGCTACACACTTTGACTATTCCCTGATTACCCGTGGGGGTCACTTAACTGATATGCCATTGTTCCTGCTCACAAATGGGTAAGTTTTTAAACAGCCGAACAGCAAATAAGGAATAGCAAATAGGAAATGATTGCTTTTGTTTTAGAATGCATGAATTCCCTTTAATGACATGCAAATATTAATATTTCTATGAACAGCTATTCCCCAATCATTTATGTCGAACCTGCCCTATCATTCATGCAAGTGTTCACAAATAGTAAATTCAAAGGGACACAAACATGAGTGAAATGAACAGCTGTTTGAAATTTAAATGAATTTCATGAATTCTATTTTACAGCATTTGAGAAGCTCCAACGATGGCACAATATGGTCTATGTGAAAGTTAGTCACTACATAAGGTGTCTGTTCCAAGGATGTAAAAGGAAGCTTTTACTCTAACAGGACCCGGGGGAAAGTTTCAGGAACAGTCTAGTCTCTGTACCACAAAGCTTTCCTTTTAGTTTAACAGTTTGCATTAGGCTTTCTTGCAGGCCTGGTCACCTGGGGTGATATATTTTATAGCAACGCACATGAGTTATGCACCCAAATCTTGTTAAAAGGAAACGGAAATGCACATATACAAGTATCTCCTACACATCACTTTAAAATATACACTAAATCCTAGTGTGTCTTAAAATTTGTTGAGTGACCAGATGAAGGAACAACATTAAGAACTGTACAATGTATCCCAAGGTGCTTTTAAAATGTATTGGCCTGCCTGAAGGAATGACATTAAGCAGCTGTCTATAAAGTGAATGTCAAGATTTTTTTCCAAAGTAAATAGATCTAATTTATGTTTGAGGCACACAAAAACTGTCCTTAGAATATGCACACCGATAGAGTATGTGGAGGCACTATTAATGTCACAATTAAAACAGGCTCATCTGTGTATGAGTAATTAATAGAATGAAATTAGTGAAGAAGAGCGTGCAATATTTCATACCTATGTGCTAAAGACATTTACAGAAATATTAAGGATGTTTCTATTTTACAAATGCCATTGGTATGTTTAAATTCAAAAGAAATGTCCTTCCTATTATGGAAGTGTATGGATTTCTGGCATCGTTCCCACCCTGTTTGGTAAACAAATTTAAAACAAAGAGCTCTCCTCCCCCCCTTTTATTAATTAAAAAAAACAATTAGTAATAGTGAGAGACACTGGATTGACAACCCTAAAGACTGAAACCCTCTCAACTGGCATAAAAACATAGGTTACTAGCTTCTCCCTCTCCATCCCAGGTTCCTTGCAGGCCCTTTCCTCAGGGCATGGTTTTAAACACACAACTTAGACAAAATACCAAATCAAAGCAAATCAATAGATAATACCTTGAGCACCATGAACTACAGGTGTTTCCCAGTTCTGAAAGAGCACACCTTCAACCTCCCTGCTTCAGGGCCTGTAGCCAGACATGAACCCCATCTTGTTCCCTCCCCCCCCCAGAGAGCAAGAGAAAGGCAGTCAGCCTTTGATGCCCTGGGAACGCAGGGGTGCTGCCTGTCCCTGACTCTAATAAACAGAAACCAGACAGTAAATGGGCTAGCTGACGACCAGGGGACCTCCCGCCGCCCTGATGGCTAGCACCAGTAATTGACACGCCTACACTGTCCCAGGAGAGGAATATTCGCCCATCACATACCAGAGGTGCCCATTGTCTGCATTTTCCCAGGTGTGAATTATGCTTTGCACCCTTCGTGGGAAACTTGGCATTCAAAGCCATTTTCCCTAATTGGCCACTTGAGACCAGGAAGAAGCCTACGTGACCCAAAGGGTATAAAGAGGGGTTTAGTAGCCCACCCCATTTGAGCTCCAATCATCTACACCTGCTGGCAGGTATTGGTTGTCTCCCAAGGTCTGTGGGACGCCCAGCCTCGCCCTACTTCTTCCCGAGGGATTGAGAGAAAGACACTGGCCATGCCAAGTCTGGAACGCAGGGGTGAGAATATATACCTGCTAGGTGTCTATTTTGCATGCATTTAATAAGAGCTCAGAGAACCAAAAGGGTTTCATGGTACCTGTAAGTGACTTATTAGTGTAATTTCTGTCCTGTCCTTTGTAGTGGCTGTGTTATCTGTGACACAGTAGTAGCATTTAACAGCTAAGTTTACCCTGTAACAATAAATAGTAACTGTTTAAGCTGTGACCTGACTCCTTCAGTTGCTGTAACAGAACCAAGCACAATTTTAAAAAGAACTCCAGCCGGTCATAAGGGACAGATATAGGGAGAGCTTGAGCGTTGGATCGTGTCGCTTCCAGGGGACAGATCCGTTGGGGCATCTCTCAGCCTCCCCAGGCTGCCCGCTGCAAAGGGATCGTGTATCCTAGCAGTCAAAGTCTGAGGTGTAAAGCTCTCCCTGTAACTCTTTGGGGCGCCCGTCAACCTCCTCCAGGTTGCCCGCTGCTAAAAGACCCCAGTCCTAGCAGTTGAAGTCTCGGGTGTATAATACACACACACCACTCACTGCCCTGACCACCGGCTGACAGGGCCTAATACAGGAACCCATCACCCTTCTGCAGCTCTCTTTATAGGGATTGTCTGACCCCTTCCTACCTGGATCTCAGAATTGAACAAGCTTAGTTGGCCCCAGACCCCAAAGGCACAGACCACTATGTTACACATGGAGGCAACAGCAGCACAAGCTTCCCTATATTTCCTGGTTGCTAAGGAACATCTTCAAGATAATTCAGACTGAATGGCTAATTGTGCCCATTGTCCTATTTGCTGAAGCTGCAAACACAGAAGTTAAGTAGTGCCAGCTTTATACATGACAGTGTCTATTTTGGTAACTGATCCAAGATCAAGGATGCATTTATCATGGAGACAACAAAAAATCTTCAGATAGCAATAATTTACAGTCACTTTTTACATGGGACTGGATTCATATTGGTAACATGAGTCTAAATTACCCATTACCAATTCCCTAAGCCACCAGTCCCTCTTTATTACTTTTTAGTCATGTCCACATCTTTCACTAGATGTCTGTAAACTAACCAACCACCTTCCATTTTCCAGCAGAATGTCATATCAACAGAGGCAATTGAAAAGCAGAAAAGAAAATAAAGACAGGCTATGACCCTGTCTATTCTAGAGAACTTACAGTGGCACAGCTATATTGATGCAGCTCTGCTGCTGTAAGATTTCTTGGATAGATGCTCTCCCATTGACATTATGAAGCTGCCTGCCTGCCATAAGTGATGATAACTATACTGGTGAAGCTTATGTTGCTCAAGGGTGTGGATTTTTTCACTCCCTGGAGCAACATAAGTCTTGTCAACATAAGTGGTAGTGTAGACACAGTCATAATGTTTTCTAACATGATTTTGCCCGGAGTTAAGCAAGGGCAGTCATACTTTTCAAAAGTTTTTGATGGTTTTGGTTAACCGTAAGAGACTTCAGGTTTATCAATAAATCATGACCATCTAGAATTAACTGTGACCAGCTAAACATTTAAATGCAACTGTCCTTGTTGACATTAGTTACTAAATCGTGTGTAACATCAAACTAACTAAAATACATTTGTTACCATGTTTACTAACACTTATAATTTTCCTAATGTAAGCATACCTGGAGATCCTTGCCAATTCTTACTTGGATTTGATGAAACCACAAGATCATTGAATTTGCTATCTGGTAGGAGACAGCTACTAAAGTTCTGAGCATGTTTTATATTTTGAAACAACAATGTGATATTTGTTCAGAATGGTATTCTGTTTTTCCCCTGCAGGAATTTAGCAGTTACCATTAAGAAGCAAGGACACTGAAATAAAAGCAAGGACACATCCTACAGATAGATGTAATAAAGAATTTCAAACTGATGTTATTGGTTTCCTATACATAATCAGTTCTAATCTTAAAATCTTCTCTTCGTATATCTGTTTTGACTCTAATGGCAATTGTGACCTGATACTATGTTATTTGTTTCACATATTGCTAAATATTCTCCATTTAAACTCATGTTAAAGCCTTATAGGTTTTTCTTCAGTGATGCAACTGCTTGATTTATTAGGATAAGTTTACCGGTTGTTATGGCTTGCTTCAGTTGTTTTGGCACCCCGGTTGAGATTAACTGTTGTCTAGTTACTATCAGAATTATTTAGTCTATTAAGATTTTTATGGTTTGGTGCAACATGCCAGCCTATCTGACCAAAATAATCTTATAACATAACTTCTCATGACTACAAGACACACTTCATACAATGCCAAACACTGTAACAAAGTGTGTTGGAAAAAAAGTTATAAAATATAATAATAAACAAACAAACAAACAAAAGCTTGACCAGGGGGGAAGGGGGGGGGGAAGACATACAACATTTGCCATGAGATGCCTGCTAATTTAACTATGTGGCTCCTGCACTTGTCCAAGGAGCCCCTATAAAAGTTGAAGTAAGAAAGGCTTGCTTTTCACTGGCTCCTGTCTGGTTTCCTATCATCAATGGGATCCCTATTTTTAAATGGGAGAAACAATCACGAAAATGGACAGAAACTGGCGATCGGATGCTGGAACACAGAACCTGCAGAAGAACTGCATTAGTAGCAAAAGAGCTACATAGGTATCAAATGGATATCACTGTCTTATCCAAGACAAGGTTGACATGACGGAGATTCACTTAGAGAAAAACAATACACTTTCTACTTTGTTACCTTTGTTTCTACTGGTCAGGTGACAAGTAGATCAAAACACCAGCCTGCCTCGGGTAGGTTTTACAATAGTAAACTCCATCTCTAATAAATTACCACATCAACCTGTGTCCATATCTGAGTACCTAATGACATTGCAGATACTAGTATCCCACAGCAACTTGCAGACAATAGTAAGTGCTTACACCCCACTACAACTTCCTCCCAGGGCTGGCCTTACCATGAGACGAACTGAAACGGCCAACTCAGGTGCCAGACTGTGTGTGTGTGGGGGGGGGGACGCCACTAGGACCCAGAGTGTAGAAAATTGTGTCTGCTGCTGGTGCGTATGTATTTTCTCTGCTCTAGAGTAGAACAGGAAGAAGGCAGAATTGAGACCTTTCAAAGTTTTGGCCCAAGTGAGGGGGCATGGGGGCGTCATTTGAGCTCCCTGCCTCAGGTGCCAAAATGTTGTGGGCCGGTCCTGCTTCCTCCCAAAGAAATAAAGACTCAGTTCTATAGCCAGTTAAGTGACAAACCCAGTAATGGCAAAATCAGATTACCAGGTAGCTTCAATGCTCACACTAAATATAATTATACTACCTGGAACAGTCATGGGGAACTTCGGACATGGGTCTTTAAATACAAATGAAGAACTACTCTCAACTCTGAACAGAGTTTGACTCTGCTGTTTCAAACACCTTTTTCAACATGCCAGAAAAATAGTTCTATTCTTGGCAGCACCCTTGGCCAAAATGATGGCACTGTCTAGACTATGTCATCACTTGTGGTAAAAAGACATGAGGTATGTTTACATAAGTATGGATATGAGGTGCAGATTGCTCTATGCTTTGCCTGCTTATCTGTACTGAACTGAACAGTCCTGAATTGAAAGTTGTCCCAAAACTGAACCAATTAACCCTTTTTTGAAACTTCACATGGAAGAGGGGAGAACCCAGTTAGCAATTTTCATTCATGCTGTACTATTACATTGTGCCAATGCAAGAGTAAATGGAACTGTCAATGAAATATAAAGAAGTGCTTGGCGTCCAACTCGATGAAATGTGGACCGGTCTGATGCATATGACAATATGCAAGCACTCTTTGTGGACCATTGAACTAGGCACCAAGTTCAACTGACCAGCACCTCCTCTCCCGTGGCTGCAGAATCCTTCAGGAAATCAAAATCTGAAATGCAGAAAAAAGCTGCAGAAGATAGAAGATACTTGTTGGAGAAACAAACCAATAGAACTATAAGCACTTGATGATACAGGAATTAAAGACCATTTATGGTCCACAAAGAGCCAATAACTGTCCAGTCCTGTCCATTCACCACCCTCTTGTCTGAGCACTGTATGATACTAAAAAGATGGAATGAACATTTTGTGACTCTCCTCAATTGTGAGTCGAGTGCAAATAATCAAACAAGGCTCAATTGAGTAAAGTTTGATTTGAACTTGAAGGTCTGCTAACTCTGGAGGAGACTACATATGTACTTATGGATATGGCAAATGGAAAGACAGATGAAGTTGGTGGAAATCCCATCGGAAGCGCTGGAATATGGTGGAATCCTCACTTCGTAAAGCTTTCCTGGACCTATTTACTTTCTCTCCGGAAAACAAGGTTTTACCCCAGGATTTCAACGTTGTCAAAATTCTAACAATCTACAACTGCAAAGGGGACAGAAACAACTCGCAATTATTGTGGTGTTTTACTCCTGTTCATCACTGGTAAGACCTTTGGTAAGTTGTTAGTGAAAAGGCTTCAGGTTATTGCAGATGAACTCCATGAATCCCAGTGCGGTTTTTATTCATTACTAATGACATGATATTTACCATATGCTGGTTACAGGAGAAAGCTGCTGAATAATAAATTTTCCTGTGTGCTGCCTCTCTCAGCATTAATAAGGTGTTTGACTTACTGGCTGGTCTGCTGGCTAGTGCCTTCTTGCAAAGTTTGGCCTCCCAGAAAAAAATAATTAACCATATACACTGCCTACATGCAGGCCCATGGATAAGTGGGTGCAGTTGTGTTATTTCGGTTCTTGGCTGGAGTGCTAGAAGTTGCAACAAGTACTAGCACTACAGGTGTCACTTTAACACCACAATTCAATGGCAGACTTCTAAACCTCCATCGATTCAAACCCTAAAGCAAATCCCAGTAAAGTGAAGTAAAGGACCTACAGTACAGTGACAACCCAGGGTTTGTCACCCTTTCTGAGAAAGGCCTACAACATTTCCTGAATTCCTTTGCCCAAACCATACCCCTTTATGGCTCCATATTAATGTAAAGAAAACAGAAACTATGTATTAACCATCTCCGGGCACAAACCCCTCACTTCCATTACCACCAGAAATAAAACTGAATAGCTGTCAATTAAACAATGTCAACTCCTGTTAAATAGATAGCACAGTTACTGATGACACCAGCATTAACAAAGAGCTTCCAGCACCCTTAAAATCAGCTGACTCAGGTTTTGGTCATCTACAAAAAAGACTATGGAAAAGACAGGGAGGTCAAAGTGTTCACAAAATGCCAAGTTTATAGAGTGGCTGTGTTTTCTTGTCTTCTATACTCACTAGACACCTGCCCTCCTGCCCATTTATCATTGCCATATCCAAAAACATAACAGTCTGCAACACCACCACCTACTAGCAATGCAGTACTATGGCTGGCAGCCACGCTAAGTGTGGAAGCACAGAGGCAAATGATGTGGGCGGGCTATGTTATACTTATGGATAACTATCTACTGCCTAAGAGTTCTGTACAGTGTTTGAAAAAGACAAGTAGGACAGTTGACCATCCCAAAGTCCATACAAGGATTGCATCAAGTGGCACATACAGTCTGCCAAACGGGACTTTATGACCTGGGGTGATACAGCCCATGACAGGTGAGCTTGACATTCCACTACAAAAGAAGCAGAATAGACTCATGCCACGTTAGCTGACAGTAGGAGGGTATGTAGACAAACTTGCTGTGTCACACTCCTGAATCCTACTTGTGGAAACAGATTTCTAATCATAGTCATATTCAAATACAATTGACAATTTTTATTTATTATTATTATAATGAAGGACTATGTGCTGAATCCTGTCCTCAGACTGGTACATGCAACCAGTATTTACTATAAGGACAGTTGTGCATGTGTGCGCGAAGGCAGAATTTGACATGAACACATTACAGCTGTCACTAGTGATTTAACACAAGAGCCTAATTCTGTCTTGTATGGAATTCTATTTGAGGTTTATGGGGGTGGAGGAACATCCAAATAACTCATTAAACTTTCATAAATGCATGCTCTCCATTTAAAGAGCAGCACGCTACATATTTATCCATATTATTTTATTTATATCACTTTAGTGTTTAGAAAGCCCTAGTCATGGACCAGGGCCCAGTTGTGCTAGGTGCTGGACAAACATAGATCAAAAAAATGGCTCTGCCCCAAAGAGCGCACAATCTAAGAGAAACAACCCTCTAACTCAAAAACTATCTAGACTGATATTATCTAAAAAATCACTTGGTTCAAGGATGTGGCAAAGGGAATTCCAGGAAGTCTGTAACAGCCCTGATTCAAATTCTTCTACCGAACTCCATGGAGAATTGGGCTGATTATCCTGCTTCTGAAAATGGGCCATCTGGCTGTATAGTCACACACATGCCCCTCTCTGGAGCAATTTGATGTGTCTGCTAGTTTCTCACATTGTGGTAGGAACACCCCACAAAGAGAGAACGTAAGATCTCTGCTGTCCTATCTAGAGAGGTTTTACTATTTAGTTAGTTTTTAATAAATCAGTGACTCTAGTGGTATTACTGAGGAAAGTCAAAGCTGAAGAAGTACATAGGGAGAGGAGGCGGCAATTGGCTGTTGTCACCCCTCCAGTTCACGCAGTAAGAGATTTTTGCTGATGTTAATTTTAAATAATGAAGGTATTTGTCCTGGTCTTGTTCTCTCCCCACCCATTGGCTCATGCTGAGTCACTTTACTCTCAGGCTACACCCACAAGAGGGGGCCAGCATTCAAAAACAGTTATTGAGTTGGGGGGGGGGCCTCATCTCCTTTCCAACATCCCCCCCCCCTCCCCAGAGCACCATTCATTGAGAAACCCTTCTACATCCCTCTTCATGCCAGCAGGACCATCCTATGGCTTCTAGCCTGATGCATAGCCAGCATATGTGGTACTAAAGGACACAACATGTCCCTTATTCCCAGTAGACTTTAGCCCATTGATATCAGTGAGTTGTGGATCTCTACTACCTTTCAGGGCCAGTTACCAAGTGCAGTAGCAACTTCATAGACCTTACCATTAAAACAGCATTAATTTTAATTCTGTGCTTTTTCATAATTAGAACAGGGGTCTGGGAGCCCATGGGCTCTACTACTACTAACACCCAGATTCTCAAAACACGTTGATTTCAGTGGGACCACTCCTGGGAGGGAATTAAAACACTTGGGAGTCATGTAAGTGTTCTCAGGATTAGAATCCATGAGAGATCACACTTCCTGTCCCTCAGGTTCCCTCTATAATTAGCACAGACATTTCCTCGTCTTTGCATTGTGAGGCACAAGCTGACATTTGGAAAGTAATTTGGATGATCTGTTGAAAACATTGTAAGTTCAAAGTATCGTAAATATTAACTTTTTAGGTATATTATGGGCCAATGGGTTGCATCATTTTAAATTAAGACAGTTTTTGAAAGACCTTGCAGTGAATAAATGAAAGGGGAATAAGAACATTTTTCTTTGAACTTTTAAAAAATGTCCATCTAGAGCTATTCCAGAATTTGTTAGAATAAAGAAAAAAGAAAAGTTACAAAAAGTATTGCTCAGTTCATGTTTTCTTATTTTAAAGCACCTGGTTCTGTTCCATTAATAAGGCTTAAACAACTTTCCCCTTCTCAAGTTTGTTAACAGAGCTGCTTTGGGATTTCAATTTCAGATTATGGAAATCAAAGCTGCTCTTTTGCTACAAAGTTTCTTTTCAATTTGGTTTTTTCTAAGATCATTTTTAACTCTACAGCTCCTTCATGTGGAGACCATTAGCAGTCAAGAAATGAACAACCATGGACATTGTCCTAAATGCTAACTTTCCTTATTAATATTTAAGAACATAAGAACAGTCATGGTAGGTCAGACTAATGGTCCATTAACCTGATATCTTTTCTTCTGACTGTGGCCAATGCCAAGTGCCCGAAAGGGAATTAATAGAACAGGCAACCATCCTCTGTCACCCATTCCTAGCTCATGAGAGGCTAGGGACACCATCCCTGCCCATCCTGTCTAATAGCCATTACAAAATCCTCTTGCAAAGAGTTCCACAGATTGACTGTGCATTGAAGAAATACTTCCTTTTATTTGTTTTAACCTGTTGCCTATTCATTTCATCTGATGATTCCTCGTTCTTGTGTAATGAGTAAATAATGCACCCTTATTTACTTTCTCCACACCAGTCTTTTTATAAATCTCTATCATAGCCTCCCTTAGTCACCTCTTTACCAAACTGAAAAGTCATGGTCTTATTAATCTCGCCTCATATGGAATCTTTTCTACTTTTTCCAATGCCAATACATCTTTTTTCGAGAACCACGATGTTAATATGACACGATGTTAATATGAGGTCAGTACAAGAGTTTCAGTTCACTACAGATGTAATAAGTTTAATCTGCTAGCCTTTTTCCAGTGTGCACTACTCTACATTTGTGAATAAGGAATTTTCATCTCTCATGCTGCCTTGTTCTCTAGATGGGTCCACCCAGTTTTCTCCTGTTCTGAACAATCTAAATAATTTTGTAGCTTCTGCAAACTTTGCCGCCTCACTCACTCTTGCTGTTAATACCTTTACTAAACAAAATAGCTTCAAGTGCAATTTGGCCAAGCTGTCCAGCACTGCAGTATCTGGGTGTGCAATATATGAGCTAGTGATGCAATGAGGGAATGAATAACTCTTTCCTTCTCTCCCTCATTCAGAAGCATCTGTAAGGCAAATTATTCCCTGGCACAGCCATTTAGGAAGAGGGTACAAGGCTCCCACCTCTGCATGGCTCCACAGCATCCTAGATCTCTGGGTGTGTGGTGGGGGGGGAATAAGGAGTTGCATGCATAGTATCTTTTGCAACAAGCAAGAGATCAGGAGATGGGAAATGGCACAGTGCTAGTAGGAACTTTTCTCCATCGGTGTTCAGAAACGATGATGAGGATTCTATGCTTCATCTGGCAAAGGGATGGATTCAGCATATCCCCTCTCCTCACTGCCCTCCCTACCCCAGCAGAAAAGGGAGCTCTGGAGGGACTGTCTTTCATAGGCAATTCCTACCCAGTGCTCTTCCTGAGGCACCTGGCCCAGGGCTACACATCATCCCCAATCAGAGTTACTCTAAAGGCACGATACCCTTTAGGAGAGAATAGATCCTTGTGCTGCATTTACATTGCCCAACTGATTCAACAACAACTCTGTTAGGGAAGCTCTGAATGTGGTAGGCCTCAAGCTCACCTGGATCGCTGGGGAGAGTTCCTTCCAGCCACAGGCCATCCTCTGAGAAACTATTAGCCTAGTAGTCCCCTCACATTCCATCCTGTGACCCAAACTGTCCTCAGTATCTCAGCTATCAAAATAGATGTGGAGAGAGAGGTGATGTTTGAGGTGACAGTGCTAGAAAACAAAAACCTATAAATACCCTGAATTTGATTTTTATGTTGATAATGATGAAGCCACGTTGTCTCACATGAGAGGAACTAGGCAGACAACAAAAAACTGAACCCTCTCTGACTCCTCAGGTAAAGATTTTTGGAGACCGCAACTATCATTCACAACCCTCCAAAATGTCTCCAAAAGGAAGAAAACTGGTTTAAA
The DNA here is from genome assembly GCA_032595735.1 of Pelochelys cantorii. Classification (NCBI taxonomy): domain Eukaryota; kingdom Metazoa; phylum Chordata; order Testudines; family Trionychidae; genus Pelochelys; species Pelochelys cantorii. Next base: position 29,611,610 of record CM064331.1, read on the forward strand.
GAGACACAATCCATCCCTTGCCAGTTCCTATAGATGAGTCAGGAATCCTCCATGGTGAATATCCTTGATGGCTGCCTGCCCAAATATCTAATGATACTAGCATGAACATCTGACCTTTTTCCATAGCCCTGAGGCAATGATCTTTAAGCACAATCTATTCTAGGTCTGAGACTAGATAGGAATGGATACAGATGAAGATAGGTGCTGGTAAGTGTTGTTGGCCTGCCACTAACTCCTTCAGAAATTTCCAAAGATTCCATCAGCCTAGGCTGGGCCAGCATATATTCAAATGGAAAACTTGTCCTTCCTCAGCAAGGCATTAACCCTCTTCAAATGCAATGGTGCTAGGCCTGCCTCACTGGCTTTTTACCAAGCAGTAGGGCAAGAATGCCTTTCATATGCAGTGGAACTGACTATTCCTTATTTCCATGGCATGCGCATCTACGTGTGAGCTAGATCTTGCACAGCAACGGATGGTGATCAGCTCAGCTCTTCCTGCTCTGATCCTGCTTCCACTTGTCTTTAAGCTTTTCAAATGTGTTTACCCAGGTACGATTTTCTAAAGATGGTATTTTGTAACTTTAAGGAGAGATGAGTTCCCAGGGTACAGATCCCAATCCTTGCCGGTTCTGGTGTGCTCTCATTATGCTAAGAGCTTAGAGCTGGAGGAGCTGGACCCTGGAGAAGTGCAGTGCGTACTGGCTCTGTCTCTCCTGCTGCTGGAGTCAGGAGGAGGGATGCAGCTAGAACATAAGTTGCAATCCAGCAGTACCCTGCTCTAATTTATTCTAGAGCCCACACTAATGCCCGAACAGTCGCAGGTTTGGAAGAGTTCTAAAGATCAGCAAAATTACTCAGTGGCCTCTCAAAATAAATGTGTACACACACACACACACACACACACACACACACACACACACTTATTTTAAATGTGCTAGATACAAACAAGAATTACTGTGGAAGGCAAAAGAGGTTTAATCCTTTGATCCCTGCTCTGGCATCACCTTGTGTCCATTTTAGATTTAGGTGCATGTTGTACAATCAGACATTATTATGTCTCATTATTAAGTCTCATTATTCCCGACAGCTCTTTTCTGTCAGCTCATTAATACTTTGTTTCTTTAACAAACATCTCAGACTAACTCCTCAATGTTTGTACAATGGTTTGAAAACGTGAAACAAAGTAGATCTTCAGTTTTATTACGTAGATCTTCAGTTTTATTACATATAACCTGATCATACCAGCTTGTTTTTATACTGCAGCAAATCTAAAGTAACGAAGGAGACTATGGGAAAAGGATCAAAAGGTAAACACCACTAACCCAAGAAAACACAGCTGCATTCAGATACATGAATTACAGTAATCTATATGCTAGCGCACAGAAGTTTGCATTCATTGGGCATACTGTATATGTCTGGCTCAGCTTTGCACCATGACAGATTTACTGTAGGAAGAAAGCACTAATAAGATGGAGAGGAGAGCTGCATACAAATGAACACATGCTTAAACTTAAAAAAAATAAAATTATAGGCAGCAGGGGCTGGAAAAAAACCCAGTGTGCGCAGTGCAGACTTCCTTTCTTATTTCTAACATGCACATTCCATTGATTATACTATTGACAAGGTTCCAAATTTGTTTTATTTTTAAGATCTCCTAACTATGGAAGAATAGCACAGGCACAGTCAGAAGAAGTATTGTAGCCCTCTACTGGTCATCCTAAACTAGAGTTGGAAGGATGTTTGGTGGATAAGGACTAAAAGTGAGGAGACAAATTGCCAGACTGGATCAGACTAAGTTCCATCTAGTCCAGTATCCAATCTTTCATGGTAATCAGTACCAGTTGGCTCAGAAGATGCGAGAATCTCATATTATGCATATGTGAGGTAATCTGATTCTCTGATCCGAGTCTCCACATCAGATCTATATCACTTCAGCGTTTACATATCAGCATTTTGTGCCTCTGTAGGTATGTCACTTGCTCGAGTCATATCATCAGGCTTCTTCCACATATAAGCCTGGAAATCTTAGTACGATCAGTTTTCTCTTACCTTTACATCATTCCCTATGCAATGTGATATATCAAGTGAGCTCCTCACCCATGGGCAGGAATTTGGGGTCTGAACTGTGAAGAGAAGATTGTCTTTTAGAGATGGGCTTTCCATTTCCACCCAATGAGAGACTGTGTCACTCCAGAGGATATCATCACTGTGCTTTGTAAAATGGTTCCAAGCTCTTAAGAGCAATCCTAATGCTCCTCTACATGCTGTTTTGTCCATGAACATAAGACAAATAATAAGACTAGAAAACCCATTTGTGGCAGGTAAAATGGATGGATGAAATGGTGGCATTACAGGAAGACTCTGGTCTGTCTGGTGTCTCTTGACCAATATGTGGAAAGTTATCTGAATGAGGAAGGTGAATCTCATCTTGAGTCTCATCACAAAACAATGTGCCAGAAGCATGGAGACGACCCTAATACTATTACATGCATAGTGCAATAAGACTAGGGGAAATGTCAGAATTTTACACATGAATTTTTACTTTGCAGTAGCAGCCACATTGACTTGACATGCAGCTTTCAAAATCATAATGGACTAGCTCAGTTCACAAGGTAGTTAGTGCTAAAAAGGCTTCTTTGTTCTCTTTCTTGACTATAATCTTTGTAGGTCTAACGGAATTAGAATCTTACGGTATGTTGACTACTTACTGCAAGCAATGTGTTAGGCACTCTGTTTTATAGCATAAGTCACCAAAAAACTCAGGCTTCATAATTCAAGCACCAGTCCCTTTTCCTAGGTGCCTTCAACTTGCAGTAGGATAACTGTTCTGAAAAATCCATAACTGACCTCTTGCCTAATGCTTACCCAATAAGCTCTCTCAGAGACACAGGACTACTCATTGCCAATAAACTTTGCACGTACAAGCAGTGAAAAGTTTGAGAATAGATTATCAGCACAAATTCTTGTTCACTAGATGACAATGGAGTTGTCTGATGATATCTACTGTCTTCTCTGTGCTTTGTCCCTAAAACAGTGTGTAATTCAGCACACAACGTGGAAGTGCCACTGTGAAAATGCATCTGTAATGCCTGAAAAAAACCTGATGGGGCATTTTTGCTATATATTGGGGGTAGTAGATATTGGAAGAAGAAAGCTTGGGAGACTCAGGAGTGGAAGGAGTAAAATGGACCGCTCTATTGCCCAAGCACGTTCACCATGGACCCCCAACACACTATTCCGAGTGGCAAAGATTTGGCAGCAGATAACACTACTTTATCCATTTTAGTATGTAAATTCACATGTCTATCACTACTTTCCACTAACCCTCTCCCATACAATGAATATTAGTAAGCAGGTTATTGAATACAATTATACCTGTTCCTGTTTGCTGTTTACTGGTGGTTTTCAGTTGAATCGGCATTACCTAATGTCTTAAAAAGCAGCTTACAGGGACGGTGAAAGAAACTATGTCCCTGACAATAAGTATTACAGTGAGTGAGAACAAGCAAGGGACACAGTGAGGCACGATTAACAATGGGTGCATTCACCACATTGCAGCTTAGTGTAACAATACTTCTCTCTCTCATATGCAGCAAGGAGAGAGAAAATGGCCTTGACTATTTTCCTACATGTAGCAGGGAGGGGAAAGGCAGGCTTATTATTTAGCAAGGAAAGATTTGCAGGTCTAGGCAGACCAGAGCCCTGCCAACATTGCAGGCCTTCCCAAGAGCCCATTAACTCTAAAATATCCCAACAGTAGATAGTGACAGATGTAGCTAAACAGTCTCTTGGGCTATAACCTATTAAATTCAAAGAAACAAGAAAAATGGGAACAAGCAGCTGCATGACAGAGGCGATGTTTACAAGTTATCACTATAGCTATGTTCATCAGGGGTGTGAAAACCCCCTACATTCTTTAGCCAACATAGCTATGCCAACAAAACCATTCTTCTGTCAGTATTGCTAATATTATTCAGGGAGAGAGTGTTACTATATGAGCAGAAAAACTCCTTACATCAGCATAAAAATTGCATCTGTTCTTGGCGGCTATAATAGAATAGCAGTACGGACACAACCTCTGTAGTGTAGACTAGAACAACAGGACAGAAAACACTGATGGCAGAAAGTGGCAGCAACTGGAGACAGAATATTCTCTCACTTAATTTCAGGATGTTTTGTGTCTGGAAAAATACCTTAATGGAAACATTAGTTGAAAAATTAGAAACACAAACTTGCAACCTCATCAGTAGAAAAAGGTTGTGACCATTAAACATTTCTCTCTAAAATCACCAGAGTGCACTATTGCAAAAGCAAACATTTAATGGCTGTTTAATAAAGCAGCAGCTTGAAGCAACAACATACTAGCTAGGCATACAGTTGACATGCAGCCTTCAAAATCATAATGGACTAATTCAGTTGCATGATAGACAGAATAAAGGGCCTAAGTCCTGGAAGGCCCTTGCTTGTGAGTAGAGATTGCCTTAGTTTTTAAATGCTCATTAAGGGGTCAAGACCTGATTTCCAGAGGTGCTCAGGTACCTCTTATATTAGGCCCTGATTGTGACAAATGAGGCACCAAAAGTGGAAACATTCAAAGTTAGGAGACTTTTGTAAACATAGCTATTAACACCCAGGATGACGTGAATAAGCCCATAGGTCCAAACAATATGAATTGCTGAGAAGTGAAATTGAGGAAAATCTTTCCCATACTCTATTCAGGATAGAACAGCTGATCCCAAAGAACTGTTGTTGTTGGAATACACACAGATTGACCGAGGAATTCATATTTAATAAGTGGAATATTTAAACTCATTTTCTCCTCTTCATTCTCAACTGTGTGTGTAATACATATATCTTCTCTGGGTGTTTTGTTGTACTTTTTAAAAATAGTTGGCATTTGTTGATTGCTTTACCTTTTCAAAACATTGCAAGTCTTCATGACAACCACATATGTAAGGCGGTTACTGACTTCATTTTATACATGATGATACATTCAAAAATCGCATGGCTTGCCTGACAACTCTGAGTCAGTGACAAAGCTAAGTCTGGACCTCAGGTCCACCTGGTTCCCTGACTTCAGCTGTGTGTGTGTGTGTGTCTCTCTCTCTCTCTCTCTCTCTCTCTCTCTCTAAAATAAATAGATACTGCATCTCCATGTGTGTAGATTTCCCTTTATAGTGAGAGAACCAACAGGTTAAGCTAAAAGAGAAGTGTTCATTCATTCATAGAGTTCTTGCAAACTGCACTGAATTTACAGCAAACAGTTCTGAATTGCTCCTTTCATGAATGAATGGCACTTTTGTATCAAAATGGCAGCGTTTCATAACTGTGTGTTTGCAGTTTTAAGCACAAGCAATTAAATGGAAATTTAACTGATACAATTGCAATGCTATTATAAAAGAATGGAACATGGCCAATTAGTCTATTTTATGATGTCTGAAAGATTATGATAATTAACTGACTGCTGTGGATGGATTATATTGCCTAATATAATCTAACCAACCGAAGATACCTACAATCTGGTAACAAAAAGCCCTCTGCTTTTCAGAATTAGGTGTTCAAATGTGCGTCACAGGCCCTATACTATTTATGACAGATAGAACATGTGGTAGTAGCCTGTCTTGTCTCCCTACTGTTCAGTGCACATAGGAGGGATAGCTCAATGGTTTGCACACTGGCCTGCTTAAACCCAGGGATCTGGGGCAAATCTGTCAGGGTTGGTACTTGGTCCTGCCATGAGGGCAGTGGACTGGATTTGATGACTCTCAAGGTCCCTTCCAGCTCTTTGAGATAGGTATATCTCCATATAGTATTATGGGCGAGAAGGCTTAACAACACTATGATTTCTTTAGTAAGATGATACCTAAGTCTCTTTCTAACCTCTCCAAGTAATGTTCGCATGGAGATTGGGATGTGAAATGAAGACTGGCTGGCTAAGAATCCACCCAGAAGAACTAGAGATACTACTTATAGGGAGAGGACAAGAAAGAAAATAGCCCCCCTCCTTCCCCCCAAAAGAGGAAATTTCATCAGCACCTCCCATTATAAGGTTCACAGTCTGAGTCATCAGCCTTCATCTCCTTCTAGATAAAAGTACTTATTCATTTACACTTGCCAAGAGCAAATTGTACCATTCCTTGCTGTGGCAAATCTAACTAGAGTTTACATGTATCCTACACTTTAAAAGCTAGATGACTGCACTGTGACCTGCATGTGGATACATCTTCAGACCAACTGGAAACTGTAGGTATTGTGGCAATTGGAAGACCACTTATTAAGCAGAATTTCCCACACAAGGAGCACAATACACTTACAAGCTGCACTGGTCACATGTTGATTTCTAGATGTGATTAGCTGTGACCTATAAAACTCTATATTGTTTGGGCTCCTAGCTCTTTAAAGGACACACCCAGCTCTCTAGGTTAGACCCAAACCTCACTGAAGTTACTTGGAACTTCCCTGAGCTTTGAATCAGGCCCTCACAGCATGATACTATGGGAGCTAGCGTGAATAGAGTACTCAAACTAATACCCTCCTTGCTCAATTATTAGGCATATGCTGGCAGCACGGTGCTCTCTGAAGGGCTACTGGCCACCGACCTCCCTCTTAGTACAATAAAAGCTAGGTTTGTTGATTTTCAAAAACACTCATCTCTTTATACTTAGACTTCTGTGTGGAGCTGAGGATGAAGCTCTTTTGGCACAGAATGTTTTTCTGTAGCTGGGACCTATCACGTTAACTTGTTTCCTTGATTGTTAGAAGTTGGTGCTTTTAAATGCCGTATGAAATCTGGAAAGCTCCACAGAAGTAACAAAAACTCAATACCAAAGCAGCTAATAGTGAGTCTCCAGTCCAGTAGTTCAAGGTAGTAGCAGCCTGAACTTTGGGAACAGTCGGACCATAGCTCTATTCCACTGCTTCTTTGACCCTTCAAATAGTCATGTCCAGCATAGGAACAAGTGGAAGATTTCAGAAAGCCACAGGTTTCTTACTGTCAGAAATTATTAAAATTCCAACCCCTCACTGAGGTTGCATGGTGCTCTTTCATTTCTAGACTTTAGTTTTTAATTGATTTAAAAGCCCTGTTTTTATTTAGACTTATCATATTCTTTCCCCATTTTGGCTAGCCAGTATGTGAAACCACTACTTTCCTTTTTCCTCTTTCCTTCAACTCCCCCACAGGCATCATGATGGCATCTAAGCCTCTCTCAAGATATGCTTGTTCTGCTGACTCTCAGTGTAGCTGCCAATGCTCCTTCTGGAACTGGGCAGCCACACATCTTCACTGCCCTGCATGCTAATACTTCAGCTCTGCAGTTGGTCAATGGCAAATTTATGCAGGAAGAAAATCTTCTTGAGAATGTGCCTGAGGCCACTAAAGTCTACAAACTCAAGGAACTTTTTATTCTGTACAAACAGAAGGATGCCTGCCTTGCTAAAGAAAACACACTAAGATTTACTTTGCAGGTAGCTGGAACTTGATGAAAGAGGGGCAGAATTCAAGTTGTGAAACTAATTTTATTTTTATACACACACACACACACACACACACACACACACACACACACACACACACACACACACACACACACACACACACACTTTGAAAGACCACTTGTGGAAAGTGTTAGCATTCCCAGACTGTTGTTCCTTTCAGAGTAACAGTTCCTTGCCGTCCTATTTAGAACTGACAACTTACAATTCATTCAGAATCTTCTGCTCCTTCTCTTGGGCCCCAGCTGCCAACCTTTCCAAACACCTTGCTTCTTGGAAAAATGCAAACATTTATGGATGAGTTCTGCTGTGCCTAATACTTGAGAAGAAATAAAAGCTATTCTAGAGCATACGTATAAGCACATTCAAGCTGCCATGTGCAGTCTCCAAAAGTGTTTTAAAACATGATAAACACAACTAGCTACCCTCCAGCCTAATTCTCTTTAAAAAAAATCATGTTTTGTTTCTCATCAGAATCCACTTAAATATTTATATATCTGTTCCCCCTAAAAGACTGTTCTCTATGGTGCTCTATCACCACAGTAATATGCATTAATGAACAGTTTGAGAATTGACTCAAATTACATTCACCTCTCTCCATGTTTGGCGGTACCTATCAGGATGCCCCCAAAGGGAACAGAAAGATACGAAAGCTAAATGAAGTTACAGATAAATAGTTACAACGTTAATTTTATATCCAACATCAAATTTAGACTTCCTTGAGCACCTATTTTATCAGAGTTCAGACCTAGCACATGCAATTACATCCAACTATTTGGCAAATGTTTGCCTCCCTTCTGTATACTTTCTATTGTACCAATTCTGTGCTATTGAGGATCTTAATTTTATCACGTTTTCCCCTCCCACTTAATTTTGTTCTCAAACTCCTGAAACACTAGTTAGCATTTCAGTATTAGACTTCTGTGGAAGTGCTTAAGCGAGTAAAGCTGTAGAAGAGGCTAAATATTGCCGAATCAGGGTATGAAAGAGCTAACGAACATGGTATTAAAATATACACCTTGGAGAAGATAGTTTAATAGCAGATATTCAGACACTATTGTGTTTCCTATCAGAGTTTTTTCAGTTATGTCTCTCAGACTCATGTAGGGGATGAGGGCAATGTGGGATACTTGTTAAAAACTATTTCAGAGGGAGAATAATATAGTCAATATTTTGTAAAGTCTTTAATAGAGTAAAATGAAGACAAGTTAATCCATTTACCCCTAGATGTCTTAAGAGCCCAGCAAGTAGTGGAAGCGTGGGTCATGCTGCTAGACAATACCGACCTCCTGGGGTTTGGCAGATTCTCTAGTTCGGCACCAGGCAGGTCCCAAGAGTGCCGGACTAAAGAGGTTCATATGTATCAATGTTTCATTATCCCTTTCCAAATCTTTCCTGCTAATACAGCATTTGGAGTAAAGAACAAGTGAAGATTATTCACTATATGTTCATACTAGTGTTTAAAAAAATCAATTTTATACTCTTTTTTGGACTGTATTATTTATATTTTTAATTTTTCTATTCATGTTTTCCACCTGAAGCTTCATTATCATCATTATAGCCTGGGCAAGCACTTTTCCTCCTCCCTAATGTGCTCATCCCCTAAGAAACTGGCACTGCATTATGTAAGTAACTGTTTAGACACACGAATTTAAGTTTGCAGCAGAACACACAAAGATCTTTTCAAAAATTATTGCTTTATTGGTTGCACAAACTGGAGCATTATTTACAGCTTTCATTTCTACAAATGCTCATAAAAATCAAGTTGTACAAACGGTACAATATAGGAAAGTGAAATTAACCTGATCTCTCAGAATATATATGCAGTCATATTCCCAATAATATAATCTATTGGAATCTAGAAGAATCAATGCATTTATATAGGAAATTTTTATCTTAATACTTTTAGCACCATCATTCTAACTTCAAACTTTTTGCTGATTGTCTTGAAAACTTGCTAAGAACAGTTTAATTTCATAAGTGTAAGGAAAAAAGTAGCTAGCTACAAGATTTGTAGCAATGGCCCCTGTTTGGAAACTAGAAATGTATTACCCCAAAAAAGGGGTATTAAACAGAAACTCCAGTAGGGAACTCTTCAGCTGTAACAAATTTGCTCTGCAAAAGAAAATAAAAAATGAGTCATTTAGCAATTTGCTTTATTAAGCACACTTGGGATAGTCTAAACATACCTAAAATTAGCTAACATTCTGCCTCATGCTATACATGTTTCCATTTTGGTGGAAAGTTCATCAGGTTTTCTTAACCAGATCTTGATAATCTGAGGTAAAATGTAAAACCCTTTTGTGAAAGGTTTGTCTTTAAGCCAAACTATAAGAACAGCAAAGAGTTAGCATGTGATCTCTCATTTCCACCAGAAATATTCAAAGAATTATCTGTTTTGGCTTATGTATGCAAATTAAGTTACTTTTCTAAACCCCATAGTTTAAAGTTACATAACTAGAAGTTAAAGTTACCAAACTAGAAGTTTGGTTAACTCTTGTGTTCTCAGAACCTGAATGTCCCTATTTCTGTAAGTTGTTCTTTTAAAAGCATGCAATATATTAAAAGCTACGCCATTTCACTAGTTTAAAATCAAGCAGCATGCATTTGGGGGAAAAAAAAAAATAAATCCAGCTTCTACAGGTGGAACTGATTAACTGCTGGGTTAAGAACTGTATCACACGTATTGGAGAGTAATACTGAAAATGGTACTGATTATTAACTAAAAGCAGCACTCAATTCTTTCAAAGGTGCAATCCTGAGGGACACAAGGGACCCATGACTGCTATTGACTTTTCAATGCCTCTGGGATCAAGCCCTAGGTCACTTAACAGTTAAGAAGCTTAAGTCTTCAATGTGAACAGATTCTTCCTACCAGATACAGTTTTTGAATTTGTTACACAAAATACAATCCCTATCCAATCTTTTAAAGAGTTTTAAGCTTAAACTAAAAAAGAACTACTTGAAGAGACACTGTTACGGCTGTAAATTATTGAAGAGGGAGCTTTACCTGAAGCAATTCTTAACCTCTAAAGATGCTGATGATGTAGGAGCAGAAAGTGTGCAGGGATTCCCAGCAATGTTCTCGTGCCAACTTCATTGCTTCAGTATCATTTTCAGACCCTTGTCCATGCTGTGTTGGTTTTACAAGAGGTACTGTAGATGGTTTAGGTCTCCCTGCTTTTTTGGCAGAGCTTTTCCCTGGCTGGGTCTCTTTAACTTGCTTCAGAGAAGCAAAGGGTTTCTGGATTGATTTTCCCTGATTGGCTGTATCTGATTGCTGGCTAGGACTCTGGCTTGGCTTCATGCTGGAAACTACTTGCTTCATGTGAGCATCAGTGGGAGCCTTTTGGCACATGGTGGGCTTCAGCACTAGGGTGGACTGGCAAGCGTTTGGGAGTTTTCTAAGTTCAAGGACAATCTGGTTCCAATAAAGCTTTGGGTTGTTATTGAATGGACGACAAATTGATGGCTTGCCAGTATATTCACACCAGTAAGACTTGCCTTGGTATTTGCATTCAATTCTGAGTTTCATTTCCCCATTACCACTCACGTTCATCGTGCAAGCATCTTTGACTTTAGTCTGAAAATGGATTTCTTCACCACCGCTCTTTTTCTTTTCTGTCTGTTTCTGTCCCAATCCTCCCATGCAACAAATCATCATGAGAAGGATGACAGTCTTCATGGTGAAACAGAGACTAAGATCCTGAAGCCGCTCAGTCCAAAAAAGCAAAAGAAACAAGTAACTGTCTGCTCACAATTTAAAGGTTTTGTGCACAAAGAAGTCTCTCTCTCTCAAGGTGGACTGTATTTTTTTTTTAAATAAACCACCCTAGTGTAAGCACATGCCCATAATTTATAGCTTAAGGGAATGCCAAATAACCTGTGAACTCCCAAGAAGGTAGCAAGACACATCTTGCAGCTAAATAGAGCTTGGTAGTTGTATAACTGAAAAGCACATTCCTACCCAAAATGCACGTCATATTTGATTTTAACAGATATTTTCCACTCTCCAGCTATTTTATAGCTATCTTTTGGCCCAATACTTGTATGGCCACATGGAAGTAATCAGAAAGTGGTCAGGCAAATCAAATCTGTAAGGTCTTGTCCAGAAGAAAAAAAAATTCAATTAATAAAAATTGATTTGTGGTACCTTTATGGTTTTGGGGATGTGCACTAGTAAGCATGTGGCTTTTGTATTTTATTGTCGAATACAAGAAACATGGAATTCTGTGGAAAGTCAACTGCAAATTCCTTAACTTAAAAAAAAAAAAAAAAAAAAAAGAGTTTAGGACGCTACTACACAGCAAAGAAAAATCCATGGCTGGCCTGTGCGCCAGCTGACTGGCTCACAAGATTCAGGCTGCTTCATCACTGTGTAGACTTGGGATTAGGCTGGAACCAGAGTTCTGGGACCTTTGCATGCTACAGGATCCCAGAGCCTGGCCTTCAGCCTGGGCCCAGAAGTTAACAGAGCAATGAAGCAGTCCCACAGCCTGCACCAGAGTCAGCTGGCAAGCTCCAGCCATGGTTTCTCTTTGTTGTGTAGACATACCCAGTGTGGTTTTTATGAGCTTCCTCATACAGGTTTTCCAGTATAATCCAATCCCCCTCATTTCATTTCTGGGTTTCTCATCTTGCTTAAAGCCAATACTGACTGTCAATGAAGTCCAACAGTACATCAGTTTTCGTAAGGAGGAGAAAAATCCATTTTCCAACATGATCTCAGTCCTTGTCTTAACCCAGCACACCTCCAACAGCTCTCAAACACACTTAAAATGAAATAAAATAGTTATTTATGAATCATGTACAGATTTCTTAACCAAGTTCTTTTTATTTAAATGGACTGCAGATATTCTAATTAAAAATAAACATTTTAAATTCTACAATTCTGAACATATGTATATATCTATACATTCATGCTACATATTGTCACAGAAATATTTCCCTTTCTGACCAAAAAGAGTGAAAAACATATAAACTTATTCTGGATATAACTGTTCAGTTTTGCTTTATATTTTCAAAAGTTTTGGGGGATTACCTTTATTTTAAACCAATTAACTTTTCTAGAAAAGGAATTAAGAATATGGTTATACAATCAGCATCCTCTTGAGTTCAAGATATTCAGTTCTTCCATCTTTTCTACCCCCTGTACTTTAATTTTTTAAGTGTAGACATTTACAGCCCTTTCAGTGAATGTGTGTCATATAATCCAGGAACACAACTGCCGTGTCTAAATTCTAGGCAATACCCTAACTTTGGTGATGTAAAATAACCTCCTAAAAGTGTTCAAATTCCTAAGCATAAAGTCAAATTTAAAAATTAGTTAGCAAAAATATAGTCACTGCTTGCTTAAAGATTGACATTTATTAGCAATTTGGGTAGGAGATTAAGCATTCTAAAAATTACCAACTTTTGGCATCTCTCATGCTCTAATTAGAGTATTATTCAAAATCCAGGGAGCTCCATACCCTGCAACATACATAAAAAAAATGTAATTTTAAATTAGTTGCTCTCCAAATGATCTTTTAGATCTATACTTAAAGGTCATCACATATTAAATAACTTGAGAGAGAAAAAGCCTTCAACTGAATTAATTTTCAGACACACATACACACAGAGGATACATTAGCATATCCCATACATTTAAAAATCATTCCAGAGTGGTCCAACCAGAGCACCAGAATTCAACAATGATCATGCTGATAAATTCATCTGTGAAGTACATTATACAATATCAAAAAATTTAGCTAAAACAATTTTAAGAAAATGTATATACAAAAGACTCTGTATACAAAATGTATTCTTTATGTAAATGTGTATATACTGTATTTAACACGTCCCCAAACAAATGGTAAGATAGGAACTTGAGTAATCATGGTAGGGCAGTTAACTTTAAACAAAATCTGTGCAAGCCACATTAATATACATACTGTGATGTGAAATAGAAACCCAGTATAAAAAAAGTAAAAAAACAGACACCACTTTAGTTCAAGTTTTGAACAGTAGTGAACAAGAGGAGGTGCTCAAGTGTTTTGTACAATAGTTAATGGCAGAACATTAAACACGGTTTTCTTGATTCAAGACTGATTTACTGTACAAGCCACATAGAACAAGTGGCATGGGATTTGGATGGTGACGTCAGATCCCAGTATAGCTGGAAGAAATTCATATTTTCTTGTAGAAGAATCTTAAGCCTCATATCTATAGCCTGAAAATAGACTAAGGAAAAAAAAAAACAACTGTAAAAAAAATGGAGGCAGCATTGCAATATTCAGATATAACACTATACATACATGGTCTTCAAGTGAAAGTCATGGGTATATCAGATAAACTTCTTCACTCTACCAATAATCTTGCTATTATATGTGTACAAGCCCTTTTTTACATTTCAGTAAGCAGTTTTTTAAAAATGGGAGAATGTGTTGGCTAGGAGATGAAATAATAATAAAAAAAAAAATCATTACTTACTCCTGATGTTTCCCATATCTGCTACCACTGTTCCACAGAGCTAAAGAGAACATAGAAATATTTTTCATTGCTAACAAAGAATTAAGTATAATGCCTTCATAACTACAGCACATGACACTGCCAACTGTCATTAGTGTGACCACCAACCATGCTTGTGTCAGAAACATACAAGTGCTCTGTAAATAAGTCCTGAATCTTGCCATGTACTGAAGTTTTTAATGAAAGAAAATGGGTTTAGTTTCATTATACAGCAGTCTTTTTTATTTCTAAGTCTTATTTTGGGATGGAAGGAAATGCTCAGATAATCAGTTCAACATTATTGATCTAACTTAGAAAAGGTCTTAACCCAACCTCCTATTTTGCTTACACAAATCATTGCAGCTGCATTTGATTTTTATTTAGATCTCTACCTATCTGATCTGAGGAAATAATCACATAGATGTCTAAATGCAACTGCAACGTGCAGTTACTTGCATCCCTAACACTGCAGGTGCAAAAGGGGAGGCTTTCTGTTCCTGTCATTTTAAAACTCTATGGCTTAATTGCTAACAATCTCAAAGATTCTAGAAATACTTACAACAAACTAAAGATCTGCAGAAACTGAGAAAAAGCAAGGTAAAAAAAAAACAAAACCCTGAAAATGGTTTGAGTAGTTAAGACTAGAACACCAGAATCTACTAGTGTGGTAGCCCAGATGCCTTTTTCCAAACTCTGTATCAGCTATGAAATAAAAGGAAATGGCAGTTTACAGTAAATTCTAATATCCGTTATGGTGGAGTCAATCCAGAGTAATCTCACTGCCATTAAGACAACTGCAATCAGAATCTAGTCCTTAAGTGTGTTAGGGATAAAATGAGTAATTATAAAATGAGTAATTCCACGGTTATGAAATACTTCCTCCAAAAGAAATCTAGGGAAGATACTTGATTCATTAAATTAATGCAAAACAGACTTTTGCTCAACTGGTATGGCCCTGAAGACTGTCAAAAATTTTGACCTCAAGCCCCATCAACATAGACCATCTCATCCATGATCCAGCAAGCAATAAAAATTAATTCTAATCTCAGTGCGTTCTATATAAAAAAAGCTGTGGCTCACTATTCTTCATTTTTGTCAATTATTTATATAGCTTCTCAATGGAAGAGCTCAGACGTATGTTCCAAAGTCAATTCATGAAGTCTCAGTTAAGTCCTGTGAGGTGGATAGTATTATCCCTGTTTCACAAAATGGGAATCCAAAGCACAGAGGTTACGTGACTTGCCAGCATCTCATATAGCAAGTAAATAGATTCCACAAAACTCCTGTTTCCCAGACTTGTGACTTAGCTATTTGGCCATATAGGACTGGACTAATTTTATAGGTGCTGTAACAAAGATCCATCTTCCCCTCCACCCCTTCCATATGCGCTGGCCCATCTGCTACCCTCATAACAAATGTTGCCTTTCTTCAGTTGTTTAGAAAGCTGCACAGGTTGGAGAGAAAACACTATGTTAATTTGGGAGGTTACTGTAGCTACTCAATGCTTTTATAAAATATGAGATTGTTGTGTTTTTCCTCTTCACCTTTCAGTTCTAGCGCTGCTTCTTCTTTGCAGCCTATTTCTATACATATCTCACAAAAAAATTGAAAAAACCAAACTAGAATTTAAAAAGGAATAATCTATTAATGCCCCAGGTGTCAATTAAAATGGCATGTAATGGGTATTAATTCATAACTGGACCAATAGACTTTTTAAAAAGTATGAAAAAAACAAACCAGGAAAAGTGAACATGCACCCCACGACCTTTTAATTGCTATGCCGAGTAATTTAATAGCTATCATTTTGGGACCACCTGGTAATAAGTAGAATCGTGTGACCTTGAAATGTAAAATTCAATACTTAAAAATGACTGGGTGCTAATATATGGTGACATATACAAAAAATTCAACATCAGCACTTGTTCTATCTAGTGAGCAACCATGAAAAAAGCAAATATAAAATTAAACCATTCACTCTAAAATGTGCAGAAAATTGGATAGCTAATTAGCACAGTGCACTAAGCAAGGAAACATGAAGGCATGCAGTTTCAGACTTGGTTTACCTTGTCATAACAGGATTGTGTATACCATATAAATGCTCTTTATGATAACCATTATTACCATTTTCCATACTGTAACAAAATAAATACACCAAAAAGACTATGTTAACTACAAGATGCAATATGCACAAAATGGCTACAAAAACATGCTGGATGATGGTATTATACTACATAAAAATAAGTTGTCTGTTTAGTAACAGTATTTTTAATTTGCAATCTGATACTATAGAATATCAAATAATTCTATAAAGTCTTATTTAACATGCTCCAATTTTCAATTATTTAATGGGGATATTTATGTTCAATTGAATCCTAACATTTTAAAATATAATTAAACCAAAAGGTGTTGCTTTTTATAGTGGAGAGTTACATTCTAAATATAAACCTTCACACCTTTGTAAAATAATTAAAAGATACCAGTAAAAATTTCTTACTTTTTCATAGGTATAGTTTCAACACTAAAAAAAAAATATAAAAAAGGAGAAGCAAATCAACTTAAACATACTACTAAGTCAACATTTGTTATAGCAGTACATGTCTTGCTGCTGCTCTATTCATTTGTCAATGTACATGTAAACTGACCAATGTGAAATAAAATGATCTGAAAAATGAAGTGCACAGATGTACTGAACAGCTAAAATAAAGAATAGAAAAATAGTAAAAATGAAAATAAGTAAAAACAGTTATCATAAAGTAAAATGCCAAGTCCCTGAGACAGAGGAACTGCAAGTGAAAAGGAAAGACTGGTTAGGGATAATCAGGATATTGAGCAAAAAAAAGGAAAGAATTAACACAAGGCAACTAGAAAGCAGGCATAAGTTATCCTAATGCTATAACTGAGCAAAGACGATCTGGGAATATTTTTAAATAAGGGTGTAAGAAGTTCTGAAGCCTTGAACCCACAAAGAGTTTCTCATAGGCAGATCCTGCTACACTGTGGTACAGAGCCCCACTGTCTCAGTGTATGATATGGAAATCTTCCTGTGTGGAGCACTTTGCAGGATGAGAGCCCGTATCTGTTCTCTTTCAGAAGACACTGTGGTGCTCATTTTGCCAATAGGGAAGGTTTAAATAATGCACCATATACTTTATGTAAAATACTATACTATTCAGGGAAATATCTACTTTCTTTTTAGCCTACTTCAGATTATATACTTACTCATCATACACATCCTCCGTATCCATTCTACGATAATATTTAGATAGTTTTACAGCACAAATTATGGCAGGAATTAAAAATACCGAACAGCCTCCCAAACCAAACCAGAAGGTATTCTAGAAGACAAAAAAAAGGAAAACAACATCAATAAAATACTGTATCAGTGTTTTAAACCACTGCTAGTTTTTTCCTCACATTATTTCTTAGAAATAATGCGAAAATATGGAGTTATAAATTGACTTTTATTTAGTAGCTAATGTTGCTACCCTTATTACTACTTGATTGTCAATTATGTGGTTTCTGGAAGCATACAGCAGAAGTCATCAGCATAGTCCATGACACTGCAGGACCCTATTGACATGATTTATCAATTGTTGAGGCCATCAGCAGAATGTTACTATTCAACCAGCCAACTCAAGCTGGAAGATATTTTGGGTCCCTAGAGATGAACCTGCTAGCCATGATTTTTTCCGGCATCAATACTGAACAGCAGTGGCCTTATTTATGTTTCCTGTAGCAAGCTGAGTTTTCAGCCCCTGAGAGTAGCTTCTGACTCCGCTACTGCAGTTCACAACTGAGAAAAATTTCATTAGTGTACAGATTAGCTGGCCCCAGCTGTTAAAATTATATTTTAAATATGATTCCTATGAGCTGGAAGCAGCTTTGACTTGTATGTGGATCCAGCTGGAATTTTTCATCAAGAAAGATCCTGACCCATCTACAGTTAACTGATTTGGTGAGTGATTTTTTCCTTCTCTGTTTCTGCAAAACAAAAGAAAAAGGTTCTGTAGTTTGCCTGCTGGTAGGTAATTTTGACTTGATTCTGGCAGGACAGCAGGTTTCAGAATTTCATGTTAGCAGGATTAAGGCACTTCTGACTATTTCAGAAAAGTAGAGGTGTTTTTTGTATACAAGTTCTGATTATTATTTGGTTCAGACTGAGGGAAAGAAAGAATTGGTGGGAGAGATTTTAAGTGGTTTACAGATGCGCATTTTCCTTTAATACACACAGGCAACTTTTCAGGCTCCTCAGAGATGAGAAAAAATTTCAAATAGCACCTCAGATATAATGAAGCTCTCCTCTGTACATGAATCAAGATTTCTTTTCTACAGGCCATCTGAAAAGAGTTCCTTTTCCTCACTCAAATGTTCTAGATTTCAGCAAAGAAGTCTGTGGAATTTCTCTCTTCAGTACTTTCCTTATTCTGATATTCTCAGAGCAGAGATGGGTCAAAGTTGGATTGTCAGATCCAATCCTCTCTGAATTTCAAGGAAGTTCAGATGCAAGTCCCTAAAATCAGCATGTCCTCCAAAACATTTCTGATTCAAATGAAGATACAGAATGAGAATTGGTCTCTTTTCATATTCAAGATGGCAAAGTCTCATAAGAACAGTGGATTTTACAAGATTTCTGTCATTATTGGACAAAATCTTATTGGAATGTATTGAAACTCCAGCCTTGGAGTGGTTTCAGACCTGAACTCCATACCTTAAACTAAATTTAATCTAGATCTGAACACTT
The DNA here is from genome assembly GCA_032595735.1 of Pelochelys cantorii. Classification (NCBI taxonomy): domain Eukaryota; kingdom Metazoa; phylum Chordata; order Testudines; family Trionychidae; genus Pelochelys; species Pelochelys cantorii. The sequence goes on from CM064331.1 coordinate 29,630,334, forward strand.
CCTCCTTGGCCAAACTCAGATTGACAAGCTCCCTCATCAGAATAGCAGAGTCAAAGGATGACCGGCAGAGATTTATGGTCGCAATTCAGTGCCAGTGCAACCAAGAATTCCCAATTTAAGGCCCTAGTTTTGAAGAACAGGAAATATTTCTTACCACAGAATCAATTACATAGCTGCATAAAAAAATATCTACTGCAGTGTCTATCACGTTGGCAATAGGCTTGCACGCTGCTACGTCCATAGCAATCTACAATAGATTGAAAATACTGTTCAAGTACCAGTAATTCACTAAGAAAAACCCTGCAATACCTAGAACAAACTTTATCTGCCATTTACTAAGTGCATGTTCCTCCCCCCCCCCCCCCCCAAGCAAATTCCTGCAAAATATTTTATCCCCAGAGTGCAAATCATGCCTTGGAGAATTAACTTCCTTTGCTCAGAACAAAAATAATTCTACTTCCTTTAAGAAGAGGGTGAGCAAAAACATAACAAAGGCAGGCTCGGTGAGAAAGAAGTATGAATGGCACTGCTCTGCCACTTGCCCCCCTAGAGAAACATCACTGTAATTATAACTGCATTTTGCACACTGCTATGCACAAACAACTAATTGCTTCATTATATTTACAGTAGAAGGGAAACTCCATTTATAATAAAATATACTGTAACAGTCTGCACTCTTTCCCTGTTCTGAGCACAAACGTTAAAAACCACACTTTAAAGTGGACTTATTTTGTTTAGATTCTTTACATGCTTTGCCACAGTCCCCTCTAAGTAGTAAGGGCATCTTACCGACTCCTTGACCCACTCAACGTATTGTTCGAAGTAGCCTATTATCATATCCATGTACTCTTTTGTTTCCTAAAAAATTAAAAACAAACAAACAAACAACCGCTTTCACATAAAACCTCTACACCACCACACATTCATTTCATCTGTTCAAATGTAAGAAAGTTTACCTGGATGATAACCAATGAAGCATCGTTGTTTATGAGAAGTTGAGCAGCATCAACAGCACTAATCACATTTTTTACTTTTACCTGAAAAAGAACATACATAAGATAGCTAAGCCCTTTCAAAGTTGTTTTAATAACACTGCTGACATTGTCTTTTAGCCCTTTCTATAGGGGAAAAAAGTATCATTGCCCTAAAAACACTAAAATCTGAGAAAAACATGACTCAATATGGTGAGGGCAATAGTAGGTCAACAATATCTTGGCACTCCTGAGGATACATTCAATACCAACATGGACCCCCTCACTACAATCCAAGGCAGGCACCCCTATAATTAGACAGCAGTCCTTCCTGTTCGCTCTTTCATACTTTTAGAACAGGTTGCCCTTCCTTTTTTCCTTCCCTTATGAGTAGAGAGCCTCATCTCCTGGGCCATTTAGTCACTGCCTGGATCCCTACCTTACCTATAGATTGCATGACAGTTCAAGATAAGCCAAGTCTTGCCTCAAAATAATTTCACACACTGTCACGGCAGAAGTACGCATGTGTAAAGGAAAATAGGGCAAAACTGTATCTCAGCTGTGGATTATTCTGTAGAGTGTTAAACTCCTTAAAACGTTTTGGTTCCTCCCCCTGCCACCTCTTTTGAAGCCAGACCACTTTCAATAACAAAAACCACCCCAATAGCTCTCCAACACGCACACAAAGGATGATGTACTCCCAGCTTTACACTGAAGGTGAATTTAAAAAGGTTTCCAAGCTTCTGTTCCTTCCCTACAACCACCTCACATTCTCACCAGCCTGCCCCTCTTACCTGCCCATCCAGGTCTAAGACATTCAAGTTCCAAATGAATTTTGTGCAGCTGCCACGCATGGGTGTGAAAAGGGCAAGAAGAACTAAAGCTGACAAGAAGCAAATCAGGGTGACATAACTGCTCTAATACTACTGGGGCTGGACTGTGCTACAGGACCTAAGACAGGCTGGTGGTAACAGGGAAAACTGCTACCAGGACACTCTCCCCTCTGTTCCTGAGTCTCATGAGACTAACAGAGCATAAAGGCAGCTGCTCTCTTGGCTGTGCAACCACTAGCCACTATGGAGAAGGGAAGCAGGTGGGCTGCCTTAGGGAAGCTCTGTCAAGCTCAAGCTTCCTGCAGTTTGGCAGAGACTGCAAGAATGAGGGGACAAGTTGGGCACACTGTGCCAGAGGTAGAGGAGATGTCCAGCATCAACCAGACAGTGGATAGCATTTTATTAAGCACAGAAATGGGCTTATTTTATTTTTAACATGCAGCCAGGTAAGGCAATCCTCCCTCAATGATGAAGAGTAAAAGTAAACTGCTGAGTAACAGCAAAACAATTTCAGCGAATTGTGCTGTGTTTTTGTAAGTGAGCATTAAAACGATACAAAGGCCTGTTAAAAAAAAATAGCCACAAAATCTCTTTCCATTTGTAGGTGCCTCCTAGGCACTGTAACTACCTAGATAGATAATAATCAAATGAAACTTTGCACATCAAGTGCTTTGCAGGGGAATGGGAACAGATGAGGAAACCAAGGCATGTTGACCTCTCTAGACCAGAGTTCAGGCCCTGAGATTCCTTGGCACAGACCTGCCAAGAAACGTGGAAACTGAAACACTGAGCACCACAATGCCTAACATTTTAGGTGCCCAGAAAAAAACACCCACCCACTGGGACAACACTGATACACAAAGCCTGAGTTAGACCCCTCGGCTCCCTACACAGTGAATGGGGAGACATAGGTACATTAGTCCGTGATCCTCAAAGTCAATGCACTAGGCTAGGTATTAATTAAGCTAGACAATTGGGGAGGGGGGGCGGTGCGGGGGAAGGGCTGTGCCAGTCAGAGGGAGGAGTCTGAATCCTGGTGCCTCTCTCTAAAGGCCACCAATGAATCAGTGGAAGATAAGTGTTTGGGTGCCTAAGCTGCATGTGAGGCTCAAAACAAAACAACTCTTTCACTGAATAATTGATTTTTAGAGGAGCAGTTTAATGAAAAGTGGAACAGCTTTAATCAGAGTCTGCAGGAGCACCACCATCGGAATAGACTAGTGGCTAGGGCACTCACCTGAGATGTGGCAGATACCACTTCAAATCCCTTCTCTCTTTGGGAAGGTGGGGAACTTGAAACAGGAGGGTTTCAGATCTCAGGTGAATTCCCTAATTAAGTGTTCTGAGGGCAGTCATTTCCATTTCCCTTCATAGGCACGGACTTCTCTAGTCAGTGGGTGCTTGACCCCAGGACTCACCCCATCCCTTCCCCCAAGCTTCTTGCCCCAGGGTACTCACAGAGTTGGCACCTATGTTTCCCCTCCCCAGCCAGGCTTGCAGATGGGGACAAAAGGGGCTAGCAGCAGCGGCTGGAGCCCTGGGCCCTTTAAATTCCCACCAGAGCCCTTGACAGCACCGAGGGCTGGCTGCCTCAGCCTGCCCTTCTGGGAGTGCAGAGCCAATCCCCCAATCTTGCCCAGTGGGCTGGTGGGGTTGTCGGCCTGATGAGTTCACACACAAAAAGTGCTTATTCCTATTTTTCCAGGCTTGTGAACTGCTCTGAGGCTTAAGTGGGAGATAGGTGTCCTAAAAATAGAACTCAGTCATCATCTAAGAATCTTGTGGATTTCATTCCTAAGTGTTACACTATTCCTGCTCCCAAAAAGTTGTCAGTATAAAAATGTTGCAAATGTTATGTCCTGTACATTTGTGGTAGAATAGAGTTAAAGTAAATTAAGTTCTGATTGCCAGAAAGACTAACCTACCGTAAGTTCAGATGATGTCCTCTGAAGTAATCTAATGCTCTGATTTAAAGTACTCTGGTTTAAAAAAAAAAAAAAAATTTACAAGTAAGAATCCTCTTGCTTTACCGCAATGTATATATAAGAACAAATCACCTACATAATCAGAATAATATTTTTCATATACTTAATATTAGTACATTACTTGCATTATCCAAGAAGTGATTTTCTACTAATGGAACTAGCAACCAGTATGTGTAATAGAGATTTTAGGAGGGAAACAATGTTTTTCCTGAAGTACAGAGTAGCGTACTAGAAGAACTGAGGACTTGAAATACAAGTCAAGTTTGTAGCAATAAGGTCGGATATCTTATCTGAGGATAAGGGAGAATAGTTCAAGTTAAATCTCATTATAAAATAACATACTGTGCACAAGTTGGGAAAGGAAAAATCACTTACCCTAGCTTTTACATATTTCTTGACAGTCAGTTTTGGAAAGAAAAGATGAGAATAATTAAGAGTTAGTTAGAAAAGAAACAATGAAGGATCAGCAGATAAATTTGAGACCCAAGACTTCTCTATAAGAGGAACGCAGGGACAGAACTACATTTCTATTCAGAATTGTGTGTAAATTGCTATATTAAAGCCTACTCCTGTGAGGTACTGAAAGCCCCTTGGAAGATATTGACCTCCCCAATTCCCAGTGATTTCAGACAGTTCCTTGGGGCTTTCCAGGAGATGCTCATCGCCTAAAAACTGGATCCCGAGAGGCTAAAATGGTATAAACTGGAAAATGTAAGCAGAATACACAGAGAAAAATTGGCAGAAGAGCTGTGATTTGAACTTGCCTCTTTAAAATAAAAAAGAGTGCCTGGCAAAGCGTGTTAGAGGGAACATTTTCGTATATTTTGAAAGGTCAAGGAAGAAGATTTTTCTTTGCTTGTAAACATTACCTTGTAGGGCTTAACAGTACAAAACCCAGAAAATAAACTAATCATTAAATAAATGTAAAAATTACAGTTATTCTCTTTGACCAACATGAAGTGCAAAAAAGGAAAATAAATTGTGAAGTTAGACTATGTACTTTTTCCCCTGCTTGTCCTACTGTATTGCTATAAAATCCTACCTATAAATGTAGAAAATAAAAAGGACAAAAAAAGTTTCACAATATTATGCAACACTAGTAACAAAGGTCATGAATTTGGTTTGTTAAAAATGCACCTGACTATACTTTTAGTTACGTACGTACATACGTACGAACGCACACACGCATGCGTGTGTCATATGCCTGTATTTAGATATAAAATGCAAAAGCATATTTTGGAAGTATACATAAAAACCATTAATATGGAATTTGCACAAAAGAAAAGAGTTCTTTGTTGTACAGTAAACTGCTGATATTCTACCATGTGGTTTGTAAAATATACCTATATTTTAATAACTATATTTTCAATATTTTACCATAGATTGCTCCAGTGGAACAACTTGCTGATTATGAATCATTCGAATACTGTTTGCATGTCCTTTTAATGCATTTTCCAGTGCTCCTTTGGGCTGCAAATGTAAACATAATAGTTCAGTTTTCTGATCTGTGTTTTTTTTGTAAAGTGATATTTTTCAAAAGCATCAAGACTCAGGCAAAACAAAGAAATGTGCATTAGCAATCAATGACAACATGTACAGTCTGCTCACAGTGTACAAAACAAACTGAAATACACAACATGATATTTTACTAGACATGCTACAACACTGGGAAAGTACCCTAAAATAGTAGAAATCTCAGTAACAAACAAATGTGCAGTTCTAATGTAGTCAGAAAAACGTTAGAACACCTATACTAATTCAACAGAATGATTTTTCACATAGGGCACATTTTCTTCTCTATATCAAAAGACATTCCTTTTTGCTCTAATGTCTGAGAAGCTCATTAAGAATGGCTGATCTTATTAAGAGAATGCACCACTTATTTTATCCACGGTCTCTCAAGGTGCAATGGCGCCCTCCACTGGGACTATAGTTTTCCCTCTATAGATTAAAACAGTAACATGTAGGACTGGTACAGATTTAGGGACATCTAGTCTTTTGAAATATGTACAATTTTAAACAGTCATTTAATTTCAGGAGATTTCCATTCCGAAATAGTACCATCTTTGAATGATGTAGCAAAGGAACATTTGCACCTGTTTTTTTCTTCTTTTTAATGGCTCCTTCTTAGCTGAATAATCATGAAAATTAAAGCTTTGCAGTCAATTTTTAGGACCCCCCCCTCCCCCCAAAAAAGGGTTTATCTATACTCTGATAGAAGACCCACAGAACAGTTTTGGTTGGCTCAGGTCAGCTTCCTAGAGTTGTGGGGATATAAAATTGCAGTGCAAACCTGACTCAGACAATATGAGGCGGCACTGGACTGAGGCTCCCTTAACAGATGGGCTTAAGAACTATTTTTTTTTTTTTTTTTTTTTTTGCCTGAATAAAAACACCAACAACCCCCCCCCCCAGCAAGTAGCAACCAATTACTTGTAAGAGGGAGGATCATTAGAACTACTGTCAGTCACCGCCAGCACCAGACATTATAGCTTTAACCTCCCTTTGTTTCACACGTTTGTTTATAACTTTTTATGATCTTGGGGTTTTATTATGTAATGTATTAGCTTCTCATTTCCATGTGACCTCTCCTCTCCTGACATTACAGGTTTCATTTTAGTTCAGACCAGTTGTTTCTAGCTTTTTATCTATCTTACCGTTTCTTGTTCTCAAACGTGATTGCTTTGCAATTTCTTACATGCACATGGTGATCCTCTTACACTTATGATACTAAGTGTTTTCAGAACACTCTTAAAATCCACAGCAGGCTTCTCTCATGCCTAAAATATGCTTCTTTGTACCCAACATTCCCCACTGTGAAGCTGCAGAATCCTAAGAATCCCTGAATGCCTACATTTAATACATCTCCTTTTTCTCTCAACTGCCAAACCTAGATCTTAACTTTCCAAATCAGTGCAATTAGCACAACTGCTATTTGGCTTGCACAATTACAGAATCCACTGATATCATGAATACCACAGATATTCTCCGATTATGTATACTAACTCCCACCATGGGGCATTTTCCAGTGTATCTGGGTCACTTCCAATATTTACACTATTTCCTGGATATTTACTCCTTAAGAACTGCACATTTAAATGCAATGGTGGCATGGCTCAACTTAACTATATCAGAGTCTAGGGCAGCACCAATTAGAAGCACACTAGCTGATGCATTGTAGATCTCATTCTAGGGAAGTGGAAGAGTGACCTACCTCTTATTCAGGTGATTTTTCTTGGAACTAAACAGAACATTGGCCAGTCATAACAACACATGGATCTCAGAGCATGGGTTCCAGCCCAAGACTGAACATTTACATTGTAATTGTGTAGCCTCACAGCCTGAGATTTGGTGCCATGGATTTTTTTTTAATCAGAGTAAATATATGAATATATGTCAACTAGTTCATTCAGAAAGACTGTGTCCCATTCAAATCCCAATCCTTTGATGAAAATGGGGATGACAACAAGAGTTTGCTTCTCTCTCCCATGTAGAGAAGGAAATAGGTCAGATTTTTTTTAAAACGTAACTTGTTTTTATCTGTTCACAGTGCAGAGAAGAGGAAAAGTGGTACTCTCCCCAGTGAAGTAGTTTATTTGTCAGTGGGATGAGTGGGAAAAGAGACAGCAGCTTGAAGAAGGCTGGTAGAACTAGGTCCCTACCAATGAGCAGCAGTCATTTCTTATTCGTGAATCCACTTACAGTACAACTAACACTTGTCTGTGATGTGGATACAGAACTATTGCTGAAAACAGATGCCTGCAATGTGTCAGCAAAACCCAGTGCTGAACATGAGCAATGAGTAAATGTAGAGCAGGAAACTGAGTGGTGTACCAGTTCAGCTTTGGCCACAGGTCCTTTTTAGAATATAGGCATCCCTAGAATCTGTGCTACTTAGGGAGAAAAAGAAACAGTCAAAGGATTCCTAATGGGGCTAGACAACTCAAGGTATTCAGCAAGAATACCAGAAACCAGAGCCATCAACAGGCCTAGATGTCAACTGTCCTGGAGAAGACACTCCAGGATCCCAGGTGGGACAGCTCACTATGGACACGCTGACAGAGTGAATCCCCAGGCCTGTAACAGAAACAACACAACCATTCAGGGGAAGGAATATAGGGAGGCAAAAAACAGAAGAATGTGCAATAAAGAGAAATCAAACTGCTGTAGTGGTGAAGCAGATGTTGAAGGAGTGGGCTGATAAGCAGTCAGAAAACATTCCGTAACCCTCAAGTGTGGCAGATTAAATGTACCAACTGCTATTAGCAAGACATTAGCCAATGAGGTTTAGTTCAGCTCCTGTACTATAGCTGCCAGATAAGTCCCTACACATTAAAATCTCCCACAAAACTATATTGCTTGCATTCCTCCAAACTTCACCTAAACATCTAGAGCTATCTAAAACAGCATGGGATCATAAAACACAATATCCTTAGATGCTAGGGTCAATTTCAAAGCAATTGCGCTTCCCTGCATGGATTCAACGCATCATGTTGCTCCATCAATGATCGCATCCATTACTCTGATTGGCATCACCAAGGAGTACTAAATACACAGAGCAGAAAAACTTCCACAATGACAAAAGGCATTTTAGTACTGTATACTTCACAGCAGACTCGATCTTTTCTCTGTTTTTTTAAAGCAAGCACAACAAAAGCAGTGTCACAGATCATCTAATTTTATAAATGTAGCAGAATCTATCATTAAAGAGTCTCTTCCATTAGCAATTCCAGGGAAAGGGAGGGGGGGGGGGGGGTCTTTAACTGCGGACTTAAGAGTATGTTGGACCTTGAGGTGTCCCACTTGACTCAAGAGAAAATTTCCTATGAGCTCATTTTGTTGGAACGCAATTCTTTGGCTGTTAAATGGATAATGAACGCACTGTCATAACTTTAATGAAGAAAAATACAGAAGCCTTGTGCTTATGAAAGTTGTACGAACAGAAGAGGTAACATTTTCAATGTTGCTTCACTGCAACATCCTCTGGGGAGATTCATCTACATTTTGGATGAAAGGTGTTCAGTTAAGGCAACATCATTTTAAAGAGGAAACAAATAAAGGAATAACGAGAGCTGAACAGTCAATGAAAGTCTCAGAGTACAATGAAGAATCACATTACTGTTAAGTAATCAGAGTTGTAAATTCGAGTCTAGCATGTAGTCACTCCCACCAACCCTTGAACTCAATCCTCTTTGTTGTTCTAACTTGACCATGCCATCACCAACATACAAAACAAATCCTAAATTACCAGGGCTGGATGAAGGCAATATAGACCTGTGTTTTAGGCACCAATGCCTGAAGTCATGCAATGACAGAAAAATTTCAGCTTTCATTAAAAAGGTGTCTTGCTCTCATAATTACAAAGAAAAACTGAAAACCATGTAATCAAACCACTTATCTGCATGAGTGTGCAGATAGCCTGAATCAATAGCTATGAAAGGTTTGACCCGCACTAATGGGGTACTAACTCCAAAACTGAGCACAAGGGGTCACCATCCCCCAGGGATGAAAGCAGATGCTGGAACTCACCAGCATCCCATGAACTAGGCCTGGCATCCTAGCGCAGCTCTTTGGCCCCAGAAAGGATGGGGTTGGGACAGACCTTCCCCCCCAGCCAGTCGTTCGTGGCTGGTGGCCAGGAGGCCCAGGGCTGAAGCAGTGGAAACTGGGAACTCTGGGGCTCCAATTGTGATGTGAAGGGCTCGGGGCTTCTAGACACTGCTATTGTGTACAGCCTCCGCCCAACGCATTATAATGTGAATAAGTTTTGTAACCTTTTGAGCTCTGTAATATTTCATTATGAGAGAGAGTTCAGAAGGATTCTTGTAATTCAGCATGATTACATTGTTGCGCTTGGAAGTAATTAGAATAGAGATTGTGTTATAAAGAAAATACGATGAATGATTCTTTGTATTGAAACAGATTGATACCTTTTATAGGGACAACTGTATTCCTTTTTCCACATATGAAATGATTGTGTAGTTCCTGGGGAGGGGGAAGTGAATGAGTTTGGAATGTGAGCGTTTGGAAAAGCAGCATCAAGGTACCATAAATTGAGATCCAAATCAAAGCAGACCAACGTAGGACATTATGGACGGTCTTGGAGTGTTAAAAGCAAGCATCCCTTTACAAACAAGACAGCCTTGAAACAACACTGGAAAGGTACCACCACCACACTGATGTCAGAGTAAAGAACAGCTCCGAGATAAACAGATATTAAATAGAATGGACAGTGACTAAGAACTGATGCAGCAAAACGTATAGACTTGAATGGGAGAAAATTCCTATAAAAGATAGGGCATCTTTTATGAATCTCCAGGTCTCATCTTGTCAAGATCAGAGTGTCAGTCCAGACCAAGAGAAGCCCCCACTCCTCCCCCTCACATTTAACTCACCTAAGCAGCAGATGACTTTAAGCAAAAGCAAGATGGGGTTGGTTTGTTTGTTTGTATATGAGTGTATGCATGTGATCAGGTTCATCCCTTTTCCATTTAATTCAACAGCAGCATTTAATAAAAGCAATAAATGTGTAACCCTGGGTTGGTCTTTAGTGAAAATAAAGTAACAACCTTTTAAACTGTTGGGCCCCAGGGCAGCTGCCCCTTTGCTCACCCCCTGTCAATGACTCTGCTGATAGGGCCCCCAGCGTGGGGAGTGGGGGGGAGGAAGAGGGGAGAACTGTCTGTGTAGGCCAGGCTGGTGGCCAGTTCTCCCCAGTACACCACACCAGCTTACTTTCACCTTTGTTGCCCTTCCCATCACCACCACATAAATAGAGAATGTCTGGTAAGAAGAAAAGTGCAACAGGCTTGCCCCATCTACCCAACAAGCTTGCGTAAACATTGTGTGGCTACTCTTGTCTCTCTTGGGAAAGGAGGTGTTCCTATTACCACCCCAGGATGTGGAAGGAGTTTCTCATGCCACTGCCTCTGCTTCTTTGCAAGGAGAGAACCCCTCACTGTATAGGAACATAGATATGGTAGGGCCATGTTGTGTGGGACACCGGATTGCTTTGGTCCCGATTCTTATGCTTGCTCACTATTCTATTGTCAGTTTATTTAAAAAAAACCACAACACTATGTATGGAAATATAAAACCACGTGTGAGATTTTAGCCTATGTAACTGTGCCAATCCTTCCCCAGGTGAATTTGCTTGTATAGTGTTATCTATATTTCCTATCCTTTTTTAGTCTGTAACTTTTGCCTACAAGCCTTTCACGGCAGGTACCATCTCAGGCACTGTACAAACATCCACAGCACAACGAAGCCTCAGTCCCAGGTAGGGGGTTTAGGTGTTAACACAGTATAAATATCTTCTAAAAACAGCATCCACTACATAATAACTGGACAATGTATTCAAATAGATTTTCCTCAGCATGATTTGGGTCAGTTTTCTCATTAAGCTGAGATCATAAAATATAATGCTCATCTGAAATGGAGTTTGCAGGATTTGCCAATTTCTTAAACAAAAAGCAACAACACTAAATACTCTATAAATGAAAACCAAGGCAGAAATGATGTGCACGGGCATAGAAAGGGAAGAATGAATAATATTAAAAGGGTAACATGAAACACACCACATGAATTACATATACACTTTGCATACCCCATTGCAGGATGTGTGCATGTGAGAGAGGAACAAAGACTGTTCATATACAAAATCCAGTTGGTGGATATTTACAGTGATAACATGTTGATAATACAAACTACAAAGCATATGGAAATTACTTCAATGTGCCCTACAATGCCAGAAAACAGAACTTTTAGCATTGAATAGCCATCAGTTCTACATTCTTTGCATTGTTCAAATAAAACTCACCAACTGGTCCGCTCTTGCTTCCAAATCATTAGCAAATGACAGAAGATCCACTTTGGTAACACTTTTATTGATCTAAACAAGATCCAAGAAACAAACTTATTCTCATTCTACTGAATTTACATTTACTTTAAAATTATGGCACTGTTACATAAACTTAACCCTTTCCCTAAATATTGAGTTATTTATGGATCTAATCCCAAGCAGTACTCTTATTCAAGTGCTTTTGTCCAACTAATTGGGTCCCTTAAAAGCCCACACATATGAACCAACCTTTGTCTTAATGAGCAAAACAGAATAAATGTGTACTACTGCGTTTTCTTTCAGATGTTAATGACCTCCCAGATTTGAGGTCACCATTATTTTACCTCTGTCAAATACGCTGCAAAGTTTATTCCATTTATCCCTGAAGAGCTGAAATTCAGAAGGTTCTGCTTTCCAATTTCATCCAGCAGAACTACACTGCTAAGATTTACATTAATATGTTCAATTTTCAGTGATACATCTTCTGTATACTGAGAAAGGGGGGAGAGGGGGAGAAAAAAAAAAAAAAAAAAAGACAAGAATTAGTTCACACTGAGTCCATATTTTTCCTGTGATTTGCTTTCAAGTAGGGAATGCCACTTGCTCCTGTTGACATATGACTCCTGTCACTTAATCCACACAGAAATTAAGTGATCAAATTCTATTCTCAGCTATACCACTGGGTGTCCAATTAATTTAGATAATTGGCCCAATTCTTCTTTTCCCATACTCTAACCTTGCCATGTCCTAACTGGTCTCTGCATCCTTTTGGCTCCTCTACTTCAATGACAGATTTCAATGTACTTCTCTCAGGAAGGCCCAATTCCTATCCAGAACAGATACCAGGATAAAATGCAGGCAATAAAGCGGTCTTCAAATGGATAATCTATGGCATAGACTATCTGACAGATCTGGAAAATACAGGGCAGTAGCATTTTATCTTCAGCCCTGTCAAAAATTCTGTACCATAATCAGAAAATCCTTTATATTTTCCTAAACACAAGGATGTTGACCAGAAACCATCCTCTAACAATTTATAAAGATAACAGAAAGGCCCAAGCCTACTATGTAATGCAAGACAAGTACTGTACTGATTTGTGCTGTCCAGCACTGGGCTGGGACTCAGGAAATCAGAGTTCTAATCCAAATTTGCCACTTGATTGCTATAAGTAATTTCATGTCTCTGTGCCTTCATTTATCCTCTGTTTCGCATATTGTTCTTACACTCTCTGGGGTGAGGATCATCTCTTACTGTGTGTAGGCACAATGCCCGTCATTATGAGGCACAGACCTTTGTGGAACAAAAGACAGGACTATGCAGCACTTTAAAGACTAACAAGATGGTTTATTAGGTGATGAGCTTTCGCGGGCCAGACCCACTTCCTCAGATCAAATTTGTGGAAGAAAATTGGCATGACCATATATACCAAAGGGATACAATCAAAAAAATGAACACATAAAAAGGACAAATCAAATTTCAGAACAGAGGGGGGGATGAAGGGAGGAGGTTAATGTCTGTGAGCTAATGATATTAGAGGTTATAATTGGGGAAGCTATCTTTGTAATGGGTAAGATAATTAGCATCTTCGTTAAGGCCCAGTCGTAAAGTGTCAAATTTAAGTATGAATGACAGTTCAGAGGTTTCTCTTTGAAGTCTTGTGTTAAAATGTCTTTGAAGCAGGATGCAGGTAGTCAAGTCATTGAGACAATGCTCTTTCTGGTTGAAATGGCAAGAAACTGTTTCTTCTTTGTGAAACAGTCTGATATCTGTTTTGTGTGCACTGATTCTTTGGCGAAGTGTCTGAGACATTTGTCCAACATACATAGCAGATGGACACTGTCGGCACATGATGCCATAAATTATATTTCTGGATGAGCAGGAATATGTGTTCTTGATCTTATAACTGAATTGGTTAGGTCCAATGATGGTGTCAGCAGAGTAAATATGTGGACAAAGCTGGCAACAGGGTTTGTTGCAAGGGAAAGTTCCAGGGTTGGTATTAGTGTGGATGTCCTGTGTTTGTTGGTAAGAATCATCCTGAGGTTAGGTGGCTGTCTATAGGAGACTATGGGTCTGTGTCCCAGAGCCTCTCGGAGGGTAGTATCCTGTTCCAGTATAGGTTGTAGTTTATTGATAATGTGTTGGACGGGTTTAAGTTGGGGGCTATTGGTGATGACAAGTGGTGTTCTATTGTTGGTTTTCTTGGGTCTGTCTTGAAGTAGATGGTTTCTGGGTATTCGTCTGGCTCTTTCATTTTGTTTTTTTATTTCTCCGGGTGGGTAATTGAGGTTTATAGATGCTTGGTAGAGATCCTGAAGTTTCCCTTTGGTATATATGGTCATGCCAATTTTCTTCCACAAATTTGATCTGAGCAAGTGGGTCTGGCCCACGAAAGCTCATCACCTAATACACCATCTTGTTAGTCTTTAAAGTGCTGCATAGTCCTGTCTTTTGTTTCAGCTAGACCAGACTAACACGGCTACATCTCTATTACTGTTCTACATGCAAGACCTTTGTGGGGGCCTCTAGAAGCTACTGCAATAAAAATTAGAACTGCTGATGACTAGTAATGTCATCTAACTAACCTTGGACAATTCTAAAAATCAAGTTGGGGGAAATAATTTTTTTCTTCTCTCAAATACAAGTTTTGACACATGTTGTAGGGAGCATATAGAACAGAAATGCATCTCTTTGGCAACTTTAATTCTAGTTCCTGCCAACTGAACAGGTCAGTACAGGGGCTTGCAATACAGAGAGTGAGACTGTATGGTGTCTGCATCTCAGCATCTCCTGGAGAATGCTTGACTTTGAGGACTGCATATATGTAAAATAAAAACAAAAGAATGTCAGTGCCTAAGGCCAGAACGGACTACCAGATCATCAAAGTTGATCTCCTGTATATCACAAGCTATGTCCCACTTCCAGCAATGTTATAAATAAGTAACCCCAATGCACAGAATGGAAGAATTCTACAAAGTGACTTACCAAAAATAAGACTGTCTCTCAGTTTAACCTGGTTTAACTGCTAGAGACTATAAGAAGGGACAACTCCTCCTTCCTCCAAATACCAAAAGTACTGCACTATGTTCAGGAACACCTAAAAAAGTTAGCTGACAAATGCAATCTCCCTTCACTCTCCGAAACTAGGATCACAATCACAAACTTCCTTTACTTACCATGCTAATGTTAAGAAACTCATTAATATTGAAGAGATTTTCTAGATGAAGTGTGGTATAAATTCCTTTGTTTTCTTTGCAGTCACTATGAAAATAGATGGTACATATATCAGTTTAAATATCAATCTTGGTGCCTTTTTAAAAATGATTAACAGTTCCTGCACATGTTAGATCACATTTTTAAAAAGTTCTAGCCTTATTGCTTGGATGTCAGGCTATAGGAAGGACAGTAATTGACAATGCTGCTTAGTCTGAAAGATTCTTTGATGCTCTAACACACACAAAACAGCTTTTAACAAGTGCAATTGCTTTTGTTCAATTATATTATACTAAGACCACCTACAACTGATTTATAGGCAGGTCATCTCACTTTTGCTACTGATTCACTAGGATATTGAGAGTTACCTTATACAGTAAAGGCAATTTGTGGTGCTGGAAATCTAGCATACGGAAATTGATGGAAATGAAGACATCAAGAATCATAAAAAGCAATGCATGTTCACAACAGTAAATCCTGGCCAAGATTTTATTTTTTATACCTGTAAACTTTTTCAAAGGTCAAATTAATATCTGGATTTTTAAGCACGATGCCAGAAAGGTAGTTTCTCCAATGCCGATTCAGTAAATAGGGAGTATCCAAAACCTAGAACAAAAGTGAACTCAAGTTTTTTTCAATCACAAGTCTACATTTCTAAAATCCTACATGCGTTTGTTTGTGCAAGCTTTGAACACACATGTATGCCTCACCCTCAGTTTATCTACTGATGAAAACAGAAACAGCCACACAATACCCCAATGATCTCTAAGGAGCAGTGTGTGCAACATATCAGATGCTTCTGAGCTACAGGGAGATTTACCTCCAGGGGCAGGAAGACTGTATTTGCAACGCCATTCTCAGGGTGTGTCTACACAGCAGGGCTTAACTCAAAATATGCTATGCAAATTGAGCTGTCAATTGTGTATCTTATTCCAAAATAGCTTATTTTGAAATAAGTGCTGTGTAGATGCTCCCTATTTCAAAATAGAGCACTCTTCCTCCGACTTCCTTCATTCCTCATATAATGAGGGTTACAGGAGTCGGAGTAAGAAGTCCTCCAGCTTGATGGTATTTTGACACTATTTCGAAATAAGTGCCTGCTGTGTAGATGCGGACTAAGTTATTTAGGAATAGAGCTAGTTATTTAGAAATAGTGCTGCAGTGTAGACGTACCCTCAGTGGCACATTCAAGCAAGAGGAGGATAAGCCTCTCCACCAGAGTGGATACTAAGAGCCTCATATTATCATAAAGTCTGTGTCATCATAAATGCCGTATCAGGGCAAAAGTTACAAACCTCTCAGACTCGTGGGTTTGGTATTTGTTGGAGTTTTTGGTGGTTGATTGGATGTTTTGTTAAATACTTTCAATATGAATAACCTCACCTTGAACAAAGTCCTGTCTTCAAAGGGTTCGCAGACCAGCTTTTCTACATTTCCACCTGTAACGAAGGTGATGACTACTATTGTCATCAGCACCCAGGAGAAAAGGAAACTGAATCCGACTCCTCTGAAAAAGGAAGACATCCAGTGAGTTTAGGAACACTGACGTGCATGCAGTAGCTAAGCCAAAAAGCAGGAACTGTTGCAATTATTAAGTAGATGCAAAGACTGTAGTGCTACATCAAACTCAAGCAGAGGTCCCCAAATTATGGGACATGGGAAGGAACATTTAAGTGACTGCAGTGTGGCAGCCTGGGCTACTTTCCTGTGGGAAGAGGCAGGAAGTGTGCTACCCCACCCCAATCCTTCTGGCTCCACCGCTAGACCCCTTTCCCCTGGCCACAGCTCCTCTCCTGGCCCCACTCCCAGTCACAACTCCAGCCTCAGATCCCTAATGCCTTTCTGCATTTCCACAGCCCCGCCCCACACACACCCCTTGGCTTTAGCCTCAGCTCCAAGGGAAGTGGACAATATACTGGGATAAGGAGGAGTACGACTGTCAAAAAGTTTCGGGGACCACTGAATTGTCCAGATGGACATTTAGTTTACGGCAAACTGAGGTCTACCTGTGGGATGTTACATAGCAGGTAATAGAACAGTTGAGTAACTGCATGAATTCTTAGCAGTTAGTCAACTATTCTATAGTCCCCAGGCACGGGGCTAGCAGCCAGTGTACTCCAAGCCCCACTCCTGGGAATCCCCCTGCCACTTACCTCTGCTGCCTCTGATACAGAGGCAGCAGCACAGGGTGGCAGCAGCCCCTGTCCATTGGGGTACAAGCTCTCCATGGACAGGGGAGGCTGCTGGGGACCAGCCTCTGTCTGCAGTGGGCCCAAGCTCGGACCCCCATGGATAGGGGCTGCTGCTGCAAAGCAGTCCATGCCTGCATTGGGCCCAGGCTCGCCAAGGACGGAGGCTGCTCTGCAGGATGTGGAGCAGCTTCTGTTCGCGGGAAGCCTGGGCCCACCAGGGGCAGGGCCTGCTTTGCAGCAGCCTCCCCTCTCTCCCCCCCCGTGTAGATACCTCTGTTAGGGGCAGCAGTGCGAGGGGGGCAGGCGGCACTGTAGAGCTGGTGCAGGACGGAACTGGCTTTTAAGTTGGCACCCCCCAACACCGGCTCCTGCACCCCCACCCGCCCTTGCTGCCTCTGATACAAAGGCAGCGGGGAGGGAGGGGGGGAAAAATGTGAGTAGTCGACTAGATTAACCAATAAGCCTAGGATAAACTTAAAACTACAACAAGTGGTCTGGTAGCACTTTAAAGACTAACAAAACATGTAGATGGTATCACGAGCTTTTGCGGGCACAGCCCAATTCTTCAGAGTAGATTACTCTTTTACATCTCTATCTACATCACATTAGCACGTTGTACACATTCTGCACACTTAAATTTGCTTACTTTGAAATGGGAGTAGATTAAAGCACATTAAGGATCAGAGTCTGCGAGCCACAAGCAGGTTCTCTCACTGCTTAGGTTAGAAGTGGAGCACATTGCCTTTGTCAAGAGTGAGTCCACTGCTTTCTAAAAAAGCTGAATGAAGCCTCTAGTTTTGAAGATTGGTTTTGCAAGTTCCAGATGTCCTCAGGAGGAAGAACGGATTCAACCCAGTGCTAAAATCCCTAAGCATCATTACCATCCACAGAACAAAGCCCTCTGATCAGATAGAAAGAGGCCATATTTCCCTAAACTTCTGATGCAGCAGATCTAATCTCTCCCTTTGGGAACTCAAACTATGTTTAAATAGTAATATGCATGGAACATATTTTTAGAGGAAAAACTACCAATTCTATTTGTAGTCTAAATACTTTGACAGAGGGTCCAATTTTGCAATTCTCAAGTCGGTTTAAATGGGATAGATATTAGGTATGATGCTCTCATTATAACAGCTTAATGTGTTTTATATTGTGAGACCCTCTAGTAAAGAAATTATTGTATATCAATGCCACCCAATTTCATCTTTTAAGCATCCCAAGGCCAGATCTTGCTTCCACTGAGGCTCTTAGTTTTCAATTATTTAACCTGTATCTTCATCTTGAAATCAATTTTTCTCCTCAGTTGACCAAAGTATATATTTACCCAGGTGATAAAGCTCTTCAAAATATACTTTCCACATTACAACACAAGTGCAGGATATGTTTGTACAATAGTTCATTTATATTTGGTAAAAATAAAACACTCACGCCATGAGGAAATTGCCTCCAGTGTTTGAAATACAGCCTCTGGTTGTTGGAGAAGTATGTTTATCATAACCGCAGGTACCACATAATAGTCCAAGATAGTAAAAAACCAGGATCAGAATCACCATGCAGCAGAGAATTAGACAACCCAACCATCTAGTGAATCAATAAAGAGAAGTTACAGGATTAATATGTATGGTATATCACAGTCCAAATATTAATCATGAGTACGAGAGAAGAAATATCAAAGAGTCTCAAGGGTAAAAAATATTACGTGTGGATGACAATTCAGAAGAAATCCATCTCAAAAGAATTATAAATAGAGCTGTTAGAAAACTGTGGAATTAACATACTTGCAAACTATCACTGTGCTTCTATGTTACATCCCTTATCCACATTCTTTGTCATATCTAAATAGATTGTAAGCTCTTCAGGACAAACGGTCTCTTACTTTCTGTCTGTAGAGTGCACAACACAATCCTGGCAGGGCCTCTACCAGCAGACAAATAAGAAGTTACAACTTCACAACAGAATCAAAGCTATACTCAGTGATCACATTTTTACTGTCCTGACAAAAACTAATTGTTTAAAAATATTCCTAGACAGCATTCCGCACTCGCATTATTCCTTAAACAATATGTACCTACCTATAGAAGTCATACTGTTCCACTACTGGGAAATAATCTTGAACAAAAGCCTCACTCTCAGTAAGATATATTGAGAAGTCAGCTAGAACCTTCTGAACAGGAAGCTTTTTTGTGAAGCCAGTGATATTTGAACCAACAGATTCCAACAAATTTTTGATATCTGAAAAACCAAGTATTATGGGAGTACATCATTACAAGTCCATAAAAAAAGTTATATTGCAAAAACAAGTTAGAACATAAGAATGGCCATACTGGGTCAGACCAAAGGTCCATCTAGCCCAGTATCCTGTCTGCCGACAGTGGCCAGCACCAGGTGCCCCAGAGAGGGTGGACCGAAGACAATGATCAAGCGATTTGTCTCCTGCCATCCCTCTCCAGCCTCTGACAAACAGAGGCCAAGGACACCATTTTATCCCCTGGCTAATAGCCTTTTATGGACCTAACCTCCATGAAATTATCTAGCTTCTCTTTAACTCTTTTAAAGTTAAAATACTCATTCACCATATACAATCTGGCTGAAATGAAAGGCAAGCCATGATGGCAAGCATGAAACAGGACAGGCAAGCCACAAGGACTATTAGCGCTCAGCATAAGATAGTGACAAATTAAAATGCACATATTGCATCTTAAACATTCAGCTTAAAAATTAAGGCTGCTGAAGTCAAAGTTTTCTGTTGATTCATTTTAGAATGAGTCTTAAAATTCCAGCTAACATAAATCTTGCAATTTTTTGTAATATAGCAAACAAGGCAATTACATTTATGAATGATCAGTGGGAGAAGTTTTAAGATTGGTATACTGTAATAAGTAGTGTTTAAACACACACCCTGTGAAAGAAGTTACAGATCCTATATTAACTTCTCAACACAGAGAAGAGCTAGAAGTTCTTTAAATATACATGTATACTTTAAATATAAATCCTTGCCAATTAATTAGCAGAATTCTTCATCTCATTCAATGGGCATCTGAATTTATGAAGGAACATAATCTGTAGCTGTAATTTAACAATTATATTTAGCTGCAGAGATCCTAAAATATTTCACACTCATTGTACTATAAATATATGAAGAAATGTATTTTTCAGGGTTTTTTCCTTCAAGAGTCTGATGCACCCTATTCTGTCAGGATGCATCCTGTCAGATGTCAACTTTGTTAAGGGTCAACACTGTCACCTTTTCTATGCTTTGATAGAAGTAGATTCTGGTAACAGGTTCCTAGAATCAAACCCTCCTTCTAAGGCATAAAATATTCACGAAATTATTCTATTTTGAACTTTATTTCTATCCTATACTCAGTTATTAGTGAGAAACACCAAACTGCTAAAATAATGAAAGCCGGCCTGGCTTTATGCAAGTTGGCAGCTACTGGAAATGAGTATTTTCGCATTTAGACCTCCTTAATGAGAAACTCCAATCATCTTAGAAAACTTTGACTCATTTTAGACACGGACACAGAGTATGGTAGGTTTACATGCATATTGAGTACTATTTGCCAGACTTACAAGGAACAGCTGTTAGGATAGCCAGAACAGGTCCACAATGTAAGCACAACAATTAAAATAGATCAGTATATGCATTCATATATTAAATGCACTACATGTTAAATTGACTAATAGTTTATTTACCATTATAGGTTAACTGTTCTAACTGTTTGATTTTTGGTTACTTAAAAGTTAGATAAGAGCAGTTAAAATATTATGTAAGGCATGTGTTTTACCCACTAGATTTCACATAGACCAGTTTCTTTTTTTTATTAGGCGCTTAGCTTAAATAAATGGTTACTGTGAGTGCTTCCAGCCAAAGCACTATCAACATTATAGCAAAGTAAAGATACAGTATCCCATATGCCATTTACATGCCAAAATTTCACTTGCAAGACAGTAATAATCTATGAAACCATGTACAAGACACCATACGTTGTATTCTTAGATTGGCTTGTAATTCAATGCTGCCAAAAGTAGTCTTTTCAGTCTACAGAAACGTGAACAAATTTTATATTTAATCTTTTACAACATTTTCTGAGATCACCAAAAAACAGGATACAAAAATATACCCACTAAAAGAGTGTTACTAAATTTTAATGTTATGCTCTAGAAAACAATTTATCAAAATAAAAAGCAAATTCCATCATCAGTTTCACCTGATAAGATGTTCCTGGTTTGGTTCAGCACTAAATCTGGAGTATCATTAAAGGCTGCGTAACCCTAAAATAAAGGTCAAGGGTTAAAAGAATCTCTCAATGCTGAATTGCTCACATTATTTTAATGCCAAAATAGCTAATATTATACTTAGCATATCTTATCTGGTATGTCAGATAAATTTCATGTCACTCACTGAAAGAACAAAATACTACAGAAAGCTAAATGAAAGAGTCTAATCCAGGTAGCTTGCTCTCCCAAATAGTCTTTGGGTAAGCGCACGCACACGCACACGCACACGCACACGCACACGCACACGCACACGCACACGCACACGCACACGCACACTTCTTTAAACATATGTCAGTCACAGTCTCATGACTCTGATCCTAAAGTGCTTATTGTGTCTCACAAACCTAAGGGCTGGTCTACACTACAAGCTTAGGACAATTTTGTAACAAGTGTGTCTAGACTGCCTAGTCCCTAACCAACTACCTAAGGGGCTTTTAAAATGGATCCATGTACTCCCCCTGAACAAGCAGAGTGAAACCTAAGGAGACATTCAGGCCTCGTATTAAGGGCAGTATAACATTGTGTATTGTAATTCGGAGTTAGCGGCCTCCCTGTGGTGATCCAGAGTTCTCCATTGTGAACATTTTGACGAGCACTTTGAACTTCAATGTTTTTCACCCAGGTGAGCAGGGAAGCTCTGGGAACTTCTAAGTGTTCATTTCCCATCGGGGCAGCTGGGAGATCTCACCAGTACAGTGGTGACCCTGGATATGCATGCTCAAATGCCTCCAGCATGGAGTGTTCAGGAGACAGTGGGGGGGGGGGGGGGGGGGGAGAAGAGGGGGGGGGGGGGGGGGGGGGGGAAGGGGGAAATGAGGGAGAAAAGTGTGCAGGCAGAGTTCTGAACCAGCAAAAGAAACACTGATATCTATGCCAAAAGCACACAAGGCAGGATGGGAAAGGGCTACCAGGGACACACAGCTATACCATGTGAAGATAAAGGAGCTTAGACAAGCGTACCACAGAACAAGGCTAGTTCTGAGCCACAGACATAGGAGGCTGGCAGTATGCATCCCTAAGCACCCACAATGATCTGTGATCCTAGGCCAGAATTCCAAACTTCTACAAGGACTGTGGGATAGTTATCCACAA
Organism: Pelochelys cantorii; assembly: GCA_032595735.1. Taxonomy (NCBI): domain Eukaryota; kingdom Metazoa; phylum Chordata; order Testudines; family Trionychidae; genus Pelochelys; species Pelochelys cantorii. The sequence goes on from CM064331.1 coordinate 29,652,742, forward strand.
TGCATTACTCCTTGGCTACGTCTACAATGCAGGATTCTTGCATAAGAACTGTTTTGCGCAAGAGGTCTTGTGCAAAAGGTCTTGCGCAAGAGCGTGTCCACACTGCCATGTGCTTTTGCACAAGAGCATCCATGGCAGTGTGGATGCTCTCTTGCACAAGAAAGTTCTGATGGCCATTTTAGCCATAGCGGTTTCTTGCGCAAGAACCCGTTGCCCGTCCACACTGCCTTCTTGAGCAAGAGCTCTTGCGCAAGAGGGCTTATTCCTCACGGGGAAAGGAATAACTCTTGCACAAGAAGCCCTCTTTTCCGACGCTTTACTGTAAATTTACTTGTGCAAGAACGCGTGTGCAGTGTAGACGCTCTGCAGGTTTTTGCGCAAGAACGGCCATTCTTGCGCAAAAAGCCTGCAGTGTAGATACAGCCCTTGAGTGGATGCAACTCCTGGCAGTGAGGATGTGTTCCATTGACCAATGCCACCTAGTGAGGATATGCAGAATTGCATGTTAAATCAGATGTCCAAAGCTGAATTAAATAACATTGACCTAATTTTGTAGTGCAGACATGTGTCTGCTCAGTAAACAATGCTGAAACACACCTGTACAGTCTACTTCTCTCAGAGTGCCCCCATCCCAAAATAAAAAGTGTCATGTGGAGACTGGTGTACAGAACCAGTCAGGAAAGAGGAACAACACCCACTTGTACAAGAATCTCAATCCTTTTTCTCGGGCCTTAATGGGTAACAAAGCATTACAAACAACCCTCATGCCCTAGGCCTTGAGAACTGCTTTTTCTTTCCTATAAAAAGGCTCCTACTAAAAGTACCTATGCTTTAAAGTTTAAAAATATAACACACATGCCAGTAGACCCAGATGTCTGTCTTTTTGGTTTTGAAGAATATTCTTTGGTACATAACTAATGTTAATTCTGGACACACAGTGCTCTGAAGATGTAAAGCCTTAAGTATTACTACATATTGAATCTTAAGGTATGAACAACACCAGGACAGCTAGGAGAGAAATCCGCTAAGAAGGGGTAAGGGAGAAAGATACTTCTACTTGGGAATGCCAAGAACAAATATGATATGAATCCTATTATTTCATGTACCAAGAAATGTACCTTTTGAACAAGACTGGAAAGGTCTATTTTAAGGACATCATTGACTTTGGCAAGCTGCGTGTTCACACCAGGCAACTAGGACGGAAAAAAATCATTGAGTAAAACCAGAATATACACTATATGACAATGTATTTCAAGGGAGAGGTAAAAACAAATTGGAAGAATATGTATAGCACAATATTTCTAGTGCTCTTCTTAATCCTTTGTCTGATCAATTTTTTGCTTTTAATACTCAGCAATTAGAGTTAGTTGATCATTGTATTGTAGGGTTGCCAGATGACTTCAGAAAAAATATTGAACCCCTCCCCCACCATGGCTCCTTTAAAAACCGTGTGGTGACGCTTTTTGGCCCTAACAGGCTGCTGGCGACCGCCCGCCATCTTGCCTCCCTGTGCCGGGACCGGACAGCTCCCAGCAGAACCTGGAAAGCACTAGGGTTGCCAGGCTGCCTCCATATTGAGCCAGACAGCCTGGTATTTTCACCTCCTGGCTGGGAAAAAACAGAAAGTACCAGACATTTTAGGTGTCCGGTATTTTCTGAATTTTTTTTATCGACAGGAGACGAAAATACCAGACACCTGGCAACCCTATGTATTGGCCGGAGCAGCACTTTCACACTGCTGTTTGGCAGATCTGTATCTTCCTTTTTCCATCTGTGCATCTTGCATGCCCTCGATGCAGAATCGATCATTTTACTATACAGATTATGTCACAGATTGAGCTAATCCAATGAAACTACACTGTGAAACATTGAAAAATATGTTCTTACCCCACTGAAGTTGGCATTGATATTCAGTTGATGTAATGAATTTCTGATAATGTTGCAAGTTGAAGCAGCTTGAGCAGCAGAGCACGCAGAGTCACTGAGTGTGTTGCTCAGGTGTATTTTAACATCAGTCAGGTTAGCATGCAGCCTTTCAGTACCTTCCTGCAAAACCTCCACAGAGACGCTCACATTTTCCAATGCCTCCTTTGTTTCTCTTATTGCTGTCATGATACAAAGTTTTATTTAGAAGTCAGACTAGTTACTCAGCAAGATGCATACATTTAACTGCAAAAAACAATTCTATTGCACCAGAAGATATACTGCAAATAGAAGTAGCCATATTTTGCTAGCACAGGCCAAAAACAGTCAGTCCATCTAGTTTCCCAAGATTCCACCCACCCAAAACATACCCCTTTTATTTGGTTCACTAGTTCTGGTGGATTGCAATACAAATATGAGACCACTCTTTCATTATCATATACCAGAGCAAGTGGGTCAAATCATTAGCAAAAAAATCCAGGGCTTGTTTTGCAAGCTCAATACAATATTTTCTGTATTTCTATCACTACTATACACCTGGGGCACATCACTGAACTATAAATTTCAAACAAAACAGAACATGTTGAACCAGCATTAGCATCTGGCTGATGCAACATTTTCTGCCTTTAGATCTCAGCCCAATCATATAAAAACCAATGAAGTGCTGAACAGAAGAATAATAGACAAACAGATACAGCTAAAAATGCTCAAGAAAGTGCACAAAAATGAACCACACTTCACACAACACACAAGATTTTGTCAAGTCTTTTACCTTTGATAGCCCTTTCCACTTTGACTTCAAGCCCAAAAGAAAAATAAAGCAAAGAAAGGAGAATAACAATGGGTGATGAGAAAGGGGTCTGATGATGTGTGCAAATAGTTTCATGTGCATGAGTAGAGTTAAAAAAAAAGTGACTAAATTCAGGGATTATTTTTACTTTTGTATGAAAAAACGCACCATTTACAAATTCCTGAATTAGCAATCTTACACAGAACAAGAACGTCTGAAATCATCTTTAAAATGGACAAGTCACAGAATCAAGTGTTACTAATCCCCAAAGTACGTATAGTCAAGAAATTTTAGTTGCTGCCATCTTCACTATAAACTAGACAAATATAATAACTTGATGGTGATAGCCCACACACACAAAAAAGCAGCAACACTGCTATGAGGATTGAAGATATAAATCAGAGTATGACCAGCCTGAGAAACAAGCTACTCCTCATTACTTACAATTCACAAAAAGTTTGCACATTTCCTAATCAGCCTTTTCCTATAAGAAGAGTAAATCTGGCAACAGACATGCCATGTCAAATGAGAAATTCACTAGAGACCTGGTTAGATAAGCTCAAAATCTTGCATACAATGCAATCAATCAACTGGCTAACTCAGCTGTGTAAACTCACTACCATGACAACTTCCATAAACCATTGGTACTACAGGAATAGGTGAAGATGGGACTTTACCTAGTCAAAACCTAGCATTCAAAGACACTTATAAAGAAACAGCAGGTCCCACTCCTCCTAAATGTAAGAGCTAGGGCCACCAAATTTGGTATGCAGCTTCCCTGTCTTCTAACTTAAAGCAAGGTTTGGTTGTGCCAGGGCAAGCGGAAGCCCTAAGAAAAGGACTGTTTTCCATAATATGCGAAGGGAGCAGCTACTGTTCAAAGGGACACAATATGAGAGTGGGCACTGGGGGCAGCGAGCCCATAGGAATGTGCTGTCCCGCAGAGTGTCCACTGAGGGCAGCTGTACCACCAAGAGAATGGTCAGGAGGGCTGGCTCTGCCAGCTTGCCTGCCAGCACACCAAGTAAGTAGCCTCCCTACCCCACACTCTTTTCTCCCACTCCCAGTTCTTGGCTGCAGTGCTGGGGAGGGAGGAGGGGGAATGCCCCTGGGTGGCTGGGTCAGGGAGAGAGGAGATAAAAGGCCCATGCCAGATGGGACCCCTGCCCTGAGCTCCTCCTCACCCTTTATGCTCACACCTCCCCCCAAGGCCCTGCCCAGAGTTCTGCATCACTCCACACTGCCACCCCCCCCGTCCTGCAGAATCTGGACAACACTGAGTAAGTCTGCTAGTATCTTTATAAACAAAGACACAAGGATACATATGCTGAGGAAAAGAAAAAATAAGCTCCTGCCAGTGTAATAATGCTCTTTCCTCAGTAATGGGACCATACCTTTCCCCCTTGCCCCAAGGCATGCACAAAAAAACTCAATTTACTTGATAAGTGTCACTGCCCAGAAAAGAATGCCACCTAGAGAGGGATTACGAAAACTTGTGAAATAAGGCAGTATGTCTCTTAATGCAATAGAAGGTTAAAAAATAAAGGCAGGGCTGTACATTTACCTCCTGCCATTGTTAGAGCTGCATCAAGTGCAGGACGTACTTCTTTCCCGAACCGCTCCTGAACTCTGCTGCCAAGCAATGGCCCAACATCTGTAGTAAGAGAAAATAAAATCCACTGGAAGCCAGTTCAATGCAATCATGTATCACTCCCTAATCGGAGCAAATATCTTGTACCAGTTTTTACTGAACTTCTAAAAAAGCTGCTCTCGGGACTAAAAATCCAAGTTCATTGTAAGACGACCCCAATGCCCACACCTTCTTTGCCACCACTGACCTCTAAGGCTTGTGGGATTAAGCAATAAATCAAAAGGGAATGAGGTCTATTTATCAGTACCTGATTTGGGAAAGTGAACACACTTGAGCACTGCAACAATACAACCAGAAATGCATGCTCCAGTATTGCTTTGTTATTACCACTCCTTAATTTTACTTTATCAAAACACACTTTATGAATTTGAGGCAACAATTTTATTTCTCATATGCCATGAAAAATAGTTTGTAACAGAGAAATTGATTATTTGGATCCCTTTCTCCCTCCTTCCCCCCCCCCCCAAAGCTCCAGCTGTGTTCTTAAATGACGACATTTCCAAAGATTCTTCCTATTTTCCAACAATCTTAGGTTTTTGTACATCTGCCAATCACTGTAACTATCTTCCATGTAAAATAGATTGGTAATAGTGAAGTCTTTAGTGAGCTTCTTGGAATCTCTGGCTCTCTCCATTTTCAGATCACAGAAAGCTTAGTGTAGGCTTTGGGAGGCTTATTTAAAAGGCCTTGTCAGAAGCTCCCACACACTTTGTTCTGGCTTTTCACCATTCGCCTAGAGCAGTACAGCTCTTGGGGGCTTGTAGATAGAGATGTGGTCTCTTATGTAATTGGAGCCTGACCCACTGAAATTCCTCCTTTGAAATTCAAGACACCGTAGTTAAGCCCAGGCGCACTCTAGGCAGAGCAGCCCATCTGTGACTGGGGCGAGGGGGAGGGGCTCCAGTCTGCACATTGTGGCCAGCAGGGTGCTGCAGCCCAGCCGGGCAAGGAGTGGCCTCCCACCCACTTCCCACCTTTATTCAGTTAACTAGTTAAATACTTTAACTAGTCAACCAATTAAATGGGATTTTACATACCTCGCTTCAGTATAATCTAAACTACAGTCGGAAGCCATGGCACTTGGCACAAGTCCCGTGCTTCAAAAATTAAGAAATGCTTCCCTAATGAAAGTACTAGGGGTCACTAACCTTGAAAAAAGAACCCCAAAATTAGTAGTCTTTGACTTAGTGAAAGTCATTTAATGAAGAATGGAGTTTACTTTTTAGAAAAACGTGTATTGTGCCATATCTGAAACATTTTCCCTAAAGAATCATATGTTCATTAATCTGTGACTCTGGTTGTAACACCTTGACTTTCATTTTATGTTATTAGCCATTTATGTTGTGTCTTGCACAACAAAGCAACATATTAAGAAAAATCACATATGATAATTACATAATCTATAGTTTATTTTAAGTTATGTTGAGAAAGAACTAATAAGTCTAGGTATAAACTGGAAAACTGAACTATACCAAATATACATATAACATAATATAGATATAGATAATAAACTTATACTGTATTGCTTACTATTAAGGTCAGAGAGTGCTTTGTTCTTTGTAGTGTTGTACTGGCTCACCAAGTAGTCAATTTGCTAAAAGATTTAAAAAATATTTTTAGTAAAGAAACAATCACCCCACATATGCCTATCTAGCTACAAACTCCCCAAACACTTGAACTCTACCATTATTACTTTCAACTAGCCAATTAGCCCATCATAAGACGGGATTTTCAGGTCTCTCCTCCACATCGGTCTTCTCTCCTGAGCCTTCAGTCTCTCACTCCGTCTCTCTCTCTCTCTCTTGTCCTCCTGCCTCCCCCTCTCTCTCTCAGCTCTCCTCCCCCTCCTGCCTCTCACTCGGGGGACCACGGAGCTCAAATGGCCATTTGGGCGACGCACTCCCCGTGATGCATGGGGAACCCAAACGGTCACTTGCCCCACTTGCTCCCATGCGGTGAGCAGCGCAGAAGTCAGCTGAGCGCCACGGCAGGAGGCGAAAGGGGGCAGGGCGGTGACGTTCACAGACAGGGGGCGGGGCCTGGAGCCGTTGTCACACTTTTGCCTCCCGCCGTGGCGCTCAGCTGACTTCTGCACCGCTCAGCCGGGCCACCGCGGGGGAGCAAGCAGCCATTTGGGCTCCCCCATGGCAGCCCGGCTGAGCGGCGCAGAAGTCAGCTGAGTGCCATGGCGGGAGACGAAGAGGGGCGGGGCGGTGAATTGCCAAACATCGCAAACTGAAGTGGGATTAGAATTACTAGCAAAACAAGAATAGATATTCTAGAGGAAGAGTGCATGAGCCGATATAAATAATGGACAATGTTAACGGTGCTGAAGTCTGATGCAATATTGCCTTATATAGTGTACACATCTTCCATGATAATAGCTCTGAGCACCTGACATCTTTATCAAATAGTCTACACATTGTGAACTTAACATGTCCAATCAGCATTAAGTTAGACTTCTGAAATACTGTCTATAGTCTACAATCAAATCAATTTTATACCACTATCAACAAGCTCAAGATCCTTCCTATTAGTCTAAAGAATTTCTTGGATTTAATTAAAAGCATCTTGCACAACAATGCAACATATTAAGAAAAAAAATCAATCACATGATAAAATAAACTATAGATAACATTAACTTAATTATACAGAGAACTAATAAGTCTAGGTATAAAATGGAAAATACATAACTGAGACCTTAAGGAATTTCTGAACTTTCCATAAGCATTCTGCATGCAATACTTATTTTAATTTAGTGAAACAGTACGTTAGCAAGCATTAGCTTTTTAGATATTTCATATATACATCATGATAGCTGAAGGAAGAAAGACAAAGTTTATATTCTGATGTTTCCTACAGTGTACATCCAGAGGTAGCTGATGCAGGACAGTGTGTGGAAGAATATTAGGTATGACAGGGTCAAATCCAACAATGTCAGGTTCACATTAATGCCCAGAGGCAGCTCAAAATGATTATTTAAAAAAAAAAAAAACCAAACCAAAAAAAAAAAAAAAAAAACACCCCCCACACCCCCCCCCCCCACTTATGAAAAAGCACTCCATACTGCAAGCTAAAGTTTCACCACGCAACTTCAACTTTCCTTCCCCATATCTACCCCCAAGGGCTCGGCCACAAAATTGTATTTACATGTATATGCAATGGTGGCAAGAGGGAATAATATATGCCCAGGTATGGACAGAATTAAGAAAGTGGTGGATGAAGATTGTGTGTAAAACAAGAACAATATACTCTAGCCAAGGCTGCAATGTTGAATGACATTCTGAATCCCTAGACATTATCACAGGGGTGGGCAAGAGAGCCTCCGTGGGCCAGATCCGGCCCACCAAGGAGGTTGTTCTGGCCCGCAGATGCCTTGATGCCTCCCCACTCCCAGGCCAATCAAGACCTGAGGATGGGGGGAGTGTGCAAAGTCTCCTACCCCCGCCACAGGCACATGGCGCTTAGAGTTAACTGCCAGCTGTTCAGAACAGCTGATGGTTCTCTCCAGGCACTGGGTGGGGGTGGAGGAAGGGGGAAAAGACTTCATATGCTTCCCCCTCTCCCCAGGCCAATCAAGGTCTGTGGACAGGAGAGCACAGAAATGTCCTGTCCCCGTCCCTTCTGCCTGAGGCCCTGCCCCTAGCAGGGCAGTCTGGGGCCACTTTAAAAATTTGTGACGTGCCCCCACCTTTAAAAATTATTGCCCACCCCTGCTTTATCACCACAAAACCCTTAGGTTTAAAAAAAAAAAAAAAAAAAAAAAAGTAATTTATACTCTGACAAAGTGGGATTCTTACAACAAATTCAGAAGGTGGTCACTACACCCACACGAGACAGTGTTGCCTGAATTGGCGCTGTCAAAATTTTAGCTACCTGTAATAAGTGAGATTTGTTTGTTTTCCACATGATTTTTAAAGCCAAAATGTTTAAACAGTATCGAGTTTTCAGTTGATAATGAATCAAACATCAAAACAAAACAGAAGGGAAAAGCTATCATATAAAGTTTTCTAACAACAATTCATCTTTTATTGGAGAAAGTCATTCAGAGAAGTATTTGGAGGACACACTGCTTTCCTTGTAAACAAACTTTGAAGCCATTAAGAATACTATGCTTCATATTTGGTATGTCAATATATACAATAAAAGTTGTTCAAAAATACAATAAAGGCTACTGTTCACCCTAGAGAATATTGACAAAGGAAAGTGATGTATGGGGCAGTTGCTCATGTACACTTTTATAAGAATGGCCCAAAACAGGTCAGTTCCCTTAAAAAAATTACCTCTTTGGCAATGCATAGTGCAGCAACAGAAAAAAAGGCAAAGGAGTGTTAAATAAGGTGCTCTGCAGTAATGTGTTCAAAGAATGCTGGTCCATAAGAATAACTGGTGGATATTTATAAATACAAGATAAAAGATTTCTCATGCATTGTGCATTACATTTTATGCAACTGGAAAGCAGAGCAACCATAAATGAAATATGGTTTGCAGCATGCATCACTAATAACGAATAGGAAGAAGCACTGTTTGTTTGTTAGAATGCTTATCTTACAGATACACCCACATATAAGAAAAGACTCTCTTTACCCCTGGAGTGTCATTGAGGAAAATTCTTAGGTCTTTAAAATTACTGTGCACCAGGTTCTTTGCTCCCCGGACTTGACTTGTTAAGTGCTGGTTGGCAGCATAAGCACAAAAGACACCGACACTATAAACAGGAAAAGAAAAAAATAATGCTTTACTACTGCAAATGCCAATGGAGAACAAAAACATAGCAAAGCAATCAACATTCAGCTGCATAGCAGAATCCTTGCAAATGAATGTCTCCTTTTAATATAAATGCTTATTTTAACCAGGAGGTGGCACTGGGGAATTAACATCAAGACTTGATAGAATTCCTCAAATTTTCTACACGTTTAATAAAGAAATTGTGTTAACCCAAAATTCTTCAAAAGGAACACAAAAAAGAGCAAGATATATTTGGAGCACGGCAGTTGTCAAAAATTTACAAAATTTATACAAGATATACTAAAACTATGTATACTTGGCTATTTAAAAAACCTGAAGATTTATGAAAGCTAACACTCTTTCACAATTAATAATTAGTCTTGAAACATCTATAAGAAAACAGTTGAAAAAAATAACTTATTAAAAGGAATTATGCATGAAACATGGTTTTAAATTAGAATTACATCCACTGCTACTTTTTTCACTACGGTTGCAATCTTCCAATCACTTTACATGTACTTGAAAGCACAAATTCTAATTAACTTCAATGGAGTAACTCGCGTGCTTAAAATTAAAAAGGATGCCCACAGAGTTTACAGAATTTGGGCCATAGGGAGAAAAATGTAAAACAAATTAACAACATGAAAGACGTGAGGCAGGGGAGTTTCAAATCCGTGTGTTTGGTGATTCTTTTTCTGCTTTGGCCATTATGACTGCATAACTAATTTCAACTGAATGAATTTGCACACACGATAAAATATGGTAACTAAGAGCCGATGACAAGCTTGTGAGGGTTATCTTAGATTATAAAAATATTCCGTTGCTTGTTCAGTTTCTTTCCATATGGAATTAATTTTACTAGTTGCTAAAGTCCAATGCTTTAAAAAAAAAAAATCCCTTTCATTACTTAAACCCTAATCTGCTCCTTTTAAGAATGGATCTCTGCTCTATTAGGCTAAGAACCACACAAACTCAGGTGGGAATACAGTGATGCCAAGATATGCCAGACAGGTAGGCAAACCCACATTGCACTTTAAAAATTAAAAACTTTAAACTTCAGACAGATGTCACATCAGATCATGGGAGTAACATGCCCCCTTTATGGGAAACATTGCTCAAGAAGGCAGGCAGTTGCATTCTGCACTGCCTGCAATTTCTAGATGGTCTTAAGCTGTAACTTCATGCAATTGGCATTGCAATCAACATACCTTGAGACTAACAATATCAAAGGAAACCTGATATAAAGAGCACCAGGGCACTGGGTCACCATACTAGGGGATCACTAACACAAATGATACTGGCTCTGCACTGTCAAAACCTACAACTGAGGTAAAAAAGTCCTAAGCACTTCATACTACTATTCATCATTTATTTTACAGTATTGCCTAGAAGCCAGCCATGTTGAAACCCCTGTTGTGTTAGGTGCATGGTAACCTGACTCTGGAGTTCACAATCTAGGGAAGACATGATAAAACTAGGGGATAAGCACATCTGGTTGGGCAAATCTCAAGTGCAACAATACAGCACACACAATTCTTAGCAAATCAGGAGCAAAACTTGCCCCTGATTAGCTGTTAGTAGGTTTCAATTTTTGTATTTGTTCCATTTTTAGTTCACTTTTGAAAGGAGGAAGTGCTGACAGCAGTTTTATATATTTTAACTACAGGTTTTTCCCTCTGTAAGGGGGGGGGGGAAGAGGAGGAGGGCTCAAGGGACAAAGTAGGCAAGTTGCTTCTCAGAGATGTTAAGAATCAGAATAATAAGGTAACAGAGCAGGGTTAAATTGTTTGAAAGTCAGAACAAGTAATAAGAGATAAGAATCTTAGCTGCATGGGCACAGAGATCAGATTTTGGAAATGTTGTTTATTACTGTACCACAAGATGTAAATACTCTAGATGCTGTTAGAGTTGTTCTATTAGAATTGCATCACTAATATTCACCTGGGAGAAAGATGGGTTTGGAACAGGAAGACAACTAGAGAGTTCAACAGCAAGAGAGAATTTCTTAATCAAAGGTTTAACAATTGCCTCTTTAAAAGACCTATTGTACAGCTTTCTCAATGAGAGCCCTGATGGTGAGTATTGTCTACACTGAAAACGAAGGCATAATTCTAGCATAAGAAAGCATAATCGTGCCAGCTTTAACCCGGCTAATGCTGGCAACCATAGACTAATGAAAATATGCCATCATGCATGTCAGTACAGGTTAGCAGCAGCATTTCCTGTAAGCTGTGCGCTTGTGCAGTTGCTCAGGAGAGATTCAAATGCCGCCCAGCTGATTAGCAGAGCGCCCACAGCTAGGTATTGTGTTTCTCCTGGTAGTGTACATTTGTGCACATCTTGGTACACAACAAAACTTATCCTGCACATGGATGGAAAAGACTACAAGGAACATTGACTGATCAGCAACAGTGGCACCGATATTACCTCAATCTTTACTAACTGAACAGTCATGGGTTTAGTGCCACAGACTGCCCACTGCTGCCTGAAAACCCTCACTTGTCACAACACTCCAACCAAGGTGTTAGTATCTTCCCTCCCCCCCGCCTTTTTTTTTTTAATTAAAGAAAGGCACCCAAAAAAAAATACATTAAGCAACTTTAAAATAAGCTGGCTGCAAGTCTGGTAAATGTATGTATAGTTTCTTTCACATCTACAAGGAGAATAATTATTCTGAATATTATTTTCCCAGTGAAAAAAAAACTGATTAGCTGCTAGTTTTTGACCAACTAAAAGAGAAAAATGCATCTCATAAGTATTATTCAAATGAAAAGTATAAAATCAGTGTGTAACTCACATGCTTGAGTTTACAATAGCCTCTTTATTCTTTGGAAAGTGTTTTTATATCCTTGGATTGTTCTCACAAAAGCAAAGAGGTCAGCAATTGCAACCCAACCAAAAGAGGTCCTTTGTAAATTTGAATGTGATCTTTTTCTGTTTAGCTTTCTGAGCAGAGTGTGTGGGGCAATGAATCCTTAAATCAACGATAAACTCAGACATTCAGCTGTACTAAACAGATACACAACATAAAAGGAAAAATTCTACCTATTACCTAATGAAGTTTGACAAATCACTTCCTTTTCTCTCTTCCTTTGAAGAGATGACGCAAGACTTGCCTATCCAATAACCGATTGCTTAACTTGTCTCCCTAACAGTTAGATGTTTCATTCTCAATTTCCTGTGAGGTTTCATAAATTGATGTAAACACCATCAATCCAGTTGGGGGGGAGGGGGGAACAAATTTGCAAAACTGTTCAAATCACAGATAATTAATATCAAACAGATTTAAAGAAAAAAGTGCTCAGGAAAAAGTTATCCTTCCCATTAATAAAAAATAAAATGTTGGGTCACAGGTTTTTTTTATGAACCCATGTGTTAGTTCTTCTGATTGTTGAATCTGTATTTCAAATTACATGACAGCAAAAGTCCTTCTTTGATCCTTGAATAATACATATAACCTGTATACTTTAGCACCTACATTTCTGAATAGGCACTTAACACACCACACACTAAACATCCCCCCCCCAGGCAATCTTTCTGATAAATGCCATTTTCTTAGTATCTCTGCCATGTCTTTTGCACTGCATGCAAATGAGTGTCCCAGCTTAGTAGTGGTTTTGAGATAAATAAAATATAAAATATTTGTCCCAAAGGAAACAGTAAACAGAGTGGGAGCATATCACTTTGGAGTGAGGTACATAAGTTGTATCCATCTCTATTCAGTATGTAAAATATGCTCAACATTTAAGGCATCTGTGGTCATTAAACAATAGCTCTTGCTCCGTTAACCTCAGTATTCATGCCAGAAATGTAGCCAGAGACTCAAGGAGGATGAAATAAGATCTTTTATTGGACCAGCTTCTGTTGGTGAGAGCAGCTTTCGAGCCACACTGGGCTTCTTCTGGGAAAGGTACTTCCAGCACCACAGAAAATGCAAGGTGGAACAGATTGTTTAGCATAAGGCAGGTACATAAACTGCAAGGGTCCCAGGGACATTCCTATGGTGGTGTGGGACTCAGGACACCCCTCCCCCCGTCTAAGCTGCCCCCCCCGCCCCCTCCCACACACACTCACTCTACCTTCCCCCCTCCCAACCATTTCACTAAGTCCCCCCTTGCCTCTTTCTGGCTTCCACCCCCATCCCCAAGCAACACCAGGAGCCAGGGGAGCAGAACAAGGCAGGGTGGGACCCAGTCATTCACTGCTACCAGCACCAGGTCCACCTGCTACCCTCTGAGTCCACCATGGATCTTACATCCCTCTGAAGCACAGTCTGTTCTATGGATAGGTTGGCTCAGAAGGGACCATTCATGGTTGAGTGGCATACTGGCTTCTTCCTGCCTGTCTCTCCCCAATCTAGGGATGTTAAATTTAGTTAAACGAACTAGTCGATTAATTTTCCATAGATTAGTCGATAAGTGGGGGAGCTCCGGCCCCAGGAGCTAACCCTGCTGTGGCTCTGCCTTTTAAATGTATTAAGAGTTGGCAGGCTCTTAATACATTTAAAAGGCTGGAGCACAGCAGGGGGACCTGGTGTGAGCTGGGAATCAGCTGTCCCAACTCACACTGGGTTCTCCATGCTGCCCTTCTGATGCACAGCAACTGGGACTGGGCGTGAGCCAGAATCAGCTGATTCCCGGCTTGTGCCCAGTCCCCACTATCTCCCTGCCTCACACGGAGACAGTGCTGGGGAGGAACCGGCTTCTACCCTAACCCCCCCCCCCCCGCTTGCTGCCTCTGATAGAGGTGGGGGGGGGAGGAGCTTATTGGATAGGCGACTAGTTGCTTACATCCCTACCCCAACCCTCACACCACTGATAGATGCAGCATATAGGGACGGGGGTGGAGGTGGGGGGGAAAAAGAGAGATGTGAAGAGCAAGCTGACTCCTGCACATACCAGGAGTCTGCATATAGCCCAGACTAATTTTTTAACTGTACACAGTTACATCTGCACATCCCTATTACAGACTGTTATAAGCAGCCATAAATTTCATCTCTCTGTTCAGTCCATGAATTTTAGTTTCTAGAGAATAATGAATTTAAGCTCCCAGGCTTGTCTTTGGAAAGTGTTGTTGGTTTCCTTTGAGGATGAGAACTTATTGATCAGATATAGAACTATCACTTTGTGAACAGTGGTCATCCTAAGGGGTGCATGTGTGTCGTAGCTTCCTGTGACAATTCATTTGAGAGTTTAGTGATGGTCTGGGTTCACACACACAGTTGTTACTTGGACATTTAGTGCATGGGATAAAATAGACATGTTGTAGGGATGTATAGGATCCATGGATCTTGGAAGGTGTGTTGTGTGAACACTTCCCCTCCCCCCCCCCACTTCTGACAGAAATGTAGCTGGACATACTCTTGGCTTTCTAACATTCTCCCCCATTATCAATCAAAATACAAAATATTTCAGCTGTATGAGAAAAATACACTATGTCCACAAGACAAACACTGGTCTGAAAACTATTGAGCTGAATAAAGGCACATTTATGGACAAAGAAATTGCAGAGCCACTTAATTGTTGAGGAATGTGCTTGTAAAGTGTGGTACACTCTTAAAAAGATGATGATCTGTAGAATTTTTAAAAATGCTGCACTTTGCGCTTTCCAAAGATCTTTCTATTCAATTCTGATTAGTTTATTAAAACAAAGTTTAAATACTTTCACTATTGTTGCATATCAATGCATGGTGTGACCCAAGTGTGAAAACTGCCAGCTAATTGCAGAATCTTTATCAGCAGCGATTATGTATGAATCGGAAATATCAATATGCCAGTAGGAGCTTCTATTTAGAAAATTCTTGTTTTGATTTAAGAAAATGTGATTGTGTGTTTGTCCCTCACATCTGACCACCACTTACCAAAATGTGTTAAATTGTGTTGAGCTCTAAAATCTCTTCGTGATGTGATGGCATCTCAGCACAAGACAGATATGCTTAAATGGCCATTTGCATAATTTGTTTTCAAAACAAAAAAAGTTCTCCCAGGAAAAAAAGCTTCATAAGCAAAGCCCCACATAAAACTGTTTGACACCTTAAGTCCCTAAAAGTGGATTAATTCATTCAACACTGACATTACCCATATTAGCACTACTATAATGCACATGTAAAATATCTCCTGAGCAAAAGTGAAGATATTATTTTCAAATCTAATAAAATCATTTCAGTTTCTACAGGTGAAAAGCTAGACTTAATATTCCTTGTCGAACAGTTATGTAAAATTAGTGTTGCATAAAAGTTAGCAATGTGTTCTTTATTCTACTTGCCTGATTATTAAAGAAGCAACAAAAAGAAATGTTGCAAAGCAGCCCCTCCGACAGTCAGCATTTTTCTTTTGTCTTTGATGCATTTCCCCACCACAGTTGTCACAGCAACGACACATACAGAAGCACAGTCCCACAAGAGGCAGTAACAGAACAAATATCAATCCCAAAGCAGCCGCCACTATAAAGCCGATTTCATAGTAGATTGCCTGCAATTCAGATACAGTTATTTTTAACAGCAGATATTACCTAGTAGTTGAGATTCATATACAGCCACTGCTTAAAAACAAAATTAAAGCTACAAGATCCACTGGTTATTGTAGTCATTGGACTCATGGTTTCTAAGCCATCAACTTATAAACAGATAAGCCATCAACAGATAAAAAACATTGTAAATGTTAACTCACCAAGAAATGCTTTCAGCAACATATTTAACAAATAAATTTGTGATGCTGACAATTTGCTCTATAATGGATTAAAAACGGGTACACTTAAATTAGCAGGCCCACAATTTAATCTACCATTTCTCAAAGCTGTTTCAAAAACCTACTTGAGAATATCAGCCACCATAAATATACCAACATATTGTACTTTAGTGGGAAATTATTTTTGTTCCTAAAATACAGATTTCTGTTATGCCTGGAAGGCCTGATTATGAAAACTGAAGAAAAATAATAAATTATGAAGGACAGTAACCTCTTCAAAGCAAAATTGAAAAACAACAAAGAAAAAACATCAAGGGATGGATTTTAAGCTCTTTGGGGCAGAGACTTTATCTGCATGTCATGCATATTGCTATGCTCAGTTGGCAATAAACATACAAACAGCAACTAAAGGAGAGATTTTTCAAAGACATAGAAGGCACTGCTGGGAACCCAACTCCCTTTTAATCAGTGAGGTGGAAGCTTACCTGTCCTTGGTGCTTTTGTAAGCTTCATGCTAAGGGTGTAGCTAGCATAGAAAAGAAAATTCTGCAGCTGGGCCATGCCAGCCAACTCAGGCTTTGGGCCTGTTCCACTGTTGTATAGATTACTGGACTCAGGCTGGAGTCCAGGTTCTGCACCCTTCCAAAAGAGAAGCTCGCTACAGGTTTTTCTATGTTGTGTAGACCTACCCTAAGCAGTGGTTCTCAACCTTTTGGGCATCAGGATCTACTTGTAAATGTTTATGGCCTGTTGCAACTCAGTAAACAGTTGGCTGGTGGCTTACCCAGACACCGATGGTGGTGGGACCCCAGAATTCACAGTCCTGGAGCAGAGAGCTCGATGAGACATGAGCTACCAAATGACCTCAAACATTCTGGCAACCCAAAATTGGGTACCCTGACCCAAGGGTTGAGACAACCTGCCCTAAAAGGCTATTAAAGTCCCTTTGAAAAGTCTATATTAACTTTAAGGGTACTATACATTACTACACTTCCTACCGTGGCTCATCCTCTGTCTCTTGTATACAAGCAGTAGCTTGGCAGAAGATGGAATACATGTTCAGGTGTTTTCACCCAAGATCAGTCATAATTGTTCCCTAGCTATCCATCCTCTTGCTTGAGTTCTAGTCATACAGATTCTGCCTCCAATCTCCCCTGTCCTTGAAAGAAAAATTGCTCCAAATGCAGTGTTAATAGTAAACCATCACCATTAACAAGATTATAATCTCTGACCTAATTGCCAATCCTACAATAAACCCTAGGAAATCACTAAGGGCTTACAACTGATACACTTGCTTTGAGAAGAAGATAATTTTGGTTGGATTTTACAAGATCAACACTCATTAAAAATTTGTTTGAAAGATTACAAATTAACTAAAAATGATCAGAAATATATTTTAGTAGGTTACCTGAACAACCTGGAATACAGCCAAATCAAAATTTGTTTAAATGAAAAGCACCAACATCTCCACTTAAAACGACACAAAAAACATAATGTGTGTTTTGACAGGAGAGGTAATTATACTCACTACTAGGTGGGGTTGTACCTCCCTGCCCCCCAAAAAGGGACACAAAAACACATGTACCAGATATAATGGACAGCTTTATTACCTGAAGAGTCAGGACAACATTTTCTGGCTGTGGAAGTCAAAGCAGATGGAGAATGTGTATAATGCACAGGCAGCATGCACAAAAACAAATCATGTGAGCAATGAATAATTAACTATAACAGAAACAAGAAAAATAGCAAAGAAGCAAAACAAAAAGCTACTGAACTAAGAAAAATGCATAAAAGCACTGAATAATTAAGTCAAATTAATTATTTAAAGAAAATATATTATGAGTAGAGGGGTGGGTTTTTTGTTGTTTTTTCTTAGTGCCTTGGTAAGTTAAAAGGATTCAGGAATTCTTAATCCACCATAAATAGCTTTCAGTCTCAAAATGAAAACAGACCAGTTATTTCTCTATAGACCATTAGTTATGTCCTGAGACATTGCAGAGAAGAGGGGAGTTAGATATTGCATTAGTTTGCAATTTCCCAAAGAATTCCAGCTGCCAGAGCTGTTTCACAATACTTCTGCATTCTGAAGTTACTAATTGTTTTGGCATTACGAGAAGCAGTTCCAGTAGCAGTTTTCGTGCCTTGGCACATTATACAGGGAAATTATTCATCTGCAGTATAGAAGCTGGAAGGAAACTTAAAATCTACAAGAGTGGAAAGGGGTAAAAGAAAGGTGGTGACAGAAAGCAGAAATCTCATTTAATAAGTTCATAAGTGCTTCTGCTTCCACATCTGCCTTTCAATATTTTTCCTGTTTTTCTTTCAAGTCACAAGAGTTTAAAAAACAATTCTTCCCTCATTTTCAGATCTTATGCACAGATTAAAACAAAGAATTTCTCAGTGCTATTTATTTTTCTGTATCTTCATATGGCAATTCATATCTAATGGGTGTTTCCTCTTTTCCTCGTAAGTTAGAAAATAATAGGGTGAGTTGTAAGTTGCTATACTGAAGGATGAAAGTCACTGAAAAGGAAAACATTTCCAAACCATCCAAACACTTGAAAAATTCCTGACCCTATATTGAAACATTTTGCATCAGAAATTCCAGTTCAGCAAAACAAACTTTATAGAGCTATTGAAATATGATGGGAGGTTTCTCAGGGTGAGACACACACCTACCCCAGATGTGTGTTTAGGGCACACACTGGAGACTAGAACTTGGGTCTCCCAAGTTCCTATGAGGGCTGCCCATTAATCTGTTAACACAAGAAATTAACTGAAAAATTGTGAATAATTTTTGTTTTAATCATACTGTTAATAGAGTACCAACTGAAGTGCATTAAATATTTTAGGATATTTTTCTACATTTAAAATGTATAGATTTCAATTACAATATAGAATCAAAGTGGACAGGGCTTACATTATATTACTATAAATTTGTGCTGTAAAAATGATAAATAGTATTTATCCATTCACCTCATACAAGTACTGTAGCGCAATCTCTACTGTAAAAGTGTAATTTACAAATACAGATTTCATTAAGTAACTGCATTCAAAATTAATACAATATAAAACTTTAGAGCCTATAAGTCCACTCAGTCCCACTTCTTGTTCAGCCAAACACTTCAGTAGCTGGCTTTGCAAAGAATTTACACGTCAACATTCGAATGCCACTTTGTGCTTTGATCACCATTCCAGAGGGCATACATCCATGCTGATGATACCCATTAAAAAAAAAAAAAAAAAACGAGTTAATTAAATTTGTGACTGAAATCCTGACCCCCCAGCACATGTTCATTATAAGAACACTTTCATTTCAGGTTTGACAAAATGCAAGGAAGGAACCAGTGTGAAATTTCTAAAGATAGATACAGCATACAACCCATGCCTTAAGACTCTGAAGTGCCTTCCAAAATCTGAGAGGGAGGAGGTGTGGAGCATGCTGTCAAGAGTCTTCCAAGAGCAACACACCTATATGGAACCTATAAACCCTGAACCACCAAAAAAAGAAAATCCACCTTTTGATGCCGGCATCTGACTCAGATGATGAAAATGAACATGCATTGGTCTGCACCACTTCGGATCATTATCAGGCAGAACCTATGAGCAGCAGGGATGCATGCCCTCTCAAATGGTGGTTGAAGAATGAAGGGACATAAGAATCACAGAACCATGGAGCTGGAAGAGACCTCAGGTGGTCATCAAGTCCAGCCCCCTGCCCAAGGCAGGACCAATCCCAATTAAATCAACCCAGCCAGGGCTTTGTCAAGCCGAGACTTAAACACCACTAGGGATGGAGACTCCACTACTTCCCTAGGTAATCCATTCTAGGGCTTTACCACTCTCTTAAGGAAAAAGTATTTCACAATATCCAACCTGGACCTCTCCAACCACAACTTGAGACCATTGTTCCTTGTTCTGCCATCCATCACTACTGTGAACAGCCTCTCTCCAGACTGTTTGGAACCTCCCTTAAGGAAGTTGAAGGCTGCTATTAAATCCCCCCTCACTCTTCTCTTCTGCAGACTAAACAGACCCAACTCCCTCAGCCTCTCCTCGTAGGTCATATGCGCCAGCCCCCTAATCATTTTGGTAGCCCTCCGCTGGACCCTCTCCAATGCATCCACATCCTTCCTGTAATTGGGGGCCCAGAACTGGACACAATACTCCAGATGTGGCCTCACCAGAGCCGAATAAAGGGGAATAATCACATGTCTGGATCCACTGGCAATGCCATTAGCCTTCTTGGCTACAAGGGCACACTGTTGACTCATATCTAGCTTCTCATCCACTGTAATCCCCAGGCCCTTTTCTGCAGAACTGCGACTTAGCCAGTTGGTCCCCAGCCTGTAACAATGCTTGGGATTCTTCCGTCCCAAGTGCAGGACTCTCCACTTGTCCTTGTTGAACCTCAGATTTCTTGTGGCCCAATCCTCCAATTTGTCTAAGACACTCTGGACTCTATCCCTGCCCTCCAGCATATCTACCTCTCCCCCTAGCTTAGTGTCATCCGCAAATTTGCAGAGGGTGCAATCCATCCCCTCATCCAGGTCATTAATAAAGGTGTTGAACAAAACCGGTCCCAGAACCGAACCTTGGAGTACTCCGCTGGAAACCAACCGCCATCATGACATCGAGCCGTTGATCACTACCCACTGGGCCCGACCTTCCAGCCAGCTTTCTATCCATCTTACCGTCCATTTATCCAATCCACATTCCCTTAACCTGCTGGCAAGAATATTGTGGGAGACCGTATCAAAAGCCTTGCTAAAGTCAAGGTATATCACATCCACTGACTTCCCCATATCCACAGAGCCAGTTACCTCATCATAGAAGCTAATCAGATTGGTCAAGCACGACTTGCCCTTCATGAATCCATGCTGACTATTCCTGATCACCTTCCCCTCTTCCAAGTGCTTCAAAATGGATTAGTTGAGGATCCCGTTCATGTTTTTTTCCAGGGACTGAGGTAAGTCTAACCGGCCTATAGTTCCCTGGATCGTCCTTCTTCCCTTTCTTAAAGATGGGCACTACATTTGCCTTTTCCCAATCATCCGGGATCTCTCCCGATCTCCACGACTTTTCAAAGATAATGGCCAAAGGCTCCTCAATGACATTTGCCAACTCGCTCAATACCCTCGGATGTATTAAGTCCGGACCCATGGATTTATGTACGTTTAGCTTTTTAAATAGTTCCTAACCTGTTCTTTACCCACCACGGGCTGTCTACCTTCATCCCACATTGTGTCACTTACTGCATTAGTGTGGGAGCCGACCTTGTCCGTGAAGACAGAGGCAAAGAAAGCATTAAGTACTTCAGCTTTCCCCACATCATCTGTTACTAGGTTACCGCCCTCATCCAGTAGGGGCCCCACACCCTCTCTGATCACCTTCTTCTTGCTAATATGCCTGTAGAAACCTTTGTTATCCTTCACATCCCTTGCGAGTTGCAATTCCAATTGTGCTTTCGCCTTCCTGATAACTCCCCTGCATTCTCGAGCTATACATTTATACCCCTCCCTAGTCATCTGTCCAAGTTTCCACTTTTTGTTAGCTCCCTTTTTGTGCTTAAGTTCACCAAGGATTTCCCCGATAAGCCACTCCGGTCTCCTACCATATTTGCTTCTCTTGCTACCCATTGGAATGGTTTCTTTCTGTGCCTTCGGTAAGGCTTCTTTAAAATACTGCCAGCTCTCCTGGGCTCCTTTCCCCTTCATGTTAGCATCCCAGGGGATTCTGCCCATCAGGTCTCTGAGGGAGTCAAAATCTGCTTTTTTCTGAAGTCCAAGGTGTGTATTTTACTACTCTTTTCTTCCTTTGGTCAGGATCCTGAAATCTACCATCTCATGATCACTGCTTCCCAGGTTGTCACCCACCTCTACTTCCCCTTTTAGTTCCTCCCTGTTTATGAGCAGCAGGTCAAGCCGCACATGGCCCCGGTCGGATCCTTCAGCACTTGTACCAAGAAGTTATCCCCAACATTCTCCAAAAACTTCCTGGATTGTCTGTGTACTGCCGTATTGGTCTCCCAACAGATGTCAGGGTGATTAAAGTCCTCCATGAGAACCAGGGCCTGTGATCAGGAAACTTTTCTCAGTTGTCCGAAGAAAGCCTCATCTACCTCATCTGGCAGTCTATAGAAGACACCAACTACAACATCACTGCTGTTGTTTAAACCTCTAAACTTGACCCATAGACTCTCAACAGGCTTTTCTCGCTCTATGTACTGGCATTCTGAGCAATCATAGTGCTCTCTTACATACAGTGCAACTCTACCTCCTTTTCTCCCCTGCCTGTTCTTCCTGAACAGTTTATACCCTTCCATGACAGAGCTCCAGTCATGCGAGTCATCCCACCAAGTCTTTGTTATTCCAATCAAACTGTAATTCTCGGACTGAGCCAGGGCCACCAATTCTTCCTGTTTATTACCCAGGCTTCTCCCATTGGTGTACAAACACCTTAGATAACCAGTTGATCGCCCTACCCTCCCCATTCGAATCAGGGGTCCTCCTCTGTTGCTCGTTCCTCTTTGCATTTCTTCCCGGTATCTGACTTCCCCACTCCCCTCGGGGTTTTGGTCACTGTCCCCTGACGAACCTATTTTAAAGCCCTCCTCACTAGGTTTGCAAGCCTGCCTGGGAAGATGCTCCTTCCTCTCTTTGTTAGGTGGATCCCATCTCTTCCTAACAATCCTTGTGCCCGGAACAGGGTCCCATGGTCGAAGAAACCAAAGCCCTCTCTCCGACACCACCTGTACAACCACGCATTTACCTCCTCAATTCGACAATCCCTACCCAGTCCTTTCCCTTCAGCAGGGAGGATGGACAAGAACACCATTCACGCTCCGAATTCTTTGATCCTTCTTCCCAACTCTACGTAATCCGCTCAAGGTCATTCTTGGCCGTATCGTTAGTTCCCACACGGAGAAGCAGGAAGGGGTAGCAATCTGAAGGTTTGATCAGTTTTGTAAGACTCTCAGTCACATCTGAATTTGAGCTCCCGGTAAGCAGCACACCCCTCGAGATTCCAGGTCCGGACGGCAGATGAATGGCTCAGTCCCTCTTAGGAGGGAGTCCCCAACCACCACCACCCACCTTCTTTTTTGGGGGGTGGTGGTTGTAGAACCCCCCTCCCCAGGACTATATATCCCATGCCTTCCAGTAGAAGCGGTTCCCTTCCGATTTCTTCCTTGTGAGGTCCCTTCCAAAGCATTCACCATCGCAGAGCCTGTGGAGAGAGCCTGAAAGCAATTACTTACATCTGTAGGAATGGGGGATTCCTGTGCTGGCCTTTTTTTCCCCTTCTACAAAGTTACATGCTGCCAATTCTCTTCCTCATCCTGTACTGCCCTCTCTGGCTCTTCTACCTGCCTTGCTTGCAAGATTAAATGCTGCCGTCTATCAAGGAAGTCTTCATCCTCTCTGATCAAGCGGCAGGTCGACATTTGGGACTCCAGTCCTCTAATTTTTTCCTCCAAAACGGCGACCAGCTTGCACTTAGTGCAGATGAAATCCCTTCTTTCTTCCAGGAGGAAGACAAACATGGCACATGCTGTGCCGGTAACAGTAGCAGACCTATCACTATCCATACATGCGGTCCTAAAAAAAGGGTTTAAAGGAAAGGCAAGAGTACCTCGCCCCTTTCCCTCTCCCCTTCCAAACTCCCTCTCTAAAAACTCTGTTTGCAATCACCTGTTCGCAAGCTCCCTGGTCACTGACTCACTCCTTTATAAAGCCCTGGACTGCCTGAT
This sequence comes from Pelochelys cantorii, assembly GCA_032595735.1. Taxonomy (NCBI): domain Eukaryota; kingdom Metazoa; phylum Chordata; order Testudines; family Trionychidae; genus Pelochelys; species Pelochelys cantorii. The sequence goes on from CM064331.1 coordinate 29,676,270, forward strand.
AGTCCCTCCCCCTACCAAGGCTCAGCCAATCAGCAGAGGCTTCTAGATTTCAAACTTTACTGTATCTTGCACACAGATATTTTATGATGCAGGCTAAAAATCCACTCTCGTTTTCAGGTTGCACTATAAATAAAAAACACGAAGCATTATCTTCTGCAAAATGTAAACCAATTTGTCTTAACTGGAAGAAAAAGGATTGAATGGACTTGAGAGAAAAAAAGAACAATGTTGTTTTTTGGATACATAAATTACACATTTGTATGTTCAACTTTCATAAAAAAAGAGATGGTACTACACTACTTGTATTAGATGTATTGAAAATTTTATTGCTTTTGTTTTTTACAGTGCAAATATTTGTATTCAAAAATAAAGTGAGCACTTTACACTTGGCATCCTGCGCTGTAATTGAAATCAGTATATTTGAAAATGAAAAAAATACTTAAATAAATGGTATTCTATTATTTAGTAGCACAATTAATCACTTTTAAAAAAACTGCTTGATAGTCCTTGTTACTATACTCACTCAGATATCTCACCTGAATTCGCTGATCGCTAAGTTATGTTGGCAATTTTGGATGAGCATGTGTCTGGTTTTTATGAAAAAAAAACTGCAAGATCTCAGCTTCATCCCATTGTGGAACAGGAAAGTTATCAATATTTCGTAGGATGGGAAACCTGTGTCTCTTCCAGCTCCAATTAAGATACCCATCCATCCATAAGATAACATACAGATATTTATTTTATGTACATCCAGAAACTCCATAAACTACTATTGGAAACATCAGAGTTAGCTCAAATTTATAAGAGGTAGCAATGACACTGGATACATTTTTCATATAGTGAAATTTTATGCTCCACTGTAAACGGGTATTTAAAATCTCATTTAGAAAACAAAAAGCAAGTTCACCTATCTCATAAAAAACCCCTAGATTCATGGCAGCATGATCAATTGGGTGGTTTGTGGGGACAACTATAGTTCCAGTCAATTTTTGGTTTGTCCTGGAATAAGGTGAGGGTGGCTAGACAGACTCTATAGGATGAATAGTGGTGGCTGCCCCAAAACCTGCACTTTCGGGAGCCCCCCATAACCACCTCAACCCTCCTATGGAGGAGAGGGACCCAGGTCATTAGGGGGACATTCACCACGTGGGAGGCAGGAACCGGTGCAGCCTGGCAGCCTTCTCCACCCTGCTGTGCTGCCCTCTCCCAGCCTGCAACCCCCCTTTCCACGCTCCTAATGAGTGGAGTGGAGGTTGGGGGGAGGGAGGAGAGAAGAGGCAGGGCCTGCAGCAGGGGGTTGCCCTGGGCCTGGCGCATAGGAGGAAGGAGGAAGGTTGCCCCAAGCTACGCGCCTCCCTTGGGATGGTCTTGGTGCTAGGACAACTACTAAGACGACAGTCCACTTTACAAACAGAATGGGCTAGGTGGGCTTAGTGCACAAGATTACAGCTGACAGTGGTTTCCAATTTCCGATTAATTCTATCCCAGTTTCTGAAGTTGGCAGGACCTATGGATGTCACTGACAATTAAAAGGCTTTGTTCAAAGTGTGTCAGTCAGTCCATGAAATCCAACCTCTAGGTTTGCTTACATATGGGCAAGGTGTTTGGTCTGGCCCTGCAGCAAAACCCTCCCTTAAGATCAGTTCCAAACATCTGGCTACTCTGCAAATGGACTTAATATCAGCAAGGCTTCCCAGAAAGACTTCAGGTCAATGGGCATGAGTCTAGTGACCAGATTCATTTTTCTGCACACATACTGTACCACCCACAGCATGCTCCAAGAACATATAGCCTAGCAGATGGTGAAAAGTATACTCCACCACCAATTTGGGCCCTGTTAAAGGTCCTCACTGCAGGAATTCAACCCACTGCACTGCTTGAGACATGGCCCACTGTGCCATAGGTATAAGGCAGGAAAAAACATGTTTCTGTAATCACTTCAAAATAAAAAAAAAAAAAACACTTTCAGTGGAATGTGAAAACTCAGCTGTCAGGAGGTAGCAAATGGAACCAGCCTAGAACTGAACAATTATGGTTTTCTAACTTTAACATGCTTCATGGAGAGAGAGAGCGAGCACGAGCTGAGTCTGAGAGACAGATAGAGTTACATTTTTATAGCTGGAGTGCTAGAGAAAACTGCTGCTAAGATTGCGCGAGTAATTCTATTTTAAAGAATATTTTCAGTCAGGTTTTGGCTCTTCCAGGACATAAAAAATAAAACAAATAGAAAAAGACAAATATATTTTTACAATAAATATGTACAGGCAATCATGTCTGCTTAAAAAGCATTATTAAAGGGTATAAATGATTTTAGCACCTGAATATCAGCAGGAATCCCTTGTGTATAACTAGTTAAAATCTACCTTTTGTGTTTTTAAACATTGACTTCAAATATTTGTTTTACACAAAAGATTCAATGTATTTCACAAACCATTTCTTACAAAAGTGTTCTTAGCATTTTTCAAAAAAGATTTTTACACGGTATTTCTCTGGAAACATGAAAATAACCAGATGTCAATCACATATCCAATTATTGTTAGGTTAAGTTATTCTCTTCTTTAAACACAGAATGTTAATGTTTCAGCTAAATTATGAATACATACACTTCCATTACTATGTGTAGATAAATTACCTTTTGATAATCACCCTGCACACTTCCAAACTGCTGCTGTGCTAGTTTTTTGATGAGATCTGAAAGTAAGCAAGAACATTCCAGAGTTTTAGAGAACATAAGTTAGAAAATGGAAGTAAATTACATTGCAGGTTAGGTGGGATAACACTGAGAACAGAAGTCAAAGGTGACAGATAAACATATCTGAGCGTGACTAACTATCAGAATACTATATTTTTAAACTTACCTGTATATTTTATGAGAATCATGAAAGATAAATCAGGTTAATGAGCTCATACTGAGACACAGTAAAGGCAGGGTTTGTTTTTAAAGTTGATCCTATGTCCAGTAGAGGCCAGTGAAGTGATAAATTAGATACTAGGTTACCTACTACCTAGACATATTGATTTGGGTAATCTTAATGCCCCTTGTTTAGGACAGGTCAACCATATCTTTGCTGGAAAATACACCTACTCAGCAATTAAGGGTTTTTTTTTTAATCATAACAATCCTAAAAAGCCTATCATCTATGCACCCTACATGTATATAACTGATGCTTAAATACTCCTGTGTAGATCTTCAGTGTCACTTTTTCTACATATCAGGCAAACAGCACCTGGTCTGGACCCAATAGATGTCAGACCAGAGTTGACTCTGGAGCTTTTCTAGACCTTGGAATCAAAGACCAAACAGAATTCTAAAACTCACCTACTTGATATTATGGCTTATCTGCATTAGCACAACATGGGCACTGTGGTAGACTACTCGCTCAGCCCAGCACATTCTTTTCCAATTGGATTTAAGTCACACCATCTACACAGTGACAGCCAAAAAGTTCACTACAGAATATTCTAACTGAAAGTAGGCTCCAGGGGGTAGCCAAGTTAGTCTATACAGGAAAAAAAAAAAAACAAATGATCTGGTAGCACTTTACAGACTAACAAAACATGTAGATGGTATCATTAGCTTTCGTGGACACAGCCCACTTTTCCGGATGACCGGAGTAGGCTGACAGTTTAATTTTAAATTAATATTCTGTACATATTAGTTCAACTGTAAGCTCTTCAGGACACAGACCCTTTTGTTACGCATTCATACAGGTACAACCATGCTGGGGCATTTAGGCACTATTGCAAGCCAAAAAATGGAATTTTCAGTTACATCACTATTTGTTAATTTTCCCCAATAAAAGAAAGTTGAGACAGCCCAGGATATTATGTCTGACTGATATAAAGTCCTGCAACCCTATACCATCAGTTTAAATCCAGACCAGATGGCAGTGGCTGACTATAGTTCATTGATGGCCATTTAATAGCCTATGTGAAGTAGCGTTGGGGGAGTCAATCCAATTCCTACTGAACATGTGGCAGTGTATTGATTTTGGCACATCTGGAAGGCTAAGATTTCTCCTAAACTCTCACCCTCACCCTTATCGTTGGTCCCTCCAGTAAGAGATGTGATATCACTGGCAGATAATAAAAGCTTGCATTGTATTACTTATCTGTTTCGCTTTCATTCTGTTGCTCAAGGAGGATTAAGAGTTTTGGGGACTGAAGTTAATGTAGTACTATTCAAAATCAAAATTCATTAAAAAAAAGTCATATGATGTGCTCAACGGTTTAGCAGGGGTATCTGTGGCTCCCACTTTCTCTCCAAGTGTTTTACAGCAAAATCCAGGGAGATAAAAACCTAAACACCTTCACCGGCTCCCTAAAATAAGACTTATAGGGAAATTTACAGGGAAAAATGAAATGAATGGCTTTTTTTTAAAATGTCTTTTTCTGAGAAAAAGTGTGTGAGGTAATATTTTCAGTTGGTGAAAGTGAAAATTTCAAGCTAAAGACATCTCCAACAACTGCATAACTAAAACCTCGTCTTTCACCAAGAGAACTTGGCCCAACAGAAGGTATCACCTCACCCATCTTGTTTTGCTAATATCTTGGGTCCAAAACACAACAACAATGCAAACATCAAAGAAAAGATGCAAACGTGTAATGGGGAAGGCCGCAGTGTGGCTGTTTCTAGACATCAGGGTAGATGTACTCATTGAGGAAACTGCAGCTACCAAGATTGACTGGAAGGAGGGAAAATTACTGCTAACTCATTCTTTCATAGAAATGGCATAGTAAAGTGGAAATGGGGAATAGCAAAGCTATTACAATAATAAAAGCCATATAAGAACACAGAGAGATTGGTAGCAATAGCAGATGATTAAGGAGTTTGTACTGCAAAGCATCAACATTTGGAGAAAACCAAAAAATGCTGGAACAATAGAGGTGAATGTGTCAAGAACAGAGGCGCACAGGATTCTGTGCCTTCCAAAAATATAGTCAAGGTAAGTATTTTAAAACATGGCTATTAAACACTTCAAACAAAGGTTGGCTAACATTTAAAGAGACGCACAGAATTGCAGGCATGATAAGCAACACACCCAAGTTGTGAGACTGCAAACATATTGGGAATCAGCAAGGAGTCTTTACTGCATCAAAATCAGTAAGGGCATGTCTACACAGCAAAGTTATTTCAGGATACCAGAGGTATCCCAAAATAGCTACCCCGCGTCTTTTGAACACATCCTCTATTTCGAAATATAGCACATGTGCTGTTTTGCTATCCCTATAAGCTTCATTCTACGAGGAGTAAGGGGTGGCTTGAAATAGCGCTTTATTTCGGAATTTGGTACTATGCAGACCAGTGTGTCTCAATTTTTTTTTAAAAGGGGTATTTTATAAAAGTTAAGTACCCCCACTACTTACAGTTTTCAGACAATTTTTTTTCTACCATTGCAACACATTTGTTTAAACAACTTAATCATAACTGGGCGGACGATGAAATTTTTGGATGTAAGAAGTAGAAAAATAAATGTGCAAAGCAGCAGAGGATTCACTGCTTGCCGCGCCATTCCCTGCTGACTCCCCCTCGCTGGACGCCTTGCCCCCGCTTGCAGGCCAGTGTCTGGGTTTCCCCAGCCGGCCCATCGCCGGCAGCTGCACAGGCCTTCCCCCACCTCCCTGCAAAGCGGCGGAGGGTTCGCCGCACCGTTCCCCGGCGACCCCCCCTCGCTGGACGCAGTGCGGGTCCCGGCAGACCCGTCACAGGGGCATACTCCCAACCCAATCCCCTTCCCCTCTCCTCCTCTTCCCTTCCCCAGAGCCAAACACCTCCCCTCCCTGCTGTAACCCAGTCCCCTTCCTCCCCCAACTTTATGTCCCGGTCCCAACAGACACCACCGCTTGAAACGCAACCCCCACCTTTTCCATTATTTTCAGTGAGAAAATTGACCCCACATAACACGTTTTCACTTTACACGATCATTTTCTGAAACATATCAATAGTGTTAAATGAGGAATTACTGTACTTTTCTCTATCTAGAAAATCTGTCTCATACATTCAGTCCTTGGTAAGGTTTCCAGATGTCACAGACTACCAATTCTCTCTAATAGGGGTCAGTCATTTATGCAAACAGCTACCACTCTACAATTCTTCCCATTTAACATTTTATAAGTTCTTTGGTATCAACTGTAGTAACATCTGTCAAAATGAACTCATTTGATATTAAATGTGCAAGTTATGCAACAACATCACTGTTGTAAGTTTTTGACAACACAAATCGAATTCCTTTCAGATGACAAATCTTTCTACATTTTACATTACTCCGTGGAAGTCTATAAAAGTAGAAGATGCCACAACTTGATTGAACACATGTATAGAGTCCAATTCTTAAAAAGGAAGATATCACGAAAAGCATGACGACCTTTGTGTACAAATTAACTGCATTACCTTTTAAATCTATGACTGAACAGATGCTTGCATTGTTTCACATGACCAGTAATCCAAGGTCTTAACACAGAACACATTTTATCACTGAGGTTAAAGAGCTTTTCTTTATAAAGCTCACTTACTATACTAATCATGTTAATGCTTTACTCAGTCCCTTTCCTGCTTTTCACACACATGCAAGATGTTAAAGCAGATGGCAGATTGAACTATTCACTTTATACCATCAACTTAGTGATATTAACACCTCCTTGCAGAGCTTCATATAAACATTCCTTTCCACATGGTGTGAGTGTGTTGTAGATATTTCTAAATATGGTTATTCAATGATGTAATACACCATAAAGTTTGTTTCTTGGCACTATACAACAGAAAGGAATGACAAAAGAGAATAGCGACTTAGTTAATATCCAGATGGCTTACTGCTATTAACACAACAAACTAGTACAATTCTCACTCCCAGGAAAGTTTTACAGGACTAGGTGACAGTGGCGGGGGAGGGAAGGGCAAAACCAAAAGTCAGGACAATACAGTTGATGGGGGGAGGTGCTTATTTAAATTGCGGAGAAATCACTTTTCCTATTGTTGGTTACAGCATAAATAATTTCATAGATGTAAAATTTGCACACCTCCTGCTGGTCCTTGAGTTCCCCAGTCAGTACAGCCACAACAGCCTTCCTTTGGTAGCTGTCCATAAACGCAGGCAGACCAGCCTGTGGCATCTGGAGTCAGGCAGGGTGCAAAGAAACAGACACCCAATAGTTGAAGACTGGTAGTCTCTATATATAACGCAAAGGGTAGGGTGCATGGAGCATGCGTCACCTCTCCCCCATGCACCTAAAGAAGTGGGGAGGTCTGCCAGTACTTACAGACCATGGGACTGAAGCCCTGACTGCTGGTGCCCCTTTCCCCACCACAGGGCTGAAATGCCTTTTCCCAGCTCCTCCACCACTAGCTGCAGCCCCCCAACCCCTGCCCCCCAAGCAGGCCTGTTTCCAGGCGTCCCCTGCCACCAGGCTGAAGCCCCTTGCCACCAGAGCTTCAGCTGTTTCTGGCTGGCCCTCACCAGAAGGCTGAAGCCCCTTTCTCTGGCGGCCTCCACCACTGGCTGCAGCCTCCCATCTCCCCAACAGCCCCATTCCCTGGCAGCCCCTGCTGCTGGCTGCAGCTTCCTTACGCCCATCCTGCAGCCCCATTCTCTGTGGTCCCAGATGCTGGCTGCACCCCTATCCCCTCCGACAGTCTCGTTCTGCAGCAGCACCTGCCATGCATCAGCAGCGCCCATCTCTGGTGGCCCTCACCTCCCAGTAATAGCCCCCAAAACCAAGTGGCCCTAATCCCCAGCACGCACTTCTGCTAAAGCGCCATCCTTGCTCCCTCCCACTCCTCAAGCCATGAGTGGTGGGGCTCAAGAGGAGAGCAGAAGGGCTTAATTCTGCATGCCTGGATTTCCCCACAAGGGAGAAGCCTCCAGAGTCCATGGGCAGAATCAGGGCCAGATTAACCTTTGGGCCCAGAGGCAAAAAATTTTTTGTGGGCCCTTAAGGGGATAATGGAGCAGGGCATTGGGATGCCCATCCCCAGAGCAAGGTGGCAGCTACAAGTGAAGGGCTATGGATGGCAAGAGCAGCTCTGCTCCGCCCAGGTCAGTGCAAGGTGATTATTTACAAACTGGCAGTTCAGGCACACAGAGGCCTGACTGGACCTGTGCTGGACCTGACTGGACCTGTGTTGACTGGACCCGTACAGCCCCTCGACTCAACAGCCCCCGGCTCCCGATAGCCAGAACCCACTGGAGCCCTGCCAGAAGCTTAGCGCCTTGCACATCACCCCTGCCCACAGCTCCACTGCTGATGCCCAGAACCTCCATTCTCTAGCCCCAACTCACATTTTTTTCCTGCCACCTCTCAGCCCAACACACACAACCAGGCCCTCCTAGAGACCCCTACCCCCCACATACTGCTTCCTGGACAGCAAGATGAGAACAAAGCAGGTACTTCTAAAGAGCAGTAACCACTTAATTGTAAGTATATATTTTAATTTTTTACCTATTAGTTATAATAATGCAGTATGTCTTTTTAATGGGCGCTCAACTTACGGTTATTTTGAATGTTTGTACTGCATAGTTCTGATTGATTGCCATTGAACTTGCTTAAATACGAGCAATTTTACCAGGTGTCTAGTATTTGGCATAGGGAAATATGGTCACCCTCGCTGTAACCAATCCATGAAAAGTGTGTGATTTCTCCGCAGTATCTCTCAAACTATACGGGTCCCTGCCTAAAAAGGGGTCATAAGCCTCTTAGGAGAGTCATGGTATTGCCACGTTTACTTTGTTGCTGGTGACAGCACTGTCTGAACTTGGGAGATAGGAGAACAGTAGTTGCTGCCCAGATGTCTAGCTCTAGGGGCAATGTTGCTACCAGCAGCAGCACAGAAGTAAGGTAGCAATTCTGAAAAAACAGAAGTAAGGATGTGACCAGCAGTTGCCACTCTTTGTTCTGCCTTCAGGGCTGGGCAGCCAGATGCCAAATTTCAGGTGGGAAGGCCAACTCTCACAATCCAGGACAACTTTCTCAGCAGCAAATTTGGTAGATCCATAACTAGGGATGGTAGCAAATGTTTATTTCTGTAAACATGTAACCGCTGAATTGATCAGAGGTTACACGTTTACTTACAGGGAGGGCAGGTCGGAGCCAGTGCTCACAGGGAGCAGGCTTCTAAACCAGCTCCCTTGCTAGCATCGTACCTCACCTGCTCCCTGCGCTGCTGCCTCAGTAGGAAACAGACAACCCCACAGGAGCCAGCACATGCAGGGAGCCAACTTAAAAAACACTGGCTCCCACAGGCACTGGCTCCCGCCTCCCCCCTTTTTGCTGCCTCTGATACAGAGGCAGCAGGGAGGTGTGTGTAGTAGTTAGGATTAACTACTACATCCAGGCTTATTGATTAATCATGTAAATTACTACATGCAAACATCCCTATCCCTAACTATTAGGGATTATTATTATTCTTCACATATACAAAAAAGTTTTAAAAAATTACTTTGGGCCAAAATCAGACCTAATGTTACTCCAGTAAAAGCTAATGAAGTTGCACCAGACATACATTTTGCCCTCTTATGCTTAAATAGAATATTAGGCCCTGATTCTCCAAAGCAGTTAAGCACATGCCTAATTTTAAGTGAGTAGTTCCCATGACTTCAGTGGGACTATTTAAATGTATAAGCAACTTTCTGAATCTGGGACTAAGACCATGAAGGAAAACTACATCATGATAAAGTTGCTCACCACTGTGTCAAAATGCTCTCACTCTTAACACATCCTGGTATTTCATAATATAACTCAAGTCAACAGGATTACTCATATACTTAAGTGCTTTTCTGGACTGGTGTCAATGTGAGCACACCTCCTGTCAAATTAAGCAATTTCACAACACTTAGAAAATGTACTTATTAGTCTGAAATTAATGTATTACTGCTGTTTCAAACTCACGGTTTCTTTTAAACATGATTTGTATGGAGCTGTGCCATGTTTTAACACAAACTTTCACAATTAGTGAAGGCACAGCAAGTTTCATGCTCATCACTGGAGATATCAAAAATAATTTGATTTCACAGAAAAGATTGTGAAAATGATGACCATGCAATTAAAGTCTGTTTTGACTTCATGTGACTGATCCAAAGCCAACCGAAGTCAGTCAGAATCCAGTGGTCTTCAATAGGAGCTGGATCTGATCCTGAGTGAAAAGGCCCACCCTTTCTGGAACCTAGGCCACTACAGCTTGTTGCCTTATTGCCAGACAGCTTTGCTCCCGAGCCAATTACTTGGTTTTCAGCAGCCAGCATAGCTCTTTATTCCAGCAGCCCCCATTAGCTCTAGTCTACTACTACCTCAGGGTCAGACAAGAGCCACTCGTGGCAGAGGCAATGGCAGAAGGACCCAGCACACAGGCTGTTGTGCATAGGTCCTTTCTTCCCTGCTTACGCCATGGAACCTTCACCCTCCTTAAGATCAAGAAAACTGTCCACAATACCCAGCCCTCTCCCAGAGACCAGGCAGGCAGTGCATTTGATATGGGAAGAACCTGAGCTGAAACTACATTCCAGATGGGAACCAAGTGTTCCTTCTTTCCTCCCTGCTTAAATGTTCCTTGTAGCTGTCTAGACTTAAGAGTCTACATGCATGGCAAAGCCTGTTCCTCTCCAAGCTCCAATGGTTAGGGATTCAGATCTTACTCATCCACTCATAGGGTCTCCTTTAGGCAGCTTAAGTTACACCCATTTCCCCCCAATGACGACAGAATTTTGGGGGAGGGGTGTCTTTCCTCATAGTATTCCTGTCCCTTTATATTTTGGCAAGGTCTCTCTCCATGCAGTTGACTAGCTTCATCTTCAAGGTTAACTTGCTTCCTTAGCAATTTGATCATGCGGTTACCATTCTTTACCCTCCCATCAAAGAAACTCCTTATTCAAGTGCAACCCGGGCATTATATTCTTCCCACATAAAACCTGGAAGCTGTATATCCAATTTATAATCTGTACTGTTCAAAAATTAGGTACAAAAAGAAGAGATCAGATTTTCATGAAAGAATTACCTAATAGTAGAGATACATACCTTGTGTATCAGAGCATACCCTCTGTGAGCTGGCCACATCTTGGACAGAAAAAAGAGAAACCTGGCAATCATTCCTCACTGTCATGGATCATTACAGAAGTGATGTCTGCAGAAATAAATCTCTGAACATGCACCCAAAAGTTAGATTATACCTAGTTCTCTCCCATGAAGAGCTTTCAGGGTTATCAGAGGATATGATACAATCTATGCTGTGTCTAATTTATTGGGCTACTTGCAGGAAATGAAGATATTTGTCCTGCATAGTAAACTGCCGTTCTCTGTAGGAGCCCACTTGTATGGAAGACCCACTTGACTACTCTATATACAGCTAGTTTATGTAGTAATTAGGAATGTTAGAGTACAACTGGTTAACCAGTAAGCACCACATCTCCCCCACTACAGGTCTGCAAGTAATTATGGTGCAAGCAGGTAGGCAGGCTCAGTTCTGGTGCACGCTGAGTCCCGGCAGCTGCCCTGGCAGCCTGCCTGCCAGCTTCAAGTTTTTTAAGCTACAGAGCCACAGCAGAGACAGCCTGGGAATGGTAGCGACCCAGCACATACCAGGACTGAGCCTGCTGGCTCCTATTGCAGAGCCTGCAGTGGGATGTAGTAAATTTTCTGTGTAGAAAACAACAGTTGACAGTGTAACCAACAGGATATTTAATGGTTACTGTATTACATGGTTTTTAAACATCCCTAGAAGTAATGTATTTCAGAGTTCTCAGTTTTGAGTTAGTGAGTGAGGATAAGGAATAGGGTTGCCAGGCGTGCGGTTTTGAACCGGACAGTCCAGTATTTGAGCTCTCTGTTTGGGAAACAAATTGAGAAAATATAAATGTCCAGTATTTTCTAAATAAGATGTAACGTAGATTGTGATGTGATGTCAAGTGTGTCCAGTATTTTTGTTGAAACCATCTGGCAACCCTAATAAGGAAGCTTGGACTGGAGCAAAATAAGTGAGGGCTATTGGAAGGGTGGCTCTAACTAGGGTTGCCAGCTGTCTGGTATTGACCCAGACAGTCCAGTATTTTCGCCTCCTGGATGGCAAAAAAAAAAAATCAGAAAATACTGGACACCTAAAATGTGCGGTATTTTCTGATTTTTTTCCCAGTTAGGAGGCGAAAATCCCGGGTCCTTACCTGGTTTTGCAGGGAGCTGTCCGGCCTGGAACAGGGAGATAAGATGGCAGACAGCCACTGGCAGCATGTTAGGGCCAAAAAGCCTCAAAAGCGTTTCTTAAAGGGGCCACGCTGTTTTTAAAAAAGTTTTTTAGCTTAACTCTTGGGGTCCTTTTTTTGCTCAACAACTTTTCTCCCCCGGTGGGTTTTTTTGGGGGATGGGGGGAGAGAAGGGGTGTCATCTGTCAACCCTAGCTCTAACAGGCATAAAAAAAAGCATCTGAAGAAGTGGGTTGTGCCCACAAAAGCTCACCTACATGTTTTGTTAGTTTAGCAGCAACTTAAAAACTATTTGTTGTTGTTTTTCCAGTTACAGACTAACTCTGCTACCCCTCTGAAGATAAAAAATAGCAGTTAGCCAGTCAATACTTACAAATAGGTCATAATTATTTTAAAGACAATTGGTAATAAATTCCCATATTTCAAGTGCTAATAATAAACTCATGGAAGTTGTAAGAAAACCACGTCTCTTGTACCACAACAGTTAGAGTGTTCCATTGAAACCCATTAAAAAAAATTTTTTTTTATATATATAAAAATAATGTTGTACTACCCTAGGGGAATCCTGGAAACCTCTACAAATATAAGTCCTCAGAAGACTTAATATTTGTATTAAAGGATGGGAACTCACATTGCCAGATTTTTTTAAAGACTCACTTAAACATTGTTAGTTCACCACAGAATGGAGCAGCTAACATTTCAAGCATTTCTCCCTTTCTACTCACTCAACTGAACAGCTATTTCTTGACTTTCAATAGAAAGATTTCATAGTGAGTACTGAGATCTTTGTAGCTGAACAGATAAGCCACTGAACCGACTGCTGAGCTTCACAAAAAAGTTGTAAAAGAATATCGGGGCACAGAGACAATTCAGAGTCCATGGGGGGCGAAGAGACAAGAGCTTGGAGATGACAGAGCAACAGGTTACCCCAAGGCTCTCTGTGCTTTCTCCAACACTGTTCAGCCTTTACATCAATGACTTGCCAGCAACAGTCTCACAAAAGTTCATTACACAGTCGACATCTATTGCTGTACCCAGGCCTGGTCATTTCATGAGCTTGATGTCTGGGACATGGTACAATTAGCTGTCTACTGCAGGACTTGGTGCCTCCAGCCAATCATCATAAAAACAGTCTCTAGTTTGTTCCATCTTCATTGTGCCAGTGCAGTGCAACCTGAGAACCAAATGCTTATCTGAATGGCCAGAAGGTGAAGCATGAAGTAGAACCAGTCTACCTCAGTGTGACCTTACACCACACTGAATTATCTGAATTGCTCGCCTGAGGAAGACAGCACCCAAAAGTTAAGATTGTTTTAAGGTTCAGCGGCAGCCTAGAAAAACTACATTATACCACTGAAAATGGCATTGCTTGGCTAGATGACTATGCACATGCTAAATAAACAGGAGCACAGCTGGGATGGCAACAAAGTGGGGTTGAGATGCAGCATGGAATACGAGATAGGAAGAACAGCAAGCAAGAGTGTGACATGAAACTGTGTGAATTCTCCCTAATACAGGTTGGACCTCACTGGTCCCTAGGGTTGCCAGATGCTTTCACAAAAAATCCCGAACATGGCAGGAAAAAAATTGGTTAAGCAAAAACCAACTTCCTCACTGCGCCCGCCCAATGCAGCAGGGGAAGAATGTCCCCACCAGCCTTCCATCCATTTTACATGTCTGGTATTTTCTGGGTTTTTTTACTGGACAGGGGCCATGAAGAACGGACCTGAATGGTCCCAAATAAGGGGATTTGCTAGACCAGGGAAGGTCCCTCCCCTAGTGGCCTGTGCTACCCACCATGCTCAGGTTAGAGCTCCCCAGCCACTGGAGTCAGGGAGCTCCTTTGGGGCCAGAACTACCCGCCATCCCATCCATCCTCTCCCCTCCCTCCCACACATACACTTTGGGCTCCCGGCTGAGTCACCACTGCCCCTACGGTGCTCCTGCCCTGCCACCAGACCTCCCTCTTCCTGTACTCTATGGTCCAGGAACATCCGTGGTCCATGCCAGACCATGGATGTTTCTGGACCAGGGAGTCCCAGTTAAGGGAGGTACAACCTGTAGCACTTTAATCAGAGAGCATGGGTGCTATAGGCGTTTAGCTACAAGAGGCAATGCAATTCATAGGAATGACTAAATGTGATGCAGCAAAAGTAACTTGGTGATGGGAAGCAGTAATGGAAACATACAATTTTAATAGCTGCCTCTTCTAACAAGCAAATCCCACTCAGCCCTAACGAGACAAAATAGCCAATAGATATTCTCCAGTTCAATGAACATTTAACTTGTGCACGCATCAGAGCTCCTTGTTTTCCAAGAAAGGATAGATGGAAGCATAGTAATATAAACAGAACACTCAGAGTATGTTGTTATTAACCAGGAAGTGAAGTTAAGCAATTAAACCTTTGTTCTCCCACAAGGTCCCCAGTCTTTACAGCTGCCAACCACTAGGCAAATTCCCCTCTCTCACTCATTATCCATGCAGTAATCCACACAAGTTTTTGAGAAGGCATAGCAAGACAGCAAATCGGTTAAAAAAAAAAAAAAAAAAAAGCCATAATGTTGATTGTCAAGATAATGGGTCACAGAATAAAAGGCTTTTCCTTCAAAAGTAACTTTTTTTCCAGGGACATGACGATGGTTCTTCACTACAAGGAAAACTTGTTGCAAATTTGCAAGAACCACCAAAAAAAGTTGCCTTCAGAAAAATCTTTGCTAGAAATCCACATACATAATATAAACCATGCCAAGAGGGGTGCACATGAAAGAGTATTGCATGCTAAAAATTATTAAATACAATTTCTGTAAGACATTTTAAAAGACAACTGAATGGCTTTGTTTACAGCACTTTAATTAGCCAACACTATATATTTTGTCTGTAGTGGCTACGTGAAGCTCTCTCTAGGCCACCATCTGGTAAGGATTTACAACAGATTAAGGGCAAGGGTTTGGCTCAGGATGTTGTATAGGATTGTCTGTTTTAACCCCCTGAAGTCACTGAGCAACATGTTGGTACTTTGTAGTTCACACATCCAAGGTGCACTGGAGTAATGCAAACATTTAAAGAGGTTATTTTAAAAACATATGCATAAAAATGGTGTAAGGATTTCCAGATCCCTTCCTCTGCACTCAAAAATGTTCCAGAATATTGTAAATAAACTAACAATAGGAGAGAAATCTCCTTTTATACTCTAATGTGAATGCAGACAATTGGAAGTGACACAGCAGAGTCCTACTGGTATTGGTTTTTAATTACTTCAGCAACTGTCTTTTTGGAAAACACATTATGACCTCGCAAAGAAATGCCAAATATAAAGGAGGAATTGTAAGGGGCCGTATACGTCATATAAACCTGCACCAATAAATACACCACGATTGCAGAAGTACTATAGATCAGTGTTTCTCAACCAGTGGTGCAAGTAGCCTTGGGGGTACTCGAGAGAAGTCTGGGGGGGGGGTGGTATGTCAACACAACTGAAATTTGGAGAAACTAAATTTATAGTTTCTTATAGCACTTTATTATTTTTGTACTTTTTAATACCCAAAAATTTAATTGTCCACCCAGCTATGATTAAGTTGTTTAAACAAATGTGTTGCAATGGTAGAAAAAAATAATGTGTGTCTGAAAACTGTAGGTACTGGGGGTACTTATATATATATATTTTTTTTTAAAAAGGAGGTATTTAACATAGCTACAACCTGATTTAGGATGTGCCTTTCATCTCCCTGCTCAAAACGCAGGAATGGCCATACTGGGTCAGACCAACAGGTCATCTAGCCCAGTAGCCTGTCTGCTGACAGTGGCCAATACCAGATGCCCCAGAGGGAGGGAACACAATAGGTAATCACCACATGATCCCGCCCCTGTCATCTATTTCCAGACAAACAGAGGCTAGGGACACCATTCCTCACATCCTGGCTAATAGCCATTGATGGACCTACCTAACCTCCATGAATCTAACTAACAGGGTTCAAAAAAGAGCTCAAGTCCTAGCCTTCACCAAATCCTCTGGCAAGGAGTTCCACAGGTTGACTGTGCACTGCGTAAAGAGAAACTTCCTTTTGTTTGTTTCAAACCTGCTGCCTATTAATTTCATTTGGTGCCCCCCCTAGTTTTTATATTGTGGGAATAAGTAAATAAGAAAACGTTATTTTTCTTTTTCCATACCAGTCATGATTTTATAGACCGCTATCAAACCCCCCCCCCCTTAGTCTCCTCTTTTCTAATCTGAAAAGTCAAAGTCTTTTTCATCTCTCTTCATATGGAACCTGTTCCAAACCCCTCATAATTTTTGTTGCCCTTTTCTGAACCTTTTCCAATGCCTTCTCCAATGAGATGATGCAACCACATTGGTACGCACTATTCAAGATGTGGGTGTACCATGGTTTTATGTAAAGGCAATAAGATATTTTCTGCCTTATTCTCTATCCCTTTTTTAATAATTCCTAATGTTCCATGTGCATTTTTGACTGCCGCTGCTCAGGGAGCGGATGTTTAAGAGAACTATCCACAATGACTCCAAGCTCTCTCTCTTGAGCAGTTGTAGCCAAATTAGTCCCCATCATATTGTATGTATAGTTGGGATTATTTTTTCCAATGTGCATTACTTTACATTTATCAACATTACATTTCATTTGCCATTCTGTGCCCAATCACTTGTTTGGTGAGATTTTTTTAAGCTCTTCCCAATCTGCTTTGAAAAACCCAACAATAGGGGCAGTTTCCTCATGAAACCAGAATACTGTACATGCTTCCAAATGGAAAGTCCAAAGTTGTGTTTTAGCATAAATTTGAGTTAAGTAACAGTCTGCGGCAGATAACGTAGACAAACAAGATCAGGTGATTTACAAGAGACTCAGCTGAGACTAGGGATGTTAAGATGTTGTTAACTGGCTAATTGAGTAGTCGATAGAATTAGTTGATAAGGGAAGGCAGCCCGGCTCACTCCAGGTCTGAGATCTACCCCTGCTGCAGCTCTGCAGTTTAAATGTACTAAGAGCCAGGCGAGCAGCCCCTGTCCATAGCCAGCCTAGGCCCACCACAGCCAGAGGCTGCTTTGTGGCAGCCTCCCTGTCTCCTCCCCACACTCTGCTGCATAAAGGCAGCAGTGGGGTGGGGGGGGGGGGCGGAGGGGGTGAGCAAGCAGCACCATGGAGACAGTGGTGAGGGGGACTGGCTTTTCAGCTGGTTCCCCCCCTCCTTGCTGCCTCATACAGAGGCAGCAAGGGGGGGAGGGAGTGAAAAAAAAAAAAAAAAAAAAAAAAAAAAAAGAGAGAAATGCATAGTCAAGCAGTCAACTAGATTAACCAGTAAGCCAGCCTTCTCCAACCTTTTTAAGTACAAGATCACTTTTTGAATTTAAGTGCAATCCAAGATCTACCTCAAACCCAAATACCCTTGCCTCACCTCCTCTGTACCCCTTCTCTGAGGCCCTGCCCCTGCTCACTCCATTCTCCCTCCCTCCCCTTCACCAGGCTGGGGCAGAGGGTTGGGGTGCCGGCTCTGGTCTTGGATTAAGGGATTTGGAGTGCAGAAAGGGCTCTGAGCTGAGCTTGGGGCAGGCAGTTGAGGTTGCATAGGGGGTTCTAGGTACAGGCTCTGGGAGGGTGTTTGGATGCATGGGGCTAGGGCAGGGGCTTGGGGTACAGGAGGGGGTTCATGCTGAGGTAGGGTTTTGGGATGGGGCCCATCAGCTGGGCACTGCTTACCTCAGGTGGCTCCTGGATGGTGGTACAGTGGGGCTAAGGCAGGCTGACCCCTGGCCTGACCCTGCACCACTCCCAAAAGCAGCCAGCAAACTCCATCCCAAGTCCTGTTGTGCCCCCTCTCTGCTCTGTGGAGATAGGATACAGGGTGGGAGAGGGGGCACCTGGACATCAGCACCCCTCTTCTCCCTCCCCTGCCCTGCCCAGCAAGCAGGAGGCTCCTGGGGGTGCAGGGAGGCAGCTCCAAGGCAAAGGGCAGAAGGTGCGCAGCAGTAGGGAGGAGGGGCAGCTAAAGTACCAGCACTTGATAGCTTCTTGGACAAACCAGTCAGGATCACCTGTCAGAGGCTCCAAGATCTACCAGTAGATCCCGATCTACTGGTTGGTGACCATTGCAGTAAGCCTAGTTAGTCAGCTAGTCGCTTACATCCCTCGCTGAGACTTTTGAAAGGAAAAAAAAAAAAAAAAAAAAAAAGGGTAACTCTAGCGTAAAAGGTTTCCAGGATTTGTGTTATTGGGTGCACTGGGAAAGATTAATTGGATTCTTCATGTATTAATCAGACATTAAGCTTCCTGGAGTTCTATGCTGGAGAATGTTGGCTTTCTTTCTAGCCCACCAGCTTGGATGGGGCCACAGAAACACTGCTCCTTAAAATAATTTGTTCTACAAAGGAAAGCCAATAGTTATTTTGACCCTCTGGTGTTCTACCCCTTTAAAGCCTGCCACCACTCTCATTCTAAGTTGGAGAACAGACCATGCAGATTCCAAAATACTATTTACCTGAAGAGCTTGAGTTTTGCCAGCCTGTATTGTGGAAGCGTGCATTGTTTTGCAAAGGTGAAGAAAGTATGTTGGTGGGCCTCACCGGAGCACACCAAAAAGAGACTGGCCAGCTGGGGGCAGGATCTTGGATCTCTGCTGGTCCCTTAGGTTGTGCAGCCACAGGGCACCCAGGCTCCAGCCCCAGGGATCTAGCTGCCAGGCAGTACAGTGACTGTACTCTCACTCCTGAGCTCTCCCCCTATTCCCCTAACCTCCTGCACTAGCCACATCCCTGCCCTTAGGTCCGCCCGCCACAACCCACTCTCAACAGATGTTGGGACTGGACATCAGTGGATCACTTGATAATTGCCCTGTTGTGTTCATTCCCTCTGAAACGCCGAGTAATCGGGTGGTCACCCATGAGAGATTCAAATGCTGCCCAGCTGATTAGCAAAGCGCTCACAGCCAGCATCATATGTTTCTACTGGTGGTGCACATCCATACAGACCTCAGTCCACATAACAAAGTTTATTCCACAGATAGACATAAAAAAAATTGGAGGGAACATTGCCTCCCCACCCCCTGTCCTGATTCCTGGACCCTCCCCCCCAATCCTGCAGCCCGCCTGAGCTGCCCCAAGGGGGCAAGGCTCCTGACTCCACCAGGCTCCTAGGAACCAGTGCTCCATTGGGACTCTCTGGTCCGGCAACATTGGTAGTCCAGGACCAGAGAGTCCCAGTTTACAGAGGTTCGATCAGTATTTATTTTCCTACCTTGTACACATCTCCCAGGATATCGCTGGAATGTCTGCACAAGTACATCTTACTAGGTGATGCTTACCAGTTATGGTTAACCAGCAGGGGCTATATCAGCCTCCAGCCCAGTACAAACAAGCTGTTTCACCAGTACCATGCTACAAGAGATTCATTTTGTTTCACTAATAATGACCATTTAATTTTTCAGTAAGTTATAGCAAAAATGGCCATTCTGGGTCAGATCAAAGGTCCATCTAGCACAGCATCCTGCCTGAAGTACCTGGTGTTGGCCATTGATGGAAGAGGGAATGAACGTAATACGTAATCAAATCATCCATCCAGTCAGCCACTCTCAGCTTCTGGCAAACAGAGGATACAGACACCATCCCTGCTCATCCTGACTAATGGCCATTGAGGGGCCTATCTAGTTCATTTTTAAATCTTTATAGTCTTGGCTTTCACAACATCCTCTGTCAAGAAGAAAAAATCCCAAAGGTTGTTTTCTTAGAACTTGTCTTAGCTGAGTGACAACTGTAAGTCTCCTGAAACTAGCAATATTATAATGTTAAGTTACACTACTAACGAAGATGCGATAATACCTACATTTAGATAGAGCACAGCAGATATCAAAGTACTTTGCAAAGGAAAGCAGCATCATTATCTCAATTTTACATGGGAACAGAGGCTCAGGGAGTTGAAAGGGTGCCCAGGGTAACTAAGTTGGCCAGTTAGGGATAAAACCTAGATTTTCTAAGTCCCAGTCCAGTGCACTATCCATTAGGCCACACAAATATTCTGAGACAAGATGGTATGATAGGTTTAAATGAGAGCAAAATCTGTCCTTAAGCATGTGTAGTTTCCAAGATTTAGTGGGGGGAACTGAAAGACTAACTCTCAATACTTATACTTACTATAGCCCTTCCAAATACTAAAATGCACAATTTTTATAAGATGAGGACTAATTTCTTTCCCCATAGTAGAAACTTAATATTGCCCCTTTAAACTCAGCAACTTAACCCATCAGTATACAGAGAGGTGCTGCAATTCCCTGTTCTAATTCTGTTAGTGTGTATAAGATTTAAGGCATGCACTTGATCATAAAATTAATTTTCCTATTTTAAAAATCATAAATGTTATACAAGTTAGATTTATGGCCATGAAAGTCCCCTACTGGTGATTTTCAATTAGGCATTAATTTAAAAGAAACTAAGTTAACACATTTTTAATACAAGCCAAGCAAAACATTCAGAACTAGCAATTGAAAAATGACTGCATGCATTTTTAGGTTACTATTTAGAGCATTATTTTTATTACTCGCACACATCATTCTGATATTACCTTTACTCAGACACAGACACTTTTTCTTCACTTACACTGCAGATTGTAATTACACAGAACTTCTTAAAAGCTAGTAAAGTTGTTGGAATGTTACTATGCACCCACACAAGACAATATAGTTAGAACTTTGCCACATAAATCTCATCCATTTTTTCCACAGTAACCCAAGCTATGATTTCTCTCCTTCCTATTTTTATTCTGATCACAATCACCATAACTTGCATTAAACAGGTCAGGATTTTTGTTTGTATTTTTTAAAAAATGTGTGTACTTTAATTTTTTTTCTGGAAACCCATGTCAGTTGGTCACTTACCCCCTACATTTAACTTTGTCATTATTTGGAATGCAAGATCTGTGACTTCTATGCTTTGTATTACTTTTAAAAGAAGCTTTCAACAACACAGCATCAATAGGAAGCCAATTTACTTTGTAGACAAAGATAAACTCTGTGTAAACTAAAAAGCTTGTGTCTATCAACAGATTTTGGCTCAACAAGAGATATTCTATTACACCACCCACCCTGGGTGTGTCCACACAGCACAGTTATTTAAATAACTAACGTTATTTCAAAATAATGCGACCGTCTACACAGCAATTCTGTTATTTCTAAATAAACTCGAAATAACAGACAGCTTATTTTGACTTCTGTAAACCTCATTCCACAAGGAATAATGCCTATTCCAAAATACCTATTTTGAAATAGCCGAAGTGTGGATGCTCCACTGTTGCTGTTTCATTCCCTCTTCCAGCAATGGCCAACACCAGATACTTCAGGCAGGATGCTATGCTAGATGGACCTTTGATCTGACCCAGTATGGCCATTTTTGTTATAACTTACTGAAAGATTATACAGTCATTATTAGCGGGTTGCCATTCAAACAACCCAGTGACTCCTGGGGCTCTAATTTGAGGTAGCACGTCCACATTAGGGAAGCCTACCTCGAACTAATTTTGAAGCTTCCCTGTAGAGTAGATGTGCTATTTCCAAATAAGCTATTTCGGAGTACTTCTTCCAGACCAGCTTATTTCAAAATAAGTGTGCAGTGCAGACACACCCTCAAGACTAATAACCCGGGACTAAAACAGCAACATCACTGAATATTGTACCACTGCCATTTACCATGAGGCAAAAAGCTAGCAATAACTTAATTGCTTACTGTTTCTTGAAAGCATGTTATATCTGGATTGGCTGGCCTTGAAACATTCCACTTTATTTGAATAGTACTACTAGCAAATAAGTGGTTTAAGCACAGTAAGGATACCCTCTCTAGCACTAGCAAGGTAAATTAGCAGGCTGTGTTCTACAGGTGAACAAAGAGAAAGGCCAAAGTACAAGTGGGACTCGTTTTCTCCCCATTTCTCAACTCTATTTGAATGGCCATGTTTTTCGGACCTTTCAGTGTACAATACCATAATCAATTGCAATTATCCTCTGATTCATGGCTATAAAGCAACAAAACACATTAACACTTGAGGGTTCAGGGGAAAACTAGGCTAACACCCACAGCTTACATTAAGATTTAAATTCTTCTGAAGCCTCTGCCTAATTAGTAGCAACATTTTCAGTTAAACATTATGGAAGAGGTTGTGTAAAGATGTATGTGCACTTGAACACGATTATTTTTAACTCCTGAATATACTGAACTCTATTCCTGTGTCTCTTTTTATAAGCACCTAAAGAATAACCACATAATTAATACATTAGATATGAAATAGAACAGCATATGGCAAAACAGATTATGAGCTTAAACTAATTACATGATGATGACTCTGAAATCCACATCATCCTTCAGATCTAAATTTTGGGATGGAGTGTGTATGAGAACACACAACAGTTCACATAAAGCAAACATTAGAAACTATGTCTTTAAAAATGCCTGAGGGAAGGAGGGGAAGCGTGTGTTAAATAAGAACAACCAACTTATGTTAAGGTATCTACTTGCTTTCCATGGACCTGACCTTGTAAATACCTAACACAACAACATGTAGAATTTACTACCCTAAGCAGTCCCATATGATTACCAAAACTGTAATAAACCCTATGCTTAGTTCCCATGAAATTAAAATTTGCATCTACGTTTACAGGACCCATTCTTGGAATCCTTAGTCAAAGAATATTTTTTCACTAAAATCAACTGTATAATTATTATGAGAAATGGATAGTCATAAGGCTTGCAGGATTCAGTATAGTATTTATGTTAGTTTGTAATAAGAGGGTAGTAGAGTGAAGAATGAGCCTATTCTTTAAGTTTTGATTTGAATATAAAAGAGATTCAGTCAAGTATGTTTTGGCCTTTTTCTTCCATAGCTATTGAAATGGTTGAGAACTTTATATTTATATACTGAAAGACCAGAAATTATGGAAGACACTATACACAGTAGTAACCAATTATCAAAGTTGTATCGCCTTGAAATTATACTGAGAAGTGTTACATTTGGACTGATGCATGGACTAATGTCTTTCTAAATCCAAATTATTTGAATGGAAAAGGTTTCTAAAAATATAATGCAAGTAGTATTTAAAACTAGTCCGTCTATTTTTGTGCACACTTACAGCTAAAAGGAAAACCAGACTACTGTGGTGAAAATATCTAAGCAAAACAAAGTAAAAATATTGCTTATATTTTATAGACTAAAATTTCACAGATTTTATAGATTAAAATTTCAGCCTGCTGTGAATTTTAATGCCAAATTCATATAAACATTAATAACATTCTGTTTTAAACACCTGAGCTAGAAGATGCAAGTATGATTTAAAAAAAAACAAACTAGTAATAAAACCAAGTCCATAGCTCCAAAAGGTTACTAAAGAGTCTTCCGTGGACAATCTAGAAATCCTGAACATATATACTTAAGAATTTCTCTCTTTTCCAGCTTTGGAAATCACAGTGGTGAAAATAAAAGGAGAGAGAGGGGAAAATAATCCAATAAAAGAATAAAGCCTTAAGATTTTAAGGTTACCACACTAAACAAATAAGCTACAAGTTAGCTGTAGTTATACAATGTGATTTGTTTTTATGGAGTTCAATACAGATGACAGATTCAAAAATGAATGGAATTTACTTTGCTACTGGCATTCCTTTTGCAGAATAATCTCTAGGACAAACCTTGTAATTACATAGTAAAAAAGTCAGATTCTGACAAAAAAAAAGACAGTGCAAAGCAGAATCTGTTGTTACATATTAAAACGCAAGGCAAAGCAGTTTATATTTTACTCTTAATACACTACTTCTGAAAGAGCAGAGTTGGGAACAAATTTCAGTTAAAAAAAACCAAAACCTTAGATGCATACATTTCACTCTTTAGGTAATACAAAAAAATTTCATTGCCATTTTTCAAATCATTCACAAACACCAGTGATTTTTACAGATTCATAACCCCATTGGCTTGGTGGTAATGAATGTGTATTTATATATATAAAATAAATACAAGTGATGGTGTCACTATACACTATGAAAATGAATGTCTTAGAAGTAGGTCATTAGAATAAGCTACAATTTTACATACTTACCTTGTGGAAAGGAATTTGGTTGCACTAAATAAAGGAAAGCATGGACTAGTCTAAACAAGATTCCTATTGGTCCAGGTTCATGATACGCATACGTATCATATGCCTTCGCAGGCACAAACCCAAAATCCAAAGTTCCAGAAGGTGGTTTTTGTAAAGCTTGCACCTCTGAAATAGTACTTCCACAAAGCAACAACAGCAGTAAACAAAGTTCCACAGCCATAGCTAACAGTATTCATAAAATAGGAGGTAGAGATTTTTCTCCCCAAAGTCTAGAAATCTTCAGCATACTAGAAAGCTCTTCATTGGGAGTGATGTGTCAGCAGGAAAAAGCAGATGCCTTTGTCCTTTGCTAAGTCTTGGATAACGTACACTGACTTCAGAATGGTGTGGAAGTTCTTCACAGAACTGAGGCAGTGCACCATCTCTGGCAAAGACAGAAAACAACTGTTTAATGAGCGCCCTCTCTCCACAAAGATATGAAAATGTGAGATGCTGGCAATCTCATGTGGAAACATAACAAAAATTATTATACTGGCAAACTAAATATGACAGAGTAGAGACCAATTTATTCCAATGTGTGAAAAAACTGATTATACAACAATACTTGAGGAAACCACTGATTAGTCACAGTTTTGACTGGGCCTTTAAAATAAGACAAAAAAGTTATCATACTAGGACTGAAGCATAAAGAGTAAGTGAAATTAAAGGAACAAATCTTTATCCATAATTATAATATATTTTACTTAGTTACATTTAGTCCCATAATAATTGAACAGTACACTTTATTAATTTTTTAAACACACCACTCTAAATACAAGACAACCATACAAGGACTGATCTGCATAAGCAAATACAAAAGGACATAACTTTTCTATTTTGAGAATTCACAACTTTCCAAGGTTGACAAACTTTTCATATAGGTTAATAGTGGTTTTTCCTATCTTTACTTTTGCAGTATTATTTATTAACTGATGAAACATATGTTACCACCTATCATAGAAGGATTTAAACTTTCAATTCATTTTATAGCAGCAGTAAAATATAGTCATGAAAACAATCTTTTCTGGCACAAAACATTGTAGGGACATAAGACAGAACATGTGGACTTTAATGTTTTAATCCATATTTTATTAATCTCATGCATTTTCAAATACTAAAAATGTAATATACTTCATTTCCTCAAACATAAAATGCCCCTCCCAAAATATTCCCACATATTTAGTATTATAGATGCTCCTTTCCACACAGCAAATAATGTAATACAAGTTATTATTTGCCTTCAATTTGTAACCATAAAAAAAAGGAAGCTAAATCATTTTACTGATGCTGAATTTTCTAGATTCAAGAAACACCTCTGCCATCGGTAGATAAGGAAGCATTACCTGTAAAACATGAATGGATCTCATTCATACACTTCTACTAACTTTAAGGTTCTCCACAAGGTTCCATCCTTGGTTTCCTTCTCTTCTCCCTCTAAAAGTAACTTCATCCACAAATGCAAATTCAACTACCATCTGTATGCAACTCACAAATCTATCTTTCAGTAGAAAGACCAGTCTCCAGTCCAAACTTAAAACATGTCATCTCCAATATCTTCTCATAGATGTCAGCTTAAGCTCAACATGACTATCAGAACTCTTAATCACCTCCGCTAACGCATCCCACAAATCCTCCCACCTACCCCCTCTCTCAACTACAGTGAAAAACACCACCACCAATCTGACCTGTCACTGAAGTCTAATCTAGTTGTCATCTTCAACTCAGATCTCTCTCAAAGTCCTCAGCTAAGTTCTCATCATTTCACATTGTAATTACTCCAGCTTCCTCCCCTCTGGCCTTTATAAATGGAATAATCACCCACTGATATGCATTCACAGCGCCGCTCCAAAGCTCATTTTCCTAACCCACTGCTTTGACCACACCATTTCCTTCCTTGCATCCCATCACTGGCTCCCTCTTTCTATTATTTCAGTCATTAGTTATTTGTCTTTTTACTGTGACCTATGACCACCGTTCATGATTTCCTGAGGTGAACTACCCAGACTGGCTCATCCTTTGAAGGGTCATGAACCTGGTGAGCTTCTAGAATGCCCTGGAAGAACAGAGTCATCCACCTGTAGGACCAATGGTGAAGTAATACAAATACATAAACCTTAGTATCAAATAACCCCTGTTCCCCAGATCTACATGACGCATCAAAGTTTGATGAAGTATGAAAGCAAAAAACTACAATGTTGATGGTTGTGTCCCCTCGTCCTCTTTCAGGAGTATGTCACAGCTATGGAGAAATCTAAGGATATTTTCTCATCCTCCACAGCCACTGCTGAATTACACACAGCAAGTATTCCAAGGAGAAATCTACAGATCCACTAATAAATTTGTGCAAGTAGCAATAAGCATGCTTTGTTCAAAACATCAGTCAAAACCCAGAGGAGTAGGAAACAGAAGAATCCAGCATCAGAGCCATGAACCATGTCTATTCCTCCCTTTCATCATGTTCAGCTTCTGTTGCTTCTCAGTAACTGGCCTCTTTGCTAGAGAAAGCCAGGAAAGAACAACTGCTCATATTTTTCTATGTACAGAAAGAACCCTAGGGCACCTGCATACCACCACTCTGTAAAGCATACTGCAAACTTTATACAAAAGTATGCTCTAATTCCATATATATAGTACACTTCATCCAAGATTCTCAAGTCACCTTACTCCATTAAGTTTTGATACCTACGTACCTGTCTGTCAGGAGTATCCTCTTGTTGACCACTCGGTCACAATCTCTTCATGTGTTAAGTAACTGTTCTAAGGTCACACAGAGTCTCAGTTGCAGAGCCAGAAATAGCAAACAGGCTCTCCCAACTTTAGTTTTCTATTTTTACAACTATACTTCACTTCTTCCTTTTAACACTGCAATCCATGCAAACATAATATTGCAATCCAGTTATGTGACTACAACTCTGTGAACCGAGAGCTAACCAACCAGGAGCCAGACTGCTAGAGCAGGATGTGGGAGCCCTGCGGCAACAAACAAAGAAGGGGCATTTGCCCATGCCGGGCACAGATCAAGGACTCTGCTACGTGCATTATATTTTTTAAAAAGTAATCTCAAGATTTCAGTGACACCACAAGGGCAATGAAAATTTTGAGGTCACAACCACACAACTGACAGTTACTTGCACTGCTTTTGAATTATAAGTCTTCACATTCAGATTTAATAAAATAATAAGCCATGATAGCCATTGGCAAGTCACAAAGGTGTAATGTTTGGTTACAAAACCTCTCCTAGGTCTGTGATTTAATTAGTTCAACTTGTTGCCATAGAAGGTGTAGAGACTGTATGAACCTTCTAAACATCAGCAAGTATGGAACACAGTAGCAATACAATAAACAAAATACTAGATAGTCTCAACTTGCATAAAACATTCATATTGACTGCAAATTGGGAAAAGGGCTGGAGTCATACCAATTAGGTATTCAGAACATAGCATTCTCTGGATCAGTTGCAAAAAAAAAAAAATATCAAAGATTTAAAAAGGAAAATTTAAAAAGTGGGTTTCTTTGAAACACAGCAAAATTTCTCAATTTTAACAACTTTTTAAAAATTAATTCCAGAGGAGGCAGCCTGCTTCCCCAAGACAGTCAGACTTGGCAATTGGTTTAATTTTTAGCCAGTTGACAAAACGCTTAGATTATAGCTTCCTTAAATGCAACAGGAAAAAAAAATCAGTTTGTTTGCTCTAATAATATTTATAAAGCATATCCTATGGAGGACAATGTAGAGCAATAAGAAGATTATAAAAAAAACCACTGAATACTGTGAAGCCAACCCATGAAAAGGAAGTCTGCTGACATTTCAGAACTGATGGGCTGATCTGAAAAGGTTCTGATCTAATGCAGAGGAAAATGGATTATAGGAGATAATTATATACAGAGTAGTCCGAAATAGAAGACCCTCCCTTCTTCCCCCCCCCCCCCAAAATTATATTTAATCAGGTGGGATTTTCTTCCCTCCATTCCCACCAACCAGATTAATTCTTAATTCTAAAAATTAAATAGTATGGATCTGTAGTTCAACTCTGCCTTAGTTGAAGTTACAAAACTGATTTTGTGGCTTTTCTTAATTTCTTCCCTGAGTAGATGAATGAAACAAGACAGAGTCCATATTAACTGCAACTCTGCTCTTTTCCCTCCCCCTATCCTGTCTTTCCCACCCAATAAAACAAACAATTCTTGATTGAGTTTACCCTGCTGGGACCAGAATGTAATCATTCATGACCTTTCAATATGATATGTCCAAACTACACTGGTCAGTATCTCCTAAGCCAACAACTCTTTACGCTCATGTCTGAACACAACAGAACTTTGTAAACCTATACAGAGCCATGAACTGGGCACAAGTGGGTCCCTTCTTCAAGTCTGGACTAAAGACTGCAGATAGGACAGCATAGTTTTGCTTATTACAACAACTCTGAAACCAGCTAAACAAAGTGGTTTCATAGCATCCTATTCATCTCCACCTAGTTAGTCCCTGAGACACGGAATACAGGCACATTCCAAGCAGAGACTCTGACACTGCCCCATACATATAGATGGGCTCCCGGTCAGTGTGTATATCAGTTAATCTCTTTGGAGGTCTTTGTTATCGTTTGTGCTTATCTCACATTTAAGCCTTCATACACAGATCAGTTCTTGACTACCATCCTTTGGGAAGAGCCCAACATATGTGATAAAGCCTTCTCAGCACAATACATACAAAGAATTATCAAAAGAATCATCTTTGTTCTCAGCAGAGAACATAGGGTCCCACCACAGTGCCTTCTATCACACAGTGGTCATCCCTTCGTAGTGTTTTCTATAGCGGGATCTTCTCTTCCCTAGTCCTTCTGCCCTTTTCTCCCATTCACTGTTTGCTACAGCAGGGTCCAACTCCCTTCTCCCCTGGCTACTAGGGGATCTCTCCATCACACCCCCACACTACACATGGTGGCGCTAGACAAGAGCAGACTGACCAATTAGACCCCAAGAAGTTTAAGGGGGGGGGGGAGAGAAGAGATTTATTATTACCTCCAAGATACAGTTAATTTGATGGAACGTGGGCTTTGTAACAAGTGCATTAATATGCATTAGGTTGGCATAGTTTTTGGTTTGTGCAAAGAAGAACTTCAATATTTTGGGGGGGGGGAGGGCGAGAGATCCGCCCCCCAAGGGCTAGCACTACCTCTTACGATTTCGGCAATGCTTACCTCTCTCCGCACACACCGGGATTTTCCTTACCGCAGCAGCGCCTCAGACCCCAGGATAATGGCTGCTCTCGGGGCAAGGCTTTCCTGGACCCGCCACCCGGGAAAGCAGCAGCCACTTGCGGGGCAGGACGCAAATATGCTACCCAGCAGCCTTCCCCCACCAGGAGCTGCGCGGGACGAGGCGCCCCGCGCTGGGACCCCTCCGGGTCTAACCCTTCCCCGCAGAGCAGCGGGAGCCGACGGCGCGCGAGCGGAGCCAGCCGAACACTCACCCCGGGAGCTGGCAGCCCGCTCAGTCCTCCGGCTGGTCCAGCAGCTCCGCGTGCGGCGGGAGCCTACTCCCCCTAAGCCTCCGCCCCGCCAGGCCCCGCCTCCAGCCGCGCGCACCAATCAGCTGCTCCCCGCGCCCCCACACGCGGCTCCTGAATGCGCCCAGCGGGGGCTGCGGGCCCGGCGCGGGAGGCCGAACTTGTGCAGAGTGACGCGCGCTGGGCTCCCCAGCAGAACGCAGGGCTCGTCCCTGTGCGGCTTTCTGTGCAAGCCGAGGCTGGACAGGGCGGTAAAGAGACCAAGTTCTGGAGAAGGGCTCATCTCTATCCTTCCCCTCCCCCCCCCCAGTGAATGCCCCGAACTTCAGGCCTCCTGACACTTCACAGTTGGATGCAAGTTTTGCAGGTGGTCTCTGAGGGAGCCCAAGGGGTTAATCCCGAGCCAAATTTCACAGATCATCCGTTATTTCTACACTGGGGCAAACCAAACACCAGGGTCCAAAGACACCTCTTTATCATGAAGAATTTAAACTCAAAAGGGATCCAAGCATGAGGCACTGTCCTATGGGCTGTGCCAAAATCTGAATGCCTCCTTAAACTGGGGAGAAACTAGAGCTTAATTTTGCCTGTTGACCCCAGTGTCTCATTTTTACCCCTTCAGACTGGAGATTTGTGATTGCTCTTCTGGTCCTGGCCTATTCTGGGGTTTAGGAAGGCTACACTGAATGTTCTTTAGCAATCCCAGTTATGCTTTTCCTGTGAATTTATATTATTAAAAGCTATCTTTAGCTTTTGGGACAATACCTTATTTTATCTTTTCTGAGTTGCCCTGATTTCCTGACAAGATTATACTTTCTAATTCCCGGGACTCATGTCCCTGTTTCTAAGTGGTTCTTTTGGTGTCTGAAAGAGACCAGGGATTTATCAGTAGGACAGGGAGCCAAATGAATATCTATGAACTCTGTATTTCCTATATGTCAATCTGCAGGAACTTCTATTCTCCAGGGACTGTATTTGTGCCCTCTTTGTCACACCATGTATATTTTATTTGCAGTTTTAAAATTGTAGGTTAGTTTTCAAAACATAAGAATGGCTACATTAAATCAGACCAATGGTCCGCTTAACCCTGTATCTTGTCTTCTAAAAGTGGCTGTTGCCCAGTGCTTCAAAGGGAATGAACAGAACAGAGCATTTATCTAGTGATTCATCCACTGTTGTTCAGTCTCAGCTTCTGGTAGTCAGAGTTTCCAGGACACCCAAGGCATTGGGTTGCTTCTCCAGTCATCCTGGCTAATAGCCATTGATGGACCTATCCTCCAAGAATTTATCTGATTTTTTTTTGAACTTGGTTATATTTTGAGCCTTCACAACATCTCTTGGCAATGAGTTCTACAGGTTGACTTACTTCGTATGAAGAAATGCTTGCTTGTACTTCTTTTAAACCTGCCCCCTATCAAATGATCCCTGGTTCTTGTGCTGGGCAAAGGGGTAAATAACACTCCTCCAGCTGGGCTTTCCCTAACTGGAATATCAAGACATAGCCAGTAGGAATGATTCTTGTGCACTTTTCACAGAGTCGTTCTCACTTTTCAGTGCTACTGCTCATGGCACGGTTACAGTGACCATATGTATCATTTTGGCTGGTACAGCCCCATTTTTAAGCTCTGTCCCAGCTGGCCTGCCTTTTTGGCAAAATAGGGCATTTTTTTCCATTTGCTCTCACCAACTGACCATCAGCTGGCAAGAGCAATCAGGACAAATGCACAATTTTGCCAACCATGTGACCCCTAGGAAGATGTAGAGAAAATGTGCAGGGGGGAAGGTGGGCAAGGGACAATGCTGGATTTGCATAGGAGAGAGGGTTTGAGAGAGCAGCTGGGGCAGCTGTGCAGGTAGGTAGCAGGGGGGCCTCAGGCTGGCCCTGTGGGCATGAGGCAAAAAGGGAGGAGGGGAGTGCTTGGGCTGGCCCCATGTGGTGTTTCATTTTCCCTTGGGAAAATATGATCACCCTAGGCAAAGTAAGAATTTACATTGGTAAAATGAGATCAGAATGCTGCCCTAGATATCCCTAAAAACACTGACATATTATAGAAGGTTTTTATTTCTCTCTTTCACTCTCCAGATAGAAATAAGTGACAGAGGTGGAAAGAAACCAAGGACACAGCTATAGTAGCTAATCTCAAAAGACATGATCCTCAGCTGTTAAAGATCCTCAAGGAAAACAAAGGTGTAGCTGCCAAATTGGAAGCATTCAAGAATGAACTAGGGAATTAGGAATTCAGATTCAATAGTATATCACCTAAAATAGGCAAAAATAATTGGGCAAAATTTGTTTCCAAAGAGCAAATACAGCTCATGAGCACTCAGAAGTTTTCTCCAAACTATCTGCTAAATTTGATTCCTTTGCCTCATATAATTATAAAATGGAAAGGCAAAATTTCAGTATCAATTTGATTACCTATAGGCTTCAGAAGTAAGTCAAGCTATTACAGACATAAATAATTTCAGGGATGCCTAGGACTACAGTCAGAAATTTGGGAGAGATTATGTATATTAAAGGGTGACATGAGAAGTGAGATATATAAGTAAATTAGCTCTGCGTGGTCAGAAGAAACTCAAGTTTTCACTTGGCCCATCAATGGCGAGCGACTATTATATGAAAAAGAACAGTAGTTTGTATATACCGGTGGGTGGGTTGCTTCTGAACTAGTTACATGGAATTAAAGGCAAAAAAACTAATTTTCACAAAATAGTTTACTTTTGCAAAAATAAATTTGTCAGTGAAACTATTTTGCTGATGTTAGGCAAGTCCATGCCTTCTGTTAAAAAATGAATAACGCATAACTTCTTTCCCAGCTTTTGGTGCATAGGGTGGTGAATGAAAGAAAGGCACAACTTTGCAGTTATGTTTGAGTTTCCTTATGCTACAGGTGTGGCACCTGGAGGCACCTGAAAATGATTGTCAAGATAATTTGTAATGGACTATCAAATGAAAATGTGTTCACTGAGTGACCTGCTGATTTTAAATGGAAATATTTGAATTAGCTTTATCACCATGAGATGGTAGATGGGAGCCTGACCTCACCATCTGCCTTGCCGCAACTCCAGGAGCAGCTCTGATGAGATCCAAGAGCATTCTGAACAGCTGCTGACCTTTCTCTGCCACAGCTGCTCTGCAAGTCTCATACTGATTCCTGCAGCACCTCAGGGGAGGGAGAAGAGAGCAATTCTGATTGCTCTACTGTTGGATGAGGGATAGCAGGGTGGGAGCTCAACTGGTTCCACCTGAGCCTACAGAAGCAGCTAGCAAGTGATGGTCCCTTGTCCTAGGGATGGTCCCTTGTCCTAGGGAGTTCCCTAAGTGCAGCCTAGAAGAGTGGGGGAAAGAGAGAGAGAGAAAAAAAAAACCCTGAGAACTTTTGAATTCTGTTGTTCTCCATAGCACATCTCTGTCTGCCTCGTGGCACACTGGTGTGCCATGGAACACAGTTTAAGAAACACTGAATATTAAGGTAGCATTACAATCCTCAGAACCCCTGCTTCACTGCCAGCTAATTCTGAAGGCACCTAAGTCCTTCAGCATCTACATTTTACTGTCCAAGTTCCCTAGGCTACAATACACATGTGAACATGTCTAGACTACAAAGTTAAGTTGACCTGAGGTAATTTGACATGGGTGCTGTATGTGACAGTTGAGGTATCCTTTATACGTGTATTGATATCCTGAAGGGCAAGGAATTGATGATACTCCAGCAAAGTGCTAGACAGAAGCTTGGTTGGCTTCTCTAAGAAATTCATAGTGTCTATCAAGGCCCGTATGCCAGCAGAAGTTCTGGATGTGTCCTATGGTTGGATTTGCATAACAGATGGCTGCTCTTGAAGGATTTAGCCTTCAAGAAAGAGCTTTTTTGGCATTTTCTGTCTCTCTATTTTTTTCCCTGCTTGTATTGTACTAAATAAACAATACAAGTCAACTGGTCCAGGACTGAATTGGCAGAATTGTTTAACTAGGTCTGTGTCACACAGGCAAATTCATATGTTTCATTTGAAATTTTGGTTTAGGCTTGTAATGCCTTATGGGACCAAAATATTGGTGCAGGTTTATGGGAAAATGGTGTTAACCTATCATGATGCACTTATCTTCCTTCCTGAAATAAATGACAAACAAACCAAACCTTTTTCATAAGCCTGGGTTGCCCACTTTTATGCTGCAGTATGATATGTGTGGACCTTGTTCAGCTGTATACTCTTGCTGTGAGCATTACAAACAGTTTGCACCTTATCCTGCAGTATTTACACAGCTGATACAGGAGATGCAGCATGATATAATGTGATGCCATGCAAATAGCCCTGATGGAAGACATAGAGCAGTGTAATTTGCAGTTGCTGGTGACAGTCACGTATCATCTTGACTCAACTGAGTGCTTTTTCTGGATCCAGGAAACAAGCACTGACTGGTGGGAATGCTGCAAAACTTTCAAATGCATAAAGTCACTTTCTTGAAACTGTGTGAAGAGCCTTCCCCAGCCCTGAAGTGCAGCAGTATTAAAATGAGAGCTGCTCTCACAGTGGAGAAGCAAGTGGTGATAGCTCAGTGGAAGCTTGCAATGCCAGACTGCTCATGGGCAGTCGGGCACCAGTTTGGAATGGGTAAATCCACTTTGCGATCTGCTAGGGCCATTAACTGACTTCTGCTAATAAGGGTAATGTCTCAGGACATAGTTTGTATAGAATGCAGATTCCTATTTTGGCACCAGACCACCTTGCCAAAGAGTACATAAACCAAAAGGGGTACTTCTCAATGGTGTTGCAAGCACTGATGGATCACAGAAGCCGTTTCACTGACATCAATGTGAAATGATTGGGAAAGATACATGACATGCCTTTTTAGGAATAAAGGTCTGTTCAGAAAGCTGCAAGCAGGGAGTTTCTTTTCAGACTGAAAGATAACCATTGGTGATGTTGAAATGACAAGCACTGTCCTGAGAAACCCACCCTACCCCTTGCTCCCAGGGCTCATAAAGCCATGCATAGCAGTAAGAACCCATTTAACCATAGGCTGAGCAAATGCAGAATGGTTGTGGAATGTCCCTTTGGATGTTTAAAGGGTTATTGGCATTGCTTGCTTGGTTAAATGTCAAGGAAAGCAATATCTCCTTTGTTATTGCTGTCTGCTCCATAATATATGTGCAATTAAGGGATAAAACTTTCTACTAGCTTGTGGGGTTCACACAGATTTCCTGGGAGCTGTTTTGAGCAGTCAGAAACTAGGGCAATAAGATGAGCACATTGAGGAGCTCTGCATCTTTGTGAGGCTTTGATACCCAGTTTCAGCAATAAGCCAGAGTGATGTGACATTTATCTGTTTTGTTCCTTACCGAACTGCCCCTTCCATTGCATTTGCTCCACTGTAAACTCTAACCCCACCAATCACTGTATGTTGAATGAATAAAGCTCCTTTTCTCCACAAACACACAGAGACAGCAAAGAAAGTAAGATAACTAGGGACAAAAGGACTGATAACATTGTGGGAAGAGAAACAAGGAGAGCTTGCTTAGTGTTGCACTACAATAACAAATAAAGGTGTGGAAAAGAGTGCCTTCTGCTCCTTGTACTCTCCCCTGGTGTTGAGTGTAAGGGATACGGAATTCCACATCCATCCTCCATCCACCATCCACTTCACTTAAGGGTGATGCTTACCGGTTAACCTTTCACATTCCTAATTGGGACCAGATTTTCAAAACAGCAGCTAACATCCCATTTAGGCACCGGAATAAGTGGCTGAACTAAAAAAAAAATACCCTAAAACAATGGGTGGTATGCCCTTTTGAAATCTGTCAATAAATGTTACCACAAGAAGATTTGCTTGATGCAAAACACATTTGAGCATATCTGTTCGCAATGATTGGTGCTCAGCACTCGAAAATGTGGACACATATCAATGTTTTGTTTAAGTTCAAAAGAAAATCAGTGAGTGTTATGATAGATGTGATTTAGACTATAATGGTCATTTAAGTAGCACTCACCATTAACTCGAGCGGACCTAGGTATTAGACATAGAGTGGAACACTCAAAATTTTCCACGATTTGGAAACCTATAATTTCCAGCTATTTTCTCTATACCTATATTGGGGAATTCTGACAGAAGTAATAGGACCTTTCAGAGTGATACAGAACTTAAAGTGCAGTCACTGTTACACAAGGCAATATATTCAAACTAGTTATTGCCTTACTCCTGAGAAGAAGAAAAAGAAAAGCTATCAAAGAGGAGATGATCTTTTTCCCATTCATTCCCTAGATTTAAAAAATAGCTTGATATTTAGTTGTAAACATTTGATTTGTGCCAGATTATGGCATAATTTTAAAAAGGATTGTCTTCATTTGAATTTAGGATTTATCCAGCTATTGATCACAGTTTCTTCAGAAACATTTTTTCTTGTCATTTACATGTTTTGCTGATACACTGTGCTGTGCTCCTCTTGCAACTTTGATAAATCTACATGTCAACTTGTCAAAGAGATTTAAAATGATATTCATCTTCTTTTATCTGAGAAAGCCTCTACTAGTTCCTATAGCAGATTTCACAGCTAACCAAGATGCAAAATGACAAGGGATTACATGATGCATGTACTCTATGCTAGTAATTTTTCTAGTGAGCAATCCTGTCAAGATTCTCTATAATCTCTGTATTTTATATCTGCCTCCAAGCTTTGACAGGCAAGATTCTGGCACATTAGGACATTACAAAAGGAGAAATTAAAACAGTGAGACTATACAGGTTTTGGCATCAAAATAGGAGAGTGAATTCCCTCCATCAGTTGCAATTGGTTTTGATGGGAGATGGGAGTAATGGCTATGAATAAGTATCACGCCAGATTGCAGTCCTTACTCCCTTTGTATCATTCTGATGCCAGAAAGTGGCTAGAAAGCTACTCTGGGCATTGTCATGATACAGGAGAATCCTCCAGTGGCGTAGAGCTAGGGGCCTAAAGTAGGGAGCATCTAGGGGTCAGGATAGGGCATGGTCAGAGCTTCGGGGGGACTATTAGCAGCCAACATAATCTAGAATAGTGTTTCTGAAAGTGCTCTGAGAAATCACTTTGAGAAACACCTTAACTGGATGCCCCAGTTTGTTTATTTACTGGTGCCACGGCCACGGAGCCTCGCGGCTCCCATCGGCTCCGTTGTGCTCGTTTCAGCGAAGTGGAGCCGAAGGAAGTGGCATGGGCCGGGCCACTGCTTCTTGCTGCTCCGCTAGGCTGCAAAGAGCGAACGGGAACTAATGGGGGCCGCGAGGCTCCGTGACCGCGGCGCCAGTAAATAAACAAACTGGGGCGGCCAGTTAATGCGTTTGTCAAAGTGGTTCACGGAGCACTTTCAGAAACACTGAACTAGAACATCCTTAAAAGATGCTGTAAATTATACCAGTGACTGAAATTAGCTCTCAGTCAATCTCAGGAAGAAGGGGGCATAAAAATGACATATGATCTAGGGGACAGAGTGGACCACAAGCTAAACAGGAGTCAACATTGGGACACTGTTGAAAAAAAAAAAAGCAATCATGGGGTGTATTAATAGGCATATTGTGAGCATGACACAAGAAGTAATTCTTCTGCTTTACTCTGTTCTGATTAGGCCTCAACTGGAGTATTGTGTACAATTCTGGGGACCACATTTCAGGAAAGATGTGGACAAACTGGAGAAAATCCAGAGAAGAGCAACAAATGATTAAAGGTCTAGCAAACATGACCTGTGAGGGAAAACTTGAAAAAACTGGGTTTATTTAGTTTGGAAAAGAGAAAAATGAGAAGGGACATGATAACAGCTTTCAAGTACCCCAAAGCTTGTTACAAGGAGGAGGGAGAAAAATTATTCTCCTCTTTGGAGAGGACAAGAAGCAATGGGCTTAAATTTCAGCACTGGAGGCTTAGACTGGACTCCCTTCCTAATAGTCAGGATGGTTAAGCATTGGCATAAATAAAGAGGTTGTGGAATCTCCATCACTGGAGATTTTTATGAGCAGGTTAGACAAACATCTATCAATCAGAGATGGTCTAGGTGGTGCTTGGTTTTGCAAATTTGGATTGGACTACATGACTTCTCAAGGTTCCTTCCTGTTATATTATTGTATGGTTCTATGATCACCTTCATGTCCTCTTCCTATACTTCCTATTTTATTGCATCTATTATACCTCATAACAGAGGTGTTATCACATGGCGCTTCTTCCCTTTGTAGGTACTGATTATGAGGGGAAGATTATATTTATACTATTTAGTTCTTTTGTGATTTGATCTTCTGAAATTCCACTGTTCAGTTTCTGTTCATTTGTCCCCTTTCCCCTTGTCTTGAATCAACCCTCACTCTACTGTGGAAGTGATAGATGCAACATCACTTTCAAGGTGTGTATATATTTTCCCCCAGCTTTTTTGATTTCTCAGAGAACAATTTATGAATCCAGCCTACTTAAATTCTCATCAAGTCCTGAAGCAAAGTTTCTGCACAGGAGTGAATTTCACACAGTCTGAAAAAACAATGTTTGCACTGAAACCAATTTTGTTCACATAATTTACATTGTGGTAGTACCTAGAGGCCTCAGTCAGGTTGGAGTCTGTCACAGGACATAGCTGCCCCTAACCACCCAGCTGCCTGAGCATAGCTTCCCATCAAGAGGTTGGTCTTCTCAGATTTCCAGGCACCAGTCTATATTGGAGATGTGGCTTAGTCCTCTAGTCAGTTAATAAACTTAACCCCTTGTAGGCTAGCAAAAGTCATAGAATTAATCTCAGGTCCAACTGAAGAGTCCCAAACAAAAAGGATACACTGCACTTTTCTTTAGCCTACCATGTACAGACCCTTTTTCTAATTCCCTGTGAACTACCTTTCACAGTCTTTTTTCTGCTCTAGCATAGAACTGGAGGCTCCAGATTGACAACCCCCACCCTCTCTCGGTTTGATTCAGTCTAGTCTAGTCCAGTCCAGTCCAGTCCAGTCCAGTCCAGCCCGCAAGTCTTAGGTCTTCAGTGTTGGGGTATCCATCTGCAGCTACATTCCTCCCAGGCTTGCACTCTCAGTCCTTTTATAAGGGTCAGGTGTCCATTAAGTCATCATTTGACCCTCCTTAGTCTGCCCTTCTTCAGGCTACTGAATTATGGCACAGGTGTGGCCAGACTACCAATTCTCCCAGCTCCCATTAGCTGGGAGTGGCAAACCACAGTCAACGGGAACTGTGAGCGACTGTATCTGCAGACGCACTGGTAAATAAGCATCTGGCAGCCTGCCAGGGGCTAATCCTGGCAAACTGCATCTGGCCCATGGGCCACTTATTGCTCACCCTTGTGTATACCTGTAGACTAGGGCTGATGTACTCATCACCACTAAATATCTGTTGGGGATAATTTTTAATTACCCCTAATTGATTTACTGCATCAGAAAGGGAGTTACAATGCAACCCAGAGAGGAGAGACTGAAACATGCATTTTAAATACTTAATTCGGTTAACAGGGTGCCTAAACATTGAATAATAAAAATTAAGGATAAAATCCTTTTTAAAACACATGAAACACATAACATAGTGAAGAACCATTCAAATCAAATGCATGGTCACTGGCCAGCCAGAAGCAAGAAACTAGCACGGTGCTTAGGTGACTTGCATTGCCAACCATCTGTTTGGAAAAAGGGGTCAATTCCCATCACTATTTGTGAACTTAGTCTCCTGCTTATGGTAAGTGAAATTCCCTCCGATTTAGAGTGACCACTCCCTGCCCTACACACACAGTGTAATCCTACTTTATAGGATTAACTGTTGCAAAGACGTTCAATTGGCTGTCTGCCCTGGAGTGAATTATGCCTGATGTGAGTAAAAAAGATGAGGGTTTTTAAAATATGGATATGGAATATATTCAGCAAAACAAACAATGAAATTAATTCATTCACTATGTTTTCAGGGAGAATGATAATGCCACCTGTGAAATTTCCATAAGGAGCACACACCCAACACTCATCATGGGATTAACCTGACAGGGTCCTTCAGCTCCAGTTTCTATGATTAACTTTAAAAGCAGTGTCATACTCCCCAGATGAGTTGCTGTATGAGAGATGCTTACATCTGATATAGATCAGAACTCAGCTAGTTGAAAATTTACCATCTGAGTAAGCAGGAGGGCTGGGTTCTGAAGCACGTCTCTCAAAAAATGTTCGCTCAGCTTGCTCCTCCCGTTGGAGGCCCTGGCTGCTGAAGTCCTAATAGCTTGGAACGAGTAGGGAGTAACTGTTACTGCAAAATGTCTACATTGTGCTTTTAGACTTGAGTTCCCTTCTCCCTGTATTGCTGCCAGAAGCAATGGGATTTCTGCACCCCCGTGTGCCGCTGTAAAGGAAATCTACAAAGAAGCATCAAGCTGCTAATGTATTTTCTATCAGATATACAGAGCAGAAGCACAGTTTATCCCCTCTGCTGCCTCACAGCTCTATCCTTCCTCTTGTCAGATTCAGCACAGGAATGTGCATGATGACTACTGAACAAGACAAAGTTGCAGTGAGGATGGTAAAGTGCTTCCCACTTTGAACTACATTCTCCTTCCAGTACAATTAATGACAATTTAACAGCAACACTTTTTCCTGAGAAAGGTGGGTGAATTATCAATGTGGTATGTGGAATAGCCAGGCATTTTTCAGTGATTAAAAAAACCCTAACACACTTTAGATTATTTTTTGCATTCTAACTCCAACACAGTTAGAGTACCTTCACAGTTACAGTGTGCAAAGCACACGGAACTCAGTTCATAATTATTTGAATTTGCATAGGTACATGTCCGGTTCAAACTACTTTTTAACTTGGTAGATGTGTCAAAGCAATGCTACAGGTGTGAATACAGGAAACACATTTAATGCTTTTGAGCCTGCTTTAGGATTGTTGTCCGTACCTGGACTGTAACCTTACAATCTAGTAAGCTGATAACCATACAATCTAGTAAACATAACTGTGCTGCCCTAGCAGCAGAATAAGAATCAGATTGTGACACTGAGTCACAATCTGCCCCAATTCAATGCTGCTCCAGGGGAGTAATAATCTCTACCTTTTGCTGGTGCATCTTACTGACCCCGTTACTTTGGTTCTGCTGTGCTGGCTCAGGTAGAGAAGAGCCAAAAACCTGTCCTGTCCACCCACTCCTCACCCACTCATCCTGCATGGCCCATTGAGGCTGCTCCTGTCACTGGAAGGATTTAGCAATATGGGCACTGGTGAATAAATGGACAAGCAAACACAAGCTCTTTCATAGATGCATAGATTTAAAACCCTGAAGTAGGGATGGGGAACCTTTTTTGGGTTTGGGGCCACTGACCCACAGAAAAATCAGTCGGGGGCCACACATAAACGAGAAGCCAAAAAAAACAAAAACAAAAATCAACCCTTACTGACATGGCCCCTGACTGAGAAGAAGAAAAACTTCCCACATTCCCCTTGCACACCAGAGCCTAGGAGGGTCCAGCCTAGTAGATTTTCTGTGCTCCAGTCCGGTGGTCAGGCAGCAGGGGGCTGGAGCATCAGAGCGGGCTCCCCAGTGCTGGGTGGGAGGGCCCTGAGCCTTGAGTCTGGATTCAGTCAAGCTGGGGGCTGCATCCGGCCCCGGGCATGAGGTTCCCCACCCCTGCCCTGAAGTGACCATTCTGACCATCTTTTCTGGCCCTCTGCAGAACTTCCCCAGTAGTCTTTGCATCAAATCTTAACTTTTGTTTGAGCTTCAGCATCTCTTTCAGAAAAAATCTTGGAGGGACAGCTGTGTTAATCTGTAACTTCAAAAACGTGTAAGTCTTGTGACACTTTCGAGACTAACAAAAATATAGCTTGGGCAAAACCCGCTTCATCAGATGAGTTGGAGTGGAAATAACAGAATCTAATATATATATATAGCATATAACATCAAAAACCATTTACCTGTCAATTGTAGGATCTGTGTTAATGAAGCTAATTAAATGGGCTGCATGTGTACCATTGATAGCTTTTGATGTAGAAATGCAAATATTAAAGGCAGGGAAAATTAGAGAAATTGGCTTTGTAGTGTGTTAATCAGTTAATGTCTCTATTCAAGCACAAGGTCACAGTGTCAAACTTGCAAATAAATTCCAGCTCTGCAGCCTCTCTCTGGGCACATCTAGACTACCCTTGGCTACCGAAAGATATGCAAATTCATGCTGAATTTGCATATCTTCTTCTGATCCCTTTTTCTGAAGAGGTTTAAAAAAAAACAGTCTAGATGTGGTTTTTTGTGCAACCTCTCCCCCCTTTTCAAAAGAACCCTGTAAACCTCAGTTTTTGAGTAATAAGGCTTCTTTCAAAAAAGGGGGGGTTTTGTGCAAAAAACCCCAACTAGACTGCTTTTTTTTCCTCGAAAAAAAACTCTTCCGAAAAAGGGATCAGAAGAAGATATGCAAATTCACAGTGAATTTGCATATCTTCTTTCAGAAGCCTGTGGTAGTCTAGACGTGCCCTCTGTAACTGGGTGGTGAAATTCCTTTGTAGAAGAACGGCTACTTTTAAATCCATGATTGAGTGACCAGGCCAGTTAGAATGTTCCTCTACAGGTTTATGTGTGGTACTATTTCTGATGTCTGAGTTGTGTCTATTTATCCTTCGTGGAAGAGATTGGCCCGTTTGTACAGAGGGGCTTTGGTGGCACTTGATGGTATATATATCACATTAGAGGATGTGCAGTTGCATGAGCCTGTGATGTTGTGGCTTATGTTGTTAGGTCCTGAGATGGTATCACTTATATAGATGTGTGGCCAGAGTTGGCAACAGGGTTTATTGCAGGGGTAGGTTCCTGTGTGAATGTATCTGGGGTGTGACGTGTGGCTGCTGGTAAGTATTTACTTCTGTGGATGAGGACTGGCCTGTTTCCCAAGTGCTGTGAGAGTGAGGGATCATTTTCAGGACAGGTTGTAGATTATGAATCATGCACTGGAGGGGTTTAAGTTGGGGGCTGTAGGTGATGACCAGTGGTGTTCTGTTACATAACCTGAAAGGTCCAACGAAGAAAATAACCCAATCTCAGTTCATATTGAAGCTTTCTTGGGATGGATTGAGTCAGGCGGAGTGAGTCAGGTAACATTTTTATAATTGGGTGCTTACGAATTTTAAATCTGTACTGCCTCACCAACATATAGCTTCATTAAAGAGATAAAAATCTCCCACAACATTTCTGCTGTCAAAGTGGGATTTGAAATACTAGCAGGGATTGCGGTTATCATTGTGAGCTAATATTGCTCACATCAAAATGGCTCAGCTGCTTAAGGCTCTTAAAATTCTTTATGTGCTGTTGCCAAATATGTGACAGTCTCATGTACAGCTATTTCATGAAGCAGAAATAAAAACTTGAGAGAGTTTGCATATTCCCTACATGTGTGCTGGAAAGCACCACAGAACACTCACCACTGGCCAGTCTGGTAGCTCTCATGGCCAGGGCTCGACAAACAGTGGCAAGATCTACTCACCAGCCCCACACCGCGCATGTGCCAGACTGGCACTGCACATGCGTGCAGTGCCGATGAACGGAGTGAACGGGGCGAACGGCTGAAATCTACTCGCCATGGGCGAGTAGAAACAGCGATTTGTCGAGCCCTGCTCATGGCTATCTGAACTCTGCTCTGGGCCAGCCTTGGGAAAATCTCTTTATTTGCTGTGATGCAGTTTGCCTGTCTATAAAATGGGTATAATAATACATGCTCTCCTGGTTGTGCATTTGTGAACACTATTTAAAATTTGTGATGTTCTCTTAGGGTACATCTACACAGTATTGTTACTTCAGAATAACTGATGTTATTCCAAAATAAAGTCCACGTCTACACTACAAGCAGTTATTTTGACATAATGTCAAAATAATGTTGAGCCAGAGGATTTCTTACTCTGACTCCTGTAACCCTCATTTTATGAGGAGAGAGGGAAGGCAGAGGAAGAATGTTCTTCCTTAGACTTCCTGCTGCGTAGACAGTGCCAAAAGTCGAAATAAGCTATTTTGACTTACGCTATGCAATTGACGTAGCTCAAGCTGCATAGCTTATTTCAGCTTTAACCCTGCTGTGTAGATGCGCCCTTAGAGATCCTCATCTGAAAAGTGCTATAAAATACAAACTATGGTATTAGGAAGCTGGATGGGTATATGTACTGTTTGGGAAATATTTGTTTAATGAAGAAAATTATATAAGCAACTACATTGGCAGGAAATCGAGAACTCTTTGCTTCTCATATTAGCTAAATAGCCTTTTTCTTGCAGATTTGTCTCATCTTCCTAAATCAGTTTTGGGAAACCCTGTAGTGTCAGTCACTATTAGCATTTGGAACTGCGTTAAGAGGTTTATGGGAGCTCATATTAATCTGCCTAGGTTAACCTTTATATCCAGGCTGCCTGAGTAGTTGTATTTCAGGTTTGCAGAATGTCAGTCCTTCTCATTGGGCAGAAAAGAATTTAGTCCCTATTTAACTCTGCTTTGATCATGGTGTTATTCAGTAATTTTGAGCTAATTTTTGACCAGGAAGGAATTTCTCATGAGCAATTTGTGGCTCATCAACTAAGTTGCTTAACTAGCTGAGGAAAATTCTTAGACTCTTCACTCCAGAAAGCTGAACCAGAGAGGAAATGCCAATCAGAAAAGATTATTTTATTGTGTCAGGCTGTTATTATTTGGGAACTGAGACTATGGTCATATATTAGATAATGATGTGCACTGAATTTTAAGAATTCTACTTCACTGGGTAACAAGAAGGGAAGAAGAATGGTTGGTGGTTACGGCACAGAGGGTGAGAGCATCTGGATTTTATTCTTGGTTCTGTCACAAACTTCTCTGTGTGACTTGAGCAAATCAAGTCTTAGTGCCTCAGTTTCCTCAGCTGTAAAATAGGGATAATGGGCCCAACCTATTAAACAAGGCAATACAGTATTGAGATCCCCAGAGGAAAGGTGCAATAGAAGTGGGCCTGAGGTTGGTATCACATAAGTAATTAGGTAAAACCATTTGTTTATGTCTGAATACTGGTGACATCGTAGCAGAATATTCAGAAGATTTCATCATTTAGAAGCCTTCACTAATTTGGCACTCTCAGAAGCTGACAACTGTGTTTTGTCACACACCATCCATCCATCTTCTTTCTGGTCATTGCCTATTACACTGACCTTCCACCATTCCTTCCACCAAGCCATGCCAGGATTATTTCCATCACTATGCCTAATGT
This sequence comes from Pelochelys cantorii, assembly GCA_032595735.1. Classification (NCBI taxonomy): domain Eukaryota; kingdom Metazoa; phylum Chordata; order Testudines; family Trionychidae; genus Pelochelys; species Pelochelys cantorii. The sequence continues at coordinate 29,721,258 of CM064331.1, forward strand.
GACCAAAGTTCATAAAGTTGAGTCTGTTGATTTCTATATCAGGGTCTGGTTCACTTTCAGTCATAGTTCTAACCTAAGCAGTTGTCTCCTTTTCTATCCAGTAGGTACACAAGAGCTTCACCAGCACCAGATCTCAAAATCTTCCATTTTCTTCTTCAGCTGTAAATCCCTATGGTACAAATCACTCTTTCACCAGATGCACCTTCGCGCATTTTGAGATGACATGTTTTTTCCATGCATTCTTAAGGGAGTCCATCGCTGAACAAACCAGCTTGAATCTTCATCGAGTTTTATTGGAACCACCTCTGGGTTGGATATGATCCCAATAGAGGGAGCTGTCCCAAAGCTATCATTTACACTAGTTTAATGCAAAGTAACTCCACTGAATTCAATGGAGTTATTGCAGATTTATAGCAATTTATCCGAGATCAGAATCTACTCCTGTATTTTATTGTCTGTAGCTGTATAAGCATCTTTTGTCTTATTGGCCTATTAATAGCTGTTTGGGGCAAGGAATGTGTGTTTTGTGTTTCTACCGTGCCAGCAGTGTGGCAGGGATGAATAGAGACAATTATGCTGCTCACTTAAGTATGCACACTGGCATTATCCGTTCTACAATATACAGTGGGAACAAGTTGGGTACTTGCTAATGTTTGTTGCAACATTTACCTGAGTCCAAAATCTCCGTCCATCCATTTGTTTTCTTTTAAATTTCCTGGAAAAGACACAGTCAATTTTGTTAAAGATAATTACAGTTAAAAGGATATAATATTACAACAGATTTAACTAGTTTTTGCTTTGTAGAGGTTAAATAAAGTGTCTTCAAAATTAAAGTGTGGCTGAAATATCTGCTTCAGCCTTGTGAAAATAGCCTGGTAACAGTTTGACATGGTTTTAATGAGGGCTAGCCCAGCAGACGGATGAAAGCACAACATGCTGCTACCCAGGTGATTTGCATTTTGGCTCTGAGTTCTGTTCCAACTTCCCTTACTAGCAAAGACTAGGACTCACTGCTGTGATGGTATGTTCCACCCCCACAGTGACCACTTCTGGTTAGCCTGGTAGAAGCCACAGTGGCATTCATCCTCCACTAGACTTCGCTGAGACGCAAGGTATTTGTTAAGCCTTTGAGGCTGATGGAAAGGGAAACTTGAAGAGGATCCCAAAGAGCACTCGCAAAAGAAATTATGATAACACATGTTCATGTTTGTGTCTGGCTGCCTGTCTGCTATTTAAAGATGCAAGGTGGTGTCATCTGATAAATATTTAAGTGACATCAATTTATTTAGTTCTGTACCTGGTTAACAGTGTGAATACTAAGGAAGGAAAATAAATGAACATTTTAAAATTAATAATTTTGCTGTATTGCTTTTCAAGGGTCTGTCTATAGCAGATTTGGATAGCTACATGACCTCAACATGTACAATACAGGGTATCCACATTGGGAGAAGCCCTGTTTTACATCAGTGCAATGTACCTAGGGCTTTGCTGCATTTGGTGTATTACTATTCCCAATTCAGTCAGAATTGTAGATTCAAAGGTTTCTGCACAACTGCTCTGGCTATCATGCAGATGATCTCTATCCTCACCTTTAAAAGAATTGCATCTGGGCAAACACAGTTTTAAGGCCAAATATTGCCTTTGGCTATGTGCCCACTATTGTTCACACAGTTACACAGCTGAAGTCACTAAGAATTGTGCATGTGTATCCAAGGGCAAAATCTGATCCCTAATTATTTCCACATCAGTCACGTTATATGAAAGTTTAATTGCAGATGATTAGCTCAGAGTACTTTGTTGTGTAAAGACTCCCTAAGCATCACTTGATTAGTTCTCCTGTACTGACCGTAATTTAGAGGTAAAAATACTTAATGGCCTGTACTAAATTAAGCAACACCAGACTGTGACTCAGGTATGCATGAGTAAACCTAGATCAGCATGTCTTGCACTTACAATCTTGACAATAAGCTGTTCAGAAAGGGAATTGCTTTAGACTAGAGAGAGCTGCTTGCAAGGACAGAATAGTTCCTGGATGTTTGTTTATTATAATCACAAGGCATCTCATCTGTATCATTTAAGGGAAGTGAGGCAGCTATAAGTTTTTGTTTCAGAAATTAGAATATGCATTAGAAATGAATAAAACATCAGTGTTCTTGAGACCTTTTTTTCTTGTCATGTTTTAGGGAAAGCATGATTCCATCCAGCAAGACAGTGACTCTAGTAGAGTTATCTTTCTGATATCAGGCCAAAATAATGCAAATATACACGGTGCAATTGTTTGATTCTTTTAGCTACATTTTCCCCTGGATGCAGGAAAAGCTCAGTAAAGGAAACTGAAGAAGTAGCACTATAGCTACAAACATGGGCCTCCTCCCCCGGATAAAGATCCAACTTCATCTTGGGGCTAAAGTCCCCATCAGCTCATGAATCGTCTTCTCTGCATAATTAGGGTGATAATCTTTAAAATGTTATTGGCAGTTATGACATCATCTGTGATCGATATGTTATTGCACAGCTGCAAATAATATATCACGTTTACACTTTGGTCCTCATTTGGTCTCCTATGCAAAGTTATTTTCTCTATTAAAGCTGTGTTTGTCCACTGCTGTGTCCAGCCTGAATGCAGTGGAGTCATGACCAATTTCCATTTCCTAGGCATTACACTTACGGCTTCTTACAAAGATATGAGCATTCATTTTGATGGAGATGGCTGGGAGATATCATTCATCTGCCAATTCCACAGAACTTCTAAGAGGGGGCAGACATTTGAATGCAGTATTGGGGGATAATATATTGCTCCAATATAGTGTTGTTTGTGGCAAGAAACCTGCAGGAGATCCTTGAGCATTAGCTTGAAAGTGATGCTAGGGAACAGCATTTTGCCATATTCTCTCCCTCCAAAACCCTGAGGCCAAAACAGGGTAAGTAATGGCTGCTTATGTCACTGAACCTCTAGGGGAGACTTTGGCAGCATGGCAGCAGTCATGCTGTGCTGGGGACAGTGGGATCCAGAGATGCAGACCAAGACCAAAGCAACACATGGGCACCCCCATATTCACCAATTGTATAATTATGATATGGTTTGTACAAAGTAGGCCTTGTGAAGCATCATTCTAAAAGTCTTGATCTATTGAACATTACTACTATGTTGGATTGTATGTGCTGCCATTGTATGTGACATTATGAAGTTTTACCTGTGTGTTACTGAAAGACATGAAGTTGGAAACACCCACAGCTAGCCTTTCCCATGCAACAGTGAGGGAGCCAGACAGTGTTAATGGCTCATCAACTAAAATAATGGGCCATATGAAAACCTTATCCCCATCTGGTGGACTTTCCTGTGAATGCTTCAATCAGCTGCCATGACTCATAAAAGAAGCCAATGATGGGTGACTTCATCACAGGATAATCCTACAAATGGGGCTGGGAACTTGGCCTGGAACAAAGGGGTTCCCACTCTGGGAAAGAAATTATAAAAAGGGAAAGTGACATCACCAGTGGTTTCGCTCTCCCTACAACTCAACACCTTGACATACCTCAGGAGGAACAAAGACTTTGAGCTGGGGAAGTATTGATCCCAGGCAGAAAAGAAGGAAACCCTATGTATGAAACATCTACAAACTGCTTGTACTATCTTATAGGGTGAGAGACTGATTCAAATCTTACATATTTTATTAGGCCTAGGTTGCCTTTTGGTTTATTTTTTATGTAATCATTGTTGGTCTGTTCACCATCACTTACAATCTCTTGAAATCTATCTTTTTACTAATTAATAAATCTATTTGATATTCTTTACCTAAATCAGTGTGGTTTGAATGAAGTGTTTGGAAAAAAAATCTCAGCTCATTTTAACAAAGACTTTGTGCACATTCCTCTTCTTTTCGAGGCAGGGGAAAACTGGATAATTGTAATAATTTTTACTGGTTGGGCTTTTGACTAAGGCGGGATGGTACAGCTCTGGGGTCATAGACTAGGGAACTGGGTCGGTATTTTGGCTGAAGCCTCCCTATTGTTGGTTGATGCAGGGACTGACCCCAGCATTTATGAACACAGCTAGGTGTGATCTCTGCTTGGGGAGTATTGCAATTGCAAGCTTGGAGGGCTCTACAGCTTGTCACCACATCACAGTGCAAGAGGCAACCCAGATTGTTAAGACAGAGGGCTCAGCAGTACCCCAGTTCTGGATGGCACCCGAAGGGAAGGATCCTGTCACATCAAAGAGCCTCAAGGTAGCTTACACGTGCCTGGAGAATCTGAACGCTGGGGCAGAATGCCTCAACTTCATTAGTGGAGATTAAGGTGGAAGGCAGAAGAACCCTGCTGCTTCTCTGAAATGATTCATTCAGGGGATTTCTGTTCTCCTCATTTCCATGTTCTACACCTAAGTAAGGACTGCAGGATTTGACTCTGTGCTCTGTAAGACCAGATTCTTCCTCGTGGTGATAGCTCCAATTAGTAGAATCCTACACTGGTAACCCCATGGAGATCAAAGGAAGTACACAGAGTAGAAGAGCATTAGAATTTGACTCTAGGTAATGCATTTGTGCAGGGAAAGATTACAATTCAATTGGGTAGTTGAAATATTTTCCTCAAAATACAAATACGTTGATCTATTGCAAAGTGACACTTATAAATACTGAAACAGAAGAACTGATCAGGGTAAATTTGTGGTGTTTTCTAGGTAGGGTAACCATCCGTCCTGTTTTTACCGGGACAGTCCCACATTTAAGGGCTGTTCCCAGTCCCAACTTTTTTTTTAAATGGGCAGATTGCCCTGTATTTCCCCTGCAGCAGAGGACGGGGAGGAACTGCCAGCACTCAGCAGGGTTCCAGGGGTCAGCTTGTAGCACACTCCTCCCCTCCGTGCAGCAGGAAGCCTGTGCTGCAGCTCCTGCCTCAGCCACACAGCTGCAGGTTGGAGCAACAGCTCCGGCTTCCTGCTGGGACAGGAGAGGTGCACACACACACCCCTGGGGCTGCCCCTGCCCAGGCTGGGCGTGCAGCTCCCAGGAGTTAAGGGGTTGACTTCCCCCTCCCCCGCCCAGCTACAGGCTTCTTGCTTCGGGAAGGGGCAGGATTGGGCCTTCTCCACAGAGCTGGGGCTGGGAGGTTGGCACATATGGTGTGCTGGGCTCACAATGCTCCCCATGGGCTGTGTGAGGGTTGGGAAGCCCCTTCCCCAGTGCCCCAGAACCAACCCTGGGCAGCCTCGGGCTCTACCTGCCCCAGCCCGAGCCACAGCCTGCAGTCAAAGGGCTGGGCTGGGCAAGGAAGAGACTCTGCCTCCCCGCTCATCCCAGTGCTGCTGCCCTGCTGGTGCATGCAATGGGGGCACGGCCATGTGGGGACAGGAGGAGGGTGAAGGAGGATGCGGGGGCAGGATGGGAGAGAGCAGAGGCTGCACTGCTGGGGGATGCAGGAGGATCAGGCTGTGGGGGAGGGGAGTTATAGGGGTGATGGGAATGAGGCTGAAACAGAGGAAAAAAAGCGGGGGCCCTGGAGCATCAGAAGAATGAGGTGTCCCAATTGGGGGGCACATCAGTGAGGGTTGAAGATTTTTGCTTCTCACTTGTTTGGTCCCCTACTGATTTTTCTGTGGGTCAGTGATCCCCAGCCCAATAAAAAGTTCCCCACCCCTGCCATAAATAAAGAAAACATGAAACCCTTTTGTATTTGACATAATATTTTATTTTATTTAAAATGAAGTTTGATAAACTAACATGAGAAAATTAAATTATTGAACAGATTGAGCGTTTTAAATTAAACCCTTCTCCCTAGCTGCAGCTGGTTCAGAAAATATGGTCCCTGTACCCAGCCTGCTCCTTCCCCCCCCCCTTTCCCTCCTCCTCCTATACAGATCCATGAATAAGTTAAATCTTGGCATGCCACTTCTAAAAGGGTGCTGACCCCAGAGGGTACACTGGCGCTCTGGGCTTCAGCCACTGAAGCTCCGAGTGCTGGCGGCTCCCTCCTCTCCCCCTCCACCATGGGGCTGGAGCAGGGCTGAAGCCCTAATTGTCACCAGCCCCCCGCAGGGCTGAAGCCCCAAGCATCAGCAGCACCCCCACTTGGTGTCACATATTTGGCATGGGGAAATATGGTCACCCTATTTCTAGGAGACTTCAGCAGCCTACAATCTCAGCTACTTTTGCTATGAATATCTTTCTTCCTCTTTCTAGTACTGGGGTTAAATAGAATATGAGATATAGCCTTAAGAAAAAAGTTAATTAGCACTTCCAACGTACAAGATGTTATTTTAGCCAGCTGCTGTTTTAGATTCACCCATAGAAGATGCCTGTTTTTCTGAGATTTTATACACAAATTAGAATGTGTACACACTTATTTTATTTTGTACACAAAAAATAGCACATTCTCTACTTTATGTATGTACCCTTTGGCAATTGAGGTTCAATACATAAAAAATTCATGCCTCGGAAGCTCCCATGCAGTCTCCTAAAAATTCATGAAGGTGGAGGGGGAAAAAATCATTGCCTTTCAAAATACAAATCTTAGCTTGTCTTTCTTTTTAATGGATGCCAAGAAATAACTACATCCATGCAGCTTAGAGACTTATTTTGAAAGGGCACCACTAGATTCTTCTTGCTGTCATGTTCTCCTGTGTCTCAGAAGCAATGAGTGAGAGTCATTAAATGTTTGTGCATTGTTTACAAGCAAATTCAGTTTAATTTCCATAGGCAGCTTGTAGAAAACACCAAAAGTCTGGGCACTCTCTAATAAACTAGCCTCCTACTTACTACACAGATCTTCTTAAGAATCAAATCCAGAGGTCTCCAACACAGAAATTCGCTTTTCCATTTAGTAATTTATATCTCGCTCACCCTGCAAATATATATAATTCATTTTGCATATTTTATGCATTATGCAATTTTAATAGGTCTCAGTTTCAAATAGATATAATTCATAATGTGAAACAACTGAAGGGGAAAAGACGACAGTAACATCTACAAAGAAGGAATAGGGCTAGCTTATGCAATTCAGGTCCTTTCCTGTGTAAGGGACAACATGCAGCCTTCACCACCACAGGGGAGCTCAGAAAATGAGGCTGAATCCCTCTTTAAGCTGCCTACCATACACGTGGAGTGCAAAGGTTAGAATGATCATGATTTTTTAGCACAGTGTTGTCACCTCTGCTTACAGGTCAGGACAGGAGGCAAGGCCTTTGCCATCCTCCCTACTTCCTCAACCCCCTGGGCCTCCTTTGGCACAGAAAGCATCTTGGAGACACGAAGAAAGAACACAGGGGCTCTTTCTGGTAAAGTAAATCACCAGCAGGGAACACCGTGACCACCACTTTGCTTTAGTTGCAGAGTGTTGTCCTCTCCTCTCATTGACCACTGTACTTGAATAACAAGGTAGGCATATTACCTGAGGTTTGTTAAAATCTGATCCAAGGAGCAGCCAGGAAAGGCCTCCCCTACCTGCTAAACAGATTGCTAAAACACCCCTGCTGTCCATTCTTAAGGGCTGGATCTGTCGAGGCTGATAAGCCAGCATGGCTTTTATCCACCCCTCCATTGAGGAATCACTAGAAAATTCAAGGTGCCAAGTTTTCTGCAGTTCAATAAATAGCCTGGAGACTAACCAGCTGTGTGTGTTTCCATTCCCACAGTGCTCTAAAGTAACCTCTGTGTCTTTGGGAAGGACTCCCCAGATTTATGTACATACCCAGTGTAGATATAGATTTGAACCAGTCTGCATCTCATTAACTCTCTCTCTGCTCTGAAGACAGGCTGAGAGGCTATTAGAAATACAGTTCATCTAAAAGATGAAAGAACCTTGAGAAGGTCTTTACCTAAGACATTATCTGCCTGCATTATGGCACACAAGCCCCCTATGTGCCAGCTAGAGAAATGTCTGGTAAATTACACTGTGAGGGACTTTTTACAGTGAGATGGCCTGCTGACCAAATGGACTAAATTAAAATGGCTCACACTTCCTTAACAAGGGCATAATCGGTTTGAAGGAAGGCTTCTAGACAAAGTCTTTAAAAGATATAGCAGATCGTAAGGAATATTGACTGGTAAGACATTGGTAATCAACAAATACTTCATCTAAAGATTTATAAGCACTTTTGCAGGGTCCAAGTCAAGGTATTACATCTTGTTGAGGACTTCCCCATTCAATGTTTAGACATTCTGGAAGGAATTCTCCAGATCATCTGGCAGTAGCATCCTAGAGACCCACACTATAGAAAGTGATTGAAACATGTTCTACCAGGGACTTAATTCTGTCCACGTTGTCAGATCAAATGGAGTCAGAATTGCTCAGGACAGTGGATTAATTCACTAAGGCCTTACATTTGTGAGGGACTTGAAAGAGTAATTTGGAACCTTGGGAACTTTGGGCCTGGGCGGTGGGTGAAGATACAGCTGGGAAAGGCAAGTCCCCAGCCCCACCCCTTCTGCTGGGTCCCTGCCCCCCACAGGAGCCAAGCCACCTCCCCGACCCCCCCACCATGGAGGGGGAAGTGGGTGGGCACATGGCCCTAGTCTCCCCAGCCTGGAGCACTGGGGAGGGAGGAGTGTGTGAGGCTCCAGCGTCCGCAGCCCCAGAACATATGAGGGTGGAAGGTGGATGACCCCAGCCTCCCCGGCCCCATAGCACTGAGGAGGGAGAAGGCTCTAGCTTGCTCAACCCCAAAGCACCAGGAAGGGAGGAGTGTGCACAGCCCAGCCCTGGAGCACTGGGGAGGGTGGGCACTGGGGGAAGCAACACTCTGTCCCCAGTATGCCTACAGTAGGCGTTCTGAGGGCAGAATGTGTCTTCCCCCACCTACCTTACCAGCTGCCCATGACTTTGGGTCACTTCACATTTGAATGATTCCTGGGTTGTTGGCATTGGCCTGACTATTGTTAGCACAAACCCTGGAGAAAATAACATTCCTGCCAGAAATAACTGTCAGAGAATCTGAGAAAGGGCAGATAATGGCAAAAGCTATTCTTCCTTATTACTGGGGAGGATATGGACAAAACAACACCTACAGACCGAAGATTTGTCTCCGGAATTCCACATGAGTATTTCTCTCTTAGTTCTTGATTATGTCTGGAGACCATGTGACCCCCCACTCATGTGTATTCTCAAACCGTTGCCATGTGTCTCAGATACTTGTAGCTTAAAGGATGGTCTACAAAACAAATGCAGGCAATCACATAGGTTTGAGTCCAAAGCTGTTTCTTTGGCAGAAATCCAACAGCCTGCATCACACTGCAACAGCTTGTGCACTGTTCACTGGTCCTCCCAGCAGATATCACGTTTCTGGCATAAAGTGGCCATAAAAGGACACACATCATGAACATTAACTATGTGCAGGGGAAATTAGCAATGAAACCCAGAAAGACTGAAAAGGGAGCAATTATTTGCTTCAACATGATCAGGTATTCTGGAAAAAGTGTTCTGTGTGATGGGAGGTTGGGGACATTCAATGATCTTGATTGGATATCGATTCATGTCTGTATCTGGCTCAGCAAAAGCATACCACTGAATCTGGTACAAGGGAAGCAGAAGTGGGACCTTGGAGTAGAAATGTCATCTCACAGTAGTGTAACAAATACTGTAAAGACAGTGTGTTTGGAGAAGAATGAGAATTTTACTCAACATCCAAAACAGTAAGACTCGAGAGTTGTTGGCGAAAGAAAGATGTAGTTTAAGAAAATGTAAAGTATGGGAAGAGGTTATATTCAGACTACTGATATAACAGAAATACCAGCATCTGAAGCCAGTTCTTCATCTTCAGAAAAGTTGGTGATTTTTAGTCCAGACAAAAATCTTCATTTCAGAAACCAGCTAAAGCTGCTGTGTGACAACAGTGTGCTTGCCTGTCACATTGTGATCCTTTTTGACCTGAGTCACTTGTCAAATTTCAAGGTATTGGGGATTTTCCAGCTGGAGGCAGAAATGGAAACTACAACCTTCATAAACAACAACATTGTGTTAAAGAAAATAGCAAAGTCCCCCATCAAATGCAAAAGGAATGGAGAAGAAAACTGATTTTTAAGCTTACAGCACCAAGCCTCTTCAACCACCATTATATCCAAAAGTGATCTCTCTCTCTCTCTTTTTTTTTTTTTTTTAAAAACAGGACCACACAGTGTTCTTATGACTGCTTGGCATTCTATCTTTTTGCCCTTCCTATCCCTCTGCCCCACATCTAATGTATTTGTGTAATATTTTCTTGTTATCCTTTATGTCACTAGCTAGGGTCTCATTTTGTCCCTGCATACTCGTGTTATTTGTTTATATTCATCCTTGGCAATCTGACCAGGTTTTTTGTAGGATTCTTTTTTTGACCATTTTCAAATCATTGAAGATCTTTTGTGTAAGCCAGAGTATTCTCTTGCCATACTTCAATCACTCCTATGCAGTGGGATAGTTTACTCTTATGCCCTTAATGTCTTTCTGAAAAACTGCCAACTCTTTTGAACCATTTTCCCCCTTACACTTGCTTCCCAGGAAATCTTTGCCTACCAACTCCCTGCATTTGGTAAAGTCTGCCTTCTTGAAATCCATTATCTTTAGTGTGTTGTTTTTCTGTGTACCATTCGTTAAAAACATGAACTCTATGATTTCATAAGCACTTTTACCCAAGTTCCTTTCTGCTTTCAAATTTTCAACCAGTTCTTCAAAACCAAATCTAGAACAGCCTCTCTCACTAGCTTTCTCCACCTTCAGAAATTAAAAAAAAAAAAATGTCTTCAATACATTCAAAGAATTTATTGGATAATCTGTGCCCTGCTGTATTATTTTCCCAATAGGGTCTGTGTAATTGAAGTCCCCCATCACCACAAAATCTGGTTCTTTGGATGATTTTGTTAGTTTTTTTTTTAAAAAGCCTCATACACCTCTTCTTTCTGGTTAGATGCTCTTTAGTAGACTCCTACCATGACATTGTTTTTTTAATCCCTTTTATCCTAACCCTGCAATTTTCAACAAGGTATGTGTCCATGGCTCCTGACAAGGGAGGGGTCAAAGGGAGGGAACTTCCCTAGAGCCCAGCAATTCAAAAAGAGGCCTGGAGTTCCAATTGCCACCGAAGACCCAGGCGGCACAAGCTGGGTGGCACTAGGCAGCTGGAGGCATGGTGCAGTCCAGGTGGCAATAAGGGCTGGCTGCCCCCAGCCCGGCCCTTCCATCTGAGGCCCCGCTCTTCCAGGATTGCAAAGCTCCCCTGCAACCTTGTCCAGGGACCTAGTGAGTGTGTCAGCTCCCCTCTCTCTCTCCTATTTCCATCTCTCCTTCAGTCCAAGTGTATATCACATTTTTGATATATAAGGCAACAACTTCTCCCTTTCCTACCCTCCCTCCCCACCCCATCTGTGCTTCCTGAGCAAGCTGTACCTTTCCTTTTCCAGAATTTCAGTCACACATTTTCCCACCAAGTTCTGTGATGCCAGCTATGTCATAGGGTCCTGCATAGTCCCCATACTTTTCCCAATAGCATACGGAGTTGGAAGATACTGATTGGATGCCCCCCTCCCAGTCATGTTTTCTCTTATGATTGCTATCACAGCCCATGTTTTTCCCTGATTTCAACCCTTCTCCCAGGTCTCCATGTTTTTGACTTACCTGTGGACCTTGTTCACCTACCTCCCCCACCCCCTGAATCTAATATAAAGTGCTCCTTACTAGGTCATCCAGTCTATAGCTAAATATGCTTTTCCCCTTCCTTGCCCCATGTTTAGCCAGACATGAACCCCATCTTGTTTCCCCCCCCCCCCCCGCCCAGAGAGCAAGAGAAAGGCAGTCAGCCTTTGATGCCCTGGGAACGCAGGTGTGCTGCCTGTCCCTGACTCTAATAAACAGAAACCAGACAGTAAATAGGCTAGCTGACGACCCAGGGGCCTCCCGTCGCCGTGATGGCTAGTACCAGTAATTGACACGCCTGCACTGTCCCAGGAGAGGAATCTTCGCCCATCACATACCAGAGGTGCCCATTGTCTGCATTTTCCCAGGTGTGAATTATGCTTTGCACCCTTCGTGGGAAACTTGGCATTCAAAGCCATTTTTCCTAATTGGCCACTTGAGACCAGGAAGAACCCTACGTGACCCAAGGGGTATAAAGAGGGGTTTAGTAGCCCACCCCATTTGAGCTCCAATCATCTACACCTGCTGGCAGGTATTGATTGTCTCCCGAGGTCTGTGGGACGCCCAGCCTCACCCTACTTCTTCCTGAGGGATTGAGAGAAAGACGCTGGCCATGCCAAGTCTGGAACGCAGGGGTGAGAATATATACCTGCTAGGTGTCTATTTTGCATGCATTTAATAAGAGCTCAGAGAACCAAAAGGGTTTCATGATACCTGTAAGTGACTTATTAGTGTAATTTCTGTCCTGTCCTTTGTAGTGGCTGTGTTATCTGTAACACAGTAGTAGCATTTAACAGCTAAGTTTACCCTGTAACAATAAAATAGTAACTGTTTAAGCTGTGACCTGACTCCTTCAGTTGCTGTAACAGAACCAAGCACAATTTTAAAAGAACTCCAGCCGGTCATAAGGGACAGATATAGGGAGCGCTTGAGCGATGGATCATGTCGCTTCCAGGGGACAGATCCGTTGGGGCACTTCTCAGCCTCCCCAGGCTGCCCGCTGCGAAGGGATCGTGTATCCTAGCAGTCAAAATCTGAGGTGTAATAAGCTCTCCCTGTAAACTTCTTGGGCTCCCGTCAACCTCTTCCAGGTTGCCTGCTGCTCAGGGACCCCAGTCCTAGCAGTTGAAGTCTCAGGTGTATAATACACACACACCACTCACTGCCCTGACCACTGGCTGACACATGTCTGCTTAGCAGTCGTCCTTCCCAGAAGAGCATCCTGTGGTCAAGAAAGCTGAACCCTTTCTGGTGACACCATCTTCACAGCCAGGCATTCACTTCCCAGGTGTATCTGCTTGTTCCTGGGCCCTTTACTGGTAGGACTGAGGAGATCATAACTGTGCCTACAGCTCCTTCACCTGCACTCCCACAACCCTGTAGTCACCTCTGATCTGCTCAGGGTTCTACCTCACAGAATCATTAGTGTCAGAATCATAATCATGCATGGGTAGCATGAGGTAGTAGTCAGAGGGCTAGATGATCCTTAATAATTTCTCTATAGTGTCTTGGCTTTGGGCCCCTTTCAGGCAGCACAACTCCAGGTTGCTACGTCAGGCTGACAGATGGGTGCCTCTGTCCCCCTCAGAAGGGAGTCAGCAGCCCACCACTACCTTAAGTTTTCTTCTGTGAGTGGTGACTCCTATTTTCCCAGCCTTAGAGGTGCATGGCTTCTCCTTCTCTAGCTTTGGGGTTATTCCTCATCACATGTTGCAAGGGCAGCATAACAGGTCATCACTCTGATGGCTAGGTTGGGAGTAAGGGATCAGCGTTGCCTGCTGCCAGAAATAACCAGCACCAAGTATCCTCTCTGTGACAGAGCCATCACCCCGGTGGTGTGCCAGCAGTACTCTCTAGCTGGGTAGCTTACTCAGTCTTGGATGTCTCCATGTGCTTACTCTCAATGAATTCCTTGTAGGCATGGATGCTCCTCAACCTAGCCACCTCCTCCTGTAGCTCTCTCATCTGCTCCTTGAGAGATGTCATCAGCAACACTTTTCACACTGGATGGTGCCCCCAGCATGGCTTTCCAAGAGTTGGAAATGCAGGCCACAGCCTCGGAAAATCCACACAGCATCTGGGTAGAGACATCCAGGGTCAGGTTCTCTGTCTGGATGCAGGTACAAGTGGAGGAGACAGGAGTAGTGTCAGCACTGGTCATGTGGCCCTTCATAACCATAGTGATTGTATTATAACTCCCTCTTACAGACTTCCCCTCAAATTCCCGTTTGTGGTCCCTTGTTCACTACATTTTTTTAGTAAGCTGCACACACAATATTATTCTTAAGGAACAATGATTTCACAAACATAGAATCATAGAATACTAGGACAGGAAGGGACCTCGAGAGGTCATAGAGTCCAGTCCCCTGCCCTCATGGCAGGACCCAGTACTGTCTAGACCATCCCTGATAGACATTTATCTAACCTACTCTTAAATATCTCCAGAGATGGAGATTCCACAACCTCCCTGGGCAATTTATTTCAGTGTTTGACTACCCTGACAGTTAGGAACTTTTTCCTAATGTCCAACCTAAACCTTCCTTGTTGCAGTTTAAGCCCATTGCTTCTTGTTCTATCCTCAGAGGCCAAGATGAACAAGTTTCCTCCCTCCTCCTTATGACACCCTTTTAGATACCTGAAAACTGCTATCATGTCCCCCGTCAATCTTCTCTTTTCTAAACTAAACAAACCCAATTCTTTCAGCCTTCCTTCATAGGTCATGTTCTCTAGACCGTTAATCATTCTTGTTGCTCTTCTCTGGACCTTCTCCAATTTTTCCACATCCTTCTTGAAATGCGGTGCCCAGAACTGGACACAATACTCCAACTGAGGCCTAACTAGCGCAGAGTAGAGAGGAAGAATGACTTCTCATGTCTTGCTCACAACACACCTGTTAATGCATCCCAGAATCATGTTTGTTGGCAATTGCTAAACTCATTAACTGCTAATATTGCTCAATGACAATTAACTCTACAGATTGAACCTCTCTGGCACTATCTGGTCTGGCAACATCCAAGGTTGGGCATGATTTTAGTTAGCCAGATGTCCACTTATTATGGGCATGGCCAAGTTTGTTTACAGTCACCATCCTGACTCTCAGTGTTCTGTGCTGCTAGTTAGCTCTAATTTACCCCAAACATCTTTTAAGAGCCCAGTAAGCAGTGAAAGTGTTGGTAATGCTGCTAGACAATATTGACCTCCCAGAGTTCGGCAAATTCTCTGGTTTGGCATCTGTCAGGTTCTGAGGGTGCCAGACTAGAGAGCGTTAACCTGTAGTAAAGGGTTCTTTGTCTTTTACATTGGGTATGGGAATGCTTCAAATGCTATAAAATTACTTATTTGAACATGATGCTTCTTAAGCCTTTTGGAGAACCCAGTTATCTTGTTAATTTGCAAACTTGCACTCCCTCAAAATAACCACAGCAAGTCTCTCAAGCATCGACTTGGAAAGGGCCTACCAGTGGCAATATCAAGGAAGGTCTCAGAAGTTGGCTGAAAAGTCTGAGGTCAGAGGGATGGGTAGAATCATTGAAAATACCGAAGGACAGAAGAAGCTGAAGTGATGCTTACGCTGCTTGGTCACTCTGCCATTTTGCATTCAAATTGTTCTGTTGCTCATTGCTTTTGCACTGCCATCTGGTGTTTGTGGATGGAATGACACATTTGTTTCTGAATTCCTTGCCAGTGCACTGTCCAGAAGCTTCCTAAGCTTAGTGAGGCATCAATTTAGCAGAAATAAAGATTTTTCCTCGATTAAAAAAGACTAAATCACTTGGGTACATGCAATGGTATTTCATTATAATACAGCTTGGCATAAGTATTGCCAGATTTGTGAAAACGCCCCAGTACTGCAGCATTTGGGGAATATTTTTCATGTGTGAAACATTTAGACAAATTTTAATGAAAAAAAATCTATTCCACAATCCACATGGTTTGTAAAATGGAAAAAATGTACTTGCTCAAACATTCGCATTAAATTGTGCTTGCAATGAATGTGCATTTATTCAATTACAGTATTATGACAGGTCTTAATTAGTGTTTTCAATTATATAGTATTTTATATGGATAAACTCTTACCATATGTGCTATGGTGAATTTCACCCCCATGAGAAGAAGGTCATGAGGGACAAATTGACTTTTTGGTCACACAGTTTTGTCAGTGCAGTTCCTGGAGTCCTTTGATTTTATGAGAACTTTTGCTCTCATTTAAAAATAAAAGTAGGTTCTGGCTTTCATATTTGCAGAAGCATGAAAATGTGCAACCTAAAGACAAACATCAGAAGCCAGAAACAGAATCCAAAAGTTTTTCTTTTTAAAAAGGTCATGTTTTTAAACTCGGTCTCATGATATACTTATGGAGGGGCTCACTCAGAATTTCTGAAGTCTTGGAGTTAGAGACACTGATGGTAATATAAATAAGTGTGCACCAAAACCACTGATCTCCAAACACCCTTGTGGATGCCTCTAGATACTCATAAAACAGCCACAAAATATTCAAAATCCAGCACAAATGGAGGAACACATGAAATAAAGTTATTTATCCCCGTCCCCAACCAGAAACACCAAGGGAGTACATACGTCTCAAGCAGAAGCAGGAACTGATAATTCAGTCTTGTTGGTCTTATTCCCCTATTATGGGACTGACCTAACTGGCTGATTTTTGAGCAAGCGAGTTAGATTTTCTGTGCTTCAGTAGATCAATCTATTACATGATAATATATGCTCTGCTGTGGGAGAAAGGAATCTTCAGAAATTTAATTGAGGTTTCTAAAATTGCTTTGAGATTGCTGGCTGAAAGGTGCTCTAATGAATGCACAGTATTGTTTCAGTGCATGGACTGTATTTCATGTATCAAAGTGCAGAAATTGTAACTTAAGTGAAAGCAATCACAGCTTTTGATGCACACACTTTATTGCATACTATGAATCACTTGTGAACAGAGACACAGCCTTTTAATTAGTGCCAATAGTTTGCTAGCGGAATTGCCTGGGGAAATATAGTATATTAATTAATTAGCGCAGATTAAAGGGATCTTTACTGTATTGAAGGGCAAACTATATTGGTGCTTTCAATTTACATTTCAAACACTGTGGCATTGAACTACTGTTGTAGTCATGTTGTTCCCAGGATACCAGAGATACAAGGTGGGTGAGATAATATCTTTTACTGGACCAAGTTCTGTTGGTGAGAGAAGTGTTTAATCTTTGGACAGGTCTACATTTAAAACACATTTAAGTGCACTACTCTAGCACTTAAGAGAAGATGCTCCTATGAGAACAGAAGAGCTTCTTCTGTCAGCATGATTGTTAACCTCCATGATAAATCCTCCCATCCACAGTGCTGTCTATACAGGATGGAGGAGGTCGGCATAAATGCATTGCTCAGGGGTGTGGATTTTTCACACACCTAAGCAATGTAATTATACCACTATAGATCTGTAGTGCAGACCTAGCCTTATACAGAGCTCTTGAAAAATATCTGAAGATGAGCTCAGAAGCTTGTCTCTCACCAAATGGGAGCTGATCCAACAAAAGGTATTTTATCCCAGGCATTGGCAATTGAATTTGTTTTACTTAGGAGGAATCACCTAAACTTGAAGAATTATCTCAAGCCAGT
Organism: Pelochelys cantorii; assembly: GCA_032595735.1. NCBI lineage: Eukaryota > Metazoa > Chordata > Testudines > Trionychidae > Pelochelys > Pelochelys cantorii. The sequence goes on from CM064331.1 coordinate 29,738,475, forward strand.
TACAAGTAAAAGGTTCTTGTGAATTTTGTTACTCTGGAGATCCCATCTCTTACTTACAAGGTGGCACTGAGCTACCAGCTAACAAAAAATTGGTGTTATGGCTCTTCCACCAGGCCACATTGATAGGGGTGCCATCCTGCTTTTCTAAAAAAGACTTAATAATCAGAGGGACAAGAACCCAAAATAGAACAATTCATAAACACGTTATTTTGCTTTTCATTTATTGAACTTAGCTGTCAAAGTCTGTTGGAGCAAAGGGATGATTCCATTTCCTGTTGCCTGTGAATGATCCACCATGGTTTCAGTTGTTGTCTGACGTATCTAATTTCCACTTCCAGCTAAGAATAAAACATCTATGTAGTTGAGCCCTAGTTGGAAATTGAAATGCATAGAACATCAAGGGAAAAAGTACTTCAAGCCAAGTTTATAACTTTCTTTTTCTCTTTTATACCATCATGAGCTAAGGTTTCCGGTCAAGAAGATAAGATTGTGAATCCTGTATTTCATTTTAATTGCATGCTCCAGGTCCCATAAAGCAAACGGCCTGAGAGTTATCCATAGATAAGGCCTAACCATACCATAACAGAACCATTATATTACATGTGTCTGTTCTGATCTTGAAAATTAAAAATCTGGCACATTGTACTATAGAAACTGTCAAAGGTTTAGGTGTCTGCCTCCCATTCAAATCATTTGAAATTAACCATTAAAAATCTGGCCCAGGTTACATACTGTGCCATTCTGGTTAGGACATGCATCTAAACGGGAGATGTCAGACACTGAGCCTACAACTGGCAGTTAATTTATGAACTGGCACAGTTTTCCAAAATAGCTGGGAACCTTTAGTGTAGCCTACATTTGCTGCTTCCATTTTACATATCCCATGTACCTTTAACATCTCAGAACTCCTATCTTCCTGTTACAGACATTCATATCTTAAATGGACAAATTTGTCCATTTTCTTATCTTGAATTTCCCAAATCAGCAGTAAGGAATTATTTCTGTTTAAATGCTGTTTTCACTTAGCTCCTTGTTTCACCCCAAAATTACATATGTACCAGCGCTATGTTGTGACATGACTATGGGTACGTCTAGACTACATGCCTCTGATGACAGAGGCATGTAGATTAGGCTACCCGGCATAGGAAAATGAAGCGGCGATTTAAATAATCGCCGCTTCATTTCAATTTAAATGGCTGCCACGCTGAGCCGATCAGCTGTTTGTTGGCTCAGCGCGGTAGTCTGGACGCTCTGCGGTCGACATCAAAGGCATTTGTCGACCTCCCAGGTAAACCTCATCCCAGGAGGCATACCTGGGAGGTCGACAAATGCCTTTGATGTCGACCGCGGAGCGTCCAGACTACCGCGCTGAGCCGACAAAGAGCTGATCGCTCAGCGCGGCAGCCATTTAAATTTAAATGAAGCGGCGATTATTTAAATCGCCGCTTCATTTTCCTATGCCAAGTAGCCTAATCTACATGCTTCTGTCACCAGAGGCATGTAGTCTAGACGTACTCTATCAGATCTTATCCAGTGTTTGGTATGGATGGAATTAATCCTTCCCATACCCTGACTCAAGCAGCAATTCAGGCGTCTTCCTTACTGACTGGACTGCAGAAGAATTCAGTCAAGTAGGATTGTGGCTGAGATAGCTAAAACCAATTACTACATTGTTTATCTAGCTGTTAGTACATGTAAATCTGGACGAAGCACAAAGTGATTCATTTCTACATCAATACATTTTAGACGTGGATTCAAGCTAATGTTTAACACACACATACACACACACACACACCCCAGAGCCAAATTTTCCTCAATCTGTGTTGCTTTAGCCACAGATACAGAAATGGCCCCTCTGTGACAATGCATTCGTCAAGCTGTGCTTTAGTCAGCAGCCAAGAATCTAAGATGAGCTGTGCTGGGGATATGACCTATGTGCTGTATGTTCTATGTTTTCATTAGCCAGGTAGTCTAGAAAACTCCAGTGGTACAAGGGTTACAAGTAGGAGAATGTTGAAAAACCTCTAAGACATTTGGTGTTCTAGTGGGATTGGAGCAGTACAGTTCTTCCGCAATTCATACTTTTGTATATGTTTCCCACATATCACATTCAGGAAGGACTTAGTGAAATATTTGACACTAGTTTCTTTCTTTTTCTGTCATCAAACAGCATCATTATCACAGGACAAAAGCTGGGCTTTCATTTATTGGCAGGAGAAGCGATACAACATTCTCTAACATAATCTCTGGATGTAACTGGACCGTTTATTTATTACAACATAAGGTCAAGCGAATAGAAAACTTTTGTATTAAGATACAAAGGTTCATTATTTATAGTTACAAAAAGAATTTTGAGTGAGGCCATTTTCTGTTCACTGCTCTTTTCTCAATCTACATTTAGAGTTAGTCCCAGTTTATTTGTGGCCACATCTCATCTTGATGTCCATGAGCCGAGGGAAACCAAAGAAGGTTGGGGGTGACTGGATATTTAACAAAGTGAATGCTGGTGAAAATGAGGTAGGCTCAGAAATTAAAATAGGAAAGAATACGTTAAAAATTACTTAGACAAGTTAAATGTCTTCAAATCACCAGGGCCTGATGAAATGCGTCCTAGAATACTTGAGCTGACTGAGGAGATATCGAGCTATTAACTATTATCTTTGAAACGTCACAGAAGATGGGGGAGATTCCAGAAGACTGGAAAAGGTAAATATAGTGTTCATCTATATTCCGATGAAGGAAGGTTGAAAGAATTGGTTTTATGTAGTCTGGAAAAGGGAAGACTGAGGGGACATGGTAACAGCCAGGGCCATTGATGGGGGCAGGAGCAGGGACAAAGGCAGCAGCTGCCCGAGGCCTGGTGATTTAAAAGGGCCCAGATCTCTCTGCCACTGCTATAGCAGTGGTGGCCAAAACCTTGTGCAGTGCTGAGGGCTGATTGGGGAAGGCTACCCCCGCAGCCCCACTTCTTCTGTGTGAGGCTCAGCCCCTTGCAGGAGTGCCCAGAGCTGACCCCTCTTCCCCTGGCCCAGGGCCTGGCAAAATCTGTTGCCAGCCCTGATAACAACCTTTTTAGGTACTTGAAAGTTACAAGGAGGAGGGAGAATAAGTATTCTCCTTAACCTCTGATTGTAGATCAAGAAGCAATGAGCTTAAATTGCAGCAAGGGAGGTTTAGGAAAAACATCCTGTCAGAGTGGTTAAGCACTGGAATAAATTGCTTAGGGAGGTTGTGGAGTCTCCATCACTGGAGATTTTTAAGAGCAGGTTAGACAAATGTATCAGGGATGGTCTAGATCAGGGGTTGGCAACCTTTTCAAACCAAAGAGCCAAACTACAACAAAATTCAGAACAAGTGGTCAACTAAGAGCCAGTATAAAAATGCATGACTGAAAATAAAATATACAACGTAATATTACTAATAATTGACATGATTAATAATAGTATAAATGAAACATACTAAAGAACTTTATTTAATGGGACTTCTGTGCTGCATCTTTTTGCACATTTCTTTGAAGTTTATTTCATAGCTGGTCAAAATTCAGCTTCATGCACGCATTCAGGAAGTCTTCTGTCAATTTGAGCAGAAATTACCTTTGATATGATTCAAATGAGAGAAATAGGTGAAGACAAACACTGACAGGAAGGCCAAGCTGACATTCTACATGGTTTTGTATGTGACAGGAAATTATTTCCAAGTTTGCAGAATCAGATCATTGTGCTCCAATTTCTTTATGTCAGCCCATTTGTGCAGTTTTGCCAATTCTGCACGTTGCTGAGCAAGGCATTCTAAATCAGAATTCAGTTTGACAAATTTTTCCACCCAGATATTTGATTCCTTGAAATCTGCTATTTCTATTTCCAAATCGCTGACTGAGATGCCTGGAATGACTGTCAAATCTAGTTCTTCAATGGATGCTGTATCTGGATGAATCAAACTTAAACAGAGCACTGTGTTTGCAAAATTCAACAAAACAAGACTTGAATGCCATCAGAGTTCGGAAAAACTTGTCAAGCTGCTGTAAATCAAGGCTGTTGTTTGAATTCTCTCTCTGATATGAATCATGAAACATTCGTAATCTTTCAAAATGTCACTCTGCCCATGTTGATATCTTTGATGAAAACAGTCAATTTTGACTCAGATCCAAACACTGCCTGCGGCAGAGTCAGGCCTGTATTTCCTTGCTCTTGTAGCTTAAGGTTCAACTCATTCAAATGACCAGTAATGTCAACAAGATAGTAAAACTTGAGCAACCAGTCAATCACAGTCTGAAAGCTCAGCATGTTTGACACCCTTCATATCCAAAAATGACTTAATCTCATTAATGCAGGTGGCAAAACAAGACAAAACTTTGCCACAAGATAACCAGCAAACATTGTGCATTAAAAGATCAGGGTATCTGGAATCTACTTCCTCAAGCAGTGACTGAAATTAATGGTGATTAAGAATCCAATTGACAATGCGAATGACCAGTCCCATTACATTTCCGAGTTCAGTTCCACTGGATAGCGCACAAAGTGCCTCCTGATGCACAGTGCAATGAAAGTTCAAAAGCAGGTGGGGTTCAGCTGTTTTGACAAGAGTAAGGAATCCCCTGTATTTGCTGACCATGCTAGATGCTCCATCCGTACACAGAGACGCAAGATTATCCAACTGTATTTTTCTCATTTACTAAGTTCACCACAGTTTTAAGGATGTCTTCATCCTTGGTTTGATTTTTCATTGCTAATACCTCAATCATTTCTTTGTGCACAGCATTTCCACATATATATCGTCCCAGAATATGCAATTGATTAAGCTGTCAGTTGACTTGTTCAAAGCAAACTAAAAGTAAGTAGCTGTACTCAAATTTTGCATTTGTTCCTTGTCGATTTGATGGGCCATTTTCATAGCTCTGTCATGAACATGGCACGTCTTGACTTTTCTACAAGATTTTTGTCCTTGTTGTGAAACTTGTCAAATAGTTCACGACCAATTTTTATCATCTATCTTTCACATAATCCCCATCAGTGAAAGGCTTTCCCCCCTCTGAAGTAGTGCTGTATAAGCCCATAAAACTTGCGGAGTTTAAGCTCCCATCTTTTTTTCACCATGCCAGCAGGCTATTTTTCGCGGAAGTTCCTTGCAGGCTTTTTTTCATGCATTACCCTCAGGGTATTTTGTAGCAAATGCTGCATGTTTTGTCATGAAATTTGGGTTTTTGTTTGTTTGAGAACAGTCTCTCAGTATAAATGAGACCTATCCACAAAAGCATACAAATCTGTCCACTCCTTTTGAAAATTTTGGTACTCATCTCCCTTTTTCTTCTCCATTTTTGCTACTGGAGAGGGTCACAGAATTCACCATCACATATGATGGAAAGATTTCTTGACTAATCAAATAAAAAGAGAACATTCATGACCTCGAATGAGTGGAGAGGATGGAGGGTTGTTAAAATGAACAGTTAAAAAATGAAATAGACAAAAAAAAAAAAAAAAAAAAAAAGAGACCACCTCGACATGAGTAACTATGCATTTTTAAAATTTTGAATTAACTTTCCATTTTAATTTAAAAAGTTGTGTGTATTTTGGGAATGACAAAAAAGCCAACCCATGTTTCCAACCCATGGTTTCCAACCCATGGCTTGCGAGCTGCATGTGGCTCTTCAAAGAAAAAATTGCGGCTCCTGCACCCACACCCAGGGCTCTGAAAGGGGCAGCGTGTTTCTCTCTAAAGAGACAGAGCTGGAGTCATGGCATGCAGACTTCAAAATGGCCACCTTCAAAATGGCTGCCTTAAAAGGGCAATGCCTGCTCTGCTCTTAAAAGGGAGGCAACCATGCCCCCCCCTTTTTTTTTTGCTCAACAACTTTTTTCCCCTCGGCTCTTTGCACTGTATCCACCCCTATTTTGGCTCTTCGTCTGTAATGGGTTGGCCACCCCTGCCATATTTGGCTCTAGAGCCATAGGTGGCAGACCCCTGGTCTATATGGTGTTTGGTCCTGCCATGAGTGCAGGGGACTGGTCTTGAAGACCTCTTAAGGTCCCTTCCAGTTCTATGATTCGATCACACACAACACTTGGGGGTCCACTGAAGTAAAACAAAAGGACGTGTATTTAAGAGAGACTAGAGATTCAAATAGAAACAGGGGTGAGTGATGGAAACAAATGTTTACTTAAACAAAATAATAAAATGCAAAGTAGGGTCTACACTTGGTACCTTTCCTATCCCGTAAGGATTGAAAAGAGTTCAGTCTTTTGCTGCATGTGCTGGCCTCCAAAGACTGTATAGACAGTTAAAGGATTCTGAACATCCTTCTCCACTCTGACATAGTGAATCAGCCTTCCTTCCCAGCCAGGGTGATTTTTATAAGTTGCCTTTGCTGGTTTTTCATTGACTTTTCTGGGTTGGTGCAAAGGTAGACAAGTGAGCAATACATTACATAATCCCCTAGCCAGGGAAACATGACAGTTCCCTCCCACTTGAATAGGCCATCACCAAGACCTATTTTTACCCAGTGATTTGGCTTCCCTCCGAGACCGTAATGGCATAATTTTCAATACGGTCACTTTGTTCTTTATATATTACTCATACACAAAATTATGAATATCAATAAGTTATAGGTTATCAGTAGAACCCTCACATGCTACCGTTATGGATAAATACCGTGAAATCAGTGTATTAGTTATAGAGAGTTTGTTAGGACTCAGACTGAAGTCGCTTGTGTAGAACCCTCTGCCAGTTGGCATCAAAGGGCCTTAGTGTCACAGGAAATAACTGCTGTTGCCAGCACCACTAACTTCCATTTGATCTGGTATGTGAGTGCTATTGTTCAGCTGTAGGTGTGAGACAGCCCATAGAGCAGCACTTCGAAAGTGGGGTGTGATTGGTCAGCTGTGTACAGGCAGCTGACTCTCTGCAGATCTTGGGACATACCCTTGCTAATGGGACCTAATCTCCTACTCATTCCTCTTGCTCTTTGGTGTAAAGGCCACCTTCTCAGTCAATGAGAAAACTACATGGGAGTTTGCTAGACCCTGAATGGGCTTTTCCTATGTATTTTATGGCTCTAATTTGGATCTTCTTGTGGGGTAAGGGGTAAAAAGGCAAACAAAAAGGTGCTGAGTTGTCAGGGGGGATGATGATGTTAAGACCTATTTCTCCTTTCCAGATTATGTACTGCATTCATTCCTGCCAACCCCTGCTCTTCAAATGACAATTGAGGGGTATCTTTCCTAAAGCAATGTTGGTAAAGAATCAATGTTATGCATTGAAACACTGCTGTCCGATACTCATATGAAGGCATTTAGCAAGAGATCTTCGGCTGAGTTTTCTGTTGGCTTAACTCCATTGACTTCAGTGGACAAACAGTACAGCCCATTGTTTAAAAGGAGACAAGTGACACAATATCTACTTCATATGTGTGTGCCCAGAACAAAAACAAAACAGGTTTCCTTTTACATAGTGCTACCACCAGATTAAACAATGCAGCGTCTCTCTCGTTTGAAATGCTTGTCCTTATTCAGGCTACACATATTGCCATATTTTCTTTTCTGGAGCTATCAAGCTTGGTTTATTTTTGTCTGTAAATCAAACTTTTTTGAGGGGTAATTATATTAGTTTTATTATCCAGGGCATAATTAGATCCTTATTGTCTCCTAAGAGAGATAAATGATCTGGTTATTGCAGGCCCCAGACTGCTTAGAAAAGCATTCTATTCTTTGAAATTTACTTGTGGATTTATACATGATGCAATTATCCTCTACAATCTTTGAGAGACTGGGGTAGATATTAACATACTTAGCCTAAATACTAGATAACATTTTCCACATCTTTCAGGCCTCTTCTTAGCTGATCCAACAATGAAACCACACTAGTGAGTATTCGACAGTCCAAAAAATATTCATGGCAACAAGTTACTAAAAAGTGAGTGTGTGTCTTTATGGCAAAGCCAAGTTATGTTAGTGAGTTTTTCTTCCTCAAAACCTAATACACACAAATAAGTATTAGATACTTAATTTCCTGGATTGCTGAAGAATAATTTTGTGCTAGTTTGTTTTCCTTACACAGTTGTTTCTGTGTGAGAATCATCCTTTACAAACAAGATGTGGAAAGAAGTCATCATTTTAGCACCACCAGAAGACCCAGAAAACATGGGCTGGATGAGGAAGATATTAGTTATGGAAAAATTAGGAAACAGACTTGAAACCTGCCTCCCTTTTTTAAGATTATTTGAATGAATCAGCTGCTATACCTAGAGTCAAAAGTTGGTATACTGGTTGCTCCTCCAGGCAGCACACAAGTCATTCAAGTGCTGCTCTGTTCAAAATGAGAATACCATGGAGCACATGTTACTTAAAATGACCAGTCAGTATTTCCCTCCCATGGAAGAGTGGCGTTTTTTCTCCTTCACACTGGGGCTTGTGGTTTGGTTGATTTGTTTGACTACTAAAAGTTTCAGTTCATCTGCTGTGCTTAAAAATATTGAGAAGACAAAAACCAAAATGCTCATTGATTACATGGGAAGAGCACTGAAATTGTAATGGGCCTTATAATCATTAGATGGTTTGGTAGATCAATGAAGCTACTGGCAATAAACAAACAGCACAGAGCAAAGGTCGAACTCTTGTTGCACACTTTACCATTTTCAACAGCAGAACCGCAATTTCTGAAGCAATCAGTTGCATGTAGTGGGAATAAGTATGGGACCACTACTCAGTTCAGTTAGGCACATGCTTAAGTGCTTTGCTGGGCCAGGATCAAACAAAGGTAGGTGCAGCTGGACATAGATACCTACTGTAAGAAACTACTAGAACTACTAGAACTACTCCATAGTTTCACTCCTTGCTGTAGGGAAAAGCAGGGCCAGTGTGAAAACCCAAGCCTTCATCTGATTAAGAATTTTCTGGTCACCTCCCCCGTGCAGCCTAGACAACAGGTCCAAATGCAACCGTGGTGCTGGCAGACAAAAATAGAATATGCCGATACTGAAGTGGTCCATTGTGTTAAGTTCTGCCACGTGGCTAAGCTGAGTTGCCAACAGAAATTTGTCCTCACGAAACATTCTGTTGAATCTGGAGACTAAAGCCAGCTCAGAAGACTGTTGTTGCATCAGCCTAGTTGTAGCACTCAGGTCCTCTGCTTTCACAATAAGTTTTCAGCATCGGCTACTGACACAACATTAAGTCCCAGCACACAGCTCCTTGTCTCGTTACAGCTGCTGTGCTGGGTGTACATAACGGTGGAAGATGTTAACTGAACTGACAGGAGGTCCCACTGCTTAGAGGAGAGAGAGTCTCGGAGTGATAATCAGAGGGCTGTTCTCAGTAGAAACAAGTGTAGTTCTGCTTCTGCTGCTCAGGCCACTGGGAAGTTCCCTGTTGGCTATGTCATTAGACTTGCTGCCTTCAGACAATAAGGGTTCCTGGTGAAGTTTCAGCTTCAGTGAGAGGAGACACAACCAGTCTTGCCACCACTAGCAGGATTCCTATTTGTACTCGATGGCTTTGGTGCCTGACAACCAGCTACAAGCTCCCTGATCTGATTTTCGTGTATGAATTTACAGCTGCAGTAAGCAGAGAGAATAGCAATAAAAAGTTCCCGATAGTTCCCTCCCTCTAAAGCCTCTCAACACTGAGCTGAAAGTCCCATTTATAGGGACAAGCAAGCTGTTCAATCTACAAACACGACCTAACTGCTGCTATGAGAGTGTGCTCTGTTTTACTGAGCTGCCTCAACTCCCTGTGGAAGGTCAATGGGAATTGGGAACACTCAGCAGCTCACAGGATCGTCATTACACTCACAACCCGCTTCAGTGGTGCCCAAATGTAAGCATAGTGGAGGAACTTCACTATCATTGTTGTTGGATGCAATAAACTTTGAACCCTAGCAGGGAGGACACTTTTCAAACTGGAACTTTAACTCCTACTCTAGGAGAGCCCATGGCTGTAGAAGAGCAAAAACTGAGGCAGGATTAGGGCTTGAGCTGTCTGAAGTTGTGTAGTGTCTGTCTTCCCTAAGCAACAAAATAGCTCCATTTCTAAAAAGAAAAACTTTGGTTAGTAACTTCCTTTGATACACATTTCCACCCCAGGTCCTGCAGATAATCCCAACACTGCTTTGTGATTAATATTGAATAAACTAATGCTACACAGTATATTTGTCTATATACAAACGTAAGGATTACTTTCTTTTATAACTTCTCCCCTAACAGCATTGACCCTCTAAGGAGTCAATCCAGCAGACTATGTGTCTGTGTCTGCATGGAATCCCAACAATGCAGAATAGCTTGTAGGACTGAGGCCTAAGATGTCAACTTCTTTTGGTCTCTCATGGATCAGGTGAACAAACACAGATGAACCTGCCCTTGGTGATCAGAAGGTTAGCAGAGTATTGGAAATTATTTAAAAGCTTTTCCTTGTATGGAGGTAAATAAAATGAACTAGGGATGGAATCCTGTCTTATTAGGTATGTCTACATGGCCTTTTAAAACCTTAGGCTATGTCTAGACTACGGGGAAGATTCTAAAGAGGATATGCAAATTCCACGGGAATTCCAATCTCACTTTTCAAAAGCAAAAACAGTCTAGATGCGTTTTTTCAAAAAAGCCACGTAAACCTCATTTTTTGAGGAAAAGTGGCTTTTCGAAAAAGGGGGGGTCACCAAAAAACCCACGTCTAGACTACTTTCGCTTTTGAAAGTGAGATTCCCTCGGAATTTGCATATCCTCTTTCAAATCTTCCCCGTAGTCTAGCCCTAACGTATGGCCTCAGAACCGCTCTAGGTTCACTCATGCTACAGCACTAAAAGTAGCTGTATTGATCCTTAGGCTCTGGAGGCAGGGGAGGGAAGTCCCACTCTCCAGTTGGAGCCATAACATCTACAGCTGGTCCCCGAGTTGAAAACGGTCGACTTACGACCGTTTGCAGTTACAATCAAAACTGTCGTAAATGGCGGAGCCCGAGTTATGAACGCGATCCACGCTTACGAACAGCATGGTCGCGTGTAACTCTATGGGGTCTGACTTACGAACAAACCAAGTCATGACCAATTGCTTGGTCCATAATCGGTTTGTAAGTTGGGAAGAGGCTGTACACATCTATTTTTAGCTCCTTAGTACAAGCCCCAAGTCTGTAGGCCTGGGCTCTGAGATTTGCTATAGCAGGTTTTAAAACACAGTGTAGACATACCTATCAAAGTCAGCAGCAACACTCCCACCATCAAAAGTGTTACTGAATGCCAGATGATCTAGTGAGCATCAACATTTTAAAAATTTTGTAAACCGCCTCAAATATTTTAGAGAGGGGCAGGGTAAAAATATTTTAAATAAATAAGGTGTGTAAGCATTTCAAACAAAAGTCTGAACAATTGGGAAATTGATTTCTTTCACATGGTTACAAAAATGAAAATGGGTCCACTATTGAATCCCACTTCCTCCACTCCTATCATTTTTAGGTTTACCACTAATGCCATTACTTGATCAAATTTCTCCAGATCTGACAGCTATATGGTTCCATTTACATATTTAAGCAGCTAAATTTTAGCTCTCTCTGGTCGCTGGCCCTGTTGTTTGTGCTGGGGAAAACAAAACATGCTACCAAGGAACAAAGAATTAACATGCTCACATTTACAAGGTGGATAAATGTGTTGCTACACTAGAGATAAGAGACAAATGGAAAAGAACCCATTAGCTTAATTAAGGAATCTCACCATTCACCTGTGACAAACTGCTTCACCCACATTTGATTTACATTCTTATATGAACAGGTACCTTAGATGGTCTAGCTGCATAACTTAAGTCGGTTAAGGCCCTTCTAGTGAGAATGTGTGTCAGGTGGCTACTTAGAAGTCGTACAAAGTAACTTGTTTCTTGAAGTCAAAAGAATGAACACGGTCCAGCCCTCCAATACATAAACAATAGCTATTTAAAAGGACATTATGAAGAAGAAAGCTATGTCTATTTAATATCTGGGAAGATGACAATTCCACACAAAGCCAGGATTTCACCATCTGATTAAAAGCATACTTCAGATTAGTTTGCTCACTTATATTGATGATGTGTGTCCTGGTTTGTAGGGCAGAAGTAAGTCATTCTTTTGCATTCAGTGCTATTAACATTCATGTGGCAGAACAATATGAGTTGTACAGTACAAGTTGTGTTATCTGGCCCTGTACCAACTGGAAAGCTCTATAAACCTGCATTTCTAATCTTCATAGAAAGTCTGGTTGGCGCTGGGCCAGCAGGTTCGCTACCTGGCTCCACGTGGCTCCCGGGAAGTAGCAACATGTCCCTACTGCTCTAAGGGGCTCGGAGTACGGGAGAGGATGTGGGGTGGAGGCTGGGACGTGGGAGTGGAGTCTGGGGAGTGAGCTCTGGAAGGGTGTTTGGAGGACAGAGCGTGCTCAGATCAGGAGGTTGGTGTGTGGGAGATTTGGGGTGCTGGATCCAAAGAGCACTCACTCTGTTGCCACTTGAAGGAAGTCTTTCCCTGTCCCTGCTGCTCCTAGGCACAGGAATGGCCAACAGGACTCCATGCTCTGCCCCAACCCACCTCACCCTGAGCACTGGCTCCATCTTCTGCACTCCAACATAGTCTGCAGTCCCCTCCCACACCTAAACTACCTCTCAGAGCCTGCTTTCAACACCCCCCAAACCTCCGCCTGTACCCCAAACCCATCTCCAGTCCTACCCCAAAGTCACCCTCTTCCCCAAACCTCAACCCCCCAGCCCCAGCCTGAAGCCCTCATCTGCACCCTGAACAGCCCTCATTTCTGGCCCCACCCAGAGCCCATTCTTCCTTTCACACCCCAGATCCCTGCTCCAGCCAAGTGAAAGTGAGGCTGGAGAACAGTGAGTGACAGAAGGTGTGGGGGTGGAAGTGTTTGGTTTTGTGCAATTAGAAAGTTGGCAACTCTACCTGAAACCCCTCCCCAGAGCCTGCACACTGCACACCTTCTGACTCTCCAATCTCCACCCCTGTACCCAAATTCCCTCCCTCTTAGACATTTTTCACTTACCAGCACCCTCCATTCCCCTAACGTATCAGATAAAAAAAGCTTTTACTATTACTTTTAGATAGATGAACTGATGAACATTTCAGTTATGAAAAAGTCTGTTTCACAAATGTTCTCCATCATTATCAAAATAAATAGAAAATTTGAATTTATAAGAGTGCACAGTTGTGAATTAACACTCGAAATTTACCATAATAAAGTGAGTACTTACTTCATTAAGATGGGATTTACTGGCATGACAAAAAACAAGTTGCTTTATTAAAACTAATTGAAAAAATAGATATTTACAGTAAACTTCTAAATAAAATCAAACCACTAAAGATGAGACATTTATACAATATGTAAACCATAAATTATGATTGAATTCAATAAACTAACAATATTCATGATTATAAAAGTCACTTTGACTTGAGGGGAAATTCTGCTTGTATGATGAACATTTGAAAGGCTGCAAAACCTTTCAGAGCTTAATAAAATATTCCTATGGAAAAAACTTGGTAGTTAAAGCCCAACAAAATGCATCTTGTGTGTTCATACAATTCATTTTCTATATGTGCTTTTAAAATTTGGCACTGTAAAAAAAATATGTTTCTATTATTTTGAATGTACATGGATTCCACACATCCATTCACTCATTCTTGAGATTCAGTTCTCAATTTTCTGAAATAAAGAGACAGGATGACTGGAATTTGCAAGCAAAGAGAATGAAATCCCCCAAAATGTAAATAAATGGGACAAAGTGCCTGGCTTGTATTTGCCACTTTGCTTTTCCTGACTCCTGCAAATCACTTCTAGGGTTTTACAGAGGAAAGATGGTAGAATGTTACCAGACAAAAGTTACTAAGGATGTAGTGCTCCTTCCTTCAAGGTGCAGACTAAATGTGCAGAGAATCAATATTACATTGTTAGTTCCCTAGCTGCACACTTGAGAGCATGGTGCAATTGGAAACAATTTACTTTACATCCCAATTTGGTGCCTATTATACCAGATATTCAAACAGTCCAATGAAAAGTTTGTTATGCTCACAATTGCCCTTTGATCAACAACTCTCTCTCAAACACACCATTGTATTATTCTGAGGCAGCAAAGCACTTAAGCATATTTGTTACCAAAGACTCATCTACACTGGCAAAAAGTCTCAGAAGGGTAGTCGTGTTAGTCTGTAACTTTAAAAATGAATAGTCCTGTGGCACCTTAGAGAAATATATACGATCATGAGCTTTTGTGGGTAAAACTCACTTCATCAGATAAGTTGATGTGGAAATAACAGAACCCAAAATATATAGAATAGCAAAAGAAGAACCTGTTGGCTGTAGGACCCAAGCTAATGAAGCTAATTAAGAGGAGCCAGATGTGTTCGATTCACAGCTTTTGATGTGAAAATGTGAATGCCAAAGGCAGGAGAAACTGGCTTTGTAGTGTGTTAACCGGTAAATGTCTTCAAGCCCAGGGTGACAGTATCAAATTTAAAAAACATCCAACACTCCAGTCATCTGAAGTAGGCTGTGCCCATGAAAGCTCATGATACCATCTACATATTTTGTTAGTCTTTAAAGTGCTACCAGATTATTTGTTGTTTTTTTAAAGTTTTTTCTGTTACAGACTAACTTGGCTACCCCTCTGAAGTGTCAAATTTGTAAATGAATTCTAGTTCAGCAGTCTCTGTTATTCGGTAGTGAAATTCCTTTGTAGAAGGCGGCTACTTTTAAATCCATGATTAGTGTGTAGATAGATTAAAATGTTCCCCTATAGGTTTGTGCGTGTAACCATTCCTGGTGTCTGATCTGCGTCCAGTTGTTCTTTGTCGCAGAGTCGGTCTGGTTTGGTCAACATACACGGCAGAGGCAACATACACCGGCAAGTTGGGTGAAAATGTTTCAGCAGTTACTTGCCAGTGTAAACAGACTCCCACTGCTGGGAGCTAAGTCCCCATGGAGGTGGCTTTTCTAAAGCCCTGGAAGAGCTCGCTTCCAGCATTGATGCTGTGACCAACGTGTCGTGTTAAACTGCTGCCACAGCAGCACTTCAATGCTACAAGTGTAGACAAAGCTTGAGTGAATGAGTAATCCCAATGAAGTGATTGACTTCTTACATGCTGAAATCATGCACAATTTAGTAGTCTGCTGGACTGAAGCCCAGGTAAGCATCTTCTAATAGCTCCTTTTACTGTCATTGGCGCCAGGTAACTTTGACTGTCATTCACACTGTAGCTTTAGTAATACAAAAAGCAAACAGATTTTATTATTGCTGAAGACAAACTATTACTTCTTAATGTCTCTAAAATCCACAGATACTAGTTTGTAGAACCGGAGTTAAAATTTTAATCCTAACATTTTACTTATTTCTAATAAAATACACAAAAGGTGGCTACCTATTTAAACATCTTTCTTCCTTTTCTTAAGGCAACTGAAGATAATACTGTTTCGAGATGTTAGCCTAATTAAAAGAGAGAAGCCTCATTTTATAAACTCACCTGTTTCCTGCCCATCACTTGAATGGTATGAAGTATAGGTTGAACCTCTCCAG
The DNA here is from genome assembly GCA_032595735.1 of Pelochelys cantorii. Taxonomy (NCBI): domain Eukaryota; kingdom Metazoa; phylum Chordata; order Testudines; family Trionychidae; genus Pelochelys; species Pelochelys cantorii. The sequence goes on from CM064331.1 coordinate 29,753,995, forward strand.
TCCAACACTCTCAGGATCTGACCGTGCCAAACCAGAATTTGCCCAACTAGGAGATCAATATTGTCTAGCATCATTACCAACACTTCTACTGCTTACTGGCCTCTTAGAACGTATTTAGGGGTAAATTAGAGCTAAACAGCACAGAACACAAAAGTCAGGACTGGTGGCTGTAAACAGCCTTTATGGGACCGCAGGAAACTTGGCCACATCCATGGTAAGTGGACACTGGGCTAACTAAATTCATGCTGGACCACGGATGTTGCCGAACCAGAGTGTGCTAGATTAGAGAGGTTCAACCTGTATTATGATAGCAAGTAAGTACAGGTAGGTTGTACCTCCAAAATCCGGCACACTCTGGTCTGGCAAAATCCCTGGTCTGGCAGGACCATGGATGCTCCTGGATCAGAGAGACCAGTAGCCTAAGAGCAGGAGGTCCAGATAAGCTGGGCATCAGGGTCAGCAGCCCGGCTGGGGACAGCACAGGACTCAGGCCAAACCACTGTGGCAGCCTCCAACAGCACTTGGGCCTGAGCCCCATGGCAGCACGGGGTCGGAATCCCCCGCAGCAACCCTCTGGTGTGGGGCTGAGGCTGCATGGGGCCAGGGTTGGAGCCTCACAGCTTTCCACAGCTTCTCTTGGCTGCATGGAGCCGGGGTCAGAGCCTCAGCCCCATGGCTGCCCCTGACTACATGGGACCAGAACCCTGAGGCAGGAGCCGCAGCCTATGCTGCGCAGGGAGCCAGCAGTAGCTGGGCAAGTAGCCCAGCCAGGTTGGGGGGTGGGTGGGAGGACGAGGCAGGATTGCTTGCTGGGGCAGTCTGCCAGCAACGGGTGATGAGCTTGGGGGCTGGTGGCAGCAGATCTCCCCTGGTCCAGCAAACTTCTCTTGTTCGGGACTGGTGAAGTCCCCACAATGCCAGACCAGGAAGGACCAACCTGTACATCTTACAAATGCACAAAAAGCACTGACACACTCCAAACACCTTAGGCGGGGAGATATTATATATAAGGAACCAGTGAGTGCTTTGTAATAATTTTGTAAATATTTTATAAATATTCTATTTAAGTAATGTCTCATTCATTCCTTCTCACAAGTCATGCAATGGCAGATGCTGCATCTCACAACCTAACAAGATGCCCAGTACACTTACATGGTGCAATAAAAACTGTAAGAACACAACTTGTGGCAAAATGGAGACGTCAGTGTCTATTTAAACAACTGATTGGCTGATCATTCAATACTAACACAAACCCATACTTGTCTTGTGGTTCAAAACTCTATTAAAGACAATCTCAGTTTTGCCAGTTAGCTATAAGTTAATTACAAAGACTTGTTACTTCTCCCTCCCCAGCTGCACACCTACCCTGTAAATTAGGTTGGCCAAACTACAGCCTGTAGCATATATGACTTTCCCCTGCTTGTCTATACATCGGAAACATGCTCCTCCTCACAAGGAAGACTGACCAGGAAGAGGTAGGATGAAGAGGGGACAATGTAGAGAGGAGAAAAAAAGGATAACAAGCAACTAGGAGGACCCTATGAGGTTAGGTGGACTTGAAGAGCCTGATCCAAAACATCCATGCTGCTAACCTGAGCCTCGCTAGTGCAAGTCTGTGTAGCCAGGCTGGGAGGCATGCCCCTAGCTGCAGTGCAGACAGGCTTATCTAGCTGGATACACTCAGGAAAATTAATGTGAATTAACAAAAACTGTGAATTTAAATCAGATGAGTTTAACGCATTAAACCCAATGTGGACATACACATTCAGAATTAAAGTGATCTTAAAATCAAGTAAGAGCCACATATCACACATTGCAAATTTAACTTCCTCCTTTTCATACATCTGTATATGCTACTTTACTGCCCCAAACTTTATTAGTATTGGGGATTGTGTAAACTGGGAGCTAGACATGTTTGGGGAGGTTAAAAGAGGGGTGATGGAAGGCTAGTGGTTCTGTGAAATTTGCAGAACTTGATCTGCAGCGAACAGTAGTAGTGATGTATGCCTGCAGGTAGAGAAATAGAGGTTCTGTACAGGTAGGCATTAATATTTACTTTTCATTTTCTTGCTTTTGTGGGGAGATGTGTCAGGTATCTCTGTGTAGGAACTAGGGTTGTCAAGTGATTAAAACATTTAATCGTGATTAACTGCGCGTTTAGTTATGTTCGGCCTCCCTTTGAAACGCTGCAGCGGCGTTTCAACAGGGCAGCACTGCATGGAGCCCAGGATCAGCTGGCATCCCCAGCTGACCCCAAGCTCCATGCAGCGCTGCCCCGTTGAAACGCCGCCGCCGCGTTTCAAAGGGGCAGCACATTAGGAGCCTGGGATCAGCTAGGGACTCCAGCTGATCCCGAGTTCCGCATTGCAAAGCCCCTTTGAAGTGCTGCTCTGGCACTTCAAAAGGGCTTTGCAATAGTGGAGCTGGGGATCAGCGGGGGACTCCAGTTGATCCCCAGCTCCACTGCCCCTTTGAAGCACGGAGCGGCACTTCAAAGGGGCAGCGCAGCATTAACACCTGCAATTAACACGTTAATCCTATCCTGCGTTAATCGCAGGTGTTAACGCAGGTCAATTGACAGCCCTAGTAGGAACCTTAAGTGTTCTACAATGAACTTTTCTATTTATTAGTTTACAAGGTTTCTTTAATGCTTGAAAGGAAGTGGGAAATCCCAATCTGTGGGAGAACAGAAATGCAGCCACCCTGTTGCAGGATAAAATCGGACATGAATGGATAGTTTGAGAGTGAGTGTGCAGCCTACTCCAATCAGTCAAGTTTGGATTGCCTAGTTCCCATCAACCAGATTTGTATTTGCACCAGTTCTAGTTAGCACACCCCTCTCTATAAAGTTTTATGTGGCTAGACAGTGTTCGGTGCAAAATTCAGCTAAAGCCCTATTTCAACAATTAAACAAGACAAAACGTACATAAATAATCCATATACACTAACCTTGTGTGATATTTCATGCTGATTGGCCACCTACTTTTAGGGGACAAAAAATAAAATATATATCCCATTTTAAGCCCGTTAGAATACAACCTCAACTATGTAGTTGCTACCAGTCACTTGCAAAGTACGTCTATATATATATACGCACAGAATAAATGTCGATAAAATATAGTAGGTTACATTTTCACATAGTAAGGGAGGGATATTAAAAATAACAGAATATAAAACCACAAAAATTAACAGGATGATATAAGTGCAACTGAAACAAAAAAGACCTAGTTAAAAATGGACAGGATTTCAATTTGATTCTGTCTTTAAACAATTAGCATTCAGATTAACAGCAGGTTGGCACTAGTACCCCCTTTGGGTTTGACATATTGATGAATACAAAAAAACCCAAACCCAGCAAAATAATCAGATCTAAAGTAGGTAGCCTGTACCATGCTTGCAAAAAAATAGGTTATTCATAGTGAAACCAGAAAATGCAGGAGTCACATTGCAGTATTCAAATTTGACAACTATAGCAAAGAAATCCAGCCTATTCCCTTCCTTTTTTTAAACAAAGATTACAAAATTGTGTTTTATTGAGTTTCACACAAGATGCACTTATAAAATTGGTACAGAATGTCACTTAACAGATGAAAATCTTTCCAAGCTTCCTTTAGCAACTGCTAAATAACTGAAAAAATTAAGTCTCAGAAAAATTTAAGTTGTACCCAATTCACAGATGATCTGAACTGAATTTTAATGTGCAAATTTCTCAATGAGCATAAAATACCATCTAAAATAAAGGCATTTTAGAATCTCCTCCACCATCTCAATTAATTGTGGACTCTACTGCAGGTGGTGTTGGTGGTAGAGAAGGGGCAGCAAGAGGCTCCCTTTAGAGTAAATGATGTTGACTTACATGGTTTAAGCCATTTTTCATGACAACTTTACATTCAGTTTCATGACATTCATTCTACACATTTCTCTGTTCTGTCATAATACAATTCTGCAAATATTAGGAATTAGCATATATTCTTCCACATTTCATATTCATAAGATAAACATTGAACTTTGGCTTTTCCACTCTAATATATTACAAATTAGTTGATAAGAACCTGTGGTTTGTTCATCACTGAAATATCTGCATCATAGCCAAAAACAAAAATTAAATTCCAAAGGGAAATAATTTAGCAGACATCAACTTAAAGCTTTTGAAAGGTTTTTGAAAAAAGAGGTTAATGTTGTATTTTAACAGCAAATGTAGGATTCATCACTAGATGCAAGACTGCCTTTTGATTCAGTTCTCTAGCCTAGTTATTGAGCTGAAATGCAGTTTCTTTCTTGAGGGATTCAAAATGCTTTTCATCAATTCCCCCAACCTTGCCACACACACCAGAAATTAAGATGCATTATACTTCATCACACCAAGCGCTTCATAACAAAGCTACTCAAATCTACTTAAAATCCATCAATTAAAATGGATGCTTCTGATTTTCTGTATAACTATTCTATGGACAATTTTTCCAGCTAAGTTAATATAGAGATGCCATTTTTATCAACTTGTTTAAACCAAAATGTAGTAGTTATTTCTTCTACTGCATTGGAATTATGTGGAATTAATACAACACTGGTGTTGCTGGCTGCAGTTCACATTACCTTTCCTCAATATAAAGAAATATCTCTTTATAACAAAATATTTCCCATCGCAAAAAACAAGCAACTATTTTTTTTAAGCCTTTCATATAGCATTTATAAATGTATATCGTTTGCCTTGCAGAACACATTGTAATTGAACAGAAAAACGAGGAAGCTGTATTTGCCCAGTTATGCGGACCCTTCACTGTATTTTTTTGTAGTTGTGATCCATTTCCCTTGCTGGTTTAGATTTTAGATAAAATACTATGCATTAGGTCTTCATTTAAGATACTGTAGTATTTTATTCTGATTAGTTCAGGTACATCTTCCAAGATTTTTCTGGTGACAAGAATAATTATCTTGACTACTGTTTAATCTACCAGTGCTTTTTATGTGTTCACTGATAAGTACAAGTTTTGAAATCTGTTTGTAGCTGTTTATGAAAACAACATGTCACTGGAAAGATGAGCTTCCTATTAAAGTTGTCACATATTCCCAGTTATATCCTTATAATGGAGACACCTTGATGAAAAATGATATGTTCTGGAAGCATGGTTTCAAAAAGCAAAACAGGATTTTGATTTTTTCAATCTAATTCCAAGACAGTGATACTGTAGCTCTGCCAAATAGACAAGAGGCTCTCACAATCCATTATATTTTCCAAAGAGCCAAGTTAAAGATTTCTGTTACTTGATCTGACCAGCTACCAGACCTATTTACTTGTAGAAATTAATATCTGTTTGACATTAATAATTTAAGTTTTTAAATAAATATTTAAGTGCCTTTTTGGGCAACTGTCCATTCTGGTAGTATTTGCTGTCCCAACAGCTCAGTATCCTAAGCATACCCATCCAGAAAACTTAGTCAATTCTGTTTCCACAAATAGTAAACCTGTCTATCTCCAACAAATCTTTCTTTGAAGATCTGTGTTTTAATTCTGAATTGTCTTGGCTTATATCTTTATCGTCTCCATCAGGAGTCGTCAGGAACTGATCAGAGTTGCTTGTCACAAGTAAAGATGTTCTATTTTCCTTCTGCTGTACAGGCTGATTGGTAACTGATGCAGAGAAACTTTCATCTGTGGAAATTCCTACTGGAAGAGCAGAAAATCAGAATAAAAATGTATTATCTGTATAAGCACATTTGAAACTGACTGAACTATCAAAGCTGCACTGAGGGTTCAGAAAGTTAGCCATGTGAACAATAAAAGCAGTACAAAAGCAAGTGAACCACTTTTGGAAACCAGATTCTACTTAATATCCCATCAAGCCACTTTTTGTTACCACTGCCTAAAATAATTACTAATGCAATAAAATATTGTGTATGAATTTCCATTAACACTGTGATACAAATCTAGCAAAATAAAGAAGTTCAATGAAAGGCAGGAGTATACCATATGTCATCCAACACTGAGACATAATGGGATGCAATAAAACAAGCTGATGATGGTCATGATCATTGTGGTATGTTACTGAACACCATATGGTATGTTTTTGGTTTACTTGCTTATTTTTGAGGGTTTGTGTAATAGCTTTGTTTTCTCCACCCATCCCATCTAAAGCCTGTTGAAATGATGCCAATCAACAGCAGTAAGAGATGTGATTTCTATGAAAGAATCTAGACATGTTAGCAGTGACAGGACTGTATTCCAAAGCATCTACATAGGAAAACTGGATACCTTAAGCTTTATCCCATGGAGTAGGTTCAAATATGATAAAACAATAAATGTATGTTTGTATGGTCTCTAATCCCAAAATAACTCCATGAACCACCTATTTGTTAAGATTCCTTTCTTTAGTTTCAATAGAACTAAACATTGGGTTCGTTAACACAATTTTTTCAAAGGCAGTTATGTATGAACATTTGATACTTATATTTCCATGCTGTATTAAAATATAGTTTTCAAAACAGCTGAAAATAGATTTTCCCCACCCCAAAGTGAAGTTGGCAATAAGAGCGTCAAGTTATTTTTTCACCTCTTAGAAACAAGGTAATGGGAATATTTTAAGGGGATTTTTCGAAAACATCTGGCTTGGATTGAGAAACTGTGTATGAGCCAGCCAAAAGAGCATTTTTTGACAAAAGTAATATGTTACAAAATAGGGGTTTGCAACTGAAATATTTCAGCAATGTGTAAAGCCATATCATTACTAGTTCCAGACAATTACTTTATAAAGCAGCTTCTCTATTTTATTACCTCCTCCACTCATTTGTATATACTTTTTTTTTTTTTTTTTTTTTTTTTTTAGGAAAACAACTAATCTTTGGAGTAATCTAAAATCCAATGTAAGTAAAACATACTGCACACAGCAGAGAACAATCACAATAAGGTTCATTGTAGAGTTTCAATATGAAGGTAGGCATCTTCCCACTGGGGAATTTTCAGAAGAAGCCACTGCTCAATATAAAAATTATTAGTCTAATTAGTGAGCTTGTTTTTCAAAAGTAGTTTCAAAGGTGCAAACTGTCAGGAATATAAAATACTCTTATACTATATAAGCTGAAGGCAAGTAGGCTAGATGAATTCCTTGATATGAGTGATTAAATTGCACAGATATTGTGCTGTTCAAGCCTATAATTGGGGCATAGGATTAAATCAACAATGCAGAATTCTGCAACAATGAGTACACTGAAGTGGAGGCAAGGTAGAAAACTTCTTACATATAATTTGGCTTTATAGGGAAACAATTGTTGTTCAGAGTCTCCATATTTATAAAAATAAAGTGATGGTATTGAAGAATTAAGCTTCTACCTTGGAGGATTTATAGAAGCCGAGAATATTTTAAGTGACATTCACAGAAATATGTAGGTCTCTGCTTCTTATAAAATTGCCGTTTGAGACATAAGCTCTCTTCTGAAATGGCCTGGGTGATCTTACTGCTGCTTCAGCTAAAAATAGTTTTCAGGATGTATTTACTGGGAGCTGCTGGTAAGTTTTCATGGTTAACCCTTATAGCATGAATTATTAAGTCCCACATACAAATACAGTATTAAAATATTCTATAATTTAAGAAAAAAATCAGCACTGTAATACTGTTACATTTCTTGGAAAAAGCATACAGACCTACCACACGAAAGTTTTTTCACTATATAAACAAAACCCCCCAATGTTATGAATTTAAACCATTTTGAAATAAACACATGCAATAAGTTTCAGCCAAATGTGATTTGACACAGTTGATATTTAGGCTATTATAACCAAACCATTGACAGATTCTTAACTCTAGTATTGCTGGCCAGACACTATGATGTCTAACCACCTTATATTTCATACACAATCCAAGTTTGTTGATCAGAACAATGAAGGTTTTAGTTTTCCCCCATGTTATGTCAAAGAGGCATATAAAAATACATAATTTTAATTAAGAAGAGATTTTAACTTCTACTTTTTTAATATCTGATGTTAGAGATACTGTATATAAACAGTATATACAGAAGACTAAGAAAATGACCTTATATACACAACAAAACAAAAAAATGAGGCAATCTTCAGATCAGAAGAATAAATGTTAATCCCACTTAGAGAATGAAAAGCTGTCTGGAATCTTCCTATCTTCATTACTATTTTAAGTAATTGTACCTACTGTATGTCATATTTTACCTGCATTTCTATTAGAATTCAATGGAACATTCCTTCTGAAACCTCAATATTGTCAGATCTCAAGCCAAATGTGAAAAAGCTGCATTTACAAGAAGGTTCTCCTCTGAATGTGCATGCATACGTACACAAAGACAGTATATTTTTGCTTCTCTATATTCTTCCCCATACACTGGAGGAATTTTATTGTACTGAAGAGTATTTAGATATGCGCAATACGAAGCACTGAATAATGGAAAATGAATGTTTCTGTTTACAGAACTGTGCTTCAACTGCTAGGTGTATGCTCACAATCCTCATGTAAACCAATGCATAGTTATGGTGTGGTACAGTTTGTGGTAAAGATACTGTTGAACAGCTGAGACAAGAACTGCTGATTGAACATTAAGTTTAATCCGGAAACAGTTTTATTTTCACTGATCAAGCAATTAAACTTACCTTGAGTAGATTTAAATTTGCTTTGGGGTTTACTGAGTGGTTTGCCTGGGGTGCTACTAGGGGGAGGATTGAACAACTTCTCTTCCATTTTTGCCTCCTTTACATATTGGCATGACTTGCCCAACAACACAATGCTGTTAAGGACTTTTAGTGAAATTAACCTGAAAAATAAAAGGGCACATTTACACATTCTGCTATTTCGGAAGGGATTTCATTTGTTAGCTAATTCTTCCAACTATAAGGCTCTTTCTTATGGCCTATAAACAGACCAAAACAAACAAACAACAAAAGCAGCACGCTAATTTGGTTTCAAGCTTGATGTTTTAATTAAAGAGTTTCATGGGGTAAAAAATTCAAGTGTTTCTATAAAACATTTGGATCCTAATAATATTTTAGTTAATATTAGTGTTTACTTAATGGAGCAGCTATAGGAATTTCAGTAAATTTTCAAAACATTAAGTACTTAAACATGTAATCTGAAGAGATTACCAAAAATAACTGCACGTCTGTGATAGTTTTGAAGCATCTCTAATAACACCACACACTATGGGGAGCTCTTAAACTTTGCCCAACCATGGGTCACATAAGAAGTTCAAAGACTATACCTAATTTCCATAAAATGGACACATTTCAGTAGCTGTCAGCTTTAACGCTGAGGTGCGTGCTCCACAGAGTAAGTCCGAGCATGCAATATACTATTTTTTCATGAATAGCAGGCTGGGAGTAACACCACTTAGTAGATAGTGGAGACCTAGATAATTTTCCTACCTCTGCCATTGATTTGCTGTGTAAACTTTGAAAAGTCACTTCAGTTTTCCCATGTGTAAAATGGGAAAGAGGCTTATCTACCTTTGAAAAGAGAGTTACTACTACTATCGATAGCATATCACATGTTTGGACCTCTAATATTTTTAGGATATGCCTCCATATTGAAGATGATGGCAGGCTAATCTGATGGTTCTTGACTTAGAATTTAGGTCTCTGAACTTATTACTTACTCAAGGAAGTGTAAGAGTGCCCTTTATTGTGTAAATCTTATTATCACAGTGTTTATTAATCTAAATTCAGAAAATTTGCTGGAAAAAGTGAGTTTAAGTTAGACCTGCTTGAAGGATTTTAACTTGTACATTGTAAAGATATCTAAGTATACTTCAATAGCAACTCAACTATCACAATGCATCAACACAAATTATGTCAAAGAAAAATGTAGTATACAACATTTCTCTCAAATGAATTTTTATTTAATACATTTTCCTATTAAAAGTCAGAGGTATGGGAGGATAAGCAGAGCAGACAATCCTCAATATTTAAACAGGAACTTCTCTTTTTGTAATTCAAGCAACTACAAACTGAACAAAGTTAAATTGCCCCATGTCTGTAATTGTGGTCTACAAGGTCCCTTCTATTAGGATACGAGAATATTTTTTCTTTCTACAGAAACATATCCCTTGCTTTCTTTCCCTGCATACTCTTTTCAAAAAAGGGCTTTCAGGATTTTTTTAAACAACAAGATACTTTCACAGACTTTTGAAAGATGAGGGGCATAGGGCCTAATCCAATTCAATGAGAGCTGAATCAGGATGTTGGTGGATCACAACCCACCCACTGCATGTATCAATATCAGATTTTCATCACGGATTACACAGGCGCTTCCAAGTTTTTTCCTGTCACGGGACTTTGAGTTTCTTACTATTGGGAAGGCAAAGGTGGGTCAGATTAGTTGACTATGAACAGCTCAAAATTATGAACAATTAAATCAAAATGGAAGTGGCAAATATTGGGCATGACTTAATATTTTTTATCACATTTAATAATGTAACAAACATTGTTGCATCCCATCAAAACAATTTCCTCCTTATTTCAGTCTAAATCCTTTGTGATAAAATCTTAAAGCATTATCTGGGCAGTGTTTCTCATATGTCTGTATTATACTTAAATTCTGTCTCTCACATTGTAGATAATTCCACTTATATAGCTTATAATTACAGACACTGAAAGCAGTGTGCAGAACTTGGAATTACTCAGAGGATTTAGAAGATGTACTAATTCTAAACCTGAGATCACAGCAAAAGAATAAGGTCCATTCTCACTTTGAAATTCATATAGTACGACAAATCTAATCTAATACATTAAATCTAAAGAAGAAACAGCTCACAGCTATCTATATTCATGTATACATAATACATCATAATAGGCTCTATCCCCTACATTTTGAAGGTCAGTATCACATCTGGAGCAGAATTGGTGAGTTGGAGTCAGGTATTTTATTGATGGACTTTGTTTATTTACAAAATATGCAGTTCCTGTTTCCTTGAATAGGGGTGGTAAACAACACAGTCAACTCCCTTCTGGACCCAGGATTAGAATCATAGAACCATAGAGCTGGAAGAGACCTCAGAAGGTGATCAAGTGCAGCCCCCTGCCCTAGGCAGGACCAATCCCAACTAAATCAACCCAGCCAGGGCTTGGTCAAGCCGAGACTTAAAAATCTCTAGGGATGGAGACTCCACTACTTCCCTAGGTAACCCATTCCTGTCTTCACCACCCTCCAGCCTGGACCACTCCCACCGCAACTTGAGACCATTGTTCCTTGTTCTGCCATCCGTCACTACTGAGAACAGCCTCTCTCCATCCTCTTTGGAACCTCCCTTCAGGAAGTTGAAGGCTGCTATCAAATCTCCCCTCACTCTTTGCTTCTGCAGACTAAAAAGACCCAACTCCCTCAGCCGCTCCTAGTAGGTCATATGCTCCAGCCCCCTAATCATTTTGGTTGCCCTCCGCTGGACCCTCTCCAATGCGTCCACATACTTTTTGTAGTGGGGGGCCCAGAACTGGACACAATACTCCAGATGTGGCCTCACAAGAGCCAAATAAAGGGGAATAATCACATCTCTGGATCTGCTGGCAATGCTCCTCCTAATGCAACCTAATATGCCATTAGCATTCTTGGCTACAAGGGCACACTGTTGATTCATATCCAGCTTCTCATCCATTGTAACCCCCAGGTCCTTTTCTGCAGAACTACTACTTAGCTGGTTGGTCCCCAGCCTGTAACAATGCTTGGGATTCTTCCGTCCCAAATGCAGGACTCTGCACTTGCCCTTGTTGAACCTCATCAGATTTCTTGTGGCCCAATCCTCCAATTTGTCTAAGTCACTCTGGACTCTCTCTCTGCCCTCGAGTGTATCTACCTCTACCCCAACTTAGTGTCATCTGCAAAGTTGCTGAGGGTGCAATCCATCCCCTCATCCAGGTCATTAATAAAGATATTGAACAAAACCAGTCCTAGAACCGAACCTTGGGGCACTCCGCTAGAAACCGACCGCCATCCTGACATCGAGCCGTTGATCACTACTCACTGGACCCGACCTTCTAGCCAGCTTTCTATCCATCTTACTGTCCATGTATCCAATCCGCATTCCCTTAACTTGCTGGCAAGAATATTGTGGGAGACCGTATCAAAAGCCTTGCTAAAGTCAAGGTATATCACATCCACTGACTTTCCCATGTCTACAGAGCCATGGCTACATCATAGAAGCTAATCAGATTGCACTTTGTCTTTCTCTAAGTCGAGACTCAAGTCTTACTGCACAAAACTGAGTACCAGCCTCAGTTGTAATTATATCCCATCCATAGAACTATGTACGAGTGTGTGTGTGGTGGATAATTTTAGTAGCTCGGTACAGTAAATGAATTGTACTGTCACAATAAACACAGCATATTGCCTTATCCCCCAAACAAGACTCTGCTAGTTTTATATCTCCAAGTGTAATAAATTCTCCCAGGAGTATAAACAAGTGTAAAAATGTTAAAGCTGCTTTGCATTGCCAGAGTGGTGTAAAGGAGCCTTATTGTAAAAGGACAGGATGGCCACATAAATGCTTATGGTACTTTAATGATTAGAAATTGTCTAAATTTTTTAACTGAAAAAAATTCCTATCAAAATGTGATCTATGAACTGTTTCCTACTGACTTTTCTGGATTCAGTAATCAATATAAATTGTGAGCGAGTCCCCAGGCCTCACCTGGTCTTCAGTTGCCTATGAGGAAACACTGCATATATTTGTTGACTAATAACTACAGGTTAAATCTATTTAGTCCTGCACCCTTGGAACCTGACTGGTGCCGAACCAGAGAATTTCCCAAACCATGGGAGATCAATATTGTCTAGCAGCATTAGTAACACTTCACTGCTTATTGGGTGCTTAGAAGACAGTTAGAGGTAAATTACAGCTAAACAACAGCACAGAACACAGAAAGCCAGAACTGGTCACTGTAAAAAAACTTTATAGAACCATAGGAAACTTGGCCACACCGATGATAAGTGGACATTCAGCGAACTAAAACCATGCTTGACCACGGATGTCGCCAGATCACAGTGTGCCGGACTAGAGAGGTTCAATCTGTAGAAGTAAAGGGTCAATACTAGATATCTTATTATGAGACAAAGGGGGCTTTGGGATTTCCTTTAGTGCTCCCCAGTCCCATTCTCCATCCATTGTGCTGTAGTTTAAATGGAATTACCAAAATAATTGAAGTCACCCTGATTATATGGCATTATTTTAAGAAAAAAAATGCAGATTTTTGTATTATTTTAAAATACTGTGTCCAGAATTTTTAATTTTTTGGTGCAGAATTCCCCTAAGATTAACAGAAGGTATGTCTTAGAGTATGTCTACACAGCAAAGAAAAACCCATGTCTGGTCCGTAACAACTGACTGGGCTCTTGGGACTCAGGCTATGGGGTTAAATCACTGCTGCACAAACTTTCAGACTTGAGCTGTCTAACCTCTGTGACTCTCCTACCTCACAAGGTCCTAGAGCCTAGGCTCAGATGGCTAAACAGCAGTGCAATCGCTCCGCAGCCTGAGCCCTGATGGCCCAAGTTGGCTGGCACAGGTCAACTAATGATTTTTCTTTGCTGTATAGACATACTCTTTGTGACCTTGGTAACCTATCAATGCCAGCTAGCTGTGGGGTCTCCCCCAGTACTGTAAGTCACCTCAGGCATGACACAGTCACTGTCTCAACACAATAATGTCAATGTATATGAATGAAGTGTCACAAATTATTTGTAAACTGGGGTGACATGCAGGTCCTGGAGATCATTGTATGGTGTACTTGAGGGTTGGGTACAAAGAGTTATAGATGTGTGCTAGAAATGTGTTCTTAAAACATGTGTTTGAAGACAGAGCATAAAACCCAGCCTGCCCTAGACAAAGGACTGTATATTCTCCAATCAGTCTGGCTTCTTTGCCAGCAGAAGACAATGGAAGTACATTTACAAAGTAAACAAAGCTATCAAGCTAAACAAACAGGGGAGAAGAGCCTCAGGAGGTAGCCGCGTTACAGGAGGCCCTCGATTTGTGACCACCCAAGTTCTGACCCCCCACACTTACAACCATTTTTGTAAGTGAAGAAGGGGCCGAAAACCCCCGACTTACACCCTCGGCCTGCATTTACGACGGCGCATGGTGCCTACCGTAAATGAGGGTTCGAGTTACGATGCCCCCGGCTTGCAACGCTTCCCCAGGAACCAATCGCATTGCAAGTCAGGGGCCTCCTGTAGTCTGTAACTTAAAAAAACTACTCGTAGTCCTGTAGCACCTTAGAGACTAACAAAAAATATATATAGTATCATGAGCTTTCGTGGGCAAAACCCACTTCCTCAGATGAGCATTCAATAATCATGCTGAGGGACAGAAACTGCACCCTAGGAAGCCCTCCTGGCTCTCAAGGCAGACACAATAAACTTTGAGTAATAAGCAGGAGTGCCCTAGACGAGTTGCTGGCAACTGGTGCCCTAGGCGAAACGCACGATCAGTGCCCCCGCCTCCAAAGCCCTCAACGGCCGTTTATCTTGGCGCCCTAGGCGACCGCCTAGTTCGCCTGTATTGATGGGCCGCCACTGGTAATAAGGGAAATAAAAATATTTTTTTGTAAACCATCACTGACAGGTACAGCACCTAAGAAAGTTGGACACCCATGGCCTGAAAGGCAAGCACTGAAACTTTATATACTGAGAAACTGCTTAGGCAAAAATTAAAACTTGCTAAAATTAAAGTTTAGTCACTGGAAAGCATGTTTTGTTTGTAATTAAATCAATCTCTTTCATTCTTGCCTGGTATCACTTAAATCGCTGTGCTCAAACCAGTGAAGTGGGAGTCTTCAGCTAAACCAACTAGCAGGGTCCTTAAGAGTTTGCTAGTCTGAGACATAGGTGAACAACAGACACAGGGAAAAGCTGGGAGCTACTATCCTCGATTTTTGTGCATTTCGCCATTCATGGAGGTGCCAGGAACATATCTACAGCAAATGGCGAGGGTTTACTGTACAAGCATTAGTCCTTGCATTCTTACCTACTCTTAAAAAAACAATAATCACTCTTTACACCCATCTTCTCTCCCTTTTAAAATCTGGTTTCATTTTGTTGACCATAATCATAACTTCACACTATGACTAGACAGCAAGCTTCTTTCGGAAGAAGCTTTTCCGGAAGAGATTTTCTGAAAGAGAGCGTCCAGACTGCCAAAGTGCATCGAAAAAGCGATCTGCTTTTTCGAAAGGTAACGTTCACACTGAACGGACGCTATCTTGCATATAAGCTGTGATTACTATGGACCGAGTGGCTACCAGGGAACCTGTGCTTTTTCCTCTTTCCTCTTCTTTCGAAAGAACTCCCTATTCCCCGTCCACATGCCTTTTTCCAAGAGAGCTCTTTTGGAAAATGGTAAATCTCTTTCTACGAGGAAGCAGCCTATGTCAGAAAAACCCCTCTGTTTTTCGATTTTTTTCCGAAAGAATGCGATTGCTGTGTGGACATAAGTGAAGTTTTTTTTTGGAAAAACAGCCGCTTTTCCGAAAAAAACTTTGTCGTGTAGACATAGTCCATCTGAACAAGAAGACTTTGAAACAGATGCAAATGTTTATCTGCAAACTGCTCAGTGATGGATGCTCAGAGTGCATGGCTATTATTTGTATTCGTCCATGCTTCTGCCAAAGTATGTACTTTACTTCTGTAGGAATTCCGCAACTGTTTCATTTGGACCCATAGTACAATTGCAGAATTCCAACAGGAGTAATTCCATGAAGAATCTGCATTCCATATAGGTAACCTCAGCCATTCTGACTATTCTGCAATGAATGTTATGTAAATTATGCACCTATTGGCCTCCATGTAGAAGTGACTGTATTATGTTTGTACCATGAAAACATCAGGAGAGCAAATTATTTCTTACAATCATTTAGTTAAATAGTAAATGCTGTTTAATAATTGCTTCTTTTGTGTTCCACTTACCCACAATAGAAGAGCACAACACAGGCATAAGCCAAGACTCCTTGTACTTTTATTGAGCTTGTTACGACTCTGATGAGCTGTTTTAAATATAAAAGTTCAACAGTTCAGGCACACAAATTAATAATGGATAGACTATTTAAAAGAAATCCATTAGACTAGGACAAGTTTGTGACAAAAATGAGAACATTTATACTAACAATTAACCTTGTAAGGTTTTGAATTCTGGATATTGCTAATGATTTAGGAATTATCTAAATAAATATTACAAGAGTATCTATTCAGTAGAGCTGTAATGCCAGTAATAACTCTACAGTCTGTTGCTATATAAATGACTTATATCAAATTCAGCATTATGACTTCACTGCAGAATCAAGAAAGAAATGAGGGTTAGAAGAAGATACTAGTTATTGATACAAATATCTGAGGAAACTACCCAATGTGTATGTGGGGAAAGATACTGATAGAGTGAAGTATTTCAATGTTTCACTCTGCAGTGAAGAAAACTGGAGACTAAGCTGTTCTGTGGAGTCAGCATGTTATACAATCTGTCTATATGCAAAGTTTGAACACCAAGAAATCACAAGTTTGTTTTCAGTGTAGTGCTTAAGGTCCCAGTTTAGGAAAACACTTAAACCACTGTTAAATCCATCCTTATTCAGAATAGCATTTAAAGCACATGCTGAACTTTAGACATGTATTAAGTCCCATCTTGAATAGGGATGCATTCCATACGTGAAGTCTAAGTAGATAACTGTAGTTTTATGCATTGCACCAAAACCCCAACAATTTTACATCAATAATCCCTCTACTAGTAACATTATGGGACTTTGCTGGCAGAGTGGATGCTTCTGTCCAATGCCATTATGACTTTGCGCTTGTCTATGCAGAAAAACTGACCAGAACAACTACCGCTGAATATGGTATTCCAGAATAGCTCCCTTCGTGGACACTAATTCAGAATAAAAATGACTATTTCAGAATAATATATGTGCTCAGAAATCACAAAATGCAATAATTATTCCAAAATAAAGTGATTTTCATTCTGGAATAACATGCCCACCTAAGAGGCAAGAGGGTACAAAAGGAGCTATTCCAGAACAGTTTATACCACAATAGTTATTCTGGTCACCTTCTCTGTGCAGACAAGCCTAAGCCACTCAACATACAATGCAGGGAAGGGCATGATAAGAAAATATTGAAGGTGTTTTTAAAAAAATGTCTTACCAAGAGCCTAAAAACCTGCAATACTGTTAGCCTCCTGGCAGCCAGTTGCTTTCACTATTCTGACTGAACAATCAGGATTTACCTGTGCTTCCACAGGTATGGGGGATCACAGCTTCTGTTGGCTGCGGATTGCCGTTCCTAGACAACAGGTGCTGTGATCTCCTGTATCTGCAAAGGCGCAGGTAAATATAGCAGCAGTGGCCCACCAGGGCCTAACCCCAGTGAACGGATGCCATTTTATTACCCACCCCTGCTATAACCCTTAGTTCAATTCTTTCCACAGAAGTGGAGGTGGAGGAGGGGAGGCTGTTCCAGCATGTATAAAAATAAAGAAACTAAGTCTTTCTGGACCAAGGAGTGGAATGAATTCTGAAGTTGAGGGGCCCTCATGTAGAACAATCTTGTGGTTAAGGCACTGAACTTGAACTTAAGAGGTATAGGTGCTATTCCTGACTCCGCCACAGATTTCCTATGTGGCTTTAAGCAAGTCACTTAATCTGTGCCACAGTCTCATATATAATAATGCAATGCTTCCCTACCTCACAAGATACAGTAATTACTCATTTAACACGTGCCCGCTTAACACCTTTTCACAATAGCACGATTTTTTTTTAAGGAATATTTTTCAAATAACATGACTGTCCCCGAAATAACACGAAAATAATCAAGTGACAGACTACTTTGCGCGGCAGTATAAGTTGGTGAAAACAATGATAATACGCATGAGTGGATGAATACACGTGGCCACAGCGCTCCTCTGCTCACTCACATGTTTATCTTTGTGTTGTAACAAACTGTGGCGACTTGTGTTGCTAGATATCTTGTGTCGCTAGATATCTAATGTTGACACTGACAACCCAGCACCAACAAAAAGTTGACTTTGCCGCCGCCACCACCACCTGAAACGCAACCCCCACCTTTTCCGTTATTTTTAATGGGAAAATTGACCCCGCATAACACGTTTTCGCTTAGCACAAACATTTTCAGAAACCCATCTATAGTGTTAAATGAGGAATTACTGTATTAGGGTGATCATGTTCATAAACCAAACAGGCATCTCACACTCAGTTGTATGAAGAAAACTCCAGCAAATGTGTATGTTGACCTCAAGTGTGGCAACAATGAACAGAGTTTCTGAAAGAATCAGGTTCCCAAACCATTTATAGGTTAAAACCCAACACCATGAATTCTAACAGGAAATTTAGCAGCAGCCTTTATAAATCCTGGAGTATTTATGCTCCTGGAGTGAAGTTACATCCAATAATCATCGACTTGATTCTGCTTCAGCTTCAGTTTCTATGTGGCCTTAAAATAGAGCACCAAAAATAATAGTGTCTCCTGATGGCAAAGGCATGGGTCCTCATGTATTTCACGCTGAGTTTTCTTCAGAGATATGAAGCATTTTTCCATGACATTGAATTAATATTTCATCCCTAAGCAGAATTCCTACTAACCACTGAAAGATTTTGGTCTGAAAAATATAAAATACATGACTTACTAAAACAGCCAATGGGAGAGGAATAAAACCCATTCTCCTGGAAACAGAATCACTGTAATCTGTGTATGCCTGGAAAAAAAGAATTAGAATTAGTGGCATTTCTCCCCTATTTATGAACTACTGGTATATGGACTAGAACAAGTTTATTTTGGCTTGGCACATATTCTAGCAAAGCAGCTAACACATATATAACATTGATAAAGAAGCCACAATTAAAACTGATAAACAACTGCTTTCACAGAAATCTACACGGATATGCAATGAAGATCTGTTTGTGTGTGAATACAATTAACACTAATATGATTGTTAAAATTAGCCAGAGTTCTAAATCAAGAGCAATTAGGAAATTATACCTCAAACTATGCCAAAGCATTTCAAAAGTGCACTACTGCCACTTCACTTAGATATTTTTGTTATCAATTTGGTTTTGATCTCTAAATATAACATGCAAAAATCCACACTGCAAAAGAAGAAGGGATTATCCAAAGCAGCAATTTAAATAGTCATTCCAAGTTCTTCTGTAATTAGGCTCAAGAAAACACCTCCCTCTACTTCTTTTTAAGCAAAACAACTAAAAGCTTCGTTCTTACTGGCACTATACAAGTAGTCTACTTTGCCAGAGAATTCTCATGTGGTGCTGAAAATTCTCTGATACTGAACAGTTATATCATACTCATTTTCCTCAAGCCACCAAATAATATGAAAATTCCATTATTATTCCAGGGACAAGAGGCGCTAATTTACATGACAAGGTTTGAAAGATCTTTGATTATGTTTATTCATTCATAAGCTTGATAAAGGAAGATTTGCTTCTCATTAATTGTAGTTCTCTGAATGTATTGCTTCTGCAGATCGATGTTGTAAGGAGTAACAAGCATGGCACAAGGGATTTGCAAACGCAATTCATATTGTGGTAGAAAAATTACCAATGAATGTTGTACAGACAACGTACTTTGGTGACCTACCATATTTGAAATTAAATGGGAAGGAAAAAGTAGATCTATTTTATGAAAAGCTGCAAATAGTTCAAAATTAGCTCAGGAAAACACTTAAGTTGGTTTAGCCAGTTTATTTACAACATACCACATACTTACAATGGCAATTAGTATAAATATAATAAGGTTTTTGTTATGACTATCAAAGGACCTGCACTAGCATAGTTTGCTCTTAAAAATCAAAGAATTTACTGAAAGAAACAAACTCAACAGAAGTTCTGACACTAAATAATGGTGCAATACTCATTTCGTATGTACATAATAGCAGATTATAATTTCAGTGGTATGGGAGAGAAAGTTTTCTGAGTATGTTAGGATTGTCATTTGCTGTATTGAAAACAATGACATCAGTTAATAAAAGAACATGCCCTTTTTATTTTTACTCTTACATTTTTCTGTCGACTGCTAACAAGGTCAAATGCCAGGCTGGCTCTGTACTCACTGTAGACCTGGGGAAAAAAAATCCAGTACATTGGATATGTGATTAATTTACATGAAATCATAATTTACAGCAGCAACTGGATTTCACTGATAAATATTTTATCAGTAAAAAGATTTTATAAGGCTTGTGGAAGAACTCATGCACTCAATCTTGCCCTTTCGTGGAAATATATTAATGTACAGTTAAGGACAACTACTGTATACACCTGAACAAAAAGAAGCCAATTTTCTAAAATACACAACAGTGCATGATACAATTAGTTTACTAAATTAAAATGAACACTTACAGTATATACATTTACTTTTGGATTTTAGATTAATATGCTATTAACTGTGTTATGCCAATGGTCCACTTATATTTTGCCAAGATGATTAACACAGCTACTAAAACCTATGTGGGATATCTGCAAGAGGTTTTAGGAATGAATGTTCTGGCCAAATTCCATATATTGGCTTGGATGCAAAAAAGTAGTTAGCTTCAGCAGGATAGATGTTTGTTACATTCTGGATAAATAATTATCTTCTCTTTTCACGCGCATGAGAAAGAGAAGCAGCATGAAAAGGACTCTATAGGTTGGTAGTTAAAAAACTCATCCAGGATGTGGAAGACCACTCATCCAGGTTGCGGAAGACAAAGAATCTAGTCCCTTGCACCAATGAATTTTTAATATATATATATTCAATAGTGCAACAGCTTCAGCAAGAGAGACTGATGGCACTTCACATCAGAATATAATATAGTCCAATGGTTAGAGCACTCACCTAAGAGATGGCAGATCCCTGTTCAAATCTCTTCTACCTCTCAGGTGGAAAGGGGGTATTAAGACAGGGGTCCCCACATCGCAGGTGACTGCCCCAACAACTGGGCCAAAAGTTCCCCTGCTCCCCATCCAGGTCTGTTTTGTATACACTCACCTGAGGCACCAGTCTAGCAGGAGAGCTCAGAAGATGCCTATTAGACCGGGCCTCACATTTGACTTTGGTGGCCAACTGCCTATCTTCTCTTGAAAATTGCTCTGGGGCTTTGGTGAGAGAGAGATCTAGAGTGGGACCGCAGTGTGCACATTCAAAGGCAGAAACTTAAAGTATACAGGAAACTTTACAGCAAAAACATAGGTGCCAGATAAATTAACGCACCTATAGGATTTAGTGGGAGCTTTGTGCATTGCAGAGGTCCTGAAACTGGAACTTAGGTATCTAACCCCTTTTGTTCATCCAGCCATCCTGCCTACCCAAAACATCTTCAAGAATGTCAATTTGATACATTGCCCTTCATTTTCTTTTGTTAGGTGTTGTGATGCATTTCTGCATCCTGCTTAATGATAGTGCCATGCACTTTGTGATGACTATACATACCGAGCGAAACACACACACAGTTTTAGGGATATCTTTATAAAGACACTATGAAAATGTCAGATATTGGCTAAAATTATTGTAAATGATCAGCAGCACCATAACATAAGAATCTGTATGATATTAATACTAATTGCAGATCTTTTTGAGTCAAGATCAATAGCACAAAGTAAAAAGAATGTACTGTAGTTTGAAGGTACTATGATTTTTACCGTTCGAATTAGAATCTGCATGAAAGCATTAGACCCAAGTGAAACAAACAACTGAACTTGTAATCATATGCTGACCTAATAATCCCATAAAAATGGGATATCAGGCAGCTGGGAAGGGAAACAGGAAGACTACTTAGACAATATTTTCGGATACTCAGGATAACAAAGTTATTTTAAGGATAAAGGAGCTGATCATCTGCTGCTCCAGTAAACTTCAATTAACACTGCAGATTTCTCAGCACCTCTGAAAATTATATCCAATGACTATAAATCTTAAGAATCTATATGTAATATGGTAAAGAAGAGTGTTAAATAATACACCTTGCAAGATGGTATAACTGATTCAAAACACTGAAATGTATTTCTGGCTATCATTTCATTATTCCTATTTTCTGTACTCTTTACATGTAAGTGGGACATGCATAAATGCCTCTGGCATAAGGGAGCTTATTAAGTGCATCTATTAAACGTATTTCCACACCATATACTATAGTTATTTTAGGAAGATGCTGAAAGTGATAGCACTTGCAAGTTTTGTCTTCGTTTCCTAAAAAGGGGATTAAGGTAGCGCGAGAAGAAAATTCCGATACATCTCTCAAATTTACAAAGAGCATGTGAATCCACCTATCAGTGGCTTGTCGGCACTTTAAGGCCATGTCTACGCTAGGAAACTATTTAAAAATTACTAAATTCGACTTAAGAACTCTCGATTTAACAAATTCAAATTAGCATGCCTCCATTATGGGGAAGCATCAATAATAGTCAGAGGCAGGCTCCATTAATGTGGCCATGCTACCTCAGACTCCGAGCCCCAGGAAGCTCTCTGGGGAGCTGCAAGAGGCCTCCTGGAGGCCAATAAGTTCAATTTAGTGGCACTGGAGCATCTACACTATTGTTATTTCTAAATTACTAATTTCAGAATTAGTGTTACTCCTCGTGAAAAGCAGAAGTATAGAGTTTGAATTCTGAAACTCATTAGTTCGAAATAACAGGCTTGGTAATTTGGACACACTGCTTATAAATTCAACTCGGCGGAGGAGGGGGGGGTGTGTTATTTTGGAATAAGGTCCTAGTGTAGACCAGGGCTAAACATTGCTGCAGTAGTGCTTCGGTGCAGACACTACTTACACTGACAGGACGGGTTCTCATTCGAAAAAGTAATCCACATATCCCAAAAACACAGTTGTTAGGTGGACAGAATTCCCTTGCCAAACTAGCACAGCCTACACTATGGGGAATGGCTTAAATACACCACTCAGAAGTGTGGGCTCTTCACACTGCTGAGTGATACTTATTTTCTAATGTAGAGCAGCCCAAAGACAAGTGTAGCATGTCTAGTGTCTATATGTTATGTTAACATAACAAATTTAATCTACTATATTAAAGAAGGCCCTCATACTATATGTCCAAAAAAATTACAGGAATGGGAAACCAATACTAACCTACTTCACAGTGAGCTGCAGTAATAGAAGAGAAAATAAAAAATTTCTAATCTCAGATTTTATCTTTACAAATACACTGAAACAGAAATATTTAATACTCTCACAGAGAAATAGATTTTTCTAAAACACAAATTGTATCTCAAAATCCGTTTTGTTTAGAAAAATGTACATACTCTGGGTGACTAATGTAAAATATAAACATTACCTTTATGTTTTCTTGAACTAGCAACTGCCTCAAAAATGATCTACAAATTATGTGAATTGTGGCTGTTATACAACAGTCTCAAGTTTAATTTATGGATCTGGAACTAAGAATTTAGAAGCAGATGTGTTTCAGGTTCATTAAATTCATCCTCAGAAATGCACTGTTAACAACAAAATAATTACTGGAGCTTTATGAAATGGCTTTTTTAACTAATAAAAATACACAATATTTTCTGAATTAAACTCAATCTTATTCTATAGTTATTTTTAAAACAGGATAAACCACAACTAGAATATGTTTAGAAATCCAATGGTATACCTACATCTGCTGTGATGTCATTGAATTTTGTTATAAATGCATGTTTTACAATATCCACTGCAATTTCTGATGCAATGACCATGCAGACATCTGGAAACAACACCCAAAGGTGATCTGAAGGTTAGGAAAAAATTAGAAGTCAGTTATACTGCACAATTTGATTCCATAAGTAAAGAAAACTCACAATCATTACTTAGCACAGCAGTCAAACTTTCAAAGGTATGAATTAGCATGTAGATATATATTTCTCTCTCAGAAATGAGTAAGTATCATGCAGAGATAAATTCCCATCACAGTATCTACTATGGAGAATTATTTGTATTAACTTAGCATCTAAAGGCCCCAGGAAGGGCCAGGCTCTGTTGTTTTAGACCCTGCACTGTAAGGTCTGATCTTCACTGGGACAAAGGTATGTTTTTAGCATGTGGTAGCTATCATGTTAAAAACTAAGTGTAAACAAAGCAACTGCAGTTTAACATGTCACCTAGTTAAGGTAAATCCACAGGCCAATGTGTTAAATACACTTTTTGTCTTAGGAAAAAAAAAGGCAAAAAAATCAGGCCCCACATCACTAAATATATTTCCAATCTGTTATATTAGAACAATCATCAATGTTTAATTGAATTAAGTGTTTAAAAAAAGCTTCAGAGGGATAGCCGAGTTAATCTGTAACTGGAAAAAATCTAAAAACCGAATGATCTAGCAGCACCTTAAAGACTAACAAAACATGTAGATGGTATCATGAGCTTTCATGGGTACGACCCACTTGTTCAGTGGAAGTGGGCTGTACCCATGAAAGCTCAGGATACCATCTACACGTTTTGTTAGTCCTTAAGGTACTGCTAGACCATTTGTTGTGTTTAAAAAAGTTTAATATTAAAATCAGGATAGAAACTTTTCAGTTTTATACTTGTTTCCTTTCTTGCCAGCATAAGAAAATAATTACACTTTTCTAGCAGAACTTCTTTAAACTAATAGATTCTGAAATTAAATTAAAAATATTATAACTTTGCAAAACACATCAATGTTTATTCACAGCACAAAGGGACATGCTTCCATTGGAATCACCACTCTCAGAAAATTGGAAATAATTTACAGATAATTCAGGTCTTGTGACCTGAAATCACAGGACATGGATTGTAAGAGTACTGCTTGCTTTTTGACTTTCCGATTGCCATGTTGAGGAAAGTGGCATGTATGACTGCTATGTATGCATACTTGTAGTAGGGATGTAAGCGACTAGTTGACTATCGATAAGCATAAGCTTATCGATAGTCAACTAGTGATGCAACTACTTGCTCTGCCCCTGCTTGCAACTCGAGAGAAGCAGTGGGGGGTGGGGGGGTAGGAGCTGTTTCTGGGAGGAGCCAGCTTAAAAGCTGGTTTCCCCCAGCGCTGTCTCCACCGGGGGCAAAGGAGGTAGAGGCACAGTGGGAAACTGTGAGAGTGGAACTGAAGCAGTCTCCACTCATACCACTCCTGCTGAAATTCTGCCTTTGAAATGTACAAGAACTCCTGTGGGGCTCTTGTACATTTCAAAGGCTCAGGCACTGCAGGGAGTGTGGGGCCAGCAGGAGAATTCCCTGCTGGTCCTGTGCTCCCTGCCGGGCTTCTTTTTGAAACATAGAAGAGCTCCACTGGGGCTCTTGTACATTTCAAAGGCTGAGGCGACGCAGGGAGCGTGGGGCCAGTCCCCCACTGGCCCCGCGCTCCCTAACAGACTTCTGCTTTTGAACTGGAGCAAGAGCCCTGCAGGAGTTCTTGCTACAGTTCAAAGGTGGAGGCACCCTTATAGATTAATTAAATAGTTGATGGAAATCCCTAAACTAAATTTAACACCCTTAACTTGTAGCATTGTAATTACATACTAACAAGTGTGTAATTTAAAAATCACATGTTTTTCAATACAGTCATTACCTGGATTCCATGAGAACTGTTCCATATTTCTTAGACATACTATCAACAGTAGCACATAGTTAGTGAATCTTTCCTTTATGTCTGGAAAAAAAAAATCAATTGTTAACTCCAAATAAAAGTTATTTATATGTATTATGGTAGTGTTATTGTACTAGGCATTGGACACGTAGTAAGAGGCAATATTTGCCAAAAATTTCTCAGATTCAGAAGGGCGAACATGGGCTGTCACTTCAAGTAATTTTCAACTCAAACTCCTACTTCCTCTAATAGGCAGAGATCAGATATATCAATGAAGTAATATGTACTTGGTGCTCCAGTGAACTTGAATGGCCTTAAACTCATAGAATCATAGATGACTGGGTTTGGACGAGATCTCAGGATGTATCAAGTTCAACTCCCTGCTAAAAGTTAACTGATCGCACCATAATAATCTGTCCTGAACAACATGAAAGCAAGTTGGAGAAAGGTGTCAGCTGTGCTCTCGTTAAGGTAAAAAATGGTTCCACAAAGGCAGTCAAGCTTGATACAGAATCATTTGCAATGCCAGATCAGAACACATGTCCTCCACTTCGATATCCTGCATATGACAACAGCCAATAGTCAATATACTATGTGCAGCATTTATAAACACAGTATGATAGACCAAGTTTATGAGGTCTTCTGCTCAGCTAGCTAGCACCATGGTTCCCAACCGCCGGTCCATGAACTCTTGCCCGCTGGGCCATGGCAGACTGCCAGGCCACGCCCTTACCTGCTAATGAGTCCCACCCGCTGAGGTTCCCCATGCAGCAGCAGGGTGAGTGGCGCAGCAGGAGCCAGGGCTGCGGTAAGGCCGTCCCTACTGGGGCAGACTAACCATAGCCCCAGTTCCAGCTTTGGCGGCCACTATACTCTCTTCCCAGCTCTCTTTCCTTGCCCCGCAGGGTCACCACCAGGCACTGGTTGATCTGGACTGCGACCTGTTTTCCCCAAAGTGTTCCTGGTTGGTTGGGAAGTGCTGCAGCGATTGTCTGCCCAACACACAGATCAGCCAAATCTCCCTGCCTAGAGCAGCAAAGATCTCTGCCTCCCCCTGGGCTGGGCTGACTGTGGGGCTGCGCTTGGCCGCTAGTGACTTTCGTCTTGTACACTAGCAAAAAGTTATGGAGCCTTGTGGGAGGCGTCTTCGTCAGCAGCCAGTCCAGCCTTCCATACTCCAGCATGGGGACTTTGGGCAAAGTAAGAGCCACGGGCTGGTTGTTATTGGCAATACACGGCCCCATTTCCCATGGGATCGTTCTGGGAAGGTCTGCAAACTCCCAGCTGGGAGTGAATCAGGGTACTGAGAAGGGCTCCTGGGTTTCAATGGGGAATCACCACTGTACGTGCTACACTTCATGGGGTTTACTGCTGCATGCAGCTCTAAATTGGACATAACTCTTCTCTATCCGCTTGTTCAAAGGCCATCTGGGTCCAACGGCCAGGCAGGATTTCTGTGGCCTCAATTCTTCCTCCCATACATTTCAAGGTAGAAAGAAATATTTTTTTATTTTAAAGTTAATGAATCACCTTACAGCTCTGATTGTAGCCAGCTATTTGTATTAACTATTGTCCTACATCCCTTCAACTTCTCTGACCCAAGGAACAGCTGGATAGAGGCAAGAAATTTGAAATTTATGTGAGAGTCAGGTGGTTTATAGCAGGGGCTTGAGTGGGCAGAAACTCTGAGTGCCCCAAAAAGCAGCTCCCAGACTCTGGCTCGGAGCCAGGAATGCACATTTCAGCATTAGTAAATGTGAGTCTGATAAGCCAGAAAACAAACGCTGATATTACAGAAAATGATTATTTTGAAAAAAACCCTTTAGAAGCTGTCTCAGTGAGACTTTAGTCACATTTTAATAGTTTTGCTAGTGCTGTCACTTAGAATTTCTTCTGTTTTTATTGCCTGGTTTTTCTCAGAGGAAAAAGTAGTTTTCTATTCATGCTTCTCATGCATAGGAAGCAAGCGAAATCTTAGTTCAAGGAATCCAAAAAGCACGTCACTTCCTTGATTTTGTCATGCTCTATACATTTATTTTTATTATCCCCAACCTCTGCATTTTGTATATTTGAAAAGCACTTTATTATATTGGCATTACAATGCAAGAATTCACCATCTTTATACCTTTGATAAAGTCCACATGACCACCCTAGCCACGTCAACCCAGAATCCACAAAGAAGTCACTCATTTATGCATGCATGCCACAGTTTCATTTTTTCCCCTGGCTGGATGTTGCTGACATGAGGGTTAAGAGCCTCCTGCCCCTCCTGTGCCATCATTAATGTTTTTTGACAAGAAAGCACTATGCATATTTTTTGGCTATGTCTGCGCACAGGAGTAATGTAAAACAACATGAGACCACCTAAAATTCATGACCATAATGAATATGCAAATGCTTCAGTACCGATCCGAGTTAAATTTAGATGAATTAACTAATTGAATAGTTGATGGGATTTCCATCCACTATTCGATTAGTCAATAAGGGTGCCGCAGCAGAACCAGCACAAGCAGAGACTGCTTCAGTCCCCGCTTGCACCATTTCCAATTGTGCCCATTGTCTTCTCCGCAGCACCAGCTCCTGCTTTCCCCCCTCCCCCTCCCGTTGCTGCTTCTCTCTGATAGAGGCAGCAAGCGGGGGAAGCAACTAGTTGCATCACTAGCTGAGTATCTGATAAGCTTATGCTTATTGGATAGTCGACTAGTCGCTTATATTCCTATGAATCACCAAAAGTTTTTGAATGAGTTTGCTGGTCCGCTCTATAAAAAAAGGTTGGGAATAACTGTGCTAGCACATCTGTGTGGACGTTACACAATAACTCTGGAACACTGCCTTTAATCAATTCCAACACTTCAGTAATTTTTTCTAAGGATCAGTGGGCAGGCAGGTTTTCAGCAGTTACATGGTTACCTTAAGACACGATTTTTAAAATCCCTACTTTGAAACTTCATATTAAGAACAGAATTGCAGTCATTGAGGGTTTTTTGCTCTCCCCAGGAAAATGCATTCAAGATCTGTGAATATTACCTATCTCTATATCTACCTCACTCCGCCTTCGCTATTCCTCCCAGTATATGAAATACATGAAAAAACGACTTTTTAAGAGAGAAAGGATGGTCCACTATTTGGAGTACTCACGTTCAATTCCCTGCTCCACCACACACATTCCATGTGACGTTAGGCAAATCATTTACCCCTCTGAACCTCAGTCCTCCATCTGGAGAATGAGGATAACAGTATTTTCCCCACTTCATAGGGTCGTTGCGAGAATATATTAAAACTATAAGATTCTCAGCTACTACAGTGATGGAGACCATATGCATACCAGAGAGAAACAATGAGACAACAAAAATCTTAAGACAATAGTTTCTACCTTTTCTGGACCAACAATTTTGAGAGAGATTGCTTGCCCACTCTCACCTTATGCCACATTCTAACAAGCTTTATCCTCTGTCATTTTTTTCATCATTAGGTTTCTTGAGCATTTATAATTTAATTTCCTGAAATCTCAGACCCTTGTTTGATTAAGTCATTCCTTACTATACAGAGTAACAGCAGCACCAAACTTTCCTATTAAAGTTTCAAACCAATTATTCCCAATTTGTAAGTATATTTAAGATGGCTTCACTTTTGGTTGGATTCTCTCATATCTGGATTATGAAGTTTTGTTTCACATAATTTAGCATCTAATTGATTTTTAAGCTCCCTCATGAATATAGTATCTTAGTTTTATCTTGCCCTGCAGAAGATTCTGTAGCAGATGTCCATTATAGATTCAGATTTTTTACTTCCTATATCTTTAACCAAAAAAATTCAATTATAACTCATAATTAGGGATGCAAAAATGTGTGTAATTAAGTAACTGTGTAACCCCTAAACATTTCAGTGGTTACACTTGGGGCACCAGGCGGTTCCCTGGAAGCTGATGTGCATGGGGGCCTGGCTTTGAAGTGGGCTCCCCCTGTGTACCAACTCCTGCCTGCCCTCTTTCCCCACACTGCTGCCTCTGTATCATAGGCAGCAGAATGGCGAGGGGTGTGTATGTCAGGTGGCTTGCCAGGAGCCAGTGCATGTGGGAAGAGACTTTTAAGCTGGCTCCCGATGCGTACCAGGTCCCTGCGTGTACCTGTGAATGTTAACTGATGAGCCAAGGCTCATCGGTTAACCATGTATATGGTTACACTTTCACATCCCTACTCATAATTACATTATATTTTACTAGTTTTATAAATACTTTTGACATCATATGTTAGGAATCCATTCTGAAGCACTTGGAACAGGGGAAAATGATCAGGAATAGTCAACATGGATTCATCAAGGGCAAGTCGTGCCTGACCAATCTGATTAGCTTCTATGATGAGGTAACTGGCTCTATGGACATGGGGAAGTCGGTAGATGTGATATACCTTGACTTTGGCAAAGCTTTTGATACGGTCTCCCACAATATTCTTGCCAGCAAGTTAAGGAAGTATGGATTGAATAAATGGAATGTAAGATGGCTAGAAAGTTGGCTAGACTGTCGGGCCCAACTGGTAGCGATTAAAGGCTTGATGTCAGGTTGATGGTCAGTTTCTAGTGGAGTGCCCCAAGGACTGGTTCTAGGGCCGGTTTTGTTCAACATCTTTATTAATAACCTGGATGAGGGGATGGATTGCACCCTCAGCAAGTTTGCAGATGACACTAAGCTAGGGGGACAGGTGGATATGTTGGAGGGCAGGGATAGGGTCCAGAGTGACCTAGACAGATTAGAGGATTGGGCCAAATGAAATATGATGAGGTTCAACAAGGACAAGTGTAGATTTCTGCATTTGGGACGGAAGAATCCCAAGCATTGTTACAGGATGGGGACCGAATAGCTAAGTAGCAGTTTGACAGAAAAGGACCTGGGGATTACAGTGGATGAGAAGCTGGATATGAGACGACAATGTGCCCTTGTAGCCAAGAAGGTGAATGAAATATTAGGTTGCATTAGGAGGAACATTGCCAGCAGATTTAGAGAAGTGATAATTCCCCTTTATTCAGCTCTGGTGAGGCCACATTTGGAGTACTGAGTCCAGCGGAGGGCAAACAAAATGATTAGGGGGCTGGAGCACATGACCCATGAGGAGAGGCTGAGGGATTTGGAGACACAGTTGGACTCTGTCCTTGAAAAATACTGTATAAGGCAGTTCTAATATAAAAAGCCTTGATTTCAGAGACCTTGCTAAATGAGGTGATCTTCACCAAGAAGGTAATATTCTAAGAAAAAAAGCAGAGTGGGCATGATATGATAGTAGCAGTTTGAAAGGGGGCCACTCAGTCTCAACACAATCAGGTTTAAGTCTACTGGCAGGGATCAGCTTACAGACCCAAGGATACAGCTTCTACAGCCCCATGAGAAACTGTGCCATTATCTCATGGGAGAACACTGTCTTGCTGTTCTCTAGTGGGTAGAAAGCTGAGATGGCTGCTAAATACACCTTGATATATGCATGGGCCAGTGGTCACTGCCTTTAGTGGAACAAGTAGTCCAAGATAGACTGAAGGGAAGGACTGGGATGAGAAAGAGCTCATTGATATGCCCATGTTGAGAAATGCTTTCATTTGGCCAGACAGGTAGCCCTGATGGATGGCTTTCTACTACTGAGCATGACCTCCTGGATGAGTTCTGAGCAAGCTTGTTCTTCTGGGTTCAGTCAAGCAGTATCCGGGCAGTTACAGGCAAGGAGGCTAGGTGATATGCAAGTAAATTCCAGGCTCTTGGGACATGTGACTTCTTGAGATAAATGGAGTGCTTTGCGCAAAATTCCCATAGATAGATAACCCTCGCCCAGAGAAAGAGCCAAGACCAGATCCCCTCCCTGCTCATTGTTATAGAACAGGGGTTCCCAAACTTTTTGACACGGGGACCAGTAAATCCATTCACGAGCTTTTGGAGGACTGGTAACATTCATTTGCATATTTGCATATTCATTAAGCAAATGATGAATATTCAAATAAGTTGTTTCTGGTCCTCCCAAAGCCCCCAGTGCCAGCGTTAGCAAAGCTTTTGATACAGTCACCCACAATATTCTTGCCAGCAAGTTAAGGGAATATGGATTGGATAAATGGACTGTAAGATGGATAGAAAGCTGGCTAGATCAGGGTTTCCCAAACTTTTTACTTTAGTTGGAACCCGTTTTTTTTTCAGTACTGTTTTTTGCAGCCCAAAAATATAAACGCATATAAAAAAAGAATGAAAAATGAATAAATTTTCAGTGTTTCACCCGGCTGCATCCTCCACCCAGCCTGGGCCAGGGCTTGGGGGACCCGGTGCTGCATGGGCACTCCAGGAGGCGGGAGCAGGAGCAGACTGGGGGTAGGGTATCTGGCTAGAAGGGAGGGTGCAAGGAAGGGTAGGGTTGCCAGGTGTCTGGTTTTGTACCGGACAGTCTGGTATTTGAGGGTTTTGTCCAGGAAACAAATTGAGAAATTACCAGACATATAAATTGTCTGGTATTTTCTAATTAGGTAAGTTGTATTATAATTAGGTGTATCAGTCCATAGCTGGGAACTGCCTGGCTGGTAGATGTGCTCACACTGCCTGAGTATGTCTACCTGGCAGGCAGTTCGCAACTACTCGAGGGAGGGTATGTGGGGGGGGGGGGGGGCGCAAAATGGAATCCCTGGCCAGACTCACTCATCTGCCAGGGTCTGTAGGGTCTGCATGTGCCTGGGTCAGCCCTGCTCTCCCTCCCCCCCCCCCTTCTCCTCCCAATCGCCCCAGTCCAGCCCTGCTGCCCCCGTCTAGCCCTGCTTCCGGCAGCTGGTTCTCTTGTACTCCTCCTCCTGATCTCCACCGCCCAGCCCGCCCCTCCCTCCCCCCGCCCAGCCCTGGTTCCGCCACCTGCCCTCCCCGATCTCCGCGGGACAGCCCTGCTGCCCCCAACCCTGCTTCCGCTGCCCGCCCGGATCACTGCAGGACAGCCCCGCTGCCCCCAACCCTGCTTCCCAGTGGCCAGTTCCCCCCTGCCACCTCCTGCCCCCCTCCTGGCAGCCACCAGGCACGCTGAGGCCCGGTATTTTTTTCCCGCGGCCTGGTACCGGGCCGCGGCCCATAGTTTGGGAAACGCTGTTATAGAACATGGCCGTGGTATTGTCTGTCAGGACTCTAACCACCTGACCTGAGATCTGGAAAAGAAACACTTGGTAAGCTAAGTACACTGGCCTGAGCTCCCTAATATTTACGTTCAGGGAAAGGTCTTTAAACTAGATGACCTGAGCACTGAAGCTGTTGCTCCCCACCAATATTTCCTCTTGGTTTTTTTTCCATTAATGTGTGGAATAAATTTTATTACGTACACTAAGGCATGTGCAGATGCACACCACCACTACAAACATGGTATGGGCACTGTGCTAATCAGCTGGGCACTTGATTCTCTCCTGGATGGTTGCCAAAGCACTCAGCTTACAAGAAACACTGCTCCCCACCATAGGTCAGATGTGTCCAAGACAGATAAGGGGTAACAAAGGGCACTCCCCCTACCTCCAGGGAGGCGAAGACTCAGGGAGAAACATTGCGCACAGAGTCCCAGTGGTGTCTTCTCAGGGAATATAGTGATGCTAGCCACTTCTGGAGGGGCATAAAATACAGTCTTGCAAATTGAACCACGTAAGTACTAGGCATGTAATAGTGTAGTCGATTAACCAATAAGCAAAAGGTTATACGCTAATGCTATAGAACACACACACACACACACACACACACACACACACTTCTCCTCACCACCCCCAGTAATTTTTTTAGCAGGCTGGCCAGCAGCCCTGCTCAGTCCCAGCTTGTGCTGGGTTTGGAACCTACCCCTGCTGCAGCTCTGCATTTAAAGTGTATTAGGAGACAGGCGGGCATGCAGCCTGGCTCAATTCTGGCTTGTGCTGGGTCTGGGAGCTCAGACCCCTCCCTGGACAGAGGCTGCTGCAAGCCTGCGCTGCTGCCTCTGAAACAGAGGCAGCAGTGCAGACAACAAGCAACCAGTCCACAAGGGGAGCTGATTTTTAAACTGGCTCCCCTCGTGGACCAGTTCCCACTGGGCACCAGTGCTCCTGCCTCTGATACAGAGGGAGCAGTGGGGAATGGCAGGGGGCTCCTTGGGAGTGGGGCCAGAGTGCACTGGCTGCCGGCCCCATCCTTGGGGACTACAGAACAATTGACTAACTGATAAGAATTCGTGAGGTTAACCGACTATTCAATTAACCGATATTTAACATCCCCAGGAAGTACATGCTGCCATGTACCCCAGTAGCCTGAGGCAAACTATAGCTGTAATAATTGTGTGGTCATGACATTGGCTATCAGGTCTATATATGGCCCAAATTGGGCCTCTGGCAGGAAAGCCCTGGTTTGGGTTAAGTCAAGCACCACTGCAATAAATCCTATTTTCTGAGCCGGAGTAAGAGTTAATCTTTGTTCATGTATCAGTAGGTCCAGAACTCAGAAGCTCACTTGGACTATGCTGATGCTGTTCTGAACTTGAGCTGATAGCTGACTTTTGATCAATATATTACTGAAGTACAGGTAGACGTGGATGCCTCACCATCTGTGGAAGGTTGCTATACTGCCATATTTTGTGAAAACCCAGGGGGGCCTGACAGACTGAAGGCAAGAGTGGTGAATCTATAGTGGTGCTGGCCCTTGACAAATCTTCTGTGCCCATGGAAGGCAGAAATATGAAAATATGCATCCTTTAACTCATGGACAGTGTACTGGTTTCCTCAATCCAGGGAATGAATGATGGAGGCCAGTTTTTTGAGATATCTGTTGAGGCAACAAAGATCAAGAGTGGCCCCTTTGGGATTAAAAAAATACCAAGAGTAAAAATTCCTTTCCTCTCAAGTCTTGTGGGACCTCCTCGATAGCCACCATTTGTTGGACGGACTGAACCTTCTGAAAGAGGAGCTGCTTCTCAGAAAAGTCCCTGAAGAGGGGCAGGAGGATAAAAACTGAAGGGCATAGTCAACTGTCACTGTACTTAGAACCCAACCATCTGATGTTATGTATGATCATGTTGGGCTAAAGTGGGACAGATGGTACAAAAACAAAGGGGAGATAGATCTTAAGTAGTGACTGGTATGGAACACCTTCATAAGGCCTGCTTGAGCCCTTCCGAAATACTTCTTGAGATCCCAGCTGGGAGAATGAGGTGGACAGGAGTGGCTGGTGCTGTTTATAATCTCTCCCTTCTCTTTTGTACAGTTCTTGTCTTGGAGGTGTCAAGAAACAAGGCGGCTGTTGGGGACCTGAAGTGCTTCAGAAACCATAAAGTAGAAGTAAAGGAAGGGAGGATCTGGTGCTGGAAGAAACCCTCAGGGGCTCCAATAAAGCCACTACATTGACCTCTGATCCACTGCCCAGGTGCCAGTGTGGGGACCAGTATTGAAATCTGGTGGTACATAGGCTGGGTACTGGTGGTGAGCTTTAGATTGAATATATAGTCCTTCTTTGGACTCAAGAAGAAGAGTCTTCACTCAGAGACCGTGGTGCCAGAAAATCAATCTCTGGCTTGGCAAGTGGAGATATTACCTGAGGGGCAGTTGCAAACCCTCCACTTTTTATGCCCTCGGGAAGGAGTGTGCAATAGACATTACTAGTAAAAGGATTCCAATATTCTGGGCACACTCATCAAAAGTGGCATCCACACTCAAAAGTTCTTCAGGATCTTCTATTAAATAAAGCAAAATTTTAAAAGCAAAGCACTCATCAGTACATCAGTAACTTTAAACCTCAGATATTTCAGATATTGGATGGAAACCTCCTAACTGGAGGAACAAAGTCTCCTCACTAAAGAGATTTCATAAGGATACTTCTCTCTCTTTCAATAACTAGGACTCATGTACACTGCAGGCTTATCAATACTTACAGCACTGCAGTGCTAACTGAAGATGCTACTTAGGCTGATGGGAGAGCTTTTCCCATCACTGAAGGTATTCCACCTGCCTGAGAGGCAGTAGTTATGTCAATTGGAAAAGCTGTTAACTTAGCACTCTCTAGCCTGGAGGTTAGGTCAATATAACTACATTGCTCAGGGGTGTGGAAAATTCGCAACATGGATCCCAAGCAGTGCTTTTTTTGTGACGGTACACCCCAGGACGGCGTACCAACACCTATTTTCCCTGCGTAACTTAAATGAATTGCATTCCCCTCGGGTGTACTGGCACCTCTTTTCCTGGGGCAGCTGGGCTCCCAACAGAAACTTGCTCGGGACATGCGGCTCTTAAAGGGGCCGTGACAGCATTTCAGTCGTCGTTGTCCCCCCTCAGCTCAACAACTTTCCTCCCCCCCGCCCTGGTTTCGGCATGACTTTTTTTTTCCTCGACAACTTTCCGCCCAGAGTACCTGCACCTTTTTTCTCACAAAACCCCCCCCCCCCACTGATCCCAAGCAATATAGTTATATTGACATCAATTACCATCACAGATCAAGACTAGGGACTCACATTGGTATAGCTATGTCTCTCAGGCATGTGAAAAATCACATTCCTGAGGGCAATTCTACAGCACTGCTTTAACACAGTTACACCACTGTAGAGATTTAATGAAGATATAAGTCTATTTTCACAGTAAGTTAACACAAAAAGTGTCATACCTTCAACTGCATTCAGTGAAACAAATCAAATCACAAATGGAAAGGGGTTACGACCAATTATAGGTGCAATCTTACAAACTGATGTGCGAGAGAGTAATTGCAAGTTGCAGTACTTAATTAGTGCTGTCTATACTGTTGGAAAAGTATTACTGTACTTCTGATATTCTAAACACCTGGAAATCTTAGAAAACTTGCTATTTTCTCTTTTTTAGACATGCAATATGTGGTGATTCATGAATGTTCTATGAATCATTTCAGGAAAAGTTAGCTATCAATCTGAAGAGAACAAATTCACTTGTTTTGTGCAGTCTTGCATGCACTCATCTGATTCTATACCCATCTGGCATAATGCATGGCCTCACTTCGCCCCATGGCTAGGAGCAAAACTTGACATTGCATTACAGATCATTGCTAACAGAGCCCAACAATATAATAGAAGAAATAAATTTGTTCTGCTTTATCATACGACTGTTGCAGATTATTTATGAAAGGAATGAGAAATGGTTGATAATCCTAGCCTCTAATCCATTTTAACCAGAACTCTATTAACTTAAGAACCGTAGCTGGTCTTACGATTATCCCGACAAAAACTAAGAGATGTCTGAATAGTGCAAATATTTTCTGAGTATTCACTCAAGTTTAAGAAATAAATTGTTTTGGCCTTGCTCTGACCTATTCATATTTTCACTTTTTGTTAACATTCCAGGAATCCAGTTTTACTTGCATAAATACTCACATTAAGCAGATTTTAATTACACATTACATTTTAGTTTTGAAGTTGATAATTTCTATTGGCAAAGTTTAATATCACCACTAGTACTGGACAAGAGTTCTTTCTAACAGGGCAGAAGAGACTTCTAATAAAAGAGACTTGTTTGGCCTTCACAGACTTCTAATAAAAAATACAAGTTTAATGTAATCTGAGAATTATTTAATTTTGTTTTCTTTTACTATGTTTCTTCCTGTATCACCTCTAATCCAGGAAACTCCAGGCACCATGAAAACATTAATCCTCAACATTAACTAAAGCAGTATCACACCAATTTTGCATAGGGATAAACTCACAGAAACAGACACAAATCATTTTATTCAGTCAAAAAGCAACTAATTGGCAGACCAAAGAACCCAATTACCTGCACTATACAAATTCCCCTCCAGAAGTGAAGACTATAATGGAGCTGTGATCTTAGCGGCAAACACTGTGCCTCACATGCACAAATCAGATGAAGCAGTTTACTACAATCTAATTTTTGGAACACTTCAAATTATCCATGTTATATAAAGCTTCATAGTTTATCATTGGTTTAGTTTCTTTACTGAAGCCTGATTTAAAAGCAAATTTTCTTCATTTAGAAGTCTGAACAAGAGGACAGGAGGAATAAAGCACCCCTAAACACCACTTGAAAACCATACTATATCTCAAGGCATCAAAAATATTTTTATTAAGTAGGTACTGAAATTATCACACCATCTCCATATTGGTGCACGTAACAAAATTCATTCTACACAAGGACATTAAAAATTAGAGGGAACACTGCACCTCTCTAGTGAAAACTAACACACTATATAGACTAGCTCTGAGAGAACGCAAATTGTGTGTCTGGTGCTCATGATTTGTCATAATATTTCAGGTGGCCAATAGAAATTTTTTGATAATTTCAGTACCTACTCAAGAAAAATATTTTTGATGCCTTGAAATATAGTATGGTTTTAAAGTGGTGTTTAGGGGTGCTTTATTCCTCCTGTCCTCTTGTTCAGAGCAGTGCATTACCCCTAGAAAAAGAATGTTTTGTTTATCAGTTCTTTATTACATGCCTATGTCACAGGCACGAATTAAAAATTAAAAATATGAGCATGGGGTGTACACAATCACATTAAATAAAAAGCTTTTATTTTTCTCTTTGACAAACTTTTAATTGAAGAAAATATACACATTCTGTGGTCAGGGTGGGGCTGAGGGATTCAGAATGTGGGAGGGGGCTCAGAGCTGGGGCAGAGAGTTCGGGTGTAGGGGTGAAGTTTGTGGCTGGGAGTGCAGGAGCTGGGATGTGCCAGAAAAAGGGTACAGACTCCCTTGGGAGAGGGCTCCCTCCCAGTCTTATTACAGCAGCTCCGGGTAAGGTGAGAAGCGCCCCTCTGCCAGCTGTGGCTCTGATAAGGCTGTGTTTGAATGAAGGAGGGTCACCTCTCTCCCTGATATGGCAGGTCCGTGCTGTTAGGGAAAGCCGGGGTCAGAACTTTGAAAAGATACCACTCCCCTGGCCATAGCAGCTGCCTGCTGGAACTAAAGTGTCTCTCTCCCCCAGCAGTGGCAGCTCCATGCATGGCATCCCTGAGCCCCTGCATGGGGCTCATTAGGCAGCTTACAGGAAACTCTGGAAGGATGTGATGATGATGGGCGATCACTTGTTGCCAAGTATGATCATCTTCCATGGGAGCTGTGGACCCTCAGGTGGCTGATAAGGCTGATCCTGGAACCACAAATTCTATTACGAGGACAGATGTTTCCAGGTACAGCAGGAGGTTGCTGACCATGACTAGAAGCCAGTTTCACCTTCCTCCTGTGCCTCTTATCCTCCTCAGCTTGTTGGCAGGCAAACTGAATACACAGGGGGCTATTCCTTAGGACTTCTCTCCATTTTGAGTGATGCTGGTCGAGTGTCTCCCAAGTGCTGACGTCAACATTGCACTTCTTTAAGTCCTTGTAATGCTTCCATTGTCCTCCCATGTTAGGGTATCCTTTTAGCTGAAAAAACAGGACCTGTTTTGGGAGGCAATGGTTTGGCATCCGAACAATGTGACCAGTCCTGTGAAGTTGCTGGAAGTGCTGATCTTCACGATCTTGTGGAGGCTGCACTGATGATACCTCTTGAAGACCTTCAAGTGATATCTGTAGG
Source organism: Pelochelys cantorii (assembly GCA_032595735.1). NCBI lineage: Eukaryota > Metazoa > Chordata > Testudines > Trionychidae > Pelochelys > Pelochelys cantorii. The sequence goes on from CM064331.1 coordinate 29,793,020, forward strand.
TTGTCCAGGTTTCAGACCCATAGAATAGTGTTGGGAGAATGAGGGCTTGATAGAAAATAAGTTTGGTATCTGTTCGAATGTCATGATCTTCAAAAATTCTGTGCATAAATGAGCAAAGGCTGCACTGGCACAGACGATGTTCAGACGATGTTGGATTTCTAAATCAATATCTGCGTTGGATGAAAGATAACTTCCAAGGTAGAGAAAATGATCAATATTCTCTAGTGCCTCTCCGTTGATTTTAATAGCTGGGGCATATGGTACCTCATTTGGAGAGGGCGGATGGAGCACTTTGGTCTTGATGTTGAGGGTGAGACCAAGACATGTGTAAGCATCAGCAAACACGTTCAAGATAGTTTGAAGATCTCTCGCAGAGTGGGCAAAAACTGCTTTGTCATCAGCATACTGAAGTTCCAGGATAGATGTGGTGGAACTCTTACTCAAAAAAAAAAAAAAATCTTACTCTTATATGAACAAGTACAATATTCCTAAAACTGAATTTAGTTTATTCCTTTTATTGTACTTGCTCAAATAACTATTTTGCATTTAATATCTAAATATGCCAGCAATCTGTCTACGCATTGTCTAACGTCTACTTAAATACACTCTCAAAAGTCACACTTTTAACCTGTTCAAACACCAGATTTAAGATTATTGCCAAATTTGGCAATCTTTGTTGGACCACAGATGACATTAAATACCACTTAGTAGGTTCCTTGTTAGCAAGTATCCTGGCTTCTTTGCTATGTTAGTGATCACTGGAGCTCATGTGCATATCACAATATCATGTTTTATGCTGGTGAGCAAACAATGTAGCGAAAAATTATTTCACTACATTGTTTGCTCACCAGCATAAAACATGATATTGTGATATGCACATGAGCTCCAGTGATCACTAACATAGCAAAGAAGCCAGGATACTTGCTAACAAGGAACCTACTAAGTCAGGGGTTCTCAAACTTTTTGATACCGTGACCCCTAAAATGCTCATAGAATTTGTGTGACCCCTCTCCCCCACCAAAATTGTTGAGCAAAAAAACCAAACCAAACCAAACCAAAACAAAACAAAAAAACACCGCTTGACTCACCCCTCCTGCAGTCGCTGTACTGCAGGGAAGCCACCGGCGCCACGCTTCCTCTTCCAGGGCTGACACCCCCCACTCCCGGCATGCTACGCAGCTGTGGGAGGGGAGCGCACTTGCGGAATCCCCGGAAGAGGCGCAAAGGACCCCGGCAGCTGCGACACCCCAGTAAGTTTCACACTTTGAGAAATGCTGTACTAAGTGGTATTTAATCTTAAATCTGGTGTTTGAACAGGTTAAAAGTGTGACTTTTGAGAGTGTATTTAAGTAGACGTTAGACAATGCGTAGACAGATTGCTGGCATATTTAGATATTAAATGCAAAATAGTTATTTGAGCAAGTACAATATTCCTAAAACTGAATTTAGTTTATTCCTATTAAACAAAACAGTAATGAGGAGATCTAAAATTCAGATCTACAATAATACAAATGTAGAGCACTCAACATCCCCTTCAAGGTAATACCTGTTTATCACTTCAGTACCATAAACATAATGGAAGACTGTCCTTGAAATAAGAGCAAATTTTGATTTAGCAATATTTTTCTGAGCCATGTAAATATACATACCACTGTTTGACATTTGAAAAAGATTGTTCTTCTCAAACTTCTTGAAAACACTTCCTTTTATTTCAACAAACTGTAATTTTAAAAACAAATGCTTCATTACAGATTATCCATGTTCAATTAAAATTCATAGCCAAAGATGATCAAACAATTTATTCAAAGGCTATGTTTAGAATAATTGAAGGTGCATATACAATTATGAAGTTATACTACAATCTAAGCATTAAAAAGGTATCCTGTGGATCAATGATGCTAAAATGCACCATTACTTATCTTTTACATTTATGAATATTTGTTTATTACTCTGAAGTAAAAATCAAATTTACTCCATACTTACATTATTAGACATCATGATGGTAAGCAGTGACTTGTTGTGGGAGTTGAAGGCAACATTCAGTGTTGTTGCCTGGACCATTATAAGAATAGCATGCAAGACTGAAAATAGCAGTGTTAAAGAATATGACATTTGAAAAGTACATTTCTGTAGTATATTGGCATTAGCAAAACTTGGAAAAAGAAAGGAACAAAGATCTTATTTTCTCTCTATATATGTATAAAAGTTTTTCCTGTGGGAAAACAGTGTGACGTAGTCATGTCACTGTGCATCACCCTGCCCTCCCAGCCTCTGCAGAGTCAGAAGGGGAAGCGGTGGCCATGGCTCAGGGTTCCCCCCCCAGTTCCTCTTCGGGGGGTGCCCTAGGCTCCCTGCTGGCCTCTGGCTCCCATGCAGAAGGACTAGGGGTGGCAGCAGCAGCTGCCTCTGGTCCCACTTCTACTTGTGGGTCTGGGGCCCCGATGCTCCGTGACCCAGTAGGGAACTGCTGCCGCTGCCTGCCTCGGGCCACCACCTGCCTGGTGCTGCCTTGTGGTCCCCCCTGCAAGATTAGAGTGCCAGTACTAGCTTTTTCCGTGGGGGGGGGGGGGCGGGAGAAGAGGAGAAAGCCCCAAGACTCCATGGACATACACACCTCTCCAGCCCCCAGCCCGCTCCTGCCCCTTCCCTTCTGGACAGACACACTGCTCCCAGCCCGCTCCTGCTCCCTCCCTTCTGGAGAGACACCCTGCCTCCAGCCCTCTCCACCCCCATCCTCTGCTCCTGCCCCCTCTCTGCATCCAGGCACTCTGCCCAGCCTGCTCCTGGCCAGTGTTCACTCTAAGATTTTCCATCCACGAGCGGAGTGAGTTTTGTCTTGTGCATCAATATTGAGGTCATGTGCGCTTGTTCGGACGTGTGCCACTGTGGTACCAAGTTATAAACCTCTCCCTTTTCCCTTCTGCCGCCATGTCTCCTATCCACCCCTCGCCCCATCAACTTCCCTGGTGCCTGCTGCTGCCCCCCTTCTGCTGCCCTGGATCCTGCTCTTCTCACTCCCTTCAGCCCTCCTGGGACTTGCCCCCCGCCTCCCCATTCTCTTTGACCCCTGCACCTGCCCTTTCCCCCTATGCCAACCCCTCCTTTAACTCCCCTCCCCATCCCCTTTCCTAACACCTTCCTCTACTCACCTGCCCTGCCTCTCCCCTCCCCATGTCTTCCCTTCTGCTTCACCCGCACAATCCCCCTGGCACTTGCACTTGACCGTACCCCTGCACCCTCCCGGTGCCTCGCCCTTCCCTCACTGCCCCTGTCCTCCCCACATCTTGCCCTCTTCCTCCCTGGTGCACACCCACTAACCACCCTCTGTCCGAGTTTCTCCTCACGCCCCACTGCACCCTCATACATGACTTGCTGCAACCCCTGCCTTCCTCAGGTCCATCCCACCTTTCAACCCCTTTTCTCCTGACACACACTTCTCCCCTCTCCTCTTCCTTCCTCTTGCTCCCCATGCCCCTCCCCTCCCCCACTGATAGCTTCCCATCCTCCCCCCACCCCCACTCCTGCCTTTTCCCCTCACTGACTCCTCTTGGCCCCCCCGGCATTTGTCTCTCCTCTACCCTGCCCCGTGGTGACTTCCCTTTTCTTCTGCCCTGAACCCTTCCTTTCCCCTCAGCACAAGCCCCTTCCTCTCCTCACTTCCACCTTTCCTTTAGTTATCCCCCTGCCCCTTCCCTTCCGTCATTCTGACACCTGCAAAGCAGGCAGCACGCCCCATATTCTGGGACTCAAGCCAGGCCATGGTGCTATTTTTAGTATTCTGGTCCCAGCCACAGCAGCTGTGGTCCCAGCTGCTCCTAGGGGCTGGGTCACATGGCAGGTGGCTGCCCCATGTGCCGGGACTGCACCTGGGCCACGGTGCTATTTTTAGTACTGTGGCCCGGCCTCCAGCTTCAGCAGCTGCCACACAGGCCGCATGGTGGCTGCCCAGCTGCTCCTGGGGTGGGCAGTCACCCGCCACTCACAGCTTGAGTCACAGATGCTAAACTCTGCTGAGGAAGTGGGCAGGAATGAAATTCTTGGTGCGTGCCCATGCAGCGTGCACCTTACAGGCAACCCTGCTCCTGCCCCCTCTCTCCAACCAGACACCCTGCCTCCAGCCCGCCCCTGCCCCTTCTCCCTAGCCAGACACCCTGCCCCCAGCCTGCTCCTGCCCCTTCCCCCGTGGCCAGACACCCTGCCCCTAGCCTGCTCCTGTGTCCTCACTCCTGGACAGACACTCTGCCCGCAGCCTACTCCTGCACACTTCACTACTCCTGCCCCCTCCCCGTCCAGACACCCTGTCTAATTGGGGCCCAGCCCCAATCTGGCCACAGCATCCTGTCCAGCCCCAATCCACTTGCAGCACATGGCAGCCCCCTCCTGCAACTGCACAGGCAGAAAGGGAGGTCACAGTCCAGCTGTGGCGGACAGATGGGGGTTGGCAAGTGTAGCGCGCAGGGGCGCATTCCCCATGTATCCTCAAAATTAAATCCAAAAATATTTCTTATGCCACTGAAAAGTTAATGAGTAAAGTAGATTAATAGTACAATACTTGTGGAAGCAAAATTCTCATCTATCTTAATGAGGCCTGGATTTCATCACTGTGTTGATTTTTTTTTATATGAGCATTGTAACAGGGTTCTACATTACTGCAATTTCTTACACTCAAATCAGTGAGTTTCAGAACTGCTTAAATGTCCACAACATGCCTGTAATGCACTGCAGTGTTTTACAACATTAACCACATTGTTGTAAGTTAAGGCACTGAAGTCCTTCTGTAGGCAGCTCATTCTACTCTAATATATAAACAGAATTCTTTTGCAAATCATAATTGAGGCTGCAAGGTTTCCTGTTTTGAAAGAGCCCTATGTCATCATGTAAGAGAAATGTCAATATAGCCTGAAATTACTTCGGATGGTGGAGAGTAAATGTGTAATGATTGCACTGCACACTAACTAGCATGTAATACACTGGATCTATCGTTACTGCTGCTGGTTTCAACCTTTTGTTGATCTATGTTAGGGATGCCACATCTTGTCAGTCAGAGAAAACAAAGCCACAAGAATAGCTGCCACAAAAGCAGGCCAGTGAAATAACAGAAGCAGTGAGAAATTTAAATCTAATAAAGCAACAAGAAAAAATAAGCATGAGAGGGCTCTCCCTCTTCCTTTCATATGCCTCCTTCCCTCCCCAGAAACATTTCAGGAACACTTTCTAACTACAAGGATAATTAAGCACTGGAATAGGCTTCCAAGGTAAGCTGGGGGACTCCCATCACTGGAGGCTTTGAAGAACAGGTTAGACAAACACCTGTCAGGGACAGTCTGGGTATATGTGGTCCTGCTTCATGAGAGGGAGAGATTAGAAGACTTCTCAGACTTCTTCTCAGAAGACTTCTATAGTTCTATGGCTCTTTCATGTCTGAAAGCTGAGCAAAAGGTTCAAGTGGACCCATAAAATTCAACAGGGAAAAATGAATGGCTACATGGCATACAACACTACACTTTATTTTTTGATAAGACAAACATCTATTGAACTCTTTTATTTGTTGTTATATGGTGAATTAAGAAAAGTCCAGGAACCCATCTACAAGCCACACAAAAAACCTGTCTTGATTTATTTTGTGACAAAAAATAAGAACTACTCCCTTTGTCTATTGACATTAGAAGACACTTCCATAAAGAAGATATGAATTTTTGTCTTATGAAGTTTATTGATTCTATAACCTAATTTGGAAGCCAAAAAGACTGACAAACTTCTCTGAGGACACTTCACATCACCCACCCCAGTTAAACAACAACACGGTATCACAAGCCTTCATGAGGCAACGTCAGGAAAAATACAACGTGTGAGTAGATTTAATCTAGTGACAAACTAGAAAAAATGCTAGAGCTGGAGGAGGGGCGCAAAAATAATTAAATAATATAAGAGTTATATTTTTTCAAACTAATATTTTCAAGTTAGGAAAGCAATTATGCTACACCAAAGACAGTAACACTAAAGCCTCTTGCAAGGTTTAAGTGTAATACTTAAGTGTAAGTACAATCAGTATTCATTCAGAATCCCCATATAAAAATTCAGGAATTTGTTTACATTTGCTCCACTTCTGTTGTTAGTAAGGTAATCAACTGCTGCATGAGAAATACAACCCTTAACTCACTTTTTGGCAGGTTAAAAGCTTTATAGTTCTTTTTTTTTTTAAATCAAGTACTGTAAATTATATTCAGAAAATTAACCTGAATATGTAATTTCAAGCAAGTCCAGAAACATCTCAAAATAATTTTACACAATTGTGTCTTAAAATCATTCTTATTTTGAGAAACTTTAACCTAATATCCCGTGAACTAAAGCAAATTGCTGCAATTAATCCTGAGAAAAAGAAAGGATACAGACATACAGCACTGCCATGAAGAAATGAGGAATCACACCTATATGAGCTCTTTTTCTCTCCTTAGGTTCGGTAGCTGTCCAATAAAGGGCATCCAAAATATCTTGCCCAAAAGAGGAAAACAGGCGATCGGCCACCTAAAGAGAGAGACCTTTTAATATTTCAAAACAACGGTTGTTCTATTAAAAAAGTTATTTAAATACTTAGCAATAGTTAAAGCCCAACACACAAAAAATGCCTTACAGGGTCAATTTTTTCCCCCCATATGATTTCTCTTTTCCTTTTGGACATTTCATTCCATTGCAATCTCTCTCAAAGCTGTATTACAATTGCCTTGTTCATATCCCTAAATGGTCTACACTTCCCTAATCTTATTATTCCTTTCTTTCAGCAGGACTTATCAAGTAGGTGTCCAGTGCCTGAATAAGTGCACATTGGAAAGATAATCCTAACTCTACATATAAAGTGATGGGGTCTAAATTAGCTATTATCACTCAAGAACCATCTTGGAGACACTGTGGCAGTCAAAGAAAGCTAAAAGAGCATTAGAACCATTAAGAAAGGGAGAGAAAACAAAAAACTTTATAATGCTACTATAAAAATCCATAGTACACCCACACCTTGAATCCTGCATGCAGTTCTGGTTGCCCCTGTTTTAAAAAGATAGGTAACAACTGGAAAAGGTAAAGAGAAGGGAAACAAGAATGATTGAGGGTAAGGAACAAATGCCATAAGGAGAAATTAAAAAGACTGGGAACATATAGCTTAGAAGAGAGATGACTAAGGAGGGATATGTTAGGTGTCCGTAAAATCAAGAATGTTGTGGAGAAAGAATAAGGAAGTGCTATCTACTCTTTCACAACACAAGAACCAGTGGCTACCCAATTACATTAATAGATATCAAGTTTAAAACAAAGTACTTCTCCGCATAATGTACAGTACCTATGGGATGTGTTGCCATGGGATGTTGTGAAGGCCAAAGACATAACTGGATCAAAAATAATGAGATAAGTTCATGGAAAATAGGTCCATCAATGGGCCATTAGCCAAGATGGTCAGGGATGCAACCTCAAGCTCTGCATGCCCCCAAACCTACACCTGCCAGAACCTGAGCGTGGATGACCAGAGAGGACTCAACATTGCCCTATTCTTATCATCCCCATTCATCCTTCGGACAACTATCAGAAGACAAGCTACTGGGCTAGATGGATCGCTGGTCCGACCCAATATGGCCATTCCTATGTACTTAGGATATGAAATCTTGGGCCATGGCAACAACTTAGCTATGGCAACCTGCCGAAAGTATCATATTGCAATTCAGACTTCTTTCACAAAGGAACATGTTCACTATTATGCCACAAAGCTAGCCTGTCTCTCATGTTTTTCAAATTTATTTAAAAAGAATGAAGGAAAAGATGATAAACAGCTAAGTTTCAAGTTAGGGGAAAGAGGGAGAGCTTTTACTGCAAAGATTGGCATTAGATTGGTTCATATAACATCTTCACTAAAGCCCTGGGTATGAAGTAAACAGCACAAATTGGATAATATTTAAAGGAGTTACAAATGCCAAAGAAAAATAATACAAAGGGATCTAGAAGGATTAGAAAAATGGGCAGAAAATAACATGAGAACTGATTTGGAAAACTGCAGACGTCTGAGGAAATGCAATCCAAAATATATGAACAATGAGGAGGGGGAATTCAGAAAGCAATAATTCTGAAGGAAACCTAGGAATAATCATGTGTAGCAAATTAAATAGTTTGCTATTCAATACAGCAGCAAAAAAGGTCAGTGTGATTAAATGTAATTCTCAGCAACTGGAGATATTGACAAATTGAAGACAATTCAGTGGAGAAGCAATAGAAGCCCTTCCTCTAGCACAGCACTGGGCAAAATGTGGCCCGCCAAGCCACTGGATCCAGCCTGCAGACCACCCTGCCCGGACCCTCAGGCACGCAGCTACCGCGGTTTAAAGTACAGTCTGTGCAGCTCTCTGCTCTGGAGGTAGGGGGAGGCTGTGTGTAATCTCCCAGCTCCAAGCCCAATCCTCAACTCCTACAGGCTGGAAACAACTAGCCAACAGGAATCGATCCCAGCCATTCTCTCAGCTCAGAGAGGCACAAGCCTCTTTCCCTTCCCAAAGCTGAGAGCCATGTGGAGGGAACAAGACGTCAGTTTAAAGTGTTCTGGGGCTGCAGGCAGGGAGCCCAGCCTGTCTTGGGTGTGTAGGGCTGCTAGCTTAGGTACGTGCCCCCAGTCACAGCCTGCCTCTGGCACCCCTGCTCCTCCCTCATGCCAACTCCATCCCCCAGGTCATCATTCAAACCCTCTGCACCCTCTTGCCCCAGGTCACAACTCCCTCCCAGACCTCGTACCCCCTCCTACGCTGCTTCCCCAGGCCAGAATCCTCTCCTGCACCCACACACCCTCCAAGACTCTGCATATCAATCCCCTGCACCAGGTCACCACTCAACCCTCTGCAGTCTGCACCCCCTTTTCCCCTTCTCACAGGTCACAATTCCCTCCCAGACTTTGCACCTTCTCCTAGAGCCCTTCCCCCAGGCCAGAATCCTCTCCTGCACCCATACTCCCTCCCTGACCCAGGTCCTCAGACCTCACACTGTCTCTTGCACCCCAGTCCCTTAAATCTGTATGCCTTTCTACACCGAAGCTACACCCTAGACCCCACATCTCCTCCACAGAAAAAGCATGGCCCTTGATCACCTTCCAAAATCTTGAAGTGGCCCTTCACCAAAAATTATTGCCCACCTCTGCTCTAGCACATACATACAAGTCTGAGATCATTAAAATTAAAATGAACAAAGCACTAGAAGACGTACTTTAGAGAATAGCTTTACATTCACAGAGCATGTTTGGCTGAATTAAGAGGTGTTTGTCATCTCTTATGAGAGTGACCCAAGTAAAGAGATAAATAGCACAATACCACAAAATGAACCTCTCTATTCCAGCACCACATGGACCTGACTGATGCCGAAGTAGAAAATTTGTCAAACTACGAGAGGTCAATATTGTCTAGCAGCATTACCAACACTTCCACTGCTTATTGGGCTCTTAGAAAACAATTAGGGGTAAATTAGAGCTAAATAACAGTACAGGACACTGAGAGCTAGGACTTGCTGCTGTAAACTAACTTTATGGAATTGTGGGAAACTTGGCCACACCTATGATAAGATGATATCCGCCTAACTAAAATCATGCCGAAGAGTTCCTGACTAGAGAAATTCAACCTGTAATATTATAATTCCTTATTAAACTGTAGTAAGATTATGATATAAAAACAATCACTGTTGTAAGATGTATTAAGATTAATACTTCAGTTAGTTGTTCTTTTGTAAACTAAGAATGACTACTTTAGACAAGTAAAAACAATAACCAGTAGTATCAGGGTAGAGCAGAAGATAAACAAGCAAATACTTTCCTTTGCCACATTAACCTAAAGGTTTTTCCACAGAACAATATAGTCAGCCAAAGTTCAGTGTTTTTTTTTTAAAGTGGTTGCTAGTTAGATTTAAAAAAAAAAAAAATCACTGAAGAGCAACTTCTAACAGAAATCAGAAAAGTTCAACTCCTTTCTCAAGCCAACACTCATTGTTTAGTATCACAAACATTTAATGGTGAAGATTTGACCAAAACAACAAATGAGTACAGTTTAATGCTGAATATCCCAGACAAAACAAGAGTACCATTTAGCACTAACTAGCTACCCTCACAGTATTATGATAATAGAATCTGCTACCCTGAGTTATTTCAAAAGCTCTGCAGCTTGAAATTTTAAATCAGGAAAAGAATTAGATTAATTCAAAAGAATATTTACAATGGTATTGTTTTCGGCTTTTTACTTCTCAGTGAGAGTGGTCAACATCCCCTAGCTCCTGCTCCAATGTGATGCCCCATCATGCACTTTGTTTGGTGAAGCGGCACCCACTATTGAATACTTAAAGGAGGCAGGTGTTTAGTTCACAATATTGCGGAGGGTTTAAAAAGTTTTTTAATTTTAACATTTTAATGTTTTATATTCCTTACGGTATAAAACAAGGAAACACCACGCAATATTGTTGGTTCTTTTAAAGCAGACTTACCTAAACCCTATACGCCGGCTCCAGGCTCCAGTTGAGTTCCATGGTGAATGTTGCGTCACCAGCATAACGCACGCTGGGGCTTCATAAGGAGCAGGAGCCGGTGGGTCTGAATCTAAAAAAAGAGAAGCATCATTTTAAGCCAGCAGGGCTGAATGCACCCCTCAACCTGGTTATTTGGGGGCATTCAGCACATAATTTGGGTGGTTTTTATTTCTATCAAGTCCATTTGCAGGACAATATTCTCTGACCCAAAGTCAGCCGAAAACTTCATTGTAAACATCTTTGTCAGTCTAATCATTTCCTCAAATTAAAAATTTCAAAATCAGAGGTTTGAGTTAAGTATATTTTAATACCAATACAAGTCTGGTTATTGCCTTTACAAAAAAGAGAGTGGCTATGAGCAACTTCTAAGGTGTACTGTTAGTGGCAGATTTGCATTTGGGTAAAATGAAAACAAGTTTCCAACAAGTATGTTGAGTGGGATCTAGGACCCTCTGTTTTATGCTGATATGGATGTGATTTAGGCTTGTAAAAAGCTTGCAGAAATCACGTTTCCTACTCTGCCATGCATGACATTTTTTCACGGTAGATCAAGAAAATCCAGTACACTTTCTAGCAGGAGCCTTCTCTACTGAAATCAAAGGGAGCTTGCTTTGCTAGTAGCTATAAGTAATACCAGAACAGAGAATTCAGATCAGCAGGATCTATTCCCTTGCCCTGGAGCAGACATGGCACCATTGGTTCTGCTTATTCTCAGGTAAAGCTAAGCTCAGGCTCCTTTCCTGTTTACTCAGTGAGGGGATGACACATGCCTTCTGCTTCACTGATTAAAATATTGAAGTCCCATTTTACAATATGCGGTAAGTAGCCATTATTGTATTTGATGTTTTAAAACAATTACACTGAAATGAAATGAACTATTTTCAGCATTAATAAATCGTACCATTGGATTTACTTATTAAGTCATGATCATTCAGTCAGAGATTAAGAAAATATATGTGGATAAACGTCCCCTAGAACGTCACAGTTCACATGATCTTAGAGTGCTGAATTTTACATTTTGATTTCTAGATTAGCTGAAAGTACTAATAAAGAAAAATCACATGAAAGGTAAGACCGTTTTAATAATTAACATCCAAGATTGTGCTCACACATCACTTACTTCAGGAAGCATATTAATATTGTGGTTACGAAATGTGCTTCTTATTCACTATTTTCAAACAGCAGTAGGGAATAATTCATGTCTAGAATAAAAATCTCCGAATTTTCTACAAACCAAGACTCAATTTCAATAATCCTCAAACTTCTGACAGACATCTGAATCATACTAATTAATCATGGGCTATAGCAATAGTATAGTATCCTGGCAGAACAACCAGGGCTGTAATAGCCCCTTAAACACATTATGCCTCTTTCATGCTACAGATATGCAGAGCTATGGTCAGACTCAAGCTTCATCCACTTTTTAAAATTTTGTAAATGTCGTTTATGGTTGTTCATAACATTTTAGTGAAAGGAAAGCAGTTGCTTCCCAAAAGTGTTATATTAATAACGAATCGTATAAAAACAGATGCTTTGTTTTACAGGACTTCCCTTTATGCTACTCATAGACCTATCTCTCTGCTTCTCTCCTTCCCCTCCATGTTTCTTCAACTCCTCTAAATTCATGGTAGAAACTAGGGATGTTAAAATGAGGTTAATTTACTAATCGAGTTGACTACTTGATTAGCTGATAAGCAGCCCGGCTCAGTCGGGCCCGGGGCCAAACCCCGCTGTGGCTCTGCAATTTAAAAGACACTAGGAGTCAGGCAGCCTGCCCCCTGGCTCCTACCGCATTTTAAATTGCAGAGTTGCAGCAGAGTTTGGTCCCGGACCAGTAGGAGCTGTGGGGCCGGCTGTCTGGCTCCTACTGCCTTTTAAATTGCAGAGCCACAGAGGGGTTTGGTCCTGGGCCGGGGGAGCAGGGACTGAGCCGGGCTGCCTGCCTGCAGTCCCATCCATGGCAGCTGGGACCCCCCACGAACCAAGGGGCTACTGCTGGAGTAGCCTCTGCCCACGGCAAGCCTGGGCTGCTGTGGACAGGGGATGCTTTGCAACAGCAGCCTCTGTCTGTGGGGGGTCCCAGCTCCCCATTGGAACCCCCCATGGACAGGGGCTTCTGCCTGATACGGAGGCAGTGGGGGGAGGGGGAAATGCAAGTAGTCAACTCAACTATTTGCTTTCATCCCTAGTAGACATTCTACCCACATACGAAGGATTTTTATGATGGTATGGATTGGGAGAAACTGGAAGTACTGATTTTGTTTTTAGTACACAAGCCTAAGCATACTGAAAGGTACGTTTCTAAAAAAAGAAATAAATAGATAAATCTCATCTACCTTAAAGCTTTTTTCTTTATTCTACCCTAAGATTCTGCCACTATTGGGCAAAACCTTCTCAGCATCAATTCCTATTTCAAATAATATATATATTTTTCAGATATCTTCTAGTCTGACTCTTGTATTTCAAGTTTCACTCCAAAACACTTTTCTTTTTTCTCTCTCACTTTCTCTCTTCCTCATTTTATTTTTTTTATTTAACATAATTAACTCTGATATATTACAAGAAACAGATTTAAGAGGATATATAACAAAGTTGTTGCACCCTTTTTCATGGAAGCATCTGTTGTAGAGATTTTCATGTCCATGTCTATTTTACTATATGTTAAAGTCCAACTTGAGGTTTAACTTTCTAGCTATTATATTAGAGAGATGTACAAATGTCAAAGTACAAAAATCATAATACATTATATTTGATATCCAGAAAGAAAGCATACTTTGACATTTCCTTTTGGTGTCAATGCCCTTACCTCCAGCATGTTGTAGATGATGTAGAGTTTTATGACAGACTGTCCTCTTATCAGATGGTACATCATAGAGTAGTCAACATAGTGCATCATGAAGTAGCAGATGACCAATATAACTCCTTTGAAAATGTCACATACCTGAGCAGGTTGTAGCAAACGTCTATCACTGAAATACAAAGACAAAATAATTCTTCTATATGTTATACAGTAACAAAACAGAAATGCCATTAGTTGATATGCACGATAGAGGCTGCTGGCTAAGAATATATATTTGAAAGAATTTACTGCTGAGCTAAAAACACAGAAAAACAAGTAGTGGTGCGCTAAAAATAATTATACAAAGTTACAGATCACCGTCTTGAACAGGATCATTCTCTTCCACCTGTCAAGGCCCCAGTGGTTAGGTTAAATCACATTTGCCCCTAACCTTAACAAGAGCCTTTGCACAAAGGTATGGTTGTTTTTACTTAACCCTTCATTCTTAGGCATTTTACATATCACTTTAATCTCCTCACTTTCAGAAGTAGTCTTGCTTGCTTCTCTCTTTGGAAAGGAAATGAAGCAGCCTTATCTAAGACTTCAGTACAAAGAATGACATGCTAAGGGATGGAGCACAAGCCTTCTAATAATACTACTCAATTTCTCTTTTTAGTACTAAAATTATGCAGCTCTCTCAAAAGCAGACACCCTAAAATGTCCAAGTCTGAAGGTAGCTCCCAAACACATGTAGACCACATATGAGTACACAGCATAATACTTCCCAGGTACATTTTTCTGGCTTACTAGTATGGGCTATCAACCACTCAATGTACTTGAATTAAAACAACAGAAGCACGCCAATTAACCCCTACATTCTAAGATACCCATATTTCATATTTAGCACAATGAAATTCCAAAGGAAGTACTCATCTATCAATGCTTACACTCAATTAAACATTAATTGGATGCTGAACACTTAAACTTCTTACAGATTGTGTCAAAGGGTTAAAGCACCATAGTGCCATATATCAAAAGCACAAAGCAAACATTAGTGAAGTAAGCTTAATAATACTTTTGTATACATGTGAATTATAAGTTATGTTTTAACATGTGTACTAACAGATGAAAGCTCTAGTACAGAACTTTTTGCTGCATTCCCAAGTGTTAAAACATGATAATTAATTCAGTTGTGGATCAGCTTAGAATGGTAAGGCTTCAGCTTGAGTAAATGTAAAATTGCTTGGAAGCCGGAAACAAAGTATGTTAGTTTATCTTCAGGTTGTCAACATTTGCACATTTTCAGGAATAATCTAATCCCTTTTGTGAATAATCGTATGAATAAGAATGCGTTCTTCTCAAAGTAAATTAAGCTATATCAGAAAAAGGCACTCATATCTGAGAACTATTGTGTAAGTGGGGGCTTCTATTAAATAGCCACTCTGAAATAAGCTTCAGGGGGTAGCCGAGTTAGTCTGTACAGGAGAAACTTAAAAAACAAGAAATGGTGTGGTAGCACTTTATAGACTAACAAAACATATAGATGGTATCATCTGAAGAAGTGGGCTGTGCCCACGAAAGCTCATGATACCATCTACATGTTTTGTTAGTCTATAAAGTGCTACCACACCATTTCTTGTTTAAGTTCAGTCTGAAATAATTATTCCAGAATAGCTGTTTTGGTAGATTTGCCCTTATTTTCTACCAGCCTAAGGAAAATTAAGTAAGTTTCTCTCTTGCCCTTACTTAATTTTCCTTAGGCTGGTAGAAAATAAGGGCAAATCTACCAAAACAGCTATTCTGGAATAATTATTTCAGACTGAACTTAAAAAACAAGAAATGGTGTGGTAGCACTTTATAGACTAACAAAACATGTAGATGGTATCATGAGCTTTCGTGGGCACAGCCCACTTCTTCAGATGATACCATCTATATGTTTTGTTAGTCTATAAAGTGCTACCACACCATTTCTTGTTTTTTAAGTTCAGTCTGAAATAATTATTCCAGAATAGCTGTTTTGGTAGATTTGCCCTTATTTTCTACCAGCCTAAGGAAAATTAAGTAAGGGCAAGAGAGAAACTGTCTGGACAGATACATATACAAATCATGAAATCAGTCTTGTAGAAATTATAAAATATGCAGAGATGTTATAAGTGACACGTACAGTAAAAGACATAATCAGATTTAAGTGGTACCTATCAAAACATGTAATTAGATAAACCCCTCTACATTTTAGTACATCCCAAAAGCAAAAATTGTGGTATAAAAAGATAATGAACATGTTGGGTTAGCTTTTATAAATTATGAAAGGTATATAGTTCCACTGCAATATACTGCAAATAAGTAATGCTATTCTAAGCCGTATTGATCCCAGGATACGGCACTTACAAGGTGAGGTAACATCTTTCACAGCTGGTCCAATAAAACCCTAACTTCCTGTCTCTAATTAATTAACAGAAGTACACAAATTCTATGTTCCTCTACAAAAGATAAGAAATAAACAGCCAGATGGCAAGACTCCACATTGCCCTCATCACATGTCTAGATCAAGCCATTAAATCAGATAATTAGCAATGGCTACTAGAGCTATATTAATATGGGTATATTACATGATTTATAAGTTTGATTGAAAAGGGTTTAACAGAAAAGAGCTTAAGGACTGAAAAATGAGAAGCCCATCTACTCTCAACAGTGTTTTAAACACTCCATACAATTGTTTAATAATTTCAACTGATTCTTTACTTATTTAAAAATGGAGCCAATATAAAATCTTGAAATATACATAGAGAGCCTAAAAATACCCATGTTTTCATTACTATTACCCTTGTCTTCCCTCTTTCTTGCTATTGTTCATTTGCCATTCATTTATTATGCCTTGTATTAGCCTGTAAGCTCTTAGGAGTTTAGACACGATACACTCTTTTCAGACAAGCACTGCAATGTGCAACTGTAGTTTAATATATATAGGTGCTACATAAAAGCTCATTTCTTGCAAAAAAAAATAAGTAGTGCTGTTTGAACCAGCTGTTCATACGAATTCACACTTTTGAAGAGTGCACAAACACAACAGCTTTTATAAAACAGCAGCTCAGTGGATCCTCTCACCGTCCAGGTTCTAAGAATTACAATGGAAGCAGGGTGTCAGATCTGTACCAAGCAATAGTCTGTATATCCCCATGTTGAGCTGATGAATGTCCATTTTGCTTCAGTCTTCACTGAAAAGGGAAATGGTTACCAGGTACTCAACTTGAACAACAAGGGGGAAGGAACTAGGGATGTAAATATGCAATTAAAAAAAATGTACTGGTTAAACTATTACAATTAAATTGTTTAACTGTGTGGCTGAGGTCCCGGGCTGGGGTCCAGGCAGTCCACCGGCTATGGGGAGCTCTTCCAACTCAGTCCTCCACACCTTGGGTGAGGGGGCTGCTCTAGCCAGGGTTCTGCTGCACTGCACCCTGAGTCAGGTTACAGTGGGCAGGGGGCTGGCTCCCCCGACCAGCCTTCCAGTTAACCATTTATCTGGTAAGCATGCTAGTAAGGCTAATGATTACTGGTTAACCAGTTACCCTTTTCATCCCTATAAGGAACATAAGCCAAAATAGGGAAAGAACATATTGAAGAATAGTTAGATAAAATTAGAAGTATTCAAATCAGTAAGGCCTAATGAAGATACTTATGGAATAAGCTGAAGAAATCTTGGAAGCATTAGCAATCATCCTTCAAGAACTACAGGAAGTCAGGTGAGGTCCCAAAAGACTGAAGAAGAGCAAACATACTGCTTATCTTTAAAAAGGATAACAAAGATGATCCAAGGAATTACAATCAGCCTAATATCAATACCCAGAAAGATCCTGGAAAAAATTTAAACAATTTGTAAGCCATCTAGAGAATAGTAGGGCTATAAGGAATAGTTAGCCTGGATCCATCAAGAACAAATGATGCCAAACCAACCTAAATTTCCTTCACTGACAGAATTACTAGCCTGGTAGATGGGGGGGGGGGGGGGGGGGGAAGGGGGCAGAGAAACAATAGATACAATATCTTGATTTTAGTAAGGACTCTGATATAATCCCACCAGGGATGTGAACATGTACACAGTTAACCAATGAGCAAACTAGGGGAATATGGTCTAGATGACATTACTGAGGAGAGTACACAACTGGTTGAAATACAGTACTTTAAGAATAGTTATCAATGGTTTGGTGTTAGAGTGGGAGAGCAAATCTGATGGGGTTCTGTAGGGATCATCTTGAGTCCAGTATACAATATTTTCATTCATGTCTTGAATAACTGAGCTTATAAAATTTGTAGATGACAAGAAGCTGGGAGAGGTTGCAAGCACTTTGCAGGTCGGGATTGGATTTTAAAAATGACACTGACAAACTGGAGAATTTCTCTAATTTCAACAAGATTACATTCCATTCAATAAAGACAAATGCAAAGTACTTCACAAAAATCTCACAAGCACAACTGCAAAATGAGGAGGAACTGGTTAGATGGTTGTACTGCTCAAAAGGCTCTGGGAGCGATCATGGATCACATATTTAATATGAATCAACAATGAGGTGCAGTTGCAATAAAGACTAATACTCTGGGATGTATTTAATTATACAACTATTCAGAACTGGTGAGGTCTCACTTGGAGTACTGTGTCCAATTCTGGGCACCACACTTTCAGAAATATGTGAGCAAATTGAAGATGGCTCACAGAAAAGCAACAAGAATGATAAAAGGTTTAGCAAACCTGATCTAGAAGGAAAAGTTAAAAATACTGGGCATGTTCTGTATTGAAAAAGGAAGATTGAAGTAAGTCCTGATGATAGTCTTAACATTTAAAGAGGATGGTAAACAATTGTTCTCCATGTTCTCTGGAGGCAGGACAAGAAGTGGATTAAATTTTCAGCAAGTGAGATTTACAATGGACATTAGGAAAAACATTCTAACAAAGATAGTTAAGCCCTGGAATATGCTTCCAAACAGATAATGGAAATTCCTACCCCCTGCTCTAAGACCAGGGTAGGGAACCTCTTTTTGGGTCAGGGGCCCCTGACCCACAGAAAAATAAGTAGGGGGGGTGCACAAAAAAAACCCCACCTACCTCACTGTTTTGGCCCCCAACTGAGAAGGAGACAGACACTCCCTACACTCCCTTCACACACCAGGGTCTAGGTGGGCCCAGCATAGTAAATTTTGTGTGCTCCAGCCCCACGCAGGGGAGGTAGGGGGCAGCCGTGGAGTGCCATCGTGGACTCCCCAATGCTGGGAGCGGGGCACTGAGTCTCGGGGTGGAATCCAGGCAAACTGTGCGCTGCATCTGGCCTCCCAGGCCTTAAGTTCCCCATCACTGGTTTAGACAAACATCTGTCAGGGACGGTTTAGGTTTATTTTGTTCTGTGTCAGTAGACGGGGCTGACGTTGATGACTTCGAGACTACTGTGTTTTTAAGTTTTTCGAGGTCAATCCTAATTCCCAGTTAAAAGAGTCACTGCACATTTAATCATCCAGGTCAAGAAGGTGAGTTTCAGGAGCTGTTGTGTATTAGGAGAAATGTAGTATCCATGCAATTAGCTGCTTCAGTGTAAGATTTTTTTTACAAGGCAACTGGAGGGCTAAGTACTGTCTTAACCTTTAATACAGAACTAATGTACATCTCCTACACTCTTTCATTCAGGGAATTTGCTCCTATTTTTTTATTACCACTATAAAATAGCTATTCATTGCCACCAACAATTTAGTAGTCATGTGCTCAAATTGAGATCTATTTTTAAAGGAGTGACTGATACAGTATAATTTCTATAATATACTAGACAAATCTTATTGAATTAAATTAAACTTTGTTGAATCAAGTTTAAGAGTTCACTGTATTACTCACAGTTCATGCTCAGACTAATGGATGTTCTTGTTGTGAGTGAAAGATGTTATGAACTTGTAACTACAGAAAAACCTCATTGTGTGCTCTGAAGATGTGATCGCCTGCCAGAACCCCTGTTGAACTTAGGGGTGATCTCTGGTAAACTTATTAACAGGTATATAGGTCCTTTTATTGTTTTTATTATGTTTCCCCTGCAATGCTTCCACTTTAAGAATGTGTTTACTGTACTTAGAAAAACTTGTGTGGTTACTTAACTGTGAGGAATTATGCTGTTCATAGTTTTTGTGGAGAATGCAAAGCATGCTGGTTTTTGCAGCATGACTTTGAGGAATTCACAGTATAGACAGGCAAAAAATATCCTGATCAGGAGGTGGAGAGACATATCTTGTCACCCAAGAGAAGTGAAGGCAAGGAAGCCAAATGCTTAAGCATAGCTTTTGGTAGACCACAGAGGGCTAAAAAGCGTAACCCAGAACTGGGCCAAAAAGGTGTTTTCAGCTCTCTAATATCATGCGTGCAATGAGTTTTGAGAACTAATCAAATCCTCTGATGCAATATCATCACACAATAATTAGCAAGTGCCTGTATTTGTCACTGGCACACTGAAGACTGTGGGAATTCAAAAGTACAACAAGAAGGAGTCAGTGCCTTCCCACCTTGTTTAGTGATCATGAAGATTCTATGGTTCAGGTACTCACTACAAAGGTGAGCACAGTATAGACACCTAATCAAATAAATAGTGCTCATATGCTTACCACCACTCTAGCTTCAAAATCTGCCCCTTCTGGTAGCTGCAGACAATAGGAAACTGCATATAAAATATCTCTGAGTCATCAGTCAGCAAGAAATAAGGGACTGAGCAATGGATATGGGGAATGCTCCGGAGTCTTTATCAAACCAGTTAATCCCTCCTGGAGACTCCTGTGTTTATAACCTGCCCCTGAAAATTTAAAGGGACAAATACATACATAGCATTGCACAAATTCACCCTAAGTAGTTTGAAATCACACCTTCACTTAAGTTATGTGTACCTAGACCATAGCCAATCACAGGTGAAAGATGAAAAGCATCCAGGAAGGATTCATACACATGGCTATAGAGAAAAAACAAGAATAGTCAACATACTACAAAGGCACCAATTAACAGTCCTTTGTCTAAAGCAAGTGCTAAAAGTGAGCAGGGAATAGCAGATTTCTTTACTAATCTGCAAAATTCCTATTTTAAGGCTGCCCCCAAAATGAAAGTAGCCTTCTTTAGTCACCAAAAAGGTCATAATAGGAGAAGAAGGTGGCCAGAATTACTGTCATTTCAATCTACTTTGGGGAGCAAGTTTTAAGCTGACAGTTTTTCCCCCCATGAACTTTATGTCTGGCCTTGAAATATTCCTCAGTGGCAAGAAGGCGAACAGCAACCACAGACAGAAAGTATACTGTGGGAACATTTTCACAATGTATCTATAAAAAAACAATGCATGTTTGTTACTGTGTGCAATCTACGCTCGGTGAAAAGAAAGCTTTGTTTGGTATGTGCTAGTTCCTGTAGGGTAATATCCAAACTGTCTGCTGTCCAAGGGGTTATTTCTTATAATCTCTTACTGGACTGCAGAAGTAAGTGGTTTCTGGAAACCAATTACATGCTCGCAATATAGCTAAACTTGGTTTAAGTCATAACTTCTACATCTCCGTACACCAATCTACAGAATTCTTTGAGAGAGTAAACAAGTATGTGGATAAGGGGGATCCACCAGATATAGTGTACTTAGATTTCCAGAAAGCCTTTGACAAGGTCCCTCATCAAAGGCTCTTAAACAATGAAAGCTATCACGAATAAGAGGGAGGTCCTTGAATCAACTGGGAACTGGTTAAAAGTTAGGGAACAAAGGTTAGTTTTCAGAACAGAGAGAGGTAAATAGTTGTGTCCCAGGATCTGTACTGGGACCAGTGCTATTCAACAGATTCATAAATGATCTGGAAATAAAAGGGATTAAAACTGAGGTGGCAAAAACTGCAAATGACACAAAAGTAGTCAAGGTGGTTAAAACCAACACAGACTGTGAAGAGGTACAAAGGGACCTCACAAAACTTGGTGACTGAGAAACGAAATGACAGATGAAATTCAATGTTGACAAATGCAAAGGAATGCACATTGGAAAACAACCCCAAATACACATATAAAATTATGGGGTCTAAATTAGCTGTTACCAGTGAAGAAAGATCTTGGACTCGTGGATAATTCTCTGAAAACAGCCACTCAATGTGCAGTGGCAGTAAAAAAAGCTAACAGAATATTGGAAATCATCAGAAAGATATAGATTATAAGTCAAATAATGTAAAAATGTCTCTATATAAATCCATGATACACCCACTTCTTGAATGCTGCATGCAGATGTGGTCACCGCATCTCAAAAAAGAATTAATAGAGGCATGGAACAGCGTCCATATGAGGAAAGATTGAAAAGAATGGGACTTTACAGCTGAAAAGAGATGATGGGGGGAAGGGGGCGAGAACATGATACAAGTCTATAAAATCACAACAGGTGGGGCATAAGTAAATAAGTGTTATTTACTGCTTCTGATACCACAAGGAGGGGGTCATCAAATGTAATTAATATACTGCTTTGTGGCAGCAGCCCCTGTCCATGGGGAGGTCTGAGCTCCCTGCAGACAGAGGCAGGAGCTCAGGCTGCCGCAGACAGAGGCTGCTTCATGGCAGCCTCCCCGCACTCCCTCACCACCCTTCCCTTGGGAGCAGCCTCAATCCACGGGGAGGTCAGACATCTGGGGACGGGGGCTGCTGCCACTCCACGCTGCTGCCTCTGTATACAGAACCTCTGTATATACAGAGGCAGCAGCAGTGTATAAAACTCTGTATATAGAGAGTTTTTAAACTGGCTCCCCTCACAGACCGGCTCTCGCTTGGTACCCCACACTGCTGCCTCTGATACAGAAAGTAATAGACAGATTTAAAACCAACAAAAGGAAGTATTTCTTCACACAGCACACAGTTAACCTGTAGAACACTTTGCTAGGGGATGTTGAGAAGGCCAAGACTACAACAAGGGTTCAAAAAAGAACTAGATAAATTCATGGAGGATATGTCCAATCACTGTTTTACTTTATTATTGTTTGAGTGATGGTATGTCAGCGTCCATGAACTATCACTCTTTTTGCTGTATAATTTTATGTTTAATTAAGTTTGTATCAAGCTCCCTGCCACAGCCCCACTTTCCAAAATAGCAGCTACTCGGGGCATAATGAAAAAGAGACCATGAGAAATCCCTGGGCCAGATGTTAAAAACTGGATAATGCAAAAGATGCACATCAGACAGATCTGGAGACCAGCTGATTACATTTGTCAGCAAACAAGGATAGTCTTGAGTTATTCAACAGCTCACTCTCCAGTGAACATCCATAGATGATATAGACCAAGAGCTCAAACCCTCCCAGGGTTCTAGCCCAGAAGCAAAGCTATAAGTGAGACTACCCTCTTAAAAACACAGAAGAGGCTAGTCTTCATTTGGTATTTTTGTCCTAACAAACTATTAGGTTTTCACCTTGTTATGGTGCTTAAAATAATATAGTGGTGCCACAGATGTATCGTGGCAATATATCAAAGTCTAAAAAGGGTGATCATGATATTGTGTCAGATCAATTAAATACATCTTTTCAGTTGTCAAGAATGTAAAGGTTACTTTACCCTCAAATTTATTTCACTTTAAAATTGAAAAAAAGGAATGGTAATGAACAATAAATTAGCAACTTTTAAAAATTATGGTATTTCTGACATAAGAAAAGCCATTTAAGATCTGTCCTACATTAATACCCATTTCCCTGCCCTAAAATAAAAACAGCCCTGACTCGTGCAATATAATGCAAAACTATAGAAAAAGAACAAAGTTTGCCAACAGAAACGAACAAATAGGGCGAAATTTCTTTGCTTCTGAAGATTTTTTTTTAAACTCCATTGTTTGAAACAATCATACACGGTGTGCAAGTTTTATACTAAGCCATTCTAAATACATTCCTTATGTGCATTTCATACAATAGGAAGATTTCTGTCTCCATCTATTGTTTGAGAGAAACAAAGCACAAGAGTCTAAACCTGTACAAAAGATCAGAAACACCAATTCCATTATGAAGAAAACAATTACAAACGCATACACTTCAGGAGTATTTCAATGGCAGCAAATTATTATTTTGATAGTACTTGTACTGTACATTATTCTAGCTTCAGGCTCATATTGCATTACTGTCTGTCTTTGCCAAAATGTTCTTTGTTCTAACAGCTGTACCATTGAAGTTTTTTAACAATTGGTAGGGCACAAGTAAGATGAGCCACAATAAAACCCTGGTTTATTGGAATCCAGAATAATTAATCCACAAATCAATGAAATATACAAAGCTGATTAGAGTTCTGGCATCCCAAATATGTAATCTGACTAGTGCATTTTTAGCTATTTTTATATCACATATAAAGGATCCACAACATAAGGCTATAATAAGCTTAACTCATAATATTACTCCGTACAGCCAATATTTTCAAGAGAAGCCAGGATACCAGTTTCTACCAAATTTATCCCAAGGAGAATCAAGTGACAGCATTTCTTTCATAGGAGCACCACAAAAAATAGAAGCCAAACTAAAAACATTATTTTGTATTGCATTTAATTGAAATATCTAGACACTTGTTAAAATTTCTCTAGATTATAAAAATCAAGCTGTACCACAAGTGCACAAAAAGATGACACGAAAGCACAATATTTGATTCAGCCAAACTACCCATCTATTCAGCATCTTGCCATCTCAAATACTGATTGATGCTTCAGAGGATAAATCCTCATGACAAACACATTAGTAACATTCTCAAGAGGGAAGTTGCTTTTAAATACTAGGCAGCAAATGACTGGCTTTTATTCTAGAAAGTTTATTATACTTTATAAATTCTTATCTAATATAACTGTAATAATCTTATATAAATAAGTGTAATTCTTTTTTTAAATCAAATTCGGTCTTTTGGTTCTATATTCTTTGGCAGTAAGTTATGAATTATGCAAAAATTGATTGTACTAATATGAAAATGTGTTGCCTTTTAATATCATTACTGTTTACAATTTTATCATGATGTGGCATATGTGAAAGTGGGTAAAAAGTAGCACCTAATTTATTCTCTGTATAGTCTTGTTCTTGAAAAACAGTGGAACCATCCCCCAAACATCATACCCACTAATAATTATGGTTTGAGATTTATAAGGTTGTCATTTTGATGATGTTACACTAGGGATGTAAGCAGCATATGCTTATTGGTTAGTCGTGTGACTACTCAACTAGTCACTTTCCCCCCTTGCTGCCTCTATCAGAGGCAGGAAAGGGGGGGAGAAGAAAGGGCAGGCACAGGGGGGGGAGCAGCAGGGAACTGGGTGCAAGCAGGGAATCAGCTGTCCCAGCTCGTGCCTGGTCCTAGACGCGATGCCTCTGATTTTAAATGTAGTAAGAGCCAGGAAGCTGTTACTACATTTAAAAGGCAGAGCAGTGGAGGGGTTAGCTCCCAGGGTCAGGATCTAACCCCACCATGGCTCTGCAGTTTCCCCCCTTAACTAATCAAGTAGTCAATGGAAAATTCCATCAACTACTCGATTAGCTGGTTAAACAAAATTTAACACCCCTATATTACACAGGGATAATTACATATTATATATATATTGATTTTGTATAGAGCTATTCTATTTTTTTAACCAAATGTTATGCATTACTAAGTGTAATGCTGTAAAAAAAAGTTTATGTATCCAGTGTCAACACAATTACCTTTAATAAAATTTATAATCACATCCAAGAATTAGACAAGTTAAACTATGTCAAAGATGATAATAATACAACAGAAACAGGAATGAGCAGCCTACTGCTTAAGATACAATGGTTTTATTTTTCATAAAAATATCCTTATTAATTAAATGTCAGAGAACTAAACCAAAATGAGTTTGCTACAAAATGTCTGTATATAGACTGAATTTTTTCAAAATTCTTCAAAAGGTGTGAGGAGCCAGTGTCAGTTTTTGTTTTGGAAAAGATGCCTGAATTCACAAATAAAACTAGGGATGTCAACGTGTACTCGACCACAGGATTAACCAATAAGTCTGGGCTTATCGGTTAATACTATTGTATCAAAGGCAATGGGGAGGCAGCGGGGGGAAGGGAGCCGAGGGGCAAGAGGGAGCCAGTAAAACCGGGTCCCCACAAGCACCAGGCTCCCACCTCCCGCGTGTAAATGTGTAACCACTAAAAATTTCAAATGGTTATATGTTTACACAAATACCTGATGAGACTGCCTTAAAGAGCCATTTTCAACACATCTAATATTTGTTATTGGAGAAGTAACTCATATCCATGGTCCTTGCATTTTCGTGTGTGTGCGTGTGCATGCGCGTAAACACAACATTTTGTAATTTTTCTCAACTGGTTTTTACTATTGGGTTTTGCTCAGACTTCTATTTGAAACATAGGACAAAATGGAGGCTAAGTTGTCAATATCAAATAGCACTTCACTTTTGAAAGAACACAAAAACTACAAGCAAACAACACAGCACAAGACCATGCTAAGAATGTAACATAAAACCAACCTGATTTCTAGGCTCCGAGGAGAGCTGTCTCAGAATAAATGCAAAATAAGATTCCACGTGAGAACATTAAAAAAACTTCACTTAATACATTTATTATAATGAGCAGCATTATTATTAAAAGTCAACATTTACTGTGTAGATTTGCTAAGTGTTTATTATGAAATAAGTCTCAGTAATTCTCACAATATCCATAATTTTCTGAAAAACAAAATAGTTTAGTGTTTTTCACCTGGTGAAATGCAGATACTTTTTCAAAAATCCATAGACTAAAGTTGGTCTTGTGGTCACCCAGAGATACAGATTAACTAACTGTACTTAGTCAAATGAGTTAGTTTTAATCAATCTCTTGTAATTTTAAAATTATAAAATTTGCTTTAAAAATAAAAGTACAGGCAAAAATATAATTGATGGTGAAGAGAAACATCTGGAATACAAGACAAAAGTAAAAACAAACCATGTTGTACTGTACTAGATAATCAAAACAGAGCAAGTGTTGAGAATTTTTATGTTGATGGAAGTGATGCACATACACTGTACCTACAAACATGTAAACCCTAGTGATTGTAAATACCAAACTATTTCCATAACCCCCCCGCCCTCCCCACACACACACGTGCACACAAAAATCACATAAGAAAGTAAGTATAACACTAAACAACACAAGTGATAGCCTTTATGTTTTCCTTTAGAGAGCTATACAGCTGTGGGCAATTTATAACAAGTGTCTTTATCTGAGAACGTTAATTAATAATTGACCTAAGTTGTCCATTTATGTATTCACTCATTTACTGAGTACAAGTGGATGTCAATTTGGCTGATAGCATAAAAGGAAAATCAGGATTTACTCACCATGGAGAAGTTCCCTGTGACACCACATTCCATTCTATAAAGGAAGTGAAAGTGCTCTTCCCTTCAGTCTGATTTACAAGAGAGAAAGAAAGAGAGAGAAGATTGTAATGTTGCTACACTAACGTACTGTTATGGAAAGGAAAGGTGGATGTCTGTGCTGACACTGATAAGCTTTTCTAATGTAGCACACACAGAATGCACATGGACAGAATTTGGCTTTTTGTTTAGAAGGAATAAATTAGAATACATTCTGATGGAAGACAACACACATTTGCCTTCTCATTAGTTTAATCAGACAGTGAAGAAACTGTGTGAGTGCAAGGGCTGGAACTAGCCCTGGATGGGATGGGGTGAGAAGGGAGAGACACACCCAACAAACAAGCAATTACACTTGAGCCTAGGTCTGTAATGGGAACGCCAATTTACTTTTTTAAAAGGTCTGAATTTATCAGAGTAACAAGATCCACAGAGAAAATGCCAATATGTTTGGTATTTCTAGAAGGCTCTCTATGCTGTAGTTCTTTCTTTGTTTATTTCCCATTGAAAGAAGTGAAGTCCAACATGGGTAATAGGGAATTTTATAAATACAGCCACTACAACCAGGCCTAGAAAGGAGCTAAATAAATTATAACTTGGACCTAATACTACTTATCCCTTTTAGGAAGAAAGGAGCAGAGCAATAACATGCCCTTTATCGAGTGTATTTAAAATATAAGTCCACTGATTTCTACATAAGACAACAAATCGGAACTTTCAGGGAAACACTTCAAGGAGTTAGTACCTTAGACACTGACATTTCTTCCCACAGGAGAATATTTGTAATCTAGTTCAGTATTTTCTAGAATGATGCCTTAAAAATAAATCTGAGGTTATTGGAAAAACCTTTCAGGGAAGAACAAAGATGTAATATAATCTAGTCATTCATTTAATTATAGAATTAGTTTTACTGGATGGAATCTTCTTTAGTCCTAATATCTAAGAAACTGTCTTGGATTATGTGCAATTTTAAGATTTCATCCTAAGATTCTTTGTATCAATATTATTATGAACAAAGATCTTGCTATCATTTCTTCTTGGGTCTTTTGCTATGCTAGGCTGAAAATAAATTATCTATATCCTTAAAATTCTACAAGCAAAAGATGAAGATGCGTAGGAAATCTGTTATCTGAACTAATCAGATCTGACTATTGTCTTATAAGTACAGTTCAAGGAATCTATTCTTGAGAAGTATTTTAACAGGTTTATTCTAACAAATTTTCAGAAATCCTTGCATTGGAATTGGTGTTCCAGCACAGAATGATAGAGTGGCTGAAGAATATCTTGGTTAGCATACAGAATTTATTTAATAGTAAGAACAAAGAAAGATGTATTGAATTTAGGAGACTCTTATTAGGAGGAAAACATACTGGAATTATTTCAGGTAAGAGTTTTGTAAGATTGTTTCACTAATTCTACTTAACTTCCTAAACTGTTTGTTGAATCCTGTGAGACACCCACTCTATGTTTGGAACAAAGATCTAAAGATATTAGCCCAAACTACCAAAGTCACTCCCAAAGGAAACAGCACCAAAATCCTGTCAGTTTTGCTGTACAAGAATGACAGGCAGTTTGCACTTCATATCAGACTCTTGAATTGCACCAACTATGAATGTGCTGTAGATTAGCTGCTGCCTCAGTAATTTTGAGCATCTGAGAAGGTACAGCTATGTTAAAAGGTTGTTCTAACAAAAATAATGATCCAGAATTTGCTCTACAGATTTAAATCTAGACCAAAAGAAGGGTCTTAGAATGATGACTTAATGGTCAAATTGTTGAAGAGTTTATATTCTTTAATTTGTAAAGTAGGTATAACAAGTAGAATGGCGACAGAAAATTAATCCCAGATATGGGAAGCGCTTTGTTCAATGTTTCAGCTATTTTGTTTCACGGGGATATTAAAATTCTGTATACACATAAAAACTAATGTGCAGTTCCCTCTTTGCATTTAAGCACCATGCATGTTACCATGAATACAGATTAGTCTGACATAAAAGAAAAGGCTTGGACTCTTTCAAAGAAAAAAGGATGGAAAAATAATCCCTCTCTCTTTTATAAAGAATAGTAAAATTACAAGGAAGTAGTATAAATGAAGAGCAGAGGACATGGGAGACAGAACACTAATCAACTTCTCTGATGTGACCTTGAGGGGGAAAAAGTTTATACGAAAGGAGGAGCACTTTTATTTACTATACAGAATGGAATACAACTTTACAAGTTACAGCTGTAAGGAAGATCTACTCAAATCTTTTCAACCGAAGGGAAGAACACCTACTTGAACTGTGTGAACAAGGCAAAGTTAACCAGCCATTTGCTTTCTCAATAATTCAATAATAATAGATGTGCTTAGCCTACTGACATAGTATTTAGATATACATAAATGTGTATTGACAATTTTGGGAATCAAAGTCTAAATTTTTTTTGCTTTACCAAACCAAATCAGTGGTTAGTAAATAAAAAAAGTAAGTAAAATGGAGAATTCATCATGCTAGGAACAGAATCATCATATCACACTAAACAAAATTATATTGTATTGTAAACACGAATTGTGTGTGAATGGTATATAAAGTCTTCACATGTAAAAATCTATGAATTAGATAAT
Source organism: Pelochelys cantorii (assembly GCA_032595735.1). Classification (NCBI taxonomy): domain Eukaryota; kingdom Metazoa; phylum Chordata; order Testudines; family Trionychidae; genus Pelochelys; species Pelochelys cantorii. Next base: position 29,822,304 of record CM064331.1, read on the forward strand.
GTATGATAATCTAATCTAATGTAGAATCTGCTGACCTAAATGTATTTGGAAAGGTATATTTCAAGTGAAGTTGTTTTGAAAAGTCACTGAACATAACTGAACTTTCCCACCAAGAAAATCTTCTCCTTAGGTATACTGAAAATCATTGTAGCTGATATTAGAAATAAAAAAAAGTTTTACTACTACTTACTACTTTCAGCCCTATGCAGCCAAAATAGTAGAATGAGTTCAAGTTAAATTAGTGGACCAAATTGTTCAACTAATGGCTCTTGGCTACACCTGTAAAACATGGCTGAAGACAATGGGGTTCTGAAGGTGCATTTAAAAGACCAACATTTAGTCTACAGACATTTATTACAGATGATTATGCATAAGCAGAAGAGGCTTGTTTTCCTGATCCCAGGCTAGATCTGCAAGGCTGGCATCAAGGGAATTTTTTTTTTTTTTTTTACGTGTAAACTTTGTAAAAAGAGAGGAAGTAATTAAGAGAATAAATCACCACAATGCCATTTTTAAATTACATTTTTAGAGTTGAATTGCATTTTAGGATTTTGGTGATTACACCTCCTTTTGTAAGAATTTGAATGGATGTTGTTTAACTGGTAATGAAGAAAAAAAATTAACATTGATAAACTGTAGTAACTGTGCTATACTAGAGGTGTACATGGTAAGAAAATCTTTGTTTTGCATTACGAAAACCTCCCTGATTAATCTCAAATTGGAAGATAAAATACATGGAAGGCTGCCATCTAGCGTCCATTTTTAATAGTTTTAGACATTTCCCAAATGTGTGCACACAAATTTCACAACACAAACATTTTAAAAGCTATGGGGTCTTTTTCATGTAGTGACATTAGCTTTCCCTCTGTTAAAAAGGTATGCTCTAATGTACAACATTTCAAACCTACAAAACACTGTGTGTATACACAATACAAATGTGAGCTGCCATTTTATTACTAGGTCAACACAGTTATGAAAGTGTAGATTATGAAAGTTATAGGTTATGTAGGTTATGAAAGTGTAGATTATGAAAGTAAATTATGATTATCTGCTTATGAAAGTGCAGATTCTATTAATTCAAAGAATTATTGCAGCAGAGGCACCAATACTACAATCTCTCAATTTAATACACTTAAAAGATAGCAAAGTCTAAATAGAGATATTACCTTTTCAGGATTAAATTAATTTATTTAATCTATGCATCTATTCGAAGTTGGGGGGGGAGGGGAAGAGAGGAAAATGTGGGACAACTGTGCCAAGGACCCAAGACTAGGGGCACCCCAAAACATCTAACTGCAGTGTACAAAAACGGCAACAGGAGAGGAAGGAGCCCCAGCAAGCAGGATGTATCTAAGCACCACATTTCTCTGGACAGGCCTGCATCCACTCAATCTTTGTTCTTTCAGCCAGAGTGGCAAAATGCTATGAACTGGTAATATCTTTTATGCATTAACAATCATAACTATTGATCTCGGAGTGAAAGTCTCTACACTCATTACCAATTTGCCAAATCAGTCAGGTTCCTTATATAGAGAGCAGCATAAACATGGATCTGTATGAAATTTTAGTTTGTACTGACGTGGATAATGTTTTTAACGTGCCCTGTTGTAAAATTAGGCAAATATCTAGATGAGTTGCTACAACCCATATAAAACCTATGCATAACCCCAGCAGTACACATACCCCTGGTTGTTGAAATAAGGTACCCATTTTGCCCAGCATTTACTTCCTTATTGAAGTAAAATAATAGTTTTCTACCCTTGATTTCACAACACAGTAATGTTGTCTTAAGTATTCATTTGAACACAAAGCCTCAATGTGTCAAGGTTCTCATCAACGAAAACTGAATTAAAGGGGCTATTAAATTCACCCCTTTAGAAAAATGTGTCACCATGATGTTATGGGCTACAAGTGGGGAAACCAAAAGGGTGAGTTAGTGATGAAATTAGTCTTGACACTGACTTCTTTCCTATTTTGGTAGGTTTCAGTGAGATCATGTTTGACAATGTTGGAATCCATTATCAATGTGAGCGTAAGTGCATAGGGCCATAAAATTAAATAGGCTAATTACAAAAAGTTAACAAAGTAGTTAAAATATTGTTTTAAAATAGCAAAATTTTATTTTTAAAACAAAATAAAACCTTACCGTAAGCCATAAAAAGGCAGAGTGATGAACTGGAACAATGCCAGAAAAACTCGCAAAGGAAGCAGGGTGAACACATAGAGAAAAGCATCCAGGCACAAAAAGATTCCAAAAAACATCAACTAGATTATAAAAGGAAAACAAAAAGAAACATGTCATTCTTTTACACATGTCTATATTGTAATAACTTTTCATACAAGACTTCTGTCAACAAAAGTATAAATTAGTAAAAACCTAGTATTGTTAAGCACAATAATTCCATTTATTTAGCCAGCTGAACTGGAAGCAACATGTGGTATATTTTGACACTGGGGGTACGTCTAGACTACAGGCTTTTGTCGACAGAAGTTCTGTCGACAGATACTGTCAACAAAGCTTCTGTCGACAAAGAGCATCTAGACTACATCCAGTTCTGTCGACAAAGCAAGCTGCTTTGTCGACATGACAGTGTAGACGCAAAGGACAGTGTAGATGCAATAACGCCTTCTGTCGACAGAACTCTGTCGACAAAAGGCGTTATTCCTTGTAGAATTAGGTTTACAACCATTGACAAAACTGCTGAGTTCTGTCGATGTTATGTCGACAGAACTCAGTGGCAGTGTAGACGCAGGTATAGTTTTGTCGACAAAAGGCCACTTTTGTCGACAAAACCCTGTAGTCTAGACACACCCCTATTCAGCAAAATAGTTTGGACATCTATGCAGCAAAATGCCGCCACAGCATTTCAAAGCAGCAGCGCCACGTGGAGCCCTTACCGGGCTCCATGAGGCGCTGTCACTTTGAAGTACTCCCACCCCCCCCCCCTTGCTGCCTCTATCTGATAGAGGCAGCAAAGGGTGAGGGGAGGGAAATCGACTAGTCCTTAACATCCTTAGTATACACTGGGGAGATTAGCCAAAGCAGAGGCTATGGAAGGTGGAGAACTGCAGATACACCCCAACCATTCAGCAGTCAGTAGGCTTTGGGGGTAGTAAGGAGAGAGACAAGACAACTCTTATGGCTTCCCAGGAATCAATAGGGGACTAAGAAGTATCTTTAGACATCTATTAACCAGAGACCATGTAACATATGCAGTCTCAGAGAAGGGTCAAAGAACTTCATCCTGGTAGGAATCCCAAACATCTTTCTGGGACTAGGGATGTTAAAAAAAAAAAATCAGTTACAAAGGTAACCATGTAACTATTGAAAATATTAATGGTTACATAAGCTTAAATGAGCAGAGCTTGCAGTAAAGTCTCCCTAGGAGCTGAGCCAGTAGGGGCTGCTGACTTCGCTGCCACAGAGACACTATCTCTCCGGTAGCCAGGCCAGCAAGAGATGCCAGCTCCACTCCTGAGGAGGAGGCTTCGCTGCCTGCCCTGCTCCTGGGGAGCCAGTGTGTAACCTGTGGCGGGGTGGGCCAGACTGGGCCCATGATGAACAGGGGTTGCTCCAGCCGGCGGGCCAGAGGAGCCCTTGCCTGGGGGTCCCTGTGAGGCTGCAGCCTTCTGCCCAGGATCCAGAACCAGTAAGCATTACCTATTCCCAGTAAGCATTACCCATTAGCTGGTTAACCTTTCACTTCCTTATCTGGGACCTGGAGAGATTTGGCTGGTGCCTTTCTCTGAATGATTCATGAGCTGTTCTGGAAGCATTCATGCAATCCAGCTGTTGTGCTGAGTGATCACAGTACTTGTTGGAAAGGATTTGCAGCTTGTCACTAGCAAAGTATTGTGAGAGAGAGCCCAGGATGGCGAGTTAAGGTGGCATAGTAGTCCCACAGTTCCAGGCTGCATCCTGGGTATCCCATCACAACAGCCTACAGCAAATTTTCAAATCAAACCATACTGAGTGCGCTTAGAACATGCTAAGTTGCTGCTGAACTGACTGAACAAGACCATAGGTCTTGGAGGGGGAGTGAAAGGGTTGGGGGTGAGGAATAACAAACCTTGACAACATTCTGAATTAAATGATCTTGATTTGACTTATATAATTTTCCAGCAGTTTAACACTGACAACTTCATTCACCAAGATAGATTTAGAGTAAAAATCTGAATAGTCAAATTAAATTTGCTGGAAGTAGTAACTCAATATGATCTAGCATCCTCTTTGTCCTATTCTAAGCACAGTATATGCCCTTTGTATTCAATCACTTCTTTACTACAGTATGGAAACTACTTCATAACTTCTGAGTAGTTTTTCCAAATTAACAGGATTCACACATAGGCCCTGGCCCTTTGGTCCTTTTTGTACCCACAAACTCGCTGGAGTCCTTTCTTTTGGTGCAATAACCCATGCCCTGTATTGTCCATGTCAGTTCTCACCCCTTTCTATATACAGCTTCAGAGACCACTAGCTTCTGCAGGTAGCTCTGCTACCTTCTGCAGCTAGCTAAGGAGAACAGCCTTCCACTCCCTGGCTCCTTCCCTTCCTGCCAGCCTTACTTAGTGGCTAATGAGGCCAGCAACTGCTCCCCATTTACCCCGCAGGTGTGGGCTTGCTCACTCAGCTCCAAGAGCCTTTTCCTCCTGGAACTGGTGTGATAGAGCTCTGGCTCAGGCCTCCCATCCAGCAGCCTGTCACATCACATGTGGTTCCAGATCTTTGCTGTTAATCAGATCAACCCAGATTTCCATTTTGTTTGAAAGAGTAATGTTAGCCCATGTAATCACTTAAACTTCTCTGAAACCCATCAATTATGTTTGTATGTTCAGTGAACCTCTATAGTATGTTGTATAAAAGGCATTTTATGGTTTAATAGGAGTCCTGTTCATGCCAACAGTTGGATGCAAAAGTAGAGACAACGTGCTAAGAGGCCCAAATGTCATAAGAAAATTAGGACAGCAACTCTTTTTTCAAATACCCACAATGATGACTAAAGATGATTTTTCAAATTTCCAATGTGCTTTAGGTCTAAAATGGATTAGTTTTTTCCTCACACTAAAATTTAAATAAGATGCTGAATACCTAGAAGTTGAAGATGATTGTCCTGAGCAGTTCTCATGTATTTCTAGTTTATTTTCCTTGCCTGAGCAATGACAGACCTTTTTTTTTTTTTAATCTTATCATGCAGGTCTCTGTATTCTTTAAGGGCACCTTCAGCAACATCAAAATAATGTTCTGCAGTTTTCTTTGCAGGCACAGAATCAATAGCATCACGCTGAAACAGCTTTTGTAGCCATTATTGCTCTTTGCTCTGTTCCCTGTCTTTGTCTCTTTGTCCTAAGTTAAGTGAGATGCTCATTGCTGTAAACTGTTTTTTTGTGTGCTGTATTTATTAAAAGTTGTTTTGTGCAAAGATGACTGCGTCTTTCTTACCAAGTTCAAAACTCTTTCCTTTCCTGTTTTTATGGCATAAACCCCAATTGATCTTTGCCATTTTTTGGGTGCTGAAGACTGACCTACTACTTCTGAAATGCAGCTGATGAAAAATCCTACATGAGCTTAAATTACCAACATGGGTACATTTCAATGGCAACAGTGAGAGGCTCTTACTTTTCAAATTCAGTAGTCGGCTCTTCCATTTCAATATATAGCTTAGTATTTTGGAGAGGGATCATCTTTTTAGTTTTGTGTACAGTGCCCAGCACAATGGGGTCTAGCACCTGACTACTCTGTAGGCATTGCCACAATGCTATTAATTATTAAATGACATTTAATGTTTAAGAATGAAAAAATTTGCACTTTTAAAAAATCAGCACGTTCTTTTTGATACTTAATGGGACAATGATTGTATTATACTTCGGAAGAAACTTGCTGAAGGTGCAATCCATCCCGTCATCCAGATCATTAATGAAGATGTTGAACAAAATCAGCCTCAGGACCTACTCTTATGGTACTCATCTTGATAAAAGCTGCTGACTAAACAACAAGCCACTGATCACTATCTGTTGAACCCGATGATCTAGCCAGTGTTCTATCCACCTTATAATCCATTCATCCAAACTTTACTACTTTACTTGCTGGCAAGTATACTGTGGAACACCATTTCAAAAGCTTTGCTACAGTCAAGGTATATCATATCCACTGCTTTCCCCATTATCATGGAGCAGTTATCTCATCATAGCAGGCAATTAGGTTGGTCTGGCATGACTCGCACTTCATGAATCCACGTTGACTGTTCCTGAACACCTTCCTCTACTCCTAGTGTTTCAAAATGGATTCCTTGAGGACCTGCTCCATGATTTTTCCAGGGTTTGAGGTGAGACTGACCCATGTATAATTCCCCAAATTCTTCTTCTTTTAAAAGGATGGGGACTATATTTTCCTTTTTCTAATCATCCAAGACTTTCCTCAATTGCCACAAGTTTTCAAAGATCAACTGCTCTGCAATCACATCAACCAACTCTCAGAACACTCGGCTGCATCAGATCAATTCCCATGGACTTGTGGATGTCCAGCTTTTCTAAATAGTCCTTAACCTGAACTTTCACTACTGAAAGATGCTCCTCATATCCCCATATTGTGCTGCCCAATGTAGCAGTCTAGAAGCTGACCTAGTTTGTGAAGGCTTAGGCAAAAAAAGTATTTAGTCCTTCAGCTTTTTTCACATCACCTGTCACTAGGTTGTCTTCCCCATTCAGTAATGGTCCCATACCTTCCCTGACCACATTCTTGTTGCTAACATACCTGTAGAAACCCTTCTTGTTATCCTTCACTTCCCTTGCTAGCTGCAATTTCAATTATGTTTTGGCCTTCCTGATTACACTCATGTATGCTTGAACAATGCTTTTATACTCATCCCTAGTCATCTGTCCAAATTTCCACTTCTAAGCTTTCTTTTTGTGTTTAAGCTCACTAAAGATTTCTCTGTTAAGCCGAACTGGTCACCTGCCATATTTGCCTTTCTTTCTTCACATTAGGATGGTTTGTTTTTGCGCCCTCAATAAAGCTTCATTAAAATACAGCCAGCTCTCCTGGACTCCTTTCCCCCTCATATTAGCTCCCTGGGGACTCTGCCCATCAGTTCTCTGAGGGAGTCAAAGTTTGTTTTTCTGAAGTCCAAGGTCTGTATTCTGCTGCTTCCCTTTCTTCCTTTTTTCAGGATCCTGAATTCAAGCTTCTCATGGTCACTGTTGTCCAAGTTGCCACTTACTTCTATCAATTCTTCCCTGTTTGTAAGCAGCTGGTCAAGAGAAGCATGAACCCTGGTTGGTTCCTCCAGCACATGCACCAGGAAGTTGTCCCCACCACTCTCCAATACAGCAGTGCACAGTCAATCCAGGAAATTCTTGCTCTCCCAGAAGATGTCAGGGTGATTGAAGTCCTCCATGAGAACCAGGGCCTATGATCTGGAAACTTCTGTTTGTTGTTTGAAGAAAGCCTCATCTACCCTCCTGGTTTGGTCATCAATAGCAGATGTCCATGATATTGCTCTTGTTGCTCTCGCCTTTAATCTTAACCCAAAGTCTCAATAGGCTTTTCCCCAGTTTCATACTGGAGCTCTGAGCAATCACAAAGCTCTTTTACATACATCACCATTCCTCCACCTTTTCTTCCTTGCTTATCCTTCCCGAACAGTTTATACCAATCCAATACAGTGCTCTACCAATTCTCTGTTATTCCAATCAGCTCATAGATCCTTGACTGTGCCAGAACTTCCAATTCTTCCTGTTTTCTAGGCTTCTTGCAATCATCTACAGATACCAAAGATAACTACCAATTGCTCTAGTTTCTAAGTAGGAATCAGGCAGCTTCCTCCTCCAAAAACTGACACTAGCCTTCTGGAAAACTATGGCATGATACAAATAAGACATCAGAACACTTTCACACAGGAGCCCTGCAAAGACAGGGTAGTTCTTCCACAAAACACTGCAAGTGAATTGTAAAATGACTAAGTTTAATGCACCCACTGAGAACCAGAAGATATCCTGCTAAAAATCCAGCTCAGCGCCATGGCTAGAATGCACCATTGAGGATCTGGCAATTCTGTAGTAGAGACAATCCACCCAGGCAAAGCCTTCAGTGAAGACATATGTTTCATAAAGCTCAAGGAAGCTGCAGAAGCTACACACATGACCATTTTAATTCATTCGCCCAAGGCAACACCTGAAGGAATAGACAACAAGAGATAGATCACTTGATGATTTACTTGGTTGGTTTATTCCCTATGGGGCACTTAGAATTCGCCTCTGTTGGAAGACAGGATATTGGGCTAGGTGGTCTGAACCAGTATAGCCATTCTTATGTCCTTATTCCAGTGTTTCCCAAATGGTGTTCCGTGGAACACCAAGGTTCCACAGAACCCTGAGGTTCCGCGAGAAAATTCCATTACAATAACATTTTGATTTTAAAAAATATTATGTGATTTTTGTTTTTAAATATGTGCAATTAAACTAAATGTTGATCTCATGACCTTGTTTAGCATGTGTTTATTATCATCCTTACTTATTTGTGGTCTACTTTTTCAGCTGTATATATTAGACTTATTAGGGGTTCCACAAAATTATTTCGAGTTTAAAAGGGTTCCATGGCCAAATACAATTGGGAAACACTGTCTTATTCAGTTCACTTTCCTGGCAGTGTGTCTTGGGATTTCCCACCAGGTTCTTCCATGTATTCAGTTGCCCAATGGACTTCGACAGCAGGGTGAATTCTTCCTTTTCCTAATATGTATTTCTACATCTGAATTGATAACTTTCCAGTTCTATAGTGGGGTCCAAGATAAGGATGTTAAAATGTGTGTAACTGAGTAACCGTGTGGGGGCAGCAGCCAGCATACACCGGCATAAATTTAACATTTAACTGGTTAACTCATTCAACTGGAATGTATGTTCCTATTTTACAGGAATGCGGTGGGGTTTATATATGTATAATCAGGGCTTGCCACGCGGCGGCAAGCCCCGCTCGCCAGCCGCACGGTTCGGCACGCTGTGCATGCGCTGCGCAGCTGTGCCAGCTTGTAATCTACTTGCCACGGGCGAGTAGATTACACTAATTGTCGAGCCTTGTGTATAATTCACTAAAGGGTTATTGTGAAGTGTCTATTATAAGCTATGAATAGCATTTAAAGCTATGAATAGTATTTAAAGAATTCTATATCTATACCAAAAAGAATATTCTTATGGCAGATAACCAAGAGGTGACATGTCTCAGACAGGTAGCTTTCTGGCAGTGGGCTTCTCTCCCTGTTTGGTAATTGTGTAATGCATCTCTCAACATATCACTATTTGTATACTGAATCAGATGCTGATTAGGGGTAGGGCTACACCAGGGGTGGCCAACCGGTTACAGACGAAGAGCCAAAATAGAAGTGGATACACCGCAAAGAGCAGTGGGTCCGGGGGCGGGGGGCCAGCCCCCGCCCTTTTAAGAGCAGAGCAGGCATTGCCCTTTTAAGGCAGCCATTTTGGAGGTGGCCATTTGAACTCTGCATGGGACGCCATGACTCCGGCTCTGTCTCTTTCAGACAGAAACACGCTGCCCCTTTCAGAGCCATGGGTGCGGGAGCCATAATTTCTTCTTTCAAGAGCTGCATGTGGCTCGCAAGCCACAGGTTGGCCACCCTGGGCTACACTGTTTCTTTCAGCTGTGTGAACAGCACATACTGTGAACCTCCTCAGAATGAGCATGAATAGCAGTATATAGGATGAGGGACAGCTAATGCGAGAAAAGACAATGGACTGAAGGACGTGGGTATATACTTGAGCACATACCCTACACGGCTCTTTACTTGCCAAGCCATGCCTTCCAGTCTACCCTGCTATTTTTAGCAGTGCAGTATTCTGCTGTCTCTCTGTTGGTGGAGCCTTTCCTGCCACAGAGAAAGACTCTGGCAGAGGGAAAAGGCCCTAGAGCTATTCCACCACCTCAGTGAAGGACTCTGGCAGCAGGAAAAGCCTCTGCCTGCTCCCTGTTACTGGAGCTTTTCCCCATAGTCAGCAAAGATGCAGGTACTATGGAAATTCCTCCCTAGTTCTCCCAAGAAGCTCCTCCCGACCAGAGTCTTTCCTGGTTGCAATGCTCCAGCAATGAGTAACTACACCTGCCAATTAGGGATTGTAAAATCCCCTTTAAAAATGTTAATTGGGTAAACTTTATGTTTAACCAGCTAACTGACCCCATTGCATCAAGCCATGGGGCTGCTCTGGCCAGGTGCTGGTTAACCAGTTACCCTAGTAAGCATGCTGGTAAAGCAATGCTTACCGAATAATTGGTTATCCACTTAGCCCTTTATAACCCTTCCTGAAACATAAAGGCAGCTTGCTTTTCACTTCAATACATATCCTAACAAGTCATCACCAGTGGTACATACTGTAGAGCAGTGGTCACCAACCAGTGGATCAGGATCTACTGGTAGATCTTGGAACCTTTGACAGGTGATCCTGACAGGTTTGGCCGGGAGGCTGTCAAGTGCCAACACTTCGTTTGCCCCTCTCAGCACTGCTGGGCTGCTCCTGCCCTCTGCCTTGGAGATGCCCCTCACCCATGGGAACCTCCTGCTTGCTGTGCAGGGCACGGGAAGAAGAGGAAGTGGGGTGTGCTGACATCAGGGTGCCTCTCCCTTCACCCTATCTCCACAGAGCAGAGGGGAGCAGGGATGGAGAGTTAGCTGGCTGCTTTTGGGAGTGGTGCAGGGCCAGGGCAGGGCAGGGCAAGGGTGAGCCTGCCTTAGTACCCTGCACCACCACCCAGAAGCCACCTGTGGTAAGCGGTGCCCAGCTGGAGCCAGCATTCCAAACCCTGGCCCAGTCCTGAACCGCTCCTGCCCCCCAAACTCCTGCCCCCATCCTGATAAAAGTGAATAAGAATGGGGAAGGGAGGATGGACTGAGTAGGGGTGGGGCCTCGGACAAGGGTTGGAGCCTTGGAGAAGGGGCAGGAAGGAGGCAGGGCAAGGGAGTTTGGTTTTGAGGTAGATCCTGGATTGCACTTAAATTCAAAAAGTGATCTTATGCTTAAAAAGGTTGGGGACCACTGCTGTAGAGACAGCATGAGAGACTGAAAAATCTACACAAAGGGAGTACAAGTGAAAAAACAACCAGTAGGGGGTGAGTTCCACTGGAAGCAAACTCCCTCCCAAGGCTTCAGAGCCCCAAATGCAACTTCAAAGCAACACATACACAGCTATCTTTAGAGAGCTAACACAAACCCTAACAGACCAGGTCTGTCAACACAGACTGTGTAGCACAGGCAGTGCTCTCTCTTTTTTCCCTGTCAAACTTTAATCCCTCCTCAACTTTCAGTTTTCAGGCTGTTGGAAGGGAGCAACAGCATTCTCTCTCCCAATCAATTTCTGGCGGTTAGTTATTTATGTCTTCACTGTTCACTCATGACAGTTTGAATAATATCTGACAATGTCTTTAAATGTTTTTATGCTCACGTGCAATACAAGCGTATGAGCTAAGTCAGAAGTGAAATGGAACGACACACTGTTCCAGCATCTCACGAATCCCAAGAGAAAAAAAAGCCAGCTGCTAAGACCCATCACAGTTTAACTTAAGAGTTGGAGAGCAATAAATAGCTTTCCTCTCCCTATATGATACAGCATTGCTTAAGGTAAGTGAGTAATCACAGAAATATAGTGGGAGATCAGTATTTAAAAGGTGCTGAAGTCATTAGTCCAAAAAATTATTTTACCAAGTAGCTAAAAAAGGAAACAGTAAGGGATACTAGGTTACACATGGCACTTTACACACTTGTGTTCACACTTTTAACCTTAGCACTATATTTCTTGTTTTTTAAGGTACTTGCTAACCAAAAAAAGGACTTTTACCATTAAGTTACTGACATAATCGGAATCCTAGTTTCATCTTCTAGGTGATCTGCAAAGAACTTCCAAAAATCTGGAATTCTGCACTTTTTTGGTTTATAATGTGCAAAAGAAAAATGTGTGTGTCAAATTTGGTATGTCCTGGGTTTTCTAAAGGACATCAAGTAATTTCAGGAATATTTACTGTGAACATTAATAAGAGATTTGAGTGCTGAACCTTTAACAAAAGTTCACTTATTAAATATCTGTCAGTTACTAGTAGTAAACAGCAGTCAACAGAAATATGAAAACACAATTTTGAACACTTGGACAAAAAAGATTTCCCTTCAACTGCTCAACTTCCATTCCTGTGATGTCATTATTTCATTCTAGCAGATCTTGAGATATGCGCAAGAATAGCCCTCAATTTCTTCTGCTTCTCCTCTCTAAATGTAAGAGGTGCTCAGGACCAAACAGTCATAAGGAAGTAGAGAAAGCAGGGACCTAGCCAACCAGGAAGACATTCCCTCCTTTTTCCTACATTTTGGACAGGAGATACTGTAGCTAGTATCAACTTCCTAATTTTGTATCAAGAGCTGCCTGCAAGCCATAGTTACCTTAGCAGCTGACTCACTCTCACCTTTCTATTTAAAAACAAGGGATGTTAAAATGCATGGGATTTTTTTTGTAAACAGGTAACCACTGAAAATTTCAGCAGTTACGTTTACTGGGGGGGGGGGGGGGTGTTGGAGGAAGGGGAGGGGCAGCAGTGTGGATGAGCAGGCAGGAGCTGGTGCTCCAGAGGCAGCAGCGCAGGGGGAAAAGTGGCTCCGTGGGAACTGGTATGCGTGGGGAACTGGGTTTCACCAGCGCTCACCAGCACCCACCTGCTCCCCCCACACTGTTGCCTCTTGATACAGAGGCAGCAGTGCAGGAGAGGGGCCCTTGCATGTAACCGTGAAGGTTAACTGACGAGCCCTGGCTCATTGATTTACCGTTTAAACATGTACACTATCACAGCCCTATAAAAAACTATTGTTTTAAATTGGGGTCTTATCAGTTAAACGTGGATTCCATGCAGTAGATGGTAACAAAATAATTTTGATGAAATCAATTTTTTCATTTTACACTTTTTGTCCTATGGAGCGACAAAACAACGTGAAGATTTTCTGAACACATCATTATTGTGTACATCAGGAATACTTTCCCCTAATTTATTTTACATTTGGCAAAAAATATTAATCTAAGTCCCAGACTATCAACTGTGAGGACCATATTCTTTACTATTGAAGTTCTGAGAAAGGTGAGAACATGAAAATTCAACTGCACTGTTATTAACAGAGTAGCGCCACAGTGCCATACTTTTAAAGAACTTGTATTATTTTCATTCCAGTATGCTTTTAGATTAGGAAGTGTTTTTTAAAAAGGCACTGTTATATTATTGTAAGGGCAGAAGTAAATTTTGGGATCAAATGAGTTTTCCCCAACCTCTGCTTTCATTTTCTAATTGGAAGTAGCTGAAGAATTTTGTTGATGCTCTGGACTTGCAATTAGGTTAGTTCAACTGCCTTCTAGCTTCTGCTAATCATATAGCAGCATGTTACCACCCCACACTGAAAGCTGGAATCACAAATAGGAGGAGAACTTTAATCTTGAAAAAATAAATTAAGGAAAACTGAAATAAAAACACCACAGCTAGTGTTTATAATTCTTAAAAAATATATTTGTACATCAAGTGACATTAAATATCTTAAAATGACAGTCGTGGTCTGAATGCATAAACCAAAATAAACATCTCAAGAATACTTCACCTTTTCCAATTCTCTTGGTATTCGCATACATGTGTATACTCTCTCTCGCCGTTCTGTGTACTTTGCTTCATTATGTTCAAGGAAGTAACCTCTTGTTAATTCAGTACTTATAAACCTCAGCAATGAAAGGTCTGCACAGAAGAAACAGATTAAAACAAGTAAATCCAATACAGAAGACATATCAAACATTAATTTAACTCTGAAGCTGACAAGCTCGACTATGTTTTCTTTTTCAAGTACAAAGTATTTCACGCAGGCCAGGTCACACTCTTCCTAGTGTGGATACAGTTTATTTAGGCAACTCTGTTTTTAACTGTAGGGCTTATTCCAGCCTGTGAGTAAAATAGTCTATATTTGAAGAAGTGCACTTTTGCTGGTCTAACTATTTACATTAGGTACTTTTCCCAACACAGCTAGGTCAGTCAGAGGTCACACCTTATCACACCTTTGTAACAGACCTGGACTTAATATTGACAAAACTTCTGAAACAAGTTTAGTGTTACTGAAAGCTTTCAAATATTTAATATTTTCCATTTTAGAGACTGATCATTTGCACTTCATGATGCTCCTTTTAAAATGTTTATTAACAGATGACCAATTAATTCTATGCACAAAAGTTATCCCAAGCCAGACACACCTCTGACCATCTGAAGAAACCTACGCCTCAATCTCAAAGGGACACAGATCAGTGATGAGAGCAGTTTTTGTTTCTTTTAATGTGTTTCAAATATTCACAGTACTTTCTGTTTTGATTACATGGAGTAGTACTCAACACTTTTTGGAGGCATTTCTTCTTATGATATGTGAATTCATAGATTCCAAAGCCAGATGGGACCATTGTCTTCATGTACCCAAACTTCTTGAATAACACAGGGCACAGAACTTCTCTAAAGCCTTAGGCCTGGTCTACACTATAAAGTTAGGCTGACCTAAGTTGCTTTGCATCAACCTATTTGTGCACGTCTATTTTCCAATTTGTCTTTGACCAATGCGCCCTTGCAGCAACACAGTATAATCACTTCCCTGAAAGGTGCAAAGACAACTGAAACTGACGCAGTGCAAGCTACACTGCAATGACCCCTGTCAACCTTAACAGTTTAGCAGCTGTTCCACAATGCCCCAACCCCCGTAGCAGTGACCATTCTACTCAATTTTATATTCTACTTGCCAGAGGCTGTAACAATTGAGTACACGTTAAAAGGGATGAAGTAACCGTTTAGAGTTTACTTGTTTTGGCAAACTGGAAAAATGTTGGCACACAGCCAAAAAGAGTGAAATAGCAGTTTTTGAGTTAACCTGTCCCTAGTATGTTGGCAGGCAGACAAAGGAGGCTTGGGCCAAGTAAAGGCCACTCCCATACTGCAGAGAAAGATGAGCCAGGCATATTTTCCCCCCAAACTAGATGAAGATCCCCAGACCATAACACTATGACCTGTTATGTAACCACTCTGATTCGCAGATTTAGTAGTTGTCATTGGATTGTAACTCCAGATGAAGCAGAAAGGTTCTAAATTTGACTGGAGGACGAAGGAGGAGTTAAAGAATAAACAATCAAAGCAAGTCAAAATATGAATGTAAGGCAGAGAGTAGTGGGCAGGCAAAAGCGTGTGGTCGTCAGTCAGATGGTTAGTTGCTGCCAGAAGCAGCAGCACAAAAGGAAACCAGAAGCAGTAGTAGTGTTGCTGGGACAGAGCAAAAGAACCTTAACAGAGCAGAGGAAGGGAAGTCCACAGAGAATAAACATGTAAGTTATAGTGTAAATGTAGAATAAAAATAGGATTAGTAAGTATGTGTTTGTGCGTGTGTGGTTAATAAAGATGTATTTGTGTTACGTTACATTGTTCTAAACTTAAGTTTACAAGATTGACTAAACTAGCATGTAAGTGGATGTAATTTGTGTCATTCAGGGATGTGAAAAACCCACTCTCTTCAGGGATGTACATTACATCAACTTAAACCAATGTCCAGACTGTAGTATGTTAGCAGTTGTTTCCCCGCCAACACCACTTCAATGAGAGGCAGAAGCTGAGTAATTATGCCAACTTGAAAGCACTATCCCATCAGCATAAAGCATGTTCACCAAGCACTACAGTGGTGTAGCTCACAACACATTTGTGTAGATTTGCCCTTCGATTTAAGATTGCTATCAGTGACTGAAGGTGACTGACTTAGTATTGTTTTAACTACATGTTTATAATTTAGGTACTTTTAATCTGTACCGTGGCACTGTACCGATGGATTTAGGTGTATGTTTTGATTTATGTTTTTTTTCTTTTTTTAAATGAAAGCTGACACTTTAGTGAAGAACAAAGGTCTGTCTAGGTCGGGCTGGGCAAGAGGCTGCCAGTGGGCCGGATCCAGCCCGCAGCTGCCTCACTGGGACCCTTAAGCACAATGCAGTGGCAGTTGCATTGAATGTGGCTTCTCAATTCTGGGAGGATGGAGGGAAGCTTTGTGCTCTGCCTCACCCCTCAGCAAAATCTCTCAGCTCCCATTGTCAAGTTTCTAACCAATAGCAGCTGAGATATTTTGCTGGCGGCAGGGGCAGCCAATGAAGCCTCCTCCCTTCCTCCCTCCTCTCCTTCACCCTGCTGGAGCACAGCCACGCAGAGCAACTTGCAACTGCAGCCTTAGGGTTCCTGCACGGCTGCTGTCTGGGAGCGGCCTCGGTAAGCGCCTCCCAGCCAGAGCCTGCTTCTGGCATCCCCACTCTCTCTCCCTGCCTCAACTACCTGCCCTAAGCCACCACTCAAACTCTTTGTACCCCTTTCCCTCAAGTCACAACTCCCTCCCAGACCCTGCACCCCTGCCTAGAGCCCCTCCCAAGGCCAGAATCCTCTCTTGCACCCATACCCCCTCCCTGACCCTGCACCCCATTCCTCTGGCCCAGATCACAACCCCCTCCTTCACCCAAATGCCCTCTCAGAGTCCACATCCCCTCTTGCACCCACTCTCCTACCACAAGCTCCCTTCTGCATCTGAGGCTCTGTCCCAGACCCCAAAACCCCTCAGTAGAAATGTGGCCCTTGACCACATGCCAAAAATCTTGGAGTGTCCCCCCATTAAAAATTATTGCTCTCCCTCCCCCCGATCTAGGTCTTCCACTGGTTTATCCTTCACAGTGGTCAAGTGAGCCTAATTTAGGTTGACAGAACTATAGTGTGAAAAATCCAGACTCCTGAGAGCTGTAGCCTTGATGGCCTATTCCCTGGTGTAGATGTAGCTAGGTCAATGGAAGGGTATTTCCATTAACATAGCTACTGCTGCTTCAGAATGTGGTGTTCCTACACTGACAGAAAATCCTTCCGCTGCATGTGTCCAAGATCACAAAAGTAATATAGGGCAGACCATACAAGAATTCTAGGTCCTGCTCACTGACAAGTAGGCCACATTGCCAGAGACATCAATCTATACTGTTTGCACAGTCTGGGTAAGAGTTTTTAAAAAGATGGGAATAAAAACCCACAACATTAAATCTTTAGCTAATCAGATAATTTTCTATGTCACTCAGACCAATTCCCTGTATTTCAATGGTAATAACGACTCTCTCACATACTTTGTTTTAATAGGATAAGGAAACTGTGCTACAAATGAAGTGCTAGCCTCAATGTGGCAACCACTCTCAGGATGTAATCTTCCTTTTAGCTTAAATCTGTAATGGAACTGAATACATCTAAAACAATGTAGGATTCTTTTAGTTTAAGAACAGCATAATCCATTGTTCCAATTGAAAACTATGTTAGGGCTTTGAATTTCATCTTTACTGCAACATAGAGAAAAAGAAAATCTGTCCCATTCTTCCTATAGAAGGATTCAAATATAAATTCATGGAGGTAAAGTCCATTAATGGCTATTAGCCAGGATGGGTAAGGAATGGTGTTCCTAGCCTCTGTTTGTCAGAGGGTGGAGATGGATGGCAGGAGAGAGATAGCTTAATCATTACCTGTTCGGTTCACTCCCTCCGAGGCACCTGGCATTGGCCACCGTCGGCAGATAGGATACTGAGCTGGATGGACCTCTGGTCTGACCCAGTATGGCCGTTCTTATATTTTGAGCAAGAGGTTATTTTAAGGTTTCCTGTTCTTTTGGGTTGGTTGGCTGATGAGCTAACTGATCAGCGGAACATCAGATTGAACAAAAACAAAAACAAAACAAAAAAAATCACACTTGTCTCTGGAAATATTGTACTGACAACTGGTACAGGCAACTCCTTAAATATAAATATCAGGGAGCAAGTGTAGCACATGAAATTAATCACTTTTTAATTTGAAAGCTTGACTAGCTTTCAAGTTGACATTCTCCCTTTAAGAAATTTGCTGTTAATTTTCTCTCTTCACAACTTTCGCCATCCTTAAAATCTGCTTTTGGATCCCCAAACCTGTTATTCTTTTGGGAACTTGAAAGGGACTATCCATATCACCTGGTGCTCTCATTCCAATTGCATATACAAAGTTTCTGAGCAGAAGACCGAAGGAAGATGAACTTTTAAGACCTCCACCTTCCTTTAGTGTTCCACTGTGGAGCCCAATAAGAATATAGGACTGGAAGGGACCTCATGAGTTATGTCCAGACTCCTGCTGTTGCAGGCAACCCTGCCATATAATCCCACTCATAAAATTATCAAGTTCCATTTTAAAACTAGTCAGATTGTTTGTTTCCACTACTCCTGTTTGAGCAGCGAACAGGACAGTAGCCATCAGGGGAGTTTGCCTGGGAAACATCCTAGAGGAGCTCAGGTAAGTGTGGCATTTGGGGGGCTGTGTTGTGAGCTGGTGGGGTGAGTATCTAAGTGTCTGTCTGTCTGAAAGTGTGTGTTTCGCAGTTTGAAAAGAGCGGCAATTTGAAACGATGGAAAAGTTTGAAAAGTGTGAATTGGGAGTGCTTTGTTTCAGGTGGGCCTTCAGGGGCTAATTAGATTAGAGGCAAGGCTTTGAGCCAGGCCTAGCCAGCAGCCATATAAAAAGGCAGCCAGAGCGAATGCAGTGAGCAGCGAACAGGAGAGTCTGCCTTGGAAACATCCGAGAGGAGCCCTGTAGTGTTTGGTGGTCTCTCTCTTGAATTTTGTTTCTCTCCCGCCCCACGGAGGCATTTAAAAACATCTGAGGAATCTCTCAGAAGGAAGGCAGGTATGGATAGTGAGAGGTCTGTTGTTGTTACCTGCACAGCATGTGCTATGTTTGTCTTCCTCCCAGAAGATACAAGGGATTTCATCTGCACTAAGTGCAAGCTGGTCGCCATTTGGAAGAAAAATGTAGAGGACTTTAAGCCCAAGTGTCAACCCTACATTCCATCAGAGAGATGAAGACTTCCTTAATAAAGGCAGCATTTAGTACTGCAGGCACAGCAGTCTGAAGAACCAGTGAGGACAGTACATAACAAGGAAGAAAACTGGCAGTATGCAACCTCCAGGAGAGGAAACCAACTCAGGTATCCCCAATTCTGGTGGAGGTAAGTAACTGCTTTTAGGCTCTCTGCACAGGCTCTACCTTGGACAATGCTTTGGCAGGGACCTCTCAGGGAAGAGATCAGAAGGAGACCCCATCTACCAGAAGACATGAAATGCATAATCCTAGGGATAGGGGGGTTCTAGGACCACCACCCCCAAGAGAAGATGGGTGGTGGTGGTTGGGGACTCCCTCCTAAAAGGGACAAAGTCATCCATCTTCCGAACAGACTTGGAATCTTGAGAAGTGTGCTGCTTACCAAGAGCTAGATTTGACCGAGAGACTTCCAAAACTGATCAAATCTTCGGATCGCTACCCCTTCCTGCTTCTCCATGTAGGAACTAACAATACGATCAAGGTCACTGCAGATTATGTAGTACTGGGAAGAAGGATCAAGGAATTTGAAGTGCAAGTGGTGTTCTCATCCATCCTCCCTGTTGAAGGAAAAGGTCCAGGTAGGGATCGTCTAATTGTTTAAGTAAACGCGTAGTTACGCAGGCAGTGTCAGAGAGAGGGCTTTACTTTCTTCCGCACACAAGGACTGCTAGGAAGAGATGGGATCCACCTAACCAAGAGAACAAAGAGCATCTTCACAGGCAGGCTTGCAAACCTAGTGAGGAGGGCTTTAAACTAGGTTCACTGGGGGACGGTGACCAAAGCCCTGAGGTAAGTGAGAAAGTGCAATACCGGGAATAAACACAAGGAGGAAGGGGAAACAAAGGAGTACCCCTGATTTGAATGGAGAAGGTAGGGCAATCAACTAGTTATCTAAGGTGTTTGTACACGAATGCAAGAAGTCTGGGAAACCAACAGGAAGAATTAGAAGCCTGACCCAGTCAAAAACTATGATTTGATTGGAATAACAGAGACTTGGTGAGATGACTCACATGACCGGAGCACTGTCATGGAGGGTATAAACTGTTCAGGAAGAACAGACAGGGGAGAAAAGGAGGCGTTGCACTGTATGTAAGAGAAGTATGATTGCTCAGAGCTCCAGTATATGGAGGGAGAAAAGCCTGCTGAGAGTCTATGGGTTAAGTTTAGAGGCGGGAGCAACAGGGTTGATGTTGTGGCTGATGTCTACTATAGACCACCAGATCAGGTGGATAAGGTAGACGAGGCTTTCTTCAGACAACTAAGAGAAGCTTCCAGATCACAGACCCTGGTTCTCATGGGGGACTTTAATCACCCTGACATCTGTTGGGAGACCAATACGGGAGTACACAGACAATCCAGGAAATATTTGGAGAATGTTGGAGATAACTTCCTGGTACAAGTGCTGAAGAAACTGACCAGGGGCCACGCGCAGCTTGATCTGCACTCACAAACAAGGAGGAACTAGTAAGGGAAGTATATGTGGGTGGCAACCTGGGAAGCACTGATCATGAGATGGTAGATTTCAGGATCCTGACCCAAAGAAGAAAGGAGATATACACCCTGGACTTCAGAAAAGCAGACTTTGACTCCCTCAGAGAACTGAAGGGCAGGATCCCCTGGGATGATAACATGAAGGGGAAAGGAGTCCAGGACAGCTGGCTGTATTTTAAAGAAACCTTACTGAAGGCACAGGAACAAACCATCCCGATGAGCAATAAGAAAAGCAAATATGGTAGGCGACCAGATTGGCTTACCGGGGAAATCCTTGGTGAGCTTAAACACAAAAAGGAAGCTTATAAGAAGTGGAAACTTGGACAGATGAGTAGGGAGGAGTATAAATATATTGCTCGAGAATGCAGGGGAGTAATCAGGAAGGCAAAAGCGCAATTAGAATTGCAGCTAGCTAAGGATGTGAAGGGTAATAAGAAAGGTTTCTACAGGCATGTTAGCAATAAGAGGGTTATCAGAGACAGTGTGGGGCTCTTACTGGATGAGGGAAGTAACCTAGTGACAAATGATGTGAGAAAAGCTGAAGTACTCAATGCTTTTATTTGCCTCTGTCTTCACAGACAACGTCAGCTCCCAGACTACTGCACTAGGCAACGCAGTATGGGAAGGAATGGGCAGCCCTCGGTGGAGAAAGAACAGGTTAAGAACTATTTAGAAAAGCTAGACATACACAAATCCATGGGTCCGGATTTAATGCATCGGAGGGTACTGAGGGAGTTGGCAAATGTCATTGAAGAGCCTTTGGCCATTATCTTTGAAAACGCATGGAGACTGGGAGAGATCCTGGATAATTGGAAAAAGGCAAATGTGGTGCCCATCTTTAAAAAAAGAGAAGAAGGACAATCTAGGGAACTACAGACCAGTCAGCTTTACCTCAGTCCCCAGAAAAATCATGGAGGGGATCCTCAAGGCATCCATTCTGAAGCACTTGGAAGAGGGGAAAGTGATCAGGAATCATCAACATGGATTCATCAAGGGCAGGTCATGCCTGACCAATTTGATTAGCTTCTACGATGAGGTAACTGGCTCTGTGGACAGGGGGAAGTTAGTGGATGTGATATACCTAGACTTGAGCAAAGCTTTTGATACGGTCTCCCACAATATTCTTGCCAGCAAGTTAATGAAATATGGATTGGATAAATGGACTATAAGGTGGATGGAAAGCTAGCTAGATTGTCGGGCACAACGGGTAGTGATCAATGGCTCGATGTCTGGTTGGTGGTCAGTTTCAAGTGGGGCGCCCCAAGGATCGGTTCTAGGGCTGATTTTGTTCAACATCTTCATTAATGACCTGGATGAGGGGATGGATTGCACTCTTAGCAAGTCTGTGGATGACACTAAGCTAGGGGGAGAGGTGGATATGTTAGAGGGCAGGGATAGGGTCCAGAGTGACTTTGACAGATTAGAGGATTAGGCCAAATGAAATATGATGAGGTTCAACAAGGACAAGTGGAGAGTCCTGCACTTGGGACAGAAGAATCCAAAGCACTGTTACAGGCTGGAGACGGACTGGCTACCTAGCAGTTCAGCAGAAAAGGACCTGGGGATTACAGTGCAGGAGAAGCTGGATATGAGTCAACCGTGTGCCCTTGTAGCCAAGAAGGCTAATGGTATATTAGGGTGCATTAGGAGGAACATTTCCAGCAGATCTAGAGAAGTGATTATTCCCCTTTATTCGGCACTAGTAAGGCCATGTTGACAGTAAGTTAGAATATTAAGATCAAGGACATTACAATCAAAAGGACACTAAAATCAAAATGGAACCCAAAGGACTGAAAGACTTTTGCCACCAAAACCCATCATTTGCACACACAGCACATGGCTGTGCACACAGCACTGCTGCTCTGCACACGGCACTAAAGTCTGCACCAGGAACGCTAATCTGCACCCAACACACGCTCCTGCTGTTTTCCTGCCCTGGAATCTTTATAAGCTCCTCCCTTATAAGGGATCGGGCTCTCCTGCTGTTCTACTCCGTTCTCGCTCTCCTCCTGCTCCTGGTTCCTGCTGCTGTTGAAGAAGAGCCGTGGCGAAGGCCGGGACCTGCTTCTCAACAGACCAGACCAGACTCTATTCCATCGCTACCTATAGGGCGCATTAGCTCACTACTGTGGCAATTGCCCAGCGTTGTGGGTTATAGCTACCTGTAGCTCCGGACCGAGAGCAGCTGCCTATCACCCAGTTCCACTTCAACCATTGTGGCGAAGGCCCTATTTTGAAGTTGAGAACTGTTTACCATTGGGTGCCTGCGGAGAACTGATTACCATCAGGTGCTTGTGTAACATCATACCAGCGACAAATCATCGATTGGATTCCTCAGTGTTCCTCCCCTGAGGCTGCCTATGCCAACGGGTTGAAGGTCCAGAGCCTCGGCTGTCATCTGACTCTAGAACAGACTGAGTATAGTGCTTTTCTTATTACACTATGCTGTCTTCTATTACTTCTAGGGTGAGGGGTTGGTTTATGCAGTGTTGTATTTTGGGGTTATTCTTTGTGTTGTTACCTGTTGTATTCAATATATCTTTTAAATTTGATATTCGTGTCTTTGTTTATTTCGGACTGGAGAAATCCACTGGTGATAGATACGGTGGTTTCCAGGTAGGACCACCTTCTGGGACAAAGGCATTTTCCATTTATGTGGCCCCACATTAATTTAGTTTACTAGTGTGCCTTTGCTAGTAACAGCCACATCTGGAATACCGCATCCAATTCTGCGCCCCCCCCCCACACACACACGCACACAGAAAGGATGTAGACACATTGGAGAGGGTCCAGCGGAGGACAACCAAAATGATTAGGGGGCTGGAACACTTGACCTACGAGGAGAGGCTGAGGGATCTGGGCTTATTTAGTTTACAGAAGTCTGAGAGGGGATTTGATAGCAGCCTTCAACTTCCTGAATGGAAGTTCCAAAGAGGATGGAGAGAGGCTGTTTTCAGTGGTGACAGATGGCAGAACAAGGAGCAATGGTCTCAAGTTACAGTGCGGGAGGTCTAGCTTGGATATTAGGAAAAAATATTTCACTAGGAGGGTGGTGAAGTACTGGAATGGATTACCTAGGGAGGTGGTGGAATCTCCATCCCTAGAGGGTATTTAAGTCTTGGCTTGACAAAGCCTTGGCTGGGATGATTTTGTTGGAGTTGGTCCTGCTTTGGGCAGGACTCAATGACCCCCTGAGATCTCTTTCAGCCCTATGATTCTATGAAGGCTGTTCCATAGCCTGTGATGGTTAGGAATTTTGTAACTTCCAGCCTAAAAAATGTTCCACTTCATGGCCACCACAGTTCTGACCAACTAAGCTACATCACCTGCAGTCTGGACTGTGCCTTCAGAGTTTGGCCTACTGAACTGGTGATTTAGCACCATCCTTGATGAGTTCATCAATTAATAAGGCCAGTAAAATAGTGATTTTAGATCAGAGAGTAACTCGAGAAACAGTGCTCTCTCTCAGAGCTTTATACGGCCACTGATTGGTCAAAGTAGTGAGACCAGCCACAGATGAAGTACAAGCTTAATAAATTCAGCTGCACAATGGGAGTATCATAACTGGAAAGAATATTTATGGAGGCATCTTTAAAAAAAAAAAGTACAATCCTAGCAAATAAGCAAAAATAAAGACCTGTTTTTAGATGTGACAGACAAAGTTGTTCTGTGCTATTACTCAGAAAAGCTAATAAGCAAAGTCATAGTAAAACTATTTGAGATTATTAGCTGTTGACCTGGGTTGGAATGCCTGAACATTGGCAAAGATGACACTGAAAAAGCTGCACAGTTGATTTCCTTAGTCTCTAAAACATGGAAGTCATGGACTCTTCACATTAAGATGTCCCCACTACAGTACTGTGTTTGTGTAAACTCAGCCAGTCCAAGAGAAGAAGAGATTCAACCCTGTCAAGACTGAAGCACTTTAGCAAGCCAGCAAGAACACACTAATCATATCTGAAACCTATTCTATTGTTAACAGATACTAAGGCTAGTAAAGAACTCTGTAATAATCTAGTCTGTCCTCCTGTATAACATAGAACTTTGAGGACTTCATCAAGTAGATTGTATATCGATGCTTTAGACACTCTGAAAAGATATATATTTTGATTAGGGATGTAAGAGTGTAGCTTATATTTATCTGTTACCCAAATGGCTACATGCGTTGTGCCCAGGAAAGCTCATGATACCATCTACATTTTGTGTTAGCCTCTCAGGTGCTGCAGGACCATCAGTTGTTTTTTTAAGTTTTTTTAAGTCATGGATGTCTTTGGAAGTCCCATAATCTCTGTTACTAGACATCACCCCTGCCAAGTATGAGTCTCCTCATAACATTCCAATCTGCTTCTCCTTGAAGGAGGCAACTCTCCCAAAACAATAAACCTTGCTGAAAAACAACAAGGAGTCCAGTCATACTTTAAAGACTAACAAATTTATTAAGACCTAAGCTTTCATGAGCTACAATTCTCTGCCTAAGATGCTAAAAAAGAAACAAGGGATAAGTGCGACACCAGTGCTAATTAAATTAGAGTAGATGTGGCTCATCTCCAGCATCTCACAGTTAATAGGTAGGTTTTAAAACACTGTAAATTTTAAAATATACATAACAAGGAGGACTAAGATTCTCCTCAGAATTCAGTATCATAGACTATAGAATAAGCAAATGGAAGGAGAGCATATAAAAATAGTCAACTTGAAATAATGGACATCCTAAAGGAAAATAAAACCTCTTTTGGTAAACAGGGAGAAAAGCTTTTAGCTGTTTTGCAGAAGTCCATGCTTAGAGCCCTGCAGATCCACGGATATCTGCATCTATGGATACGCACAACTAATTTTTGCAAATGCAGATACAAATTTGGTATCTAGAATCCTGAAAATTTGCAGATATCCACTTTGCATCCATGGATACAGTATCTGCAGCTTATTTTTGCATATAGGGATGCAGATATAAAATGCTGTATTGTGCAGGGCTCTATCTATGATAATGGAAACATGACTAAGGAAGGCTGGTGTGATAGCTTTGGCTCAGGCAGAGTGACATACCAATCTAGTTCAGACCAAACAGGTCAAAGCAATGTGCAAGTTATGCAGACAAGGTCCTCTTAGTAACAGTATTCCCTAATGAACTAGGGTGAACTGAAAAGAATTTCTTAGCTGGACTTTGTGTGGGCTCTAGTGTGCTCCCAAGGATCTTTAACATTGAGCATATAGAGACAGGACTCATGAAGATGGACAGACATGTGGATACAGGGGGAAAATGTTGGCAGGTCAATAGACATATTAAAGTGGGACTCTGACATCACCTTGGAAAGGAATCAAACTAGTCTACAGCATAATTTTATCTTTGTAAAATTTGGCGTTGTGCATATGATAGACTGGGAGCCAAAGCTAATGAATTTCGAGATCTAGCGACACTGACATCCAGAAAATTAATTTCTGTATAGAAAATTCAGAGGAATGGAGTGGTTCAAAAGGAACTTTCACCAGTGTTCTTAGGCCCACATTAATAATCCATTATAGAAGACTTCTTTACGGGCATTTAAGAATCAAGTTTATGTAGAGCTTCACAAAGGCACTAGTTCCGTATTGACTAGTCCATGACAGGCCAAAATATCTCCAACAGGAGTTTGATATCACAATACCATACCTTCTAACAAGAAATAGTCTAATATCAAACTTTCCCTAGGGCCAAACGCTCTCCATATTAGGGATGCTAAATCAAATTTAATCAGTTAACCAGTTAAACATATTGTTTAGTTAACTGATTAAAGGTCAGGGCCTGTGGGGCACCCAGGCCCACTGCTCCAAATGCCAGAGCTTCCCATCTCTGATGGGTCTCAGAGGCTAGGACAGCTCTTCCCATCTCTGATGGGTCTCAGAGGCTAGGACAGCTCCGCCGCCTGCCACAGGTGGGGAGCTGCTCCAGCCTCCACGGGTTAACTGGAACTGGTAAGCCTCACCCATTAAGAGTGGTGCTTACTGGTTAACCTTTCACATCTCTGCTCCATATGCTGGTAAAGCACCTCCTTCCTGCACAGATGCAACCTTCTCATGATCCTTTCTAACAGTAGTTAGCATTCGCCCATAGGCTACTAACAATAGTATGCCAGTTCTATCTTCATCCTGACTGCCCAAAATACATGCTACATCCCTACTGCCATTTCCCAACCTGAGGCAAGGATTGGGAACTGGCAGCAGTGGAAGGAAACACAAAGACTCAATGGACAAATCTAGACTAAAGAACATTATACTCAAAATAAATAAAGCATAAGCTTCCCCAAAATGTAAGAAGTTAAAATTGACTTTCTTTAAAGGACAAAGATACTGATCTACTTAAGGTATACTGTTACAAGCTACTCACCTGGTAAATATAGTATAAATCACTAAGCAGAAAAGGAAAATCCCATTTATAAGCATGTAAACAACTTTATCTATGGATCCCGCTATGCTCCCATTACATATAAAGCGCGCTGCCATTTCCAAAATGCCAACCTGCTACCTTCTCTTCAATTACATTTAACTTAAACATCTACTTCTTCCAATAATGCCCACAGAAGGGAAACTATATGGCAATACAATATTCAGAAAAATATTATTTCCATGTAGCCTTCCCAGAACATCCTATCTATGCCTTCTTGCTTACACTATAATAGAAGGAACTATTTTTTGGAAGTTGAACAAAACTGAGCATATTGCTAGAACCAGACATAAATTATGTTTGTTTAGCTATTATTTCAGATAAACAAACACCAAGCAAAGACAATTTGTTTTATTTTGTTCTAAATAAGGTGTCTGTATTCTTAAAATCTACCATGAACAATTGACTCTTATAATTTAAATGATCGTTAACCAAAACTAATTTTAAAATATATGTTTTGTAGTTTGGACGCATAGGAAAATTTTCTAAAGATACTGAAACATACTATTTATTCAACAACCTTTTGGGTACATTAATATAAATCCTAAACATAAAATTCCATTTCTATATAAAAACCATAATATCATAATCAAGCTAAATCAGTTGAGTTGTGGTGCTTTGATGTTAATGCAGTTTCTGCAATACCACAAAGGTAAGACATTGCTATAAATCTTATGACATAATACGTTTGTCTGGAATGCAGTAGAATTTGGGGTTGACATAGCACTAGTCAAGCCTGAATGGAAATAATTCAGTTTTTAGTAAATTGTTTAATTAAAAATCATTATCTACTCTGTTTTCTATTCTAATACTTATTGTTACATAAAAATATGCTCAAAACCATAAACCAGGAGATGGGGAGCCTTTTTTGGGTGAGGGACCCACAGAAAAATCAGTTGGGGGCACTACACAAGTGAGAGCAAAAAAACCGCCCCAAAACAAGTGCCCTTGACTGAGAAGGAGAGACACTCCCCACATTCCTCCTCACACGCCAGAGCCTGGGGGGAGGTCCTAGCCTAGGAGATTTTGTGTGCTCCAGCCCCATGGTGTTTCACCTGGAGTAGGGGGGAGGGCTGGTGTGTCAGCACAGGCTCCCCAATGCTGGGGGGGGGGGAGGGAGGGAGGAGGAGGCCCTGAATCTCAGGGGGCTGGATCCAGGCAAGCTGGGGGACACATCCGGTTCCCAGGCTTGTGGTTTCCCACCCCACCATAAACAGTAGATAAGTCTCAAAGTTTGATTTATTCTTCAAGCCTGTTTTCAAAAGTAATTTTTATCAAGGTATTATGTTAACATTTCTAATGTAGTTATAAATATCCATATTTGAACCTGTAAAATTAAATCTGCACCACAAATGCAATAAACTACACTAAATAAAGTTTTTATAAGAAAAATAATAGTTATGTATTTCTTCTAATGAAGACAGAATACAGGACTCAGAAATGTCAGCAATTCAAGTGCAAGTCTGAACACAGTTGTAGCTTGATGACAAAAATTGTTACATCTTCTTTATCTTTTTACAAGTGTTCATTTAAACTAAATGTTGCTAAAGGCCACAAATGCTAACAATACATACATTTCCGGAAACTTATACAATACTTACATTTTGTTCTAAAAACTAAATATGGGGACTACTCTATTTACAATATTCTGTATTAAGCAAATTCATTTATCAAAAACTGTTTATTCAATATGTTTTCAGTGCCTCAGTGGCAGAGAACACTGAGCAAGCACACCCAAACAGTTCAAAACACAGTACCTGTCTAGATCTGAATCTCTGTATGACTAATTTGGAATACAGTACACTATTTTGTGGAATCGTTTTCTTAGCTGAAGTCATAGCAACAAATCTAACACATCCTGTCACTGGACACATAAAACTACATAGAGATGCCGCTATTTTGGACACTGTTGTAAAACTGAAAGATTTAAACCACTTAGATTTTTTTTAAAGGTACATCAGCAACCAAAACCAAACATAAGACGAAAACAAGCAAATACAGTGACGGTTTTCTAATACTGTTTTCTCCGGTCATTTAACTACTATAGTTGCTACATACCACCCATATTTGAACTAAACTGCATAGTTTCTAAAGACTCTGGCCAAAATTTTGAACCATGGGTGCCTAAAACACTCAAATGAATATGCAGAATTTAGGAGCTGTAAATCTGTCAATCTGACCAAACCACGTCCATCTAGCAGCCTAAATCCAGAAACTGGAAGGAGTCGTGTGGCACCTTATAGACCAACAGATTTAATTGGGCGTAAGTTTTCGTGGGTAAAAACCACTTTGTCAGATGCAAAACGCTGACGTTAGGCACCCACGTTTGAACACTTTTGGACACAGACTTTAAACAGTGTAGCTCTGAAGGCATCCATCAGCCACTTACTATCTCAGCGCTCAAACGACAAGCGCTCCGACAGCCCGGAACCCGACTCCGCTTCAGCACCTGGTGCTCCTCGCCACCAGCCTCTCCCACTCGCTAACTTCAACCCCACAGGCCTCTCTCGGCCTGTCAGCCCCAGACTCCGGTCCCCAACCCCTTCCTCCCCGACACCCCCTGCCCCTCACCTGAGACGCTTTTCTTCTTCTTCCGCTCCCGGTCGCTCTCGTAGAAGCCCAGGGTTTCGGTTCGTTGCGGCAGTGGCGGCTGCCCCGTGCCGCCAATCGGCGGCCGTGACTCGCCAATCGAACAGCTGCTTTTCCGTTCCCCCCTTCCCGCGTCCTGCTCCTGTTGCTGCTGCTGCTCCGGGGCGCCGCCTCGCCTCCCGTCCCCGCTGCTACCGGGAGCGGCGGCATCAGCGACGCCCGCCATGTTCGCCTCCAGCGGCGCAACAAACTCCACTACCCCGCGCACTCAATGTGCGTCATCGCCAGGCGACGCTCACGCACGACCCCGGCCGCCTCTCACGTCCCAAGGAGGGAGGAGAGAACTCCGGGCGCCATCTTACTATAGGCAAAGCCGCTATTAACCATTTGCTGTCCGCGGCTCTGCTACTGAACTAGCGCTAAAAAGCTCCCTCAAGCAAGCCTCGCTGGCCCGAGGCGATCCCAGCTGGGGCTTTTAGTCAGGGGAAAGGATTTAGTGCATAACGATAACGGGCCATTCTAGCCTGGTATCCTCTGCCCCCACACTATCATCATACAATTATAATAAAAGAAATGATATCATTAAGTACCACCCTGCTATTCACCACCAATTCAGTTATAAGATCAAGAACACATATTCCTGCTCATCCAGAAATATAATCTATATCATCATGTGCCGACAGTGTCCATCTGCTATGTACATTGGACAAACGTCTCAGACGCTTCGCCAAAGAATCAATGCACACGAAACGGATATCAGACAGTATCACAAAGAAAAAACAGTTTCTTGCCATTTCAACCAGAAAGGGCATTGTCTCAATGACTTGATTACCTGCATACTGCTTCAAAGACATTTTCACACCAGGCTTGAAAGAGAAACCTCTGAACTGTCATTCATGCTTAAATTTGACACTTTACTCCGGGGTCTTAACAAAGACTCTAATTACCTTACCCATTACAAAGATAGCTTCCCCAATTATCACCTCTAATGTCATTAGCTCACAGACAATTACCTCCCCCCTCCTTATCCCCCCTCTGTTCTGAAATTTGATTTGTCCTTTCTATATGTGTTCACTTTTTTTGATTGTATATATCAATCAATATTGGTATATATGGTCATGCCTATTTTCTTCCACAATTTGATCTGAGGAAGTGGGTCTGGCCCACGAAAGCTCATCACCTCATAAACCATCTTGTTAGTCTTTAAAGTGCTACATAGTCCTGTTTTTTGATTCACCACCAAGGCATTCAACATACTGTACCTACCACAATATAAAATGAATGTAAAATAATACAACCAAATTAGTGTTAATAATTAACAACAGATTCACACAAATACAATGAAACAAAGGCTATGTCTACACTCGCAGCTTCTTGCGCAAGTATGGCCGTTCTTGTGCAAGAATCCGCAGAGCATCCACACTGCCTGCCTGCTCTTGCGCAAGGAAATTTACAGTACGGCGTGGTAAGAAAGGGCCTCTTGCGCAAGAGCTACACTCTTTTTTAACAGGTGTAAGCCCTGTTGCGCAGGAGCTCTTGCGCAAGAGGGCAGTGTGGATGCTCGGCCGGGATTTCTTGCGCAAGAAAGCCCTATGCCTAAAATGGCCATCAGAGCTTTCTTGTGCAAGAGAGCGTCCACAATGCCATGTAGAATAGTAATAGAGATGTAGCCGTGTTAGTCTAGTCTAGCTGAAACAAAAAACAGGACTATTTAGCACTTTAAAGACTAACAAGATGGTTTATGAGGTGATGAGCTTTCGTGGGCCAGACCCACTTCCTCAGATCAAATTGTGGAAGAAAATAGGCATGACCATATATACCAAAGGGATACAATCAAAAAAAGTGAACACATATAGAAAGGACAAATCAAATTTCAGAACAGAGGGGGGAGGTAATTGTCTGTGAGCTAATGACATTAGAGGTGATAATTGGGGAAGCTATCTTTGTAATGGGTAAGGTAATTAGAGTCTTTGTTAAGACCCCGGAGTAAAGTGTCAAATTTAAGCATGAATGACAGTTCAGAGGTTTCTCTTTCAAGCCTGGTGTGAAAATGTCTTTGAAGCAGTATGCAGGTAAGTCATTGAGACAATGCCCTTTCTGGTTGAAATGGCAAGAAACTGTTTTTTCTTTGTGATACTGTCCTGCAAGAAGCCGCCGGTTTAGATGTAGCCAAATAGTTCAAATATGTTACAGAAAGAGGCAGGGTAAACTATTAACCATAAAACCAACAATGTTTCTACTAAAATGTGGTATGTTTTGGACTAGATTGTAAACTCTTCAGGATAGAGCCTGTATATTATTCTGTGTTTGTTTACAGTGGCTAATACAATGGGGAGCCAATCTTAGCTGAGTCCTGTAGCATGAACTTCTGCAGTGAGAACTAAATTTGTGAAAGTGGGTAACAGTATCTTTGAATGCATACATACTGGGGTATTAGGAGGTCAAAATAAGAAGTCAGATCAAAATAACATGATTTAATTTTATTTAAAATCTCACAGTACTTAAAATGTTTGGGTTGGCAATACTGTTATTTATTTATATCATGGGAGAATGTAAAGGTCCCCCATCATAGATCAGCACCCCATTGAGTCATGCACTGTACACACCCACAATGAAGAAGTGGTCCTGGCCCCAAAGTGCTTACAATTTTAGCATAAAACAAGAGACAACATGTAACTGCAACAAACAGTTGGGGGAGAGCACAAGGTAACAGCAAGACAATTAGAGGTATAAAGGAAAGATGGGGCAATGATGAATTAAGCCCAAGAAGTAGTCAAGGAATCACTATACTCTTGCAGTTCAGATAGTGTAGTTATTAACAAATGTTCAATAAATGGGGAGCTGGTGGTGTAGCCCGACCTCCATTTTAGATGTGTCCTTTGTATGTTTTATTAATTGACCGTGTTAGCTAATGCTGATTGCTTTTGGTTGATATATTTTATTTGGATTTGTTAGGGTTGCCAGATGGTTTCAACAAAAATACCGGACACACTTGACATTACATCACAATCTGCATTACATCTTATTTAGAAAATAGCGGACATTTATATTTTCTCTAGTTGTTTCCCGAACAGAAAGCTCAGGTACCGGACTGTCCGGTTCAAAACCGAACACCTGGCAACCCTAGATTTGATTGTAAAAAGGAAGATAACCACTTCATTCAGTGATAGTAACCCCTTCCTCCCCACACACATTTTATGACAAGGGACATAATCTTTTGTAATGTTGACCTATAGCTATGATTTTAGAAGGCAGTTATTGAGTGATTTTTTAGCACTGGATTTAGCACCCTGAAAAAGTGCCATGAATTCTTTACTGACCAGGACCTTGGTTATCTATCTTATCTGAAAGAAGGCAACTCCAGTGGCAGATTACCACCTGACACTGTTTTTCAATTCAGTACTGGCTCATATATTATCTAGTGAATCACTAACATCAACATACTGACTCATGGTAGCACTGAGGAGGTGCACCACACCCTCCACCCCTGATGTCCCCACTAAAATTTTAATTGCTAAATAGGGTGCTCCCGCAGGTTCCCCCAGTCTCTCTCTCCCTCCCCCACAGAGACCAGTTGCCCCAGAAAACCAGTACTTTCAGCACATGAATTTCCTACGTAAGGATTAACCTAGCCTATCCCAGTCTAATATATGAGATCAAGCACTATCATTGCTTGAAGTTGTATGGCTCCAACCTCCAGCATTACTAATTACTAATATAGGTTGTTGCATAAATGCCTCCGCCCGAGCTATTACTTGATTTTACACATGAATTTTCTGGAAATACACTAAACTGTAAGGTCCTGCCAACACATGAGTTAGAGACTGACAAAAATCTGCTGACTGCATTGCTGTCGGGGGAAGGGAGGGCAGTTGTCTTCTAAGTAACTTCATTACTGATGATTTGTAACTTCATTACTGATGATTTTCTGAAGCTTTTTAATTGTTTCAGCTGCATTGCCTTTTAAACTCTGCAACTCGTTGTAATCTTTGTAAAACCTTGCAACTTCATAACTCTCAGCAACTTTGCTTTATAAATTCAGAAACCTACTGTAAGCTTGGTGATTGTGGAGCCATGCAACTTTGTAATCTTTGTAACTCTCAGCCACCTAGCTTGTAACTTGCTCTAAACTGCATTCTCTCCTGAAATATGAATGTGTGTGTGAGTGGAGACTGTTGTGTGTTTGAGATTAGAAACTGCAAGGCTGAGCATGTGGAGCCAGACGAATTAAGGAGACTGCTGATCTGCTGGACCAAGGGAAGTCTGGGCATGCTCCCGGGTGACGAATGTGGATGAGTCACAGGGGGTTGTACAGAGGCAATAAAAGGAGAGAGCATGTGGCAGTAGCCCTCTTTCTGAGAAGTTCTTCCTGAGATGCTCTTTCTTTTCTGATCAGCTCTCCAGCCATGATCAGCAGACAGACCCTCCAGAACCAACATACCTGGGCTCCTTCTGCAACCCATATGCCTGTGTGAGTGCCTGAGGGCAGGAATGAGAGCCTGGCGTGCAGCAGTGGAGCTGCCGAGTGACTGGGATCCTGGAGTGTGGCAGCGGGACTGCCTGGAGGGACCAGGAAGCCAGGGCTGGTGGCAGGGGGGCCAGAAATGACCTTCCCTGGTCCAGCAGGCCCCAAGGCTGTCAGACCAGGGAGATCCAACCTGTATCTCATTCACATTTTTGACTGCTGGACACAGTGAGCAGATTTTCTCCTTTTTGTCACCCATGAGGTATCTTTCCCCTAGAGATGACAGCTATTGCAGAGTACATCAGTTCAGTTTGCTTTGCTTGTGCTTTCCATATGCAAAGATGTGTGTTTTAATTACTATATTTTAAGATTCTGAAAACCAATGGCTGCTACCAGAATCTCACCCCAGCCCTAGCAAACTAAACCGAAGTCAACATTAGAGCATTCAGAATTATGACATGAAAATGTTTAGATTTTAGTATTTATCCAAGATGCCATAAGAAGTAGTTTTAGAATTGTAGTAATGGCTCATTAATATGGCTCCGGCCCACTGTCACGAGTTAACTGAGGCTATCTGCTTTCTTCAGAACAGCAGCTCCTTCATGCTGCAGCACAGTTTGTTTGATTTGAAATGTGCTGTTGAGTGCCACTTCCTGGAGAAAGAATCCAGTTTCAAGCAGTCATCCAGTGTCATGTTCATCTAAAGAGAGTTTTGTTTAGTTGTGACATCAGGGCACATTACTGCCATGAATGCGTTCCAACAACTGTGCTAAGAACGTGACAGCAGAATGCACAGTTGCGTATGCTAATAGGGTACATGTGGACTTGAATCACCTCCCTCCTCAATGGAATGTCGGAATCAGAAGGTTCCATGGCAGTTTGGAATGACAGTTGCCTCCTCATGATAGATCCGAAGAGCTGTTCTTCGGGGATCCTTCCGGAGGAACAGAAAATGTGTGGTTACGTTGCAGGAGGAAATGCTGGTTTCTAGTATTTTTAACAGACGGCTGGAGTTTCACTTTCTTTTTTGTGAGGCAGTTAGTAGCATTGGAAAGAGGGAAATAACAGGGATTATTTCAAAATAGTCACTCTTTCAACCAAAGAAAGAACTTTATTTGTGGATTAGCTAGCGTAGTGGTATCAGCCCAGAACTTGGAATCCTCTGAATGTTAATCTCTTCTGCTCTCACACTGCATCTGTGTGGTTTTACACAACTTATTTCATCTCTCTGCTGCAGTTTTCCATCTGTATAATAGCAATAGTAATACTTTGCAAGCTACCTACTATAGAAAGGATTGATGATTAATTGATGTTTATGACACTGCCAGTAGGAATTCTGCTGATTGGATCCTATAACAGTTTCCCTTGGTACTTTCATTATTTAGACCCTTTACCATGGCATCCAGATGTCCATCTTGTTTGTATTTCAGTCTCCAACTGTATAGTGCTGCAATGATTTTGTCCCCAGACTAGAGTGACTCATGAAACCATACACAGGGCACCTTGATAGTACTAAATAGTAATTCAACTACCAGCTTAGCAGGTATAGAATGACAGTTGAATGTGCTTTTTGGTAGGTTGAAGCAAGGTTTAACGGTCCCTGGCATTGTTTGCTCACAAGACTGGATCTCACTGAGGAAAATACCCCAATGATGATAGCTGCCTAATTGTATTTTGCATAATATCTGCTCAACAAAAGGGGAAAAGTTGCTATTGGGATGGAGGATAGAGGTGGAGTCACTGCCTGCTGAGTATGAACAGCCAGACAATCAGCGCAACACTGGACTTATATGGCTCAAAGAGGCATTGAAAGAGCACTTTGACAGCAAGTCACAGTAATATGTTGTGGTATAGTATGTTCTAACTGGCCCTGCAGTTTTGTTAGGTCTGTTAGAAACTGTGTGGTGCTTGTTATACATATAGGAATATAACACTGACAAGGCACATTAATTAGTGTTATGGTTTTGCTATACATTTATGGTTATTATAGTGTTTGTCACTGATCCTACAAGTTGTGGTATAGTGTACACTAACAGGTAAGTGGAAGCTTTCAGTACTGCTAATATGTTGGTAACTAATGAAGATTAATTCCAAAGAATACAGTTTTATTCTGTGCAAGTTAAAAGCAAATATGTTAAAACCTTAAGAAATTTATGGAACAGAGCTTAAAAAAGGGATGGAACATTCATGTCCATTTCAGCTACACATACATCAGCTGTAGATCTCACACATCAGTGTATGTGAATCTGTGGTTGTCTTTCATGTCTTTGAGTGTGGAGTGAGGAGTGATAGGGATGCAGTTCTGACACCACATGGAATATTGAGGGAGGCATGTAGGGAAGCTCTATCTTGGAGGTCCCCATAGATTACAAAAGACGACAAATCAATGGCTGTTGAAATTTTGTGCTTGCAAGAATCTGCAGGATCTGTGTTTGCTGCCAGAGAAATCCCATTTTATCCTGGGGCATCTCCCTCTCCTTTCCCTGCTGGGACTCATGGGCCTGTCTGCTGTTGTCTCTTTCTTAATGCAATATTCAATATCTAGGCCCTCTGTTCATAGTCTGATGCAGCACAGGTGTGCAGTATCTCATTTCACATGGCATCCCAAGTCCTCTTCTTTCTCCTCCACATCTGGGTCAGGCATTCTGTGACTGTGGTGAATGCCTGAAAGCCTGAATGGCAGCAGCTAGAGATAAAACACACAGAGGTACCATTGTCTGTGTATTTTTAACAGAAAGCAAAGGTTAAGATTCCCCTCCCTTGGTCCTGTAAAGTTGCCTGGTTACTCAGTTTTATGAGATCTATTAGTTAAGTCCAAATCAGACTGCGAAGACTTACAATCTTGAGTAATTTTGGTATCTGGAAATTTTGCTATTTCACCATTTAGTGTTTTTTCCAGATTGTTTATGAATATGTTGAACAGCACTTGTCTCAATATAGACCTCTGAGGGACACCACTATTTACCTCCTTTCATTCTGAAAACTGACCATTTATTCTTACCCTTTGTTTTGTGTCTTTTAAATAGATACTAATCCATGAGAGGACCATCCTGCTTGCCCCATGACTGCTTACTTTACATATGAGTCTTTGATGAGGAACCTTGTCAAAGACTTTCTGAAACTTCAGGTAAAATTATAGTGGCACACAAATTACATATACACATTACTTACTAATTATACACATTATACTAATTACATACAGTAAAGCCTGTGTTATCTGGCACGCTCAGGGATTAGGGCGTTCCAGTTAACCAGAATTTTTAGAATATCTAAGAGTCCCATCAACCTAGGAAAAAACCAATGGACAATAATAGTAAAACTCAAGTTTTTAATATTGATAGTTTTGTAGTGGAGGCAGTTGGTCTCACATTTCTATTTTGAGTTAAGATGAGTAGTACTTCTTAAATAAAAAAATTGTTAAGCCAATCACGGTAAACCCAGCCAGGCCTGTGCGCCTGAAGATGAGACAGTATTGTGGCTGGGGGCAATGCCGGTTAACAAAATTTTCTGTTTAACAGTGTGCCGGATAACAAAGGTTTTACTGTATATTAATTACTAATACTTTTTTCTGTATGTAACAAAATCATGTTGATCTGTATCTAGGAACCCTACAACTAATAGATGTTGGGCCAAGACATTAGATGGCATTAATTAGTAGTTTTATTGACCTATGCCAACTTCCATAAGAGGAGGATCTGGATACATGGTTTCAGAGTCATGATATAACAGAAGCTTTATTTTTATTTGTGTTTAGATTTTGACTAATAGTACAACAAAAGCAGATTCTCAATACCATGCACAATGGATTAGACAGTCTCAACCTACTATTTGTACTACAGGATTAAAACCAGAACAGAAAGAGAAAGAAATTGTTTCAGAATCACATGGCATATCTCTACTCTGATAAGTTTGCTCTTCCTCCATGCATGGAGCTAGAGATTTGCAAATATAAGGAGAGCAGAATATTGGTTTTGAAATCAATTCCTAGCACTGCATATTGCTCTGAGACTTGCTGAGGCTACAATTTAGTCTTTTTTAGTAATAAACAAGAAGTCATGGCCATGATCTGAACGTGACTTTTTATATAAATACCCCTGACTTAAAAGGAGGAGTTGCTCTAGTGTGCCACTGCTGTTGCTGAAGTGCGACTGCAGGGCAGTCAGGACCAGCTTCCTAGGGCCACCTGAGCAGTGACCAGTGCATCTGACCTTGGGGCTGCTCAAGCAACAGCTATTGTTGTTAGCCCAAAGGTTGCCTCAGCTGCTCAGGGCTGCACTAGGTCAACTGCACCAGTCACTACAGAAGTCCCAGAGATTCCAGAAAGTCATGGAATTTGTGACTTCTGTGAAATATTTGTAGCCTTATAGTGAATTTCTAATTTTTTTGCTGACAAAGATTCCAACCTACTTTTGTGAACATGCATCTTTCCCAGAAGTCAGTGTTATTTCCTTTTGATAGGCATGCACAATCTAATTGTAAAATTCACATTGCCCACAACAAGATTTGGACCAGATTCAACCCTGATTTTAACCCCATGAGGTCAAAGTAGAGTATATTACTTTTTATATATTACTGTACAAACATAAAATTAATGTGCCATGCCACTGTCTTCTGCATTTTTGAAAATGTGGCCACTTTTTGTAAGTCCCTAAATGGACACTGCCTGATGCCGAGCTCTTAAAAAAAAAAGGGGGGGGGGACCTATCCCTAAGCAGGGTAGTGATTTATTTTTTATTCTAATTGTCTGCAGTAGAGGGCTGAGGTAAGGATGGAATATCAACTTGAACAGACAAAGGATTGCGATTGGTGAGCTAAAGTCAGACTTTTATCATTTTAATGCAGACAATTTTACTTTGGCAGCCTCTGTATATTTCTAATTAGTATTTGGAACTCTAGGTGTATGCTGATGAGACCCAAGATGCAGTGAAATGTGTTTGTGATTGCTCTTTCAGCTCTGGCCAACTACAAAAGGTGGCACTTAGGCTGAAATGTTTGATATTCCTGAGAAGAAACCCTTCCTGTCCTATCATTTTATCAACTAGAACATCATTACCTAACATGCTTTTCATTTCCATTTTAAAATTAATACTGTTGTTAGTCTTCATATCCTACAACAAATTACACAACACTAAAGTCACATGAAGAACTGAAAGACCCATAGACGTATGCAGTATTGTTGTAACCATATTAATACCAGGATATTCTAGAGATAAAGTCAGTGTGATATCTTTTATTTGATCGATTTCTGTTGATAAGAGACAAACTTTTGAGCTACACAGAGCTCTTCTTCAGGTCTAGAAAAGGGAGTAGGAATGTCACAGCTAAATACAAAAATCAAACAAATAGAATACATGCTGACTACTAATGCTAAACTGTCTGTGTGATTTTGCATTTAGTAGGGTTGTCAACTGAAGTTAATTCAAGCGACTAATGCAAAACAAATTGACTAGGTTAAAAAAACTAGATGTGATTAACTGAAGAAGTGGGTTGTGCCCATGAAAGCTCATGATACCATCTATATGTTTTGTTAGTCTTTAAGGTGCTGCTAGACCAGTGTTTCCCAAATGGTGTTCTGCGGAACCCTGGGGTCCTGCAAAGTAGAAATAAGGGTTCCACGAGAAAATTCCATTGCAACATCATGTTATGATTTAAAAAAAATTGTACACATTAAATGTGATTTTTGTTTTAAAATATATTCAATGAACTAAATGTTGATCTCATGACCTTGTTTAGCATTTGTTTATTATATTTTCTTATTTGTGGTCTACTTTTTCAGCTCCATATACAAGACTTATTAGGGATTCTGCAAAATTCTTTCAAGTTTAAAAGGGTTCCATGGCCAAATAAAATTGGGAAACACTGTGCTAAACTATTAGAGTTTTTCCAGTTTAAATCAGTTAAACAATTGTATACCAATTTAAAATTATTTAGCTGTGACACTTTGTAATTTTCCCAGATCTGAAGAAGAGCTCTGTGTAGCTCAAAAGCTTGTTTCTCTCACCAACAGAAGTTGGTCCAATAAAAGAAGTTACTTCATCTACTATGTCTAAATCCAAAGAAGCACATTCAGATTGAAAGCTGAGACTCCCTCCTTCCTTAACTCATGCCCTTGAGCTTGGGTATGCAGCACATCGGTTTTGGAGAACTAGAATAGCAGTTCTTTAAAGAGCCCTGCCATTTAGTTAACGATCTTGAAGAAAAGATGATTTCAGTCCAACACATCTTATGATACCACATATTCAAACACTGGCAGCTGACTAAGCAAAAGACTTTTAAATGATGCCTGCTAATATTACTTTGCTTAAGGTTCTGTCAGCATTTCTATTGTCAGGATTTATGGTAGAGAGTAACCATTAATCCAGTCATAAAAATTGTTTGTCAAACCTGGTGGTTGACTTAGTCTTTTAAACATACACATCCACACTGATATTCATGTGTATATTTAGAGAAACTGCATGTGCAAATGGTTATTTACATGCACAAGTAAATTTACATGCAAATGCTTATTTACATGCACAAGTGCATGCACATTTACATGCAAATGCCATAGAAATGCCTACAAATTAAATCTGCAGAAGCAATTAGCCAACTTGCATCGATAAATGTCAGTTCCCCTATACTGTATGTACACTTTGTGGACACTAAGTTGCTGGGTTATGAAAATTTGTCCTCAAGTGTCATTCCAGAACTATTTTTATGATTGAGTTGCACATTTTTTTAGTTCTTCATTATAAATTCCTATAATAAAATTGCTGACACAACCTTTAGCAAAATGGTACTAGCAGGACCATTTATGATAAGTGTCTGTTCATTCAACCCAGGATTAGATGTTAGATACATATTGTGACTATAAATTTCAAGGAGCTGCAGTCCAGAAGTTCTGTAGTCATGAAGACTCCTTTACTGATGGGGCTTATGAAGGTTATATGACTCATCACATCTCTTGTACATTTGCCATTTATATACCAAGTCCTTTTTTAACTCTACATTTTTCATGGTCTTAAGTAAAAATAGTTGAATAGAAATTTAGAAGGCTACAAATTAACATAAAAATCAAGTCTTAGATGGGTAGCCGTATTGGTCTGTATCAGCAAAAACAATGAGCAGTCCTGTGGCACCTTAAAGACTAACAGATTTATTTGGGCATAAGCTTTCATGAGTAAAAACCACTTTGTCAGATGCATCTGAAAGTAATAGTCAAAAATGTTTAGTGGAACTTCATTTACTTGAACCCCAAAGACCAGCAGCTGTGGAAAGTTAAGAGGCTGGGCCAAATCTTCCCATGAAGTTACAAGAATGCAAATCTCAGTGAAATCAATGGTAGCCTCAGGTATCCAATACCTTTGAGGTCACCTGTACTAATTTAGATGTGCTAAGTGAGGGCTATTAGTAGTACTCAAAGAGCTTAATGGTCTGGTACTTGGTACCCAATAGCCAGAGGGGAATTCTTTCTGTGAACTTTTTTAGTGTTGTAGATATCTGCAATCTCTGATCTGTTAGCAATTGGTAACAATTATTTGCATATTCATTATTTGCATAATGATATGCAAATATGCAAACAAAAGTTTGTGAATGGGTTTGCCAGTCCACCATATAAAAAAGGTTGGCGGGGTACCTCAGAAGGATGCTTGGTGGGCTGAGTGCTATTTCAGCATATCAAGTGACAGTCACAAGGAGTTCTCTGTGACTGAACCCATCATATATGGTTATTTTTCAAGATGGGTCATAAGACACAAAATTCAAGAATGGAGTAAGAGATGATCTTCTGTTTGTGAGGAGTTCAAACATCAGTTTTCATTTCAGGCCCATCTCTAGCTCTTAGGCAGATTTACTTAGTATAGTCAATCATTTTAATTTGAAGATATGGGAGTTTCCAATTACATTAAAAGCAATATATTGACTGATACAATGAAGTAATTAGTTAGATGAGGAAATGACATTAAAATTAATATAAATGTTTTGAGCCAACAAGCAAAGTACTAAATTCTGGATGCTGAATGCCTGGCTAAGTTAAATGTACAGAGCAAAAAAGAAAAGTAGATCTTAATAAAAGTCATCTTAGCACATTTAAACAAATCAAAAGCACATCTGTTTCTCCACCAGAGTTAAGCGTATTCTGTTCATTAAAGGGGCCAAATGTGAACATGAAAAACGTGTAGTGAATAAATGATTTCATTATTAAAGCACTGGGAGTACACAAATGTGAGTTCTACTTCTGGCTCTGGTTCAGTCTATTTTTGAGACTGGAGTTTAGCCCCTGTGCCTCAGTTTCCTTATATGTAAAATGAAAATAATATCACTTACCTCCCTCACAGTGGAGTTACAGGGCTTAATTAAATGGTGTCTGTAAATGGCTTTGATATTCTCAGATGGAAGGTGCTATAGAACTACAATTATTCTTAAAAGTATTTCACATACAGATACACAGCATGAGACAAACAGTGTTTTACATACAAATAAAAAAAAGACAGGAACCTATTCTAATGTCGAGCATCTTGGCAGCTGCACCCATGACTGAGCAGTCCTCTTTAGGACCCACTGTGCTCATCCCATATGGGGAGGGGACTAGAAAAGCTTCCCTAAAAATAGTCTTGCCTCTTTTCTTGGCTGGATAGCTGCATCCAGCAGTATCACCACCCCAGTGGTTGAAAATGTAAGAAACTTTTCAACTTTGGAACCTGGAACACATGCACCCTGATGGATAATTCAAATAGTGACTGACCAGAGCGACGTACAGCTATCAGTGCTCATGAACTGAAATCTGTTCAACATTGATATCACTGCTTTGTCCAAAACTAGAAGAGCTGATGAAGGACAAGTGAGGGAGGAGAAAGGAGGATACACCTACTTCTGGAAGGGAAAAAAAAATCTTTGGATGAACCTCAGTTAAATGTAGTGGGCTTTGCTATAAAGAACAATCTCAGCCTCTTTGAGGTACCAATTGGCATCAATGAGCGGGTTGTGACACCAATTGAAGCTCACCAAAAAAACAACAAGTAACTATTGTGAGCACCTATGCACCAACATTGGATGCCAATGAGGATGTGAAGAAAGATTTCTACTCTCAGCTGGAAACCATTTTATCAGAGACCCCTAAAGAAGTTGAGATCATTCTTGTGGGGGATTTCAATGCACATGTTGAACGACACTCAGACCTGTGGAAAGGAACAATCAGGAAAGAAGGAATAGGCAAAAGCAACTTCAAATGGAATCCTGCTCCTGTCCAAGTTCTGAACATGAATTTATTACCACAAACGCCCTTTTTCAACAAAAGGGCAAGTATAGAACATCTTGGAGACACCCATGGTCAAAACACTGGCATTTTCTCCAATGTCATAGTTTGTGCCTGAGATCGCAGTGACGTACTTCTCACAAGACCAATGAGAAGTGTTAATGACTGCTGGACCGATCATCACCTCATTTAATCCACAATGAAAAATAATATCACCCCCAAATGGAGGCTGCAAAAGAAGCAGGTCAAGCACAAGCTGAAGGTTCAAGATCTGAAGGACTCCATTAAGCATGACCACTTCCAAGCAGTCTTAGAAAGAACAGCTTCCATCAGAGTTTCCATAAGAAACAGAGGAACACTGGAGCCAACTGAAAGCAATAGTTATCAATATCTGTGAGGAAACCACAGGCTATTAAACCAGAGAATGTCAGGACTGGTTTGAGAATGATGAGTTGCTCG
The DNA here is from genome assembly GCA_032595735.1 of Pelochelys cantorii. Classification (NCBI taxonomy): domain Eukaryota; kingdom Metazoa; phylum Chordata; order Testudines; family Trionychidae; genus Pelochelys; species Pelochelys cantorii. The sequence goes on from CM064331.1 coordinate 29,865,902, forward strand.
ATTTCAACAATGAGAAGAGAATGGCATTTTGTGCTTGGCAGAACGATATAAATTGCAATACAAAGACAGAAACCCATGCTAAGGTGAGGGCAGAAGTCCAACATAAAACCAGAGAATTCAAGAACAAATGGTGGACTGAGAAAGCACAAGAATTCCAACATTTCATGGACATCCAGAATACATGTGGTTTCTTTAGTGCCATTAAGGCTGTTTGAGCTAGCTTGTCATATGAACCCCGTTCGCTCTCAGGATAGAACCACACTTTTGAAGGACAACAAAGCCATTAATTTTCACTAGAAAGAACATTTTGAATATTTTATAATTGTAACTCCACGGTTGCAGATGCAAGTCCTTAAACAAATCCCCCAACGACCTTCTGGGGATAAGCTCGGAGACCCTCCCAATTTGCATGAGGTATATAATGTCATCAAGCAGGTGAAGAACAACAAGGCAGCAGGTCCAGATGGGATCCTTGCTGAAATCTTTAAGGACAGTGGACCAGAGTTAATTTGGTAGCTTTGCCTGCTTATCCTTCAAATCTGGATAAAGGAGAAGATACCCAATGAAATGCAGGACACCTTGATTGTTACACTCTTCAAGAGAGGGGATTAAAGTGGACTTGGAAACTATCATGGCATCTCTCTCCTTGCTGTTGCAGGCAAAGTTCTGGCACAGATCCCTGCAACCCATCTTTTGTCCCTGTCCAGTAAAATTTCTTCTGAGTCACAGATCAAATGGGAAGACAGGCGCACTAAAATTAGTGTTCTGGAAGAGGTAAAGACCATCAGTATCAAGGCAATGATCATCCTTCAGCAACTTTGCTGGACTGTTTGGATCATTGTTCGGTCACATTGTTTGGATGCCAGACCATTGCCTCCCCAAACAGGTCCTGTTTTTTCAGCTGAAAGAAGGGTACTGCAAGATGGGAGGACAATGGAAGTGTTATAAGGACTTGCTAAAAGATAACTTAAAGACATGCCACATTGACATTGACACTTGGAAGACACTCTCCCACGATCGCTCAAAATGGAGAGAAATCCTATGCGAAGGCCCTCTGCATTTTGAATTTGCCCACTGACAAGCTAAGGCAGATAAGAGGTGCAGGAGGAAGGGGAGACTGGCTTCTAGTCATGGTCAACATCCTGCTGTACTTGAAAATATCTGTCCTCATTGTAATAGAACGTGTGGTTCAAGGATCAGCGTTTTCAGACACTTGACGGTCCACAACTCCCATGGAAAATCATCATACTCAGCAAGGAGTGATTACCCATCATCATCATCATCAGTGTAGACATAGGCTAACAGTCCAGCATTTGAAAAGAACTCTTCAGAAGTCTTTAGTATCCTATAGCTAGATGGTGCTAAGGGGATGCAAAGGGAAGACAGAAGGAGAGCAGGGAATACCTCCTGGTACAGAGAGTGTCCCTGGTAGACAGCCAGCATGTCACCACTCTGCTCTCCTCCTCCCTGAGGCTTTTTGCATTCTGAGACATATCAGAGGGTGCTCTACAAGGAGATATGAACTTACGGACAGAGCAGTTGTGCACCCTGTTTATTTCCTGGCAGCTGCAAACTCTATATGGACTAAAAGCAGTTAGGTGCAAGTTCAGGACTGGTCTAACTTGTATCAGGGGCTGAACTGGCTCCTGGCAGCCCCAGGAAAGTCCAGGCACATTTTGTGCCAGATTCAAAGCCCACTGGAGTCAATGGAAGTCTTTTCATTGATTTCAATAGGCTTTAAATTGGTCCCTTGGTCCCTGCTTAAAGGTAGTGGTGAATTGAGACCTGTATTTAGTTACCTTGTTCATTTATGCCCAAATGTTTGACTGTTTAAAATATTCACTCCAATGTAATTTGTATTTATTGTATATGCACAGTCTGCTTAGTGGCTGGTCTATATAGCTGGCAACTCGTAGGACTCTCCAGCTGCTGAATTGTCATAGTACACTATAGCTTTGATGAGATTGTTAAGTGTTCACATTCAGCTGCTTCCAAAATAAATCCATCTGGACTGGATGAAAACCCTCGTCAGTGACAGACTTATTACAAAGGAAATTCAAGGATGACCAGTGAAAAATGAAAGGTACAGAAATGTATCAGAAAATATGCAGCATGAAAGGGAGTATGTAAGCGTTTAAGTAATGTACATACCACCAAAAAGGAGGACAATAGTACTGTTTAATTTAACTTCAATCAAGCTGGTGAATCAGAATGCAAAATGCAGTTTTAAAGCACCATTAGTCACACAGACATGCATAATGCTATTATTTTCTATTCCATGCTGCCATCTTGTGTCTGCAAATATATACTGCACTTATAATGGCTAGAGCGTCAGTCAGGTCATTTGAATGTAATTACTACGCAATTGGAATGAATGTTATATTGAAATGATCTTCCTTTGTGCACAGCCTATTATGTGTCTGCTACCTACTAAATGCATGACAAGAAAAAATAGAAGCAAATGTTGCATGGCCATATTTCTGATGCTATCACTAGTGAGGCTGACATTGGTAGAGTCAACTGGATGGAAAATACCTGCCCAAAGCCTTATGAAATAATGTGCATAGTAAGAGAGCATTGCCCAGACAATTTTCAAAAAGCAGGCAGTGGTTCATTAAATGAATTGGGAAAACAGAACTCCCCATTAATGCTGATGATTTTTACTATGGCTTGTAGAATTCAGTGGCACATCAGTGACTGTTTCCATAGCAAGCATTAGGACATTCTGCAAGGTTTTTTTCCCGAATGCTATGAAAAATCTGTACAGCTCATACAACTTTTGATTATAACAAAGATTTTTACCTGATAAATATTTATGGCCCAGCAGAGTAAGGATGCTTGCTGGGTTGAGTCACAATTGACAGTCCATTCTAATTAACAAGTCATACTCTTGCTGATTAACAGCTTACTTAGGTGCGCAGCTCTAAAAGACACAGTAGTAATGTAAAAGTAGTGATTACCTGGAAGAGTGGATAAAAATTAATTTTTATTTAAATTAAATGTTTGTGTATTTAAAATTGAAATCATAGCAATATATGTTAGTACCTTTGGGCATTACAATTTATTAAAGTCCTTTAAATTAAAAAATGTTAGGTACTTACAGTACATATTTGTTGCCAAAGTTTTAAAGAAATTCAAATAATTGAATAGGTGGAAGTTACTGGCTTAGAACTTGGAACCAAAGTTTGTTAAAAGTGCTAAACTGGTTTTGACTTCAATAGCCTCTTTTGTAGAGAATGTTTTCTTAATGACAGTTTATTCAGTTACTTAAGTTGAGTGATGAGTTTACTCAAAGTTAAGATACAGAATAAGAGCTGAAAAAGCAGGAGAACATTTCCTCTTCCAGTCTAGGAATAACAGCTACGTTAGACAGGTGTTAATTCTATTCTATTAATTCTTAAATCTTGAAAGACATGGTGACCGGAAACAATGACTTCAATAACTATAGATAATACCTCCTTGGCTTACTATAACAGTTTTACATGCAAAACATGTTTTTGATAAGCTTTCTCTTTACATATCCAGCATATTTAAAGCAGCTTTATTTAATTAATAAAAATTAACATGATGTTTCTATGCTTTAATTCTGATTTCCGTCCAAATAACACTTGATACACATCACAAGTAAAAAACTATTAAAGAAGAAATGTATCATTGTCCAATTTTGACACAATTAAAATGTAAAAGTTATTACTCTGAACAACAGTATATAAATAATAACTTAACATAATAGCTTTCCTTTCCACTGGACAGGAAAAAAAGGCAAACCTAGCACCTATTTCTAAAAAGGGGAATAAGGACAACCCAGGGAATTATAGATCAGTCAGCTTAACCTGGGTACCTAAAAGATAATGGGGCAAACAAACACTCAGCATGGATTGATCAAGAACAAATCATGTCAAATAGATGTAACATACTTCTTTGATAGGCTAACAAGGCTTGTTGAGAGGGGGTAGCAGTAGATGTTATATATCTTGACTTTACTGAGTCTTTTGATGTTTTCTCCCATCACCTTCTCAAAAAAAAAAAAAAAAAAAACCTAGAGAAATATAGCCTACATGAATCTACTATAAGGCAGGTGCACAACTAGTTGGAAAGCCACACTGAAACATTAGTTATCAATGGTTGACAGTCAAATCAGAAGGCCATATTTAGTGGGGCCTACAAGGATCTGTCCTGGGTTTGATTCTATGAAGCAGCCTCTTTAATGATTTGGATAATGGCATACCAGGTACACTTATCAAGTTTGCAGATGATACAAAGCTGAAAGGCATAGCAAACATTGGAGAGGATTAGAATTCAAAATGAACTTGACAAACTGGATAAATTATCTGAAATAAATAGGATGAAATTCAATAAGCACAACCTCAAAGTACTACTAGGAAGATACTTGTCAGGTGTGTTTACTGGTCCCCACAACTGTCTATTCAGGTGCCCCAGACAACCTACACAACATTTGCTGATCCAAAGAGCTCTCCATTTTTATTGCTTTCACAAATGAATCAACCACTTTCCAAACAAAAAAAAAAACACAAAAAACACAAACCTAATGACATGGGAATTATATTCTCCTCCTACTACTCACCATAGTGCCGAAAAATCATAGATCAAAGAGCTGCTATGCTAGATGCAATGTAAGGGTGCGTCTACACTGCACCATTATTCTGGAATAACAATGCTAGTGTCTACACAGCAATTGCTTTATTTGTAAATAAAATTGAAATAACGGACGGCTTTTTCCAACATTTGTAAATCTCATTGCATGAGTAATAATGCCTCTTTCAAAATAGCTATTTCGCAAAAAGTGTGTGTGTGTGGACATGGCACAGAGAGTTTTTTTGAAATAAGGGGCCTCCAGGAAATCCCACAGGTGCCTTGCTGGCCACTCCATCCCTGCTCCTCAGGACTCTATAGCTCCTCAAGCTGCAGACATGGGAAAGGCTTGTGGTAGGAAGCTGGCCCTCACAGCCTCCAGCCACACTGCAGCTGCCACTGCATGTCATCAGGCCAACATGGCAGACGCTCAACCCCCCCCAAAACCCACCTGCCCATCCCAGGGAGCACTCTGATGGCTCCCAGGAGCCTGCCAGGAGCCACAAGAGGTGTGGGGTGAGGAGGAAAACCTTCAGAATCTCTGTTCCAGATGGTGCAACACCAACATCTATGGCTGGTAGTCTGGCCATAGCCAGACCCAGGAGCAGATCCAGAGTAATGTCAAGGAGCTCCACCAGGCCTACGCCAGGGTGAGGGAGCACAGCTCCCACTCTGGGGCAGAACCCCACTCCTGCCCGTATTTTGAAGACCTGCACTGCATCCTGGGGAGCAGTGCAGCCCCTTCCCTACCTCTGGTGGTAGACTCAGGGCTGGAGATGCCCATCGTCGCTTGCCCGGGGGGTCACAGCTGGGAATGAGGAGGACCCTGATGCAGCCAACTGCATGACCATGCTCACCCTGGAGCTGGTACCCCATGGCCTGAATGTGTCCCAGGCATTCTCTGAGGCTGGGGAAGGATCATCAGGTGAACAGTCTTAGTTCTCTCACAGACAGGATGGGGGTGGTGGGTGCTGAGGTGCAATTGTTGCTCTGCCTTCTTGGCCTGGGGATCATGCTGCAGTCTCTGCACATGGATGCATGTGCAGTGCCAGTCCCTACACCACTGCATCCCTGCCCAGGTTCCTAGCAGTGGCAGCCCTGGCTGCCACTGGAATTAGTGGGGATCCAACACACTGACACACTCTAGAACATTATGAGATCAGCCTGATTGTCATCAGCTCTCCCTGGGCCACTCTCTAACTCTCCCTCAACATCTACCTGGCTCCACGCTGTCTGCTGGTTCTCAGGGTCATGGTAGTCTGAATCCTTGGGTAGAAGGTTGCCTCTTCAGATCAAGGGCCCAGAGGTCCGGGCCAGTCTTCTGCCTCTCCAAGGTCCTCAGGGCCCTCCTGGCTTGAGAGGGCAGGCTTCTGCTTCCTCCAGTGACTGAGGCCTTACTGAGCTCCTGGGATGGGCTTTTATGCTCCCTGCCCCGCCCGTTGGCTTCTGTGGAGTTAAAGGGGCAGGACCCGGCTTGGCCCACCCAGGCTTAAAAACGGGTTCTTCCCGTTTGGGGTCAGTGAGCGGCCACCCCTGCTCACTACAGAGTCCATTTCATATTTAAGTTCCTTCAGAACTCTTGGTTGAATAACATCTAATCCTTATGAGTTATTTCTATTGAATTTAGTGATTTATACCAAAACATCAGCCACCGATACCTCAGTCTGGCACAGTTCCTCAGATTTGTCACCTAAAAAGAATGCCTCAGGTGTGTGAATCTCCCTATATCCTCAGCAGTGAAGACCAACATAAAGAATTAATTTAGCTTCTCTGCAATGGCCTTGCCATCCTTGAGTGCTTCTTTACCACTTTGATGTTATGTTCTTATTTTGTCACGTTTTTGTAGGTTTCACTGCAAATGAAAGCTATAAGGATAAATTTGAAGGATAATAATGAAATAGGTTTGTGGATGTTTGTGGGAGTTCATCCCAAATCTGAGGGGCAGCGTGGGAGAGAAAATGTGCTTGTTTGATAATTTAACAAGTGGGCAATTGAAGCTGGCATTACTAGCTAGTCAGAGGGAGTCAACATTTCAAAAGTAAATGATGGATAAGGTAGGATGGTACTAAGCTGATTGGGCTTGAAAGTGAAGACAAGTAGCTTTTTCATATGAGAGAAGCTGCAGCCAATGGAAGGATGAATAGAAAGTGGTGACATGGTCAAAGTGTGGAGCTAGGATCTTTGCAGTAAAACTGCATTTGTCAAGGCTAGACAAAAAGATGTTGCCAGCATTGTAATCAAGACATGTGATAAGTGAATGGATGAGATATTTAGCTGTGTGAATGAATAGAAAAAGCCATATGTTAGAGACATTATAGCAAAAGAATAGGCAAGACAAGCTTAGCCTGGATGTGAGGAGTAGGAGAGAAGTCTGAATTGAAGATGATGCCTGAAGGCCTGGCTTGACATGAATAATTAAATATGTGGGAGGCCTCATTTCTTGGAAGACAGGATTAGGGAGGTGTTAGCCTCGGATCTAACGTCCCTCCCCCCAATGAATTATACAACTCCCTAATTAAATTTAATGAATATCAGATTGTATAGGCAGCTGATGCCGAGGTCAGAAGACAAGCCCGCCTGAGATTACCACATCTATCATTGGCGGATTTGTTCCCCATAAATAAAACTACAGACAACGATTTAGGGCCAAACCATGTAATTTAAACAAACCCATCAAATACAAACACAAGGGTAAAGAGTAATGAACAAGCAAATCACTATAATAGCAATTACAAATCCCGATCCCGGTTCCCTACCCCGAAGTAAAGAGTGACAGAAAAGTTCCCCAATACACTAGGAATCATACTCATACACTCGGTTGCTTGGACAGCGGGTGATGCTCAGGACCTCAACCCCTTGGCTATGATAGCCGCAGAGGAGGAACTCTGAGGCGATCCCTCGAAGTGGTGGTCCCTTCGTTAATCCTCTCGTGGGCAGGACAGGATTGAAACTCCGGTTGAAAACGAACCGCCTTCCGCGTCGTCTTCTAGGATCCGAGACGGATTTGGAAGCCCAACCTATCCGCTACCTCAACTGGGGTTAGAGATTTACTCTCCGATTCCAGAGGGTAGTGACACACGCAGGCCTATACGTCCAATACAACCTATCTCATTCACTCACTCATGCTTACAGACAAACAGGATAGACGTATGCTTCATTCACACAGGATCTCCGCTAAATAACTAGAACTAATACACAGAACACAAAGGGCGCGAAGAACACGAGCACCTCAACTCTGGTGCTTTTATTCGCTTTTTGGCGGGAAAATTAGCCTAGAGCCGTGTGCACATATTGTGGGGTCGAGTGCAATGGTTTTAGTGATGAGTGCAATGGTTTTAGTGATGAGTGCAACCTTTTTGTGCAGAGTGCACAGGTTTTTAGTGTGGAGTGCACTCAATGGGGTCGTGTGCAAAGAGGGAGTTTGAAGGAAAAGGCGGGAAGAAAAAGGCGGGAAAGACTGTTGGTATAGACAACTCGCTCTTTCTCCCCCCTCCCCTCATGTTTCTCCTCACTGTACCCATAAATAATATCTGGATTAAATTCTCAAATACCAAACCATTGATTCTTTTCAAACATAACTCATTAACCTTATTAATATACATATAACTGAGGAACCTAGGTTACATTTTCCCCTCCTTGATGGAGTATCCGTTAATAAAAAGGATGCTTCCATCACACCTTAGTAATACATAACATTAACACTTATATATACAACATCGAATACATACATTACATCACAGTATTTGATTGATGTCCACCAGTTGTTTTAGGTCACCTACATTCGTACGTGGTTTTCCCTTGCAAACATATATTGATAGTATTCCCAAATATAGAATAATACCAATTTGTAAAATAATACACCACACCGTTGGATTTGTAAAAACAGTTGTAAAGTCTATCTCAGACAGACTTACTTCCCACCAATGTTTCTGCATTGTCTCTTGTATGATCTTACTAATATCATTTATTTCATTGGCAGCATGACGTACAATAATATTTGTCTTTAGACCAGTATCATTGATTTCTTTTATTATGCCAATTAAGATGGGATGATGCATTAGAGATTCAGTAATGTCTAATGAGGGACCTATTTGCACAGGATCAATTTTACGAATAACTTTTACATCAAGTGTAACTTCTTCAACAGATGGTTTATATAATTCTACTTCCATATCGCACCCCTGAAGGTGAGACATCCCGCAAACGCACATGTTTGATCTAGATGGTACCTTATATTCATAAAAATGATTCACTCGTATAGTGGGACACTTAGTTCTCATACATACACAGCCCTCGTCAATCTGGATAACAATAGAATGGTTGACTTGAGCAATGACAGGATGGAGCTCATAGTGACATTCTCCCTCTCCCGAATTTAAACAAATATGAGTTTCTTCCCATAGCCCTGTGGTGCAGGTAAAACCCAAGTTTTCCTGTTCTACACAAGCCTGCAAATTAACGGTTTTATACGATTCGTTACGTTCATGTACCCACAATCGATCTTGTAGCGGGGTCATGATTGTGTCATTGACTAAAATTCCTAAAGGGACAATGGGGTATATTATTTCCTCAATAGCATCTTCTATGGTTAATAGAGTCATTTGGAGAATGTCCGAGTCAGATTCATAATGAGCATCCAATACATTCCACCATTCAGTGTGATCTCTCTCAAAACTGGTGGTATGGTCATTGAGCAGTTTTGTCACTTCTACTGGTAATCTACCCGCCAAGCTGTCTCGAACTAATCCTTTGGCTATATCTATTAGGATCGTTTGAGCTTGCATACAAGCTAAGGCCATAGATATATTTTTTTGTAAAGATTTAATCGCCCCTATTATTGTGACGTGATCCCCTTCTTGCATTTCTAGCCAAATCGGCAGTAGATTGGTAATATCCAATATAATCTTGTTTAACGAAAGCAATGCATGATTTACAGGTTTGGGTAAGTGCGATATTCCTTCCGAGAGTTTTGCTAACTTTTGAGCTATTCTGAGTTGATTGATGGTATTTACAGCTCCTAGACTCGCACCTATGCCTCCCATCATTTTTGCAAAATTATCCTTTCTTCTTCTGGTGAATATAGTGGACGTTGTCATCAGATTTAGCCATTTATTCCATCCAATTAACATGGGACTTACGAAATTGCGGCAAATGGTGTTTATGCCTGCGGCTGATACATGTAAAGGAATATGAATCCACTTTATATGGTATTTTGGTTCAACTAGAACTACTCGAGCTACATTTCTTTTCACGACGAACGGACCGATCTTCAAAATAGTGGGAGGATGAGATACCATAATGTCTACTTGATAGACCACACCATAAGGACCTCTGATTATCCACTGTCCTGACTCCTGTAGGTCCATCAATGCGTCACCACTGCATTCGTAACCTTCGAGTTGTGAAATTCTTTCCAGGCTGCAGAAAGGTGATCCTTTATAAGTTCTATCCGTCCCTCTTTTACCGAAGTCGCCGCACGTTAACTCAATTTCTTTTCGTTGTCCTCGTGGACCAAATATGTCGACTCGAATTGACTTTGTCCCTTCATTTTCGTGTAAAATTTTAATTGGCCAAATTTCTATTCCTGGCTTGATAGTCGGATGATAAAGAACGTCCATAAAAACACATTTGGTTGCTTTCCAGTCTTTAATCAACCTCTGGCATTGAACAATGCATCGTACGGGCTTTTTGGACTGACAATTTGGGTCTAGAGTTAAGTCCCAGACACATCCAGGTTGGTCCATAAGTGACACATTCATCCAATTTTGTGTGCTAATCATTAGCTGATAATGCTTCAATTGTTCTCGGGTAGCGGCGAATACAAGTTCAGGGTCGTCACTCTGGAAATCCCGAATGTCCAAATAGCATTTGTTATAAAAAGGATAACTCAAAATGGAGATTTCTTGTGACTTAAAATTTTTCATTCCTGGTCCTTCTCTCGATCGTCGCTTCGGTATCACCAACACAGATGATGTCTTCGCTATATTCCAACTACTCAAGGGTTCATCCACTACAACACATTTCCAATATTCGTTCGACTTAAATTCGGCGCCATGCAGATGGTGTTGACATACGATAAAGATGAAAATTTCGAGATATACTTCCATGATCTGTAAAGACAAATTGACATGGTAATTAATACAGGATGGACTCTTCAACTTTGTTCTTGAATTATGTGTTTGTTTCCTTTCCATAATTTAAGTTGAGTACTATGGAACCACTTTTTAACACGGCGTTTTCTTGATACGATCTCGATTTGATAGACGGTTGGGCTCGCCTTATTGATGATGGGACATGGTCCAAGCCATCTCGGGCTGAGGGGATGTGATTTTTCACTATAATGCTTATACAATACTTTCTCTCCTATATTCCATTCCATTTGCTCTAATTTCTTTCCCAGATGCTCGTCAACCTTTTTAATGTTATGTTTCAGCTGGATAGCTACTTCCTGTTGGACTTTAGTTATGACTTGTAAGGTTTCTGTGATTTGTCGATCCATTTTAACTATAGGCTGGAGTTCATCGGGGGGTACCCCTCCTTGAATCCACCAGTGTTCGGGTGCACGCATAGGTCTGCCGAATAGAATTTCATGTGGGGAATAACCTGTTACCCCTATTGTTGATCGAATGGCCATTAAGACGAGTGGCAATTGCGCATCCCAATTTTTTCCGGATCTCTCTACTACCTTACGTAGCGCGGTCTTCAATGTTCTATTCGTTCTCTCCACCAAGCCTGAGGATTGTGGATGTCCCGCTATATGTAGCTTCTGTTTAATTCCAAGCGCTGCCAACATTTGTTTCGTGACTTCTCCCGTAAAATGCGTCCCCTGATCACTGTCCACTATTACAGGTATACCAAATCTTGAAAATACTTCGTTAAGTAATATCTTAGCTGTTGTTCGAGCAGTGCAATTTCTGGTTGGAAATGCTTCTATCCATTTCGAAAAGGGATCGACAATTACGAGGCAATAGATGTTACCCTTCGAGGTTTTCGGCAGTGGACCGATGTAGTCTATCTGTAGCCGTTTCCACGGGCCGTCAATGGGTTGGTGTCTTAGTGGTCCGATGGCATTTTTGCTCTTCGCGTTTACTTGAGCACATCTTAGGCAGTTATCTATATGGAGTTTCACGTCCGCAGATAGTTGAGGCCACCACGCCACAGTTTTCAACCGTGCCACAGTTTTCTCCAGGCCAAAATGCCCTTGCTCGTGGGCAAGCTGAATTAATTCGGATCTTAAAACGGCCGGCATTACCAAGACAACTTTCTCCATGGGGTCGGATTGGTGTTTCGCCATTATTATTCCGCTCTTATGTCGAATAATTACATAATCTTTGTGTTTTCCAGCTTTATCTAGGGCTATAATTTCTTTGTCAAGCCCTTGCAGTTTGATTATGTCCATAGTTTCCGGTTGGTCTATACGAAGGTCTATCTTACTGACACAGTCTTGGTCCGGTACCTTATTCCATATGAATTCGGGTCCCAGCAATGCTGCTGCTTTGGCCATTTTGTCCACCTGATTATTCAAATTTGTGATCTCATGGTTATTCCTCCGGTGGGCCTTCACCTTAAAAAGGAATGTCTTGCCTGATCTTGACTGTGCCAGATTCCACGCATAATTCAACAGATTGGCGTACTTCACTGGCTTATCATCATTAGTCCGCATGCCCCGTTCTCTCCATGTTATCATCCAGTCTAATAGGGCACGCATCACCCAATCTGAGTCTGTACATATGGTGATATCTTGATCTTTTTCGCTGTTCTCCAAGGCCAAAATTATAGCTACAATTTCTGCAGCTTGTGCTGAGGGTGTTTGAACCACAGTTTTGATCTCTAAGTTCTTATCTGGTTGCAGTGCTGCAGCTCCAGTAACTGTTCCATTATGATGTTGGTACGAACTTCCATCCACAATCCATCTTCCTTCTGGAGTAGATGTTTTTACTTCATCATAGGTTTTGAGAAGTTGGAATGGAGAGGTTAGATTGGGAGGTTTATAGTCTGGAATAGGGCAATCATGATTACAAACCGCAGGTTTACACAAAATGGTGGGGTCACATTGACTTCCCAAAGGTTCTGTGGTGATCTCATGATTTAATAGGGTCAGAGTCCATTGGGCTAGGCGTGGGTGGCTAATACGCCCATCATTTGCTTGTCCTGAAATTATATACTTAACCGGTGTATGGTTCGTTTTAAGTATAATTGGGGATCGACCTATTAAATATTCCCAATGTTTCAGGGCCCAGGTTAACGCCAACACTTCCTTTTCGCATAGCGAAAAAGCTTGCTCGACGCCGGTTATGGTTCTAGACCCATATGCGATCGGTTTTAAGGACGATCCGTGGAACTGCATAAGGACAGCTCCAATGGCTTCTTTACCCATTGTTAAATACAGATGGTAACTTTTCTGTGGATCAGGATACGCGAGAGCAGGGGCACTCATCAGTGCGGTCTTTAAACTTTTAAATGCTCGTTCCTGCTCCTCTGTCCACTCCCATTCTTGTGTCTTCTTTAGCAGCTTATAAAGAGGTTTTGCCTTCAATCCAAATTCTTCCACAAAATCTCTACAAAAACCAATGAGTCCGAGAAAAGTTCTTACTTCATGGACTGAAGTTGGTGCCGGAAGATTCGCAATCATTTGGACCCTCTCTTTATCCGGATGTCTTCCATCGGTACCAAGTCTGACTCCCAGATAAGTTACCTCCTTCTGCAGAATCTGCGCTTTCATAGGGTTGATTAAAAATCCTGCATCTTTTAATGTTGTCAGGACTTCATTTAGAGCTTCTAAATGAGTTTCCTTGTCTGGCGTAGAAATTAATATATCATCGACATAGCTGATCACATGAGTGGCGTGCTTTAGTCCTTTCCAAAGGGAAGAGATGATTCTATGACATATGGTAGGGGCATTATGAAACCCCTGTGGGAGACGTGTAAAGGTATATTGTTGCTGTTGGTAAGTAAAAGCAAATTTATGCCATGATTTGGGATCCAACTGGATTGAAAAGAAAGCGTTCGAAATATCTAACACAGAAAACCAGCGGGCACCATTGGATATTTGAGACATTATTTCAGGATATTTCGCCACAACTGGCGCCATTCTGGGGGTTACTTTATTAATCCCCCGATAATCAATTGTTAATCTCCATGCTTTGCCGTCCGCTTTGCGTACTGGCCAAATGGGTGAATTACAAATGCTATCACACCGAATTAAAACCCCTTGAGCCAACAAGGCCTGGATAGTATCTTCAACTCCTTTCTGAGCCTCAATCGGGAACTTGTATTGTTTTGATGGTTTGGGGTCGGGTCCATTAACGCTCACTATTTCTTTAGTCTTCCCACAACTTAATTTATGAGTGGCAAAGACTGATCTGTGGTTCTGGTAGATTTCTTGAACTTCTGGATCCCACTTTGGGTTTTCAATTTCCATACATGGCTTAACCGCTCCCATCCTGTGGCTCGACGGTACTGTGAAGCCAGCATCTTCACTGTTTTTCCCTTTCAGAACCATTCTATTTGGTAAATCGATCACGAAACCAAATTTTTTTATTAGGTCCGAACCTATAATGCCTACCCCTTGTAAATCTTGAAATCCTATTGTGGCCTTTATTGATTCTCTGCCTATATTGCATGTCACGTTCGTTACAAAGGGAACCGTAGAGGTTTTCCCATTGTACGATATTAATGTTCGTGCGTGATCAACCTTAACTCTTTTTAAATTAGGAAATGATGACGAACACATAACACTTGTCGAAGCCCCTGTATCCAACAAGGTTCTTTGTCTGATATTGCCAAACTTCCCAACATACTCCACTTCAATGGTGGGTCTGCCAAATTCGTCATAGGTGATTGGAACGACGGGCAGCAGGGACTGCAAGGAAGCTTGGGGATATCACTGTTCATTATTAGATTCTGCTGGTGAACACTGTGCATCAGTGTTTGAAGCATTTTCTTGTTTCTGCCCCTTCTCATACATAGACAATTCCTTAAATATCATATCTAAGCTTAACTGTTTGATTCTGTCCCAGGGGAGGTATTTAGATAATCTCTGTGAAAGAACCCTTCTAGTAATAAAGAGTTCATCTCTGGTGCCATTAAAAACTCTCTGTTGGTTGGCATTACGACCTTTTGATTTCCATGATTGATTGGTGTTATTATTGCCAAAGGCTGCTACTTTCCTGATCGATTTTACAGCAGGGCACATTTGCTGCTGAATTTCGTTTAGTTCTCGAAGTTTTTGTTCGAAAACATGCAGTGGCATGACTTTATAGTCCACTGCTCCTAATGCCAATTTCAGGGAAGGAGTAAGGCCTTCATAACATACCTGCAAAAACTCAGGAGAGTCGTACACTATGACTCCACCCACTTGCATACCATAGCCAGCCAACCAATACAACAATTTTTTTCGCATTATATAAGTTTCAGGTCTTTCATTTTCTCTCTGGCGTTCTGAATGAACCCTTCCTAGCACATTATCATTAGGATAGAACACATGATATACACACTTATACAAAGCAATCATTTCACAGTTAACATCGGATATAACATTATAAGGCAATGCCACAAAATCAGAGGCATTCATACATTCCTTAAGCAGAATCAATAAATCTTCCCTAGTCACATCTGGTGTCATACTCATCTTGGCTAGCCAATCTAGCACTGTACCCTTGTCACAGGGACCCAATGATTTTCCCAATGCCCTTGCCTGTTCTGGGGTATATGTTCTTCTTTCTTGTTTAATAATCGGGTTGATTTGTCCCGGGTACTGGACCACTGTTGTTGTTAGTGGTGCCATTCCCTTTACCTCATTATACACCCCTCCTGGACACCCAGGCAATGCACAAATGGGAACGGATGCTCTGGAGTAGTTGGTATTTTTCCAACCCTGCTCCTCTGGGATTCCACATAATGGTTGGGTGGCTGCTATAATTCCACGGGCTAAACCAAGCTGTTTCTGTAATTCCTGAATAGTTTGGTTGCAGGCGCCATGATCTTGACATTTTATGCTGCTACCTGCTTCCTTTAATAGCTGTCTCACAGCTCCCTGTGAGTCATTTAACTCAGCTACTTTTTCTAGTAGAGATTCTTCTGTTTGTTCGGTTTTCTCTTGGAGAACTTGCACTACATTTTCCAAATGAGTATTTCTATTCCGGGATGTATTCAATTCTCCCAATTTAGAGCATAGGTCTAATTTCAATTGTTTTATTTCAATAACCAAGTTCTCCTTTTCAGTTGTCAAATCTTGTAAAGCATTGTTTGCTGAGGCAAGCTGAGAGGCTAGTTCTTTGCTTACTAAAGCAAAGCCATATATTAAAGCCCTCTTCTTTAATTTATCATTGGGTTTAGGTTTAGTTCTGCTAAATTTTTCCCATAGACTAGCAAAACGTCTTAGACAATCACTCCCTTTTAGAGAGTCGATGTTCCATGGATTAGAACCCTTTCCATACGAGACCACAGCAAAGTCAAGAGAATATTTATTTGACTGCTCCTGCCATCCTTCCTCCGTGAAGGTACGAGTGGTCATCATGGTTGCCTGTTCAGGTTGCTTACCACAACCGTTGGAATAAAACCTAGAGGCTACCGGGTTACCCTAGCTAGGCCAAATACAAGCCTGCTAGCAGTAGACTCACAATGTAAAATAAAGTAGAATAAAATAAAAATAAAATAAGCGGTCAAGGCCCTTGCGGCTAGCACCACTGTTCAGCTAGAAAGCTTAATAAAATCCAAAGCTCCCAAGAAGAGAAGTAAAAATTATTAATACGTTGAACACAGCCAAATAGCAACTTCCAAAGAAAAGCGGCGGAGGGGTTTAAAAAAAAACAAACCGCAAAGAGCGGCGACGGCCTGCAGTCAGCGCTGCGGCCTAGTTCAGGGCCTACGCCTAGGAGTTGCCGGCTGGTTCGGGAAGGCAGCTTGCCAGTCGGGGAGTGGGGTGTACTACCTCCGACTACCGAATTGGGAAGCTTCAATGCCTGAGCGTCCCCAGAGCACGAATGCTTTCCATTAAAACGGATTTAAGGAAATAAAGGATAGGGTACGATACAAGCTGGGATCTCAATTTTGCTTGTTAATCACCACCTAGCCAAGTCTCTATAAGTGGAGACGTAGCAATATAATTTAGTAAATTTATCCAGGACCTAAAAAGGAACGAATCCCTCTCAGGTCCTGCCGCGGTCGCCAAAACTGTTAGCCTCGGATCTAACGTCCCTCCCCCCAATGAATTATACAACTCCCTAATTAAATTTAATGAATATCAGATTGTATAGGCAGCTGATGCCGAGGTCAGAAGACAAGCCCGCCTGAGATTACCACATCTATCATTGGCGGATTTGTTCCCCATAAATAAAACTACAGACAACGATTTAGGGCCAAACCATGTAATTTAAACAAACCCATCAAATACAAACACAAGGGTAAAGAGTAATGAACAAGCAAATCACTATAATAGCAATTACAAATCCCGATCCCGGTTCCCTACCCCGAAGTAAAGAGTGACAGAAAAGTTCCCCAATACACTAGGAATCATACTCATACACTCGGTTGCTTGGACAGCGGGTGATGCTCAGGACCTCAACCCCTTGGCTATGATAGCCGCAGAGGAGGAACTCTGAGGCGATCCCTCGAAGTGGTGGTCCCTTCGTTAATCCTCTCGTGGGCAGGACAGGATTGAAACTCCGGTTGAAAACGAACCGCCTTCCGCGTCGTCTTCTAGGATCCGAGACGGATTTGGAAGCCCAACCTATCCGCTACCTCAACTGGGGTTAGAGATTTACTCTCCGATTCCAGAGGGTAGTGACACACGCAGGCCTATACGTCCAATACAACCTATCTCATTCACTCACTCATGCTTACAGACAAACAGGATAGACGTATGCTTCATTCACACAGGATCTCCGCTAAATAACTAGAACTAATACACAGAACACAAAGGGCGCGAAGAACACGAGCACCTCAACTCTGGTGCTTTTATTCGCTTTTTGGCGGGAAAATTAGCCTAGAGCCGTGTGCACATATTGTGGGGTCGAGTGCAATGGTTTTAGTGATGAGTGCAATGGTTTTAGTGATGAGTGCAACCTTTTTGTGCAGAGTGCACAGGTTTTTAGTGTGGAGTGCACTCAATGGGGTCGTGTGCAAAGAGGGAGTTTGAAGGAAAAGGCGGGAAGAAAAAGGCGGGAAAGACTGTTGGTATAGACAACTCGCTCTTTCTCCCCCCTCCCCTCATGTTTCTCCTCACTGTACCCATAAATAATATCTGGATTAAATTCTCAAATACCAAACCATTGATTCTTTTCAAACATAACTCATTAACCTTATTAATATACATATAACTGAGGAACCTAGGTTACAGAGGTAACTGGATTACCAGGCTGAAAATGGAAGGTTTGTGGTAAAATCAATAAATGGGTCAGTAAACTAAAAGACAGAATGTTTGAGCTAGCCAAGATAGCAGGGGGGAACTATTTGCTAAGATGATAAAAATGGACAAGCAAAGTTGGAAACATAAAGAGTGAAGCCGAACATGATCAGTTTATGTTGTACTGGAACTGATTCTTGCAAAATCCCTCAACCACTTCCAAAACATATGCTGCAATGTATAGAGATATGTAAATGTACATAGAGGAAGGGGGCTTTTGAGTAATCAATTCAAGTGTAGTCTGAGCCCATGCCAATAAAGAAGCCTCAGTGACAAGTTCAGAGTTGATCTGAGTTCTTAAGAACCAAGTGGGAAAAGTCTCAGAGGTTACTAGTAGATAAGATCTCAGGGGCTACCCCAACTACACCCCCATTATAGACCTGAGCAGCAAATACAATATTGGTGGTGTCCACAGTGATCAAGAAAGGAGGCTGGGAAAGGACTTGGAGGAAACATTAAGTGATCTCTTTTAGCCATGTTAAGCTTGAGCTAGATATCCAAGAGGAGATGACAGAGATAGTTTGAGATTTTAGTTTGGACAGAAGGAGACTAACCTGGAGTAGAGCAATAGATTTGTGAGTACAGCACAGATAGGGTAGGTGAATTGATGTATGTGGATGAAATTTCCCAGAGAAAAGATGCAGATTGAGAGAAGAAGGGGCTAAGAACTGAGCTATTTGAAACCCCACACGTTGCGGGAGAATGAGCAGATCCTCCAGAGGATAAGCTAAAGGAGCAATTAGAGGGGTAGAAGGATGATCATGACAGGATAGAATCATGGAAGTTAAAGGAGGAGGACAGTTCAAGAGGAAGAGCATTATCTGGACGGGAGTGCTGGGACTGCTTTTGGGATGGGGATGCTGAGCTGCACCCCCTCCTTTAGACCTGTTGAGATTGGGTAGCCAACTCTCAGACTGGATGGATCAAGCTTCATTGCTGCAAATGGCGTCCAGTCTGCCCAGTCCAGGTGAGTTGGCAACTGCCCCACACTGGAGCCACAGTTGGGGCCAGCTGCCAAGCTGTGGGCTAGTGGCAGGACCGTGGGGCTGGCAGGGCGAATGGGCTGCAGAGCCTGTGGCAGGGCCAGTGGGACCCCAAGGGCCAGCAGGACTCTGGAAAGCTGGCAGAGCCCACGGCAGTAGAGCTTCGAAGGGTGGGCACAGTGTGTGGGGCCTGCAGAACCTGGGGAGAGCCTCCCAGAAACTGTTTCCTGGGCTTGGAGGAGCCAGCAGCGGGGCCGGTCCCCACATGCAGTAAGTCGGGTGCAAAACTTGGGGTTGCTACAGCCCCCCCCCCCACAACGCCTACTTCCAACATCTGTGTGTTTGGAATAGTTCCCTGTCTGGACGCTTTATTCTGAAATAAAATTGACTTTATTCCAGAATAATAATTCTGCTTGCAAAGTGGAGTAATTTGTAGAGTAAGATAATTCCAAAGTCCCTGAAGGTTTGAGCTGTCAAACTACATGTCAGAATACTGGGGGTCTGGTAGGTTTAAAGGATTACTTTAATCTTTTCTAAATTCAACTCTCATATTTATTGGTGCTGGTTAATTCTCATTCTCTCAGGAAACTGCACCTGCAGCCAAAGGAAGGAAAGGGTTTCATGCAACTGAATGTGTGTAACTGTATTTTGAAGAGCTGTGTGCCCAGTCTTGAAAAGCAAATTCTAGGTGCAACAAACCCATTAAGTGATTAAGTTGCTATTAGTAAGTAACCTTTTCTGTTTTGAAATATTGTGCACACACAGTATTACACAGCTAGAGAATGTGTCTGAGATAGGTAATACTACTCAGCAATTAAGTAGAGCTATTTGTTTCAGTGTTAACTCCTTTTCTGTGTTTTCTGAGGAAGTGCCTGGGCAATAGGAAAGGATTTGTTTGTTACAGTAGCTTGTATGTGTATGTTTCTAGCCAACAGAGAAGAACTGTTCCTTTGAATTCTTTGTTCCATGTCCTAATTCAGCAGTTCTCAAACTTCAATGCACCGCTACGCCCCTTTGACAACAAAAATTATTACATGACCCTAGGAGGGGGGACCAAAGTCTGAGCTTGCCCGAACACAGTCACCAAAGCCAAAGCCCAAGGACTGCAGCCCTAGATGGGGGCCTATAACCTGAGTCCTGCCATCCAGGACTGAAGCCAAAGCCTGAGCCTTGCTGCCCAAGAGTTGGAGCTCAGTCTCTGGCCCCAGCCAGTCTAATGCCAATTCTGGCAGCCCCTTAAAACAGGCTTGTGACCCACTTTGGGGTCCTGGCCCACAGTCTGAAAACCACTGTCCTAATTCATAGCTGCCAATGTTTGTGCAGATCCATGTGTGATATTTTATGCAAATCTGCAGATATGAAAACAACTGAATTAGATGTACATGTGTTAATTTGCATAGGAACATAAACTGTAGCTTAAGTTTACTACACCATTTCTCAAGCAATGGCAGGGATAAGACATGGAGCTTCATAAACATGACAGAGATGGCAGGGAGGTGGGCACTGAAGGGTTTTTGGGGAGTAGTTTATTGTTGAGTAGTGATTATTTGATAGGTGGGAGAATCCAGGACAGCTGAAGGTATTGGGGTAGTTAGAGGAAACAGTGGTTGTGGGCATGTTTAAGTTGTGGGGATGTTTAAGTGGAAGATGGAGAATAGTTAGTGGAATCTGGTCCCACAGATCTAGAACAGAGGCCTGCTGAGCAATTAACATCTCCAGGCTGTCACCCAGATGCAGCTGTAACAAACCTGCATTTTACTTCCCATGACCCACTATGGACCATGCATGGGAAATTCCACCCAAAGAGTGTGACGGGCAACAGCTTCCATGGCTTTTTCCCAGCTCCCTGCTCCATGTAAACCTAAGGTCATTCCAGGAAGTATCCAGGAAACATCATGGATCTTCTGTAGCAACCATGAGTGTTCTTGTTTTATATCTTGACCTTAGTTTGGACTTTGCCTCCTGACTTGAAACCTGAAACCTGACTTGTACTCTTACAAGGGATATTGACCCTTGCTTGGAACTAACTACGAAAGCCTTGACCTCAGGTTTGCCCCTACTTTGGTGCTTGGCTCTGACTGCCCTTGTTGGGATCCTGACACTGAGGAAGATTATCAGCATGCTGATGTTGTAAGTGTTATAAACTAGATTGGAAAACAAAATTATCCCAGATAATTATCCCAGTGTATCTATGTGGGGAAGTTTATTGACACAGCAATGCTGTATTATGATGATATAGCTGTCCTGGCTTTTTTTTTTTAAATCGGCCAGGCAGTCTGTAACTTATGAAGTGGTGTCTGTATGAGTAGCCTTTAAAGGTATATTATTAAAGATCGCCCATGAGAGTAATTTAAACATTAACATTGTTAGTTATGTTACCGATCTAAGCATATGAGAAAGGATAGGGACAAATATGTTATGATGATCTGAACAATCTACTATAAATAGACTGGACCTTTGACCATTCCAGAAATGATTAGCCAGGTGACTAATATTGATCAAACATGGTAAAAAAAAAATCAAATATTTTAAAGCACTCATTTATTTGAACAATAACAAAAAAGAGATTTTATGGTTTCCAAGAGGCTTAACTCTAAATAGATACTTATCACTAATTACAGGTTGGACCTCTCTGGTCCGGCACCCTCGAGACCTGACTGTCCCTGAATGAGGGAATTTGCCGGACCAGGGGAGGTACCCTGCTGCCAGCTTTCTAGTCTGTCACTGTCTCCGCATTTGGCTTTGTCTGGTCAGCCTGCTAATGGCCCCAGATGAGCTGCCTACTGATGGTCCCAGTGTGACGGTGTGTCAGGGAGCCCCCAACCCTGCACCCCCATCCACAGCGAGTTGTGACTCTCAGCCAGCCAGTAGAGTAGAAGATTTATTGCTTCTCAGAGACACAGCGTAGCATAGGACTGATGTTAGGACAGACACCGAGAGTAGACTGCCTTATTCCTCTTGGGGGGAAAGGCTCATGGACCCTGAACCCCCCTTTCCTGCTCCCAGTCTGCTATCCTCATCCTACCCAGCCGAGACTAACCCACAACCCCCCCAGCCACTGCTCACTCGCCCCAGGTAGCCCTGCCTCCTCCATTGTCTTCCTTTCAGGCCCAAGGTGCTACGTGCTGTCACCTGGGCCTCAGGATGTGAGAGACTGCACATACTTCCCCAGTGAGTCACACCCAGCCTCCCCCTACTCATGCAGCTAGTGCTGCAGGGCCTGGGTAAATTGAGGCATGCACACACCCACACATAGTGTCACTACAGAGCAGCATAGGACAGTAGGATCACATATAACCCCATAAGACAAACGGTGAATGCAATACCAGAGCGAACATAGGATTACAAAAGTAGACAGCACCACCACTATGTCACACCCAGATCGGTGAGCTGCTGTGCAGCCCTGACCCAGCTCCTCTGCTGGGCTGCCATCTCTTCCCCCTCCACCCTCCACTCTCCCACCAGGCTACCACAGCCCTGTCCCCTTGCCACATTGTCATGTCCCTAGATCCAGTTCCCCTACTGGGCTGCTACCTGGCCCCAGCTTCGGCTCCAGTTCCCCGGCATGTGTGGCTCCAGCCCACTGCCGGGCTGCCACATGACCCTGTCTCCCGTGCTGGGCTGCTACTCAACCCCAGCCCCAGCTCCCTTGCTGACCCCCCTGCTCACACAGCCCCGGCTTCCCTGCCAACCTGCTGCTAGCCTAGTCAGGCATCCAAAGACTCCCAGCAGCCAGTCCTCCTGCTGCCTAACTCCTGGCCACCAGGGCTCTCTGGTCCAGGAACATCCATGGTTCAGCTGGACCAGAGAGTCCTGGTTTAAGGAGGTCTAACTGGTACACAAAACCAAGTTATTTAACTGAGTTACTTTAACCCAAAATAAATCATATGCAGCTCTAAAAAACCTGAAAGAGCAGCACTATTGTAAAGATAAAGGTAGGCTGCTGCCTGAGTTGGACCATTCTTGTTGGAATATTTGACAATATTTGACTCTGATGAATAATAGGCAGTCAACTGACTCATCAGTTGACCTTATTGGCTTGCCAAGCCCAGCTGTGAGTGACATTTCATGTTGGTGCCATGACTGAGAGAACATATGGACGAGCACCATCACTTTTACTTCCCAATCTGAACTTTGTAGCCCCAAGGACTTGCAGTGGAGCTCGAAGAGGTATCTGAGAGAGGGAGTCAATTCTGTGGAAGCCAGCAGGGCATTAATCCTTATGGAGGGGACACCCACACCAGTCCAAAGGAGTATGCAAGCCCTGCTGATAGAGGACAATATTATCTAAATGTGCACATGGAAGAGGAGCCACCAGAGCACATTGTTACTAGCAAAGGCGCACTAGTAAACTAATTTAGTGCTGGGCCGACTAGATGGTAAATGCCTTTGTCCCAGAAGGTGGTCCGACCTGGAAACCACTGTATCTATCACCGGCGGATTTCTCCAGTCCGAAATGATCACAGACACGAATGTCAATTTTAAAGATGTATTGAATATAACAGATAATAAAACACAACGAATCTTGGAATACAACACAGTTAACCAACGCCTCACCCCAGGAAGCAGTAGAAGATAGCACAGTAAAACAAATGAACACTATACTCAGTCTGTCCCGATGGTAACTGACAGCCGAAGCTCAGGACCTGCTACCCGTTGGCTGTTTCACAACCTCGGGGGAGGAACACTGCGGAGTCCAAGGAGTCCACCTGATGTATCTTGTGGGCTTAGGTAGCTGGGGTTCACCGTATTGGGCAATCACCACAATGGTGGACCGAAGCATCCTAGGAGCAGCAGCGCGGAGCAGCAGCGGCTGATGGTACTCCGTTCTACTGTAGGTTCCGGGCCTTCACCACGGGTCCAGGAACGGCAAGCTGCTATGACACTCCGGCGGATGGATGAACCAGACAAGAGCGAGGATGAAGCAGGAGGAGGAACCCGATCACTTCAGGGGCTTGAGTTTTTAAAGGTTCCAAGGCGGGAAACACCTGGAGCATTCCTAGTGCATAAGGTGTGGTGTTGTGTGCAAAACAGAGTTCCCAGTGCAAACTTTGGTATCGTGTGCAAAGATGGCTTTGGCGGGAAAAGGTCTCTCAGTCTGTTGGGTTCCATTTTAAAATCCCATCATGCATCACAACTCCATTTTGATTTTAGTACGTAAATGTCCTTGGCCTTCACAGATAATACTTTATACTCAACAACATATGATCATATTTTTAAACATCTGTACTATCTACTGTGAGTGGGGCCTCATTCTAGCATCTCAAAGAAGAGGAGAGCTCTACTTTTTTCTCCCCAGTTTAAGCCGCAACTATCATTCCTAAATGTTTTCCAGTGTTTTTCATATAAAAATTAAATTAAAAGGAGTAGTTAGATTAAATTAGAAGGAAGTGTGAAATGCCTGCAAGTTTCATGGAAACTTTTTAAAAACCACCATAATAGAGGCTCAGACTAAACGCATACCCCAAATAAAAGAAAGAGGACCAAAAAATGCAACCATGGCGAAACAGAATAAAAGAGATGGCTAGAGACAAAAAGATATTTAAAAATTGGACATCAAATCATATTAAGAAAACAAAGGAACATAAACTTGGGCATGTCAAGTGTAAAAGTACAATTAGGGAAACCAGAAAAGAATTTGAAGAGCTTCTAGAAAAGACACACATCCTCTCTCTTATTTTTTAACCTACAGCTGAAGTTGTAAGCCTGCCAAATAATCACTGGAGCCACTGAAAGATTGAGGTGCTAAAGGAGCCCTTACTAAAGGAAGACACCACCACTACAGAAAAATTAATGAATTCTATGCATTAGTCTTTACAGCAGAGGATGTGAGGGAGAGTCCCACACATGAGCCATTCTTTTTAGATGACAAATTTGAGAAACTATCACACACTGAAGTGTCACTGATAAATTAAACAGTAATAAGCCATCAGGATCAGATAGTGCTCTCCCAAGAGTTCTGAAGGAACTCAGATTTGAAAGTGCAGAACTATGAACTGTAGGAACTATTGCTTAAATTAGTGCTCGAGGGGGCCTGGATACAAAGTGGGTGGACCACTGTAGAACTGGCTGTCTCTACAGTTCACGAAATAATCTTAGTCTCCGGGGAACCCCGAGCCCACAAATGATTTTGTCCCCCCAGATTGTGTGACCTAATGGCCCAAGTCAGTAAGGAACCCCCAGTTCAAGGCAGCGTGGCACACTGGCTAGAGTTAATAAGGAGCCCTCAGTCCAGTGCAGCTCAGCCCACTGGCTAGAGTCAATAAGGACCCCTCACTTCAGGGCAGCATAGCCCATTGGCTAGAGTCAATGAGGAGCCCTCAGTTCAAGGCAGCACAGCCAACTGGCTGGAGTCAATAATGTTGGGGCTAATGCCCTTATAGGGGGACCCAGGCCAGCCCTGCTCCACTAGGTCCCAACCCAGGACCCTGTGAGCAGCAGCACCGCCTGCCACTCCCTCAGTGGTGAATCTGCCCGAAACACGCTGAGTATATCTGGGTGCAAGGGGCTGCTTCTGCACCTTTCCTGGGTTACTTCCTACTGCTGTGGTAAGATCCATGTCCCATGTGACTGCTCGGTCTTCCGTGTCTCTGGCAGCAGCTTCTCTCTGGAACTCAGTGGGGGTTTTGTTGCGGTCATCTCCCTGGTCTCTGGTTCCCATCGCTGGGGTTACTGGCTGCAGCTGCTCAGGAGCTCTGGCTGGAGGTCCTTCTTCCCCGCTGGCCAGCCCAGACTGAGCTGCTCTGCTGTCTTTTTTTACAGCCCCAGCATTTGGAGCATGCCCTGTCTGGGAGAGGGGGCGGGGCTTCCTCCGCCCACAGGGTCTTAATCCCATCTGTTACAGTTCGGGGTATGTGCTCCCCGTTATACCAGCATGGAAAGCAGGGAGTTACCTAATCTAGCCATAGGGAGATGCCAATGATAGGGGTATGACCTAAGCCTCACACCTCTCATAGAAATTGGCACCTACACATGAGTAATAGCCAGGTGCCTGTCTCTGCTTACTGCAAGAGTGCTGGAACTAGGTATGTGGCAGCATCCCAAGCTTGAAGTGGTTTCCATCATAAGCAGCTTTGTTCTATGACTTTAGCACCCCCACTATAAAATGGTTCCAACTCAGGGTCTAGTCCAGGGTGGGCAATAATTTTTGATGGGGGGCCACTCTCAAGATTTTGGCAAGTGGTCAAGGGCCGCACTTTTCCATGGTATTAATGGAGGAGGTGCGGGGTCTGCGATGGAGGTTGGGTGCAGAAGGGAGCTTGGGGTAAGGGATTGGGGTACAGGAGGGAGAATGGAGTCTGGGAGGGAGTTTGGGCCAAGGAGGCAGTTGTTACCTAGGGCAGGGAACTGGGTGCAGGGTTTTGGGATGTGACCTAGGGTTGGAGGGGATTGTGATCTTGGGCAGGAGATTGAGGTGCCAGATCTGGGAGGAGGTATGGGTGCATGTAGAGTAGCAGGGCAGAGTGGGGGATAGAGGGTTGGGGAAGGGAGGGGCTGAGGTTCTCGCCAGGAGACTTGCCAGCCTGCCTGCTGAGCTTAAAATGGCTTGCAGAGCTTAAAATGTTTCTGCCTGCTCGGCCATATGCTTGAGTGAGTGAGCAGGAGGGTTGTGCTTTGTGACTCCCATTGGCCAGTGTCTGTCCAGAAATCGGCCAATGAGATTGTGTTGGGGGCAGGAGCAGCGTCTGAATCTTCCCCCCCTCTCTTCCGGGCTCAGAGAGAAAGCACACCACATCTGTGTTTCTAAGCAGCATGTGGGGCTAGCAGGGGAGCCTGCCTGCGGTTCCCCACTGCTCTGAGGGCCAGATCTGGTGGCTTGGAGGGCCGGATTCAGTCTGCGGGCTATATTTTGCCTAGGCCTGGTCTAGTTCCCTCCCTCCAAACACTCATTCATTATTTACCCACAGTGGAACAGCTTCAGCAGGAGAGACTGAGGAACATCAGAACAACCCATAGGACAGCACTCTTGCGATTGCACTAAGAGGTGGAAGACCCCCTATTCAAATCAACACCTCCAGTAGGCAGGGTGGAATTGAACCTGGGAGGGGTGTGCTAATCACTGGCTTGAAGATATGATAGACACTACCTCTTCTTCCTCCAGCCAAATTTTGAATTGGACCTGATCCAGCAGGTGGTGTCTGAGGATGCCTACCAGATAGGTAATCTTCTTCCTAAATGGCATGTGTTACCCAATCATCCCCTGGTTTCCAAATCACTCTAGGGCTTAGGCAGGAGAGAAGAGTCAAGATGACAAAAATGAGTTGGGAGTGCATAGACACAGAGACCCAGGGAACTTTTTCCCTGAAAGCTTAGATGCCAAGTGAGTTTAGGCACTTCCATGGTTCCGCAATTTTGTGAATCACAGGAGAGTCTAAACTTGGGACTTAAACATCTAAACCCGTGACAGAGTTTATCCACACATCCATGCAGTATAGACTATGAACTGCAGCATACATAAGAACATAAGACCATAAGAATGGCCATACTGGGTCAGACCAAAGGTCCGTCTAGCCCATTATCCTTAGGCTAGAATAGCCCAGTGTCCTTAGCAGAAGACATGCCACATTATGTTCCAGGTATAAGCCAATTTCACTTATTAATGGTGATATCAAAATATTGGCAAGAGGTCCAGCAATGATGCTGAAGCAAGTTTTGGGTTCTGTCATATACCCAGATCAAGTTGGGTTTTGTCACAGCTTTGATGTAAATGATCAAAAGTATAGAAGTGGAATATGGTGACCCAGATCACAAGCCTTAAATGGAGAAAAGGCTTGTGAGATAGAAGCAGTTGGAGATATATATTTTATACCCCACAAAAATTTGGACCCAAATTTAGTTCTTGGATCCAGCTATTATATTGTCAACCAACCTCTTGTATCACAATCAGGCTATGTCTACACTACAGAGTTTTTTCGGAAAAATGGCTGTTTTTCCAGAAAAACTTGTGGAGTGTCCACACCTCAAGCGTAAAAAATTCAAAAGAACAGAGGGGTTTTTCCAGTGTAGGTATTCCTCATTCTATGAGGAAGAATGCTTTTTTGCAAATGAGCTCTTGCGCAAAAAGGTGTGTGGATGGAGAAGAGGGTTTTTTTGCACAAAAAGAGGAAAGAGGAAAAAGCACAGGTGCCTTGGTGGCCATTCTGTACATAGCAATCATTGCTTACTTTCGAGAGAGTGTCCATGCAGTCTGGATGTTCTCTTTCACAAAAGTGCATCGCTTTTTTGATGCGCTTTTGCAGTGTGGACGTGCCCTTGCGCAGGAAGTTTTTGCAGAAGATCTCTTCTGATAAAAGCTTCTTGCGCAAGAAAGCCTGCAGTCTAGACATAGCCTCAAAGACATGGCCTTGGAAACGCTTCTAGGGTAGTATACAAGGGTGCCTGCTGTCTTCATTATTTTTTTTATTTGGTTCTTGAGCCCTTGGCAATAGCTGTGTGAAATAATCCATATATCCAAAGCACACAACCTGATTTTATGAAGTATAAATTGATATTATATGCAGATGATGTCCATTTGCATATATCTAAACCAGAAATCACTGTTGCCCTCCTGTCAATAATTCAAAAACTCAGAACCATACAAAACAAATTGGAAAAATCAGAAGCATTGGAAATTACCTGAGTGTCTTATATTGTGGCTTTTACTCAGATGATTTTCCTTAGGAACCTGAAGATATAATCAAAGGAAGATTAAATGTGAATAAAAGAGTTTATTATTTTACTAAAAAAAAGTGTATACCTGTAATATTATGAACAATCTTGTTTTTTCACCCCAAAAATTTAAACAAATAGCAGTCACTCATGTTAGGGATAAAGGCATAAAAAGCGGAACAGTTTAACATGAAGGATTTAATATATTTAAACTGATCATAGATCAATGCCAATAAATATAGAACAATGAGTCTTTATCACACAACTTGTGTGCTTCATAAAATCTGAACTGTAAAAAATCTAGTAAAAGAAGATGCGCATCCATGTTTTATTAATGAAATGATGAGAAACAGAAAAGGGGGAGGAAATGAATTTCAATATATTGTATGATGAATCTTTCACACAAACCAGTGTTCTTCATGAAATATGAAGAATAATTAGTTAAACTGGCAAATGATGGGCTGGCTATGCATTTTGTGATACATTGGAGACTTGACAGCCTGCACTGGCTAAGCAAAAATAATAATCCTGTTATATAGCCAGTTAAACCCTAATGAGCGCTTGTCTATCAAAAACATCACTTTATTTCTCAGAAAATGAACATTATATTTCCTCTTTTTTGATGAGTAGGAACTGTATCTTTCAGATGACAAGAAATTCTTGAAGTGTATTTTGGCCTTGTTAATGAATATTTTGCTTACAGGGCTTTCTTTTCTTTTACTATGATTTTCTGTTGGAGATTTTATTGGGACCGGGCAATGTGCAGAGCCTCTCTGGTCCCCTGTATGCCTACAAGCTACAGGGTCCTGCTGACCACTTTTACTGAGGACCATGTGGAGTCAGGGCAGGTAGGGAGCCTGCTTCAGCCCCAATGTGCTGTCAACTGGACTTTTAATGGTTCGGTCAATGGTGCCGACCAGAGCTCCCAAGATCCCTTTTTGACTGGGTGTTCCAATCAAAAAGAAGATGCCTAGTCATCCTATTATACAGTTGCCCCAGGACCAAAAGACAGACCTGCCCAGTCTTTGCTGTATGCATATGGAGCTGGAGAAAGCTGTGTTGACTCGGGGTTGAAAAGCTTAGGATTAAGAAGTTTCTGTTGTGAGGTCTGTATCCAAAAGCCTATATCACTTATGGAGACTGTCATCTGGATCCAATCTCACTGAAAGCTAGAGAGATAGCAATTCCAGTCTCAGAATGAGTAGATGACTATCAGGCTCAAACTGCTTTTGCTGAAGAGTTTGGGAGAATGCTCACAGGAGTCCCGGTGACATACATACCCTTCAGAAGCAACACTGCAGAGTCTGAGAAGTCATCCCAGTGAAAAAAAAAATCGGAGGGTAGTGTGTGTGCATTCTGCAGTATACTTTCTATTGAAAGTCATATTACAGGCATGTGTATGTGAAAAAATATCAGTAGAATTACCACATAGTAGTTGTTCAAATGCTGATTGCAAATTATGTAACCCTCCTGCCAGGTGGAGTCAACAGCAACAAAAACCAGGTTTAGTGACTAAGGGTTTCTCTTAACAGAAAATAGAACCAGCTCAAGCCCCCACCTATTAATCTGGGAAAATGAAACACCATCCTGGCACCTCTAGGAGGCTTCCCAACAAGCACCAAGTGTTTAAAAAAACCCATCAAGCCCACACAACATATTCAATTAAAAGAGAAAAAGAGGACCCAACTTTAATTTGGGAAAACACAACCACAATTAAAAGAGCCTGTGGCCACAGGCAAACACCCACTCTACAGTAGATTGAAACTTCCAAAGTGCAAGGTAAGACTGAGGCAAAGAACACTGCCCAGCAAAGAAATGTCCCTTAACGTGCCATTCTCCCTCCCTGCTCTACATCCATTTTACAGTTGACAGTCATTGGTTAGCAAACATCCAGAGTTCAGAAATGCATTCATACAGGTTCACTTCCCACCTGGGGGAAGGTATTGTTCAATCCCTGTATTGCTGCCATGTCCTTTGTAACAGGTGCCCAGCTGTTACTGTCTCTCTCCTGCTGCTGCTGTGCACATCTGAGATTCCACCAGTGAACCCAGCTGTTAGTGATTTCAGCAGGTAGTGGGAACCTCGCAGCCAGCTTTTTGCTGCAACACTGTCCACACAGAAGATGTAAGGCTTAGCACCTAAATCTGCTCAGCAGTGATACAGCTCCAGAAATCAATTAGAAACAGGGATTTCTAACTGAATCAAATCAGCTGTGTCATTAAACACTGGAGACAGGAAGGTCAAATGGCATCTAGGACACTTTGAGCAAACTCCATGGGTATGTTTACACTTCACTTAGACACACACGGCCAGCCCATGCCATCTGGCTCATGATAAGGGGCTGTTTAACTGAAGTATAGAATTTCAAACTTGGGCTGCAGCCCATGCTCTGGGACCCTTCCCCCTCATAGGGCCCTAAAACTCAGGCTCCAGTCCAAGCCAGCTGGCATGGGGGAGCCATGGGTTTAGTGCAGAAATACCACCAGGCAGGATCACCTCTTCTCCCTGGATTAGGCTCTGCTTAGCAAGTGAGATTCAGTTTAGGGCAGGGGTCTCACACTCCCAGCCCACAGGCCAGTCCTGGCTGGAGCGATTATACAATCTGGCCTGCGACTCCCAGCAGGCCGGATGGGGGATGGAGCTGTCCATTACCAGCTCCAAGGACCCTTCCTACCAGCATTGCCCTACTCTTCCCACCATGAAATCCTGTCCCCCAAGCACATGACTGGAGTTTCACTGGGGGTGCGGGGGGGAGGCTGGTGCTGCACGGTGGCTGTGGTATCATCCCCCCCGCTGCACTCCCCACAGCAACAGGAGCCATAGGGGAAGTGCAGCACACTGGGCAGGTGCACATACATCATCTATGTTCTTCCCAAAAATCCTGAGTTAGCTGGGATGCAGGAAGAGGGGGGTAGTTAAGACTTAGATGCTACTCTAAGTTATATCAATGTCAACCATGCTAGAAGAATTCTCAGGTACCCTTTTAGGATAGCTTTAAATTTTTTTTGCAACTCTAGTGGCAATAGAGGTGAATAGTGTTGGTTAGGATCTATCCCCTTGTGTCTTACAAGTTATCTTTGAGAGAAAAATGGCTGTCTTCTTATTGCATCCTTGGTAACACGAATGTTGTAGAAAAAATACGTATTTCATCACCCAAATTATTTCTTTTCCTTTGAGGTTTGCTTTGTCACATGGATGTCCATTTTATACCTAAAATGTCTCAGTGTACTCATTCTCAGTATGTCCTTCTTGTTCTTTAATCCCCTTTCTGCTCCAATCCACAATTTTTAAACAGGCAGCACAAGGACCCTAATTTTATTAATAGCCTTCTATCAATGTAGTAGCTTGTTCCATTTGATGTATTATAGTAAAATATTGCTACATAATTTATACAGTACTTTTCATAATTGCCTGCAACAAAGCTCTTTTTGTTGGATAATGGTGTCTAGAAAGTAATGTTGGATTTAAAGAATATCAGATTATAAGTCTGTTGAAGACAAGAAGAGCACAAAGAAATCTTGTTTGGTTAATGCTTACAGAAAGCTTATGCCCTAATAAATCTGTTAGTCTCTAAGGTGCCACAGAACTCATTATTTTATCATCTGTCTTGGTAAGAGAATGGAGGCTATATTAATAAATGTTGGAAGGGTGATCATGCTCCAGAGGTAGTATTGAGGACTGTTGAGGATACTGAAAGAGGGACTGTAATTAGGAATAATGAGATGAAACTAAGTAATACTATTAATCATGGATATGGGACACAAGGGTGGGGGGACTTACTCCCATAATCTTTTAGGCAAGATGTGAAGAGCCACATAGTATAGCTGTGATTGATGGATTTATTGACTTCTTGCTAGAGGGGATGGAGATAGGTAAGGATTATTAGGCCTCTGGATCTTAGGAGGAAGTGAAGGAAATGGGATTTGACTTGGGAGAGAAATACACAGATAGCAGGTTATACTCTTATGCATGGGAGCCCAGAGATAGGGCTTACCCAGTCAAGAAAATGCATATGGAGCAGGTTATGTTCCTGGGTAGGAGATCCTGAAATAGGACCAATTAGACACTTCAATAGAGGCCAAGATGGTGGAAAAGTCATTAGTTAGCAAAGAAAGGAGAAGCTGGGAGGATCTGGGAGGAAGCCAGAGGCCTGAGAACCAAATGGAGGTTGTATGAAGCACAGGGATTTTTGAAGCTATTGTGTGAAGCAATGCAAAGGATTTTCGAGATACATAGCAACACAGGAAAAGAGCAGCATGTCTGAAGCAGTAGATCTAGCTGCTTACCGGAGGGTTCCTGGACTGGAACTCACAGTAGACAGTGGGGCTGGGTTCCCCCACCAAGCCCTAAGGAAGGGCATGAAAGATCAACAGTGCTTTGTCCTGTAGCTGTCAGTGAAGTATCTGCCTACTTATCCCCACTCTTCTTTAGAAGATGTTGCAGATGTCCCCTGGTCCTCCAAAACATACATACCTCAGAAGATCATACAGCAACTTCATGTATCACTACAGCCCTCTGTGCCCAGCAAATGCCATTGTGTGTGAAGCTGCATAGCATCTTTGGTCTTTAAAGGCTCCCCAACATTGAGCCCTTTGTCATAATACATATTTTGTTTACACTTTGTTGCTTATATACATCTAGGTCATTATTGCTGTTAGAACTTAGTGCTAAGTTGTGAGTCTAGTTCTCAACTTCCTGCCAGTCTCTCTGCACATGACAGTCATGAATCACTTTATTCTCTCTAATTCAGCATAGCCAAATATGGATCATATGGGAGTCAGTGGCCTTTTTCAAAAGTCTTCCTTTTCACACCATTTGCTACAGGACCATTGGACTAAGGATATCTGGGACTCAAAATCACAGGCTTAAACCCATACTCTAACAAATTTAAATTTATGACCAGACTACAGACCACCAGGCATGATATCCTTAGAGATTCCCTGCCTGGAAAATATATATTTCATGCACATTACATATTTTGATGTTGTATTTTGTCATAACTTCTGGTAATGAGAATACTCATATAACATCAAAATAGTCTTTACCACTATATGCAAATAAATACACCAGATTTAGACCATGCTAATCGTTCTTTGTTTAAGTGGATTTTTGACATGACTTATTTCAAGTCAAACAAAATGGATAGTAAGTTGATTTTGGGCATTAAATCATTTTTCAGAATAAAAGCAAAGGGCTGGATTCACAAGGGGACTTGTGCACCACTGGTATTCACACAACCAATGAGGCACAAATGGTGTCCCTCTAGTGGTTAGAGTGCTCATCTAAGATACAGGGAATGCATTTAGAATCCCTGCTCTGAAATCATGACTCAAGTCTCCCCCACTCGCAGGTGAAGGCCCTGGTCACCACACTATTAGGTATTCTGGAGTAAGTTACACTTAGTCTCTCCTATTGAAACTGTTCCACTTTCTATAAACAAAGAGATATTGAGAGAATATTTGTCAGTGCTATCAGGAAAAATTTGGTACAGGCACTAGTACCTAAGTAAGAATAGATTTTGGCCCAAAGGTCTTAATGAAAGGCTTGGTCTAAATTTGACTGAAATCAATAGGAGTCTTTCCATTATTTCAGTGGGCTTAGAGTCAGGTCCTAAGCCTAATAATTGTATTCAAGACAATAGAGTTACTACATTCTTAAAAGCTTCAGAGGGGTAGCCGAGTTATTCTGTAACTAGAAAAACTTAAAAAACAATGAATAGTCTAGTAGCACCTTAAAGATGACATCTGAAGAAGTGGATTATGCCCACAAAACCAGGGCCAGACAGAGGCATGGGCGAGCCGGGCAGCTGCCCAGGGCACCAACCGATGAGGGGCACCTGATGGCAGCTGTAAGGGGTGCACGGCGTCCCTTACAGCTGCCATCAGGAGCCGCGCGCCCGGCTCCCGCAGCGCCGGCCCCAAGGCGCCGGCCAGCAGCACCCTTCCCCCCACAGCTGCGGGCCCCTGCACAGCAGCGCTGGCCAGGCTGGGCTGGGCAGTGCATGCGGCGTGCGCCCTGGGGGCGGGCCCCGGGCTGCACACCAGTGGCCGTAGCCAGCGCGCGCATGCGCCGAGCGCCCCGGGGGCGGGCCCACGCTCCCTTGGGGGGTGGGCTCACGTCCCACGGGCGGGCCCGCGCATGTGCCCTGCGCCCAGGGCCAGCACCGCGCGCTGAGGCCCAGAGCGCCAAAAGGGCTTGGGCCGGCCCTGCACGAAACATACCATCTACATGTTTTGTTAGTCTTTAAGGTGCTACTAGACTACTTGTTGTTTTTTAAGTTTTACATTCTTAAACTGGTATAACTGAGAGCAAAACTTTACTCATGAGCTGCAGATTCAAAGTGGATCACTAACTACAATACATGAGTAGTCTAAAGGTACGTCTAAACTACATCCCTCTTTTGAAAGAGGGATGTAAATTAGACATATCGAAATTGCAAATGAAGCCGGAATTTGAATTTCCCGTGCTTTATTTGCATAATTGCGTCATGGCGTTTTTTCGAAAAACACTATTTCAAAAGTGAAACCATGGTCTAGACGTGGTTCTTTCAAAAAAAGAAAAGCCTTTTTCGAAAAATCCTGTAAACCTCATTTTTTGAGGAGTACAGGATCTTTTGAAAAAGGCTTTTCTTTTCTCGGCGCATCCCTCTTTTTGAAAGTCTAGGTTTCAGCTATCTCTAGGCTCTGTCTACACTGGTAAGATTTGGTGAAAAAAATGCTGTTGACATGCAAAAGCCACCAAAAGTAAAAACTGGTCAAACCAGTTTTTCTGCCTCCCATTCTCGACATTTCATGGACATATTTCTAGTGCCCCCCAGTGCAATGTTATGCGAATGCAGAATTGATCCCTGCACTTCTTGGGATTTTCTCATAGCTCTGTGATCTCTGCATGCTGAGGAATGTCAAAACAGCACATCAGTGTCTCCAGTCCCCCTCCTGCAGCACCAGTCTGTCTGCCACTGTGCTCTTCGTGAAGGCAGAACAAAAGCATTCTAATGATTTGCTGTTTGTTCCCCAAACAGAGCGGCCCATTCAGTTATCAGATATTTCCTGGAGCTTTGAAGGGGGAGGGACGTATGTCTGCAGGGCAGCAGAGATCACAAAACACTGTGCACATCCATCAGGGCCGGCATTGTGGGATACTGATGGAAACCAGTTACCTTAGCAAAACAAACAGTCCACACTGGCTCTTTGCTGACAATAAATGAAGAGGAAAAGACAAAAATCTCTCACAGTGATGGAAGTTTTTTGTTGCCAAAACTGGGTGTTTTCCCCCCAACAAAAGCCCCGTGATAGTGGCAGTATTTGGCAACAAAATGTGCCAGTGTAGACAAGCCCTAATGAGAACTTACTGTATTGTTCCTAATGGGAGAAAATGGAAAGGGGATGTGTGACATTAATAGTGTCAGTATAAGCAGGTTGAGACAGTTAGACAAGAACGTAATACAGATTGGATGCATCTACACTGCACCGTAACTCGAAATAAGATATGCAATTTGAGCTATGTAAATTGCGTATCTTATTTCTATGCTATTTTGAAATAGCTTATTTTGTCATTTGGCGCTGTCTACATAGCACCAAATTTTGAAATAAAGCACTATTCCAAAACATCCCTTACTCCTTGTAGAATGAGGTTTCCAGGGACGTTGGAATAGTGAGCCTGAAATAACAGGCTTGCTTTGAAGACGCGGAATAGCTATTTTGGGATACAGTGTAGACATACCTATACTGTTGGTGGTTGTGTTTTGGAGTTACTAGCTTAATTCTGAAGCTCTGCACTGCAGATGGCTTTCACTTTTGTTTTTTAACTAAATTGCAAAATCAAAACATTGTGGCAGACAGAAAAACGAAACCATATATAATTCTCCACTAGATGGAGCTCTGAGCTAGAGTCATAGAGGATGTTCTTTATGGAATAAAAAATGACGTTTTTACTTTCACCCATCTCTAATTTTTATCCTTTGCTAATATAATGCAACTTGGTTTTATACATTATTCATGGAACAGAGGGATGGTGCTCATTTTAATGATTTAGATGTTTTTTATCATTATTTTGCTGTGTAGACTTTGGAAGACATTCATTTGGATTCTATTTAGAATACAGGAAGTTGCCCAAAACTTGGATGTGAACCCTAATTTACTGAAATCCTTGTAAGGCTGAAAATATTTATTGCTGGCATTTATTGCTCCTGAGAGAGTTGGAGAGAGAAATAAAGAGACGACTATAACTTGAGCCAAAAGTACAAGTAACATATGTTGTACTCATCATCAGCTTGCTGTGTGTGCGCAACAGCAGGATAATCTGCATATGATCAGTTCTGCCTGCATTAGAAGGTACCTCATTGTAAATTGTTTCCTACTAAATCTCCAAGACAAAGTAAGGGTTTGATTCTGTAAAGTGCTGAGCCCTTCCTGTAAGGAGGATTTCAGTGGTAGTTGAAGCGATGTAATAACATGTATAACATAAAAGATGTTGCCTATTTTTTTGCAGCAAAGTTAGACATGAATAAAAAAAGACTCAGCAAATATTACTGAAAAAAATGCAGTTTTCAGGGCTCAAACTATTCATGATCATGGGCTGAGTTAGTCCTAACTTTGGCTGGGAAAAAACCCTGGAAAACATTTCAAGAGCTGAAGTGTTTTGTTTTGAAGTGGCATTTTGTTTTCAGATTTGGCTAATTAAAAACCACAACCAAAAAAAAGTTGAAAAGACATCTCACCCCAAACAAAATCAAAATTGAAATGAAATTTCCAACTTATTTTGAATTTTGGTTAATTCAAAAGGAAATGAAAATTGTGTTTAAGTGAATCTTCAGAATAATTGGGTTTGGTTCAAAGTGAACTGGATTTTTCAGTTCACCCCTTGGGAAAAAAATCTTATTTGTTTAATTCTAAGTGAATCAGTCTTCCTTGAGGGTCTTCAGATGCAAGCAAAGATTATATAAATATTTAAAACTTGGGCCTAGCCCCATTAGTTAGGATTCCAGTGTTGTTAAAAGGCATCATACAGTAACAAATCAGTAATGTGAGTTGTTTGACTCATAGCAGAAGTAGAGGAACTAGTTACAGTGGTGCAGCCCATAAAAAGGGGTAAGAATCAGGTCTTTGTAAGAATCAGGTCTTTCAAAAGAAACTAAGGTCTATATTTTAGAAAGGGAGAACCACACTAACATAATGAAACTTAACTCAGAAACACACATTCTCTCCGTCTCGTGGTCCTGCCACCAGGGACCTGTGATGGGCAGAGAAGCATATGGAGGCAGTGTGTGAGCTCAACCTGGAGTGTGCTTTATCAATCCCTTGCTACTAAAGGATCTCAAGCTAGCACATGCCAACCCTATTAGTGAGCCTTCATGTTCTGCAGAAACAATCTTTGTAGCTTTTCAAACCCCAGCTGTTAGTCTGTTAGCTAGCACAGAACCAACTAGAGAACATGCCATAGGGAGATTTAAACAAGGGATGTTTTATAAGAACAGGAAGCTTTTTGTTTTTTCCTCACAAAGCAGAAAGGCAAAACACTCAGATATGTCAATGCTTAATTCTCCCATTAACAGAGCAGACTACCTATCAAATGTCCCCCTCTTGGCAATTTGCATACCTTTTTCCGATAGTTTTTTGGAAGAGGCTTTTCCAAAATTTGGCCCATCTACACTGGGCCAAATTTCGGAAAAGCCTCCTCTTTCGGAAGAGCCCTTCTTCCTTGTGGGAGGAGGAAGACAGGGCTTCCGAAAGAGTGTGTCTGCTCTTCTGTAAAAAAAAAAAAAACCGGAAGAGCCAACGCATTCCCTGGATGCGGCGGAGTTTTTCTGGGATACCTCT
Organism: Pelochelys cantorii; assembly: GCA_032595735.1. NCBI lineage: Eukaryota > Metazoa > Chordata > Testudines > Trionychidae > Pelochelys > Pelochelys cantorii. The sequence continues at coordinate 29,904,349 of CM064331.1, forward strand.
GGTATCCCAGAAAAACCCCATAGTGTAGACATAGCCTTAGTGCCCCTGGGCACCAGGTTGCAATGCCACTCAAATATAGGAAAGCTGAGCAGGTAATCTCAGCACCCTCATTAGTAAAATTTTGGTTAAGCCCTGACTCAAATATTGGTACGACTTGATTGGCTTTGTAGAATATTGGTGGAACATGAAGCCATTAACCCAGCACTTATGTTTAGGGGTGCTCAAAGCACACTTACTGCATCAACTGAGATAGATGGGAGAAAAGCCTAATCTGAGAATCCCTCTAGGGCATAGTCATGAGCAGCCCAGTTGTAGCAAGACTGAGGTGATTTTGTGTAAACCCACCAGCAGAAACTTTGGTGTCTATGGAATTTGGACATTTACAGGGCTAGGCAGCGAGTGTTTTCTCATCGTACAGAGGAGTTGAGAGACAACAGTATCGTGGAGAGCCTTTCAAGCAAGTGATGCCCAAATTAGCATGCAGCCATAGAACCTTCTAAAGAACAGAGACATCAGCTCCAAGTAATCTACTCATGAGAACTCTTGACATATATCTAGTCTTCCTCATACCACTGAACGAATAGAATTGTTATGTTCAAATTAACTATTGAGGATGGATAGTAATTGGTTGAATTACTTCTGGTGTCACAGTAGCTCTGCTTAAGAGTGACCTAAGCTCTTCACCTGACTCTCTGTGGATCCAGCACAATCATAACAATTATCTAGAAAGATAATTGTAACTTAGCTTATTTGCAATCTAATTTTTTCAATAATAGCTAATGCATAAAGTTCCTGTTAATTTTAATATATGGAGAGTTTGAATAATCTGTTATTTTGTTAATGTCATGCAATACAAAAGAAAGAGAAATAGATGCTAATTATTTTTAAAAAAGACTAAGTTTAATTTAACTCTAACAAATTAACTGACTGACTTTCAATTGCTCAGAAAACTCACTCTGTTCAGAGAGCAAGTGCTGTACGCTTAGGGAAGGATAGCCTTGATATTGGAGTTGTGATCAGGGGTTCTGTAATAACAAGCACCTCAAGGATAATAATCCTGAGGCAGACAGAGTTAGGTCCCATATGAATGCTCAAGAAGGTCGAGGGTGAAGGCATGTAAGGAAATTTCATCAATAGCCTTATGCTCATGTCTGGGCACAATCATAGTCCCAGTGTTGGCATTTGGCCTCTGCTAATCTGACCCGGAGGAAAATTCCTTACTGCCACAAATATGGCAATCAGTTAGACTGTGAGCATCTCTCATTGTTTCCAACTGGGTTGAAATCAAGCTGCTTTCAGGTAAGCAGACCTTAGTCACAATGTGAAGGTCACATGGGCAAGAAGACTGAAGAGATGCTGCAAGGAATGAAGCTGCAGGGTTAGCAGGGAGGGGCAATGTGTTTGGAAACAGGAGAGGAAATTATGAGGATTTAGAGGCATGTGGGGAAGGAGAAGGCAAATTGAGGACATGCCAGAGAGTAGGCATGATAGAGAAAAAGATGCGAAGGACAGGAGATTGAAGAGTAGTATGGGGGCAGGAAATAAGGAGTTGAGAATCCTGGCCTTGTGCTCAGGATTTTAAGGGCACTGTATAGCTTGTGCCAACAATAGCAGTAGCTTCTCCTCAGGGAAGATCTAACTATAGGGTTGCCAACTTTCTGGACCAGATGCCATTTGTGTCAATGGCATCTGGTCCATTTAGTCCAGGAGAGTTGGCAACTCTATCTAGCATCAAGCTTATTCTGTGGCTGTGGCCTATTCCCGCCCACCACAGACCAGCAGAATTGGCACTCCAGCTGGGGCTGAGGACATGCTTCAGGTCTTTTTCAAAGGGTGTTGTTGCAGCTGTGCTTCCGAGGGCATTGTGCTTGGCCTGAGGCACAGAGACTCTAGGAACTGCAGCTGGGATGGTGGGAGCAAGTGTGACTCTGTTTAATTGCCACAGTTTTTGTTTCCCTGTATAGCTTGTTCTGCCCTGACTTTATTTCTCCTTGAAGTTACCACAAGCTGACTGAAAGTGATCGGCTTACCTATATAAAATGTGATATAGTTTCATGTTACAGAGTGCTCCTGTGCTTGTGTAAAGTGTGATTTTAAAAAGTTCTGATTATATCAATACTTATCAGAAACACTGATTTTCTGGTACTCATTGGACATACATTTATGAGATTTAATTGCAGTGAAATTTGAGATTTGTGCTGGTGCTTTGCTAAAACCTGTGCCAAAGATTTGCTTTAACCACTATAAAAGCTTCATGGATTAGGCCTTTCAGAATAAGGAAAACCTGCTTCTGAACCTTTTCCCACAGTTGGATACTCACTCATAGAATAGTCTTTATAGTACCAGTACATTCACAATGTAAATGTTTTCTTTTCAAGGTCACGGTTTTAAAGCACTAGACTGCTATTGAAACTGTAGGGGCAGAGCTTGAACAATTTTACTGGTTTTTGAAAAATAAGGAGCTTTATATCTAAACTGCAGGATGTATTTTAAAAGAAAGAATCTGAACATTTTTCTTTTTACTGCTACTCTTATCCCATCTCTACCAATTTTTTCTTGCTACATTCAAAGGCACATCTATTGCAAAGAACTTTGTAAAATCAACACTTTTGAGTCTAGCAGTTAAGCCCAGTTTTGCTGTGTTTGTGATGTGCCATTGTGTTCATGGTAGTTGATTCTCAAATGCATTAGCACACAATCTGAAATGCTAGAGGGAATAAAGCTCTAAAATAAACTTACAGTACTTGAGAATGTCAGCTTGGTTAAATTCAGACCTTATTGCTCCAGTGACTGTCACTATTTCAGATTTTAAAATTTAATAGTCTAATTTCAAAGACTCAACCATGATGCCACACTGTAGATTGTCATGGACAAAACTGCCTAAATCACCTGCCTAGTAAACAGAAGATCCTGGGTTCAACTTCCATGGTACATCAATGAGTTGACCTTGTATCCTGTTGTGTCAATTTTTCTGAGGAGTCTGGGGGTTAGTACACTGAACTGTAGGAGATCAACAGTCACTTTCTCTGCCACAAATAGGCTGTACAACACTGGGCAAGTCATTGATGTCCTTTTTGCCCATCTATATCCATTTAAAAACAGTGTTTTCCCTGCCTCAAAGGGACGTTGGGAGGATAAAAACATTAAAAACTATGAGGTGCTCAGGTAAAACGGGGGGAGGGAAAAAGGGTATAAGAAATGAAACTCCAAATCATTTACCACAAAGAGAACTAAATATTTTTCTTCTTTACGATAATCTCTTAAGAGTAAACTCAGTTTAAACTCACCAGTTTTAAAGACCCTCATTAGAGATACAACATGTAGGAAGAAATTGCTTACAGAACCTCTGAGAACTGGGTAAAGAAATTAAATACCATGCTCAGCAATGGACTTGCTTAGGTAATATGGTCTCATATGCGAGTGTTGGTTTGAACCTTGGTATTGATTTACCTTGATGAAAAGAGAAAATGCTGCTTGCTTTGGAATGCACATAGAGTTTTTGGGCATCTGTCTAGATAGAAAAGACCTTCTGATGTCCTTTTATGGGAAGGCAGGAAAAAGGAGTATTTTATCTCTCTATAAAAAAACATTTCCTGTGGGATGACAGAGTGATGTCATCACGTCACTCTGCATCCTGTGGCCCCTCTGCTCTCAGCCACATGGCCTCCTCCCTCCCTCAACCCCTCTCCCTTTCCCAATGCTGTGGGAGGGTGGGGAGCGAGGGCAGGGAGAGCTGTGGCTGCCTTGGCCCAGCAGCTGGGGGAGCGGAGGGAAGAGCCAGATTTGGCATGGCCTTGGTTCGGGGGGTTGGGGTTGGCACAGCCTCAGCTTGATGCTGGGGCTGGCATGACCTTGGCCCGGTGGCCAGGGGGGAGGGGCGGGTAAGCCGGGGCTGCCTATCCCCAGAGAGAGGGAGTTTGGCGAGCATGGTGAGTAGGGGGCACAGCCCCCAGTATTCTTTAATTTCTGCTGGCTAGCGAAGAGGTTCTACAGTAGAAATTATATCAGCAACCTCTCTGTGTTCAGCTGCACTGCATTAAGCTATGTGCATGGTTGATTAGTGTAGTGCCTAAATAAGTAGCATCTGGTAAATCTAAGTACAATGATATTAGTAAGAGTAGATCTAAAACCTTGACTTCTTCATGTGAGTCACTTAATCGATGTGCGTCACACTGGCTATTTTCTACTCTAGCCTCATGGGTAAAAGGTGATTCTTTCCTAATGGAGCAGTGGGATACTTATTGTACATCTATTTGCATTCTGCTTTGTTTGTGAATATATGCACTAAACTGGTTACATCCCAGTTATTCATCCCACCTCTCGTGTATTCCAGCAGGAGTAATAGGGAAAACAACCTAACTAATTTTAAGGCAGAGTTAACTCTTACGGTGATAGAAAGTCTTTATGGCCTAAGAGTGAAAAAATTTTATTTCCTCTGACTAGAAGTTATACTGTTTGCCACAAGTAGTTTCCTCTCAGAAAAACTGAGGGATAGATTCTGGCCAGCCTATAGATAGGTATGCAGTAGGGAAGCAGAAGCTATGATGGCAGCCCCTACATACTTCAGTAGCAGCCCTCTTTTCCCTATGGTGCACATAGAGGCAAAGAAGATGGGGCAGTGAGGTAAGAGTTTAGCCATTAAAGAACCTTACCATTTGTCTTGGTATCTCTGGTGACTAGTTCTTTCAGGGTAGCCATTTTAATTACAATCCAGCTGCACATCATTCCTGCCTCAGTTCCTAAAAGAGTTTGTGCTCTTTAAAACTCCAAAACTAGAGTATTGTACTAGGTTACAAGAAATAGAATAAGGAAAATGCAGAGAGTAAGGCAACCTGATTAATGAAAATAGATTAGGATGAAACTGATTTCAATGGGGCCAGAATTTCATCTTAAGTTTTTAGGGCCAGTTCCTCTGAGGAGCTGAATACCTCTATTCCTATCAACTTCAGTTTTATACCCATAATCTAGTCCGTAAAGTCCATTCTATTTTAATAAATGGTGGTGTTAGCTGTATAAACAAGGACTGTTATTAAAAAAGTCAGGCTAATATAATAATATTTAAGATTTTTTTTCCATCATTTTACCATTTGAATGATGATGATGTCGAAACTGATTTTTCTCCAATTTAAATAAAAGTGGAAAGAGTCAACTTTGGTTTTAGCTTTGAAAAATTATTTGCTTGAGTTATATTATGGACACAAACACACACATCTTGCCAAGTGCTTTTTAAATATACATACTCACCCAACTTTAATGATAAGTTCCTCCTAGTGTAATAAGCCATGCGAATGAAACTAAGTGCAATTTCTGTTCCCTGAGTTTACAGTTCTAAAAATAAAGAAGTCAGTTTTCACTTATTCTGATCATTTATCCAGAACTACAACTTTCATGGCATCAGACAAAGCTGGGACATTCAGCAGCTTCATGAGATATACTCTGAATTCCCAAGTGAATTTAGGTACTGAATTATAAAGTTTCATTCATGAGGCTTCTTCATGGAATCATAAAATACTAGAACCGGAAAAGACCTCAAGTGGTTATCAAGTCCAGTCCCCTGCCCTCACAGCAGGACCAGCCACCATCTAGATCATCCCTGAGAGATGTCTATCTAATCTGCTCTTAAATATCTTCAGTGACGGAGAGTCCACAACCTTTTTCCTAATGTCCCTCCTAAACCTCCCTTGCTGCGATTTAAGCCCATTGCTTCTTGTCCTATCATCAGAGATCAAGGAGAACAATTTTTCTCCTTCCTCTTTGTGACACTCTTTTAGATACTTGAAAACTGAAAACTACCATGTCACCACGCAGTCTTCTTTTTCCTAAACTAAACAAACCTAATTCCTTCAGTCTTCCCTCATAGGTCATGTTTTTTAGACCTTTAATAATTTTGTTGCTTTTCTCTGGGACTTCTCCAATTTCTCCACATCTTTCTTGAAATGTGGTACTCAGAACTGGACACACTACTCCAACTGAGGCCTAATCAGTGCAAAGTAGAGTGAAAAAATCACTTCTCGTATCTTGCTCACAACACTCCTGTTAATGCATCCCAGAATCATGTTAACTTTTTTTGCACAGTGTCAAGCTGAGTCATATTTAGCTCATGATCCACTATGACCCCTAGCTCTCTTTCTGCAGTACTCCTTCAATTGTGTCTACAATTGATAAAACTTAAAAAAACAATGAATGGTCCTACAGCATCTTAGAGACTAACAAAAAATGTTAGTCAGGCAGGTTAAAATGTTCCCCAACAGGTTTCTGTGTGTTACCATCCTTCATGACAAAGGATTAATGGACACATATCAGATACTCAAAATGGTAACACACAGAAACCTGTTGAGGAACATTTTAACCTGCCCGTGCACTCATTAATGGATCTAAAATGACCATCTTCTTACAAAGAAATTTCAAAAAACAGCTGGAAAGAGAAGCTGCAGAAATCAGTTTCATCAGCAAATTTGACACCTTTAATCAAGGTCTGAACAAAGACCTTACTTGGATGGGCTGCTACATTCAATACCCAAATGACATTACAAGTTAAGTATTGGGCATTTACAGCCCACTCAATTAGCCTCATTTAGCACAGACAGTCTAACTGACAATTTTTTCCCTTCTCTTTCCCTCCCCATCCCCTCTTTTTTCCTGCTATTTATTTGCAACTCTGGACCCCTTGCTCCATTCATCTGAAGAAGTGGATTGTGCCCACAAAAGCTCATGATACCATCTACATTTGTTGTTAGTCTCTAAAGTGCTGCAGGACCATTCATTGTTTGTTTGTTTTAAAGTTTTTTTCAGTTACAGACTAACACGGCTATCCCCTGAGTCTACAATTGATGTCCAACATTCTTGGAGCTTTTCTTCTACTTATAATTTCAGCCTTACGAAGAACACCTAATAAAATGATACAAATGTAGCAATTCTTGCAGCAGCATCAGTAAAATTGCATTTTCAGGCATTTAGGACTAAAAATACTAAATATTTCTAACAATTTTACACAATGAGGATAGTGGAGTCATGTAGCTAATCAGTAGTAGTCAAATGTTGATAATTTTAGCATATAAACTCTACCAGAGAGCTGTGCTCCATGCACTCTGTGTCCTCTATCCTACCTGAGTCATGCTTACTAGGAAGACAAATAATCTGTCCTGATTAGAGTGTAGTCTTGTGACTGGGCTACCTCCCATTGGCCAAACTTCATTATTTACGGTGAGGATACTGTATACATAGGCTCTCCAAACTCCTTCATTGCTGAGTAGAACAGTGGATGAAGTTGACTGTATACCAACTTTTCCTCAGCCAAGTTTTGTGAATACTGTTTGATTAATTGTTGCTATTCTTAACTGAGAAGACTGTGTTTTAATCACAGACCAGCACTATGTGTGAAATCCTGGTCCTACTGAAGTCAGGGCCAAAACTCCCATTGACTTCTGTTTGGCCAAGATTTCACTCAATACACTTAGGCTATGTCTCCACTGGCAGCTTCTTGCGCAAGAACATCTTGCGCAAGGGTTCTTGTGCAAGAAGTCTTGTGCAAGAAAATGTCCACACTGCCATGTGCAAGCTGTGCTTTTGCGCAAGAGCATCCATGATAGTGTGGACGCTCTCTTGCTCAAGAAAGCTCTGATGGCCATTTTAGCCATAGGACTTTCTTGCGCAAGAAATCCCGGCCGAGCATCCACACTGCCCTCTTGCACAAGAACTCCTGCGCAAGAGGGCTTACACCTGTTAAAAAAAAGCGTAGCTCTTGCGCAAGAAGCCCTCTCTTACCGCACCGTACTGTAAATTTCCTTGTGCAAGAGCGGGCAGGCAGTGTGGATGCTCTGTGGATTCTTGCGCAAGAACGGCCATACTTGCGCAAGAAGCCGCGAGTGTAGACATAGCCACAATGTTATGTTCCATTTCAGTTGCAATAGTTTTGTGCTTGAGTTTAACATAATATATCTGAAATAATTTGGAAGTTCAGACTTAAAAGAATTTCCGCCAAAAGCACTATATGAATCATGCTTATCACCATAGTAACTGAGCTTTTAATCAACAGGAGTTTATGTGTGAAAGAAACATGGGCTTAGGTCTCAACTATGTTAATTTTTTAAGTTGCGTTTTCAATGCCTGTAGATTTTACACAGTTTTGCAATGCCACATACCAAAATAGGAAATCTGGCTATGCCTACACTGCAGAGAAAAGTCAGAAAAAGATATGCAAATTGCCAACTTCAATTTGTGTATCTTCTTCCACTTCTTTTCCGAAAGAGGCTTTTCCAAAATTTGGCCCGTCTACACATGGCCAAATTTCAGAAAAAACTCCTCTTTTGGAAAATCCCTTATTCCTCTCACCGAGAGGAATACAGGGATGCCAAAAGAACATGTCCGTTTTTTCAGAAACTGTTCCAAAAAAGCAGACGCGTTCCTTGGACTGCAGCTCTGAAAGCTTTGCAGTCTAGACATAGCTTCTAAGGGTATGTCTAGAGTAGAAGACTTTTCTGGGATACTGGAGGTATCCCGGAAGAACTCCGTCGTATCCAGGGAACGCGTCTGCTCTTACGCTTTTTTTTGTGGAAGAGCAGACACGCTCTTTCGGAACCCTGTCTTCCTCCTCCCATGAGGAAGAAGGGCTCTTCTGAAAGAAGGTTTTTTACCAAAATTTGGCCCAGTGTAGATGGGCCAAATTTCGAAAAAGCCTCTTCTGAAAAACCTATTGGAAAAAGGTATGCAAATTGTGGAGCACAATTTGTGTACCTTTTTCCGATAAAGCCCCATAGTGTAGACATAACCTGAGTCATATGGAGCAGAATGAACACAGGGGTGGGGTGTCTCAAATTTTTAGCAAGTAAGTAACAATTCTTGTTCAAACTGGAAAACCGATGAGTCAGTAATACCAGTAATAATGTATTCAATTTCAACAATTTCAGAAAACTAGCACTTTATAACTACTGTATTGTGCTGTTGTAGTAACTGCGTATCATGTTACTGTACATTTTCACATTTGATAATTATTAAGGCTTATTCATTTAACACCTAATTTTAAGAAATGAAACTGCAATTGACTGCTAGTGAATGTGTTTATAAGCTACCTAAACATTATATCTTGATTAATTTGACCCATGACTTTGATTATTGGACCCATGACTTTGATTATAAGTACACATCCTTGTGTACTTAGGTGAGGAGCAAAACAGGGTCGTAACAAACTCTATGAAGAGGAAACAAAAGTTAATAGCACAAATTTTTTGCTTAGGAATGGGCTACTATTATGAGAAAGTACTGTCCAAGATGCTGAAAAATGGGCATAATCTGGCCTATAGGGAGAAATGTATCCACCCTACCAGGCCTGAATACAAGGCTTTGTGCAAAGGACTTCACAGGGGCTGGTATGGTGGGGAGAAATTGAAAAAGTCATGCCAAATCAGAAGCAAAGTGTAGGGCTGAATGCAATCCCTATGGAGCTGCTATTCCAGCCACACTTTGCAGCTGTGCCACATGTCACAGTACATTTTGACAGGACTGTGTGCCACATTTGCTGTTGTCACAGGCATCAGCAACTGGCTGACAGTGGAAGAGGGTGGAGAAGTGTGCGTGCATAATGTTGTCTCCAAGCACAATTAGTGCCCTATGTTGGGGGCAAGCAGATGTCCCAGGTTTTTGCTACCTCATAGGTAGTAACCCTAGTGTAGGCCTGTCTCCCCTTTCCATTCACAATAGAGGGCACTAACTGCTGCAGATGCCTGCTCCAAGGGCTGCCTTAGGCACTGATCTTACTGAGCAGGATGCAGTGCCAGCTCCTCTCCAGATGAAACCTGTGTGGTAGTGATGGGTACTGCCAGTCCCAACCTCCTCATTGTGCTTGCTGCTCATGAGCCATTCTGTCTCTGTGGCTCCAGATTCCAGATGCTCCAGATTCCAAGCTCCCATTGCATAGGAACTGCTGCCTTATGGCTGTCCCCAACCTTTAGGGGCTAGGAAACTCAGCTGGGCCTGACTGTCAAAAACCAGGAGTTCTAATGGCCCAGGAAGATGTACAGATTTATTGGGAAAGCTACCTGAAATAAACAAATAAAAACAAAAACCCAGACAATTCTGGGAAAACCAGGATATGTATCGGCCTTAGGCTTCACACAGGAAGGAGCTCTGAGACCAAACTGCCGCCACCGGCAGGATCTGCAGCTCAACATAAAGACCTCAGCTAAGCATCACATCAGCATCCAAACCCACCTATTTCCCTCTGACCACTGGAAAGGTTCTCCTGCCACACTTGGAGGGGAAGAGGCAGGCACCACTCTCTCATTCCAGCCCCTCCCGTCCAAAGCACTTGGTCTTTCACCTATGTGGTGCTGCCACCACAGCCATCTGCCTCCATGTCTGATGTGAACTCACTAGCTGCCAGAAATTCAGAGGTGTCACCTCCCTCTGCCCAGTAAACCACCTCCTCCTTCCTCACCTATGGAAGTGTCAGGTGCTTCTGAACATCTTGCTCTTATGAGAGGGGACAGAGGGCAGGGAAAATGAAGGGATGTGAGGCAGGGACAATTTTAAAAGGATAGAATAAAAATGGGGAAAGAAGTGTTTGCATGGCACCTTATCTGACATATCAGTGCCTTTAGAGTTTTAAGTATGACACTTGTTTTTAAAGCTGTGTTCTCACTGTGTGAGCTATTTTGTAATTTGATGTATAGAAAAAATATCCTTAGAGGCAGGTTTATATTGAAAAATTATGATCCGTTAATTATGACAAAATTCACAACAAAGCCAAGATGTTCCACATTCTAATAATTTGTCCCACCTTATATTTGATGTAATTGAAAGCTGCGGGGTCTGCTTATTCTAGCCCAATGATTCTCAACCGGGGGTGGGGGGTGCACCTCTGGTGGTATGTAGGTCTTCTGTGGGTACATCAACTCATTTAGATATTTGCCAGTTTTTGCAACAGTCTACACAAAAAGCACTAGTGAAGTCAGTACAAACTAAAATTTCTTACAATTACTTGTTTATAGTGCTCTATATATTATACACTGAAATGTAAGAACAATATTTATATTCCAATTGATTTAATTATATGGTAAAATGAAAAGTGAGCATTTTTTCAGTACTCGTGTGCTGAGAGAATTGTATTTTTGTTTTATTTGTAAGCAAGTAGTTTTTAAATGAGGTGAAACTTGGGGATATGTAAGACCAACCAGACTCCTGAAAAGGGTACAGTATCTGGAAAGGCGGAGTGTCACTGATTCTAGCTTACAGTTGATAATAATAATGGCTGCTCCATGCTTTCCTCTTTCTTCTCCTGTGCAGACCTACTCAATGGCTTCTATGGACTAAGGGACATAGAAGCCATTGAGTAGGCAATGAAGTTAGCAGAAATGAAGCTAAGTTGTTTGAAAATACCTCTTTGAAAGTTCCTTTCCCGTCAGAAAAACTGACTCCATTATACACATGCATCTCTTGATGATATTACATTCATTCCAGTGTAGTGAAGCCTTCCCCCATTAAAGGACACCTAATAATTCTCTAGAATACTTATGGAGCTTAGTACTACTTGTGCAGGTTTTTTTTTTATAAACTCCCCCCATTCAACTATTTCCTTCCTCAGTTTTCTAATGATTTTGTGACCTACTAAGCATGAACACTGTGCAATGCATCTGGGAACTGTAGTTCACTATGCACGCTTTTGCCCAAAGGCAGTTGTTTAATGAAAACATTTGGTTCACCTTATAAATGCCCAAAGTATTTTATTGGCATCAATGTTACTAAAATCATTGAAATCCAGGGGGAACTAATTATGTATGTGGAAAACAGGGAAGACTTGTGGAACTATTTGATACTGGGAAAGAATGCATCAGCCTACTGGCTGACACATTGCACTTTCAGAGTGTGTTGTAACTGCAATAAGTCTTTTAGATTCACTGGCAAGATTCCCAAAATAGAAAGTATAATAACTTACACTGCCGAGAATTGTGTACTTATTACCCACAATCAAAATGCTGTTTGTGAGAGATGTGAGTGCTGAGCAACTCTGAAAATGTTTCTGTAGTTAAGGCCCAATCCCCAACACATCTCACTCATAGAAAAATTCCCCATTGACATCAGTTTTTTGTCTCAATAAGAAGTATCTGATTAGGCCTTTATAATAATGGATGAGCTGTTACTTTTGCTGATTCTAAGTGAACTTTACACATTTTTAGGAACAAACACATAATTGCATGTTTACCAACATATCCACTTATATTGTGTGTAACCCTTCCGCCGGGTAGGCCCGGCAGCAACCAGGGCCGGGTTCAATATCTAGGGGTCCATCTCACATAGAACCGGCTTGAGCCCCCACCCAGTAGCCTGGGAAATTCACACACCCCTGGGCGCCTCTGGGAGGCAATGCTTCCCCACTCGCAAGCACAGAGTCAGAGTGTAGAAAAGAAACTTTTAATGACAGAGAGAGAAGTCACATGGCATTATCTTGGGAAGATACCACAAACAGAGTTCGTAGCCCCCACCCCCATGAGTAACTGTCCCAGCTCAAAAGGATTGAGCAATGTCTTTTGCCTCTCAGGCTCACCATTCCAACAAGGTAAGGGTTCCGTTCACTTACCCAAACTTTCTCCATACCCCACTTCAAACGCCCCACTTACAGCTCTGTCCAATCAGTGCAGTCCCTGATACATCATCCTGATGACTCTATTCCTTAAGCCCAAGGCTATGCCACCTTTGTGCTGCTCCTACTGGCTGCCAGCCAGTTGTTCCCGCCAGCCGCTCCACTGGCCGCCTGCCACCGCTCCTACCGGCCGCCCGCCGGTCGTTCCCACCAGCCGCTCCGCTGGCCGCCTGCTGCCGCTCCTACCGGCCACCCACCGGTCGTTCCTGCCAGCTGCTCTTCTGGCTGCAATGGGTCTGGCTCCTGGCCAACCCAGTGATTTCAGCTCTTAGTGATTTCAACTCTTTAGCCACCACCTCGGCTGGCCAAAGATCCCAGCTTCCACTGGACTAGCAAAAAGACTCCTCATGAAGTCTGCTTTGGGTCTGTTGTTAAAACCAGGGGGAAAGGGACAGGTTGAGCCAGCCTTACAGCTCACACCTGGCAGGCATGAAGCAGGCTGACTCAAGCCCTTTCCCCCCAACTCAGTTCACTCAACTCTGGAAGGGGGGAGGCTTGTTCCTCAGAGACCTCTTACAATGATGGTGTCTCTCCTGCAAGCACTGGTGTCATATTTTACAGTTCCCATATTTAGGGGTAGCATGATTTGTGACCCCCACAACAGCCCTAAATTATTTACAATACACCACATTCCATTCCAACACTGATCCTCCATCAGCCCTGGCTGAATTGGATTTACATAGCCACACCTCGGATTCCTTCCCCCTCCTGGCATGAGCTGTATTTACATATCAACAGTTAACAGTTAATGATCTTGCAGAGCTAAACAATTGGAGTGAGCACACCCACCCCCAGGGCAGTTCTCTCCTTTTAGCTAGCTGATAACAAGCAGTAATTTTTAGCCCCGGCTTACATCTGTAAATATATAGATTTCAAAAAATCATTAGTGTGGCTTCACAGTTCTTGCCAGAGTGAGATATGCATGTACACACTCACTCAGGGTATGTCTACACAGCAAAGTGATTTCGAAATAACAGCCAATATGTCAAAAAAACTTCACTAGCATCTACACAAGTCAACTGCCATTTTGAAATTAATTCAAAATAGCGGAGGGCTTATTTCAAAATTGGTAAACCTCATTCCATGAGGAATAACACCAATTTCAAAATTGCTATTTTGAAATAAGTGCTATATAGACACTTATTTCGAAATAGGTGGCCTCCAGCCCTTCCCAGGGTGCCCTGGTGGCCACTCTGGCCACAACCAGGAAAACTCCTCTCCTCCCCACCCTCCCCGTGCGGGGCTGCGTGTACAGGCCAGCCAAGTGGTCGGCCTCTGCCATCCAGCCTGGCAGGAAAGCCTCCCCTTCCTCTCGCATAAATTATGCGGCACACAACACGCTGCCATCACGTGCGGAACATTCCTCTCGGAGAGGTCCAGGCAGGTGAGGAAGCATCTAAAACGGGCCTTCAACCGGCCGAACGCTCCCTCCACCATGATGCGGGCCCTGCTGAGCTTGGCATTAAAGGCCTGTCGGGAGGGGTTGAGGTGTCCCATGTAGGGCTTCATCAGCCACGGTTGTAGGGGATAGGGCTCATCCCCCACCAGGCACACAGGCATGTCCACGTCCCCGACCCTGATGTGGTGGTCAGGGAAGAAAGTCCTGGTGTGCAGCCTTTGGCACACAGAAGAGTTGCGGTAAACCTGCACGTCATGTGCTTTGCCGGACCAGCCCATGTTAATGTCCAGGAAGTGGCCCCGGTGGTCAGACACAGTCTGCAGGATGATGGAGAAGTATCCCTCCAGTTTATGTACAGGGAGGCCTGGTGTTCCGGGGCTTGGATGGGGATTTGTGTTCCCTCAATTGCCCCCCCGCAGTTGGGGAAGCCCAGGGCTCCAAACCCCTCGATCACTGCATCCACATTAGTGAAGTGGATGACTTTGCAGAGCAGCACTCTGTTGATGGCCTTGACCACCTGCACAGGGACACACAAAACCGAGAGTCACTGGGGTGCCAGGGTGGCTGAGAATGCTCCTTTCCTGCCACTGCCCCTGCTTCCACTCCCCAGGAGCAACCCCCCCTGCAATCCTGGCCACCTCAGGCAGTCCGTACTGCGGCTGGGACAGAACAAACCCTCCTGGGGAGGGGGAAATTGCACCACCTCCCCCCCTTTTCCCTAGGGCAGCCCATCCCCTCCTTGCACCCCCCTCCTGGCACAGTGGCTGGAGATTGCCATACCTGCATGAGCACTGCTCTGACGGTGGATCTCCCCACGCCGAACTGTTTCCCCACGGATCGGTAGCTATCCGGCGTGGAGAGCTTCCAGAGGGTGATGGCCATATGCTTCTGGAGGGGAATGGCGGGCCTCATGTGCATGTCCTGTCGCTGCAGAGCAGGGGTGAGCCACTCACAGAGCTCCATGAAGGTGTCCTTCTTCATCCTAAAGTTCTGGGTCCATTGTTGTTCTCCCCAGCGCTCCAGGATGATGTGGTCCCACCAGTCCTGCTGGTGTCCAGATGCCAGATGCGGTGGGCACGCTGGCGTCCAGGAGCTGCAGCTGCTCCTCCCCGTCCCCCAGGAGGGTCTGGATGACAGCATGGCGGTTGGGCTGCAGCAAATGCTGCAAGGCAGCCTGCAGAAAGCGCAGCCAGGCTTGCAGCAACACATCCAAAAGAAGCACCAGAGTGCCCAGGGGTGGCTCTGGCTCCATGGTGCAGAGTGCTGTGATGTCCTGAGTGAGGGCAACCTGAGCACACAGAGAAAAAAATGCTTTGCTGTCCCTCAGTGAGGTAGGAAAGCAAGCAGGGAAACCTGAGAACCGGCTGTCCAGGGGGTCCCTTTAAGCACAGGCCTCAGATAGCCTCAGGCAGCAGCCACACAAAGTAACTCCTGACCTGATGCCCTGCTGGAACCGGTTCAGCTGGCCTTAAATGCGATTCAGCGTCCAATCAGTGTGAACGCGCTATTTTGAAATAGCAAAACACTATTTTGAAATGCATTTTGTGTGTAGATGCATTATTTCGAAATATCTTATTTTGAAATAACTATATCGAAATAAGATATTTCGGAATAACGCTGTAGTGTAGACATACCCTCATAGAGTAAGTGATACCAAGGAATAAAAACTGGCATGTACTTCATGTACAAGCTATAATGCTTATTAAGAAATGCCATTGGATAGTACATACACCATTCTTGTAATTGATAGAAAATGCTAGTATGGACCATTATTGATGCCTCTGATCATTTCTTTTAGCTTGTTATGTTTCATTGCATATACCAGAGAAGTTAGATAACACTATAAAATACTCTTGTTGAAAGTTTGCAATGCAATACTGCTTTTTTCTTAGAATTCAGAACAAAGAGCTCCAAACTAGAGAGAGATTCAGGCTACTCCCTAAAATAGGCACAACTCATCCCTCTCTTTTACTTAGGTTTTCTGTCTGCACATTAACGCAGTAGGCCCAGATTACATGGGTCTGAGTACCCTACTGAGCACCCTCATTTGCAAGCAGGACCAGGAAAAATACGATAACATTTAGGGATAACATACAATGTTAAAGTTTTCAATACACTTCAGTTTCTTCAGCATGGGTTAGATTCTCACCTAAACCAAACACCATATGCTTCAATAGAATGATTACACCTAGTGCTAGGCCTGAATCCAACCCCAGATCTGAATCCTGATTTAGATACAAATTGAAGCTCAAATCTGTTTTTATAAATATGCCAAATCAAATCTCTGAAGCTGAACATTGTGAATTTGGAAAATTTGGGTTTGGATCAGAACTTCAGGGATATTCAGATCCAGAATTGTAGTCCGCTACAAACAAGCGGGACATAGCAAATTCTGAGTGTAAAGGCTTTGAGGTTCAAATTACAAGGCAAGCCACAGCTGTAGGTCTTAAAGAAAAGTCTGTTTAGTCTCTCTGTTTTCTGTCTACAAAATGTGCCTCCCTCTTCAAAGGCAGAGTTTATGCTATTTCAGGCCTTTGTCATTCTCCATTCTGTTGCACATTGAACCTTGCAGTCCTAGTCTTCTTAGCCTCGATCCAAGCAGAGTTTTTCTCCTTGGGTGCTATGGTGTACACCAGGGGTGAGCAATAATTATTAATTGTGGGCCACTCCAAGATTTTGGCAGGTGGTCAAGGGCTGTATTTTTACTGAGGAGGTGCAGGGACTGGGACAGAAGTTGGGTGAAGAAGAGAGGTTGGGGTAGGGGACTGGAGGGCAGGAGGGGATATAGAGTCTGAGAGGGAGTTTGGGTGAAGGAGGAGGTTGTGATATGGGGTAGGGGAATGGGATGCAGGGTCAGGGGGAGTTGTGACCTGGGAGAAAGGAGGAAAGGGGTACAGAGGGTTTGGGTGGTGGCCTGGGGGCAGGTAGTTGGGGGGATGGAAGAGGGGTGGGTGCCAGAGACAAGCTCTGGCTGGGAGGCGCTTACCAGCCAGCAGCCCTGCAGGAACCTGAGCTGCAGTCGCAAGCTGCTCGACGTGGGTCTGCTCCAGGCAGAGTGGGAGGAGGAAGGAGGCTTTATCTTCTGCCCCTGCCTGCTGCAAAATTTCTCAGCTCCTATTGGCTGGAAACTGGCCAATGGGAGCTGAGAGATTTTGCTTGGGGGCAGGACAGAGTGCAAAGCCTCCCTCCTCACTCCCCAGCATCCAGACCATAGAGCAACCACATTTAAAGCAACTGCAGCTGTACTATGCTTAAGAGTTCCAGCAAGGCAGCTGGGGGCCAGATCCGGTGGCTTGGCAGGCCAGATCCGGCCCACTAGCTGCCTCTTGCTCACTGTGGTGTACAACCCTCCTTTTAATTAAAGGCATTCTTCTCACCAATGCACAGCTATCAGCCCTTGCTTCCTTCCGGTACCGAAAACTTACATAGTCTTTGATCTAGGGGAGTGCTTCCCTTTTGGTAAAGCATGACAACTTCCACCCTTTTCTATGGATGAGATACTAGTATTTTGCCGGACTGTTACAGAGATATGATGCTCAAAGTCCAGAACTGAGTTTGAATCTGAGATTCTGGTTTGAGACCATTGAGATAAACATGTTAGTTATGTAGCTGGCAATGAAGACATAGGTAAAGAAGAGGAACAATTGCCTAGCGCTATCCTCTGGCATACACACATGTAGCCCAAGGTCCAGTGTGCTTCAGGAGCAGCAATTGGAACTACAAATTGCAGACTACAGACTGTGGCATGTTTGGAGAACTTCCTGGTTCCTGCTAGGATGTCCCCTCTGCTCCTCAGGAGGGTCTCAGCACTGACTGAGCTGGGAGCATATAGGCTGCAAGCAGAGTGGAGGCTGATGAACCGAAACGGGGTTCCCCGGCTAGCAGAAGGGATGTAAGAAATGCCGCTTTTCCTATCATGTTGTTCTTTTAGTTAAGGGGCACAGCTGATAGCCATCAGAAAATAAACTGCTTGTGTTTGACAGATACTTGTGTAGCGTGTCTTTGTACTTTGAGAACCCAGTGTCTGACCTTAGACTTATTCTTGCTGGCAACAAACTGTAATCCTGTTTTGTGTTCTTTATACAGGTTGAACCTCTTAAACAACATCTGGACCACAGATATTGCTGGACCAGAGAGCCTCGGCTGGCCAGGTTCAAAATCATAGTCTGGGCTGGGCTGGCAGTAGGAAGTCCAACCCCAGCGAGGCCAGCACGGGGAAGAGCACAGCCTTGGCCAGGGCTGGAGGCAAGGAGCACAGCCCCAGCCAGGGCTGGAAGTAGCAGAGCTCGCAGCCAGGAATGCAGCCCTGGTCGGGGCTGGTGCTGTGGGAAGCACAGCCTCTGTCATGGCTGGCGTGGTGCAGGAGTGCAGTACTGGCTGGGGTAGCGGTGGGGAGCTCAGCCCTGGCCAGGGCTGGAGTCAGCTAGGCACATAGCCTGAACCGGTGCCATGGTGAGTGGTGCAGCCACTGCTGGGCTGCAGTCAGTGGGGCCGGCTGTCTCTGAGGCTGGCACAGTGGGGGATGCAGCACCGGTCAGACCTGGCACGGTGTGGGGTTGGAGGCAGCAACATGTGGCAGGAAGCGCAGCCCCAGCCTGAAGCAGAGCCTACAGCCGGGGAGGGACCCTGAACCTCCCTTCATCCGTCAAACTCCATTGTTCGGGACCACTCAGGTCCCGAGGGTGTTGAACAAGGGAGGTCCAACCTGTAGTACAGTGGTCACCAACCAGTAGATCAGGATCTACTGGTAGATCTTGGAGCCTCTGACAGGTGATCCTGACTGGTTTGGCCAAGAGGCTATGAAGTGCCAGCACTTCAGCTACCCCTACCCCCACTGCTGTGCATTTCCTGCCCTTTGCCTTGGAGCTGCCTCCCGCACCCCACTGGGAACCTCCTGCTTCTTGTGCAGAACAGGGAAGGGAGAGGAGGGGGTGCTGATGTCAGGGTGCCCCCTCTCCCACCCTGTATTCTATCTCTACAGAATGGGGTGGGGTCACAAGGCTTGGAATGGAGGGAGTTTGCTGGCTGCTTTTAGGAGTTATGCAGAGCCAGGGCAGGGCTGAGCACCACCACCCAGCAGCCACCTGAGGTAAGCAGTGTCCAGCTGGAGCCACGTCCAAACCCCTGCCCCAGTCATGAACCCCCCTGGACCCAAACTCGCTTACAGAACCTGTTCTCCCTCCTCCACCTCAACTCCCTGCCCCAGGCTCAGCTCAGAGCCCCTCTCACACTCCAGATTCCTTAGCCCAAGACCAGAGCCTATGCCCCAACCCTCTGCCCCTGCCTGGTAAAAGGGAGGGAGGATTGGGGAGGAAGGGAAGATGGAGTGAGCAGGGGCAGGACCTCAGAAAGGGACATGAAGGAGGTGGGACAAGGGTATTTGGGTTTGAGGTAGATCCTGATTGAACTTAAATTCAAAAAGTGATCTTTTACTTAATAAGGTTGGAGACCATGCTGTTGTATGATGCCTGTTCCTGATAGTACGTGTACCTCAGACCAGACCCACTGAGACAAACTGGCACACAATGCAGAGCACACCAAAGAGCATAGGACTAGTCTCCCAAAGGTGTGTAAAAAAGTCACAAAGCTTCTCCTATGTTGAATAATCTCATACTGGGCTGGTGAAAAGGAGGGGGCTACACAAGTAAACCACTTCATCTACTCCTACACAATCCCACAAATAAATCAACAGTACTTTGTTGCTGATGATATTAAAACCAGATCTAGTAGAATGAGCATAAACACCTTAGCCTCATTCACCTATCTTAATTGTAATAATTTAATCATTTAACAACAAAACAAGACCACACAATATACACAATATACAATAATGGAGTGTCATGCCATATGCTATTCTGAGTTGTTGTAGCTGCGTCCATCCCAGGATATTAGAAACAATATATTTTATTGGACAGATTTCTGTTAGGGAGAGAGAGAGACAAGCTTTAGAGCTACATCTAGCTCTTCTAAACAGCTTGTCTCTCTCTCCCCAACAAAGACAAGCTGTTAGGAAGAGCTTGGTGTAGCTCAAAAGTGTGTCTGTCACATCAACAGAAGGTGGTCCAATAAAGGATATTGCCTTATCCATCTTGTTTCTCTCATGTCATGTACATTCATTTCCATTTCCACATAAATTTTGTAAAGTCCTCTGTTTATAGAATTATAATAATTTGTGACTCTGGGTTTTGTATGGACGTAGTTTTGCACAAGCCCATTTTTTGCTCTGCATTTGTGTGCATATTGTTTAATATTTGCCTGTTTTAATAGTAAAACTTTGAAAACTATGATCTGAGTCAAATCAGACTTAAAGCAGAAATTCACCATCACCTGCTCACTGTCGCTATGTATACACATAGAAATCATGTTGCTCTTGTAGGCCTGACTTGACATGAGTAATTGGACAGGTTTTATTTCTTGGGAGACAGGATTAGGGAGGCAAATGGATCAACAGGGTAGAAACAGACTGTCTGTACTAAGATAAAGGGGAACACCCAGGTAATCATTTACGATGGATAAGATAAACCTGGAAGTAAGACATGCACGACCGCACGTGCTGTACACGGATTGCTTCTGACAAAATGACCAAGCAAGACACAAAAACTATAATGCAATGTGTAATAAATGCATGTATATAAAGGAAGAGATCTGCTGTGCAACTTTGGATGTGTCCTTGTATTCAACCCCTATGCTTGAGTCTCATCAGTTTATCATTGCTTTGTTATAAGACAAATAAAGGATTACAAATTATGAAGCTGAAACTGAATTGAATTCTTGGGAGAACCAAATGGTCCTGGGTGGACGATTTCTGTCATATCCCTTGTCGCCTATAACAGCTATGTATGCAGCTCCCTGTATTTGCCATTTATTTGAGGAGAGAGGCAAATGGAATTATTTGAGCTCATTTCAAACTGAGTTTCAATATATATACTCTTGGTATAATTTTGGGATTATTTTTTATCATGTCTTAACTCTATAAATTTTTTTTCTCCTGTGGATGTGTAGCTATTGCAACCTAAATTCATATGGACTTTAAAAATTCATTTTTAGCCCCTTAGATTTGATTGTTCATGTTTTGTAGGATTATAGCTTCTTAGTTTTAATGGCTATTTTTGAATGCTGTCTTGGGGTCAATGTTGAGAAACTCTGAATATCATCTTTAGTGCTGAAATATACTTTGAATTTCCATGTCTGAAGCAACAAAACCACTTATTGTTATCATTTTTGAAAAAATGCCAAGCTACAGCCAAATATTTCTCTGCCTGCTACAGAAAGCTAGTTCTTGCCTTCATGTCATGCACTGTAGAATTCATTATTGTAATGCCTTGTTTACTTACATTTCTTTCTGGTTCTAATAGGCTTTTCAGCCTTCAGCATTCAAGGCCCTTGTCCACAGAGAGAAGAAAAATAAAAATAAAGGGAAAACATCAGGCTCTTTCATCAAGATTTTCACAACTGACTGTAAAAGTTTATTGTTAACCATATGTGTGTCACACCATAGGAAGAAAAATCTATTGTAACACTTTGAGATTCAGCAACTTCACTGCAAGTGGGAGTTTGTGGAAATGACTGCATGAATAAAAACTATTTTCTGATGTTCTGTTTTAACCTTTGTAGACTAGTGAGAGAGACTGTTAAATATTTATTCCCATGTAGAACTCTTATGGGTTGTAATCAAGTCACCTTCAATAGACCTTCTGTCTATTAGGCTAAATAGATGGAGTTCTTTCAGTCTATCATTATAAGGCAAGCAAATGGTCTGGTAGCACTTTATAGACTAACAAAACATGTAGATGGTATCATGAGCTTTCGTGGGCACAGCCCACTTCTTCAGATGACCGGAGTTATGATTAGAGGATAAGGAAACTCAAAATAAATAGGAGAGGGGAAGGAGGGGGGGAGGGGGGGAGAAAGATGTTCTGTCGCCCACCCCCCTACCTCTATGCATAAAGTATCAGGAGAAAGGGTGCTAAACCTGAGTAGATAAAGATCAAAGTCAGTGGATGGATAAGGCAGGAAGGATACTATTCTACTCAGGTTTAGCACCCTTTCTCCTGATACTTTATGCATAGAGGTGGGGGGGGGGGGGATGACAGAACATCTTTCTTCCCCCTCCTTCCCTTCTCCTATTTATTTAGAGTTTCCTTATCCTCTAATCATAACTCCAGTCATCTGAGGAAGTGGGCTGTGCCCACGAAAGCTCATGATACCATCTACATGTTTTGTTAGTCTATAAAGTGCTACCAGACCATTTGCTTGCTGTTTTTTTCTGTAACAGACTAACTCGGCTACCCCCTGAAGCTCCAGCACTATAAGGCATATTTTCTAATTAATCATTCTTGTGGTGGTGTACAAAGCTTGTTCTATATGGGTAAAGCTAACATCCATGGAAGAAAATGGAGTTGCACATTCAATTGTTTCCTAGTTGCTGGTCCACTCATGGTCTGCCTTTCCCATTCCTGCACACAGAGGTGTGGAGTGGGTGTGCAGGGCTTGAGCAGAATGATATTCACCAGTGTTTTTTCTACAAATCAATCATGTTCAAGTGATGTTAAATAGCTGCTGACTCCTTAACTATACAGTATATGTGTTTCTTTCATGGAATAGCTGCACCTTTGCTTAGTACAAGTGAAATATTTTATTATGAATAATCTGAAAGAACCCTATAACCATTATAGGTAGCTCTCTCAGTCAGACTCTAGCTATAAAAATAAATAAAAATAAAAATAAATAATCAGCCTTCACGAGCAGGTATAATAGGTGGGGGAAGGCACAGCCTTCCCAAACTGCCTGCCTGGCCCTGTCCACACTCCGCCCCCAGAAGGCCTACAGCAGAGTGTGGCTGCCCCCCAACACTTGCCATCCCTGTGCTCCTGGCTGGGGAGGCTTGAGCCACGTGCTGCCTGCCCTTCCTGTGCGTCCTCCTTCCTCCCCATGCTCTGGAGCTGGGGAGGCTGGAGTCACCTGCCCATCTTCCCTCCCTGTGGTGGTGGTGGGGTACATGCAGTGTGGCCCTCTGTGGTGAGGAGGCCGGGGAGGCGGCTTGGCTCCTGTGGGAAGCCTCAGAGGAAGGGGCAGGGCTGGGAGCTTGCTTAAGTGTGAGTACAAGGGTAAAACTGTTAAAGAAGATATTTGAACATGCATGGTACATGGCTCCCTGATCCTGCAATGAATTCTGCATAGGCAGACTAAATGAGGATCACAGATTAGGACCTTATTCTGTCTATTCTTTGACAAACATTCATTTTTCTTTGAGTGGTCCCCGTGGGTGCTCCACTCTTGGTGTCGGGCTCGTCCTGGCATCACTGGTCGGAGGTTTTCAGTAGCAGTTGTCAGCCAGACCGCGCGTGCACGGTCAGCGTCTCACGACTTTCGCGCCTTTGATCGCGCGGTCCGGCTCCCCTCAGTTCCTTTCAACCACCCTCGGTTGCTGGCGGAGCTTCTCTGTTCTCCTCAGTGAAGCTCAGCTTCTGTTGCAAAAAGAGTTAGTTAGAGTTTCATGTAGGATAGTAGTTAGCAGTAGTTAGTTAGTTGTTAGTGTTAGTGCTTAGTTATCTAGTTGAAAACAAGAAACTGAAATTGACGTGCCTGGCTCCTCAGGCTTCAAAAGGTGTGCCCGCTGCTGGGAGACTATGCCGGCAACAGATGGGCATGTGGCTTCTATCCGCTGCCTGGGGGAAGCTCACATCCCTCACAAATGTGAGCACTGTTTAAAACTAACCTCCAGGGCATGGAAAGAAAGCGAAATGCGTCTTAAGCTGTTTTTATTGGATGAGGCTCTACAGCCTTCAAGCGGCATTCTGCCACTGGCTGCAATCAGTACGGAGGCACAAAAGAGAAGTGCTTTGTCCCCCGGGCCATATTCAGATAAGAGAGTGAGGGCATCTCCCACCCACTCTTTACCTGCTGCACCCTCACCAAGGGTCAGTGGAGGGGACGAGCCAGGCACGTCGGGATCCGCACCCACTGCCCTTAGAATGACTGCTGGGGCCGTGGCGAAGAAATCATCTGTCCCGGTGCCGAGAGCAACTGCCATGCCGGCACGGAAGGCGGCATCGGCACTGGCCCTGAAAGCCACAGGAAAGGTCGGCTCGGGACCGCTAGCCCAGCTGACAGCATCGGAGATGCAGCAGGCACTGGCACCGGCACCGAAAGCTGCGTGTGGAGCCGGCTCTGCACCGCCAGCACAGCTGGGGGCACCGGAGCAGCAAACACCGGTGCCAGCACCGAGAGCTGCGCACAGACACAGCTCTGCACCGCCAGCACAGCTGGCGGCACTGGAGGCACAGCAAATACCAGTGCCAGCACCAAGAGTCGCGCGCAGAGACAGCTCAGCACCGCCAGCACAGCTGACGGCACTGGAGACACAGCAGACACTGGCGCCAGCACTGAGAGCCGCGCAGGCAGATGGCTCAGCACCAACAGCACAGCTGGCGGCACCGGAGACACTGCAACCACCGGAGGCACTTCTGGCACCAGAGGGGGGTCAACTATCATGGAGGCAGCAGAGCACAGTGGGGAACCACAGCACTCTCCAGCACTGATAGTGCATGACAATGGAGACCATGCCCAGCTGGACAATGGCCCAGCTGCAGCACCAAGAAAAGCCACTTGCAAAACAACCATGCGCCTGTCAGCTCTCTTCCCGGCACTGTCTCCTTCACCTCCTAGGCACTATTCCCCCATGCAGGGGGCCAGGCACTACCGCAGCACTTGGAGGTCTTATTCACTGCGGCACAGCCCTAGACCTCAGAGACATCACATGTTGCCTCATCACAGATACTCACCGTCATCGGCAAGGTGCTCGCCTCATTTGCCGTGTTCACTGAGGCATTCTCCCTACACAATTTACTATAGACATCATGGCAGCATTACATTTTCCAGACGGTCCTCCCCAACCAATTCTGACCGTTACCATGATCGATGCCACAGAGCACACAGCTACTTACAGGTACCACTCTGATACTCGACCTACATGCTGCTGCCACTCCCCGGACTATCAGCGCGTCCCAGTGGGAGCACACACACAGCAGAAGGAATACCTGTCTGCATCACCTTCAATCAGTCCTCAGGCACAACCTCAAAAGTCTGATCCCGAAGAAGGACAGATATCGGAAGCTGAGGATCAGCCTGAGCAGATGGCACCAACAAATCAGACTTCAGTAGCTCCCAATGAGGTGGTCTGCCCTGAGGATATGTCCCCTCCAGATGACCTGAGACAGTTTCAGGAACTGTTTAAATGGGTTGCTGAGTCTCAGGATGTACAGCTAGCAGAGGTGCAAACCAAGTAACATTGCCTACTGAAAAATCTCCATCCACAACAACGTTCGAAAATTGCTCTTCCAATCGATGAGGCAATCATGGAGGCTGCAGACGAAATATGGCAGTCACCAACCTCGACAACCCCGACAAGCAAACAGGCTGACAAAAGATATTTCGTCTCAGCCAAGGTCTTCGAGTTTCTCTTTAATCACCCGCAACCTAATTCCTTGGTTGTGAATTCAGCTCAACAAAGGTCAAAGGCGCCACAGTTCAAAACCATCGGTGCAGACAAAGAGGCAAAGAAACTCGATATCTTTGGCAGGAAGTCCTACTCCTCTGCCACCCTACATAGCTAATTATGCTGCCCTACTTTCCAGTCATAATTTTGATAATTATTCCAAATTGACTGAACTGGCTCAATATCTCCCAGATTCCAAGAAGCCGATCTTAAAGTCAGTAGTGCACGAAGGTTATACTACATCGAGGGCAGGACTTCAAATCACAATGGCTGTCGCGTACACAGCAGCATGCTCTATGGCCACAGTCATTTCCACGCGTAGAGTGTCCTGGCTAGCCACAGCGGGAGTCCCCAAAGAGCTGCAAGGCAAGGTGGAGGACCTTCCTTTTGACAAACAGAAGCTGTTCACGGAGAAAACAGATGAAGTCCTCCACTCTGGGAAAGATTCCCGTACAACCTTACACATTTTGGGGATGTACACCACTCCGTTTAGGCGCAAGCGATATTATCCGTACCAGAGGAGATACGATGACCAGTATCAGAGGCAACAGCAGCGTCCATATGAGCAGACATGTCCAAAACAGCAACCTCAGCGCAGATGGCCTCAGCCTGCACGAGCAAATAAACCATCATCCGCAAAGCAGCAGGTTTGACTCCTCGGTCAAGGGCATGCAGACATCTCACATCATCACAAACCAACATCACGTTCTTCCCTTGTTCCACCATCGGTTACAGCCCTTTTATCAGCAGTGGGCTGCAATAACATCCTACCGATGGGTGTTGGAACTGGTGACATCTGGATTCACAATTCCACTCACCTCCGTTCCTCCTACTACCCCACCAACCCCATCCCTTTTTAGGGACCCATCTCACGAGGAACTCTTACGACAAGAAGCCCACCATCTTCTCTCCATCAGGGCAATAGAGAGAGTTCCAAATCAGTTCAGAGGAAGAGGGTTTTACTCCCACTACTTCTTAACTCAAAAGAAGTCCGGAGGATGGAGACCCATTCTAGATCTGCGGGGATTGAGTAGTTACCTCCAGAAACAGAGGTTCAAGATGGTGACGCTAGCTTCAATTATCCCATTGCTCGACAATGGGGATTGGTTTGCAGCCCTCGACCTGCAAGATTCTTATTTCCACATCGCCATACACCCAGCACACAGGCGATTCCTTCAGTTCACAATAGGAAGCGATCAATTCCAATATCGCGTTCTACTCTTCGGTCTGACAGCCTCTCCAAGGGTTTTTTTGAAAACGCTTGCAGTTGTGGTGGCACATCTCTGTCGAATGAATGTGGTGGTATTTCCTTACCTGGACAATTGCCTCATGAAGGGCATAATGCAGAAAGAGGTGGCACGCATGGTTATGTTGACTGTTCAAACTTTCAACTCCCTGGGCCTTATAATCAATGAATAAAAGTCCACTTTGGATCCTACGTAGAACATAAAGTTCATAGGTGCCACGCTCGACTCCATTACTGCGAGAGCGTACTTACCTGTAGAAAGATTTCACACAATACAAGACCTCGTGACCGTGCTCGTCGATGCTCCCACAATGTCAGTACACACTTGCACGAAATTGATGGGCCATCTGGCCGCTACCACTTTTGTAGTTCTTCATGCCCAGCTACATTTTCGATGCCTCCAGCAGTGGCTCGTGTCCATATACATACCTTCAAGGCACAGCATCCAAAAGATAGTAGCACCCCCCAGCCTACATCCGCAAGTCCCTCACATGGTGGACGAAACCTCACAACCTCATGGCAGGAGTTCCATTCCATCGGCCGCAACCTTCCTACCAAATAACCACAGAGGCTTCCCTCATCGGTTGGGGTGCACACATGAACAGGAGGAAGGTGCAGGGTAGGTGGTCAGACTCCGAAAGACTTCTTCACATAAACCTCTTAGAGCTCAAAGCTATTTTTCATGCATGCAAACACTTTCGCATTCATATCATAGGCACTGTGGTCAGAGTGTTGACAGACAACATTGCCGCGGTGTATTATACCAACCGGCAAGGAGGAGCAAGATCATGTTCGCTGTGTGCGGAAGCAGTCCGTCTGTGGAACTTCTGCATCCAAAACATCACAGAGACAGCGTCATACTTACCTGGCTCCAACAATACGATTGCAGACTCTCTCAGTTACCATTTCCCACTGGATCACGAGTGGGAAATACGAATGGACATCTTTCACCAAATTTTCCACAGATGGGGAACACCTCTTATAGATCTATTTGCCACTCCACACAACAGCAAATGCCAATTTTTCTGCTCCAGGGCAGGAATCGGGAAGGGATCACTCGGGGATGCACTGTTAATCAGCTGGGAGGGATCACTACTTTATGCATTCCCTCCAACAGTACTCATTCCCAGAACACTAGAGAAAATCAACGCCGAATCGGCACGAGTAATATTACTGGCCCCGGCGTGGGCGAGACAGCCCTGGTATCCATTCCTCCACAGGATGTCAGTGAAACCGCCTTACCCACTCCCCCCCATCAAATCTCCTATCACAGAATCAAGGTTCTCTCCTTCATCCCAAGCCAGGAACTCGTCACCTAGCAGCCTGGTTCCTGATTGGCTCAAAACAAATGAGCACCTCTGTTCGGAGCAAGTGAAGGCAATCCTTCTGCACAGTAGTAAATTATCTACCCGAAAGTCTTACCTGGCAAAGTGGACTAGATACGCACAGTGATGTTGCAACAATCAGACTAACCCCGAAACAGCTCCACTCCATCAAATCCTTGATTACGTTGTCCATCTGCAAGGTTCCGGTCTGTCAATCTCTTCTCTGAAAGTACATATAGCAGCGATTAGTGCCTTTCATCACCCTATAGAAGGTTTCTCCATGTTCTCCCACCCAACTACTAAAAGGTTTCTGAAAGGACTAACTAACCTTCACCCCCCACGGAAACCACTTACCCCTTCGTGGAACCTAGATTTGGTACTCGATACCATGATGTATCCTCTGTTTGAGCCATTAGCAACTATACCATTTCGAATGTTAACAATGAAGGTAGTCTTCCTATTAGCGATTACATCGGCACGTAGAGTCAGCGAGTTGGCTGCACTGATGGCAAATCCACCGTTCACAGTGTTTACTAAAGAGTCGGTCACACTACACTTACATCTGACATTTATTCCAAAAGTATGTTCTTTGTTCCATCTCAACGAACCCATAGTACTGCCATCTTTTTGTCCTAAACCTCACTCATCACAGAGGGAAGCCTCATTGCACACCCTCGATGTGCGCCGAGCACTCTTGTTCTATATCGATAGAACTCGGGACTAGCACAGAACGGACAGATTACGAGTGTCAATAGCACAGCGATCCAAAGGCAGTGCGCTTTCTTGCCAGCATATTGCAAAATTCATAGGCACATGTATTACTACTTGTTACGCTACCTGAAATAGACCTCTTCTCTCACAACCAAGAGCTCATTCCACAAGGGCAGTAGCTACATCCACAGCCTTCGCCCATGGAGTGTCCCTGGAAGATATCTGCCGGACGGCCACGTGGTCATCAAATACTACCTTCATGCAACACTATGCAATTGTGCAACGTTTAGCCAGAGACTCGGCTGTGGCCTCTGCAGTATTATCAATAATGGATAAACATTAAGTCCAGAGCACTGTCTGGGTACTTCTCTACAGTCACCAAGAGTGGAGCACTCATGGGGACCACTTGAAGAAGAAGACGAAGTTACTCACCTTCGTGCAGTAACCATATTTCTTCAAGATGTGTCCCTGTGGGTGCTCCATGTCCCCCTCTCCTCCCTGCTCTGGAATTTGTTTCTTTCTTGTTGCAGACAACTGAGCGGTGAGAGGAACTGATGGGAACTGGACCGCACGATCAAAGTAGCTGACAACTGCTATTGAAAACTTCCGACCAGTGACGCCGGGACGAGCCTGACACCAAGAGTGGAGCACCTACAGGGACACATCTCGAAGAAATGTCGTTACTGCATGAAGGTGAGTAACTTCGTCTTTCTGAGACAGCAATTTGTATGCTTACGCCAATATGTTCAATGTGACCATTAATTATGAGTGGCTGCTTTTGAAAATCTTGACCTTATTCTTTCCATATTTTATTTTATGTGGACAACAGCTTCAATTCCAAATTTGTGAGTTTATTTCAGTGGGATTTAAATACAGGCTTAATGGTTTTAGTGTTGCTGAAATGGAGGATATTAGAACCAAATATTAAGGACAATAGAATTGTGCACCAGTAAATAATTAACTATTATCACAGATTGTAAAATTAGGTCATGATTTTATCTGGATACCAAAAAGCAAGAGGAAGATAGATATGTGGGGCTATAAATGACCATGGTCAAGTACTTTAATAATATTTAATTTTTCTTTCTGTGAGCGGCTGCTGGTTTGGTGGGAGTTTGAGGTGTGTGTGTTTGGGGTTTTTTTTTAAGCTATATTGTTTTTAAATTATAACAATTTAAAAATGTTATGCTTCTCTATTCACTCAGGGTTTAGTGCAAGGTAACACTAAATTAAAATTAAACAATCAAAACAATTAAAGTAACTTTTAATTGGAGAAATTGACACAATTTAAGAATGCATTAAAATATAAAAAGCAGGAATCTGTTCTACAAACTGTTAGTCACAGGAAAAGCTTTCATATTTAAAGTCCCATTGACTCAAATGGGACTATTCTTAGGGGTAAGGACAAATTGGTTGCAGAGTATAACAGGTATTGTAAGATCAAGCTCTGGTTATTTTTCCATAATTCATGTTTTCCTGTTTGACTAAAAATAAGCAACAGGGTGAAAATATTTGAATTTCATTGTATTTGTGCAATTAATATATCTGTATTAGAGACGAATTAGCTCTGATAATTACCATTGGTGCTATTATTCATAAACTCAATGCCAGTCATAGTAATAAAAAGAAAAGAATAATAATTTCTTGTTGTATAAAGTAGTGATCAACTTTAATTAGCAGCAGTTTCAATCAAATCATATTTATCGTCATAAGCATAAGCTTGTAAAATATAATTTTGTCTGACAAGTTATGCTCATTGGAAACAATTTAAGTGATGGGATATAGACATATAGGCACCATATGCTTACCTCTACAAGACTGTCAGGAACTACTGTTTGAGGATCATATGATTTAATAATAACTATTTTGTGTTTTATTGCTAACACAATAATTTGACATTAATTAGATCTGAGGAGAGGAAATATGCCCCATCATCAGCACGACTTATTACAGTTATTTTATTGTCCTCTTTGGATGTAGGTGAAAATAGACTGTTTTACTGACCTACATGTCAACCATAAGGTATTATTAGGGGATAAATCCCAAGGGTTATTTCAAGGGTAACCTGAAATGGCTTTTATTAAAGAATTAAAGCTGTTTTTAGGGTTGAATTCTGCTCCCAATTAATACACATGGAGACAGGACCAGGCCTTTAAACAATCTGTACTGCTTGTAGACTTAAATATAATTTTAAAATAAATTCTTCACAGATGGGCCAGGACCAAGACCAAAACCAAAACCACAGGATGCCCCTGGCCAGGGATGAAAAAGAGCACTGGGCTGGACTGGTGCAGAGATCCTGGACCTCATCAAGGTCTGGGGGGAGGAGACCAACCTCTAGGATCTCCGTAATAGTAGGAGGAATACAGATATCTATGGCCATATAGCTGTCAGCCTGGCCAAAAAAGGATGCATGTGGACCCTCAGCCAGGTCCGCGTGAAAATAAAAGAGCTCCTGCAGGCCTACAACAAAGCCAGGGAGCAAAGTGGACACTCTGGGGCAGCTCCTTACACCTGCCACTACTACGAGCAGCTGGTTGCCATCCTGGGAAAGGGGCCAGTCACCTCCCATCCTGTCCTCGTTAAGTCCGGTCAGAATACACCCAGCATCAGCCTCCCCAAGGGTGAGATTGTGGAGGACAAGGAAGAGGAGAAGCAGGAGGAGGAGGACAGCCAGGACACCAAGTCCGCCAGCCACGAGGTGCTCCTCACCCTGGAACCAGTCCCCCACTCCCAGGATGTCTCCCCAGCCTTGGACAATTCTGGCAAAGGCACTTCAGGAGGAGGAAAGGCACTGCCAGGAGGAGGAAAGGCACTGGCACTTCAGGAGGAGGAAAGGCACTGCCAGGAGGAGGAAAAGGTGGGGACCCCAGTAGCACTCTCTCTGGCAAGTGGCCTCTGCCGCTCACACACACCTCACCCATCCCCCTCTTCCACTGGGCAGGGATCGAAGTTCTCTCTCTCTTGTCCCCGGGCCGTGGGTATAGCGAGGCTCCCTGGGATGTCTGTGTTCCTGCTGGAAAGTGCCTGCTGTCTAGGCAACAGATGTCTTTGCTCAAAGCACATTGCCATCGTCTGAACCGAGATCTTCGGTGTTGGTGCAGAGATTAGGGCTAGGCTTCATGCACAGTGTCTCCTGGGATGACTGCCCTTGTAACTTTTCTTCACAGCTGGGCCAGCTGCAAGTGTGGTGCATCCACTACCTGCCACCCCATGTACCTAACTTCACGTGGTCCACCAGAGGAAGTGAACTGCTGCAGGACCAAATGACCTACCTCCAGTCCCTCATCTAGGGATTTGGTGAAGAGCGCCAGGAGCAATGCCACCAACCAGGAGGAGCACCGGGTGACGGGGATCAGTGGAAGGCTGGAAGATGGATCACAATCAGCTGTCCTGTCACCTGAGGGCAGGGGGGACCCACTTGCAGAGCTCCAGGAAGGTGGCCTTCTGCATGCAGAAGTTCTGGAGCCACTGTTGGTCCTCCTATCGCTGCTGGATGGTGAGATCCCACCAGTCAGAACTGGTCTCCCTCCACCAGAAGCGGTGTTCCACAGTGTATGGGGGATTGAGGAATATTTGCTGCAGCAGGCGCAGCAGGGCCTGGATAAAGAGGTCCTCCTGTTTGGGCTGGTTGTCATCATTCTGAATCAGCATGTGGACAGTGTGGATGAACTGAACCATGAGGCACAGCACAAGGCCCATGAGTCTGGCACTGCTTTGCAACAACTCCAGCTCCATGTTGGAAGTGCTGTGGCATCCGCAAGGGCAACCAGAGCACATAGCATGCGTTTGGTGTCCCATGAGGGGATAGGCAGTGAAGGAGTGGTGTGTGAGACATGGCTGTAGAGAGTACATGTCTCAGCTAGCCTCTGCAAGCAGTCACAGGAATTGTCCACCCTCCTGGTGCCCTCCCCGGAGTGCTTCCAGGAGCTTTAAATCTGATGCAGGCTCCAATCTGTGTGGATGCACAATTTCAAAATAATTCTGAGCCATTTCGATGCTGCCTTGTAATGTGGACATGCTATTTCAAAATTATTATTTTGAGCGTTATTATTTATTTCACAATAATTTCCTAGAGTAGATATGCTTTCAACAAGCTTTCGAGCCACACAAAGATCTTCTTCAGGTCTGGGGAGAGGTACTCCAAACATCACAGATAAATGTAAGGTGGAATAGATTGTTTAGCATAAGTAGTTAGAAACTCTCCTCAGGGACCTTTGAACGTGTGCTAACTGCTTATGCTAACCTCTCTCTTTAATCCTTCATTTAGCTGTGACTAGGTAGGGGGCTGCAGCACCAAGACTTCTTCTGTGAAGGCACTGCCTTTTTAAAAAGCCCAACTCAGTACCTTCAGTTGTTGTCCTTTTAGTAATTCTTGTCCGGGCTCAGTCTTCAAAGAGGCCAGCAGGAGCCATCACAATATCCTTGCCTGGTCTGACTAGGTTCTGGGCTCAATCTGCTAGGCTTAGTATGCCCACACTGATCTGTCCATGATCCTGCTGTTCTTCTAGCCAACCAGATGCCACTTCTTCCTCTTTGAGCTCCATGCAGCAACTGACTGCTCTCCCTTTGCTGCTTCCTTTTATATGGCCCCTGTGGTCCCTGGTTGGTTGCTCCAGGAGTCCCTCTGACAGGCCACTCCCCTACAGACAATCTAGGCTGCCTAGAGAACTTCTCCTCTTCTCTTTTCTGGGGTGGGAAGAGGCAGGGCTTCAAGGCTACCATCAGGGGGACTCTGAATCTCATCCACATAATCACAGACTATTACAAATTAAGGTCAGAAAGAAACACCATTCATCCACCCTAGCTTCCTACACATCACATGCCAGCAACACCACTCATCACCCAATACTTTTAATATGCTTACTCTGTTTTTCTGCAAACACTTTATAATTGTTTTAAAAACATCATCTAAATAACTTCTTTGTTAAATTTTTGGATTGTAGACATTTATGCTGGGAGTAATTGCTATCTGAGATTCAAAATGTGAGTTCTTAATTTTGATTGGATGCCTAGTTCAACAGGTCATTGCCTCAGTTCACTGATTAAATGAGGTTTCCAGCATGCCTATTCAAGGCTACAAATTAAAATTCATTCTGTGAATATTCTCAAATGTTATGATGAAGATTCATGTCTGAAAAATCTCCTGCTTGAATATTCACAGAAAGTTAATAGAAAAGGAGCACCAAAATAACCAAAGTTAATACAGGGCTTCGCTCAAGTGGATGTTCTTACAAAATGTTTTGAAGGACTTGCCCAGCTCTGTTACCAGTTTTATAAATATTCATAGAAATCTGTCAATCTTCCCCCTGAAATTACTCCAGCTCTTTTTTATAAGATCTTGAGGAAGAAGTCTCTTTAAAAACATATTTATGCATATTTTTCATTGGCATGTTAGATAGATTGGCTATGGCCTTATAAATTACAGGCTTTCCTATACTCATGCAGTCATAGGGCCAAATCTCCAAGTTAACTTTAACGGCTCAGCAAGTATGGAGGGAAGAGTTTAGCCTATGATTTATACTGCCTTCAGATCTCTCAATGAGAAAGAATATAGAAATAGTTCTTATGGAATACACTTGCATGCAATTGATTTTCTGCATAACCCATATAAAATGTAACAGTCACATTTCACTAAAGTCTTACAAATTTGAGCCTTACTGAATATAACTACTGGCTTCTCCAGCAGGTTGAACAAATCAGGCCAAGAAGAAAGATTATTCATTGCATGGTGTGATTTGATTTTTTTCTTTTTACAAAAGAAAAGAAAGAAAGAAAGAAAGAAAAATTGTTTTCACAAAAGCACGCCAACATGTGACAAAGATTAGGAAATGTGCTTTAGTCCTGTTGTTCTTAGCAGGAATGAGATATAGAATGCATTGATAGACTAGGGACAACATTTTCAAATTTGGAGGCCTTAAATTGTATTAGACTCCTATATAAGTGGCCTAATTTCCATGGAAGTCGGTGGTAGCCCCAGATGCTCAGAATATCTGCAAATGTTTTATGGGTATAAAAAGCTTAACTGCAGCCTGTTCATTTTGAACATTTGGGGCTGGGCTTTTTTTTAAAAGACTAATAATGGATATCATGTTGGTTAGTCCTCAGCACTGAAGATATTCCCATAGAACTGTGCAATACTTTTAGGTGCTGATTACAATAAATAGTCTGCACATCAAGTATGAAATGCCTAGATTTGCCAGTTCAGATTCTGTCAGCACTGATGCTTTCAGGGTAGATAAACTAACTTCAATCAGATTACTATAGTATTAGCATTTGTATTACTGTAGTGGTCTGTGGGTCTTTTGGATGAGATTTTTAAAAGCAAGCTAAAGTATGTGCAGAGCAAATGGCAATGATTGCATGTCAATTTTTGTAAAAGCAGGGGGTTGCTATACTGTCTTCTGCTGTGATGGTTAGTTGTCCTTCTACCGCCAAAGAGGTTCTGCATTCCAGCAGTGCTCAGGTGTATGTAAACTTTGTGAGTAACTAGGCCTCCTTTGGGATGCCAGATGTGCATAATTCTTCTGCTGATGTCAAAGGAACTTCTCTGAGAGTTCCAGAGATAGAATGACTGAAAGATCAGGCATTGCTTTCTACTTAAGATCTTGAATGGCCGTGAATTTGTAAAATCTCATTCTTTACACTACCCCGACTGATATCTACTTATTTTAAAAAGTGTGTACTGCTATTGTGGACAAGAGACATATATCTAATATTTGTTCATTTTAAAAGTGTCCGACTTCTGCTTTCATTGCAAATGAATCCACATGAGTTTTTCTTAATAAGTGGTCTTAATTCTACTGATCGGTATTTTTTTTAAAATGAACTATTCCGCCAAATCAAAACATAATCACAAGCTACTGATTGATGAAAAAAACAATTCCATAATCACACACAGCAGAGATTTATATGGAACATGTGGAGCTCTGCTGAAAGTCTAAAATCTTTTTCTTTTGTCCTCTCTTCATAGAAATGAGGTCAAGCATTACCCAGTCCCTAGCAACAAAATTTTGACTCATTAGTCTACCACAAAGCATCCAGAATCTCCCCTTGGATCCCAGTCAAATTGTTCAAATCCTTTGGGTAAAAAAATCACAACCTCCTGAGAAAAGGAATATAGAAAATATGTCCTCACTGCATGAAATGATTTAGAGTTAGTCTGAGATTTGAATTAGAATGCCTGCACTTTCCAGGATATTGTTGGTTAATTGAATGAATTTCACAAGCACCGAGGTACTTTATAGTAAAATTTTGTAAAGACACAGTGCAGGAATTCTTTCATTAAACCATTACTGAACTGCAGCTATTTCTGCTGCAGGATCCAGCAAATATCGAGAACTCTCAACTCAGCAAAACAGTTTTTGGACAGGAAGTAAAGAAAGTACCTATTCATTTGAAGCAACTGGGAAATTTAGCTAAGCAGAAGGCAAAATTTGGTATGTCTGATGAACTGAAGAAAAATGTGGAGCCTGACAATACAAAAAATAAGAAATATCTAATATATTTTCTACCACTAAGAGAACAGGTCAAATCCCCTGCTCTGTTAAGAATTATTAAGCAGCCTGAAGACCAATTTAACTGTCAAGTGGAAGATTCTCTTTCATGGTGGAATCTGTCAATGGTATAATGCTCTCCAAACATCCCCTTTATCAGTCTTCTCCCATTCTCCTGCATATTGAGTACATCAGGAGATAAGGGGATCAGAGCAAGAAGTCTCTAATTCTCTGGCTATTCCCAGCTTCCAGAACAGCACCTTGGGAATCTTGGCCCTGATCCCACAAAATGAGCGTCTGCTTAACTTTATGTGTGAGTAGACCTATTGGAATGAATGGAATTCCCCATGCCCTCAAAATTCAGAAGATGCTTAAGTGCAGGTAACAGAATATCAGACAGAGAACTCCTGGAACTGCTGTACTTCATGAAGAGTGACAGCTGAGCTTTGTGGCCAGACAAGCACAGGATCAGAAGGTGTCAAGGTGACTTCAAGTACCTTACCACTGTCCTAGAATGAGATGAGCATATGGATCTCTGTCAACATAATTTATTTTATTATATGGATAATTCTGATTATTTTCTATCAAAACCATTCACGTTACCCAATATTTATAATTTGATTTAATAGGAATCACTTAATATTTTCCTTGTGTTTACGCAAGAATTCAATACATTTATTCATTCTCTCACTCTTTCCTGATTGTTGTATGCTCCATCACTTGAAACACTCAGTCGCACATTGTGAAAATATTTATTTGGTGACTTTGATCCTATTTGTGCTAAGATCTCATCTGCTTTTGACAGATCTGTTCTTGCAATCAGTGGTAATGGTGCAGAAGTCTTGGTCAATTAGTTGCAGACATTCAAAGGTCAAAGGAAGGTGCTCTTAAGTGTGTGGGACTCCCACTGATTAAAATGAGCGTTATATATATTTAAAGGCCTCGGGATCTGAACAGGTCAAAAAAGAATAACAACTTCTGCCTGAGTTGCCTTAGGAAGAAATAAAAATTCTCGACTTTTAAAAACTGAGCTTGAATTATTATTGCATTCTAGACCTGTTTTCATCAATGTGTGTGCCACCAATGAACATTTTAGTAAATGAAGTTCCTGACTCTGCTTTCATTCATGAAGGCCTGGGAAAAATTGAGAATGCAATTCTGAGTAGTTCCGAGTGCATCCTAGGTTGTCAAATATGTTCAGCAATTTACAGGAGCCAAATATGCTCAGCAATTTACAGGATCAAACTCTATGGCTACGTATATAGTGCACCTCTCTTGCGCAAAAGCTTATGCAAATGAGGCACAGATTAGCATATGGTCACGCTTCATTTGCATAATTAATTAGGGGACGCTTTTGCGCAAGAGGCTTTTGTGCAAAAATCCTCTCTTGTGCAAGAGCCGTTCTTCCTGAAAAAATGAGGGAAAACGGCTCTTGCGCAAGGAGGGGGTTTTTGTGCAAAAAGGAGCCATCTACACAGCTCCTTTTTGCGCAAAAGCCTCTTGCACAAAAGCGGCCCCTAATTAATTGTGCAAATGAAGCACAGCAATATGCTAATCCACATTTCGTTTGCATAAGCTTTTGCGCAAGAGAGGTGCAGTATAGACGTAACTGAATGTTCTCAGTTGGTGGAGTTTTGAGAATGGAAAGACTGGCACTGTGCCTAGAAATAGGAACTGGCTATTTTGTATCTTAGACCTGAACTTTAATGAACCTTTTAATCAGATAAAGATGTGTTTGCTCAAGCCACTCTTATCTCAAATGAGACATCAGTGTTTCCTCTAGTTCACTAGACTGTGTTTGCCATTAGCACTGAGCAGGAATGCCTTTGTTTTCCCTTTAAAAAATTCTTTATATTTATTTAGGAAAAATGAAGAAGGCCACACCACCACTGACTGTTAACCGTCATTAATACAAAGATACACTATGGACAGCCAGTCAGACTCCTGCCATCAGTTCACAAGGCTCACTGTATACAATGGACCAGGAATTTGCTGAGAGAGAACTCATAAAATATTAGATATTTTACATCAATGTGACAATGAGTTAGCAGGATTAAGCTATCAAGATGGGTATGTAGGCTCAATGACAACTTTCCTTCTTTCCTATGTCCATCCCTGCCCTGCCCCCTCTCCATCTTGTGGGGAAACTCCTTTTATTTAGTACAGGATGTTATTTTGCATATGTCAAGAGTGAGATGGGGTTCGGTCACAAAAGTCCTCTTAGGATTTTTCCCCGGTGTGCTGATCATGCCACTGACACCCACCATCTTACTCTTTGGGGGCTCTCTACCACCCTGTTCTGCTAGGCTAGATCCTCTGGTCTCCCCAAGACACAGAGTTGGGAATACTGCCCCCAGCATAGAAATGCAGACACTGAACCACTTCAGCTGTGGGAGGATGCATTTTTGGGCATAGCACCCAGGAAACCTACCCCCAAATAAATCTGTCTGTCTTTGTATAAAAGTTTTACACAGTGAAATTTCATCAGCTAAGCTTTCTCTCCACTCCCCCCCCCCACATCAGTAAAAGAGAGATATGCACAATGCTTGTTTCCCTCCCAGGTACCAATTATTTGTACTGGGCCTGATTGTAAACAAAAGTGATTTTATTAAGTACAAACAGTAGGATTTAAGTGGTTGCAAGTGAAAACAGACACATCAAAGTAAGCTACTAAATTCAAATGAATAGAAAATGCATAGCTAGTTCTAATCCACTAAGAAACTTATTGCAAGCAGATTCTTACCCTAAAGAGCTATTCTTATTTCAGGCATAATCTTCAAGTCAGAGATAAAACTCTTTTTCTCAAACTTAGGTTTCTAGCCCTCCTTGTAGCCTTTTAATGTGTCCTAGGCTGTTTTTCCAGGCTACCCGAAGACAAGCGGCTGATAGCTTTTCATTGCTTAAATAGATTCTTTCCCAAGGTGGAAATCGTTTGTTTTATATTCCCCCATCCCTGGAAATTTACCAGGTTCAAGATGGGTCCTAGTACCAGGTCACATGTCTTACTAATTCAATCACCTTTGGACTTACAGAATGAACAAGGCTGTTTCCGAGTTGTTAAGTTGATCACACAGTTGTTAAGGCTTCTGGGGAGGGAGCACCAGTAATGGCTCTCATTAGCACATTTAAAACTATAAACAGTCTCATATTTCATATTTCTAACTTCACATACAAGGATGATACATGCATCAAAATAGGATATACAGATCCAGAAGACTGTAACATTAAAACTGATTTGTTACACAAGATTTTGTCCAAGGCATCTCTGAGTTATGCATATTTATATTCATAAGCCAATTTTTATAAAGTATGGGGGGACCATCACAAAGAGCATTCTAAAAATGTACTATTATTTAGACTTAATAGTCTTTTGCTAAAATCTGCCATCAGGTTATTATTAGTTTTTGCTTTCTAGCAGAAATATAAATTGCACATTGAAAAAGAGAGCAATCTGTACATCATGGGTGATCAAGGCATGTGTACATCACAGGTGATAAAACTTTTCTGCGGGTTGTATTTTTGTTTGCACTCCTAGGGCACATCTACACTACACAGAAGATCGGTGCTGCCACAGTTGATCTTTCTGCTAAATCAAACTCAGAGGCACCGGTACTCCTGCTCCTCACAAGGAGTAAGGGAAACCAACAGGAACATTTGCTCCCGTTAGCATCCCACTTCATGGATGGCACAGAAATGTGATTTAAGATATGTCAACTCCAGTTACACAATTTATGTAGCTTGAGATGCATATTTTACTTTGACCTTCCGCTGTAGTGTAGGCCCTAATTAGCTTAAAACTTACTTGAAAGGAGTCAGTAAAAGGACAAAATAATGAGATAAGCTGGCAGTGAGAAGGAATCTGTTTCTTTTAAAGAAAAACCACTATTGCCTTCCAGAATTTTTGTAAGTGATAAAACAATTTGCAAAACAATAAGAACTATTGTTCTAGCTGTTCTTCAAACTCTTTTCGGCTTTTCTTATTATATTTTTACATGTAATTTGACAATGTGTATGGTCCTTTCTAGTTTCCTCACTAGGATTTGACTTCCACTTTTTAAGAGATATCTTTTTATCTCCCACTGCTTCTTTTACTTGGTTGTTAAGCCACAGTGGTATTTTTTTGGTTTTCTTACTGTGTTTTTTAATTTGGGGTATACATCTAAGTTGGGCCTCTCTGATGTTGTCTTTGAAAAGTTTCCATGCAGCTTGCAGAGATTTTATTTCTGTCACTGTACCTTTTAATTTCTGTTTAACTAACTTCCTCATATTTGTGTAGTTCCCCTTTCTGAAATTAAATGCCTCAGTGTTGGGCTGCTGAAGGGTTTTTCCCACCACAGGGATGTTAAATTTTATTACATTATGGTCACTATTTCTAAGCGGTCCAGTTATATTTACCTCTTCAACCAGATCCTGTACTCCGCTTAGGACTAAATTAAAAATAGACTCTCCCCTTGTGGGTTCCAGAACCAGCTGCTCCAAGATGCAGTCATTTAAGGTATCAAGAAATTTATCTCTGCATCCCGTTTTGAGGTGATGTGTACCCAATCAATATGGGAACAGTTGAAATCCCCCACTATTATCGAGGTTTTTAATTTGATACCCCCGCTAATCTCCCTTAGCATTTCATCGTCACTATCACTGTCCTGATCAGGTGGTCAATAATATATCCCTACTGCTATATTCTTATTATTGAAGCATGGTATTACTATCCATAGAGATTCTACGGAGCATTTTGGCTCAGTTAAAATTTTTACTTCATTTGATTCTACATTTCTTTCACGTATAGTGCCACTCCTCCACCAGCACAACCTGTTCTATCCTCCAATATATTTTGTACCCTGGTATGACTGTGTCCCATTGATTGTCCTCATTCCACCAAGTTTCCATGATGCCTATTATATCAATATCCTCCTTTAAAACTAGGCACTCTAGTTTACCCATTTTACTATTTAGATTTCTAGCATTTGTGTATAAGCACTTTAATAATTTGTCACTATTTATCTGTCTGCCATTTCCTGATGTGTAAGACTCTTTTTCATTTAATTGTGTCTCATCTGATTCGACCCATACTTCCATCCACTCTTCCTGACTAGAACATAGAGCATCTCTATTAATAGAACCTCCCCAATACATGTCTCTGTCTGATCCATGTGCTTCTCTGTACCTGTTGGCTTTCCCCCAGCCCTTAGTTTAAAAACTGCTCTACAACCTTTTTAATGTTAAGTGCCAGCAGTCTGGTTCCATTTTGGTTTAGGTGGAGCCCATCCTTCCTATATAGGCTCCCCCATCCCAAAAGTTTCCCCAGTTCCTAATAAATCTAACCCCCTTCTCTCTAAACCATTGTCTCATCCATGCATTGAAACTCTGAATCTCTGCCTGCCTACCTGGCCCTGCACATGGAACTGGAAGCATTTCAGAGAACGCTACCTTAGAGGTCCTGGATTTCAATCTCTTTCCTAGCAGCCTAAATTTGGCCTTCAGAACCTCTCTCCTATCCTTCCCTATGCCAGTGTTTAACCACCCTACGGCTATGTCTACACTTCAGGCTTTTTGTGCAAGAACGGCCATTCTTGTGCAAAAACTTGCAGAGCATCTACACTGCACGTGCATTTTTGCGCAAGTAAATTTACAGTAAAGCATCAGAACAGAGGGCTCTCGTGCAAGAAGGCAGTGTGGACCGTCCAGCAGGGAGTTTTTGCACAAGAACTGGCCTCCCAGGAAAAAACGCAGATGGCCGCTTGGCCTCTCTATACCTGCACTCACAGCTCACTACTTCCTGCTTGCCGGACCCCCCCCTTAAAGGCCCACGCACCCTGCAGACGCCTCATGGCTGCAGTAGCAGACCCAGCAGCTCCACCACGCGACTCTGCCTGCTGCACCCAGGAGCCCCAGGGGCCTGCACCCCCATCCCAGCAGCCACCCCAAGGCTCCCAGCAGCCATGGAGGGGCACAAAGTTGCATGCCCTATGCTGGTCGGGGTAGAGGTCAAGGCCCTCCTGGACCTGTGGGGGCAGGAGGAAGCCTTCCACGACCCCTGGTCCCGTCACCACAATGCCAACATCTTCGGCCGCATGGCCCAGGTGCTGGCCGAGCAGGGACATCTGGCCTGGACCCTGGAACAAGTCCTGGCCAAGGTCAAGGAGCTGCTCCTGGGCTATGTGAGAGCCACTGAGGGTGAGGGGACAGGAGCTGACAC
The DNA here is from genome assembly GCA_032595735.1 of Pelochelys cantorii. Classification (NCBI taxonomy): domain Eukaryota; kingdom Metazoa; phylum Chordata; order Testudines; family Trionychidae; genus Pelochelys; species Pelochelys cantorii. The sequence goes on from CM064331.1 coordinate 29,946,853, forward strand.
CTATGATCGACACCGGACTGCGCACCCCAGTGGTCAGGCCACCTGCCCTGGAGGAGGAGGGTGACCTGACCACCGCCTCCGAGAATCACGGAGAGGACCGCCCTATCACCCTCCATCTCGAGCTAGTGCCGGGATGTCTCCCAGGCCTCGTCTGAGGCCAGCAATGGATCCTCCAGTGAGTGTTGAGCTTCTCCCTTGCAAGGGCGTGGGAGGCGGGTGCCCAGGGTGGGGAGACTCACTCAGGCAGTTCGAGCTGCACCTTGCAGCAGTACGCAGCACATGCAACCTCATGCAGCCTGACTGTGTGGCATGTGGATGCAGCAGGCAGCTCCAGGGCACGCCTGGGACCCTGCTGCTCATGCACCTCCTGCCCGGAGGAGGGAAGGGGGATGCCAGCTGGAAGCCACCAAGCCCCAAGGGCGCAGGCCACACCCCACACATCCTGAAGGGTGCTGCACACAGCCAGCATGCAGCCATGCCTGCCCATGTGACACAGCAGCTGTTCCTGGAAAAAGTGCAGTGAGCCAGCCCTGTGAGTGCGGCCTTCATGGAGCTCGTTGGCTGTTTCCTGCCCCTCTGGTGCCCCCGAGGGAATCCCCCCACTGTGGCCGCACACTTCCCTGGGCTACTTGTCCGAGGGCTGGAGGGAGGGGGAGCAGGGAAGCGGGCAGCCCGGGCCTCTGACCCACTAGTCTTGCTGCAGGGACAGTACACTCCCAGTTGCCCTGGCTCCATCTCTGAGGAAATCAATTGACAGTAGTCAGAGAACCCAGACCTCATCTGCCACACTTGCTCCCATACAATGTGGGAATGTGCACGCAAACATGACTACAACATCAATGGTGTATGCTCACAGACAGTAAGAAGAGTAGAAGCTATGTGCTCTACCTTGGGGAGGGAGTGTACACAGTGCTAGACAGACAGACACAGCCTGCCAAGTGGCTAGGACACAGATAAGGGGTCTTCATTCACAGTGATGTCTCCCAAGTGTTACAATCCGTGGAGGATCATTTCACTCCCAGGATTTTGAGCTAGTCCTTATGTGAACACACACACAGGGGACCGACTGGGCCTAAGCCATAGTTGTGTGGTGTAATGTGAGGCTCAGGGAGGAGGCCACGGTGCTCAGGGACACTGTGGGCAGGGCTGACTGACTGCCTTGCTGTTTTCTGTGTTCTCTGCAGCGGGACCAGCCGGGACTGAAGGACCATCCAGCCCTGCACCGCCGGCACCAATGACCCAGGCACCAGCAAGGCAGGCCAGGCAGCACAACCAGCTCCTCTGGCGGCATGTCCAGGCCGTGGAGCGCATGGAGGAGGTGGTCAGCAGCAAGCTGCAGACCAACCTGGAGTGGTGGCAGCAGGCGTGGGGCCAGTTCCTCCAGCGCTGCAACCACATGTGCGACAGCATCTCCACGCTGACGTCACACATTGGCCATGCCGTGCACTATGGCATGGCCTTGTCCCACCCTGCTGCCCTCCATGCCATGCCCATTGCCCCCTCCTACTACCCCTCCTGCCACCCTTCCTGCTGTGGCCATGACCCCTCCTGCCCCCCCTCCTGTCATGGTCATGCCCCCTCCTGCTGCACCCCGTCCTGCCCACCTCCCTGTGCTGCCTGCCCCAACCCAGCCTGAAGGGCACTGAGGCCTCCAAACCTGCAGAGGCACTGGGAGGAGTCAGCCCTCCCAGCAATAACTCCCCCAGTTGAGAGTCCAGTTGAGAGCCCCTTCTTCCTCTCCCTCCCAGTTGAGAGCCCCCTCCTCTTCCTTCTCCCGGTTGAGAGCCCCCTCCCACTGCCCACTCTTCGTCCCTATATAAATAATACAGTTTTATTGTTTGTTTACCAAAAACAGTTGTGTTTATTGGGAGGTGAGGGAAGGGGGGAGGGAAGGTTTGGGGATGAGAGGGAGATGTGGACGCCAGACAGAAGCAACCTAGTGTGGGGCCTGGGAAAACATCTCCTTGAGGGCCTCTCAGATGTGCACCCAATCGTGGTGCGCCTGCTGGATGGCGGCTGTCCGGGGGCTGCTCGAATGCCTGGCCCTCGCCTGCCATCCACCCCGGGAGGAAGGCCTCCCCCTTCCGCTCCACTATGTTGTGCAGCACACAACATGCTTGCAACAACCTCCACGATGTTCTGCTTGCCCATGTCAAGACGGGTGAGCAGACAATGGAATCGCGCCTTCAGCCATCCGAAGGCACACTCCACCTGGTTGTGGGCCTGGTTCAGGTGCAGGTTGAATGTTTCCCGGCCAGGGTCCATGCGTCTGGTGTGCGGCTGCATCAGCCCTGGCATGAGGGGGTACACCACGTCCCCCAACCGTCAATTCCCGCTGGGGGAAGAAAGTGCTCACCTCCAGCCTGCAAAAAAGGCTGGAGTTTCTGAGGATACAAGCATCATGTGCCCTGCCCGACTAATCCACATATATATCTGTGAAGCAACCTCAGTGGTCCACGAGGGCCTGGAGCACCATCACGAAGTACCCCTTGCGGTTGATAAAGTGGGCTACTAGATGCTCCAGGGCCTGTATGGGGATGTGGGTCCCATCCACAGCTCCCCCACAGTTGGGGAACCCCAGGGCAGTGAAGCCAGCCACGGTTGCATCCACATCCCGCAGGCGGATGACCCTTGAGCAAGATGTTGTTGATGGCTCTGACAACCTGCAGAAGGGCACACAGAATTGACTATAACAGAGTTTAAAGAGAAGCTAGATAATTTCATGGAGGTTAGGTCCATAAAAGGCTATTAGCCAGGGGATAAAATGGTGTCCTTGGCCTCTGTTTGACAGAGGCTGGAGAGGGATGGCAGGAGACAAAGCGCTTGATCATTGTCTTCGGTCCACCCCCTCTGGGGCACCTGGTGCTGGCCACTGTCGGCAGACAGGATACTGGGCTAGATGGACCTTTGGTCTGACCCGGTACGGCCGTTCTTATGTTCTTATGTTCTAGAATGAGGCAGGGTGGGTGCATGAGCCCTTGGGGGATGCCCGCCCCCCTCTGATGCCCTCTCTCCTCAAACACACAAGGGCCCCCTCGCCCAGGAGCCCCCCGCCCACCAGCAGGGCTATGTGAGGGAGGGACAGAACCAGCCTCTGGGTGACGGGGCTTCCTCCACCCCCCCCCATCCCAGAATCTTCCCTTCCCCTGGGCAGGGACTGCAGCTCCCCCCACCCCTCCAAGAGCCTTACCTGCATCAAGACAGCACCCACTGTGGACCTGCCCACCCCAAATTGGTGTGCCACCGAGCAGTAGCTATCCGGGGTGGTCAGCTTCCATAGGGCGATGACGACCCTCTTGTTAACGGGGATGGTGGGCCGCAGCTGGGTGTCACGTCTGAGGCGCACAGGGGCAAGCCAGCCACAAAGCTCCAGGAACGTCTGCTTCCTCATCCGAAAGTTCTGGAGCCACTGCTGGTCATCCCATTGCTCCAGGATCAGCCAGTCCCACAAGTCGGAACTGGTGTAGAGTCTCCAGTAACGCCTCTCCAGGGTCGGGTAGGGATGCCACAGCAAAGCCACCGCATCCAAGGAGAGGGACTCCAGATTGAGCTCGGCGTCGAGCTCATGCAGGAGTAGCGAGGCAGCATAGAGCAGCAGCTGCACGCCCTCCAAAATGGCCATGTGGGGCCAGAGCAGGCATAGGGCCATCCCTGGCTCCATGGCACAGCAAGCAGAAGGCAAAAGTTCCAAAAGGCACTAGGGCACAAGCTGTGGTGTCCAATGAGGCAGAGGGCAACCACAGCAGGCACTGCTACAGCTTTCAGTCCCTACAAGAGGTTCCAAATCATGCAGCAGCACAGAAACAGCTGTCCAGGGAGATCCCTTTAAGCACATGTCTCAGAGGGGCTCCAGCCCCCGCCCCCAGAAGGTACTGGTGCCCTTTTGCCTTGTCCGGAGTGGTTCTGGGGGAGGTCTTTGCACAAGAGCGTCCCGCCAGGGTGGACGCTCTCTTGCACAAAAGCGCATCTCTTTTGCGATGCACTTTGAGCAGTGTGGACACACTCTTGCACAAGAACTTTTGCACAAGAACGCTTGTGCAAAACAGTTCTTGCTCAAGAAGCCTGCAGTGTAGACATAGCCTGACAGTTAGGAAGTTTTTCCTGATGTCCAGCCTAAACTCCCTTACTGCAGTTTAAGCCGATTGCTTCTTGTCCTATCCTCAGAGGCTAAGGAGAACAATTCTCCCTTCTCCTTGTGACATCCTTTTAGCTACCTGATATGTATGGTAGGAGTCGTTTCACACATGGAGGGAAAAAAACCTAACAACTTTTTAACAGCAATCCTGCAACACTCGGGCACATTTTTAGACAGGAAATTAAAAGTACCTAAGCCAAATGAAGCCACAGAGGGAGGTTTAAAAGGATAAGATTTAATTACTCATATTGGAATTAAGCCAGGACACCAGGACCAACAGCCCTACTTTGACTTGTTGCAAAGAAGAACATCTCCAAATCTAAAAATCGTACGGGGGTATTGGGTCAGTATTGCCTGGCAGGGAAGAGTGTAGTTTACTGCATCAACAAAACCAGAGCTGAAGTAGGTGGAAAAATATCGTCACTCTCCCCAGACTGCAGGTACCCTCTCTCACAGAGCTGCTTTAATATTTTCAGAAGAGCAAGCAACATTTGCACATGCTTTAACTTATACTGGTAAAATACACATTTCATATCTCAAAACAGCTTATATTCCAGTCCATCTCAGGATCCCTGAAAAATAGTTTCTAGTCCCAAGCCTGTGTTCTTCTCTACCTGTAGCATGGAAAGGTCATTCACCACATTGAATTAATACTGTGTTGGGTGTGAAGCTTGACACTCAAGCGCACAAATGAAATAGTGTGCTTAATTTATGGTATTTACTTCAGTAAGAGCTGGCTCCTATTTAACATACTTATGATAAAGCTAAAGAATTCTGGGAGGACAGTGCTGTTTTGATTTTCCTACAAAGATGGCATTTCTGCAAATCACAGTTCTTGTAATTTCTTCAGCTGATGAAAGGTGTGCATTCATTGTGCATGTGATATCATATTTAGAGCCCTGCAAATGCATGGATATCTCCTTTATATCCATGGATATCCACATGGATGTGAGGATGCAGATATCCATGGCGCATTTTTTGCAGATACATCTGTGGGTATGGATACAAATGTTGGATCTAGAACCCTGCAAATTTGTGGATATCCACTTTATAGCCATTGTTATATACATCCACGGATGTGGCTGCGAATATCTGCAGCTGATTTTTTTGCAGATATGCATGTGTATACAGATACAAATTTTGTATCTTTGCAGGGCTCTAATCATATTGTTGCCGTAATTCACTAACAGCTTGGAATGTAGGGTACATCTAGCCTACAAGCCTCTTTCGAAAGAGACTTTTTCAAAAGAACTCTTTTGAAAAAGCCTCTTTCAAAAGAGATTGTCAGACAGCCACAAGGGTTTCGAAAAAGCGATCCACCTTTTTCGAAATAGAGCACCCAGGCAATCTGGATGCTCTCTTTCGAAAAAGCCCTGTTTGCATTCAAGAATGCCTTTTTTCGAAAGAACTCTTTCGAAAAAAGATGTTCTTCCCGGTAAAGTAGGTTTATCAATTTCAGAAAAAAAAAACCCACTGCGTTCTTTTGATTTAATTTCGAAAGAATGCAACTGCAGTCTAGTTACAGGTGACTTTTTTTTTTTTTTTTTTTTTAGAGGCCACTTTTTTTGAAAAAACTCTGTAGTCTAGACACATCCGTAATGTATCTTGTGATGCTTCACCCTACAGACTTGGCTTTTAGATTTGTAAATAAGTGTTGTACATGAACAAGTTTTTTTTTAAAAATAACAATCTGGGTTAGCTGTGGGCCTTCAGCAATTTATCAGGTAGTATTAGCCATGGCAAAGGGATGTTTTGCATGATCTGAGGTTATTAAAAGAGACGCGTGTCTACACTAGTGATTACTTTATTAAGAATTAGTGTAATGTGTATCTGAAGCCTGACTTTGTCAATAGCTTTGTAAAGAACAAACAGTTGTGAAGGTGGCCCCCGCATTTGTAATAAAAGTTATTTAAGAGTAAAATCACTCTAATTATAAGAGAGGTTGAGGACTTTGGGAGTTGGTTGCGCCAGCTGCTCGGAGCCAGTCTTTTTGATCTTCCTACTATGGTTGCCTTTGATCTACTAGACAATAGCTCCTAAAAGAACAGAGCCTTTACCCATACCTCCCTAAATTCCAGGTAAATAATGAGATGGTTTGAACAGAGGCAGGAGTGTTTATTAAAAAAAAATTCTCCTCTTTGAAGTAGAGAGTAAAATTAGCATACATATGAGGGATATTGCTACACAAGGATACAAAGCTGAAGAAGAGGGATAAGTGAGTTACTTGGGAGGAGGTATGGCATGCTGGCTCTGTGAGGCGGCTCAGGTTTTGAGGTGTAGGAAGGGGCTCAGGGTGCAGAAGAGGGTACAGGGTGCTGGCTATGGGAGAGGGCTCAAGGCAGAGGGTTGGGATGCAGGAGCAGATATGGTGCGCTGGCTCTGGATGGAAGCTCAAGCTGGGGTAGGGGGTTTAGGTGTAGGAAGGGATATGGTGTGCTGGCCTTGGGAGGGAGCTCCAGGCTCAGGGGTCGGGTGTAGCATAAGGTTCAGAGATCAGGAAGGGGAATGCAGTGCTAGCTTTGAGAGGGGGATCAGACTGGGGCTGGAGGTTGGTGTGTGGCCTCCCACCAGGCAGCACTTCTTGCCAGCAGCTACTGGTTGGTGGTGAAGTGAGGCTGAAACTGGCTTCCTGACTGCCTCTCTGGCCCAACACCACTCCTAGAAGGGACCAACATGCACATGTGGCGCCATGCACTGCCTTTCTTGTGGCACTATCCCCTCAGCTCCCATTGGCCACAGTTCCCCATTCCTAGCCAATGGAAGCTGCAAGGGCAGTGCTTGCAGGCAGGAACAATACACCATGACTTACATTCCCCCCCTCCTCACACACGGGGCCATGCTGGCCACTCTTGGGAATGGGCCAGTGGTGTGGGGCCTGGGGAAGCAGGGAGTCTGCAGCTTGGGATCAGCTGGGTTACTCCCCAGGATTAACCAGCTCTAAGCCATCTCATTTCCAGACAAGCCCAATTCTTTCAATTTTCCTTAACCATTAATCATTTTCAGAGGCATAGCGAGGGTGTTATGCACCCAGGGGCAAAAGCAAAATTTGTGGGCCCCACCCCGTCGTCGCCACCGCTGTGTGGTGGGGTCCCAAACCTGGTACATGGTTGAGCCCGACCCTGGAAGGAGGGGAGGGAGCTTGTACCGCAGCTTCCCCTGCCCCCTCCAGTTTGGGGCCGGGCCCCCTCATGCACTAACTTGCCAGCAGAGCTGGAGGAGGCGGAGGGGCAGGGAGGAGGCTCCAGCTAGCAGCAGTGAGCGGAAGAAGAGCAGGCAAGCAGATGGATGATGGGGGAGTGGAAGGGGACTAAATTGGCACCCCCTAGTGCAGTGCCTGGGGGCAACTCCCTCCCCTCTGCACCCTCTTTGCTATGCCCCTGCATTTTTGTTGCTGTTCTCTGGACTTTCTCCAATTTGTTCACACTTTTCCTAAAATGTGGTGCCCAGAACTGGACACAATACTCTAGTTGAGGCTTAATTAGTTCTCATGCTTGTAGGGAAAAAAGCATGAAAATATGCCCAAAATATAATCCAAACCTCAAAAGCCAGAAGGGAAATGGAAAAAAAAACCCTAATATGTATTTTTTCAAGCCAATCTCGTGATTTTGAGGGGCCTGGACCATGCTTTTTGAAAGCTTGACATTATCTGTGCCAGTGACTCTGCACTTCTGCATTTCAGTAGTAAACATGCAATCACAGAGTGAAAGAAGTGACCTCTCCCCCTTTTTGACTGTGAGGGGTTTGAGTAAAAGACACACCAAGATTTTCAAAACTAGAGCCTCATGTTTGGAATAATAATGACAAAGTATAAGAAAAAGTTTGGGGTTTTTGTTTGTTTGTTTTCCCATGGAAAATTTCACATGTCTGACAAGAAATCTAACCCCCAACTTTTTGATTCTGAAATGTTCCCACAATGCTTCATGGGAATTGTAATTCAGATGCTTTATGCTGCCATCTTCCATTGTGGGTTGGACTCCCTAGTTAGACTACAGCTCCCATGATGCACCATAACACATAATGCCAGTTGCCTGGCCATGGTCCTTCCTGGGAGAAGTCCAACTGGGGAGTCTAGCCCATAAAGAAGATCAAACATATGAAACACGCCAGCTATGACTCTCACAAGGCATCGTGATACCATTTAATGAATCAAACTATTCAGGTTATTGGAAAAAATAATTCTGTTTTCATGCATTTGGATTTTTTTTCCATGGCAAACAGACACTTTTTATGAAAAAATTTCCATCACAATGTTTTGATGGAAAAATTTCAAAGAGCCCTAAATTTATGCCTATTTCTCTTCCTTTGACATATTATGTCTGTAAACTGAAAGCCTTGTCTAGCTGATGTCTCAGCTCAATGTGGGGGTGTTGATAAAGAAGATATTGACAGGAAGCCTGCATTGCCCAGAACATGAGGAGAAGACCCCTCCATATACATGTCTTCCTGCAAAATGACAACCTGCAAACATAATCAGTCCCCTCCACATATGTCACACTGATTAATGGACATTATTGCTGAATGGCGTGTATAAAGAAAATAACCCAGGGCTTGTCTACAGGGGACATCATAATAGTATGAGCGAAGGTGTGAATCAGTATACTTATGCTGGATAACCACATATGTGGGCACTCTTATTTTGATATAAAAATCCTTCTGTTGGGTGTAGCTTTTAAAGCTAAACTGAAAAAAGCTACTTGTACAGTAGAAAAGTATCCATATAGGGTGGAGGAGAAGGGTGTTATACCAATATAGTGATATCAATATCACTGGTAAAACATTCCAGTGGAGACAAAGTCTCAGTATAACAAAATGACTTCATTGACATCTGGGTAGGCATTTAGGTCAATTTTTTGACTTGGAGAGTTATGGCTAATTAATTGATCATTGCATTATAGCATTGGCTAATAGAGATGGCTGCAAAACAGTTTCAGTTATGTCTCCATTATCACAAGGAAAACTGAAAAAAGCCCAACACCACCTTTTCCATGTGCTCCTTAAGTGCTGTCCTTGCAATGATTTGCACACATTCACATGGCTCTGCTTGTGTGGAGCTCATTGGAGGAATGGAGCCTTGGTTATCAATTGTTTGGGCTATTTCCTCAAAGTAGGTTTTTCTTAGTAATACCATTCTTGTAGTTGAAGAAAAAAAGAAGTTAAAACTTTTTGCCTATTTTAGAAGTGTTGGACTAGGCCAAGCCTTTATGAGCAATGTCTATTACATGTCCTTGAACTTAAAAACTGTTAAAATCACTGTGGAATTTCAATGTTCACAGCACAGCATCCATGCTTCTTATACACTGGTGATTAGCTGTTCTTCCCTGCTGGAATACAACTGACATCCACAATATTGCCAACCCCAAATACTTACCATTCCTGAGTTTGATCCACAACCCATGACACATCATTTAAAAAAATGTTTAATTTGAGGTTTTTCTTCTGGGTTCTGAGCCTTTAACATGCAAACTCTATGGTAGACCAGGAGGGCTAAATAATATATTTTTTTAAAATACTGAAACCTGAGATCCCTGTTCAGAATTTATATGAAGAGCGGCCAGAGAAAGCTATTTGCAGTGCAAACACAAGCAGTTTTATTAGTCGTACAAACCCCAAGAACTATGCAAGCATCGTCTACGGGCATGGCACCTTTGTCTATTAACTGTTTACATATATAGAGGATTTCTATAACAATTCCTAAGAGATCACATGAAAAAATTAAAGGTACAGAAACAAGAATTCATAGTTGTTCTCTCATAACTGTAAAGCAGGAAAACAAAGGGTTTTTTTTTTTTTCTTCCAAAACTCTCTTGCTGAGAATTCATGTGCCGGATTACAACTCAGAGGGAAAATTTACCCTTGTGCATTAGGTCACTGCCAGGTCTATGTAGTGAATTTAAGGGGTTGGGCTTGAAGTCCCTTCACTGAGAAGGTCTAAAATGCATATGACAGTTTAACTAATTACATTGACAATGTTGTATCTCCTACAGTGTTTCTGGACTCCTTTGTATTAAAATGTAAAACACAGTTGTTCAGAAAGTATTATTTTTATTATTTATTTATTTTGCAGGTCTATCAGCTAAAACAGATCATCTTTTGCAACTTATATAACTTCCTGATTTTAAGGGGCTGCTCGTGGGCCACAATTTAATTTTATACATGACCAACAGAAGGCAGAGGATTAAAAATGTTGCAAAACAGCAAATGAGTTTTTAAAAAGCCATCAGGAGGATTAGGAAGAAAGTTTTAAGACTCATCTGTAGAAATAAAGAACACAGTTCATAAAAAGTCTTTCAGCCCCCCAGAGATCACAGAAGGAAGATGAAATTTTATGTGATGAAATGAAAGGGGAGTTGAATACGATAAGAAATAAGTATTAAATGTCTGTTTCTTATTTAGTTTTTGTAAATGTCTCCTAAATGCCCTTATAAAGGAGATACTAGCTATGCATTATAACTGCCCAATACTGAAATGAACATGCTATCTCGGATGAATTCAGAATTGTTGAGGCAGAGCTATTATTTAAACTAGAGACACACAAAACTTGTGGCTCTCCAGCAATCAGATGGAATCCATGTTAGCATGTTATAAAATACTTAAGAGAAACTTATAGTCTAATGGCATTTGTTCTTGCCAGTTCACAGCTTACATGATTGTATTCAGCTAAAATAATTAATTAAATGTGATACTATAATTAAAAAAAGAAAAAAAAAAACAAAAGAAAGCACCTCCCTCAAACCAAATCAAAATAAAAACACCTCTGGCCCAGAAATTATGCACCTCAATAAATACTTAGTTAAATGATATACTTAGTTAAATGATACCTTACCACTTGAGTGCCCAAGATGAATGATGCACTGTATTTATAGCACTTTGAACATCAGCTGTGTTTTCTGACATATGACTTAAAAGAAAGCACCTTCCCCTTTAAAAAGCATGGTGCTGATGTGTTTACAATATTACCATTAATACTGAGAACAGCCCTGAAGCAAGAGAGACCTGAAGACATGCTGACTCTCAGACATGGACAAAGCGTGTAAACTAAGAGCCCAATTGAACAAGACATTTTAGTAACAGCACATCTAACCAGGGCTAAGATTACAGCCATGCTTAAAATTAAGCATATGCTTAAGAGCTTTGCTAAATCTAGGCCTAAGGGCCTGATACAGTTCCCATTGAAGTTGGTGGACATGCACACATTGACTTGAGTGGGATTTACTTCAAGCCACCTAAGTTTTCATGTAACTGGCATATTGGCATGGCACAATGTCTCTCTGTGCCTTTAGACTGTGTAAGCATAGATAGGTGTATTGCTTTCTATCTTATAAAGTCAGGGGTTGTGCATGTGTGGAGAATGATTTGGATAAGTACTTTTACAAACGCAAAGAGGATTAAACACTCACATGGCTATGGAAACAGCCACAGTTACTTTAAGAACAAAACAATATTTTATAAGGGATATAAATATTTATGTTTCAGAGCACGATCCAACAGCTGACCGACAGGGTCAGGAAGAAATGTGCCATAAATCCAGATTATTTCATAACAATCCTCTATAGGGATTCTTTCTCTAAAGCATCTGGTACTAGCCACTATCAAAGACAGGAGGTTGAATTACATAGCTCTGGTATAGAAAGTCCTATCTACATTGGAGTACAGGATTGAGTTTAATGGAAACTACAATCTTTTGATGTGGCACAGTAGTATTACTGAGAAATTTTAAAAAAAATAGCTAAAATTCTCTCTGTGTCGGGGCACAAATAAATTTCAACATTTCTTGCTCTGCAATATTGTGATGCTATAGTATTTTCTAATCGTAGCATAGAAATATATCAGTGTTACTTCAGCTGTGTGTGGTGCTGACTGTTAAATGACTAATGGGGCCAATTGTACAGTGGAAGCCACAATAGGCATCTAGCAAGTAAACACAAAGCTATGAAACCATAGGTTCCCTAGACCCCCTGCACCTCCTTGCAAAGTTGTGCTGACAATGGGACTATTTTAAAATTTGTAAAATTAACTTCCAGTGTTAACTGTGCCCTAAGGCAGGTTTAAGTTGGTGACTTAAGGCAGTCAGTGTACTGTATTACCAAAGATCTGATTCGCCAGGTTTGCATGATCATGGCATATTTTCAGGAAGGGCACGTCTAAACTACATTCCTCTTTCGAAAGAGGCATGTAAATGAGGCAAATCGAAAGTGCAAATGAAGCGCGGATTTAAATATCCTTTGCTTCATTTGCATATTTGCATCCGAGCGCTTTTTCGAAAAAGGGTTTTTCGAAAGTGAAAGTGCAGTCTAGACAGGGTTCTTTCTAAAAAAAAAACCCTTTTTTGAAAGAACCTGTACTCCTGAAAAAATGAGTACAGGTTCTTTCAAAAAAGGTGTTTTTTTCCTGAAAGAACCCCGTCTGCTTTCACGTTCAAAAAATCCTTTCTCAAAAAAGCACTCGGATGTGAATATGCAAATAAAGCACAGGATATTTAAATCTGCTCTTCATTTGCACTTTCGATTTGCCTCATTTACATTCCTCTTTCGAAAGAGGAATGTAGTCTAGACGTAGCCAAGAGAATGCAATTTCAACTAGCAATTTCTGCAGGATAGGTTAAACAAGTTTTTCATCAACGTAATCAGGCATGTTTCAGAGGCGTAGCCATGTTAGGCTGTTTCAGCAAAAACAATGAGAAGTCCTGTGGCACCTGAACAGCTAAGAATTTTGGTTGAGCGTAAGCTTTTGTGGGCTGGAGCCTATTTCATCAAATGCATGAAGTACAAACTTCAGTTTGACAGAACTACAACCATACATGCAAAAATGGGAGTTACATTACTATGCAGAGGGCCAGAGTTAACAAGGCCAGTTCAGTCATAGTGGTTGTGGCTCACTCTCAACAGTCAATGAGGTGAGAAAACCGAAGGAGGGAAACTTACTTTTAGTAGGCATATTCACCTGCACACCTGCACCATAGCTCGAAATAAGATATGCAATTTGAGCTACGCAAATTGAGTATCTTATTTCAATCTTATTTCAAAATAGCTTATTTCATAATTTGGCACTGTCTACAAAGCACCAAATTTTGAAATAACCCGCTATTCCAAAACATCCCTTTCTCCTCATGGAATGAGGCTTACAGGGACATTGGAATAGCAAGCCCGTTATATTTTAAAATAATGGGCTTGCTATGAAGACGCAGGACAGCTATTTTGGGATACTCCAGTATCCCGAAATAGCGTTGCAGTGTAGATGTAGCCCTACTAATGTGATATGTGCCAGCAATATCCCTCTGCTATATACATTGGTCAAACTGGACAGTCTTGATGCAAAAGAATAAGTGGACATAAATCAGACATCAAGAACAGTAACATTTTGTCATTTTCTAGGTGGCAGTTCTGCGGGAAAGGATCTGAGCTCACAGGTGGATCATAAATTAAATATGAGTCAACAATGAGATATAGCTGAGAAAAAACTAACATTATTCGGGGGTGTATGGCACTGGAGATGCCTTAGCTGGAGTACTGCATCCAGTTCTGGGCATGACACATTCAGAAAGATGTAGACAAAAGAGTCCAGAGAAGAGCATCAAAAAAAAAAAAAATAGGGTTTAGAATACCTGACCTAGGAAGAGAAGGCTAAAACCTGGACATGTTTAGCACTGAGAAAAAAAATTGGAGTGGGAGGACAGGGGTCAATTGTTCTCCGTGTCCACTGAAGATAGGACAGAAAATATTGTGCTTAACCTACAGCAATGGAGGCTTATGGTTTTTATTAGAAAAAAAAATTTAAACAGTAAGGGCAATAAAGGCCTGGAACTGGCTTCCAAGGAGCAGTATGCACGCCCCACCATTGGCGGTTTTTGAACAGTGTGGCTGTGACGAGGTGAGCATACTCGCCACCAGAGCAGGAGGGGTGAAAACCCTGTCGGTGGAGAAAGTCCCGCTCCTAGTGCTGGGGCAGCAAAAAAGGCAAGAGAGCAGCTCAGTCTGGGCTGGCCAGTGAAGAGGAAGGACCTCCAGCCAGAGCTCCGGAGCTGCAACAAACAGCAATCCAGATAGCGGGAACCAAAGTTCCAGGAGACTGCCACTACATGGCCCAGTGGAGCCCCAGTGAGAAGCTGCTGCTAGGGAACTGGGGGACCCAGCTGCTTCGTGGGACAACACCTCGGCAGCACCCGTAAGAAGCGACACAGGGAGGGTGCAGGAGCAGCTTCTTCTACCCATGTACACTCGGCATGTTTCAGTTGGATTCCCCGCTGAGGGTGTGGTAGACCAATCTGCCACTCATAGGGCCCTGGGTCAGGACCCGGTGGAGCAGGGTGGGCCCAGATCCCCCTAACAGGGCACTAGCCTCCAATCCTACTGACTCCGGCCCTCAGGCTGCACTGCCCTGAGCCAAGGGCTGCTTACAGACTCTGGCTATTATGCCACACTGCCCTGAGCCAAGTGCTGCTTACAAACTCTGGCTGTTAGGCCACACTGCTCTGCAATAAGGGCTACTAACTGAGGGTATGTATACACAGCAAAGTTATTTCAAAATAACAGCCATTATTTCGAAATAACTTTACCAGCGTCTACACAGCCAAACCTCTATTTCAAAATTAAATCGAAATAGCAGAGGGCTTATTTCAAAATTGGTAAACCTCATTCCATGAGGAATAGCACCAATTTTGAAATTGCTATTTCGAAATAAGCGCTGTGTAGATGCTTATTTCGAAATAGGGGGCCTCCAGCCCTTCCCAGGGTGCCGTGGTGGCCACTCTGGGCACAACCAAGAAAACTCCTCTCCCTCCCCCCTCCCCAGAGCCCTTAAAGGGGTAGACTCTGGCCACAGTGCCTGTGCCAGCTCCAAGCCTGCCAGCTCAGAGCCAGCAGTCGCTGCACCTGACCCAGTGGCCTCAGCATGAGCCAGGCAGCCAGTGCCAGCCAGCCCTCCACCACTCCCCAGGACCAGTCTGCCAGCTCGCAGGAGCCTGCCAGGGGCCGGAAAAGGTGGGCGCCTGCCTGGTCCAGTGTGGAGATCAGGGACCTAATTCAGGTTTGAGGGGATGCCTCCAATGTCCATGATCTCTGCACTAAACGGAGGAATGCGGCCACCTGCAGGCAGATGGCTGCCAGCCTGGCTACCAAAGGCCACATGTGAACCCAGGAGCAGGTTCGCATGAAAATAAAGGCGCTGTGGCAGGCTTATGCCAGGGCCACAGGGGGCAGCTCCCAACCAGGGTGTAATGTTTTAGATGCTGCTTGTAATTATTAGAACTGGGAGCACTGGCTGTTGGGAGTCTAGCAGCACAGGAAACAGGAAGGAGGGGGGAGGAGAGGAGCTAAGGCTAAGTGAGAGCTACAGAGGGGGCAGCAGCAGCTTTGTAAAGAGGTTTCACCTTTGGTAAATAAAGGCCTGTTGAAGTTTGTTAGGACCTTGCTTGCATGATAGAACACAGGGGCAGACCCAGACCCCTGCCTCTATTTCGATGCTGTGGACTGCATCCTGGGGGGGGCAGGACAGTTTGTGCCCCCCAGGTGGTCATCGAGCCTGGGGCAGACCTTGCTGCCTCCTGCTGCTCCAGCCCCTGCTGCCTCCCCAGCTACCGCTCCTCCTCCCACTCCTCCCCCTCCTGCTTCTTCCTCCCCACCCTCCCCACACCCCCAGGGATGCCGAGGCCCCCGCACCCATGGTGCTGGGAGACAGTTGGGCTGGCGAGACCCCCAACCCTGAGCTTCTCCTCCCCCTTCCTCCCCTTGCCTCCCCCTGCCAGCTCCCTCCTCCCAGGTTGCACCCTCCCCTCTCCCACCCTCCCTTCTCCCCTCTTCCTTCCCCAGTCTCACCTCAGTTTCATCCCCCCACCCCAGTTTTGTTCAATAAAGAGGCTTTGTTGTAACGAACACGTGTTTTTTATTGTACAGCAGGAAGGGGGGTTAGGGAGGGGTAAGTGGAAGGACGTGAGGGAGGAATGAGGCACAAGCCCCCAGTGGGGCACACCAGGGAGACTGTTACTGCCTGCAGAACGTACTGCCAGGCTCGCAGCAACACGTCCAAGAGAAGCGCCAGAGTGCCCAGGGGCGGCTCCGGCTCCATGCTGCAGCATGCTGTGGTGTCCTGAGTGAGGGCAACCAGAGCACGCAGAGAAAAAAATGCTTTGCTGTCCCTCAGGGAGGTAGGCAAGCAAGCAGGGAAACCTTAGAACCAGCTGTCCGGGGGGAGGGGGGTCCCTTTAAGCACAGGTCTCAGATAGCCTCAGGCAGCAGCCACACAAGGTAACTCCTGACATGATGCCCTGCCAGAACCGGTTCCAGCTAGCCTTAAATGCGATTCAGCGTCCTATCAGTGTGGACGCGCTATTTCAAAATGCATTTTGTGTCTAGATGCGTTCTTTTGAAATAAGCTATTTCAAAATAACTATTTCTAAATAAGATATTTCGAAATAACGCTTTAGTGTAGCCATACCCTGAGTCTCTGTGCTGCCCTGAGACAGGGGCTATTTCCTGACTTTGGCCAGTAGGCCATATTATCCTGTGACAAGGGCTGTTTACAGACTCTGGCCATTGGGCAATACTGCCCCACGAGCAGGGCTGCTTATGGACTCTGTGTTACCCTGAGACAAGAGATATTTATGGATTACAGAGGTGGCCGACGACCCTCGGCCGATTGGGTGACATCCTCACCCCAGAATATTCTCACTCCTGTGACGGGGTGTGTATAGGCTGCCTCCGTGGAGAAACCCCTAAGATGTGCAGGTTAATTTGGTCCAGCCTCAGCGCAAGTGGCGGCCTTTAATTTCCACCCCTTCCTTTCTATGATTTCAGAGCTGCCTTGAAGAATCTATAAGCTAATTTTGACACAAAACCCAAAGATTGGGTTTAACACATTACAGGAGGGAAGGGGGGGATGGAAGGTAATAAAAAGAGCACATTTACATAATTAGGCATTGCACAACTTCTTTACTGGCCCAAATCATGTGAAAGTTTTCTCTCATAGACAACTGATTTTATTTATTCTCCATCTGCCACTCAACCTACTATCACTGGTGAACTGTCACTTTGTTGGGAAGGTTTTGAAGTGGTGTGGGTCACTTATCTTGCAGATTAGCTCAAGAAGGACATTCCAAGGAGTCTGTTTTCCATTTTTCAAATGTTCTTCTGTTTATTTACTGTAATGACAAGGGTGATATCACATTATAATTGTTTTATGAATTAAAATGGTAGCACCAGTCTTTAAAGATTCATAATAAGGAACAGCCTTTTAAGTGTGTTTATGGAAATATAATACAAATGATTAGGGGTTTAGAACATTAGCATTGCAGTGTATAATTGTAATGTTTCTGTGGCTGTATAGGAGCCAGTAATCCCTTAATGGACTACAGCATGCATTTAATTATTTACAGGGAAAAATCATTGCTGATAAAGTCATTGACTGATAGACCCACTGTCTCGACATGCTGAATGTGCTATGAAGGAGCAACTCTCTTATCTCTGAAGACACGCCCAGTCCAGGTTTTCCCACTTTTAATACAGCAGATATCCATACACTTCTGTCCCAAGGCCTGAGATGTGAGACAAACACTAAGTGCACAAATACTCCTGTACCATCATGAGGTGCTTCTTTATCCTGAGGCCATTGTGTATTTTTTCAAGAGATGCACGCAGTTATTATAAATGATCATAAGGAGATATATGCACACAGTGCATATAATTAAACGATCATACTGACATTTGATCCTTCCTACTATACTTGTTACTGAGACACTAAGCCAATCCATGAATCCCCTTAGCTCAGTATAGCAGATTTTCTCATGACTGAATATGTGTTTTTAACAGTTTTATGAAGTCAGTTCCCTAGTTATGTTTGCACTGGGTTTTGCATGTAAGACCTGATCCAAAGCCCATTAACCATGGGAAGTTTTCCATTAACTATAATGGATTTTGGATTATGTTCCTATTCAGTAAGATAGGAAAGGCCATGCTTAAATCCAACTCTGTTCAGCAGAGCAGAGAACCATGGGCTTAGGTATTTTGCTGAATAGCGATGCTTTCCTGAACTGGGACCTTGAAGTGGGGTTTAGGAGTCAAACATATACTTATTCAAACGAGGTCAAACTTTAATGTTCTAGGTACTTTTCACACTCATTTCAGTGCATTTTTCAGAACGCGAAAGGTTTCAAAATCACTCTTTTTAAAAATATTCCTACACCACAGCCTCTGGCCACTTGGAGCAACCAGAGATGCAATCCAAGTAGAGACCGCTGGAGAGTCAAAGAAATGTCTACAGTTTTGATTAGACTTTCTCTGCCTTGTGCTGATTGGCTGTTTGTGCCAACATTCTTCCTCTAAGTCTGCTCACCTCAGCATTATTCCATACCTACCTCTCTTATCATCTTCCCTCTGACCTGCCCCCTTCCTTTCCATTTCTCTTTCACTTACACCCTGCCTATAGTGTACTAATGTACACAGCTTCAGCCTATAGAAAAGCACAATACCAGGTAATTTGTAGCAATGAACTACATAAATGTATATGCAGAGGTCACATAGCTGAAGGTCAGAAAATGGCAAGGCTCTTATCGGACAAAAAAGTAAGAGCCAGAATTGCATTATTTTCCCTTTTGAGAAATAGGCTAAAGCTACAATAGCCTATTTCCATAGAAAGAAGAACTACAACTGTGGCTAATCTGTTGTTTCTTTATTTATGGGAAAGCAAAAATTAAACTGGTTTATTTGGATTAGAGAAATACCTTTTCACATATAAAGCTTAGGATCCCATTTCTCTTGTAATCAATAACAAATAGTTGATGCTCTAGTAATCAGATTTATATTGACATACACATTTCTCCAGTCTACTGAGATTGTAATATCTTAAAATCCTCTGAATATGACTGGTAACAATTGTACCAGGTTTGAGAGACACCCAGGGTTGATTTCAAAGCAGTATCAAGACCCAGTGAAGCTAGAAATCAAATAGAAATGTGATTGCATAAGAAAATAGAGTGCTCAGCAGACAAAAACATTCCTTTGAAAGAGTGGTCTTGTATATGGCAATGCACTGCCTCCCCTTCTTTTAGTGTGTTCGCATCATAGAACTCTTGCAAAATAATACACCATTGCCGTAGAACTCTCCCCCAAACTTAGTCAGTTAGAACATAAGAACATAAGAATGGCCGTACTGGGTCAGACCAAAGGTCCATCTAGCCCAGTAGCCTGTCTGCCGACAGCGGCCAACACCAGGTACCCCGGAGGGGATGGACCGAAGAAAATGACCAAGCCATTTGTCTCGTGCCATCCATCTCCAGCCTTCCACAAACAGAGGCCAGGGACACCATTCCTACCCCCTGGCTAATAGCACTCCATGGACCCAACCTCCATGACTTTATCTAACTTCTCTTTAAACTCTGTTCTAGTTCTAGGTTTCACAGCCTCCTGTGGCAAGGAGTTCCACAGGTTGACTATTTGCTTTGTGAAGAACAACTTTCTTTTATTAGTTTGAAGCCTGCTACCCATTCATTTCATTTGGTGTCCTCTAGTCCTTCTATTATGGGAACTAATGAAGAACTTTTCTTTATGCACTCACTCCACACCACTCATGCTTTTATATACCTCTATCATATCCCCCCTCAATCTCCTCTTTTCTAAGCTGAAAAGTCCCAGTCTCTTTAGCCTCTCTTCATATGGGACCTGTTCCAAACCCCTAATCATTTTAGTTATCCTTTTCTGAACCCTTTCCAAGGCCAAAATATCTTTTTTGAGGTGAGGAGACCACATCTCTACACAATACTGAAGATATGGCGTACTATAGTTTTATACTTCCCCTCCTCCTTCTTCCCCTGGCTTCCCCCTTCCAGCTCCCTCCTCCCAGGTTTTCACCTCCCCTCTCCCACCCTCTCTCTTCCCCCTCCCACCTCCTTTTTCCAGTCTCCCCAGAGGTTAACCTCCCCACCCCCAGTTTTGTTAAATAAAGAGAGTTTCTATTTTTGAACACGTGTCCTTTATTTTTTACATCAGGAAGGGGGGCTAGGGAAGGGTAAGTGGAAGGAGGTGAGGGAGGAATGGGGCACAAGCCCCCGATGGGGAGGACTGGGGTGGCTCTGTGGGCTCCTCGGGATGGAAGCTCTCCTGCAGGGCCTCCTGGATCCTGACAGCCCCCCGAATGACACCCCCCCCCGGATGGCAGCCTGCGGCAAGTGCAGCCGGGCTGATGGCCGAGTGCTCTGATGTGCCAAACATGGGCACTCAGGGCACTCCAAGTCAGGACTGCTTTGCTGTCCCTCATCGAGGTAGACAAGCAAGCGGGGAACCCTGAGAACTGTCTGTCCAGGGTGGGGGTCAGGTCCCTTTAAGCACAGCCCTCGGCTAGCCTGAGGCAGCAGCTCCATGCTCTAAGCCCTAACCTGATGCCCTGCTGGCACTGGTTCCGGCTAACCTTAACTTCGGTTCAGGGTCCACTCAATGTGGACATGCTAGTTCGAATTAGCAGAACACTACTTCGAATTAGTTTTTAGGTCTAGATGCACTAGTTCGAATTAGCTTAGTTCGAATTAAGTTAGTTCGAATTAGTGCTGTAGTGTAGACATACCCTAATAGATTAGTAAGACATGATTTCCCTTTACAGAAACCATGCTGACTTTTGTCCAACAAATTATGTTCTTCTACATGCCTGACAATTTTATTCTTTACTATTGTTTCGAATAATTTGCCCGGTACTGAAGTTAGACTTACTGGTCTGTAATTGCCAGGATCGCCTCTAGAGCCCTTTTTAAATATTGGTGTCATGTTAGCTATCTTCCAGTCATTAGGTACAGAAGCCGATTTAAAGGATAGGTTACAAACCACAGATAATAGTTCAGCAATTTCCCATTTGAGTTCTTTTAGAACCCTTGGATGAATGCCATCCGGTCCCGGTGATTTGTTAATGTTAAGTTTTTCTATTTTTTCCAAAACCTCCTCTAATGACACTTCCAGGACAGCTCCTCAGATTCATCACCCACAAAGGATGGTGCAGATTTGGGAATCTCCCTAGGATTGGACTTCCACTTCTTGAAAGATGCCTTTTTGTCCCTCACTGCTTCTTTTACACGGTGGTTAAGCCCTGATGACTCTTTTTTAGGTCTCTTGCTATGTTTTTTAATTGGGGTATACATTTAAGTTGGGCCTCTATTATGGTGTCTTTAAAAAGTTTCCCTGCAGCTTGCAGGGATTTGGCTCTAGTCACTGTGCCTTTTAATTTCTGTTTAACTAACCTCTTCCTTTTTGTGTAATTCCCCTTTTTGAAATTAAATGCCAGAGTGCTGGACTGCTGAGGTGTTCGTCCCACCACAGGAATGCTAAATGTTATTATATTATGGTCACTATTCCCAAGTGGTCCTGTAACAGTTATCTCCTGGCCCTGATCCTGAGCTCCACTCAGGACTAAATCGAGAATTGCAGCTCCCCTTGTGGATTCCTGTACCAGCTGCTCCAAGAAGCAGTCATTTAAGCCATTGACAAATTTTATCTCTGCTTCTCTTCCTGAGGTGACATGTACCCAGTCAATATGGGGATAATTAAAATCCCCCATTGTTATAGAGTTTTTTATTTTGGTAGCCTCTCTAATCTACCTCAGCATTTTAATGTCAGTATCACTGTCCTGGTCAGGTAGTCGATAATATATCCCTACTGCTAATTTCTTATTATTGGAGCATGGAATTACTATCCATAGTGATTCTATTGAACATGTTGATTCATTTAAGATTTTAATTTCATTTGATTCTACATTATCTTTCACACACAGTGTCACTCCACCACCCACACGGCCTGCTTTATCCTTCTGATATATTTTATATCCCAGTATGATTGTGTCCCACAGATTTCCCTCATTCTACCAGGTTTCAGTGATGCCTATTATGTCAATCTCCTCCTTTAATACAAGGTACTCTAGTTCACCCATCTTATTAGTCAGACTCCTAGCATTTGTGTAGAAGCACTTTAAAAATTTGCCACTGCTTATTTGTCTGCCCTTCCCTGATGCATTGGATTCCTTTATATGCGGTTATTTGTCTGCCCTCCTCTCTTTCTGACTACAGCCTAGAGAATCTCTGTCAATGGATTCTCCTCTAAGAGAAGTCTCCATCCAATTTATGTGCTTCTCTGCACCAATCGGCTTTCCCCCATCTCTTAGTTTAAAAACTGCTCTACGGCCTTTTTAATGTTTAGTGCCAGCAGTCTGGTTCCACCTTGGTTTAGGTGGAGCCCATCCTTCCTGTATAGGCTCCCCCTCTCCCAAAAGTGTCCCCCAGTTCCTAATAAATCTAAACCCCTCCTCCCTACACCATCATCTCATCCACACATTGAGACTGTGAAGCTCTGCCTGCCTACCTGGCCCCGCGCATGGAACTGGAAGCATTTCTGAGAATGCCACCATAGAGGTCCTGGATTTCAGTCTCTTTCCTAGCAACCTAAATTTGGCCTCCAGGACATCTCTCCTACCCTTCCCTATGTCATTAGTACCTGCATGTACCACGACCACCGGCTCCTCCCCAGCACTACACATAAGTCTATCTAGATGCCTCGAGAGATCCACAACCTTCACACCAGGCAGGCAAGTGACCATACGGTTCTCCTGGTCATCACAAACCCAACAATCTATGTTTCTAATGATCGAATCACCCACTACTAACACCTGCCTCTTCTGAACAACTGGAGATCCGTCCCCCTCAGAGGTATCTTCAGTGCTAGAGGATACTGCAACATCCTTTGGAAGGAGGATCCCAACTATGGGATGGTTTCCCTCTGCTCCCATTGAATGCTCTGTTACCCTGAGACTTTCATCCTCCTTAAGAGCACTGGGGCTCTCAGACTGGAGGTGGGACAGTACTACAGTGTCCCAGAAAGTCTCATCAACATAGCTCTCTGACTCCCTTAGCTCCTCAAGTTCAGCCACCCTGGCCTCCAAAGCTCGAATACAGTCTCTGAGGGTCAGGAGCTCCTTGCAACGGGTGCACACATATGCCACCCGCCCACAGAGCAGGTAATCATACATGTTACACTCTATGCAATAAACAGGATAGCCCCCAGTCTGCTGCTGGGCTTCTGTCTTCATTTTTCTTATGAAAGAGTTTGATTGGTAAGGTTTCTAGTTAAAACAGGAAGTTTTTATTAAAACCTTTAAACTAAACTATAAAGACTGGCAAGAGGACCTTGGCCCCTTCCCACTCCCCTTCCCAACTCCCTCTCAAAACTCCCTGTTTGCTGCTCCTGTTTGCAAGCTTCCTGGTCGCTGACTCACAGCTTTATAAAGCCCTGGTAGCCCCACCCCCTGACTAAGGCTCAGCTAATTAACAGAGGCTTCTAGATTTCAAACCTTTCGAAGCTCACAGCAAGTTCATGTAACTTGTTCAGAAGCAGGCCAAAGGGACTGAAAGATAACTTTGTTTATCTAGATTTTAGTGACCTGCCTGAAAGCACAAACTGGGCACAAAGAAAAGAATCATCAGAGAAGATTATAGTCACCATTACTACTGGTTGTACAGGGAGTTATCGCGTAAGAAATGATCCAGTGAATTTGCACCTTCAGCAATAGCTAGCAGCATGTGGCTGAACACAGGAAATGGAAATCAAATGCCAGCTACAAATACATGATTTGGAATGTGCTTATTACGAGAAAGTTAAAAGGCAGCAGAAAAACAGGGCCTCCCTGATTGTATGGTGAAGCTCCCAATTCTGGAATATGAAAAAAAGAAACTAAAGAAATGCCACTGGCCCATCCTTGAAACCCATCTCAGTATTACCAGACCCAAATGTTCAAAAATAATGAGATTGGCTTTTAAAAAAAATCACATGATTAAAACACTTTTTTTATTTGACTTCTTATTTCTGAGCCTTTAGGGTACACTTGGGTCATATTTTCAAACCTTTCTCTACAACAGCAGGGCTACCAATATACTTTTTAAAATGAAAGCGAAGATTCTCTTAATCACTTGCCTCTAGGAGCTGGGGCATTAACTACAACATCCACTATTACAAGAATCAGCAAAAAACACATTGTACAGGTAGAATCTCCGTGGTCCAGCACCTTGGAGACCTGAGCGGTCCTGAACCACAGAGTTTGTTGTACCAGGGGAGGTCAAGGCTCCCCTCTTAGTTGTCGGCCCTGCTATCCACAGCCGTGTCAGGGCTGTGCTCCTGCCTGGGGATGGGGCTGTGCTTCCCACCATGGCGGGGGTGCCAGGTCCTGCTGCCTCTAGCCTGGCCGGGGATGTACTCTCCGCTGCGCTAACTGCAACCCCGGCCACTGGCCCCACTGCCTCCAGCCCAGGCAGGGCTGCCTGCTTTTCTGTGGCTGCACTGCCGGGTGTTGGCCCTGCTGCCTGTGGCCCAGGTAGAGGTGCGCACCCTGCCACCAGCTGCAGCCCGAGCTGTGCTCTTCACCGCACCAGCCCAGCCCATAAACATGGACAGCTGGGGCTTTCTGATCCAGCAATATATGAGGTCCTGATAGATCATAGATGTTGCCGGACCAGAGTGTCCCAGATTTTAGAGATTTAACCTATGCAATACAAACAATTTTAAAGCTGAGGATTCTACTAACTTTCGATGATGTATATGTTTTAATTGTGGTGGCAGACCGTCAGAAAACTGGAAAACAATCAAGGACAGTGACAGATTTGTAGATTGCAGCATTGCCATGACAGATTTGTAGATTGCAGCATTTTGGGTTTTCAAAAAATAAGTGTTGTTAATGAAAAATTCCAAAATGAAAAGATTTCCAAGAAAGAAGGAAACACAATACATAGAAAAATAGGAGCACGTCCTAACTTTTTTAGACTGCGAAAACACTTGCAAACTTTTCTCTTTTAATTTGTAATTTCACCATTGAATGACGCATTTATAGAGGCATTTATCACATGAGCCATGAGTCCATATCTTATAAAGGATCAGAGTCTTATCTGGTGTAAATTGGTATGGCCTCACTAGCATTAATTTATATCTGTTAATGATCTGGTTTACAGTGTAGAAATTGCTTTCATTTTAATTTTTCTGTTTATCCCATTTTTAGCTTTACTATTGTGTTTAAGGATCTCTTGAGTACAAAAGACTCCCACACTCACACTTTCATAAAACACTAGAAATGGAAGGGACATTGAAAGGTCATTGAGTCCAGTCCCCTGCCATCATGGCAGGACCCAGTACCATCTAGACCATCCCTGATAGATGTCTATCTAACCTGCTCTTAAATCAAGTTTATTCAACTTGCTGTGTTTAGCTAATGATTCTGCTTACTGATGCTCAGTTACAGTAAATTCCAATAATTTCATTTATCTCCTTCACAAGTTTGTAGTCTTTAATCAATCAATTCAACTCAACACTGTTGCACTACTTTCTTTGAACCTTTAACTTCAATACTGCTTAATGGCATGAACTCTCAGTAAACTAGTGCCATGCTAGTGATATGGCTACTACAGAAAGCAGACATTCAGAAGTGTTGTGTCTGCCCAGGACATACTGTATTCCTTTTTTTAAAAATACATCTGAAAGGGTATTGTGAAGTATGTTCCCCTTGAGAGTTTTGCATTCCCTGCAGGCTTTTTAATGGTGTTTGCAGTACTCTTCTGACATTCTCAGCAATTCCTGCTCTGTAACTAATTTTGTTACAATACCCCAGAATCTGTTGTCCTGGTATCATGTGCATCAAATTGTTCAGTACTATCTAAAATGTTATAGGTTCCTGTTAACTTTGCAAATCTGAATTTTTGAATGTCCTGTTTGATAGCAAAAGTAAAAGAAATAATGTCTAGTCTTTTTGGTAATTATCAGTGGAATCCTATCATACATAATTCAGCAGAGTGTGAAGTGCTCAAGCAAGTCACAGGAGCACAAGATCAGAGGCATAGCTCAATATTGGTCTTGGTATAGTTGGGTGCTTTGGCTAAGAGGGGTTGGGTACTATTCCTGCTATACTGTACTTCTTTGTACTTGGTGCTAGCCACTGCTTTTGGCCTCACAATGACGCAAACACTTAAATGAGAGAAGATATAAACAAATTAAAAAGTGAATGTTATATACCTTTAAATACAGCGTTCCCTTTGTGCTAGAAAGAGTTGATGATGATATTAGGTGAAACACTGACTTCAAGAAATGATATCAATAAAGGGATTCAGATCAACTGCACCTATTTCTGTTATGTGATTTGTCAAGGTTGGTATGTTTTTTGTGTGTAAGGAACTGTATAAGAGCACATTTGTTAACACAGTTTATTGGCACATTTATTGGCAAAGCATACATAAAATACAGTTGTATTATATAACACACTGACTCACTGTGTTTTTACATGATGAAATGAACATATTAATATGGAAATGAAAAAAATTAGTTTCTTTTATAAAGTTTCACATAAATACACCAGAATAATAATAAAAAAATTAACTGGCTTAAGGGCTCCAGGGCTTTACAAAAATATGATACAAGAAATATACTATGAAAAGAAATAACAACAAAGCCAACTCAGATACAATAATAAAAACACAAAAGTTTTAGATTTATTAAGCTGCCCACAAAATGAATGGATTACATGGCTTTAAAATATCTGGATCAACAGCAATTTTACAAAGCATAAACTCTCATAGGACAGGGCATCTTTCTCCACATAAAAATATTTTTCATGTCTTTGATGAAAAAAAAAAGACATTTCTTGTTTCAGCACTTTTGAATAATGACAGGAGGCTACTGGCATCAGCTACAATATAAATTAAAAATGCTGGATCCTTTAAATGGTTAAACAATGAAAGAAGAATTAAAGAAAGAACTAAAGTTACTTTAAGTTACTTTTAAAAAGCTGATTTTTCTGAAACAAGAAATTTTAGGTGCAAGTTGAAAAGCAGAAAATATTTTACAATTTTTAAAAAGTTTTCCATAGTTATGTTAACGAGATCCTGAGCACTGATGACTTGTTAAAATATGGCCTTTGTTTGATGAGGAAAAAAGACCTCTCCAACAAAAAGTTTTGTTTAAAATTTGCCACGAGGTGCTATTTAATTTTCAATTATTTTAATTGAGGTCAGTGCCAGTATCGTGTCATGTGTGAAAGCTTCCAAGAAAAGTGTGTGAAAGCTTATATATGATTTTTCTCTAATTAAAAAAATCAGATAGCTGTAGTTTAGAAATAGATATTGTATCTGGAACTTTTTTTTTTAAAGAATGTTGTGAAATAGTAATTATAATCCACTGACATATATAACAGTGGATAATGCTGCAGAATAACCTATTGGGAAGCTTGTGGTGTGGGATTTTCAGATTTGGTCTCCTGGTT
Organism: Pelochelys cantorii; assembly: GCA_032595735.1. Lineage (NCBI taxonomy): Eukaryota > Metazoa > Chordata > Testudines > Trionychidae > Pelochelys > Pelochelys cantorii. The sequence goes on from CM064331.1 coordinate 29,974,241, forward strand.
AGCAGAAGGTTTGCTGTTCCAGGGGCTGTTATTTCCCAGGGCAGGTGAATTGTTGAAGTCTTCTTCATCATCCATACCATTTGCTGCATCATATTGCGTGTTCTCTAGTCTAGTGATAAGCCTTTCGTCTTCATCCCCAAATTCACCTCCCATCAGCGTTGGTTCTCCTACCACCATCACATCCTGTGAACAGCACCCAACATTTGTTATATGGAAACCTTGAGAGAGAGAAAACCAACTTAAAATAGCCATATTAGAGGATTTGAATCTATTAATTTTGTGACATTCACACAACGGAACCTGATGCTCCTATATGGTTAGAGTCACAATGCAAACTTACGTTTGATTTTTTATTTATAAAATAAAACACTGCAAAACCTTTATCTATTTGTATATTCAAGGCACTAGGTCTCAAACCACCAAAATACATAATGCAAGAAGAATAAAATATACATTTAAAAATAATCAGACTAGAAAAGTGGAGACGATTATAAAGTTTTAAATGGTTGGTTTAACCTTCTATTTGGTATTTTTATCCTCTATAAAATTATTTTCCTTTACAGGACATAAATTATTTTGTTTACAAAGACTGCTCAGGATGCAAATGAGTTGCAATTTTGTAATATTCATGCATTAAATCTAGTACATGACACAGTACTTCTCACACTAGGCTGTTGAAATAAAGAACACAGTGTAAAGATGGTAACTCTCTTATCCCTAGCCAGCCAAGCCCTTTTGCTCATCCAATATACTTGACATTCTGCTACTTAATTATGGTAATTAATTTAGGTAAAGTTTTCGATAAAAACAATGTTCACGCTGATTTGACAATTTGCATAGTTAATTAAGTCATTAGCAAAAACCTGCTGATTGCCAACAAGCCCTGAATTTACCATCTGTTATTTCATGGTGCCTGTCACCTATCTTCGCGTAAGCAACCCTGCCACCAATCTGTGCAGTAAGAGGCCCAATCTGTCCAGCTGGTACCATCAAAGGAAGATGAAGAGTGCTAATTATAATTATACTGATGAAACTAGTAGTCTTCAAAAATTGAAGTATTCAAGAAGGAAAGAATCCATCTAATCACTGCTTTAAGTACAAATTGTCCTTCCATGAAAACAAGTAAACCACCTACTGTACTACAGTGCATCACAGATTTGTTGCTGGATGCTAACCAGAATAGAGGGGAAAGGTGCAAAATCAGACTGAAAAACAGTGCTCTTTTGTTTTCTCTGTTTTAAGAAAAATCAGGTTGCTCTGCAAACTACTATACTGGGGAAGGAAATACATGGGATGCATCTTTTGTTGGAGTGGGACTGGTGGACCTTCAGATAACATATCTGGTGAAAGTGCAACAATTCCAGATGCCCAGATTTGTACCTGCTGATTTAATCGGCACTTCAAATAATCCTGCTGAACACATAGATTCATACATAAAAGCAGTGGTGGGCAAATACTGGCCCATGTGTCTGAATCGGTTACTCAGGGAGAGTCCCAGTGGGCTGCCTCTGCTGTATTTACTACACCACTGCAGGTATGGGTGACTGCAGTTCCCACTGGCCAGATATCACCGCTCCCAGCCAATGTGAGCTTTGGGAAGCAGTGTCCTGGTCTGCGCCATCGGGAGCTGCAATTGCCCATACCTGTGGAGATGCAAATAAATGTAGTGGTGGAAGCCTGATGGAGCTATCCCAGGTGAACCACCAGCACTTTTTTGCCCATCCCTGTATAAAAGGATGTACCTTGTTCATAAATATAAAGCATCTGTGAAATGCAAACAGAAGACTATTGCTTGCATATAATAAGATTTTTATCATATATATATTTCACTCTCCATGAAATAGAACAAGCTTTGCCTACAAATATTTATACTGCTTCATCCTATTCCTGAACAAAAGCTGCCATGTTATGGATGAACGTGTATATTGCAATTTCAAACTGTAGTCTATGAGGAATTGTGGAATAGAGGAAATGTATCACCTAGTTTCTTCTTTACACTGTCTTTATTGTGTTACTCTCAATATCAACAAAATATTTCTTAAATCAAACCTTTGGAACCTAAAAGTTGAATGCAACAAAGGTGTTTATAAACAAAACTTTGTTCTAATTTAGTCTTATGCCTTTAAAGCACAGAACATATGTATTTTGCAGCGCTGAACCAGGACTGACCCTATGGTGGAGGGAAAGCAGTATGAGGACAGCCAATTAGATTTGGGCTTGCAATGTGATATGGCAGCCAAAGAAGACCAGCATGACACTGAGCTGGCAATTGAATTACAGACTAAGGCAGTGCTCATTCATTTGTATAAAACACTGATGAGACTGGACCTTTGACTTCTGCATCCAATTCTGGGCACTTCAATGCTGGAAAGATGGCAGCAATTTGGAAGAAGTTCAGAGAAGTGCATCAAAAATTACTAAGACTAGGGCTCAATTTAAGAGGAAAATTAAAAAAACAAAAATCTGTGCACAGTTTACCAAATTACTGCCACAGAGGCATATGCTAAATGGGTAGAAGGATTAAATGTGTAGGGGTTGTTTAAGGAGGTGTAACAAGGACTACTAAGATGAAACTAAGTAACGGACAACATCACTCACATTGGAAGGACACTTTTCCTGATACTCAGACTAGCAAACTATGGAATTATACTTGAAAGGAATCAGTAATAGCCCCATCACTCAAGTCACCTCAATATGATGTTGGAAACATTCATGCACTGGCAGGAGATAAACTAAGTGATCTACTAAGTATGTCACATCTCCAGTTTCCATGATCTTTTGCAGATCAGTTATTATTCTTTCCGTATAACAACACCCACAAGAAAGAAGAAGCTTATCTTTCTCCTCACCATATTCAGTATATAATTTTTGACTAAACTACAGTTTTATTGAGTATAGTGGCAATTTTCCTGATCATATTTAAAAGATACCACAGCATTAGCTAGAGAGTGCATGCTCTTTAGATTCTTGCTCTTCTTCTATCAAGCAATAAATAATTTCTCAGGTAGCACCCATGCTAGCTCCTCCCCATGGTGGGGTCTCTGCTCCTCAGATGGAATGCTGACGATCCCCAGCAATTTAACCCCATTTAACCTCCACTCACTAGTTCCACCAACCTCTGAGGAGGACTGGAAGTGACTCCTTTTAGAGCCCCTCAATGCTTCTCCTTAAATTGGCCAGTGGGGGTCACTGTTCTCGAATGACACAAGGCTCCATCCCTCCCAGGGTTGAGACTGCAGCTCTGGAGTACTCCTAGCTCCTGCTCATGGAGTGAGAAGCAGAATCCAAGAATTAAACCCTAGTCTATTGCATGGTAGCACATACTGCTCTGGGCTAGTTACAGTAGCACATATTTGAGTAGCTTATTTAAATAAAGATTTAGGCTATAGTCATTCTTACTAATTTACTCTGTGATTAGAAACAACATGTTTAGTCAAGGAATGTTTAGTGATGGCAAAGTATCTTTGCAATGAAGCTTTATAAATAAAGCAGTGGATGTTTTACATATGTGATAAAATTAATCATTTAATAATATAATCATAACAGCAGCTTACATATATTTAGTGCCTTAGTTCTGTCTTTTGTTTCATACCGAAAAATCCCTAACTGAACCCAAATTTAAATTTTTATATTATGTATACATAATATATGAAAATGAACAGTACAATAAGACTATGTTACTGCCTGTGAAATTCGATTCACTTAATTTAAGTTGTCCTCAAATTTTCAATTTGCCATAAGTTCTGTATTGCTAAGTTTTCACAAGCAAGCAGCTCCTGGTTTTGACAATTTGACACTGGTTTTTGATGACTTTTGGTACTCAGGAGTATCTTTGGATACTGGGGTGATGATGCAGCTCTCTTTCCTTTTCCTTTGTGAATGGAGTTGGAGGTGACTATTTTGAGGGGTTTGAACTCTTGGTTTCCCAGTACAGCAACCGTTAACAATTCCCTGCCTCAGTGCCTCCCACCCCAATATTTGTGACTATGCTCAGTGAAGAAAGATAGGCACATCAAGCTTGATATTTCAGCTAGCATGATGGGCAGTGAGAAAGTTGTCATTTAAATTAGATTTCAGGCTTATCGCCCCCTTGAGATGATTGACGCGTTTAAATTTCTCAGTTTTGGTTGCTCTTTAGGTTGACTATCTGTTCTTGTTTGTTTAGCCATTATGGCTGAGAGAAAATCCTCAGCTGACTTACACATCCCCATTCCTTTAAAATTAATGGAATTGTTGAGTCATCAATAAGTCTTTAAGGCTATGTCTACACTGGGAAATTATTTCGAAATAAGTTATTTTGAAAGAATAACTCCCAAAATAACTATTTTGATATAAGTGTTATTCCTCTTCACAAGCAGGAGTTATTATTTCAAAACAACGGGCTTGTTGTGTGGATACTTGCCTTGTTATTTTGAAATAAGGGGAGTTATTTCAAAATCACTCCCTGGTGTAGACATGCCCTGGGTGTCCTACATGGTTCTGATGGCACAACACTATTCTGTCTGGTGTCACAGAGGTGTTGTCCTGGCACATGCAGGAAGTTCTGATTTAGAACTAAAATGGTTATTGGATGTGTTGCAGTAGCTTTGGCAAGCAATCCTGGAACTTAGCCCTGTGAAGGGTAAGTTCTTTTAGTCTGTATGGGTCATCTCTGCCAACATAGGAAAGTGACTGAAATGCTAGGGTCTGGAATCTTGGCAGTCTGCCGGCTACAGGAGTACCATTGTGCAAGAAGTTCATCACTGTCCATTGTATAGTTTGACATAGAAGGGATCAGTATTCTGGTGGAGATCTCAGTGCAGTCAGGCTTTCCAGAAGCTGAAGGAGAATCTGATCAGAACGCCATTCAGAGTGTATCTGGAATGGGATGCTCTTTTACAACAGGCAAAGCTGCCAGTGAGAGATAAGAGCTGTGCTCTCCCAAGTGGAAATCAGTGAGAATCAACAGTGGTCTTCTATAGCCAGATTGTCAGAAAACTGGAATGAAACTACGATGATCCCCCCACAGGGAATTAGTGGCAGAGATATTTCTTTCTTAATGTAGGCATCACTGTATAAAGGATTCATAATTTCTACAAACTCTGTCAAACTTCAGGCAACCCAAAGAACAGAAACCTGATAGGCTGGATAAACTGAAGTACTTTAAGTGGGTTGTGCCCATGAAAGCTCATGATACCATCTACATGTTTTGTTAGTCTTTAAGGTTCTACTAGACTATTTGTTGTTGTTTAAGTTTTTCAACTCTAAGGTACAGCATCAACCAGTGCCCCAGCATGGAAATACAGCCCCCTTGTCTCTCCCTGCCCGTGCTTGTAGATGATTGTCAATATTGTCACTGCCGGAAGAATTGATCAGAATGGAAGCAAGTGGAGGAGACAGGATCTGCAGGGAGAAGGACACTTAGGCCAATAGTTTTTCAAGCAGTGCACTGACAACATTTTTGTTAACCCAATGACTTTGGACAGAGTCTTCGCAGAGTTTATGCAGGAAGTGTCAGATCCAGTGTGATTTCAAGACAGAAACTGGGACAGAAGCACAGCATTCACTAGAACCTGGGGAATTGACTGCATCCTCCAGGAGAGAGGTTTTTGCTGGGCGGAGCTGTGTTACTGGAGAAAAAGAAAAACCTCATATTAACCCATATATGTCTGCATATGAGCTCACCATTAGGGTCCTCCAGAGAAATGATGTGGAGGAAAAAGGGACAGGAGCTGATGCTGCTTAGTGGAGTCACTTGGAGACAGAAGGTGAATTCATCTAATTTCTGTCAGCTAATGACAGCCGGAAAAAGGAAGTCCCTCGCCTTCAATATCTGAAGAATTGTTTAGCTCCTAGTTGTTTATTTCCAATGAGGAGAGAAAAAGACAGGACTAGCCACAGAGAAAGCCATGACAAACAGTTTACTGTCAAACTGTAGCCCAAAATTATATCATGTATGAAGTGAGGGCATTGTATTGAGAATGAATGCATATAAGGGTAAAGGAAAAGTAGGGCTTTTCTGTTCCCCACTGCACGTAAGTGAAGGCAAATTAATAAATTTCACCTTTGCTATTGACCAGTTTGCTTGTGAATGAGATTGAAAAGGGAAAACTAAAAGTGAGATTGTTGCAACCTATAGAGAATACAGGCTCTTCTGAAATGAAGATCCTTGCCTGTATTATTTTAAAGAAACATGGTCTCATCTCATTCATTCACACACCCTACACACTTCAGTATATTTAGGTGAATGTATTTAATGTATTTAATTTAAAGAAAAAGATTTGAATAAATTTAACCAGAATGTCCTATATCTGAAAATATATTACATTCTGTCTTTGCTACATACTAGTATTTTTTCTATAAAAGACAAAAAAAAAATGTTCTCTATGAAACACTATGAAATACAGTAAAGACTGGATGTCAACCTACACGACTTGGAGAAATCATATGGAATTTACTGTATTATTGGATTTATTGGATTAGATGTACAACAATCATTACCACAAATGAGAGTTGCACTATAATAATTCTTTAATTAATGAGATATGCTTTGTGCCACCAGAATAGTAGATAAGCTGCTAGAGTTGTGGTGAAAATTTGTCCTCGGATGAAGTATCCACATGAAAAGTTTGATTTGACTGGGAAAAAATATTAACTTAATATACTAAAGCCAAAAACTGTAGAAATCTAGGAGTTTGCTCAACCAGTTGTTGAATCAGACTATTTCATACGTTATTAGTATTATTTCTAGATATTCCACTCATCCTTTTTACCTAAAAAGTCAGGCTTTGTGGGAGCCCCCTTTTAGGTGGTTATAAATGTCATACATCTTTTTTAGGATCCACAAAAGACCCTTTCTTGTATGTTGATCAAAAATACAATAAAAGTCACTGCATGCTATTCTCAAGTCACTGTATTATAGTTCCCATATTGTCAAATTCATTTCACTAGCTTTAAAATGCATATGCTACCCTCTCTAGAGATGAGAGACAGTTAGTTCACTCATAGTCTGGGGCCTGATACTGATTAAGACAACAAACTTAACACTGGTATGAGGAAATACTATTTTGCACGCTGCATAATGGACTCCTGGAACTATTGCCACAAGATGCCACTGAGATCAAGATCTTACTATGGTTCAAAAAAGAATTAGCTGTTAACATGAACTACAAGATCATTAATAGTTACACATAACAGGATAAAAATTTGTAAGGGGCAGCAGTTCATCTGCTTCAGCATAAGCCAACTGCTAACTGACAGGGGTTATGAAGAAACAAGTTCTACTCTCGGGTCATTCCATGCTTGTCCAGCATGGGGTTTCTCGCAGTTTCCACAGAAGCATCTGACTCAGGTCACTCAGTGCTGGAGATAGGATAGTAGTCTAGAGAGACCACTGCTCTGGTTTGGTCTATGCTCCCATTATGACTCAGGTTAATGTGTTCATTTGCCCTACGATGGACAGAGGGTTGAAAGAATCTATCAGCTCTGCTACTACTGATAACCAAAAGCCCAACCCAATCCAACTGAAGGCAGTGAAAGACTCCCATTGAACTGAATGGGACTTGGATCACGCCTCCCAAAATTATTCTTAAGCCCATCAACTGGTTGAAGATCATTCAACTGCAGCACAGATTCCTCACTGTTCACCTCTATTTTCCCTGTATCTACATTACATTGTTTAAGGCCTCTTCAAGTGTATGATAAATTTGGCTCAAGAATACAATAAGATTATAGGCACAGCTTAAAGCTTTGTAAGTGATTCAGGCCTAAATGGAAAATGAGACTTACAGGTACCTGACTTGACAGACTCAGGTTTGCAGCTGCTGTTTTTTTCTTGCTATTGGTACTATTTGCATTGTTCCCAGCACTGCTGTTTGAAGTGCTGCTAGTTGAATTTTTCCTTTTTCTCCGTTTGGTTGCTGGTTGTCTTGTGGGTTCTGCTACAATAAAAATGTAAAAGGCAAAGCAAATTACAGGCATTTTAAAGCCCATAGAAGAATTAACTACAAAAAGACATGCTAAAAATGTGTTTCTTTTCATCTGTTTTACATCATTATCCATCAATGCATCTCAAAGTGCTTTACAAAGAAACACTTTAGTTAGAGAACACTGAGGCACCAACAGGTGAAGTGACTTGCTAAAGGTTAAACAGCAGGCCAGGCATAGAGCTCAGAACCAAACTCAACTGTCCTTTTTCTAAGCCCATTGCACTATCCTTTGGACTATCTGCCTATGTCAAACATGTTTAACACATAAGGGCAGCTTTCTACAATCCTGTCAGCATTCAAATGAAAGACTGCATCATTTTCTACTGCTACAGTCATGGACGTCACCTTTGGTGGACCCTTACAGTAGAATATACAACCTGTGCTAAATTATGGCTCTCTACTAGTTTACCAAATATGTACCAAGTCACGATTATTACATTCAGTTGATTTATGACCTTTGATTACAAAATCCCAAAGGTGATAATGGTATAGCTCATCTAAATTGTGGTAAGTGCATCTACGACTTTCAATTTTACTTTTTTTTTAATAAAGGTTATTTTTGTGTTTGTGATCAAGGAAGTTAATTTCAGGCCTGAAGATAAATTGTATTAGAATAGAAGACTATTAATTGTGACTTGAAACTGAAGTTCCAGAGTCACAGCGGGAAGCTATAATATGTAAACCAGGGGTGGGGAGCTGCATGTGGTTCGTCAGGGTTAGCTGCAGGTGGACCGCCGTTACATGGTTTGTTTACCTGATTGCCCGTAGGCACAGCCACTTGCTGTTCCCAGGGGCCATGATCTGCTGCAGCCACTGGAAGCTACGAGCGGCCATGCCTGCGGACCCTCAGGTAACAAACCATTTGGTAGCCTTGATGAACCGCATGAGGTTTGTGGGCTGGAGGTTCCCCACCCTTGATATGAGTGAGCTATGAATTCTAACTGGAGCCAGAGGGCATTTTACATACGATGTATGACTTATGCTGAATTCTATCTTACACATTGTAAAATTATTTGAATGTGTGTAGATCTAAAACTTACTCCATGTTATGTACCAGCAGATTCAGATTACATGTCATTAAAATAATATCTAAGGTTATGTTGAGAATAATGCTTAAATTTACTTTCCTAATGGATTATTCACAATGTTTTTCAATATTTCTATATTAATATCAATAACAACAAGTGCAATAAAAATATAGAGAAAAAATTACCTGGTGGTGCCACCATTCTCTGCCATTTTTGAAACAAGCAGGTCTTCAGGCAGTCCCGAGGACTTAGATTGTAGGTTTTATGTCTTGACATCAGTTCTTGCATTGGCTCCAATATTACACACAACTGAAAGAAACAAAACAGAATAACTTAAGCAAAATTATTTTTAGATTAAAGGTATTCACAGAGTCTGAAACTAATCATTACTTTTCTGGTTTCTAGTTTTGGCTTTTCCTGCTCAGCTAATGAAGAGTGTCCAATGCAGTACAGTTTGGTCTGTATTAAGACCAGCCCAGATTTGGCCTTTAGGACCTCTCTCTTCCTTTCCTGATGTCACTGGTAATTATACGTTCCATAGCCACTGGCTCTTCCATAGCACTGCACATAAGTCTATCTAGAGGTCTCAAAAGGTCCACAACCTTTGCACACAGCAGGAATATACAATATGGTTTTCCCAGTCATCACAAACCCCACCATCCATATTTCTAATAATTGAATCCTCCATTCATATTACCTGTCTCTTCTTAATAACTGGGGTCACCTCGCCATGAGGGATATCCTCAGTGCGAGAGGATAGCATGACATCATATGGAAAGAGGTTCCCAAATATGGGATCATCTTCCTCTATGCCAATTTGATGTCCTTCTCTATGACTTTCATTGTCCTCAATAGCACAAGGGCTATCAGACTTGGGGTGGGACCACTCTACTGTGTCCTGGAAAGTCTTGGCTATGTACCTCTCTGGCTCCTTTAGCTCCTCCAGTTCAGGTTTCAAGAGCCCATACTCAGTCTTTGAGGGGGCATTGAATTCCATGCACCAACAGTAAACATATACTAGCTGACCACAAGACAGGTAATCATCCGTGTTGCATTCAGTGCAATAAACTGGATAGCATCCCCTTACTGCTGGCGATGCACAAAGAAAACTCTTTCTGTGTCACATGGGTTTATGCTGCCCATATTGTAATTAGGGGAAAATATACTGTCACTGCTATATATAGATCTCTTAAATGATAATCCCATATGTAATTTCACAAAAGAAATTATAACTGGATAAGAAACACAGAAGGTAGAGATGCCTGCAGGATTGGTCATCTGCACAAGCATTCAAAGTGATTCTTGTTGCTAACTCTCAGTCTAGTCTGAAGCACCCCTCTGGTTCTGGAATCAAGTAATTCTAATCCATTTTTCTCTCTAGAGCCTTAAACCCTGCAAAGCATAAAGATGTCCCAGATTTTTGCAGGTAACAGTCAGTTCTGGATGCCTCAGGACTAACAGGGAACTGTGCTCTGCAGTGACAAGTTCGTTCTAAATTCATCTAGCTCACTGTGAATTGGACACAGATGTAAAAGGAATAAGATTAAGAGTGATTGATATTAAATCTTTCAGTCTTCCTTGGTGACCTTTGAGACCCCTTTGAAATCTAAAGAGACTCAAAGAACAAATCCCTGAAAGAGGAAGGGATCATGGTCCAATTATCCTAAGTCTGAAGAATCTGCCAGCAACAATCAGTACCTTCGTCCTTGCAAAGAGCTGGATTAAAAACATAAGGACAAGATGCATTTAATACAGAAGCAGTTGCAAACCTAAAGCACCTGCCACCCTTAACTACCAGTGTCTAATCTAAATGGCAGTGCATTTTATGAAGCGATTTTGTCAAATAATTGTGAAGAAATGTTTGACATTCCCCTGACTTTATCAGATAATCTCATTCTTTTAACTGTCTTTTAAAAATATTAACTTTCTGCAAAGATTTGGATAATTTTAAAAGTTAACATGCTTTACCTAATTAACCTTATACTAATAATTAATAATAATACATAATTATCTATTGCTACTAGGCACTATGGAGAGAAAAAAACAAAGGAAGAATCACAGAAAGATGGAAAGACAGAATGACAAAGAAAAACAAAGATAAGATCATGTTGGATTTGTTTAACATGCACATATCTTCAAGGCTCTGCTTTAAAAAAATCATTTTTCTTAGAAGGCTAATGTCTATGGGGTTCAGAGAAAGAACAGTGTTCTAAGGAGAGACTTGGTGACATAGTAGATAGGGTCAAGAAGGGTTTCAAGTGTTCGGGGCAGTATGGAAGCTCTTATCCTTCAATTATCAGTTAGAGTAGGTGATACAAGGCCAGAATTTGCTTTGATGGAATGGTCCAAATCCAGTCCTGGAGGTTCGTTGTAGTTACACCAAGAATGGATTTGATCCCACAATTTCTGTTCTAACATGAATTTTCTATATTAATTTCAGAACATCAATGCATTTTGATAGCACCATAGTTTAGAAGAAAGGGCTAATAGAAAAGTTCTCTTTCATACTACAGGTTGGACCTTTCTTGGTCCAACACCCTTGGGACCTGACCAGTCCTGGATAAGGGATTTTGCTGGACCAGGGAAGGTCATTTCTGGGCCCCTCCCTGCCCCAAAACCATGGCCTCACTGCCTGCTTCCTAGCTGGCTTCCCCTTGCCTCTGGACCCTCCTCATAGAAGGCTCCTGGCAGCCCTGCCACTGGCATGCACTGCCCCACTGCTGTGTTTCATCCCTGTGAGGCAGCCCCCCTGCTGGGGTTTAGTTGCGCAATCAGGCAACAAGCCCTGCTTGGGCTTTAGCCTCGCTGGGCAGCCCCATTCAGGTAGCACCACCAGGCGGCAGCGGGGCTGCTGGACTTTTTGCTGCGCCGCTCAGCAGCTCCACTCCAGGGTTCCTGGCCCCGCCGCCAAGCAGCCCAGCGGTCAGGCTCCTGGCCCTATGCGGCAGCTGTGCTGCCTCCCAGTGCCGCCGGGCAGCTGAGCTGCTTGGCCGTAGTGAGGCTGCTGGGCTCCTTATTGTGCTGCCGGGTGGCCCCATTGCCTCCCGGTCTCATGAGGCAGTTTCGCTGTTTGGCTCCAGCCTCTGTTAGCACCAGATGGCAGACCTACTGCAGGCTCCCGGTTTTGCTGCCACAGGGCAGCCCTGCTGCTGGGCTCTAGCCCCGCTGCAGGGCTCCCAGTCACCAGCCATCCACTGGGACTCTCTGGTCCTAGGACATCTGTGGTTCTGCCAGACCAGGGATGTTGCCAGACCCGAGAGTCCGGGTTAAGAGAGATTCGACCTGTACTACCAGATAAGAAGTTTATGTCTCTTGTTTCTAACTTTGATTCCCAAACACTCTCTTCGGGCCTCTTCTTTTCTCCACCAGAGATGGCACAGCTTATATAATCTAGGCTTATTTCCTCATGTGAAAACTGATAAAAAAGAAAAAAAAAAGCTTTTGTAGCTCTGCCAGTTATGAGCTGCAGGTGGCAGAACTAACTCAGCTAAGAAACTTTTCCCACCACTTAAATGCTATGGAGCACAAAAGAGCTGCATTCATTTCACTCAATCAATGTTTTTTGCATTTTGAAGAGAATGCAGTGGGACTTGGAGTAATGCAGTACTAGGTGGTAAGAGAGGGACCATAATCAGCAAGCCAGTATTTTTACAGCAAGAACCCCATGTAGTCAATATGTGCCAGGCTGCCACCAACTCCAAAATTATACCCAAAGCAGTAGGTTAGAGGGAGACTGCTTCTGTGTACAGCTTACAGCTTTCACCCCTCATAAGGAAAAGCTACATTCATCATCACAGAAGATGGACTTACTAATATTCTCCAATATTTTCCATCTTTCTCCAACTGAGAACTTGTATCGGCCACTTGGAAACCTGAGGAAACTATGGAACTGTTGCCGCTCAGACAGATTTTGAAACTCTTCACAAAAGTAATACTCTCCCCCCAATTCAATCTGAGTATTGTTCACCAGTTTAGATTCAGACAGTGAAATTACACCTGTAATAGACTATGTGTTCTTCATAAGGTTCTGTGCTTTGTTTTAAGGCTCTTTCCTTCTCCTCAAAGGCTCTGATTTAATCACAAACAAAAGTGAACATGCACATTTTTGCTTTAATTTTTAGAACAGACTGTCACATTCTAGCATGTTTGCAGTTTGCAACAGCGCTTCGTATATGTTTTATATAGAATGCTTTCATTTCAATTAACACAGTGAATGAAATCCTGGCCCCATTACATTCCATGGCAAAATTCCATTCCAGTGGAGCAAGATTTCACAGAAAAAAATCAAAAATTCCAATGTCAGGTATGGTATATCCAATCACTGTCTTTCTCAGAGGCCCATCAGTATTTTTACATATTGTTACTGATACACCTGGAAACATCTTGATGTCACTGTATAGAAACTATTATGTCACATGGAAGAACTAGCCCTGAAAACTTGACCTCTGTTATGCCCTGTATAATAGCTCATGTAACATACTGAAACAGTGTCACCTTTCAGCAGCCTGAATATGGTGTACACTTAGGTGAGGTAGATAAAGGAAAGGGAGGGATTTGAGTCACTTTAAACTTCTCTGCTGATGACTTCTCCAAACTTAATGTAACTATTTTTCTGTAGAACAGAATGAAAACAGTCCAGGAACATGCAACATATTTCTGCCTGGCTACAAAACACATGGCTCAAAATAGTTTGTACTTTATGAGTTCACATGCAAATATAGATTTTCACCTTAAAAACGGCCTTTAATGATTTCCATTACAAATTTTAGGCATAAATGAAAAAAACAGATTTTTCATGACTATAAATGTACTTTTTTAATACTAATATTACCAGTGGTTGCATTATTTTTTAGTTTTCTCTAAGCACTTGCCTGGTTTGTCACCTCTACTATGACACCCTTGAATCACTGTGTTTGAATGGGTCAGCTACAAGCTGATGAATATTGCACCAAAATTAGTATTTTTATAGACTTCTGCTGCCACTAAACAGAACTAAGCTCCGCTCCTTGGTACCTAACTTGTGTTTTCTTCAGCACCCACAACAAATTCTCTGCACCATGGTATACTTTTTCAGAAATTCCTTCTGTATTTCTGGATTCTGTGGCACTTTGACATGGCAGACAGGAAATTCTGCAGCACTGTTTCAGTTAAAAAATAATGAATATAATCAGAAAATTAAAAAGTCAGTCAATACCTTGATTATTCTTTGCACTGTAATAGTGCTTAGTAGTCCCAGTCGTGGAGAAGGATCTCCATTGTGCAAGGTGAGGTATAAACACAAAACTAAAAGATGATCACTGCTTAACATCTAAGTAATCTAGAACATCTACTAGTTCTTGTTTTTATATTCATTTCCATTTATTTGTCACTGTATTTTTTGGTTTCGCAATGGCAAACATTAACAGTGTTCGCATGCACAACTGCACTATAGTCTTTGTCAAAGTTATAGGTGGAGCTTTTGGCAACTGGTCAGGGAGCAGTCTGAACTTCTGGTACCTGGAGATGGGCATGGGAGACAGTTTATAAATGCATGATAAGAACAGTAGCAAGATGTTTTCCCTAAAAGGATCGAGTTCTTGTTTTAGTTTTTTTGAAGACTGCAAGATGGAACTGCATCAGATCACCTTTGGATCACATTTTCAAGTACTTCAGGACCATATAGAAATGAAAGCTGAGATTCTGCACAATTCTGCAGCAAGAGGCAGATTCTATGACAATTTTCATAGCTGGAGAAATCACTGCTATATACCCTGGGTTCCTGACCTGGGATATCATTAATGTCCCACCATCCCTTTGATTCATGAGATGATCTGTCACAGTGACTCAGGAAGCATCTATGCTTGTAATTATCTAACAGGCTAAGAATTAGAGTTTTCAGATGAACACTTACAATATTAATAATTATATAATCTAGAGGTTATTATTTATTTCTTGTACAGCATTATTGATATGTATGGTGATTTACAAACTACTGAGCCCTGCACTCTGAAGAGATTACTGTCTCAGATAAAACAAGAGGGAGGAGATGTCAGACAGGAGAGATTTGAGGGGGGAATGGTGAGACAGGTGAAGACAATAATCTGATGTAGTTATCTGCATGCCTTGTGTGTGGCACAGATTGTGTTAAAATGCACATGGAGGGTTGTCTCTGGCAGCTTTGGAGAAATGTGGCTGTTTTGTCCATGCAACTTGCCTGCTGCACATTAAACAAGTTGTTATTCTTGTCATTCACTGTTTGGTTATTGAGAAATTCAATACAAATTACAGCAGAAACCTCAAATTTAGGGTCTTCTTAGCTTGGGTTGCCAACCCTGAAATATCGAGTAGAAAATTTGGGACTACCGAATCTCCATCCTAGATTTATTAGTGAATGTTCAGTGCTCTGTTATGTTTATTCATCCTACGCTTTGCCCTGAACTTCAATCTAGGGCTCTCCAGTTTCTGCCCAACACCCAGAGGTAAGGAATGATTTCTCAATAATACACTATTCAGTTGCTCAATTGTTCCCGAGTTACAAAGCTCATCATGTTTTTACACCACTCTGTATCAGCAGCCATTTCAACTCCCAGTAACAGTAAGAATGAAAGAAGAAACTACATTCATTTCATGAAGGGCAAGCTTTTAAAAATTAATATTATACAAATGGACATATTGAAAACAGAATTAATTCCTAATATATCATTGATAATGCTGCTACTAATGCTTTTTAGTGTTTTATATTGCAATATTTCTGAACATCTTCCAGCTATTGACACGTAGCGCTGCTCTTCCCTCTACTGTGCTCAAGAACAATGCAGGGGTATGTGACTAAATTGTCAGATCTTCTTATTAATCCTGCCCTATTTGAGTATTGCCAGGCACAATGACAACAGCAGCATGAACCTACATGGACACGTATTTGAAAGATATGAGAACCTCCTCTCTCACAAGTTGGGGCTCATGTTTATGGCAATTAACTTGCTCATACTAACAAAAGAGCTTAGCATTTCAATACTCTTGTGGTCAAGAGGGCACTGCTATAAACTTCCCGACAGTTGGATAACTGATACTAAAACGCTCTTCACTGAGCTTAGCATTCTTTTTGCTGGATATATGCAACCCTATTGAAATCTTTAGCTAGGTCAGAGAGAGATATTGAACCTTTTTAATAGATACCATTTAATATATGCCAAAGTGCTTGCCTATCACTGTTTTAGGTGAAGCATTCATGCGGGAGCTGTTTCTGGAGATAGGTTTGACTGTGACATCTGTCTAGTCTATCTGTTTTCCAGTATGCTCTTTGTGATGTTATGACGTGGGTCTGGGATGAATCCTACTTGGCAAGAGTCCTTCTCTTGAGGTTTTTAAAAAAAGCTTCAGCCTTACCACTTTCTCATTGCTAAACCCATTTGAGACATTTTCCCCTTCAGGCTTTTTGATAATGTAGCTTTTTTAACTTTCCTTGTTATTATGCTTAATCACTTTATTATAATTCATAGTTTATATGTTTATAAAACCAGTTTTATTGCTTATGTTTAGTGCTGCTCCCTCTGAAGTTTTTATATTGTTTTTCTAATAGATTTATATTATTTTTATACTTCTGTACAATGGAGAAATGATTCTTAAAGCGCATCCTTGGGTGGCACCATCTTATTTTTTTGAGCTTTTCAAATAGTTTGCTCTCGCCAGACTCATGGTTCCTTTCACTCTCTGCGCCCTGACTGAGCACTGTAGGTGACATGCCTTTTCTTTGTTCCGAGGTGACTAGAGCCCTGCAAATCTGCACATATCCACTTTATATCTGCATCTCTGGGCCATTTTGCAGATCATGGATGGATGCAGACCCAAATTTTATATCTAAAGCACTGTAAATCAGCAGATATCCACTTTATATCTGCAGATCAGTTTTGTGGATAATGGATCAGATGTGGATACAAATTTTGTATCTGTGCAGGGCTACACAGATGATAAATTAGGTAAACTACAGTGCTTGGTTCCAGGGAAAAAGATACAATTTTGGATTCCAAACTGCAAAGGCAAATGCATTTTATAATCATAGTTTCACCAACAAAAGCAAAAGGCCTTCTTGCAGACAGAGTCTCCTCTCAACTTTGGCTGGACCTGATTCTTAGATCTATGAAGACACAAGTGTTTGTAATTCAACAGCTAACTCTTCTTATGATCCCTTGTGATGTCTCAAGTTTCATCCTGCCCAGGCTGGATTTCCTGGTATTCTCTTCAACCAACATTTTGAGCCTTCTCTTTTAGCAAAGCAGCTAACCACAGAATACGGTTAATGCAACCAGTAATAAGCCCTATCATAAGGCATAGCCTCCTGCAGACTATCAGGTTATCACAAAGCACATGTCTCATCTCAGACACACTTGCACATAGGCAATGGCCAGTATACAATGATCATTGTCTTGCATATCTGAAACTAGCTCTTTAATGATTTTACTAATGAGCATATAATTATCCTTGTAATTTAATTTAGCATTGGTTTTAGACTATATTGCGAAGTACAACACCCTGACTGGATGGTTAGAGTCCCTGCAAATTCTATTTATATTCCAATTTATATTAATATAGCAATTCGAAAGAGCTTGTCATAAATCAAGTCACTGGAAACAAAATCAACCTTAAAGTATGGTACAATTCCATTGACTACACGGGACTTTTATGGAGATGCACCATTATGCCCGGGATAAGGTTGGCCCATAACAATTAAGAGAGGACCTCTGAACCTTGAAACTTATATTTTTGATCCAGTCCTCCTCCTATGATCTGATCTCTCTCACTTTCAATGAAAATACCCCAAATCTGTTGCTCTATCTTATGGCCTGATGAAAAGTTTGTGACAATTGAGAGCTTCCTTAGTTCAAATTTTTCTAACTCGTCCAAAACCGGTATTGCTTACAGTCTGTTCTTATTTCTTTATTATTGTAGCCAGTACTAATACAATGACCATTTTTTTCTTGCATCCTACTGAATTACAGTTAAAACCCTCAGATTGATGTGCACGTCATAAGATGTTCTATTATTCTTGACAAAGTGCAGATTTTTACCCATCAGAATTTCTTAGTAAACTACTGGCAAATCCAAAACAAACAGTATCTTTAGGAAACAGAATGGGAAAAGTCTATTTCCCTGCTTGCCATCTCCCATCACTATCATCTGTGATGTTGCTGCATGACATTTCCTTCCTCTCAATTTCTCCAAAAGGCAAACAAACTACTATACAGCAGTTCTGAGTCAAATACTGCCACTTGATATTTCTGATATGTAAACTCTTAGCTTTTCTATTTGTGCAACAATGAGACCTTATCAGTTTTGCTGCTTTTCATTTGGACTATAAAATGCATCCACTATCTCTCTTCACCTGTGTCCTTGGCAACTTCCTGAGGTTCAGATAGATTCTAGCATGTTGTTTGTCTTGCTCAAACTATTGCTGATCCCCTCAAAAAATCACACTCTTATAAAAAATATCAAGGGTGTATAGATTGCACTTGAGTGCTGGCAATTTTAAGTTTGCAGGTATATTAAAATTTGCAAGAAAGTTTAGGAAGATTTTCTTGGTGAAATAAAAGTTTAGGAAGGTTTTCTTCACATTGCAAGTAGAAACTTTAGAAATACCAAAGACAGAAAAGAAAGAATGACTAAGTCACACCTGATAAGAATATGGGTCTAAAATTTAGCAGCAAACTAAAGGTTTTAATATAGTGTATAATTTACTGTTTAATTTTAGATGGCAGTTCAAAACATACTGCATATATGTGATCACTTTCTTTACACCTGAAATCAAAACATTATTCTATGCTTTTTTGTTTTGAAAGTTCATTTTTCTACATTTTCTTATATCCAGGTTTCCTGTACCAAAAGTCATAACCCCCCATTACTGTTATACAAGCACATATGCTTGTATGCACAATTATCCACACATATTGAGGCAATATCATAAATGAAGTGCTTTCATCTGTAGAAGGTTACATGTACCTAGCAACTATAGTCTTATTTACAAACATAAAAAAGGAAGCTTTTTTCCACGGTATAACCAATGAACTGTTTCTATGTCATGAATCACTGCCCACGTCCTCATAAAATCATCTTGTTTCTATGCTGCAGCTCAGGCACAAATGCAGTATTTTTCACATAACCAGTTCTATTTTTAGACTGAATTGTAGGAAGTCTGCAGCATTAATAAATGGAAGTGAAATACAGAATGACACCACATAGTAATGTGCCAGTGCAAAAGCTACTTTGGCCTTTAGCCAATGAACTGTGGCTAGATGTTAGAGCAATGAAAGTAGAAACACCACTTATAATAGAAAGATTAATAAGCTGACAAACTTTTATGCATTTATTTCATACTTTCTGCATGCCAGCTGTATTAATACCAACATTTTCAATTTTGATAGCCATATTTCTCAGCCTGATTCTGTTATGTGTACATTACTGAGGCCCTATTAATTCTACTTTCAAGCAGAATGGAATAATATGAATAGCAGATGATACTTTACGGAGCAAAGTCTAAAAAGCAGGAAAACAAAGGAGCTTTTAAAATGTACTAATAAAGCAATGCTTTTGGCCACTAAGTCCATGGTTTGTGATTCTCTCTTCACTTGACTCTACAAATCATATTTTTATACCAGAAATCAAAACATTATACTGTGTTTTTTTGCTCTGAAAGCTCATTTTCCTACATTTTCTTGTACCCAGGTTTCCTGTACCAAAAGTCATAACCCCCCCCCCTTACTTGTGTTTGTGATTCTCTCTTCTATTGACTCTGCAATTCACTTGTTTATGAAAATTACGAAAGCAAAAATTCTCCAGAGCCTTTATACATCCGGGAAGAGTTCAAAGTTCTTTTAGGGACACAGATTCTTCCCTAATCTCCCCATTTTTCACCCATCCTACAGTACTTGTCCCAGCCACTGTTACCCACCCTGTGGACAGATGGATGTTTATATAAAAGACCTTGTGCCTCAATAAAATTGCATTTTGGGGTTACATAAAAACAGCAATTACTGGAAAATGGAGCTTTTTAATTAAATGCATTTGAAGGAAGTAGGGGTTAATGACTTTAAAGTAGGAGAGTATTTAATGCTTACAGTCATAGATCATCCCCTACTAAAGCTATATTATTGCGGTCTGCCAACGATGCTTTTAAGTATCGATATTGCCAGCATTAATAATGTTCCACACTATGTTCATAACAATATAATTAGCAACACAATATTATATACTGTACCCAAAACTTTGCATTACAAATTGTAGCACAATAAATATAGTTTACAGCAACATACTCTGAATTCCCAAATTAAAGGAATATAAACTTTGAGTAAGAGCTCTTCATAGTTCCTGGGGGTTGACACATTTCAATTCTCATTGGTAAATGCTGAAATAATAGGGCTTTTGTTTGTAACACTGGCACCTCTAACTACCTAATTTGCTGCTAAGTAAATATGTAATTGTTATTGTCTGTGTCCACTGTTAACAGAAGTTACCAAATTCTGAACAAAATTATTTGCAGACGCAAATTATGACTGCAAAACTCAGTGTCCCATACTGCATCAATTTTTAAATTCACGCCTTGTGTTTGTACTATATAATAGATGAAGAGCTATATGGCGACTGTGGAAAGCCATCCACAAAAGTCAGAAGGGAAACAAACATTAAGCTTGTCCTTCTATTAAGAATTCCAGTCAGGTACACCAAATCAATATTTAGCCCCTGACTGTCCTCAAGCTATTTTGTGAGGATCTATACAAAATCAGATATAGGCTAGAAGGTGGGAAATCTAAGCCCCTAATAACTGTACAATGTGCTAGCATACATGGATCTAGATTCCATATGGCAGGATATGAGAGTGCGATGAAGCCATAAGACTGATCTTGGGGATTGAGTTATGCTGCACAGTTACTGGGTACCTTTCTAACCATCTGTCAGAGTGCTGTAGGTAGACTCTAGTGGGACTTGCATCCAGTTTATCTTGCAAGAAGGAAGACTGCCAAAATACAGGGCTTTTGAGAGAGAAAGGTCTGCAAATAGCAGAAATACCAGATCAGGCTCAGAATTATTGGATATCTGTGGATAATCAGGTGGAACAATCTGCCTGATACTTCAATAAGTTAAGTACTGGTGTGTTTAGTAGCCACAAAATGTCTGATATT
This sequence comes from Pelochelys cantorii, assembly GCA_032595735.1. Lineage (NCBI taxonomy): Eukaryota > Metazoa > Chordata > Testudines > Trionychidae > Pelochelys > Pelochelys cantorii. The sequence continues at coordinate 29,995,385 of CM064331.1, forward strand.
ACATCAACATTGGCCTCATCAGCACGGCTACACACAGAATGACTGAATGTGTCCCACCCACTGGTCCCTTCCTGGAAGCATTTAAGCAGTTGAGATTAAATGAAAATGACTAGTGAGAAAAACATCTTACCTGTGTCACTACTTCTCATCCTTCCCTTCTCCTACCAACCACACAGTAGGCTGGATAAGCAGCACCATACCTACTATTTACCTTATGTGGCACATAGTATTTTTTGTTTGTAGTTCTGGGTTAGTTTTGTTTGTAGTTGGAATGGGGAGGGGAAAGAGAACTCCTCTCAGTTGTTTTATGGAAAGAATATATTTCACATGACTATTGGGAAGAATAATCTGAATTGAAAGTGGAAGGGCAGCTGTGCTATCTGAGATAGTTTTCAAATTCATCCATTAATTTTACGATCTCAGGAATGGAAATACTGAGAAAGATCTCCTGTCTGCTTCAATATCACCAGTTGCATTGAAGCAGCACTTTGGATACTGCTAAATGTGGGCCTTTCAGAGAGAAAGTTTTACCAGAGTCATCTTCAGCTGAGGACAACTGCAGAGCTAATGATGGAGAATGCCACTTTTACTGCAGTTAAAACAGCCTGGGTTTTCACTAGAGGGTGGAAAGAATAGATCCACATTTTCCATATGCCACCCAGCTAAGTTTCTACATTACACTGACAATATATCATGCTATACTCTGTTTAACAGAACAAACTTTTGGCAATTTGGATCTTCTGGGGGAAGGAGGGTAGTGTGAAGTCTGCCTTTGGCATGTGGATTAAGCATTATTGCCAATGCCAACACATTCTTCCTCTTCCGAGAAGTCCACCAATTACAGAAATGGAGGGCAACTTTTATGCCGTTTTCTACTATTGTGATCACAGTTGTATACCCTTTATTTTCAAGCACAGAAAATATCACAAAACACAGCAGGGTTGTCAAGCTCTCATTGAAATGGAAGGGTAGCTCCCACTGGGGTCAGAAGTAGCCAGTTCTACTGGGCAGAGAATAGTAACTAAGCTAGTCACAGGGTTACAGTGATTGGAAGCAAGGACAGAATTTTCCTTTTCCTCTTGTAAATGACTTCCTGATGGATCACATGGTCATACCACCTCACCTAGAAAAAGTTTCCAATGGTTCCACTCTCTGCATTCACTCTTCCCATCTTGAAGACTCTATCCCAATCTACCTGCATGCGCTCATATCTCCCTGCACCCTGCCTCCTTCCTTCCATAGGACTGCATTTTAGGCTCTTCCCAGTTCTCTGCTGTTTCCTCTCTTTACACCATCCCCAGTGTGGCAGCTAATCTTACTGAGTTCCATCCCAAGGGTTCAAGTAAGGAGGAGTGGTGCTGGCTAGAGTACAGCTCACTAGACACTGCTAAAAGTGGAAGGGAGCTACCCTTTCTCTAGCTGGCTTGGGGTAACAGCACTCGCTCACATCTCTCCCTGCCCCAGGGCTGAGAGTTCCACCTCCTTTTCCAATCTACTTTAACCTCTGCCCATCCCTATTTACAATATAACTCTAGCCCTTCAGCTCTTCTTCACTACTTGCTGCCAACAAGGATGCTTAACATTTCCAACTCACTATATACCTCTTCTTGCCTACTGTCTCCAGCTATTCTCACACATTCCTGTTGCATTGCTATTGCCTTGCTATTATTGTACTGGGTATATTTGAGGGATACTTATATAAATGACCCAGACTTGTGGGAAGAAGGACGATTTTGTGGCACTCAACAGGACTACATTTGGGAAAATTGAGTTCTATTCCCAGATTTGCCAAAGACTTGCTATGTGATCTGGGGCCTCAGTTCCTCACCTGTAAAATGGGGACAATACTACTTCCATACCTCCAATTGATATTGTGAGGATACTCTATGTTTTATCCAAACACAAGTTACTGGGCCTCAATACAAGCATGAAATTCAAAGGCTTATGATGTATACAGACAGTTAGTGTACCATCGAGTCCAGTGATACTCAGACTCAGGCTTGTGAGTCTCAAGTGGATCTTTAATGTGTCTCCTGCAACTCTTTGCAGTACATGATATTAAAAGGCTGTATAATTTATTATTAACCAATCTAAGTTATTAACCAATCCAGATGCTTTTACTATGTTAGTGTAAGCAGGGACTGAACTACTGCTTGTTATCAGCCAGCTAAAAGGAGGGAGCTGCCCTGGGGGGGGTTAACTCCAAGGCTGTGTCTAGACTGGCGCGATCTTGCGCCAGAGCTATGCAAATGAGGCTCAGTGTGGAATATCATATTAGTTTGCATAACTAATGAGCCGCCATTTTTGTGGAAGAGGCTCTTGCGCAAGACGGAGCTGTCTACACTGCCCCTTGTTGCGCAAGAAAAGCCCTCTTGCGCAAAGCCGTTATGCTGATTATTTTCAGGTATAACGGCTTTGCGCAAGACAGTTTTTCCTGCACAAGAAGGGGAAGTGTAGACAGCTCCGTCTTGTGCAAGAGCCTCTTCCACAAAAATGGCGGCTCATTAGTTATGCAAATGAGGCTTGGCAATATTCCACGCTGAGCCTCATTTGCATAGCTCTGGCGCAAGATCGCGCCAGTCTAGACACAGCCCAATTGTTTAGCTCTGCAAGATCATTAACTGTTAACTGTTGATATGTAAATACAGCTCATGCCAATAGGGGGAAGGAATCCGAGGTGTGGCTATATAAATCCAACTCAGCCAGGGCTGACGGAGGATCAGTGTTGGAATGGAATGTGGTGTATTGTAAATAATTTGGGGCTGTTGTGGGGGTCACAAATCATGCTACCCCTAAATATGGGAACTGTAAAACATGACACCAGTGCTTGCAGGAGAGACACCATCACTGTAAGAGGTCTCTGAGGAACAAGTCTCCCCCCTTCCAGAGTTGAGTGAACTGAGTTGGGGGGAAAGGGTTAAAGGGCTTGAGTCAGCCTGCTTCATGCCTGCCAGGTGTGAGCTGTAAGACTGGCCCAACTTGCCTCTTTTCCCCTTTTGTTTTAAGGACAGATCTGAAGCAGACTCCGCTCTGATGGCCATTTTAGCCATAGGGCTTTCTTGCGCAAGAAATCCCTGACAAGCGTCCACACTGCCCTCTTGTGCAAGAGCTCCTGCGCAAGAGGGCTTACACCTGTTAAAAAAGAGTGTAGCTCTTGCACAAGAAACCCTCTCTTACCACGCTGTACAGTAAATTTCCTTGTGCAAGAGCGGGCGGGCAGTGTGGATGCTCTGCGGGTTCTTGCGCAAGAACAGCCATACTTGCACAAGAAGCCGCGAGTGTAGACATAGCCCATGAGGAGTCTTTTTGTTGCTAGTCCAGTGGAAGCTGGAATCTTTTGCCAGTCTAGGTGATGGCTAAAGAGTTGAAATCACTGAGAGCTGAAATCACTGGTTTGGCCGGGAGCCAGACCCATTGCAGCCAGCAGAGTGGCTGGTGGGAATGACCGGTGGGCAACCAGCGGAGCAGCTGGTGGGAACAGCGGCTGGCCTGTAGGAGCGGCGGCAGGTGACCAGCGGAGTGGCCGGTGGAGTGGAACAAGACAGCTGTTGGAGCGTGGCGGAGTGGCTCGCGATAAAGGCTGCAGCAGAACCGCACAGAGAGGTGGCGCCGTCAGCTTCGGACCACATAAGGTGCCCCTATCAGGCCCCCTGCCCCCCTTTCCACCCAGGTTGGGAGATAGAACCCTGCAGGTGGACTTTTGAACTCTGGGCAGCACTGACCAGGGACAGAGACTCTTGGGCTATGTCTACACTGGCGGCTTCTTGCGCAAGAACATCTTGCGCAAGTGTTCTTGTGCAAGAAGACTTGCGCAAGAAAACGTCTACACTGCCATGTGCGAGCTGTGCTTTTGCACAAGAGCAAAAGCAGTGTGGACGCTCTCTTGCGCAAGAAAGCTCTGATGGCCATTTTAGCCATAGGGCTTTCTTGCGCAAGAAACCCCTGCCGAGCGTCCACACTGCCCTCTTGCGCAAGAACTCCTGCGCAAGAGAGCTTACACCTGTTAGAAAAGAGCGTAGCTCTTGCGCAAAGAGCCCTGTCTTACCACGCCGTACTGTAAATTTCCTTGTGCAAGAGCAAGCAGGCAGTGTGGACGCTCTGCAGATTCTTGCACAAGAACGGCCGTACTTGCGCAAGAAACCGCGAGTGTAGACATAGCCTTGGGGTATTGGACTTTGCTCATGGTTTGGGCTATGAACTCTGTGGTATTTTCCCACGTTAATGCCATGTGACTTCTCTCTCTCTGTTTCATTAAATGTTTCTTTCTACACTCAGACTCTGTGCTTGCGAGTGGGGAAGCATTGCCTCTCAGAGGCACCCATGGGTGTGTGAATTTCCCAGGCTACTGGGTGGAGGCTCGAGCCGGTTCTGTGTGAGATGGACCCCTAGATATAGAACCCAGCCCTCGTTGCTGCCGGGCCTACCCGGCAGAAGGGTTACATTAGTAACCAATTGCAGTTAATAAAATGGCCAATCGCTTTGTTGTGAGAAGTTTATATATATAAATGAAACAAATTCACATGACTGTGGCTTTTTTGGGTAATGCTGATTGCTAATTTGGCTCCTGAATCACTGAGGTCTGAGTATCATTGGACTCAATGGTCTAATGATCCCTTCTGGACTTAAAATCTATGACTCTTTCATCAGTGACTGTGAGGGGCTCAGACACAACATATATGGGGACCATATAAATAGTTAAGTAGTTATATAACTTCATTGTATTGTAATTATTTTAGAAGCCTTTCCAATACAGACAACACTGTATTCCAAAACGTTATCATACTCAAGTACAATGTATGTTTTTTTAAGTAAGCTCCTTTCTTGCTGCATTGGAGTCAGAATTTTTCCAAGGCTTCATGGCTGGGGCACAATGTTTGCAGTTCTTGCATGTTATCTCACAAAGGAAGTCATTTATCAGCAAGATACACCAGTGTGCAAGGATCCTTTTTTGCTTATAAAGACACCATCCTTTGTAGTATAGATTTAGTTTCATTATGATCAGTTCAAATGTAACAATTCAATCACATTTCATATAAAAACAATGAATAAATTATACTTTCCAACATTTAGATGGCGAAAAGAAAATATAAATTTTTTTTTCACGAAGACTATCTAAATAACAGCACTTCCCAATCACTAGAAATAATTATATAGTGCAGATTAAGACCCTTATTCAATGCCATTAATGAATAAAGGACCTACATTTAGATAATTAAATATGACAAACAGAATGCACTCCTATTGGACCACTGGGTTACACTTTCTGAAACACTCTGACAATATTCTACACACTTCCATCATAAGTGTGCAGTGATACAAGGCATGTGCATCCAATTTTTGGGCTAGTTTAAGTCGCATTTACACTCATGCTGTAATACACTCCTATAGGAAATAATATCTTTTCTCTTATTTTTCATTTTTTTCTACTTATTTATGTGGTATAGAATAAAGTCAGGTAATCATCTAAGACTCAGAAATGGTACCACTAGGGTTCGGTTTTACTTCCCTAAACTAGCAACAGCCACTTATAACACCCAGGATTTTTGTTTTCATGGCCTTTGAACCAATTTTCTTTTTCCAAATGGAATTTCAACACATATTGTCTGGTGTCCTGTCCTCTTCTGACACTTGGTCCAGCAGATGGTGCAAATGGACTGGCATACATAGTATTTGCAGAATGAAGGTTAGAAACCTACTAATCTTTGTTGCTTTGCTCTGTGGCATCAAGATGATGGTGCTTGCTTATTATTGTGATTTTGCATTTCAGGGCATTTCTGGATTGCATTACAGCCTTATGATTTTTGTTGTTTTCCTCCCCTCCTCCCCCCCAAGTATCCGCTGTCAGGCAACCAGATTCTCCACTGCCTTACAGCTCAGAGAGTCTTTTACACTTATGCAAAGTAAATGGGAAAATGCTACTGTAACAGTTTTCCACTTACTTTGCATAAATGTAAATCACTGCATGAGATGCGAGGCAGAAAAGAATCAGACCAAGAAACTTCTCATTAAATGTAATTTTAACTATTAAGGCACAGAGGGTGCGTCTAGACTACATGGCTCCATCGACAGAGCCATGTAAAGTAGTTTACTCGACATAGTCAATGAAGCGGGTTTCACGAGGCTTACAGGAGCGGTCGACAAAGGATTCCCTTGTCGACCGCGCTGCATCTAGACTGTCGCACTGTGCCGGATCAGCTGATTGTCGGCACAGTGTGGCGGCCATTTTTATTTTAATGAAGTGGGGATTATTTAAATCCCTGCTTCATTGACTATGGCGAGTAAACTACTTTACATGGCTCCGTCGATGGAGCCATGTAGTCTAGACCAGTGGTCCCCAACCTTTTTGGGTGGCAGGCGCCGCACAGAGCTGCCCGGGGGCGGGGCCGCACGTGCACCGTGCGCCTGGGGGCGGGGGCTGCGCATGTAACGCGTGTCCGGGAGCGGCGCTAGGCGGGTGCACATAAATGCCCCGGTGGGTGCCATGGTGCCCGCGGGTACCATATTGGGGACCACTGGTCTAGACGTACCCAGAGTGATGATGTATATTGTGGCATGAGTCAACTGATCAAGACATGCACTGATGAATCAGTGTGCTGATGTAATTTAGGCCTTGCCAGCATGAAGAAATTGACCAGCATAGCTTTCATAAACTATTCACTACAGGTATTCTGGAACAGCTTCCTATGTGGACACTCTATTTTGGAATAAAAGTCACTTTATTCTGGAATAATTACTATTGCTATGCCTGTCAGTTTCCCTGAACAGACGAGGCCCTAACCAGAAGATAAAAGGAATAGTATAACAGTAAAAAAACCCAATATAAGTACGTAAGTGCCTCCTCCTACTTTATTTTACACCCTTCCATGATTCTAAAAGTCCTTGGTTCTCAGATGGGCATACACTCAAGGCCAGTTGCCAATCCGACAGCTAACACTTGCTGCGGATATATTATATTTTTAGTTTGCAAGCTTGATGGGAGCTACAGCAAGTATGTCTCCTCATTCAAGAGTTAGAGTGGATGCCTCTTGTGGGCCCTTCCTATGGTTTTGTGCTGAGAATCACCCCCAGATCGAAGTACAGACATACCATAAAATAGTGCTTTCTCCTCTTTGTTCTACCTTCCACTAGAACAGGTCACAGAAGCATTTTTTCCTGTTCCTCTAGTCCTTTTGAGGGTTACTAGATCTTCTACAGTTCTGTAACAATGCAGCATATGGGAGGCTATGAATCAGTATATGACAGTTTGAAGTGACAACAGATTGCATTTAGCATATAGCACCTCTGAGTTCCTTAGGCCTTTTATGTGAATATGCTTTTCCCATATTGCTCTGTCATCCAGTGTGCTGGAGAAGAGAGAGTAGATTCTGATGGTATTCGAAAATCTGACCATTTATTTATCTTAGGTGAGCAGGCAAAGCTAAATCTGTATTTTTCTACTAATTTTGATGGATGCTGCCCCATGACTCAGGGCACAATAATAACATGGTTGGTTGTTGAACCAAACTAAACCAGAGACAGAGTGTCTGGGTGTAAAATTTGTAGGGGCAGCTCACCTTCTTTTCTCTGATTTCCTTCTTGCATTATGTTTTTAATTGAGCCTTTATTTCGAGGCACTTGAGAACCATAGGCTGAAGAAATAACTCATCGCTGAAATACTGTATATAACACAAAGTGTTCAGGGGAGCATACAGGAATTATTAAATTAAGGATCAGATTTTAAATTTCATGCAAATATATCATGGCTGGTTCACCCATTTCAGATTCAAAACCTTAGGTCATATTATTCCCTGAGCCTGGATCCTCCATATCAGAGGTCCCCAACTGTGGGGCACACCCACCTAGGGAACAGGAAGGAGCATTGGTGGGGGTGGGGGGGAGTGTGGCTGGGACCTGTGCCAGCCCCTATGAGGGTGGGGAGAGATCATCACCTACCTCTGGGTCCCATCCCTGCCTCTGGGGATCCATTCCTAGCCCCACCTCCCTAGCTGTGGCCCCAGCCTCAGTCCTCTTTTTCTGTCAACATCTGGAATGTCTACCCCCTCTCCCTGAGCCACACCCCCACTCTCAGCCTTAGCTCCAAGGAAGGGCACTGACAGGAATAAGGGGGGGCATAAGGTAAAAAGTTGGATTGGATTGGAACTTGCGAAATAGCACAGTGTCATGAATAAGCAAAATAAATGATCAAAACAACAACTACGTGTTGTTTCAAAGTTTGAAACAAAAGTTAACATTCCACCCAAACTATGATTTGGAATCCCCTGTCCTTACCAGGTTACATATAACAAACATCCAACAGACAGCATTCACGGGAAAAGTGCTCCTCTGCAAAGGGAAAAACGGTAACTTTGCTACAGTTCTCTTGGGGAAATAATCTCTATTTCCTCCTTTACTGCCATTTTGTACGAAGCCTCACAAGAAGGTCCTTGAATTGTGAGACCCATTCAGTGACTCCATGAAATAGCATCATGGAGCTCCAAGCTTATTATCTTATGGAGACTTCCAGAAAAGATTTGAAGTTTACATTATAAAAAATATTTTCTCCCTCACTTTCTGGAATGTGAGTCAAGCTGTGTTCCTTTTAACTCAGATATCACCCAACATAAAAATTCTGCAATCATAACTTAGCTAATGATTTTGTTGGTGAAGTACAAGTCAGAATGGAATCTAGCCCAGTCTCTGCATTGAATTGGCTCAGTAATGCTCACAAGTAATAAAAATAGTAAATAGTAAAAAAAAGACAACCCCATTTCAAGCAAATTGAAAAGACTCCTATTTTAATGGGCAACAACTTGGAATTCTCCATAGGGATTGGGGATTCTCCTCAGACCATGCAGTGGCACAGACCTGCCAAGTGTCATGCATCTTATGTGGGACTCACACCTTTGGAAGCCCCATCGTTCCTGCCTGTAGTTCAGGTGGCGGGCCTCTTTCTGGTGGGCAAAGAGATGCTGCTGCTCTTGCTGCTGGAGATTCCTATGAGTTGGTGGTAAAAATGAGTTGTCTCTATTGCTAGTTGGGGGGAGTGAAGAGCTGCCTCCAACCATGGTCCAATACTGGAAGAGAGAAGTAGCTCTTCCAAGTCATGGTAAAAATCATGTGTGGCAAACAATGGCAGATTGGAAAGCGATCAGTGCACAAGCCTAGAACTTGGGAGGCCTATGGTTAAGTCACAGCTCTACCACAACCTTTTTGGGTAATCTTGGGCAAGTCATTTAGTCTCCCTGTGCCTCATCTCCCCCTCACTTTTCCCCACCTCACAGGGCTGTTATACAAAAACTATTTAAAACGGTGCAGTGCTCAGCTACCATACTAATGGAGGCCACACACGAGCACCACAGACAGAGCAAGATTTTCAGAGTTCAGCATATATAGAAGCAGCCATAGGAAGATTTATATTATGCAATGGCTTTAGTACGCCTGACACAAATGGAACTTTCAGTGGTATTGTCAATGATGTCATAGGCATACACTCTAATAAAAGGTACATGCATAAACTTTTCCCTCTGTTATTATTTCCATTTTAGAATAGCAACAACAGCCTGCATGCCCTGGCTTTTCTGGCACTTCTTTGGGTGGCTGAAGTCATCTGGCCTTCCTAATGCCACGCAATGCATTCAAGGTGTTCAATACTGATAACCCACCACAGATGCATTTACTGGACCTTCCTGCCGCTTCAATAACATATTGCCAATACTTGCTAGTGTAACTTTTATATGCCCCAAACCGAAGAAAACTCACACAGTTTTCTATACATATAAAATATCTATGTGATCAGCATAAATAAGTCAACCTAAATATATCCAGTCTAGTTTCATATTTAATTTTTTTGAGTGTTCCCAAATGGAAGGTTTAATTGTTTGTTACCAAAGGCATTTTCTACATGATCACAATGCCTATGACATCCCATAGATTCATGCAGCTTTATTTATTAATATGCAAAGAGCTGAGTGTTATTAAGTGCATGCTTCTGACAGCCCCTGCAGTTACGAACAAAGCAGATAATGAGAAGAAAAACTGCCCATATTGCCTAAATCCCAAGGCTCAGGCCATCTTTAAGCTGGAATGCAATGACAAATGATATTTTTCACCTTTACATACATCGCCCTTCCGAGATTATAGATTTAGATGGATAGCTTTTTAGAATAACTCTACACCAAGCATTAGACATAGAATCAAATGTTTGCCTCCAGCATGAATGCTGAACAATCGAGCAAAAATGTTCCAGAATAAAATAAAATGCACTAATTGTTAGATGGAAAGTATGTAGTTATATTCTATAAGCAAATGAACATCCAGTAATTTAAAAAATCCAGGGGAGAAAGCTCATTGATAAATTTCTCTAAGTCATCATTGAAAAGGAGCCCTGGTAACAGTAAGAACAGGTATTTTCTTCTAAGATTTCTCACATTGTGATGTAAATAACTACAGGTCCACTCTGAAGTCAACAGATCTATAAAAATTTACACCAGTTAATGAGCTGGCCCATCTCACTGTTGTTCAAGACAAACCCATGTAATAAGCAACCTTTGGATAATTAAAAGAAAGCATTCTAAGAGAGAAATATAGTCAACCCTTGTAGCTGTGTTTGCACAATCCTGCAAGATACTGAAAAGTCTCTTGAGGGTCGCTGAGCAGCCATAACTTCCAATGAAATTTAGTAAGGTAGGCATCTTGCAGAATTGGACACACAATTACATTATTAGCAAGTATCTAAAAAATCCTACAATATCAGCTTGGTTTCTTCTTATATAACTTCATTTTAGGGGAGATCAGAAATAGCAAGAAAACAGTCTAAAATAATTGCCAAAAACTAGAGAGACAGGTGGATCAGGTAATATCTTTTATCTCTTGTCTCTCTCCCCAACAGAAGTTGGTCCAATAAAAGATATTACCTCACCTACCTTATCTCTTTAATATCCTGGGACCAACACAACTAAAGCAACATGTGCCAAAAACTAGGTAGCACAATCTATTTTGTCTTTTATATTTTAACCCTTTTTCTTTTTCAGGCTACAATCACGAGCACAATTTCGGTGGCAGAAAGGCAGGAAGGAATTAGTAGAAAATTAAATGTATGTGGAGGGAAGGCAACTTGTACGTGCATGTCTAGGTGCCAAAATGAATTCATGTGGCTAGGTTTTGCTTCTGTTCCCTTTCTCCCTGCTTCATGTATTTTTAATTCCTGCTTCAGTAAACAGTGAAAAATAAAGAAAGCTCTCAAAGCTTCTGAGGTTCCCCATTCAACTGTCTTCTTCTCACTCCAAATCAGAGGAAAGTTTTTCATCTGTAAACCAGATTGTATTTTTGGGCCCATATTCTCCATGGCTACATACGGGGTTAGCACTACTAACCTTAAAAAGAACTATGCTGATTTACACAGCTGAAGATAAGGGCATTTGTATCCAGTATTGTTGTAAATTAAATTCTCACATTCTTCACATCTGTTTTGCTTCTGTAAGGCTCCTCAAGTTGTTATTTTTATGATTCGTTGTTAAGCGTGCATGCATTACATCTTAAAAGCAATATGTCATACAAGGGTGAAACTCCACTCTCAGTTTTATCAAAGTAAATCTAAAGTAACATCAGTGGTTTCTGAGGAGTTACTCCATTTTATATGCTGATGTAACTGCAAACAAAATTTGGTCCTACATATTAGTTAGCATTCTTATAGAATGATTCTCTACAGGAGTTAAGTGGCAATATGAGCCAAAATGTTAAAAGACAACTAACTAAGCTAGTCTTCCCAGAAATAGAACCAAAAAGAACTGATAGAGCTGGCACACAAGGAGTCCAGATGGCCTTCAAGGTACCAAAACTACCCAGAAGATGCAAAAAAATAAGGTATCATGAACATCTGTTATTTTGCTGGTAAATGTTTGTAAAGCAAAATCTGGCACTTTCCTTCCAAGTGAAATCTTAACATGGAAAAAGTGAATTTTACTGGGATTTCCAGTTACTGTTTCAATTTGGTGTGGGTCTGACAAGTGTACATTATTTTTGCAGCTGTATTTCAGACTTTCAACAACACTCTTCTGTGTTCTAAATTCTTCTCTATGTTTTACTCGTCATCTGGAAGAGAATCACAGGAATGCAGATTTTCGGTGAGTTTTCTTCCATGTTCTGCTTCTTACTGCAATAGTTCTCAGAATGTATTGTGATTTTTTTAAAAACTTCTATATTTTAAGGGGACATAATAATAGTATATACAATATTCTGTCCTTTACATGGTTGGACATTTCACATCCCCATCAGCAGTTAATGAATCTATCAGGGATGCAATGGAATATCCATCATAATATTGCACATGGCAGAGTTATAAAACACAGAAGCTTAATACTAAACACTAAGATAATACTTGAAAGCGGCACTGATGCTTTGATACCTCTTGACAAAGCCAATACAGTGAAGTGTCCAACGGATGTTATGCATTGTCTTTGTTTGAGCCTCACACTCAGAAGATTATTTAGTTTAATAATTTACTTCTTTAGAACAGGTTGTGACTTCCAATACGTTTGGCTACTGTTGTGGAATCTACTGTAATACAAAGAATAATAAATAATAACCGTTCTCCTCTCATTGGAGTCAATGGGAGTTCTGCACCAGGTCACCATGGTGGGACAATGACTGATCCAGAGGGAAGAACAATCTTTATGTAATCACTAGGCACCATTTTCTAAAGCACTTTTGTTTTTCTTGGAGGTTTCCCATTCAACTAGGGTATACCTACACTTGCACCCTCTTTTTCAAGAGAGGGATGCAAATGAAGACATTTGAAATTGCAAATGAAGCTGGGATTTAAATATCCCGCGCTTCATTTGCATATTCGTGTTATGGCGCTATTTCGAAATAACAGACGCTGTTAAGACACAGTTATTTCAAGAGAAAACCCTTCTCTCGAAATAACCCTTATTCCTCATACAATGAGGTTTACCAGTTATTTCGAGACAAGGGTTTTTTCTCGAAATAACCGCGTCTTAACAGCGTCTGTTATTTCGACATAACGCCATAATGCGAATATGAAAATGAAGCATGGGATATTTAAATCCCGGCTTCATTTGCAATTTCAAATGTCTTCATTTGCATCCCCCTCTCGAAAGAGGGTGCAAGTGTAGACATACCCCTACTGATCAGGATAAATCTTGCTTTGCTTAGTGTATGAGATCCAACGTAATCAATCACAGCCTTAGGATATGGCTGCAGGCCTCATGCATGTGCTTAATATTTGTTCTATAAAAAATAGTCTTATCTTGAGCAGAAATGGTACACAGTTCTTTAATTAAATCAGCCCTAAGTTTTGCCTGGATCTAATGAGACTATTCTCTGTTTTGCTATTAAAACACTATTCTTTCACCTTCTTTTATGCTTTTATATTCCTATATTTTTTCTTCAAATCAGATCCCCAAGTTGATATTTGTTCCATTGGGCTCACCTAAGAACTATTATCTGCGACTAAATCAAATTCATTTTCTGTTGGCACACAAAAATCCACAATAAAAATAACCATTTATTTTTGGTTCATGAAGCATGGCATGTTCATGGCTAGAAACTGCCCAAGGGAATGGGGAAATTAATTTTAAAAAATCTGGTTGTTATAGGTACAAAAGTTCCCTGAATAAATGAAAAAAATGTGCAACTACATTTGGATAAAAGGAAGTATAATCTTGGATGTCAATGGAGGCTATATGAGAACATTGCTTAAACATACTATTCTGTAATATGGAGGCAGTTGTACAGAGTGGAAAATGCAACAAAGTACAGAATTAATGGTGCCATTTTGGGGAACATTTTCATTGTTACGCATAGTTTTAGCTGTGCAGTTCCCAATATGAAAGGTTAAACAACTCTGCTGAAACTGCAAAACTCTGAAAATACCCTCTTTTCCCAAAACTTACCTTCCAGCAAGCCAATTCAAAACCACCTAGTCATATTTATCACAGGTTAAACAGGATTTTCTAGCTATTATATGAGGTAAACCCAAGTTAACAGCCATCTAGATCCATGTGCTGAAATTTCACTAACTTCAAAAAAAGCTTTGCATGGAAACCAAAGGCAATAAAAAAACACCTACATATACAAAAGAAGACAAGTGGGTGAAATAATATCGTTTATTTGACCAATTGATAAGAGAAACAAGTTTTTGAGCAACACTAAGGCTTTGTCTACACTACAAACTTTTGTTGTCAGTACCTGCCTTTTGGTGACAAAACAGTGAGAGCATACATACCACAGTGGGACGTTTGTCAGGAAAAATGCCCAGATTCAGCAACAAAAAACTTCCACCGCTACAAGAGACTGGACATGTAAAAACCAGTTAAAACTGTAACTGTGTAAATAGGGTTGCCAGGTGTTCAGTTTTCACCCGGACAGTCCGGTATTTGCGGGCTCCGTCTGGTAAAAAAAACAGGAAATACCGGACATGTGCGATGTCCAGTATTTCCTGTTTCCCTGGGATGGAAGCCCGGCGGGGACAATTTTCCCCTGCCATGTCTGGCGCGGGAGTGAGGAGCACGGCAGAGTCTAGCGAAGGCGGGGCAGGAGGGGGCAGTTGCCAGTCTCCACGCTAGGGGGGCGCCGGGCTGGGGTGGAAGTGGAGCGCATGCTGCTCTGGCCCACGTGGCCAGCAGAGACCAGAAGCTGGCCACGTGATGCCTCCGTCTCTCTACAATGCAAGTCAATGCAGCTGGGCCGGGAGGCAGGAACAACCACTTTAAAAGTCAGATTGTTCCTCCGTGCCTGGCTCTGCGGGGGGGGAGGAGGGAGATTTGATTGGAGCAGGGGCTCCCGATGCTGGGGATGCCTGGCTCAGGGGGAGAGGGGAGTGCACTGGGATGGGGGGACATCAGGGGGGCCTGGGTCTGAGGCAGGGGTGAGTGCATTAGGATGGGAGACACTGCGGGGGGGGGGCTGGGTCTGAGGCAGGGGTGAGTGCATTGGGATGGGGAGACTGGGGGGCCTGGCTCAGGGGGAGGGGTGGGTGCATTGGTGGTTAGTGTGTGGTCCCAAACTGGAGGGAGTGGTGCAACTTTGGCTTCCCCCCCGCCTCCCTCCCGGCCTTTTTTTGTTTTGTTTAACAACTTTGGTCTCGTCTTTTTTTCCCCCCCTCAACAGAATTTTTTCCCGGTGCTTTTTTTGGAGGGGGGGGATGTTCGGTATTTTTTGTTAAACCATCTGGCAACCCTATGTGTAAATGTTAAAAATCCGAGTAGTTACATGGTGCTGAGGGCTCTGCAGAATATATAAGCTTTATACTGAAGAGCCTGCAATACAACCACCTCATTGGGAGTGGGGCTGGGAGCAGGTATGCACTGGTAGCTGACTTATAAATTTGGCTCCTGGCTACCGGCCCCACTTCCAGAGAGCTGGCTTCGCTGTGGGACAACAGCTAGCTCCCAGGGAGTGGGACTCGCGGGAGCTGGTGTGTAACCATAACGGAAACTGATAAACTGATGCTCCTGTTCTTCCCTGCTGCTTCAGGGGGAGGGACATAGGCTGCTTTGCTGCTTTGGCATTCCTCAGCATGGAGAGCTCACACAGCTATTCAGATGCCACTCCAGGCAGCTGAAAAGGCTGTGGCAGAATTGAGGGGGCCCAAGATGCACAGGGATCACCTTTGCCTTCCCACATCAGGGCATACGTACTCACAGTGCATTGCTCACACTATCAATGATAGTGCCCCCAGTGTGGACATCATCTGGTGACAGAGAGAGTGAGTGTGAACACCCTCTGGCGATTTTTGTTTTGTTGACTTTTGGGTGTTGACATAAAATTTGTTGACCAAACTTGGTAGTGTAGACATACCCAGAGTTCCTCAGGTCTGGAAAAGGTACTGAGAGTGTCACAGCTAAATAAAAGATCAAAGTGTTGGTTCAGCATCAACAGTTCGCACATATTCGAAGGCAGTGTTTCTCAACATTTTTGATAACAGGTTTAGCCTTCCTGAACTGTGTCAGTTAAATCTTAGGGATCATTCTAGCAGTGGAGCTTTGTCTTCATCCTGAAAGAAATCTTTCCTGAACCCTCTCTTGTGGCCTTCAAACACCCCTCCTAGCTCTCCATGCTCATCATCAGAAGCAAGCTCCCCTCAAACCAGGATACACCAACTCAAAGTGGCACCAGACCTTACAAGAATAGTAAATGAAAAACCTGCAGACATATCACCACTGATACAATGATCAACTCTCTCCATAACACAGCTTTCAAGATACATGGGTTCTACACATGCCTATGTGCTGTACTTCATTCAGTGCACTTAATACCCCAATAACAACAGTATGTGTGAAACCAGATAATCACTACTCACTCTTGAATGAACTTACACCGGAAAACGATAAAAGTAAAAAACCCCAAACAAACCCCTATCACCTGTAGGAAAGCACTTTTCAAAAAGTGATCACTTTATACCTGAGCACTCAGCCCTCATTCTCAAAGGAAACCTTCAAAAGATGAGCCTGGGAGCTTGAATTCAATACTCTGCTAACTACTAAAAATCATGGACTGAACAGAGACTGAATTTACAGTTTATTATAATCAGGGCTCAACAAACCACTGTTTCTACTCGCCCATGGCGAGTAGATTTCAGCTGGTCGCTCCGTGCGCCCCATTCACCGGCGCTGCGCACATCCACAGTGTCGGTCTGGCACATGCGCGGTGTGGAGCTGGCGAGTAGCTTTCACCGCAGTTTGTCGAGCCCTGATTATAATAATCTGCAACCCACTACCAACCGCCTTTTTGGCCAAACAAAATGTTAAGAATCATTAAGAAACAGATAAAGAATAAGACAGAGAATATCTTACTGCCTCTATGTAAATCCATGGTGCCCCCACATTTTGAATAGTGCATACAGATGAGGTTGCCTCATCTCAAAAAAATATCTTAGCATTGGAAAAAGTTCCGAAAAGCAAAACAAAAATGATCAGGGGTCTGGAAAAGCTGCCATATAATGAGAGATTAACAAGACTGAGACTTTTCAACTTGGAAAAGTGACTATGATAGAGGTCTATAAAATCATGACTGGTGTGGAGAAAGTGAATAAAGAAGAGTTACTTACACCTTCCCATAGCACAAGAACTAGGCTTCACCAAATAAATCTAATAGGTAGCAGGTTTAAAACAACCAAAGGGATGTACTTCTTCACACAACACATAGTCAACCTGTACAACTCCTTGCCAGAGAATGTTATGAAATCCAAGATTATAACAGGAAATAAAAAAGAGCTAGATAAATTCATGGAGGATAGGTCCATCTACAGCTTTTAGGAAAGAGGGGCAGGGATGGTGTCCCTAGCTTCTGTTTGTCAGAAGCTGGAAATGTGTGACAGGGGGTGGATCACTTGATGATTATCTGTTCTGTTCATTCCCTCTGGGGCACCTGGTATTGGCCACTGTCAGAAGACAGGATACTGGGCTAGATAGACCTTTGGTCTGACCCAGTATGGCTGTTCTTATATTCACATTGTCTCTCTAATATCCAGGGACTAATCAGGCTACAACAACACTGCATTGTTGTTATTTAACTGTTTTAACTCCAGGCTCACCACCTAGCCTGCTGCCTGGCCCCGCTGCAGCTATGGGGTCCCGCAGCCTGACCCGCAGTCCCCTCTGTGGCCAGGGATGTACCAGCTCAGAATTGCTGGACACCACCAGAGGTCACTAGCAGGGGTTGGTTAATTGATTAACCGATAAGCATACCGGTAAGCCTCAGGCATAGACATACATTGTTTTTCATATAAAACACAGACACAGCATTGTATCAATTTTATAATTTCCAAGAGAATATTTTAAATAGACTGTTAAATCCTTGACACCTAAGGAATCCATGATGGTTTTTAAAAACGTTTGTGAATCATACATACTTATATGCAAGCTCAAATAAAATAGTCACAAAGCAATCCTACGTCCACACACTTATGTCAGCAATGGTTTGACATTCTCAGTTAACTACCATAAAATAGAATTCTCAATGGGCCAGTTTCTCCTCTCACAACCATATAAATCAGCAGAAAATCCACTGGAGTCAACAGTTACAACAATGTACAGCTGGTGTATGAGAGATCAAAATCAGACCCAATTGCTATAATTTTCTTAGATTCTTAGAATAGAACGGAAAACTTACAGCCCAGGATTGGACTGGGAATTCAGCACTTTCTTATGATCAGGCCTTTTCAAGTTGTCTCAGATTAGGGATCTCAGAGCTGAGAAACCCAAAATAGCTGATCATGTCTGAAAATCTTGACTTTTGTTTTATGTAGGGCCCATTGCTATTTTTCAAATAGAAAGTGGTGAGAATACTTTTCCATTTTGGGGACATTTGGGTTTGCAAGAAAAAGCAAATTCAAATGAGAGATACAAGGCTACTCAAAACAAACCAAATGGTTAGTTTTGTAATTACAATTGTTATATGTGCTTTCTTGCTTCAGTTCACAGTCACATCAAAGTACCATTGCCTTGTCTCCTTAGCTGTTCTTGAGTGGAATCACAGGGTACATCTAGACTACACACCTTTTTCGACAGAGGATTTTTCGAAAGTATCTTTTGAAAAAGCCTCTGTTGAAAAAGAGCGTCTAGATTGCATGACGCGGATCAAAAAATCGATCTGCTTTTTTGAAAAAGCATGTCCAGAGTCGAAAAATCGATCCGCTTTTTCTAAAAAGAGCTTCTCTTTCGAAAAAAAAAAAAGGCACCCGGAAGTGCTTCTGGCAGGGCATGGGGGCAGACTTTATTTCCAGGTGCTGCTGCATGCCCTTTGCAGAAATGCGTGCTTGAAGGGATCCCCCTGGACAGCTGTTGCTCTGCCCCTGTTTCTGGCTTGCCTACCTCCTGGAGGGAAAGCAAAGCTGCTGCAGTGCTTGCTCTGGTTGCCCTGCTTCCTCGGACACCACAGCAGTTTATTTTCAGGGTTTTTTTCTGCTTTTCACTGTGTTTTTGGCCATGGAGCCTGAGCTGCCCCTGGGCAGGCGATGGCCCTACACTGTGATGCTGGAAGTTCTGCTGCATCTTCATGAGACCATCATGATGTTTGTGGCAGAGCTGGATTCAGAGCCCAGCTTTGAGCCCCTCACTTGGGCTCCAGCCCCACTGCCCTTTCCGCCAAACTTATTCCTGCAGAGACGAATTTGAAGGCTGGACACCAGTTCAGACTGGTGGGACCAGCTTGTTATGCAGCAGTGGGATGACAAGGCTTGGCTCCGAAACTTCCGTATGCGGAAGTCCACCTTCCAGGAGCTGTGTGCCTGGCTCGCTCCTGCCCTACAATGCCAGGACACCCACTTGCAGCCCGCCATCCCCCTAGAGAAGCGGGTCGCTATTGCCCTCTGGAAGATGGCCACCCCCGACAGCTACCGCTCCATGGGACACCAGTTTGGCATGGGGAAGTCTACAGTTGGAGCTGAATTGATGGAGGTAAGTCACTCTCTGGGGACAGTCCATGGGGGGGGCAGATAAGGGGGGCAGTCAGGATCGGGCAGAAGAAATGGGGGATGAAGGTGGCAGTGGTAGAAGTCCTCCTGGCCTCACCCTGCCATGGTGCGGGGTGGGGGGAGGCGGATGGGGGGTTCCTTGAGGGGGGGGGCTCTTGGGGTGGGGGATCACCTCCCATCAGCTCATGCAACTCCTCTCTAATCTCCTGTTATGTGTGTTTCTATTTGTCCCTTTCTGCAGGTGGTGACGGCCATCAATTCAGAGGTGCTTCACAGGACTGTCCACCTCGGAGACCTGGATACCATCGTGGTCGGATTTGCAGGGCTAGCCAAAAACTCAAAAAACAACAGCAAAATGTTTTTTAAGTACATTAGAAGCAGGAAGCCTGCTAAAAAACCAGTGGGTCCCCTAGACAATCGAGATATAAAAGGAGCAATCAAGGATGATAAAGCAATTGCGGAGAAGCTAAATGATTTCTTTGCCTCAGTCTTCACGGCTGAGGAGGTTGGGGAGATTCCCAAACCTGCACTGTCCTTTGTGGGTGATGAATCTGAGGAACTGTCCTGGATTGAAGTGTCATTAGAGGAGGTTTTGGAACAAATAGAAAAAATTAATGTGAACAAATCACCGGGACCGGATGGCATTCACCCAAGGGTTCTAAAAGAACTCAAATGGGAAATTGCAGAACTGTTAACTGTGGTTTGTAATCTATCCCTTAAATTGGCTTCCGTACCTACTGACTGGAAGATAGCTAACGTGACACCAATATTTAAAAAGGGCTCTAGAGGTGATCCCGGCAATTACAGACCGGTAAGTCTTACATCGGTACTGGGCAAATTAGTCGAAACAATAGTTAAGAATAAAATTGTTAGGCACGTAGAAGAACATAATTTGTTGGGCAAAAGTCAACATGGTTTCTGTAAAGGGAAATCATGTCTTAATAATCAATTCGAGTTCTTTGAAGGGGTTAACAAACATGTGGACAAGGGGGATCCAGTAGATATAGTATACTTAGATTTTCAGAAAGCCTTTGACAAAGTCCCTCACCAAAGGCTCTTGTGTAAATTACATTGTCACGGGATAAGAGGGAAGGTCCTTTCACGGATTGAGAACTGGTTACAAGACAGGAAACAAAGGGTAGGAATAAATGGTAAATTTTCAGAATGGAGAGGGGTAACTAGTGGTGTCCCCCAAGGGTCAGTCCTAGGACCAATCCTATTCAACTTATTCATAAATGATCTAGAGAAAGGGGCAAGCAGTGAGGTAGTAAAGTTTGCAGATGATACTAAACTGTTTAAGATAGTCATGACAGAAGCAGACTGTGAAGAACTTCAAAAAGATCTCACAAAACTGAGTGATTGGGCAACAAAATGGCAAATGAAGTTTAATGTGGATAAATGTAAAGTAAAGCATGCTGGAAAAAATAACCCCAGCTATACATATAATATGATAGGGGCTAATTTGGCAATGACAAATCAGGAAAGAGATCTTGGAGTTATCGTGGCTAGTTCTCTGAAAACGTCCACACAGTGTGCTGCGGCGGTCAAAAAGGCAAATAGAATGTTAGGAATTATTAAGAAAGGGATAGAAAATAAGACACAGAATATCTTACTGCCCCTGTATAAAACTATGGTACGCCCACATCTTGAGTACTGTGTACAGATGTGGTCTCCTAACCTCAAAAAAGATATTTTGGCCTTGGAAAGGGTTCAGAAAAGAGCACTAAAATGATCAGGGGTTTGGAACAGGTCCCATATGAGGAGAGGCAAAAGCGACTGGGACTTTTCAGTTTGGAAAAGAGGAGACTGATGGGGGATATGATAGAGGTATATAAAATCATGAGTGGTGTGGAGAGGGTGAGTAAAGAAAAGTTATTCATTAGTTCCCATAATATAAGGACTAGAGGACACCAAAGGAAATTAATGGGTAGCAGGTTTAAAATTAATAAGCGAAAGTTCTTCTTCACGCAGTGCATAGTCAACCTGTGGAACTCCTTGCCAGAGGAGGCTGTGAAGGCTAGAACTATAACAGAGTTTAAAGAGAAGCTAGATAAATTCATGGAGGTTAGGTCCATAAAAGGCTATTAGCCAGGGGGTAGGAATGGTGTCCCTGGAGACAGATGGCATGAGACAAATCTCTTGATCATTGTCTTTGGTCCACCCCCTCCGGGGCACCTGGTGCTGGCCACTGTCGGCAGACAGGCTACTGGGCTAGATGGACCTTTGGTCTGACTCAGTATGGCCATTCTTATGTTCACAGGCTGCAGCCTGGGACATTCTTTCCAGAGTGAAACTATGCAGTCAGGGATGTGCAGATGCCTATGTGCATTGTGGCTGACACGGCGTACCCCCTTATTCCTTAGCTCATGAAGCCATTCACCGGACACCTGGATGCGAGCAGGGAACTCTTTAACTCCCACTTGAATTGGGCTCGCTTCCAGGTGGAGTGCACCTTTGGCCGTCTGAAGGGCAGGTTTAGATGCCTACTCACTTGGCTGGATATGGGGGAACACAACATCCCTGATGTGGCTGCTGCATGCTGTGTGCTGCACAATCTAGTGGAGAGGAAAGGGGAGGCCTTCCTCCCTGCATGGGGGACGTGGACTGATGTGGACGGAAAGCACTTTGAGCCACCCCGGACAGCTGCCATCCGGGAAGCCCACCAGCTGGGACTGCGCATTCAGAAAGCCCTGAGGGAACAATTCTCCCAAGGAGCCCGATGAGTTCCCCCAGGGCCTTCCAAATGTGGGATTGCCCCATGCCCCAGTGCCTTCCCCCGCCCACAGCCACTCCCAGCCTCACATTCACATTGTACACATTCACACTGAGAGAACAGAGACAGGTATTGTTGAAAACATGTTGACAGTTTATTTCACTGTTGATTGCTTCAAAAACTATAAAACTCTTTTGTTCAGAAAAATAAATTGTTTGTTAACAAAGTAAAGTGCTTCCCTTACTGATTCTCACAGGTGGGAAGGGGGATGTCAACCTGGAAGGGGGGAGGTGGATGTCAACCTGGAAGGGGGGAGGGAGGCTCAGGGGTGAGGGGGCTGCCTGGATAAAGAGCCCCTGCCACCTTGGTTGCGGAGGCCTGCTCGGAGATGGCTGCGTGTGCGGGCTGGGACAGTAGGGGGCTGGGTAGGAGGTGGGGCTGTGCCTGGGTCTGGGGTGGTAGGGGGCGAGGGGGTGTGTGGGGGGGGCAGACTGAGCAGGAGGAGCAGGAACAGGCACAGGACCGGGGAAGGCCATGGCCTCCCGGACAGCAGTGCAAATAGCAGTGCGCTGCTGGACAAACTCGTCCAATAAGCGACTGCACCACTGTGCCTCTGCCTGCATCCTCTGGTTAAATGTCTCCTGCATCCCTTGCAGGACCGAGATGTGCTGGCGCACCAGGTCCAAATATGGGTGCAGTGCCGACGGGTTCCCTGCAGCCGTCTGGGTGGTGGGGCAGGAGTGGCGCCCCCCTCCTAGTCAGCTGGTCCGGCTGTGGAGGACAAGAGGGAAAAGTCGTCACTCATGCATGCTCACACTTTCCCTGAGAGGGCATGCCCTCCTTCTCAGCAGTCAGTGCCTGTCCTCTAGGGTCAGGGGATGCTGATGTGGTCTCAGTGAGGCGTGGTGTGGCCTGGCTAGCAGCCACGCCCCCCTGGAGCCCAGAAAGTGTGCAGGCCACCATCCTGCCCCCTCCTCCCCACACACACCCCATGGCCAAGCAGCACAGATAAGTGTCAGGCTACAATTGGGGTTCCCACTGGTTGCTGAGAGGCCAAAGCTGTGTAGCAATCCCAGGGTCCCCAACCCATGCCTGCACCTGGCATCAGTGTCTACAGGAGCAGGTGGTGCCTCGCAGCCATGCGGGTGCAGGGGTAGGGCGGCCCTCCCTGAGGTCAGCCATGTGTGTGCCCCCCCACAGGCTGTGATCAGCATGACGTCACAGTACTGCACCATCCACTTTGCTCCCGCCTCCCCTGCCATGTGTGTGTTGGACCATCATAGCTCTCACCTGCTATTCCCTCCCCGGTGTCCAAAGTTGTCTGGGAGGCCTCCTGCATCTGGGTGTCTGGCTCCTGGGTCAGGGTCACTGTGCTCCTGGTGTCCTCCTCCTCCTCCTCTTGGAGCTGCCGGTCCTCTGGGGTTTCACCCTGGAGCTGCGGCTGCTGCTGCACAGAAGTCTCCAACCCAGACTCCACAATCCTCTCAGGAGGCAGGGGTTCCCCTGCCCCCAGCATCCGGTCCAGGTCCTCATTATAGGCACAATAGTGTGGTGCTTCCCCAGAGCGGGAGCTGTGCTCACGGGCTCTAACATACCCTTGCCATAGCTCCTTGACCTTTGCCCTGACCTGCTCCAGTGTGCGGGGGTGGTGACCTTTTTTGGCAAGGCCATCAGCCATTCTGGTGTAAATGTCCACATTCCTCCTCTTGGACTGAAGTGCCTGAAGAGACTCCTCCTCAGACCAGAGCCCCAAGAGGGCTTTGATCTCGGGGCCAGACCAGGAGGGTGCCCGGCATTTGGTGCCCCTGGCTTCTTGTGGGGATGTGTCCCTGGAAGGGCCAGGGGGACCTCGGGGGGCTTGTCCCTGGGACATGGCTCTGAGTGGCCCTACCAGGAAGAGCTGAGTAGTCAGGGTCCTGTTTGGAGCTGGCTTGCTGCCACAATGCTACTCCTGGGTGCCTGTGGCTTTAAAAGATGGCTATAGGCAGGAACAATAGAGATGAGAGGTCTGGCAGGAGTGTCCACCAGGGCGTCTTCCTGGAGGCCTTTATTTTCGACAAAAAATCTTCCCCACGTTCACACTTCCGTTTTTTCAACAGTTCTCTGTTGAAAATAGTGTTATTCCTCGTAAAATGAGGTTTACTGCCGTCAACAAAACTGCCGTGTTCTGTCAATTTACTGTCGACAGGACACGGCGGCAGTCTAGATGCAAGTAATGATTTTTCGAAAAAAGGCTACTTTTTTCAAAAAATCCCTGCAGTCTAGAGACACCCACAGAGTTTAACCAAATGACCATAAAGAGAAAAGTTAAAGCTCCAAAAAATAAAATTTGCTGTTAAGGATTCTTTTGGCAACTCAGGCTTTGGTTTTTGAGGAAACAAGAAAAACATACTGATACCAAGGTTTTTTTTAAACATTAATCCATGCTATTTGCACAGTCTACTATTTAATATAAAGCTAGAGTAATCAGACTTTGCGCAAGAATATAAACACAGGTGTGGGGGTGTGGAATTTGTCTTCCCAGCTTGCCAACAGACCATGCTTCAGTGCAGCTTTTCTGCAGCTAATGTTTCAGACTATGGAATAGCCCCAGTGCAACAATTTTAAACCATTGAATATACATCAGTACCTATTCCTTGACCTGCTCTGAGTATACATCCCTCTCTGTACGTTCCTATTTTCATCAAGTACACCGCTGTTATTTGATAAACAACAAATTATTCTGTCATTCTGCCCACCTGGAACAAAAATGTTGGGACTGGCATTGTCAGTTCTGCATATAAATCCTACTTCCCAAATTCTTATGTCTTAGTACTATTTATGATTGTATTGAATTCTAGTACAGGGTTTTCATCCTGTCCTCTAAAAACTGCCCTATATTCTTGGCCCTCTTTTTTCCTCTATCTTGTCTCCAAGATAACATTCCTAGTCTAAACCTTGTACATTATTTCTCTGTGGATAACTCTCTCTCTCTCCAACCTCTCTCTTCCATTTTGCTGTCATTTTTTTTAAACTGTCCACATCATTCTATACCCTGATTTCCCACTTTTGAATGCTTCAGAGACCAAAGACCTCTTTGTCTGTCTCAGTCTCTCTACCATCTTCTCATTCTCTTTAATCTATACCTTAATTTCACTCCCAAGGTCATGTTTGTGTATGTCCACAGTGCACCATCAGTTTGAATTCATGCACAATATATCTTGTCTTTAGGACTCTTTTAAATTAAGACTCAAGAGCCTATCACAGTGACTATATGTGAACATTTGCTTTCACTACTTCTGGAATATTGCTAGAATTTGTCTCTGCCTCACTTGAAATTCTTAATGCTTTAATCTCTCACTTCCTTACTGCCACCATTCCTTCTTGTTTATTGTTTTCCTAAATTCCTACTCTCTAGAGAAACAAATACTATGCCAAGAAACAGAACTGATCATCCATATCTTTACCACTGGCACCTGCACTGGCTCCCTATATGTCTCAAAATCCTATTATATATTGCCCTCTTGGTTTTCAAAATTCTCAAAATACCTGCTTCTACCTACTTTTCATTTCTCTGCCTCAGCTTCCCCTTATACAAAATATGTGTCCTTTTTTTGTAAAGTGCCGTGAGATTGATGAATGAAAAGTTCTACATAAGGGGCAATTATTAATAACAACTACTTTCCAACCTTTAGCCAGCTCTAGACTCTGTTACACTGGATTTGGTCTCTCTTTGCAATACTGCTTTGGTGTGCATTCATTTTTTACTCGAGCTGACCCCTTTCTCTGGAACTGATTTGCCCTCTGTTGCCTTGCCCCTTTCATCTTGATCACTTCTTTTCTAGAAATTGTTTCTTCAGAACTTCTTTTCTCCTGTTTCTTTAGCTTATGATGGATGGATTCTTGCTGTAAAGTGGTTTGTGACACTGTATACTAAGGCATGTTATATTTAAAAAAAACCCTATCTTTTATTTGTTTGTCAAAGACGCATACTTCATCATACTTTCCATTCAGAAAGCACTAGCCTATACTATCCTACAAAAAGTAGATACACAAAAGGGAAGGATATAGCTACAGTGATTAGCAGTAAAATAATCAACACTTCGAAAGTCCATGGCAGGATTACTTAATTATAAGCAGCAAAAACACTTTACAGATTCCTATGGCTAATGCTGTCTGGCACTTTCAGGTGTTAGAGCTGCTTTTAGTTACTTATAACTGTGTCAAATTCTGTCCATTTGGACTGAAATTTCTCATGGACAGTGTGTTTCCCTCCAACTGAAGGGATTAGGGGCAATGCATTTGTTTTGTAAGGGTTAAAAACAAACATAACTGGTTTGTTGGAAAATTCTGGCACCTCCATGCTTTGGAGTAGGACTAAACATTTGGCAGGATTGTCATTCTAGGGTCAGGGCTGTGCCTTTTGCTGTCCCCATAAGAAATCACCCAAATTTGGCCAAATTATAAATCTCAGTTTGTATGTGCTTTCGAGAGACTTGTTAGCACAGCAGCCAAATTCTCTGGAGATTTCATCAGCACTGAGCATGTTTAATCCACTTACTATCCTACCTGTAATTCAGCTGTGCATGGCCATCTCCACAGAACAACTGAGCATGCTCAATCCTGGGGCCAGAGAGGCTGAGCCTACTCCTTCCCCGAAATTGCTCCTCCCCTTAGCTGCAGTGTGCTGTGGCAGTGGAACCAAGAACCAGGAGTCTGCCTCACATGTGCTCTCAATGCCCTGTGATGGTGCCCCAGCAGTGAGGAGAAGGGGATTCAGAGGCAGGAGGGGTGCGAGGAAAGGTAGGAGGGAAAACAGCAGCAGGAAAGTGAGGGTGCATGGGCAGGATGCAGGGGCAGGAGAACAGGGGTCACGAATTGGATAGCAAATAGCAGCTGGGGCAGGACCGAAGTTAAGCAGCAGGAGGGTAGGCGGGAGACAGAGGAGTTAGATGTGTATGGTAGAAGCAGGAGGGAATAGGAAGAGGATGAGGTTGAGGTCATGGGAAGAAGCAGAAGGATCTGTAACCACTAGAGCACAATCCCCTATAGAACAAGGAATTGAACCCAGGAGTCCTAACTCTCAACATTCCTTCGCTGTCTAGCAAATTGCTACGACCCCACTGGAGGAGTATGTGGCTCATCTCCCTCTAATGGCAGATTAGCCTTTTATGGCTATCTTACTCTTACCCTTAGGTCACATGGAGCACCAATAGAGAACTTTGCTGTGAATCTAAAGATTCCAAACTTACTGATGACCTAGGCTCTACGTTGGGATAGTTCTACATTATTAAACTTCTCTTTTTTCATTTTCTACTTTTTGTTAGAAACATAGGAAATTATATCCAAAAAATATTACAGTTGCAAAGGCAAGCTCTCAGAAGTGAAGAAATACCAGTAATAAATTTGCGTGCCCAACCCTAATTTGTTCCCTTTATAATGTGTATATACATTATGACACTGACACCACAGTTCCCAGAATGGACTTGCTCTGGGAATATTAGGAGCTCTCTCTCATTTGTTCTAAAAGTTGGAATGCAGGCAGTGAATGAGGGAGGGAACTCCAGAAAAACAAAAGATAGCCTCATGGTTAGGGAAACTGCTTCTGCCACAATAGAAGCTCTTCCACAATTGATCTGTAAAAGTTCTCAGCTCTCCCAATTGTTGGTTCTCAGTTTGGTAAAATGGCGGGAGTCCCAGAGGCTTAATGCCAAATACCCAGTGAAAACACCGAATGATGGCAAGACCACAAGTTTTAACAAAGAAGGAATGATTTATTAAACTGAACAATTTAAACTGAGCAGTTACCCAATATTTGCCACAAACAATTGAACCACAACAATTTTTAAAACTCTATCTAAGTTACAGCTAAGTCAAATATATACACATTTCAAAACTGTTTCTTTAACACTGACAATAGCAAAGGTAAAAGTTACAACTGAGCAATATATTTTCTAACTTGTCTCTTTTAAACCCTTAACAAACAGTGAGGGTAAATTAAATACTTACGAACTCAGCAACAACAACACAAAGACATACAAGGAATTGGAGCATGATCGAGATTCGTACACCGCTTTTTAGATTCGGTGGGTGGGAGGCGGCCTTTGGGTGATCAGTCCTAAGCCAGACTCAGATTCTGTCTTCCAATATTCGGGAGTCCTCCCTGAGCTTAGGGCTCAGGGGTTTTTATGTTATTGCCTATTACCATATTTGGTATTGTTTGTGCTCTGGGAGTGGCATGGGTGTGGTGCGATGCCCATATATGGTGTTGAGTGCTGGACTCTGACAAGCTCCATTTTATTGGTAGATAAGCCTTGTTGCTATCCATGTGACGTGGTGAGGTTGCTGAGGTAGATCTCCGCTATGTGTGCGAGGCCTGGCCAAGAGAACCCATACTTGACACCAATTACAGCCAAAGTCAAGAGGAGTTCTGCTCTAAACATAGAAAGGGCTATAGCACTGTAAGTCCTCTGAAAAGTCAGGCCCTAAATCTCTTTAATTCTAGGTGCCTAATTTGTTTCCACTTTTGACCATTTGGCTCTAATCCTTGGCTTCCCTTCATAAGGGTGTTGTGAATATACATTAACATTTGTAAAGAACTAAGACACTACGATGAAAGCTCCATGGAAAAGCCCATGAGGAAATTAATAATTCTGTATTTAGTGCAGGGTTTGGATGGTGTGCAGTAAATAATGCATGGTACCACACACTGAATTATGAGGATAAAAAGCAATCGGGGCTGCCTTACCATGCGGTGAACTGAGGCGGCCGCCTCAGATGCCAGACTGTAGGGGGGGGGGCCACTAGGACCCAGAGTGTAGAAAATTGTATCTGCTGCTGGTGTGTATGTATTCTCTCTGCTCTAGATTCACAGAGATGGTGGTGTGCTGTTGAGGAAAGAGGGCACAAGAGACATAACAGGCACGCAGGAGAAAAGGGGGCAGGGGGGCATCATTTGAGCTCCCCGCCTCAGGTGCCAAAATGTTGTGGGCCGGCCCTGAAAGCAATAGTGAATAGCACCAATATCAAAATAAGGCAAAATTTTGATGGGAAAAAACAATATGTGATCATGTAATTAAAGACTTGTACCATAATGCACAAGGGAGAAAAATTAAGAAGGCAACCTTAATTCAGGCACCTCCTAACTTTTGAGTACTTGACTCTGCAGCCTTAACATTCTTTTAATGTAGGTTTTTGGGATGCAATATAACAGTAAAATACCGACCAGCTAGTATTCAGAAAATTGCAGAACGAGGGCCAAACTTCCTGAACAGAATCCCAAAATGACACCCAAATATTCTGTGCTAATACCCATATTTAGACCACATTTATACCACATGAGAACTAGAACATAAGAACAGCCACACTGGGTCAGACCAAAGGTCCATCTAGCCCAGTATCATGTCTGCTGACAGTGGCTAATACCAGATGTCCCAGAGGGAGGAACCACAACAGGCAATCCCCATGTGATCCCTCTCCTGTCACCCATTTCCAGACAAACAGAGGTGAGAGACACCATTCCTACCCATCCTGACTACTAGCCATTAATGGACCTAACCTCCATGAATCTATCTAGCTCTTTTTTAAACCCTGTTAAAGTCCCAGCCTACACCACATCCTCTGGCAAAGAGTTCCAGAGGTTGACTGTGCACTGAGTGAAGAAAAATTAATTTCATTTGGTGACCCCTAGTTCTTGTATTTTGGGAATATGTAAATAACTTTTCCTTATTCACTTTTTTCACACCAGTCATGATTTTATAGACCTCTATCATATCCCTCCTTATCTTCTCTTTTCTAAGCTGAAAAGTCCAAGTCTTTTTAATCTCTCTTCATATGGGACCCGTTCCAAACCCCTAAAGAAATAATTGCATAAGTGTATATTTTGTATGTACAAATGAAAAATGTGCATGCATATAAATGGTGTGGATGCAATTTAAGTTTCTCCTTTTGAAATGTTACCCCATCATATAATAAATAGCACAATAAATTATGTTAGCCTTCTGGGAACAGAAGTAAGAAAATGTCTAGTGAAAAACTGCATAAGCAAAAAGTGGTCTCTGTTATTCCCCCCTCCTCCCGCCCAAACTGGCATTTGCATTGATGACATTTTGATACTGGCATGCAAAACGGAGAATTGGGTAATTTGTAATAAAGGCTCTGATTATAGCTGGCCTTAACATACTCATGCAGGGTCATAAGGGGGAAAAAAGACCTCTCAATCCCCTCTGTGGCCTACCTGGATCTTTGCCCCAGACACTGGGAAGGAATGGCTGACTCTGTTGAGCTAGTTCTTCCTATGCAGGGGGTGAGCAGATGCTGGGAACTGGGCAGAGCTTTGTTTGCACTTACCCTAACACTCAAGGGAGTGGAGCTGAGCTGGACTGAGGGGAAGGTAGAATATCTATGCCTGGTAAAAGGCTGTAGCAAATACTCCATTCCCTTCCTGCCTCAGAGCAAGGGAGAAACAGAGGAGGAATTCTAGGCTTCTCCTGGACAGCACAGAGTTGTGCCTAAGGCTCCATCTAGCCATAACTGCTTTACAATACAGGAGTGACATTTTTAAAACAAGTATGTGAGAAATGTAGCTGTGTTTTTTGGAATATGAAATTGTACAGCACAGGGACAAAGAGGAATTTTAGCTCTAAAATATGAGGGAATGGCACTCCAACTATGTCCCTATTGTTCAGACTTGATTCAAGTCCATTCTGACCTAAGGGAAATAGCTGAGTGGCTAACAAAACACACAGGTAACAATTTACCTACCTTCCATTCTTACAACCAGATAGGAAGTGTTCTACAGATTGTCATGTTCTCCTCTCTCCATCTGTCTAGGGGTACTATTCGTTACTGACAGTGTTATTTGAGGGTAGAATATAGTTCTTAGCCTTAATATCTGATTTCTTTTACAATATCCATCACTTTCCAAGAAACAAAATAAAAACAATGGCTGATATTAATTTAAAACCCAGAAGATTTTATTCACTATTTCTCTGAGGATCCCCCGTAACTAACAAATCCTATGCAAGAGCCACAGCACAGCATGTTGACCCCCGTTGATGAGTTAATTAATTATGCTGGTACAAAATAAGGCAATAAAGGCAAAGAAAAGCCATGTTCTTTTCAGAACTAGGAGGGGGAGTGGGGAGAAAGTACGTTTGCTAACTCCAACATGGAAAAAATGGTATGGCAGTACATTTTGTTACTAGTTTCCAAGAAAATATTTTTAAGATTTCTACCCCCCCCCACCTCTTGAACAAAATGAATGTTCCTCTAAGCACAGTAGCTTTATTTCCACCAACTCAAAAGTAAATGAATAAAAAAATAGAGTAAACAAGTAGAAGGTTTGAATGCTAGAAATTGTAATAATCCCAAATAATAGGGATACGCCATATTACAGTATTTATAGAGCACAAGATACACACTACACCTTTATATTGGCGGTATCTGAAATCAAGGTTTAAATTCTGCTTTTAAAAAGACTGCAGAGCAGCTCACTTTTGTGCTTTAGACTTAGAGAATAAAAATGATTAATTCTGCCCATCAGTGAAGTTTTTTTCTTATGATTATTACAAGCCTTTGCAGCATGCAGCAAAAGAAAAATGGAAGCCATTTACAGGCTTACATTTAAACCTTATTTAAAACCACATACCAATACTAATTATTGAACATCAGAAAGGTTTAAATAAAAAAATCGGGCAAAATGTTGACTTTTAAAAACTTAAACATAGTTACATTTAACAGATTTTTGTCTCCCAGTGAATGGTTTGAAAGCTCGGGCTAAGAAGAAATTGCCATTTCAAATTAACAGAGGAAAATGATGGGAAAAAGAAGTAAATCAAGCTGGAAGTGTATCAGCTTATGTGAGCACCAATGATGAGCTGCACATCTGAAAAGAGCAGAATGATCAATTCATCATTATAAAGCAGAAAGAAGTAAAGAGTGCCTCAGAATAGATTTCCTTTTGGAATCACCCTGGCTAAGAGTCAACGAAAGCTTGGCACCCAAGGGCCCAGCATTGTCTGTTAAACGAACAAAACTAGACTACTCTGGAAGAAAAAAAGAAAGCAAGACTTCATCATCCCCTTCCACTTCACTGTGTATCTTCCCAGTGCAAATCTTGATACTAGCAATGACCAGCTAGTCTATTGGGGAAACAAGGACACAGCCATAGAGACATCTTGGTGAGATCTCACCTTAAGCCCTATTTCTGCATGTTGTCCCTGTGCTCACACAAGGCACATCTATACCTACCAGAAGACTGACATTCCGGAGGTCAATCTTCTCGCATTCAATTTAGTGGGTTGAGAACAGACCTGCTAAATCGAGTGCTGAGGGCAGCTCCCGCTGGCATCCGGTACTCCTTCTTTTACCTCCCGCAGTGTGGACACTGCCATGACTCAGCTTAAGATAAGCTGGCTCCAGCTATGCATTTTGCATAGCTGGAGTTGTGTACCTTAAGCCAACCTTCCAGATCCAGTGTAGACCTGGCCCCCGAGTCCTATTGATTTCAGTGGGATTCTGCTTGGTTCAGGTCTCTATATGCATGGAACATTTTGTAGAAACATGGCTGTCACTGAATTGCAGTTGATTTAACTACTATCCTGTGCAGCTCTGCATTGGGCTGATAACATTTTCATCTTTCAGAATAGTCTTTTTTTTCCCCTAAAAACCCCCACCACTTTTTTGGCTAACTATTCACTTAATTAAAAGGAAAAACTGTTACTGGGGCCCACCTTTGCTTGCTGCATCTTAGCTATGTAGCCTCATTTTATTTGTTTAATATTTCCAAAACTAGAAACAATTTGCATTTAACCATAAAAATATTAACTTTCTAAACCCAGATTTCAGTGGGCACGCTGTAAACCCACACAGGGGAATACTTTAAGAAAATAAAAATAAACTTGCAAACTTTAAATGCACTTCAAGGGTCAGAAAGCAATGGGAACAAATGCATTATTTAATCATAAAAAATATCGTCAATGTAGTGCAAAGCTGAGGAAAGAACTCAGTCTCCCAGAGGCAAAGAAGGGTGGGAACCTGGAGGGTATGACTGCTTTCAGAGCTGGACTTGTGCCTTTTCCTAATACTGCTTCTTATTAGAGAGGTGGAAAGGAGGCTGAGAACACTGGATTGTAGAAAAACTAGCTGCAGTTTTCTAGAACATAGTGATTTAGAGACAAGAAAAAAACATATAAGAAATCTTAGCAAAACAGGATGAAAAACCTCTAGAAATAAACAAATAATAAATCCTGTTAAAGTATGCGACATTGAAAAGAAATCCAAGGAAAAATGTAGGGGCACATCCAGCTTCCATTCAAGTCAATGACAAAATTTCTATTCACTTCAATGAGGCGGGTTCGAGCCCCAACATTGTTATGTGCTGCTTTGTTACCCTAATTACAATCACTCTCCTACTCCCCCAACCTCATTGAGGGCTGGTTTCAATTGTTACCTGACTGCCCCATGCCCTGTCTTTGTTATGTTGCCTTAATCATGCTTGTAACCTTTTAAAAATTACTTACAATAACTGCTATGTGCCACAGTGCTTACCCTGAGGTAGTTGAGGGTGAAGTTAGTCAGACCCATTCGGGTGATGTTTTTGGACAGCTGCTCCAGCACCTGAGGGTCTTGTGCCTAAGGAGGAAGGAAACAAGGAAATTTGCACTTTGCTTTTAGGGTTGTTGTTGTTTTTGTTTTGGTTTGGTTTGGTTTTTTTGTGGGGAGAATCACTCTTGTGGGAAAATTACATTTCAAAGCTAGAGTTGAAAGTTAAATAAATAAAACCACTCCAGATGTCTTTTCCTGAATTTGTAACATTAAGCAATACTAATTTGTTGTTAGACAAAGTCCATTTCATAGGATCTTTCTAGAACTCTCTCCACTGCTCCTGCTCATCTGAAAAGCTAAAAGTACTTGCATACAATTATTATTATATTGGCACCTGGGCACTCTGAAATTGGGATTCCAGTGTGGTAGACACTGTACAAAAGACACAGTTCAAGATACAGGCTATCTCCAAGTTTGCAATCTTTTCATATAACACTTTTCTAAATACATAACTCTTGCTTTAAGTGACTAATCTAGATGATTAGTGGAATTTTCATCCATCTATCTATCCATCATATGATATGTGTGTGTATATATACACATATATGAAAACAGCAAAGATGCTATAAGAGGTTGACATGAGAATCTACTCTAATAAATAACTAGCAGAGGGTAAGCAGTCAGAGAAATATAGAGGTTAAGAGTATTACAGTTGAACCTTTCTAATCTTGCACACTCTGTTCTGGCTACATCCATGGTCCAGCATGATTCAGTTAGCTGGATGTCCACTTATCATGGGTGTGGCCAAGTTTTCTATGGTCCCATAAAGTTTGTTTACAGCCACCAGTCCTGGCTCTCAGTGATCTTTGCTGATATTTAGCTCCAATTTACTCCTAAATGTCAGCTAAGAGCCCAGTAAGCAACAGAAGTGTTGGTAATGATGCTAAACAACATTGACCTCCTGTGGTTCGGCAAATTCTCTTGTTTGGCACTGGTCAGGTCCTGAGGGTGCTGGATGAGAGCGGTTCAACCTGTATTATTCTTTTCAGCGCAGAACCTTCTGTGTGCTACTTAGGTGCTTCTGAAAATCTCACTAGATGACTATCTGTATATTTAGGTATCTAAATACCTTTGAAAATCTGGGCCTGAGTTCTTAAAACATCTATGGCCCTGATCCTGCAGTTCAATGCATGCAGTTGAATTGCTAGAAATGCCTGCAGTGTTTGTACAGCCCTGAACTAATAGAAGGTTCTGCACTTTGAAAATAATAATAATACACTTAACTTCTATTTTTCTCTAAATGCTTACCCTATGCTAGTTATTTTATAGTAATTCCTCATTTAACACGTGCCTACTTAACACGTTTTCGCGATAGCACGATTTTTTTTAGGGAACGTTTTTTGAATTACACAACCGTCCCCGGAATAACACGATTTCCCCAGCCAGCCCGTTGCCGGTGGCCGTGCGGGGCTTCCCTTGCCTCCCTGCAAAGCGGCGGAGGGTTCGCCGCTCGCTGTGCCATTCCGCACTGACTCCCCCTCCCCGGACACCTTGCCCCCTTTCCTCCACCCCCGCTTGCAGGCTGGCGGCTGGGTTTCCCCAGCT
The DNA here is from genome assembly GCA_032595735.1 of Pelochelys cantorii. NCBI lineage: Eukaryota > Metazoa > Chordata > Testudines > Trionychidae > Pelochelys > Pelochelys cantorii. The sequence goes on from CM064331.1 coordinate 30,030,643, forward strand.
GGCCCGTCACCGGTGGCTGTGCAGGGCTTCCCCGCCACCCTGCAAAGCTGTGGTGGGTTCGCCGCTTGCCATGCCGTTCCCCGGCAACCCCCCCTCGCCGGATGCAGTGCGGATCCTGGCAGACCCGTCACAGGGGCATACTCCCAACCCAATCCCCCTCCCCTCTCCTCTCCTTCCCTTCCCCAGAGCCAAACACTTCCCCTCCCTGCTGTAACCCAGTCCCCTTTCTCCCCCAACCTTATGTCCCGGTTCCAACAGACACCATTGCTTGAAACGCAACCCCCACCTTTTCCATTATTTTCAATGGGAAAATTGACCCCGCATAACACGTTTTCACTTAACACGATCATTTTCTGAAACATATCTATAGAGTTAAATGAGGAATTACTGTATTGTAGGAGATTTGCATTTGAAACTGAGCTATAAAACTCAAACCTTGATTTGACTATACAATCCTTCACAAAACAAAGGTACTTTGGGGTCCTGGTTCATGTCATTACAGAAAAAAGAATTTCAATGTGACAATAAGTTCCAGAATCAGGTTCTGAAGCTTTGGTTTGGGCCTATCTCCGCCGGGAGATGTATGTCTGAATTTAATATTTCCTGAAAGTATAAAAATCAGCATACATATTTAAGGGCCAAATTCCTCTCTCAACTAAACTGAGGAAAGTCCACTGAATTCAGTGGAGTTGCATCAATATAAATGAAAGCAGACATTGGCCCTAAATCTTTTGTCATGCAACCCATGATGACAAAATTGGATTTGTATTAGAGTGAAGTGAAAAATAACTGTGAAATATAGTTACAATATAGCTTTACTATGAAACACTGAAAAACAGAAGTGAATGATGTAAGATAGGTTTATAAATTAATGCACTTGCAGTCTGAACAAAATATTTATAGTTAATTGTGTGAGCTGTGAAATTTGCTGAAGTCCTTTAAAAACATAATCTCATCTCTTTGCATTAGGTCAAATGAAAAAAGGATTACTTACATGCATGGCTAGAATGCTGCGTGGGACTAATTCTCTGTACTGTCTAATGGTAAAGTGCCATGTTTTTATTCTCATAAGATCATCAAAGGTAAATTCCAAGATAAGACGCCCTTCTGTGCATACCTAAGATTAATAAAACACATGAAATAAAATCTTCCAGGAAATCTGTGCAGAATTACAGTATTCTCATTCATTAAAATTAAACATCAAAATATCATCTGCATTTCAGTGTTCATTGTCACTGGGTTAATTGTTTCCCTTCCTCTAGAAATAGAATTAGGGAAAGTAAGTTGGTAGGGCTCACAGTGGAGACAATAACTTATTATACTCTAGATTTTATAGTGTTGTGTGCACTACATCTTATTTATGGCACATTTCTGTTTCCCTTTTGAATCACCACAGCTAATTAATGATACTAAACCTTTCAACATAGGTGACTGTTGTGCATACTTGATGTCAAGCTGCTGAACTAGTCGTTCGCAACCTTTTAAAGTTTGATCCTCCCTACTAATGGATTAATGTATAAATGCTCCATTTGTATCCACCAGCAGTGCACAATGCCTCAGCATGTTTGCTGTTAATACTCATTTTCTGTTCTTTTTTTTCCTTACTGTCTTTTTCCAAGTGCTTCCTCCCCACATATACACCCACTTTTTATATTTAATCTGATTTTCTTCTCTCATTTCCTTTCCGTTTCATCAGCTGCCTATTACACAGATTTGCCACTAACCAGAAAGCTACATAGAGGTCTCCCTGAGTTTATCCCAGTAGTTCCATGGAGCTGACTCCCATGTGATATTGAAGCTCAGTGTTGTGGGGGTAAAGAAGAGACCTGTATGCCAATGCCTGTACATGCGATCTGCTCCCACAGTCTAATAATTCATATTGTACTGTGAAGGATGCCATATTAGAAATGCAAAGGGGTGGGTGGGCAAGTAGAAAGATGGATAAATGCAGTTGGGTACCGCAAGAAAAGGGAGGGAAAGTGGCCGATAGCCATAGAGCTGCCCACAGCTTTATCTGTGAGTGGTGACGTATCTGAGTATCATGTGGCTGTCATGCAGTCAGTCTTTTTGAGGGTGCCAAACGCACTCCGTGTAGGGTGCCCTGGTTAGTAGATCCCTGAAGCATTGTACACATTAGCTGCACTGACTTTTCAAGACAGTGGTTATGAATTTAGTCTCAAAGCTCCTGTTAGGAGTTAGTATCACTGAGGGAACCTGCAGTGAAAGAAATAATGAAAGGAGAGAGCCAGTAATGAGTGAAATATTCTTACAGTACTGTGCACAGACAATTAGATAACCTAGCCTGCCATTTAAAATAGATGCTTATTGAAACTTTAATCAAATAATAGCTAAATTAAATAAAAATATGCTAATTACTAGTTACTCAGTTTGCACTTTGGTGTGGTCACCAAACCCAGATTTATTTAGTTTGTGACTTTTTTTCTGATTAACTGCTCATTTGATGCGATAATGGTGTCTCCTCACAATTTAACCTGCTTTAGCATCCGATTCAAAACTACTTAGGCTAGGCTACCAGGCATTGCACAGGCACAATATTGTAGACCTACGAAAGAAAGATTTGTTAATAGTTTCCTGGGTTCTCATATTCACTGTACCTCAGTCATGCATTTCCTTTTTTTGTATAGCTGATGGCCTCTACGCAGGATTTATTCCCTCACTTGACTCTCCAATGTCCTCATTAATTTCATCGTAAGATTAAAAATTTCACACACACAACCCTAATACACCAATGTGAGGTAGCTGAGCCTATCAATATTATTGTACTGAGGCCAATGATCCTGGTTATTGCCCAATATTAAATTACTCGAGATTTATAATAATTTCCTATAATACTATCCCATAGGTTCACAAATATGTCTTCTATGAAATATTAGGAAACACAGCCCTTAATAGACTTTATTTTATGCGTATGTGTGAACAAATGGTCACAAAAGAGCTGGGAAACATAGCTCATATCAGTGGTAAAATTTTACACATTGTATAAAGGAATTTAATTTTCCCATGTACAGAAGAATTTTATGTATTGCTTCTAATCAATAAAATTAATGTAGTTCTTATTTGAAGTTCATCTCTTTTTTTTAAGAAAAGGTGCATTTCGCCTAGAATCCAAATCAAAAGGGTCTCCAATTAAGAAAACATTTTCTGTTGTGCTGAATTCATGTTACCTTACTGTGAGCTCTGACATTTTGTTTCTGTGGTAACCAAAATCAGCTGATTAGTTGGCATGGCAACAGAAAAGATGTAATCCCAGCAGACACACTCTAATCAATGCCCCTAGCACAGATGGTCTCCGGAGGATCAACAAGAAAGAGGCTGGCAGGCATTCACTATATCACGTGGTAGCGCTAGACTAGGCCAGGAAAAAGAAAACTAAAAAAGAACATTTCTCAAACTAACCAATAGCTTTTTAACCCCTTGCTTGCACTGATAAATTGTAGGCTATTCAGCAGGTTGTACCCATTAAAAGTAACTTCAATATTGCTCTTTTTTTGGATAGGATGCAGTTTTTCTAAAATAAGTTTTTTCCCCCTTTTCAGCCCTTCTTGATAGATCATTTCTGAAACCTGTTCCTTTTTACTTGAAAAACATTTTGAAGCTTACATGCATACATAAAATTTATTCAGAGTTAAAAAAGACAAAGTGAGTTTTAGTGTTATATTGTAAAGTATGGATGAATGAGTCACTGTCAATGGCAGAGAAAAAGGTATATTCTTATAACAATACGTGCATGTAAGCTATTACCATTTTTAGTAGCTCTGATCACTTCGAAGTTCATTTATGTTAGGCTATTGGGAAATACAAAAATCACTAGCACTAAAAATATAGCTCAACTTCCATATAATGTTTCAGTATAAGTAAATTATTAGAGTCTGGGTTAATTCTACCAGCACACTGCTTCATGATTTCCGCCATGTGAAGGGGTAAAAAATCTTAAATCCAACCACCACTGTGAACTAACATGGTAGCCTGCATATTTAGAACGTGATCTTGCTGTCACGGAAGTCAGTGGCAAAACTGTTAACTGGTACTTTTAATCCTGAACATGAATTTCCATTCTTTTATTACTTTTAATTCACATTCTAAACCTTATTAAAATATTTCTGTTCATTTACTTCCTTTGGATTTTATTAAAAATATAGCATTTATTGACCTCTTAGTTCAGTAAGATACTTAAGCACTTGTGTGTCTTTAAGCAGGTGAACACCACCACTGAAGTCAGTTTTGACTACTTGTGCTTAAAATCAGTTATATGCTCAAGTAACTTGTCTAAAAAAGAAAAAAAAAACATGTCTAATCTCAAATTTACTCAGCACAATCTAATAAATTAACCTAACCAGGAAAATGTAAAAATTTATAGCTTGTGGATTATTGTTCCAGACTACTGATTTAAAACTGTTTAGAGACTTTTTAGCTTACAGACTGTTCATCAGATCAAAAGTGGGTGAGAAACAACTGCGGCATGCTTGGTGCATTAAATAATGGAGTTACTAAAGGAAGAAAAAATCTTACTTGAGAAAATTTTGACATGGGTTCAAGTGGATGAATTAAATATAACAGAGAGGTACACATGAGGTTCGAATTTTGTCCCTGGTCCATGTCAGCCGGTCACAGTTCTGCCACTGGGTACATGTCTGGGCTTCTATTGACTTCATTGTGGGCTGCACCCACACATTTGAGGGCAGAATTTGGTTCTAACTCATTTTTTAACAAGACAGACAATGTTCCTCTTTTCTAAATTGTTCTACTTAAGGTATTTTATTAAGAAAATGACATTTTAATTGTTCAAACATAATAAAGCCATTTTAGCCATGTTGTATTCCTGAGAGAATTTTCTATTGAAGTATAGAGAAGTACATTAGAATCTCAACAGAACATTAACTATTGGAGTGAGAATGGTGTCACTAAGACCCCAATCCTGTGAAGCCTTATACATTTAACTGTACACATGAGAGTATTCTCTTAAACTGAAGTTAAACACATGTGTAAATCTTTGCAAGACTGAAATCAAACTGCCAAAGTTCATCTCTTTAAGTAGATGGGATCTGTACATGTTAAACCCAGTGCAGATATTGGACCTTAGTAGTATTCCACCTTTTACTTTTTTATTAGGAGACAGTACTTTCCCCTCTGTAGGAACCATGCTGTAGTACAGTGTGCTGACAATACAAAACAAATATGTTAAATCAGCAAAAGTATTTATTGAATGCTAGAAACTCCAAAGGCAGGAGTTAGTAAAACTGCTTCTCTGTGTAAGTTTCCATTAAACCAACTGACCTATGTTCTGCCTTTGGCCAAATGCACCACAAAGAGGAGAAAATCATGAAAATAGCACAAATGTTGGTACAGTGCCATGCAGAAAGGACAAATAGCTACACCAGAGCTTCCCTTCCACTGCCTATGGTCACACATCTAGCCATGGCTGTAATAAGAAAATTCTTCATTGGCCAGGTGGCAAGGAGAGATCATCTAGAAGCAGCAGTTTACTTGGCATGCTTCCTTCTCTTTGGGGGGGGGGGCGCGGAAGGGGGCAAATTTATGATACAATACATGGGCCATATGCTCGAGTTGGTTGGGAACATTTTAATAAAGTGTTTGTTGTTGTTTCTCTTTTGTCAGAAAATGCCAATTTGTGGAAATTAATTGGGTTTGACCAAACTTTCTCCAGGCCAGGATGGAATCTGTGGTCAAAACACAAGAGGAAGAAAAAGATCTCAAAAGAGCCAATAGCCTGTGGTTTGAGCATTCACCCGGTATGTATGAGATGCTGGTTCAAGATCCTGAGTTGAAGAAGGGACATGAATGCCAGATGAGTGTCCTAATCTTCAGGCTACTTTATCCGTTCCCCCCCACATTGTGTTTTTTGTTTTGTTTTGGCAAAAGAATTCAAGAGAACTTGGTTTCAATTCCAGGGAATGGATCCAAATGCTGAAACCTCAAAAATGTTCACAAAACAAAATTCTTGTTTTCTGGCCAGCCTTACCCCTAATTCAATCTCAATGTCTTGAAAATATTGTGAATGAGATATGTGAACATGGTAGTCAGAAAGTCAGTGTGATCTGATGGAACAAGTTCTACATGGACAGACTATGTCATGATTACCCTACAAATGCTCAGCCATCACAGTGCCAGCACCTCCATGGCTACACTAGAACCTCATCAGTCCGACATGCCAGCAAGGAACATAGAACATGTTCTCTAAAGGCTCAGATACATTTCTTCAGTCCCATCCCTCTTGTGCTTTTCTCCATTCAAAGAGTGGGATTTAGCCATCTGAGATTGTACGGGTGCATACAATGAGAATAAAAGAAGACAGTCTGTTATTTTAAAATGAAGGATGAGAGAAAAGTACAGAGGCAGCTGAAACTGTTCCTATAAATTAGGTGTCTTTGATGGCTTAGCTGTATGTGTCTTCGTTTGCAAAACTTCTAGGAAGTTTGTAAAAGGTGCCCACAACGCTTTCCAGTCATGTAACAAATAATAATAATAATGCAAAATCTAAAGGGATGATAGTGTTTGAGGTTCTGAAATCAACACATTCTTTCAGAAAAGCACAATAATAATTATCCATCAATACTCCATGAAAAACAAAACAAAAGCACCACAATATGTTTCATTGAGTCTTTCCTGTTACCTTGGTAAACATGGGTTTTCCATGCTGGGTGACCATGGTGCATTGATCACAATCCACTGTGATAGATGAGTTGTGGTATGACTCTTTTGAGTGCTTGAGTACGTAATACAGGTCTGTTACACCTCCTTCAAAGACAGTGCTAAAATAACGAGGAATTAGGGTTCTTCCAATGGCTGTGAGAAAAACAAAATGAAAAATCAACAAATACTCTAGGTTATAACAAACACAATATCAACATTTTAAAGTAAGACCTTCATTTAAATAATATAATACATATTCTCTGAGAGCTATGGAAATAGAGTCTCCACCAGCTCTCATTGAAATCAATGGCAAACTGCCTATTCTATTCAGTAGGCATGGACCTTCATTTGTATAGCTTTATTATACTGTTTGGTGAATTACCTTCTTTCTTCCTGACGGATTGGAGATTCTTGTAGATACTCAAAGGTTATACTATGCAGGAGCCATGCTGTGTAAATCTTAACTGAAACTTGGATACTACATCCTATTTCCGTACATAAATATGTAAATAAAACCAGAGTGTATATGTGGTGATGCAATACCCACATGTACTAAACATATATATAGAATACTTACCCAGATATATAAATACAGTAGACACAACATATATAAAATATAATATTATCTATATAATTATATATAACTAACATAGTTTGTTGAATGGAGTGAGAGCTATTGAAAGGAAACCAAAACCCTGTGATTGAAAAAGAGCCTGACAGCTCAATACTATATATAAATCCACAGGCTAAGAACACAGAGCCCACCAAAGATCACTTTTTCAATTCAAATGCAAATAGTTGCCTATATGATCTAAAATGGCTGATGAAAAGGCACAGGTGTTAAACCTGTGCTGAGATATAAGACTAGCAGTGGTGGTTGGCCCAGGTCAGCAGACTTGGGCTTGTGGGGCTTGAGCTGTAGGGCTATAAAATTGTACTGAAGAATGATACCTGAGGTTTGGCTGGAGCTCAGGCTCTAAGACCCCCATGTTGGGGGGGAGGGGGATCTTAAGAGTTCAGGCTCCAGCCCTAACACAAAGGTTTACACTGCAATTTTTAACCTCACAGCCATAGCTCAAATCAGCTGACCTAGTCTCTGAGACTCAGTGCTGCAGGGTTTTTGTTGCAGCACAGATATACCCTGACTAGGAGATGAACCATGTACAAAGGTTGATTTGACCAATAGACCAGCCTGCATGTGTTTTTTTAAACCCCAACTCCGAGACTTCAAGGGACAAACCCTGCAGACCTCGGAAACAGCTCTCAAAGAATTCACACCAGTGAAACCCATGGCAGTTTTGAATAAGAGCAGCGGGACTTAGCTTACAATATAATAAATAATAGTAGTAATGCTAATAATATTAATACTAATTATGAGTTCAGAATGTTTTTCAGTTGCACAAAGTAGTAGCAGCAACAGACATCCAAGGGAAATGTGTTATGTGCAACTGATGTTTTCTTGCTCCGTTTTTGCAGACAGGTTGGCTGCCATCATCAACTTAAAATAGCAAAACATAGGGATAAGTACTTTATAAACAGATCAATACTGTATTTTTAGAATGACAATTAATACTTTGAGCTTACAGTATATTATGTTTTTCATCTGAAATATGTTTTGCAAATATTAATTAGTCTTCAACATTCCTCTATCTAAATCCCTGTGCAATATTAAGTAAAGATTAACTCCATTATGTGGGGGAGGGTAAGAAGGCAGATTGTTTCCCTCCTCATATAAACCTAAGACAAAAAGTTTAAGTGACTTAGTCTAAGCCAATAGAGGAGTCAGTATCAGAGCCCAGATTACAACTCATTAACTCCTAGCTCAGACAGACACTGAATTCATGTCTTTCTGTCTTGTTCTGTATGTTTTGAAGGTAATTTTTAAAAATTTACTTTCTTTGGAGTTTTGCTTACATAAGAACTAAGGAATTGGCCCTATTTATATATTTGGGAGTGGGAATTGGGAATTAAAAAGTATGTGCAATTTTGTGAAAGTAGTTTAGGTATTTCTACATTAGTTTCAAAAGTATCATATATATCTAAATTGTCTCAACAGACAACTGAATTGTGCCAGAAAATCCCAGGGTTCAATAAATCTCTCTTTATTATAATACAACAGTACAGCAGATAAGTAAATAGAGAAAATATATAAAAGTTTATTAAAAGTTTTTGCTAAGATATTGAACTTTAACATGGCTACAAATGCCTTATGTTACATAACACTGATGTTTTCAATGTAACTTATAAGTCTATACTGAAGTCCCTAAATAGAGCTAACAAGTCAATGTATAATTTGAACAATACCATACCAAAAAACCACCCATATATCAAATATGGATTATTTTTCTATAGTATTTAAATGTAATTAGAGAAACTAAAGTCCAGTGAAACAGAAGAAAACTTTTCTGAAGTTTTAAGTAACGATTTCTTATGTTCTTCAGTATAGTATATTTTGAAATGAAAAATGTATCCATCAAGTTAATTTGTTGCTCCCTTAAGGCTAATTAGGACAAATTAAGTTTCCTGTTAATCATCCTGTGCAGTTACTGCCTGATATGAAAAGACAGAATTTCTAGTGATTGCAATCCATGTATATTCATATTCCTTGTGCAATGCATGAATATTGTGAAAATATTTTAAATGCAATTTAAAATAGTTTGATAAGTGGTTCCCAAAGTGGTCTGGTCACATAGTTCTGGCTTTCCTCCTTGTTTCCAGCTGCTGCAACACATTAAAGAAAGATAAAAATATATTGAATACTTTCCTGTTATTACTTTTCCACATAAGCAATAGCTATGATTGCCACAGGGATGGCATGCAGCTGTGTATGGAAGTGTTGGGGTTCCCACAATCATGAATGGGAAGGGAGGTGTCCCCATGGTTATCTCTCTGTAAAGATGTGCCCCATGCTGTGAAGGAGCGTGAGAACTCTGTTGCAGTATGGTATCTGTATTTAAACACAGCACACATGCATGCTCACACACTAATTATACATCTGTAAAACCAAAACTACCCAAAATGAATGCCCAAATTAAACAAAAATCCTAACCAAGCTTTCTCCACTTGGAATGGAGCACCTAGAATTGGGATACTGAGGGAGTGTCAATACAAACAATTGAGCAGCATCCATGCTGTGCACTGAGTGAGGCAGGAGTTCTGTGGGAAAAAAGTAGGTGATCTTGTAATTAAAGACTGTATCATAATGCATATACACAAAGGGAAGGAATAAAAGTTACAGAGACAACTTTAATTTTATTTCCTAAGTTTCAAGTGCTTGATTTTGCAACTTGGTTAATGCTATTTTAATGTAGGCCCTTGTGTGTAATTTCCTCTGTTTTTAATAAAGCAAGCTGGAAAAACAGCAGGTCCATTATATGGCATATTTACACAACCAGTTGGTTCACCCAAAAGTCCTAATCTCCCTTCCCAGCTAGTATCTGTTCCCTCCACTCCTTTTCTCCAGTCTCCTTATCCAGTCAGTTCCAGTTTCCCCTTCCTAGGCTCCTTATCCCAATTGTGTCTCTCTCCCTGTCCCCCATTGGCCCGGTCTCTCAACAGCCTCATCCAGTCTCAGTCTCATCCCTGCTGCACCATGTCCCAGTCTCTTTGCCCAGCCATTCCCAGTTCTCCTTCACTCTATACACTAACTGCTTAACAGATTTCTCTCTCATGCCCCCTTCTCATGTTCCTACCACTAGTTCCCTGTCCAATCAGTCCTAATGTCCCCCCTATTTCTCAGCTCTTCATTTGATCTCAATATTTTTCCCCACTCAGACAACTGGCTCCCTGTTTTCTCCACATATACATGTTCCTCAGTGCCAGTCTTCCCTCCACAGATCTCAGACATAGCCTCCTTGTCCAATCAGTTCAAGGTTTCCTTCTCCCAGGGCTACCAGTCCCAGCTCCCTTGCCTACCCAGTCACAGCCTGCTCTACCCCTGGGTCCTAATTCCTGTCTCCTTGACCAATAAGTCACAGTCTCCACCTTTCAACTCTCAGGGTATGTCTACACTACAGAGTTTTGTCGGAAAAACAGCTCTCTGCAATTGTGTTCTTTAAAAAAAAAATCGAAAGAACTGAGGGTTTTTTCCGACATTGGTATACCTCTTTCGAAGAGGAAGAAGCCTTTTTCCAAAAGAGCTCTTCTGGAAAAAGGTGTGTGGGGACAGGGAAGAGGGAGTTCTTTTGCAAGAAGAGGAAAAGAGCACAGGTGCCCTGGTGGCCATTCCGTCCAGAGCAATCACAGTTTACATGTGAGATAACGTCATTCAGCATTGACGCTCTCTTTCGAAAAAGCAGATCGCTTTTTCGATGTGCTTTCGCAGTATGGATGCTCTCTTTTGGAAGACGTTTTTTCAGAAGATCTCTTCCAGAAAAGCTTCTTCCGAAAGAAACCTGCAGTCTAGACATAGCCTCAGTCTCTCTCCATCCACTTATTTTCTCAGTCTCATCAGACTAAATGTTCCAATTTAATCCTTTCCCTTACCTGCCCAGCCCAACTTGTGTCTCCTCTGCATTTGACTTGGATGGCTTCCTCTTCTATGCTGCCACTGTGAGGGGAATGGGCTCTGAGAGCACAGGACAACTAAAGTCCCTGCTCTCAGTTCTGATGCCTAACTCACTAAGAGCAGTCATTACAAGTAAAGTCCTTCACAGACCCTATAGCGCAGGGCTGGAGCATGCTCAGTGGCAAATGTGTTGACTGAGCTTCATACAGCTGCCTTACAAGTTACCAAGAATAGGCAACTCTTGAAGTGATGCCATAGATGTTGCTTCCTGATTGTCTTTGTTCTCTGCAGGTAAATGGTTAAGATTCACCAAATATCGAGAGAATGGAGCCTCCTTTTTTTCCGAGATACTGAGAGATTTTGGAAAGAGCACAGCTAAGTGAATTGATTGGCTCAGGTGAAAGTCAGAAACTGCTCTGAGAGTAAATTTACTCTCTTGTCTTTATAGAATATAATGTAAGCAGGACCCACCATCAATGGACCCAAGCTCACTGATCCCACTGACTGAGGTGATGGCTACAAGAAATGCAGCCTTCATGAACAGGAAAGCTGGAGAACTATTCTGCTGGAGCGAGAGGACTGAAGGTTGTTCAGAAGCTTGTGTTGAGGATCCTGAAGATCTTCTGGAGCAGTGTTTCTTAACCTTTTTAAATAAAGTACCCCTTTTTCAATAATAATAATAATAATAATAATAATAATAACAATAATTTATAAGTACCCCCAGTACCTATAGTTTTCAGACTCACAAATTTGCTACCATTGCAACACATTTGTTTAAACAACATAATTGTAGCCAGGAGGGCGATGAAATTTTTGGGTGTAAAAAGTATAAAAATAATAAAGCGCGTAAAACTTAAAACAAAAATTCAGTTTTCTCCAAATTTCAGTTGTGTTGACGTACCCCTCAGACTTCTCTCAAGTACCCCCTAAGGGTACTCGTACCACTGGTTGAGAAACACCATTCCAGAGGAATCTGCAACAAACTTGCACTAAAACGATCAAGTAAAAACTTGAAAATTCTAGAATATAAAAACTTATTTACATATATCTGAACATATCCACAGATAAAGAAAAAAGCCAAAGTTTTAGACACAGGAGGTTCTGACCCTGACCACGCAGAGCTAACAAGAAACTAGAGAGAAACACTTTGCCCTGTCCTTTATCTCCTTGCAGAGAGGCATGAAATGAGCCAGTGCAGATGTGGAGGCCAATGGAACTACTTTCCAAATTGTCCAGCTTTGGGTGCATGAGAGCTTGAGTATCCACAGTGAATAAACCTAGAGACCAGCTCTTGAAGAAAAACAAGCACTTTTTTTTAGAGATAATTCACCTTCTCCTTCAGCAGTGATTGCACATTCTGTAGAAGGTTTTCTTTTCCCTCTCTATTATTACCATTTTTGCATGCATTGACCCCCAGAATTTTGCTATAAGATAAGCATTTAGAAATGGATAGCAACCTCCACACTTAACTGAGGAAGGCATTCCACTATTGAATGCCATTCCACTATTTCCCATGCTAGGCAGATCACCATGGCTGAAATGTGATAGCAAAAGGGCTGTACACTGATGATAAGCAACTTTATTTACAAATAGGTAACAGTTAATTATCAGTAAATAGCTACCAAAAAGGCATAGCTGAAATCTTATTTTTAGAATAAAATTTTGTCAACATTAATTAGAAAAATGTACAAATTTTTATCTGTTCAGATATGTAACCAATAGGGAACTATCTAGCTATGTGCAATTTTGTGTACTTTTCAGTGAATTGGAGATCTAAATGCAAATTCTAGAACTGAAGAAATCATGTGGATTTGTGACAATCCCTGGAATAGCTGGGATCCAGACATCAATTAACTGATGTTTATGCTGATCAAGAAAAGTGGATGACAAACACCATATTGTTTGTTACCTTCTTATTACATGCCCTGTATAAAAACATGCATGGAGAACTCAAAAGAATAGAAATTTCTTATCCATGGTTTGAGAAGAGCTGAAGCATTTCATGGCATGTAGCCTGCTTCCCAGTGAAGCGAATAGCATGTCACACACTAGCTTTTTGGCTTTGGCATGTCATTGGCTCTTAGCAGGGCTGTTTGTGTAGTACTGTCATGCTGGTACTAGTTAATATTATTTTCATATATCTTTTCGGTTATTTCCTTCTTAAACCAGACAGTATGACAATAAATTCCCAGCACCCTTTTTCTGATATCCCCCAAAACACTGTCATCCATCTATCTAGATTTTTTTGCAGTGCTTTCATACTTAGGGATACAAATACAAATATACATACAAATATTTTTATGGATGCGGATACAAATTTTGTGTCTAGAACCCTGAAAATTTGTGGATATCCGCTTTATGTCCATGGGCTTCTGCATCCACACATGCAGATGAGGATACAAATTTTTATCTGTATAGGGCTCAAACCATCATATACCTTTCTTTCCAAACTACTTTTAAAAAATTACAAATCAAATTCCTATGAATACCATACAAAATGAAGTTGGTGGGATTTTGTTAGTTTGCTTCTGTTTTTCTTTTGAGGCAGTTGATCTTTCAAGTTTTTCCCAAAGAAGATATTGTGTCTCATGCCCTTTCAAAGGTAGTGGGCAGATGAGTTTCCATCTGTTTTTCAACCCTGAAGGCATTCAGTGAAAGAAGTTTGCAAAGTTTTTTCCTTTCCCGGATTTTCCCAAGAGGGATCCTGGAAGAGACTCTGATACACCCTCTGTAACATGGCTCCAACATAGGGTGTGTCTAAACTACATCCCTTTTTCGGTAAAGGGATGTAAATTAGGCATGTCAATATTGCAAATGAAGGCGGGATTTAAATATCCCACGCTTCATTTGCATAATGGCAGCTGCCGCTTTTTTCCGAAATGGGGCTTTTTCGAAAAAAAAAAAAAAAAAAAAAAAAAAACGCCCCCGGCAGTTTAGACAGGAATCTTTCAAAAATAAAGCCCCTCTTCAAAAGATCCTGTACTCCTAAAAAAATGAGGCTTACAGGATCTTTCGAAAAAGGGTTTTATTTTCGAAAGATTCCCGTCTAAACTGCCGGGGGTATTTTTGTTTTTTTCTTCGAAAAAGCCCTGTTTCGAGAAAAAGCGGCAGCTGCCATTATGCAAATGAAGCGTGGGATATTTAAATCCTGGCTTCATTTGCAATATTGACGTGCCTAATTTACATCCCTTTACTAAAAAAGGGATGTAGTTTAGACACAGCCCTAGAGTCCTGTGAAAAGCAACTATGTCCGGTCCCCGGAGTGCCTTAAGGCTGCCTCTCTCAATCAATTCCTACCATTTAATACCCCAACAGTCTTACAGTCTGACACAATAGCAAAGAAAAGGAATATTACTGAAAATTCAGATGCAGGATCTTTCACTAAGTGAAAGTTTTTTGAAGCATCTTTCTTCACTAGGGGTGTGTCTAGACTACATGGCTCCATTGACGGAGCCATGTAGATGAGTTTACTAGACATAGCAAAATGAAGCGGCGATTTAAATAATTACCGCTTCATTTACATCAAAATGGCCGCCGCACTGTGCCGATCAGCTGATTGTCGGCACAGCACAGTAGTCTAGACGGGGATCAGCCGACCCCAGAACCCTTTGTCGTCAGATCCTTTATGCCTTTAGGAGGCAATCAGCTGATCGGCACAGCGCGGCGGCCATTTTGATGTAAATGAAGCGGCGATTATTTGCTATGTCTAGTAAACTCATCTACATTGCTCTGTCGACGGAGCCATGTAGTCTAGACACACCTTAGGTGTCAGGGCACGTCTCTCTTTCACTGCCTTGTAAGGCTCCTGCTGGGGTGTTTCGCTCCCTTTTAAGCTCCACCTCCAGCCGAAGCATGCTCTGCAGTGGGGATGGACAGGGCTGCCTGCGCCCAGAATTGTTCCTTGACCCCTTCAATTCCAGTGTGGGGGTATACCTCCCATCATACAGGACAACTACTAAACAGCTTAATCTGCAGCAAGGGAAATTTAGGTCAGATATTAGGAAAATTGTTCTAACTATAAGGATAACTAAGTATTGGAATAGGCTTCCAATGGAGGTTGTGGAACCCCGGCCTATAGTGGTTTTAAAAAATAGGCTAGACAAACATCTGTTGGGGCGGTCTAAGTGTACTTGGGTCCTGCCTCAGTGAGGGAATTGGACTGATGACCTCTCAAGGTCCCTGCCAGTCCTATGATTCTATGAATACCATACAGTATAATGATTCATTTATTTTCATTTATTTTCAAATATGCACAAGATGCCTGTAAGTGTATTTTTTTTAACAGTACTTAAGTATACGGCTGAGTTTTGAGATTTTCATAGAATCATAGAACCCTAGAGCTGGAAGAGACCTCAGAAGGTCATCAAGTGCAGCCCCCTGCCCTAGGCAGGACCAATCCCAACTAAATCAACCCAGCCAGGGCTTGGTCAAGCCAAGACTTAAAAATCTCTAGGGATGGAGACTCCACTACTTCCCTAGGTAACCCATTCCAGTGCTTCACCACTCTCCTAGTGAAATAGTTTTTCCTAATATCCAACCTGGACCTCTCCCACTGCAACTTGAGACCATTGTTCCTTGTTCTGCCATCCATCACTACTGAGAACAGCCTTTCTCCATCCTCTTTGGAACCTCCCTTCAGGAAGTTGAAGGCTGCTATCAAATCCCCCCTCACTCTTCGCTTCTGCAGACTAAACAGACCCAACTCCCTCAGCCTCTCCTCGTAGGTCATATGCTCCAGCCCCCTAATCATTTTGGTTGCCCTCCGCTGGACCCTCTCCAATGCGTCCATATCCTTCCTGTAATTGGGGGCCCAGAACTGGACACAATACTCCAGATGTGGCCTCACAAGAGCCGAATAAAGGGGAATAATCACATCTCTGGATCTGCTGGCAATGCTCCTCCTAATGCAACCTAATATGCCATTAGCCTTCTTGGCTACAAGGGCACACTGTTGACTCATATCCAGCTTCTCCTCCACTGTAACCCCCAGGTCCTTTTCTGCAGAACTACTACTTAGCTGGTTGGTCCCCAGCCTATAACAATGCTTGGGATTCTTCCGTCCCAAGTGCAGGACTCTCCACTTGTCCTTGTTGAACCTCATCAGATTTCTTGTGGCCCAATCCTCCAATTTGTCTAAGTCACTCTGGACCCTATCTCTGCCCTCGAGTGTATCTACCTCTCCTCCTAGCTTATTGTCATCTGCAAACTTGCTGAGGGTGCAATCAATCCCCTCATCCAGGTCATTAATAAAGATATTGAACAAAACCGGTCCTAGAACCAAACCTTGGGGCACTCCGCTAGAAACCGACTGCTATCCTGACATTGAGCCGTTGATCACTACCCACTGGGCCTGACTTTCTAGCCAGCTTTCTATCCATCTTACCGTCCATTTATCCAATCTACATCCCCTTAACTTTCTGGCAAGAATATTGTGGGAGACTGTATCAAAAGCCTTGCTAAAGTCAAGGTATATCACATCCACTGACTTTCCCATGTCTACAGAGCCAGTTACCTCATTGTAGAAGCTAATCAGATTGGTCAGGTATGACCTGCCCTTTGTGAATCCATGCTGACTATTCTTGATCACTTTCCCCTCTTCCGAGTGCCTCAAAATGGATTCCTTGAGGATCCCTTCCATGATTTTTCCAGGGATCGAGGTATGACTGACTGGCCTACAGTTCCCTGGATCGTCCTCCTTCCCTTTTTTGAAGATGGGCACTACATTTGCCTTTTTCCAATCATCCGGGATCTCTCCCGATCTCCACGACTTTTCAAAGATAATGGCCAAAGGCTCCTCAATGACATTTGCCCACTCCCTCAGTACCCTCGTATGCATTAAGTCTGGACCCACGGATTTGTGTATGTTTAGTTTTTCTAAATAGTTCCTAACCTGTTCTTTACCCACCAAGGGCTGTCCATCTTCATCCCATCTTGCGTCACTTAGCGCATTAGTCTGGGAGCTGACCTTGTCCGTGAAGACAGAGGCAAAGAAAGCACTGAGTACTTCAGCTTTCCCCACATCATCTGTCACTAGGTTACCTCCTTCATCCAGTAGGGGCCCCACACCCTCTCTGATCACCTTCTTCTTGCTAACATGCCTGTAGAAACCTTTCTTGTTATCCTTCACATCCTTTGCCAGTCGCAATTCCAATTGCGCTTTCACCTTCCTGATACCCCCCCGGCATTCTCGAGCTATACATTTATACCCCTCCCTGGTCATTTGTCCAAGTTTCCACTTTTTGTAAGCTTCCTTTTTGTGCTTAAGTTCACCAAGGATTTCCCCTGTAAGCCAATCCGGTCTCCTACCATATTTGCTTCTCTTGCTACACATCAGGATGGTTTCTTTCTGTGCCTTAAATAAGGCTTCTTTAAAATACTGCCAGCTCTCCTGGACTCCTTTTCCCTTCATGTTAGCATCCCAGGGTATTCTGCCCATCAGGTCTCTGAGGGAGTCAAAGTCTGCTTTTCTGAAGTCCAAGGTGTGTATTTTACTACTCTCTTTTCTTCCTTTGGTCAGGATCCTGAAAACTACCATCTCATGATCACTGCTTCTGAGGTTGTCACCCACCTCTACTTCCCCTATTAGTTCCTCCCTGTTTGTGAGCAGAGGTCAAGCTGCGCATGGCCCCTGGTTGGATCCTTCAGCACTTATACCAAGAAGTTATCCCCAACATTCTCCAAAAACTTCCTGGATTGCCTATGTACTGCCGTATTGGTCTCCCAACAGGTGTCAGGGAGAGTAGCTACAGTGTATGTGGGTTTCTTCCAAAGTTTTGCACAAGCTATTTTGGTTCATCATGTAATACATTCCTTTCCTATCAAAAGTCTGTAACATCTTCCCTAGGTTTGCTGTCCTTTCCTTGCAAAACTCTTCAGCAAGGAACAAATGGAGACCAAAATGCAGATCTCAGTGCACTGGCAATATGTGCTCCTAGTAATATCAACAGAAGAACATAAGAACGGCCATAGTGGGTCAGACCAAAGGTCCTTCTAGCCCAGTATCCTATCTGCCAACAGTGGCCAATACCAGATGCCCAGAGGGAGGGATCACAACCAGTAATTCTCACGTGATCCCTCCCCTGTCTCCCACTTCCAGAGATACAGAGGCTAGGGACACCATTCCTACCCATCCTGGCTAATAGCCATTGATGGACCTAACCTCCATTAATCTATCTAGCTCTTTTTTGAACCCTGTTAAAGTTCTAGCTTTCACTGCCTCCTCTGGCAAGGAGTTCCACAGGTTGACTGTGCGCTGAGTAAAGAAAAACTTTCTTTTGTTTGTTTTAAACCTGCTGCCTATTAATTTCATTTGGTGACCCCCTAGTTCTTATATTGTGGGACTAAGTAAATAACTTTTCATTATTCACTTTTTCCATACCAGTCATGATTTTATAGACCTCTATCATATCCCCCCTGAGTCTCCTCTTTTCTAAGCTGAAAAGTCCAAGTCTTTTTACTCTCTCTTCATATGGGACCCACTCCAAACTGCTAATCATTTTAGTTGCCCTTTTCTGAACCTATTCCAATGCCAATATATCTTTTTTGAGATGAGGCGACCACATCTGTATGCAGTATTCAAGATGTTGGCGTACCATGGTTTTATATAGCGGTAAGAAGATATTTTTGGTCTTATTCTCGATCCCTTTTTTAATGACTTCTAACATTCTATTTGCTTTTTTGACTGCCGCTGTACACTGAGTGGATGTTTTGGAGAACTATCCACAATGACTCCAAGATCTCTTTCTTGAGTAGTTGTAGCCAAATTAGTCCCCATCATATTGTATATATAGTTGGCATTATGTTTTCCAATGTGCATTACTTTGCATTTTTCAACATTAAATTTAATTTCCCATTTTGTTGCCCAATCACTTAGTTTGGTGCAATTTTTTGAAGAGCTTCACAGTCTGCTTTGGTCTTAACTATCTTGAGCAGTTTGGTATCATTTGCAAATTTTGCCACTTCACTGTTTACCCCTTTCTCTAGATCATTTATAAAATAAGTTGAATAGGATGGGTCCCAGGACAGACCCTTGGGGGACCCCACTAGTTACTTCTCTCCACTCAGAAAACTTACCATTTATTCCTACCCTCTGTTTCCTTTCTTTTAACCAGTTATCAATCCACGAAAGGACCTTCCCTCTTATCTTTACTTAAGAGCCTTTGGTGAGGGACCTTGTCAAAGGCTTTCTGGAAATCTAAGTATACTACATCCACTGGATCCCCCTTGTCCACATGTTTGTTGACCCCCCTCAAAGAACTCTAGCAGATTAATAAGGCATGATTTTCCTCTTCAGAAACCATGTTGACTTTCCCCCAACAAATTATATTCACCCATGTGTCTGACAATTGTATTCTTTACTTTAGTTTCAACTAATTTGCCCGGTACTGAGATTAGACTTACCGTCCTGTAATTGCCACGATCACCTCTAGAGACCTTTTTTAATATTGGTGTCATGTTAGCTATCTTCCAATTATCTCTGCTCAGAAAGTATGCCGCTACATTCTGCACCACCTTCAAGCCTTAGAGTGCTTTTAAGTGACCCATATAAAAGGTATTATAATAGACCTATATAAGTTTGCAGTGTTTTTTTATTGGCTTACCAATCATAAAAAGATGATATAACATCTCACATGGCTTGGGGGTTGAAGAGCAGACCTAGGTTACTGGAAGCTCACAACAGACCAAACACAGAATTCAAGACTTCTAATTGAAGATGGATGTAGATTTATAATCTGGAACAGATTATAATCCGGGAAGCATTAATCATTTGCCCACTTTTCATTTTTTAAAAAACATATGGTCAATTATTAATTTTACATGATTGGAAAAACCTATCTGTGATAAAGAGCCTTCACTCCCTAGTGAAGACCTAACATCTCAAATTTCAGCTTTGGGTTCAATAAAAGGCACAAATATGAGTACTTTCAACAGAGTGCTAATATAACAAACAAATGTGTTGTTTTATTATAATCATAGTTACAGGTTGGTCTGTGAACACTGTCCGTATTAATTATTTAGCTGACTTGGTTCAGAAATTGCACAGAAGAAAGTTTCAAAGACAAGCCAAAGAAGTTATCCATGGCTTTTATGACATTCTACTGTCAAAACATAACAAACCACAACCAAGTGCAAGAAAAAAAGTGACAAAATGCAAGACCATAAAAATGATGGAGATTGTGCAGGACAGGCATCTTAGAGGAGCATATGCAATCCTTGCCAGCACATAGTACCACAACATAGAAAATGATACCCAGATAAATGGTCTAAAGAAATAAGGACACACACATAAAATTCAAATGACAGCCCAACAAAAAGGGATAAACAAAAGACAGGCGAATAACCCACTTTTACTAGATGAAACAGACATCTACTCTCTGACTTTTGTTGACTTTGGCAGTAAATTGAAGATTACATTACAGAAAAATTATGTGCACGAACAAGCATAGTGACATTAAGCCAAAGTGATAGTAACCATACACTCTCTGGTGCTGTGAGCCTGTCACCTACCACAAGCTAACTGGAATTGGGCTGGATCAGAATATAGATGGGAGACCTCTGAATCAATACTTGGTTGCCACAGGAAATGGTGTGCAGTACTTCTAGACACTACTGAAAGTATGGAAAGGCTACTGAATTTCAGTGGTGGGTTAAGTGACCTCTATACACATTTCATCTTTCACTACACTGGGTCAGATCATCATCTGGTGTAAACTGACACTGTTTCATTGAAATCAATGGAGCTATGTGAATTTACCCAATTTAAGGATCTGGCCATTATGTTTGGGATCCTTTAGGATGAAAAGCAATATAAACTTTCAATTAGTTACTATGAGAATAGGCAATCAAGCAACAAGATCCCTTCTGCCAGATTCACTGGAGCAAACATGTTCTAGAACTCTATCTCCAAACATAGTTCCCTCAGTTACCAACCTCCACATGAAGCCATGCGGATATGTTCTGGAAGCTGGAGGGCAATGGATAAAAGATCCTTAACTGTGCTCAAAATGAGCCCTCACCATTTATAGCCTTCGTGCAGGAAGATATACTCCTGATACAGTATTACTCTGAATGAAAAGAGAGATCTCTCTCACCAGTGCACACCCTTACAAATATATAACAACAAGTTAAGGGGTACTGAGCCAGAGGATTGTGAACACAAGCTGGAGGCTTTCACCTGTAACACTTTTGTTTACATCCATATCAAGTCAGTATCAACCCATCTTTATCAGCTGCTCATGAGCCTTTGTTTCTGGTCTCAGTTCATTTCATAGCAGACAAATGTGAGTATCACCATCACTTGCACTAAACTTTCCCATTGGTAGACGCAAAAGAGCTCAAGGACAGCATATGATGACCACTTCAACCTTAAAAGACATCTTTTCAGGTCAGGACTGAGATTATTGGTAGACAGCATGGGAGAGGAAGCTTGCCTATTCTATGGACAGACAACTTCATGTTCCAGGATTGTCAATCCAGCATCTAAACTGGCTCCACAGTCAATTTACAAACAGTAGCAGGGAAACATATGTCCATAGCTGCATCAAAGGGTACTTTACAGTGAGGACCATGTATAGAGAATTTGTGTGTGGTAAGCAGTTTAGAGAATATGAAAGATCATAAGAAATTCTCAGATTCATAAGACAGTACTGAGCATATGTGGATTGATAACCAGTGTGATTTTTCTAGAAATTTTATACTGTAGATATATGAACAATATCTCACCAGTGGATAACATCAGTTATCAGTCACATATATGTTTAATAATAACCAGAATTCTTTTTTCCCACCCACAAAGCTGTTGGCGGTTAGCTTTGATTTCCTTTTTTACTGCAAAGTGTTTTTTCTTTTTCTTTCATTCTTTTACTTCTTAAAATATTAATTGAAAATAACTGTAGAGAAAGTCACAACAGTATGCAAGAACTGCATTAAAATAATTGGAATAAATATTCCATGGTTTTAAAACGTTCTGTTTATTTTAAATATGAAAGTTTATTAAGTTAAAAAACCATTGCACCAACAAAACAAAGCAGATTTCTGACAAAATCATA
Source organism: Pelochelys cantorii (assembly GCA_032595735.1). Lineage (NCBI taxonomy): Eukaryota > Metazoa > Chordata > Testudines > Trionychidae > Pelochelys > Pelochelys cantorii. Next base: position 30,052,870 of record CM064331.1, read on the forward strand.
TCAAACCATTTTCAACAGAGAGCAAGGAATGTAGCAAGTTTCCATGCTTCAGTCAGAACATATATTGCACACTGTTCCCCATAAAATCTTACTCAATTATACAGATATAAATGTGAACAATAGCAAGTGTGTATTGTATGTTCTGTAGCAAATCTGTACTGATGAGGAAATGACCTTTTCCCTACAACTGTGGGCTATTTTCCATCTTTCATATAATCATTAGGCAATCTTTTCTATATATATTTGTCACAACGATTTACAACTTTTGAAACTGATTTATGTAAAGAACAATGACTAGCAGTTTAAAAAAAAAACAGTGGATAAACAGCTTCAGGAACCTGTTCTGCTCATGATTTCAAACTACTAGAGAATGGCCCACATGTAGGATGAAATGAGTACAAAAATAGCATCATGTGGGAATTTTAAACTATAACTTCTGTTCCATAATTCTTTGTTTCTGATTTAAGCCATTTTCAAGCATAAAAATAAGAGGATATCAAATTCAAGGGTGGAGTTTTGAAAGGGTAGGAGGAGCAGCAGCCCTGTGCTCCAGTAAGCAGCTTGCTTTTCATCCCATTCCCCGGACGATCAGGGAGTGAGGGGAAAGTGCTTGCATGCCATGCATGTCTCTCTCACCTGGCTGGTGAGTACACGGCATGTGAGTACTTTTCCCTTACAACCTGATAGTCTAGGGAATGGGATGAAAATCAAGCTGTGTCCTGGAGCACATGACTGCTGCCCCCCCCCCACCTCCCAAAACTCCATCTTTGGCCAAATTTGAGTGGAACACAGGTAACTTTGGCGCAACAGTGAAATTAGCTACTCTTGAGAGGTATACTCAGACCATAGTAAGACTGTTGATTCAAGTGGTAACAGAATATGTGTTAACTGCATAATACCTGCACAGTTTAAAACCATTTTGCAGATGTGCTTTGCTATTCAGACAAACACAGTAACTATGACATGAACATCTAAGGATTTGTTTACACAGTGGGATAACGTGTAGTATGGGAGCATGACTTCTAAAATGCCTTACTGTGGTGAAACATAAATTGGTTTTTGCGATACTGATTCAAAGAACATTTTAGGGTTAAATCCTAAAGTCCTGAAACGATTCTCTCTTAAATACCGGGAGTACACTTGAATTAAGGGACTACAAGACTCAGCTCTTATTGACACAGTCCTTCTCAATGCTGGATAAGAAAGAACATATGTTTGGGGGGATGATTTGCTTGTGTTACAATTTGCTAATAACAGTCAAAGTCTCACTCTTCCCTTTTGCTCAGCACAGAACAGTTTGCTACACACATTGACTTCATCCCACAGCAAAACTCACGTCACTCCACTGCAAAGAGGCTTTCTTTGTTCCTTTGTTTGTTTGAGTAGTTCAGTCTCTCGTGTTACTAAGGATGGAACAATAATTTCTCCATGTCATCTGCAATATGACTAACACTTCAGAAATACTAAAATAATCTTTTGCCATGGCTGAGTTTATTTGCATCTATTCAAGGTACAACTAAATATTTAATGGAAGTGACTGCACATTTCTTCAATCCCCTGCTAGGGACAAAACTTGTAGGGGAAATGAGGATTTTCCCAACAGAACAGCCTAAAGTGGGCCCTCAAAAAGCCTGCAGTCCAGTTTGAATTAGGTAATATGTTAATTTGCTTATAATGACAGATTGAGACTGTTGGCAAATGCCTTTTTTTTAAAAGGAAATATTCCTCCTCTTCTGGGACAGATGTTCCCCATGAGGCAACTTCAGTGGACGTCCCCCCTGCGTCTTGGTGCGGATGAGCTGTTCCTTCTCTGTTATTTCAACTTACTACCCTAATTTCTGACTCCACTTGAACTTTCCTCCCCTATAGCCCTCCACTCACCCTCCCTCAAAAACTTATGCTTCTTTTTCAAAGTCACAAAACCCAGACCCTGAAGAATACATGTGTATGACAATTTGTTCAGTATTTATACACATTAAATAAATATGTCACAATTAGTTGTGCTCAGGAAACCCTTTTTAATATAGTACCTCGGTACTTGCAAAATAACAGATTTGTGGGAAAACTAGTACTCAAGTGGTGAAGAGTGCTGGCAGCCAATGATATCCAATAACAGTGGTGTTGGAACAATTTTTAAGTTTGGAGTGCTAAAAGCTGTTGAACAAAACTGTAAACCCTGTATATGATGGAAATCATTTCAAGCTTAGCATCCCCAACACACTGAGTTCCAGCACCCTTGTTCCATAATGAAACACTTCGTTTACTATACAAAGAGCAAAAGTCAAAGTGTTAAATGGATGAACAGATTTTTTTTAAATGTATAACTCTCCACAGAGAAATTAAAACAGGAAAAGGAAATGCTCTTAAAAATTATACCACAAATGAAGAGCAGATATGATCCATATAATTTTGTCAGTGTTTCTCAATGATACATTGAACCCTACAATTAAATTAAATTAAAAATTTCGAGACATCCCAAGTATCACTTAATCTTTCATCATCTTCCTCTGAAGATCTTCAGAGTGAACTGGACAGTGCCCACTATATTTTTTAGCCTCTATTATGGTGACTAACAAAATGGGGGCAATCATCCATCAATGTAGTTAATTGCTACAAATACAGGTTGCTTATGATGTAGGTAAAAACCAGAAGGATTACAGAAAATACACTCTTTGTTCTCACAGCCTAAGGCCTGGTGTACACGTAGTTTTATACCAATATAAGTATGTTTTACTTGGAACAACCCCAAGTATGAATTTGGTTATACCAGTATAAACATGTCTTAGGCCATGTCTCCACTTACCAGAGGATTTATGATCTGGCGATTGATCCTTCTGGGTTCGATTTAGTGACACTAGTAAAGACCTGGTAAATCAAACACGATGGGCACTCCCATCAGCAGTGTTACTCCTGCTGTGAGGAGTAAGGGAAGTCGACAGAAGCATTTCTCCCGTCGACCTCCCACTGTGGGGCTGCCGCAGAAAATTGGTGTAATTCACGCAGGTGGGGTTGATTATCGTGCATCCATTTATATTAGTATAAGAGCAATGTAGACCTGCTCTTATACTAATATAGTTCATTCCCCTTCTTGGAAAGAAATAGCTACAGCATAACTATGTCCACACTAGAGGATATATGGTATAGTTAAAGTGATCATTTCTGTGTGTAGACAGGTCTTAGCCCTTTAGTTTGCAAAAGGTTATTTAGTTCTGATTTCAGTAAAGACTTTTCTGGCAATTAATATGATGTAAATGAATCAAAAATATAAATTAAAACTTTACAGTAGGATATATGGCCAAATGATTATACTCCATTTTTACTTCTCAACTTGAAAGTCAACTCCCAGTGGCTGACATATTTGACTGTTCAATTTATTTTTGATAAATTTAATCTCAATGGCTGATTATTATTGTGAGGCTGGAATATGCACATTAGAAGAAGGCACTTTATTAGCTCTCATATAGCGTTAGGACACACGGTAAAAATGGCATGTGGCTTAGCTGATGAATCTTTGCACATTCTGTTGCTCTAATGCCAATTTATTTAATTTACTCCATGAGTGTTGGTCCACTTTAACTCAGAAGAAATTTTGCCCAGAAATCATTTGTAAAAATCTTGACCCTGGAAATGCATGAGTAAATGGAAGGGAAGGGATGATTAAGTGACAGTAATAATAAAAATGAGCTCAATACTGAAATCCCTAGTCAGGCAACACTATCACTGATTTTAACAAGACTGTTGACAGAGTAAGGGCAGAGCACGATAGCACTCTACAAACAGCTCCATAGTCAAGAAATCATTTTAAAAATTAAAACCTGGTCACCACAACAATTCTATAAAAAATTTTATAAAAATATAAGCTAACAACAGAACGGCTTTGATGCAGAGAAAGGAGAAGGCAATGGCTTTAAATCTGGAGGCTCTCTGGGAGTGGAGGGATAGTCAATACACAGGCTGTCCTGGTGGAAGGTGGGTTAGGGGACGACCTGAAGGTGAAGTGGTGGGGCGGGTTCTGGCGTGTTTCTCACAGTGTTTAGATATTGCTTAATACTGCTACATTTTTCTGTTGATACAGTTAAAACAAGTAGTTCTAGTGCCTTTCCTCTCACATCTGGGAAATACCCTTTTTGCTACAATATGTCTTGAGTAAAATTATATTTTCTTTTAGCAATATTTGCTAAACTTTAAGCAATAATTTAGCAGTAAGTGGCTTGCAGTGTTATCACAATAACCAAGGTCATTTAATCATAGATAAAAAATATTCATCCTAATTTTTATGGTACCTTTCATCTTGAAGAATCCCAAAGCACTTTATTACTTTATGACTAGCTTAAAACTGCACCTTAAAAATGTATGATGTCAGTGGGATTACTCACATGAGCAAGTATTTATAGGATACAGTCCATAAGTTTCCTTTCACTGCAGGAAATTACACTGGCAATATTGCTTCCCAGAGGCAATCACTTCAAGGAATAAAAGATGTTGACAAACAAATAACCAGTTATTGGAGGCCATCTTGAAGTTCTCATATGGCTGTATTTTCAGACAATGCCTTAACTTCTTTGGCAGTGACTACTATGAATGTCTTCAGCGCCCCAGCACACTCAAAGCAGTGCCTCGGGTTCTATATCATTTTTTAAATAATATGCTGCTCTTTGATTTAATGAATAATTTCCATGTAAAAAGATTCTATCTGCCTTTTACTGTTGTTGATTTTGGGGCATACACACTATAAGGTCTACGTAACAGGGCCCTGAATCAACAAGCACCTAATTTTACACATGTTAGTAGTCAAATCAAGTACACTCACGGCACATGATTAAGTACTTTGCTGAACTGGGAGCAAGACTGATATTATCTCCAATATCTTAGTCCATTTAGGGTTTGTAAGTGCATACCAACATCTTAAGCTTCACCAAGAGCATATCACAAAGCAAAGGTTAATGGCCAATTCTCTTCCCCGTAAGTGAACTATCACACTCAGTACCAGCTTCCTTTCAATCTGGTTTTGGTCCTTTGTAAGGCACACTGACATAGTCTGACTTCAAGGCAACAAAAGCATGGATGGCACCTGCAAGATTTGCTGTTGTCTGTATGCAAAAAGATAAAAAAGGTGACCAGGGCTGTTACTGCTACCTGCAACCAGAACTCCAACCAGACACCTAGAGTGTGAATCTGACCAATAAATGGCAGACACACTCAGTTATGGTTGCTCTCTTCCCCGCCCTCTCAAAAGCCAAAAATATCACCTCAGTTTTGTCTGGGTTTAGTCTTAGCCAGGTGGCTCTCATCCATGAACCATTCACGCCCAAACACTGAGTAAGGTCACTGAGTGTTTTGCATGGGTCAAACAAAATGGAGACTAGACTAAAAAGGGTAGATTGGATTAGGGATGTAGGCATATTCTTATCCAATAGTGGACTAGTGACTCAATTAGTTACTCCCCCCACCTTGCTGCCTCTATCAGAGAGGGACAGCAAGGGAGGGGGGAAGCAGAAGCGGGTGCTGGGAGGAGATGGCTAAAAGCACCGACTCCATGGGGGGTGAGGTTAGGGGCACAGTGGGGAACTGGCGGTGCTTCCACCTTTGAAATGTAGCAAGAGTGAGGCTCATGCTACATTTCAAATCAGAAGTGCCATGGAGAGCATGGGGTAAGTGGGGGACTCAGGTATTCCCCCAGTGGCCCTGTGCTCCCTGCTTTTGAAATGTACGGGGAGCAACAGTGCCAGTGGGGGACTGCTTGAGTCTCCCGCTCACCCCATGCTGTGGCATTTCCACCTTTGAAATGTAGCAAGAGCCAGCAGTTCTATTCAATTAGTTGATTAATTTAAATTTAACATCCCTAGATTGGATGACCTGAATAATTATAGGCCTGTCAGCCTGGAACTGATCCCTGGCAAGATGATGGAACAGCTGACACAGGACTCAAATAATAAGGAATTAAAGGAGGATAATAAAATTAATGCAAATCAAGATGAGTTTATGGAAAACACATCCTGTCAATCTAACCTGATTTTTTTATGAGATAAATCTGTGGTTCCTAGCAGTCAAACAGTGTATTCAAATCAATTCACTTGTGTATTGGTATAGATCAAAGTAATGGTTAGATGCATAAGAGTGCAATGGGTGTTTAAACTTCTTGAAAATTAATGTGGCATTATTTACATAGTTTTCAGTTATCTGTTCCTTTTATAATGTAACAGCAAACATTTATATTGCATATACTCCTATAACCAAATAATCCATCAAATAAATCTTGTGAAATACTAATGGAGGACTGAAGGACTTTAAGGCTTTGTCTACACTATGGCTTTTGCTGGAAGAGGCAATGCAAATGAAGCACTGATTAGCATTTTGTCATGCTTATTTGCATAATCGATTCTGAGCCATTTTTGCGCAAGGGTTTTTTTGCGCAAAAACAAGCAGTGTGGACGTTTCCTTTTTGTGCAAAAAAACGATTTTTGGACTAGATCCTTATGCTCCCCTGAGGCATAATACCCTGTAAGGACTTTTGGGAAACTGAAGGTTATTACATCACTGCCACCATTTGGAATTACAAATTGTAACTCACCTGTTATTACATTTTACCTGCTTTAGCCTCTCAATGTCTCTGATTTTCTTTTCTTAACTAATAAACCTATACTTTACTATAGAATTGTCTGACAGCTTTGTCTTTGGTGTAAGATATGGAGTACCAACTGATCTGGGGTAAGTGACCAGTCTTTCGCGACCTGATATGGTGTGATTTTTGCTTTAAACAATCTTTTATCATGAAGTCCAGTTGGTCTGGGTGTCAAGATAGACTGGAGAGTCTAAAAGGACAGTCTGTGACTCCATAATAGAACTAGTATAGACCAAGGAGTTCACATTTAATACTGGCTTGGTGAAATCTACTTATAGAACACACCATTAGATTGTGGGATTTGCCCCGTTTCCTGATAGTCTGCCCTGAAACTGGCACTCTCAATCATGAGACACTCCACACACCAAGACAAAAGGCAATAGTATTGATGCGATAGACTTAGATTTCTGCAATGAATTTGACTTGGTACCATGTGACATTTTGATTAAAAAATAGAATAATAAAAAATTAACACAGCACACATCAAATAGATTAAAACTGGCTAAGTGATAGTTCTCAGCATATAACTGTAAATGGGCAATTGTCATCAAGCAGTATGTTTCCAATAGGGATCAGTTCTTGACCTTATGATATTAAATATTATTATCAATGACCTGAAGGAAAACAAAATATCATCACCAATAAAATTTGCAGATGATACAAAAAATAGAGTAGTAGTAAATAATAAAAAAGGCAGATCATTGCTCTGAATCAATCTTTAAATTGGGAGCAGGTAAATAATACGTGTTGTATTATGGCTAAATATAAATATATACACCTAGGAATAAAGAATGTGGGCAATGCTTATAGGATGGCGGACTCTATCCTGGGAAGTAGTAACTCTGAAAAAGATCTGGCTGTGGTAGCCAATCATCTCAACATGAGCTCCCAGTGTGATGTTCTGGCAAAAGAATGGGTGTGATCCTAGGATGCATGAACAGAGGAATTTGGAGTATGAGTAGATAGGTTATTTTATCATTGTATTTGGCACTGGTGTGGCTGCTGCTGGAATACTGTGTCTAGTTTCACTGTCCAAAATTCAAGAAGGATGTTGATTAATTGGAGAGGGTTCAGAAAAGAGCCAAGAGAATGATTAAAGGATTACAAAACATGTCTCATAGAGACAGACTGTAAGAACTCAATCTATTTATCTTAACAAAGAGAAGATTGAGCTACATCAATTATGTAGCTTATTTCAAATTAGCTTATTTCGAAACTGGGAACGTCTACACAGCATTTATTTTGAAATAGAGCACTCTTCTTCCAACTTCCCTTACTTCTCGTACACTGAGAGTTCATAGAATCATAGAACAATAGAACTGAGAGAGACCTCAAGAGGTCATTGAGTCCAGTCCCCTGCCCTCATGGCAGGACCAAGAACTGTCTAGATCATTCCTGACAGGTGTCTTTCTAACCTGCTCTTAAGTATCTCTAGTGATAGAGATTCCACAAACCTCCTAGGAGTTACAGAAGTCGGAGTAAGAAGTCCTCCAGCTTGCAGTATTTCGACATTATTTCAAAATAACTACCTTCTGTGTAGATGAGGACCAAGTTATTTTGAAATAACACTAGTTATTTTGAAATAATGTTGCTGTGTAGATGTACCCCAAGTGTCCTTGATTTCAAAAGAGAGAACTTAAAAAAAACTAAAGGAATTACTTAATGAAGTCAATTGGATCAAAGAACTTAAAGATCTGAATGTGAAGGAAGCTTGGAATTACTTTACAACAAAGTTGCAAAAGGTATCTGAGGCTCCCTTCCTAAGCAATGGGGGAAAATTCATAGGGAAGTGTTTCAGACCAAGCTGGATCAGAAAACATCTCATACAGCTGATTAAGAGAAAGCAAAAATCCTACAAGGACTAGAAGACGGGAAGGATCAGCAAGGAAAGCTACTTCTTGCAGTCAGCAAGTGTAGAGATAAAATGATATCCTCCTCCTTTGTGTTGTGTAGTCCCGTGAGGGGATTTCCTATGGCAGCTGGTAGCAGGGAAAAACAACTGGATCTTACATTTGTAATTTAATTTTTTGGGTAATATTTTACACTAGTAAACCAGTCAATTACACTAGCTTATATCCATGGTAATTCCACTGATTTCCATTGGAGTTACAATTCCATTGACTTTAATGGAGTTATGTCAGATTCCTACCAGAATAACTAACAGCAGAATTTGTGTCTCACACCTCTACTTTTTAAAAATTACTATTTCTATTTTTACCTATTTGCTTTAATCATGTATTATTTATCTATGTGTTACAGAGAAGGGGAAATTCATATTTTGGATGTAATCTGATATTAAGATCACAAACAGCATAAAAAAAGCATATAAATAAGAAAGACAACATCACTAGCTCACTACTGCATTACCTGTTATATTGTGTTATTTCTGAGAACAACTGCAATAAAAATAAAGACTACCAACACCATCTAATTTGAGATAGCCTACAAATCTCAATTATTGGGAATTTTCCTCATTACAAAATGAAGTAAAGCCTTTTAAAAAGTAGTAACTATCTCCACATAAATAATGCATGTTCACATACAGGAGTGGTTTTTAAACTATGGGTCACGTCCCAGCACTGGGTCATGAAATGTCTGCCACTGGGTCTCATTACTGCAGGGGGATCAGGTGACCAGTGGGGTGCTAAGACAGTGACCTGCCTGTCCTGGCACCGCAGGATGCGCTGTGCCCTAGAAGAGACCAGCAGCAGGCCCAGCTGCTGGGGAGGAAAGAGCACACATGGCTCCACACATTGCTCCTACCTCAAGCACTAGCTCTGCACTCCCATTGGCTGGAAACCTGCTGCTGGCTGCTTCTGGGGAACAGCATGGTCTGTGGTGCCAGGACTGGTAGGAAGCCTGCCTTAGCACCCCCACTGCACCACTGACCGGGAGCCGCTCAAAGTAAGCCCCTTCTGCCCTAGCCCTGACCCCCCAAAGCCAGCCCCCTCCTACACTTCAAAGATCTCATCGTCAGCTCCACCCCAGTGCCTACATTCTAGTGAAATTATGTTGGGCCATGGGCATCAACAATTTCCTTCAACTGAGTCATGAGAAAAAAAGTTTGAAAACCACTGCACAGAGGACCAAAGTATCAAATGGTTGTCTTCATGTTTTACATTTAATATTGATATTATGTGCACCTTGTGCTTGATAGCTTAGGATTTAGCCTATCCTGACTGCTTTCCATATTTTTTAAGCATTGCATAGTGCAACGTGCACTCTAAATTATAGCCCTTTCTCCAACGACATGTGACGAAGGGTTTAACACCTCAGTGATACCCCCAAATAAATAGCTTAGATAAGTGGCTGAGTTATAGATTCACCATTTGCTGAGCTCTTTGAATACATCTTACTTACTCTCCTTGAGTTCAGGTACAATATATAGGTACAAACAGTAAACAAGGTCCAACAACATTTTTAAAGGGTTCCCTTCTCGCAGAGTTTTAAGGTTCAAGTAGATCTCAAGACTCAAGCTTCATATTTTTTCAATGAAAATTAGGTATCTGCTCCCAATTATGCAGTCCCAATTCAAAGGACCAAAAATAAATTATTGCCTCCGGAAGTCATAGGTATTAAAGGAACCATAAATAAACATGAATAATAAAGTAGTAACCAAAGTAGAAATAGTGTATATACTGTGTCCATACTGCGTTCATATTTTGTTGTCTTTCACTGTTATACCTGCAGACTTTTCACAGAGAGAAACAGTTCCTACTGGGATGTTATTAAATATGGTAGACAGATTCTATCAAGCTGTTCTGTTTACATCCAGGGAAGCAGAAAAATACCTTGGAGATTTGTCACAGCCGCTTTTGCAAATTCATATTTTGAAAGAGCTGCTTATAATATAGAAAACAGCCAAGCAATTCTTTAATGAATGACATACATAGCATAATATTTCATCTTCCAGTCAAGGTATATTTTCAGTAGAAAAGCATTTATGTTACAACCAGTCTAGAAAATTAAATATACTACTCAAAGAGAAGACAACCCCTACGCAGTTTATAAAGTTTAAACAACCAAATTAATGATACAGAAGGTAGTAGCAAATATGCTTCTCTGGAACAGGTCAACCATTTTGTGAAATGTTACCTGTTCAAAAATAGATTTTTTTTTATTTTTAAATCACAATTAGACACTGTGTTGTCATGTGCATCGGTTTCATTTTAATTATATAGCATCTCTAAATTAAAACAGGCAGGGACAAGTAAATTTAATTTAAGATAAAAATATACACTGATATGCAGCAAAAAGATGTTTTATAGCTAAAAGATGTAAATTATGATGATTCAAATTTTTGGACCGAAGATCCAAGCAACAAAAAAAGGTGAACAAGGAAATAGGAGTGAGACTCCGGGGGCTGTTAACTGAATGTAAGTAGATAGAGAGACTGGGTTTTTTCTGTAAATAACTGAACAGCAAAGGAAATCAGGCAGTTTGTTTCAAGAACAGAGGGCCACATTGTCTTCTGGCATAACTTACTTGACTTCAGTGGAGCTACTGCTAGAATTTGACCCAGAGTATCTTCCTGTACCTTACCTAACACTACTACAAACTTGGATTCAATCTTGTTTTGATATAGGATTCATGCATCCAGCTGGCTTTCACTTGTCAGTCAAAAGTTTAAATGATGGCATTTTTCCATAATATAATGGTTCTTTATACAAACAGTTTTTCAAGATTTACTTTTTTTTCTTAAATATAATGTCCCATTCCCCACTTTTAAGGAGAAAAATTGACATTTTTCTACAAAAAGATTGACATTTTTACAGGTTTTTCAATCAATTAAATTTGATTGTCCAAAATTTTTATATATGCTTACCTTTACCTATGCACATTTCCACTGAAATCAGGATCTGGCCTGAGAAAACTGCAATTCCATAGCTCCAAAAACCATGATCTGGTGTGTATACGTATATACATCTATCTCTCTCACATTTACATGTGTGTGAGTGAGAGAGAGAGAGAGAGAGAGAGAGAGAGAGAGAGAGAGATACGTAAACATATGCAGATATGCACAGATTTTCATTATAGGTGATGAGATAGCTGTATTAATTTATGTGATATATGCCATTATGTGCCAGGAATGCCCCTCTGCCATGTACGTCAGACAAAAAGGACTGTCTTTACGCAAAAGAATAAAGGACTGTCTTTACGCAAAAGAACAAATCTGACATCAAGAATAGTTACATAGAATCTAGAATACCAGAACTGGAAGGGACCTCGAGAAATCATCAAGTCTAGTCCCCTGCCCTCAAGACAGGACCAAGCATGGCCTATATCATCCCTTATAGATGTCTGTCTAACCTTCTCTTAAATATCTCCAGAGATGTAGATTCCACAAGCTCCTTCGGCAATTTATTCCAGTGTTTAACCACCCTGACAGTTAGGAATTTTTTCCTAATATCCAACCTAAACCTCCCTTGCTGCAATGTAAACCCATTGCTTCTTGTCCTATCGTCAGAGGCCAAGGAGAACAATTTTTCTCCCTCCTCCTTGTGACACCCTTTTAGATACCTGAAAACCACTATCATGTCCCCTCTGAGTCTTCACTTTTCTAAACTAAACAAGTCCAGTTCTTTCAGTCTTCCCTCATAGGTCAAGTTTTCTGGACGTTTAATCATTTTTGTTGTTTTTCTCTGGACTCCCTCCAATTTCTCCACATCTTTCTTCAAATATGGTGCCCAGAATTGGACACAATACTCCAATTGAGGCCTAATCAGTGCAGAATAGAGTAGAAGAATGAGTTCTTGTGTCTTGCTCACAACATTCCTGTTAATGCATCCCAGAACCATGTTTGCTTTTTTTTGCAACAGTGTCACGCTGTTGACTTATCTTTAGCTTGTAGTCCATTTTGACCCCTTGATTCCTTTCTTCAGTACTCCTTTCTAGACAATCACTTCCCATTCTGTACGTGTGAAACTGATTGTTCCTTCCTAAGTGGAGTACTTTGCATTTGTCCTTATTAAACTTCATCCTATTTACCTCAGACCATTTCTCCAGTTTGTCCAGATCATTTTGAATTTTGACCCTATCCTCCAAAGCACTTGCAACCCCTGCCAGCTTGGTATCATCTGCAAACTTAATAAGCATACTCTCTATGCCATCGTCTAAATTGCTGATGAAGATATTGAACAGAACTCGTCCCAAAACAGACCCCTGGGGAATCCCACTTGTTATGCCCTTCCAGCATGACTGTGATCCATTAATAACTACTCTCTGAGAACTGTTACACAGTCAGTTATGCACCCACCGTATAGTAGCCCCATATAAATTGTATTTTCCCAGTTTATTGATAAGGTGGTCATGCAAGACCATATCAAATGCCTTACTAAAGTCTAAGTATACCACGTCCACCACTTCTCCCTTATCCACAAGACTGGTTATCCTATCAAAGAAAGGTATCAGATTGCTTTGACATGATTTGGTCTTTACAAATCCACGTTTGCTGTTACCTCTCACCTTATGTTCTTCCAGATGTTTGCAGATGAATTCCTTAATTACCTGCTCTATTATCTTTCCTGGCACAGAAGTTAAACTGACTGGTTTATAGTTTCCTGGGTTGATTTTATTTCCCTTTTTATAATTGGGCACTATATTTGCCCTTTTCCAGTCTTCTGGAATCTCTCCCGATTTCCATGATTTTTCAAAGATGATAGCTAAAGGCTCAGATACCTCCTCAGATACTACAAAAACCAGTAGGAGAGCACTTTATTCTCCCTGGACATATAATTACAGATGTGAAAGTTGCCATACTTCAGAAAAAAAACCTTCAAAAACAGACTGCAGTGTGAAACAGCTGAGCTGGAATTCATATGCAAACTTGAAACCATCAGAATGGGTCTGAATAGGAACTGGGAATGGCTAGCTCATTACAATAACTAATTTCCCCCTTTAGGTATTCTCACCTTCTTATCCACAGTTGGAAGTGGGCCACATGCACCCTGATTGAATTAGCCTTATTAGTACTGATGCAACACTTCCATCTCTGTATGTGTGTATAAATCTCTGCCTCTAAAGCTTTCATGTCATGCATCTGAGAAAATGAGCCGCAGCTCATGAAAGCTTATGCCCAATTTGTCAGTCTTTAAGGTGCCACAGGATTCCTTGTTCTATTTACTATTATAGGCAATGTTGCTAGCTACAATGACAGTTATGTTTGCCCAATATTTTCCAGCATAATATCATGTTTTCAGATGTTCATAATTTCACCAAACTTTATCCATTTTGGCTGAAATTTTGCATAATTGGCATCTGCCTTAGACTAAGGGGTTTTATTGTTGCTTTTAAAATTTCAACAAATATAGTTTTGCTGCTTCCTAGAAAGAGCTTAGTAAAATATACGCTGTTCTGTGTCTGTTAAAAATTCTTGAAACCATTTCATTGAGAAACTTGACATCTCTATGTTTTGTTTGCAGCCCTGAAATTTAGGCGGAGGAAAGAGCTGAGGGACCTCACCCAGTATCAGAGATGTAACAAGTGCTATTCCTATGAAAATCCACCCAAATCTGGCCAAATTACATACCCTTGCCCCGCCTCTTCCTCCAAACTCCCCACCCTTTTCCAATCTCTTCTTCCTAAGACCCCACTCTTCCCCTTTCTCCACTTCCTCCCTTTCCCTACTCTACTCCCCACCTCCTCCTGGCACTTTTGGATCATCTCCACCTTCCCTCCTGCTAGGCTTCCTCTGCTATGAGAGCCGCTGCAGCCTGACAAGGAACCTGGCACCTAACAACCCAGATACAGAAACCAAAAACTGGACTGTAAATCCGGATGGGGGAGAGGTGTATAAGATCAGAGGAGGGCACGGGGAGGGGTATAAGATCAGAGGAGGGCGGGGAACTTGGGGAATGGATCTACAAATCAAAAAGGAGTCATATAAAAAGTGGACACTAGGACAAATTAGAAAGTATGAATATAGCCGCTCCCCAAGTTACGACCACCTCCACTTACGACCATCCGCACTTACGACCAAAGTGGTCGTAAATGCAGATCCGAGTTACGAACGGCGATCCGTGCTTACAAACAGCGCGGTCGCCATGTAACGCTATGGGATCCGAGTTATGAACACTTCGAGTTACAGACCAAGTGCTGGTTCGTAACTTGTTCGTAACTCAGGGAGCGGCTGTATAAGCATGGAGGTATGCAGAGGCAAGATTAGAAAGGCAAAGGCACAAAATGAACTCAAACTAGCTAAAGACATAAAGGGTAACAAAAAGACATTCTGTAAACATATTAGAAGCAAGAGGAAGACCAAGGACAGGGTAGGCCCATTGCTCAGTGAGAAGAGAGAAACAATAACAGAAAACATGGAAATGGCAGAGGTTCTTAATGGTTTCTTTGCTTCGGCATTCACCAAGAAGTCTGATGAAGGAATGACTAACATAGTAAATGCAAGTGGGAAGGGGGTAGGTTTAGAAGATAAGATAAAAAAAAGAATAAGTTAAAAATCATATAGAATAGTTAGATGTCTGCAAGTCAACAGGGCCTGATGAAATGCACACTAGAATACTCAAGGAACTGATAGAGGAGGTATCTGAGCCTTTAGCTATTAGCTTTGAAAAATCATGGAAATCGGGAGAGATTCCAGAAGACTCGAAAAGGGCTATATAGTGCCCATCTATAAAAAGGGAAATAAGAATACCCAGGGAACTACAGACCAGTCAGTTTAACTTCTGTGCCAGGAAAGATAATGGAGCAAGTAATTTAGGAATTCATCTGCAAACACCTGGAAGATGATAAGGTGATTGATAACAGCCAGCATGGATTTGTAAAGACCAAATCATGTCAAAGAAATCTGATTGCTTTCTTTGATAGGATAACCAGTCTTGTGGATAAAGGAGAAGCAGTGGATGTGGCATACCTAGACTTTAGTAAGGCATTTGAGATGATCTCGCACGATCTTCTTATCAAGAAACAATCAGTTTCAGACATACAGAATGGGAAGCGACTGTCTAGGAAGGTGTACTGTGGAAAGGGATCTGGGATCATAGTGGATCACAAGCTAAATATGAGCCAACAGTGTGATGCTGTTGCAAAAAAAGCAAACATCATTCTGGGATGCATTAACAGGAGTGTTGAGAGTGAAACACAAGAAGTTATTCTTCCGCTCTACTCTGTACTGATTAGGCCTGATTAGCTGGAGTGTTGTGTCCAGTTCTGGGCCCCACATTTCAAGAAAGATGTGGAAAAATTGGAGAAGGCCCAGAGAAGAGCAACAAGAATGATTAAAGATCTAGAGGACATGACCCATGAAGGAAGACTGAAAGAATTGGGGTTGTTTAGTTTGGAAAGGAGAAGATGGAGAGGGGACATGATAGCGGTCTTCAGGTATCTAAAAGGGTGTCACAAGGTGGAGGGAGACAAATTGTTCTCTTTGGCCTCTGAGGATAGCACAAGAAGCTATGGGCTTAAACTGCAGCAAGGGAGGTTTAGGTTGGACATTAGGAAAAACTTCCTAACTGTCAGGGTGGCTAAACACTGGAATAAATTGCCTAGGGGGGTTGTGGAATCTCCATCTTTAGAGATATTTAAGAGCAGACATCTATCAGGGATGGTGAAGATGGCACTGGGTCCTGTCGTGAGGGCAGGGGACTGGACTCGATGACCTCTTGAGGTCCCTTACAGTTCTAGTGTTCTATGATTCAATGATAATCAGTAGAACACACTCCCTTCTAGAACCCAGTATTTAATTAACTCATCATTCCTGTATGATCACCAAGCCACCGTGAATCCCACTAGAAAAATGGAATCTTAACTTCTCCCTGTAAAATCTGGTCCACACAGAGAACAGCCTACTACTCTGACCAGTACTCAGCTCAAGTAGCAGAGGTCAGTGCTATGCATCTAAGCGTCCCAAACCCACTGATGACACCAGTGTAGGTCAATATGCTTCTGTATGATGGAATTACTTTTTCAGCATGTTTTTAATTAGGAAATTACTTGGAAAAAACCTGCCTTGAAATAACATTAAAATTGTCAAGCCAAGCACTCACAAATTAGGCAATGGCAGAATTGAGACTGCCCTTGCAACTATAATTTGACCCTCATATATTTATATGTTTATGTGTTATTATACAGTCTAATTATATCATCACATACTATTTTTCCATGGTATTTTTCCATTGTGCCGAATTTCTTCCACATATTGATCTGAGGAAGTGGGTCTGGCCCACGAAAGCTCATCACCTAATAAACCATCTTGTTAGTCTTTAAAGTGCTACATAGTTCTGTCTTTTGTTTCAGCTACACCAGACTAACACGGCTGCATCTCTATCACTATTTTTCCATGGGTTCTTTAATGTAATGTATACACACACAAACATACATGCACTGTCAATGAAATTGCTACCTAAAAAAGCAGTTACTAAATGTTCTGAAGGTAACTCACTACTTTAGTTGCTCATTTCATTATATGCTATAGTTCATGCATTCCCTTAGGTCACAATTTTTATTTTTAGAGAAGCCTCTGTTTGCTGACTGTTGTGAAAGGAGCACTCAGGAGATGCGATTAGCAGTCACTTGTTTCAGTAAACAGTGAATGTAACATATGCCTCTCAAGTAATGTGTATCCAAACATGCAATTTACAAATAATTAACATCATGTTAATTAGTCACATTAATTTATGCCACTTTGTGGAATTATTTCCTCAGAGTCTTTAGGAATGCTGCCAGCAGTTTGAGCCAAAGAGTGTGAAAATTTGCTTGAAGTAACTGTTGTGACTGGCTGTGACACACAGCTTGAACAACAGGCAAATAAATAAGGACCATAAAGACTGACTGAAGATCACTGAGTCTTAAAGGTGGGTTATTGCTGACACTGCACATACTGTGTAGCAGCCAGAGAACAGTTCGTATAAATAGCTCCCTGACACGCACACCCCCCCTCCACCCTCATTTTCCCTCAGTCTCTGACGGAAAAACATGTGCATAAGGTAATCTACAATACCGTGACGAATTCATGTAATTACTGGGGGTTACTTCATATGATGGATCTTACAAAAAAAGCTGTTGAAAACAAATATAACTTCAAATATGAGAAATGCCAAAAATTAAGCTTAACTTCTCATAAACAAAAGGACAAGCCATGTGGACTATTGGCTCTGTCTCAGAAAAAATCAGGCTCAGCTATTCTTAAATGTGTGAGAATGGAACTTCTAAACACAGCTGTACCTTTCAGAAATACAATATGAACTGTGCCTGGGATAAAAGAAACAGTTGCCTTCTGTGATGGAAACAGGTCTAATGCGATTAAGAAAAAAAAAGTGAAAAAGGCATAGTAAGATAATGGATAGGACATGGACTGTACCATCAATTTTGTGTTAAGATATTAGCATTTCAAATTGTGTGGGAATAAAAAACACTTCAGCTTGAAATAATTCATCAGTTTCTTGCTGAAAGATGTGCTATGAAAAAATATCATGCAATACCAAAGAAAGAGAGAAAAAAAGAGAGAAAATTATAAAAACTTACAGCTTTTGTAAACTTTTAAGAAATTTTTTCATCCTTCTCCTACACACACACACACATCATCCCAATATAATCCCATATAAACATTTCCTGAAAAAAACTACACTTTTGGCTCAGCATCCTGGTTTTAACATAGAAAAAACTTCCATTGGCGTCAACGGGTGTCTGGCAGCCTAAGGACTGCAACATCAGGTCTTTTCACTGGATAACACACTATTACAAAGCCTAAGAGTTGCTTTAACTATTCGTTAGAAATAACATTACTTTCAGCATTTGCAAATATTTTTATAAATGCCTGGCTATCATCTAAATACTAACGAACGATGAATAGTATGGACCTAACTCAATGCCTATTGAAGTAAATTGAAAAATTCCTATTGACTTAAGTGAACACTGGATTAGCCACCCACCTTGAAATAAATTGAACTGAATGTGACACTTTTACTTATGAATATATTTGCAAATTAAGTATTTTAATATTCCACAAGCTCTACACACAATTACACATTATATGCTAAGTACATTTACACGTGACATACTGTATAAGACATATATCTAATACAGAATTCTCATATAGCTATTATATAGAAACAGAGATTTCTACACACACTATGATGCATATTCTAAAAATTCCTTTCTACCCCCACTCCACAGAAAGCTTTTTTTCTAGCCGTGCTGGGATCATTTTAGGTTATCCAGCAAAGCCAATTAAGTTAATAACACTATATTCCAAGCACTACAACTTATATTTTATTTAGGCTTATCTGACTCATTTTAGATTTTACTCTTTGTATCCTTTTAAAATATTTACCCAGTATGTGGCAGAAAACAGTGTGTCTGAATATATGAAAGGTATTCAGTAATGTCCAGCACACCATTGAGAATTTGAAAGCAGTGAATCCATCATGGGGTTTAGGAAGAGCCTGCACTTCAAAATGGTTTGAAAGGAAGCTGTTGCATTTTTCTCAATCTGAAACTTCACATGGTACAAGCAGCACTTCTCGCCATGAGTAAAGTTTCAAATACACCATGCATTTGAAAGAAGAGCCTGGCTCTTCCTTCAGAGAAATGATTGGTAAAACTCCCATGGGCATCAGTGGGTGCAGGATCAGGGCCAGTGCTTTTAATTAAAGGCATCCATGTCTAGATGCTAATTAGGCCCTGAGAGTGGCAATGACCACTCTCTTGACAGTATTCCTATGAATTAAATACTTTGAAGCTGGCTATGTGTAATTATCCTGTTGGACCTGTTCTCACACATTCATGTACCCTGCATTCACTGGCCAAGTGTATCATCTTTTTCCTATGCTGATTCCTTTTCTGTGGCAATTCAACAAAACCTTTCTTTTTTTGAAAGTGCCATTTCTGACTCTTCGACAGAAGCAGATTTGCTGAAAAAATGTCCACAAAATACGCAACAATGGCTAGGAAGATGGTAATTATAGGCATTCATGTCTAGACACTAGTTAGGCCCAGAGAGTGGCAATGACCACTCTTTTGACTGTATTCCTATAAATTAACAACCACAATTCATAGTTTCTGACTTCATCACCCCTGCTATAAAACTGTTCCATCACCACTGTTTCTATCTCTCTTCTGTTTGTTTGTTGTACTCACTTGTTGTCTCCCATCATACACTGAGGGTGCTACCTCTTTGGGGCAGGAACTGTCTTTATTACATGTGAATACAGTACCTAGCACAATGGGAACATGACTATAGATTGGGGCTTATACATACAATTTATTATTGCAAATATATCAAATCAATAATGATGACAATTATAATGGGGTCACCACAAGCAAGAGAGTAAAGTCTGATGCAAGAGACAGTAAATCAGTTTCTATCTTGCCTTAGTTGTACCATGGTTTTCCAAAATGTTTAGGGTCTAATTCTTCCCTTGTTGCCTGCACAGAACTCAGCCTTTACTGCATACAGGGAAAATCCTGTCCCTATAAATCCCTAAAGAAAGCATAGAAACAGTGTGGTTCCACTGAATGGCTGGAATGGGATAAGGTGCAAAAGGCAATTGGCTGTGCTCTTCTTCCATGTAATTTCACTTTCCCTGCGGTTGCTTTGTGTATTGCTGAACAATGCATAGCCCAGCGTATAGCTCAGTGATGGGAAGAGGACTGTGCCCATATTAAGAAGTAAGGAAGGTTGCCAACCCTCCAGAATTGTCCTGAAATCTTTAGGAATTAAAAATTAATCTGTAATTGAAAATTACATCACATGATGACACCTCCAGGAATACACCCAACCAAAACCGGCAACCCTAGTAAGGGATGAATAAAATGTGGTAAGTCATCCAGTCCTTTGTTCTGCCACTTTAAGATCAGTCCCCGGAGTAGATTTTCTTGTGCTTTGTCCGATCTAGTTTTAAAAGTCCAAAGCAACAGGGATTTCACTACTTCCACAGGGAAAATATTTTAGAGCCTAACATGTCCCTCTTGAGACTGTTTCCCTTGATGCACAGCCTGAACTTTTCCTTTCTTAGTACCATGCCATTACTCTTACTGTAGTTATAGTCCCATGGTTCACACCAAGTAATTCCTCTCCCTCCTTGGTATTTATATCTTTTGGATAGATGCAGAGATTTCAGTTTCCCTTGATCCAGTACGTAGTCATTGCTGTCTTTCCTTATAAATCACTTCCTGGCCACAGATCCTTCAGGGCTCATTTGTGGTGAACAGTCTTGGATGGAAGCTGGAGGCATGTAGGTAAGTGTAACAGTCAGTAGGTTTCCGGTGGTGGAAATGTGGCTGATGTGTAATTGTACTGTAGTGTCAAGGAAGTGGATCTCGTGTGTGGACTGATCCAGGCTAAGGCTGATGGTGGGATGGAAGTTGTTGAAATCCCTGTAGAATTCTTCAAGGGTCTCCTTCCCATGGGTCCATATGATAAAGATGTTGCAATGTACTGTAAGTAGAGTAAGGCTGCTAGGGGGCGAGAGCTGAGGAAACGTTGTTCAAGGTCAGCCACAAAGATGTTGGCATATTGCGGGGCCATGCAGGTCTACATGGCTGTGCCTCTGATTTGAAAATATAAATTGTCCCCAAATTGGAAATAGTTGTGGGTAAGGACAAAGTCACATAGCTCAGCCACCAGGTGTGCAGTGGCGTCATCAAGGATGGTGTTCGTGACAGCCAGTAATCCATCATCGTGTGGAATGTTGATGTAAAGAGCTTCTGCTTTGAACTGACATCACATACACAGAGTTTGATCCTTGTTATTTAATAAAACAGTAAAGGATAAGAAATATAGATAAAACAAAAATGTGTTTCTGGTCTTATGTTTTCATTCTGTTTAGCCTGAACATGAAAAGCTAGGCTTTAATTAGTGAAACTAGTGAGGCTATCAAGGCTTTGAGGAGAACTTGGCAGTTTTAGTTTTTCATACTAGTTTTGAAAACACATATTTTTTAAACACGTATTTTTGCAATCAGTTGATCAGCATTCCCCTTGAGCTGATTGTATCAATTTCCTTGGCATGATCGAGCTGACTGTATCAACTTCCTTGGCATGATCTCACCACGTAAGTCAATATGACTTAAGTTTCTCTAACAGTTTATTTGCCTTCAATGCAGTTTTTTTCATGAATACTAATGTGAAATCTACTGATCATGAAAAAACTGTTTCCAGGATTCAGAGTCCAAAGTTTTACCATTTTACGAAGCAGACTAAAGGAGATTCTTGCTAACAGTAGTGAATAAGCACCTTGCTGCAGAAATCTAGCATCTTATGTTCTGACATAAAGGACCACCACATGGTCAGTGCTCTGAGCTGTGCTTTAGAAAGAGGGTCAAGGTATTTTAAATGAAAATAAATTTTCCATCATCATTATAGTCATGTGGCTCTATTACTAAGCTATTCATTTTCTCTCTCTTGTTTTATAGACTTCTTGGCAATTCTTTTTGCTGAAAGTCCAGTTAGCACTTGCAATCATCATTTAAAAAGATGTAATAATGATGGTCTAAGAGATGGCATCGCTGGTGAATTTGGAGAAACTAGCCTCTATTTAATTATATGTGAACATATTCAGTGCACTATCAATATGTGTATGCATACAACCAATCTGCATGTTCAGATGGCTAGATATAGCATATCTTGCCATGAGTGTGTATACATTGTGTTTAACGCAGAGATCCATCATGTCCTCATAGCAAAGAGATGGCTGGAGACTTGTGCATACACAGCAAGTTTTGGCAGTATCAGTTACCTGCTATCTATAGAATTGATTGTGCCTTAACCTATAGATAGCAGGTAACCTATAGATAGCAGGTAACTACCCAGCATGAGGTATTTGGGGGCACAAGCATCTTCCTTTCAAAATCTGCATAAAAAGTTACCATCCCAATCCTTATCTCCCCAAGTGTGAGGACTGTAGTCAGCATCGGTGCCATGGCTGGAAACACCAGAGAGGCTGAGAAAGAGCATGGCCAGGCTAGCTGAACTCAACCAGCACAGAGAGGAAGACACATTGCACTGTCAGAAAGTGGAGATGATGATGCAGCATTCAGAGTGTCAGGACTGCTAGAAGCACAAAGCTTAGATGCTCAGCTGGGGCATATTGATGTAACTCCACTGGAGTCAGTGGAGCAAACCTAGTTGAGGATCTGGCCCATTGTATCTTCCCAGACATGCTGCCTCTGGGAGCTGCAGCCAGATGATGCAGAACCACATGCCGCCTTCCATGGGCTGTGACTGAAAAGCCTCAGAAGAGCCCACAGTTTGCTTGGATTACAAGACCAAACCAGCCAGGTGGATTTATCACAAGAAGAGGATTTCTGCTTCAGTAAACAAGCTCCCTTTCTACAAAGCCACTCATTGCAATGGCTGATTTTACCACCGGTGCTGTTTCAGTTTGTCTCTAACCAGCTGTGAGATAGACAACATCATGCCATGTGTGCAGTCTCCAAGGGATTGTGTCTTCGCAACAGTTAACAGGACATTTCAAAAAATAGAAATTGTTTGTTTTAAAGAAGCACGTATCCTGCTATGAAGGCTGTTTACATGAAGTGCCTGTGCTGAAGCATTATGAAAGAGATAACCTGCCGTAATCCCCTCTACCCAAGGTGACAGGAAGAAGTACATAGAAAAGGGGATAATTTTCTTCCTACAAACTCCAGCAAGTTGTCTCCTGGAGGAAAGTGGTGGTAGTAATTCAATGTCAAAACATAAGAATCTCTAATCAAATATATATTTTGCATTCATTCCAAAGTGGCTAACTATTTGCTTCTCTCTTTTAGCTCAACATTAGGTATTCATAGCCTACTATTTTTCAGAACTATGTAGAGATTTTGATTTCCTTTCCCCAAGCACATGGCCTTAGCTAGAATCAAAACCCGTACAGGTCATTTTTGCTATTTGAGCTTTTTTCTCTCTTCCATTAATTCATCTTATTGCTGCTGGATGTTCTGTGCTTCTTATGCAAGGTTGATCTGAGATCCTGGTCTCGTGGAGTCTTTAAAGATCACATAGCACTCTGAGGTGTTGGTTTTGGTATCTTTACCAAATGAGGGGGGACGCTTATCTAGCTTCGCGCCCCCTTGCAGCAGCTGCCATGGCCAGGCGATCCAGGGCTGGCCTCGGAGGCACCGCTGCCATGGCCACGTGGTCCTGCGCTGGACCCGAAGGCGCCGCTGAGGAGCCTCAGCTGCAGTGCTGCTTCCTCCCACTGCAGCCTAACCAGCTGCGGGGAAGAGGGAGGGCTCTTCAGTGGCTGTGCAGGGGCAGAAGGGTGAGGCTGAGCTCCCACCCTGCATGCTGCTGAAAATCGGCTTGCGTGCCACTTATAGCACACGTGCCGTAGCTTGCCAACCCCTGGTATAAAACATTGTGGGGTGTTGCTGCAGAACTGCAAAATAGCACTCTCGATGTGGCTGCATTTCAGTGGCAGGTAAAGTGAATACACTACAGATAGGTCAAGTCCTGAAATTCCCCCTCAGCTTTTATTCAGATCTTATCCAGGCATAAACCTTATTGCTTACAGGGGTAGCTTTACCTCATAAATGAATCTGTAAAAACGGAGTAGGAATGCCAGGATATAGATTCTGAGTCAGTAAAGCACTTAAGCAAGTCCTTAACTTTAAGCATGTGCTTGGTGGCTTTGAACAATTGGGGTATCAGTCCAGAAGTTGTAAAGTGCTTCGGGAGTCTTTGGGATGAGAGGCCTTATTATGCATTTAGGATATTGTTATTTTTCACTAGGACAGTGTTAAACAACTAAAGCTGAAGTAAACACAACAAAAGCTTAGCCCCATGGCATTACTTCTGCATATGTAATTCAGCTCAAACTATATGCCACCTAGATAATTTGATCAGAGCTGGGAAGGAAAGTGAGTACAGCTTTGGCTCACGCACTGAGTCTGGTAAGGAGGATTAGGGACAGTGGATTATTCCAACTCTCTGTACAACTGTTGCAGATTGCCCATTTCCCCCCACACAAGAGAAAAGGAAAAAAATCTACATACACAATCTGGATATTTAGCAAACACAGACTAAAACTATATACAGTATACATGGGTTTGCCACTGTTGATTTAGCCATGCCTCATGCTAGTTTTAACGTTCCAGTTCAGTAATAGTAATAAAAAAATCCATCTGGCTTCTACAGCATGGGTTCTGGAGGAAAGCAGACTTTTGAGTTTTCTTGGCCTCACACAGGGTACTGTGCAGCAGGAGTTGGATGGGGTTTTAACTGAAATGGGCCCTCAGAGACAAATTGCACAAGACAATGTAAGTGAACACTAAAAAGAAGAGACAGTGGGTAGCGTGCATTTCCACATCATCCCGTTGCTAATTGGCCTGTAGAAAGCAAGCACAGAAAGTGTATTTCTAAACATAAATAAAATTGAAATAGCAGGAAATTCTCTTATTTATTTATAAGTTGTAATTACAGGGCTTAAAGGAACATGTTATCAGCTGTTATGCTCTGCAACTGTCAAATGGAAGAGCGCTATTTGTACTAATTAAAATCAATAGTTGGCAATCAAGGCATAGCAAATCAAGATCACATAATATATATATATTTTTAAAATGGCAGCAGGGATTTCAGTTTGATAGAACCAAGAGCGAATCACAAGAAATTAAAGATGATCAAGGTCTATTTGGCCACCTAGTCCACGCACTCACAAATGGAGAATTGGCTCCTAAAAGAGAGTGCATTAGGGTGCAGTATAATATCTGTGAGAATATTTTTAGTGTGGGGAGGCTTTCATGAGCTCTTCACCTCAATAAACTGTAATCTACATAGGTGGCTCATTACTTAGTTGTAATTTGTACTATTGCAGTTTTGTTCAGAATTACACTTCTGCTTGTCATCACATGGGCTTGGAAAGGGCCCTATGTTTTTCAAATTGTTGCATAGGATTTTTGTTTCACACTATCCCCAGTAAATGCCATGGGGGTTATGCAGTTAAAATATCACAGGTGTTTTGAAATGTACCCTTCAATGTCAGATTGATGTTGAATTCTTCAGTTTACATTTCAGACATTTTTTCCCCACATTTCAGTTTATATGCACAGCAATGCTTCCCTTAGAGCCAGTAAAAAGCTTTCCTTTGGGTCTAAAAAATACCTAGGTCACATTAAAGTCTAATCACATAGTAACATTCATTTTCTGTTCAGAAAAAAGTATATATAGTAGTGTTGTCTAGAGCAAAACAGTAAAAATACAAATAGTGGTACAAATATTCATGCTCTGGGGCCACATTTGCAGTCGCAACTAAGAGTGCACAACTCTCCAATCTGTCTCCTAAATGATTCCAAGCACTGTAAGAAATAGACTAGAGTGGATATTTCTAAAAATGCATAAGAGACCCCAGCACACATCGATAGTAATGATGAAACTACCCTCAATTTAACAGAGGGAACCAGTAGTCAGAAAAAAGATAACCACACGTACATCCATGATATAGAAACATGTTTTGCATGTAGGCTTTTGCACTGCTAATCATGCAGATTAGTTGTAGCTATCTGAACCCTCTTTCCAATCATATCTACTTCCAGTTTGTACAAAACATCAGCTTTACTCTTGCCAATGACTTCACTGTGCAAATAAAACCACAGAAGTTTTCCAGGTTAATTCATAGGCAGATGAAGCTCTCTACACATATCTGGAACCAGAAACAGTTCTAGTTTGTCAGTGTAATGATCCCACCTACAACAATCAGCACTACACACTTCAAGCTAACACTTTATGCAAGGAAGGTCAAACATAAAACCTGCATATTCTACAAAAGCAGGTTCTAGCTTCCTTCTGATTTAAATGAAATCCTCTTGCCAGCTAGATGAATGCAAAAGCAAGATGCATACAGGCCACTTCAACAATCTGAGGGTTTCAGGCTTTTTCAGTTACTGAACTGTCTACCAAAAAGTATCCTTCAGATAGAATAGAAAGTGCCTGATTCTGGTCTGTTCAGATTCTCTCACATTACATATTCTTGCAGCGCTACCTCAGGTTATGAGCCCTTTAAATTCCATATGCTAAACGAGGTCAGATAATATCAGTATGTCAATAGGAGACCTTCAAGGAAAATTAAGGTGCTGCAGGAAGCTGGATTAGTAATTCCGCAGGTGATGTTCTTGCCCTTGAATCAGTACTGAGCTCAAACACTACTACAGTGTTGTAGGTCATCAAGTTACTGCACATGCCATTTTTCAGCCACGTTGCAACACCAAGGCTGTGACCATCTGGGATCATTAAAGATCCCATGTCACTCTTTGGAAGAGGAGGAGTTTTACCCAGGTGTCCTGAATAAATTCCACCTTATGCATTAACACTCTCATCTGAAATGCCCTTGGTCATTCAGTGGAGGAAGATACTTTTATTTCCTGAGCTATGCTGTAATGTTCCCTTTCAGGACGCTGCCAAATTCCACGTCTATGCTGGCTACAGTGAACCTGCTTATTCCCTTTTAAAAACAAACTTACAGTCTTCTTCAATAATGGCCCAAATCACTTTAGTAATACCTATGTTAGCTGTAGTGTTTTGGACCATTACCGCAGTTTTGTTGTTTTATAAGGGTAGTTTATGTAACAGTTTTCATTTGTAAATCATCTCTGGCTCCTCTGTGATGAAAGACACCATAGAAACTGAAATTATTATTCCTGTATTCCAGTGCTACATGAGTGAGAGATATGGAGACAGCCCCATGCCTGCGATATGTTTGTGATCACATAATCCTCTCTGTCCGACATTTCATTATTACTGGAATCTGTGATTAACATGAACGTCCTGCCGTTTCCCATAGTCCATACAGCACTGCCTTTCTCTAAACCATTTCAGGGGAGCCAGAGAGAGGCAATTAAATTGGCTACTGCAGCCCAAAAGTCAGTCTACCTGGCAAGCCTGTCTTGAGAACACAGTGCTGTGGGGTCTGTTCTATTTTTTAAAAAGGCTTAGAGAACAGGCAGTGTGGCAGTGTCATCACTCCGTATAAGAGCTTTTGTAAAGTGATCCTTTACAAACAATGAGGTGATTTAGGCTATAATTACTTTACAAGGGCAAAAGTTCAGGAAATCGTTGCTGCTTTCTATGGTGTAAAAGAGGTTGCAACTGTTTTTTTCTTTTCTTTTATACTTCAGAAAGTTCTCTCTCCCAGACACAGTGCTTAAATAGATCCCACTTGGACACACATACCAGTTCACCTACCTCTTTGATGTGTTACAGTGATTTAAAGAAGCCAGTCGTAGAAGCAGTTAACTTGCTGTGACAAATAAAAGGTGGCAGGATACCAAAATCACTTGATAGCTGCCATTTCATGTTTGAAGGAGGAAGTGTGCAGGGGGAGGGGGTGGAAAGGTACCAGGCATGCACCATGGAAAATTATTTAGTAAGTTAAATCAAGGAAAGGAGGCAAAAGCAACGAAAGAGTTAAAGGAATCTAATCTGTGCCCCAATTTGTTTGTGTGTTCTGATTTTTTCCTAAACTACACTACAGGGAAGGACTAGAAGACTTCCCTTCTCCTTATTAAAAAAAGCAAAACCTGCTTATGAAGCAAGGCACTGTTGTTAGCAGATAGTAAGGGCATACGGAGATGAGCTACAAACAGCATCAGTATCAATGGAGACATTTACAGGGAAAGGAATCATTCTGTGAGCACCATGTATTCTAGCTGCAATTAAACATTAATCTCTCATTCTTCTGTGGGGGAAGGAAAAAAAATTTTCTCCTGTTATTTGCATTAGGGTAAACTGCTCTGTTCTGACAGCAATGAACACGGAGGGTTATGCAGACTGAAGGGAATAATTATGGCATTTTGAATGGATTGACTCTGCATCTCCTCTCTCTCCTATCCCCTCCCCTCCGCCCCAGTGTAAATCCTGCAGTGTTTTCTTCACCAAGCTGTGTCTACCACTACAGACATGCTCCATTCTTTTTTGGGTTTCTGGCCCTTAAAACATGCTTGCAGATGGGCAGACTAAAAATGAAGCAAAGCAACCCAGGTACACAGATGAGATATTCCCCCACTTGCCCAAAGTGCATTCATAATGGAAGGCTTCATAATTTCCTACTTTCCAAACAACGGCACATCCAGTAATGTGATCTATGCCATCAAATGCCAGCAATGCCCCACTGCAATATATACTGGGCAAACTGGACAGTCCCTAAGGGAAAGAATTAATGGACACAAATCAGATATCCGAAAAGGGAACACACAAAAACCTGTTGGAGAACACTTTAACCTCCTTAAGACACTCATTAAGGGCTCTCCAAGTTGCTGTTTTGTTACAGACCAATTCCACAAGCCAAATACACAGAGAAGGATTGGAACTCCACTTCATTCACAAGTTTAATTCTCATGCAGATGGTTTAAATCTCAATATTGGATGGCTGGGACATTATCAACCAACCAAACAATGAAGGTGCCAATGGTTCTTGATGTCGGTACAGAATCTGTTGTTAATATTCTTCCTCTCCATGTACACTAATGGTTCTTATCAGTCTCTTTTAACTATCTAGTCTTTAAGGTGCTAATAGACTATCTGTTGTTTTTCAGAAGCTTCACGGGATAGCGGAGTTAGTCTGTATAGGATAAACTTAAAAAACAACAAATGGTCTGGTAGCACTTTATAGACTAACAAAACATATAGACGGTATCATGAGCTTTCATAGGCATAGCCCACTTCTTTAGATGACCAGATTTTTTCAGTTTTTCCTGTTACAGACCGGCTCAGCTTTTCTTTTGAAACTTATCTACCTACTGCCTCTTCTTCTTCCCCCTCCTCCAATTTTTTCCCCATCTTCCCTCCCACCCTTCCCCCTTTCATTTTTGGTTCTGGACATCCAACACTCCTGTCATCTGCAAACAACTTGATTTTGGATGGGTTGAATTTTCTAGATGACCATTTGCTCAGCCTAACAACATGTTAAATTGCAGCCTGTTTGTGTGATATGAACACTAGAACCCTGGCTTCCATATAAAACAGCAAGAGTTGATTCATACCATTGCAGTCTTGCAAACACATCCCTCAGGATCTGGTTTATATAGCCTGGCTGAATTAAATGCTGCAGGGTTTGCTCAATTCTATCCAATTGTCATTCTCCAGTAAACAAAGACCTGGACTTAGAACAGCATTGGTTTAAACACCAGGGATGAAATCTCAACTCCACTGAAGTCATGGCAAATACTCACTGACTTCACTAAGGCTAGGATTTTATCCTGGAAGATCTGAGCTCTCTTTGCACAGCCATGAAGGGAAGCTTGGCTACAGTATGTATTTCTAGCCATAGTCCATAGCCATGAAAACCAAACTCAAATTCAATTTAAAAAACTGAAAACTTAGCAACAGTAACTAAGTTTCACATTATGCTTTGTATTTAAACTACTGTAGTCACACCTAGCCAGTGAAATACATTTACATGCTTAGCTTGGTTAATATCTATTCAATCTGCTTTTTTTCCAAATGACTCCAGACTCCTTTTGCCTCCTATTAAATAACAGCCATTTGTCACAAAAATACATCCACTGTCAGCAGTCATATCTACAACATGAATGGTTAACAGTGCTACTGCAATATTTTTGCTTAACATTATAACAATTTCTATTGTTCTGAACTCCTCTGAAAATAACTGAAAGATATCCATATTAAAAAAGGCTCATTAAGACATCAAAACTTTTACTGTAAGACTGAAAATACAGTTATCAAAGATATATTTAGTGTGTGAACTGCAGATATTCTGCAAAAGTGAAAAATAGCTTTGAAATGTGTGAATACTTTAAAGAACAGTCTACATGGTAGGGAAATGTTTAAAAAATAGCACATATATGGAATTGAAAAGTTTACTTTACTCATTTTGTCATTATTCTTGTCTGCTTACTAATGTAATTATCAAAGTTATTTGTGATTAGTCAAGATTGTGCTCTTCCTAATAATGTATTGAGTTTTATTTGATTCTGCAATAAAGACAGAATGGTGAATTTGTGAGACCAGAGTAATTTCCATAAAAACTGATAAAGATGCCAACGGTATAATGTATCAAATCCTGAAGTCCTAACGCACTTATAGTCCTGAAGTCCTTTTATTGAAGTTCCGGGTGCGTTAGACTAGAAAATTTATTATTGTATTGTTCTTATTTACTGTTATTTATTTGCACTAGCACCAACTAGCCCACAATTTACTAGGGACTTTACAAACACTAACGGATAGTCTTTATTTACTCTGAGCAGCTTACATTGTAAAAAATACAGACATGTAGGTCAAGGTTACTATAGGTAATTTATATAAAACTCAGCTCTCCATTCACCATAAGTAGCACATCAGAAGTGGGTCTTTAAGAAGGAGTTAATATGGGGAGGATACAACAAGGGTAAAGTCACAGCAAGATTAAGCCAATGAAGAGCAGAAATGTAAAGGAGAAAGGGTCTTTTCAGAAAAAAACTACAACAACAGAAAAGGAAATGTAACAAAATACAGTGTAATAACTCTGAGTTTTCTATAAATATTCTGTTTTCAACTTTCATTTAGCATGAAAGTCCTCTTTAAATTTTGCATATCTTACTTTATTGATTGTATGGACTAAATTATATATATAGTCTTACATGTGTATGCTTTTGTGGGTAGGGCAGACATGGAATGAAGGTAATGAAAACCTCTGTCCCTATTGCAAGACAGAGGCACAAAGCTTGTGTTGGGCATGACCTGACTGAAAAAGAAATCAGGTAGCACTCCGTCACCTGAAGAGGTTGTGTTAATCTAAATTGGAAGGTATGGCCAAATGACTTCCATGCAACTGCTGCTGTCTGGAAATTAGTGCTATAAGAAGTGCAGAACTTGTTTTTGAAGCAGCAGAACAGATTGTTTTTGAGCACATCCCCCCTCCCACTCTTGGGACATTCTTTGTTTATTGCCCTGCACTGTCAATATGAATCAGCCAGGGAACTTGGCTGCTACATTTCCCCTTTCCCCACACTCATCCAACAGCAACAGTCAAAAGATGTTCCTAAGCGTGGCTATGAATTATGGCTGAAAACTTATTTTAAGAAATTCAATCAAAATTTCAACATATTTGTTGAATTTCACTAGTGTTGAGTTGTAATCTGGAATCAAATCCTATACTGATGAACACAATCCACCATCCCATTTACTGTAGTAAGGCTCCAAGGAGTATAAATGCCCACACAATTTCAAGTCAAGAGATTAGGGTTCTGTTTTGGGCTCTGCTAATGACCTCCTATGTACACTTGGCCAAGTCATTATTCCTCTCACTGCCTCAGTTTCCATAGCTGTAAAAGATCACTCCAGTGGAAGATGTATATAAATGCAAACAACTATTATTACTCACATGAGTAAGACTATTATTACTCACATCTGTAAGATAGGACAAGCCCTTCCAAAACACCCAGCGTAAAATCTGACAGTATTTAAATGTTTATATATACTCTATCCCCAAAACAGGAATCCTGTTAAAGAGTTAATTCTAAAACACCTTCCAAAACCAGAGAGCTACAGGTACTCTTGATGCCCTGATCATGTAATATTTATAACTGTCATACAACTTTAATTTTTTTTCTTTGACTTAGAAAGTGCAATTTTTCTAAGCACAGCACTGCAGAAAAAAAATCGAAGCTCTTGTTACTCTGGAATCTTCCATTCCTTTTTGCTTCTGCCTGAAAGGCAGAGGGCGGTGGGGGTTTCATAGCAAAGAGAATTTAGGGCTGTCTCCCTTTAACTAGCAAATGTTACAAACAGTGTGCTATCTATGTAACTGTCAAGGATTCAAGGCACCTTAGCATCCCCATAACTAATCACATAGTATTATTGTACAGCATCATCACTTTTTTCCTCCTTTAAATTGAATATAATATCACAGTACATGTAGAATTTATACATATCACAGTGGTGGCCACTAGTGTTGATACAAAATGTAATGATAGCAGTTAAATATTTGCCGGTTCACCACTATAAATATAATTACTAGATGTACATGAAGGGCATACCCTTATTCTTCTTTTACTAATTAAACTCTTGAAGACTAACCCTCTAAAGCTTTCCTTCTATGAAGACCACTTCCCATTCTGTCTTGCTCTGGCTTTTTTTGTTTCTTTCTTGTACTGATATGCAATTTTAACTCTGATCTCATGGTGCTGTGTATATCTGTGGTGCTATATAAACAGTAGTGGTAACAATCGGCATGCTTGAAAATGCTCACATAGCTGTTGTGCCCACAGATCCTGCTTTCCCATCTGGAAACCAGGTGACTGCCTCCCCAAAAAATCATATGCCCACACAGCTCTCTGAACTAAACATGCCACTGTTCCATTTTATGTACAAATACTGGTTTTTGAGTATGCATGCATTATTTCCCTCATTTGAAAATTTAGGGCTATTTATTATACCATCAACCTCAAAGCAGAACTTACCTCGCTATTGAAATCAAAATGGACACCCTACTGAGATGAATAAAAGTTTACACATTTCTCAGAGCTATATTTTTAGGTTGCCTGTAAACTCAGGAAGAGAATAGTCCATCACTTTGCATTTGGAAGGTTATCCTAACAACCAGAAGAACTAGAAATTTAAATTATACAGACGATGATACGGCCACCAGGGAAACACTAGTGCAGTGTCTCTCTGTTATGGAGCACAGCCTCAGTCCAGTCCCTGGTTTTATCATAGACCAGTCTGTGATAAAAACAAGTAAAATACTATCAAACAGCAGAATTCAGTGTGTAATCTGATTATAATCTAAATATAGACATCAGCATTATCTGTACCTCAGAGTTCACATTACCTCTGCTTCTGAAGTACCCTAGAATCTTAGATGCATCTAATTGTTCTAAAGTTAAGCTATTCAGTGTAGTTCATAATTTAAAGAAAACAACATCTCAAGCACGCAGCACATTTCACTTATATTCATGAAAGCACACTGTGACCTATGGAATACATACTACAATGGTTCTCACTGAACATTCCTCACAAATAAAATACCCTGGATTTTTTTCTAGTTGTAAGTGGATGAAATTAATAAAATGAAAATGTAGATCCAGACTCAATGTTCTGTTCTATTTTGCAATCATGTTATAAACAATGTACTGCAAACCAGCAATGGAACAAATCCAGTAAACTGCTTCATCAAGTCCCAAATAAAACCCTTTTGAAGTGCTGTCTGCAATGCATAAAGAATTACATGAAATCTTTATATCAACACATGAACTAGTCTCTGAGTCTAAAGTCTGAGAAATAAAAGATGTTTTTAATAAAGTGCCATTTATACAATTACATTGCAAACAAAACTGAGTTACATGAGTGGATAGGTGATAACCTGCCCTCTCATCAACCACAGCAAATAAGGGAATGACAACAAAACCATACGGCCTTGGGGAAAATTCTTTCATTATTGTGGTACTATTTAAGTGTTTATTCCTATATATGGATCAAAACAAGAAGTCTTCTCTACTATGTTTCATTTCTAGAGAAGGATTACTTTTAAACTGCACACATTTTTTATTTCCTTGCACTTTCAGTTCTTGTATACTGCAATTTGGGCAATTAAAGAAAGTTTGCTGTACTTTGCTATGTACTAAACGTTACTAGTTTTTGGGCTTTTCACAGGGTTTTTCCCCCCTCCAGTATATTCTTTTCATTTTGGTATCTTCTTCCGATCCTAGAATTGTACTTATCAACTATTATGATGCATTGCAGGCTTGGTCCTTCCAGCTTTTATTTATTTCATTTGGCATAAATGTGGTATTTCTTTGAGATGTACCACATACCATACAGAAAACTACAGCAAGAGAATGTTAAGATTAGGCCGAGTTAAGCACACAGGCTAAAATTAGGATTTCAGACAGAACTTTATCTCTGCCCCTTTGAGCCTATGTGTTATCATGCAAGCTTTGTATTACAGGGTTATGTACAATTTCTTAAATAATATATACCATTTTTTTAGAATCGTAAATTGTATCTCATCTTACAGTCATTTTTAACTAACTTTAATTCTGTAAAAGCTTTAAAAACAACAAATAGTCTAGCAGCACCTTAAAGACTAAAAAAACATGTTGATGGTATGAGCTTTCATTGGCACAACCCACTTCTTCAGATGTCATCTGAGGAGGGTATCTGTATTTGGGGCTGCTGGTTGTGTTGTTGTCTAGGTGGCTGGTGGTGATATGTGTGGTGGCACTTGGACAAAAAGATGTGGCAGATGGGCCAATAATCCATCATCTCTGAAATCTCTCTCATACATCCAATGAAACTGTTGCACGCAAATTAGCTATTAAGTAAGGGTGGTGATTGATGGAGTTACCTCTGATATCAAAATGGTCTAGGACTCATGGCAGGGAACAGATAAACACCTTTCTGTAGTTCTACACTGATCATGAAGTTAAAATAGCTGAGGACTTCAAAGCTGGTTAATAAGAGACTGCAAAACCCAATGATAATTCAGTGTGCTGATATTCTTAACGAAAGCTCAACCATGCTTGAATTGTTTCCACTGCCTCAACAGAAAATTCACTTTCAAAGTGGCACATGGAGTGACATTCCAGGAATCTTATTGTAGAGACTGATTTCGACTTGCATACGATAATATCTCCTTTTCCCTATGGTGTGTATTTTAATCATTTTTGTCAGCAAGCATACACTGCATATTTTTCCCCATCCCGCAATACAGCCTTGCTTAGATTCAATTCAAAAGATAAAACAATTAAACTAATTTAAGTGGGAATAAGGTAGATCATACGCTGCATACCAGTAATTTTGTCACTTTTACTGTATGTTGTATAGTTGTGCTTACTTCAGTGAACTTGCACCAGCACAGAACAGATGTAAGAATGGAGAATTATGCTCTGTCATAAGGTGAGATAGCATGTTAGGTGTGTTGGTTTCAAATTCACTTTTGCTTCGTTTAGCCTGTTTTACAGATGATGGGACTAAGAATCCAGGTGACATAACAAAGCTACATATTAAGGACAAGATTATGGATCAATCAATTAGTTAGGAAGAGAGAGCTGAAGATGGCTGAAGCCTGCTGGGGAAGAGAAAAATCAACCTTCAAGAGACTGCAGGAAAGGCCAGCAGGAGACTCGCTCTGCCAAGGCAGCTGGAGGGATAGCCGGGAGTGAAGAAGAAAGCCTCTTCTCTAGACATAGTAATAGAGATGTAGCCATGTTAGTCCGGTCTTGCTGAAACAAAAGACAGGACTATGCAGCACTTTAAAGACTAACAAAATGGTTTATTAGGTGATGAGCTTTCGTGGGCCAGACCTACTTCCTCAGATCAAATTGTGGAAGAAAATTGGCATGACCATATATACCAAAGGGATACAATAAAAAAAAAGTGAACACATATAAATTGACAAATCAGATTTTAGAACAGAGGGGGGATGAGAGAGGGAGGTTAGTATCTATGAGATAATGATATTAGGGGTGATAATTGGGGAAGCTATCTTTGTAATATCTTTCTCTAGCCCTGAGCCATCAGAGCAAAGGGAGAGCTGTAAAGGACCACAGCACCCTGAAAAGAAGGTAGTAAGGACTGTAAACACTTCGGGGAAGGGTTCGATCTGTGTAAGAGGTGTAGACAATTTGCTTTGAGTTAGACTGCTAATGAATCACACAGCATAAGAGTTAATTTGAATGGCTCCCTTGTGAGGTATTTTTATTGATGGGAAAGAAAGTAAATTGAGGCAGTGAACATCGTTGCTGCTCGGTAAATTAGTGCTACAAGGCCCTTTATGTGTAGCATGATGGGTCTGCAGGATTTTATGTAGTGCTATCACCATGTCATCTAAGCTCTGCACAGTTCAAAGTCCAAAAAACCCTAGAACAAAAGGTTCTTTTCTCTACAAAGTGTGGCTTTGTGTGTAGGTAGGACTGTTTGTGTTATGAGCATCAATTGTGAAATTTGTAGGAGCTGAGGTAAAGGGCTCTGAGGAAGCCCTTGGCTTAGTCCCTGTGCATCTTACAAACTGATAGCAGTACTTTCCACACCCCCTACACACCATACAAGGTCACAGCCCCTTGTGAATTTACTGATTTTCAGAAATATATTACACTACCTTTTCACTTTTAGCTAAATTCATAGAATCACAGAATCATAGAATACTAGGACTGGAAGGGACTTCGAGAGGTCATCGAGTCCAGTCCTCTGCCCTCATGGCAGGACCAAATACTGTCTAGACCATCCCTGATAGACATTTATCTAACCTACTCTTAAATATCTCCAGAGATGGAGATTCCACAACCTCCCTGGGCAATTTATTCCAGTGTTTGACTACCCTGACAGTTAGGAACTTTTTTCTAATGTCCAACCTAAACCTCCCTTGCTGCAGTTGAAGCCCATTGCTTCTTGTTCTATCCTCAGAGGCCAAGATGAACAAGTTTTCTCCCTCCTCCTTATGACACCCTTTTAGATACCTGAAAACTGCTATCATGGCCCCCCTCAATCTTCTCTTTTCTAAACTAAACAAACCCAATTCTTTCAGCCTTCCTTCATACGTCATGTTCTCTAGACCTTTAATCATTCTTGTTGCTCTTCTCTGGACCCTCTCCAATTTTTCCACATCCTTCTTGAAATGCGGTGCCCAGAACCGGACACAATACTCCAACTGAGGCCTAACTAGCGCAGAGTAGAGCGGAAGAATGACTTCTCGTGTTTTGCTCACAACACACCTGTTAATGCATCCCAGAATCGTGTTTGCTTTTTTTGCAACAGCATCACACTGCTGACTCATATTCAGCTTGTGGTCCACTATAACCCCTAGATCCCTTTCTGCCGTACTCCTTCCTAGACAGTCGCTTCCCATTCTGTATGTGTGAAACTGATTGTTCCTTCCTAAGTGGAGCACTTTGCATTTGTCTTTATTAAACTTCATCCTGTTTACCTCAGACCATTTCTCCAATTTGTCCAGATCATTTTGAATTATGACCCTATCCTCCAGAGCAGTCGCAACCCCTTCCAGCTTGGTATCATCTGCAAACTTAATAAGCGTACTTTCTATGCCAATATCTAAATCGTTGATGAAGATATTGAACAGAGCTGGTCCCAAAACAGACCCTTGCGGAGCCCCACTTATTATACCTTTCCAGCAGGATTGTGAACCATTAATAACTACTCTCTGAGTACAGTTATCCAGCCAGTTATGCACCCACCTTATAGTACCCCCTTCTAAGTTGTATTTGCCTCGTTTATTGATAAGAATATCATACGAGACCGTATAAAATGCCTTACTAAAGTCTAGATATACCACATCCACTGCTTCTCCCTTATCCACAAGACTCGTTATCCTATCAAAGAAAGCTATCAGATTGGTTTGACATGATTTCTTCTTTACAAATCCATGCTGGCTCTTCCCTATCACCTTGCCACCTTCCAAGTGTTTACAGATGATTTCCTTAATTACTTGCTTCATTATCTTCCCTGGCACAGAAGTTAAACTAACTGGTCTGTAGTTTCCTGGGTTGTTCTTATTTCCCTTTTTTATAAATGGGCACTATATTTGCCCTTTTCCAGTCTTCTGGAATCTCTCCTGTTTCCCATGATTTTCCAAAGATGATAGCTAGAAGCTCAGATACCTCCTCTATCAGCTCCTTGAGTATTCTAGGATGCATTTCATCAGGCCCTGGTGATTTGCAGGCATCTAACTTTTCTAAGTGATTTTTAACTTGTTCTTTCTTTATTTTATCTTCTAAACCTACCCCCTTCCCACTAGCATTCACTATGTGAGGCATTCCTTCAGACTTCTCGGTGAAGACCGAAACAAAGAAGTCATTAAGCATCTCTGCCATTTCCAAGTTTCCTGTTACTGTTTCTCCCTCCTCACTGACCAGTGGGCCTACCCTGTCCTTGGTCTTCCTCTTGCTTCTAATGTATTTATAAAAAGTCTTCTTGTTTCCCTTTATTCCCGTAGCTAGTTTGAGCTCATTTTGTGCCTTTGCCTTTCTAATCTTGCCCCTGCATTCCTGTGTTGTTTGCCTATATTCATCCTTTGTAATTTGTCCTACTTTCCATTTTTTATATGACTCCTTTTTTATTTTTAGATCATGCAAGATATCGTGGTTAAGCCAAGGCGGTCTTTTCCCATATTTTCTATCTTTCTGACACAGCGGAATAGCTTGCTTTTGGGCCCTTAATAATGTCCCTTTGAAAAACTGCCAACTCTCCTCAGTTGTTTTTCCCCTCAGTCTTGATTCCCATGGGACCTTACCTATCAGCTCTCTGAGCTTACCAAAATCCGCCTTCCTGAAATCCATTGTCTCTATTTTGCTGTTCTCCCTTCTACCCTTCCTTAGAATTGTGAACTCTATGATTTCATTATCATTTTCACCCAAGCTGCCTTCCACTTTCAAATTCTCAACCAGTTCCTCCCTATTTGTTAGGATCAAATCTAGAACAGTTTCCTCCCTGGTAGCTTTTTCAACCTTCTGAAATAAAAGTTGTCTCCAATGCAGTCCAAGAACTTATTGGATAGTCTGTGCCTCGCTGTGTTATTTTCCCAACATATATCTGGATAACAAATTAATCAAGTGTCCACTAATTCCTCCTTCTACAGTGAAAGCTGGGTGGGGGGAAGCTTTTTCACTTGCCCAAAGGCTTATCACAGTCAAATTAACACCAATTTTCTCTCAAAAAAGCAAAAGTACTTTAATCAGAACCATTTCCATTTCAAATTTTGACTTTCTAACCTCAGCCAGTTTATCTGGAGAGCTAGTAAAAAAAAAAAAGGCCACAATAATTATCTTTATAACAGGAAAAATATAAACTTCATCTCTGTCCCCTTAATAAAAAGAGTCTGAACCATTCATTCTTAAACTTCGGAAAAATCATCTTTAGGAGATA
This sequence comes from Pelochelys cantorii, assembly GCA_032595735.1. Lineage (NCBI taxonomy): Eukaryota > Metazoa > Chordata > Testudines > Trionychidae > Pelochelys > Pelochelys cantorii. The sequence continues at coordinate 30,092,246 of CM064331.1, forward strand.
TAATGCATGAAGCATTTCAACTCAAAGTGAACATTTCAGCAACTTGTGAATGTCTGACTGCCAGGGGTTAAAATAGAAACCACTATACACAGTCAAGTTGCCATGAAATCTTAAAAAAGGCACAGTCGACTTCAAAACCACAATTGTGCTCCTCAATTTGATAAGCATTCTTATTTCAGATAATACCTGCAATAGAAATGGGTTAAGAAAACAATGTTTTTCTGCTTCCCTCCACCTGCCTTGTTTTCTCTGTGCAGAACTTTTGTATTCTCAGTTTAACATAGCAATCGGGGAGAGGACAAATCTTACGTTTAAAATACTATGTTTAAAATCTAATGCCTGCTCAGAACTCTGAATTGATAACTCAGAAACCAAAGAACTTCATTTACAACTCTTAGCATATCAAAAGATACAGAAACAAGAGTACATAAGGAGTCCTTAGCTAGTTGTTTGTATATGATAATCATGTTATTTATTTCTGTTGGCTACATGCTCCATGGGTTCCCTCTGTGACCCAGTGCCCAAGACATAATTCTATCAGATGTAACCTGACAGAATCCATGAATCATCCTTTCATGATCAAACAGACAGAAAAATGGTTATAACCTTTTCTGTTTTGCATCTTTTCTCCTTACTTTTGATAGTACTGAAACCTGTACTAATACTGAGACCTACACTATGCACTTATACCCAACCTGATAATCAAATGGTCTTTATAAAAACAAAATAAAAATGGTGCAATAAAAATTAAATCATTCTTACATTAAGGCTTGTTTTATCATTAAAATATGTATTCACACTCACACTTACTAAAATGTATATCATATATATGCATTAAAATATGTATTCACATTCACACTTACTAAAATGTATATCATATATATGCATACACATGTAAATATAAAATTTGTATTTACACACCCAAGTATTTAATCATCAACAGTTAACAGAATTTGTCAGACTAGTTATTTTCAATAGCAAGCTCAAATCATTTTCACAGTGATAATTTCTAGGGTTAATTGTTGCAGCTTACTCAATGCAATCTTCTTCACCAGCTTTATTTTATCTGCCAGAATGCCAATACATCATGATTAGCATAAATTAAGCTAACTGAATTCTGTGGGTTACTAAATTATTTCATACTGATTTTATTTATTTATTTATTTATTTAAAACATTTAAAGGTAAGGGATGGGTGAAGAGTTGGATGGCAAATTCCTGTTTGATTCAGACCTGCTTAAAAATTGGCTGAATGCTTTTCTGCTGTGTTTGGGAGAAAAATACAACTTGAGAAATGTCATCACACAAGCTGTTGTATCATTATATACTGACCTTTTTTGGGATCCCCATGGCATGGTGCTGTGAGGCAAGGCACTCAACATGTACATTTGAGTAACGCAAGAGAATGAGAAGCATTTCACAATTTGCTTGCATGATTCAAATAAGAAGTAACTCTGGTGTTAAAAACGGTATGTACTGATCTCCTGCCGTCCCAGACAAAGTTTTCTTCATCAATATTAGAAAGGCGTTTGCTCACCTCAAACGCTTGGTTCTTGCCAATAACCACAAAGGCGTCCCTAGTAAATCTGCTAACTATATATACGTACACGTCAAATGAACTGAAGTGGCCGGGACATTGTTCAGGGTGGCAGAAAGGCACAACACATTGCTTCTAAATTGGCAAACATCACACAAGTTCTCCAATATCAAAAAAGAGCCCTTATTTTCCCAGAAGTGATCTTATTTTATTTTTAAAGAACAAGGATAATGTGTATATTGCTGAATGAAACTCTCTCTGCAGGAAGCGATCAAAACCACAAACACAGCCATTGCATGCTGGGTAGGGTTATAGTTACTGAAGCTGGAGTACGTGTTCTCCATTCTGTCAGCACATCTGGTGCAAATCTACACATTCTGTATCACACTATGTAGAAATAAAACTAGAAGTGAGAGTCACAAAACAGCTTCATTTGCTGTATGCCACATGACAGCACAGTAAAGCTGTACATTATTCTAGTTTGTTTCAATGAGACAATGACACAAGAAATGGCTGTTGCAGAAGTAGATGTTAAGTGGAGAGAAACACAGGATCAGAGTTTCATCTGGAGAATGTTAATAGCAAAAATAAGAGAGTTTAAACAGCTGTTAAGATGGGGAAAGGTGCTGATTACCAACTTAGCAATGACAGTATTTTTAAATTCAGCAAATGTTGCTAAAGTTATTCTTGGTAATAAAAAACTCACTTTCAAAAACATTTGTTGTTTGAGTGTAAATATAAGAGTTATTTTCATTCATTACTTATTCCTGTGACAAAACGAAGGAGTTGGGGAAAGGCCATCTGTAATTGCAGAACAAATGTAGATGAAGATGATCCAGCACTCCGGGGAAGTGAACCCGGGTGTCTGGTCAATTATTTAACCACAAATCATTGAAAGAAAATAAACAGATAATGATGAAGAGTGAAGCCACCACGGATGGAGAGATTTAGCTGACTCTTCTATACACACAATGGCAGCAGAAAGGCACAATAGGAAGCAGAAAAAACCTAGCAGTCAGCAGCAGCATTCCCCACACGATTTTTATGAGGATGAGCTGTAGAACCAAAGATGGGCCAAATTCACAGACTTTCCCTAATTAGCATGACATTGGGACTCACGTTCAAATCACAAAGCAATGAGGTTTTACAAAGCCAAACAAAACAGTTTTAGTCTGTCTTTAGTGGAAACCAGATGCCTACAGGATTCTGATTAATAAGATTACAGTAAAAATGTTCTGCCAATCTAAGAAATGACACTGTCTCTTTCACTGTACCTCATCATATGTTCAGAAAATCTCTCTCAGTCGGCACCAGCTTTCAAATGGTAGGAACACGTTAAGTCAGACAGGGCAAAGAGGAGACAGCTGATTATTTCATACAAAAATATTTTCAGTTGCTATCGTTGCTGTCTCCCTGCTGAAAACAGAAGAGCCTTTGATTACTAGTCCCACACCTGCCCAAGTATGTGTCTTTCCTCTAAAAGGACAGCCCTACTAAGCAAAAGTGATAACCAAGCCACGAAAGCCATTTTCATCTGTTAGCGTATCATGACTGGAAAGATCACAAAGGGAAGGGGAATTCATGTGCCTGCTGTCCTAGGGTATGTCTACACTGCAAAGTTAATTCGAAATAACAGCCGTTATTTCAAATTAACTTTAACAGTGTCTATACATGCAAACCTCTATTTTGAAATTAATTCAAAATAGCGGAGCGCTTAATTTGAATTTGGTAAACCTCATTCTACGAGGAATAAGGCCAAATTCGAAATAGCTATTTCAAATTAAGTGCTGTGTAGACACTTAATTCGAAATAGGGGGCCTCCAGCCCTTCCCAGGGAGCCCTGGTGGCCACTCTGGGCACAACCATTAAAACTTACTCTCCTCTCCCCCAGCCCCGGAGCCATTAAAGGGGTAGACCCTGGCCACAATGCCTGTGCCAGCTCCAAGCCTGCCAGCCCAGAGCCAGCAGTGGCCACCAGGGCCCCTGACCCAGTGGCCCCAAAACATGAGCCAGCAAGCCACTGGCAGCCAGCCCTCCACCGCTCCCCAGGAGCAGTCTGCCAGCTCCCAGGAGCCTGAGAGGGGCTGGAGAAGGCGGGCGCCTTCCTGGTCCAGGGTGGAGATCATGGACCTTGTTCAGGTTTGGGGGGGATGCCCCCAACGATCTCCGCACTAGACAGAGGAATGCGGCCGTCTATGGCAAGATAGCTGCCAGCCTGGCCACCAAAGGCCACATGCGAACCCAGGAGCAGGTTTGCATGAAAATCAAGTTGGTCCAGCGAGACCCCAAACCCTGGGCCCTGAGCTTCCCCTCTCCCTTCTTCCCATTGCTTCCCCCTTCCAGCTCCCTCTTCCCAGGTTTCCCCCTCCCCTCTCCTACCCTCTGTCTTCTCCTCTCCCACCTCCTTTTCCCAGTCTCCCCAGAGGTTCATCTCCCCCCCCCAGTTTTGTTCAATAAACCCAGTTTCTATTTTTGAACATATGTGTCTTTTGTTTGACATCAGGAATGGGGGCCTAGGGAGGGGTAAGTGGAAGGACGTGAGGGAGGAATGAGGCACGAGCCCCTGGTGGGGAGGACCGGGGTGGCTCTGAGGGCTCCTCGGGGTGGACGTTCTCCCGCAGGGCCTCCTGGATCCTGATAGGCCCCCGATGGCCGCCCCAGATGGAAGCCTGCAGCAAGTGCAGCCGAGCTGATAGCAACGACCCCACGAGATGCACCGGCGTGCCCAGGGGCAGCTCTGGCTCCATGTGGCCAAATGCTGTGGTGTCCCGAGTGCAGGCACTCAGGGCACTCCAAGAGAGGACTGCTTTGCTGTCCCTCATCGAGGTAGACAAGCAAGCGGGGAACTCTGAGAACTGTCTGTCCGGGGTGGGGGTAGGGTCCCTTTAAGCACGGAGCTCAGTTAGCCTCAGGCAGCAGCCCCATACACTAAGTCCTAACCTGATGCCCTGCTGGCACTGGTTCTGGCCAGCCTTAACTTTGGTTCAGGGTCCACTCAGTGTGGACGCGCTATTTCGAAATAGCAAAACGCTATTTCGAAATAGGTTTTGTGTATAGATGCATTAATTCTACTTAGCTTAATTTAATTAACTATTTCGAATTAAGTTAATTCAAATTAACGCTGTAGTGTAGACATACCCATATATTCTGAAGAGTAATGAAGACATTCTTCATTTTACATCAAAGGAGAGTGAGTGCTCCTCCCAGACTTAGCACTTTGTTCCCAAGTATGGGAGTTTGTCAACAATAAGATAAAAATGCAACTCATCGACATGTCAATGGCTGGACAGCTGTGGTTGTGATCGCTGGGTATGAAACAAAGAAAAAGCTACTAGAATCAAGAACCACATGGGTTCCTGATCTGTTTGATTAATAATACAGCTTTACAGATAAAATGTTTACTTTAAACCAACAGTGCTTTAGTGGTCAGTATGGCTGTACATCAGCTGCCTCATTACAAGCTGATAACGTTGCTTCATCCCTACTTAATGACAAGGAATTCACTAATCGACTTCGCGGAACTGCCTTTTTGTTACCACAAAATGCCACGTACCAAGTATAACTTTTCACTGAAGTCTCTAGTTTGTAAGTTGGAGAGGCTGATTGGGAACTCATTTCCTTGAGCTCATACAAAATTTATGTCAAATCACAGGGAGATTTTGTATTTCATTAGCCGTTGAGTCAATCTTTGCTGATATCCAGCCCTTGGGGCTCCATTCTGCACTGTAGCTAGGTGCTAAATGAAGTCAATGGGACTACTCAGATATGATTAAAGTGAAGCCTGTGCTTCTGTGCTTTGTGAGATCAAGGCTAGAGTGCTCACCTCCTTGCAGGTCAAGCCCTTGGAGAATTATATCTTTATAGGAAAGTTCTCCTCTGTGTGTACATAAGCCTATTCAAAAACACCTATGAGTTTAAAATTCTTGCAAACAAGAACCATCTTTAAAATGAAGACAGAGCACATTCTAACTGTGTTTGGTCATACACAGAAAAGCAACTTTGCAGCATAGTGATTTTTAAGATGGTATCTTAAAGGCAATTGATCGAAAACGAATTGAGGTAGGTTTTCAGATGTAGAAAGCTATCTGAATCCCTAATTCATTCTGAAGAAAGTATTGTGTCCCATTTTCAAATGGTTAAAGTGGATCCTGAATAAAAACAAAGAGAGCTGGAACCTCTCTTTTTTGCTGGATTCTTGTACCATGCATGTTTTCATAATGACCTATCACAAGCATTCCAAGTGGAAATCACATCAATGTTTGGTTACATTACAGGCAGCTTTGCTTAACAATTGCTGTAACTTAACTGGGTTAACAGTAAATGAAATTTAGAATTTCTAATATAAATTGTTGGTTTTTAGTGGAAATAATATATAGTATGCATATAATAGAAGTTTGATTTAGTAACAGACCATTTTCACCACTGTTAAAATGTACTTTATTTTTTGCTGAACAATCCCAGAGTGACAGAGATTGTTTTCAAGTATAAATGTTGTGTTAAAACATTTAACTTTAATAGCAAAATCATGTCAAATTGATGTACAGTAATAGAACATCATAAAAGCTTATTTCAAACTGTAAACTGAAACATTAAAAATTAACAGTGTCACCATTATAGACATGGAAATAAAGGTTTAAATGGTTGCTATACATTTAGAAAGTGCTATTAAGAAAAAAGTACGGTTAGTAAAGGATCACAATTAACAGACTGAGAAACAGAGTTAAATTCAAACATTCCTCGACATTACAAGTAGGGGAAAAACTATCTACCATTTTTCTAGTTAATAAAAAAATTATTTAGCCTTCAATTCTTCAAGCTGATCTTTGTACTTCTGGGGCATCCGAGCTTGCAACTTTGGAACCTCAGATCATAATATCCATCGGAGGGAACAATATTTTGAAGATTGTTGAGCACTTTATTGTTACTCAACAAATAATACTGTGAATTTAGCAGAGGTCACGTAGGCCACATCTAAACTATGGAGACTACAGCGGCAAAGTACATGGCTATGTTATGGTAGCTATATCTACACCAGGAATTAGATCAACATAGTTACAGTGCTTAGAGATAACAAGCAGTCCTGTAGCACCTTCAAGATTTATTTGGGCATAAGCTTGCATGGGCTTCCCCAGGAAGGTGCCACAGGACTCCTTGTTATTTTTGCAGGTACAGATTAATGTGGCTTTACCCCTGGGTAACATAGTGCTCAGAGAGGTTAGATTTTTCACATCATTGAGCTATTCTTACCTAAGTTTTCCATTTAGATCTGGCCTGAGAAATAACTGTTGTTCTTCAAGAGTTGTGTCTCTAACCTTGATTTAGTACAATGAGAAGTCATTTGTAAACCCCTCAGCAAACATGGATTCAGCAGTTCTTCCTTCTCTATTTTAATCCTGCCATTATCTGGATGGTAAATGAGGTTGGTAGAGCTTTTTGTGATTTTTGGAACTAAATAGAGTCAGGTATGGTTGGGGACAAGCATTATTTATGTCTTGAACATCTCACCCAGCTTCGCCAATTTCTAGCAAAACAACCTACAGTTCCAGTCCTTGATCTCACTTCACCGAAGACTACTAGTTAAGTCAGGCTCTAACGATGGTTTTGTTATGTGAACAAACATTCACAACAGAAGCAAATGCAATCTGAACTTTACAGCTTAGTATCATTTCAACAGAGTATCTGTGAGTATAACATTCTTTTAGACAATTCTGAAAATGCATTTATCCAGCAGGCTTTTCATTGTATTGTCATGTTCTTGTCAGTAGTAGGATCATCATAAAGCATGGATTATTCTGATCGATTTAGTATAATTTATTTAGGGAAATATTCAGATACCCTTACTCAATCTTAGTTAGACTTATTCCAAACATAGTTCTACTCAAGTCAATGTGGAGTTAGATGCCACCTAATATTAGTATGGGCATCAGAATCTGGCCCTTAGTTTGCACTATTACACTGAACAAAAACACCGTAAGCCCAGAAGGAACCCAAAGTACCTTATGAACAATATATACAGAGATTGGTCACTCACCCCTAGTGTTCCTTGGAAGCCTCATCAGAGTACTAGTCAGGCCCAAGCCCTGATTCACTTCTGAGATATGATGAGATTGCAGCAAAAATTGGTATAAGAGCTGCAGATTTGCAAGCACACTAAAAAAGTCTGAGTACTTCTCAAAAATAGGAGTAAGCAAGCTAGTTAGCACACCTTCAGCTCTTGTCTCTTCATGTCATATAACAACTAGTCAGAGGGCTTGACTGTATCTCCCTTTGCCCATTTTAACTGCCTAGTTGTTCCTGCCTGTATTACCAAAAGTGAAATAATTGCAACCATATACTGATATTAATTATATTATTAATGTTACAGCAGTGCCTAGATGTCCCAGTGAAGATTGGATAACATTGTCGTATGCACTGTACAAACACAAAAATAAAAGAAAGTTCCTGCCCTGAACAGTTTATAATCTAAAAAGACAAGACAATGGGTATCACAGAGAAAGGAAATGATTTGCCTTCGGTCACACAATGGACCACAGTAAAAATTAATCTCATTTCAGTGTCCTACCCCCTAGAAAACATTGCCTATAATAATGTTGATTTCCTTTTTTTATATTTTTCCCTGCTTGGACAGAAGAAACAGGGCAGATCCAATTCCCTGAAATTTCATTTTGTCTAGTCAAATTCTAGTTAACTTAATTCCCAGATTCTTCTGCATTATGAAGCTGAAACCGTGTTTGCGTTGCAAACGCTGAAGGTTTTTAAAAACCTGTTTCCATCTAATTTACAAACAACTGAACAATTAGGCTGAGATTTTGTAAAATTTAAATTTTAGACCAAGTTAGTACTGAAACAAAAAGCATACGTTCTCTTCTAACACTGAATAAGAAACTTAATTAAAATAAGGAAAAATGGTAATCTCATCTGAAGAAATGGGCTTTGCCCATGAAAGCTCATGATACTAAATATATTTTTGTTAGTCTCTAAGGTGCCACAGGACCATTTGTTGTTTTTAAAGTTACAGACTAACACGAGTACCCCACTGAGATTACTCTATCTGTGTCTCATTCCACTGTAGAGCTTCTGCCTTTCCTCTTACATGGGCACCATCTGCCCTCCCCTTTCCTGCTACACATTTAAAGAAATAGTATTTTTACCCCTCAGATGCACTACCTCAGTGATGTTTACTAAACTGGTCTGGCACATTGCTCCTCTACCATGTTCCATTGCTCTGCACTACCATGCAGGAGACCTCTGTTTGGTTGTGAAGGCGATTTGTTCAACCCTTCAGGAAATAGAGATGTGAACTATGTAGCCAGTGAACTGTGTAGTAGCGCTGATGGGACTTTACCCCAAATCCCACTCAGCCATACTTAATCAGAAAACACCTTGTGCTATGACCCACAGTACAAAATAAACACTGCCAAAGATGTTCAAATGAAAAGGGGAAAGAAAAAAATACAATGCCTACTTGGACTAAAAAGTTGTTGGCATCTCTCCATATCCCTAACCTTCACAATAGATGATGTAGGCTGAGTTTCATCAGGCTTTTAAATTATGGTGTGGAAAAACCATGAATGTGTCTCAGTTTTATTCACCTTTGCAGTAAATACTAATGCTCAGCCTACCTCCTGTTTGGCTACAAGCATTTAGAAGGAAATAAATAACATCTTTCAGAGAAACATTTTAAGCCCTCTTGTTTAGCAGTGGCTACTGTGCCTTCTAATGAGTCTAAGTTCAAATTCTGTTTTTCATAACTGCATCAGTTCATATGCATGGCACATTCTTGCATACAAAGAGAGCTGGCCACAGTCATGGAGCTGGGTTTGATGAAGTTCTGTCACAAATTCCTATTTAAAACTTCCCATTCTCATTTGGCACGGGCACAGGAAAACCATGTAGTATGGCAAAAAAATAACAATTTAAAAAAAAAAATAATAAAGCTACATAATCTGCTGTATTTCAGTCAGTCTTATCCTCAAAATCCCAGATCTTTGTTTAAGCTACAAATGGACTATAAAAATCAGCTCACTGGCCTCTCCTTATTATCCACATCCCTGCACAAATCAAATGAAGCTTTTGCTGTAAAGCTGATAACAAAATACCACACACATGAGCAAGCTGATGTATTTAAAAAGTGGTTATCATTTCTAATCCTTTCCTCTCTCTCCAGGGAATATCATCTTTCCAAGGAATACACAAAACTCCACCACTGAGCACATATCTGCACTTACACTTGCTTTGATTAGAGATTTTCTAAAATAACAATGAACAAAGCACTCTAGCATTATCATTGATTTCTAGTACCTAGGGAGGCAGTAAGACATTAGCACAACTGTTTAAAATAAGGGACAAGATAAGACTAGGCTCTACAAATATTTGCACTCATATAAGCTATGTCAGAGACCTTGTGAAATGAACTGCTGTACCTATTTTGATAACTTTTGGATGCAATTGTCACTTCTTTGTATGATCCCTGTGTGTACTCCAAAGCAAGAGAAGCAGCAAGTGAGCCCTGACAATAAACTCTTGTCTGTATTATCCTAAGGGACACTGGAGAGATTCATTTGGGATTGTGTGTATGCACTTAAATTCTACTCAGTTTTAGTTCTGTGTTAATTGTTGTGGGAAAATAAGAGAATTTTATCACCAAATTTAGGCAGATACAAATAAATGAGTTTTTTTTAATCAGTCAGGTGTCTTTCTACATAATCAGGTTTAGGATTTGGATTCAAAGAGCGTCTAGACTACAACCAGTACTTTCGAAAAAGCAAGCCGCTTTTTTGAAAGAGAGCACGCAGGCAGTCTGGATGCTCTCTTTCGAAAAAGCACAGTTTGCATTACATAGTGCCTTTTTTTCGAAAGAGCAGTTTCAAAAAAGGCGTTATTCCTCGTAAAATGAGGTTTTCCGCGTTCGAAAACACTGCCACGTTCTTTCGATTTATTTTCGAAAGAATACGGCAGCAGTCTAGATGCAGGGGAAGTTTTTTCGAAAAAAGGCCACTTTTTTTTTTTTTTTTCTCGAAAAAACCCTGTAGTCTAGACACACCCAAAGTGACTAAAGATCATTCCATGTAAATCAGGTGTAAATTCACTCAAGTCAATAACACTATTCTGAGACAAGGATCAGGCACGGAATCTTAGAATTCACTGTAATTCTCTTTAAAAAGGGAACCTGTCCCTGTGAAAAGCAACACCCTATAAAGGTTAAACTATTTGTCCCTGACTTGCCTGATTTCAACCAGATTTGTATTACAGTTGAACCAGATCCTAAAAAAATTGTCTTGTTGGCTAAAAGGTGTGTAAACAGATTTATGCTTTATCTGCAGATCTGACTGAAAGTCTTTGTCTTTTGCACAATCTTTCTTTACAAGTGCAACTACAGTGGTTAGCTATGCATTTCAGTACAGGTTGAACCTCTTTAGTCTGGCCTCCTGGGGACCTGACCTGTGCCAAACCAGAGAATTTACTGAACCATGGAAGGTCAATATTTTTTAGCATCATCTCCACCACTTCCACTGCTTATTGGGCTCTTAGAAGATATTTAGGAGTAAATTAGAGCTAAATAACACCACAGAATACTGAAAGCCAGGATTGGTGGCTGCACACAAACTTTATGGGACTGCATAAAACTTCGCCACACCCATGATAAGTGGCCATCTGGTTAACTAAAATCATGCTGGACCATAGATGTTGTTGGACCATATAGTGCCAGACTAAAGAGGTTCAACTCATATACTTTAATATAAAATAAAGAACTAAATGATAGAATTCCCTTATAATAGTACATGGATTCCTCCCCTTCCCCGCCTCCTCCCCAGGGTAAACACAATGCTACTTGAATCCATAGCTGCTATTCCTTTATCTGAAGAAGCTATACATTTCATATAGCATTTGATTATTAAACATCATACATAGAACACTGATTTCACTGTAGGGGTTGACTTCTGCTAATTTAACCATTCCTTAAGTTCAAGTATTGTGCAAAGGACGCACACAATTTATGTAATATGAACAGCTTAAAATTACAATATAAAGGTCACTATCAATCAACATCTGTTACTTTAAAACAGAGAAAGAATTAGAAATTTAAGTGAGTATGCCAATCTAAAATGTTTTAAATTTTTAAAAGATAAAATATCAGGATTTTAGATTTTTGAAATCTTCACATATACATTATCATTGTAACAAATTTTTAGACACATCAATTTCAAATGGTTGAGAATTCTGATACATAAAAATAAAATCAGCTTAACTGATTGAAGTCATTTAGATTTGCAGTGATAATTTTTTTTTAAATGAAGACTTGTAATTTCAGTTCACCCTTCCTTTATCTTTTTATTGGAACTTGAATGTATACAAATCAAACACACATTGGCAACCCATAAGGCCTCCTTCTCAACAGATACAAGTTGTTGAGAAAACTAAACTTGTTTGAGAAAACTAAACTTGACTGAGTATGGATACATATTTTAAACTATTAAAATGTTTAACAAAGTCACATTAAGGAAGATTAAATATGCCATTCCAGCAAATTCTGCTCTCTCCAGCTAAATTAGATTGTCAGGTTTTTGAGGTTGTTGGTTTTTTGTGTGTGGCAATTTCTATTAAATAATCAATCAGATAAAACTGAACTAACACCTACTGGAAATACATCAGACTAGAGGTGAAAAAGCAGCCCAAGGATACTTCGGGAATCATACCAACATAACTCATCCTGTGTTCGGATAATTTTCAAGGGACTTCAGTCTGTTCAACATTTGATATTTGATAAAACATTGAACCATCAAATATCACATGGGAGAAGGTACAGAAAATAGCAAATGCATATAAACCCAATTAGTCTAACTGATAGATCTACTTTCTATTTGCCTAGCTTTTTTTGGTACCATTTTTGACAGCTATGTACATTTCCTTTTCAACAGAGTTAAAAAGCATAAGCTCTATCTGTATGGCATTTTTGATTAACATCTGCCCAAATGTCATGGTATTTCTCAGGAAAAAAAAGTGTAGAAGGGACTTTTTGAGTCAGTTAATAAATTATTTTGCAATTCATTCAATTATTTTTCCTGATCCATAGATAAGAGCATCTAACAGATACAAGGCAGACAAGGAAGTTTTTGTCACACTACTAGTCCAGAAAGGTATGAATGAGAAGTGATGTAAAGAACTTTCAGTTTCTCAGAGAGACCAAAGAGCTCATCTCACAACCCAAATTGGGACAGCAGGTATGCCCAGGTAACACATACAATTTGGTCTTAGAAATCTGTTGTACAACTGCAATATGGTTGCTCTTTTCTTTTTTGATTGGACATTTAAGAGGGGATATAGATATTCAAGTTTATTTTCTCCTTATAAGATCTGTGCTTATATACATGTTAGGAGCCAAGGGAAGCAAGCCCATCATGTTTGGGATGTCAGAAGCATCCCAGCCTACTTGGTAAAGGCCACTTACAAGATTGACTTCTTCTATTTCTGCAGGCTTGACCATGACCGGTGCTGGGCATGCTACTTCAAGAGAAGATTTTAAAGGCAGGGACAACAGTTAGGTATTTAACTCCCATTCACCGATAATGGGGTTAGCCCCTAAATTACCATTTTCACTTTTGAAAACTTCTCCCTTAACAATGCAATCAATTGTATGCACACGCAGTCCCATTAACTGTTATGGAAACTCCTAAATGCTCAGCACCTTTGAAAATCAGATAGTTATTTAGATGCCTACACATACTGTGAGAAGCCTAGTTTTAGAAATCTGCTTCTTTAAAACCTTGGCCCAGATCTCTTGACTGTCTGTTCCCCTGATCTAACCACTAGGCAGCACTGTGTCAGTCTTAAAAAATGCAGATGAAAGAAAGAAAAAATTGGAAAAATGGAAATAAGAACTGTGGCAAGTAAAAACTATTTATTGTACCATAACAATACCAGTTGTATTGCCAGAGTTAATGTTCACACTCTGAAGGGATAAATAATGAACTAATTTCTACTTAGAAAACCCCTAGAGACTCTCTTCAATAGCTGAGATGTAGTTTCAGTCTCAAACGTCACCAAAAATCAGCATATTTATTTAGTACCTACAATATCCTGTGAATACAGTATTACCTGCAGTAGATTTTGGCTATAAATTCAAGAGGAAAAACCTTGCCCAAAAAACTATATAAGAACACAAATGCTTACAGAAGGACAGGCATCATTGGATTATACAGGGTTTTTTTTTGTCTGTGCTCCTTTTATCATCTTGCAGGCAAAATACATGAGAGCATGGTAATTTTCCCACAAAAACAAGTTATATGATAAAAATCTGAGAAAGTCTGTGCTGAAATGGAAACTGTCTTTTCTGCAGCTCTAATGTGATGCAGTCAGACATGCTGCAGAAGATTAGAAGCAACCTGCAAGGTTTTATTACCTTTGATTTTTAGCTCTGCGGTACATAAAATTAATTTGTATTTTGCTATACAAAATCCAGGATTAATGAAGGCAGCATAGAAAAGATATTTTGCCTGTGAACATTCTATGAACTCTTCTTAGGATTCAAGCAACATTTACAGCAGGAGAAAACTATCTGCTGTGTGTCTGGTAGCAACAGAGAAATCACAAGAGATTCTGTTCACATAAACCTTCAAATGTTAGGATGTCTCTCTTAGGCTTTTCTAAATCGCTTTGATCTTAAAATCAGACTAGATATCACACATGAATGCTCCATTTCAGGAGAATTTGAGTATCTTCTGTGGTCCTGGCTAGGTTAGAAATGCTGTGAAAAACATCCCGTCCTATACCATTTTAGTACCTCCACTTCCAATATTAGCCAAAACCAGGAAGTGGTCAGAAGCACAAAAACAAACAAAAGAGATTTTTGAAAGAAGAAAAAAACAACCCTAGGCTTAACTGCAGAAATGGTTTTGTTCTTGGACTACATTTTGGCCAAAATTTTCAGAAAGTTGGTCTGAAGATGAAAGATGATCTTATGATTAAGGAGCAAGGATTGGGAGTCAGAAGACCTAGGTTCTATCCTTGGCTTTTTCACAGATCAAGACCAAGTCACTTCACATCAGACTCACCCATCTCTGTTTTTTTCACATATGAAATCAGAATAATACAGATTGCTACAGTATTACCAGTCATAGCGATCAGCAATCATTACTCAAAAACCAAATAAATAAATAAAATAATCAGGAGATTGCCATTAAAATCGCAGAATTTTTTAAGTGGATAGTGGTTTTTTGGTCACTCATGTTTTTTTATTTTTTGAATTCCCTCTGCCCACGCCCAATGTGTGACAGCTACAGGCTGAAAATTCAAACTTAAATGCAAATTAAAGATGACCACATTAAAGCATATGCCATGGCCTTCCTCCTCCCCAACTCCTCTCCTTCCCTTCATCCAGAGCCCTCCCCACTTCTCGTGCCTGCACTGGCTGGGTCCTGCAGCCCCCTCTCCAGCCCCACTCCTACCCAGAGATTAATGTTGTAGATTTCCAGTCCCTCACCCTATGCCCAGTGTGCTCCCTCCCATATTCCTCCAAATTTCCTGGCAGGTTCCTGCAGCTCTTGCCTCCATTAACGTCCACTTCCTGTGCTGTAGTGTAGGGCAAGGCTAGTTCTGCTGAGCCTAGGGTGGGGAAGCATCTTTGCTGCACTATGCCTGCTCTAGAGACAAAGACACCCTAGCTCTGCAGGAAGCAGTGGAGAAAATTTGAACATTTGAATTTTCTATAATTTAATCATGGGAATCACAACATTTGCTAAGTAAGGCTGCCCTACAATTCCAAGGGAGAATTCTGAACAACCAACCTGCTTCTAGCTGGCAGCTTGCCTGGAGATGCTTCTCTGAATACACAAAAATAATACTTCTGGATGCCAGAGCCCTACCAGACTTAAAAGAGGTGGCAAGTGGTCTTCAGTACAGCTCTTGGCTACAATAGGGACGCCATCTGAAGGGGGAAGTATGTTCGAAGTAGAATCATGCAGTACAGAGATTCAGCCAATACAGGGGCAAACAATGCAGTGTTCTCTAAAGCATTCCAAGGACACTTCCAACTCCAAGTGACAGAACCCATATAATATTTGCCTTGTTTGTATTTAATGAGATAGAAAGGTTATAGTTGGAAAGAAAGATTTAGGTAAAAGAGAGGCAAGATATTTTCATGGAGAAATCTCTCTTATCTATGCACAGATGTTCAAAGCCTGAAAATCAGCAGACTCATTACATTTCTACTGGGGCAGGAAGAGAAGGTCGTAAAGAAGCCTACAAGGCTACATACAGGAACAGATGGCTAGCAAGAAAAGTCAGTGAGTGTGTTACTATGCTGATGCACTGACCAAAGATCCCTGCAATAGATGGAATGGCAGGCTGTTGTGTTGGTTCATTCTCTCATTTCCATATTATTTAGCCTTTGCACAAGGGACCACGATTAAACTCCAAGGGTGGGATTTTAAAAAGCACATCAGTACACCCACCTTTAGACACCCAATTTCCATTCAGTGTCCTGGTAAGTTGAGAACCTAACTCTGTGACAGGCTTTTGAAAAAATCACACTCTTAGGAAAAAGATTGGACCTAGGTTTCAGACACACACACACACACACACACACACACACACACAAAATAATAGAGACCCAGTGTTTGGGAGCTTCCTATTCTTGGAAAGAACACACAGTGGAAAACATCTTGAGATAATTAAGCCAATTGGAAATAATTTTTGCTGCACTTTTGACACCGAATAAAATTCAGGGGATTAATTTTAAGCATGAGAAAGCTCCCATGAGATCTGTGGGCAAAATGAGTAAGAACTTAGCCAATCCTGACAAATGTCCTGAGGAATCCAAGGTGCCACATTTAATAGCCTATATTAAACATGTTGTCTAAGATATCTTTTGGCAGCTTTGAAGGGTTTGAGAAAATGCTATGAACTGGAAACTTGAGGAAGATCATCTTTAGCGCTGCTGCTATTGTAAATAGTAATGATGGTAGACAGATGAAAGCTTCTATATTTTTTAGATAAAGAAATAAATTGCAGAAGTCCTCACTGCATCTTTTGTAACAGCAAAAGAATCCATACACAAACATTAACATTAAATAAGATACTGAGATTTATTATTTTTATCTTTGTTGATATCTATCATCTATATTGGTCTTGAAAAAGAACAAATTACTTTTCTGCTGTTGTCACCCCCGAGCAGGAAACATCAAGGAACTGGAACAGGGAATTGACCTCTTCTTGAGAAATAAGAAGAAAGAAGCTGGAACTTTTAAGGAACAGTTCTGTTGTTCCAAGTTCATCAATAGCTCACAGCAATCTTATTAACAGATTTTGGTTTCTTCTGAAATATCAAAGAAAGGAAGGGGTGATTTGTAGCTTCTCTCACAGAAGTGTAGAACTGGAAGGGACTTTAATATCCCATCTAGTCCAGCCTCTTACACTCAAAAAGACAGGACTAAGTAACAACTAGACTATTCCTGACAAGTGTTTGTCTAACTGTTTTTAACAAAACATCCATTGATAGGGACTCTACAACCTCCCTAGGCAATTTGTTCCAAAATGTAATGACCCCGACAGGAAGTTTTTCCTAATCTCCAACCTAAACCTTCCTTGCTGCAGGTTAAGCCCATCGCTTTTGTTCCGTCCTATCATCCAAGGAAACTTTCACTATCTTTTTTTTAAGATGATAGATTTACTGTCTGTGTCATTTGGCCTCTGTGCAACACCAATGAAGGCTCTCCGCAACTTGCAAAATATGTGAGAAAACAGAACAATAAGAAACAAACATAAAGATTCTAAATAAAATTCTACATGTCTCTCTCTCTCTCTCTCTCCTTCTAAAAAAGGTGAGGGGAGACATTGCACACTGTTTCTATTTTATAGGGACAATTAGCCTTCTCTTCCATTCCTGTGGACATTGTATACAACTTCAATAGATACGGCCAATTAAACATAGCATAGGTTGGTCTATAGGCACAGAGCAGTGTTTCTGAAAGTGATCCATGGATCCACTCTGAGAAGCCTGTTAACTGGCCACTGTTGTTTGTTTATTTACCAACTCCACAGTCACAGAGCCTCGCAGCTCTCATTAACTTGGGTTTGCTGTTTGCAGCCATGGGGCGCCGTCTCTTCTCGCGTCTCCCATTGGCTGCAAATGGCGAACCAGAGCCAATGGGAGCTGTGAAGTTCCATGGCTGCGGAGCAGGTAAACAAACAAACTGCAGTGGCCAGTTAACAGGCTTCTCAGAGTGGATCTATGGACCACTTTGAGAAACACTAGCATAGAGCTAAGAGTAAGAAAGCATGTTTGAAACAGATTACCAAGGGGTCCAGTGGAAGCTGAAGATGATGCTGGTTCCTCCTAAAAAATCTGAAACTTAGTTAAACTTGAAACCAAAAATATGAAGCACCAGGCTGGAGTTCTGCCTGGATTTGGTGAGCAGACCATTTCCTTAAATGAGGTGTACAGCTAGTTGGATATTACTTTAACAAGGTAATTATCAAGTGAAAAATAGCTGCTGCACTGCTGTGAACCTGAGCAACAACTCTTGTAATTACTGATATTTTGGCCTATTTTTATTTAAAAATAATAATGCAGTATTGCATATTAAAGTTTTCATATAAAATATGTTCAGGTACAAACTGTAAAATTGTAGGTTTACTCATATATAATCAAACATTATTTATCATCTCTAGACTGTCTTTGAACAGGAAAGTAAACATGTAAGAAAATCTGCAAGCTCTATTATTGCCAGTCACCTTGAAAAAATTGGTGGTTATATGAAATAGTACAAAAATTTCACTTTTGAGAATGCCTTAGTAGCAAACTGAAAAAAATGCAGTTAACTTTAACAAATGGTGGTAAGGCTTCAAATACATGACATAATAGGTCTTTCTATTCAAAGAGAATTTTGCATGAGCAAATACTTCTCTTGTGTAGCATTACTTAACACCAATAGTTGAGAGAACTATTTCTGAATACTTAAGTAAAACTTACACCCTTGGCATCCCTTGTTTGCAAAAATTGTTACTCTATTTTCCCTTTACACAAGCATGTTGTGTACCTGAGGTAAGAGGTTGCCCAAGCATTATTAACTTGGCTTTCATTCATTATCATTGGCTTTCTTGGAGGTGATAGTCATTGTTAGCAGTATAACTAACCTAACCTGACAGCAAATGAAGAGTTTTCTAAAACAGAACAACCACCAATCAAAGCAGAAACATGATTTTTCATAGAAGAAAATAGAAAAATACAAGTATTTTTGAAAGGCTTGAAAAGAAAATGTAATTTTCTTCTTCCTGGTTAATATTAAGATCAGATATTAACATGTACATAAAAAGCAGTGTCCTGTCTTAACAAGGATACCTGTTTTCCACCACAGGCTCCTACGTTTTTTTTGGCCTTATATTAGAATTCATTGTTTGAGAACTGCATTAAAGTGTATTCTAACTCATTGTTGTCCCTTTCAAATCTCACTGACTTGTGCTTGAAAATTCAAAGTCACAAACACACAAACCATGGTTCTCTTCCTGTCAACAAGACTGTTGAAATATGCCACAGTTTGCAAGGTAGTTATATCAGTTCCACAAAAACAAACTGAGTGCTGCATTGTGATACCCTTTATTTTAGAATTACGGTGATTGGAGAGGAACATGCATTTGACATCCTGCTCAGAGAGCTTTTGAATTCAAACATACATTCATTATAACATGGGTTAAATAGTGGTTTGAATGAGCTTGAGCATCATAAATAATAGTCTTGTACATCCTCTCTTTTTATTTACTTTCACTTATATTATGTACTAAAATGTCTCTAGATTTAATCATACATTCCATCTAGCCTGTACTCATCCATTCATCACCTTACAATAAATACATTACATAAAAAAGAAAAATCTAAAAACTATTGACCTTTTATTATTTCTGTCCTTTCTGTGAACATGTAACACAAGCACCATTTATGTCCAGCACCATCTGTGTGGCTGCAGCTGGGAGAATCCTTCCTAGGTCAGGTAGATAGACACACACTAGCTCTGCTCAAGCTAGTGCAATGATAATAGCAGTATACCTGGGACTAACAAAGAGTGACAGCTCAGGCTAGCTGCCTGAATACAAACCCAGCCAACCCTCACAGGTACATACTCAGGGGGCTGGGCTAGTCCAAAGAGCCACCCATGCTACCAAAATAGCACACTGTTATTTTTAGTGTGCAAGCTTCAGCAGAGCTAGCATGTGTCTGTCTGCCTGAGCTGGGAAGCACATTCCTAGCTGCAGCGAAGATATACCTTAAATTGGAGTTTCATTTAGTTAATTTTTTTCTACTTTCACCTCTCACCTTGTCTCCCGCTATCTCTGCCCCCCTGAGGTGCTGGTTATTATGAGAAATCTAAGACAAGCTAAGACAAGGAGACAATTCTGTCAAATTATCTTGAAGACTGGAAATATTTTTTTTTTTTTGCCATGCTAATTTCTTTTAGTGGGGTTTCCGCAGTATATGACAGTGGCTGAGAAAGCTCAGTTCTTTGCTCTTGTGAGTCTCACACTCAGAAATAATGTTCCTTATTCCTGGTACTCACAAATGTCCTAACTGGATCCCAGTAGTGCAGAAAGGTTACCCTGTGGTAGGTCAGGGCCAATATACTTAGGGCTTTGAAATTCAATACCAAGGCTTTGTATATGACCTAGAGTTCAAAGGGAAGCTAGGGTAGTGTCCAGACCATCAAGTTAACATGCTTTCATCAATCTGTTTTGCGAAGATGGGCTGCCATTTTCTGCACTGGCTGAAGCAGCAATTGACAAATGCATGGTTCACTATGGCCAAGTCAACAAGCTGGGATCCAAGTGGCTCATCATAGACAGAAGCAAGCATTGCTCCTTACTCTAAAACTGCATTTTATGCAAGAAGACTTACTAAGAAAGTGTTAATGTCACATTCACATGCATTCAAAAGGCAGAAAATGTTTATGTCAATGTTGCCAGTATAATCTTAACTCTGCTTCCTATGTGACAGGATAACAATGGGCAGACTTAATTACATGATCACTTTTATTTTCTCAAATTACCACTATTAAATAGTATGCCATTTTCTATATAATGTGAATGTACACTTACCTTCTACAATATGGACACACAGAGCAGTTAGCAATATTTTACTGATGTTTAGTTAAGCTAACCGAGACATCATAATGGTCCTCCAATATGTTTTTATTGATGTCCAGATTCATTTTTCAAAAGTGCCTAAGTGATAATCACTTAGGTACTTTTGATAATGTTGCCCCAAAGACCAATTCTTTTGCTTGAGAGCTATAGAATAGAGTCTGAAGACAGGTTATGTTACTATGCATTTCCTAAGACTTTTTAATAAAACGAAACCAAGAAAACAGATGGAAGAAAAGAAGGAACTTCAACAGAAGACACTTCAGTCTCCACGACTTTGAAGATCTACTGGCTCCCAAAACATGCAAATAGCACATGCAGGCTCCCTGATCCTCTCCGTTGCCTTAGCTCTATGCATCTTACAAGGTCCCCAGGAGCCTTTGACTTAAACGAACTTCAACTGAATTAACATTTTACACATAATTTGTAAGGTATTGTGTGCACTTATCTTGCCACCAGATGCAAATACAGAGAACTTCCCTGATCACAAACTCCTCTTCTTGCCTGCCGTCAGGAGCCCTTATCTTAGTCACTGAACACAGAAGCCCACTCCACAACCCCTGCATAACTTACTCGGTTGACTGGAGTCCCTGCTTGAGCACATACACCAAATACACAAAATCTCTTGCTATTCTTCCACCCAAAGGTTGTTATCACTCCTTCCTCACTCATCTAATTAAAAGTATTTAATACCACTTGATCCATGGTTTTATTTTACCTTGTTTTAGTGAATTGAACCATGTGCCACAAAGGTACATGGGTCTAAATGGAAGGGTTAAGATTGATAATAAGTTAAAAAGCAATGATCCACAGTAATTCCTCATTTAACACTATAGATATGTTTCAGAAAATGATCGTGTTAAGTGAAAACGTGTTATGCGGGGTCAATTTTCCCATTGAAAATAATGGAAAAGGTGGGGGTTGCATTTCAAGCGGTGGTGTCTGTTGGAACTGGGACATAAGGTTGGGGGAGAAAGGAGACTGGGTTACAGCAGGGAGGGGAGGGGAGGTGTTTGGCTCTGGGGAAGGGAAGGGGAGGAGAGGGGAGGGGGATTGGATTGAGAGTATGCCCCTGTGACGGGTCTGCTGGGACCCGCACTGCGTCTGGCGAGGGGGGGTCGCCGGGGAACGGCGTGGCGAGCGGCGAACCCTCTGCCGCTTTGCAGGGAGGCGGGGGAAGCCCCGCGCAGCCGCCAGCAACAGGCCGGCTGAGGAAATCGTGTTATTCCGGGGGCGGTCATGTAATTAAAAAAACATTCCCCCCCAAAAAATCGTGCTATCGTGAAAACGTTTTAAGCGGCCACGTGTTAAATGAGGAATTACTGTATTAGATTAGCCCAGGACAATAAAGACAAAAATAAACTTGACTCACAGCGCACGCTGTATTCTAATATTTTTATACATTTGCCAGAGCTGCATTACGTAAGGTGGTATAAGAGTGTTTAGAACAGAATGGGAGCAGCTATGAGTTTTTAGAAGAGATAACTAAATGGTCATCATATTCATGCAGCCACTCCATGAAACAGTCAGGCCACATAGATTCAAGTGGATGTAATATGCAGACAACACAGAGCTCTACTTATTTTTCACCATATTTGACTACACCACTGTCACCAAGGTGGCCCCATGCTTTGATCAGATCAGATCATGGATGAAGAACAGCTGGACCCAATCAAGAGAGAGGTGGAAAGGGGGAAGAATTTAAAAGAGTTTGCAGCTAATGCGCTGTCTCCTTTGGCTGAAAACACCCCCCCATAATTGGTCAATTCTACCTGTTTTTTAAAGAGTTTTCTTGGACTCTCCACCAAGGCTAAGCCCTCACGTAGCAGCACTCATGATTAATTATTTCTACCATCCTGATTGGGTAAGATATTCTGTCCCATCCTGGTGAATGATGTTGTGGCCTTGGCTATTTAT
Source organism: Pelochelys cantorii (assembly GCA_032595735.1). Taxonomy (NCBI): domain Eukaryota; kingdom Metazoa; phylum Chordata; order Testudines; family Trionychidae; genus Pelochelys; species Pelochelys cantorii. The sequence continues at coordinate 30,114,827 of CM064331.1, forward strand.
ACCTTTGTCATCTTTGAACTGGATTACAGCAACGCAATGTCCCTGAGCACGAAGCCTTCAATATTTGGAAAACTCTAACTTCAGTTTCATCTGAAGAAGTGGACTGTGCCCATGAAAGCTCATGATACCATCTACATGTTTTGTTAGCCTCTAAGGTGCTGTGGAACTATTTGTTGTTTTTTAAGTTTTTTCAGTTGCAGAGTAACACGGCTAACCCTCTGAGCCTGGCACCTGAACAACACAGCTTGCCACAAACACATCAAATCTGTCCTCTATTCCCTAGATTGGATTCCCATAGAATATGGAGGCAGGTTCAAAGTTTTGGTCCTTATCTTCAGGATGCTTGGTAGCCTGGGACCAAGATATCTCCTAAAAATCCAGAATGAAGACTGAGGTTGACAACTTCAGTCTGTGGACCCAGCAGAACTACGATAAGGTTAAACTTTGTCTGTGCAGGAGACAAAGCTTTCTTAGGCCAACATTGTCAATGAATGCCCCCAGGACTAAGGGCCAACCCCACCGAAACAAAATCTTTCACTGCACATACAATTCTACTCTTGAGGTGAGAACAAACAGCAAATGACAGATATTAATCAATTGCTTAATGCACTACTGGAAGGTACTCAAATATTCTGATGATTAGAGCAATATAAGGGCTCGTCTAGACTATATTCCTCTGTCGAAAGAGGAATGTAAATGAGCCAGATCGAAAGTGCAAATGAAGCACAGATTTAACTATCCCATGCTTCATTTGCATATTTGCATCCGCAGTCTAGATGCAGTTCTTTTGAAAAAAAACTCCTTTTTTGAAAGAACCCGTACTGTTCATTTTTTCAGGAGTACGGGTTCTTTCGAAAAAGGGTTGTTGTTTTTTTTTAAAGAACCGCGTCTAGACTGCGGTTTCACTTTCGAAAAACCCTTTTTCGAAACAGCGATTGGACGCGAATGTGCAAATGAAGTGTGGGATATTTACATCCGTGCTTCATTTGCACTTTTGATCAGGTTCATTTACATTCCTCTTTCGACAGAGGAATGTAATCTAGACAAGCCCCAAGAGATTGTATAGAATAGAATAGAACGGAATAGAAGACCAGGGATAGCAATAGCATTGCCAGCATCAATTTAAAGGATGAACAGCTATATATACACTTACACATCCATCCTGCTATCTAAATTGTCATAGCAGAGCAGATCACAAGTCCATCTAGCCTGATATTGTGAGTCATCACCGCTTGATGTTTCAAAAAAGGAAGGAAGGGGGGAAATATTATACCCCTGTGCAGTTGTATAATACTTTATAATGGAGAGAAGAAGGAATTATTTTTTAAATCCTGCAGGTGATCACAAGTCCCTGAAACATTACTGTTTATACAATTGCCTGATAGAACTCAGAAAGGTTCAGAGGTTTGGGTTAGTGTCTCCGGATCTATTTGGTTCAGAAATCAGAATTGAAATCGCACAAGAATAGTCTCCCTAATGAGATTACCATCCTCCTCTGGTTATGCTTATTTCTCTTACAGAATTCAGTGTTTCTACTTCTAAAGCCAGACAGAGCACAGGCAAATAAAGATGGAAAATAAAAACAAATAAGCAAAACAAAAAACCACTAAAGTACACAGTTCAGTTGTGGTTGAAGATTCAAGCTGAATCTTATTTCATATAGAGACCAACTCATCCGTCCTTTGTCATATGTCTTAGTACAAGTGTTCAGCAATCTGAGAATATATAAGTTATAGATTAAAATTAATATTAATATACTGTGAAATCTGTATTAATTGGCCATTCTAGGGACTGACAAAAGCAATGTCTGATCTTCTGATGAAGGTAGTTGTGTTTTAAAGGCTGATGGTGATTCTATAAAAGAATCATTCTTATTTGATATCAAATTATTTAAAAAATTTCAAGTACACAAATATTTGTAGTTTATACAATACAGGTTGCATCTCTATAAACCAGAACTCCCTGGTCCGGCAACATCTGAGGTCCAGAAGGACCATGAATATTCCAGGATCAGAGAATCCCGGCGTGCTGTGTAGGGTGGGAAGGGGAGGGGATAGCGGGAGCCTGGAACAATGCAGGGGAGGGCAACGCAGGGTTCAGCTGGGCTGCGGGGGGGAAGGGCAGCTCAGCTGAGCTGCGGGGGGGGGAGGGCAGTAAACCCAGGGGGAGTGCAGGGCAGGGGGTGGGACTGGCAGCAGGGGGCCAAAAATGACCTCCCCTTGGTCCAGCAAAATCCCTTATCCAGGACCAGTGAGGTCCCGAGGGTGCCGGACTAGAGAGGTCCAACCTGCACTTAAATACCTAATATAAACAGGTGTTTAATGCAGTATTTGCAGCCAAATATGGATCTGTCTGGCAGATACCCTAGACCTACACAAAATAAAAACATCTGGCCTACTCCACTCTCATGTATCTCAGTGCAATTATTATTACGTACATAAGAAGCCTGTTGTATTCATGACTTTTAATACATGTTTGGTGTTTCCTTTTTAAAAACTATACTGATACACAGGTACTGTTTCTCTTTCTTTTAACTAAAAAAAGAAAGAAATGACTGAAAACTATTTAATTGGCAACATAAGATCTGACCAAAATCCCAGCAAAGTCAGTGGTAGGCCTTCCACTGGGTTTTGAAGGAGGCCCACAAAGAGCTTATATAACTATATGAGCCTGTCATTGTTACCCTTGTCTTTGTTCCTTACGTCTTTCTGATGGGGTGTTGCACTCATATCTTGTGCCCTACCTTTAATTGGGTTGAAAATTCTTCTGGGTAGATATTGGGTCTTACTCTTATGTGTAAGCATAGCATCCAGTAGAATAGGTCCTTCCTGATCCTTAGTGGCAACACTCAACATGTCAATACCAGGCAAGTAATAAATAACTGCAATTACTGCATCAACATTTTTGAACGAATTGCCTGGAAGCACAGATGCTGTTTTCACAACTGCCATTTTGCAAGGGTAGAATTTTGAGGACTGATGCTAGATGTGTAACATTAAAGGAGTCATAAAATCATAGGGCTGAAAGACACCTCAGGAGGTCCTCGAGTCCAACCCCCTGCCCAAAGCAGGACCAAAGACAATTCTAAAATACTTTGCCTACTGGCATTTGCCTACCCTCATGTGTGTACTAAAGTTTAGGCGAATGTGAGATTTATAAAAGATATGAAAGAGGAAAGAACTGTGTTAAATCAGTTCATCCAAAATGCTTAAAAGGATCTTTAAAAAAAATTCAGAAAAACAGCACCCTTTGATTTAAAAATAAATACTTATAAAAGAACTAACAGATATGGGGTGTTTCCTTCAACAAAAAATAGCATGCCACTTATAACACAAAAACAGTCCATCAGAAGAGCTACTGGTTGATAAAATGTTACTACAAGTGCAATGAAAGTTGCAATGGAGAGATTCTGACTCCCAAAAAATACCCACCGACTTGAGGGCATCTAGCCAAAACACCGTAAGTAAAACATACTGCAGAATACTGAAAACGTGTGCATGAGCAAAGGAAGAGGTAGAAAGAAAATGAAAAGAAAATGAAAATGGACTCAAAAGGGACAAGAGAGGGGTTTTATTAAAACATACTTGAATTATCAAATCATGTTTAACTACTTGGATTTCATAGGAAAAAACAGGAAGAAGAGAGAGTACACTTTGAAACATGGGCAACCTATTTCTTTGGTAAATATATGTTTCTCTGTGAATTGTGTGACAGAAGTCAGATAACAGTTTTATAAAATAGGGGTATATAGACAGAATGCCAGTATCTTTTGACAACAGTTAAGCACAAGTCAAGTGTGGCAGATGGTCATTGTGTATTCCTAGGGGCAGAGTCCCAAAATATATGTATTGCTTTAGGGAAATGCCAAATGCATCTCAACCCTCCTTTGTTACATTTCCAGAAAGTATCCAACGAAAGTCTGAGACATTTATAGACCATCACTGGATGTGAACAAGGCAAACGGTAGAGTGTATGTGGCTCAGAAATATAAGGAGCATTTGTAGTATGCTTGTCTCATGTATTCACAAAAAGCATAATTTGAAATGAAGTCTAAAATACACATAAGTTAACAATTCTTTAAAGGCATGGGCAGTACCTACTTAACCACTTTAAAAGCAAACCATGTGCTATTTAGTCCATTGTTGGCAGCATATTACATTACTGCATGTAAAATCACTTCTACAACATGCCAAGATAAATCTAGAATGAAGGGAAAAGTGCAAAACATATTTCATGCCCCAAACATAAATGAATCATGGTGCATAATGCAATAGTATATTATAGTCATATTGTGCATTTCATCCACAAAATAAAATAGTATCTATAATAGAAAATGTATTTTCACATATCTAAATTTAAATTTTCATTGATTTAGAACATCAGTGAAACTAATAAAACAGTATATTTTTCTAGGAAATCATGAAACAACCTAGCCAAACTTCATCATTCTGAAATTTCTTGCTTTTCCGAACTGTGTAAGGCAATGCAAAGACATATACACTATGTTGATGTAAGCACATAAAAAGTGCCTGAAATTCACAGTACTTTCTAGGCATAAGCTTGTGAATGTAAATCTCAGATAAACCCAATCTGAAATGTCTATCTTTACCTAACACAAAAGATAAATCTAATAACTACTGCCTGTATTCCTTATAGTACCTATTTCTGATTTCTCCCATAAATACAAAGCTCTCAGCTAATTAGACAGAAATCAAGACATGTCCGATTTCCAGTACAGTGGCAGATACATCTATTATATGTTACAATGTCACTTTGCTTTGAAAGAGTTAACTTCCTAGCTCCTATTCTCTGCAGTGCTGCATAAACACTGCACATTATTCTTACTGAGCATGCTTCATCTTCCCTGTCTCCACACTCTTGGACTGTCAATCAACTGTCAGTCCTCACCACATCAGCACAGTGTGCATCATCAGGCTGTCAGTGCAGCAGCTGATGAGACTCTGCTAAGGGCTGTCAATCAAACTTGTTTCTCTTATCTGTTCTAGAAATATTTTGTCTCAGAGAAACAAAGAACCTGGGCAACAATGGATCAGAGTCTGTATTTACTCTTACACAAGTATACAAGGTGCTTAACAGGAAATAAAAATGTTTTATCCACAAACAGGAAAAAATCTGTTTTATTGGGATTAGTTGCAAATTTTCTTGTCTTGCATAAACCCTATTGTGGTCTTGATCCAATAAAATAGGACATAAATTAACTCAAATTCAATTCTGGTTACATTTTAAAATGTATTGCACATGTTTCCTCGTTCATTTACTTTGTTCAGTGAAACTCAGCATACGCTGTACAGTGCTTTCAGTTTAAAATAAAGTAACATCTCTTTGACTGGTATAAGGGAGCTTTTCTTCTTCCTAAGGCACTGAAAGGTGGGGTTATACTGTGTCTATCTCCAGCCTGAAAACTAGTCAGAGTCCAACACACTTTTATTACCGAACAAAATACTTTTTTCCGTATGGCATTTGTACTGGAACTAAATTGCAAGACGTTACTCACAGTTCAACAACATATTGATAGACTTCATAATCAGTAATAGTAGAGGGATGGGGATGTTAAGGTGTATACACAAGGGAGAAAAAATATGTTTTCTAATGAGATTGGAAAGGCTATGGTAATCTCTCTGGGATAACATACTGAACAGTAGGAGCTGCAGGAACTAACACACTTACATATACAATGATAAGAATATAAGGAGGGACAGAAAAGATCAGGCCTGAGTCATAGAATGTGTTACTGGTTGATCTGGGCCTTTAACAGGAGTTCAACTGCCAGCTCTGAGCCAAGTCTGGTTTTCCTCACAGATTAAGGATCTGGAACTTCTGGTCCCCAGGCTATTACAGCTGTAGACCTTCAGAGAGGAAGTATTTTTTTGGCAAGCAACTTTTCTTGGTGTAAAAGTGAATGTTGCCAACTTTAGTGTTTAATTACAAAATTTGGTGTTTTTCTTAAAGCCTCAGTCTCCTGGAGTCATGTGATTAAAGAAGCATCTCAATTTTCATTTTTTAAAAAGTGAAGTTACAACCCTCACCATTACCAAGAAAATGTTTAAAACAGGAGTACTCAGCGTAAAAAAATCAGAAGGCAAAAATAATTTTAAAAATATTTTACAAATCATAATTTTTCAGACAGTTTCATGATTTGTTGGCCTGAGTCACGAGTTTTGAACACCTGGGACTGACAGTACAATGAGAGAAAAAGAGAACGAGAAAGAAAGAAATGCTGGTAGAGCCAACCAGTGTGATCAAGGTGTGGGTTGGAGCTGTGGGGAACTTGAGGGAGGGACTTCAGCCTATGGAAAGGCAAGAAAGGAAGGCATAAAAGACAGGTGGTAAGAAAATGTAAAAAACAGGTCTCCGAGAGGCCTGGGGTCAAGGGAGGGGAAAAGTGAAATGGAATAGTAAAGACAGGAGCAGACTGCCACTGCACTATTTAGGGTCCTGAGGCTGGAACCTATGGCGGAAAAGAGCACAGACTCCCCCCTATCCTGCATCTGTGCCACTTTGAGGTAATGACCTGATAATCCTTGTGACTGAGATTGAAGGGTCTGTTCTGAATGCCTGCAATCGAGGGAAGATTGTCACATTGACCTAGAGAGTAGCTCTGGCCTCAGGATGTTGAAGGACTATTTCTCCTCCCCAATGAACATGCAAAGGATTGGTTTTGTTGGAGTTTGTCTGTCTCAGATGGGGATGACTTTCAGTTTTGAGAGAGAGAGACCTAAGCTACCATTCCAATAGAGAGACGTTGAAGCCCAGAAGAAACTGAGGAAACTGTCCACGATCCAAGTTGAAACTAGACAAATTCAGACTACAAATAAAAAGTGTAAATTTTTGATAGTGTAATGATTAATGTAAAGATTTTGCCAAAGGTCATGGTGAATTCTCCATCACTGACAATTTTTAAAATAAGATGATGTTTTTCTAAAAGATCAGCTGTAAAAGTTATTTGGAGGAAGTTCTATGCCCTATGTTATACAGGAAGTCCAACTGGATGAATAAAATGGTCCCTTCTGGTCCTAAATGTATATCCATCTATGTCAAAGAGTCAAGCTACTGTCTCACAGACTGCAGCAAGTCAAAGGAGTGGAGTTTTCAATCGGGTCTTCAAGTAGGCGCATCCTGTATCAATTTCAATTCTACAAATGAATCATCAGTAGATGCTTATCTGTCTTTTCTAGGTTCTCCTATTGGTTCCCCTCATCACAGGATATGCTTGCCCCCAAGAGTAAGAACAACATAGTAACTACTCTTTCCCCAGGCTTAGGAATTAGTCTTTGGGGTTTTTAAAATATATTTATTGCATATAGAAGAGAGGGAATGTAGGTGTAAGGGTACTACCAAAGGAAAGTTCAGAGACAGATAGGTGTCATATTTCGTTCTGAATATTGTGAGGTCACTAAACATTTTTAATCTGAGAACATATTCCACACACTTGGTCCAGCTGCTGTGATGGTTCTGTCCCCCAAGACATGAGCCTGTTAGTCAACAGTTTCATTGTTCCCAGGGAATAAAGCTATTGTAGGCATTCAGGGTCCCTGAGAGAGAGTCTCTCTCAGGTAGCAAGAACTGATTCTATGCATGGCTTTGACAGTCAGGAAAGAGAACTTGAATGGAATTCTGTGTTCTATCAGGAGTCCCTGCAAAGAGTGGTGAATTGTGCTGATAATTTTTATTGCTGACAAAGTGGACTGCACTGTTTATACCAGCTGAAGATCTGTCCTTGGACGTTAACTGACCAATCACAACTCTTTATTGCTAGACTGCTCTATTCTAAATTAGCTAGAGCCTTTTCAGGACATGAGGCATCATTCTTAGATATAGAGAACTGCAATAGGCAATGAACCTAGATCTTCTCCATCTGCTCCCATTTCCTCTCATACACCATCTGGGAAGGTCATAACTGGGACAACTCAAACTCCATCCATCCAGGAAGGTTGCTCTTGAACTCAAATAATACTTAAAGAACAGTCACTAGCCTAGCTGTTTGACGGGTTAGGAGACACTTAAAAGAGATTTTACAGCAACAATTAATATAAATAGGGCTAGTGCCAGAAAGAATCATTATTACTCAATGAGAAAATTATGCAAAGTACAGAAAGTACAGAAATTAAAATGTACTGAAAAAACCTCTCTATGGTCACTTTAATCATAGTGTTAAGGAGCATCATAACAAAAGCTATAATAACAATAGTTTGTTCAGAGGTCACCATTTTTAAAAATCATGCATACTAGACAGGTTTGAAGTGTACTCACAGTAATTTGATCTTTCAATCACATTTATCAACAGCAATGCACATCAAATCAACAGAATTACAGCCCTGGCTTGCTGTGAGCTACCCACACTTACAGATAGCACAACGATTATCAAAGGTTTGTGACAACACAAATATTTTACCCTGTGACAAATTATTTCATATGTGATACTGTTTTCCAGAAACACAACGCCCTCTGATGTAACTGGACATTAATTGCTTTTTTGCTGATGTATCTCTGTCTTCTGGACTGATAACACGACTAGGAAATCTGATATCTGACAAGTTGACTCAACCTAATCAGGACAGATCAGCTGTTACCAATGTTGCTACAGGCTGTAATTTCAGGACCTTTACAGAGTTATCACTCGCTTTGAAAGGCAAGAAACTGTAATTCTGCCAACACTAATCCCAAAATGTGTACTCAAAGTGACTGTTATATTTTTTCTTCAGAAAAAGGTAACACTTGTCAAATAAATACCTGAGATAATTGATAAAATGAATTAGAAGTCTGTGAGTGATACACTGACAATCAGTCAATCTCAAGAAAAGTAAGAACCTTGCAAGACTCAGAACATTAAGCACAGACCACAAGCTGTCATGGAGAAGTAGGGGTCTCTCAGAATGGATTGATCAATGTACAATTCACTTTTTCATTATTTATGTATTTCTGTGTTGATTGGTGATAGAGCAGAGAGAATAATTCACTGCAAACAATTTGTTTGATTAATTTTAGCTCTTTCTCCTGATTGTGGCACATGGTCAATTCGATCACAGTATTGTCAGAAATGTATTCGTTACTCGAATTTATTCACGGATTGACTGACCTTATTCTAAATGTCAGCATCGTTGCTTAGTTGCGATAGGTCAGTTAACATCCAGGGCAGATCTTCAGCTGGTATAAATTAGAATGGCTCCATGATGTTGATGGAGTGGTAACCATTTACACCAGGCAAGGATCTGTTTCTTGGTATTTTTTCTGAGCACTGAGTGAACATGGAGACTCTTCCCATAGGAATACTGAAATTTTACATAAAATTCCCCTTCTGTGAATATTTTTGCCATCAAAACTGCCTCTTTTGAATGTCAGTGGAAAGTGAACATATAAAGAATGCAAATACTGACAAATCAAATTCATTTAATAATTCCACTGAATATTCAAAGATTTCTTTGCATTATTTGCCAGGTCAGCTTGAAACTCACACTTTTATAATCCAAGTATAAAAGTATGGGTTGAACCACTCTAATCTAGCACTCTCTGGTCCAGCAACATCCATGGACTGGCATGATTTTAGTTAGCCAGATGTTCACTTACCATGGGTGTGGCTACATTTCCTACAGTTCCATAAAGTTTGTTTACAATGACTAGTCCTGACTCTCGGTGTTCTGTGCTGTTATGTAGTTCTAATTTACGCCTAAATGTCTTCCAAAAGCCCAGTAAGCAGTGGAAGTGTTGGCATTGCTGCTAGACAATGTTGACCTCCTGTGGTTTGGCAAATTCTCTGGGCTGGCACTGGTCAGGATCCCGAGGATGCTGGATTAGAGAGGTTCAAACTGTACAAAGGAATTTCAATACTTAAATTCCTTTCTTTGAGAAAGCCAACAGTACATTTTGTTACTGGAGCTTGTTGGTAGCTTCGTGTGTTGTAGTGAGCATATTACCATCACCGGCTTTTAAGTATATACGGCTTTTTATAGACTTAGGCATAACATCATAACAAGACATGTGTTATGTATCGCTTTGGTCTCTTACTGTATCGCTTTGGTCCATCTTCCAAACAAAATGAAAGGGTTAAGGTTGCATCATCTTCAAAAAACTCAGTTGCAAAGGCATCCCACCAGAGGTTATCACTGTCCTAGGAAGAGAAAAATCATTCATTTAACACGTGGTAATAAGTGTTTAGTTGCAATTTAATGAAACTACTAATATATTATTAATAAAACATCATTTATTTTAGTAGTAATAGAGGTTTTCCATTAAGCTAGGCACTGTACAAACATATAAAACAGCACAGTGTCTTCCATATAAATGAATATTTACACACATTTTGTTAAATCTTAAAATGCTTTTACAAATCATTTGGTACTTAATATACTGTTCTTATATTTTTCGTGTGCTACCTATATGGTATGATTGGTCTTGAGGGTGAGAAGGAACAGTACTTCATTCTGTAATCCTATGTAAAGTGATCATTATTAGCATGCACCTAAATGTAAGTTATTTTGAAGCTTCATATAATAGCTGTTGGACTTAGATGCATTTATTATGACTATGACAATACAGTAGGTTAATTAAATATCAGCTAGTTATTTAAAGGCACTTGCTCAGATAATTCTTTAGTTTTCAACATGACACAGAAGATGAAACTAGGATTTTAAAGTCTCCCCTGCTCTCTGAGGGTGCGTCTACACAGCAGGGCTTAACTCGAAATAAGCTACACAAATTGATTTACGTCAGTTGCGTAGCTGATTTCAAAATAGCTCATTTTGAAACTGGAAGCATCTACACGCACTTATTTCGAAATAGAGCACTCTTCCTCCAACTTCCCTTACTCCTTGTACAATGAGGGTTACAGGAGTCGGAGTAAGAAGCCTTCCATCTTAACAGTATTTTGATATTATTTTGAAATAACTGCCTGCTGTACAGATGCGGACTAAGTTAATTAGAAATAACGCTAGTTATTAGAATATAAAAATTATTAACACATAGTAAAATATACAACACATAACAAACATAATACTAAGGTTGGGTTGATGATCTTGGAAATTAAACCAAAAAGTTTGAAACATGGGTGCATACATTTGGGCATCTAAATCTATATTTAGACACCTAAATAAGTTCTCTGATTTTGAAAGTTCTCAGCTTTCACAGTTCTTCATGAAGTCAAAGGAAACTTATGTACCTTATTTAAGTGTCTGCTATTCAGTTCAGCAAGCATATGATTAAGGGGAATTTAAAAGAGATCTATAAAACCATGGTGTGGAAAAAATGAATAGAGTTGTGGTTTTTTACCCTCTTCCACAATACAAAAACCAGGGGCCACCGGATTAAATTATTAAGCAGCTGGTAATACTTTTCACACAAAGTACAATTATCCTATGGAACTCATTGCTATAGGATGTTGTGAAAGCCAAAATATAACTGGGCTCCAAAAAGAACTAGAGGACAGGTCTGTCTATGGTTATTCATAGAATCATAGAACACTAGAACTGGAAGGGACCTCGAGAGGTCATAGAGTCCAGTCCCCTGCCCTCACGGCAGGACCCAGTACCATCTAGACCATCCCTGATAGATGTCTATCTAGCCTGCTCTTAAATATCTCCAAAGATGGAGATTCCGCAACCTCCTTAGGCAACTTATTCCATTGTTTAACCACCCTGATAGGAAGTTTTTCCTAATGTCCAACTTAAACCTCCCTTGCTGCAGTTTAATTCCACTGCTTCTTGTCCTATCCTCAGACGCTAAGGAGAACAATTTTTCTCCCTCCTCCTTGTGACACCCTTTTAGATGTCAACCAAGATGGTCAGGGACACAACTCCATATCAGTGGAGATCCTAAATCTAAATCCTAAAGCTAAGAGTGTTTGTCTATGCGCTCTCCTTGAAGCTCTGGGACTAGTCACTGCTGAAGACAGGATCCTAGGTTAAATGGATCCAGTATGGCGGTTATGTTCAGTCTCCATTCACCTTGGCTCCTCTGCTGAAATGTCCATCAAGGATGCCAATTAACATTTCTTGTTTACAGCATAACTGTAGCCTTTCCTAATCCCATCCATACAGTAACACACTTCAGTATAAATTAAGCACATTCTTTTAATGTGCTTTGGACAAAAATAAGTAGGGGAAAGAAAATGATTTGTGGTTTAATAAACACAAATGAAAGAAAATCTGGTTAGGCAGCTTGTTCCAAAAATGTGGAGTGCATGGCTACAACATGGATGGAGATACTGAGGTACTGAGATTTAAATGACTTGCTGAAGCTCACAAAGTGATTTGGTGGCGAAGCTGGTAATATAAAATCAGAAATTCCATGTACTATAACCAATCTAAAGCAATCGTGCCAGCAGTCTACCGGTGGCTAGATGCAATTTGGTGAGCTATAGGCAGACTTTATATGTCCTCAAAAATATATATCACAGGCAGCAAGCGCTTATCACCCTGATCTAATAAACAAAACTTGCCATAAGCTTTTGGGGACTGGAATCCACTTCATTGGATGCATCCTGGATTCCAACCCATGGAAGCTTGTGCCCAAATAAATTTGTTAGTCTTTAAGGTGCCACAGGACTCCTCGTTGATTTTGCTGAAAGAGACTAATACGGCTATCCCTCTGAAACTAATACTTGTGAGAAAATTCTAATTATATTAATTATACATAACACACAAATTGCTAAATGACTACCTGGTCTTTTTAGACACTCCTTCTCATGCTTATCCTGAGAACCCTGTCTAGGCTTTGTTCTCAATTGTGTTTCTACTGCTCCTTGTTGTTGAGATTTAATAAAGTAATAAGAGCATTGCATAACACTGTAGTTGTTGTCATGATAATACAAGAGCTTTCTTGGCTAGCTGCCAGCCTTCCTTATTCACTCTTTCTTATCAATGCTAATTCCCGCTGTCAGCAGTGTCACCAACAGGAGGCAGTGTAATCGGAAACAGAACAGCTTTTGAGTTCCTGAGAAATAATTCAAGTCACGCTCTCAAAAAAGATGAAACAAGATTTTAAAATAAATAAATAAATACAGACCCGACTTTTCAGAAGTCTATTGTCAGTGAGAGATTCCTGCTCTCTTCTCCGTGGCTGTGTAATTTTTATGGATGTGTGCACATGGACACACTGATATATTTATTAGCTGAGGCACTATTGTGTCAAGCACACAACAGATAGATAGATATATTCCATAACAGAACCCCTCTATATTTTAAGCACTTATGCTTCACTTATGGCAGTCTGGTAAGTTGCTATCATAAGTTTGCCTGTAATAGTTTAGAGCCCAGCCAATAATTATGAGCTCCCACTTTTAATCACTTGCCAAAAGGGATGCTGCACTGCCCCGTTCTACTGAAGTCTTTTGGACATGCTTCTTGTACCTCAAAAGGGGATGGAGGGTTAAGCAGAGTTACATACCACCTTTATCATTTTGCAGTGGAACAGCTCCTTTTAGTTCTTTATTACAGAAGGATCACGGCTACTAATGAAAATCCAACAGTGAGAGAAGCAAAAAGGAAGCATCACACAATTGTAATGCACACATAAAACAAAACCAAAGAGCATAGGAAAAAGAGCAGAGCTTCAGCTCAAACCACAGATGCTTTCATTCCTTCTCATTCCCCCTAATTCTAAAGGGTAGGAAAGTGTAGCTACTACATTATCATAGATTGTCTTGAAGGATAAATAAAAATATCCAGCTTCTATTGCAGTTTGAACATTGTCCAAAGTATTTTTCTTTGGTTTTCCTTCTTCCTAATTTTAAGTATGCAAAAAAACACAATCACCCAGGGGAATGTATACATTTTGCATAAAGAATTAGATACACTTCCCTGATTAATCCTCTCGTCCAATCTTCTCACAAGTGGGCCCAACAGTCAAACCAAGGGAGGTGTCCCCAGTCAAACTGCAGAATATGGATAGAATTATTAAGAAAAAAAGGATAAAAAAATCCTTCTTTCCACACAAAAAAGAAGGATGTTGAAGTCAAGGCTGCCCCCAGGCATCTTTAACTTATGCGCTGACAGGTTACGTGGGATTTTGCCAGAGTAATTATTTTTCTATTCAACAATAATGAGAAATTACCATGGCAACCTCCCTTTCACATAGCGCACTCACACACTGGAACACTGAAATAATGGACCAAACGTAACAAAAAATTAATACTTGGGAAACTATTTTCATTAAAATAAATTTAAAGAATAGGTCAAACGGGATGAAAGGACAAACGGAAACCAATATTTAGGTCAGTGGAAGAGACGACAACTACTCTAGAAGCAAAATGTCCTTCAGTCACGACTGTCACTGTTCCTTCTTATCACCTCTACCCTTATTGTTAATTGCATTTTGAAATGTGGTTCAATTCTGAATAGTGTTATGAACTGTGGGGCTCCACATTTATTTTCTGACGCTGATTTCTGCATCAAATGGTCTTAGGTTTCAAGATGTTTTATCCTGACATTCCTACAAATTCTCTCCGAGAACTGGGAGTCAAGCTGGACTATTTCCTCTTTACACACCTGTATTAGTGAAAGTTTGCAAATCAAAAAATACCTTCCCTCTTGCAAACAATGGGGACTGCTGGACAGGAGTAGCTGACCCTGCAATTGGAAAGTAAGCTCAAATTGCCCCTCTCCAACGAGGTGAAACATTCAAAAAGTGATCCTGTGGTTTTGTCTAAGTTCTTCTATTGGATTGAAGTATAGTTTGCTCCCTATTCCCCCTCTGAAACAGGGAATCTGAACCCCAAACTTTACAGGAGGCACATGGTCCTTTGTCTCCAAGCAACTCCCTACCAACCTGTTGCTCTTCCCTTCCTTCTGGAAGTCTGGCCCCAGAAGAGCTGTGCTGACATGTTTCTACTGTGGAGATTATTGGGATCCCTTCAAGCCAGCTTACAAGGATCACCACATGCAATCCCCCTACTTAAATAAGAAGGTTCCATGGAGCAAAGGACAAGTCCATAATAAAGTCCTTACAACCTGAAGTTGTGTCAACTTTACTGATAATTCCTCAATCAAGGAGTAACAGGACTGCACCCCCAGTCCTCCTTCCTACTCTGAAATTACTAGTCTAGCAGAGAATCTTCTGCGGGTCCAGGACATCGGTGTGGGGAAATAGTGGCATAAAGATGACTGCTTCCATTTGACCAAAAAGAGGGGAGATATTTATGGAGGTTCCCTACTGCCTATGGATCTCTGGGAAACAAAATGGCCCTCAGTTAACAAATTCTGTTGATCACACAGCTGATTCCTGTTCACTTCCTCTCTTCTCTGTTGTCTGTGCATGTATCAGTGGTGTACGAAGTATTTTAAAAGGACAGTCATTAACGCTTCTAAATGTGACTCTGAATGCTCACAGTAAGCAGATCTGTTGTGAAAAAAGACAATTTTTACATAGAGAAAAATTGCACTGTTAGGACAAACTTATGTGTTCCACACAGTATAAGACAAAAATAAAGAGAGATGGGGCCCTGGAGAACTTAAATTTTAGTTCTGGCACCTTCTATAATTCTTTATTGACCCTTGCTATTTTCAGCACTATGTATGTTCTCACTCATTTTGGCAAAATGTACCCTTCTCAGTTCAAGTTAACTCTGCACAAGCAAACTATTATATCTGATTCCTCCCCTCATCCCAAACATGTGCACAAAAGCTATAATAGGAGTTTCTAAATGCGAGAGATATAAGAGAAGATTTACTCAGTAAAAATGGACAAACATTAAAAATTATGGAAGTCAGAAGACAAGATTGTATAAAAAAACTCTGATACTCAAATTTTATACCTAATTTACACATGTAGGCCATGAAACATAAATTTTTTCATTAACTAATAATCTTAACTCTGCTCCTGAATTTGCCCCAACTTTATCTCTTCCTGTTATATTTAAGGCCCTGATACAATTTCCATCAAAGTCAGTAGTAGTCCCTCTTTTTACTTAATTAGAAACTAGACCAGACCCTTTATATGCATTTTAATACTATACAAACACCCACACACACTGAACATTTTATATATATATATATAGAGAGAGAGAGAGAGTCATGTGGTATAAATCATGTTGTTGTCAGTCTCTTATTATTAGGAAATCTGAGACTGAATATTGATATTTGAATTATTTGATTTTTTTCAACATTTGTAAGAAAAGTAAACTTGTATGAATATGAATAAGAACATAAGAAATGCCAAACTGGGTCAGACCAATAGGCCATCAAGCCTAGCACCCTGTCTCCAACAGTGACAAGTACCAGATCTTCAGGCATGTGTGTACAGGACAAGGTTATTTTAAAGACAGCCACCCCCATCTTTCCCTCCTATCTTCTGGCTGTCAAAGACTTAGGGTCTTCCCAAACATGGAGAGTATGTCTATACTACAGACTTTTGTCAGAAAAATGGCCGTTTTTCTGACAAAACTTGAGGAACGTCCACATTGCAATTGCATTCTTCCACAAGAAAATCGAAAGAACAGAGGGGGTTTTCTGGCATTGGTAATCCTCATTCTATGAGGAAGAATCCTTTTTGCGAAAGAGCTTTTTCGCAAAAAAGGCACGTGTGGACAGGGAAGAGGAAGTTCTTTCAGAAGAGGAGGAAAGAGGAAAAAAAGCACAGGTACCCTGGTGGCCATTCCATCCACAGCAATCAGAGCTTATATGCGAGAGAGTGTCCACTGAGTCTGGACGCTCTCTTTCGAAAAAAGCAGATCACTTTTTCGATGCACATTTGCAGTGTGGACGCTCTCTTTCAGAATAAGTTTTTTCAGAAGATCTCTTCTGAAAAAAACTTCTTCCAAAAGAAGCCTATAGTCGAGATGTAGCCAGAGTGATATCCCTCGCCATCTTGGCTAATATCCACTATCCTCCATGAACTTACCTAGATCTTTTTTAAAATCTAGTTTATAGCTTTGGCCATCACGATATCCTATGGCAATGAGTTCCACAGGTTAATTTTGCACCTGCTGCTTATTAATTTTATTGAGTAATCCCTGATTTTTGTACTGTGGAAAAAAGATAAACAACATTTTCATTCACTGTTTCCTTATCATTCATGATTTTACAGACTTCAACCATAACCCCCCTTAAACATCTGTTTCTGAAATTGCAGAGTCCCAGTATTTTTAGTCTTTCTGTATACAGAAACTATCCCATGCCTTGATCAAGTTTGTTGCCCTTTTCTTAATCTTTTTGAGATGGGGCAACTAGAGCTAGACACATTATTTAAGGTGTGGGTGCAACATGGATATACATAGGGACATTGTGATATTTTGTTTTACTTTCTATTCCTTTCCTAATTGATCCTCACATTTTGCTAGCCTTTTTGACCACTGCTGCCCATTGAACTGAAGTTTTCAGAGAACTATCCACAATGACTCCAAGATCTTTCTTGAGTGGTAACAGTTATTTTAGAACCCATCCATTAAATATGTATTTTTTTTCATGTATACATAATATGGATTACTTTTTTCAATGTCTATTATTTTGTACTTATCCATGTTGAAGTTCACCTTTCATTTTTTCACTGAGTCAATCTCTGTAACTCCTCAGTTTTGGATTTAAATCTAATGAATAATTTTGTATCTTCTGAACATGTTGTCACTTCACCATTCATTCCCTGTTGCAGATGACTGATGTATATGTTAACAGTCCTAGTACAGATCCATGTGTGTGACCCCAGTGTTTATTACTCTTCATTTTGAAAACTGCCTATCAGCCATGAGGACCTTCCCTGACATCCCATGATATCCCATGACTACTTTGTTTCCTTAAGAGCCTTAGATATTAGAATGTTTATGTAAAGTTTTGGAAAAAACCCTATAAGGTTATTGCATACAATTGCATAAAACTTCCTGCTTATATTTTTAGACAGAGCAGAGTTGATATAATTTGACAGCTGTACATGGTGAAATCTGTGTGTAAACTGTATGTTAAGTGGTTAGCAAAGATCCAAGCTACTATGACAAAGACTGATAGTAACCATTTTTGTGCCCAAATCAAAGTTCTAATATAGCTATACCTGCCTATATTTGAACTTTGGGGTTTACTGAATATTCCATTTTAAAGTTTTAAGTGGCTGAAGAATCCTGAGATCATTCTGTTTTACATTTCATAAGAACATAAAAATGGCCATATGGGGTCAGACCAAAGGTCCATCTAGTCTAGTATCCTGTCTGCTGACAGTGGCCAATGCCAGATGCACTAGAGCAGGGGTGGCCAACCCATTTAACAAAGAGAGCCAAAACAGTGGTGGAAAAAATGTGAAGAGCCACACCAGAATTGTCAAGCAAAAAAAAAAAAAAAAAACAAGCCCCCCAGAACAGAATTGTTGATGAAAACCAAAAAAATTAAAAAAAAATTTTTTAAAGGGAGGCTGCCCCTTTAAGATGGCTGCCATCTTGGGCGCCTTTTTTAAAACCCCGCAGCTCCGACCCAGTAAGCACATGAAAGCCAGGGGGAGCCAACAGGGAGCGGGGACCATTGGGGGGGGCGCAGAAGCAGCTTCACAAGCCACACTTTTGGGGGACAAGAGCCGCAAGCAACTGTGAGCCGGGGGTTGGCCACGGCTGCACTAGAGGGAGTGTACAGAACATGTAATCATCAAGTGATCCCTCTCCTGTCATCCATTTCCAGCCTCTGACAAACAGGCTAGGGACACCATTCCTACCTTTCCTGGCTAATAATTATAGATGGATCTAACCTCCATGAATTTATCTAGTTCTTTTTTGAATCCTGTTAGAGCAAAAATAGTGTTCATCTTTGCACAATTAAAAAGTTTGTAAACCTATATTCTTAAAAATATTTTAAAAGTCTCCTTAATCACATTTTTTTCATAGCAATTGCACCTTTCTATGAAAAGTCAGGGCAGAGCTTGTCAAAATATGGCCTAAAGTTGGGGGTTCACCTTAGCAACATCTATGGAACAGTAACCAGTGCCTCTGTAAATACTTTTCTGTTTGGTGCGAGCAATTTGGTTTTACAGCATGCAAAATAAGAGAATCTGTTCCCAGAAGAGCTTCTAATGCATAATTCTTTCTTTTGCCCTGAGCAAAGATGTGTGAGAGAACAGGAGTCCATGATAACATTCCCTTCCTACCCTCTTTCCCGTCTTTCCCCCATAATTCCCTTCTCTGACTGATTCAGAAACAGGCCCATAAGACAAAAGTTACTTTAAAAAGAAAATCACATACACTTCTCTCTGCTTCTGTAAGGCAAGAGTTCACACGTATGATGATATGGTATCTTTTCTTTCCCTTAGGTCCCCATTAGGTAAAGAACACACAAATTTACCATTTTTCCAACTTTTCTGCACCTCTAAAATGAAATAATGTGTCAATCAAAGGTATATTTGGCAGTGAGATACCTCTTCTTCTTCAGTTCAGAACAATGGTCCTAACAATACCTAGTAACTTTGCCAGACTAATACTTGATCCTTATGTCAAACTTTTCTCAGCTGCAGATAAATGCAAGAATATAAAACATGGCCTGGTACAAGATATTCTGCACCAACTGTTGACCTTGATTCATGATGAGACTTGGCAGACAGAAGAAAATGTGATAATTCCTGCATTCTCTCTTCTTCCCTGGATAGGATTTGTTAGGTGTAGTACACCAGCCTTTATTTTTTAAATTGACCCTTACCATTCCTGTTGCTATTTTTGCTTTTCAAACTTTCAGGGAGTTAAAAACTCCTGTAATCTTAACCAGACACCATATTTTATGTGCACACTACTGCAGCCAGTGCCCAACAATAAGAATGCAAAGCTTTACGACTGCCATTTGTTATTTCACACATATTGATAGTTTCACTTTCATGGCATTGCTTACTTTATTTCCCTTACTAGCATGGCTGGATGCCAACTATGGAACAAAGTGATGTAAAACTGGCAGAAAGATTTGAAGACTTGGCATTTTTCATAAGCAGTTTTCTATTCAATTATATTCTCCAATTTCTTGCCAACAACCCGTTTGGTAGCCAAAGCATATCAGTTTTTTCAGCTGAGTTAATAATTAATTAAGTCACAGTTTACATTCCAATTTGGAACTCATCTAAGTTTTTGGAGTAAAGACAGTCTCAGGTTTTATCTGTATTGTAACTACAGCATATGAATGCCTCACCCATGCACACAGAGATACAATTTCAAAGAGAAAGTGCCCTCTGACTCACATGTAAAGACAAAGTGCCTAGTTCTCTCTACTCATTATTTGAATCAGAAGTAACTCTACGGAAATATATGGCATTACACTAGTGAGTGAGACCCCATTCTCACAAATAATTCCTTCATAGAACATGAAGCACCAAAAGTCATAGATTTATTGTTCTGATAACATCATGTCAAATTGGCGTGGGATATGGTACACCATCATATAATGATACAATGTGATGGCTCATTTCTAAAATGGGCACTTTGTGAAATCAGGTATTTATTCTTTGATCCAAGAAAAAACTGGCAGACTGAAAAAGAATATACTAGAGAGGCATAAGTTGATTAATGTCAATTTCATGGTAAGCCCCAGTTATGTTTAAGTAGCGAAAGGTTTGTATAGGTGGGAGAAATTGATTGTCATAACTACAGAAATACTAACATTACTATTCTTTATTCCAGAATAGAGTGTCCACATGGGGAAGTTTTACCATCATAACAACAGTATAATTACACCACTATATGCTACAGCTACACTGATCAATTTCTCCATGTAGACAAACTCTATTTCAAACAGGGGACTCTTTAGAATGAAGGAAGAAAAGCCCATGTACCCAGTAGGTTTGCTAATTTTAGTAGTCAGGAAAAGCAGAAAGGAGGAGGCTAACTGATTCAGTATAATAACAGAACTGAAAGAAAATTATCTCATGTCCCAAACCTATTAATTATCATCGTTTACATTACAATGCAGCTTGTGGGCAAAAGAGAACAAACCCTTAAGTATCCATTTGCTGGGTGACCCATTAGCCACCTATGGTAATTATACCTCAACTGCAATATCAATAGCATGCTGTAGCTCTTGCAAAAAGAAAAAAACTAACAATTTATGACATATGCCATTTTACCTGTGGATTTAATCCAAATCCACCATTTATATTCCTGTATGCAATAGTACAACTATGAAGAAGAGGGGCCATGGGTAAGAAAGGAAGGAAAGGGGCAGAGGAAACAGGGGTCAAGAAGTAATCTCTCATTGCCATACGTATTCTATAGCAAAACTGTCCAGAATTATTATGGGATATTTTCTGCCTTTCTTTTGAAGTATCTGGTATAGGTCACCTTCAGGGATAGTTCAAACATTAGACTCCATAGTCATTTCTGGATTTCTGGGGAGCGGACAGACTGGTCAGTAATGAGCTAAAATTATTACCATTTTGCAGTTAATAGAGATGGACTATTCCATCTTTAATATAGCATCCACATGGTCTGGCTACACTCTACATGTATATTAAGCATTTGATAAATCTATATTCTTCAGTGTTGTTTGAAAGTTAAGGATATTGGCCCTCTTTTATAACAGACTGTAAGGAGGCCTCCGCCTGCCTGACAGCAGTATAGAATTTCTTTAACAGCTCTCTTCACCCATAACTATTGCAGATAAATCATGGACTTGGATTTGTGCTTAGCCCAAATAAATTGTGGTTACATTCTTGTGCACTGCACTGAGTATGCAATAGCATTAGCTTTTGAGAATGGCTTATAGAAATGGAATACAGTTTTAAGTGTGTGTGTTATCCTGTGCATTATCCTCACTGGTATGGCATTCTCTTATTTTCTTTTGAGATGTTGACCGATTTTCTTTTTTAACTTGTATACTTGCATCTACCTTAGTATATAAAAACTGCCTACTCCAGCTATCTCAGTGAACAGTCAGTATCTAAGCTCACCATCAGTGAGTGTAAGCCACCTATATTATCTGTGACAGTGAAGCAGGGAAAAAAAAACTATGCCCATTAAGGTCAGTAAATAGAAACTACCTGAGTTATCAATGTCAGTGAACAGAGTGAATCAATAGTCTCAGATTTGGTGATCAGAAAAAACACTCACCGATAGCATTGTATCTAGATTTCATCATCAACAACGACCATGGGCTCAGGCCCGTTGGTGTCCAATGCCTCCCCTCACCATTTCCTTCCATCTTTCCTACAGGGTAAACTGAGGCAGTCTTATTCTTAACATTTCCCTATCCAGTGTGGAGTGGGCTGCTGCCATGAAGCCTCTAGGCATGGGTTCCCAAACTGGGGGACATGCTCCTCTGGGAGGGGTGAAGAAATTCCAGGGGGGGCGCGAGGCGACCCAGCCCCACACCCGTCAATCCCACCCCAAGTTTTGCTGCTATTTTTGCGGGGGGCAGGGCATGAGGGTTTCTCAAAAATCAAAAAGGGGGCGTGATGCCGAAAAGTTTGGGAACCACTGCTCTAGGGTTTCATGTCAGTCCCAAGCCTGGATAAAGGAGGAGGGTTGGTCAGATGAGTGTCGATGCACTGATCGTAAAATGACAATACGAATGAAATCTGATGCCAGTGCCATATCTAGGTTTACAGAAACTAAATTATTATTACTGACAGCATTTAAATACTGCAGTGATGGGTGTTGGAGGACCAGCAGAGACAGTCTTTCTGAATCTTGCTTTTTGAACCTCTCTGGATTCTCACCTGCAACCATATGTATTGATATAATCCCAATACAGCAAAAGGTACTTTGCACACATATATGAAGATAAGAGGTACATCTACACTGCAGGGGTTTTCCGGGATACCAGAGGTATCCCAAAAAAACTCTGCTGTGTCCAAGGAACGCATTTGCTCTTCCGCTTTTTTTTGCAGAAGAGCAAACATGTTCTTTCGGGGAGCCCTGTATACCTCGTTCTACAAGGAATAAGGGCTCCTCCGGAAGAGGAGGCTTTTCTGCCATTTGGCTCTGTCTAGGCAGGGCCAAATGGTGGAAAAGCCTCTTCCAGAAAAGCAATTGGAAAAAGCTACGCAAATTGCAGAGCGCAATTTGCTTAGCTTTTTCCGAAAAAAAATCAATAGCATAGACCTATCCAAGGTCACTGATCCAGAGACTTTAGCATGTAAACAGCATGTTTGTCAGAAAACGGCTATGTCCTGAAAAATAGGAAACAGCTTTTTCATTTGAGGCCAAGAATTTAGCAGAATTTAAAACAGGATTAGATTATATGTAGCTAATAAGACTATGTATAACTACATTAGACTGGATAAAAATTGTGAGGAATATAAACTCTCTGTTTTCAGAGTATGAGCTAAGCGCTAACTTTAGTGTTAAGAAAAAACGGTCTTTACATGCAGATTATTCTATAATAGCCCACTACTGTATGTCTTGCATCTTCATCTAAACTGTATTAGCCAATGTGACAAACAGGATACTAGACTGAACAAATCACTGATTTGATATTGTACGGCAAAACCGATATTCCAGCTTATTGATAGTTATATAATTAACAAACTACCATGTTTGCAGTGAGCTGAGAAATTTGATAATGAAGAATTGAGATGATTTTAGACTAAATTAAAGCGATAGAAAAGCTTTCAGGTAAGGAAGCATAGCAATATGATATCTGAGTGTTATTGAGTTGCCAACCTAAAAGGGCTTGGAACAAACTTGCATAAGACTCTGATCCAGTAAAGCACTTAAGCACATGCTTAAAGTTAAACACAGAGGTAAGTGCTTTTCTGGACTGGGACCCAAGTTTGCATCTATAGCCTATAAACAATAAATAATGACCTATAAATCAAACCAATGAAAGATTATGATTTTACTTCTTATTAAGCACTGAAATCCATCCCACTAGTCACAGCACAATATGCATCAAAATCTTAGGCACCTCTTTCTTCCAAAAAGGATCTTACATACTCTTAGAAATACAGACACTAGAGATGGGAAAGACTCATTGTCATCTACCCCATCCCCCTTATAGGACAGGATTGTTCCATGTAGCCTTATGCTACAAAAGCTCGATCTTCAAAGAGGCAGAGAAAGAAAGAGACAACATTTGTGAGATTCTATTCTAGCAGTAACTGCAGGGACAGAGACCGTATGTCTACACAGCAGCATTATTTCGAAATAACTAGTGTTATTTTGAAATAACTGTCTGCTGTGTAGACGTGGACTAAGTTATTTCAAAGTAATGTCAAAATATTGTCAAGCTGGAGGACGTCTTACTCTAACTCCTGTAACCCTCATTATACGAGGAATAAGAGAAGTTGGAGGAAGAGTGTTCTATTTCTAAATAAGTGCTGTGTTGATGCTCCCAATTTTGAAAATAAGCTACGCAATTGACGTAGCTGAATTTGATTAGCTTATTTTGAGTTAAGCCCTGCTCTGTAGATGCACCCAGGGAGGGTATTCAAAAATTATTTCTTTTTCTTACTGCTTGTTGACAAACATGAGCTCATTTTTAAATTATATATTGTTGCCTAATAATATAATTGTAGCTCTGTCTGCTTAGTATCACCCAAACATTTATAATTCCAGAAAGAGCAGGCAGGAAAATATTAAGGTGGCTGTTCAGCAGTTTCATTGTTACAGCTGAGAGGTGCACTTAAAAGCAGGAATTAAATTTCTTTGTTATGGATGAATAAGATAGTGTATCTTCCCCAAATAAACAGGACTTGCTCTCTAAGCAGAGACTGATTTTTCTGAGAATGTGTAAGTTTGTAAATCAGGGAGAATCATTTTAAAAAGGGCCTTCTAAAATATTTTGATCGATTACACCTTTTTCAGCACACTCGGGTAGGAAATTTCTTGACTAACTTCTTGTCTCAAGCAAAATTTAAAGTACAAGCTGCATTTTATGTGTATTAACATTAGACACTGTAGCTCTTTTTGGTTACATTACATGAACAAACATTACCATTTCTGAACATGTATTTCAGAATCTAAGCTTTCATTTAAAAAAAAAAACATGGCCAAGGGTTTAAAAAAATAGTGCTCAAAGAGAGGCTTCTAAATCCATATTTAGGTTTATGTTGGATATTAGGAAAAACTTCCTAGCAGTCAGGGTGGTTAAACACTGGAATAAATTGCCTAGGGAGGTCACATAGTCTACATCATTGGAGATTTTAAAAAGCAGGTTAGACAAACAACTATCAGGGATGGTCCAGATCAGGGCTACTTGGCCTGCAGCCAGTCTGTTTGCAGCCCGCGGTGCGGTTTGGGTTTATGTGGGGCTCAACATGCGGCCCTGCGGGTGGAAGCCAAAAAAAAAAAAAAAAGAGTAGTCAATATAATGGTCTTCTGCTGATATGCGTTTTAGTAGTTAAATTCTTGGACTGTCATTGCTCATTAAAAGTGCTGTCATATGGGTGGAAATTGGATATATATTGCATTTTATTAATATCAGCAGAACTGACTTAAATGGGGCCTGCGTGTTGTGTAGTCTTGCCTTAATTTTTGTATTCATGCCCGTCAGAGTGAAATAAGCTATTTGCATATATTTGCATATATATTTGCATGCATATGCAACCACGCTAAAGTTGTGGCCCTTAGCATGTGCTGTAACAATCTGGCCCTCTGGGCTTCCAAAGTTGAATAGCCCTGGTCTAGATAATACTTAGTCCTGCCATGAGTGCAGAGGACTAGACTAGAAGGTCTCTTCCAATCCTCTGAGTCCAAGATATTTTGGAATCAGACTAAGTGACTTTCAAAATTGCTGGTCACCTAGCATCAGAGTCAATATTTGGGCCATCGAGGTCTGTGGGTGCTACTGGTTGTCTAGCACTTGCGAAAATAATAAATATATCAATATTTTTATAAGTGTAGTTTTGTAATTTATATAATTTTGCAGCCATATAATATTCTATGTATTAAAATGCAGACACTTAAGTTGAGATCTTAAAAACTAATTTCCATTAAATCTAGTGGGAGTTGGGTGTCCAAAGGCCATAAGTGGCTCTGAAAATCTCAGCCTTGAAATGGATGTGCCTACCCAGGAGCAGAAGTAGAGGAAAGAGGTTGACTGAGGGTTTTGGGAGCCCAGCAAGCCAAGAACAGGTTGAGAATAACTGAGGAGCTGGTGAAACAATCATTTCTGCTCTTCCCAAACTTGGCAGAGAAATCTTTAAATCATGTTCAGATTTTCTCCTCCTAGTGCTCAAAGCTCTTCAGGCTGCCAGTTTCCTGCTGCTTCACATGAAAAGCTTTGAGTGGCAGATAGAAGAACTTGGAGCACTGGTTAAATGTTTCCCTGCCAGTGTGAAATATTTTAATGAAGGAGATCTGACTGTTTGACTGGCTCCTCAACCCCATTCCATAGCTACCCTTTCACCAGTTCAGGCCCCTAAGCCTCCTATACACATACTTAAAAAAAAATAGGAAATTCCCAAGGGGGGAAAAAAACCATAGTAACTTTAAGAAATAGGAGTGGGTTTTATTTTCAAGAATATTCCCTCACTAAACTGCAAGCAAATCACATGTCAAACCAACAGTCACATCAAACAATATCATTCTTCATGCATTAGTCTATTACCATCCCTACACTCAGCCATAAAACACACTAGCACAATCCCTTTCAATTCTACAATGCTAACACCACCCTCAATGCATACATCAAAAACTGAAAAGAATATTAGAATCATGTCTGTGTTATAAAAATAATAGACAGGAATTAAGGTTGTACAAGAACAATTACTTTGGGGCGGGGGAAGTGTGTGGAGCAGGAAGGGAGTGACATGCATAAGAAAGCTGTAGCCATCTGGCTTAGCACACTATTCCAAAAACTGTACACAGAGGAAAACATTAATGAACAGTACCTAACATATATGAGCCGTCACTTCTACTTATAAAGTTTTAGTTAAAGCTGGTATGCCTGAACTTCCTGTTAAAGATCTTTAGAAAGATCGTTACCAACAGGAAAACTACTTGTCACCAAAAGCTTTTTATTGCTGTTATTATTAATACTAATATCATTAGTATTAGCTAATTGCCAAGGATGTGAAAACATAAGAAAGTCTTTGCTCTGAAACGCGTCGCATCTAAAGCAGAGATCTAGAGAAGGCAGGACACACTGAAAATCAGAGGTGGTTATTACAAAGTCGTTTGAATTATTAACTTACTTTTTATTTTTGGTTAAATTTAAAATTTCATTTCAAAGAACAGTGAAATTTATGCATAGTAAGAAATGCTTTATTTCAAAATTCTGTCTGCACTGAGCAAAGTGAGTACAGTTTTCTTTTAAACTGAGTCTCTTATCTTGTCATCCACAGTGAAAGCAAAAAGGCATCAGTTGCAATAAAGAGAATGCGATTGGAGAACAATTCCTTCACAGAAGCCAGCTATTACATACTGTAACAAATTAAAAACTGTAAAAGTCTATGCAAGTCCTCAGAGAAATGTTATTTAATAAAGCAAACACTGATATTGAATGTGACAGAATTCCATTTGGTATAGAATCTGATCCAACTGAGTTTGGCTGCCACAGAAGCAATTAGAGAAAGCTGTGATTCAATGATTATGCTAAAACCCGAGACAAACAAAGCTCTCACCTACCAAGTGGCCACTTATCAGCAACACTACCACCAAAAGGTATAAAACTCTTATAAAATTTCATTTGCTGCTGCTCAACTAGTGGCAACATGAGCAGCTATTTATTAAAAGTATCTAGTTACTAATTGCCCATCTGCCAAGAACATGAGAAGTGTATACATTTACATTTTAACAAAGTAAGCAAGGTCAAGTATGAATGACAAAATGTCAGGAAAAGAACCCAGTAAGGTCATTGTTGTTGCTGAAACCTAATGTGATGCATTGTAGGGGTCATAAGAGGCGACAGTTCAGTCTCCTTTTAAAATAATTCTGTTTGTTATAGCTGATAATGCAATAGAGGCTTCACCTATGAGCCCATGAACATCTAATGAAATTTTAAACATCACAGGAGTAGCCTCCTATGAACTGCAAACCTACTGCTTTAGATCAGGTGAATCAGATCAGCAGTAAATCCCAATTGTTTAAGATTTTTTTACTTTTGATGCATTCTATTTGGACACCACAACTTTCTCATGCTTTTTACATTGCTTTACATGCACTTAAATGATATTAAGCACTATTATGAAATGTTACAATATTTCTGTGCACTGTGTTTTATTAGTTATTTTTTTATTTTAATGTACTTACACCTCCCTCTACAGTGTCATACCTAGGCTACATCTAAATCTTGCAGATTCTTTCTGTATAACATGTCTAAAATACAACTTGTCCTTTCACCTCTAACACTCCCATGTAGGCTCTTACCATCTTGCACCTCGACTATTGTAACATTTTTCTCTGGCCTTGAAAAATGTAATCTTGTGCTGCTCGTATCCACTCACACTGCTGCTGAAAAGACCATTGCTTGGACCATGTCTCTCTTCTCTTTGCATCTCCTTACTAGCTCTCCCATCTCTGTCACAGAAAGCATAAGCTACTTTCTTCACTTTCAAGGTGCTTTCCAACCCTGTCATCTGTTATTTACTAGTGAGATGTTGACAGCTCCAATCAGACATTAATACTGGCCTCCACTGCCCACTTGCTACAATTTCAGCCAAGTCTTTTGTGTTTTCTTCCACGTTGCCTCTCATGCTTGAGAGAAGCCTCACCATAAACATCTAAAAAATTAATTAATTGTTCAGCTTCAAAACCCTTTATAATTCTTTTACAATGATGCCTACAAAAAACCTTAACAGTCGGGCTGTGGCTGTGCGGAGACCAGTGCCTATCATGATGTAATACACCTATATTTTAGTAAAGCATTTGAAACGGTCTCACATGACTTTCTTATCAACAAACTAGGGAAATACACCCTAGATGGGGCAACTATAAGGTGGGTGCATAACTGGTTGGATAACCATTCTCAGAAAGCAGTTCTCAATGGTTCACAAACATGCTGGAAGGGTATAACAAGTGGGGTTCTGCAGGGATCGGTTTTGCAACCGATTCTGTTCAATATCTTCATCAATGATTTAGATCAGGGGTCTGCAATGTACGGCACGTGTGCCATAAGCGGCATGCAAAATGATTTTTTTGTGGTAGGCGCAGCATGGTGTAGTGGCCAGGCAGCCCGGCAAGCGGAGCAGGCAGCATTACACTAAGCTGGTCTCTGCACCTCTTGGGCATGCAGCTCCTGAGAGCTAAGGAGTTAATATCCACCTCCCGTAGCTACAGGCTCTGCCTCCTTCTCTGGGAGGGGGTGGGGCTGGGGTTGCTCCACAGATCAAGGTGGCAGGGCCAGTCAAATGCTGCTGCTGCCTCTGTGGGGAGCCAGAGCCTGGGCTAAGCCACTGCTGCTCCCCACAGGCAAGGAGACCCTTCCTTAGCGCCCTGGCCAGCCCCAGGCTCTGCCTGCCACAGCTCTGGAGCTGCAGCCTGCAGGTGAGGGGCGAGCCCCAGGCAAAGAGCTAGGCCGGGCAGGGAAGTGACTTTGCCCCCCCCCGGCCCCTCCTCATCCCAGCGCTGCTCACGGGGGGCTGCGAGTCCCAGCACTGCTGCCCTGCTGGTGTGTGTGCTGGGGGCACAGGGATGTGGGGACAGGTGGGGGTGAAGGAGGATGCGGGGGTACGATGGGAGGGGGCAGGGCTTGCTCTGAAGAGGATGGGGAAAGTTAAATCTTGGCATGCCACTTCTGAAAGGTTGTTGACCCCTGATTTAGAAGATGGCATAGAGAGTATGCTTATAAAGTCTGCTGATGATACCACGCTGGGAGGGGTTGCAAGCGTTTTGGAGGACAGGATCATAATTTTAAATGATCTGGACAAACTGGAGAACTGGTCTGAGGTAAATAAGATGAAGTTCAATGAGGACAAATGCAAAGTACTCCACTTGCAAAGGAACAATCAGTTTCATGCATACCGAATGGGAAGTGACTGTCTAGGAAGGAGTACTGCAAAAAGGGATTTAGAAGTCATAGTGGACCACAAGCTAAATGTGTGTCAACGGACAGACACTATTGCCAAAAAAAAAAAAAATCTTTCTGGAATGCATTAACAGGAATGTTGTGCACAAGACAAGTAGTAATTCTTCTACTCTATGCTGATTAGGCCTCAATTTCATAGGGAATTTCCTAGGGAGGTTTTAGAATCTTATCATTGAAGATATTTAACAGCAGGTTGGATAAACATCTGTCAAGAATGATCTAGATGGTGCTTGTGTAACCCACACACCTACGCTACGTCTACACTGCAGAGTTTTTGCTCAAAAACTCGCGGCGCATCCACACTACAAGCGCGTTTTTGTGTGAGAAAAAGTACAGTAAATAGTCAGAAGACAGGGCTTTTTGTGCAAGAGTTATTCCTCTTTCTACAAGGAATAAGCCTTTTTGCACAATAGCTCTTGTGCAAAAAGGAGTGTGTGGACAGACAACAGGGATTTCTTGCACAAGAAATCCCTGTCAGAAAAAGCACAATGCTCTGATGGGCATTTCGTGAATGGCCATCAGAGCTTTCTTGCGCAAGAGTGTCCATGGCAGTGTGGACACTCTCTTGCACAAAAGCACATCTCTTGTGCAAAAGCACATGGTAGTGTGGACGCGCTCTTCTGCAAGAACTTTTTGCAGAAGATCTCTTCCGCAAAAAGTTCTTGTGCAAGAAACCTGAAGTGTAGACTCAGCCCTCACTGTCCCATGCAGTGGCACCTAGACCACAGCAACAGATAAGAACAAGAGACCTCAACAGCATAGAGGGTGAGAGCCAGCTAGCCTTTTGCTCAAAGCATAGCGGCTCCTATACTAAGCTCCAGAGGTCCCAGGTTCAAATCTGCCTGGTGGCGGTTACATTTGGTGCTACCATGAGAGTAGGGAACTGGACTTGATGACCTCTTGAGGTTCCTTCCAGTTTTAGTTCTTTGATTCTATGATGACCAATATGGTCTCATTGTTTCCTGGTAATTCCTCATCGGGAATTATCCATCTGTTTTCTCTAGTCCATATGATACATTACGACAGAAATCTGGAGTGTAAATCTACAGTGCACCAGCCTAATGTGCAAAAAAAACCCATGTAGCTCCTGCTGCTGTCCATTACAAGTTTGGTAGAGCACTCTCACTTACTGTTGTTTGAAACGAGAGGGAACTTCTAGTGCAGTGGTTCTCAAACAGTGGGTTGGGACCCAAAGTGGGTCTCAGGCTCTTTTTGATGCAGTTGCCAGGGCTGTTCTGCTTGCTGGGGCCTGAGACAAAGACAAAACTCAAGGCCTACCACAAGGGTTGAAAGCCCATGCGCCACTGCCACAGGATAAAGCTCTTGGGCTTCAGTTTTCATCCCCCATGATCAGCACTGAAACCCATGGGATTTGGCATCTGGCCCTTACCCGGGGCGGTGAGTCTTGGGTTTCAGCTTTGCCCCCGCAACATGGCAGAGGTTGAGGGGCTCAAGCTTTGGCCCCTCCTATTGGGGTCATGCAGTAGTTTTTGTTGTCAGAAAGGGGCTATGGTGCAATGAAGTTTGATAACCCCTGCATTAGTGCATAATAGCATGGTGCACATAATCAGTTAGTGCCTGACACATGCCAAGCTGTAGATTCACACCCTAGCTTGCCACACACTAGCGCTCCATGCATCTAGACTGCAAGCTCTCTGGAGTTAGGAATTTCTTTTTATTCTATATTTGTACAACAGCTGGCATAATAGGGTCTAGGTCCATGACTGGGACCCGTAGGCACTATGATAAAAGCTATTAATTATTGTTATTATTCTGATAAGATGATCAAAATGATTTAGCAGCAGTACTGTACTTTGCTATTCTGCAAAGAATGTGTGGGTGTGACCCTCAAGACAAAATGCCTGAAAAACCTCAAAAGGTTTGGAAGCTCAGTTTGGTTTAGAAACTCCTTCAAAAACTGGATGATATTTTGGGACACCATCTCCCTCAAAACCAATTCCTCCTCAACCAACTCTCCACTTGACCCCCCCAATCTGATCTTCTGATTCCTGACCTGGATCAAGTAATTTTTGTTCTCCGCAACCTTTTCTGGTTTTTGTTTGTTTGTTTGTTTTGTTTCCTTCTTTTCTCGGCGTTGTCTGTATCTCAAAAAGCCTTCACACACACAGCCCACTCTGCCTTTTGCAGATAATCCTAGCTGGTCTGGCCATATTTGCTGGGCTCAGGTGAGCTGCTATCCTAAAATCACTTATTGTCGGGTCTCCCTGGCCTGATGCACTCTGGAATGAATAAAACCTTCAGATGGGTAGCCGAGTTAGTTTGTTACTGGAAAAACTAAAAATAAAAACCAACAAATAGTCTAGCAGCACCTTAAAGACTAACGAAACATATAGATGGTATAATGAGCTTTCATGGAAATGGGCTGTACCCACGAAAGCTCATGATACCATCTACATGTTTTGTTAGTCTTGAATGAGTTGCTAGACTATTCGTTGTTTTTTAAGTTTTTCTGCAATGAATGTGGATCTGTGAACCTCTGGAAAATGTGAGGCCTGAAAACAGTAAGAAGTCCAGTATCTGCCAGAGCGGCTCAGATTACACCATAAATTTAGTTGGATGTAAGCAATGTCTACTGAGGGCTGATGACATAGTGTATTAGGTAAGCAGGTACTTATCCAAATTTTCAAAGGCTTTCTAATTCAGTAAGGTTCAGTTTGTGGATGGATTAAGATTTGGACTGACTGATGCTCCTTTTGAACTGAACATTCCTCTGCAAAAACTCTACAGTAGCACATTTAGGGCCCTGTCCTGCAATCTATATAGATTCACAAAACAAGTGCAGAATCATGGCAATTTTCTCTGTACTGCCCTGACAGTATGCCAGCATCCTGACCTGGAGGGACCACCAGTAGGCTCAAGCTATCAGTATAGTCTTCATGCTCATTCATCCCTTTGCTTCTGGCAAATCTCCAAGGATACATAATAATTAGTACCAACAGAGAAGATAATGTGCAACTGTCCACTGAGAAATGCACAGAAACCACAAAAAGACACTGATAATATTCATAGAGATATACATTAGCACCCTGCCCCAGACATACAATTCTGTGCTTTCAAATGCCCAAACTGATCCCGTTTGCTGGGATGAGACATGAAAAGAGAGTTGTTCTCTAAGGGTATGTCTACATTTGCATCCCTAGTTCGAACTAGGGATGCAAATGCAGGCATTCAAAATTGCAAATGAAGCGGGGATTTAAATATCCCGCGCTTCATTAGCATGATCTCACCGGCGCGCTAGTTCGAATCACAGCTGATTCGAACCAGGAAGTGCGCGCCGGGACACGTTAGTTTGAACCAAGGGGGTTTGGTTCGAACTACCACGTCCCGGCGCGCACTTCCTGGTTCGAATCAGCTGTGATTTGAACTAGCGCGCCGGCAAGATCATGCTAATGAAGCGCGGGATATTTAAATCCCGGCTTCATTGACTATTTCGAATGCCTGCATTTGCATCTCTCGTTCGAACTAGGGTGCAAGTGTAGACATACCCTAAGTTACACAACACCTATATCACAACCAA
This sequence comes from Pelochelys cantorii, assembly GCA_032595735.1. NCBI lineage: Eukaryota > Metazoa > Chordata > Testudines > Trionychidae > Pelochelys > Pelochelys cantorii. Next base: position 30,148,223 of record CM064331.1, read on the forward strand.
GAATGTCAGATGAAAAATTTTAAACCCATTGGATCATCAGAGGTAGAACAACTACAGTGTCTTGCAAAAATTAAAGGAAACATGACATTCTATAATATTACTATGATAGTAAATGAAGGAATACTAAAAGTCTCTCAAGAAATGTAAGGTGATCAGGTGGTACTGTATGAACTAACCATCTCTTTAAGAGACTAAGTTTCCTATTTGAAACACTAAGCTTTTCTATCAGTCCTAATGAATGTCCAATTGCTACCTCTGCTTCTAACTGTGAATAGACTATTTTTGCAAATGCAAGGAGGTCAAGACTATTTTTGCAAATGCAATGCATCCTCAATCCTTTGAGAGAGCAAAACTTATGCGGTTGAGGGGGTGTAACTTACTCCAAAGTGAAATAAGCGAGAGACAGAGGTGATATTCATTTTGACTACTGCTACCACAAAATTATGTACTTCTAGGAGCCTTTGAGAAGCTCTGCAGGCCCAGCTAACTGGGTAGCTGTTGACCTCTGCCTTATCTGCTACTATCACACCTCTAGATTCACACTCTGGCTTCTACTTCAACTACACCATGTCTGGACTCTGGTGGTGCTATCACCAAGTAGGCTGTGTGCCTGACAGTGAGGACCTCATCCAAAAAGGTCTGGGAGGACAAGCAGGAGGTTGGGCTGCAGACTGACATGGGATGGGGGTGCCAAAGTAAGGGTCTGGGCTGAAGGTGGGGGGGCCAAGGTGCAGAGACACTCTCCCCCAAAGAATGGACACAGCGAAAAATGTTTGGGAGCATCACAGTAAAAACGATCAGCTTGTTTTATCTAATTAAGTGACTGATTGCCCACCATTAGGGGAAGAAAGATTGCTAGTTCCCTTTCCTTCATGCTTTGACAAAAAAGCTAGACACAAGTAATACAAACTGACAGGTTTTTATTACTGAACTCCAGATACCTACTGGTGCATAAGCATGCAGTTGTTAAAACTTATCACTGGGGCCAGATTTATCCCCTTCTGGCTAGAAGTCTGCCAAGTAGTAAATAAATAATCTAAGACTAGCATTCCAAAATAACACGCACAATTTAGTGGTTTCTACCACTAAAATGGCATGCAAGTGTGCTCCAGAACATTTCCAAACTGGAAAGTTATGAGAGCTTTCACAGCTATGTTCCAGATGTTCAGAAAGAACTGCATATGAAGCTACATTAACATGAATGTTGTCTTCCAACCCCTCCATATATGTACAGTGTTTTTCCTCCACACTGAAGCAAAAAATGATTTCTCCTTTCCACAATGGATGGAGTGTATATAGTAACTGCTATACATTATAAGGAAACAGGTGAAGCCTTTTAAACAGTAAATATTGTGAGAACATTGCTGCAAAGACAAGACATACAGACTTCTGTACTAGAAAGCACATTCCGCTGCTTAGGTATTCCACTTCCTACCACACCACCACTGCACTAGTGATTGTCACCCGGCAGCTCCTTCTAGTCCAATGCCCTGCAGCAGAGTCGGCTGAATAATAGAGAAATCTTCATACAAATAGTTTGCCAAAGTACAAACCTAATTTGGATTTAGCTCATCGAAATTTTGCTCATACAAATGTTCTGAGCAGTAAGTTTGGGGCCTGTAGCAAGGATTAATTTGATCACAAAATAAAAATTAATTTATAAATTCAGTTTGTTTCCAGTGGAGGCAGAGGTAATTTATAAAAGGCTAGATCATGCAAGCAGGGAGCACCATGTGACATAGGTGATCAATCACAACAGCATACAGCAGATTCTGAATAGTGAGTAACGAATGGAACACTTGCTACAAACAGTTAATAAACAATCCATAGTGAGATACAATCATAGCAATTATCTAAACAATTGAAACAGCAATTTCATAAAATCATGATGTCCGGTAGATAAAATTGTTCATGAAGAATAGCTTGACTCATTCTAGACAACAGTGACAAATGTCATTTGAAGCTAAAAACCCCACCTCTCAAGGAATAATATTCATATAAAAGAGTCCGACAAAAGTTATTATGGGACTAAATTCTATTCCCAATTGCACTGAAATAAAATCCACCAACTTCAAAGGAAGCACTCCAGACTTTACTCTGGTGAAACATGAAGTAGAATTTAGCCCTTTAAAAGGCAATTTAGATCCTTATAGGACTTACTGCTAGATAGGTGCTATATATGAGATGGTCCTCATTTTCTTTACTGTCAGAGGAACAGCAAAAATGAAATTCTTACTGCCCGGCTTTAGAAATCTACAGAAAGTACCTGCTGTGTCAGGTTGTGGGCATGTGGGTTTAATTCATCAAGTTCATTGTCACAGTACAGGTCAGTCCAATGGAATTTCTACGATAAAACTCACATTTTGTAGTTTAATATATTGTCTGTTTTATATTTGCAGTGGACTGAAACTTGGCGCCCATTGTCAAATCAAGATTTTTCTTCTTTTACTTTTACAAAGTATTATATAAACAGGAACAGCTGGTGTTGATTTATAAACATTAGAGCTTTCGTGAGAGTTTAGGTATTATTTTGCCAATATCCAGGTCTAAGCATTTGAAGACAATTATTCAGTGAACAGTGTTTTTTCTAGTACTTTAAAAAGAATGTAATTACTTAAAATAATAATATTTTACATTTATAAGACACCATCCATTGCAATACACAGAACTGTATTGCCTAAATATTGACCTTTTATCTTTGGCAATTTTAAGATTATTAAGTAAGCCGTGTTTCACAAAAATAATTAAGCATGTATATAACTTCCCAAGTGCTTTTCTGATTTTTGGATAGAAGTTGACACTGAGTGAGTGTGTGTGCACACATGTGCATGTCCACTTATATGCATATGTATTAGGCAAGTCATTCATCTGGTTTTAAGACAGAGTTTTGGATTTGGAAAAGTTTGTCCCTGTCCAGCGTTCGATTTGGTTTTGTCAGGTATCATCATGGAGAACTGACATGTTGCAGAATGTGCTGCTCCTCCCCCACCAGCATTATCTTGCATGCCACACTGACAGGGTTGGGGGGGGGGTCACACTGGTTGTGATGAGTCCATAGCATTCTGGAATGTCCAGCATTCTGGGGATGTATCAGTGGCCTCCCTAACATGAATGTACATACACACACAGAAGAGTACATATATGTATTGCAAATGAGTGGATAAGAGAAATAAAGCTCCTGCCCTGAATTCATTTGGGCTGCAAGTTTGAAAATACCCAAGCTCAAAAACTTAATTATAGGTAGTTAATAATATAGATAGTGTTAAATGTGCATGCATGCACACAGACACTTTCAAATCAGATTACTAAATTTGCAAAGTCAACTATGAAAAAATTAGGAACTGCCAGAATTGAGGTTGCCCTACAACCTTAACTCACCTGCTTTGTACATATGCATGATTCTGTCTACGTTTCCTCCATGTAGGGCCCATGCCTTATCTAGTGCACATTATGCCAAACCTGCTCTGAAGAGAGAATGATGAATTGTTCCCATTTTACAGATTGGAAACTGCAGCACAGAGAAATTAAAGTTTTTCACTAATTTTGGTTGCCTAAGTCAAGATAGCTAGGACTATCCTCTTCCATGGTGCAGCATTTATCCTCTCTGCATTCAACTCCAGATGGTTTCCTCTTCCACACTGCCTCATTGCCAGTAAGAGAGTCACTGAGAACAAAGAGACAGATTCCCTGTTCTTAGTTCCAGTCCTGGCTCCAACACAGGACTGGCAGAACAGAGAACATAACATGAGAACAGCCATACTGGGTCAGACCAAAAATCCATCTAGCCCGGTATCCTGTCTGCCGACAGTGGCCAATGCCAGATGCCTCAGAGGAAGTGAATAGAACAGGGAATCATCAAGTTATCCCTCTCCTGTCACCATTCCCAGCCTCTGTCAGAGGCTAGGGACACCTATGCATAGAAAACGATAGGGTCTAAATCAACTACTATCGTTCCAGAATGAAATCTTTAACTTTGTGGATAGTTCTCTGAAAACATCTGCTCACTCTGCAGTGAAAGTAAAAGAAGTTAACAGCATGTTAGGAACCATTAGGAAAGGAAATTGATTGGAACAAAAATATCATAATGCCATTATATAAAACCATGGCATGTCCACACTCTGAACACTGTGAGCTGCTGCTGGATGACAGAATATGAGGCTAGATGAATTATTGATCTGACCCAGGGTATGGCTATTTTTATGTTCCTTTGGTTATCACTAGGAGCTATGAGAGGTCTGAGTATGTTCAGTGAAGATGGAATCTTCAGGGGATTTAGCTGCTAAAACTTAGGGCAATAATTTTTGGTGGGGGCCACTCCAAGATTTTGGTAAGTGGTCAAGGGCCACACTTTTCTGTGGAGGGGGATGCAGGGTCTAGGGTGGAGGTTGGGTGCAGAAGGGCGCACGGGGTAAGGGATTAGGGTGCAGGAGTCGGTGTGAGGTCTCAGAGGGTGGTTGGGTGAAGGAAGGGGTGGTGACTTGGGTCAGGGGATTGGAGTGCAGGGTCAGGGAGGGGGTGTGGGTGCAGGAGAGGATTCTGGCCTGGGGGAGGGCTGTAGGAGGGACTACAAGGTTTGGGAGGGAGTTGTCGCCTGGGGCAGGGAGTGCAGAGGGTTTGGATGGTGATATGGGGAAGGGAGTTGGGGTGCAGGAGGGGATGGGGTGCCACAGACAGGTGCTGGCTGGGATAAGTTTACCGATTGTCTCCTGCCTGGGAGCCCCAGCCCGCTTGAAAATAAAAGCTGCTCCCTCCATGTGGCTCTCAGCTCCGATTGGCTGGCCGTTTCCAGCCAATAAGAGCTGAGAGATTGGCTGAGGTCAGTTCTCATTGACTGGTTGTTTCTGGCCAATAGGAGCTGAGGATTGGGCTGGGGGCGGGGAGATCACATGAAGCCTCCCTCTCTCTGAAGAGCAGAGAAACGCAGGGTTTGTGTTAAATGCGGCAGCTGCGTGTGCCTCAGGGTCCCGGCAGGGTGGTTTGTGGGCTGGATCCAGTGGCTTGGCAGGCCAGATCCAGCCCCCGGGACGTATTTTGCCCACCCCGTGCTAAAATCAAAGCTGCCTCCACTGCACATGTGCAAACTGTGATTTATTAAAGACTTCTGATTTGGGCAAATTTGGGTTGATTCTTAGACACAGAGCAAAAAGGCACTCCCCTAATATAAAGGCAATTTTACCTCCTTCCCCTTGGGCAAACTGAACAAATTTGGCCAACACTTTCAATTTTAGGCCCTGTTTTCAGTTTTTCGTAACTTAACAAGCTTTAATATTTAGGCTGAAGTTTTCTTTACTGGGTGTCTTCCTTAGCGGAGGAAGTGAGGAATCAGCCCAAGACAAAAAAGGGTTCAGCTGTATCCAAGAATGATACTACGGAAAAGTAGGATATTTTCTTTAAGTTAAAAAGTTCTAAGAATCTTTATTCTCTAACACTCGCGTGCTTGGGAGCAGGGCCTTGAAATTTGATCAGAGGTAACAGTGAGGTATGCAAAGCATCGTAAAAAGTAGGTGGCTATTGATATAATGAAAGCATATTTTTCTGCCATGGATATAGACAGTAGTTTCAGTGCACATCATTTTAACTATTATTCTTATTTTATAATATTCTATTAATATTAAATAGTTCTTTCCATCATGGGCCAAAAGGAGTTTCAAAACTAGAACCTAATGAGACCAGATACCAAGCTAATGACTATGGGTATGTCTACACAGCGAAGTTAGTTCGAAATAACAGCTGTTATTTCGAAATAACTTTACTAGAGTCTACACAGCCAAACCGCTATTTCGAAATTAATTCAAAATAGTGGAGCGCTTATTTCGAATTTGGTAAACCTCATTCCACGAGGAATAACGCCAAATTCGAAATAGCTATTTTGAAATAAGTGCTGTGTAGATACTTATATGGAAATAGGGGGCCTCCAGCCTTCCCAGGGTGCCCTGGTGGCCACTCCAGTCTCAACCAAGAACACTCCTCTCCCTCCTCCCTCCCCAGAGCCCTTAAAGAGGTTGACTCTGGCCACAGTGCCTGTGCCAGCTCCAAGCCTGCCAGCCCAGAGCCAGCAGTCACTGCCCCTGCCCCAGTGGCCCCAAAACATGAGCCAGCAAGCCACTGACAGCCAGCCCTCCATCGCTCCCTAGGAGCAGTCTGCCAGCTCCCAGGAGCCTGCCAGAGCCTGCCTGGTCCAGGTTGGAGATCATGGACCTTATTCAGGTTTGGGGGGGATGCCCCCAATGTCCATGATCTCCGCACTAGATGGAGGAACGCGGCCGTCTATGGCAGGATAGCTACCAGCCTGGCCACCAAAAGCTACATGTGAACCCAGGAGCAGGTCTGCATGACAATCAAGTTGGTCCAGCGAGACCCCCAACCCTGAGCCCTGAGCTTCCCCTCCCCCTTCTTCCCCTTGCTTCCCCCTTCCAGCTCTCTCCTCCCAGGTTTCCCCCTTCCCTCTCCCACCCTCTCTTCTCCCCTCTCCTGCCTCCTTTCCCCAGTCTCACCAGAGTTTCATTCTCTCCCCCCCAGTTTTGTTAAATAAAGAGAGTTTGTGTTCATGAAAATACGTGTATTTTATTTGACATCAGGAAGGGGGGTTAGGGAGGGGTAAGTGGAAGGACGTGAGGGAGGAATGAGGCACAAGCCCCCAGTGGGGCAGACCAGGGAGGCTCTTAGTGCTCCTTAGGGTGGAAGCTCTCCCGCAGGGCCTCCTGGATACTGATAGCCCCCCAATGGACCTCCCGGATGGCAGCCTGCAAAAAGTGCAGCCAGGCTCACAGCAACACGTCCACGAGAAGCACCAGAGTGCCCAGGGGCAGCTCTGGCTCCATGGCACCAAGTGCTGTGGTGTCCTGAGTCAGGGAAACCAAAATAGGCAGAGACAAAAATGCTTTGCTGTCCCTCAGTGAGGTAGGCAAGCAAGCAGAGAAAGCTGAGAACTGGATGTCCAGGGGGGTCCCTTTAAGCACAAGCCTCAGATAGCCTCAGGGAGCAGCCACACAAAATAACTCCTGACCTGATGCCTTGCTGGAACCAGTTTCAGCTGGCCTTAAATGCGATTCAGAGTCCACTCAGTGTGGACGCGCTATTTCAAAATAGCAAAATGCTATTTTGAAATGCATTTTGTGTATAGATGCGTTATTTCGAAATAAGCTATTTCGAATTAACTATTTCAAAATTAGATATTTTGAAATAATGCTGTAGTGTAGACATACCCAAAGAGAAGTAATGTCCTGTAATATTTGCTCCTTGCATGTACTTAGCTTTCACAAACCTAAATCAATCAATGAATCATCAACCATGGGTATGGTAGTTGATATTCAAAAATGGGGGAAAGATTTGTTTAAAATAGGTTTTAGCAAGAGGCAGTTTTAAATGTGTGAAAGCAAAGGAATTCAAAGTTAAGATTGATGATCAAAGCATTCTTAGGTCATCCTTTTGTGCCAAGGTAATGTAAATCATAAGTTATGTCAGATCTATTTTTTCAAGGCCCTCAGTAGATGACTCTATGAGATACAATTTCTAATCATAACAGCAAGAATTAAAAATGGAATAAAAAATCTTGTCTCTGAATATCCAGCTTCTGTGTGTTTAGTTAAACACTCCTTTAATACTTTTTTAAATTAATTATATTTAAGGACTTGTAGGTGGAATTCCATTCCAGCTAATAATGATCAAGCTGTCAGCTCCCTGGGTAGCAGCTAAAATGTCTCATTTTCTATTCCTTAGGTCACGGGAGTTTTCTTTTTACAAGTCAAGGAGATTTTGCTTTGTTTGCTTTCTATGTAGAGATGTATGAATACATAAACAGAGGCTTACCACAGATTAAAAAAGACTGGATAACATTTTACAATATTTGGTAAGCAATTAAGAAACAATTGTTGCACTTGGACCTCCACCTTTTCAATCCAGAACTCTCAAAGCTTTTGCATTAGAACCTAATTTTTATGATATTACAGTAATTGTTGCACTTTTCATAGCACATACATGCTACTCTACTGTTATTTTAAATGGAAAAAAAATCTGCTGGTAGATAGCCACATTTAGAAGTAAATACATTTTCATCAGATAGAGATGATTAGAAAATAACATTTGTAATGAACTTCCAAGGGGTTTAAGGACACGCACGAATTTGATCTCAAAGGCCTCAACTTTATGATGAGCTAAGCACAGGGGGAACCACAATGGCTGCACATACACCTACTGGAATGCTGCATGGGTACAAGGGTCTGCCATCATGGGGCTCATTGGAGAATCAGGGCACAGTTCATAATGTATGCAGTAGAGAGTTGAGGTTTGTCGATTAAAAACTATAGGTCATTCTGCAGGTTGAAAAAGCGACACTGGATACAGTAAGAGATATTATTGCTCACAGGAAGTCATTTTTTCCAACACGAGGGGTTCTAGTTTGCCCTAGAAACCAGTCTGTACCTGCTTATTATTAATCTTTTAAAAATATATTTTAACTTTGACTGTTGCAGGGTAGCTTCTATTTTGGCTGAAAATACTTATTATAAACTCACATTCTCGGCTACTTTTTACTCCCTGCAAAGTCAATATAGCTATGGGTGAATGAGCTAGATCCTATTCTCGCTCAGGTATCAAACAGAATCATTAACTTAATGCCACCTGCAAAATGAAAATTTGTGGCAAAAACAAACATAGTTGGAGAACAAGAGGGAGTCTGTTGGACTGGCAATTAGGGCGTGGGGTTTTTTTTGCTTTTACTTGAAAAACTGAGCTTGTTTGACTTTGATATTTGATAATCTGCAATACGTAGGCCTGGAATTAAAAATCAAGGTGGTTCTGGTTTTGTAAGACAACTGAAGTTTTGCCAAAGCCAAACACATCTTTAGCTAAAACAAAATCTCCAGTACTGTATGTTTTATTACACCCTTTAATGATAATTCACTTGAATGTCTATATAGCAGTGCCCGGAACATGGAAAGATCCCAAAACATTTTATGTATGTCCACCTATGAATTTCTAAACTCTATAAAAATAATGGTTCTCATTACTGAAATTCAACCACCATGGCAGTGAAGTGTTGCAACTATTTCACATGAATATTACATCATTGTTCAGGATAAGAAACAAAGCAAGCCTGAAGAAAGGAGGTCAAGTGGAGGTTAGGAGAAAAATCAACCCTTTTGGGCTCCCCAACAAATGCTTACTTCTGTAATCTTCTCCCCTCCTTTTCTGTTTGGTTATATGTTTAAAACCCCACTTTCTCTAACCTGATCTTTCAACTCTACGGAAAATTCCTTCCTGAAAATCCCTCATTGTTTCCTATTAAGTGAGTGAAGCCTAGTACTCTCAGGGCTCAACTATTCCCAAGGAAATTTAGCACAGGTCGCTGCTGAATTTTCTTTGAGGTAGAACCTGGAGCACACCAGAGCAAGAAGAGAGAGACCTGCACAGCCTGGCAGAATTTCTTAAGCTTGTCAACCTTGCAAACTGAACTTCAAGAAATATTTCACAAACCCTGCAGATTTTTTTCTAATCTTATGACACTAGCTAACATTTCTAATGGATGACAATATATACCAGTTTTCTGATGTGGCTAGTAACACTATTCACTTTCAGCAGCATGAGATCTATTATATCAAAATACAGATTAATTGAATTCTTGCTACTCTGTTATTAAAGGCTACATAACATCCTTTCAAAAACAAATCTCCCAGAAACAAGCCAATCAGTTCACAAATCAATATTTATAGGACAAAAGAAATTAGATGGTAAAAATTCTACTTGCCTGATTATTATACTAATTTGTAAGTAAATGGTGGATTCTCTGCAAACTGAGGCTGTAGGACTACTGAAGGAGTGGGTGGGTGAGGTTCTGTGGTCTGCGAAGTGCAGAAGGTCAAACTAGATCATCATGATTGTCTTTTTCTGGTCTTAAAGTCCATGTGTCTCTTCGCTCATTAAAACAACAATAACATTTCACCTTGGAAAAATCTCTCTAAATTATCAACATACACTAGAACTTCATTTTATGTTCTGAGCCTGAATTCACAAATATTTGGCTTTTGCTAATGAATCCTCATTTGTAAAAGTTTATTCCATGTGAGCAACACAGGCGCCTTGTATATACGGTACTGTGACAAACAAATAAAAAACCAAACTCACCAAACAATATCACTCTCTATATGTATTTCACTAGGGTTTCATTTATGCATATGCCAGCATGACCACTTGTTCTGATTCAAAGGACTAGCACAAATCGTAATATGTCCTGAGCCTTTTCACACAAAGTGCATGCAGCCACTGCAATGTAAGAGTAAGAAGCATACAGGCATCATTTGCAAATCATCAATCCAACAAGTAGCCTCGGTCAGACAGAACTGTTGTCAATTTTGAGCCTACATCTGTAAATAAATACTGCTAGGCCTTCGTTCCCCTCACACTGGCCTCTAGAGTGTTTTATGAGAAGGTAGGTAGTAGATTCCATCAGCTCATTGTACACAAAGCTGAGAATTGGTTGCTTTTACAGACTAGGCTGAAAAAGCTGCCTCAACAAATCTGTTCATGCTTAGGGTCCTGTTGCTGCCAATTGACATCTTTGAAACTTCCCCATTCTTTGCTGTTGCTTTTACTGCCCATTCATAGGAGATGGGTGAAAGTCATACTTAAATCCATGCCAAAATGGCAAGCAAAATGACCTCAAAGTCCAAAATACAAACCTGCTGTTACAGAACAATAGTCCCTATTTCTCTCTGGCTCAAGAGTTTTGAAAGAGAATCAACCCTTGAAGTGAGAAACAAGATGCCACATTTCAGCAATAGTCTGGAGTACAAGAGACTTAAGAAAACACAGCCATAAAAGGAGAATGAGATTTTCCTTGCATGAACAGTAACAAATCTATTTGCTTAAGAAAGAATAAAAAGGAGGTCAATATATGTATGGAAGATGTTTAGGGGAGAAAGGAATCTATATGTGCCTGATACTTTGGAGAAACTGTGGAAGTTGTTATGTAAAGACCCCAGCAGGCAGCCCAGATCAGCATGAGCTGGGGTTATGTGTTGCCTGGAACTAATGTAATCTGTTTTTCATTTCGGAATTGTTGTTTTTCCTTTTGCTTAATGCAGATTTAATTCCACCCCATTTTCCCATTCTTTGCTCCCCTTTCAGTTTGCAGTCCCCCCAAACCCACATCTGACATTGGCCTTCCTGCATGATGAGAAACCCATGCTATTGGAATTAGATGGGACAGCAACATTCTACCACATTTCCTCTTTGCTTTTTTTAACGTTAGACAAAGAAAAGGCATGAAAATGAGTCAGGTCATCTTTGGTGAAAAAATGAGAAATCAACTTAAGAGACTAAGAAATGTCATGTACATAAACAAAACAAAAATGTCTCTAAATGTTTTTAGTGCAATAAACAAGGGCTACACTGTTGTCTCTGTGCCCAGTAATTTAGGTAAGTGGGTACTTAAGGATTAATTAACAGGCATAATATAAAGGAAGGAGAAATGAAGAAGAGGGCAGAAGAATGAACTATGAGAATAGGAAAGACAAAGGTTGATAGTAGGAATAAAAAACTATATAATATGCAAAGGCAGAAGCACAGTGATCAGGGAGCAGAGTTTTCAGGTAACGCTTTTGCTCTAGAATGCGGCATAATATTGTTTTTTTGAAAGAGCAACACTTTCTATCATAAGTGCTGTAGCTATCTCTTCTATCCATTCACTTAAAACCTTTCCTCCTATGCCAATATGTTGTTGTAAGTTCCACTTAAGGGCTGTATCTCTGTCAAATTTTTTCAGGAAATACACTCATTGAGCCATAACTTGTTACACACACACACACAGCCCTCGCAGAAAAAATTGTACACAAGAGACCAAATTCAACCCTGACATAAGCAACTCCAGCTCCCATTGATTGCAGTGGAAGTTGGGCTTGTGTATGCTGAGGCAGCCTTTTCTGCTAGTTCTCCAAAGCACCATGTAATAGGCTTTTTTCTCCTTCACTCTGCCTGGGATTTGAGATCCTTTTCAGGCTCATGTGTGACTTGCATGCTCCTGGACATAAAATATAGAACCAGTTAAATACTTTGCCTTCTTTGAACTCTTCTTTTGTCATGTCGGTAAGGAAATAAGTTGGGCCTACAAAGGCTAAAATGTAGATTTGTAAAATGATTATTTTCTATATACGCTTTGTTTAGGATGGGTTTATATAGTTGCAAGAAGGTTTCTTGTTTTAATAGGTTCAAAAGGTCTCTAGAAGCTCCAGGACAGTGTTTCTTAACCAGTGGTACGAGTACCCTCAGGGGTACTCGAGAGAAGTCTGGGGGGTACGTCAACACAACTGAAATTTGGAGAAAACTGAATTTTTGTTGTAAGTTTTACAGTGCTTTATTATTTTTGTACTTTTTACACCCAAAAATTTCATTGCCCACCCAGCTACGATTCAGTTGTTTTAACAAATGTGTTGCAATGGTAGAAAAAAAATGATTGTGTGTCTGAAAACTGTAGGTACTGCGGGTACTTATTTTTTTTTTTAAAGGGGGTACTTATAATTTTTTTTAAAGGAATACTTTATAAAAAAAAGGTTGAGAAACACTGCTCTAGGATAGTGGATCCCAACCTTTTATATACCGTAGACTAGCAAACTCATTCACAAACTTCTGGTGGACTGGTAGCATTTTATTTGCATATCTGCATATTCATTATGAAAATAAACAAATAAAATGCTGCGCCGCCGCAAACAACTGGCTTTAGCTACAGCAGCCACCCACCGCGTGACATCTACCGGAGCTGAAGGTCTCTGGAAATCTATTGAACCTGACAACTTAGTAGTTTTCAAACTAGCTGCTAAGAGCTTGCACAAAGTATCAGAACAGTTCCAAGTGATCTAGAACCTGCCAAAATAGGTTTATTATACTTAAATAATATAGGATTTTTACTGTGTAAAGCAATAAGATTCTTATGGTTTAATGCAGTGGTTTGGTTCTCAAAGTGTGGTCCACAGACCACTAGTGTTCTGCGACCATCCTGCAGATAGGCTGCGGGCTCGTAGCTCGTTTCCTGGTCTCCCTCTCCTCCCCCCCGCCACGCAGCAGGGAGTCTGTGCTGATGCTCCAGTCCCATCCTGCCTCCAGATGCTGGAGTGCAAGCACCAGCTTCCCGTTGTGGGGAGGAAGCGCTGAGCCTCTTGGGCCCAATCTGGCTGCGGGGGAGGAAGCAGCTTCACATACTGTCACTACCCCTCCCCCTGGCTGGGGGAATGGCAGCACAGGAAACTGCTCTCCTAGAGACTTTCCCCCCCTGCTCCCATTGGCCAGAATTCCAGCCAATAGGAGCAGCAGGGGACAGTGCCTAGGAATGGCCAGGGGCGTGGATCCAGTTAAGAGCCCCCCATCCCCTGCTGCTGATACCCCCCCCATCCACACCCTGCGCTTTCACCCTCCCTTCCACCCAGACTTCACCACCCCCTCCTGCACCCTTTTTGTCATCATAGGCATTTGGCTGGTGGACTACGGAAAGGTTTGCGTTGAGCAGGGTGGACTGCGGGCCAAAAAGTTTGAGAACCACTGGTTTAATAAGTAAACATCATTAGGTTTTTGCCTTTACTTTGACATAATGGAAAATGGCTCAGTGACAAGGATGCACTTGGCAGTTTCCCAACAACTCAAGGAAACATTTTTTGTAAAACTTAACTTGTTCTCTAGGAATACTAGTTCATTCACTTTTGGAAAATAATAGTTTTAATAAAAGCACTGATTAGCACTTTTCAAATCATAAACTTCATAAAAACCATGAATAGTGGTTTTATTTCCCTTGCACGGGATTGACAAAGATGTTAATCACAGTCAGTACATGTGTGCACAGCTGATACAAGATCTGCCCCTAAGCCTTGTCACAGTTACACAGCTTTGGGAAATGGTCTTAAACCTTTGCAGGAAACACTACATGGGACTACATGATAAACTGGTATTGATTTTCGTCAAAAGGATTTATTGATGAGTCAATGCATGTAGTAATAGGATCATAGCAGGATAGCTTTAAAGGATTTATGGGGAATATACAGGCTTTAATACAGTCTGTGGTAAATAACAAACAAGTACCGTGTATATTGATTCTTGTCATGTGGTCAATGGAATCTTTGGCCCACTAATTGTCAGTATTGACAAACAGTTCATGATCTAAATGAGCAGCTCAAAATCACTTCCAAATGGAATTGTTCCAAACAGAGTTTTCTCAGTGCTTCTCCTCAGGGCCCAGTCCTATACTCAATTAAGTGGAAGGAAAAACGTTGATTTCAATGACTAGGGCCTTAACATTTGTAACCATGCCTGACAGTCAAAGAGGGTTCTGTGCACATTCTTGGCAGTGAAAAGGCATGTTACTACAGTCATTTTATTCTGTCTCACCCTAAAAATATTCACACAATAGTTAACTAAACAATAATTTTGGCCTAAATCATTCAACCTGGGAACCTACAGATAGGCAATTAAATCCACATTTAGGCACATAACTAAACAGCCTGATTTCCAGACTGACCAACCTTTACTTCCACTGAAGTTAATGATGTTACACCTGAATAAATAAAATCAGAATTGGAACCACTATCTGCGCAGAGCTTCAAGATGAAAGAGTTTGAGAAAAAACGTTAGCCATTAGCATGATCATGTTTGTTTTGGGATGTTCCTATTTATGCCAGATAATAATCTGGCCTAGTATTTACAACTGTATACGTTGTAAACAGTCAGTAAAGGAAATAAGGGCTGTATTTGCTCAAACTCTTTCCTGATTATATTCCATCACACCAGGAATGAATTTGGCACATCATGTTGTTTATCTTTAGAAAATCACTCTAATGTATTGTAGGGTTAATGCATACATTTAACAGAGCTCCAAAAATGCAAAGTGCTATATAAATACCAAGCATTATTAACTCACCCCATTGTGCCTAGGCATTACAGACTATTTTATTTGTAGGATACATAATGGCTGTCCAGAGCTCAAGGCCTCACAAACAAATATCAAATGTACAACCATCCTGATCCAAACAAGAAAAGGGGGGGGGGGGAAGAGAAAGGACTCCAACAGTTCCCTAAAGTCTTCAATGAACCTTTTGCTCCTTCAGAAACCTGAAAAAGAGAGATGTCAGCCTGCATTACAATTTTGCAGATTTGGATTAATTTGGACCAGTAGTGGAAGAATGAATTCAAATCTGTAAGTCTCTAATAACAAAGAGACTGCCAACTGCCTCCTCAGTTTTGAATAAAAGGAAGCTGCAATTTAATGTGTTGTTTTAGATAATTTACTGTTCAAAGGTCCCTATAACACCATGGCGGGGCAGGAAGCGTTCTGTGTGAAATTTCAGCCTAATACATGATTTTTTATTCTTTTTTGTGACCATGGATGGATATTAGCATGAATTTAAAATTACTTCACATTTTTATTTGGTGTTCAATTTCAATGGTGTTTTTCTACCAGAGTTCCAAAACCAAAATTTCTCCAAGAAATGCTTCTGAATAGATTCAGTCAGCTAACAATCCCTTCATTAGAAAGCCACTGCTGGCTGATCTATAAAATGATTTTGAAAAAGTTTTTTCATAGTTAAAAAAAAATTCCTCTTCAGTTCATAGACTGGAGGCTGTTGGGTGTTCACACACACAAGAGCTGTATGGTGTCATGTAAATACAGTACTTCCAAAGTACAACAGAATACTTTGAAATGTCAATAATTTATGAATTAGCCAAAAATCATTTTAAAAGATATTTAGGGTCACTGGCTAAATGAAAACTATGGCAACCTTACATCTTTGATTACTTAACTCTTTGTGGTGATGTGTACCAATAACATAGAGCAGGCTCCAGATTAGAACGTCCCACATGGTCAAAGGACAAGTGGGTAGCAAGGATAAACTAAAATCTTGCTTGTTGCAGACTTTTGGCTGAAGTTTGATCAAAATGCTGGGAGTACATTTTAGCCTTGTTGAAGCAAAGAACTGTCTTCCTAGAAGTAGCTGTTTCAGAGCCATCTAGGCAGCTTTTTCTCTTCTCTTCTTCACAGAAATTTCTAATGTTGGACACATTTCAGTATGGCTTATAAGAGCTTCTCTTCCTTCTGGTCATTCTTTGAGGCACAAACTGCTTCTTTTCGTCTCTTGTTCATGGTCAGTTCATTTCAACACTCTCTCATGATCTTGCCCTCCACCCCACCCCGAGCTTTCACTCTCCTCCTCAATGAAGGTGGACCACTGCAATCAATGGGAGTATTGTCCCTGACTACAAAAGGAGCAGAATCAGGCAGTAACAGAGAAATGAGTGCTGGAAAATGACAGATATAAGACCTGCTTATGGAGCTTGGGTCACCATGTATTGCTCTAGTTTTACATCAACATAAGTACAACAATTTCATTTGGAGTAGCACTGGCATAAAATAGCAGAGACTCGCGTCTTTAAATCCCTAATTCTGGAAAGTACTTAAGTACATACCTAACGTAACTGCTGTTCAAGAAAGCACATGTGTTTAAGCATGTTCTTAAGTCCCATTGACTTTAATGGGACTTAGGCATATACTTAAAGCATCTTCCTTGAATGGGATGATTTCCTAAATCAAGACCTTTGTAGAGAGGCGATTTGCTTCATTTCTCCTCTTTGCAATTTATATTTTAAAATTATAATTTTGCCACTCTCAGGTTACCTGTCTTAGACGATATGAATATAAATATAATCCTATAGCCTCACTATCTTATACCTCTGAATATAATATAAACATGAGAGCATTTGGAGTAAGTCTTTAGCGTTCCCAGAAGGTATCCATACACATTTACATTTTAAAAACAAGTTCTTCGTTTAATAAAAAGACCAAGTAATTCATTCCTGATCAGACTGAATTGATAAAATATCTTTCTTAGGAGTAAGTGACAAAGTGTTTTTAATTGTAATTAATTACAATTACACTGCACTGAGATTCCACTGCACCTACTTAATCCTAATGCAGTATTTTATTTATACGGTACTGTCATCAAGATACAGTAACTGCAGTTCTAATTTCAAAATGTGTGATGAAGACAATAGGAACTTATTAATAAAATATAGTGTGAAGGTTAATATAACTAATAGGTTCTGTTTTGTGAGGTTAGGAGGTTGACTAATTATTAGTATTGTTTATTACAACCTCCTGCTGCAATTAAGCCATACATTATAATATGTATGGCTTTATTATGTACTGCTCAACTCAATATTTACCTTCCAATTTAACTTCCACTGAATACCATTTTCAGCAGCACTGTATTTGGCCTAATGCTACAATTAGGCCTTCTGTATACCCCTTGTATGTAGCACTGTATGTCCCATGGGGGGAATAGGGGAGAGACTGAGTCCAATAGTGAAAAGGTAGCACAGACTGCTAGCACAGAGATTAAATAAACCAGCCTACTCTCCTTTTAGCAGTTCAGTGGCTAAATATTCTAAAGACAGTGTGAAATAGAACTTCTTGCAATTTAAATGTGCTTCAGGAGTGGGGGTGGCAACATTTGTAGTCAAGAGAGAATATTGGCTTGTGAGTGGTTCAAGCCTGGTGTCAGCCCCAAAGAATGAACAGTAAAAATCAGGCTTCGGTTTGTTTTTTGTTTATTTGGTTGGCTGGTTTTTTTGAGGACTTATTAGTTTCTTTGGGCAGGTATTTTTAACCATTTTTTCAGTTTTATGTAGACGTCCAAAATAAGGGGAAGGAGGAGGACACACAACTTGCTCTTTGTATGCACAGTACTGATTAATATATATTACTAGCAGATTTACCCACCATTGCTCTGGTCCTTAACATAATTAAGGAATTTTTTTGGAAAATAAAAGGAAAATGTAGGTGCTTTATTTAAATGATTGTATTTTTCAAAAGAACTTATTTTTAAGAAGTTAATTTTTATTTTGGCTTTCTTATAAAAAGGATTGTTTAAATTGTTTAATTTTTTTAGTATTTTTAAAAAATGGGAATTCCATTAAGTGTATTTTTTTCTTCGTCCCTATAAACTCCTATCATTCGCTATGTTTTAACAAAAAAGGACTATAATCAAATTGGTTTCCAATAACATTTTCTTCTCATTTACCAACCTTAAGCCTTGATTTAGCTGTGCCAAAACAGAGGTCTATTCCAAATGTTTCAATTTTATCTCTTTTCTGTATGGCTTATTGAGAAGCAGTCCTATTCCAGTTTCATCCTCTTTTTGTGGCTCATCTTGGTTCAGTCTCTTTCAATATTCACTTAGTTATGTTAATTCTGTACTTACTTTTGGGATTCTGTCTCTTTTCTGTTTGGTTTTATGAGATGCAATCGCATTCCAGGCACATCCCATTTTCCTGGCACAATCAAACCCTTACCTTGCTTTAAGTTATGATAAGAGAAAGCTGTATAAGGAATTTGGTGGTCCTAGCTCTTACTGTTTAGGAGGTATTCTTGAACAAACTGTCTAAAATAGTAATAAATGTAATTACTCACTACAGTAATATATCCTCAATGAGCAGTCTCTTTGTAATGCTCCCTAGTGCCTTTTAGCATAGTGCTATTTCAAACAGTACTATGTCAAAGCACTAGGGAACCTTTGGTGTGCACCAGCAGGATCTGAGCAGACTAACACATGAGCACACTTTACAAATCACACCCCACAGTCCACATTAATGCTTCAAATAGATAATCCCAAAGATACAAGTAACCATTTCTGGTGTTTTACCAGCATTCACTAGATAAATACCAATTTCCTTCTTTCTTTAAATCAGGGGTGCTTTGTTGATATTTATGTTAAAACCAAAAATCAGAAGTCCTAAGTATAAATAATAAGAAAACAGACAAAGGAATTAATAATGGCACAGGAGGAAATGCAAGAGTATCATAAATAAAGATTAGTTTTTCGAGCTATTTAAGTAACTTGTTAGTTCTGATTCTACCCTCTTTCCCTATTTATTGTACCATATCTACTACTTTTTCTTCATTTCATTCCAATCTGAAATGTGGGACACAATGGAATAAAGGGGGGGGGGCTAAGAAGTGGATGTTACAAGCCCCCATGCCTTATGAAAATTGGCATATATTAATATGCATAACTCAAAGGTGCTTTAGACAAAATGCATCATGTAACATATAATCTTTAAAGTTATGATCTGCTGAATTATGTATATTCTATTTCCGTGCATGTAGCATTCTCATATACAAAGTTAGAAATATGAAGTGTGAATCCATTTATAAATATAGAATTTGTAGCGAGAGCCATTAGTAGCACTTAAGAGCTTAATGGCCCAGTGCTCAAATACTCTGTGAATAGTTCTGGTTTTCCTGTAAGCCCAAACTGTGTTTGGTCCTACAAAGACATGTGGCCAGGCCACCTGATGCTGGAACCCATTTTGAAATTTGTACTTTTCCACTCGAGGTGATAAAAGTTTGAACTGAACACAAAGAATCACAGCCTTGGGCAAAAGGGATATAATGGTGGGAAATCAAACAACAGGGGGAGTGGCCAGATACTAGGAGATTCTGACATACTGCCCAAGATGCCTGCTGGAAACATCTGAGACTAAACAGGGGGAAGGAGTGGGCCCAAGCTAGGAGGCTGCCTAGCTTGTAAAAAGAGATGATTAGAACAACGATTAGGGCAAGAATTTGCATGTAACAAGTTTCTTAATGTATTAGAATTAGCTGCTGTATTTTGTTTATTTTGGCTTAATAATTTACTTTCATCGGTCTATTTTCATTTGCAATCACTTAAATCCTACTTATCAAGCCTGGTGTAAATAATTGTTACATGGGGGGGGAGGGGAGGAGCAACCACTATCCATCTCTCTCTTTCATTGATAGAAGGGGCTGACCTTATGAGCTTTCTCTGTGTAAAACTTGTACAGACAGTAACAGATTTATCTGGAGCTTTGGTCTCTTTGGGTCTGTGCTCCTGGGTGCTGTCTATGGCCTTATAATTGCATCCTCCCAAAGCTGCTCTGATTCAGGGTCTGTGTTGTGTTGCAACTCTGAGCCTTGGCTGCGGGACAGGATGGGGGGTGCCCCAGAAGACAGGCAGGCTCAGTGGCATGACCAGCACACCAGTGACAACCCCAAGGGGAACGCTGTGATTGAACCCAACACAGTGGAGATTAGTTGTGGACAGCTAAGTGAATTTTGAGAATGGACTCACGTAGGATGAGAGAATGCCTGGCACACAGGAAAGCAATAGGATTTGAAAGAGCTCAGCATCCCACAAATATGAACTTTGGATTCTCTCTGGTTCTCCTCCCCTAAATGCAGAGCATTTTGTGGATTCCTCACAAACAAATTCAAATTTGTTACAATTTGAACACTGTAATTTTTTGGACAGAGGGTACTGGAATGAGGATCTTTCAGTTCAGTTCACCACAGTAATTTTAAGTACAGTAGATACTGTATTAGGATGGGACATCACCCAGTCTCCCCAGAGAAGAACTACTGATGCTCAGTTCTCCGACATGTTACTTTTTAAATAACTGTCAGCACTGGCACAGCTGACCTCCAGTGTCTCCAGTGTCTAATTATCACTGGCCATTTGAGTGAAAGACAAGGTATCAGAAAAAAATCTCTTTCTTTTAGATTTCTTCTGGGCGTTTAATCATAACATAGTTCCTTGTTACAAGCAAAAACATGGGTTTTAACTGTATAAAAGTAGTATACAGAATTCAAGGTGAGATTGCTTTCATTCATTTTAAGAAGCCAAAAGGCTTTCATGGTTACAATACAGTATCTCTTTTTTAAAAGACTGTTTGAGTCTTTCTGCACTACATAGGGTCAGAGAATAAAAGCAGGACCAAAGAGGAATCAGAGGAATCTGTAGTCACTTTCAAAGTGATTACAATTTGCAGGGTAGATGGGATCCTAACCACAACCAAGCCTTTAAGCCCAGTCACTAAATATGTTTCATTTACTCTATAAATTGGACCTGAGTTATAACCAACCACCTGTATTTGTACTGCTGATGGGTTCTTAAATTTCGGTATATGATGAAAGGTGCTTCCAGGAGCCTTTGATGCAACTTCACCTCAGTTTCTTTAGCCAGGCTCTTAGAAAATATTACTTTGACAGCTTTTGTAAAGGCTAAAAAGGAAACTCCTAAACAGAATTTTGATCTGTACCACTGCTATATTTATTCCAAAATCTAGAGTCATCACCTTACCCAGGTCTCTGCTTGACCAAAGGCAGCTATAGTTTTACTGAGCAGAAGGGGGTTCTCTTCTACCCATAAATCTGCATTCAGAGGTTCTCTCTCCATTCTCTCTCTAATTGTATTTTCATTTGGGAAAGGAGGAAATAAAAGAAAGATTTTCACATTCTCACATAGTTCTCTATTGGGGATGCATGTAAACTTTTGGGTTGATTTGACCACAGTTCTTACAATTTTGTAAATACAGGTTGAACCTTTCTAGTCCGGCACAATCTGGTCCAGCAATATCTGTGGTCTGGAATGATTTTAGTTAGCCAGATGTTCACTTATGGGTTTGGGCAAGTCTTCTGTGGTCTCAAAGTTTGTTTACAGCCACCAGTCCTGGCTCTCAGTATTCTGTGCTGTTATGTAGCTCTAATTTACCCCTATATGTCTTCTAAGAGTCCAGTAATCAGTGGAAGTGTTGGTAATGCTGCTAGACAATATTGACCTTATGTAATCAGGAATATTCTCTGGTTCAGCACCAGTCAGGTCCTGGGGGTGCCAGATTAGACAATTGTGGTTCAACCTGTGGTTTTTAACTATGAAATAAGTAAATAAATACCTGTCTTTCTAAATTACATTGATCTAGCTTTTGTGTGTGAAGAATTTTAGCTCAATTTTAGTGACATACATCATCAGCCTGATTTTCTGGACACTTTGGGTGAGAATTTCATCCCCTCTCTTGCTGCTTTATGCAATGGCAGTGTGAAAGAGCCTTAAACACTACAGGCCTGGCTATGAGAGAATTCCTCCAGTATAGGCACTGCAGTAGATGGCCGTAAAGCTTCCTTCTGCAGATGCCTTCATAAACCCTGGTGTAGGGAGAACCACGCAGTCAGGTTCTGAGAGAGGCCAAGTGTCCAGCCAGCACTGTAGTTTGTAGGACAGCCCAGGGAGACTGCTGTAATTTAGGCTCCCAGATTGTTTAATTTATGATGGAGATTACAGAGCAGTTCAGTATCAAGTGACTTAAAACCACCATAGGCCCTTCCTCCATTTGAGCTAGGAGTTCTGGGGTTTGTCTCTTAGTGGCCCAGTAGCCATTAGCCTAGACTGTTTAAAAAAAGTTGAAAGTAAGGTACATATCAAACTCTTTCTGCTTCGAAAAATAACCTTCAAAGTGTAAATAACTGACTTCCGTGAGACAATGCACATGCTTAAATGCTCCTCTGTTCTGCAGGCAGAATGTTCAGCACCTTGCAAGAATAGCCTCAGCCTCTCTATTTCTTATCTGTAAAATAGCAATAATGCTTCCTTTTTCACCACCTCTGTAGGTCTTGTCTATTTAAATCACAACCTTTTGGTGCAGAAAGTGTCTTTCATTGCAGGTTTGTACAGGACCGAACACAATGAGGCCCTGACTTCAGGTGGACTGCTAGACAAGACCAAAATAAATTTAATTATTATTAGAAAATTCAACAGAACTGATGTAAAATTCTCCAGCAGATGGGAGCCTGGCACTCTCAAGGGGCCCGATTTCTTCAAAAGCCAGTTTGCTGTAAACACTTATAAATATTGGCAAATACGTGCAGTCTTTAGCACAAGTAAATACATTCCATCAACTTGCATCTGTGGCAGTTGGTGGGAGCCCAAAGATAATTCATTTTTCTGCAGTGAACCCCTCACAGGTGCTTTTTAAAACAATATTAATCTGTCAGCTGATGTGCTGTGGGGCAAAAAGGTTCAAAGGGAACCACAGAGAATCATCTGGCTGACTCTTTTAAAATCCTAATGCTGGCCCTGGCAGGAAGGAGGAAGTGTGTCTTCCTCTGGATCTGAAAAGCAACTAGCCCATTCTGAATGAAGTGATGGGGTCTAAATCGGTATGTCTACACTACAAAGTTAATTCGAACTAACAGCTGTTAGTTCGAATTAACTTTCATAGGCACTACACATGCAAACCTCTAGTTCGAACTTAATTCGAACTAGCGGAGCGCTTAATTCGAACTAGGTAAACCTCATTCTGCGAGGACTAACGCCTAGTTCGAATTAAGTAGTTCGAATTAAGGGCTGTGTAGCCACTTAATTCGAACTAGTTGGAGGCTAGCTCTTCCCAGCTTGCCCTGGTGGCTACTCTGGGCCAAGCCAGGGAAACTCTTCTGCCCCCCTCCCAGCCCCGGAGCCCTTAAAGGGGCATGGTCTGGCTACAGTGCCCATGCCAGGTGCAAGCCTGCCAGCACCCAGCCAGCAGACCCTGGCACGGCATGAGCCAGCCACCCGCTGCCACCCAGCCCTCTGCGACTTCCCAGGACCAGGCTGGCGGCTCCCAGGAGCCTGTCTGAGGCCGCAAGAGGCGGGTACCCGACTGGTCTAGTGTGGAGATCGTGGCCCTCATCGAGGTTTGGGGGGAGACCTCCAACGTCCACGACCTCCGCACTAGGCATAGGAATGAGGCCTTCTAGGGCAGGATAGCTGCCAGCCTGGCCACCAAAGGCCACATGCGAACCCAGGAGCAGGTTTGCATGAAAATCAAGTTGGTCCAGTGAGACCCCCGACCCTGAGCCCTGAGCTTAGAACATAAGAACGGCCGTACTAGCTCAGACCAAAGGTCCATCTAACCCAGTAGCCTGTCTGCCGACAGCAGCCAACACCAGGTACCCCGGAGGGGATGGACCGAAGAAAATGACCAAGACATTTGTCTCGTGCCATCCATCTCCAGCCTTCCACAAACAGAGGCCAGGGACACCATTCCTACCCCCTGGCTAATAGCACTCCATGGACCCAATCTCCATGACTTTATCTAACTTCTCTTTAAACTCTGTTATAGTTCTAGCCTTCACAGCCTCCTGTGGCAAGGAGTTCCACAGGTTGACTACATGCTGTGTGAAGAAGAACTTTCTTTTATTAGTTTGAAGCCGGCTACCCATTCATTTCATTTGGTGTCCTCTAGTCCTTATATTATGGGAACTAATGAAGAACTTCTCTTTATTCACCCTCTCCACACCACTCATGCTTTTATATACCTCTATCATATCCCCCCTCAGTCTCCTCTTTTCTAAGCTGAAAAGTCCCAGTCTCTTTAGCCTCTCTTCATATGGGACCTGTTCCAAACCCCTAATCATTGTAGTTGCCCTTTTCTGAACCCTTTCCAAGGCCAAAATATCTTTTTTGAGGTGAGGAGACCACATCTCTACACAATAGTGAAGATATGGCGTACCATAGTTTTATACTTCCCCCTCCTCCTCCTTCCCCTGGCTTCCCCCTTCCAGCTCCCTCCTCCCAGGTTTCCACCTCCCCTCTCCCACCCTCTCTCTTTCCCTCTCCCACCTCCTTTTCCCAGTCTCCCCAGAGGTTAATCCCCCCACCCCCAGTTTTGTTAAATAAAGAGAGTTTCTATTTTTGAACACGTGTCCTTTATTTTTTACATCAGGAAGGAGGGCTAGGGAGGGGTAAGTGGAAGGAGGTGAGGGAGGAATGGGGCACGAGCCCCTGATGGGGAGGACTGGGGTGGCTCTGCAGGCTCCTTAGGATGGAAGCTCTCCTGCAGGGCCTCCTGGATCCTGACAGCCCCCCGATTGACACCCTTGGATGGCAGCCTGCGGCAAGTGCAGCTGGGCTGATGGCCAAGTGCTGTGATGTGCTGAGTGTGGGCACTCAGGGCACTCCAAGACAGGACTGCTTTGCTGTCCCTCATCGAGGTAGACAAGCAAGCGGGGAACCCTGAGAACTGTCTGTCCAGGGTGGGGGCTCGGGTCCCTTTAAGCACAGCCCTCGGCTAGCCTGAGGCAGCAGCTCCACACTCTAAATCCTGGTTCCGGCCAGCCTTAACTTCGGTTCAGGGTCCACTCAATGTGGACATGCTAGTTCAAATTAGCAAAACGCTAATTCGAATTAGTTTTTGGGTCTAGATGCACTAGTTCGAATTAGCTTAGTTCGAATTAACTAATTCGAATTAAGTTAGTTCGAATTAGTGCTGTAGTGTAGACATACCCAATTAGCGATTTTAGAGTAATTCTTGTAATTCGTGTAATTCTTGAAAACAGCTGCCCAATGTGCAAGGCAGTTAAAGGGTTAACAGAATATTAGGAACCATTAGGAAAGGAATAGATAATAAAACAGAAAATATCATAATGCCACCATTTAAATCCATTTTATGCCCATACCTTGAATACTGAATACAGTTCTGATCACTGCATCTCAAGAAAAATATTAGAATTGGGAAAAGGTACCGTGAAGGACAACAGAAATGATCAAGGGTATAGATCAACTTCGATATGACAAAAGATTAAAGACGGTGACTTTTCAGCTTGGAAAAGAGATAACTAGTGCAATGCGTGCTCGCTAGGACACAGCACCAGCGGGCAGGGCTCTGGGAGCCAGGGCTGGTCTTGGCTGCCACTGCTCTTGGTGACTCTGGAGCCAGGCTCCAGGCCGGATCTATGAGTCCCAGCGGGAGCTGCTGATGTGCCCCTGGAGCCCAGGCTGCAGCCAGGAGGGGGAATCTCCAGCAGGGCCAGTCCCACTGCTCTCCAGGAGCCTCTCCCAGGGCAACACCCGCAGCCTGGCCAGCCCCTGGCCCAGCCCAGCCCCTGCTCCAGGGCAAGTAGTGCTTGGGCGGAAGATAAGAGAGACCCCACCTCTCCTCCCCCCGGGAATGGTGCCCCCAGTGCCCCAGGGCTGTAGGAGGAAGGTTTGACCCCAGCAGCTCCCCCACACCATGGGGCAGGAGTGGGGGAGGGCAGAGGTGCCTGGTGATAGCACTTAGGGACACCAGCTCCTATGCCCCTGACAAAATTTCAGTTGCTAAATAGAGTACCCCATATGCCCCCTGCCCCTGTGAGTGCCCCTCTCTGCATGCTCCCTTTGCAGTTTTAACCCACACACCTAGTGTGGTTCACTGTCCCATGGGGTACGTCTACACTTGCTCCCTCGTTTGAGCTAGGGATGCAAATGTAGGTGACCAAAATTGCGAATGAAGCGGGGATTTAAATAAAGGTCTACACTAGACTCAGGCCAGCTCCCACTATGAGAACTGCGTAGCTGGAGTCAGTGTACCTTACATCAAATTTCTCTGGCATCCCTATTGAGGGAGGTTGATGGGAGAAACTCTCCCGTCAACTTCCCTTATTCCTTGTGATGCCATGGAGTACCAGGTTTGACGGGGATGCCATCAGAGTTTGATTGAGCCAGTCCTTACCAATATTCCCTCTAAGCTACGCGGCAGCACAGCTTCACAGCTGATTAATAAGCCCCTCCCAGTCAGTCAGCTCCATGCACAGAGCCCTGAGCCTCTGACTGGGCAGGGCTGATTAATCTCCTGTGAAGTTGTGCTGCTGCGCAGCTTAGAGGGAACACTGGTCCTTACTAGACACCCTAAATCTAATCCCAGGATATTGATCTCCAGAGCATTAATCTTCCCATAAGTATAGACAAGGCCTCTGTAACTGCCCTGTTCTGTACATTCCCTCTGAAGCACCTGGTATTGGCCACTGATGGAAGAAAGTATACGGTGCTACATGAACCATTGGTTTGACCAGTAAGGCCATTCTTATATTCTTTTCTTAAAGTAGACAGGTGTTTGGCTTACTACCTGCTTTTCTGATTCACTATCTCTAATCATAGAATCCTAGAGCTGGAAGAGACCTCAGGAGGTCATCAAGGCAGGACCAGTCCCAACTAAATCAACCCAGCCAGGGCTTTGTCAAGCCGAGACTTAAAAACCTCTAGGGATGGAGATTCCACCACCTCCCTAGGTAACCCATTCCAGTACCTCACCACCCTCCTAGTGAAATAGTTTTTCCTAATATCCAAGCTAGACCTCCCCCACTGTAACTTGAGACCATTGCTCCTTGTTCTGCCATCCGTCACTACTGTGAACAGCCTTTCTCCATCCTCTTTGGAGCCTCCCTTCAGGAAGTTGAAGGCTGCTATTAAATCCCCCCTCACACTTCTCTTCTGCAGACTAAACAAACCCAAATCCCTCAGCCTCTCCTCATAGGTCATGTGCTCCAGTCCCCTAATCATTTTGGTTGCCCTCTGCTGGACCCTCTCCAATGTGACCACATCCTTTCTATAATGGGGGGGGGGGGCAGAACTGGACACAATACTTCAGATGTGGCCTCACCAGAGCCAAATAAAGGGGAATAATCACTTCTCTAGATCTGCTGGCAATGCTCCTCCTAATGCAACCTAATATGTCATTTGCCTTCTTGGCAACAAGGTCACACTGTTGACTCATATCCAGCTTCTCATCCATTGTAATCTCCAGGTCCTTTTCTGCAGAACTGCTACTTAGCCAGTTGGTCCCCAGCCTGTAACAATGCTTGGGATTCTTCGGTCCCAAGTGCAGGACTCTACACTTGTCCTTGATGAACCCCATCAGATTTCTTTTGACCCAATCCTCTAGGTCACTCTGGACCCTATCCCTGCCCTCCAGCATATCTACCTCTCCCCCTAGCTTAGTGTCATCTGCAAACTTGCAGAGGGTGCAATCCATCCGTTCATCCAGATCATTAATAAAGATGTTGATCAAAACCGGCCCTAGAACCGATCCTTGGGGCACTCCGCTAGAAGCCGACTGCCAACCTGACATTGAGCCATTGATCACTACCCATTGGGCCCAACAGTCTAGCCAGCTTTCTATTCATCTTACAGTCTGTTTATCCAATCCATGCTTCCTTAACTTGATAATAGCAACATCATCTCTATAAGATGCATAAACTACACATTTCAGCAGTTTGACTCAACTTATCTTGACTGGGGAGAGCATTAAAAATATATCAAACACTTATTTTGCTACCTGTGACATTTTAGTTTAAATTCTGTCTCAAAAAAACAGTAAAGTTGGCCACCACCAAAGCACAATATGGTTACTAAGTGGTATGTGTGTGTTTCAAATCGTAAGCCATTTACAAAGTGTAAAGGGCCATTGTGTTTTATGATGCAAAATTAGTATATGAAAAAGTAAGAAAACTTAGAAATGAATGTTAATAGAGAGACTGGAAATAAAACCAAACAGCAACTTTAATTCTGTCACCCTGCAAAATTAAGACAGAATTGTAGAAAGAGGACTATTAGCACTGCCTGTATGTATTAATTATAAAGCATTCCTATAAATTCTATTCAGTGACTATATGCAACAAAAGGGCAGCCAACAGGTTGTGATTTACAAAGGAGGCTAAGAAATTTACGTACCTGAATTCCACTGATATTCAAAGGGAGCTGGGCATTTAACTCTCATTTATGCCTTTGAAAAATGCCCCCCCCCCACATCTCCAACACAAATATGGAGCAGTGAGATTTACATTGGATAAAAGGGAAAAGGCTTTGGATAAATAAATGGAATAATGTGGTAGTTGTGTAATTAGAACCTGACTGTTAAAGGAAGTGTGACAGTGTTGCTTCTCTAGAGAATATACAATGCAGGAAAGTCATCTTTTGTGCATACATACACTAGGATGCTAATTTGCCGTAGAACCCCACACAAAATCTTCTGTATCTGTGTATATATGAATATTAATACACAATGCAGATTGTGGAGGGTCACTAAACATTCCCTGTCCGCTGTTTAGTGTCAGCCAGTAGGCTTTGATTCACTGCTCTTAAGTTCCCTCTCTGTAGTTTGCAGGGTTACACCCTTAAGCCCTTTGCAGCTCAGCTCTTCTTTTCTGATAAAATATCTCCCACAAACCCAAAGCTCTATATCTCCAGCACAAACACTCAGGGCTTCAGCCTTTAAGCCTTCCTGATCCCAACAGCTAGTCCTTATCTGTATTTATGCACATTTGCCAATATACAAGTGCTATGGTTATATCATCAGCATCATTAATGGGATAACTAGCCAGAAGAGTGACAAAATGTTATTTACATATGTGTATGTAGCTCTTGCTGTGCACAGCAATGTAATTTGACGGGGACTTGCTAAAACATTAACTATGATTTGGAAAGAAGCCTGTTGGTTACAGGTACTGTATCTGCTGTATAAGTCTACAGCATCTAACCTGCTGCAATATGATCCCTGATGTTTGTGTCCTGTTTTCCAGCTGAGATGAAGAGGAAACTCATGCTTCTAAAGTACAGTCTTGCCTAATTATGCTGTTTGATCACTTAAAAGTAGTCTTTGCACAGATAGGGTAGCGCTAACTGTACAAAAGCGAGCTGGTTGATAAAGGGCATGTGTACAGGCCTGATTCCTTTTCAATGAATACAAACCCTTTACATCTGTTTTGAAATGCAGCATGAATCACTGTGTTATAATGTAACATAACCCACTGCAACTCATGGTACAAGCTGTTTGCAACCCACAGATGTGATTTAACCTGCCAAGGTGGAGAGCTGCTGAAATGGAAAGGCAGCACAACATGAAAGAGGAAGCAAAGAGAGAGGGAGGCAATAGACCCTCCCCTGGGGAAGATGGGACTGCTGGAACAGGATGGGCACGCTGCTCTGGCAAGAAAAGATACGGGGGCGCTTGCTTGAGTGGAAGGTGAGAGTTACTTCAGTGGGGGACAATTAAGATTGCATCAGAGGGAAAGAGAGTGTAGTAGCAGCAGGGCAGAGGTGAAAGTGGAGAGGAAGGCAGGCACAGCAGGCAGCTAGGGTACAGTAAGCAGTGCAGGGCATGCAGCCTGGTACCAGTTTTATTTATTTCATATGAAGTAAAAAGTCAATAACTTTTCAATCGCAGGCCTATAATCCCACTGAAAGGCAGGATAGTGATTAGAACCCCCTAAATGGAATTGTGGCCCATATCATTAATATTTGATTATCTGTGTAATGCTCATTCCCATACATCTACATAATACATAATATTGTGAATGAATTCTTCTAATACTCTGACTGAGATCTATGGCATCTTCCCAATGGTTCCCCCCAAAGGAAAAACCCTGTTATACACCAGTCCGGTAAAGGTGATTTGACATGAGCAGCAAAATAAATAGGAGTCACCACAATTTTATATTTCCAGAGGGAGTTTTCGGAGGCAGTTAAGGAACACTGCTAATCTTAGTTTGGCTATTTAGGAATGTTTAGAATAAAAGAGCAAATGACATACCTACCCTATTAAAACACAAGAGGGCTTGAATGCCAGCTCAACACTTCAGCAGAATTGTAAATACAAAGGGCCCTACTATGGGAATATGAATATTCACTAGCAACAGAGGGAGGTGAATTGTTATGCAAGTGGCAATACCTGCCTCACACTAAAATGCTTCTTGCTTCACTCTCGTGCACAATGCTTTTGTTTGTAAATTTTCATATATATGGGTATGCCAGGTTTCTTCAGAATTTTTATGAAGCCTAACATAAACCTTGACCCTAATGGTTAGGAAAAAAACCCTTCATTCTATGTTATTTGTAATAAATTAAGTTAATCACAAAGTTAACATGACTAAGAAAATGTGCTGTTTTCTATATTCTGAGACAGTTTTCCCTCAGAAAAGTTACCTGAGTTAAATACAAATGGAAAAACTTATGAAGTGTAAAGACTGACATTTGAACTACAACTGCTATAATTCTAGATTGATTAAATACTGTACTAAGCTTGACTGATTTAAAGGCTCAATCGTAACAGCTGTTTAGGTGTATCATAGCATAGAAAGGTCAGTGTACGGCATCAGACATGCTCTGAAACATCTATTACAATAGCTCCACAGAAAACACACATTTACTGTTTTTATTTTTAACATTTATATTCTGCCTTATGGGATGGGAAGAATTTCATTAAGATACAGATCTGAACCCAGAAAAACAGTTCTCTCTGAGGAGCAACCTTAGAAGATTCACTGCTGTCCCACAGCTCAGACACAAGAGAGCTGAGCAGGTGTTCAAAGTGACTGTCACTGTAATGACAGTGCAAGACACAGAAAGCAAGGAAGGCCTAATGGGAGTGAATATCCTCACCAGAGGAAGTAACACAATACGAAAACTGTTACTAAAATGCATCTAATTACTGATACCATACAATACAACAGGACAAATAAGGACCCATTTATCTCGAGAAATCAGCCCTTTCTCCTGTTTGCAACAGTGTGCGAATAGGCTGCTATTTTTATTTTATGAATGTGTTTGCTATTCAAAGTTGTTCAGTGGAATATGTGATAGCCTATGATATACACAAGATGGTCTTGAAAAATATTCCGCTAAGAATTCAATATACACAGGTCAACGTGTGAGCTGTACAAATTGGGCAGCTATGCCACATGACTTTGGTTATGTTCCCTGATAGGTTCATGTAACCTTTATAAATAATTTCCACCCAAAATAAGTGTTGTTTGGTTGCATAGTGAATTTTGTTTAATGATTAACTTAATCTTGTCAGACTCAGAGGGGTAGATGTGTTAATTTGTAACTTTAAAAACAATGAGTAGTCCTGTAGCACCTTAGAGACTAACAAATACATATAATATCATGAGCTTTCATGGGCAAAACCCACTTCCTCAGATGAGCAGAGGACGGAAGTGCAAACCCACTTCCTCAGATGAGCAGAGGACGGAAGTGGGTTTTGCCCATGAAAGCTCATGATATTATATGTATTTGTTAGTCTCTAAGGTGCTACAGGACTACTCATTGTTTTTAATCTTGTCAGGGAGCTCAACAACAGATTTCTGCGAATTTTCATAACAGAATTTCAGCCGTAGAAATGTCTATCAAAAAGAAAGAAAACCCAAGCATGGGAAGACTATGACACTAAGGATTATGGGGCGAGGGGTTGGTGTTTAAATTTCCATTAAAATGAAAATTTCAAATATGGGGAAATAGGAACCATTTCCAGTGTCTTTTTGCTGTGATAAAAGCAAGGAGGGAACCATACTTGCATACATACATTAACCCCCCAATGCCACATATGTTCTGCATGCACTAGCAAAAAATTCAGAGGTGAAGCAAGCAATGTTCAGCTGAGATGCATTAGAATGTTTCTAATATTTCATTTCTTAAGACCTCTATTATAGTAATAGAGCTAATCCCTGTAATTTTATCCTTCTGAATATGATGAGCATTAAGTAAATCAGAACAAATTCATTGCATGAAGCTTTTAAGAAAGAGCTATGTGAGAAGAAACTTCTAATATCAAATGTAACATTTCCTTTACTTTTTCCTAAAACAGTGCATCCAAAATAAGAACTGTTAATTCAAATTGATGCTAGTTTTCCACCTGCCCCTTGATAATGGTTAATATTGGTGTTAATTTCAAGATATCTTAAAGGGCATATATAACTATTAGTAATCCCTGACACTGTGAAGGTTGACATTCAACATAATCAGATGTGTGTAGATGTTTACTCATTTATTTTATGCAGAAACTTTAATAATGGACTTTATGCTGAGGAGCATTTATCATAGTAACTGCAAGTAGTATTTTTATATTGTATATAAATTTTAAAAGGCATGAAATTCTAATAAGAAACTGACATTGTCATCACATACAACAAAGAGAAGGAGCAAATGCCATTTACTGGGTTTATTTTATGTTTTCTGCAAATGATGCAGGCATTGCTGTCTTTCTGTTGGGCCTGTTGTAACAAAAAAAATCACAAAAATAGTAGCCAAAGGCACATATCTTCAGAATTCAGGTCAATCAGAAAAGTTTGGGAAGATCAAACACACACGGATTTAAAACCCTGTTTCACACACTTTCACAAAGCATTGCACCAGCACAGCAAAGTGATATGTAAGAACAAAGCACTGTGCTGCAAAGCTAGAAAACATATTCTCTTCCAAAAATACATCCTTTAATGTACAACTCTCCAGATGTCTTTTAATTGAATTACTACTATATAATACCCTATAATTAAAAGATCCCTAAACTTTACTACATAGAAATGTTAAATCTCTTCAAGTTTTCTGTATATGAAACATTTGCTATATACAAAAGTGATACCCATTTGACTCTGGGGGTACACAGGCTTTGAAACAGATTTGACAGATTTACCACAGAAGTTGCTCTATTAACTGTTAGTTGCTCTGAAGATAGATCTCCCAATAAAGAATGATCATGACAAACAATTCAACACTCTCTATTAATTCTCTCGCTATTATACACATTTAGGGCAATTCTATAAAAAGTCAAGCATTACATATGGCTAACCACACAGTGATTACAAAACAGTAATTATTTAAGAAAATACTAACTGTACACAATCAGATCTCCATTAGTTTTGGACACTACACAAAGCATGTCTGACAAGGAAAGAGTTAATCTCTTTTCCATATGTGTTAATATAAATGACTTAGTTCAACGCAGTAACACAGATTTTGGCAGAGGTTTCTCCTAAGTGTGCAACAGTCATACTCCTATCAGTGAGTCAGTCCTGCTCTGCTTTTGTTTTTTGCTGTTTATTGAATACTCTTCCAGTGTTCAGCAGTGGAATCACTATTTTGCCTGAGGGGAGAGTCAAAGCCAAAGAGAGAGAGAGAGAGAAAAAAATGTGTTCCTTGATCAAAACAGCAAACGCATTCTCCAAAGCAAAAAGAAAAAACCCTTCCTAATAATGTTCTAATAATGAGAATAAATAAATGCTTTTTTTGGTCACTTACATAAACTGTGTTACTGTGAGGAACTCTAGCATGCAAACACTTTAGAACAAGAGTCCTTTTAAAATATATGTAATTGTAGAAAAAACCCTAATAAGCGATTGTGACTGTTGAAACTGTGTATTTTATAGACACCAATATATTTGATTTTAAAATACCCAGATTTAAAACATGTATGTGCCCCTCTCTCTTTTTCTCTGTATACCATCAGATGATCCATACAATCTTGCTCATGCAACCTCTGGAATACTAACTCACGTTTATGTGCATATTAATTGAGAAAGACCAGGGATTAAAAAAACCCTAATGGCAGGGGCACTTTTAATTGTGTATTGCCCTTCACAGTGTTCAGACATTACGTTAATAAATCCAGAGATATAACACTTAAAAAAAAACCCTGATAGTCCTGGGTACCTTAGAGCCGTGGTCACCAACTCGTTGATGGCGATTGACTGGTCGATCCTGGGGGCTCGACCAGTCGATTGCGAGGCTTTCAGGGTCCCCCCCACTCACTGCCCCCTCCCCCAAGAACCACCCCATGCTGACGCTACCTCCAGCAACAACGGAGGTAGTGCGGGCTTCCTGTGGGATGGGGAGGAGTTCTGCAGCTGCGCGCCTGGTCCCAGAAGTGCAAGAGCTGCTCTTCCCCCCTCCCCAGACAGCCGGTGCGGTACTTAAAATACTGGTCCATTGCATGCCAGGGACTTTCTTCCCCTGCTGCCTTCCTGCGTGCAGAGGAGGGAGTGGGGGGGTAGTGGGGAGGGAGTGGGAGTCCGGGACTGCGCCAGCTCCAACTGCTCAGGCAGCACGCGCTGCCATGGGAAGTGAAGGAGCAAGGCACACACTGCCCGAGCAGTTAGAGCTGGCATGGTCTGGGACTCCCACTCCTCCCTCCCCCTCGGCCAGCAGGAAGAAAGTCCCTGGCACGCAACGGACCAGCATTTCAGGTATCACGCTGGCTGTTTGGTGGACGGGGGAGCAGTCCGCACACTTCCTGGGCCTTGGCGCGCAGCTGCAGGATCCCCAGGTTCCGGTCGGTCCCTGTCCCCTCCCCCCTGCCCAGACCCCGAAAAGTACCCTGTTCCCTTTCCCAGCATCCTGTTCCCTACCCCAGCACCCACCGGTACTCTGTCCCTTGCCCTGGCACCCATCGGCACCCTGCCCCAGCACCCTATTCCCTACCCCAGCATCCTGTCCCCTGCCCCAGCACCCTGTTCCCTACCCCAGCACCCTGTCCCCTGTCTCAGAACCCACCGGCACCCTGTCCCTTGCCACAGCACCCTGGCCCCTGCCCCCATCAGCACAGTTGGGGCCACATTAGTGAGGCTTGAGGGGTTTTGGAAGGGTTGTGTTTTTGTATCTCACTTGTGTGGCCCCGACTGACTTTTCTGTGGGTCAGTGACCCCTGGCTCAAAACAGGTTCCCCACCCCTCTCATAAATAAAGACAACACTGAAACTTTTTGTGTTTGACATAATATTTTATTTAAAAATGAAGCCTGGCCAACTGGGGCCAAGCCCTCATCTGGCCAGAGCATCGTAATACTCCTGTACTTCCCACTCCGACCCCAAATCTGAGCCTATCTTTCACTGGAACCCCCTGTCCTGAGCCTCTCACATCCCCAAACTCTTGCACCCCCACATTCTAAGTCTTCTGCCACAACACTCTTACACCATCCACACTCTGCAAATCTGTGTCCTGAGCCCATCATACTCCCTGCCCTGAGCCCCTCATACATCCCAACCCTAACTCCTGCATCCTCACATCCACAAGCCTGTAGCTTGCTCAGCACCCCAACCCTCCACCTGACTCCAACACTCTCCAGCCTGGAGCCCCCTTCCTGAGCCAGCATCCCCTTCTCCACCTCCTCCTGCATCCAAATTCCCTCACAGAGCTTGCACCTCTCACCCCTTCCCACACCCAAATCCCTCATTCCCATCCCAGAGCCCACACATCCTGTCTCAACTCAGTGAGGATATGGCTAGACTACAGGAATTTTTCTGGCAAACACGCTCTTTTGGCAGCCCCTGTATTCCTCATTCCACGAGGATTCAGAGGGCTTCCAAAAGAAGGGGTTTTTCCAACATTTGGCCCAGTCTAGACGGGCCAAATGTCAGAAAAATCTCTTCCAACAGAAGGATCGAAAAAAGTGGCAGTGTAGCAGTACCCTGAGAGTGTATAAGGGCTGGGGAAAGCAAGTGATGGAGAGAAGGGGAACAGAGAGGGCGGGGCCTCAAGGAAGGGGTGGGTTCTTGAGGAAGGGATAGGGTAGATCTTGGCTTGTCCTGACATTTAAAAAGTGATCTTGGGTGTAAAGAGGTTGGAGACCACTGCCTTAGAGACTAAAAAAATATACAGGATCATGAGCTTTCATGGATAAGACCCACTTCATCAGAATCCAAGATATATACAACAGATAAAGTAGTACCTGTCACTTCTAAGATCTGTTCTAATGAAGCTAATTAAGTGGGTTAGATGTGCCCATTCATAACTTTTTATGTGAAACTGCGGATGTCAAAGATAGGGAAAATTTGCTTTGTAGTGCATTAACCAATTAATGTAACAGTGGCAAATTTGTAGATATATATTCCAGTTCTGAAGTTTCTCTCTGTAACTGAGTAGTGGAATTCTTTTATAGAAAAGTTACTATTTTTAAATCCATGACTGAGTGACCAGGTAGGTTAAAATGTTCCCCTACAAGTTTATGTGTGTGGCTGCAAACAGCGAACCAGAGCCAATGGGAACTGCAAGTTTCCATCGCCATGGTGCCAGTAAATAAACACACCAGAGCAGATAGTTAGCAGGTTTCTCGAAGTGGTTTCACGGACCACTTTGAGAAACACTACATTAGAGGTTGTGCAGCTGTATGAGCTCCTGATGTTGTAGCTTATTTGGTTAGGTCCTGTGATGGTGTTGCTTGTATAGATATGTGGACAAAGTAGGCAACAGGGTATTTGCCTCAGTTTGGGGGACTGTCTATATGCAAGGATTGCCCTGTCTCCCTAGGTCTGTAAGAGTGAGACACCCACAGAAGAGATATTGAGGAAACAGATTAATAGAGGCAGACAAGTACCAGAAATCACCTACATCAAGACAAGCCAAACAAAGAAAATAACCGAACACCACTGGTCATCACCTACAGCCCCAAGCTTAAACTCCTCCAGGGCATTATTAACAATCTATAACCTATCCTGGAAAATGATCTGTCCCTTTCAGATCTCCCCAGCTCTTTTTATACCCCCTAAACCGATGAAATTGTCTTAGTTGGCACATCAAATACACTGGAATATTATGGAAAACTTGCTTAACTTTCACGGAAAAAATACCCAGTCATTACATTTAAAAAACAGCAAAATGGTCCTGTAGCACCTTAGAGATTAACAAAAGAATATACAGTATCATGAGCTTTTGAGGGCACAACCCACTTCAAGTTACAGACTAACACGGCTATCCCTCTGAGACTTTGTCACTACACTGTTAAAATTCAACTCACGCATAGCTAGCTATTGCTTCAGTATTTAGAACAGATAAATTTTTAGGGAAACATCACTTAAAGAGAACCAGGGTGCAGCATTAGGTTTGGAACATTAAAAATATGGTTGAATTTAAAAAGTGCTGTTCTGATAAAATACTGTTCTTTGTCATACTGAAGTACAGAATTATGCAGATTTGGATGAGCTGTGGTAGCTCAACTTTTTACGATTCACTGTATTCACTTTTATATTGTTGTGGACCACTTATATTATTTGTTATATCTGTACTTTTGTCTATTACCGAAATTAGTGTAAACATTTATTGTAGAAAATCCTATAGACACTGATTTAACATCATGCTCACCTAAAGCAAGCCTAAAGTCTGCTTTTGGCACAACCAGGACCTAAAGCTATAATACTTTGGATTTGTACATACCATAGATGTATTGAGTATAAAGCCTGACTGGTCCCAAACAAGGGAATTTGCTGCAGTAGGGGAGGTCCCCTGCAACTGACCCTCCACCGGCTCCACTTTTGGTCCCAGCCCCGCAACTGGGCTCGTGGCCCCAGCCCTGCAGCTGGGTTCCTGGTCAGGGCTGCTGCTGGCTCCCAGCCAGGTCTGCTGCCAGCTCTGCCAGGCTCCCAGCCCCAGCAGGGCGCCAAACTGCCCTCCTACCACTGGGCTCCTGTCCCTAGGACTCTGTGGTCCAGGAACATCCATAGTCTTGCCAGACCACGCATGTTACTGGACCAGAGAGTCCTGGTTTAGGGAAGTGCAACCTGTATAGATGTTTAGTTGTTAATTAAAAGTCTAATGTACAAACTGATTGTAGTTATTAAAAAAGCACAACAATTTTGAGTATTTATTCAAATTGGAATAATAAGTTTAGATGTAAATATGCATGATACCTTCTCACAGTCTGTGTTTAAATATTAAGAATACTGCATTTTTAAGTGTCGTTTCTCAGAATATGAATAATCCTTTAGCTTTGAGTATTCAAGGTTTCTCGGCTTCCTGTGCAATTTAAATAGATTTATCTCACTTGGGAATGTTTGGTTGGTGGGAGGAATATGTACAACTCCCATCCATCACTGAAAGTAGTATAAAAACTAGTGATTTTTGCATCCTACTCAGATGAAGAATAAGGTTTTGCAAATTTTCACAGTTCTGAACATTGTGAGTGATGTGAAAATTTCCAGTAGGACTAGGAAATTCC
The DNA here is from genome assembly GCA_032595735.1 of Pelochelys cantorii. Taxonomy (NCBI): domain Eukaryota; kingdom Metazoa; phylum Chordata; order Testudines; family Trionychidae; genus Pelochelys; species Pelochelys cantorii. The sequence goes on from CM064331.1 coordinate 30,186,544, forward strand.
TAACAGCTACCAATACTTTCTAAAATGAAAAAATGGCAAATCCTCACTCCCTGGGTAAGATTAGCATACAAATGCTACAGCTCGTAATTCTTAAGTGTTAAGCAGCCATTTGCTACAGCACTGTTACAGTGAAAATGGAAGTAAAGCCTTCTCTGCTCTAGATAGACTCAGCCTGTAAAAAGAAATTCCGTATAAGCAGGAAATGAAAAAATATGGCAAGTGTGAGATAACAATACCAAGGACTCCATTGTGGCTTTTCGCTCCATACCCTTTTTGGACATGCTAGTGCAGAGGAGTTCAGCTATGGCAGCAGTAGTTCTTAGAGGCATATTTTCTGCTCCAGAACTAAGGCAACCAGAATGCTGGGAAAGGAATAAAATAGCTAATTGTTGAACTATTTCACAGGGTTCCATGAGTGTTCTCCCAATCTCACATCTGTGCTGAGAATTAGTGTAAAAAGGGAGGGAACTACGGAGAGCCCAGCCTTATTGCTTCATACAGCAGAGTTACTGATGTGCTGCTGGACCAGAACTAGCTATGCTATGAGCTAGCTGGGTCACTCGGACTGAGACCGTGGATGCTCTTGCACAGGGAGGGTAAGGAGAATATAGGCATTTCTGCTTTCTCCAATCCCTATACCAAAGAGAAACAGTGTGTCTAGGGGTTATAGCTAAAGCTCCATATTTGTCACCAAGATCATGCCTCTGACTTTTGCAGCAGCCCATGCGACTGGCTTAGGAATTGCCTGAGCTCTTCGGCAGCCCTCAGGCCAGCCACACTAGACATGACTGGGGTAGTCTCAGCCAGGGCTCCCCCCACTTCCCTCTAGCAGCAGGAGTTGGAAGGGCTCAGGACTGAGTGCTGGAGTGTTGGGCAGTGCTTACCTGGGGGGGGGGTCCCCAAAAGGGTGACAGGAACTCCCCTCACTCAGCTCCTACCTCCACGTGCTGCCGCCCCCACAGCTCCCTTTGGCTGCAGAACCAGGACTTAGAGGCAGCACAGGAGCTGGAGGCCGCCTCTACCCAGGAGACAGGTAGGAAGCCTGCTGCAGTCCCACCAACACTCTACCACTACCACTCCCAGGTTGCGCCCCACCCCACCCCCCGAACAGCCACAGTTACCTGCTGTGTGGCCCACCCCACCATCCGCAGCGCCCCTAAGTTCGACCCCCCTCCACCGGTTTTACTCAAGGACTAAAAGTTATAGACAGGTCACGGGCTGTGAATTTTTGTTTATTGCTCGTGACCAGTTCATGACATTTACTAAAAATATCCACAATTAAAACATAGCCTTAGTTATAGCAAAGGCCCTGAGTTTAATGCAAGCTGGGCTACTTAAGTGCACTGCTGCTTTGGGCAAGTTGCTTAAACTTTCTCATACATCAGTAATGCCCCAGGAGAAATCCAATTTTAGTAATTTATGAACTTCTAGCTTTTGCAATAACTCTCCAATGATAACCTCCCTAGGCAATTTAATCCAGTAATTAACCACCCCGAAAGTTAGGAAGTTTTTCCTAATGTCCAACCTATATCTCCCTTGCTGCAGGATGAGACCATTGCTTCTTGTCCTACCATAATTTTTTTCCCCACAAGCTACATCTACACTGTAGCCTTCTTGCGGAAAAGCTTATGGAAATGAAGCTCGGCGTGGAATATTGCCACGCTTCATTTGCATAGTTAACGAGCAGCCATTTTTGTGCAAGAGGCTTTTGCGCAAAAAGGAGCCGTATAGATGTCTCCTTTTTGCACAAAAAAACCCTCTTGTGCAAGAGCCATTTTTCCTCAAAAAATGCAGAAAAGTTTGTTTATGCACACCAGGATATCCCAGGAATCGTCCATAGAAATCTCCAGGAAACTTTTGTGGAGGTACTCTGCAAAGCTCTGCCAGCAGTTTCTTGAACAGGTGTTTCTTAGCTTCTCTCTGATAGCCTTGTCTCCCCTGAGCGCTTCTTTTGCACCTCAATTGTCTAGTGAATTGTTTGGCAGGCTCCCTGCTTTTGATGTACTTTTAAAAAATTACTGTTCATTTTCTAATCTTTTTCTACTTGCTCTTCAAATTCTTTTTTGGCCTGCCAAGTTATACTTTTACACTTGACTTGCCAGAGTTTATGCTCCTTTCTATTTTCCTTGGTAGGATTTGACTTCCAATTTTAAAAGGATGCTGTTTTGTCTCTAACTGCTTAACTCTCTTGTTTAATCATGGTGGCATTTTTTTGGTCCTCTTACTATTTTTTTTAAGTTGGGGTATACATTTGAGACTCTAATTATGGGGTTTTAAAAATGCTCCCATGCAGCTTGCAGGCATTTTGTTCCTGTGACTGTTCCGTTTAATTTCCGTTTAAACTAGCTTCCTCATTTTTGTGTAGTTCCACTTTCTGAAAATAAATGCTACGAGGGATGTAAAAAATATACAAAAACAGTAACCAATCAAAATTCTGTCGCTCACGTGGTTAAACATTCTACCGGGGATGTACAGGTAGGGAGGAAAGGGAACCGGAGAAATCCCCCTAAACCCAGCTGCCAAGCCCGTACTGCAGACTCTGCCCCTCTCTTGAGATCCTGGCTGCTGGCTCCGCTGCAGGAGGGGTCCTGGCAACTGGCAGGGTCCCAGCAGCTGGCCCCGCACTACGGGCTCTGCTGCTGGCAACGTCCAAGCATGCACATGTTGCCAACCCTTCTTTCAGTATCCTGGCTGCCAACCCCCCTCTCGGGACCCTCGCAGAGTTCAACCGTAACAAAAACTGATAAGCATCAGCATATTGGTTAACCAGTTAACCTCTTACATCCCTAAATGCTACTATGGTGGGCTTCTCTGGTATTTTCCTCTAAACAGGAATATTAAATTTAATTACATTATATTTGCTATTGCAGAGTGATTCAGCTCTATTCACCTCTTGGATTAGATCCTGTTCTACATTTAGGAGTAAAAGTAAAAGAATGACCTCTCCCATTATGGGTTCCAGGACTAGCTCCTCCAAGAAGCAGTCATTATTGGTGTCGAGAAGCTTTATTTTTGCATCCCATCCTGAGGTGACATGTATCCAGTCAATGTGGGGATAGTTGAAATCCCCCATAATTACTGAGTTTTCTATTTTTGTAGTCTCTCTAATCTCCCTGAGCATTTCTCAGTCACCTCCCTGGTCAGGTAGTGAGTAGTATATTCCAAATTCATTATTATTCTCATTATTCAAGCATAGAATTTCTATCCATCAATATTCTAATCTACAGTGCCATTTGTTTCACTTAAAATTCTTACTTGACTATATGCTTTCTTTCACTTATAGTGCCACTCCCCCACCAGAACATGTTATTCTATCATTCCTATATATTTTGTACCGTGATATAACAGTGTCCCATTGATTGTCATCATTCCATGACATTTCTATGATGCTTATTATAGTAACAGCCTCATTTAATATCAGGCACTCATTTTCACCCATCTTAGTATTTAGACTTCTAGCATTTATACACAAGTACATACAAAATGTGTCACTTTTTAGTTGTGATTAGCCTTTTTGTGATATAATTGAATGGAACGCTTTCATTTGACCTTTTCTCTTGAGTTCTGACCCGTAATCAACGTCTAGCCTCTCTGCTTTATTAGGATACAGAGAATCCCTATAGGATGTCTATCTGAAGTGTATGCTCCCCCACACCAGTTGGCTTTCCCTCAGTCCTTGTTTTACAACTCCTCCTCTACTTGGTAAAAGTGCTGACATCACAACTGCTCAGATGACAGTAGTGGCAGCCAGGAACCCCAGGCCCTTTTAAATCACTGAACCCTGGGGCAGTTGCCCCCTTTGTCTCTCCCCTCCCCATCCATGGGTCTGGCTTGTACCCACAATTCCCAGAAGAGTGACCCTTCTTTAAGTCCAGACCATTGACTTATGTGCATCATCAGTAGTTGTTCTAAAATAGCACCGTGTTCTAGAAATGAATATTAACTATCCAGCTTATAAACGTGAACTTTATTTTGAGATAAAACTGACTGAACATTTTTGAAACTTTTCAGCAAACAAAATGCAGTATAAAATCCACATTTATTTGGCATGGCTGTTTACTAAGTATTGATTGATATTTATTAAACAATAATTGTATAAGAAAGCAAAAGGAGACTAACATTTTCCTTAAGACTACAAAAAGCCTTCCTCTATTATCCATTTCTAGATTACAGCCCCTGCAGGCACAATGCATCTCATCCCCTCCTGTACCTTCCTGACTCCATACAGGATATCCACACGAAAGGAAACCTAGATTTAGTAACACAATTTGTTATAAGATCCTTGTTTCCCACCTGCCAACATAATGCATTGGTGCAAACAAATTATTCCCATAAAGCGATGGGAATATATTGGAATACCTCACTGTCTTTCTGCAGCCCTTAATATAGGTTCAAGTGCAGAAATCAACCAAAGACCTGACCTTCATACAGTATGAAAGTTGGATACAAGGGAAGAGGGTATAGGCATTACAATGTTGTTAGACAGGATTGATGCACTGTCAGGCTTTCATATCTGGAAACACAGCCTCAGAGCAATACTTTGAAGAACAGGATTATAGCATCAATCAAGACTGAAGTGATACTAAAAAGGATGCATTTGTGGGAGTTATCCAGAAGATTCAAAGATTAAGTTCAAGGAGAACTATGACCTCTCTCTGGAAACTGATAGTATCTGTCAGATCCTTCCTCTCCACTCTTTCTGAACTACCCAAAGACATCATCAGATTCATGTTTTGGTGCTAGCTACTGAATACACCGCTTGGTGGCAGTACTATCAAACATAATTCAAGAGAATGACAGCCACTGGTAACTGGGAGTAGTCAAAATACCATGTGTGTCCATGAAGCTCTAATAACCCCTGTGTACATAGATCCCACCATTCAGAAATTGCATCTAGCTAATGCATAGAATTATTCCTCCATATGGTTGTCATAATACCTTCCTAAACTGTTGGAAGGTTCAAGATAGAGTATCCCAGTTCCTCACTCCCCCAGAGAACGAATTGTTATACACCCCCAGAACCGTCTTACATATGACGCTCCTCTCCAATACCTCTTATTTTCTGAGACAAAGCTTGTCTGGGTCTGAGAGAGAGATTCTTTGCATCTTGTGTTGCCCTGTGCAAGTTAAAAGACTAATTTCCTATTGGCAAAAATAGCAAATAACCCTTTATCTATCTCAGTGCTATGAGAATTAAATAGTTAATGTTTCTGCAGCACATTGTAAATGTAAAGCAATAGAGAGGTCTCCCTTTCCAGAGAGGAGTGGCATCACAAGACATTACTCTCCCCTTTCCATCTGAATGTGTTCAACTTCTCCAAGCCCATCAAGGCAGCACCTTCTTTTCTAGATTGTATTTAAAGTTCAAATAAGAAAAAGCATGCTGCAGTTTTGAATGGGCATATTCGTACACACATGCCTCACTTTGTATAGTTCAGTAACTAATTATCTACTTCTGATTTAAGGAGAAGTATGCTCCCTCTGGAGATTGCTGATGAAAGGACATTTTACAAAGGCTAAAAAGTATAACCAAATCTATTATATTTTTAACTGTACCTAATAGGTTTTAACATTTGAGATATAGATTTCACAAACCTGAATGCAAGGAGATGGCATCTTTATAATTTGGTGTTACAATTCTCCTACCTTAGTTTGAAAGGCCTTTTCAATAGATCACTTCACCTGTGTAACCTTATGGCAAATATAAAGCTAGTAAGCATATATACATTAAAAACCTGGGAGGTAACATGTATGAGTATTGGTGAAAATAGCTACAAAGATTCTGCTTTTCCAGGTTGCTTAACTACCTGAAATGCTTCATTAATAAGATCATATTATTTTGCATAAAAATGTACAAAAATATTTGCAAAATAGCCCTTTGTATTAAAATGCTAAAAACATATCATCCAGACAATACAAATCATGGCTAGGAAAGATTTTTCTGTCATAAAGAAGATCTGATTTATTCTGACCGTTTCTGAGGATCTTTGATATCAAAGTCTCTTTATAAGACACTGACATGCATCAAATGGATGTTTGTCAAAGTACATTTTCCAGATGTCTAAATAAAACAGGTTTACTTTGATGACTTTTATACTGATAGCAGAAGGTAGAATACAGCCTTTGCTTTTATTTGCATCTCTTTACTTCAGTGGCTCACACATTTTCTTCAGTTTTCTATCTACTTTTGTTGTGCTTTTTGATGATTAATTATTACAAATTTAATAAAACATTAAATCCCCCTTTTTAAAAAAAAAGATAAATACAGTCAGGTTTATTATGATGTTCAACTCCAGAAGCATTCCAGAGAGAGGTCAGTCTAAAGGACATTCTCCATGGCAGCATACATGGAGGAGAAGTTGAGTTAGGATAGATAGAGGGCCTAATCTTGTCCCACTGAAATCAGTGAGAGCGTTGACATTGACTTCAATGGGAGTAGGACTAATATCTAAGAGATAGGCCTTCATTAAACAGATCAACTATCCAACCTTTCATAGAAACAGAAACAGACAAGGAACTCAGAAGGATCATGTCCCCTTCCCCCCTCCACACACTTCCCAATTCCTTCTGCAAGTTCCCTTTAATCATAGTTTGGCCTATCGTTCATACAATCTGTTACCATAGTAAAGCTGTAACATGCTTTAGAGTTTCACCTAGAAGATGGAAAGTGGTTAGATACTCAGTGAGGGACACAGTATGAAAACAGACGAGATATAACATCATCATCATCGGCCAACTTTGCTAAAAATATTTTATAAGATGATAATGAATCTTTTTAAAAAAATCATAATATATATGAAATTAACATATTTGAAAGTCTCATCACTGGGCACCCACTATTTTCAAGGTTTTCTGAGTTGCTTTCTTACACAACTCCAAGTTAAATATAACGTTTGTTTTAAATCATTGCCATCAAAGATAACTTTATTCATTTTCCTATGTAAACGGTGGAATGCTATGAACTGTTTGTCACAAAGGTGCCAAACTATGTTATTAGCAGTTAAATTTCACAATCTCTTCCAAATATTTTAAACACCACTAGTCACTGTGCCCAGGATATTTTATAAATATTTATCTAGGTTTTATGTAAACAAGTTGGGCAGAAAGATTTGGAAATGGAAAAAAAGAAGTAATCTCCATTTAGTGAAGATTTTGGTTTTCCTCTGCATGTAATAACTGGGGAGATAAAACTTACTTATTCTTCATTAGCCTAGAATTTTTTCTTACCAGCTGCTATTACATAAAAGGTAACATTTGTACAACTTAAGGAAATACTTGAAGAAATGGACTCAGTGGTTCAGAATTAAGATGAGAGGTAAAACAGAATTCATCCTGCTGGTAGGCAGACTCTGAGACAGCTCTTCCCACCTGAGAGTGTATGGTTGCTGGAGCTACTTAGTGGGGACCCACAATATTTTACACCATGATCCCAAATTCCTTTCCATTAATAACCCATTTTAAGGAGCCCTACTCTGCCAACTACAGAGTTCACCTGTAGCCATCTCCAATCCCATGATGCACTATGGAGCACTATCAAAGTTCTTTGGGGACCTGCAGGAATGAGAGATTTTCACCCAAATAATATTCTTCAATGTATCCAACAGCCACCATTCTTAGAGAGACAAGGTGGGTTACGTGATATTTTTATTGGCCCTGCTTCTGTGTGTGAGGCATGCAAAGTGTGTGGCTCTCCCACACAGAAGTGAGTCCAATTAAAACATTATCTCATCTGGGACCAACACAGCAGCCACCACTCTTGTCTGATAAAACAAGGCTTAAACCAGGAACCAACAGAGCTGAACGGATGATTTGCTACAGCTTGAACTGAAGAGCCAAGGCTCTCCCAGTGGTTTGCCACAAGCTCAGTTCCTCTGTGGATTGTGTATGGAGCGGGGACGTGTAAGAAACACTCACCAGTGGGTTACATATATGTTAAAATCCTGGTATGAAATTAAGCTATTTACCTGCAGTATATGGCCCTCTAATCATTAATAGTTAAATCCACTTGATTAAAGACTACTTTGAGTCATTTAAAAGAACAAAAATAACTATACATGTTCTTTCCTGAATATAGCAGCAACTCTATTCCCTCTACATTGTTGAACTATATATTTGCAAGAGTTAAATAATTTTTTGGTGGTTGTCTCCAAATGCAATAACATGTTTACCAATCTGATGAACTGGCAAGAAGGCTTTTATTTACTCTGCACAGAAGTGGTTTAAAGCTGCATGGAAAGGGTGTTCCTTAAATCCATAACTTAGATACAAATTATCAAAATTATTCTATTTTCATTTGGCACAGAATTCAGTCCACAGCATTATCAGTGATCTTCGTCGCCTGGAAGGAACTCTGGGTAAGTCACAGGAAAAAGGTGGGAGCATTGTCAATGTTTCCTGGTGGCCAGCACATGAATGTATTGTTCTAATTTTTTTTTAAATGCACTATCGCATCATGTCATATTTATTTCTGTAACATCCTCTTTCCAGGCAGGACTTGATACAGTATCTATTGACTTGTGAAAACTGCGTCAATATATGTGTTCCACTTTGCAGTCTTAGCATAAATTTAAAATAAAAAGAATTGTTCATGAGCCCTTCGTTGTGTAGATAGAACTACGACGTGTTGAGATATTCCTGGAAGTTCTTTTTTTAAGTAATTTTATTTTTTGTAAATAATGTTTTTAAATACTAACAATCTCACCTGAGTTTTGGGTTCAGAGTATCCTATCAGCTCAGTTTCACTGAGGAACAAAACTGAATCATTTCACTCGAAAAATGTCTGAAATATTTATCATAGGGTAAAGTTCATCTGTGTGCTTTTAGAGAGTCAGGAAATAGCCAATGCTCTACATAAGTCCCCCAAACAGGGCTTAAGTAAATTTAATTGGTGTAGAGGTCTTGTGCTAGCTCGCTGCCTAAGAATGGATTTCATCATACAATGAATATCCAAAAAGCAGTAAAAATGTGCAGGAAAATTGTTATATAACTTGACCTTTATGTCTTTTATTTATTTCTAATTGAACATATTAATTAGATTAAAACATTTGAGGCATGCTCTTACTAACCTCATAGATGAACTATCGCTACAGTTGCAAGGGGCTAATCAATCTGGGTTTTGTTTTTTTTGAGGGGAGAGGGGTTGTATGACAAATATGGAAAAAATAAATGTGGGACACTGAAGAGCAATTTCAGCTATGTATGTTGACACTGATTTGCAATATAGGACAAGGACAGCTGCACTGAGTAGGGAGGGTTTCCCACACTTTTCAGTACTATAACAGAACTAGCACTCAACATCTATCTTTATTTTGTTAAAAAACTGCCTGGTTAGCAAGAAGAGACTTAATATTTCAATGCTGTTATGAGTATTTTTGCCAGAAGCTCTATGCAGTGTATAGTCATTGCTAGGTGTCAGTCCCAGGATATTAGGGAGTAGGTGGGTGAGGTAATATCTTTTATTGGATCAGCTTTTGTTTACAAGTCACAGAGAGTATTTCTTCAGGTGTTGGAAAGGTACTAAGAATTTTACAACTAACTGCAAGATCTAACATAATTTAGCATAAGTAGTTAGCACATGTTCTAAAGATCACTCCCCCTGAATCCTCAAGAGAGCATTGTGATTGTCTGGTTTCACCCAAACACTTGTTATTGGGGCATTTAAAGCACTGGATGAGCGACACCACATCTTGCGATAAGTATATATAAGACACATGGATCTCATCGTGACAGGTGTGCTTTGTGAGGTGTTGATTATTGTAGCAGTGGAGATGGCATCTGCATGTTTGGCATCTAATGTTCTGGAAGGATTTTGATACCATTTTGAGTTGGTATGTCCTGGTCTATAGAGAGCTTCCTTCTGATGATGAGTTTAGGTGTTATTTGAAGGCCAGAAGAGGGATTTCAGAAAAGATTTCTTTCAGTATGGATTGTAGTTATTTGATGGTACTCCCTGTGGGTTTCTACTGTGGTGTGACCCATACAGGGTGTCAAACAATGTCTTAACAATTATATGAGTGAAACCAATCACCATGCTCTGGAATGAAATCACAGACCTCATCCTCAAAAGAAACCTTCACTTTCAGAAGATGATCCTGGGAGCTTAAATTCATAACTTTGATAGACACTAAAAAGCATGGATTAAATCATGGATACTTGGATTATGGCTTATTACAAGTAACCCACTAATTACCCTCTTTGTCTCCTAGGACTGTAGGGGTGGGCCACTTCACATCAAATGGTCCCTTAGAATATATGCCCACTGCTTATGCTAATCTATTAGATCTTGTATTTAGCTGTGACACTCTGAGTACCTTTCCTAGACCTGAAGAAGAGCTCTGTGTAGCTAAAAAACTTCTCTCTCTCACCAACAGAAGTTGGTCCAATAAATGATATTACTTCACTCACTTTGTCTCTCTATTTTGGCCATCGCATTTAAATCTGAGTGCCTACACTTAGGTCACTAAATCTATATTTAAGCACCTGAAATAAAGTAGCTTGATTTTAGAAAGTGTTCAATCCAACTGATTTGACTCGCACCCAGCTCTGAGGAAAGGGGCAGACATAGGCAGGTGACGAAGCAGCTCTCCTGCACCTTTGCTGTCTCCTTCTGCCTGATCAACTGTCTAAAGCAGAGCTGCTCAACATGCAGCTCATGGGCTTCATGCAGCCCACGGCCTGTTTGTTTGCAACCTGCAGTGCGGTTTGGATTTATGCAGGGCTCAACACATGACCCATGGGTAGGATCCTTTGAACATGGCCTCCACTGGGAACATGCTTCACAGTGGTGAGGCATCTCCCAGGAGGGGTGAGCACTGAAAGATGCCAGCAGATGGGCTGGCTGGAGCAGTCGGGTACAGGGTGTCGCTGTTTCTAGCTCCCAGTGAGGGAGCTGGGCACGCCAGGGCATTGTGGGAAGTGCTGGCTGCTTAGCCTTGTGGGCAGAGCCTGAGAGGTGCTGACTGGCTCACAATGGTCATGTCTGGTCTGGCAGCACAACTTAAGGCTTAATCTTTGTATTCATGCCTTTAGTGTGAAAGAATCTATTTGCATATATTTGCATGTATATGCAACCAACTTAAGTTGCGGCCCTTGGCGTGTGGTGTGAGTATCATTGTGGCCCCTGGGGCTTCCAAAGTTGAGTAGCCCTGATCTAAAGAGATAACAAAAGGTATCTGGGAGTCACCACTGGGAGACATACCCTGCAGACTGCAACCTGCCAAAGGCTGACACTGACATGATCTGCATTGTTTCATGTTGGGCATTTAGTTCTCCATCTGATGGGGTTGCATCACACCTGCATAACATGGCTGCCATTGAATCAGCACCTGATGTTGCATGGTTTCATTAATTGTCATATTCCGAAATGTGGAGACAGCAACACAGAATTATGCCAACCTGCAAATCAGTAAATTCTAGAATTTGGACAGAAACTTTGTCATATGCATCTCAGAATGGATCATCAATATCAAAACTAGGGCCACAAAGAGCAACTTGCATCTTCTGAGCCAAGGGTGAGTATCAGAGGTCATTTTGTTGTCAGTTTCCCTGTGCTGTGATTTTTTTTTATTAGCTTACATAAGTCTTCACCAGGAACTTTTCTTTATGATATATTCAAAAATATTCCCCGTACATCTTTGTGTTTATTCTCGTATAAGCTGCTTTTTTGTTGTTGTTTTTTTTGTTAAAGATGTACAACTTCAGGAACACATGTCTTTTGCAGTATACTGGAGGAACTCAGGTTTCAAATGAAGGTGCCAAAGCTAGGTCACTCACTTCAGCATCTAGATTCCTAAAACTGGCATTTAGTCCTGAAAATCCCAAGTTTAATATTAAACATTCCTTATTGTTAAGTCCATGCTCTTCACAAATATATGCTATATTCCTATTCAACAGCATGAGCATCATACTAGCACATACTGTGGATATAGATTTAGATAAAATTGTGTTACAGCTCTACTTCCACCTTTTTCCAGTTCTTTGTATTGTATTGTATCATAGAGGCTAATTTTAAAACTAGCAAAACATCACATACAGCAACAGGCTCACAGTGTTCTGCCCTGTTAGCAGGTGGTGTTCCAGCTGGGAAATGCTATAGCAAGATTTGCTGACTGCTTATGCAGCTGGCTACTTGCTCCGCCCTGATACAATGGAGATTGGAATAGCCCTAACAGTCTTGCAAGGAGGGAGCCTAAGAGCAACCAACACTAGGGAGAAGAGTTAAACTGGGTTCAAGTAACCCATGGGGCAGTCATGCCTGAGGAAAAAAAAATCTTAGGCTAACATTTCCATGTAATAGTATTTTGGAACTGCTTTGCTGTTAAATACATCAAACCCCAGGAAGGGGGTGTGTGTGTGTGTGTCATTTCACATGAAATGAGCTACTGCCTGCACCCCGTTACTGATCTTAATGTAATTTTAGTGCAAAGTTGCTTGTTTATCAGCATTTTGCTTAACTAATTAAAACACAGCAGAACCTCTTGCTTTGCTCCTTCTTTGTCCTCCCCCCCCCCCAAAAAATTAAAGACTTTGCTCATAGTTTCTAGCTCTTTTATTATCAAGTGTAACAGGGAATAACCTTTAATGGAGACACCAGTTAGCATCTTGCTACTTTCTTTCTCATCTTCCAAAGCCAAAGGGACAGATCTCAGACGGGTCATAGAGCAGCACTCAGTATATTCAGGACTGGTGACAGATTTTGCTAGGCCATGGGCAATGTAGGGGGGGAAACTCAGCTCCAGACCCCCGAAAGGAATGAGGATTCAAGCAGAAGGGGTGGGAGTACAGCCCTCAGCACCACCTGGACAATGCCATACCTCCCCAACCTGCCCTCAACTCTCCCTGGACTGCACCACACAGGGCTCTGAAGGCAATTTAAAGGGCCCAGGACTCTGGCTACGCAGCCCCGAACCCTGGGCCCTTTTAAATCACTGAGCCCTGGGGGCAGCAGCCCTGAGCACACCTGAGGGGATGAGAAAGGAGCCTAGGGTACACAGAGGCCAATTTAGGCCTGCTTTTGGAGGTACACAGAGGCCAATTTAGCCCCAGAGGAACTTGGAGCAGTTTCCAATTTGTGCCAACAGCAGTGTCTTAGGAGCTGTTCCACAAGTCACTCCAGGTTTTCCACACTCCTCTAACCCGCCACCTGTTCTCTTCTGCCCCCAATCCAGAAGCAGGTGCTCTAGAACAGTTCTCAACCAGAGGTCTGTATGCCCTTGGGGGGTATGCAGAGGGCTTCCATCAACTCACCTACAGATTTGCCTAGTTTTACAACAGGCTACACAATAATCACTAGTGAAGTCAGTACAAACTAAAATTTCATACAATGATTTGTTTATCCTGTTCTGTATACTACCCATTGTATTCCTTTGGTATATATGGTCATGCCAATTCTCTTCCAGAATATGATCTGAGGAAGTGGGTTTGGCCCACGAAAGCTCATCACCTATTAAACCATCTTGTTAGTCTTTAAAGCGCTACATAGTTTTTCCTTTTGTTTTAGCAAGATCAGACTAACACGGCTACCTGTCTATTACTACTGAAAAAGTAAGTAAGTATATTCCATCTGATTTAGTTTATTGTTATATAGTAAAGAAAAGAAAGTCAGCAATATTTCAGCATAAGTGTGCAGTTTCACTTTTGTAATTTTATGTTTCATTCTGTAAGGAAATAGTTTTTCATAAAGTGCAACATGGGTATGCAAAACAAATCTGTAGTCTGGAAAGGCTGAGAGAGTCTGGTGTACAGTTATCTATGCTGGCTTTATGCAACATAGAGAAATGCGTCCATAGCTGTTTAATCTGGCTGTCAATTCCCTTTGTACCACAAGGGTTAACAAGGGAACAGAGCAAGGTCAAGGGTCTAGCCCAAAAGTGACTCCTCTTTATCTCTATGGTATCACCACAGTTTTCAGCTGGCTTTCAGTCTCACCCATTTCATTTGTAGCAGTTTCAAGTTTTGTATAAAAAATATCAAGTTTCCTCCTCCCTCTTCTCTAGAATAGGAGAGCTGCAAGGACTGGTTGAAAGTCATCACCAGATGCAATAACCATTTCCAATGCAATTTATTTACTTACTTTTTTAGCCTGACAGTTACTCAGGGAGACTATGGCAGAGTAATACAGAAAGGAAGATCTCTTTGTACTATATCCCTGTTTCTGCCAGGCATTTTTGGGAACTCTTTTCCTAACTTTATATGTTGTGCATTATTGACAGGGTAAACACACTGACCTTAAGTAGAAGAAAAATATCATGGAGACAGATGTCTCTTTAAGCTGCAAAAAACAAGCTTGAGAGTTATGAAATGATAAATTCTCCCCAAGGTGGACTTCTCAGAACACTGTTGGCAAGGCACAAAACCATCAAACAACACATGGAAAAGAAAGAATAAACATACAAAATGCACACTACCCAAAGTCAGCATCCAATAGATGGTACCAACAACCACAGGGAGACAAAATTTCATTATGCCACAATGGGAGGGCACAGACAGAGTTGGGGTAGTTCATGCCCGTTGTTATTTTGACTATGGAATAAAAACTTCAGACCAGCCTCAGTGAAAATAACTGAACTATAAGACACTCACTGATAGGCATTTTAATGGAAATGCTGACAGTACTGCACACATATTGTGGGTACACACAATCCCCAAGCTGGAGAGTTAATTGCATATTGTGTGCAAATTCCCAAGATGGTGCTCCCACCCACAGCAAGACTGACTGTCATTTGCTAAAGTTTCTCACTTTCCTATGGGAACTCAAGGGAATTAAAACTGCAGAAGAAAATAAGAGAAATAGAAAAGCCTACAACTGCCCTTTCACACTACCGGACCTCCAAAACGGAGTAGCTTGGAAGTATTTTTAAAGTCGCAGAAATGCCAAAGAGACAGAGTTTGGACAGCACTGTGACGTCAAGGGGAAAAGGAAAAGGAAGAAGGAAAAGGAAGGGGATGTAGAAAGGCAATGCAAGTTTAGTGAAGGAGCTATCAATCACCTGGCTACCAACAGGCATCCTGCTAGCTAACAGGAACTGAGGGCATCAGTTTCTGTGAACCAAGGCTGAGAGAAACCAAATGAGAACAAACAGAAAGATGTAGGGAGGTGTGTGTGTGGGGGGGGGGACGACTCTTAGAGGCCAAATCCTTTCATTCCCAATTGCAAGTGACAGGGCTGGCTGGAATATTCTTTAAAAAACTTGCTTAAGCAAACGCTGAGCAAGTGCACTTAGGTCAAACAGCATTCTAGGTAAGTAGGGACAAACTGTGCCCTTTAATACATATGCAGGTGTCCTTCTCAAAGTGAGAAAAGCCCCATGTATTTACCCAAGGACAGATTTGGCACCTTAATATATACAGCCATCTTCAAGTAGTGGCAATGTCCTAGAACCTATCTGTTCTCTAAAGAATGACTGCATTGGAATCCAATAGCGCTACTCAATATAGATGAATGATCTGGAAATACCATGCCTCTTGCTGTTCTATTATGCTTAGTCATGCTACTATCTTTGTTTTTTGCAGCTTAGGGTGGTGACAGATCACAGGGGAACATTATCCTGTCAAAGGACAAACACAAAAACCTGCTTTTCCATACACTGCGAAGATTGGCAAAGCATAACATACAGGGGTATGAAGCATACCCTGATCTAACTATAACTGACAATTCCCATAGTATTATTCCACAATAGAGGCAACACTGTACATCCATGATTCTACTGTGTTCCCTACAATTCTCCAGTTCTCTAAGCTGGGACTGAGCCTGTCAATGCCAACCTCTCTGTCCCCGCTGCTCCCTCTCTGCTGTCACAAGAAACAGAAAAGAGGAAGAGATCCTCACAAATCCCTGGTGCACAGCCAGGTCATGCATAGCTAGGCTCAGCAGTCAGAGCAGGAGACCAGAGTCACAAGACTGGAATCAAAACTGGGCTGGGTCAGGGTAGCAGGAGGTCAGAAGCAGGAGATATCAAGAATTGGGCTGAATCAGGATACAAACAGGCAGGAAGTAGGAGATAAAGTAGAAGTCAAGAACCACAAGTCAGATGCCAAGAATCAAGCTAGGTCAGAATGTCAGGAGCACAGTCTCACTAGGATTGCCAGCTGGTTTAACCAAAAATACCAAACACCCCCCCCCCCCAAAAAAAACACCGGGAAAAAAATTCTGTTGAGAAAAAAAAAGGGGGGGGGGAGGCCTGACAGCAGTTATTAAGCAAAAAATAAAAAATTAGCATGGTCCCTTTAAGAAGAGGCTTTTTTGCCTGTGGCCATTTTGTTTTTCTGTTTCAGCCAGAAGACAAGTCCCTGCAGAACCAGGTAGGTGGGAGGGGTGTCTGGGGGCCCAGGGCCTGGTTGCTGAGTGTGTCGTAGGGTTGCCAGGTGTCTGGTATTTTCGCCTCCTGGCAGGGAAAAAAAACCAGAAAATACCGGCCGTTTTAGGTATCGTATTTTAGGTGTCTGGTATTTTCTGAATTTTTTTTACCGGACAGGAGGCAAAAATACCAGACTGTTCAGGTCAATACCGGACACCTAGCAACCCTAAATCTCACTCATGATTTCCATGGGGTTTCATACCAGAAATGCCGGAGTTCCTGGAGCTGTGAAAAATCCTCTTTCCTCTTAAGAGATCTGATTTCATGCTTTTAAGGCACCTTTATCCATCTGTATCAGGAAGCCTTCTTGTTATCAGTCTGTTACACAGGACATCCCCCCTCCTCCCAGATTCACTTCTGCAATCCACCACTTCTATCCTTCTTCTATGTATGTTGAATTGTCTGCTAGAGCAGTAAGTAGTCTCCAACCTTTTCAAGCACAAAGATCACTTTTTTAATTTAAGTCAATCCAGGGTCTACCTCAAACCCAAGTATCCTTTCCCCACCTTCTTCCCCGTCTTTCTCCAAGGCCCTGGCCCTGCCCCATCTCTTCTTTGAGGCCTCACCCTGCTCACTCTGTGGAGTTGGGGTACAGGAGGAGAGGGAGGTGAACACCCTAACATCTCAGCATCCCCCTCCTCAGTCTCCTCCACCCTGCACAGCAAGCAGGAGACAGCTCCAAGGCACAGGGCAGGAGCAGCAAGGCAGTGGGTAGGATTGCCAGGTGTCCGATATTCTACCAGACAGTCCGGTTTTTGCGCCCTCTGTCCAGTAAAAAAATTCAGAAAATACCAGACATGTGCAATGTCCGGTATTTTCTGTTTTTTCCAGCTGGGCGCCGGATGGAAGTCTGGTGGGGGCGGGGAGAGTGGCTGGGAGGCAGGGCCGCAATCGGCACTGGGAGCCTGTGGTAGCATGCAAAAGCCTGGCGGGGGCGGGGGGAGTGGCTGGGACTCCCATCCACTCCCCCCGCCCGGCTTCTGCACGCAACCACAGGCTCCCACCGCCGATCGCGGCCCCGCCTCCCAGCTGGGAGCCTGTGTTGCATGCAGAAGCCGGGCAGGGGTGGGGGGAGTGGCTGGGAGGTGGGGCGCAATTGGCGCTGGGAGCCCTCAGCTGATTGCGTCTGAGAAGGAGTGACGCCTTGGGGAGGAGGAGAAGCGCTGTCCCTGCTCCTGAGTGCTGTTCAAGCGCGTTGTGGCGCCGTAGTTCAGGAGAGAACCCACAGGCACTTTATAGTTGCGTTTAGGCACCTTCCATGAGCTCTCAGCCAAAACTGACTGGGGTGGAATTTCTGCTTCTTTCCACTGGGACACCCAAAGACCTGGCTGTGGGGAAGTCACCTTCCTACCCATGGCTGCCCCCCCCGCCCCGCCCTGCCATTCTGTTGCCCCGGGGTCTGCCTCTCTCTGCTTTGGGTAGCAGGCGGCTGCTTTGCAGAGCAGGCTCTGCTGCCTCTCCCTTTGTTCCCAGCTTGGTGGCTCTTGGTAGTAGCCACACAGGATGTGTGTTCGGTATGGGTGGGGTTTTTTTGTTTGTTTTGTTTTTTGCTCGACAAATTTTTAGCCCGTGTGTTCGGTATTTTTGGGAGACCATCTGGCAACCCTAGCAGTGGGAGGAAGGGCAGCTGACGTGCTGGCACTTGATAACCTACTGGCCAAAATAGTCAGCATCACCTGTCAGAGGCCCCAGGATCTACCAGTAGATCCTGATCTACTGGTTGGTGACCACTGTGCTAGAGTATTCAGGAGGTCAAAGGATGAAACATGCGCCAACATGTTTAAGACCTATCCTCAGTTTCAAGAGTTTTATTCTTTCTTCAAAACAGACTTCATTTCTGCTATTGCTGATCTTGGTTAAAACAGTAGAACATTGCATGCATGTGAGCATAATGTACAGAAAGGGGAAGTGTTCAGAAAGTTCATCTGCAAATAAGAAGAAAAATGGAAACTCATTTTACTGAAACAACCAGTTCTGGCATTGAAGTCTCAGTCTTGCAATGGGTTCAATCAAGTCAGATATTTAGGGGGTTTCAGTGTTTGCATAGAATTCAGAGTTGGTGAATTCACGTGTTGGATCAGGTTATTTGGAAGTTCACAAAAAGCTAAAAATCCTCAACTTTAAAAGTATTCTAGCCAGTAGAAAGAGTCCCAAACACAACTTTTAGATCTGAATTTAGATGTTGGAATTAGTGGATGTAAAAGGTGGTATTGAGAAAGATGATTTATTCCATAAATGAGAAAGGGCTTGAAACACTGACCAGATCCAGGTCTGACTTTCCCCGAAAGTTCCAGTGTGTTCAGGTACATGGTTTTAGTTTGTACCCAGCTCCAGTTGTTTGGGCCACTAAAAGCTTTGCTGGGATGCCCCAGAATGCATCATTCTATGATGCCACAGGTACCATGGTGTAGCCCATAGGAGCTCAAACAGATAGAGGCATTTTAGGCTATAGAATGGCTAATAAAAGTTTCTTGTTATATATTGTATACCTTTGGACATTTAAATAGATACCTCCAGCATTCAGGTTTGTTAAAAAGGCCCTATTGTCATGGGGATGGGATTATTAGCAAAATTGGCCCCAAGCCTGCAATCAAACCCACATGGCTTGACTCTTGTGCTTGGACGAAGCCCCTTTGGCTTCAGTGTAATTAGAGCAGTTATAAGGACTCTCATATGCAGATCCAACTACAGGATCAGGAATTGGTCAACAACCTAAATTTTGCAGCATGAAGATGATGTGTGAGAACCTGAATGTAAAACTGACTATTTTAACTGTCCAAGCTGAATGCAATGTAGAAAGAAGGGCAAAAAGCAGTAACAAGTAAATCAGTTTTTTAAATTCAATTTTGATAGTCTTGGTTATGCACAAGGTAAGAAATTTCAGGGTTTTTTTTTTTTAAACAACTGAATGATTTTTAACCTGAGAGTGTCCCTTTGAAACAGAATTTTTTTTTTTTTGAAAACTCAGCCATAGACTTAATCGTGACTCTTACCTGAAGCACTAAAGGGTTGGCTCCACATTGCAGAAGTTTTCTGGTGCTGATGCTGTGAATCCACAGAATAATGCATTTAGGGACATCACAGGAGTTTCAATTGGCAGGACTTCTCCGGCCCTAAATATACTGATTTTTATAGGATAGGTTTCAATATTCCTCTTTGCCAGACTAGTGGGAGCATTCACCATTATTTCAGTAAACAGCTTTTAAGAGCTGGAATTTAGTCTTCAGATTTATGTCCCTTCTCAACAGATGTTTATTCTTCCATAATGTGTCTTTCACTCTTGCTATTCTGGAGTTTCAGCACACAATCTTTTATCTTCTGCAACAGTTTTTCCTAAGAAGCAATAATTTATCACTTGTCTTGCAGCTGTCATTCTAGCATATATTCTCAGGATCTTTGCATATCACCTATGTGATATGTCTTGTCCACATTCAACTCATATTCTTTGTCAAACCTGTATTGTTATTAATCTTGCAGCATTAAATTTCTGTTGATAGCATGCCAGTTTATTCGTATTTTCTTCTAGTTGTGCTCTTCTGTCTATATTAAGTTCTTTGAGGATAAGCATTGATAATTTTCAAATTTTGTGCCAGTTTCTACCCTACTGTCCATTTGGCATCTCCTGGTAACTCATGTGGGGATTAGTTCCACTCAGGTCTGATGCCCCCTTCCTTGCACTGTGACCTCTCTCTCTCAATCTGATCTCAGGGTCCTCCTTCTGTTTAATTTGGCCCTCTGGCTAAAAGTCACGATAATCCTTCCCTTCTAGAGTATCAGTGCTCCACCTGGTCAGCTGTCCACATGCTGCTCTAAACATTCTTCTGCTCCAAGGCCAGGTCCTGTGCCACTTTCCTTCTGGCTGGTAGACTGGGCCTAACCACTACTTCAGGTTCCAGCTCAGGGACCATCTGTCTAGCAACTACAGTTTGCTTTTGCTCCCACACTCTATTGCCATTGTTCCTGGACTCTTTCCTATTTCCTTCCTCTATCTTCTGCCCCCCTCTTCTGGCTTTAGTCCAAACTCCCTTCTCCCAGGGACTAACTGTATACTACTCCTTCCTTTGGCTTCTTATTATCCACTGTAGCCCCAAAAAATCTCTCTTCTCCTAAGGAGTGACAACTTCCCCTGCAGCCTTCCGCTGTTCTGAGCCTCCAGCCTTTATACAGGCACAAACTGTTCCTGCCCACCTGGGGTCCACCTTTATTTAGTGCTTGTCCTCCAAGCCTAAATCACTTCCCAGGTACCACCCATTAGGTTAATTGTGCTAAATGTACCTGCCTTGCCTGATGTGGGATGGGCACCCAATCATATCTCAGATACACAAACTAGGGATGTAATAGTGCAGTTGATTAACCAATAAGCAAAAGCTTAAAGGTTGATGCTCCCCTGTAAATTTTTCAGCAGGTTGGCCAGCAGCCCTGCTCAGTCCTGGCTTGCAATGGGTCTGGGACCTACCCCTGCTGCAGCTCTGAATGTAAAGTGTATTAGGAGCTAGGTGGGCAGGCAACCCAGCTCAGATCCAGCTCACGCTAGGTCCACAAGCTCAGACCTTTCCCGGATAGGGGCTGCTGCCACACCGCGTTGCTGCCTCTATATCAGAGGCATCAGCACAGAGCAGCAGGCAGCCGGTCCATGAGGCAAGCTGGTTTTTAAACTAGCTCTTTTCATGGATCAGCTTCTGCCTGGCACCCCGTGCTGCTGCCTCAAATATAGAGGCAGCAGCACAGAGTGGCAGGGGGCTCCTCGGGAGTGGGGCTGGAGCACACTGGCTGCCAACCCCACCCCCGGATACTACAAAATAGTCGAGTAACCTTTAAGAATTCATGAGGTGACTTGACTATTCAGTTAACCGATATTCAACATCCCTAACACAAATATGATGCCCACTGAAGTCAGTGGGAGTTGGGCTACATCTTAAAGCCTTGATCTACATTAGAGCGTTATTTCGAAATAGCCCCCCTTATTCTGAAATAAGCGGAACATCTACACTACCAAGGCTGTTATTTCAACAACAAAAAAAAGCTAGTTGTTTTGAAATCTGTACTCCTGCTTTTCTGGGGGAATAAGCTTATTTCAAAATAGTTATCTCAAGAGTTATTATTTCTAAATAAGTTATTTTGAAATAATGTCCTAGTGTAAACATGCCCAAAGTGGTTCAAATAAAACTAACAATTACCTGTCTAATCTTTACAGGAGACCTTTGTTAACACAACATTCTCTCCCTGCTGGGTGACTTTCTCTAGGAAATTATACCAAAGAACAGCGACATTAAAGACACAACTGCACATCCACCAATGTGATTTATGCCATCAAATGCCAGCAGTGCCCCTCTGACATGTATATTGGCCAAACTGGACAGTCTCTATGAGAAAGAATTAATGGGCACAAATCATATATCCCAAACGGCAACACACAGAAACCTGTTGGAGAACATTTTAACGTGCCCAGGCACGCATTAATGGATCTCAAATCACTATGTTGTTTCAGGACAATTCCACAAGCCAAATACATAGGGAAGCCTTGGAACTTAACTTCATTTACAGGTTTGGGACCGATCACAAAGGAATAAAGACATTACCTGGCTAGCACACTACCTTCCATATCCTAATGACTTAAAAAACAGAACAATGGGTATTTAAGAACAATTTGCACCTTCTCTATCAGCTCCATGTAGCATGAACACTTTAAGGTTGCGTCTAGACATCACCCTTCTGTCGGAATAAGCTACGCAATTTGTGCTATGCAAATTGCATAGCTTATTCCATGTCTAAATTGAAAGAGCTTATTTTGAAATTTGGCACAGTCTACACAGTGCCAAATTTCAAAATAAGGCACTATTCTGACAAATGTGTTAACCCTCGTGGAATGAGGGTTACAGGGATGATACAATAGTGCATCCACTATTTCAGAAAATAGTGGGTACTTTTAAAGATGCAGCGTTGCTATTTTGGGATTCTTTCGGTATCCCGAAAGAGCAACGCAGTCTAGACATACCCTAATTGACTATTTCCCCCCATTTTTCCCTTCTATTTCTTTCTCCCCCCACATCCCATATTTATTTTGGAATGGGACCTTTAATAACTCCATTCATCTGATGAAGTGGGTTGTGCCCACGAAAGCTCATGATACCATCTACATGTTTTGTTAGTCTTTAAGGTGCTGCTAGATTATTCGTTGTTTTTTAAGTTTTTACCATCAAAGACAACAGCCTTAAATTTCATATATTTGATTTTCAGCACCTCGCCCCAATTCAAACAAACGAAACAAAACAAAAAACCCTTCTTCTGAACCCAAAGTTTGTTACTTTGTCAAATGGTGACTGCTCTTCTGAATGCTGGCTGACTTGCCAGCAAAAGAAACAACGTTTGGATTTGGGGTAGGTTTTTTTTCTGCTGCAGTCATGAGAGTTGTCTGCATGTAAAAGCAACATACACATTTGTGTTACCTCTGCAGTGCCTGACTGATAATTATTTGTAGGCAGACAAATCAGGACAGAGGAGAAGGCACCACCTATAAACACTCATCCATGGCAAAAGCTTTTGGGTTAATTTTTAGGGCTCTGGGCTTCTCCCTGTAATGCCATTCTACTCTGGTTAGTTGAACACAAGGTACATTGCTAGCACATACACGTAGCCACAATTATTTTAAAAACTTGTTCATTCATTGTTTTCACAGAATGGGGGATTTTTCAGTATTTCAGATTTCACTGTGATGAAATGGTAGTTATTTATAATTTGTAAATAAAAGTATAGAATTGCTGCAGGTATACAGTTAGCTAAAAGTTTTGTCCCTACATATTAGGATGAGTAACTATCCATCCTTTCCTCTTTGTACAGCACTGCACCATTGATAAAATGTAGCATCAGTCAGTAGTGTGTCCATAGCTATTAGTGAAGCATTTAGCCTTGATGTCATCATCCTTTTTCAACACTTAAGCAGCTTTATTCCTCTGAAGATCACTAGACAGCAATGTGCTCATAAAGAAAGTCAAAAGGTGCCCTAGATAAAAAGATCTGGGTTATGATTCACTAACCAGTGTTCACAAAAGACATTGGAGTACTCAGGATACTTGGTTAATGCCAAATTCTTGATTGATATCAACTGAACATATTCCCCATAGTCATTTTGATTTACATGATTTTCAAGGTAATACAAAAGCCAGGAAATTCAAAGATGTGACTGAATTGTTTTTATGGGTACAATGGATGACCCAATAATAAAATACCATCAGATATGGAAATACTGGACCGGATACGAGCTGCACGAAACTCAGCAAAGCAAGTTAATGAGCTGTTTTAATCCAAATTCTACAGACCCAAATTTTCAGTAGACTTAACTCAGCCTTGAGACTTGTCCATGCACCAAAATACTCACATATGAACACACAGGGCATTTGCCAACACAGGTTAAGTAGACAGGTACTCACTGTTCCATTTGCACATATTTTAACAACATTTCCTGCACAAACTCATGGAAAGAATTTAAAGATATTTACACTAGGCTCTTAGCTATGTCACACAGGCACTCTGCATTATTGTTAATCTGTGGACAAGGATTTCAATAAAGCAGTGAGGATATGAGAAATGGATATATTTTCTTTTTCATTTAAGCAGTTTTCTCCTAGCTAGCCCATAACCAAGAAATGAGGTACTACCATTTTGATTCTTTCTTGTCCTCTCTGAAGACAAATACATTTTATTTAAAAAAAATGTTTTTGTACTTCTGTAAGTCATCTTCCAGGGATCCTAGAAATCCATTTGCCATGGGAAAAAAACCCACAGAATTTGCATATGTACAGTGAAATTTTAGATTTTACATTTTGTGAAAAAATAAAAATATTAACTATTAACCACATTGTATTGAAAGTACCCGTGTCTTTTATTCAATGCACACAACCTCCCCATCTTGTGGTTGATTTTTGATTGCACTTTAAATTTACATAGCTAAACAAACTCCAATAAACTGCTTCCAACATACTGAGATTATTCAACAGCATATAGATGTTAGTGTTTGAATGCATCTCAAATTTCACTTCAGTAATTAAAATTATGAAAAAAAAAAGTTGAAATCTTTAAAAATCATTCCTAAAGACCACATCACTGAATTTGGCAAGGACAAATTTCTTGTTCATGGTAATTTGTTGTTCTGTATATAGCAAGGCTATAGCTCACATTCCAAGATAGACAACTGTAGAACACATGGAAAGCACTTAATATAAACCAAATGAAAAGAAATGAAAACAGGACTGAGACAGCACAGCCATCGACAACACTAAAAACACCAATGCACTGTGACTGGATCATTCCATTTTTGTGCATTTAATTTTTTTCTGAAAATCCAGAATATAGGCATAGAAATATTTGTTATACACAAGATATACAAACTGCAGTTCTATTATTCTTATTTTATTAATAAGGTATGCTTCAAACTTGCTTAAAATTATAATTATATCAATAAAACATTGTGTTTAACTGATACCTATATATATTGTGGACAGGAAAACTAGAGTTCAACATTTCATTTTATTTGCAGAAAAAAAGTGGGTTTTTTTAATTTCATCTGAGATTTTGAAGATTTTTTTAATCACAAGAAAACTAGAATCCCTGGTCTTCTCTAGGAGGGATGATTTAGCATTAATCAGAAGGAAAGTGAACTTCATTCAAGTCAGTGAATTCACCTCAGCATTTCCCCTCAGATTGCTTAGCAGAATTTTTTAATAAAGGGATACCAAATGTCTGCAAGACCCTTCAAGAAGATCAGTGAGTGCAGACTTTGTACAATATTTCACAGTAACTTCCTTGGAGCCGTCACAAAAATTGCCATGTGAATCTATTATGATGTAAATGTGAATTTGAATATTAAGGAATCTCAACTAAAATGTTCTTGTTCATTTGTGTCAACCCATTTTCATATTATAATAACAATTTTCTTAAAATATCACATTCCAAACACATCCTAGTGCATATTATGGACCAAAAGTCTGCAAGTTTAAATTTATGAAGTGTATTTCAGCATAACCAACAACTGGAACTAATGAGCTTCTTCATTTTTCCCCTCATACGCATCTGGAAAAAGCAACTATTTGTAAGTCTCTTCTCTGTGTGGCACACAATAGCATACAGTTGTTAGTCATGGCCTCTGGCAGGGATATAAGAAAAAGACTGAACTGTGGCCAGGATCCTGCCAGAAAACTCTGTTCCAGAGATTCAGTGGTCAGTGATTCAGCATTGTATCATATGGATATGTTAAAAACTCCCTGTAAAGGGTCTAATGGAGTAGTTTCTTTTGAGATGGTTTCAAAAAATGAGTAATAAAATGGTGCATCACTAGAAGTAGTCAAACAAAGACATGATACTCAACAATGACTCTCTTCAAAACCTCCTATAGAACCTCATTGACCAGAAAATCATCTGATTTTGCTAGTGAGGCAGATTTAACATGAATTGTTAAAGAAAAATTAGCCATCAAAATTCTTGGTCTTCTCCCTTCTATACAAGTCCTTCTTCCTCATATTCATCCTTTTCTTCCTCCCACTTGACCCATAAGGGAATTTCAAAAAGCCCAAGAAATAAATAGGGATTAAAACATTCAAGACATGTCATGTCCAGCTCACACAAAAGTTCCTCTCATATTCAGAATCTGCCATTTCTAGGCATTGTAAATTGATGCCTATGGAATTCTTGACAATACAGTTAAAAAGTCGAATTCCAGAGGAACAAAACTAAGGACACTGTCCAAAGCACAGGGATAATACCTGCGCAGAAACAAGTTAAAACCAACAGCATCACTTTTCGTTCTTTGAGGATACCGATGCTGACAACGTCCCAAAGAAATGAATGTCAGAACTAGGCAGTAATTAAACACAAAACACCTACATGACCAGTAGTTTGCTTTGTTTTAAAGTTTCTCAGCTAAACACTTTTAAGATATTTAATACTGATAAGCCTAATAGAAGCTTTCATTGAGGGATTTGAGATAGAGAGAGTGGGGGCTTGCAACACCAGGGGATGCGCATTCCGGATGTAAAAATTTAAGAGCCCAGGCTAACTCAGTATTGAGGTGTTGCCTCACATGCCTCATCCACGTGTCAAAACTTCTCACCCGAGTTAAATGGTGCTTTCAACACAGACTGCCCATGTCTTAGAGCCTGGTTTGTCTTGCACTCAGTCCTAGTATTCACCCACTTTTCAGAAAGACTCAGGTTAAACCACTCAAGTGCTTCAGAGGGGTAGCCGAGTTAGTCTGCAACAGGAAAAAATTAAAAAACAACAAATAGTTTAGGAGCACCTTAAAGACTAACAAAACATGCAGATGGTATCATGAGCTTTCGTGGGCACAACCCACTTCTTCAGCTGACCGGAGTATAATAAGTCCAGATCCAAGAATAAATAAGGGAAGGGGAGAGGGGAGAAAAAGGGGAGGGGAGGAAGAAAAAGAGAGACAGTGAGCAGATAGTTCAAATAGTTACAAGAGGCTGTTAAGAACTCAAGTGCTGATAGTCCTCCTGTGCCTTCCCATAAATCCCCCCATGTGCCCAGAAAAACAGGCAAGTTCTGCAACACCCGAATTAGAATCTTAGGAGATGTACTACCCTAAAAAAAAAAACACCTGCAGCAGCAAGCTTCAGAGCCCAAGTCAACTGACTCAGGCTCAAAGGATTCAGGCTACAGAGCTAAAAACAGCATTAGAGATAGTCAGGCTCAAGATAATACAACTTGGTTTGACAAAAGGTAGATAGTGCCAGACCAAAGTAGAGATGTAAATGACTACTTGCTTCCCCCCAGCTTGCTCCCTCTATCATAGAGGCAGCAAAGGGCAGGGGGAGAGAAGCAGGAGCCAGTGCCGAGGGGATCCCACTTAGAAGCTGGTTCCTGCACCCTCCCCCCCAGCACCATCTCCCTAGTGGGGCAGGGGAGGCAGAGATGTAGCAGGGGACTGGGTGCGAGCTGGGAAATATGGCAGCTCTTAATACATTTATAAGGCAGAACCGCAGTGGGGTTAGACACTGGGGTTGGGAACTAATCCCGCTGAGGCTTTGCAGTTCCCTTCCTGTAACAACTAATCGACTAGTCGATTAGCTGATTAAACGCCATTGAACATCCCTAGACCAAACTGGTCTCTTTGGGAAGATAACTGATTGTTTAGACAAAGGAAATGCAATAGATCTAACTACCTGATTTTCAGTACAGCATCTGATGCAATTCCACATATGAAATTATTAGTTAAACTGGAGAAAATGGGGGTTAATGTGAAAACTGAATGGTGCCTAAAGGACTGGTTAGAGGGGAAACCACAACAGGTCATACCGAAAGATGAACTGTAAGGCTGGAGATAGGTTACTAGTGGAGTTCCTCAGGGATTGATTTTTGGACGTATCTTATTTAACATTTTTATTACTGACCTTGGTAAAAAAAAAAAGGGAGTTTTCTAATAAACTTTGCAAATGACACAAACTGGGGAGGTATTGCCAATACAGAAATGAGCCAGAGTATCATATATGAAGATATGAATGCCTTGATAACTTCAGTAATAGAAATGGAATGAAATTTAACAGTGTGAAGAACATCATCCTGCACTTAGGGACGAACAACAAGACTTTTTGCTATAAAGCAGGGTCTTGCCATTTGAGGAGAAGAAAGACTGGGGTGTATCACAGGATGACTATAAGCCACCAATGTGATACAGCCATGAAAATGGCCAATGTGATCTTGGGATGCATCAGGCCGGGCATTTCCAATAGAGATAGGGAAGTGTTAGTAAGGTTATACAACGCAGATGTGAGACCTCATTTGCAATACTATGTGCAATTCTGATCTTTCATGTTCAAGAAAGATGAATTCAAATTGCAAAAAAGGACAACAAGGATGATTAGAAGAATGGAAAAGCTACCTTTATGAAATGAGTCTCAAAGAGTCATATAACAGATATGGGGAGATAAGATTCCTCTCTTTAAATACATTAGATGGATGAATACCAGGGAGGAAGATGAGTTATTTGAGTTAAGCATTAGTATTGACACTAGAACAAATGGATATAAATTGTCTAACTTTGCCATCAACACATTTATGTTATGGGACACGAGATGACGGGGGGTGGGGGTGTTTAAGAAAGGAAACTCTGATTTCTACAAAGAATCATAGAATATTAGGACTGGAAGGGACCTCGAGAGGTCATCGAGTCCAATCCCTTGCCCTCATGGCAGGACCCAGTACTGTCTAGACCAGTGGTTCTCAACCGTGGACCATATGGCTCCCCAGGGGCCACGCCCTACCTCTAGGGGGCCACATGGAAAAAACGGAACATTAGATAAATTATGTACCTTTTTTTCCAACTAACAGCAGCTATGAGGGGAGCCACAGGGGTAAATGAGGCTCAGAAGGGGACCATGAGCAAAAAAACGTTGAGAAACAGTGGTCTAGACCATCCCTGATAGACATTTATCTAACCTACTCTTAAATATCTCCAGATCTGGAGATTCCACAACCTCCCTAGGCAATTTATTCCAGTGTTTAACCACCCTGACAGTTAGGAACTTTTTCCTAATGTCCAACCTAAACCTCCCTTGCTGCAGTTGAAGCCCATTGCTTCTTGTTCATTTCTCAGAGGCCAGGAAGAACAATTTTTCTCCTTCCTCCTTGTGACACGCTTTCAGATACCTGAAAACCGCTATCATGTCCCCTCTCAACTTCTCTTTTCCAAACTAAACAAGCCCAATTCTTTCAGTCTTCCTTCATAGGTCACGTTCTCTAGACCTTTAATCATTCTTGCTGCTCTTCTCTGAACCTGCTCCAATTTCTCCACATCTTTCTTGAAATGTGGTGCCCAGAACTGGACACAATACTCCAACTGAGGCCTAATCAGCGCAGAGCAGAGCGGAAGAATGACTTCTCATGTCTTGCTCACAACACACCTATTAATGCATCCTAAAATCATGTTTGCTTTTTTTGCAACAGCATCACACTGTTGACTCATATTTAGCTTGTGGTCCACAATAACCCCTAGATCTCTTTCTGCCATACTCCTTCCTAGACAGTCGCTTCCCATTCTGTATGTGTGAAACTGACTGTTCCTTCCTAAGTGGAGCACTTTGCATTTGTCCTTATTAAACTTCATCCTGTATACCTCAGACCATTTCTCCGATTTGTTCAGATCATTTTGAATGATGAACTTATCCTGAAAAGCACTTGCAACTGCTCCCAGCTTGGTATCATCTGCAAACTTAATAAGCGTACTCTCTATGCCGATATCTAAATCATTGATGAAGATATTGAACAGAACCTGTCCCAAAACAGACCCCTGAGGGATTGTGAACCGTTAATAATTACTCTCTGAGTACGGTTATCCAGCCAGTTATGCACCCACCTTATAGTAGCCCCATCTAAGTTGTATTTGCCTAGTTTATTGATAAGAATATCATGCGAGACCGTATCAAATGCCTCACTAAAGTCTAGGTATACCACGTCCACTGCTTCTCCATTATCCACAAGACTGGTTATCCTATCAAAGAAAGCTATCAGATTGGTTTGACATGATTTGTTCTTTACAAATTCATGCTGGCTGTTCCCTATCACCTTATTATCTTCCAGGTATTTGCAGATGATTTCCTTAATTACTTGCTCCATTATCTTTCCTGGCACAGACGTTAAACTGACTGGTCTATAATTTCCTGGGTTGTTATTTCCCTTTTTATAGATGGGTACTATATTTGCCCTTTTCCAGTTTTCTAGAATCTCTCCTGTCTTCCATGATTTTCCAAAGATGATAGCTAAAGGCTCAGATACCTCCTCTATCAGCTCCTTGAGTATTCTAGGATGCATTTCATCAGACCCTGGTGACTTGAAGATATCTAACATTTCTAAGTTATTTTTAACTTGTTCTTTTTTTATTTTATCTTCTAAACCTACCCCCTTCCCACTAGCATTCACTATGTTAGGCATTCCTTCATCATACTTCTCGGTGAAGACCAAAACAAAGAAGTCATTAAGCATCTCTGCCATTTCCAAGTTTCCTGTTACTGTTTCTCCCTTCTCACTAAGCAATGGGCCTACCCTGTCCTTGGTCTTCCTCTTGCTTCTAATATATTTATAGAATGTCTTCTTGTTTCCCTTTATGCCTGTAGCTAGTTTGAGCCTTTATCTTTCTAATCTTGCCCCTGCATTCCTATATTGTTTGCCTATATTCATCCTTTGTAATTTGTCCTAGTTTCCATTTTTTATATGACTCCTTTTTTATTTTTAGATCATGCAAGATCTCCCGGTTAAGCCAAGGCAGTCTTTTGCCATATTTTCTATCTTTCCTGCGCAGCGGAATAGCTTGCTTTTGGGCCTTTAATAATGTCCCTTTGAAAAACTGCCAACTCTCTTCAGTTGTTTTTCCCCTCAGTCTTGCCTCCCATGGGACCTTACCTTCCAGCTCTCTGAGCTTACCAAAAATCTGTCTTCCTGAAATCCATTGTCACTAATTTGCTGTTCTCCCTTCTACCATACCTTAGAATCACAAACTCTTTTTCTTAGTGTCTAGCTATTGAGTGTTGCTGAAATGCTCAGTATCCAACTTACCACCATATCTGAAACACATTTGGTCGGCATTAATGGGGGGTTTGTGCTGTGGAACTGCATTTTAGTGCTGTTAGGAGGCAAGAGCAGGAATGAAGAATAGAGGGGAGGATTGACCTTGTTTTCAAATAGCTAAGGAGTATTGATGCTGGCACTGCACTGCACGCACACACACACGCACGCACGCACACATTCACATCTCAAGGGAAATATAGCTGAGTATTTGAGTCACTGTGGTCCAGGGGTGAATTTGTTGATATTTGCATACAATTTTCCACTGGCTTGTTATTCTAATATAGGAGTCTCAATAAGTCCTAGACAAGTTTTTAGAGCAATTCCCCAGGATAACTAAGGTTTATCAGGTAAATCTGATTAGATGCCAGCATTGTCCAATCTTGAATTTGAACTTGACCCTCCAAATACCTTGTTTTCTGTCCTAGAAACCTTTATTTTGCCATATTTTGGTTACCACTGTATGTAAAAAAAGGAGTATTTAAGTGCATCATTCTGGCCAAGGAAGATCAGTCTTGTAATCTGATGACAAATTATTCCTGAAAACATTTCCTTTCTTTATTCCAAAGCCAGTTCTAATTTTAATTAACCCCCGGTGAGTCCATTCCTCTCTCTCTTTTCCTAAAACTGAGGTACTGTCTACATTTTAAGCAGGAAGAGCCACTCCCAGCTTGAGAGGACATAGCATACCAAAAATACAGGGTAGCCATGGTAGCACAAGCAACAGGAGGGGTTGGCCATCCTGAGACCATACTTAGAATCTGAGATGAGTATTGCCCATCCTGCCTCTGGGACCATAATGGCCACATTCTAGTTTTAGTGAACTAGCTCAATCAGTCCCAGCTCAAGTATGGCTCTTTGAGTTGAGAACTACACTCCCAGCTGCAAGTGTCAACCTACCCTTGAACATAATAAAGAAGAACTTTGGAACAAAACCTGCTATTGAAAAGAACTTTGAAAATACACATCAAATAGACCAAAGAGCTGCAGTTTTACATCCCTTTTCCTTTCTTCCCAACTGCCAATGGCCAAAGGGCTTCAATTTCCAGATATGCTGTAAAGCCAAGCCTACATTAAAATCTACAAACCAGTTCCAGAAATCAGGACACATTCCACAAGGACCTTTTTGTGGGCTGGATGAGACTTGACTTCAGCTGAGGAAACATATAGAACTGCTACCTGGTAATCAATTCCTCTTTCCAAATGTCATTATTTACAATCTTTCTCCAATATATTTCACTAGGCTAATGTGTAAGAACCTGTGTGTGTGATTGGTCCTAGAGAGAATAAGAGCTTGTTATTTACTGACAGCTGATAGTTATTCCTTCAGTTTGTCTTTTTTACCCTGCAAATCCCAGTTGCAAAACATGCCGATGGTTAAGATGTCTGCACATATGCAGTCGTGGTTTATTATACATGTTCAGGGAGAGGTCAGCAGTAGGCCCTTGCAGTTGTGAATTGATATCGGGTCTTTCTCCCAGATACATGGGTCTCCACATGCTCTTGATTAATACAACATTTAGCTGTATTCTGCAGCATCCTTTTCCATAAAAAATGAATTCTGCATTCAAGCAGAACATTTGAGGCTGTAGCAAACTTAGGCTGGAAATTAACAGCTTGGTGTCCATCCGAGGAATGAAATTCTGGAACAGTCTTCCAATAGGAGTAGTGGGGGCAAAAAACTTAATTAGTTGTAAGGTGTAGTTTGATACATTTATTAATGGGATCATATGACAGGGTATTTTGAGATAGTAGGGGACTGGACTTGGTGACACAAGAAGGCCTTTCACGTCCCAAGTTCCTAAATGAAGTTATATACAAAAAGCAAAATTTAGGCCCAAACACATTAATCGTGTCTTTTCGGGGTATTCTAGAAAGTTCTGTGCTGTGAAACAGGGTTATATATTTGACTTAACTGATACAAGCAACACTGATAGCACTGCTGTTAAGATCTTTTCTTTAAGGAAAAGTCCAGTAACAGTTTCCATTTGCAAAAAGTTTGCTCACACAAAGAATATTATGGGATTGATGAAGGTGGCAGGAAAACGTTTCCTTTTGCTAGAGTGAAAGTTAAGTTTATTGTGCAAAGAGCATAGAGAGGATTCTCAGACTCCACTGATTCATTTAAGAATGGATACTGAAAAAAGGGTTTCTTCTTAAAGGTACAGTGTGTGGACAGAAGATAAATACCACAGTGAGCTACAAGGCCTTTTAAATAAGCCACTATAAAGATAAGTGAGAGTTTGCCATCTTTGGGAATTATCTGATGATGTCTGATGAGATAAGAAGTAATGGAGATTGATGTCCAACAGAGACCTTAATTTTCCTGTGACTTCCTTAAAATTATATGACTATCTCCCACAGAATTGCTCTCCCAAATTAGGTTACTAGACAGTAGTTTGTACTGAGGAAAATCTGAACAGGACTTTTTAATGGAATTATACTCAGTGCAGCAGGCAAGAAGGAATGTTCATTTTCAATATTAAAATACAGCTCATAAAGAAAAGTCGTAATAGTTCCCAGTTATTTGAATCTCCTCAAGTTTTGTTAATAAGAGAACTGGTGTTGATGAAGATCATTTTTTAAAAATCAGGGATGAATTTCATGCCAGAAAAGATTAATTGCTTGGAAATTTCAAATGGAATTGTAGAAAAAAAATCCACAAATTTGATGCTCCCGGGGAGAAATGAGAGTACCATTAGGATTACATTTTCTGAAAATTTATTTTGTAGCCTGAGATGCTCCGAAGGGCATAGGCAGTGACACTGCCATACTTCCACTGGGGAAAAATTAATGTGTGGTGAGCTCCCATCAACAGCCAAGCTGCCCCTCTGCCTCCCTTCTTCCCTCCTGTGCTTTTTGCCCACTGGTCCAACTCCTCCCCTGCATTCCCTAGAATACTCAAGGAGCTGAGAGAGGAGGTATCTGAGCCTCTAGCTATCATCTTTGGAAAATCATGGGAGACAGGAGAGATTCCAGAAGACTGGAAAAGGGCAAATATAGTGCCCATTTATAAAAAGGGAAATAAGAACAACCCAGGAAACTACAGACCAGTTAGTTTAACTTCTGTGCCAGGGAAGATAATGGAGCAGGTAATTAAGGAAATCATCTGTAAACACCTGGAAGGTGGCAAGGTGACAGGGAACAGCCAGCATGGATTTGTAAAGAACAAATCGCGTTAAACCAATCTGATAGCTTTCTTTGATAGGATAACGAGTCTTGTGGATAAGGGAGAAGCGGTGGATGTGGTATACTTAGACTTTAGTAAGGCGTTTGATACGGTCTCGCATGATATTCTTATCAATAAACGAGGCAAATACAACTTAGATGGGGCTACTATAAGGTGGGTGCATAACTGGCTGGATAACCGTACTCAGAGAGTAGTTATTAATGGTTCACAATCCTGCTGGAAAGGTATAACAAGTGGGGTTCCACAGGGGTCTGTTTTGGGACTGGCTCTCTTCAATATCTTCATCAACGATTTAGATATTGGCATAGAAAATACGCTTATTAAGTTTGAAGACGATACCAAGCTGGGAGGGGTTGCGACTAATCTGGAGGATAGGGTCATAATTCAAAATGATCTGGACAAATTGGAGGAATGGTCTGGGGTAAACAGGATGAAGTTTAATAAAGACAAATGCAAAGTGCTCCACTTAGGAAGGAACAATCAGTTTCACACATACAGAATGGGAAGCGACTGTCTAGGAAGGAGTACGGCAGAAAGGGATTTAGGGGTTATAGTGGACCACAAGCTGAATATGAGTCAGCAGTGTGATGCTGTTGCAAAAAAAGCAAACATGATTCTGAGATGCATTAACAGGTGTGTTGTGAGCAAGACACGAGAAGTCATTCTTCCGCTCCACTCTGCACTAGTTAGGCCTCAGTTGGAGTATTGTGTCTGGTTCTGGGCACCGCATTTCAAGAAGGATGTGGAGAAATTGGAGAGGGTCCAGAGAAGAGCAACAAGAATGATTAAAGGTCTAGAGAACATGACCTATGAAGGAAGGCTGAAAGAATTGGGTTTGTTTAGTTTAGAAAAGAGAAGATTGAGGGGGGACATGATAGCAGTTTTCAGGTATCTAAAAGGGTGTCATAAGGAGGAGGGAGAAAACTTGTTCATCTTGGCCTCTGAGGATAGAACAAGAAGCAATGGGCTTAAACTGCAACAAAGGAGGTTTAGGGTAGACATTAGGAAAAAGTTCCTAACTGTAAGGGTAGTCAAACACTGGAATAAATTGCCCAGGGAGGTTGTGGAATCTCCATATCTGGAGATATTTAAGAGTAGGTTCGATAAATGTCTATCAGGGATGGTCTAGACTGTATTTGGTCCTGCCATGAGGGCAGGGAACTGGACTCGATGACCTCTCGAAGTCCCTTCCAGTCCTAGTATTCTATGATTCTATGATTCCCAATGCTTCTAGAGTGCCACAAACAGCTGATTTACAGTATTCAGGAATCTCTGGGAAGGAGCAGGGGAAGGGTGCACTTTGAGAAGGCGGGGCAGGGGCAGGAAGAAGTGGGGTGGGGGTGGAATGGGTGCAGAGCAGGCTCAGAGCAGAGGTGGAGAGAGATGGGGCAGGGGCAGGAACCTGGGGGAAGGCATGGAGTGGGGGTGGGACCTGAGAGGAAGGGGAGTCAGTATCCCCCCCAACTTGAGGGGAAGTCAGCACCTATGTCTAAGTGTATTACATGCATCAAGGTGATTTGGCTGTGAAGGGTACAATAAAAATCATCCATGTTCATTGTAATCTTGCAAATACATTTATTTTATTCTTATTTCTCTAATGTTCCACTACTGGAGTGGCGAAAGGTATACAATTATTGAACTAAAGGAATCCATGTTTTAAGGCAAATAAACAGGGTGAGATCTTGGTCCCATTGCAGTCAGTGGGGCTGTGTCTAGACTGGCGCGATCTTGCGCCAGAGCTATGGAAATGAGGCTCAGTGTGGAATATCGCCGAGCCTCATTTGCATAACTAATGAGCTGCCATTTTTGCAGAAGAGGCTCTTGCGCAAGACAGAGCTGTCTACACTGCCCCGTCTTGCGCAAGAAAAACCCTCTTGCGCAAAGCCGTTATGCTGATTATTTTCAGGCATAACGGCTTTGTGCAAGAGGGTTTTTCTTGCGCAAGACGGGGCAGTGTAGACAGCTCCGTCTTGCACAAGAGCCTCTTCTGCAAAAATGGCGGCTCATTAGTTATGCAAATGAGGCTCGGCGATATTCCACGCTGAGCCTCATTTGCATAGCTCTGGTGCAAGATCGCGCCAGTCTAGACACAGCCTGGGAGTTTTGTCACTGATTCAGTGTAGCTGGGATTACATCGATGGTATTTGCTAGTTGCACAAATGCCCCTGATGAAGCCATCTCCTTTTATTGAGCTAGCATGTTGTACTTTATTACAGCTCACAAGTAAAACACTTTTCAGTAAATAAAACTATGAGATAACTGCTGAACCCATCAATTGAGGCCCTGCTCACAAACAATAC
Organism: Pelochelys cantorii; assembly: GCA_032595735.1. NCBI lineage: Eukaryota > Metazoa > Chordata > Testudines > Trionychidae > Pelochelys > Pelochelys cantorii. The sequence continues at coordinate 30,222,957 of CM064331.1, forward strand.
CAGTCTATAATAGTAACCATCCGCTTGATTATTATCCTCTCCCTTTTTAGATGGAGTACATTGCCCCCTAAGTAAGAGGAAGCTGGAAGTTGTTTTTAAAGCTGATGTTTAGCTTGTGCATATCCACAACACGCACACTTGACATTGTATGAAGGCTGTAAGTATGTCAATTCACCAGCCACAAACCACACATGCTGCCATTCGCAGCCCAAATCTATGATAAAAGGCTATGAATTTCATTTAATCCTCTCCTCTTCCCTCGCAGCCAAGTACCAGAGGTTGGCTGCTGTTGGAAAAATATGTTAAAAAATATTAATTATGAGTGTCTAATTTCTGGTGCAAACTGAGAATAAACCTAACAGTGAATCCTGTAAAAATTGTAATCGATGTACATAGGTAACAATATAGCTTTCAGTGTCCCATTTGATTAATTGCATGGACGAAGCTGGGTAGATGCGTTACTTCATCCTATTTCTTGTCAAAGACCAAGCAGTATTTTACTGATTTATTTATGTGCCATACATTTGGGTCTGGCTAAACTTGTGAGTTAGTGAAAACTTCCATGCTATGCTTTGCTCTCCAATATTCTTGATAGAGAGTCTGGCTGTTGTTAACTAAGCTTTCTACATTTATTATGTGTGTAAAGTTGTTTGCAGAAAATTCATGTACAGGTGCCTATCATCTGAACATGTAATTTTGCACAGCTTTTATGGACAACATTTTAAGAGAAATGTATGACTTCGGATGCCTCAGGTTTTGGTGCCGAACTGGAGACACTTTAAGGGTGCATCTGCACTGCACCCATAGCTCGAAATAAGCTATGCAATTTGAGCTTCGCAAATTGTGTAGCTTATTTTGAGTCAATTATTAAATCTGGCGCTGTCTACGCAGCACTTATTTCGAAATAAATTGCTATTCTGAAGCATCCTTTCCTCTTCGTGGAATGAAATTTACAGAGATGTCAGCATAACGAGCCCATTATATTTCAAAATAACGGGTGCACTCAAAAGATGCAGAATAGCTATTTCGGGATACCTCCAGTATCCCAAAATAGCGCTGCAGTGTAGATGTAGCCTAAAGGGCCTGCTTTTTCTCCTTTTGAAAACCAAGGCCCCAATTATTCTTTTCTGCTGAATGAACACAAAACCCAATGCTGCAGCTACTCTATTATAGTTTCCCCAGAGCTTCAATACAAGTTTCACGAACAGAGCCAAATCCTGATCCCATTGATGTCATGGAAAAACTTTCAGTGGAACCAGGATTTGCCCCACAGAAGCACTACAAAGAGCAGGCTCTCACTGAAATTCAGGCCACTAGCAAGGGTGCTGGAGCAATTTGTACAGTGGGGTGCAGAGAGCCATTGAACCAAACTGTAAAGCTTGTATGTAACAGAAATCACTTCAAGCTGGGGGTGGCAGCAGCACCCCCAATACCAGCATCTATGGTCACTATGTTTGTGGAGAAGAGCAAGTTAAAATTATAGAAAAGGGGCTGAATTACCAGTTACTATGTTATTGTTTTCACGTATATGTCTGTAGCTTCAGTTTCTCAGTATGGAAATGGAAAATGTCTAACTGAGCATTTTCAATTTTTTCTTTTTCTGTTGCTTCTTATAATGCTGCTCTGGGTTTGCAAGCTAATAGAAGCTATTTATTAAAGAAAGTTTGCATACTACGTGGGTTTATCCAAGTTCTCACAAACTTAGTATTTTCATATACTTCTTGTTAATTACCCAGACTATATGTGTGTTTGAATACACACACTTAATTGTATATGGAATAGGCCATCTGCAGTGTTTCAATAAGTTTAGTCAAGGATATTTTTTCCTTCAGTCATAAAAGCTGTTTTTAAAAAGCATCTACTTTCCACTCACCTAAGACAAGGGAGAGGTACTGGCTATCAGATCTCCCTCCGTTATCCTTTAAAAAAACCCATAACACATGTTCTTAGATGCTGCTCTAGGCAACGGTAGTGAAAGTTTGGGTGTATAATCACAGTCACCAAATTTTTCCACCACTCGAAGAGAATCTATATAGAAAACACCTCTGCATCCCTGCCACAATAATATTCAAGAATGTGTGTTAATATTCATACTTAAATTTATTATTAGGAATGGAGCCAGTGCTCCTTAGGTGTAATGGGCCTAACCAATCAGCACTACAGTGAACTGCTCCAGTTCTTTATTGAAATTCATTCCACTGTATTTGTATTGCAGAGGACTGTAGTTGAATGAGATGGAGCAGCGATCATTTGAGTAGTTTTAACCAACTACACTCCCTCATGATCAACATAGAACCCTCTGTCACTTTTGCCCCAGGGGGAAATGGTTCTTTGCAACTTACAGCAGCTTCTATAATATTTACTGTATAATGTGGCAAGAGTTAAGGTATAGCTATTGTACTTACACTCAGAAAAGTATCATCATAATATTGCTACTATTTTGGCATGTGTAGCATACCAGAGATGATTTATGCTTTGCCAAAGGTAGCCCAATTTATTTTCAAAATGACATTTAAAATAGCCTTTTGGGTTCAGACTTAAGACTCTATTTATTTGTCTGTAAATAAAGATAATGTCTGTTTAAAAAAAAGCAAAACTGAATACACATCTATTTGGTACTGCAAGTTGTGTTTGACAAGCCAATCGGGTTTAAAATATTTATACTGGGCATACAGTGGTTAATAGATCAGTTGAATGCGGAGGTTAACAAGCAATGTCCCCAAGGAGGATCTTCACAATTCATCTCTACCTCTGTACTTATGCATGTTGCAAGAGTTTATAGCATTTCCATCCAACAGCCTAGTGAGATAAAACACATGGCCCACAATACTGGCCACTACTGCAAAAGAAAATATTTTTCATATGGAGCTGAAGGCACATTAACTTTTCTGCTACTATAAACTGAGACTTGGAAAGCATCACTTTAACTGGCATGAGACCACTCTGAAATAACAAAATCATTGTGCATGTAGCAACTGATACCAAATTAAATATTGGCCAAATGCTGCCCTTTGCTGTATTCGTCCAATCCCAGCAAAACCACTAGTGCGGCCTGGGTATAATGGAAAGCAAAAATATGGCCAGTACGTATTAGAAAAATGTGTGTTAGTGGCATCAAATAATTGTAAGTTTACAAGAAAATAATATATTGTGGCATTTTCTAATCTATGTAAAATTTATGATGGACAAACATGTAAAATATAAATGAAATCCTTTTGATTTGTGGGATTAAAACCAAAGTGATGTACACAAGATCTGATTTACACCAGCATATAAAATCCTACCTTCTAGGTGTATGTTTTCCATGATCTGATTATTATTCACTATTTGTGTTACCTTCTTTGTGCCTAAGAACCCCACACATGGATCAGGATCCCATTGTGCTACGCCCTATACAAGCACAGGGGAAAAAGTTAGTCCCTGCCCCCAAAGAGTTTACAACCTAAGAGTGTGTCTACACAGTAAATGCTGAGCACAAGCTTCTCTACCTGAACTAGCTTGACTCTAGCTAGCGAAGGTAGTGAAGACTGTGCAACATGGGCTTCAATGAGAGCTAGTAAGCAGCTGGGTCTGTGCCAGATTAGTACTATCCATTCTGAAGTCACTACACTGTCTTCACTGCTAGCTGAATTCAATCTAGCTTGGGTAGGATAGCTCATGAACAACATTTGCTTTGCAGACATGCCTCAGTAGAAGACAAGAGACAACAGATGGGCATAGGGACAGATCCATTCTGAAGTCACTACACTGTCTTCACTGCTAGCTGAATTCAATCTAGCTTGGGTAGGATAGCTCATGAACAACATTTGCTTTGCAGACATGCCTCAGTAGAAGACAAGAGACAACAGATGGGCATAGGGACAGATAGATGGGGAGTACAAGAAAACCATCAGACCATATTGATCAGCATGATATGCAGCGGTCTCGGCCACTTGTTTGAAAATGTAACAAGTAGGTGATGGAGGATGGCATCTTGTAGTGTAAGATCCTGATTCATTACGGACATAATGCTCTGTCTGAGTACCTCAGCATGATGCATCATTGATCACCTGCCCCATTTAAGTTCAAGTGAGAATTTTTCAAAAAAAAAATTTACTGTGAAAAATTCACATTAAGAAGAATGGGTCATAAATTATCCACAACTGAAGAACATGCTCAATTTTCTACCCTAATTTTGGATTTTTGTGTCTATTGCACATTGTTTATTGCTGAGCACATTTTAGTAACTTTCATTTAACTCTGGTAGTTTGTAGCCATTTTCTGCAGCCAACAAAGATTCTCCTCACTTTTGGGAGCTTTTGGGGATTAACCTAAATTTTAGTTACAAATGTAGCTGGTCCTGCCCTGTAGCTAGACAAAATTTCAGTATTTAATCTGAGTGACAAGGTGATACCAGGAATATGAACATAAGATCAAAGGGTCAAGTGTAGTGAGATGGTGTGTATGTTATGACTGCACAGTACAATACTTTGACAAATTAATTCATTAGGGAGCCTTAGCACAATTAAAATCAAATCATTACTGTTTAATTTACCTCATGCATTAACCTAGTAAATATATATAAAACAACAGAAAATTGTATCTTATGGTGTTTAACAATATCCACCAAGTGCTAAATTTTAGCTGTTATTTTTTAAAAGATACGTATATAACTTAGGAAGCCACAAGGTGTCATGGTGGCTCAACTGGTAGGACTCTTGTCAGTCTAGACACGCAGGTTGTGGCTTCAGGTTGCATACCAGTGCTAACACAGTTCAATATTAGGACATCTGTGCTGTGCTGAATATTTAGAAGTGCATGTGTTGCAGCCCTTTGGATGAAAGTCAGTCAGTCAAGGCCAGCCTGGCTGGCTGTTTCAGGCTGGCTGCTTTGGTGGGTGTTAAATATCTTAGCTGTCTCACAAGCAAAAAGCTTAATGCTGGCTTATTAACCAATCATTTTACTTTGCATTATTAACCCTGTCAATGTGCTAAGAGGTACTGAAAAGAGCTGAGCTAATCATAGCAAAAAACAACAGAAAACAAAACAAAACCCCAGGCTTGATTAATTGAATCTCCTTCTACTCACAGCATTTCTGTGAGCAGATAACTTCCTGGGATGTATTAATTATTCACATATTAGACTAATTTTTGCTAGTATTTTTTCTTCTTTTTTAACTCACTGGATTTATCACCAGTTTGCTGTAAGTACAGGTTGAACCTCTCTAGTCAGGCACACTTGGGACCCGACCAGTGCCAAACCATAGAATTTGACGTATCACGGGAGGTCAATATTGTCTAGAAGTATTACCAAAACTTCCACTGCTTACAAGGCTCTTAGAAGACATTTAGAGAAAATTTAAATAACAGCACAGAACACTGAGACCCAAGACTGGTGGCTGTAAACAAACTTTATGAGACAGCAGGAAACTTGGCCACACCCATGACAAGTAAACATCCAGCTAACTAAAATCATGCTGGACCACAGATGTTGCTAGACAGAGTGCGCCAGACTAGAGAGGTTCAATCTGTACGTAATATTTTATATTCAAATTTCAACTTGTGATTGGTCATATAAAAGTCATACATACTGTTTCTGTCCCTGACTGGATGACCATAATTCTTATCATTACAATGGAGGCTTAAAAAGCCACCGGGGCTTTGAAACGCTTCCATCTAGTTTTTTCTAGAGTAACTGTATATCTAGCAATGTCCCATACCATATAAAATACCCACATGCATAGCATTCACTTCTCTGTAATTTTCCACCATCACTGGTCATTAACACTAAATAGCTTCATAAGTTTACACAGACCTGGTTATGAAGTTGGCAGGAAGATCCTTGCCTGGTTTGGTTAATTACTCCTTGCCAGAGCCCTGGCACAGAGTTTTTTGGAAACTGTCCCCTTGATGGGTCAAGTAGCATCCTATCTCATAGACAACTTTGTGGCTCAATACTGATAAGCATAAGTATCGGGTGAAGGCCCAGCTGGGGAAGGTAAGCCCCAGCCGCGCTCCTTCTGCCCCAAATCCCACCCTTTCAGGCAAGCCCAAGCGCTGCCCCAACCCCAGCCCAATCCTTCCTGGCCACCTGGAAGTCCAGGGCTGCCGTGCCACTTCCCCAGCCCCAGCCCCAGCCCCAGCCCAAGCTGAGCTACCATGCCATGGCCACAGCTTTCTTGGGTGTCCAGACTGCCATACCACGGCCTCAACCCTCCACTGCAGCCAGAGTGTGTAGGCAGTTTTGGTAAGGCAATGCCTTCCCTTGCCTACATTACCTGCCTCCCACGCTGATAAGGGGTAGTTTAAAAGTCACTTTCTCCAAGTATTAAGGAGCATGAAACTCAGTTGTTCAACATTAACTGAAAGCAAACACAAAAGGACATAAATTCATTTTTAAATTCAAGTGAATGCTCATGGACATTTTTACTACAGTATTTTTTACACACTAATATTGAGCTGTTTATCTACTGTATTGGCTCTGCTTGTAACTCATGCCAGCACATTCTTCATAATGCACCTACCCTTTATAATAATAATCCTGGGTGTGCATAAGGCATGGCAATCAAAGGGTTGTCATCATAGTTTGCTGGCACACAGGATTCCATTCCATGCATAATGTAAGTAACTCACAAAGCATTACATACATGATTGCTATGTAAAACAGATAGATGCACTATATAATAATTGCAGTACATCATATCTGAACTCCTAATTGCTAAAAATGATACTTCAAATCACATCAATGATTTTATTAGCTAATTACCCTAAGGGTTAACTGATACTCTTGTGATGCAGGATGAGGGACAAGTGACAGGGCTATTTACTGCCTTCATTCAGTGAACAAGTAAGGTGACAAATGCAGATATAGGGTTGCATATCCTTGTGCGAGCAGCTTGGCTTAGTGATGAAGAATAGGGGCTGAGGAAGGATGGATGATGAAAAGTTTTCTTATGAAGGAGGAAGTAGGTCCCTGACAATTCTTAAACATCCAGCAAACAGAATTCACAAATGAACACATCCATGACAAAAGCAAATTATTTTATGCCAATGCATTTACTTACCAGTAATACTCAGTCACAATATTATTGTGACGTTAGCCAGACTATTATAAAACCACTTCTGGTATTGAAGCCTTATATAAGCATGATGGCATTCAGGGTGACACTGGAACTAAAATGCATATGGCATTCAGCTTATAGGGAACTGGACAGGGAACTGGGCCAGATTTTCCACTGATTTACAATCCTCTCTAGTCTTTTACACTTATAACACAAACTGAGTCTACCATCCTGATTAGGTAGCATTTCATACTGACTTTGCTTAGGTATAAAATAGCATGTATGTTGTAAGCCAACAGAGAATCAAGCTCACAAATCGGTTCTGTCTAAAAAACAAAAAGTCCTGTGGCACCTTATAGACGAACAGATTTATTGGAGCATAAGCTTTTGTGGGCAAAGACCCACTTCGTCAGATGCATGTAGTGGAAATTCCAGAGGCAGGTATAAATATACAGGCATATGAAAAGAAAGGAGTACCAATTAAGAGGAAGGCCAGAGATAAAAAGACATCAGTTCAGTCAGGGAGAATGTGGCCTACTTCTAGCAGTTGATGTGGAGGTGTGAACACCAAGAGAGGAGAAACTGCTTTTGTAGTTGGCTAGCCATTCACAGTCTTTGTTTAATCTTAAACTGATAGTGTCAAATTTGCAAATGAATTGATGCTCTGCAGTTTCTCTTTTTGTTCTGTCTAGTCTCAGATAATCTCAAGGATTCCATATCACAATAAAGAAATCAGATGTTAGTGTTGTTGCCTAGCTTCTGAATGGATAAAATAAGAAGTGATGAAACCTGAATTTAGGTGGGAGATAAAAGGTTGTTCTCTTTTACTTTGTTTTCTAAGACTTTTTGTCTCATATATATCTATATCTATATATATGGGCGGGTGCAAGCACATATGCACATATTGAATTTTGTATACAATAGTTAAGTATCATTTCAAAATGTTCATTTGCAATCAAAATATATGGAAATCATGTTAAGATGAGCAACAAAAGGTGGCTGACAAAAAGGTGAAATATGGTAATATTTGAACCATAATCTCTTTACAAGCCTACCATAATGTACAATGAATATAGTAAACGTATGTATAGTAAACATACATATAGTAAAAATCACAACAGTAACTCTGTCTTACCTAAGGATTTTGCCAGAGAATTTTTCATTACTCTAGAAAATAACTTTATTAAAAACATAATTAGAAAAGCTGAGTGTTTCAAAGCTAAAAATGACTAAGTTAAGACTGAAGTTTTAACCAAGAAAGTATTCATCATGTTTGTGATGCAGCATTGCATCTCCAAGTATTCCAACTGTTTCTTACATTTAAAATAAACAAACAAATAAATGGGACCTACAACTAGAATTTCAGTCTTGGATCCATTCTAAGAAAAGAACCCCAGACATACCCAGTGGCATAAACATGATTTTCACTTTTGACCCCTAAGTAAAATAGGTAAGATCGGTGCTGTTCCTTTTGTAGCAGGAATGATGTTGTAGCCTGCAGCTAGTATTTCTGTAACTGATGGGATCCAGACAGCTATTATATCTCATATGTGTGTTGTTGGATCTCAAAGCTGTAACAAGTTTTTAGGGTTTTTTTTATAAGGAAAAAAATTAGAGCACAGACATTAGAATTAGTTCCTGTTCAGGTGCCTAGATTTGGCAAGTTGACTTTATGATTTACTGTGTAAGGATAGAAATCAGACATGGAGGAACTGTGCTTGGTGGGAAAGACAAAAATGTTCTATATTTTCAACCATGGGGCAGGGAGAGGGGGAGAGGATGTGAAAAAGGCAGCTATATGATCTATACAATAGGGTGGCGGAGTTTTTCTTTTCGTCTACCCTGCTGGCAGGTTTAAAAACTTCAAGAAGATGCGAACTCACTCTGGAAGGCCTGGCCCATGTAACCTAGATATAAAGGGATATGGGAGATGACTAGACAGAGAGGGGAAACACAGTTTATAACAGAAATATCTTCAGGCCAAACTCAGGAAGACCAGTCTGAGGTTTATTGTTTTGTTGTGGTTATCCTGTTACCAATCAAGCTTTATTTAGCCCTGGAGCACGTGGCACGTGAAAACCCCAAGTGTGGGTGAATGGGCTGGTGTGGCTGAGTAGGCGGCTCCGACACAGCGTGTGGTTTCCACATTAGTCTGCAGAGTGTGCGGTGGTAAAGAGTGAGCCTCACACCAAGGAGTAACTGGAAAAATTGCCCTGGTGTGAAGAGTCATGGGACTGAGCAGCATAAAGAAGATTCGTTCTGGTGGAGCTTCACAGCTGAGATTCTGCATTCCTACTCCAGAAGGAGTTTTACCCCTGGCAGCACTTCTAGGTCCTGCAAAGCCTTTGGTCCAGCTAGGATGCAAAAGAGATAAGAGTTGCTGTGGGGCTGTGGCTGTGGGATAGACTAACTCACCTGAGTATGTACTAACCCTCCTATACTGGCCTGGACTGCTAAGCCTGGCCCTATACCCACGCCACCATAGCAACACTTATCATGATAGCTCAGTCAAAGCTAGCAGACATCTACCTGAGCTGGAAGTTACACCCTTATGTACAGGCCAAAGAGGTTTCCTAGATTTTTACACACAGATTGTACGTGTTTACCACATTGTGGCTTCATTCTGAATATAATGGTGGTCAGTTGGGAAGTGTGCTCTGGCATACAAGTTCTGAGGAAAGAAACCCTAGAAGTAACCAAACCTACAGGGAAGGTTTAGCTAGAGAGAAGAAATCCTAGGAGTAGCTAAACCTAAGTAAAAAGCTTAATCTTGGGTTTCATATACCAGTGCTTTGTAATTACCTTGTTGTTAATAAATCAAACCCCAAGAGCAGTGAGTAACTCAATAAGAGGGAAACTGGGTGAGGCACCCTCCCATAGGGCCCTGGCAACGCTGCCCCTGAACTATGGCTCTGCTCCTCTGAGATGGCAGAAGCCACCTATAAAAATCTTTTTTGGAGTAGCGGGGGGACCCACGATTGTCCCTCCTTGGACAGTCCTCTTTCTACTCAGATCACTACTCCCCAACTTCCAGTGGGCTAGAATCTGTCCTGAAGAAGGGAAGACTCAGCCTTCACCCAAACAGGAGTACTCTGTGCAAATGTACCCGGCACAGGTGTTCAGCTGGGAAAAATCAGCACAGTTGGAATGCTTGGTGTATGACACACATGCTTGGTGTATGACACAAAAATATCCTACAAAGTGTGTAGTAAATATGTTTTAATTTCTTCAAAAATTCACCCATATTTTTAGTGATACAAAAAATGAAAAACAATGCACTGCATGCATCTAAACCCAAAGGGGTATTTGTTAGATCTAACCTAGCAGTCCTAATGCTGGCAAAACTCCCACTGAAATAAAGAATAAATGGGATGGGGTCCTTCACAGATAATCTCAGTTCTCTGTTCTTAAAATAAAAGGAGCTTTTGCTTTTCAGGTATGCTGTGCGTTGTACCTACACCCAATCTGAAGAAGACTGATTTTTTTAAAACTAATTTAGGTTTCTTTTATTTCCTTTTCTTTTTGTTGTTTTTGTTTTGTTTTGTTGCTTAAAACATGCTTTATGTTCTTTATAAACAATGAGCCGGTAAGAATATTCGTAATTTAAGAAGAAGTTTTCCCCTTAAAAATTTCACATTGATTTTTCCCCCACCAAAATCAAATAAGAAACTCTGTGCCTGCCAAGTATACAGTTCATGCTCTATATTATAATTCAAGAAAAAACAAACAAGCAGCAAGGTCTCATTGATTGTAAGCTAAGAATTACTGTGGAAAGGAAGTCAACTGATTTTTCTAGCCTCATAAATATTGTTAGTTTGTAGCAATTTTAATTGAAAACAGACTCAGATGTTTTTTAAGAGAGAGGAAAAGAAATCAGTCGAAATAATGCAAACAGTACACAGACCCTTGAATTAATTTCCATGTCAGTCTAAAAGGGGCTTAAGAGGTGTTCTTTTTAAAAAGTGGCCTTTTACTTTTACACAAACATGCTTTGAGAACAGAACAGTCTTTTAAAGTACCTTGCTGGTTATTAGTGTATTTGAGGGGAACAGTCTCATAAATTCTCAAGAATAAGAATCAACACATCAAAGCATTTTGGGGTTCTCCCACCACAAAACAAATGTATCTGGAACAAACTCAGACTTATGATATACATAGTACCAGACATCTGTTTGTGACATCAAGTTGCTATGTGAATAAATGTAATGACACAAGTCAGAATTTTATGACTAATATATTTAAAAATGTATCAGAAAGAAGAAAAAAGATGATGTCATAAGACAGCAATCTGAGGAAATAAGGTGGGGGGAATAGAGGAGGGCGAAAGAAAGAGAGAGACTTCTGTCTAAGTATGGCGCAGGGACAGGGATTGTTTTGTTTTGCTTTAAATGTTTGGTTTAATATCTGTGGAAATAAGTTTGCAGTATGTTTAAGCAGCTGTTTTAAAAATCATTGTTTTCTTTTATTGATATTTTTCACTGTGAAATCTTTACTTCTGTAAAATACACGGTACAGTGTAATAAAAGGTCATAAGATTTGATTGCTTGTTTGTTTGTTTTAAAGAAAGAATCATATTACTCTAAACTACTTTGCCAGTCACTTCTATAATGCTGTTTTCTGAGCCAGGCAAGAAGTTATATTTTACATATAAAGACATAATAGTTGAAAAATATCACCACATGTGATAGAGACAAACATATAGATCGCTGAATGATTTGAATAGATTTTACTACAAACAACTTCCAGCAAGACAAGGGAATATAGAAACAAGTGATAAACTTGACATATTTCACTGCTTATTGATAATAAAGAAAATTATCAGCCTCTAAACTGTCAGCAACTGTAAGTGATCTATCTGTAGCATGTTGTAATACTAGTGGATATTTCAAACTTTTTCATTTGTCTTATCTTTTTATTTTAAAATATTCAGTTATAAAAATATGAATTGCATGAAAGGAGAAAGGTTATTTCTTTTATGTTGGAAGTTCCATAGAGAAGGAAGATATGAAAGCTATGTTAACTTACCAGTACTTTACACTTGCTATCTATGAGAGACTGCTTACATGGCTACAAGAGATTATTTTCTAAATATTTTAAACTAATACAGATACCCAAAACATTCAGATAAATTGAGCATGAATATACCGTAAAGAAGCACCCCCACACATGCACACACAACAAGACAATTCTCAAAGTCCATGTCAGTCTAAAAGGGGCTTAAGAGGTCTTCTTTTAAAAGTGGCCTTTTACTTTAAAATAGAGGTACATTTTTATGAACCAGGAGCTTCAGTTAACAGAGATAAAAAATTAAACGTCATTTACGTGCATTTCTGTCAGCCAAAGTTACTTAAATATTTGAAAGAAAAAACATTTTTACTTGTTAAAATCATGAATACTGGAAGGACATTTGACTCCTCAAGTGGAATTAACAATTGGCATATTAATTTACCTTTTTAAAGAAAAAGAACCAATGTATCAAACTTCTGTGTGATTTGAACTTTTCTGCACAACCTTTAAAAAGGCTGAAGTCTTGTTAAAGGTTAATAACCTGGGCTCAAGCACTGCTGAAATCACATAAATAAGAAGGAGCTTGGTAGTGACAACCTTTAGCCACTGGACAATTCCCTACTTTACAAAACCAATATGTGACTGGGCTTGACCAGCATTCTTTGCTTAAGGCTGACTCAAGATTTAGAAGCCAATCATAGGAGCAGAGCACTGAAAGCACTGAGAGAGGGTTGAAGTGCAGAGGAGTATGGTAGGCTTGGCACACTTCAGAGTTTCAGTTCTTCACTCACATGGCTACAATTTGTTCCTAAATAAAACATACTTAAGAAAAACAGAAACGTGGAAGCTGTGTTGAAACAGCATTTTGCTTAGCATGTTGAGGTACAGCTACACATGCTCTGTTACGGGATATTCGTTGTCCCCACCTCATGCCAAACCAATCAGACTTGATGCAAACGGCATTAAAAGGCCTGTCCTTAAGCCACAGAACATCTGTATCCTACTCTTGGACACATCTGCGTCCCTAAAGAGGTAGTAGACCCTGCCTCCCAGGGAGAAGGAGAGAGGGATGAGGCAATAGCTGACTACTCCACTCTTTCTTAACCCACCCGAACATGCTTACAAGTCCAGCTGAGCAGTAATGCACAGGGAGCCACTGTGAAACTGGACTCTGCCATATGTGGAGTGAGGGGAGGCACATAAGAGATTCCCTCCCTCCCCCGACAAATTACCTTAGACGTTCCTCAGCTGTAGACAAATGCTATACTTGGACTCCATCGGATTTATTAAGAGAGCTACTGTTGTGCATCATGAAACAAGCCACGAAACTGTTCCTAGACTGGAAATGTGTAGTTGTGGGGTTTCTTTTTTGGGGTGAGGTGGTTCCATCCTTCTGGCACCTTTGCTTTCCATTGTCCCTGTCCAAAGTACGTCCAAAAGGGGTCCAAGAACACTACCTCCCATCCTCCCTTTTGGACACTTTCTTTATCACTGCTTTCCCTTTAAACTGCTCTAGTTCTGCTACCTATCCCATGGGATTGAGTGTACGCAAGCAGCCTCCCACCAGAGGCCATCACCTACATCCTTCCAAGGACTGCCTGAAGAAAAATGCTTATTTAGTGAGCCCATATCACTCAAAGCGCAACTACATTCCTTCCATACCTACAAGGCTCCACTGATCAGGATGTAAGATATCCAAGGCTGGTCCTAATAAAACTTTAGAACTCCAAAGCCACAAATCACAGATGGGGTCATAAGTGTGTAAAATGAATATGAAACTTCCACTTTTCACCTGCAATTAGATAACATTAGGGAATGCTTCATCACCATATGTCCACCTCTAGTCGCTGTAAATGTCAAAATGTCCAAGGAACTAAGTTTTGTACTAAAGAAGCTGCTCTAATACAAGTACAGGTGATGGTGCCAAAGCTAGTTAGAGAATCTTATCTGTCTCAACAAGTAGCCTTGCCACGGTCCAGACTTCAGGAACTCAGAAAGAAAAGAAAAGAAGAATTTTAATATCAAGCAATCACAAGGCCAAAGTGTTATTAGGCTGAGAAAAGAAAAATTTGTAATAGTGCACTTTTCATTATCCCAAATTCTGTTATAGCTCAATGAAACCCATGAGGGTAACAGTAAAAAAAAGGGTAAATTATCCTTCCTCCTCAGAGTAGCCCAACATAGAGAGCATTTGTGGAGGAGCAAAACTGTAATGAAAGGACTAGAGCCTAAATATGGCTCCACTCCTGTCAGCAAGGCAACAGGGAAAAGTCTTTCCACAAGTCCTCCATAAACTTTCCAGAGTGGAAGATTTGTAACTTCAGTCTAATCAGAAAAAAAAAAGGCATATTTAAAATACTGAAAATATCACTGAAGCAAAAAGGTTGAATTGCTAGTCACATATACAGCTTTTCAAAATAACTTCTACAAAATAATGCCAACAAGATCATTTAATAGCACTTTCTCTTTCCTGATTATTTGTAGGACACTACAATTGTTACATTAATTTGTACAGGAATGTAAATCACAGAGTTGCAAGAACCAAATAAAACACACCTTCCACACCCAAGTATCAGTCACTGCTAATGACCTGAGGCAAAACTGAGAATAGTTAACATGACTATGGAAACCAAGAACTTCTTTACATTTTTAGCTACTATCAACTGTATTTAACATATACAGACCAATAATATGTTTAGAAAATAGAAGGGTTAGGAAATCAGTCATTCTCTAGCAGTTAACCAATCAGAAAGCAGGTCACATCTTGTTAGCTGCATCATACACATTAAACGTCATGAAGTCTCTATGGCTTAGCTGACAATTCAGGCATATGTGTTTTATTTTATGATAACCTCGTGTTCCCTTAAAGAATTATAGTTCAACAAACAGATGTATATTAAATGCCACCAAAATCCTTCCTTAAAGAGTCACCACACAAATTCAACTGGACACTTCATGCTACAGAAGGCTATTGATTCTCCAAGATTTCTACTTCTTGAAGTGTTTTCAGAGCATCCACAGTAAACTACTTTGTAAAAACTGCAGCAGGAAGCATGTGTGCTGCACAGACATATGGGCAAAAATGCAGCCTGACTCCCAGTCCATATACTTTTCACTCCCTTAGATCAAAAGTGTTGCTTCATTAAATATTTACATTGCAAGGGGCAGTCCTGGATTTTTAAACCAAAAAGTATTACAAGCATTTCTTCTACTACTACTTTTCATTTAGTATATTCTTTAAGGGAGCTGATCTCCATGTACAATTCAATATGTGCAAAAGGAGTAAAACTGCACAAGACATTACAAACAGCACATTTCAAGTATTCTGACAAGTACATGAAAAAATCATGAACTGATCGTTTGTCTTGCTAAAAGCAACTGTTTTCTAAACATATGCACATATTTCAGTATCTGTTCTTTAGGCACATGTGTTCTTTAAGGGCAGCTCCGGAATAAGTTTTTTAAAACTCTGCTTCTGTTTGCTGCTGTCTTTCATATTTAATGTTAAGAGTCTGAAAAACAAAATACAGGATTGTGGCTCATTTCTCTGCAAAGGAGAAGCATTAGTTTAGTGTAATTGATCAAGGAATACCTTGCAATATTATAGCTGTAAATGCCAGCAGGACAGATCCTGAACAAACACACTAGAAAAAAAATTTCCTCGGATTGGCATCAACCCTGAAGTGCTGTTCTGTGATTTCAAGATTTCAGCCGAAACTGGTAGCTACTCAAAGAGTTGCTCTGCATGAAAATATAATGAGGCTTACCCAATTAAACTACTAAATTAATTAGGGTGTTCATTCCTGTATATATTGTGCTGTCTAATGGGACGCTTCAGACGGAATTCAGCCTGAAACCTACCACACAGTCCATGCACAGTAAAACAAGGCTGAGGGACTTACCTCTGTACGAGACTGCAGCCTCTTGTTCATTTCATAGATTCGGTACTCTGGTTGCACCATGTATGGTGAGTGTCTCCTATAAAATGGGCCAAAAGGAGAAGAATAGAAAGGGTCATGTGGTGTGCTGGACATCTTGCCTGCTTGCAGAGAATCAAGCGACACAGAGTATCATCAACATCCATACAGAGCACATGGGCTGTGTGTTCTTCACAGTACAAAGTAGCAGCAGGCAGGCACGCAGAGACAGACACACACACATCCACACAGACGGACGCACACACACACATACACACACACACACGGAACACACTGGCTGGAAACTGCTGTTGAAGCCCTTCTATAGCAGGAGGCAGAGAGAGAAGGGGGAGGAGAGAGAGAGCACAAGCTCCAGAGAGAGAGAGAGACTGGATAGCTTCAGGCACCACTGCTTGTTTTTAAAGAAGCAGTTTGTGAAGGGGTCATTTCCTGTCCACACTGTAGACTAGTTCAAAAATATAATTTTCTTCACAGTCTGAGAGAGGTCTAAGGTTTGTTTTTAATTTTTCCCAGCCAGGACCCCTTAGGAACCTGGCAGCAAAGGCTTGTTAGCATATAGGTGGTTTAACTGCTGCCTGAGCCAATCACCCTCTCAGAAGACGACATTTGTATAATAATCAGAAATGTGATGACTACAAAATACATAAACAAAGGCCACAACAATAACAAGCATTTGGAGTCCGGTGAGTCACTTCTAGGAGACTATTTCTTTCAGTAAAGATCTGTCAATTCAGAGTGTTTGTGTTTATGTACAGTGGTTTGTACAGCCTATTACACTTTTGCACGGTTTTTTGTTTTACATTTCTAATCAACAGTTAAAAGATTGCACGGGGGGGGGGAGGTTGGCTCACTCTGTCATCAGGGACTAGAAATTATTGTAGATATAGAATTTTCACAGAGAAATAATCTCAATAACACACTTCACACAAGGGAGAGCACTCAAGATTTTAACATAAACCTCCCAGAAAGATATAAAAAAAGCAAGGAACTGGGGAGAGGTGTTAAGGGAGGGGGGTAGAGACTGTATAAAATAACTGATGAAAAATTCTATTAAGAAATAAATTATAGATAATCCAATGGATCGTTTTAAAATAATAGATCGAGCTCTAATGGAGAGCTTGTTCTTATTTTCCAAGATTGTTTAAATACATAAATCTTTCACCAATTGCAGTATATTATAAATGGAAGAAATCCAAAACTGCCCACTGGGGGGGAAAAATCACTTTTTGTAAGTGAAAGGTGAAATCTATTAAATTCATATAAAAGTCCTGGAACCTACAGTGTGTGGATTAAAAAGTGTTTAATATCTAAACAACTGAAATGGGTTAATCAACATCATAGGAGATGAAGAGTTTTTGGGAGGGAAGTTTTTTAAATCCCTGTACAAAACTCGTTAAAGCCAGGACTGTGTCTTTTTATATTTCTGCAAAGTACCATGCAGATTTACAGCACAAAAAATTGTAAAAATTATAATAAACAGGACTGAATTAATCACTGGTGTAATTTCATTCAAGTCAGTGGAGTTACACCAACGATGGATTTAGCTATACAATATGCATGAGTTAACAACAATATGAGCATTTTCATACTGCTTTTCATACATACATCTCATGTTGCTTTGCAAAGACAGGGTAATTTTTATTTGTTTATTTTTATAAATAAATATGTATTTATTCCCCCCTTCTCCATTTCACAGATGAGGAAACTGAGGCACAAGCAGTGACATTTGGGCTGGCTTCCTGTTATGAGCATGGGAAATATTTTAGCTGGACCACAGGTGTCAGACCAAGGAAGTTCAACCTATACTATATAACATTCAACAGGTATACAACTACGGTCTTCTCTACACAATGTGTTAGTCTGCACTAAATGAGTGTAAATTCTAGTATACACTAGCATGTTGTGTGTGTTAACTTGTCAGTGTACACCTTGTTGATGCACACTAAAAATTCTCTCTAGTGTACAATGATGTAGTCCCAATTCAAACAGTGCTACATTAATGTGCACTAAGGGAATTTTTAGTGCATACTAGCAGAGTCCATGGGGGCCAGCTAGCATACACGCTACTGTGTGCTAGAACGTAAATCTCTCAAGTGCAGAGTAGCACACTATGTAGACAAGCCTAAGTGTGGTAACTGTGGAAAGTGGATGCATCCCTGATACAAACCCCAGTAGAACATCAGAGTTATAGACGCCTGAGGAATGGAAGTTGTTTGTAACTCTGAAATGGTCCATAACTCCGAATAATATGTTATGGATTTCAGGGACTGGGGCTGCAGTCATGGGGGACGGAGGAGTAGGAGGCTCAGGGCTTTTGCTCCACAAGAACACCAGGGCTCTGAGCTTTAAAGCTGGGGAGAGCACTGTGATTTGGGATGTCAGCCCCCAAAGCTTCATTCTCGGCTTCGGCCTCACAATAGAGTACTTGCTGTTTTTTGAGAGAGCTGTTGTCTGTTGATGCCCAATTGATTTACTTGTGGTTCCAAGTTGTGTGGGGTTAACCAATAAATGCATAACTCTGGTGTTCGTATCTTTGAGGGTCTACTGTATCTCTATAGCTATCCATATTTTATTGTAGCAAATCCCAACTATCTAACCCCTATCCTAAAATCAGTGACACAAAAGTGCAGAAAAAAAATAACAATTTTAGCTCTTCAACCATGCACATACAACTGATTTTTTTCCTAGTGTATGAAAACCTGTTTAATCAGCGCCATGTAATCAAAACGCTCAACTAACTGAAACTCTGCCATGTTTCCCACAATTTTCCTAACAAATTGACCAACACAAAGGATCTTACCACATTCTAGACTGGAGGGTTTTTCGCTTGTCCTTCGGATGTTTTTCCTAAATAGAGCTGTACTTTATTTACAAATTAAATCCAGAGCCAAAAAAAAAAATTGCCAGCTCTAATGATAGCATGCACTACATTTCATAGTTAAAGGATTGAATTTCACACATTGGGCAAAATTTAATCAATTTTGAGGAATTTCTGCCCAGTCCAAAATTCGCCCATTTCACAAAATTATGTTTTGCAGCTCGATGACTCTTTTAAATTTTGCTTGTTTCATCAGTAAAATATGAATATGAATAAGTATCATGTTTTGCTTTACTGAGAACCTTAATAGGGAGAGATCTTAAGCACAGAACTCTAATGATAGTAAAAATTAAAAATTTTGGCTATCACCCACTGATTTATTACTAGATTATAAAACCCTTATAATCCACCAGCAGCAATTAAATCCCATGCTGGTTGCCTGCCACTGACAACCTTCGATTGCTTGTCCACTTGCATATTCTCATCCTGACTTCATGCTAAAAAGTGTAAATTAAAACACAAAATAAAGAAAAATGGAATTAATGAGACAGGCAGTCACTTTTGGAGCGGTAAATATCTCTGCTGGGATCTTGTCTCTTTAAAAGTTCTGCAAATAAACTGACAGTTAGGGGCGTTCAGCTAGCACTTCCTCCTGGACTGATTACAAATTGAAGAATAACTTAGAGAATAAAGCTAGTGCGAGAAACCCGCTGGTCTGAACTAAACTCTGAATGGAGACTTCCACAAACTAAAATATTCCTTCATCTGGAAAATGGGTTTTCTGAAGCTGTGAGAGGGCACATACAGACACGAGGAAGAAAGCAGCCAGTGTCTTTAGTTCTGAAGATGAACATCTGTCATGTCTGAGTGCATGTATGTAAGAGACTGCACGCACAGTACAGTGTGTGTGTCCCGCTCTCCCTCTCCCACCCAGGCCAGGGGGCAAAGCCCAATCTACTTTCAAAGTGACCCAAACTAAAATTTCTTAGCCTCCATTACCACGTATAAAAAGAGTTTGTTTCCTCAACCAATTAGATGCTTAGAAAGCAGAAGTGTGAAAGTTAAATTAATCCAAGAAAGGAAATAATACTGAGGTATAGGGAGGCCCCAGATTTACTGGGATATAGGTATGGCATAGGTGTGGGGGACTGAATTGTGCAGAGATAAAACTTGTAAGAGCTGGGCCGGGGAGGGGGAGAGACGGGGACAGAGACACGTGCTATTCAGAAACTAAACAATGAATTTCAAGATATTCAGAGGTGCCAAAGTATAGTAATTAGCTGTCCATGTGCATTTGTATTACAGCCCTCTGCTGAATGGAATCAGAACTGCTCCACTATATGTCATAGTCCCTATCTTTTCCTTTAGAACAACCGGTAGGAACCTATGTTTTTGAAGTTTGAGGTTCTGAGTTATAGTCCTCACGACTGCCATAAAGTTCAGAGTAGTCTTTGTGTGGAGCGTGGTTACAGCTGTGTAGTACCCAAGATTTATTACAATATAATGATTGGTACACTGGCCAAGAATCAATAAGGAAGAACTTTCCCCAGGACAAAAACTGGGAGAGAGGAGGAGTGAATGGGAACAGTTCATTCATCCATCCCTGACGTTTGTACTCTCACACGTGGTCTTTTGCAGCCTTCTGGTTGTTGCTATTATTAGAAGCCTGGGGGAGATATGTTTCTACCCTGCCAGTGGCTGAGCAAGTTGCAGCATAGACTGTACTGGAACAGGAACTGTTCTGCACCACACACAGACACACCTTCCATACCACAAGCAGCCTTCTGAATGTATTTATAGTCATTATCTAGTACTGCATACATCTGTAAGGGTTAGAGTAAGACAGTGTCCCTCTCTTCATAAGTTAGCAATATATGTAGCTCTGGCAGTTGCGCTAATTTTTTTTAATAACTACTTGGTAGTAACACAGCAAAGTGATACAGTTATCTCTGCTTGATATGCAGCGCACACATCAGTCTGTTAGTACACAACGTTTATAAGAACATATTTAAGGTGGTTTGTAATTGATACGCAGGAAGGAGGAACAAGGGATGTTCTCATGTAGCTAAAAATGTATGGCAAAATGAAGATAGCGTAATTATAGGTATGCAAAAACAGAAGTCTTGTGAATATTAATTTATTGGAAATACTGAACCAAAGTGACCTGTTCCACCTTTCTTTTGTTTATATAAAAGTTTCAAGTCTTCCCCACAAGAAAAGAAATGGTGGCCAAATTTTATATTAAATGAATCTCGGCTATAAGTCCAAAATTAGTTCATCGGGAACATTCATACCATCACAAAATGAATGTGTTTCATGTGTACATGAAATTTGCTTATAATTTCAGACATCTCTAAAGGGTTGTACATGCAGTCAGTAAACAATGCCAGATTACCCATAGCAGCTAGCCATTCAAACAGCTCAGATATTGAATTTTGACTATTTCAATATTGAATATGTCCATTTTACTACAGTGATGGGGACCCTATAAATAGATAGGCTACATAGGAGTGACTAGCTACTTGCCCACAGTTTATAAGCAATCCAGAAGCTGAAAGTTTCATACATTAAATAATGTTAAATAGTGAACATGTTCAGAATAAATTGCAGGTCTATCATTCACAATTTGCGGGAAAAAAAAGAAAAATTTGTTGACTGCATTATTACAAAATGTTTGCCTGGATTATCTAGCATATACAGTAAAACTCCAATAGTCTGGCATCCAATTGTACGGCACTCCTGATAGTCCGGCATCAAAATGGCAAGAGCCTAGTGAGTGAGCTTCGGCAAAAAACGAGTCACAAGGCAGCAGCAGCAGCAGCTGCTGAACTGAGCAAAGCTGGACGGGACCGAGTCAGTCTACCACTGGCATGTGATGCTGGACAGTGCTTATGCTACAATAAAAAGGGTTAAAAACACTTTATATACAGTATATACTGTGTGTGTGTGTATATATATATATATATATATATTATAAAAACCAGTTTATAGTACCTCCTGATAGTCTGGCATATCCGATAATCTCGCACCACCTAGGTCCCAAAGGTTCCGGATTATCGGATGTCTACTGTCCTTTAATTTGCATTGATATATATGAGATTATTTCCATGATTGACAGTTATGTTCTTTCACCATTAGAACAGTGCAAGAAACTCTTTTGCAAACAAGGGAAAAATAAACAGGGGATTGCTTGAAGGAACAGGTTTCAGATTTAACAGTGCATTACAAAGAATGAGGTAGCTTGCACCTCTCAAGTTACTGTTTAAGGCTTTTGGTAGACTCAGGCAGACATATCTGTATCATTTACTTTCGAATCACATTACGAGGGTTTTTTCACATACATCATTGCTAGCAACATACAAATAATCTTAGATGCGATTCTGATACCACTATGTGACTTCAAGACTTGGGGCTGTAGGTCCATGTTTATGCCTTAATCCAGTCCTGGTTTGGCCATGTATACACTAGAGATGTAAGAGAGTAGTCAGCTAACCGATAACCCTAGGTTCATCAGTTAATCTAGGTGATTATTCGCATTTTTCCCCTCCCTTGCTGCCTGCTGTATCAGAGGCAGCAAGGTGTGGGAAGGGAAGCAGGAGCCGGTGCTGGGAGGAGCTGTCTTAAAAGCCGGTTCCCCCAAGCACAGTCTATGCGGTGCCAGCTGTCCCCACGTGGGGAGGGTGGGGGAGGCTGCCACAAAGCAATCTCTGCCTGCAATGGGCCCAGAATGGCCGCGGACAGAGGCTGTTCTGGCATTAGCCCCCGCTCCCTACCTCTTCCCCCAGCAGCCTGCATCTAACTCCCCGTGGACCAGAGCTGTTGCCACCCCATGCTGCTGCCTCTGTATCAGAGGAAGCAGCGCAGGGCGGCAGGCAGCCAGTCTGAGCGGGAAGCTGGTTTTTAAACTGGCTCCCGCCTGACTCTCCGGGCTGCTGTGTCTTATACAGAGGCACCAGGGTGGGCTGGCAGGGGGCTCCCTGGGGAGTGGGCCCGCAGCGCACTGGCTGCTGGCCCCATCCCTGGGGACTACAGAATTGTCGACTAACCACTAAGAATGCATGAGATTAGTTGGCTATTCTATTACCTGAGAGCTAACACTAGCAATGCCTGTGAACCAGTAATAGCATCAGTGGGATTTTTTTTTTATTTCCCTATTTTGACAAGGACTTTGTTGATAATAGAAAGGGAGTTGAAATTTTGCTATGCAAATTGACAAATGCTCAACAGAAGAATGCTTGCAGTGAGCCTACAAATTTGTGACCAGGCAGACTGTCAGATTTATGCAGATTGTATATTTGCAGAAGCCTACTGCGGGTGGGGCAGAGGAAGAAGAATGGGACAGTGGCAATGTGGAATAAGTGATGGCAAGGTGCTACTCTGGTGGGTCCTCTGAAAATACCATGATGTAACAAATAGATCAAGTATCAGAGGGGTAGCCGTATTAGTCTGAATCTGCATAAACAACGAGAAGTCCCATGGCACCATATAGACCAGTGTTTCTAAACCTTTTTTTTTATAAAGTACCCCCTTTTAAAAAAAAATTATAAGTACCCCCAGTACCTACAGTTTTCAGACGCACAATTTTTTTTTCTACCATTACAACACATTTATTTAAACAACTTAATCGTAGCCAAGCGGGCGATGAAATTTTTGGGTGTAAAAAGTACAAAAATAATAAAGCGCTGTAAAACTTAAAACAAAATTTCAGTTCTCTCAAAATTTCAGTTGTGTTGAGGTACCCCCCCAGACTTCTCTCGAGTGCCCCTAAGGGTACTCGTACCACTGGTTGGGAAACACTGTTATAGACTAACAGATTTATTGGAGCATAAGCTTTTGTGGACATCTGATGAAGTGGGTCTTTGCCCACGAAAGTTTATGCTACAATAAATCTGTTAGTCTATAAGGTGCCACAGCACTTCCAATAGATCAAGTTACCCGCTCTCCAATGAAGCTACTGTAACCCACAGTTCAGTGTTTGTTACACATCCCCCCCTGTACCCGACACAGAGAATATGGGTCTGTTACAACTCTCAGCTACAGTACAACTCTTTAGCTCAAGACGCAGAGTTTTATGCTTTATGCTCTGGAAGTCTCCATTCAGTTCTCAGCAAACTGCCTGATATTGTTCCACTCCAGGAGGGCAGGTCAGTATAGTTAGGAAGGCCTGATTCTCCCTTGTATTGCCCTTGGGCAATGAGAGTATAAAGTGAATGGAAAAAGCTTCCAAATCGCTGATCACTATGGATGGTAAGTAGTTAAACATGGGACAAGAGAGAAAAGAATTCGTTAAACAGGGGGTAGTTCTGGTCCCATTGAAATCAATGGGAGTTTTCCCATTGACTACAACAGGGCCATAACTTACCCACAACATTTACCCTTTTGCAGAGCCAACTACCTACATTGGACTGATAAAAAAGCCTACTATTTAATTTGTGTACAGTTTGCATGCACAGACTTTTGCGACATTGTGACTCTCAGGTTAGCCATCAGGCCTGTTCCCCAAATGTTAGCATGTTCAGGGGATGGCTCACTCTCCTTTGTTCTAAGGGTTCTTAGGTTGGACATCAGGAAAAACTTCCTGCTTGTAAGGGTGGTGTAGCAAGACAGAACCGCCTCCCCCCTCTCTCCCTCCTCCCTCTGACATCCTTGGGAAAGACAATCCTTGAGAGCGAAACTCTGTCTTCAAAGGCTCCAGGGCCTCCAGAGGTGCTGGAATGACAATGGCCCTGGATGCTAGACAGGAACCAGATAACAACGGCAATTGGGCCAGCAGACGATCGGGGCCTTGGGCTGCCTTTGGTAGGTACCAGTAATGGATACGCCTACACACCGTCCCAGAAGGGGAATCTACCGCCCCATCAGAAAAGAATGTCCGGCCCTAATGATTTAGTTACCTCCACCTCACACGTGCAAATTAAGCTTCGGACCCCCCTGAGGGAATGGGCGTCACAAAGACGTTCCAACTTAATTGGCATTTTAATGACAAGAGAAGCGTCTACGTGACCACAGGGGTATAAAGTAGGGCTCTGTGCCCCACTCTAATTGGAGAGCCACCCACATACCTGCTGGTCAGGCGGTCTTGGACCCCCCGAGACTTTAGGGACGCCTTAGTCTCGTATTGACTGCTTCCCATTGGGATTGAGAGGAACCTGGCTTCGCCGGAGTAAGGATCACAGGGGTGAGAATATACCTGCTAGGTGTCTATTTTGCATGCATTTAATAAGAGCTCAGAGAACCAAAAGGGTTTCATGGTACCTGTAAGTGACTTTTTAGTGTAATTTCTGTCTTGTCCTTTTGTAGTGGCTGTGTTATCTGTAACACAGCAGTAGCATTTAACAGCTAAGTTTGCCTTGTAACAATAAAATAGTAACTGTTTAAGCTTTAACCTGACTCCTCCTGTTGCTGTAACAGAACCAGACACAATTAAAAGGATCACAGCCGGTCAGGGGTAAACGTAGTAAGAGCTGAGCTTAGGGTTGTGCCGCCTCCACGGGGCAAACCTTTGGGGCACCCGTCAGCCTCCCGTGGCTGCCTGCTGTGAAGGGACCCTGTCCTAGCAGCTAAAGACTCGGGTGTAATAAGCTGTCCCTGTGGACTCTTGGGGCACCCGTCAGCCTCCCTTGACTGCCCGCTGCGAAGGGACCCTGTCCTAGCAGTTGAAGACTCGGGTGTGTAATAGGGCGCTCAGACCACTCACTGCCCCGGCCACCAGCTGACAGGTGGTTAAACACTGGAATACATTGCCTAGGGGGGTTGTGGAATCTCCATCACTGGAGATGTTTAAGAGGAGGTTAGATAGACATCTATCAGGGGTGATCTAGGCGGTTCTGGGTCCTGCCGTGAGGGCAGGGGACTGGACTTGATGATCTCTCAAGGTCCCTTCCAGTTCTAATGTTCTATGATTCCATAATTTCATGAAGGGGCTTCTCTCCTATTCCCATGCTCCAACTTAGCTCCTCCCCTTAACTACTCCAACCTTCTCGCCTCTTTTTTACACAGCATCCTCATCCATCTCTTCCCTCCTCTCCCCAGCACACAGCAGAGTCCCTCCCCCAAAACCACATTTTCCCCAAGACAGACCTCTCTGCTCCCTCCTCTGCCTACTGAGAGCTTGGCTGCCCTAGCAACAAGAAATGAGGTGTGAGCAGATGTTACTGACATGGTTGTTATTGAACCAGTTCAGACTCCTGCACCCTTCTCTGTTCAGCTTGGTCAGTACCAATGGCTTGTCCCCGGAGGTGAAGCATGCAGAGAAGTGTTATTGCTGAGCTATCAAACAGAGAAGAAAAAGGGGAATTTCAGTCACTGTCCCCCTGCAACCTTACCCAGCAGTTGAGGAAGTGCACAGCATAGAGCCACAGTAAGAAAAGGGAAGTTTTGCGATGTTTCAAGTTGGCAGATGGCCAAAGAAGCTGGAGAGGTGGTGGTGGAGATGGCCAAGGCAGCTGGAAACGGAATAGTCCTGCCAAAATATCTTAGTCGGCACAGAACCAATGACCAGGGGAATCCGAACACATTACAGTAGATGCAGAAATAAAAAGCATGTGGCACAATCTCTCAACTTTAATGGGAAACTTTCTGGAACGTGTGTCCTATGTGATCATTTTCAGCTCATGTGCAAACTTCTTAACTCCTTTCCCCAACCCCAAGCAGGAATCAATAGAATCTATCTCACTCCATTCACTCTTATACCAAAGATATAACCTGACTTGTGGGCACATCTTAAGCAATCCTTTCACCTAACCATCCTTCCCAAATATAGGAAAGCACAGCCTGGTTATAACAGAACGGGCATGAGGAAAGTGTGAGATAAAAAGCGGCTCTCTATGGCTAGGGAGCCACATATGAAAACTCTGGCATAGTTTTCACCTCTCTTTGGAAGTTCACTATTCCTTCCTATCACTGCCCCACCATCCCAGTGCTGATTTACCTATTAAAGGCCTCATCCAGCACTTAACTTTCAGTATATATATGTAGCTGAAAGCATACTGTATGAGCGAGATAGATTACACTGATGCTAGCAAGATCTTGTACAGCTGCCAAGATAGAACTGAGATAACCAGGGTTTTCACTTTTTAAGTCTGATTACGTTCCAGGAGTGAAATATTCCATCTCAAGAAGGCAGAAGGCTGCCTATGGATCTCTTCTTTTCTTGAATGATGTTTTACACAGTAAAAGAGACTCAAAGCAAAATATATGGCTAAGGAAACTTTATTTTCACTAAGCTGCAAATTATATTTGGTATATATTTTGCTCACTCTAAATAATGACACTCCAATTACCTGTATCCAAACAATGCAGAGTCTCTACTACATCCTTTCCAAAGTGATAGTGTGCCCAGATTACTGGCAAAGACTAGTGCTTCATTCATGTCTTCTCTAGAGCAAGGGTCCTGATAAGTATCACCAGATTTCAGCAGTGGATCATACTAAATGTTTTCCTATTCCCATAAATGTGAATCCCATGAAAAAAAAAAAAAGAATGGCAGAGGAGACAACAAGAACAAAAAGGCATTACCTTAATAGTAAGGCCTTTGTATTTACTTACAAAAGCAAAGTAGCTGTGTCAAAGCTGCCTCAGAACTTGTAGCTCAATTTTTTTTGGAACTTAGCTAGAAACTGCAGCACAACACTTCCCACCGTTCTGAGACCACTGGATACAGGAACATCTGTGATACAACACATTAATTCTAGGGCTGAGTTACAGTTCTGTAATTTTAATCCAGAATGTGATTGATTCTGTAGTTTTATATTGGGGGGGGGGGAGAAAAGTTTTGGGGGAAGAAAAAGGACCCATCTTCAATCAGTTACAAAGCTTGTTAATTAAAAAGAGAAAAAGCAATTTTAAATTAACAGGATAAGCAGTGTTTTCTTCACTTTCTTCAGTTTTTCCCTATAGTCTATGGTGTATTACTTGCATATTACCTGGTGCTGGCCACTGTCGGCAGACAGGATACTGGGCTAGATGGACCTTTGGTCTGACCCGGTACGGCCGTTCTTATGTTCTTATGTTCTTATGTTCTTATGTTCATATATATATATATGCTAGAACAGAGAAGGAATTGGTCTGTCCTCAGGCCTAGTGTACACTAAGTCCCACCCTTTCTGGTCAATCTAACCGTTACAACTTCAGCTATGTGAATAGCACAGCTGATGAATCGCCATACTTACCGCAGTGTCTTGCGTGCAGTAAGGTCGGAGGGGGCTGCTTTCTTGTTGACTCCAGCTATTCTTCTACTCTGGCGTAGTACCAGAGTTGATAAGAGAGCACTCAGAGGTCGATTTATTGCATCTAAGCAGACATGACAAATCGACCGCCGGTGGAACGATCACTGCAGCGTTGACCCCCAAAGGGGAACCTTTTTTGGGTTGGGGACCACTGACCCACAGAAAAATCAGTTGGGGGCTGCACACCACACAAGTGAGATGCAAAAACAAACAATCCCTCACTGACAGGGCCCCTGACTGAGAAGGAGAAAGACACTCCCCACATTCCCCTCTCACACCAGAGCCTAAGTGCAGGGCAGGCTAGTAGATTGTGTGCGCTCCAGCCCTGTGGTGGGGCAGCAGGGGGGGCGGGAGCACCAGCAGGGACTTCCCAATGCTGGGGGTACCCTGAGCCTCAGGGCCGGCTCCAGGGAAGCTAGGGGCTGCATCCGGCCCCTGGGCCTGAGGTTCCCCACCCCTGTCCTATGTAGTGAAGGCAAGCCCTCAGTTAAAGTCATATAGTGACTTGCCCTTACAGCAGGATCAAAATGTTCCTATTTCACACTATGATTAAATTAAGTTAGGATAGCATTTCCAAGTGTGTAAGTGACTCAGAAACACAAGACCCACTGAAAAATCAAAGTGTTTTTGTTTGGGTTATTTAATCCCACATTTGCTCTCCATATTTACTGACTTTTTCAGAGGAAATGCTTCTAAATGTTCCCTTGTAAAAGTCTGGTCTGGTCTGGACCTACCTACTTACCTTCCTTCCTTCCTTTTTTTTTTAAATTCACTGGCTGCTCCCTTTGGCTAAACAGCTCTTGTCCCCACAGACTTTAAACCTCCTACACATTGTGACAAAAATCTCAAAATGTGTCTGCTTTTGAAATATTAAAATTAAAACTCACAGTGATTTCCTTATTGAGACAGCAAGAAAACTGATGGAATTGCTTTACCAATGCTACAGCACACAGCCTCTGTAGGTATTTGTATTTTTCATAACCACTCTCCCTGCTCTGGTAACCCTTACTATCTCCTAGTAACAAAAAGAATTCGAAGGGGCTGAAAGGGGGAAGCCCAAGTTGTCAAGCATCTATAACTTCTATTTCTGCTCCGGAGGTATTTTCAGATGAAACTCTCTCCATCTTTATCCCCCCTCCCCACACACACATGCCATGTTCCGGCCTCTATTACCAACAAGAGGCAAGAAGAATGGAGGGGAGTTGCCAGCTTTTGCAGTGTTATCATGAGTCTTACACTATTTGATACTTTTCCTTGAAATCCCAGCTCACAGAATTATGTGCTTTTATTAGACTCTCAACTTTCATTTTAAAAAATAAATAAATAAAGCTTTCTAACACTTACAGGAAAGCTTGAAAACATGACCTAAGTGCATCCTACAGGCTCACAGGCCAGAAGGCAAATAGAATTCAACTTTCTTTTAAAATCTCATGATTTTGGGGGGAGGGGGGGTCTGACTCATGATCTTCAAATGTTTGTGGCTGGCAATACTGTTTGCAAGCCTGAGTGGCAGTGCTCTGAGCTCTGCAGTAAAGCCAGGTTCCCTCTTCTGAGCTTCCTGAATGCTTTCAGCCTGGTGTATGCATATCCCTAGGGTATGCAGAGATCTTCCAGGGTGTACATGAACTCATCAACCCCATCTACACTAGGGGATAAATTCAAATTAAGATACACAACTTCAGCTATGCTAATTGCATAGCTTAAGTCGAAGAATCTTAAGTCGAATTTTGGCACAGTCCACACTGCGGGAAGTCAAAAGGAGTATACTCTCCCCCTTTGACTTCGCTTGCTCCTCATAGAAGCAGGACAACTGGCATCAACAGGAGCACCCCTCTCAGTTCAAATGAGTGTGTCTTCTCTAGACCCACTAATTCGAACTCTGGAAGATCAACTGCGACTGCTTCAATCTTATCTGTAGCGTAAACAAAGCCCTAGAGATTTGCAGGGTTTTACAACCGGCTACATAGAGAGCACTAGCAAAGACACTATGAACTAAAATTTCCTGCAATAACTTGTTAATGCTGCTGTATATGCTATACACTGAAATGAAAGTACAATGTGCATATTCCAATTTCTTTAAAATGAGCAAGTCAGCAATTTTTCAGTAATAATGTCCTTGATGCTTTTGTATTTTATGTCGGATTTTGTAAGCAAGTAGTTTTAAGTGAGGTGAAACTTGAGCAGATGCAAGATAAATCATACTCCTGAATAGGATATGGAAGTCTGGAAAGGTTGGGCTAAAGGTAAGGCCATAAGCAAGTCCAACAGACTGTTTAGAGATGACCTTCTGCTGCAGAAAGCTAGGATTTACCACTTATTTTTGGACATCTTGGAGGAAGATGATAACGATTTCCTCCTCCTTCCACTTGCGTTCCCTGCCCCTCTGCTCCATCCTTCCACAACAGCCGTTCTTCCCAGAAGTGAGTTCTTTGAGATATCATTTGTAGGTGGTCAAATGGAGGTTACTTGAGACTTAACCAGCTGGTTCTTAGCTTTTTACAGTATTCAGTCTAGCAACCTTAAATTTAAGTTAATGAATTGTTTTTGTATGGGATTCGGAATGTATGTCATGCATAAAATATAACATGACCCACTGTCAACATCAGAGGAACAGCTATAGACAGCCATGTTGTACTGAAATAATTTTCCCTTTTCCTATCATAACATCGTATAAGTATAGTAATGGGTTCACTAAGACTTGTAGTACATTGCTTTCTCATCATAATCTCACATAGTAATGGCATTGTAATTAGGGGTGAACTGTTCCCAAAAGGTTTGAGGTACAGTCCAGTTCAGTTAAACCCCTGCAAGCAAAGATGCTTATCTCACTTGATCCTGTGCAAAGTCTTCTCTTCATCGTCAACCTTCTCTACAGTCTCTCTGCCCCTTCTCCCACCCCAGTTATAGCCTTCTCCTTTCCCTCCGCTCTGTCCATACCTTACCTTTCTTCCCCTCTCTCCAATTATAGGCTGTTCCTTGCTAGATACATCATATGCTGAACCAGATCAACTGCATTCTTCCCTCTTTCTATTTTAGATATTCCCCAAAGAAATTACTAAACCTTCCCTGCCACCCTGTGTATTTCCCCCCTACAGAACACTTGGTTCTTTCCTCCATCCATGGTCTGTTCTGCTTTCAACACTCCCACGCCACAAAATTTTGCTTATCTGTCCCTACCCTGAATCCACAAGAGGGTCTCAGCAGGTCTGGCAAAATGCTGGTAAGTTGCAGTGCTCAAGCCTTGCTTGATCACCACACTCCAAAGATGTTTTGTGCATCTGCAACCCACAGAAACCCTGAAGAATATAAAATATGGCAATGGCAAACAGCCCAGAAAAATGATCAGATCTGCTGATGTTCTGCCAAGGATTTTGTGCATCATCAGCAAAAGTAGGAGGGAGCCTGTTGGAAACCAAAGGATGGGAGAGACCTGAGAGCAGTGATAGGGGAATTATATTTAAATCAGTCCAGACAGTTAAAAACAACTTTATGCTTTGGGAAGGGTATTTATTTGTTTTGAGGGCAGAGAAAAAGAAAACAGAATTTTAAGACATATTATTGCTATTTTATATTGAAACATCACTATAGAAACACTGTTGGAACAAATTTTGATGTCAAATATGAATGTTTAAGTCTGGAATAAGGTTGCTGAAGTCAGAGAATTCCTAGGGAAACTGGAATCAAAATCTGACCATCTAGAGTTAAGTCATTTTTATTCAAATAGGGTATGTCTACACACCAAAATTATTTTGAAATAACAGCCGTTATTTTGAAATAACTTTACTAGTGTCTACACAGCCAAACCGCTATTTTGAAATTAATTCGAAATAGTGGAGCACTTATTTCGAATTTGGTAAAGCTCATTCCATGAGGAATGACACCAAATTTGAAATAGCTATTTCGAAATAAGGCTGTGTAGACACTTATTTCGAAATAGGGGGCCTCTAGCCTTCCCAGGGTGCCCTGGTGGCCACTCCAGCCTCAACCAAGAACACTCCTCTCCCTCCCCCACTCCCCGGAGCCCTTAAAGGGGTTGATTCTGGCCACAGTGACTGTGCCAGCTCCAAGCCTGCCAGCCCAGAGCCAGCAGTCACTGCCCCTGCCCCAGTGGCCCCAAAACATGAGCCAGCAAGCCACTGGCAGCCAGCCCTCCACCACTCCCTAGGAGCAGTCTGCCAGCTCCCAGGAGCCCGCCAGGGCCCGGAGAAGGTGGGCGCCTTCCTGGTCCAGGGTGGAGATCATGGACCTTATTCAGGTTTGGGGGGGGGATGCCCCCAATATCCATGATCTCCACACTAGATGGAGGAACGTGGCCGTCTATGGCAGGATAGCTGCCAGCCTGGCCACCAAAGGCCACATGCGAACCCAGGAGCAGGTCTGCATGAAAATCAAGTTGGTCCGGCAAGACCCCCAAACCTGAGCCTTGAGCTTCCCTTCCCCCTTCTTCCCCTTGCTTCCCCCTTCCAGCTCCCTCCTCCCAGGTTTCACCCTCCCTTCTCCCACCCTGTCTTCTCCCCTCTCCTGCCTCCTTTCCCCAGTCTCACCAGAGTCTCACTCCCCCACCCCCTCAGTTTTGTTAAATAAAGAGAGTTTGTGTTCATGAAAATACGTGTATTTTATTTGACATCAGGAAGGGGGGTTAGGGAGGGGTAAGTGGAAGGACGTGAGGGAGGAATGAGGCACAAGCCCCCAGTGGGGCAGACCAGGGAGGCTCTTAGTGCTCCTCAGGGTGGAAACTCTCCCGCAGGGCCTCCTGGATACTGACAGCCCCCTGATGGACCTCCCAGATGGCAGCCTGCAGAAAGTGCAGCCGGGCTCGCAGCAATGCGTCCATGAGAAGCACCAGAGTGCCCAGGGGCAGCTCTGGCTCCATGTTGCAGAGTGCTGTGGTGTCCCGAGTCAGGGCAACCAGAGCACGCAGAGACAAAATGCTTTGCTGTCTCTCATCGAGATAGGCAAGCAAGCAGGGAAAGCTGAGAACCGGCTGTCCGGGGGGGGTCCCTTTAAGCACAGGCCTCAGATAGCCTCAGGCAGCAGCCACACAAAGTAACTCCTGACCTGATGCCCTGCCGGACCTGGTTCCGGCCGGCCTTAAATGCGATTCAGCATCCACTCAGCGTGGACGCGCTATTTCGAAATGCATTTTGTGTGTAGACATGTTATTTCGAAATAACTTATTTCAATTTAACTATTTCGAAATAAGATATTTCGAAATAACGCTGTAGTGTAGACATACAATTGCAAGAGTATGTATATATGGGTAACACCTCATTTCAATCAAATAGGATATGAAATTCCACTGCTATTGAATAAATAAGGGCTGGGTGAATTGATGGAGATAAATAAGAGCCATCCCATTCTTATACCGTCTCCCATTTTTGGAACAGACCTTGAATCAAACTCCACCCATGTCTAGGAACTGAAATGTTGAAACTCAAATTTTAAACTTCTGACCTACATTTTGGACCAGAATTGCAAACTGCAGAAGTCTCACAAAATAGTCTATTTTCAAGAAACTTCCAGCATTAATATGCACACTCAGATTGCAAAAGTTCAAATGAACTTCAAACAAGTGTCCAAAGTTTTGCATGATTATCAGAATTCACACTCCAGCCTTTTCAGGTTTCCTTCTATTGCTGAAAACTAGGGTTTAAAATGAACACCAAACTCACATGATAATTTCAGCATCAAATCAATAAAAGTACATTATATTGGGTGCCTTTAAAAAGCTGTATCAACTCAGGGGCCTAAAGCATTTTTTGGCTGACTGTTGCAAATCAACGCCAGTTTATATCCAGTTGCTAAGGTCACAATACCATTACATTTGTAAACTAATCAAGCTGCAGATATGGAGACAAATTTAGCTACCAATATCAATTTCTTCTGATTCTATGTCCCTCTGTATCAGCTGACTCCAATCCACTGCAAGCAAATGGCTGCAGAGGCTGGCTCCTATGGTCATGCTGAAGGATTTGTATTTACTTAAGTTGTGGTGGTCAATGTGTTACATGAATCTAAGAAGGGAATACCATACACTGCAGTTTTTGTTTGCTACGAACTTCTCTAGCTTATAACCAGAACAGCTGTTGTGCTGTGTGATTCAGACATGCTGTATATACTGTTGACATTTTACATGCATCGTATCTGAAATTCACACATTTTAATCATTTTTACAATTTTGCAGCTAAGTTAATACCTTTATTTTCCTAACTTCTACACCAAATGGGTCACGGATCTTACAGAAGACAGCCTGTTTTTAACAACCATTTTTATTCAGCTTTGAGTGTTAAGCACCTTTGAAAATCAAGCCTCTAAATACGGATTTAGGACCTTAACTTTAAGCACCCATCTAATAAAAAAGTTGCTCCTTTTCAGGTGGCTAGTCAAAGTTTGGTGCTCAGGGATGTTCCAGCAGGAAGTAGAAATTGATGGAACCTAGAATTCTCTCTGGTGCAGTCTTTAAAGAATCATAGAATACTCGAACTGGAAGGGACCTTGAGAGGTCAATCAAGTCCAATCACCTGCACTCATGGCAGGCCCCAGCTAGTGATGTTAAATTTCAATTAATTAACTAATCGAATAGTCGATGGGATTTCCATCGACTATTTGATTAGTTGATAAGGACAAGCACGTTCCACCATTGATAAGGACAAGCACGTTCCACCAGGGGCTCTTGTACATTTCAAAGTTTGAAACTCCATGTAGAGCCCAGAGTCAGTGGGAAACTCCCCACTGATCCCAGGATCCACATGGCATTTCAAACTTGGGGGCTCTTGTACATTTCAAAAAAGGAAGCAGCGCATGGAGCCTGGGGCCAGTGGGGAGTCCCCTGCTGGCACCAGGTTCCTTGCAGCGCTGCCACTTTGAAATGTACAAGAATCCCTGTTGGGACTCTTGTACATTTCAAAGTTGGAACACTGCCGCTGCGCCCCTGCTCCTTCCCATGGAGCTGGACCTGGGGGAAACCGGCTTTTAAGCTGGCTCCCTCCAGCATCCCATCCTCTTTTCCCTTGCTGCCTCTTTGTGATAGAGGCAGCAAGTGGGGGAAGCAACTAGTCGACTAGTGGGATGCAGGAAGGAGTGTGGGATCTGGGATGGAGTTTGGGTGTAGGAGACGGCTGTGACCTGGGGCAGCGGCTCGGGTGCAGGGGTGTCAGTTGTGACCTAGGGCAGGAAGGGATGTGATCTGAGGTAGAGAATTGGGGTGCAGGCTCTGAGAGGGGGTATGGGTGCAGGAGGTGGGACAGAGGCTTTGGATTCTACGGGGTAGAGGGGCAGGAATAGGGGCCAGAGGGTCGGGGAAGGAGGCGTTGCACAGCCAGGGGCAGGTTCTGGCTGGGAGTCTTAACTGAGTGACTCCCAGCCAGCAGTCCAGCAGGTTTCTCAGGCAGGCTCCCCACTTGATCCCCATGTGCATCTGTGAATAGCTGCAAGCCCATGGGGGGAAAGAAAGGGTGTTTCGTGCGCTTCCTTGTCTTCAAATAGGCAGCTACCATTGGCTGGAAATTGGCCAATAGGATTGTGCTGGGGGCAGAGGCAGTGCACAAAGCCTCTCCTTCCCCCACCCCTCCCCGGGACTGACAGCCGGCTTTTGTGAGTGGCCTGCAGGGAGTGGGGCAGGCAGGGAGACTGCCTGAGACTCCCCGCTGCATCCATTGCCTGGGTCTAGTGGCTTGGTGGGCCAGATTCAGCCTCTGGGCTGTATTTTGGCTAGCCCTGATCTAGATCTTCCCTGATAGTTTAAGCTGCTCTTAAATATCTCCAATGATTGAGATTCCACAACCGCTGACAGTTAGGAAGTTTTTCCTAAGGTCCAAACTAAGTTGTGTCTAGTTGTGTCCGGTCTTGTGAGGTGTGCCAGTGGATGGGAAAGCCCCAAGACTGGGTCAAGGCACCTCTCCAGCCACTCCCCATAACAGAGGTTCCATTCCAGCATTTAGCTGTGGATATTCTGGGTCCTTTCCCTAAAAAGACATCCAGAGGAAAACAAAATATACCAGCTTTCATGGATTTTGCCACTTATTGGCCTTAAGCAGCAGCACTAGGGAACACCACAGCCAAGAGCTTGTGCCAGGCACTGACAGATATTTTTGCCAGAGTAGGTTGGTCCTCTGAGATCCTTATGGATTCAAGGATTAACTTCCAGGAAGGGACCATGGAACTTCTTTGGGAAGCTCACGGGGTGAAACACTTGGTTGCCATCCCTTACCACCACCAGACAAATGGCCCAGTGAAGAGATTTAATGGAACTTTGGGAGCTATGATATGCAAATTTGTAAATAAATGTTCCAATGATTGGGATCTGGTGTTGCAGCAGTTACTGTTTACCTACAGAGATGTATCCCATCCCAGTTTGGGAGTCTTTTCCTTTGAACTTGTGTATGGCCATGAGTTTAAGGGGCTAATGCAATTAGTGAAGCAGCAATGGGAAGGGGCTACCGCTTCTCCAGGAGCTAACATTGTGGATTTTGTAGGCAACTTGCAAAACACCATCAAAGACTCTTTAGCCCTTGTTCAACAAAACTTACACAATGCTCAGCAAGAACAGAAGGCCTGGTATAAACATGCCAGAGAGCGTTCCTTCAAGGTAGGTGAGCAAGTCATGGTCCTGAAGACACTCCAAGCCAATAAGATGGAAACATCCTGGTACGGACTGTTCATGGTCCGAGAGTGCATAGGAGTGGTTAACTACCTCATAGCATTCCCAGACCTTAACCTTAAGCCTAAGATATATCATGTTAATTCTCTAAAGCTTTTTTATTCCTGAGAATTCATGGTTCTTCAGTTCACAGCCCACAAGATAGATGACGCTGAGTAGCCTGAAGTAGACTACTACCACTGGAAAGGCAAGGGTGGCGTCGAAGAGGTAACCCTCTCCATGAGCCTCACAGCAGATCCAGGAGCTGTGCATCAGCTTTGCGCCGATGTTTTCAGTGACCCCAGGATGGATTGACCAGCTTACCACTCCATTAACACAGGTGAAGCTCACCCCAATCAGAGCCCAACCCTGCCGGATTGCTCCTTCAGCCAAAGCTGCTAAAGAGAAGGAGAACAAGAACATGTAATGGGTGTAATTTGCTCCCATGGAAGTTCACGGGCCTCTCTGGTGGTCCTAGTCCACAAACCAGATGGAGAAATCCACTTTTGCATGGACGGTCATAAGTTTAATGCCATAACTCGCCCAGACAATTACCCAATGCCCCGCACAGATGAGCTATTGTAGAAACTGGGACGCACCCAGTTCATCTCCACCCTGGACTTAACCAAGTACCTCTGAATGAGTCAACCACGGTCAGGGCAGCCTTCATGACACACGTGGGGCTGCATGAATTTAATGTTCTCCCTTTCAGGCTACACAATGCACCCACTACCTTCCAAAGACTTGTAGATAATCTGCTAGCGGGATTTGGCGAATTTGCAGTAGCCTACCTGGATGGTTTGGCTGTATTCTCTGATTCATGGGCAGAACATCTATAATACCTCCAAGCTGTCTTCCAGTGCATAAGAGAAGGAGTGTAATTTGCCTGTCCCCAAGTCAAAGAAACAGGTCCAATCCTTCTTAGGCTTGGCAGGATATTACATGTGATTTGTACCACACCAGAGTCAGATCACCGCACCACTAACAGACCTGACCAGAAAAAAAGCAACCAAATGCAGCTAAGTGGTCTGAGAAGTGTCACGAAGTATCACTATCTCAGAACATACCCAAAGGTGTTCTGTGTATTTTAATTGGTTTTACTGAGTTGCTCTGTAACACCTAGCAACCAAGTATGCTGTATCAAGTATACCTTTTTGTTTTGTTAATAAAAATCACCTTTTTTTAAGGCAACTGTCCCCAAGTCAGTGAATCTGTGACTCTGGGGAATTTTTGTAAGCAGAGCCTATAGAGGCAAAGTATTTAAGGTCTCCTGCGGGGCCCCACTTTCTGCACTTAGAGTGCCAGAATGGGCAACAGCCCTGACAACCCTAGATCCCTTCCTGCAGTGCTCTTTCCTAGACTGCTACTTCCCATTTTGAATGTATGAAATTGATTGTTCCTCCCTAAGCGGAATGCTTTGCAATTATCCTTATTGAATTTCATCCTGTTTACCTCAGACCATTTCTCCAGTTTTTCCAGATCATTCTGAATTATGAACCTATCGTCTTTGTTGATGTATAGTGCAGGTACAAAGTTCTGTGTCTCCGAGTGCAGAAGGAATTGAGAAGAAAATGAGCATTTTCATAGTTTATAGCACAGAAACTTCTTTATCCAACATCAGACGCAGAGACTCTAACTTTTCCATGCTGCGTCTCTAGGCTCCTGGTTGGCTTTCTTGCCTCTCCCTCTCTCTCTGGTCTCGTCTGTCTTCAGTTTCCATGTGATCTCTCCTCCCACCCATGCCCTCCTGTATATATTCATTTATTTTCTCTCTCTCTCTCTCACACACACACAGTTCGTTCTGTGTGTATGGGGGGGGAGGATACTTAAGTTAACCAAAGGATGACTTCACATCTGTTGACCTCTATGAGGTTTTACTCAACCCCAACTCATAACATTATTAATTTTACCAATATAATGTACAGCATATAGTGCCTGATGGACTTCAGTGGAAATGCCTGGCTACATAACGACTTTCAAAATCAGGTCAGTTAGATGCCTAAATATGGGCTTAGGTTCCCAATTTGAAGGGATTGGTATAGGCCTTCAACACATAATTATAACCATTATTACATATAAAAACCCTACATTAAAAAAATCAAAGTAAAAAAGTTAGAAAATTAAAATTACTTATGCAATTAGCCTCTGAACTCTTCAGAATTACATGAAATGTATCGAAACATACTGATAGTTCTGAAGTGTAATAATCAAAATCAAATTGTTACTAAAATCCTTCAGTCTTCCCTCTGCCTTCTACCTAACATTTTTCCTGACCATACAGATGCAACCTAGAGCCAGATCACAGACAGAGATTTTACTTAAGTGACTGTACATATAGCACTATTCTAGCCATATCTCTGTGACACTGGGGAAGGGAGGGGGATGAAAGCCGTATGTCTTCGGGCAGGATCTATGTGTTATGAGTTCTCATTTCTGTGGTTTGTAATTTTAAAAGAGTACCCTGCCATCCCTTTGCCATTCTCCCACTGATAGCTGCAAGCAGAAGCAGGTCCTCAGGTGGGGTCATGTATAATTGGAAATCTCTCATCCAATTTGAGACATACCATCCCTATTATGCCATATTCCCCAAACATCAACCAGTCTCTGCACTGGATGCAGAATTACCAATTTTCTCATAGGTGGTTCCGGTGAACTCACTAACATAGTATCCAGACCCACCAAACAAATCCTTAGAAGTCCCTGCTAAGATACCAGAGTATAATTATCCTCATTTTACAGGTGGGGAACTGAGGCTCAGCGAGATTAAGGCTAAAATTTGCAAGTTTTTATCAATGTTGGGAGCCTCGTTGATTGGGTGCCCAATTTGAGATACTTATGGCCTGATTTTTCAGAGGTGTTGAGCGTCTGCAGGCCCCCTGGATTTCTACTGCAGTGAGAATGTTCAACGATTCTAAAAATCAGTCTCCAGGTGTCTGAAGTGGGGCACCTAGAAAATGAGGATACACAGTTAATCTCCTTTTTTGAGGAAACTTCTCATAGGACATGTGCCACTGAGCCTGAGAGAGAACCGAGTCCAAGTTTCAGGTTTCCCATCTCTCATGTCAGTGAATTACCTACACCACAATCCCGTCTTCTTTTCTCCACCAACCCTGTCTCTCATTCACTATACATCTTCCAGCTTCCACAATGAAGAACTTCAGGGGCTGCCACAAAAGCAGTTTCAAGCACATCATAAAAAAAAAAGTGATTCTTTCTTTGTGCACCCTTCAGTCAAGGCACCAAATAAGGAAGGGATGCTTTGGGGAAATAAAATTGGTGGCAAGCCTTGGAAAGAAGAAACTTGACTCCCATATTTAAATGAGGTGGAATTCGGAGTGAGTAATTTGGCTGGGCACTTGATCAGAGGAAATCAAGTTGTGAGACCTCTTCCACAGAGAGCTGTGTAAAGAGACTGGTGTATGCCAGTAGGTGCCTCAAGAGATCAGAACAGACTAAGGGCTGCCAGGTTGGGTTACATTGTCTGTTATATAAACAAATTGAATATAATTTTAGAAACAAAATTATAAAATACCAATGTGATATTATTTCCATGTTATCTGAGTGGTACCGTAAAAATTGACTGATTTCAGAGTTGATGTGTATCAGAATTTAATAAAAATCACACATTTTTGGAAAGATTTCAATGAGGCACAAACAGGTAGTTGACCAGTTCCAAATTTAGTCACAAAATGCGATGAGGATTTTTTCCTCTGGCTTTTCACTGCAGGAAAAAAAAAAAAAAAGAAAAAGAAAAAGATGCTTCCTCTTAAACTTTATTCTCCTGTTTCGTCCTACCTTCCCCACCTCCCCCCCCTAAAATTCCACATGAACTACAGTGATCATATTTTCTGAACCAAAAATAGGGACACATTAGCCATGCCCCTGATCCTATTAGCCACGCCCACCTGCCACAGGAAGTACTGCCCCTGGGGTTAATATTTCCAGGGTCACGATGGACACATGTGACCCCTCTAAGGACTCCTCCCACCATCCTCTACCAATAGGGATGGATTTGGGCTCCATAGGAGCCTCCCCCCACATGCAACTATGCTGTAATTGCATTAACCCAGGGTCCAGACCTAGGGTCCCATGACACTGCAGTGCTAGGGGTCCAACCTCGATTCAAAATGAGTTCCAGGGACCTATTACTTTGCAGTGTAGATGCAGCCCCATTTGACCCAGGACCTCGGAAACATCCAGAACTATCCCACAATTTCATGGGACAACTTCCTTAGTCCTCTTAATGGATGATGCTTAGCTGTTCCAATTAACTGGTAACCAGAGGGGACTGGAGCTGCTCCCCACCTGCTTCAGGTAGGGGGCTGCTACAGCCCAGCAGAGGGCCTGCTGCAGATAGGGGTTCCTCTTGTCTGGAGCAGCCTCTATCTGTGGGGTCCCGCAGGCAGCGACTGCGCCAATGTCCGGAGCAGTCTCTCTCTGTAGGGAGTCCAGCTTGCTGTAGACAGGGGCTGCTCCGGAGCGGGGTGGGAGCCGGTGGCAGCCCTAATGTGACCTAACATTAACTGGTTAACTGATGAATGGGAAAGTACATCCCTAATGGGATGTGCTGCAACTGCATTTTTTGAAGTTACTGCAAAATTATCAAGTGCCCTCCATTTCCACAAGCCAGGATGACAATACTGAACTAACCATGACAATAACAGGGTGTAGAAGACCATGTCACTAACCCTCACCACCACTGCTTGAAGGTACATTTCCCATAGAGATCAACGGGCCTGGGCTATTTTGTGTGTCAAGCTACTGAGAAATGTATGTGTCAATACCATGATGGCAATGCCTATAGTATGTAAATAATACCTAATAATAATTGCCAAATGCAACCACTTCCCAACCTGCTTACAAAGAGCCTGATCTAATTTAAACTTTAAGCTAGGAATGGGCCCAAAGCAATCTGTTGATATACCAAAGAAGATCTAGTTATATTTTTGAAGGGTGACTAAATGTTAAGGGACAAGTCATGAAAACCCTTTCTGTAGAGAGACTATACATCCTGACTCATGTGGTCCCCAGGTGTGGTGAGGAGGGAGGGTGCAAGAGTGGGCTGGCAGTAGGGTATCTGGCAAGGAGGGAAAGAGGGTGCAAGAGCTGTTTAAATCATCAACTGCTCGGATGAGGAAGACTCACAAAGAGTCTGTCCATCATCCACACTGGAACGACACAGTGATTTCACTGCCCTAGTAACAGACCTGATCTCTTTGTGGGCTTTTCCGGAGCAGTAGGGAGCTCAGGGCAGTCTCTCAGGGGGAGAAGCTGCGGGTGCCTCTACTTCAATGACTCTCCATCTTTTTGGCCCATGAACCACCTGGCTCAATGTAAACCTTTCTGCTGCCCACCAGTTGCTAATGGAAACTCACCATTAATTACATAATTACACTCAAGCCATTTTGCTAGTGGTGCATCTGGAGAGAACAGTTTAATTTAAATTATTAAACAGATTAAGGGTTTTAACTTTCTCATGTTAGTTCATCAAATTTCATTTTAAATAAAGTAAAATATTAACTTATGTCCAACTCAAAAGGTTTCAATGTTTTATTTATTGCAGGGGTGGGGAAACTTTTTTGGGTCAGGGGCCACTGACCCACAGAAAAATCAGTTGGGGACCACACAAGTAAGAAGCAAAAAAACTCCTCTGAAAAGCCCCCAACCCTCACTGATGTGGCCCCCAACTGAGACACCTCACTGACACTCCAGACCCATGGGGCAAGGGGAAAGGACAGGGAGAACTGATGTTCAGGGCTTCCCATAAGCTGTGTTTACTTTTCTGGGATTCTGGAATTAGTGGATTTTATGGAGCCCCTTAGGCTCTGGGATACAGACAAAAATTAGGGGTTCAATGTGTGGGACAGTGCTGCCAGTGAGTGGGATAGGGGTAGGGTGCAGGATCTGGGAGGGAGGTGGGGTTCTGAAGCAGGCTGGCTCCAGAGTGTCTGGCCAGATAGAGGGATCAGGAGCAGGCTGGGAGTGTCTGGCCAGGGATCAGGAGCAGGCAGCAGGGTGTCTGGCCAGGGAGTAGTGTGCAGGAGTGGACTGGGGGTAGGGTGTCTGGCGAGGAGGAAGGGAGGGTGCAAGAGCGGGCTGCCAGTAGAGTGTCTGGCAAAGAGAGAGGGAGGGAGGGTGCAAGAGTGAGGTGGCAGCAGGGAGTCTGGCGAGGAGGGAGGGTGCGGGAATGGACTGGGGGTAGGATGTCTGGCCAGGAGAGAGAGTCCTGGAGGGGGCTTGGAATAGGTTGTCTGGCCAG
This sequence comes from Pelochelys cantorii, assembly GCA_032595735.1. Taxonomy (NCBI): domain Eukaryota; kingdom Metazoa; phylum Chordata; order Testudines; family Trionychidae; genus Pelochelys; species Pelochelys cantorii. Next base: position 30,265,883 of record CM064331.1, read on the forward strand.
GGAGTTGCTCTTCAGCGTGTGTCTGGGGGTGTTTTCAGGCTTCTCCCTCCACCCCCCTCTCCCTGCAGGCACCAACCCCCATTTTTAATAAAAGGAAACAAACTCCTGGGGCGACAACCACCCTCACCATGAGCCCTGCGCTAAACATGTACGTGCCTAATGCCACGCAGTGCCCACCATGTTAGTGCAGGGAGTTTGCTCCAGCATGGACCCACAAGCGCCAAAGGCAAGAGAGCAGAGAGCACTGTGGCGTGTGCACTTGCATGCCATAGTCACAAGAGGCGAGGCTGGCTTAGTATGAGGCCACACGTGCAGCGGCCGTCTTTTCCTATTCATGGCCCTGCTCATAGAGAGGGGTGGGACTATAGCCCCTGCTCTTTGCTGGCACGTTACGTTGTTCAAACGTGCTGACATCAGGGTGCCCTACACCCCCCCTCGAGGACGCCAGCATTCCTATGGCATCCGCGACCACTGGTGTCCGCGACCTCCCTAGATTTAGGGCAGCTGGTGCAGGAGGCTGAGACACTGGCGAGCATGGTGATGCTGGCCCACAGGAAAGACGCTGCTCACATGGAACGGGAGGACCATTGTGGGGGTGCGTTTGCACCATGCCACTGCCCCTGGCCTGTAAATCCGGGACATTTAATTAATCGATGGGGAAAACAGGACAGAGTATTAAAAATAGGGACAGTCCTGGAAAAAAAAGGGACGTATGGTCAGCTTAACATGAACACACACGTCAGGTTCTAAAGGTAAACATGCAGCAGTAAAACCACAGAAAACAGAGCTAAAATTGAAAGAGGAGTACAAGGAACAAAAACGGCCGACAAATGTATCTTGTTCGACTGCTTGCCAAACAAGGTTTTTTTTTTAAATCAGGAATGCTGTTGTCAAAGGACACAAGAATAATTTTCTCCTAATAAAATTCTATCTTATGCCGAGAAGCTAAAATTCAGCCAGTAATGGGGGACGGGGGGGGGGGGGGAACCTCTTGAGTTATGAGTCAGTCAGCTCTCTTAACACTGGATTAGATGTGTGTTCACGTTTCAAAATACAGTGAGCTAACAGATCTTATAAAAGGATTTTGGGGTATTTTTAAAAACACGGTTGTGGTAAAAGCTTATCATGTACTTTAAAAAGATGTGGTGCTTTAGGTTGCAGATTTTCCCTTTTAATTCAGAGGAAGTCAGTGTGCCTTATTTCACATTCCCCGCAAAGCTAAAAGAAAAAAAATGGGTCTGAATAGGTTTTTTCTTCTCGTTGATGCTTTGATTCGTGGACCTTAAAATACATTATGTTTTTATACTGCATTCTTCTCAAATATTTATTATCTCCCTTTAAAAATATTTGCAAAAATAAATGTATGTTAGGATATTAGTGGATTAATTCAGTCAAACAGTGCTAATTATAGGCGTAACTGCTTATATGTGAAAGTCATTTATTTAAATTTGCTGCATCAAACATATAGCATGCCCCAAAACTGAAACACTGTGGTACTTGAAACTAGGTTTGGTGTATTTTTTCTCCTATAAACAGGACATGCAAGAAATGAAGAACAATGTCTCTCTCTGTACTGATCAGCAAATGCATTTAAACCCTAGCTCCCTCCTCCCCACCCCCTGGGGTCAGAGAGCAGCCTCATTTGAACAATGACTAATGGAATGCACTGAAATGGGGAGGGGAGGTTGCAAGGAAAAATACTATTCAAGCCAACAAACTCATTTCACTTGTGATTTAGGGGGACACTGCACCTTTCCCCTGAACTTCTCCAGTGAAAGAATGAATGACCATCTCAAGGTTATGTAACAGTTGATATTTGGAGTGGAAGACACTGTACCACATTAGGTTTTAAATAAATAGGGTTTGTTACCTCACAGGAATGCTGCAAAGCAAAAATGTTGCTTAAACAGCACAGAATCCAGTCAGAGACATTTAGAAGTATGGTGAGTACAACTGTAATGAAATGAACATGTTTATGAACGAACAAATACACTGTGTTAATACACAGACTGATAATATTGATAAAATAGTTGGGATGGTGTTGTATTCTGATTGAAGAAGAAGAAAAAAAAACAAAAGAAGGCAAAGCCAAGGAAGCCTACTGATTTTTACCACCAGGAAAGCCTAGGTAATAAAACATACCGAGGAGTGCCTGGCTGCCAACCCTTCTGTCTTCTAGTGACAAAAGCATGCATAAGAGACTTTGTTTTAAATAAAAGGAATAAAAAACATAAGAGCTGGTACTTCCTTAGGTGAGTCATATCAAGTTTCCACGTTCCATATCTTTGCTCCTTCAACAATCAAGTTGTATCTGAATGTTATTGCATTTTTCTAAACCTTCATGTTGATGTTAAGCTCCAGTATTCTCCACATCATTATGGAAGTACAAACACAGCAGTAAAGCCTGGTGGCTGCAGAGAGCGCCTCTTAATTTAATAAGGGTTTTTAAACAGAATGCTATGCACCATTGATTGTGCAAGAAAGCTATTTTTGCTGCTGAAGTTCCCAGCTCATGAATATCCTTGTACACGTCTCTATGCATTGCCTCCCTCCGTGCCCCCTTCCCCTTTTCCTGCAGAGAGGGTCACATGGCCATAGGAGAGCCTGACCCCCTATTTACATTTCAGTGCGCAGACTACAGTTGGTTACTGCTTCCTTTTTAATTTTTTTTTTTATTTTAAAAGCCTAGTTTCTATGATTCTCTCTTTGTGAATGCAGCTTGGTTCCCCTCCACCCCCGGCCCTCTTTTTTGTTAGTTTCATATTCATTCTGAGTTCGGATGCTCCTATATAAACAATAGTCGTGTTTTAGTTTTGTGCTGTATAGAGCCTTGCACTTGATATTTCACAATCTGAGAATATTTACAGACTTTACCAATAGTGTCGATGAGTAAAGTGAGGCAGAAAGAGGTTCTGATTTGCCTACGGTCCCCTTAAATATTCTCCTCCCACACACATAAAACCAGACGGTATCTCAGCAGAGTACTATCAGAAACCAAAGTGTATGTAAAAAGAGGCCATAAGGAGACGCTTCAAATTTAGAAAGAAAATACTAGTGAGACTTCCCTGAGATTCAATCTCAATTGAGTGGATTTCCATTGTGATCAGGGAACGGCATAGTAAGGGTGAGTCTTGGAGATGCAGCCTCAGGGGATTTATGTGGTTATAGCTCCAGATGATCCTGTAACAGGTTGGAAATGAAATACAAAGGGCTCTTTTCTGCCCTCGTTTACACAGCACTTAACTTCAGATTTTCATGCCACTTAAACAAGAATGTCACAAAGCATCTCTCTCATTTAAAATAATATAAACTATTGTCCTATCAAGATTATCCCATGCAGCTACGATCATGTTACATTTACATGAGCAGAAATGGGCTTTAGAAAACCGGGACACATAAAAATAGAGGCTGTGAGAAAATTAAACTGAATTCTCCTTAATACTCAGAAGTATGCAGCCAAATTAGGCATAACAATTAGAATTTCTCTAGTAGTTTATTTACATGTGTATGTATCAGTACAAATTGGTGTGTTGTACTGTAGTTTTTATAAATAAATACATACAATACTGAGAATAAAGGGCATGATACACTGTAATGCCTTACCTTACATTCATTATGTTATCAGAAATGTTTCCTCATACATACATATTATATACACACCTCTATATCGATATAGCTATATCTATATAGATATCTCACTGCCATTAATAATATTTGTCAGTTACCATTACCAGAGGTATGAGTTCTCTTTCTTATCCCCCCTGTATTAAAAGTAGAAAAATGCCTGGTCATCTCTATTTTTACTGTGTGTGGTAACTTGTGGTATATTGACTTTTGAATGGGAAGCTATTATACTATGCGTGTAACACATGTTTTATTCTAAATCCCACTTGAATACATTAGTGCGTTTTATAAACCAGCCTGTTGTATGACCCACTGAGGATTCTTACCTTCTAACAGTAAAACAAACACATTCCAGACAACTGAAAGAGAAGGATTAACTGGGTGGGATATTTTTACGCATAGCAATTAATCCAGATACAAAATAGTTAATTTCAGATGCTAACTCTTCTGGCTTCTGCTTAAATTAAAACAGGATACCAGCTACACATGTGATTTTATTCTCCAGTAGGTTCAAGATTAATTCTACTCTTAAGTAGGCCCAAACTATACAACACTCATCCAAATCAACAGTAGATGCAAGTATATGGCCAAGGGCAGAATTTGGGCCTCTGTGATCTTTTATTGCTGTTCTCTTCATGATCAATCAACAACTTATCTGGTATTTATCTTGACTTCTTTTAATTTATGGCTATTTTGTAACATTGCTTTTATATCTGGTGGATAGCTTTAGGGCATACCTACTGTGGAAAGTTTCGTCTGTAAAATATAAAAGTTTCCATAACATGAATATTTAGGTATTTTGCATTCTCATGGCTGTGAAGTGTACAGGGTATTTTATTTGTTTGTGAAAATGTCAAGTGTTTCTATTTGGGATCAGTTTCATTGCAAGTCTGTCCAAACTAGAGTGAATATTTGAGGAGGAGGCAGATGTTTGTGACTATTCACTCACACATTTTGATTTTTACTCATGTATTCATTCTCCATTATTTTATCGGTCTAAAATGTTACAACATGCACACTAGTAGAAGTGTTCAAAGATACAGGAAATTGCAAGAGAATAATGAGTAATAATGAAATCAAATTTCAAATTTGAGCACACTGGTGCTGAGATACAGTCCTCCAATCAAAAAGTAAGAACAATACCACATGACCTGTGTCTAATCAAAACAAAATTTCTAATAGCCAGTGTTTGAATAGTACCAGCTTGAGCTCTATGGATTAAAATATTATTCATCATATAATTTTGAATGATGAATCAATTTGTGAAGTTTGCAAGCAGCTTGAAGACAATTCATTATGGGAAAAATGTATAAAATGACCAGTTTTCACAGCTCTACTCCATGGTCTAGAAATCATGACAGAATGACCGTTCTTGCAATATTTATCCTAGTTTACTTCTGGTCCTAGATGGAATTAGGAAGCACAGGTTTATGACAACATTCAAAATAATGTCAAGTGATAAAGTCATGCTAGGAGTCTACTACAGGCCACCTACCCAGGTGGAAGAAGTGGATGAGGCTTTTTTTAAACAACTAACAATATCATCCAAAGCCCAAGATTTGGTGGTGATGGGGGACTTCAACTATCCAGATATATGTTGGGAAAATAACACAGCGGGGCACAGACTATCCAATAAGTTCTTGGACTGCATTGGAGACAACTTTCTATTTCAGAAGGTTGAAAAAGCAACCGGGGGGATGCTGTTCTAGATTTGATCCTAACAAATAGGGAGGAATGGTTGAGAATATGAAAGTGGAAGGCAGCTTGGGTGAAAGTGATCATGAAATCATAGAGTTCACAATTCTAAGGAAGGGTAGAAGGGAGAACAGCAAAATAGAGACAACGGATTTCAGGAAGGTGGATTTTGGTAAGCTCAGAGAGCTGATAGGTAAGGTCCCATGGGAATCAAGACTGAGGGGAAAAACAACTGAGGAGAGTTGGCAGTTTTTCAAAGGGACATTATTAAGGGCCCAAAAGCAAGCTATTCCGCTGTGTCAGAAAGATAGAAAATATGGGAAAAGACTGCCTCGGCTTAACCACGAGATCTTGCATGATCTAAAAATAAAAAAGGAGTCATATAAAAAATGGAAAGTAGGACAAATTACAAAGGATGAATATAGGCAAACAACACAGGAATGCAGGGGCAAGATTAGAAAGGCAAAGGCACAAAGTGAGCTCAAACTAGCTACGGGAATAAAGGGAAACAAGAAGACTTTTTATAAATACATTAGAAGCAAGAGGAAGACCAAGGACAGGGTAGGCAAACTGGTCAGTGATGAGGGAGAAACAGGAACAGGAAACATGGAAATGGCAGAGATGCTTAATGACTTCTTTGTTTCGGTCTTCACCGAGAAGTCTGAAGGAATGCCTAACATAGTGAATGCTAGTGGGAAGGGGGTAGGTTTAGAAGATAAAATAAAAAAAGAACAAGTTAAAAATCACCTAGAAAAGTTAGATGCCTGCAAGTCACCAGGGCCTGATGAAATGCATCCTAGAATACTCAAGGAACTGATAGAGGAGGTATCTGAGCCTCTAGCTATCATCTTTGGAAAATCATGGGAGACTGGAGAGATTCCAGAAGCCTGGAAAAGGGCAAATATAGTGCCCATTTATAAAAAGGGAAATAAGAACAACCCAGGAAACTACAGACCAGTTAGTTTAACTTCTATGCCAGGGAAGATAATGGAGCAAGTAATTAAGGAAATCATCTGTAAACACTTGGAAGGTGGCAAGGTGATAGGGAATAGCCAGCATGGATTTGTAAAGAACAAATCATGTCAAACCAATCTGATAGCTTTCTTTGATAGGATAACGAGTCTTGTGGCTAAGGGAGAAGCGGTGGATGTGGTATACCTAGACTTTAGTAAGGCGTTTGATACGGTCTTCAATGATGTTCTTATCAATAAACTAGGCAAATACAACTTAGATGGGGCTACTATAAGGTGGGTGCATAACTGGCTGGATAACCGTACTCAGAGAGTAGTTATTAATGGTTCTCAATCCTGCTGGAAAGGTATAACAAGTGGGGTTCCACAGGGGTCTGTTTTGGGACCGGCTCTGTTCAATATCTTCATCAACGATTTAGATATTGGCATAGAAAGTATGCTTATTAAGTTTGCAGATGATACCAAGCTGGTAGGGGTTGTGACTAATCTGGAGGTTAGGGCCATAATTCAAAATGATCTGGACAAATTGGAGAAATGGTCTGAGGTAAACAGGATGAAGTTTAATAAAGACAAATGCAAAGTGCTCCACTTAGGAAGGAACAATCAGTTTCACACATACAGAATGGGAAGCGACTGTCGAGGAAGGAGTACGGCAGCAAGGGATCTAGGGGTTATAGTGGACCACAAGCTGAATATGAGTCAGCAGTGTGATGCTGTTGCAAAAAAGCAAACATGATTCTGGGATGCATTAACAGGTGTGTTGTGAGCAAGACACGAGAAGTCATTCTTCCGCTCTACTCTGCGCTGGTTAGGCCTCAGTTGGAGTATTGTGTCCGGTTCTGGGTACCGCATTTCAAGAAAGATGTGGAGAAATTGGAGAGGGTCCAGAGAAGAGCAACAAGAATGATTAAAGGTCTAGAGAACATGACCTATGAAGGAAGGCTGAAAGAATTGGGTTTGTTTAGTTTAGAAAAGAGAAGACTGAGGGGGGACATGATAGCCGTTTTCAGGTATCTAAAAGGGTGTCATAAGGAGGAGGGAGAAAGCTTGTTCATCTTGGCCTCTGAGGATAGAACGAGAAGCAATGGGCTTCAACTGCAGCAAGGGAGGTTTAGGCTGGACATTAGGAAAAGGTTCCTAACTGTCAGGGTAGTCAAACACTGGAATAAATTGCCCAGGGAGGCTGTGGAATCCTCATCTCTGGAGATATTTAAGAGTAGGTTAGATAAATGTCTATCAGGGATGGTCTAGACAGTATTTGGTCCTGCCATGAGGGCAGGGGACTGGACTCGATGACCTCTCGAGGTCCCTTCCAGTCCTAGTATTCTATGATTCTAAGTATAGAGTGTTAGCTATATTTCCCCCCAGTGTGAAATAATTTTAAGTTTGGGTTTGAGTTTTGGTGGAAAGATTAGGAATCTATCTTATCCAAACCACTTCACTTGTCCTCATCTTTCATCTATTTGTTAACTAAGAAAACCAAAAGGTGTAGTGACCTGAAAGCTATGTAATGGATGAAGATTGCTTCATTCAAACATGCTGTTTAGGAACTTGTGCTCATAAAAAACATATGTTTGGCTAATTTTTTTTAAGCTTTTCTCTTCTACAGACCTCATAAGACTGCTTATCTAGCCTAGTAGAGCAGTCTGGCACTACTTGATCAGCCAACATTATTATCTTCACTGACATCAAAGAAATCACCTACCCTTCACAATGAATATAACAAAAGAAGGCATCTAGTTGCACTGACCTTGTGTTTGATTGTACTACATCAAAAGTTACTGCACAGATAGAAGAAATCACATATCCTCCACAACAAGGAAGAAAAAATGCACATATAACATTCTCTGAAAGGCCTATAAATGTATGATAGGCACAGCTGCATTTCACCAAAACAATACACACTGCATTGACAACATAGTCATATATACCCTTACCAAAGACAATAGAGGAGATAGAATTTAAAGTTGCCTTTGGAGAACATGAGCTTATAAAGAATATGCATGTGATGTTTCTAAATGAGTCTTCCTTCAGCTTCACAAAGATGACTATATAACCAGAACATAAAATGGACTTTTTAGGCATACTAAATACAGGTTCAACGGTCCTCCTTAAAACTTCCACATGTCTCATTAGTATTCTAAACAACTAAATTTTATCTCAAGAACTTGTCCCGTTCCTTAGGAAGAATCAACGTTTATATGGATTGTTGGCACCTAAATCAACACTGACGCAATCCAATGCAGATAAGTGTAACAATGAGGAGGGTAAATAAGAAAACTGAAGTTTTGAGCAGGTCAGTCCTACCTTCCATCTCTCTGGCTGTCTAGTGGAGTTCTTCAAGAGAATAGAAGAAGGTTTCAGACAGCATGAGGTTCCCCTACTTAATTTTTTTTAGGATACCTACTTGAGCCCCAGTCTGTGTGTAGCATTTCACACAGAGGAAATTCTCGGATGGAAATAAGAAATTGTTTGCCCTCCAAAACTACCTTTTACATAGACACTTTTGTGGGGAAGACTGGATTGAAAAATATGTTTCTGAAAAATATGGGGCAATAAAAAGCCACGTATTTGAACAGAATTCCCCAGTGACTTTCATTCAGACTGTAAGAAGTTCTTGTCTCGTGTACTTCCACATAGGCCATGCCTCCTCAGTGTGGACTCTGTCACCCTTTAGTGGTGGGTAAGCAACTGAGCATTGAGGAGCTTGCTACAGCTTGCAGTAAGAGAGCTAGCTCTTTAACCTTAGACACCAGAGACTTCTGTATTAAAAGGTGAAAAGGTCCCAACCCAAGATGTCAGCGTGACATATGCTGTGGGGCCTAAGCTCTGTCAGAGCCTCTAACTACTTCTGAAATACAAATAATAAAATGGATGCCAGTAGAAGGCGCACGCGCACACACACACACACACACACACACACACACACACACAGAGGGAGGCAGTTCCAGGAACTGTCTGAATTATATTACCAGGCACTACCGCTATCAAATATAAAAACATGTATGGGCCATCTCTTCAGAGAAATGCGTTCATTGTTACTCATCGCATCTTAAAAAGACAGATGCTTTATTCAAGTGAGATGAGACATCTGAGCTGTTAAAAAGAATTTCCCTTTCAGCTACTTTAATTTTCCTTCTTATGCATGCTCCTTCATGTTGTAGGGTGGACACTGAAGCTGAATGAAAATCTTAGGACACCTCTCCAGGGTAGTCATAATTTTTCAGCCTTTTGGGAGGAGAAGGTTTGGGGGCAAGGAAAGGAAGAGAGCTACTTTCCTAAATTCAAAGTACAAGATCTATTGATAATTTGAGTGGCATCTGGGAAACAGGAGAGGGAGAGAGACAGGGGCAAGGAAACAGTAAGAATGAAGATGTGTCAGGGGTTGTATGTCAAGACACAAACATCTTTATTGTCAAACTCATATCACCGAGACGTTAGTTCATCTCTATCTGCAATCGACAAAATATTGTTTAAGTGTTTCTGTAACTCATTGATTACTAACTGTATTTAAACAAATAAAACAGCATTATTTCACTTGTCATTCTAGAATGTAACTTGTATGATGGATACTGTACTAAATAAAGATGCATAACTATCTATGTTGCATACAGTAAACCAAAATTAATTCTCCAGTTTGACATTTCTGCATTTAGCAATGTGGAAAGACAGACCATATAAAGAATTGAGTACTATATGGGCAGAACAACTCATTGCTGTTAGCAGTTGCCCTCTTTCTCTGTCAGCTTCAAACATGGGGAGAAGATATTTACCGACAAGGTTTCAAATATGTTTTTTCAAATGGTTCAATATACTAAATGTTAGTTTTTTTATATTATTCCAAAGAGGTTTACAGAACTATGACAGCTGCAAAGAGGCATGGAGTGGTTTTTTTATTTGACCTTTTCACAAGTATCAGTTAAATATATACACGAGGCACTTTTGCAAATAATCAGAAAAATCTTCCACATTAAAGGAGAGACATAAAGCAATGTTATTTTAGGAGAGGCTGCAGGAAATTCGACCTAATTTAGAGAACTTTGTTTCTCATATACACATGAATTGCTATGTAGATGAAACATGGAGATAAGAAGGGGAAAAGATAATTTTACATGCTGAGCTAAATATAATCTATAGAAGCCCTAACTGAAATTAGACCTCTGTTATGCTAGGCACTGTACAAACACACAATGAAAGTGTGTCCCAGCACAGAAGAGCTTACAGTCTAAACAAACAAGTCAGAAAGGGTGGGAGATGAGGACTATTAATATCCTATATTAGATGATGGGGAACTGAGGCACACTGAAAGTAAGATCTTAGCATCATACAGCAAGTCTAAGTTAGAGCTCACGGTTGAATTTGGATCTCACGGGTCTCAGTTCATTGTCTTCCTCTTTGGTATATGATACATGAATGCTGCTCAGCTTAAAGGGACTTGCAATTTTATCATCCACCTATCAAGTAGCTAAAAGGGTGTTTCAAGGAGGAGGGAGAAAATTTGTTCTCCTTGGCCTCTGAGGATAGGACAAGAAGCAATGGGCTTAAAATTGCAGCAAGGGAGGTTTAGATTGGACATTAGGAAAAGCTTCCTAACTGTCAGTGTGATTAAACACTGGAATACATTGCCTGGGGAGGTTGTGGAATCTCCATCACTGGAGATATTTAAAACAAAAGGAAAAACTATGTAGCACTTTAAAGTGCTACATAGTTTTTCCTTTTGTTTTAGCAAGATCAGACTAACATGGCTACCTCTTTACTACTATTGGAGATATTCCTTTTGTTTTAGCAAGATCAGACTAACACGGCTACCTCTTTACTACTATTGGAGATTAGACAGACTCCTGTCAGGAATGATCTAGACAGTGCTTGGTCCTGCCGTGAGGGCAGGGGTCTGGACTCAACGAACTCTTGAGGTCCCTTCCTGTTCAATGATTCTATGAAACTACAGCTGTGACCAGCTGAAGATTTAATAGAAACAAGTCATCTGAGCAGCAGCACAACTGAAGTCAATGAGCAACAACTGAGATTATACGTAGGAATAATTGGTTCCAGGTTTAGTACTCGCAAGTCTCTTTATTTTCACTATTATTGACAAATTCTTGTGAGCAATAGATTTAAGCCAAGGTAATTTGCAATAAAAATGCCTAGTGCTAAACATACATTATCTACATTCTGTAGTATTTATCTGCGATGGAGGGACTGGGAACCAGCCCATTATGTTCACTGACAAAACAAAAATTGTTCAGAAGGTTTTCCCTAATATTGACACAGGTAGCCAAAGCAGTCTCTAAAAGAGGACACGTGAGCTGGGCCTTACAGCCTTGGAAGGATTGTTATTAATCAGCACTGAGGGGTCTTGATATCCTCAATGGTTTCTATGTCCTAAAGAAAACAGTGAATCCAAACCATAGTATGTCTGTAGATAACTGGAGGAAAAAATGTTTTAGAAATAAGGATTAGTAGCACTAGACTAGGAGAACTTGATAAGATCTAATTTTTTTTTTAAAAAAAGGGAGTGGTTGGTCTCTGGGCAGGAAAGAATTCTGCCAGCTGGACTAGAGTACTCAGAGAGAAGGAATTGGCTCACAAGGGATAGAAGTGATTCACTTTTTTTTCCTCCCTCAGCTAAACTGAAAATGCCTCATCTAAATGTAACTGATGAGACTTGTATATAGTCAACTGTATCTTTTGTTTTAAATCCATTTTCTCTCTGGTTTTAAATAAATATTGTTTTTAATAAGATTACTATTGTCTGTGGAACCTAAAATCCTGTCCTCCTCATTTGGGTTCCCATCATGCTGTGGCAGACAAGTACCAGGGAAGAACCTAAAACACCAACATCCTTCCTCCTTGGCCTCCGCAAGTAGCCACAAATGAGCACATTCCTGGAATATGAAAGGGAAGGCTGACTGGCTGCTGGCAGCCAAAACAGTAAAATGCAGTATATCTATTAAACACCAAACATGTTTCCGGACAATGCATGTTTTAATGCCCACCAACACTTAGGATTTTCAGAAATAAGAGGAAGCCTTCATGCCTAATTGATCCTGTTGAGACCTGGTATTATACCAGATATGTATACAGATTTATTGGTTTTCACTTATTCCTGGAAAATCCAGGCCAGAAAGGTATGCCAAGGATAATAAGCATTGACTTTAAATTTGAAATAACCGTATACAGACACAATATAGGACAGATCTAAAACTATAAAACAACAAGCGGGGGTGGCAAAGAAGGAGACATTCAGCAGTAAAAAGTATGAAGTCCAACACCCCAAAAAAAGCAAAATAAGCGCAAAATGAGAGGATGCAAATCAACAGCTCCACACCTGGTATTAAAGTGAGCTTGTTTTCATTAAGTCTCTGTAACACTTAATACGAGCCAAACCTGGGGTGCTCAAGAATGAGGGGTGGGAAGGTGTATATCTCTAAAACAAATTCTCTATCCTAAGTAGTAGTTCACTATTTGAAAAGCGTTAAGAGCCACTGATTTAACCACTAAATTTGGAATCGATATAGCTGCACTTTATATTGTATTTTAAAGTTCGATTTATTTAGTAATTAAGGTAGTTGTACAGTTTTGATTTCAAAGTAAATCTGTTGTATAACACTGATATACTTTGGCTGAAGCCAATGGAATTTCATAAAGCAATCTGAATGACTTTATGTGTAATTGATAGAATTCCTGGTTCACCAGAAGTTGGGGATGGGCTACAATGCATTCTCACTTGATGATGACCTGTTCTGTTCATTCCCTCTGAGGCACCTGCATTAGCCATGGTCGGAAGACAGGATACTGGGCTAGATGGATCTTTGGTCTGACCCAGTATAGCCATTCCCATGTTCTTATGTTAGCAGGTCATGTGCATGCAATTTGGAGCAGAATTTGTCTGCATCTCTTGCAGTTCAGAATTAGTGCTGTCAGCGTCCCCTGACAATATGATGGTGCAAAGGAAGCACTTGGCAACAACACAGAATTTGTCCCTCTCCCAAAAAGCATGTTTACTGGAAGAAGGCTGTGGGGGAGTCAAGCATGAACCATTCTTCTGCCTTAAGAACGGGGACTGCAAGCAGAATACAACTTTTTCCAAGAAATAAAGCTTCCAGGAAACAAAGGTGGAGACAAAGGGATGGTCATGGATACATCACACCCCCTGAAATGAACGTCATTAGAATGGAAGGTTCTGAACTTCCTCCTGAAAGGGTCCTGGAGTGAAGGTTGAAGATGTCTCCAACAGTAAACTGTGCGGAGCTTCCCCTGGAGAAGGTTGCTGCCCGAGAGGAAGTTGGGCTACAAAGCCTCCCTAATAATGTTTCCTGCAGATAGGGGTAGAGGGCTGTACAAACCTGGCATCAGAGCAGAGGGAGAAAGGAAGAAGCTCTCAGTAATAAAGCTGGAAGAGGTTCATGCTTTTGACAAGCATCTAGACCAGTCTATAGATATCCAAGCTGACTCTGAACTTCTTATGAGGTTCCCCCCTCAGATAGAGCAGAGGTGGGAAATAAGTCTGGTGGGGCACTCCAAATATTTGTTAAGTGGTCAAGAGCTACACTCTTCCATGATAATGGAGGAGGTGTGGGTTCTGGGATGGAGGCTGGGTGCAGAAGGGAGTTCAAGGTAGGGGATTGAGGTGCAGGGGCTGGGAGGGGATATGTATGTAGGAGAGGTTTCTAACCTGGAGGAGGGGGTGCAGGGGCTGGAAGGAGGGATGGTAAAGGAGAGGATTCTGACCTGGAGAAGGGGTGCAGGTAGGAGGGGTTGCAGGGGCTGGGAGGAGGTTGTGACCTGGGGCAGGGGTATAGGAGCGGGTGCACATATTTGGGTTATCTGTGGCAGGGGATTGGGATGTAGGGTCTGGAAAGGAGTATGGATTCATGGGGGCAGGGTTACATGGGGCAGGGTTGAAGGAGGGGAGTTGAGAGTTGTGGGGGAGGGAAGGACTGGAGGTACCCAGCCAACAGCCCAGCAGGACCATCAGGCAGGATCCCTGCCTGCCCAAGCCCTGCATGTTGCACAGAGCAGCTGGCTACACGGGTCACATGCTTCTCTGAACACTGCATGTGGAGCAGCAAGGGGGGAGAGGCTTCTCATACTTCCTACCCTGCAAATAGGCAGCTCCCATTGGCTCTGAGCTGTGTGCAGGGGCAGAGCAAGCAGGGGGCCTGCCAGAGGCTCCCGGTGGGCTGTGGGCCAGATCCGGCCTGTGGGCCCCATTTTGCCTAGCCCTGTACTAGAGAGTGTTCGTTTCTTTAATGAGGATTATTTTCCTTCAGACAGAGCACAATGAGTCAAGGAAAGCCACTGATTTCCACCCAATAAAATAAAAACCACTTGAAATGGAGTAGATGGCTTTCTCTTCTTCTCTATCTTTTTTCCAGGAAAGAGATCTGACAGTCGGAAAGGGCCAGGGATAAGACTTGCATTTCACTCTAAATTTGTTGTTTAGCAGCCACTTCTAAGTTGTGTATTTAAGAGAGACAGGGAGACTGAGTTCTCTCCCCTGCTCCCTCCACCCAAACACCATTCCTTCTAAGACAGTTGCACACAATTCCTTCTTCTAACAGACTTTTTAAAAAATTCCTTGTGCTGTCAGCTTTCTTTTATTTAAAAGTTGAGGCTGTGACAGTATGTGGGTGTGTAAGCCATGTGACAGCAAGGTTATTCAGGCACAATGATTAGTAGAGACATGCCAAACTACCTGCAGGAGATTCTAGAACAATATCTCAGAATGCTGGTCACCCAATGACCTGCAGATAGCAAGACATTAATCCACCTGCCCTGATGCTGCTTAGCAGCAAACACAGTTGTGTGACCAAATCACTGAATCTTCCTCAAATATTGACAGAGTATATGAAATAAATATTGTCATACAATTTTAGCAGACTCTTTTAAACAATGAGATTTTGAAAAAATAAACTGTAAATTACTACATAGATCAATATAACCAGCAGAATAAATCTTTCCAGTTATCTTATGCTGAAAATTTTAGCTTTGGCTTTGGTCTGAAAAGCCACATCGTTGAATGTATAACAAAACTAAATATGGTATTACCTTTAGGGAAAAGCCAGAATGAAGCAACACAATACTATTTAGAAGAGAAAGCTTGTGAGGGCAGGATTTTCTTTAGTTCTGCAACTGGAATTGTATTTATCCCAAGTTTGTATGCATTTTCATAAACTGAAAAAACCACCAAGGTTTACCTGAAGCTGTCCCTCTGGGTTCTTTAGGAATCCATAATGGCAGACAGCTCTGCAAACTTAGAGAAAGAAATGCAAGTGTGTTTCAGTATATCAAAAAATCTAAAGAGAAATTCCACTCTATTGAGAGTGAATGCTGAAAACATACATGGGGAAGAAAATAGTGACATTTAATAATCTCCATAGAAGACTAACTCTAACTTCCAGCATTTGATGATGATGATGGATGATTTACATGCAGGCCTTTACACTTTGTACATTGCTGGTGTTTGACTTCTCACCAACAAAATGAAACTACAACCCACATTTAAGTGTCCCAGAAATAAAATTCTGTTTGATCCAGTTACGTGTCTTCTAAATGCTGAGGGGAAAAAAAGTGAGGCCCTCAAATGACCATGATGAATAAGTTACCAAGTTATCAGCCGAATGCCAACTACTAATAATGGCTATTGAATGTAGCTGCCTCTAAATATAAAGTCAGTTATGGCTTCTGCCTCCTCCACTGAAGTTGAAGGACTACCATAGTTCCAGTGCTCTGACTCTTAGCCCATAGGTTGGCTGCAGGGACCACGTGCCACTCAAGGATTGTGTAGTTGGGAATGTACTAATGTGGACATTTTCTTCATCCCATTTCTTTTTGCATTCTGAAACCAGCCTCATGTATAAGCATTTTGCATCAAAGTGCACAATTAAAACTCACTTTCACCTTTGTGCTTGCCTGCAACTCTCATGGCCAACTGACACATAGGGGCTAGGTTTTTTTCCCTTTTCCATTCTGCTCCCTTTTTGAAATAGTCACGCATGTGAGCAAAGGGATATGATGAGAGGTGATTTCTCGCGATATTGCCTGTCTGCTTAATTAAGTAGCTACATACCAAAGGGATCATATCACCAGGAATCAATGTCAGAGAAATGACTCATTTGGCTAGCTTAGTAGCTACCTGTAACTATGGAGACTGTTAATAAAATCCTATGCAAATTCAAATAAATATCAAATAAATCATGATAGAGTACTACTACTAAAATTAAAATTAAATGGAAACAATTTCAAACTACCTGAACACACACCAAAAAGAAAAATCTATGGGGCAGGGATAGTATTTTTGATAAGGGTGAAGAAGAGAGAAAGCCCAGGGAAGACATTTTCATAACTAATAATATCAGACAACAGCTGGCTGTTTAACTGAATATGCTCACTACAGTGGACAGATTTAAATTACAAAGAACTTGAGAATCAGACAAAGCTGAGAATGGAGGCATGCTTAATACTTGCAACATTTCTTGGGGCTTTAAATGTGAGTTATTCATGCCTCAGAGTAGTGGCAATAAAACCAAGTAGTCAGAATCAGAGCAGCATAATGTGTGTTGCACATTACCTTAACTTGACTATGAATGGTATGCTTGTAAATGAATGCCAACTAATTGACTTGTTAAATACAGTACACAAGGCATGAGCCTATTTTAGTTACGCCTCAAAAGCTTTCAGGAGTCTTCTAGTCTAAAGCCTTGCGCACCATTTGGACAAATAGGAATTCTGTGTATGACGTAGCACTGTATTCATGAGCAGAAAGGGGAAACCCTGGAAATCTTCATATATTAAAACATTATGGAGAGCATTTTACTTACTTTCTACTTAATTAACCTCTATTGTGCAAGTTTCCTTATTGTAATTTTTTATTCCTGCACACTTCATCTATGCACAAACGGTGTTATTGGGACAGATTCATTTCAGCCACATTTGAAGTCTAGCTATCACATTATTCCTTCTGATGGAACAAAATTTGGAGGTAAATTCAGAGACACATTAAGCTCTTTGGGGCAGTATAATCTTTTGCTTTTGCTGTGTGTCTATACAGCACCTAACCCAAAGGATGCCTGATCTTGGTGCAACTGCTAGGAACTACTATACAACGAATAATAATAGTAAAATAATAAAGCCTAGACCATCCTTCACTCCTCTCATTCATTACTTGCTTTCATAGCTCTTTTCTGACGACAGTCAACCACAGAAAACTGAACACAAGAAAGTGCATAAGTTTTAGATCACTTTCAAGCCATAGTCCAATAAAAGTTAGAGGTACAGATTTGGAATACAAATTCCAGTTGATGAAGCAGAATTAATCCATGGCTGGAAAGAGGCCATTTTCCCACTATTGCACTGTAGCATTTAAACAAAGTCAGAAGCAATTCATAGCTGATGGAATCAATCAACTATCTGGCATGCCAAGCACAGCAAAAATTGTAATCACTCCATAAGTGTTATCGATTCTGAAGAAATCGAGTAATGACACTTAACTAATATCAGATCCAAAAGGCAAAATGCCTGCTTCAAACACTAAGATGAGAGATATTGATCAACCAGAAACCAACTTTACCATTAAAGTAGACTTCTCTCTCACTTCTGCGTAATATGCATTTGACCAAATATTGATATCATGAACTCTATGGTAATGGTCTCCAAGGCCCCGGCACCTGTTCAGATTATAACAGTAATGCAGCAACTGAAAGAATTAATTGCAAATAGAATTAAAACCAGAAGAATGTGTAAAAGTTGATCATTTTCAAAGGAAAACATCATCACTACATGTCAGTAAAGTTTGATACTGTTTGAAAGAAAGGGAACAAAATGAACACTTGTCTGCATTGCAAATCATCAGGTAGGAAGGGGCTGGTAGAAATCACATGCTGTAGTGCAGGGTTGGGAAACCTAAGGCCCAGGAGCCAGATGTAGCCCCCAGCTTGCCTGGATCTGGCCCCCAAGGCTTGGGCCCCCCTCCCCCCCACATCCTGCTCCTGCACTCTTCCTCTTGCCCAGATCTCACAACCTCAGCCTGCTTCCCAGCAGCCCCCTCCCTCTCACACACTGAATCCCTCATTTTGGTCCCAGAGTTTAAGGGGGCCCACAAAATCTACTAGCCTGGGCCCCCTTAGGCTCTGGTGTGTGAAGGGGATGTGAGAAGTGTCTTTCTCCTCAGTTGGGGGCCACATCAGTGAGGTTGTGTGGGTTTTTTTCCTTCTCGCTTTGTGTGGTTTCTGACTGATTTTTCTGTGGCTCCCACCCCATACCAGGTTCCTCACCCCTTCTGTAGTGTAAGCAATGGCTGGTGGCATCTATGTAAATGCATAGGTAGGTAGGGTCTAACATATAGGTAGTTCACTCTTTGCTCAAGTGGCTCAATTCCAAACATATATTTAGGTGAAACGATAATGAAACTAGTGATCTCTTGTCCCCAAAAGTAGTCCTCATTCAAATCAATGATGAATGATCATTATCTCAAATATAAGTGGCAGAGTGCACAGAGGGCCCCCCCCCTCAATTTCTCTAGTCTGTTTTGTAATATTAGCATTAAGGAAATGACAAGGAATATGTTTATATTTAATGTACCACTAAATTAACTCTTCCTAGAGCCAATGGCCAAAAGGAAGCAAGGGTATAGGAGGGCTGGCCTAGCAGTCATAGCTGAGTGGTGTCTAGGGGTCAAGGACAGCCACAAAATGGTAGTCAGCGAGCAAGGATTGGAGTAATTGCTAGAGGCAGAACTGATAAGCAAGAGTCAGGGTGTGAGTCATCCCAGGGTCGGAGATCAGAGGCAGTACAGAACAGAATCTGGAGGCTGGGACAGTGTAAGTTTGGAGGCTGGAGACCAAAAAGCAATGTGAAGTCTGGAGTTGCAACAGGCCAGAAGTCTGAAGAGCTGTTCAGACAACTTCCTGGAGCACCATTCCAGGTTAAAATAGCAAGCATGGGCCAAAAGGCTGAAGGCTGCTTTCAATCTGGACTCTTTGAGCAGCGCTTCAAGCAGCTCTGTGGAGGTTAAATGCTGAAAGAATACAAGTTTTCATGGTCTCCTCCTGAAAAAGTGGGCATGGCATCTGTCCCTGGCTCCATAAACCTGGATTTTAGTCCCAGGGACCTTTAAAATGGCATGGCATCACAGCTATTTAATCATTTCTGTTCAAGAATCAGAGCATGCTTTAGACATGGTCAGCAGAATTTTTTTAATTATTTCTCTCTTTTTTTGTTGTTTTTGTTTGAAATCATGTCTCTGAGCTTTCAAAACCAAGGAACAAACTGCATTTCTTACAGAAGGCATCACTTCATTTGCTGCTTCTTGAGTTCCTCTCTTGATTTCATACTCCTAAGAATACCAACATTCAGCCTCCTAGAGTGAATTTCCTTAGCAATGAGATTCTTCATTACAGAACTGGTATGGGGTTTTTTCCCATACAATAGATGGGCTATTTCTTACTGTTTACCTCTTGATCCTCCAATTTGTCTGTTAGCTATTTCTGAGGAGGAATATTTTTATTGATTGCTGCTACCACTATGCAGCTCATTTTACATATTAGCAAAAATGTTTGCATTTTGGCTTTTTTAAGTGAAAAGCCTGAATTCTATTAACACAACTTCTCCCCTCTCTCATCCCCTCCAATTAATGCCAAAAGGGCAGGAGGTGCAGTTTTTTTAAAACTAGTGATGCTGTTTTGCCCTTAATAAAAAAACAAAATTTATGTTGCATAAGAAGATAGGAAGGAATTGAAAGTAAAAGGGTAAATTACATTTACATTTTCACTGACTGGCGTGATCAGCAATATTCAGACACAGCAATGAAGAGATGTGAAAGAAAAAACTGAGGAGTGGGACTCAAGAAAATAAGTTTTACTGCCAAAAGCTGCGATTTAGCTGCTATGGTAATGGGCGCTCCATATGCTTGGAAGTAGCAACAGATCTTTTGGTGTTTGGGCTGGAACCAGAAAGAAAAATATGCAGTACCTTTTTCTGAATTGTTTGTTTGGGAGTTCCCAGCTGGGGATTTCTCCCAGCCATTGCTACCAGGGGTTCCTGGCTAGGGCTGGGGCAGTCTGTGTTTGGGGCTCCCCAGCCACTGCTAGCCCAGCTGGGGATCCCCAGAACCTTTGGGACTCCCAGCTAGCTTGGGCTGTTGGCCTCTGAGGCTTTTTAGTCCAGCAACATCCATGGTCTTACCAGACCATGGATGTTGCCAGACCAGAGAGTCCCAGGTTTGGGAGGTTCATTAGCAACAGTCGTGGGCACTGCCTGTCCCATTCTGTCACTAACCTCAGCCAGTATGGGTAGATACTACCTCTCTTCTCAACCAAAACAAACAAAAAACAAAAAACAAAAAAAAACCCCTCTTTCCTATTAATAGCTGGTAAGTTTCCTCTTTAGTTTTCAGCATATACAGCTGCATTGCAGAGAGCACAAATATCAACCTTTCTGGTCAATGGTATTAAAGACTTCTGCCATTTCCCCAGCTGTACAAACATTCCGCTCAGATGTAATAAAGGATTGGCTATCATAGGCAGTAGAGTGTCACTTTGGTTACTATGAACCCGAAGTCAATGTAGGGCTGTCAATTTACACACGTGAATGGAGCTGCCCTTGGGTCCCCTACCAGAAGCCTCCATCCCCAATCCGGGGCAATCTTACAGTTCCAGGATCCTTATTGATCCATTTACCTCTAGACTCTGAAGGCATTCCCACAACCGGTTGTTGGCTGGGAGCAGCCTTCTGGGGCCCCTCTGCCATATCAGGTTTGCAGTGTCAGTGTGCCAAGGAGCAGGGAGAGAAAAGACAGG
This sequence comes from Pelochelys cantorii, assembly GCA_032595735.1. Classification (NCBI taxonomy): domain Eukaryota; kingdom Metazoa; phylum Chordata; order Testudines; family Trionychidae; genus Pelochelys; species Pelochelys cantorii. Next base: position 30,286,971 of record CM064331.1, read on the forward strand.
CCAGATTCTATCCCAGGCCCCTTGCTACAGGAGCTCCATAGCTGTCCCTGGCAGCCTCTCTTCCCAGGCTAACTCCCCACCCCTGTAGCAAGGTTCTCAATGCTTATGTGGTTGGATTTTGGGTTACTACATTACCAGTGTGGGAAGGTGGGGCCCAATTTTTGGTCACTTTAAACTCTACCTTAGCAGAATGTTTTTTAGATTTTACAGATCTAAAATAATTAATGTAGTCAATGGCTAGCATGAATTATACATACCTAAAATATTAGATGCCATAATGCATGTGCTACATTGTCAGGAGATGTAGGGGCAGATGGCTCCAGATACTGGCTGGAGGCTGGAAGCAGCCAGGTATGTCTGGTAAATGGCTTAGGTTGGGTTTGAGTATTTGTGCCTGACTGGCACAATCTGAGGCACAAAATACTTCTGCTAAGCAGGTGAAGAGATCAGTGGTATTCTGCACTGGGGAGGGAAGTAGTGCAAAATTGGGGGAGGAGAACTATGCTTGTGGCATATCTTCCTGGCCTACTGGAGCTTAGAAAGAACAAGAAACACAAAAAGATAGGAAGAGAGAGAGGATTTTGCTTTGTGACTGGCTTCAAAACCTGTTTTTGGTCACCAACGAAGGCATATGCATAGCATGCAGTCCTCTTACCCTTTTACTCCCTGGAGAATAACTATGTTTACCACCTTCCCATTAATGATTGTCTTATAATAATGTCAAGGGGATGGAAGCTTTTTTTATGAAAAGAATGAAGGCTTCTTAGTGAGGGTTTTAAAGGGCATGAAGACATTAGTAAAATCATTTCCAGGCATGTCATTGATTTTTAAAAGAAACCTAAAAAATGTAGTTATGGCAGCTAATTAAAATGGTTCTTTCCTGTTGCACTGATTTCCCTTCTTGAGCATCATTACTTCCCTTGCAGTTGATTTCAGTACTTTGGTTTAAGGTTTCAAGTTAAGGAAAAGAGAGGGTGAGTGGAAACAAAGCTGTGCAGTTATCTTTTTGGAGTTCGAGTATGGGTATTTTTTCTGAGAAGATGAAGGGTTGCATGAGAAAGGGTTTGAATGAGTTTGGATTTTGGATAGGGTAATAGAAGAAGACACAAATATTTGTTTGCCTGCTAGTGTTAGATACCAGTGATATATTGTCTGATTAAAAACAGTCACAAAAGGAAAATGTTCAGGTTCCGTTTACAGTGAAAGCAGCCTATAACCCTGTCATTGCATCCAATTTGTTATTCTGAATATTGTGTCTTGCTGATAGCCTTACACCACGAGAATGGCAAAGTTTGCTGTCCTAGCAGATGACACCTAATAAAACATACTTATTGTTACTAGAGCATACTCTCAGACAGGAAACGAATAAGATGCGAGAATAGGACTCGGGAGCTCTGGGTTCAAGTTCCTGCTTTGCCCAACACTTCCTGTGTGACCATAACCAAGTCATTTATAGCCACGTTTTCAGACATGGGTATATGTAGATGCAAATAGGTATGCCTGATTCCCATTTAAATCAATCAATTTAACTGAAAGTTGGGTGCCTAAACATGTCTGAAAATCCCTATTTGCTTCCTTAAGTATCATATACCTTTAAAAAATTGCCCATTAGTATTTCTACACCTTGGTTCTCCATCTGTAGAATGGGACTAATACAACTCCTATCTTGTGGGGATAAATACACTAAAGAATGTGTTCACATAATAGGTGCCACGTCCGTATCTAAGATGGATGACCTAACTTGAAGAGAGCACACCACAAACCTATCTACTCAAATACTAAGGATACCCATATTATAAAGGCTATTACTATTAAAATATTTTTTAAAGATTTAAAAAAAAAGAGAGTCTTGAATGAGAGTACTGGACATAATATTTTTCTGTTACCAGGATAAGAAATGTAGGTGTGGAAGTCCACAAACCTCTGTAGTTGGCAACATCCATGGTCCAGTGTGACTTTAGTTAGCTGGATGTCCACTTATCATGGGTGTGGCCAAGATTCCTGTGGTCCCATAAAGTCTGTTTACAGCCATCAGTCCTAACTCTCAGTGTTTTGTGCTGTTATTTAGTTCTAATTTACTCCTCAATGTCATCTAAGAGCCCAGTAAGCAATGGAAGTGTTGGTAATGCTGCTGACAATATTGACCTCTCGCAATTCAGCAAATTCTCTGGTTTGATGCTGGTTAGCTTCTGAGGGTGCCAGACTAGAGAGGTTCAACCTGTATTTAAATAGTGTGTGTGTGTGTGTGTGTGTGTGTGTGTGTGTGTGTGGAGTGTGTGAGTGAAACAAAGCAAGACTGAAAGGAGACAAAGGGGATGTTTTAAATTAAATCAGATGTGACCTGTTTGAAATCGGAAGCATTTGAATGGTTTTAATTATGAGCCTAGGAACAAGAGTAAGCAAGCTTGAAGATACCTGCTCTTCACTGAACTTGGTGAATGGCTAGAAAACTTTTAGAAGTCTGCAAGTGTTACAGTCTGCAAGGATTTTAAAGCCTCTCATTAAAAATACAGAAAGAAGTCACCTAAGTATTTAGATGCTCAATAATTAGATACCCAACCTCTTTACCACTAAAGCATTTAAAGCTGAAACATGTTCAGCCTTTCAATCCCTGAAGGAAAGGAAAGCAAAATGAATCAAAACACTGTTACTTTGTTGAAATCTATACTGTGGTATATGTCTGAAACTCAAAAATTCATCTCATGCTTTCCTGATGAACTTTAACATAACTAAATAGACACTTCATTACAACAGCAAACAATATAAAACCCCAGTGGGCTAATCCAGGAAAGTCACACCAATAAATGTTCCAAAGAAATTATCATACCATAAATGGGGGCCTTGGAATCTTCCAAAATGATTACAAAGATTTTAGGCAACCTAAGACACAAAAAATGGAGATGAGGTATAGGGGGAAATGCACATGGAAAAATTTACAGGGCTTCCCTAACCTCAAATTTCAGTTCCAGATTAAAACTTTATGAAATTTCAGGGGAGTTATATCTTGTATTTTGGCCTAAATCTTTCTCTAGGGGGAAAAAAAATATCATCCTTCCCCACCCTAAAAATCAATGTCAATATGTAGAACAGAACTGAATATTTATAAGCTTCTGCAATGTTCAGGATCCCCCTCCTCCACCCATGAGTGCAGGCCCAATTGAAAGTGTTACAAGAAAGCTTTTTTTAAAAACAGCTTTCAGCCTAAATCTGCAGATGAAAGAGCTCATCATGGTCATGAGAATATTTATCAAAATCCAATCCTAGCTCTGCATTTTGGGGTTGTACCCTCTTCATCAGAGAACTATGTGAGATGGTTCAAAAGGACAGCAAAGCGTTCCACAGCAGTTCTTATGAGGCACCTAAAAATTAGTACAAGACTCAGATGATCACAAAAGAAGTTAAATGGTAGGTGGTTTTGATAAGCAATTACTCAGTGCAGAACTGGCTGAAGATTTTCCAATGGAACACTTTTCTATCAGGAAATTCTGACTGAGAAAATCAAAAGAATCTTTGGGAACGTGTTGAGTTTGTAAAAATTTTTTGATGGAAACCTGTCTGGCAAGTTGGCTAGCATGGGCTTACACAGCTCCCTGACTTCTTGAGAAACTGTTACCCTGAGTTGTTCTCTGTGGATCTAAGCAGCAAGGGAGCTGGTCCCCAGACATTGCAGGCAGATGCTTCCTGGGACTTCCTGCCTCCCAAGGCAGAAAGGTCCCTGAAAACAGTAAGGTAGGCTGTGTTAGATAGCTATCCAGAGAGTTGGGCACCAAGGAGAAAACCCCAAAATTCAGTTTCAGTTCTCCCAAAATGGATTTTCTTCCCATTAAAAAAAATCTGGTCTTTTTACTACACTTTATCTCAATTCATCAATATTGCTTCTTTGAAAAAAAAATTTTTTTTCCTTGGGTGGGAAATTCAGTTTTCCAGACAGCTCTAATGAATTGGGAGAACGGCAGCAGCAGCAGCATCATGTAACCTAATGAGGTTCAAGAAAGACAAGTGCTGAGTACTGCACTTAGGATGGAGAATCCCATGCAAATCTTCAGTGAAAGTGTTCATAAAATGCAAGTATGCTGGATTATCATCCAGCTCTGCTATAACATACAATATATGGCAGAAGGTGAGTAAAACAGAGCAGGAGACACACAGTTCTCAGCCAAGGAGTTCATGGACAGATTTAATTAATGTTTTTAATGAGTGTCATCAGCATGAAAACAAATCCTCTAGAATGGTGGCCTAAGCACGAAGAGGCATACACAAATGTTCAGCATATCTGGCATGTAAATATCTTGGCATGCCAGCTACACAAGTACCATGCAAATGCCTATCCTTACTTTCATGTGACACTATAAATAAGAAGTAGGCAGCATTATCTCCTGCAAATGTAAATGAACTTGTTTGCCTTAGTGATTTGCTAAGCAGTAGGACTGAGTGGACTTGTACATGCTCAAGTTTTTCATTACTTTATTTTTGAGTGCAATTATGTAACAAAAAGTGTACATTTGTAAATTATGTTTTCATGACAAAGAGATTGCACTATAGCTGTTCCCCGAGTTACAAACAAGTTACGGACCAACACTTGGTCCGTAACTCGGATCCCATAGAAGCTGTTCGTAAGCGCGGATTGCCATTCGTAACTCAGAGCTGCATTTACGACCGCTTTGGTCGTAAGTGTGGATGGTTGTAAGTGGAGCAAACCATCCAAAAATAGTTAATACGTTTCAGTTGGTGTTTTTGTTGTTTATCAGTGTGATTAAAACTGTAATTTTTAAAAATCATGATTCATTTTTGATTGTGTGAGTTAACTGTGATTGGCAGCTCTAATTTAAATCTTGCAAAATTAGTTATGCAACAGACAGAAACAATTAAAAATCGAACTGAGAAACAATAGAGTAGTATGGACCATAGAGGCAAAACAATAGATTTCACTGTCACAACAGTTGATAAGTGGTTTCTTGCCAGATAGAATACTAACAAATAAAATGTTCTTTACGAATCTTAAGATCTTTTCTCTATGTGGTGTTGGTGGGTACTATAACAGAGGCACCTTCTTAACAGTCCGATATTACATTGTTGTGATGCAGTTTAGATGGAACATGAGGACGTGACTCTCCGCTACTTAGCTCATTGCCACTGAGCTACTTCTACCACCAGGGCCTCTCTGGCATCTTCCTTATTCACATGAGGTCTATGCACCCTGTCACTGTAACTATGATACTATTTTCTGTGTTCTATACCTTATATTTAAAGTCTGCCTGAACATGTGTTCGGGAAAGGGTGATCAGAGAGCAACTATGAAAAAAAATCAGGATGGGGTACCTATAATTGGTACCTATATTAGTAAAAGCCCCAGATACCAGGACAATCTAGTCGCCCTATTTGGGCTGGGGAGGGACAGGGTTATAAGGCACTACAAGAGCCTACGAAGTGACATACTCTATTTTCTCTCAAAGGGTACGTCTACGCTTGCTCCCTATCTCAAGATAGGGATGCAAATATAGTGTACCGAAATTGCTAATGAAACACGGGATTTAAATATCCTGCACTTCATTAGCATAATAGCATAAAATGAGAAGTAACAGTTATTTTGAGAGAAGGGTTTCCTCTCGAAATAACACTGCTACATGGGGCGTTTTATTTTGCAATAACGCGATTTCAAAATGGTGCCCGGACGCGATTATGCTAATGAAGCACGGGATATTTAAATCCCGTACTTCATTAGCAATTTCGGTACACTACATTTGCATCCCTATTTCGAGATAGGGAGCAAGTGTAGACATACCCATAGATATTTTATTCTCTCTTTTTGTTACTTTTCCTAATGCAAAATAAGTCACCTAGACTGAGATTATTTGCAGTGTGCATATGGGAAAACACAAAAAAAAAATGTGCTACTCATTTGGGTCTGCTTTGTGCTTATTTTTCTCTTGCCCATTTCTAAAATGTACTATTTCACAAGTTTGGAGTGAAAAAAACCAGTTCAGACCAACTAAGAACCACCTTTCCATCCCTTAAAACCTTTGCCCCAAACTGAATGCAAACACTTCAGATATGGTGGTTACATTCCTCTCTTCCGATCATACCTATTAGTTTACAGTTTTACACAGATCTCGGTCTGGTTAGCACTGGAAGCAGTGTTCCCTGTAAGTAGTGTTCGCTGTAAGCTGTGCTCTTGGGCTGCCACCCAGGAGAGATTCAAATGCCCCCCCACTGATTAGCAGACTGCCTACAGACAGTAGCATGTGTTTCCATTGATAGTGCACATCCACACCTGCCTTGGTGCATATAAAATTTATTCTGCACATGAATGTAAAAAATTAGAGGGAACACTGACTGGAAGTGCTAATGTGTCACAAGAAAGGCTTTTCCTGACAAACCAGAATCAGGAGAAACTTGGAATGTCACAAGGAACCTGTTCTCCCAAGAGTTCCATGCCAAATGATGCAGCCCCTATAGCTTGGTTCAAACTTTCATACACTGCAAAGTTTTTGAGTCAGAGTCTCTTTGTTTACATATGTGTGAGTACACAGTGCCTGCCAAAAGGGGACCATGGTTGGTGACTCTGAACACCACTGTAGTATAAAGATGACATAATCATAAATAAATAAATAAATAAAACGCAAGGACCCAATTTACCTGTGTAATGGTATTTAGCCATCTGAAGTTGCAGAGAAGTGTCTAATGGAATTTACACAAAGTAGGAGAATTAGATACCTACCCTGATTAAGTACTTGAAGACCCCATGACGTTCTATCTTTCTAGATTTTTATATAGTGGTCATTACCAAAGAATTTGAGAATACCATGCAAATTAAAAAAAAAATCTTGGTGTCAATTTCAAATGTTGAGGCGCTAACCTCTTTTGAGGTTCACCAGTTTCTACTAACTGTCAGAAGTCATTATTTTCAATACTGAAATCCTATTACATCTACATTCTGCATTTCCTGCAAAAGTGCAAGGAAGGAATAAAATAGGATGCTCGAGCTGTCACATTAAAAAAAACTCTTTTAGGCAAAAATCTGAGTTTGAAACTTTCAGAAAATAATTTGCATCTGAAGACTGTGTCAGAGTTATTTTGCAGAAGATGAGAAGCTGAAAATGAAATGTAAATGGCTGAGGTCTCCTTACAAAAAGATAGTTCTATTTTTTAGCACAGGCATTTCTCTTTATAAGGTTTTCAAATGATAATGTTCTCCTTGAAGAATGCTAAATGTCTGAATTGTAAATTTCAAATTGTCACTGCATGATGAATTCTAACATGAGAAAAGAAAGGAAAGCAGTAATTGTTTTTAATTCCAGCTGTAGGTAAGCTACTGAAAATTCAGATTTCATGTGTCGGTTTTGCTTAACTTTAACAAAAGCTGGAGATGCTTGTGGAAAAAGTAATTAATGGGAGAATCTCTGTATAGATTTCTGAATTATGCAACCTGAGAGGTAACATTAAGAGCTGGAAATTCTGAGTTTTCAAAATTTATTTTCTTTCCAAATCAAAATGAAAACAAAATGTTTTACATTGAGCCAAAATTTAATTTTATGGGAAATCAAAACATTTCATTTTGATAGAAATCAGAATTACAACTTTAACTTTATACAATATATAAGTTTCAAAACAAAAATCATTTCTATATGGAAAACTGAAATATTCCACTTTGACAAGACCAACTCGTATCTTCTTGCAATGCTTCATTTAAAATGCTTTACAACAAAAATTTACCAAATTTTCATATTACAGTGTAAAGTTTCAATTTAGACAAAACAGCATTTTCTGATGTGTATATATTTGATGTGAAAATTTTGACATGTTCTAGTAACTGTGTGATGCTCCCATGCTAATCAAATAGGGGGAGGTTTTAGCCAAAAGCCAAGTTCTATCCCCAGATAAGAATATGCAACCCCCATTACCATTAATGGGCTGAAGTTTTTTTGTGCAAAGCAAAAATCACTTTGAATCGTAGAACATAGCATGAGTTGTATTGGAAGGCTTGGGCAATGTAATCAACTAAGAACATCTGATAAAGATATGGGTGAGGGGGTCGAGTTCCAGAAGGGTCACAGGGACATATTTTGTAAAAGATGCTTATGCATCAAGACCTGGACCAACAGTAGAGTGCCAGAATCTGTTCAACACCTCACACAGCAGAGAGCCAATATGCTGCTCTATCAACTATTCATTGTGTAACCTTTGGCAGGCATAGCCTCTCTGTATTTACGATTACCGATTTCCGTCCCTCCCAGGGTTGTCCGAAGGCTCTGTTAACTTTTGTCAAGGGCTCTAAGTCTCCAAAAAAGAGATGCAAAATATTTATTGCATGCTATCCAAATCAATCCTGCCTTAAGAGCAGGGCATGTTACTGTGAGAGCCCCATTCTCCAGAAGAGATTCAGACAAAGGTACTAAAAATAGTATGGAGAGAGAAGCTAGTTTATTCTTCAGATTGTCTTGAGAGCATTTGCAATTTACTTCACCAGGAGCAGGAATAGATTGGAAAAATAGTTCCCATCAAAAAATGGCATAAAATCCCAATTTACCACCCCTAGAGGACAGCAATGCATAAGGCACCAATGGCTCAACCAGTACCTCTCTCTTCTTCCCCTACTGATACAAATACATACACTGATGTGGACTTCTACAAATAATTTTGTTTTGAATCTTTTTATGTATAGTCATGTTGTATCCTCTAATCTAAAGAGAATTCATGAGAATGGGGAGAGAAAAATAAAATCCCACAGACAAGTACATACCTTTTTGTGAATAGAATTCAGGCAAACACAATATATATTTTATGTACACTTGAAATATAGGCATGGAGTTACAGAATTGCTTTGTCTATAGATGCACTGCCTATATGTTCACATGTGGAATTTATTCAAGCACACCATTAAAAAAAAAAATCAAAATACCTTAATAGCTACCATTTGCTGCACTCTCATGGCAGCACCACAATATCTCAAGAGAGAGAGAATACATTGCAGCTGCCTTTGCACTCGTCCTTTGCTGAGATGCAAGTGTAACAATGCACAGAGAACAAAACAACTCTGTTAACACAGTGAGCATTAAATACTGGCAAGGACATAAGAAACAAGGTCTTCCCGTCAAACATGAGGAAGGCACTTGGGGTAGGCACACAAGTTCACATATTTTCCAGTGTGTTTTCATAGTAAGGTTGCAAGTATCTCAGCAATAGGAAATGTATCACATACTTGCTTTGGTTGCTATGGTAAATCTACTTTTTAAAATATATTATTATTTAACTGAAGAGCACTTTAAATAGTTATATAACTGTCCAGAACACAACATACAGCTTTGCCCCAGGCAGCTTCTATTTACACACCCTTCTTTTTTTTGGCAAAACTTTGCTATTGTTGTTTTTAATGAATATGCACACACTGTGCACTGAAGCAAGACGGCAGTGAAGAAGCACAGGAAATTGAATTCCAGCTAATGAACAGTGTGGTATTTGAAATGGTTTTGGAACCCAAATGTTTCAGATGTAAGGATGAAAATGCTTATGAATTCAGAAATGGGTAGTATGATAGTTCTCAGGGCACCCAGGACTGTGGTCACCTTGTTATCGCCTGCCTCTAGCGAGAGGGAGTCTTGCAGCAGCTGGATTTCAGTTCCCTGGTACCACCAATCCTTCAACCACTCCAGTGGTCTCCTGAGGGCTGATGTCAGCCCTTCCTTGGTAACAGATGCACCGCAGTTCCCAAATCCCTTTGAATTATACCCCTGTGATATCCAATCAGCCACTGGACACTTACAGCAATTCCATATCCTCTGCAAGCATCTTCACCAGTTTTACCTTAAACCACCAATCCTGTAAACCACACAGTACCTGTGAGCACTTACAATTAAACAAAAGTAGAATAAAAGATTTAACTAAATAGAGGAGAGAGAGGTGGAAATAAATTGTTACAATACAAACCAAAATCCTAACTGTGAATCTCGGTTCTACACTTATCAGTAGTTACCTTTCCTGTTCATTTCTTTCCCCTGTATCACTGATTACCATTTCAAACATCAATCTTTGTGGGTAAAAATGATACTCTAAAAAAAAAAAAAAAAAAAAGAAAGAAATAGTGTCACAGTCAGCATTTCCAAATACATAGTAGAGGCCAATTTTTTCAAAGTTTGGGGACATACAGTGGTTTTGCTCAGTTTTAATTATGTATTTTAGTTGTTAAATTTTGACAGTGCACTCTTCTCAGTAAAAACACAAAGGCTCACATGTTCCATGTAGTGCATTCTCAAAGCTGAAGGCTAGCACAGAAGCACACTGGTAGATCAAGACAAAGGTGCTTATTTATGTCTTTACAAACCTGTGTGTGTATGCACGTGCATGTGGATGTGTAAGGAGGAGGGACCAGGGCATTTCACTGATGTGTGCTGCTGTATCTCTCACAGGAGTAGTAGTATTCCAAGGGGGGATTTGAATCTGTCTTGCTAGCAAGTATCCCACCAACTACTAATATCATTGGCAATGCCAGAAGTTATTTCCATGATATTTCCAAAGATTTATTAAGGACTCAGATAAAATTAATGGAACTTCCTTTTTTGAACTTTCCTGTTCAGGACTCGCCAAATGCAAAACTACAGACAACCACATAGTGTCACCAATCATAGATTTAAGCAATTGAACCTGAAGGTCCTCACATTCCAGGATTAGCTTTACAATGTATTGTGTATGTCTATGTGTTTCACGTGACTGCAAGTCATGGGCAATATTTAATGTAGGAGACTCCAAATGCATTTTATGAAATTTAGAAATGTGTTGGCTAAAGCCTCATGATGCACTATTAGTCTTTTTCCTTAATTCACGTGGATTTGAGAGGGTTTTTTAAAATCAATCTCTTCCCATTTCCAAATATCACTTTCAAATTCAAACATAAAGGTCCTGATCACCACTTTAGCAAGCCTCTTTGATTGGATTTCCTTTAAAAACATTTCATGCTCAGTCTGAAAGAAAACCAGAGAAATGGCCATGTGTGTACATACAAGAGGAAGTGGCCTTTTTTCAAAAAATCTTTACCTGCGTCTAGACTGCAGCTGCGCTCTTTCGAAAGTAAATCGAAAGAATGCGGCAGTTTTTTCAACCGTGGAAAACCTAATTTTACGAGGAATAACACCTTTTCTCGAAAGTGCTCTTTCGAAATAAAGGCACTATGTAATGCAAACTGTGCTTTTTTGAAAGAGAACATCCAGACTGCCTGGGTGCTCTCTTTTAAAAAAGCGGCTTGATTTTTCAAAAGTACTGGTTGTAATCTAGATGCTCTTTTTCGAAAGAGGCTTTTTTGAAAGATACTTTCGAAAAAGCCTCTTTCAAAAGAGGCTTGAAGTCTAAACATAGCCTCTATGATATTTACATAGATTCAGTCATGTTAACTAAGTGCTGTCGATGTGCATAATTCACAGGACAAAGAGGACAAAGATAATGTTTAGACATACTACATGCAGCATGTTAATTCTGACTCCCTCTTCCCTCTCCCAAAATTAATGATCTCATGACAGTCAATTATTTTACATGCCTTAAAGGCGTGTGTGTACGTATTGTACATTATCTGTATCTAGAGATAGGTTAGATAAATACACTTCACAAAGAAAAAGCATTTTATGTTGATCCACAGTGTGCCTGTTTTTCTTTACAGTCATTAAAATGATAACATTTCCAGTACAATACCCCTAGTTAATGTCTTATGCTTTCATGTTTCTTTATATCTATGTTGTTCAAATGTCAATGATTTTAGCACTGAATTTAACCTTTACACATTTTCCCCTCTTGCTTCTGAGACATTTCTAGTCTTTTTTCCTCTGCTAGGTTTAAATATTAGTGGGCTAAGGTGCATTATACACATATATACACTGGTATTTGAATTCCTCCAAGGCATTTCTTGGCAAGTCTACTGAGTGACACAGTTCTTTCAGTGCATACATATACATCAGCTCTAAAAGCTTGTCAGAGCAGTCAGAAGAATGGTACAAGCAAGACAAAGTCTACCTACATGCTTTATGTACGAACCCTGGGAGGCCTTCAATGTCTCACTACTATACACTGGTTTCTGAAAGTGAAATTCAGAATTTGTAGAACATTTGATACAGAAGTTTGATGTTCCACACTATAATCAACAGAACTTGTTAATGTGTAGTCAGGAGAATCTTTGATGGAAATCTCATTCCAACCACTCATTCACTAACTAACCAAAAGCAAATCCATTAGCGCTACTTTAAAGTTGGATATAAATCAGGCCCTGATTTAAAAAAAAAAAAAAAAAGGAAAAAAAGAAAAAGCAATTAAGTCTAGCTTTCTGAGTAAAAACCACTCTATATACAAGTTCTGGTTTGAAATGATCACCATATCTCCAACAAGATTGTCCCCCATTTTAGCTATAGACCAAAACATTCTGAAATAGAAAGGAATTTTATAATCTCAGTAAAGGTCAAGTAGGAATCAGGTTAGTCCATTCAACAAGTATTTCAAGGAGAAACAGTTTATGATACAAACAACAAACAACAACAACCACCACCACCCTCTCAAAGCGATTTCCATCCATAGATCTTAAAGCCCTTTACAAATGAATGTTAGTGCCACTAACCCCACAGGGGATATTAAAAACTGAGGCACAAAGAGGTGGTGACTTGGCCAACATAACAGCATTAAAACCAAGTTGTCCTGTGGAACCTTAGAGACTAAAAAAAATAAATAAGATCATGAGCTTTAGTGGGCAAACCCCACTTCTTCAGATGAGCTTGACTGAAGAAAAAAAGGGAGGACCTCACAATTTGTAACAGAAAAAGAAGGGAAAGGGGGGAAAAAAGTACCTGTCAATTGTAACCCTAGTGCTAATGAGGCTAATTGAGTGGGCTGGAAGTGCCCCATACTAAGCTTTTGATGTCAATTGGGTGTTGAACGTAAGGAAAGCAGGTTTTATAATGGACCATTCAGTTCAAGTCTTTATTCAAGCCACTGGAAACAGTGTCCAATTTGCCTATGAAGGTCAATTCCGCACTCTCTCCCCATAGTTCCCTTGTGAAATTCCTTTGTAGAAGAATGGTTGCTTTTAAATCCATTAATGAGTGCTCAGGCAGGTTAAAATGTTCCCCGACAGATTTTTGTGTGTTACCATTTCTAATATCTGATTTGTGTTCATTAATCCTTTGTCATAGAGACTGTCCAGTTTGGCCAATATACATGGCAGAGGGGGGCATTGCTGACACTTGATGGCATAGATCACATTAGTAGGTGTGCAGCTGTATGAGCCTTGGATATGATAGCTTATGTGGGTAAGCCCTGTGATGGTGTTGCTTATATAGATGTATGAACAGAGTTGGCAACGGAATTTATTGCAGCGGTAGGTTCCTGGGTGCGTGTATCTGAGGTGTGATGTGTGGCTGCTGGAAAGAATTTGCTTCATTTTAGGGGGTTGTCTGCGGGCGAGGATTGACATGTCTCTCAAGGCCTGTGAGAGTGAGGAATCATTTTCCAGAATAGGTTGTAGATCGTCAATGTTGCGCTAAAGGGGTTTAAGCTGGGGTCTGTAGGTGATGACCAGTGGTATTCAGTTATTTTCCTTGCTGGGCCCGTCTTGAAGAAGCAGATTCCTGGGTACTCATCTGGCTTTGTCAATATGTTTCTTCACTTCCCCAAATAACCCAGCATCTTATTCATTCATTATTTGTGCATTTCAAATTATTATGTACCTCATTCTGTTAGGATCAGTAAGCAACTAGCCTACAAGAGTGATGTTCACTTCCTGGACCACACATCATGGGAGAGTATTTACCTCATTCACTTTGGAATAACTGATCTGATAAAAAGGCTTGAGTCTGTCTGATTGATGCATTTACCTTCTGGCAAAATTAAAGATGCTGATCCTTGGCAGTAATCCATATATAGACAGCAGCAGGTTCTATTTTATTGGTAATAGCATCTTGTAAATATCCCACAGATTTTTCTACATTAGTTTACTGACCACTTTGTTCTTCTCTAATGGCATGTATATTATCATTTCAAGAGCAACTCCTGAGCAATAAAGTTCAATGGACAGGACAGTAACACCCATCACATACATGTGCACTGAGAGCTCAACTCAACTGCCACTGAAGTCAATCAAAAGATTCCCAGAGGTCAGACTTCTGTTGCACAATTTCCCCATCTCTTGCTGTATTATCACTTTTATGCCTTCTCTTCTCATAGGACCCGTTCCACAGCTTACAGAACTCAAAAGGAGTCTTACTATTGACTTCTATGGATCAGGCATTCACCCCACTATCAATCTCAGCCTGGACCAGTACACACAGGAGGTCCACTTCCTGGACACTATAGAACAAATAACTGATGGTCATGTAAATACCACTTTATACCGGAAACCTACTGACCACTATACTTACTGACATGCCTTCAGCTTTCATCCAAAACATATCACATGATCCATTGTCTACAGCCAAGCCCCAGGATACAACTGCATTTCCTCCAATCCCTCAGACAGAGACAAACACCTACAGGATCTCTATCAAGCATTCTTAAAACTACAGTACCCACTTGGAGGAGAAGTGAAGAAATGGATTGATAAAGCCAGGCTTTACCCTGAAATTAGCTACTACAGGACAAACCCAACAAAGCCATTACCTACAGTCCCCAGCTAAAACCTCTTCTACACATCATCAAGGATCTACAACCTATCATAGACAATGATCTTTCACTCACAAACCGTGGGAGACAAGCCAGTCCTCGATTGCAGGCAGACCCCAAACCTGAGGCAAATACTCACCACAAACTTCAACTTCAACCCAGCAACAGAAAAAGTAATCCAGGAACATATCCCTGCAACAAACCCTGTTGCCAGTTTTGTTCACATATCTACCCTAGTAACACTATCACAGGTCCTAACCACATCAGCTATACCCAGGGCCGGCCCGAGCCATTTTGGCGCCCCGGGCCCAGGTGCGCGGCGCCGCCCCTGGGCACACGGCGCAGGCCCGCCCCCTCTAGGGTGTGCGGGCGCTCCCCTGGGGCGCACAGCGCATGCGCAGGCCCGCCCCCCCCGGGGTGCACGGCACATGCACGGCCCGGCCCAGCCTCAGCCGCTGGCGCACAGCCCAGGACCCGCCCCCAGGGCACACGGCGCATGTGCTGCCCAGCCCGGCCCGGCCACCGCTGCTGGAGCGCAGCCCAGGGCCACCTGGAGCGGGCCGCGCCTGGCTGTGGGGGGAAGGGCGCTGCTGGCCGGCGCTGCGGGGATGGGGGGCCGGCGCTGCAGGAGTCGGGCGCACGGCGCCTGATAGCAGCTATAAGGGATGCTGCATGCCCCTTACAGCTGCCATCAGGCGCCCCCCCATCGGTTGGCACCCCGGGCAGCTGCCCAGCTCGCCCACCCCTGGCTATACCATCAAAGGCTCATTCAACTACTACTGAGACATATGCCAATGTGTGCTAACAATGTCCCTCTGCCATGTACATCGGACAACCAGACTGTCTCTATGAAAAGAATAAAAAGACACAAATCAGACATTAAAAATGGCAACATCCAAAAGCCGGTGGGGGAGCACTTTTACCTCCCTGATCATGCAGTTCTAGTGTTGCAAGTTGCCATTCTCAGAACAACTTCAAAAACAGACTGCAGAGAGAAGCTGTTCAGCTGGAATTTATATGTAAATTTGACACCCTGGACCAAAGATTAAACACATGAAGTGGTTGTAGCATTGCAACAGAATTTCCCGTTCGGGTACTCTCACCTTCTCACCACTGTTGGAGATGAGCCACATCCATTCTGATTTCATTAGTGCTGTTGTCACACTCCCATCTCTGTATCCTTCCCTGTCCCTCCCTGCCCCAGCGTCTTTCTTTCTTTTTCTCTTCAGCATCTGAGGAAGTGCATTGTAGCTTACAAAAGCTTATGCTCACAAAACTCTCATAAATGTGTTAGCCTTTGAAGTGCCACTGGACTTGTTTTTACTCAAAAGAGAACTCTGAATCACCTATCTCAGATAAATACAATAGTAGGCACGGTGAGCTCTTTACTCCTTTTGTATGGATTAATTAATTCCTGCAATGGCGTCATTTCATTTTTAGCTGATCACAGGTCATTAGTATTGCATACCTTTTAGCTTTACTTATCAGGATATCAAATACAAAATCAAGGATCCAATGTATAATCACACTATTGAATGTTATATTATGAACGCTGTGCTGATTGGCATACCAAGAACTCTGTGAAATAAAATGTTAAAGAATACTAGGGAGCTGTGCCCACTTCTCATTATGCTCATCAACCCTCATCTCAGGACCTGGAAGGCAGCCCCAGCTCTCCCCCCAGCTACCAGGGAGGGCCAGGCTGCGGCCACAACAGCTCAGGCCCCTTCTCCTCTCCCTCCACCCCCTGTCCCAGCCTCTTCTCCCTACCCCCTGCCCCAGGACATGTCCCCCGGGTGCCTTTGCCCTCCCGCTGGCCACGTTCCCCCAGGCCCTTTCTTTTCTTCCCAGCCCTCCTGGCTGTGCCAGCCTGGGTTCTTTCTGCACTCCCCTACCCACACCAGCCCGGGCTCTTTCTCTCCCCCTCCCTATGACCTAAGACCCCTTCTCCCAGCCATGGTGGTCCCAGCTCTTTTCCCCTGGACACTGGGGCCTCTGAGGCCTCACAGGTCCCGCGCTCTCCCCCCACCCACCAGGAGGTAGGGGAGCCTGCTCCAAGGACTCGCAGGCCCTGTGTGGCAGCCAAACACTGGGGAAATGGGAGGGAGAAAGCAAGGAGGAAGCAGGCAGGACACAGAGTGACATGATGATGTCACTCTGTCATCCTGCAGGAAAAGTTTTTTTAAATATATATAGAGAAAATAGTCAGAAATATGGGGCTAGAAATGACCTCAACATGGCATCTAGACCATTCCCCTGAACAGAGACAGAAATAAGCATTCCTAGGCCACAATCTCCCTCATATCTCACCAGGTTTATTACAATAGCATACCTTTACAAAAATGGAAGACAAATTCATTGAGGAAAACATGCAAAAGAATGCAAACTACAGAGTTTCTGGCTGAACTTTGTGCCCTTGTATGCTTTTTCAGCTTGCAAAGCTGATCCTTTTTAGTGAGTATCTGTGATAAATGAACTAGTCAAAAATCTAATACTTTCCAAAAATACTTTAAATAATAGTTGGCCAGATATGAAAAGATTATTGTGCATTTTTCTATTTTTGTTTCACATTAATGGTCTCTACTCCAATGACAAGCCTTTAAAATTTAGATAATTGTGTCTATGATGCTAAAGATGAAGGATATTTTTCTGCTAGTTACTTGTTTCAAACATATTATGCAACTATCTCAAAACACCACATTCCAGGGCCCACTCTATTACTCCAAAATCCACTTTCATTTTAATTATTCATAAGATCTGCCCTGATTATGTGAAATATATTCCAAAAACACTTTTAATACCACATTCTGCAAGTAAATTGGTAGCCCACAGTAACAACATATGCTTATAATTATGATTACCATCAGGGAATTCAACCTTACTGAAGGATAGAAGAGAGGCCCAAGCAGGGAAACCTCAAAAAATGTAAGAAAGAAAAGAGAAAGCTGAAATGAGAAAACCATGCCTGGATAATGGGGGTGGGGGGTGGGGAGAACTTGGTAGTAAAACTAAGCACTGGTTTCAGTCCAGGCTGCTGTACAAATTTCAACATTTTTGGTGAACAAAAAAATATTGAGAAATCAATTCCTCCTTTCACTACTGAACTGATTCTGAGCAATGTTTGCAATCTAACCCTTGAGTCTAAAGTCTTCGAAAATACAAATCCTAATTGAAGGCCATCCACTAATAGCTCAACTACCTGACAAAAAGATTAAAGTGCAGCAAACTTTTATTATATTAATATAATATGCATAGTTTAGAGCTGCTATAGTTAATGTTGAATTGAGGTTTCCATTAGAAACCTCATTTTTGAGGGTTCAATAATTCAGCCATATGAAATCAGTGAGTTGAAAGTTAGCAAGCTTCATCTGTGTGTATGGTATTCAATTTATTGTTGTATATAAGTATATATGCAATGCTTAATTACTACCTTACAGATGAATCTCAAAAGATTTATGGAGTTTGGTTTGGCTAAGGATGCTGATCCAAAGTACTGATGCTCTTGCGTATCATGAAATGGACTGGGAATCTTTAAGAACTGTCATTGTTTTGGTATGTTGGCACCTGCGAATTCAGTACAAAAAAACCCCAGAAATGCAAAGGACTATAGAATGGGGGGAGTGCCAAGACACATGTAACTACATTTTTCAAACCTTTAGAAAATGTGTGTTCAGATTTAAAAAGTAAGTGAAATCTATTTATATTTAATTAATCTGATTCACCTCTCCACACTCTGTGTTCCTGCTATCAGACAAATATTTAAGATTGAGTTCCAGTTCTATCAGATAAATTCTATATGGGCTGAGATTTTTTTTTCTTGCTTTTATTTTCCCCCAAGAAAAGCTTCAACTAAGTCAGTTGTCCAACTCTTAAATTTTATAGGATTAAAAAAAATTCTTATGTCCCAAATGAACTTTTTGTAGTTGCTTAGCTCCAAAATGGCTTAAGCTAAAAACACTTCATAGTGGTTTATTTCATATACTCAATTGAAGGAAATAATCTAAATGTGAAGAAAATCTCTTTAGTAGTTTTAAAGTGATTGAAATTAGAATACTTCTTCTTGAGCACAGTTGTTCATTTTCAATATTTATTTAGTTCCACACTAAAGTTAAAGTGGACTAGAATACAAAGCATCTGCCGAATTGTTTTAATTGGGTTACCTTTACCTAGAAAAGGTAGTTCAGCCTTTAAGACTGCCATCACTGGTAGGAGTCTGATCAAAAGCCCTCTGAAGTTAAAGACACTTGTTGACTTTAAGGGCCATAAACAATCTTTTGCCTAGGTTAGTAAGAGCCAAATTTTTAGAGTTGCTGTCCACCCACTGTTTCTATTCCCTTAAGCCGGAGTTAAGTGCAAAAGTAAAATATTTTAAAAATCAAAAATTAAAGTTGAGAAATAAAGACATTAAAAATGAAAATATTTGTAATGTAATATTAACATGCCCACATTAGCATAATAGTGTATCCTACATTGATTTGATGGATGGGGGAATATCAAATGTAAATTTTGAATATATTACTTTAGATAAACTTGATCTTTTCCTGGGACCTAGTCAGATAGACCACCTATGCCTACAGAATCAGGTCAGATTCAGGGGTCTACCCACAGAAAGCAAGTTGCAAGATCTGAGCCAAAGTTAATACTCTATCCCGTGGTGCCAATTCTCATGATTTTATTGTGAGTCTTGTGATATTTGGTGTCCTAATTCAAGCCTCAGATTCTGGATTCATGGGATTATAAAAGCTCTGTTTTCATTTTAATAAAAAATAAATTTTTATAGCCTCATGACTTCAGAAAAATGTGACAGGAGTGCATCCTAAAGATTCCGAAGCCAGAAAGCAAATAAATCCCTCCAAACATTTGTTAATTTTTTAGTGGGTCTGACCAACAGTTTTTGAACACTTGGGGTTGGCAGTATTACAGGATATAGCATATCCAGAATTATAACTGTGCATTAGATGTACAGACACTTAAATGCTTCTAACTTATTAGTACTTATTTTCAACCTTTACAATTATATTTATACTTTTTCCTTTTATATACACACAGCCAGGTAGGTTTTAAAGTACCCAACATATCCTACATGTCTTCAGGAATTTTAGGGAAAAGAAGCTTTGAATTTAATTTAATTTCTGGCTGAATTAGCTAGAACCTCTAATGTTGAATTAAAAATACAGAGAGTGTCTAAACAATTATAAGTAACAAACACCAATGTAAACATAGTATGATATAAAATGGGTCAAACATGTTGATTAAGTCCTATATCCCAGAGCTAGCACACACAAAAAAATTGGCTGCAGTAAGTTTTGGCTGTGTGCTAAAACAGTTCAGATTCTCGTAGTAACACTTACAGTAATGAAGACGAATATTTTTTACTTATCTAAAATCATTGTGGCTCAAGCCAGGAGAAAATATTAACTGCCTTTTGGGTCATCCAAGGTCCTGGAAGTCCTTGAAAGCTGGCTTCATTACCGACACAGTTACTCAGCAAAAAGGTCTATATAAGAAGCAATCACCTTGATCCCATGTCTGTTGTTCACATCGTAGCATGAGGCTCAACTTATTGACAAAGCCAGGAATAGCACCTATAAATAATTTTCTTTAAAAAAACCAAT
Source organism: Pelochelys cantorii (assembly GCA_032595735.1). Classification (NCBI taxonomy): domain Eukaryota; kingdom Metazoa; phylum Chordata; order Testudines; family Trionychidae; genus Pelochelys; species Pelochelys cantorii. Next base: position 30,307,211 of record CM064331.1, read on the forward strand.
GTTTTACAATATAGATTTATTCACCCTGAAACAAAGGGAACAGGAAAAAGAAAAGATTCCTTGAATTTATGCTTATAAATTTATTTGGGGTTTAAATACCACAGTGATGGATTTGATGGGGCATTTTTGGTGAGGATGAGGTTTGCTTTAGTTCTTACAGTGAAACTTCCAGCTTTATGCCTAACGTGAAATTAAATTTAATATCCCCCTAATCAATGTTACCTCTAATTTTTCCATCCAGGTGTTGAATACCGACGTATGTACACCACCAGTAGAAACACTTGTTGCAACCTGTGGGTGCTCTGCCAATCAGCTGGGCAGCAATAGCATTCTCTCCTGGGTAGCTGCCCAAGCACTCAGCTTACAGAGAACACCACCCCTAATATACAATAATTAAAACCAGAAATCTCATGCTTTTGTTGTCCTAACTGAATTTACTTCATAGAATCCCCACATTTGATTGAACTGGCTCTACCTTAGCATTCACTCTGGGCAAAGCTTGTAAAGATCTTGCAAAGCCTGTGATAGCTATATCTTAGGTCTAAACTAGCATTACTTGACTACTACTGAGGTGAAAGTACTAGGTGTCATTAACTCTATGGATTGATTTTGAGAGGCGCTGAGTTCCCACAGCCTCAGTTGATGTCAGTGAGCTAGGCAAGTGCTCCATACTCCTAGAAGGCAGGTCCTGTAAATCTATCTTTCAGAGGTGAAGTTACATTTTTTAACTAAGATTTATAACTCCTGTAAACGATAGCCACAAAGTCGTGATTTTAAAAAAATTATTATAGCAATCATGTTTAGTTAAAACTCATTCTTAAGTCAGGAAACTGATTTAATTGTTTCTCAAGAATTTAGAAGTCCTACTCTGGATTTGTGATTGGCTTGTGTCCATATATACACTGATTACTGATTGGCTTGTGTCCATATATTTCACCAGTCAATCAGAAAATAAATCTGAAATGTCTTTGTAAAGATAAGCTCTACAACAGAGTTGACAAATCATGTCAATAAATCCAAAACAATATATTTAAACTCATAAATCTTTATATTTTCAGATTTCTACACAAATTCAAGGGGTTGACGACTTGAAATTACTACCAGGGTCATAAATCCTGTTCTACAGGCTGAACCTCCTAAATCCAGGACTCTCTGGTCTGGCAACATCTGTGGTCTGGAAGGATCAGGGATGTTACTGGATTAGAGCGCCCCAGCGCCCAGGAGTGCAAGCTGGTCGGGAGTCCAGCAGCAGGGAGCCCCACCATCAGGACTGGCCAGCCCCGTCTCAGGGAACCCCAGCTGTGTGCAGCATAGCAGGGTAGCTGCAAAGTCCCAACCATGGGAAGCCCCAGCTGGACACAGCAGCAATGTGGCTGCCATGGAGCCCCAACCTAGTGGAGAAACCATGGAGCCCCTACCTCAGGAAGCCCTAGCTGGGCAGGACAGAAGAGGGACAGCTGTGGAGCCCTGTTCCTGGAAATCCCCAGCCAGTCGGGACAGAGCAGGGACATGGCAGCTGGGGAGCCAGGCCCAAGCCCTATAGCAGGAGGGCTGAAGCAGAGCCAGTCGCAGAGGAAGGGGCAGTATCCTGGGAAGCCAGTGGTAGGGGACCTCCCTGATCCAGCAAATTCCCTCATTTGGGATGGGTCAGGTCCCGAGGGTGCTGGACCAGGGAGGTCCCACCTGTACCATAACAACAGTTTTAATGTTTTAAAATAATAATTTTGGCCATTGTATTGTATTAGTACAAGGATTAAAGGTGTGACTTCTTGTTGGGGGCCCCTTAATGGTCCCTGTTACAATCCTTGATGTTCTCCCCTTCCTGGACACTCACCATGCTGCTGTACTGGATCCCAACTTTCGGTTCTACATTCTCTTGTTGTGCTGGGGCTGGGAAGAGTTAGGCACAGTCTCTGGTTCTAGACCTTTAAGAACACAATCTTGGTGTAATGCCTGTGTCTGACACACATCTTAGCAATGGAAACCTTGCAGTCCAATTGTGTAGGCCCCTGTCTGATACAAGTACCAGTTCTCCCAAACCTCCCCCGTAGTTGTTGCATACTGCCAAATTCCAACCAAAACTGTGAACTCTCTGGTTTGCTATTTCTCTTTTCTGGAATTATGTGATACTGCAAACAAGTAACACAGAGAATTCTGAACACATATACACACACTTACTTACTCTTAGACAACACAAGAGAGATCCATGAAAAAACAACCTAACATGCACATAAGCTTCTGCTTATTTTTCACCGCTCTAGGTCTGCTTTCCTGTCTCTAAAATGGCCAGTGAGGAAGCCTGTTTTTTTTTTTTTAAATAAAGTTCCAGTGTCTCCCTGTCACGTGATTCTCCTTGGTGACTTCAAGTCCCTAATCACCTAATCTGTTGCTTGGTTACAAGATCACAGAGTTTCACTGTTGCAGCAACAGCTAGATTATTTTAAGGTGCTTGCGTTTGAATGAGAAACCCTACAGGTAAAGGAGCCTGGATTGCACTGTATTGTTAGCCTTCTGTCAGATACAAGTTTTCCCTCAGATACCTCACTGGAGGTTTCAGCGAAAGATGAAGGATAAAAGGCAAAAGTATAGGTGCATTAGCTTGACAATCAAAATGGCACTCAAATCCAAAGTTTGAGAGAGATACATACTGAATTACACTAATCTGTCACAATCCCTTTTACTACTGTGGGTTGTCGTCGCTCAAGAGAAAAATCATTGATATTATATTGGAGAGTAATATTTATTTCTTGGTTAATTCCAGGCTCCTGAAAGTTGTGAAAGTGAATGAAAGGTTTTGGCCTCATGTTAGGCAACTGGACTTGCAGTTTGGGGACAGCTTAGCATGGAGGTTTTCAAAGTTGGGTCACGGGCCCACCCGGAAAAAACCAGTAGTGGGCCGCAAGACACTTCGTTTATCTAAGTGTTGATAAGGCATAGACACTTGCAGCTCCCATTGGTGTGGTTTGCCACTTCCAGCCAATGGGAGCTGTGTCTATGGATGCTTTGATAAATGAAGTGTCTCCTGACCACCAGCAGCTTACCTGGGCAGGCTCACAACCCAACTTTGAAAACCCCTGGATTAGCAGACAGGAATGATCCCAAAGCACAAAGCGTCCTGTGCAATAAAACAGATCTTTTCCCCCTGTAAAACATATCTACAATTACCTTTAATCTTGACAGTTTCTCTCTTAGGTGTATTATTTGTAAGCATTTTGTATTAGTGCCCAGAGATGACAAATCAGAATCACATTCTCTTGTGCTGTGCTCTGTACAAACATATTGTAAGACCAAATCCCTGTCCTTCGAAGGATATATTCTAAGATTTACTAGTATCTATTATATAAAACAGACCTTTCCCTACCATTTAAAAGGAATTGGGATGATAGCTGAAATATGATCAAATACATTAAATGCAAGACAACTGCAATCAACAATGCTGTATCTGCAAATCTTTCCTCTAACACAGAGTTCCTAAACATTTTCATGGTTTATTTTTCTTTCGGAAATTTATGGTTTGTGCACACATACTTAGTGAAGGAATCTTCTTGTTTTTAATTTAAAATAGCACCTGTTCTCTCCACCCAGCTCCATGTAAAAGTAAAGCATTTTAATTCAAAGAGTACACCAACCAACTAAACAATGGGTGCTTATAGGAGGTGCAAATTGTTCTTATCAGCCTCTTGTAACTTGAACAATCCAATTCACTATTTTTTCTCTTTTCTTTCTTCCTCCTCCCCCCGCCTTCCTTTATTTAATTGTGGATCTGGACTTCTAATACTTCAGTCAACTGAAGAAGTGGGTTGTACCCACGAAAGCTCATGATACCATACATGTTTTGTTAGTCTTTAAGGTGCTGCAAGGCTATTTATTGTTTTTTAAGTTTTTCCAGTTACAGACTAACTCGGCTACCTTTCTTAAGTATGATACCATACATGCATAGCTAGAAATAAAAATGCTCAATTTTTAAGCTTTTTTGTTACCAATTAGGAATGGTGATTTTTTTGACATATTTCAAGGAAAAGCCCACACTGGGCATGATCCAAAGTACACTCAAGTGATGGAGAGAATATCACTAACTTCTATGGGCCCATTATTCAGCTCTCTTATATGTACTTCACAATTAAATATACAAAGTAACATAGGAATATATTATCCACTAGTTCCTCAGACACGTACCTCATGTCCGAGTAGATTTCCTATTGATACTAATGGGTGTTTTGCTTGTGGAATGAAGACTGTCACCTGACTTGTATATATAAAGCTTTTTGGATGCAAAGTACTTGTACAATTGTCATGACAGTTAATACAAGACCTCATGAGAGTTAACGTGATCTCTGAACACCCTTTTGCTTTAAATAAAATGTCTTGCTACCTCACAATAGATGTTTTATGAGAGCTCATCTGGTAACCGCAATTATTTTATTGTGCAGACACGTGCCAGAAAAATACAAAGCTCTTCAGTGCACCAAATCCCATTCTCTTTCAACATAATATATGCACTTTGAGTCTGATTCCTACATTGCTGAACTCAGTGAATTATGGGAGATCAGAACGGTGCAAGATCAGCTCATAGATGTTCTATATAGTGAATATCTTATGCCTAATGGGAGTTACCTGGTTCAGTAATGTCAGTGTTAACAATTCCTTGCCTTTATAGTTGTGTAATTCTCATTTCTTTTGAATATTTTGACTTATCTCAAGTCTTCTGGGTCCCTTCCCCCTTTCTACCTGCTGAATTATCTAGCTTGTTCAGGTTGAAGGACCCTCTATTTATTATTCTCACACTTCAGGTTTTAGTTCCAGAGGGATTTTTCAGTGGAAAAATCATAAATAGAGGGCCCTTCAGTTTGAACAAATGGATTGATAATTCAGTAAACAAGCAGAACAAAACTTGAGGGGTAGGAAGGGGGGGGGGGGGAAAGAGAGAGAGAGGGAGAGAGAGAGAGAGAGAGAGCGAGAAAGACCGATCCAGCGGAAACAACAGCTTAGCATGAATGCAATGAGAATCATTCAGCAATATATGTATTCACAATCTGAGAGTGGTTAGTGCACTTAGATTTTGGTCATTTCTCTTAGGAGAGAAAACGAGTAGACAGAAGATAGCAAATTACTAAATTATCCTATTACACTTTTATTTTGAAATGTTCAATTGCTGCAGACAGACTTTGAACAAAATGGCTTTTTACAGCAAAAAGCAGCACAACTTGAGTGCACATACTAGTGGCCAGCAAAGATTTTTTTTTCCCCCCACAATATGCTCTTGGAAATTCTGGTGTCTCTTTCCCAGCGCAGCCAACATGCCTTTTCTATTATAATATTCAGTGTCCAGCCCAAAAGATTTCCATAGTTAGTAATTCTGTCCTCCAAAAACTCTGGATGAATTCTTTACCCATTGATTTAACTGGGGACCACTCCCATAGATTTCAACGGATCCAGGCTATCCACCTCTTTTTCATTTATCTTTGTCTCAAGTTGGCCACCTGGCTTCAGATGGTCTGAAATTAATGCTGTAACTGGGACAGACGTGGGGTCATGGCCCTTCCCCATTTTGAAATTGGACAGGCCTGGCTAGTCCACTTTTCACCACTGGCCTCCTCACCCATCCCAGTCAGGCCAGCAGCTGGAGCTAGGCTGGGGAGCCCTAGGCAGTGTGGGGCACTGCGCCACAGATCCATCACCAGCTCAAGGCATGGTGGGCCAAGAGCAGCCCTCAACCCATGTCCCCAACCCTCTAGGTCTCCCCTCCTAGGTCATGTGGAGGGTCCACGATGGCTCTATTGCCAAGCTATGGCTCTGATTTCCCATTCCCCAGCCAGTGGTGGATTGTAGAGAGCAGTGTGGGCAGCTGTGGGGAGCCACAAACCCTTCACCTGCCCCAGGGTGGGGGCCTGCTTTTGGTCTTCTCCAGCATCTAGCTCAGCCAGGAGCAGCGACTCAGGCAGAAGGAGTCGGGGGAGGAGGGAGTGGGCACAGACTCTGCCACCACTGTTTCAGACTTGATTCTCCTGAGCTATCCAGCAGATCAAACCCCTATTGCTGCTGGGCCTAGATCCATGAAGTCCAGTGTTACTTTGCCAAAACAAAGGTGAAGCCATTTACCAACTAACACCTGAGCTAATATTCATTCATTCATTGCCTTCAACTTCCCCATTACTGGCTTGTTGACACTTACTGTACTAAAAAATTACACACATACCCTCTTTAAAAATATGGCACTTCTAATTTTTACAGACAAGTTTTTTTTTTCTTTTTTGGAAGAGTCCTTTCATTTTCTTGTGAGGAATAGTTTTAGTCTTCTAAAAAAATAAAAACTTTACATCATAGCTATTTCTATATGTAAATAACTGCGTAATTTCCATCCTTATACAACACCAAGTGGGCTGCTAGCTGTTTGTGGTGTTAGCAAAGTGATCTTCGATGTCACGGTTTCAAAGCAGGCTGGAATGGGGGTTTTCTGCTCAGAAGAATCAATCCAGATGCATCAATTTCAGGACTTGTTTACACATGAAAATTAATCTGGAATAAAGTAGGATTCTGGGAAAAAAGTCAGATTCCTGGACTACACGGAATCATGAAGTTAGCCCGATATCACAAATTTTCCAACAGCAGGGAGGTGGAAGTGCTCATCCTTGTGCACCTGTTTCATGCTCCTTGTAAATAGTAGTGTACAGCAGTGTCATGTTCGAGCAGCAGTTCAGGGGTAGGAGAGTCTGTTTGATGTGAGACAAAGTAGCCAGCACTGCTACCTCTTAGAACATAAGCAGATACAGCTTCAGCGGGGAGGTAGAAAAGGTCATTCACACATGCCACTCATGCAGCTCACAGTGTGTGTTCCGAGCAGTGGCAGTGTTAGCTATGGTGTCTTGCATGAAAATGGCTTCCGAGTCCCCTTCGATCTGCTGGTCCAACATGATGTTGCTGTGAGCTATGAGCCTCATTGAGCATAAGACAGGTGCAGGGAGATTTCGGTTTCTGCCTCCCCACAGAAGCCACTGCTGCTTGTGCTTCAAGCAATGGCAGCACTAGCTACCATGACTCTCTCAAAATTGTCTGCCAAGGCTCTCCCCAAACTGAGGGCCCTACATGATGCTACCACACACTACAAACCACATCAAGCACATATCAGCATGCACAGTATCCACTTCCATCTTCCCACTGTTGGGGGGGGGAAAAAATCACAGCAGTTCAGAAAATACTCAACAATTGTGCATATTCAGTGAAATGTGATGCTTAATGGTACTGTTGTGAATTCTGTGATTTTTCACTGGGTTTTAGGAATAAGAATGGATTAACTATTCCTGATTAACTCCATATGTAGACACTTATTTCAGAATAAGAATAAGAGTGGAGAAAAATTGATACATTAAGCAGTAATAAGCTACCAAGACCAGATGGTATTCCTGCAAGAATTCTGAAGGAATTCAAATACGAATGGTTAGAAATAGTACATAACTTATCACTTAAATCAGCATTTGTACCAGATGACTGGAGAAAAGATAAAGTAACAATGATTTTTAAAAAGGCTCCAGAGATGATCCTGGCAGTTACAGGCTGAAAAACCTAACTTTAGTGTATCAGGCAAATTGGATGAAACTATACTAAAGAAGAGATTATCAGACTCACAGATGAACCTAATTTGTTGGGAAAGAATCGACATGGCTTTATGTAAAGGGACATAAAGCCTCTAATAATTATTAGAATTATTTGAGGGAGGTTAATAAACATGTGGACAAGAGTGATCCAGGGGACTTAGTGAACTTCCAGAAAGCCTTTGACAAAGTCCCTCACCGAAGGATGTGAAGCAAATTAAACTGACATAAGATAAACAGGCAGGTCCTCATGCATCAGTAACTGATTAAAAGATACACTTGATGGAATTTCCATTTGTTAAAATTTTCCATTTAATTTTTTAAATCTCTTTTTTAAAGAAATCTGAAATAAAAATTAACTTCATAAAATAACACACTGTTTGAAAAATACAATAATTTATTTAAAGCATGTGTAATTGCCACCGGATGGATTTGAAGCTGGGACCTCTGGAGCTGAGTATAGGAGCCTCTATCCTCTGAGCTAAAATCTAGCTGTCTCCCAGCCTATGCTGTAGAGGTGTTTTGATCTTAGCTGCTGTTGTGGTCTAGGTGCCACTGCATGTGACAGTGAACCACACTAGGTATGTGGGTTACACATATACATTTTCCTTTTGTTAAAAAAACACCCACATCCCAAACTTAATTCAATTAAGGACCTGAGCGACCCTGGGTAAATCTTCTAGCATTTAATATTGAGGAAGCACCAAGAGTCGAACAAGGGTGACTGGGTATCCAAAGAGGTCAGAGATAATCAGAAAAGGAGCCTCACTTCTGTACCAGTTTGACCACCTCTACCACCACCACCTTGCATATTCTGTACATTTTGCATATTTCATGCCTTCCAAGCCCTTTACAATGGCGGCAAGTTTTTTCCCACATTGTATAGATAGGTAAACTGAAGCACAGATCAATGAAGTGACTTCCATAAGATCACACACTGAGCTTGTCAAGATAAAACTCAAAGTCTTCATAGCAAATTCCTCTCTGCAACAAATAAGCAATCAGTGTTGCTGTCCCTATTTTGTATAACTGGTATAGTAACAAAGTAACATACAATCTTTAGAATACCCACTGTTTTGCCTAGATCTTCCTTTGTTCCAGCATTTCTAGCATCCAGCCTCTCCTCCTTCAAATCCTTCTGAAGCACTAACTTGCCTTTCTAATAGTTGTCACCCATTCACATTACTCAAAATGAGATGAAACGGAGGATAGAGAAAGAGAAAATAATGATGCAATGCAAGTCAGAACCTCTGAATCTTCCTGTTTATTTTAGGTTGTCTATCTCATAAATTCCTTAAGACAAGGACTGTATCTTATTCCATGCCTTATACAGCAGCAAAACTCTATTGGCACTTAAAAAATTAATCAATCTTCAACAGAGTAAAAGAAAATCAGATCTTGAGGTATACTGGCACTCAAATAACATTCACTATTAGATTTCAAAAATTATATTTACTTCAATTCTTCATTACAGAGGACTTCCAAAATTGATGAGGTGCAGTAGTTTCATTTACATTTGCTCCAGGAGTTATTATAAATCAATATAGTCAACATAAACCTCCCGTTCCCAGACAATTATATGACAATTGTATATTTCTATAGCTGTTAAATGAGTATTATTGGAGTATAAGCATGAAAGGATATTCATGATGAGAGAATAACATGCAAAATAGAGCCATCTCTGAGGGCTTCTCTTCACTGCATAGTTTTTTGGAGCTCTTACTTGAGTGCTGCACCTAACCCTTCTCCACACAAAGCCCTCTCACCTGAATGTGGCAGTGCTTTGCACCTGAGATAACTGGGCTATCAGACTGTAGGCTAAAGCCTATGTGCCCTTTATACTGAGGCTGGGAATTCACCCACTTCACAGTATGATTTTAGGCTAAACCTTTAGTTCTCCAGGGCCTTCCCACAATTCCCTGGGTGTGTCCCAAAAGACAGACAAGTTCTCCCACAATTCAATAGGAAAGCATCCCAGTGGCTCAGCTTCCTGCAGTGCTATAAATCATAAGTTATGATTCCAGAAGTCCAACCCCGTCACATGAGTATGTGTTCAGCACCAGGGGGATGCAGTTGATTGGTCACTCTTGACTCTGTCTTGGCAGTGTGGGCCATTCACATGAAAGTGCCAATCATCCTGTGGAGCTCTGTGGTGAAGATACATCCTGATACAAAAAAGGTAAAGTTAGCTCTCACTTTAGCCCAGATGAAAGGCAAGATGGTTCCAATGTAATAAGTAAATCACCAGAATTAAGTAGTGTGGTAGTTTTAAAAAGAGCTTTCATAGTTTTAATTGGATTTCTTTAAAATATTGGGTAGCTCATCTGCCACTATAGATCTTTCCAGAATTTTCAGAAACAATTTCAACAAAGATATATAGAAAGCAAAGTTTCATGCATTTTCATAGAGTGGACTTTGTTTCTCAGAATTAAACTGGACTCTTAAAGCTCGATTTGCATGTAACATTGCTCTTATGAAAACAAGGGAGGTCAATTCCATCTTACCTGCTTTTTCATAGTGAGATTCAATACAAAGAACACATTTCAGCCGCAGCTTGTTATCCTAGACACTTGTCAGAGTGTCAGGGAAAATTAAAAGGAAACTTTACTGACTCACAATATCTATTCAGTGTCAAGGGGCAACAGACTAGTGAGAATGCTAGCTGTATATTTTCTTTGTAAAAGCCAATGTTGTTGTTGTTGTTAAATACAACAATGATAAACCTGAAGACATTCTGCCTTTTTCCCACTTGCATGATAGTGAAGAGCTGCACTTGTAGTATGATTATTTCTATTATATTTCTTACATATTTAAAGAAGTGGTTGATAACTGCATGTTTAAGTCTTTGCCACAACATCTCCAAGCTGCCAGCAAGGGGAAAAAAGATTTTTTTTAAATAATTTAAAACATCTAACCACCTGAGGAAGATTCAAAGTCTATGCAATGCACTTATTTTTCTGCTTCCCCGGTAGTTTAAGGCTTATTTCAAATACATACAGCTGAAGAACAAATATTTTCCTCCTACATAAAAAAGCTGGATTAAATATGAGAAAGACATAAAATTGTACATTTTACCCATTATAAACCTTCACTGCACTGTGGGGGGGAAAAAAAAAATCAAACCTTCAGACACCTTCCTGTCCAGTCTTAGAGCATACACTTCATCCACGTCTTCCTTGACTTTTTCAGTAGCTCCTCTAATCATCAACCACTCCCTAAATTCTTGAAACCCTTTCTTTCAATTAGTTTCTGAGGCTCCATCCCCACATGACTCACCCCCTCCTCTCACCCCTGGATTGCTTCTTTGGTATCTTCTCTGGTGGACTCTCTCCCAGTTTCAGAGGGTGCTCCCAAGTATTCATCTTTGGACTCCAGTTCTTGTGGCTCTGCACATTATCTCTAGGTCCCTCTTATCCACAAAAGTGTCTTTTAAGGTCATCACTAAGCTGTCAGTGCACAAATGTAGCTCTGCAGGGAAGGCCCATGTCCTTCCATCCAGTCCTTCATCTTGTCCTGTCTGACATTTCTGCCAAGCATTCCCCTTTCCCAGATTTGTTTGTCACTTCTGTGTATTTAAGACCTTTCAACATTCTGCCACACACAGATCATCAACCCCTATTTTCACTCTGCCTTTTATGACAACTTTAATCACCTTACTGCTCACTTCTCCCCATCAACATTATAGAGCCACTATTTTCCCTCTTCTTAATTGTTACTTCTGCCATGGTGCCTACAAATCATTCCTATCTAGTATTGTTTGAAAAATTGGAAAGCTGTGTCTTCTCGTGTTCTGCTCTACTCAGTTCACTTTGCTGCCTTAGCCTTTCACCAGTCCCATGCCAGCTGGTTCAAAAGTTTGTTATGCTAGTATACACATTCTGGGGCATTGATTGTCTTTTTTCCTACTTGTCTGTACAGTGCCCCTACACAGGGGGACTCAGATCCTCAATCAGGGTTCCTAAGCCCTGCCACAATACAAATAAATAGACAAAAACTAAACTTTTTCTATCCATAAAAAAAATTAGCTAAATTTAAATAAGCTTCCAGACTGAAAAAGAGAAAGTTTATTCACTTTGTGGTAACTGGAGTTCTTCAAGATGTGTGGTCGCTATCTGTATTCTACTGGGAGTAAGCACATGCTCCATGCACTTGAGTCTGAGAATTCTTGCAAATAGCATCCACTGGCTTGTATCTGTGCCCATTCTCCTCATCCTCTGCACCAAGAATAAGGCCATTTCCTTGTCTACCGCAAATCTAGTCTGAGGCAGAAGGGAAAGAGGGCAGATAATGGAATATAGAGAGGGACTACACATCTTAAAGAACTCTAGCTACATCAACAAGCTAAGTAACTTTGATTTCTTCTTCAAGTGCGGATTCCTACATGAATTCCATTGTGGATGGCTGACAGGCAGAATCGCTGTCCCAAATGGTGCATCCCGAACCAAGGCATAACTTTTGCTGAATGTGTTGATGGAGCTCCCTGTAGCAAGTATCAAGCAAGAGCACCTCTTGGTGTGTTGCTACTGAGTCTGCTTGTGCCCTTGTAGAGTGAGACCTTCCCGCACATGGAGGAAGAAGCCATGCTAACTCAGGGTAAGATACAGCCAGAGATCCACTTAAAGAATCTGTGAGACTATAGCTTGGTCTTGGACTCATTCTGCTGTGGCAAAAAACAGTCTAGGTGACTCCTTATGCAGAGAACAAAACATCTAAAGAAATGCCAGTGCTCATTGCTTGGTTTAGAGTGGTGTAAGTCAACACCATCTTTGGAGGCTGCAGCTTGTCACTCTGTACCACACCTGCCACGTTCTTCTGGAAAAATAGCAGCAGATACAATACTTAGCAGAAATAGAAACTTCTCCAGGGCAAGGCAGCACTGGGGTCATCGCTGACCATAAATGAGCAGCAGGAGGAGCAAAGGTGAAAGTTGGCTGGTACAGCATACTGGTAAGAACCGGCTGCCAGTACTGGTCCATACACAGACAATATTAATGTCGCTGCCCTTTTTGCTCCCCCACCCCATAAAGGCTCCCGCTAGTAGGCTCCAGCAGGTAATTTAAAAGGGACTGAGGTTCCCAGCTGCCTCTACAGGTATGTCTACACTACAGCGTTATTTTGAAATATCTAATTTCAAAATAGTTATTTTGCAATATCTTATTTTGAAATAACGCGTCTACATACAAAATACATTTCGAAATAGCTTTTTGCTATTTCAAAATAGCACGTCCACACTAATTGGACGCTGAATCGCATTTAAGGCCAGCCAGAATTGGTTACGGCAGAGCATCAGGTCAGAAGTTACCTTGTGGCCAGGGTGGCCAGCAGGGCACCCTGGGAAGGGCTGGGGGCCCCCTATTTCAAAATAAGCATCTACACAGCACTTATTTCGAAATAACAATTTCGAAATTGGCGCTATTCCTCATGGAATGAGATTTACCAATTTCGAAATAAGCCCTCCGCTATTTCAAATTAATTTCGAAATAGCAGTTGGCTTGTGTAGACACTAGGAAAGTTATTTTGAAATAACAACTATAATTTCAAAATAACTTTGCTGTGTAGACATACCCTACCATAGCAATGGCAGCTAGGAGCCCAGGGGCCCTTCAAATCACCACTGGAGCCCTGTGGCTCTTTGTTGCTATCACTGCAGGGGCCACCATTAAGGACAAGGGCTGGCTGGTGGAGTCTGGCTTTAGCCTCACCCCTTCCCGAGGCTCAGAGGTGCCCCCCACACATTGTCAAGGCCCCCGGCATACTGGTAAGTCCTGGCAATTATTTTCACCCTGAGCAGAAGACAATTTTTGAAGCCTGGTGTCCTAGGCATAATGTAAGTCCCATGCTGGGAAAGCAGAAGGATTCCCCAGGGTGGAATTTCTAACACTGTGTAACTGAGTAACCATTGTAGACTGACTAACAATAATCTAACTTGAATAGGGTGACCATAGTTCCCTATGCCAAATACGGGATACCTGGTAAAATTGCTCAGATTTAAGCAATTTCAATGGCAATCAATCAATCAATCAGATCTATGCAGTACAAATGTTCAAAACAATATTAAGTTGACTGAGCAGCCATTAAAAAGATATATACATTATTATAACTAATAATAGGCAAAAATTAAAATATATACTTACAATTAAGTGGTTACTGTTCTTTAGAAGTGCCTGCCTTGTCTTCATCTTGCTGTCCACTACAGTGTGACACTTCTTGTGGACTGTATTTGTTATGTGAAGGATCTGCTTGTAGTTTTAGCAACTTGTCATAAAACGCAGCACAATCTCGGTCAAAATTCACTCACACCAACAAAATAGCCTTCATGGTAGACACACTAAGACGTGATTTTTTAGGTGACTAAACTGCATTTGTTACTGAAAAGACATGTTCAACAAGGACCATGGTGCCTGGCAAACACAAAATGAACTCAACTTCCTTTGCCAGATCTGAGTATTCTACTGCTTTATTGTCCATCTCTTGAAAAATGTTCTGCCACCTTTCAGAAATGGGTGTTTTCTGAGTTTTCCGGTCAGACATGTGACAGGATATTATTGGTTTTGCATTTGTCCATTCATCAAAAAGACAAGTCTCATCTATCCAACTTAGGGTGGGAATTCTTGTGTGGCAAACGGCGAGACTGGTTTGGATATTATTCCACACCAGGCCCATTCAAACTTTGCTGTGCACTCAAAGGCAGGTTTCTGGTGTTCCAAGTACTTCAGAGATGTTGAATAAAAATTCTCGGCGGCATTGTAAAAATTCTTGTTTGCTAATTTCCCCGCTCTTGACCAAAGAATGCAGCAGGATCCTTGTGTGTGATGTGACAAATCTTTCTCTGAGCCTCTTTGATAAATTATTTTGAAGGGCAAGAATATTCAGTGCAACTTCTTTCTCCAATGAGTCATTTTTCTCAATTGCCTCTACCATCTTCTGAAAGGTGGTTGTTTTGTACAAGAACTACTAAAGACTTTCTTGAGCAGTGCTGGGCATTTGTCTGGAGAGAGAAAATATGCCTTGAGCCCATCAAAAAAAACAACAAAATTCTGTCTAGTGCTGGTCCAAGAGAAAGGAATTGTGTACTGCCTTGCTCTAGCAATTTAGAATTCTCAAGATCGACAAATCGGCAGAAAAGAAAACTTTCAGTTTTTCTACACGAACAGTGTAAATGTTGAGTAATGTCATTATAGCCATCATGAGCAATTGAAAAATGTGCACCACATGTTTAACATATAACCTGACTGTTATCGCTTACTGAAGAGTCCTTTTAAAAAACTTAACCTGTTTTTGTACGTCATCATTAAAAGAACATTGTGTGACAAGCTTGTGTGACATTTGTAGAAAAAAGATCGAACTAACTTCACATGACGGTAGCCTGGCAGTGCTTCACTCAGCAATGATTCAGGTTGCTCAGAGTAATTGCTGCCACCGCTGCCTATCATAAATTTGATCACAGAAGTATGTTACTATGAGCACTGTAAAATTTTGTTGTGTACATGTTACAGAACTTCTGAAACAAAACTAAGGGTAAACATGGGATGGATAGAACAGCAGACATTTGTTGAAATTCAGGGCTGAATTAAACCTTTTGTGGGCCTCACACCAGATATATCTGAGAGTACCCAGGAGGAACAATTGAAGAAGAGAGGAGATTGATACTGCTGTGCAGGTTTTATTTACAGTATTTACACGTTTCAGTTGCCTGGGAGTGATGCAGAATCCTAGCCAGCCTGATTGTATAGGTGATTGTATACAGCCAAGCCCTACGATACAACCGGATTTGCTCCGACCCCACAGACAGAGACAATCACCTACAGGATCTTTACAGAGCATTCATAACTCTGAGATAACCACCTGGGGAAGTGAAAAAACAAATTGACAGAGCCAAAAAAGTACCCAGACATGAACTACTTCAAGACAGACCCAAAAGAGAAAACAACAGAACTCTTGTTGTTACTTACAGTCCACAACTCAGACCCCTCCAATGCATCATACACAATCTACAACCCATTCTGGAAAATGATCCCTCACTCTCAGAGGCCTTGGGAGAAAAACCTATTCTTGCTTACAGACAACCCCCTAACCTGAAACACATTCTTTCTGATAACCATGCCACACAACCACATCATAAGCCTCCAGGAACCTGGCCCTGCAACCAAAAAAGATGCCAACTCTGCCCACATATCTACACTGACGAATTCATCATTGGAGCAAACAACACTAGCCACAAAATCAAAGGGTCATTTGACTGCTCATCTAGTAATTTGATCTATACCATCAAATGCCAACAAGTGCCCCTCTACTATATATATTGGTCAAACTGGACGTTCTCTACATGAAAGAATCAATGGACGCAAATCGGATATACGTAAAGAAAATACTCAGAAGCCAGTGGCAGAACATTTCTGTTTACCTAACCATAATCTCACAGATCTGAAGGTGGCGGTCTTGTCACAGGCCAGTTCCTCAAGCCAAATCCACAGGGAAAGCTTGGAATTACAATACATATGCAAATTCAATTCAATTAATTATGGACTTAATCAAGATATGGGGTGGTGGAACCTTTATCAATGAAGGTGCTAACTACTTTCTGAATGGTATCCTTCCTGCCTTATCCATCCACTGACTTTGATCTTTATCTACTCAGGTTTAGCACCCTTTCTCCTGATACTTTATGCATAGAGGTAAGGGGGTGGGTGATAGAACATCTTTCTTTCCCTCCCCCCCTTCCCTTCTCCTATTTATTTCGAGTTTCCTTATCCTCTAATCATAACTCCGGTCATCTGAAGAAGTGGGCTGTGCCCACGAAAGCTCATGATAATATCTACATGTTTTGTTAGTCTATAAAGTGCTACCAGACCATTTGCTTGCTGTTTTTTTTTCTGTAACAGACTAACTCGGCTACCCCCTGAAGCTCTTGATTCACATGGATTTGGAAGTTCAGCAAAATATTTTCCCTGTGTTTACATTTTAATTTAGCTGCATATAGATAGGACATAGAGATGCTAATAAGATCAACAAGGAAAATCACTTGTCAGTTGTTCCTGACATAAGCAGTCCAATCCACGTTTGTCAAGAGGACACCTAACACAGCAAAACATGTTTGTAGTTCAGAACCTAAGCTGTGATTTAAAGTCTGAGAGTGGTACAATTTTTTTAAGCAAAGTGAGAAAAAGTTGATGCTCTTCTTTTATTAGTGGGGCTTTCAGCATGCCCATCTTAAGAGGTACCAGTATCTATTCTAATTACCTACAAAGCAGCATCTACATATAACGTATAGTAAACTAGATTTTAAAAAAATAGCTATTTTTACATTTTGCATCGGATCTGGAACCAAAAACCACAAGAACCAGTTTAGATCTGAGGATTTGAATCTACTGGATACCTCTATCCTGAAACTGGGAGTGAATGAATTAGTGATCCCAGTTTGAGTCAGTCTATAGTTAGAAAATTTGGTCCATATTCTTACTTCCCTGTATTTAATGTATTTTACTGAATGCTGCATTGATGATCTTCTGAAAGTTGTTGCTATTTTGGATTCTGAAAATGTATGACACAGCTACACTGTTCCTTCAGACATGAACATACTGTGATGCTGATAGACCAGGCTGTAGGCCTCAGCTGAGCTCTGGCAAATTCATTGCTGGAATCAAACTGTTTCACTTATGAGTCAGTATGGTTAAGATTGTTACAAGTCCAATACCCATGTGTTTAAACTTTATGAAATGTTTGTAAATTGTGTGGCAAAGATCTCTCTTGCCCTGGCCGCCGTTTGGACTAGCAGGCTTCTCCCTTTGCCAGGGATTGGGGCTTTCAGCTGGTTTTCGGTAGGGAGCCCAGCCACTCCTTCTGAGACTTCCTCCCCTGCTGTTTCTAGCTCTATAACTGTTATAGCTTTGCCTCAGACTCTTTCTCTCTGTCTCTCCTTCCATCCTCTCACTCTCTTCCCTCCTCCCCTCCCCCCACTTTCTAACTGGGGTGGCTTTTAAAGGCCTCCAGGCCTGACATGGAGTCAGCTAGCCCAATCTGCCTGGGCCAGCTCCCTACCAGCTGCTCCTAATTTCCCTGTAGTCCTCCACACTTAAGTAGCAGGCCTTTTCCCCACTCTGTACCAGCCCTCTGGCCTAACCTTGTCACAATTGTTGCATGCACGAAGCTCAAATTATAATAGCTTTATCACATGCTTTAAGGCACTAAGTTTTTGCTTTCTAACTGGAAAAAAGTGTGGTCTAAAACTGTGAACCCAGTGAAGGGGAATTCTGCTGCTCATTAAGACCATCTATCAAAACTAAATTGGCCATTGTGGGAGACTGCAGTACTTACACTTTGGTAGTTGCCCCTTATACCCATGAAGAGGCTACATGCAGGACTCATCCCACCACCTTGAATTCTTGAAGGAAATAATGAATTTTTCATCTTTTCTTGTTTGGACTCTCACAGGGCCAGCACTATGAAACAGAACCAAAGATCCCCAAGAAGAGCCTTGGTTAACCCAAAGAGCCATTCAGAACAGACAGATTACTATAACTCTTTCACCTTTTGGAACCATAGACTGCAACTCATTAGTTTATATATGGTTTCCTACTTTGACTTGTAATAACTTTCATTTCCTTTTCTTCGTTAATAAGTCCATAGATAGTTTACTATAGGATTGGCTACAAGTGTTGTCTTTGGTATGAGAACTAAGGTACAAATTGGTTTGGAATAAGTGACTGGTCTCTTGGGACTGGGAGCAACCTGAACATTTTGTGATCTTTGGTATATAGCAAACATTGATCATTAAATCCAGCTTGAGCGGGTAGCAATATAGACTGGAATGCCCAAGGGGACTGTCTGTGATCCATAGACTGATAGACTGGTATAGTGCTTTAGGAGTTCACACTTGTTACTGGGTTGATGAAATCTAATTGTAGAACATACGACTAGGCTTCTTGACAGTGTGCCCCAAGACTGGCATTCACAGCCACAAGCCACTCCAGATAGCATGACACCTACAATCACTTGTGAACATTTTTCCACATGGTTGCAACATTCTGCTTATGCATACTTCTCAAAAGTCACAAGCAGGCTGTTACAGCAAAGGTGTGTGTGACTCCCACCTATTTATTCATTCAATGAGTTTAATGGGAAAAAATTCTGACATGAGACATTTAACCTCTCTTTCCACTGCCACAGAAAAGCAAATAGTACAATTTACCCCAAAGTACCTAGTACACTGAAATGTCTCAAACCTGATTTACAGGGATCACTTGTAAATACATCCATCCTGAGGCCTCTCTACCAAGTCTGAAAAAGATACTTGGTAATATAACGTGGATGCCTCTACTGTGAACTGGATTGAGAGGAGCAACTGATTTCAGATGGAATGCTGACAATATCTGTAGGTTACTAGTAAGCCAAGCTGCCCAGCCTCAAAACAGCAGCCTAAAGATACTACCTCTGAACAAGTTCCCCAAAATTTTTCATTGGCTGATGTTAGTGACTGTGCCATTGACAAGTATAAATACACTAACTATTTGGAAAAGACAGTTGACAAGTATAAATACACTAACTATTTGGAAAAGATAAATATCAATATTCTTCCTTTTTCCTGCCACTTTTGGGCTGCCTATTCTTGGTTAGAGCACTTCTGGCATGTTACTATGAATCGACAGACCTTTTTACTTCCACACTTACACAGATCTAGCATGAAAGAAATCCCAGGGCTCTGTTTCATCTCACTTGCCTTACAATATTTATATGCTGCCACTTGGTCAGAGAACAGATGTGATGGATTAACTACTAATAAATCAGGTAGCAGAGAACACACAAGACTATCAGTCTAAAGAGGCAGCATTAAGAATTCTGCTACATGTAACAACCTTTTTCTGCTTTCCAATAAAAAAAAGTATCTCTTTCTCAATGGCGACTATCTTTCCCCCTGTGCCCTTCACCTCAAGGACACCTGGATGGCAATGGCTTAAGTTTCATCATATTGAAAAATGCACTTATGGTTTGCTAGAAACAAAAGTGAGTAATATTCTTCAATTTGGATAGAGGGCACTAGGTTCCACCAGTATCTTTTCAGTAGGACTGTAGGAAGGGGAATTCTTGCAGCCCTTAGTCTCTTGCTACCAGCCTAGAAATCCCATAAATAAATCAGCAACAAAAATGTAGTACTGTTGGTTCAATCACATCCTTCTTTGACAGCATCCCCACTTTCCTGACATCTATTTTCTGATGGCAGGATGCAGACTCCTACAACTTCCACGAGGAATATAGGCGTTAGTACATCCCTAATTATTATCTGTGAACCATCTGGCAACTGTTACTGAATTAACATTTCACAATAATTATAATTATTTTTAGAATGTAAATATAAAACTGTGTTCTGATGAATCTCCCCAAATTAAGGAAGTTAAAACAATAAATAGGGGCATTGATTTAATTCCTCATACCAAAAAAGGGTGAGACTATCACTCGGTGTTTGTGCCCTGTTGAGTAAACTTATGATTTTTTTTGCCACCTTTGGCCTTCATCCCAACATCTTGTCAGTCTGACACACTTGCTTTTTCCATGTACAATTTAGACTATAAGCTCTATTGGTAAAGCTCTATATTTTTACTTGATTTTGTTAGCTAGTTAGCACATGGATGGATGCTGGAAAAATAGTAGTTAATAATCTCATGCTAATTTTACTCCAGTCTAAGTTTTACCTTCCATGAATAAACTCACGTTTACATCAGAATAATACCCCATGTTTTTCACCTCTCTCACTAGGACCCCAGGTGTTAATCTTAAAAGTTCATTCCTAAAGCATAATAATTAGATCAGTCCTCAACATCCTTGTACCATACACACAGCAATACTACTCTGGCAGAAGAGAATAAGTTAAGGATAAAGTAACAACTTAGTGTAGTCTTCAGTACCACACAAGGAAATTTGCTTTGCATTAGGGGCTTTTCTGTTTTGTTTTCAGTGGCTTAATTTCCATTGGGAAATTATGTAGGCATCTTCTTAAAGTGGGGAAAAAAGAAGGCATCTTGTAGCCTTGATTAATTTCAATGATTAATAATAAAATTTCAACACAAACAAAAATCAAAATTGTACAGCCATTCATTGCTTAGCTCAGTAGTGTAATCGTAAAAACAAAAAATCAGAAAAATTAGTGAGTTTAAAAGATGCAAAACCTGTGTTACTATAGAACATTTAGAAAAAAACCTAGCTATTTGATTATACACATTTATTTGTAAATAAAATACACTGTATTGAAAAAATGTTAATGCAAGTGCAAAATTAAAAAAAGTTCTAAGGACCAAATATTATAGCCACAAAATTTTATGTCCAAACATTTGCTGTAATTCCCACCCAAAATACTTGACCAATAAGACTATCCCATCCCCACCAATATTTCTTTGCCAGATTACATAGTAAATAGAGCAAACGCATCTTGCCCAGTGTGGATGGACAGTCTGCTCGGGCAACAAGCACAGCACACAGGCATGGTAATTAATCTGCATAAAATTAAATTCCTTGCCATTACCATCAAGCATCTTCGAATCCAGATTATCATCAATTCAATATTAACCTGTCTGGATGGGACATCAATTAGGTGACAATTGTCAAAAATTTGGGTAGCACCACAGATAGTTCTGGGAGGGTGGTCAAAAGATGTGGACATTTGATCATCCAGAAAGCACTTGCAAGCATGTACTTAATGTTCAGATCAGTGGGATGACTCGTGACCCAATTTACGATGAAAATATTTTGATTGGATACTAACACATTTCCTTATACAATTTAATAATCTGTAGACCTGTGTGGTAATGTCTGACAACAGAAAAACAAAGATTTTTCATCCCAAGATTTTTTTGTCTGATTTCATGACCATCCATCCAAAACAACAAATGTACCTTTTGTGAATTTCAGCACAGGAAAACAACAACAACATTGTGTCCTTTACTAGAGTTTAGTAGCTGAATACAAAACATGGTATTGAGCAGGCTGGCTCACTGGTCCCTAGCTAAACCATGCAATCAGTTGTGCAACTGTCAAAAACAAGCTGGGGTGATGTTAGCATGGAAAGATGTTTACACAACCACTGGCAAATAAAATATTAAATACATTTTCTAAAAACAAAAAAGTTGCCATCTTGTAATAACCTTGTATTTTGTACAGTTACTTTAAAAAACAGGAGTAGAGATCTTTCTCCTTTGAGTTAACAGCCCCGGCAATGAGTGCTTTTAGTGCCACAAATGCACATAAAAAAATAAGGCAATAACAAAAAATATCTATTATGTAATAACTGCAGTAGAACTCAAGGCACATTTCATGGCACTGCCATACAAAAACCAACGAACCCACCCCACCCATCCACCCGGATTGTTCCAGGTTTCAGGCCAGTGAAAAAATGAAGCAAATCTCTTGCCCACGCATGCACACACACACACACTCTTTACTATAAGTACTTATGCTCCTACTCTCTTGGTACCTCACCCTGTTGGGAACTCAATACTGCCATTATTGTGCCAAGCACAGCTACACTTTCAAAGAATCATCACCACTTGGCCATGATGGCACATGCTCTGGCTCTCTCAGGGCACAAGATGTGGACAACCACATTTCTTACTCCTCTAAAGCCATGTCTTCACTACAAAATTATATCATCTTAATGTACATTATCATATAGTCACTACACTTATTACACTGCTTCTGTGTACACACACCTGGCTCCTTCTGTTGGCACTGCACATTCTCACCAGGAGCGCTTGTATCCATTATATTGTCAGCGTGGGGGCACTGTGGAACAGCTCCTGAAATCCAGCAACAGTCGAAGTAAGTAACAGAGTGTCTACACTGACACTGCATTGACTCTACTAAATCAGTGTAAAAAGGCACCTATATCAGCAAGAGCCAAAATTTAAGTGAAGACACTTCCACAGCTAGACTGATGCTAGGCAACTTAGGCCAACCTGATCTATGTAGAGTAGGAAAAACTTAAAAAAACAACAAATAGTTTAGTGGCACTTTAAAGACTAACAAAACATGTAGATGGTATCATGAGCTTTCGTGTGCACAGCTTGAGCTGTTTCAAGTTCAATCCTTTATTAAGCTGTGCATACTGTAAATATTACATTTCATAAAAAGTAACCATCATATCTCGATTTTTTTCAATGTTGTACTAAATTTTTTTTTAAGTTTTTGTCTTGAAACTCTATGGCCACTGGGATTAGGAAAGTCACAATAACTTTTCCTGCCACACGTCTCCTTCATTTCATTTGTGATAGATTTTTACTGTAGTCAGTAAGAGCCAAATATTAATTTTACACTTTCTCCAAATATTTGTAAAGATATTTTTAAGCTTAAGCCATCTTTATGGTCTGAGAAAGCCTAGAAGGAACCCACATCAATGTTGTGACATTTCTGTGTCATTTAATCATATCCTTGTAATAGTGGTAGCCTACCTTCAGGCCCGCCGATGGAGTGGGGAGGCAAAGGGGGCAGTTGCCCCAGAGCCCAGTGATTTGTGGCAGTGGAGGCAGGTGGCGCCTCGGGCCCTTTAAATCACTGTTGCAGCCCTGAACATACTCCTGATGGCAGTGAAGAGGAGCATAGTCTGGGTTACACTGAGGGCTGTCTGTCTAGATCAGGCCCTTCTGCTCAAGGTCCCACCCCTTCCAGAAGCACAAAGAACCACCCCCCAACAAACCCCCAATTTGCCCAGGGGGCCAGCAAGGCTGTCTGCTTGTCTGCCTAACTTCCAAAGAAATTGCTTCTTTCTTGAGGCAAAATGCAAAGTATAGGATATTCTTTACTCTACCAATATGTATATCATACAGTTAAAAAAATGATTGGGGAGAAAACAACCTACACAGTTTATATTTATTTCATTAGTGACATGAGACTGCTGCCTGGAATAAAAGAAAAACAAGGCTGTGCTATATATCTTTTCCAAGCATCATAAAACATTTGCATGAGGCATAACAAAGCCCATGTTATTTTATTTAGAATATTAATTTTACTCAGGTCTCAAGCAAATGGCTATACTTTCATTAATGAAATGCTCTTAAGCTAATTTCCATTTGTATGCAAGCACCATCATCAGGTTTTGTACATGCACACAGTCACACATACTTCAGCTGATATCTTCATGGCAAGAAAGAGAATAGGGTGTTGATTTATTACACACAAGTTGAATGAATAAGATAACATTTTATTAGTTAGATACCATTATAAAAATGACTATAAAAGGATGCAATACAAGTGGTATATGGCCTTATCAGTAAATCCTCTGTATGTTAGGACCTGGTACATGCTGTAGTAAAAAGATAATTAAAAGTATTGAATCACAGAACTGTATCAAGAAATAGCCTTCTAACAATGAGATCTATTAGTATTGTAGAACCCCGGTTCAAAAAAGAATAAGAAATTAAGCCACGTTTTAGTGAATATAAAAAAATATTCGTTTTAAAAGAGAGAGCCATAATTTTGTATATAATGCCGTGTAACAAATACATTTTATTACAAAAGATAAGATTTTTTTGAAAAAAAATCTAGTTCCCAGACATTGAGGATATAAATTAGTTACAAAAGCAGACTAAAAAGCTAGATAAATTCTGATCTCAGTTAAGTGTAAATCCCAAGTAACTCCACTAAAGTCAGTAAATATATACCAGGTTTACACTGATTTATCCAAGGTTAAAAAACTTCCTTATACTTCCAGGTCCAAGCAGAATAACGGGAGGGCAGTATTTCTCTCCATTTCAATATTAAAGTCTTTTAAAAATTTTGACAAAAGGATTTCTTATTTGAAGAGCTTATCTCATTTTATGAACAAGCATATTTATGCTAAGGTAATATTCACATATCATAACAGCTTTACATAATAAACCATTGCTGACTATCTATAGAAATATTTCAGATTTTTTAATTTTGTGAATAGCAATGTCTGGCTCCTGAAATCTAAATTGTGCTTTCCCCCTCCACACCTCCTCTTTCAGGTCAATTGCTCCCTTCCCCCTCCCCTCCTCTGGTCAGTTTAATATGGAGATGGCTGCCTAAGCTTTGTAGTTCAGAATAAGCACACAACATTTTCTCCTGGGAGTTAGTTCATGCAAAACACTGCCCTGCTGAGAGAGTGGAAATTTACCCATAAGACATTCTTCCAGCAGCAAGACTCCAGAAGAGACCTGATCAGAATTTTTAAAGACGTCTTGATTTTTACCACAACTCAAAGATTTTTAGCAAAAAAGTATAAACCAAACGTTTAAGATTCATTAGACCTAGTCAAAAGAGACAGAGTTAGGCACAATCTAACTGACAGAGGAAAACATAGGAGTAGGTAGTTGATGGTTTTCAATTTTTTTTTCAGCTGCTATATCTTCTGCTATAAAATTTCTTTTTGTTGTTCTTTCCGCCTTCTGATTTTTGGTGTGCAGCAGGCTAGCTGATCAACTTGTCAACTTTTTTTTTCCCATCACTGCTATCAACTTACTGATTTTAAAACAAGTAGGTGTTATTTTTAACCTTTTGTAAAGTTAAAGATGTATTTTCACTAACTACATCTCTGTCACTGATTTACATCTGACGAATATGTGCTTTCAGATTGCAACATTCATAAAAAGCATTTAATAATTTTGCCATTATTTATTTTTAAACCCTGTGGGGGCAAGGAATTAGGAATGCTATATAGTAGGCATACATGCTTTTTGAATCAAGAAAGAAGCCTCTAATTCACAGCCTGATCCACAGACTATTGAAATGCATGAAAAAAAAACTACCACAGATTTCAGTGGAATCTTAAGTGTTTAGTTCTGCTCTGATTGATATGAATTTTATATATATATATATATATATATATATAAAAAGGTTAACATTTATATTGCAGAGCACATAAAGGCCCCAGCGAGGCTGGGCATTATTATACTATAATATATGAAGATATGCTATCTCATAGAGCTGGAAAGGACCTTGAGAAGTCATCGAGTCCAGTCCCCTGCCCTCACAGCAGGACCAAATACCATCCCTTACAGATTTGCCCCAGATCCCTAAATGGCCCCCTCAAGGATTGAACTCACAACTCTGGGTTTAGCAAGCCAATGCTCAAACCACTGAGCTCTCTCTCCCACCAATTTTATGAGTCACTGTACAAATACATAATAAATCAAAGTCCCTTCTTCAAAGAGATTTTAGTGGTTCAGATCCTCCTATTGTTTGCTGCAGCTTCCCTTGCTGGAAACAGTGAACTGGAGCCACTAGTTAAAGAAACTACAGTGGCCCGTTAGCAGCTCTCTCAAAGTGGGCCCACAGCCCACTCTGAGAAACACTCCCCTAGGACTTTTTTTTACTTTCTCCCTTCACTTTACAAGTAGGGAATAAGCAGAGAGAAATTATTTTACAACAGAATCTCAGAGTTCGGAACACCAGAGTTATGAACTGACCAGTGAACCACACACAGCTTGATATGCAATTAGGCAGCAGCACAAACAAACAAACAAGCAACTCCCCCACCCCCGAAAAAACAAACAAACAAACAAAAAAAGCCAATACAGTACTACATTAAACAAACTATTCAAACAATAATGGCAAAGCAGCATTTTTCTTTTGCTGTATTAATTCAGCACTCAGCTGTAAACTTTCGAAAGAACAATCATTATGTTTTGTTCAGCATTATGAACATTTCAGTTACAAACCACTTCCATTCCCAAGGTGTTCGTAATTCTGACGTTCTATTGTACCTCTGTAAAAGACATTAGTGGGACAGATATGAAATACTGTGCATGGTTCCAGCGTTCACATTTTGACAGGATGTTTAAAAATTGGAGAGGGTACAGAAGAGTGCCACAAAAATTATTTGAGGGCTACAGAACTGTTTTACACTAGGAAATGTATAAATTCAATCTGTTCCATTTCTCAGGAATAAAATTGTGAGATACCACAATCAAGTTAATAAGAAACTTCATGGCAAGAAAATACCTCCTTTTTAATCTAGCAGAAAAGGGCTCAACAAGAGAATGCCTAGAAATTAAAGCCCATTAAATTAAAATCATAAATAAGGAATTTTTTTTTTTAACTGGAAGGGTTTTTAACCACCGGAACAAGCTACCAAGAAAGGTAGTAGATTCTCCATCTTTTGAGGCTCAAGATTGGATGCCTTTCTGGAAATTATGCTTTAGTCAAATAAATTACTAGATTCAGTACTGGGTGAAATTCTACAGACTATGCTGCACAGAAAGTTAAACTAGATGATCCCTTCTGTCCTTAAAAAAATAAAAATAATTAAAAAAAAATCTATCCATCTCCCTTATCAATCAACAAAAAACTGATGCCAAATTATGTACATTTCATGTGCAAGCTTGATTTCAGAAGGACATATAGATTGTAAGCTCTTACTTGGACTGGAGCTGCTTGGGTAGCCCTTGCCACTATACACTACTATGATACAAACAACAAATTTACCACAAAGTAAATGCGCTTGCTCAGAAGCGCTTTAGGAAAGAGATTTAATCTAGTATCAGGCAGTCAGGGTTAAAATCCTAATTAGTCTTATTGCTTTTCAATGAGCTTATATGTCTTTAATTGGGAAAATGCACTAAGCATAAGTCTTAATATCTGTTGTACAACACACAGTTCAAATTTCTTAAAATTACATGGGAATTCTCTCCGAGAAAGAAATGCCAGATTAGTCCCAGATTAGTCCCTTTAAAAAACTGTTTACATTAAAATTCTACTCAGCTGTATTTGTGTAATCTAATTGCTTCAATTAACTGCTCGTACTACAGTGATCGCCATATAAAATATAAATTTGATATAGATTAGATAGTTAATATAGATAACTGAATGCAGAAATTTGGCTTAGAGTTTGCAACTGAAGGAAAGAATAAGCAAATTGTTTAATTTATTTTAACCAATCAAAGCAAGAAAAATCTAATACCATTGAAATGGTTCTAAAAGCAGGGAGCAATTATGTTTCATTCTCAAAAAGATCATGGATTCTACATAAAAATCACCTAGCTATGTCAGTCATTCAGAGTTCAAATTCTTAGTGTAGCAAACGAAACAATCTTTAAAAGTACAAAAATTATAGAGTGCAAAAGCTGTTCTTCCAACTATTCAATGCATTCATCTTGCACATAAACTGTCTTGATGTATTTCAGAAGGTGCAGTACTTGTTATTTTTTATATTTAAAAATAACATCTAACACCTTTGGACATCTTTTAAATAGATATCTTCACAGAATTATAGACACGTTGGAGAAGATAGCTTATGTTCACTGCAGAACCCACGTTGGTGTATTTTTCTTTAGATAAAGTAATATAATCTTTTCCATTTATTAAACAATCCTCCACTCAAAAGGATAGCTTCAAAATTTATAAAATTGCCTTACAAAGACAATGTTACAGAGCACAAATGGTAAACGTACTGGTAAAAAATGAATTTGCAAAGATCTTTCTTAAAAAGTTAAGTATTTTAAAAAGTTAACATCAGAGCAACAAATCAGAGGATGGTTTTATGCTTGCAGATTTTTCACTTTGTCTACATGCCTTTCAAAGAGACTTCTCAGAAGGATGTTCCTTAAATGTAAATACTCCCCCCCCCAAAAAAAAACAAACACCAAACACACACAAACACATACTCTATCCAATATCACAGTTAAACCTGTGGAATTTCTTGCTAAACTTTACCCTGTAGCAACCATTAAAAATAAATGTTTATCTAAACATCCAGAGCCATACATAGCATCAATAATAGCCCTCCTACACAAAAGGAAGAAGGCCATAAATGACCCGCCAGTGGATGAAGTTAGGTAATATTCCACATGTACATTTTATACAATGGCTTCAAGATTCATCATGCCTACTTCTCATTTAACCACTCTCTACTTGCATCAGCTTTTCATTCCTGCATGTGCCTCTCAGTCTTAATCAAGTGTGTCTAAAAGGACTTGTGCACCTATTCCTGCAGTTTGTCCTTTTCTTTGGTTCAAATTTCAAAGCACTCAGAATCGGGAAATATAAAACCAGGCGTTTGGCAAGGTACCTATAAGTAACAGGGAAAAAATGCTGTGAGGAACAAATAACGAATCAGTCTTATTTATTGTCCTGCAAGATTTGTAGCAAATAAACGAGACTTTCTTTTTGGTGCTACCACAGCATAAAAAAAAAAAAAAAACCCACCATGAACATGCTGGAATATCCATAAAAAGCGAATAAAAATAGCAAAAATGGCTCTCAAATGCCTACATACAGCTAAGTCAGGAGTATAAAAACTGCTGCATCTAATTCCATAGTTTATTTCTGTGTTTTCATGTAATCAGCCTTTCTGGGTTGTCCTGGAGTTTACTGTTCAAGATTACTACACAAAAATTACAAACTCCACAACCCAAATTATGACTTTTTGTTAATATTTCCTTCTGATGTCATTATTGCCCATAAAGAGTGTTAAGTATAAGCAAAATGACTATTGGAAATAGAACATTCACCCGGTTTCTCCTTCCACACCCTAAGACTGTCTAGCTTTATAGGCATTTGTTTCATCTACTTTTCCACCTCTTTAACAGTTTGTGAATTTTCATTCCTCTCTAACTTATGAATATATTATACTAAGAGATATTATATAAATGAGGCTATTATTCAAAATGAGAACCTTCTCTACTAACAGCATCCCTATTTGTGGAGTATAAGACAAAATAAATGTCTCCCATGAGTGACTAAATGCAAAATAAAAAGTAACCACTCAACTTTAATAGTTTAAAAAATGCTATTAAACATAATGGCTCCTCTACATTCAAGCAGCACTATGTTTTAAGTGATCTTCATTTTTAAAGAACTATTTTATTTACATTTTAAATATTGATGGTGCATAAAGTTCTGCTCATGTAGTAATGATAGTCAAAAGTATTTAAAATAATTTCCACAAACCGAAAGTCATACGTTTGTTCCCTCCCTCGGGCAGAGAAGACTGCAATACTAAGAACATAAACAGCAGCTCCGAAGAACCAATAAGAAATGCCTCCTTTTTTCCGCGTAGCTTTTGAGACTCTTTTGTAAGCTTTCAGAGTCCCAAAAAGAAGAAATATCAAAAGGAAAAAATGCACCAACCAGGTTATTAAACAATAAAACAGCAACTCAATCCAATGTTGTTGTTTTTAAATGGTTGAAGAGAATTTTGACTCTAGCTGTTCTTGGAAATTAATTCTTTAGGCAGAAGCTCTCGGTTCAAAATGTACAAAAGTAAAGTTATTTCAAAATAGAATCAACCTGATTGTGTATTTTCTTACAGGGGCTGTAAGAAAAAAAACCCTTGCCTCTCTCTTACCACTTTATATAAAACAGAGAGAAAGAGAGAGCGCTTCCTAAGGCAGGTGCAAGTGCAAAGAAGATGGCACTGCAAGTTACTTCTCAATTCCCTCATTCTTTCAAAATCACCATCCAGAAGCTATAACACATCTGTGGAGCACCCATAACACACACTAATAGAATGTGCTCTGAGCAAAAGTGGAATTTGTGGCAAAGAAATACACATGCTGCTATATCCAGTGTGGGGCAATATCACAGGTTAGGCTGCACCAAGACTCAATTGCTTGGTATGTACTGGCCATACGCAATTCTGGATGACCCCAGTAAAACCAATTCAAGCAGGTGAGGAGATCTACAGAGTCCAGCTGTTCATTGTAACATTGCATGTCTGTCCATGCAACTACAGAATGGGTAGCATATTGTGTAACAACAATTTGAAGAGAAGTATTTCGTTTGTGCTCAATTTCTGGACCGTTTTTATATGGTAATATATCTACAGATCATTCCTACTGTCTCCATTTTAAAGGAATTTAAAGCAATACTAAATAGTAGGATGTCTTATGTAACTCAAAACAGTACTAATGGTGATGAAACGAGTAATGAGAAAGATCACAAAGCAACCAAGTAATATACAGTGGATTTTCACACGGAAAACTAAAAGACTTCAGCTTTGCAGATAACATCAACTGCTATTCATACCCACAAAGCTATGCAAGCTAAAACAAATGATCTCTAGAGCTGTGCACAGGCAGGGCTGAAAATCAGCACAGAAAATAAAAACAAGCCACAAGAATCGATGCACAACCAGAAACGTCCATAACAATTTCTGGGATCGGCACTGAGAAAGGTCTACCACTTCACATATCTTGGCAGTGTTATAAGCAAACCAGGTGGAACAGACAAAGACATTAAAGTGAAAATAGTGCAAGCCAGACATGCCTTTGCAACTCTAAAGCCAATGTCAAGAAACAGAAATCTTGCCCTTCTAAGTAAACTTTGAATATTTAATACATGGTAACATCTGCCTTACTATATGGTGCTGAAACTTGGAGACTTATCAAGATCTATCTGAACTCCACATTTTTATAAACAGCTGCCTTAGACAACTCCTCAACATCAGATTAGCAGAAAAAAAAAGTCACAAATGAAGATCTTTGGAGGAGGACAAAACAAACTTATGGAACGAACATGGAAATGGTGAGGTCACATGAGAGAAAAAAAACTGATCATCATAACAAGACAGGCATGGGACTAGAATCCTCAGGGCAATAGGTGATAGGGTAGACCAAGGACATCTTCAAAATTCATAACAGAAGCAGAACTGAAAGCTATCGAAATGTCATGGGAAGAAGCTAAGACTACGGCAAGAGACTGCAAGAGATGGAAGGCAATGGTGAAGCCCAATATTCCACATGAAATAACTCAAGGCAAGTGATAAACTAGTGGTCTTTCACAGGATAAATAATGCACAGTAGTGCCAGTTAGTCTGATTAACTATTTAAATATAGCATCTCTATGTGTAAACTGATTATACTGTTTTTCCAAAAGAATCACACAATAAAATACATTGGAATTGAAGCCACTATGATTAACATGAAAGATATTTTGTTCCAACGAGGAGGCAAATTCATCCCAAGTCTAATTCTATTGGCTACAAGTTATAACAAGGATGAGTTTGGTCCATTTAATTTAAAGAGATCTCACTAAATAAAATTAAAGACTCACAGGAGGAAGGAAGGAAGGAAAACAATTCATTCAGTGACAGACATTAGAACACTTGTTGAACCATAAATTGTCAGTGGTGTAGAAGAGAAAGGAGAAGCTCAATGAAAGAGTCATGTATCAGTAACCACATGGATGTTACCCACAAACCTGTCTCCTCTGGACGGGTTGGTACTACTTCAGAGGTTCTAAAAAAATCCGCAAATCACTGTTCAGAAACCAATTTTCCCCAGGTTTGATAAATTGTGTCATACTAAAGCAATAACAATTGAGGCAGAGGGCATTTTCTAGGGATTAATTACTGGTTTGGAGGAGTTTACAGGCCATCCAAGGGGCAGCTTGGGATCATTAATCCCAGTTGGTCATTAATCTCTAAGAAATGCCCTGTGCCAAGGTCATTATTCCTTTTAATAAACTGAAAATGAAAAAAAAAATAGGTGGATGATTTTTTTTTATGGTATAAGTATAGCGTCATTTGGTATTTCTAGAGAACTAATGTCCTGTACTAGACCAAATCTGGCTGGCTAAAGTTCATCTCCATTAATGACCTCCAGATGTGCAGCAAGTGAAGGATCTCCCAAAGCATGCCACAAACCTGTCCTGTGCTAAGTGGCCATGGATGCTGTGTGCTGGTTAATTTATAATTAAAGAGATGTCAAGGCTCAAGGAATTAGGTGCTGAGGCTCAAGCTTTTTTTTTTTTTAAATTACAAAAACCCACATTTTTGTAAATGATGAAGCAAGCCCAGAGGTGCTGAGGCTATGAATTGCCAAGTCTAGAGGCTCAGCCATGGCACAAAGTGAGAACTGATGAGGTGCCTTATTTCTCTTGGATTTTGCAGGGAAGTTTTTGCCACAGGGCTATTCTACCAATAATCTTGAAAAAATTGGGAAACAGGGAATCTCAAAAATAACATGGTAAGCTTAAATTTAGTTTCAAATATTCATTAATTTTTGGACTCTTGGTGTTAACACCACAGAAATGTGTTACCACCAGTCAGCGACATTAAAGAGCAGCATTTACAGTTCACAGAGAGAAGTCTCCGGGGGGGTAGCCACTTCAATCTGATGAACGGGGTTTTTCCCAGAAAAGCCCAAATAAATCTGTTAGTCTTTATGGTGCCACAGGACTCCCCTGTTTTCACAGAATGAAGTGCATGTTAAAGCTTATGCTTCCCTGGTGCTATTTGATATTCTCCACTTCATTGTCTCTCTTGCTCATAAATCATAGTTCCAAATTTGGAGCCTCTGAAGCTTTCATTGAACCCTCCCAACATGCATCTTCCTCCTATTCACACAAGATCTTGTCAGCTTTTTTCAGAGAAACGATCAACAAAAAAAATCAGCCCAATCTCCTGTCTCCTTTCTTGCTTCCACCAGGTTGTCCTTCTCTACCTATATCTGACTGAGGATTCTCTCTCACTGCCTTTTTTCTCGGGGTTACGGGGACACTGAAATAACAGGCACGCTATTCTGAAGTAACAGGCATGTTTAAAGACGCAGAGTAGCTATTTCGGGATACTTCCGGTATCCCAAAATAGCACCGCTCTATACATAGCCCTACATTCCTTCAGGCCCCTCCCTTTTTTCCCCCCACAATACAAAAGGGAACATCTTGACTCTGACTTCTGTTACGTTTCCTGCTAGGGTAAAACTGATCTTCCCTCCAAATCTCTTCCCATTCCCTTCCTTCTGTCACTTTGATAATGTCTTGGTTCTCTCTATGATCATCATTGACTTCTTCTTTTGCCCTACACACCCTATGCCCTTTCCGTTGTTTCTTCCACCAAAACTGTGTTCTTTCCTTTCTCTCCTTACAGCTAACACCCTCATAATTCCCCCTTATAATTACTGTCACCCCCACCTCTCTATCCTCCCCTGACACATGTGGTGCTCCTCTCCAGCCCAGGCAATGCAGCTGCTAAAATAGTCCATGTCTCATCTGACTAAGTTACCTCTCCACACTTTGAACTTCTCCACTGGTGGTGCCTTTGCTACATTTGTCTGTCTGTCCTGGAAAGTCCTGAATAACTCTGTTCGTCTATTTACTGTACAGCACCACTCCCATCCCATCTGCTATGGCAATGACAGCCTTGTGTCCACTTCTCCCACAACTATTTCCATGCTCTCTTCCATGATGTTCTATAATGGTCCTCACTCAGAGCTTGGGAAGGAAGCATGCCCTAGTGGTCAGAGCCACAACCCATGACTGGCAGGGTTATTGCAGGGGGAAGTACCTGGTCCCTCCCATTCCACAGGGTTCTGACCCAGGGCCCTTTGGGCCACCAGTGCTCTAGCAACCAAGACTGCTTAAGGTCACCATGCCTGAACTATTTCCACTTGTCCCTTCTCTTCCCCTGGGATCAAGTTAGCCCAGGGCTTTTTCCCCTATTGGGGAACTCCAAACCAAATACATAAGAGGGGGATTACCAATGTCCTGGGTCCACAGACAGGGTATGGGGGGGGTACTTCCCTCTCTGTTTCTGAGGTGGGTCTTCCCTTCCTTCAGGGAGGGCCCCAAAGACTTAGGCTTCCCTCTGCTCCGTGTTGCTTGAGTTATGGGCTGTCAGTCTGCCCACATGCAGCTCTGCCTGCCAAATGAGATAATTGTCTTAATTTCTCCAGCAGATGGAGCATTTGTTTCAGGTGGGATGGGCCCAGACTGAGTCTAGAAATAATTTAACCCCTTGCTGTCCAGTGCGGGGTTTGTACACCCTATCACCTACTCTCACATGGATCACTTTTCCTCAGCTTGTCTGCAAGTCCACTACCTTCTCCACATTCTCAGCAGAAGACCCATTTGTACTGTGACAACTGCAAGGGAAGACTGAGGGATATATGAAGATAATAAATTTATTTTTACATATATGTAAAGTTGTACTGTCAGGATGTGACTCATCACCAACCCATTACCTTTAACTTACCCTTATCTGATCTCACCTTTTGGTGTAAACACCATGTTTTCTTTACTGTCTGTATAGCACCTAGCATCCACAATGTGCTATCAGAAACAACTAAGATACATGATAAAAAAAATACACATATGCCAGTGTACTTGTCCTCTCCCAGGAACTCCTGTCAGGATCATGCCCTCTGTGGTGTAAGAAAGGCCCTTTGTTTTCATTTCATTTATTTTCTTTAAAGTTTCCTAGGGCTTTATCAGTCCCTATTACAAACATTTTGAAACAGGTAGAAAAAAAACTGGTGCAAAAAATTAACTTCACAGTTTTCTGGGCAAGTATGAGGGTTAATATTGGTAGAGTGGCAGGAGAGAAAAATTAACAAAATTAAGACTATTGAAAGCAAAAGCAGTGTAATGCTTCAGTTTATTTAAATGAACCATACATTAATAGTACGTGCATACATATGCAACCTTGTGTGTGCATTTTCCATTACACTGCCTTATTTTAACAGACATTATCACATTTACACCCAGATTAATTCATGTTTAATGAACACACCTGGTATAATGTTTGATGTTCTTAACGTAATCAGTATTTTAATGTACTTAAGTGGTCTAAAATTTGGGTGAAAAAAAAATCAGTAAAAATAGTTTTTGTAAAACCCAGGACTTTTTTTTGGTAAAAACGAGTAAAAACTAAAAACGAAGGGCTATAAGTTTTCATTTCATGTCATCAGACATTCATTCCTCTAAAACTATTTTGAAAATGAACTTTCATCTTATTATTTAAAAAGTTAGTTTTCTCAGATTTGCCTTATGGCCCTGATATTATGAGATATTAACAATCTATGTATGTGTAATATACAGGCAAACAAATCCTGATTTTTTTTTGTTGATTGCCTAAAAATATATTGATAGAGATATGATCAATTTGTTCATTGATTTGGTGGCAAAAAGTTGAAGTAATAATTTGCATTGAATATACTTCTTCCTCAGTTTGGTAATTCTACTGCCGTTCTTTTGCTTTTATCCACATGCCATCGTCTATTGACTTCAACCTCTGAACTGTTTTCAGTGGTGGGAGCAACAAAAAAGGGACATGTATCCATTGTCCTTGCTGGTGTTTTTCGGCATTGTGACCTGTTCTCACTCCCAAGGAAATAGCTAGCACTGACAATAGGCGTGGTTTTCTGGATGGAGAATAACTGAGTGGTGCTGGACAGAATGTGAGTCACTGCAGAAAGGGTTGCACAGCCTGTCTCTCCTACTTAGACTTGGTTGATTAACCAGAATAACTTTCCTGCAGAGCCTGTAGGAGTGTAGCTGTGTCCAATAATTCTTTTGCTTCTAGCTTTTGATTATATTCAGCTTTTTTTTTTTTAAGATAGACTTTTCATATAATCTAATAATTCACAGGATGACAAAATAAGATTTATCCTAGCTTATCTATCATACAAATATTTGTGACACTGGGGCTATGTCTACACTGCAGATATTTGTTGGCAGAGAGTATGCTAATGAAGCGCTCATTAGCATTTGTCACGCTATCATTTGCATATTATCTGCCAATGCTTTTTGCGCAAGAGGTTTTGAGTAAAAACAAGCAGTGTAGACAGGTCCATTTTGCGCAAAAAACCCTTTTGTGTAGGATCCCATATACCTCTTTTTGAGGCATCAGGGATCTTGCACAAAAAGGGTTTTTTTGCGCAAAACGGACCTGTCTACACTGCTTGTTTTTACTCAGAAACCTCTTGCGCAAAAAGCATCGGCAGAGAATATGCAAATGACAGCATGACAAATGCTAATGAGCGCTTCATTAGCATACTCTCTGCCGACAAATACCTGCAGTGTAGACATAGCCTTGTAGTACAGCCTCTTATTGGTTCCATACACTAGTATGTGAATGAAGTAGAGATTGATATGAATTAAGACATACCAGTCTTTGGGGGGAGTTCAGATGCTGATGTGGCTTGGGTCCATCTCTAGCCTATTGTGACAGTGATGTGAAATTACAGTGCTTCTAAAAATAAATGTATGCTCTATAAAATTTTTAAATAAAATATTTCTCTTTCTTTCTTAACTTTCTTATTTTTTAACTAAGTTAATAGATTTTTCTGATCCTCCAGTTCACTGAGCAGGAGTAGTTGATAATGGCCAATACACTTACTGGTAGTACTACAGAATATACCAAAAGTCCTATATTTGTTGACATTGAACTTTTTTCTGTCTTATTCATGGAAAACAAAACACATTTGCTATGCTTATACCTGCAATACAATAAAAATGAAATGCATGTCAGACAGTGCCCAGTTTGCCTTTTCGCCCTACAGAAGTTTTAGGATTCTCAGTGGCTGTGTCTACACTGGCGCGATCTTGCGCAAAAGCCACTGCTTTTGCGCAAAAACTTGCTGCCTGTCTACACTGGCCGCGAGTTCTTGCGCAAGAACACTGACGTTCTAATGTATGAAATCAGTGCTTCTTGCTCAAGAACTATGATGCTCCCGCTCAGGAATAAGCCCTCTTGCGCAACTGTTCTTGCGCAAGAGGCCAGCGTAGACAGGCAATATGAATTTCTTGCGCAAGAAAGCCCTATGGTTAAAATGGCCATCAGAGCTTTCTTGCGCAAGAGTATCTACACTGGCATGGATGCTCTTGCGCAAAAGCACATCTCTTGTGCAAAGGCACATGCCAGTGTAGACGCTTTCTTCTGGAAGAGTTTTTGCACAAGAACTCTTCCGCAAAAGAGTTCTTGCGCAAAATCATGCCAGTGTAGACATAGCCACTTCTGTTTAAATTTCACTTCATGACATCCCTGCAGCATGAGCCTGAGAATGAGGTAGCAAAAGAAGAATTCTGTCTGCCCAATGTGCCAAGGGAAAAATACAGGGAGCATTGCTTAATGCTTTTTGCAGTAATATTTATCTTAGAGAGAAAGGAGATTGCAAACATCTTGGTTCCTGTGAGCTCCCCTTCCCATGCCCTCTCATGGCCCCCAGTTTAGCTCCCTTTAATGTGATGAATGATATTTTCCCCCAAAAAAACTTTTAATTCCTGCCTCGTCCACTGGTGCCTGGTAACTCTGCTTCCTAAAGTTAACTCCCATTTCCCTTCCTTCTCATGGATCAGAAGCCATCAATGGAGAAAGGTATAGTGACTCCTCCTTTTATGGACCACCAGGCTCTTTGCAAAGAAGAACCTGGGATAACTGGAGAAACAATTGAAAACAAGGAAAAGAGCTAGTTCGTGTTATCAGCCAGTTCCCTATGGATTACCAGGAGTCCATTGTCTAAGAAAGGTTGTGCTACAGAATGTAAAACCATCTCTAATATTCTCTTTTCTTAGAATTCCACTATCCTGTCCTTAAATCTTTGTAATTAATTCTTTTGAGTGAGCAATTTAAGTTTGATCAATAAAAAAAAGTGATTTTTCTAATAGCAATTTGTTACAGACCCTCTGTGTTTGGTGGTCTCAGAGTAAAGACTAACCTTTCCAAACCTCTCAGCCAGATATATTAGGTTAATGAGCAACGTCCAAGCATCCTAAAAGGAGCCTGCAATATCAAGCTTTTCCAGCAAACAGATCTTTCATAGTAGCAAAGATTGTTTCAAGAAATATCTCTGGGAAGATGTTTAGTCCTCTCTAGGTTAAAAAAGCAGGTTCATTTCTTGTTTTAGGAGCTTACTAAAAGACACCTGAATATCTGTTTTAAAACTCTGATTGTAACACACAGAAATGGATTCTTATCACCACTCAAGCCAATGTAACATTCTTAATAGACTAATCTTTTAAAAAATGAAAGCTTTTCATAATGAAATTCTTTTCTACTGAAATAAGGGAGCCCAGAGAATGCACACTAAAGCCTAGTTTATATCAATGATTTCATAGTTACAAAAGAAATCCATACTCAAATATTTTAGCGTTATGTATCCAACAAATACTCCAAAGAGCTTTTGCGCAATGCACACGACAGTTGATGTTACAGACCAATAGGCATTCTGTTTGAATTCTTTTGTGGAAAATGGAATTTACAAACATTTATTTTAGAAGGTCAACAGTACATTTTCTCTTTTGGCTAAACAGTCTGGTAAATTTATAATGCAGAATTGTTTGTATAGAGTTACAGACAGTGACCCTTTTTTAAAAGCAAATCGTCAGTTTAAATTTTCCTTCAACACAAGAAACTTACTTCTGTTATTTTCAAAGACCTCTTTAGCAAACTAACATGTACTATAGGTGCAATTCCTCTTTACAGCACCAATGCTCTGCTTCAACAAAGCACTTACACTCAATTAGATTCCAGACACACAACTAACATGCTTAAAGTTACTGAATCGGCACCTAACACTTCCTTTCATTGTTTGTGTGTCCTGCAAATGGTTTTTGTTCAATGCTACATTTGTGATAGCAAATTATATTACAGTCCTTGGATATGCAACATGCATCATATAAACAACACGAGCTTATGCATGCTTATGCATGTTTTCTCATCTCACAATGTAGAATAGCTCAAGGTGCTGTTATGAGCTTTTATCCCAGAGCAGCCACATCTCCCAGTATCAACAAAAGTAATCTCCTGGCCATGCTAACAGTCATCTGAGAACCACCACATAATCTAATTGAACTATTGATTTGCAACCCAGGTCTTCTATTTAAAATTCCGGGGAGAGGGAGAGAAAGAATTTTGTCTAGTAAAACACCATGCCATACAGAGCTTCCTTAACTTTTAGATTCCTGGCGCATTTGCTTGTGCTTGTTGCTAATATTACAGAAAAAAATGTCATTAGCATACCAATGTTTTGTCTGAAATTGTTTAACTGTTTCAAAACAGACCATGAATTTTACGGCAGGTAAAATACTTACTTTAATAAACAAAGAGAAACATTTCAAAAAGGAGGGGAAGAAAAGTCTGACCATCTCTTCATCATTTGTTTTTTGGTTAGTTTTCAAATTTAGAAAAAAAATGAAGCGCACAGTTTGCACGAGGAAAAAAAAAATTAGCAGAAAAAAAATCTACTTTTGCTTTTAAATTTTCATTCTGATTGCAAAAGCAAGTCCCCTGACACAATTTCCCATGAATATTAATTATGCCACTACCATAGTGTGTATTCTAATCTCCTAGAAATAATGTAAAAATTATGGGGATGAGATTGTAGCTGAATGGAATCAGAAATGTTTTTTTTTATTTTACCAAAAAAATAGAGGTGGTGGAAGGGACAAGCTTTTGAGTTTCATAGGCAGTGGAGGATTAACCCACAAGCCCCCAGGGTCCATGCCTAGGGGCATAGGAACCAATTCTGAGAGTGCTCTTGGGCTGGAGCACCCACAGAAAAAAAATAGTGGGTGCTCAGTACTCACTGGCAGCCCCACAAGTCAGTGCCTCCCTCTGCCCTAAGAGCCTCCCGCCTGCGGACAGCCCCACCTATCAGTCACACCCCTCTCTCCCAGTGCCTCCTGCCCACCACAATCAGCAGGCACTGGACGGGGAGGAAGGAGAGGAGCAGGAGCAGGAAAAGGCAAGGGAGTGGGTGTGAAATATGGGGAGCAGGGTAGAGCGGGGGTGGAGAGGAAGTGGATCCTGGGACAGAGTTGGGATAGGAAGAGGTGAGGGAGGGGATGGAAAGAGGCAGATGGGGAGCAGGGGTTAGAGTGGTAGAGGCTGGGGCAGAGCAGAGGTCAAGCACTCCCAAAATCTGAACGAGTCAGGGCTATGCCCAGGAACTCCAGCCAGACTGGAGGTTCTTGCAGGAACTTGTGTAGAAGTAGGTGGGCCACTAGTGCTGGAACTGTGGCCCTGCCCTCTGTTGCTACTCTTCCCTCCCACTCCCAAGGTCCTACCCCCTGGCCAGGCCAGAAACCAGATCCAGGAGGTCATGGTAAAAGCTGTCCAGAGAGCCTGGGCCACTGTAAGGAGCCCCAGACTCTCTACCTGCCTGGGTAGAGGGCCAAGGGGTCCCAAGAGCAGTCCCTGGCCTGTGCCGTATACGGCAAAGACACTCCATCCAGGACTCCTCACTATGGCCTGAGCTCCCTTAGCAGCTCTGGCTTCCAGCCAGGACCTCAGGGAGGGGGGAAGGAGGAACAGGGGGCCAGGACATGTGGCAAGAAGGGGCCCAAGGCCAACCTTCACTCCCCACCAGGAAGAGGCTGGTACCACCAGGTAACCAGGTGTCTGCTTTTCAACTGGAAAGTCCAGTCAAAGAGGTTGTGACTGAGTCCAGTCAGATCCACTGACTGGAAGCTAAAAAGGAATGTACTGAGGGTGGGAGAGAAGGGGAAGGCACCATGTCATCACCCTATTCAGCTGGGGCCACATCCTATCTGCACTGGGCAGCTGCAGCTCTCAGTCCTAGCTCTAAAGGCAAGTCTGTCCTAACCCAGGCAGGGGCATGGGAGGAGAAAACGAGGGAGGAGGGGAAGAGGAATGGGTGGGGTATTGGAGTCTTATAGGAAAAAAAGGGGGCAGCGGAGTTTCAGGCACTCCTACTGGAGTGCCCAGTTTTAAAAGATCTTACCAAGTTGGCAACCCTGCTACTTCAACAAGCAAGTTGGCTGCACTTTGCAGTGAGGAAACAGATCACATTATCAGCTCCTCTGCCACAAAGTGCAGCCCTGGCTGCTACTGTTCCATGCTTTTCTGAGGCTGCTATGCCTGTGTTACGAAGTAGGCAGGTTTGACTCTCCTACTTAAAAGTTCTAGTGTCCCTGGGTTACCAGAGTGTGAGGGGCCCAAATATTCTTTCTTCCCAGGTCTCCACTAAGTCCCATTTCACCTCCATTCAGAGAACTCTTCCTCAAGTCAGTAGCTGTATCAATAGCTGAACATGGACTTCCCCTAATATTTTCTTAAAAGGCTAGTCACTATTACCCACCCCAGCATTAAGTGTACTTAAAAAGGGTATACTGGGCTATTTTCCAATCTGAGAATGTTGACTTCATATAGCTAGAATACTTATCAAAGAAAAGTGTCTCATATCAACATATTACATTGTCTAAGATTCCATGTGGATGGCCAGGAGTGCGTCTCTCTCCCCCCTTCTTTCTGTCTGTTTACATTTGTCCATCACAAAAATGTTCAAAAGTCTTCCAAAATTGTTGGTCCATTCGGTTTTGTATATGTAGAGATGTACAAAAAGATACAAGGATAATTCCAGGGGACTTCTGCACCTGGGTATGACAACTCCGGAACAGGTAGCTAAATCCGGCCCAACATCATTTTAAGTTGTGCCGTGAAGAGTTCCTACCTAGATGTTTAAAATGGAATTACCGATCAGAAAAGTGAGAAAAATATCACTGGCCAGGTCAAATCTGCCTACTTTATAAGTCAAAGGACTCTTTCTGAAACTGCCTACACACCACAAGCCACCAGAGTCCACCCCATTGATGCCCGAATTAAGTCCAATAACTTGGATTAGCCCAAAGTATTACAGTCCTCAGAAGACCAGACTACTGTGTGTGCGCCAGAGGCAAAGATTATGAAGGATTAAAGTGTGCCAATGCCCAAGACCCCTGCCAACCAGGGAACTGATTTGGCAAGATCCTCACAAGCAAACTCCACCTAAGATCTTAAAACAAAAATCAAGCTGCATTATTTCTGTCTCTTGTGTTTTTGTACAACGATTCACTAAAAGCCACAACAGGGAATCTGAGTACTATGGAACCATTATTAATATGATAGACTAACTGCATCGATGGACAAATCAGGTATCCACAGTTGGGGGTGACCATGCTAAAACAGGTGGTTTAATGACTATTTATTACAATCTCCTGCCTCTTTTCCACTAAGATTATACTTTATAAGTGACATTCTGGCACACAACTCCCATTGACTTCAGCGAGACTATGTTTTTTATGAGCAAGATCCATACCACTGCTTTAGTCCCTCTATACCATATAATAGTTCTGGAGTGGCATAAGGGAACCCTAAGCATCCCATATCCAGCAAAAGGAGAATTTCCCTGGCACAGACACTGTAATAGGCTGCTATAAGGCTGCCTTCTGAGGACCCACTTGTAAACCATGCACAGGACAAGGCTGGGCCTGTATGTGCGTGCATTAGGGAAGGCACTGCAACATGCAGCGCTGGGGTCCATTGGGCACCCTGTGGATGCAACTGTAATTTGCATACCACTGAGAAGCTTAAATCACACCAGGGACCACTCCCCTCTCCAGAGCATTTTAGGTCAGGGATTAGGAGGGCACTGAAGCAGTTTACAGCTTACATAGCCTCCTTTTCCCCTGGACTGCAAGTTCTGTGCTGCATCTCTTCGAGGCACAGCTCAAAATCTTACTCCAATCACCTCTTATCTTCCCTAATAAGGGTAGCAGTTATTTCTGATTGCCTCAGTGCATCTCCTATTGCTAGACTTAAATAGAATTTGTCCAGAATTCTGCTAACCTAAGACTGTCAGTGATGGTTCTGCTCACATGTACTTTGCAAAAGGAGGTTATTCGTTATGCCTGATCTGTGGTTACTATTGTAAGCAACATGGTTGAGTGATATAGCGACATTTCCTATCCATAAGGGTTGGTACAACTGCCTGCAGAGTTCCCTGGACATTTCAGCAACACAAGAATTTCCTTGTGGATATCTAGAACCCTGCAGGGATGATTA
Organism: Pelochelys cantorii; assembly: GCA_032595735.1. Taxonomy (NCBI): domain Eukaryota; kingdom Metazoa; phylum Chordata; order Testudines; family Trionychidae; genus Pelochelys; species Pelochelys cantorii. The sequence continues at coordinate 30,350,303 of CM064331.1, forward strand.
AAAAAAACCGAACAGTGTATCCACATCAGATGGGCAATCCACAAACATGATGTATGGATACCTGTGGATGTGGATGTCTGGAGAAATGAAGCAAATACCTGCAGATTTGCAGGGCTTTATAGATAAAGTTTTACACAAAACAAAGTTAATTATTCACAGGACAACTTGAACTCCTAACAAGACCAAGCCCAGTCTTGCTTCTTCGGTACTTAGTACTACCAACCTGTTCAAATGGCCTCAGACAAAAAGTGTTTTTGCTCAGCTAACCTATCCTACTTCATTAGGTTTGGTGGTGGGATATGCTGAATACCCTCTTCCCTAACCTTTTGGAAAGGGCTTCAGTTGCAGAGCTGTGAAAATGAGAGCAGAGATTCCATCTGTGTGCAATGATGTGCTATACTTCTTCCCTCTTTTTCAGGATATTATACTTCACTGACAGCCCCAAAACATAACAAGGTACAACAACAGGGCATTTAGTTTTTTTTTTTTTTAAACAATTCCACCATTCATTGTGGCATAACAATTATGCCTACTTACACTGACATTTATGGCGTTCACCACATCCGAGACAGTAAGGTCACCTTCTGGAATCCTCACTTGTGAAACAAGCTTGTCTTCCAATGGCACTCTTGCTTCTCTTTATGATTTCTGTCTTGCAGGAGAAGTCATGACTGAGGATTCGAATTAAATGTAACCTTGTAGGTTGCCAGTGACTCATCTGGTATGCATTACATGTACTAGTATTAGTTCAGATGTTGGTGGCAGAATGTACTACTTCCTTTAAGCAGCTCATAATTGTGTTTCTGCTTTACCTCCCCACCCCTGTTTCATATAGTCTGTGAACCTATGTGACTGCAGATTGTTTTGGAAGGGATGGTGTACTTGGGAGGATAATATAGCAATATTCTATTAAATCTTTTCAAAAAATGACCCAAGTTGTAGGGAACATACTAGCAATGCCTCTAATCAAACTGCTGAGTTCTTTTTAAGCAATCATCCAAGTTGAGAGAAGAGACATTCAGGGTTTAAGAAGTCTTGTATTGGCATATTTATTTCTTCTGACAATTGTTTTTGTAAAGGTGGTGAGGTGAGCTGCCTAATACAAATTAACTAACATAAGATTTTGACTGTATCTGCTACTACAATGACTAGAATTTAGTCCTTTCTGGCTTTTTTGTTTTGTTTCTCTTTCCAAAAATGTCTTTACAATTAGTTGAGTGTTAAAACAACTATATGAGACCAAGTTCTACTCGATTCTCTCCAGTCTTCTGAAGTTATCTGCATATGAACTCTTGAGGAACATGGATAGTAAATTTTCAAGCGGTTCATTAAACTATACTGATTGTTCTACAAGTGCCTCTCTAAATTGGCTTTACAGTGCATGGAGAGCAACATTTCAATGATAATCTTTCAACTGCAAAATTATTGTTCCTCCCATTGAAGTGATCCTTTTGGTCACTCACCCCATAACCATGAGTCAATAGATTTTTGGTCAGAGATAACAGGCTTTCGGTTTGAGCCGTGCAATGGAAGCAAAAAAAAAAAAAAAACAAAAAAAAAACCAATAGTCTCTCAAAAACAAGGATTTCACTTTCTAGGTTTGCATGTGAAGAGTCAAATCCAGTTTGAAAATAGCCCTTTTAAAGCATGCTTCGTTTGGCTCTCAGTGTAGAACATGTGTACAATAAATGCTACTACCCTACTGTCGCAGCACTTTTTTTTTTTTTTTTTTTTTTGACAGTGATGTGCTTTCATTTCTGAACCAAGTGCAAAAAGTACATCTAATATATCTATCAGGATGTCTTTTCTGATTCAACCACAAGTATAACCTGAGAAAGTAACAAGTCATATGTGAACAAAGAAGAACTTGTATTGCTACAAAACAATTGCACATTTTAATCCATTGATCAATGGATCAGTTTTAATCCATTGACCAATTTGTGGTTCAAGACACAAGAAGAAATATAAAATAATGAGAAGATAAAATTAACAAGTTACCAGAGCACTTCAATAAATATGATTGTTTAAAAATGTTAGTGGGAGCTTATTTTTCCCCACTGACAATGATTTTAGAAGGAGCTGTTGAATCACAGATTTTGAGTTCCTTTCTTTTCTGTTAGGTGACCAGTTTCCATCCACAACAGGGCTAGAGTATGTAGCACTAAGGGATGGTTGAGAGACAACAGGTGTCTAAAATGAATAGCTAGTTAGCACAGGACTGTCAGTTAAGGCAATAAAACTGGCATATGAAGTAATAGTGGTTAGATAGCAGCAGCATTGGCGGGCAAAGGCCTGTCAGATGAGACAGCAGAGTTGGCATGTGAGCCTCTCCTGGGACTTTTAGAGACAGTGGTAGGAGAATCAAAAATTCTTTTAATATTATTTACATATGGTCTTATTCTCCTCACCTCAAGCTGTAAGGAATTGGGTGGGCAGTACTGCTGCTGCTCACCTCAGCTTTTGTCCTCTCATAGCAGGTCTGCTGTTTTTGTTTGTTTTGCCTTTGCTTTTGTGTTGTTTATAAACATGAGCACAAAAAAATAGGTTAAAAGCTTAATGCTGACAGGGTATGTTGTATGCTCTCCTAGGACTCACCTCATCCAGGTAATAACATGAAAACTACAACACTGACCATCTACATTAGGGTATTAATACACAGTAACGTATTTTTAAAAAGACACTTTTTACTCTTCATATTTACGAGCCTTGAGGGAAACTGTCCCCTGCATCCACCAAATGGATATGGCACAGCATGATACTGGAGGGAGCAGTTCTTTTTTCCCCCCTTCATAGCCAGGCTGCAGAGCAGCAGCAAAGTCATTCTGTGATCACTACTGAAGCAGGAATATCTGCTGCACTGTCTGTATGTGGGGATAGATCATTAGTGATTGCAAAATCCCAACACTCAGCCCTTACAGTCACAAGCAGGAAACTCCTGATCAAACTGATTCACATTGCACACAGGATGTGTAGGTTTCCTATATAAGCACTTTAAATTCTGCCTCTAACTTAGTTAAGTAAAATCACAGAGATTCCACAGCAGTCAGCGTCATCTATAAACATGAGATGTTCCTAAAAGGGAAAAAGCAATGGTAGCCAAAGGGAAGCAAACAAATTAGATACAAATCCTGGATATTAATAGATTCCAAGGCCAGAAAGGATTGCTGTGGTCATCTAATCTCACCTCCTGATAACACAAGCCACAGAATCTTCTCAAGTGAAGAGGATGCATAAGAAAAATGGACCAAGCAAAAATAAATATTCAGGAGATAGCTGCTTCATTATTTCCCCTGATGCTTTTCAGGCAGCTTCTGTCTAAAACATGTAAAAATACATACCAAAAAATATTTGCTACTTCCCTAAGCCATTTTAGCCCATCTAGCTAATATTCAAATGTAGCGTACTTGTGAGTGCATGGTGTGCTATTGTGTTAATTTCTCTCCCAATGCCACTGAGGTACTAAAAGAAACTTGAAAGGAAATGCAAATATCCAAGAGCGAAAGAACACATTTAACAAACATTCTGTCATGTAGCTTTGAGCCAGTCTGGATTCTCTTTTCCTCCTTCTCCACTAGATACTCAGAATGTCTCTCTGTAGGAACATATATGCTCAATCAAATTAAAAAAAAAAAAAAAGCTTTTTAAAATACATTTTTTTAAAATCCAGTGCTATAGTGCTCATTTTGATCAAAAGAAGTTGTCTCGTTGTCACAAGTAAAGCCAAAAGTTGTACACCACAGTTTTGATGATGGGGTGAGTTGTGCTCTCACATGCTCTATTAAGACTCCGCCCCCCCACTGGACATTTTTGCATGAGGCATCTTTAGAAAATGAAAATGTTGTCACTAAAAAGTTCAGAATAAATTTTCACTTGGTCATCATGGGTGTAATGTTACCCAGTGAACAATAAACACTGTGTCACCTAAATTATCCAACCTGGGGTGCCTTTTACATTGCGTCACTGTGAGAGTTACCGCTCCTGGTCTCATCGCACAGCCTCCAGCCTGTAAGCTTCTTCTAATTATAATATGAGTGCTATAGCCAGTCATTCTTGAATTACACTGCAGAGCAAACATCAGCAAATTCACATTCCCATGCTTTTCCCCAGAAAGATATATCTTGTACTGTCCAGCTGTTTCCTGGAAAACAGAAGCTCATATAAAGTTCACCATTTTATGAACAGAAAATTATATTTACAAATGCTTTTATCCCAAATTGAGTTCCCACATACTTGACTCCAAACATGCTGGTTTAAATAAAACAAACAATAAATCAAGTTTATTAACTACAAACCTTCTCTTTCCTTCCCATCCCCTCTTTCTCTGCTATTTATTTTGCAACCTGGACCCCTTAACTCCATTCATCTGAAGAAGTGGATCATGCCCATGAAAGCTCACGTTACCATCTACATTTTTGAAGGTGCTGAGGTCTGTTAGTTGTTTAAGTTTTTACAACAAGATAGATATAAGTGACTACAAGTCATGAGGCATAAAAGTCAGAATTGGTTACAAGAAATAAAAGCAAAACACAACTAACTTAACAAGCTAAGTGAATTCAAAGCAAAGATCTCTTTTCATCACACATTACAGCGGTCTTATCAGTTGAATCTTTCAGTCAGGATCCCTCCCCAATCCAACAATGCTTCCTTTGTTCTTCAAGTGTTATCAATGCTGTGGATAGAAGGGGAAGGAGAGAGAATTTGGGGTGGCTTCTCTCTCCTCAGAGTTATTTTTCCCCTCTTCTTCAAGAATCATCCCCAGCTACCATTCAGGAGACAGAAAGACTATGTAGCTGGAAACCCTCAGCTGTTTCATTGTCAAGGTCTGTATTTTCACCCACACCCTCTTTCCGGTCAAGGAATGGCTACTTTCTGAGGTGCTGGTCCATTTAATTTTGCTGATACCTAGCTGAGGTAATGGCTAGCCTTTCATCTTTGGGGAACTAGTTTGTGGCTACTTCCCACAGCTTTGAAACGTGTCTAGTAATACTATACAGAGGAATCCTATAACTTCACATGCAATGTTCCCACACATATTTTACTAGGACAATAGTGATCAGAAAATTACGATCTCAAATACTACCTCACAAAATACAAAATGTGTTTATAAGACTAAGATACATTTTGTACAAAGGGATGAACATGGGGTACAGACTGTCACAGCAGGGAACATGTTTATTTCCATTTATAAATGTTTTATGACACCATATATAGATGGCTGAAAGGACTCATTTTGTAAAGCACTGAATGTCCTGAATTCCCATTAACATGAATGGAGATTGAAGATATTTACCACCTCACCGAGTAAGATCCTAAATTTCAGGATTAATTGGACTCACATTTACTCTACCTTTTTATTTTTGATATTGCTAGAATACTCATTCTATGGAACTCCTACACAGACGCAAGTAAATGGGACCAGAAGCCTATTGAAATCAAAATAGGATTGTATAGGATGCACAGAATTTGGCTCATTTTTCTAGGGGTAACTCACTCACTCTCTCATGAAACATGCATCAACTATTTTGATTAGTTTATCTTTGAAGCGAATGCAACTCACATTGCCTTCAACAAGAGCTGTAACCATTTACCCCAGGACTGAGAATACTACATTTAAGTGTAACATTTAAAATGTGTTTCTAGATACCATCTTTTCAAGGGTTTTTTTATTATGTTCTTAGAGAGAGAAACTATTTTTTACTGATCACTAGTGAAAATAAATGGTTTTAAATCTAAAATAAAATGAAGATAATTAGATACAAAACAAAGCTAATTTTATTAATGAATCATGACTAGCGAAATAAAAGACGCACACTAAAAGAGCATTATGTAATTCAAAACAAAAAATACCTCACACTGTAAAATCCAAGCTGTTATCAATCCAAAGATGTTTTATTATACCACATCACAATGTTGTACCTTTATTTGGTTTCTTAGTAAAGAAAACAATGTCAGAAGCAAGCTGTTTCTGAACAACCCATCACTAGCAAATCTCTTTGAAAAATATAAACACATATTAAAAACCTAGTGCATTTTCTTTACTGACCAAATCTAAACTAGAATTGGCTTTCCCTTAGCCTAGGCACAAGTTTTTCTTTAGGAAAACTGCAGTGAGTCACATATGACACACCATAAAGGAGAAATGTTTCACTTTGATTCCTGTCAAGTCTGATAAGTGTCACATTTACCATGTGATACACTAATACTAGTTTAAAACTCAACTCAAACGTTTGCCACATCTGGCATCGCACTAGAGATACATTGATTACAGTAATCACAAACGCTTGCTTACTCACTAGAATAATGGAAAGAGAGTTAGAGATTATGTATTAAAAGCCACCCAGAGGACAGGATGTACACTCAAGAACTGCTATTGTAATGGAGAAATATTATAGAAACAATAGCCACTCAGAGGAGATACAGTAGATACAAGATTGCCACTGACTACTGTAATAAAAAGAGGAAGATAGAGACAAGAGGGTACCACCCAGAGGAGCAGACATTTTAAATGGCAAAGTTTGTGTCCCAAACAGAGCTCGTCCAGAAAGCAGTAAATACGCATGTACAGAATACAAGCTTCACTATATTAACCTTCTTCCATTCATTTGGAATTTTCTCTTCTTCACATATATCGTTTGGGAGAAGCCTATCAACATACATACTGTGTCTTTCAATCTGCCTTAACCTCTTTTGAAATCTTATTTGTATCCCGTTTCATTCCACTTCTCTATTTATATTTTGGCAACAGGTCCTAGTTCAACATCCAGATCTTCTTCCACCATTATCTAGGTGATTCGCTACTAGCTTGCCATTCACATAGCTGACTAAAAAGTACTGCCTCCATATATTTAAGTGTTCTGATGGGTTTGTTGTAAAATTGACCACATTTTCTTGAACTGGATGGTTGGTATTAGTTTTTCTTCCTGACAACTGTCTAATGATGTTATATAGTATCCTTGCTTCATTCTGTGCAGCAGTGGCCTATGCATTTGATGGCATTTTGTCTATAAATTCTCATTCATCTGTCCCAGTGCTCTTTTTGGCCTTTTTGTTCTTTATAGCATATTCCTCTCGGAGTTACTGTGTCTGTGTTCTTGCTTGATTTAGAAGAAAAATATTAAATGAGTGGAAAAAAGGGTCATATTGTAAAGTTGCCAAAGAAAGGACATCTTAGGCAGTATAACTACTGGAGGAACATATAGTTGCTTACTTTTCCAAGTAAGGTATTTATGCATATTATTCTCGAAAGAATAAGGAAAGTAGTAAATCAAGGTTACAACAAGAGCAGGTAGGGTTCAGACAGAAGAAATGTTGTCTAGAGCAAATAGTAACCCTACATATCACCACAGAACTAGCAGTTGAATTTTCTAGATTTCCAAAAAGCCTTTGAGACAGTGGATTGAACATATTTATAAAAGTTGCTATACCACTATGGAATCCCTCAGAAATTTGTGAACATGATTCAGAGCTTCTATGTCAACATGATATACCAAGTAATACATAACAAATTAAGTCACTCAAGACTACTGCAGGCAGACAAGGATGTTTTATGTCACCCATGATATTTGTTGCAGGTAATGGATTGCATAATGGAGGAAGACCACAGAATAACCAAGGAGTATGCAGTAGACTTTCGCACAGAAGTTGGAAGACATTGACTTTGCAGACGACATCAATGTGCTATCCCATACCCACAAAGACATGCAATCTAAAAACATGATCTCCAGGCTTATGCACAGTTAGTAGGGTGGAAAATCAACACCATGAGAATCAAACACACAACAAGAAATACAACACCGCTTTCTGGAGCCGATATACAAGAGATCCAATATTTCATGCATCTTGGCAGCACTGTAAATACCATAGATGGAGAAAGAGTTTAAAGCCAAAATACAGAAAGCCATACATGCTTTTGTAATTCTGAGCTTGTCTGGAAACAAATCTTGTCCTCCAAACTAACCTTTGAATATTGAACACCATTATATAGTCTTTGTTTCAGCTTCATTTGGTAACTTGATGACTTATCTAGACTACAAGTTTGTCTGAGGCAGCTGTTCAGGAAGATCCTCAATATCTAACAGCTGTGGGGGAGGACAAACTAGAAACCAATGGCTAGGAAATTATAGAACATAAATGGGGATGGCAAGAACATGCCAGTCTTGTTACATTATTGATTCTTTCATCCTGGTATCAGGCTGGAACAAGAGGTAACGCAGTAAAACTAAATGATAATTCAAATGCACCAAGGAAGCAGAATTGAAAGTACCAATATGACATGGGAATAAAAGACAAACAGCATATGAGCAAAGATGGAAGGAAGTGGTGAAGTCCATACTGCACAAAACAGAGATGCATGGAATACATACTGTACTAGTGTTTTACATCTGTGCATATGTTATATCCTGATACCAAAGACAAGGCACTCTCAGAATACAGCTGTGAGCAGTGCAAGTACTTGTTGGACAGATCAAGCTAATTCAGAGTGACCTCCATCAGGAAACACTTCAAGACTTTGTCTTTGTTAAAAGTTTTCCAACATAAGAATTAAATATACATAACCACCTCTTATCCGCTTCTTTACGCCTCCCCCAAAAAACCTCGGGGGGGAGGGGAGGAGGTAGAACAGAAGATTCTATGAAATTTCCAGTGGATAGAACTATACCTATCTCATTTTTCTGATTAGTTCCCATCACTGTGGTATCTAAATGCTTTACAAAACTGTAAAATAGATATATTTATATGCAGAAGTGGTTTATATTGCCCCTCCCAGATTAAATACAATGAAACCTAATGCCTGAAGTCACTTGGTAATATTTCCCGCTGAAGGTCACTTTTCCAATGCAAGAAGCAATAATTCTTTGGAAATGATGAACTCCAGTTCATACGTAGAAGACAAATTGCTTTGTGTTCTCTATGTTAGGGATATTCCCATGCAAAATAACATTGTTAAGTTAGAGTGAGGATTGCTCAAGAGCACTTTCTAACAACAGAGTCACTAAAAAGCAAGCAAATGACTACTCATTACCATACAGCTGAAATTCAGTTCACACACCTTACTGCCCAGTCATCCAAAAATGTAATCATAGACTCTTTGCCCCTAACACAAACTCTCATACACTTCCAGGCAGTCACGAACAATACAGCTGTCAGAAGTTACTCAAACACACACACCCCCACAACACTCATGACCATTGTAATCTTACCTAAGGGAATATTATTGTGGGATGTAGGAACTTTCCCTTCTCTTATGTTTGGAAAGTTCCTATTGTCTCATGCTACTGAAAACACAATACAAACAATAGTTTAAATGAATATTATTGCTACCTAAGTAATCTGAGGTTTTTGTTGAGTTAACTGAAAGTACACACGGATGTAGCATGCCCTCGTTGGTAAAGCCCTAGGCTGGGACTCCGGAGAGACTTATTTTTGCTGGTGTGTGCTCTTCTTAGTCTCTTCCTCAGTAAGTCCATGCCCACTGTTTCCATGTGGGAGAGGAGGTCAAGAGGGTGCAGGATCTCAGGGTGGAGCAGTGCCAGAATCATAATCCGGGAGCCAGTGCCCACAAAATGTTCATCCAGTCCTGCAGGTGTTGGGCACCCCTTATTGTTTTTTGGTGGCTGCTTGGAGCATCCATGGAGTCCACATCCATGTTGGGTTTTGTCCTAGGCTCAGCAACTGGCCTGCTGGGTAACCTTGGGAACAGCACATCATTTCTCTGTGCTCCAGTTTCTCCATTTGTAAAATGGAAATAATGCTACCACACTGCTGTGTAAAGCACTTTGAGATCTACTGATGGAGAGACAGTTGTTCTGTCTTGCCACAGTAGACTCAAACTACAGCATAGCATGTATCCTCTAACTCTGATCTCTCAGGAGAAACTTCTTAACTCCAAGAACAGTAAAACAATGGAACTGATCGGTCTGTGGAGGTTGTGAAAGCTTCACCCATGAAAGTTTAAACTACCATTCCCTCCCCCTTCTCCTCACACACACACACACACACACACACACACACACACCCCTGGGTAGCCAGCTGTCTTGGATAATTTAGACATAACAAATTTTGCATCTTGGCAGGACATTAGACTAGATGACCCATTTGATCCCTTCTAACCCTGTGACTCTGCAAATAGGTGTCTTTTGGTTCACTTCTGCATTCTCTAACACAAATAAATACTCTCCACCTTTCCAAGAGATATCTGCTCTTTGCTTTGGCCTAATGACCATTATTTTCCATGCTAATTCTTCTATTTAGATGTGCTAACCTGTGTTAAGATACAAATTTTATGTATTTTAACAAATTCTCTATTTAAAATATGATCTGGCACATCAGAAAAAGTAAATAGCTTTGCTATTCAGCTGGGCACGTTAGTGATAGTTAAAAATGGAGTGCTTGAGCGATGTAGATGATATGCTCCCGGAGTGCTGAGACTCAGCAAGACATACAGAAAAAAAAAAAAAAACCCAGAAAAGATTTCTGAACACACAACATTCCTTTTCAGGAGTTGAAGCTACCATATATTTAAACCCCAATTATGATGTTATTTGTGTGTGCATGTAGTCTGGGAATTAAATTCCAGAACACTGGATGAAAATAAAGACAATAACGTAAGTACTTCTCATTAGAGCCTGCTCTCATTGCCTCTCTACACCCCCAGTCTCCATCAGTGTCAGACAATATCCTGAGCCCCTAATTCCTGAACATCACCATGTCCAAAGCCTTTTCAGTAGAACCCTTTATGTCTAGAACACACAGAGAAAAAAGTATACTGCACATGACACACCTTTTGCTGTTTGATTTGCGATAAAGGCAAGTTTCATTTTGGAGAAGTGTCCTCTCTTAAATTAGTATATAATATCTGCTGCTGCGATAGGGGATTCTACAGATATCAAACCAGATATGAATAGAGAGGGACGTTTCCTTCTGCTACACTAAGATTTGCCAAATTAAAGTATGTTTGTGACATTTTAGAGAGTTAGACTCATCCATCATCTCTGCTGCCACAAGGTTTGAGTGCACAAATGGAAACAAGATGTTGCCTTGGAATGCAGCTTTAAACAAGGTTTTGCAGCTTTGTAGCTTACAGAATTCTCTCACTGCAAGACTGTTTGCCTCAGAAAGGCTATGCACTATGACTACAGTTGCTACACCACAAGGAAAATGTGTGTCAGATTAGTCACTGGATGGTCATATCATAAAATTCAGTATCCTATATTAACCACACACGTATTAATTTTCATGTTATTTGCACAGAAAAGATTAGGTTATCAAAGTATGTACCACACTGCAGCCCAGAAAACAGAGGGGGAAATCAAAATTCTGTTGTAGTAATAAAGGCTTCCTTCTCCAATGATAATCAACTCTGCATAATTAAAATAGCTCAGCCTGCTGAACTAATTTTCAGACTGGAGGTTTCTTCCTGTAGCAACACTTACACAAAGTTTCTGTGACTAAATTTAATTGTGAGTCTAATTACAATTTTAATGAATATCTTCAGCACTGCATGTAAAACTTGCACTCCCCAGTCTTCTATCAGAGCATTTTAAAGGCTCTTCTACATTTAATATTGTTCTGCTAGATGTTCATGTGAAGCAAGATTTTTTTTAACTGAAAGTTTAAAATGTGTTTAGGTAAATTAAAGTAGTTTGTACCATTATGGCTTCTCTTCTTCAGAAGCATTTTTTATTGTAATTTTCAGTTCTAGCATCCATCTCTCTTGATATTTTTACGCTGCATGTAGCTCTAAATAGCCCTGGAAAGCTCAGCAGCAAAAGCCAGCTTGGAAACTGTTCTGAGTAAAAACCACATTCTTCTGGTCAGCAATTTCAAACATATTGCAAACCATAGCATCTTAATGCAAAATCATCATCAGTAATGGAGCACTTTATCAAAAACAACTTTCACAAACCAATCCTCTTGATGGCCCTAGCCCCTTCGGAAGGTGGAAGAGTAACACATGTCCAAAGAAGGGCGGTGGTTTTGTGACATATGCTCCCTTCTCTTTTTGCCTTTGAGCCAGTGAAATCTTCCCCTGACCGTCACGCGTGCATTCTTGGGGCTCTGCAGTTGGGAAGAAAGGAAGCAGCCCTACATGATGCTCCCTCTGAACCCGGCATGAAAAACAACTTCTTCCTTTGAGACCAATTGAAGGGGGACTGGCCGGGGAGGAAAAGGAGCATCAGAGGCACAGAAATCAGAGGCACTCTAGTTTCCAAACTGTGTTGCTGGAATGGGAAACAGGGTGAAGGGACCAGATTGAAACACAAAGGGATTGCTACTAATGTAGATAACCTAGAATCTGATGGGTGGGATGCAGCATTTCCCAAAAATCTGCAAGCTGCATAGGTTTGAGAGGTCATAACTCTTGCTCCGCCCTATTTCCTGCTCCAGGGTTCGAGTTAGGTCTGTCAAGTGATTAATCACATAATCAGGCTCTTAAACAATAGGAAATCATTGAAATACTTTTGGATGTTTGATACATTTTCAAATTTCATATTTGGTTTCAATCATCACACAGAATAAGAAATGTTCTGTGCTGACTTTATATTTATTACAAGTAGTTGCATTGTAAAAAACAAAATAGTATATTTCAATTCACCTAATACAGGTACTGTAGTGCCTTCTCTTTGTCATGAAAATTGACCTGACAAATGAAGAATTAGACACAAAAAACTGAATTAATAATAAAAGAATCAAAACTTTAAAGCCTAGAAATTCTACTCAGTCTTATTTCTTATACAACCAACCTCTCAGACATTTACATTTGCAGGAGATAATGCTACCCGCCTCTTGCTTACAGTGTAATCTGAAAATGAGAATAGGCATTTGTATGGCACTTTTATAGCCAGCGTTGCAAGATAGTTACATGCCAGATATGCTACAGATTCATGTCTTCCTTCATGCTTTAACCACCATTCCATTGGACACACATCCGTGTTGATTATGGGTTCTGTTAAATAACAGATTTTGTTAATTTTTTTTGTTAATTGTGTGAGTTAATTGCAATTAATCAACAGTCCTAATTCAAACACATGAGGTGAGATCATAGGTGTTGGAATGGAGATGCAGGAGTACTGCTTCACCCTTGCCTTGAAGTGATTTCCATTATACGTGAATTTACAGTTTGGTTCAGGATCTCAGCACTGCCACTGTACGGATTGTTCCAGGAGCCTTCAGTAAAACCCAGGCTCCATTGAAGTCAATGGCAAAGCTGTTCCTGACTTTAATAGGACCACCCGCTCAAATAACTGACCCTGACTCATGGGTTCTCCCGTAGAAAGTGGCAACAGATAGAACACTGCAAATCCAGGGATTTCCCCAGGTACCTGCAGCTGTGGACATGGATATCAGCAGCTCAGTTTTTGCAGATATGGATGTGGATGCATGTTTTGGATCCATGCAGGAACCAGGGAATTTATCATACACACTGACTGGAAACTCTTCTTTCCACATATCCAGGAAAAAACACGAAAATAGAATACCCAATACACAGCAGAGGTTATAAAGAATGCAACCAACATCAAACATAGTTAAGGCTACAAGCATCATTCCATCTGAACCCAAATTCTTTAATAAGGCCCTGGGTTTCTGTGGATGGCAAACTAACAAAATCTGTGGTACCTTCATGTAAAAGGGAAGTGTTCAATTAAATATGAAAATGAATGGTAAGGTGAGCATGTTATTTCCAAGGGTTTTTTTAAATATTAAGTTTATTTTATGCTTCCCTAGAATTGTAGTGTGCCAGAGTTCTAACCTGATATGTCATTATAACAACTGCACTGTAGAAATTTGTCAAAGGAAAGTTGTATTACTTTGGCAATTTGGTTGGGAACATCTGGAGCGTGGGCAGGAGGCTGTGAAGGTTTTGGGTTATGAGATAGACCTATTCTGTAGCTAATTCTGTTAAAAACAATCAACAGTGAAATAGTTAACAGAGGGGATGTAATTATGATTAAATTCCAGAGTTAACACACAGACCAATAGTGGAATCAATTGAGACAGAGGTATAGTGAGGGTGTTATGCGCCTGGGGGAAAGGCAAAATTTGCACTCCCCCTCCCCGCCACTGAGGTGGGGCCCCAAACCTGGCACACAGCTGAGCCCGACCCTGGGAGGAGGGGGAGAGCTTGTACCTCATCTTCCCCCGCCCCCTCAAGTTTGGGGCCGGGCCCCCTCATGCACTATCCCGCTGGAGGAGATGGAGGAGGGTCGGTCTGGGGGAGGAGAGGCAGGGAAGAGGCTCCAGCTGGCAGCAGCAAGTGGAGGAGGAGCAGGCGAGCCAAAGGATGACAGGGGGAGCGGAGGGGGACTGAATTGGCACCCGCCCTAGCGTGGCGCCCAGGGGCAACTGCCCCACCCAGTTGGGGTGGGATGACATTTTGTTGGTTTTCTGCACTCCTTCTGAAGATTCCATTTGAGAGGATTTAAACTCCATTCATGTTGTGAAGATTTTCTTTGAACCATAAGGAGTTTGAGGAACATAATTTTTTGCAAGCGATGGACTGCATGGCAAATACCTCTATATACGGAACCATAAAATACTGGGTCCCTAACTATAGTTGGAATTATAGCTGGAACTTAAAAAAAAAAGTTTCACTTCAAAAGCAATTTTGATTTTAATTTTTAATTTTTCAATAATTGTTGAAATAAACTTTTGAAAAACAGACTGCTAGTTTTTTATGTTTTCCCTCCCATTGCAGAGTTTGATTGGTCAGATGAGATTTTCTTTTCATAAAGTTAAAAATACTGCTATTTTCAAAAACACAAAGAGAGAGATTCCACAAATGGTTTAAAAAAATAAAATAAAAAAAGATCCATTTGGAACGAAGCCAGTTAAAACATTTGCTTTATTTGTTTATTTTTAAACCACTTCATTTGAATGTCCATCCACCCACAGCAAAATTTAATTTTATCATCTTTGTCCCATTGACAAGGTCTCATTTTATCAACACCATGAGTTTCATTTTTAGAAAGTAACTTCTTCCCAAAGCAAATCTCACATCAGAATTCTGACTCACTTTGCACTTTCCCCTGATGTTCAGCAAGTTTTAACAGAATTTTAATTCCAGAAAAGACTGATTTAGCTTTTTGTATCAGTTTCTTGTACACCAAAAAATGAAAGACCCTTTAGTGCTCATATACCTATGTTGTTATTAATTAACATCTCGCTTCACCTCTGCCCTTCGGATCAGGAACAGAAGGCAAACTTGGATTTTTTTTTTCCGGTCTTCACTTCACTCCCGATAGACCCTGTCAGACAAGTATTGCCTCTGTCATATTGGACACACAAACACTGATGGTTCTCCTTCAACACTGCAAGTAAGTTACTTTCCTTCCCTGGACCAACTTCACAAACCCTGTCCATAGTAAAAACTTACATCCCTCTTAAAGTTTTACTGAGCCAGCAAAGTAACAATTGACAAAGTCCAATCCATGTTTTCTTCGAAGGCTGGCTGTTCCTAAGGTTCTGAAAGATAGGATTGCTCAGTCTTGAGGAGATGGTGCAGTATGCACAGCAGCTAGTCATGAACTAATTTCATTAAAAAAAAACAGAACAGGAAGAAAAGCACTAAGAACATCTTGTATTGGGAACATTGTATACCTTATTCCAATACAATAGGAGAGACCACATTTTGGATTCAGATACCTGACTCTCAATCTAGTTATCCAGAGTTTCACTCTATCTGGTAACCTCGGCTATGTCTATACAGCAGTGTAATTTCGGTATAACAGATGTTATTCTGAAATTAAAAAAGAGTGCATCTACACAGCAAGCCATTATTTTGAAACAATGGTGAGCTGGAGGACTTTTTACTCCGACTCCTGTAACCCTCATTTCACGAGGAGTAAGGGAAGTTGAAGGAAGAGTGTTCTTCCTTAGACTTCCTGCTGTGTAGATATCACCAAAAGCTAAATTAAGCTATTTCGACTTCAGCTATGCAATTGATGTAGCACAAGTTGCATAGCTTAATTTCAGTTTTGCCCTGCTGTGTAGGTGTGCCTCTAGTGTCCTTCACCATGCTCTTGGATACCACTACAATTAATCTGATTTCCTTTTAAAACTCTTGCTGATCTAGAACGCTGTTTCTTTCATACTTACATTTTGAGAGCCAACATTTTATTGTTGGAATTTTGTTTACTGTAGGTCTATCTAGCTCAAAGTTAAATTAATTCACTAGCTGTTCTCTCTCGTCTCCCAACTTTATATTGCCAAAAAATTATGGGTTTGCAGTTAACTTTATCTTATCTAGGACATTTATATCAGACTCAAAACAGTACAAATGTATGTATTGGTCCCTTGGGATCTCATTTAAAATTCCTTACTTAAATTGAAAGACCTCCTCTTACAAGCATTTTTTATTCTGTGTGTGTAACCACTATGCTTTTTATCCACTTCCATCTTACTGTACCTTCTGGACCTGTACAGGTTTTATTTAGCCAGCCTTATGCCTGTACTTGATACTTGCCGCTTTAGGTCCTACATTTCACCTGAAGCACATTAGCCTAATATTACACTAAATGTGACAAACATCTCTTTGTGATGCCTGGTGTTTTTCTTTGCATACTTATACCTTGCTTATTTGAGTAAATGACCTTTTCTGCTGTGGTTAGCCCCCTCAGGTGCACATTAGAAATATAGCAACCCAAACACATTACCATTTAATGGATACTTGCTGTTCTGTGAAATGAGGATGTGCTTGGTCCAGTTTCTAGTTGCCAAAACTGCAGCTTTCAGCTCTTCCGTTCCTAAGCTTTCTCTCCACCAACTACCAGTCTGTTTGTCTTCAGACTTCCACCTGCCCTTTGGCTCCATCCTAAAATCCCTCTGCTGCTGGGTGTTGAGCTGGGATTGATACAACGCTCAGTGCAATGCAACATGCCAGTGTTGCCAACTCTCGTGGTTTTTTCCGAAGTCAGGTCATTTCAGCCATGCCTGCAGCCCCTCTGACCATGATGAGGGAAGCCCTCTAAAATTTCAGCCCTACCCTCTGGCTGCTTTCTCCACTGCCCCATCACCAATCAGGATTGCTGCAGGAGGCAGGTAGAGTTCTCTCCACATTCCCTCAGGAGCTAAGTTCATTTCCACAGGAAAGAAACTGGGAGTGTCAACTCTGCTCCCTCCTTTCCCTTTTAATTGAGAGCATTGAAAAATTGTGATCTTCCCCCCTTGCTCAGTTTTCTTTCCCTCATAGAACTCTTCTCCTTCTCCTGTCTCCTCTCTTTTCTCCTTTAGCCTCTCCATTTGCCACAATGACCCTATCCTATCTGATTTCCTCACTTCCTGGGGATGAAAGGTTCAGAGTGCAGGAGAAGACTTCAGGCTGAGTCAGTGGACTGGGATGTGAGAGGAGGTGAGGACTCTCGGCTGGGGATAAGGGCTTTGAGGTGCAAGAGGGTGCTCCTGAAAGTGCCTAAATTGTTCAGAGGGTGGGAGGAGATATGAGCACTGGGACAGAGGGTTGGGGCACAGGAGGGGTTCAGGCAAGAAGGCCCTGGGCAGCACTTACTTCAAGCAAGCTCCCAAAAGCAACTAGCATGTCCCCTTCCAGCTCCTCTGCTAAGGCATAGCCACACAACTATGTGTGCTGCCTTGTCCACAGGCATGGCTCCTGGCCAGTGGGAAAGGAGGGGTAGAGCAGAGCCCTCTGACTGCCCCTGTGCAAAGGAACAGGTCAGCTGCTTCACTGGAGCTGCCAACCCTGCTGCAAAGCGCTGCAAACACTGCAAACTGAACAGTCAGTGGCTTGGTCAGCAGGGCTACTGAGAGCCACCAGGATCCCTTTTTGACTAGGTGATCCAGTTGAAAACCAAACACCTGGTCTCCCCAACGATCATGCCATCTCTTTTCTCTCTCATTTGTAAGCTCATTGTTTTTTAAAATTGCCGTCTGGAGTTTCTTGCCTCTAATTTCAAACTAGACACTATCCAATATGTTTTCTACCAGTTGCACTCCACTGCAACTAGTCTCACCAAAGTCTCTCCTGATCTCTACCTAGTCAAAGCTCTGAACCAGTATCCTCTTTCTCGTCTTCTTTGACGAGTTCGCCACCTGTAACACCGCTGATCATTCTCTTCCTGAAATCTTGTCCTCCACTGGTTCTGTGATGCAGCGTCTCCTAACTTCTCTAATCTGATCTACTTGGAAATGCATTCCAAGCCAGAGGCCCCTGAGCTGAGAAATCCTTGTCCCCAGCTCTCATGTGCTTCATCCTGGAATTTGTGATCTGCTAAAAGACCGCCACCAACACTATGAATTTTTGTAGAGCCAAAAATTGCTCTGAGAAAAATCAGTTGAAAGATGGAATGAACATTAAAGTAACGGTCCTCATTTTTTTTCTGTTTATTTTAGGTTTTTACCATTCTCGTTTCATTTGAGTCTCATGCTGGCAAGTAAATTAGCAAAAACAGGCTTCCTCATGAGTGACGCATCAGCCCTTCATTAGTATTTCATACACTAAATATCATTGCATGCCACATCATTTCTCTCCCTTCCAATATTTTTCAAAATATAAAGGGTCTATGGAGCAATTACAGTCTCTTACATAAACATTACTCTGTCCATACTGACTGCTGTCCATCTCTGAAACTGCTGGCCTTATGGAAGTTCCCTGAGCCTCCCTGATAAGCAACTGTGGTGAACACTCCTTTTCTTGAAAAGCATGCTCCCTCTTATGTAGCAGCCACAGTGCTTGGTCCTTTCCCAGGACTGGTACTCAAGACTCGACCATATGGCACTTCAGGTATAGAAAGCCTGTGAAATTCAGAGTAGGTTGTTGGTACATAGGCAAAGGATGCTCACTGACTTCCCACCGCAGATGGCAATGGAGACAGTTGATTTCATCCACTCACTCCACCTCAGTAATCACTTACCATCTGATATCTGAGTAGTTTTCTTTCCTGAGCAACATATCAAACAAGGAAGAACCATAGAGACACATCATCGTGAAAATCACTCCTCTCTGGCTAATGACTTGTGATGGATTGTTTACCCCACACAGGTTACAAAAGGGTTATACTGGCCAGAGAGGTGCTCCTGGAGGGTAAACCAGAACTACTTCACTTGCGGGAGAGGAAGGCTTGTATCCATACATACCGGGTGAGTCCAACTGGGGAGGAGACTCCACAGCAACAAGGCAGGATGTGCCCTCTCCCTAGGAAGCAGTCTGGGGGGAGGACTGTGCCAGCCCTGGACTGGGAGATTGACTGAACCAGTGAGGAGAAGCAACAACATAACTGCACTGAGAACCACCTGCTGATCCCATCCAGGCTGAATGGTTTGTATATGTAGTCCCCTTACAAAAGGGGCCTCTGACTTTTTCTGGGAGGATCCTTTGTTTTGCAATCTAGCCCTAGAGCCCTTGAGGAAAAAGGAGGAAGCAGGGCTCGTCTGAGCATTTTAGGAGAAAGAGAGGCTCTCCATTCTGGGAGAGAGGAGCCAGGCTACTTTTATCCAGTCCAGGAGCTGTTGTGTTGCAGCTAGAGCATGGGACTGAGAGCCTGCGGGCCTTGGATCTAGCAGGCTGCTTCAATTGCTGCTGATTGCCCCTAACGGGGAGAGACTCTGGCTGTGCCTGTGGCTGAGAAGGGCTACATAAACCTGCACATAGGAGTTAAATATAACTAACTAGGCTCTTTGGGAAAGTGCTGCTTGGGACAGACCTCAGAGACGTAGACTAACTCTGGGTCCAAAGAGAAGCAGAGTGACCAGCCCAGTGAACCAGAGCTTCTGGCATTTGGTGGAGCCTGCTCCAGTGGCAGAGGGATTTTGCAGCAGACTGCTCAGCTTGGACTCACACACACAGAACCTGCACAGTGCTATCTCCACTCTAGCTGCTGACCTTCAAGCTCGCCCACGCAAGCGTCTGGGACTCTGAATCCAGAGGAGTGCACACTCTGGGGTGGGATAAATGGTGGCAGTGCAAATGCCAGATGGATAAGTTCCTTTATTTTGGTGTACTGTGTTAATTGATTTTATTCACTTTTAATCTGTTAAACCCTGTTTCTTTAAGTTGTTAAGTAAAGGTGTGTTCATTCTAATTTAATCAATTAGATGTATATCATTTATAATTGTTGTCCTGGAGTTAGATCCAGATTATTGCTGGAATAATTTTATTCCTGGAGGCTCCCAAGGCATACCATTAAGTGTGTACAGGGCCAGCCAGGTGGAGGCACCGCCACTGTATATTCTTTAGGAGCAAGGGACTGCAGCAAGGGGGTGGATAGGGAATCCCCAACTAAACAACATCACCACTGGGATACTCAGGATCTCCTTTTATGTTAAAACCATCAGGTGCCCAGGCACACATGTGAGTGTGACCTGCTCCCGAGTAACCCATGGAGGAAAAAGGGCGTTACATATAATTTTTCCCTCTTTGGTGGACATTGAAAAAAGGACTGTGGCCCTGGAAAGGGCTGGACCATGTTAAGGGACCTGGCTTGAAGGTCAGGTCATTCCTATGGTCAGAGTAGGCCAAAGGACAGTATGTGTTTGGAGGAGGGGGACCAAGGCATTGCTTCTGCAATGCCACTTATGGCCACAAGGGGGTGAGTTGGTGTGGCACACAGATGGCTACGGTCCTTTAGTTCATAGGCACTAATGAAGTCACCCACTTATGGAGAAATTCCTTAGCAACAGCACTCCTCCTCAGCAGAACAGAAGGGTCTTCTTGGCTCCAATCAAAAAGGAGGAACAAGGCGATCTTTCCCTCTTCCCTACCCCCCAGTCAAAAGAGGAGTTGTTTCAGCCTTAGGGCTACAGTAGCTCCTGACAACTAAAGGATCCCCATGATGGGGCCACAAGGGAGAATACAACCCAGGCCAGAGAACACCAGAAGCCAGCCCCTAAGCTCATACATGGTTCTCTGTGAAAAGCTGTCACTCTTGTTTGGGCTTGCCACCCACTACGTTGCATAGGATGCATGGTATGCCAGTATGCACATCTGTGGAATCTCCATCACTGGAGATATTTAAGACCATGTTGGATAGACATCTATCAAGGATAATCTAGACAGTGCTCGGTTCTGCTGTGAGGGCAGGGGACTGGACTTGATGATCTCTCGAGGTTCCTTCTAGTTCCAGTGTTCTACAATTTTCTGATTACATGCAGCATTCTGATCTTTCAGGACTCTCAATGCCGAGGGTCACTTCAGATGGTTAGATCTCATTCTGTATTAAGATTCTTATTTAGTGTCTTCAAAGCTACTATAGGTTGGACCTCCCCAGTCCTTCCACAGTCCGGAAAACTTCCTCATCTGGGACATGACCCTCCCTGACCTGTCCTGGATGAGGAAGTTTTCCGGACCATGGAAAAATCAGGGGGATGGGAGGGAGAGTGCCAGCCTCTCCTCTGGGCTCCTCTCCCCAGTTACCTGCTATTGCTGTCCCCGCCCCACAAGCTCTGGTGGCCTCAGCAGCCTTGCAAACTCTGACGGTGGCCCTGCCAGTGCTTGCGGGCCCCCCCCAGCTGTAAGCTCTGCACCCACCCCTTCCTGAGCCTGTTAGTTGCAGGCTCAGTGGCCCTGCGGGCTTCTCAAATCCACCAGCTGTGAGCTCTGCTGCCCTCACCAGCTTCCCAGCCCAGCTAGCTGTGAGCTCTGCTGCCCCACCAGCCAGCTCTGCTCCCAGCTGCTGGCAACCTCTATGCTGGGGCTTTCTAGTCTGGACCACAGATGTTGCCAGACCAGAGACTTCCTGACCACAGAGGTTCAACCTGTAGAGCTTTGAGAGGAAAAATAAACTTCTCCTTCCTTTTGAAATGAACCAACCTTTTTGAATACAGCATTGTTTCAGAAGACCAACAAATAAAAGGAAGATTTTCCTGGCTTCTGTTCTCAGGCTACTATACATTCCCTCTGAGTCCATGGTGCATTTAGTCAGATCTTGGTCAGCTTAGTGTTTTCCAGATACTTTTTACCTTGCTTCAGCAAACTGTGAAGCTTTCTTTCCCTCAGTGCTTTGTTCTGGCTGCATTATGACATGAAGTATAAAACTGCAGCACTTTTAGGCTCAATACAGTATCTAACCCCACTATTCTAAATCCACTACTTTACTGAAATTAATTAGATGTACATGTATGCATGAGCTATGATAAAGACTGCAGAATTGCCGATGACAATGTAAACTGCAGTCTTCTATTTTAAGAAACAAAATGTAAAAAATATGCAATGATCCATCTATTGGAATTTCTTAGAGAGAGCATCATTCACTTGCACATGTTTTCCTGCTTCAACAGTGTGTAGGTTTTTTTTTTAAAGTCTGATGCAGAAATAAATTAAATAAAACCACTAACCAAAATTCATAAAAATCAAGCTACAAACCTCCAGCACAGTTATTTGGAGATTTTCCTACTTGGTTAAAATGCTAGACTTCTGTTTCCAGCCGAGGTCTACTCCACTGATTTCCTGAGTGGAAATGGCCTCTTTTGTGGCTATATTTATCATAATGCCAATTCCTAGATTCAAATAAAAGCAGCCAATGGTGGTTAAAGCAGGTTTTTCATTCATCTCTAGATCAGACTGTGAATCCCTCAGTCACCTTGGAATAGTATCTGTTTACACAAGCACTGGTCTGAATGGGTCTGTTTACAGAGTGAAGTATGACTCCTGGTGAGTTGGGTTTCACAAAATGAACGTCTGTGACCCTGGGGAGGTTTTTTTAAACAGAAACCGTTAGTGGCAAGGTATTTTAAAGTCTCTTTCAGGTCCCCACCATCTGCAGCCTTGACAGCAATTGTTTTCTTCCACTTAACTTTGTGTGTGTGTGTGTGTGTGTGTGTGTGTGTATACGCACACGCACTAGAAGATTAACCCAGCATTGCTCAGGTCAGGCCCAAGGGAGAGAAGACTACACTAGCTCTCTTTATCTGCAGCAGATTGTGGACTGGTGAGAAGCACCTCTCCATGGCTGCTGCAGCTCCAGCAGGCGCAGCTGGGAAGGAGCTGTCCCCTGGATGGGGCAGGTCCAGGTTGGTTTCCCCTCTGCACTCCCCAGCCAGAGTGAGAAATGCAGTAAACTGTGCACTTCCCCTCGCTCCCTGAGGAAGGGGCAGAGCCAGCAATGTTCCTGTATGAATTGGGGGGGAGGAGACTTTTAAGCCACACCAACCCTCTCTAAAGCATATTTGGGGGGTGGGAGGCTGGGGGCTAGGGCAATCTCAGACAGGAAAGGTGTGCCCCCAGCCAGCCCCTTTCACCTACCTGGTGATTCTCTCTCTCTTCTGTATTGTTTTCTGAGAAGCAATCCCATAATTGGTGGTCCTAGCTCCTACCATTAGGAAGTGATCTTGATCAAACAGCCAGACAAACTTTTTCAAATATATGTCTGTTCAAGAACTAGGACCACCAAGTTCAGTATACAGCTTCCTCTTATCATAACTTAAAGCAAGGTAAGGGTTTGGCTGTGCCAGGAAAACGAGATGTGCCTGGAATGGAATTGCTTCTCATAAAACCGAACAGAAGACACACACACACAAAAACCAATCACCAAATCAAGTAGTTCTCAAAACTGACATAACTGAGTAAATGTTGAAGAGACTGAAACAAGGTGAGCCAGAAAAATAGGATGTACCTGGAATAGGATTGCTTTTCACTAAACCTTATCGAAAAGAGATTAAAAAAAGGGAGAAATTGGGAGTAATGCTCTGTTTTGGCACGGCTAAAAATTAATTTTTAAAAATTAAATAGAAAAATTAACAATCCCTCTTTAAGAGCTCTAAAATAAAACAACACTTTTTTAAATAAAAGGAAAATGCATGACTTATTTAAATGATTACATTTTTCAAAAAGTTAATTGAGTTAAAGATCCGAGCAATGCCAGGTAAATCTGCGTATAAACACACTGGTGGGGTTAGTGCATTTAGTAGTATCATTTAAAGACTTCCAGCAAAGACTCATACTGTGAGGCTGTGTCTATACTGGCGCAATCTTGCGCCAGAGCTATGCGAATGAGGCTCAGAGTGGAATATCGCCGAGCCTCATTTGCATAACTAATGAGCCGCCATTTTTGCGGAAGAGGCTCTTGCGCAAGACAGAGCTGTTTACACTGCCCCTTCTTGCGCAAGAAAAACCCTCTTGCGCAAAGCCGTTATGCTGATTATTTTCAGGCATAACAGCTTTGCGCAAGAGGGTTTTTCTTGCGCAAGAAGGGGCAGTGTAGACAGCTCTGTCTTGCGCAAGAGCCTCTTCTGCAAAAATGGCAGCTCAGTTATGCAAATGAGGCTTGGCGATATTCCACGCTGAGCCTCATTTGCATAGCTCTGGCTCAAGATCGCGCCAGTATAGACACAGCCTGAGAGTTTTGAGGATATTCCTGTTACAGAATACAATTCTTTCCATCATAGCCAAGCTTACATTTTCTATACTCCAGTATTCAATTGTTGGACATTTCTTGGATTTACAGTTTTGTAGCACTAGTCTTGTAGCAATTAGTGCTCTGTTCAGCCAAAATTTTTCATATTTATTCAGCTTCTAATTAATGTCCATTAGCTTTTAAATTACATGTTTAGCTTGTAAGGCAACTGATAGAAATAATTATACCTTTACAATTAAATTCTACCCCAACCATTGAGTGTAGAGGCATTTCTACAGCATATGGGTTAAATTAGCATCTCCTGAATCTCTCCCAGCATTTGTCTGACTTAGCAGCACCAGTTTCAAAAGTCAGGGAGAGATCCAATCTATAGTTGGTTTGTTTTTCTGATAGATTAATCTTAACCTGAGAACCAAAGAACAATTTGGAGCACTGGCTAAAATTTGTGTTCATTGGTTAGCAAAGAGTAATTGACCCAGTTTCTCCTCCCATTTCTTTGTTTAGGTATATAAGAACATAAGAATGGCCATAGTGGGTCAGACCAAAGGTCCATCTAGCCCAGAATCCTGTCTGCTGACAGTAGCCAATACCAGATGCCCCAGAGGGAAGGAACACATTAGGTAATAATCACACGATCCCTCTCCTGTCATCCATTTCCAGACAAACAGAGGCTAGCGACACCATTCTTACCCATCTTGGCTAATAGCCATTGATGGACCTAACCTCCATGAATCTAGCTCTTTTTAAAACCCTGTTAAAGTCATATTCTTCACATCATCCTCTGGCAAGGAATTCCACAGGTTGACTGTGCACTGAGTGAAGAAAAACTTCCTTTTGTTTCTTTTAAACTTGCTACCTATTTCATTTGGTGATCCCTAGTTCTTATATTGTGGGAATAGGTAAATAACTTTTCCTGGTTCACTTTTTCTACACCAGTCATGATTTTATAGCTCTCTATCATATCCCCCCCATAGTCTCCTCTTTTCTAAGCTGAAGAGTCCAAGTCTTCTTATTCTCTCTTCATAAGGGATCCATTCCAAACCCCTCATCATTTTTGTTGCCCTTTTCTGAACCTTTTCCAATGCCAATGCATCTTTTTTGAGATCAGGCGACCACATCTGTATGCAAGGTTTTATATAGAGGCAAGAAGATATTCTCTGTCTTATTCTCTATCCCTTATTTAATGATTCCTAACATCCTATTAGCTTTTTTGACTGCCACTGCACACTGAGTGGATGTTTTCGGAGAACTACCCACAATGACTCCAAGAGCTTTCTCTTGAGTAGTTGTAGCTAAATTAGTTCATCATATTGTATGTATACTTGGAATTTTTTTTCCAATATGCATTACTTTACATTTATCAACATTAAATTTCATTTGCCATTTTGGTGCCCAAACATTTCGTTTGGTGAGATCTTTTTGAAGCTCTTCATTGTCTGCTTTGGTCTTAACTATCTTGAGCAGTTTGGCATCATCTGCAAATGTTGCCACCTCATCGTTTAGCCCATTCTCTCGATCATTTATGTATAAATTGAATAGGATTGGTCCCAGGACAGACCCTTGGGGGACCTCACTAGTTACCTCTCTCCACTTGGAAAACTTACCATTTATTCCTACCCTTTGTTTCCTGTCTTTTAAGCAGTTTTCAGTCCATGAAAGGACCTTCCCTCATGATTCCTAAGGAATCATCTTTAATTCAAATTTGCTAGCCAGGCATACGGTTAGAGTTCCCATAGTTGTTGGGAAACTGAGTACCGTTAAGGAAATGAAAGGAGTTCAGCTGGATCTGGGGTAGCACATGCATCAGGGCAAATTGATTGGAGATGACATGTTTAAGTTAGCCTGTAGACTAAGCTTTTATTGTTCTAAGAGGACTCCTTTCCTAATCCAGTCTGGCCAAATGATGGGTTGCCTGCGATACAGTTTTGATTTACTACAGAAAGAGGCCTTAGTATATAGAAGGGGGAGACTGCTGAATTTAGTAAACATAATACACAAAGTATGTCTGGCTTCCACAAGAAGTGGAAATTGCTCTTCATTAAATCAGCAGTAATCTGAGTGAAACACACCAGAAAAGGGTTAAGGAGCAACCAATTCTGCATCCAATGGACCCAATCCAAGGCTCTGCAGCACAAGAGAATGAACCATGGTGCTGGCTGGGTAGGAATTTTTGCCTGCTGATCCATTTTAGACTAATGAAATCCAAAATCACCTGCCTTAAGGAGTGACAATCTTGGTAAGGTGATTTTAGGCTGGTTATCAGCATTCCATAAGGAAATCCAGAGTATATTGTTGCTTTTAGTATAATAAATAGAAATACGAATAGGGAAAGAATTCAGACAAAAAAAATCTTGGGAAGAGTGTTTATTTTAATTGTTTACTTCCCCCCCAAAGAGAGAGAGTCAGACTCCTATTTAAATCATATGCTAACTCTTTATAATAACTATTATTGAACTGTGCTCACTCAATCATGAGTAATTTCCATCTCTTCTGAGGGAAAGAATTTAAAATTGGGTTATTCATTTGATCTTGCAGATTTCCATCTAGTGCATGACTACAGCAAAACAACTTTGCAGAATCTGACACATCACATTCACCTCACCCTACAAGCTCTATTTGCAGGGGTAGGCAAGTGGAGGGGAAGGCGAGGGCGGGGGGGGGGGAAGAAATTGTTCCCTACCTTAGTATTTGGCTGTGATGCAATGGCTGTTAGAGCACTGTGTCTAGTTTTGGTGTCAACAATTCAAGGAGGAGGTTAATAAATTGGAGCAAAGAGTCACAATAATGATTAAAGGATTGGAAAACATGCCATATAGTGATAAGAACAAAAGAGTGGCCATACTGCATCAGAGCCATGGTCCTTCTAGCCCAGTATCCTGTTTTTGCCCAATGGCCAGTGTCAGATGCTTCAGAGGGAAGGAACAGAATAGGGTAGTTACCAAATGATCCACCCCTTACCGTTTAGTACTAGTTCCAACAGTCAGACGCTTGGACACCCAGAGTACGGAGGAGTTTTCCCAACCATCTTGGCTAATCACCAGTGACTGAATTATCTGTCAAATTCATCCAATTCATTTTTTAATCCAATTACATTTCTGGCCTTCACAGCATCCCCTGGCAATGAGTTCAAATATTGACTGAGTTGTGAGGAAAAAAAAAAACCCCTTAACTTAATATGCCTATTAATTTCATTTGGTACCCTCTGATTCTTGTGTTGTGAAGGAGTAACTAACACTTCCTTATTCATTTCTCCATACCGTTCATGGTTTTAGAGACCTGTATTATGTTCCTCCCCTTAGTCGTGACTTTTCTAAGCTAAAAACAGTCCTAGCCTTTTTAAGGTCTCCTCATACGCAAGCTGTGCCATACCCATCATCATTTTTGTTTTCTTTCTATATACTCTTTCAATTCCATTTTTTTGAAGATGGGATGAATAGAGCTGAACATGGGGTTTACATAGTAGAATTATGCTATGTTCAGTCTTATTACCTATCATTTCTTCATGGTTCTTAACACTATTAACTTTTTTTTTTTTTTTTTACTTCTGCACATTGAACTGAAACTTTCAGAAAGCTATCCATAATGACTCCAATATTTTTCTTGAGCGGTAACAGCTAATTTATAGATCCCCATCTTTTTGTATGTCAAGTTGTGATTGTTTTCCTCTATGCATTAATCAACACTGAATTTCATCTGCCATTCATTTGCTCAGTTACCGGGTTTTATGAGATTCCATTGTAACTCTTCAGTTGGCTTTGAACTTTAGTATCTTGAGTAATTTTGTACTGTCTGCAAATTTTGCCACTTTACTATTCAGCCTTTTTTCCTGGTCACTTATCAATATCAATACTATTTACCACTTTCCACTGTAAACAGTCTTAGTTTCCTGTTTTAACTACATACTGATCCAAGGGAGGACCTTCCTTCTTACCCCACAACTGCTTACAAAATGAGCTCAATCTCTTTTGCGTAACAAAGACTAGTTTAAAAGGGTGACTTGATCAAAAATTATAAGTACCAAGTGAAAAACAAATAATTGGCTCTTCATTCTAGTGGAGAAAGTACAAGATCCATTGGTTGGGAATCCAAACTGGACAAATTTAGAGGGGAAATGAGATAAAAATGTTTACCAGTGAGTAAAATAACCTTTGAACTGATTTACAAAGGACAATGGTGGAATCCCTATCACTGGCCATTTTAAAAATCAAGACTGGATTTTTTTCCCGTCGAAGATACACTCTGGTTCAAACAGGAATTAGTTCAAGGATGTACTATAGCCTGTCGTAGATAGTAAGCCAGACTAGGCGATTACACTGGTCCCTTTTGGCTTC
Source organism: Pelochelys cantorii (assembly GCA_032595735.1). Taxonomy (NCBI): domain Eukaryota; kingdom Metazoa; phylum Chordata; order Testudines; family Trionychidae; genus Pelochelys; species Pelochelys cantorii. Next base: position 30,378,936 of record CM064331.1, read on the forward strand.
ATCTATGAATCTGTCCTTTGAGTGGTAGGTTCCACAGAAAACAGGTGAAAATCTGGGCTTCTAGGAGTTCCCTTCACAAAAAATATATATGAGTTTTGTCCACAAGAATATATATATTCTTGTGGAGGGAACGCCTAGAACTTTTATATATAAATGTGTGTGCTTTACCAATGGGATGAACAATAGAAGTGTTCACAGATTGTATAAGGTGTACAGCTGGTAATACAAATGGTTCTAGATTTTTTCCCTTTCTGATCAAAGTTATCCCATATAGATAAAAGTAAATCTCAAATTTTGTGATACTGCCCACTATAGGGAGGCCTTCTAGTCTGCCTGACATTATCACCACGTGTATTCTTCTCATCAGTGATTTACTTCTGTCACTGCATTACATTAAATCAAGAAGTATATACTATTAATGCTATAAAAAATATGGGAATAACTTCCACAATTTAATGAGTTTTCAAATTAAGGGTGAGAGTTTTATTCCTGAAGACAGTGTACCCATAAATCAGAGGGCATCAGAAAGTTGGCTTCCATAGTCCTGACATTTAGTTGGCATCAGTTAGTACCAAGTAGACAGGAGAGAAGTTAAATCCAAAACTGGAAATTAAGAGGGGACACCTGGATTGAACAGTTACACACCTGTAGTTATTTTCTGATGTGCAGTTTTGTACCAAATTGTCCCTTACAGATCAGTGAAGTTAAAGTTATAACAAAGAATGACTGCCACTGAAATTGCAAGTTTTTAATTCTAAGTTTTGGAACATTTTGAGTTAGTTACATGCATGGTAGGTCCAGTACTATATGGGATTCACAAAAGCCCTGATAGCCCACTGAAACAGCAACCTTTCATGGGCTAAGAGTTGTAAAAGCAGGATATTGTATCCCATTAGTACATCTGAACGTGACATTTAGTGTCCTTTGTTTGCAAATCACTTGACATATATCTTAAAAACAACTGTATAAGAGAGCAAGTTGCAGAACTACCAATGCATTTGCCATACTTTACTGTTCAATTCATACTGCTTACATTTCCCATTCTCCCTTCTGCTTTTATACATAGTCTGTCTAATGTGGGAGCTCTTTGAAGCAAAGTCCTGATTTTTATATTGTATGTGCACTGAAAGCAACTAGCATACTGTATCAGCTGGAAGTAGCAGTAAATCCAAGGGTATTTCAGTGGTGTAGCTTGTGTAAATAGATGTGAAGCACTTTCATCTCAAAAGGTGCTATAGAGAAGTGAAACAGTCCTATTCTGAATTGTTATTATGTATTTGTTTTACAATAGCACCTGGTTTTCCCAACAGAACACAGGCATTATACAAACATTATGTACTCCTGGGGCAATTTTGCACTACTATGCACCTGCAGAATTCATGCCCCTGCACATTACCCCCCTCCCCTACTGACAGAAAATATATTCTATTGGAGAGGCACTACAGTTTTGCCTTTTGCCCTCTGGGGCTGCCATGGCACCAGAAAAGAGAAGCAAATGGCTTACAGGCTATAGCAGCCAGAAGCTGAGAGAGAGGAGAGACTGTATTCCTCATAACACCCTGCCCATAAGGCCAGACAACAAAACACAGGATGTGAAGGGTGAACACAGAGTGGGCTGCGGGGGGGAGGGGGGGGGAGGGTGAAGATCACATACACTAGAGTTCAGAAGAACTAGTGAGGGAACAACCTGGAGTGAGGCCAAAATGGGATGGGGAAGGAGGATGTGTCTGACAATGGGAGAAACTAGGGGTCAGCACAGGGGAGGTTCCCAAACTCCTTAACAATCTCCTTCCCCCAAAATCTATTCCATACGTCTCACATCCAGCAACTCTCCATGTTTCTTCCCTCCCATGCTTCCTCTCTCTTCTTCAGCTCCTCCATTACCCATGACTTCCCTCCAAGCCTTTGTTTTAGTTCTGAGGGGGCAGAGGAAATACGTTTCTATATTGCAATTTAAACACATTATTACTCAAAGTTATATATTACTGTGCCTAGTAAGGAATCTATTTGTCAAAAACATTTCCTGTTGACATACTGGCTGACAGGTATTTTGAAATGAGTTACCAAGATAACTGAGACTAGTATGTTTATATTGTGTTAATTTAACAAAATACGCAGAATTTTGAAATATGCATAGAATTGAAGATTCGGCACAGAATTTCCCCAGGAGTAACAATGGCAAGAGATAGTCCTTGATCTGAAGAGTTTATAGTCTAAATAGACAAGACAAATGATGAGAACTGAGAGGAATAGAGGGGAGAAATGGCTAATGTCACACAAGTCCATGGCCAACTCACAAACAGAACCAAGTTCTCCCAAATCACTAGACTACATGGCTCTCTCCATAAATGTCATGCACAAGAACAGAGTACTAGCAGATCTCGTTACTGGAACATAAGTATCTTCCCCATCAAAAAACAGTTTTGCTTTGTCATACAGATTCTAAATCAACATTTAGGATAATACAGAACATGGTGACTGTTCCATCTTCACCACAGTCAACCCCTTAGGCTAAAAATCAGGGCCATGGCATCCTTAATGTGCATATGGAACTGGCAAGTTCTCAGTTTACACTCTCTCAGAAAGGTTTACACCCTCTGAGATACAGCCACTGTTCTGCTGTACAAGAGTAGCTTGATACAGCCATTATCCCACAATGGCTTACAGTGTAAAGAAGCAGCCATTTTCTAGCTGGGAAACAAAGGACTAACTCATTTATGTCAGTCACTTTCTAATATTGTGAACTTTTCCATCAGGTAGGAGAATTGTAACTCTAACCCAGAAGTGGGCTATAATTTTCATGAATTTTGGTATGTGGTCACAGACCGGCTCAACCCCTGGAAGGGGCAGGGCCTGGGGGTGGAAGGGACAGGGCTGGGGACTAGCCTTTCCCAGAGTTGTCTGGGGCTGGAGACTTTGAATTAAGAAACACAACAAAGGGCTCTAGGCCCCATCACTATCACATTGTCTGGTGGGTACCAGGGTTGCGGCAGCTATTTAAAGGGCTCCCGGTTGTGGCACTACCCCAGCAGGGCCTGGATCTGCAAGCCCTTTAAATTGCTGCTATTGCTGCTTGCAATTCTGGCCCCAGCACTACTGGGTTGCCTGGGAGCTGCTTAGGGCTGCTGTGGCTATTTAAAAGACTCGTGGCTTCGGCCCCTGCCGGAGTAGCGCTGTGACCATGAGCTGTGAGCCATTTAAATAGGATCCTGCTACCTGAGCTACCACCTGGCAATTTGGTGGCACAGGCAGCAGGATATAAATAGAAAGAGGCCAGGTGCAGTCCGCGAGCCGGATCAAAGTGTTACAAGGGCCGGATTTGGCCTCCCCGAGCAGCATCTTGCCCAGCCCTGCCCTAAACATAGGTTTATGTAAACTTTGCAATTCATTTCCGGCAAAAAATTGATGTCTAGTTCTTTGTCCCAAGCTAATGAGGGCAGCATCTACACTTGGCAGGACAGTTGAGTTTATGAATGGTCTCGCAGAGCTGGCTTCCCAGTTGTTCCCCCCCTACTGGGCCGGATCCTCTACTTCAGGGGTGGCCAACCCATTTAACAAAGAGAGCCAAAACAGTGGTGGAAGAAATGCAAAGAGCCATACCACATTGTCAAGCAAAAAAAAAAAAAAAAACCGAACGAACAGAATTGTCGAGCAAAAAAAATAAAAAAGGAGGCTGCCCCTTTAAGACAGCCGCCATCTTGGGTGCCATTTTTAAAACCCTGCAGCTCCAACCCGGTAAGCACAGGGAAGCTGGGGGCCGGGGGAAAGCTGGCGGGGGCTGAGGACTGTTGGGGGGAGGGGCGCAGGAGCAGCTTCACAAGCTGCACTTTTGGGGGGCAAGAGCTGCATGCGGCTCGTGAGCCATGGGTTGGCCACAGCTGCAACTTGTTCATGAGGAAAAAGACTAGGAGATCTTTCTCTTTCAATATTTTTGAGCAGGAAAAGTGGCTGCTGGTACAGTATGTTTCTTCCTCCATCAGCTCCTCCCCCTCCAGCACTGGAGCAGCATTTGCATCATATCTTTCCCCAGTTAAGGAGCACCATTCTTCATCTCTATCAACTCAGCAACCCTTAACTCCTCTGTTCCCAACCTCCAGCAGTCCTCAGAGCTGTGGCAGCTTCACAGAATTACCCCAGGAAGACATTCTGAAGAGATGGGGACTGCATGTTGTTGCTTCATATAGAGCAAAGCACCCGACTCATTATTTCAGTCTGATAGGAGGGTGGCTTGGTTTTGACCTATCTTGGTGCAGAAATAAGATTATCTACAACATTCAGTAAGACTGAGCATAACTCCCTGAGAAATTACTGCGGTGCCTGATACACAGCCAGCCCTAAAAATAGCGAACATTTTCATGGAAGCCAATCCATCACACTGTAATGAAATCTTATGATTATTATGGCTTTAAAAAAGCTCCAACTTTCATGGAGAAACTAGTTTTTGTGATTTCTTAGACTCCTTCTCTCTCCCTCCCCCTCCCATCTGAGACGTTAATTTATTTTATTTAAAAAGCAGTGAAACTGGTTGCTTTCCTGGTGTTGAGTGCCTGACAACTGGCAAGTTTCTCAATGGTTCTCCTTGTCTGCTAAGGGACATTGGGAGGGATATTCACCCCCTACGGACTCTTTGGTGGAACATAAGAGGATTTCCCACCAGGGTGAGAGTTTGGGGCAGCAGGTGGGGGCGAGGGTGGAGAGAGAAAACCTTGCCATTTTATTCCCACTACTAGAAACCCAGTGTTGCAATTCCCATAGGTGCTGGTTCCCAAACATTTTCCCCTAGGGCAAGGAATCAGCAATGGTAGGAAACCATGATCAGGACTGTATGAACAGGCCTACAAATAAGAGAGCTGAGGGAAGAAGGTGTAAGGTGAAAACATTAGAAGGGTCATTGTTTTAGGAGAAAGAGCAGTTTTGCCAGTCTCAGTGATTTAAATATCAGGAGCCATCCTTGCTAAGTCATGAGATTTTTAAAGCCAATCATAAGTATTTGTTAAACAGAGCAATACATACAGGGTTTGGTTTTTGTTTTGTTTTGTTTTTAACTTGCCTTCTGCTTTCTGAGCCTTTAGGGTCACATTTTCAAGATTTTCTCTGTAATAGTGAGGTCTAAAAAGCTTACTGTAAAAAGTGTGAGAAAGCAATTATTGTATCTTCTTAACCTTATCTGAATAAATATGGGAATGGAGGAACAAGGATGCATTTTCCATTTCAAAATTTTATTTTTGTGCATGGTGTGTGCTGATACAGCCACCCCAAATTGTGGTAACCCAGAATATAAAATATAGGCTAAAATAAGTAATACATATTTAAGCTGCAGCTATTTTTTGGTGTTTTGCTAGCACTTCCATACACACATTTTATATATATATAATAAATGTGTGATATTTGCATTGTGGCGTAGAAGAAAATATGAAAAACTCCAGGTATCAAAACTAATTTTACTATAGATCTAATGACTGCACCATAACTCAGATTTTCTATGGTTATTGCATTAGGGAGAAAGTTATGAACCTTCATGTTTTTATATATTTTGATAAGCTTGCAATCTTGGTTGAAGTAAATTCTCAGCTGCTGTTCCGAGCTGAGTAAGCAGGACATCTAAGGATAGTACTTCTACCAGGATCACATCACAGCCAGCCAAAGACTAGGTATTACAAATTAAAAAAAAAAAAAAAAAAAAATCTAGTGGATTGATATTGTTATTGCCATTTCTCTCCCTCTAACCACATACACAGAGTGTTCTTCTCTCATCACTGACTCTCTCCATCTGACTGGTTAGGTCATATAATATCTATTACACAATATCCTACCCACCAAACAGCAGGTTCTCTCATTGTTGTGACTAGCAAATTTAGGTCAGGTTGCACTGTTCTATTTGCAAAACGGTCAAGGGGAAAACACAACCTACCTTGTCCCTTAGACAGCCAGTGTAGAATTTCCAGGGCATACCCTATTGTGTGTGAATGGCTGCCCATGAATTCTATACCTAAATAGAATTCCCCCGTAATGCCCTTCACCCAGGGCCTCATCCTAAATTTCATCAATGGATGCCTTCCAATTGCTTTCAATGGGCTTTAGATCAGGCCTTTGAAGTGCAAAATATAACAGTTTAAATATGTTAAGAACAACAGACTTTAGGTTGTTTTAAAATGATGAAATCCCAGTCCATTGTGAATATCCATTATTCCTATTACTTGAATACTTTTCCCAAATAATGTTACTTTTTCCTGCTATGTGGAATTATTTTGATGGGAACTGAGAAATCTGATCAATTAGGCAGCAGTGTTATGAAAACAACATATTGCAGAAAGTGACTTCATCAGACTGAGAATATTAAAATGTTGAAATTTAGACAGCAGCAGAGCAGGCAGGGAAGAACGTCTGAAGGAGAGGAGCACACTGCAAAGCAAATTTTATCAGACCTTCATTAAAGGCTCTCTCCCCCCCGCCTTCTGATTTTCTTTAACTTTTGGTTTCTCTTACACTTTCTGCATCGTTGTTTTTCTTTGAGTGAAGTGGGGAGAATGGCTGGTGCCCAGCTCATGCTGGGGGAAGAGAAGGTGTCACTTAGGGGAGCTACTGCTCACTTTGAACAGTGATTTATCCCAAAAGTCAGCTTCTATTACAGAAGGCTTCAATTCATGTTAGAAGCCTTCAGGAAATGGGCACATCATAGCCTCTCAGTAAAGTCTTTTTCATAGCACAGATTAACACAAGGGCAGTAGACAAGGGAAAAAAATCCTACAAAAGCAGCTCAGCACTTCAAATTGAAGCACCACAATCTGAAGATTCGAATCCAGGGGAAAGTGAGGAAAAAAAAGACTCCTCTGGTAGTTTTAAAGCTCTGCTACAGCTGGTTCTTATTTTCTAAGCACAGCCCTTCATATTGCAAACCTTAGTGGGACATCTGAAGAAGGGGGTTGTGTGCCCACAAAAGCTCATGATACCATCGACATGTTTTGTTAGACTTTAAGGTGCTGCTAGACTATTCATTATTTTTTAAGTTTTTCCAGTTACAGACTAACATGACTACCCCTCTGAAGCTTAGTGGGACAAAATGAGCTTGACTTCAAGAAGCACCTCAAAGATTGGCTTCCTTACCATACTATCCATCTTAGCAGTGGTCCATCAGCAAAGGTATTGGAGATTTGATCAAAGCACCAGCAATTCTCTTTCTTCTGACACTGCCCCATCCTATTCTTTTCATTCCAACTAGAACTTCCTTCATTCCTGTCATCATCACCCCTCCCACCAACGTGCACCTTATTCCTCTGCCCCCAAATGGTTGCCAATTAGCTGTGCAGAACCTTAACTTTTGTGATATGCTCATCCTTTTTTATGGCCTCAGCAGCTCTGCAGTCTTGTGCTGCATGCAGCCATCAATTTTTTTAAAGTCTGTGGTTTCTTGCACCCCTGTAACAAAACTCATGTATGAGCCACTTCAAGATTTAATCTCCCAATTTTTTTTTCTTGTCTGTACGATGTAGGTGGAACTTAATTGCAGGGCTGGGGTCAAGAAGGATATTTATACAAACCATTCTAAAATGAACAAAGAGTTGACATTATGTTTAAGGGGGATAAAATGGCACTCAGAACCTCATTAGTTTTACTGAGCCAATTCACCAGTCACACCCAATACTACTGAAGACCAATGCTTAAGCAGTTATTAAAATGACCTAAGTAGTACTAAAAAGCTTCTGTGGGGGTGGGGGGGGGGGAGAAACCAACTGCAGGAAATACAACAGAGGCTCATAAAACAATGTTTTGATGAGACCACTTTAAAATTATCACAGTCAGCTCTTTTACTAAACTAACGAGAAACTCAGATTTTTTAAACTTTCAGACTGATTCACATCAGTACCCTCTCTCAGGAGCCCCAACAAGTCCAAGATACCCGGCTTCCAAAATGAGCATGGCCTGCTCTCTTGACAACAGCCCACCTACCCTTTTGAGACCTATGAAATGTCCCGTTGCAATGTTACATTGTAGTTTTGGGCCAGTTGAGGTGATGTTGTACATATCACTGTGCCTTGGTGGGTCACAGCTGAGAATACCAGATTCAGAACAAACTGCTGCAAAATATGGCAGACTCTGCCTCAGACTGGTGGTTAATCTACCATTAAATACACCAAGCCAGTAACAATATTAACTTCTGTCATAGACGGAAGTCAAAATGCAGCCTCAGACATTCTATCCTTCATTGCATTACCCAGTTCCTAAACCAGTTTCCTCAAATGAAGGGGTCTTCTGATCTCAAGAGACGTGCCTCACAGTCAGGTAAATATGTAACACCATCACTGCAAAATTCTTATCATCTCAGGTTTGTTGCAGTGATGTTATAGACTTCTGGCTTTTGGAAGGTCTCCTCTAAATTTCCAAAAGATTAGAACACCCTCAGTCTATAGATTAGAAAAATGCTTCTCTTAGTTGCAAGTCCATAGTCCAGAGAATCAAAGCAGGAAAGAAGCAACATGGAGAGGATTCAGGGGTTCTATATATTTTCTCTGCCATATGGATGGAATTTTACTGTCCCATAAAAAGGCTCACCATCTCAGTTTATGGAAAGTGACAGGCACAAGATGTGTCATGGGAGCAAACCACAAGTCTTTACGTGGCTTGCTGACTGACAAGCAGCCACTGTCCACTTGAAGTCTAAGGTGCCTGCAGAAAAATCCATCGTGGGCAGAATGAATTTGTAGTATGGCCCATTATAAGAATGAATTGCCTTTGATGAGCTTTGAAGACAAAGCTATCAATTTAGCTTCAATGTAGATTTTACCTAGTGGGTGTATTAGCCATAAACACACGCATTTGTGACATGGGTCTATACATAAGAACTGACTTCATGGATGTTCCGGGGGTAGAGCACCCACAGAAGAAAAAAAAATCAGTAGGTGCTTAGTATCCACCAGCATCTAGCTCCTCCCCCTTCCCCCTACACCTCCTGCCTACCAATCAGCTCCTCTCCCTTTCTCACAGTGCCTTCCACCAACCACAGAACAGCTGTTATGCAGCATGCAAAAGGCACTGAGAGAAGGAGAAGCAGTGACAGGGTAGAACTGGGGACTTGGGTTAAAGGGTGGAGTAGGAGTGGAGCCTGGGCCAGAGTATCTCCAGAACATAAGATTATGCTGTTTTTAAACCTATCTAGCAAGTAATTTTCTATTGATACCTCATATGATACTTTGTACAAGTTTTGTTGCAGTTGGTAAACAGCAGCAATATTAGTGGCTATATTTCAATCATACAGTTTTTCACAGCTGAAAAGGTGGAAACCGGTAACTCCATCTTACTCCTTCTAGACCCCTAACAGTCCTCAAATTCTCATTACTATGGTCATCAGTTTTTCCATACCAGATGGTCCATCCCTGGCTCTGAACCAAAGATCCAGTATGTGAAAGCTGATTTCTACTTGAAAAAATGGTAAGTACTTAAGTGTACAGTCTGTTTGGAAATGGAGCAGCAGTTTCATTTCCCAAGCTATCCACCCACCTTCTCTAACCAGAGCTTTCAACAAAGCCTCTCATCAGCAGCTAATAGGAAACTTTCTTGCAAGAGCTGGGACATAAGCCCTCCATTTCTGAAGAATAAGGTTACATTTGAAAATTGAAATGTAACTTTTTACCTCTTTATATTGCAAAGATACCCTTCTAGGCATGAAGCAAAGCAGTGCTATCCTTCCGAGTCTGCCAGCAAGCCACTCTATTGCTTCTTCTGTTACTCTGCACATTCCTTGAGGAGCAGCAGAGTGAAAAATCAAGACCAGCTGGGTCACTGCTCACACTAGGCTCCAAACAGCTGCTGTAAACCTGTGCAGAGTCTGAGATTCAGGGTGAATTACTTCATCGAAGAGGAGGCCCCAGAAGGTTGGCAGAAAGAGGAGACCTATTCCTTCACAGCAGTCAGACAGTTCAGGAAGAACAATCTTCAATAGCTAAGAGATGCTTGGGCATGTATATTCGAGAGAGTCAGATTTGGGGTCTGCAGGAGTCAATTGTGACCATACTATGTACCTGCCTCTATTTATTTCTAGTTTATATGGAATAATTCATAGGTTAAAGGCCAGAAGGGACCATTTTGATCATGTAATTTGACCTCATATATTTATTTTCTTGTGCTACAAAGAAGCACTGCTTACAATTTGAACCCAGGATCTCAGGGATCCAAAGATCAGGTTTATAACATCTAGGCCACAAAGCCACTTATTTTTTAAAACAAAGGAAATATCAGCCTTGTGAAAACCAGATCCATTATGCTAAACACTGTACGGAATTTAGGAAAATTGATAATACTTGAACAAATCTAAACTACTTTATTGCTACATGACATTTTATTTTTCCATTATCAAAGCCTAGGGCATAAATTTTAAAAGGTCTGAGGAACTCTCCTCTCAGTCAGTTTGCTGCTGCACTTCAGGAATATTCAGCACCATTACGTGTTGGCATGTTAACACTTTTCTTCACCTTTTAACATAATTTATCAAAGAAGGTAGCAAAATACAAGTTGATCAGTCTCTCTGGTTTAATTTAGCAAGACAGGTCATAACAGCTTTGTTTCTTGGTCAGCCATGCCGAAGAGCTGTTTTCCCATTAATGTGACATAACTTGGATAGTCTTAATTACTATGACAAGATAAAGGGAATTAGTTAAAACTTAATTAAAACCACATGACATACAACTGTGACACCCTACATATTTAGTAAATTTAATTCTTTGTTCCTGGTTTAATCAAAGGGGGAAAAGGTCTATATGAATTTTCCTGGTATTACAAGTGCACCAATTAAGCAAGAAAATTAAACACTCATCAGAAATGACCAGATAAGAGGCAGAACTAAAATAAGAAAAGTGACTCGTTAATAAATTTCCACCCCAATACCTGTGTATTAAACAAAACACAAAAAACACAACAGCAGAAGACATGCCGAGGCAGCACTTCCAAGGGGACAAGAGGAATTGATCAACTCAAAAGGTAAAGGAAAGGGATAGAAATCTACAGTAACTGGTGAGTTGCATCATGCATAGCCTTTTCAAATGCGGAACTACAGGACAGCATCATGGAGAAAAGGAAAAAGTCTTTTCCTTCCATACTACTAACAAGGACAATATAAATGAGTCTTCAACATTCTCTGGTGTATCCCTAGTACATTATATTTGAGCTGAGGACAGCGGCAGAGCGAGGTAGTACTATTTACAATTTAACCCGTGTAAGCAGTGCTGTAAATAAACTGAGAAATTACACAGACTTTGCTATGTACAGCACTGACATACTGTGCTGTCCTAGTGGATAATTTTCATGGTGGGAATTCTGTTAGTTCCTTGTCAATTGTATCAATCAATGCTCTCCAAAAGCAGGGCTGGTTGTGCCAGGCTGCATTGTTGTGCTTTAATTCTTCTAGGCAAGGATCAGACTGGGGGACAGATAGGCAGTAGTATCTTTCCAAATCTGAACTACACTCTGCCCACATGAGATGCCACTTAACAATAGATAGCACATGTCCAAATACGAGCTGGAATCCTTGCTCTCAGCTCTGCTTCACTGGGAGCTGAATACAGAGGTGAGCTCTGGTGGCTTCCTTGGACTTAATTTGCCCTCAATAAAGCTCATGTATCTTACTAGGCTTCTTCAAGTTAGCTCCATGGCAGGAGAAGGGGTCCAGATGCCCTGCTAGGTTTCCTCTTTATTAGGTAGGGGGAGTGGCTGCAGCAGTATTTCCCAAGAAGTGCCATTGACATAAAAGGGCAAAGTCCCACCTCTCAGAGTTATCATTGTAGATCTCCACCTCGGTTCTATTCAATTCATGATTCCAATGCAAAACAGGCACTTGCTAAAGTTTCATTTTTAATAATGAGAGAGCTTCTGCAGACCCTGACAGCACAAAAGTAGCGTCAGTAAACAAAGGACCACATCTCAGCACAAGTAGAGTTCTGCACCTAGATCCTGACTCTTGAAAGGTACCCTTCCAGAAATGGTGCCAGCAATATAGTTCTACTGTTCTCCATGATGTCGTGGAACTATAGAATGTTTAGAAGCAAAAAATTCTCTGGTCTGAGGTTGCAATGAATTTGCAATTCTCATGAAGGTACATTGCAGAGACAGAGATAGCCACCTGCTATTCTCAGGTTGCCAGTCACTACTCATAACCAATTGTGAAGAAACATACATTTTCTCAGAATAGGAGGCTCTCTCTTCAATCGGTACTGCTGTGGCACTAAGAAGCTCCATGAGAAGAACTACAGATTGAAGCAAAAGCTTCTTTATATCCACCATTTTAATTTTTCCCCAAGGTTTAATCATATAACCGAGTTTATCAACATATGTTTACAGAGGTTCCTCCTACTGCCAGAAAAAGAGAGTCCAATTCTACATTTTTTACTCACAGTGAGCAGCACCTTTCAATAAGCAGGTTTAAAAGAATAATCCAGGCCCCCTCCAATCTGAGAGAACCACAATACAGCAATTTCTGGTCAAACCTTAATAGTCTTGGAACAGCCTGGCACACAACGAATTCCCACTGTATGCGTTTCACCGAGTTTATTGCCTCTGTATGCCTCTGGTGCGCCCAATATACCCCTTCACCCGAATGAGTCGATGCCCGCCCCAGTCCGAACAGGCCTGCCGATAGTCCCTTCAACCCGTCCTATGTTCGGAAGTACCGTTCACCGTGTGCGCCGTAAGGGTCACAGTTCAGGTTAATGTCGGACACCACCAGGGAAGGATTCGTCGAGGATGGTGGGGTAGGGGGACCTGGGCCCTCCCTCACTTCCAGGGCCCGATCCAGGGCCCTAAGGCGGGGATAAAAATCTCCCCTGCCTGGCTGACGGGGGTGTCGCCCCTAAACACGCCAGCCTGCAGGCTACACGATCCCGCCCTGGGCCGCTTCCTACCTGCCTCCTACCATCACCGTACCTCTGTCCACTTCCTTTTCCACCCACCCTTCACTCTGCCACACCTCCGCTTCCCTCCCCGGACCGGGCTCTCCCCCTCCCCCTTCCATCTCACTGCCCTCTGCCTTTTAAACTCCCCGCCGTCCGGCGTCTGCCAGCGACAGAGTTCTAGCGGATTGGCTGTTCCACCCCCGCTGGGCTGGCAAGTGAGGTCATCCCCTCGCGCCAGCCCCGAACAGGTGCCGCATCTCCACCGCTGCTCCCACGGCTGTCCCCACAGCGCTGGCAGGAGAGTGGGGCATGATCACCCCATCACACAGCCCTTAACGTTATTATTCATCCATGAAGGCTGCAGTCAATATACTGCAAAAGACACAAAGTGATACACACACACACACACACACACACACACACACCCTACCTTAAACAGGTTCCAGCTACAGCTTTCAAGCTGGCTTTCCTTTAACAGCCAACAAAATAATTAACTCCTCAAATGAAATGTGAATGCTAATAAAGTAAAACATACACTATATACAATCTCATTGCAATTATTTAGAAATGCACATTTGTCAGCTAGCTGAACTTCTTTGGCACCAAATAATCTAAAGATGTGAAAGATCCAAAATTATCTTTTATCTTGAAGTGACAAATCAAATATAGTCCTCAAGAGTCTAGACATTTTATACATGATAAACAAAAGGGCTCAATGTTTGAAAGGTGTAAACCACAAGAAGGGGAGTTAGAGTGATTCTATGGCATAAGCAACTATAAATAATGGAATGAATTAAGAATTTTTAAAATTGAATAATTTCACAAGACAAACCTTCCTGCTATTAAAGTATGTTGGGCTGTGGAATGTATTTCTTGAAAACCACAAACTGCTCCTTGCATCCACCCAAAAATATTCTAACAGACTTCCACAGAAATAAAGCTATACATGAGAAAATTCAAGGAAGGCTAAGCAGTAAAACAAAACAAAAAAAGAATAGCACAAAATATCATAACCACCTTGGAAAGAAATAGCAGCTACAATATTAGTAGGCATCTCAAAACCAGAAAAACATGCACACGAGCATCAGAGTAATGAAGGGGGAAATACCTTTGCTTAAATCACTCAATTTATCAAGCCCAAAAGGATCCATTTAAAAAAAAAAGTCACAAAATTCTGAAACCACTAATGTGAGGTAAATGCACATTCCCCAGCCATTGTGCAACTACAATCACTCCATTATTTTAGGTGAAAGTTATCTGTTTTATCGCTACTCTCTTTGCTTCACCAGATCTAACCAGGGTATAAGCTGATCCAGTCACACCATTTTCCATTTGGAAAGAGACCAACAGTGACATCACTGGAGATATTTAAGAGCAGGTTAGATAGGCAATGATCAGGAATGATCTAGATCAGTGGTTTCAAATTTTTTGGCATCATGCCCCCTTTTTGATTTTTGAGAAACCCTCATGCCCCCTCCCCAACAGCATCAAAACTTGTTAAGCAAAAGAAAAAAAAAAGGAATTAACTGGGACCAAAAAACAAAAATAGCGCAAAACTTGGGGGGGGGGGAATTGAAGGGGGGGGCTTGGTCGCCTCACCCCCTCCCCGAAATTTCTTCACACACTCCCCAGTTTGGGAACCCATGATCTAGATGGTGCTTGGTCCTGCCGTGAGTGCAGGGGACTGGACTTCATGACCTGTGAAGTCCCTTCCAGTTCTGGTGTCCTATGATTCAATGACTGTGCTGTCCCCCATGTCCAGAATACAGAATGAGACCAGATAAAAAGCTGGTGTAAGGAACTGTCTGCATACATGAGGTCAGGGCTATCCTACAATGGCTGTGATAGTCAGTACTTAAAGGTCAAGGAAAGAGGTGCCAGGGAATGAAGCCATTTTTCTACTTTCATAACTGACATAGCAAGCCCAGAGGTGTTGGGGCTATGAAATGCCAAGCCTAGATGTACTGGGGCTCAGCCCTGGCACAAATTAAGCACTAGTTGTAGAACTATAGCCAGTCTTCCTCATACCAGATGGCTCCAGGGCATAAATACTAAAAGCACTAAAGGATTATTTTTTCTACAAAGCACATGCCTAACCCAGCCTTTCCTCCCCTCCGTTGTGTGCGGCCCAGAGCTGGTGGTGTGTTTCCCTGGCTTGAGCCTTTTGCCTCAACTCAGAGCATTTCCCTTCCATCTCCAACTTACTCAATTAAGTTGGTAGCTCCCTACAAACAGGTAAATACTAAGTCCCACCAGTTCACACAGGAGCCAGGTCCCACTCGGCCTACAGCCTCACATACATGTCACTACAGGATGCTGCCTGAATTCCACTACTCCCATTAAATTCAGACCTTTCAGAGAGGCACATCACTAATCCATAACTGACAGTACCATATTCCTCACACCAGCTTTGCTCTGGGGATCATACTACACTATGCCCAGACACTCCCCATTGTGACCAGACCACTGCCAGATAGCCTCAGAGCAACAACTGGCATGTGTGTGATTTCTAATGGATTCTAGAACAAAAAACCTTTGCCTCCCACACCAAAAGCAAATCAAAAGAATATGGCACACATCTGGCTCCTAGACCTGCTGGTTGGAATAGATGAACCAAAAGGATACTCACCAAACATAACCTGCCACTGTCTTGCTCAGAACATGTTAGAACATCTGTTCTGCCCTTGCTCACATTTCAGCTAAATCATGAGACAGTGTCATCATAGGGCAGGGAAAATAAAATTAACATTTGCAAATACCTTGTGAGACTAATGGCACCATAGTGCCTTTCCAGAATTTCAACAACAGGACTGCTAAAAGCTTACATCTGCCTCCCTAGAGCCTGCAGGATATAGCCCCGGGTCAAAACCCAAGCATTAGAAAAAGTTCCCACTGGTATTTTCTGGTCTGGAGTAAGATCCAGGGATCCAGAAAATGAACAGACAAACCACTCAAGTGGTTCTCTCATATGCATAGGCTCTTCTTACTGCAACTGCAAAAGTGCTGACTCCATGGCAAAGAGTACCTTATCCAAACAGCAGACTTAAGAATGAATAAACTACATTAAGTTAATCTAAATGAAAGGAGCATTTCAGAAATCCTCAAACTACCCCAAAATCGGAGGTAAAGTCAAAACTTGTGTTGATTGTCACAGGGAGGGGGAAAAAAGAAATTAAAGTTTTCTGTTGACTGAATTTACTCTAAAATTTTCTTTCACCAGCATGAACTTGTAAACAAATAGAAAAAAAGTGAACATTTTAAAGATTCCCTCCCCCCCACACACACACACAGAAAAATTGTTCGCTAGTTTTACTTACTAAAACTAATATACAAGAAATCATCTGACAATTTGTGACTTGGAGGTTTAACATTTTCTGTATGTAACAGATTTAAGTATATACAATTCAATAAGTGGGTTTTCACCCAGCCAGCAATCTTCAGCAGGTTCATCTGGTATACAGTGAACCACATTAGGTGGGTACAAAGTCAAGTTTTACCATTAAAAAAAAAAAAAATTAGAAATTCAGTTCCTATGTAGGCCAAACCAACTGAGAGGGGAAGAGATTTTTTGCTTACACCACTTAAAATACTTTTTGTTGGTGCTTATCTACTGAAGTGGCTAATGAATTTGAGGAAAATGAAGTCATCTTTAAAGATTCAGCACTTTGAGGTGACAAGCCCTCACAAGAGACATCAATGTGAATTCCCCAGGCAAAACAAGGAAGACTATACCTGATATTACTTACATTAGAAATGTAAGAAAGCAAATATTTCATTTATTTAATCAAAGCAAGGGCAAAAGTCCAATTTTTAAAAAAACCCTTAATAGGTCACCATTAAATAAACTGGGGAGCTTTCCTCAGCCACCTATCTGAGGCTACATCTACACTGCAATGCTATTTCGAGATACCAGAATATCCCGAAATAGCTAACACACGTCTTCACAGCAAGCCCGTTATCTCTGGCTCACTATTCTGACATCCCTGTAAACCGCATTCTGAGGAGAAAGGGATGTTTCAGAATAGTGGGTTATTTTGAAACATGGCACTGTGCAGACAGCGCCAAGTGACAAAATAAGCTATTTCGAAATAAAATCTAAATAAGATACGCAGTTTGAACAACGCGAATTGTGTATCTTATTTCAAGGTATGGTGCAGTGTAAATGCACCCTGAGTAGGGAATAAAAGAGTTGCCACTGACACAGAGCCATGAAATAGCTATTGACACCATTGGCTCTCTAAAAGCATCGTGCTATAAACTGAAATAACCATTGACTCCATATGAGCTGCTATTATTGGTGTTGCTAAGTAATTTTATTCTGAGGACTACCAGATAAGGACAGCCTTATAAAGTATAAGCACAGGTATTTTAACAAAATCTTGACAGCAAAGCAGTTCTTTCACCACATATTTAGTTAATCAAGGCTAAAGGAGTAGAGGTAAAAGTAAAAGCTTGCCTTATTTGTTTATTTCTTGTGTTTTTTTCTTCCCATTATTATGCTAATATGGTCAGTTAGAACCATTTTCGTGTAAAAACAGGACTAAAGCTCACTAACTATAGCAAGTTAAAGATAATACATCTATATATTTATTCATTTAATTGTCTCCCATTTCAAGAGAGAAAAACCAATACCATCTGATGAGAGGCAATTTACCACCAATTGCAACCTTCTCTTGGAGTTTTTCCCCTTTTAAAAATAAATATTTTGAGAGTGACCAATAGAAATGAAATGTGAAGTTTGCAAAAAAGTTGCTGGCTTTTGTTTTAGACTTGTGCAGTATATTGCAATGTTCACTCACACTTGCTCACGGTTACCTAAATCATGCCACTGGACATTCTCTGAAATTGCATTTGCTGGTACACCTGCACAAAAATCGATAGCTTGCATCACTGTATAACTGGATCAGGCAGTGAAAGGGGAGACCTACATTCTGTACCCTAGACATTGTAAAAGTATCTACCAAATCTTCAGGGTCAGGGCTTCACAGCCATCACCTGCCAACTGACCTGTTACAGCCAGAATGAATGGTTGCCCATTCTCCATTGCAAGTATTACAAAGGCTGCTTTACACTAATCAATGGAAAAAAGTGGCAGGACTCAGAAAAGCAGGTTTTGGAAGAGGAGAATTACAACATCGTCCACTGATGCTGTCCTTTGTGCTCTAGTGGAGGGCAGATCATGCTTCTGCCATGCTTCCCCTAAGGTTGTCTTAAAGGATCAGCCGATTCACACTACACCACATCAGACTTCTGCTACAAGAAGCTGCTAAAATGCCATATCTCCTGGCAATATCTTTTGAAAACCACCACCTGCTTGAGGGCTACAGTAGGCCCCTCCCCTGCCAAGAGGCTGTTCTCAGAGAAGGAAGGTCACAGCAGCTCCTTCTCCTCCTGGCAAACTTTCCAGTGTCAGGGACTTGTGCCAGGATTTATACCAATGAAAGCTAGCAGAAACCCAAGCAGAACCAGGCCCACAGTTTTAAAGCATCTCAACTTCCTGGCATATGAAGGTCTAAAATCTAAGCATTTATCATGAGTACGCTAAAGAATGCCCATAAAGCTTTGCAAACAAGTAATGCTTAAAAGAGAGGCTATAGAATTATTAGCCAATAAGAGCTAAACTGCTTGTTAAGTGGAAATATGTTTATAAGCATGACCTTTTGTTATAGCTGTATACAGCTGTTTTTAATAGCATACGTGCTTGCAAGGTAAAATGTGTTTGCCTAAGCAACTTGAACAACAAGTTAGAAATTGTAATTGAAACCCCCCCATAAAAATGTTAAAGGAAAAAAAAAACCACAAGGAAAAGGCAGGGATGGCAGAATATTTAATAACATTAGAGACTTATTCTGAGAGCATGCTAAAGTAGGCTAAACTTATGCTTTTTTATAGCTGGAAATTTGGGGGCAGTGGAATTTGTAAAATGTTGACAATAAAATGGCATTTGTTAGTGATTGGATGACACCAAATTACAAATATGTAACTAAATTACCGACATTGCAAAATGAGATGAAACGAAGGAGTCATCTGTATAAACCTTTTGGATTATTGCCCTCCTTGGACCAGTGCAGGCAGACAGGCATGATACCCCAGAATTAACACATTCAGCTTTTTTGTTTATGCTGTTTGATCTCAGATGTCTACACTGTGATTAATAAACCAAATGAGCTTGATTGGCCAATCATCGAGATGTTACTATAGTATTTACTGCCCAATTACACTACCCAATTAACCCCTCAGAGGTCACTAGGTAACAGGCAGCTGCTATTGTTTGGCAGCTGGAGTTTTTCCATGCCCGAAGAGTACATATTTGCAGATGTGGATGGTGTAGCACCTTGGAATCCATTCTCCTTTCCTCTGGCTAGCTTCCTACTCTGTGCCGGTACTTCTCAGTATGTCCTACACCTCTTCCTCAGAGCACCTTTTAGTTCTGGAATAACCTCCCTCTACCTGCTTGCCAGCCACTCTCCAGTTCCTCCAAATTCCTGCCCAAACTTCATTTTTGGGGCTGCTGTCAAGAACGTCAGCTTCAGTACTACCACTTTTTGTACCTACCCCCATTAAACTGTTAGCTGCACAGGGCATGGACCACATCTTCACATGCACTGTATGGTGCCCAGGATTTTGGGAACAGGGCTCCACTTGGAACTTTAGTGTGCTATGGCAGGATAAATATTTAACAATAAAAACCAGATTTCTGTAACACTGTCCCCAGAGTCATTTTTGTGTTACTTATAAAGCTTGACCAAACCAGAAGGGTGGCAACATGACTACACCACAACTTCCACCAGTTTCATCACAAGGCTACAACTCCTCAAAGTCTATTATTTCAAGCCCACTCAACCCCCTAGGCTCAAGATCCCAGCTCTACCCTTTGCTGGAATGTACACACTGCAATTGTTAGCCTACTAACTTGACCCAACTCCTATGAATCTGTCTGCCTGGGCTGGGCGGCTTGCTCTCAGCTTCAGTATAAATGTACCCTAAGGGAGTTTAGGCCCAATACCACCTATTTCAAGTTTTACCCTGAATTAGGGCATACCCTCTTCCCCCAGACCTCCATGATTAGAGGTGAAAATCCTCCCTCACTGCATGACTAGGAAGAGGTGGTTGCAAGCTAGGCATGACACCTTCTCAGTGTTGGAGTGACCTGGGAAGATGCTTTCTGTAGACTCTGCAAGAACAACAGCTGCCTGGGGAAGCACAGTGACCAATGCTCTGGAGTGGGGCACAGGAAGCTCCGGCAGGAGCAAGATTAACAGGAGAGACTTTGCTAAGGTAATGCAGCAAAACCCAAACAGAAGGACTTAGCTCTGATGCAAGGGTGATGGTGAATGCTTTGTAGTAATACCAATAATAGCATCACCAGCTGCTAAAGTTCAAAAATAATGTGATTTGTCTGAAAAAGAAAAAGGATTTTTTTTTTTTTAAGAGTCATGTTCTGTTCAAGCATTCAAGCTTATGACGCAAGGTAGAAGGCTCATAGCTTATCAGCAATGTCCTATAACATCCAGCCCCATGAGTACTAATATTCTCAGACTGAGAATGAGGCTTATGTTCTGGAAAGATACATTTACTAAATTCATTTCTGACCTTTGCAGCACTCCTACCAGCAGGGTTTTCCACTCTCAGCTGCACAGGCAAAAATCTCTACACACTGCTTTCAATCTTTAAAGATACTGACTCTGCCCCCATCTAATTATTAAAGGGACAGTTCTCATGAAACAAAACACAAATAAAAAAAGCAACAAATATTAGCACAATATCCAAGTTCTCTTTCAATTACTGTCTCCTGCAACATAAAATAATCCTAACACTGATTCCACAGTCATTTTACTAACTTTTAAACATGTATGTGTATTTTTCACCCATTTTGGGGTTCTCTCATCAGCACAGTCTTGAACCTCCAATCCTCAGCTCCACAGCAAAAAACCATTTCAGCCATAGTAGTAGCAGGGTATCTAGTAGCATATTGTTGTTCTTTCTGAAGTGTATCTAGCACACACATTCCCAAAGGATCACACCAATAGAATGTTGTGCATTAGGATTCTCTTCCTAGGTCTGGGAGAAGCTTGCAGTCTAGCATTTACAGACAGAATAGCTAAATGTATCTAATTATGACTGTTTTGCAATGGAAAGCACTGGCTCTCAAACTTTCCAGACTACTGTACCCCTTTCAGGTCTGTGAATTGTCTTTCAAACCCCCCAAGGTTTGCCTCACTTAAAACCAGTGATCAGACATAAAAATTCAGAAAACCAAAATCAGACATACAAATACAGAAATGTCACAGCATACTATTACTGAAAAATTGCTTAATTTCTCATTTTACCATATAGTTATAAAATAAATAAATTGGCATATAAATACTGTACTTATATTTCAGTGTACCATAGAGTAGTATAAACAAGTATGACATTTTAGTTTGCACTGACTTTAACAATAGGCTACAAAAAAGCACTTTCAAACTAGACAAATATCTAGATGAGTCAATGTATTCCCTAGAAAACCTCTTGAGTACCCCTAGCTGCAAACCACTGATCTAAGGGAACTGGATTGGAGACACCTGCATGTAAAGAAGCATGAGCCACTACCATTTGAGCTAAAGACACACAACTGCAAGCCTACTCCATTGATTAAGCCCCCATTGATTTCAGTGGAGTCAGAATTTTACCACAACTCACTAGAAACTGCTATATATGGTCTGTCAGACTGTAAAAGAACTACCATGTCAAGAGGGGTTATGCTTTATTTGGGATGTTCCTTCCAAAAAACTGTATGGCAAAGGGAATTTGAGTTAATTCTGTCATGTTAGACTTGGAGTCTTTTCCCAGCTGTATCTGAAGTGGCCTGAGTTGTCTCACCTCTGGCATGGTGAATAAAAATTATGCTCTAAGGTATGAAACCTTGCCTCATCACAAGGGTTGTGCAAGGCTTACAAACATTAACAACACTCAGAGGAAGACCTGGGGCTGGCAGTTCTGGGCTTGCAATTTTGTACATTTTCCACTAGGCTACAGGTTGGGTAGGGGGGGGGGGGGGTCTCTGAAATCATGTAGAGGCTGCAGTCTTTCATTTCATTGTGAGACTGCCTATGAGAGGATGTCAAAATAGTATTACTTGTGTGAGTTGGCAACAGTGCAATAAAGCACTCTTTAGAAGGGATGACTTTAGTTGAAGCAATGGTTTTATGGTGTGTGGCTATTCCAGGACCACAGGAGGGGCACAGCCACTCACTTCAATAGTGTGTTACGCCTCCCCATACTGTTGTTATTCAGGCTAAAACAATATAGGAAAATTATTTTGAAAGCTAAATTAACAGTAAAAGTGCAATGTGGAGGAGACTCCTAAGCAAAGGAAATAAAGGAAAGGAGACTTGTATTGCTTTATTAAGTGTGTTTCTCCCAACCCCTTAAAAAAACACGTTTAATTATTTTCACAGTGGTGGATATTTTTAATGAAAATATTTAAAATCATTACTGCGCAGTGAGCATTTTGATTACAGTTATCCACTCCCTCCTCCTCAATGCTCAGGGACTGATGGCAATCAGAGAGCACAGATGCCAGCCTGTATATTATATTCTCAGCCGGAGTATTTGGTTCCTTGGTGAGATCCATAGGCAATCATTCTGGCAGCTTTCACATTGTCCCTACCCAGCAGGTGATTAAGGCTGCTAGTGCTGCCTTGTTCTTCTGGACATGTGAAGCAAGTATGTTTCCTTACTTTCAATACATCTGATACACTGTGTGTGTACTGCATTGTGCAAGTGTGCACATGCATTTATTAACAAGAAAAACAGGTTTATATGACTCCTTTTAAGTCACAAACCGTATGGTCATAAGCTGTACAGTATGATTTTTGCATAAACAAGAGAGAAAGCTTCCTAGCCAAAGGTCCATTTGGAAAAAGCGGTGTACGTGTGTGGTCAGTCATGGAAAAATATTGGTCTTTGATTATTATTTCTTGAGAGCCATCAGTGTGTGCTTGCAGCTAGCTGTGAGATATGGGAAAGAAGATGTGGTCTCTGCCTCATGGGACTAAATCTAAATTGGACAGAGAGTTCAGTACAGACATTCAAAGCAATGATACTGACAGACCAGTTTGAAGGCCAGGTTTTTATTATTCATCACAGTTGCTATCTATACAGGATTATCATAGAACATGTGTGTTTTAAGGAAACATTTAGGGGAGAAGGACTCTTTGGTGCTAAGATTGCTCCATGAATAAGTGCAATAGGGAAGAAAGCATAAAGGAAGGAAAGCATAACAGATAGAAAGGAACAGTTAAACAGAGGCTTGAAGATAGTAAATGGGCACGAAAATAATAGGATGGCACAGAGAATCAGCCATAACTGGAGTTGCTCAGGACCAGAAGCTGGAACTTAATACTGTATATACAGGAAACCATCACATGGATTCTGAGTGCTGGGAGAGAAAATGAATTTTTGCAGCAGCCCTTTGAATTGGCTGGAGAGAAGCAAATTGAAAAGCCAGGAAAGAAAGAGGGGGTTGGGGAAATAATCAAGGCAAAATCTATTTCTGAAAGCTATCCCATGTTAGAATTAGTTTACTGATGGCATACACCTTCAGCTCAGGCCACCAGGACAAGACGCATAGTCATCTGGATGTTCATATTAGGCTATCCTCCCCCATCCTGTCTCCTGCACAGAGTACTTTGCCTTTTTTTTTTAAGCATGAAGATGTTTTAAATCCTTGTCTAAATTCCCCCACAAGAGGAACAAACCTGACTATTGACTGCCTACATATGTCCATCTGTTCAGATGGCAAGGTGCCCACTTACAAGTTAGCTGGACTGTTTCACTAAGGTTGTGTCTATTGGCTGGGAAGCTTTCTCTCATGTTTACAAGAAAATCATACCAGTACAGTTCACTAAGGCATAGGTGCCAACCCAGCGTATGTTTTAGATAGATGTGTGTATGACACTATAAGTGCCATTGCCTTTGAATGAATCTCGTGAGTGTGTCATTTGTTTCTGGTACAATATGGGCCAAAAACAAATACCTGAAAGGAAACCCAGAAGAAACATGGTTTATAAACATTGCTGGCCGCTGCACAAATACTCCATGTATGTACAGAGTGTCCTGCCAGTTGACATTCAGCCACAGCACAAAAGATATACTGAACTAAGAGGAAGTACAATGCCATCCATTTACATGTAGCAAGAGCACACCGGAATATTTGTTGAGTCTCACAAGCCATTCAATCATTTTCTAATAGGGTGTGTCTAGACTACATGGCTCCGTCGACGGAGCCATGTAGATTAGGCAGGACGACAAAGGGAAATGAAGCTGAGATTTAAATAATCGCCGCTTCATTTAAATCAAAATGGCTGCCGCGCTGTGCCAATCAGCTGTTTGTCGGCACAGCGCGGCAGTCTAGACGGGGATCTGCCGACCCCAGAACCTTTTGTCGTCAGATCCTTTATGCCTCGTGAAACGTCTAGACACACCCATAGAGTCTGACATGTTGGAAGACTTGTGAAAGCTCACCAACAGATTTCTGAACATGCAGAGTTGTCCACCTGATAGATTCAAGCTGCACTTCCCCAAGAAGAAGACAACTTAGGGAGCAAGTCTGCAATGGATGATGCCCTTTCACATAGAACAAAAACAAAGCAAAGAGAGATTGCACCATTTGGCTCCTCCAGATCTGCCAATGGTGGTGGGGGCTGGGGGGGGGGTATCAAAGGAGGCAACTGCTCCAGAGCCCAGCAATTCTAAAGGATCCAGAGTTCTCGGTCGCCACTAGTGCTACTGCGGCAGCAGCAGTGGCCAGAGCCCCAGGCCCTTTAAATCGCTACTAGAGCCCCAGGAGTCATGCTCCAGACAGCACATAAGGGCTGGCAGGGGGAGGCAAGCTCCTAGCCATACCTCTTCTACTGAGGCAGCACTAACTTCCAGAAGCATGGAGCCACACCACGCCCACCTTGCCCAAGGGGCTGGCAATTCTGTCAGCCATCCTGCACTCCTCCTAACCGGGCAAGGTGTAGTCCAGTGCAGTTACCTCCAGTCATTTGATTGCCAGTACTCCTTACAAAGTTAGAACATCAGAACAGCCATATTAGGTCTAACCAATGGTCTGTCTAACCCAATATCCTGTCTTTCTGGCCAGTGCCAAATGCTTTCAGAGGAATGAAGAGAACAGGGCAGTTATCAAGTGATCCATCCCTGTTGTCGAGTAAAAGCATCTGACAGACAGAAATTTAGAGGCACCCAGAGCATGGGGTGACACCCTTGACCATCTTGGCTAATAGCCATTGATAAACTTATCTAATTCTTTTTTTACTCCAGTTATACTTTTGACTTTCACAACATCTCCTAGCAACGAGTTCCACAGGTTGACTATGCATTGTGTTTTGAACCTGCTACCTATTACTTTAATTGGGTCACCCCGTTTCTTGTATTCTGTGAAAGGATAAATAACACTTCCCTGTTCACTTTCTCCACACCATTCTGATTTTTTAGTCTTCTATCACATACCCCTTAGTATTTTCTAAGCTGTACAATCCCAATTTTTTAAATCTGTCCTCATATGGAAGTTGTTCCATACACATAATCATTTTTGTTCCCTTCTCTGTACTTTTTCCCATTCTCATATATCATTTTGAGATGAGGTGATCAGAACTACATGCAGTACTCAAGCTGTGGACATATCATGGATTTATGTAGTGGAATTGGTATATGTTTCATATTAACCATCCTTTCCTAATGGTTCCTAACATTCTATTAGTTTTGACTGCTGCTGCTGCATATTGAGCAAATGTTTTCACAGAATTATCTGCAGACACTCCACGATTTTATTCTTGGGTGTTTACAGCTAATTTTAAATCCCTCATTTTGTACATATAGTTTAAATTACATTTTCCAATGTGTATCACTTTGCACTTCTCAACATTAAGTTTCATCTGGCATTTTCTTGCCTGGTCACCCAGTTTTGTGAGACCCCTCTATAATTCTGTTAGCTTTGAACTGAACTGTCTTCAGTAATTTTGTACCATCTACAAACTTTTCCAGCTCACTGTTTACCCCATGTCCAGATCATTGAGGCTTTGTCTACACTGCCAGTTTTTGCGGCAGAAAATATGCTAATAAGGGACTCATTAGCATAAGTCACGATCTCATTAGCATATTTTCTACTGTTTCTCTTTGTGCAAGGGGTTTTTGTGCAAAAAGAAGCAGTGTGAATTTTTTTTTGGGTGCAAAAACCCCATCTTGTGCAAGATCCTTATGCCTGTCCCAGAGGCTACATCTGCACTACAAGGTTTTTGCACAAAAAATGACTGTTTTGCCATTCTGTGAATGGCCATCAGAGCTTTCTTGTGCAAGAGCGTCCATGCAGTGTGAATACTCTCTTGTGCAAAAGCACATCACAAAAGTGATGCACTTTGAGGTGTGGATGCTTTTTTGTGCAAGAAGTTTTTGCACAAGAACTCTTCCGCAAAAGACTTCTTGCGCAAAAACTGTGTAGCGTAGATGTAGCCGGAGAGGCATGAGGATCTTGCACAAAATGGTGGTTTTGCACACACAAAAAAGCCCACACTGCTTCTTTTTGCACAAAAACCCCTTGCGCAAAAAGAAATGGCAGCAAATATGCTAATGAGATTGCAATTTATGCTAATGAGTCCCTCATTAGCATATTTTCTGCCACAAAAAACTCAGTGTAGATGTGGCCTGAGAGGATACCATGACATAATCTTGATGGAAGGGGGGTCCTAGTTATAGGATCGTTTACATTCGCTCCAGCTAGATTTTCTCCTCCCCAAAGACTATTAGCCTCCTCAACTGCACAGACACTGACAGACTGGTTTACAGTGTACCTAAAAGTCTCTTGTGTGTACAGGCCTGCCAACAAGGCAGGGGCCCTGGTGATTTAAAGGGGCTGGGAGTCTTCTGACCACTGCCACAGTAGCAGTGGTTGGGAGACCCTGGCCCTTGTACATGGCCCAGATGGGTTGCAGGGCTCCTGTGTGCACTCTATATGGGCCCCCTGCACCCACCACAAACTACAGAGTGGTTCCGCTGAGCCAGTGGTGCACCCCGCCAGACAGGGCCTGGACAGGTGGGGTCCTGGGCAGCCAGAGTAAGTTGAGACAGGACTGTAGGAATGGAGGGCCAAGGGTGGCAGAGGAACAGAGCTGGGAAGGCAACAGAGTGGACAAGTGGGGACAGAGGTACGCAGGGATGGCTGGGAGAAAGGAGGTGAGTGAGGACAGAAACAGGACTGTTGTGGTACAGAGCTGGGTTGAGAGTGTCTGCGGGGTAGAGAAGGGAAGGCTCCCCAGCTGGATACAGGACCATTGTGGGATGGAGCTGGGGGGCGAGGGGGGAAGAGGGGAAGGAGCTGAGCTGGGCACAGGACTGACCACTGCAGGGCAAAGATAGCTGGGGCTGTCATGAAGGACAGAGGGAGAGAGGAGGTGGAGAGAGGCACCTCCAGGCAGAAGGGGAATGGGACCGTGACTGAGCAGGGGTCTTCTGATTGAGGGGTGATGCTTGGGGTTTCTCTGTGCTGGGAGGGGAGTGGCTAGTGCCTCCATGGCCCATTGACGTGTTGTTCTGGGGCTGTGAATTCCTGTCAGCTGGCCTGTGTGTGTACTTCTCTGTCTTCCATAGCTTCTCCAGTTCAGCCACTCTGGTCTCAAAAGCCAAACTCAGTCTCTGAAGGCCACAAGTCACTTGCAAAAAATGCAAGGCAGGTAATCATACATGCTGCATTGTCACCACTTTTCAAAAAAAATGCAGGGCTGATGTATGTCACACAATACGAAAGAACATGCACCAGCAATCTTACACCTTCCACACTCAGCAAGTTGAGCCCTGAGTGGTGGGGTCATGGAAATGCGTAAGCCAAGCAGTTCACAGAACAGCATAGGGTGTTTTCTTTGGGAAATGCCATTTGCTTACCTTCTCAGCCCCACAATGATAAAAACATTGTCTTCATCACCTACCTGCATAAATAAAAAAGCCTCAGGTTCCCATCTGGGCTAGTTGCAGCGTATGCCAAGCATCATAGACAAATTGCCATACTCAAGTTCTTGAGTGTGTAGGGAGTGCCACTACAACACAGAAATCTATCACTGCTGTCCAATCCAAAGAAAGTCCCAGGGGAAAACTAGATCAGTAACGAGGATTTAGAGTCTTAGAATCCATAGCCTGTAAATTCTCCTTAATACCATCCTGGCAGATGAAAAGAAGAAAGGAGGAACATAGGCATTTCCTTTTACAAGCAACATGGTCCCAGGTGCTGCTGTACCACCTCTCACAGGAAGCCTCTGTTGCAGATGAGATGAGAGTCTGGATTTCCCAAGGCCCACTGCACTTTTGGTCTGGCAGAGTGGGAGCTGCAAGTAGGCTCAGCTGACTTATCCTAAAGTTAGGATTGGACCCATCCTAAATTATGCCCTTCATTTTAGGGAAATCAGAGGTGTCCTTATGACTGAGAATTAATAAGGGGGAATCTGTTTTAGTACAATACTTATTCTGGCAGGTTGTTGAGTAGGATATAGTTCTATATTACCATCACAGGTTTTTCATACCATTTACATTTTAAAAAACCATTTTGTTTGACAGATCTGACTTTAAGTTTAGTTTTATTGTCATTGACATTGCAGCCTCAAGAGTGTTTGCTCCCATTATGAAGCAGGACTTTGAGGGCATATAACAGCCATTTTCATTCACTTTTGTATTAAATTTGGCCTGTTTTGTGTTATAGATGGTTAATATCCTTTCAGATAGTTTTGTTTGACTTTTATGAATACAAGAGAATCACTGACAGCTGAAGAAAGACTTAGGCATAATACAGAGCCACAAATTTGTACTTCGATTTCTTTGAACATTAGTGATGCAGAGTTACACAGAATAACATTCGTGGTGGTTTTGATACTCTTTTGCATTCTAGTAGAATAAAACTGGAAGACTCGTGAAGAATTTTTACCAAGAATTATTCCTAAAAGTGCACCTATAGCCCTAACTGTGAAATTATTTTTTAAATGGCCAATTTCACCTGGGGATGTGTCTACACTGCAGTGAGACACCCATGGCTGTCCTATGCCAACTGACTTGGGGTTATGGGGCTTGAGCTAAGGGGCTGTTTAATTGTGGTGTAGAAATTCAGGTTTGGACTAGAGCCTTTTCTCTGGGACCCTCACCCCTCACAGAGTCCCAACATCTACATTGAAGCCACTCAGCCGGCATCAGCTGGCATGGGGCAACCATGGGTATCTAACTACAGTGTGGACGTACCCTGAGTAGCTACTATACTTTATGCACGTACCCTGGCTGCATGTAATGTTTATTCTGTATTACGAAGGAAAAGCCAGAACTTAAACTGTGTAATTTTCCATGACACACAGGAATTTTCCTGCAGGCTGTTCCACTCAACAGCAAGCTTAAAAAAAAAAGGGGGGGCGAGGGAGGAGGAGTGAAGCAGCTTTATTCCTTTCCAACCTCAGATTTAAAAAAGGCAATACTCAGCTAACCAACTCATTGAGTGAATCCTTATGATCTGCAAGGAAGGGACAGAAAGAACCTGGAACTAAACACTGGTAACAACAAAATCCTGCCCCCATACCTCTAAGAAAAAAAATACACCACAGTTCTCGTTAAATAACTGAAAAGAAACTAGACATGCAAAAATCATTTCCAATACAGTAGCATTATCCTAATTTCCATGAATAACAGGATATTTTCTGATCCGTGTTCTACATGGCACACACCAAATCTGATCTTTAGCCTTGGAGTAGACTTTAAAAATACAAACTCTTTCACTCTCTCCAAGTCTAGGCATCACTTGAAAAAATCTTTCCATTCCATATAGGTAGTGAAACAGCTAGAAAGCTCATTCACTCTGAAACCTGGAGCTTTCAAAATGCCCCAGAAATATCAGCTATCCTACTAGCAAATTATTGTCAGAACATCACCATCTGGAGGGCACATGAACTGACAATTTAGTTCCAACCCTTCTTCCTTCTGCTACCCTGCTTCACGTTGCAGAAGGGTAGCTCCACTCCAGAAGTCAATACCAAGTGGGAACAGGGGACAGGCTCTGGGCTAACTCACCGGGTGGGGCTGGAAAGAGGAGTCATGTTGTTAAGGCCACGTAGGCCTACTCCTACAATCAGCTGGGGATAGGAGATTGACCAGGTAGGAGGCTCAAGGCACAGCTGGGACTGGATTATCCCAGCAGATAAAACCCTGACCGGTACAGCAACAGGCACCTGATGATGCACTACAGACATAAATATACAGAGCACTATGCTCACATAGTACCAAGCTCCAGGTTCCCCCATGAGGGCCAGGAGATGCCCTATTCTGGGCACTTAGGTTAGACAGCATTATTTGGTATATTTACACGTTGGAACTCAGTATGTTGTGCTCTTAATGGAGGGAGGGTAGGTGACATCTCATAGTGACTACCCTAGGTAGCCTAATTGGAGTGGGCAGGACAGCACTGGGATGGTCTCAATTATTCCTCTTGATCAGGATCCAGAGTGTGATATTGGTCCACTGGCCTTATTCCCAAGAGCCCTCTCATGAGAGCCCCATAGCAATCAGTGCTGTACCCCTTCTCTGCTGTGTCTTATGAGCTCTCACAGAGAAGTTGTGAGAAGCCAAAGGTTCTACTACCCAGAAAATGCCAGCACTCCACTCTAAGGATGGTATCTTTTTCTCTGGATACCATCAGCACTATAATAAAGATGTCACTGTATCTGCATGCAGTTAACACTTGCATGGAAAACGTCTGGCTCATAATGAAAGGAGACAAGATTTAAGTGGGAATGGTGGGAAGAGGGGAGTAGCTAGCTAGGGAAGTGACTTCCTTCCTTCAGGCATCTGTCCTCAATTTAGAAGTATTATCAAGTCTGAAGGGGCTATTAATCACCAATAAACTTGGATATCCAGGTAGCAAAAATGGTGAGAAATGTCTTATTTCACCTTCAGCTTGCCTGAATCCTCATGGGTGAGGATCTGTCCAAAGGAAGCTATGCCTCTATCACTTCCAGACTGGGCTGTTCTAATTCATGCCATCTGGAGCTGAAGACTGAGGCACCACAGACTGATTTGTGCAAAATGTAGTGGGAACAAACCATAGGACATATTACCAACAGGCACTGCAACCTCTATTGACTGTAAGTTCACTTCAAACTCCAGTTCAGTACAGTTTCTGCAGAGCACCACTATGAGACAAGTACCTTCCAAACATATGAAGAAAGAGACCCTGCTCTAAAGAAGTTATTAATCTTTTAAGGCATTCAATGAGTAAGGACCTGGTGGTGAATTCTTCAGACCTCACTGCTCCACCTATGGCCCATTCAGACACTTGTGCTCCCTGGGAGCATGCAGCTGGCTGGTATCCAGAATAAGACCTGTGAGGGATGGACAGAGATAATGGTTTTTTGGGTCAAGGGCCTCTCAGAGGAGATCAGACTGTGTGCATGTGCAACCATTTTCAGAGCTCATTACAAAATCTGTTTTTTAAAACTTTGCATTACCTTTTTTGCTACAGCCTAATCTCCTTAGGCGTGTTTGTAACACACTCCCTTTCTCAATAAATCTCCAACCCCCTGGCACTTAACATTATATTACACTATTAACTGTATAGCTTTGGCTTGGAAAACACAATATCCCATTGATTTCAATAAGACTTTGTGTCCCAAGATTTACATCATGTTTCAGAAAGATTATAATGTAACATTATCAGACTAAAAGGTTGAGAGAGTTAAACAGAATTCTTTCTGTTAGGATTTTGCATAGAAAAACAAAACAAAAAAATCCAGCTGTTCGGTATTTCATTTGACAGGATCTTGTTTTAAATGTTCCCCCCTAAAGGTTAAGGGCATAATGCCTGCTAAAGAACAGTTACACTATAGAATTGCCACTCGTTAGATGGCGTCTAAAACAACATGAAACTACTAAATGATGCATTAAAAACACTTTAGAGTATCAAAAAATAAATGGAAAATGTTGTTGCTGTTTTTAAGCTAAAATAATGGTATGGGATGATTACAAACCATTCAGAGTATGCTTTTCTGCTAAATTAAGAATTTTTGAAGATGGGGTCTGGTAGGTGACAGAAAAACAGACTCAATAGCAATTGAGAGGTAATGTGAACACTGGACACTGTCAAAACAAAAAAAGCCAGCTCTCGTTATGTCAGAAGCCATTTTTTTTTAAATAACATTTAAAAGCAATTAAGCAATTTTCTAGAAGTAGTCTGGGATTTTGTGCGGCAGGAGAGAGATTCCAGGCTTGCCTCATCTCCTAGAAGCATCCCATATTCTTAGATGTGACGTTGCCATGGCAACCACAACTTGGTGACCTCGTTATTTCAACCTAATCCTGCTTTGAAATTATAGTTGCTCCACCCTTTTGCCTGGCTAGCCTGATAACATAATCATTGTAAATGAGGATGGAAAAACACAGCAGGACACCATTCCCCCAGTGACATAGGACTAGTTTCACCTTATCAGGAAAATATACCAACAATTAAACTGCATAAATCTAAAACCCCCCAAAGTGGATTTTTTAAGTTTGTTATTCTGCTTTGCAAAAATCCAAGAGCTGTGTCAGTGTAGAGATTGGGTTTTGAGGGGGGAGGGGGTGAAATGGGATTTGAGGGAAGCTTTTATTTAATTTTAATTTTTTAGTAGTATTGCCAGGAAATGAAACAGAGCTAAAGGATAGTGTCCTTAATTGTCAAAACAAATGCATAAACATCTGGAGAAAGATTTAGGGTATACAGAGAAGTCAGGATACAACTTGTTTAGCAAATCAGATTGGGGTTTCTTGGTTTATGCTTGCCATGATTTATTTAAACTGGTTAAAGGAGCTGGCATTACAATACCCCAGCTGTAGTTATTGTGAAAATGCTGCCTATATGTCTTTACATGCTACATGAATATCACTGTAATGCTGTTCTTATTAAACATATGCACAACTCTGCTGCTGCTCCCGTGGATTTAAAGGGAACATTTTCTTGGCTCCTTTGGGAGATACCTCATAGCAGTCCATGTGTCTATTGCCGTGTTATCCAGTTACCAGCCTGGAGACTGTAATTTTCACATTTTAACTGTGGCTGTATTACAGAGAGCTGACCCTGCACCCCAAGAAGTTCAGTCTCACACCCAGCCTGCAGGGTGGCCCAACACCATCTGTATCTTCTTTTTTTAATATATGTCTGCTCTAGGACTTATCTTATGTTGGCAACTGCAAGATTGCCTGAGACTTCATGGGAGGTGAGGGTGGAAGGAAGGGTCCTTGATGCTTGCTGGAACTTGGGACTGGCATTTCATAAAAAATGCTGGCAGACAGAAACACCAACTTCCAAAATGTACCAGGGAGGTGCTTGACTCTCGCTATGTCCCAGCCCATCCCCCCCACTCCACCCCTTCCCTGAAGGGCCCACACCACCCTGCCTCTTGCCATCCATGTCCTGCCTCTTCCCACCTGTTCTACCCTGCCCCAAAGTGCACCCTGCCCTCACTCTTCCTCTTTCCCCCAGCAACTCTTGCTCACCATGGAATATGTGGTGTCGGAAGGTACTGAGAGGGAAGGGGGTGAGAATTGGCAGGGCTGCCAGTGGGCATGAGTAGTTGATTAGGTGGAACTTGCTGGTGGATGCTAAGCACACACCATATTATCCCATGGGTGCTCCAGCCCAAAGTCGGCACTTATTTTGCAGATGCCAGGGCAATAGGGGATCCCTGGAGGGAGCTTGGGGAAAGTTCATGGTGTCCTCTTTATCTTGGTAGAAACTTAACCAGTCTCCACCTAAGGCAGCTTCTCTTTTTTCCATTGTGTTTCAACTCAATGCTGTAGATCAAAGAAGACCTAATTTTAGTTTATCCTGATATATTCCAAATAAATTTACAATTTACATGTGTACAGAATATACTTCACCAGGGAAATGCAGCTACTTCTGCAGTGAAAGTTGGTAGTCATGTGGAAAACAAATGGATAATGTGGCTGTAACATAACAGGTTCTGGGGGCAACACTGAGAGGGTCAAATCAGGGAAAACTGCTTAAAAACAGGGATACTTACAGCCCAGGACTCCTCCACTATATGGCACACCAAACCAGTCGCAAAGAGCACCTCTCTTGCCACACTAGCCAGCAAGAAGTCACACAAGCAATTTCCTCAGATACTCCAGCTTCTCCTGTGCAACAACCAGCACCACACTTTACGCAGATGAGAGGTTATGAAAACCAATCTCACCAAATCCAAACAAGTTCCTCCAATCCCGAAGGCCCAGCCGCATTCCCAGGTCAATTTATATCTCAGATCTTACCCAAAAGAGCATGCTGTGTCGAACCTTTAGAACCTAAAATCTAATAAAAGAATTTTAAAAAGTAGTAAATGGTTGAGAGTAAAATTGTTAAAGGAAACAAATTACATGCACCAATTACAAAGTTCCTGCTGCAGGCTTGTAACAACAATGGAATAATTATGTGTTTTGGAATACATTCTTTGTTAGGATGGGTCATCAGTCCTTCTAGGCTCAGTTCATAGCAAAGATGCTCTTGAAGTGATGAGCTGAATGGGAGACAAAGATGGAGGAACCCCACAGGGCTCTTTTAATACCTTTCCCCATCTGGAATGAATTTTATTGTTCTCCTTGTGTGAAAGTCAGCCCCAGATGGAGTTTGTCACATGAGCAAGTCACCTGTCTATGCACGACTCAGTCCATAACAGCTATTGCCCATGTGCTGGTCTGTAGGTTCACAACAAAATTCCTTAGATGTGCATTGGTACCAGTTAAGGTCCGCTGTCAGTTAAATACTCCAACTCACTTGACTATCCACCCTTTCACAATAGGAAGCCTATTGGTATCTCCCAGAAGCTAATACTGTACTTGGAATACCAGTACATAGCCAATACTTATAATTTTAAATACAAAAATCATAAATGCATATGAATAGTGTAAACAGAATCAGCAAAGCATACACTTTCAACAGACACCTCATCTGGCCCACTGTGCTCAAAATTTGGGGCAAACATACAACAGTGGGTGCAACAATGTTCTGCATGTTCACATTAAAAATCCAATCACATCATAGTGGCACTGCATTGTGAGAGGAGGAGGAGTGAGAAGATGAGGAAGAAGGAAGTCTATTTTGGCTGAGGACTATTAAGCAGCCCCTTACTTTTACATGAAGTTCCAAGGGATCTTTAATGTCCATGTGGAGTAGGACTTCTGCTTTTAAGGCCCCTTTCAAAAGACCCAGACAATTAACGACCTGAGACTTAGTTTATCTGCCTCGGATGGCTCAATGGCTGAGTCAGTTGACTGTGAATCAGTGATTCAAGAGAGACTCTAGGTATTGCACAATTTAAAAGCTCAGGCAATCATCTTCCATGTTCAGTTGATGTTTTCAGGGCATGATGGAGAGGCTGAGAAATCCCCAACATGGTAAGCCAGCAAGGATCTATCTATTGCGATCAATCAGGTTTTCGTAGTGTCCATCCAAGATGCAATGCATCTGGAAATGGCATAAAAATGAACACGCACTTCCCAATCCTGGGATATTTGATGAAGGATTGGGGCAAAGAAAGTGTCTCTATTTCTATTGTTTCCGATACATTCATGGTTCAAAATAAATGTTGCTTTGTTGGTTGATGGGAGTTATTTCTGTGGACAGCAATAGAAAAGAGGATGACCTTCGTGGATTAAAGGTACACTGAGATAGTCAACATACACAGAGTTTAAGGTGAGAAGGGACTTCCAGTCATCTGATCTGATATCCTCAATATCATACGCTACCAGCACATCCTACCACCTGCACACTGAACTCAAAAACCTCATTCCACCCAGTGGGTCTGCAATACTCCTACATTAGCTGCAATACATAGAACCAAACACTCATTTAAAAACTTGCCATACCCAATTAGGGAAAGTGAAACCAGGAGCGTCTCATATGGTGCCTCTGAACTGTGATCAGCACAACAGGTCCCAGGCCACACAAATGTTTGCCTTATGCTGCAAGAAAGTCAAGGATCACAGAATGCTCAGCTAACCCTTCCCTCAAAACAGGGATCACTTACTCCCTTTTAAGTGCTCCATTTCGCTGTCAATTACAGTTTATTAAACGATTAGAAGAAAGCACTATGAACATAATCACTAGTCATTTACATTCCCAAGGTGTGTGGCAGGTGTTAGAAATCAGTCTCCATTAAGATATTTTTCTTAAACTCTGTTAAATGCTAAGACCAAAGGAATAGATGTGAGAAGATGTTTATATAGGACTGCAGCCAAGGAAGCAGGTTTTCCTCTCACAAAAAAGGAACAAATTTCATCTTAGAATAGCAGCATACCTAAATGGCTTTTTTCATTTCCCATGCCTCGTACATTAACAAGAGACTCAGGGTTTGAGCTCTTGATCCAAACAGCTATGGAGTTTGAAGAGATTCAGATCCAGTTCTCTATATGGATGAGTATTCATGTTGCAGTCCCTTTCAGTACCCGGCCCAAGCTAGGGAAGCTAATGATTCAACCAGTGGATCAAATTTAGGCATATGGAGTATACACTAAAATGACTAGGGGCAATTGTAAAATACAAACATATTCTGTATATGATAATTGTTTATTTTTAAAAATACTACATCTGATAGACTGCTGATTTTTATGTCGTCATTGGTCAGTCTGTCTGTCTGTCTATCTAATCTATCTACCTAATTAGAACATCTAATTACTGACAGCTTCTTAAAGACATAGGAATCTGGGAACAAAGTGAAATTTCAATTAGGAGCCTTATTTTGACAATACACTTCTGCATCAATAGCCAGACTTTTTATTTATACACTATCCTCTGTTGTACCCTGAAAAAAAGTAAGATATTGTCTTTTTACAATTTCTAGTCCTTGATTCAAGTAACAGCTAAAATAGATTTTATGTTAAGAAGAGTTAAGTTGTATAAAAAAACCTTAAATCCCTTATTACTTTCTGTAATTAAGGGCACTTTCAATACCAAAATTTTTACTGGCGCTTGGGAACAGGGCACTTCTTTGTGAATTTTAGAATAAAATCTTCAAGTAAAGATTTATAGCAAAATATGAAAAAAAAAGTTGTTATGAACATGATTCTCTGCTTGGTACAGTTTCATTATGAAGGTGGAAACAAAGCTTTGTTTTTCTTCTAGATCACTAGTGACCCCTACTGTCCAAATAAATAATCGAACAATCATTTGAAGAGGAACATTTTAGCAGACAATTGCATTATGTCACAGATAGAGCTAGTCATGGACAAAATCAGCAACTACCAAACCTCTAGGTGTGACAGGAGAAGAATAAAAATCAATCAATAAATAAATATTGAAACTGTCTCTAGGGATCACTTAATCTGAAACTGAAATCCAGCAACTGTTTTAACAATTCAAGATGAGCAATATTTTTTCCAAATGAAAGAGAGAAAATAGTTTAAACAGGTAGAATTTGATTACCCTTTTTGAAATTAGATTACTGCACTGAGTTTAACACCCAATGCTTAAGAAGAGTGATTTGAGATCATGAATAGTCCAAAGCTGTCAAGATCTCAATTTTCCATTTGATCAAAGGAAGACTCCATTTGGAACAGAGCACAGTGGTACCACTACTGTGCTGGAGAACTGATTTGGGAATAAAACTTTGTCTGCAAGGGGAAATTGACCAGCGTAACTATAGTGTAATAACCTGTTTGTAGGGCGCTGAGTGTTTGTAGGGTTGCCAGGTGCCTGGCATTTTCGCCTCCTGGCCAGGGAAAAAAATCAGAAAATACCGGACATCTTAGGTGTCTAGTATTTTCTGAATTTTTTTACCGGACAGGAGGTGAAAATACCAGATAGTCCGGGTGAATCCCGGACACCTGGCAACCCTATTGGTTCCTGGGAAAGCGTTGCAAGTTGGGTGTGTTGTAACTCGAATCCTCATTTACGATAGGCACTGTGCACCATCGTAAATGCAGGCCAAGGATGTAAGTCGGGTGTTTTCAGCCCCTTCCACACTTACAAAAATTGTAAGTGCATGGGGTTGGAACTCAGGCAGTCGCAAGTCGGGGGCCTCCTGTACTTGTGTAAGTAATAAGTCAGTTAGTTATAATGAATGTATGTTATAACAAAAGGTTTGGATTAAACTTCAATACCAGATGTATGCATCAGACAGGCCAGGCAGCTTTGTTAACTTAGCTCCAGCTCTGTTTGATGTTAGCATGTTCCGATGTTAAAGTGAAGGAATGGAATATTGTAATGCATAGTGATGTTAATATTAGGAAAGGCCTTGTAAAAGATAGAAGGAAGTTGAAAGACTTTGTAACTTTGTTAAAGTGACTAGAAGTACCCTTTTGTCCTCCGCTACAATTCTGTAAATGTATTGTTTGTGTGAGAGAGAGAATGTTTTAGGTGAGATAAGTGTGAAGGCCACTGCATGCTTAAATGGTCAGAGGAAGGACCAGAGACTCAGAAGCACCAAATAATTATCAACTAAGTGAAAGCACACTGAAGACGCAGACTACTGGGGCAGATTGACGAACCCTGAAGTTAGTGGCAAGCCCCCCTTGATAGGGAACCGATAACAAGTTTCACCAGAAGACAACACCCAGGAAGGGTCATCAGCATACTGATATCAGATGACTGCGAGAACAACCTCCAGATAAACGTATGTCACAGAAAAACTGATTGTGATGCTGAATGACTGATTAATGACTGACACGGCAAAATGCATAGACTCACATGGAAGGAAAATCGTATAAAGGATGGGGTGTCTGTACGGCTCTTCAGGTTCTATCCTGCTAAGACCATGGAGCATCAGTCCGGACTGACAAGAACCCGGCTCCTTCCTTGCACCCAACTTGTCTGGCCAATAGTTTGGGCCGAGCAACAGACTGGTAACTATTCCATCATCAGGGCATGTGTGTGTGTGTGTGTGTGTGTGTGAATGCATATGCTACTTTGTTATATTATCAATAAATGCAGCGTGTTGCCTTATCCCCCTGAAAATATTCCCGTGTGCTTCTTTTCAGCATAACGTCCTTCTTTGGACATTCTATTGCAGAATAAAAGTGACTTTTTATTAAAATCATTTTTATTCTGGAATACAATGTCCATAAAAGTAGATGTTTCAGAATAGACATATACCTTATTCCACCATAGCTGCATTGGTCAATTTTTCTATGTAAACAAACATAGACTCAGAGGGAAGATTAGCACTGGTCAATGATCCTGCCTTCCACACTAAGGTGTTGCCTAGTGGATTTTGAGCTTTGTAAAATGCTTTGAGCCGGAGAGATGCACTTGAAATGTAAACAAAGGGATTTCCAGGATTATAATTAGCAAAGAGACTTCCCACAGGAAGAAAAGTTTTGAGGAGGAGACAAATCTTGGAGCGCTCAACAGTGAAAGAGATAAAGGGGGAAAGGTATGTTCTTCACCCGAAATAAAAAAGTAGCAGTTCAAAGACAGAGCCACCATTTCTCTACAGTCTTACACCTTACATAGTTTTTTTTACACCCACTTAATTCAGGTATAAATAATTATCAGAATAAGTGAAGGACGAATTCTAACTCGGTAGCCCTTTACTTCCCTCAGGGTCATTCAGTGGACAAAGCTTTAGGCAGTAAGGATTCAGGTCCATAAAGTCAAAATCAAGAATTCTTTTTAAAAAATGACATTGCACCCTCATATTTTTAATGGAAATGTGGTTTTGAATATAAATATGAATAACTTGAATATTCTTTATGCAAAAGAGGGAAAGTAACCTATCATTCAAGAGCTTGTAATTTGCTGAATTGTATATTTTATTTGTATGCATGTATCATTCTTATATGTGAAGTTAGAAATATGAAGTCAAAATCTATATATTAATCTAGGTCCATTAGTGGTACTTAAGGATCTTAATGGCTCAGTGCTCAAGACAAGGATCTGTGAATAGTCTTGCTTTTCTGGTAAGCTTAAACTGTGGTTGGTCCTACAAAGACATGTGAACATGTCACCTGATGCTGGTATCTTTCCTGAATTTGGTATTTTTCCACAGGTGTGGAGGAAATTGGGGAATTCTATTTAAGGGATAGGAAGCAAACAATGATTGTCTTCGGCTGGCTTCACAGGCTGCTCCTCAACTCAAGAGGATATATTAAAGGACCTGAAAAGAAAAGAACTCTAATGAGGGGAGAAGCTGTTAGACCCAGGTCAGAGAATAGATCAGCTCTGGCCTGAAGGACTTTACCTGAAATAAGAAGTAGGATGAAAAACTATTATTTGTAACAATGTCTCTTAGTGTATTAAGCTTAGCTCGTGTTTTTTGTTTATTTTAGCTTAGTAACTTGCTTTGATCTGTCTGTTATCACTTTTGGTTATTATCAAACCCAGTATAAATAATTGTTACCTAGGGGTGGGAATCACAGTTATGCATATCCTTCTTTCATTTATCAAGGGGGTAAACTTTATGAGCTTTCTCTTTTATACTGAGTAAAATGGATTTATTTGAGGTTTTGGTCTCCTTGGGGCTATGTTCCTGGGTGCTGTCATGCCCCTGTAGCTGTCCTATAGCTGATCTGGTTCAGATCTGCTGTCTTGTGGGCTGTTACTCCAACTCTGTGCCTTTGCTGAAAGAGACCAGAGGTTCTGGCTCAACAGGATAGAGTGATGGAACACCCCAGAGGGTAGGTAGGAGGGGCTCAGTGATATGATCAGCACATCAGGTGACAGACCCAAGGGGATTTCTGTGACCCAACCTGTCACAGATAAAAAACTAAAATCAAAGGAGAAGGGGTTCCATGAGTGTCACTGAGCAGATCTGAGCACCCACACAGAAAAGCAAGCAATACTCATGACACTGATAGCAGCTATCAAAAAGGCTGTATTGGGAGTGGAGTTCAGATAGATGAAAGAGAGCCATTCGCTTTTTTAATTCTTGGAGATAATGGACACTGAAGAAAGATGGCAGTCATCAGGTAAACATTTGTTCCTATAATAGAGGATGTTGGTTGAGGTTTTGACTGAGAAGGGAGGATGACAGCTGTGCTGGAAGACACTCAGAGTGTCAGAGTTGTATGGCTCCATATACTCAGAATTAGTGCCAACTGGGTGACTTCTGCTTCCTATCAGTAATTCATTTCTACTGCAGCCAAGCAGGTCTCACTGTGCTCCTTGCTCTTGCTTGCCCCACAACATCACCTGGGTATCCCATCTTCAGACAGACAGCTACAAGGGAAATGCCTCTACACCAAAGAAGGGTGTTGTTTTCCTTGACCTTCAAGCACTGGAGCAGCCCCCAAAATGGCTGTGTAGCACAGAGAGAGAAAAAGAGAAGGAGCAGGACAGGAAGAGCATGTCTACACTGAGGGCTGAAGACAAGTTAAGATACACAACTTCAGCTACGTTAATTGTGTAGCTGAAGTCAAAGTACCTTCACTCAACTTTTGGCACTATCTACACAGTAGGAAGTCGAAGGAAGAACTCTTCCTTTGACTTCCCTTACTCCTCGTGAAATGAGGGTTACAGAAGTCAAAGTAAGAAGCCTGTTATTTTGAAATTATTTTGAAATAACAGGCTTGCTGTGTAGACATGCACTCTGTTATTTTAAAATAATAGGAGTTATTTTGAAATAAGTGTGCTGTGTAGAGATAGTCAAAAAGCCCCATCTCCACAGAGAAGAGAGAAGCAAGAGAAAACAGTTCCGCCATTCAGAAATGAAGGGGCACTCTTTCCTGCAGCCTGCCACACTATGATGCAGAGTGCAAAGATGGGAAGAGACAAGGTAACAGAGGTGTGAATAGGCATTGCTGAAGACAGCCTCTGGTTCACTATGGAGCTGAGCATGTTCTGCACGAGAGAGAGAGTATGCTTGTGAGAGATTATAGTTTATTACTTTAAAGCTATTTTCTGGTGGTTGACAGATTATAACCCATGACACTATCACCAGCTAAAGGGAATTCTTCTTTATCTGAAATGATAGACTGAACTTTTTAGAGCCAGAAGGTTCTGGGTTCTATCCCTGTACTCACCAGGCACAGTTAACTACCCAAGGTAGCTAGTTATCCTGGTATGTTTTACACATCACACAGTTTTGATACCAAGTCAATGCAGCTTGAAGAAAGGGACGTGTATGGCTGGTTGTAAATAGACATAGCAGAATAAGATGCCTGAACTCAAGGAATTTAATTCTATCTGTGACTAATTGGGTGTTAGAGAATGGTTAGGTCCAGGATTCTATTCCCAGATCTCCCCACTAACTTGCTGTACCCTTGGACAAGTTCAGCAGCACATGTTCTACCTATCAATAATCTAGCACTAATTGCAACAAGAATAAAACATTAATCATGTCTGAAAAAAATACTCCAAAAGAAGGATAGGCATAAAATACTTATTTAACTTCCTGTAAGAAAGTGACTTTTATGACACCAGTGCCAGTCATCTAGTTACTGAACGATTATCAAAACTCTGGAATATTTCCCTTCTACACTATAACACTGTTATGGTCTGAAGAGTTCAAAGTGGCAGAAATCCCTTGGTGAGATGGAGACAGGGTTGGATTTCCAATTAGGCACAGTAGGAAAGTGCCTGGGGTAGCAACATACCAGAGGCACCTAAAAGTTAAAAATAGGTTAAAAGTTTCATTTTTTTATGTAAAACACAAAGGTCAGCTGTAGGCAGTGGACGGGGGGGGGCACTAAAGAGGCTGTGACTAGAAAGACATAAAGTGAAAATCCAGCTCTAGGTGAAAAGGGGAAACAATGAAACTTTTATCAGATGAAACATATGGGTTGAACCTCTCTAGTTCAGCACTCTCAGATCAGACCAGAGCTAAACCAGAGAATTTGCCGAACCATGGGAGGTCAATATTGTCTAGCAGCATTACCAACACTTCCTCTGCTTATTGGGCTCATAGAAGATTTTAGGGGTAAATTGGAACTAAATAAAAGCATAGAACACTGAGCGCCAGGATTGGTGGCTGTAAACAAACTTTATGCGACTGCAGGAAACTAGGCTATACCTCTGAGAAGTGGACATCTGGCTAACTATAATCATGCCGGACCATGGATGTTCCTGGATGAGAGAGCGTGACTAGAAAGGTTCAACCTGTATGATATAATTTTGTTAGAATTCCTCCAAAATGCACACATTTCCTAAACAAAAAACTTTTGACTCTGAGACTCAGGAACACAATAATCAAACCCAGTCGACTAATTAGGTGTATCTCTCAATTATATCTGCCCTTAGGTCCTAACAAATGTCACCAGGTTATTTGCCTTTCTGGCCTATTGCTACTTTTCAACCAAAAATGTGAATGTGGTGGAAACATGCTCTCATGATGCTGCTGCTCACTGGCTGAAAGAGGAGTGAATCTTGACAACTGTTCTATTTTCCATGATTTTTCACACCACAATTTTCTACCACATTGGTACAATTCACTGCTTTGCAACTACAGATCTTTGATTTTAAGTGCTGGAAGAGAAGGAACAAATTCAGGGTTACATTCCATCAGCCATGTTTCAGCCTCTTTTCCTCATTTGGGCTCCATGTACAATCTTGGTTTGACATTGGTCAGTCTGGCTAAATTACTGAAATGATCCACAGCTTCCCTTAATAGTGTTTCAATTTTGTCCTTGTGTGGTTCCCAGTTCTTTGTAATTTAGAGCAAGCCAGATTTCCACTTAGACTGTAATGTGAACCTGTAAAATGTCCAGTCCCGCCAAAACCTAATTAATGTCTTTCAGCAGAGTTCCTTGATGGGTAAAATGCTTGCTATATTTTTAACAAAGTTCTCCTCTGGCTTGGGGAAAATTCTAGTGTTTATGGCAAACTGTATGCAAATGTAAAGATGCAATCTTCCTGAAACATCTGGGGAATATCACTGGAAAGCTGAGGTAGTAATCTTCCTTTTTCTATCAATTGTGAGGCTGAAAGTGGTCATGGAAGACTATCTAGGGTAAAGGACTTCATTTATTTCTTTAAAATAGTTCATTTTGTGCTGCATCAAAGATAAGGTTGGTGACATAAAAAAGTTCAAATCTTTGTCTGTTAGTTGTTTGTAGTGGTCTACACACTGATTAATCTTTACATTTTTTGGTATGTCAAAAGTTAATAGTCAGCTTCCTAGGCTAACCGAAAAAGCTAAAATGTTAAAAAGCTATTAGAAGGCCTGGAAGGGAGACAAATCATCCCTGTGGCTACATTACAGTTACAATGCTGGTATCTAACATGTCACTTGTAGCACCTTGAAAGTCACCAATATTCTCCTCTTCACAAAGTTGCACTCAGTGAGGCATCTGATCTTGAACCATCTCATCCTCTGCCCTGCTTTGTGTTTTGCTACTGAACTCTGTATCCATGTTACTTTAGAAGAATCATCTGTTTATGTCCATCCAGCCAACTGTTTGTTTCAATTCACTTCCTGCAAGTTCAAGTGATACTGAGTCAGAAAGAGTTACACATGAATGTCTGGCGATCATTCAGTGCTGATCAGTCCTTTGCAACTTTTATAGTTGATGCATTCAAAATAATGTATCATTGCAGAGCTAACATGGGTGAGTGGCTTGCAGAGCTCAGCACCTACATTAGCCTAGCCTGGGTGAGAGCAGCCACACTGCAAAGTTTTACCCAAGTTACTGAATCTTCAGTGGTGCCACCCATG
This sequence comes from Pelochelys cantorii, assembly GCA_032595735.1. Lineage (NCBI taxonomy): Eukaryota > Metazoa > Chordata > Testudines > Trionychidae > Pelochelys > Pelochelys cantorii. The sequence continues at coordinate 30,423,433 of CM064331.1, forward strand.
TGTGTGTCTGGGACTTGTGGGGACTTATCCAAAAGTTACTTACATTGTAGTAACCTTAGCTGTTCTGCACTACTTTCCCAGTGAACTGTAGCACATGTTCATCTTCCTGGCTACATGGAAGGATTATGGGAAGACACTGAAGACCTATCCCCAGTGAAGTGGTTTAGCCGGTGCCCTCACTGCAAAGCAGATGGGTTACCGCCCAAAAGTGTGTCTAGACTACAGGGTTTTGTCGACAAAAGTCCACTTTTGTTGACAAAACTATACCTGTGTCTACACTGCCGCTGAGTTCTGTCGACGTTATGTCAACGGCTGTAAACCTCATTCTACAAGGAATAACGCCTTTTGTCGAAAGAGTTCTGTCGACAGAAGGCGTTATTGCATCTACACTGTCCTTTGCGTCTACACTGTCATGTCAACAAAGCGACTTGCTTTGTCAACGGAACTGGATGCAGTCTAGATGCTCTTTGTCAACAGAAGCTTTGTCGACAGTATCTGTCGACAAAACTTCTATTGACAAAAGCCTGTAGTCTAGACGTACCCCAAGGGAAAACGTCACTCAGGCTTTAGCTGACAGACCAAAAGGGTTAGCTAGCTCAGCTTGAAAGCACTTCTAAACTCAAGTGAGAGAGAGGAATTTCTTCATAGATAGGAGGGTGGCTAGTGGTAGCCCCTAAGAAATAGCCCAGGTTAACATTTCAATCCTGAGTATACTGAACTTTATATATAACTGTGTTATCAGATGCCCATCCTTCCTGCCATAAGTTTGAAGATTACGGACACCCAACACTTCACTTTCTTCTAAATATAATGTATGTCAGAGCCATCCTTAGAGATTACAGGGCCCTATGCAGTACTATTGAACTGGTGTCCCTATGCCCAACAGCAACTGGGGGAGGAATGATTTTCTAGAAATATGGTTTTATAATCTTCAGCAACACACTAACAGTCAAGTACTCAAATCTAGGAAATCCTGGAATAAAGATTGCTTGGGTAACCTTAATTCAATACGCCTTATGACAATCTCTAATTACATGATCATATGCTGTTTTTCCATAGGACCCCTGCTGCCTTCAGTGCACAGCATGGACACTACTCAGTTAATGAGCAGCTGTTCAATATTTTGTTTTTCCTCATTTTTCAATGTGTGGCCCCATTCCTACCTTATTGCATGGTATCCAAACCCTGCTCTGAAAACAGAATTATTAATTTCTTCCTGTGTTTTTTCTATGCCACTCATCACGATAGTAATTAAGTGTTTCACAAACATTATTTTATCTTCATAAAACTCCTGTGAGTGGGGGGCAGAGAGAATTATCCCATATTACAGGTGGAAAACTGGGGTACAAGACAGATCAAGGTCAAGAACATATACTGATTTTGGGTGCCCAATAGGACCTTTTACAGTACTTAGCATCACAGAGCCCTTTGTATTCAAATCACTGCTTCCCTTAACTTCAGCTGTGAGTGCTCAGCACTTCTGCAACTCAGACTCCAGTGTTCCAAGTCAGGTGCCTAGAAAATGAAGGACACACAATTTGTAGCCACCTGTGAAAAGTCTGGTTCAAATGACTTGCCCCGTATCACATAGGAACTCTGTGGCAGAAGCTGGGATAGAATCCAGTATTACAGAGCCATCCTACACCAGCAACATGAATATTGGCATTTCTTAACTTTTGTTGAATGCTTGACTTTGCCTCCTTAATAATGTTCCTCTAATGCAGCTTGTACATGTATATATAATCACAGAATTATAGAATCATAGAACACTAGAACTGGAAGGGACCTCAAGTTCCCTGCCCTCATGGCAGGACCCAATACCATAGACCATCCCTGATAGATGTCTATCAAACCTGCTCTTAAATATCTCCAGAGATAGAGATTCCACAACCTCCCTAGGCAACTTATTCCAGTGTTTAACCATCCTGATAGTTAGGAAGTTTTTCCTAATGTCCAACCTAAACCTCCCTTTCTGCAGTTTAAGCCCATTGCTTCTTGTCCTATCCTCAGAGGTTAAGGAGAACAATTTTTCTCCCTCCTCCTTGTGACACCCTTTTAGGTACCTGAAAACTGCTATCATGTCCCCTCTCAGTCTTCTCCTTTCCAAACTAAACAAGCCCAATTCTTTCAGTCTTCCTTCATAGGTCATGTTCTCTAGATCTTTAATCATTCTTGTTGCTCTTCTCTGGACCTTCTCCAATTTCTCCACATCTTTCTTGAAATGTGGTACCCAGAACTGGACACAATACTCCAATTGAGGCCTAATCAGCGCAGAGTAGAGCGAAAGAATGACTTCTCATGTCTTGCTCACAACACTCCTATTAATGCATCCCAGAATCATGTTTGCTTTTTTTGCAACAGCGTCACACTGTTGACTCATATTTAGCTTGTGGCCCACTATGACCCCTAGATCCCTTTCTGCAGTACTCCTTCCCAGACTGTACGCTTCATATTCTGTACGTGTGAGACTGCTGTTAGTTCCTAAGGGGAGTACTTTGCATTTGTCCTTATTAAACTTCATCCTGTTTACCTCAGATCATTTCTCCAGTTTGTCCAGATCATTTTGATTTATGACCCTATCCTCCAAAATACTAGCAACCCCTCCCAGCTTCATATCCTAATGTCCTAGGTTTTAAAGAACAAACTGAAAATGTAGACATTTCATCCTGTAGCTGTCATAATTTCAGGGTAGCTGCTCCTCCATGTTCCCTTAGGGCATCTATATAAATGATTCTGACTCCCATCTGAGATCTGCATCTTGTACCTTTCTGACTGTGGGTTTTAAGGCTGCACAACTCCATGGATCACACTGTGATATTCCAAGCAAGCCAGATTACCTAAACTGGTCCATGCTTGCACATTGCTTTCTGTTCTTACCTCTTTTGGGACAAGTTTATAAGAAAGGGATATTTGTGGCATTATCTACTCTTGAACCATTGATCAGTTTTGAAGGCAAATTGATCATCTGACCCAACAACTCCATGGTAACCACATTGTACACAAAGCCACTAGGAGGAATAGCAAAGTTTTGGGATGCTGTGCCAGCAATATATCAATGTTTGCCCTTTTCATCAGATCCAAGTGATAATCCCTGTTTTTCCTTGAGGTGATGTCTGTGCCTTCAAATAGGACTCTTGTAAGATCTGCAGATGCGTGAATTATCAGAAGATAAGTACATTTTTTTCTCCCATATTTGTTTTGCAAGAAGGTTGTGACTTTTCCTTTCAAAGCTGGGTCTCACTGAGGCAATCCATGCCGTTGTCACGTCTAGAATGGCTTATCACAATGAGCTTCTCTCAAAGTTCACCTGAAACTTCAGCTAGTGCAGCAGCCCTGCTTGGTGTAACTTCTCGCATGGGTCATATGGCATTTGTACTTTGTTGGACTGCAGTGACTTCAAATTTGTGGGTCCAAGGGGCTGGTTTTGACCCATAAAGCCCACATGGCATGGATCCTAGCCATTTTAAAGACAGATAGCTTCTTTGTGAGCCCTCCAGACAGTTGAAGTGAAGGGAGATGTTCAGGCTTACAGTTACAGTCCTCAGCTTTAAAACATTGGCTTTTGATCCTAAAATGTGCTTCCCTCATTGAACTGAGAGGGCTGAAATTTGTTCTTTTGATCTTTGGCTTTTGCCAGAGAGGGTTGTTTGTTTGTTTGTTTGTTTGTTTGTTTGTTTTTGGTGCTCTAGCAAATTTTGAGATGGTTTACTTGAGCGAGGCTTTAGTTGATGTCCTTTTATCACTCATGTAAACTCACAGATTGCAACAGGTACTATTTGAAAAGTACAGATACAGAAAAAAATACTAAAATTTTATTTAAAAACTTCTTTCTAAAAAGCCAAGGCCTCTGAAATAATGAAATCAGCCTTGTATGAGTCCAAATAGAGTCCTAGTGAGCTTTCCTATTAAATTATTTTTATTTTTCCATTTTTATTTCCATTGTTAGCAGAAAGAACATGATAAAGTTTTCTCTACTTGTTCCAAATCCCCTTTGAGAACAGTCAGCTTCATTTTTAACCTCCTTGCTTTGGAAAACATTTTACTTTCTGAAAATAGAGAAAATTAACATTTTCTTGACTGTCAGCTGGTGCTTCTCTTAGTTCAGACCTGTGGGGGAGATGTATCAAACTTGGAATGAAAGAGGATAGGGATTTTTCAGATCCATGTAATATTTATACATTGCAATTACTGATAGACATTAGTCTTAATTGCCTCCTTATCCTCTGTGTAGTAGCACAGCAACACTTAGTTCAATACAACACAGATGCAAACACCTTAAATGAGGAAAAGTCAAGTGAAGAAGACTCCCAAGTGCCCATCTTTGCCTATTGAGGTTTATGAAAAGCATATTACATATTTGAATAATGTGCCTGATGTAGCATACTGGCTTCCAAGTCCTAAAATTCATGCCTTTGATTCTTTGTGAAACTGATTTGATTTGTTATGCAACATTCACTTAGCGCTACCTCTATAGTTCTCTCTTCTCCCACCTTACTGTTTTATTTCTGATTAGAGACAGATGGAAAAAAATAAAAACATTTTGAAAGCATTTTCTTGCAAGTAAAGATTTTAAAGGGCATTTTTAAACATCTCTTGTACTGATTTATTTCATCTGCCTAGAACATAATTTAGCATAAAACCCTTTCTCAAAGACACAGCAACAATAAGCAAAGGAAAATGGCATGATATCAAAAACCATGATACTAAAGTCACAAAAATCAGTCCCTCTAACTTAAGCAGGAAAAAGCTTCTGATGAACTTCTATGGGAAAAGGGTTTAGAGAAAGCAGAAAATGTTTGGACAAATCAGAGATTAGAGTGAAGCTCGCAGGAGTTGAAGGAAGCATTGAAGACTTCACAAATATGGTGAGTATTTACAATGTAATAGGTATAACTAAAGATTTTGAAAATTGGCTAGTTAATTGTTTTGTTTTTCTAAGAACTAAGCAAGACTGATTTATTACAATTCAACAGTGTCAGCATCCTTTTAGCTCTTCAGTTTATTATAAAAAAAATAAGCCATATCAACTGACAGATAAAATAGAAATCTAAGCACCAGGAAATCCCTGAAACCCATATATTTGGGTATCTCCTCTCCAGAATCAATATTGAAATAAAACTCTGCCAGTCTGCCACAGAACTCTGAACTGGAATTCCGTGGAATCCATGGGGCACTGCACATAATTTATATCCAGCTTACTGCAGAGTACACAGGGCATTGGTTAAGGTTTGGTTTCCTGTTAAGGCAGCACAATTACCATCTGTTACCACAGACAGCTTTGTTGTTAGTTCATAAAGTAGGGTTACAGAAGTAAGGGTAACCCTTGCTGTGGTGTCTTTGCTGTACTGTTTCCTCTGGAAATGGCTTCCTGTTAAGAGGTTCAGTGCAAGTTCTTGTGAGAATTCCAAGCAGCATATGGCTAAATTTTGCATTGTCCCAAGCCAAGCATGTTATTGGTGTTCAATACATAATTTTTTTTAAGTGTGTTCGTAGCAACTATCCCTAGTATATGATCTGTAGTTAAGTGGAAGTTTTCATAATCCCCCTTCTCAAAAAAATAGAGTGTGCAAACTGACATTTTATAGCAGGTTTCACTTTGCATAGATATAGTCTAGCATATGAGCTCTTTATAGTCCACATCCAGATGTGTATTGAGCTGAGCCATCTGTTCTATCTGGGGCACAAAAGAAATCACATAAAATGAACTCAAACCCCATCTCTGTTTCTGAATAGGTGAATAAATAGTCAGGTCTACAATAAAACAAAAATTATTTAGTGTATTGGTGTGGATGGCACTTTACAGACAACTGAGAAAAGAAGGTCCCCAATCTGAAGAGCTTGCAGCCTCAGTGAGAAAGCATCATGAGCAAATGATGGCAGATAGGTGGGGGCTAACAGCAGAAACCTGTGAACTGCTCCAGAGGGACTTCTGTTTACAAGAGGGTGTGCTGTGGGTTAAAGATTTTTCAATCTCATATGTATGTCCTAGATGTTTGTTTTGCCTTTTCTTTCCAGTGGTCAGAGGTGAAAAGGGGATTATTATGATTTGTAAGGCTATGATTTAATCACAGGTATTTTTAGTAAAAGCCATAGACAGGTCATGGGCAATAAACAAAAATCACACCCATGACCTGTTCATGGCTTACATTATACATACCCCAGCCTATATCTTAGAAGAGGGTGCTGCTGGAAAGCATAGGGGTCCACTGCAGGGGGACAGTATTAAAGAGGGTGCTGCTGGGGGGAGAAGCCAAGGGGCTGCTGCTGGGGAGAGGAGCCAGAGCTAGTGGCACCAGCCAGTTGTTTAGCACCCTCGAGTCAGCCACATTGGCCACTGCAAAAGCCATAGAGGTCACGGAAAGTCACAGTATCCATGACTTCTGCGAGCTCTGTGACAAACACAGAGCTCTGATTATCTGTATTATCATAGCACACAGAATTCCCAGTCATGGACCAGGACCCACTGTGTTCAGACAGTACCCCAAAGAGCTGTCACGATTGTACCAGAGCACAGATTAATAAGGGGGTAGGAACTTGAAAGAAATGATGTTTTTCATGAAAACATTATTTTTACTGACAAATTGCAAGAAATATCACAGTATGCAAAAAACAGGCATCAAATTGTGTGTCAAAGCAGAAGAGAAAAGAGTGTGGTCAGGGAAGAAGTTGTGATAGAGATGGAATAGAGAGTATGAAATGGGGAATGAGAGAAGAGATGCAGCTGTAGGCTGGAGCAGAACTGTTCAAACTGATGAATGTTATCAATGAGGAGCAAACTTAATGCAGAAAGGAATGAGGTGCCAGGGAAGGGACTTCTGAAGTGGAAACTGACCTTGTCAGAATAGCAGGAAAGGAAGAGGATTGTAAGAGAGTGACAGGAAAGCCTATGGTGCAATGTGATGACAACTGAGCACTGAGTTCAGCTGTTCACCACTGGTGGAGAAAGAGTGCAGAAGGGGATGACTGCTGGGAGCTCTGTCAGAGAACTTGTCCCTAGTGATGTAGACGGGTTTTGGCAGATTGGGGTTGTGTTTGCTCTCCTCTTTCCCCTGATCATCCATTTTTCTGGCACTTTTCCTCTCTTCCTACCTGCCCCAACCTCAAATCTCTCTCTGGGGAGATTCAAATTGTGGTCATGGATGATGCAAGCTCTGGAATACCTAGAATACAAAATCAAGGCAGATGCAAGTAGCAATTAATCTAGGATGCTCTGCATCTCAGTGCAAATGCAAGTGGACCCCAAGTTCACTAAAAATAGGCAAGAGTCACAGTTGGGTTAGAAGTGATCACTGTGTGGTAGAAGGGCTGTGCGGGCCAGCTCTTGGCCTCCCTCTCGGTTGGCCAACCCTGCAACAGACAAATGTCCTCCTCAAACCCTGGGTATGCAGGAAGCACATGCTGCTTCACTCTGTCTTGATAGCTTTCTAGTTTTCTCCTCTGACATCAATTCACTGATATTCAGCACAGTTACTCAGGCTCAAATTACTGAGTCAGTTAATCTCAAACTTACACCAGTACAACTCCACCCCCATCAATGGAGTGGCTCTAGTGTAGACAAGAACGAAGTGGAAATGGTTTTCCAAAGACTTGGTTACCTGGAGGCTTTAAAGTCACACTCTCTTATTCAAGGGGTCTGGAATTGTATGGATTCAGAACAAAATCTGGTGAATGAGACTAACATCCCTTTTTACTGCTTTGTATTTATTTGTATTGTTATTAAGCTGAAAATGAAAGAGCATCTATTCGATTCCATATAAATTACACTAACAGTCTATTTAAAATACAATTAGAAAGATCTGTCCATTACCCCAGAACATAATAAATAATCTGGCAACAACATAAATATAACAAGAATAAGATAGCCTCCTCAGACAGCCCCCAGAATCCTACACCAATCTCCATCTCTTCGTGGGACAGGGGAGAAAAATCACCACTACCCAATCTCCATTTTCTCATGGGCCAGGGGAGAAAAAGTGAGTATTTTTACTCTCATAAACCATATTGGTTCTGAAGTGCTATTGGCGAGAAAGCTGTATTCCATTCTGTTCCTTTGCAAATAAAACATTAACTAAATTCCAATGGCACGGGCAATTTTCCCCCTCAGTTAAAATGGAGCAAACCCATTGTCTTCATGGGTAGCACTGATGAGACTAAAGGCAAAAGTTAGTTTTGCAAAATCTTTTTCATTGTGCTACTGTCACTATGATACACCAAGGAAACCCCATTTAGCTTGACCGCATAGCCCCAGGTTTAATTTGCATAGCTAAGAAAAACATTTTTACTTGTAAATGGAGCAAGCTTGCTCTTGCATTTTCAGAGGCTCATAAACACCCAAACATCAACACAGAACTTCACAGTATGTTTCATTCAGTCACTTTTCAAAGTACAGCAACATTTTACTATTAAAAATCAGACCTAAAAAAGGCTATTTCTATGTTACTTGAGCTCTCGTTTTACATATTTAAAATAAATTATCACTGAAAAAACTGGCTTACACAAGGTAAAATGTTCCGTGTCAAACTGAGTTCCATAATATATTGTTATACATAAATTTAGAAATATTATGCCAATGATGGGACATGTTCAATTATTAAAGAATATAGGGACACAATTCATAACCAAGTATCACAAACTGGCAATTATTTATTACCAAATGATCTTATTGTAATCCTCTGTGGAATTGCTTGTGGAAATGGTGACACTCAGAGAAATGAAGAATTAATTTCTCATTAGCAATTAGCTGTTAAACTATTGGTAGGTTCTTATTGGGGAAAAAGAAAAACAGCCTAATATTAGTGGGTTAATTAAAAATATGAAAGTTTATTATTATTGAAATAATAAGGCATCAAGCAAGTATAAAGAAAAACAGAGGATAAGTAGACACTTTTTTTTCTGTGAGGAAAAAAATTTCCACTACATGCATCTGACGAAGTGGGTCTTTGCCCACGAAAGCTTATGCTCCAACACTTCGGTTAGTCTCTAAGGTGCCACAGGAATCCTCGCCGCTTTTGCAGATTCAGACTAACACGGCTACCCCTCTGATAAGTAGACACTTTGTTACTTGTTTATCACTTATTTAAATCTCAGGTGGAATACACCTGCAAAAATACTCAAACAAGATTCACATTTGATGAATGTCTTTGAATATTAACTTTGAGATACATGCCTGCATAGATAAACACAACTAAAGACACTTCTGATGCTTCGCTAGCGATGATTTGTAAACCTGTTAAAATGTCCTATATAGTTAAGACAGTTAACTGTTAACTTCCTAAACAAACAGTTAAATTGTAAATGTTTATATAGCCTGTAGATGCAAAAAATTACCGCAGATGTTCTGTGTAGTTATTTAGAAGGCCCCCAACACTGCAGTACCTGAGTGACTATGAAGTATTTAAAATTAGAAGCCTACAGTGACCATTTCTTCCTCTCCATCATGTAGGTTGAGAGTTTACTGATATTCATGTGTCAATGAGTTCTGTGTTCTGTGTGTCTGAGTATGTGAAGAAATGGGAAGAAAGTCAAATCAAAGAAGTGAGTTTCTAAACACTCTGAGGTGAATGGTCATTCTCATCACTTGTGGGAGCAAGCATCCTAGTCCAGATCCAGCATCTATGGAAGTTCTGCCTCAGGCACACATAAGCCTCTCAGCTCTTCCTTCACAACTGCCATATACCAGCCTACTGAATTGGGTTCTGCTGAGGATGGGTAGGTAGGACCCTCGATCTGGGATAAGTTAGATTCAGTCTAGCCTTTATTAAGAGGAAATGGCAACATTCCTCTTATGATCTGTTTATCAGGCCACAAGGTATGTCTACATGGCATAGTTTTTCCAGAAAAATGGTTGTTTTTCCGGAAAAACTACACTTACATCCACACTGCTATTTCGTTCTTTTGACAGAAAGTCAAAAGAACTGAAGGGTTTTTCTGATGGTGGTAAACCTCATTCTGTGAGGAAGAAGCCTTTTTCCAAAAAAGCTTTTTTTGGGAAAAGGCGTGTGTGGATGCAGAAGAGAGGGTTTTTTCGAAAGAAGAGACCTTCAAGAAAAAGCACAGGTGCCCTGGTGGCCACTCCGTCCACAGTAATCACAACTGAAATGCAAGATAGCGTCACAACTGAAATGCAAGATAGTGGACGCTATCTTTCGAAAAAGCACATCGCTTTTTTGTTGCGCTTTTGCTGTGTACACACTCTCTTTCCAAAAAAGTTTTTCCGGAATATCTCTTGATTCTTTATAAGTGAAATATCAACAGTGCTCCATGAATCCAAAAGACAAAACAGTACTTCCCTCAAACAAAACATTTAAAACACTTCCAGTGCTCCTATCTGTCATCTTGCTTTGCACTGGTCTTAATGAAAATACAACGGCACACACTAACTACTCTGCTAGTCTAAAATCACGATCCGTGAAGTTGTGTCCCATATGCTTGCTTGTCTGTCTCTCTCTCTGTCTCTCTCTCTCTTTCTCTAACACACACACACACACACACACACTTTATACAGTCTGATGTGTAAAGTCTCCCTAAGTAATGTCACAGACACACACACTTTTTTAGAAGCATAAATATACTAAATGTTATTTTGTTTCTAGTTAACCTCATTCAAGATAATGCCTCTCTCCTCTCTAACTTTGATTGGCTTACTGTCATTTATATAACCCATCTCAATTTAATTTCTTTTCCTTTATTTGAAGCATTCTATGCCATTCTTATTCTACCTGCCCATAAACACTTACATTAATGCTCTTGTTGTAGCCACTGCTGTGACTGCATTACTATAGCATTGTTCTGTTCGCAATAAACTCCCTGTTGTGTCTCTTGTGTTCTGTGATTAGTACCCTACAGACACACAGTTTGGTTATGGTTCATTTGATCAACTTATAACAGATTTTTTTCAATGAATGTATTTTTATTCTATGCTTTTGCTGGAAAAATAGAGGAGAAAACATTACTCACCCTGCATCTTGATCTAACATATCGCCTGGACTATAGAGGAGGGCAGAAGGGATATCAGGAAGATGTTCTTGTAGAGAGAGGAACTTGAGAGACTTTAGAGGACAATAGCCTAGGAAGAAATGACAAGCCAGTACCCACGTTTACTGTTTGTAAATCTGAGCATTGATTCTGCTTTCACAAGTGGCTTTCATCAAATGCAAATCACAAGCTTGGCATCTGCTGAGTAACCAGGCAGCCCTGTCCCCCCTGAAGGGGAACAAAAGCCATTGAATCAAAGGGTTTTAAAAGGATAGCAAACTTATTGTTAGAAAAAAGAAGGTTAAAAGTCTAGCAGGCTAAAATATACTTCTCAGAAACCCCAGCGATGAAGCCATGCTTGTCTTAACGATTCTGTCCAGGAAAAATGTACACACATTTACAGTATGACAGTAAGCACCTAAACAAAAAAAATGATAGATTCATTTGATTCCTCCTCACATACTCCCTCCTTGCATCCCTGCCAAAAGTCCCTCTATGCTAGTTTTACTCAAATAACAATCTTAAGTCCATATTTCTTTTTTCAGTACCAAAAATTTCAGACAACCCAGCTGTGACCCTGTCCACTCCTGCTACCCTATTAGAGCCCACTTTTGTTCCCATTGCAATCAATGAGAATATTTCCCTTAGCGAGGTGATGTAAAGACTGCTACTTCTGCCAAACATGGCATTTTTGTGATCTAATGGATTTTCCCTAAGGAGGAGCTTTTAAAATATATTAGAATAAGAAGAATCCTGACAATGATATTGGTCCATTGATAGATGGAAATGGTAGAATAATCAATGATACTGCAGAAAAGGCAGTTGTGTTCAATAAATATTTCTGTTCATTTGGAGACAAAGCAGATGATATAATGTCATCACATGGTGACAGTAACACTTTTTCTATTTCATTCATGCATCTAGAAGATGCTAAACAGAAGCCACTAAAGTTAGACATTTTTAATAACAGGTCCAGATAACTTGTATCCACAAGTTTCAAAGGAGTTGACTGAGGAGCTTGCTGGATTGTCAAAGCTGATTTTCAATAAATCCTGGAGCATTGGACAAGTTGCAGAATACTGGAGGAAAATTCATGTTGTGCCAATATTTAAGAAGGGTAAACAGGATGATCCAGGTAATTACAAGCTTATCAGCAAAATGTCAATTCTAAGCAAGATGATGGAACAACTGATACAGGACTATATTAACAAAGAATGAACAAAGGGTAATGTAATAAATCCAAATCAATATGGATTATGGAAACTAGATTCTGTCAAACTAACCTGATATTTTTTAAGAGATTGTTGAGAAAAGTAACAGAGCTGATGTTACTAGATCTGATGTTGAATTCCACAGGAATTTCAACAACTTCTACCCCATCATCAGCCTTAGCCTGAACCAGTCCACACAAGAGATCCATTTCCTTGACATTACAGTACAATTAAACGATGGACACATTTCCACCACCTTATACCGGAAACCCACCAACTGTTACACTTACCTACATGCCTCTAGCTTCTATCCAAGACATACTTCCCAATCAATTATTTACATCCAGGCCCTAAGATACAGCCAAATTTGCTCCAATCCCACAGACAAACACCTACAGGATCTATTCCAGGCATTCTCACAACTTAAATACCCACCTGGGGAAGTGAAAAAACAGATCGACAGAGCCAGAAGAGTACCCAGACATGAACTACTTGAAGATAGGCCCAACAAAGAAAACAACAGAACACCACTGGTCATCACCTACAGCCCCCAACTTAAACCCCTCCAGCGCATTATTAACAATCTACAGCCTATCCTGAAAAATGACTCCTCACTCTCACAGGTCTTGGGGGACCAGCCAGTCCTCACCTACAGACAACCCCCTAACCTGAAACAAATTCTTCCAGTAACCATGCAGCACACCTTCAACACAATCATGCAGGATCCACCCCTGCAGTCAACTCCGGTGCCAACTCTGTCCACACAACTATACAAGTGACATCATCACAGGACCTAACCACATAAGCCATCACATCAGAGTCTCGTATAACTGCACATCCACTAATGTGATTTATACCATCAAGTGCCAGCAATGCCCCACTGCCATGTATATTGGCCAAACTAGACAGCCTCTACCGCAAAGGATTAATGGACACAAATCAGATATTCAAAATAGTAACACACAGAAACCTGTTGGGCAACATTTTAACTTGCCTGGGCACTCACTAATGGATCTAAAAGTGACTATATTATTACAAGGCAATTTCAAAATCCAACTTGAGAGAGAAACTGTGGAACTTGGTTTCATTTACAAGTTTGACACCTGGAAACGAGGTCTGAACAAAGACCTGAACTGGATGGGTCACTACATTCCACTCCCTAATGACATAAAAAGCTAAGCACCGGGTACTTAGAGCCCACTCATTTAGCATTGGACACTCTAATTGACAATATTTTTCCCCATTTTTTCCTTCTCTTTCCCTCTCCATCCCCTCTCCTTTTCTGCTATTTGTACCTTGAACCCATTAACTCCATTCATCTGAACAAGTGGGTTGTGCCCATTAAAGCTCAGGATACCATCTATATTTTTTGTTTGTCTCTAAGGACTATTAATTGTTTTTTACGTTTTTTTAGTTACAGACTAGTACGGCTACCCCTCTGAAAGAGCTGATGTAATATATTTAGACTTCTATAAGAGGTTGAATTTAGTACTGCATAAGAGTTTGATTAAAAACTAGAATGATATAAATTAACATAGCACACAGTAAAATGATTTAATATTGGCTTATTGATAGGTCTCAAAATGTAAGTGTAAGAGGGGACTCATCGTGTGGGGTCCTGCAGGGATTGGTTGTTGGACATACACCATTTAACATTTTCATCCAACAACATGGGAGAAAAAAATAAAATCATCACTGATAAGTTTGCAAGTGACAAAAAAATGCAGGAATAGTAAATAATAAAGGACAAGTTACTGAGGGCACATCTAGACAGCAGGGCTAAAGCCGAAATAAGCTACACAACTTGAGCTACTTCAATTGTGTACCTTAAGTTGAAATAGCTTATTTCAGCTTTTGGTGCTGTCTACACAGCAGGAAGTCTGAGAAAAAGCACTCTTCCTCCAACTTCCCTAACTCCTCATAAAATGAAGGTTAAAGGAGTTGGAGTAAGAAGCCCTCCAGCTCGACATTATTTTGATATTATGTCAAAATAACTGCTTGCTGTGTGGACACAGACTATGTGTAGATGCAGAATAATATCAGTTATTCCGAAATAACACTACTGTGTAGACAGAGCCTGAGTTAGAGCAATATTGATTGTTTGGTTAACTGGGCACAAGCAAATAACACGGGTTTAAATTTTGTTAAATGCAAATACATACATCTAGGAACAAAGAATGCAGGCTATAGTTATAGGATGGGAGATTCTATCTTGGGAAGCAATGATTCTGAAAAAGATGTGGAGATTGTGGTGGATAATCATTTAAACATGAGATCCCAGTGCTCTAGCCAAAAGAACTCATGGGATCCTGGGATGCATAAACAGGAAAATCTCAAGTAGAAGTAGAGAGATTATTTTACCTCTATATTTGGCACTGGTGCAGACCTGCTAGAATATTGGGTCTAGTTCTGGAGCCCACAATTCAAAAAGAATATTAATAAATTGGAGAGGATTCTGAGAAGAGTCATGAGAACAATTAAAGGATTAAAATGCATAGCTTTATAATGATATACTCAAAGAGCTCATCAGTCTATTTAGTTTAACAAAGAGAAAGGTAAGAAGTGATTTGAGTACAGTCCATAAATATCTACCTGGGGAACAAATATTTATTAATAGGCTTTTCAATCTGGAAGAGAAAAGTATAACATGATCCAATGTCTGCAAGTTGAAGCTAGACAAATACAAACTGTAAAATAAGCACACATTTTAACAGTGAGAGTAATTATTCACTTGAACAATTTACTAAAAGCAATAGTAAATTCGGTATCACTGACAATTTTTAAATCAAAATTGAATCTTCTAAAAAGATCTACTTTAAAAGTTCTTCTGGGGAAGTCCTATGGTATGTGTTGTTCAGGTGGTCAAACTATGTCGGGGTGGGCAATAAAACAACGGTGGTAGCACAGTAATTGTTGTGTAATAATTGGAATTACATTTTGTCCTGCAGAGAATCCACCCACAAACTAGATTATAAAGAGAGAGAACTTGTCATGCTACACAAACAACCTGAAGGTACAGCTAAATTGAAGGAATGAATTAAATAAATGGGCAGCAAAGCCTGGGACAAGCCTTTAGCTCACACTATGAGGCTAAATTAACAGTGTCAACTGTAATGTTCTGGGGATTATTCAGATCTGGAAGGAGTTCTGTTACCACTTGCCGAGTAACTTTGGTTGCCTTAATGCTGTACTTCTATGTCTCAGGGTACATCTACACTGGCACATTATTTCAAAATAACTAGAGCTATTCCGAAATAACTTAGTCCACATCTACAGAGCCGGCAGTTATTTTGAAATAGTGTCAAAACACTGTCAAGCTGGAGGACTTCTTACTCCGACTCCTGTACCCCTCATTGTACGAGGAGTAACTGAAGTTGGAGGAAGAGTGCTCCATTTCGAAATAAGTGCTGTGTAGATGCTCCCTATTTCAAAATAAGCTATGCAATTGATGTAGCTCAATTTGCGGAGCTTATTTCAAGTTAAGCCCTGCAGTGTAGATGCATCCTCAGGGTATGTCTATACTGCATTCCTCTTTTGAGACAGGAATGCAAATGCAGCTGAGTGAAATTGCAAATGAAGCGCGGATTTCAATTTCCCATGCTTCATTTGCATAATCACGGCTGGCCACTATTCGAAATACCCTATTTCAAGATAAAAAACGCCGTGTAGACACAGTTATTTTGAGATAAAACCCTTTTTTCGAAATAACCCTTACGGTTATTTCAAAAGAAGGGGTTTCTTTCAAAATAACCGCGTCTACATGGCGTTTTTCTCTCAAAATAGGGTATTTCGAAATAGCAGCCGGCCGCAATTATGCAAATGAAGCACGGGAAATTCAAAGCCGCACTTCACTTGCAATTTCGCTCGGCTGCATTTGCATCCCTGTCTCGAAAGAGGAATGCAGTGTAGACATACCCTCAGAGTCCTGACACCAGTAGCCAGCCCACAAGCATAAAGGTCCACATGGGCTTCACCCAGCCTAGCTACTCCCTGCAGGGTGACTTCAACAGCTCTGGTCCCAAGCGTGCACAGATCTGTCCACCTAGCGTTCTTAACTACAGGACACACTGATTCTTGCCCCCTGGCTCATCATCACCACAAGTGTGAAAAAAGCCCCCAGTTATCAGTTCACTTTGGCACACACATTTGACACGGTTTGCACAGGGACCTGCTTATGGCAAAAAAAAAAAAAACTTAACTGAAAAATCAGATTCAAAATATGGAAAGCAAACACATCCTCTTTATGCAGAAAATAAACATAAAGATGCAGTTTCATGCTTTACACCTCTGTATTAGCTAAATTCCCTTTTCTCAATATGTTACCTATTGCCTTTGAATAGTTTCCAGTGAATCCCCTCCTCAGAGAGGAGATCAGTGTTTCATGGACCACTTGCCACATAGGCTAGGTCTACACTAGGGGATAAGATTGAATTAAGATATGCAACTCCAGCTACATTAATTGCATAGCTTGAGTCAAAGTATCTTAAATCGAATTTTTGTGCCATCCACACTGTGAGAAGTCAAAGGGACCACATTCTCCCTTCGACTTCCCTTACTCCTCATAGGAACAGTGCTACCCGCATTGATGGGAGCGCCCTCTCAGTTCAAATTAGTGTGTCTTCACTAGACCCACTAAATCGAACCTCAGCTCTGAAAATCTGAAAATCTCAAATCTGAAAATCAGCTGCAGCAGCTTTGATCTTCTCTATATTGTAGTCATGGCCTTAGAGACTTCCCTCCATTTCGGGATGCCGCTTATTTCAAACCCTTTTCATTTTAGGGTTTGCAATTCATTTCTTCTCTCTCTCTGACTGTAATGATTCATGGTCATGGAAATTCCTTCCTCTCTTAGCTTTTCAGGACTAGGATTTTCTTTTCCATTTCCATTTTTTTCAATGTTTGCCCATTATCCATTGATTTTTCTGGTGGGACAATGTTCTCCCTAGGGATCTCTGGACTGTGATTGTTACATAAACATGTCCATTTGGGCTGAAGCCCAGGCTCTGAGACCCATCCCCCTGACTGGTTTCACGACTTGAGCTCCAACCCAAGCAAGAGTGTCTACACTGCTATTTTTATAATATGAGACCTGAAAGCCTGAGTCTATTGACTGGGCTCTGAGAGTCAGTGCCACAAATTTCTTTTTACAGTATAGATACACCCTGATTACTTGCAGCCTATGAGCCACATCAGCGCAGCTGCTGTGTTTTCTATAGTCTGTGACATTTCAGAATGTAGGAAACCCAGAACCACAGAGCCTTCACTACGTGCTTCTGAATATCAGGCTGTTTATTTGGGTGCCTGAATATGGACTTAGGAAGCTAATCTCTCAATACCCATTTTTTGGAAGTGTTAGCCAGTGATATTGACCTTATTCTTTAAACTGTCACTGACTATTTGTCTGCCTTTCAACTGAACCTTGGCTCTAAAATCAGGAAAATTTCTCCTCTCATCCATAGGACACAGCAGCATTACATAGCTGGGTCTCTACCAGGTTTTTATAACTTACTCTGAAGCAGTCAGCTTACATGAATAATTGATCAGTTTGCTAAGGCAATTCCTAAAACTGTTAACTCCTTAGAAGATAAATATGTTTTACATTTCCAATTTCAGCATTCCCCATCTCACTTCACACACACACACACCTGCTAATGTCCCAAGTGAATCAGGAGTACAGTTTCATGAGTACACATCACTTCTGAACTAGTGGTTTAGTGACCTACTCCCACAAAAGTGTGCAACTCTGGTATGGTGTGCTTCTCAGAAATCTGCTTCAGACACATCCACAGAACCGCAGTCCTGATAACTAGCAACTCTATGCTGAAGCATAACTAATATTTATATCACCCTTTGTTCACTTCACTTATCAGCCAAGGACACTGTTTTCTAGATGGAGTCTTGAGCCCCTTCTGGAAATCCAAATAACTATGTTTCCTCCTGGCATCTCTACCAATTAGCCCTTGCACTGAAAAAACTCTGAGACTTCATTTACCATACGATCATAGAATTGGAAGGAATGTCAAAAGGTCATCAAGTCCAGTCCCCTGCACTCATGGCAGGACTAAGCACCAGCTAGACGAGTGGCTTTCAAAGTTGAATTGTGGGCCATCTGGATAAGCTACTGGCAGGCCTGCAATGCTTTGTTTACCCAAGTGTTCATAGCCAAGAAGTGTCACAGCTCCCATTGGCTGTGGTTCACCATCTCCAGCCAATGGGAGCTGCAGGAAGTTTTTTCTTGTGTCCTTAATAATGTCTATTTAAAAAACTGCTAACTGTCTTCAGTTGTTTTTCCTCTTAGACTTGCTTCCCATGGGATCTTACCTACCAACTCCATTGTCTTTATATTGCTCTTCTCCCTCCTATCATTCCTTAGAATTATGAAATCTATCATCTGAAGAAGAGGATTGTGCCCACCAAAGTTCATGAGACCATCTATATTGTTATTAGTCTCCATGGTGCTGCAGGACTATTCATTGTTTTTAAAATGTTTTCAGTTACAGACTAACATGGCTACCCCTTCTGAAATTTCTATGGTTTTATGATCACTTTCACTTAAGCTGCTTTCCACTTTCATATTCGCAACCAGTTTCTCCCTATTTGTTAAAATAAAATCTACAACAGCCTCATCCAAGTAGCTTTCTCTACCTTCTGCAATAAAAAATATTATATCCAGTATATTCCAAGAACTTGTTGGATAATCTATGTCCTGTTGAATTATTTTCTGAAGAGGTGTCTGAGTAGTTGACGTCATCTATCACCACCAAGTCTCGTGCTTTTGGATGATTTTGTAGTTGTTAAAAAAAAAAGCTTCATCCATCTCTTCTTCTGAGTCAGGAGGTCTGTAGTAGATCCCCTACCATGACATCGCTCTTCGTTTTTTATCCCTTGTATCTTTATTCAGAGGCTCTCAACAAGTCTATCTCCTATTTCCATCTCAACCTCGATCCGTGTATATATTTTTAGTATATAAGACAATACCTGCACCCTTTTTCTCAGTCTGTCTTTCCTGAGCAAGCTGTACTCTTCTATAACAATATTCCAGTTATGCATATTATGCCACCATGTCTCTGTGATACCAACTATGTCATAATTGTGTTTAATTTCTAGCATTTCAAGTTCTTCCTGCTTATTACCCATATTCTTTCATTAATATACCAACAACTAAGATACTGATTTGATTTTGCTCCCTAGTTCTGTCTTATCTATCCTTTATTACTGCTATTATAGCCCAGGCTCCCCCCAATTTCTGACCCATCTCCCAGGTCTCCATAATTGTGACTTGCCTGTGGATTTTGGTCACCTGCCCCAATGGAATCTACTCTAAAGTCTTTCTCACTAGGTTAGTCAATCTGTATCCAAATATTCTCTTCCTGGATCCTATCTCTGCTTAGCAGACCTTCATCCTGGAATAGCATGGACCTTACTAATCTGGTAGAGTTCTTTGAGGGGGTGAACAAATATGTGGACAAGGAGGATCCAGTGGATATAATATACTTAGATTTCCAGAAAGCCTTTGACAAGGTCCCTCACCAAAGTCTCATAAGTAAAGTAAGTTGTCATGGGATAAGACAGAAGGTCCTTTCGTGGATTGATAACTGGTTAAAAGACAGGGTAGCAATAAATGGTAAGTTTTCTGAGTGGAAAGAGGTAACTAGTGGGGTCCCCCAAGGGTCTGTCCTGGGACCCATCCTATTCAACTTATTTATAAATGATCTAAAGAAAGGGGTAAACAGTGAGGTGGCAAAATTTGCAGATGATACCAAACTACTCAAGATAGTTAAGACCAAAGCAGACTGTGAAGAGCTTCAAAAAGATCTCACCAAACTAAGTGATTGGGCAACAAAATGGCAAATTAATTTAAAGTTGATAAATGTAAACTAATGCACATTGGAAAAAATAATCCCAACTAAATATACAATATGATGGGGACTAATTTGGCTACAGCTACTCAAGAGAAAGATCTTGGCGTCATTGTGGATAGTTTTCTAAAAACATCCACTCGGTGTGCAGCAGCAGTCAAAAAAGCAAATAGAATGTTAGGAGTCATTAAAAAAGGAATAGAGAATAAGACAGAGAATATCGTATTGCCTCTATATAAAACCATAGTATGCCCACATCTTGAATACTGTGTACAGATGTGGTCTCCTCATCTCAAAAAAGATATATTGGCATTGGAAAAGGTTCAGAAAAGGGCAACAAAGAAGATTAAGGGTTTGCAACGGGTCCCATATGAAGAGAGTTTAAAAAGACTTGGACTTTTCAGCTTAGGGTATGGCTAGACTGCGGGGGCGGGGGTTGGGATACCAGAGGTATCCCGAAAAAACTCCGCCGTGTCCAGGGAACACATTTGCTCTTCCGCTTTTTTTTTTTTTTTTGTGTGGAAGAGCAAACGCACTCTTTCGGAAGCCCCTGTATTCCTCGTTTCACGAGGAAGAAGGTGGCTTATGAAAGAGGGGGTATTTTAGAACTTTGGCCCAGTCTAGATGGGCCAAATTTCAGAAAAGCCTCTTCCAACAAAAGTATCAGAAAAAGATACGCAAAATGCAGAGTGCATTTTGCATATATTTTTCTGATAGTCTCCTCTTTTCTAAGGGTACGGCTAGACTGTGAGGATCTATGTGGGCTATGATAGAGGTCTATAAAATCATGACTGGTGCAGAAAAAGTGAATAAGGAAAAGTTATTTACTTATTCTGATAATAAAAGAACTAGAGGTCACCAAATGAAATTAATAGGCAACAGGTTTAAAACAAACGAAAGGAAGTTTTTCTTCACTCAGCGCACAGTCAACCTGTGGAACTCCTTGCCAGAGGATGCGGTGAAGGCTAGAACTTTAACAGGGTTCAAAAAAGAGCTAGATAGATTCATGGAGATTAGGTCCATCAATGGCTAATAGCCAGAATGGGTAGGAATGGCATCTTGGCCTCTGTTTCTCTGGAGGTGAGTGACAGGGGAGGGATCATGTGAGGATTACCTGTTATGATCTCTCCCTCTAGGGCATCTGGTATTGGCCACTGTTGGCAGACAGGATACTGGGCTAGATGGACATTTGGTCTGACCCAGTATGGCCGTTCTTATGTTCTTAAGTTCATCTCAAAGCCTTCCTGGTGACACCATCTTCACAGCCAGGCATTCACCTCCAGAATGCATGTCTCTCTACCTGGGCCCCTACCTTTGACAGGAAGGACTGTGGAGAGTACCACCTGTACTTCAAACTCCTTCTTCCGTGCTCCCAGAGCCCTGTAGTCATTTCTGATCTGCTCAGGGTCATACCTTGGACTACCATTAGTGCCCACATAGGTCAGTATCATTTGGTCATAGTCAGAAGGCCAGATGATCTTTGGTAATCCCTCCATAATATCTTTTATATTGTTACCAGCAAAGGCGCACTAGTAAACTAAAATTAATGGGCCTGATCTTAAATGATGTTAAATGCCTTTGTCCCAGAAGATGGTCTGACCTGGAAACCACTGTATTTGTCACCAGCAGATATCTAGGCTCAAGTCTGAATAAACACAGACACGTATAGTGTTCAAATTTAACAGTGTATTATAAAGTACCACAGATAACAGGTAAGTTAAAACAATGGATTACAAACACTGAACAGATAACACAACCCCTCACCCTCTGATATAAAAGAAGACAGGATAGATATAACAAATGGCAGAACTTAATACTCAGTCTGTCTGAGGCAGCTTGAAGCTCAGGACCTTCAACCCTTCAGCTGGTGGTAGCTTTCAGGGGAGGAACACTGAGACGTCCTGATGCTCCGGTGTTAGCGATGGTATGGCAAACAGTTCAGTTCACGGCTTGGTCCCTGCTCTCGCAACGGACCAGTGTAGAGCAGTTCTGGGTGTCTTGAAGGGCCTTCACCACAGCAGGCACAGAACAATGGACGGAGCTCTGTGGTCACAATCCCGATGGTGTGGGGAGAAGCAGGTAGCTGAGGCTCACTGAACTGAGCTATTGCTACAGCTGTGGGCCAAAGCACCCTGTGGGCGGCAGCGGAGTCAGGTCTGCTCTGTCACTGAGCTGGGCCTTCACCACGGTCTCTGATGACGGAACGACTCTCCTCCAGGATGGTACGGGAAACTGCCAACCCGATCTCCTCAGGAATCTGGATTTTATAGAGCCCAAGGTGGGAAAATTCTGAAGGTCCCAAGTGCAAAAGCAAGGCGTACCCAGTGCAAAAGTTTGGGGCCTTGTGCAGATTCAGCGCCGTGTGCAGCTTGGTGGTGCTGTGAGCATAGCCATGTGCAGTGTGCAAAGGTAGTATTTTGGCGGCAACTGTCTCTTGGGTTCCATTTTGAATTCTTCCTTGAGCTCAGACTCCATTTTGATTTTACAATGTCTATACAGCTAACAATATGAGCCCCTAGCAGGCAGCGTACCTACTGGGATACCATGTCAGGGCAACAGATGGGTGCCTCCATCCCCTTCAAAATTTCCAACCATCACCACCCCATGTTTCCTCTTGGGAGTGGTGGTTGCAGACCTCCCAGCCTTGAGAATACAGGGCTTCTCCTCCTCTGCCTAAGGGAGTGATTCCTCATCTCTCATTGCCAGGGCAGTGTAACAGTTCTTCAGCACCATGGCGGATGTGTTGGGATCCGGGGTGGAGCCTGCTGCCAGAAGTAACCAGCTGCGTGTCAGTGACACTGTGACAGTACTACCTCCTCCTCTCCCAGAGGCGTACCATCAGTCCTTTGTAGCTGGATAGTTTTTTCAGCCTTGGATGTCTCCACATGACTACTCTCAAGGAATTCCTTGAAGGCATGTGTACTCTTCAGCCTCACCACCACCTATTTAAAATAGTTGTTTCTCTGATAGTTGGACATTCCCATAGACCATCCCCTGTGAGTCCAAAAAATACAAGAACACAGCACAGGAAAATACTGTGCCATGTCCTTTTGGAATTTGTCACCAATGCACTCCTAAATGGGGAATTTAGATGATATAAGAACTAATAGCAAAGCATTTAGGACCAATCAGCAACTTGCTAATATTAGTTTACATTAGCTTGATCTAAACACAGCAAATAAAGCAATGAATTGTTAAAGTTATAGGGTAGAAATCTCTACATCTCAATGAGCTATATATCTGATTATTTTCCTGCATGATGTACCTTATCTTGGCAGCGCTGAAGGCTGGTAATGTTCAACATTGGAGTGTTATGCTTGCTTAAGATAACTCTTTTGGTGTACCTGTATTACTGCACACTGCAGAACAAGCATATGTTTTACTAATGTTATCCAAAATGCTGATAGCCTAATGTTAAGTACAGTATCCTTGTTCGCTGTGTTTACATGAGATAGCACTATCTGTATAATATCAACATGACACATTATGATACAATTTTAATATTAATACAGCCCAATGGTTAAACCTATCTATCAGTGCTTTATGCATAGTACTCCATTTAGATAGATATCCACATGAATCCCTGAACAAGGTGAATTAGATAATCAACATGTATTGTGTGCTAAGTCATCAAAGTTTTACATAACCTCTCTAGGCCGGCACTCTCGGTCCAGCAACATCCGTGGTCCAGCATGAATTTAGTTAGCCGAATATCCACTTATCATGGGTGTGGCCACGTTTCCTGCAGTCCCATAACATTTGTTTATACCCACCAGTCCTGGCTCTCAGTGTTCTGTGCTGTTTTTTCACTCTAATTTATCCCTAAATGTCTTGTAAGAGCCCAGTAAGCAGTGGAAGTGTTGGTAATGTTGCTAGACAACATTGATCTATCACGGTTCAGCAAATTCTCTGGTTCAGCACTAAAGAGATTCAACCTGTAGTACCAGAGTAGTACCAGAGTATCTAGGCACTGTGCAAAACAGAGGAAGATTTGCTTTTGCCCCAAGGAGTATAAGGCCAGCCTTAAAAGATATATTTAGGCACCTAACTCCCCAGTCAACGACTAAAAACAAAACATAAAACATTTATCTTAAATTGGGCTCTAATTTCACTGTTATTCAGCTATTAACATAGATATTATAGATGCTTAAAATTAACATTATTAAGTTAAATTTGCTGCCAGAATTAACCAGCATCACCCTTTTCCTACTGATTTTGTACCCCTTTTTTCCCCTCCAACCAAAAAAAAATGTTCACAAGATTAAGGATTTTTTAAATCTAATGTTAAGCCATCTTCCTTTGTGTCTAAACATACAACATGTAATTTGTAACTCTAATCAACACATCTAATTTGGCTAATGCACCCTGACTGGGATGCCTGAGTGCTAATGACTCTGGGAGAGCAGATGCCCTCTGAACATCACATGAATTATCTCAAATGTATTTACATGTCAGATCCTCAACACCATTCAGACTCACCTCAGTTTGACCTTGACATTTCATAACCCAGAGGGAAAAGTTGTATGACAAAAGAAATACCCAAATTCACCAGAACAAGCCAAAGGCAGGCAAGGAAATATTATTTTAAATCTCACCTCCACTCTGGTCAGATTCAAAATAATATACTGAATGAAGCAATTTCACAGAAGAATTTGCACACTGTTCAGTGTAATCTGCAGAAATGCATGAATTGGTTTCCAGACACAAACAACTTAATCTTATAAAGATACACAATGCAGGTAGACAGCAAAAAGAAAAAAAATCAAATAGGATATCTTAACTCCTCAAGTAACTGAAAAATGTTTATGGAATATACAACTCATATGTCAAGAAAACATATCACACCCTGGCATATTTATGTATTTATTCATTGCCAGTTGTGCATTATAACTTTACAGACCATTAAAAACTGCCTGACATAGAGTTTTTACAGTGCTTAATTACCATAATAGTGATGAGTAGAGTTCCTTGGAAAATGGATTTTTACCTCAAAAATTTTTTAGATTTTGATTTTTTTCTCAAATCGTAAGAACATAAGATGCAAAAAGACACACTTTTTTTTCATGTCAAACCTGATAGCTTTCTTTGATAGCATAATAAGCCTTGTGGATAAGGAAGAAGTGGTAGATGTGGTATATCTAGACTTTAGAAAGGTATTTGATACAGTCTCTCATGACCTTCTCGGTAAGAAACTAGAGAAATACAACCTAGAAGGAGCCATTATAAGGTGGATGCATAACTGTTGGATAACCATTCCCAGGGAGTAGTTATCAATGGTTCACAGTCATGCTGGAAGGCCATAATGAGTGGAGATCAGTTCTAGAACTGGTTCTGTTCCATGTCTTCATCAATGATATAGATAATGGCAATGATATAGACAGTGGCATAAAGAGTGCACTTACGAAGTCTGCAGATGATCCCAAGATGGGAAGGGTCGCAAGTGCTTTGGAGGATAGGATTATAATTCAAAATGATTTAGACAAACTGGAGAAATGGTTTGAAGTAAATAGGATGAAATTCAATACAGACAAATGCAAAGTACTTCTCTCTCTTTTTGGCAAAAATAAATAGTTTTTTGGTTTTCTGGAAACATTTTATTTATTTTGGTCAAAATTTGGAAAGTTTGAATAAAAGCTGTGTGCTGAAAATTTGTTTTTGAGTAAAAGGCCATTTTTTGCCAAAAAGGAAAGTTGGGTTGATTGAAAATTTTTCATCTAGTTCCCAGCTTGAGACACTTTCAAGATACCTTTTTATTCTTAGATCCATATCATAGAGCTTAAGACCTAAGAGACCATTAGATTAAACTTCACTCAGTTACCTTGTATTAAGTCCAAAAACATGTGTTTGACTAAAGCATATCTTTCTGAAGGGCAAAAGACATCAAAAAATTGGGAATCCACTACTTCCCTTGGTAGTTTGATTTAGTGGTTTATCACCTTCACCCTTACTTCAGCTTCCAACCATTAGTTCTTCTTATGACTTTCTCTACCGATTAAAGAGGCCTTTAGTACCTTCTGTTTTCCCCCATGAATGTATTTATATATTGTAATCACGTCACTTTTCAGTCTTCTTTTTATAAACTGAACAGATTGAGATTTCAAGTCTCTCACTATAAGGTATTTTCCCCAGCCCTCCAATCGTTGTTCTTTTCCACTCTCTCTCTAATTTACCAACATCCTTTTAGAAATGTGGACACCAGAACTACAGGCAGCATTCCAGAGTCTCACAATGCAATATACAAAGGTAAAAATCATTCCCCTGTTTTGCCTCACTGATCCCCTGAATATACCTACAAGAATCACATTACCCCTTTTCCTCACAGCATCATACCTGGAGCTCATGTTGAGTTGCTTGTCTACTATGACCCTTAAATCCTTTTCAGAGTTACCGCTTTCTGGGATACAGTCCCCCCATTCTATAGCTATGGCCTGCATTCATGCTCCTACATGTTTAACTTTGCGTTCAGCTGGATTAAATGCACTTTGGCTGAAGACGCCCAGCTCTTTAAGCTATTCAGATCACTCTGTATGATGGCCCTGTCCTCATCATTATTTATCATTCTGCCAAACCTTTGTCTGAGTCACCAACTTTATCAGTAGTGATTATATATTTACTCCCAGGTCATTAAAGTAAATATTGAATAGCCCTGGCTTTACCAGTCCCTGGAGGGCCCCATTAGAAACATTTCTCCATTGACAGTGGCTTTGTGAGATTGGTCAGTTAGCCAGTTCTTAATCCATGCAACCTGAAGTAGATAAAGTGCATGAAGTGGTGTGGTACTAAGTCAAATAACCTCCAAGAATAGATAGCAACCTCTCTGGGGAGGGAACATCTTTGTTCTGTTCAGGGTTTAATCCATGATGAGGGCTCCTAGGGAGTACAGTAATATAAATAACAGTAAGTATATTACATCTACAGTTGACTTTATCAATCAAGTTTGTCTGACAAGAACTCTATTCTGTGGTGGCAGGCATTAATTATATTTCTATTCTTTATTAATTGAATTGCATATCAACTTGCAGCATTCTTTTGTCTGGGATTGATGTCAGGCTAATTGACCTGTAATTGCCTTGGTCATCCCACTTGCTTTTTCAAATAGTGGCAGTCTTCCACTGTTCTGGAATGTCCCTGATATTCCCAGATACATTAAATAGTAACATTTGTGAGCCAGAGATCTCAGCCAGATCTTTTAAGACTCTTGATTATAAATAATTGTGGCCTGCTAATGTAAACATTTTTTATCCCTAATAGCTGTGTAACATCCTCCTTAGTAAGAGATGGGAGAGTACTTCATTATCTTCACAATATCATCCTGCTTCTTTCCAAAATGCAGAACAGCAATATTTATTGAACACTTCTGTCTTTTCTGAATCATTAACAGTTTTACTATGTACATCTAGTAATGGGCCTACCCGACTGATAGAATTTCTTCTGTTCCCAAAGGTGAAAGTAAGGGGGTGCACCTGTGTGTGGAGCTCCAGCAAAAACTGGCTGAGCTGCAGAAAAAGCCAGCAAGGAGCTATTTAAAAATCTGTCAGGAACCCGGGTTGTGATAGGGCAGTACCTGTAAGAAATTTAAGTTCCTTTCACCCCTGTCTGTTCCTAATATACTTAATACCTATTCATTTTCCTTAGCTCTACCAGCCATGGAATTTTTCTGCTAGTATCTTCAGCTTCTCTGATCATTTCTGTACACTTCATAATTCTAATTTCAGTTGATTGCTATCTACTTGCTGAAAGTATCACTCAGTAATTAATGTTTATTGCATTCCTATACATAAATATAATCAAATTTTATAAAGGTACCTTGGGAGAGCCAAAACCTTTGTAAAAATCATCAGTTTGGCAGGGCTGAAGGTAAGCTCTACAGAAGTGGAGCAGCAGCAGATCTTAGCTTCAGTCACTTGGGAATTGGTCTGATGCTTGAAGTCAAATTACTGCAGACCTGGAGCTTCATTATTATTTGCATAATGATAGCACCTAGAAGGACTAGTCAGGAATCAGGGCCCCACTGTGCTGTACATTGCACATACATACATGCACAGTCCCTACACTAAAGATAGCAATATAAATTAGATATTATGGCCTGTAGAAACTTTATGAGGGGAATTGGGTTAAACATTTAATGAGACAACAGAAGGAAACCAAACTTGGAGGACAAAGTAGAGGTGAAACAAGTATTCTTGGTAAAGTAAGCAGCAGTCATGGCATATACACTGCCTAGCTTCAGTCAGTGCAATGTCAAAAGACAGAAAAAACCTTCATGTAATTGGTATTTTTGCTTAACAGGTGGTAAGAATTTTTGAAAACATGCAAAAGGAATTTAAGACAGTATGGAAAAACATTCATCTAGATTTGTAATATTCCAGTTTCTTGACTAAGGGGACATATGACTGAGATCTATAAAATTATGACTGGTATGCAGAAAGTAAAAAAGGAAGTGTTGTTTACTCCATCTCAATAACATAAGAACTATGGGTCACCAAATGGCATTAATAGGCAGCAGGTTTAAAACAAACAACAGGAAGTATTTTTTCACACAACGCACAATCTGTGGAATTCCTTGCCAGAAGATGTTCTGAAGGCCACGATTAGAACAGGACTCAAAAAAGAACTAAATAAATTCATGGAGAATAGGTCAACCAATGGCTATTAACCAGAATGGGCAGAGATGGTGCACCGAGCCTCTCTTTTCCAGAAACTGGGAATGTGCAACAGAGGATGGATCACTTGATGGTTACCTGTTCTGTTCTTTCCCTCTCAGGCATCTGGCATTGGCCAGATGAAGATAGAATATTGGGCTATGTGGACCTTTGGTTTGACCTAGTGTGGCCATTCTTATGTTTTTATGTAAAACTAGTCCAACTGTTTATAATGTGTTTGTATCCTTTATCTATAATCTTTTAATTTATATACAGGAGTTGCAAATAGAACCATGGTATTGATAGTTTGTCCCTATTTTGTTTTGGTTTTTGAAAATGATCTTTTTATTGATGTATTGCTGGATACAACAGTAAATGATTAACACTTTGATTTACAAACGTACACCTTCAAATTCATCCTCGCAGGGTAACCTCAACACTTTTGCTGAGCCAAAGCAAAATCAACAGGTGCAGGGAACCATTGATTTAGGCATTGGAATCTGCACTTAGGAACAGGTCCTTAAAGCAGGACTGAGCCATGACACCTGATTATCTTTTTTGACTATTTGTAACATAAAGTAATCAGAGATTTTTTTATTTTTATTTACTTTCACTACTCCAAGATAGATATAAAAAGCTGTAATATGCCTAATAAACTCCAAAATTCAGTTAAAATGGTTTGAGATGCTTGTCAGTAAAAGTGTCTGATTATGTAAGCTTGCATAGAGACTTGTGTAGCTGGAGGGCCAAAGCCTGCAAATACTTACTACTGGGCATGAAATATAGTAAAAGCTGCTGAAGTCATTGACTTCCATGGAGATACTCACAGTAGTAAGGACTATGATCTCAATCCCTTCCAAATAACAGGATCAGGCCCAGATTAAAGCACAGGCACAAAGCCCTAGAAGAAGGGGGGAGGGTGATCAGGAAGTCAAATTTTGTTTAAAATAAAAACAAAACCCCACTCATAGCAGACAAGAATGTTACTAGACTTCAGGCTATGAAGAGCTTGGACATACTAATTACACATAAGGAATGCAAAGATATCTGCTGGAGTCCACAGAGAGGCTGAAACATTAACTCTGAGGTGCGAATTGCTGTTTGCATCTAGAGTGATGTCACTGATTTGGAATTACTCCTGATTCACATTGGAGTAAATGAGATCAGGGTCCGGCTTTAAATAAGTAAAATTTGGGACTGACAGATGTTATCAGATGCAATGGAGTGTTAAAGTACAAAACAAGGTCCTTTCATCAACTTACCAATACAGTTGCTGACTTTAAAACGTATTGCAAAGCCAGCCAACAATTTATGCTCTTGCTTGCAGCAATGCAGATAGCTACACATGGGAAACAGTGAGATATAACATAACTTTAACTGAAAGCGCAACTTAAGCTACCAAAACTTTATCAGAGCCATCAAAACTTCATATTATTCTTTAGCTATCTAGGGGTATTGTTCTACCATCAATTTTGATGTAACATATCAAGAAAGTAAATTATTTGGAATGTGTGAAGTATCAGAAAAATCCATGTTTATAAAGTAACTACACTCATCTTTTTCAAGTCCTTAAACATTTTTGTTAGCTAAAAATCACTAAGTAGCAAGGCAATTGGTTGACCTGAGTTACAAAGAAAAGACAATTGTGTTAAAATCTATGTCTAAATAGTATATTGTAAAAGTAATATTGACATAGTCTGATCATTTAATATCCTCTCATTAGTGGCTAAATTTACTCAGGTAAACTCCCATTAGTTTTAATAGGCATCTGTTGCATAAATCCTACATGTTTATTTTAATCTACAAATCCTTGTTATGCATGATATGATTACCACCATCTGAAATGCTGTATACATTTTCATTCCTTTGATATTTAACATTATATGACACTTAAAAACATTAAGCAAAGTGATTAGAGGATATTGCTAAGCCTTCTAATCAAGAAGTGACAACATTATGCATACAGCCCTTAATCTTGCTGCCTATTGTGTAGTCATTATATTAACATTTACTTACATTATCATTTTTCTCTTACAACAACATTCACTTGCTGTACACTTCAGGTATATCAAACAAACAGGCTATCATAATCACTCAAAATAATCTTTGTACAGTAGTATATGTATAAGAACGATATAAACCTTAAAGAATCATATGACAGTCCAGTGACAAATACAATCTTATTAAGCATACAGCAATTCATATGCAATATTTATACACTGAGCCAATTACATTAGAAATGATTTCAAGATACTACATGTAGGTTTAAGGTAATGGGGGGAAGGGAATATTTTGCAGACTGGAAAATATTAGCATTTTGTCCTCTCCCCATCTTCCCTCTGAAAATGTTCAGCTTTGAAACTGATCTGCCAGCTCTAATTGGTCACAATTCAACAAGCTATGTAAGTAAAGGCTTAACCTGAAGCATGTGAATAATCCCCTTTAAATTCACAGAAAAGTGAAAAATTCCAGAATTTTAAAGACCAAGGTAAGTTTAGTTCTTTATGCCATTTTTTTATTTCCAATACGTTCATTACTGTGATATTTGTTTTCCCAAATATGTACAGAAGCACTTTACAGGCTTTCCAAATAACCAAGATACCTAGCCCATGGAGCTCACTAGCTCATTTTAAATGTGATGCAGCAAGAGGAAAGCTATGGTGAGGAAGGGAGGAGGTCGCAATTATAAGATTACGTTGTCACTCATTTTGTGGCACGTGAACCTTGATAATTTCATTACCGGGTCAGAGGAAGGAAAAGACTGTGGCTTGGCTTCTTTTGACCACAACTCAGTTTATTTCATGTTTTTACTGGCTCTTTCACTTCCTCTTTTCATCTTCATTTTTTCCTGCTTAAAGAAGCAAACCAGACTAGATCCAAAAAAGACAGTGCAAGCGTTTCAAAGAATCTCCGGCTGCAAGCATATAATCAAAAGAGTGTCCTGTCTTTAGACAGCCTGGGGAGTAGGAAGGGGGGAAACTTATGTAAGAACTGTGCAGAAATCAAACTAAGTCAAACCCCAATTTATCTAAAAAATTATCCTATTTTTCTGGTTCTCTTATGCCTCTAAAAAAAGAATATTAAAAAAAAAGTATGTAAGATAGAAAGATTTATCTTTCCGTTTTCTTAATAATATTCTTCAACTTCAGACAACCCAGGGAAAGTTTAAGAAAAAGCTACAGACTCTGTGTTGACTGTTGCCATGGTAAGCATCTCAGACTTTACTATAGTAATGGGTAATCAATAAGCCCCTGAGCCCCTGCCTGGTGTTTTACACACTTTGGAAAGATCCCCATAGTTCTCATGAACATGTTTAAGACAGAATTTCACCTTGTGAATCTGGAAAAATAAGAAGTTTTTCCCTTTCTTATTAATGCTATTATTCCATATGTAAGTCTACCAGACTCTGTACAAGTATCTCAAAATATCTCTGTATAAGTATCTCAGTTCTAGCAGAGAATAGCAATCATGTTCATTTCTTTGATGGCTTTGTATATATAGGTATTTTCCATAGTCAAAAATCACTTAATATTCACTGATGATTAAGGCCAAAATTAAGGCTTATTAAGTTGTTATGCTTGTCATTAAAAGCTTCCCGGAATGACCTGCTGACCTGGGGCCTCGCCTCTGATGCATTGATCTACTCTACCATCAAATGCCACTGCTAAATATTCTAGAATATAATCAGAGGGGTAGCCACGTTAGTCTGAATATGCATAAACAATCAGAAGTCCTGTGGCACCCTACAGACTAACAGATTTACTGGAGCATAAGCTTTCGTGGGCAAAGACTCACTTCGTCAGATGTATCTGATGAAGTGGGTCTTTGCCCATGAAAGCTTATGCTCCAGTAAATCTGTTAGTCTGTAGGGTGCCACAGGACTTCTCGTTGTTTATTCTAGAAAATAATTTTACTCTTCCAGTCTTAATCATATCGTGGGTGAACATGGCTGAAGAGTTGTCCTGTTTCACCCCAAATATGACTTCCTTCTAATGACACTTTTGTGAAATATTCCTTAGATCAGTGGTTCCCAACCTTTTTCATACCAGGGACCAGCAAACCCATTCAAAAATGGTTGGTGGACCATCACGAAAATATTTGTAAATTCAAAAAATTTGTAAATTTGTAAATTCAAAAAATTTGTAAATTCATTATGGTAATTAATTTATTTGCATACTTGCATATTCAGTATGGTAATTTTAGGTATTATTTTACATTATGTCTGTATGCACACAATACATGCAGAATAGTTCTAGTTTTCACTAATTTTTGGAGAAGCCTTATTTTTATAAGAATAGAGAGCCAAACATTTCTGCTAGAATAGAAATATTCCTCCAGCTGGAATACTAATCAATTCACACCTTAGTGAACATTCTTTGAGCTTCTAAGAGCTGCATATGAAGACAATGCAAGATAGCAGTGCTTTGTGTGATAAATCTTGCCTTCTCTTTGACTGGGTGGTTAAGAGTTAATGATTTCTAAGTAATCCAATTTGGGTAAAAGTTGTTCATGGTGATTCATAAACAACTTTGTTCATGGTGATTCATAAACAAGTTGTTCATGATGATTCATAAACAACTCAAACCAGCACATTTGCTTCAATTTAATTTATTCGTGCATGAATGTAAATTTCAGCATATTTCAGTATTTTTAAAGCAGGGAGGGAGGAGAATGGGATCGCAGGGGCAGCCGCCCTCCCATGGTGCTTGTCCTCGCCGACCAGGGCAGTCACTTTCCCGGCCTTTGGCCCCATCAGCTGGGGCAGTCACTTTCCACACAGCACTTGGCCCCACTGGCCAGGGCAGTCGCTTTCCACACTGCGCTTGGCCCTGCCAGCTGGGGCACCCTCCCTTCACCAGGCACTGGGCCCTGCCAGTCAGGGCAGCTGCTCTCCATGTGGCCCCACCAGCCAGGCTGCATAGGGAACAACAGAGCTGGAACTGGGACCACGGTGAGGCTGCCCCAGTAGGGACAGCCTCACTGTGGTCCCGGCTTCAGCAAAGCACACCGGCTGCCCACCGTGCCACTCAGCCTGCTGCTGCCTGGGGAAGTGGGCAGGAAGGGAATTCCCTGGGGATCCACAGGGGGCGGGGCTAAAGAAAAGCTGTGGGCGTGGCCTCGCAATGTGCCATGGCCCGGCAGACAGGAGTTTGCAGCCCGCTGCCAGTCCACAGACTGGCATTTGGGAACTGCTGCCTTGCGTCACTTTGAGATTGTTTAGCATGAAAGATGCAATATAAATGTAATAAGATATGATTTTACATGTATTCACAATAAGTACAATAACATTTTCTCCAAATGATTCATTCTGCATTTTTTATATTTTGCTAGCATTTTTGTACATTAAGAAGTTGGAGAAATTATGTAGTTATTATAACATAGTGTCAAGCATGCTTATAAACATTTAATTGTACATTATTTTTGCCTCCCCTGGAAAGTGCTACATTTCACCAGCTCCCTCCCCAACCCCAAATATAAACCTTTTTTCAGCATTTATGATCTTTGTAACTGTAGATTTTATTTTTAAATCCAGTGATGAAAAGGGATTAAGATCATTTATATATTTCTCAGTAACACTAATCACTTATCCTAGTTCGTAACATAAACTTATTTAAAAATGAAAGCAAGGTTCCTACCGTAAAGGAAATGAAGGGAATCTAATCATGTCCTTGTATGTCAAAAAACATGTAGGCAAATCAGCAGAAATATCTGTCAACAAAAACTTTTGACAAATATTTTATTTTTTCTCGCTATATTTCACAGGAGTGTTTTTTTCCTACTGCCTGTCTCACCTATCAACCAGGCAGATCATTAATTCAAGAGCCACTAGCTAAAGACAATTAGTGTGTCTCATCTCCAATATTATAGACCTTCTCACTCCTTCCTGATCATTGATCTCTGTACTGCAAAAGAATATATCTCCTTTCCCTTCTTCCTAGAAATTAACAAATCAGTAGCACTAGAATATTCTTCCAATTACTAACAAAAGCTATCAGTTACAAACACACTATTTCTATGGGGTATTTTTGTTAAAAAAATGTCCATATAAAAATAATATAAAGAAAAATATAAGTATGGTGTATAGTCACAAGTATTAAAGCTATTTAGTTTTAAGATGTTAAAATACTTCCATTAATGTATTCTACCTACGATTCTGTGGAATAAAACAGATTGCTTTTACTAGCAACTCAAAATGACAAAGAAATACCAATTCCCACTTGTCCTTAACATAAAAGGAGCATAAAAAATCATATCTAGGTAGTCTATCTAAAATTAGAGTCAGTACCTGAATCTTCATGATCAAAGCCAGAACTATAGTTCAGAAACTGAATGTCTTCCATCTGCCAAGGGGTTAAATACTGAACAACTTAATGTACGGACATTACATTACACTGACCATAACAGCTCCCAGAATTTGACATAAGCACATGCAGCATCAGATAGAAATTGTAGCTGCAGGATCTGGGATCATACTGGAGTAATAGTGACAAGACAGAATAATAAACTGGCAGTGGAAAAGAAAGAAGAATAGGGAAGAGGGGAAAAAAGGGAGAAAGAAGTTAACCTCCAGTAAATAACTCTCTGAG
Organism: Pelochelys cantorii; assembly: GCA_032595735.1. Lineage (NCBI taxonomy): Eukaryota > Metazoa > Chordata > Testudines > Trionychidae > Pelochelys > Pelochelys cantorii. Next base: position 30,458,706 of record CM064331.1, read on the forward strand.
GGGTCTACCTACCCAGTACTGTGCATTCATGAATCAAAACCATCTATCATATGGTCACTTTGCAGCTTTTTATAATGCTGAAGTATTGCATCTTTTGACTTCCAGCTTATTTAAGCCTTGCTTGGATGTAAGCCTGACATTGATTTCTCAGCTGTCTATGTGATATGGAAAACCACTTTGATTGCAATATTGCAAAATGAATCTTTGTGTCATGATATTTTTAAAAAAATCTCAGGCAAAAGTGTGTTTGAGTGCTTTGAAATATAGAATCCACCAACAGGGAGAAGGAGGTAAGTTCTGTACAGAAAAAAAGAACATGTCACATAACTGAATACATTCTGTAGTTATTCCCAGGAGCTAGAGAAAGTAGCTAGAGGGGGGAAAAAAACTGACAATAGGTATATTGCCTAGAAACTGACAACATACATAAATCTACTGCATTACGCCTCTGTTCATTGATTCCCTTTCCAAAGCTCAGTTCCATAATGTCACAAAAGTAACTTTTTCCAGACATTTTTTTGCGTTTTAGAAATTTCTAGTAAATTTGGATCCTGAAGACTGCTATAATTAATGTTTGCATATGTTTTTTCCCTCCCTTCTTTTTGCAACACCAACTGCCAAGATTTTTTACTGAAGTTTTCCTACGTGGTGAATTGTCAGCCATATGTGAAAAAGAAAGCGGAAATGGGCTTAAATAAGGTTCCTTCATTCAAATTGTTATAGGTACAATATGGTTCCTTACTGAAAGCAAGACAACAATTCTGTCTTAAGTTTCTGTTGATTTCAGATCACAAGAGCACAGTCCAAACAGTTTAGACCCAGCAGGAATTCTTGGTTGAACTAGTTTTAATATTTCATTGGGAGATTTTGCATTAGTATTTGTGTAAGAAAATATTAAGATTTGTGATACAAGTACTGTAAAAAAAGAGCTTGTACAAGTGACAGGAGAAAGGGGCTTATGTCACATGGTAAGGGTATGTCTACACAGCTGGGCTAAAGTCTAATTAAGCTATGCAACTTCAGCTACGTCAATTGCGTAGCAGAAGTTGAAATAGCTTAATTTGGCTTTTGAAGCTGTCTGCATAGCAGGAAGATGAAAGAAGAACACTCTTTCTTTGACTTCCCTTAACTCCTCGTAAAATGAGGGTTACAGGAGTCAGAGTATGAAGTCCTCCAGTTCAACATTATTTTGAAATAAAGGCTTGTAGTGTAGACGTGCACTATGTTATTTCGGAATAACATCAGTTATTCTGAAATATCGCTGCTGTGTAGACTTACCCTAAGACGCCTTCTGATCAAAGAATTTTTTAAAATCCAGAAGACATCAGGCAACATAGTGTAGAGTAATTAATGTTTGATGCACAAGTTATAGTATTACATTATGGAAATACCAGAGTTAAGCTTGTCAGATGCTTTCAATCACTTTTGAAAGCCCAGTATCTAACATTAATAGTGTAGAAGATACTAATACTAAGATGTCTGAGTGTTATGGTGGCAATGATCTGTTGGCTCAATCTTATTTATCTCAAGTGGTTTTAATTTCTCTACAGATAAGCACTTTGGATCATAACTTTAGAAGAAAGCTAGAGACAGAAGGTGAAACCCTGGCTCCCCTGACTTTAACTGGAATTTTACCATGAACTTCTGCAAGAGCAAGGATTTGATGTCTGGCTGATATGGTTCTTGTGGCCTATCCTCAAAGATTTATGGAGCAAAAGGGATTCAAGACTTGTTTTACTGACACAATGGACCATTCCTATTGATGGTGCTTAGTACTGGTACTTAGAGGTCCCAGCATTTTCCACGGGTCACCATAGTTTAGAGAGAGCCTTCAATGGCTAAGAGATAAAATGGGAAAACAACAAATCTCTTATGTAAGGGTACTAGATCCATCATGCCCCACCAGGGTTTGCTCATAGGTTTGATAGGGTATACAGCTGCTGGCTCCTAGAATTCTGCTTTTCCAGGACAACACAGTTATAGGCAGGTGGTGAGCTTGAAGTAGTTCAGCAATTCATTTACTAAACCAAGGATAGTCGAGCAATTAGGGTGCTAGCCTAAGATGGCAGGCCCCTTGGTTCAATTCTGTGCTCTACTAGAGACTTCCTGGGTGACCTGGGGCAAGTCTCTTAGCCTCTCACTACCTCACCTCTTCATTAGGGATAATACTTGCCTACCTCAAATAGGACAAATATATTACAAATTATGAAGTACTTTGGTGATCTAGTGATGAACAGTGTGATATAAGAGAGGTATTATTATTACCACCTACAGACATCTAGCAACTTTTTGTCCACTGAGTAAGGGTTAATCAGACAAACACATCATCATCTGATTAAAAGTTGGGAGGAAAAAAATCTATTACTTAAATTACTTTATTACATATTTACTTATATTTATTATGATCCTTTGTGTCCCTGACCTTTGTGTGTCCTTCTATATTTCCTTTATTTTTCATCAATACTGTTCAATATTACTTAATGGCTTCAAGGATAAGACTTTTTCAAATTAGATACCTTCACTCTGATGTTAAAATTTGTAGCATTCCAAGACTCCAATTTTATGTATTGGATTGGTAGGTAATTAAGTGCTGTGCAATACCCTTTGGGATGACAAGATAATACGTATAGATACATTATTTTGATATAAATTGCAGTCCACTTGCAATGATGCTAAGAGGTCTGGGCATTGTCCATTATGCAGCTTTGTAAAAGCTATTTGACTATAAGGCCAGACAGAGGAACAATTTGTCATGCAAAATAGGTACTGCAGTTATGATACAATAACTAGATATATCCAAGACAACTAGAAAGTGTTACATAAATAATAGTACACCAGCAGGTGAATTGGAGGATGGGGGCAGTAAGCTTGCCCAGGTGAATCACCAAAATAAGACATTAGTCACGTGTTCAAGAATGATCTTGCATGCTCTCTGGGATCCTTACAATTGGCTCCTCACTGTGATTTGAATATGCCCACTGGGTCTGCTGGATACTTGGGCTTGGTTTTCCCCTCAGATGTTCTGTGCACTTTGCTAGGCTACCTCGGCTGACTCCTTCTTGATTTGGGAGAGGAAAGGGTGGGTTATATTTGGGAAAGATATAACCCTCATTCATGACGCCAAAATGAGATGTCAGTATTATATTTTATTATAGGATGTGCATGTAGCACTGCACCCATGAGGAAGTTAATCATTCTGGGCATGTCTACACTAGGAAATTATTTCAAAATAACTAAATTTGAAATAACAACTCACAAAATAATGATTTTGAAATAAGCTTATTCCCCGAAGAAAGTAGGAGTACAGAACCAGCCTGCTATTTCAAAATAATAGGCTTGGGGTAGTGTGGACGCGCCGCTTATTATTTCGAAATAAGGGTGTTGTTTTCAAATAACCAGGGCTCTGTAATCAATTAACTCTTTAGATAGTGTGCAGCAAATGATGCATAAGGCCACTGTGATCCTAACACACACTCAATAGCAAAGAGTTCACTGTTCTGTAACAGCAACTCTTATTAGGCTTGAAAAACTCTTTACACTCAACCTGCTGCTTTCATAGTATTTATCCAAAAAGTGTTTCGTAAGGTGTCAAGTGAAAGCTGGTGACACACTGTTCATTAATATAATTGTAAAATGTTTGTATTGGCACTATATGAGGAATTGTGTCTATACACACTGAAATTATGTTTCAGAGTCTGTAACAAAGACTGAGCTGACGAACAGGTTTTCAGCCAGACAAAACATTTATTCACCTATCCCTGTTTGATGTATATTGAGCATTGTATATAGCCAACACAATGGAAGCCCAATTCACGTGTGAAAGTCTACACAAAAACAGATAGACAGAGAGTATGGCAAGACACCTTGGAGCCACTTCTCAAGAACAGAACTATATAAGCCATACTTTCTTTGGGGGGGACAAAACAATGAGTTTCTGGGAAATATGTGGAAAAGAAAAAAATCATTTTATCATCCTTCACTGAAGAAGTAAAAATGACAGAACTTTTCGATGCATGAAAACTGGATCCTGGCCATGGGTCCCAGTGACATTGAGAGGTTGCTTTAAGCCTATTAACATTAAGTTTAGACTATAATAAACATATTCAACTTTCAGTTTTATTTTGTAAGCAGTTCTTATCTTTGCTCACTGCCTCTTAAATCTTAACTTTTGTTAATAAATGTATTTGTTTTCCCTATAACATTTATTGGTGCTGATACCCGGATGACTCAGACAAGCTTGTGTGTACTGTTCCCTTGGGCAGGGATGTCCCGAGGGGAGCGTGGGGCCTGAGGCAACACCCCTCCCCCACAGTGCTTCAGGCGGAGAGCCTGGCAGCCTCCACCCTCCATTCTAAGCCCCACCTCTGCCACACTCCACCCTTTCCCCAAGCCCCGCCTCAGCTCCACCCCTGCTCTGCGCTCTTGCCTCCTCCCACGAGTAATTACGTAGGGCCTGGCACAGCAGCAGCAGGGGTTCCCCTCACACACTACGTGGGCAGTGGCAGCTGGAGTGATTAGGGCAGCCTGCTCCACCGTCCTCTCCCACTCTGCTACACCCCACTTACCTCGTACCTTTAGCATCAGCTGCAGCCACCACAGGGAAGATTAACACATGCAGCAACTTACAAACATTTTACAGAGGATCAACACTAAACTCATCCTTACAAGTCTAGCCCCTCTCTTGAACAATAATAACAAACCGATGAGCAGATCTGGTTTCCAGCTATGAATCTGTCAGTGCTCAGCTGACACCTAAGACCTTAGCAAGAGCTGGGAGTTGATATTCAAGCATCACACCTGTTAACTCCGTTCAGCTCTCACACCCTTTTTCTTCCCTCTCTTTCAAATTGCTGACACTGTAATTCCTTGGAAAGTAGACCTTGGCTTGGTAGGTCTTGTCATGCCTTGGTTATAATGAACAAGGAGCTGTGTTCAGAGCAGACTTCTACCATCGCTCTCTCTTTGGTTAAGAAGCCATATTAAGATGCAGATCTTACTGTTCAGTGTGATCCTTTGCCTTGCTTTGCCTTGCTGAGTTCTCCAATCTCAGGCTTGTAGTTTGATACACACAAGGCTCTGAGTCAGAGTTCAGCAACCTACTGCACCCCCTAATGCAGCCGCGGGCCCGTCCTTGTCTCCAACCTGCCCTCCCACAGCTCCAACCTCCTGTGGCAGCAAACTACCCATCCCCAGCTTCAACCCTCCCTCCCCGCCCCACAACAACCCGCCAGCCTGCAGCTTCAACCCCCCCGGCAGGACCCACCTACCTGCAGCTTCAACACACTGTGACAGCAACCCGCTCACCCACTCGCCACATGTTCTAGGCCTGAAATGCCAGTGCCAGTGCCCCACAACGTGGCCTTAGCCGCAGCGGCAGCCGGTATCCCAATGTGGCTCTGGCTGCTAGAGCGGCTGCCCGAGCATCCTCCCGCAATGTGGCCCTGGGCCTTCTCCATCCCCATCCCCATCAGCGGGAGCAGCCACGACACTCACATTCCAGGAGCAGGAGGAAGGGAGTGTTGCTGGGGAGGTGGGCAGGCTTAGATTAGAATTTTTTGTGCATTGCTGTGTAGGTGCCGTGCAGACATGCACGTTAAGGGGGCACTGGCTCAGGCTCTCAGCTGCATGGGGGGAGGAAAAGCGGGGTGGAGCTGAGTTCCTGCCTTGCGTGCCAATGAAAATTGGCTCACATGTCACTCTGTATATTTTTAGTGCTACATGGGTGCATGACAGGTGTATTAACTTTGTCTCGGACACGAACCATCAGCATCGGGGTTCAAAAGCCATCCCATAGTCAGGTGTTTATTGCTTGTTAGATGGACAGGGCTATTAAAAGACTAACAGCTGAGCTTTTATCATTTGAAAATTCTCTAATAGTAGAGTAGAAGCAGTGTGCTCACAAAGCATACTTCAGGCATCTGATGAAGTGAGTTGCAACTCACAAATGAGAATGCCATAAGAAAATTGTTAGTCTTTAAGGTGCCACCAGACTCCTCATTGTTTTTGCTGAAACAGACTATCATGGGCTACCTCCGAAACCTGCCACCTTTGTCAAGAACTTGCGGATGTACAGATGAATAGCTCTGAGTAGCAGCCAAGCACTAATTATCATTCTCTGCAGAAGGCAGAGGTTTGAACTAAGTGGATACATGAAGTGGCAGACCACTGGTCACACCATTTCCACTCTTCCTCTTTGCAGCCTCTCCAAAGTCATCCTGCCCCTCCAGGTCAGCTAAGCCAGCCACTCTGTTGTATTTCCCTGCAGAGTGATGGGGCAGGATTGCGGACTGTGTAAGTAAATGAACAGAAAGGCTGCCATACTACTTGGAAAGTAGGGTTGTCTCACTTCGGCAGTTTAGTTATTTGGCTACATTTTCCACTGGTATATGCTAGGAATCTCTGTTGAAGGAGGGGTGAAGGCTGGAGGGCTGCATCAGAAGAACATTTTACATTTCTAGAACAACCTGTAATTTCCATGTAGCTGTGGCTGACAAGGCTGTGTGTAGTAGGGCAGAGGAATGTTGCTGCTGTATTTCTCCAGCTGTTGAAGAGAGCAAGGACGCAAGTGACTTGGTTACAGAATTACAAGAGAAGAAACAGGATAAAAATGGATTAAACTGGGTTAAATTCTTCTCCTGGGTTGTGTACAGGTAGCTCACCAGGGACAAAATCAGGGTTTTTATGACCCAAGAAAGATTCTGATACAGTACTTGGCTGAGATTTCAATATCCTGATGCTAACAAAGTCATTTATGGTAGGAACGGTGTCCCTAGCATCTGTCTGTCAGAATGGGTGATGGAGAAGGATCACTTGATGATTGCCTGTTCTGTTCATTCCCTCTGGGACATCTGGCATTGGCTACTGTCAGAAGACAGGATACTGAGCTAAGTGGACCTTTGGTCTGATCCAGTGTAGCCATTCTTATGTCAGCCGTAGACACACATGCTGTATATGGAAAGTGGCATTAAGGTAAACTCTGGTTAAAGAAGAGAATTTCAGTAGCTGCTGCTGCTTTTACCTGCAGTTAAAACCCCTAATATACAATACAATCAATAGTACAGAACACAAGTCATGCTACATAAATATGATGCTACATAAATATGGTGTTTGCTCTGCTGCCTAACTTGGAATGGCACTTTAGTCCAACACTGCATGAGAAATGCAGTAGCAACAAACCATGCATGTATTTTGATATAGACACTGGCAAAATGAGGACAGACACATGGACAGATCTAAGCAATGGGCTGCGATTTTAATTAAATTGCCACAAGGGGGCACTACCCCCCTTCACTTATGTTCTCCTCTACCAAGCATTAAATTGGTTTTCCAATGTAGAGGTACCAGGGTCATACCATATAATCTGTAACTCAGGATAGGTTTGCCTCAGCTTACTCCTAGCACTCAGTTCTCTCTCAGTCCTAGCACACACACCCCATTGGAGGACAGAGGCACAAAAGGGTGGGGACCTAGCCTTGATCTTCAAAGCTGCAAACAGATTAGGTCAAGTCTACTTTATAGACAGCCTCTCCCACTGCTGCCAAGGGACAGTGGCTGCTCCACCGAAGATGACAGTCTACCACCAAGGGATGTATTCTTATCCCTGAATGGTTACAAGCACTAGTGTGCACTTTCTGGGGGTTTAGTTTTGTTTGGCGGAGAAACGAAAGATGAGGGGATTTATTTATCACAAAAATGGAGCAAGTTTTGTGAAATTAGCTTGATCTGTCCAAATCCCTGACTTTCACATGAATAATCTGAATAAACCTCTTTTAATCCTGCCAAAGGTCTGCTGCTCTTCATAATATGTAATACATTGGGCTCAGTTTAACAGAAATATTGGCTTTTTAGTCTTCACTCCATCTACCTACAAATCATGTGACTGACAGTTAAATTGCCGTCTATGAAGATCCTGTCTGATATTGTTGTAGCTCTGGTTTGCCCCAGGATGTAGGTCACTGTTAATGCAGAGCTCTCCTTGTATCCTTTGCTCCCATGCTGCATTTAGATGATGGCTTGTAAATGTGACATTGTTTTGGAAGGAAATCTGAAAGATGTAAATCCAGCATCCTTCATACACAGTTCTTAAACTGCAATTTCCATGACCCTTGACATCTGCCGTCAAATGTGTTTGGCTTGTTTATCCTGGGGTGAATGGGCAGATTGCTGCCATCTCAATTGCCAGCCTTGCTCTGATCCTCATTCTTATATTGTTGCACCTTTATGTTCAGAGGTGCTGAGTGCCTGCAGCTCCCATGGGTATAAACTCGATTTTTGTGTGCTTAATATCCCTGAAAACCAGCCCATTAGAGATTTTAGCCCTGAGTAGGCAGCCAGACATATGGAGCAGAGGCACAGTCACTGTTGCCAGACATGCAAGTCTCCTGTATCAGGAAGGGCTGTTGTAACGGGGGGAAGGCAAGTGGTATTTCTCTCTCCATCCCCTTTTCAGACAGCCCCTGCCAACAGTAGCTGCAATTGAGTTCATGGACGCAGCACTCCTGACCCAACTCCTTTTGACCACATTCCCTCCCTGGCCAGTTTTGGCTTTAAAGCTTCATTTTAAACCACACATTAGGGTCTGTTTGCAGTGTAATGTACTACTTATCTTCCAGCTTCCAAGTGCTGGGCTAAATGCAAGAGGCACAACTCTTGTTAGGACACTGGGAGCTCAGAATACAGGTTTCACCACAGATTAAAAATTCAAGCATTTTGGGTAGTTCGAGGAGTGACATTTTACTCTATTGATAACAAGCCACTGAGTTCCCTTTCAGGGTCTCCTCAGGGAACAGTGTGGGGAGGCAGAACTTTATTCCTTGTTCCCCTTAAAAAGAAAGAGGGGGCATTGCGGAGAATACCTCCCTCCGCCCACCCTCCCCCCACCCAGGGCTGACAACAAGAGCTGGAGGAGAAATAATAGCAGCAACTGAGAAGAATGTTAGTCTTCTTGCTGGTAGGCTCCCTGCTATGCAATTGAGCCCTTTGCCTGCCTGCCTGACAGCTCAGGCTGTCATCACTGGGTTGGAGATCCCCTCGGTTGTGAGCCCTGTGCCAGCCCAGCTGAGAACTCAGGCTGGCAGGGCCTGAGTGAAATGGGGTAGAGGGCTGACAGCCAACAGGCATCTCCCATGAAGATGGAGTTAAGTTGATGTAGTAGGCAATTTACATCAGTGGGAGTACCACTGTAGTATTGACACTGAAAGAGTTAGGTCAACATAAGCTGCCTTATATCAACCTAACTCTGTAGGTGTCAGCCGGTGGTCAGGGCAGTGAGTGGTGTGTGTGTATTATACACCCGAGACTTCAACTGCTAGGACTGGGGTCCCTTAGCAGCGGGCAACCTGGAGGAGGTTGACGGGCGCCCCAAGAAGTTTGCAGGGAGAGCTTATTACACCTCAGATTTTGACTGCTAGGATACACGATCCCTTCGCAGCGGGCAGCCTGAGAGATGAGAGATGCCCCAACGGATCTCTCCCCTGGAAGCGACATGATCCAACGCTCAAGCTCTCCCTATATCTGTCCCTTATGACCGGCTGGAGTTCTTTTTAAAATTGTGCTTGGTTCTGTTACAGCAACTGAAGGAGTCAGGTCACAGCTTAAACAGTTACTATTTTATTGTTACAGGGTAAACTTAGCTGTTAAATGCTACTACTTTGTTACAGATAACACAGCCACTACAAAGGATAGGACAGAAATTACACTAATAAGTCACTTACAGGTACCATGAAACTCTTTTGGTTCTCTGAGCTCTTATTAAATGCATGCAAAATAGACACCTAGCAGGTATATATTCTCACCCCTGCGTTCCAGACTTGGCGTGGCCAGCGTCTTTCTCTCAATCCCTCGGGAAGAAGTAGGGCGAGGTTGGGCGTCCCACAGACCTCGGGAGACAATCAATACCTGCCAGCAGGTGTAGATGATTGGAGCTCAAATGGGGTGGGCTACTAAACCCCTCTTTATACCCCTTGGGTCACGTAGGCTTCTTCCTGGTCTCAAGTGGCCAATTAGGAAAAATGGCTTTGAACGCCAAGTTTCCAACGAAGGGTGCAAAGCATAATTCACACCTGGGAAAATGCAGACAATGGGCACCTCTGGTATGTGATGGGCGAAGATTCCTCTCCTGGGACAGTACAGGCGTGTCAATTACTGGGACTAGCCATCAGGGCGGCAGGAGGCCTCGGGTCGTCAGCTAGCCCATTTACTGTCTGGTTTCTGTTTATTAGAGTCAGGGACAGGCAGCACACCTGCGTTCCCAGGGCATTAAAGGCTGACTGCCTTTCTCTTGCTCTCTGGGGGTGGGGGAAACAAGATGGGGTTCATGTCTGGCTACAGTAGGGTAAACCAGCGCCCAGGCTCAGTTAGATAAGACATAAGTGGGGTATATTTTTGAAATGGATCAGGATAGCTCTTTAACAGCATATAGCAAGGATTTAGAACAGGAAGTAAACAGAAGTGTCTCAAATCGGAGTTGAGAGGTTATATTATATCTGTATTTGGCACAAACACTGCTGCAATACTGCACCCAGTTCTGGCATCCACAACTGCAGAGAAATGCAGATGATTGGAGTGGGTAGAGAAGAGACCCATGAGAGAACATGCCTTCTAGTGATAGATGGAGCTCCTAGAATCTGGCTTAACAGAAAGAAGGTTAATGGACCAGAGGAGGGGTTGGAGAGGACACTTACCCTTAGAGCCCTCCCTTGAATCAGTGTAAAATATTGCTGCTACTTTGGCTTCCATGTCTACTGTCTGCCTCTGATTCTGGGGTCATTCTCTCTTTTTTCTGAGTGTCTCTGTCCCAATGACTATTCCACTGTGGATAAATATTTAAATAGTCGTTGGGCCAGAGAGAGTGAGAATGATTCTGAGGTATGGTGGTTCACTCTCAAAATGTTAGTGCTAAGTTTAGAGGCCTACAGGGCTCAGCAGGAGATCTGTGGATTGCAGTGGAGCCTAAACTGGTGCCTCGGTGTGGGGAAGCATGGAGAACAACCTCAGGAAGATTTGGAGAGAAAACAAAGAAAGAGAAAAGAAGCTGCAGCAGGGCTGATCTGGGGCAGAGAGACACAAAAAGGCTGAACTAGAAGCTGCTTGGAGGAGAGCCAGCCACTGCTCTAGTGTTTGCAAAAGGGGTCTCTTACAGGGACACAGCCTGGAGCCAGCAGGACAGCTGAGATCACACAACACTACCTCCCAATTTGAGCACATGCCAGCATCAGAGCATGTGGTCAGGTTGGGCTGACTAAAGCAGGGTTTTGTGTTGGGAGCGGGCAGAGAGACTGTGTGTCTAGCCAGGTATGGGGGGAGGGAGACTACATGCTGTATCAGGGAGAGGGGAGACTGGGAAACTCCTGCCAGAGAACCTGACCTTGGGTTACTCCTGGCTTTGCCGTGTTGTTCCATTGCAGTGCTTGTTCCAGGAGTTACCTCTGGCCCCCTAGGAGGGATGCTGGTATTGGTGCAGAGATGTGTGGCTGGGACCTGGGGTCCTGAGTCTAATCCTGGGAATCTCCGTACTTGACATAAATGTAGGTTTAACATATAAGTTCCTTGGGGATCCCACTCTATTGGCCAAAAATGTTTTAAAACATGAGTTATATCTTTTATCCAAATGGTGGTATATGCAGCTACACAGTGCCCTCTAGCACAATGCTGTGGCATTCACTTTGTAGAGACTCAGGCTATGTCTACACTAGAGAGTTTTTTGCAGAAAAACGGCCACTTTTCCACAAAAACTTGCGGAGCATCCACACCTCAAGCACGTTTTTGCACAAAAAAATTGAAAGAGCAGAGGGGTTTTTGCGCAATAGGTATTCCTCTTTCTATGAGGAATAACTCCTTTTTGTGCAAGAGCTCTTGCGCAAAAAGGTGTGTGTGGACAGGGAACAGGGTTTTTTTGCACAAAAAGAGGCAATCAAAAAAAGCACAGGTGTCCTGGTGGCCATTCTGTAAATAGTAATCAGAGTTTTCTTTCAAGAGAGTGTCCATGCAGTCTAGATGCTCTCTTTCGCAAAAGCGCATCGCTTTTCCAATGCACTTTTGCAGTGTGGACACGCTCTTACGCGAGAAGTTTTTGCGGAAGATCTCTTCTGCAAAAAGCTTCTTGAGCAAGAAGCCTGCAGTCTAGATGTAGCCTCAGGGAACAGTGGCACCAAATATATCACCAAAAAACACATCCCAAAGCAATGGAGTTTTGTAGTTGGAGGCCTCTATCCAAACACGAGCTAGGCCTTGCTCAGCATATGAGATCGCAGGCAGAGGTGAAGTACTAGGTCTTACTTTATAATTTGGGGATTGGCTTTCTAAAGCTGGTGGAATGTTATAGAATTATTTGCTGAGGAAAGTTCAATTAGTGCTTGAAAATAAACATAAAACTAGCTCTCTGAGCAAAATTCAATATTTTCAGCTCCCGATTTTCATGATAAATCCCTTTCTCTTATATCCCTCGCTGCCCTTTCTACTTCATGCCATGCTTTCCTCAGCTGCTTTCATCCAGTCATCAGTATGATTAATACTCCCCCTCAGCTTTCAGTGCTGCTCTCACTTGGTCCCTGATAGAATATACTAGTATGTTCATTAGGCTCAAGTGTGAGCTCACACACAATAGAGGGTCTCTCTCCTCATTAACAATATGAAACAACCTGTAATAGTTGGCTCCAAGAATACAATCATGACTCATTTAACCTCAAATAAATGTTTTAAATATTTTCCACTGCACTGATAAAGGAAAAAAACATTTTAATAGCAGAGAGGGGAATAACGAATACTGAGCAAATGGAACAGAACTGTTGGAGATCAATACCCATTTTTTTCTGTTGTGCTTCAAACTATGAAATTACCTCCTAACTACAGCCTTTCATAGCCTTTTATTGAAAGAACCTGCAGCATTAACTATTTTCCTAATCATGATATGTTTAGCTGCATTCAGAGGCTCCACACAAAAGCTACAGAACACATTGGAATATACAGGAATTGTTCAGTTTTGGCTCCCTACCTGGGGATTAGTAAGCGAAATGGCTGCATTATACAATGGAATGTACTACACACTGGTTCCAGCATTTAGCAATGTTTTATTTTAAGTCACAGAGAGGTAGCCGTGTTAGTCTGATCTTGGTAAAACAAAAAAAAAGCAGTCATGTAGCATTTTAAAGACTAACAAGATAGTTTATTAGGTGATGAGCTTTCATGGGGCAGACCCGCTTCTTTAAGGTGACCATTGGCCAGTCCATTTTGTGGGTCTGCCAACAGGAGAGCCTACATCAAGAGGGATGTATTTAGAGTCCTGAGAAATGGTGTTGGCAGAAGCAATATGCACAGTAGCTTTGACTGAAGAAGAGCTAGCAAGCAATGACTTTAGTTTAAAATTTGCTTTAAAAATTTTCATTAGTGTGTTCCTGAGGATTATAAAATCACATCTCTAAAAAATTTCATTTCCCCCTCCCCAGGCTGCCATCAGCACCAGTTTAATAATACTCTGTAGGGCCCCATAAATCCTAAGAAAAACCCTCGGGGGGGTGGGGAGGGGGAGGAGGGAGGACAGAATTGGTCCTACCTCTGAGGATAGGACAAGAATCAATGGGCTTAAATTGCAGCAAGAGAGATTTAGGTTGGACATTAGTAATACCTTTGTAACTGTCAGTTAAGCATGAATAAATTGCCTAGGGAAGTTGTAAAATCTCCATCATTGAAGATTTTTAAGAACAGGATAGATAAGCATCTGTCAGGAATGATCTAGATAATTTGGTCCTGCCATGAATGCAAGAGATTGGACTAGATGACCTCTTGAGGCCCTTCCAGTCCTATGATTCTATTAGTCCTTTTCTTGTAATGAGTGGGTCAACGGTACACTCACCAACTCAGAGGTGGCATTTGAAGAATGCCAAGAGAGAGAAACCAAGGACTCTGGGAGGCCCATGGATGACTGGAACCAGCATGGGAGGAGTCTCCCTCCATTATATTTGGAAGTCACTATGTTTTTTACGTTTTCTTGTGTGTAGTTCCCCATGAGGTTACATACATTGCTTCACAGGAATATATTGCTTCAGCAATTAACCTGGCTGAGTGCCTCTGCAACAGAACTGAGTCTGTGCTCAGCCTGGCTCAGCAAGGAGTGTACCTTCTACTGTGAGATTCAGCTTAGGAAACATGACATCTTTCACGAACACCTTTAGTTACTTTCACACACCATCATGAAGGAGAAACTTTGAGGGTTTTTTTTTTTTTAAATCACCCTCCCAATATCTAGGTGAAATAAGCATTCAAACAAAAGTCACCAGCTATGCTAAGTGCTAATAACTTTTTTGAAAGAGGCAGAATTGTGGATGTAGAAGGGAATCTAAATGTCCAGACCTACAAAACTTGGCTCATATAGCTTCCAAGGCCAGAAGGGACTATTGTGATCATCTTGTCTGACCTGTAGCCACAGAACTTTCCCAAAATATTCCTAGATCATCTTTTAGAAAAAAAAACATCCAATCTTGATTTACAAATTGTCAGTGATGGAGAACCCATGACCTTTGGCAAATTTCTCCAACAGTTAATTATTTTCACTGTTAAATATTTATGCCTTATTGCCAGTCTGACTTTGTCTAGCTTCAACTTCCAGCCACTGGATTATATTATTATCTTCCTTTGCTACATTGATGAGCCCATTATTAAATAACAGCTCAGCTTCAGGAAAGCTCAGTCACAGGGACTTGACACAGCACCCAAGTGCACAGCCCCAGTGAGATCAAAAGTTCATATAAATCCACCTTATTCTTTATAAAAGTTTTACACAGAGAAAGCTCAAAAAGTTCACCCCCTTTACCAATGAAAGAGATGCACAGCTCTTTCTCCCTCTCCTGGTAACAATTATTTACACTGGATTCAATAATAAACCAAAGTGATTTTATTAAGTATAAAAAGTAGGATTGTAGTGATTGCAAATTATAACAGACCGATCAAAATAAGTTACTGAGCTGAAATAAAACAAAACACACCAGCTAAGCCTAGTACACTAAGGCTTTGTCTACACTATGGCTTTTGCTGGAAGAGGCAATGCAAATGAAGCACTGATTATCATATTGTTGAGCTTCATTTGCATAATCTACTCCTATTCAGAGAGGGATAAGGATCTTGTGCAAAAAGGGGTTTTTGCACAAAAAATAGATGTCCACACTGATTGATTTTGCGCAAAAACCCCTTGCGCAAAAATGGCTCGGAATAGATTATGCAAATGAAGCTCGACAATATGCTAATCAATGCTTCATTTGTATTGCCTCTTCCGGCAAAAAGTGATAGTGTAGACATAGCCTAAGGGTACATCCCAAAATAGCTATCCCGTGTCTTCACTTGTTATTTCGGGCTTGCTATTCCAATGTCCCTGTAAACCTCATTCTACGAGGAGTAAGGGACGTTTTGGAATAGTGCTTTATTTTGAAATTTGGCACTGTGTAGACAGCGCCAAATGATGAAATAAGCTATTTCGAAATAGCATCAAAATAAGATACGCAATTGCATAGCTCAAATTGCGTATCTTATTTCGAGTTATGGTGCTGTGTAGACGTACCCCAAGAGAAGTTGTTACAAATCATAATTTCTCACCCTAGTTCTTATTTCAGGTGAAGTCTTTTTCAGGCCAGAGCTGTTCTTCACCCCTATCCTTAGAGTTCTTTTGTTTCCAGGCCTTTTCATGTATCCTCTGGGAGTGTGGAGCAGTCTGGGAAGCCAGCAGAAGACAATCATTTGTTGCTTCCAATTTCTTATACAGAAGTTCCCCAGGGTAAGAAGTGTTTGTTCAATTCTTCACATTCTGTGGGAAAATACAAAATTGAAGATGGATTCCAGCACCATATGGCAGGGTCACATGTCTTTGCAGGACCAACCATAGTCCAGGCTCACAGTAAAAACAAAACTATCCACTGATCATTGTCTTGAGTACTGGTCCATTAAATTACTTAAGAACCAATAACAGCTTTCACTAGCACATCCAGATTACTAAACAGGTTTGCACTACATATCTCTAACTTCAAATATAGGAATGATTCATGCACACAAATTGAATATACACATTCAGGAAATTACAAGCTCCCCAATGATAGGTCATATGCCCCAATTTGCATAAAGCATATCTGAGTTATGAATATTCATATTCAAAAACATATTTCCATAAAAATATGGGGGTGCTACATTACACCTTCTGCGTCTCTTTGACTAACTGACAAGACTGAGCTCCTTCAGTCTATCACTCTATGGCAGAGGTTCTCAGATTGCAGGTCAAGACACCAAAATGAGTCACAACCCCATTAAAATGGGGCTGGTGTTAGACTTGCTGGGCTCTAGGGCCAAAGACAAAGCACAAGCCCCACCTCATAAGCTTTGGCTTCATCCTGAGGTCTACGTCCCTGGGTGGTGAGGCTCATTTTACAGGCCTCCCACTTAGGGCTGATGCCCTTGGGCTCCAGCTTTGCCCCTGCCCCCAATAGAGGCAGTGGGGTTCAGGCTTCAGTCCCCCCCCCTTCTGGTGTCAAGAAGTAATTTTCATTGTCTGAAAGGGGTTGCAGTATGATGAAGTTTGAGAACCCAATGCATGTTTTCTAATCCTTTAATTATTCTCATAGCACATTTCTGAACCATCTCCAGTGTGAAAGCTGGACACAATATTCCAGCAGTGATTGCACCAGGGCCAAATGCAGAGGTAAAATTACCTGTTTGCACCTACTTGTTTGTGCATCCAGGGATTCCATTCGCTCTTCTGGCTACAGCACTGCAGTAGGAGCTCATGTTCAACTGATTATTCAACCCCCCAAATCTTTTTCACAATACAGCCTTCTTCCTTGATTGTGGCTTTTTGGCTATTGTTGTGTTTTGGGAATCAACCCAGGCCAATAACAGCTTGTGTCACCACCAGCACTGTAACCCTGGGTACCTTAAATGTTTTGCTGCTGTGGCTCACAGTCTGGACACCCTGAGTGTCTGACTGCTGTGCAGCCCTGGCTCACCACTCTGACCCAAGCAGCCTGCCAACAGCACCACAGCCCCACCCTGATCTCCAGCAGCGGTGGTTAGTTGCTGAAGAATGATTCCAACAGGCCTCCAGTCCTGAAGTCCCCCAGTACCATCTGCCCTGCAGTGTCTTGAAACACTCAAAAGTAATAACGTTCATTATTGCTTTAAAGAGACAAAACCACAGCTTATTATTTTATAGTTAACAATCATTTTGATACAAACACAGCACTGAATTGGTTTAGATTAAAAGTAAATAAAGTTATTAACAAAAAGAGGTTTTAAGTGAGTTCATGTACAGGGTGGTCACTTGACCAGCTCATGCCAAGGCTCCAGACCTCACTGAACACTGACAGATACATCGCTGGAGACTGCTCTGGCTTATATCTGCGTTTGTATTGTTAAGGATAATAGTAGATTTGTAAGACTGTTTGAGTAGATTTATGAGTAGTGTGGGCTGGTGCATGTATTGATCTGACTTATGACCTCTGTAGCCCATGGTATAAGGTTATATTGAGTGTTTGCCTTGTAAACATCTAAGAACATAAGAATGGCCATACTGGGTCAGACCAAAGGTCCATCTAGCCCAGGAGCCTGTCTGCCAACAGTGGCCAGCATCAGGTGCCCCAGAGAGGGTGGACCAAAGACAATGATCAAGCAATTTGTCTCCTGCCATCCCTCTCCAGCCTCTGACAAACAGAGGCCAGGGACACCATTTCTATCCCCTAACTAATAGCTTTTTATGGACCTAACCTCCATGAAATTATCTAGCTTCTCTTTAAATTCTGTTATAGCCCTAGCCTTCACAGCCTCCTCTGGCAAGGAGTTCCACAGGTTGACTACACGCTGTGTGAAGAAGAACTTTCTTTTATTAGTTTTAAACCTGCTACCCATTAACTTCATTTGGTGTCCTCTAGTTCTTCTATTATGGGAACTAATAAATAACTTTTCTTTATTCGCTCTCTCCACACCACTCATGATTTTATATACCTCTATCATATCCCCCCTCAGTCTCCTCTTTTCTAAACTGAAAAGTCCCAGTCGTTTTAACCTCTCTTCATATGGGACCCGTTCCAAACCCCTAATCATTTTAGTTGCCCTTTTCTGAACCCTTTCCAAGGCCAAAATATCTTTTTTGAGGTGAGGAGACCACATCTGTACACAGTACTCAAGATGTGGGCGTACCATAGTTTTATACAGGGTAGTAAGATATTCTGTGTCTTATTTTCTATCCCTTTCTTAATAATTCCTAGCATCCTATTTGCCTTTTTGACCGCCGCTGCACAGTGTGTGGAAGTTTTCAGGGAACTATCCATGATAACTCCAAGAACTCTTTCCTGATTTGTCATAGCCAAATTAGCCCCCATCATACTGTACATATAGTTGGGGTTATTTTTCCCAACGTGCATTACTTTACACTTATCCACATTAAATTTCATTTGCCATTTTGTTGCCCAATCACTCAGTTTGGTGAGATCTTTTTGGAGTCCCTCACAGTCTGCTTCTGTCTTGACTATCCTAAACAGTTTGGTATCATCCGCAAACTTTACCACCTCACTGCTTACCCCTTTCTCCAGATCATTTTTGAATAAGTTGAACAGGATTGGTCCCAGGACTGACCCTTGCGGGACACCACTAGTTACCCCTCTCCATTCTGAAAATTTACCATTTATTCCTACCCTTTGTTTCCTGTCTTTTAACCAGTTCTCAATCCATGAAAGGACCTTCCCTCTTATCCCATGGCAATGTAATTTACACAAGAGCCTTTGGTGAGGGACCTTGTCAAAGGCTTTCTGAAAATCTAAGTATACTATATCTACTGGATCCCCCTTGTCTGCATGTTTGTTAACCCCTTCAAAGAACTCTAATAGATTAGTAAGACATGATTTCCCTTTACAGAAACCATGTTGACTTTTGTCCAACAAATTATGTTCTTCTACGTGCCTCACAATTTTATTCTTTACTATTGTTTCGAATAATTTGCCCAGTACTGAAGTTAGACTTACCGGTCTCTATTTGCCAGGATCACCTCTAGAGCCCTTTTTAAATATTGGTGTCATATTAGCTACCTTCCAGTCATTAGGTACAGAAGCCGATTTAAAGGATAGGTTACAAACCACAGATAATAGTTCAGCAATTTCCCATTTGAGTTCTTTCAGAACCCTTGGATGAATGCCATCCGGTCCCGGAGATTTGTTGACATTAAGTTTTTCTATTTGTTCCAAAACCTCCTCTAATGACACTTCAATCCGGGACAGTTCCTCAGATTCATCACCCACAAAAAACGGTGTAGATTTGGGAATCTCCCTAACGTCCTCAGCCGTGAAGACTGAAGCAAAGAAATCATTTAGTTTCTCCGCAATGGCTTTATCATCCTTGATTGCTCCTTTTATATC
Organism: Pelochelys cantorii; assembly: GCA_032595735.1. NCBI lineage: Eukaryota > Metazoa > Chordata > Testudines > Trionychidae > Pelochelys > Pelochelys cantorii. The sequence goes on from CM064331.1 coordinate 30,478,085, forward strand.
TCGATCGACTAGGGGACCCACTGTTTTTTTAGCAGGCTTCCTGCTTCTAATGTACTTAAAAAACATTTTATTTCTTTTTGAGTTTTTGGCTAGCTGTTCCTCAAAATCTTTTTTTGTTTTTCTTATTACATTTTTACACTTGATTTGACAGTGTTTATGTTCCTTTCTATTTATCGCACTAGGATTGGACTTCCACTTCTTAAAAGATGACTTTTTGTCCCTCACTGCTTCTTTTACATGGTGGTTAAGCCACGGTGACTCTTTTTTAGGTCTCTTGCTATGTTTTTTAATTTGGGGTATACATTTAAGTTGGGCCTCTATTATGGTGTCTTTAAAAAGTTTCCATGTAGCTTGCAGGGATTTGGCTCTAGTCACTGTGCCTTTTAATTTCTGTTTAACTAACCTCCTCATTTTTGTGTAATTCCCCTTTTTGAAATTAAATGCCAGAGTTCTGGACTGCTGAGGTATTCCTCCCACCACAGGAATGTTAAATGTTATTATATTATGGTCACTATTTCCAAGCGGTCCTGTAATAGTTATCCCCTGGACCTGATCCTGCGCTCCACTCAGGCCTAACTCGAGAATTGCCTCTCCCCTTGTGGGTTCCTGTACCAGCTGCTCCAAGAAGCAGTCATTTAAGCCATTGAGAAATTTTATCTCTGCTTCTCTTCCTGAGGTGACATGTATCCAGTCAATATGGGGATAATTAAAATCCCCCATTATTATAGAGTTCTTTATTTTGGTAGCCTCTCTAATCTCCCTCAGTATTTCAATGTCAGTATTGCTGTCCTGGTCAGGTGGTCAATAATATATCCCTACTGCTAATTTCTTATTATTGGAGCATGGAACTATGATCCATAGCAATTCTATTGAACATGTTGATTCATTTAATATTTTTATTTCATTTGATTCTACATTATCTTTCACATATAGTGCCACTCCGCCACCCACACGGCCTGCTCTATCCTTCCGATATATTTTATATCCCGGTATGATTGTGTCCCACAGATTTTCCTCATTCCAATTGTGTAACTCAGCAAACAGAGGAAAAAACATTCATTCTGGTAAAGTTCTCGTCCTGCACACAAGCAGGGGCGGCCCGTGACTGTAGGCCGACTCGGCCATCGCCTAGGGCGCCGCCTTCAACGGGGTGCCTGGGGCGCCCGCTGATGACTTCATGCCATTGACGGCCGTGCAGGCGGGGGAGCTGATCACGTATTCCACCTGGGGCGCCAGCTGCCGCAGCCCGCCTCGGGCCACCCCTGCACACAAGATGGCCTGTCCAGGGCACTGTGTAATATCCAAGGATAGAGACCTCCTTAATTGCATTTGTCATTCTCTCTAGAAAGGGGAAGCCTGTGCATGAATGTATCCCATCAGTTTTGATTCTGGGGTGAAAGTGATAAAAAAAATCCCTGAGAAGGAGAAAATTGGATCTTTGTGCTGTCTAGAGTCTGAAGGGCAAAGATTCCTAAAGCCTATAGTGCTTTCCCTGAAATAGATCTCAATGTGCTGTACCAAAGAGGAAACATTAATTCCATTTTACAGAGGAAAAAACGGAGGCATACAGAGATGAAATGACTTCTCTACAATCACTCATCAGCCCACTGACAGAATCAGCAGTGGAATGTAGCTCTCCTGAGCTGATGCTCCAGTGCTGATTCCCTAGGCCACACTGTAGTTATGGGCATAGCCTGCTTGGAGGTGTTTGCTTCTGTTTATTGGTTCTTGAAGAACAAATAACAAAAACAAAATAGTAATGGGGTCTCGGAGGAAATATACAAAGAAAAGAACCCACATTGCCTAGAGTATCTTTTTTTTTTTTTTTTTTTCAGAAAAACAATTTTCAAATTATATCACTTGCAACTGCGTGGCTGGCTGCTTTGTGTTCCTGTCCCTAAGTAACATTGTGGTGAAATTATCTACTAGCTGGGTCCACATGTTTAAAAATTAAACCTGATTTTAACTCCTCTACTCAAATTCTGCACACTCATTAACTTCTGACTTCTGAAAATAAGCCATTTCCACCAACTTGGGCTCAGGCACACTGCAGCTTCATGTCCTCCTTATAAGCACTGTGTAAGGTAAATGCTCCTCTTCCCATCCCAGAGACATCTCGGCCCTTGAGTGAAGTGGCATGACAGAACAAGCATTGAAAATACAGCTTCTGATAACCTGTCAACAACTCCCTGCTGTAATGGCTCACCCTGTAGCAGGGCCTCCTTCACAGAGAAGCCACCCAAATTTTGTTTTAAATTGGGAGATGGAAGGGGTGAGAATAGTGGGAAACTATTGAAAGGGAATGGGTCTGGGAGCCTCACAGGAAAGAGCAGCAGCGGGTCTCATGGAGAGGATAGCAAATGGTGTGAAATTAGTCATGTGCAGTGCCCTGAAAGGCCCCAAAAACTATCTAGGGACAATAAAGCAGAGGAGGGGAAAAAAGAATGGCCCATTCTTTGTTGACACAGCTGAAGGATCCTCACTGCTAAAAAGAGCATTTCAAAGAGTTAAATAGTCATGCATTCAGGGAACTCAAAAGGAGGTCTTCCCATGTACTGCAAGTTTCTGCCCTCTACTGACATTCTTGAAAATTGCTAACAATTCTGCTGTAAGGTTCTGTTATTCTCTCTCTCTCTCTCCCTCACAAAATACAGTAAAGGCAGGCAATATTCAAAGGCTGAACATGTTGGATAACTGTTTACAGAGAAAATTCTTAGTGTGTGACACGAAGTCAGATCACAAATGACATTTGTTATTGACTTTTGCAATACTTTCCAGACATCTGTCCAACATTACAAGGATTAGAATGAAACACCTTCCTATACAGTCACTACTTGCTGCTCACTGGCTAGCAGACACAGGGAAGGAGAGAAACAGGTGGAAGCAATAAATCATATTCTTTCCACCTCTTTGACTGCATATTTTAAAAATATGCATCTGTCTGTACATTCGTCTGTGAGTCTGTGTGTTCAAGAACTCCTCCTAAATGGTAAGAATTAGAACCATTAAATTTGGTAGGGAGCTTTCTCTTCTCATAACTTAAAAGCAAGGTCAGGGTTTGTTTGTGCCAGAACAATGCCTGGTATTTGTTTCTCATAAAATGGAAAGAGAGGAGTCTAGTAGGAGGGACAGTTATATTGTAGAATGACCACAGGGAATCAGCAAGGGGACAGAGATGATAACCAGGACAGCTATTATCCCATTGGGCTAGCAGGAGGCAGGGATGGAGAAAGGGACAACTATCTTCCATATATTTCAGGGCAATTCACAAGCAATTCAGAAATAGATAATCATATTTGATAGTGGTTCTGTTATATTAAAGTCTCTGGAAATCAATCAAATTTATCATGACTAAGTACATGTTTTTATAGATGCAAAATATACTTTTTAAATGGTATTTTTCAGTGGTTAATTCATTCAAATTTACATCAATGTTGCAGTGAATGCTGAAAGTTGTGATTGCCATAAAATCATGATTTTCTTACAACCTTATTTGAAGCTCTTCATATTCTTATCAGCTCTGTTCTGTTACTTCCTTTTCTTTTTTTTTTTTTATGCACAGTGCTTTCTAATGTTAGTCCACAGCAACATTATAGGCAGTATATCACCTCCTGCTCTCCTACTTTATATGCTCTAATATAATCTTTTGTATTTCTTTGTATTGCTTCTCTGCCTTGTGATCTGTTCACCTCTGGCATTCTGAAAAAAATTTGGAGGCACAATTAATTAGATTAATTTTTTTAAATTAATTAGACCCAAGCATACAGTTCAGAGCCAAATCTGCATATGATAGAGGCAGAGAGATTCTGATCTGGTTTTGAATTAGCTTGCTTTAGAGGTAAAGGTAGTTGTGAAGTCCAGGCCATCATCTGAACTTTGAAAGTTCAGAGCTGTTCATATCTAGGAGTTCAGTTTGGGTCCCCATCTTCTTTATTCTCATCTTGTCACTTTCTTCCAGTCCAGATTCTAAATGACAGAACCAAAAATACCATAAAACTCCAACATCAGGCCAGGTGAGGGTGGGGAAAGGATCAGTCTCACACGGGCTCAGGTGATTTAAAAAGTCCCAGGGGCCTCTGGCCACTACTGCTGGCAGTGCAGTAGGACTAATGCGGGCTTCCTGCCTGTCTTTGCTCCACGCCACTCAGCAGTCATCACCGTCCCTGTGGCCCCTCTGTAGGCCGCCCTGTGCACCAATGCTGCAGTTCCCATCGGCCAGGAAGTGCAGAGGAAGTACCCATAGGCAGCAGTGCACCCAGCCGTTCAGGGCCCCCCCACCCAGAAGCAGCTACCTGTCACTTTTGGGAGCCACCTAAGAAAACCACCAACCACGCTCCCTCCTGCACCCCAACCTCCTGTCCCAGCCTACAGCCCCCACCCTGCATCCAACTCCCTCCCACAGGCCACACCCTGCACCCCCTCCCAGGGCCTGCAACATGCACTGTGTCCTATACCCCAAATCCCTTCCCCAGCCTGGTGAAAGTGAATTGGGGGGGGGGAGGGCGAGGATGGAGCAAGTAGGGGGCAGAGTTTCAGAAAAGGGGTAGGACAGGGATGTGATCTCAGGAAGAACAGTGGCAAGTGTCTTTGGGTTTGTGTAATTAAGATAGCTGGCAACCCCACCAGCCAGGAATGTAGAAGACATAGCCATGCCAGAAGAGTGTACTCAGCAGGGCAGCCAGAACCTCGCTAGGCGGCAGCCAGCGCAGACACAGCACCATCCAAATGTCAGGTAGACCACGTCTGCATGGACATGGCTTGCACGTGCATGGGGGCCCACTGACTCTTCTGCCCTGGGACCCAGAATTGCTGTCTGGGGGCCTGCCCAACAGAAAGTGTTTTCTCATAAGAGATCTCGCAAACTGAGGAGGTGTGGTTCATATCATAGAAATGAAGAGCTCCCACTGCCACTACTAGGAGAAAGGTGGTAGGCAAAATACTGCTTTCTTTAATGTGTATGCTAAACAAAACGTCCTACAGTATATTAGCTAATGTTGATCACACTTCCAACCATCTTCTCACTCTGGAGCACTCCTGTCAGTATGCCTTAGCTCATACTTATGAATTTGAGTGTTGTTCTAAGACTACCCCCAGAACTGTGTCAGACAGGAAGTGCTGAACATGAACACAGAGATCTGACATCACTCGCTGACACTTCTCTGTGAATGTTTTTGTATAGCGAAGAAAAGATACAAAGGAGATAAGGCAAGTCCCTGTTAGAGAAATGCTAAAGGTTCTCCTTACCTCTCTATAGTAGGAAACTATTTACATTTTCATAACTCTGCTCTAAGAAAACATGAGACCTTAAAGTATTCCTGTTGTCTGTGTACAATAATCTCAGTTGTGAAGCTAACAGTTATTTTGAAAGCACTGGAAAAATTCCCTGTAAATATTACACTACAGATTTAGATTATAAAGTTACCAATCCTACAAATAAAACTATATATTTATATTTATTTATTTATTTAGCACAAAATCCTGTATAAGTCTAACAATAATCTCTGTGTCCTACTTTTATATCATAGGGCACTTTACTAGCTGAAGGCACAAAGCCAGCAAGAGTTACTCAAGACCCATGTATAATATCATATATCAATTATTTGGAATAGGCAACACCCTACAATAATTATTGGGCTGACAGATGTTTTGAAAAAGAATTAAGGCAATTTAAGGATTCTAATCTTGCAACCCCATCATATACAATTAACCTTTATTCAGTCCCACTGGTTCAATTGGGACAATGTGAAATGGTATAGGATACTCATAGGAAAAGGGGTAACAAGACTGAGCTGCAGTGATTTTGTTTTATATCTCTGTCCAACACCAAAATTAGCATTAGGATAATAATAGAACACACAACAATACTGCTGAAATGCCCAAAAGACAACTCAGACACAACTGGTTAGTTATATATGTAGGTACGGGATGGACCTCTCTGGTCCAGCACCCCGAGACCGGACCAGTCCCAAAGGCGGGAGTTTGTTGGACAAGGGGATGTCAATTCCGCCCCTCTGCTGATAAACTCTGTGCTCTCTCCTGTCCGTCAGCAACCCAGCAGGACTCCTCTCTCCACTGCCAAGCTCCTCTGCCCCTAGGCTGCCGCCTCTCAGCTCTGCCGGTCAGTCCTGGCTGCCGCTGCTCCACTGTCCTGGGGACATTGGGAACACTGCAGCTCCACTCCCTGGGGCCACAGTGGCTGCCACAGTTCCGATGCCCCAGGACTACCGGAGCTCTACTCCCTGGGCCCTCCAGAGCTTTGTGGCTCCAGGCCACTGGGGCTCTGTAGCTCCAAGGCTGCTGAGGATGCCACAGCTCCATTCCCCGGTGCACCCAGACTGCCGTGATTCCTCTGCCCCATGGCGCTGGGGCTTTGTGCCTCCAGGGCTCTGTCTCCCTGGGGCCACTGGGGCTCTCCTACCCTGGGGCTGCTGCAAGCAGCCCTGTAGCCCCAGGCTCTCTGGTCCAGCGGCTCTCTGGTCTAGCAATATCCATGATCATGCCGGATCATGGATGTTGCCGGACTAGAGAGTCCCAGATGAGAAAGGTTCACCCTACATATCAAACACAAATTCTGATGCATATATTTAGGCAAATAGTGGTGTTAAACAGAGGTATCCGTATCTTGCGCTTTCTCTAGAGGGTTATTTGCAGATCTTAAAAATCTATAGCCTTGGTATATATAGAAGATAACTCATCTTTTGGTAGAGGAATGTTGTTTGCATCTAAGAACAGAGAAATATTATTCAACTTCTTGTTTCACAAATAAGGTAACAATCACTGGATACAGAAGATCACCCAAACTTGACTAGGATGCTACAATTTTCTCCTTTGCTGTTGTCACAAACAATTACACTGATCAATCTCAAAGATGTGCGGCCTCTAGTTCTGTCTTGCCTCCTGTGGTTACCACCTGGATTAGGCTGCCTGAGCTGGGCCTGTTCTTGCCTGTGATCCAGTCATAAAAGGTTCTGTTAAAAAGAGAAAGCGAGAGAGAGAGAATATATTACATGTGTATAGGCAGGGTGTTAAAGTCAGCCTGTGATGTTCACTTCCATCGCTATGTGCTGTCTTTTTATGCATGCATCCTACAATTGTCTCCATGAGAGTAGAGCCTTACAGTCTCACAGAGCCCCACTGAAATCTATAATGCTTTGCACAGGGAGAGCTGATTGCACAATTGGGGCCTAGAATGTAAGATCTTCAGGGCAAAGAGCAGGCTCTCATCTGTCTACCAAGCACCTATTATGCTGTTAGGCTCTGTCTCCATGATTTTCAGAGTGTGTGCAGTGTACCTGAAATGTCTGCCTTGCATACATAAGAAATAAGAAAAGTTAACTTTTGGTGGAAGATAATTGTACCCTGATTCTGCTCTGAAAGCTTGCAAAACATTTCTTAGTAGATTTTTTTTTTTAAGTAACACTTAAGAAGGTTGGAAATGGATGACGAAGGGGGGATTACTGAGGATTACCTGTTGTGTTTACTCCCTCTGGGGCATCTGGCATTGGCCACTATTGGAAGACAGGATACTGGGCTAGATGGACCTTTGGTCTCACGACTATGGCCGTTCTTATGTTCTAGAACCATACTGAAACCGATGTCATCGAGGTTCTGAGGCACTTCGGAGCCCAAAACAAAAATACTCTTGGCATCCCAATATGTTTAAAAAAAAAAAAAAAAAAAGTATTTTTTCCCCCTTCAGATTCATCCTTTCGCTGAAAATTACGGCTAAAATAAAGTTTACACACTTCAAAGCTGTGTCTTTGCTTGTTCTTTCCCCTTTCTCATATATTTTTTCTCTCTCCTTTTGTATTTATTTCCCCCCACCTCACTCCTCTCCCCTTCTCAGTTCATTAACCCTATTATCATCCTGAGCCTCTGCCAGTTCCTTCCTCTTTCCTTCACTGCTAATGTCCTCCTTTCCCTGTCCCAAGTTTCCTTCTTGGTTTCATGCTCTATCCTTCCTTAGTGCTCTTTTCTTTCAGCATTTTTTCCCCTTTCCTAAGCAGCCTATCCTTTCAACCACTCTCTCCCATCATCACTCTACTGAACTACACGAATTGTGGAAATGATTCTTTAGGGCTTGGAAGGGAGCAATGGAACTTGAATTCACCTCTCAGAGGGTTACCTTCTTGCCTATGCTCAATTTGAGCCCTATTTTGAAGATTTTGCAAAGGTCTTGTGTAGCTGCTGAGGATGGAAAGGAGGAGCACAATTTCATTCAGAGAATGAAGGCATTTCTTCAGGGTCCATACTCTATCCCCATGCTCTCACTCTGCAGTAGCCATTTTGAATGGTTATGTAATCTGATGCAATGCATTCTGGGGCACAATAAATCCCAGAATGTGAGTACAGGTTGCACCACTCTAATATGACACTCTCTGGTCTGGCAACATCCATGGTTTGGCATGATTCAATTAGCTGGATATCTGCTTATCATGGCTGTAGCCAAGTCTTCCATGGTCCTGTAAAGTTTATTTACCATTACCAGCCCTGGTTCTCAGAGTTCTGTGCTGCTGTTTAGCTCTAAATGACCCCTAAAGAGACCAGCAAGCAGTGGAAGTGATGGAAATGTTGCTAAAGCATAAGCATGATTTTTATCTACTTATTTCCTTGTGTCAATACAGTAAAATTGTGTAACAATACTAACACTTTGTTATGAAGACAGCTTGGTTGGCATAGACTTATACAGGATGTATTAGTTCAGCCATACATTAAGCCTCATTGCAAGAGTTATTTGGTTTATTCACCTTGATGGAAAAATAAAGAGACCAACTGACTACAATATTGACCTTCCATGGTTCGAAAAATTCTCTGATTCAGCACCGGTCAGGTCCCAAGGTTGCCAGTCTAAAGAATTCAGCCTGTATCAGATGGTGAGAGAATTCCTACGGGGGTTCTTAAGAGGAAGGCACTGTCATCAGTGCTCTTTGGTGTTTTCCTTAAAGCCCCATCTCCTGTGAAAATCTCAGCTTTCATTAAGGAAGTAAATCTTTAGCACCCTACAGGCTCAGCAACCCAGAAGCAAATTAAAAAGAGCATTGTTTTTAACATAATCAAGATTCTGGAGGACCTGGCTGACTTGTTATCCCCACATGTTCAAAAATCCCAATATAGGGAAACAGTCTTTGGCTCTACCAGAAAGCATGAAGGAGCCTCTTACAGAGTGTGATCATTGCTGAATCATAAAACAATTTCAGCACCATCAACTTAAAATCTCTCTAAAAAAAGGGGGGGGGGAGAAACTGTTTTACCCACTATGGCTAACATTACTCGTGGAACAGATTGTGTTCCCTACCCCAAGTTATGTGCTTTGAGCAGCACTCTGCACACATTCTCACACACAGAATGAATTCTCCTGTTTGTGAGCATCTCTCACAAGAGAAAAGCAGTTTATAAAAACAAAATTAGGAATGTGTTTGTAAAACACAAGCATGTGGCCAAAGTCTCAGGAGTGCAGGTAAGCACCTGAAAGTACTTACATTTTTTTTAAAACCAACCAGATGTCAAGTTAGCTGGTTGAGTTGCAATATTTAAAGGACCACTCTGCTGCCTAGGACTCCTCTGCCTAAATCCATTTCAGAATGGAATATTCAACTAAAGCACTCCAAAAGGCAAAGAAATACAGAGTCAATACAGACAGGCTGTAGGAACAATGGTGTGATATACACAGCTTCAGCCTCAATTCCAAGTGTTCTGGCTTCTGCAGGTTTAAAGGGAGAACTACAAAACTAGAGAGATTTGTAATGCCCTTTATGAGGTATGAAATTGGATATGATTCCATTCTTTCCTCCCTTCCCCCATAAAAATACTGCCATTTTTTAAAAAAAAGATACAAAACTCTATAGCATGGCCCCACTTCTCTCTCTGTGCCATGCCATCTTTGGCAAGATCTTTGAAGGACCTGTTCTGAATAATGACAAAACCCCAGCACAAATGGGCTGCTGGTTTCCCTCCCCTCAGCTGAGCAAAGAAGGGGATGCTAAGCCTTTAACCCTCAGTATGGAGCAAAGAGATCTGCAGCTCGGCTTGCATCTTTTCACTGCTTCATTCAGGTCAGATCCTCCACAGCTCTAGCCAGTGTGGACTTGATCGAGTGATATTACTGAATCAATATGCAGACAACACCACTTTTGCAGGAAGAAAGTGGGCACACAGAAGGAGGGGAAACTACATCTACTTTAACATGATATAAAAGGAGCAGTAAAGGGAAAGACATGTTTCTCTTTACAGTTCACCTTTAAACCAGACTGCTTACATCTGACACAGCTGTCTGTGATTTAACTTAATTGTCTGCATGTTTTATGAGGCTTGCTTGACTTTAAAGCACTCTGGGCTAAAAGCCTCAGCTGGTGTAAATTAATGCAGGGCCACTGAAGTCAATGGAGTTATGCCAATTTTCACTAGCTCAGGATCTACCCCTATAAGCTTAACCTAACTTCAAGATACAGAAAGTGGGGTGCACACACAAACATCTAAATACAAGTGACAAGACCACAAATGCATATAGGAGAAAATGAAAAAAAACCCACCCAGTCGTTTTGAAAGGAGAGCTAGGAATTGTTTCATCATTGTGCAGATACTCACTCAGCAAGGAATTCTAGGGGTGTCCAGGAGCTGAAATCTGCATCAGGCATTGATTTCCTGTTCATTGGTGTATCCAAGGTAACTCTGCAATTGAGAGAGATAAGCCTTTCATTTGTACATCATGCTTCTGATAAGAGCTGTCTGTTCTTCTGCTCTTTGCTCTAATATATGCTGAATTTTCAAAACTGGGCACTGAAATCCAGACGATAGATAGATTTCCCTTGAAAGCTGCATGTCTCTAACAGCATGTAATCATCAGTCTTAAGTTTTTAAATCTATATAATTTAGTATGATGATATTTGTAAGGTGAAGGGAAATGCCTACATCACTGGTGTGTTGCTGAAAATCCCACCCTTATCACGCTCTTAAAAATGGATACCAGAACAAAATTTTTCAAGGCATCTAAGCAAGTTTGGAATGGCTGGTAGCCAAGAAATCAGTGTGAACCTGGTATCTGCCTGTTGTGGTACTCTGCAGAGACAGGTGATAATTATTCAGATATCCTGTATGTTCTCATTCCCTGCCCAAAAAAGTGCACTGGAGGAACTTGGACAAAACAAGGGAAGATGCAATGAAATGACTTCAGACAGCATTTTCTATACTTCTGAGTACTGACAGTCTTCAAAGACTGTGTTTCACTTGGGCCTGGAAAGGAAATACTCAAACCCTTAGCTAGGTTTCTGAAGGGAATCACAGAAGTTAGATCTTTTCCTATTAGGCCAGCCAATTCAGCCACATCTCTGCCAATACAGGCAGATAGCAGCCTTGTAGCAAGGAAAAGAGAAATTAAAGCTTTTGTATTCACAAGTCTTCAGGTTAATTACTTTAGCTGCTCCAGTCACTCCATAAAGAAGAGATTGAATATTATTCACTACAGTACAGGCTTCATTTCTATGGAAAAAAATCTTAAAGGTAAAAGTTTGGCAAGACATATTTTCCTCTTGGCACTAAATACCACTTGGCATTCAGATGTAAAGTTTGACAGACATCAGCTAACTTTGCCCAAACAAAATTAAGGAATAGTGAATGCAAACATTCAAAAGCATTTTCAGCTACATAAGACTTTCTGCTATTTTTTTCTTTTTCCACCTGAACTATAACAGTTCCATATGTCTAATGTGTCACTTTTAGACACCTATTTAAACATGGCTTAACCATCTATGAAGGTTAAGTCATGGTTTTCTAACATCACTGTAACAATGATTTCTTCTCTTAGCACAGGAAAGAAAAAATATGTTATTTATTGTTTATGGCAGTGCCTATAACATACCAGGTATGTTCAATTTAGACCACTGAAGAGGGATGCACCGTGCCTGCTTTGAGAAACCACAACAACATTTAAACAGTTACATCTGTAGCAGAGAAGAAAGGAAGCCCATCCATGTGTCACTTAGTTGCAGTTACACTTTAAAATTAAACAATGCAGTAGCAAAGGTAGCTATGCAACCACTTACGGCAGAACAGCAACAGCAGCAGACCCAGATGGCAGGCCACTGTTCACACCAGCTAAACTCTGACAAAGCTGATGTACTGCTCCTTTCGCCATGCCATACCCAACCATCCCTAACAATTAGAAACAAAGCACATTAAAAAAAAAGTTCTCCTCACTGACAAGAGTTGTATAAAAAGAAACAATGAAAGTTTCTATGTTATTTGATTAAAAGTAGGTTTATCCTTAGCTGCAGGAATCTAGTAACAGAATTATTCAAATGGCACATTGCAAAAATGTATATGCATTATTTAAAAAGGACAAAGGAACTGTGCTGTTTTACAGATCTCAACTGATCTAGCAACATGGAATTTTTTAAAAGATTATTTGCTTAGTTGTTTCACAAACTACATGCCATAGATCTGAACACATTGTTAGAGCACTTCTCTTTATAAAGACACATAGAAGATATATCTAGAGATGAGAGAATAACAGATTTTTCACTTCATTGGCAATTTTGAAAAGTTGAAAAAATTATTTCAGGTTCAAACAAACATTTTGTTTAATTTTTGACCATTTTAAAATTTTTGAATGTTTAAAAAATTAAATGTTTTGGGAAAAAAAAGCTGTTTCAAAAAATCTGAATGTTCTTTTTAGGAAATGCTGAAATGAAATGTTTCAATTTTTTCAGAATGTTTTTGTTTTTCTAAATGAATACATCAGTGAAATTTACTCAAATTTCTGAAATGTTTTGGAATAATCAAATCTGCGTATTTCACCAATTTTTACACCACTCTAGATAGCTCTGTATATGACCATAATCTTACAAACGCTTGTGCATGTGTGTACTTAACTTTAATGACTAGTTCCACTGACTTCAATGAAACAATCTACATACTTAAAAGTAAACAAGTGCTTAAATGTCTGCAGAATCTGGGGTAAATATATAGTCATAATAGAAAAGTCCAGTGGTCCATCCAGTTTTGTGTCTTGGTATGTCTGACACAAAACTTTACCAGATGCTTTAGTGGAAGTTATGGAAATCCCACAGTGGAAAGTCATGTAATGACTTTTCTTATGGGCAGTTTTCTTTCTAACCCACATTGGTTACTAACTGAATTAAATTCTGAAGCATGAGAGTTACTCTTTCCAAAAAGAAATGTCTTATACTAGCTAAGATAACTGTAGATACATTTTCACCATCCTTGCAATATCTGTTACTTTATCTGGAAATATAATTGAGAGAGAATCTCATACATCTTGCAGCAATGACTTCCACAGTCTAGTTATACAGTGTATAAAGTACAGGTTGAACCTCTCTAGTCCGGCACTATTGGGACCTGACTGGTGCTGAATCAGAGAATTTGTTGGACCATGGAAGGTCAATATTGTCTAGCAGCATTACCAACTCTTCCACTGCTTACTGGGTTCATAGTAGTAAATCAGAGCTAAATAACAGCACAGAACACTGAGAACCAGGACTGGTGGCTGTTAAAAAACTTGATGGGTCCACGGGAAAGTTGGCCACACCCATGAGAAGTGGACATCGGGCAAACTAAAGTCATGCCAGACCAAAGGGGGGTGGGGGGGGGTGTGTGTGTGTGTGTGTGTGTGTGTGTGTGTGTGTGTGTGTGTGTGTGTGTGTGTGTGTGGAGAAGGCTGAAATAGAAGTGGACAATTTACATTCTCTTTACTATTAGTTGTTTTTATCTCTTATATCACCTCTTATCTGTCTTCTTTGTAAGCCAAAGGGTATGCCTACATGTCATTCCTCACGCAGACACCTGAAATTGCAAATGAAGTGGGGATTTAGATATTTAAATCCCCACTTCATTTGCAATTTCAGGTGTCTGCATTTGCATTCCTCTCGAGAAAAAGGAATGAAGTGTAGACATACCCAAATAGTCCCAGTCTTTCAATGTAGTGAAGTCTCTTTTTGACTCTAAATACTTTTGTCATACATCCCTGGGCCCCTTCTATTTCTAATTTTTTTTTTCCAGCTAGCTGTAGGCAATTCCCATTTAATGTTACTGTACTTAAATAGGAAATTAGTTTCCAGAGTCTACTGAAAAACAAGAATAGAGGGAAAGAATAACTAGACTTCCATAATTATAAACAACAAGCCTAAAATGTCAGAAGACATATTTGCACTAGTTGAGCAACAATTCTTTCCCAATTCCTCCTTATATTTAATAAGATTCATGTGTTTTCCCACAGCACTGCTTGTACTAAAAATCCACAGTGATTGAAACCATCCTGCTCAAAACATGGAAGCAAATTAAGTTGATTCTCTGCCGAAACAAAATGTCACAGAATTACTCCAAAGAATTCACCTATTTGCATTTTAATAGTACACGGTCAATCTATTTTAAAAAAAGTAACAAACATCCTTCTCACTCAATAATAATTTTATCAGACTAGGTCAGATGCAGTTTTAACCATGTGACTATAGAAGGCAACTCAAACTAAAAAACAGTGTACTTTTCTGAAATATAATGGCAACAGTTATAATTTCCTTTACCTCTGTTTTCAGACATAGCCTTAAGAAGCACCCTTTGAGCCCCTTATCTTTATAAACTATTCCATCATTTCAGCTTTCACAGTTTCTTATGTTACATCAGAATATTATTGCAGATAGCTAAAAGATCTAAATAACTAATATGAGATACTGAAATGAAAGGTACTTTATCCAAACCTCAGATAAATATTACAGACTTTAAGGAACGTTAATTTCTGTCTGTATACCTCACACTCTCAGTCCCCTAGTGTCTGGGTTTTTTTAATTGCTTTCAGACTTTCTTCTCTATAAAGAGCGAGAAAAACTGACATGAGATCAAAGATTGCAAGGCATATTTCACAAAACCTATATTAAACAACTAATGGCGACAGAGGCTGAAGGTCATCAAACTTATCTGTGCCTGAAACAAGGTGGACTGGATTCAGAACATGAACAGGGATACCATGCTCAATAAAAACAACTGCGTTATCACTAATTATTTTAAAAAAAGCTGGTTACCTAAGAACTCTGCCTTTCAGGAAAGCAAATATGGAATTTAACCTTCTCCAAGTTTTTACAGTGTTATGCCTAACATTTTAATGTGTTATTTTTTAATTATTTCCCCGGGTACTTCTGATAGCTTGATATATTACAGAAAGATTTCACTAAAGCCAGACAAGTAGCATTTGTGCAACAGATTTTATTTTATTTTACTGCATTATACTGGTCATCTGTTTAAGACTGTCAATTGCAAAGTTACAACTTTCCTAACAACTTACAACTAACTTTTTTTGTTAGTCTATAAAGTGCTACCAGACCATTTGTTGTTTTTTTCTGTAACAGACTAACTCGGCGACCCCCTGAAGCTCCTAACTTTCCTCAAGGGATTCAAACAATTGTTTACCATATGGGTAATATGGGAAGAAATGTTGAGGGAGCAAAACTGTGGTTTTTCAAATAAGAATAATTAAAACAATTATTGTTGGTGTCAAAGCAACCACCACATTTTGTTTGTTACCTGGAGTTCCAGCCAAAGCAGCTTTTGCTCCTGTCAGTGTCAATAAGCCTCCTTCTTTCAGATGTTTTGTGGCTAAGTGACTGGAAATAGTTGATGTCCAAACACTCTGTTTCCACATAAGGTCAGAATTTTTGTATAAAGCTGGAAAAACAAAATACAGGTTGAACCTCTCTAATCCAGCATCTTTGGGACCTGACTGGAGCCAAACCAGAGAATTTGCCCAACCACAGAAGGTCAATGTTCTCTAGCAGCATTACTGCTTACTGGGCTCTTTGAAGCAGTTAGGAGTAAATGAGAGCTAAACAACAGCACAGGACACTAAGAGCCAGGACTGGTGACTGTAAACAAACTTTATGGGACCCTGGAAAACTTGGACACATCTGTGATAAGGGTACATCTGGCCAACTAAAATCATGCTAGACCACGGATGTTGCCAGACCAGGGAGTGCTGAACTAAAGATATGTCTACACTAGGGACAAGGTAGAATTATGATACTCAATTTCAGTTACGTTAATTGCGTAGCTGAAGTCGAAGTACCTTAACTCAACTTTTGGCACTGTCCGTACTGTAGGAAGTCTTTCGTGGAAGCAGGACTACCGGCATCGACCAGAGCGCCCCTCTCAGTTTGAATTAGCATGTCTTCACTAGACCCGTTATTTCGAACCCTAGAAGATCGACAGCGGCAGCTTTGATCTTCTCTGTAGTGTAGACATAGCCTAAGAGATTCAACATGTAGTTGGGTCAATGATGCAGAATGCAAAAGTCTTCTAGTTCTAACTTGAATCCCACCATACAGACTCAAATAGTGTGCAAATCTGCCTTATAACACTTCATACAATCCACTTCTGCTGAAATCTTCACCAATACATTCAGTGTCTTACCTTGCTCATTGCATCTCCATTCTCTTTGGTTTCCCCAAGTCCCTGCTCAATGGCACATACAATTGTATTACCAGACTTTTCACTGTAACAAGTATGACCACATCCCCTATCTTCAGCCAGTTCTACTGGCTTGCCTTTCGCTTCCAGATCCTGTTCAGAACTCCCCTCATTTCTAAAACTCCAATAGACGTGCTTTCATCAGCATCAAAGAGCTTGTTGTTCTCTTTACTCCCTTCCTCCTGTGTTCATCTTGCACCAGCCTCCTCTCTCTGCCATTCTGCTTAGTCTCACCAGTGATGGTGAGAAAGCCTTCTCTAAAGTGCGTACCTTCTGGAATGACCTTTATATATGCTTGGAAAACAATTTTTTTCCTTGCCTATTTTTCTTAAGTTCTCTCTCCATTTCTTTTAATTCTATAACTGTATCATTTAATTCTATAGACCATACAGTTTGTAGGAGAGAAGTTGTATAAAATAAAGTTGTGTTGTCTTAGACTTAAACCTACAGTTTATGTATTAGTTCTTGAATGGGGAAACCACCTTACAAAATCTAGTGCCCTATGATTTTTCTTTTCTGTGATTGCAAAGATTGCTCTTAAATATTTTATGTCTGCAATGGTGACCTTTGGATAGTGCTCTGTAATATTATATAAACCTAGTTTTGATTGCAACTACTATTTACTTATTCCTTGGAATTTCATAGAAAACAATACTAACTGTTAGACTGCAAACCATTTTCTCCTTTGGCTTGAGTCTTGTTGGATCTCATAAGCTATGCAGGCTAGTGGATGGATATCTCCCAAGACATAAAGGAATTAGTGGGAAACATCTTTTGTTCATAAAACTATTGTTCAGAACAGACAGGTGGTACAAATTCTACTAATGCTGCCTAGACATGCTCAGAATTTCAAGATTTCCAAAGAACCGGCCTGCATGTAGTGTCAATTAAGAGAATTTTAGTATTGCCAATAGTCAATTCAAAATGAAAATAGAATTTTAAAATAATAAGCAATGGTTTGTGTTGCAACACGTTATTGGGGGATAAAGAAGAGGAAAATTAAGATTAAGCAAATCATAATACTGAATACCTGTATCTTTAGCATTTAAGGTGTTTATTTCCATAAGAAAACCCACTAGCTTAAACTCAAATATACACACATTAATAGCATGAAGTAGACAAGATGACCACCCATTCCAAGACATTCCCATGGTATTCATTTGCCATCCTGACAGTAATATTAGTTTAAGTTACTTGTCACAATCTGTTGCCTCATGTATAGTGGTTAAACTGTAACTGCATTGTGTTGGATTATAACAAAAACCCACAAATATGTATTTTTTTATTCAGCAGCACTGAATGTCATCTTTTTATGTTGGTTTTAAAAGTAAGAAACACCGTTGTCTTGTATATTTGTATGGGGTGAGGTGAAGAGGGTCCATCAACTGCTTTGTATACTCCAGATAGCAAATGAGACCAATGATTTGGGGGATTCTAACCTACATTAGAAAAATTCCATTTTGGCTATTATGAAATGTTAGGAGCTCAGTAACAAGACATTTTAATGTTAAATTTGAAGACTTGAGTCCATTTTAAAAAGCTCTCAAGTTTTTATATAGGTCTTGTCAGCATGTAACATTATAGTCCCACAATACACCAACACTCAAGACAGTGAAAGGCAGTGTGACCTAACGGATAGAGCACTAGACTTATGGTCTATATCAGAATTAACCAGTGATCTTGTGCAAGCCACTTCATTGCCCTGTGCCTCAGGTTTCCCCATCTGTAAAAAGGGGCTACTGATACTGACCTCCTTTGTAAAGCACTTTTGAGATGCATTGATGAAAAATGCTATAATAGAGCAAGATACTATTATTAATCAAATATAAATATCAATTAGAAAAAGCTATGAAAGGCACTCAAGTGATCTATATCCCAATGAGCTAGTTGAAGCTCCCTTTCTGCGTGATCACAGTAAAGGAAAAATTTTAATCTGAGAGATCTCCTTTTTACCATGACTTTTCCATCCCATTGCATTAATGTGTTTGCCAATATGCAACTAACAAAGGACTTACATTTAGCTTTTGCACTGCCACCTGCCCATCCTCCAGCTACGCACAGGATAGCATCCACCTTCTGTTCACCCAGAAGTTTTCCAACATCTGCTGTCACCTGAAATATATCCCAAAGAAATTATAAAGTCATTCTGAAAATACCTCATTGAAGAAAATGTAAAATACCCAGACTACCTTTACATTGTATTTTTTAAATCATGTTGCACTCATGGTGATGTAAACAGCTATTTAAAATTAGAGTTTATGATTTTACCCACTGGAAGCAATACAACAATGCTGAATACTGAGAACAGATTAAACATCGACTATGTGCTAGGTGATGTCAATGAAACTAGTGTGTGAATAAGACTTGCAGGATCAGTTAGTTTCAGAATCAGGCCCTTAGTTTGCTATTACTTGGGAACATAGTTTATACCCTCATTTATAAGCTTAAAGCTTGAGAGTTTATACTTTTAGTCTACCCTGTTTTTGTTTCCTTTTGTAAGTGTAGGGCTTCATATATATTAGTACTGAATTTTAGTTCTGTGGAACTTATACCAAGAACACTTGTGTCAATTATTTAGCGAGAGATCAGTTTCTAAGGGAAAAAACAAGCGGACTAATCAAATTGTTTCATGTTTAAAGAAAAGACCAACCTTAAAAAAGCAAGAAAAATGACGAATTTGAGATCTGAAATACTTCACCATCTATTTTAAAGCCTTTTGAGTTATACATGCATAAAAGTAATATTGTGCCTAATGATTCAGTTTAACAATTAGAGGAACATGCTAATATATGAAGAACAAAGCTTCACTTGCTGACAATAAAGTAACACTTTGGCCCCGATTTTGCAAGCTGTGCATGGGGGTGGCCTGTTGCATCTATCTGCAGCCCCATCAAGTTGTCAGAGGCTCTGAACAGGCACAGCAATCTATCTGCACACGATACATTTCAGGACTGAGACCCAAGAAAGAAGTGGGAAGTTAGGAGACCAAGTTCTTAAATAAGTTGTCAAGTAAGTCTCCAAGAAACATTTTCATGCAGAGAAACTGTTTTCAATTAACCTATCCAGCTCTACTGGCTTCTCAGGAAGAGTGCTGGGCTTGCTTCTGTGGTTCATAATGAAGACGGTCTAAACAAGAACATTAACAAATGGCTTGTTGCAGTTCAGAATGAAAAGCCCTAATTCAGCTTGACTGCAAATGTGAGTGAGAACACTGCTAAAAAAAAGAAATAAGATTAGGTGAGACAGGTAATGCAATACTGTAGTACATTTACAGTTTTTTAAAAATGACAATGTGTGGAAATTTAGGCTCCAGAATTAGGTAAGTGAGAGATAGAAAAAGAGTTTGGTTTTAATTTTTAAGTTTCAGAAAATTTCATAGAAATGTTTTCGCCCCAATCCTGTAAGATGCTCTCTACAATTAGATCCATCAGTCCACAGAAGCCCCACTGACTTCAGTGATACTCTGCATGAGTATACGGACATGTCCATGTGAGGAGCTTGCTGCATTGATGACTGAATGTTGATAAAACTATTTGTCTTTTCACAATTTTGCACAATTCTGACAGACAAGGAAGAAACAGTGAAGTTGACTAGCAACTAGGGGTGTAAGTGGCTAGTTGACTAGCTGATAAGCCTAGGCTTATCGGGGAGTCGAGTCACTACTCGACTAGTCACTTCCCCCCCCCCCCACGGTCTCCACCAAGGAAGCCGGGGAGGCAGAGGCGCAGCGGGGGAAACAGTGCAAGCAGGGACTCAAGCAGTTTCCACAAGCGTCAGGTCAGACTGCTGTGCCTCACCCTTTTAAATGTACCAAGATCCCCACCTAGACAGTCAAGATAGTGAGTGTCCCTCCCCCCCACGACTAATCAAGTAGTCAATGGAAAATCCATCGGCTACTTGATTAGTTGACTAGTGGAAATTTAGCATCCCTACTAGTAACTGGCAATCCTAGTTTCACTACACAAAGTGCAAAAAGTAAACCAATTTGCCCAAAGGGGGGGAACAAAAGATCGATTTGTAAAATTCTTTAACAATCTGTCTACAGTTTGTTATTATCCAGGTACAGATTTTAAATGACCTGTGTGGCACCAGAAAAACAGCTTGCAAGAAACGAAGCAAGACAGTCTAGTCCATGGGTTCCCAAACTGGGGGGCATGAAGAAATTCCAGGGGGGGCACAAGATGACCCCCCCCCAAGTTTTGCTGCTATTTTTGTTTTTCGGCTTTTTTTTGCTCACCAAGTTTGCTGCTATTGGGGGGGGGGCGCGTGAGGGTTTCTCAAAAATCAAAAAGGGGGCGTGATGCAGAAAAGTTTGGGAACCACTGGTCTAATCTATGTTCTATCGTAGATAGGATTTTATATTGAAGTCCTAATACATTTAAAAGGCTAGTGCTTCTCTCAACACTTGAAAGAACTGCCCTAGCACCTAAGGCAAAACAGCTGCCCCAGCCATTGATGCCACAAGGTTTATCACAACATTTAAAGTAAAATGAATAAAAGTCACCTGCTCTGCTTGCTCAGTGAAGGAGTCGGTCATTTTCACAACAACACTGGCATTAGCTTCTTCATTTTCTGCGAGGTCAATGCTGGCAACCCACTGACAGATAAGATCAGCAAACAGATTTTGCTTTTAAAATACACAATAGCAGCAACGTTGCAGTAAATAAGAGATTTGAAAGAGTATTTACGGCGAGCGGGGGAATACAGTGTCTGTACTTTGCCCACTGCACAGCGGCGTACAAAACCAAGGCACTTGATTTGCAAGGGAGGCAGCAGGCGCGCTTTATTCCTCGGCGGGGAGGAAGCCCTCCCTTCGCTGTGGGGCTTAGCGGCAAGGAAGGGTTTAAATGCGCTTCCTCGCCAGCAGAGGAGAGGAGATGGCCGAGTATCTGCGCGAGAGATTTACCGTCTCGCTCCTAGTTTCTCGGAGCGCTGCAATCCAATGTCACTGCGCCGGGGCGAGCCCTGGCCGCTGGGCCGAAGCCACGCAGAGCGGTGCAGAGCTGCGTTACACAGGGCAGGGGGGAGCTAGGTCCCCAGGCAGCGGCTCCCGGCCAACCCCGGCGCCATGCAGCAATGCCCAGCCCGCTCTGGCGGCGGTTAGTTACCCAGTGCTTGGCTCGGAAATGCTCCACGCACGTGGCACCCAGCGCCCCTCTGCCGCCATACACCAGCACCCTGTGCGCCTCGGCTGCGGCTGCCATGCTCCGTCCGCTGCCCGCCTGGCTCCCTCTCGCCTTCTCTGCCTGCCAGGAGCTCGGGGCCGGGGCCCGCCCCCTCAGCAGCTCCGCCTCCCTGCGGGCCGCCCAGCGTTCGCTTTCCACTTCCGCGCGCCCTCGCCACCGCCACCTAGGCTGGCTGAGATGCGACGGCCGGCGGCGCTGCGCCAATTCCCCCGGGTCAGGGATCGGGGCGGGCTCGTACAACGCACCCTTCCACCTCCAGCGCCAAACGCTGCGGGCTTGACAGCGACTGATTTCAGTTCGTGCTCCAGGCTCCCCTAAGCACCGCTGCGTTGCCTGCCACGTGTGTCTAAATGCCCTTAACCCTGGGGAGATTAGGGATGTTAAGGACTAGTTGACCTACTTATCGGATAGTCAAGCCAACTAGTCACTCTGCTCCCCTTGCTGCTTCAATCCCCTCAAAGGAGGGGAAGGGGTACTTCAAAGCAGCAATGCCACACAGAGCCCAAGATACAGACTCCCTGAGGTGCTGCCACTTTGAAACGCCATAGCAGCATTTCAAAGGGGCAATGCCACACAGCTGATCCCAGGCTCAGGGCCACGCTGCCACTCTGAAATGCTGTGGTGGTGGCGTTTCAAAGTGGCAGTGCCACATGGAGCCTGGGGTCAACTGGGGACTCCCTAGCTGACCATGGGCTCCATATGGCATTTCTGCGGAACCGGAGTTTGCTGGGGAGTCCCCAGCTGATCCCAGGCTCCATGTGGCACCCTGCCACTTTGAAATGCACAAAAGCCCCAATGAGGACTCTTGTATATTTCAAAGCTGGCACACCCTGTGCAGCCTGGGGCCAATGGGAACTCCCGCTGACTCCAGGCTCCACACAGGTGCTTCTGCTTTGAAATGCCTCTGGGCTCTCGTGCATTTCAAAGCGCATGGAACCCGGAGTCAGCAAGACTTCCCGCTGGCCCGGGCTGCATGAGGAGTTCCAACTTTGAAATGCACAAGAGTCCCTATTGGGGCTCTTGTACATTTCAAAGGAGGAATGTGGAAGTGCCTGTCAAGTAGTGGATGGAAATTCCATCAACTACTTGACTAGTAAATTATTCATATTTAACATTCTTAGGTGAGATAGCGCTTTGCAATAGAACCCTTTTATAACACAGGCGGTATGTGCATTTCCCTGCCTTCGGTGGATTGCCTTTGCACTCTGCTACAGATTTCCCACACTGTAGGGAGTCATTGTAGTGACAAACATTCTCTTAAAAAGTTTAGAATTTAGGTAAAAATAAAAGGATCTTCCAAACAACACGTTATTGCCATCATACTGCAAATACAAGGACAAGCCAGGGCCCAAATGCTGGAAATCCAGTAGGAGACAGGTTTCCCTTTGAGCCAGAACCCAAGCAACGTGTTTCAGAGCACTATGCTGTAGCCTGTGCTGTCTTTTGGTGCAAGGATATAAATAATACCCAATTCCTCCAGTCCCTCATGGTCACTCCAGGCCCTACATTGCACTTCTTGTAAAAGCCAACTCCAACTGAGACCATTACATCCTGCTTAAATTTCTAGTGCACCTCTAACAAAATGCAGCTGCCTCTGATGACAGCAGCTGAACACAGCATAACAACTTAGTACAGGATCTGCTTGATCATTGTAATAAATTTGTCAGGTGATCTTATTCTCTGGTGATGGGCATGGTATATTAATATGTGCATATATAAGAGATAAAAGAGTATTAAGTAACAACTGAGTCTGCAGGTGAAATGTTGATTGACTGTAATTAACTGAGGACCCCAGGATTACAATCCTGACTTTTGCAAATGTGCAACCTTCACTGAACATGACAGGCCAATAGTTTGGTTTTAGATTTCATCCAAAAGTCAGCAGCACCTTTGACAGCACTGGTGCCCCTCCACAACTTGTTTAGTCAGTTGTTAGTTTATTTTCTACCTTGCAAGGATGCTGAAAAGATTAATTAATTAATAGTTGTAAAGAGCTTTGATGTCCTCAAGTGAAAGTGCCTATACAAGTGCAAAACTATTATTATTTTCAGTGCTATTTAAAGCACCACTAGTATTTCTAGCTTGTACTGTTCTGTTTCCGCACTGTTCTGTCACCACAGTTGCTGGTTAAAGATGGCTGGCATCGTGTTTCTCCAAGCTACAATAAATTGCTTTGCATCTCATTGTATATAGTGGATTAATCTAATAAGTCTTGGCATAGTGAAACATTATTTATACACTTCAATTAACAGACTTGGCACATGAAAGGTCATCATTTTCTAGTTTACGAACAGTTTTGATAGCAATGACAGTAGTGACATTTAGAAAAAGAGGGATCACAGCAAACACCAAGGGAAAGTCATTTGATACAGTTTAGGTATCAGAATTCAGGTGCCTATTTTTTTCACACTGCATCCCTTTCACACAACTTGTTTAACTTTTTCTTAATAATCCATACAACTGAATTGTGCATCTAAATTTCTCCCATGTGCTTATTGTCAATAAATTGGTGTCATCTGAGTATTTAAAGCAAGGAACAATTAAACCCTCTGATGAAACATTAGTCGTGCGATAGATATAGAATTACTTTCTGCAGAAACAAGCACCATTGTGCTACAGTGTAATGAAGTTATTCTTTGAGACCATTTCGGACGTCATTGCAGCAAATCTACACTTTGGGCTTGATTTTTAACTGTTCCTCTGAAGTTTTAAAATAAAATGAGATTTTAAAGGGTCTGTTTGGAATAACTGGCATCACCTGTGGATTTATGAGCATCAGCAGACGTGAAACCCCTCTAATTATGGCAGAAAGGCCTTGGAGATGATTTCTTGAAACTACTAGGATGCCCAACTGCTTTAAAAAGACTATGTTTGCCTTGGCTTCTGCATTGAGTTTTGTGTCTTTTCTCTTGATTGTCATTGCTATGGGGATGCAAAAATGGATGACTGGCAAAATCCTTTGTAAAACAGGAGCTGATTTGGTCAATGCCACTGATCCAGAGCTAGTCAAGTTCATTGGAGATATTTACTACGGACTTTTTCGGGGAGGCAAACTACGACAGTGTGGTTTGGGTGGGCGACGTTCCAAATTCACAAGTAAGTAAAATTTTGGTTGAATATATAGAGCAATATATAAATAAATTCCAAGAATATTATAAATCCTTTTTTTGTAGTAGCTGTAGATTAGATTAGGAATAGTTATTGAATTCACATCTATAGCTCATTTTACTTGTGACTTTTATGGGTTTGAGATATGAGAATTTTTAAAAATAAACATGGTATTTTTTAGTTACGTTCTTTGGTATAAGTCTGTAACACTGCATAAGCATGTAAGAAAAATATTCTTTAATTTTTATGAGCTAGACCGAGCATTTCCTCTTAATTCTGTGCTAAGGCCTGTGTATCTCTGTTCCACCCCAAGAAGAGCTCTGGGAAGGAACTGTGACTCAGAGGCACCCCTCCAAGTCAGGATTCTCTTGGAGCTCCTACTGTCAGGGTAGTTAAACACTGGAATAAATTGCCTAGGGAGGTTGTAGAATCTCCATTGCTGGAGATATTTAAAAGCAGGTTAGATGAACATCTGTCAGGGATAATCTAAATGGTGCTTGGTCCTGCCGTGAGTGCAGGGGACTGAACTTGATGACCTCTGGAGATCCCTTCCAGTTCTAGTATTCTATGATTTTATATGGGGGAGAGGGAAGTATGTAATGTAGGCATAACAAATTCCCTCCCTTGCATCCAGCCTACCCTTCCAAAGACTGCAACATGGGGTAGATCCATGGCCATGAGTAGCAGGTACCATAGGCCATGGAGAAGGCACTGCCTTCCCAAACCACCAGGCATGGCTCCACCACAGTCCATCTCCAAAACACCTACTGTAGGCATACTGGGGTGGAGTGTTGTTGCCCTAGTGCCTGCCCTCCCCGGTGCTCTGGGGCTGGGCCAACGTGCCCGCCTCCCTCCCCATGGTGGTGGGGCCAAGTGCTGGCCCATCTCCACAAAGTGTAAGGAGGGGGATCCTGGGCAGAAGGGGCAGGATTGGGGCAGGTCTGGGGGGCTTGCCCCCCCAGCTCTACCTTCACCCACTGCCCATGTCCATGTCTCTGGCTGCTTCTTGATGGTCTCTACTTCCACAATGCCCAGGTGTTTGTGGGAGGGTGAAAGTATAAGCATACAGCCCCTGGTCACTCACCTGCCCATGCCCATGCTGACCATACATCCCAGTTTTTCCAGGACAGTCCCAAATTTAAATGCTCTGTCTTGGTGTCCCTATTAAGTAGGAAAAT
Organism: Pelochelys cantorii; assembly: GCA_032595735.1. NCBI lineage: Eukaryota > Metazoa > Chordata > Testudines > Trionychidae > Pelochelys > Pelochelys cantorii. The sequence continues at coordinate 30,504,024 of CM064331.1, forward strand.
GTCCCAAAAAGCACAGCTGGATCCGGCTAGAAATGGCACCACCATTTCCCTCCCCCACTGGGACAGTCTCACAGATGCTAGCGTGGCACAGCAGCAACGTCCCTCTCCCCCATCACATAGGTGGCTCCCTGGGTGCTTTGCCAGTGGCAGCCACAGCCACAGCCACTTCCAGTGGCGCATGGTTTCCAAGTTGGGTTTGAAGCTGGAGCGCAGAGCATTCTCCGAGCTCCAGTGCGGTGCGCGCTGCCACCTGGCAACCCTCAGCCAGCCCCTGCCCCACCACCACGTGGTCCCCATTCTCCCTTCCTCTCTCCCCCCGCGGGATGCCTCTGCCACACATGGCCCAATCTGGCTGCACTGCCTCCTCCTCCATCCCCAAGCAGCCACTTGCTCTTTGTACAGTAGCTGCAGCAGGCGAGAGGGGTTGGGCATCAGGCGGGTCCAAGAGCGCGCCTTGTGCAGCTGCTGCTTCACTTCAGCTAGAGCTAGGGTGCTATTAAAAATAGCACTGCGAGCGGCCCCAGCTCCAGTTGGAGTCAAGTGGCGGCCGCACAAGATGCATTCCAGCCAGGGCAGCCTAACTGGAATGGGCCTCGTGTGGCTGCTGCTTGACTCCAGCTGGAGCGGGGCAACCTGCAGGGACCGGGACAGCAGTACTAAAAATAGCACCACAGCCTGGCTCCAGCCCTCACAAACTGGAAGGCAGAAGGTGAGGGAAGAGGCAGGGGGAGAACCAAGGGGGTTGTGAGTGAGGAGAGAAAGGGGCTTGTATTGAGGGGAGGGAGGCAGGGCAGGAGAAGAAAGGGGAAGGCACCAAGGGGCAGAGTGGAGGAGAGACAAATGCCAGGGGTCCAAGAGGAGACAATGAGGAAAAGGGCAGGAGGGAGAAGGAGAGGGGACTGGGTGATGGTGGGAGAGGGGAGGGACAAAGGGGGCAAGAGGCAGGAAGAGGAGAGGGAAGGAGTGGGTGCCAGAAGACGGGTTGAAAGGAGGGCTGGGCATGAGGATGGCAGGGGATGGAGCAAGTCATGTGTGAGGGCAAAGTGGCATGATGGGAACTGGGGCAGAGGATGGTGAGGTGGTGGGCACCAGGGAAAAGGTGGGCAAGGAGGGAAGGGGGAGGCACCGGGAAGATGCAGAGGTAAGAGAAAGTGCAGGTACCAGGGGATTGTGGGGGTGAAGCAGAAGGGTAGACATGTCGAGGGGAGGGATGGGCACCAGAAAACAGAGGAGAGAGGCAGGGCAGGTGGGTAGAAGGAGGTGTTAGGAGAGGGGATGGGGTGGGGTAGCTACAGATGATTAGAGGAGGAGTGGGCACAGGGGGAAGGGAATGCTTGTGCAGGGGGTCAAAGAGGATGGGGAGGGGTGCAGGTCCCCAAAGGGCTGAGGGGAGAGAGACGGGCAGGAGCCCTGACAGCAGAGGAGGTTGGGGGTGGAGGGCAGCAAGCACCAGGGGAGGGTGGGAGACATGACAGCAGAAGGGAAAAGGGTGAGGTTTATAAAATATTTATTAATAACTTGGGTGTCACAGTGGCACATCTAAACAAGCCACATAAACTCAATACTAGTGCACAAGCAGGCCTGCCCAAAGTTTGCGGGACCCAAGGCAACATGGCTGAACTGCATAGCCGCTCGGCTCCAAGTCAGGGCAGCAAGTGAGAGTCTGGGTGGGCGGGGCCGGGAGCTGGGCAGCGTGAGGCCCTGAATGCGCGGGGCCACAGGGCACTGAATGCATAGGGCCCAAGGCAACTGCCTCGCTCACCTTGCCCAAAGGCCAGGCCTGTGCACAAGACAAAACTCACTCCACTCATGGGAGGAAAATCTTAGGCTACGTCTACAGTACAAGGTTTTTGCGCAAAAACAGCCATTTTTACACAAAAACCAGGGGAGCGTCCACACCTCAAGCATGCTTTTGCGCAAGTAAATCAGCAGAAGAGAAGGCTTTTGGCGGTACAGTTATTTCTCTCCCCACGAGGAATAACTCCTTTTTTGTGCAAGAGTTCTTGTGCAAAAAGGCAAGTGTGGACGCACCGCAGGGGTTTCTTGCGCAAGAAACCCCTAGCTGAAAAAGCACAGGTGCTCTGATGGCCATTCATGGAATGGCCATCAGAACTTTCTTGTGCAAGAGTGTCCATGCAGTGTGGACACTCTCTTGCACAAGAGCACATCGCTTTTGCAATGCGCTTTGAGGTCTGGACGTGCTTTTGCGCAAGACGTTTTTGTGAAAGAATTCTTCTGCAAAAGGCTTCTTACACAAAAACCCTGCAGTATAGATGAAGCCTTAGAGTGAACACTTCCCCCTAGGGTTACCAGATGGTTTCAACAAAAATACTGGACACACTTGACATTATATCACAATCTATGTTACATCCTCTTTAGAAAATACCGGACATTTATATTTTCTCAATTTGTTTCCCGAACAGAAAGCTCAAATACTGGACTGTCCGGTTTTGAACCGGACACCTGGCAACCCTACTTCCCCCAGCCCCTGCTCCGCCCCAAGTTAATGCAGTGCAAGTTGGGTTAATGTAACTGCAGGCTAATTGCATGGGGTCTTGTGGGTGCCAAACTCATCCCTATTGGTAGAGGATGGTGGAAGGAGTTCTTAGAGGGATCACATGACATCCTTTACTTCTGGTCATGTGTCCGTCTTGTGGGATCTCTTGTGGCATAGGGCGTGGGTAATAGGGGTCAGGGATGTGGCTAATGGGGTCAGGAGGCATGGGTTACATGTCCATAAATTTGGTTCAGAAAATATGATCACTACACCCGTGCCTGAGCTCAATATCTGGCTCTATCCTGCATAATTGCTGAGGGGTATGGGGACCTTTATGTTCCTTGAGACCCTTGCTCAAACATGTAGGACTAATACAAGCTTTTAATAAATACAGACTTTCTCATCAGTTGTTATGCAACATGAAGGGGCGTGCTATAATTGCAGTGACTACTAGAATGCATGGACACTATGCCCAAAGGGCCTGATCCTGAAATGCTTATGCAAACAAAACTCCACTTGAAATCACTGGGACTCTTCTCTGCTAGAACTGCAGGATCAGGCCCTCACAATCAATAAACTAGATGGCAAAGTTCTGTAAGTGAGATTTTTTTTTTCAAAATATGTAGAATCATGAGATTGTTACAGTTAGAAGCTTAGGCTAATGCCTGGCCTCTCTTCCAGATATTGCCTGGGTAGAAGTGTGGCAGGCCCTCTGGAGCTATTTTGCTAGTGTGCGACGTACACAAATAAAACACCTCAGGAAACTACACTTAATAAGGGCCTTTATTTCTGTTGCTTTAGAAATAGTACTGAGCAGACTCCCAAATCCAACAGCCTCAGAGCACTGGGTGGTGTCTTATTTGCCCTTGACATAGAGGCACAGGAACTCTGTGCATCCTCTGTCCCTACTCCCTACACAAATCGGCAGGCTGAGTCAGAATTTTGCTCTTTATGTTTTGTTCTTATGCTCCCTCCCCTAATAAACTGCTTTATATTTGTATACCCAAAATTACACTGACAGTGTGTGCCAGAGATGCTAATGTCTCCCCATGATGCTCAAGCATCCTCCTACCTCTCCCCCACTCTTTCCCTCTGTTGGCCCAGTTTTAGCTCAGGCTCTAATTTGCAGCAAAGCCTGGCACTATGGTGGTTACCTTTTTAATTGTGTAACTCAATAAACAACCCAAAATTAAATAATATAGAAGCATAAAGTTTAAAACTACTCATGCTTGAGGAGCACTGAGTTTTTCAGAGCAATCCAGTCTACTGGGGTATATGGAGGTATGGGAACCTCAGTAAAATGGAAGTTACAGGGGATCCTGCATGTCACTTCACATACAGCCACATGAAACCAAACGCCTGTTTTACTGTGAAGCTCTGCAAACTTTATATAAAATGTAACTAAAACCTGGCTAGTTGCCCAGCACAGCTAGCAGCTGCTCCCTAGACTACATCATAGAACAGACATAGAAGAGAAAAAAAGGTAGAAAGGGAAAGCTAAAATAGTCAGCAATATACTGACCCAAATAGCAAGGCCAGCTGTTGGGGCCCCTAAACAGAGAATGGCTGTTCCCTTGTCTCATTCCGAGGCAAATGGAGAAAGAAGTCTGAGAAAAGTAATCTGATCTCACATGCCTTGGAGGAAACACAGAGGAGGAGAGAGTGACTCAAGGACCTTGGGCCTAGATTGAGATCTTTTAATAGGTTGGGCCCGAGGACATAAAGGGTATGTCTACACAGTAGCACGAAATAAGCTATGCATTTTGAGCTACGGCAATTGTGTATCTTATTTTGAAATTTGGCGCTGTCTAAATAGTGCGAATATCAAAATAGAGCACTATTCTGATGAGTCCCTTAATCCTCGTGCAACGAGGTTTATGGGACGTTGGAATAACAAGCCTGTTATTTCAAAATTCATTTGAAATAACGGGCTTACTGTTAAGATGCGTAGAACTCTAATTTGGGTAGCGCGGCTGTGTAGACATAGCCTGGAACTGGCAAGGCAGGGAGGCTGGGACTAGGAGCCAGGAAAGGAAATGGAGGTTATGGGAGGGACTGGGAGCAAGGAGATGTGTGGGGTGGGGGGGTGACCGAATGTGGATGAGGTGTTCAGGGAGACTGGGACTTGCAAAGCAAATTGACTGAGAACCGGTGGGACATGGCAAGTAAGGAGGAAGAGGGGAAAAGAGTTATCTGAAGAGCCACCAGGAAGCAGAGGGAGAACTGTGAGGGTATGTCTACAGTGCAAAGTTAATTCGAAATAACAGCTATTATTTCAAATTAACTTTAATAGCATCTATACATGCAAACCACTATTTCGAAATGAAATCGAAATAGGGGAGAGCTTAATTCGAATATGGTAAACCTCATTCTACGAGGAGTAACACCAAAATTGAAATAGATATTTCGAATTAAGTGCTGTGTAAACACTTAATTCAAAATAAGGGGCCTCCAGCCCTTCCCAGGGAGCCCTGGTGGCCACTCTGGGCACAACCAGGAAAACTTACACTCCTCTCCCCCAGCCCCAGAGCCATTAAAGGGGTAGACCCTCACCACAGGGCCTGTGCCAGCTCCAAGCCTGCCAGCCCAGAGCCAGCAGTGGCCACCGGGGCCCCTGATCCAGTGGCCCCAAAACATGAGCCAGCAAGCCACTGGCAGCCAGCCCTCCACCGCTCCCCAGGAGCAGTCTGCCAGCTCCCAGGAGCCTGACAGGGGCTGGAGAAGGAGGGCGCCTTCCTGGTCCAGGGTGGAGATCATGGACCTTATTCAGGTTTGGGGGGGATGCCCCCAACGTCCATGATCTCCGCACTAGACGAAGGAATGCAGCCATCTATGGCAGGATAGCTGCCAGTCTGGCCACCAAAGGCCACATGCGAACCCAGGAGCAGGTTTGCATGAAAATCAAGTTCGTCCAGCGAGACCCCCAACCCTGGGCCCTGAGCTTCCTCTTCCCCTTGCTTCCCCCTTCCAGCTCCCTCCTCCCAGGTTTCCCCCTCTCCTCTCCCACCCTCTCTCTTCCCCTCTCCCACCTCCTTTTCCCATTCTCACCAGAGGTTAATCCCTCCCCCAGTTTTGTTCAATAAACCCAGTTTCTATTTTTGAACATACATGTCTTTTGTTTGACGTCTAGGGAGGGGTAAGTGGAAGGACGTGAGGGAGGAATGGGGCATGAGACTCCGGTGGGGAAGACCAGGGTGGCTCTGAGAGCTCCTCGGGGTGGACACTCTCCCACAGGGCCTCCTGGATCCTGACAGCCCCCCGATGGACCCCCCCAGATGGCAGCCTGCAGCAAGTGCAGCCGGGCTGATGGCAACGACCCCACGAGACACACCGGAATGCCCAGGGCAGCTCTGGCTCCATGTGGCTGAGTGCTGTGGTGTCCCGAGTGCGGGCACACCAAGATAGGACTGCTTTGCTGTCCCTCATCGAGGTAGACAAGCAAGCGGGGAACCCTGAGAACTGTCTGTCGGGAATGGGGGTAGGGTCCCTTTAAGCACGGAGCTCAGTTAGCCTCAGGCAGCAGCCCCACCCACTAAGTCCTAACCTGATGCCCTGCCGGAACTGGTTCCGGCCAGCCTTAACTCCGATTCAGAGTCCACTCCGTGTGGACGCGCTATTTCGAAATAGCAAAACGCTAATTCGAACTGCACTTTGTGTGTAGATGCATTAATTTGAATTACCTTAATTCGAATGAACTATTTCGAATTAAGATAACTCGAATTAACGCTGTAGTGTAGACATACCCTTACTGATTAAGGAAAGAATGTGGAGGGGAGGAGGAAAACAGAGGCTGGATGGAGAAAGATTGGGACTAGGAACAAGTGGGGATAAGGTCTGTGGCTGGAGGTTAGGGCAGTGACTACACGCTAGAAGGGGATGATAGATCACATGAAGTGGCAGGGAACTAGGAGTAGTTGGGCAAGGATTCCAGGAGGGAAAGAGAAAATGGGACTGAGAAGGGAAGTTTGGAGAGGTGGGATTAAGACTTGATGTTGTGAAGGCCAGGAATTTAAGAGGATTCCAAAAAGAACTAGATAAATTCATGGAGGTTAGATCCATTAACGGTTATTATCCAAGATGGGTAGGAATGGTGTCTGTAGCCTCTGTTTGTCAGAAGCGGGGAATGGGCAACAGGGATGGGATCACTTGATGAATTCCTGTTCTGTTCATTCCCTCTGGAGTACCTGGCATTGGCCACCATTGGAAGACAGGATACTGGGCTAGACAGACCTTTGGTCTGACCCAGTATGACTGTTCTTCTGTTCTTGATGAGCAGGGACTGGAATGAGAAGCCTGAGAAATAGCAAATGGGACTGGCTAAACAAGGAAAATAAAAGACTGGGATGAGGAGCCAAGTGTATGGGAAAAGAAGGGACTGGTCTGGGACAAGTTGCAAGTCACAGAGTATTAGGGGTCACACTTAAGGAGAAAGAGCAGAACAGTCTGTACTCATGGGAGTACAGAATGAGGCAGGGGTTCTATGGAAAAGATAATGTTACCCTGTAACTAACGACTGTATTATAACGCATACATACATGGGGAACAAGCAACCTTAACTGTGGCATTTCCTAACTTTTGCATGCTGGACTTTGCAACCCTATTAATATTCTTTTAACAATTTTTGTGGTATCAAGACAAAAATAAGTTGTTCATTAGTGCTATCACATCCCAAGCTCATAGCATAGACATGTACCTGTTTCTGAATTTCACCAAAGTTCAGGGGGGGTTGACATCAGAATTCTGCTCCTCTGATGTAGTGAGCAGATAAATTTCATCCTTCATGGACTAACACAACTCTGTCTATCCAGATTGATCCCCCCCCCCTGTAATTAATGCTTTGTTAATTTGAGTGAAAAGCAGTCTCTAGCATGAGTATAATGTTTATCCTGTAATTTTTATACACTGAATAACTGAATATTTCTTTCTTGCCAGTCTTCCCTCATCTGGTGAAAAAGTTGAATGCAGGCCTTCATATGATGATTTTAATCTTCCTTTGCATGGCCATTTCCTTTGCTCTGGTCAGTTTTGGATTCTGCATTCTCAATGCAATAAAAGTTCCATACCGAGCTATTAAAGGTCCCGCAGGTATATACCTATGGAATTTACTTGCAGGTAAAATAATTTTACTACCAACCACATTAGAATAAAATTGTAAAAGTAAATGTGTACAAAAGATCACCACTTTCTTGTCTTATGCAAATTTATCATTGCCTTTATATTTGTGTGGAAAAAAATAGCACTGAATTCCCCTTTATTACAATAAAACTTTTAGAAGACGTTTCAGACTTCACCATACTGTAAATTGTTTTGTATCAACAGGGAATTCACCTATATAGCCTCAATATCACAAACAAAAAAACTTAAAGAAACATAACATTTGTGCAATGGTTGGTCACATAATTAATAAAGACCCCAGTTCAGAAAAGCACTAACATTCTTAATCTGGATAGCACTTAATTATGTGTTTTAACTTTAAGCATGTGCTTAAATCTTGTTTTCCTGAATCAGTCAATGTTTAACTTGTTCAGAAAATGGTTAATAATTTTTTCATTCTGTTTCAGGAGGCTTTACAGCACTGGCAGTCGCTAGCTTTATAGCTGCTGTTAAACTTCATCGCCTCACAGAAAGAATTGCCAATTTCCAAGAAAACATCTTTCAGTTTGTAATTTTAGAAGAACAGTATGAAAGCTCTATTTGGCTTTGTGTAGCTAGTGCTACATCTCATGTAGTAAATTTGTTGCTAATAGCCATAAGTGGAATGCACCTCCCTGAATTCAAAACTAAAACAGAAGAAGCAACAGTTACAGCAGAAGATATTATGTACTGATAACCCTTACCTACATAAAACTAGTTCTATGAAGTGAACTCATGATTAGAAGAGCTCCTTGGTTCTACAACTTTAGAACTGGATGGAGTGTTACTGTCCATGACAGCAACAAATTGCCACTTGCAGAAATACAGAGTATTTTAGAAGGCAGTTGTCAGTACCAGCAATTAATATTCACTGCATGGAAATGAAACTATGGAAACTTCACAATTGAAAAAAACAACCAATATAGACAAAAATACAATTATTTTTTCTATCTTAAATATTTTATATAAGGGCCACCAATGGGGAGGCGGGGAAAGGGGCAGCTGCCCTGTGGCCTGGTGATTTAAACAGGCCTGTGGCTCCTGGCCACCACTACCTGGGCAGCAGTACCTATTGGAGCCCCAAATCCTTTAAATTGCCACCAGAGCCCCAAGCAATAGAGGCCTGGCAGTGCTGAAGGGCTGGATGGGGGAAGTTAGTTCCAGTCCTGCCTCTTCCATCAGAGGCCCACCCTTTTTGTGGCCTAGAGTTCCTTCCTGACCTTGCCCAGGGGCCTGGTAATTATGTAAATTCTATTTACATAACAGAGTTGAAGTATATTTTCACCATAATCCAAAAGTAAATCATAGGTAAGGAAGAAAATACATAAATTGCAATTATTTGGCCTTTAAGTTACCAGAACATATTTTTATTTCAAAGCAGGAAGACCAGATACTGGATTTAAGGTTTTATTCAGAGTTGCAAGTTTCTCAGATTTCAGTGTGAGAGGGCCAGGTACTCTTTGTTTATTGTTGTGCTTCAGAATTGGAAAAGTAAACTCCATTACCTGGAAGACTGAAATGTAAAGGAAAAAAAACTTGTGGGAAGATTTAGAAGCAAACATCAAAAGCTAGACCCTAGAGGAGTGTAAAGAAGAAAAAGATTAAATATGATAGGAATATTCTTATGGAAGACCAATAGAGTCTAAAGAAAAATGAACAGGTGGCAAATGAAGAGCTCATTGTATCCAATGATGGGCAAAATGTTTATACACAGACTCTAAATATTGATATTGTTATGATAACCTAACGATTCATATGCTGACAGATTTATCGTCCTCGGGCCTCTGCCAATTCTTGTTTTTATCTGAAATTAATACAAAATGTTGTCTGATGAAACACTATTAAAATGAAAAAAAGTGTTTATACTAAAATGGTTAGATGTGAGGAAAACTTAGTGAAAGACCAGCACTACTATAAGCATTTAATCAACTAAGTTGCAACTGATGCATTATATACTAAAAATTATCAAACCTTACAGCAAACATGAGACTTCTTGTGCTTACTTATAGTAAAACAAAATAGATTCCTAAACTATTTATAAATGACAATTACAGAAAATTGGATGGAAGGAATTTAAGTTCATGAAAAACACTTGGTAAAGCTACCATCCCAAATAATTACAATAGAGTCCTGATTATCCGACCTAAATGGGACCGACAGGCGATCCGATTACCAAAAATGTCGGATGATAGGGACTCTACTGTAGCCGGCGCCACTTGGTCCCCATCCCTGCCTGGCCCTGGCCCCTTCCCTCCCTGCAGCTCCTGGGCGCGGGCCGGGAGAACGGCCCAGCTCGCTGCCCCGTCGCTCTCCTGGAGCTGCTGATGCCTGCAGCTCCTGGGGACGAAGCGGCGCTGGCAGGAACGGCATCAGTGGCTCCAGGAGAGTGACAAGGCAGCGAGAGGGGCCATTCTCCCGGCCTGAGCCCTGGAGCCGCTGATACCACTCCTGCCGGTGCCGCTTCGTCCCCAGGAGCTGCAGGGTCGGATAAAGCGGAATGTCGGATTACCAAAGGTCGGATAATCTGGACTCTACTGTATTAAAAACATTTTATTTGTAGTCACCTGATTAATGAAAAACTGTATATTGTAATCTTTATTGTAGTCAAAGCCTCTATCAAAAGAAGTATACAAATCTTTTAGAAGAAAGAGCTGAATAATTATTATAATATTGCAGGATATTTTAAGAAAATCCTTCATTTGATATGAAAATCCCTCTCCACTTAAAAATAATTTTAAAAGCCAAGGTGAACATTTTCAAATTGGTTCCTTAACTCAGGTAAATTGTGCACTGATTCCAGACAGAGTAGTTGGAAACTTATTTTTATAAGCATTCAAAAAATTCTCCCCCATAAAGATTACAAAATAGCAGGATACGGAAAGCAGCTAGAATTTTCAATGCTTTTGGAGCACTATTATCATAATCTTTCCATGAGTGAGAAGCTAGAGTCAATAAAGGAGATGTTTCCTAACCGAGAAACTATAGCAACCAATTTTGTCTTGTATTTGTTTTACTTCTGCTTTGTTGACTTTCCTTTGTTGAGTCAAGACTACAGTGAGGCGGCAATATTAGGAAAGGAACTGCACAAATCTGACACACAACATGAAGATGATCTATATCTCAGCTAGCCACTCTGTTGATCAGAGCTCCCTGGAAGTAGTCCTCAATAGTGTTCCTGCCTTATCTTCAGCTGTAAAAACAATTCTGTCTAGCTCTGAATTTTGGGCATATGGCTCTGCTTTACTATACAACTGTAGGCTAGGGATGTGAAGGACTAGTCAACTATCCAATAAGCAAATGCTTATTGGATAGTCAACAGAATAGTCGATTAGTTGCTTCCCTCCCCCAGCTGCCTCTACCAGAAAGAGGCAGCAAAGTGGGGGGGGGGGCCCCCCACGGGAAGGAGGGGATACTTCAAGGCAGCAGTGCCTCCTGAAGGCTGCAGCCCGACCCCAGGCTCTATGCAGCACTGCCACTTTGAAACGCCGCGTGCAGCCCAGGACCAGCTGGGGCGTCCCCAGGCTGCACATGGCACATGAAGCCCGGGATCAGCTGGGGACACTCCCACTGACCCTGGGCTCTGTGCGGTGCTGCCGCTTTGAAATGCCGCGGGGAGCCCAGTGTCAGGCTCCTTGTGGCGTTTCAAAGTGGCAGTGCCACATGGAGCCTGGGATCAGCTGAGTTCCCAGTTGACCCCAGGCTCCATGTGGTGCTTTTGCCTTAAAGTGTAGCAACAGCCCTAGGGCTGTTACTACACTTCAAAGGCGTAGGCGCCCTATTGACTAATGGAATAGTCGATGCAAAATGCATCAACTATTCGATTAGTTAGTTGATATTTAACATCCTTACTCTGATCAATAATCTTTACTCAGGTGTGTAGTCCCAGACCAGTATAGATTACTTATGCAAGTAAGAGTTTTCAAGAACATGCCAGCAGTTTTTAAAATGTGTTGGAATAAGTGGTGGTAATCCTCATGAAAAGTAGCTCTTGTGCATTTTTATAGCTATTTCTTAAAATTAAATTGCTCTACGTGCCTTTCCTTTAAATGAATAAATTACTTGACATTATTCCATTGTTTCTATATCAAAGCTGCTTTAAGTTTCACGTTCACAGAACAGCATCATAATTTGACAAACATTTCATTTTACATTAAAATGAATTGTTGAATTGTAAGGCTTTGTGCTATGCTGTGTATCAAGAGTCAACCTGGAAAGAAATTTTACTGTTAACTTTTGTGCTTAAATTTAGCCTTAACTATAGCAGTGCGAGTGAAGCCTACAGTAAGGATTTTAAATATCAACTGACTAATCAAATAGTTGATGCATTTTGCATCAACTATTCCATTAGGTGATAGGGAGCCTCTGCCTTTGAAGTGTAGCAAGAGCCTTAGGGTTGTTGCTACACTTCAAAGGTGAAAGCGCCGCATGGAGCCCAGGGTCAACTGATCCCGGGCTGCATGTGGCGCTGCCATTTTGAAACACTGCGGGGAGCATGACACCAGGGTCCCCATGGGATTTCAAAGTGGTAGCACTGCATGGAGCCTGGGATCAGCTTGGGACTCCCCAGTTGGTCTTGGGCTCCATGTGGCACTACCGCTTTGAAATGCCATGAGAAGCCTGACACCAGGCTCCCCGTGGCATTTCAAAGCAGCAGTGCCGCACGAAGCCCAAGGTCAGTGGGGGAATCCCCATCTGATCCCAGGCTCCACACGCCACATGCAGCCTGGGGATACCCCACCTAGTCCTGGGCTGCATCCGGCGTTTCAAAGCGGCAGCACCAGGTGGAGCCCAGGACCAGCTGGGGAGTCCCAAGCTCGCCCCAGGCTTCAAGTGGTGCTGCTGCTTTTAGATACCCCCTTCCTTCTCCCCCCACCCCCTTGCTGCCTCTTTCTGATAGAGGCAGCAAGGCGGGGGAAGCGACTAATCGACTATCCTCTCGACTATTGGATAAGCATTTGCTTATCGGATAGTTGACTAGTCCATCACATCCCTAGATCAGAGTGAAAGTGTGTTGGATTTGGCTCATAAATTGACTACAGTGGCTTGAAAAGTATCATTAGGTGCCATTGTGTAAATAAGACTAGGGAAGATAGCTCAGATGATTGATTGGACTAAAAGCCTTTCAGTTCTTGGTCACCTGTTCAAATTTAGCCATCATCACACAAAACATTTTGCAATAATAGTCCAAAATGATATTGCTTACAAGTAGTTCTTAGCTATCACCCTAGAACACTATAGAACTGTTTGCACAGTGAGTAGAGTGATCAACTGTCATTATCACCTGATGTCAGGGGAATGAGCTGGTAGTTTTTCTGATACATTCTCTGGTCCATCAGGAACAAAACTGAGGTCATGATGACAGCTGACACCTTTAGAGGAAGTCACCTGGACTGAACCGATCTGCACATTGAATTAGCCTTTCACCCCAGAGGTCATCTCCCCAAAATAGGGGTGAGACATTTTGATGGAACAGGGTGGAGGACACTTTTAATTGTCTGTATGGCAACGTTCTACAAAATCCAAATTCTAGTTACAGTTAATGGTAATCAACTGTACAGAAATAACTCCCCCATGCTTTAAGTGGATTATTCTGGGTTTAAAATTGGTGTAAATGAACCAGCCATAAACCCTCCCAGCAGGAGCTGGGGTCCCAGCAGACCTGCTTAGGCATCCACAGCAGATGGAGCACCAGGGAGCATGCTACCCTGAGGAACCTGGAGATCCTGAGACTTCTTGGACTGATGCACCACTGTTTATGGTAGGAAGTGATCCAAGGTGGCCAAGTGTGTGGTGCCTCCCACCTGAATGAGCTCAGTGTGTTTTGGTGGGATTCCCCACTGAGCCAGCAGTAGACTGTTCTGCCACTGTCAGGACTCTGAGTTGGGAAACCCTACTCCTCAGTAGTGCTATGCAGCCTCTGGCCAGTAGGTCCCTCCCTCCCTATAGAACTGTGGTGTCCATGCACCCCCCCCCAGTCACACCCATATGGGCTGGGGTGAGCATACATCACAACAGTCATGCACACATACATCCTTGTGCTTTCAAATGATTTGTCATAAGGATTAACGCAGCTGTCAACAATACTGCTATTGCTTTAGTTCACAAATTTACATTTAGCTGTATACTCCCCAGGTTATAAATACTACTACTGTACTAAAATTAATCCACTCTTCTCGCTTAAAGCCCTCTTAATGCCTTCAACCATTACTAATATTTGCCAGTGATTTGTATTAGTGATTATGATTATTTGCAACTGAATATGCAACCTTTAACTATACCAGACCTGGCAATTTGCTACAATTAGAGGTGGGACTGCTAGCACCATCCACTTTAAGGTTGCCCAACACTTACTATAAGATCCTGTTTTCAGTTACCAAACTTAAATTGTTTGGTCCAAAATATTCAATGTCAGAAATCTGCCTCAAGGTAGAAGCATCCGGATTGGTTAACAGTTAAATCTGTGTTCTTGTATCATATAATGCAAAGAACTATATGAGACACATTAAAGAACCACTTGCTCTGGAACCTTAGTTTACTACTACTCTAGAACTTTGGAATATGAAATTTAGCAAGGGGGTTATCTTTAAGTCTGGAATATGCCTTTTGCTGTCTCCATGACAATCTGTTCATATTTGGCAAGTTTGAAAAATTGCAGTTCACATGTGCTCAGAGATTGCTTAGATGGTAGAATCTTCAGGAAATTTAGCTGCTTCTGCACTGGGCAAGTGCTAGCTAGGGGATGAGCAAAAACATCTTGTAATTACAGATATACACTGCTGCAGGCTGTGCTGGGTTTGGGCATTAAACAGAGTAGAGAGCCAGTCTCTCTTGGTCTATCAGGGGTGGGGGGGAAGGAAACTGGGAGTGGGCATTGGCATGAGGGAGAATGAGACTGACTGGGAACTGAGGAAAGCAATGGAAGAAGGGGTCTGGGAGCCAGAAGGTGGGGGATGACTCAGCCCACATGGAAACAGGGACTAACTGAACAACTAATGAGATAGAGGGAAGGAGATGAGGGGAAATAAATCTGAGAAGTATGAATATCCATGGGGAGAACTGGAGCTGATGGGGAGGGGAGGAGAAGAGACTCAGACAAGGAATGAGGAGGGGGATGCTGAAAATGGGTAAGTAGCCTAGGAAGGGGTGCCAATGGGGTTGGGAATATGGATGGCAGGGAAGCCTGGAAGCTAGATTAGGGGGAGAGAGAGAGATTGGATTCAGAGAGTGGGTGAGGAAACTGGAGATAAAGAATGGTTAGGAGGCAGGTGAGCCTGGGAGTCCTGAAGGGTGAGATTAGCACTTGCTGAGCAAGGAGAGTAGGATGAGAATCCTGGAGACTGGGCCTGGTTAAGTGAGGAGAATGGGACTGCGACAGTGAGCCAGTAGTGGATGTGGAAACAGGTTAGGATGAGCAGCACAGGAGGTATCAATCTCAGGGAGAATAGGCAGTCTGTGCCCACTAGGGAACACTTCCTTCCACTGCCTAGAAATCACTGGACTTCAGCATTCCTCTGCTCTCAGCAAATATGTCAACCCCACTAGGAAAGTGTCCCATCCTCCATATGCACAAGGGGGCCTAATTAAGGTTGTACAGGCAACCCTACTTTTGACATTTCCCAACTTTTGAGTGCTTGTCTGCAAACCAGTTTCAATGTGGTTTTTGTGTGTTCCAGTGTATAGCAGCTGTGATTCCCAACCTGTCCATTTGACCAAACTTAATGTGGATTCTTGGCCTCACTAAGGTCCCTTTCTTAAACTTGATTGCCGTTTTGAGGGAGATTGCATGGTGAGAGCAAACTCCAGCCTGTGCAGATGAGAATTGTGCCCCATTCCTGCTGCTTTCCATTCCATTGCAGTCAGAACTGGGTTGCTCCAGATCCAAATGTCAAGATCCTTGACGCTCCACTGTAGATTAGCATGTGTATAGCTGAATGGAAGGTGGGCAGCAGGGCATGAAGCCTAGCACAATTGGCTCGTTAGTTAAGAGGCTAGTGCAGCAATCACAAAAGCATGAGGTACTCGTAGTTGTAGTACAGTACTTGTGCACAGGCCAGTGGCTGGGAGTGGTCATTTCTCTTTTGTACCTCTTTCTTATTACTGATTTCTTTACAAAAAGAAGCGAGAGTAAGCATCACTCTATCCGCTGATGGCCACTTTGCCCAAAGGGAATAACGCAGAGAATGAAAAACAAGTTTGGCTGTGGCACTGCAGCTTTAAAGGGTTGAAATTCTTGCATTTTAAAAAAGTGCAAAGCTAAGATGACTAAAAATGGCTGAAACAAAGATTCTATACAAAAGATATAGTATAGCACAGTGTCATGGTCAAAAAAAAAAAACAAACAACCAAACAAACAAAATCAACCCCTTGATGCAAAGCACAAGCTTTGGGGAGAATAAGGAATGAGAACTTCATAACTGCTTTCCACATGATCAGGATCAGTGTTGAAACTAAATACTCAAGTTTTGTGATAAGAGCATCCACTATAAATACAAAACCTGATCCTGCTCCCATTGAAGTCAGGGGAAAAGCTCACAATGAGCAAAACTGGGTGCAATGTGTGTTTTCAGATATAATTCAGATAAATTACTTCTGGGTAGTGAAATCTTATCTGCAAAAAAGATATTGAAAACTCCAGCACTGTGCCCTTCCATGTACTGAATATGGTCTAAGACAGGGAAGGATTATTTAAGGGCTCTCTCAGCTTTGGAACAATAGGACCTAGTCATGAACAGGAAAGAGCTGTGGGAGAATGGGATAATCTTTCCAGAACATTACAAAGATGTCACATTGTTCCTCTTTTGGCACAATCAAAACCTGCCTTGAAAAAATGAGCCATTGTTTATGTGTATGCAACCTCCTGGTGAGTGAAAGTTACAAGCCCCCCTCTCTACTGATACACAAAAGGTATGAGATGTTACAACCCCAGCTATACAGCTTGAGTTTTTTAGCTCAATATATAGCAGCTCATGTCTTAGTTCAATTCCGAGTGTGCTGGCTAAGAGGGTAGCCATCAAGTATACAGTATCCAATAAAACATACGTAGTTATATGTGATGTTCCTTCCATGCTTTATGAAAATTTGCTTTTGAATATAAATATGCATAACTCAGAGATGCTTTGGAGAAAATTCCTCATGTAGTCTTTCAATTTTAATGTTACAGTTTGATCTGTATCTTAATTTGGTGTATGTATCATTTTTGTAAGTGAAGTAAGAAATATGAAGTGTGAGTCTGTTTATAATGTGCTAATGAGAGCCATTACTGTTGCCCTGGAAGCCTAATGACTTGGTGATCAGCTCAATAACTTGTAAAAAGATTTGTTTGTCCTTTAAGTCTGGAAGTAGTTGGTCTGGAGAGACACATGACCATATCATCTGGAATCCATTTTGAACTTGATATTTTTCCATGGCAGAGGAGGAGGGGGCAGGGGAAAGAGATGAAAAACAAGAGATTCCTACACTGGGGAAGAGTCTATTTAAGCAATGGGAAGCTATCATCCCTTTGTCTTTGACTGGCCTGGGAAACTGCCTGGCATACCCTAAGACAGTGGTCTCCAACCTTTTTAAGCATGAGATCACTTTTTGAATTTAAGTGCAATCCAATATCTACCTCAAACCCAAATACTCTTGTCCCACCTCCTTTGTGCCCCTTCTCTGAGGCCCCGACCTTGCTCACTCCATCCTCCCTCCCTCTCCCATTCTCCCTCCCTTTTACCAGGTAGAGGCAGCAGGTTAGGGTGCAGGCTGAATTAAGGGATTTGGAGTGTGAGAGGGGCACTGAGCTGATCTTGGGGCAGGCAGTTGGGGTACCAGAGGGGGTTCTAGGTGCAGGCTCTGGGAGGGTGTTTGGATGCAGGGGTGCTCAGGCAAGGGTTTCGGGTGCAGGAGGGAGTTCATGACTGGGGTAGGGTTTCAGGATGTGGGCTCCAACAGGGTACTGCTTATCTCAGGTGGCTCCTGGGTGCTGGTGCAGTAGGGCTAAGGCAGGCTCACCCCTGCCCTGGGCCTGCACCACTCCCCAAAGCAGCCAGCAAACTCCATCTCAAGTCCTGTTGTGCCCCATCTCTGCTCTGTGGAGAGAGAATAGACTGGGGGGGGGCACCCTGACATCAGCACCCTTCCTCTTCCTACCCTGCACTGCACAGCAAGCAGGAGGCTCCCAGGAGTGCGATGAGGCAGCTCCAAGGCAAAGGGCAGGAGATGCACAGCACTGGCGGGAGGGGCAGCTGACGTGCCAGGGCTTGATAGCCTCCTGGTCAAACCAGTCAGGATCACTTGTCAGAGGCTCCAAGATCTACTGGTTGGTGACCACTGCCTAAGGATACAAAGAACTTTGAAGAGGGCTAGAGACACAAGTCAGAGCAAAAGAGTTTGTCCCTGATTTAAAGATTATGCCTTAAATAAGAGCAGCTCTTTAGGGTAAGAATCTGCATGCAATAAGTTTCTTCGTATAACAGTTTTGTTTACTATCAGGCCAGTGTAAAAAAATTACATGGGGGAAGCAACCACTGTGCATCTCTCTCTTTCACTGATCAAGGAAGCTTACTTGATAAGCTTTCCCCATATAGAACTTTTACACAGCAAAAGTGATTTATTTGGGGGTTTTGATCCCCATTTTGGGGATTGGTTTCCCAGGTGCTGAGCCCTAGAATTGCATCCAGAGCTGACATGGTTCACTGTCTGCATTGCTCTGCAGAAGGGAAGTAACCCCAACTCTGCAGCTCGTCTGGGGGAGACGAGAGGATCAGGTCCAGCAGGACAGAGTGGTGGGGCATAGGCATCAGTGACATTAGCACACTGGGGAACAATCCCAAAGGGGATTTCTGTGACCGCATCCCATCACACTATACATACATAGTGCCTCCCTTCAATGGCTGATTCATGCCCTTAAATATTTTTCTTTTTAGCTATGGCCCTCCCCAAAATAAATATTTCTAATTTTACCACTTAGTTGATTTTCAAATGCTATCTTGTGCTGCAATTATTTAAAAAGGTGATAAGTTAGCTTGAATGAAGAGTTATATAGACCCATTTTTTTGGAGTGACACCAGATTAGATAACACACAACATGTCTGTATCTTGAAAGAATTCTGTAGCACTTAGTAATGCTGCAACCTATTATTTAAAAATCCTTCTTAGTATTTTAAGTGAAAAAATGGCACAATTAGGTGAAAAAAGAAAATTATGGAAATGCTGGCATTTCAAAGTGTATTTTAAATGTAACAATTGAATTTCAGTTACACAAATCTGGAATAGGACTGTTTGCTTTAATCAGCAGCTCAAGATCTTAGATTATTGTACTTAGCAATCAACCATTCTTCATTTCTCAAAGATTCTTCTGAATCAGTTAGCATTAAAATGTAATGCATATGAAGTCCTACTGAAATGCTAGGTTTTCTAGCATACATACTGACAATATATGTTGATACCTCGAAAGCAGTTCCCTTCTAATTGATATTTTTATCACTATCACAAATCAACTTCACAATTTATAGGGTGCATATTAGGGATGGTAAATTTAGGTTGATCAACTAATTGAACAGTTGATGGAATTTGCATCGATTGCTCAATTAGCTGTCACTGCAAACCACTGAGGGATAGTTCAGTGGTTTGAGCATTAGTTAGCTAAACCCAGGGTTGTGAGCTCAATCCTTAAAGGGGCCATTTAGGGATCTGGGGCAAATCTGTCAGGCATGGTGCTTGGTCCTGCCATGAGGGTAGGGGACTGGACTCAATGACCTCTCGAGGTCCTTTCCAGCTCTATGAGATAGGTATAAATGTAGCAAGAGCCCACTGGCTCTTGCTACATTTCAAAGGTGGAAGCACCAGAGGGAGCAGGGTACTCAAGCTAGCCCAGTACTTCCCCACAGCACTTGGGCTTTTGAAATATAGCAAGGGCCCTGCTCTGCCAGTTCCCTCCTGCCCCCCACCCCCAGAGACAATGCTGGGAAGGGGGAGCCTGCTTTTAAGTTGTCTCCTTCTCCACCAGCCCCCCACCCCCGCCCTGCTGCCTCTCTCTGATAGTCGACTAGTGATTGGACTCTACAGTTGCTTACATTTCTATTGCATATGACTAGGTTTTGGAAGAAATCTTAATTTTTCATTAATCTTAAAGTTTCAATTACTAAAACCTTCTCTCTTTTTCTGTTCGTCTCTAGATTTTACATTCTCTTCACACAGAGCCTAACCTCTCTTCCTCTTAACTCTGGCATTTGGGCAATTTAATTTAATCCTGCAAATATGTGAGTAGCGTATTGATGCAATTCATGTAGAATCAGTCAGAAATGCCAAACATAACAGTTCAAAAGACGAATCAATCAAATGACAAAACAAATCAAGACAATGTATCATCTACCACAATCCTGTACTGCGAGTTTTCAAACGAAATACAGTTTTCAAAACAGAATGGCTTTTCATGGGACCCTAAAACAACACACACATTACAGCTATCTACTTTTCTAAAAGCCCAAGCTAAGCATAACGGAGAAAAGATTTTAATGACGTTCCTAGTGAACAGCATTGTTTACTAATATCAATGAATGCACCAAACCACTAGAGGGCAGCTATCCACTTCCTCACTCTGCAAGATGCACTGCGTACTAATATGGCCCTGTAATCGCTATGTTGCTGGCTCACAAGTGCTTCTGAATGAGACATGAATTCTCACTTGTCCTTATTGATCCCATTATTTCAGACATTTTTAAGCTTCCGCGTGATGACTCTGAAACCTTAACCACGTTCTTTTAAGGTAGTGCTGTATCAAAATGAGTCCGAGCCACAAAGTCCAACTTCCCAATCCAGGGGTTCCCAAAACCTGGGGTTGGTGGCAGGAAATAATGAAGCGGGTGGGGAGCAGCTCAGATTGTCTCTGTGCTCTCAGAGATATTCAACGCGGCAGTACAACAAAACCAAGAGCCACCCATTAGGCCCCCGGGGCTGCGCCTGCCCACGGCTTTTCTGCAGGAGCGGCAACATCCTCCCGCCCCGGCAGCCCACGTGCGCCAGGAACACGCCTCTTTTAGCTTCCCCAACAAGCCAGGCGCTCGCCAGGCCTTGCCCCCGGAGGGAGCCCCCCGCTCCAGCCCCCCAAGCCTTCCCCGGCGGCCCCGCTTGGTGACTGCGCTCTCCTCTGAAGCCCGCGGCGTGCGCGGAGGCCAGAGGGGCGGGACACGCTGGCCCAGCCCGGCACACGCGCGCTGGTCATGCTGCCGCCGCCGCCGCTCAGGAGACTCATTGGCCGCAGCCTCAGCAGGGCTCTCGGCTTCTGGCCCTGCCGGGGTCCTTCCCCCGGCCCGCGGTGCTGCAGCAGTAACAGCAGCGCGGGGCGCAAGGTAAAGGGCGCGGGGCCGTGCGGGGAGAGCCGGGGCGGCGGGGAGCGACCAGCTGCAGACAGGCGCTGCCCAGGCCACGCGTGTAGGGCGGACGCCCTAGGGAGC
Source organism: Pelochelys cantorii (assembly GCA_032595735.1). Classification (NCBI taxonomy): domain Eukaryota; kingdom Metazoa; phylum Chordata; order Testudines; family Trionychidae; genus Pelochelys; species Pelochelys cantorii. Next base: position 30,525,087 of record CM064331.1, read on the forward strand.
TCGCCTGCGGCTTGGGTTCATGCGTGCCCCCGGGGCGGGGCGGGCCCCCTTGTCTGTCACGACTGGTCAGGCTGCCCGTTAAATGGCATCCCCGGCGCTTCTTCTGGCCACTCGCTGGTTCCTGCTGCGCATGATCGCGCTGTTGCACTCACTCGGCGACTTTTCTAGTCCTGAGCTCGGCTGCTTGCACTAGGGGTGATGAATGAGCCGCTCACACGCCCCCATCATGTGCGCAGGAGCATTGCAAATCCTGGCGAGGGCTGTCAAAGTTAAACCTCTGTGGCATCGGGGCCAGAGTCAGCCGCGTAGGACGCTCCTGAAGGTCTAGAAATATTTATTAGAGGTCAGTCGGTTGGAAGCTGATCTTCCACAGTCCGCTAATGCAGAACCATCCTGCACCTGATTGTTTCTTTTTCAGCTTTTTTTTTTTGTTTCCTTCCTGATAATGTCCTGGACCTTGACCCCCCTCGCACACAATGTAACTTTTCCCTTTTTTCAAGGTGTGCCTATTCTGAGAGAACGTTAATTAGTAAGAAAAATAGCTTGCATCTGGAAACTTCATTTCTAGGCACAATAGGCTAGAGTTTTAAAGGGATGTGCCTAGTAAGATTTTATAAAGCATCTGCCCAGTATCCTTACTTATCAAAATACCTTTAAAATCAGCACAATGATCTGAAGTATGTTACTTTTGGTCTTGGGTTGGCTTGTATCCTAATTTATCTACTCATGATTTTATACTTTTGACTCTAGGGGTATGTCTAGACTACATGCCTCTGCCAGCAGAGGCATGTAGTCTAGACATACCTTAGTAAGATGAGTTCACTAAATCTTTTTTTATATAGTATTATGATTACATTCAGAAACATTTATCAAATCTCAATGTATATTTTTTAGAAAAAGAATATCTTGCATTAATGCACTTTTTTCCCCGGAAGGGCCTTGTTTTAGGAGTCTATGCAAAAGAAAAAGAAGAAGCGGCTCCTCATTTTACTAATGCTGGAGAGATTTTTGATCGACTTGTATGTGGAAAGCTGACAGAACTATTGTCAATGTAAGTGTTTAGATCAGTTTCTTATATTTTTAAAAATATTTTAAACATGGAAAATAAATCTTTCTTCATTGTTACAGTTTGCAACCATACAACCATATGCATTGATATTCCTATCTTTCTGGCTAAACAGAATTGGGTTAAGTCAGTAATCAGATAAAGGAACCTCTAATGAAAAAACAGTGGTGATGGTGAGTCTGTAAGAGGTCCCTTTGAATCAGTTCTGAACCAGTATCCCTTTATGGAGTTAATGCATATAGCATGAGTGGAGAATTAAATTATTACCAAAAAATTAGAAACTCCGTTTTAAAAGATTTCATGGCACCTTTTTGTGTTCTAGATCTGGGCCTCCTTTGAAGAAAGGCAAAACACGCCTATTTCATGGCTTGCATCAGGTATGAAAGTTGAATTTTCATGAGTATAATGATTAGTATGTTCCCTGAATTTGAGTCTTGGCATTACTCCTTATTATATGCTCATTTTGGGTGCAGCATATTATTACAGCAGAATATTATACTTTGTCATTAAACATTGTGTTTGAATATAATATGCTGCTATACTGTGGTTTTTGTAAGATTTCAAAGAAATACTCTGACAGTGTGTCATGGAATGACACCCATAGATTTCACTGAAGTTTAGATCAGGTCCCAAAATCCCAATTCTGTAGCATGTGGGACTGCCATTAAAGTAAGCAGGGATTCCTTGCATGAAAAAACTAGAATTGGACCCTGTGCAATTTTCTCCCCAAGAGCATGAGAGAAAAGAAGAAGACAATTCAAGAGCACAAGAGAAAAGAAGAAGACAATTCAAATCATTGTCGGCTGTAGCTGTTCTGAAAAGTGTGTAGTCTCTTGTGAGCTAGATTTTGCATGGTCAACAGTTTGAAATCAAATTATTATAAACGGAAAGAGCATAGCTTTTGCAATTGAAGTGTGAGGCAACCTCAAGTTGAATGTTCTCTTCATCCTTCACAAGAGAAATAGAGATCCCTCCACCTTTATATCTTTGTGGATAAAAACACATCACATTTTAGCTATTTCTTTCACCTCTGTTTTTTCTCAGTCTCCCATAGCTCTAGATAAGCTCTCCTTTCTTATCTCCCATTCCTGACTGTTACACTAAACTGATTGCAACTTTCTGGTTTCCTTGTAAGTACTGCTGTTTGTAGGTTGCCATAGCAGCACTAGAAAGAGTTTTCAGCAGTAGTAAGCTGGGGAAAGGCATAGTGCCCTCTTTAAGGCCTTTTTCTTGCTCTCTGTAGTGATCTAAAAAAGGGCGTGTATGTGCAGAGAATCAGTTAGCCACTGACCTGCTGCCTTTGAATTGTGAAGCAGCCTTTGCTCAGGATGGGAGGCATCATTCTATGCTGTGTGAACTAGGAGGTGGGGACAGGCTGGAAAGTGCACAGAGCTTGATATGGTATAGTGAATACAAAGCCAATAAGAACAGTCCTATTACTTGGATTGCTTTTGGGAGAGACACCAACTTTTCTCTGTGTCTGTCTGTCTGTCTACAGGGCTTAGCACAATGGGACCTTGGCTGGGTCCTCTAAGCATCATAATAATACAAATAAATATTAACAATTAGATAATATTGAAGTTGTCCATTTGCTTATGCTAGGGATGTAAAAAGTTAACCTTTGAACTGGTAGGGGCTGGAGCAACTCCCTGTAGGGCCTGGCCACCCCCTTTCGCTGCCATAACCCCTGGCTGCAGGTTACACGCTGGCTCCCTGGGAGCTGGCTGCAGAGCCTGCAGCAAAGCCTCCCTGGGAACAGGGCTGGCAGCAAAGCCTCCTCCCCAGGAGTGGGGCCAGCAGCAACCCCTGCTGTTCCTGCACCCAAGGAGGTGGCTTTGCTGTGGCAGCGATTCTTCCTCCCCAGGAGCCAGCCCTGCTCCTTGGGAGGCTTTGCTGCACGGTCTGCAATATAAAGCTTATTTAAGGTTTATACTGCAGGGCCCACAGTTGTGTAACTGGTAACTGCTTTGATTTTTAGCGGTTACACGGTTACTTTTTTAACTGCATTTTTACATCCCTAGTTTATGCAAATATGCAGAGGTAGAGAGATCATTATGATAATGACATGCTGACGATAATACATGTGTTTTTCATTTTATGTATGCCTTCATTTAAAAAGGATGCTCTTTATAATTCATATATTAATCTTCAATCATAGTTATCAAAGTGAACAAATTAAATCCAGTTGTGTGTTGATTTTGCACAGGATTTTCCGAGTGTTGTAGTTGTCGGTTTGGGTAAGAAGGCTTCTGGAGTAAATGATCAAGAAAATTGGAATGAGGACAAAGAAAATATTCGGACAGCTGTTGCAGGTTAACTTGTTTTCATTTAATATTTGTTCCTGTTGCAAATATTTGATCTATTGAAGCCCTGCTGTAATGTGATACATTCTATTTTTGGTGATGCACATGAGCTTAAATGAAACAGACCATAACACATTCTGTTTTAAATCATAAGACCTAATACATGGCTTCGAAAATTCACTCACCACTGACAAATGGGAAGGTTTCCCTGGTGATAAAAAGGCCATCCCCTTTAATTTTTGCAGAATATAATTTTTCCATATTTTTTTAAATCTCCCTACTTCCTTCCCCTGTCACAAACAAACATAAAACACAACACAATACCTCCAGTCTTATGGTTATCGAGAGAACCTTACAAATAAGAATAGATGCAGTCTTCCTATGTCCAAACACACAACTCCAGCATGCATCTGATGAAGTGGGTCTTTGCCCATGAAAGCTTATGCTCCAATACATCTGTTAGTTTATAAGGTGCCACAGGACTCCTTGTCGCAACTCCAGTAACTGTTTCTCATAGCTTTCCCAAACAGTGTGAAATTGAAAAACCCTCTGTCACTTCCATTTCCTCATGTGAGAATTAGTGAAATTGACAAGATTATAACCATACTCACTTTGCCTATAACCTGTACACATATGACAATTTTAAATATTTCTTGCTGATAGTTAGATGGTAATTAAGACTTTTATTTCCTTGACAATAAAGCATGAAATATTATGCATTTCTTCATTATAGATTCATAGAACAGGAAGAGACCTCAAGAGATCACTTAGTCCAGTCCCCTGCACTCATGGAAGGATTAAATATTATCTAGACTGTTCATAACAGGTGTTTGTCTAACCTGCCCTTAAAAATTTCCTGTAACAGATTCCACAACCTCCCTTAGGCAATTTATTCCCATGCTTAATTACCCTGACGATTTATCCAAATGTCCAGTCTAAACTGCCGTTGATGCAATTTAAACTCATTGCTTCTTGTCCTATCCTCAGAGGTTAACGAGAACACTTTTTCTCCCACCTCCTTGTAAAAACCCTTTTTGTACTTGAAAATTGTTATGATGGTTCCCCTCAGTCTTCTCTTCTCCAGACTAAAAAAGCCATTTTTCAGTCTTTCCTCACAGATCATGTTTAAGACCTTTTAATCATTTTTGTTGCTCTTCTCTGCACTTTTTCCAATTTGTCCACATCTTTCCTGAAATGTGACTCCCAGAACTGGACATACTACTCCAGTTGAAGCCTAATCAATGTGGAGTAATAGATGCAAGAATGATGTTTGCTTTTTTTAACAACAGAGTTATGCCTGTTGATTCATATTTAGCATGTGATCTATTATGACCCTCCATATTCCTTCCGAGGTAATCATTTCCCATTTTGCATGTGTGAAACTGATAGTTCCTTCCTAAGTGAGTACTTTGCATCTGTCCATATTGAATTTCATCCTGCTTTCTTCAGACCATTTCTCCAGTTTGTTCAGATAATTTTGAATTATAATCCTATCCTCCACAGCACTTGCATCCCCTCCCATCTTGGTATCATCCACAAACTTTATAAGTGTACTTTGTATGCCATTATCCAAATCACTGATGAAGATATCAGACAGAACCAGGTCTGATCCCTGTGGTACCCCACTTGATATTTCCTTTCAGCTTGACCATGAACCATTGATAACTGCTCTCTGGGAATGGTTTTCCAACCAGTTATGCACCCACCTTATAGTAGCTCCATCTAGGCTGTATTTCCTGTTTGTTTGAGAAGTTCATGTGAGACGGCATCAAAAGCCTTACTAAATTCAAGATAAATCACATCTACCATTTCCCCCCACTCACAAGATTTGTTACCTTGTTAAATAAAGTTATTAGATTGGTTTGAAATGACTTGTTCCTTACAAATGCATACTGACTGTTGTTTATCACTTTATCATTTCTAAGTGTTTGCATATTGTTTAATTTGCTCCATTATCTTTTCAGATACTTAAGTTGACTCGTCTGTAATTCTCCTGGTTGTCCTTATTTCCATTTTTATAGATTGACACTGTTTCTTCCCCTTTCCCCCATTAGTTGGGGGCCAAAGAAAGTTCCTTATCAGTTTGTGAATATTCTGTCTCTTGCAGTCAGTGAAATCATGGGGTGTGGGTATTGGTCACGTTTATGTGGTTTCTCATAATTTGGGATAGTCTTGCTTTCTAGCATTTTAATTGGGAGGGATGCTGCATTTAACCTTGGTCCTTTTCACAGGGTGGCTGGCCTCAATAAATGAAGTAGGTCCATCACCTCTGTTCTAGAACAGGTGCTACTAGTTGGCCAAATAAGCATGTGGGTCAGCACCTGGGAACTGTAAAGGACCAGTGAGATGCAGACAGGAAGAATCCAGTGTGTTGGACAGACCTGGTGAATCTGGGCTGTCTGCGTGAGAGTCGGGTAGGTGAGAGCTGCCGAAAATTGCATGTGTTGGACCTGGAAGAAAGCTGAAGGCAGGATAAAAGAAAGACAGACTTGCTGGGTGATGTCCACAAGCCAGAGAGTGAGGGCTGGAAAAGGCTGAAAAGCAGGAGCAGCAGCAGCAGCTGGGAGAGTTGCTTGCTGGCTATAACCCAGAGAGCCAGAACTGAAGACAGGTGAGCAAGGGAGGAGCTTACTTGCCAACATCTCCAGGGCTGGAGAGCTGGTCCCAGAGGAATCCTGAGTGGCCCAAGAAGCGTGAAGAATGCTCCACTGGCAAGGATGTCCCTGAGAAGAGAGACTGGCGGGGGTTCCTGCTGGGAAGAGCAGGGTTGCACTTCACTTGAAAGGGCTGGGGTAACCGTTCTGGTACAAGGTGGAGGGGACTGACAGAGTGCCTGGGCATGGATGCAAATGCCAATATGTGGTATGTAAGAAGTCAAGCGGGTATGATGTCAGGAGCTCTTAATGATTACACTGATCCAAAAAATGGGGTTGGGTTTTGGATCCTGTGTTTTGGACTATGTATGTTGTGCTGGTTTATTACAGCAGCACCAAGAGAGAGTCGTACTGAGACAAAGCCTGAGTGGAATTACTTGGGGATGCTGAAAGAGGGAAACTTAGTTAGATGTGTCTGTCATGCCATGATGTGCAGTAGTAGGGTGCTCCCAGGAAGGGCTTTTATATGACAGTCCCTTGTTTATGGAATACATCCATATTTTCTGCTGTTCAAAAATGTGTCTTTTGAATCAAAAGGTTGTTGTGAATTTAAAAAATTAACTGCTACTTCAGCGTTACTAGAAGCACGCTGTATTACAACTTCATTTCTGCTGGCTACAGGCTTTGGTCACCTGAAGTATTCCTAAAGTTGTGTAGTTTTAAGAACTTTGGTTTTGTCTTTCAACCCTTGCTGAATTGCTTATTTGATAAGTTATATTAAGAGTTCACTGTTGTATGGGGAATCCCAAGACTCTGCTTTTTAAAAATTTCAATAGAACAAAGCTTATAGCAGCATCATGGTGGGTTTTTTTTTTTTGGTTGGTTTATGCAAGGATCTACCAAGTGTCAATAGCACCGAGTTCTTTCCTTGAAAAGTCATTTTAATTATCTCAGGAATCCATTCTGCTGCTGCAGTCAGTACTCACTTACTGATGTATTGTATTTTCCAGTTGGATGCAGACAAGTTCAGGACCTGGAGATTCCTTGTATTGAAATAGACCCCTGTGGAGATGCTCAGTCTGCTGCAGAAGGAGCTGTTCTTGGGCTATATGAATACAATGAACTTAAGCAAAAAAAGAAACCTGTAGTTACTGCTCAGCTACATGGAAGGTGATGACAAACTAATGTATTAATTGTGAAACATTTGGATATTTAGAGCATTTCTTCTCCTACCACCTCTTTTATATTGTGTTGCATAAAATATTTTAGCAGCAGAGACATCTTTACAGCATTTGCTTTGCATGTCTAATTGCCATTGCTAGTTGTCCCTTGTTTGTGTTTCCCTTCATAATTGCATCCCTGCAGCAGAGAAGGGTCTGGGATTAAGAAAGAAGATGGGGCAAACACAACAGTCTGTTTTATGATGTGTATAGTGCTTTTAATGGTACCAAGCCCAAAAACTCAGAAGTGCAGGACTTCTCTCTATATATAAACAAACCTTTCTAAGACATAGAATCATAGAACCATAGAGCTGGAAGAGACCTCAGAAGGTCATCAAGTCCAGCCCCCTGCTCTAGGCAGGACCAATCCCAACTAAATCAACCCAGCCAGGGCTTGGTCAAGCCGAGACTTAAACACCTCTAGGGATGGAGACTCCACTACTTCCCTAGGTAACCCATTCCAGTGCTTCACTACCCTCCTAGTGAAATAGTTTTTCCTAATATCCAACCTGGACCTCTCCCACCACAACTTGAGACCATTGCTCCTTGTTCTGCCATCTGTCACTACTGAGAACAGCCTCTCTCCATCCTCTTTGGAACCTCACTTCTGGAAGTTGAAGGCTGCTATCAAATCCCCCCTCACTCTTCGCTTCTGCAGACTAAACAGACCCAACTCCCTCAGCCTCTCCTCGTAGGTCATATGCTCCAGCCCCCTAATCATTTTGGTTGCCCTCCGCTGGACCCTCTCCAATGCGTCCACATCCTTTTTGTAGTGGGGGGCCCAGAACTGGACACACTACTCCAGATGTGGCCTCACCAGAGCCGAATAAAGGGGAATAATGACATCTCTGGATCTGCTGGCAATGCTCCTCTTAATGCAACCTAATATGCTATTAGCCTTCTTGGCTACAAGGGCACACTAACTCATATCCAGCTTCTCATCCACTGTAACCCCAAGGTCCTTTTCTGCAGAACTACTACTTAACTGCTTGGTCCCCAGCTTGTAACTATGCTTGGGATTCTTCCGTCCCAAGTGCAGGACTCTGCACTTGTCCTTGTTGAACTTCATCAGATTTCTTGTGGCCCAATCCTCCAATTTGTCTCAGTCACTCTGGACCCTATCTCTGCCCTCAAGCGTATCTACCTCTCCCCTTAGCTTAGTGTCATCTGTAAACTTGCTGAGGGTGCAACCCATCCCCTCATCCAGGTCATTAATAAAGATATTGAACAAAACCGGTCCTAGAATCGAACCTTGGGGCACTCCGCTAGAATCTGACCGCCATCCTGACATTGAGCCGTTGATCACTACCCGCTGGGCCCAGCCTTCTAGCCATCTTTCTATCCATCTTACCGTCCATTTATCCAATCCACATTCCCTTAACTTGCTGGCAAGAATATTATGGGAGACCGTATCAAAAGCCTTGCTAAAGTGAAGGTATATCACATCCACTGACTTTCCCACGTCCACAGAGCCAGTTACCTCATCATAGAAGCTAATCAAATTGGTCAGGCACGACTTGCCCTTTGTGAATCCATGCTGACTGTTCCTAATCACTTTCCTCTCTTCCAAGTGCCTCAAAATGGATTCCTTAAGGATCTCTTCCATGATTTTTCCAGGAACCGAGGTAAGACTGACCGGCCTATAGTTCCCTGGATTGTCCTTCTTCCCTTTTTTGAAGATGGGCACTACATTTGCCTTTTTCCAATCGAGATTGAAAAGTAGTGGAGATCGGGAGCAAAGATAATGGCCAAAGGCTCCTCAGTGACATTTGCAACCTCCCTCAGTACCCTCAGATGCATTAAGTCTGGACCCATGGATTTGTGTACGTTTAGCTTTTCTAAATGGTTCCTAACCTGTTCTTTACCCACCACAGGCTGTCCATCTTCATCCCATCTTGCGTCGCTTGGCTCCTGGACTTCTGCGCTGACCTTGTCCGTGAATACAGAGGCAAAGAAAGCATTGAGTACTTCAGCTTTCCCCACATCATCTGTCACTAGGTTACCTCCTTCATCCAGTAGGGGCCGCACACCCTCTCTGATCACCTTCTTCTTGTTAACATGCCTGTAGAAACCTTTCTTGTTATCCTTCACATCCTGAGCCAGTCGCAATTATATTTGCGCTTTCGCCTTCCTGATAACCCCCCGGCATTCTCGAGCTATACATTTAAACCCCTCCCTGGTCATTTGTCCAAGTTTCCACTTTTTGTAAGCTTCCTTTTTGTGCTTAAGTTCACCAAGGATTTCCCCCGTAAGCCTATCCGGTCTCCTACCATTTTTGCCTCTCTTGCTACGTGTCGGGATGGTTTCTTTCTGTGCCTTCAATAAGGCTTCTTTAAAATACTGCCAGCTGTTCTGGACTCCTTTCCCCTTCATGTTAGCATCCCAGGGGATTCTGCCCATCAGGTCTCTGAGGGAGTCAAAATCTGCTTTTCTGAAGTCCAAGGTGTGTATTTTACTACTCTCTTTTCTTCCTTTGGTCAGGATCCTGAAATCTACCATCTCATGATCACTGCTTCCCAGGTTGTCACCCACCTCTACTTCCCCTATTAGTTCCTCCCTGTTTGTGAGGAGAAGGTCAAGCTGCGCACGGCCCCTGGTCGGATCCTTCATCACTTGTACCAAGAAGTTATCCCCAACATTCTCCAAAAACTTCCTGGATTGCCTGTGTACTGCCGTATTGGTTTCCCAACAGATGTCAGGGTGATTAAAGTCCCCCACGAGAACCAGGGCCTGCGATCTGGAAGCTTCTCTCAGTTGTCTGAAGAAAGCCTCATCTACCTGATTCGGTGGCCTGTAGCAGACAGCAACCACAACATCACTGCTGTTGTTTGCTCCTTTAAACTTAACCCATAGACTCTCAACAGGTTTTTCTCCCTCTATATACTGGAGTTCAGAGCAGTCATAGTGCTCTCTTATGTATTGTGCAACTCCTCCTCCTTTTCTCCCCTGTCTGTTCTTCCTGAACAGTCTATACCCTTCCATGACAGCGCTCCAGTCATGCGAGTCATCCCACCAAGTCTTTGTTATCCCAATTAAATCATTTCTTGGACTGGGCCAGGGCCTCCAGTTCTTCCTGTTTGTTGCCCAGGCTTCTCTCATTAGTGTACAAACACCTCAGATAACCAGTTGATCACCCCGTCTTCTCCATTCGAAACAGGGGTCCTCCTTTCTTGCTCGTTCCTTTCTGCATTTCTTCCCGGTATCCGACTTTCCCACTCCCCTCAGGGTTTTGGTCACTGTCCCCTGACGAACCTAGTTTAAAGCCCTCCTCACTAGGTTTGCAAGCTTGCCCGCGAAGATGCTCCTTCCTTTCTTCGTTAGGTGGATCCCATCTCTTCCTAACAATCCTTGTGCCCGGAACAGAGTCCCATGGTCGAAGAAACCAAAGCCCTCTCTGCGACACCACCTGCGCAACCATGCATTTACCTCCTCAATTCGACGATCCCTGCCCAGTCCTTTCCCTTCAACAGGGAATATGGACGAGAACACCACTTGCGCTCTGAATTCTTGGATCCTTCTTCCCAGCGCTACATAATCCGCAGTAACCCGCTCAAGGTCATTCTTGGCTGTATCGTTAGTTCCCACGTGGAGAAGCAGGAAGGGGTAGCGATCCGAAGGTTTGATCAGTTTGGTAAGCCTCTCTGTCACATCCTGAATGCGAGCTCCCGGTAAGCAGCACATCTCTCAAGATTCCAGGTTCGGACGGCAGAGGGATGGCTCAGTCCCTCTTAGGAGGGAGTCCCCGACCACCACCACCCGTCGTTTTCTTTTGGGGGTGGTGGCCGTGGAACCCCTATCCCTAGGACTACGCATCCCATGCCTTCCAGTAGATGGTGTTCCCTTGCAGTTTCTTCCTTGTGAGGTCCCTTCCAAAGCATTCACCACCGCAGAGCCTGTGGAGAGAGCCTGACAGCGATTACTTACCTCTATAGCATTGGGGGATTCCCGTGCTGGCCTTTTTCCCCTTCTAGAAGTTACATGCTGCCAGTTCTCTTCCTGGTCATGTACTGCCCTCTCTGACTCTTCCGCCTCCCCTGCTTGAAGGATTAAATGCTGCCTTCTATTGAGGAAGTCTTCATCCTCTCTGATCAAGCGTAGGGTCAACACTTGGGCCTTCAGTCCTCTAATTTTTTCTTCCAAAATGGCGACCAGCTTGCACTTAGTGCAGATGAAATCCGTTCTTTCTTCCGGCAGGAAGACAAACATGGCACACTCCATGCAGGTAACAACAGCAGACCTATCACCAACCATCCCTGCTGTCCTGGAGAAGGGATTTAAAAAGAAAAGCAAGAGAACCTCGCGCCCTTCCCTTTCCCCTTCTCAACTCCCTTTCTAAACTCCCTGTTAGCACTCACCTGTTAGCAAGCTCCTTGGTTGCTTGCCCAAGGAGCCTTATAAAGCCCTGGACAGCCTGAAAGTTCCTCCCCCTACCAAGGCTCAGCCAATCAGCAGAGGCTTCTAGAATTCAAACTCTAATTAGAAGCCAACAGTTTCCACCTGCCAATCACAGCACACACTCCATGAAGGGGAGGGGGAGGGCAAAGGGGAAGTGGGGGGAGGGGGAGAAAGCCTCAATCACAAACGGGAAAAAAAAACAAAAACAAGAAAAGAACACACACCACCCCTCACTCACACAAACAAGCTCAGCACACAGCAAGAAAGCCCCAAACACAACACACACTTTCCTCAAGAGTCCTGTATCTGCTTCTCCTCTACCTGGAGAACTCCCTCTCTAAAGCTTCACTCAAAAACACAGAGAAGAGGGGGAAAAAAAAAAACCACCACCACACACCAACGAACACAAGCTCAGCACACAGTAAGAAAGCCCCAATAACACACACTTCCCTCAAGAGTCCTGTATCTGCTTCTCCTTTACCTGGAGAACTCCCTCTCTAAACTCCCTGTTAGCACTCACCTGTTCTCACATGAGAAATGCTAGACCAGACCAGACTAGACCACGTGATACCTTATCTGTAGTAGTAAGTTGCAAGAAACTCCCTAGTGAACAATTATAATACTGGATCCATAGTAAGACACTTTCTAACCTTTGTCGGAAGTTTGTTTGTGCCCTGAAATGCCTGGATTTGTATTACTTCTGTTTATCTTGTTGTAGTTCAGAATTGCCTGATCCTTTCTGGAGCCCTGATAAACTCTTGAAACTCAGCATGCCTTGCACAGATCACTAGGTACACTGTGATAGGCAACAAGAAAAATGACACACAGTCCTTTTGTATTCCGAATGGCATTGGCCTATCGTTGGGAGCTGAGCTAAATAATGGAACTTATCTCAGTAATATAGCACTTCCTCAGAAAAGTTCAGTTACTTCTTTTATATACCCTCCCCTGCACACCTTGCACATTTCCCCTTCTCCTAGGGAATGAGGTTGGATATACAAGTTCCTTCTTTGAGGGAAGGAAGTTGCTTCCTATTAAGTAGTAGTCTAGGAAAATCTCTGTCTAAACGACATCCCTCTGTTGAAAGAGGGTTGTAAATTAGTCAAATCGAAAGTGCAAATGAAGTGAGGATTTAAATATCCTGCGCTTCATTTGCATAATCATGTCACAGAAGTCTTTTGAAAAAGGGTATTTCGAAATTGAAAGCATGGTGTAGACATGGTTCTTGTGAAAAAAACCCACCATTTTCGAAAGATCCCGTACTTCTCAGGATTTAGGGATATCTCTTTATGAACACCTTCCTGTGACTGTTGACAGTTGAGTGACCAGAACTGTGCTTTGTAGTGGGAATGCCACTATCCAAGCTCCATCTTTGTCAGCTAATAATCATAATAGTAGCAAGATTCAAAAATGGACTGCACAGTTATGTGGAGAATAAAGAATTTCCAGAATTGTTTGTTTTAATCATTGTGAACACACATAATGGATGGTATATTAAAACTCATGCTTCAGGATATAAGGCAATTGCTAACTATTACGAGTGCTAATACACAGGGAGGGGCAGAGAGTATCCCATTTCTTCTACTGTAGATTTCATGCACTTTCCTCTGAAACATCTTGTTCTGACCACTGACATAAACAGGTACTGAACTAGATTCGGTGGACTTCAGGTCTAACCCAGTATGGCAGTTCCCATGTTCCTATAATAAGAGGTACCATATTATTCCTTATCACCTCCCCTCAATGAGGCAGTTCTCAAAATATAGACGACTGTATACAGACAATCCTATTTTTGCTAGGGTTCAATTATAACTATCTGGTCTGTGTATAGTGATGGAAAGGAAGACTGGCAGAAAGGTGTCATCTATGCTGAGGGTCAAAACTTGGCTCGCTACTTGATGGAGGCTCCAGCTAATTATATAACACCAATCAAATTTGCTGAAATTATTGAAGAGAAACTCAGAAGTGTCAATAGCAATGTGACAGTCCATATAAGGTAAGTTCACCCAAAATCATTCCTTGTCTGTAAGAGTATGTCCACACTTGCGCCCTAGTTCGAACTAGGGATGCAAATGTAGGCATTCAAAATAGTCAATGAAGCGGGGATTTAAATATCTTGCGCTTCATTAGCATGATCTCGCCGGCACGTTACTCCGATCTACAGCTGTTTCAAAAGTGACAGTGCGTGCCGGAACGCGTTGTTTGGTTCGAACCAAACAACGCGTTCCGGCACGCACTGTCACTTTGGAAACAGCTGTAGATCGGAGTAACGTGCCGGCGAGATCATGCTAATGAAGCGCAAGATATTTAAATCCCCGCTTCATTGACTATTTTGAATGCCTACATTTGCATCCTAGTTCGAACTAGGGTGCAAATGTAGACATACTCTATGTTGTAATTGAGATGCAGCATGTAAAAGGCTCCTAGAGTTTACAGTGAGCTCACTTTTATTTTTACCTTTTGCAATTCAAGATGACAAAATGCAAGGAATGTATTTGTATAACAGTCTGTAAATTTTAATGAATACAAATTTTGCTGGTGCTCAAAAGTAACTATTCTCAGTATGAAGAGCAAGGCTCCCAGTCACTACAGGAGACGGAGAGAGGCTGCTGGGACAAAAATAAAGAAACAAGATGAAAATGTTAATCCTTTTGTAACATAAGCCTTCTAAGAAATGACAGAAAAGGAGACCAAATATCAGATCAGTGACTAGATTTCTAATCCCATCTTCTTCCTTTTTTAAAAAGTCTTTTCAATATTACTTCCCAGTAAATATACACTCCTTCTTCCATTGGAGGTGATAAGCAAACTCTCCCTATCTGTCCTGCTCTTATTAATTTGCCCATAATGTAGCAGTTTCTTTGATACCGTAGAACCAGGTTGTGCCCTTCTGCTTTGTCAGTGTAGTCTCATGTCACATTACTGTTCAGGTCCTCCAAAGATCTTAGAACATGCCTCCAACCAAGAAGGTGAGGCGGGAAGGCATATTTGTAATGTGGAAAACCAGGAAAAATAATGTATAAGGGAAAACAAAATTACTTTGAGAGAGTTTTTTTTCTATTTAACAAAGAAGTAGCAGTGGATGAAAAACAGTTATTTTACTTTGCAGTCCGTCATTTAGGAAAAATAGAATTGCACGCACGTTTTGAGTTATGATCATTTGTATATTTTTAGTCTCTTTTTAATGCATATTATTAAAATCTTTTTATTGTAGATCAAAAGCATGGATAGAGGAACAACAGATGGGAGCATTCTTGAGTATAGCTAAGGGCTCAGGTGAGCCTCCAGTCTTCTTGGAGATTCACTATTCAGGCAGTGGTAATGCAAATGACTCTCCGTTAGTGTTTGTTGGAAAAGGAGTTACATTTGATAGGTATGTTTGCTAATTTTATTATGACTGAAACAAAAACTGTAATCCAATTGTGAAGGAATTGATGTGTGTATAAAAATGGGTATTGTGAAAATATTTGCCATTGTGCCACTAGCTCTTTTTTTCCAAAAAAACAGGCAGATTAGCTAACACTGACATATTGCGTATTGTTTGTAAAAGGAGCCCTAATATTGCAAAGAGGGGGAATTATCTTTGAATTACATTTAGAAAAACAATGTGTTTGCTCTGTTGCATTTTAGCATGCTCCAGATTATCTGGGAGATGTTTTATTGTGTCAGATTAAACTGATCTGTGAGGTTAACTTTTACTAAAACCAGATATATTGCTTTTTAGAATACTAGAAATTTTTAAAAAACCTATTCCTATTATTGTGTAAGATACATATAGACAAAATAGTTATTTTAAAGCATGTGGTGTAAGGTGTCTGTGTGCTGAATGAAATTTTCAGTTGATGTCTGTTCTTACCTATACATCCCCAGTGGTGGCATTTCACTTAAGCCTTCTTCAGGCATGGATGCAATGAGAGCAGATATGGGAGGAGCAGCAACTGTGTGTTCAGCCATTGTGACAGCAGCAACACTAAATCTACCTCTTAATATAATTGGTAAGTTGTGAGGGGGGGAGGGGAACAACATAAAAAAGATATGGCTTAAAATGTTGCTATTTTAATTTCAGTAATGGAAATGGCTACTCAAAATGGCTAATCACATCACCTAATTCCTTTCATAAGTGTGCAAAAAAAAATCCTAATATTTTACTTGTCTGGTGAGAAGAATTTTGCAAGACTGGATTGGAAGTATTTTGAGGGAAAATGCATGACACACAGAACTGGATGGAGACTTTTTTGTCTCTGCCTCATTGGCTAGAATCGTGGTCCAGAGCAACTGGAACTGTATGTCTAACATGCATGTGCCTCAATCTGAGCTGGACTTGTTTGGTGTTTTGAGACTTACAGAGTAAGAAAATTAAAGCTAGCGTCTATACGTTGTTACAAAGAAATGGAATAGAGAATATCTAGTAATATAAACTATTGTGGAATCTTTTATGGTGGGTAGTGTCTCAGAAATGGTATGGATGTAAACTACCAGTTCTGACACCCAGGCTGGGCTTGATCCTGTGAAGTGTTTATCCTCCTTTAACTCCCATTGAGAATGGCAGTACTGGGTCAGATAAAAGGTCCACCTAGCCCAGTATCCTGTCTTCTGATAGGAGCCAATTCCAGGTGCCCCAGAGGGAATGAACAAAATGGGTAATCAATCAAATGATCCATCGCCCATTCCCAGCCCCTGACAAACAGAGGCTAGGTACAGTATTCCTGCCTATCCTAGCTAATAGCCATCAATGAACATATCCTCCATGAATGTATCTAGTTCTTTTTTGAACCCTCTTAAAGTCCTGGCCTTCACAACATCCTTTGGAAATGAGTTCCACAGGTTGACTGTGGATTGTATGAAGAAATGTTTCCTTTTGTTTATTTTAAACATACTACCTATTGATTTCATTTGAATCCTGTGTTATGGGAACAAGTAAATAACTTTTCCTTATTTACTTTTCCCACGCTAGTCATGATTTTTATAGACCTCTATTATATCCCCCCCCTTAGTCTTTTCTAAGATGAAAAGTCCCAGCCTTATTAATCTCTCCTCCTATGGCAGTCGTTCCAAACTCCTAATCTTTTTTTTTTTTTTTGTTGCCTTTTTTGAACTTTTTCCAATGCCAGTATATCTTTTTTGAGATGAGAAAACCACATTTGCACACCATATTCAAGATGTGGGAGTACTATGGATTTATGTAGAGTCATTAAGATATTCTCTGTCTTATTCTCTCCCTTTTTTAATGATTTCTAACATTCTTTTGCCTTTTTGATTGCTGCTGCATGTTGAGTGGATGTTTTCAGAGAACTGTCCATATTGACTCCAAGATCTTTCTCTTGAGTGGTATTAGCTAATTTAGTCACCATCATTTTGTATGTGTAGTTGGGATTGTTTTCCAATATGAATTACTTTTCATTGATCAGCATAAAATTAATTTGCCATTTTGTTGTCCAGTCACTGAGTTTTGTGAGATCTTCTGAAACTCTTCACAGTCTGCTTTGGACTTAACTATCTTGAGCTGTTTTGTATCATCTGCAGATTTTTCCACCTCACTGTTTACCCCTTTCTCCAGATCATTTATGAATATGTTGAATAGGATTAGTCCCGGGATGGATGCATGCAGGACACCACTAGTTACCCCTCTCCCATTCTGAAAACTGATTTATTCTGCCCTTTGTTTCCTATTTTTTTAACCAGTTTCCAGTTCATGGGAGGACTTTCTGCAAGAGCTTTTGGTGAGGGACCTTGTCAAAGGCTTTCTGCAATTCTAAGTACACTATATTCCCTGGATCCCTATTGTCCACATGCTTGTTGACTCCCTCAAAGAATTCTAGTAGATTAGTAAGGCATGATTTCCTTTTACAGAAACCATGTTGACTTTTTCCCAACAAATTATGTTCCTCTATGTGTCTGACAGTTCTGTTCTTCACTGTCGTTTCAACCAATTTGTCTATTATTGAAGCTAGACTTACCGGTTTGTAATTGCCAGGATCACCGCTGGAACCCTTTTTAAAAATTGTCACATTAGCTATCCTCTAGTTATTTGATACAGAAGTTGATTTCAAGGATAGGTTACAAACCACAGTTAGAAGTTCGGCAGTTTCACATTTTAAGTTCTTTCAGGACTCTTGCCATCTGGTGAATGTCATCTGGTCCTTGTGACTTGTTACCATTTAGTTTATTAGTTTGTTCCAAAACCACCTCTGCAGACACACCTTTCATGTCTTAAAGGAATTGGGAGCATTTGGGACTTGCATAAGGTGCCTGACTTCTTGTAAGATGGGCCCAGATGTGGGATACTCCTGATGACTGCTGTTGATTTACAAATAATGATACTTTTTTGTATTTTGTTTTGTTTAAAAAGCAATCAGACCAGAGACTGGCATGATGCATCCCCAAAAAGGATAGGAAAATCTAACTTGAAATATGTGCTGTCAAAAAGAGTTACTTTTACAGTATGTTACTATAGTAATAAAACCGATTGAAAGAGGTTAGAATCTCCAGAGTATATACTGTTGAAAACTGGAAGTACTGACTTGTACAGATAGTCCTGTCTGACTGTGTAAATCACGAAAATGCCATTTGTGGGGCAAAAATATTGAGTTTGTACATTAATAAGATAAACCCTAGTCAGGAACAAAAGTACCCACTGTTGGAGGGGGAGAGGGGCTATTAACCTCATGTGCAAAGTAGCAATGCATGACTAAACATATGTACTGTGATAACTGGTCACAAATCCAGTATTGCGAATAGAACTTGCAGTCTTTGGTTCCAGAAAAACAAGCACCTGGCTGCTGAGATAATGGAGTAATTCCACTAGTTTAGCCAATGTTAATAAGTACTTGGTCCGGGGAGCACTTACGGATAGTCTCTGGAAAACTGGAAGGCCACGTAAGTCTCCTTTTGTTTCCAACTGCTTTTACAAATGCTCTGGCTCTTCATCGTAAAGATATCGGCAAAAACAGCTGGAAATGAGGAAGAGCCAGCTTACTTGCCTCCCCTCTTACAGCATGTCTACACAGCAGGGCTAAAGCTGAAATAAGCTATGCAACATGAGCTATGTCAATTGCTCAGCTTAAGTCGAAATAGCTTATTTTGGCTTTTGGCACTGTCTATACAGCAGAAAGTCTGAGACACAGCACTGTTCCTCTGACTTCCCTTACTCCTCATAAAATTAGAGTTAGAGGAGTTGGAATAAGAACTCTCACAGCTCAACATTATTTTGACATTATTACACTACTTGTAGTGTAGACGTGGACTATGTTATTTTGGAATAACGTCAGTTATTTTGAAATAACGCTGCTTTGTAGATATACCTTTAGTGATTGGTGCAGAACAGGAAGAAAGAAAATAAGAGACACTCATATGGTTGGAGATGTAGACAGCTAAAGAACTTGTTAATATTTTCCAATATAAGCAGTAGTGTAGTTGCCATAGGATGTTGTGCAGCTGTGAATAAGTAAGTTGGCTCACATAGTGGCAAAAGTGGATGTCCAGGAGGAGGTTGACACAGTTGACAAGCTTGAAAAACCCCAACTTTATGGGAATTGTTTGTTAGTTCTGGAAACTACTACATATCAGTCCAGCATCCTCCTCCTTTAGTGTGCTCTGTCCAGAACATCGGATCATGGGCTTCTTCTTTGGTATGGCTGGTGGACTGCCATTTCCATATAGCAAGGTAGGGAACCTAAGACCTGGAGGCCAGATGAGGCCCCCAGCTTACCTGGATCTGGCCCCCAAACTTCAGGGCTCCTCCCAGCATTGGGGAGCCTGCACTAGTGCTCCAGCTCCCCTGCTACCTCATCGCAGGGCAGGAGCACACAAAATTGACTAGCCCGAGTCCTGCTAGCCTCTGGGATGTGAGGGGAATGCAGGGAGTGTCTTCTACTCAGTCAGGGGCCACATTAGTGAGGGCTTGTTTTTCTTTTGTTGTCTTTCACTTGTGTGTGGCCCCCCAACTGGTTTTTCTGTGGGTCAGTGGCCCTCGACCCAGAAAAGGTTGCCCACCCTGCCTGATACTATAGCTATGGATGGAATCAGAGCATTGACTTGGGCTGTTTACCATCTTCCCCAGCTCCCTTCATGTTGTTGCTCTATAATGGTTCCCCTGGATCTCTTTCTTTTGATGTTATAAAATGTTTTTTTGGAACGAGACACTTGAAATTCCCCAGAGAACATAAGAATGGCCATACTGGGTCAGACCAAAGGTCCTTCCAGCCCAGTACCCTGTCTGCTGACCGTGGCCAATGCCAGGTGCCCCAGAGGGAATGAATCGAACAGGTAATGATCCTGCCATCCATCTCCACCCTCTGACAAACAGAGGCTAGGGACACCATTCCTTACCCATACTGGCTAATAGCCATTTATGGACTTAACTGCCATGAATTTATCTAGTTCTCTTTTAAACCCTGTTATAGTCCTAGCCTTCACAACCTTCTCAGGCAAGGAGTTCCACAGATTGACTATGCACTGTGTGATGAAGAACTTCCTTTTATTTGTTTTAAACCTGCTGCCCATTAGTTTCATTTAGTGGCCCCTAGTTCTTATATTATGGGAACAAGTAAATAACTTTTCCTTATTCACTTTCTCCATACCACTCATGATTTTATATACCTCTATCATATCCCCCCTTAGTCTCCTCTTTTCCAAGCTGAAAAGTCCCAGTCTCTTTAATCTCTCCTCATATGGGACCCGTTCCAAACCCCTAATCATTTTAGTTGCCCAGAGAGCTTTAGAATTGCAGAAATTAATAGATCCCTTTATAAGCATATTAAATATACATACAGTCCCACATGTTCTAGGCATAACTGACAGGGAGCCTCATCATTTTGATGAGAAGCTCACAGCTCTCTCAAGACCATGGACCTGATTCTGACCTCATTCATCTAAATCAGGTGTACCCCATGGTGTAAAATAGCATAGATGAGTGAATGTAGCATGTTAAAGATAAATATACAAACTTAATTGTGTAATGCAAGAACTCACTAATGGAGACATTTGGCTCGTGTCATTTTTCAGTAAGAAAATTTCAAGTGCAAATCTAGAAATCATATGTAAATTCCAGATGAGAATACACTAAAATCACTTGTGACAGAAGGATAGCAAAGTATCTTCTTTTAAGTAGTGTTTTTCTGTAGTGACTGACTACTAAATGTAGAAACCCATGAGACACTGCAGTAATTTTCTCTCTTTTTCCCTCTTAGGTTTGGCACCTCTCTGTGAAAATATGCCTAGCAGTAGAGCAAGCAAACCTGGAGATGTTGTTAGGGCCAAGAATGGAAAAACAATCCAGGTATGTGTGTGTTAAATTGGTTTTACACACATTCATTCCAAACCTTCCAGTCCAATCCATCAGGTTGTACTGTTTCAATTTCTGTTATAGTGAGTGCACAAAAACATTATTTTTAAAAACCAGTGAACATACACCAGTCTAAGAAATACATTGACTTAACTGAAATTGATAAGTTTTGTTTATAAATTATTATAAATTAATAATTATGAATTACTAGGGCAGGTAAAAAGGCACAATCAGTTACATTTTGCAAAATCTGCTGTAGCAGTACAGGAGGTGGTTGTAGTGCTTATAAAGCCAGAGTTAAAGATAGTCTTCAAACACAGTAAGCAAAATGGTAATTGCTTCTGCTACATTTTCAAGGCCTTCTTCCAGGCACATTGCTTGTAAAACATGAGTGTTACACTTCTGCTGACATAACCAAGGTGTGGATCCTACACGCTGCCCCACCTATGTATAACCTAGGTGTGTTGCAGGGTCCATTCATCACATGTGGTGCCTCTTTTTGGTGGGTATGGAGCTGAGCTCCTGCCAGGCACTGCCTTCTTTCTGCATGGTCTCTACCCATCATCCCTTTCACCCTGCAGCCCTTCTTATTCCCAGAGCTCCAGCTTCCTGTTCACGGCTTGGCTCTGTGGCCAGGTCACTAAGGCTATGTCTAGACTACATCCCTCTGTCAGCAGAGGGATGTAAATGAAGCACTACGAAAGTGCAAATGAAGCCGGGATTTAAATAGCCCGTGCTTCATTTGCATAATCACGTAATGGCGCTCTTTCAAAAAAGCACTATTTCAAAATTGAAACTGCAGTCTAGGTTTACAGGATCTTTCGAAAAAGTGCCCTGTTTTCGAAAGAACAGCGTCTAGACTGCGGTTTCAGTTTCGATATAGCGCTTTTTTGAAAGAGCGCCATTATGTAATTATGCAAATGAAGCACGGGATATTTAAATCCTGGCTTCATTTGCACTTTCGAAGTGCTTCATTTACATCCCTCTGTCGAGAGAGGGATGCAGTCTAGACGCAGCCTTAGGTTCTTCCCTTCCAGGGAATTCAGACGCCTTCTGGACCAGCTTTCTTGATAACTCCAATTCCTTCAGCCACCTCCCAGAAGCTGGTGGGGAAACCTAGGTGCACCTTCTACAGTAGGTTCTAATCCAAGGACCCTATAATAAGTACCAGAGTCTGTACAGTCCTACCCCTTGCTGTTGATTTTCTGGGCTCCTTCCTACTTAGCTAGCCTCCCCTCTCTGAAGCTATGTCTACATTACAGGCTTCTTGCGTAAGAAGCTTTTTGCAGACGAGATCTTCCTCAAAAACTTCTTGCGCAAGAGCACGTCCACACTGCAAAAGCATATCGAAAATGCGATGCTTTTAGCGCAAGAGCGTCCAGACTGCATGGACGCTCTCTCGAAAGGAAACTCTGATTGCTATTTACAGAATGGCCAGCAGGGCACCTGTGCTTTTTTCAATTGCCTCTTTTTGCGCAAAAAACCTCTGTTCCCCATCCACGTGCACCTTTTTGCGCAAGAGCTCTTGTGCAAAAAGGAGTTATTCCTCGTAAAAGGAGGAATACCTACACCGGAAAAAACCCTCTGTTCTTTCATTTTACTCGAGCAAAAATGTGCTTGAGGTGTGGACGCTCCGAGTTTTTGCGGAAAAACAGCTGTC
Organism: Pelochelys cantorii; assembly: GCA_032595735.1. Classification (NCBI taxonomy): domain Eukaryota; kingdom Metazoa; phylum Chordata; order Testudines; family Trionychidae; genus Pelochelys; species Pelochelys cantorii. The sequence continues at coordinate 30,547,608 of CM064331.1, forward strand.
CTCTCAGGGAATGACTGTAGACTATTTCCTTGCAGCACCTGGGCTTTATTCAGGTCCCTCTTGTTCCTGTCTAGCTGAGCCCATTTACACTTAGTGGCCTGCTCTCCATCACCTTCTTCCTTCAAGTGCAGCTAATAGTTAATTGGTCTGCCTAGCCACTTGAACCCCTCCAAGTCTTGTGTGGATTGGGCATCCCATCACACAAGGCTGCATAGTCACAGAGCGGCTTGCGGAATCAGGGCCTAATATTCATATTTTGTGTTTCATCTGAAATGTGACAATTACACATTGGCTAAATTTTAACACATGCCCTAATGCTATAGTCCAGGGGTGGGTAATCTACAACCCACAGTGGGGCAAGCCAGTGGTCATGCTCCAGCCCTGCAGCAAATCTCCACTCTGCTGCTGTGGGAAGTCCCTGAACCTCAGCGTGAGCGACATTCCAGTGCCCCATGTTGAGTGTGAATGAGGTGATTGTTTTGGCTGGGTCAGTGAGATGTTCTTGATGTTGGGTTTGTTTTTTTTTTTTTCTTCTCGCTTGGGGATAGCCCCCAATTGATTTTTTTCTGTGGGTCAGTGGCCCCTGACTGAAAATTGGTTCCCCACCCTTGCTGTAGACTGGACAAATCACTATTTCTCCTTCCAGAGTTTTTGTGTAATCTGATATTACCTTTTGGCTTTGATATTTAAAATCTTTCAGTTTCCTGAGGTTTCACCAAGCTATATGCATGAAGATTGAGTTCTAAATCACTGTGCTTCAGAGTGGCATCATCACGCCCTGCCATAGAGAGAGAGCTAGGAGGTTCAGGAAAACATCACAAGCGCTACCATGCAGCTACCACTATAAAGGGCTACCACTGTAAAGCATTGCCTCAAACAGGAGTGGCTATAGAAGCCATAGATTTGGGGGGAAAGGAGGCCTCAAGAGCCAAAGGAAAGGGGTCTCTGAATCTACAGATGTCAGAGCCATTTATAGGAATGCCTTCTGCCTTTTTTGTTGCTCTACAGTTCCCTTTCACTCCTGGCAATATAGTTCTAGTAGGATCTACATTTCCATGGTTAGCTCCCCCTGCAGCTGCTTGATAATAGCCATTGGATTTCCATGGGTTTTGCGGGGGGACAGTAACTAGTCTTCTACTATACCCCTCTTGCCCTGCTCTGTGATGCTGACATCTATGAGCCTCAGCATGGGAGGCTTTAGAGCAATGCTCTGGGGTTCCCTGCTCAATATTTAAAATAATTTTCTGAATGCTTCAGCACTCCATTTCAGTTGATTTTAATGTCCTGCTCCAGTTTATTTACTATGAAAATAATTGATCATCAAAATGTTTTCTGTTTTTGTTTTGTATTTATGTTTGCAAAGAGTTGAAATTTACCTTCTGTTATTGCATAAGCTGTATTACAGCTGCCACTTTCCATCTGATAGCCAAAAACCCAGGTGGTCTCTTTAAAAAGAATTTGTAAGAAGCAAGTCAAGTAAAGGGGAACTTTGAGTAGATGACCATTTTACCCCTCTCTTGTACCTTCAGATTGATAACACAGATGCAGAGGGAAGATTACTAATAGCTGATGCTCTCTGTTACGCGCACAATTTTAATGCAAGGGCCATTGTGAATGCTGCAACATTAACAGGTAACCAATTTCTTTTTCCTGCTTCATGTTGTAAAATAGCTTCTCGTAATGAAAAACTGACTCCCCTTAAATTCATTTCTAAGAGAAGTTTTCATTTAATAAATGAGAATTTTGTCACCTGTGTATTTTGTTCTCCTTGTTTATGTAAGAATTATGTTGTAGTTATGTTTTATTTTTATTTTTTAAAAATAAAACGTGTGTTTGCATACATCACAGCAAAACGTTTATCAGAAAAACAAAGGAAGTCTATACTTTAGAAACAGGATTTCATTGGGTTAAAAATTCATATGTTAAAAAAACAAAAAAATCTTTACCTATATGTCAATGATGCCTTAATTAGATTTATTTAATCACTTATGCTACTTCATAAGTGTATAAAGTAGCTTCTTCAGCCAAAGAGGAAGCTGATTCCAGGATTATTGGCTTGTATAAAAGTAACTTCTGCTCCAGATACTTCACAGCCCAGAGGAGAAGGTAGTGGCCACTACCATGATAATGCTGATTCTGCCTGGGATGTCTAAGTGCCAAGGAGATGAAGAGTAGCCCAAGCTCTGTGTGCTTTTGGCCTCTTGCAGATCTCCTGCAGAGCTTTTAATATTGATATTCTCTGTTATTAAAATGGGCACTGCGTGGGCACTGAGAGTATGTCTACACTATAGCTGGACAAATGTGACAGCCCTGTGCCAACTTGCTCAGGCTATGGAGCTGTCTAATTGCAGTGTAGACATTCTGGCTCAGATTGCAGCCTGAGCTATCTCCAGGACCCTCCCACCTCCCAGGGTACTAGAGCCCAAGCGCCAGCTAAGACCCAAATGTCTATACTACAACTAAATAGCCCCGCTGCCTGAGCCCTATGAGCCTGTGTGTGAATTGGCACAGGGCTGGCACAGGTGACTGATTGCAGTGTTGACAGATACTGTGTGTCCCAAGAAGGATCAGCATTGAGAAGCAGCCCTCTGTTAACAGAAGCTCTTTGTCTTATATGTGGGTCAGTATCTTGGTAGAGCCTTTTTCATTTAATTGGTTTGGCGTGTTAACTTACTCTGTTTAGACCAGGGGTCTCAAACGCCCAGCCCGCGGGTCATCTACAGCCCGAGCACTTCCCCAGCCTGGCCTGCAAAACATTTTGAAAAAGTTATTTAATCAGGCCTGCATGGCTGCTGGCTCAGTATGGGGGTGGGAGTGAGGGGAGACGTGGGTGGTGCACAGGGACTCTCCCGCATGCATGGCTCCCAGCGGTCACATAATCCTGGCTGCAGAGGGCACCGCTTGGTCCGGGAAGTCGTGCTGCCTGCCTCTGCCATGGTGTGAACCACACTGGGCCGGGAGCCACCCAACTGACACGTTTCTGCAGCCAGTGGGGTGGGACTGGTGAGTTTCACTTTCGGTTACTCCAGGTGGGGTCGGGGGATTCTAGTGCAAGGATGCAGATGTTAGTAGGGGGGGCAGGCAGGATCCCAGGGCAAGTGTGCGGACATTAGTGGGGTGGAGGAAAACATCCTAGCATGAGGACATGAGGATGTCAAGGTGGTGACTCAGTTTCAGGTTTTTTGTAGGATCCTGGTCTCTGTCAGTGTCTCCCCCTGTACTGATAACTTGAAGAGTTCAAAATTCATGAATCAGTCCTCCCATCCCCAAAAATAAAATGGCTTCTTGAAATCACAGATAAAAATACACTTGGGATAATTTTATTTAGCATCTGTGTTTTGAAGTCTTTTGGCCAAACTCAGGTATGTTTTCTAGCATTGCTTCACAAACTACAAGGCCTAAAGTCTTCATTTTTAAAAAGAAAAAAGCTGGGATTCTGTTCTAATACCATGCACCAATAAACAAGCATAGCGTACTAAGTCAGAGCGCTCATAGTTGGTAGTGGTACATGAGGCATCAGGTAGTGAAGTTCCCAGATCTGGCTTAATTCTCATAATGTGGCTGGGGCTTTCCAGGAAAAAAAAATCTCACTCATTAGGAAGTTTGTGATCAAATCAGGGTAGTTGGCATTTACTGATATCTAGTCAGTTTCACAAAGTGAGTTAATAGTTTCATAGATTACACCTGTGGATGGGACAGCTCTGCACACACCTCCTCCAGGCCACTGGGATATGCAGGCAGCAGCATGGAACTAGCAGCCATAAGCCACTCTAGCTGTGCTGCATTGCAGGTGGTGGCGGCAGAGGCCCCGGGTGGGTTTTTAGTCGCTCGGGGGTGGCAGGTGGGGCTGGAGGATGTGTGTGTGTGGGGGGGTATGTGGACCAGCAGGCGAGGCTGAGAGAGTTGTATGAGGGGAGTGCACAGTTCCACGCCACCTCCCCGGAGCCCTGCCAGAGCGTGGTACCTGCTGGCCCACCAGGAGGATTTGAGGACTGGCACTGACCCGAAGATAAATTGAGTTTGAGACTCCTGGTTTAGACAGTTGTGTAAGCTTCAGGTTTTGTAGTTTCCTAAGCTGAAAAGTTTACATTACAAACATAGCAAAGGAATTTCAAATTCCAAACAAGGAAACTGTTTCACTGAATACTGTTAGGGGGGGCGGAGTAGGCCCAGAACTCTCCTCCTGGAGGCCTCAGGTTCCTGCTACACTTGTCCCAAGAAAGGAGCAGTAGAGTAGTCCTCCAAGGAGCCTGGAGTAGCTGCATGGGAGGCAACCAGAGAGGGTACAGGAAACAACCAATTAGAGCCTCAGAGGGCCATATAAAAGGTCGGAAGAGCCAGACCTAGTCAGTTCCTTGCTGTAGCTAGAGGAGTGCAGCTGGTGCTACCCTAAGGGGACTGCAGCACCAGGGACAGCTCAGTGCTAGCAGGGATCAGGGAGAAAAGAGCTCCTGGCAGTCTGGCTGACTGCTGGGTCTGAACTTAAATGAGCCCTGAGGTAAGGGTGAAGCATGGGCAAAGGTTGAGGCCTCAAGGAAGTGGCACAGGGAACTGAATGCAGTGTAATTAAAAGGAGATGGTGGCAAACGGCAGCTATTCTTAGGGTCTCTGGGCGGGGATCCAAAGTAGTGGACAGACCTGGGTCTGCCCCATCCTCCCAAAAGGTCATTGGGGAACTGGCTTACAACTGGAGAGTGAGACATCCCCAGAAGGGGAACTTAGTGGCCGAGCTAGAGAGCTAGGGCCAGAGTAGATCAAGAGGATAAAACCTTTGCTCCAGGGAGGAAGCCCTAAGGGGTATGGCCCAATATCAGGGCCGGGACTATTTAAGGATGGCAGACATACCTGACCTGCTAGAGCATGCATGAGAGATGGATGCCATGCCATTACAAATTCACAGAAGTATTTCTATTAATATTTTCTTTTAGAAAACCTACATTTGGGCTTCAGTTACTTGACTGTGTTCCTTTTATTTGTCCCCAAATAGTAACTATAGAGCTGAAATACAAGGAACTTTTATAACTGGCTGGATAAAAAGTTTGTTAAGGTTATTGGCCAGCCCACCCCCTTCTGTGGTACAATCAATGGGAGGCAAGTTATAAAGGGAAGGCAGTAGCTAAGCTTCCTTCCAGATTCCTGTGTGAACTATAGAACAGAATTTAGATGACTTAATGTGCCCAGTGATATATGAGAGATTTGGGCCATCTACCACCCTATCTTGGGCAGCTTGCCTTTTGTCAGTGTCCTTTCTATCTGTACTACCAAGATTTAGCCAGCTGATGACTGGGTCCTCCTGAAAAGGGAATTCGTGTTGCCAAAAAGACCTGGATTGTGCTTCCTTTCCTACCTGATGATCATGGTATGGAGGACATAGTGCTTGTCAGTCTCCCTTCCATCCAGACAGCCTTCCATGGGGTCCTGGGCAAAGGGGGATACTCTTATGGAGATGCCTACCCATCCATTTCCATGGAGGAGGGATGACCTCTCTCTCTCTCTCTGCGCAGACCATGGGTACAATCGGTCTCATTACTAATTCATATAAAGGAGCAGGTTTTCAATATTTTTTTTAATAAATGCAGAGGTCCAAGATAGGAATCAGGGATGAGGAGGATAGGAAATTGTCTTATAAAAATACAGTTGGAGGATGAAACGCTCTGGTTTTTCATCAAGAGTATGATTTATAGTATGGTGTATTATAGGTGCCATGGATGTAGCATTAGGATCTGCTGCAACTGGAGTTTTTACCAATTCATCTTGGCTTTGGACTCACCTTTATGAGGTAGGCCTTTTTTTAAAATAGACATGTATGTTCCTGAATGTCTCTTATAGAAGTGGAAATAGGTGTTGTATTCAGTTTTAAACTATAGTGTTGCAGGGAGAGGTTAACATTGCATTTAATTGAGAAGTATAAGTTGTATGAATTGGTTAATTGTAAACTCTAGATCTACTGGTTAGTGGTAACTTATGTTAAAAGGTGAATTGGTCTTGATTAAGTGTCATTCATTAAATTCTTAACCATGCATAATATATGGTCAAACTATCATTCCTGAGGGAAGTCTCCAGGGAAGTGATTTATAAAAAATCTGCATTACCAGCAGAAAATTGGCTCTCTTTGATCATAATCACAGAGGGCAACATTTAAAGTGTCCAAAATTGTTTCACCTTTTATTTTTCTAGCATATTTTTTCAGATGCTAGAAGTTATCTTATATTACTAATTTCTAATGTGGTTTTATAACTAACCAGTCCACCGAAAGCTAAGCTTGCACAGACAACATAACAAAAAATAACACAGCTATTTTGTCCCAAATATAACAGTTGTTTCTTTGATAGGCCAGTATTTTGACAGGGGACCGTGTTTGGAGAATGCCTCTCTTTGAACATTACACAAAACAAGTTACCGATTGTCCACTTGCAGACCTCAGTAACATTGGAAAATATAGCAGGTACATTATTTAACTGAAATGCAGCAACTCTTGTCTTGACTGATTATCACGTTATTGTTTTAGAAATAGCCAGCATATCCAAAGTTATAGGAATGCTTTGAACTTACATTAGTAGAGTTACATTTTAAAACAGGAATTGAGATTTTAGTATTTTTACTTTTAAAAATTACTAGTATGTAAAGCCTGATCTTTATTTGACAGTTGAGGAGCAGCTGGTGATAGCAGCTGTTGTTCAGAGGAAGAGCATACTGTGAACCTCGCTGCCCCCACTCTGTGTCCTACCCAAGGTTATGTAACAATGCAGTCCTTACACACAGTAAAACATAGGGAGTTCCCCCTTTTGTGCACCTCGGGGCATGTGTCTCTGCAAAGAGGGGTGAGAGTGGGACAGCTGCACCAAAGAAAACAATTTTTACCATTCAAAAATGATGAGAGCTGTATATCTGGAAACTGGGAATGAGAACACCAGTGCAATCACTATATCTGTGGGAGGGAGTTATAGTCCATTTAAACAGGCACAAGGTTCTGTAATTCTTCCAAATGTTGAGTATTATTGTGTTCTTCAGGTGCATTAGTGTGCATGTGCCTCATGTCACAACGTTAGTCTTGAATACTGCAGACCACACATACACCCTGTCTCATGTTCTTGTCTGTGGGACTCTCCATCTGTTCTATCAAGGGCCTCCTACGTACTCCCCCACCTATCAGAGCCAACTTCTGCATGGAATTGCAACACTATTCTCTGGAAGCTCATGGAGCATCCTGTTTTGAGCTGCTGTCAGATTGCTTGGTACATCATCTTACCCTCAGCTAATTGTTACCTCAAAAGGGAAGGCTAATGAGGTCCAATGAGACGGATCTCTTTACACCTTCTTTCACAGTGACACAGTGATGTTCAGCCGTCAACTTAGGGTGCAGTCTTCAGTAGTCTTGGAATTTCACCTAAATCAACCAGTTAATCTACTAATCTTGTTCCTGAAACCAGACTCCAGCTACGCACTAGATGTTTTGAAAGACTTCCTCCATTATCTTAACACAAGAAAATCTTTAGGTAGAGATGTAAAAGCTTAACACGTAAACCTCACCCGTAATGGATGAGATTTCTCTCCCCCACCACCCCCCTTTTTTTTTTTCTCAACGGTAAGGGCTGGAGGAACTCCCTGCCCTTGGCAGGGGGCTGCTTCAGCCCCACGGGACCTGCCAGAACAGTCCCTGTCCATGTCCCTCTCTCCTACCACCGCTGCAGATTATACAGTGGCTCCCCATAGCGAAGTCTCCTCCCTAGGAGCAGGGCTAGCAGCAGCCCTGACTCTACTCCCAGGGAGGCAGCTTCACTGTGGGCTCTGCAGTTTAAAGCTTACTTAAGCTTTATACAGCAGAACTTGCAGCTTGTATAACCACTATAATTTTTCAGCAGTTACAGAGTTACACTTTTACATCTCTACTTTTATGTTGTCTCCCCACCTCTTTGTGGGCCTATATGTCCCATCAAAAGATGGGGACACTGTCCGAGAACTTGTAAGCAATGTATTTCCACCTATAATAAGCTGGCAAGCCTCTCCCTGTGAACACAAAGGCACACTACATCATGGTATTGGCAGTGTTGTCAGCTTGCTTTGGAAACATGCTAGTATCTGGGATTTGCAAAGTAGCAATACTGAGCAACTCACTGACTTTTGTTAAACATTATGTCTTCAACACAGCAGCCAGGTCCCATGCCAAGTTCAGCAAAACAGTGCGTCTGTCATTATTGACTGATCAAGCTAAGATTTTTCATTCCCACCATTCTGAGGCGATACCCTTGGTAGGAAGGTTGTGGTGTGTCCCTAATCTAGGAACACCCATGGTACAGACCCTGGCATGGGGAGAAGGATGCAGTTCTGTGTGCTGCCTTTCCCCATTGCCCCCCAGCTGCAACAGTGGTGCAGCAACATGCTTCCCCTTAGGCATTTCCCCACTGCTCCCATAGCGGTGGGGGATGGTGCCTGAGAGCAGCAGTCAGCACGGAGCCTCATGTGCCCCCAGGAGTGGGGTGTCAAGGAAGCACCCCATCCCACTCCCTCCTTCCCAGACCCCACCCCAGCACCCTCCATGGTCTGCAAAACTTCTGTAATCCAGCATCCCCTGTGTCCCTAGATTGCCTGATGAAATGTACTGCCTTCCTACCAACTACACTGACAAATACCGGAAGGGGGAAGAATGTTTTTTTGGCCTTATAGCAACTGTGGTTCTTTGAGATGTAAGTCAGTGTAGATCTGCCCTGGCCTTTGTCCCTACTTTTTGGAGTCCTCAGCTTCTAATTGAGAGAGAAATGAGGGAGGTTTGCAGCTGCTCCACCATTTTATGGTTTTGTATGGAAACATTAAGTGGCATAGGGTACATCTACAAGCCTGACAGACATAGCTATACAGAAACTTCCAGATTTGCATGGGGATCCATGGTGGTTATAACATCTTGAAAATCCATATTTGCTGTAGAATAGCTAACCATTCTGTGTGCATTCTATTATTGACTTATTAAGTTTTCAAACATCTGTTTGTTTTCCCCCTCTTCTCTATCCTCCCCCAACAGAGCTGGAGGTGCATGCACAGCTGCTGCCTTCTTGAAAGAATTTGTGACTGTCGCTAACTGGGCTCACTTAGATATTGCTGGTGTGATGTCAAATAAAGATGAGGTTCCTTATCTTCGAAAAGGCATGGCAGGACGACCCACACGAACGTTAGTAGAGTTTGCCACACGACTGAGCAAAGACAAGCAAAATACTTAGTAAAATAGTAATTTTATAATCTTCCACACTGCCTTAAATCTATCTACTTCAATTAATCTTAAAATTTATTTTAAAACAAATTAATGGCTTACGGAATATGTAAACTTTTTAATAAAATCCAAAATGTGGACACATATCTGCAATACAGGAATACTTCCCATAATCTGAAAAGATATAGTGATGAAAGAGAAATGCATTTTATAAACAGTTCTTACTGGGTAAGAATATCCCATAGTTGAGGGTTCCCTCCACGGTTATCCAATTGAATAGTTCTGCTTGAACTATTCTTAGACATTTAATACTGGAAAAAAGATAATTGTAAAAATCTGGACTTGATCTGTGTAATGGTTAAAAACAAATTTACCTTTAGCTGCTTTAGAAAGTTCTTTTGTGTAAACATGGTAATGTAACCTCCATTACAAAGCCATTAATTTGGAATCAGGACCCTATCTCTGTGTTTTGCATGTACCATACATGGAAGAATAACTCTTAATAGAGTTTATTGACAGAAATTTTATCAGAACAATGTAAGAGAGAAGCTAGAAGTACTGTTACCATCTGTTTAATCAACTAATCCATAATACTGCTTTATTAGGTATTGGGAGACTCCATTGCTAGAGGGATCTTAGACTAGATAAAGGACCAGAAAATCAGCTGTAAAGAACCTTACTATGTTCAGCAGGGAGATGGATTATCTTGCCAATTGCAATATGAGATGCCAGTTTATTGAGCATAATTATAGGAAACTTAATTTCCTGCAGTTCATAATTCCTCTCAAGAAGCTTAGCATAAATACGTCTGACAGTTGTTATGGTTTTTTCCATTGTGTCTGCATTGATTTTTCTTTTGTGCTTTAAATAAAGCTGAAATGAACATGACTGTTTTTGATTTGGGTAATTTCCTTCTGGGGTGATACCATAGTTAATGCTACTCACACTCTGAGCAGAGTTTAGGAGAGGGATTGTTAAAGGAAAATCTTGTTCTTGGAGGGTGTCAATGAGAGGGACAGCTTTTCTAATGAGCACTATATTATTTAAATAGAGGAGTTTACAGAGACTAAGGTTACATCTACATTGCGCATTCTTGCGCAAGAAGATATGCAAATGAGGTGCAGTGATGAATATTGTCGCCCCATTTGCATACCTAATGAGCCGCCATTTTGTGCAAGAAGGAGCAGTCTACACTGCTCCTTCTTGCGCAAAAACCCCCTCTTGTGCAAGAGCCATTCTGTTGCTTATTGTCATTTGCATATCTTCTTGCACAAGAATGTGCAATGTAGACGTAGCCTAACAGTTCCTTTTTTTCTTTAACTGATTGGTCTGCACCACCATGAGCCACCAGATGAAGGACTGTGATTTAGATTCTGAAATCTGACCCCTCATGTTAATATTCCCTTCACACTTCCAACTACAGTTCATAGAATCCTAGGGCTGGAAGAGACCTCAGGAGGTCATTGAGTCCAGCTCCCTGCCCAAAGCAGGACCAACCCCAACTAAATCATCCCAGCCAGGGCTTTGTCAAGCCAGGACTTAAAAACCTCTAGGGATGGAGATTCCACCCTCTCTCTAGGTAACCCATTCCAGTTCACCACCAGGACTTAGGGCAGGCTAATTGTTTAGAAGACAGAACTTGTGTCTTGCTTCCTGTAACCGTGGCTGGCCACAAGAATTCACAGCAGGTTTGCCATCAGAGACTACTGGAACAGATGCACTCCTACAATTGTAGTGAGACTGAAGGAAAACGAACTGTTGACCATGTATATGTGACAAAAAGGATAATCTTTCCCTCTGTCTTGCTATAGTACTTTGCCATGGTACTTTCAAAGCAATGTGGTGATGAGGATTTTACAGAATTGCCTAAATCCATATACCCAATCAATGGCAGAATTGGAATTATTTACTGTTCATCTTTTGACTCTCAGTACCATGCTTTTAACTCTTAGATGCGTGGTGTCCAACCAGTTCTGAAGCAGTAGTCACTATAGTGACTACAGCGAACTAGCCACACCCAACTGGCCAAATAGCCACAAGTGCCTAGAGTGTTGGACACCATGGCCGTAGATGATCCATATGCAGATTGGGAATACTAAATTTAGGACAGCAATGTGTCATTTTGCAAAAGCAGCATTATTTCTGGGCACATTCTTAATGCCATCTGTAAACTGGATACTATGTAAATTATTAGCATTGATTTTTTTTCACCTGCTGTAAAATAATTTCCCTCTTTTTGGTGATGAATAGGGAAAAGACAGTTCAGATTAAATAAAACCTGAAGTGTACTTTTACCAAATTTAACTAGGTTCAGGGCCGCGCGGGGGAGGAAAAACGACACCCATTTTGCCTTTGCCCCTGGGCGCATAACACCCTCGCTATGCCTCTGGTGTAGATGCGCCCTTAGGCGGGGGGGATAGGAGGATGCAACTCTCAATGGGCAAAGGCGAAGTGGGGAAGCGGGTCCCCCTCAGCTGGGGGTTGATGCACCGAGGCTCCGCCCGTCTGTTGCCCCGAGCGGTGGGGAAAACTCCCCTGCTGGCGGGAGGCGTTCAGAGGCCACCAGCGGGGCTTACTCTTCGTTCCTGCCGCCCCGGGGCACTGCGAGCCGCTCCTGCGCGGCAGGGACGGAACCGTAACGCTGCATGGGCTGGGCGGCTTCCCTCGCGGGGAGAGACGCTCCCGGCTCCGCCTCTTGGCCACAGCGCCACGCCCCTCCCCAAACCCCGCCCCTTCGTCCTCCGGGCGGGCTTTCCCCCCGCGCGTGCGCAGTTCGCTCTGGAGGCGGCCTGTCATGGCGGCGGCTCTGAGCGGGATGTTTACAAACCAGCCGCCGGGGCCGCCTCCCCCTCCGCTTCCTCCCGGCGGACCCGGCCAGGCCGGCCTGCTCCCGGCGCCCGCGGGGCCGCGCAACCCCAACGGCACGCTGGTGGACGAGCTGGAGGCTTCCTTTGAGGTGGGGGCGGGCCGGGGGCTCAGGGGCTTGGGGTCAGGCGGGCGGTTGGGGTCAGGCAGGCTCAGTCTGGAGAGGGTGCGGGAGGCATAAAGGGCTGAGGCGTTTGAGGCGGGGGTGAAGCAGGGCGCGCTGCGGGGGCTGCCGTGACACGTGCACAAGGCGCCCTGTGTGTCCTTGAAACAGGTACCTCTGCTTCCCTAACCCTCTAGGCTTGCTTTGCCTCGCTTGTGAGTCAGGATTACGTGAACGGCACGGATCAGGAAGAAATCAGAACTGGTAAGCGAGCCTGCCAGCGTTTTGATCTGGCTAGCATATGGTTGATAAATAAGGTATTTGTAACCCCTTTTTAAACTACATCTCTCTTTTAATTTATGACCCATAATTTCAGGAATCTGTAAATTTGTAGGGCCAACCTGCACTATGAAATCTATCAAAAATATTGCCACTGTTGATACTTTTTGAGCTTCACTGGTCTGTGCTAATCTGGAAGCAAGAGTGGCGGTAGCTTAGTGTCTACCACCATTGCTCTAAATACTCTGTCAGCTAACCCTATTAAGATCTGTCTGATCAAGTTAGACCCAGATTTTTAAAGGCATCACTAGCCGAAGTGTGTGTTGTGGTAGAGCTTCAGTTGTGGCTAAACCCAATGGAGGTGAATGTTAACAATTATAAGAATTTTCCAAAAAGGTCCTATTATAGTCATGGCTTTGTGGAATTTTTCCATTAGTATTATAGGTAGCTGTCAATGGGAGAGAAGTGTTTGGTTTGTAAAACTAAAAAACAGCATGAATTACAGTGACTTAGCAAAAAGATAGGGAGAAAATGAGAGTTGGTGTTTTGCCTAACTTGATAGTATTTCTATATGCTGTTCTACTTATGCAATGGCAGCATTAGCAGCCAATCTCTAGTTCTTGAATCTCATTTGTTTATAGTAGTTTATGGTTATATATGAAGTAGAAAAAGGCCCTGGGTAAAATTTCCAGAAGTAATATAGGAGCAAAAGTCTTAATTGAAAATCAGTGATTTAAGAGTTGAACTCCCATTTTCAAAAGTGACTTATGAGCTTTTGAAAACTAGCTCATCATTCTGTTTTCAGATATCCGGTTATATTTATGGAGTGTGCTGGACTAAAGAAAACTCTTGTTGGATAACTAAATAAATTTTAAAAACAAAAAGTAGTAGGGATGTTAAGGACTAGTCGACTATCTGATAAGCATTTGCTTATCGGATAGTCTGTTGACTAATCAACTAGTCGATTTTCCCCCCCCCCCTTGCTAAGATAGAGGCAGCAGAGGGGGACGGGGGTACTTCAAAGCTGCAGCGCTGCACAGCTGATCCGCGGCTCAATGCCTAAGCACTGTGGAGCCCGGGGTCAGCTGGGGACTCCCAGGCTCCCTGCAGCATTTCAGTAGAGTCCAGGGTCAGCTGGGGAGTCCCCCCACTGACCCCTGGGCTCCATGGCTTTGAAATGCACAAGAGCCCCCACTGGGGGGACTTATACATTTCAAAGCAGGCACCTGTGTGCAGCCCGGAGTCAGCGGGAGTTCCCGCTGGCCCCAGGCTGTGGTTGTATGCGGAGTTCCGCATTCCTCCTTCGAAATTCCTCCCAGTGAGGGCTCTTGTACATTTCAAAGGAGGAATGAGGAAGTGCCTATTGACTAGTCAAGTAGTCAATGGAAATTCCATCAACTACTTGACTAGTCAATTAACTGCATTTTAACATCCCTAAAGAGTAGTCCTGTGGCAATTTAGAGATAAAAATAAGAGTAAAACTCACTTCATCAGATGAGTTGGAGTGGAAATAACAGAAACCAAAATATATATAACAGCACAAGAAGTACCTGTCAGGACACCTGTTAATGAGGCTAATGAAGTGGGCTGGATGTGTCCCATTCATAGCTTTTGAAGTAAAAAAATAAATTTTGTAAGCATCATTAATAAATGTCATTTTGAGTACAATTCATCTAAACATTACTGTAGGGCTTTGTTTATCGCTGCACAGGAATACATTGAAATCTTATTTCACATATTTGCATTCAAGACCCAAATTAGTTATATTGTGTTGTATACTTGTTTTTTGAGGTCCTTTGTCATTAGAGAAATTTTAATCTGTTGCAGTGAAAATGGAAGTGACCATTTTTTTTCCACATCTTATGGAATACTGATTGTCATGGTTACTGTTCAAAAAGAGGAGTGCCTTTTAGAACTTGCTGAAGTAAAGGTCTGCGAGGAGATAATCTGTCAATATACTGTGTCAGTTTACTCTCCATTATATAAGAACTTCAGATTTTATAACTACAGGACATTTAAAAAAAAAAAGTTTACATCAAGGGTTTGGATTTGCTGTCTCAAGTGTCTTCTGGGAAAGCTTTAGATGAGTTTTTAAATACTGAATACCTGGCTACTTGGGCAAAGAGGCAAAATGTACATTAACTAATTTTCTTCTATGGAGGTTGTTAAACTAATCTGGTCTTTGATTTTTCTTTCATATCTAGTTATATTTCTGTATTTTAGGTGTTGATCAGTGTATCCAGAAATTTCTGGATGTTGCGAGACAAACTGAATGTTTCTTCCTACAAAAAAGATTACATCTTTCTGTCCAGAAACCAGAGCTAGTTATTAAAGAGGTAGGAATTTACCATCTTTTTATCTTCTTTACCTGTGAAACTTTAATTTGTTCCTTTCTCTGAAGACTAAGGGTGTTTCTTTTGTTGCATGATAGTACAGGGAGTCTGAGACAAGTACGGAACAAACAATGGTTGAGTTTATTTTCCCATCACTATAAGTTTGGTAGAGCTCTCCCGGATGACTCTCGGTAGCTCTTTAAAGCATGTCAGATAATCTGGATGTTTGTTTTCTGAAGCATTAAAGGAGATAATCAGCCAGAGGGATATGCCCCTGTAAGGGAACAGACCATTTAGTCAAATTTAAATGTGCAGAAAACAAACTTCTTTTTGAATTACATGCATTTACCAGGCCTCATATTCATACTCCTCGAGTTAGATGTATATCATGGGAGGGAGCAGTGCTTCCTGTCAGTGGTGTGCTTGGATGGCCATCCAGGGGAGATTCAAATGCCTCCCAACCGATTAGCAGAGTGCCCACAGCTGACAGCATGTGTTACTATTGACGGTGCACTTCTATACATGCCTTGGCGTGCATAACAAAATTTATTCTGCACACAAAGGGAAGGGAGTAGCCAAATTACTACTACTTTAGTTCAGCCACTTCTCAGGCCAGGTCTACACTGGCAGAGAAAATCAGTGTAAGATACACAATTCCAGCTATGAAAACTGCGTAGCTGGAGTCGATGTACCTTATGTCAGTTTTCTAGGATGGCCCCACAGCAGGAGGTCAACAGAAGAAACTTTCCTGTTGATCTCCCTTACTCCTCACAACTGCAAGAAGTACTGCAGTTGACGGGGGCATCCTCACCCTTCGATTTAGTGAGTCTTTACTAGACCCGCTAAATTGAACTCCAGAAGATTGATCACCAGAGCGTTGATCCTCTGGTAAGTGTCGACAAGCCCTCAGAGTTAAGTTGTTTTCACTTGGAGACGAGTTCATTGTTTTGTAGGAACTGTAATAGTTAAAATTAGGTTATATAATCTTATTACAATGAAAATAAGTGATTTACTAATTCAAGATGTCTCAACTGCAGGATGTTTCAGAATTGAAAAATGAATTACAGAGGAAAGAAGCACTAATTCAGAAGCACTTGGGTAAACTGCGTCACTGGCAGCAGGTTCTAGAAGACATGAATGTGCAACACAAAAAACCAGCAGAAATGCCACAAGGACCATTAGCTTATCTTGAACAGGCTTCTGCTAATATTCCTGCACCCATGAAGCAAACATGATTTAGATGGACATGTAAATTTAGATCTTTGAGAAGTATTTTAACTTAAAGTGAAATAGAGCAGTGGTCTTTCTACCTTGTATAATAAATTGTAATATAAAAATAATGTGTTTTATTACATGACAGTGGGACAAACATAAAATAAATGAAACAATCTGTAGTTTTAACTTTGATAAAAGTATGGATTGGTTTTACATTCAAACACATGTTCCAGGTATGTGTTAAGTGTATATAGATATCTATATATTATAGTTGGAGTACAAGTGCATAGAACATACTAAAGTCCTGTCCTATTACTTATGGAACTGGCAAAGCAGTCCTAATGTAACTGAAATCAAGTTAAGGTACTATTGATGTAGAAGTACTTGCAGAGTTTGTTCATCTCCGTGTATTTTTGTATACAGTTTTCACTGGGACTGTTTCTAATCACGTCATAGCCTCTGATTTTGGTGACATAATGTAGGTTTATTGCTGATATTGATTGGTCAAATAAATCAAAGTAAGGATTTTCTGTTGAGCACTACTGCTATCTGTGACATAAGCACTTGCTTTCACTTAGTGGGAGGGGAGAAGATGTGTATCAAAAATACGTCTTTTTCCTAGTGTAGACATGAGCTGATAGGATGTTGGTGCCAGTGGTAAAATGCTCTGGCATGTGATGCTTTTAAAATCTTGTAGGATAACTTTTTGTAGGAACAGGATGGAGATGTATTTAATATTTTCTAGTCATTCTCCATCAAAGCAAAATGCTTGTCATTTCCTACCCTTCCCATGGTCTGTTTCTACAAACTTATGATCCCCTCCTGAAGTGATATCCACTCAGTTTAAGGGTTTGGCAACTTAGAAGAAAGTTGTTGGCTTTCCTCATTAAAGCAGATTAAGCTGAATAGCTAGAAATTGAGTGTTGCCAGTTTCAGGCTGCTGCACCTGGAGTGCAAATGGAATGGAGAAAGTACTGCCTGACTGTGTACCATGTGGCTAATTAGCTGAGATATTGTAAGTGAGGGAACCAGAAAGCTTGTCTGCTCTGCTTGCCAATTTACTCTGAAAGTATTACTGCAGGAAAAAAAATATAAATTAAAATCCCTTTAGAGGGTAGATTTAAATTGTCTTCACTCTGCCATCAGTGGAGAGAAGCTTCAACACAGGAGATATTTAACTCCAGAAGTTGGGAGTTATGTTCTCTCAAAGCTGCTCTTTAAATTGTTGACTCAAGGAAGCCATCTGCTTGACTTGAACAGTAGCTTGAAGCTTCTTACTGTCCTGTAGGAGACTGCTACATATTTTCACACTCCATACAATCTCATCTGAAGAAGTGGATTTTTCCCAGAAAAGCTCATGATACAATATATATTTTTGTTAGTCTTTCAGGTGCCACAGGACTACTCATTGTTTTTAAAGTTACAGACTAACATGGCTATCCCTCTTGGACTTTTAAACGTATCATAGAGTAGCTTGTGCTCACTGGAATGATGTATGATGACATTTTACGATGCAGTTGTGGCAGTTTGGAGAATATCTGTACAACTTTCACATTCTGTGTAAGACTGAATGCTCTCTCTCTACCAAGCTGCAAGCTCCATTTTGTTTCCTGTTCTTGTATTACTGTCTTGGACCGCAGTTCTACTGGGGTAGTGGCAAACGCCTAACATGGGATTGTTAAACCTTCATTGTCCCTATTGAAAAAAGCACTGTAGATAGAAAACTGGCTTCTGCTCTCATCTTGTTTGTCAAGGGAAAAGTCACCCAGACAAGTCACGTAGCAGGGGTCTGGTTACCTGAGGAGGCTAAGACCTGGCAAAGGGGTCTGAAAGTTATAGGTGTTTCAGTAGTAGGCTCAGATGTGGAACTCCTTGCTGTCCAATGTCAGGGTGGGATGCAGCTAAGCCAGCTTCAGGTAGGCAATTTAGTTTAAGATGCACACTTTTTAAAGTATGTTTGAATGATGAGCAATGTCTGAACAAGATGTAAATAATTTGGTTATTTCAATGGTTTGATGTACTTAGTGCTTAGATACCCACAGTAGGAATACTGAAGACACACATGGATGGAATGTACTAAATATCCATCTTTCATAAACTTGAAACTTTATGAATTGTACAGAGTCTAGTTCAAAATTCTGCATAATGAATTGAAGTGTAAAACATGAATTTGATCTGAAGCAAATTTTATTAATATTCATAGTTGAATTTTATCCTGAATTTCTCAAACTGATCCTTAAATATGTTTGAGAACAATGTGAATAGTATCTTGTAATCAGCTGCCTATACAGTTGCAGAAGCAATAATTCTAATTCCATTCTAATCTTACACTTTTAAAAATGTGTTGTCTGTCTGTCCATCTGAGAGTCAGTTTGTTCAAGAACTCCTCCTAAACAGTAAGAACTAGACTAACAAATTTGGTATGCAGCATCCTCTTATCATAACTTAAAGCAAGGTAAGGGTTTGGTTATGCCAAGACACTGGGATGTGCCTGGGATTTGATTTTCTCAGGAAAGAGAGGGGTCTTGTAGGAAGGCATTATACCGTAGAATGACTACATAGGGGCAGCAAGGGTCCAGAGATGGGGATCGGGACAGCTGTAACCCCATTGGGCAAGCAGGGGGCAGGGGTGGAGAAAGGGACAGCTAGCTACTATATATTTCAGACAGTCTGTGTGTTTGTCTGTCCCCCAGCTGGGAGACACACACACGCCTTTCCCAGCTGTCCCTGCTGCAGCGGCCATGGGCACTTCTCACCTGGCCCTAAGCTGCTGAAGTGAGAGAGAGGGCTGGGGTTGTCCCCTCTCCCCAGGCCAGCCTGCATACTGAACCCCTCATCCCCAGGCCCACTTCAGAACAATTATTTAAGTAAAAAAACCCAAAACTTCGAGTTAAACACCCGAGCAATGCCAGGTAAATCTAGTTATATGAATAATTCTAAAAGCACCCAACTGTATAGTCTGCCAAAATGCTGCACCCTAAATAACAAATGTGAAACACAAACTGTCAGATTAAACACGCCCTCTACAAGTAATTTCCCCCCATTTATTTTGACTATTAAATAGTCAATAAAATGAGAGCGCATGGGATGCAATAAATATGAAACCATGTATGATTTATCCTAAAACATGCACAAAATAAAGTTTAAGGTATTTTTGTAAGAGAAAGCCAGCCAGGAGTCACTGGGGAACAAATTCAGCACTCTGCCTGTACAACTGTAGAACAGTTTCTGTCTTGATATCAAGAATTATTTCTCTGCAACACTAGGCTATTGGGATGCCAATATACCCATCATTTTTCACCTAACCTGCCTTCATGTTTGCAATGGTTATTAATAATCATATTTCTAATGCACCCACTCTTAATCGCATAGTAGCTGGTTGCCAAGAACACTAAGGTTCCTATTAAGCTGTGTGCAACTCAAACTTTTTTCCCCCCAATGATTAAACATTTCATATGACGGTGTGAAATTATGGGAAGTTATCTTTCTGGGTACTCTGGAAATAATTGAGTTTAGAATGAAAAGTATTTAGTAAACCATTCCTGATGCCGGGGGTCTTGTTTCTGGCCACCTTTGGTTTTGGGTACTTCATTGTCTTGTGTTCTGCACAGAGAGACAAATATCATTACTTGAGTGTTTGTTAAATCTCAGAAATCATTTATTTATTTAAAGGCTATCAAGAGATTAATAATTGATTATGATTGACTGCCTGATTAAAAAATGAATTGTGCTGTTAATACAAGTTGGACCTTCCTGGTTCCGGCACCCTTGGGACCTGACTGGTCCCAGATGAGGGATTTTGTCAGACCAGGGGAGGTCACTTCTGGCTCCTCTGCTGCCTGTCCCACACCCTGCCCTGCTGCTCCACTGGCATTTCCAGCTTCCCCAACAGCTCAGCTGGGTCACGTGCTGGGCTTCTTGCCCCCCTAACCCTCCCCAGCCCAGCTTGCCTTCCCTTCGGCCCCACAGCCCAATTGAGCCACGCACCTGGCTCCCCTGGGCAGTCCAGCTGGGTCACATGTTCTGGGCTTCGCACTCTGCAGTCCAGCTGGGCCATGCACTAGCCTTCCCCGTTCTCCCTGCCTCCACAGCCCAGCTGCACCATGGACCAGGCTCCTGGCCCCTCCACTGTCAACAGCATGCTAGGACACTCTGATCCTGGAACATCTGTGGTCTGGCAGGACCACAGATGTTGCCGAACCAGAGAGTTCCAGTTTACAGAGGTGCAACTTTGTAGAATTCCATTATATTTTTTGGATGTTTTCAAATACATTGATTTCAATTACAACACAATACAAAGTGTACAGTACTCATTTTATATTTTTATTACAAATGTGTGCACTGTAAAAAAAAAAAAACCCCACATTTTATTTCAATTCACCTAATACAAGTATTGTAATGCAATCTCATCATGAAAATGGAACTTAAAAATGTAGAATTATGTACAAAAGAATCTGCATTCATAAATAGAACAATGTAAAACTTCACAGCCTACAAGTCTACTCCATCCTATTTGTCTTGTTTCAGCACATCACTCAAACAAATTTGTTTGTATTTGCAGGAGACCATGCTGCTGGCTTCTTTTTTTACAATGTCACCTTAAAGTGAGAAGAGGCATTTGCATGGCACTGTTGTAGTCGTTGTCATAAGATATTTATGTACCAGATGCGCCAAAAGTTCAAATGTCAACTTCATGCTTCAACCACCATTCCAGACAGCATGCATCCATGCTGATAACAGGTTCTGCTCAATAACAATCCAAAGTAGTGCAGTAGTTCATTTTCTTCATATGAGTCAGATCAGATGCCACCAGCAGAAGGCTGATTTTCTTTTCTTGGTGGTTCATGTGTTACAGTTTCTGCACTGAAGTGTTACTCTTTTAAGGCTTATGAAAGTATGCGACATGCCTTATCCTCAGATTTTGGAAGGCATGTCAAATCCTTAAACCTTGGGTCAAATGCTGTAGCTATCTTTGGAAATTTCACATTGATACCTTCTTTGTTTTAAGAGCACTTTCCCTGCGGATCTGACAAAACACAAACAAGATGTGCTGAATAATCTAAGACTTCTATAATATGAAAAATATGCCAATGTAGATAAAACAGCAAGAGATGTATAAACAATGGAGTCACAAATTTAATTAACACATTTTTTTAACAAGTGTCATCAGCATGGAAGCATATCCCATGGAATGGTGGCCAAAGCACAAAGGGGCATACGAATGTTTAACACACCTGGTATGTAAATATTTTGCATTGCTGGCTAAAAAACTGCCACGTGAATGCTTGTTCTCACTTTCTGTCAACACTACTGTATGGGTCTGAAACCTAGATAACCTATAGACATCACTTGAAAGTCCTTGAGCGGTATCCCTAATGCTGCCTCTGAAAGATCTTGATGGGAAGACAGGAGCACTACCTCTTCCAGAACACTAGTGTTAAAGACCACGGTCATGTGTCAGCAGCTTCGCTGGAATGGTCACAGACCAAAACAGGTCCTGTTTTCTCAGCTGAAAGAGGGTTCCCTAATGTGGGAGTATTCTAAGGACTTGCTAAAGAATAACTTAAAGAAGTGCAACATTGATGCAGACATTTGGGAGACACTAGCCCCAGATCGCTCAAAATGGAGAGAAATCCTATGTGATGGCCCCCTCCCTGCATTTTGAATTTGCCTGCCAACAAGTTGAGGAGATTAGGCGAGGAGAAAGGGGAGACTAGTTTCTAGTCATGGTCAACAGCCTCCTGCTGTACCTGGAAACATCTGTCCTCATTGTAATAGGACTTGTGGTTCAAGGACTGGCCTTAGCCACCTGAAAGTCCACAATTCCCATGGAAGATGGTCATACCTGACAATGAGTGATCACCCATCATCATCATGTTCTCACTTTCAAGTGACATTGTATATAAGAAGCAGGCAGCATTATCTCCTGTAAATGTAAACAAACTTGCTTATTTTAGCGATTAGCAGAATAAGAAGCAGGACTGAGAGGACTTATAGGCTCTAAAATTTTGCATTATTTTATTTTTGAATGCAGTTATACAACAACAACAACAAAAATCTACCTTTATAAGTTGCACTTTCCCTACAAAGCGGGTGCACTACAGTAGTTCTATGAGGTGAATTGAAAAAAAATACTATTTCTTTTATCATTTACCATGAGCATTGTACACTTTGTATTCTGTGTTGTAACTTGAAATCAATATTTGAAAATGTAGAAAACCATCCAAAATATTTAATACATTTCAATTTGTATTCTATTGATTAACAGTGCTATTAAAACTTCAATTAATTATGATTATTTCTTTTGAGTTAATCACCTGAGTTAACTGTGATTAATTGACAGTCCTATTTGCTTTATTTTTGGAAGAACAACTTTGTTGCTCAAGTTCTTGTGGAGCTAACCAAAAATACTTGAACAACTAGACCCATGGAATGGATGGAAGATGCAAGCTTCAACTGTATGATTTGAACATGAGGAATTTCAGTTGCAGGCTCTTTCAGGCGGGAAGAATGATCCTGATTGTGCCATGAGCTGTGTGGGTATGTGTGTGTAGACTAGAGGGTTCCACAGACTGGATGGAGCTCACTGCAGCATCAGGGCCTGTGGCTTTTTTTTTTTTCCATGAGGAACTTAGCACTATCTGGGTGCTTGATAAAAGCTAAATATTAATTCATAACCAAGTTTCTACAAATTATACAATTACCTTGCAGCATAGCTACTGTCTGAGGATTGCGCTGATTGATAGCTGGCCCTGATGCAGCCCGCACTCTGGTCTAAACTTGTAGATTTTGTTATTGGAGGCACAGTTCTCTTTGATCTCAAGTCACAGCTCAGGAAGTTCTTTGCATAGGAGGCTAAATTTGGAACACTGACAACACGGCTTGGCACCTCATTTAGTTTCTTCTGCTTGTATTGCGAGAAAAGAAATGTATGTTATGCACACAGTCTTACACACGGATGGTACTGTATATACTACATGAGCTCATTCCAAGATAGCACGGGCCAAATTCATTGCTAGATCAGTTCCAGGGATTTCAGTGATTGTCCTGGGTAATCTGTGTGTCATGTGGGGCATCCAAAAATGGATGCTCCCAAAATTACTGGTAACTTTTGAAATTTCTGGTTGTAACATTTAAATTAAAATCTCTCCTGCCAGAGCCCATGACTCAGAGATAGGTGGTGTCTACCCCAAGCAGCTGGGTCACTTGATTTTAAAATTGCTGAAGTGCCACAACTCTGACAGCATCACGGAGATCCTCAGATCTACTGACATCAGCTCTGTGGGTCTAAGAGGTTTGACAGTAAGTACAGCCAATGCTTGACATACATTGTGGCCACTACAGCAACTGGTGGCATTCCTTTGGTATTGGCTATACTGCTGCACATGTGCAGTCACTCCTGCTCTAAAGCTACAGGAGCTGCCCCACCTACCATTGGGGTTGAAAACGTGGCATTAGTGTCTTTAGCCACTGGGCCACCCTTTCTCCTCCACCAACATGCCCTTTTTTCCTGCCATGCCAGTATAGTAGGTACTGTATTGTCATCACCAGGTTCTAGGTTAGCTCACCTGAGGAAGCATTATGCTTCTTCTACGGTAAAGCAGCGGTATCACTGCTGAAATATTAGCAATTAATTATCTGAAGTATTGAAAAATCTCTGTTCAGCTACTCATTGTATGTTCCTCCCAGGGAATCTGAGCACCTATATCTCTTCATATTCTATCACAACAAGATTTACTATTGTATTTGAATGGTTTGTCTTACCTTCATGGAAGGAGTTAAGCATCCAGGAGTAGGGTTGAAAGAAAAGGATCTATTCCGATGAGATTCAGTGCTGGATAACAGCAAATGCTGAAATTTTCTTCCCTCCTTGAAGGGAAATAAAACCACATATGTCCTTGATATGTAAGTGTACTAAGTTCAGAATGGCCCAGAGCAAGAATCTGAAGAGTTGTGTGAAATGACTAGTGGATGGGACCTTTCATAATTATGAACTGGACCTAAGCACTGGGCCTTGACACTTGAAAATGCTCTAGTAAAAGACTGAAAGGCTTATTGCAATACGTATAAGCAGGTTCACTACCACGTTAGCAGCATGCAGGTTTACATTTAGGAAATGGAATAATTCCCCCTTCATATTACTACTAATGTATGTCTTAGTCTTGACAAGTGGAATAAGTGGCTTTGTTCCTCTGAAAAACTGCTATGGCAAGGGTAAAAGGGTACTCAGAATAGTGTATGGCAGGGGTGGGCAAAAGCCTCTCAGTTGGCTGGATCTGGCCCGCCTAAGGCTTTGATTCAGCCTGCGTGGCAGTTTCAGGCCCCGCCCCCTAAGCTTCTATTTAAAGGGCTCACGCCTTTCCTGTGCCTGTCAGGCAACGTTGCCTAGCAGCCATCTGGCAGGCACAAGCCCTTCAAATAGAAGCAAATGAAAGGGTTCGCAGCTCCTGGCCTCATGCTAGCCCATTGCCTGGGAGCCAGGGACTCAAGCCCTTTCAATTGCTTCTGTTTAAAGGACTTGTGCTTTCTCTGCAGCTATCAGGTAACAGCCCCGGGGAAGGCATGCATCCTTTAGATAGAAGCAGTTGAAAGGGCCGGCTCCCAGGCAACGCACTAGCAGCGAGGCTGGGAGCAGCAAGCCCTTTAAATAGCAGGAATCGAAAGGGCTCGCAGCTCCTGTCCCTTGCTAACATGATGCCTCAGAGCCTCAGGGGAGGTGTGAGCCCTTTCAACTCCTGCTATTTAAAGGCTGTGCCCCTTCCACCCAAGGCTCCACCCCTTCTGAGGCGGCCTGCACCCACTTCAAAAATTTTTGAAGTAGTTTCCATTAAAAAATGATTGCCCACTCCTGGTGTATGGGATGACATCTTAGTTGTATCATTAATACAATGCTGGTATACCAGTTGGATTCATACTGTACCACAGCAGTCAATGGAAGATTTGACTTCAGTGCTAGCACACACATTGTACAGTACGTATTCACAAAGGAATGCTCACCGTCAGCTGTCTGATAATCTCTTCTCTCTCACTTAATTTGGTTTGCAAGCAGCCTATAAGGTGCATATCTTCTGGCCTGAGTTCTTGCTTTTTTAGTTTCTCTTCTAATTCTTTAAGTCTATATCAAGTAGAAATGCAAACACTTTCATTCAGATCAGAAAACTTCTTTTAAGGCCTAAAAATTGAGACTAGGTTTTCTCTCTCTTTGACCTGTCATAAGCCTTGGCCCTGAAAGCCAGGAGAATAGTTAGCTCTCCCCGAACAAAACTGTATTTTTTTTTTAAAGAGGGATGTGCTGAAGCTTGTGCACACATTAAACATGATTGCTTCCCCGCTGCCCTGGGGGGCAAAGTTCAGCTGAAGTCAATCCCGTACGCGACGTGTGTCCTGCTCGTGCTGTCAGTAGGCTTCTGCACAGGAGTTGGGGCCTGTTCGAGCCACACCCCAGGCAGGAATTGGTTCTACAGCTATATAAGCTACATTTTGATATGATTCTGAGCAATGCCCTATAGAGAATGTATGAATTTATTCTTTTGTTTTTGTTGGAAATTTTCAAGAGAAATGATGCCTCCAGCCTTACCAGCTGGGTTTGGGTACCCCACTAAGGTGACCAGATGACCTGTTTTTATGTCCCATGTTTAAGCCCTCTTGCAGGAGTCCTGACTTTTTGTAAAAAATTGGCAAATTGTCCCATATTTTCTGTCCCCACCCCCATCAGACCCACTGCTGGCCAGATACCTGCTCGCCTGTCTACCAACAGTGCATATGCATGGGGACGTCCAGTGGCTGATGATGGGGGTGGGTGTGCACAGTTGGCGAAAGGGTAAAGATGCAGTGCATGGGGCTCGTCACTTCCCCAGCTAGTCAATTAGCCCAGCCAGTGGCACCCTGTCCCCTATCCCATTTCCAGGCAGCATCACTGTGCGCTGCAGTGGTTAGTGAGTGCAGGCAAGCACTGGGCAGTGGCTGGTTACGTGTCATTGCTGCTGCCCACCCATCAGCCCGTTACATGCTTCCCCTCTTGCAGTCCTCTCCCTGCCTTGCCTCTTTACCTGCACCTTGTCCCACTTCTCCTCCATATCACCCCAATCCCACATCAGGGCATGTCTCAATTCCAACCCTGTGCAGGAACCCGCCCTTGATTGGAGCACTGAACCCATCAGCACCTTGGCCAGCAGGCTCCTTCCTTCCCCATTGCTGCTGGCTGAGCCAGTGCCCAGGAAAGCCCAGCACCCTCTGGCCTGGGGCACTGCCACGAAGAGCTGAGCCCTGCATGTGTCAACGCCCCACAAAGCGCTGATATCAGGAAGCCTCTCTGCTCCCCTGCCCCCAGCTCAGCTCTGGAGTGGTGAGGGTTGGGGAAGCAATTTTCAGTCTGTTCATGCCTTGAACCTGCAGGCTCCACAGCAGCCCCACAGGCTGGGGCTTAGCACACACTTTGCTCCACCCCACCCCCACCCCACTAGGGTCATGTTCCTAAAGGAACATGGGCTGCTCCCTCCTCTACTGAGCAACTTCTCTGGGTTCCTGGGCCTTGGTGAACTAGGCATACTTAGGGCTTAACCCCTTCCTGCCCACACTATAGCAGGGCAGCAGGGTGACAAGTGGTGGCTGGGTTTGTCAGTGGCCAGCATCAACTGAAGGTGTTAGCTGTCTTTTGACACTGAGCAGGCAGGAAGGGACAAGCTGCTTCCAGCTACATGGGAGTAGCTGGTGTGTAGGGGAGAGAAGAGATGAGCTCTGTAAAGATACAGGCTAGGTCATCCCTCCTATGTCTCCTTCACTGTAGCTGGAAGCTGTTCTGTCCCTTCCTTCCCACACAGTGCTGAGAGGCTGTGATCAGCTACATTCTGGTGTGGATCCTGGCCAAAGTCTGGGGGAGGAGGGGAATGTGACCTGCTGCTTCCCTTTGTGTTGCCTTGGGAAGATGTGGTGCCAGTTTCTAGGAGAGGTGGGTCCATCCATGAGATCCAGACAGGTATAGTAGCTGGAGAGCACCAGGCAAGGGAAGTCAGGTAGGTTGGTCACCCCCTACTTGAGAGAGAGATGTATGGAAGTGTGTGTGTGTGATCCCTCCCTGGGTGTGTCACTCCTCCTTATGTGAAACTGAAAGCCTTAAAGATAAGAAGATAAATAAAAAGAATCCAACTACACAGGTTTTTTTTTTAACGGGCTCAGCCAGCATGATGTTAATCTGAATGTTTGGATGATCAGTTGCCACTGAACACACTTGAATATGAGTAATTTTACCAGGAGTCCAGTATTCAAGCATAAGGAAATACAGTCACCCAACAGCATGAGATAAAAAAGAATCAGTGGCTTGGGACCTTCCTTCTAGAAAGAATGCCCCTCTCTCAGTGCCACGCTCCCACAGCTGTGATTGATGGTGTTGTGATTTTGGTTTTTTAACTTATGACAGAAGTTCCTGTTGTTTCAGATAGGTATCTTTTTAACATTTATAAAACAATATTGGTAATAATAAATAATAATAATGATCTAATAACCACTTTGCTGTTACAGAGCACTTTTTCTTTAAAGATGTCAAAGGACATTACCAAGGGATATGTCCATATTTGTGAAACGGGGAAACCAAGGCACAGATCTTAAAAGCCTGGCCTCACAGCTGAGGACAGAATCTGGCAAGGTTCCCTCTAATTTTTTTTCCATCTGTGTGCAGAATAAATTTTGTTCTGTGCACTTACACATGTGTGGACGTACACCATCAGCAGAAACACATGCTGCCTGGCTGTGGGCGCTCTGCTAATTAGCTGGGTGGCATTTGAATCTCTTCTGGGCAGCCACCCAAGTGCTCAGCTTACAGGAAACACTGGAATCTAGGTCTCCTAATTCCTGGACCCCTGAATCTAACCACTAGTACCGGCTGCTTCAACAACTATGTGGTTTATCCTCTGTCATTCCCACTTTGGTCCCTATCCTAAAAACACTTACGCACATGCTTAATTTTACTGATGTATGTAGGTCTCTTGATGTTCAGTTAAGTATATGTGTAAATTCTTTGCAGAATCAGGGCCTATGGGATCATCACACAGCATAGATTATTTTAGAGTTAGTAAAACTAATGAGGGCCATAAGTGCAATAGTGCATGGTACTGGTACTGAAAGTATGTTTGTAGAGATTTGCACTGTCAGGAATATCTATGTTTTGTTAGAGTACACTTGTGCTTTGTTTGAGCACCTGGGAAATAGTTATACAATACACTGTTATTCCAAAACTTAAAATATTCCACCCATTTATAATGAAAACAATAATTAACAATAATTAATACTGACATAGTGAAACATCTCTAACGCAGCTGTGTCTTATTAGAGTCACTTACTCGGTTTCTAGGGAGACAATCTTTGCTTGGAGCTGGGCCTGAGCACTGCTGAAATCCGATACCATATTCTGGATTTCTTTATGGTGCTCTTGTTTCAAGATGTCCAGTTCTCTTTTGTGCTTGACTTTGAGGTCTTCCAGGAGCCTGTCAAAATGGTGTTAAAGTCACTCAAGTGTTTAACACTCATTAGTTAGTTGCTGATGGATAAATACTATTAAGAGTTCTGATTATTTTAGGCAAAGAAGAAGGCTAACTAAGCACAGCTCATGAGCAGTGCCCACTGATGGGTTCATGTGTCGTTCAGACTTCTCAGGAATATTTAGAATATCGAGACGAAATATATGAATTAATGTTATAACACAAGGCTTACAAACCTCAGGCTCTTAAGATATTAATCTTAGCCAAATCAGGCCTTAGTAATATCATAAAAATAAATTAGCATAATTTATCCTAAGTAAGATAATAATTAACTTGCTGAGCTTGTGTTTGTGTGAACTATGCTGATGTTTTGAAAATAATGGCTGAGTTTGTATAATAACATCTATGAGAGATCAGAAGACATCACAATGATGTTGTGAAGACCAGGACTTTGACAGGGTTCAAA
Organism: Pelochelys cantorii; assembly: GCA_032595735.1. Classification (NCBI taxonomy): domain Eukaryota; kingdom Metazoa; phylum Chordata; order Testudines; family Trionychidae; genus Pelochelys; species Pelochelys cantorii. The sequence continues at coordinate 30,576,544 of CM064331.1, forward strand.
AGAGAACTAGACAAATTCATGGAGGTTAGGTGCCTCAATACTTATTAGCCAGAATGGGTAGGAATGGTGTTCCTAGCTTCTGTTTGTCAGAGGCTGGAAATGGGTGACAGGAGAGGGTTTACTTGACGATGATCCGTACATATCTCTCTCCTCTTTGTGTCTCAGAGGGATAGCCATGTTAGTCTGTAACTTTAAAAACAATGAGTAGTCCTGTGGCACCTTAGAGACTAACAAAAACATATATAGTGTCATTAGCTTTCATGGACAAAGCCCACTTCTTCAGATGAGATGATCTTGAGAGAGAATGCCTCTTTGTGGTGGGCCTAGTGTGCACTTCTACCCCCAACTAATGTGAGACATGACTAAAGGCCACAACTGTCATCAATTGGAGCTTCCAACTGTGAAACAACTCGCAGAAAAAGAGAGAAGAGAGTCAATGCCCTGAAAGGAAGAGTATCAAAGTTGTCAGACCAAACACTGACACACATACAAAACACCTTACATTTGAAAGTCCTATTACTGCCCTTCCCAAACAAGGGCTTCAGATCCCAGCTCCTCCAGTGTATGATCTGCAAGCGAACCCAGAATACCTGTGATCACATCTCATGCCATACTAGCAGTTCTTTGATCCATTATATCAATTAGCAAGGGGTAGGAATCAAATAACTGGTTATGACCAGCAATGATTATTTGGGTCATCCACTCTTACTCCCTATATTCTGCAAGACTACCCCTTACCACCATGTCTACAAATGTCTCATCTACCCTAATCTTGGATACTTACTGTAATCAGGCTACTTGATCGACTTCCCTTATGCTAATACTCAGGTGCTTTTGCCATTGAGAATTGTTACACCTTAATTTTTCCCCTTAGTATCTATCCTGCATTTCTCCTTTTTTAGTCTCAGGTCATTGTTCCTTCTCCTTTCATGTTCTTAGAATGTCAATAATTATTTTTTTCATGACCACAGGTTGTAAATACCTCCAAGGTAACTGGAAGCGCTGCTGACATTAGACTCTGTGGTTTGCATTTCTTTCTGTTGATCTTGTTTCGAAGTCTCCAGTTCTTTTGAATACTTGGCTTTAAGGTCACTTTCAAGTAACTTCCAAAATGATGTAAGAAGAGACTCCATTCCCATTCATTAATTAGTTAGTGAGTGGTAAAAGCCAACAGAGATATTCAGGCACTCCTGAAGGTAATGAATTTCTCAGTATGTTCCCTGAGTTCTCTTTATCCTAGACAGATTATCCTAGACAGATTTTAAAGGGCCTGTCCACTGGCGGGGCCCAACAGTCACACAACTTGATTAATTATGGACAAGCTTTCTAGACCAATGGAGGAGCTTTCCGAAAATGTGACTCTAGATCCTACCGTCTCTTCTCATTTTTATTACTACACTAGCAATGCTGAGTGATGCTCAGGTAGTTCCCTTCATCCAAAGATCCCAAAGCATTCAATAAACCATTACAAACAATAAGCCAAAGGATGGCTGCACCAGCACAGGGACCACTTTGTGCTCTAGAGCAGGAGACAGTCTGCAGCCCTTATGTGCAAAGGTGGTGAATCTGCAAGCACTGCAGCAGTATCCAGTGCAAATCCTCTGGGCCATGATCCTGTGCCCTACTGTGCCTGCACGCTAGCTTGTGGCTACTTTAGGGAAGACACATCAATGCTGCCAGGTTTATCAGTAAGTGTGCTTTCCTCTGTGCCCTGGGAGAAATATTATCTGCTCCAGTCTATACAGGCACATTGCCAGTGGCTACTGACACTTCCCCTGCCCCGTACCCACCTGGCTCTCTCAGCCATAATGGAGCCCCATATATACAGGGATCACTTCAAATACCATTTTAAAAGCAGTCTTAACACTTGGCTGGTTACTAGCTGAGGAGAAAAGATTGTTTTTTAACCCTATTGGAAGCCCTCATTTTGGAAGGCTAATATTAGTTCTCAATCAGATATTTACATTGAATTTAATGTTTAGGCCACAGAGGAAGTTCTGGACTGGCCAGCTTTTAGTTTTCCTTCACTGTAATACGAAAGTAAGTAACATTGCCTGGATCAGCCCAGAGCAGCTACAAAAGGTACCTAACATGTGATGGAACAGTAAACACCAATGTTTTCAATGCAGCACAGAGGGGAATGTTGGCTGCACTGCTAGGAACTGCAAAAAGTGAAGACTGCTTTTGAAAAGCTCCAAGTTTAAAATATAATTCTCTTTAGGAAATAAATTCAGATCTCTCATAGCACTTGGAATATTGATGTCAGCAATCTGTTAACTCTCTATGAGGTACCTGTGAAGGGTACTAATATAAGGCAGACCTGTGCTGTTTCTCATTGTCCTGAAGGCAAGGGGACAGTGGAGGCTCTTGCTTCTGTAAGTCCGCCCCTGAATTCAGCAGTTCCATTGTGTCCCTTAGAAGCAAATTCTCTTTCTTGAGCCCAGCAATCTCATTCTGACATTTCTCCAGTTCCTCAGTAAGAAATTTAATCTCGTTTTGCTTGCTTCCTTCCTAAGGGGGGGAAAGGGCAAATTTAGCTATTATTATCTGCTGGTTAAATAGCTAGAGGCTCTCCCAGGACTGCAATTGGTTATCATGATCGAGAGCTAAACTTTGAATAAAACGACTGAAACAAAGTTTATGATGTACAGCACAGTTTATGCAGTACAAATGTTATCATGTCACTTTAAAATCTTGCCATTCAGGACTGAGTTCTCTGTTCCTAGCAAACTGCCAGAAATAAAACACCACCACAACGACCATCAATGAAAGTTTAAGGATATTGGTCAAAACAACAGAAAACATTCAAACCAATCTTACAGTGAAAAACTTCAAGGGTCAGGATCTTTTTTAAGATGCCATGAAGCTGCATGGCATGAATGAGGACAAGTCTACATTATGGGGCAATGTCAACCTAAGGAAACCAACTCCAGCTGCGTGACTAGCATAGCTAGAGTTAACATGCTTTAGGTTGAGTTGTCATGGGGGTCTCCACCGGGGGAGAGGGGTTGATGAGAGAAACTCTCCCGTCCATTTCCTTATACTTCTTGTTCTGGTGGAGTACTGGAGTCAACAAGAGAGTAACAGAGTAATGAGCAGTCAATTTAGTGGGTCTTTACTAGACTCACTAAAGCGACCTCAGAGGAATTGATCTCCCACTAAGTGTAGACCTGTTCTGAGTCTATAAAGTAACTTAATATAATGACAAATTAACTGGCTATAATAAATATAATCAAGTGACTGGATTCTAAAGTATATATGTATTCACCTTAAGTAATACATACATATATATTTACATCCACCAATAACATTACTCACACATGTACACACAGGCCAAAGTTTTCAAACACAGATGCTGAAAGTTAGACACCTACCAACAAACATCAGTCACCTGCAGCATCCATTAAAATCAATGGTACTTTTGGGTGTGCTGCATCTCTAAAAAACAGTTATATTAGATAGCTATTGTCAGGCACAAAATGTTTGAAAAGTTTGGGCAAACTATATGTAAGGGAGAACAAGGAGCAAGTACTTTTAAACACATGAAATGCTATACAATACCAGGCATTGGAATGGGCACAGACCCACTTTACAGGTTTCCCATGGAATATGAGGGGAAAGCTATACAGACATCTAGTCAGAATGCTGCACTTTTCATGGACTATTGGTGTGTGTATTCAATTAACCCCCAAAAAGGGCTTGTAGATTTATAGTGTCAAATGTGAATGCAGTAGGATCCCATCTGCCAGTGACATATACAATAAATGTTGAAATTAGTGATCATTTGGTTGAATGTTTTTTTCTATTATGGATCTCAAAATGCTGCATGGAACACAAATTTGCCCACCAAAGGAAAATTATGATAAACTGCACCAATTCCTTTTGACTATGAGTCAAAAGAAGGAGACCCTGTTTGTTTCCACACGGCAATAGTGTAATTTAAAACCTAAGCCAGAGTTTTCACCATCTGATCAGGAGCACCGTATGCTGATAAAATAAGAACTGGAAGCTTGCCTCTTGTTTCTTCAGTGCTCTCACACTCTTCAGTTCCAGCTGGAGTTCTTCCATTTGTTTTGTGTGACTTATACAGGATGTGTGTTGCTCAGATAGCTCCATCCTCAATGTTTCTAGCAACAACAATAAAAGACTTATCAGGAAGTTAAGGGGGTAAGAGGACAGACATAGAGCAATACACACATACACTTTTGCTATGGGAGGTAAAGAAATTAAAGGGTTAAGTTTTGTCATGACACTCAAGCTTTGCCTACACTGCCAATAGAACAACAAAACTTTTGTCATTCACAGGTGCTTAAACTCCACCCCCACACCTCCCCAGAAAAACAAGTTTTGTCGTTGTTGATGGGTATGCTCTCCTGTCCACAATGTGAACCCTACTCATAAAGGTTGGAAGTATTTTGTCAGCAAAAGTGCTGATAACGGTGTTTATATTGCCCTACTTTTAGCAATGGCCGTATTGACATGACCAAGTCACTAAAAGCTGAGTTGTGTAGACAAAGTCTTAATTGCTCCATGTGACGGGGCGGCGGGGACCGCCTAGGCAAGCCCCGCGCCCTGCACTTGGGCGCCAGGCGGCCCCAGCACCGCGGGACCCGAGTAGCTTTGCCAAGCCTGTTCGGCGGCGGTCACCGGCGCAGGCATGGGAGGCTCCCCGGCGGGCGCGCCAGGGGAGGGGCGGAAGGACCGGCGGGCGCATGCGCCGGCGTCCTGCGAAAGGGGCACCGGCTTTAAAAGAGAGCTCCCAGCTGGGAGCAGGAGAGGAGGGACCGGGGGTCGAGGAACCGCGGGAGGTAGCCACTCGGACCAGCCCGACCAGGATCGGACCCGACGGATCGGCGGGTATGGGGTCAGGAGGCCGGCTCGCCAGGACTGGGTGAGGATAACCGCAGGACCTGGCGGGGAGGACAGGTGGACAGCCTGAGAGGAGGAAGCAGCCCAGGATGGGACCAAGGAGGACCCGGGGACCGGTGAGTTGCGGCAGTAGCCCCCCCCCAGTCGAGCAGGACGTCAGAGACATCTGCTCTTAGGGTCCTGGGCTGGGACCTGGAAAGAGGGAGGGCCCAGGTCCCCCTCCACTTGCGGCCGGTGCCAGAGCAGCATCTCAGACTCCCAAAAGGGGAAAGACTCATTTGCCTCCCAAAAGGGAGGACCTAGATGGGAGGTCCAACCCCGGCGTGGGGACAGACTCTTGACAAGTGGTGGAGAATGTGGGTAGTGACTCAGAACCCCTAGACTCGAGGGGGGATGATGGGGGGAAAAAAAAAGGGGACACGGCTTTAAACCCCAAAAGGGGTGAACGGCGCCTCCCTGGGGCAAAGGGGAGGAGGCCAAGATCCATGGACCCCGCACAGATATTCGAGTGGCTCACAGAGCACCAAAAGCAGCAGCAACAGCAACAAGTACAGTTGCTGCAGCAGCTAGCCGCCCAGAGCCAGGAACAGCAATGCCAGCTGGTTAGAGAGTTAACCCAGCAACAGGAAAGATGGGTGCAGCACGGGGCCAATGGAAGCAGGGCCACTGCCGTACCCCTGGCAGAGGGGAGCGAGGGGCCGGCAGGGACAGCCCAATTACCCATCAGGCTAACAAAGATGGGGCCATTAGATGACCCAGAGGCATACCTCGTAACCTTTGAGAGGGTGGCGCAGGCGGCCCGCTGGCCCAAAGAGCACTGGGCCACTCTCCTGGCCCCATACCTCACAGGGCCAGCACAACTGGCCTACATGAGCCTGGCCGCCCAAGACACCTTGAAGTACTATAAAGTAAAAGAGGCAATACTTGACCAGATCGGGGTCACGCCAGAGACCTACAGGCAAAGGTTCCAGCACGAGCGATACCCCAATGGGCGCGGCCACGAGCAGTGGCCCAAAAATTAAGGGAACTGGCCTGGTGATGGCTGGAGCCGGATAAGCAAGATAGCACCCGAATAGCTGATGTGGTGGTGCTTGAGCAATTCCTGCAGGTTCTCCCCACAGGGGCCCAGCAATGGGTACGAAGGCACTGTCCCCAGGCTCTGGCGGACGCGGTTGCCCTTATGGAAAATTATATGGCTGCGGAAACCCCGGGAATGTCAGGGAGGGGAGAGAGAGAGATCCGGGGGGAGCGACTGCCTAGTGGTAGAGGACGGTCAGAAATGGGGGGAAAAGGACTGGAGCCCCGATGGGGCCTAGGACCCGGGGTGGCGAGGCGACCTCCGGAAGAGGTAAAGGAGGGACCCCTTGAGAGCATGGGAATGAGTGGGCCCAGGGCTGAGGCAACGGGGGGGGGGGGTGACGGCAGAAGGGGGAACCCCCCAGAACTGAGGGGCCATGAGGGGCACTTCAAGCGGGAATGCCCCTTTATGGATTGCTCCTTCGGGCAGGGTGTACCCTTGGAGGTGCCCCCACCACCCGGCCAAGGAGCTATAGTAACCACCCCGGTACTAGTAGAGGGGGTACCGGCCGAGGCCTTGGTGGACTCGGGATGCGGACAGACGATGGTCCATACGGAATTGGTCCCAAGCCCCGAGCCCGCCGGGTCCACAGTCTGGGTGTGCTGCATCCACGGAGATGTCCAGCCCTACCACACAGCGTGGGTACGAATGCAGTGCGAGGGCGAGGAAGGCATCTGCCAGGTGGCCTTAGCCCCGAAACTGGCCTACCCGGTGGTCCTCGGAAGGGATTGGCCCGGCTTCCGACGAATTTTACAGACCTGGAACCAACCGGACCCCGAGAACCGAGAGGAGGGGTTGGTGGTGGCAGAAACCGAACCGGATTGGGTCACGGACTACGACTTCCTACAGGAGCAGAAGAACGACCTGTCCCTAGTACAACCCTGGGAGCAGGCCAGAGGAGGCGAAGAAGACGCAACCCCGGATCAACAGGGACCACACTTTGAGGTACGGGGGGACCCCCTATACCGCGTGACCCGGGAGACCGAAGGGCAGGGGGTGGTCTGGCAACTACTGGTACCGGCCCGGTACCGAAATAAGGTACTAGAACTAGCCCATGCGAACCCGTGGGCAGGGCATTTAGGTCGGGAAAAGACCCTTCAGCGGCTTGTGCAGCGGTTTTTCTGGCCAGGGATATACAAAGCCGTCCAGGACTTTTGTGACTCATGCCTCACCTGCCAATGGACCCGTTTACAGCTCTGCCCTAAGGCCCTTTTGGTACCCCTCCCAGTTGTAGGCGTTCCCTTCCATCGGGTGGGCCTGGACTTGGTGGGACCGGTGGAAAAATCTACAGCCGGGTTCCAATATATCATGGTCCTGGTGGATTATGCGACCCGTTACCCGGAAGCGGTGCCCCTGAGAAATACCACCGCGGCGATGATAGCGGGGGAGCTAGTCAAGATATTCGCCCAGGTGGGGATCCCAAAGGAGATCCTAACGGATCAAGGGACTAAGTTGACGTCCAAATTAATCCGGGAGTTGTGTAAGTTGTTACGGGTCAAGACCCTGCGAACCTCTGTCTACCACCCCCAGACGGACAGGGTGGTAGAAAGATTCAACTGAACGTTAAAGGAGATGTTAAGACGATTTTTAGACGAGGAACCCCGGGATTGGGATAAGGCCCTACCAGCCCTGCTGTTCGCCATAAGGGAAGTGCCGCAGGCCTCAACCGGGTTCTCTCCCTTTGAGCTGCTGTACGGAAGGCAACCCCGGGGCATCCTAGATCTCATCAAGGAAACGTGGGAAGAGCAAGAGCCCCGCGTACAGGGGACCGTATCCTGAAGTTGAGAGAACGGTTAAAACGGCTGGGCGACTTTGCAAAAAGAAATTTACAGCAAGTCCAAAACCGGCAGGCCTTATACTATAACAGGGGCATCAAAGTGAGGGAATTCGAAGCCGGGGATCGAGTCCTCCTCCTGTTGCCGAAAAGGGAGTCAAAATTGCTGGCACGTTGGCAAGGACCCTTCGAAATAATACGAAGGGTGGGACCGGTAGATTACGAAGTGTGGCTAGAGGGAAAGAGAGCCAGGTCGCAAATATACCACATAAACCTCCTGAAGAAGTGGAAACCCCGCAAGGCCCTCATGATAGTCCCAGAGCTGGAGGAACCAGAAGTGGGCCCCTGGACCGGGGAGATGGAGGGTCCTGCCCCCCTAGCTATGGGGGCCGAATTAACGACAGCCCAACACTGGGAAGTGGGAGTGATCGCCCGGGGATACGCCACCAACCTCTTCAAGACGCCGGGGAGGACCCGAGCTATTTATCACCACATCTCAACAACCCCCGGGAAGAAGGTATGTGACACAGTAAGACCCCTCCCCCGTAAGATGTGGGACACTGTCAGGAAAGAGGTCCAGGAGATGTTGCGCCTGGGAGTGATCGAGGAATCCCGGAGCGGATGGAGGAGTGCAATTGTACTCGTACTGAAACCAGATGGGTCACTCCGGTTTTGCGTGGATTTTCAGAAGGTAAACGCGATATCCCGGTTTGATGTGTACCCAAGGCCCAGGGTGGACGAGCTGCTAGATCAATCGGGACAAGCCCAATACATATCAACCCTGGATTTAACAAAAGGGTATTGGCAGATCCCTCTTACGCCGGCTTCTAAAGAAAAGACCGCCTTCTCCACGTCGTTTGGTTTGTTCCAGTTTAAGACATTGCTGTTCGGCTTGCACGGGTCCGCAGCAACGTTCCAGAGGTTGATGGACCAAGTCTTACGGGAACACCGGAGATACGCTGCAGCTTATATTGACGACATCGTCATCTATAGTCAAAGCTGGGCGGAACACATACGGCACCTATGAGCAGTGTTAGAGACCTTGAGGGACGCTGGCCTAACGGCCAACCCGACCAAATGCCACATAGGCCAACGGGAGGTAACATATTTGGGTTATACAGTGGGGAGGGGGACGCTGAGACCCCTGACGGATAAGGTGAAAGCCCTAGCCAAATACCGCTTTCCGACAACCAAAAAGCAAGTGCAGCAATTTTTAGGTTTAGCGGGCTATTACCGGAGATTAATCCCCCACTTCGCGACCACAGCAGCCCCTCTCACAGACCTGATGCGGGCCAACCAACCAAGAAAGGTCGTGAAGTCAGCGGAGGGAGAAAAAGCCTTTAACCAGTTAAGAACCGCATTGATGGGGGCACCGGTGCTGAGGCAACTGGACTTCTCGAAGGAATTCGTAGTACAGACTGATGCCTCAGCAGTAGGATTAGGGGCAGTCCTGGCCCAAGAGATAGACGGGGAAGAACACCCAATATTGTACTTAAGCCGAAAATTGTTCCCCCGAGAGAGAGCATATGCCACAATTGAAAAGGAGGCCCTGGCAGTAAAATGGGCAGTCGAGTCTCTTCGTTATTATTTATTCGGGAGCTCTTTCAGGCTAGTAACCGACCACGCCCCCCTAAAGTGGTTGCAATCCATGAAAGAGGTAAACTCGCGAATAATGAGGTGGTATTTGGCCTTACAACCCTACAGGTTTGAAGTGGCGCACCGACCAGGACGTAAACATAACAACGCGGACTTTTTTTCAAGAACTGACGAGTGAGGCGGCGACGAAGGAGGGGAAGAGGCAAGAAACTCAAGGGGGGATGTGTGTGTGACGGGGTGGCGGGGGCCGCCGAGGCAAGTCCCACGCCCCGCACTTGGGTGCCGGGCGGCCCCGGCGCTGCGGGACCCGAGCGGCTTTGCCGAGCCTGTTCGGCGGTGGCCGCCGGCGCAGGTGCGGGAGGCTCCCCAGCGGGCGCGCCAGGGGAGGGGCGGAAGGACCGGTGAGCGCATGCGCTGGCATCCCGCGAAAGGGGCACCGGCTTTAAAAGAGAGCTCCCAGCTGGGAGCAGGAGAGGAGGGACTGGGGGTCGAGGAACCGCGGGAGGTAGCCGCCCGGACCAGCCCAACCACGACCAGACCCGACGGATTGGCGGGTACGGGGTCAGGAGGCCGGCTCGCCAGGACTGGGTGAGGATAACCGCAGGACCTGGCGGGGAGGACAGGTGGACAGCCCGCGAGGAGGAAGCAGCCCAGGATGGGACCAAGGAGGACCCGGGGACCGGTGAGTTGCGGCAGTAGCCCCCCCGGTCAAGCAGGACGTCAGAGACGTCTGCTCTTAGGGTCCTGGGCTGGGACCTGGAAAGAGGGAGGGCCCAGATCCCCCTCCACTCGCGGCCGGTGCCAGAGCAGCAACCCAGACTCCCAAAAGGGGAAAGACTCATTTGCCTCCCAAAAGGGAGGACCTAGACGGGAGGTCCAACACCGGCGTGGGGATGGACTCTTGACACTCCACCATTCAGTCCATTGAATAAACCTGGAAAAAGCAGGAAGTACCCCACACACACTGTAGAGTGGACCCTGCCTGCCCTGGTGGCATAATTCACCTGCTAAATAACGACTACAGGTTATTGTGCTTCCACAACAAGATAATGCAGGAATCAGTGGATGAGATTCTATAACCTATGGTACAGCTCTGACCAATCACAGTGGTCTCTTCTGGGTGCACCTGCCCAATTCCCTTTTATAGCTCTCTATGCACCACTGGTGGTGCATAGAGAGCTATAAAAAAGCCACAAGGGGCTAATGGAGAATTCCTCTGCCTATAGTAGGTGCAATATTGGACTGATGTAAACAGCTCTATACCAGCCCTAGGATCTGGCATAGAAGGAAAACTGGGAGGCAATCATGGCAGGAGGGAACATGCTGGATTGCTGAACACTACAGGAGTTCTGCGCTGCACTACAGATAGTCCTTAGGCAAGCCAACTCAAGGCAATGAAAAACCCTTAAAAATCAATGGTTTCACATCAATGAGTAGAAATTGGCTTATTCTTTGTTTTACTTTATATTGGAACAATGCAGTAAGAGAGATTTCTGAGTACATAACATTAAAACAAAGTCAACCACTATGTGAATGTATGAATAGTCCCCCAAAATATGAGAGGTATTTATATAGAATATATTGTCATTGTTTTACTTTATATCAGAAAGATACCTTAAAAGATATTTATTGTGTAAATTATATTAAAACAAAATCAACCACAATGTAAATCTATGAACAGCGACCTAAAAATATGAGAGGTATTTAATTACAGTGAATATATTATAGCTGTGATTAGTTTTTAGGGTACCCTGACAGTATTACTTGGAAAGTAAATGAAATTTTAATCATTTAACTTCAAATTGGATAAAGCTTAAACTTACATTTAATCTTATTTTTCCAGCTGTAGTGTTGAGGAATGGTATTTTTAAGCATATTCACGTTATTCTTTTTTTTAACAAGAAAGCCACTTTAATAATCTGGAATGCTTTGTAGAGAATGGTAAAGATGGATCTTTTTTTTTTCCTTTGAATTTAACACCTCCTGGCTAACCAAAGTAGAATCTCTTACAAGGTTCTAACAGACCCTTCTGACTTCCTAGCTTCTCTTTTCTATACAGTCAACTACCAACATCAAGTGAAAAGCTGATTTTCTAGCACCACAATTTTTCATATTCTTTCAAAAGAATGAGTTGTTTTTAACTTCACACAGAAACTTGGTTCCTCTTTCTGGCTCTTGTTCAGCAAAGCCTATGCTTAACTCCTAGCAGGTGAGTTCTCTAGGGCAATGTTTCTCAACCTTTTTTTAATAAAGTACCCCCTTTTTCAAAAGAAAATTATAAGTACCCCCAGTACCTACAGTTTTCAGACACATACAATTTTTTTCTACCATTGAAACACGTTTGTTTAAACAACTTAATCGTAGCCGGGCAGGCAATTACATTTTTGGGTATAAAAAGTACACAAATAATAAAGCTCTATAAAACTTAAAACAAAAATTCAGTTTTCTCCAAATTTCAGTTGTGTTGATGTACCCCAAAACTTCTCTCGAGTACCCCTAAGGGTACTCGTACTACTGGTTGAGAAACACTGCTCTAGGGCATGTCTACACTAGGAAATTATTTTGAAATAACTAAATTTGCAATAATAACTCACAAAATAACAAAATTGAAATAGTGTGTCCCCACTATGAGAGAGCCTCGAAATTAGTCTGAAGCAGGCTCCATTACTGTGGCTGCGCTACCTCGACTTAGAGCCCCAGGAAGCACTGGGGAGTAGTTACTTCAAACTAGTCTGGGAGTAGTTATTTCAAAATACCGGCAGTGAAGCATCCACACTAACACTATCTCAAAATAACAATTTTGAAATAAGCGTTATTCTCAAGGAAAGCAGGAGTACAGATTTTGAAATAAGCAGCTCGTTATTTTGAAATAGCGGGCTTGGCAGTGTGGATGCTCTGCTTATTATTTCAAAATAAGGGGGATTATTTTGAAATAACTCCCTAGTGTAGACCAGGGCCTATAGATTTCACCCTTTCTGCAACTTTCCTTTCACCTCTGGGTGAGATTCACCACTATATAGAGGTGCAGTATGTACCACTTTGTCCTAGCTATAGTTTAGGACGTAGAGATGTGCCAGCCTGTGGTTAGCCCTCAGCACAAGGGTCAGTTTCTATCTGTATTTCCAGTGTAGTGGAGTATCCATTTTTAATGGCTTTAGGCTACTAGTTAGTTATTGTTAAATGAGTCTAAATCATGGTATACTATTAAATATATTGATTTTTCTTATTATTTCACACAAACAGTTTAATGGTAATTAAAATGGTGTGCACCCCACCAAGTATTGCTTTTTTAACACTAAAAATTATAACATTTTCATCATACAGCCTTGCTTTTCCCTTCACTTTCTTGCCAGGAGAAAAAAAAACCCACAGGACTTCACTTATGACTCAGTACCAGGTAAATCACACTGGGTAGAAGCAATCAAGACTGAAGCAATTGCAAAAGAAAAGACTAAAAATTAATCACGAGTGTCCAAACTTCATCCAAGCAAGGGCTATGCTGGCAATTTGCCAAGAGCCTTAGGGATATGCCTAATTTGCCAAAAGTGGTGCAAACTGAAGGTGTTGCGCAGAGACCACAGGTCCCCGCATGCAATGCTCTATCTAGATCTGAGCATTTTATGCTGAGATATTTGCGATCACAGTAACAAGATCAAAGCTGCCATTAGCAGCATCACAGAATTCAGTAAGTTACATTTTACCCATGGCAGATATAAACGAAATCCCACAAAATTGTAGCTATCATGTACTGATTTACTGTGTCTGCGTAGGCAGCTTTGTGAAATAGGCCCCTGACCACTAGAACCTAAGCTAACAATCAGCATGTGTGGCTAAAACTTTGTCCGCTGCAGGCTGACAAAGAGTTGGATTTGTAGGACATGGGGCAAAGAAAACATGGAATGACCAGAGTATCTCTCAGATCTTAATAAAGTAAGAAGCTCTGTGTGACACATGGCTTGCTATACCTATCAATGCAGCCTGTTGTTTTTGTATCCATTCAAGTTCACCCTCTTTTTTTGCTTTCTCTTCCAAAGCCTGTACTTCCAATCTGTGAGACTGATGCTGGATTTTGATGTTGTCATCATACTGCTTCTTCAAATGTTCTTCTACCTCCTGCAGCCAAGACAAACATATGTAGGTCTTAGTTTACCACTTTGTTACTCCAGCTTTAATGCAAGGCTGAATCAGACTCCTCATATGCACGGCATATTTAATTTTCATCATCCCAAATAGCTAATATTTCATCAACACGAGATCAGCAGAAGATTCAAACAAAAATAAAATCAAACAACAAAGAAACAAAAGAAGTGTTCCAGGCCTCTTATAGAAGAATTTGAGAAGTTCTCAATGTTTATATCAACGATGAAAAACAAATGTTGAAGTTTGTAATATCGGTCATTAGAAAGGTAATTTTTCTTCAGCCTCCAGGAAGGTTTCAATATTATTGGCAAAATCCTGCAGTCCTTCCTGTCACCATATTTGGGGGAAAAAAACAACTCAACCCAAAAGCCTATCATTGTGAGTGAAGTCTTGACTGAGTCTAGTTTGCAGGCTATGGCCTTATGTGATTGGGACATTCTGAGGGCCAAATGCTGCCCTAAAATAGATCTATGCTACCTGACTGACTTCACTGCGGTTTCCTCCAAGAACCCAAGGCAGAATTTGATTAGGAATTTGTAAAGAAATGGTCTAAGCTAAGTTCCTCCAGGGACGATTATGCCATATGTAACTAAAAAGTTAATTTAAAGCTCATGTGCAATATGGATATGAACTCAATGTCACAGTCAGAGGATATTTTTAAATTTACCTTTTTTTGAATGGAAACCTACCTTTAGGACAATACACAGTGTAAATCTCACTTATTATTTTGCCAATAAGGAATATCTACATAAGCATTTAAAAGAAGTAGTTTTTACACTTCTATTGTTGATTTTTTACACATTCTTTAATCTGCACACATTATAATAATCAGTTTATCATATTTTAAATAAAATATTATATGTAGAAATGAATTATGGATGAACAAGAAAAAGCAAGAGTCCTAGTAACATTATACTTAAATATATATATATATTTCTTAGGAATTTCCTCCTATTTTTGAGGCCAGGCTCAGGTAATGCCTATAAAAACATGTCCTTCACAGTGTAATCTGTATTCAAGCACTGACACAATGAAATAAACCACAACAGCAGGGCCACAAGCTATCAGAACTGCAGGCTAGCCTGTTACTTGAAATAACAATGACCTATCTTTAGGATAACTGGAAATACCTGAATTTAGATTGCCATCTCTCAGTTTATAGTTACCCTAAAATGATATAAGTCAGAACCGAGTAAGAAAATGAAAATAAACAGCACCAATGTCAGTGCAAAACTACCTTGAGTTCTTGATTTTTGCTTTTTTCTAGCATGTGTAGGGTTCTCTGATGTGATGCCTCCAACTGAGCTTTACAATTCTGGCTTTGTTTTACGGTGTCCTGAAGATCCTGCAAAAGCTTTTCTTTTTCTTTGCTGGACTGTAGAGTCTGCTCCTTCAGAGATTCTTTGAAGTTATTTGCTTGGTGATCTAAAGTTTGCTTCAGCTGAGCAACCTTTACCAATGAGTACAGTTACCAGGATACGGTTAGCTGTTAGCTTCAACAATTGGCTCCCTGGGTGGCAAAGATCCCAGCTCCTGCCGCGGGGCTCTGGTCCCACACAGCTGGGGGCAGGTGCAGGGCTGGGGCGCCGAACCCGGCCCCGTAGAGCCTCAGCCCTGGCACTGGGCAGCATGGGGAAGCTGCGGGGCTCTGGCCCTGTGCTCCTGGGGGTTGCATGGGGACTCCAACCCCACACTGCCTCAGGGCTCCGATCTCAGCTCTGCACTCCTGGGGGCTACTGCAGGACTCTGGCCCCAGTCCCGTGCTGTCCCCAGCTGGGCTGCTGACCCTGATGCCCAGCCTGGCTGGCCCTCCTACCTTTGGGCTCCTGGGCTCTCTGATCCAGGAGCATCCATGGTCTTGTCGGACGAGGGTTGTTGCTGGACCACGGAGTACCAGATTTTGGAGGTACAACCTGTACCTATAATTACAGCCCTGTCTTTTGGGGGCCCTGCGGCCAGTTAGTGTACGGTCATTCCCTTTTTTTATTGCTACATTTTCTAAATAACTGGCAACAGCTGTCATGACAAAATTCACTGCTGCAGATATCTCATGAACCAAGGAGCATATTTACTATGTAAAAGGGTTAGTCACCATACCTGCGCTTGTAAATCCGACTTTTGGTTTTGCCATTCTTCCTGCAAGGCCTTTGCTTCTTTTGTCTTCTCTTTCTGGAAAGCAGTGAGAAAAGACTTCCTGCCTTCCCTTTTGGGGACACATGCACTTTCTAGCCTTAAAGAAACAGAGGCCATGGTGTTAAAGGGAGAGCTTTACTGGCCAAAAAAGTTGTGTCCCTATAATTTATGACTTTTCTAGATTGGCCAAATTATTCCCTGTCTCCGTACTAGTGGGTACTCATTTTTCTCTTCTTCAGAATGGTCTGGGTTCTCTGTGTTTACTTCAGTTCATTATAATTACTTGTCAAGCCGAAAAGCTTTATTAGCTGCTCATAGTCTACTGTTGCTTTGCATTTGTGGCCTTCTTTCATGTCTTGATTGGCCAGAAGGAGGTGCTAATGAGCAATGCAAGACCACCCCCTCACTCCACAGCACAGTTTCCATGCACAGTTTCTTTCAGGGTCTCAATGTGCTCCCTCTCCCTAGGTGCTTAGTACTTCCACCCAGGGCTGAGCATACTTGTTGCCTTTCTGCCAAAGGCTGAGCACTCACCCAGTGGATTCACATAACCTCTCCCCATTCCCAGAAACCCGTGGCCTTTCCCACAACTACTCAGGGTGCCCTTAGCCTTCCCGGGTTCAGCCAACAACCTCTCCAAACTTCTGAAGGGATGCAGCTCCCAGCATCTTCTGTGTCTACTAATACACTCCAGTAAAACCTAAATTCCAAGGCACTTTATAACTGGAGCCCTCTGCTTGCACTGTACCGTGGCTTGGCTTCATGTCTGGTCCCTGTCTGTGCTCTTAAGGGCTCTTGGCTTTTGCCACTTTCTCTCTGCATCTTAGACTCATCTTTCTGCTGTAGAAACAGAGCCTGCAATTAAGACAAAAAGGCAAGTATGATACTTGCTGTTAGAGACACGTGCAGCTTAAACACAAGCTCTTTATTTCTTTTAAAGTTACTTAAATTTGCTATTTGCATTTTTTTTTTCAAATTTACTTCTCCTGCAAAATAATTAAAGGACCAGAAGGAACTTTACATATAAGTGGGAGGGCTGGGTTGGTTTTGATTACCACTTTGAGTAAAATATCAGTAGGGTTGTCTTTGTTCCTTTTTAAGTGATGATCCCATGAAGCATGCAATAATGAATCTGGCATGGCCATGAATTTGCAACATCCCAGACAAAATTCAGAACTGTCTGTTCCAACAACACAGGTCTCTAGCACGTCTCCTTTAGCTAGAGATGCTTTTATAGCCTGTATAGGCCAGCCATAAGAGGAACTAAGACCTTGTCTATACTGACAGATTAGGTCGAATTTATTAAGGTCAGTTTTCTAGCATCCAATTTTTTGTAAAGTCAAAGGTGCACGTCCCTACTGTGCACAAGAGTTTGATGTGGTGCCTTCCCAGTAGGGCAGCTACTGTCAACTTTGACAGTGACGCATTCTCCTCCCCTTCCTCATCCACGCTGTCCTCCACGCTGCTGCCCAAGGCTGCCTGAGGAGTGTGTTGGGAGGAATCTACAGACTGGCTTGGGAAATTAGTCTGGTTCCCCCCTAGAATCCCAGGCAGCTGCTCATAGAAGTGGAATGTTTGCAGCAATGACCAGACCATGCGTTTGCCTCCTTTGTCTTCTGGTACGCCTGCCTGAGCTCTTTTATTTTCACGTGGCACTGCTGGGCATCCCTGGCGTATCCTTTCTCGGCCATGCCCTGTGTGATCTTAGATATCAGTGGCATAGATACCAGTGTTTCTTTTGCTGTTTTGTAACTCTTCCTGAACTGACTCCTCTCCCCACACAGCAATGAGGTCCAGGATCTCCTGCATGTTCCATGCTGGCGCTTGTTTACAACCTGGGGCATTCATGCTCAAGTGTGCTGCTGAGGTGTACTGCCTGCTTGCTCTGAGGTCTGCTTGCCATGCTGGCCACATAAGAAATTAAATTCAAATTTTCCCAGGGCTTTTCCTGTGCCCCCAGAGAGCAGCAGAGTTGAAAGTCCTGGCCAGAGCAGTTACAGCGTGACAGTGTGGGACATCTCCCAGAGACCAAGAACTTCAGCTTTCACAACACTGCATCTGTGCTGCCCTAAAGCTGACCATGCAATGCTGAATTTACCATTACTCCTTTTGAAAAGCAGGAGTACCAAAATCAACTTTAGCAGTCCTTATAGTCAACAGAACAGGTTTGGTGGTGTGGACTCACTGTTTAGAAAATTGCTCTAATGTGGTTAAGTTTGGGGAGGGCACAAAACTCCCAGTGTAGACCAGGCCTTAGTCTGACATTCCATACCATTCATGGGTACAGCATTGGTTCTTAAAAGTGCAAATTAGTGCAGGTCTGTTCCCTCCACTTAGTAGTGGTTGTTCTTGAATGCATGAGGTTCATAGGAGTTCAAATCCACCATTCAGGTACTTGTTGCTGGTAAGTGTGTGACTGTTTGGCACACCACTCTTGGATTGGATTATTCTTTGAGACTCAGACATTCAAGGGTGAGCTTGGGGAAGAGTGAGAGAAGAATATATATATATTAGAGGCTTGTGTGAATTTGTCCCACTCTCTGTAGCTGTCTCACAAAGGCCTGATGTCCAGGCAGTACTACAGATACTGGGGACAGATAGTCCTTTAGCTAAAGCAATAGAAGTCCCTGTTTTGGATGGTGAAGTTCCTCAGCTTCATCACTGATGCAGCATCTGTATCAGTTTAGCTGGGGTACATGGCAAACATGTCATGCAGTACACTGTTTGCACTTAAGACATGACAGAAGGCAGTAAGCAGCAGAAATTCTGGCTAAAAAAGTCTCTCTAGCAGGGCTGCCAAGGACAGAAAGCTGATCTAACAGGGAAATTGAATTAACCTTGAGGATTTTTATATATATCGGACTTCCCCTACTCTATTCATTACACGCACAGAGCAAGCTGGAAACCAATTCAAATCTCTGATGTATGGTCAGGTCTCTACCACTGCCACATCTTTCAAATATTCATCCTAGGAGGGTTAAGGGATATGTGGATTGGATCAGGGGCTTGGATGTAGATACTTGAGCTTTTCACATAGTTTGACATCTTAAATCAAGCCAAGGTCAATAGTGAAAGAAATTTACAATCTGTATGAACCATCGGGGTGGCCTAGTCAAAGTTAGGTGGTACACTCAGTCTAGTGTCTAAGGACAGGTGCACACATTACAAACAAAAATGACACAATATTAGTTATCCTGATATTTGTTTGTAGCGCCCCCCTCTCCACCTGGTTACCTTCTTGAATGCCAATCTGCTTACAGGTTTTGATGGATAGGTCTGGGTTCTTCTGGATCCCGCCACCCACTCAACTTTATTTTTTCCTATGGATTTATTTGGCTGTGCCTCCACCCCTCTCACTCCTTCCTGGCAGAGTCACCAGGGCAGCTTGGGAGGAAAATTCTAACCCAGGGTAATCCCCACATACTTGCCAGATAGTTGGAGACTCCCAGAAAATAACACAAACACATACACTATATTAAACACCATTATATTAAACAGGAGACAAATATAACATAACAGGGTAAAACACTATTTTTAGGGTCACCGGTGCCTAGCAACTGTAACATTAGTGTCCCGTTGGTACGTGTACTTTGTTGGGGCCCTTGATGACTTATGACCACAAATTTCTTCTCTGCAATGGTTTAGCAGTGGGGCTGACTGGTCCAGTACAGCCCAAAGGACTCACAAGTGGGAGAAGGTGGTAAATCCCTCCATAGGTTTAATATGCAGCAGGTTATAAAATCCTCAAACAAATTCCCTGACTTACTAACTAAAAGATGGTGCACTCACACTCTCCATGAATGAACCTCAGGTTCAGAGATGACTCAGTCACTGCAGAGAGGCTGGTCTCTTCTGGCAGGGATCCTCTTCAGGCAGGAATCAGGCTGCTACAGTCCCAGAATTTCCCCTCACCACAAAGGGGTGCAAGACTCAAGGTGCAGGCCACACAACTGCACCAAAATTCAAACTGTAATCTCCTACCCCAGCATTCAGACACACACACAGCAGGCAGCAGCCCCAAACCAGCAGACAGAGCAGAGCTGACCATGCGGTGACTGGTCTCACCCAGGGAGCCGGAGAGCCAGCTCAGCCTGGCTGGGGAAGCCCCCCAGCAAACTCCACAAACTGGGAATCAACAGTGGAGAAATAAAATCCAGCTGTGGGATCCTGCCTTCAGGTCCCTAGAGACTAGTTCTCAGGGGGAAACCCTGCATGCAGGCCTGGGGCTTACTAGCTCCCACACAGCCAGCCCTCCCCTTGCCCTGGCTGGCTCCAGACTCCTTCAACAATGGCCTCTCCTCCCCCTTCTCAACTCCCTGGGAGGGAGGGGGAGCCAGTGTGCCTTTCCCTGAGCTGCCAGCAGACAGAGCCCCAGGAATCTACATAATCTCCTTGGGGATTACATGTTACTTAATGTATATAGAAACTAAACTAGTTCCATCTAGTAGTGTCTTTGTGCCAACATGGCAAAAAGCACAAGTTGTGTGTGTGCAGTTAAAATTACTCTGGCAGGAATAAACACTGGGCTCTTCATTAATCTGTGGTACATTTAGTGCCATCTACTGGCAAAATTATATAAAAGCTATTCTGAGAGGACTAAGAAAAATTGATAGGAATAAGCATATTGTTTCATTTACCCCAATAAAATATGTACTCATTAAGATCACATGTAAATTTAATGCACTACATCAAAGAATATGCTGGTCTGTTCATTTGTAAGCAGGAGTAAAAACAGCATGCATAATGTGAGTAGATAAAGAACATGGTGAAAAAAACCACATTTTTTTAGATAAGAGATTCCACATAACAAATTCTGACTAAAAATAGGACACTTGAGACAAAAAGCTGCATTTGAGAACTATAGCTCTGTGGGTGGGTAGACTCCCCTATTTGTTACAAAATGTGTAGGAATGTCCTGCACACTGGGCTCTGCAGAGTATGGGCCCAATCCTGCAAACCTTCCTTCATGTGATAGTCTTTCACCTGCTCATATAGTCCTACTGAGTTTAAGGGAAATGCTTACATGAATAAGGACTATCACACTGACCCAAGAGCCTCCAAAGAGGCCAGTAAAATGCATTATTTCACCTTTATCCTGCCAAAGGTACACTACACAACCATTCTGCAACTTCTGGGTAGGTAACTGAACCTTCTTCTTCTAGGTCCTGTGCTGTCTGGACCTAGAAGAAGAATGGTTTTCTGGATATAGTTTTATTAGCCATGTTAGGATCAGGTCCCTCAAAATAATGGTAGGCACCAAAATAATGGTAGGCAGTAATATTTTTAGGAAGAACTAAGGTCCCAACTTCTTCCAACAGGTAGTGCCTAGTTCTCCTGGAAACCCTCATGTCATGTACCTTGCTACCAATGTTGGTTTGAGTTTTTTTTAACTTGACTATGTGGTCCACCAAGTCATGGAGAATGATGGTGTAGACACTGCAGTTTATATATTCGCTTACATGTATGTCATCATTGGCCCCCATGCAGTTGGAGAACCCCATTCTCTGAAAGCCAACTGTTACTTAAGGCACATTTGTAATGCCAATCACATGTGTGGATGTCACAGTAAAAAATGCCCAGCAAATCTCCATTACCACAATCCCTGCAGCTGATTTCCCAACACCAAACTGGTTAGCCTTTAACACGCCAGGCAACTCCATCCTGCTTCTGCACTGGTATGGCATTCCTCAGTTGAGTGCTCTGGTGCAGGAGGGTTGGGGCAAGCACCTCGCGCAGCACTAAAAATGTCTGTTTCCTTACACAGAAGTTCTGGAGCCATCCCATGTCTTCAGGACAATGTGGTCCCACCATGCTGTGTTAGTTATCCTGTACCAGTACTGCTACTCCACACACATGGAAAATAAGTTCCAACTGTGGCATTCAATAGGTCTGTGCAGTCTGGTGTCAATAGACTCCCCTCAAAGTCCTTCTGTATTCTTCATCCCAGAAACTGTCCATGAAATGCCATCCAATGTCTTGCCTTATGTCTACTCCACTGCATCAACCATTTGCATGCAAGCAGCAGTAACTGATCAATGAGCTCCATGGCTTGTTCCTGGCTGGAACAGACAGAATTTGAGCAGGTTGCACAGTCAGAACTGATTTACAATATGTCAATCTGAAAGCACTTCTACACAGGCGATGGGGAGGACAGACAAGTTTTAGCACTAACACAGCTCCATGTGGCGAGGAAAGTAAGGGCTTAAGGATAAACATTTATGGACACAGGCTTGGCTAACAAGTATCTATAGTGTCATTGTGGACACAGCTACATAAGGTATCACGTGCATCTCTGCTGTGTGGACTGGCAACAGGCACACATGACTGATATGTGGATAAATGTACATGAGCCAAGACAAGTATAAACTCTCAATATAGAGATAATGGTATATTAGCTCTTCTATAGGGATAGATGTATCACACATTACATTAACATTCTCCACAGTGTATTTCTTGTTCTGGGCTCAAATAACACTGAGAGGAAGCAGCAAAATACAATTTTAAAATGAAGTGTTCAGATTCAGGCTTTGGATGGGGAAAGGATTTTATTTTGTACAAAAGGAGTTGGAGGCAGGATCTATACAAACATGATAGACGTACAAACCCATATACTATGCATCCCACTATGTCTAATATCTCCAACAGAGTACCAGAAACAAAGGCTACACCCTGCCAAACACCTTTTTCTTATCTTTCAAGCCATGAGAATGGGTTTTAAGATTCACCAACGTGTGCCCCTTCTCCCCATCATTTTGCTATATTCAGCCTTTTTGCCATCTGCCATTGCTTCAAAGTATCTGGCCAGACTCTCAGACGAAGTCAGCAGAGCTATGCCAATTCACACAGCTGAATATCTGGCTATAAATAAATAACTAACCATAAAGAACCAGCATGAGAAAGAAAGCAATCTTAATTAAATACTATGAAATTAAAGGGAGTTACTTAGAAGAAGCCATTTAAAGAGTCATCTTAAATTAAGCCAGTTAACCAACATCAAGAATTTAAAATCCAACTAAGTCCCACTATTTCTCAGTTTACCGATATTCAGCCCTTATCACTTTTCCAGGAACACATGGTCTAACCATCTATGAATAACAGGAGAAACTAATCATATTTTAAGTTACAACTGCACTTCAATATTCCAAGCGAACCTTTACAAGAACTTTTAAATCTAATCCCTTAGTGTCTTTAGTTAACTTTCTCTCACCAATCCATGTTCAACTCTTGGGGAGATTTCCCATGGCTTGCTCTCTTCCTGAGTCTTTTGTTTTTCTTATGTATCTCTGGTAGCTTGCTTGCAGAGATCACCAGGATAGGTTGTGGAGTGCTTGCTGTTTAAACAGAGTTGCAGAGAGGGTGTGTGTGTGAGGAAGTTCACTTCAGAGTTTTCGGTACTCTTCTCCTTCCTATTTCCAGGAAATTGTAGGAAAACACACTTCTTCCAGGTTTGTTCTGTTCAAAGTTGCTTGTTGTCTTTCTTTCACTGGTTCTATGCCCTCTGGATTGGTTTAGATGATATCCACAGTTCCTGAATATGGAGCACTCATCTAATTGCCTTTGTTCTTCTTATGGAGGGACAGCATCAGACAACTTCTAAAGTTAAAGATAACTTTTTCTTTGTATTCTGAGACATTCCTTCAATTTTATTAGAGTTCGTTAGGAAATGGAATTCTGTTTTTAAAATATCCAAGCACTCCTATTCTTTATATACGCAAGAGTTTAGCTCTCAAAACAGACTTTTTAAAATAAATAATTTGCAGAAAGCCTTTCGCTTAAATAGTTATTGAGATATTAATTCCTTATAACAATTTTTGGAGAGATCATTCTTTGTGTCTTCCTGAGTTGGGTGAGGGAAATGTTTGACCACTGCCAGTAATTAATTAAATAATTATTTCCCCACTGATATAACTATTCTACACTTAAATGTCTTCTTACATTATTAATTAGTTTGGCAAAGTCACGAGATCCTGTGTCAGTGCATAAAACATTTTACCATTTATAAAGTCATGATATTAGGAGCTTTGCATTTAACCAACACATTTGCAAGCATGCATTTCACAAAGTTGTCTGACATTTTGTTTAAGAAATAAACAAAGGGCTTACAACATTTCCAAGTACACGTATTTCCTACAAACTTTTCTGAATAAAGTTTTTAGTGCAATTATAAAATTCATTTAAACAAGGATAGGTTGTTGTGTAGATTTACTTAGGAGTTTCGTTTGAGAGGGTGAAAAATCCCAGTTTACCCCTAGATTTATTGCTTTGATAATTCAACCCTACATTCCTTTTCCCAAGCAGGTTTCTTCCTAAAACATGAATGTTTTACATTGTTTGTCTTCTTGAGATAAGGCTTACATCTGTGTCAAACCAATATTTATATAAGAGGGAGGTGTTTTGGTCTACTCTCAATGAAACACTAGGGGTAATTAACATAGTTTTATGATTAAGGAGAAATAACTGCCTGACATTTGACTTGTCTTCATAATGATAGTAGAAACCTCATGGAATTTCTTTGGTTATCATGAATATTTTGTGTCATAACTAGCTAATCAGAATATGTATTGTTATATTTTCTAACATCCTGGCTGTAACTTACTTGTAGCTATGTATCTTAATAGTCCATAAACACAGACAACTTTGTATGACGTAACCAATGGCCTAACAAAATAGTTTTATTAATATCATTTTTGCACCTATAGATCTTTTTCTCACAATATGCTTGCATGTGGCCAGCACCTACCTTTGCCAACCAATCTCCCCAACCCTCCAAAAAGAAAAGAGAAATGGCTGATACAACATCCATTGTGATACAGAAGGAATATGAATTATAAAACTTTTAAAATATTTCACTTTTCCTCCAAAGTCTTATCCTCTTTTAACCATATCTAGGATCTCTTGTTGGCAAGAATGGGTTGATTTTTTTCAATCCATATTCTGCTCTCTCTACAAAAGTGGAAATCCCTATGTACCATCGTCTTGGGCACATTAGAAATGCCTTTTATGGATAAATTAGACAGATAAACACCAGTGAAAGATTTGTGTCTTTCTAAAGAGCTTATATGGTCCCCATTCCCTTATTATAACACCTCACAATCTTTAATGTACTTATCCTCACAATGCTCCTGTGAAGGAGAAAAGTACTATATCCCCATTTTATAGATGGGGAACTGAGACATAGAGAGATTAAACAATTTGCCCAAGATCATACAGGAAGTCTATGGTGGAGTTGGAAATTGAACTTGGGGCTCCTACATTCTAGCTAGTGCACTAGTTCCTGGATCTTCCGCTCTCTGGTGGCTGTAAGAAAAGTGAAATATCAGGGCTGAGCTCTGCTCTTGGAATCAAAGAAAAGAACTTGACATATTGTACTATCTACCCAATTAAACAGAAGATTTGACATTCTTATTGCTATTGCCTATTGCAAGGGTCTGCATTCATTTGGAGGACTTGAAACTGCCTTCTGATGCATCCATATTAGAACTGCCACATTCGAGAGTGCTTTCAGTATGACAAATTTGGGCACTATAATGTTGCAATGTTTCAGTCATAATACAATGATATTACATCAAAGTGGCATCCTGCTATAGCTAAACATAAAAATGTAGTGACATAATGTTACCATGTGATGTTGTTTTGCTGGATCCAAAGTTATTTCAGGCTCATCTAAGATCATCAAAACTCAGTGCATCTCCTAAGAGGGGAACCAAGATGGGTCACCACATTGCCATTATTATGATGTGTATTCTGGTAGAATCTCAAGACCTTGAACAAGGATCAGGGGACCCTACTATGCAAGGTACTATCCCTGCCCTTCCATGCTGTAAAAGTCTCAGAGGGGTAACCATATTAGTCCGTAACTTTAAAAACAGCGAGTAGTCCTGTCGCACCATAGAGACTAACAGAAACACATACACACACACACACACGCACGCACAGTTGGCAGAGCTGCATGCTACCCAGCACGTCTCCAGGTGGTGGATAGGAGGGGGCCTCTTTTCAGAGGTTTGCTGCAAAATAAGTGCGCTTTGTCGTGCGAATATGCAGCCGCGGACCAGCAGTGGCAACATTACCAGGGTGTGATGGGATATTGGGTGGTATCCAATGCTCTGACTAAAAGTCACAAGTGCCTGATGACAATGCTGTGATATGGCGAGTGCAGCCCGCCATCAAATAAGGCTGCCCTACCCCCTCACTCTGTTGGTTGAGGGTTTGGGATACTTGGGTCCCTGGATTACTTTGGATAATCTGATTGGCGTATGAACCATTGGTCACCGGCATCTAAGGGATAGTGACTCCTTATATCACCCCAGGGAAGAGAACCCTGACAGAAAATTCCCCACTGCCTTGTGGGTAGGTTTGGGAGATCCAAAGGCTATGGGAGTAAACCCAGACAGATAATCCGGAGTGGAGGTCCTAAGGCAGTTAAGTGAGGTTTCATCCAATCTGCTTTTCTGGCATCTCCTGCAGTCACCTCAGTTCCTAACGTACTGGCTCTTGTCTTTCCTTTGGATCTAACTGGGGCAACCGAGAGGGGGATAGTGCTGCTTGGCAACGCACTTTCCTCAAACACTAGCCCAGGCAATGCAGCACGCAGAAGGAGACACTTACCCACACACAGCTATACACAGCTACTACAGTTGATAGAATAAACCAACTTGCTTCTGGCTTGGTAGCTGGAATGTGCGGACAATGTGTCCTGGACTTGAACCTGATCATGATCTTACAAACACGGATTCAATACATAAAACAGCAGTCATAGACCAACAGTTACATAAATTGAATGTTGACATTGCTGCTCTCCAGGAGACCAGACTGGCAGATGCTGGATTAGTAAAAGAAACCAACTACACCTTCTTCTGGAAGGGTTTGAGTTCAGAGAAACACCGTCTTTATGGAGTTGGCTTTGCTGTTCAAAACAATCTGATGAACTTTATCAATACACCCATAGCTGAATCAGAACGCGTTATATCCCTAAAGCTCAGCACCAAGTCAGGATATGTTAACATCATAAGTACTTATGCACCCACACTAACGCTGTGCACTGAAGACAAGGACCGCTTCTATGTAACCTTCAGAAAGTTGTCAATTTCTGTTCATCCGGTGAACAACTGTACATCCTTTGTGATTTTAATGCAAGAGTGGAACGCGATCACCAGTCCTGGCCCATTTGCCTAGGTCATCACTGGCATTGGGAAAATGAATGAAAGTGGTCAAAGGCTTCTTGAATTCAGCTCTCAGAATCATCTCTCCATCACTAATACTTTTTTCAACTTAAAAGACTGCCACAAGGTCTCATGGCACCACCCCAGATCCGGTCACTGGCATCAACTCGACCTGTACTGGTCCGTAGAAAACATCTCAACTCCGTTAAATTTACATGTGCATATCACAGTGCAGATTGTGACACTGATCACTAATTGATTATCAGTAGAGTGAAAATTGCTCCAAAGAAACTCCATACGTCAAAGGATTGCACAAAACCAAAGGTTAACACCCTCAGTACTAGAGATGCACTGAAATGCTCTGTCTTTGTGGAAGAATTCACTCGCAAAATGGAAGACAAACCTGTCCAGCAGTCTGTTGATGAGACATGGTCCATGCTGAGTGCTGCAATATATGAATGTGTGCCACATCTGCCTTTGGAACACAGACATTTTCCAACAAAGACTGGATTGATGGAAATGTTGACATTCTCAGACCTCTTCTTGAAGAAAAAAACAAGGCTTTTCTGAACAACATAAAGAATCCATCGCAAAGTTCAAGAGATCAGCTCCGCCATACAAGATCTGTTCTTCAGAGAGAATCCAGGTGGTGTGCAAACAAGTATTGGGCTGATCTATGTTCTGGAATTCAAAAAGCATTCGATATGGGCAACCTGAAAACCATGCATGATGGACTGAACAAAGCACTTGGACCAAACGTTACCAGAGTTGCTCCACTGAAACATCTAAATGGACAGGTGATCACAGATAAAAATCATCAGATGTCCCGACGGGTGGAACACTACTCAAGTCTTTACTCCCAGGAGTGTACAATACATCCTGAACTTGATAACCTCATTCCAACTCTTCCAGAAATGTTAGAGCTAGATGTAGAGCCTATGGTGGAAGAGCTTTCCCAAGTACTTGATGCTCTCTCCAGTGGAAAAGCACCAGGTAACGATGGGATTGCAGCTGAAGTCCTGAAGGCTAACAAGGCTGTCCTCATCCCCTTCCTCTATGACTTACTTATAAAATGTTGGCAAGCAGGAGAGGTCCCTCGTGATATGAGGGACGCAGACATCATTACTCTCTATAAAAACAAAGGCAATAAGGGGGGCTGTAACAACTATAGAGGCATCTCTTTACTAAGCATTACAGGTAAAGCATTTGCCCGTGTCATTTTTAATCGCCTACAAAAACTTACAGATCGAGTTTATCCAGAAACACAGTGTGGCTTCACAGCTGGCAGGTCAACAATGGACATGATTTTTTCTCTTCGACAACTACAAGAAAAACGCAGAGAGCAAGGAAAGCCGCTGTTTATAGCATTTGTGGACTTAGCAAAGGCATTCGATACAGTCAGTAGATCAGGACTGTACAAAGTGTTAACTAAGATTGGCTGCCCACCAACTCTACTCAAGCTCATAATATATTTTCATGAAGATATGAAAGCAACAGTGTACTATGATGGATCTACATCTGAACCCTTCGTGGTGAAAAGTGGAGTCACACAGGGATGTGTCCTTGCTCCTCACTCTTTTTGGTATATTCTTCTCAGTCCTATTAAATTGTGCATTTCTAAACTCACACGGTGATGTATTTCTCCACACAAGGTTAGATGGTTCTCTTTACAACCTAACACGACTCAAGGCTAAAACTAAGGTCAAGAAAGTTCTCATTAGAGAACTCCTATTCGCAGATGATGCAGCACTTGTTGAACATAATGAAGATATGCTACAGGCACTGATGGATTCTCTGTCCAGAGTTAGTAAAAAGTTCTCTCTCAACATAAGTGTGAAGAAAACTGTTGTGTTTGCTCAAGGTGTATCTCAACCACCCAAGGTCATTTTGAATGACAGTCCATTAGAGGTGGTTCAACAATTCTGTTACCTTGGGTCTACTGTCACCACAAATCTCTCCATGGATGAAGAACTGAACATCAGAATTGGGAAGGCAGCCACAACATTTGGCAGACTTACGAAACGAGCATGGAACAATCCCAAATTGACATTGTAAACAAAGATACTGATATACCAAGTGTGCGTATTAAGTGTCTTGCTTTATGGATCTGAGACATGGACTACCTACTCATGCCAAGAGAAAAAATTGAGTAGTTTCCACCTTCGCTGCCTTCGCAGAATCATGAATATTAAGTGACAAGACAAAGTTTCACATGTAGATGTCCTATCATGAGCTGGCATACCCAGTCTCATAGTGATCCTTAACAACAGAAGACTCCGGTGGCTTGGCCATGTGAGGAGAATGAGTGATAAACACCTTCCCAAAGAAATCCTCTTTGGTGAACTAACAAGTGGAGCAAGGGCAAGAGGAAGGCCAAAGTTAAGAGTCAAGGATATATGTAAAAACACTATGAGAAGGTTTAAACATCAATCCAAGCTCTTGGGAATCTACGTCATCAGATCGCAACACCTGGAGACAATTATTACAACAGAGCACATCATTTTTCAATAGGACCTGTGTAAGTCATGCAAAAGAACTCCGCTTCAAAAGGAAAAATTCTCAGACTCATGAAAACTGAAGTAGACTGACATGTAACTATTGTAATTGACTGTGCAAATCCAATGTTGGACACATAAGCCATGAAAGAAGTTGCAGATCCATGCACAACTCATAGATTGTCACTGCCGCTGCTTACCACCGTCTCTTGAGACGAATGGGATATATATATAGATATATATAGATATATATATAGATATAGATATATAGTATCATGAGCTTTCGTGGGCAAACCCACTTTCCAGCCACTCTGCTCATCTGAGGAAGTGGGTTTTGCCCACAAAAGCTCATGATACGATTATAGATAGATAGATAGATAGATAGATCAATAGGATTATATATCTCTATAGTCTCTATGGTGCTACAGGACTACTTATTGTCTTCCATGCTGTATATCTTGTAATATCAGCTTCTGCATTTTAGTACACATGGAGGAAGCTCCTAAAGCTGACCAAATATGTCCAGACTATGGAATTTTGTTTTAGTCCATTTCCCACACGCTTCTTTCTGACAGTCAGAAGAGTCAAGAATTTGATTTATTTAGTTTGTGTAGAAAATCTCAGTGGTATATAAATATTATGTTTCCAGGAGCATCCAGAGTGAGATTTAATTATAATGCTTCCCTCCACTCTGTACAGCATTCTGCCTGTGTCAACCCAATCACAAATGTGCCTTACGCAACCAAGGAAGCTATTTTTAGGTCTGAAATTGTGTCCAGGTTAGAACAGAATTAGTAACAATACACTGCTTGACCTTCGAGGCAGAAGCTCAAGACTGAATCATTTCAGTGTTCCCAGCTGGGAGTCATGCCTTTAGCAAAACCCAGTATGGTTCATATAGTACATGGTGGTCTTCTGACTATGAATACTCAGTGCATATGAAAGGATTGTATTATAAGATGACTGCACCTCAATCCTTAGGCAATTGTGCCAAGAAATGATGCTTTTAGACAAGCTGCTTACAGAGTGACATCAAGAATGTGCATGTTCTTCCGTAGGAAATCTCTTCCTATGCCAGCACTTGCAGATGAATGGCTGAATTTATAGCGTGGTGAATGGAATATCTTTATACAATGTACATTCTATCTGTGGATCTCATTGCCAGGGGGTTTTGTGAAGATCAAAACTATACCTAGATTGAAAAAAGAATTAAGTTCATGGAGGATAGGTCCATCAATGGCTATTAGCCAAGATGGTCAAGGATGCCACTCTATGCACTGGGTGTCCCTAGCCTGTACTGCCAGAAGCTGGGAGTGGATGACAGGGGATGGATCATTGAGTTTTCTTCATTTCCTTTGAAGCATTTGGCATTGGTTACTATCTGAAAACAGGATACTGGGCTAGATGGACCATTGATCTGACTCAGTGTGGCCATTCTTTTGTGTCTCTTGAGATTACAATGATGCTATAACTCCAGCACAGAATTGGAGGTCAGAAGACCTAGGTTACATTCCCTGTACTGCTAGTAAGACTTCCTGTGACCTTGGGAAAGTTACTTAATGTCACTGCTTCAGTTTCCCCATGTATAAAAGGTGAAAAATAACATTGCTTTCCAGGTCAGTCTTAAAAAAAAAGATTGCTTATACAGTTACTTAAGATCTTTGAATGGAAGGTACTCTGTGAACACACAGCATTATTATGACAGCTGATGATTTCCAAAAGCAATCAACACTTATTATTACTATAATATTCAGGCATTAACTGAAAGTGACATAATTTCATGGGAAGAAAGAACCTCTCAACTTTGAATGTATTCAGAATGTGCATATCTTTGCTGGATAACAAAAAGACACAAAGAGTACTGTAACTTCTAGCTTCCCAAAAGACACATTGTATTGAGCCAGGCATTCTGGATAGTGGATAGTTCTATGAAGACATCCACGCAGTGTGCAGCGGCAGTTAGTAAGGCAAATAGGATGTTAGGAATTATTAAAAAAGGGATAGATAATAAGACAAAAGATATCATACTTCCCCTATATAAAACTATGGTACGCCCACATCTCGAGTACTGCGTGCAGATGTGGTCTCCTCACCTCAAAAAAGATATATTGGCATTAGAAAAGGTTCAGAAAAGGGCGACTAAGATGATTAGGGGCTTGGAAAGGGTCCCATATGGGGAGAGGCTAGAGAGACTGGGACTTTTCAGTTTGGAAAAAAGGCGATTGAGGGGTGATATGATAGAGGTATATAAAATCATGAATGGTGTGGAGAAAGTGATTATAGAAAAATTATTTACCTTTTCCCATAATACAAGAACTAGGGGACACCAAATGAAATTGATGGGTAGTAGGTTCAAAACTAATAAAAGGAAATTTTTCTTCACACAGCGCACAGTCAACCTGTGGAACTCCTTGCCCGAGGAGGCTGTGAAGGCCAGGACTCTATTAGGGTTTAAAAAAGAGCTTGATAAATTTTTGCAGGTTAGGTCCATAAATGGCTATTAGCCAGGGATAAAGTATGGTGCCCTAGCCTTCATAACAAGGGCAGGAGATGGATGGCAGGAGATAAATCACTTGATCATTGTCTTCTGTTCTCCTTCTCTGGGGCACCTGGCATTGGCCACCGTCGGCAGATGGGATGCTGGGCTCGATGGACCTTTGGTCTGACCCAGTATGGCCATTCTTATGTTCTTATGTTCTTATTCGTGACAATGAAAGGCCATGTTTTCTGTGTCTTTGTACAATGAATTATAGTAAATCAAGAAGAGAAAGCCTGTAAGTACCAGCTGAGAGAATGTTTTGACTGACAGCAGGTGGTGTCATTAATAGTCTCAGTGGCCTGCCCCCTGTGTTGCAAGTGAAAAAGTTTATAATTGGTGAAACAGAGGATACAAGCTGATGAGAAACCTAAACTGAAACAGAGAATCAACAGTGCCTACTTTTACCTCACTAGTTCCACAGTGTTTCCTGTTGCCTCTCATGACTTTTTCTGCAGTGACACTGAAGAAATTCTTTGCATTTAATAATTTCCTGATTTTGCCTGATAAGACCTTAAAGCTTTAAAACTAGGATGGCAGGCAAGAACAACAACAATGACAGATGAAAACTTCTCCATCCCCAAAGCCCATCTGCTTATCTTTAATCCCAGAGAAGCAAGTTACAGGTCAGTTAATTTGTTATTCTGGGAAATGCATCATATGTAATGAAGTGGAAAAGCAAATATGATGTTGAACAACATCAGTGCATTTCACCATTGCATTGAATTCACTTGTAATATATTGAGAACAAGGTAGTTTCTGACCTCTGTTAGCTTGTTCCCATAAGATAAAATGTAAAAGCATGCTCAT
Organism: Pelochelys cantorii; assembly: GCA_032595735.1. Lineage (NCBI taxonomy): Eukaryota > Metazoa > Chordata > Testudines > Trionychidae > Pelochelys > Pelochelys cantorii. The sequence continues at coordinate 30,609,137 of CM064331.1, forward strand.
AGGCATAATCTCTCAGGAGCACATGAAAAGGAATTATTATGTATGAAAAGTTTTAAAACAAGTAACATTTCTCTGAGGGACAACTGACATTATTCCGAAATAACATAGTCCACATCTACACTACAAGCAGTTATTTCGACATAATGTCAAAATAATGTGGATCTGGAGGACTTCTTAGTCCAACTGCTATAACCCTCATTTTACGAGAAGTAAGGGAAGTCAGAGGAAGAGTGCTCTTTCTTGGACTTCCTGCTGTGTGGACAGTCCCAAGAGTCGAAATAAGCTATATTGACTTAAGCTATGCATTTGACGTAGTTCAAGTTGCGTAGCTTATTTCGGCGTTAGCCCTGCTATGTAGACATGCCCTAAGAGACCTGGCTGATGCAAGGGAGGAAGCTGGGTGAGGGTAAAAATGCATTCCACATTGATATAGATCAAAATTCACAATTGTCAGCATTCTTATAGGTATACTATTTCCCTGGGTAAATAAGTGCTTTTGTCAGGATTCTGTTTTTATTTTGACAGGCAAATTATTTATTGACTCTACAGTCATAACGTCTTCAGTCATACTCCACTGGATAAACATTGTGACAAATGCACTTATTTGGAGAATGGATATTATCCCATAGACGACACACAACAGGTACTACAGAGGAATAATCAGGATTTTAACATGTCTCAGACATATTTTTCAGCTGGATTCTGTATTACAATAGACACTTCTACACTGAAAATACATTAGGCATTCACTGTTCCTTAGCACAGCCCTAAGCAAGACTTCGTGTGTAAGCTGGAGCATCCTAGGAGACACTATGACTGAGTCTAGAAGCACTCCAAGGGGTCACAGTTCTTCCCCTGCATCCTTTTCTTTCCTGGGGTTGGGATGTGACTAATTGCTGTCTGATAACAGCAGTAAATTGCTATATATCCCATGCCAACTCAGCTACTCTGGCCAGTGAGCATGGCCAAAGCTCCATCCAATCTTTTCCCCTCTCTGCTATGTGCTCCACAGAACAAGTAAGCAGGCAAGCTGCCTCGCTCTTAGGCACCTGGATCTAAAATCTGGGGAGCCCAAAAAGAGGAGCTAATAAGTTGTTAGTTCCTCTTGCATGGGCACATAGTCCAAGTCACAATCCTGCCCTCAGTAAGTCAAATTTCTCATTACAGAGCTACAGGGAAGAAAAAGAGTAAGCCAACATGAAGCTTAGTAAAATTAATATTGTTTTCTTAAAATCTTTGTTGATGTTTAAATGTAGTAATTTCCTATGTTTCTACCTATTGTCTTTGCAAATTTCCTTGAAGGATTATCGTAGACAGCAAGGATTATGAAGGAAAAGAAAAATTAAGAGTCCTTTTAATAGCAGGATGGATTTATGCACAGCATTCCTCAAGTGAAGAGTTCTGAAGTTTCCTACTTAGGGCTTCTTTCTCCTTCTCTGTCTGCTTCATTTCATTCTCAGCATTCTTTTTTAATTCCTCTATCTGTACCTGAACCACCAGAGTATATAGCAGGGGTGGGCAATAAGACTGCAGCGGTTCACCAGGTTTAGCCCCTGATGAGCCGGCACTGTATTTACCTGCACCTTCACAGGTATAGGGATTGCTGTTTCTGGCCAATGGGAGCTCCAGGAAGTGGCATGGACTAGGACACCACTTTCTGCAGCTCTCAAAGGCTGGGAACAGCAATCCGCAGCCAATGGGAGCTGTAAGAACCCATAGTTATGGAAGCACAAGTAAATACAGCTGTGGCAGCCTGCCAAGGGGTAACCCTAGTGAACCGTGTCCGGTCAGTGGGCTAGTTATTGCCCACCACTGGTGTGTGTGTGTGTGTATATATATATATATATATATATATATAAAATAGAAGAAAGGAAAGAATCTCAGGAAGGTAAGAAAGAATCTCAGGAAAGTGGAACAGATATGGACAATATGTTGCAGGATCATGAAAAGAGGCATATCACAGGAGTTCATACAGTACTATGAAAGCTAATAATAATACTTAAGCATCTGAATGGCACATTTCATCCAAGGATTGTCACAGCTTCTGCAAAGAAAAGTATTCTTGTCCCCCTTTTAGATCTATCTGCCTATCTTAATTTGGGGTTTCTGTTAAAAACATATAAGAATGGCCATACTGGGTAGGATGAAAGGCCATCTAGCCCAGTGTCCTGTTTTCCAACACTGGACAGGTAACCATCACATGTTCCATTCCCTGTCACTCATTTCCAACTTCTGACAAATAGAGGCTAGGGACACCATCCCTGCCCATTCTGGCTAATAGCAATTGATGGACCTATCCTCCATGAACTCATCTTGGTCTTTTTGGAACCCTGTTATAGTCTTGGCCTTTACAACATCCTTTGGCAAAGAGTTCCACAGGTTGACTGGGCATTGTGTGAAGAAATACTTCCTTTTGTTTGTTTTAAACTTGCTGCCCACTAATTTCATATTGTGACCCCTAAGTTCTTGTGTTACAAGGAGTAAATAGCACTTCCTTATCCACTTTCTCTACACCAGTCATGATTTTATAGATCTCAGTCATATCCCCCCTTTGTCGTGTCTTTTCTAAGCTGAAAAGTTCCAGTCTTATTAGTCTTTCCTCATATAGAAACTGTTCCATACCCCTAATAATTTTTGTTGTCCTTTTCTGAACCCTTTCCATTTCCAATATATTTTTGAGATGCGGTGACCACATCTGCCTTTAGTATTCAAGATGTGAGTTTTATATGAATTTATATAGAGGCAATATGACATTTTTCTTAATATTTATCCATGTTTAAAGTCCCCAACATTCTGTTTGCTTCTTTTGACTGCTACTGCACACTGAGTTATATTTTCAGAAAGCTATCCATGTTGAGTCCGAGATCTTTCTTGAGTGGTAACAGCTAATTTAGACCCTATCATTTTATATGTATAGTTGGGATTAAGTTTTGCATTGTGGATTACCTTTCAGTTATCAACATCAAATTTCATCTGCCATTTTGCTGCTCAGTCACCCAGTTTTGAGATCCTTTTGCAGCTCGTTGCAGTTTGCTTAGGACTTAATTATCTTGAAAAATTTGCCACCTCAATGTTTATCCCTTTTTTTCAGATAATTTATGAATATGTTGAAAAGGACTGGCCCCAGAACAGGCCCCTACGGGATACCACTATTTTCGTCTTTTCATTCCAAAAACTGACCATTTCTATCTACCCTTTGTTTCCTATCTTTTAATCAATTACCAATCCTTGAGAGGACCTTCCCTCTTGTCTCATACCAACTTACTTTGTTTATATGCCTTTGGTGAGAGACCATGTCAAAGGCTTTCTGAAAATCTGAGTATACTATATACAATAATCTTGTCGACAAGATTGTTGACCCTCTTAAAGAATTCTAGTAGAATCGTAGAAGATAAGGGTTGTGTAGCCAGACAGGGAACCCCCCCCCCCGCAACATCCATCTTGCTTGCCCCTTTTAGGTGCCTCGGAGCACACAGGGCACAGAGAGCAATAAAATCAGCATAGTCTTTGAAGACTTGACAGAAGGCCCGGATATGCTGGCTGATGTGACCCTGGATGGCTGTAAACAGAGATATGCCAATTGTTGACCTGCAAGAGCTGCGAGAACTGCCCTTGGCTGGCACCTATATTGATACGATCACACAGCCGTCCCGGGGAGTGGAATCTCCCGCTGAGAAAAGAATGTTCAGTACTCCCAATTTAGTTATCTCTCTTACAAGTGTAAATTAAGTTCACAACTCCCTTGTAAGAACTGGTGTCACAAAGACGAACCAGCACCATTTGGCACCATAGATAAGAAAGAGAATACGTGACCCCACGGGTATAAAGATGGGTCCAGCAGCACACTCACTTTGAGTGTCAATCTACCATCTACCTGCTGGTTGGGTTAGGTAAATGCCTCCCGAGGTCCACATGGGGACACCCAGCCTCATATTCGTCTTTCCCGGGGAATTGAGTGACCAATCCTGGCCTGACACGCTGGACTCGAGAGACGCAGAAGGGGGTAAAAATTGTACCTGTATGTGTCCTTTGTCTCAGTGCATGCATAAAATTAGAGCTCTTTAAAGATTAAGCTGTCACTTGGTACCGTTACTTTCTATCTTCCTTTTTCCTTTGCAACCATTTTTAAGATCTGTATTTGCTAGCAGTTCAGAAATAGAACAATAGCCATTGTAACCACATGCTTTATAAACCTCTGTAATAAACCTGCAACTGTTTAAGCTTTAACCTGACTCCTCCTGTTGCTGTAACAGAACCAAGCACAATTTAAAAGAACTCCAGCCGATCATAGGGGCAGACGCAGTGAGAGCTGGGCGTTTGGGCTCTGCCGCCTCCGCAGGGCAGACCCTTGGGGCATCCGTCAGCCTTCCATAGGCTGCCTGCTGCGGAGGGACCTTGTGTTCTAGCAGTCAAAGACTCGGATGTAATAAGCTCTCCCTGCGAACCCTCGGGGTGCCTGTCAGCCTCCAATAGGCTGCCCACTGCAAGGGGACCCCAGTCCTACCAGTTGAAGACTCGGGTGTATAACACACAAACAGACCACATGCACTGCCCTGACCATCGGCTGACAGGTTGGAAGAGACCTCAGGAGGTCAAAGCAGAACCAACCCAAATGAGTAGACTGGTGAGGCCTGATTTCCCTTTACAAAAAACTATACCTGCTCTTACCCAACAATCTGTGTTTATCTATATGTCTGACAGTATTGTTTTTTATTGTAGTTTCAACCAGTTTGCCAGTACTGACATCAGACTTACCAACCTGTAATTGCCAGGATCCCCTCTGGAGCCCTTTTTTAAAAATGGCATCACATTAGCTATCTTCCAGTCATTTGGTACAGAAGCTGATTTAAATGCTACATTACAGATTACAGTTAAAACTTTAAAACCAGTGGATTGTCCTTAGAGACTAACAAAAATTGTAGGTCATATCATGAGCTTTCGTGGGCATGGGCACAACCCACTTCTTCAGATGAATGGCATTTAAGGGGTCCAGGTTCCAAATAAATAGCAGAGAGAAGGGATGGGGAAGGAAAGGAAAGGAGAAAAAAATGGGAAAGAATAGTCAATTAGAGTGTCCATGCTAAATGAAGCAGATAGAGTGGGTTCTAAGTATTCTTAAGTACCTGGTGTTTGGCTTTTTATGTCATTAGGATGTGGAATGTAGTAGGTAATCCAGTTAAGGTCTTTGTTTAAAACTCTATTGTAAGTATCAAACTTGTAAATTAAATTAAGTTCTGCAGATTTCCTTTCAAGCTGTTTTTTTAGAATGACTTGTAATAATGTGGAAACTTTGAGATCCATTAGTCTGAGACAGTTCCTCAAATTTGTGACCTGAAAAGAATGGCTCAGGTTTGGGAATCTGCCTCACATCCTCAGCTGTGAAGACTGATGCAAAGAATTCATTTAATTTCTCTGCAATGGCCTTATCACCCTTGCATGCTCCTTTAGCATCTTGATCATCCAGTCACTCCACTGCTACTTATAATTGTACTATCAGTTTTATTATTAATCTTTGGCTACATGTTCTTCAAAATTTGTTTGCCTTCTTAATTATATATTTATACTTCATTTGCCAAAGTTTATGCTCTCTTCTATTTTCCTCGCTAGAATTTAACTTCCACTTTCAAAACAATGCCTTTTTGCCTCTCACTGCTTCTTTCACTTTATTTAGCCACAGTGGAACTTGTTTTCTTTTTATGTTCTTTTAATTTGGGGTATACATTTAAGTTGAACCTCTATTATGATGCCTTTAAAAAGTTTCCATGCAGCTTGCGGGGTTTTCACTTTTGGCACTGTACCTTTTAATTTCTCTTGTCACTATTGTCAAGAAATCCAATTAAAGTCACTTCTTGGACCAGATCCTGTGTTCCGCTTAGGACTAAATAAAAAATTGTCTCTCCTCTTGTGGGTCCAGGACCAGCTGCTCCAAGAAGTCATTTAAGGGGTCAAGAAATTTTATTTCTACATCTTGTCCTCAGGTCAATATAAAGATAGTTGAAATCCCCTATTTTTAAAATTTTTTTAACAGCCTCTCTACTCTACCTGAGCATTTAAGAGTCACTATCACCATCCTGGTCAGATGGTCTGTAAGATATCCCTACTGGTATATTCGTATTATTAGAGCATGAAATTACTATCCATAGAGATTCTATGGCACAATTTGGTTCGTTTAAGATTTTTACCTCATTTGATTCTACGCTTTCTTTCATATATAGTGTCAGCACGACCTGGTGTATCCTCCCAATAGGTTATGTACACTGGTATTACTGTGTCCTATTGATTGGCCTCGTTCCACCAAGTTTGTGTGATGCCTATTATATCAATATCCTCCTTAAATACGAGGCACTCTAGTTCACCCATTGTATTATTTAGACTTGTTGCACTGGCATATAATCACTTTAAAAACATGTCACTCTTCAGCTGTCTGGCATTATATTATTGAATGGGACTCTTTTTCATTTCAATGTTTCTAATCAGATCCTGTCTGTATTTTATCATTTTCCATCTTCTCCTCATTACTAGGACATAGAGAATCTCCATTAATAGTTCATTCCCTAAGGCAGTGTTTCCCAATTGGTGCTCTTTGGAACCCTAGGGTTCCATGAAGCAAAAGTAGGGGTTCCACGAGGAGCCGGCAGTCCCCCGCCCCGTCTGAAAAAGAGAGAGCCACCTAGCCAACTTCTTAAAGAAACAGCACAGTTGATTCCCGTTCTTCCCTGGCAATGCAGAGGTGTAGCAAGGCGGGGGCAGAGAGAAACAGTTGCTCCCAGCCAGCATACTAGGGGGGTGCTGGACAGGGGTGATCCCACATGATCCACAGAAGGGAGGGAAGCACTTCCCCTCCCCAAAGGAGCCGGCACGCGCTGCCTGAACAGCTGGGGCCGTGGCACCCGGCAACTTAGTTCCGTGGCCTTTCTGCGTTGTGGGGGGCGGGAGGTCAGGAGACCCAGGGCTGCGCAGCTCCAACTGTGCAGGCAGCGTGCTCTGCCCTGGGACTCCCCGCACCCTCACCCCCCCCCCGCAGGACGGCATCACGGAAGTAAGTTGCTGGGTTACAACAGCCCCTGCTGTTCAGGTAGCGTGCACACCAGCTGCTTGGGGAGGGGAAGTGCAGTCGCACACTTCCTGGAACCCAGGGGTGTTGCAGGATTGCCAGGTACTGGTCCCAACTGCCCCTGTCCCCTGCCCAGACCCCCCCACAAGTACCCTGTCCCCTGTTCCCACCAGCACTGTCCCCAGCAACACTCTGCCACCCACCCCAGCACCCAGCAGCACCCTGTCCCCGGCCCCAGCACCCTGCCACCCACCCCGGCACCCAGCAGCACCCTGCCATCCATCCTAGCGCCCAGCAGCACTCTGTCCCTGGCCCCAGCACCCTGCCACCCACCCCAGGACCCTGTCCCCAGCCCCAGCACCCTGCCACCCACCCCAGCACTCTGCTACCCACCCCAGCACCCTGTCCCTGGCCCCAGCACCCTGACACCCACCCCAGGACCCTGGCCCCAGCCCCAGCATCCTGACACCCACCCCAGCACCCAGCAGCATCTTGTTCCTTGTCCCAGCACCCTGCCACCCACCCCAGTGCCCAGCAAGACAATGTCCCTGACCCCAGCACCCTGCCACCTGCCCCAGCATCCTGCCCCAGCACCCGGCCACCTGTGCCAGCATCCTGCCACCCACCCCAGCACCCAGCAGCACCCTCTCCCTGGTTTAGATGGAGCCCATACTTCCTGTATAGGATTCCCTTTTTCCCAGTTCCTAATAAATCTAAACCTCTCCTCCTTACACCACTGTCTCATCCATGCATTGAGACCCTGCAGTTCTGCCTCTTTAACTGGCTCTGCATCTCAAAAAATGCTACCATGGAGGTTTTGAACTTCAGTTGCTTATCTTGTAGCCTAAATTTGGGCTCCAGGATCTCTCTCCTATACTTCCCTATGTCATTGTTACATATATCTACCATGACCACCAGCTTCTCCCCAGCACTACATATAAGTCTATCTAGATGTCTTGAGAGATCTGCAGCCTTCACAGCGAGCAGGTTCTCCTGGTCATCGCAAACCCAGCTATCTATGTTTCTAATGATCAAATCTCCCATATTACTGGTCTCTTCCTAATAACTGGAGTTCCCTTCCCTGGAGAGGTAGTCTCAGTGCAAGAGGGATACCATAATATTATCTGGAAGAGATCCCAACTATTGGATTGTTTCTCTCAATTGAATGTTCTCCTTCCCTGAGACTTTCATCCTCCTCAACAGCAGAGACATTATCAGTCTGGGGGTGTTTTATTGTGTCACAGGAAGTCTCATCTTTGTAGCTCTCTGTCTCCATTAGTTCCTTCTGTTCAGGTACTCTGGTCTCCAAGCATGTACACAGTCTCTGAGGGCCAGGAGCTCCTTGCATCAAATGCACATATATGCTGCCTGCCCATAGGGCAGGTAGCCAGACATGCCACATTGGGTGCAATAAGCTGGATAGACCCCACTCTGTTGCAAGACTTCAGACTGGTTTCTCTTCTCACTCCTAAAGAAAATTCCTTTGTTGTTTTGTTTTTATCAAGGGTTTTTCTGTCTCTATGTTTAAAGGATGTTAAGTGTATCTAAATAATGCGTATAGATATAATGGAGTTTGATCAGTAATTTCTTCATTTAAGAAAATACAATTATCAATCGATATTGTGAAATCATTTCTCATTATTTTGGAAGCAATTTTTATATGGAAAAATCATTCACTACAAGTATCCTACAAACAACCCATTAGAAATTGTTATCCTTGGCTCCGATGATGATTCCAACATAACTGAATTGTGTGGCAAGGATTTCCATAGAAGGGAGGGAAGCAATTTCAGCTTAAGAATTCAGATACATTTTCTCCTGGTTAATCTGCAGAATTCACATGCTGTTGTGTCTCCCCAGATTCAGAAGGCTGTCTCCATGCATTCTGAGAGCCATAATAGTTTACTCAGTAATAGATAGTGCTGTCCTATAGTGTCTCTCCTTACATTAATTACAGAGACATTTAAGTATTTTGTTCTGTTTCCATGATCAGCATACGCTTATACTGGTTGTGGTTTCAATCTTCCACCAAAAAGCAGCTCTGAGTATTAGAACGGCAACAGATAAATTACACTTGTCTGACATTGCGTCTGTGTTGAAGAAGGATTAATTGAAAGCTGTATTAATGTGCAAACCATCCAATACATTATGAAACATGTATTTACAATATATTCAAAGTATAATGACTGCTAAATGCAGTAGAGTTTCTAAGAGAAAGATGTGCACCTGTCAGAAACCACCATTACAATTGCAACCTTGACAACAATCTGAGTGGAAACAACAACATGGAGATGTCATTCCATGTATCTGACAAAGTAGTTTTTGACCCACAAACGCTTGTGCCCAAATACATTTGTTAGTCTCGAAGGTGCCACAGGACTCCTCGTTGTTTTTGCAGATACCAACTTTGATGACTACCCCTCTAAGACTAATTCCAATGGAGACATCAAGAACTAAATGAAGATTGAGCTGCCATTTCTCACCCTTAGAAATTGTCCCTTGAGTTCAAAACTGATGCTTATTAGCAAGAGACTAAGCAGAAGCTTGTAGTGATGCTCTCTATTTTGTATCTGCTCAATGGATCGAGCAATTCAGTATCTATTGTTATCAATCCACTGAATTTATAGTTAATTAAATCTCATTTCAGGGCATGCATTACTTCATACACATCACTGTCAAAGCAGAAAGTGGGGGATTTAGCCAGTTTAACTCATCTAACTCCTTGTGATCTGAACTGAATGTGTCTCCCATAATGTCTGAATATTTTCCACAGTTACAGTGCTCATTTATTGTAAAAAGACTGAATAGGCAACTCCTAAATATTTCCTTGAGCAATCCATATTTGAATCTCATTTACATACTTGCTCTTCTATTCTGTGTCAACTTGCTGACTGAAAAACATTTCTCCAGCAGATCTTGAGAGACCACTCACTACTGGGAGGGGACAGGGGAGAGAGGGAAAAGATGCCAAGACTAAGAACTTCAGCCCCAGTGGAAGTCTACAATGTTTAAACAGAATGACTTAAAAACTTTCCACATAACAGAATGAAAATGTAGACTCCTGAAGAGACAAATAATATATAATATAAAGAAAGGAACAATGTTAGCAAACACAAGCAAAGTCCATAAAGTAATGAGGATTCCTCACAGCTAAAATTAAATAAATGGATAGCTAGCTAGTACCAATTCACAGTGTGGAAATAATCTCTGCCTGCCATTTAGAGTAACAGAGAACAGAGAAGTGTGGTGGAAAAGAAAAAAAATAGTTTTCAAAAAAGAGAAAAAATGGTCTTGTGATTAAAGCACTGAAGATCCGAGATCTACACAGGTCTCCTGTGTATCTTTGGCTAGTTACTTAACCTCTCTCTACCTCACTTTTCCTAGCTGGAAAATGGGGATATTATCATCATCTCCCTTTCTTGTGAAGCTGAGGGACATAATTCATTAGATACTGGGACAGAAGTCAGAACAGCAGTGAAAAGCAGAAGTTGACAAAAATAATATTTGTTTTACTGTTAATAGGTTTCATATGGAAGAAGCCCATGAGCAGTGTCTATACCTGTGCATTTATTACTGACAAATGAACTAACTCCCCCCATTTGAACCTGGAAGTTTAAATTGTGCACACAGAAACTTTCTATGGCTTTTCCCAGTGCCAAGTGGCATACAGTATACAATAGATTGCTCACATAGGTACGGGCTATTCAAAAATAAGGGGTTGAATCTTAAGAAGGAGGCTTTCCTTTGTAGGAGTTCAATTTTGCCTGTCAAACGTCTGTTAGAACACTTGTACTTTCATGGTCAGGTATCTGAACTTTCCACACACAGTTCCCTTTTTTAAAAAATGGGATTTGTGCATTTAAACTCTACCACTGCATGCACATGCATTAGTGCTTCAGAAAGTGTTTGCACAGCACCTACCACAATGAGGCCCAGCTCTTGACTGGAGCCTTTGAATGCTACTGTAACAGATATATATTATCATCAATGAGGAGTATGGATACAGATGTTTTGCACATGCAAACATGTACACACATAAATGGAGGCCAGACTGTGGCGCTTAAAAAACCCAGGGTAGAAAAACTATAATCTTTTTTAATAAAAGGGGAGGTTTTTTATTTAAATTGGATATTCATTTACATACAGATTTATTTAAAATGAAAGTTGAAGTTGGCAAGTTATGTTGAGGCCCAAACTTATTTAAATTATTTCATGGATTATAATAACGAAAAACTTATTAAACAGTATATGTTTATTGCCAAGCTTTAAACCAAGTCAAACTATTGAACAAGTGGAAGATACTGGCTAAGCACTGGAACCCACGTTTCCTGATGTGCTAAACCTTTTTGACATCAGTAGTCTCTGCTGCAAGTGCAGAGACAATATTTTCTTCATTACGGTTTATTCAGCTAGATCAGTTCAATGACAAATTCATTCAAAGTTAAGAAACCACCTGGGAGTTGAAACAGCAGGAAAGCTTGTTTTCTTCCACCATTCTGTGAATAAAAATTAGATGTGATGTGAGAGAATAAGATCTCCTAGTTCATGAAGGACACAGTGATGAGAAATGATCAGTTCAATTCACTAACTACAGATAATTCTTCCTTTGTTTAATAAAATCAGTTAGTTTTAAATGCAAAATATGTTGATAAACTTTCCAACATATCCAGCATTAAGATAGTTTTATTTATATTTTTAAAAAGATGGTTTTTGCATTTCTATTTTGAATTTCCATCCAAATAGGGCTTGACACAAATTGCAAGAGGGGAAAAGCCTCAGGTAGTAAAAAGTTACGGTAAATAATGATTTAAATCAATGTGCTAGATATAGTGTATCCTCCTGGTTAGCAAAAAGAAACACCAAGTTTAGGTGTAAAGGGCCTAGTGAGTAGCAAATCAATCTTTTCTTAGGAAAATATCTAACATGCAAAATGCCAATTTTTATTGAAACCAATCAAAATTTCCTGCTTGGTGATTTAAATCATTATTAAAATCTAATTTTAAATCAAACCGATTTAAGCCAATCTGTCCTGTTTAAAAATTAGGCACACCGTACAAATGAAAGCTCATACTGCTCAGCACTGTTACACGGAAGGGCCTGGTTTCAGTCCCCAGACTTTTGCTCCCCAGGCTCGCAGGGGTTATGGGTACAAAACAAGACACGCAGGGGCTATGGGTGCTACAAAACAAGATGCTCAGCAGCTGGCAAGTAGCCCAGAGTGTATTGCGTGGCTTCGCAGCGACCTCCCTTATGCTCCCCAGTAGGAGGTGTGCTCAGTGATTCTTAACCAGAAGTGGATCTCTGACAGCAAAAATGTAAAAGCAGATAAATAAAGTAGGGAAGCCTGTGAAGCTCCAACAGGGATGTGAAAGGAAGTCCTGACCAGTTGGTCTCATTGCCATGTAATGTGCTGTGATGGAAGTGTTCCTTATTTATCTTATAAGAAGAAATAAGAAAGTCCCATTAGGAGATTGAGGGCCCAGTTCTTCTTTGATTTAGGCTCTGATTCAGCATGTCATTTAAATACATGCTTAATTGTAAAACCTACTAGGATTTAAGCACCTGTTTCAAGTGCTTTGCTAAATCAGCATGTACTTAACATGTGCATTTAGGTGCTTTGCTGTATCAAGGCTCTTGCAATGTGCAAATGCACTGAACCCAAGGGAGCAGGGCACAAGGGCAGAATTTAGTGCAGAGCATTATTTCTCAAGAAATTACATCTCTTTAGCAACTGGGTGTCAGTGCATGCCAACGATTTAAATTAAAGTGCAGTATAGCCTCCTACCGTATTTCCATGAGGAAAGCTGGTGTTACCAAGGCAACCTATCTGGATCTGAGGGAAGATAAGAATTACTCCTACTAATTAGAATTAAGTATAGAGATGAGGATCAACTCTTTTATCCTCCTTTGTGCCTGGGTGACCACCACTGGGCTCCTCCAGTCAGCAGCCACTTCTGACCTATGCAGCTGCACTCTGGACCCAATCCTATGTGGGGCGAAATCCCCTCAATTCTATTGTCTTAGACAAGAGCCTCAGCATCTTGCAAAATTGAACTGTATGTTTGGAAAATGGGTAAGCATAGAGTAGGTAAATGCTATTTGAGTTTTGAATAGCAAAGATCTATATGAATTTAAATTTGAGATTGGAATATACAACCCCTCTACATTATCCCTTGTGATGGACATTACATTAATCACATTGGTGTCACATACCAGGCATTCAAACACAAACTTAGTCAGGAACAGAGGAGTCACATCAAGGATAAATTAACTTTGCCTGTAAAACTTTTCATATAAAAACCACTATCTCGGTTTACTTTTTAGCAGAGAAACACAGCAACAAAATCCTTCCATTATTGAGTAACTCAATGTGCCTCCAGTTAGAATATAATGAAAATTATTACAACCAATAAGATTAAAAACAGATAACTCAGAGTATCTATTAAAGACTAACAAGATGGTTTAAAGTGCTGCATAGTCCTGTCTTTTATTAATAGAAGATCATACTCACCTTCTGCACTGTTATTCTTTCAGGTTTCATGGTGGTTTGGGCAGATTTAATTTCCAATGTGTGTTTCCCTGCAAGATCTTCCAACCCCTTCACAAGCTGATCCTTCTGACGCATTTTCTCATCTGACTGCCATTTAATTTTATGAAGTTCTTCTTTGTGCTGTTGCTTCATATCTTCTATTTCAGTAGCTGCAGCTTCCATGGGCTATAAAATACAATGGCCTTATAATATAAAAAAATTAAGGTAAAGTCCTGGAGTCTGAGCAGTCCACTTGTTCTATAGGAGATTTCGTGTCCTGCAAGGTGAATTCCATTGAACAACACTGGATTCTTGGGAAAAAAAAACCCTTCCTGTGGAACTGTAATGCTCCAGGACTGTACACATACTTTACAATCAAACTTCTCACTTTTTTTCATATTGCAAGCTACTTATGAAATTCAGAGATCTCGTAGACAACTGCACTTGCTTGGAGATAAAGTACAGATAAATTTGGTCCCCATTATGTTTCTCATGTAAAGAGTATATTTCTAATATCCAAGTACAATAATCCACTAGGGGAAGTTAACCGTTAAAGAGAATTGGAGTTGAATAATTAATTAGCAGAGGGCATTGTGATCAGGGAGCTATTAGGGTCAATACATGCTTTATTGTGTGGGAATTCATTATTGGAACTTTTTCTTGTTGAGCCTTTAAATGGAATAGTTTCTTTTTTACATTAAATCAGCATCTTAACCTTAGAACAGGGGTGGACAAAAGCCTCTAAGCGGGCTGGATCTGGCCCGCTTAGGGCTTTGATTTGGCCAGTGAGGCAGTTCCAGATCCCACCCCCCTAATGTGTTGCCTGGGAGCTGGAGATGCATGAGCCCTTTTAACTGCTTCTATTTAAAGGGCTTGCATCTTCCCCGCATCCGTCAGGCAATGAATTGCCTGGCAGCCTCGGGGAAGATGGTAGCCCTTTAAATAGAAGCAATTGAAAGAGCTTGCACATCCTGGCTCCCTGGCAATGCGCTAGCAGCACCAGAGCTGCAAGCCCTTTAAACAGAAGCAGTTAAAAGGGTTTGCAGTTCCCAGCCCTGCTGCTAGCATGTTGCCTGGGAGCCAGATGCATGGGCCTTTTCAATTGCTCCTGTTTACAGGGCTCATGCCTTCTCTATAGCTGCCAGGCAACACATTGCCCAACAGGCACGGGGAAGGTGCGAGCCCTTTAAATAGAAGCTGTTAAAAGGGCTCGCAAGTCTCGGTTTCCTGGCAATGCGCTAGCAGCAGGACTGGGAACTGTGAGCCCTTTTAACTGATTCACCCAGCAGGAGCAAGCTCCTTAAATACAAGCAATTGAAAGGGTTCACGTCTTCCCCATCGGCTCCCAGGCAATGCGTTAGCTGTGGCACAGGGAACTGGGAGCTCTTTAAATAGCAAGAATTGAAAGGGCTTGCAGCTCCCTTCCCCTACTAATGTGGGAGATACAAGCTCTTTCAACTCCTGCTATTTAAAGGCTCGTCCCTTCCACCTGAACCTCTGCCCCTTCCGGGGCAGCCTGTGACCACTTCAATAATTTATGAAGTGGCCCTCATTCAAAAATTATTGTGGAAGCCTGCACTGGTTCTCTCTCTCTTTTTAAAGGCTTGATCCTACAAGGTAATAAGCACTTTGCTCTGATCTAGAAAAGCACTTAAGCACCAAATCCACACTCTAAGCATTTGAGTAGTCCAAGTGAAGTCAACTAAACTAGTTCAGTGTTATTTTAAGTGCTTTGCTACCGTGGGCCAAGCACTCAGTACCTTGCAGGACTGAGCCCTTACACACACAATCCGAAGACAAAGGAGTCAAAAGAAAGATCCCCATTGATATCAATGAACTTTGGATAAGGCCCGAGGTGGGGTACCATGCCTTTAGGGGTCTTGAAGTAAATACCTTTGTAAGTACCTGTGTGTCTTCACTGCCTTTCTTGGTTTGGCTCTGTTTGGTAGAGGTCATTTGCTTCATCTGCATTATTTGATTCTTCAGTTCATCTACTTCTTTCTCAGCTTTGCTTTGGGAGTTCAGTACAGTTTCCATTTCTTCTGCATTTGTAAGATTTACATTTCAAACAACATACATCACTTGGGAGTTTACAATATGAATGGCTAGCAAGGGGAAATATTTAACAATGGCATTAATGAGCATCTCACCTGCTTTACTTAATATTTCATTCTCCTGCAGCATAAGCCTCTCTCTGGCTACAGTCAGTTCTTCTTCCACTTTTTTCACTGTGTTTTTGGACTCCAGCATCTCTTGTTGTGACTCCTTGAGCTGTATTTCCAAATCCTATAATTTCATATGATATCACTTACTTCTGTGGCATTCCTTCTTTTTTTCTGCATATAGTCCATTTTATTCTCAAGCAAAGAGATCATTAAACAATCACCTGTCACCATTACTACATAGTGATGTTTCAGACACTTGGGGTATGTTTAGACTACATGCCTCTGGCGACAGAGGCATGTAGATTAGGCTACCCGGCATAGGAAAATGAAGCAGCGATTTAAATAATTGCCGCTTCATTTAAATTTAAATGGCTGCCGCACTGAGCCGATCAGCTGTTTGTCGGCTCAGCGCGGTAGTCTGGACACTCCGCGGTCGACATCAAAGGCATTTGTCGACCTCCCCGGTATGCCTCGTGGGATGAGGTTTACCGGGGAGGTTGACAAATGCCTTTGATGTTGACCGTGAAGCGTCCAGACTACCGCGCTGAGCCGACAGACAGCTGATTGGCTCAGCACGGCAGCCATTTAAATTTAAATGAAGCGGCGATTATTTAAATCGCCGCTTCATTTTCCTATGCCGGGTAGCCTAATCTACATGCCTCTGTCGCCAGAGGCATGTAGTCTAGACATACCCATGGTGACTTAAAAATAAGCTAGTTAGTTCTATCTCTATCTCTGTCAAGCACTGCAATGCTTCCAACATCTGTTAGGGAGATCAGAACTTTATTTAAACTAGCTTCATTAATTGTCATCATCCATACACTGGCTCTGAAATAATAACAATTATAAATTTGCCCTCATATGGTGCTTTTCATCCAAAGGTCTCCAAGCATTTTTCATGCACTAAGGAAAAAGTAGAAAATTCACCTGACTAACGACCTTTAACATCCTTTTTATGTTTAATACATTTTAATGACTTTTCTTGCTCATGGTAAGAGATATTTGTGACCAAGAATTGTTTCTTTTTCCCAACCTGTCATCTTGTATATGTTTGTGAAAAGTAAAGTAGTCATAAATACGATAGCAGAAAAAGCCACCTTATAAAGGAGGGCTTTTATGTGAAAACAAATATTGTCAAAACTAGCAAAGTATTGGAAACTATGTTTTGTTTAACTGTTTTGTTTTTCCCCAAATTTACCCCAGAGTGAGTGGTGTTCTTTAAACACCCAGGGGAAGAGCCTAAGAGGGTATGAAACTGCATAGCTCCATTAGCTTCAAAGGAGCACTGCCAATTTACTCTGGTGGAGGATCTGACTCTCAGAACAGATCTTCCTAATGTAATTTCAACCTGAGCCTAATTCAGCTAATACCAAAATCAGAAACGAAAAGCAAAACAAATACCAAAATCAGAAACAAAAAGATCTGAAATTGTCTCAGCATCTCCAATTCCTTTTTTATTTATATGATTTAATTATGTATTGCATGCCAGAAACACTGCATTTTCTTTCATTTAAACCAGTTTCTAACATTACATAAAATATTATGGTATGTGGAAATAAATAGACGTAAGATGGCTGCATGATCTAATATGCATAAGCCATAGGCAATACATAAGCATGTAACAGCAGCATGAAAACTCTTTTTTTACTGGTCTTTTTAAGTGTATAATTACCATCTAATCTTTATTTATAGGACCAAATTCTAGGAAGTGTTGTTTCAATCCTTCACCTTCTGCTTCTTCCAGGGTAGCTAGTTTGGCTAGGCCAAAAATTAAGAAAGCATTTACGCGAATGCTTAATTTTAACTTCAGTGGGGCTAAGCAGCTGTTTACGATTAAATATGTGCTTGGTTTGCCAAATGGGGGCCTATATACTACAGGCCTTCTTGAAGCTGTAAATTAAGAATTAATTAATTGTAACATTAAAATTTGAAATATTACATTCTTAAGAACAGATACAAGATCCTGCACACAGCTCACTGAATAGGAGATGACTAAAGAAGGAGGGCATAAAGCTTTGAGGATACATTTGCCTGGGGGAGCCTCAAAGTTACTGGGTCCTTCCCTCCCTGTAACTCCTGTGCATAGGAAATGCATGTTGTCAGTTATACTGAAGGGACTTGGGTCTCTTTGAGAGACTTGTTGAGCGCTTATTCCTTACAAAATGAGGTTTACAGGCTCTTGCGCAAAAGGTTTTTTTTCCCAATAAATGGCCCCTCTTCACGGGGCTTTTTAACAGCAAAACTTCTTCCGCAAAAAGGATTGGAAGGGGATATGCAAATGAGAGTGCAAAATATGCAAATTAGTGCTTCATTTGCATATCTTCTGCCGGAAAAAAAGCCGCCATGCAGACGTAGTTTCAGAGCTGTATTGCCGGGGAGTGAGGTGGGGGCAAAGGACACCAGAACTTCACTGGGGAGAAGGAGCTCCTTGTATCTGGCCCTGGCAACTCATGGATTCTAGGAATCTATGGGTATGTCTACACTAGCTCGTTAATTCGAGCTAGGTAGGCAAATCAGGCAACCGGAGTTGCAAATGAAGCCCGGGATTTAAATATCCCAGGCTTTATTTGCATGTTCCCGTCTGGCTGCCATTTTAAAATCCCCCTTAGTTCGAACGAACTGCCCACGGCTACACACGGCAGTTTAAAGTTAATCCGAACTAACTCCTTAGTTCGGATTAACTGTTACACCTCACTCCATGAGGAGTAACAGTTAATCTGAACTAAGGACTTAGTTCGGATTAACTTTAAACTGCCGCGTGTAGCCGCAGGCAGTTGGTTCGAACTAAGGGGGATTTAAAAATGGCAGCCAGACGGGAACATGCAAATAAAGCCTGGGATATTTAAATCCCGGGCTTCATTTGCAACTCCGGTTGCCTGATTTGCCTACCTAGCTCGAATTAACGAGCTAGTGTAGACATACCCTATGAGGTTACCATAGAGGTAAATCCTGGCCCCTTCCCCAGTGGAACAGTGTGAGGGAGTTTCTGACAGGATCCTCATGATTTCCAAATTTCCTCCTCAGCCCCCTCCCGCAGATTTTTTCCCCACTGAGGAAGTGACTCGGTCTATTGTCATCACATTAGAATCTTCCAAGGTACATACTTTATTCAATGCTATCGAAATTAAAGGGCCATGCCTACAGAAACATACGACATAAAGCAGCCCTGATCTCCAATCTGCTCTTTGCTGGCTAGTCTCTCTACCCAAGAATGCACCTCATATTGAAGTGAATGAGTTGCTGATGGCTGGGGGGGGGGGGGAGATATAAAATTGACTTGCCATTCCCCATTCCTGGCATACCTTCTGCCCACACTTTGGCAACATTACTGCCCCTTCAGCTGCCAGCTGAAGGGAGGATAAGTTTTTAGTCAAGACACACATTTCACCTCTTTCCCCCTGTACATCGTACACCTTTGAGAGAGGGTGCTGTTCAGGAACGCTCCCCAGGGGATTCTTAATTGTCTGAAACTCTGTGTCTGAACTAGGTTTCTTCCTGTTGCCTTCTAAGTCCTGTTAAAATTCTCTACAAATCACTTGGTTCAAAGGGCTATTGATAGAAAGAAAAAAAACACTTTTATAAAAACAGAATTGTAAAGACTTAGTCATTTGCTCCTTTATAGACAGATGGATCAGTGTTTCCCATTCTACCTGCATCCTCTCCATTAGCTTCTGGGAATGATTCTTCAACTCATTTATCTTTAGACCTTTCACCTCCATCTCAGTTTGCAGCTTCTTCACCTGCTCCAGCAAGGCAGCTTCCAGGGCCCCAGAACTTTTCTTTTGCTCTGTTGCTCTTTGCTGGAGCTGTTTCTGTGTATTAGTCACTGCCTGCTGCGTGGTCTTTTTCAAAGTCTCTTTTTCTTTCTTGGAAGGGGTGTGTAGTTTGCTGGCTTTCTGGACATATTCTTCAGTTATTTTCCGGTTCTCCCTCTTGAGGCTTTCCATTTCATTAATTAGATCCTGCAACTCTAGGCTACATTTTTCATCTATTGTCTCCTTTTTATCCAATTTCTCTTGCCTAAGTAGCTTACATTCATTTACCAGGCTCTCAGATTCCTGGTTGAAATGTTGAGCCTTGTTTTCAAAGTCTGTCTTTGTATCTAGCATCTCCTTGGAAAGGGTAATGATCCTTTCAGCATGTTTTGCCTCTGTTCTGAATGTCCTCTCATCCACCTGCTTCTTGCACATGGTAAATTTTGCTAAGGCTTCTTCGTTTAGCCTGTGTTGCTCCAGTGTATCTTCAAGTGTGTGAACATGCTTATGTAGCTCCTGCTCTTCTCCTACTTTGAATTCATATTGGAGAATGGTTTTCCTTGTCTCAGCAAGGATGTGCTGAATTTCCTCTTGATGGGCTTCTTTAAGAGCCTGTATACTGGCCTCATGCTCATCATTTTTAGTGTTCAAAACATATATTACCTATAAACCAGGAAAATAAAGTTACAATATATTTAATTGATAGTCTTAAAGATTTGGCATTTGTATTTATCAGTGTATTAAATTCATTTCTAAGGTTCTGATCAAGGTAAGTAAAAATCATTCCTTACCAGCAAAGAGAGAAAAAGTGCAAATAATAGATAGGCGCATATCATGCACAAATTGGAAAGCAACACAGAGTGAAGGGAGGAAAGATGACCCAGAGGTTAAGATATGAGACTAGGAGCTGGAAAATACAGGGTACATTCTGGAGTCTAGCAACGATTTCTTCAGACAACTTTGGAAAGTCACTAAGGCCAAAATTTTCAGGAGCATCCATTCTATCTAACTCAAAACACAGACTTGATTTCCAGAGGTACTGAGGTCACACAAAGCCATTTGAGGTCAATGGAAGCACTGGTTGCTCAGCACTACAGAAAACCAGTTTCTGAGTTGGCTCGAGTTGAGCCTTCAACAGCTGAGAAATAAGTGGCCACTTTTAAAATAGTTGGTCTTAAACTTTGTCCAGTCTATAGACAGAGAGTAATCATTCTGTTTTCACAGAGGTGGGATAATGCTTCATTCAATATTTGTAAAGCTTATCCAGATCCTCATATGGAAAGTACAATATAAAACAAATTATTATTTATATTGATGAGGATAATGAAATAGTCATTAAAATCTACAGTAGGTAGACTGACAGAATTTTTGCCTGAGGTGATACATTTCAGTGATGCGCTTGCAAGGCTGTTATATGTGATTGCAAAACCTTTAGAATTCTCTTTGAAGAGATACTTGGAGCCTAATCCCATTCCCATAAAGTCATTTTGTCATTGATCTTCAGGGTCCAGGATCAGGCTTCAGGCATGTCACTGATTGTTATAAATGTTCTCTTCTTTGTTTTGTTATAGATGTTTTCTTCTTTATTTTCTGCTTCAAGCTCTGACATGTCCCAAGATTATTAATAACAGCCATCCCTGTAAGTGTCAAACAGATTGATTTAATACATTCAAAATTTCTTATGATGCTCTGAGTCATCCTGAGCATGTAAAATTTATGCATCAGCATACTCATGTTATTTACCATTAGGGGCTTTCTGAATGGATTGAGCAAGAGGAATTTGTTAGGACTAATGCATAGGTAATCGTGTTTCAAATGCATAAAGATCAGTATTGAATTGTGCTGCTACCAGCATATAGCATATCTCATCTATATCTCTATATAGCACAGAGATATAGATTTGGTTATTTAGTGCTCATATGTCCTCCCACTAAAAGCCCTATAGGTGACATCTATGTTAGTCAGATACATGTGTCTGGTTTTAATTTTTTCCATTGATTTTTTTACTTTCCTACTCGTTTATTAGCAAATCTCTTTTCTGTATTTATTGGCTAACATGAATTTCTGGCACGATCAGAGACAGGATACTGACTTAAATGGATGCTGGTCTACATTAGCTTGGCTGTTTCTGGATACCTTTGTGAAATAGGATGTCTTTTCTCATTAAAAACTTAAAAAATAACAAATAGTCTGGTAGCACTGGTGGGCACACAAAAGCTCATGATACCATCTACATGTTTTGTTAGTCTTTAAAGTGCTACCAGACTATTTGTTGTTTTTAAAGTTTTTCCTGTTCCAGACTAACTCGGCTACCCCTCTGAAGCTTTTTTCTCATTAAGCATGTTCATACAAAGTCATGGCATAAAAATATAGAATGGTGTCAAAACTCAAGTAGGATATTGATTAATATATTGAGATAAGCCTGGATTTTCCTGCTTTTATTTTTCGTATCAGAGATACAAAACTCATAGCTCTACATAAATATCTGGGAACTACATACAAGTTATAATAGAGATTATGGAAAGACTCCCAATGGACTTTTGACAAGTTCTTTATAGCCACCAATAGCCTCAAATGCATGCATTTAGAGTCAGGATCTCATCCAACTCTTTGATCACAGTGTGAGCCCACTCCTGCAATCCTCATTACTCAGGCAAAACATCAACTAAGAGATCAAAAGGAGCTTTGTCTGAGTAAGAACTGCAGGGCTGGGCCCTTTATTTTGCACACCTTAAGAATATTGTCAGATTTCTTCCAGATACATGTTAGTAACATTGACCCTCTTGTCACTTGTAAGAATCTTCTGTGCTAGCCACAGTACTATTTTATATATTCCAAAGTGTGACATTCACACATTGGACTTCAGACTTCAGCTATCCATTTAAAAAAAAAAAAAGCAGACATGCAAGTACTCACGCCCTGCTAATATTAAAGTATATAGAGGAACCTTAATAAAAATAACATAAGTACAGCAGTGTCTGGGGACATTTCTGGATAAATATATGACAACAGACAGTGATAGAATCATATTCCCAATGCCAAACAAATCAGCAGCCAAAAGCCTTTTGGCTATTTTTACCATGTAGACATGTTTTTAGCTTTGTATTATATTTTGTTAATTCTCCCCTGTTAGTTTTAACTGTTTTTCAATTAGTGCCAACCTCAGTCAGTTTTGGAACATATTTAATTATTCAATTGTCTGTTGGAAAAATAAAAGGAAAGGAATTCATTCCATTCACATGCTTTGGCAATGACCAAAGTAACTTGTTTGGCCCTTCAATTAACAGGGTCAAGACATCGACTCATCTCATAGCTAGACTACACGGAACAGTCGAAAGAGGATATGCAAATTCTGCAGGAATTTGTGCAGTAGCACTTTCGAAAGTGAAAGTAATTAAGACACGGTTTTGTCGGTGAACCCTCCCATTTGTCGACAATCTGCTTTTCCTTAAAAAATGGGGTTTACGCAGCTTTTCGACCAAGAGTGGGGGGTTTGCCGAAAAAGCCGCGTCTTAATTACTTTCACTTTTGAAAGCTCTGCTTTTGAAAGTGTGATCGGAAGAAGATATGCAAATTTCTGCGGAATTTGCATATCTTCTTTCGACCGTTCCCTGTAGTCTAAATGAGCCCTTAATGCTGAGTTCCTGTGTTGAATTCTAGTGTGCCACAACTATTTGCCTCCTATTCAACTGTGTTGTTGCTTACAGTTGAGTTTGGGCTACTCCCTGCTCCACCTACTCCCCTTCCCCGGCTATTGTGAAATTGGGCTTTAGAAGAACCCAGACTCCACTGAATGTTAGAGTAGGTACAAAAGAATGAGGGTATGTCTACACTACAAAGTTAATTCGAACTAACAGCCGTTAGTTCAAATTAACTTTCATAGGCGCTACACATGCAAACCGCTAGTTCGAACTTAATTCGAACTAGCGGAGCGCTTAATTCGAACTAGGTAAACCTCATTCTACGAGGACTAACGCCTAGTTCGAATTAAGTAGTTCGAATTAAGGGCTGTGTAGCCACTTAATTCAAACTAGTTGGAGGCTAGCCCTTCCCAGCTTGCCCTGGTGGCCACTCTGGGCCAAGCCAAGGAAACTCTTCTGCCCCCCTCCCGGCCCCAGAGCCCTTAAAGGGTCACGGTCTGGCTACACTGCTCGTGCCAGCTGCAAGCCTGCCAGCACCCAGCCAGCAGACCCTGCACCTGGCACGGCATGAGCCAGCCACCCGCTGCCACCCAGCCCTCCGCCTCTTCCCAGGACCAGGCTGGTGGCTCCCAGGAGCCTGCCCGGGGCCGCAAGAGGTGGGCACCCTCCTGGTCTAGTGCGGAGATCGTGGACCTCATCGAGGTTTGGGGGGAAGCCTCCAACGTCCATGATCTCTGCACTAGCCACAGGAACGCAGCCGTCTACAGCCGTATGGCTGACAGCCTGGCCACCAGAGGCCACATGCGGACCCGGGAGCAGGTCCACTGCAAAATTAAGGACCTGCGGCAGTCCTACTCCAGGGCCTCCCAGCCAGGGGCCGACCCGGAGGCATGCCCTCATTATGAGGCCCTGGACCGCATCCTGGGGGCTCACACAGTCCATGCCCCCCGGGTGGTGATCGACCCCGGGGCAGAGGGACCTGTCCCTGACACCGAGGAGGAGGAGGAGGACGCCGAGAGCCAGGAGCCTGCAGGGAGCCTGCCCAGGACCCAGGACCCCCGAGGCATCCCACAGAGCACATCGGCTGTGTCGTCCGAGGCCCAGGGGGGCTCCACATGTGAGTGCCATCATGCTCCCCTTATGTGTACGGGGAGGTGGGGGGAGAGGGAGCCCAGGGACCGTGCACCTGGGCCTTGCCCACCATGGAGCAGCAGCTGGGTGTCATGCAGGGGCCCTGGCCCGTTCCCCACACGCCGACCTTGCCTTGCAGAGGGGGGCTGAGGGGCTGTGTCCCCAGGGAGAACTGACCACTGCTCTTGTTTCACCACAGCTGCAGCACCTGGGACTGCAGGGCACACCACCCCGCCTGCAACAGCCACCCGCACCCGGGCCAGCAGGCGCACCAGGAACCTGGAGGACTACCACCAGCGGCACCTTCAGCTACTGGAGCACCAGCTCCGCACCCAGGACCACTGGGTCCGGGAGGACCTGTGGCTGCGGCTGCGGCAGCGGAGCTTGGAGGCATTGGAGGAGCAGGGCCATGCCCTCAGAGGCCACCTCCAGACCCTGGTGGACAGGTTCCTGCCTCCTGCTGCTCCGGCCCCTGCGGCCGCCCCAGCTCTCGCTCCTCCTCCCACCCCTGCTCCCCTTCCCACTTCCTCCACACCCCCCATCCCTCCTGCCCCACCCTCCACACCCACTCCCCCCCAACACCCCCGCACCCGCAGTGCTGCGAGACGGGAGAGCCAGCAGGACCCCCAACCCTGAGCTTTCCCTTCCCTTCCTCCCCTTCCTCCCCCTTCCAGCTCCCTCCTCCCAGGTTTCCCCCTCCCCTCTCGCACCCTCATTCCCCCCTCCCCCCACCCCAGTTATGTACAATAAAAAGAGATTGTTGTTTGCAAAACAGGTGTCTTTATTTAACATTAGGAAGGGGGGTTAGGGAGGGGAAAGGGGAAGGAGGGGAGGATGGAAGAAGGCCCCAATGGGGCATGCAGGGAGAGTTCAGTCCTCCTCCTCCACCATGAAGGTCTCCCGCAGGGCTTCCCGGATCTGGACGGCCCCCCGCTGGGCATCCCAGACGGCAGCGGTGTGGGGCTGAGCGTAGTGGCCAGCCATGCGCTCAGCCTCAGCCATCCAGACTGGCAGGAAAGCGTCCCCCTTCCGCTCACACAAATTGTGCAGCACGCAACATGCTGCCACCACGGGAGGGATATTGTGCTCGGCGAGGTCGAGGCGGGTGCGGAGGCACCTAAATCTGGCTTTCAGTCGTCCGAAGGCCCCCTCGACCACAATGCGGGCCCTGGTGAGCCTGGCATTGAAGGCCTGGCGGGAGGGGTTGAGGTGCCCCGTGTACGGCTTCATCAGCCAGGGCTGTAGGGGGTAGGCCGCATCCCCCACCAGGCAGACAGGCATGTCCACGTCCCCGACCCTGATGTGGCGGTCAGGGAAGAAGGTCCCGGCGTGCAGCCTCTGGCACACGGAGGAGTTGTGGAACACCCTGGCGTCGTGTGCCTTGCCAGACCAGCCCACATTAACGTCCGTGAACTGGCTCCGGTGCTCAGACATGGCCTGCAGGAGGACGGAGAAGTACCCCTTGTGGTTGATGTACTGGGAGGCCTGGTGTTCCGGGGCACGGATGGGGATGTGCGTCCCGTCGATGGCCCCCCCGCAGTTGGGGAAGCTGAGGGCGCCGAACCCCTGGATGATGGCATCCGGATCGGCGAGGCGGACCACCCTGCGGAGCAGCACCCGGTTGATGGCCTTGACCACCTGCAGAGAGACACAGCAAACTGCGAATCACTGGGGCGCCCGGGTGGCTGGGAGTGTTCGTTCCCTGGCACTGCCCCACGTCCCATTCCCAGAAGCAACCCCCGCTGCGATCCTGGCTGCCGCCAGTGGCCTGTAGTACGGCCAGGACAGACCGAACCCTCCCATGCGGGGCACTGTCGCCTCCTCCCCCCGCCCCCATTTTCCCTGCGGCGGCCCATTCCCTCCTTGCAGCCCCCTTCCTCCCCGGCCCAGTGGCCGGTGAGTGCCATACCTGCATGAGTACTGCTCCGACCGTGGATCTCCCCACGCCGAACTGGTTCCCGATGGATCGGTAGCTGTCCGGCATGGAGAGCTTCCAGAGGGCGATGGCCACATGCTTCTGGAGGGGGATGGCGGGCCTCATGCGAGTGTCCCGTCGCCGCAGAGCAGGGGCGAGCCACTCGCAGAGCTCCAGGAAGGTGTCCCTCTTCATCCTGAAGTTCTGGGTCTACTGTCTGTCTCCCCAGCGTTCCAGCATGATGCGGTCCCACCAGTTGCTGCTGGTGTCCAGACTCCAGATGCGGCGGAGCACACTGGCATCCGGGCGCTGCTGCGGCTCCTCCATGGCCCCCAGGGAGGCCAGGTGGAGAGGCAGGGGACTGATGTGCACCAGGTGGTGCCAGGCAGCCTCCAGCCATTGCTGGCAGGCTTGCAGCAGCAAGTCCAAAAACTGGAGCAGAATGCCCAGGGCGAGCTCTGGCTCCATGGTGCCAACTGCAGCGGCGTCCCCAATGGGAACCACCGACACAGGCAGGCGCAGAGGAAAATGCTTTGCTATCCCTCGGCGAGGTAGGCAAGCAAGCGGAGAAGCTGAGAACCGGCTGTCCAGGGGGGTCCCTTTAAGCACGAGCCTCAGACAGCTGCCACACAAAGCAACTACTGACCTGATGCCCTGCCGGAACCGGTTTCAGCTGCCCTTAAATGCGACCCAGCGTCCAATCAGTGTGGACATGCTAGTTCGAATTAGCAAAACGCTAATTCGAATTAGTTTTTGAGTCTAGATGCGTTAGTTCGAATTAGCTTAGTTTGAATTAACTAATTCGAACTAAGTTAGTTCGAATTAACTTTGTAGTGTAGACATACCCAAAGAGTCAATCTGCACTAATGGGAATAGTTCAAAGTCATAGTTGATTCAGATGCTCAAAAAGGCTGGGAGACAATGGCTTATCTACCCATTGTAGCTATTTATGCATTATTGGTATCCTGTCTTCTATTGGTGGGTAGAACCACTATGCAAGTTATAATTTTGATTTAAATATTGTTAGGTTTAAGGGCATAACATTTTCAAAAGTGAAGTGGTTTTGGGTAGTTCCATTTTTGGGTACTTAAACTGAAATGACTTAGAGGATATTGGCTTTCAGAGGTCAAGTGTTCAGCATTTCCTGAAAATGAGCCTCGGGTTGTATGCCCAAAGTCAAAGTCATTAATCTCATAAACAATTAATCTCACCTAAATAAGAAAACAAAAATGATTTTTTTATTAAATGCTAATGCCCCAAAACATCCAAACCCCTTAACAAAATATAATTGACAACAATATTCCCATTTGAAAAATAAACTAATAATAAATTTAGAACTCCCAAAAATATAATACTAAATCCAGCAAAAGAAACCTACATAGACAAACAGAAAAAGGAAATTAAAAAAAGATGTTAGCTTTGCCATAGAAAAATCATTCCAAAGTCATGTGCTTTTGACGGAGGATCTTCCATGTGCATTTTGAGATGCTGAGTCTAACCCAATCAATAAAAAATGCTGTCATAAGGGTATGAGAGACAGTTAGGTGGACTGGCCCTGTTATTTATAGCTCACTGTACCAGAAGGAAGACACTAAAGCATAATTGCAGCCAGGTGTAGTTAATGAAACAAAGGTAACATCAGCTAACCTGGTGTCAGCCTCTGTGAAACTGCGCTGCTGCATTCTAGTTAGAGATTAAATGGTTTTCAAAGGCAATCTTAAATGTCCAATCAGTGTGACAGCAAAACCTGAATCATCTTGACCTGGAGAGATGATTATATAGTTCTGTGACTCACCAGCATAATACCTAGGCTACCGCTGCCATAGCAATTCTCCAAAGCTGTGTGTGCACTAGGAAATGTCTTACCTGTTTTTCTGCAATTGAATAGAGTTAGATGACATGCTGGTGAAAGCACAGGCACACAGTATACAACACATTACCAGAGCATTAGATAATAACCCTTACTATTCCCACTTTCTATTATTTAATCTGGTAATTAAAAACGGAGATAGGGTTAACTGACTCATTGTGGAACAAAAGCCTTATTTCTGTTTACAGAAATGTGTCAGGCACATTATTCTCTTAGGAACCTGAATGCCACCACTGAAGGATGCTTCATCAGCTGGATAAAAGGTGTCAGAGTGAGGTGTTAAGAAAGAGGTGGGAATTAAAGGAGAACAAAATCATAAGAGATTGTCATAATAGAGGCAATCAGCATTCAAAAATATGGTTTAAGGCTTGGAAGGACTAGATTTTTGTTGGTAAACATCAGTAAATGTTGATTTCACCATACACACACAAACTGATGAGAAAAATTTCCATTAATTAAAGATCAAAATATACAGCTAGGCAAAGTAGAAAATGCTGCTTGAGAACTTAGAAGTTTTATTTAAAGTAATATACTTTGTCATTATGATGTTGACAATTTGTATTTTAACAGTTATTAAGATTTAACTTTTTGTATCCTAATGTCTACTGTCATTCAACAATTACTGTCTGATCTCCATGTTGTCCAACCCCCTAATTCCCTGCAACTGAAAAAATTTAAATTGATGAAATTAGAAAAAATGTTTAAAGAAAAACATTGTTATATATATTGAATTCTGGCAAGCCTAAATATGTTCATTAACACATGCCTGGCACCTGACAAGTAAACATACCTGTTTAAACAAGACATGTATTTAAAGACTTACACAAACTCTTCAGAGCATGGGGAGGGGACAAACTTCAAGTTTATATCTGCTCACTGAGGCCAGGTGATTGTATCATTGCTGTTGCCATTAGCAAAGATGGCATCTCATTTCCACAGATAGCTGCTAATTTCTCTCCATGAACTCTATGTTGTCTATTGTCGAAGCAGATTACAGCGGACATCTGTAAGGAGCTACTTTCCAAACAATAATACAAAACTCTGCCTTGGTGAAAAGACAGGCTCCTTCTTCCCCTCCCTGTGTTCTATCTATATCTGTATAAATGGTACAAAACCAAACCAACAAATATAAATCACAATACACAAAAGAAATATTTTTATAAATGTCCACACAGGCATTCTTCCCCATATTTGTATTCACATTCAAGCAGAAGAAAGACAGTCTTATGATGAGGGGACTGACCTGAAATCCAGAAGTTCTGGGATCTGATTTGCCACTGTAGAACTCCAATTTTATGCTAGTGGACCTTCACTGATTTCAATGGAGTTACACTCACATGAACCTGGTGTAGTACAGTGGTGAATCAGGTCCCGGAGTTCTATTCCTGGCTCTTCCACAACTTCACGTATGATCTTAGGAAGTCATCTAGGCCCTGATCCTCAAGAGTTATTTAGACACCTAAATACTTTTGAGAATGTGGGCCTTAGTCCCTCTTTGCTTCAGTTTCTTGAGCTCTAGAACAGGGATGAGATTTCCCTTCCTCACATTGGGTGTTGTGATTATACATTCAAGAGTGGTAAAGGGCTTGGACAGCATCAGGAGGAATTTTTAACTTCCTACCTTAGTATGTTGGGTGCTGCTGCTACACACTGTTAAACCCCTGAATTTCAACTAGGCAGGTCACCTTGGTCCACATCATTGCAGTCAATGGTGGGTGAAATATACTAGCACATTTACCTGGTGATGCTCGGGTCCTTAAAGAGGGGCTCAGGGCAGGGTGTTGCGGGAAGTTTGTAGGAGGTGCAGAAGTCAAAGCTGGGGGGTGAGGAGAGGCTCTGGGCAGGGAACCCAGAGTGTGTGTGTATATGTGTGTGTGTGTGTGTGTGTGTGTGTAGGAGGGTTGTGGGGGGGGGACAAAGCCCTCCCTTTTCAAGATTCATAACAAGGCTGCTTGCTCTTCCCTTTCCTGTCCCTGTGAGGGAGAGAGTGTAGTGCACAGCTTGTCTGCCCCTTGCACTGCCCAGCCACAGCGAGGAATGAAGCACACTAAGCACTTCCCCCTCACTCCCTGATGAAGGGGAAGAGCCAACAATGTCCCCATATGAACCGGGGGGGGAGGGACGGGGGGGGGGAAGCTACACTATTTGTAGCGCACTAGTTCAAGCAGAGCTGGCATGTCTGTATCCCAGCTGCAATGTAGACATACCGAACCAGCATTATGCTCATGAATAGTTCTATCGAATGATGGGGCCCTTGAAGCATTGTCAATCTCAAGCATTTGAAAACCATGAGTCAGGCCCCCCAAATCATGAGACTGAGTTAAAAATCATGGGATTAAAAAAAAATAATGTGCCTTTTATTTGCCTTCTGTTTTCTGAGCCTTTGGGAGGAAGGTGAGCCATGTTTTCAAATTTATCTTTGTAACCACAAAGGCCAGAAACATATTTTTTTAATTCTCCTGAAATCTCATGATTCCAAAAGCTACAGGAAAAGCTACCTAATGTCCCAAGAGTTGGCAAAATGTTACCATAGCCATGAGATTTTGTAACAATTCCACATATATGAGAAACAAACATAGCTCACTCTTTGACCCTAGCTCGTAGCTCAATTATTCGCCAATAGTAGATAAAACTGTGCCATGGTAGTACATTAATGTTATTGTAAATCAACACTGATCTTAGTGGTATTGACTTACGTTTACCAGCACATAATGAAGCAATCTTTAATTATCAACCAACACATTATTAAAACTATACTAGCAAAATTTTACCATCAAATTATGTGACTTTATGTCCTGGAAATTCCAGTGTATGTCCTTTTCTCCTCCATGAGCTATATATTGCTATCAATAATGCATATCAGCAGTGGTGCATTAAAAAATTCTAAGTCTAGAATACTTTGCTTGAGATTGCTATGTGCTTGCTGTGCTTGTTGCCTAGATTGTGCCAGCTCCTTGTCCTTGTTAACAGTTTGGAAAGCTGGGCAAGGGGAAAGGCTTTTTTTTTTTTCCATTCAGTTGAAATGTTATACATTAAATTAAAATGTTTTAGCTCACCTAAAGTGCCCCAGACACCAGACAAGCACATATATTCTTCTCCCTTCTGTGTGCTCTTTGCTTATCTGGGCTGAAATGTTCCTGCTCTTCTAAGATTAATATTGGACACACAGTACCCAAATTGCTTATGTACTCAGCACTCCATCATTCTGCTAATCACATTAAGGTCTATGAATAAAAGGCAGGCCAGCTGGACGTCTCTTTTGTGAAATATAGACATGTGCTAAATTTGTCCTGTATTGGAAATAGCTGCTCAGGCAGTTGAAGAATTTGTAAAGTAAAAATATACTGCAGTAATGGTACTTTTAAGTTTCCAGGGACTGGGGAGGTGGTGAAAACAACACCACTAGTATGGTATACAATTTATTTTTCCTTTCCCGAAATTATTTAGAGATTCAGAAGATCTTATCTTGGGCACAGATGCACTTCACAGCCTGCCTAAATGCAGACTGTGTGGATGGGATTAGCCTTTGGGGATGTGTGATAGTGTTTGTGTAGCCTCTCAAATTCCTCCTTGTGTTCAGAGGTAGAGTCACAGATCCTACCCACCATAATTTTGGACACGTGCAGTGCCAGCACCCAAGCAGTGGGCCTTTCATGAGAATTCCTTGCTCACAGTTCAGCAAGAGAGCTCCCTAGAACTCACAGGAAAGACAGAAAGAGAAACTCCAGCAATTCCCTATTCTCTCACAAACAGCTCCCCCTGCACAGTAAGTATTTAGTTTTGAATAGCAAAGGCTCTGGTCCTTCTCTGTTTCCACAGAGCAGGAGGAAAGCCCTACAGCAGGGGTTCTCAAATTGGGAGCTGGAACCCCTCAGGGATCATGAGGTTATTACATGGTGGGATTGTGTGTGGTCAGCCTCCACCCCAAACCCTGCTTTGCATCCTGCATTAGAATGGTATTAAGTATATAAACAGTGTTTTTAATTTAGAAAGGTGGAGGGCACACTCAAAGGCTTGCTACCTGAAAGGGATCACCAGTACAAAAGTTTGAGAACCACTGCCCTACTGAGAGGGAAGATCAGGATGGATGGATGACTTCTCAGGGGCAGGAAGCTCAAGTTTTCCACTCATCTCCTCGCCATGGTTCTCTCCTTTAACTTTATGGAACCTTTCCCACCATTTAAAACAAAGTAAGAACTGGATACAAATTAGGGACCTATTAGCCATTCTGTCAATACCTCTGCCAGTGCAAGATTTCTACACAAACCACTGTGGAGCAGCTTTTTGGTTCCTTCCTCCCAGATGTTTTTTAATATTACAGTTTTCCAGGTTTCTTCTTCCCATTCAATGTCCGCTTTTTGGATTAGTTTTCTCCACATGTGCCAACAGGCAGTTTTCCTAGCTGAATCCAGTTTTGTTGCTTTCTGGCCATATTTCCCCTCTCTGCAGTTTCCTTTGCTTTATTTCTCTTCCCTCATGGGTGTCTGCATTTCCACATAACCTTCTATCATCTGTGACTTTTCTTAACATGTTTACTCTCACTTCCATATAATTAATTAAGTTGTTAAATAAGGTAAAATCCCTGTGGCATTCACCTCTCCACAACTTGATATGTTATCATTACCTTTGATTCAATTCATGTGGCAGTGCCCTTATCCAAACTAATCTGAATTCATTTGACAATAACTGAAGTATTATGAAAGTGGAAGAAAAAGAAGCTTGTCTAATCATGAAATGAAATATATTTCCTCTTTTTTGCTCTAGTAATTACTGTAGTTAATCAAACTGAGTCTCAACATATTTTCCAAGATAAGTCTTACATAAAAATATGGTCACTGAAGTCAGTCAGATAGAAATTATTTTGCAGATGAATTTAGTTGAAATAATGGGTTTTATATACACAAATAGAATTTTTCATCATCTGCAATCTGACCAAAATCAAAAGAGTCTGTTATGTTTCATTGTGAAAGCACTGCATTTTCTATAATTTCATAGCACACAGTGGTATGATACCTTCCATTAAATAAACTATCCTTGGCTTCCAGTAGTCAAGGCTGGTCTGGGAGGAGCGGCTTGCATCCCAGTGCTAGAGTATTATGACTATTTGAAAAGGGTGCTGTCTCTTGGAAGTCAAGGACAGGACGTGCAAGATAGATGCACACTTCTCACAGAATTAGATAAATGCATATTCATTTAGCCACAAGGGGAACTAAGATGCACATTCCTCACAGAATTAGATAAATGCATATTCATTTAGCCACAAGGGGAACTAAGATGCACGCTCCTCACGAAATTACATAAATGTATATTCATTTAGCCACAATTGGAAGTAACTGAAGATGCCTTCCTTTAAACATTAAGGCTGCGTCTAGACTGGCATGATTTCGCGCAAATACTTTTAACGGAAAAGTTTTTCCGTTAAAAGTATTTGCGCAAGAAAGCGTCTATACTGGCATGTGCCTTTGCGCAAAAGATTTGCTTTTGCGCAAAAGCATCCGTGCCCAGTATAGACGCTCTCTTGCACAAGAAAGCTCCGATGGCCATTTTAGCCATCGGGCTTTCTTGTGCAAGAAATTAACGTTCCTGTCTACACTGGCCCTCTTGCGCAAGTATTCTTGCGCAAGAGGGCTTATGCCTGAGCGGGAGCATCAAAGTATTTGCGCAAGAAGCACTGATTTTGTACATTACAAAGTCAGTGTTCTTGCGCAAATTCTTGCGGCCAGTGTAGACAGGCGGCAAGTTTTTGCGCAAAATCTTGCCAGTCTAGACGCACCCTAACTGTTTCGCTAGATGAACCACAATGCTGTAATTCTCATATGCTATTGCATGCAGAGGAAAAATGAACCTGTGGTTAAAACACAGGACTGGGAATCAGATGATGACGGTTCTACTGGTTTTGCTAGAGATTTCCTCTGCCTCTTCCTCCCACTGAGGTAACCTAGGGGACTAGCATGGCTGGGGAGGCCAGTGCCAGCAGCAGGAGTCCTACCCCTCTGCACTCACTGGAAGTGGTGGGAGGAAGCGGAGCAAGGTGGCCTCAGATCACTTTGCTTCCCCAGCTGCATCACTCTACTTCCTGCCAGGGAGTGCAGGGCGGTCCTGCTCCCTCCTCTGGAGCAGGGCACTCCGGGAGATCAAAGCAGCTGGGACTGCCCTGTTCCACTCTAACCCGCCACTGCTGGTGAGTGTGGGGGACCAGACCCCCGCTGCAGGTGCCAGGGGCCCTTCCGGCTAGCCCCCTGCCAGCTGCTGGCCAACCTCTCCTGCTCATGGTGTTTGGGGCACATGACCCCTTGTTGCCCTTCCCCAGTGCATCACCCCTGGCTGTAGGATAGGATAGGTACATCCCTAGTGTGGATATAGTCAGACTGATGCAGAAGTGCCTAATATTCACACTGTTTGTTCCCCTTTCATTATAGTAATAAGCTCTACCAGCATAAGCACCTTTGTCAAGTTCTCTACACTAGGAGGGCTTTAGTGCTTTAACGATACTCCTGTGGGCTTGTCTATACTATGAATACCTTTGTAGCACAACTATATCAGCAAGAGACCCCTTTTATAGGTGCAGCATATGCTGGCTGACAGGAGTTTTCCTAAGACCCCCTTCCCCAGTGACACTAGCTAAATTGACAGAAGCACTTTTCTGTCAATATAGCTACCTCTACATTGCAGAGGGGGAGTTGCTGGCATAATTATGCCAGCTCTTTCTACACTCTTAGCCACCATAGCTGTGCCAGCAAAATTTCATAGTGGCAACGAAGTCTACATCTATACTACAGAGTTAATTCAACTTAATTTCTATTGACAGTCATAAAGAACTGTAATTACATTGTCTGTGTGTGTTCATGCAACACTCCTTGTGCCAGCAGACCATATCCGCGGTTGCTGTTCTAGTACCAACAGAGTAGGCAATGCACCATAGTTAGGGCCCTACCAAATTCACAGTACATTTGGATAAATTTCACAGTCCATTTTGATAAATTTCACAGTCATAGAATTTTAAATTTGCAAATTTCATAATTTTAGCTTGTCACGTTATTGGATTTTAAGGGGAGCAGAGAGATCACTGCTGTGCCCATGCGGGGTGTTTGCCCCAAAGTCTGTACAAAGGGGGCCATGTGAGGTGTCAAATGAAAGCTTATGTCTTACTGATTCTATGTATGCTACTCATATACGTGTATGATGTGTGTATGTAGAGTTATGAATATGGACTCTGTGCTGGTACTGTGAATGTTCTCTGTCTGAGACAGAGCAATGGCCTGGACTGTGTGCTGTAAGGAAGGAATGTCCAATGAATGACTATGCTAACTAGCACAGCCCCATGGCTCTCAAGGTGGCCAATACACACCTGAGGAATGGATCTGGAAACCTGCAACCGATCAGGGCAAAATGGCTGCCAGCATGTGAAACACAGACAGGTCACTTGGCCATGTGACCCGCTCTGGCTTGGGAGACACCAGGAATGGATATAAAAATGCCATGAGGTGGACTCCATCTTGTCTGTAATCTTGCTACTGATCCCAGAGGCAGCCGTGCGAGGGACAGAGAGCCGGGAAGGATTGCTGACCCATCCTGAGATAGGATGTACACCAGAGACTTTTAAGATAGCAGTTTGTAACATCTCTGCTAAGAGCCTGCATCCAGAACTTGGTGATTGGTGCATGTAGTGTATTCTCATTAACAACCTTACTCGCAACCTTTTCTTTCTTTTGCTAATAAACCTTTAGATTTTAGATTCTAAAGGGATTGGCACAGCATGATTTTGTGGGTAAAATCTGAAGTATAAATTGACTGGGAATCTGTGACTGGTTCTTTGGGACCAGGAGAACCTGTTCGGGGTAGGTGAAATTGAGTTCTATAACCTCTCACTTGTATATAAGGCCCAGGGCTGATTGTGACACAGGGAAAGCTGGGGTGTCTGAGGAGTTTTGCTCATGAGGCTTCCTGCTGGCCAGATTGGCAGCTGAAGCACTCGGTGTGACTCGTTTGTGACCTGTTTGGGAAAGATCTCCAGTCAAGGGCTGTAGGTAGCCCTGGTTTTGAGCAATTTGCCCTGAGCGGACGCCCTGAGCGGTGCCCAGACCTGGCCCAGTCTGTCACATAGCTATTTAAATCTTAAATTTTACAGTGTTATGGTCCTGACTGAACAAGATACTGAGGGGTGGTTGCAAGATTATAGTAGCAGGGATTGCAATACTGCTACCCTTACTTCTGTGCTGCTGCTAGAGGCAGCGCTGCTTTTAGAGCTGGGCTGCTGGGGAGCAGTGGGCAGGAGCCCAGCTCAAAAGGCAGAGCTACCACCAGTTACAGCACAGTATAGTAAAAGGAGGGGCGACCCCGCCTGACTGATGGCACACACAAGTAAAGATGCCACGGTATGCTATTCTTACCCTTACTTCTCTGATGCTGCCTGCAGAGCTGAGCCCTCAGTCAGTTGCCACCATTCTCCAGCCACCCCAGTCTGAAGGCAGCGCAGAACTAAGGGTAGCAATCTGTGATTCCCTGGATAACCTTGCAACCGGTCCACAACATCCAAACATTGGTCTCCCCCCACCCATAAAATCTGAATAGTACAGGGTAAAAAATACACAAAAGACCAGATGTCATAGGCAAGACCAGATTTCATAGTCCACAACACATTTTTCATGGATAGCTCTCTCCTTATGCAAATCACCACCTTCTCCCAGTAGGAGTTCTAGGAAAGGCTTGGAGTGTTTCACTGGAGCAGCAAAGATTCCTATAACAGGGAAAGAAACTAGCAGCTCTGCCAAGGAACCTTTGGCAGAGGACTGCAGACTATCTGCAGGACTCCCAGGAGATCTCTGTGCATTAAAAAACTTTTCTGCAGGCTGGAGCCCTCCAGTGCATAGCTGCACAGGGGAATGTGAAGCAGATGCAAACAATACCTGGTGTTGTTAATTTCAATTCCTTCTCTCATGTGCACCATGTAACCTCATGTAGCTCAAAGAAAAAGGAGTACTTACTGGAGCTCCCATTTCCTGCTTCAGACATGCCAGAGCCAGAGTACTGGGACTGAACAGATCTCCCAGAGTCAAAAGAAGTCCTGGATTACCACACCTCTGGACAAGCCTGTTTCCTGTCCCCATCATCCTTCAACTCTATCTCCTCATCCACCATTTCATCCATGGGGTGAACCCTTCTGTCCACTGCCTCCAGTTCCCCCAAAGTATCCATGGGATTCTTAGCAGTGGGTGTGGATCTGCCATGTGGATGGTATGTAGCTCCTTGTAGAAGCAGCACAAAATCTCTCTGCCACTCATTGAAGTGGTTTTATTGTGCCAGCATATCAGTAGAGTTAAATTGGCAGGAGGTGTTTACACCTCCACTGTTGTGTTGATGAACCTGCGTTTTGTCAACAAAACTTCAGTGTAGACCAGGCCTAAGCCTACTGTTAAAGCAGCACCATGTTTGTGTTCAAACAAACCCCAACTCTATTAATATTTGTGAGGCACTTTGTTGGAACATGACAAAGTTGCTGGCTTACTGAGACAACACGAATACTTGCTTTTGAAGAGAACTAGGAACTCATAACGTATTTTATACAATTATAGGTTTTGTGATTCAATGACTGTTTAGGGCCCATTTTAAAAAGGAAAAACTTACTAACCAGTGAATTAATTTTGCATTTGTACTCCATAATATTATAGCTCACTCTAGTTTCATTTAATTTGGAATGAAGGTACCCCTCCAGTACCCAACCTTTTTCTGGGCTTCTCTAATGAAGCCTTTTGAAATTGGAACCTTAATTAAAAGTCCCACAGGGAACCCCCGCAAGTTACCTAGGAGTTTCCTCAGCAAGCTGTTATCCTACCTATCCCCACCAGCTTCCTTTTCTCATATGGCCCATTGCTAGATTTCTTCTCACTACACAGCTTTTCCTCGGAGCTCTGTTCCCTCTGCCACAGGCCATCCTTAAAGCTCTCAGCAGGTCTGGTTCCTCAGGGTAGGTCTACATGGTGGGCTAAAGTAGCTTTTTTGATGAAAAGTAAAGACTCACTTCAGCTTACTTATGAATTCGCTACATAACTAGTAATGATCTCAGTAAAAATATTCAGGGACCTTAAGAGAAGCACTTCCAAATTCTGTATAAATGCATTGTAAACTCTGAGGGAAGGAAAAGAAAAACAACTCCCTTGCTATAGAAAAGAGAATGAAAGAGAGAGAGCAAGATACTTAGGGTCAGCTCCTCTGGTGGTGTTCTGATCCACACTAGCAGAGTGTTGCCTAGCTACTGCCTGAGTGTGATTAGGGAAATATATGTTTGCCCAGATATTTCCTTTCTTCAATAGCAAGGTACAGATCTTCAAAGGATTTCCCTGACTTTTAAAAATTCCTTCACCAAAAGTCTACTCTTATGTTATGAGTGTGTCAGTGTCTGACTAAGCCAAGCACAATTCTTTCACATAAATTAAGATAGAATATTCCTCCCTAGAACCTATAGTCTCCACAGGCCCCATCTCTGTATTAAAGATGAGGGCAGCTGCAACCTATTTATTTCATGTTATGTACACAGCAATTACATAAAAACCATGAACATTCTTGTTGGAAGATTGCAACATAACCCCACTTTATCTTTAATTCAGAATGATAACACACACGGACCCAAAAAAGAGAGAGAGAGGAAAAAGGCTGCTCCCTAAGACAGCAAGATACAACTCACTTCACCTTGATTTTAGGCGGCTCTTTCCAGGTTGCCTGTCTGTTGGCTGATGCAGATGACCCAGATCATATAGCTTCCATCAGAGCCTCCTAACCTGCAAGCAGCACCAGAAAATCCTTCACATTTAAAGTAAAAGGTTGCCAATTTTGGTTGGATGCATTCCTGGAGGCTTCTTGCGGGCTCCAGGACCATCCTTGAGGACTGACAAGCCTACTTTAAAGTGATTGCTTTTCATTTTACATTGCTTTATGTTCTTAAATATTCTTAATTAACAATTCATTGAAAGCTGTTACCTATAGAAGAACTCCAGTCTGTTTATCAAATTCCCCCAAACCTACTCTAACAGTATTTAAAATTAGGAAATATTTTTTTTAAAAAGGAGAATGAGAAGGATATGTTCCTACAAGGGTTTTGATAATTTGTGGCGTTTTTCTGGAATACTGTACTGTATTCTGTGATAATTATTTGGAGACAGATTTTAAAGAAGATATTTAGGTATCTTAAATGAACAATAGGCTCGTAGTGGAATTTTCAAAGTGCCTAAGTGACTACCTTTTAAAAATCTGGCCCTTTGTAGCTAAATATTAACACACAGAAATGACTTCCCACTATGGATAATGTGGCAAGTAAGTTCTCTTTCTCTCT
This sequence comes from Pelochelys cantorii, assembly GCA_032595735.1. NCBI lineage: Eukaryota > Metazoa > Chordata > Testudines > Trionychidae > Pelochelys > Pelochelys cantorii. The sequence goes on from CM064331.1 coordinate 30,648,523, forward strand.
GTACTTACAACTGTTTACTGAGATGCAACAACTCACATATTTGAAGTATAACAATGGTCTTGCCTCTGGGATGAACACTGCTCACTAGTTGTTGGAAAGATATGGAGAAAAGGAATATAAAGGGCTCGTGTCAGTGCAGAGCATGGAAATAATGCCTTGCATTCTCTCTTTTATTACTGAAAAAAGGGTTACTGCATCTCTATGCTGAAAATTCACCTATACACATCTACTTTAAAACCTAACTTGAACTGAAATGTCAGAAAAGGAAGTGGAAATAATTATGATCTAAATAAAAAAAATATTCTATTTCCAGTATGTTAACTACTCAGAAGAGCTTTCTAAGATAGAACTGAATGTATTGGATACTGTAAATGCTGGAGGATTTATGGGGATATTGGAGATTAAGTACATCTAGAGGAATTTCCCCCAAGATCAATAGCCTATGTGAGATAGTTAGAAAGCATTTTAGAAGTATCACAAGAGAGCAACTGGGAGAGGATTTAGTGTTTGCTGTGATATTCCATTTAGCGTAAGAAGAGGACACTTGGGACGATCCTCAAATTTTTACTTTTTCTTCCACTCATTATCAGCAATACATATATTGATATTGCCTAGGCTGGGTCAAATCTGATGCCCTACACCTTAAAGGCAGTAGCATAAATGGACTATTTCATATTTGGGGGAATGGTGAAATTAACTCAAAGAAGATACTTGTGAGAAGTAATCATAAAATTAAGGGGAAAGGTGTGGCTTTGTTCCTAAGATGCCAGGCTCCAGTCTGTCCTTCAGCAGGCTCTCTGGCACCCATGTGAAACCTTACTGAAGTCAATGGCCAATTTGAAGTCAGCATAGCACTGGGGCTTTAGACTGCAGCTCTAGGATGCGTTGAGAAAGTAGACTAGGGGTGGCCAACCTGCAGCTCGTGAGCCGCATGTGGCTCTTCTCCCCGAAAAGTGTGGCTCATGAAACTGCTCCTGCGCCCCCCCAATGGACCCTGCCCCCCCTACTCCCCTGTGCTCACTGAGGCAGGGATTCAAAATGGCGCCCAAGATGGCGGCCATCAACGGAAGCCTGATATGGCCAAAAAGCCTAAGCTTGTTTCTTAAAGGGGCAGCCTCCTTTTTTTTTTTTGCTCTTCGTATTTTTTCCACTGCTGTTTTGGCTCTCTTTGTTAAATGGGTTGGCCATCCCTGAAGTAGACACTGCAAACTCTGAAAGGATGTCCCTTTTCACAATTACAATGGATATAAATGCTGCTTCTTGCATTTGTCAGGAGACTGGAGATATAGAGAGACTATCAAAATAAAAAACTCATGAACAGTGGGGGATTTCAGCTATCCCCATATTGACTGGGTACACGTCAGCTCAGGACAGGATGCAGAGATAAAATTTCTTGATTCCTTAAATGACTGCTTCTTGGAACAGCTGGTTCTGGAAACCACAAGGGGAGAGGCAATTCTTGATTTAGTCCTAAGTGAAGTGCAGGATCTGGCCCAAGAGGTACATATAACTGGACCCCTTGGAAATAGTGACCATAATGTAATAAAATTTAACATCTCTGTGGTGGGAAAAATACCTCAGCAGCCCAACACTATGGCATTTAATTTCAGAAAGGGGAACTACACAAAAATGAGGTTAGTTAAACAGAAATTAAAAGGTACAGTGACAAAAGTAAAATCCCTGCAAGCTGCATGGGAACTTTTCAAAGACACCATAATAAAGGCCCAACTTAATGTATACCCCAAATTAAAAAACACAGTAAGAGAATCAAAAAAGTGCCACTGTGGCTTAACAACCAAGTAAAAGAAGCAGTGAGAGATAAAAAGGCACTGTTAAAAAGTGGAAGTTAAACCTAGTGAGGAAAATAGAAAAGGAACATAAACTCTGTCAAATTAAGTGTAAAAATAAAATAAGAAAAGTGAAAAATGAGTTTGAAGAACAGCTAGCCAAAAACTCAAGAAATAATAGCAAAACGTTTTTTAAGTACATCAGAAGCAGGAAGCCGGCTAAACAACCCGTGGGGCCACTGGACGATTGAGCTGCCAAAGGAGCACTTCAAAAATGATAAAGTCATTGTGGAGAAACTAAATGAATTCTTTGCTTCGGCTTTCATGGCTGAGGATGTTAGGGAGATTCTCAAACCTGAGCCATTATTTTTAGCTGACAAATCTGAGGAATTGTCCCAGATTGAGGTGTCACTAGAGAAGATTGTGGAACAAATTGATAAACTTAACAGTAACAAGTCACCAGGAGCAGATGGCATTAACCAAAAGTTCTGAAAGAATTCAAATGTGAAATTGTGGAACTATTAACTGTGGTTTGTAACCTATCCTTTAAATCAGTTTCTGTACCCAATGACTGGAAGAAAGCTAATGTGTGGCCAATATTTTAAAAGGGCTCCAGAGGTGATCCTGGCAATTACAGACTGGTAAATCCAACATCAGTACTGAGTAAATTAGTTGAAACTATAGTAAAGAATAAAATTTGCAGACACATAGATGAACATAGTTTTTTTGGGAAAAGTCAATATGGTTTCTGTAAAGGGAAATCATGCCTTACTGATCTACTAGAGTTCTTTGAGGGGATCAACAAGCATGTGGACAAGGGGGATCCAGTGGATATAGTACTTAGATTTCCAGAAAGTCTTTGACAAGGTCCCTCACCGAAGGCTCTTAAGTGAAGTTGTCATGAGAAAAGAGGGAAGATCTTCTCATGGATGGATAAAACAGGAAACAAAGGGTAGTAATAAATGTTAAGTTTTCAGAATGGAGAGAGGTAACTAGTGTCATCCCCCAACGGTCCGTACTGGGACCAATTCTATTTAATCTATTTATAAATCATCTGGAGAAAGGGGTAAACAGTGAGGTGGCAAAATTTGCAGATGATACTAAACTGCTCAATATAGTTAAGACCAATGCAGATTCTGAAGAGCTTCAAAAAGAAAACTAAGTGATTGGGCAACAAAATGGGAAATGAATTTTAATGTTGATAAATGTAAAGTAATGCACATTGGAAAAAATAATTCCACTATACATACAAAATGATGGGGACTAATTTAGCTATAACTACTCAAGAGAGAGATCTTGGAGTCATTGTGGATAGTTCTCTGAAAATATCCACTCAATATGCAGCTGCAGTCAAAAAAGCAAACAGAATATTAGGAATCATTAAAAAAGGGATAGAGAATAAGACAGAGAATATCTTATTGTCTCTATATAAATCCATGGTACGCCCACATCGTGAATACTGCATACAGATATGGTCGCCTTGTCTCAAAAAAGGTGTATTGGCATTGGAAAAGGTTCAGAAAAGGGCAACAAAAAAGATAATGGTTTCGAACGGGTGTCATATGAAGAGAGATTAAAAAGACTAGGTTTTTTCAGCTTAGAAAAAAGAAGACTAAGGGGGGATATGATAAAGGTCTATAAAATCATGACTGGTATGGAACAAGTGAATAAGGAAAAGTTATTTTCTTGTTCCCACAATATAAGAACTAGGGGTCACCAAATGAAATTAATAGGTAGCAGGTTTAAAACAAATAAAAGGAAGTTTTTCTTCACTCAGTGTACAGTCAACCTGTGGAACTCCTTGCCAGAGGATATGGTGAAGACTATGACTTCAACACGGTTCAAAAAGGAACTGGATACACGCATGGAGGTTAGGTCCATCAATACTTATTAGCCAGGGTGGGTAGGAATGGTGTCCCTAGCCTCTATTTTTCAGAGGCTGGAAATGGATGACAGGAGAGGGATCACTTGATGATTACCTGTTCTGTTTATTCTCTCTGGGGCATCTGGAATTGGCCACTGTTAGAAGACAGGATACTGAGCTAGATGGACCTTTGGTCTGATGACCAGTATGGCTGTTCTTATGTCTATCAGCTGACAATTATGTTTGCATATAAGAACTGAATACTCTGATACACTTTACTAACCTCGCTGGGATTTCATATACATGATAAATTTCCCAGGCAGAGTATGTGAAATGTGACATGAAACTTTCTCTAAATAGTGGAAGTGAGAAAGACAAAATGGGTAACGTAATATCTTTTCATGGATCAACTTCTGTTGCTGAGAGAGACAAGCTTTCGAGCTACGCAGCTCTTCTTCAGGTCCTAGGAACTAACATACTGTGAATCTTATTCTCCATGCCTGTGAGATGGACAAGAAGGTGCAACAGGATGGCAAACACGGCCCATGAGGGCCACAAGCTCTGGCTCTATCACCTGAGCCCAAGGCCCATCACCAAAATCCAAGGTCATTTACATCAAGGAACTTTTCGTTTTATTCTCTTAACCACATTGGATACCAGCTGCAAGTTGTGATTAGTAAGCCACACTACACCAATATCTCAGTTAGGTACCATGTGCATTCCTATTTAACCCCCTGGGGCTTGCAGTTACTGAGAGGAAAGCAAAAGATTCCATGGTTCTCTGCCAATTTGGCCACTGGGGGGAAAATTTCTTCCTGCCTTCCTAAACAGGTGATTGGTAGATCTGTGCACAGATATGGATATGGATCTTCATGGATACAAATTGGTATCTGCTGAACCGCAGGGGTTCTCCCAGGAACTGCACAGGTGAAAGAAGAATTTGGGGCTGCTGTTCTGAGGAGTCAGTGCCCCACACTAGCAACTCCTCCTGACCATGCGTCTGTACCACACCAGCCCTTATGCAGCTGTATATCTGGGGTCTTATATCTCCACTGGGGGGGCAGAGCCAGGGAAGGTACAGCCACATGGCTGGGAGGAGCTCCTAGTGCAGGGCTCTGGCTCCTAGAAGCCATGGTCCCATGTTCCTTTCCTTTTGCTGTTGCAGTTCCTGGGAGTGCCTGAAGTTCAGCGGATACTAACTTCTATCCATGGATATCTGCACTTACGGATAGACATTTGTATCCATACAGGGCTCTAGTGATCGGCTAGACTCATAGCATCTGAAGTGTGTCATCTGAAGAAGTGGGTTGTACCTACAAAAGCTCATGATACCATCTACATGTTTTGTTAGTCTTTAAGGTGCTACTAGACTATTCGTTGTTTCTTAAGTTTTTCTAGCATCTGTTGGGTTTGGTTCCCATTCCTATTTCAGGTGGGTAGGATGGGATGCTGCAACACAGCTGAAAGAGACTGCACCTGGCTGGGCTAAATCCTGGGAGCTGGGTAAAGCTGGCCTATCAGCCCTCTCTCCCCTACGTAGCTAAGGGGAGACCAGAAACTCTCATGGGAGGAGGTACCTGTTGTCACTTGACAAGTGCCTCCCTCCCTTGCTACAAGGACTGCCCCACTTTCATCACTAGCCCCATCAATTTCCACCACTCGTTGACGTGGGTGGGTGACATTTTTTTATGCAATGCTACACCCCTAGAGAAGGTTAGAAATCCAATTTAAACAAATATTAAGAAACAGCCATAACCCTGTCATGTCTATTTATCAGATTCACTGGTAACTCATTTCATGAATGTAGATAAACACAAAACACTTTCTGGGTCAAAACTCAAATGTATGTTAAGTTTCATTATGTCATGTTGCAGTTAAGTAACTCACTCACTGTCCACTTGTGGCCACAACCAAACAAGTATCCCAAGTTCCAAAGATAATTTAAAGGGAAAATTTTTCTAGCATACACTTTTGTAATTGTTTCTGGGATATTTAGGGGACATTTAGAGGAGGTAAAGAGGAGATAACTTTGACCTGCAGTACATCCATGGGAGACCAAAAGCATCTGACAGTGGGTGCACAGAATTCTGATGCCATAAATGAAGACTCTTCTCCAGTTCTTAAAAACTGAATTAAAGAGAAGCTGTAATTTAAGAGATGGGTATCAAATAGTTATCAGTCTGCCATTTTCCTACAATTACCTGTTTATGCAGTTTGTCTTGTTTTGAGAACAAACATGAGCAGATTTAGTTGTGCATGGTGTGAACATGAGAAAGCACAGAATGCACAATTAAAGGAAATATTGCTCTGACTAGAAATACATCAGCAAACAGATGAGCTAGTGTCTTTTCCACAGACTGAATTAAGGTAAAGCCATAGTACCTTGTCAAGGCTGTTCCCCATTCTGGCATGACAAATGTAGAAGTGGGGGCCCGCAAGAGCACCCCAAAACCTTGTCTCTACAGGTTTTGGTACCAAAACTTCCCCCCCAAATCCTAATACCCAGATTTTGGAGAAGTCCGCTGCCACCACCCAAGTAATTCCAAGAAAAATCAGGGAAGAGATCACTTGGGAAACCTCCTCCCTAAGGTAAAACTCTCCCCTGCCCCAACCTCCATTTTGCTTGGAGTAGAGAAAAACAGAGGGGACCCACAGATAGACCTTCCAAGACACAAAAATCAACCAGTACTGGTAAATTAAAACAAAAACCTTATTATCAAAATCAAAACTACAATTTCAAGCATAATAAAGTAGCTTGATGAAAACGGCCACCAATTTGATATACTCAGGGGAATTCCCTGGGCTCAAGACTTGTTACAAAAGAGAAAAAAACACCCTTAACAACTCAGACATCAGTTCCAAATTCCCAAACCAGGAAAACAACAAATCCAGACGGACCATCTAAACTTTGCCCTACTTACACATTGTAAGAAGTCTTTTCTTGGAGAGAGACGGGCCTCTCATCTCCTTCAGTCTTAGAAGAAACTGCTCTGCTTTTCAGACAAAGGAGGGAAAGATAAAGATTCCTTTGTCCCAGTTTGAAATTCCTACCTGCATTGTTATTGGCTGACCAAATACCTGGCTAAGGACAGAGTTAACCCCTTAGTCACCAGGTGCTGCTTAGCACTCCTGATTATGACGTATCCTCACTGTAGAGTGTGCCCCTTGAGGGGTGCAAAGGAATAACCAGGGAGCACAGCAGGCCTGGGCCAATCCCCAGGGGATGATGGGTGAGTGCCATCTAGTCTCATTCTGCCCCCTGTTCTGCTCCAGCCCCGGTGCTGGTTCCAGCCACCGAGACACTGAAAGTTCAGTTATGCCCAATAATCTGCAGTGGGATGTGGCTGTGGGAAGAGCAGCAGTACACTTTAATAGTACAATAATATTGCATACAATCTATCAATTCATTTGCGTGTTTTGGAGGGGATTTGGGCTCTCAATTTTCCACATGGGTTGTGTAGACTCTCACTATCACAGACAGAAATATGTTGTGAATTATTTATACTACAGTGTACAGGAAAGCTCAGGACAGGTAGTATAATCCACTACAGTTGTGACCCCTGCTAGAGGATTACATGAGCATGCAATGCCTTAAGGAAGCTAGGCTAATGAGTGCTGTAGCAACTCCTAAGTCAGATGCTATATTTTTCTGATTGTAATGTCTCAACTGTAGCAGCTTTAATGCTGCTTGAATGAATGCGTATTTGAGAAGTTCAATTTATAAAGTCACTGAAAATGGTACTTATATATAGTATCCAAAACTAAACGCTAGACTGAGAAAAGAGTTATTGAGACTAAAACCCGTTGTTGCCATTTTTTTATATATTTAATGGCTCATTTACTTTTAAGCTATATAACTTTTCATCAATGCTTACAGTACAGGCAAATAGGCTGCCCGCTGCGAAGGGACCCTGGTCCTACCAGCTGAAGACTCGGGTGTAAAACACACACACAGACCACACACACACTACCCCGGCCATCGGCTGACAACGTGAACAAGGTAGCATGTGAGATTTCTATAGATATTACAGGACTGGACCCAAGTAAGAGGAACAAAGTGTAGAATATACTGTCAGTAATCTTAAAAGAGCAAAATTCTGATGCAGAAACTACAGAGCCCAATCCCCCCATAAGAAATTCAATCTTCTGCTGGTGGCATCTGACTCAGATGATGAAAATGAACATGCACCAGTCTGTGCTGCTTTGGATTGTTATCGAGAAGAACCTGTCATCAGCATGAATGCATCTCCTCTGGAATGGTGGTTAAAGCATGAATGGACATATGAATCTTTAGCACATCTACTATGTACATATCTTGCAACTTCTTGGAGGAAGGGACACTCGGAGCTCTGGTAGGCATGGAGAAGGGGCCCGGGCAGAAGGGGTGAGGACAAGTGGCTAGCCTGCCTGAAGCAGGAGTCCACCCACTTCCCACAGATTCACTGCAGTTCTGTCACTAATGCCTGTAGTACAGACATACCCTAAGACTCCTTTTTAACTGATGTAGGGTGCCAGTGAAGGTGGTTCAAAGAAAGCCCCCCATTCAGAAAAGCATGTAAGCATGTGCTTACATTTAAGCATGTGATTAGCTCCACTGACTTCAACACCCACACACAACATTCTCCAAAGCCAGTTTTCTCTGCTAACACAGGCCACATAACTGAACCCTCAACCAAAAATGTACATCTTGCAAAGATGCCTACAAATCACTAAGGCTGGATGAATCTCTGGGGAAAACAAGTTCCAGAATGGCAGACAATTCTCATTGAGAATTCTGCCATTAGTGTCCAGGAGTTTAACACTGGGAAAATACAGCAGAAGAATGAAAGGACCATCTTGTGGATAAGGCACTGGGTTAGGACTCACCCCACCTGATATATTCCACAGGATATCTTATGCCTGCCAGACTCTTCCCTGGAGACTATAAGTGTGAAAGACTAAGAATCACTGGCATGGCTGCAAGGAGAAGTTTGTATATGAGGATTATCTGTAGAATTCCTAGTTTTTGCCAGTCTTGTCAGAATCCCCTTAAAGTTGATCCATTCACCTCACTGCTGTTCTTGGAAAGTTAATTTGCATTTCTCAAGTTGCCTGAAATGAAAGGGACAATCCTGAGAAGAGCTGAGCACTTGTAACTCCTCTTGTAGCCAACGGCAGTTACAGAACCAGTTACAGAATTGTCTTGTGGCTACTCTGCACTTCTCAGGATTAAGCTCAACATTTTTAACGAAAATTGCCATTTCATTCTAAACTGGACATGATTGCAGTACAGAACAGAAATACAAAGAATTAGCAAGCACAATACATACAGTAAGCCAGGGCTTTAATATTATTATCACTAGATGGAGTCCAATACAGGAAGCTAAGTTTAATTATTAATACATAGTTGACCAAATTCTGCACTCATCTACAGTCATAAAAATCCACTGATTTAAATCCCTATTGATTTCAATCCACTGGGGTTGCATAGATATGTATCTGAGAGCAGAATGTGGTCTTTGTATCAGTCAAGCACAACTACAAGTGTGTGAAAGCTGGCAGTTTCCATTTACATGAACTTTGTGAGCTCACATACCATGTGTTTTGTTTTCAGAACTCACAGCAAAATTCAATTGAAACTGCTAATTTCACCTTGTTTTAAGTTGTATTTAATAAAAACCCACTGAGCCAGTATAGTAATAAAACTAAAACAAACGTTTGTTTTGCTGTCTTTCCTTTCTCAGACACAAACCTGAGGCATTTAAACATCTGCTTGGAATACTTTAAGCAATTTTGGTGTGCACTGCGAGCCACCCTTACAGTGTTGTACTAGACAAAGAGATTTATTTATATCACAGGTGTATATCAAACATAAGTAGCTGGAGGTCCAGCTAAACTCCCAAGAAGTGAGAAAGTAACCTGTGGTTACTGGTTGTTTAAAATTTGAGAGGACTGATATATTGAAAACATTGCTTTTTTTTGGGGGGGTGGGAAGCAAGTCAATCTACAGCAGTGTTTCTGAGGCCACAGAACACCAAACAATAATATTTTTTTATGCAGAACACCTATGAAAATTTTCTTCAAAAAAAATTGTTGTCAAACAAAAGAAGACAAAAACAAAGAAGTAACAAAATCAAAGAAGAGGTCGCGGCATACCTGTAAGTTGTTCACGGCACACCAGTGTTCCGCAGAACATAGATTAAGAAACACTGATCTACAGCTTTCTGTACCAACATATGAACATCTTTTCTACAGGCTCCGTGGCTGCAGAGCTGTTAGATGAACAAACCAGAGCAGCCTGTTAGCAACCCTCTCAAAATGCATCTATGGCCCACTTTGAGAAACAGTGATCTATGCTGTAAACACAGCTAACTTGCAAACTCTTCAGATTCTAGTACCGTGGTCACCAAGCGGTAGATTGCGATCTACTGGTCGATCGCAGGGGCTCTATGAGTCAATCTTTAGCTCCTTCTGGACTGTGCGCCTGCACACAACTAATTTTGAATTGGCACTCTTTGCAGAGCAGCTACTCACGGAGCAGCAACACAGGTGAGTAGCTGTGGTGGGATCTGTTGGGTTGGGAAGGCTGAAACACCCCGGCCAGCTGGCTGTGGGAGAGGAGGCTGTGCCACACTCCAGCTGATCGGGCTGCTTTCCCTCTGCTCCAGCCCACGTGGAGCATTGTGCACCATGGCTGAGCGCCATGGCCAGCTGGCCAGGCAGCCGCTCCTCTTTGCTCCAGCCCAGCTGCCCTGTGCTCAGCCTGGGGAGGCTGTGCCACTCTCCTGCTGGCCGGGAGGCCCTTCCTCTTTGCTCCAGCCCAGCTGGAGCAAGGTGCAGCCTCCCTGGGCTGAGCGCGGTGCAGCTGGGCTGGAGCAAAGAGGAGCGGCTGCCCGGCCAGCTGGCTGTGGTGTTCAGCCCAGGTGCGCCATGCTCCATGTGGGCTGGAGCAGAGGGGAAGCTGCCTGGTCAGCTGGCTGCGGTGTTCAGCAGAAGCAGAGGCTGCGCCATGCTCCAGCTGATTGGGCGGCTTCTCCTCTGCTGCAGCCCAGGTAGAGCATGGTACACCTGGGCTGAACACCATGGCCAGCTGGCTGGGCAGTTGCTCCTCTTTGCTCCAGCCCAGCTGCACCGCACTCAGCCCTGGGAGGCTGCGCCTCACTCCAGCTGGGCTGGAGCAAAGAGGAAGGGCTTCCAGATCAGCAGGAGCGTGGCGCAGCCTCCCCGGGCTGAGCGCAGGGCAGTTGGGCTGGAGCAAAGAGGAGCGGCTGCCTGGCCAGCTAGCCCAGGTGCACCCTTCTCTGCAGGAGGGGGGAGTCGGCCCCAGAGGAGGCGCATGCTGGTGCTTCCCTGCTTCATGGGAGAGGGGAGTTGGCCCCAGAGGAGGCGCCCGCTGGGGCTTCCCTGCTCTGCGGGGGGAAGGGGAAGGAGTCCTGGAAGGAGGCGGGTCCAGGGGACTCCCTGCTCCCACTGGCACCCTATCCCCTGCTGCAGAACCCTGTCTCCTCTCCCCCACTGGCACCCTGCCCCCACCCCAGAACCCTCTCCCTTGCCCCCACTGCCACCCTGTCCCCTGCCCCAACACCCACTAATACCCTTTCCCAGTACCACATCCCCTGCTCCCACCAGCACAGTTGGGGCCACATTAGTGAGGCTTGGGGGTTTTTGGAGGAGGTTTTTTTTTTTGCATCTCCCTTGTGTGGCCCCAATTGACTTTTCTGTGGGTCAGTGACCCCGACTCAAAACAGGTTCCCTGCCCTTCTCATAAATAAAGACAATGCAGAAACTTTTTGTGTTTGACATAGTCTTTTATTTAAAAATGAAGCCTGGCCGCCAAGCCCCCATCTGGCCACAGCATTATAACACTCTTGCACCCTCCAGACCCTAGATCTGAGCCTATCATACATTGGAACCCCCTGCCCTGAGCCCCTCACATACCCCAACCCAAATTCCTGCACCCTCACATCCACAAGCCTGTGGCTTGCTTAGTAGCCTAACCCTCCATCTGACCCCAACACTCCCCAGCCTGGAGTCCCCTCCCTGAGCCAGCGTCCCCTTCTCCACCTCCTCCTGCATCCAAATTTCCTCCCAGAACTTGCGCCTCTCACCCCTTCCCACACCCAAATCCCTCATTCCTACCCCAGAGCCCACACATCCTGTCTCAACCCAGTGAGGGTACAGCTAGACAGAGATATCCCAGAAAAACTCTTCTGCATCCAGGGACACTTTTGTTCTTCCATTTTTTTACTGGAAGAGCAAACATGCTCTTTCAGTAACCCCTATATTCCTCATTCCACGAGGAATAAGGGGGCTGCCAAAAGAAGGGGTTTTTCTGACAATTGGTCCAGTCTAGACAGGCCAAATGTTGGAAAAACCTCTTCCTACAGAAGAATCGGGAAAAAAAGTGGCAGTGTAGAGTGTATAAGGGCTGGGGATAGCAAGTGATGGAGAGGAGGAGAATAGAGAAGGCGGGGCTTCAAGGAAGGGGTGGGGTCTTAGAGGGAGGGGTGGAGCAGTAGATCTTCGGTTGTTCTGAGATTTAAAAAGTGATCTTGAGTGTAAAAAGGTGGGAGACCACTGTTCTAGTACATCAAATGCACATGACTCCATTATGAAGTGTTTAAAATAAAATTTGTCATCTTCAAACAGCCAAACTGATGTTCTTTTACATCAGTTGCAGATAATTATTAATAACTACTGCTAACACTATCTGAAATGTATATTGCACGTTTCATCCCAAAGGCTTTTCTATGCTTTACAAACTATATACATACAGCCAGCCTCAGCCCCTTCCATGCAAAAAAGGTGTAGAGCAGGAAAAAATGCACTTAGCTGAAAGTACAAAAGCTATGGCATAATTTCCCCCATTATGAGTGGAATTAGTAGTGATTCTATTTGCAAGTAAGGGACATGGGATCCAACCCCACCCCCAAGATTAAGGAGGGGGATGAACCATTGGCCCTAGTCCATAAGCTAGGGTATGGGACAACAAAAGAAAACACAGGAATGGCAGTGAGGTCAAATGTTAAAAATGTGGGAGCCAGAGAGGGACACTGAGCAGAACCTCACTGTGTCCACTGCTCCTCAAAGATGTCTAAGACATCAGAGGACACTGCCTCGAGGAAGTCTGTCCAGAGACATGATCGAATACGGTACAGGAAATACTCTCTACTGTCAGAATGACCCCCTTTCTAGCTTCCTTCTCCTCATGTGATGGATGGCCTTCTTTGCCAGTACCAGGAGAAAGTTGGGAAAGGAAGTCCTGTACATTTGTGGTGCCATGGATGGAGTACACATGAATTGCAAGTTGTGAGAAAACATTCAGCCAGAATCTCTTAGGCTCTGGAGGAGCTGGAAGCAGGGCTGCAATCCCAGTATACAAAACATTTATTCCCCCACCTCATCTCTAAGGTTGCCAGCCCTTCAAGATTGGCCTGGAGTCTTCTGGAATCAGCATCAAGCTCTCTGTGACTACTGAAAGCAGTCCTGGAGATTTTAATAGGACATTTTTAAAAAGGACATTACATCACGGAAAATAAATATCTTGGAATAGCTTTGGTCACAGTTGGCAACCCTATATCATCTCTGAAACACTGACACCCTTAGGGTGGAAGCTCTTTAACCACATATACCAACAGCATACTTGAATTTCAGGTTAAAGATGGAGGTGAATACTATATCCAGTTGAAACTGAAGGGTGAATTTACTGTAATTTTCCAGACTGGAGCTTGGCCAGGGGAAGAGGGCCAGTCAAAGTACCACCTTTTTAGTTGGTAAGCCAAAATCTGACCTGCTGAGGTAGTTTTTCCAAAGAGAAGCAAAAAATTTTTCACATGGCCTCATTCTAGCCTCTGAATGTCATGAAAGATGTTGCCTGATGAAATTCTGAGGTCACTTTTTGAAAAGTTGGCCCTTTTATGACGCCTACTAGGGTACAATTTTTGTTGAGTTTATTTAATCTACCATTGCTTCATCAAGTATTTAAATAACAAAATGGCAAAAGACTTAAACACCAATCCTGAAATGATATCTGCACCGGCACAGCCCTAATAAGCATCTCACTGCAATGAAAAGTGCATAAGGGCCACACCTTGTAATACTAAGAATTTAGACATATTTTTATGAGATTCAGGGATAAATCAGCTACATTTTAGCTAGGAAAAGAGGTAGCAGTGGCTAGAGGATGAATCCCAAAGGCAAAGAAGTCATCCCAACCTGCCTTCCCAAGTTTGCAATGGTGGAATTATACAAAGGAGCTCTGAAAAGCCTCATATATCTTTGGCTAAGGACTTCAGTAGTGGAGATGGCTTTGCACTCCAGTGAATTTTTATCCACAATGAATACTAGGGATGTGAACAACCAGTCAACTAGTTGCTTCCCCCCACTTGCTGCCTCTATCTGATAGAGTCTATCAGAAAGAGGTAGCAAGAGGAGGGAGGAGTGGGTGCTTCAAAGTGGCAGCGCTGCGTGGAACCCAGGCTCAGCTGAGGGCTCCCCCACTGACCCCGGGCTCCATGTGGCGCTGCTGCTTTGAAATGCCATGGGGAGCACAGGGCCAGTGGCGGACACTTCAAAGGCGGAGGCACCCTTATCAATTGCATCGACTATTTGATCAGCCGATTAATCTAAATTTAACATCCCTAACAGCTACCAGATTTTTTTTCCTAATCCAGAGATGTATTTTGGAACAGAATAATAGATTTTCTCTCAACATTTATTTGGAATTAAATATGCTTTAAAGCAAAATGTTGATATGACTGAAATGTTTCTGGATGGCAATATGCTGAAAGGCAAGTCTTAGAGAATGAAAACCTCCTATTTATCTGCAGAGAGTTTCAGCAGCCCAGCTCAATCCCGGCTCACTCCAGGTCCGGGACCTACTCCTGCTTCAGCTCTGCATTTAAAGTGTATTAGGAGCCAGGTAGACAGGCAGCCTGGTTCAGTTCCAGCTTGTGCTGGATCTGGGAGCTCAGCTCCCTCCCCCAGACAGGGACTACTGCCACCTGCACTGCTGCCCCAAGGGGAGCTGGTTTTTAAACTGGCTCCCTTCATGGACCAGCTCCCGCCTGGCACCCTGTGCTTCTACATCTGATACAGAGGGAGCAGCACACAGTGGCAGGGGGCTCCTCAGGAGTGCAACTGGACCGCACTGGCTGACGGGCCCACCCCAGGGACTATAGAATAGTTAAGTAACCTATAAGAATTTATGAGGTTAATCAACCATTCAATTAACCATCATTTAACATCCCTACTCTGTATTAAGGATGTTAAATATAGAGTAATTTACTAGTTGAGTAGGAATTTCCATCGACTACTCGACAGGCACTTCCACATTCCGCCTCTGAAATGTACAAGAGCCCAAAGTGGGGGTTCTTGTGCATTTCAAAGACGAAGCGCCCACATGGAGCTTGGGGCCAGCAGGGGACTCAGAGTCTCCTGCTGGCCCCGGGCTCCCTACTGTGCTGCCACTTTGAAATGCCAGTTGGAGCCCAGATTCCACGCAGCATTTCCCCAGAACCCAGGGTCAGCTGGGAACTCCGGCTCTGCGCAGTTTGAAATGCCATGCTGGAACCCATGATCAGCTGGGGAGTCCCTAGCTGACCCCGGGCTCCATGCGGCACTGCCGCTTTGAAATGCCACCTCAGCATTTCAAAGCAGTGCTGCCCCTTTGAAACACTGCCACGGTGTTTCAAAGGGGCAGTGCTGCACGGAGCCTCAGCGTTTCAAAGGGGCAGCGCCGCATGGAGCCCAGGGTCAGCTCCTTGTGGCTCTGCTTTGAAATGCCAAGACAGAGTTTCAAAGGGGCAGTGTCACACAGCTGATCCCGGGATCTCGGTACGGGCTCCATGCGGCGCTGCCACTTTGAAGTACCCCCTCCTACCTGATAGAGGCAGCAAGGAGGGGGGAAATCGACTGAGCATTTGCTTATTGGATAGTTGACTGGTCCTTAACATCCTTACTCTGTATCAGATAAATCAGAGGCAGCAAGGCGGGGGAGAGGAAAGTGGGAGGAGGTGCTCATGGGAACTCAGCTTTTAAGCCGGCTCCCTGCACGTTCCGGTTTCTGCAGAGCTGCCTCCCCGTTTCCCTGCTGCCTCGCACAGAGCTGGAGGCAGGGGGGTGGAGGAGAAGGCAGGCAGGAGCCACCTGCCCCCCCACGCTACTGCCTCTGATAGAGAGGCAGCAGCATGAGGGGTAGGGGAGGGATAGGCAGGAGCCAGTATATGCAGGGAGGCGGCTTTCAAGCTGGCTCCCTGTGTGTACCGGCTCCCGCGGAGCCACCTGCCCCTATGCTGCTGCCCCTGTATCAGAGGCAGTGGGTGGGGGTGGGGGTGGGGGACAGGCAGGAGTGGTGCTTGTGGGGAGCTGGCTTCCCATGAGCACTGGCTCCTGCCTGCTCCCCTGCATATAAACATGTAATTGTTAAAAAAAATCCAGCAGTTACAACATTTACACAAATACACATTTGTTAACATCTCTATTCTAAGGCAAGGGTTGGCAATAAAACGGCAGTGGTTCACCAGGGTTAGTCCTTGATGTGCAGCTGCTGCTATATGTACTAGAACCTCTGTAGGTATGGGTGATCACAGCTCTCATTGGCTGGGAACAGTGATCTGCAGCCAATAGGGTGCTGCAATCCCCCCGTACCTGCAGAAGTATACAGTGGTGTGGGGGCCCACCAGGGGCTAACTCTGGCAGACCGGATCTGGTTCATAGGCTGATATTTGCCCACAAGGCTCCTCATTGTTTCTGCAGATACTGACTCATATGGCTGCCCCCTCAGAGTGAAACATTGAGTTAGTGTTCCTATGAATTACTGGTGCTGTAAACAGTCAATTTGCACTTTTAAAAATAAAAATAACAAGTGATTCAATTAATACTGTTTTTCAAATTAAAAAAACCAAGAATTTTAACATTAACTTTGAATGATATCCTTATTGATCAACTATTTCAGCAAACCCTATTGGGTGCGCTATGGAACAGTTCACTAAAGAGGGTGTAAGAGATTGTTGCTAGATTGAGTCTTCAGCCAGAAGGAAAGTGCACCAATGACAGTGACTGAGCCAGTAAGTAGAAAATAAGGACCCATGTAAATACTTCTTGTAATCACCTTTTGAGCTTGCGTATTTGGGCAAAAGAGCAGCAATGTCAGGGGCAAATAAAAAATTAACATGATTAAAAAACTAACCTCACATGCTGATTATATCTGCTACTTACATGGGTTATGTTTGAGTGCCTCCCAGGTAATGAAATACTACAGATATGTGGATGAGTTGTTTAAGTTTACTGTACAATCAAAATGTTTATTCATGTGCAAAAATGTGCATTCATGTGTGTATATAGAATAGATTAGAAATAACCATTATTTTACACATGCACAAACACAAAACACTTGTGTTTATCTGTGGGGACAGCACACACAACACACACTCAGTATCTGCCATTATTTAGGGATGACTGAAGTCACAAGTAGCAAAATATAGCATCACTGCCCAGTGCACATATATTGTAAGGATTTCCTACTGTTTTATATTCATACCATATTTGTACATGTCGCAGTTTAAACTGAAGCAAGTACATTTTAATTAATAATGAAGGGAGTGTAGGTTATTAGATTAATGGACAATGTGCCCTCATGTCTCTATAGGTTGTGTCGAGCTTGCATAATATGTAGAAGCAGAACACATAAACCTGTGCTGGAAAATTTTTTTCCTTTCACTGACCCCAGGTGTAGAGGACAAGCTAAACCGCTGATTTATTTGTGTAGCATTAACTGACAAGGTCTACTTAGAGATGTGAGAGTTCAGTGAAGTAGGTTACTACACGCTCACCAGAAGTGCCTATCCTTTGCTAAGGTAATTGAATCTATTTTAATTTTCACATACACATATGACACATGAAGCTATGACAGCATATGCTATAAGCAGTAATACAACAGGGCAAAGTCATTAGCTTTGGAGGCAATGTTACTTCAAAACCAGTAAAAGGCAAACAAACTGATCCTGAGGACTTAAGATAAAAGCCGCATAATATTCGCCCGTCTACCCGACGTAACTTCAGAGAGTTACAACTCTCTCCTCATTTTTTTAATTAGGGCATGATGTGAGCGGGGGACTTGCGCGTTAGCCGCAGAGGCAATCTCCTGAGGCTGATTTGTAGCGCCCTGGGGGAAAGCGATTTGAAATGAAGTTTCTGCACATAGATTATTTTGCCCCAGGTATTGTGAGATAAGCTAAAACTCTTTCCTCTGCTCTTGGGGTCATCGCCAGACGAAATTCCCAAGTACACTCCCCCCACCTCAAACCCTCGTCGGGAACGCGCTAAACAGCAAGATTTACCTTGGTGAGCTGGGCAATCTTCTTGCACATTTTCAGGTGGAGTTCTTGGTTGCATTCCCCTGTCAAGCTGCAGTGAGCGGCTCTAGCTTCATTGCAAGTCCCGGGCTGATGAATCTTGTTTATGCCAGAGGCCATCAGACATAAAATATTTTAATCTCTAAACCCAGATGTGTGTGCGCTCTAAGTACGGCAATTCTAGCACCACTTGCCTCGCCCTTCCTTTCCCCGTGTGATACACAGCCCAGTAGCACTAGAAGAACTTCAGCTCCTAACCAGGGCAGCCAGAGCAGCTACCCCCCTCCTTTCTATGCAGACGTCCCGATGTTTCAGCAAAACACCCAGGCGAGGAGGCAGACAACATGTGCTCCTCCTGCTCGGGATTTTTTTTTTTCTTGCTCTCCAAATGGTTGAGCTTCCGCCACGAGAAGATGCTAGTGGCTGGATGCTACCGATTCCCCAGAGGAGAGGCTGAGCCAGCCACGCAGCCATCAGCACATACATTGCTGGAGCTAGTGAGGCGGTCTACAGACTAAATCCGCACCACTTTCTTGGGGATACCTACGGTTGGCAGGGAGCGCGGGCGGGTGCCTTTGGCACCTTGTTGAATGCTCTCTTGCTTTACTGCTCATTTCCATGATGCAGCAGCAAAGCAAAATACTTCAAGAATCTTGTCAGTCTCACTTTGTTCCTCCACTCCCTCGTGGAATGGAGCAAAACGCTTCCAGCCAGGGAGCGTGTAAGAAGAGAGCTGAATAAGTTGGGGGGGGAGGACACACTCAAATAGTGGCTCTGCTTATAGAATTGATCTGTTTCCCTATTGTGCACCAAGGGCAGAAACTCTCTACAGGCATGAAGGTTGTAGGGGAAGCACAGTGCTTAGGTTCCAGGTTCTATGGCTCTGGAATGTGGTTTAGTGTGGAACCAAATATGGCTCTTTTGTCATTCCCAAAATACATGCAACTTTTTAAATTAAAATGAAAAATTAATTCAAAATTTTAAAAATGTGTAATTACTCATGTAGCTTGAATACCTGCATGAACCTGAATTTGACCAGTTATGTAGTAAACTTCAAAGAAATGTGAAAAGATGCAGCAGAAGTCCCATTAAATAAAATCTGAGTATAATGTTTCATTTATGCTACTCTTAATCATTCTGTCAATTATCAATAATATTAAGTTGTATATTTTCAATCATGCACATGGGCATTCTTACACTGGCTCTTTGTTGGCCACTTGTTCTTAATTTTGATGTAGTCTGAAAAGGTTGCTGACCCCTGAGGTAAGGGGATGCTACAAAAGCAATGGGAAGTATTTTTTCAAAAGGAAGGTGGGGAGAGGGAAGGAAAAAGAAAAATAGGGCAAAGGTGAGAAGAAAGGCAAGTAGAAGAAAGAAGGAAGGATGAAAGGCAAACAGGGAAAGCTTGAAATCAAAATATTGCATTCAATCCAAAACAACAAGGTTAATTTGTTTTTACTTCTTAATTTGCTGAAAGTTTAAAAAAAGTTTTGTTTTGGGGTCAAACATCAATATTTAAAATTATTTTGAAGCCCCCCCATGAAGCAACTCCCCCACCCCCAAAACAACAGTTGTCACACAGCTCTAATTATGGGTTAAATAGGGGAGGACTCCAGGGCTTTTGGGCCTTATGCCTTTGGTATTTTATCAAAACATAAATTTGTCACTAGTAGGTTGGTCTTGGTCTGATTCCAGATAAATACTAGATAGACTTATTTGCTGTGCATGCAGTTTGGTTTTGAGATGTCTTGATTTTTTTAAAGTAATTGAATTTTAGAAGGCATGTCGAGTTTTCTGATGAGGCAGAGCCCCACATTTTTTCTTATTGGTCTGGGAACGATAATAAGGGTAAGGAAAGGACAAAGCAAAGATGTCATCACTGTATGTATTGCAAAAAAAAAAAAAAGTGGGCTAGAACGATCGTGGTTCAAATATATTCTAACATGGTTCAATCTGGTTTGTTAAGACAGAGCCTAATAGTAGTAAAAAACTGTTCCCTAGACTAGGATAGGTCTGCAGTTGGGCAAAAACGTAGTTTTTACTCCTATAAAAACAGTTCAGGCAGCAAAAAATATTTAGGTACAGAAATGTTCTTTACATAAGAAAAATTCTCACTGTATCTATTTTTAACAAATTCTAAAGAACAGAATAAGGCCAGCAGGCCGGGGTCCTTTTTAAGTCCATGAGCATCTTTACACTGAACTTAGTTGTACTACCAAGATGTATAAAGTTACGTACATAATTTGTAAACATTTAAGAACATGCAAACATAAGCATGGCCATACTGGGTCAGACCAAAGGTCCATTTGCAAGATCACGGTTTAAATTCGATAAAGTGTGAGAACACATACAACCCCCCCCCCCCCGACCTGTGTTAATATCTTCTGCTTGTTAAATATGCAGCTGACTTTTTCCACAAGTTTATTTTATAAATAATTTTCAACTAAACAAAGTTCAACATTTATTCTGTTATACTTCAACATAACAATTGTAGTCTGTTTCTAAAAATTATGCATACTGATGTTGGTTGTTGCAAGCAGCGTAATCTTCAGCGTATTAGAAAAATGTATTATAGCCTAGAAAATCATTGCTCAAGTTTCTAATTGGAAAAATGTTAGCCCATCCTTTATGTTAGAGGGTGACCTTTTGCTTCAGTAGTGTAAAACAGAGCTCATATTGTGTAACCAGGCATACAGTTCAATTTCAAATTAGGCATTCTTATTACACTTGTATGTACAGAACAACTTTAACAGCGTTAAGGTTGCCAACTCTTCAGGAATGTCCTGGAGTCTCCAAGAATTAAAGATTAATCTTTAATTAATAATGATGTTATGTAATGAAACTTCCAGGAATTCATTCAACCAAAGTTGGGAACTGTAAACTGTACATACTGTTTAATGTATATAGGTTCTGATCCAAATTGCACTGAAATCAATAGGTGTCTTTCCATTCATTTAAGTGAACTTTGGATTGAGCCCATGAATCCTGGCTACTTTTTTTGGGAGGGGGGGGGAAGGAGCATCGAAATACTGCATGGGCTTCCCTTTCAAAATATTTTTTAAATGTTTTTCCTCCCTCTACCAAAAAATAAAAATAAATAAATAATAAAAAGAAGGGTTCAGAACAAAACCAAGAATAAGTAAACCTCCCTAGTACTTATCATTGTACAAAAAATCCAGATAACATACCAGTGACAAGATGGTTTGCTAACATAACAGCATTTTGTCATATTGCCCGTTTATTCTGTATGAGTGACTCAGAGATCAGAAACACCCCTCCATAACTGGTGAGTCAATATCAATACATCTCTAAAAGACACTCTAAATCAATACTATCAGGATTGGCAAAGACTGCCAAAATTATTATAAAATACTAGCCATCTTAAACTAGCCAAGTTTTGTGGTTCTGGCTAAAAGCTTCATGGAGTATTGTACCAATGTTTATTCAGGCTTTTACAACATGTATATCACATTTTAAGCCCTTTGTATTATTCAAACAAATATCAATATAATTTAACTAATGGCTTGATCCAGAAGCCTCAAACCCTACTGCCTGACCAGTCCCATCAGCTCAACTGAGAGCTAAATCCACCAACCCACCTGTTCTAAAAACCTACATACCAAGATCATCCTCTCTTATATGTTCTAAGAATAACTGCTAATGAAAGACATGAATGTTTTAGATACCCACTTTAACAAATTAGGAAAACATTTTCTCCAAAACACTTACATTAATGTGTGTGTTTATGGTCTTGTATAATTTATGTATTGTGCAATATTTTAAAAGCTTTTTAGACAGGACAAAATACAAAGCACAATTCTTTCATTAGTTTACATGGGTGCAAACCCATTAAAAGTAGTGAAATTTGTGCCTGTGTACCTGAGAACAAAGTTTGACTGAAAACCTAGACAATATTGTTTTTACAGATGGTTAGTCCAATGCTACTGAAAACCTGAAGAGCAGTTAGGCTAGTCACTTTTGTTCATGAAATATTTTATATCATCAAATTATCAGTAAATTGGATTGCAGACTTCTCAGATCAGAGATCATATCTTCCTCTTTTATCCTTGCTAGGATTTTAGGGTGCTTCTGCAATCCAAGTAATCATTGTCATAGCTGATCTTTATTTAAATTCACTTTGTCACCAAAATACCTTTTCTGAACATAAAAAATTCATAGACTAATATCCCCATCCTACAGTGATCTGAAAGCTCTGCAAAATTAACTTAAGTCACCACGTTTGAAGACCGTTTCTCTTGGTAGGAAAAATCTGGACTTGTCAGTAGGGGACAGGTGCTTCAGTCTTCAAATTCTGGAGACCCAGCATAGTTGAGGGGAACAAAGGATCTGAAGAGATAAATTCCAAAGTATCGATAGGGATTGCTGGCTTTGCCGCATGTCTCCCTGACCTATTCCTCTGGAGAGCATGACTTCCTCAGAAACTGTGCTCCCCATTCGCTTCACCTGTGCCCTAACCTGTCTCCCCCTACAGATATAGCTACCAAACTTTGTGAAGTGCCATGAGTGATATTTCATGCAAGTTATCTAATTAGCTAATTTGCATATTGGCATAACCATACATTTTCATTAAAATTGTGTGAGTCAGTTTCAGTAGGAGTTATCCATTTAACAGTGCTAGTAAATGAAGTCTGATATCTACAGGGTAGTGGTATGGCAATCTTGCCATACAGTCCTGGGTTCTACCCGATCCACTAGGGGTATCAAAGATAGTTCACTATCTCCACAGTCCATATGACTCTTGGCTTCTCTGCTGAGTCTGCCACTCAGGTTACAAACATTTCTCATGTAGGAGCTAGAACTGAGGCTCCCCAAACTTAAGGATGTTAAATTTAGATTAATCAGTTGATCAAATAGTCAATGTAATTTGCATCGACTATTCGATTAGTCGATAAGGGTGCCTCCAAATTTGAGACAAAGAGTCCCCTGCTGGACCTGCATTCCTGGTGGCGCTTTGCTTTTGAAATGTACAAGAGCCCTCCTGAGGCTCTTGTACAGTTCAAAAGCAGGGATCACAGGGACAGCGGGGGACTGTTTGAATCCCCAGCTCACCCCAGGCTCCCCGCAGCACTTCTGCTTTTGAAATGTAGCAAGAACTCTGCTACATTTCAAAGGCAGAAGCACCACCAGTCCCCCAATGCGCCTCTGCCCCTTCTCCCCACGGAGATGGTGCTAGGGGGAACCGGCTTTTAAGCCAGCTCTCCCGATCACCGATCCTGCTGCCTCCCCTTGCTGCCTCTCTCTGATAGAGGCATCAAGGGGGTGGGGTGGGGAAGCAACTAGTCACTTGCATCCCTACAAACTAATCTCAAATAGAGGCCAAGGCCACTGAACATCTATTAGATTGGATAGGAGCAACTTCATATACTTCACAGTGTTTTGCTGGATTCAGTCTGGTTTTATTTCTATTAATTACCCCAAATATTAAATAAAGTAACACTTGTATTTCAAAGGGCCACTGCAAGATTAATACAACTCTTCTTTCTCCTCACTTCTCATTCTCCTTAGCCTCATGCTTTTGGGCTACTGCTCATGCTAATATTCCTATTCCATTTAAAATCATAGTTCACTGAAATCTAATGTGGGCTTCTACACCCTCATAGCTTGTATTTGTGACTAAACTGATGTGCCATCCCTAAACAGTAACTGAGCATGCTTGAGCCCAGGGTACAGTTATAGCAGCCAAGTATTCTGGGCCATGGTGAAGCTACGTACTAGAACTGAGAGTAGGAAGCCTGTCTTCACTGGGCTCTGAGTGACTTCCCTACTGGCACTCAGAAGTGTGGACAAGAAGAGTGTCTGTCCTGAATACAGAGGTGATAACAGATTGATTGGGGTGCAGGGAAAAGTGTAGATTGGGATAAGGAACCAGTGTGAGACTGGACTGGAAGTTTACAAGGGAGAGAGACTGGGACTGGAAAATGGGGAAGCGGGGGTGGAGGGAGGAGATAGGCACCAGCTCTGCAAAGAGACTGAGACCATGGGAGGTTGGACAAAGAGCATGGGGATGCTGAGAAGACTGAGACTTGCTGGGCAAGGAGATTGGGACTGGGAAGTAGGGGAAAGAGGAGACTAGACAGCTCAGAAGTGGCTAGGGGAAAAAAAAACCCCTGAGGCAAAGAACATGGGAAAGGTGTGACTGGGACATAGGGCAGAGAAAAATGAAACAGGACGAGGAGCCTGAGAAAAGAGACTGGAAGGCATAGGAAAGGGGGGAATGGTGGTGGGGCAGGAACAATGAGTGGTGACTGGATGGGTGTTGGAGTGAGAGTGATAGGCTGAAGAGCTGGGAAGGAGGAACTGGGACTGGCTGAGGGGTAAGGAGGCAAACATTTTGCTGAAGAACCTGGAGGGGAAGATTAGGAAAGGTTACTCATCCCAGCCCCAGTTATCTAAGAAGTGGTGTCTGGGGTTGGCTAAATGAGGAATGAGGTGGGAGAAGAGACAGAACAGGAACAAGGTGGAGGGAATGGAGCAAAAGGGGTCACACTTGGGAATGGAGAAATGAATCTATGGCAACTAAAATACACTCCCCTCCTGAGTGTGGAATGGAATCCAAGGCTCCTGAGTCCCACCATTACTTTTATGTTTGCAAATACACGTGAAAACCACTGTTGTGACCTAGTAGGATGGGGGAGGGCAGGTCCCCAGGTCTCCCCTCCCCCAATCTCCTATAGTCGAAAGGAAATTACACTGGACTTTGAACCAGCACACTGAGTTGTAGGTTTACCTTTTCTATAGACTGAATGCAGTTACTCCATTAGTTCAAGTGGCAGTAGTCTAGGTGGTAGAATATCTAATGGTTCCAATTCTTCTTAGAGCACTCAAAAGAATGAAAGAGCTAAGGTTTCTAATTCAGCCCCTTGTGAATATGTATTAGGATACAGTCTTTAATTACATGATGGCTTTTCAAGGTCCTACCCAGCCCTAAATTTCCATGATTCTATTATCACATACTGTTTTTTCCAATATAGTTATCAGCATGATTTATTAGCACCTTCATATGCACAGCAGAGAGCTCTACTATTTGAGCTCAAGAACTAACTTGTCGTGGAAGTAGGCAGGTAGCCTCCGTGTGGACCAAGTCTAGATTGACAGCACCAGTGACCCTATGCTAATGGGTTACAAATCTGTAAACAAAATATCAGGCTTCATGAGGCATGGCTACGGAGATGAGGATTCTGGTAGTCACATTAAAGATGTGAGTTATCTTTCCTAGTAGGAATATAAGGCAAAGCAGAAATATTACCATCACTCTGTGGAGGAGGTAAACCTACAATTCAACATCCTAGCTCAAAATCCAGCATGATTTCCCTTAGGATACAGACTATTTTGTCAGGAAAGGCCTCACACTCACATGTACGCTTTTCTAGAGATGCAAGCAAGCATGCAGGATTGCCAAATGTGTGACTATCAAAAATAATCCAGTTCACAGTCTGGGCTTTGAAATATCTATACAGTTTAATTTAAAAACATCTCTCTTTTGTGTTACTAGTGCACCAGAACGCACTGAAAACTGGCAATTTTTTTGCACACTCCTTTAATGGAAAAACACGGACAATTTACATTTTTCAGGGCAAATATATAAGAGGACAATATTTACACTATTCCAATCCTAAAAGTTCAGGGTGCTCTAAAAAGCATTAAGAATATATATTTAACTATAAAGGATTAACTGAAAAAAACAACAAATGGTCTCGTAGCACTTTATAGACTATCAAAACATGTAGATGGTAACATGAGCTTTCATGGGCATTCTTTGATAGGATAACGAGTCTTGTGGATAAGGGAGAAGCGGTGGATGTGGTATATCTAGACTTTAGTAAGGTGTTTGATACGGTCTCGCATGATATTCTTATCAATAAACTAGGCAAATACAACTTAGATGGGGCTACTATAAGGTGGATGCATAACTGGCTGGATAACCGTACTCAGAGAGTAGTTATTAATGGTTCACAATCCTGCTGGAAAGGTATAACAAGTGGGGTTCCACAGGGGTCTGTTTTGGGACCGGCTCTCTTCAATATCTTCATCAACGATTTAGATATTGGCATAGAAAGTACGCTTATTAAGTTTGCAGATGATACCAAGCTGGGAGGGGTTGCGACTGCTCTGGAGGATAGGGTCATAATTCAAAATGATCTGGACAAATTGGAGAAATGGTCTGAGGTAAACAGGATGAAGTTTAATAAAGACAAATGCAAAGTGCTCCACTTAGGAAGGAACAATCAGTTTCACACATACAGAATGGGAAGTGACTGTCTAGGAAGGAGTACGGCAGCAAGGGATCTAGGGGTTATAGTGGACCGCAAGCTGAATATGAGTCAGCAGTGTGATGCTGTTGCAAAAAAAGCAAACATGATTCTGGGATGCATTAACAGGTCTGTTGTGAGCAAGACACGAGAAGTCATTCTTCCGCTCTACTCTGCGCTAATTAGGCCTCAGTTGGAGTACTGTGTCCAGGTCTGGGCACCGCGTTTCAAGAAGGATGTGGAGAAATTGGAGAGGGTCCAGAGAAGAGCAACAAGAATGATTAAAGGTCTAGCGAACATGACCTATGAAGGAAGGCTGAAAGAATTGGGTTTGTTTAGTTTAGAAAAGAGAAGATTGAGGGGGGACATGATAGCAGTTTTCAGGTATCTAAAAGGGTGTCATGAGGAGGAGGGAGAAAACTTGTTCATCTTGGCCTCTGAGGATAGAACAAGAAGCAATGGGCTTAAACTGCAACAAGGGAGGTTTAGGTTGGACATTAGGAAAAAGTTCCTAACTGTAAGGGTAGTCAAACACTGGAATAAATTGCCCAGGGAACATAAGAACATAAGAACATAAGAATGGCCATACTGGGTCAGACCAAAGGTCCATCGAGCCCAGCATCCCATCTGCCGACGGTGGCCAATGCCAGGTGCCCCAGAGAAGGAGAACAGAAGACAATGATCAAGTGATTTATCTCCTGCCATCCATCTCCTGCCCTTGTTATGAAGGCTAGGGCACCATACTTTATCCCTGGCTAATAGCCATTTATGGACCTAACCTGCAAAAATTTATCAAGCTCTTTTTTAAACCCTAATAGAGTCCTGGCCTTCACAGCCTCCTCGGGCAAGGAGTTCCACAGGTTGACTGTGCGCTGTGTGAAGAAAAATTTCCTTTTATTAGTTTTGAACCTACTACCCATCAATTTCATTTGGTGTCCCCTAGTTCTTGTATTATGGGAAAAGGTAAATAATTTTTCTATAATCACTTTCTCCACACCATTCATGATTTTATATACCTCTATCATATCGCCCCTCAATCGCCTTTTTTCCAAACTGAAAAGTCCCAGTCTCTCTAGCCTCTCCCCATATGGGACCCTTTCCAAGCCCCTAATCATCTTAGTCGCCCTTTTCTGAACCTTTTCTAATGCCAATATATCTTTTTTGAGGTGAGGAGACCACATCTGCACGCAGTACTCGAGATGTGGGCGTACCATAGTTTTATATAGGGGAAGTATGATATCTTTTGTCTTATTATCTATCCCTTTTTTAATAATTCCTAACATCCTATTTGCCTTACTAACTGCCGCTGCACACTGCGTGGATGTCTTCATAGAACTATCCACTATAACTCCAAGATCCCTTTCCTGATCTGTCGTAGCTAAATTTGACCCCATCATGTAGTACGTGTAATTTGGGTTATTTTTTCCAACATGCATTACCTTACACTTACCCACATTAAATTTCATTTGCCATTTTGCTGCCCAATCACTCAGTTTGCTGAGATCTTTTTGTAGTTCTTCACAATCCCTTTTGCTTTTGACTGTCCTGAACAACTTTGTGTCATCTGCAAACTTGGCCACCTCACTGCTTACCTCATTTTCTAGATCATTGATGAACAAGTTGAACAGGATTGGTCCCAGTACTGACCCCTGGGGAACACCACTAGTTACCCTCCTCCATTGTGAAAATTTACCATTTATTCCCACCCTTTGTTTTCTGTCTTTTAACCAATTCTTGATCCATGAAAGGACCTTTCCTCCTATCCCATGACCACCTAATTTACGTAAAAGCCTTTGGTGTGGGACCGTGTCAAAGGCTTTCTGGAAATCTAGGTATATTATATCCACTGGGTGCCCCTTGTCCGCATGTTTATTAACCCCTTCAAAGAATTCTAACAGATTAGTTAGACACGACTTCCCTCTGCAGAAACCATGCTGACTTTTGCCCAACAATTCGTGCTCTTCTATGTGCCTTGCAATTTTACTCTTTACTAGTGTTTCTACTAATTTGCCTGGTACTGATGTTAAACTTATCGGTCTATAATTGCCAGGATCTCCTCTAGAGCCTTTTTTAAATATTGGTGTTATATTGGCCATCTTCCAGTCATTTGGTACCAAAGTGGATTTAAAGGATAGGTTACAAACCACTGTTAATAACTCCGCAATTTCACATTTGAGTTCTTTCAGAACCCTTGGGTGAATGCCGTCTGGTCCCGGAGACTTGTTACTATTCAGCTTATCAATTAATTCCATAACCTCCTCTAATGTCACTTCAATCTGAGTGAGTTCCTCAGATTTGTCACCTAAAAAGGCTGGCTCAGATTTAGGAACCTCTGTAACATCCTCAGCCGTGAAGACTGAAGCAAAGAAATCATTTAATCGCTCCGCAATGGCACTGTCTTCCTTGATCGCTCCTTTTATATCTTTATCATCCAAGGGCCCCACTGCTTTTTTTGCGGGCTTCCTGCTTCTAATGTATTTAAAAAACATTTTACTATCATTTTTTGAATTTTTGGCTAGCTGTTCCTCAAACTCTTTTTTGGCTTTTCTTACTACATTATGACACTTAATTTGGGAGTGTTTATGTTCCTTTCTATTTTCCTCACTAGGATTTGACTTCCACTTTTTAAAAGCTGCCCTTTTCTCTCTCACTGCCTTTTTAACATGGCTGTTTAGCCATGGTGGTTCTTTGTTAGGTCTCTTACTGTGTTTTTTTATTTGGGGTATACATTTAAGTTGGGCCTCTAGTATGGTGTCTTTAAACAGTTCCCATGCAGCTTCCAGGGATTTTAGTTTAATTACTCTCCCTTTTAGTTTCTGTTTAACTAGCTTCCTCATTTTAGTGTAATTCCCCTTTTTGAAATTAAATGCCAGAGTGTTTGACCGCTGCGGTGTTCTTCCCAACACAGGAATATTAAAAGTTATTATATTGTGGTCACTATTTCCAAGCAGTCCAGTAACAGTTACCTCTTGGACCAGATCCTGCGTTCCAGTCAAGACTAGGTCGAGAATCGACTCTCCCCTTGTGGGTTCCTGTACTAGCTGCTCCAAGAAGCAGTCATTTAAGGCATCAAGAAATTTAATCTCTGAATCCCGTCCTGAGGTGACATGCACCCAATCAATATGGGGATAATTGAAATCTCCTATTATTACTGTGTTTTTTATTTTGGTAGCCTCTCTAATCTCCCTTATCATTTCAGCATCACTATCACTGTCCTGGTTAGGTGGTCGGTAATATATTCCTAATGCCATATTCATATTAGAGGAATGAATTGTTATCCATAATGATTCTATGGAACATTTTGATTCCTTTAGGATTTTTACTTCATTTGATTCTATATTATCCTTCACATATAGTACCACTCCGCCACCCGCACGACCTGTTCTGTCTTTCCGATATAATTTATATCCCGGTATGATAGTGTCCCACTGATTGTCCTCATTCCACCATGTTTCTGTGATGCCTATTATGTCAACTTCCTCCTTTGATATGAGGTACTCCAGTTCACCCATCTTATTAGACAGACTCCTAGCATTAGTGTAAAAGCATGTTAGAAAACTACCACTATTTATATGTCCGCCTTTCTCAGACACATTGGATTTTTTTATGCACGATTGTTTCACATCTGATCTTGCCCATATATTATTTCCCACGTTCCCTATCTGACGAACTTCTAGGGAATCCCTACCTATGGAGCCTCGTGTAAGAGAAGTCTCCGTCCGATCCAGGTGCTCCCCCGCACCAATCGGCTTTCCCCCACCTCTTAGTTTAAAAACTGCTCTACGACCTTTTTAATGTTTAATGCCAGCAGTCTGGATCCACCTTGATTTAGGTGGAGCCCATCATTCCTGTATAGGCTCCCCCTACCCCAAAAGTGTCCCCAGTTCCTAATAAATCTAAACCCCTCTTCCCTGCACCATCGTCTCATCCACGCATTGAGACTCTGAAGTTCTGCCTGTCTATCTGGCCCTGCGCGTGGAACTGGAAGGGAGGTTGTGGAATCTCCATCTCTGGAGATATTTAAGAGTAGGTTAGATAAATGTCTATCAGGGATGGTCTAGACAGTATTTGGTCCTGCCATGAGGGCAGGGGACTGGACTCGATGACCTCTCGAGGTCGCTTCCAGTCCTCGTATTCTATGATTCTATAGCCCACTTCTTTAGAAAGCCCATGAACGCTCATGATACCATCTACACGTTTTGTTAGTCTATAAAGTGCTACCAGACCATTTATTGTTTAAGTTTATCCTGTACAGACTAACTCGGCTACCCCTGGAAGCCTTATAAAGGATTATTAATTTAGTGGTTTCAGTCAACTCCTTAGAAAATAAGGACCCAGCAAATACTAATCACAGAAAGGATTTGCGAGTAATGATAGATATTTCTGCAAAGTGACTGCGTCCTAAACACACTAGTGGTTTCATCCTTCATAATATATTATTAAAAAGCATCATTTAAAGTATGAGAAGTAATTATTGCACAACCACTATGTTTTACTATATGATTGCTGTTGCCTTCTCCATAGATTAGCAACGTAGTTTCGGGACAAGTCATTAGGTCTGACAATTTGATATCAAGAGTTTTGTCTAATCTACTTAAGTACTGGGTATCTGTTTTTAATATACCAACAACAACCCATTTATTGTATAGTTCAGTGTGTAAGAAAACACCCAATGTGTCTGTTTTTCTGCCCAATACATTAAAGTTACTTGTGTGACTCTGGGCTGCTTCTGTCAGTTTCCAACATATAGGTCATAGTCACCATAATCCTGGAACACGGATTAAAAGATAAAATTGTTTTATTATTTTTGTTGATAAAAAACTAGCATCTTGTCTCAACATTACCTTGACCCAAAATTGAAACAAGACTGACCCCTGGTGGTCATGTTTTATGTTTGTCTGAATGATTTTCTCTTGTGAAGTGTTCCCATTTAATGGAAAAAGCTGCTGAGAATCAGGCCCACTGCAAGGGAGCAGATAGCTTCTGTGGACCTCTGGAAAAGGTAGAGGAGAGTTTGCCTCTGTGTTTCCAGAAGGGGTGGTTGGGATCCGTCCCCTGAACTGCTGGAGTGCAGCTGGGAGCCTAAGGCCCCTTTGAATCATCAAGCCCTGTGGCAGCTGACCCCTTCCCATTCCTCCCTTCCTAGTCAGCAGGCCTGTCCCATTGTGGCAAGTTCTGTTCACAATGATTCTGTTTAAAAGTAGATGCCAGGGAACATGTTACTAAAACTACGCCGACAATATGTCCCAGATTTTCCGGGACCGTCCCTATTTTCAATACTCTGTCCCAGTGTTCCCCAGTGAAATGTCCCAGATTTACAGGCTCATACACAGAGAGGTTGCGAACGCACCCCCACAATGCTCCTGTCCCATGCGAGCAGCGTCTCTCCCATGGTGTCAGTGCCTTCGCCTCCCAGCTGGGCTGTCAACATGCCAAGGAGTCTGCACTGTGTGGGGAGACGGGGAAGGGCAACGCCGGCATGGGCAAGGCCAGCAAGGGCAGAATTTCAGCAGGGTAGGGGGCGCAGCAGCTGTGTGCACTGCTCCGGGACATGGCTTGCTTTTGATCCTATTCCTCGGAAGCTAAGTAGGGAGTGAGGGGAAAGTGCTTGCATTCTGTGCTTGCCCCTCACTCCTGGCTAGTGAGAGGCAAGTATAGAATGCAAGCACTGTCCCTTCACTCCCTTAGCATCTGGGGAATGGGATCAAAAGCAAGCTGCATCCCAGAGTGGCGCGCACAGCTCCTGCCCCACCCCCCCCAGCTGAAATTCCACCCTTGTCACAAGGGCCCCCTCTGGGACAAATCCAGCTTCGGGGCAGGGGAGCACTGTCCAAAGCCCCCCCCCAACTTTGCAGGGCTCAGGGGGCACCACAGCAGCTGCCCCAGAACTCCCCTCCCTGTGGCCAGGCTGGGGGTGGCCCAGGGGGTGCAGCTGGGCGCCCCACCCAGGCTGAGCTCGTCCCACTTTTGCATGGAGTGGACAGGGGCCAAACTTGCTTGGCAGAGCATGGAGCCACTGTGACGGGGCGTGCAAGTGCATGTGCAGCAGCACCCTTTTGCAAGGAGTAGGGGTCAGGTGCAGCACTTTCGGCACTTACGGGATACTGGCTGGAGCCAGCTCCCTGTGCTAACGTGGCGGGCTCTGCATGACATTAGACATTAGACATGTGTGCTTTTAGTGTGGCACTCGCTCTGAGGGCGGTTGTCACCTACTCTGGGAAGAAGTTATTTGGAACCCGTAAGCATCATCTGTTAAAAGGACTAAGGAAATTGTCCCATTAAATTGTGGGATAGCTCTGGATGACTCCCAGACCCTGAGTCAAATGGGGCTGCATCTACACTGCAAAGTAGTAGGTCTTGGATCCTGGATCTCATCTTGACTTGAGGTTGGACCCCTAGCGCTGTAGTGTCATGAGACCCCAGGTCTGGGGCCTGGGTTAATGCAATTGCAGTATAGTTACATGGCAGGGGGGTCCTATGGGGCCCAAACCCATCCCTATTGGTAGAGGATAGTGGGAGGAGTTCTTAGAGAGGTCACATGACACCCTTTACTTCTGGTCATGTGTCCATCTTGACTCCAGAAGTACTACCCCAAGGGTGAGACTTCCTGTGGCAGATGGGCAGGCCCGAAGGGGTCAGTGGCCATGGCTAATGTAGTCAAGCGGTATGGGGAATGTGTCCCTGTTTTTGGTTCAGAAAATATGGTCACTGTAACTAAAACGTGATATGACTGTGTTCATGCCTGGCCAATTTGTACTAGAAATCATTTCAGTTGGAGCTGTGTTTAAAAACTGAATTAAATAATTGTCTCTTCTCTCTGTAACATAGCAGAACAGCAAGGGAAACTTCCCTGCTCAGATCTTGCATGGTGAAGATTAGCAGGCCCCTCCTGTTTATTCCATGTAAAGTGCCAGGAGAAAATATATTTACTGGACATCCCTTTTAACTGCTGAGGGGAGGACAGGAATAAAAAGGGAGTTACTCACCTTGTGCAATAACGTCTGTTCTTCGAGATGTGTGTCCCTGTGAGTGCTCGTCTACCGCAGAGAAGAAGTACTCCGAATAGCGGGGTGGAAAGGAGGGTCGTGGAACACCTTGAAGTAACTCCCTTTTCTTCTTCAGGTGATGTCCCCGTGGGTGCTCCACATATGGTGACTACCAAGCAGCGTCCCGTGTGGTTGGTGGGACTCAGAATTACTGTTCAACGGCTGCAGACAGACCTGCTCTAGCCACCGCTGTATCATTTGTCAATTGGGACATTATTGAATAATGTTTAAAGAGTGTGTGGTTAGAGGACCACATGGCTGCTCAGTAAATGTCTCATAGAGGCACATTTTTAAAGAATGCCATGGATGCTGTAATAACCCGAGTAAAATGGGCTCTCGGTAGAGTTGGCAGCAGTTTACCAGAAAGTAAATGGCATTGGAGAATGCAAGTCTACCAATTTTGAAATTCGCTGAAAGGTGAGTCATAGCAACAAAGAGTCGTGGGATCTTGCGAAAACCTCAGGTTCTGTCACTGTAAAAAGCCAAATCTCTTTGTGCATCCCTTGAATACAGCATTGCCTCTCTGAGCAAATCATGAGGTCTCGAGAAGAATGTGGGCAAGACAATGGGTTCATTGATGTGGAAGCTTGTGCCGACCTTTGGAAGGAACTCTGGGTGTGGCCTCAAAGTCACTTTTTCCTTACTAAACACTGTATAAGGCAGGCCCTCTATTTCATCGATTCGTCTCGTGTAAGTTATGGCTATGAGAAGAGAACTTTCATGGTGAGTAGTGAAAGAGTATACGAAGCCATTGTCTCAAAGGAGGGCTTCATGAGAGCAGTCAATACCAGCTTAAGGTCCAATGTAGGGGGTGGCACCCTATGAAGTGAGTAGAGATTGTGAAGGCTTTTGAGGAACCTCCTTGATAGTGGGTGTGGGAACATGAAACCCCCCTCAATCTGTTCATGGAAAGCCTAGATGGCAGCAAGGTGGACCCTGATCAAAGAGATGGATAACTCATCCATCTTCAGGGTGTGTAAGTAGTCCAGAATGGTTTGCACTGGAGCTTCATTGGGGTGGACTTGTGTCTGCTGACACCAGGAGGTGACACACCTCCATTTTTGCAGGTAAGTTGCCTTGGTGGACTGTCTCCTGCTGTGTAGTAGAATATCCTTCATCCGCTCAGAACACTGAACCTCATGGTCATGGAACCCTTGAGGAGCCATGCACGGAGATGTAGCAACTGCGTTTTTGGGTGACACAGCTTGCCTCCATTCTGGAATAGGAGGTCGTAGCGAAGTGGTAGTGGGTAAGCTGGTTGGAGAGACAGGTCCTGAAGGGCTGGGTACCAAATCTGTCTGGACCAAGCAGGGGCTATCAAAATAACCCGAGTGCCATGAAGCTGAATTTTTGCACAACAGCCTGGGAATCAATGGAATTGGGGGAAAGGCATAATACAGTGATTCATCCCATCTAAGGAGAAACACATTGCCCTTGGATCCCCTGCCCTGTCCTGCTCGAGAGCAAAATTGGGGACATTTGGTGCTGTTTGGTGTTGTGAATAGATCCGTGATGGGATAGCCCCATTTGTGGAAGATGATATCCATAAGAACATAAGAATGGCCGTACTGGGTCAGACCAAAGGTCTATCTAGCCCAGTATCCTGTCTGCCGACAGTGGCCAGCACCAGGTGCCCCAGAGAGGGTGGACCGAAGACAATGATCAAGCGATTTGTCTCCTGCCATCCCTCTCCAGCCTCTGACAAACAGAGGCCAAGGACACCATTTTATCCCCTGGCTAATAGCCTTTTATGGACCTAACCTCCATGAAATTATCTAGCTTCTCTTTAAACTCTATTATAGTCCTAGCCTTCACAGCCTCCTCTGGCAAGGAGTTCCACAGGCTGACTACACGCTGTGTGAAGAAGAACGTTCTTTTATTAGTTTTAAACCTGCTACCCATTAATTTCATTTGGTGTCCTCTAGTTCTTCTATTTAGGGAACTAATAAATAACTTCTCTTTATCGGCCCTCTCCACACCACTCATGATTTTATATACCTCTATCATATCCCCCCTCAGTCTCCTCTTTTCTAAACTGAAAAGTCCCAGTCTCTTTAACCTCTCCTCATATGGGAGCCGTTCCAAACCCCTAATCATTTTAGTTGCCCTTTTCTGAACCCTTTCCAAGGCCAAAATATCTTTTTTGAGGTGAGGAGACCACATCTGTACACAGTATTCAAGATGTGGGCGTACCATAGTTTTATACAGGGGCAGTAAGATATTCTGGGTCTTATTTTCTATCCCTTTCTTAATAATTCCGAGCATCCTATTTGCCTTTTTGACTGCCGCTGCACACTGTGTAGAAGTTTGCAGAGAACTGTCCACGATAACTCCAAGATCTCTTTCCTGATTTGTCGTAGCCAAATTAGCCCCCATCATACTGTACGTATAGTTGGGGTTATTTTTCCCAATGTGCATTACTTTACACTTATCCACATTAAATTTCATTTCCGTGACTGCTTGGTGGAGTTCCCCCTCATGGTGAATTGTAAAGTTGAGGCTTAGGGCGTCCGCCATGGTGTTGTCGACCCCTGGTAAGTACATGGCTTTCAGGGTAACACTGTGCCTCATGCACCAATTCCAGAGGCAGACTGCCTCTGCGCACAGAGCTCTGGGACACGCTCCCCCCTGCCTGTTTATGTAATAGACAGTGGACGTTCTGTCTGTGAGAACATGAACTGCGCAGTTGTTTATGGAAGGGTCAAAGTGCCTGTAGGCATTTCTTACAGCCCCGAGCTCCAGAATGTTGATGTGTAACAGAGCCTTGTTTGGCAGCCTTTTGCCCTGGGCAGTTTTGCTTTGGAAGTGTGCATCCCAACCCAGCAGTGAAGCATCTGTGGTAATTTGTATGGCAGGCTCCTCCTGTAAAAATGGGATTCCAGTTAAAAGGTTGTGTGGACATGTCTACCAGTTGAGCGACTGCAGTACTTGCTCTGGCACAAGCACCGGTTTGTGCAACGAATGACGTGAGGGTATGTAAATCAATGCTAGCCAATGCTGTAAGGCATGGGAATAGAGGCATGCATACTGTATCACATATGTGGTGGCCATCACGTACCACATGAGTTGAAGACAAGTACCGACTGTGGTGGATGGGTTTGCGATGAGGGCAAGAACTAAATCTCAAAGGGTCTGGAACCCGTGTTGCGGAAGGTATGCCCTGGCTGATATGGCATCTAGTCTTGCTGCTATGAATTCTAAGTCCTGAACTGGATTGAGTGTTGATTTCTGTTCGTTGATTAAGAGCTCCAGCAGGTTGAACAGTCGCTTGGTCTTTATGATGTCGATCACTTCCCTTTCTGAACGACCTCTCAGTAAGCAGTCATCGAGGTAAGGAGAAATCATTACCCCCTGTTGTGTGAGATATGCAGCCACAAGTGCTAGGACTTTGGGGAATACTCGTAGGGCAGATGACAGGCCGAAGAGGAGGACTTTGTATTGAAAATGGTCCCCTCCTGCTGTAAAATGAAGGAAAGGTCTGTGTGATGGATGTATTGTAATGTGAAAATATGCATCTTGTAGGACGAGGACTGCGAACCTGTTCCCGCTGTCCAGCGCTGGTATGATTGTAGCCAGTGTAACCATTCTGAATCTCTGATGTCAGAGAACTTGTTTAGTCTGCGGAGGACTAGGATTGGTCTCCAGCCTCCTGTACACTTCTGGGTCAGGAAATAGGTGGAGTAGAACCCCCTTCTCCGGTATGGTTCGGGTACCTCCTCTATAGCTCCTAGATGAAGAAGCAGGTCAGTTTCTTGTTTGAGGGGTATCTTGTGAGATGGGTCCCTGAAGAGGGATTGGGTAGTGGAAAGGGTATGATGGAGGGAGTTGAATGGAATCGAATATCCCATGTGGATAATTTCTATGACCCGCTGGTCAGATGTTATGGAGGCCCATGATTAAGGAATGAGCATAATCTATGGCTGAATAGATGGTTCTGGTCTTGTTGCACTGGATGGTTGGGCATGCCCTCAATCAATGTTTCAAATTTTCTGCTTCAGGGTCTGGCCACCAGAGGAACATGGTTGCTGTTTGTGGTTCCTCTGGGTGCACTGCCTGGTGTGATTGTACTCATTTGGTTTGTATGGAGTATGGTTGTAGTACGAGTCCCTGCTTTTACTGTAGTGGGTGTAGCACCTGCACCTGTACAGTGGTGTGTACATTCCCAAAGTACGCACGGTGGTGTGCGTGTTTTTGCTATTGTGCTGAATCTCATCCGTGTTGCTGGCAAAAAGCTTGTGCTCATCGAAGGGGAGATCTTCTATCTTTGACTGCAGTTCTTTTGGCACCCCCATGGCCTGAAGCCATGATGTTCTTCTCATCACGACTGCTGTAGCCATTGTTCTTGCTGCTGTATCCACCACGTCAATCACAGACAGAGGTGCTGTACGGGCAGTTGTGTGGCCCTCACGTAAGACTGCCCTGAGTATGGGCTTCTTGGTATCAGGCAGATGCTCCATTAGGTCTGCTAGTTTGGAGTAGCTGTCAGAGTTGTGATTTGCCAGAAGTGCTGAGTAATTGGCTATCCTAAGCTGCAGGGTGGTAGATGGGTAGACCTTCTTTCTGAATTGGTCTAGCCTCTCGTGCTCCTTGTTGTCATTATTTGATCTAAGGTGAGGGGCCGTTGGCTTGCCGCAGTGATGGCCAGTGAGTTTAGGCGAGGAGAATGGGATATCTAGATCTTTAGGTGGGACAAGCTATTTCTTGTCCGCCTTTTGCAGGTCGGTTGAGCCAATGCTGGTGTTTGCCAGATGTCTCCAGAGACCTCCATAATTGCTTCATCTGTGGGCAATGCGATTCTGCCCTGTGATGATGGATGAATATTCTTCAGGAGATCATGCTGTTTCTGCTTAACGTCCTGACATTTTATTTCTTGTCATGTAGCAACCCTCTTTAAAAGGTCCTGGAATTGTTTCAGGTCCACTATCATGTGATCATCATCTGGGACTATGGCATCCTATGAAGGGGAAGTGGGATTGTCTTGTGACTGTGGCAGCCGAGTGACATCCTGATCATCAGCTAATTGGCCTTCCTCCTCCTCCTCTGAGTCAGGTATGGCTACCATGGTGTGGGATGGCGAAACTGGTGATTGCCTTTTTCCTGAGGATGGGGCAGTAGAGTGGTATTTGGGTGGTGCCCAGAAATCCACTGTGCCTGGTAATACGGCTCTGGGTAATACCAGCTTGGGTGCCACGGTCATGGGGTGTAGCGATGCCCTTGTAGAGATGAAGTGAGGGATGCCTGCTGGGAGGAGAATGCATTCCTCATCATAGATCTCTGTTGAGCACCCCCGTCCCTGCTTTGATGGTGAGTAGGATGGGTACGGTGCCGTATCGCAAATTATTTGGCCCACCTCTCAAACCATAACTTCGACAATTATTCAAAGTTAGGAGACTTATTACAACATCTCCTGGATACTATGAAATCCTTACTGAAGGCCATAGTGCAGGAGGGATATGTCTCCTGTAGTATTGCACTACAGATTACCATGGATGTGGCAGATACAGCCGCACGGGCTACTGCTACTGGGATTGCCATGAGAAGATCTTCGTGGCTCTCCACTGCAGGAGCTCTGTGAGAGCTCCAGAGTAAGACTGAAGATCTGCTGTTTGACAAACATAAGCTCTTCGCTGCCAATACTGATGAAGTTCTCCATTGGGGTAAAGACTCCTGCACCACACTACGTACGTTAGGGATGTACACGCCACCTTATAGGCGCAAACGCTATTATACCTATCAACGTAGGTATGATTACACGTTTCACAAGCAACAACCACACGCTCTAGAAAACCAGCGCATCCGTCAACAGCCTCAACCAAACCGTTCGTCCAATCAACCTTCGGCAAAGCAGCAGATTTGACTTCCTCATCAAGGATGCAAACACGACTACCATAGTCAACGTGGAACACAACTCTCCCCATCTTTTTCACCATCATCTGAAGCCATACCACCATCATTGGTCCGATATCATGTCAGAAAAGTGGGTACTGGAAGTTATAGTATCCAGTCTCTCCATCCCGTTTGTCGCCATTCCACCAACTACCCCATCCATCCCGTCCCTTTTCAGGGACCCGTTTCACGAGCAATTGCTGAAGCAAGAAGTCCAACACCTACTCACCATTGGCGCAATAGAGAGGGTACCCAGGCAGTTTCGGGGAAAAGGATTTTATTCTCGATACTTCCTTATCCCAAAAAAGACAGGAGGATGGAGACCTATTTTGGACCTGTGCAAGTTAAATTGCTACCTTCAAAAACATCGCTTCAAGATGGTGACCTTAACCACTATCATTCCGTCATTGAACAAGGGAGACTGGTTTGCAGTCCTCGACTTGCAGGACGCTTATTTCCACATCGCAATCCACGTGGCACACAGACGCCTTCTCCGTTTCCAGCTAGGAGACAAGCATTTTTAGTACAGGGTACTGCCCTTTGGCTTGGCATGTGCCCCCAGGGTCTTCTCCAAAACTCTAGCAGTAGTGGCGGCCCACTTACGCAGAACAGGAGTGACGATATTTCCCTACTTGGACGATTATCTCATCAGAGGGCGCACATACACAGAGGCATGCCAAATGGTGACAACAGCGTCTCAAATATTCGTGTCCCTGGGTCTTCTCATAAATGCGCAAAAGTCCTCACCAGAGCCGACACAGGACCTGATTTTCATAGGAGCACAGCTCGACTCAAATGCAGCACATGCTTACCTACCAAGGGAACGCTTCGGGGCGATTCAAGACCTTATACACACTCTGATGCATGCTCCAACGCTCCCTGTACGTATTTGCTTACAACTGATGGGACACATGGCTGCCTCCACCATCGTGGTTCAAAACGCAAGGTTACATTTTTGCTGCCTCCAACATTGGCTGGCCACGGTTTACATTCTAGCGGAACACAGCGTCCACAAACTGGTGTTAGTACCGTCACAGGTGTGGGAATCTCTCCAGTGGTGGACCAAGCCACACAACCTCATGGCGGGCATTCTGTTCCACCGTCCGCAGCTGTCAAAGCAAATAACTACAGATGCATCTCTTACTGGTTGGGGAGCACATATGGACAACCTTACAATCCAAGATCGCTGGTCCAAACAGGAGATGCTGTTGCATATCAACGTACTCGAACTAAAGGCAGTACGACGTGCATGCAATTATTTCCAGTCCCATATAAGAAATACGACTACCAGAATTCTCACAGACAATATTGCAACCATGTATTACATCAAGAGACAGGGGGGTGCCCAATCCCGAACTCTCTGTATAGAAACAATTCGTTTGTGGAATTGGTGTATCTGCAACAACACCGTACTCACAGCCTCCTATTTACCAGGGGTCGACAACTTAATTGCAGACTCACTCAGCAGGCAATTTCCCCACGATCACAAATGGGAAATCCACACAGACATTCTGCATCGCATATTCACCCGATGGGGGTTCCCTACGATAGATCTGTTTGCAACTTCAGTCAATGCAAAGTGTCCCAACTATTGTTCCAGGGCGGGAATAGGACATCATTCCTTGGGAGATGCCTTTCTCCGCCATTGGGGAATGTCGTTGCTATACACATTTCCCCCAGTCGTTCTAGTGTCCAGAATCCTGGAAAAAAATCAATATGGAAGCGGCTCAAGTAATCCTCATAGCCCCAGCGTGGGCTCGTCAGCCCTGGTACTCAATGCTCCACCAGCTCTCCGTGAGGGT
The DNA here is from genome assembly GCA_032595735.1 of Pelochelys cantorii. NCBI lineage: Eukaryota > Metazoa > Chordata > Testudines > Trionychidae > Pelochelys > Pelochelys cantorii. Next base: position 30,689,511 of record CM064331.1, read on the forward strand.
ACCGTACACCCTGCCTCTTCTTCTGGACCTCCTGACCCAAGACAACGGCTCCCTGTGTCATCCGAGGCCCACAACCCTGCACCTCACAGCATGGATGTTAGTTGGTTCAACGCTTCCCAATACCTCTGTTCGCAGCGAGTCAAACAAGTATTGATGCACAGCAGAAAGGATTCTACACAGGCAACATATTTAGCCAAATGGACCAGATTTCAGGCGCGGTGTGGGAATAACTCGGACCCTCACATGACAACCGTATCCCACATACTTGATTATATTCTACATCTCCACGACACGGGCCTTGCAATAGCCTCCTTCCGAGTGCATTTGGCGGCAATTAGTGCATTTCACCATATGGGGGAAGGGCTCTCCTTGTTTGGTCACCCCACTACAAAGAGGTTTCTGAAAGGACTCACAAACCTCAACCCACCACGGAAGCCGCCTGCACCCTTGTGGAACCTTGACCTCGTTTTGGACACTTTGACTCACCCACCCTTTGAACCCTTAGCCACAACATCACTACAACTCCTTACCACCAAACTTCTGTTTCTACTAGCAATCACGTCAACTCGTAGAATAAGCGAGATAGTAGCTTTCATGGCATCACCACCATACACAATATTTACTAAAGAATCAGTAATGCTGAGATCCTACCGGGCGTTTATCCCAAAGGTCTGTTCGGAATTCCATATCAATGAACCGGTTGTCCTCCCATGTTTCCACCCCAAACCTCATACTTTGGTGCAAGACGCAACGTTGCACACACTGGATGTAAAGAGGGCATTGGCGTTTTACATCGACAGGACGCGGGGGTTCAGAAAAACGGATTGTCTGATAGTATCACTGGCGGATCGCTCCAAGAGACAACCCTTGACTTCCCAGCGCATTGCAAGACTGATAGTCTCATGCATTACCATGTGTTACTCCATACGTAATAAACCCCTTTAATGCCCACCTAGGGCTCATTCCACTAGGGCAGTAGCCACTACTACAGCTTAGGTAAGAGGAGTCCCATTTTGTGACATCTGTTGGGCAGCGACATGGTCATCCAATACTACCTTCATGAAACACTATGCCGTAGTGGATCAATTTGCTGCAGATTCCTTGATGGCTACGGCAGTACTCTCTCATACTCAGAAACTTTAATTCCGGAGCCCTCCGGCAATTTAGGTACTGCTCCAAAGTCACCAGGAGTGGAGCACCCACGGGGACCACTCAAAGAAGAAGAAGTTACTCACCCTGTGAAGTAACGATTGTTCTTCAAGATGTGTCCCCGTGGGTGCTCCACGACCCGCCCTCCTCCCCGCTCCGGAATTGTTTTTATCATTTCAGATAGCGGGTGAGAGGAACTGGGCAGGGCTGGACCGCGTGTGACGGATGAAAGGCACGAATGCTGCCAGAAGAAAGCCATGCATGCGCGGTCTGGCAGAGCACAGCTATGACAGTTCTCCAATTTGTGGCGCTGGGACAGGGCCCGACACCAGGAGTGGAGCACCCACGGGGACACATCTCGAAGAACAATCATTACTTCACAGGGAGAGTAACTTCTTCTTTCCCTGCCGGAGGCTGCCTGTGAGTTTCTCCCGGTGCAGGGAGAGATCTCGCAGCTTATCTGTGCCTGGCCAGTGCTGAGGCAGATGACTCTGAGGCTGTCATGTCCCTCCCATTCTTTTTGGGGGACCCAGCCGGTGGCAGGCATCTGGCAGGGGAAATCCTGCTCCTTTGATGTGCCTTCAGCATTAAAGAGGCTGATCTGCACCTGGGGATCTGTGTCCTTTGATCCTGTGCAGCCTCTGCCTGGGGCTGTAAAGCCCTCTCCATACGGGACATAGGGAGCCGAAGCTCTCTGTCCTCCCTCGCTCTTGCAGGCAGGGTTTTACAATGGTCGCATTCCTGAAGACTGTGTGCCGCCCCCAAGCATTTGACACAGCAGCTGTGTCCATCTGAGGCTGGGATAGGATCGCTGCAGCTAAGGCACTTTTTAAAGCCTTGTGAGGCAGGCATATTCCAGTTGTTGGCAGTTGGGCTGGAGGCGGGGGAGGTTAGTGAAGGTGCTGACTCCCTGTTGATGTGAGGGTGTCAGGTTGTGAAGGTGTGGGGTTTTTTTGTGTGTGGTTTTTTTTTGAGCCAGCTGACCGAGAGCAAAGGCTGCCGCTGAAGCGGCTAGTGGTGAGGAAACAGAGTGTTCCCCGGCTTGATTTGTTTGCCTTTGAAGTGGTAATAAAGTATCGAGGATCCAAGATGAATTGAGGTCAAAAGATTGAAGGTTTTATCTATGAGGAGAAAAGTGCGTGAAGCGGCAGGATGACTCCGTCTAGGCCAAGGGCAGTAGAAGAGGAACTGAGGGGAGGGGAGGGGGGGGAGTTGGGCCCCGCTCAACTGTCAAACTGCCAGCAGCGTGAGACACCTGCTGCACATGCGCGCCCGACTAGCAACTGCTTCGAAAAAGCTCCGATCTGCGGCACCGGGACGAGCCCAACACCATACGTGGAGCACCCACGGGGACATCACCCGAAGAAGAACTAAGGGTATGGTGGACAGAGCCTGAGGGGAGTGTATCCCAGGAATTACATGAGCCAATAAAGCAGGGTGGATAACAACATAAGAATGGCCATACTGGGTCAGACCAAAAGTCCATCTAGCCCAGTATCCTGTCTGCCGACAGTGGCCGATGCCAGATGCCCCAGAGGGAGGGAACACAACAGGTAATTCTGATGTCATCTCGCTGCTGTCACCCATTTCCAGACAAACAGAGGCTAGGGACACCATTCCTACCCATCATGGCTAATAGCCATTGATGGACCTAACCTCCAGGAATCTATCCAGCTCTTTTTTGAACCCCTGTTAAAGTCCTACTTTTAAGTAGGACTTTAACAGGGGTTCAAAAATGATTATTAAAAAAATCAATTAAAGAACAGATGTTTTTAATTTAAATGGGATTTGTTTAAACACTTTTTTCTTTTTAAAAGCAAACATGTTTAATTAAGGCTTAGACTTAGTATAATCTATTAAAATAATTTAAATAAATTTGGTGAGCCACTTCAAATATTAATGAGTTCAAGAGTACTGTTTTTTATTATATGGTGGGGGAGGCTATAATTAGAGATCAGGTCAAGTTTTATAAATGTCACCATGTCATGTATTGCATTATCTGTATTATTTTCAGTTTTTATCATAAAACAAATGCTGGTATTCACATTTTTCCAAATGTAAGTATTTTCTGTTGTGCAGAAAAGAAAGCTTTTGTCTTAGTTACATCTTGTTTCTTAAAGAAAGATAAAAGAAAAGTAGGAGAAAAAAAATAAATGAGATTCTTAAGTATTGAATAGCTATAAAATTTACATGGTTATTCGAAGATTTCATCCAGGCACATAATATGAGCTCAGTATGTTTCAAATGTATGTCCTCTCTGTATAATGGTACGGGACACAATTGAAGCAATGGGGGAAGAGAGGGGACAACAAAAACTCTTTCAAAGAACAAGCCAAAACTGTTAAGTACGTTTGGGGACTAGGATTCTGACCAGGAGACCAATCTTCCATATCAGTCTTTGACTGGAAGATGAAGATATGTCTTTGAAGCCCTAGATTTAGGAAGCTTGAGTTTGTTCACTTACATCCATTCTCCAGAATGAACTCTCAATAGCTGTCACAGTCAACTGTAGATATGTGGCCCTAGTTCAATCCATAATTAACATAACACTTCTCTGAGGAGTGATCCACAGAGACGTAGATGCCTAGAAAAATCCCCATAACAGGGCTATCCATAAAGTCTGAATTAGGTAAAATGAATGGGGAGAGAAAGGCGCCTTAGGACAGAGGTACTCAACCTTTTTCTCTGTCATCCGCCCTCCTCCCCCCTGCAACATTCTATAATAAGTTCATGGCCTACCTTTGTCAGAACTGTTTTTCTGCATATAAAAGCCAGGACCAGTGTTAGGAGGTAGCAAGCAGGCAACTGCCTAGGGCCCCTGCAAAGCTGGGTGATTGAACTTGATTCTTTTATAAATTTCAGGTTACTGGACATTTTAATATCAATATTATTTTATCAGTATATCCTACAAACAGATTTTCATCTCCCGAATCTAGAGAATGCACCAAGCTCCCTTTCGCTGCGCCTGTGCACCCTCTATGGGACTGTCGACTAGCGACGTGAAAGAGTAAACATATACACAGTTAACCTAGGAGTCTGGGCTCATCCGTTAACCTTCATGGACAGCAGTGCAAGGGAGGAGAGACAGGCAAGCACCAGCTCCTAGGAGCCATCTACCTGCCCCCACTGCTGCCTCTGATACTGAGGCAGCAGCATGGGGGGAGGGGCAGGTGGAAGCCGGTAAATGCAGGAAGCTGGCTTTTAAACCCATCCCCATGCATACTGGCTCCCGCAAAGTGCAGGGTGGGGGAGGTGGCTCTACGTGAGCCAGTATGTATAGAGAGCTGGCTTTAAGCTGCCCCACTCCTCCCCTTTTAAACATGTAATTGTTGAAATTCAGTGATTATACAGAAACGATTTTAACATTCTTACTGTTGACACTACAAATGAGAGTGAGGGTCCCAAAATATGCATACAGTGCAATGAAACATGCATTGGCTGGGTTAGCTAATTCTTGCTCAGATAGCTCAGGACAGATGCAGTGTAAACATACCCTCAGTCTTCTCAACACAGACATATAAAACAGTATTGCTTACATCAAGTAGTAACAAATCATGAACGAAGCATCTCCGAAACATAAAATGTTTAAAAGTGAGCTATTTTGTACTTATCTGCTTGTTTTTGAGCCTTTACAGGTTTATTTGTAAGCTTTAAAAAAGACACTTTTTTAAAATGAAAGCTGAGATTTTCACATCATAGGATTGCAGAGCTGGAAGGAACCTCATATCATGAAGATTCAGCCCCCTGCATTGGTGGTCAGATGAAGGAAACCTAGAGCATCCAACTTATTTTTAAAAGTTTCCAAAAATGGGGACTTCGTGGTCTCCCTTGTAAGCCATATTCCAAAGCTTAACTACCCTTCTAGTTAGGAAAAACTTTGATACCTAGCCTAAATTTCCCTTGCTGCAGCATAAGACTATTACTTCTTGTCATCTTCAATGGTCATGGAGAACAATTGATACCTGTCCTCTATAACAAGCCCTTAACGTCCAAGACTATTAGCAGGTCACACTTCAGTCTCTTCTCAAGATTAAACATACCTAGTTTTTTCAACTTGGCATCATACATGAAGTTTCCAAAACCTTTTAGCATCGTTTTTGTTGCTCTCTTATGTGCTCTTTCCAATTTGTCCACATCCTTCCTGGATTGTGGGGCCCAGAACTGGACATAGTACTCCAGCTTAAGTGTTACAATGCCAAGCAGAGTGGGCTCTTTATCTCTTGTGTCCTACATACAACCCTCCTCCTGTTAACATACTTCATATTCTCCTCATTCTGCAGCTGCAGCACATGGACGCTCATATTCAGTTCATTGTCCCCTCCATCCTTTTCAGCTGTACTACCACCTACACGGTTGTTCCCCATTTCCTGGACATGCATTTGGTTTGTCTTTGGTAATGTGACTCCCGGAGCTGGGACTGGATGACACACGAGGCTTGTTATAAAAACCACAGGCTGGCGAGGTCAGGAACAGAAGCTAACCCCTGCGGTCTAGGGCCGGGCTCAGAGCACTCACTGCTGTCCAGATGTAACGCCTTTGGGTGCTTACGGCAATGTGGACTCCCCGAGCTCTGGCGAGCTGCACTGACAGGTAAAGGGGGAGGTGCTGAACCAATCTCTGCCGAGAGTCAGTGAACCAAACCGTAACGGAAACCACTTCAACCTCCTCCCCCCGCACGGCTTTTGTCCCAGCACCTGCGCATGCGGGAATCGTGCCCTAGCAACCCAGCGCTCCGCCTGCCGGGCGGCAGTAACGGACTCTGTAAGATCGAGCTGCTGCCATCTCTCGGCTATTCCTAGGACTGCACTCTTCCCCTAACTGCCGACCGCCTGGCCTACCGAGCCTCTCGCGGCTGTTCCTATGACTACCCCTCCTCCCCCTCCCCCTCCCCCTCGTTCCCTTCCTGCTTCTCGCGAGACTGCTAGTGGCGCTCGGGACAAATTTGAAGCAAACGGCGGCGGCGCGAGAGCCGGAGCGGCGCTGAGAGCGACGGACGCGATTGGTCCCCCCAGGTGAGAGACGCCCAGGGCCTGGTGCCGACCGAGCGGCGTTGGAGGGCGCAGGGCTGGTTCCTGCGTCCCGCAGCACAGCGCTTCCTTCCCCCGCCGTGGGTAGGGGGGGGTGGGTCACTTGAAACTGTTTGTTGAACCCGACACCAGATTGCAAAGACTTCGGGAAGTGTCCGGGGGGGAGCGCGCGGGAGTATTTTTGCACGTGTGGTGTCTGCAGCCCCACCTGTACCCCAGCTGTGCTGGCTGGGCAGCTGGAGCCGCTTGGTGGTGCCTGGACATGAGGAGGCCCTGCAGCGATCCCGGACCTTTCCCATCAGCACCGCGGCTCAACGACGTGCTCGTATCTTCCCCAGCAATGGGAGCGGAGAAGAAGCTGCTGCAGATCAAAGATGCGTTCGAGATGGCTCAGAAACCTCATCAGAACCATGCCAAGCTCGTGGCAGGTTTGAAGCGGACCTACAATCAGGTGAATATCCTCCAAGGGATTGGCCGTGCCAAGAGCACAGGTGTGGGAGGGCACTTTTTAAAATTCGGATTGAGCTAAGGGCCATCATCAAGTTTAGTTCCTTCTATTCCATGTGCAACCCATGCTGCTTTTTGTGTGACCTAGATTATAGAGCACTGGGCTCCGGACAGCTGGGGTCTAGTCCCAGCTCTGCCACTAGGCAAGTCACTTTCCTGCCCTGTGCATCGGTTTCCTCATTTGTAAAATGGGAATCGTAATACTAATTCCATTTATATACCATTTTGAGCTATGTGGATGTAAACAACAAACTAGGCGTTATTATTGTTTATTATTCAACCTTGCTTTCTCTAACATGCATAACAGCATGTGCATTTAAAAAAACCCCTAAAAACAAAGCTTTATCAAACAGTACACTACACCCCCAATTCTCCCTCCAGGAAGAAGAAGAAAAAGAGAACGAACTTCATATGACAGATAATACTTGCATTGAGTCATGCACTATTGGAAAATACTCAGACACTACAGTGACAGAGTGGTGTAAGAACCTCTTTAGATTGGTGTTGACAACTCAAGTTAGAGGGGAGCCTAGAGTTCAAACTATGGTACAGATTGTTACAGTTTAGTTCTTAAGTAGGTCATTTTGCTGAAAGCACATTGTGTAGAGGAACTGTACTTACTGTTTTAGACCTATAAAGACCTAAATGGGAGCTGCTTATCTGAGACACTACCTCTTTTCTCTGATTCTATCATGGTAAGATTGCTAATGTTCTGTGTTTTTAATATATTGCAGCTGAAAGATAAGATGGTTTTTCATGAGGAGTTTGTTCATTACCTTAAGTATCCTATGATAATCTACAAGCGTGAACCAGCAGTGGAACAAGTGATAAATTTTGCAGCTAGGTTTGTTACTTCATTTCATTTGCCGGAGAAAGAAGATGATGCCGAGGAAGAAGAAGAAAACTCACTTCTGAGTTATTTGTTTAATTTTTTGTTTAAGGTACCATGACAACACTTACCAAATTGTTAATGTGATGGTGAAATCTCCATGTAAGGGAAGAACTTGGCACTTGTGTTCCAGTTGATAAGTACATTACTATATAAATCTGAGGCCTGGTCTAAACTTAAGTTTTGCCAGCATGGCTAGGTATGGGGAGTAATTTTTTTTGTTTGATGAAGCTATTTCAGTAAAAGAGCTAGTGTAGATGTACTTATCTATGTAAGAGTGCTTATAGAGGTATCGTTTATGTTTGTTGCTCAAATAAGAATAAACTATACTGATAAAAGCACAGCTATATCAATATATGTCTGCATTAGGAGGGTTTGGTGGTTTAAGTATACCAGTGCAGTTAAACCAAGAGCAGCTGCCTGTTACGCCACTCATCTGAGTGTTGCTGTGCAGCTCTGCAGAGGAGGTGGGAGGGTGGAGAATTTTTTGTTTATGATGTTGTATCTGTGGTCAAAATCATAACCCTTTGGCCATTGTGATGTCTTCTTTTTGTTTTTAGTCTCACAGTGCGAACAGCCATGCTGTTAGATTTCGAGTTTGCCAGCTTGTTAATAAGCTTTTGGGAAGTATGCCAGAGAATGCCCAGATTGATGATGATCTCTTTGATAAAATTAACGAAGCTATGCTAATTAGACTGAAGGATAAGATTCCAAATGTGAGAATCCAAGCTGTACTGGCATTGGCTAGACTTCAGGATCCCAATAATGGGAACTGTCCCGTGGCTAATGGTGTGTTTGTATACCTGTTATCCTTTTCTTTTAGTAAGCACAGTTAAGTTAACTTGTTCTAAGATTTTCTTTGTAAGTATTGTCTAAACCTGGGCTACTCAACTTTGGAAGCCCTGGGGGCCACAGTGATACAGCATATGCCAAGGGCTGCAACTTAAGTGTGGTTGCATATACATGCAAATAGCTTATTTCACACAATGCCTTGGTGCTCTTGGCACCTCTTCCTTGGGGGGTTAGAAATGCTGACACACTGTACCCATCTGTGCCAACCAGCCTGTGCACTTGCATCTTTCAGTGCTCACCCTGCCTGTGAGATGCCTTGCCGTTGTGGAGCATGTTCCCAGTGTAGGCCCTGTTCACAGGATCCCACCCACGGGCCGTGTGTTGAGCCCCACGCAAACCCAAACTGCACGTGAGCCACAAACAAACGGGCCTCATACAGCCCATGGGCCACGTGTTGAGTAGTCCTAGTCAAACTCTGAATACTATACAAAATGTAGCTGTCACTTGTTTACTAATTCTAGCAATTTTAAGGCAGATATATAGAATAGAAAATACTTGAATCTGTAATGTTTAAAATGTACTTAACATATTTAATTATTTTATCTTGTAGCATAAAGGGCCATATAGTAAAACACAAATAAAAATAAAGATGTTATCTCAATAGACTGCCAACCAAAAGAGCTAACCCTTGGTAATATTGCACTATCAAATAAAAGGCATTTTAAATGTTCCCAAAGGTTGAGAGAAATGGGATTAACAGATCTAAGTAATGAAAAGTAAAACAAAGTAAAAAATCAGGATAAGCCTGGCAATACAAATAGGTTTCTGCTGTGCCCTGAAGTTAGCTAGTGTAGAGTACAGTCCTGCTTCTGTGGGGGAGAGTTTCTGAACTGAAAGTCCTGCTTGATGCTTCATTTTGAGAAGCTACGGACTGGACCCTTAAACAGCAATGATCTTTTGTATCAGTCGTTATATTTAGGGCCTAGAATGTTCTATAAAGTGCTTACCACATAAGAGAGATCCAGAGAGGCTTTTTAATACAATTTGAGAAATAGATCAAATCTATTTGCAGGTATCTTGTAGATGGGTTTTATTTTATTATGATGTAAATTTCAGTTTTTTAAAGAAACATTTAGTGCTAATGACTGATTTTTTTTTTTCTTTCAGTTTACAATGCTTTGCTTGAAAATGATTCACATTCAGAAGTGAGGCGTGCAGTGTTGTCATGTATTGCCCCATCAGCTAAGACTTTGCCAAAAATTGTAGGCCGCACTATGGATGTTAAAGAGGCTGTCAGGAAACTGGCATATGAGGTAAACAGGTCTCTTAATTTTAGTTACAAGGTTATATATTTTTGTAAAGCTTATTACTTTTCTTATTGGGAACACCTAACTTCCAGGACTGATATGTTCAGTTACAAGAAAAACCACTGCCTAAAACTGCTACGTTCAAGGACTCTTAAGGTGCGTCTACATAGCACCCTTACTGCAAAATAAGCACGCAATTTGTGCTGTGCAAATTGCGTAGCTTATTTCAATCTTATTTTGAAACTTGGTCTGTGTTTGAAAGAAAACGGCTATTCCAAAATGTCCCTTATTCCTCGTGCAATGAGGTTTGCAGGGACATCGGGATAGCAAGCCTGTTATATTTCAGCATAACAGGCTTGCTCTTAAGACATGGAATAGCTATTTCAGGATACCTATCCCGAAATAGCTCTGCAGTGTAGACGTAACCATAAGTAGCATCTCCTGAACTTTTAGTAGTAGTCATTTTTTTTTCCTTTATGATACAACCTTCATAGAGCTCCTTTGTAAAAGTAGTTTATGATAGAGTATGTGGATTCTAGGGCCCATCTTTTCAGTAACAGAAAGCATAAATAGTCCATTCACTCACTATTATTCTTTCTTTACCAATCAGTGGGTGTGACTGTGAATAAAATTTATATCTGTATAAGTAGATATTGTTTCCTAAAATCTGGCTATTGGTAGGTGTGTTGATGTGGTACTTGTTTGGCATGTGCTTTTTGTACTATCATAATATGAACAATTACTAATATTACTGTGGTAGCTCCCACATGTGTTAGGTGATTATGAAAGAGAAAACATTTCCTGCCTCAAAGAGCTTATAGTCTGAAGGAAAACAAACTACCACATACAAGCAACATATTTGGAATGGTGACCTGTGTTCCCTCTAAGATTTTTCCATCCGTGAGCAGAGTGAGCTTGTTTGGATGTGTGCCACTGTAGCACCTAGGGATGTAAGTGACTAGTCAACTATTTGATAAACTTTTGCTTATCAGATAGTTGACTAGTCCCTCAACTAGTCATCCCCCTTGCTGCCTCTATCAGGGCCAGCAAGGGTGGTGGGAGCAGGAGCCAGTGCTGCGGAAGGCTGGCTTAAAAGCTGGTTCCCCCCAGCACTGTCTCTGCAGGGGGCAGGGGAAAGAGGGCATAGTGGGACTGGGTGCAATCTGGGAATCAGCAGATCCCTGGCTTGTGCCTAATCCCAGAGCCTTTAAGAGCCGGCAGGCTCTTAATACATTTAAAAGGCTGAAGCATAGCAAGGGGGACCAGTGTGAACTGGGACAGCTGATTCCTGGCTCACTCCAGGTCCCCTGCTGCGCTCCAGCCTTCCTACATTTAAGGCTGGTGCACAGTGTGTGTGTGTGTGTGTGTGTGTGTGTGGGGGGGGGGGGGAACCCTGCACAGGCCCGGCTTGTGCCAGGTCCCCCCTGCTGTGCTTCAACCTTTTAAATGTATTAAGAGCCTGCTATCTCTTTAAGGCAGAGCCGCGCCGGGGTTAGCTCCAGGTCTGGAAGCTAATGCTCCTGTGGCTCCCCTGCTTATTGACTAATCAACGGAAAGTAAATTGGCTAGTTGATTAAACTAAATTTAACATCCTTAATAGCACCCACCAGTTACTAACACACTTTTATATACATATAAAAATGGGTGGGTGGGGAGTGAGTGTGTGTGAGTGTGAGGGGAAAAATACTAAAACAAGGGATAATTAACAAGGTTCATGACCCTGCACCCTCCCAGCTTGACACCCAGTCTTGCTCCCATTGTTCCTGAGTCCATGGGCTCCCCAACCTCTCCATCCCCATCCTGCACACCCTTTACCACTAACCCTGCATTTTTGTCCCCTTCTGCACAGTGCCCTCTTCATCCCAACCCCTACGCTTTCCTCCTAGTTGTGCTCCCAACCCCCACGCTGTTCTTCCAGCATGTCTTGCCACTCTGCCCCCCCTCCTCTCCCTTTGCCCAGAAACACCCATGCCCTGTTGCCCCTCGCCCTCTGGCTATGGTGCCCTAGGCATGGGCTAAGTTTGCCCAACCTTAAGGCTGGCCCTGTGATAGGGCAGCTGATCTCCATGTGGCCCTGGCTGCTGGCTGCCACACCGCTCCGGCCCAACCCCTACCCCAGCTGTCCACTGTGTAGTGTCTCAGGCTTGGGCCCTGGCTGCTGGAACTGCCGCCGCTGCTGCTTCACACATGGCGGCTTGGGCCCCGGCCGCTGGAACTGCCTCTGCAGCTGCTACCGCTGCCCACCATGTTGGGAAGGGCTGAAGATAAGACCAGGGGTATGTGGGGGCTGTCTAGCTGCTCTTGGGGCAGGGCGGGGCAGCCGCCCCACACGTGGCCCTGCTCCAGAGCAGCTGAGCAGCCTCTGCGTGGCCCTGTTGAGGCGTTAGGTGGGCCTCAAATTCTTGGTGCTTGCCCACCTTAGAGGGAACCATGATGATGTCTAACAAATGTTAATTATATCTTAAATTGTTGAGAGATTCTATAAGACAGAAACTATCTAACTTGTTTTGAGGCTAAATCCCCATGTTTGTGGATGTGGAAGAAAAATACTGGGTTTGAGTAATGTAGCAGTCTTGTTTGTGTCATTACTGATAGCTTTTCTTGAGTGCTTTAAGTGGAATGTTACTGCTATATAATATGTTACTTGTGAATCTTTTTTCTTAAGCCAGGAACGGGAAAAGACTTAAGCTTCAATTCTGCTCTGAGAGCTAAACAGGGCTGTGTTAGAAGAAAAATGGAGTGAGTGGTGAGGGGGCTGTCTGGATGTTTTATGTTAAGGAATATAGATATCAGTGTCTTATTAGTATGAATAAGATATGGCAAGAGGGTTGACTTATAGTTGCTGTGGAAATAATAAAGGAATTTTCTAATGGCTGTTCGAATGCTCAATTACTCTGTTAAGGTTTTTAACACTCAGCACCATAATGAGAGCTTGAGGTATTGAATTGCTGGATGTAATTTGTAAAAATGTGTTTGATAGTCAAATACCAATTCCTGTTTTTTGTCTTGTTTTTTTAGGTTCTGGCAGAAAAAGTTCACATGAGAGCTTTGTCCATAGCTCAGAGAGTAAAACTTTTGCAGCAAGGACTTAATGACAGATCTGGTGAGAGAACTATTTGAATTTGTATGTGTTTTGGCTTAGAATATCAGTTCCATAAACATTTTTTTTTTCAGGAGTTTAAAAATACTCTAAAAGAAAATGTGGAAGATACTTCTATAAATATAATATGATGGCAGAATGTTAGAATGTAGATACATAATAGAGTTCAGTTAGGTAATAGAGGATTGCAGGGAGTCATTGTGTGTGTGTGTGTGTGTGTGTGTGTGTGTGTGTGTAAAATGTGAACAGTTTAATGCAAGGTTAGTATTTTTTTTATTTTTTTTAAGTAGATTTAAAGTTGCCAGGTATCCAATTTTTGACTAGACTGCCCATCAGAAATGCCCAGCATTGCTGACTGGGCTGTGAAAGTCTACTTGTGGCACAGGCAGGCTCCCTGCTCAACTCCATGCAGCTCCCAGAAATGGCAACATGTCCCTCTGACTCTAGGGGTAGGGCAGCATGATAGAGGCACTGCATGCTGCCTCCTCCCTGCTCTGAGCGTAGATGCCACAACTCTCATTGGCCAGGAGTATGGCCAGTGGGAACTGCAGCTGCAGCACCTGCAGCTAGGGGCAGTGTGCAGAATCACCTGGCTGTGCCTGCAGCTAGGAATCAGAGGGACGTGTTGCTGCTTTCAGGAGTTGCCTGAGGTAGCACTGGCTAGAGCTCAAGTCCCTCCTGTGCCCCATCACCCTGTCCCTGTCTTGAGTATCCTTCTGCATCAAAAGCCACAGCCGGCAACCCTCTCCTGTACTCTGAACTGCTTGAAGCCCTATCCTGCACCCCAAAACACTCATCGCTGGCCCCAACCCGGGGCCTGCACCTCCAGCCCCTGCCATAGCATGGTGAAAATGAACAAGTGGGCGAGGATGAGGGAACATGAGTGAAGAAGGGATGGGGTAAGGGAGTGAGTGCGGGTGGGGGTTCAGGGAGGAGGATGGGGCAATGGTACTCTATTTTCTGCAAATAGTAAAACTGGCATCTCTAGTTCAGCTAAATGTATTGAGCAGAGTAATCTTGGCCCATAACTTTTCCCAAACATCTACATAGGGTAACTAGAGCTGATGCCAAATTCAATAGACCAGTTCAGTTCTTGTTTATCTAGCTGAAGATAGGACTTCAGTCCTTCCTATTTGGAAAATGTTAGCTACATACCACAAGTAGGACTGTATGGACACAGATTAAAAATGAAGTTACTTTGTTGTAATTGTGCTTTTTCAAGCTGTTCTACTCGTGTCTCATGAGTATTTCTCTATCCCCATTACTGTGGAGTACATATTTTTTTTTAAATTTCAGAATAAGGGAATATGAGATGTTGGAGCTGTTCTGCTGTACATGGTCTCGCATGTGGGAGAAGGAGCGCACAACATGAATATAAACATGGCCAATAGAACACTGCTAGCCAAAATATTGTAATCTCACACACATGCAGCTTGTGCACTAGTGGGGCCGATCCACATAGACAAAACATCTAGAACAGGGCTACTCAACACGTGGCCCATGGCGTCTTGAGCCGCTTCCCGGGCCACCTGTTTGCCTCATTGCTGGGGCTCCAGCGGCAGCGCTGAGCTGCGAGCCGAGCGGCTTTGAGACAAGCTGACTTTGCAGGAGCTGCCAGCCGGGGGGGGGGAGATGGGGCAGCAAAAGGTGGTGGCAGAGCATACCTGCCGCATCTGCCACAATGGCAGTACCTTCCTGCAAGCGGAGCCACACGTTGCGGCACCGAGACAGGCCACGTTGGTGCATGCGTGGGAGCTGCCGCCCGGCGGGTAGGGGGTGGGAGGCAAAAGGCAGCAGCAGAGCACGCCTGCCAGGTCTGCCACAGCAGCAGTACCTCCAGGGGCAGTGGGGGATCCGGGCAGCGAGGCACATGGCAAGGCAGTGGCAGAGCTGGGCAGCAAGAGCGAGGTGGCGGTGGAGCCAGGCAGCGAGGCCAGGGTGAGAGATCTGCGCTGGGGCTTGGGTAGGGTTACCATACGTCCATTTTTTCCCAGATATGTTCTTCTTTTTACATGTTAAATCGTGATCCAGACAGGTTTTTTTAAAAGGCAAAAAATGACTGGGATTTTTTGCTCTGCAAAGGGGATGGCGAGGGAGGGGATGGCACGTGCCTTCAATGGACCGTTCAGAGCTGCGTGCCCGGACCGTTCACAGCTGCTCTGCAAACGGGCCCCAGCGCCTGGACGGAAAAGGGTGTGGCTCCGGTGAGACCCAGGGCATTACTCGCTGCCGTGCTAGATTTATGTCCCCGGCTCTGTGGGAGGGAAAGGGCATTGAGTTAGAGGAGGGAGATTGGGGGTGCCTGGCTCTGGTGGAGGGGAAGGGCATTGGGTTGGAGTGGGAGGGCTGGAGAGTGCCTGGCTTTGGGGGAGGGGTTGGTGCATTGTGTTAGAGCAGGGGGGCCTGGAGGGTACCTGGCTCTGGGGGAGGGGAGGGGCATCGACTGGAGCGGAAGGTCTGGAGGGTGCCTGGTTCTGAGGGAGGGAAGGGGCACTGGGTTAGAGCAGAGAACTGGGCATTAAAACTTCTGACTCCTTTCCTTTCCTGTAGGTAGGCATTGAGTCTGTTGGTTAGATTTGGGGGTTCCAGTCTCAGCTCTGTGAGGACTGTGGGAGCTGGTGCTTGGTGGGGTCGGCAGGGGAAAGGAAGGGATTCTGGGAAGCGGGATTCCTGAGTTCCTTTTCTAGCCATGCCACTTCTCCCCTCGGTGCCTTTAACGTCACATTGATTGTACTTGTATTTCAGTAAATATTGTATTGGCAGTTTTTTGTTTGATTTGTTAAATTGTGAAGCCAAAACAAAAATGTAGCCAATATAATGGTCTTCTGTTGATATGTGTTTTAGTAGTTTAATTGCTGAACTGTCATTGTTCATTAAAAGTACTGTCATATGGGTGGAAATCAGGTAAATATTGCATATTATTATCAGCAGAACTGACTGAAGTGTTGTGAAGGGGCCTGTGTGTTGTTTGTCTTGCTTTAATCTTTGTATT
Source organism: Pelochelys cantorii (assembly GCA_032595735.1). NCBI lineage: Eukaryota > Metazoa > Chordata > Testudines > Trionychidae > Pelochelys > Pelochelys cantorii. The sequence goes on from CM064331.1 coordinate 30,705,274, forward strand.
CATATCTGTCATTATGAAAGCTATTTGCATATATTTGATCTAGAAAGACCACAGTTCTCATAATGGAAACATAAGAATTGCCATACTGAATCAGACCAAGGGTCCATTTAGCTCAGTATCTTGCTGACAATGGCTGGCACCAGGTGTTTCAGATGGAAAGAATGGAATAGGGCAGTTCATAGAGTAATTGATCTGTCTATTCCTAGCTTTTGGCAGTTGGAGGGTTTGGAGCATCCGGATCCTGTGGCAACATCCCTGATCATCATGACTAATAATCATTGATGGACCTGTTTGCTATTCCTTACAGTAATGTGAATAGCTGTTCTTCTACTAGCATGACATCCATTTTGTTTCCTTGTTTTCTTCATGTATGCATTTGTTTCTAAGAACCCAGGAGTACCAAAAGTATGTGGGAAATGTACTTAATCTTGTGAGTATAGATTGAGTTCTTCTGTGAATAGATGCTGTTAAGGAGGTGGTGCAGAAGAAACTTCTTCAAGCCTGGTTACGGTTGACCGAGGGGGATGTCTTAGAATTGCTTCATCGGTTGGATGTAGAAAACTGCCCCGAAGTGGCTGTCCTCGTGCTTAATGCAATGTTTTTTATATCTCCACTTAATGACTTAGTTCAAAACTGCAAAACCCTTGATAACAGGTATGTAAATCAATTCTTTGTTAACATTAACATTTTTTGGTCAACTTTCAGTATGGGATTTCAGTTTTTTGGGATCTTTTTAATGGCAAAGGAGAAACTGTTATGTGCTGCAATATCATAGAGATTATGTGCTTAACTATCTTTAATGTCTATCTTTTTTTATTGCTATTTGAATGGGCCAATTTCACAATGTTTTAAAACATTTGAGTTAAATCATCTGGGAGAACTTGAACAGAGAAATATTAGTGATAATTAGAAAATGTCTAAGAACATGTCAGTAGGGGCCCAAAAAGCTACATGCCTGCTGGTGACAGAGGCTCCTACATTGGTTAACGAAACAGCTTAGGTTTGAGGGGAAGTTCAAGCAGCAGTACAAAATAATATAGAGCAAAAGTAAAAAAGGGGAAGTTGATAGAAACTAGAAATCGTAGAAAATTGATAAGGGAAGCAAAAGATTACACGGAGACGTATAGCCAGTAAAGTAGGGGTGGGGAACTTCAAGCCCGGGGCCGGAAGCAATCCCTGGTTTACTTGGATCTGGCTCCTGATGCTCAGGACCCCCTCTAGCACTGGGGAGCCCATGCTGGCAATTCAGCCCCTCCTGCAACCCCACCACAGGGCTGGAGCAAACAAAATCTACTAGTCTGGGCCCCCCCAGGCTCTTGTGTGTGAGGGAAAGTGGGGAATATCTGTCGTCTTCTCATCTGGGACCACAGTAAGAGGTTTCTTTTTTGTGGGGGCTTTTCTGCTTCTCTCTTGTGTGTGACCCTCAACTGACTTTTCTGTACGTCAGTGGCCCCTGTCCCAAAAAAGGTTCCCCACCTTTATAATAAAGGTAAGGACTATTTAATAAAAATAAAAAAACCCAAAACACCGCCTTAAAGTATATTGGGAACAAAAGGATCCTTAATGATGGTAATTCTCCATTACTCAATGGAAATGACAGAATTGTCAATAGTTCAGAAAAGTTAGGCCACATCTCTGCTTGTTACACCAGAGATCAATCTTCTGGCATTCGATTTAGCGGGCCTCATAATGACTGTCACGCACCACCTCCCTATTGGCGCGCACAGAGCAAAATTCATTCTGCACATTGGTGGAGAAAATCAGAGGGAACTCTGATTCACTGATTACATTTGCAAATATTATAAAAAGTGGGAGTGGTAAATAATGAAGAGGACAAATCACAAGGGCCTGGGCCGCCGCGGACAGAAATTGCTTCATGGCAGCCTCTCTTGTACGCGGTCCACCCAGCAGCCTCTGTCCACAGGGAGCTCAGACCCCTGTGGACAGGGGTTGCTGCCATTCGGCACTTCTGCGGGGCGGCCAGCTGGTCTGCGAGGGGAGCTGGTTTTTTAAACTGGCTCCCCTCGTGGACTGGCTCCCACCTGGCACGCCGCACTGCTCCCTCTGATACAGAGGCAGCAGTGTGGAGTGGCAGGGGGCTCCATCGGAGTGGTGCTAGATTGCACTGGCTGCCAGCCCCACCCCCAGGGACTATAGAATAATTGACTAACTGCTGAGAATTCATGCAATTAGTTGACTATTCTATTATCCACTATCTGACATTCCTAACATCTACTGCTTTTATATCTGTTGTTCTGCCAGGGTGTGGTACTGCTTTGAGTCGGTGTGTCCTGGTCCCTGTGAGGTTGCTTCTGGTGATGAGCGTGGGGGGCGGGGTCATTACTTGAAGGCCAGAATGTGTGATTCTGGAAAGATGTCTACATCCTAAAAGAAACATCTCTACTGCAACAATCATCAGCACTCTCTAAAACAGTGGTTCCCAAACTTTTTTATGCCACAGACTGGCAAACCCATTCACAAACTTTTAGCAGACCAGTAACATTTTATTTGCATAAACCAAGCCCCCAGAGCTGCCATGAACAACGCTTCTCTCCTCCCTTCCCATCATCCAGGGAAGTCCTGTGCATGTCCCTATCCAACAAACAAATGCCACCCACATGTTTGTCTCCTATCCCAAACCACATTGAAGGAACTGTGAGATCGTCGCATGGTAGGAATGGGAGATGGTAGAAGGAGAGGGATGAACTGGTGTTTTCAAACCCCGCATTGAATTGAACTGCGAGCCAAACACTCAGAAGTTTCACTATGAAAAGAACTACCTCCACAAGAGGCATACAGCTCTTATTGGTGATGCTTTTGCAGTGATGTGCAAGTGAAGACACGTTCCAACTCTATACAATGCTTTTGGCCTCCATGGTGCCTAGGTGACTACTCGAGTCAGTATGTCTGATGCCAGCTAAACAGACAGCCATCCCTCCCTCTGTAAAGCCCTAGGAACTTTGAAACTCCCCTTTCTATTTCTTTTGGCATGTGCTCCCTTATCATTTGACCAAGTGACAATGGCTGCTCCATGGAAAAAGGGATCCCCTGCTTGCAGTAATGCTGATGTATTGTTTGGGGATAGGGGGCTGTGTAGGGACCTAGGACATTCTGAGATCACCCCAACTCCCTTCCTATGAGAGCTGCACTGTGGGATATCTATCCTCAGGGTGATTGCTTTCATCAGAGATGGAAGTGCTTCACATGTAAACGCTCTGATGCCTGTGTAAGTAAGTGGATACACAAATCAGTGCTTTTCTTTATCAGTTCCCTATCACTGGTAAAGCTGACAGTGGAAAAACTGCAAGTGTAGACATAGCCTAAAAATCTTGGACTGAATAGACACTGGGTTTATGGCTTATTACAACAATCTATAACCCACTATTTATTTTTAGAAAATTAATTCCACTGGAAGACCTAACGGCTGAAAGTGCTTTATATTGGCGATCCCTTTGCGAGTATCTAAACTCAAAAGGGGAAGAAGGTGAAACTTTTATGGAGCAGATTTTGCCAGAACCTGCCATATATGCTGATTATCTGTTAAGGTAAATATATTTAATTATTGCTAATATAGGAAAAGCTGTTGAGAATATTTCTCGGGTACAATCTACACTACAGAGTTAGGTCAACATAAGGCAGCTAACTCTAAGTGTCCTCATTAAAATGTAACTCCACTTCCACAGGAGGTGTAGTGGTTTGGGTCCATGTAGTTAGGGCAGCCAAATGATTATGTAGACCAGGCGTGGGGAACTGTTTTTGGATCGGGGCTACTGACTCAGAAAAATCAGTCAGGGGTTGCACACAAGTGAAAAGCCAAAAAAACCCCAAACCACTAAACCCCTCACTGATGAGGCCCCCAACTGAGAAGGAGAAAGAGATGCCCCACATTCCCGTCCCACGCCAGAGCATAGGGGGCCCCAGCCTAGTAGATTTTGTGTGCTACAGCCCTATGGTAGGGCAGCAGTAGGGCTGGAGTGCCAGCACAGGTTCCCCAATGCTTAGGGGAGGGGGGCACTGAACCTTTAGGGCTGGATCCAGGTAAGCTGGGGGGCTGCATTTGGCCCCTGGGCTTGAGGTTCCCCACCCTTTGATGTAGACACTATTACTTATATTGCCTGTTGGCTGTCAGCCCCATTTGCAGGGCTTGCAGCTGGAGCCCTCCTGCCCTGGGGCTGACAGCCCAATATAATGGGAGGAGGCCTGTAGTTTGAATTCTGGGGGTCTCCGGCTGTGAGCTCTGTTGCCAAGGGCTGACAGCTCCAGCTGTCCACCTCAGGATGGGGGTGGGGCTTAGGGATGTGAACGACTAGTTGCTTGGTCACCCCCTTGCTACCTCTTTCAGAAAGAGGCAGCAATTTGGGGGGGAGAGGTGGGAGTACTTTCAAGTGGCAGCACCTCATGGGGCTTGGGGCCAGACCCCGGGCTCCATGCAGCACTGTCGCTTGCAACGCTGCATGCAACTCGGGGCCTGTTGGGGGATCACCACAGCATTTCAAAGCAGTAGTGCCCTGTGGAGCCCGGGATCAGCTGGGGACTCCGCCGCTGACACCCCCCCCCCCCCACTCCCCCGGCTCCGTGTGGCACTGTCACTTTGAAATGCCACATGTAACCTGATGCTGGGCTCTTCGAAATGTTTTGAGTGGCAGTGCTGCGCTGATCCCAGGCTTCAGGTGGCTCTGCCTCTTTGAAATGCCACAAGGAGCCTGATGCCGGGCTCCCCACAGCATTTTAAAGTACCAGTGCCATGTGAAGCCTGGGGTCAGCTGACCCTGGGCTCTGCGGCACTTTTGCCTTTGAAGTGTAGCAGCAGCCTTAGGGTTGCACTTCAAAGGTGGAGGTGCCCTATTGACTAATCAAATAGTTGATGCAAAATTCATTGACTATTCGATTAGTCATTTACTCAATATTTAACATCCCTACTGGGGCTCTCTCTGCCTCACGCAATTGGTTTGGTGGAAGTGCTCCTGGAAAGTGTTGTACCAATAAAAGCAAGCAGGATCTCATGAGGGGGATAAGGCAAAAAGCCACATTTATTGTAAAGATAATAATAAAGAAAAAATAGAAGCGAACATTCATTCATTCAGGTTCTGTGTAGTTGTTATAGTTACCAGCCTGGAAGTTGCTTGTGACAGAGTACTGGCCAGGTATTCTGTACACAAGTGATGGTAGTGGAGAGCGAAGTCCTGATCAGATGCGCATCTGAAGCTCCTGGTAGGCTGGCAGCAGAACCTTGGACTCTGACTCCATAGTCTTTTGGTCCAGTCTTTATAGGAATTTCTTCCTATGCCAGTCTATGGGAATTGCTGCGTCATGCTGATGTCTACAGGGTGGCTGCCAGGTCCTCGTCAGTGATCTCATAGGGTGGACCTCCAGTCTCCAGTTTTTCTCCACTTGACACCTTTTGGTTGCACTGGCACCTGATGCCTTCTTCAGCCCTTTGATACTGTATTCTCAGGCTGGCACCTCTCAAACCATTCATTCATTGTCCAAGCACTCTCTCTCTTACATACATTCCCTAATTAATGTTTCACATACAGTATTTTGTATAATAATAATTTTACATATACAAGAGTTGTAGTTACAAAAAGTTACAAAAGTTTCTGGGTGGCATTTCTTAAAACATTCTCTCTCAGTGCTGAGTTAGTTACTGTTAGTTACAATGTTTCACTTTGCGATTAGCGTTAATTGGCTCACAATGCTTTGAAGAGAACGGGTGTCAATTGTGTAACAATGCCCTTAATCAATTATAGGGCTTGGCTCCCAGAGCAGAGTTAGTGGCTTGACAAGCAGCCACTTGCAAAAGTTTGAGCGTGCCCTGGGACAGAGGGGAGCTGTTTCTGGCTACATAGTATTATATTCTTAACAAATTATATTCTAGAGGGGCAATAATTATAAATCTAAACATTTAACAATCTTAACTAATAATAATAAATAATAATAAATCTAAATAATAAATCTAAACACTTATCAAGCTTGATAACACTAAATCTAAACACTTATATGCTGCTTCTACTTGGGGAATCATTTTTAATACTTTAATATGTTATCCCTACAAAAGGACATGCACTGCTAACAAAAGGAGCATAGTAACTAAAATGGTGTTTCACATTCATGCTAAGGTACCGGTACGTTGTTTTAAGTCGACTTAATTTTTTAGTGCAGTTTTGCTCTTAGCTTTGACTGATTAGGATTATTGAGGTGCATCCCTTCCCTATGACATCTGACACATACCATAAAAAATGGGCAAATAAGTATACATATTAGAGGATCGGGATGAAACTATTAATTTACTCTTTTTGTACATTTGTTCATAAATTGAAGGTCATCGGTTTTATATCTGACCATTTTTCCCTAACTTTTCCATCCTGTAAACACAAACTATTCTTGGGAAAATTCTGTGTGTGGTGGGGGGGAAATCAAAAAATGTGCATATAATATTTTAAAATTCTGCAAAAAGTTGCACATTTTTCAAAATAACACAAAATAATCATGCTAGTTTCACTTTGTTCCAAAATATCAGCAAGTATGTCTGTAACAATGCAGGCAACAAAAAAAAGATTCTGGAAATCAATTCTTACTAGGTATATTAATATAGAACTTTGAGAGGTAATTAATTTAAACTACAATATAGAGACATTTTCCTTCACCCTTCAGCAGCAGTGCAAAGGCTTGGGGGAAATGAAGGAGCTGAGGAAAAGAGAAGTAATTTCTAGAAGTGAACCTGGGGGGTTATTTGGGGGGTGTATAGAATAGGGGATTTTTTTGGGGGGGGAGGAGGGATTGTTGGGCATTTGGGGGGCTTCCCCAGTGTAGACGCTGGCTGACCACTAGCCCTTTCCCATTCAGTTAGGCACATCCGTCTCATCCCCTTCTTTCCCAACATCTCCTTCTCCTTCTCCTTCCCCCGTATGTCCCTGCACCCAGTTCCTATTTAGTCCCTGGGTCAATACTGTCACTCTACTAGTTCCTCCCCAAGTCTTTTCCTCCTGCTATCCCTTCTGAACCCATCTATCAGCCCAGTGTGCTCTGTGTTCTATGCCCCACTCTTTTCCCCCCCCCCCCCCCAAAATACTGTTCTTCATCACTGGCCTTGCAGCCTCTGCTTTTTCCCCTCTACATGGCTGGCTGCTCTGGCTTCAGAGCTGACTGCCTCTCTTCTACATGTTGAACTTCTCTGGTCTGGCAACATCTGTTGTCTGGCATGATTTTAATTAGCCACACCCATGATAAGTGGACATCCAACTAAGTTTCCTACAGTCCCATAAAGTTTGTTTACAGTCACCAGTCCTGGCTCTCAGTGTTCTGTGCTGTTTTTTAGCTCTAATTTTCCCCTAGATGTCATCTAAGAGCCCAGTAAGCTGTGGAAGTGTTAGTAATTCTGCTAGACACTATTGACTTTCGTTGGTTTGGCAAATTCTCTAGTTCAGCATCGCTCAGATCCTGAGCGTACTGGACTAGAGAGGTTCAACCTGTAGTGTCATAGCAGCCCTTGGTAGGTGAAAGGTATAATTGCAGAGCCTTTCCAACAGTATGTAGTAGTCTGTTGAGGAAAAAAAATCTGCAGGAGAAATACATTCTGTGCATGTACAGTGGCGCACAATTTCTCCAGCAATTATAAATATTCTCCAACATTCCAGAAAAACCTTATTAAAAGATTACGAAGTCAATGACTTGTGAATGGAAATGTCAGACACAGGTTTTCTATGTAACCTTAGTTTAATCCCTCTGTGTGTATGCATTATGTCACAGTCTTTACTTGATCACACACTTCTTTTAAAGTTATAAACTAACACAGCTAGGCCTCAGAGTTGTGTGTGTGGTGTGTTGTTTTTTTGTTTTGTTTTGTTTTGTTTTTTTCCCTGTGGGACCCCTGCTTCTTTCAGTGCACAAGATGGAATGTGATCTGGGATGTCTGGTGAAGTAGGCTGTTGTTTGTCATACCCCTGCCTCATTTGTTGCAGAAATTGACAACACTGTGGTTAATGAGGCAGGAAATATCAGAAAGGAAAAAGTATGCTGCTAACAAGTTTTATGAACTTTATAAATGTCAGTTTATTAAATTTGTTCATATTTATTACAGAACTAATCCAATATGTTGGATGTAAAATAATATGTATGTTTTCATTTAAGAAGCAACAAAGGACTTTTTCTTTTTCCTTCCTGACAATGTGTTTTGTAAATCCTTTCTGTCTTCTCTCCACCATGAAAAGACTGTAAAAAATAAGCTAGGCTTTCAAAATGGGGGGAGAGTTCCACAGTTATAGATCGCTCACAGAGATAACCCTTTAATTTAACACAGGGAAATATCAACTCGAGCTCCCTGACCTACTGCAGTTGAGGGTATGTCTACACTTGCGCCCTCTTTCGAGAGAGGTATGCAAATGAAGACATTCGAAATGGCAAATGGAGCCGGGATTTAAATATCCCGTGCTTCATTTGCATATTTGCGTTATGGCGCTATTTCAAAATAACAGATGCTGTTAAGATGCAGTTATTTCGAGAAAAGGGTTTTCTCTCAAAATAACCGTGTCTTAACAGCGTCTGTTTCGAAATAGCGCCATAATGCAACTATGCAAATGAAGCACGGGATATTTAAATCCTGGCTTCATTTGCAATTTTGAATGTCCTTCATTTGTATCCCTCTCTCGAAAGAGGGTGCAAGTATAGAACATAAACACCGAGAGAGTGTTTTAGGTCTCAAAACGCTGATTGAGTTCTAAAACACGGATTGAGACCTAAAAATGATTTTGGTCTCAAAGCAGTACCTTTTTAAAAAAAAAAAAAAAAAATATTTCACCTAGAAATTAGTTAGCAGCTGGTACAGATCATGGAGCACAGGTGCTTTCTGCATGAAATAGCTTTATAAACAGCCAACTGCATATTGCAGTGGTTCCAAGTTCTGAAAGGTCCCCATAGAATTCAGTGAGAAAAACAGTTGCATCCTCCTCCTTTTGCATCTTGGTTTATAATTTGTACAGCTGTTTGGTTTAAAGTGTCCTCCCACCCTTTCACTACTCCCTGATCTTATTAGTATGGATTTTGGAAAATGTAAAGTACAGCATGTGAATGAGCATGTGAGCCTCTCCTTTAGGACGTTAGCCACATGGCCCCGTTGCCTGCGCACAAGGATTTGCTTCTGCCCTGACTGCTGGAGTGCTGTGGCCTCCTACTAGGGATGTAAAATTTTGACTGTTTAACTAATTGAATTCAATTAGTTACTACTAGTCAATAAGGGTGCTTCCACATTGAAATGTAGCAACAGCCCCAGGGCTGTTGCTACACTTCAAAGGCGACAGCACTGTGGGGTGCACGGAGCCAACTAGGGACTCAAGCAGCTGACCCTGGGTTCCACACAGCACTGCTGCTTTGAAACACCCGGTCCTCTCCCCGCCGCCTCTTTCTGATAGAGGCAGCAATGGGGGGGTAGGGGAGGAGCAATTAGTCGAATAGTTCACATTCCTGCCTCCCACTCACCTTCCCTAGCTAGAGGGACCCTCAGCTGAACTACCCTGAGCCCTGGGCTGACACCAGAGTCGCTGGGCTGTCCCCAGCAGTTGGCTGTCTATAACATTGGGCCTCCACAATGCTGTGGAACTGAGCTTCCTATAGCCTGGGGGAGAGAGAGCAAAGCACGGGCAGGGCCAGGGCTTGCTTTAGGGGCGGCTTAGGCTCCCCCCACCCCCAAGCTATTATCCACTGCCCATGCTATTGCATGTTAAATCTGTTATGGATTTTTTACAAATATAACTTTAATTTGTACTTTATTGCCCTTATCCATGCTGTAGCTGTCACTTGTGAAGGGCTGTAACTGAATTATCCCCAACTGAGACCTGGGGAATGACTTGAATACAAAGCTGCAAACAATTTAAACAATTTTTGTCTTCCTCTTTTTTTAATTTTTGTAAGTAATAGAAAATCTTTTAATTGAATCACAGTTTCTTCAGAATTATTTTCATTGCAATGGTGGTTCTTCAGGCTAAAAATTCATTATTCTTGATTTTTTTTTTTCACCATTTTTGTAAGTGTTTTGAGGGGGAAAATGGTTAAGACATTTTGAGTATGAGTGTGCGTACTGGTGGATGGAAAAACACCCCATTACAAAGAAATCCTTGCAGTTGTTTTCTTTAGGACAGCTAGCACTGAAATTATTAGACTTAGGAAGTTAAAAACTTAGTATCTGGCATAAAAATAATCTTTAGTGAATAATGCCTGACTGTTCTGGAGATTTGAGTATGTTGTTGAAAATCACTCTGTGATGTATGCTGTGCATGCACGTCAATTTTTCTGTGAAGCTAAAGAATGCTCCACAGAACATGAATGCATAGCCAAGGAATAAAAATGGAGAGATGTATGGGCTCCAAAAAGTCACGAAATGATCAAGGATACATTTCTGTGGATATGGACTATCCTTAAGTCATCTTCTTTGCCAGCAAACTTTGTGTTATTGTGTGATATTTAGTCTGACTTACGTTAGAATGGCTTACTTGGTATTTCTCATATAAACTACTTTCTTAGAATCTGTACATCTGATATGCAGTATTCAAAGCTATAATTATACTAAATCTTTCTTTAATTGCTCATTTGAGAAATGTTTCATGTGTTTTTAAAGATGTTTGTCTACACACAAGGCAGACTTAAGCTTGCATAAATAAAATAAACTTGGCTATTTTCTGACTCTTCTATATTGAGTTTTATACATGTTAATTTTTATGTGACTTTCAAACACATAAGCTACTTTATTTGCATGTTTTATAAATGTTTGTCCAGAATTGTATACGTTTTTAAAAAATGCATGAACACTGAATTTCATGTTTTATTGTTAATGTATTGTGGTAATAAAAGACTTTTGTTACACAGATGTAGGAAGGAACACTTTTGTATTTTGTCTTGGCAACAAAGCTGCTGCATTTAATGATGACTGTCCTTTGTGTTCAGTTACCTTCAGAACATGCCAGTTCTGAGTGAAGAACAAAGGGAAGATTTTTCCTGCATTGAAAACTTGATGACAAAAGAATTTATAGGTCAGCAGTTGATTCTTATTGTTGGCTGCATGGATACTAGTGAAGAGGGAGGAAGGTAAGCTTTGTAAAATTATATGCACGTACAGGTTTGTTTGGCCTTACTATGGAAAGGTTTGGCCTTTTCTATGGAAACTACTTGCTTGCATCCAAAATGTACTTCTGAAGAAAACCATGTCAACCAGTCAAAATATTATACTTCTGTGCTGATTGCAAAAATGGCCTCACCCTTCTTTAGGATTGTTTGAGTATATTCAGAGTACTGTCAGCATACTGTAGTGGAACAATACATATAAAAGTCTTCGGTTATTAATTCAGACTTGGTACAACTATGAGAGCATGAATTCATTTATTTTCTATTCTGACTTGCTCATAATCACAAAAATTGTTAATTAAGTACCAAGTGAACAGCCTCTTCATGAGTTGTGATTTCAGAAACAAAAAAGCATAGATTTCATTTTTGACTTCAAGACAATGTTTTTATTTTGATTCATTAAAACCGTCTCTTTACTTGCAACATGAGCAAACTTGACATGTTAGTAGTTGAGCAAGAATAAGTTTGAAAACCCACAATGCCACACTTATTGATCCTTTTTCCAGATATAACTTCTCATAATTAATATTGCAAGTTATGTTTTGGTCTACTGCATTGTGCAGACATTGAAGGAAAAACAGTCTCGTATGCTATCAAACTAGTTAAAACATTTTGCATCTGGAAATATGAGAGGTTTTTAATTGAAGAACTTAAATAGAAGTTTTCTTCTCTAATTTATAAATTACTTTTTCCTATCCTCACTTTTATTTAGATAATGGGTCACACTTAATAGAAAATTTAGTATCAACTGGTAAAGCAGAAGGAAATAATATTGGGTAAAAATGAATAATTCATGTAAACACTGTCAAGCAAAGTACAGCCTAGTACTTTCCTAGCAAATGTCTTTCTAACTAAATAAAGTAGATTAAATCTTAGCTATTGAGTGTTTTCCCATTATTTGAAGAGAGAAGGGTATAATTTGCAAAATAATAAAACTTTTTTTACTTTAAAAAAAAAAAAAAACAGGAAGCGTCTACTGGCTGTCTTGCAGGAGATTCTTATTCTACCCACTACTTCAACATCACTGATATCTTCAGTTGTGGAGCGATTGCTCAGCATGATTAAGGATGATGACCGGAGAATTCAGACTGTAAGTAGTTTCTCGTGTTTGTAGGCCATGTGAGATACAGCCTTGTCAAAGTATTGTAATAGGAGTGGTAGCAACCACTGTAGTGTTGTTTGCAAAAATATGCTGTTCTGATCCTCTCTTCCAGCCAAGTCTCATTTTAACCATCCACCTTAAGATATGTGAACTCTGCAATTAAATAAGCTGTGTGCACACCCACATCCTAGGATGTATAGTTTCTGAATATTGATGATTGAGTGTGTGGGTGTCTGGTTTTTTTGTTTCTGTTTTTTTTTTTTTTTTTTTTTAAATGGAAAAAGTGGCTACCTTTCACAAACTGCAATATTTGTCTCCTAACTTGGCAAATCTCAAGCAGTTTTGCTCAGAATATTCACAGGCTCTTCTGAAGTAAGGCTATTACTCTCCCACATGTCAGCTTTTTTTCCCCCTTCCATTCTTGGCTGAGAACTCAACAAAAATAGTTGTAAGAATAGTTTTTATAATGGAGAAAATCTATTTTTTACACTCTTCACTGAAAAATGAGCATTTTTGCTCAAACTTTTTTCAATCAAACCCAAATTTTTGGACAGAAATGATTTCTAGAAGACATCAGTGGGTGAAAATTGGGTGACTGAAAAGAGGTTTGTAATAGAAGCACTCTAGCTTTAATGTTAGTGCTCAAACGATAATTTTTATTCCATTCTGCTCTCTTGGAATTGTGAGTTGAAGCTGGAGAAGGGTTGGTATAAAATGGAGTTGATTTGGCACAAGACTTATGTGGGAGGGAGGAGAATTGATTTTTCTTTGAATTATTATAGTAATATTCAATTTATGTACGTTTCATCCTGTTCTCTGCTCTGTTAATGGACCTGACTACTGAGAAGTGGCCTCCAGTTTCACATGTGAAATTAATTTGACACATACTACAATTTAGATACATTCCTGTGCATAGAAATGAGCTAAGTATGACAGACATCTAAATATTATCTGCACTATCAATTGTACCTGCAAAACTGGAGTCAGTTAAGGAAAAAATCAACTATGGTCATTTAACTTTTTTGCAAAGGCTCAGATGTTATTGAGGAAACAAATCTTAATGCCTTGGACATTGATACCTTCCATTTCAGCATACAGCTGTCTTTTTACTCTTTATAATAGCATCAGTCCTTTTTATAGGTTGAACTCTCTAATCCGGCACACTCTGGTCTGACAACATCCATGGTCCAGCATGATTTTAATTAGCTGGATGTCCTGTTCATGGGTGTGGCCAACTTTCCTGCAGTCCCATAAAGTTGGTTTACAGACCTGGACCGCCTGCAGAGAGGGGCCCCTGCCTGCCACTGACAGAGGCTGCTCTGTGGGATGCTGAGGCAGCAGTGTGGGGAGAGGGGGTAAGCAGCACCCCAGAGCCTGGACAGGAGTAGGTGGCACCCCGGCACCGGTGCTGAAGGGAACTGGCTTTTAAAGTGGGCCCCCTTCCACTGGCACTCGCACCGGCTCCTCCCCTTAGCTGCCTCTGTATCAGAGGCAGTGGGTGGGCGTGGAGAAATTCTAATAGTCGATCAGATTAACGGATAAGCCTAGGTTTATCAACTAGTTGAATATTCGTTCACATCCCTATTTGTCACTGGTCCGGTCCTGAGGATGGTGGACTAGAGAGGTTCAACCTGTATTACATTTCCATACTCAGGTAGCTACCAGGAAGTTCTAGACCTCTTCCATGGCAGGGCAGTGTATTGGCAAAAATGGTCACTAATCTTTTTGGAATTTATTGTAGTAGTTTTTATCTATTAACGATATCTAATGAAAGCTCATGATTTTTGTAGAAGATACATTTTTTTTTTTTTTTTTTAATATTGAAAGTCCAGGAATATTATATCTATAGGATCTGAGATTCATACCAATGACAAGCTGTGTTAATAGCAGTAACTTTTGTCTCTTATATTAGGTTGCAGAAATTATCTCCGAGGTCCGTGAGCCCATTGTTTCAACTGACACTCCTGTAGATGCAGCTGCAATAAGAAAGCAACAACTTAAGGTAAGTGAATTTTAGATAACTTACAGTGGCTATTTAAATGTATATACTTTTACAGACAGCACACTTATATAAAAAGTGTTACTAGCTGATTTAGATATTTTTAGCATTAATTTTGCAGATAATACAATCATTTACAATGTTGTAACTTATATTTTCTGTGTATTTAAGCTGGCTGAAATAAAAGTGAAACTTCTGGAAACAAAAGAGGCTTTGGAGGAATGTATTACTCTGCAGGATTTTAATCGTGCATTGGTATTAAAAGAGAAAATAACAGAGCTGGAATGCATCAAGAGTGATCTGATAAAAGAAGCAGAACAGCCTGAAATCAAAGAAATGCGTGTGGAGAAGGTTCTGCTTCTTTCATTCTTCTCCCCCCTAAGTACTGGTTATGTCTTGATATCGGTGATACTTTGATCCACTTTGGTTTTCAACTAACTGTTGAACAAGCCTGTGCCTTATTTAAATTTCTTTGAAGATGTTAGCGGACATATAATTGTTTTTCATGCAGTTGTCAGTGGTTTTCATTTACATTTCAAATGTAAATTATAATGTTCTCTATCAAAAATGCTTTACAATATAAATGTTTTGTGCAGTTTATGGACTTTGAAGATATAATTCAACCTTTTAAAAAGGGGGTTTTATCTTATCTAAGTGCTCTTAGCCTCAAGTGAAAATTAATAACAGGTGAACCACTAATTCATGTAACCATAATTCTTTATCATTTTCAGTACTGTAGGTGAATATAGCATTCTTTGAGAATATAGTGTGAAGAGAACATTTTTACTTGCACAGAAAAGACAAAAATTATCTCTTTTGTTTTTCTCTCATATTTTTAATAAAAAAAAAAATCTTTTTCTCTTCTTAAAGAATGATCCTGAAACACTACTGAAGTGTTTACTGATGTGTTTTGAACTCCTCAAGCAGATGTCCCTTTCTAAAGGAATAGGCCCAACCATGAATGGGATCATTGAGTCGTTGGTAAGTGGCAATAAGGAGTGCAGTTTTAAAAGATAGAAAAACTGAAATGAAAAATAAAAACATTCTTAAGTATTGTAGAAAACTGTGCAGTTTTGTAATGCATCTTCACCTTAAATTTCCTGTAATTGTCAATTTCGTGTTATGTGAATATGGGTGTGTCAATCTTCTCTATCAACATCTGTGTGTGTGTGTGTGTGTGTGTGTGTGTGTGTGTGTGTGTGTGTGTGAGAGAGATGTATTCTAGGATTCCTTTGAGCTAATTTAAAATCATTCTTGGTATTAATGCAGTGAGCTGAGAAGTACTGTTTTGGTTAGCTAAACATGTTGGTGCTTATACATTAATTTCTCATATACTGATGTGTGTAAACTTCATCTTCAATCAACTAAATTGCCAGCCAGAAGCACTTAAGCTACAGTAAAGTTTAACACTATGGACTTCAACTACTGCATTTATTCTGTTCCTAGTGTTTTTGTGTGTCTTTTTTTTTTTTTTTTTTTTTTTTTTTAAATGGGAGTGTCATATCAGTAATGCTTTTACTCTTCTTAGTTTGATTCTATTCATATAGATAAAACTAAGCATAGCATTGATGATACAGCTTTCAAGCCACTCCTATGTTGAAAGAAGCTGAGATGTGTGTTTCTGCCACCCTGTGTCAAGATGATGAGTGTTGAGATCCCTTGGGCTTCAACTTCCACAGGGATTTCTCAACATTTTTACTGAAAAACCAATTATGTCTTGCTCTCATTTCAGGGAAGCCTGTATATGCTCAACCAATGTAGTAGCTGACCTTAAAATGGCCAAAGCTGAGCACTCAGTTGATATAGGACCTCATGCTTGTGTTGATGAGATACCATGTTCCTTTTTTCCTCATGTTATTAAAATTACTGAAGATTTATATAGAATAAAATGATTCTGTGTTGAGGTAAATGTGGGAAGCAATTTCAGACTTGCAAGAAAGATTTTGTAAGATCTGCTGCTTAACCCTAGTAGTTTAGATTGTGGGGTTTCATGCTGAGCTTGAACTGTGGATTGCCTGAAGTCCATTGATCTTCAGCCTTTACCTGTCATTCTGATCACAAAAATGATCAATCTGGAAGAAATAAGTCGCATTGGACCAATAGTCATGCAACAGAAACTGGTGGTGTTTGGTAGCTGTTCTGTCCTTCCATCTGTCCAGAGTATTATTTACACAATAGTCTTTTTTTTTAGAATTATGACCATTAAATATGGACAGTATAAGTCAGTATAGTGAGCCATAGAATACTAGAACTGGAAAGGACTTTGAAAGATCATAAAGTCCAGTCCCCTGCTCTCACAGCAGGATCAAGCACTGTCTGGATCATCCCTGATAGATGTCTGTCCATGTAATTTCTCTAGTCTGGTGGGTTTTTAACTTTCTAACTGCTTGGCAGCCCCAATAATCATGGTTAATCACACCATTAATTGTTCTGTCAAACAATAAAAGAATATCATTCATTTACATATTTTAAGTGTTTGCTACATTTTAAAATATATTTATTTTAATTACAATACGGAATACAAAGTGTATAGTGCTAACTCTGTACTTCTATTACAAATATTTGCACTGTAAAAATCAAGAGAGAGTATTTTTCAGTTCACCTAATACAAGTACTATAGTGTGATCTCCTTTATAGTGAAAGTTGAAATTCCAAATATAGAATTATGTACAAACCCTCTGAATTAAAAAATAAAACAATATAAGTCTTTAGAGCCTGCATGTTCACTCAGTCCTACTTCTCATTCAGCTAATAGTTCAAACAAGTTTGTTTACATTTTGTAGGAGAAAATGCTGCCTGCTTCTTGTTAAAATGTCACCTGAAAGTGAGAACAGATGTTCACATGGCATTTTGTAGCTTATCTGAAGATATTTGTGCTAGATGTGCTTAAGGTTCATATGTCCCTTCATACTTCAGCCACCGTTCCAGAGGATATCTATCCATGCTCTTGATGGGGTCTGCTTGATAACAATCAAAAGCAGTATGGATCAGTGCCTGTTCGTTTTCATCATTTGAGTCAAATGCCACCATCGGAATATTTATTTTCTTATGGGGGGGGGGTTGGGCTCTGTAGTTTCCACATCAAAATGTTGTCTTTTTAAGACTATTGACAGCATGTTCTATACCTTGTCCATCTTGAAGTACTATAGCTATTTTTGGAAATCTCACATTGGTACCTTGTTGGTGTTTTGTCAAATCTGCAGTGAAAGTGTTCTTAAAGGGAACATGTGCTGGGTCATCATCCAGGACTGCTATATGAAATACATGTCAGGGGCCTGGACTTGACCTCTCAAGGTCCCTTCCGGTTCTAGGATTCTATGATCCTGCTCTGCTTTCCCCACTTTTATAGAAGACATACAGTTCTCCCCCAAGGAGATTAGTCACAAATTTAATTAATGCATTATACGTTTAATTAGCATCATCGGCATGGAAGCACATTCTCTGGAATGGTGGCTGAAGCATGAAGGGGAATGTACGTACCTTGCAATATTGGCAACAAAAGTGCTATGGGAAAGTGTTCTTACTTCTCACTGTGAGGTTATATTATAAATAAGTATTCTCTCGTATAAATGTAAACAAACTTGGTAAAGCAATCTTAAGAATAACAAGAAGTAGGACTGAATGGAATTGTAGGCTCTGAAGTTTTACATTTTGTGTTTGAGTGCAGTTATGTAATCACAAATAAGGATTTTTTTAAATTGCACTTTCACAATACAGATTATGTGTATGAGATGAACTGAAAAATACTGTTCATATTTATTGTTTTTGCAGTGTAAATATTTGTAATAAAAATGATTATCTAGAGTACTGTATATTTTGTATTCTGTGTTGTAACTGAAATTAATATATTTGATGGAAAAACTTCCACAAACATTTAATAAATTTCATTTGATACTTAAGAGTTCAATTAAAATTGCAATTAAAAAAAAATCACAAAAATTAAACGTGATTAATGTTATGAGTTAAATGAAAATAATTGAGAGCTTTAGTTTTTATTAAAGTTAGCAGTTTCTTGTTCAGTGTCTTCTGTGTACCCATAAGTGGTGGCTCCCACTCTTTTTTGCACTGTTTGCAAACACAGGATTTCTTAATGTTTTATTGTGTGAAAGTTCAAGCCATTTTTCTAGGGTTGTTCATCCCCTTCTAATTATAATTAGATGAGGTAGGCATCAAAAGTAAGGTAAATGAGAAGTCACTATGCTCTCCTATTTAGTCATTTGAGTTCCTTGTGGCAGGGCTAGTGTGTGCTTCTGTAACCCAAGCTGTAGAGGCTCCTACGCTAAGCTCCAGAGGTCCCAGGTTCCGTTCTGCCTACAGGCGATTGCACTTGCAAGTGTATTTTGTGTGTATGAGACCAGGTGATGTGTGTAATTATGTGGATTCACGAAATATTTTCTCTCGAGCTGCATGCGGCGCTTTGCTTAAAGCAGGGTTTCCCAACTTATGGGTTGGGACCAAAATATGGGTCGCCATTACATTTCAAAAGGGTCGCCATGTGTCTTCCCCAGGTTGCTCTGCCCCCTCCCTCCCTCTATTTTTGAATTGCCTTGCGTCCGCAAGTTTTTCTGAATTGTCAAAATGGGTCTCCATCTGGAAAAGGTTTGGAACCTCTGGCTTAAAGAAATGTGGCTCTTGCTAGCTCTGAGCCGCATGCCTGGACTGCTCATGGCCGGCCACTCTGCGCACATGCCTCAGCGCATGCTAACGACTGGCCACTCTGCACATGCGCCCCAGTCCCTGGAGGGAGAAGCACATGGCGGTGGCTCCAGGATCCAGACATTTGCGGGGGTGGGGAAAGTCTGGGAGTGCCTGGCTGAAGCACCTTAAACTCAAAGTCTTCATGGCTGCAGAGTAAGACAGCCAACACAGATGTCATATTTAAATTCTGGGGGGCAGGGGGAAATCAGTATGTACCTGGTTTACACTGTGTTTCTTTAAAGAAAATGCAAAGGCTATACCGTTTGCCAGGTTGAAGCAATTGTTCTGAGGTATGAGTCTCTCCCTTATGGTTTTTGAACCTGTCATATTCAGGTCTTTTCCAGACTGCAAATGTTTAGAACTATAAAAAAGCCATAATCTTCATAAGCTTAAAAAAAAAAAAAAGAGAGGAAACCATACCAGAGATCATCAAGCTGGAGTGAAACAGGCACTTCAAATTGTGCTAATGTACTTCTCAGTTCAGCTTAATTTTAAAAAAACTCACAGGACATAATAGGTCAGTAGTGTTAAATTTAAAATACGTGGTGGGGATGCTTTTTTTTGTGTGTGTGTGTGTGTGTGAGAATATTACTGTATTTTTAAAGGGTGGTTGGGGTTGTGTGTGTTGTTTGTGTGGTTTTTTTTTTTTTTTTTTTTATGTTTGGTCCTTGTCAAGTTCTCTGAAGATCTATGGACTGGCTGTGAATTTAAGTGACTAGAGACTTTTTTATTGGTTTTTGTCCGAAATGTCCTGTAATGTTGTTTTTATCACTACATTTTGTGTATTCTAACTATCCTGTCTAAGAATAAATATGTAATACATGGCTCTTTGCACTCTATCCACAGCTATTTTGGCTCTTCGTCTCTAACTGGTTGGCCACCCCTGGTCTAAAGTCTCTATCCTAAAACAAAATATTTTATTGGCCCTTCATGGAACAATTCTTCTGGCTGTATAACTTGGATTTTTTTTCCTAAACTCATCATCATATTTGAACTGATGAGTCAATTGTTGATAAGCAATATTTCTCCTAGTATAGACTTCATTTATCTAGGTTTAATCTCAAGTGGCTTTCTGAACATGTTTATCTTCAATTAGCAATGGAATAGAGTCTGTCTTAGTTGATTGACTCACTCATTAGGTACAAAAGCACATGTGAATAAGTTACACATATGTCGCTTAACATTTACTTTCTAATAACTTATTTTCCAACATGAGCTACAAGTATTTCTTGTCCCAATGTGTATATATACATTTTAATCACAAAGAATCAAATTTTTATTTTTAAGATACTTCCCGGAGTAACTAATATCCACCCAGCTGTACGAAATATGGCAGTTTTATGTTTGGGTTGCTGTGCCCTGCAGAACAAAGACTTTGCCAGTCAACACCTTGCATTGCTGTTACAGGTAAACATTTCTTAGCTAATCAACCCAATTCTTATCTAGGGATGTGAAAGGTTAACAGGTAGGGGCTGGAGCAGCTCCCCACCCACTGTGGGCAGGGGACTGTTCTAGCCCCATAGGGCCCATCGCAGATAGGGGCTAGGTGTAAACTCCTCAAACTTTGGAACAGTATGAAAAAGCAACCTGAGTTTAAATATTAATCCAAATTTAGAATAAAATCTGATGTTGAACTATAAAAGAATATCTATTCAGCTCAAGCTATGCAATCAGCCTATTTTATGAAGTCCAAAACCGTGCAGCACTATTACAGTTGTTTAAAGCAGGGATGTTGTCACGATCCTAATGGAAGACCTTATCCCATGGTTCTCAGGCTCTCTGGCTCAGGAGCATTTATGGTCCCAGCAAACCAGGGGTGTTGCAGGACCAGAGAGTGCCGGATATTGGAGGTACAATCTGCGTATGCATGTGGTTTATGTCCACCTCTGCCACATACACTTGACTTCCTCTGATAGTTCTAACACCTCTGTGTTTTCCTCACCTGTGAAATGGAGTCCTTCTTCAGTGTTTAGAAATTGCTGAGACGCTTAACCCATAATATTTATATCTTTCTCCTGTTAGTTCTATCTTGGGCATTATTTGGAAAAGAAAGGGGTCTTGGTAGTTCTAGGTCTACTCAGTATTTCTTTTTTTTTTTTTCTAAATGCAAGTTGCATATGTCCACAGCATGGAAAATGCTTATAGTTGTGGCTTTTCTTTTGGCCGGTTGACTCTAGAGTCAAATGGACAACAGCAGATGAATTTCTTAAACTACTGTCACATTCTTGCATATTTGCATTGTAGTAGCATCCAAAGGCCCTCATCAAAATACGTGATCATTGTATTAGGTAGGACAATATTGTCACTGACCCAGAGAACTTAGGATACAATTTTCAAAAGCCTAAATCCCATTGACTTTCAATGAGACTTAGACTTTAAGTCACTCTAGAAAATGGAGCTTATGGTGAAGTCGCCTTTGAAAATGTCTTTCAGATTAGACTAATTTATGCAATTTGAATTTATTACTCTCCCTCCTGTCTTTATATCCCATTGTTTGCTACAGTCGTCTTGTGTCTTCTTTCAAAATAGACATTGAAGTCTTTATTGAGTACTGCTCAGCACAGTTTGGTCCTGGTTATGTTTTGGACCTTTCGGAGTTAGCAAATTCCAAATGAGTTTGATTTTTATTATTATTTGCTTCCAAAATAGACATAATAAGGCAGTAAGAATACATGGGATAAGGTCTTCTATTAGGATTATGACTTCCCTGATAGAAATAACTATAAATCATGCAATGTTGGTTTGGACTTCATAAAGTAGGCCAATTGCATAGCTGGAGCTGAATGGATATTCTTTTATAGTTTAACATCAGATTTTATTTTAAATTTGCATTCATATTTAAGCTCAGGTTGCTTTTTCATACTGTTCTAAAGTTTGAGGAGGTTTCCACCTAACTTTGGTGGATTGCTGTATGATCTTTGGGTAAACTCAGTCACTGATTTAGGAATTAAATAATGTCAGTTTTTTTTATTTTAATACAACTTAATTGAATGATGTACCACAGAACTATACATCTTCCTCCCTTCCTAGGTTTTACAAATTGATGATATTAAGGTGAAGTTAAGTGCTTTAAAGGCAATCTTTGACCAACTGATGATGTTTGGGATAGAAACATTCAAAGTAAAAAAAGGCAGTGATTCTCACAGTGAAGAAATAGAGATTAGAAGCAGAGATTGTGAGGAAGAGGAGACTAAAATAAAAGATTTGGAAGACGAGACTGCCACTGTTCACAATCTTCTGCACCTCCTTTCTAGTTTCTTAGACAGTGAGGTAAGTCATGTATAAAATGCCATCAGTCTGCTCTTATACAATTTTTTAAACAAAAAAAGATGTAGATAATTGTACGTAAGAGAGCTTACTTTTCCCCCTAAACACTTCTGTATGTTTATATTCTTGGATCAGATGTCCAGTGTTCAGGAACTGCTTATTGATTTAAGCTTGTATGAAAATTACTGCTGAATGGAAGTCTGTAAATAGGGCTGCTGTTCCTGCAGTGGTTTCTTTAGAAAACCCCATAACAATGGTGGAAATGTCAGACATTTCTTTATGGCCCAGAGTGCTTTATTTTCTCATTTAACATCATTTGGTATAGAACTTAAGGTGGTATAATTGGCATAGATCCATTTAAATCAGTACTATTAACTAGAACAAGTTGTGATGTGATAACAAGGATAACCATGTGAATACCAGGACAGATTTATTTAAATACTACTTAATTCCATTTTTATACTGCTCGCTTTGCTTTGCAAGAGAAGGCAATTACTTTGCCTTTGGAGGAATTAAAACTGCTAAGTCTAGTTTTTGAGGAGTCGTATTCTGTTCCTGTTCTCTGCTACTCTTCCACATAACTCATGGCACTAAGTAGGCATCTCCCCCACGTTTTCAGTGGTATTGTTTGTTACAATTACATGCACTCCACACTTGCAGGCATCCAAAAACATTGTTGTGACCTTTTTAAAGGAAAAAAATGCTTGTGTGCATGCCTTCTGATGGATTTTATTCCTCATTATTATTCTGTTGTATCAAATTTTTGTTCTTCTACACGAAAATTAGACTACAAGCATGTACAAATGAAGTTAAAGAAAAAAATAGAGATGATAGGACTGTGATTCATTGTAAAGAAATGTAAAATCATGGTAATTGGAGACATGGATTTAAGCCTCAAAATTAACAATCAAGAGCTAGAGAGGGTAGATTGATTCAAATATCTTAGAAGCACAATAAGCCAAGATGCTCTGAGGAAAAAGAATAAGGATCGGCTAAGTGAAAGTAGCCTGGTGTAAATTTTGGAATCTTGATCCCATATCCTTATATGCAAACGAAGTGTCTACTCAGCTATTGTAGCCATAGTAACTTATGGCAGTGAAACCTGGCAACTTAAGATATGTTTAATCATAAGTGCTTGGTGGAGAGAACATTAGGAGTAAGCTACGAGGAAAGAAAACTGAACGATGAGGTCAGAAAAATGGTGCAAGCAAGATCTCTATCGCAAATAATTTGTAAGAATACATCCATGACTAGGGCATGTATTATGAATGGATCATTACTGAGACTATTGATTATGGCTCTCCGGTGGAAGCCAGAAAATCCAACAAGAAGAGGGGTAGACCTAGGATGACTTGGACGTGTATGACTATCAATGACATTGAAAAAATTAATTTGATACAGGAAGACTTGGGCCAAAAGGCAGCTGATAAGAAAGCATGGAGAATATGGGTAGCCCAATGTGCTGAAAAGCATAGAATGGACTAAGGTCTACGTTCTATATTAAATTTTCATTAAGCTATTTCTGGATTTTGGTCGCCTTGTATGATTGGTCTTTTCACCATGGAAACCTTCTTGTGTATGTAGTCTTAGGATAAATATATTTGGACTTGTCTTGAAAACAGGCTGCTACTTTGGGGCTTCCTTCATGTAGGAAATAACTCATACTACTTGAAATTCTGCATAATTTTGATAAGGGCAAATGTGAAGGCTCATCAGTGATTTTGAACTAAATGAGAAATGGATGCAAACTGCTAGTGTCTGAGTGTTTGGCAACTTCCAAAGTAGTATAACTGCATCTCCAGCCTCGTTAAAACTGTCAATCCTCCGCGGCTTTTGTCGCTGTAAAAGAAAAATGAGATAGCAGGATTGTTTTAGCAAAGTTGTGTATTCTGTAATCCATTTTTTCATTGGTGAGGAAAGAACATTTTTTCATTCTCAACTCGGTTGGGAATAAATTGATAGCTATGATGGGCTTTTTTTTTTTCCAGTATATTAACTTTAGGTTTCTTGATAGAGATTCGAGGCTCCTGAACTCTGTTAGCATGGATCTGGGTATCATTCAATTAACATTTACAGTAACTTTTGTTTGGAGTATGCTACTTTAAGAGTTTTACTGACATTAAAGATGCAACTCTAAGCCTGCATTGAAATCTTCAGCGTAGTCATAGATATAAGATTGGGCTTTACTTTCCAATTAACTGATGTATGTCATTTAAAGGACTGTGTTTTTCTCTAATCAAACCTTTCTTTACTTAAGTATTCAGAACTCAGGACAGAAGCTGCAGAGGGTCTGGCCAAGTTGATGTTCTCTGGGAGGTTAATTAGTGCCAAACTTCTTTCTCGTCTTGTTTTGTTGTGGTATAATCCAGTAACAGAAG
The DNA here is from genome assembly GCA_032595735.1 of Pelochelys cantorii. NCBI lineage: Eukaryota > Metazoa > Chordata > Testudines > Trionychidae > Pelochelys > Pelochelys cantorii. The sequence continues at coordinate 30,729,830 of CM064331.1, forward strand.
AGGATACTCGACTTAGACATTGTCTGGGAGTTTTCTTCCCTTTATTTGCTTATGCAAATAGGTATGATTTAAAAAATTTTTTATCTTGAAAGCATGTTTTTTTTTTTTCCCCTTTCTTTGCTAGGTTGTAATTTTTAACTGATTTTGTTCTTAAGATTTACACAAGTTGTGTATGGAATGTACAACACAACTGATACAACAGCCTGAGAAAGTAAGGCCAGCTGTCAAACCTGAGTATTTTTAAAATTAGACACCTAAATAAGTGGCCTAATTTTTCAGAAGGTCTGAGAGCCAGGCAGTTCTCATTTATTCCATTGGGACTCATAGCATCTCAGTGCCTCTGAAATCAGAACAGGTGTAAGTGCCTAACTTTGGGTTTGAAGACTTAATTTACAGCCTTTTAAGGGGGTACAGTGATCATTTTTCATGCTTCTCTATTGAGGGAATTACTGATTTAACAGGGTGTTTCTATTCAAACTAGAAGATTTAATTCCATATTTACTCTTCTGCACTGCATTTGTATACAGCTATCAACACTGACTGTGTTCCACTGTTTTGGTTCCATCTGGGACACATCTAGAATAAAATTCTTATCTCCATTTTTTAAATGGAAGATTGGAGTGGAATAAATCGCTTCTAGTCTTATGAAATTTCCTTCTGTCCTCTCTAACCTTTCTTTTCTTTCCCCTCCCCCAAATTTATAACTTTTATTGCTGCCTACGAAATTCTTTGGGAGTTCTTATCCAAATCTTCATTGAATTTCTTAAGGAAGAGTTAATATAAGCAGAATTATTTTTACTTGTTTATACTGCTGAGCACTGCGACAAGCATTGAAATGTAATTTGAGGAAAACTAGTAGTGGAAGTTCAAAAGGAAACAAATTGACTGTAAGGGCTCATCTAGACTACGCGGAAGATTCGAAAGAGGATATGCAAATTACACAGGAATTTGCATATCTTCTGATCTCACTTTTGAAAGCAGAGCTTCGAAAGTGAAAGTAATCAAGACGTGGTTTTTTCGGCAACCCCCTTTTTCGGAAAGCCGCTTTTCCTAAAAAATTAGGTTTATGTGGCTTTTCGAAAAGGAGGGGGGTTGCCAAAAAAAGCCTCTTGATTACTTTCACTTCTTCTTCGAGGAGTCCCCGTGGGTGCTCCACTCAAGGGTGTCGGGTCCCGTCCCAGTGCTGCTAGTCGGAGATTTCCAGAGCCGTAGCTGGCTGGACTGCGCATGCGCGAGAGCAGCACGTGGTGTTCGCACCTTTGCAACGTCACGCAATCCGGCCCCCCTGCCAGTTCCTCTCGACCATCCTCGGTTGCTGGCGGAGCGCCGTTTATCTCCTCAGAGATAGCCGTCCTTCAAAAAAAAAAAAAAAAAAAAGGCAGTTTGATTCTTAGTTTCCTTCATAGATTAGTTAGTTAGTGTTACTGTTGTTGTTAGTGGTTTAAAAAAAATATATAATAGTTAGTTTCCAGTTACTTAGATTTAGTTAGCTGTACATAGTTGGATCCAATATTCGGATTAAATATGCTTGGGTCACCGGAATTTAAATGGTGCTCCCAGTGTAAAGACGCGATGCCGGCATCTGATGGGCACGCCACAGACATCCGATGCCTGGGGGAATCGCATGTGCCACAGAAATGCGTCCATTGCGCTAAGTTGACTCCGAGAGCACGCAGGGAGAGAGACATGCATTTGAAACTCCTGCTGTGCGATAAGGCCTTACAGCCATCTGAGGCTCCCGATTTGGGATCACCCGCAGTGCAAAAAAGAAGAGCCTGCGGCGCTGATAAGAAAAAAGCTTCCCCTACACGCTCCCTACCAGCTGTCCCCCTGTCCCAGACTAGTCACAGACAGGCCGGGTACGTCCGGAGTGACCAGACAGCCTGTAAAGACACATCGGGTGGTGTCTGACATGTCCGTGCCACCAATTCGATTGGCATCAGCACTGGCACTACTGCCCCATAAGCGCTCAGCGTCTCATCACGAGTGGCCGGCACTGCTGGAGGTACATGAAGCGGCACCAACTGTGCAGCCACAGAGTTTGGCCGCACTGGAGGCGGCACCGAGGGAGGAGGTGGAACGGGCCCGAGAGGTGAGCGTTCCGCGTGGTGCCAAGACGGCACCAACGGGTCACGCTCCATCAGCGGTTCCCGCGGAGACATTACCGCCTGCGGTGCCCCGTAGACCCCCAGCTCAACCACACGGTGGCAGGGCACAGCAGAGGGAGAGACGATCCCCACCTTCTTCCTCCTCTCATTCTCTGCTTTCAGAAGAAGGGGATTGCACCCACAGTACTACAAGGAGCTTGCCCATTGCACAAACTTCTGCAGTCCCTACAAAGGCTGCCAGGAAATCAATGCTGAGGCAGTCAATTTCTCCATCGCCAGTTTTTTCTCCCGGACCTTCTCCATCACCACATCGTTCACCAGATATCAGAGACTACTCAACTTCTTACAGGCGTATGCCGCGTTCTCCCCAAAGGAGATCAGTATCTCCCCACTCTGATCGCTACAGACGGTACTTCTATTACCATCATAGATCGTGTCTCAGATCTTGCTCCCCTAGCTACTCCCCTCCGAGATCTTATCACAGGAGGCATGCTAGCAGATATTTCTCGAGACGATCGTTGCCTGATTATGCTGATCGTGATCATGGGAGCCACCGTTCATCTTATAGGCAGGGTAGATCGCAGACCCATTCCCATTCCTACTGCTGCCATACGTCTTACAGTAGATGGCAATCACCTCCCACCCAGGTCCATCAGAGGGTGTAACCCCCTCGGCCCCAGTTCAGCTGTCAGAGCCTGAAGAGGGGCAGTTCTATGATACGGATGATCAGCCACATGCTATATCTCCGGAGGATATTTCATCATCCTCCCCGGATGATGCCATCTTTGCAGGGCATTCCTCACCCCCAGATGACACACAAGAGTTTCAAGACCTCTTTAGGAGAGTCGCGCAGTCGTAGGACGTCCAGTTAACACACATACTGACGAAACAGTTTAAGCTCTGGAGAAATCTACATCCCAAACAACAATCTAAGGTCGCTCTCCCTATTGATGAGGTGATCCTCCGGTCAGCGGCAGAAATCTGGCATCCCCCGGCCTCGACCACTCCAACTTCGAAATCGGCGGAAAAGCGTTTTTTCGTGTCATCTAAAGACTTGGAATTTCTTTTTACCCACCCCCAACCAAACTCCTTGGTGGTCGATGCGGCTCTGCAAAGAGCTAAGAATCCGCAGTTAAAGAATGTAGGAGCGGACAAGGAGGCAAAAAACTTAGATATGTTTGGCCGAAAAGTATACTCATCGGCCACGTTACTTCTTCTTATTGCGAATTATGCAGCCTTACTCGCAAACCATAGTTTCGATAATATTGCTAAGCTCACGGAGTTGGCACAAAGAACATCGGAGGCTGACAAGCAGGTGTTACGGGCAATCCTCAAGGAAGGCTATGCATGCACAAAAGCGAACCTCCAGATAGCCATGGACGTGGTGGACACGGCGGCACAAGGAGTAGCAACAGCAGTGTCCATGAGATGCTCGCCACAGCAGGTGTACCCAAGGAGCTACAATCCAAAGTCAAAGATCTCCCGTTCGACAGGATTAAATTGTTCGCGGAGAAAACAGACGATGTACTCCATACTGGAAAAGACTCTAGAACAACACTCCATACACTCAAGATGTACATCCCGCCATTCCGGCGTCGTTGCTATTTCCCATACCAGAAATGGTATGATTACCAGTCTCGTAGGCAACAAAACCGCACATTTGAATAATCTTGCCCTAGGCAGCAGCCGCAGCGAAGACACCCCCAACTACCTAGAGCATCCAGCGCTCCCGCCTCCAAACAGCAAGTTTGACTCCTTTGTCGAGGACATGCAGAATCCACCAATTGTTGTTGCACGCACCAATCCCATTTTCCATCCTTGCCTATTATCACCAATGGGTCGAAATAACATCGGACAAGTGGCTACTGGAAGTCATAAAGGCCGGCTTCACCGTCCCCTTTACTTCCATCCCCCCCACCACCCCACCTTCCCCGTCCCTTTTCAGGGACCCATCTCACGAAGACCTCCTACGACAGGAAGCCTATCGTCTCCTTGCCATCGGGGTGATAGAGAGGGTCCCAGATCAGTTCAAGGGAAGAGGGTTCTATTCGTGGTACTTCCTAACGCAAAAGAAAACGGGGTTGGAGGCCCATTCTCGATCTACGCCACCTAAATCGTCATCTTTGGAAGCAGCGCTTCAAAATGGTAACCCTAAATTCCATAATTCCGTCTCTCAAAAACTATTGGTTTGCTGCCCTCGACTTACAGGACACTTACTTCCACATAACCATACATCCCGCGCACAGGTGTTTTCTCCATTTTGTGATAAACAACAAACATTTTCAGTATCGAGTTCTGCCGTTCGGTTTGGCTCAGCGCCCAGGGCTTTTTCGAAGACCCTGGCTGTCATGGTGGCTCATCTGCGTCGGTTACGAGCTGTAATATTCCCGTACCTCGATGATTGCTTGATAAAAGGTTCAACAAAACAAGAAACAACACAGATGGTGGCGGTGGTCGAACACACATTCGACTCCCTCGGGCTCCTGCTGAACAAACAAAAATCAACACTGACTCCAACGCAAACTATAAAGTTCATAGGAGCAAATCTAGATTCCCTAACAGCAAGGGCATACTTACCGCAGGAGAGGTTTCAAGCAATCAAAGACCTCATCACCATACTCAATGGGAATGTGAATATCTCTGTTCACAATTGCCTCCATCTGCTGGGGCACATGGCTGCTGCCACTGTCGTGGTTCCCCAGGCACGGCTTCATCTAAGAAACTTCCAGCACTGGTTGCTGACAGTGTTTGTTTGTTTCTGCAAAGCACGACATTCACAAAACGGCTTGGCTACCCACGCATGTTCGGAGGTCTCTACGTTGGTGGACAAAAACTCGAAACCTTTTGTTGGGAGTTCTGTTCCACTGACAACCATCGATCCAAATAACGACGGATGCCTCCCTCATCGGCTGGAGTGCTCACATGGCTGACGAATGAATTCAGGGAAAATGGTCTCCCATCGAGAGGCGTGTTCATATCAATCAATTAGAGCTCCGAGCAATTTTCTATGCGTGCAAACACTTTCTTCCGCACATCAAGGGTCTGACAGTGAGAATATTGACGGACAACATAGCAGCAATGTATTATGTAAACAGGCAGGGAGGAGCAAGATCACACTGCCTATGTGCTGGAATTGGTGCATACAGAACATCACCACCATAACCGCATCCTACTTACCTGGCACCGCCAATGTAATTGCGGACACTCTCAGCAGACACTTTCCCACGGATCACGAGTGGGAAATAAGAACAGATGTGATTCGGGTGATATTTCGGAAAGGGGTATGCCTCTGGTGGATCTTTTTGCGACGACCTGCAACAAGAAGTGTCGCCTATATTGCTCCAGAGCAGGGATCGGCAAAGGCTCCCTTGGCAATGCGCTTCTAGTCAGCTGGAAGAGGGCACTCCTTTATGCTTTTTCCCTCCACGGTCCTCATTTCCAGGATGCTGGAAAAAATCAAAGCGGAGGCGGCGACCGTCATTTTACTAGTGCCAGCCTGGCCCAGACAAGCCTGGTATCCATTTTTGCACAAAATGTCCATACAGCCACCATACCCCCTCCCTCTTCACGAGATCTCCTTTCTTAGGAACAAGACTCGCTGTTACATCCCAGACTCGAGTCGTTACGTCTGACAGCATGGCTGTTGACTGGCTAAGAGGAGAAGAAAACCTTTGTTCTGAACAGGTCAAAGCAATATTGATGCATAGCAGAAAAGCATCTACACGGAACACTTACCTTGCAAAATGGCAGATACTCCAAGTGGTGTCTTCAGAATAATGTACAACCCCTTCTCTCTCTCCCTTACACCACGTCTTTGATTACATCCTTCATCTATGAAATTCGGGACTTGCGCTGTCATCCTTAAAAGTACATTTGGCAGCGATTAGTGCTTTCTACCATCCAATAGAAGGCTCTTCGCTCTTTTCTCATCAAACCACAAAGAGGTTCCTAAAAGGCCTCATGAACTTATACCCACCATGAAGGGCACCTCCCCCTTCTTGGAATCTTGACCTAGTGCTGGACACTATTATGTACCCTTCTTTTGAACCACTAGCGTCAGTTTCCCTGCAGATGTTAACCATGAAAACGGTCTTTCTACTTGTAATTACATCAGCGCGAAGAGTTAGTGAGCTGGGGGCATTGATGGCAACTCCTCCCTTTACCTCTTTTTCCAAAGATGTGGTAACATTATGACTACACCTGGCCTTTATTCCCAAAGTCTGCTCCCCTTTTCACATTAACGAACCTATTGTCCTCACGGCGTTTTATCCCAAGCCTCACTCCTCAAGTAAGGACGCCTTATTCCACACGCTGGATGTCCGGCGCGCGCTATCTTTTTACATAGACAGGGCCCACCAATGGCGGCAAATGGACAGGTTATTCATGTCAACAGCTGAGAGATTCAAGAGTAATGCACTTTCCAGCCAACGCATTGCTAAGCTGATTATGCTGTGTATTACCACTTGTCATTCTATCCGCAATAAGCCCCTTCCTTCTATGCCTCGGGAGCAGTCGCACCTTCCACGGCATTTGCGAGGGGAGTCCCCCTCAGCGATATTTGCCTCACTGCCACCTGGGCTTCTACGGTAACTTTCACACTTCATTATGCTATAAGCAGGAGATGGGCTGCGGATGCCGCAGTAGCCTCTGCGGTTTTGTCCACGGTAGATAACAACTGACCTGGAGCGCCTCCTGGGTTACTGCTTTGTAGTCACCTTGAGTGGAGCATCCACGGGGACCACTCGAAGAAGAAGAAGAGGTTACTCACCTTAGTGTAGTAATGATGGTTCTTAGAGATGTGTCCCCATGGGTGTTCCATGTCTCGCCCTCCTCCCTGCTCCGGGTCTTCTCTGGTTTTCTTTCAGAGACCGAGCGGTGAGAGGAACTGGTAGGGGGGCCGGACTGCGCGATGTTGCAAAGGCGCGAATGCCACGTGCTGCTCTCGCGCATGCGCAGTCCGGCTGGCTACGGCTCTGGAAATCTCCGACTAGCAGCGCCGGGATGGGACGCGACACCTGTGAGTGGAGCACCCACGGGGACACATCTCGAAGAACCATTGTTACTACACGAAGGTGAATAACCTCTTCTTTTGAAAGCTCCGATTTAAAAAATGAGATCGGAAAAAGAGATGCAAATTCCCGCAGAATTTGCATATCCTCTTTCGAATCTTCCATGTAGTCTAGATGAGCCCTAAGTGTTTGGCAGCTATGTAGAGGAAACTGTTAGTCTCCTGTCTTAAAAAATTAAATTAGCAGATGTAGGGTTTTCAATGCAAGGAAGTACATTAGCATTGCCCTCCTATTAGAGAAGGTACATCCAATGTCACAATAACACAGTATACTAATTAGTATATTTAAAGTAGTATTGCCTTTTGAAGCCATAACACAGTATACTGTGGTGGCTCTAGAGAGCAAAATATTGTCCTTGACTTGGTAAGTTATGCAGTAATTATGCTAATGTACTTCCTTTTGAAGCCACTCCTCCTTCCTGCATTTGGAGAGCTTCAAACTGGATTCTTCAGGGACTAACAAAGAAAGGACTGTTGGATAAATAACCTGGTCTTAAAGTGGCACGGGGCCTTCTTTCTGATCCAGCAAACAAACAGGATCTCTGGTCTACAGTGGGCTCCAATCCTTAGTTTTGGTTTGGAAAGTCTTGGCCTTCTGAGGCCCCTCAAAACAATATGCTAGTTCTGGGTTGAGGCTATGATGAATTTGTGATCACATTTTTGTAATGTATTAGTATTATTTGACTCTTTTCATACAGGACTAATCAGGAATGTTTTGAGGAAGCTTATCTTCCAACTCTGCGAACACTGTTTAATGCTCCTGCATCTTCACCTTTGGCTGAAGTAGATATTGCTAATGTTTCTGAACTGTTAGTGGACCTGACGAGACCAAGTGGATTGAATCCTCAGGCCAAAAAGTCACAGGATTACCAAGTATGTAGATTATGGCAGATGGGATTCTACTTTGATGTTCATGGCTAGAGATTGTGTCCCAATAACCCAGCCACTTCTAGCATTCTGAAAATTTCTCCCTCTTCCTTTGAGGTTCCTGCATAAGATTCCCAGTGACCTCTCACTACCTTGTTGTTTTGTGTTTTTTCTCACGTGGTTAAAGCATTGTACATAATTTACCAATAGCAGCTGTTTGCTTCCTTCTATACATGTGCGTGTATGTGCACACACACGCATGCGCGCACACATTGCGCATGTGCTTAAAATGCGGCTTTTTGATAAATTACTTTTTTGGCATTTAACATAGCCAACTGGCTCCTTACATCAGACACATTTCACTGTCATCTTATATAAATAGCTTTCAGCTAATTTTCAGAATATCCTTATGATTTTTCTAGGATTTGACAGTTCATGATAGCTTAGCTATGAAAATTTGCAATGAGATCTTGATGGATCCAGCTGCACCAGATGTTCGTATTTATGCAAAAGCCTTGACTTCATTAGAACTCAGTAAAGATTTCACACAAGATCTTCTGGTTATACTTGAGGAGATTCTTGAGGTAGGTAGCAACAGTAACGTTGCTCTTTGTACCTTTTTAATAGCTAAAAATTGTAGTATCCTAGTAGTATTCCACTGTTTATCTGTTAGTTATTTAACAAAGAATCTGTGTTAATACTAATTAGGGTGGAATTATTTTAGTTTTAATCAGGATATTTATATTTTAAACAAATCTAATTAAAATTGAGTTAATCTGTGGGTTGAGATCACTGTACACTGATATTGAAGTACACTGAATTACTTCAACCAGTGAAATAAATTGAAGCAACATGTCATGTTTTCCATGTGTCATCAGAGTAAGGCTCACAATATATATGCTGCATTATATTTTATTACATTTCAGTAATATTGAAGGGATAGTCCTTTACAACTCAGATTATAGAATAGCTATTGCTGTTACCTAAAGCTCAATATTTGCAGCTGAATGCAGGGTTAGAGCTTACCTTTGTTCACCGCTTCCACAGTTAAATGCTTACCTGCATGCTTAACTTAGTATTAGGTCTCTTATTCAGAGGGGAAAGAATGTGGTCTGAATTGAGATGGTGAGGCTTTGGAAGTCTGCTACAGATGGCTAACGGAATAGCAGAGAAAACTCACATCAACCATGGTCTGACTGGGTGGGATGAGAGAAGAATCTAGTGCTATGTATGTGGAAGAGTCGAGAGGGACACACGGATGAGAAGTTCCATACCTGAATTTGGCAAAGGTGGCAATTTTGAACTGTTCTGAAGTGAATGTGCAGCTTATGGACTTTATTAAGGATGTTGCTGAGGTCTGCATGTGAAAGAGTAGAGGACAATAACTTCTGCATGGGCTGCACTCTGCTGTTTATCTAATTCTTCTCTATTGATTTCAAGCTAGTTGTAGTGATCATAGTGGTCTTAATGCTAAGAAGAACCATTTAATAATAGTTTGGTAAGAGTAGTAAGAAATGACATTCTTTCATGTTCGGCATAGCACAAAAATTAGCTACCTAAGCTCATTTGCTAAGTCCTCTTACTCTGTTGAAACAGTGCCTTTCAAGCACTATACCAAGCAATGAGAACTAATTTGCCTTCTTTCAGTGGCCCTTGGACTAAGGATGTTAAGGACTAGTCAACTATCCGATAAGCAAATGCTTATCGGATAGTCAAGTTGACTAGTCAATTTCCTTCCCCCTCCTCCCCTCCATTGCTGCCTCTATCAGAGGCAGCGGGTGGGGGGGGGGGGAGGGAGGGAAAGAGAGGTACTTCAAAGCAGCAGTGCCACACAGAGCCCGTACCCGGGCTCCATGCGGTGCTGCCTCTTTGAAACTCCCCTTTGAAATGCTAGGGCTCTTGTACATTTCAAAGGAAGAATACAGAACTCCATTGACAAGTCGAGTAGTTGATGGAAATTCCATTGACTACTTGACTAGTAAAGTAATAGTTAACATCCCTACCTTGGACTAATGCATTATAACCTCTATATGTTGGGGTGGAAAGGCCCTTTTTAAAAGATGTAGATTTAGACCATGTCTATACTTACTGTGCCAGAGATTGATCTTCTGGCATTAGATTTAGTGGGCCTACTAAGGACTCACTAAATTAAATGCTGAGGGTGCCCCCAGTTGGCACCGGTATGCCTCGATTCGCGAGGAGTAAGGAAAGCGGGTGGGAGCATTTGCTCCGGTCAGCGTTCTGCTTTGGAGATGGTACCAAGCTCATCTTAAGGTACGTCGACTCCAGCTGTGTTGTTTAGAAAGCTGGAGTTGCATACCTTAAGCTGACCTTCTGGGTCTAGTATAGATGTGGCTTAACTAGCTGCCTTCCAGGTAAGCGGTTTGAGACCAGGGCTTAGGTGATGTCTGAGCATGCAGGTGACCTAAATCAGAAAGTCTTTCTAGAAGACCATGATCGGAATGGTGGGGAAGGAGCTCTCTGTGGCAGAAACCTTTTGAGGAAGAGGCTTTAGGATAGGCCAGGCATTAGTTTGAGTTTTGACTGTTTATATTTTGAAAAATAAACCCATCCCGGAAGAAAGGGGTTGCTCTTCTCTTCTCCCCCTCCCCCCCCCCCCCCCCCCCCCCGTTGCCTAAATAATTCACCTTGTGAGTTAGTATCCATAATTTAGTGTGTGTTTTGTGTCTGTATAAAATATGGTAATGAGGGGTGCATGATTCTCAGTTGTAGAAATACCAGCCTTTCCTGGATAATTCCATGTCAGAAGATGTTGAAACTGAAGTGTTGCAGAATTAGCAATATTTAATATGAAACATTTCTACCACAGGAAGTGAAAGATAGGTTGTGTCAAAGAGTGTTTGAGAAACTCAAGATAAATTTAAGCAAAGGAAATGATATACACAAAGATCACTCTGAAGTAGAACAGGAAACTGGCACCACGACTTCTGAGCAAGTTAATCCAAATGAGGAAGGTAATGTATTGAAAGTGCGGCTAACAGGAGGATAAATGAGTCGCTGTGTAAGGGTGGAGTTTGAGGGGGAGGTATTAATCAATTTCCTATCTAAATAGCTAAACATCTGTCTTACTCTCTGCTGCATTATTAGTGACTTACTTCAGGGCCTTAAATCCATCATTTTAAGAGTTCTAAGTTCCAGCAGTTGTAGCTGAGTAGGACTGGTAGACTAAATGTAATGCATCACACAATTTGTATAACAAACTAACACTTTCAACTGTTCATCTCTGCATATTCATTGTAGGAGGATCTGGTAGCGATTCCTTTGTTTAGATGGTACACTCTCCCTCTCCCGCCTCTTTCCCTCCCAGCTGTGAGAGAATTCCCTGTGCTTGTTACTGGTTTGGTCTTTCCAGTGTGTAAGTCCCACAAAAAGAAGTGGAAATTCTGCATTTCAGTACATATTTTCTTGCATCCTGTAGAGCAGTGCTTCTCAAATTGTGCGGTGTACCCCTCTTAAAGTGCAGAGGAACGTGTAGATGGCTGTGGGGCCCACTGGAAGGGAATGCCATGCCCCACAACCAATGTTCCCTCTAATTTTTGTATCCATGTGCAGAATGAATTTTATGTGCACCGAGGCATGTGCACCCCCAGTAAAAACACATGCTGCTGGCTGTGGGTGCTATAGGCTCTCTGCTAATCAGCTGGGCTGCATTTGAATTTCTCTGGCATGGCTGACCAAGGACTCAGGTCACAGGGAACACTGTCCCCAACCCATCTTTGCCCCTCAGTCTGGCTCTGACTCCAGCTGCAGCTTCTCTCCTCTCCCAGATCAACTCTGTCTAGCCCCAGCTCCGCCTTCAGTACAGGTTCTGCTACTGAGGAATTCTTGGCTGTGCTGTAGCTGGGAGGTGTGTAGGGTCACAGACCGATTCTGTTACAGATAAGGAGGGACGCAACTGGAAGCTTCGAGCACTACTGCTGTAAAGAAAATCACACTTTGCAATGATTGTTAATGTTTGCTTCCATTTTTTTCTCAATTAAAAATGACTAAAGTCTTCAAGAATGGCAGCAGAGGTTTGTGTAGTTTATTTTTGGTGTTGATACCTAAAGATCACTTTTTATGATTGTCCTGATAACATTGTTCTGTTACACAGAAAAAAATAAAGAAGCTGATCAAACTCCTGTTAATGAACAGAAAGATAAAACAACTACAAAGCTGAAATCAACAAGAAATAAATCTAATAGAGGTATGAGCTGACTTAAGTTTTTTGTAGCTTAACATTTACTACTAGTATTTTTAACATCTAAGTACAGTAGACTTCTGATAATCTGGCACCTTTGGGATCTAGGTGGTGCCAGATTATCGGATATGCTGGAGTATCGGGAGGTACTCCGGTGGGGGGCTGTGATTTGTCTGTTGGGACCCGCCCTGCATCTGGGGGGTGGGCGGGGAATGGCGCGGCTTCCCCTGCCTTCCTGCAAAACGGCGAAGGGTTTGCCCCTCGCCGCGCCGTTCCACGCCAGCAGCTCCAATTGTTCGGCTGGCTGGAGCACTTCCAGGTTCCAGTTGGTGCCAGACTATCGGGAGTGTCGGACCACTGGATGCTGGACAATTGGAGTTTTACTATATGTCCCATAGATATTGCAACAGAAATGTCCTTGTCATAGCATAACTTGTGTTAAAGCCAATTAGTGATAAGAACTGTTTCATAAATAAAACCTCGTCTCTGACGGAGTTTGTTTTTAAAAAATCTAACAGCCTTGACTTAATAGTCTGCTTTTGGACTACCAAACCATTCTGCTGATGTCATGAATGTTACCACTTTTTTTTTAATTGCCAATTTTAATAAAAACATTTTAAATTTAAATCCAATTTGTAAGTTATTCATAAGATAGATCATAGGATACACTGTGGGTTTTCAGAATACTTTGTTGCACAAAATAGATAGTGCTCTTTTAGGTAAAAAATATTTTACTTATGTGATTACTTTTATACAGAGTAAAGCAGTGTCAAGAAATCTGTAAAAAGTTGGGACTGTGGTTTGTGAAAGGAAACTTCTGCTGGTACTTGATATTCTGTGTGTGTTTGCCAAATATATATTGCATTGTTTATTACTGTGAGATGTTCTGTCATTGGATTCCTGACTTAAAATCTTGGAATGATTAAGTAGGTGTTTAACAAGTTGGTGTAGAGAAGAAAACGTTAGCTGGTTATACTTCTCACCTGTTGAAAGAGGTAAAATGTTAATCCATCTTCCTGTGGCACATTAGAGCAATATAAGGAGAGGAGAAAGTGTATGTGATTTTGAAGCAAGACACAAAAGCTGAGCTGTGACCTTGGAAATAATAGTGTCTTTCTCAGAAAGCCAAAATAAAATGTCCACAACCTCCTCAATCTCTGGTACCACGCCACTGCTTACAAAGATATTAACCTACCCCACTTGTTCAGTCTAAGTACTTGGTATCGATATGAGACAGTTCCATCATTTTGGCTTTGAGTTGCCAATGAGAAATTGGCTTCCTAATTATTTTTATTAGTCTTAAAAAATAGGGCATTTTAAGTGGGTGATGTTTGCGCATCTTCATGGTTTATTAGTCTTCAGTAATCAGGGCCCAGTGTTCTGTCATTGGTTCTTGGACAAGGAAACACATAACTCAGGTGGTCTGCAGAGGTCTTCCAATGGGTACATCAACTATATATTTGCCTGTTTGCACAACAGGCTACATAAAAGTTCCAGTGAAATCAGGACAAATTAAATTTTCATACAATGACTTGTTTATACTGCTCTGCGTACTATACACTGGAATGTAAGTACAATATTTATATTCTAGTTTTTCATTAATAGCATGCTGTGACATTTTTTATATTCATGTCTGATTGTTATAAGCAAGTAGTTTTTAGGTGAGGTGTAACTCGGCGGTACATAAGACAAATTGGACGTCTGAAAAGCATAAAAAGTCTGGAAAGGTTGAGTTGGTGTAAGGAACTCCCCATGTGTGGTGAGGGAATTTTTTTTCAGGAAAAATAGAATAAACATAAGAACATAAGAATGGCCATACTGGGTCAGACCAAAGGTCCATCTAGCCCAGTATCCTGTCTGCCGACAGTGGCCAGCACCAGGTGCCCCAGAGAGGGTGGACCGAAGACAATGATCAAGCGATTTGTCTCCTGCCATCCCTCTCCAGCCTCTGACAAACAGAGGCCAAGGACACCATTTTATCCCCTGGCTAATAGCCTTTTATGGACCTAACCTCCATGAAATTATCTAGCTTCTCTTTAAACTCTATTATAGTCCTAGCCTTCACAGCCTCCTCTGGCAAGGAGTTCCACAGGCTGACTACACGCTGTGTGAAGAAGAATGTTCTTTTATTAGTTTTAAACCTGCTAACCATTCATTTCATTTGGTGTCCTCTAGTTCTTCTATTTAGGGAACTGAAAATTTTCCCTAGGAGATGAAGGTTGTTTGAACAAAATTCACTTTGTTGTTCTGATAATGGATAACTTTTATTTGTGTTTTAGGGCAGGGAAAAGTAAATCCAGGGGCTAAGTCTGTGAACAGAAGAAGAAATCGTAAAATGGTTGAGTCTGACAATGAGAGGTAAACCACCTGGTATAATGAATGCACAGCATCGTCCCTACCCCTTGAACTTCCTTCTTTCAAGCAAGCAAACTTAATTTCAACACTTTCATCCATATGATCTTTCTTTTTAAAATTAGATGTTCTAAGTAGAGAAGATGAACTATGTTAACTATGTAGGCTGTAAAATTAATCCCATACTTCTCCGCAAGGGTAATAAAAATAAATAAAGCTGTCCATAAATATTAAGTCTCCTTAAGCAATATTAGTTAAGAAAAGCTAATGTTTCCTTTCAAGGAAGTAAAGCAATTTCTTTAAGATAAGAAATCCAACCTGTATTAATTCTTTTCCAATATATCTTCCAGTTTTGTTCTTGCCACAACTATTTAGGGAAGGGTTTGTAATGTTACCTCTGCTACACTAAATGCTCCAGGTTGCATCTCTTTAAAGCGGGTCTCTGGTGCGGCTCAGCTGGACTGTGAAGGTGGGGGGGGGGGAGGGCTGGGAAACCCAGCATGCGGTTCAGCTGGGTTGGCGGTCGGGAGCCCGGTGTGTGGCTCAGGAGGGCTGCGGTAGAGGTCAGAGGGGTGATAGGAAACCCAGTGCTTGACCCAGCTGGGCTGCTGAGGGAGCTGGTAAGCCTGGTGGAGTAGCAGGCAGGGGGTGGGGCAGGTACCTCAGGGGCCAGAAATGACTTCCCCTTGTCTGGCAAAATCCCTCATCCAGGACGGGTAAAGTCCCAAGGCTGCTGGACAAGGGAGGTCCAACCTGTACTATCTTATTGTTCTCCATTTTTTTTAAATTTTGTACATTGATAAACTTTAACCAACATTTGTCAGTAAATAATAAAGTGCCACTTGAACGACTTGCCTTTGATTATCCCTTTGTGATGGTCACATATTTTAATTGATAGATACATAGCTGCTTAAAAATAAACGTACACCCTATATCTAGATCAGTGTCTACAATAAAGAATGTAGTTTATTCAGTGATTTCAAGGCCGTGGATTTTACAGTTAAATTTATTTGCAACTTTTTGTGGCCTTTTATGTTTAGTGGTGATGAAGTTCCAGAACCAGTTACATTGCCAAGTTCAAGACTTCCAAGACGAGCAAAAACAAGTGCACTTGAGAAAACTCGAATGAATCTCTCAAAGCTTCTGAATAAAGAAGCAGATGAATGAAGGTGAAAGAGACAGTGAAGTGTCCTTTATGAAAGCCAGCTCTTCCCAAAAAACTGACAAAAATAAGCTTTCTTTTTACTGTCAATTCTATTTTTTTAAATCTTTCTATAATTGTTGTATAAACACAAAATTCCCAGAAACTTTGCAATATTTTAAATTAGTGTTAATTTTGATAATTGCTTCCTAGTTACATGCATATTTTCTGTTCTAAAACTTGATTTGTGGCTTTTAGTCTTCTTGATTGAGCATTTGAACACAACAGCACTTTCCATCTGAAGATTTAAGTCTTATTAGCAATATTGAGACTAATAGACTTATTAGCAGTATTGAGACTGTTAAATCTGGCTGCTGTTTTTGGTGTTAATTTACAATTAGTAGTGTGTAGCATGGTGTGCATGTCCTTGAAGGCAATACATTCTAATGTACTTTTTCTCATTATTGGCTTATCAGAATTGCTAATGTGAGGTGGTGATGGGGACCTGGTTGCTTTATGTTTTCTGTTTTAAAGTGTACAAGAGATTTTAAGTGTGGTCAGGAACTGAGCAGCAGCTTGTGTCTACAGGTATATCCAATACTGAAACTGAAAATATGTAATGTTAACTCTAAGAATGAAAGCAACATTTTGACCATGTTTATACTCTTTTGTATAAAATCCAATATTGGTTTCAAAGAAGCATCAAAATCATAAATTATCTGTATTGTTTAGCACCTTGGAGCCCTAATTGTGGATGAGGACATCATTGTGCTAGGTGCTGCGAAAACAGAAAAGAGTATGATAGAAATAAGAGCTAATAAGGAAGGAGTAAAAGGCAGCCAAAATACTTTGAAATCAGGTAATGGCGTCCTCTTCAAAGCTATTCAGTTACAGCTCTTCAGGTGGTGTTATGTAGAAAACTGGTTTATGTGCATCAACGTATGTCTGTGTATTAAAGCAATGTTCATAACTTTTTGAGCAGCTTCTCATTTTAAGAAGTGTGGGGTGTTTTTGTTTTTTGTTTTTTTGATGAGCTAGTAGAGTTGCTATTTGGAATAGATTGCTTACCTGACTTTTTTTTTTTTTTTAAACCAAATAATAGTTCTCCCGCTTCTCTCAAAAATGCATATGGGAAGAAGATGGTGAAGCAACTTCCTATAGACCTTCCTTGCGCCTGTAGGTCTAAATATCCAATGTTGGAACTTGCTTACAGAATACAAAGAATCAATATCACTGCAGATTTGTATATCTTCCTGGAGTTGTCAGACATGTTTCTTCCTCTAAAAGACTGTGAATCTTGGGCTTAGTGATCCCTGCTGATACTGTGTGAAAATTTGTAAACCTTTCTTAAATACATTATTTCCTTTTTTTTAGAATTTTGAAACCTATTTTTGGATAGAAGTTGATGAGTGGATTTCCTCATAGATTTTGTGTTCTGAAGGTTTGCCAAATGACTTTGTGAACATCCACTTTTGTGCCATAATTTTTTGCAAGTAGATTGAATCTTTCTAATCTGGCAACATCTGTGGTCCAGCATGATTTTAGTTAGCCGAATGTTCACTTATTATGGGTGTGACCAAATTTCCCCTGGTCCCATAAAGACAGTTTATAGCCACCAGTCCTGGCTGTCAGTGGTCTGTGCTATTTAGCTCTAATTTACCCCTAAATGTCTTCTCACAGCCCAGTAAGAAGTGGAAGTGTTGGTAACGCTGCTAGAAAGTATCAACCTCCCGTTATTTGGCCAATTCTCTGTTTTGGCACTGGTCAGGTCCAGAGGGTTTTGGACTAGAGGTTCAACCTGTACTTTGTTCTTTCTGAAAGATATTGACAGGTTTTCCCAGGCAGTATAGAACCTGGTAAGGAAGTACATGGGTGATTGGTAAAACTTAGGCCTTGTCTATGATAACATGGGCAGTTCTTCTTCGAGTGATTGCTCATGTGCATTCCATTCCAATATAGCTGTGTGCGCGCAGCGTGCACATGTCATCAGAAGATTTTCCCTCAGCAGTCCCCTTAGAGCCAGGAGGGAGCCCCCTGCAGTGGCGCCAGTATATCAGTGCATATATACCCTGCTGGCTCGCTCCCTCCCCACTCCAGTTCCTTCTTACCGCTGTGACAGTCGTTGGTTCAACATCAGCTCCCCTCGAGTTGTGTTTTCACTTGCTAATTCTTCATTACTTATCTCTGTGCTTCAGTTAAGTACCTGTGAACTTACTTCAAAGACTCTCTTTGTGTTTGCCCTTTCCAACCTGCCACAGCGCTCTGCGTGCCTGTGGCAGGGCATGCCCGGCCATCAGGGCTTCAAACCCTGCAAGAAGTGTGGTAAGCCTATGCTCTGCAGTGACCCACACTCCTCTTGTCTGAAGTGCTTGGGAGAATCGCACATAACATCAGTGTGCAAAATCTGCAAGGCCTTTAAACCCAGGACTAAGGGAGAGCATGAGTCTCACCTCCAGCCACTTTTAATGGAGTCAGCTCTACGGCCAGCACCGGCCCTGGCGCAGGATGCTTCGATGCGCCACCCTTCCCCAGCACCGCGCAGGGCCTGGCACTGATCTCACTCGCTGGCACCACCTAGGAAGAGGCGGCTGGACAGGGGTCGTTTCCCAATTGGGCATGCGCCCTGCCTGTGCTCCTCGGTGGGGCACGTAGCACCTGATAGCCTGCGTCCTGGGCCTTCGAGGCCGGATGCTTATCTGCCCTGGTGAAGAGTCGACAGCTCCCTGGAGGACCTGCCCAACCCATCCACCCCGGAGGCACTGGAGGCGGCTAGGGTGCTCATCGAGTCGTCACCCTCCCCTCCTCCTGCTGCGACACCGCCTAGATGGCACGGGGACCCTTGGCACCACTCGCCGCGGGCACCTGAGAGCAGCAGCATGAGGCGCGTAGCCTTGAGCTGCCGTCGGCACTGGGCTCGGAGACTACACCAGCACTGCCATTGGCACCGGCACCAGTCGAGCCCCCCGGCGCCGCGGTGCCTATTCCGCCCGAGGATCCGGCACGGTCATGCCGCCACTGCCTCCTCTGCCCCGGCATCGTGGCAAACCTGAGGCTATGTCCTGCCATGCTCCGCCACAATTGATGTCGGCGCCTCCGTGGTCTGCGTCGCATTACTCCTCCAACTCCAACACGGCGTCTGCATGGTTGTCTAGGGGCTCCAGGTCGCGCTCCCGGCACTGATCATGCTCCTGGCACCGGTCTCGGTCATGGCACCGCTCCTGATCACGGTACCACTCCCGGCACCGGTCTCCTTCATAACAGCAGCAATGGGGGCAGCCAGTCTCGGTGCCGCTGCTGCAACAGACCTGGCCTCCCCAGCCATCTGGGCAATGGCCTTTCTGGACTCCCTGGGCCTGCCACCAGAGCCAGGGCTCCATGCTGCCCCAACCGGCCTCCTCTGTATCAGGGCCTTGGGTTCCTCTGTCGGCTACCCCTGTGGTCCGGTCCCCCACCTCAACGCATTCCCTGCCACCAGGTCAATCATCCCCGGGCCCGGCAGAGAGTACGGGCCAGTCAAGCTAGCTGGGTCCCCCTCCTCCCTCTGTGTCCACATCTGAGGGTCAAGAGCACAGGGACGCCCCCATGGGGGACATTGCGAAGAGGTCATCGTCCTCTTCGGACGAAGCGCTGGCTAACGCGGCGCCCCCCATGCCCTCTATGGATGCCAGGGCCCACCAGGACCACCTCCGCCGACTGGCCCAAAACTTAGGGGTCCAAGCAGATAAGGTGATCGAAGACTCTGACCCTACTGTCGACATCCTACAAGCCGATACCCCCTCTAGAGTGGCGCTGCCTATAAATAAGACGGTTGCCAAGATCTCAACCACCCTCTGGCAAACGCCGGCCTCCATTCTACCCACTGACGAGAGCTGAGTGTAGATACGTTGTGCCTCCGGAGGGTAACAAACACCTTTTCTCACTCACTCCACTCCCCCCCCCCCCCCCCCCCCCCCCCCGGCTCCATGGTGGTCCAGGCTGTCAACCAGAGGGAGAGGCAGGGGCAACCAGCAGCAGCCACCCCCAAGAGTAAGGACGCCAAAAAGGCTGATTACTGGGGGGAGAGGTTTATGCATCCGGGGGAATCCAGTACTGGATTGCTAACCAGCAGGTCCTCCTCTCCCAGTACGGCTATAACACCTGGGTGTCGATGGCCAAGTTCGCAGACCTGCTCCCCTGGGAATCCTGGGCGGAGTTTAAAAGCTCTGCAAGAAGAGGGACGGACCATCTCTCGGGCGGCCCTGCAAGCAGCGCTCGACGTGGCCGACGCTGCCTCCAGAGTCATGGCCACGGGGGTTGTACTGCGCTGCAGCTCCTGGTTGCAGGGTTCTGGGGTGCCACCCGAGGTTCAGAACACTCTCCAGGACCTCTCCTTCGAGGGTACCTCACTCTTTTTTCAGAGCAAACAGATCAGCGCCTTCATGGGCTGAAAGACACAAGGGCCATGCTCAAGTCATTGGGCCTGCACACCTCGGCCACGCAGAGGCATTCCTTCGCGGGTTGGAGTGCCACCAGGATGCCTTCCCAAGGCTCGTGACCCGACTTCACACGCCGCTGGGGCAGGGGAAATAATGGCAGGAAGAACTGCCGTCACTCTCGCCCACCCTCTGACTCCAGCCAGGGGCCCTCCAACAAGTCCCCTGGACCGTGCCAGGGGTTTTGACGGGACCCTCGAGGGCCTCGTACCAGTCTCCCCTTTCCCCTTCCGGGACCACTTAATTCGCTTTATCCAGGCCTGGAGGTCAATTACATCAGACCGCTGGGTCCTGGAGATAGTGGAATCGGGCTACTCCGTTCCCTTCCTGTCGCCTCCACCCACCCAACCCCCCACCCCGTCCCTTTTCAGGGACCCCTCTCATGAGTCCCTATTGCAGGAGGAAGTGAGCCACCTCCTCGAACTGGGGGCCATGGAACCCGTCCCCCACAAACATCGGGGGCAAGGGTTTCTACTCCCGGTACTTCCTGGTCCCCAAAGTGAAAGGGTGCCTTCGCCCGATCCTAGACCTCAGAGCTCTGAACTGCTTCATTGTGAAGAGAAAGTTCAAAATGGTGACCCTGGCAGCTATTATCCCTTCCTTAGCGCCCAGAGACTGGTACGCCACCCTCGATCTAAAAGACACTTATTTTCATGTCTCGATTACCCCCTCCCACCGCAGGTTCCTACGTTTTATGGTGGGCCGGGACCATTACCAATTTACGGCCCTCCTTTTTAGTATCTCTTTGGCCCCTCGGGTCTTTACCAAATGTTTGGCAATAGTGGCCACAACTCAGGAGAAGGGGCATCCAAGTGTTCCCTTACTTGGATGACTGGCTCCTCCGAGGGGAGTTGGACGCCCAAGTGAGGGATCATATCGCCATGGTCCAGGACCTCTTCTTAGAGCTAGGCCTCCTGTTGAATCTGGACAAGTCCACCCTAGTCCCCACTCAAACTATAGAGTTCGTGGGCGCCACCCTGGACTCCCCATCCCAGAGGGCCTCCTTACCCGACTCCCACTTCCTCACGCTGAAGGCAGAGGTTGAGTCGCTTTAGAAGTTCCCGATGACTACCGCTCGGACTTTCATGCGCCTGCTCGGCCTCATGGCCACGTGCACTTACGTAGTGCAACACGCCAGGCTGCGCATGTGCCCTCTGCAAATGTGGCTTGCCCGGGCGCACAGGGCAACCACTCCTGGGACAGTGTTCTGACCACCCCCCCCCCCCCCCCCCCCGAGTGTCCTCTGCATGCTACAGTGGTGGACTCACCGGGAAGTGGTCTGTTCCGGAGTCCCGTTATCCAGACTGGTCCTGTCACTCCGGCTCGTAACGGGCGCGTCGGATACGGGATGGGGACATGCGCACCCAAGGTATGTGGTCCCCCCTCGAAGCCTTCCTGCATATCAATATCAGGGAGCTCAGGGCAGTCCAGCTCGCCTCTGCGGTTTTCCTTCCCCACTTGAGGGGCAAGTCGGTTCTCATTCTGTCGGACAACACAACAGCCATAGCCTATATAAACAAACAGGGTGGGACCCGCTCCCCCTACCTGTGCTCCGAGGCACTCTGCCTCTGGGAGCTCTACGTGGGGGCGAATATCCACCTGACGGCCTCGTACCTCCCGGGCTCCCAGAACGTCTTGGCGGACAGGCTGAGCAGGTCGTTCGCAAGTCACGAGTGGTCCCTGCGTTGGGACATACTGTAAAATCCTGACTATAATGCGCACCTATGCATAATGCGCACCTACCTTTTAAACATGAGAATTCCGGCATAAACTGAGCTCCTACCTATAATGTGCACCCCAACTTTGCTGTATTTTGTTTTGTCTTGTCTTGCCTCTTTGTATTGCCAGGTAATCACGCGTGAGCACACAGAAACGCTGCACACTGTATACTCATGCTCTCTTTGGGATACCATGAGTTGTCGGCGATCTTACACGACTGCTGAAAAACTTAAAGTTGTTAGCTATGCTGAGGCTCATGGCAACAGAGCTGCCAGCCGTGAATTTGATGGCATAGCAGAGTCTAACGTTCGGCTTTGGAGACGGCAGAAAGAGCGCCTGCAAGCGCTGCCTTGGATGAAGATGGCTGAGCGAGGTATCCTGAGTTAGAGGCCAAGCTGGTTGAATGGATTGCTGAGCATAGACAGGAAGGCGGTGGTGTTAGCATTGTGGAGGTTAGAATGAAGGCTTTGACCATTGCCAAATCGTGCGCTAACACAGCCGGGTATAAAGCTTTGCATGGCTGAGGCAATCGGTTCATGAATCGCCATAGCCTATCGGTCCGACGCCGAACAACAATCACACAGAAGCTACCCATGGACTCAGACACCAAGCTACTACAGTTCCAAAAGTTTATCATAAAACTACGCAAGCAGCACTGCTACGACCTTTCATTAATTGGTAATGCAGATCAGACACCATTAAATTTCGATAATCCCTACAACAGAACGCTTGAAGTGAAAGGTGCCAACACCGTCTCCATTGCTACTGCAAACCATGAAAAGTCTAGGTTTACCGTAATGCTTGCTTGCATGGCTGATGGAACGAAGTTGTCTCCTTATAGTGTGTTCAAGCACAAGACAATGCCAAAGAATGTTATATTCCCAAACACCGTTCACGTGTGTGTTCACCCTAAAGGCTGGATTGACGAAGCTTTAATGCTTGATTGGCTACAGACGGTTTGGGCGAAGCGGCCGGGTGGACTTATGAGAAAGCGGTCTCTAATAGTTTTGGATGCATTTTGGTGTCATCGTATGGCATCTGTCAAAAAAAGGCTTCAGCAGGATAAAACAGACTTGGCGGTTATTCCTGGTGGAATGACCAAAATGTTGCAGCCGCTTGACGTGACAAGTTAACAAGCCAATGAAAGATGCACTACGCAGGAAATGGAACACCTGGTTCTTGGAAGGTGAACATACATTTACTGCAGGTGGACGTATGTGAACACCGACGCTGCAAGATGTTACCCAGTGGATAGCGGATGTCTGGGTTGAACTTGATCCCGCTATCATAAGGAAGGGGTTTCTGAAATGCAGCATCTCTAATGCTATGGATGGCAGCGAGGATGATGCCCTGTGGATGGATCCGAGCGACGATGAATTGTCTGAGGGCGAATTACCGGTATGCGAAGATGACAATGATTTGTATTACCTAGATGAAGATGTCGAGGGCTATACCCCGGAAGATACTGCTAGTCTGTTGGAGGAAGATTCTAACAAACGTGAATTTGAGGGCTTTGAAGATGAGTAGAAGATCAATTAACATACGGTATTTGCTTGTTTGTGCTGCAGTGTTGATTTCATTTGTTTAACTTACCTTTTTGAAACTGTGTATATAGTTGCTTGTTGATGCTAATAAAAATCAACTTAACCTCTGGTGTCCAGTGATTAACTAAGTGCCGCGGAACCGCCAAATGAAAACTTTTGGAAAAAAAAACTCCTATGGATAATGCCCACCCTGACTTTGACGTTAAAAAAATGGGGAAAAAGTGCGCACTATACTCGCAACTTTACGGTAGCCCAATCCGTTTTCCACGCGTGGGGGTTTCCTCACCTGGACCTGTTTGCCACAGCCCAGAATGCCAAGTGTCCCTGCTATTGCTCCCTCTTGGGACAGGGTTCCCTAGGGGATGCTGTCCTTATTCATTGGCCGCGGGGCCTACTATACACATTCCCACCATTTCCCCTAGTCAACAGGGTTTTGCTGAAGGTAAGGGAGTTCAGGTCCCTACTAATCCTGATTGCCCTGGCGTGGCTGTGGCAGCACTGGTACTCAACGCTCCTCAGCCTCTCGTGCGAGAGGTCCGTGGCCCTCCCATTAGTCCCGGACCTTATATCACAGGACTCGGGCAGGCTGCACCACCCGTACCTGCGGTCCCTCCACCTGACAGTGTGGAAGCTCCGTGGCTAACGGCTCAGGAGCTCCAATGCTCCCAGTGGGTTCAGGAGGTCCTGCTAGGCAGCAGGAAGCCGTCCACTAGAGCCACTTATCTGGCTAAATGGAAACACTTCTGTTCCTGGGTGTCCCAACAGGGGGTACACCCAAGATGGGTACCGGTCCCCAGGATCCTAGACTACTTGTTAGACCTTAGGCTCCAGCACCTGTCATCCTCCTCCATTAAGGTCCACCTGGCAGCCATATCGGCTTTTCACCCAGGGGAGGGGGGCAAAACGCTGTTCGCCAACCCGATGGTGAACAGATTCTTGAAAGGCTTGGATAGACTCTACCCACGCGTACGGCTCCCTACCCCACAGTGGGATCTAAATCTGGTCCTCTCTAAGCTTATGGGACCCCCTTTTGAGCCAATGGCTACGTGTTTGCTTCTCCACCTCTCGTATAAGGTTTCGTTGCTGGTAGCAATCACATCCACGAGGCGGGTATCCGAGCTTAGGGCGCTCACGTGTGATCCCCCTTACATGGTATTTTTTAAGGATAAGGTTAGACTCTGCCCCCATCTGGCTTTTCTATCGAAGGTGGTCTCCTCCTTTCACACTTCGCAAGATATTTTCCTCCCGGTTTTCTTCCCTAAACTGCATGCATCTGGGAAGGAACAGGTCCTGCACACGTTAGATGTTCGGAGGGTGTTAGCCTTTTATTTAGATAGAACTAAACCTTTCCGCAAGTCACAGCACCTCTTTGTAGGCATTGCAGAATGCATGAAGGGCCAGCCCGTATCCACTCAAGAGGATTGCTTCGTGGATTACCGCTTGCATTAGAGAGTGCTACTCCTTAGCAGGCACACCAGCCCTGCCCCTCAGGGTGCACTCCACAAGGGCGATGGTGGTGTCCACCGCTTTCACTGCGCAGGTCCCCATCTCGGACATCTGCAGGGCTGCCACATGGTCTTCAGTCCACACGTTTGCTAACCATTATGCCCTTCCACAGCAGGCCAGAGAGGACGCCGCCCTAGGTAGGGTGGTCCTCAGCTCAGGAGCAATCTCTTCCTCCGGCCCCCTGCCTAGTTAGGTTCTGCTTTGGAATTACCTATATTGGAATGCACATGAGCAATCACTCGAAGAAGAAAGAACGGTTACTTACCTCGTAACTGTGATTCTTTGTGATGTGTTGCTCATGTCTATTCCAAGTCCCCACCCACCCCCCTTCTCTGCTGATAGCATACTGGTAAGAAGGAACTGGAGTGGGGAGGGAGCCAGCAGGGTATATACGCACTGATATGCTGGCGCCATTGCAGGGGGCTCCCTGCTGGCTCTAAGGGTACTGCTGAGGGAAAATCTTCTGCCGACGCGTGTATGCTGCACACACACACCTATATTGGAATGGACATGAGCAACACATCTCAAAGAATCACAGTTATGAGGTAAATAACCGTTCTTTCAAGTAGGTTATGCAATTTCAGCTAAGGGAATAATGTAGAGGAAGTTGATGTACTTAAGTCTGCTTACTGTAGTATCTTCACAGTGGTAAGTCAATAGCTGACCTCTCCCATTGACTCCACCTACTCTTGGTTTGGTGGAGTACCAGAGTCGATGGGGAAAATGCTCAATTTATTGCATCTATACTAGACTTGATAAATCGAACCCTGGTGGATTGATTGCTGCTCGTTGATCCAGCAGTTAGTAAAGACTTGCTGTAACTGTTTAAGCAAAGGACAAAATAGGGCTGTAAGGAGAGCAGTATTGTTTGATGCTTTCTTCTACCCACCTGGATGACTCTCATTAAGAAACAAGTTTTGGCAGTAAGGTTAAAAATGTACACTGCAGGAATTCTGAAAGTCCCATTTAGGAAAAAATAGGGCAGATGCTGGATATGGCTCACTTATCTGCTTTGAATTATCTTAATATCTGCTAGTGAATGTCGTGATGGTGACAGCTGAAACAATATCGCTGGTTTCAGACTGAAGTAGATATTTAAGATAAAAATCCTGTAACCATGATTTCCTACGACTATATCTGGGAGTGAGAGTATAACTTGATAAGCCACAGTTGGTACAAAAGGTTACAATTCGGATGTTAAATTTACTTTAATCAACTAATTGACTAGTCAATGGATTTTCTATTGATTAGTGGATAAGAGGGGGAGCAGCAGCAGGTATGCTGACATAAGCTTTAGTGTAGCTATAGGTTTATTCTCCACTGTTTGACATCTCAGCAACTTCAGTAGCTCTGTGAACTTCTAAGGCTGTACACTGCTAAAAAATTTGGCTAGACATAGCAAGTATTGAATTGTAGGTACAACTAAGCCAGCGTGTGCAATAATTTTTGATGGGGAGTATTAACGGAGGAGGTAAGGGGTCTGGGATGGAGGTTGGGTGCAGAAGGGCACTCGGGGTAGGGATTGGAGTGCGGGGGGGGGAGGCACAAGTTTTGGGCGGGGATATGGATGTAGGAAAGGATTCTGACATGGAGAGGTGCAAGGGTTTGGTTTGTGACCTGGGGCACTGGTACAGGATGGGGAGCAGAGGGTTGGGGGGAAGGAAGTATGCCAGAGGCAAGCTCTGGCCAGGAGGCACTTCCTAGCCAAAAGCCCAGCAGGGCCCTCAGGTAGGCCTTCCATGCCCCTATGTACTGCTCAGAGCAGCGGACTGCAGGAGACTTGTGATCTCTGTGCACCATGTGTCCTTGACAGTTATAGTCCAGGGCAACTCTCAGTGGTAAACACATGGCCCCACAGCAAGCCAGCCTTTCTCAGTGGTTTGGGGAGGCGTGGAAGGCGGGGAGGCTGCCACTGCACCACAGGCTGGATACAGCAGTTTGGCAGATTGGATCCGGCCTGTGCGCTGTAATTTGCCCATCCCTGAACTTAGCCCTGGGAAAGAAGAACTTCATCCTTGTTTTTTAAAATAAATCTAGTATATGTATTTTAAGTGACAACCAGGACACTTTGGTCTAAAATTTATTCATAGATTACTGTCAGAGGACATTTCTTTCAAGCTGTGATAATTTTTGGCTCTCTTTTCAGGACTGGACAACTCAGTGAAGGAATCGTTGCTCTGTCCATAGAATAAGTGCATACAGAAAAAGGGAATATGCAATGTAGATTTCTTCTAAGTAACTAACATAACAGCACACTAGTATCAATACACTTTATTAGACATGTCAAGTAACCATAGCCGAGACTATATTGTAGGCTTGATAAAAATGTCTACTAAGTAATGGAAACATTTAAGCAGATGTAAGAGGCATACTGTTGAAGTATAAAATTCTAAGATGCAATAAAGCAATTAACTGAATGTGTTTACATCAATTTTAATTGGTGACAGGCAAATTGATAGAAACAAAATAGACCACTTATCAGAAACATCAAAAAAAGTGCGGATACAGGTTTGTTGAATGACAATCATTCAAGAGATTTCACCAGCAAGGGTGGCCCTTCTTTTAGACTTCTGGTTTTAAGGAAAACATACTGTGCAATCTGACTGTTCTGTAAATTTTGAACATTTATGAATGAGCTTGTATACATCTTTGCCTTATTGTTTTACTGCTTTGCTTCGAGGTAGCCAGTCTCCACCTGTTACAGAATTTTCTGAATCATTGCCATAAATCTTTACACAGTTAGTGACTCATGTCACAAAATATATTAACTTTTGTGCACAAAAATAAACTGGGACAATTATATAATTAAATTTAAAAACATACCCTCCCCCCCCCCATGAAATACTATTAAAAGGGAAACATCTGATACTTTGTACTGCAAAATTCCATAATGATCAAATGCAAACCTTCATGTAAAAAACATACAAAGTACATCAAAATGAATAAAGCTAATGATTTTAATATAAAGCCAAATCACGAGATCATTTCAAGATCAACATAACAAATGCTTATTATTCAGCAGAAGAAAAACAATGTACAAAATAATAGTGCAAGAATAACTGCAATCTATTTGTTCTCAGCAGTTTTGAGATTTTGGTTAAAAACTTTACAGGTGGCAAGAGATACTGCTGTAAAATTCAGATTCCACTCAGTGGGTTGATTAAGGCACTTCTTTACTGACTTCAGAGGTTGAGTTGTTGTGTTCATGTCAAATAAATTCTGCTTCTTGGAGGCCTTCACTTGGATTAGGCTAGGGAGAAAGGAGATAAAGGTCGTTAGTGTATTTTTTTTCCCCATAGAAACCAAAAGCATCAACAGGGGTGAAGGATGGGGAGGGAGATCGCTTTTTTTTTTTTCTTTTGCTAGCTCAAGCAGACCTGGAGGCATCAACTGGGAGTTGCACACTTCTGGGGCTCTGCACAACATGAAGGAAAACTCAGGCTTTTCCTCACTGTAAGATTAATTCCAATTGAGTTAGGGACAATGCTTGAGTTAAAAGTACTATTAGCACACACCTTAAAGCAAGTGGGATGGTGCTTTAAATTAGCAGCTCAAAGTAGCACAACTTGGCTACTCCTACAGTTGTTAGTTTGTGTTCTGTAGCATTGCCACGCTCACCTGAGGTGTTAAACTGTAGCCTGAGTCTCTGCCAGGAAGTTGACTATGTGAAAATAGTCTGCTTATTGCTATGTTACCCGACGTTGTATTTACAATAGAGATATTATGGATGGATATACTAATACGTCCCTGGGTGGCGCTTCTTGGGTGTTTTGATTCTTACAAAAAGACCATCATCTGGACACTGAAATCAGGCTGCAGCATTACAATTTGTTCAATGCAAAAATCTCATCAGTGCAAGATAGTGTGCTTTCAAAGCTCAAAAAGAAGTAGCATGAAATTTTGTGCTACTTCAGAGAGCTTTGAAATTAGTCTCTCTAAACACATTTTCTTTGTCAAAGGAAAAAGTATTGGATGCAGATGCCTCAGCAACTGTAGAGTAAGATTTTCAAATGTGCTTAGCCCTGATGTTGACAAATTGTACAAAGATTCAATTTCTGGCAAACCTGTCTGATTGTGAGACTCCAACTATTTGGTCAGTCACTTACCTGTGAGAACATATCTTAATAAAGGTAAATAAGACAATGAATTCTGCTATTGTGGCTCTTTGTGATAATAGCACTAATTTGATTCCTGAACTACTGAGGTCTGAGATCATTGTCTAGTAGAAAGGCCGAAGGCCAGATGCTGAAGCTAAAATCAATTTACTTGAAACAAGCTGTAGATTTAACCCTCATTATTGAAACTTACGCAGGTAGGTGGAGATTTCATTATCAACTAAAGTCTCCTTGGTATTAAAAAATGGGCTTTAGTCTTTAAAAATATTTTTGCATGCTGATAATTGGAAAATGACCAATGTGTCACCAATTTACCTGGTCTTATCCAGCTGAGCCATTTTTATTTCTCTAATGGGAAGCATTGTCTCTATTGTTATATTGACAGACAAATCTTGCTTTTAATTAATAAATATTAATGAAATAACTCAAGGAAATTAGACAAGCATATGCTAACAAGCAATTGTAACTCAGGTGGCCAGAAGACAATATTGGGTGGACCTCCCTGGTCCAGCAACATCTGTAACATTCTCTTTCCCCCCCCCCCCCATTTTGAAGCAGATCTTTTGAGTGTGTGGCTTTTTTTAAACCCCCCCCCCCCCCAAAAAAAAATCCATATGAATAGCAAGCACAAGCACAGAATAGCCTGGATATTAGGGCAGCCAGCTGCGCTGTGACACCCATGTTCAAGCTTGTGTTTTGCCTAATTCAAAACAGGGACTTGAACCTTGGTGCATCTATCTAACTATTCCATGCTGTGCTAAATCAGCATTTCCATGAAATGTTTCTGGTCTAATTACAGAAAAATCACTTCATGAGTAGGAGCCTAGTCATGTAACCTTTTAAAATCTTTGTGTCTTGTGCATGTGTGTTTGTTTGTTTTTGTTTTTGTTTTTTTTTTGCTTAGAGAGAGCAGTTAGTTTTCTAAAACCCAGGGAGCTAAGAAGCAGCTGAACCTTGCTATGTAATACAGCTCTAAGTAAGGGCATGTCTACCCTATGGAGATCAGTCCCCTGGAAGCTGATCATCTATTATTCAATTTAACAGGTCTAGTATAGACCCCCCCAAATCGAATGCTGAGGACAGCCCCCACTGGTGTCCTATACTCCCCTTCTGTGTGTGCTCCCATTGGCCTCCTGCAGTGTAGACACAGCAGCGGCTCACCTTAAGGTAAGTCAAATCCTGCTATGCGTTGTGTAGCTGGATGTGTACCTTAAGCCAACCTGCTTGGTCTAACGTGGACTAGGCCTAAGTGATTTTCTTTCTCTGGACCCTCTGATAGCTATCATTGCTTTTTAACAGGTATTTAAAGGCAGAAGTAGCAAGAATACATACACTATAAATGCTGTTTCTTTTTTCAATGGACATGACTAAACAAATCTGTACCTTTTTTATTTTTTTAAATACCAGACCCAGTAGAAAAAGGGCCAGGGATTTATAGATTGCTATTCTTGCCAGAGCAAGTTCTTCATCATCTAACTTTAGCTCTGCCTCTTACATAGACTGATTTCTCTCATAGTCTATGTAGCACCAGATAACTTCTGCATCTACTGAACCATACACATTTTATTTTGATGTTTGTTTGAAATATTTTAATCAGGTTTTGTTTTTTTAACTGAGATTTGATTCACAAAAATAGAATTATTTCCTAAATACCACTCTGATTACACAGGACACTTTACAACTAACTTTTAAAAATGTTTTTTCTTCAAGCAAAGCCTAGTCGGTATAGTGTTGCACTCATACATTCCAAGAAATAAATGCATAAATGTCTAAACTGTTCTCTTTGGTACTTCCACCTAGGCACCTTTGGCTGAGAAGAGCAGAGCTGCAGCCTACACCATGACCCTAACAGTGGGCCTAATTATTTTACCTCTTCCACTGGCATCAGTTCCTGGTCTGTTTATGAGAGTGAGGACTCTAAGTTTCCTTGACCCAATCTGCACACCCCCCCCCCCCCATAGCTGCTTCAAAATACAAAGCTTGGCAGTTGAGCATAGGTTAGCCAGGGTGACCCCACCAAATGAATGAGAAAGCAGGAATCCTTTCCTTGCTGAATCTAGTCAGCTTTATTTGCTCTTCTGCTCTATATGCTGACCATTCCAGTGCCCTCCAAAGCATGATAAGCAGCAGTCAGTCACCCCAGGAAAAGCCGCTAACAGCAGCATCAGGAATTACACTGTTTCATACTTGGGGGAGAGGGAGGAGTCAGTACAGGAGAGCTATATAGATGGCTCTGGCATCAACAGAATCCCTGAGATTGGAACATGGAACATGCCAAGCAAGCTGCCAGTTCCTGGTCTCATCAACCTCCAAAAAGGGATGATTTGAAGGAAGTTACGCAAGTGAAAACTCAGTTTCCAGTTCACTATGGAAGAAAATCCCACAAGAAAAGATATGGCTCAGTTTAGCGATCTTAGGCAAACAGCATGAAACTGCAATTTCAGTTTGTGTTTGTGTGGTGCTGCCTTGATTCACTGAGTATTGAGTATTTATTTTAGTTATCACCACCTTTACTTCAGCTATATTTGAATCCATTAAAGCTCTGTCAAATCAATAGGCCCCAGTACTATCATTGGATGGAGGTATCAATTCATTCCTTCACTCAGGCTTGTTAGTAACATGGCTTAAGGGGTGGTCTGCATGTTTCAAGGGGCAATATGAATATCATCCTTTACTGTGACCTTTCCAATAATAAGTACATGCAGCATTTTATTAGACAAATTGAGGATTTCAAAAAATACAGGTTGTGGTCTTTAGAACCCTAGATCATAAAAAAGTAACTTGCCTCTACAGCTGCACCAGACTCAACATCTCTTCAAATATGCACAGATTACATAATGCCTGCATCTTGGAATTAGGGCAGTTTAGGCAGAAATATAACATTGTTTAGCAGTGTCTGAAAATATGCAACCAAGCTCCTAAATGCAACAAAAAAATCATAAGTTGCCAAAGGTGTGTCAATGAAATTTGTCAAATGATTTCTCAATATGGATAGAGCCCTACCAAATTCATCATCAGTTTTGGCCAATTTCACAATCAGAAGATTTTTAAAGTTAATGATTACATGTATTTAAATCTAAAATTTCATCGTCATGTACAAGCCCTGACCCCAAATGGAGGTTAAGGTGAGGGGTCATAAGGCTATTGGAGGGTGCAGGCTTGTGCCATGCTTACTTTTGCACTGCTGTGGTTGGCACCACTACCTTTAGAGATGGCCAGCTAGAAAACTGTATTGCTAAGGTGCCTAAGGATGGCATGGCACTACCACCTTTACTTCTGTGTGGCTATCTTCACAGCTAGACTGTTGGCCAGCAACTGCCACTCTCTTGCCATACATTGCCAACCTTATTGCTGCTGGCAGTGCTGCCTTCCAAGATGGGTGCCTGGCATGCAGCTGCTGCTTTCTGGCCACCCAACTCTGAAGGCAGTGCAGAAATAAGGTTGGCAATGCTTACCCCCCACACACAGTTACGACCCCCCTGAAATACTCTTTGGGTAGAGACCCTCAGTTTGAAAAACACTGGTCTCCAAGGAAATCTAGACAGTACAGTAAAATTCCAATTATCCGGCATCCAGTGGTCTGGCACTCCTGATAGTCCGGCATCAACTGGAACCCGGAAGTGCTCCGGCCAGCCTGACGGACAATTGCAGCTGTTCTGCCCCTGGCTTCCCCAAGTCAGCCGCTGGTCAGTTTCAGCAGCGGCTGACTTGGGGAAGCCGGGGGCAGAGCACCCCAGCTGCTCTGCCCCCAGCTTCCCCAAATCAGCTGCTGGTCAGTTTCAGCAGCGGCTAACTTGGGGAAGCCGGGGGCAGAGCAGCTAGGGTGCTGCCGGGTTGGTCCCGCAGTGCCACCCTCTCCCACGCTGTGCAGTTCCCCACCGACCTCCTCCCACCCCAGACCCCTCATAGCCTCCCCTTCTGGTACTCCGGCATATCTGATAATCCAGCACCCCCTGGGTCCTAAAGGTGCCGGATTATCGGAAGTTTACGGTATAAGGTAAAAGCACACAAAAAAGACTAGATTTCAGAGTCTGTTTTTTACAGCTGTGAATTTGGTAAGACCCTAAATATGTAGCAACATTTTTGATAAACAGGAGAGCTCAGGAATTAGTCTGTAGGAGACCCAAGAGAACCAGAAGCAAGTAAAGGGCCCTGGAAGTAGATTGCATGTTTCAAGAAATGAGAGAGTAATTGGAGAAACAAGGCAAAATTCAGGAGGCTTTTTAAAAAATACAGGATGCAAAATCAGGCTAGTAAACAGCTAAACGAGAAACAGACGAAGTTAGAAGGTAAGAATGGATGGAGATGATACAGACTAGTGTTATCTTACAAGACTGAAATTAAGGCTGTTAGGTGGGAAGAAATGGTGTAAACAGTGGGTGGGGGGAAACTAGCTTGGAAACTAGCTGTGTCTTGAAAAAAACTGAGATTTTGGATAAATGGGGAAGCTGTAAATACAGGTTAAGGACATAAAAGTGATAAGAACAAAGTTGTGGTGCATGAGAGGCATGGATCTGTCAGGAAGAGAGAATTACTTACCAATAATTGTTTTCTGAAAGTATTCACTGTGATGGATCAACACTCTGTGTTCATGCTTTGAGTCTATGATGGGCAGAATTTCTATAGGTATAAAATTCTAGGGCAGAAGGTGGCATGTTGCAGCATAATGCTGAGTAACCATCAGTTCCAAGAACATAAGTACAAATCTGCAACTTTGGTGGGAAAGTACATGAGTGAATATCAGTCTATTCCAATGTATCATTTCAGACCAGAACACAATTTACAGGATTTTTTTCTCCATTTAAGTACCAAATGCAATAAGTTCTCAGCTCTTGGAAATGTAAAAGCTTCATGGATGTTCTATAAAAGACCAAGCAACTAGCCAGTTTTTTGCCAAGAGGAAATCATCACATGCATCCCGTAAGCAGTTCTTGCTGTTTAAACAAACTTCTAAGCAAAGAACCTAGAGTAGAACAACTATTTAAGAAACCGTGTGATTCAAAATTGATTTAGGGCATGTCTACACAGGGAGTTACTGTGAGGTAAGCTAGGGTGCCTATCTACAGCAGGCCAGCTCTAAGGCAGCAGTGCACTAAGCTCCACTCTAGGGCCTTCTGCTTTGCAGTAACAGTATCTGTATGGGATGCTAATGCACAACAAGCTGGTGCATGGTAGACTCGCAGCCTGGCTTGCTGCATAGTAACTTGCCATATAGGCAAGCCCTCACTTAAAGTAATATAGAAGGCTGTGTGGACATTGTAAAGATCAATATAAATTTTCCTTTATATAGATTAAGTTACTAGAACAGGTTTAAGCCTACTGACAAAGCCCTCAAAAGTGAAATAAGAGCATCTATTCAGAGTTTTGATCTGATTGAATTCAGTTTAAAAACTTTTACATTGAACTGCTGCAATTCATAAAGTCTTTTGCTACTGAATAGATTTCTGGAGTCACCTCAAGGCACCTCTGCCTATCACAAAACTGAGCCAAGGCATTGCGTTCCAAGTGTGTGGAACTAAAATGGATTTTGTGGTGAGGCACAGATGTAACTGATCTCAGCTGGGCAAGTTAGGTAAGTTTCAAGTGTTGAACCTGAAAGAAAAACGGGAAATATTTTTGGACATAAAACCTAGAAGAAACGGACAGGAAAGTAACCTTAAGGCTTCATGAGGAACCAGTTACCTCATACCATAGACATATTTTAAACTTGGTAGATTGGGCCAGACAGATATCATTAGGTTATATAAACATAAATCCCAAGAACTACTTCAAAGCAGGCTAAGCAGCTTTAGCTAATTTTTGTGACCAGTGCAGTAGTAGTCAGAAGTTCCTTATCAGCTGTGAAAATAAACTGAAATGAAGTGGGGGTTGCTAAGCCTTCTCAGTAGGCACAGAAGTCTTAGAAAAGGGAGCAGAGGGACAGTAGCTCCTTTAGAACTCTAAGGCTATGTGTACACCACCAGTTTTGCTGGCAGTGAGTATGCAAATGAGGTACCGATTAGCATATTGTGGCACATAATTTGCATAATTTATGCACACCGTTTTTGCAGAAAAAAGTAGTGTGGACGGGGTTTTTTTTGCACAAAAGAGGAAGTTACTCACCTTGTGCAGTAATGATGTTTCTTCGAGGTGTATGTCCCCGTGGGTGCTCCACTTGAGGTGTCGGGCTCGTCCCAGCGCCGCAGGTCGGAGAGTCGTCAGCCGTGGTCCAGCCAGACTGTGCATGCGTGGGACGCGTGCTGCTTGCATTGATTGTTAGCTTGCGCTGAGTCCAGCTTCCCGCCAGTTCCTCCGAACCGGATCACTCCTGAAAAATATAAGGAGAAACTCCAAAGAGGGGAGGAGGGTGGGTTGTGGAGCACCCACAGGGACATCTGCCTCGAAGAAACATCATTACTGCACAAGGTGAGTAACTTCCTCTTCTTCGGTGATGGCCCCGTGGGTGCTCCACTTGAGGTGAGTACAGAGCAGTAGCCTCATCTACGGAGGGGGGATCGGAGTTAAGATCTGTCTGCTGTGGACAACACCGCAGAGGCCAGTGCTGATTCTCGAGCAATTGTATTGATGGCATAGTGCTTAGCAAAAGTCATGTCCGAAGATCATGTCGCCGTACGGCAAATATCTTGGATTGAGACTCCTTTGAGACAGGCTAGAGAAGTGGACGATGCTCTAGTGGAATGAGCCGTAATAGGCGTTGATATGGACTTGTTCCATAAAGTATAGCAAGTAGTAATACATTTCACAATTATTTTAGATATCCACTGCGAAGACAACGGTTGGCCCTTGGATTTTCCGTTGGAGCATAGGAAGAGCCGCTGCGATCGTCGAAAGGGGCGAGTCCGATCCAAATAAAAGGCGAGCGCCCTGCGGACATCTAAGGTATGGAGACGGGCTTCGTGAGTCGTTGCATGTGGTTTGGGGTAAAAAATCAAGAGTATTATAGGTTCGTTGATATGAAATTCTGAATTCACCTTTGGTAGAAATTTTGGGTGTGAGCGTAGTATTACCCCTTGGTTGGTGAACAGGGTGTATGGAGGATTGGCCGAAAGAGCTGCCAATTCTCCAACTCATCTGGCCGACGTTATGGCTAGAAGGAATATCACCTTCATGGTGAGAGTCTGAATGTCACATGTGGCTCGAGACTCGAAGGGTGGGTATGTGAGAGTGTCCAAAACAAACTCAAGATCCCACAGCGTAGGTGGTTTTCTGTGCGGAGGGTGTAAGTTCATTAATCCCTTCAGGAAATGTTTAGTCATCGGGTGAGACATAATTGAAAAGCTTTCAACTGATTGTCTGAATGTGGAAATCGCCAAAAGATGGACTTTAATAGATGAAAGCCCCAGTTTAGAGTGGTGCAGAT
The DNA here is from genome assembly GCA_032595735.1 of Pelochelys cantorii. Lineage (NCBI taxonomy): Eukaryota > Metazoa > Chordata > Testudines > Trionychidae > Pelochelys > Pelochelys cantorii. The sequence continues at coordinate 30,766,283 of CM064331.1, forward strand.
GGAGGGCATAGTCCAGAATGCAGTGGAGTGGGGTGGACATCGCATCGAACCCGTTGGCTCCACACCAGGAATGGAACCGATGCCACTTGTGAAGGTAAGTCTTTCGTGTAGAGTCACGCCTGCTATGAAGTAATATGTTTCACCTCTTGTGAACGAAGTGCCTCTGTGCTATGGAACCAACTAGGAGCCATGCCATGAGGTGCATTTGGTCGATTTGCGGTTGTGGCATGAACATCCCTGGTTGCATGAGCAGATCTGGTCATTTGGGTAACGGATATGGTGGTCGGCGAGACATTTGCAGAAGAAGAGGGAGCCAGGTCTGTCTGGGCCAGCAGGGGGCTATTAGTATCACTGTGGCCCTGTCATCGATTATCTTCTTCAGCATTCTCGGGAGAAGTGGAATAGGAAGGAAAGCGTAGAGAAGATGGTGGTGAGCCCAGCTGATCAGGAACGCATCCCCCAGAGATTTGGGGCCCAGACTGGCTCCAGAACAGTATCTGGGACATTTGGTGTTGTGATGTGTGGCAAACAAGTCTATACTGGGGTGCCCCCAGCGTTGGAATATGGAAAGGACCACTTCGTGATTGAGTTACCATTCGTGTTGAGGGAACAGGTGTCTGTTCAAGGTGTCTGCAATGGAATTGTCTTTGCCAGGTAGGTATGTGCTATAAGAGTGATCTTGTGATTGATACACCAATTCCATAGCTTCGTGGCTTCTGCATACAGGGACCTTGATCGGGCCCCTCCTTGTTGGTTAATGTAGTACACCATGGTGGTGTTGTCGGAGAAGACCTGAACAATCTGACCACAGATCTTGGGAAGGAATGTCTTGCATGCATTGAACACCGCTCTGAGTTCCAGAAGATTGATGTGCTGCAGGGCTTCCTGAGCATTCCATTGGCCTTGAGAGAATTTGCCCTCGCAGTGGGCTCCCCATCCTAGGAGAGAGGCGTCCGAAGTAACTTGGACAGTAGGATGCAGACAGTGGAAGGGAACCCTGGAGAGCATGTTGGTTGGAGAATTCCACCACGTAAGGGATCATTTCACTGTCAATGGCAGTGTTACTAGCCTGTGTATGTCGCAATTGCCCAGACGATATATGGACAGCAGCCAATGTTGCAGACACCTGAGGCATAGTCTGGCGTGTTGCACTACATATGTTGTTGCCTCCATGTGTCCCAGGAGTTGGAGGCAAGTAAGTATTCACACTCTTGGGCTGATGGACAGTGTCTGCATGAGGTTTTGAATTTTGTGAAACCTTTCTGTAGGAAGATAGGCCTTGGCTGTCGTAGAATCTAATCGTGCCCCAATGAACACGAGGGATTTTTGTGGTATGAGCGAACACTTCGGAATGTTCAATACAAGGCCCACATCTGTGAATAAGTCTCGTATGACCTGAGTGGCCAACAGTGCACTTTCGAACGAACGAGCCTTGATCAGGCAATCGTCCAGGTATGGGAAGATCATGATGCCTTGACAATGAAGATACACTGAGGTACCGATTGAGATTGCGCAGGTCCAGGATCGGTCTCCATCCTCCTGATTTCTTCTTGGGAGAAAATAGTGGGAGTAGAATCCCTTGCCCCAAAATTGATCGGGTATTGCCTCCACTGCACCAATCTCTATGAGATGGAGAACCTCCTGCATTAGGAGATTCACGTGAGATGGGTCCCTGAAAAGGGATGGGGTTGGAGGGGTGGTGGGGGGACGGGAAAGAAAAGGGATGGAGTATCCTGATGTTACTATCTCCCGGACCCAAAGGTTTGTGGTGATGGTAAACCATCTGTGCTGGTACGGTCTCAGTCGATGATGGTATAACTTCTGTGTTTCCGGGTCGTACGTTAAAGGAATGGTCCTCAGTCCCTCGATCGCACCATTAAACTTGCTGTCTGTTGTTCTGGGAATTAGGGTTTCGTCCGGTTTGTGGTCTTCGCATTTGTTGAGGTGGCCTGGAGCGTCGTTGTTGTTGTTGTTGTGGGTGGTCTTGTTGTCTGAACCTTGGTGCCCCATACGAGAGAGGTCTCTGTCTGAAGTAGGGAGTATATCGTTTGCGACAATATAGAGGTGTATACATCCTTAACGTTTTCAGGGTAGTTCTAGAGTCCTTGCCCGAATGCAGAACTTCGTCTGTTTTCTCTGCAAATAGACTCTACCTGTCAAAAGGCAGGTCTTCTACCTTAGATTGTAAATCTTTAGGTACGGAGGCCATTTGTAGCCACGAAGAGCATCTCATAACCACTGATGTCGCCGTGGCCCGTGCCGCTGCAATATCCAGGGAAATTTGTAAGGCCGTTGTTGAGGCCGTATAGCCTTCCTGGATAACTGATTTTAAGAGCTGCTGTTTCTCGTCAGGCAAGTTCTCTAAAACTGCTACCATCTTCGAATAATTATCGAAGGTATGGTTAGACAGATGGGCCATATAGTTCGCCATTCTCAGTATAAGTGTGGCTGAAGAATAAACTTTCCGTCCAAAAAGGTCTAAGCATTTAGATTCCTTATCAGCTGCAGCATTCCTATGTTGTGGTGTCTTAGATTTTTGCTGGTCTGCATCCACAACTAACGAGTTCGGTTGGGGATGCGTGAAGAGAAATTCCATCCCCTTGGTGGAACAAAATATTTCTTGTCCGCCTTCTTATGAGTGGGCTGAGCAGACGCCGGTGCTTGCTATATGTCATCGGCAATTTCTAGGATTGCTTCCTCAAAGGGTAATGCCATCTTCGATTTTTGGGGATTTCTGAAGATTCTTCAACAGCTTATGTTGTTTCTGTTGGACCTCTGCTACATGCAAGTCTTGTGATTCTGCCACTCTTTTAAAGAGGTCTTGAAACTGACGAGTGTCATCTACTGGAGAAGAATCACCAGGGAACATCGCATCAACTGGAGAGGAAGAAGCAACAGAATGGTCCACTGGGGATTATTCCTGCTGTTGCTGTTTTGGTGTCACTAGTTGTGCTGGCTCTAAGTGTACTTGAGGGCGAGGCACATTTCCAGCCGGTGTCGAGGGTCGAGTGGAGGCAGCTGGTGGCGTAGGGACCCTGGAGCTGGTGTGGGAACGATACCGATAGTGTCGTGGAGGTCAGGAAGAAGAACACCTAGAAGAGTACCGTCGCTCATTAGGATAGTCGCTATGGTGAGGTGATGGTCACGATGATAACAAGACGATGAATATGCAGGTGAGTATCTTCGTCTCTACTCCTGACGGTATCGAGGTGAAGATGAGCGCGTAGGTGACCTAGGTGAATGAGATCTGCGTCTGTTGTACGAAGGTGATCGAGAATGTCTGCGGTAGCGTCGTGGCGATGATGAGTATCGATGATAGTGTCTTCCCGAGATATTGGTAACATGAGAGTCATGCCTATGCAACTCGGAGAAAGCGGAAGATGATGATCTGGGCTGTGAATAAGGAGGAAGTGTTCAGGGCTTGGTGAGAAGTGAAGCCTTGTGCTGGTTGAATGGTCAGCTCCTGCAGGCAGCAATGATTGATGTGATCTCTGGAGGGAGCCTTGGGGCTGCAGTGCTGGTGAATGAGCTGGGAGCCGGTACGGTGCAGCTTTGGAGGCTGAAACACTAGCGCTTCGGCGCTTGTCAATTTCAGTTGCTGAAGCCGGTGCTGGTGAAGAGCCTGCTGACACTGAGCTCGGCACTGGTGATAGTGCCGGGGAGAAGGGGCACTGAAGATGTACCGGGGCAGCTGGTGCTGTGCTCGGTGCCATAGCAGCCGGCACCGAGGTGGCTGGTGTCGCAGTCGCCAGTGCTGAGATGGTCGGTGCCACGCTATCCAGCGCGGAGAGGGACGGAGCCAGCATGGGCTGTATAGGTGCCGCATTAGCCGGCGCAGCTGTGATCGGGGCCGACGGTGGCAAGGTTGGTTCCGCTGGTGCCGATCGCGACATCAGGACCGGCTGGGCTGAAGTGCCCACAGCCGCAGGTGTGTGAGGGTGCCTGGGGATCAGCACTGGTGCAGATTCTGATCTGGGAGGCACTGCCATTGGCCGATCCGCCTCCCCCCCCGTCCCCCCCCCCCACTGAGCCTAGCCCCCAGAGGTGGGGCTAGGCTCAGAAACACTGAGGCTCTTCCTATGCTGCTTGCCCTGCTGTAATCCAGTCGGTTTGTGACCCCTGCTCTTCGGGGCTTTCATTGCCGCTGGGGTACTTTGTTGGGAATGAATATCCTGTGGCTGAAGCGCCCTGCTGTAGAGAAGCAGCTTCAGCCGCATCTTGCGGTCCCGTCTCGCTCGACCAGACAATTTCTGACAATGGGGGCATTTATGGGGTACATGCCCCTTGCCCAGGCACCTTACACAGAATGAGTGTCCATCAGATGCTGGCATAGCTTCATGGCACTGAGAACACTTTTTGAAGCCGGAGGAAGCCGGCATTAAGAAGTGAGGGGAAAAACGTCTTTTTTTTTTAATGGAGGACTATTAAACACTCTCTAACTAAACTAACTTAACTACTAACTATTGGCTGACTAACTATTTACAGAAATCTTTCTTAAACAGCTGAGGAGAAGAGAGTTGCTCTGCCTGTGACCATTGAACAGTAAGGAGGAACTGGTGGGAAGCCGGACTCAGCGCAAGTTAACAATCAGTGCAAGCAGCACGCGCCCCATGCATGTGCAGTCTGGCTGGATCACGGCTGATGACTCTCCGACCTGTGGTGCTGGGACAAGCCCGACACCTCAAGTGGAGCACCCACGGGGACATCACCGAAGATGAAACTCCGTTTTCCGCAAGATCCTTGTGCCTCTGCAAGAGAAGCAAAAACAGTGTGCATAAATTATCCAAATGAGATGCAGTGATATGCTAATCTGCAGCTCATTTGCATAGTCACTGGCAGACGAAGCCTAAAGCTTTCAGAGTAGCTGACTTAGAAGCACAGAAATAAAGTTTCGAATCTATTACATGCAATATATTTGCATAACTAATATTTACTATGTTTAGTTTTTTACACACAAATTATAAGGTACACATTGACTTGCGGGAAATGGCTTAAAAGCTAGCCATGGCTATTCATAAAAGAGTTTCTATGTATTTTGAATAAAGATTGGAAAGACGATGGTTATAGGAAGAAAGAAACAGTTCTTAGGCCTTAAGAATTGCAGTGGAGAAGCAGAGTTAAAAAGGAAGTGTGTACAGTTGAAAAATGAATTGGGAGTGCACAAAGTGCACTTTGGCTCTGGATTTTCTCCAGACTGTGTCCATATACTGAGTGTGTAAGAAGCGGATATAAAGGTTGAGAAGAGGCTGGGGTTTGATGAGATAAACAGAGTGGTGGGAAGAAGAGACGGTGAAATTGGATATAGAGATCATCATACAAAACGGAGATCAGAAAGGGAATAATGGGACTGAAAGCTGTAGAGATCAGTCTGTTAGCCTAGAAAGGAGTAATGGATCTGACAGGTTATAGTGCAGGGAGTGAGCAGCAGCAGAGGAGATGAGAAATTATCAAGTACTGAGAGTGAAGTCAGGAAGAGACCAGTGCTTGGTGAAAATTGGTATGAAGAAAGTGACCAAGCCAATCAGCCAAGAGCTGATGATCTAATGAAGAAAAACAGCAAAAGAAAAAACAGATGGAGGAATTATAGAAACTGAAGTAATCCAGGATAACAACTGGTAGACTGAGATTAGAGGAAAATGAACAGGAGGTACTGAAGAGCACATGCAATGTAGCACAATATGTACTGTGGCCAATTAAGAGAAATATTTTAATTAAAAAAAAAATGTAACCCAAAAAGTTATGTCTGTTTTTCTTGCAGAATAAGGAGGAGTTGTCTGGATATTTTTAGAAGTTGTCTACTGACTGGCAATGAAGTGATATTGGTTTCCTTTTGTCACACCACAGTGCTCCACTGGTAAACTATTTCCATAAAGGACTACTGTGACCATCTAGTCTAACCTGTGGAACACAAACCATAGAACTTCCCCAAAATGGATCATGTTGTAACAATGTTAATTGTCTTGTTGCTTCATGTCCTTAATCTGAGCTCCAACTGCACTATTTCAAGACACGGGATCTGTCTTTATAAAAAAAGTCCATTGGGAATTCCTTAGTAGGGTACAGACTTCCTTGGATTTATTTTAGTTTGTTCAAATGTTTACCTTTGCTCCTAGAAGGAAGCTTAAGGCCCTGCCACCTGCTCTTATTTAGAACTCCTGAAAACATTGTCATAGCCAGATAAACATTGTATGCCATTAATGACAATGTATTTCATTGCCAGATTTCATATATATGCATACCATTATATCAATACAGGCAGTCATTCTAGATCTCAACAGGTCCAATACTGTAAGATGGTACAGCGTGTGGAAGGCCCTTAGTTCCTACTGAAGGCAAACATGTATGTAGCCCCTCATCCTGCAATGCATTATCACACATGAAGACTGGGGCTCCTGGTGACGCTCCACTGAAGTCCATTAAGATTTGAGGGCACTCAGCATCCAGGAAGCAATATTTTATTCAATCAGGACAATTGAAAAGGATAGAGATTCTTTATAGTCCACGTAAGCTAAGAAAAAAAGAAAAACATCTAGAGGAAAAGGCTTACCATATCAAACTACAATATAGTTTAGACCCTCCTGTCCAGCAGCCTCAGGACCTGACCAGTCCCGAACAAGGGCATTTGCTGGACCAGGGGAAGTCCCTCCTCTTCTGGCCCATGCTAAACTGCTACGGTCTCCCATTTCCCCTCCCTCCCTGCCCACCAACTGCTCCCTGCCCAGATGTCACTCCCTGGGCCAGAGCTCTTCAGCTCCTGCTGGCCCCACTGATGCTGGGGCCAGAGCTCCCTGACTGCCTCCAGGACTGGAACCGCATGCTGGGGCTGGGGCTCGGGCTTCCCAGCTGCACAGCCAGGACCGGAGCTGCATGGCTAGCCCTGTTACTGCCCAGCTGCTGGGTCCAGATATCCCTGCTGCGCAGCCCTCCCCCACTTCCAACACAGGGCTCCCAGATGAGTTGCCAGTCATAGCCAAGTTATACAGTTTAAGTGGATGAATGAAAAAAAATCACATAGAAATCAAATACAATGTAAGAAAACAACCAAATCTTTACCTTTTGGCACTGGTTCATATACACTCACATAATGTTGCCATATGAATGTTGCAAACATTGTTAAAAAGCTTCCATTAGAATGTTTAAAATATGTCTGAAAGTTTAACTCTAGATTAGAGGCTCTCATGGCCTCCCCTCCCCGCCCCCCCCCCCCCCAACTGCCCCTAACAACAGATCTCATCTTAGTGGCCTTTTTCCCCTTGCATTTCTTTTTCAGGAGATGTCAGGTAAATTACTTAAAATGCAAATCAAATAGCATTAAAAGGAACACTCCTTCTCTTTCCATCTCAGTGGTGCTGTGCATCAGGTCACAACTTTATACTCAAATTTGTCCAGGCTGCCCCGCCATCATGCGAGCAGGGAAGGGGCTCCATTGTTACAACTCCCATTTTTGAAAGGAGTTAAAGGGTTGGGGAGGGAGGCTGGTGCTCCCCTCACTGTGTCCTTGTCAAGTTCAGGTTCTCAATAGTGATGGTCTATAACTCCCCATTTAAAAGTTGGAGCAATGGCCCTTGGGAGCCTCATCTTTGGTGGCAATTGCCAACCCTCCCCCCCCTTTTAGACAGCTTGATATGCTTCCACCCACCTGCTGGGTTTGTGTCTTAGTTGAAAACACATAGTCTAGACCAGTGTTTCTCAGCCTTTTTTTATAAAGTACCCCTTTTATATATATATATATATCCCCCAAGTACCTACAGTTTTCAGACACACAATTTTTTTCTACCATTGCAACACACTTGTTTAAACAACTTACTGTAGCTGAGCAGGCAATGAAATTTTTGGGTGTAAAAAGTATAAAAATAAAATGCTGTAAAACTTTAAAAAAAATTCAGTTTTCTTCAAATTTCAGTTATGTCGTCTCCCCCCCCTCCGACTTCTCTCAAGTACTCCTAACAGTACTCGTACCACTGGTTGAGAAACACTTGTCTAGATGATATTTTACAGGCAAGGATGCTAGGATTTCATCCAATAGTGATAGGTTGTCACATGGCAGCCTTAACTGATTTTTTGAAATTTACCATCCTCCCCCCCCACCCCCGTTTTGTGTGAGAAAATGAAGATAAGGTTTGAAAACTTTTTAAAGAATACACACTGCAACAGATTACTTGAGTGGTGGTAGCTCAGGAAATATTGTTTTCTGTGGTCTGTCTCATTTAATTTGACTTAAGATATGTACATTCACTCTGTAGCTAAAACAACAAAATCTAGTAGCACTTTAAAAACTAACAAAACATGTAGATGGTATCATGAGCTTTTGTGGGCACAATCCACTTCTTCAGATGACAGAAGTATTAGAAGTTCAGATCCAAGAATAAATAACAGAAGGGGGGAGGAGGGGAAAAAAAAAGAGACACAGTAAGTAGATGGTTCAAATAGTTACAAGAGGCTGATAAGAATAATTAACACCTCCATTGTTTGGTTGGTTGGTTAGTTAAGTCATTAGGATGTGGAAGGTAGTGTGGGAGCCAGCCGATGTCCCTATTCATACTATTTGCATAAGAATTAAACTTGTGAATGAAGTTAAGTTCCAGCCCTTTTCTGTGTATTTGGCTTGTGGAATTGGCCTTAAGTGTATTGTGCCCACAAAAACTCATGATACCATCTACATGTTTTGTTAGCCTTTAAGGTGCTACTAGACTATTCGTTGTTTTTTAAGTTTTTCCTGTTACAGACTCACTCAGCTACCCCCCCGAAGTCTACATAGCTAAGTTAGTCATGTCTCCATGTGACTCACAGGTTAACTTCTCACCAAGTAGTGGCTTAAAAGTGTTTAGAAGCCAATGTTCTACCCCAAGATGAAAAGCACAACTTTAGCAAAGCATAGCCCATACTTAATCCAGTAGACTGATTATGCCTCTCAGGTAAGATCTCGAGCCTCTCTATCTCTTAGTTGGAGAAGCCCCACTGTTTGTTCATCTTAAAATATGAAAGTAGTTTACAAATTTTACCTTCTTTATACTGTTGAACTAACTACAAAGAGTTGAGACAACTTGTGTAAGAGGGGCTGTGGGTTCATAGGTGTCCAGTGGTTTAGGTGGGGGAAGGCTTTGCCTTCCCAATCTCCAGCCTGTCTCCGCCCACACACTGTCCCCAGAACACCTGCTGTGGGTGTTCTGGGGGGCAGAGTGTTGCTGCCCCAAGTGCCTGCCCTCCCTGTGCTCTGGGTGAGGGAGGCTGGAACTGCACAGCATCCTCCCCTCCTCCAGTGCTCCGGGACCCACATAGGAAGACTTCCTCCTCTGCCTGGTGCTCTGGGGAGACAGGAAAGCCGTGCTGTGCATACACACTCCTTTCACCTCTCTTCCCCTCTGCTGCTCTGGGGAGGTGGGGCATGCCCCCCCTCACCTCTCTTCCCCTTCCCAGTGCTCCAGGGAGGCTGGGGTATGCTCAGTGCACTGCCCTGACTCCTCCCCTCCCTGTGGGGGGCAGAGCTGTAGGTGGGGCTGTGGTCCTGCCTCCCCAGCCGCACCAACCACTCATGTTGTGGTCCAAACATATGAAATATAGGTCAGCAACCCCACATCGAGGATTTATTGCCATTCCTTCTGCAGTTTCTTACATAACTTTTAGGATGTCCATTTAACAATTTGCTCCTCAGGTACCCTGTCTAGAAAATAATATCTACAGAAAGAATTAGTTTTGATGCTATATGCACGTGCTAAGTAAATTTTATCAGCTCTTTCCTTTTGATTTTGATATGTAGTCAATTTCTTTATCACCATGGTTCTTGATCAGCTTAACTGACAGAATCATGTTAAAGTTTTTAACAAGAGTAATTTATTTTTATAGTAGAACTTCAGAATTATGAACATCAGAGTTATGAACTGAGCAGTCAGCCACATATCTCATCTGGAACTGGAAGAAGTGCACAATCAAGCGGCAGCAGAGATTTTTTTTTTTTGAAGTACACAAAATTACTGCACTGTGGTAAACTTTCAAAGAACAATCAATGATTTGTTCACAGTTGTGAACACCTAGGGAATGAAGTTCTAGTGTATATTCATTCTTACTAGTTCTCCCTTATAAAGTCTCTCATATCTAACAGGTTAGAACTTTTTATGTTCCTGAATTTGTTAGATGATTATTTTTCAGCCTTTTTAAAATCAGTCATTTATATGGATCAAGAGCCAACAAAACTCTGGCCGAGTTTAAAATAACGTAGAATGAGACAAGATAAAGGAATAATATCAAAAGCTTTTGAAATAAAGTGAAAAGTTTAGATAAGCATGAGTTGAATTATTTTTTACATATTTTTATATCTAATGCTGCAGTTCTGAAAACTCTTATGCACCTGCTTCAAGTTACTGTTCTGAATAGAGATGCTTTTCTGAATTAGGGCCTAGAAATGTGGAAGTTTCTCATGATCTCTTGTCTCCACAGCTATGTTTAGAAAACAGAACGCAGTACTTTATAGTAACAGAAATTGAACAGCACTACAACAAGAAAATTTGTCTGTTCCTTCATTGCAGTTTATGTCAACAGAAATTCTAGTTTCAACAGTTTCCTTGCATTTCACTGTAGTTCAACTTCTGTATATACAACTTTAAATCATGTTTGGTTAAAAAAATACAGTACTTAGCATCATTTAATTTCTTATAAAGTAATATTTTACATAGATCCGCACACAAAGTTTAATGCATCTCCAATAAATGGATTTGGGATCATTCTCAAAAGCCCAATTTAGCAAATCACTTAAACCCATAAATGATCTTGTTGACGTCAATTGAATTATTCACATAGTTATAGTTAAATACATGCTTAAATGCTTTGGTGAATTGGAGCACAGGTGATTTTAAATAAATTTATTCTCTGGATCACCATCTATAAACATTATCTGTTCATTAGTGGATCCTGAAAAACCTAACGGTAATTCCACCAAAATTGTAACTGGAGAAAAGTTGAGTGTGAATCTGTCCATATTACCATATTTGGAAATCAAATGTTAGAATACCAGTTCAAAAAAAGATATTGAGACAATCCTAAAACTAAAATAAAAATAAGATTTAAATGATCAATGAATTTTGTTAGTATAAATTATATGCAGAGGATGAAAAAACATGACACCAAGATATGAAGACATTCTAACAGAAAAAAGAAGAGGAAGTATTTAGAGTTAAGCCTTTTTGTTCACTTTAAAATAACTCTTGTAGCACAGATAAGCCAAATTTAATATGGTGCCCAGCAATGTTTCCTGTAAGCTGTGTGCTTGTGCAGCCTCTCAGGAGAAATTCAAATGCCACCCAGCTGATTAGCAGAGTGCCTACATTTAGGTTTTTTTGTTTGGTGCTCATTTGCACATGCCTGGGTGCACATAAAATGTGTTCTGCACATGGATGGAAAAAAAGTCCCCACACTGATGGAAAAGATTAGAGGGAACATTGGTGTCCATGCCAGTGACAACCCACAGCTCTCGCCAGTGAGAGAATAAGCAACAGACAGCTATGATGCAGTAACAGTTCAAGAAATTTAACCCATAGGTGTGCAAATGCGCACACACGATTTATTACATGTATATTTCCATTGCTGGCAAAAGAAGGTAAGCTAAAATGTTGCTCTTGATATTTTCCTTTTAAGACACATGCACTTAATTGAAATTAATTAATTTTAGTGTTATATACAAATTTATTTTAACTTATATTGTTTTGTCTCTCTGATTCTGTTTAATGATAAAATGGCTCCTTGACTCATAATGGTTGGGTGCTAATGACTTAGGTAATTGTAGTTTATGAAATGAGCTGCAAAAATGCTTGTGTGGTGTCTCACAGGTATAAATATCCTGAGGCCAAATACTTTCATTAGCATTCCTCTGATGAGATTCCAGAGGAAATTCTTACAAGAGAATAATGTAATTTCCATTTCAACAGATTATTTTGCACTTAATGTGACCTCACATACTAGAAGCATATGTTTCACTTGTTCCATACCTACAGCATAGAATAAGTCTCTACCTGTGTTAAAAAGATGGATGGATTTTCTTTTATCTGTCATTAACTTTTTGGAGCAGGGATTATGTCTTCCAATGTGCTTATAAAATGCCTAGCACAGGGGTGGCCAACCAGTTAGAGACAAAGAGCCAAAATAGCTGTGGATAGAGTGCAAAGAGCCACATATATATTTATTCTTAGACAGATAGTTAGAGTACACAAAATGTAGTGATAAAAATAACATTACAGGACATTTCAGACAAAAAACTAAAAGTCCAATTGTTTCAGCCTGGCAAACAATACCCTCTGAATTTTCTTTAAAGAAACACAGTGTAAACCAGGTACATGCTGATTCTTTTTTTGCCCTGTAATTTAAATATGACATCTATGCTGGCTGCCTTATTCTGCATCCATGAAGACTTTGAGTTTAAGGTGCTGTAGCCTCCCCACACCCGTTCTAACCCAATCACCCTCTACTTCCCCAGAGCCAGAAACCCTCAACCCCCCTGCTCTAACCCAATCCCCCTCCCCCCGGCTCTAACCTAATGCCTGGGTCCCGGAGCTGCTGCCACTGCCACCACACACTTCTCCCTCATTGCACTGGGACGCATGCTCAGAGTGGCTGGCCGTGAGCAGTCCAGGTGCGTTGCTCAGAACCAGCAGGAGCCGCATTTCTTTAATCAAAGAGCCGCATGCAGCTCGAGAGCCACGGGTTGGCCACCCCGGGCCTAGAACAATGACATCTGGATCTTAACTAGGGATGTAAGGGAGTAGTCAAGTACTTGACTAACTGATAAGCCCAGGGTCTGGCCCCAGGCTCCAAGTGGCGCTGCTGCTTTGAAGTATCCGCTCCTCTCCCTCCCCTCTTTCTGATAGAGCCAGCAAGATGTGTGTGTGGGGGAGGCGGGGGGAGGGAGGGAAGCGACTAGTCAACTAGCCTGTCAACTATGCAATAAGCGTTTGCTTATCAGATAGTCGACTAGTCCTTCACATCCCTGCCTGTGATGGGCCCAAGGTCACCGCAGGCAGGGGCTATTGCTGGAGCAGCCTCTGTTCACGGCCAGCCCGAGCTGCTGCGAGCAGGGGCTGCTGCCTGCCCACCTGCCTCTTACTACATTCATGCTGCAGAGCCACAACAGAGCCACAGTTCCTGGCCATGGTGTGAGCTGGGACTGAGGCTTCCTCCCTTATCCACTACATGATTAACTAATTACTTGCTTCCTAACATCCGTAATGTTAACTGAATTATAGTACCAAAATAAAAATAGACTCCAAATTAACTTTTAAAACCCAAGGATCTTTCTGGAATGAAAAGGGAAGTTTGGAAAAAAATTGACTGTTGTCAACCTGATATGTTAATGCAGACATTGTTTTAAATTACAAGTGATTGTACAAAGCAAGAGATGGAAACCAATTCCACTCTTGGAACAATATGGTCCAATTTTCAAATGCAGGCTCTGTAAGCAGTATGTCCAAATCCTGTAGTTGTATTTTCAAGTCAGTATTTAGCACTGTAAATTCTGATTTTGTCAAAGTGCTGAGCTGAGTGAACCCAGCTAAGGTTCCTGACTTTTGAAAACAGGGCTCATAAATTTGAAAATAAATAAATAAAATTACTTCTAATTTTACGCATTTCTAGTAAAACCTTTTCAAATACACATAATGGGAGTCGTTCCAAAATCTTCAAGCCCCCATCTACTCTTTTAGTAGCTAAAGAGTAAGGCAGAAATGAAAAAGTGCACAATTCCCTATGTTGTAAATAATCAGAACTGATTTTACCTTTAAGAATTCTTTCAGTACCTCCTTACTGGAAATCTTTAGACTGAAAGTGGGCCACGGACCTGCTTTGGGAAAGCCGCTAGCAGGCCTGTGCCACTTTGTTTACCTAAAGGGTCCATAACCACAGAGCCTTGCAGTCCCATTGGATCTGGTTCACCATTTCCAGCCAAGGGGAGCTTCCCATGGCTCCCATTGGCTGAAAACAGCAAACTGGAGGCAATGGAGATGTGAGGCTCCACGGTTATGGAATCTTTAGGTAAACAAAATGGGTGGATCTGCTAGCGGCTTTCCCAAAGTGGGCCTGGTGCCCACTTTGAGAAATACTGCTTTAGAACATTCGTCATATGGTGAAGATCTCATATGGTATCTTCTCACTATTATGTCACATTGTACCATAGCATGATCATTTATTCTATTTAAGCTTAGCCATCTCCAAAGCCTGTATCTGGAAACTTTAGCTAGCTGCAAGCCTCTAGGTGAGATCTATGACATACTGACGGGAAATCATGTTTGCACCTTTCTAACAAGAACTATAAACCCTTTACTAAAAAATCTATTTATACAATATCCATCACGCATGTAGACAAGTCCAATTCAACACTGCCAAATGAAAGTGTCCTTTCAAAAAAAAAAAAAAAAATTAGGAACAGAGATTCACAGTACATTGGAACCAAGCCCTCAACATGTCCCAATGCATCACTGCAGCAGTCATTTCACAAGCAAATCAAAGTGCCAAACATATCATGAGGTTCAAAATATCTTCTATTTGCCACGTTTTGAACAAAATGTGGCATGAGAGCACAATCAGTCCTCTTCTGCAGCCAGACTGAGAACTGATCACAGTGATACTTTCTTTTGAAAAAGTGTCTTGAGTTGTAAGAATGCAGTAATATCCACCTGTGTATGGTTATGTAACAAAAAATGGACCCACAATTCTTCAATATCAACATCTTGCCCTTCCTCTCAGCACTTGCAGATACAGGACATCAGAAAGTTCCTTCAGGAATACTCAGGGTACTTCCCCCTCTTTTCCTCAGTCTGATAGAGAGGTTAATAAACATGAGGAAAAACTTGAACATGTTGACAAATATCGACTTATCTATTTAAAAGCATTAAATGTACAGAAAACCTTAGCACAGTGATGTAGGTCTTGATACCAATGTAACACATACATGCAATCAAAAAAATATACATATACATAATGATGCTTTCATACACATAAAGCTTTCAGATACAGGAAATGTGCCAGCAAACAGGTATGCGTGGAAAGTTAGAATGTGATCTTGCATCTACATTCACTGGGGGAATAGGGAGGCAGGTTCTGTACCAGCTAAAAAATCCACCAGCATGTATGCAGTTGTAGAATCAGAGACCTGGACACCAGGCTGAGGCTAAATTTTGCCTCTGAGATTAAGGCTTGTTTGACATCTTTCTATGGATACCAACAGATATGGGACACTATGAACAACAGAAAAAAATTTAAAAAAGTAAAAAAAAAGTCTAAAATGAAATAATGCAACAATATTAAAATAGTGAGAAAGACATCAAATTAAAAAAGAGGAAAGTTATCAGCAAATATTAGTGTTAAGCATAGCTAACATGAGCACATACAGGAGTAACAGTTACTTGTAGACTTTTGAAATTAGAAAAAAGTTAACTCAGAAATGAGTATAATTTGAATTTTAACTTTTGTATTTACATCAAGAGTGGGTTTAAAATAGTTATTTTTCTTTTGATTGCACTTTCAAAATTAATGCACTTAACACACACTCGTTAGTAAAGGTTCATGGACATCAATAAAAGTTTCACAATTGGACCCTGTATTTTTAAACTATATTATGGCCAGGATGATGTCAAACCTGTGCAAAAATGCCCTATAAATGTCTTACTGTTCTTTCTTATGTACAGATTGCATTTCAGAATACCAATAAAACATTTCAGGGCAAATGCATTTCAATCTGATTATAGTATGGCTCACTTAATTAGTATCATCCTACATCTGGTTTTGACCATTAAGGGCTCACTACAAATTTATGAAAGTCAACAGAAATCTTATTGATTTCAATCAGGAGCTACCACAGACATTCTAGTAAATAATTGTCCAGAAATGCACAGTACTATCTATCATATCTTAATATTTAATTATGGATCCTATTATAGAGTTGGATTTAAAAAAAATGTCAATGAGAATTTTTGTTTAGCCATGCTGTAACTTTATAGCTCTGTTTATATGCATTTTGTAGATAAACACCTTCCAGACATACCAGGGACTATGCCAAATGGTGAAATCCTGACCCTGTATGGGTGAAATTAATGACAAAATTCCAACTGATTTTTACTTTAATGGTGCCAGAATTTCACCCAAATGTCTCTCAAAATATGCTACTAGAACTAACTCATTGCTTTTTGGCTTGTCATTAAGTGTATCTTCAGGCTAGATATTGTAATATACCTATTGTAAAAGAAGATAGGAAACTTTAATTAAATAAGGTATTTTTTAAATTTTAATTGCACTTTTAGCACTATGCATTTAATGTTATACATTGTTCCATTTTACTACTTTTTGAAGACTGGATGTTTTTGACCTACACAATATACATTTTAATTTTGCCAGCTATTCTGCTTGTACTCTTTGTTGTACTTCAATTTAAAATTAGTATTTTAAAGTTAAGGGGCAAGGGAACTTACCTAGTTGGTATTTTGAGTAAAAATTCGCCATTTGTCCAGTATTGCATGATTGTCTCTTATGCTTTTTTCTTATATTCATATCAGTGGTCTCCCATTGTGGTCTTTTTCTTATGTTTATTTTGTTAAGAACTTCCGAACTATTAGCAGGGCTTTCATGCATTACAGACGTGCTTGATTTTTTGCCATCTAATTGATCATCCACCATTGCAGTAATTTTGGAAAGATTAGTTCCCTTAGATGTTTCCACATCTTTTTCTTTTATCTTTAATGCATCTTGCCTAGCAGAATAGGATCTTAAAGTATGATGCCTTTTCTCTTCAGTGTAGGTCTGATCACTCCTACTTTCAACAGCTCCCGGAGAGTAAATGATAGTATTGAAGTTAAAAGATTTATTCTGTTCAATATGGTTGAGTTTTCTCAGAAATATTCTACAGTCTTTAAAGGTTTTGGTTCTCCATGTACTTTCTTTCATTTTAACTTGATTTTGTGCTTTTCCAACATTTTTTTTATTATAACTTGTTCCATTTATTTCTGACTGTGATTTAAAAATATTTGTTAAACCAGGATGTGGATTGAAGTCAGACAGTTCCATTGTCTGTGGAAGAAATGCATCTTTGACTTCAGTTCCAAGTGGCAAGATGCTATTTTGAGATTCTAAGATTTCAGTGGGCTGGGTTTCTACAATACTTTTTCCTTGATGCATAGACACTACATCGCTGATTTTCCCACTTGTATTTTTAAAAAACTGGCTTTGGCAGAAAAATCTTAAATTTCTCCTTTTTGATTTCCAGTCACCTGTTCCATGTTTATATATTTTTTTCACTGGTGTCCACCTGTCGTGTTGTAACTTCTTAAATTCAGTTCTTAATTTGGCTAGTGTGAAATTACTTTTCATATTTAGGATTGGAGCCTGGATCATTTTATGCAGCATTTTTAATTTCCCAGCTGTTTCTGAAGGAGAGGATAGTGCAAACTTTTTAAAGTGCTTTCTGAAAGGGCTAGTATTAAGATCTGATTGTTTACTTCCCATCTTAATGTCTCTAGTACCAATTACTTCCAAAGGATTGCGAGCATTTGCTTTTCTCACTAGAGAAAGGGACTGTGTCTCTGTTGTTTGCATAAACCAAGTACTAAGTTCATTCATACTACACTTCTTCTGAAAAAGCATTTTTATAGGTGATGCTTCAAGTTCTACAATGCAGGTGTCTAAAGGTCTTGATACTTTAATGCTACAATCTTGTTCAACATGATTCCTTTTTTCATATAAACACTTTTCAAATTCATTTCCACCCACTTGCAACCAGGTATTGGTTATCTGTTCAAATCTATTATTTAGTTCTTCCAACAAGGAGTCACATGAAGTGGAAGTAGCCCACCACCTGAGAGAAGGATTTGATGAAAATATGGGATCCAATGATATTTCATTAATGGACCTGAGTTCATTCACCCCAGAACCCTTTTCTTCACTCCCTGAATTTTTAGTTTCTGAGGTATCCTTGGATACTATCTTCAGATTTGATTGCATATGTTTTTCTTTTTGATTCTTAGCTTTTTTCAAATGGAGCTTATATGATTTATGTAGCAAGGCACTTCTACAAGTAAATGTGCTAGAAGATGCTAATGAGTGTAAGAAATGCACTGATGGCCTTCTGTCTCTAACAGAATGCCTCAAAGGAATTTCATGTTTTCTTGATTCTGCAGTAATCACATTGCCTAATGCCTCCTTGGTAGTGTCATTCTGAACAGTCTTTCTTTCATCTACTTTATTGCATAGTTGGTTATTTTTTTCCTGTGATATGTTAGAAAAAAAACTATGATGTTGCTGTAAGGGAGGCAGGCAGCCGCTAATACTTACTTTTCGTTCCTGAGGTGAAATTCTATTAACAGTCACTGATATGCCAGAGATTTTTACTTTTGCTGGTCTGCCAGGCTTTCTAGTGATAGTTAAAGGCTTCTTCTGATTTGGTCGTATGATATTGTTGTAGGAGTGTGGTACTATTGGATTATTCTTGATAGGTCTAATATACTCATAACCAGAACCAGACACTTCATTTTCAGTAGCAGAATTCTGTAAGACTTTTACTGTTTTGGCAAAACCACTTTCATTTTCAATATTTGGCCTCAGTTCACTAGAATCGTTTTTAAAACTGGAATAGTGTTGGGTAGGCATATCATTAATTGTATTGGTATTACCTTCAGAAACATGTCTTTTAATTCTTCTTGACCTTCCAAAAACAACTGTCACAATAATATTTTTGTTACTAATAACTTCTTTTATCACTGTTGCATCAGATTTGGTGGTTTCCCCATAAGTGGTGTGTTCACTTTGATGATCACTATTTTCAGCGGTGTCTATTTTAGGCTTTGGAGGTCGTCCAATTGGTCGCTTGACCTGTTTTACAACCCGAGGCCCTAATTTTTTAGGCCTGCCAGGTTTTCTTTTAAAAACAGATTCATTGCTACTACTTGATTTTTCCACAGTTTCTTCACTTTGCTTACAATAATTTAAGTCAGTTTCACCAGCTGCACAAGTATCTGCAACTGTCTCAGTATTAACAATATTTGATTCCTCTTTAGTGTCACTTTCATTACAATTATATCCAGAGTCTCCAATGCAGACTTCATGAACAAGATCACTTGTTTTGAATTTTTTTCCTGATATGATGTCTGGATACTTCTGAAATAAACAAAGATCAGTGTTTACTGTAGAAGATGCACTGGCAGCAGTTAAAGTATATTTGACTCCTTCACTACTATTAACCTCTGAGACAAACATAAGCTTTATTGGGCTAGAGTAAAGAAGAGATGAACTTTCCCCAATTTCAGATTGTGTTTGTACATCCTTATTACTGGCTGTCAATCTGCTCGAATCAAAGGATGAAGATTTCAAAAGGTTGTTACCAAGTCCTTGATTTAGAACTTCTTTGTATTCTCTTGTTGGCACACAATCTATTTTGCACGTATTGCTGCATGACAAGTGAGACTGGGGCAGGACACTCTGTTCTACACATTCTTTTTCATCCATGTTAAAATTTAGATCTCTCCTAGCAGTTTGGTTCATGTCACATTCATAAGTATGGTTGTTCAATTTTCTGGATATTTTATATCTATCCAACAATGGACTTTTAGTCTTTTTAGCTAAGTTTATTGTATCTTCCAAGCGCTCCACAACAACTTGTAGATTTGTATTCCTTACAATCTTATTTACATTAATAGATCTTTCAGCATGCAGATCTTTAACTATAGTCTCTCTTTCCAAATTTTCAGATTTTTTTGCTTTGGAGGATTTTTTACATAAAAAATCATTTGTTACATATACAGAGTACCATCCAGGAGGCACAATGTTACGTTTAGTTCTCCCCAAAACGCCATTATATTCTCCCTTCAAAGGGTTCTGATCATTCTCTTTTTCAATTGCATAATCTCCTTGTCTTTTTGCAAAGTTAGTCTGGTCGATGATAGTAATATTCTTGTTTTCAGAAAATGCTACAAAACCAGAATTGGTTTCAAAATTATTCAGAGGTAGTTCCATTGAATCTGCTTGATACACTGGCAAGGATTTGGATTTAGCTTGACATCTCATACCTACATTATTTTCAGGATTTTGTATAGCTTTGTCTTCCAACATGTTATAACTGTTTCCTTTGTTTGCTGACATTTTGCCATTTTTTGAAGACTTTTTTGCATTTCTTTCTGAAATTGACTTTTTGCTTATGAAAGTTTCATCAAGACTCGCAAGTTCCCTTTTGATTTGCAAAGACTGTCGTCTAATGAGAGGTGAATCAGGAGAACTATACATTGCAAATAAAGTTTCCTGACGTTTGCGAAATCTTGTTTGGATAATTTTATTTTCCACTTGTTTATCATGTTGGCTCAGTAACTCCATAAAAGTGTAATCATTTGCTTTAGCACTATGCAAGAGAGAGGTTATGAAGTCCCCCAAATTTCCATTATCATTTTCAGGTGCCCTGTCACTGTTAGACAATTTCATAAGATTAGTTGATATATCTGTAGTTTCTATTGATTTTAATTTTTCATTAATACGATCCATTAAATCTTGAAAAATGGCAGAATTTTCACCTTTTTCAAACTTTTCAGAGTTTATAGAACATTTCCGACTTTTCTGACCTGTTGACAGCAAGGTTTCATTTGAGTAATAAAACCCTTTTCCTTTGCCTAGTTTATCTTTGTCTTTATACTCTTCATTGCTTCCGTCTGCTGGAAAGAGAGATGGAGGCTGATTAATGGTTATTTCAATATTATTATTCTCTAAAACTGGAAAATCTATAGGCGATTCTTCAAAGGTTTCAAATTCATTATTTTGTACAGGAGACAATGGAGGGGGTGATGGGCTGCGAGATCTACTAGAACTTTCAATGCTGTTTGAGGAATCACAGTCTTCACTTGAGGAAAAGGACGCTTCTGTCACAGAGTACTTGTTACAGTTGTGTAATTGTCCTGTATAGTACCTGTGAGGATTACAACTGTTATCAATCCTTTTATTCACTGTTGTCTTAATACATCCAGTAGTTATAGTCTGACATGACAAACAGTGCAAATCTTTAATACAGACAGACAAAGACGGCAAACAAGTGTTTGGTTTATGATTGTGTAAACAGCAGCACCTTTTTATCAGTATATGTTCATCAGAACTACAAAATGGGACACTGTTATCTTCAGTGAGAGATTTCTGATCTTCTGAATGGATAATATGAGGATGCAGGCAATTGCAAAGTGAAGGAACATTTGTGTCTTGGATCAAAAATTTTAAAATAGCCAAAATCTGATGCCAGTGATAAGAGCACAAAGACTCCAAAACCTTGTTTAGTGCTGATTTTCCTTTTTCCAATTTAATTGCTTCCTCTGATTTTGCATCAACTGTTGAACTGAAAACAAAAACAAATCAAAACAAAAAATAAATTACAGTAAACACGATGTTTGTTATATTTTTAACTGTTACGTAGAAGACAAACTCTGAAAAGGCAAATGTCTTATAGAGCTATTTCACTGCTGCTGATGTGTATGTTATATATGGTACAATATTTCTATCTCAAGTAGGAAAATATTCAGTGAAAAAAAGTTTTACTTGAAAAACAAAAACAAAAGAAAGTTTGAATTCCAGTATTTCTCAAATAGAGTATTATTTATTTCATGGCACCTTTCACCCTGGTGTTTCAAATTTCCTTGCACACATTACTGAATTGACCCTCACAACATACATGACAGGAAAGTATTATCTCTATTTTACAGATGGAAAAATTGAGGCATGGAGAGGAGTTAAACAATTTATCCAAAGTAACAATGGAAGGTTGTGGCAGAGCCAGGGATAGAATCCATCTCTTCTCGCGCCCGAGTCTGTGCTTTAACCACAAGACTATCCTCCCTTACTGTGTGTATTGTGCAGCACAGCCCCTAGGATGTTTAACATGAACTTTAAAAAACTGTTTTAAAGAACATTTAACCCTAGTACACCATAGAAATAAGTTTAGAAACCATCACTGCTCTTAATGTTCTTTTAAGATATAAATTCCCTTTCCAGTTTTTAAAACATTAGAATGAAGTCTGCCACAGGCTTCCATTACATCTCTGTCTCTCTCACACAAACACACATCTACAAGAAAACAAAAAGGAAACTGAAGTAAATAACATGCATGTCCAATGAGACTGAATCTCTTTAAATATCAAGTTAACTTAAGTGTCTATATCTAAACAAGACTTTGAAACAGTTGTTCTCATATACTCAATCAAAACAAAATCAGTTACAAAATACTATGTTCTTAACTATTTGGTTTCTCAACATAAATTTATTAAAACTAAAGTTACTACTTACCTAATCAATCATTTAAACTGAAAAGCTGAAAATGTTCCATTGTAGAAATTAATACAGATCTTTCTTCAACTAAACACAAAATCCCTTGTTGAATAGCAACTACAACAAAATAGTTATCCCTCTATAATTCAGAACTTTTACTGGTACCAATAACAAGAGTAGCAAATAATATTAAAATAATTCTGTTTTAGAAAAGTATACATTTGTTTAAACATATCACCAAACTCTGAACATGACACTAACTCTTTACCTATTTCTCTCATCAGTCATTTCAATATTTAAATCTCCATTTTGGCAAAATTCCATTTTGATTGGTTTTACAATATTATTGATCATAGAACAAAACATTTTATATTTTAATATACCATGTATATAAATTAATTAGTTAAAGATAAACAAGCTAGTATCACATTTGAATTACAAAAATACATAAGTTACGTCATAGGTAAACTTTAATTTTTATGCTATTAATGTGACCACTATAATAATTTCTGGTGATTTTCTTCCTCTCCTGAAACATTTTATTACAAATTTGGAGGTGTTCAAAGTGAGCCATCTAGATGGTGCAACTACCTCTTAAAATCTTAACTGAACCCTGATGTTATTAGTTGAACTTGTAATTAAAATTCAATTTAAAATGTTGATGAAATAAAAAGAAATGTATTGCATCTGTCATGTAAATTCTGCTGTATGGTGGAGTCTGTAATGATATTGCCACCATGAGTGAGTTTAGGATGCAATCAGTGAAGGTCATTTATATGGAACTCCAATCGCGGCAATTATAAAATGTATAACAACTTACAAAAACAAGGAAGAATCCTTGGGGCATTTTAAAGGCAAACAGATTTATTTGGGTATATGCTTTTGTGGGTAAAAGCCACTTTATTTCCATGCCTTTGATGAAGTGATTTTTACACATGAAAGCTTATGCCCAAATAAATGGGTTAGTCTTTAAGGTGCCACAGCACTCCTAATATTTATTTATTTATTTTTAGATACAGACTAACATAGCCACTCCTGTGAGACAGAATGACTTATCAGATGTATTGAAAACCAAAAACAAACCAGCTGACCAAAAATCAAAAAATAAGAAGAAAGCTAAAAGCCAGGACTGAAAGCAGAATAGAAAAATTAGGTTAAAAATTGACTTTTGTAATCAGACTGGATAAATAAAAGTATTTTCTATATTTTTCAATTTTAAGAGCATATTTTGAAACTTAAAAATAGAAATAAAAATATTTGAACATAATTAGACTTTAACATGTTATTTAATAGTTTGTTCAGTAATATTATATGCTGTAGTTTAAACAAGCACCTAGCATATAACAGCTTTGATTAACCCTTAATTCACTGATTGATGTGGTAAAAGCTACCTATATACATTGAAGCCTCCAGATAGGAGTCATCTTTGTATGTTCTTCAATCTTTGTAAAATTATTTTTTGAACATTGGACAGTCAAATTAAGATTATTATAATATTTACCAAAAGAAAAAATGTGCTCATTAGTGTAGTAAACTTCAGTGTTCTTAAATGTCTCTCAAAGTTATGGCCCAGGTCTTTCAAGAGCATCAAAACTGCCTTGAGTTCGCAATTGAAGGATTTCACACTATGTAGAATAATTCTCAGGTGTACATGGCCACTACTATTGCTCCTAACACCATCCCTTTCCTGGCCATCAGTAGATTTGAAATTGCATTCCTATACTCCTCTGATCCCTAGCTGCCAGAACAGCTCTATAAGATCATATGTAGGTCATGTTGCTCTAACTTATGCCATGGACCCAAGCTCAAGAGAATTCAAAATGTTAAAAAGTTACCCTGCACTAAACTGTACCTAGCACAACTTGGCTGCAGCTCTGGTCAAAGGCCTAAAAATCTATTTAAAATAAAGCATTTCTTTTGAAGATATATATAGAATTCCTCTCTGTAGAAGTGTTCATATATGTAAACAATTCATTCAACTTTCATGTTTTTAGTAGCTTTCCAACCCCTTTTAAGTATTACAGTTATGCTTCAATAAGATTTCTTCCCCCCGCTTTTCCCCTTCATCCTGCTGTGTTGTCATTATACCAAATCTATAGTATCACAACAATCCCCATGGCAAAAAGTGGCAGTGCCAAATACAGAGGCCTAGGTTACTAGCCCCATAGAGCCACACATGACTCGTCCGCCTTCCTGTACGCAATGGTAGGTACAATACCTCTCTTCACAGAACTCTAGCTTTCTATGAATTCCATGAAAGAGGTTCTGTGGGTACGGTATTCAAGCAGAGGAAGGGAATAGAAACTAGGTGCATCAGAGGCAAGACAATTAACAAATCTTTAACATTAATATTCCCGAAGTCAAGCCATGCACCGATTTTGTGGAAATTGGTACAATCTCAGATTGCATTAACTCTTCTTCTAAGATGCTACTGAGTGCCATAGGCAACAATTTTCTGTGGGTGCAGATATTGGAAACAAAGGCATAGGGTCAATACATAGTGATCTAACCAGTTTGAAAAGTGGTGTAAAGACCTATTTTGTATAGAATATATATGAAATATCAAGATCTGTTTTCTCTTCTAACTCAAGAGAACTATCAAGGAGAAACTTCACTAGGGGTACACGAAGATTTTCTCCCTGGAGTTTCATTCTCAGTTTTTATAGCATAGTAACAGCTTTAATGAAGAAGTGAGCCAAAAGGAAATAGGTCTTGGAAGAAACAAAATTCTTTTACAAGTAGTCAAAGGGAGAACAAAATTATTTTTATAAATATTCTCCCTTTTTTTATGCCCCAATGCATATGTTTATTAAATAAATATTGGCTGAAGAAAGTTTAACAAATTAAATAAAGCTTTCTGATACACAATTTCTTTCAGCTGTCTCCTAAAGCTTAAAACATTTAATTTTTTTGAAGTTTGCCTAATTCATTAGCAGACCACCATATTTTGAGAACCAGTCTTCCTTGTGGCAATTAATTTTGCTTTATAAATAAATTCATTGAAAAAGTAACTGTTAAAAGCAAGTTCTATCATGAACTTACTGTATCAATAGTAAATTTGTGCTTACGGAGTAAGTCAAATGAGCCAGTATACAGTATTTTTTTGTTTTACTGAATGAGCAAAATCAATCACACATCAGTGTTGTAAATTTATGTGCAAAAGCATTGAAGTGCTTTACTACAAATTACAACGTAGAAACACGTTAACTAAACAATTAAAATTCATACAATCAGATTTAGGTATATAACAACACAAAGAGGAAACAGAATTACAGTACATTTACAACACAAGACAAATACATGGAATTCATTAGAAAATATTGTAATAAATAATTCATGAATTATAGTGCAATTGATTTATGCATAAATATAACTAATTGCCTAAAAATCAGTTATTAACAAAATCTGTCAAAAATCAAGGCAGCCACAGAGTTTTACTAAATTACTGCGACAATGGAAATACTGCAATTAAAAAACAAATACAAGTATTTGTACTGTAAACAACTAAAAAAATCAGTCTCACTAAAGTTAATATACAATTTAATATAAAATTGTCATTAGCTACCAGAAATGGTTTAAACAACTTTACTGAGCAGTAGTTCTAAAAACAGAGGCACTGTTTTTTAATATAAAATACTTGAGAAACATTCAAATAAGTAGAAAGCATGTAGGGCTTGCTTTCGCCTTCATTTAAAAGTCTGCTGAAACATGAATTTTCAGAAATTGTCAATTACGAAGTAGTGACTGGTAACTGAATTTATAAAACAGTTCAAAGGTACAACTTAAATGACATTTAAATGGAATACACTGGAGTTAGGGAAAGGGGACTTACACATTTCCCTGCCTTTCCTTAGTTGTGTAATCAAAGGTTAGCCTAATAATTAGAAATAATTCTGTTTCTTTTTAAACACTTACAGACTGAGCATCATCTAAAAACTATCAAAAAATATTTTAATATTCTATTTCTGACCAAAAAAATAAATAAATACAAGTACTAAAATGCTGAAAATTAATTATAATATTACATACAAAACTACTGATCACTGTTAAGTCGATAATAAAATGATCCCTGATTTTATGAATCCTGTCAATTTTTTGGTCAGGTCATCTTTTAAATAATATAAAAAGTGTACTGTAATTTGCTTTCAATATAAACGTCTGACTGAATTTATAATATTGTCTGAGGAATAAAAAACTTCAGTGTGGTATAAATATTAGGCAATGCATTGACGCCCTCAAAACTTTTGTAAATAAAATTCTGTATAAAGAGAGATTTTTAAACTTTTAAGTACTATTAATTGTGTTTTCCATTGAGGAGGATACATTAACAAATTCATCTTTGTGACCTTCACAAAATATGGCTTAATTCTTTAAAATCAACGATGACCATGACACCTGCTTTTATGTATCCTACTTTGTTATTGGGTATAATTATTTTTACAGAAGGATTCCTTTTCAAATATGCAAGTAAACCTTAATAGTTGAAGAGGGTACACTATAGATCTAAGAGACCACAAGATTGATATGTTGGTGGTTGTGCAGTTTCACTTAAATTCTTATGGATTAAATTTATTTTAAGATGTAAGCATTTACCTGAAATAACGTTAACACCCAAGAGATAGACTTTACCATTAATTTTAAAGAGGAATTCCCCACTGAGCTCAATGGCAAGTTTATTTTCAAAGTCAATCACGTGATGTGGCCCTATACATGTAATGAAATCTTATATCCACACAGGATAATTCTCCTACACACAGGCAACTTTAAGCAGAAAACAAGTCTGACAATCTACGTGACTGAGAAAATTTACAAAAAGTGAAAAAACAAGTGTTTCTAAATGTGTGTGAATTGATTTAGAAAAACAATCTAAACCAAATTTTTAACTGGAAAAAGGGCACAGATGTTGAATTTTGAATGTATAAAGCAAGCCCTCATTCTAATGTAGACATATACTTTATGACATTACGCCACCAAAATTACATGGTCTATAAAATCCAATGTAAATAATTGAAAATTAATTTAAAAACTGCAATCTGAAAACTACTGGTCTCTCAGATTCTATTAAAAATCACATTTAAAATGAACTGCTGCCTAGCTTCTAACTACCAAATTTATAAAGAATTTATACTACTGAAAGTTCAAAACAGTTTCACTGTTTAATATTTGTGATTCTATCAAGACCCTGAACTGCAAATTTGGTTATTAGCAAAACGATAGTATATCGGCCCACCAAAATGAAAACTTGATATTCATTTTGATAAACTGAAAAGGTTTGAAATGTCACAGCAGCAAATGTTACAGTTACAGTGAGTTAGTTTTTTTTTTAATATAAGGAGTGTGACAATCCTTAAATGAATTTTAAGTAGTCATAACATTAACTAATCAGCACGTGTAATATCCATTCTCAAGCTCATTCTGTGCACATTATGAACATGCTCTAAGTTGCATTCCAACTTTCCTCTTAAACCTTAAAAAGTTCTTATTTTCAAAACGAAAAAGGAAAATTATGTTAATTATTAAGTTTAAATTATTTTATACTTAGTATTCCATCTTATTTCATATTTAACAATTCTATAGCTACAGTAATTTGTCAGTTTTCATAAATGTATATTTTGTAAACACCAATTTCTTGCTAAACGAACAACAAAGTTCTTTTTAAAAATAATAAAAATGCAGTTTTATGTCTGCTAACACACATTTTTATTAATGACATGTTTTGGTTTTTTCTAGTTGTATTAGAAATCTAGTTATGTCTTTTTTTTTTTTCTTCTTCCGCATAATGTACTACCTCCTACTAATACTTCACACATCCATTTTCTTGGCAAGGAACTAACTTTGTAAAAGAAAAATAATCCCTTGATTTGTGTATTCTGAATTACTTACAAACTATTGCAAGTACTCTGTGAAGTATAGAAGTTTGCAAATCATGGGTCATGTATTTTCATAAGATGGTTTATTCAATGGCTAGAATGGTTCTTTTACCAATTAAAAATAATGCTTCACATGACAAATACTTTTTTCCCCAAAACATTTTATGCTATTGACTACTAAAGAAAACCTGAATCTTTTCACCTATTTATACAAGGATTTTATTAAATACACACTATCAGAATTAAGGGAGAACTTTATAATTCTGTCCACAGTGAAAACCCTGAATAAAACTATTTTTCAAAAAGGCATGTATGTGTTTTTTGAACTGTATAATTTCATGTTTTCTGTTAGAGTGAGCATATGTATTTTTCGTGTGTGTGTGTGTGTGTGTGTGTGTGTGTGTGTGTATATACAGACAGACAAACACACACACCCCAAACAAACAATTAATCTATACGGGCTTGTTGCTGTTTTTGCAACTGCCAGTCCCTGAATCTGTCATATTAAATAACCCAGTGTCTGGTAATCGAAGTTTCTTCTTCGGCGGAGTCTTCAGTGTTCCAGATCTTTCTTTAACTTTGTATTCTAAAGTGCTGTGAGGTACCCCATAAATTCCTTGTGCTTTGGAAACACTCATTTTCCCACTCATTACCATAGCAATAGCTTCTTCCATTATTTCATGATCATATTGTCGATAGCGGCCACGTTTTTTCCTTGGTTGTTTATTGTCTTTGCGATCCAAACTATCTTCAGTATTTTCAGAGGTTCCATCAACTGTTCCATTCTTAACATTAAGACACAAAGGAGAGAGGTCCCCATGCAGAAAGTAGGAGTCAACACTTGAGTGAGTTAAAGGTCCAGAACATTCAATTTTGTTCTGTTTAGGGAGTATATTTTTCAATTTTTGAAGAGCAGATCCTTCTAAGACTGAGGACGTTTTGGAAACATGGTACATGACATCCAGAAGACCAGCATTATCAGATTGTGGTTTGGATGCAGAACTTATTCTTAGCTGAGGAATTTTTAACTGTACAGTAGGATTTGAAGTTTCGCATTGTAGACTTTCACTTTTTTCTTTAAACTGAGTGACCATTTTCTGTAGAGTTAACTGATGGAGGTAACTGGAAGCTGTTGGGAATTTTAATTCTGAGGTTTCAAGTAGACTGAGTTTACTTTTTTCTGTGCGCTCTGCTTGAGCTCTTGCCCACAAGGCTACTTTTTGCAGCACTGCACAAGTTTCTTTTCTGTCTTTAAATGAATAACTATCATTGAAATCTCGAGTTTTGTTTTTTAAAAATGCAGGCTTTCCTGCTGGTAAGGCTTCTAAGTGGAGAAGTAAAGTTTTTTGAGGTATGCCATAAAGTATGCCTGCTTTATTTATGTCCAGTGCTCCAGACTGAATGTCTTTCAAAGCTTTTGAGAGCAAACCATCTGCAAACTCAGCACTTCTTTCCACATAGTCCTCTCTGTGTCTGTGTAGTCTCCTGGATGGATGGAATGAAACGATGGTAAACTGATGTATGAGAGACTCTCACACAGCTATGGAAGGGAAGGGTCCACTCCTTTATTATACTCCTTGCTTAGGTAACATCACTGCTTCTGATACTTTAAGTCTTTGAGATGTGGTAGTTACTGATTATGATAGTAAAATGCTACAGTTCTGGTAGGACGTGTCAAAATCATACGATGGCTTCTACAGCAGCCCTTCCAAGAACTTTAAATCCTAGCTCAGTATCTGATAATATTCTCATGTGTTTTCTATATTCCCTTTGATACATGCTTGCAGAGCAACACTTATAATTTGTTATGCAATTAACATTCCATTAAATACCAAAATCCTAAATGAGATTTTGTTAGTAGAAACGTGACGTTACCGCTAAACAAGTAATAAAAGAGTCAACCCCTTATAGAAAATTTGCAGCGATTGGTTCATTTCTAACACAAAACCCCCAGATTTCAAGACTAATTTTTATAATTCCATAAGAAAAAGTGCTGCAATTAACTGTTAAGTCCCATTTTGTCAATATACAACTCAGTTTTGAACATTTTAATCACTGTTTATATTTTTCAAATGATAAATCCTAGTTTTAAAACTTGTTCATATCAATAAATTAACAGAATATAATTTCAAACAATGCAACAAATAAAGCTAATTATATTGTTTGGAACAAAATTATTTTGTAAGATGTACAGGTGACAAAAAGGGTTCTGCTATGACTAGTGGATGGGAGAATGCCAAAATTATAACAAAATCCAACAGAACAATGTATTTCACTATTTTTATTTCAGTTAATGTAATGGTAGCTTTCAGCACATGAAGCAACGTTTTTAGCTTTTAATGCTGAATGGACATATTTAGCAGTTTGCCACCACACACCACAGGCAAAATCATGATATAAACATAACAATTAGGAGCACTCTCTCCTTAATATTAAAGATAAAATAGCCCATTTATATTTCATAA
Source organism: Pelochelys cantorii (assembly GCA_032595735.1). Classification (NCBI taxonomy): domain Eukaryota; kingdom Metazoa; phylum Chordata; order Testudines; family Trionychidae; genus Pelochelys; species Pelochelys cantorii. The sequence continues at coordinate 30,796,875 of CM064331.1, forward strand.
ATATCCTTCAGATGACATGAACAAATTAATCTGGGTGTTATATTTCTGTGCAAAATGGAAGTTTCCTAAATAAAACCTTGAAGAATAAATTTACATTTCTTCTACTATCCTAGTCTATTGTATAATGCAATTAAGTTTCAGTTCATTTTTAGTAACATGAACTAAAGTTTGGTGATTGTTCTGATAACTTTTCTTTAACAGAAAGAAAAAAAAGACAATGAAACAAATGATATATACATAGACACACATTTATGAGTGAAACTCTTGAAAAAAGCAAAATATAAACTGAAGTGTGTGTCAATACATACTGAACAAATATGTTATAAAAATTATCTGACTTCACAGAGTTTTTTCAGTGTTTCCTTTTTCCATAAACTAAATTCAAATGCTGCTTACCCAGACACTGAATTTTCAGAAGATGATGGATCATACGTTGACTCTTCCAGCCTTGCGCTTTTCTTTGTAGAGAGATCTAGCACTCCATCCCCTATAATAAAATAATCACAATACTTTAAGGATTTTTTTGAATTGTTACTAAATTTTTATATACCTGACACAACTTTTAATATATGGCTTATGCTGTATTATTGCTGACATTTTGGTTCCACATTAACAGTGTGAAATGTTGAAGAGATAACTTTGCTGCAAAATTAATTGGTAAAAAGTTAAACAGTTTTTTAAAAAAATTAGTCAAAATAAAAAGTGGGCTTATTGATCACACAAAGGAATCGGGGGCTTAAAAATAGATATCAGAGTTTCATATAGACTTCTCATCCCTTATTTCTTCCTCAGATATATTCTAAGAATTACATTTGCTATTCCAACAGTCCAAAAAACAATTAGCAATAATGGTTTGAAATGTGGGTCATAAATCTGACCACACACTATTAATATGAGCTTGGGCTTGAACAAATAGTAGATCAGTGACATACTAGTAATACCAGGATCCAAAATGATGAAAATTAACCGAAGATATATGTTAGAAACAGCATCTGTGTGTGGCCGGGGGGGGGGGGGGGGAGGGAAGGGAGGGAGAGGGAGAAAAGTCAAAGAAGAGAGGGTTACTCACCCTCTGCAGTAACTGATGTTCTTCAAGATGGGTGTCCCTGTGGGTGCTCTACCTTAGGTGTTTTGGTGCCACAGCGTGCCTGGCCAGAAGATTTTAGTAGCAATGGCTTTGACAGCTAGCTCACACATGCGCAAAAGCGTTACACGTGCTAGGTGCCTAATGAACATGTGCGAGGTACAATCTCCTCAGTTCCTTCTCTGCCCCAGAAAGTATGGAAATAACCGAAGCAGAGGAGAGGAAGGGTGGGTGGTGGAGCACCCACAGGGACACCCATCTCAAAGAACGTCTCTTACTGCAGACGATGAGTAACCCTCTTCTTCTTTGAGGAGTGTCCCTGTGGGTGCTCCACTTTAGGTGATTACAAGCAGTCTATCCACTGGAGGTGGGAGCTTCGGACAGGGAGATGCCCTGTACATAGGCTGTTGATGTTGCCTGGTCAAATGTGCACGAAGTTGTGCAGAACAGTGATAGAAATGTAGCCGTGTTAGTCTGGTGTAGCTGAAACAAAAAACAGGACTATGTAACACTTTAAAGATTAACAAGATGGTTTATTAGTTGATGAGCTTTCGTGGGCCAGACCCACTTCCTCAGATCAAATAGTGGAAGAAAATTGTCACAACCATATATACCAAAGGATACAATTTAAAAAAATGAACACATATGAAAAGGACAAATCAAATTTCAGAACAGAAGGGGGATGGGGGGGGGAGGTAAATGTCTGTGAGCTAATGATATTAGAGGTGATAACTGGGGAAGCTATCTTTGTAACGGGTGAGATAATTAGAGTCTTTATTCAAACCTAGGTGTAAAGTGTCGAATTTAAGCATGAATGACAGTTCAGAGGATTCTCTTTCAAGTGTAGTCTTAAAAGGCCTTTGAAGCAGGATGCAGGTAATCAAGTCGTTGAGACAATGTCCTTTCTGGTTGAAATGGCAAGAAACTGTTTTTTCTTTGTGATCCTGTCTAATATCTGTTTTGTGGGCATCGATCCTTTGGCGAAGTGTCTGAGACGTTTGTCCAATGTACATAGCAGACGGACACTTTCGGCACATGATAGCATAAATTATATTTCTGGATGCGCAGGAATGTGTGTTCTTGATCTTATAACTCACTTGGTTAGGTCCAATAATGGTATCAGCAGAGTGAATATGTGGACAAAGCTGGCAACGGGGTTTGTTGCAAGGGAAGGTACCAGGGTTGGTATTAGTGTGGTATGTCCTGTGGTTGTTGGTAAGAATCATCTTGAGGTTAGGTGGTTGTCTATAGGAGACTATGGGTCTGTCTCCCAGAGCCTCTTGGAGTTTAGTATCCTGTTCCAGTATAGGCTGTAGTTTATTGATAATGTGTTGGACGGGTTTAAGTTGGGGGTTGTAGGTGATGACAAGTGGTGTTCTATTGTTGGTTTTCTTGGGTCTGTCTTGAAGTAGATGGTTTCTAGATATTCGTCTGGCTCTTTCAATTTGCTTTTTTATTTTTCCGGGTGGGTACTTGAGGTTTATAAATGCTTGGTAGAGATCCTGAAGTTTCTCGTCTCTGTCAGTGGGATTAGAGCAGATGCGGTTGTATCGAAGGGCTTGGATATAGATGATGGATGGTATGGTGTGTTCTGGATGGGAGCTGGAAGCATGTAGGTAACTGTATGAGTCAGTGGGTTTTCTGTAGCGAGTGGTGTCTAATTTTCCATTGCTGATTTGTACTGTGGTGTCCAGGAAATGGATCTCTCGTGTAGAATGGTCCAGGCTGAAACTGATGGTGGGGTGTAGGTTGTTAAAATCTCTGTGGAACGTCTCCAGTGCTTCTTGGCCATGCGTCCAGATCATAAAGATGTCATCGATGTAGCGTAAGTAGAGAAGGGGTAAAAGGTGACGGGAGCTGAGGAAACATTGTTCTAGGTCAGCAGGTGGTTCTTTAGCAAAGGTTGAATATGCTATTCTTATGCATTCTACTATCCATTTTGAGATCCTCTGGGGAGTTGCTGGGATTGTTCAGTGGTTGACACGAATAACCTGTTGGTTTTCCAAAATTTGCTTGGTTCCTTCCAGGTAAAATGCAATGGCCCTCCGTAAATCAAGAGTGTGGAGTGTGGCCTCTGTTTCGTTGGCATGCGGTTTGGGAAAAAAGACTGGTAAGTCAACAGGTTCATTACAGTGGAAGGGAGAGGGCACCTTAGGCAGGAACCTAGGGTGAGAGGTTGGAGGACTACCTTGTCCTTGTGGAAGGTGGAGAAAGGTGAGTCTGCCAGGAGCGCCGCAATTTTGCTAACTCTCCTGGCAGATGTTTTTGCCACTAGTAGAGCCACCTTCACGGAACGGTGAAGCATAGAGCAGGTCGCCACAGGCTCAACTGTTTATGAATTAAGGCAGTCAGAATCAAACTGAGGTCCCAGGCGGAAGCTGGAGGTTTGATTCATGGATAGATGTTCTGCAAACCCTTGAGAAACTTTTTAGTTGTGGGATGTGTAAATAGCAACTTGCTGTCTATTTGCTGATGTAAAGTGGTTATGGCAGAGAGGTAGACCTTCAGTGAAGTGAGTGAAAGGCCTGAGTTTTTTAGTTTGGTTATGTATTGCAGGACCGTAGGGAATGGAGCGGAAGATGGGTCAAGACGGTGGAGATGAGACCAGGTGGAGAATCAGTGCCACTTGTACAGGTAAGTTTTGTGAGTGAATGTTCTCCGACTGCTAAGGAGGATCTGTTGGACTTCATCTGTGCATTCTATTTCTAGTGAAGTGAGCCATTGAAGGTTCAGGGTGTGCAGATGAGGATGCTAAAGAAGACCATGACATTGAGTGAGGAGATGGGGAAGCCGTGGGAGATGCCATGGGCGATAGGCTGATATTTGCAGTAGGTAGGTATACAACGTTTGTCTCGGCCAGTCTGGTGCTATCAGAATGACGTTGGCGTTGTCTAAGCGCACCTTGGTGACTACTTGATGGAGAAGCGGTATGGGGGGAAAAGCGTATAGTAGGGCTGTCCCCTCGTGTATCGTGAACGCATTCCTTAGGGATTATGTTCCAATGCCCACATGCAAACAGTAGTGTGGACACTTTTTGTTGGCACTGGTGGCAAGCAAACAAGTTGATCTGTGTGAAACCCCATTGTGTAAAGATCTTATGCAAGATGGTGGGGTCTAACTCCCATTCGCAGTTTACAGGGAAGTTCCTGCTGAGATTGTCTGCGGTTATGTTGTCTTTGCCGGGGAGATGTGAGGCAATTAACATTATATTGTGAGCATTGCACCAAGTCCATAACCGGACTTCCTCTCTGCAGAGGGGGTAGGACTTTGCCCCTCCCTGCCTATTTATGTAGTACATTGCAGCTTGGGTGTTGGCAAAGATCTGCATTGTGGAGTTGGAAATATAGTTCACAAAATTCTGGCAGGCATAGTACACCGCTCGGAGTTCGAGCACATTGATATGCATCGTGGTCTCTGTGTGGGACTACCGTACTTGTGTGGTGAGGGTACCCAGGTGAGTTCCCCAGCCCTGTTGGGATGTGTCTGTGCTGATGGTGAATGATGGGGCTTGCCTGTGGAAGGGGACCCCAGTGCACACATTTTGCTCTTGTAACTACCATTGGAGGGAGTGTCTGACCAGGTTCGGAAGGGAGACCAGTTTGTGAAGGCTGTGTATCCAAGCCCTGTATGCTATGCTCAGCCAGTGTTGTAGAGGCCTCGTGTAATCTGGCCTGTGGAACAACTGTTCATATGGCCGGCCTAGTAGTTGGAGGTACGCCCTAGCAGGAAGTTGTGGGGCCGTGGTGTGAAGCTGGAATACTAGATGTAGTATTGCGAGGAACCTCTGATGGGGTAAAGATACAATCAAGTTGAGCTCCTATAAACTCTAGGAATTGGGTTGGCTGGAGCCGGCATTTGGATAAGTTGATTTACAGGCCAAGTGCATGGAACAGCGCCATGGTGGACGTGGACTCAGTCTTGAGTTTCTTGGAACAACTTGTCAGTAGTCAAGATATGGGTAGATTGACACTCCCTATCTTCACAGGTGGACCGCCACAACTGCCAAGACCTTGGAAAAAACCCTTGGCGCCATGGAAAGGCCAAAAGGTAGTACTGTATACTGGAAATGTTGTCTCCCAGCTGTGAATCTTAGGTACTTCCTGTGCGCAGGATGTATGGACACATGGAGGTACGCGTCTTGAAGGTCGAGAGTTGCCAGCCAGTCATTTTTGTTAAGGGAGGGTATGATGGTGAAGAGGGTAACCATCTTGAAGCACTGGTACAGCACGTAGCTGTTGAGAGCTCTGAGATCAAGAATGGGTCTCTAGCCCCCTGATTTCTCTGTGAGGAAATATCTGGAGTAGAAGCTGGTGTTTTGATATTATTCTGGAACCCTTTCCACTGCATTGATATGGAGCAAGTGTTCGATCTCTTGACACAGAACAGTCTCAGGAGATGGGTCTCTGAAGAAGGATGGTGTGGGTGATTGGGTTTTGAGAGGAGATAGGAAGGGGAGATGCAGTACCCGAACTTTATCACGTCCAGAACCCATTCGTCATGAGGCACCACTGATGATAAAATGGTGCTAATCTGTGGTTGGATACTAGAGTGATCAGAGGCTCAGATGAGGGAAGACAAATCCGATGGTTCTTGACCAGACCTACAAAATGTTTGCCTAGAGTTAGAGGACTGAGACGGGGTGGGTTGGTCGGCAGGCTGTCACCTTCTCACCTGACGCTGGCGCTTTCTAAGGTCGTATTGTCTTTCAGAATGACCAAAGAGGGAAGGGCTGTATCGTTGAACTTAAGGTTTGTTTTGTTTGTGTTTTGGTGCAGGAGCCTGGATGCCCAATGTTTTAAGCGTGGCCCTGGAGTCTTTGAGGGAATGTAAAGAAGCATCTGTGCCATCAGCAAAGAGCTTCGGACCCTTGAACGAAAGGTCTTCCATCTTTGTTTGGACCTCCTTAGGGAAACCAGAGAGGTGGAGCCAGGAGGATCTTCCCATCACCACAGAGATGGCCAAGGCTTGTGAAGTTGTGTCAGCTGAGTCCAGAGCAGCTTGGAGGGCTGTTCTGGCTATCAAGAGACCCTTCTTAGTGTTTGCTCTCGTTTGTTCTATTTTTTCCTCTGGGAGGAATTGAATAAAGTCTGCAATTTGCTGAAAAATGTGGTGAGTATTTTGCCAGCATAGTGGTGTAATTAGCAATACGTAGCTGGAGGGAGGCAGAGAAGTATGACTGTTTGCCCATAATATCCAAACGTTTCCACTCTTTATCAGGAGGGGCAGATTTAGCAATGTTTTGCTTGCTTCTCTGATTCACTGCCTCAATTACTATGGAGTTGAGGGACGGATGTGAAAATAAAAACTGGCATCCTGAGGAGCGACGTAACATTTCCTATCCACTTTCTTGCCCACGGGGTGAATGGTGGCAGGTGTTTGCCAAAGCTGCTTGGCTGGATCCATGAGGGGAGTGTCCATGGGGAGAGCAGGCTTTGTGGATGGAGAGGTATGGAGGATGCTTGTAAGTTTATGCTGGGTCTCTGGCAGTGTGGTTGAGACCTCGAAGACCTAAGCTACCCTCTTAGAAAGGTCTTGGAATAACTTAAAATCATCCCCAGATAGGGCTTGCAGAGGCATGAGTGTGTCCCCTGGGGAGGAAGGAGAGATCTGGGTAAGTGGGTGAGAGGAGGTAGTGGATTCCTCGTCACTCAATGGCCCATCAAAATCTGTCTGGTCCCCTGAAATGTCAAGGGATACAGTGGATGTAGGCCTTGACCGGAGCTGGGCAACATGAAGATGCTGCTGCTGCAGAGCCCTGTAAGGTGCCCAGTGGTCCCAGTAGGCCCATGTGGGGGGCATTGGCATAGGTGGTGGTAGCCAATACGCAGGTTGCCACTGTGGTAAGGCCATTTGTGAGCGAGGGAATTTGCGCCTCAGCATAGAGTGTCTAGGAGGTCATTATGAAGGCCTGATCCGCCTCACCGGAGAATGGAGATATGGAAGTGCCAGGCATGGACATGGAGAAAGCCTAGGAATGTGGGGAGGAATCAGTGCCAAATAAGGGTGTCACGGGCACTGAAGAAACCATAGAATCATCCGTGGATGTATAAGGTCAAAAGGGACGCACAGGTGGTAAAGTATATTGTGCTAGTGTATGCTTTGACTTTGCCAGCAGAGGGGATGGCGCGGCTGCTGGAGGTGGTAACAGTACCCTGGTCCCTGCGGTGCCTTTATGTACAACACTGGTCGGTGTCAGTCAGACAGACGATGCTGTTGTAGCCCTGTGCTGTTCAGCTGTGACAGGCTTGGGCTTATCAACATGTTCAGGCACATTGGCCAGGTCCTTAGGCCGTCGGGGCGCTGTGGGTGAACACTGACCCGCTATGCACTTGTCTGGAGCCCCAACGGGGGACGAAGCTGGATTAGGATTCAAGGATCGCTCTTTCTTGTATGAAGGGGATTCCCTGTCTGCTGCTGCATGTGCTCTCTTTTGTTTCGCAGAGGCAGAGCTGGCAGCTGAGGCAGGGGGAACTGCTTTGTCCGACACCGCCGCTGGTGATATTAGTGGGGATGCATGGTGACCAGGGCCTGACGGAGCTTTGGAGGGAGATCAGATTGAACTGAAAACCCTCTGGCTCTCCTAAACCCGGCTGCCAAATTTTCACTGATGACCGTGAACTGCGCTGTATTTGTCCAGACAGTATATGCACTGAGAGTGCTAGTCTGACACCAAGAATGACAGGCCGTGAGGAAAAAACAGCATTTAAAAATCAGAGTCCCCGCTTGGGAGAACGCTGCAAAAATAGAGAGGAAAAAAAAGTTCAAATTTGTGAGGAAAAATAGTCTCTCAGCCATATGTGAGGAGGCTGAGGCTAAAGCTGAGGGAAAGAAAACTCCTCAGCACATGAGAGGGGGAATCACGAGGGGGCATGTGAGGTGCAGAGCATGCACTTGTCTCCGTGTCTACGGGAGACAGTAGTCGTCTTTTTTTTTTTTTTTTTTTTTAAATCATAAGATTGTTGTAAGGAGGTAATAAAAAGGCTAAGTAAGCAAAAAACTAAGGCTAGCTGTCTCTCAGAGAAAAATCTGAAGCGCGCACTGTGGGTTCCAACTGACACAGGTGGCGGCAGAGAAGGAACTGAGGAGAACGTACCTCACACATGTGCATTAGCCGCCTAGTGCATGTAGCACTTTTGAGCACGTACACGCTAGCTGTCAAAGCCACTGCTACTGAAATCTTCCAGCCAGGCACGCTATGGTGCCAAAACACCTAAGGTGGAGCACCCAGAGGGACACTCCTCGAAGGAGAACAGTTATTTATCCTAAAATAACTCTGGTTCTATATTCTTAACTAAGTGTCAGTATAAATCACACTCTAGGTGACTTGTGAGCAATATTCTCCTGACATGGTGAGACTGAGGAGTAATAGCTCATGAAAAAATAGACGAATTTCAGTACTTCATGTATGAAATATCAAAGGGGACAGAATTTGTGCTCTGGCTTATATGATCATGCTGACAGAGGCATGCAGGGTCTCCTATGAAGCTTCTCTGGGATGGACTGAGATGACTTTTTGTAGCTCACTAGTAGCCCTGAGACAACATGGTAATGATTCAAGTTAGGGCTATCTTGGTCATGTTCTGGGGCCTTTCCTTGATCAGCTAGTTGTTCAGCGGTTGTTGTTTCCTTACATGTGCCACTGTCAGGCACATGGTGAATACTCTGGAAATGGTAGAGCATATGAAGCACCTAGTAATGGTAATGATTGAATCCTAATGTTAATCTGAAGTACTTCCTGTGGGAAATATGTAAATACATGTCCTGCAAATTGAGAGCCATGAACCAATCTTGATCTTGGTGCGATCAAATAAAACAAGATGAAGGCCCCCTTTCTTCTCTGTACCAAGAGTAGAAGCTTCTTCTCTGAAAATACCAAGAGTAGAAGCTTCTTTTCCCAGTACTCCTAATGCACCTCACCTATGCCAACAGAGCAATAAGGCCATTTCTTTTGTAAATGATTCTCAAGAGAAAAGTCCCTGAAGATGGATGTGAAAAGCAGGGGAGAGGTGCGTGGAGGGAAACTGGATGGCATAGCCATAGGTGACAATATGCAGCACCCACTTGTTAGTGGTAGTATCTGATCAGGTCTGATGGAAAGAGCATGAAGGCTTCCAAAAAAAATGCTTTGCTGACTATTTGTGGTGCAGCTCTCAAGTGAGTGGTCAAATTTGCTCATGTGTGCACACAGCATTGTGCATGCCTTGAGTGGAAGAGGAGGCAGTTACATATCTTACAGTAATTGGAGATTCTTTAAGATATGTGGTCTCAATTCATATTCACTCTGGAATACGCATGTTCTCCTTGTGCCCGGATTTAGAGAATTCTGAAAGCAGCATCTAGTAAGAATATTAGTATCGATTAATTTTCTAGTTGAGCAGTCGATGGAATTTCCATTGACTAATCGATAGGCACTGCCACATTCCTCCTTTGAAATGTATAAAAGCCCCAGTGGGGGCTCTTGTGCATTTCAAAGCTGACACATTGCGTGCAGCCCGGGGCCAGCAGGAAGTCCCGCTGACTCCAGGTGCCACGCGGGCACTTCTGCTTTGAAATGCAAAAGGGCTCTTGCGCATTTCAAAGCAGAAGTGCCCACATGGAGCCTGGAGTCAGCGGGACTTCCTGCTGGCCCCGGGCTGCATGCAACGTGCCAGCTTTGAAATGTATAAGAGTCTCCACTGAGGGCTCTTGTGCATTTTAAAGTGGAAGTGCCCAGTGCTACTGCTTTGAAATGCTGCACGGAGCCAGGGTCAGCTGGTAAGTCCTCAGCTGACCCCGGATTCTGTGGAATTGCCGCATGGAGCCCGGGATCAACTAATCCCAGGTTCCATGGAAATGCCGCTACCACTCTGAAGTATACCCTCTTCCCCTCCCTTTGCTGACTCTATCTGATAGAGGCAGCAAAGGCGGGGGGAAAGGGGGGAGGGAGAGGAAGGGGACCAAGTATTTGACTCGAATATCCGATAAGCATTTGTTTATTGGATAGTCAACTAATCTTTAACATCCTTAGGGTCTAGTGGCCTGTACTTACACTCTTGGTCACCTTGTGCATCTAACCAAGCAGATAAGTGGAGAGTTAGGCCAAGCTTATTACCAATTTCTTCTCTTCAGCAAATCCAAGTAAAGCCCAAAGCACAGGGAAAGGACGATGGATAGTGGTATAAAGACCACCCACCTAAATTACTATCAGGCAGTTATTATAATGCAAGAAACCACCCTCTTATTCTTTAAGTGCTGGTCTCTGTGAGTTCCACTGTGGGTAACTGATGAACAGTACTCAAGGAGAAGGAAGGTGCAACGAGGCAGGTGGCCAAGCTAGAGTGAATGACTATTGTCCCAAAGGATGTCAGTGGCAGAGTTGTGTACTATAGCATAATGTCTCATGAGCATATTGTACATCAAGGGAATGACACCACCCCTACTACCAGATGCATGTGGTTTTAGGAAAAAATTCAGGTACGTAGATTGGTTTATGTGAAACTCCAAAAACCAATTTGGGAATGAATTTATGATGTTGCCATGGTGTATAGTGTTTATGGTATACAGTGCATGACAGATCTTCCACGAGGGCTCTCAGTTCATCTATACTTCTCTCAAAGGTAATGATCCCAAGGAATGCAACTTTCACAGATTGATGAGACATGGAACATGAAGCTAATGGTTCAGATGGAGGCTCAGTAAGAGCTGACAGATTCAAGACTGAATGATGTGGAGGGTTCCTTGCTGGTGGAAAAGGTTAAGAGGAAGTTCTCATATCTTTAGCAGTAACTGACATTCTTCGAGATGAGCGTCCCTGTGGGTGCTCCACAGCAGGTGTTGGTGCATCCCAGCACCTGAAAACATGTGGAGATACACCTATCTCATAGAACTGGAAGGGACCTTGAGAGTCATTGAGTCCAGTCCCCTGCCTGCACAGCAGGACCAAGTATCATTCCTGACAGATTTGCCCCAGATCCCTAATTGGCCCCCTTGAGGACTGAACCCACAACCTGGGGTTTAGCAGGCCAATGCTCAAACCACTGAGCTATCCCTCCCCCCCACCTCAGATTGGTATCTTCAAAGCAGTGCCTGGGGGAGCTGCACAGTAGCAGCAGGGCACACAAGCACCGCATGGTGCAACTGTGCATGTGCAGGCCATCCTCCCATCAGTTCCTTCTCTACCCACAACCTGGCCTATGGAAAAATGGTCTTCAAAGTAGAGGGAAAGGTGGGTAGTTGAGCACCCACAGGGATGCTCATCTTGAAGAACATTAGTTACTGCTAAAAGTAAGCAAGCTCCTCTTCAAAAGAGAGAGACGTCCCTGTGGGTGCTCCACAGCAGGTGACTATAAAGCCATATGATCTAAGGAGGCAGGGAGTCTGGATCTGGCAGATAATCTGTAGACAGCATGGCCTTGGAGACCCTTGTTGAAGAGAAAGATCCATGAGAACGCGCATAGTGCTTTGCAAAAGTTTGGTCAGAAGCCCATCTTGCTGTAGCGCATGTGTCTTCAAGGGGGACCTTGTGAAGGTAAGCTACAGATGTTGCTATGGCTCTGGTGGAGAGGGCTCAGATGGAAGTAGGTGGAATGAGCTGATTGTGATGGTAGCAGAAGGCTATGTAGTCAGAAATCTAGTGAGATAGGACAGTAGGTATCCTCCCAAAGACTTTTTTGTTTCTGCAATGGATATGAAAAGTCTGGGCAAAACCCTAAAGGACCTTTCTGTGAACGTAAAATGAGAGAGCCCTTCAGACATCAGGTGTGTGCATCCTTGCTTCAAAAGTGTTGGCATGAGGTTGAGGACTTCATGAACAATGTATTCCTTCTGACCCTGTACTTGTACTGATAGGCATGTGATAGTGTGCTTTGAGGGAATGTATTCTCTTTGGGTACGCCTACACAGCAGAGTTACTTTGAAATAACGTCCTTTATCCCAGAATAATGCACTGTTTACAAAAGAAACCCGTTATTTCAAAAATTAATTTGAAATAACAGGCTTCTCACTCCAACTTCCTATAAACCTCATTGTAAGAGGATTAAGGAATTCAGCAGAATAGCAATTTATTTTGAAGTAAGTGCTGCGTAGACAGCACCAAATTTCAAAATAAGCTATTTCGAAATAAGCTACGCAATTTGTGTACCCTTAAAACACAGAGTGAAATTCAAAGGATGAAAGGAGCTGGAGCTTGAATGTGATCAGATTTGTTGCCAAGGAACCAATGATCTAGTTTCCAGCAGGGTCTGTGTGGAGGTGTTCTGTTGAAAACCATCTCTTTTGTACTACACAGTAGGCACGACCTGTTGCCTAATGTTTTTCAGCTTATTCATATGCAAACTTGACACCACTAGGGATGAGTTAGGGATGTAAGCGACTAGTCGACAAGCATAAGCTTATCGGATAGCCGATTAGTGATGCAGCTAGTTGCTTCCCCTCACTTGCTGCCTCTATCAGATGGAGGCAACACAGGGGGAGGGGAGAAGCAGGAGTCAGTGCTAGGAGTGGCCAGCTTAAAAGGTGGCTCCCACCAGCACCGTCTCCGCAGGGGGCAGGGGAGGTAGAGGCACAGCAGAAAATGGTGTGAGCGGGGACTGAAGCAGTCTCCGCTAGCGCCACTTCTGCTGTGATTCTGCTTTTGGAACGTACAAGAGCCCTGCCAGGGCTCTTATACATTTCTAAAGGCTTAGGCACCGTGGGGAGTGTGAGGCTCTTGTACCTTTCAAAGGCCCAGGCACAGCAGAAAGTTTGCTTCCTGAAGGGCTTCTGCTTTCAAACTGTAGCAAGAGCCTGGCAGGGCTCTTGCTACACTTCCAAGGCAGAGGCGCCCTTATAGACTAATCAAATAGTCAATGGAAATCCTATCGACTATTCGATTAGTTAATTAATCTAAAATTTAACATCCCTAGTCTGACAAAGGACTGGGAATGGCTAGCTCAATACAAAAAATATGATTCCCCTTTAGTTATTCTCACCTTCTTGTCAACTGTTAGAATTGGGTCACATTCACCCTGATTGAATAAGCCTCATATTAGCCTCATTAACACTGATGTAACGCTCACATCTCTGTATAAATCCCTGCCAAACTGAAGATTCCACTTCATGCATCTGAAGTGATCTGCAGCCCACACAAGCTTATGCCCTAATAAAATCTGAAGTACCACAGGACTCCTCGTCATTTTTACTGAAACAGACTTACATGGCCCCCTCTCTGAAAAGTGGCCATAGTGGATCCAAAAGGCAGTCCCCCCTCTGATACAGAAGACACTGTAAGCTCCCTAGAGATCAAGTTTTGTGAATATGCAGGTAGCCCCCATTCAGTCCAACAACTTGGCTACCAGGAGTAAAATGTAATGGTACCAAATTATCTGATTTAGGGCTTGGTAATCAACGCAGAGATGGATGCTATCATCCTGTTTTACGAAAAGGAAAAGGGCTATGGCTGGTGAATTTGCAGATTAACCCGCAGCCAGAGATTCTCTCACAATGCTGCCAGTTCTGCCAAGACAACTGCTTACATCTGTCCAAATAGCATCTTTGCCCCTGGATGAAATTCTGTGGGGTAGTTACAGTCCCCATACAGAGGAAGGTTTTCAGCATTCTTCCCAAAAGAAATCACAATATTCATGATACGTTGGGGGGGCGGGAGGGGGGAGAGAAGTTCGATAGTTCCTCCAGTGTCTGTTTCAGTGTGGACAGCTACACCTATTTGAGCCCTCTTGAGTATGGGTGCAATGTTTGTTAGTCCTGGCTGTGCTGTTAGCAGAATTCTGCTGGGAAGATGGCTTTCTGTTCTCATCAGTGAATGAGGTCATAAAAGTTCAGCCAGGAGATGCCAAGGATCGGGGCGAGGGGGGAAGGGGCGGGAAGGAATGAAGGGAATGGATCAGGCCAAACTGTATTATTTCTCTGTGTCCCTGAATAATGGCATCCAAGGGGACAGTTGTCTCCTCCACAACTGGATCTGGTGGGAACTGCCAACAATTTGGATCATGTCAGGTCTGGCTTTACCTAGCAGGGGACTCTATAGGGACTGAGCTGCAGCTGCATCCATGAAATTGTCTGCAGTTCCTGAATCAATCAGAGTCTGTTGGAGGGGAATCTATTAGAGGTCCCACAGGATATGAAGCTGGATATGCACCTGCAAATGAAGTCCAGGTTCACCACAGCATAAATATAGGTGGCACTGATGGTGCCATTTCTTTTCTTCAAGAAAGTGTCACCAATGAACCAGATGGTCATGCACTGGTTCCCTGGGCAACACAGAAACTGGGATCCTACTTCATGGTAAGTGACATTGCAAGCAACCTCCTTTCTTTGTTCTTACAGCTGATTACATATGCAGATGGGGAAGTCCACAAGGGCATCTAAGGCCTCTTGGTGTCTAAGTGGGGCCAGTGCATTTTTAATTTATTCCTGCCAGCCCCATTAGAACCGATACAGTTATGCTGCTTCATTCCACCCCGTATCCATTGTGATGCACTGGAAGCATGCTGCACAGGAGGCCATTGGGTCTTGCCCCTACCAGAGGCCCCTGGGGGTGACTTCAGCTGTTTGCACTAGGTGCAGGTCAAAGATGGCTGATAGTGACTGGAGAAAAACATCCCAGTCAGAAGGGACATGGCTATGGTGTTCCAGGAAGAGGGAGGGTCAGTTAAAATCATCTGGTGTCAGCAGGCAGATTACCAAGGCCACCTTGGCCTGGTCAGACACAGTTTTGGGGATGCAGCAGAAACAGAAGGTGGCATTGGTTCATAGAGCCCTGGAACAGCTGGTAGTTCTGATATTGGCCAATGGACCCCCCTCTCCCCTGTTTATTGTTTAGGGCTAAGCACTGCATATAGTGTTCAAAGCACAGTATTCGCAGGGCTGAACTGCCTGAATTGCAGCTGCTGGCTATCCAAGGTCAGCTATGCAACTTGAGCCTGAAGTGCTTGATTATCCACCTGGACGTGGAAGGCCTATTTAGGCAAGTCCAATGCTCCTAGGGGCTATAATGGTGCCCCTGGATCCATCCTTCTTACACCAATCTCAGCCTCTTAGGCTAACTAATCTGAACAAGCTGTTATGGCTGTATCATTGGCAGGCAGAGTCCGTAGTCTCAGGACACTTGGAGGTCAGAAGCAGGAGACAAATTTGTTCCTGACTTGTGGTTCTGGTCTCCAAAGTCAGGCAAGGTCAGGATACTAGGTGGACAGAGGCAGGAGACAAACTGGAGATCAGAAACACAAATCAGGTGCCAAGAGTCACGCTGGGTCAGGATGCCAGGAAAATCATGCCAAGGAAGAGTAGGAAGCACAATTTCCCAAACAGGGTAGTGCCCAGTTGCTTGAACAACTTCCCTTTCCTGCTGCTGGCTTAAGAAGAGTCTGCAGGTCAATCAGATGCTCTGTGACTCCACCCATGAGATCTCAGGGGCAGAGCCTCTAACTGGGGTGAGGCTTCATAAGTCTCAAGTAAGGGACCATCAGCAGCCTGCTATATAAAGGAGCGCTCCTTTATAGCTGTCCTTAACAATCCTGTAGATTCAGGTTTTAAACTTGTGGATCATGACACATGCACTGATTGCTGCTGGGGGGACTTGTACAGAACTGATAGAAAGGTCAGTTTTGGTTTTTTTTGAGACAGAGAGAGAAAGAGATCCAAAATAGAAAATATAACCACTGACTGACACTTCTAGATGCAGAATGTTTCCACATGGCTAAATAGGAATTCCTAGTGAAATTCTTTCTACTTTCATGGAATCATAGAACACTAGAACTGGAAGGGACCTTGAGAGGTCATCAAGTCCAGTCCCCTGACCTCATGGCAAGACCAAGCACCATCTAGACCAGTGTTTCTTAAACTTTTTAAGACCAAAGAACACCAAACAATTTTTTTTATGGGGAACACCAAGCATTTTTTTCCCCCCTCAACAAAAAGGAAGCTTGCTCCTTTTAAGGACGGCCATTTGAACTCTGTTCTCTCTCCACATATGATGACCATATTTTCTGAACCAAAATTAGGGACACATTACCTACACCCCCTGACCTCTCTTTACTATGCCCCTGACTCTCGGGGTCAATATGGACACATGACCAGAAGTAAAAGTAACCCCCCTCTAAGAACTTTTCCTACCATCCTCCTACCCATAGGGGATGAGTTTGGCCCCCACTGAACCCTCTCTCCTCTGGTGCTAGTCTCTCCCCCGTAGGTGTCTGCCCTTCTGCTTCACTCCCAGAATCCCCTGGCACCTGCACCTTCCCTTACCCTGCACCCTCCTGGTGCTTCCTCCTTCCCTCACTGCCTCTGTCCCTTTGCCCTCTTTCTTCCTGATGCCCATACCCTCGCCACCCTCTGCCACAGTTCCTCTCATGCCCCTCTGTGCCCTCACACGACTTGCTCAATCCCTGCCTTCCTCATGCCCACCGCTCTTTTCAACCCTTCTCCCAGCACCTCTCCCTCCCCTTGCTTCCTCTTGCCCCCAATGCCCTTCCCCTCTACTCTCTCAGCAACACCCTGTCCCCTCCACCCTCCCACCCCCACTGACACCTCCCCTCCCTCCTCCTGCCCTTTTCCTCATTGTTTCCACTTGGCCCCCTGGCATTTGTCTCTCCTCCACCCTGTCCCTTGGTGCCTTCCCCTTTCTTTTCCTGCCCTGCCCCCACCCAGCACAAGCCCCTTCCTCTTCCACCCTCCTTCCCCCTAGTTCTCTCCGAGCCCCTCCCCCACCTTTTGCCTTCCAGTTTGCAGGGCTGGAGTCTGTGGTTGGGCCCCAGAAATCCCTGCAGCCCTGGCCCCAGCTGCTTCCAAGGCAAGACCGCTGGCCGGGCCTGGAGCTGGGCTGCTTGCAGTGCTAATGTTAGTGCCGCATTCCAGTCCCCACACCAGCTTTGGCTCCCATTGGGAGGAACGCGGGGGAGTGAGCGGGTCTGTGTACTGCCCAGCGTAGTGGGAAGGGGCAGGGGGGAAAAAAGGGCTGTGCAGAGAGCACACCAGCAGAGCCTGAACATACCCCACTCTGCAGCACTCCAGCTGAGCTCTATGCAGTCTCTGCCGGCAGCTTCCAAGAGCGTCTCACCGGCTCCAACCAGTGCCCCTCCGCCTCCGGCAGCAGTGGCAGCCGTCTGTGGATGGAGGAGGCCAGGCTGGCGGCACACGGTGGAGACAGTCCCGCAGCGGGAGGGAAGGGCCACGCGGTGGGAGGAGGGGCTTGCCAGACAGCGGTGCGCGCTGCATGGGAGCTCAGAGCTCTGGACACTGCACGCCAAGGGAGTCACTTACATGCTGGGTGGAGGTGGGGAGTTGCTGCTGCACCATGCTAGTGCTGGGTGTCTTTAAATCTGGGACTGTCCCGAAAAAAAAGGGACGTATGATCACCATATCTCTGCAGCACACCTCCGACTGCCTCGCGACACACTGGTGTGCCACGCAACACAGTTTAAGAAACGCTGTTCTAGATCATCCCTGATAGATGTTTATCTAACCTGCTCTTAAATATCTCCAAAGATGGAGATTCCACAACCTCCTTAGTCAATTTATTCCAGTGTTAAACCACCCTGACAGTAAGTTTTTCCTAAGTTCCAACCTAAACCTCCCTTGCTGCAGTTTTAGCCATTGCTTCTTGTCCTATCCTCAGAGGCCAAGGAGAACAATTTCTTCCTTGTAACACTCTTTTATGTACTTGAAAACTGCTATCATGTCCTCTTTCAATCTTCTCTTTTCCAAACTAAACAAGCCCAATTCTTTCAGTCTTCCTTCATAGCTCATGTTCTCTAGACCTTTAATCATTCTTGCTGCTCTTCTCTGGACCTTCTCCAATTTCTCCACATCTTTCTTGAAATGAAGTGGACACAATACTCCAACTGAGGCCTAATCAGTGCAGAGTAGAGCAGAAGAATGACTTCTCGTGTCTTGCTCACAACACTCGTGTTAATGCATCCCAGAATCATTTTTGCAACAGTGTCACACTGTTGACTCATATTTAGCTTGTGGTCCACTATGAACCCTAGATCCCATCCCTTTCTGCAGTACTCTTTCTAGACAGTCGCTTCCCATTCTGCATGTGTGAAACTGATCGTTCCTTCCTAAGTGGAGTACTTTGCATTTGTCCTCATTAAACTTCATCCTATTTACCTCAGACCACTTCTCCAATGTGTCCAGATTATTTTGAATTATGACTCTATCCTCCAAAGCACTTGCAACCCCTCCCAGCTTGGTATCATCTGCAAACTTAATAAGCGTACTCTCTATGCCAATATCTAAATTGTTGATGAAGATATTGAACAGAACTGGTCCCAGAAAAGACCCCTGTGGAAAGCCACTTGTTATGCCCTTCTAGCAGGATTGTGAACCATTAATAATTACTCTCTGAGAACAGTCATCCAGCCAGTTATGCACCCACCTTATAGTAGCCCCATCTAAGTTGTATTTGCCTAGTTTATTGATAAGAAGATGATGGGAGACCGTATCAAATGCCTTACTAAAGTCTAGGTATACCACGTCCACCGCTTCTCCATCATCCACAGGACTTATTATCCTATCAAAGAAAGCTATCAGATTGGTTTGATTTATACTTTACAAATCCATGCTGGCTGTTACCTATCACCTTATTTTCTTCCAGATGTTTGCAGACGAATTCCTTAATTACTTGCTCCATTATCTTTCCTGGCATAGAAGTTAAACTGACTGGTCTGTAGTTTCCTGGGTTGTTGTTATTTTCTTTTTATAGATGGGTACTATATTTGCCCTTTTCCAGTCTTCTGGAATCTCTCCCGTCTTCCATGATTTTTAAAGATGAGAGCTAAAGGCTCAGATACCTTTTCTATCAGCTCCTTGAGTATTCTAGGATGCATTTCATCTGGCCCTGGTGACTTGCAGACATCTAACTTTTCTAGTCAATTTTTAACTTTTTTTTTTTTTTAAGCTTCTAAACCTACCCCCTTCTCACTTGCATTCACTATGTCAGGCATTCATTCCTCATCAGACTTCTTGGTGAAGACTGAAACAAAGAAGTCGTTAAGCACCTCTGCTATTTCCAAGTTTCCTGTTATTGTTTCTCCCTCCTCACTGAAGAATGGGTCTATCCTGTCCATGGTCTTCCTCTTGCTTCTAATATATTTATAGAATGTCTTCGTGTTACCCGTTATGTCTCTAGCTAGTCTGAGCTTGTTTTGTGCCTTTGCCTTTCTAATCTTGCCCCTGCAGACCTGTATTGTTTGATTATATTCATCCTTTGTAATTTGACCTAGTTTCCACTTTTTATGATTCCTTTTTTAGTTTGAGATCATGCCCTTAAATAATGTTCCTTTGAAAAACTGCCAACTCTCTTCAGTTGTTTTTCCTCTTAGTCTTGCTTCCCATGGGACCTTACCTACCAGCTCTCTGAGTTTACCAAAATCTGCCTTCCTGAAATTCATTTTCTCTGTTTTCCTGTTCTCTCTTTTACCATTCCTCAGAATCATGAGCTCTATGATTTCATGATCACTTTCACCCAAGCTGCCTTCCACTTTCAAATTCTGAACCAGTTCCTCCCTATTTGTTAAAATCAAATCTAGAAGAGCTTCCCCCATTAGCTTTTTCAACCGTCTGAAATAAAATGTTGTCTTCAATGCAGTCCAAGAACTTATTGGATAGCCTGTGCCCTGCTGTGTTTGTTTTCCAACATGTCTGGATAGTTGAAGTCCCCCCATCACCACCCTTCCTGGATAGTTGAAGTCCCCCCATCCTGCACTTTGGATGATTTTGTTAGTAGTTTAGAAAAAGCTTCATCCACTTCATTATACCTGGGTAGGAGGTCTGTAGTAGACCCATAGCATGACATCACCCTTGTTTTTTACCACTTTTAATCTAACCCAGAGACTCTCAACATATCTGTCTCCTACGTCCATCTCCACCTCAGTCCAAGTGTGTACATTTTTAATATAC
Organism: Pelochelys cantorii; assembly: GCA_032595735.1. Classification (NCBI taxonomy): domain Eukaryota; kingdom Metazoa; phylum Chordata; order Testudines; family Trionychidae; genus Pelochelys; species Pelochelys cantorii. The sequence continues at coordinate 30,816,838 of CM064331.1, forward strand.
AAGGCGACACCTTCTCCCTATTTACCCCACCTATCCTTCCTGAGTAAGCTGTACAGTTCTATACCAATAGTCTAATAGTCTGTATTATCCCACCAAGTCTCTGTGATACCAACTATGTCATAGTTGTGTTTATTTATTAAGACTTCAAGTTATTCCTGCCCATTACCCATACTTCTTGCATTTGTATATAGGCATCTAAGATACTGATCTGATTTTGACACCCAGTTCTGCCTAGTTCCTCTTTTCCTTGCTATATAGCCCATGTTCCCTCCCATTTCCCACCCCAACTCCCTGGTCTCCATGTTTTTCACTTACCTGTGGGCTTTGGTCACCCGCCCCCGTCAAACCTAGTTTAAAGCCCTCCTCACTAGGTTAGCCAGTCTGCATCCAAATATGGTCTTCCCTTTCCTCGAAAGGTGAAACCCAATCCCTGCTTAGTAGTCCTTCTTGGAATTACATCCCACGGTTGAGGAAGCAGAAGCCAAACCCCTCCTGGCGACACCATCTTCACAGCCAGGTATTCACCTCCAGGATGCCCCTGTCTCTGCCTAGGCCCCTACCTTTGACAAGAAAGACTGAAGAGAATACCACCTGCAGTCCAAACTCCTTCACCCGTACTCCCAGAGCCCTGTAGTCACTCTTCATCTGCTCACAGTATCATTAGTGCTCTCATGGATGAGTAGCATGGGGTAGTAGTCAGAGGACCAGATAATCCTCTACAATGCCTCAGTAATGTCTTGGATATGGGCCCCTGGCAGGCAGCATATCTCCCAACATGATATGTCAGGGTGACAGATGGGTGCCTCCATCCCCCTCAGAAGAGATTCTCCGATCACCACTACTTTGTTTCTTCCTTGTAGTGGCTGCAGCAAACCTCCCAGCTGTGGGGGTACAAGGCTTCTCTTCTACTATAGAGGGTGATTCTTTATCTCCCATATCCAAAACAGCGTAAGAGTTTCCCAGTACTATGGTGGGTAAGCTGGGAGCAGGGGTGGAGCACTACCTGCTACCAGAAGTGACCAGCTGCCAGTGTCCCCCCCTGAACCATCTCCTCCTCCACCTGTGGTGTGTCAGTGGTCTTTTGTAGCATGACAGCTATCTCAGCCTCAGCTATCTCTACATGAATACTCTCCAGGAATTGCTTGTGGATTTGGATACTCCTCAGCCTAGCCACCTCCTCCTGTAGGTCTCCCACCTGCTTCCTGAGAGATTCCACCAGCAGGCACCTTTCACAATGGATGGTCCCCCCAACTGGATTTCAATAAGTGGGAATTGCAAGCCACGGTACCTGCAAAACAACAACAGGATCTAGATAGAGGCATCCCTGGTCAGGTGGTCTGTCTGGCTAAAGGCACAGGCTGAGGAGACAGGAGCAGTACTGGCAGAGGTGTTGCAGGTATTTTTAAGCCATAGTAGGCCTCCCTCAAACTCCTCTGTCTGCGGCCCCCTGTCCACTTCGCTCCCCTGGTCACACTGCCTCTGACTTTTAAAGCCTGCTCACTTAGGTCTGGCCTACCCCCTCATTAGCCACAGAGGAGAAGGCTGATCCTGAGGGTGATCAAAGGCAATCAAGGGAACAAAGGATCAAACACTCCCAGACACACAATTCCAACTGCCACAATAACAGAAATCACCTGAAATCCGAATCAAAATTCAAACAGTGGAGCAAACTCACTCACATCAAAAGCTAGTACACTCACCTGACAGCCTGTTCAGCAGCAGAATCTCTTGCTCTCCCTCTTAAACTCCCCTGTCTGTAGCCACCCGTCCACTTTGCTCCCCTGGTTGCTCCGCCTCTGGCTTTTAAACCCTGCTTTTATTAAGGATGATTTGTACAATATCTGAGCAGGAACACATTAGGATTTACATTCATTCAAAAATCAAGCTGTGCAATGAAATGTTGAAGGGTTGGGATGCTTGATCCTCCCCATCATAGATCAGGAGATTGGAACACTATTACATTCTGTTTAGAGGATACGTTGACATCTGTAGAAGATTTGGTAAGCAATGAGGATGATGGGTAACCTGACACATTTTCTTCAATACTCCAGGAAGGAGTGGTAAAGGAGGACAGGCATAGTTCGTTTAGAGAAGATGGTGGACATCACCTTAAAGAGTGTATCAAGTTATCCAGTGGTCTGCAAAATATCCAGGAGCTTGTGATGATCATCCCAAACCTCTTTTAGGGAGATTGGGACTGCTTCTGCCACCGTATGTAGTGACTCCTAAAACTGTAGTTGTCTGGAAAGGATGGAGATGCTGAGTTGACTTCATCAGGAGGAGAAGACTATAACAACCTTGTCTGTATCGGTGAAACCGGTTCCTCGTTCTCCTCTTCAACAAAGATTTGAAGATGCTCTAAAGAGTCCCTCAGAAGGAGAGATTACTTCCTGGAAAAATTCATGAGGTCTGTATACCTGGCATACAGGATCCCATGTTTTCCAGTATATTGCATCTGGAGAGGTTGCTAAGATCCCCAAGACAGGGGTACCAGCTATCCCATGATGAGTCTCAGATAGGGATGTAAAATCCCATTTAAATTGACTAACCAGTTAAATATCATGTTTAACTGGTTAACTGATTAAAGGAGGGCAGGTTAGAGTGCCTCTGCCTGCAGCACATTCTGGCCTGCCATAGAGAGGGGCTACTCTGACTGGGCTGTAGCGTCCCTATCCCTGGCAGGCCCCATGGGGCTAGAGCAGCCCTGTGCCTGTGGCAGGCAGGAAGTTGCTCCAGCCTCCACCAGTTAACCAGAACCGGTAAACACCATCCATTAAGGGTGATGCTTACTGGTTAACTGGCTAACCATTCACATCCCTAGTATCAGAGGGGAAACTGGTACCAGGAGGCTCTGGATCTGCCTGAACTAACAGATTTCAAAGAAGATGATGGTGGCCATTATAGTGGCTCTGATTCTCCCACAGAGAAGAAAACGTCTGGATCTATCAGCAGCACACAGTTCAAATGAAAGAAAAGTATAGCTGAAGGACAAGACAGATTTCTCTCCAAGGTAACAAGATGTAAATTACTCTGTGCCTTAGCCATTTTGATTTTGTCCTTATACTAATGTGCACAGACAAAATCACTACCGATTTGTCCATGCTTCCACGTCTCCTTTTTTTACTTTCAGGTAATTAAAGAGCTAATAATGGAGCCGTAAGTATCAAGTGATCTTGAAACACCTTGAAATTGTCCTGCATTAGTGTCAGTGATCACCTTGTTGGGCAATGAGGAGCCAAAGGTCTTTGGGTGGATGACAACAGGAACAGACAGATTTGCATCTCTGTGTCCCGCTCCTCCTCAGTCTCAGACAGTTACAGTTTTGCCAGTAGGCTAACTGAACGGGATTGTAGATGAGCAGCTCCTTTAGGCTTTGGAAGGCAGACCCTGGTTACCCCAAAAGGGTGCAGGAGGCATCCCATATGAATTCAGGTGTCTTCTCCATAGGCACCAATAAGAGTATGGCACCATTGATGGTAGGGCTTTTGTTGGTACTGATGGATATCTCAATGCCAATGACACTGTCCACAATTGCTTCCCTGATTGTGGGAATCAGGAATGGAGTGACGGAGTCTGCTGCACCACAGTCTACTCCTTTTCACTTGTCTTCAGGAACAAGTTTGAGGATTTATTCCATGATGGTTTTCTTTCTCTCTCTCTCTGAATGCACAGTGATATTATCCAAGAGCACCTGCCCCAATGTTCTGGGCTGTGTCTTTCAGTGACTTGCTTTGACATCTCTGGCACTACCTTTAAGGTGTACAGTCTCAACGGTTCTAGTGCCATGGTCAATGCCAATGCTCTGCAGTTTAAAACGCAGTAAGAGCCAGGGGGCAGGCTGCCCAGCTCCTACTGCCTTTTAAATTGCAGAGCCGCAGCAAGGTTTGGTCCCACAATTGGCGCGAGCTGGAACTGAGCCAGGCTGCCTATGGACTAATCAAGTAGTCAATAAAAACTCTATCGACTACTCGGTTAAATGCCCGCATTTTAGCATCCCTAATAAGGAGTTTAAGTCAGTTAGGAAAAAGAATTCTAAGAATGGTACTAAAAACAGCCATACTGGGTCAGACCCAAGATCCATCTAGGCAAGTATACTTTCTTTTGAAAGTGGCCAATGCCAGGTGCTTTAGAGGGAATGAACCAAACAGGTACTCATCAAGTGATCCAGCCCGTCACCCGAAAGTTTCCTAGCTTCTGACAAACAGAAACTAGGGACACAATCCATCTTCACTCATAGCCATTGATGGACCATCAATATCCTTGAGTTTATCTAATAATTTTTTGAACAGTTCTTAGTCTTGACCTTTACAACATCGTCTGGCAAACAGTTTCACAGGTTGACTATGCATTGTGTGAAGAAATACATCTTGTTTGTTTTAAACCTGCTGCCTATTAATTGCATTGAGTGATCCCTAGTTCTTGTGTTATGAAGAGGAACACTTCTTTGTTTACTATCCCCATACCCCAAGTCATGATTTTATAGATCTCGATCATATGCCCTTCTTGGTCATCTCTTTTCCAAGCTGAAAAGTCCCAGGCTTACTATTTCTCTCCACATGGAAGCTGTTCCATTTCTCTAATATTTTTGTTGCCCTTTTCTAAATCTTTTTCAATTCCAGTGCATCTTTTTTGAGATGAGGTGGCCACATCTGTACACAGTATCACATTGGCTATCCTCTAGTCATCTGGTACAGAAGCTGATATGAATGAAAGGTTAAATACTATAGTTAGTAGTTCTGCAATTTCCCATTTGTGAGTTCCTCCAGAACTCTTGGATGAATATGATATGATCCCGATGACTTAATAGTTTAATTTCTCAATTTATTCCAAAACTTCCTCTGAATCTGGAAGGGTTCCTCAAATGTATCACCTAAAAAGAATGGCTCAGGTTTAGGAATCTCCCTCACATCCTCAACTACGGGGGGAAAAAAACCATTTTGTTTCTCCACAATGGACTTTTCATTCCTCGTGCCTTTAGCATCTCAATTGTCCAGTGACCCTACTGGTTGTTTCTAATGTACTTAAATATTTTGCTATTACTTTGAGTCTTTGGATAGCTGTTCTTTAAATTCCAAAGGCATAAAGGAATGTGCCTTTTTCTGCCCTAATGAAAAAACATCCCAATTCTGGCCAAATTATAAACCACCAAAACAAACTGCAGTTCACACATACTCACTTGAGACTTGGAAGTTTGGCAGAAATAGCCAGTGAAGAGTCTGTCTGTACTGGACTTGCACCAGGGTTACAGATGGTGAGAAGGGTTCTGCAAGTTCTCTGCCCATCTAGCAGGGGCCACCCCAGTGTTTGGCAAAGGAAATGAGAGAACGGAGCCTGTCTCTCCTGTGCTCTCAATGCTTCTGGTTGCTGGTGCCCAGGAGAAACGAATAGTGCATTTTAAACGGAACACAATGCGTAAGGAGTAAAGCATAAGTAGTGTAGGGAGGGACAGATATAGTCTATGATGAATCTGTAATTAAAAACTGTATCCTATTGCATATACACAGGGGGCTCAAATTAATGTTATAATACAAACTTAATTCTGACATTTCCTAACTTCTGAGCGATTGACTTTGAAATTTTTTTTTTAAATACAAGAATGTAGATTGTGCATACATGAATACATTCACATATGCAGTTTTTCTAAGGCTGCTATGAAGGAATAAGGAACCACACAAATGCCTGTGAGAGACAAGGGCCTACACCATTAACCTCAGAATTGCATAATCCATAGCAGAATCATCAACTTTCCCTCAAAATTGCTGCTGGACTATATTCAGGCTTGGTGACCCAAGAGAACTAATATGACTAGTGCCATCACATGTGGGTAATGGTGCCATCTCTCTCCATCCCCCCCATCTCTGAACAAAATACTGAGTTTTAACTGAAGGCTTCTGACTACAACAGGAACTGTTACTGTAGGATTCCAGAAGGAAAGCAGTACATAGAGTCAGTGAGAGAAAAAGAGGATTTCAGATCTCTTCCTCCAACGTTTCTATAAAGGTAATATAACAAGTCTCTAAAAACAAAACTAAAAAACTGCAATGCTGAGAGACATGGTTAATTTATTAAGTTGTAAAGTACATCAGCATTCCCCGCCCCGCAAAATAAAAATACCAACAGAAAAAGGTTGGAAGGACAGAAGGTGAAATTGAAAGAAGAGATGTGGTAAATTATGTAAGTTTAAAAACAAACAAACAAACAAAAAAAACCCACACCCACACACCACACCCAATAAAGTCAAAGGGCTGGGATTGATACAGCAGTTAATTACATATCTATATTACAATGGTCTACTGTCTGATATTTCCTCATTCTTCCATGGACAGCTCAAACATGATGAGCCAAATATCCAAAAAGAACTTCTTACCAATCCTAAATCTTGCCCACCTCTTTAGGTCTATGCAATAATCACAATGTCTCTTGTTACTCTCATCCACTTGATCTTTTTTACTGGCATCCCTAAGCAAAAACTCTACAACACACACACAAATTCAAGGTCCTTGTCCTTATTTTCAAAGTTCTGCAACATTTCATCCCTACATATATAGAATCTCTATTTAAATTTCCTTGCATATAACTACTCTATTTCTATCCTTACTTTTCCCTTCATTTTTTCCTGTTCAGACTTTGTGCCCCTTTTGTGCTGCACTCTATGATTGGAATATCATCCCCTTATCTACCAGTATCTTCTCTTCTACCCTTTCAAGGTTCTCAAACACATTTCTACAATAAAGTCATAATGTACTGATTTCCTTGCTTTCTTGACAACCAAATTGGTGTTTCATATATTTCCCTCCTGTTAATGATGGGAAACAAGCAGTAGATCAGAGTTCAGCAGGTTTATGATGCCCATTGGTGAGATGGTTTAAGAGCTCTAGTGTTCTAAAGTTTGCCAAACTACCACCAGTTACTGATGGCATGGACCTAGGAGTGGGGATATTTAGTTTTTAGGGAAATATAGGACACAGTGGTTTTTTTAAAGTATTTTTTAAAACGTTCTCATGTGATTTCAGCTACTGTTTAGAGAACAATTTGTTAATATTCAAAAAATACAGAAAAAAACAAGCAACAAATTTTTTGTACATGGATTTCAATAATCTACAATAGAATTTATTTGAATGTGCTGAATGCTACTTTGGATAGGCAAACATTTAAAAATTATTTTGGATTGCTCAGATTTGGATACCAGGAAATCTCCATGAAAGTAATTTCAAAGCACTAGCATAGTAAAGAAACAGACACAAAAGATTTACCTTGCTGAGTTTTCTGTTCTTGAGTTCTATTCACAGTGAGGTCAAGAGGGCTATCCTGTTCTTCCTGAAGAGAGTTTTCCGTTTGGTTCATTTGGATATTTTTACATATCAGACTTGGTTCAAATGATGAACCATTTCTATTCTCTTGAATTTTGCTACTTTTTGAAATGTATTCAATTGCAAACTGACGGATCATCTTTTTCATTAATTCCTGAGCAACTAGGGGAATGTTAGGATCACAGTTCTGAGGAAGATCTGTGGGGGAAAAATGGAACACATGTATTAATATAAATGAACAATTTTCTTTATCTTTCTTTTAATAAGACTAAAATGCTTACTCAATAAATGTAATAAATTTGGACCAGATTTTGAACCTCTTTTTACCTTACTCCATGTGTACATCAATCAGTGAGCCTACCTGAGAAGTAAGGTATTATTTAATGTAAGTAAGGGTATCAGAATATAGCTCTTTGATTTTTAAAATATATTGAGCTGAAATATGTCTTGCAGGCTTCTAAGTTTCAGGTGTTAGAGGTGTTTAAACAAAAGTAGTACAAGTGAATTAGATAAAGCTGTAAATTACACTGTAGTTAAAAAATATTACTTTCAAAAAGACTTTTACTATTATAGCAAACAAAATACGATGTAAAAATGTCTTTAAGACTATCCTTAGTATTGATTGGAACATTCTGAGATTCTTAGAAAAACAAAGATTAAGTTTGACAAAAAGCTGTTTCACTTATTCATTTATACATTCAGTTAATTTACATTGTCCACATTGTCAATTCAGGATTGCCAAGCCAAGATGTCAGTAGAAATCTCCTATACATGTCATAGGGTTGTAATAAACTAAGTTACACTCCGGATTTCTCAAACAAAGTGGGTTGTGCCTACGTAAGCTCATGATATCATCTACATTTCTGGGTAGTTTCTAAGGTGCTACAGGACTATTTGCTGGTTTAGTACACCACATATACTGTGTTCTAATTTCCTTTCCTATTTTCAATTATGGGGCCATATCCCATTTTTGTTTCGTCTTCCAACACAGAAAAGTAGTACAAGGAAAGTCTATAACATATTTTAGCCATCTTTTAAGTGATGTTTACAGGCTGGAAAAAGGAAAGACAGCATCACATGACTAGCTCGGTCTCACAGACCACTCACAACTTTACCATAGACCACTGTTTGAGAACATCAAAGTAAAGCAAAATCCCATCTTCTGCTGAAATATAAAAGACCTGCCAAATCAACAAAGCAAAGCAACTTCACATTGAAGAAGAATACAATTAGAAAGATTATCAAAATAGACCATTACTCCCTTACAATTTTTACTCTTGCTGATGCAAGATGTGTTTTGGGATTTACCCTCACAAAAATCATTCAATAGAGTTGAATGGCTAAATCTCCACAACCCATTCAACATGTCTGAATTGCACTTTATTGTGCCAAAAACATATTTCTATGGTTCATACCCTTAGTTTCATTATATTTCTTGTGCTTTACATATGCTAATAATATTGCTGTTCAGCAGCACAAGTGTCATGGTAAAGAGTGTGTGAAACCTTATAAAGGCATGATTATTTATCTTGTAATCCTGCTTCTCTGACAATACATTTTGGCAGAATTCTCACCTGTGTGTTCTTCTCTTGTTCATTTACGTACCCAACTCAGCCCTGATCTTATAAAGGTACCACAACTCAACCCAAGAGTAATCTGGTCACGTCACTATTACTGAAATCATATACAGAGATAGTACACTATGCTACTGTTTTTACCAAGACAAGATCATATATCTTTAACTTTTCGTATGGTGGAGGAATCATATTAAGTAGAAAATCTTGTTTTGGGAAAAAGAATGAGAGAAACAGCATTTCTTTTCAAATATGATATTACAGGAAATTGATTACATATATTCTGGAGAAGAAATAATATTTTCAAAACAGATTCAGGTAAAGTGTTGTGGGTCTTGAGCGCTCCGTCACTGAGAAAAACAGGATTTTGAATTACATACTATGTGAATATTTTTGTCAAGTAAAAGTTTACTTATGCAATATACACTTTAGTACCAAAGTATAATTTTTAAATGTATATTTCAGTAAATGACAAAATAAAAAAACCTTACATATTATTGTGCATCTAAAACTGAAAAATGAACAAAATCCTAAAAAGTTAAATATTCTATTTAGTGGAAGTGCTTCACTGTACATAATAGTAATTAAGTTAGTGAATGTGAAAACAGTAAATACAATAAATACACTCTTGCAAAAAAATAAACTGCATTTCTCTATATCATGTGAAATTCTAATTCTCAGCAGGTAACACTAAATACACTTTGGATGAAAACCCTAGTAACACAGTGCAAAGATGTGTTTTATTAATTTTAGGAAGTCATGATTACAACTTAAAGCTTTTCAAAATATGGTTCCTTCCTTGTTTATTTACAGACAGAAAGCCAGGCCACTGTTCTTCCCAAATCACTGGGCAGCTGCAGATTTTTCCCAGTATGTGTATGTGCACCATTCTGCAGGTAATAAAACAGTCCTTAAGAGTTTGGCCTAACAAAGAAACTCTGTGCTTGCTCTAACTTTTGCTCAGGGCCATTTAGGTCCTTCACTGGTTCTGGGACCAAGATAGGTGTTGCTCTCAGTTTCAGGAGCCCCAACTGTCAGCGTGGTGTAGTTGTGATTTTTCTGCTCATGATTTCTCAATATTCCATTCTAAAATACAAGGGAAGACAATGAATAACTGAAATAATTACTCCTCTGTATTACAGTGGTTTTCAAACTTTTTGTATTGGTGTCCCCTTTCATGCAGCAAGCCTCTGTGTAGAACCCCCCTTATAGTTAAAAATGGAAGGGGTAATTAATGGCGCTGACAGGGCCTGCTTTGTAACTCCCGTAGAGGTCATAACAAGCAGTTTGAGAGTCCCTGCCATAATATATGTTATTATTTGGAGTCCCCAGCATCAGGACACCCCTGTTCTAGGTGCTGTGCCCATTAAGCAACACTTCTACTAGCATGTCAAAAATATTCATAATATCCATCTTCTTAGCTGTAGTATACAGGACCACTATACTGGGGTGGCTCTTTGTATAGAATATAGATGACTAGTTAAGTTGGTGGTTTGAATATATACACATTTTTAAAAGTCTGTGGAGGGCATAATAGGGTATACAAACCCCACATTGTGCACAACAAGGCTACTGAATTATTATGGGCTCAGTCAGCCAGATTCCACTTGTGAAAGATGTCAGACTGGCTTTCAAGGAGAGATCAGAGCAGAATTTGTACAGGGCAAAATAAGAGAGAACTACAGGCTTCCAGCACACAACTCCTGGGAAAAGGCTGCTGCTCCAACAGTCCCCTCTGGCAGGGAAGGGATGCTGATCTACTTTTGGTGCAACTATTATTTGTAGTTAAGCTGTGGCCACAACTGGGCTCACAGGTTACCAGAAGCCCTCTGGAAAAAGGAGCAGTTACTCCTCTTCTGCAGTTACTGAAGTTCTTTGAGATGTGTGTGTCCAGAAGGATTCTCTGTCTCAAGGGCTCATGCATCCATGTATTTTGACTGGAGACTTTTAATAGCATTGTATTTGACACATGCATGTTCTCCAGAATCCTCATGCCCCATAGTGAGGACATATAGAACTACCCACAGTTCCTTCTCTACTGAGAAGCCTCCACTCCACTGAAGCCTCCTTCAGAAACTCTGAAACAAAGATGAAAGAGGGCAGAGAGTACCCATCTCAAGGAACTCCAGTTGCTACATAAAGATGAGAAATTTCGGGTTCTTCAAATAATGTCCTTATGAGTGATCCACTTCAGTTGGCTCCCAAGCAGTATGCCCAGAAGGATTAGGAAGCTCTGGAGCAGTATCTAAGAGTGATGACAAAACTGCATTCTCAATAGCAGCTTCTAATCTGGCAGCGAGTTTAAAATCATGTTTGGGAAACATATGTATGAACAGGGCTCGACAAATTATGGGAAACCCTACTCGCCAGACAAAAAAGGGACTCACCCCCCCCCAAGTGTTTTTTTAATGGCATAAATTCCCAAGAAGAATAAGAACAGTAATTACTAATAAGTTATTAATAAATATCTTATAAACCTCTGTCTTTTCCCTCTGCTGCCATGTCTCCTCCCCTTGCTCCATCAGCTCCCCTGGTGCCTGCTGCCCCCCAACTCCTCACCCTCCTCTGCTGTCCTGACTCCTGCCCTTCTCACTACCCTCAGCCTTCCTGAGACCTGCCCCCCTCAACCAGCCCTTCTCTCCCCCCGTGCCCGCTCCTCTAGTAGCTCCACTCTGATCATGTGAGCTACCCCTCCTCATCCCCTCTCCTAACACCTCCCTCTATACACCTGCCCTGCCTCTCCTCTCTGGCGCTGGTCCCTCCCCTGCAGGTGTCCGCCCTTCTGCTTCACCCCCAGAATCCCCTGGCACCTGCACCCTCCTGGTGCCCCCCCCTACCCTCACTGCCCCGCCCCCTTTTTCCCTGATACCCACCCCCTCACCACCCTCTGCCTCCGTTCCCCTGTGTCCTCAGACGTCTTGCTCCATCCCTGCCTTCCTCATGCCCACCCCTTCTTTCAAGCCTTCTCCCAGCACCTCCCCCTCCCCCCTCTAGCCCCCAATGCCCTTACCCTCTCCTCTCCCAGCATCACCCTGTCCCCCCTCCCACTGACACCTCCCCTCCTGCCCTTTTCCTCAGTGTCTGCACTTGGCCCCCTGGCATTTGTCTCTCCTGCACCCCTGTCCCTTGGTGCCTTCCCCTTTCTTCTTCTTCTTCTCCTCCTGACCTCCTCCCCTTCCCTCAGCACAAGCCCCTTCCCCATATTTTTCCCCTTCCCTTTCCCTCCCCTCCCCACAGCACAGCCACAGCCCCTGCCCTACCTGGCTTCTGCCTTCCACTTAGCGGGGTTGCCGGAGCCTTTTTTAATCCAGCGGTCGCCAGCCGTGACGTCAGGACGCCACGTCACGCCAGCATCCTGGTGTCTGCCGGCATCCCGCCCTCTGGCTCGCGCCCCACCTCCTCGCACCAGAGCTGCACGCAGGCAGCCCGGCGCTGAGAACTGCCACACTTCCCCCTTCCCAGCGGTGCTCTGCTCCTCCACCGGCCGGTGGATTGGATGGGGCCGCGCCACCCATAGTGCGGGCTTCGGCCAGCCTGTCACAATGGCCCACTGGCCCACAGAATTTGCATATCCTCTTTCGAAAAAATAACGTAGTTTAGACATACCCATATATGCATGGAAGACAGCTTCCTCCCTAGATTGCTGTGGTTTTGGGGACGGAGAGGGAGGGGCAGATGAAAAACTTGGTTAACATGGATATTAAAGAGTATTTATGTAGAGACTTAAGATGATGATGATGTACTAATTCTTTTTCTCTAAAGAACACTATAAAGGGTGATTATACTAACTAGCGGGAAAAGATTAATACAACCCTTGATTAATCTTGCCATGCTGGGCTGAGCAAACAAATAATCTCTCTTCTGGTGAATGAAAGGCTATGATAGACACCAAAAGAACCTTGACAGAACTCATAAAAAGGCCCCTTTTCTTTATTTCCAACAGGTAACTTAGAATAGTGAAGTGGGAAGAAAGAGGAAACAAAAACTTAGTGGACACATCAATGGTGAAATCTCTTCTGACTTTTTGAGGTGACTTTTTTAGCTGACCATTTCTCCATTTAGTTGACCTACTGTAACTCTGTCAAACAGGAAGTTACTATTACTCAGAACCATTGAGGAACCAAGCTCAGAGTTCAAAAATCTGACTGCAGACAGCACAAGGGAAATAGATGGAGAAGAGGCAAATCAAGTAAAGCTACCAGACTTGTCTCGGCCAAGTCAGTTGGATTGGGATTGTACTGCTCCCTGTTCTGCTTGTGACTCCACTTCTTAACCTCCACCACAACTGTTGTCCAGCTTCTCATTTTCTCCTACAGAGAGGTCTGATTCTGCAAGGTGCTCAGCAGGACCTCTTCAAGTCCTATAGCTTTGGGAGCTCCTGGAGGTCTATACTTCTGAAAATCAGGCATGCTTACTTAGAAAACTAAATAGTACAAGTATATAACCATCTACATTCTTAAGTACGAAAATTATGGCCTAAGCATTTTGTGTATTGCCACACAAAGACTGCATTAAGATGGAATTAGGTATGAGAGTATATATTAGTATTTCAATAACATTAACATACTTCGATGTGGCAATAAACTTATTCCAAAAAGGAAATTGAGAGTTAAAAAATTTCAGAATACCCAAAGATATTAACGCTGACCTGGAAAAATAACTACACATTTTACTGTTTACAAGTCAAGATGAGAGGGAAAGGATTTTTAAAGATACACTAGAATTTTTTCACATTTCCTTTGCTTAACCTTGTCACTACTTCCCCATAGTAGCTCCTCTAAGATAGAGAGGAGGTGGGTTTTAGTATGTCATCTAATTGAAGTAAGCACCTTTGTTCCATAGCCTTTGGGCCTTACTAATGAGATAATGAAAACCAACTTATAAAAATTAGTTAAAACAGACCCTAAAAAGGAGAAAGGGGGAAGAATTAGATGGAATCTGGCTAACTTTCAGATCTGCTGCTGAGTTGAAAACAGAAACTATATCATTTCTGGCTTCTCTTAAACTGCATATATCCATATTTGACAGGGTAGATTTGCTCTAAATCAAATTGATTTAAATCATTATTTAAACAACAGTCAGGAAGACTTGATTTAATCATTTTCTACATAAAAGTGCATTCTTGTCTGTTATAACTTTAATACCTATTCTTCACAACTCAGAGCTAGGTTTCATTTTTAGGTACACACTATACATTTTTAAACAGTGATTAATTTTGAAAACTTTTCTGATACAGCTGTAAAAACTAAATCTGAAAATGAATGATTGTTTGATATTTCATTTACCAAAGGTAACTGAAGCAGATATTGAATAAGTCACTGGGGCCATGTCTACACTAGGAAATTATATCAAAACTATTACATTTGACTTAACTCCCAATGTAACAAATTCAAACTAGTGAACTTGGGAAACCTTCGAAATTGGAGTTGGAATTAGTCCGAAATAGCACATCCACATTGAACTGAGCCTGCCTCAGATTTAGAGCCCCAGAAGCATTCCGGGGAGTGCGCCAGGATACTTTCTGTGGCTACTTGGTCTGGCAAGCTGTGACGTGTGCTTACCGGGGCTCCTCCCTATGGCTGTGTCTCACAAGCTACTGCTCCACTGCCTCCCTCCTTGCAAGACATAAAAAGGGACGCAGTGGGCACACGCCTTCTTGTGCTCTGGTTGCCTGCACAGATGCCACAGCGCTGACACCATGGAGCCAGAGCTGCTGCTAAGCAGTGCCTGGCTCATGGGCCTTTTGCTGTGCCTTATGGCGCAGTACTTCCAAAGTGCCCACATGTTGCTGTCCACATTTGCTCCAGCAATAAGAGGACGAAGAGGACAAACCCCAGCGAAGCCCACAAGCCCTGCTCATCTGGGTCCTGACACTCCTGCTCCTGCGCATGCTTCTCAATCTTCTAGATACTGTGGAACGCTGTTTCTGGTGCAGAAAGATGAGCTCGGACTGGTGGGAACACATCGTCCTGCAGAGATGGGATGATCAGCAGTGGCTACACAACTTCTGCATGTGGAAGGACACCTTCCTGAAGCTCTGCAAGTAGCTCACCCCTGCCCTCAGGCAATAGGACAGCCACATCAGACCCACCATCCCCCTTCAGAAGTGCGTGGCCATCGCCCCCTGGAAGCTCGCCATGCCAGACTTCTACCATTCTGCTGGGAACCAGTTCAACGTGGGGAAATCCACAGTTGGGGCCATGTTTGTGCACGTAGCCAAGGCCATCAACCACGTGCTGTTATAGAGAGTTGTCACTCTGGGCAACATAGACACCATCAATTGACAGCTCTGCCACTATGGGCTTTCCCAACTGCAGAAGGGCCATTGATGGCATGCAGTTCCCCATCCTGGTGCCTGACCACCATTCCTTGGACTACCATCAACAGGAAGGGGTACTTCTCCATGGTGCTGTAGGCCCTCGTGGACCACAAGGGACACTTCACCAACATCAATGTTAAACAGTCAGGAAAGGCATACGATGCCCGCAACTTCCGGAACTCCTGCCTCTGCCAAAAGATACATGCTGGCACTTTTTCCCCTGACTGTGCCACCAGGGTCGGAGAGATGACATGCCCATAGTGATCCTGGGCGATACAGCTTACCCCTTGCTCCACTGGCTCATGAAGCCCTATATGGGCAGCCTGGACCCCAGCAAGGAGGAGTGTTGAACTGGGCAGGCTAGGCAGATGCCAATTAGTTGTGGAATGTGCAGTCGGGTATTTAAAGGGAAGGTTAAGAAGTCTCCTCACCCGTCTGGACATCAACAAGCGCAACATCCCCTTCTCAGTGGAGGCCTGTTGTGAGCTCCACAACCTGTGCAAAAGCAAGGGGGAGACTTTTCTGCCAGGGTGGGGGGCTGAGGCTGAATGTCTGGCCAGGGAGTTAGAGCAGCCGGACAGCACTGCCATAAGGAGAGCCCAGCAAGGGGCTGTGCTCATCAGAGGCACCTTTCATCAGAGGAGAGTTTCATGCAAGGCCAGTTCTGAGACTCTTCCCCGTGCCTCTTCACAAGGGACCCTGGCATTCTCTGTGTTCGCCTTTCATCCCCCACTTCTCCCTTCCTCTGCTCTCCCTTCCCATCTTCCCCCCATCCCCTGCACAGCAAACAATAAAGACAACTTTTATGAAAAAACAGGACTCTTTATTCAGGGGGTCATACAAAAGAGGAAGAAATGGGAAAAAGAACCTGGAATGAGGGAGGGAAGCTCAGGGACAGGGCTGGGAGTGGCACCTGCCTCTGGGTGGTCTGGAGGCTTCGGCTGACCTAGAGGTCCCACCGCCTCATGTTCTGGGGCCCCAATTGCCGCTCCAATGCTCCGCAGGGGAAGCCATGAGGTGAGCAGGGAGGTGGCTGTTAGCCCACTCTATGCGCGACGCCGCATGCTCCATCGAGATGAGGGTGAGAACATGGCATCATGTTGGTGTGCCCGCTTGTCCCAGGCTGCCTCTCTCTGCTCCCAGTCAGCCCAGCATTCCTCCCATTCGGCGGCCTGTTCCTGTCACTCTTCCTTGAGTCCCTGGATGAGGGATTGCAGGCAGGCCATTTGCTCCCTCATCAGTTCCTCCTGGGTGTGTTTCCACCTGCAGATCCCTCTGAGTCAGGGAGATAGTGTGGGAGGTGGGGGACATGCCAAGCTTGCAGCTGCCCCAGCTGTGAAGAAAAGTTATAAGGTCAAATCATCCCAGGTGACACTTTATGAATCCTATCCCTAATCTCTGAGCCAACACCAAAGGTCTCAGTTCAGATGACAGTGATGTGCTTCAAGCAAAGCTACATGTTGCCTAGACAGTGGGCACTTTCCAGCAGGTGCACAGACATCCCAGGGGAGCATTGCAACACCCACAGCCCAGGGTCAAGCAGGCACGGGAAGGTGCCAGCCAGGCCAGGAGCCTGTGAGCCCCTGCTTATAGATAGGGCAAGTTAGATAACTCACCTGAAGTTTCTTCCCTGGGTTCAAACTGAGGAGCAGTTCCTGGTTGGCAGGCCTCTTCCTTCTCCATCACCCCGCCTGCCCTCCTGCAGGCTGATGCTGGGCATGTCCTGACTGGACTAGACAACAGCAGAGCAGGTGACCAGGCCCCCTCCCAGGATGGCATTAAGCTGCTCATATTAGCAGCAGATGTGCAGTGCCACAACAGAGCATACACTCTGCTTCCTGGCTTTGTGGTAGATGTGCTACAGCTCTTTTATTTTCATGCAGCGCTGGTAGATGATGTAGAGGATCCTGGTGTGCCCTCTCTCAGCAAGGCTGGCGGCTATCCTACCATAGATATCTGTGTTCCTTTTCTTGGTGCGGAGATCCTGGAGGTTAGACTCTTCTCCCCAAACCTCTATGAGGTCCATGATTTCTGTACTAGTCCAAAGTCAGAGCTTTTCTGCATCCTGGGACAGTGGAGGCCATGGGAGCAGCAGAAGTGCTGGCAGCTGTCAGGGTGTCCAAGGGGATGCTGGGGTCACTCATGTCTCCCTGTGGTGCTTCTCTGCACAGGGTTTGCGAAACTGGCCATGTGGGAGAAGCCCTTCTCCTGCTGCTAGGACTTTTACAGCTTCGCAGAAGGAGGAGAGCAAAGGAGACACCTGATGTGGCCAGAGCAATCAGAGCTTCAGCTGTGAGAGGCCTCTGGAGGCCAATTGTTTTGAAGTAGCAGCACCGGCATTGTCCACACTACCATTATGTTGAAATAACTACTTCGGAATTAGCGTTACTCCTGATGAAAGGCAGTACAGATTTCAATTTCCGCGGCCTGTTAATTCAAAATAACAGGCTTGGTCATGTGGACAATAAATTCCACCTATAAATTCAACCTTGGGAATATAAATTTCAAAATAAAGTTCTAGTGTACACCAGGGTTGGGAGGGGAACTATCTTCAATTCAACAAGATAATCATTAATATTTGGGGGATTTTCTTGCCATACTATCTTAGGAACGTCACCAGATACACATTTAAATGGTTTTATTTAACTAAACGATATTATGTATTCTGGATTTTTCCTTCAACAGCAAGCAGAATATTGTAATAAAACAAACACATGAATTTTTTAATTTAGTTAAACATTCAAGTTTTTCTTAATTGGGTTTGTTTTTGTTAAAATTGCTTTTAACTAAAATAGTTTAAATGAAATGTTTTTTAAAAAACAAAAATTAAATAGACTATGTCAGCCTGTTTCTTCATAATTTGGAAAAGAAAAACAAGCTTTCTTACTTTTTCAGGTCCCAAATGATTTCTCAATATGGAATGAATTAGTGCAAAGGAAGAAAGTATTCTTTTTACACCGGCAGAAGCTACTGCTGTTAAAAAGTGAGATTATCACTTCAACAGTCTCTGAATCCAAGTGCGTAAGTAATTTCCACCAGTGTGTTTTTTTTGAAAAAGTTAGCAGCAAACATATTTCTTGAATGGCTCACGCATAGCTCTGAAGTTTTATTATAGTTGGCATTATGGAGGGATGACTGCTGGATGTCCATGTCATAGCCAACTTCTCTTCTTCAGCAGTTTAGGTTTGACCCTGGGACCAAGTATTACCAGAAAACAAGCTGGAGATAGTTCCTTCCAAATTTCAACAGCATCAGCAATAAAACAGGTATTTCCCTGCATTTTGTTCAAGCCTACAGAAATAGGGGTACTCAGCATGTGTTCAACATTGCACTTAAGCACAATGTTAAGACCTCTGCCTGAGATGGTACATTATTTTTTTTCATGATTTTCTTCAAACTCATCAGATTAGGTCAGTTCTTGATCTCGTGCTCAAAACATTCCACTATTGAATTCCATCCCATGTCTGGTGGGAGAGTTAGCTTGGATCCTCCCAATTTTTTCAGAACAGCTGCTGCAAAATGGTTGTTAAGGAAGTATTTTGAAACTTCACTTTGTTTGCAATAGCTTTTACTGCTACTTCTTGTAAGTATTCTGCTGTGTGTGCATTTCCTCATGTATCAATTGTTTCTGTAAGGAAGACATTCCCTTGTTCTGCAGCAACACAAGCACATAAAACAGGTTCATTGTACATATTGCTCCATCAATCGAGGCTCAGGTTTATTTTACCCTTTTTGCACACTGCTCAATTTCTCTTTCATACACTTTATCCAGAAATTTGCCTGCAACATGTGCTCTGTTGGGTGGACTGTATCCTGGTCTTAATGACTGAACCATGTTAACGAAGTGTGGGTTCTCAATCACTCTCCTCTCCATTTGTTGCATAAACAAACCGTGCAATTTCTTCAACGATTACCTCTTTTTGTAATCTGCTGGTTCTTATCACAAACTTATCTATGATTGTTCCTGGATGATGGAGATTTTTTTCTTTTTGCTGCAGGTAATGTATTGTGGCTATGTGACATGCATGATGTGACTGAAACCCTATCATTGGCAGATAACACTGAAAATATAGAAAATGGTGATCTTGAAGATGGATAGACTTCAGAATCCTGTATGTTGATGATGGAGTCTCCTAAACAAAATAAGTCAATGCAGTTATTTTATTATTATTATTACCATACTGCTCATTTAGTATTATTCATTGCATTGGCTGGCACACAGTACTAAAGGTGAAATTGTAAAAGGAAGATGTGCCTATTTTAGCTACAGTTTTCACCTCTATAAAGTGGGACTCTCTGGTCTAGCAACATCCGTGGTCCGGGGGAGGTCCAGCGCGATGCAGCAGGGGGCCAGGAGCCCAGCACATGGACCAGCTAGGCTGCCAGGGGAGTTGCGCAGGAGCTGGGAAGCCTAGGCTGCAGGTGGGGGAAGGGGAGGCTCAGCTTCGCTGCCAGGGTGGGGGGAATCCAGAAAGTCTGGTGGGCTGGGGCTGATGGCAGAGGCCCAGAAATGATCTCCCCATGTCCAGCAAAATCCCTCATCCGGGACTAGTTAGATCCCAGGGAGGTCCAACCTGTATTTATTATCACAACTGCATAAAAAATGAGAGTACCATAGAATAACATCTATATTTTTTTCCTCAAACATGAGATTTCAAGAATAGTCCAGAAGGAAGACACTTAAGAAAGAAGTATGAAATTAAAAAGAGTTTACCAACCTGAAGATCCTGCATGTCCAGACATGTTCCTTTCATCATCTTCAATGCAGCTTTCTCCTGAGATCACTTCTCAAGATGTTGTTTCATTTGGGCAACCAAACCTTGCATTTCTTAGTTGTACTGTTTTCATTTTGCACACATGCCTCTCATACCCACAGGTAGAGAAACTTCATTAAAATATTCCCAAACTGGGTCTCTTTTACGGCCTGCTGCCATTATACATTTTCCCTTGTTGTGAGAGAATGACATGGTAGATCTCAAATTAATGAAGGCTACGCTCAAAAAGACCTCAGGACTTCTAGCATACGCTGCTCAAACAGTTTCATTTTTTGAAACTTCACATTTTTATAAAGAGGTAAGGGATTGATTCTGTGCACACAAATTTGCAGAGGGACAATAGGATTTAAGTCTGTTCTCTCTCACCTCTATATATTTATTCATTCACTGATTGACCGAAAAACATTTTTGCTGTTAACAAGCATGTTATCTCTGGAGAAACAAATCCAGTTTGAGAACTGCAAAACTAAGCATCTCTGATGGTATCTTCTAGATTGCGCACTGAGTCCCCATTGGGTAGATAGAAAGATTAACAAAAATAATTTATACAGAACTCATTTACAAAACTTTTCTTAAAACATTATATGAATATATTGTCTTATGCTATAGAATTAGAATTTATAATCCCTATTCCATAACGAGATATCTTTGAGCTATAATGTATCTTAATTAAAACTATATTTAGATACGTCTTTTCCTCAAAAAGCATTTAATCAAGAAATCCAATTTAAATAAAAACCTGTTTAAAAAAAAGATTGTTATCCTCCTCTTTGGTCTCCTATGAATCAGTGATGCTCTGTCAGAAGAAAAATCATTCTACCTATTCAGAGGAGACAGAACAAGCAGAACTGTTTCTGACTACTGTTACTCTCCAGTGAATATCCAAAGATGTTCCAGTAATTGGTAGGTCAGATAGTGCCCATTCATGGTTATTGCTTTAGACTACATGCCTCTGCCGACAGAGGCATAAAGGATCAGTTGGCAAAGGCTTTCCTTGCTGACCGATCCCCGTCTTGACTGCTGCTTTGTGCCGACACACAGCTGAGTCGGCACAACGCGGCGGCCATTTTTATTCTAATGAAGCAGGGGATATTTAAATCCCCGCTTCATTGACTATGTCAGTATGTCTAATTTACATGCCTCTGTCGGCAGAGGCATGTAGTCTAGACATACCCAAACTTACTTCAGAAGTTCTTTGCTTACTAGAGAAATTCTCTTTCCATATGTTTTCAAAATATCAAGCAACTTACCAGAAACTCAACTAAAGCAATAACCATGATTTTTCTTCTGACAGAGCATCACTGATTCATAGGAGACCAAAGAGGTAAGACACTAAAAGAATGTACTTTTCAGGGAAGACTTGGGAGTTTGATGTATACGTCTCTGCTAAAGGACATCCAGATCTCCTCCAGGCCTCTCTCACACTGAAAGTTCATCTACAGAAGCATCAGAAGACAATGGATGGGTTTGTCCTACAGTTGGCCAGAATCTCTAAGGTATAAGGAGTTCTATGTTTCAAAAAACCGCACCAAGTAGCATAACAAATGACAACTGAAGGCAGAAACCACACCCCAAGCTGAACTCAGAAGCAGCAGGAAGAACCACCCCAGGAGAGGCCATGGAGCCAGAGCCCTGATTAATCTGTAACAGATGAGTCTCTCGTGCAGTGGTGGGACACCATAGATTTCTCATTCATTCATTACTAGTCTGCACTAAAACTGAAAGTTAAAAAAAAAAAGCAGGATTGAAATCCCCAAGCTTCTCAGATGTCAGTCTGTAAAGCAAGCCTAGGCTGAATACACAGATCAAAAGAAGTCCCATCAATGCAGACAAAACATCTAGCCTCCATATTTTCTCCATTCTACAGCCAGGTAAGGGAAGAAAATACAAACACTCTTCCTCTTCATTTTCCTTCGGAAAGAATGAAACACCATTCTCTTTTATCTGTGCTAGTTGCTAGGAGTATGAAGTGCTACTCCTAACTCCACGCACACACTGATATACAGATAGGTGAAGGAGATAATTATTTTTCCAGCACCAAGGTTATTCACTGCTGTTTGAAGCACAACAGGCAGGACAGACACAAAGAATATAATTCGCACACATATGTGTATGTTGTAGAGAGCAGAGCATTCTTACGATTGGTACTCTGTTTTCAAATTAACCTAGCACAGGAGTGGGCAAGAGAGCCGCTGCAGGCCACATTCAGCTCACCAAGCCAGCTGATCCAGCCCTTGGCCATGCTGTCACTCCCCTGCCCACAGGCCAATCGAGACCTGGGGACAGGGGAGCACATGAAATTTCCTCCCCCTGCCAGGGGCGTGTGGCACGAGAGGAAACCGCCAGCAGTTTTTAACAGCTGGTGGTTCGCTCTAGGCAGGGAAAGGGGGTGAGAGACTTTGCATGCTCCCACGCCCCCAGACCCTGATTGCCCTGGGGGTGGAGAGAGTGCGTGAGGTGTCCATGTGGCACCTACAGCTGTTCAAAACAGCTGTCGGTTCTCTCTACACCCCAGGGAATGGTGGGGGACAACTTCCCATGCTCCTGCATCCCTAAGCCAATCAGGGTTTGTGGGCAGGGAAGCACAGGAAGTGTCCTGGCCCCGCCCCTTCTGCCCAAAGCCCTGCCCCTTCCAGGGTGGCCCGGGGCCACTTCAGAAATTTGTGAAGTGGCCCCCCCTTCAAAAATTGTTGCCCTCCCCTCCTGTAGCAGGTGACTAATTTATTCCCAAGTTCTTATTAAGAGCCAAACTGACTTGTCATATATCACAAAATTATCAGGGGCCAATCAGCCTTGGAAGTGAAAATGTGGAGTTATTGAATGCTATGAGAGAACCGCTTTCAATCACTCGCTTGGATGGATTAAGAGTAGCAAAACTGAGGTAAGAGGAACTATATCCCATTACTAATCCCCGAGATACACAGTTCTTCCTTTAAAAAGCATTTTCTTGTAAAAATAGCAAAAGTGGCTTAGGAACAAAAATGTTAAAATGCTTTAAGAATCCAACAAGTGAAGACTGCATCTGAGGGAAAGAGAGAAGAATGCATTATATGGGAAGGCAGAACGGAGGACAAAGTACAACTAGATAGATGGCAACAACAGGAGAGGAGTGGTAAGCAGCACTGTGTCTTCTTATTTTAGGAGCCGCAAAAGGGGCAAAGGAAAGAAAAGACAGACAAGCGGGGGGAAAAACCCTCAGAACTCAAAATTGGAGTAATAATAATGATTTGCGACTGAAAGATTATTAATAAATCAAGTGATCATTCAACCTTTTACTGCATAATTTAATGTGAAAGACATGCTTCTATTACCTTTCTTTCGAAAGAGTGCATTTAGGTAATTTTCTGCTTGGCATTCAATCTTATCAGTGTTGGACTGGCCCTGAGATGACAGTTCCTCTGTAGGTGTTGACTGTGAAGAACCAACTGGCGTACGATCCTAGAAAATGTAAGATGGCAACAGATCTTAGTAACAATTATAGCTTGTTTTTAGAACCCAGGACACGAATTAACAGCATGTACAGTACAAACATTGTTATCCAGAATTCATGAGCAATAGGGGGTTGCTGGTTAATCAAATTTACTAGTTACTCAAGCTTTATATTGATGGTTCATGAATTTTTTACCAAATGCAAAAAATGTTGGATATGAAATAACCTTAAAGACTACATCTTTTAACACTATTACTGTATACAGTACTGTAATTTACTGCTCCTCCCAGGGTCATCAATATCAATAACTTCTGCTGTTGATGGTGCTGGACCAGTGGCACAAGCTGCAACTTTTTGAAGCATCTTGAAGATATCTGCCTGCCTGCTAGTCAGTTGTCTTTTCCTGAGGAAACTGTTGGGGATAATGTGCAGCTTCATGACTTCCTGAGCAGAATAAGAAGACTGTTGCTCGGCAAACTTCACCAAAGCTTCCAGACACTGTACAATAGTAACCCAAAAGATTTTGGTTTCTTCTCTATGGCCTTTTTCTACTGAGTCTGTTTAATCTGCAGTATCTCTCTCCAAATGGACAACCATTTCCATAATTTCAATGTCTGTCAGGGTTTTAATGACATCCAGATCTTGATAGACCTTTACCCACTCTTCAACTTCGTTATCCTTCAGTTTAGTTATTGGGTTTGTGAGGTCACCATTTGGAACAACATCAAGATTGGGAAGGTTACTCACCTACTGCAGTAACTAGAGTTCTTCAAAATGGTTGTCCCCATTGGTGCTCCACCTTTAGGTGCGCCAGCGCCACTGCACCTCTGATCAGAGATTTGTGACAGAAGTGCCCATGGCCAGCTGCACATACGGAGTGCCAGCGCATGTGATCTGAAGTGGCTACTGCGCATGAGCAGCCATCCGGCTCCTCAGTTCCTTCTCTGGCCCAGACGTGTTCATGTCCAAAGCAGAAGGGAGGAAGGTGAGTGCTGGAGCACCCACGGGAACAACCATCTCGAAGAACTCCAGCTACTGCACCAGGTGAGTAACCTTCCCTTCTTTTTTGAAGGGTGTCCCCGTGGGTGCTCCACCTTTAGGTGATTATGAAGTAGTAGTCATAGCAGGAGGTGGGAGCTTTGGAAGGTGAGTCTGTGACCGAAAGTATTGTTTGGCCAAATCTCATTTCTGCATCTGTGAACGTATGGATGGCATAGTGCTGCATGAAGGTATGCATCAACATCCATGTGGCAACCTTGCAAATGTGTTCTGTCAGAATGCCATTCTGGCTGCTATGGCTCTTGTAGAGTGAGCCCATACACTGTGTGGGGGCTCTCTCTGTTGAAGTATATGCTAGCTGTATGCAGCCAGATACCTATTTCGATAGTCTTTGTTTTGATATGGGTAACCCCGTGACCTCTCTGTAAATGAAATGAACAGTCGTGGAGTTTTGCAAAAGGGGTTTGTTTGCTGTTGGTAGAAGGCGAGTGCCCTGCAGATATCCAAGGTATGGAGAGCTGATTCCTTGTTGTCCTTATGCGGCTTCGGGAAGACAATGGGTAAGTATATGGGTTCATTTCAGTGGAATGAGGTTAAGTACTTTCGGGAGGAACGTGGGATGTGTCAACAGAACCACCTTGTCTTTATGATGAATAGTAATAGAGAGGTAGCTGTGTTTTAACTTGTCTTTATGAAATATTGTGTCTGGGAAGGGGTCCATCATTAGGGCTCCCATTTCCCCGATTCATCTGGCAGAGGTAATTGCAATGAGGAAGGCCATCTTCATGAACAGATATAGTAATGAACACGTGGCTAAAGGCTCAAATGGTTTGCCCATAAGAACTTTTAACATTAGGTTCAGGTCCCAGGCTGGAATTGGGTCCTTGAGTGGCAGAAACATGTTCTATAGGCCCCGTATGAACCATCTGATGGAAGGGTACATAAAGACCGGAGCGTCCTTGTATGGGAGCATGGAGAGCAGAAATGGAGGTGATATGTACCCTTATGGAGCTCAAGAAAAGGACTGCATTATGCAAGTATAATAGGTATTGCCAAATCTGTGATACCCCCGTGTGGACGGGCTCATAAGTGTGGGTCGTGCACCTGGCTGTGAAGCACTTCCATTTCTGCATATATGTTTTTCTCGTTGTAGGTCTTTTGGAATTTGTGAGGATGAACTGCACTGATGCTTGGAAGGTCTTTTCCACGGTGTTCAGCCAGTCAGCATCCATGCTTGTAGATGCAACTTGTGGATAGCAGGATGTGGTATCTGACCAATGCGCTGTGAGAGCAGAGATGAGACTGGAGGGAAGCAACATGGTGGTCAGGTGCTCATCTGTAAGAGGTATGGGTAACACATTTGTCTGGGTCAGCTGGGTGCTACTAGGATTATTCTGGCCCTGTCCTGTCTGATCTTGAGGAAATGAGAGAAATGCATATGCTAAGGGTGCCTTTCATTGTATGAGGAAGGCGTCCCCCAGAGAGTGGGGGTCTATACCAGCTCTGGAACAGTATTGTGGGCAACAAGCATTTTCATGTGTAGCAAATAGGGCCACCGTTGGGAACCCCCACTTCTTGAAGAGATAACTCAGCACTGATTGGTATATTTCCCTCTTGTGGTTTTGTGGGAATTGTTTGCTTAGGCTGTCCATGAGTACATTGTCCTTGTCCGGGAGGTAAGTTGTGACCAGGTGTATGTTCAATGGGATACACCATTTTCACAGACAGAAAGCCTCTTGGCAGAGTTGGTATGAGCGTGTACCCTGTGGTCCAGGTGTGCCCCCCACAACCCATCAGTGAAGCATCTGTTGTGATTGTTGCTGATGGGGGTTGCATTGGAAAGGGACACCTATGCATACGTTGTCGTGTAAGGTCCACCATGTAAGAGAACTTTATCTTGTTTGGCAAGGAAAGTTGTTTGTTTAAAGGATGAATGTGTGGCCCATAGGCAGTATGTAGCCATGCTTGTAATGGCCTCATGTTTAACCAAGCATGGGGAACCATGAACGTGGCCGCTGCCATGTGCCCCAATATTTGTAGGCATAGTTGTGCCGTTATGGCCGAGCTGGTCTTTGCTGTTGCTATGAGGTTCTTCATTGTGGCGCATATGTGGCTCAGTAATGAGGCTCTGGCCTCTGTGCAATCTAATTGTGCCCCTATATATTCTAGTGTTTGAGCTGGGGTCAGTGTGCACTTCGCTGTTTATCTGAAGCCCAAGTATGAGAGACAGCCTGTTGTGTAGACAGTCATCTAGTTATGAAAATATTGGGATGCGTATTTTGCACAAGTGTGTGGCTACTATCGCCAATACCTTTGAGAATACTCATAGGGCTGTAAAGAATACGAATGGTAGCATTCTGTACTTTTTCTAAGGCAGGTATAATTGTGCCAAGGGTCACCATCTTGAAGTGCTGGTATCTGACAAAGCGGTTGAGCCTGTGTTGTTGTGGTACCTCTTCTATGGTACCCAGACTTAGGAGATATTCCAACTCTTGCACGAGCACACGCTTGTGAGAGGGGTCCCTGAAGAGGGACAGGCAAAAGAGGTAGGTGGAGGGGGGCGCAACTAAAAATGGGATGCAGTTGCCGGTTTCCACGATTTTCAGCACCCACTTGTTGGTAGCGATGGCAGGTCAGGCTGGATAAAATGCAGCTAGTCTGTTGCCAAATATTGTGGATAGTTTGGATTGCTGCCTCAGAAATTTCTGGGTTGTCAGACCCTCAACCAGGACTTCAAAACTGTTGTCTGGATGTTGAGGGTTACTGAACTGGTGACTGGTCAGAGGCTTGTCTACACCCATTTTGGTGCGGCCAGCATCTGTTGTCATACTGTCGTTGCTGTTGATTGACTGATATAGGTCTGTACCTTTGGGTGAATTATCTGCCTTGTTTCCTTTTTGTGACAGGTACGTGAATGCCTAGAGTCTTTAATGTGGCCCTTGAATCTTTTAAGGTAAGCAAAGAAGTGTTTGTGGACTCTGCAAAGAGCTTAGTGCCCTCCAACAGCAGATCCTCTACCACCGATTGGACCTCTCTCAGAAACCCCAAGAGCTGAAGCCAAGAAGCTCTCCTCATTACCACCGCC
This sequence comes from Pelochelys cantorii, assembly GCA_032595735.1. Classification (NCBI taxonomy): domain Eukaryota; kingdom Metazoa; phylum Chordata; order Testudines; family Trionychidae; genus Pelochelys; species Pelochelys cantorii. The sequence goes on from CM064331.1 coordinate 30,844,330, forward strand.
GAGGGCAAGGATCTAGCTGCTGTATCCGCTGAGTCCAGTGTAGCCTGTAGAGCTGTTCAAGATATTAGTGTTTGATTTAAACCAGGGCTACTCAACTTTGGAAGCTTCAGGGGCCACAATGATGCTCACAGCACATGCCAAGGGCTGCAATTTAAGTGTGGTTGCATATACATGCAAATAGATATGCAAATACATGCAAATAGCTTCTTTCACACTGACAGGCATGAATACAAAGATTAAGGCAACACTGCACAACACACAGGCCCCATTTAAGTCAGTTCTTCTGATATTCATAAAATGCAATATTTACCCAATTTCCACCCATATGACAGCACTTTTAATGAGCAATGACAGTCATAAGAACATAAGAATGGCCGTACTGGGTCAGACCAAAGGTCCATCTAGCCCAGTATCCTGTCTGCCAACAGTGGCCAGCACCAGGTGCCCCAAAGACAGTGGACCGAAGACAATGATCAAGCGATTTGTCTCCTGCCATACCTCTCCAGCCTCTGACAAACAGAGGCCAAGGACACCATTTTATCCCCTGGTTAATAGCCTTTTATGGACCTAACCTCCATGAAATTATCTAGCTTCTCTTTAAACTCTATTATAGTCCTAGCCTTCACAGCCTCCTCTGGCAAGGAGTTCCACAGGCTGACTACACGCTGTGTGAAGAAGAACTTTCTTTTATTAGTTTTAAACCTGCTACCCATTCATTTCATTTGGTGTCCTCTAGTTCTTCTATTTAGGGAACTAATAAATAACTTCTCTTTATCGGCCCTCTCCACACCACTCATGATTTTATATACCTCTATCATATCCCCCCTCAGTCTCCTCTTTTCTAAACTGAAAAGTCCCAGTCTCTTTAGCCTCTCCTCATATGGGACCCGTTCCAAACCCCTAATCATTTTAGTTGCCCTTTTCTGAACCCTTTCCAAGGCCAAAATATCTTTTTGGAGGTGAGGAGACCACATCTGTACACAGTATTCAAGATGTGGGCGTACCATAGTTTTATACAGGGGCAGTAAGATATCGTGGGTCTTATTTTCTATCCCTTTCTTAATAATTCCGAGCATCCTATTTGCCTTTTTGACCGCCGCTGCACAGTGTGTGGAAGTTTTCAGAGAACTGTCCACGATAACTCCAAGATCTCTTTCCTGATTTGTCGTAGCCAAATTAGCCCCCATCATACTGTACATATAGTTGGGGTTATTTTTCCCGATGTGCATTACTTTACACTTATCCACATTAAATTTCATTTGCCATTTTGTTGCCCAATCACTCAGTTTGGTGAGATCTTCTTGGAGTCCCTCACAGTCTGCTTCTGTCTTGACTATCCTAAACAGTTTGGTATCATCTGCAAACTTTACCACCTCACTGCTTACCCCTTTCTCCAGATCATTTATGAATAAGTTGAACAGGATTGGTCCTAGGACTGACCCTTGGGGGACACCACTAGTTACCCCTCTCCATTCTGAAAATTTACCATTTATTCCTACCCTTTGTTTCCTGTCTTTTAACCAGTTCTCAATCCAAGAAAGGACCTTCCCTCTTATCCCATTACCATGTGATTTACACAAGAGCCTTTGGTGAGGGACCTTGTCAAAGGCTTTCTGAAAATCTAAGTATACTATATCTACTGGATCCCCCTTGTCCGCATGTTTGTTAACCCCTTCAAAGAACTCTAATAGATTAGTAAGACAGGATTTCCCTTTACAGAAACCATGTTGACTTTTGTCCAACAAATTATGTTCTTCTACATGCTTCACAATTTTATTCTTTACTATTGTTTCGAATAATTTGCCCGGTACTGAAGTTAGACTTACCGGTCTGTAATTGCCCGGATCGCCTCTAGAGCCCTTATTAAATATTGGTGTCACGTTGGCTACCTTCCAGTCATTAGGTACGGAAGCCGATTTCAGGGATAGGTTACAAACCACAGATAATAGTTCAGCAATTTCCCATTTGAGTTCTTTTACAACCCTTGGATGAATGCCATCCGGTCCCGGAGATTTGTTAACATTCAGTTTTTCTATTTGTTCCAAAACCTCCTCTAATGACACTTCAATCCGGGACAGTTCCTCAGATTCATCACCCACAAAGGACGGTGCAGATTTGGGAATCTCCCCAACGTCCTCAGCCGTGAAGACTGAAGCAAAGAAATCATTTAGTTTCTCCGCAATGGCTTTATCGTCCTTGATTGCGCCTTTTATAGTTCGATCGTCTAGGGGACCCACAGGTTTTTTTAGCAGGCTTCCTGCTTCTAATGTACTTAAAAAACATTTTGTTATTTCTTTTTGAGGTTTTGGCTAGCTGTTCCTCAAAATCTTTTTTTGCTTTTCTTATTACATTTTTACACTTGATTTGACAGTGTTTATGTTCCTTTCTATTTATCTCACTAGGATTGGACTTCCACTTCTTAAAAGATGCCTTTTTGTCCCTCACTGCTTCTTTTACATGGTGGTTAAGCCACGGTGACACTTTTTTAGGTCTCTTGCTATGTTTTTTAATTTGGGGTATACATTTAAGTTGGGCCTCTATTATGGTGTCTTTAAAAAGTTTCCATGTAGCTTGCAGGGATTTGGCTCTAGTCACTGTGCCTTTTAATTTCTGTTTAACTAGCCTCCTCATTTTTGTGTAATTCCCCTTTTTGAAATTAAATGCCAGGGTGCTGGACTGCTGAGGTGTTCTACCCACCACAGGAATGTTGAATGTATTATATTATGGTCACTATTCCCAAGCGGTCCTGTAACGGTTATTTCCTGGACCTGATCCTGCGCTCCACTCAGGACTAAATCGAGAATTGCCTCTCCCCTTGTGGGTTCCTGCACCAGCTGCTCCAAGAAGCAGTCATTTAGGCCATTGAGAAATTTTCTCTCTGCTTCTCTTCCTGAGGTGACATGTACCCAGTCAATACGGGGATAATTAAAATCCCCCATTATTATAGAGTTCTTTATTTTGGTAGCCTCTCTAATCTCCCTCAGCATTTCAATGTCAGTATCACTGTCCTGGTCAGGTGGTCGGTAATATATCCCTACTGCTAATTTCTTATTATTGGAGCATGGAATTACTATCCATAGCGATTCTATTGAACATGTTGATTCACTTATTTTTATTTCATTTGATTCTACATTATCTTTCACATACAGTGCCACTCCACCACCCACCCGGCCTGCTCTATCCTTTCGATATATTTTATATCCCGGTATGATTGTGTCCCACAGATTTTCCTCATTCCACCAGGTTTCAGTGATGCCTATTATGTCAATCTCCTCCTTTAATACAAGGTACTCTAGTTCACCCATCTTATTAGTCAGATTCCTAGCATTTGTGTAGAAGCACTTTAAAAATTTGCCACTGCTTATTTGTCTGCCCTTCCCTGGTGCATTGGATTCCTTTGTATGCGGTTGTTTGTTTGCTCTGGCCCATGGTTTGCCCTCTCCCCTCCTCTCTTTCTGACTACAGCTTAGAGAATCTCTATCAATGGATTCTCCTCTAAGAGAAGTCTCCCTCCGATTTACATGCATCTCTGCACCAATCGGCTTTCCCCCATCTCTTAGTTTAAAAACTGCTCTACAGCCTTTTTAATGTTTCGTGCCAGCAGTCTGGTTCCACCCTGGTTTAGGTGGAGCCCATCCTTCCTGTATAGGCTCCTCCTCTCCCAAAAGTGTCCCCAGCTCCTAATAAATCCAAACCCCTCTTCCCTACACCATCGTCTCATCCACGCATTGAGACTCTGAAGCTCTGCCTGCCTACCTGGCCCTGCGCGTGGAACTGGAAGCATTTCCGAGAATGCCACCATAGAGGTCCTGGATTTCAGTCTCTTTCCTAGCAGCCTAAATTTTGCCTCCAGGACATCTCTCCTACCCTTCCCTACGTCATTGGTACCTACATGTACCACGACCACCGGCTCCTCCCCAGCACTACACATAAGTCTATCTAGATGCCTCGAGAGATCTGCAACCTTCGCACCAGGCAGGCAAGTGACCATACGGTTCTCCTGGTCATCACAAACCCAACTATCTATGTTTCTAACAATTGAATCACCCACTACTATCACCTGCCTCTTCCTAACTGGCATTCCCTCCCCCTCAGAGGTATCCTCAGTGCGAGAGGATACCTCAACATCCTCTGGGAGGAGGGTCCCAACTACGGGATGGATTCCCTCTGCTCCCATTGAATGCTCTGTTCCCTTGAGACTTTCATCCTCCTTAAGAGCACTGGGGCTCTTAGACTGGAGGTGGGACAGTACTACAATGTCCCGGAAAGTCTCATCAACATATCTCTCTACCTCCCTTAGCTCCTCCAGTTCAGCCACCCTGGCCTCCAAAGCCCGAACCCGGTCTCTGAGGGTCAGGAGCTCCTTGCAACGGGTGCACACATACGCCAGCCGCCCACAGGGCAGGTAATCATACATGTCCAGGAATTTAACTACTAAAATGCATATCAACAGAAGTCCATTATATGGACTACTTTTTTGTTTTGGCTCCCACCCATGGGCCACATGTAGAGCCACACATAAACCCAAACTGCACCGTGGGCTGTAAACAAACAGGCCACATGTGGTCCACGGGCCGCTTGTTGAGTAGCCCTGATTTAAACTGTTCTTTTTTGTTGTCTGGGAGGTACTCAATAAAAGATATTAGTTGATCAAAAATGTGGTGTGTATTTTTCGCTAGTAATGCAACCTAGTTGGCTATTCTGATCTGGAGGCTTGCTGATGAATATTCCTCTCTCCATTGTGTCCAACCTCTTTCAATCCCTGTCATAGGGAATGGTATGGGTGTTGCTTCCCTCTTTGATTCACGGCTTCCACAACAAGGGAGTTTGGTGACAGGTAGGAGAAGAGGAATTCTGCTCTTCTGGAGGCAACATAATATTTTGTATCTGTTCGTTTGGAGGTTGATGAGATTGTGGCAGGCGCATGCCAGATATTCTTGGCAAGATCCATAAGCTCCTCCTTCACGGGGATAGCCAATTTCGCATGGAAAGAGATGTATGCAATGTTTGTCAGCTTAATGTTGTATCTGTGGCATATCTGACAGGGAAACTCTAAGGTGTCTGCAGCCCTGTTGAAAAGTTCCTGGAATGATTTAAAATCATCCCCCTTGGTTGGTGGTGGGTACACGATCGTATTGTCAGGAGCTGAAGATGAGGTGTGGGTGATTGGAGGAGCATGGGATATCTGATCCTCCCCCATAATAGCCACGTCTGGCTCCTCTGTGTTCAAACTATAGTGTGCTGGAAATTATACTGTTGGTGCATGGGACCACAGTGTTGGGATGGCTGTTGCACCTGCTGTAGTCTATAAGTTACCCATGGGTTCCAGTATGGCCAGTTAGGCGGAATAGGCAGTGGAAACCACTGGGGAGTCTGCCATTGTTGCATCTGTCGTTGAGGGTTAGGTGAGGAGTGTCTCAGTTAGACACCTCCTCCTCCTCATCCCTAAACGTTGGGGCAGCTGAAGTGGATGAGAAACTGTGTCCCCGCGGGTGCTCTGCAGTTGGTGTCAGGCTCGTCCCAGCACCACAGATCAGAGACTTTTAGAGCAGTGATTGGGTGGGCTGCACATGCGTGAGCACAGTGCAGTGCGCCTGCATTTGAAGTAGCGCATGCAGCCCACTTCTCCTCTGTTTCTTCTTTGACACCCTTGTGGGCTGCTATTATTGCCCGAAGAAGTGAGGAGGAGGAGGGCGGGTAGTGGAGCACTCACAGGGACATACATCTCTAAGAACAATCGTTACTGCACAAAGTGAGTAACTTCTCTTTCTTCTTCAAGTGATGTCCCTGTGAGTGCTCCACAGTTGGTGACTGTGTAGCAGTGCCCATTCAGATGGACGGTGGACTTCCATCACTTGCTACAAATTATGGAGAGAATCACAGTGGCTACTCCGGTATCTATTGTGGAGCATGGTGGAATAGCATAATGCTTTTTGAAGGTGTGGTTAAATGACCATGTCGCTACCCTGTGTATTTCTTGGAGTAAGACTCCCTTTAGGAAAGCAGCTGATGACGCCATAGCTCTGGTAGAGTGGGCCTTTAGATTCATTGATAATGCCCTATTCTGGAGCGAGTAGCATGTAGTAATGCATGATATCAGCTTTGATATGCGTTGAGAAGACAGTGGTTTTCCCTTGGACCTTTTGGCCCGGGATACCAGCAATCTCTTGGATGTTCAAAAGGATTGAGTCCTATCCAGAGAGAAGGCAATTGCCCATCTAACGTCCAGGGTATGTAATATGGCTTCTTTTCTGGAACAATGTGGTTTTGGATAGAAAGTAGGAAGGATTATCGGTTCATTGATATGGAATTCTGAGGTCACTTTGGATAAGAAGGACGGTGTGGCCACAGAATGACCTTGTGCTTGTGAAAGGTCGTGTACGGAGGCGAGGCCATGAGAGCTGCGAGTTCACTGACCCTCCTTGCAGAAGTGATTGCCAGAAGGAACAACGTTTTCATGGTAAGAAAGGTAAGTGGTTCGTTTGCCATTGGTCTGAAGGGTGGTCTTGTGAGTGAGTGTAGGACCAGTTCTAAGTCCCACGTGGGGGGAAATGGGTTTTCGAGGTGGGTGAAGGTTCTATAGACCCTTCCTGAATCTTTTAGAGATAGGATGTGCAAAAATGGAGAACCCATCAATGGGAGGGCAGCCATGTACACCGGGGGTGAGAAAATTGACAAATTTTGTTGTTTCAGGTGCATGATGTATTCCAGTACTTGGTGGAGCGGCATCCTGGATGGTACGATTGCTCTATGTGCACACCACTGTGTAAACCGGTGCCACTTGTATAGGTAAGTCTTGCATGTCGTTTGTCTCCTGCTATGCAGGAGGACATTTTTCACTTGTTGGGAGCACTGTTGCTCCGCTTCCAAGAACCAGATAGGTACCATGCCGTCAGGTGCAGCGTTTGTGGATGAAGTACTGACCCCTGGTTCTGGGAGAGCAGATCTGGGCAGTTCAGAAGCAGGTAGGGAGGTTGTAGAAACAGGTAATAAAGACACGTGAACCACATCTGTCAGGGCCAGGCTGGGGCTATCAAGATCATGTGGGCCCCATCCACCTGTATCTTCTGGAGGACTCTGGGAATAAGAAGAATGGGTGGGAAGGCATACAATAGGTGGGCCCCCCAAGTGCGAAGCATCACATCGCCAAAGGAGCCACGTCCTATGCCTCTCTCGAGCAGTACTGGGGGCATTTGGAGTTCTGTCTGGTGGCAAAAGGATCTATCTGCGGTCGCCCCCATTGGTGGAACAGCTCGTGGGTGATCTGATCGTGTAGTTCCCACTCATGTTCTGTGAGGAAGCTGTGGCTGAGGGTATCTGCCATAATGTTCTTGTCTCCAGGCAGGTACTTTGCCAAGCTAGTAATACTGTGGCGGATGCACCAATTCCAAAGCTTGATCACCTCTGTGCATAGCAACTGGGATCTCGCACCCCACTGGCGGCTGATGTAAAACAGTCGTCATATTGTCGGTGAGGATTCGCACAGAAAAGTCTTCAGTTTAAGGGAGGAAGTGCTTGCATGCGTTGTGGACTGCTTGAAGCTCAAGCAGGTTTATGAGTAGTCTGGATTTGTCTTTGGACCATTTCCCCTTGCTCAAACTATTGTTGGAAGTGTGCACCCCATCCCATCAGTGAGGCGTCCGTCATAATTTGTTTGGATGGCTAATCCCAGTGGAAAGGCACCCCGTTGCAGAGATTATGTGCCTGTGTCCACCATTGTAGGGAGGTAAGGACTTTTGGGGAGGCGAAACGCGCCTGTGGATCTGACAGCTGGCTGGTGTGTACACTGAAGAGATCCAGTGTTGGAAACAATGGAAGTGCAGCCTGGCATGCGGGACCACATATGTGGTAGCCGCCATGTGCTCCATAAGTTTGAGGCAAGTTATGATAGGTACCATTGGGCTGGTGGTAATGACCATAACGAGGTTTCTTATATTGTCGAAACGGTGATTGGGGAGATAGGCTCGAGCTGTTGTAGAATCTATACAAGCCCCTATGAACTCCAGAGATTGTGGGGGGCATAGTATGGATTTCTGCTCGTTGATAATGAAGCCTAACGACTGAAGCGTGGTCTTCGTGAATGTGATCATGTCTCTGATGGTCCATTTTGAGGGACCTCAGGTAAGAATCTAGATAAGGGAATATTGTGATCCCATTGCATCTGAGATATGCCACAGCCACTGCAAGGGTCTTGGAAAAGACTCTGAGGGCGGAGGAGAGTCTGAACAGGAGGACTCTGTATTGAAAGTGGTCTGAGGCTACCGTGAATCATACGAAACGCCTGTGTGCGGGTTGTATTGTAATCTGAAAATACGCATCTTGAGGGTCAAGGGCTGCAAACCAGCCCACCTGTCTAGTGCCAGAATTATTGCGGAGAGCATTACCATTTTGAAGAGTTGCCTGCAAAGGTATTTGTTTAATTGGCACAGGTCCAAGATAGATCTCCAACCTCCAGTTCTCTTTTCGGTGAGAAAGTAGTTTGAATAAACCCCCCTCCCTTTGTATTTTTCGTGGACCCGCTCTATGGTTCCTATATTGAGAAGGTGCTGACCCTCCTGGAGGAGCAGTGTCTCATGAGAGGGGTCCCTGAAGAGGGTGGGAAGGTGAGGGGGATTGCCCTGAAGGGGACAGAAATAGCACAGCTGACGATTTCTAGGACCCACAGATCTGTAGTGATTGCTGCCCACTGATTGTAGATCGGGCGCAAGCGGTGGTGAAATATATTAGTGCTCACCTGGTAGTGTAATTGGGGGTGATCGGGCAGACCCTCAACCAAATATAGAAATGTGCTGCCTCAAGGCATAAGTTGCAGAAGAGCGGTTGTTTGGGGCTCTCTTGCATTGGTTTCGTGGTCGGAAGCAGTTTTGCTGAAACGGTTGGTATTGCTGTTGTCTAGTGAAGGTTATATCCCTGTGTCTTTGATACGGTGTGTAACGCTTTCTTTGATAAGGGGGAGTATAAATCCCCAATGTGCGTAGGGTAGTGTGCAAATCTTTGCTCGAATGCAGGGCTTCTTCATTGGTACCTGCAGCGAACAATTTAGCTTTGTCGAATGGCAGGTCCTCTACTTTGGCCTCTACTTTGGCAGGTCCTCTACTGTGGCCTTAGGGACTCCCACTGCTTGCAGCCAAGATGAACATCTCAGCACCACAGACGTTGTGCCATTTGCAGTGCCATACGGGATATAGTGTGGCCCTCCTTAATGATTGCCTTGAGGATAGGTCTTTTATCCACTGCAATATTGTGCATGAATTCTGTTAATTTCATGTAATTGTCAAAATCATGATTTGCGAGCAGTGCTGAAAAGTTAGCTGTGTGTAGCTGGAAGGTTGATTAGTACACTTTTCTCCCAAACACATCCAGGCATTTGTGGTCCTTGTCCTGTATATGTGTTTTGTGTTGTGGGTTCTTGGACCTTTGACTGGCCGTGTCAACCACTACAGAGTTTCGTTGAGGGTGCAGGTAGAGAAAGTCCATGCCTTTAGATGAAAAAAAATATTTCCTATCGGCCCTTTTATTAGTTGGAGGGGCCATGGCAGGTGTTTCCATACTTCATCGGCTGGATTGTTCGAGAATTACTTCATCTAGAGGCAGTGCGATTTTGGACTTTGCAGAGGACTGTAGATTCTTTAGGAGTTTGTGTTATTTCTCCTGAACCTCTGATAAATCTCTCTCCTGACTGTTAGCCACCCATTTAAATAGGTCCTGGAATTGCTTGATATCATCAGTGAGTGTTGGGTCATTTGGAATAACCACTTCATCGGGAGCAGAGAATAAATTGTCATTGGGTGCTATATCAGACTGGTGGATGGTTGGGTCATCCTTGATCTGTCCTTCCTCTAGATCTGAGCCCTCAGATGGGGAATGTGATGTATCTGAGTGCATGGAAGGCAGTGACCTTTGTGCGGGTGTAGGAGGTGTGTCATGGTGCCCAGTAACAATAGGGGGACTATTGGCTGTGATGAGTGTCATAATAATGCCAATCAGTGTGCCATGGAGGATATTGATAATGTGGTGGTCTGTATGCCCCATAATGTGCATATGCCCAATCTGGGGAAGAGTGTTGCGAGAAGAACATGCTCCCTGTATCCCTGTGGTAGGCACTTAATTGTGATAAGGACGGTGACCATGGAAAACCCCTTGTTTGTAGTGGGGATCATGAACAGTGTCGTGGTGAAGGCTAGGAGGGGACAGGGTCCTAGTTCCCCTGTCATGTCTTGGTGGTGCTTGTATTTTGCATCCTGGGGAATGGTGGTGGGATGCAGGCTTGTGCCCCATTGCCGTACTAGTCAGTGCCTGCGGTGGTGGCATGGGTGTAGTCATGACCCCACGGGATCTAGAGTTAGTGTGGGATACTAGAGGGCAGCTGGAGCTAGCCATGTCCATTTTCTGTGCCATAAGCGAATGTTGTGCCGTAGGCTGGCAGTGTGCCGGGGATCTTGAGTGTGCCTGCAGCGAGCTAGGTGCCCTTAATGCCAGTGGTGTCTCTGTCACCACAGGGCCCTTGGTAGGTGCCCTTTTTGTGATAGCTGGTTTCGAGAGCTGTTTTGCGTGCATCTTTGAGCCCGTTATTGAGGAGGCTAATTCTTGAGGGGAGAGAGCAGGCTGGTGAAGGTCTAGTTTCCGAACGTGTTCTCTGAGGTGAAGGGCTTGGAGGTTTGCCCTGAGGAGAAATAGCACTTCAGCCCTTATTGCCCCCATGATAATTATGGGGGTCTAGGGCTCTATACATAGATTGTGTGCACACTGTGAGCTCCCTTTCTTTGAAAGCTCTTGTTGTGAGGCTACAGCAATGGACACATTTCTGAAGTATGTTTCGCCCTCCCCCCCCCGCCCAAAAAATGTATACATTCACTGTGGGCATCAGAGGCTGGAATAAATTCTTTGCATTTGCCACATCTTTTCTCTTTAGGAGAGGCTGGCATGTATCCCAGAAGCGAATTGTAATTGTATAAGCAGCGCTGACTGCTCGTGAGTCACTAGTTCCTGGGGTGTTTTTTTTGGGGGGGGGGGGCGGGGGGAGGGCTTGCAGCAGCGGCTTTTTTTTTTTCTTTTTTGTTTTCTGTGTAAAGAGAAGGGAGTCCTGGACTATCTATGCCGATGAAATAGTTCTGCTTTGTCTTGCAGAGGATGCTGAGGAGGAGAGAATTGAGCTCCGTCTGTGGCTGAGGGCAGCGAAGAAAGAACTGAGGAGAAGCGGGCTGCACGCACTACTTCAAAGGTGGGAGCACCTCTTTCCACTCGTGCATGTGCAGCCTGCCTGATCACTGCTTTCAAAGTCTCTGATCTGTGGTGCCAGGATGACCCTGATACCAACTGTGGAGCACCCACGGGGACATCACTCAAAGAAGAACCATCGGTGTCAAACAGAGGAGTCCCCGGTACCGAGTTTACAGAGAGTTCTGCCACCAATGTAAAGTGTGGTATCAGCAGAGGAGGGGGGAAGCAAGAGATGTTGCAAGGTCTGTGGTATGTACAGTGGTGTTATTTCAGGTGCCGGCTGCTTTTTATGTGAGGTTGGCGCTGAGAGCTTTGGCAGTGCTGAGGTTGCTGCCTCAAGCAGAGCGCTCGTGCTCGGTGCTGCTTGCGGGCGTTGCTTGTTATGCACCGTGGCCAGGGTTGAGGGCATTTTAGCCAGTGCCAATGAGGAGGCTTTGCATTTCGCCTCTTTTGGCCCCTTAGCTGAGGCATGCTCTTTGTACTTGGGGTCTAGGCTCCTTCGATTGCTGGCCCTGCCTGTGGGCTGCTTGTCTGACCCCTTTTGTGCTGGGGGTGCGGGTACAGCATTTTTGTGGAGAGGATGCTACCTCAGTGGAGAATCAGTGTGTGAGGAAGAACAGGACCTTGTCTTTGGCTGAGTATTGTCCCGGTCCTTTGGGCTCGACCCGATGGGAGCCACTCTCTCTGACCCTGTCCCAGGTGATTTCTGTCTGAGAGGGATAGATTGCTCAGGGTCAGAAGCCAACAGAGACGTTCTCTAGCTGGAGCATTTTTAGTTGTAATTCTCTTGATTTCCTGGTACGCATGGTCAATTTCTGACAATGACAGTGTTCTGTGGGGTGCTCTTCCCCCAGATAGTGGACACACTATTCATGTCTGTCTGAGACTGAAATGGATAGCCTGCAGGCTGTACACTTTTTGAAGCCAGGCAAACCAGGCATGTCCCAGACACTTGTAAAGTTTGCATGGAGCTGCTATGTCCGCTTAACCACTTTCTAAAAAAAGAAAAAAACAAAAGACAGAGTTACTCACCTTCGTGCAGTAACGATGTTTCTTCGAGATGTGTTCCCGTGGGTGCTCCACTCTTGGTGTCAGGCTCGTCCCGGTGTCACTGGTCGGAGGTTTTCAGTAGTAGTTGTCAGCCGGACCACGCGTGTGCGGTCAGCAACTCGCGGCTTTCGCACCTTTGATCGCGCGGTCTGGCTCCCGTCAGTTCCTCTCACCACTCGGTTGTCCGCAATGAGAAAGAAACAAATTCCGGAGCGGGGAGGAGGGCGGGACGTGGAGCACCCATGGGGACACATCTCAAAGAAACATCGTTACTGCACGAAGGTGAGTAACTTCGTCTTCTTCTTCGAGTGGTCCCCATGGGTGCTCCACTCTTGGTGACTGTAGAGCAGTATCCAGACAGTGATCCGGACTTAATGTTTGCCCGCAATTGATAATACTGCAGAGGCTACAGCCGAGTCTCTGGCTAAATGTTGCACGACTGCATAGTGTCGCATGAAGGTAGTATTTGATGACCATGTGGCCATCCGGCAGATATCTTCAAGGGACACTCCACGCGCGAAAGCTGTGGATGTAGCTACCACCCTCATGGAATGAGCTCTTGGTTGTGAGAAAAGAGGTCTATTTCAGGTAGTGTGACAGGTAGTAATACATGTGCCTATGAGCTTCGCAATATGCTGGCTGGAAAGCGCGCTGCCTTTGGATCGTTGTGCTATTGACACTAGTAATCTGTCCGTTCTGCGCCAGTCCCGAGTTCTATCGATATAGAACAAGAGTGCTCGACGCACATCCAGGATGTGTAATAAGGCTTCCCTCTGTGATGAGTGAGGTTTAGGATAAAAAGATGGTAATACTATGGGTTCGTTGAGATGGAACGAAGAACATACTTTTGGAATAAATGTCGGATGCAAGCGTAGTGTGACCGACTCTTTAGTAAACGCTGTGAACGGTGGATTTGCCATCAGTGCAGCCAACTCGCTGACTCTACGTGCCGATGTAATCGCTAATAGGAAGACTACCTTCATTGTTAACATTCGAAATGGTATAGTTGCTAATGGCTCAAACGGAGGATACATCATGGTATCGAGTACCAAATCTAGGTTCCACGAAGGGGTAAGTGGTTTCCATGGGGGGTGAAGGTTAGTTAGTCCTTTCAGAAACCTTTTAGTAGTTGGGTGGGAAAACATGGAGAATCCTTCTATAGCGTGATGAAAGGCACGAATAGCTGCTATATGCACTTTCAGAGAAGAGATGGACAGACCGGAACCTTGCAGATGGACAGTGTAATCAAGGATTCGATGGAGTGGAGCTGTTTCGGGGTTAGTCCGATTGTTGCCATACCACCGTGCGTATCTAGTCCACTTCGCCAGGTAAGTCCTTCGGGAAGATAATTTCCTACTGTGCAGAAGGATTGCCTTCACTTGCTCCGAACAGAGGTGCTCGTTTGTTTTGAGCCAATCAGGAACCAGGCTGTTAGGTGGAGAGTTCCTGGCTTGGGATGAAGGAGAGAACCTCGATTCTGTGATAGGAGATTTGATTGGGGGGCAGGGGGAGTGGGTAAGGCGGTTTCACCAACATCCTGTGGAGGAATGGATACCAGGGCTGTCTCGCCCAAGCCGGGGCCAGTAATATTACTCGTGCCGATTCGGCGTTGATTTTCTCTAGTGTTCTGGGAATGAGTACTGTTGGAGGGAATGCATAAAGTAGTGATCCCTTCCAGCTAATTAACAGTGCATCCCCTAGTGATTCCTTCCCGATTCCTGCCCTGGAGCAGAAAAATTGGCATTTGCTGTTGTGTGGAGTGACAAATAGATCTATAAGAGGTGTTCCCCATCTGCGGAAAATTTGGCAAAGGATGTCTGTTCATATTTCCCACACGTGATCCAGTGGGAAATGGCGACAGAGAGTCTGCGATCGTACTGTTGGAGCCAGGTAAGTATGACGCTGTGATGGTGATGATGTTTTGGATGCAGAAGCTCCACAGACGGACTGCTTCCGCACATAGGGAACGTGATCTTGCTCCTCCTTGCCGGTTGGTATAATACATTGTGGCAATGTTGTCTGTCAACACCCTGACCACAGTACCTATGATACGGATGCGAAAGTGTTTGCATGCATGAAAAATAGCTCTGAGCTCTAAGAGGTTTATATGAAGAAGTCTTTCGGAGTCTGACCACCTGCCCTGCACCTCTCCCCCGTTCATGTGTGCACCCCAACCGATGAGGGAAGCGTCTGTGGTTATTTGGTAGGAAGGTTGTGGCCGATGGAACGGAACTCCTGCCATGAGGTTGTGAGGCTTAGTCCTCCATGTGAGGGACTTGCGGACGTAAGCTGGGGGCGCTACTATCTTTTGGATACTGTGCCTTGAAGGTATAAATACGTATGCTAGCCAGTGCTGGAGGCGTCGAAAATGTAGCCGGGCATGAAGAACTACAAAAGTGGTAATGGCCAGATGGCCCATCAATTTCATGCAAGTGTGTACTGACACCGTGGGAGCATCGACAAGCACGGTCACGAGGTCTTGTATTGCGTGAAATCTTTCTACAGGTAAGTACGCTCTCGCAGTAATGGAGTCGAGCGTGGCACCTATGAACTTTATGTTCTGAGTAGGATACAAAGTGGACTTTTTTTCGTTGATTATAAGGCCCAGGGAGTTGAAAGTTTGAACAGTCAACATAACCACGTGTGCTGCCTCCTGCTGCGTTCTGCCCTTCACGAGGCAATTGTCCAGGCAAGGAAATACCACCACGTTCATCCGACAGAGATGTGCCACCACAACCGCAAGCGTTTTCGAAAAAACCCTTGGAGAGGCCGCCAGACCGAAGGGTAGAACGCAATATTGGAAGTGATCGCTTCCTATTGTGAACCGAAGGAATCGCCTGTGTGCTGGGTGTATGGCGATGTGGAAATAAGTATCTTGCAGGTCAAGGACTGCAAACCAATCCCCATTGTCTAGCGATGGGATAATTGAAGCTAGCGTCACCATCTTGAACCTCTGTTTCCGGAGGTAACTACTCAATCCCCGCAGATCTAGAATGGGTCTCCATCCTCCAGACTTCTTTTGAGTTAAGAAGTAACGGGAGTAAAACCCCCTTCCTCTGAACTGATTTGGAACTCTCTCTATTGCCCCGATGGAGAGAAGATGGTGGGCTTCTTGTCGTAAGATTTCCTCGTGAGATGGGTCCCTGAAAAGGGATGGGGTTGGTGGGGTAGTAGGAGGAACGGAGGTGAGTGGAATCGTGAATCCGGATGTCACCAGTTCCAACACCCATCGGTCAGATGTTATTGCAGCCCATTGCTAATAAATGGGCCGTAACCGATGGTGGAACAAGGGAAGAACGTGATGCTGGTTTGCGATGATGTGAGATGTCTGCATGCCCTCGACCGAGGAGTCAAACCTGCTGCTTTGCGGATGATGAATTATTCGCTCATACAGGCTGAGGCCATCTGCGCTGGGGTCTCTGTTTTGGACGTGTCTGCTCATATGGACGCTGCTGTTGCCTCTGATACTGGTCATCGTATCTCCTCTGGTACGGATAATACCACTTGCGCCCGAACTGAGTGGTGTACATCCCCACAGTGCGTAACATTGTACAGGAATCTTTCCCGGAGTGGAGGACTTTATCTGTTTTCTCTGCAAACAGCTTCTGTTTGTCAAGGTCCTCCACCTTGCCTTGCAGCTTTTTGGGGACTCCCGCTGTGGCTAGGCAGGACACTCTGCGCATGGAAATGGCTGCGGCCATAAAGCATGCTGCCGTGTCTGCGACATCCATTGCAATTTGAAGTCCTGCCCTCGATGTAGTATAACCTTCGTGTACTACTGACTTTAAGATCGGCTTCTTGGAATCTGGGAGATACTGAGCCAAGCTCAGTCAATTTGGAATGTGCAGAAGTGACAGAGGAGTAGGACTTCCTGCTGAACATATCGAGTTTCTTTGACTCTTTGTCTGCATCAATGGTTTTGAACTGTGGCGCCTTCGACCTTTGTTGAGCTGAATCCACAACCAAGGAATTAGGTTGCGGGTGATTAAAGAGAAACTCGAAGCCCTTGGCTGGGACGAAATATCTTTTGTCGACCCATTTGCTTGTTGGGGTTGTCGAGGCTGGTGACTGCCATATTTTGTCTGCAGCCTCCACAATTGCCTCATCGATTGGAAGAGCAATTTTCGAACGCTGTTGTGGATGGAGATTTTTCAGTAGGTGATGCTGCTTGGTTTGCACCTCTGCTAGCTGTACATCCTGAGACTCAGCAACCCGTTTAAACAGTTCCTGAAACTGTCTCAGGTCGTCTGTCGGTGACATCTGCTCAGGCTGGTCCTCAGCTTCGACATTTGTCCTCCTTTGGGATCGGACTGTTGTGGTTGTGCCTGAGGACTGATTGAAGGTGCTGGGGACAGGTATTCCTTCTGCTGTGTGTGTGCTCCCGCTGGGATGCACTGATAGTCTGGGGAGTGGCAGCAGCACGTAGGTCAAGTATCGGAGCGGTACCTGTAGTAGCTGTGCGCTCTGTGGCATCGATCATGGTAATGGTCAGAATAGGTTGGGGAAGACCGTCTGGAAGATGTAATGCTGCCATGTCTATAGTAAATTGTGCAAGGAGAATGCCTCGGTGAACGCAGCAAACAAGGCAAGCACCTTGCCAATGATGGTGAGTATCTGCGATGAGGCGACGTGATGTTTTCGAGGTCTAGGGCTGCGCCGCAGTGAATAAGACCCGAGTGCCGTGGTAGTGCCTGGCCCCCTGCATGGGGGAATAGTGCCTAGAAGGCAAAGGAGACGGTGTCGGGGAGAAAGTTGGAGACGGGGAGAGAGCTGACAGGCACATGGATGTTTTGCAAGCGGCTTTTCTTGGTGCTGCAGCCGGGCTGTTGTCCAGCTGGGCATGGTCTCCATTGTCATGCACTATCAGTGCTGGAGAGTGTCGTGGTTCCCCGCTGTACTCTGCTGCCTCCATGATAGTTGACCCCCCCCCCCCCCGGTGCCGATGCCTCTGGTGCCAGAAGCACCTCCGGTGGTTGCAGTGTCTCCGGTGAGCCAGTGCTGAGCTGTCTCTGCGTGCGGCTCTCAGTGCCGGCGCCGGTATTTGCTGCGCCTCTGGTGCCATCAGCTGTGCTGGCGGTGCAGAACTGTCTCTGTGCGCGGCTCTCGGTGCTAGCACTAGCGTTTGCTGCTCCAGTGCCACCAGCTGTGCTGGCAGTGCAGAGCCAGCTACGCTCTCGGTGCCGGTGCTGGTGCCTGCCGCATCTCCGATGCGGTCAGCTGGGCTGATGGTCCAAGCCGACCTTTCCTGCAGCTTTCGGGGCTGGTGCCGACGTCACCTTCCGTGCCGGCATGGCAGTTGCTCTCGGCGCCGGGGCGGATGATTTCTTCGCCGCGGCCCCAGCAGTCATTTTAAGGGCAGCGGGTGTGGTTCCCAACGTGCCTGGCTCGTCCCCTCCACTGACCTTTGGTGAGGGTGCAGCAGGTAGAGAGTGGGTGGGAGATGCCCTCACTCTCTTATCTGAATATGGCCCAGGGGACGAAGCACTTCTCTTTTGTGCCCTCGTACAGATTGGAGGCGGCGGCGGAATGCCACTTGAAGGCTGTAGAGCCTCATCAAATAAAAACAGCTTAAGGCACATTTCTCTTTCTTTCTGCACCCTGGAGGTTAGTTTTAAACAGTGCTCACATTTGTGAGGGATGTGAGTTTCCCCCAGGCAGCGGATACAAGCCGCATGCCCGTCCGATGCTGGCATAGCCTCCCAGCAACGGGAACACCTTTTGAAGCCTGAGGAGCCAGGCATGTCAATTTCAGTTTCTTGCTTTCAACTAGATAACTAAGCACTAACACTAACAACTAAGTAACTACTGCTAACTACTATCCTACATGAAACTAACTATAACTAACTCTTTTTTACAACAGAAGCTGAGCTTCACTGAGGAGAACAGGGAAGCTCCACCAGCAACCAAGGACGGTTGAAAGGAACTGACGGGAGCCGGACCGCGCGATCAAAGGCGCAAAAGCCACGGTCCAGCTGACCGCGCATGCGCAGTCCGGTTGACAACTGCTACTGAACACCTCCGACCAGTGACGCTGGTACGAGCCTGACACCAAGAGTGGAGCACCCATGGGGACCACTCGAAGAACTATTATTACCAGCTATGGTATAACTTGTCTATAGAGAACATATATTTTTTTTTAACTATCATTATAAGAAGAATGTAAGAATGGCCATAGTGGATCAGATCTAAGGTCCATCTAGCCCAGTGTCCTGTCTACCGACAAGGGCCAATACCAGATGCCCCAGAGGGAGGGAACCCAACAGGTAATCATCACGTGATCCCTCTCCTACCATCCATTTCCAGACAAACAGAGGCTAAGGACACCATTCCTACCCATCCTGGCTAATGGCCATTGATAGACACAACCTCCATGAATTTATCTAGCTCTTTTTTGAACCCTGTTAGAGTCCTAGTCTTCACAACATCCTCTGGCAAGAAGTTCCACAGGTTGTGCACAGAGTGAAAGAAAAACTTCCTTTTGTTTGTTTTAAAGCTGCTACCTATTAATGTCATTTGGTGACCCTTAGTTCTTGTATTATGGGAACAAGTAAATAACTTTTCCTTATTCACTTTTTGCACACCAGTAATGATTTTATAGACTTCTATCATATCCCCCCCTAGTGTTCTCTTTTCTAAGATGAAAAGTCCAAGTCTTTTTAATCTCTCTTCATATGGGATCCGTTCCAAGCCCCTAATAATTTTTGTTGCCTTTCTCTGAACCTTTTTCAATGCCAATATATCTTTTTTGAGATGAGGCGACCACATCTGTAGTCAGTATTTAAGATGTGGGCATACCATGGCTTTAAATAGAAGCAAAAGGATATTTTCTTCCGCTCTTCAAGTTCCTTCAGATAGTCTTTTACAGTAGGAATAAAGATACGGTGGAACCTTTACAAAAGTATGTGTCCTTGTACATCCACTCATTAGGCTGTGTCTTATGCTCCACTGGATAGATGAATGCTCGTGGCCACTTGAATTTTGAAACCACTAGCCCTTTGATTGTGTGTGTGCAGAAGCAGTTGCACATGTAAGCAAAGTGATGCGTTTCTTGTTTCTCTTGAATTCAAGTGTATCAACCTCACCTGCACCAGCAAGGGTTGAAGTTAGCAGGCAACTCCAGAAGTGTCCCGTTTCGTCAGCATTGTGGATGTTCTCTAGAGCTTTGCTATGCTCCCAATCAACTTCTTAAAAAATACACAATACTTTTCTGCAGCCTCATGGTCAGCAAACTGTCTCTTTCCATAGACACAAAGCCTTCTGATACCATGTTGCATCTTTAAAGCATACAACGAACAATCAGAATATGCAGCTCTTGGTAATTTCCATCTGCTGATAGAGTCCTTAGCCTTTTGCTCAACACTGACCAGAAATTGGAGCTCTCTCAGGGTGTGTCTACACTGTACCATTACCTCGAAATAAGCTACACAATTTGCGCTATGCAAATTGCGTAGCTTATTTCGAGATAATTTCGAAATAGTTTATTTCAAAATTTGGCACTAAAATTTGAAAAAGTGCTATTCTGATAAGTCCCTTAACCCTCGTAGAACGAGGGTTTACAGGGACACTGGAATAGTGCACACATTACTTTGAAATATATGTAGGCACGTTTTAAAACGCAGGATTGCTATTTTGGGATACTTCCAGTCTAGACATAGCCTCAGAACGCTTTAAGGACAACCAATGGTAGAGTACATTGTCTAATTGCCGTAATTTGCACAAACCAAAATTGGAATGTTTTTCAATTGCTTTGCTTGTCTCAGCACTTGACATGAATTTCATCAACTCTGCCTTCTGCACCTTAATATCATACATCATCAATGAGTCAATGCCGAACTCTTGCATCAATTGGTTCCTGTTTATTCCTTTTTGAAGTCATCTAATTAGGTCCAATTTCTGGGTTATAGGCAACAGAACACATTTTCTTTTCTGTCCTTTGCTTGTTGATGTAAGTTGCAGGATGGGTTAGATAATACAGTATCCAATAGTGGTACTGCATTATACTCAGAAGCACAAAATGTACCAACTTTGCTGCTGCAAGTTTATAAACCTGACTTGTGCAAGCACCGAAAAATGTTGAAAAATTATGCTGGATGGCTATCAGAGTTTTTCCAGTTAACTGAAGGAGGAATTATATTGCCATCTCTGATAAATGACAGTTAACCAAGTCTTCTGGATATTAAAAAGTGCCAGAAAACAAAAGTTTGTACTGTATGTGAGACACACACTAAAAAGATTTCTGTTATAGAGCCAACTTAACATTCCTCTCTGGCCAAAAGAAACAATGTGAATACATATAGAAAATGTCATTCTTGAAACTCTATTTTTAGACCCAATATATGAAAAAGATCAGTTTCAACAATTTATATCACATTCATACTTACACTGACTGTTTCTTTGTGTAAGTTACAAAAGGAACATTTTTCATCCATAGACCAGTCAGTCAGTTCTTCTGGCTCACAGTCTTAAAAGAAAAACAATTAAAATGTTTTATTTAAAAATGAGCAAGTATAGATGCTTTAAAAGGGAACAAATCATGATTAAATACAAAGTTAAATATTTTAGTCTACTATGTATTTATTAGTATAAATGTTGTTGGTAGTATTCTACCTGCCAGATCAGAAGGCTTTCTATATACAAAACAGAATTTTTCAACCTGGCTCAGGATATCTGGCTCATGCTCAAAGTTCATAATGAAGTTTGGGGGTATTCTTTAAACGAAAAGTAAAAACCCAGTGTCTACACTGGTTATCTCTTGTTGTTAGCCAAGTCAAATTTAAAGTACTTATAATGCTTTTCAGAAGCAGCAAATTAACCTGAGAGCTCTGATTAATGTTCTTTCTTTCAACAAAAAATATAAATGTTAAAGAAACTTGCAGGCTACTAATTAGGGTACAGCAACTGATATTTAGCCATGCATGTGTACTACTACTATGCAATAACTAATTTTCTGCTGGCACAGTGTACAAATCTATATTCTACTTAAGCACTGGATTAATATTAATATTCCTAAACACAATATACCAAATATCAACACAGTAATTTTTTGAAGCATCTCATCCTATTTCAATGAATATATACAATAGCGATGTTAATGGCTAGTCGGCCAACTGTTTAACTGAAACACCTTCCCCTACCCAGCTACATGTTCTGCTTTTAAAACTTGGACCGGCAGGCTGGCTCAGTCTGAGCCTGCCAGTACGAGTTATCAATGAAGAACATGGGAAGCTCGGGCCCAGCGCAGACAGGGATTGCTGTTCACCTGCGGGAGCTGGTCTACATGGGGAGCCTGTTTTTAAGCTGGCTTTCTTCCACCTGCTACCCCACACTGCTGCATCTGCTGCCTGCTTTCTAACATCTCTAATATATAACATATAACCATTCTCCTCCTTCCATGGGTAAATACCAAAACAGAGATGCCATGCGTCAAAGTCTTGAATTTGCTCTGCTACATGATTCAGGAAGATTAAAATAGCAGATAAAAGAATTATTTTCTTCATGTGAACGTAATAGTTATAAAAAGTAGCCAGACTCACAAATCCAGAGACTTAATTCATCTATAAACAAACCAGATACAGCACTCTGAACATCTGTGTAAACTTCCCAACTGCACACCATACATATATCCTGACTCTAATAAAGACAACATCTAGGAGATGGGAGGACAATTCATTTAATTCCATCTTTGTTATGACATATAGGGAGACACACATTTAGTGTCAACCTCAGTGGTGATTTCTGTACCATTTATACCAATCCTTTGGAAACTGGACTAAGATAAAATATCATACAGGCCACTGACTATCAGAGGGCAGCAAATTTCAATCATTACCTTAGCATAATTTATATAAGCAACTTTAAGATGCAAGATCTATACCCAATTACTAAGTCCTTGAAACATCTAATTTCCCCCAAAATGTATTTTCTTGAAAAGCAGTAACAGAAAACAGTAGTTATAAGAAGCTGAGGAGCTAGAGGTAAAATAAATATTCTTGCCAAAGGATCACTGTTGTCCATGTGAGAAAAATATATAGGAAAAAAAGGCAAAAATAAATAAATAAAATAATCTGATTGATGTATTTATTAAGGTTAAGAATTCTTACCAAAGTGGAACATTTAATAATAAAATATAGCATTTAGCTGTGGTAGTTGTGTCTCATTAATACATGCCTAGTGTAACTTAGAGCATAACAACACATTCTGCATGAATTAAGCTCACAAAATTTACTATTTTATTGCATAATTAGACACTCATACACATTTGGCTTAAACATGCCCAATGGGCTTAAATTGCAGCAAGGGAGGCTTAGGAGGGATATTGGAAAAAACTTCCTGTCAGGGTAGTTGAACACTTGGAATAAATTGCCAAGAGAGGTTGTGGAATCTCCAGCACTCGAGATATTTAGAGTAACGATGTTAAAATGTAGTTAATTGACTAGTCAATGGAATTTCCATTGACTAGTCGATAGGCACTTCCACATTCCTCCTTCGAAATCTTAGAGGCAGCAAGGGGGGGGGGGGATATCGACTAGTTGACTAGTCAAAAGACTATGCAAATGCTTATCGGATAGTCGACTAGTCTTTAACATCCCTAATTTAGAGCTGGCTAGGTGGACATCTATCAAGGATGATCTAGATGGTGCTTGGTCCTGCTGTGAGGATGATCTTGATGATCTCTCGAGGTCCCTTCCAGTTCTAGCATTCTATGATTTTATTTATTTATTTATTTTTGCTGCACTCCAATCTCAGGTTTTAAAGCCTTGTTTACTCTAGGAAAAAACTGTTATTGATAGTGAGTTTAGCTGGATCTGTAATTAAAACTCTTATATTTTAAGAGCAAACAGGAACATGCTCTGTTTGGCATAAAATCCAAATCACCTGAGTGAGTGCTAACACAGTTCAACCTTGTGTGCAATTTGAACAAAGAGTTTTCAATACAGATTCAGTTAAACTTACTATTGACAATAAGTGCTAGCAACAGTTGGATTTAATAGTGTAGACAAGTTCAGACAATTTCTGCAGAAGTCTAAATTCTCAGATGATATCTTGCAGCACACATTAACACAATAATAATGGTTTGCATACTGGAGAAGTATCTAGTGTCCAGGGCAAATACAAGTTAAATGTCACCCCATATTCCAAATACATGGTTTTTAAATAGAAATGTAACAAGTGAATTCTGCCACCTTCCACTGAAGCAAAAGGGTTCATCTAACACCTTCAGTACTGGACAATTTCTAATGAGGCTTATATTTCACATAACTATACTAGTTTTTTAAATCTATACACACATTTATGTAACTAATTATTCACAGATACTGGTTGAACCTATCTAGTCCAGCACCCTCGGGATCTGATTGGTGCTGAACCAGTGCATTTGCTGGAGCACCAGAGGTAAATATTGTCGAGCAGCATTACCAACACTTACACTGCTGGCTCTTGGAAGACATTTAGAGGTAAATTAGAGCTCAATAACAGCACAGAACCAGGACAGGTGTCTGTAAACAAACTTTATGGGATTGCAGGAAACTTGGCCACAACCAGGATAAGTGAACATCCACCTAACTAAAATCATGCCGGACCACAGATGTTGCTGGAGCAGTGAGAATGTAAGTGAGAGGTTCAGCCTGAACATTAGTTTTCTATCCATTTAAAAAAGCCAAGATCTAGAAGAAAAAGGGAGGAAAGAAATGCATTCCAGACCAGAGGATCTCAACAGTATGTCCTGCATTCAGCAGCCTCTCATATAAGCTAGGGGATCATTAGCTAATGTCACTTAGGACTCTTTTGGGTTTCGCATGTTAAAACCAACAGCTAGGTGAAGTTTTAAGAAGTCTGTGCTAGCTAGTGTAAATTATGGAACACAGGTTTAATGTTTAATTTCCTATGAGAAACACTACTTAATTAATAAAGAAAATAGGTCATTTAATGAATATCAACATGACTAATGCAACCAGCACCACTTGTATTTTTCTTTATTTTGTTCAGTTTGTTTTATTCTGTCCTACAGTACCAATACACAAGAGAATTTTATACTAATATTGTGCTATATATTTTTTATTTATCATATAGTATTTATAGTAACATTATCGGGGTGGAGGGAGAAAAAAATGTAAGTTTTGATAATTGAAGTTTTTGGAGCCAGGAAGGAACAGCAGGTGGAGTGATTCAGAATAAGCATATTAGTGGAATATTTCTAGGGGATAACTTTAGTAGTTCAGAACTTTTAGAGCTATTATTTCAGGCTATCCGCAGACTCTGGAAGAGATCTCTTGGTAATCAGCTCATGTTTTTAAATCTTTCTTTGAAACCATAAAAAAAGATTTGGTTCAGTTTTGCATGAAAGCTTGGATTCCAGAGCTCAGATTTGCATCAGGGGTTGAATTCTGTATAAAATTCCTCTATCTTGGGAAACTGGCATAAGTGCTCTCAGGTACACCTTCCAAAGTTCTTTTTGGGGCCTCTTGAGTATCGGTGTGATCGCAACAATGAGGCTGAGGTGGATGGGAATTGCTGCTGCCACTTAAAATCCCTGCTTGCTTTCTTGCACAGGTCCTGAATCTGCAGTGGAGCCAAGAAGTGGGCCAGGTGCTAGGGACTGAAATGCTTCCTTGAAGGAACTGGAGAACAGAATTCCAGTCTATGTTTAGACTACGGGGGGGGGTTTGAAAAAGGGGCCTTTTTTTTAAAAAAAAAACTTCACCTGCGTCTAGACTGCCGCCGCGCTCTTTTGAAATTAAATCAAAAGAACACGTCAGTTTTTTCAACAGCGGTAAACCTCATTTTACAAGGAAAAACGCCTTTTTTTGAGGTGTTCTTGATCACAAACAGGACTTTTTCCAAAGAGAGCATCCAGATTGTCTGGGTGCTATTTCAAAAAAGCAGATCACTTTTTCAAAAAAGTTGTGGCTGTCTAGACGATCTCTTTCGAAAGAAGCTTTTTTGAAAGATTCTTTCGAAAAAGCTTCTTTCGAAAGAAGCATGTAGTCTAGACATACCCCCAGGGATCTGACAAGAGAGCTGATGTCCTTCAGACAATATCTATTGGTTCTGAGAAGAGAGTAACTCTCTAATGGGAGGTCTTGGATAGACTGTTAAACCACATAGTTTTTTCTTTTCTGCCTTCTGATATGGGAGGGAGAGAAAATAGGGTCTACCACAGTGATCTTACTGGACACAACAGCCTTATTAATGGGTAGGCTGCTTTAGATGGGGCTGTTGCAGCGAAAATGTCAAGAAAGCTGTGGGAAGACTCCTTAAGCACCTCAACCTCTAGCCCTAGGATAGCTGCTAAGCATCTATCCTGTTTAGAAGTCTTATGGCCTTTAATCTCATCTTGTAGCAGTGAGCTACTCAGGTCCGAGATTGTTTCATCTGGGGAAGGAGGAGAAGGAAGAGACCTGGGCTAAAGGGAGAGCTTCCTACTCATCTTCTGCCCTGGTTATGCCACCCAAACTCACATCTAGGCTTGGCACCATTTGGAGAGGTAACTGGACCCTCCTCTTGGATATGACTGAATAGAACCAGTAGGAGCAAGGGAAATACCCACACACTCCACAATGGCCACCGGACCTACATCAGCAACTGTCCACCAGGCCAGTTACTGGTGTGATAGTGTCACCCTGAGGTCCTGTGGGATGTACAATAGGTAGCAGCACTGGTTCTTGAACTGCATGCAGGACTGCTCTTCCAACACTGAAAAACAGATCTCCTTAGCTAACCATGGGGGACAGTACCCTTTCCTTCTGCTGGTCAGTGCCTAGGGACCAGTGCTGGATCAGGAAAAAGCTCATACATATAAGAATGCAAGAACGGCACTACTGTGTCAGACCAAAGCTCCATCTAATCCAGTATCTGTCTTCTGACAGGGCCCAATGCCAGATTTGACAATGCTGTCGTACATAAGCTTCTCCCAGACACTTCAGATAACTGGAATATGAGATTGTTAACC
Source organism: Pelochelys cantorii (assembly GCA_032595735.1). NCBI lineage: Eukaryota > Metazoa > Chordata > Testudines > Trionychidae > Pelochelys > Pelochelys cantorii. The sequence continues at coordinate 30,870,548 of CM064331.1, forward strand.
AGAATACAATTGCCATAGGAGGCACAAAGTTTGAAGCCTGGAGTGGTGCAAACCCATCCCAGGGATGAATGGAACTCCTATAATGTTAAGAGAGGGGTGCAAGCTATCTCAACAAAGACCCATAAACTAAGCTAAAGAGGGAAGAGAAAACCACTAAACGAAGCCTTACTGAAGCAAGAGGAGTTGTTCCAGCAACCATCACAGGCGGTAAGGAGGAACAGAGGGTGCAGGGTCAGCAGTATCCCTTAAAGTGCTGCACTAGAGAATGCTAGAGCTGGCCTGACACATACCACTAAGGGAAAAATCTCCGACGACAAGATATGTGGAGTGCACACACTTAACATGGAAAGGACACAAGCATTTGAAAAAAGTATCTCTCATGTCTTGCTTATAACACTCCTTCTAATACAGCTCAAAATGAGGTTACAGAATTACATTATGACTCACTAGAAACCCAGATCCTTTCCTGTAGTACTCAACTATGCAATCAGTTCCCATTCTGTATTTGTGCAATTGATTATGTTCCCCTAGATGTAGTACTTTGTATTTGTCCTTACTGAATTTTGTTGTATTTCATTCAGACTACTTCTCCAATTTGTCAAGATTGTTCTGAATTCTAATACTGTCCTCCAAAGCACCTGCAACCTCTCCCAGGTTGGTGTTGCCTGCAAACTTAATCTTTGTAAGTGTACTCTCTGTATCAATATCCAAATTATATATGAAAATAGTAAATAGAACCAGAATTAGGCCAGATCCCTGGAGGACCCCACTCCATATGCTCTTTCATCCCAATTATGAATCACTGATAACTACTCAGTGTATGGTTTTCCAGGTAGTTGGTACCCCTGTTATAGTAGAATCACTTAGACAATATTTCTTTAGCTTGTCTATAAGAAGTTCATGTAAGACTGTATCAAAAGCCTTAAAATAAAGTCAAACTATAATCACGCCACTGTTTCCCCATAATTCACAAGACTTGTTATCCTACCAAAGAGGATATTAGGATACTAAGGTAAGCTCAGAGATAGTTTGTCAACTGGATGTGTGTGCGCACAGCGTGCATGTGTCATCACAAATGTTTCCCTTAGCTCAGGTCCCAAGGGTGCTGGACCAGGGAGCTCCAACCTGTAGAATAACTGTCATGGAATCCAAGAGAGGAGTTAAGGGATGCTGTTAGTGCCTTACATGCACAATTTCAGATTAATGCTAGACAATTTAGATCATTGTCTTCCAGGCTAACGGGGTTTTAAATTTGAGTGCAATATTCTGTGGATATTTTCTTCAGGCATAGAATTAAGTAGAAATGCTTTTCCCTCCCCCCCCATGGATTTTTTTTTTTCCGGATTTGACCAACCATTTTGCAATAAATGTCAACTTGAATTCTTTAATTCTTCCCTGATATTCTATCCTCCTATTTACTTGTGGCATTTTGTATTTGACTTGAAAGTTTAAATCTGCCTAGAATATATCCAAAACGAAGCATTTCAATTATTTTTTTATTTCTGTTATGGTAAACAAAAGTCCATGATGATAGTATAAAAGAGGCTTCCCATTTCATCAAGATAAACTGTTTGAACTGTTTTTATGGCACAATCACCACTGGACTTTAACATTTTTGTGTGTTGAAAGAAGAACAAAATGTGATCGTGAGGACTTGCAGGAAAGCCTAGAATAGGAAGTTTAAATCTTCATCCTCATAGTTATAATTTGATGAACATAATGGCATCAAAACTCTCACTCACAGTTCTAAAGACTGTTATTGGTAATACTGTAAAGGTATTATTCAACTGCAGATACAATCTTCATGAATGCAAAGATACCACCTTACTATTAAAAACTTTTTAAGGGTGAACTGTTACATTATACATAAACACACCTGCTATATAAATCAGCAGTTCCCACATTTACAACAGTTAGAATGAGAAGCTAGAAATTCAATATTGACATACTAAAATAAGTAAAATGGACTAACTTGCTTTATACAAGACAACTAGTGGCTTCACTGCCCATGACTGTGATTTTATGTTAACTGTGAATATGAATGAACGACTGTGTGTGTTGTGCTATGGGATTTTGGGTTGAATGCAAGGTGTGTGTTGCAGAAAGGGGCTCTATGTGTTTGGGATTATTGTGTATGGTGGCTGGATTGTTGTACAGCTGGTTATACTTTAAGATACTGCATTTGAGCTGTACAGGTGGCAAATCAACATTTAAAGAAGGGGAGGTTACTGACCTGTAACTGGAAGTTCTTCAAGCTGTGTGGTGTCCCAATCTATATTCCACTGAAGGTTATGTGCATGTTTTGGGCACCCAGAGCTGGAGCTTTTGAAAGTAGTATCATTTGGCATTTTGCACGTGCCCCTGTATGATCAGGATGTGGTGATAGCTGGTAAGAACATGTTAGGGATGTTAAACTTTGATTAACTAATTGAATAGTTGATGAGATTTCCATCAACTATTTGAGTAGTCGATAAGGACTAGCACAGAGGTCCGCCTTTGAAACGCACAAGAGCCCTTGCTGGGGCTCTTGTGCATTTCAAAGACTGAAGCGCGGCATGGAGCCCCAGGGCCAGTGGGGAATTCTGCAGGGGGAATTCACCTGTAGGGCAAAAATGCCATCATGTAAGTGATCTCTGGGGGGGAGGAGGGGGGCCAGTTTGAATGGAGATATAAAGGAGGTATCTTCATCAACTCAATTTCACTCCCCCCCCCCCCCAAAGCAGGGTCATCCTTTAGATTTCTGGTGCCTGAGTACCTGCATCCTCCATTCCCTGCAAGGGAGGGGGCAGCCACTCCATGGTGCGGAACTGTGCTCAGGGCTGTGAAGGGACAGAGCTGGGGGGGGATGGGGAGAAGAAGTGTAGGGAAGCTGGTGGGGGAGCAGGGAGACTTAGTGGCACAGCTGGCTGGAGCTGTGGGCTGGGAAGCAGAGCAGATGAAGGTTGTGGGGGAGAAATGGGGAAGTCTTCCCAAGATTAACAGGACTGCTCTGAAGGAGAATACTGAAGCCATGAACTCCAACATGTCCAATGGAGAGAGGCTGTTCACAGTAGTGACAGATGGCAGAACAAGGAGCAATGGTCTCAAGTTACAGTGGGGGAGATCTAGGTTGGATATTAGGAAAAACTATTTCAATAGGAGGGTGGTGAAGTACTGAAATGGGTCACCTAGGGAGGTGGTGGAGGTTTTTAAGTCTCATCTTGACAAAGCCTTGGCTGGGATGATTTAGTTGGGATTGGTCCTGCTTTGGACAGGGGGCTGGATTCTATGACCTCCTGAGGACTCTTCCAGCCCTAAGATTCTGTGGTTCAATCCAGTTGATCCTGCTGCTGTTGATCCTGTGCACAAGGAGCCAGACGCAAGTTTTGCTTTATCTACAAAGTGGGTAACTGCCAAGTGTCATCAGAACCCTTCAGTAGTTACGCTTTTGGAACAGGAGTGGCAGGCCATGGGGAATGTCCATTTCCTCAGAATTGAAGGAATCTAAGAGCTTCACAAGTGGTAGAGCACAGCCAAGCACACAGAGACTTCAGTCTCTCCAAGGCAAATAGCTCGTGAGGGACTAGGAACATTTCTGAGTACAGTCAGCATCAGTGGTAAACAGTTTGTTGAGGGGACCAGAAGCAGTAAAAGCAACTGTGTTCAAATGGACAGTTCGCGGGCTGCCAGAAGAGTTAAAGGCAGAATATGAGGTTCTGGGAATGGTATCAGTGGATCTGGTGAATGGTGCTGCCATTTATCGTTCTTGTGAGCCTTGAGCCAAGTAGTTCCTCCATGGCTAGAATTCATGGATGCCTGGTGCAATGTCATTCTTGAACTTGGAGGAAGACTTACTGCTATGTTATGCTTCCATGACTCATGGACAGGCCCTGGCATAGGTTCCAGAGAACTGGCATTGATTGAGCCAGATGGAGGTTCCACTATAGGAACAGCACACCTAGACTATGTCTACATTGCAGCGCTATTTCGGGATACCAGTGGTATCCCGAAATAGCTATTCTGCATCTTTTGAGAGCGCCCATTATTTCAAAATATAAGAGGCTCACTATTCCAACGTCCCTGTAAACCTCATTCCAAAAGGAGTAAGGGACATTTCATAATAGCGATTTATTTTTAAATAAGTACTGCGTAGACAGCACCAAATTTTGAAATAAACTATTTCAAAATTGACTCAAAATAAGCTACGCAATTTGCATGGCTCAAATTAAGTGGCTTATTTTAAGTTACAGGTGCAGTGTAGACGCACCCCTAGGTTGCTCAGGCCAATGTACTGGGGGAAAGGGAGAGGAGAAGTGCAGCCACATTCCAAAATCAGTCCCACATAGGCCTCCAATCAGTGCTTTTAAAGTTAAGAGCTTGGTTTTCCTGCATACAAGCAAGGAAGAAGAGGCAGATACTGCAGCTGGACAGAATGTAGGATTCCTCCAAAACGGAACACACAGTATTGAAGCTATCACTGATGGAAAATAAGCCAGGACAGGAAGCACAGATTTTGAATCCCAGAATAATGCACTACCCAAATTAAGGTAATTGGAGAGAGGAAGACTAGCTGACAGGGAAATACCTAAAGTGTCATCCCATATTCATAACACTACTAACTAGAGGTTGAACGACCTTAGTCCGGCATACTTGGGGATGGACCAGTCCCGAACCAGGGAGTTTGCCAGACTTTTTTTTTTCTCCACTTCCCCTTCACCCTCCCCCTCCCCTTCATGGAGTGTGTGCTGTGATTGGCAGGTGGAAACTGCTGGCTTCTAATTGAAGTTTAAATTCTAGAAGCCTCTGCTGATTGGCTGAGCCTTGGTAGGCGGAGGGACTTTCAGGCAGCCCAAGTCTTCATAAAGCAGTGAGCAAGCGACCAAGGAGCTTGCGAACAGGTGAGTGCTAACAGGGAGTTTAGAGAGGGAGTTGGGAAGGGAAAAGGGAAGGGCGTGAGGTTCTCTTGCTTTTCTTTTTAAATCTCTTCTCCAGGACAGCAGGGATGGATGGTGATAGATCTGCTATTGTTACCTGCACAGCGTGTGCCATGTTTGTCTTCCTCCTGGAAGAAAGAACAGATTTCATCTGCACGAGGTGCAAGCTGGTCGCCATTTTGGAAGAAAAAATTAGAGGACTGGAGGCCCAAGTGTCGACCCTACGCTCCATCAGAGAGGATGAAGACTTCCTCGATAGAAGGCGAAGACTTCCTCGATAGAAGGCAGCATTTAATCCTACAAGCACGGGAGGCGGAAGAGCCAGAGAGGGCAGTACGGGACCAGGAAGAGAACTGGCAGCATGTAACTTCTAGAAGGAGAAAAAGGCCAGCATGGGAATCCCCCAATGCTATAGAGGCTCTCTTTCAGGCTCTCTCCACAGGCTCTGCGGTGGTGAATGCTTTGGAAGGGACCTCACAAGGAAGAAACCGCAAGGGAACACCATCTACTGGAAGGCATGGGATGCGTAGTCCTAGGGATGCGGGTTCCACGACCACCATCCCCAAAAGAAGACGACGGGTGGTGGTGGTCGGGGACTCCCTCCTAAGGGGGCCTGAGCCACCCATCTGCCGTCCGGACCTGGAATCTTGAGAGGTGTGCTGCTTACCGGGAGCTCGAATTCAGGATGTGACAGAGGCTTACCAAGCTGATCAAACCTTCGGATCGCTACCCCTTCCTGCTTCTCCACGTGGGAACTAACGATACGGCCAAGAATGACCTTGAACGGGTTACTGCGGATTATGTAGCGCTGGGAAGAAGGACCCAAGAATTCAGAGCGCAAGTGGTGTTCTCGTCCATCCTCCCTGTTGAAGGGAAAGGACTGGGCAGGGATCGTCGAATTGAGGAAGTAAATGCGTGGTTGTGGAGGTGGTGTCGCAGAGAGGGCTTTGGTTTCTTCAACCATGGGACTCTGTTCCGGGCACAAGGATTGTTAGGAAGAGATGGGATCCACCTAACGAAGAGAGGAAGGAGCATCTTCGCGAGCAGGCTTGCAAACCTAGCAAGGAGGGCTTTAAACTAGGTTCGTTGGGGGACGGTGACCAACACCCTTAGGGGAGTAGGAAAGTCAGATACCGGGAAGGAACGCAAAGAGGAACGAGCAAGAAAGGAGGACCCCTGATTCGAATGGAGAAGATGGGGCGATCAACTGGTTATCTGAGGTGTTTGTACACTAATGAGAGAAGCCTGGGCAACAAACAGGAAGAACTGGAAGCCCTGGCCCAGTCCAAGAAATATGATTTAATTGGGATAACAGAGACTTGGTGGGATGACTCGCATGACTGGAGCGCTGTCATGGAAGGGTATAGACTGTTCAGGAAAAACAGGCAGGGGACAAAAGGAGGAGGAGTTGCACTATACATAAGAGAGCACTATGATTGCTCTGAACTCCAGTATATAGAGGGAGAAAAACCTGTTGAGAGTCGATGGGTTAAGATTAGAGGTGCAAACAACAGCAATGATGTTGTGGTTGGTGGACAGTAACAGGCAGCCCCTTCATCCTTTCTGCTATTGTAACAAACTGATCTGACCTTCTGAATGGCTTAGTACGTTCCAGGTAAAAACTAAGGCATGCCTGCCATCCAAGGAATGTAAGGACCTGTTCCAGGGGATATAGTGGGGCTTAGGATGGTTAGGATGAAACACAGGCAGAAAAATGTCCTGTGACACATGGAACTGGGAAACCACTTTCAGGAGGAATGAGGGCTGGGGTTTCAACTGAACGCTATCTTCAAAGAAAACAGTATAAGGAGGTTGCATCACACATTAATGCTTTTAGTTTGGAAACCCATCCGGCCAAAGTAATGGCCACCCAAAATACAACTTTCATTGATAAATATAATAAAGAACAAGTAGCTAGCTAACAGCTCGAACAGAGGAGCCATTAACTTTGACAAAATGAGATTTAAATCCTATTGGGGAACTGGTCCCTCACCTGAGGGTAAAGTCTATCCAAGCTCTTAAGGAACCTGCTTACCAAGCAATCTACAAATATCAAATGATGCCCCCAACCTGAGGTGGAACACCCACATAGCAGCACCTTAATGGACGATGTGGCCAACCCCTGTTGTTTTAGCCCCATAAGGTACTCCAAAAAAAAAAAAAAAAAAAAAAATGGAACTGAAGCCTACAACGGCTGGGTGCCCCTCTGTAAAGCCCACAAGCCAAACCTCTTCCACTTGGAAGCATACGTAGCCAGCATGGAAGGCTTCCTACCACCTAACAACATTTCCCTAACTCCCTCAAAGCATTGCTTCTCCAGAGTGCTCAACCATGGAACCTCCAGGCCATGGAGGGTGGGGTGCAAAAACATGCCGCGGTTCTGGGACAAGTCTGGGAATAAGGAGAAAGAGGATTGGGGGCGCTAGAGAGCTGATGGAGTCTCATGTACCAATGTTGTTTGGGCCAGGCCAGAGCTATCAAAATGAGGTCTGCATGGTCCTCACGGACCTTGCTCAGCACCTTGGGGATCAAGGGGAAGGGGGGAAATGCATACAAGAGGCACTTCCCCCACTTTGGAAGGTACTGTCCAAAGACCCCTTGCTGCTGCCCAGGTAGGAACAGAAGACCCTGCATTTCCAGTTCCGCTTTGAAGCAAAGAGGTCCAGACAGGGATGACCCCACATCTGGAAAGGGCCTGCACAACCTCCCACTTGAGGGACCACTCGTACATTTGAAATGAGCAGCTGAGGTTGTCCACCAACGAATTCGGAGAACCCGGCAAGCACGAGGCCAGTAGATGCATCTCGTTGCACATGCACAATTCCCACAGCAACATCACCTCCTTGCACAGGGGAATAGAGTGAGGACCACTCTGTCTGTTGATATAAAACATCTCTGTGATGTGTCTCAGTTCATATGGACAACAATTCCCCTTTATTTCACCTAAAAAGGCCAGACAAGCCAACTGGACAGTCCTGAGCTCCTTTACATTGATGTGCATCACACATTTTGCTTGAGACCAGACACCCTGAGTCTTGAGTCCACCCAGATGCACGCTCCATTCCAAGTCCGAAACGTCTGTAACCAAAGCCAGTGAGGGCCGAGGGGTGTGAAACAGAACCCCTTGGGCACACATGGAGAGGGTCCAGCCACCAATTAAGAACCTCTATCGCTGACAACGGAATAGTTACTCTGCCCAGATGGTGGCGAGATGGCTTGTACACGCTGACCAACCATATCTGTAGGGGGCGGAGCTGAAGCCTGGTGAAGGGGACAATATGGCTGCAGGAAGCCATTTGCCCCAACAACTGAAGGCAAGTTCAGGCTGTCGTAACTGGGTATGCCCCCAAACCCAGAATCAGTCAGCACATGCTCTCAAAACGGGTGTGGGGGAGGCATGCCCTGGCTGCCAGAGTCCCTAAACGTACTCCTACAAACTCTATGACTTGTGTGGGCAACAGGGTCAACTTCTGAAGGTTCAGCAATAGACACAACTGGCTGAACATGGTCATAAGCTCTACATGAGCCCTGACCACTGCTTCGGAGAGACCCTTGACCAACCAGTCATCCAGGTAGGGGGAGACCTGAATCCCTCTGCAATGTAGGAAAGCTGCCACCACTGCCACGTACTTTGTAAAAACCCTTGGCACGGCAGAAAGGCAGCACCCAGAACTGGTAGTGGGAAACTCCCACCATGAAATGAAGGAACCTTCTATGAACTGGAACTATGCCCACATGAAAGTATGCCTCCTTCAGACTGAGGGCAGCATACCAGTCTCCCAAATCCAGTGAAGGGATAATTGAAGCCAAGGATACCATACAGAATTTTAACTTCTTGAGGTATCTGTTTAGACCAGGTAGGTCCAAAATGGGATGCAGCCCATCATTGGCTTTTGGGATAAGTAAATAATGGGATAGAACTCTGTACCTCTGTTATAGAAACTTTGTATTAGTCATTTTAAAATGTATTTTATGGAAACTGTGCATAAGCTGCTTAATTTCTTATAGAAACTTTGTATTAGCCTTATAATGTAGTCTTCTTATAATGCTTTACAGAAACTTTGTATTAAGTCTTTTCATATCATAGAAACTTGTATTAAGGTTTTTTTAAAACACTATAGCCCTTAGGAATAGTTATAATAAAGAAAATGTCTTTGTATTACAAGTGAAATAGATCGCTCTCCCTTCCTCTATGAGGGCTGAGAACTCAGACTTCGAGTCTGAAGGGAGAAGCGATTTAAATTTGTCCATGGACACCCATGTATTAAAATTGTAGTGGGCCAACATTACTCAGCTGGAGGCAACCCAATGAGTACACTTTCCTCCCCAACCAGTCCAACCTCTTAGAATCCTTGGACTTAGAAGTGAGGCCCTAGTGACCTTGGCCTTCCTTAGCATTAGCTGCATCCACTACCAAGGTGCCAAGTTGCGGGTGCATATTCAAGTACTCATACCCCTGCAAAGGGACAAAGTAGCATCTCTCCACCCCTTTAGAAGTCGGGGGAATGGAAGCGGGGGTCTGCCAGAGGGTTTTCATGGTGGAGAAAGTCTTATAAAGGGGAGAGCAACCCTGGACAGCCCCCCACTCGAGACAGAATGCCCACCATAAGGTCTGCATCCTCCACCGCCTCGTCTATTTCTAGACCCATACTCTGGGCCATACGCCTCAACAGGTCCTGATGCACCTTACTGTCCATAGAGGGTAGCAAAGTCGCCACTCCAGCTACCACCACATCAGGTGATGACAAGGATGAGGGGTCCCGCAGCTTCCCTTTCTCCTATTCCACCTCTGGTACTGGTATCGCAGACACGTGTCTTTGGTGACCGGCACCGGAGTGCTGTGAAATAGGTGGCACCGGGCACAGAGGCATCTTTGGACCCTAGTGCTGTTTGTCCTCCCAGACTGGGGCATTGGTGTGCATCTCAACTGGCAGCTCAGTGCCAAACGGGACTCCACTGGTGACCCGAACAGCAGTATAGCAGGTATCTGCAACCCTGACATAGTCTGAGATGACTGTACTAGGGATATTAAATTGTGCTTAATCAACTAATTGACTAGTCAATAAGCAAGGGAAACTGAGGAGCCGCAGTGGGGTTAGCTCCCAGCCCCAGGAGCAAACCCTTCTGTGGTCTGCCTTTTAAATCAGCTGTCCCAGCTTGTGCCTGGTTAAAAAACAGAGGCACAGCATCTGGGACTGGGCGCGAGCTGGAAATCAACTGATTTCTGGCTCATGCCCAGTCCCCTGCTATGCCTCTGCCTCCCTGGAGACAATGCTGGCTTTTAAGCTTATGTTTATCAGATAGTCGACTAGTTTCTTACATCCCTAGACTGTACGCCTACAGTGGGGTCTCGACCTAGGGACGCTGAAGGAGTGCCTCTGGTAACTGAAGTAACAGAGACCGACCTGGAACCCCCAGCTTGCATCTGGAGGCAGAACTAAGGAGTTCAAAATGGCCACTGAGGCGGGGCCTGCCACTGAGGAGGGGCCTGAGGAGGAGCCTGCCACTGAGGAGGCATTGCAGTGTTAACTCCTGCCTCCTCTCCAGAGGGACTTATGCCAAGCAGCGCCTCCTCTTGTAAGGTGGCCCTCCAGTTCTGACTCCGATGTGGAATGCAGGGACCACTGGGGAGCAGTACCACACTACACTTGGAAGCTTCTGCACCAGTATAAGGTCATCGGTGTAGGGGGAAAGTTGTTAATCAATAACACATGTACGCCATGTTGTGAAAGTCCAAACAACAAAATGGACTCTATCTTGGCCACCCTTCTCCCTCCTCCCCTCACAGCATTTTCCCACTTTTTTAACATTTTGTCAGGAAAACTAGGCAGACAAGTGACCTAGGTTCTGCCCAGCAACAGCAGCTAATTTAAGGGCTGCCTCTTGAGTTCCAAGGGGCTGCCCTTCTGAGTAGCAGAGTCCAGAGCTGCTCAGAGGGTACGCCAGCACCACACAGATAGGTTTTGGTTGTGGGAGAGTGAACTTACCTGCACACAAAGGGTGTGATACCAGCTGCCACCCTTCATCAACAAGGACATACACACACCCACAACAGAGAGGAGTGGGTCAACTGTCACTGGAGCAGAGGTGACACAGCCTGATCACTCTGACCTGAGATACCATCTGGAGATGGAATCCGGAGCAGTCCTACCGCCATGAGGGTCCACAAGCTGCAAGATATGGTAGTGGTTTCATAATCCTCCATTTCCTTACCTGGATCCCATCTTGGGGGAAGGGAACTCACCTGAGTCACAGTCATGCACCACCCTTGTGTCAGTTACCTTTTATTTGTGGGAGACCTGGTTACAGTTAGGATCTTTACCTTGTTTGAACTGTTAAATTAATGCCCTGTTTGTTAGCACCTACATTGTAGTCAGTTTTATGTTTCCTAAGGGGCTAAGACAAACCCCGATGACATTCCTTTGATGTAGGGAGATGTTTCTTTAGGCCAGTTCTCTTTTCAGCCAAGCATACCAGTCAACACCGGAAGGACTGCGCCTTGCAGAGGAGCCCTCCTCCCAGGACCAGTGCCAAAAGGGAACTGTCCCCACTGATTGACCAGTGCCGCCTGGGAGGACTGTGCCTGGTATAGGAGTCCTCACCAGATCAGTGCCAAGGTGAACAGTCCCGGCTTGGTGAACAGTACTAAGGTGAAAGGGACCTTCTGAACATTGGAGGCTGCCCCATAACTGCTCCAGCCCCAGAGGAGCCACTGGAGACTCACGGACCAGATGTTAGCTCGATCAAGTTGCAGGCAGCCTCATATATCTCAGGAGTCGATGGCATGTCCACACCTCCCATGTGGCTCTCCTGGGATGGGGAGTCCACTTGCACTGGACTTGATGGGAATGGCAGAGGTGCCGGAATCAACAGCGCCGTTTGAGCGGGTTGTTTTGAATGGTTCGTCAGGAGTCATGTGATTAGGCAGGAGTCATGTGGATCTCCCGTAGGCATAAACTTTGTGCACTGTCTGCACTGCTTGAAGCCAGGGAGCCAAGGTATGCCCTGGCTCTCACAGGAGAAGAACAAAATGGAGTCCCCACTATGAACTTAACCACTAAACACTTCAGAAAAACTAACTACAAGATCAACTACGGAAATCACATTTGCCTGAGGTAAGAGACTCTAGCACTGACAACCATCACTGGAAGTAAGAAGAACTGAAGGAGGGGACAGTTGGCAGGGTGCTATATACCTAGTCATACTGGTGCCACTCTAGAGCGCTCCCCTGCTGACCTACAGTATCCAGCTAGGGAAAGTCTTCCTGGCAACTGTGCATGTGGCGCGCACACACCTAAATTGGAATGCACATAAGCAATCACTCGAAGAAGAAGTAGAGACACTAGTAATCCACCTCACTCTATCTCCTCAGACGAAACATAGGGCAATTCAAGGATGTGTGTGTGGACTGCTGAGATGATACGATTTCCAAAACTTTAGCTCTGGGCACATGGCGCATGCACATAACCCTCAGGAGAATACATTAAGAACCACCATTTGAAGAAGAAGAGAGAGTTACTCACCCTGTGCAGTAACGTCTGTTCTTCGAGATGTGTGTCCCCGTGGGTGCTCCACTCGAGGTGCTGGGCTTGTCCCGGCGCCGCAAACGGAGAATCTTCCTTAGCAGTAGCCCTGCCAGCCCGCGCACACACTCCTGCTGCCTCGCGCCGTTCGCACCATTACAGCTGAGCGTGGGCCGGCTTGTCAGTTTCCTCCCAACTGGAAGCGTCTGAAAGATAAAACAGAAACTCCGAAGCAGGGAGGAGGATGGGTCGTGGAGCACCCACGGGGACACACATCTCGAAGAACAGACATTACTGCACAGGGTGAGTAACTCTCTCTTCTTCGTCAAGTAGTGTCCCCGAGGGTGCTCCACTCGAGGTGAGTACACAGAAGTGGTCCAATGGTATCGGTGTGCTTCGGACTTATGGCCTCTGCGCTGTGGCCAGAACTGCTTGCGCCACCGCTGAATTGTTCTTCAATATTTTCGCAAGGGCATAGTGTCTGGCAAATGTAAGAGCAGATGACCAAGTTGCTGCACGGCATATGTCCTGCAAGGGCACACCTCTAAGATAAGCAGTGGATGCGGCCATGCCTCTGGTGGAGTGAGCGCGAAGCCATCCTGGTAAAGGTTCATGCCATAGGGCGTAACAACGTGTGATGTAAGAGGCAATTAAGTTGGAAATACGTTGTGCGGAGAGCTGTTGGCCTTTCGAACGCCCGGCCGTAGCTATAAAAAGACGCCGAGACTTCCTGAAAACACGTGTTCTATCCAGGTAGAAGGCCAGCGCTCGTCTGACATCAAGTGTATGTAGACGTGAGTCTTCCGGTGAAGACTGAGGTTTTGGATAGACTGTTGGCAGGCTTATGGGCTCTTTTATATGAAAAGGAGAGTTCACCTTCGGGAGGAAGGGAGGATGGACACGAAGCAGTACCCCCTGCTCAGAAAATAATGTGTACGGTGGGTCGACAGATAGAGCTTCCAATTCACTAACTCGACATGCTGAAGTGATTGCCAGCAGGAATGACACTTTCATCGTGAGCATGCGCAAGTCGCTAACGGCTCAAAGGGGGGACGAGTTAGTGCGTCCAGTACTAAGGCCAAGTCCCACGGCTCTGGTGGAATTGTGTAGGCTGGGTACAGATTCCTGAGCCCCTTTAGGAATCTTTTAGTGAGCGGATGAGCGAACAGTGAATGACCATCGATGGGAAGATGGAAAGCCGAGATTGCTGCTAGGTGAACTTTCAGCGAAGCAATTGCCAACCCCCCCGTCTTTAGGTGGAGGATGTAGTCCAGGACTTGCTGCACCGGTAAAGAGAGAGGGTCAAGATTTCTCTCCACACACGAAGATTGGAACCGATGCCACTTGTAGAGGAAGGTCTTGCGAGTGGTCTGGCATCTGCTGTTTATCAGCACGTCTCACTGCCTGAGAGCAGGTCATTTCTGGCGGTTGGAGCCAGTTAGGTGCCACGCCGTGAGGTGCATGCGATCGATACCTGGACGCACCATCGTGCCGTGCTGTTGAGACAGCAAGTTGGACAGCAGCGGTAGTCGTCGTGGCTGAGCAACCGACATTCTCGACAATTGCGTCAGCCAAGTCTGTCAGGGCCAAAAGGGTGCTATGAAAATCACTGTCGCGCCCTCCATCGCTATCTTCTCCAGAGCCCTCGGAATGAGAGGAAGAGAAGGAAAAGCATAGAGTAATTGGTGACGACTCCAGTCGAGTAGGAAAGCATCTCCCAAGGCGTTCATGCCGACGCCCACCCTCGAACAGTAACGATGGCACTTTTTGTTGTGGCGAGAGGCAAAGGGGTCTATACTCGGGAACCCCCAGAGATGGAAAAGATCGCGAACAACTTCGTTGTGTAACTCCCACTCGTGTTGGGGAAGGAAGTGTCTGCTGAGGGAATCGGCGATGACATTGTCCTTGCCGGGAAGGTATGATGCGGTAAGGGTTATACCGTGCCGAATTGTCCAGTTCCACAGTCGTATAGCCTCCGCGCAAAGGGGGCGTGAGCGCGCACCGCCTTGCCTGTTGATATAGTACACCGTGCATATTTTGTCGGTGAGAATGCGAACCGTAAGACCTCAGATCATGTGGAGGAAGTGCCTGCAGGCGTTGAATACAGCTCGCAACTCGAGGAAATTTATGTGCTCTAGGGATTCCTGGGGCGTCCAGAGCCCCTGAACTCGATGTTCTTGCAGATGGGCACCCCAACCAATCAAGGAAGCATCCGTTGTGATCTGCACTGAGGGCTTTTGCCCATGGAAGGGGACCCCTGCTAGCAGATTTTTGGGGCTGTCCCACCATGTTGACGAAATCCTGACGTGCTTGGGGATAGACACTGTTTTGTTCGTGCTGTGTACACCCGGTGTGTAAACAGTGAAAAGCCAGTGCTGGAGACTGTGCAGGTGGAGTCTTGCGTGTGACACCACATATGTGGTGGCGGCCATATGACCGAGCAGCTGTAGGCAGGTAAGTATGCGGGATCTGGGAGCAACTGACAGTTTGAAGCAAATCCCGAATCAACTCGAATCTTGCTGTGGGTAAGTATACTCTTGCGCTCAGTGCATCGAGCCTCGCGCCGATAAATTCCAGGTCATGACTCGGCATCAGGGACAACTTGTCGAAGTTGATGATGAGACCCAAAGCCTTGAATACCGTCGTGGGAGTGGCAACTGCCCAGGTAGCTTCGTCGAGGGTAGGGGCCTTTAATAGGCAGTCGTCAAGATACGGAAAAATCGTGATATCGAGACCTCGAAGGTAAGCAGCCACTACTGCTAGGGTCTTGGAGAACACTCATGGAGCTGCTGAGAGTCCGAAGGGGAACACCCAATATTGGTAATGTTCTGTGCCCACTACAAAACGAAGGAAGCGCCTGTGGGCCGGATGGATCGTTATATGGAAATAGGCGTCCTTCAAGTCGAGGGATGTGAACCAATCCCCTTTGTTGAGAGCCGGGATGATAGAGGCCAACGTAACCATCTTGAATTTCTGTTTCCGCAAGTGACAGTTGAGTCAACGCAGGTCCAGGATAGGTCTCCAACCCCCTGACTTCCTCTGGGTGAGGAAGTACCGAGAGTAAAACCCTCTCCCCTGGAACTGAGCAGGTACCCTCTCCACTGCTCCTATTGTAAGTATCCGAGAAACCTCTTGCTGTAGAAGTCTCGTGAGAGGGGTCCCTGAAAAGGGACGGGGAGGGTGGGTAAGGGGGGGCAGACTGAGTTGAAAGGAATGGCATATCCTGAAGCGACTATGTCGTTGACCCAACGGTCGGTGGAAATCAGAGACCAACGGTGTTGATAAGGTCTCAACCGATGATGGAATAAAGCTTGCAGATTGTGTGGAGCCTCTGTCAAAGGGGTGATGCGCAGTCCCTCGACCATCACGTCAAACTTGCTGCCGCCCCTGCTGGTGGCCGGGCGCCTTGTTAGGTTGTTGTCTCCGTTTCTGTTGGCACTGTCTTGGCCTTTGCTGCTCGTATGGTTTGGCACGGAATGACGCTTGTTATAGGGCATAAATCTCTGACGCTTATACGGAGGTGTATACATCCCCAGCGTTCTCAACGTCGTACGGGAGTCTTTGCCTGAGTGGAACACCTGATCCGTGGATTGAGCGAAGAGTGACTGACGATCAAAGGGCAAGTCCTCTACCTTATTCAGCAAATCTTTCGGGGCAGCAGCTTGATGTAACCAGGATGCACGACGCATGACTACAGCAGTCGCTGTGGCTCGAGCCGCTGCATCGGCAGTGTCCAGAGCGATCTGCAATGCTGTTCGGGCTGTTGTGTAGCCCTCCTGTATTACCGCCTTCAGAATTTGACGTTTCGAGTCCAGCAGATGTTCTAAAAGAGGAATTAATTTTGAGTAATTATCAAAATCATGATTCACCAGGGGAGCCCCGTAATTGCACATTCTCAAAGCTGAAGTGGCGGAGGAGTACACTTTTCTGCCTAAAATGTCTAGGTGTCTGGCCTCCTTGTCATTTACAGTATTTTTAGTTTGTGCTGTCTTGGACCTTTGTTGTGCGGCGTCCATGACAAGGGAATTGGGCAGAGGGTGAGTAAACAAGAACTCCATGCCCTTCTGGTTTATAAAGTATTTCTTGTCAGATCGCTTGTTGGTCGGCAAGGAAGTAGCTGAAGTCTGCCAGATGTCATCGGCAATTTCCAAAATGGCGTCGTCAAAGGGGAGTGCCAACTTTGATTTTTTGCGAATGTCACAAGTTCTTAAGTAACGGATGATGTTTTTGTTGAACAGCCGTAATCTGAATACTCTGAGATTGAGCAACCCTCTTAAAAAGTTCTTGAAACCGATTATGGTCTTCTATTGGAGATAGATCTCCGGGGAAGACTGCGTCATCTGGTGATGAAGACGAGTGGTTGGCAGGAGAATCAGGACTCTGAAGCTCCCGACTTGGAGTGTGGTTGTCCTGCTGTCCCTCACGGGTCTGGATTGAAGCTGTGTCCTCCACAGGGGTTGGTGATGCCGCCGGAGGGTGGGGTTCTAATGGTGCAAGACGTGGAGACACCGGTCCACTGGAGCGCGGAGATCGTGAGCGCGGGGACCTTCGACAGAGAGAGGAATAACGATCATCATAGTAATGGTCGTAGTACCTACTGTGACGGTATGTCCCCGGTGAATATCTTGGAGAATAGCACCTTGGTATTCCATACCAACGTGAATATCGTGAAGGTTGTGAAGACTGTGGTGAAATAGATCTCATGGAGTAGCGGAAGAGAGATCTAGAATAATGCGCTCGATAACACCATGGTGAATGACAAGGCGATCTGTAATGATGGTCCCTGGTCGAGCGATGTGCACGGTGATGGCTGTCCGCATAGGACGAGGCGGGTGACAAAGGTGCAGAAGAAAACACAGTGCGGTCTGGGGTAAGAGATGGTGTCCGAACCCTTCCCGACTTGCATCGTGCGTTGGATGGCACCGAGCAATTCAGAAGAGAGGACGGTGCCGTCTGCAATGGGCTAGCAGGCAGTGAAGCGGCCTGCATAGCCTGACCGCACTTTGATTGAAGAGCCGGTGCCGCTAGCTCAGCGGATTGCGGGACCAAGGGAGGTAATGCCGGTGCCGAGGACTGCAAATTGACGGTGCCCTCCTGTGGCACTGGTGCCAGAGCATCCGGCATCAAAGAGAACGGAGATAAAGCCGCCAGCACCGCTGCTGTGGGTGCTGGCACAGCTGCGCTCATTCGCGCATGCGCCGAGAAAACCAGTGCCGGGGCAGCCATTGTCGGCTTCAAACCAGCCGTTGGAGCCGTTGTCAGTGCCAACTCAGCCCTGGACCCTTTTGTAGAAGCCTGTATCGGATCCCTCGTGCGGGCTAGGGTAGGGGCAGAAGAGCTACGGCTCTTGCCTGTTTTCTCCATGGCATGCCTCGGCAGAACGCCAGAGGTTCCCAGTCTGTCGCCCACACTAACCCTCGCAGAGGGTTTAACAGCTCTGTGGGGAGTCTTTGTAGAACGAGTCTCATGCGCCCCCGAAGCAGCGGAGAGTGGCTCAGGCATGTTGGAGGTCTGGAGGGCTTTATTAAACAATAGGACCCTCAGCCTCAGCTCCCGGTCACATCTAGCACGCACAGTCAATTTCGTGAAATGAACGCACTTGAGAGGGACATGTCCGTCCCCGAGACATTTAATGCACCGCGAGTGCCTGTCTGATGCCGGCATGGCATCCTGGCACTGGGTACACCTTTTAAAACTGGGTGATCCCGGCATAATACTTTGTTCAGACTTGGTGAACAACTCAAGGAAAAAAAGTTGGGATTTTTTTTTTTGTTTGTTTTTAAACAAGCGGAACTATAGTACTAAGAACAACTACTCTAACACTAACAACCTAAGAAGAACAAGTGACTGTCTAACACTAATCTCCCTTTCTCCTGACAGGAGGGGGAGCATATCTAAAGTCCGTCTGCAGCCACGGACGATTGAAGGAAACTGACAAGCCGGCCCGCGCTCAGCTGTAACGGCGCGAGGCAGTAGGAGCGCAAGCGCGGGCCGGCAGGGCTACTGCTAAGGAAGATTCTCCATTTGCAGCGCCGGGACGAGCCCAGCAACTCGAGTGGAGCCCCCTCGGGGACACTACTCAATGAAGAATGATGGATTATTTGGCCCAACTGCCACAATCTGTGCAGTCTCCCTCACATCTTTGGTTCATTACAATCACCAAAATTGTTGCAAGAAAATCAGCTAAGGTAAGGATAGCAATAATTGAGTTACATATGATGTCATAATGGTCTAGAACTATTGGCAAAGAGATACAAATGACTTACTGTTTTATTACATATAGATCTTAGACAATATGCCTACCCTGCAGAACTTTTTAGGTTATCACTTATCAAGCCCCGTGAAATTTTCTACCCACAAACCATGTGCTGCCCCCATTTCATCAATTATTCCACCCCAATCCACTTCCTATCACATTGTTTCTTAATCCCTTTGGTAGATGAAAATAAATTATAGTATTTCCTGTATCACAAAACTTTCAAATGTTATGCTCCTGTAAATACTCCAGAATGTCACAAAATGACTTCTCCACCCCTGTCCCCTACCAAAAAAAACAAAAGAAAAAACCAAAACCCATACACCACACACACACAACCATCGCCATCTTTGTCAGAAAAGTTCAAGAGGGGTTTTTTGTAAATAACTAGAGGAAGAAAAAGTGTTTTCTCTAACACAGTTTCTTCTCTACCTGCCAGAGAAGAAAGCAAAGCAAAAAGAGACAAATACTTTATACAGCAACAAGTGAACAAACAGATTTGTTTAGCAAAAGGAATACTGCTAGAGTCTAGGGTCAAGCGGTCCTGTAATGTATTAAGAGGAAAAGCAAACGAAGCTTCTTAATTAACATAAAGATCCAGCAGAAGCAGGTAAACAGTGAAGCTTTGGTCTACTGACGGAAACTGAAGTGCTCAAGAGGTGGTGACTGAAGGAACATGAAGTCTGAGAGATTTGATTCAAGAAGCCTCAAACGTCTCCAAGAGTCACACTGCCTTGATAGTACTAAAAAAAAATGAAATTCTCTTTTTTTTATTTATATTATACACACACACACACACACACAAAAAAGGTTTTTCCTGCTGCAAGACAGAATAGCATCATCAGACTCTCTGGCTGCTTTTGTGGCCAGAGAGGGGGGTTGGTGAGTATAGCAAGAAGAGTTCAGCTCCCTAGTTGTTTTAAACATAAAACTTACAATAAAAGAAAGAAGAATTGTTGAAGCCATGTTGGTCCCAGAATATCAGAGACAAGATGGGTTAGGTAACATCTTTTATCAGACCAACTTCTGTTGAAGAGAGAAATAAGCTTTCGAGTTTACACAGAGCTCTTCTTCAGGTCTGGGAAACTTACTCAGGCTGTTACAGGAAAATACAAGGTGGAAAGAGACTGTTTAAGTGGTCCAATAAAATATATTACCCTACCTCTTTTGTCCCTTTAATATGACAAAGGGTTAAGACCCCAATTCAGCAAGGTATTTAAGCATATGATTAAGTACCTTGCTGAACTGAGCTCCACATGAAGAGGCAAATATGATAAAACACAATGTAATTCAGATCTAAGATGATTTGGTACTAGTCAATTGTAACCACAAGTTCTGCTACTAAATGACAGAAAGACTGACCACTGATGCAATGGATGTGAACTGAGTACCTCAAGCAAGCATAAGATGACCTCTAATGTGGTGATCAATG
The DNA here is from genome assembly GCA_032595735.1 of Pelochelys cantorii. Taxonomy (NCBI): domain Eukaryota; kingdom Metazoa; phylum Chordata; order Testudines; family Trionychidae; genus Pelochelys; species Pelochelys cantorii. Next base: position 30,890,672 of record CM064331.1, read on the forward strand.
AAGAACTTGGAGATAAAGGGAGCTCTTGTCAAACCTCCTGGATGCCACTGTAATACCAATAAACAAATTTTAAAAACCATAGCGGGAGGCATCCCACCTTGGCTCTGTACCAATTTCCTTACTATAGATGCTCTAGCAATTCCATAGTTTAATGTGCTGTTACTATATCACCAGCCACATGACCTCAGCAAGGGTATTGAACATATAACCCAGGGACTCAGAACAGCAATCAGGCCTGCTGCCAAAATAGTGAGGGGTGGGAAATTGCAATTTAACACTATATCTTAGCCAAATCTGGACAAAATTTCATCAGACAGAGAAAAAGCACTTCTGAAGTCCAAGAGAATTCTCTTTATCAAATATCAAAGGTCTATTGCAAACAAGGGAAATGTGAGACCTCTTTGAAGAAAAGATTACACCAATTCATTAAACATGGAAGAAGTGTTAGACAAACTAAATAGAGGAGTCACTACCAGCTTCTCCATTACTATATTCCATATACATAAATGCACCAATTACATAGCAATGAGATCGGTCATAGAGATCACGTCTCTTTATCTACACGTCTGCATTCTCCCCATTATCCAAATACTGCTAACATTTCATATTTCTGAACTGATTTCAATCTGATTACAAAACAGACTATAAAAAGGTTTTTCTTCTTTCCATGACCCAATTTAACAATTCTAATGTCCAGGAATATTCAAATCTTGGATCAGTAATTGCTTTAAATTCTAGTATCTTGTGCCCCACTAGTTATTATGCCTAGAAAAAGAGTGCTTTATTCCCTTTTCAAATAAGAACATAAGAACATAAGAACGGCCGTACCGGGTCAGACCAAAGGTCCATCTAGCCCAGTATCCTGTCTGCCGACAGTGGCCAGCACCAGGTGCCCCAGAGGGGGTGGACCGAAGACAATGATCAAGCGATTTGTCTCCTGCCATCCCTCTCCAGCCTCTGTCAAACAGAGGCCAAGGACACCATTTTATCCCCTGGCTAATAGCCTTTTATGGACCTAACCTCCATGAAATTATCTAGCTTCTCTTTAAACTCTGTTATAGTCCTAGCCTTCACAGCCTCCTCTGGCAAGGAGTTCCACATGCTGACTACACGCTGTGTGAAGAAGAACTTTCTTTTATTAGTTTTAAACCTGCTACCCATTAATTTCATTTGGTGTCCTCTAGTTCTTCTATTTAGGGAACTAATAAATAACTTTTCTTTATCGGCCCTCTCCATACCACTCATGATTTTATACACCTCTATCATATCCCCCCTCAGTCTCCTCTTTTCTAAACTGAAAAGTCCCAGTCGCTTTAACCTCTCCTCATATGGGACCCATTCCAAACCCCTAATCAATTTAGTCGCCCTTTTCTGAACCCTTTCCAAGGCCAAAATATCTTTTTTGAGGTGAGGAGACCACATCTGTACACAGTATTCAAGATGTGGGCGTACCATAGTTTTATACAGGGGCAGTAAGATATTCCGGGTCTTATTTTCTATCCCTTTCTTAATAATACCTAGCATCCTATTTGCCTTTTTGACCGCCGCTGCACACTGTGTGGAAGTTTTCAGAGAACTGTCCACGATAACTCCAAGATCTCTTTCCTGATTTGTCGTAGCCAAATTAGCCCCCATCATACTGTACGTATAGTTGGGGTTATTTTTCCCAATGTGCATTACTTTACACTTATCCACATTAAATTTCATTTGCCATTTTGTTGCCCAATCACTCAGTTTGGTGAGATCTTCTTGGAGTCCCTTACAGTCTGCTTCTGTCTTGACTATCCTAAACAGTTTGGTATCATCCGCAAACTTTACCACCTCACTGCTTACCCCTTTCTCCAGATCATTTATGAATAAGTTGAACAGGATTGGTCCTAGGACTGACCCTTGGGGGACACCACTAGTTACCCCTCTCCACTCTGAAAATTTACCATTTATTCCTACCCTTTGTTTCCTGTCTTTTAACCAGTTCTCAATCCAAGAAAGGACCTTCCCTCTTATCCCATGGCCATGTAATTTACACAAGAGCCTTTGGTGAGGGACCTTGTCAAAGGCTTTCTGGAAATCTAAGTATACTATATCTACTGGATCCCCCTTGTCCGCATGTTTGTTAACCCCTTCAAAGAACTCTAATAGATTAGTAAGACAGGATTTCCCTTTACAAAACCCATGTTGACTTTTGTCCAACAAATTATGTTCTTCTACATGCTTCACAATTTTATTCTTTACTATTGTTTCGACTAATTTGCCCGGTACTGAAGTTAGACTTACCGGTCTGTAATTGCCCGGATCGCCTCTAGAGCCCTTTTTAAATATTGGTGTCACGTTGGCTACCTTCCAGTCATTAGGTACGGAAGCCGATTTAAGGGATAGGTTACAAACCACAGATAATAGTTCAGCAATTTCCCATTTGAGTTCTTTTACAACCCTTGGATGAATGCCATCCGGTCCCGGAGATTTGTTAACATTAAGTTTTTCTATTTGTTCCAAAACCTCCTCTAATGACACTTCAATCCGGGACAGTTCCTCAGATTCATTACCCACAAAGGACGGTGCAGATTTGGGAATCTCCCCAACGTCCTCAGCCGTGAAGACTGAAGCAAAGAAATCATTTAGTTTCTCCGCAATGGCTTTATCGTCCTTGATTGCGCCTTTTATAGTTCGATCGTCTAGGGGACCCACAGGTTTTTTAGCAGGCTTCCTGCTTCTAATGTACTTAAAAAACATTTTGTTATTTCTTTTTGAGTTTTTGGCTAGCTGTTCCTCAAAATCTTTTTTTGCTTTTCTTATTACATTTTTACGCTTGATTTGACAGTGTTTATGTTCCTTTCTATTTATCTCACTAGGATTGGACTTCCACTTCTTAAAAGATGCCTTTTTGTCCCTCACTGCTTCTTTTACATGGTGGTTAAGCCACGGTGACTCTTTTTTAGGTCTCTTGCTATGTTTTTTAATTTGGGGTATACATTTAAGTTGGGCCTCTATTATGGTGTCTTTAAGAAGTTTCCATGCAGCTTGCAGGGATTTGGCTCTAGTCACTGTGCCTTTTAATTTCTGTTTAACTAACCTCCTCATTTTTGTGTAATTCCCCTTTTTGAAATTAAATGCCAGGGTGCTGGTCTGCTGAGGTGTTCTTCCCACCACAGGAATGTTGAATGTTATTATATTATGGTCACTATTCCCAAGCGGTCCTGTAACGGTTATTTCCTGGACCTGATCCTGCGCTCCACTCAGGACTAAATCGAGAATTGCCTCTCCCCTTGTGGGTTCCTGCACTAGCTGCTCCAAGAAGCAGTCATTTAAGCCATTGAGAAATTTTATCTCCGCTTCTCTTCCTGAGGTGACATGTATCCAGTCAATATGGGGGTAATTAAAATCCCCCATTATTATAGAGTTCTTTGTTTTGGTAGCCTCTCTAATCTCCCTCAGCATTTCAATGTCAGTATCCCTGTCCTGGTCAGGTGGTCGGTAATATATCCCTACTGCTAATTTCTTATTTTTGGAGCATGGAATTACTATCCATAGCGATTCTATTGAACATGTTGATTCATTTAATATTTTTATTTCATTTGATTCTACATTATCTTTCACATACAGTGCCACTCCGCCACCCACCCGGCCTGCTCTATCCTTTCGATATATTTTATATCCCGGTATGATTGTGTCCCACAGATTTTCCTCATTCCACCAGGTTTCAGTGATGCCTATTATGTCAACCTCCTCATTTAATACTAGGTACTCTAGTTCACCCATCTTATTAGTCAGACTCCTAGCATTTGTGTAGAAGCACTTTAAAAATTTGCCACTGCTTATTTGTCTGCCCTTCCCTGATGCATTGGATTCCTTTGTACACGGTTGTTTGTCTGCTCTGGCCCATGGTTTGCCCTCTCCCCTCCTCTCTTTCTGACTACAGCTTAGAGAATCTCTATCAATGGATTCTCCTCTAAGAGTAGTCTCCCTCCGATTTACGTGCATCTCCACACCAATCGGCTTTCCCCCATCTCTCAGTTTAAAAACTGCTCTACGGCCTTTTTAATGTTTAGTGCCAGCAGTCTGGGTCCACCCTGGTTTAGGTGGAGCCCATCCTTCCTGTATAGGCTCCCCCTCTCCCAAAAGTGTCCCCAGTTCCTAATAAATCCAAACCCCTCTTCCCTACACCATCGTCTCATCCACGCATTGAGATTCTGAATCTCTGCCTGCCTACCTGGCCCTGCGCGTGGAACCGGAAGCATTTCCGAGAACGCCACCATAGAGGTCCTGGATTTCAGTCTCTTTCCTAGCAGCCTAAATTTTGCCTCCAGGACATCTCTCCTACCCTTCCCTACGTCATTGGTACCTACATGTACCACGACCACCGGCTCCTCCCCAGCACTACACATAAGTCTATCTAGATGCCTCGAGAGATCCGCAACCTTCGCACCAGGCAGGCAAGTGACCATACGGTTCTCCCGGTCAAATAGTGAAGTATATTTGTTACCACCACAATACACAGTGATAAATATTGCATCAGACAAACTGAAATTATTGTGGAAAAAGTTATTTTTAGGTACATGTAAAAATTACATAAACTTTTTATATCATCTTGGACTGATGGCAGACTTGTCTTTATAGGCGGAGGGTACACAAAAAACAAAAATTGTAACAATTTTTAAAAGATTTTTCCCTGAAAGCAAAAAAAGGAAAAAGATACAAAAATGATGAAAAATGGTCAAAGATTCTACTAACATAAAATGATTTGCATAACTTAGTCATGAAGTTTCCACCCTCAAGTAAAGCAGTTATTCAAATTCATTCCAATTAAGTTTTTTGCTTTGCTGCACTATATCTACATTTCACATATTGCCAATAACATAACACTTATACAGTGGCGGACCGAGCCATAGTTGCGCCCCGGGCAGTGGGCACGCAGCACATGCGCGCGGTGCCCCTTATCACTTCAATCAGGCACCCCCCATAGTTTGGCACCCCGGGGCAGCTGCCTGGCTAGCCCCCCCTCCCCCTTAATCCGGCCCTGCACTTATAACACTGTCAGTAACAAGTTGTGGGGCAATGCAAGGTAAGGTAAAGAAAAAGACTTTGAGAGACTAAGTTTTATTTAAAAAAAAAAAAAAGAGGTTTTTAAAATATATTATGAAAATGGACTTGACAATGTCCTTTCTTTTTAAAAATTCAGGCAAGTTCATACAGGCTCCCCTTGTGATTTAGTGAAAAATCATTAATATGATCCCATTATTTACTAACAATGTACAACAAAGTACATTTTCTTATCAACTTCAATTTTTTTTTTAAATCACAACTGTTTACAGCTATTCCAGCATAACTCTCCGAATCTGAAAAAAAGATGAAGTTACATGTATGCTATAAGAGGACTATTATAAAAATTAGGTTAGCCTTCTTAAGAGTAAGTTATTATGCAAAATTAATTACCATTGAGAACAACCTGAATTCCTAATTAATTCTGTTAGCAGGTGTCAGAGATTTAAACTAATTGTCATCATTTATAAAAGTTGCTCACAAAAAGAAAGACGTTAATAAGGGATACAGTGTTCCAGAAAACAATTTTTTCCTGTGTCAGATACTTAAGGATGCCTTAGTAATTAAGTACCTGGATTAACAACAAGTTCCAGCTACTAATTCAGTATATGTTCAAAAAATAAGGATGGGAAGGAAGAAAAGTTGAAAAATGCATTAGAGAAGACACATTAAAGGATCACAGCTGCAGATTTTCTTCTCAGACTTCAATAAATGCTTAAAAATAAATTTTCTACTTAAAAGAGAAGCTACTAAATAAAATCCAGTGCATTAAATATGAGTCATTTACCTTCAAATAAACTGAGGTCTCTTCGTAGCCTTGGTCCATAAAGCCCTTCTAATATACTTTCAAAACCTGAAAACAAAAAAGAAATTTAAAACGGTGTACAAAATCCTTTACCCTCAAAATAAAATTAACCAACACAGAAGCCACAACCAGCCAAATACTTTTTAAACATACGTAGCAACTAAATATTGTTATAATTTACCGCGTAGAAATTTTTCTTTATCTACAGTGCCGGTCAACAGAATTAGAAGATCAACTTAGACAAGGCAATTGCCATCTGTACCGAATCAGCCTATTAAGCCATGCCCCAACAACCTTATCAGACTTAAAAATAACTACAAGGAATCTTAAAGGAGAGACGATTAACCTCAAAGCTTCTCCACAAATGAAGTAGTATCTTCATTTCATTGAAGGGTAGGTTCCTCCATGACAAAAATGTGAGCTTCAAAATAAAAAGTTATCTTCAGAATTATAACCTGAATATGCATTCTAATAATGAATTTCTAGTACTGTATCAGTTCTGAACTTGTCTAGACGAACACAAAAGCTGTTTCCTCTTTTTGAATTATATCTAAAATTACATAATGGTGCCCCCCCCCGCATTGTATCTTCCAAGAATTCTCCCTGGTCTCTCGCAAACATTTTAAAATTAAGGATGAGACAAATCAAGATTTTCAAGATTTACCACTTTACCTTAGGCATCTATAAATATCAATTCCATAGGATTACAATGGAGGAAAAGATGATGTGTCAGGAGGAACTGAGGAGGAAGCCGAAGATGTGGTCCAAGTCTACCGCTGAAAGGGGGCAGAGGGTTTCCAACACTGTGTTTGAGTGGCAGGAGGGAGTCTTAAGATATTTATATGCTACAGCTTAAGCGGAGTTATATTGCTCAGTGCTGTGAATAAGCTACCCCCAAAGTGACTCCATGGACAGTGCTGTGTTGGTGAGAGAGCCTCTCCCACAAACACAACTATCAATCACAGGGGCTTGAGTAATTAAGGCAACAGAAGAGCTCTCTCCCATCTTCTTAGATTAGTGGTCCCCAAACTTTTTATGACCAAGAACACTTTTGGAATTTAAGGGCAACCCAAGATCTACCCTGCCTCCTCCTCAAGGCTCTGCCCCACTCAATCAAACCTCCCTCTCTTCATGGCTAGCTCTCCCCACCCTCACCCACTTGTACTGGACAAGAGCAGGGGGTGGTGGCTCAGGAGAGGGATTGCAGTGCAGGAGGGGATATGGGTACTAGCCCTGTGAGAAGGCTCAGAGCTAAAGGCTAGGATGCAGGATGGGGTGCTGGCTCAGCAGGGGGTCAGGGCTGTAGCTTAGGGCTCAAGAGGAAGTTCAGGGTGCTGACTCTGGGAAGGGATGTCAGGGCTGAGGCAAAGGTACAGGAGGAGGGAGTGCTGGCTCTGGGAGGGGAATTAGAGCTGGGATGGGGTACAAGGGGGCGTTGGCTCTGGGAAGGCGTTGTGGATTGCAGTGCAGGCTCTCACAGCGTGGCACTTACCACCAGAAAGTCCAGGTCAGCAGCACAGCAAGGCTAAGGCCGGCTCTCTACCTGACCTAGTCCCATGCTAGAGCCTTGCACAGAAACAAATGTGTACCTGAGGATAAAAATTGGTATCTATTGATCGTAGGGCTCTGCTTCCAAGAGATGCTGTGGCCAAAGAGGGGAACACTGCCACTGCTCCCAGGAACCACTGCCTGCATCAGCAGCTCCTCCCAGACATGTGGCTGTACCACTCCCAGGCCTGTTGCCAGCACGGCTATATGACCCCACACAGGAGACACAGCTGGTGGCAGCACGGCTGGGAGGAACTGCTAGCACAGGCTCCTAGGAATGGTGGCACCATGCTTCTCTTTGGTTGCTGCAGCTCCTGGGAGCAGAGCCCTGCAAATCAGCAGATACCAATGTTTATCCAGGAGCAGACATTTGTACCCACACAAAGCTCTACACACAGCTCCCAGAAGGGACCAACAAGCCTCTCTGGTCCCAGGAGTGGGAGGCATATGGCTTGGCATGCTTCCCTTCTCTGCCAGCACCAGTCCTTTCACCTCCCATGGGCCACAATTTCCCATATCAGGCCATTGGGACAGTGTTTGCAGGCAGGAGCAAAGCGTGGAGATCACTGCACTCTCGCCCCCTCCCTCCACACACACAGAGCTGCACTGGCTGCTTCTGGGAACAAGCTGGAACTGTGGAGCCAGAGCAGGCAGGGAGCCTGCCGAGTGCCAATCGTGACTGACTGGGAGACCCCACGATTGACCAGTTGATCGCGAACCACGGGTTGGTGACTGCTGGCTCAGAGCATCTGCACTAGAGTGCTACAGTGGCACAAATCCATCCGTTTGGCCGTGTGTCTCTAAGCTCTGGAGTACAGTCATTGCCTAAGTATACTTAAAGGGAGTATTACTGCTTTTATAAATGGCCCAGTTGCTCTTTTTACCCCTTCTACTACAAACTTTTATATAATAAATTCATTTTCATCTAAGGCAAATATTAAAAGCAGTACATGAAGCTTTAATTATTGATACTCAAGTACAGTCCTTAATAAAGATATAGTTAAAACATTATTTTATCCTTTTACTCAACTGATCATACAGGTCACTTATATGATGCGATCAATTACAATTTACATATTTGAACCGGAATTTCAAATTTACTCTCTCCAACCTGGATGAACTACACGGCAATGCAACAAACTACTGTCACATCTCTAAATCAAACCTTATTTTATTAAGTAGAATCACAGCTATCCTGGTGAGGAAAAAAGGTGTTTAACACATACTAATTAGCATACAGATTGAAAAAAAAAGATTGCAGCTGAAGCTTTAACATGTAAGTTGATTGAGATAAGTTTTAATGCACAGTCTAGAGTTTAGCTAGACTAGCTAACATGTTAGAACCACAGCTGGCCTTGTCTATGCTAGAATTTCAATGTGTTAAAACACACCTTTTTTTTTAAAGTGTAAACTAGGGATGTGAATAGGTAACCGGATACGGTTAACCAGCACCCAAGAGCAGCCCCCTTCCTGCTGCCTGCCACAAGGTGGGGGTGGTGAGTAGGACTTTGCTTCCCTACTGCAAACAAGCCATATACAGCAATTTACAGATAGTTAACTAACTACAATATTGTCACCTTAAGAGACACTTTACCAGTTTGCCCCTCCCCCCCCAAAAATCATAGTTACTACAATTAAATACAAATAATTACATTGGGGCAAGTCTACACTACGGCTCTACATTTGATGCAGCTCCACCACTGTAACATGTTGTGAAGACACATAAGACAGTAAAAATGCTCCCGTCAGCATAAGTTACTCCATTTTGGCAAGAAGTGAAAGCTGTGTTGGCAGGAAAGCGTCTCCCACTAGCATGGCACTGGTGTGGACAGCACACAACTTGCATCACTGAGGAGCAATGATGCTTTTTCATCCCCCCGAGCAATTCAAATTAGATAGACATCAATGATACGGATTGCACCTATATAAACCGGGACACTCTGGTTCAGGAGGACCATGGATGTTCCAGAATCAGAGAGTCTCGGCACACTGTAGAGGAGGTAGCCCAGCAGTGGGACAGCCAGGAAGTATAGTGGGGTGGCAAGGCAGGGCAGGGAGTAGGGGGGCCAGAAATGACCTTCCCTGGTCCAGCAAAGTATCTCATCCCAAGGGTCTGGACCAGGGTGGTCCAACCTGTAGCGTAAACCTGCCCTATATAATATTAACTAAGAGACAACTTTAATTGATGATGGCTTTATACTGACTCCATCAAATTAAAGTTGGCAGATAACTTTGGATTTTCTTGCCTTTTTCTAGGTTAAGACAGCAATAATGACCTTGATTCTGAAATACCGACCCATTTCATTAGTATGTTTCATGTATGATACCTGTTCTGACCCCAGTGATCAAACGTTCAGGATTTTGTGGCTGTTTCCATTAACATAAAAAAAAGAGTCTGATGATTAAATCAAGTATTTCTTTGATGTAATCTAATTTATTTACAAAGCAAGTACACACAAAGTCCTGATTCCCTGAACACAAGACGAATCCAACTAGGAGGCCAATTTTTTTGCTCACTATTCCAAATCTCCTCCAGCTGACATGGTGCCCAAAATGTTCCATCTCTTAGCATTCGCTAAGATCCATGTTAACAGTGGTTTCTTATTTCCTTCTCTGTTCTCCCCAGACACATACAACTTCACAAACAATACCAGTCTCCCTGTTTTTGCATTCAGTTCCCAGCAAAAAACTTTGCGACCCACGCAGCTCCACTTCTGACCAACTTTCTGTATCATGTACTTTATGGGTGAATGGTCCCTATTGTTTCAGCTATCTTGCTCCCAAAAAATTAGCTTCATTGCTTCTTACTTTTATCCTGAATGAGGGGAAGCTATTACACTCATCTGCTTCAAGAAGATTTCATTCAATGTCTAGCATAATGCCCTACTCCCACCCCAGTCTCAGCTCTGCCCATTGCTCTACTGGAGTCCAAAATGTCTTACCAATCCCAAAAAAAGAGCAAATAATTCACAAATTACACGACACAAGCTTAACTATTTACATATTTACACAGTGGTTTTGCTAAGATACATTCACACCAATCCAAACTAGCTGAAAGAAAACTGGGCGGGGGAAGAACTCCAACGAGATCTGGATGGGAGTAAAATCAGTCAGATGGAGCCTGTTTCAATAAGACTCTGAGGAATGCTTATTTTACCTATGAAATAGATAGCCTGGAACAGAATGTCCATTTTATTCTAAAGGAGGAACTATCACAGCTCTCCCAATCTATGTTTCCAGTTAAAATCTCAGTTTGTGGAGCAAGGAGTCAGCCATGCTCAAACCCTATCCATCTTCTCCAAAGGTCATTATGGATAACTTTGGGTTACATTTTTGTGACTACTGTAAAATGATTACATCATGCTAACCTGGAACAGTGATGGAAAATCCACCATGCCTCTTGGTAAATTGGTCCACTGGTTTATTACTGTCACTGTAAAAATTTATACCTTATTTCCAGTTTGAATTTGTCTAGCTTCAACTTTCAGCTATAGAATCATGTTATACCCATCTGATAAACATTTGTTCCCCATACCCATACTTTAACCTAATTAATTACTTTAGCCCATAATCTTCTCTTTGTACTTACAGACTGAGCTCCTTCTATCTATTTAGTTTAACAATTTCCAATCCTTTAATCCAGTGGATCTCAAACTGTGGGGTGGGACCCTAAAGTGGGCTGTAACTCAAATAGTATCACCAGGGCTGGTGTTAGACTTGCTGGAATCCAAGGCCAAAGTCAAAATCTCATCTCTCAGGGCAGAAGCAAAAGCTTGAGGGTTTCAGTCCTCTGTTGTGGGGTTTAGGGTTACAGGTTCCCCACCTGGGGCTAATGTCCTAGGTCTTTGGCTTCCACCTCCTGGGGTCACGTAGTAATTTTTGTTGTCATAAGAGGGTTGCGGTGCAATTTGAGAACCTTTGCAATCTTTCTTGTGATTCTTCTCTGAACCATCTCCAGTTTATCAACATCCTTCTTGAACTGCAAGCACAAAGACTGGACACAGTATTTCAAGTTGCACCGGCACCTAATATAGAAGTTAAAAAAAAAAACAACCTCAATAATCTTATACGAAAGTCTCTGGTTTATGCATCCCAGGACTACATTAGCTCTTCTGACCACAGCAATCACAGTGGGTCTCAACATGTTCAGATGATTATCCAAAGTTACATCCAAATCTTTTTCCATCATTGCTTCCCAGTGTTAGGGAGGTTTGTTTATGTATGGTTTAAATGTTCTACCTCATTAAAATGAGATGTTGTGACAGTTTAAGTCAGTAATTGGGGAAACCAACATGAAGGCTGCAACCCTTGGCCTAGTAATCCATGTTGGAGCTCCTCAGGCACTGACTACTCACAGACCACTCAAAATCAGAATTTCCTGCCAAGCAGTCACAAGAGTTCTATTCTCCTCAGATTTTTCCCACTCTTTTGGTTTTATAAGTGTAGCCTAAGGTCCAGTGAACTTCAACAGCAGCCCTGGGAACTACAAGTTGTGGACTACAAACTGCAGCATTGTTAGGAGAACTTCCTGGTTCCAACCAGGATGTACTCTCTGCCCCCAGCAGGTTCTCAGCAGTGACTGAGCTAGAAACAGAACACAGGCTGCATGCAGAGAGGAGGGGCTGCTGCATTGTGATCCTGTTATGTGTTTTTTTTACAAGTAGAACCAAAAAGGGCTATAGATAGGGTTACCAGGTAGCTTCAGAAAAAATACCGGACACACTTGATGGGGGTGGGGACGGGAAGCAGGGCTGGGGGGGGCGCACCAGAGATGGCCGCCAGCAGGAAGCAGGGCTGGTCAGGGGGAGGGGTCGGGGGCAGCGGGACTGACCGGGGGAAGGGCGGCTGGCAGGAAGCAGGGCTGGGGGAGGGGGAGAGGGAGTGGGGGGCAGCAGGGCTGGCCAGGGGAGATTGGGAAGAGGTGAACCGGCCGGCAGGAAGCAAGGCTAGTCAGGAGGGGTCAGGGGGAGCGGGGCAGGCCAGGGGGGCGGGGGCGGGGGCAGGGGCAGGGGGAGAGAATCGGCCAGCAGGGAGCGGGACTAACCCGGGCACATGCAGATCCCAGGGCGCTGCCTGTCCTGCGCACGGTCCTGGTGAAGCACGAGCGAGTCTGGCTACGGCTCCACAACGCGCATGCACAGCGCTCAGGACCATGGACAGGGCTTCTCCTCCTCCCCAAGGCGTCACTCCTATGTCAGACACTACCAGAGGCTCCCAGCACCGATCGTGCCCCGCCTCCCAGCCACTCCCCCCACCCAGCTTCAGTCGGGCACCCAGCCAGAAAACACCAGACATTGCACATGTCCAGTATTTTCTGAATTTTTTTTTTAACCGAACAGTCCAGTTTTTGGGCCCTCTGTCTGGTTGAATACTGGACACCTGGCAACCCTAGCTATAGAGGACCCTGAGAGGGGTTTAAGTGACACAAGGGAGAACATGGACTTGGTTGTTGTGGGGCTTAGTTACTGTGGGAGTTAGAACACGTTGTAAGGGGGGTGGCGGGGGAGGCTGTGTTGTATGCTGTAACCTCTTCACCGAGCAGGGGCTAAGCAGGGAGTGAGGTAGAAGCAGCACACAGGCTGCATGCAGAGAGGAGGAGCTGCTGAACTGTGATCCTGTTCTATGTGGCTTTTTATAGAATAAAGCCTGTTCCTGGTGGTTTGTCTGAGTGGGTCTGGTCTGAGGTACCCTTAGTGTGTGTGTATGTCTACACTACAAAGTTAATTCGAACGAACAGCCGTTAATTCGAACTAACTTTAATAGGGGCTACACATGCAAACCGCTATTTCAAATTTAATTCGAAATAGCAGAGCGTTTAATTCGAACTAGGTAAACCTCATTCTATGAGGAGTAATGCCTAGTTCGAATTAAGTAGTTCTGATTAAGGTCTGTGTAGCTAGAGGCTAGCCCTTCCCAGGTTGCCCTGGTGGCCACTCTGGGCCAAACCAGGGAAACTCTTCTGCCCCCCTCCCGGCCCCGGAGCCCTTAAAGGGCCACGGTCTGGCTACGGTGCCCGTGCCAGTTGCAAGCCTGCCAGCACCCAGCCGGCAGACCCTGCACCTGGCATGCCATGAGCCAGCCACCCACTGACACCCAGCCCTCCACCTCTTCCCAGGACCAGGAGCCTGCCTGGGGCCGCAAGAGGTGGGCACCCGCCTGGTCTAGTGCAGAGATCGTGAACCTCATCGAGATTTGGGGGGAGGCCTCCAACGTCCACGATCTCCGCACTAGGCACAGGAATGCGGCCATCTACAGCCTCACGGCTGCCAGCCTGGCCACCAGAAGCCACATGTGGACCCAGGAGCAGGTTTGCATGAAAATCAAGTTGGTCCAATGAGACCCCCCCGACCCTGAGCTCTGAGCTTAGAACATAGGAACGGCCGTACTGGGTCAGACCAAAGGTCCATCTAGCCCAGTAGCCTGTCTGCCGACAGCGACCAACACCAGGTACCCCGGAGGGGGTGGACCGAAGACAATGACCAAGCGATTTGTCTCGTGCCATCCACCTCCAGCCTTCCACAAACAAAGGCCAGGGACACCGTTCCTACCCCCTGGCTAACAGCACTCCATGGACCCAACCTCCATGAATTTATCTAACTTCTCTTTAAACTCTGTTATAGTTCTAGCCTTCACAGCCTCCTGTGGCAAGGAGTTCCACAGGTTGACTATGTGCTGTGTGAAGAAGAACTTTTATTAGTTTTAAACCTGCTACCCATTACTTTCATTTGGTGTCCTCTAGTCCTTATAATATGGGAACTAACGAATAACTTTTCTTTATTCACCCTCTCCACACCGGGCATGATTTTATATACCTCTATCATATCCCCCCTTGGTCTCCTCTTTTCCAAACTGAAAAGTCCCAGTTGCTATAGCCTCTCTTCATATGGGACCTGTTCCAAACCCCTAATCATTTTAGTTGCCCTTTTCTGAACCCTTTCCAAGGCCAAAAGTATCTTTGAGGTGAAGAGATCACATCTGTACAAAGTACTCAAGATGTGGGCGTACCATAGTTTCATATTTCCCCTCCTCCTTCTTCTCCTAGCTTCCCCCTTCCAGCTCCCTCCTCCCAGGTTTCCCCCTCCCCTCTCCCACCCTCTCTCTTCCCCCTCCTACCTCCTTTTCCCAGACTCTCCAGAGTTTAATCCCTCCCCCCAGTTTTGTTCAAAAATAGAAACTCTCTTTATTTAACACACGTGCCATTTATTTTACACATCAGGAAGCAGGGCTAGGGAGGGGTAAGTGGAAGGAGGTGAGGGAGGAATGGGGCACGAGCCCCCGCTGGGGAGGACTGGGCTGGTTCTGCAGGCTCCTCGGGGTGGAAGCTCTCCTGCAGGGCCGCCTGGATCCTGACAGCCCCCTGACTGGTCCCCCGGAGGGTAGCCTGCGGCAAGTGCAGCCAGGCTGATGGCCGAGTGCTGTGATGTGCTGAGTGTGGGCACTCAGGGCACTCCAAGATAGGAATGCTTTGCTGTCCCTCAGCGAGGTAGACAAGCGGGGAACCCTGAGAACTGTCTGTCCGGGGTGAAGGCAGGGTCCCTTTAAGCACGGAGCTCAGTTAGACTCAGGCAGCAGCTCCACACTCTAAGTCCTAACCGGATGCCCTGCCAGCACTGGTTCCAGCCAGCCTTAGCTTCGGTTCAGGGTCCACTCAGTGTGGACATGCTATTTCGAATTAGCAAAAGGCTAATTTGATTTAGGTTTTGTGTATGGATGCGTTAATTCGAATTAAGTTAATTCGAATTAATGGTGTAGTGCAGACATACCCTAATACACAACACACAGCATACCAAGGAGCCTCAAGCCTAACCTGCCACAGTTGTGTACAGTCACAAGGCTTCCCCTTGCTGAATAACCTCACACTGGGCTAGTGAACAGGAGTGATTACATAAAGGACTGTGTTGCCCCAGCCTCAGTGCTGCCCGCCCAAGGGTCAGCAGTGCACAGGTCTATCTATTCTACTGTTTGAGAATGAGGGACAACCGCAGGAGCGACGGCATGAAGTGCAGGAAGAAGAGCATTACCATGCTCACCAACAGACTACCTGCTTGCAAGACCAATAGCCTGTGACTCCTCTTCACCCACCAGTCTGGGACAGGATATCACGGGACTCCCCAGTGCTCCTCCCCAAGGGCTCTAAATCAGACTAAGAGTAGAAAATCCTGGGCACCTTCATCACCTAGTTCTCAGAAAAAGGTGGTCATTATACTTAGGGGTTTCTTACTACTTCAATCACAGAGCCAAAGAGTTTGATTTAGCAGATCTGGGCTTCACACCCCTGCCGCTGTCACGAACACCAGTTTTGTTTTATGTTTGTTATATCAGCATTGGGTTATTTTCCCATTTCTCCCTCTCTTGTAATTACTCCCTAAACAAACATTTTACCTTGTTTGCACCTGAACAGTCTCCTCTCTTTATTGCACCTACACCGGAGGAAGGAACTTACTTCAGTGCTCAATTAATTCACAGGTGAGACCCTGATGGGGGGGGCTGATGCTGTACATCTGACAAGGGCACCAAGCAGCATTTTTAACCATCTTTGCTACCTATGTCCTTGGGGTAACACCAGGATAGAGTCTCCAGTTCTGCAAATATGGCCTACATTCTTTGTTTCTAGATACATACATTTAGGAATATTAAAACTGACAGTTTATCAAGCCAGTCAGTGACCTACCCCTTTGTTATTTATCATCACTTTCCCAATTTTTAAACCTGCACAGTCTTCCATGAGGATTTTATGTTTTCATCCATGCCATTGATAGAGATTCAGGGGGTAACCACGTTGCCTAGAAGAAACTGCCCCTTCTGCTCCACCCCCTCCAGGGCAGAGCTGGCCCATGACCACTACCAAAACTGGTGAAATGGTCCCCCTCCAAGACCTGCCCATCCCTGCAGTAAGTTCTTAAATGATTCCCCATTATCATTCACATTTTTCTGATTAAGTCATTTCTCCCAGTTGATTTGTCTCAATTGTTTTCAGTTTTGTGAAATTGTCACTATTAAAGCACTAAGTGTGTATGTGATATGTTACCAGGCTGAACTTGGTTACATTTATGAATGTGCAAACAGAATAAAGTTATGATCACATGTAACCAACCCACCATATTAGGTTTTTAGTTCTGTGTTAAGTTTCTCTCTCTCAGGACAAGGTCTGTATTGGTTGCAACACTTTAAGTTACCCGATGCCAAGACTAATTAACTCTTTCAGTATGTATTATCCCCCAACTTGAGGTTTCATCCTGCAAGTTTACAAACAATAAAACAGCCTGTCTATCTTGGAAGTATGCAAAAGAATACCACAATCTCCAGCAATACAAACATCATGTATAGTTTGGTTCACCATGGCTTATAGCTGCTTAGAACTAGAACACCACACAGAGGTTACAAGAGTATCGCCTATACAGGGCTATGTAACATGCAGCCTGCGGTGCAATTTGAGTTTACGCGGGGCTCAACATGCAGCCTGCGGATAGGAGCCAAAACAAAAACGAAGTCAATAATAGTCTTCTGTTGATATGCATTTTAATGGTTAAATTCTTGGGACTGTCATTGTTCATTAAAAGTGCTGTCATATGCGTGGAAATCGGGTAAATTTTGCATTTTATTAATATCAGCAGAACGGTCTTAAGTGGGGCCTGCATGTTGTGTTGTCTTACCTTAATCTTTGTATTCATTCCAGTCAGTGTGAAAGAAGCTATTTGCATATACATCTGCTGGTACAGCCACTCCCCAAGTTACGAACAAGTTACGGACCAACACTTGGTCCGTAACTCAAAGTGTTCGTAACTCAGATCCCATAGAGTTACATGGCGACCGCGCTGTTCGTAAGAGCGGATCGCCGTTTGTAACTCGGATCCGCATTTACGACCGCTTTGGTCGTAAGTGCGGATGGTCGTAAGTGGAGGTGGTTGTAACTCGGGGAGCGGCTGTATATGCAACCACACTTAAGTTGCGGCCCTCGGCATGTACTGTATCATTGTGGCCTCTGGGGCTTCCAAAGTTGAGTAGCCCTGGCCTATACCATGACACAGATTCAGATAATTTAAGAGATAGGAGGGAGAATGGAACCTCACTCTGGATGAATATTTAGAAGACCTCACAAGCAAAATCCCACAAAACCACCACAACATGGAGTTTTGTCAGCACATCCAAAAACATGTGAAAACTGTCAGGAGAAAAGCCCTGTATGAAAGTCAAAAGGGATCACGTTGAATGTAATAAAATGTTGAGAAGATAAACTTTGACAGTTTGCAAGATGTAGCTCTGGACTATGGCATATACCTAGAGAAGGGGAGAACACCCCTAACAGCAGCCCTCTCAAGGAATACCTGATGTTACCATGCAGCAGTTGGAGAGGCTATCAATCTGCTCCTACATAAGTCTAAAGCTTCAGTGGACTATTTTTTTTTTTGGGGGGGGGGGGAAAGAGGGAGGAGAAGAGAGTTGGGAGAAGGTAGGGACTGAAAAATAAAAGTTTTCAGCATTGCTAAAATTTGTAGGCACCGTTAGATGTGTTTTTAAAAAAGTTTGATATTCTTGTGGACTCTTCTAAAGCTTGTGTTTTTATTCTTGTGATTTTTATTCTAACTGTGAGACAGAGTAGCAGTTACAGCTCAGTAAAACAGTAGGGATATTAGCATGGAATCATTTACATGATTACCTGACAAGCCTAGGCTTTGCTGCCTCTGTGTAAACATGTAACCTCTAAAAAAAATTCACATTTATACAAATACACGATTATCCCTAGTAAACAGTACACATATACTCATACTAACTTTACAAACACTCATCACTGATCATTTATCAATTTCTGGTGCATCCTATTTTTGTATCACTCTTCTATTCAAATATCTTCATTGATTGAGAGCATTTTGGGCAGAGATAATATCCACATCCAATACTTACTTTTTACTGCACTGAAGAAAAGGATTTTTAGAAAAAAAGTTAACTTTGTAGGGACAGCATAGAATTTACCAGAGTTGATTTTTACCACCTTGAACCCTGGTCTACACCAGGAGTTATTTCAAAACAAGAAGTCGGACTGTCCACACTACCAAGCCCATTATTTCAAAATAAGGGGCTGGTTATTTCTAAATAACTCCTGCTTTCCACAAGGAATAATGCTTATTTCAAAACAGTAGTTTTGAAATAGCAGTAGCCTGGACACTCCACTGCTGCTATTTTGAAATAACTACTCCCCAGCATCGCTCAAAGTGATTACTGATACTGCCTGATGCTCTAAGTCAAGGTAGCGCATCTACATTAAGGGTGCCTGCCTCGGACCAATTTTGAGGCTTTCCCATAGCATGGCCATGCTATTTCAAAATAGTTATTTCAAGAGTTATTTTGAGATTCTCTCTCAGGGCATGTCTACATTAGGAAACTAATTTGTCCCGTTAAAGGCATTTTCGGTTTTACAAAAAGCTTTATTTATGTGCAGCACATTACATTTAGTTTCAGTTACATACACAACTTCTGGATGCAGTAGATTGTTATTAATTTAGGGTTGTACAAAAAAAACTACAGTAGGCACACTATGGCTACATATACATTACAAGGTTTTTGCGCAAAAACTTGGAGCGTCCACACCTCAAATGAGCTCTTGCGCAATTAAATGGGCAGTTAAATGGCAGAACAGAGGGCTTTCTCTGCTGTAGGTAAATCTCTTTTTCTGAGGCATACCTGCTTTTAGCGCTACAGCTATTGAGCAAGAACGCAAGCGTGGACGCTCCTATGGGAAAAAGCACAGTTGCTCTGATGGCCATTCACAGAATGGCCATCAGAGCTTTCTTGCGCAAGAGCGTGCATGCGGTGTGGACGCTCTCCTGCGCAAGACATTTGTGTGCAAAAACTCTTGAGCAGAATGCTTCTTGCACAAGAAGCATGTAGTGTAGATGTAGCCTACCAGTATATGTAATTAAAACAGTGATCAGAATTGTCTGTACATTTTGGTTCACTGTTTTCCTCACTAAAGTTGTGTCATGTCAACTCATGTTTGTTTTAAAATGAAAACTGAAAAAGTCAAACATTATATGACAGCAGTAGAGCTGCACACTTAGGGTATGTCTACACAGCAGTGTTATTTCAGAACAATATTGGTTATTCTGAAATAACAGTCTGCATCTACACACAAGCAATTATTCTTGACATTGTCAAAATCATGTTGAGCTAGAGGATTTCTCACTATGACTCCTGTAGCCCTCATTGTACGAGGAGTAAGGGAAGTCAAAGGAAGAGAGCACTTATTTCAAAATAGAGCAATGTAGACATTCCCAAATTCGAAATAAAAGTTATTTCAACTTAAGCTACTTGATTGATTAGCATAGCTCAAGCTGCGTAGCTTATTTCGAGTTTAGCCCTGATGGGTAGATGTACCCTAAAAGAGTCTGCTGATTGCTTGACAAGTGGTCCAGGTCCATTTGGCCATCCAGAATTCTGTACCAGAAGACCAACTTTGTTGTAACCTCGGTATTATTCAGTTTTGGAGCTTTGGATATAACCATTCAAAAGATTCATTCTATGCTTACTTAAGCATCTGCACCATCAATTCTATTGCATCTTATGGAATCTTAGCAATCTTCAGAATTTCCCCTCCCACAATGCCACAAGGAAAACATTTTCCTTAGCAGCAGATGAAAATATTGATTTTAAATATTAATTCAAAATAGTTTTGCTAAGCAAACACCTTGCAATTTCTTCTTGTTCAGCTGATAATTTCTTTCCTGCATATTTTGGATGAAGGAGGTTGTCCAACATGTGTACAAGAATAATTGCCCCATCATCTCTTTGTACGTTAGCTTTGTGTGGTTCAAAACCTTAACTTTTCATTAGATCCAACCAAACTTCACATGCAACTATTGTGTATATTTGGAGTGCATCAAATGAAACCCCAACTGATTTCAACTAACTGATCAAGTTCTTTTGAGTCTCAGGAAAAAAAAAAACTCTCTTCATTAATGGTTACACAGACCACTATTTAAGTCCTGCCTCAAGATCAGTCACAATCATGAGATAATGCAGATGACACTTTTAGCCATCATTTCCAGGCTTGTTATTTGATGGATTCATCCTTTGGTGCCAAGGATTTTGGGTATCATAAATCATTAGCATTCTGTTATCCATCATCTTGGAGCCTGGTTTACTATTATAAATCTACATATTTTATCAAACAACTTGGGATAAGGTCTTGACCAGGTAGATTTTGCTAGTGTGATATACATGCATATGTTAACCAAAAATAAGTGTGGTCTTCGTTCCAAATAGCTTCTTATACTTTGCATCTTGTTTTCATTTTGTATTAACACTTTTCCCATGTAATTTGTTGCATATTTCCACCCTCAAGCCATCAATAACTGTATCCAACAATTCTCCTACTAATGGTTTTTGACTTGGAGTTTTATAGCCTGGTGTTAAGCAGCTGGTCATATAGCCCCCCCCCCAAAAAATCTGAAATTTGTTTGATAAATTGTTTCAATTCTAGAGTGTAGGTTACAAACATATTCATTTGTGGCTGAAAAACCATGAAACTTCCTCTTCAACTCTGGACAATCTGGATCTGCTTTCATTAATGTATTGGGCCAAATGCAGATTTAACAGTACTTCCATCTTCCGTGTGATTTTAATACTTGTGTGTAAGGTTAGCTATCAGTGTTTTTAATGTGTCCTTTTACAAAGGAAGTGGCAAAACCAATGATTCCTCATATGGTCTGCTAACCCACCTCTTTATCTGTGGTTTCTGCATCAAAGAATGACATCTTTATGAACTTTGTTAAAATAACCATGAATTAGGTCAAGTGGCCTTCCACCTTCGCTTCTGTTGAAATATTTTGACTTGGGTCATTACACTTGGAGTTCAGTTACAAGAATTGCACTTCAGACAGCCAGATCAAGAGAGAATACTGACCTAGACAATTTGAGGTCAATTGCTAGACGAACAAAAAAAATCTGAATTTGTTTGGTAAGAGGAGGGAGAATTCCCAAACATGCAATTTTCATTGCTAAACAGAGAAGGGGAACTCACAGGTTCAGAAGTTTCTATATGAAACAGCCAAAGCTATATAGATTGAAGGGTTTTTGCATTTTATTTCCTTCATTTCAAATTAAATTACTTTAATAGCTTTAGTAATAACTGCTAAATATTTTTCATTGATATTTGTGTATTCTAAGAGGTTTATTTTTTTAGTTTAAATTATTAATCAGTGCCCTGTCCTAAGCTAGATTTTGCCAGGTAATTGACAAGACTGATAATGAATTCATTACTTGGCATGAATTTGTTCATCTGCCCAAGTCTCTAGTAGTCTGAAACTTGCTTTTCCAATTTAAGGAATAAGTTCTGTGTCCCTTCCTCTCCATTTTTTGAACTGTTTTATGACTATATTTATATTACTCTTGTAGAAGAAATAAAACTGAAATTTAGGACTTCAATTTATTTTGTATTTCATTATTTTCAATGTTTTATTTCAAATGCATCCTCTTCCCCCCCCCCCACCCCCACCGCTCAACCCTGCTTCACTCCCAACTCTGCTCTGGTCCTGCCTCCAGGCATGACCCTGCACCTCCAATCACAGTTGTAGTCCTATGCCCAAGATCACCCCCAATCACCCCTACCCTCCTTGCCCCATTCCCGTCTTCTCCACCCAACCCAGGATCTGTGGCTATGCTCCTGGCCCTCTGGGCACAATCCCAAAATAGTGTTCTACCTATTTCCTCGAGGAAAGCATTGGATGTTATCGTAACAATAAAAAATTTTTGGATAAAGAGGATTCCTGAACAAACCTTGGAAGAATCCTTCCACTAGATAAGTGACTGTAGGACCCAACTGGATAGAGATACCTGTTTGTTGAGACTATGTTAGTTCAGTATATAAAAGTGTCCAGAGCCATCCCTCAAGTCAGAGGTGTAAATTGGAGCATTTTAATATTAAACATGTAAGCTGCTACACTTCTCAGAAGTTGCAGACATGTCCTTGCTGGAGCTTGACGACTGAGCTGCATTCTTCAAATAAGGTTAATTAGAGCAAGGAATGTGTCAGGAGGGAGAAAAAGCATGACCTGTCACTAAATCCAGAAGTACACCTATACAAAAATATTCATTGTGTAGTGGTCAAAGCCAATTCTCAAGATTTATTTGTAAACCTAAATTGCAGCATAGTTATGTTTTTGTTTGAACAGCCAACCTTTTGGACACCTACTAGGAGTTATATAGGCTTTATTTTCTAACTGTCTTAGCTAGCTAAATAGATTTTTATAAGCTTTGTTTTATAGCAGTTGCTAGATATTAAAATTTAGCAAGTACTATAAGTTAATAAGAAACTGTTTAAAACTATCTAACTTTGTAAGTCTAAAAACAGTCCTGCCTGCTCCTCTGTAAGAGAAATCGCTTTCTCTAGAATGAGCTGTCCTTTGAGTGAGGAATGTGTAAATGTGGGAAGACAACAGTGATAGAAGACTCCAGGCTGACCATCTGGTGCTGGTTAACAAGAAGGTGTGAACTCAGGCCTTGGTCAAATTCAGGAGGGCTGAACCGACTTCTCAAAAACAAGAACTTACACCTGTGAACGAGAAACCAGCTGCAATCAGTCCCAGGACATTCAAAGTACTGATGAACAGGACAATGGAAACAGCCTTGAGATAAAACAGAGGACTGCAGCATGACACTGCAAAAAGCCATAGTCTAAAGTTGGGTCTTACAACCACGAAAGTGTGGTATGTAGCCATGAAGCTTTGGGTTAGTCCTGTGAAAGCAACTTTGGAAGATCAGACCACTACCGACAAGAACCTGGCTCCTTCCTTGTGCCCTGCCTACTTGGCCATCAGGCTTGCACAAACACCAATAAGGCCTGGTCTGCACTATGAATTTAGATCAAATTCAGACACATAAGGTTGATTTTCTAAACAATGTGTCCACACTACCAAGGTCATTGTCAACTTTAAGGGCTGCTGAAGCCAATTTGGGGTACTCCTGCTTTTATAAGGAGTAATGCAAATTTTGACCCTGCATGGTCAAATTACGTTACTGTAGACCCAGCATTGAGAAAGTCAATATTCTTGACTTCTGGGAGGCATCCCACAGTCCTTTGCTGTAAGTGCTCTGACCAGAACTTGCACCTCTGCTGCTATCCAAGTGAACATGAAAAGCCCCAGGAATGTTTGAATTTCCTATGTGGCCAGGAATGTTTGAATTTCCTGAGCAGCACATGTGGCCATGACTTCCATGATTTCAAGTTGCATGAGCTCTAGTTCCCACAGGTGCAAAAGAGCACCAGCATGGAGTGAAAGTAGAAGGCAGCTTGGGCTGAAAGTGATCATGAAATCAGTGTTCATAATTCTAAGGAATGGTAAAAGGGAGAACAGCAAATTAGAGACAATAGATTTCAGGAAGGCAGATTTTGGTAAACTCAGAGCTGGTAGGTATGGTCCCATGGGAAGCAAGACGAAGAGAAAAAACAACTGAAGAGAATTGGCAGTTTTTCAAAGGGACATAATTAAGAGCCCAAATGCAAACTATTCTACTGTGTAGGAAAGATAAAAAGTATGGCAAAAGACCGCCCTGGCTTAACCAGGAGACCTTCCGTCAAATTACAAAGGATGAATGTAAGTGAACACCACACGTATTCAGGGGCAAGATCAGAAAGGCACAGGCACAAAATGAGCTCAATCTAGCTAGAGACATACAGGGTAAAAAAGGACATTCTATAAATATATTACAAGTAAGAGGAAGACCAAAGACAGGGTAGGCTCACTGCTCAGTGAAGAGGGAGAAACAACAGGAAACTTGGAAATGGCAGTGGTGCTTAATGACTTCTTTGTTTCAGTCTTCACCAAGAAGTTCGATGATGAAGGGATGCCTAACATAGTGAATGCTAATGGAAATGGAGTAGGTTTAGAAGATAAAATAAAAAAGAACAAGTTAAACATTACTTAGAAAAAAGTTAGATGTTTTCAAGTCATCAGGGCCTGATAAAAATGCATCCTAGAACACTCAAAGAGCTGATAGAGGAGGTATCTGAGCCTTTAACTATCATTTTTGAAAAATCATGGAAGTCGGGAGAGATTCCAGAAGACTGGAAAAGGGCACGCTTATTAAGTTTGCAAAAGATACCAAGCTGGGAGGGGTTGCTAGTGCTTTTGAGGATAGGGTCATAATTCAAAGTGATGTGGACAAGCTGGAGAAATTATCTGAGGTAAATAGGATGAAGTTTAATAAGGACAAATGCAAAGTACTCAACTTGTGAAATTGATTGTTCCTTCCTACCTACAAAATGGGAAGTGACTGTCGAGGAAGGAGTACTGCAGTACAGGATCTAGGGGTCATAGTGGACCCCAAGCTAAATATGAGTCAACGGTGTGACACTGTTGGGGAAAAAAAATTCTGGGATGCATTAATAGGAATGTTGTGAGCAAGACACGAGAAATCATTTTCCGCTCTACTCTGCGCTGATTAGGCCTCAATGGGAGTAGTGTGTCCAGTTCTGGGTACCACATTTCAAGAAATATGTGGAGAAATTGCAGATAGTCTAGAGAAGAGCAACAAAAATGATTAAAGGGCGATGAACTATGATGGAAGGCTGAAGGAACTGGTCTGTTTAGTTTGGAAAAAAGAGAAGACTGAAGGGACATGACAGTGGTTTTCAGGTATCTAAAAGGGTGTAACTGGAGGGGAGGGGAATTGTTCTCCTTAGACTCTGATGACAGGACAAGCAGCAATGGCTTAAACTGAAGCAAGGGAGGTTTAGGTGGGACATTAGGAAAAACTTCCTCACGGTCAGGGTGGTCAAACACTGGAATAAATTCCCTAGGGAAGTTATAGAATCTCCATCACTGGAGATATTTAAGAGGAGGTTAGACAGACATCCATCAGTGATGATCCTAGACAGTGCTTGGTCCTGCTGTGAGGACAGGGGACTGGATTTTATGATCTCTCAAGGTCCCTTGCAAATCTAATACTCTAGGATTCTATGATATCTCCATGAAGCTCTTAGGTACTCTGATTCATCTCACAAGGTTTCTGGGGAGGACTGCCTTATCCCATCCTCTACAGTAG
This sequence comes from Pelochelys cantorii, assembly GCA_032595735.1. NCBI lineage: Eukaryota > Metazoa > Chordata > Testudines > Trionychidae > Pelochelys > Pelochelys cantorii. Next base: position 30,916,101 of record CM064331.1, read on the forward strand.
GACACCTTCTCATGCCAAGCCAGAAATAAGTGGTCTGGTGTCATTGCAGCACAAGGCCCAGGTTTCTGGCCACATTTAGTTATCAGCTGCCTTTCACTCTGTGCGATTCAGAGAAGACTCATCTCTCACATGGAAACCTGGATGAAGGAAGAAGGCAAGCCATTAGCTAGCGGCTGCTTCTGCTGCTAGCATGGTGGCAGCCTCTGGCACCCTAGCCCTCCCTTCTTCCCGCAGACTCTTCTGGGACTGGAAAGTACCACTCTCTCAGAAAGCAGGGTGTGGCAGACACAGAGGAAGGAAGCTGTGTGAGCAACCACCCTGCCCCACCGGCATGACCAGATCATCCCCAAACCCTCTTGCACCTGCAAGATCATGCCCTGGCAGGCCCTTTCCCATGCCTGCCTCCAAACTATGAGAGTCCAGATGTTCTCTTGAGAACTCTAAAGCATTCACTGTACAGCAAGTACACATCAAAAGTTTTATTTGGCCTTGCACAGAACCCATCTCCATTGTCTTTAGTGAGACCCTTGCTGTATGTGAACAGATTTAGATTGTAGGCTCCACAACATCTCCTGTAATGTGTGCCCTTGTAACTTTGTATTACAGCAGGAAGCTTGCTGTGCACTGCCTGGCTCCAGGGACTGTCTGGCTCACACAAATCCATAGGTGAAAATGGACATGGGAAGATATGTTTAAGGAGCAAATCTCATGGAGGAATAGACTTTTGGAGAAGACGCGAGCAGAGTGGCAGGATAGAACAGCAGAGTGGCAAGAGAGGAGAGCATGCAGGGAACTGCAAGCCAAGCAACAGGAGAATGTCTTTTCCTCCCCACCAGCTGTGATGAAGCGTCTGGTGGCATGCCTGGAGAAGACCCGCCGCCTCACTCCCCGCACCCAGCCCTCCCATCCTGTGCAGAATAAGCCAGTTCCATAACTTCCTTCTGCAGGGCCCCAGGAACAGGGCCCCAGGGAAGCCTCAGGCTCCAGGGCCTTGGGAGGCAAAAGGCTGTCCTCATGTTTCAGATCCTCTCCCCCACTCCACGCCTTTAGATCCCACTATGGACTTCCTTTTCTGTCCCTACTGAATAAAAATTCATGATCTTTGAACAACAGTCTCTTTTTTGCTTCCATAGAGGGGATGGATTAGGGCCGTGGTCACAAAGCCTTCAATCACGATCGACTGGTCAATCAGGGGGGCTTGGACGGTCGATCATGAGGCGTTCAGGCCCCTCCTCCATTTCCTCCCACCCCCAGGAAGCAGCCACCCCTGACGCTACCTCCAGCAACAATGGAGGTAGCTCTGGCTTCTTGCAGGGGGGGAGGGGAAGGGAAGAGTCCCGCAGCTATGAGCACCCTGCCCCCAGCCCCCACCCACACCCTGCTACCAGCACAGTTGGGGCCACATTAGTGAGGCTTGGGGGGGGGGGGGGGCGCGCTTTGGAGCAGTTGGGTTTTTCTGTGTGGCTCCGACTGACTTTTCTGTGGGTCAGTGACCTCTGACTCAAAACAGGTTCCCCGCCCCTCTCATACATAAAGACAATGCTGAAACCTTTTGTGTTTGGTGTAATTTTATTTAACAATGAAGCCTCTCCAACAAGCCCCCAATTGGGGCCAAGCCACTATCTGGCCGCAGCATCATAACACTCCTACACACCCCCAGACCCCACATCTGAGCCTGTCATACACTGGAGCCCCCTGTCCTGAGCCTCTCACATCCCCAAACTCCTGCACCCCCACATCCTTGGTCTTCTGCCACAACACTCTTGCACCATCCACACACTGTAACTGTGTGTCCTGAACCTATCATACTCCCAACCTCCCTGCCCTGAGCCCCTCACACACCACAACCTAAACTCCTGCAACCTCATATCCACAAGCCTGTGGCTCACTCAGCACCCCAACCCTCCATCTGACCCCAACACTCCCCAGTCAGGAGCTCCTTCCCTGAGCCAGCATCCCCCTTCTCCACTTCCTCCTGCACCCAAATTCCCTCCCAGAGCTTGTACTTCTCACCCCTTCCCACACCAGAACCTGCACTTCCTGTCTCAATCCAGTGAGAGTGTATAAGGGCTGGAGATAGCAAGTGATGGAGAGGAGGGGGGAACAGAGAGGTCAGGGCCTCAAGAAAAGGGTGGGTCTTGGGGAAGGGATGGGGTAGATCTTGGCTTGTCCTGGGTGTAAAAAGGTTGGAGACCACTGAATTAGGGGAATAAAGGCAGTCACTCTGAACGCAGGGGCACCTCGCTGAAAGCAACATGCAGGAGTCTCAAAACTGGCTATTCATAAAAAACTTTTTTCAAAACATCTCTGATTTTCACTGATTAGGCCACGGGTGGCCAACTCATAGCTCTCGAGCCACATGTGGCTCTTTGATTAAAAAAAATGCGGCACCCGCTTGCGGCTGGCTGCCTGGAGGGAGAAGTACATGGCAGCAGCGGCAGTGGCTCCAGGACCCATGCGTTAGGTTAGAGCTGAGAGGGGTACGTGTGCCTGGCTCTGGGAGGAGAGGGGGATTGGGTTTTGGGGAGGGGGGACTGGGGGTGCCTGGCTCTGGGGAAGGGGGGCATTGGGTTTGGGGGGGGGTGAGGGCTGAAGCACGTTAAACTCAAAAGCAATGAGGAGTCCTATGGCACCTTATAGGCTAACCTATAGACTAGTCTATAGGTGCCACAGGACTCCTCGCTGCTTTTGCAAATCCAGACTAACACGGCTACCCCTCTGATACTTAAACTCAAAGTCTTCATGGATACAGAATAAGGCAGCCAACACAGACGTCATTTAAATTCCAGGGCAAAAAAAGAATCAGCATGTATCTGGTTTACACTGTGTTTCTTTAAAGAAAATCCAAAAGCTATTGTTTGCCAGGCTGAAGCAATTATTCTGAGATATAAGTCTCTCCTTTTGTTTTTGAACCGCTCATATTTACAGTCTGGGACGGGAACTTCAAATTGTGCTAATTTACCTCTCAGTTCAGTTTAATTTTAAAAACTCACAGGACATAATAGAGTAGTAGTGTTAAATTTAAAATTCATGGTGGGGATGCTTTTTTTTTTCTTCTTAAGTGTGAGAATATTACTGTATTTTTAAAGGTTTTTTTTCTGAATTTTATGTTTGTTCCTGTCAAGTTCTCTGAAGATCTATGGACTGGAAGGGATTTTTTTTTAAGTGACTAGAGACTTCATTGGTTTTTGTCCAAAATGTCCTGTAATGTTATTTTTATCACTACATTTTGTGTACTATAGCTTTCTTTCTATATATAGATATAAATAAATATAGAATACGTGGCTCTTCGCACTCTATCCACCACTATTTTGATTCTTTGTATCTAACTGGTTGGCCACCCTTGGGCTAGGCGCTCCGCTTTATATCCCTCCCCCCTCCCCATGCCAAATAACTTTCCACCTTGCTCTCACAATTATGCAGCACGAAACATGCTGCCAGCACAAAGGGAATGTTGTGTTCACTGAGGTCCAACTTAGTCACTAGACTCTTAAACTTTCCACTTAACCAAAAAGGGCATTCAACTACCATTCCGCACTTGCTCAGCCTATAGTTGAACTGCTCCTTACTGCGGTCCTTACTGTATGGCTTCATGAGCCACGGAGCAAGGGGGATGGCTAGGCTGTCACGGAACACCATTGGCATTTCCATCTCTCCAATTCTGATTTTCCAGTCTGGGGAAAAAAGTTCCAGTGTGCATTTTTCTGAAGAGGCAGGAGTTCCTGAAGATGTGTGCATCATGCACCTTTCCTGACTATCCCATGTGATGTACACGAAAAGGACTTTGTGATCCACCAGTACCTGTAGTATCATTGAGAAGTACCCTTTGCAGTTATGTACTCCTTGGCAAGGTGGTTGGGTGCCAAGATGGTGATGTGCATTCTATTGCGGTTAGGGACCCCCATCGTGACAAAGCCCTCCACTGTGGCACCCATGTTTCCCAGAGTCATCGCCACTCTCGGAAGCAGAATGGTATTGATTGCCTTGGCTACTTTATAACAGCCCCCACTGTAGATTTCCCTACTCCAAATTGATTCCCAACTGACCGGTAGCAGTCTGGTATTACAAGCTTCCACAGTGCAATCATCATATGCCACATGCTTCTCCACTGTCACAGCGGGTCTCGTTCAGGTGTCCCTGTGCTTCAGGGTGGGGGGAAAGCCATTTGCAAAGTTCCACAAAAGTAACCTTGCACATTTGGAAGTTTTGTAGCCACTGCTGATCATCCCATACCTGCAGCGCTATGTGGTCCCATCACTCTGTACTTCTCACGGCACCAGAACCAGCATACCACTGTTTCCAGAGGATCGATTGCCATCTCGTGTTTCCATCAGCACCAGGGCTGGCCTGTAGACCTTGTCCATTAAATTCCGAGATTAGTCCTCTTCCAGGCAGAGTGACATGAATACTCTCTCGAAATACTGCACCATTAGGCGCGCCAAGGTAGACATCAACATCACAATGGTTTGATGCAAAACGGGATCCATGCTCACACCACTATGGTATCTGCGCTGGTAACCTGGGCCAAAAAGGGCGCAAAAAAGACTGTTTCCCATTGATCTCAAGCAAGGGGGAGGAGGGGAGAAGAGAGAGTAGATGAGCACATTATGGGATGCTGAACACATAAACCCAGAACCACACACACTTCAGTTTTGGTCCCACTGTGCACTAGGGATATGAAGACATGCACAAGTTTACACATTTACACTGACAGCATGTCTGTCACCAAACCTTCCCAGTATAGACATAGCCTCAGATAAATAGCCATAGATATGAATGATGCCTATCTGAGGCTCTGTCTATACTGGGAAGGTTTGGCAACAGAAGTGCTGTTGGTATGCAAATCGGCAAAAGTGAAAAATGGTTTTTCTGCCTCCAACTGCTGACATTTCATGGCCACATAGCTTTATCGACAGGAGAGCTAGCAAAGCAACGTGGATAAGCATCCCACAGCGCAGTATAGTGGGAAGGCAAAGCTGATCCCTGCGCTTCTTGGGATTTTCTTCAAGTTCTCCCACAGCAGTCTCAGCTGCTGGGAGCAGCATCATGAGCATCTCTGTGAGCTCTGCGCAGAGGAACGTCAAAACAGCACAGCAGTCTCTCCAGCCTTCCCCCTGCAGCAGCAGTCTGCCTGCTGATTTGTTTCTAGCAGAGCAGAACAGGAACATTCCAACGATTTGCTCTCTGTTTGTTCCCCAAACGGAGCAGCTCACTCAGCTGTCAGATACTTTGCAGAGCTTTGAAATGGGAGGGCACATGCCTGCAGGGCAGCAGAGATTATAAAACTGAGCACAGTCATGAGGGCAGGCATTGCGAGATACTGGCAGAAGCCATTTCCCTTGATAAAAAACAGACAAGAGTCCACACTGGCTCCTAGTCAACAATAAAAGAAGGGAAAAAAGATAAGTCTTTCGCAGGGGTGGAAGTTTTTTGTTGCCACAACTGGGTGTTCTTCCCTTTCCCCAACAAAAGTTGCTTTGTAATGTATACGGCTCTCCCTATTTTGTAAACAAAAACTGCTTTTTAGATACAAAATGTGTCAGTGTAGACATAGCCCAAGACTATTACCCATCCATGACAGACAGTCCTCTCTTCACTCCACCTACCTAACACCACCACCACAGCACATAGTGGAAACTTAAACTCACTTGTGGACGCAAAGGGTGTCAAAATATTACAGAAGATTCCCACTGTCACAATGGTTTATCAATCTGATTGCTTAATATTGTGACAATTTCTTTTGCACCCATTCTTAAATTGTTAATTGATTTGGCAATCCTCTTTGTATCAAATTTAAACAATTTTGGTCCATTTCTTTTTTTTTTTTTTTTTTTTTTTTAAAGAGTTACTCTGCCTATAGAAAAAAAAACATTCGTTTCTTTGTCAACAAATGCATTTATTAATATAGCACTACACTGCTGAGAAGAATGCGGTGCTAGCAACATATAAACAAGTCAAGAGCATCAGGCACTTTCCTACATATAAATGTGTCTCTTGGCAAAAGACTATTACATGAAAAACTTAAAAAACAACAAATGGTCTGGTAGCATTTTATAGACTATCATACATGATACCAGCTACATGTTCTGTTAGTCTATAAAAGTGCTACTAGACCATTTGTTGTTTTTTAAGTTTATCCTGTAAAGACTAACTTGGCTACCCCCTGAAGCTATTACATGAAAGTCACTTAAAAAGAGCTAAGTCATCTTACCTTCCTCCAGTAGACTCCCTCTATTCAGTTTAATGCTAAACTTGGCAGGTCCACAACGGTTTTAGCTTGATCACAGAAACAATAGCAATCTCAAATTTCTGCTTAAAAAACCTTTACTAGGAGACTAATGTGCTTAAATCAACAGCTTGAAAAACATTAGCACTTTCTTGAAAGTAAACTCTCCCATATCAATATATAGATCACTGACAAAACTTCCCATGTAGCCATCCCGCACATACACTACTCAGTAATACCTGTGGAGTCTTAGATATATTTAAGGGTGTGCATAATATTTATTCTTCTTAAAGATTAAAAGTATTTATATTGGAAAGACAGTCTCTAATGGAAGCTATGAGGGAAATGAGTTTGAGGAAAACAGGAAACCCACCCTAGAAACTATGTAATTTTAGATGCTTGCAGCCAGTACCAAAGATGCATACAGGTCTCCGTAGTTTTTAGGCTTGGCATAACTTTTTAATTATCTGAACATTTCAGTATTTTTCTTTCCTCCAGAGTTCTGGGGAATTATGGGGCAGGCAACTGTAGATTTTTAGATTCCGAGCTTTGTAACTATTCAAACAAATTATAATCTTGAGAACTTTGTTTGATTTTAAAGCAGCATTCTTCTTACTTTACCTGTAAGTTTCTATTGTCAGCAATGGAAACATTTTTTTCAATTGATTTGTGTGTATACAGTCAAGTTGACATTTACATATTAAAAGAATTAAATTCTTCCAAGCCTAATTACATATTGAACAGCAAGATCATTTTGTACCACTTAGTCTTGCTTTTAGTGTTTGAAATGTTTCCAAAAACAAGTGGAAAAGAAAAAGGGTATCTGTGTTCATCACCTAACTAAATGAAAATTCATCTCAGAGCTGAATTTGTTGGCCACCATCTTCAGATCATTAAGGGCAAAGGCTAAAAGACAGAACAAATTGAATTTGTTCTAATTACTTAACAAGTACACCAATACACAAATGCATGTTGTTTCTGGTAGAGGGGAAGGTAGTCTAACAGTCAAGACTAGAAAATTCTGTATGAGGTGGCTTTTCCTATTTGGGGCAATCTATTCTAAGGATGTATTGGAAAAGCAGTGGGAAATATTTGATAGAGGTAGACTTATTACTTCCTATAATTGCTTATGGCAGTCTACTAGGGCTGTCAAGGGATTTTAAAAGTTTGTGATTAACTGCATTGTTAAATAGAATACCATTAATTTCAATATTTTTGGCTATTTTGTACATTTGAAAATATACAGATTGGACCTTCCTGGTCTGGCATCTTTGGGACTTGACTGGTCCTGAATGAGGGATTTTGCCAAATCAGGAAAGGTCATTTCTAGCCCCCCTGCCTTCGCATACACCTTCCCCTGCCACCCTATCAGGCTTCTTCCCCACTCCCCAGCACCCAAGCTGTGCTACACAAACTCCTGGTGCCCCCCACCCCCAACATCATGCCAGGCCCTCCCAACCCCAAGACTCTTATTCTGGAGCATCCACGATCCTGCCAGAAATGGATGTTGCCGGACCAGAGAGTCCCAGTTTATAGAGATGCAACCTGTATTGACTTCAAATTACAACAGATTACAAAAGTGTCCAGTGTTCAACTTTATATTTTTAAATATTTGCACTATAAAAACAATAGTATTATTTCAATTCACCTAATACAAATACAGTAGGATGATCGCTTAGGAAAGTTGAACTTTCAAATGTAGAATTATGTACAATATAAGGATGTTAAAGAACAGGTATTCTACTAATTGTGTAGTCAATACAAATTGTCTACATCAGTGTTTCTCAATCAGTGGTACAAGTATCCTTAGACGTACTCGAGAGAAATCGGGCGGGGGGGGGGGGGGAGAAGACGACATCAACACAACTGAAATTTGGAGAAAACTGAATTTAAGTTTTATAGCGCTTTACTATTTTTTTTTTTACTTTTTATACACAAAAATTTCATCGCCTGCCCAGCTATGGTTAAGTTTTTTAAATAAATGTGTGTCACAATGGTAGAAAAAATTTGTGTCTGAAAACTGTAGATACTCGGGGTACTTACAGTTTTTTTTGAAAAAGGGATACTTTATAAAAAAGGTTGAGAATCACTGGACAACATGGTTAGTCGATAAGGGGAGGCTCGCTCCAGGACCGCTGTGCCTCCGCATTTTAAAAAGGAATAAGAGCCTGGTGACTCTTACTACATTTAAAATGCAGAGGCACAGCAATCCCAGACCCATGAGCTAGGACTACTTGGTCCAGGTTTGCACTGGATCCAGCATCCCCTGTTCGTGGCAGTCCAGCTGGCCACAGGCAGGGGCTGCTATGGCAGCAGCAGCCTACCCCACCTCACCCCGCTGTTATAAACTTACTTTGTTTTGGGTCATTTTTATTTGTTTAATTCTACATTTTTAAGTTCAAGTTCAACTTTCATGATAAGATTGCACTACAGTACTTGCATGAGGTAAACTGAAAGATACTATTTCTTTATCATTTTTAGAGTGTAAATTTGTCAAGTAAAGTGAGAGCTTCACACTTTCAATTCTGTGTTGTAACTGAAATCAATGTTTGAGAATGTAAGAAAAATCCAAAATATTTATTTTACTTGGTATTCTATTAGTTTACCAGTACAGTTAAAAACTAAACTGCAATTAATTTGCATCAATCACTAGTTAACTGCAAATCATTGGACAGCCTTACATTCTGCAAAGCTCATACTAAATGAAAATTTCCTCCTAATTTGCAAGAGGCTTTGAAAAGAAAGGAAGCTGCTGTATTCGTAGTACTTCTAAAAGAAAAACCTACTACTAACTGGTTACTTATGTCCAGGGCTCGATGAACCACAGCAAGATCTACTCGCAAGATCAGCTCCCGTTGCGTTGGCTGTGGAGAATCCTAGAGTGATGCTGGTATATCAACACATATATACCACTGTCTTCCTTCTTGCCAGCTACTCCGACAGAGGGGAAGGAGGGTGAGTATTGGAATGGACGTGACCACCACAACACCAGTTTAGAGAACAGGTAATTGTCTTTTCTTCGAGTGCTTGTTCATGTCGATTCCAATTAAGGTGACTCCCAAGTTGCTTCCCCGTGGAGGTGGGGTCGGAGATCAGAATCACAGCCTGCAGGATTGCCCTGCCAACTGCTGCATCGTCGCTGGAGGACTTATCAATTGTATAATAGGCCACGAACATGCAAATCGAAAACCAGGTAGCTGCCTTACAGATTTCCTGCAAGGGGACCAGTGCTACAAAGGCCCTGGTTGAGTGAGTGGTCTATGACTGGAGGGTGAGGGACCCCAGCTAGGTCATAGCAGGTGCATATGCAACGCACTACCCAGGCCGAGATGCACTGAGCAGAAACCAGATCTCCCCTCATCTCTTCTGCTATAGCCACAAACAACAGTGTTGATTTCCTAAAGGGCCTAGTATGGTCTATATAGAAAGCTAAGGCCCTCCTTACATCCAGTGTATGCAATGCCCTCTGCCTATCACTAGTGTGGGGCTTAGGATAGAAGACTAGGAGGAAGACCTCTTGTGACAGATGGAAGTGGGAGATCACTTTCGGCAGAACAGCTGGGTGCAGCCTAAGCTGCACTTTGTGGAAAACTGTGTATGGTGTGTCTGAGGAAAACCACGTATGGTGGCTCAGATACCCATCTTGCTGACGTGACTGCCACCAGGGAAGCTACCTTCATAGACAGATGCAGCAAAGAACACTGAGCCATTGGTTCAAAGGGCGGACCCAAAAGTTTATTAAGCACCAGATTCAAGTCCCAAGCAGGTACAGGTGGATGACAATATGGATACAACCTGTCCAACCCTTTTCTGAATCAGGTCACCTTGGGGTGGCCAAACAGAGTGCTGGGAGCAACCTGGATGGAAAGTGGACACTACCACCATACTGTCTTTGACTGAGGAGGCCACCAGCCCTGAGATCGTAAGTGCAACAAGTACTCCAATACCACTAGGATGGGCGACTATCCCAGGGACACATCTCACCCATCACACCAGTTAGAAAACCTTTTCCATTTGGCTAAATATGCCACTCTGGTAGAGGGCTTCCTGCTGCCCAATAAGACCTCCTGTACCTGGGTTGAGCACTGAAGCACTAACGAATTCAGCCATCCAGTTTCCACGCTATTAGACAGAGGGAGTGCAGATCTAGGTGCCTGAGGCACCCCCGCTGCTGAGTCAGAAGGTCTGGGTACAGGGGAAGAGTTATCAGGGTTTCTACCGCCAGGCTGAGCAGGGTAGAGAACCAATGCTGGCACGGCCACGCTGGTGCCAACATGATCAGGCGGGCTCCGTCCCTCCAAGATTTCCCAATGTACCAGAGGAACTGGGGGAAAAAAAGCGTACAAGAGAGGTGTCTCCCCCCAGTGGTAAGCAAACACGTCTCCTGTGGAACCCTGATAGTTATTCTGGAACAAACAAAAGGCTGGGCATTTCTTGTTTTCTGGGATGGAGAACAGGTCTAGACAAGCAGTCCCCCACCTTCATAAGACTGATCTTATCACTTCCCCCCTAACTGACCACTCGTGGACCATAGAAGTCCTGCTAAGGGTGTCTGTCAATGTGTTCTGCAGCCACAAGAGGTACTGAACTTCAAGATGGATACTGTGTTTGACAATAGCGCCATAGCCTCTGTGCCTCTTTGCATAGGCGAGATGACCTCGCCCCCACCCCGCCATGTTTTTAATATAAAACATCACAATTGTATTGTCTGTAGACACTGATACACACTGCCCCTGCATCTGGGTTCGGAACACCTGGCATGCCAATCTGACTGCTCTCAGTTCCTTCACACTGATGTGAAGAGTTGTATCCGTGGGTGACCACAGACACTGCGTCCTTAGGTTGCCCAGGTGGGCTCCCCACCCCATGTCTGATACAATTTGCCCCTCTAAACTCCACTTTGACTCTGGTGACGAATGTATGCCCTCTGCCAGGTTGTGGAGGTTCAATCACCACCTGAGGGACTCCAACACCCTCTGGGCAATGGATACTACCATATCCAGGTCATGACATGCGGGCACAGAGACCAAAGTGAGTCACTGCTGAAGAGGCCTTAGGTGTAGACAAGCGTACCTGATCACATAGGCCACATGATGTCATGTGGCCTATGAGCCAGACACACATCCTTGAGGTTGTGATAGCATAGTGCATGGAAGGAGTCTACAAGGTCCTGAATGTTCTGAGCCCTGGACTCTGGCAGCAGAGCCTTTCCTTTGTTGAGTCCAAGGTTGCCCCTATAAACTCTATCCTCTGCACCAGGGTCAACACCAACTTCTCCTTGTTGAGGAGGATCTCCAGTGTTACACAGAGTTCTAGGGCAAAGTCTATGTGAGCTATCAGGGCATGTCTAGACTACATCCCTCTTTCGAAAGAGGGATGTAAATCAGACAGATTGAAATCGCAAATTAAGCCAGGATTTGAATTTCCCATTCTTCATTTGCATAATGGCAGCCACACGTTTTCGAAAAAGGGCTTTCAAAAGAACACATGGCCGCCATTATGCAAATGAAGCGTGGGAAATTTAAATCCTGGTTTCATTTGCAATTTCTACCTAATATACATCCCCTCTTTTGAAAGAGGGATATAGTCTAGAAATGCCCTCAGTTGGGGTCTGGAGTGGGCCTTTGTCAGCCAGTTGTCCAGGTAAGGTAATACCTGCACTCCCCTCTTTCGAAGGAAGGCTGCTACCATTACCAGATGTATGGCAAACACCTATAAGACCAAATGGTAGTACCACAAATTGTTAGCGTTCCCCCTGACTGTGAACCTGAGGTAGCATCTGTGACAAGAAAGGATCGAAATACGCATCCTTCATGCTGAGGGCAGCGAACCAGTCTCCCGGATCCACACAGGGAATTATAGGGGCTAGGGTGACCATCCCGAACTTCGTTTTCCACATATAGCGGTTGAGGTTCCTTAGATCTAGGATAGATCTTAGGCTGCCCATAGCCTTTGGGATAAGGAAGTAACGTGAGTAAAACCCTTTGCCCTGACTTCCTAGGGAACCTCCTGAAATCGCGCCCATCTCGAGGAGTGATTCGACCTCCTCTTGTAGGAGATGCTCGTGAAAGGGGTCCCAGAAAAGGGACAGGGAAGGGGGATAGGGAGGCGGTGGACAAGCCACCTGTAGGGATTATCCCATTCTAACCATGTGTAGGACCCCAATGGTCTGATGTGACAGTAGCCAACACAGGGTAGTAGCCGGGCAAATGGGCCGAAAAGAGGGGGAATGGATCCTGCAGGTCTGCTGCTCTGCCCTCGGGCACACCTTGGAAAGGCCTGCTTAAGGTTGGCGGGGGAGGAAGGGGTGGTTGGAGGAGTTATTCCCCTGGCTATTTTGCCGCAATGAGGTTCTCCTCCTATTGTGCCTGCACTGCTGCTCTTGGCACAAACCTCTGCTAAGGGGCTGAGGGTGAGAGGAGTGCCTCTGGTGGGGCCAGGGTATGAATCCCCAGAGACTTCATGGTTGCCCTGGTATCCTTAAGAGAATGTAATTTAGAGTCTGTCTGTTCCGAGAACAGGCTAGTACCCTCAAACAGTAGATCCTGCAACATAGACTGGACCTCTGGGGGAAGGCCCGATGCCTGGAGCCATGCAGACCGATGCATGGCCACCCCCAATGAGAGGGTTCCTGCCACTGAGTCAGCACAGTCTAGGGCCACCTGAAGTGAGGCTCTAGCCACTGTGCAGCCCTCCTCTAACAGGGCACCAAACTCCTGCCTAACATTATGGGGCAGCCTCTCTCTAAACTTCGATAGGGCGTCCCATGACTTGAAGGCATCACTGCTAATGATCGCTTGTTGATTAGTGATCTTCAGCTGTAGACCCCCTGACAAGTTGACCTTCCTGCCAAACAGGTCGGTCCTCTTAGCCTCCTTTGATTGGGGGCAGGAGCCTCTTGCCCCTGTCTCTCCCTCTTGTTGACTGCTGAAACCACAATCGATGAGGGGTGAGGGTGGGTGTACAGGAACTCCTATCCCTTGGTACCTCTTCTCAACCTCCTTAGCAGCCAGAGGAATAGAAGACAGGGTCTGCCACAGAGTTGTGTAATTCGACTATCATCTTTAAAATTGGCAGAGCCATCCTGGGAGGGCCCTCATGGGAGAGGATGTCATAGAATCAGAGCTGGAAGAGACCTCAGGAGGTCATCAAGTCCAGCCCCCTGCCCAAGGCAGGACCAATCCCAACTAAATCAACCCAGCCAGGGCTTTCTTTGTCAAGCTGAGACTTAAACACCTCTAGGGATCGAGATTCCACCACCTCTCTAGGTAACCCATTCCAGTGCTTCACCACCCTCCTAGTGAAATAGTTTTTCCTAATATCCAACCTAGACCGCTTCCACCGTAACTTGAGACCATTGCTCCTTGTCCTGCCATCCATCACTACTGTGAACAGCCTCTCTCCATCCTCTTTGGAACCTCTCTTCAGGAAGCTGAAGGCTGCTATCAAATCCCCCCCTCACTCTTCTGCAGAACAAACAAACCCAAATCCCTCAGTCTCTCCTCATAGGTCATGAGCTCCAACCCCCTAATCATTTTGGTCACCCTCCGCTGGACCCTCTCCAATGGTGTCCACATCCTTTCTATAGTGGGGGGCCCAGAACTGGACACAATATTCTAGATGTGGCCTCACCAGAGCCAAATAAAGTGGAAATAATCACTTCTCTGGATCTGCTGGCAATGCTCCTCCTAAATGCACCCCAATATGCCATTAGCCTTCTTGGCTACAAGGGCACACTGTTGACTCATATCCAGCTTCTCATCCACTGTAACCCCCAGGTCCTTTTCTGCAGAACTGCTACTTAGCCAGTTGGTCCCCAGCCTGTAACAATGCTTGGGATTCTTCCGTCCCATGTGCAGGACTCTGCACTTGTCCTTGTTGAACCTCATCAGATTTCTTTTGGCCCAATCCTCTAATCTGTCCAGGTCACTCTGGACCTTATCCCTGCCCTCCAATGTATCTACCTCTCCCCCTAGCTTAGTGTCACCTGCTAACTTGCTCAGGGTGCAATCCATCCCCTCATCCAGATAGTTAAAGACGTTGAATGAAACCGGTCCAAGAACAGGTCCTTGGGGCACTCTGCTAGAAACTGACCGCCAACCTGACATCGAGCCATTGATCCTACCCGTTGGGCCCGACAGTCTACCCAGCTTTCTATCCATCTTACAGTCCATTTATCCAATCCATAATCCCTTAACTTGCTGGCAAGAATATTGTGCGAGATATCTCTTGACTTCAGCAAAGTTTTTGATACTATCACATCCACTGACTTTCCCATATCCACAAAGACATTTACCTCATCATAGAAGCTAATCAGATTAGTCAGGCATGACTTGCCCTTCGTGAATCCATGTTGACTACTCCTGATCACTTTCCCCTATTTCAAGTGCTTCAGAATGGATTCCTTGAGGATCCCCTCCATGATTTTTCCGGGGACTGGGAAGGCTGACTGGTCTGTAGTTCCCTGGATTATTCTCCTTCCCTTTTTTTTAAAAAAATGGGCACTACATTCGCCTTTTTCCAATCATCCTGGATCTCTCCCGATCGCCACGAGTTTTCAAAGATAACGGCCAAGCACTCTGTAATGACATTTGCCAACTCCCTCAGTACCCTCGGATGCATTAAATCCGGGCCCATGGATTTGTGTATGTTTAGCTTTTCTAAATAGTTCCAAACTTGTTCTTTCCCCACCAAGTGCTGTCCACCTCCTTCCCATACTGCGTTGCCTAGTGCATTTGTCTGGGAGCTGACCTTGTCCGTGAAGACAGAGGCAAAGAAAGCATTGAGTACTTCAGATTTTCCCACATCATCTGTCACTAGGTTACCTCCCTCATCCAATAACAGCCCCATAACCTCTCCGATCACCCTCTTATTGCTAACACTCCTGTAGAAACCTGTGTTATTCTTCACATCCCTCGCTAGCTGCAATTCCAGTTGTGCTTTCGCCTTCCTGATAACTCCCCTGCATTCTCAAGCAATATATTTATACTCCTCCCTAGTCATCTGTCCAAGTTTCCACTTTTTGTAAGCTTCCTTTTTGTGTTTAAGCTCACCAAGGATTTCCCTGGTAAGCCAATCTGGTCGCCTAACATATTTGCTTTTCTTGCTGTGCATTGGGATGGTTTCTTCCTGTTCCTTCAATAAGGCTTCTTCAAAATACTGCCAGCTCACCTGGACTCCTTTCCCCTTCATGTAAACATCCCAGGGAATCCTGCCCATCAGTTCTCTCAGGGAGTCAAAGTCTGCTCTTCTGAAGTCCAGAATGTGTATTTTGCTACTCTCTTTTCTTCCTTTGGTCAGGATCCTGAAATCTACCATCTCATGATTACTGCTTCCCAGGTTGTCACTCACCTCTACTTCCCGTTCCTCCCTGTTTGTGAGCATTGGATCCACCATTGGGTCCTCAGGTTCCTGCACCTCCTTCAACAGGAGGTTCATGTTCTGTGCTACCCCTCATAGCAACTCCTGATATACCCTGTAGTCCACAGGCGGGGGACCCAACATGGAGATGCCTGCCATTGCCTCATCCGGGGACGACGATGAATAGGCCTCAGCAGTGTTCTCCACTGATGCCTGGGCTCCCTCCTCGGGCCCCCACCCCCTCCCTCTCTCCCTATCCCCCCTGGATTGTCTTTCCCTGGTAGCTATTTTCTAGCCTCAGGGGGAGGGCTGTCCCTTCTAGGTGGACTAGACTCCGCTGCAGACGGTGTCCTGAGGAGAACAAGACCTGTGACTTGGTGTACACAAATCACGTGTCCCCAACAAGCAAGGAGCACCTTGGGACTGGTGGTAAGACCAGGGGGTCCAGAAGGACCACTGGGCTGGCAGTGCCTAGTGCTGCCACCACCATACTGATTGGTCCCTAACGCTGCGCCAAGATAGGCTGTACCGAGACTTGCCCGCCATCTTCTCCGACTCTGATCCCAACTAGGACCACCACAGCAGTGCCAAAGATGCCAGTGTCGGCACCAAGTGATGGGACCCCAACTGGCGCAGAGGAGGCCTGGAAAGGGAACGGCATCTCGGACGCCTAGATCTTGACCTTGACCTGGAGACCAAACTCTGTCGATCTAGTTCTTGGTGCCAGACTCTCACCATGATAGCTGCAGGGAACGTCGCGCTGGCAGAGGAGGACCCTCCAAAGAAGAAGAGCTGTCCCAGTACCACTCAGTGGACTGTAGTTGGCGGAGCATAGAAAGCTTTCCCCTTGAGCAGTAGAAATCTCAGAGTCGGAGGTGTCCAATCAGGTCTCTGGCCGCTTCAAAAATGTCTGGCGTCTAAGGGGAGTTAAAACCTACAGCACTGGGCTCATCTCTCTCGGTGGCCAGTCATGTGCCAGGGCTAGAGTCAAGGGCACATCCTGGACCTCCCACACCGGGGACTTCCTGTGGGCCTGGGCCTGTCTCTGCTGGGGTTAGGGGGGGTTGTGTGAAGAGACGAGAGGGATCTGCCTCTGTCCTCTCTCCTGCCCCGTGGTGCCAGCGAGGCAGGTTTATGCCTCAGCACCGTCATCTTCGGTGCCAGGAATCCCTGTCACAGAGTCTTTGGCTGCACCGAGCTTCTGTGCCATGTCTCTCATGGAGGCTGGGGCACTGCGCACCAAGCTGGCTCCCAGGACAGATTTTTCGGTTTGACGGGGTTTTAATGCCACTTCCATCCAGGAGTTGTTGGAGCCTACGCTCCCTGTCCTTTCTAGTATGGGGAAGGAAACTCCTGCAGATTCTGCATTTTCCCATACGGTGTTCACCACCCAGAGGAGGCACTCATTGTGCGGATAGTTGTTGGGCATATGGTGCTTACAAGTTGCACACACTTTGAAGCCTGGGGCGTTAGGCATGCCCCATGGGGGCTAAACACTTGGGCACTCGGCCACTATTCTTCTATTTGTTTGAAGATCCTGATCATGAAGGCCGAGATGAAGACTAGGAAGACAAGAGCTATTACTAGGGACTAGGCGCTTTGTAAGCAAGGACCAGCTACAGTTCCAATGTTGCCACAGATGGTAAGAAGGAACTGAGGGAGGGTAGAGTCACAAGTGGTCTATGCGCTGATATACCAGCGCCATTCTAGGGGTCTCCACAGCTGACCCTGTAGGAGCTGCTAGGGGAAAGTTTCCGACATTCGTGCATGCGGCACATGTACACCTGAATTGGAATCAACATGAACAAGCACAAGAAGAATCAGTTACTGGACAGGGTGAAACATCACTTCAAGTAGTTTCTATATGGGCACACCCCTCCAAGTGACTGAGTAGATCTAACAAGGTGTGGGGTGGACAAAGAGGAGACAGAGGGGAGCTGGCTCAGTGTAAACCTTTCCATGGACCACCAATTGCTAATGGAAATTCACTGTTCATTACATAACTGTGACCAAGCCATTTTGCTAGCGCAGATTTAGCACTTTTTTATTATATTTAAAATGAAGCTTCATAAACTAACACCACAAAAGGTTTTAATGTTTTTATTTATGGCAGGGGCCACCCATTTTTGGGTCAGGAACCAAAGTAATAAGATGGGCACCACACAAGTGAGAAGCAAAAAAAACAAACAAAAAACCACACCACTCCTTAAAAACCCCCAACTGGGACATGTCACTCCTCTGGCACTCCAGCCCCAAGGAGAAGGGAAGGGATAGGGAGGACTGAGGTTCAGGGCTTCCTATAGGCCAGATTTACTATTCTGGGGTTCCAGAGTTGGTGGATTTTATGGACCCCCTTAGGCTCCGGGGTGGGGACAAAAATGAGGGGCTCAATGTGGGGGAAAGGGATGGGGTGCAGGATCTGGTAGAGAGACAGGTGCAGAAGGGGGTGAGGGTGCAAGAGCAGGCTAGGAGTAGGTATCTGACCTGGGGCAGGGACTGCCTGGGATCAAGGTGGCGAAGGAGGGTTGGGGGGGAGGGGGGTTCAGGGAACTGGAGGGGCAGGGAGGCAGGGTGCAATGCAGCAAGGCAGGGCGGGTAGGTAGATGGCCACTGGGTGTCCAGTCCTCCAGGGGTCCAGCCCATGGTGCCCTCAGGGGCAGAGCAGAAGCTCAGTCTGCGGGGAGGGACTGAGTCCCCATGGGTGCAAAGCCCTGAAGGGCCCCGAGCCCCCACCTGCCTCCTGCATGTGCAGGGTCCTCAGTCTTAATGTCACCTCTTCTCACCACTGCTGGGTGTGGCACAGCTCCACCTGCTGCCGGGGAAAGAGGGGGAGTGGGTGGTTGGCTGGCCGCTCTCACGCCATGAGAGACTGCTCCATAGGACTAACCAAGGGATGTACCGCTTGGATCATGGTGGTGGCGCTCCTCCACATGTAGCTCCATGGCCCACATATGTTGGGGGGGGAGGGGGAGGGGAGGGGGTTGCTTTCTTCAATTCCCCATCTGCCTGGTGATGCAGCCTCATGGCTGCACACCAACCATGAAGCTGCAGAGGTAGTGCAGGCTCCTCACTGCATGGGGAGGCGGGGGGGGGGGGGGTTGGGTTGAGCTCCTGCTGGGGACCACCTGGGAGGCAGCCACAGACTACACTTTGAAAAACACTGCTTTACATATTTCAGTGATACGAACATTTATCAGAAAGACCATTAAAAGTAGAAAGTTTGTGTTGAATGGGTTTGTATGACCAAAAGAAGCTGGAGACCAACTCTGATAGCAACAATTAATGTAGTCCAATATCCACCCAGAGTACGTGTGGCCATCCTGAACCTGAGAAGGAGACAGAATTTATCAATGAACATTGCCAAAGGGCGACAGTAATACATCAGCAGCCCTTATCAGCTTCCCATCTCCCTACCCCAGTGCCTCCTGCCTAGCAGCAGTGCTACCCCTTCCCTCCCTCTCCTGCATTCTGCAAAGCAACTGATTGCAAGCAGGGCTTAGAGCTGTGGGGAGAGAAGAGCATAGCAGGCTAAGGACCTGGAGCAGAGCCAGGTGTTGATCAGTCAGCACCACAGCTGTAGCCCCAGACTTGGCACCTATGCAAAGAGCCACATATTGAACTTCTGAAGAGCCACGGGTTGGCCATTCCTGAGCTATAGAGTTTGTTGATTTCTGGCCCTGTAGGGTAAATTGAGGCAGCCCATGGTATCTTGCTGAGAACTGACAAATTCAAATCATTAGGCCAGCCCTGGGAAGCACCCAGACAGCAGTTAACTTGACCCTGGTCATCCTGGCAACTACATTCCAAAGGGCCTCACTTTGATAAGGCCGGTACCAAACAACCACACGGGATTGTTTTTCATTGTCTGCTTTGTTCCTAGAAAATAAGCTTGGATCCCAAAGATCGCGCCAAAGCAATACCACCCCCGCAGGAGATGCATTATATTTCCGGCTGACAAATTGACCATCAACATGTCTTTGTTTATGTTGGCTCATTTAGCTTGTTAGGAATAATTACTTGTATTAGTGATAACATGTTTAACTGGCAATGGGCGGAGATGCTGCATAACTGTCGTAGACCATTGGCTTATGTGCATCTCACTTCCGCTGCTAGACCTATCAAATCACTTCTCCTCCGTCCATCTGCTACCTATATAATCTAATGTATGTTTTGCTTAAGTTAGTGCTCTCCGGGCTAACACCTGGTCCGCACTCCACCAGCGCTGTGTATTCAATAAATCCGCTGCTTGTTTTCATCTGCACCCAGTGTGTCCAAGAATTATTCCCAACAGGTCCTTTAGATCAGTCCACAAAAAAGAAACATGGAAGATTTAGTCCTGCCAAGGTAAAAGGTCAGAGTACTCCTGACATCAAGTGTGCCAGGGGAGGTTTAGGGTAAAAAGACAGAGATGAATGGGCTGGTTAGTATGTAACTGTGAAGATATTTTTGTTTTTAAAAAAATATTTGAGCAGGCATGACAGCTATCAGGAATGTTGTTTTTAAAGTTATACACAATATAAATAAATGCTGTCTTGTAAGGCATTTGAAAAGAAAACTGAGATCCCAAGTTGCAGTAGAATATTTGACCTGTGGAAATACATTTCTAAGCCCCTTGAGGAACTACACCATTAGTGTGTGTGCGCGCGCGCGCGACCTCAGAAACGGAAGCCCTCCATCAGGAAATGGAAGACACTGATGGTTGCGAATGACCATAATGAAGCTCAGTGAGCATCCTGAGCTCCATTTCCAGTACTTAGTGCAGTACATCTGACTGCAGAGACAATGTCGTCAGAATGTGTTTTAGGTCAACAGCTGCTCAATCTTGTCCATTTTTGCAAATGAACATAAGTACAGACTGTTTCCTGCTGTGTAATATTACTCCTTTTAAAACCAGTCTGGTGGAGGTATCTAATGCTGCAAACCACTGACTAACAATGCTTTGATGCAAAGAACTCAGAGATGGGGTGATTATTTGCCTGCCTTCTTGACAGAGTGATTGGTGAGCAAGTCTCAGCTAGATGAGGTAAAAGAACACCTGTTTGGAGCACATCAGGATTTCTACAATAACCGTGGCTGTGTCTTTGTTAAATAAGTACTTTGGCTTATGAGACATTGGAAAGAATGGGTACAGCAGACCCAATGACTACCGGGGGGGTGGGGGGAGGCATTCCTACAAGGACTGAACTTTGTTCGGGCACAGTTATAGGTGGGCTGAACTATGCACACTTACTGTTCCTGGCTGCTGCAAACAGGTCCATGGGTGGGGAGTCCCTCCCCTCCCCCCATGTCAAACAAACAGAAGTATGATGGAATTTCACACTTCTGATCTTGAGAAATGTCTGCTGAGTGAACCCACATGCATATTCCAAATGCTGGAAAGACAAGAATACTCAAGGAGCTGATAGAGGAGGTATCTGAGCCTCTAGCTATCATCTTTGGAAAAATCAGGGGAGACAGGAGAGATTCCAGAAGACTGGAAAAGGGCAAATATAGTGCCCATCTATAAAAAGGGAAATAAGAACAACCCAGGAAACTACAGACCAGTTAGTTTAACTTCTATGTCAGGGAAGACAATGGAGCAAGTAATTAAGGAAATCATCTGTAAACACTTGGAAGGTGGCAAGGTGATAGGGAACAGCCAGCATGGATTTGTAAAGAACAAATCATGTCAAAGAAAGCTATCAGATTGGTTTGACAGGATAACGAGTCTTGTGGCTAAGGGAGATGTGGTGGATGTGGTATACCTAGACTTTAGTAAGGTGTTTGATATGGTCTCGCATGATATTCTTATCAATAAACTAGGCAAATACAAAGGCAAATACAACTTAGATGGGGCTGCTATAAGGTGGGTGCATAACTGGCTGGATAACTGTACTCAGAGTAGTTATTAATGGTTCACAATCCTGCTGGAAAGGTATAACAAGTGGCTTTCCACAGGGGTCTGTTTTGGGACTGGCTCTGTTCAATATCTTCATCAACGATTTAGATATTGGCATAGAAAGTACGCTTATTAAGTTTGCAGATGATACCAAGCTGGGAGGGGTTGCGACTGCTCTGGAGGATAGGGTCATAATTCAAAATGATCTGGACAAATTGAAGAAATTGTGTGAGGTAAATAGGATGAAGTTTAAGAAAGACAAATGCAAAGTGCTCCACTTAGGAAGGAACAATCAGTTTCACACATGCAGAATGGGAAGCAACTGTCTAGGAAGGAGTACGGCAGAAAGGGATCTAGGGGTTATAGTGGACCACAAGCTGAATATGAGTCAGCAGTGTGATGCTGTTGCAAAAAAAGCAAACATGATTCTGGGATGCATTAACACGAGTGTTGTGAGCAAGACACGAGAAGTCATTCTTCCGCTCTACTCTGTGCTGGTTAGGCCTCAGTTGGAGTATTGTGTCCAGTTCTGGGTACCGCATCTCAAGAAAGATGTGGAGAAATTGGAGAAGGTCCAGAGAAAAACAGCAAGAATGATTAAAGGTCTAGAGAACATGACCTATGAAGGAAGGCTGAAAGAATTGGGTTTGTTTAGTTTAGAAAAGAGAAGACTGAGGGGGGGACATGATAGCCGTTTTCAGGCATCTAAAAGGGTGTCATAAGGAGGAGGGAGAAAACTTGTTCGTCTTGGCCTCTGAGGATAGAACAAGAAGCAATGGGCTTAAACTGCAGCAAGGGAGGTTTAGGTTGGACATTAGGAAAAAGTTCCTAACTGTCAGGGTAGTCAAACACTGGAATAAATTGCCCAGGGAGGTTGTGGAATCTCCATCTCTGGAGATATTTAAGAGTAGGTTAGATAAATGTCTATCAGGGATGGTCTAGACAGTACTTGGTCCTACCATGAGGGTAGGGGACTGGACTCGATGACCTCTCGAGGTCCCTTCCAGTCCTAGTATTCTATGGTTAACATCCCAATAGCAATTGTATATGGAACAATTCCAAAGCCTGACTGCTTTTGCACAGGAGGGATGATCTTGTCCTGCTTGTTTGATATCAGCTGTCAAAGAGAAGCATCCATCATAATTTTTAATGTATTTGCCCCTTTCAATAGTAGAAGTTAGACAGATGTTTTTCTGGCATCCTTTAAGAACTCCGAAGTTGGACTGGCCTTCAGAGATGTACACCTGCCTTGGCTCACATGAGTGTCTAGATGTGCTCTCCAATCTAACATGGAGACATCTGTTATAACAATTATTGGGGAAAAGGCTAGACAAAAGCAACTCTTATACAAAGGATAGAGATACCTTCACCAATTGAGGAATAGATCTATGGTCTTCTGAGTAGTTACTGAAGCTTCTGCGTAAGAAGCATTCAGAAGCCGATCCCTAAATTCCTTTTGTGCAGAGCTGAGCTACTGTTGCCAACTTTTGAGAAGATTCTTGGGGTAGAGGAGCATCCTGTATTGAAACTAGCCCTGATCACGAAAGATAGCCATTCAGGGAAAGGGTGAATTTCTATATGGTAATATAGAGCAAAGGGGTGGGGTGGGTTCCTGGCATGGATCTCAGGTTGGGTGAATAAAACAATCCCTCATAAGTAGTAGTCAGGTAACCCTATTCTTTTCTGGCTACAAGTGTTATTTTGAATTTGTGTGCCTTCAAAGAGGTGGCCTTACATCTACCATTTTTTTTTTTAAACCAAAAAATTACAGGAGATAAAATTCCTTTCCTCTGTGTTGCACAGGAACAAGTTATATAGCACCCAAGAGCAGGAGAAAGCCTATTTCCTTTTTTAGGCGTTGCTTGTGAGAGGGGCCTCAAAGAAGGATCGGAAAGTAGTATTGGAAGGTGAGAGGGAAGTAAAATGAATAGAGCACCCTTTGGAGTAGTCTTCCAAACCCACTTGTTCTTAGTAGTAAGTTCCCAAACATACTGGAAGTTGTACATGCAGTCCCCAAAGATAGGAGCATTGTTTCAGCTGATATAAAAGGGGGGAAGGGCAAAGAGGATGGTGATTCAGAACTCTGCTGGCCTGTCAAAACTAGTACACAGCTACTGAAGGCTGAGAGGTCAGAAAACAACAGGTAGATTTTTTTCCAGTTTGTCAAACGAAACTGAAGGGGAGTAGCAGTGTGGAATGCATTTGGATTACCCATAATGAAGTTCCAACTGTTACCATCTCAAATATCCTTTAGTTTAACTAGGGATGTAAAATCCTGGTTCATAGGTTACCCAGATAAACGCTAAGTCAACCTAATGTTTAAACTGGTTAACCAACTAAAGTGGGATCCAGGCTGGGGACCTCTCCAGCCCAGATGGAGCAGCCTCCATCCCACAAGGCTCTCACCTCCAGCCCCAGTGCTGGGGCTGGCTCTGGTGCCAGATTCCAGCTCCCAACCTCTGCCAGAGCAGCTCTGTCCACAGGGAGCCTGGATGCCCCGCAAACAGGAGGCTTCTCTGTGGTGGGCCGCATGTGGGGCTGGAGCAGCACCCTGCTCGTTGCAGGCAGGGAGCTGCTCCATGCCTTCGCTGGTTACCTAGAACCAGTAAACATTACCTGTTTAGGGTGATGCTTACTGGGTAACTAGTTAACCTTTAACATCCCTAAGTTCTACAGGCATCTTAAACGTTCAGATGGCATGGTGGATTAAAATAAACTTGCTTTAAAGTAACATGACTGCTTGATTACCACTACACAATGCTCTGTGCTGCTCTAACTACTTTGTCCTGTGTAGGAGTTTACTCATTAATAGTAAATCCCTTATCTGCATTCCCCAACAGGTCTAGGTCACTCTGAAGTTCAATTCTAGCCTTCAAGACTATCAAAACTAGAGAGGTAGTAAATGTGATTTTTGAACTGTTACTGTCCTGAACTAGGAGACAATTAGCTTTTAGGCATCACTGACTGAAAACAGATGCTTGATCTTTGTAACACACATTGCTCCAGAACTCAACCATTTCTACTAAGTGCACTTTCTAATTAAATCAGCAACAAAGGAGCACAGGAGGAAGAGTAGGTGGATGGTTCCACAGCAGAAGAGTTATAGCAAACTATTAAGCAAAATAAAAGTAATCTGTACTGTTCCATTATACACAAACACCAAATTTCAGTGATGTTATTCAAAGTACATTTTTGTTTTGCTGGATTTAAATCTCAGAAATGTTTCCTGCCTTCTCCCATTGCTCAGATCTTCTGGAAATATCCACATATGCCCTTCAGTTGGGGGGGGGGGGGGGGAAGGAGAGAGAAGAGGGGAGACCAAAACCAAAACTGAGCAATGGCTCAGATTCTAAGTTCTCTGGGTGGTAGAATCCCATGAAGTTAGGATGTGAAACTTCTGAAGAGTAAGTGTGAAGACCTTAAAGATTAAGTACAAATTCTAACAAAGAACTCAAAAAAGGAAGACAGGAAGGGGAAATTGTTCACTTATTTTAGTTCTCTCACTTCAGGATCCTCTGTAGTAGATCAGATTTGGATTATAGTTCCTCCCAACTAGAAGATGGGCAAAAATACACAAAATCTTAACATACTTCCACAGAAACTAGAGATTTTGAAAAATTTCTGAACTATCACCTCTAACAGCATGAGTTGTGTTCCTCTTAAGAAAGTTTAGTACCACGCAGGCAAATGCCCAAAAGAGATCAAATTTAGGTGTGAATTAGTAAACAGGATAACTAAGCCTGACCTACACTTGACTACTTCATGCAAACCTCCAAAACTTGCCAGATGATGTCCCAGATGCGTGAACAGATGTTATCTTTTTCTACTCCTGACTAGCGCAATGGGTGCCAATAAATTGTTAGGATTTTCCAGAGCAATAGTGCAGCAGAGGACGTGGTAGCCTATGAACACCAATGCAAAGGAAGAATTCTTGTTGTCTCACTCTGAAAAAAGATATTAGAATGTGAAGAGATACCACTAGGTTTGGCAAGAAGAATGTACTGTCAGCCTCTGATGGTGACAGTAACAATTTTTCTAGAAGCCCTGAAACTCTAGTCATTCTTACTCTTTCATGTACTCCAACATTTCAAATGCCAGAAGGCCATCATGATGATCTATTCAAGTGTCCCATATAACACCGCCCAGAAAACAGGGATTTCTGATTCCTTTAACTGCAGCTGCACCTCTCCTCAGAAACCAGTGCAAGCTCTGGCAATTTGCTGCAGTTTATCCCTGAATCAATACAGTGCCACTTATCCTCTAAGTTTGTGTATGAAGACAAATGATTATTTAGAATTGTATTGAGCATAACTCAGTGCAACAGAGAAAATGATAGATTTTGTTAAGGATAGAACAGGTTTGGTTTGGACAGAATGCATATTGTCAGTTCCACAGAACATAGTTAAGATTTTGAGGGAGTATGACAGGAGACATTACTTTAACTCCATATTTGCTGAGGGGTTTCAATTTAGCTACCCTTTAACTTCTGGAAAAGCATTAGTAGAACCAGGCAACTTTAACTCCACATTAAAGTTTTTACTAACAAATTAAGCTAAAATTCCACCACAAAAATATAAGTGATTATACTGGCCTGACAAGATAAATGAAAGAAGGTCAAAATATAACTAAAATTCTGAACTAACATTCCACTAAATTCCTGGAACATGGAGTTATGAATTGTTCAAATGTTACAAAACTACAGGCTTCTAGGCACAAAAATTAATTAGATGATCTCTAATCTTATCTACATTGCAAATTACAGTAGTTAAATTATGCACAAGTGAGCGTTTACTGGCCAAATGCATCCACACAGGGCATTCTGTTTTGAGTGCAAAGGGTCTACACACAGAATGCCGTAGAGCATGGTCTATTAAATTGTTTCTTGGAGCAGGTGAATATTGTCTGTTTGAATAACGTCTATTTACACTTGTTGACACCATTTCTGTTAGATTGTCTACTCCGAACAATTCTGTTCCATATAAGGATCATAATCATCTTTCTTCATCTCTTCCACCCTCACCCTGGCAGTTTCAATGCTGGAAGACCATAAAGTTCCCAGTGTATCCATAGCCAATTAAACACTGGATATGAGAGAAGACTCAGTATATCCTGAGGAGCATAGCCGTGTGTGGCATGTGGTAGCATTCAGGATGACAAGCAACCTGATATTATTCAACAGAAAAATAAAGTTATATTTTCTAACTTGAAGTAATTGTTTCTTTCTAGAAAGCAAACCGTAGTGCAAAGGTACGAGGGCATCTTTCTGACTATATCAGCAAGGACACCAGGTAATGTATCACCTCTTGAGAAAGATGTGAGAAGGGGCAAGTAAATACTGGAGCACCATTAATCCTCATTCTGTTTCTTTAACCCTCTGCCCATGCATATTTCAATTAATCATACTTTCTGGTTTTCGTCTTTCAGGTCTCAGAAGAGGCAGATTGGGGACTGCAACAGTGGGCCACTTAACACAAAATATGAGAAACTTGTCTAATCATTTATTTTTCCTCAAATGAATTTGAGAAGACAAGAAAGTTAATATATTTCAAAATGCAGGAGCAGCAGAAGACACAGATAATAAAATGAACACTGGAGTGGCAAGGGAAGAAAACTGTTCAGGGCAGTCTTATACCATACTGAGGCTATGTCTACACTATGAGTTTTTTTCAGCAAAAAATATGCTAATGAGGGGCTCATTTGCATGAGTCATGATCTCATTTGCATATTTTCTGCCAATCCGTTTTTGCGCAAAAACCCCTAGCCCAAAAACAGATCTGCAGAAAATATGCAAATGAGATCATGACTCATGCAAATGAGTCCCTCATTAACATATTTTTTGCTGAAAAAAACTCATAGTGTAGACCTAGCCTAAGTGTTTTCCTACATACAGCCTGTTGACAAGTGGTTTGGTAGACAGTGACATATTTGATAGCTCAGTACTAACAGGTGAGCAAAAGCGTTAGGGAATTACACTCGAAGAAGGAATTACTTTGCTGCAACTGGAAAGCTTGCATTTCCCATCCACACTGGCACTTCAGAGCAGCTGAGTGACTGGGGCAGGACGCAACAGTAATCTACACAATCTGAGGGCATATCGTCACTCATTTCCATGGAAATTGACCTTCTGACGTTTGATTTAACAGATGGATAAGACTCAGATGGGTAGCTGTGTTAGCTTGTAAATTAAGAGTAGTCCTGTAGAGCCCTGTAACCCTTTGTGTAGAGGCAGCAAGGTGACAGGAGAGGCAGAGGTGCAGCAGTCCCAGAGCCAGTGCAAACCGGGATTGCTTAGTCCTGGCACCGGGAGCTAACCCCATTGCATCGCTGCAGTTTAAATGTAGTAGGAACAGGGCCCCGCTCCTATTACATTTAAACTGCAGAAAGGATAGCAAGCATCCCCCCTTATCAACTAATTGAGTCAATGGAAGTTCTATCAACCACTCAATTAGCTGATTAATTGCAATTTAACATCCCTATTTTTTTTAATTTATATATATATATATGTATATTCTATAGACACACACATGCAGAGGGTTGCACCCTCTGCTTGCTATACTTGCCTACTTCCCCCCCCCCCCAGCCAATTTAGCTTCAAGAGCCTGTTGATACTGATGCCATTCTGTCACCCGGAAGGAACATTGTCACTTGGCAGGAAAAAATTTTATATCTAGAGATAGTATCATGAGCTTTTGTGGGAAAAACCCACTTCCTCAAATGAAAGAAAAGAAAAGAAAAAGAAAAAGAGGGGGATCCTTCCAATTTATAACAAAAGAAGGGGGGGGGGGGGAGAAAAAAAAACCTGTCAAATTTAGTGACAGTGCTAATGAGGCTAACTGAGTGTACTGTAAGTATCCCCTACTTGGCTTTTGATGTCGTTTGCCTGTTGACTATAACGGCCCATCCAGTTCATGTCTTTGAACAGGCCATTGGAGATTGTGTCACATTTGCATATGAAGGCCAGTTCCACAGTGTCTATCGTAGTTGGTTCCTGAAATTCCTTTGCAGAAGAATGGCTACTTTTAAATCCATTAATGAGTGCTCAGGTAGGTTAAAATGTTGGATATCAGAAATCTGTATGAGCACTTGTGCCCATTTACCCTAGTTAAGACTCGTAAATTGAATGTTAAGGGCAGCTCTGGCCAGCGCCTGTACTTCAGCCAACAGGAGCGTTCGCCACCATAGGCCTCCTGTTGTAGGGGTGCCGCCGAGCTTGGCTTAAGGTAAGCCAACCGTAGCTGGAGTTGCGCACCTTAAACCAACATTCCAGGTCTAGTGTAGACCTGGCCTAAGTAAATCACAACAGTGGCTTAAATAATTCTGCACTGTTGGAAAGAACTATGTATGAAATAATTTTAAAGGAATGCAAAGGAAATATAAAAATGGTCATACCACAAGAGCTGAACTTTGGGAAAGTCATTTGACTAAGATGAAAACTTTCCATGGAAAAAAGCATGGAAGTAGGACTCACTCTCAAAGACAACCTGGAAGGAGAGCAGCCAGCTCAGAGTCATGGAACAGTCTTTTGCAAAAAGCATTATAGATCCTCCACAAGATTCAAAACCCATCTTTTCACCATCACTTTCCAATAGTATGAAAAAAAAAAAAAAAAAAAAAAGGAGAAAGAAGCCCAAATTCTTGATTTAGACACTCCACTGATTTGAAAAATATGTATCAAAATAAAACTCACTAGAAAAAAGGAAAGTGAATATTTTTTATTCATCATCTAAACTGAGGTAAGTAGAAAGTTAACTGGGATTTTAAAGTTTGGATTTTACAATTTTGTTAAATATTTTTAGAGAAACACACAGATGCTGTTTAAATAGACTGTCTATACCGCCAAAAAAATAAAGAGGATTAAAAAAAAAAAAAAAGTTCCCTCTGAAGACAGCTGAAACACACACAAGTATATTTTCCCAATATTACTTTTAAAGCTAAGTAACTGCAATCACACCATATCTGAGACAGTGATAGAGCAACTCTCCTCTCAGTTTCTCCCCTCATTGACAATGAGGGGAGAAATAGGCCACACTGAAAATGTTGGAGACCCACTGAGCTAAGGAGATTCATTTTGATACTAACAGATTAGATTGATTCACTAAGGGTAGAGAAAGTGTTCAAATATATAAATACTTCAGCAGTGAAATACAGAAAAACTTCTGTTTATATTAGACTTTACACAAGCTACATTAAATGAAATACCAGAACTACATATTAGAAGTTAAGACTCCCAAGTCAAGCACTAAAAAGTGAGGAAGTCTCAGATTTAAAAAAAGGTTCATGTAACAGTCTTAACATTTGTAATGTAATTTCCTAGGGTTTTTTTAAGCAAACTGAACAAGCAAACTCCATCGTGTGAAACCATACTGACCCCCCACATAGGACATCAGCAAGGCTGGGACCTTCAGATCCACTGTGCAGATATTTACCACTAGTAACTTCATTAGCTTAAGTGGCCATGCCTCTAGGGAGGAAAACATATGCACTTGAGTAGGTTTAGCACCTACTAGACAAAGGAACACTGAGATTCTAGAAATCTGGGTTAAAATTTCAGATTCTGGAGGAATGTGCCCTCTACTGGCTATAAATCTCTGCCACTATACTCCCAACCTGTCTGTCTACCTGATCCCCTCTCCATATACACGCCATTTTAATCAGGCTGGTTCCATCATTTTGTCCATGCTACCTGGACAATAAAGGAGGAAAAGAGAAACAATTCTGTTCCTTTCATCTTCAATGCCCAGCAGCCCCCAGCAAATAAGAACAGTTGCAGAGAAAATCCTGCTCAGTCCCTGCCACCCAAGATAGTGAATGCTAGAAATGTTAAATTTAGGATTAATCAGTTAATCAAGTAGTCCAAGAGTTTGCAACTCCCAGCATGCATGCCACAAGCAGTACGGTACGCAAGCCGATTTCTACTGACACGCAGGGTGGGAGCTCAGCCTCACCACTCCCTGCCCCACCGCGCAGCGGGGAGTTTGTGCTGCAACACCAGCTCTGGCTTCCTCCCGAGGGAGGGGGAGCAGGAAAGGCACACGCATGTGTCCCTGTGCTGCCTCCTGCTTCGGGAGGGGGTGGGGCGGGGCCTGGGCCTGCTCCACAGAGCTGGAGCTGGGTGGCTGGCACACATGGCGCACCGGAACCTGGGCTGCGTTTGGGGGGCGGGGAGCCCTTTCCCCAGTGCCCCACTGTGCCCAGCCAGGCTGGAACCAGCCCCAAAGTCTGCCTGCCCCAGCCCCAGAGCTGCAGCCTGCAAGCAAAGTGCTAGCCTGGGCAGGGAGGGAAGAGACTCTGCCCCAACCCCCTGTCCCCTCCTTGCCGCAGTGTTGCTCCTGGGCAGTTGCGAGTCCCAGAGCTGCTGTCCGGCCAGTGAGTGCGCTGGGAGCACAGGGACGTGGGGGCAGGAGGAGGAGGTGAAGGAGTAGGATGGAAGGGGGGCAGGGATCAGGCTGAGGGGAATGAGGCTGGAGCAGAGGGAAGATGTGAGGGTGATACAATTTTACTTTGCAGAAGCTGCACTTTCCCTTCTCTCGACTCCTTTGCCTTCCTCCCCAGCTAGCTATTTGACTGCATTCTCACCCTCTCACCTTTTCTGCTTTATTTCCCCAACCTCCTCCTACCTCCAAACTCCTTTTCCTACCCCCATCCCACACCCTCTCCTGTGGCCAAACTCCCTTCCAGACCCTACCCTCCTCACTCCATCCTGTACCCCCATCCCTATCCCACTCGCTGGCAGCACTATCTAGGGTTGCCAGGTGTTTGGTTTTGAACTGGACAGTCCAGTATTTGAGCTTTTGTTCAGGAAACAAATTGAGAAAATATAAATGGCCAGTATTTTCTAAATAAGATGTAATGTAGATTGTGATGTAATGTCAAGTGGGTCTGGTATTTTTGCTGAAGCCATCTGGCAACCCTAACCCTGTCCCACACACTGAACCCCTCATTTTTGTTTGCACTCCAAAGTCTAAGGAGGTCCCCAAAACCCACTAACTCTGGAACCCCAGAAAAGTAAATATGGCCTATGGGAAACCCTGAACCTCAGTCTGCCCTGTCCCTTCCCCTCAAACCATGGGGCTGGAGCCAGAAGAGTGAGGTGTTTCAGTTGGGGGGGGGGGGGGGTGTCACATCAGGAAGGGTTGGGGTTTTTTTTTTGCTTCTCACTTGTGTGGTCCCCGACTGATTTTTCTGTGGGTCAGTGGCCCCTGACACAAAAAGGTTCCTCACCTCTGCCATAAATAAAGAAAACATTGAAACCTTGTGTGTTAGACATAATATTTTACTTTATTTAAAATGAAGTTTGATAAACTAACATGAGAGTTAAAATGCTTAATCTGTTTAATAATTTAAATTAGCCCGTTCTCCCCAGCTGCAGCACTAGCAAAATGGCTGTGGCATAGTTATGTATTTAATGGTGAGTTTCCATTAGCAACTGGTAATCAGCGGAAAGGTTCGCATTGAACCAGGTGGTCCACAGGGCAGGCAGTAGAGAGCGCTCCTCCCGGGAAAGCGGCTCGGCCCAGGGCAGGAGGGTTAAATCTTGGCACGCCACTTAAGAAACGTTGCTGATCCCTGCAGTAGTCTATGGAGTTTCCATCAACTACTCAATTAGTTGATAAGGGGCGGTGGGGCACTCGCTATGCCCACTGCGCCTCTGCCTTTTAAATGTCTTTACATCATTTTAAAGGCAGAGGCACAGCATTCAGGAGCCGGCACGAGGGGGGACTGTGTGCTATTTCCCCTGTTGCACCTCTGCCCCCCCCCCACATGGAGATGGTATGGGGGGGGGGAGAAAAGGAGAGAAAACCAGCTTTTAAGCCAGCGCGCCCGCCCCCCCCCCCCGCTCCCCCCGACCAATGTCTCTGATAGAGGCAGTCAGGGGGGAGAACTAGTCCCTTACATCCCTAGTGCATGCACAACTCACGACATCATGCAGGAGCTCTGTGGGGACAGAGAATGCTTGGTGAACATGGAGTCAGAGAGTTTAAGATATAAAACTTCTACTGAACTTCCGTGAACTGTAATTTCAGAGGTGGACAACATGACCAGATTCAGGTAGATGTTCATGAAAATGGAACCAGGACAACTCACCTGGAAAATGTTACGTCCCTGATCTGAAACAGAGGCACTAGAACTTGGGGGTTTTTTAAGTTTCACTCCAGTTAAACAAGGGCAAAAAGTTCTCTCATTTTAGCTGAAGCTTCCAAAGAACTGAGCTCGAGACAGACACCCAGTATGAAAATTTCAAACTCAATGGCTATTTTGCAAAGTCATAAGAAACTAAGAGCAAAGCCTTATAAATGGAAAGTGTCAACCTTAACTTCAATAAACCCTAAGTTATGATTCTAAAAAAGTCATTCATAATGTTAATTTTAAGAACTGCATTTCTATATCAACCCTTAAAAATTCATACTGGTGAGTAATCCCAAAAGGTAATAAACACTCGCAATTCTGAGCAAAATTTGGACAACTGTGGGTGCTTATTTCCCCACTCCATCAGAACTATGCCCCTAATAAATTTTATACAGTTGGATTTAAATAAGTGACAATTAATACCACACTATGGAGATATACACACACACTGTTTAAAAAGGATCCACACTTCTGTATTGCTAGCATTAAACCTATTCTGAAGAAGAATGCGTGAAGCCTCGGTTTCATAGTTCCATGCTCATAAAGATATAAAATTATCAAACCCTCTCAACTCAATAGAATGCAATTAGGAAATGAATGAATGTTACACGTTTTTATTCAAAGAAACAGACCATTCCTGCAAGTATCGTGATAATTGCTTATATGGGATCACTTTCACAGTTTAACGGACACTTTTTCCAAATCCACATCCTTCAAGAGCTATTACCAAACAAATTTATTGAAAATCTAAACTCCATTTTTTAAAGGTGAAGAATTTTGTTCAAGATCTTAAAATGTTCTTGTATCTTCATTTAGAATTACATAATTTCTTCAATTTCCCAAACTTGAACCAAAAACTTCAAACACATAAAAATGTCCAACTGTTCACTAATGAAAGAAAGGGTTTGATTTTGTTCCCTAATCTCACACTAGCTAGCACCTTATTCTTCATGGAGTCATTTGATGAAATTAACACTAGTACTCAATAAAGCCTAGGATGGCAGAACTGAGTCCCTTATTCTTTGGCACAGTTACCCTTCCTATAAAAGGCGTATAGGATTATCCATCTTACAAAGATAATGCAACACTGAAATAACTCACGCAAATCATTTTGAGATCCTCAAAAAAAAAACCAAACTCTACACACAGATGGTAAACTTAAAAAAAAAAAAAAAAAAAAAGAGTCTGTAACAGGAAAAACTTAAAAAAAAAAAAAAAACAAAGTCTAGTAGCACCTTAAAGACTAACAAAACACGTAGATGGTGTCATGAGCTTTGTCATCTGAATAAGTGGGTTGTGCCCATGAAAGCTCATGACACCATCTACGTGTTTTGTTAGTCCATAAGGTGCTACTAGACTATTTGTTGTTTAAGTTTTTCCTGTTACAGACTTAGTCTTTACCTACAGAGGGGTAGCCAAGTTAGTTTGTCATCAATAGATTATGGGACATCAGAAACCAACTGATAAGGCTTGTTTAAAAACCCAGATTTCCCTCCTCCACACAATCTGTTTTGTTTTGCCTCTTATTTTGTTACCCTTTCCTTCAATTGCTCTTCTCCCTAACCAAACTCCATCAAGTTCGAAAAATAGCAAAATCCTAAGTGAATTATTTCAGTTCTCCTGCCCAAAGACTTTGACATTGTCTATACTTTCTCTTAGCTTACAGCTAGTACTTAACTGAGATAGGGATCATGACTAAACATTAACCTATAGCAATGTACTTCCTCCTTAACAGTTACAATTACTATTAGTTTAGTATCAACAATGTGTTCTGTACTGTAAAGAACAAAGTCAACCTCTACCCTAAAGAATCTCTAAGAGACAAAGCTAGCAACAAACAGAGCACTATATGACAATATGGTGGCATCTACTAGGAGTTCAGTAGGTTTTTTTAGTTTTGCATTTAGAGAACCATAGCACATTTGCACCATTAAAACAAAAGGGCTTGCAAAAGTGCTTGTTAAATACAATAGGACTGGAATTTGCTGCACCAGCATAAGGAGGCTAAACCAGGCATGAAGGCAATCTAGGGATATAAATTTAATTTAAATAACCATTTAAATTTAAAAATTGTATTGTTTAAACCTTACCAACCTCACAATCTACCTCTGTTAGGGGTGAAGGGTACTGTCCTCAGAGATGGAATACAGTGGGCTAGGGGACTGTTCGTGTGTGCATAGCTAGGTATTCTGTGCCTTGCTCTGAGCCGATTGCTCACTCTCCCAGTTATTTAGGTGCTAACTCATGCAGCTAGTTTGGTGGATCATTGCCAGGCAGCAGTACCAGGACTGATCCCAGGCGTTCCAGCGGATCCACCACTGTAGCCTTTTTTAAATGCAATACTAAAAATATGCAAATCCCACAAATTTAGCCAATATATATTGAAGTTAACATTCAAAATATCAACAGTAAGACTAATACTTATTAGTTAAGCAATTAACATTTTACATCCCCAAGGCAGTGAGGGGAAAAAAAGTTACATTGAGAAGGAAAAGTTACAAAAGGAAAGATGTGGGCAAAGTAAAGGAGTTTTGGTTATTCTGTATCTGTTTAACTGAACTGAATTATTTCTAGCAACATTTTTAAATGAACCAGCAAACTTTAAAAGTCACAGACAACTTGACATTAAGTTGGGTGAACATTTCAATTAACTTGACAAAACATTTTAAAAACAAAGATTTTTCAAAACATCTGTTTGATTTGACAAGTTTCTATATTCATTTGGCTAGTAGGACAGGAGAGTGATGTCATCTGGGCTTTTCCTATCTATCACCAACTTGCACCTTCAACTGGACCCAGTCATGAAGATATATTTTTGTATTTAGGTCATTTGTATTCCATGGAATAAAAACAAGTGAACAGAGTGGAAAAAAGGCTATTTGTCTTATTTTTTTAAAATTATATCTAAGCATTAATTCTATGCAGAAAGACAACACAAAAAAAGATTTCCCCACCAGTACTGTTTGAGCAGCTCACTGAACTACACCTCCTCCCCCCAAAATACTATAACTTCATGGAAAAACAAAAACCACACACACTCTCAAGTAAATGAGATTTTCTTGCAAAGAACATTTTTCACCTGCTAACATCAAGAGAACAGGATGACTTGCTGTTTCCTTTTAAAGTAACATAAGTTAGAGGGCTACAGGTTTATTGAGACAATTCATTTGCAATGCAGAAGCCAGTATTCATGTAAAGTACATATCAGATATTTAATTCATACTTCAATCTTGATCTCAGACACACAAATATGCACAGAGAATTCAAGTCACTCAGCTATCTAGATGTGTTTTCATGGCTCAGCCATTGGGGATATCAATACAGAGTGCTACCATACCATTTGTTGTTTATTTATGCCATTTAAAGAATGTTTTACCTGACTCCGGGATAAGCAAGATCTCACTGTGGTCATTACAAATGAACGCTTTCCTCTCCCCATCCTTCCCATCCCAATATTCACCAACAAGCAAAGCAACCAGAAAAAAAAAACCCACCACTTTTCAGAGATCAATATGATAGAGCACATCATAAATAAGGAAGGGGATCTAGCAGTTATTCTCTAGTCCTTCATATATTCACCAAAAGGCAGAACAAATCTTCTTGGACCTAGGAGCTGTCTCCAGTCGCAGGTATCCATCCAGCAGCAGCCCAGGGCGGCTGGGCATCAACGGACTCCCGCGCAGGCCGAAATAGGGTGCTAAAGCGCGGTCGGCTCTCTAGTGTTCTCTCCCAGCGTGGGGATGTCAGCGCAGAGAAGTTTGAAAGGCACCCAGACCTGCCATCCCCTGGGGAGGTCACATGACACAGGGGAACAGCACGAGAGCCTCTGGACAGCCTCGCGGAGGGAGGGGGGGCAGGAGTGAGGGGAGAACTGCAGTCGCCATGACAACTTCCAAGGGGGGGGGGGAGGGAAAACTTCAAATCCCAACCGTCAGTGCAGGAGCTGCTCCTTAAAGGCGCAAACACACCCAGATCCCATTCTCTCCCCCCGACACTCAGGGTTGGGAGGAGGGGGCAGCCGCTCGAGAAGGCGCCTAGACAAAAGGACCCGGAACTAGGAAGGGCAAACCTGTCTTTCCCATCCCGCCGAGTTCAGCCCCAAGGGGCTCGCTACTGCTCCCCCTCCTCCCCCCGCGGGGAAAACCCGGGGTTCCAAACCTGCCTCCTCTCCAGACCGAGACCCGGGAGCGCCGCTTCCTCCCGCCGGGAAAGACTCCTCAGCCGGCGCTACCCGCCCTCCCCTGGCAGCGACCCGGACTCCGGTCCCCGCCTCCCCCCGACCCCGCTCTCCCGCGGCAGGGGAGCCTCCCCTCTCTTACCCACACAGTGCATGAGGCGATGCCGCCAGGAGTCGAGTTCTCGGCGGACTCCCCTGCGCTCCGCCGTGCAGCGGGGGCTCCGGCACTGAGGGGAGGAGGAGGAGGCAGCGGCGGCAGGAGGAGCGGGAGCCGCGGCGGCCATTCTGTCTGTTTCCTTTTCCATCTGCCTCTGACCTCACGCCTGCTCATTTACATACGAGCGCGCGCGCGCCACCAGAAGAGCGCGTGCCCGCGCCTCCCCCTCAGCGGCCTCCGGGAGGAGGAGCGCGAATCGCCTGCCGGGTTTGGGAGGGTGATTGACACGTGTCCCCTCCTCTGTCCAGACGAGGCAAGTCGAAGTCTCGTCATACCAGTTAGCAGCCAAGGCTCCTCCCGCACAGGTCGGAGATGAAGGAGCGACTGGAGGACCAAAGTTCCTCCAAATTATTGGGCTGCTTTGGCTACTGGCGGTAAAATGGGTCCGTGGCAGCCCGTGGACTACGAATCCCAAAAGGCAGGATGCCGCTTGACCAAGGCCAACGCAGGGAGCCAGACGCATTGTCTGTCGGGAGCGGTAGTCCGTATCTCAGCCCTTCTCCCCTCCACCTGTAGAGGGCTGGGTCGCCTGGGGTTGTTACCCAGCCCTGGAGCCACGTGTGAGATTGGGGCTACCACCAAGTATGAACCCAGTGAGGGTTAATAATGCGGTCTGAGACCATGGTGATGGGTATCTTACAAGTGTTTCATACAGCTGCACTCTGACCTAGCCCCAGGTGAATGGGAGCTGGCACCCTTCCTGACCCTATCCCCACTGCTAGGAGAAAGTAGGGCCACATTAAGGTAATCCCGGGCTCTGGACACAAGGGCCTTCCTACAGATCTGCCCTGACTTGTTTGGGAGTGTGGTTTAAGGGAGCAGGCTCCCAGGCAGGGAGTGGTGTGGAGTAATTGCGCTCCACACAACCCAGAAGACTCAGGGGGCTTTGTTTCCACCCCCATCCTGGGAGAAGCAACAGCAGAAATCGGTAGACCCATCCGTACTACTTACCTCAGCAGCTGAGCTATATCTGTTTGGATGGACAGACTAGGCCCACTCACTGCACATCTTCCACCCAGAGATCACAGTTGTCATGTTGGTGAGGCCCTCCAGTACAGTGGGTCTTGTTAATACCTCATTGAGATACTTGGACTAGTTTGCATCTCCCAGAGCTCTTGTACATAATCACAACTCCCGGAGTTAAGAGTTTAGCTATAGAGCTATAGTGCCACACCACACGCCCTATGTTACCTATGCTTTAATCTAGTCTTAGGAGGAAAGAAATCTCCCTCTTCCCTCACAATTAACCTTCTCCTTTCCACAGCACTATGAGGATGATAGAGAAAACTGTCACCATTCCCCTACAGCCACCTCTTAACTGGTCACATATTATTACCCCTATGCCAAAATTAACATAGTGTTGTGAGAGGAAGAAGCATCACAATTTTCTTTCTGTCACTGACTTGCCCAAAATCACATATCTAGGTAGCATGCAGTGCAATTGCAGCCATGAAGAGGTCTGAAAGCGTTTCTTGCTCACCAACAGAAGTTGGTCACATAAGAGATATTACCTCACACAGCAACCCATCATTTCTAGTTAGTAACATAGCTTGGGGGGAAGGGGAGAGAGGAAGTTCAAGAGTTTCCAGGCTACTGATCAGCCTTCAGCAACATACATGGCATTTATACATGGCAGCTTCAACCTTTTGCCTTATTCATGCAGTCCAGGTCCTGGAACCAAAAGCAGAAATGATTAGAACAAGAAGGAAGATTTAAAATAAGATTGCAAGGATGATTGAAATGCAACAAAATTATTCATTCCTTGCAATTTGAGACTATGACTTCAATAGATGATCAGTGAGTAAAAAAGGCTGGGTGGAGGATGAGCCTCCCCAAACAGCCTGGTGTGGCCTTGCCTATGCTCCACCATGGCTCCCTCCTGCCTGCTTCCAGTTCCCACTCTTCCTCTGAGGCAGGCTGGCTGGCCTGAAGTCGGGACTCAGAGCAGCTGGCACCATGCCACCCAGCACTCAAGACATGCAGCCTGTCTTCCCCCTCCACCGAGGCTGGGGCTACACTGCCCACCTGGGCTGTGTCTACACTGGTGCGATCTTGCACAAAAGCGGCCGCTCTTGTGCAAAAGCTTGCCAGCTGTCTACACTGGCCACTTGAATTTGCGCAAGAGCACTGACGTTCTAATGTAAGAAATCAGTGCTTCTTGCGCAAATACTTTGACGCTCCCGTTCGGGCAAAAGTCCTTTTGCGCAAAACCTTTTGCGCAAAAGGGCCAGTGTAGACAGCTCAGATTTGTTTTGCGCAAAAAAGCCCCGATGGCTAAAATGGCGATCGGGGCTTTCTTGCGCAAAACTGCGTCTAGATTGGCCAGGGATGCTTTTGCGCAAAAGCGCTTTTGCGCAAAAGCGTCCGTGCCAATCTAGACGCTCTTTTCCGCAAATGCTTTTCACGGAAAAACTTTTCCGTGAAAAGCATTTGCGGAAAATCATGCCAGTCTAGACGTAGCCCTGAGGCTGGGGGCACAGGGACGGCCCAGAGCTGGGAGCTGGCAACTTCAGCGGGGGTGCTCTGAGTTTTGTCAGTGGCTTCAGGAAGAATGGGAGGGGCTGGAGTGCAGCCTCCATCACCTGGCAGTACACATGCTGCCCATGCTTCAATACTAATCCCTAATGAGGAAGTGAAAATTAACAGCAGGATTATATAACACTATCAATTTAAGAGTTATATTTTTTACTTCTCTGTTAGAAGGAACAACTAAGATTATGATAATGCAAGAAAGTAGAAAAAATCATTTTTATATTTTGGTTTGTTCACTTTGTTCATTTGATACATAAGAACATAAGAATGGCCGTACTGGGTCAGACCAAAGGTCCATCTCGCCCAGTATCCTGTCTGCCGACAGTGGCCAGCACCAGGTGCCCCAGAGAGGGTGGACCGAAGACAATGATCAAGCGATTTGTATCCTGCCATCCCTCTCCAGCCTCTGACAAACAGAGGCCAAGGACACCATTTTATCCCCTGGCTAATAGCCTTTTATGGACCTAACCTCCATGAAATTATCTAGCTTCTCTTTAAACTCTATTATAGTCCTAGCCTTCACAGCCTCCTCTGGCAAGGAGTTCTACAGGCTGACTACACGCTGTGTGAAGAAAAACTTTCTTTTATTAGTTTTAAACCTGCTACCCATTAATTTCATTTGGTGTCCTCTAGTTCTTCTATTTAGGGAACTAATAAATAACTTCTCTTTATCAGCCCTCTCCACACCACTCATGATTTTATATACCTCTATCATATCCCCCCTCAGTCTCCTCTTTTCTAAACTGAAAAGTCCCAGTCTCTTTAGCCTCTCCTCATATGGGAGCCGTTCCAAACCCCTAATCATTTTAGTTGCCCTTTTCTGAACCCTTTCCAAGGCCAAAATATCTTTTTTGAGGTGAGGAGACCACATCTGTACACAGTATTCAAGATGTGGGCGTACCATAGTTTTATACAGGGGCAGTAAGATATTGTGGGTCTTATTTTCTATCCCTTTCTTAATAATTCCGAGCATCCTATTTGCCTTTTTGACCGCCGCTGCACACTGTGTGGAAGTTTTCAGAGAACTGTCCACGATAACTCCAAGATCTCTTTCCTGATTTGTCGTAGCCAAATTAGCCCCCATCATACTGTACGTATAGTTGGGGTTATTTTTCCCGATGTGCATTACTTTACACTTATCCACATTAAATTTAATTTGCCATTTTGTTGCCCAATCACTCAGTTAGGTGAGATCTTTTTGGAGTCCCTCACAGTCTGCTTCTGTCTTGACTATCCTAAACAGTTTGGTATCATCTACAAACTTTACCACCTCACTGCTTACTCCTTTCTCCAGATCATTTATGAATAAGTTGAACAGGATTGGTCCTAGGACTGACCCTTGGGGGACACCACTAGTTACCCCTCTCCATTCTGAAAATTTACCATTTATTCCTACCCTTTGTTTCCTGTCTTTTAACCAGTTCTCAATCCAGGAAAGGACCTTCCCTCTTATCCCATGGCCATGTAATTTACACAAGAGCCTTTAGTGAGGGACCTTGTCAAAGGCTTTCTGAAAATCTAAGTATACTATATCTACTGGATCCCCCTTGTCCGCATGTTTGTTAACCCCTTCAAAGAACTCTAATAGATTAGTAAGACAGGATTTCCCTTTACAGAAACCATGTTGACTTTTGTCCAACAAATTATGTTCTTCTACATGCTTCACAATTTTATTCTTTACTATTGTTTCGACTAATTTGCCCGGTACTGAAGTTAGACTTACCGGTCTGTAATTGCCCGGATCGCCTCTAGAGCCCTTTTTAAATATTGGTGTCATGTTGGCTACCTTCCAGTCATTAGGTACAGAAGCCGATTTAAGGGATAGGCTACAAACCACAGATAATAGTTCAGCAATTGAGTTCTTTTACAACCCTTGGATGAATGCCATCCGGTCCCGGAGATTTGTTAACATTAAGTTTTTCTATTTGTTCCAAAACCTCCTCTAATGACACTTCAATCCGGGACAGTTCCTCAGATTCATCACCCACAAAGGACGGTGCAGATTTGGGAATCTCCCCAACGTCCTCAGCCGTGAAGACTGAAGCAAAGAAATCATTTAGTTTCTCCGCAATGGCTTTATCGTCCTTGATTGCGCCTTTTATAGTTCGATCGTCTAGGGGACCCACAGGTTTTTTAGCAGGCTTCCTGCTTCTAATGTACTTAAAAAACATTTTGTTATTTCTTTTTGAGGTTTTGGCTAGCTGTTCCTCAAAATCTTTTTTTGCTTTTCTTATTACATTTTTACACTTGATTTGACAGTGTTTATGTTCCTTTCTATTTATCTCACTAGGATTGGACTTCCACTTCTTAAAAGATGCCTTTTTGTCCCTCACTGCTTCTTTTACATGGTGACACTTTTTAGGTCTCTTGCTATGTTTTTTATTTGGGGTATACATTTAAGTTGGGCCTCTATTATGGTGTCTTTAAAAAGTTTCCATGCAGCTTGCAGGGATTTGGCTCTAGTCACTGTGCCTTTTAATTTCTGTTTAACTAGCCTCCTCATTTTTGTGTAATTCCCCTTTTTGAAATTAAATGCTAGGGTGCTGGACTGCTGAGGTATTCTACCCACCACAGGAATGTTGAATGTTATTATATTATGGTCACTATTCCCAAGCGGTCCTGTAACGGTTATTTCCTGGACCTGATCCTGTGCTCCACTCAGGACTAAATTGAGAATTGCCTCTCCCCTTGTGGGTTCCTGCACCAGCTGCTCCAAGAAGCAGTCATTTAGGCCATTGAGAAATTTTATCTCCGCTTCTCTTCCTGAGGTGACATGTACCCAGTCAATATGGGGATAATTAAAATCCCCCATTATTATAGAGTTCTTTATTTTGGTAGCCTCTCTAATCTCCCTCAGCATTTCATTGTCAGTATCACTGTCCTGGTCAGGTGGTCAGTAATATATCCCTACTGCTAATTTCTTATTATTGAAGCATGGAATTACTATCCATAGCGATTCTATTGAACATGTTGATTCACTTAATATTTTTATTTCATTTGATTCTACATTATCTTTCACATACAGTGCCACTCCGCCACCCACCCGGCCTGCTCTATCCTTCTGATATATTTTATATCCCGGTATGATTGTGTCCCACAGATTTTCCTCATTCCACCAGGTTTCAGTGATGCCTATTATGTCAATCTCCTCATTTAATACTAGGTACTCTAGTTCACCCGTCTTATTAGTCAGACTCCTAGCATTTGGGTAGAAGCACTTTAAAAATTTACCACTTGGAACTTGTCAATTTCACTGTTTTTTGTAGTAGTTTAACTTCCTGTCTTCTGCAGCAATGTGAAGATGCACTCAGTGCTCATACAAACACTGCTCTCCTTGCCCTGCAAAGAGTAATTAATAGGCTTGAATGTATAGCCAGAAGGTGAGGCAGGGGTGGAGGGAGTCAGAGAGCCATCAGTTCACTTCACAGACCATGGTATAGAGCTAGGAACCACCTTTTTTACTCCTTAGATTACTCTACAACAGTGGAGGGCAACCTGCAGCCCAGTGGCCGCATGTGGCCTATCAGGGTTCTATGTGTGACCCACAAGATGTTTTGTTTACCACTGCCTACATGTAGAATTGCCAGATTCTTCTGGTTTCCACTTACATAGCCTTTTTCCTATTGTTATTACCAAAGTGACACACAAATAAAGCAAGGGATGTGAAGTTAGGTACATGTTGATTACACGCAATATTGACTGTAAGAGCCATGTGCTCTCTCTGCATCCCATCAAAGTACTGCTACAGTTCACACCCTGCAAATTCTAGGTATATGAGTGTAGTTAGCAAAACCTCCCTATCCATGGAGAATGTCTAGGATTAGGGATGTAAGCAACTAATCGACTACCGTAAAATCTCGAGTATAATGCGCACTTTTTTCCCCGGTTTTTAGGGTCAAAGCCGGGGTGTGCATTATACATAAGAGCTATTTTTTAAAAGTTGTAAACTCCCCCTCCCCTCCGCACAGAAACTTTCCCGCTGCAGCATGGCGGCCAGGCTCCCAACAAGGCGAGGAGCCGGCTGCGCCGCCAGACTGCGGAGCCCTGGCTCACTCCCTGCCCGGTGCTCCTTCAGGCTGCGCCCGGGGGCCCCCGTGGCAGGCGCGAGCTCAGCGCAACGTGAGCTCAGCTGGGCAGGGGGCCCTGCAGCAGGCGAAGTGAGGAGCTGGTGGTGCCGCTAGGCTGCATCGCCCTGGCTCGCTGCCTGCCCAGTCTCGGTGTGAGCAGCTGGGCAGGGGGCCCCGTGGCAGGCGTGAGCTCAGCTGGGCAGGGGGCCCCCGTGGCAGGCGCGAGCTTGGCTGGGCAGGGGGACCCCACGGCACGTGTGAGCTCAGCGCGCGCAAGCTCAGCTGGGCAGGGGGCCCCTGCGGCAGGCGAAGTGAGGAGCTGGTGGCGCCGATAGGCTGCATCGCCCTGGCTCGCTGCCTGCCCAGTCTCGGTGTGG
This sequence comes from Pelochelys cantorii, assembly GCA_032595735.1. Classification (NCBI taxonomy): domain Eukaryota; kingdom Metazoa; phylum Chordata; order Testudines; family Trionychidae; genus Pelochelys; species Pelochelys cantorii. Next base: position 30,960,062 of record CM064331.1, read on the forward strand.
GCAGCTGGGCGGGGGGCCCCACGGCAGGCGTGAGCTTAGCTGGGCAGAGGGCCTCACGGCAGGCGCAAGCCCCTTCCTTCCTATATATACCATAAAATCGTGAGTATAAATTGGGTGCGCATTATAGATAAGAGTTTAGTTTATTCAAGAATTCTGACATTTAAAAGGCAGGTGCGCATTATACATAGGTGTGCATTATACTCGAGATTTTACGGTCGTCAACTATCCAATAAGCAAAAGCTTATTGGATGGTCGACATACTAGTTGACTAGTCGCTTCCCCCCCTTGCTGCCTCTGTCACAAAGAGGCAGCAAGGTGGGGGGAGTGAAGGGGATGCTGGAGGGAGCCGGCTTAAAAGCTGGTTCCCCCCAGCTCCAGCTCCAGGGAAAGGGCAGGGGTGCAGCAGCAGCCAACTTTGAAATGCAGAAGAGCCCCCGCTGGGGCTTTTGTACATTTCAAAGCTGGCATGCGTGGAGCCCAGGGCCAGCGGGGAGTCCCTCTGACCCCGGGCTCCACGTATGTGCTTCTGCTTTGAAATGCACAAAAGCCCCAGTGGGGATTCTTATGTATTTCAAAGCAGAAGCCCACATGGAGCCTGGGGTCAGTGGGACTCTCCACTGGCCCCGGGCTCCATGCCGTGTTCCAACTTTGAAATGTACAAGAGCCCATGCTGGGGTTCTTGTACATTTCGAAGACGTAAAGCAGAAGTTCTTATCAGCAAATCGAATAGTCGATGGAAATGCCATTGACTATTCAATTAGTTAATTAATCAAAATTTAACAACCCTATCTAGGATAAGACAATCTTGTGGCCTAATGAGATGAAGGAGGGCCACTTATGTGGCTCGCTCACTAGCCTAGGTTGCCCATCACTACTTTAGATTGTGTGGCACCTATTAAGATGCCCATTTTCCCATGCCACTTTATGGATCCCAAGAGAAGTCAGGAAACATCAAGGCAAGAGGCAAAGGAGATACCCAGAAGACCAAGGAAAGATTTTAAGTATCTGAGTTGGGAAGGAGCAACTCCTCCCCCCACCACATATATATACAATTTCTGGAGTCAGAAGAAGTACCAGCAGGGATATAGTGGTACCCTATCATGTTCCATAAGAACAAGCAGAAGGATTCTTCTTTCAGATATTTGGGATGTCCCACTTCTGTTGGAGTCCTCTACAGTGGTAGGCAGGAGGAAGATTAAGCCAGAAGTGGGGACATTAAAGGAACACCTACTCCATAGAGCTTCTCTATGGAACTGAACAGGATGCAGCCAGTGGTGCCAATTAGGGAGACGGGGGGGGTCAGATTCCTCCCCCAATCATATTTTCCATGACCTTCTTGGCAGTGGAGAAGGGCCTCACATAGAGTTGCCAATTCTAGCTGAACAATTTCTTGGAGGTTTCATTACATTACATGATCTTTAACTAAGGCTTACTCTTTATTTCCTGGAGAATTCAGGACAATCCTGGAGGGCTGGCAACCCTAGCCTTGTCATGGGGAACCTTTACATGCCCCTCAAGCTGCTGGAGAACCTAGATGCATAGGGCGGTCATCTCCATCCTGCCCTTCCTCCCAAGTGCTACTCTTTTACCCAAGGAGGCCAAAGCAACTGAGGAGTCCCTTACAGACAATGCCTTGAAAGGACACTCCTCACTCTTTTCTCATCCTCCACCCACTTCCTATCAGTGCTAACATGGACATCGCTACAGATCTGAGTCTGACCCCTATTGCACAAGGACTGGATGACCCCCCTGCCAGCAGCCCTTGATCAGGGCAACAACTTTGTAGTATCACCCCTACCTCTTCTCTCTTCACTCGTTCAGAGCTCCACTGCTGCTTTCACTCTCAGGACACACCTGGACTTATTCAACTGCCTGACCACAGATGTCACTCCATTTAAAGTTCCTGAGCCCATTGTGGTCATGGTTGGTGCCAAGTGTTAAGGCCTTGAGCCTTTGGTTGTGGCCCTTTCTGAGGTAGGGAAGCTACCTCCCCTGCAGCATGGGGCCCACAGACCAGGGCACTTTCCTGCCCAAAGCTGTGGCTGCTGTGCCTACCATAGATCCCAAGCCCAGCATTATTGAGGCCCCATTTTTCACGTCCTTCCCCTTGACTCCCATGCCCAGCTGAGTAGTGCCCTAGCCAGGTGGCCTGGCTGCTGAAACCATAGTCCCAATTCCATTCTTGCTCTAGGACCTGAACCCATGGGAATCCCTGCACTACTCCCACCTCCACCTCTTCTACTTCCCATGCTACTGCTACTGCTGGCAGTGTCCTGTTTCCCTTCTCTACTGACAACTCCCAGGGTGCAGTTTTGTATTTCTCTCTCCAGGCTCATCATGAGTTGGCAGCATTCCTATCCACAAGGATCCTTCGCTGTCCCTGAAATGAAGCCAACCATCTTTTCCACTTTGAACACTGTCTGGTTCATAGGTCAGATCAGGGCAGCTGTCCCAGGGTGCTCTGTTTCCTGCTATTGCAGAGAAGCCGAGCACAGTGGGTTGGGAGAGGGTAACAGAGTGGAGAAGGCTGCCAGGTCACTCCAATTCCTGTTGCAGCAGTGAGTGAAGGGGTGGGATGACCCCTGCTGCCACCTTGCGCCAGATCCCTGGTAATCCTCCAATTTGCATCACATGTGGGAAGGGACAAGGGAGCAGATCAAGGCAGGAAAGGACAGTATGTATAGTTGGGATTATGTTTTCCAATATGCATTAGTTTGCATTTATCAACATTAAAATTCATTTGCCATTTTGTTACTCAGTCACCTAATTTTGTAAGATCCTTTTGAAGCTCTTCACAGTCTGCTTTGGTCTTAACTGTCTTGAGTAGTTTAGTATCATCTGCAAATTTTACCCCTTTCTCCAGATCATTTATGTTTATGTTGAATAGGAGTGGTCTCAGTATCGACCCCTGTGGGACACCACTAGGTACCTCTCTTCATTCTGAAAACTGACCATTTATTCCTATCCTTTATTTCCTATTTTTTAACCAGTTATCAATCCATGAGAAGACCTTCCCTCTTATCCCATAACTTACTTTACTTAAGAGCCTTTGGTGAAGGACCTTTTGAAAGGTTTTCTGGAAATCTAACTACACTATAACCACTACAGTCCCCGTTGTCCACAGGTTTGTTGACCCTCCTCCAAGAACTCTAATATATTAGTAAGGCATGATTTACCTTTACAGAAATCATGTTGACTTTTCCTCAACACATTATGTTCATCTATGTGTCTGACAATTCTATTCTTAACAATAGTTTCAACTAATTTGCCTGGTACTGACATTAGATTTATCAGTCTGTAATTGCCAAGATCACCTCCAGAGCTCTTTTTAAAGATTTTGCATCACATTAGCTATCTTCTAGTCATTTGGTACAGAAGATAATTTAAAAGGTAGGTTACAAACTGCAGTTAGTAGCTCCACAATTTCAAATTTGAGTTCTTTCAGAACTCTTGGGTTAATGCCATCTGGTCCTGGTGACTTGTTACTGTTTAGTTTCTCAATTTGTTCCAAAATGTTCTCTAACAGCTCCTCAATCTGGGACAATTTCTCAAATTTGTCACCTAAAAAGAATGGCATAACTTTGAGAATCTCCCTAACATCCTCATATTATCATCCTTAAGTGCTCCTTTAGCATCTCGATCCTCCAATGGCTCCACTGGTTGATTAGCAGGCTTCCTGCTTTTGATGTACTTAAAAAAATGTTTTGCTATTACTTTTTGAGTTTTTGGCTAGCTGTTCTTCAAACTTGTTTTTGCCCTTCCTTATTATATTTTTATGCTTCATTTGGCAGAGTTTATGCTCCTTTCTATTTTCCTCACTAGGAATTAACTTCCATTTTTTAAATGATGCCCTTTTTATCTCTCACTGCTTCTTTTACTTGGTTGTTAAGCCATAGTGGCATTTTTTTTTTTTGGTTCTCTTACTTTGTTTTTTTAATTTGGGGATACATTTAAGTTGAGCCTCTATTAGGGTGTCTGTCACAGGGTGTACCTACCCCCGCACGGAACAGCAGGGAGTTGCCCTGGTCCAGCTAGCCGAAAGGGCCCCGCCCCCACTGCCCTATTGGACATGCTCCAAGGGGAGCCAGGGTATAAAAGCCCAGGGAGCCACTCAGTTGGGGCTGACTGCCAGAGGGGAGGGAGCTCAGGCATGAGCTCCAGATCAGCCCCAGCAGCAGCCGCAGCCGCAGCCACAGCCGCAGCTCCAGTGACAGCCGAGGCCAGCCGGCTGGGACCGACCTGCCGAGAGTCACCCCGAGAACAGAACAGCATAATGGGAATGGTAGGAAGTAGCCCAGGGTGGAGGAATGTCCTCCGGGAGCTCAGCGTGTTTCAGCAGGAATCCCCGCTGAGCAGGCAATGAAATCTTCCACTGCCAACAGGGCCCTGGGCAAGGACACAGTGAAACAGGAGGGCTTGGATTCCCCTACTTCCCCACCCCATGGTAACACCACTCCCTGAAACTTTGGGAGGCATACTGTGGAGTTAGGGTTGCCAGGTGTCCAGTTTTGAACCGGACAGTCCAGTATTTGAGCTTTTTGTTTGGGAAACAAATTGAGAAAATATAAATGAGAAAATATAAATGTCTGGTATTTTCTAAATAAGATGTAATGTAGATTGTGATGTAATGTCAAGTGTGTCCGGTATTTTTGTTGAAACCATCTGGCAACCCTATGTGGACTAGGCCTCTAGGGCATAGTGACTCTGAGAGAGGGGAGGGTGTTTGGGACTAGGCTTGCAGGGCCGGATATACCCTGATAGAGGGGACTTTGCTTTGAACTGGGCCGGCGAGGCTGTATATACCATGATGGGTATATACAGCCCTTGAGCCATATACCTTAATAGAGGAACTTGTGACTTTGAACTGGGCCTTTGGGACCATATGTGCATGGGAAAAAGGGGACAATAACCCAATCTTAGGGACTTCTGGACCATCAAGGGGGCGTGCTCGTTGACAGTGTCTTTGAAAAGTTTTCATGTAGCTTCCAGGGCTTTTACTTTTGGCACTGTACCTTTTAATTTCTGTTTAGCCAATCTCCTAATTTTTGTGTTGTTCCTCACCAGGGTCCCTCACCCTCCACAGGTGGTAGGTAGTCCTGACAATTGGTGTTGGGGTGGGACAGGAGAGTGAAGCAAATGGAATGTTTGTAGCACATGTCTATTCATTTGGTCCCTGGGTATGGTTCATAAATGGACCAGCTGCAGGTCACACAGCCAGATGGGACTGCAGAAGGGAAGAGTCTGGGAGAAAGGATTCATGGAACAGAGGCCCAATAAAGAGTTTCAGAGGGTTTGGTGTGAGGGGGGTGAAGCATATCCTCTTGGAGGGCTCGCTCCTGAAAATAAGAGAGGGGAACAATAAGGCTGCTCACACCTCCTGGGGAATTTGCAGGAGTGTCTGAAGGGTGGAGAGTCCCATGCGCTGACTGAGCACTTGGGAATCCACCCAGTTTCCCTTGCTGAAGTTCAGGAGGTCTCTGACCCTGGGTGGTTTCTGCCAGGGCTAGTCTTTCATGCAATAATAAGGATGAACTTTAAAAAAAAAAAGATATTAGGGGGCAGTTCTCCCTTCTTGCTATGCTCTTCAACCCCCCTGCCTGTGGGAGTAGGCAGCCCTGGTCTCTTGCCCCCTTCCCTGGTGCAACCACTGGGGAGGGAGGGCCGGCGGTTGCACCAGCCCTGGCCTCTCAGCCCCCACTTCTCCGGACGCTGGTGCCGCACCAGACGCAGCCGCTGGGGAGGAGAGACTGTAATCAAGGCCAGTTCTCCCCTGCTGCTGGGGAGGGCCAGGGTCACGCTAGACCCAGCCTCTCACCCCTCCCCCAGCTGCCAGGGAGGGAAGGGCCAGGGGCCATGCCAGCCCTGGCCTCTCAGCTCCCCCTGCCTCCCTGGTCATAGCTAGTCCCAGCCTTCCAAGCCCTCTGCCCCCTCCCCGGTCACAGCTCTCGCCCCTTGGCTCCCTCCCACCCCCTTCTCCAGTTGCAACCCTGGCCTCTCGGCCCCCCTCATCTCCTTCCGGCTCAGCCAGCCCTGGCCCCACCCCAGCCTCTCAACCCCTTTGCCCTCCTTCCCCACCCGGTAGCAGCCAGCCCTGGACTCTCAGTCCCCCTCTGGCCACCAGAACAGGGCCAAGGCCGGGCCAGGGGGTGGTGAGGGTGAGAGTGGTAGCTCCTCGCTGTGTTCGAGGCCCTGACACTCCGGGACTCAGAGGGGAACTGCTACCTCTGGTTGCCTCTGACCAGGGCTGCGAGTACTTGGGCCTCTGCCTGCCCGGGGCTCCAGCCTCGACTCTCCTCCCCACCTCAAGATTAGCACACCAGCACCGGCTTCCTGTGGGGAAGGGAGAGAGGAGAAAGCCCCGAGATTCCGCGCTGGGTCCGGTTTGCGCTTCCTTGGTGCAGAGTCTTGGGGCTTTCTCCTCTCTCCCCTCCCCCCGCAGGTAGCTGGCACTGGCACACTAATCTTGTAGGTGGTAGTCGAGACTGGAGCATGGGGGCAGGCAGCGGCCCAAGCACTCCTGTCCCTGGCCTTGGCCCGAGTCGGCTGGAGGCAGCGGTTCCCCACTGGGTCCCAGAGAGTTAGAGCTCCGAGCACATCAAGGAGCCGCTGCTGCTACCGCCTCCTGCAGGGGGGCAGAATCTGCCCAGACTGGGCTGCTAGGCAGCTTTGCCGTCCCGAATAGTGTCTGGGGCACGGAGGCCATATGAGGGCAGAGCTCGTGGGACACCAGAGTGATGTGATGACATCACTCTGTTGTCCCACAGGAAAAACTTTTTTCTATATATAGATAGATTTGCTGGGGAACTTAGGTGCATAAAGTGTTACTAAAATGAAATTTGGTCAATCTCAAGTTAATATCTCTTTAGTCTATCTATATATTTTAGAAATGTGCATCTGTCTGTCCATCTGTGAGTCTGTTCAAGAACTCCTCCTAAATGGTAAGAACTAGGGCCACCAAATTATCTTATCATATCCTCTAATCATATCCTAACTTAGAACAAGGTTTGGTTGTGCCAAAAAAAAAAAAAAATCCAGGCGATGCCGAGAATGGAACTGTTTTCCATAACAAGGAAAGGGAGGGACACAGAGAGGAGGGACACGATACTAAGAGTGGCCACTGGGGACAGCGAGCTGCAGGGGAGAGCTATGCTGCAGAGTGACCACAGGGGGCCACTGCACCACCAGGAGAGTGTCCAGAAGGGCTGTGGCTCCATCATCTTGCCTGCCACCAGTCCAGGTAAGTAGTCCTCCTGCCCCAAACCCATCCCCCCAGCCCTTGGTCACAGCGCTGGAGAGCGGAAAGGCCCCTGGAAACCAGAGTGAGTTGGGGGAAGACACAAGGCCAACCCTCATTCTCACATCCCCCTACAACTCCAGACTCCTGTCCTACCCCACACACATTCTCAAAGCCCTAACTCCTGCACTGCGAGCCCCCATGCCCTATGGGACCTGGGCAATGCCTGATAAGTCTTCTAGTAAGTAAAATATAGTAAAAATAAATCTCTGCCTCAAAATGTTCAGTGCTTAATCTGTATTGTCGTTGCTCTTCATACAAAGGTTTAAAATGTTTTTGAACTAGCTTCTGCTTTAAATCTTTAGGAATATGGCTCTGTGAATTTAAGAGGAAGTTTTCTTGTGTTCCCTGTGTGTTAAAGGAATTTCAGTGAGGATACACCTACATATGGTTCCATGTGCAATGTAAGCACTGCTTTGTGTAAAGTTAGGAGATACACTGATTTGTGTAAAATTGGGCAATGTTCCTTTTAATCTTTTCCATCCATGTGCAGAATAATTTTTATGTGCACTGAGGCATGTGCACGTGCAAACACTTAGCTGTGGGGGCCCTGCTAATGAACCAGGTGGCATTTGACCCTCTCCTGAGCAGCCACAGGAGCACTCAGCTTACAGGGAACACTGGTGGGGATTATTTTTACATAAGCAATCCAATCTAAACACTTGAAGTCTTGCACTAAGTATTGTGCAGAAGCCTGCACTGGGAGAATTTCAATTGAAATTACAGACCTTCACTCTCAAATGAGTCAGACCTGGAAGCTCTAGATTATATTAATATTCTTTGGAAAAGAAAAGAGTTAATCAATTACTTATAGACTTGACAATTGATTAGGAAAGGGAAAAAACCCATGACATTTGTGTTTAAAAATACCATTCACAGATGGTAGAATGAGAATTAAACACTGATGTGCAAAGCCATATAAAGCATGAATACACTGTCAATTATTGTTACTCCTGTAATCTATTTTATAATTTCAACTGAAAACACATTCCTATAAGTTAACTTTTGTATGTACAGCACGTTCTCCTTGTTTCTGTGATGGTAAATTCAAAATAACCTTTTAAACTTTTATTATTCAGATAACATTTTTCCTAAGAATATTTACCATTACCAGCTAATGCATAAGGCTGTGTAAGTCAACACCCTTAAATATGATATTTAAATTCTTTGAGTATGTCTTATAAACTGGAGCATCATGATTCAATGTCATTATTTGATAATTTAGAGAATATAAAAACCTCTAAAATATGTATCAATAAGCCCTCAGGAGCCAATATTCCAGATGTGATATTGTACCACTGTTCTACATATTTTAATATGCTGCCTGCATAGATGCTATTTATCAGGAATAGATTATTTTATTTTATTACTCGTTTTAAAGCATTTTTCTGTTTTCCCAACAACTGCATAATGTCACTCACTCGCTATAAGGTTCTCTCAAGTGACGGAGTAATTTAAGTGTGTCATCACCAGAGCAACTCTGCTGCTGAAAACATACTGCTGTTAACCCCACAGAGGATAGATTACTACTAGCAATTTAATAGAGATGGACAAAATTTGAGATACCGATTCATTATCATACACAAGTATTCCAAACTAATACTATAACTAAATAAAAGTCTTTACTGTCATGAATCACTGCTGTAATTGCAATAAGAAAGGTTGTTAATCTTCCTGTTACAGGTCATAAATTAATAATCAGCTAGGATAAAGAAGAAATTTGCACAAGTGATATAGTAGTGGAGTATTGCATCATGTGGGTTTACACTAACACAGCCTCAGGAATAGATCCTGCAGTGCAGCCAGTTTGGGGGGGAAGGCGAGCCAAGGTTGCTTGCTGGGCAGCCTGCCAGCAGTGGCTGATGGGTTTGGGGGCCGGTGGCAGGAGACCTTCCCTGGCCCAGCAAATTCTCTTGTTTGGGTCCAGTCAGGTCTCCACGATGCTGGATCAGGGACTCCCAAAGTTGCCCCAGCAGGCACCCTGCCTCACTTCCCCCCACCCAGCCTGGTTGGGCTGCTTGCCCAGATGCTGCTGGCTCCTTGGGAAGCTGAGGCTCCAACTCCTGCCAGGGGACTCCAGCCCTGCATATCCAGAGGCTGCTGCGGGGCTCCAGTCCCAGCCCTGAATTCCAACAGGCTGCTTTGGGGATCCAGCCCAATGCTCCCGGGGGCTGCCACAGTGCCCCAGCCCTGCACTCACAAAACTACTGCAGAGCTCCAGTCCTGGTCCCATGCTCCAAGAAGCTGTAGGAGGACTCTGGTCCCGCGATGGCACGAAGCTCTGACCTCAGCCCTGAGCTCTCTGGGGCTCCTGTGGGGCTCCAGCCCAAAGCCGATCTGTGCTGCTGGGGGACTCTTGCCCAGCCCCACACTGCCACAGGATGCTGGTGGCTGCCGCGGGACTCTGGTCCCGGTCTCAAGCTGCCCCCAGCTGGGCTGCTGACACTGTTGCCCCAGCCGGCTGGCCCTCCTGCGTTTAGGCTCCCATGCTCTCTGGTCCTGCTGGACAATGGATGCTCCCAGACCAGAAAGTACTGGTTTTTAGAGGTACAACCTGTACTAGATATGCTGCCATGGAGGAAACAAGCCTATATCCTTGCAACAGATTTGCTTGGCTTCTGCTCACTCTCAGCATTTTCATGTATATTTAATCAGTCCCAGTCATGTCAAAATGGAACTGACTAGGTTTCCATTATGAAGTCCTGAAAGTAGAGATTTTTGTCATTTATGAAACTTTCATTCTTTATCCCTCTTTTCAAAGGGTTAGGTTCTCACACACAAAGGGGATGAACCTTTTTTTTCATATTTGTGTTCAAGTGAATGTTTTAAGAATGTAATTCAAAAATCATCAAATGAATTTTTTAATCTGTCCACACAATAAGTTTTTCATATTACATGTTTGTTGTAGCCAAATGTGGGAAAAACATTCAAGTACAAGCAACCCCCGACTTACAATCACCTGACTTACGACCCCCTGCTTTTCTGACCATTTTTTTTATGCGAGATAGCTCCTACCCTCCCCCATTTACGTCCGCAGCTCCCCTCCCCCCCCATTTACAATGCAGACTCCATGTGTCATCCCACAACAGGAAACGCACAAGATCAGTCAGATTCTCCAGTCTGCAGCAATCGTAAGTCGAACCCTTGTTTCCTGTAGGCGGAATGTTATAAATGGTGGTTCCGTTCCTGGAAACCCATTTCATACCCTAAAAATACCAAAACTGACTATGGAAATGGAGGAAAACTAAACTAAATAGTTCGAATAATGCACAAAAATAACTAAAAAGTGAAGACCGATGTGGCGGAGACGCAGGCAGTTCAAGCAGCAGCTGCAGACTGTGCAAGGTAAGAGATACCTCAAACCCAAACCTTGCCCCACTTCCTCTCCCCTTTTCTTTGAGGCCCTGCCCTTGCTCCACCCCTTCTCTGAGGCTTCCATCCCTACTCACTCCATCCCTCTTTGTCTTCCCACTTACTTTCACCAGGCTGGGGTAGGGGTTGGGGCTCAGGTGCAGGCTCTGGTCTTGGGCCAAGGGGTTGGAGTGTGAAAGAGGCTCCAGGCTTATCCCAGAGTGGGGGATTGGGGTCCAGGAGGAGTTTCAGGCTGTAAGCTCTGGGAAGGAGTGTAGGTGCAGGAGGACTCACAACTGGGGTAGGACGTTGGGGGTAGGAGGAGGTTCAGGGCTGGGACAGGTGTTCAGGAAGCAGGCTCTGCCTGGGCACCATTTAACTGAGATGGCTTCCGGGTGGTGGAGCAGTGGGGTTAAGGCAGGCTCACTTCTGCCCTGGCCCTGCACCACTCCTGAAAGCAGTTGGCATGTACAGCAATGGCTCCATGGCACCATGTGCTACCCTTCATCTACAGGCATTGAGCCTACAGCTTCTACTGGCCGCGTTTCCCCATTACCAATCAATGGGAGCTGCAGGAGAGGTGTCTGCAGGCAAGGAGAGCATGTGGAGACCTCCTGCTCTGCCTTTCTCAGGGGCAATAGGGACATGCCAGCCACTTCCAGGAGCAGCAATTACCACAGGGATAATTACTCCAGCCACGACAGGTTAGGCATTTTAGAACTCGCTACTCAAAGAATTACATTTAAGCGTAAGGGAGAAATGAAAATTTTGAAATGCACAGACCAGTGAAAAACCAAAACTCACACACTTTGCAAGCAGTAACAGAAATAACAACAACCCCGCCCCATGTGTGTGGTGGGGCGGGAGATGAGAGTGAAGTACAGGGTGTGTTTGTGAGAATGTCAGAGACACTCACAGTGTGTGTGACAGATTGGCATTGCCAAGCTCCCTATCTCCCCTTCTCTGTGTGTAGAGATCAGGTACAGGAGTCGGGGGGAGGACAGATACCCTGACATCAGTCCCCCCCTTCTCCCTCCCACATCCTGCACAGCAAGCAGGAAGCTCCCAGGGGGAAGCTCCAAGGCAGAGGGCAGGAGCAGCATGACAGTGGGGGGAGGGGCAACTGAAGTGCCAGCACTTCATAGCCTCTTGGCCAAACCAGTCAGGATCACCTGCTGGAGGCTCCAAGATCTACTAGTAGATCCTGATCTACTGGTTGGTGACCACTGCCTTAGTGCTTCACGGAGCTCTAAATCAAGGTAGCATGTCCACATCAGGGGAGCCTGCCTCAGACTAATTTCCAGGCTTCCCTGTAGTGTAAATGCTCATTTTGAAATAAGTATCAGAGGGGTAGCCATGTTAGTGACATGCATCTGATGAAGTGGGTCTTTGCCCATGAAAGCTTATGCTCCAATAAATCTGTTAGGGTATGTCTACACAGCAAAGTTATTTCGAAATAACAGCCCTTATTTCGAAATAACTTTCCTAGCGTCTACACAGCCAAACCAAATTTATTTTGAAATAGAGGAGCGAATACTTCGAATTTGGTATACCTCGTTCTACGAGGAATAACGCCAAATTCGAAATAGCTATTTCAAAATAAGTGCTGTATAGACACATTTCAAAATAGGGGGCCTCCAGTCTTCCCAGGGTGCCCTGGTGGCCACTCGAGCCTCAACCAAGAAAACTTCTCTCTCTCCCCCCCTCCCCAGAGCCCTTAAAGGGGTAGACTCTGGCCACAGTGCCTGTGCCAGCTCCAAGCCTGCCAGCCCAGAGCCAGCAGTCACTGCCCCGACCCAGTGGCCCCAAAACATGAGCCAGCAAGCCACTGGTAGCCAGCCCTCCAGCGCTCCCCAGGAGCAGTCTGCCAGCTCCCAGGAGTCTGCCAGGGCCCGGAGAAGGCGGGTGCCTTCCTGGTCCAGGGTGGAGATCATGGACCTTATTCAGGTTTGGGGGGCATGCCCCCAACATCTATGATCTCCACACTAGATGGAGGAACGCGGTCATCTATGGCAGGATAGCTGCCAGCCTGGCCACCAAAGGCCACATGTGAACCCAGGAGCAGGTTTATAGATTCATAGAATACTAGGAGTGGAAGGGACCTCGAGAGGCCATCGAGTCCAGTCCCCTGCCCTCATGGCAGGGCCAAGTACTGTCTAGACCATCCCTGATAGACATTTATCTAACCTACTCTTAAATATCTTCAGAGATGGGGATTCCACAACCTCCCTGGGCCATTTATTCCAGTGTTTGACTACCCTGACAGTTAGGAACTTTTTCCGAATGTCCAACCTAAACCTCCCTTGCTGCAGTTTAAGCCCATTGCTTCTTGTTCTGTCCTCAGAGGCCAAGATGAACAAGTTTTCTCCCTCCTCCTTATGACACCCTTTTAGATACCTGAAAACGGCTATCATGTCCCCCCTCAATCTTCTCTTTTCTAAACTAAACAAATCCAGTTCTTTCAGCCTTCCTTCATAGGTCATGTCCTCTAGACCTTTAATATTTCTTGCTGTTCTTCTCTGGACCCTCTCCAATTTCTCCATATCTTTCTTGAAATGCGGTGCCCAGAACTGGACACAATACTCCAACTGAGGCCTAACCAGTGCAGAGTAGAACGGAAGAATGACTTCTCATGTCTTGCTCACAACACACCTGTTAATGCATCCCAGAATCATGTTTGCTTTTTTTGCAACAGCATCACACTGCTGACTCATATTTAGCTTGTGGTCCACTATAACCCCTAGATCCCTTTCTGCCCTACTCCTTCCTAGACAGTCACGTCTCATTCTGTATGTGTGAAACTGATTGTTCCTTCCACATGTGAACCCAGGAGCAGGTTTGCATGACAATCAAGTTGGTCCGGCGAGACCCCCAACCCTGAGCCCTGAGCTTCCCCTCCCCCTTCTTCCCCTTGCTTCCCCCTTCCAGCTTCCTCCTCCCAGGTTTCCCCCTCCCCTCTCCCACCCTTTCTTCTCTCCTCTCCTGCCTCCTTTCCCCAGTCTCACCAGAGTTTGATTCCCTCCCCCCAGTTTTGTTAAATAAAGAGAGTTTGTGTTCATGAAAATACATGTATTTTATTTGACATCAGGAAGGGGGGCTAGAGAGGGGTAAGTGAAAGGATGTGAGGAAGGAATGAGGCACAAGTCCCCAGTGTGGCAGACCAGGGAGGCTCTTAGTGCTCCTCAGGGTGGAAGCTCTCCCGCAGGGCCTCCTGGATACTGACAGCCCCCGATGGACCTCTCGGATGGCAGCCTGCCAGCCAGGCTTACAGCAATGCATCCAAGAGAAGCACCAGAGTGCCCAGGGCAGCTCTGGCTCCATGTTGCAGAGTGCTGTGGTGTCCCGAGTCAGGGCAACCAGAGCACGCAGAGACAAAATGCTTTGCTGTCCCTCATTGAGGCAGGCAAGCAAGCAGGGAAACCTGAGAACTGGCTGTCTGGGAGGGTTCCTTTAAGCACAGACCTCAGATAGCCTCAGGCAGCAGCCACACACTGTAAGTCCTGACCTGGTGCCCTGCCGGAATTGGTTCCAGCCAGCCTTAAATGTGATTCAGAGTCCACTCAGTGTGGACACGCTATTTCGAAATAGCGAAATGCTATTTTGAAATGCATTTTGTGTGTCGATGCCTTATTTCAAAATATCTTATTTATTTCAAAATAGCTTATTTCGAAATAACACTGTCGTGTAGACATACCCTAAGTCTATAAGGTGCCACAGGACTCCTCATTTATTTTGAAAAAAGCTATTTCAGAGTATTTCTTACGGAATAGCTTATTCCAAAATAAGTGTGCAGTGTAGACGTACCCTGAGTCCCCAGTTCGAATCTCTCTCCATGACAGCATTACAGATGGCTGTGCAGCAGAGAATGTGAAATGAGTTGATGAACACAGCTATTCACATAACCAGAGAACTATCAGAATTGCCCTTAATTGGCACAGTTTGGCGCGCACAGAAGAAAAGCCATCTTACCACAGGGTTGGGTCTTTTAATTGTAAATGTCCTGGTAACCTCCTACTGTTCAAAAATCATGAGTAAAGTCCCAAGCTCATGAGATTGGCTTACAAATAATGCAGTTCATAAAAATACTACATTTGAGATTTTTGTCTTCTGGTTTTGAAGCTTTAGGCTCATTTTCAAACTTTTGTCCATGACTGGAAGGACTAGAAAATAAAACAGACAAATAATTAAATAAAAGTTGAGATTCCCATCTACTCACATAGTTTCAGGATCCAAGGCTTTAAGAAAGCCACCAAATATCACAAGACTTGTGATAAAATTGTAAGAGTTGGCAACACCACTGTTAGCTTTTTAGGGCAAGGCACATATCTTCATATATTTCTGTGAAGAACCTAGAACTTTGTTGGCTCTGTTTATTAACAAACTTAATTCCTCTTCTTATCTGCACCCACTCACAAGTGGTTGAAGCAATGGTGGAGGCACATTTTAACTGAAATGTTGGGAAATATGCACTGTCACTACCCATTCTGTTTTGAGAACAGAAGATTTACGGAATGAGGTGAAAATCTTAGTATGTTTCCTAGCTCATCCCATTTGAGGAATTATGCTCTAGAGTTAATTTTGAGTCACCTGTTTTAATTTTTCACTAGCAACAGGACTGCCACGACTTACACAGTCTCAGAGTCAGTTTCAAAGTTTTGACTGATACTTGGTGTAATTCCCTGATACTGAGGCCTTTTCTACACTAATATATGCAACTTCAGCTACGCAACATACTTACCTTGGTGTCTTCTATGAGGTAAGGTCGGCAGGGGCTGCTCTCCTGTTGATTCTGACTACTCTTCTCATCTTGGTGGAGTTTACGGGAGAATTCTTGGAGATCTATTATTGCATCTAAGCAAATGTGCTAAATCAACTGCTGGTGGATCAATCACTGCTGTGTTGATCCACCACGTAGTGAAGACAGCCCGTTAGTTTCTTACCCTTATTCCTAATTTTATTTCCTTACACTGCCCTGAACAACTTTCCTCCTCCTTATCAATCTGTATGGCAGTCACACTGCTATAATTTATTTAGAAGAACTAAACTTCCTTTAAAGAAACGTTTTTAACTTTTACAAGAATTAAATAAGTTTAAGAAATACTAAACTTGCAAAAAACCCTGCTTGATTTTGTTTTTAATAGCAAGTAGAGTTAACTAAGAGTGCATCTACACTGCACCGTAGGTCAAAATAAGATATGCAATTTGAGCAATGTAAATTGCGTATCTTATTTCAATGTTATTTCAAAAGAGCTTATTTTGAAATTTGGCGCTGTCTATACAACTCTTATTTCGAAATAAATCATTCCGAAACATCCTCATGGAATTAAGGGATGTCAGAATAGCGCGCCCGTTAAATTTTGAAATAATGAGTCCACCCAAAAGACACGGAATAGCTATTTCGGGATACCTGTATAACTGGATTCAGAAATATTTTAAAACATTGATTTGACACTGATGTTTCTGACTTTGCGAAGTGTTCAGTGCTCAGTGATTAGTATCAACTTATCTAAAAAATGTCACCATCGTCTTGATATCTGGTCAATTTGAGGGGAAAAATAAAAATAATTTCAGCTGCTAAGCTTGCCTTACATCTCCCTGCCAATTTCTGTGTTTTTACTTTGGAATTTTCTCCTCCTGGTCCACCACAGTCTGTTAACATAGGCAGACTGCACAACTCATCTTTGTTCCTGAGTAACTGGTGACAGTGTTGAAGAACTGAGACATAGATGGCTATTATACAATTATTACAAGGCAAGCCACTGATATTATTGCAAAAGCAACTCAATTACAGTTCTTGTAGAATACTTTCTTTTTAATTTACTAGGTATTTAGAACATGTGAGAAGCATTATTAATCACTAAACATAAATAATGGGCTAAAATTAACAGCGAATGTATACACTTTAACTAAAAGATGGTGAAGTGTGTGTGTGTGTGTGTGTCAGGAGAGAAACAGTCTGCAAATATTTGGAGTGTAAACATAAAAGATGGAGAGGAATTATCTAGTATAGAATGTGGGGGATAGCTAGATAAATGAGATGTAACTGAGTACGGGATAATTTACAATGGATACCTGGAAACTTCCTGACAGTGAGATTCATCAGGCTTCGCAATAATCTCCCAAGAGAAGTGATGCAAATTTCATCACTTGGAACATTTAAGACTAGGCTAGACAAGACAATGAACTCAAATATATTCTTAGGGTACACTTGTGTGTTAATAAGAGGATAAGTTGGATGGCATAGTAGTTCTCCTTTTTCATATCTACTATATGCTTATATACTGTTTTACAATAAACATAAGGCACAGTTCTGTCCCTAGATGTTCAAATAGTCCTAATGAAGTAAATGGGAACCTCATGCACACACCATAGGCTGATTAAGACATATCAAAGGGCTATGAGTATAAAAAATGTTAGGTTCCTCCCATAAAACCAGCTCTTCTAGCTCCATCAACCCCCCAGATCAACTCTTCCTCTAATTTCCGATCCCTCTCTCCATCAATTTCCCTTCTAGTCACACAAGATGAGGTCATATCACATGCAATTTCTTCAGTCTTGCGGGTTTTAAACACTTGTCCTATTTCCACCTTCCATAGTAGCAGATCCACAACATAGCTTTCTACCTTAACTTGCATATTACCATTCACACAGGAAGCCCTGGAAAGCCTCAGTAGAAAATGGGCCATGCAAGTGGGGAAACTACTATGCTCTGACCTTATTGATGTGTACTTTCTTTTTTCGGAATCAAAGGACTAGGGAAGAAAGGACACCTGTCATGTTTCCATCTCCATCCCAGGCCTCTACTCCCCATCCTACATGGTCTTTCTCCACAGGAGGAGTGTGAGAAACTCTTGCCTATGTAGATTGTTAAATTGATGGGATTTCTCACATTTGTTTTAGAGAAAGATAAAGTTTGCCTAATGTTGGCATGTGCAACTAACTGGGGGCAGAATTTAATTCCAAGTATCTATGTATTCTACTAAATGGCTCTACTATCAGCTACTCATCTTGTGAGATAGTTGACCATTAAGATCAAAGTTTAAAGCCAGAAGAGACTACCAGAGCATGTAGTCTGATCTCATAAACATCACAGGGTACCAACACATCCTAAGAACCTGTGCACTAAACACAATGTGTTGTAAATTTAATCTAGAAGTTAATGTATTAAATAATTTATTCAGAAAAGCACATTAAATTGCCTTGAAAACCCCCCTGCCATCAATCACATTAACAAAAATATACTTCATATATGGGATTTAGTTTGACTAAAAGCACACAGAAAAATCATTTGTGACCCCACACACATATATTAGTACACTGAAGACAAAGTCTAGGCTTTGGAAGCTTCCATTTTGTTTCAGAGAGTTTGTTTTTAAAATGTTTAACTTGCTACTATAGTAATAATTTTAATTACATAAGTGTGTACTCCAAGAATAGGATACTACTTGTAAAGTAAGCATCCCGGTTTGATATCAATAGTTACCAAGAACAATGCTTCAGTATATTTAACAGCAATATATTGCTTATTTGTGCCCAGGAATAACCTTTTACTACTACTGCTTAATTCACTATTGCTTACTAACCAATAAATATTCTTCTCACGCTGTACACAATAGATGGGAATAGAAATTAACTAGAAAGTAGCCTATTTCTTTAGTGATGGAATGGGCATCATGACATTTGCAACCTTGTGGGCTTCCTGTTTTGGAACACTTGCTTTTCAATATTGCCACTGAAGTGTATGGTATCCTTCAAGCCAACTCCCAGAATGCCTTTGTTTCCTTTTAAATTTGTTTAAACTTTAGAATTATTATGCAGGGGGGCAAGGTTTGGAGCTTAATTTCCCAATCCCAGTCTTCTGTTTAATTGGGTGTTTCCCTATTTGCGATGTTATATCTTTGTTAAGGTACTCATACATCTTTGAGAGCAGGTACTTTGGTAGCACATAAATTGGGAATTCTTGAGTTACATCAAGCTCAGGTAATTCACCAGAAACTTGGACAAGTTGTGAGAGGAGTGTGTGTGTGTGTGGGGGGGGGGGGGAATGGGAAGCGGTGGGGGGGGAGTGTTTATTACATAGATATAGTCTGAAAGTAACTTATCTGGAGTTGATGAGTTCATGAAATTTTAATCTCTCCAGTACTTTACCTGATTTGGTCTTATTTGTAAGAAGAATTCAGGATTGTGAAATATAACTTAAGCCTGGTCAGCACAGATTCCCCATATTACAGATAAAAAGTTACTTTATCATCACAAAGTTCTCTGTGTGTGCAAAAATTCTCACACGAATACAAACCCTTCAATGTCTGGGATTTGTGTGCAATGCTCCTAGTGGTGGCCAGATCCCCATCTTATTTGTACAGGTGTCCCTTATTAAACTTTTTAGCGTTTCAGCAAACGCATACAGGTTCCAGAATAAGCAGTTGGGCTCTGCGTCTGTAGCAAGAAGTGGTGTAGAGGGTGTAAAGGTGAGAAATAAAAAAGAAAGTCTTCTCCCTCTTCTTTTTATGTAAAAGGAAGCAGTTAAATTCAGTGAGTATTTGAAAAACTTATTTAACTAACTCTCCCCCTCCACCTTCCAAAAAGATCTTCAAGGCACTCCTGTGTGTAGCGGCATGATCATGGCAAACAGAAGTATGTTGTATTTTGGAATATGGAGGAAAGGACCATTACAAACCAATTTTTTTCAGACCCACCCTGAGAAATACACTAAGGAGAGCCCTGACTGTTTTTCTTCTTCTCATTGCTGTCAGTTTCTCCTACTACATACATTCATCTGTCATTTCCAATTGCCATGGAAGCTTGTGCTGCCAGCATACACACTTTCTCCTGTTAAAGATACCTAGCACCACATTGTCCTTATTGTTTAAACAGCTCCATGTGTACCTAATTACAAAAGCAATTAATTTAGTCAAAGATTAGATTAACTGCCAGATGTGGCCATATTGTTTATTAAATTTGAGTATTCAAGTGTGCTCCGGATCAAAATCATCATAAAAAAGCCATACACTGTATGAGTCCCAATAACAAATCAATGTTGCTGAAAGACAAGAATATTATCTATTAAATAATATTTTGCCCTATTAATATCGCCAGTGTGAGCCGATCAAAGTGACTAGAAAAATTTGTTCCTCTATAGAAATTAAATCAACATCAACATACTTTGATTAACAAAAAGTTGGTGACAAAAACCTGAGAAATGCAGGTAAGAATCCAACATAGAAAGATAGGAATGCATAGCAGGAAAGGACAGAAGTTCTAGGTGCAAAGTGGAAGTACAGCTCCAAAATAGTTGCCTTTTGCTTGCTTGTTCAAAAGTACATTCATAAAGCCAAACTGGGAGATACAAGGACATAAAATGAGGATTTAGGACTGCAGTGCTTTGTATACACCTCATGTCTACTATAATCACTACCAGACTAGTGTCATGGAGATTTTAGGGACTGGTGCCGGTTCATGGACCGGTTGTTCAGAAACAATATTGTATTATAATACTGTATTACATATTAAGGTTACACAAAAGTTTGCTTAATTAAGTCAGATTTATAAGGTCAGAAAGGACCATTATATCATTTGGTCTGATTTCTTTTTAAGTTACAAAATTTCAGCAAGATAACCCTACACTGAGTCCCAAAGTATCTCTGACTAAATCATATCTTCCGGAAAGTCATCAATGTCTTGATTTGAAAACAAGAAATGGATATTCTTTTTCTTCACTTAGTAATTTCTTTCAGTGGTCCATCATTCTCATTGCCTAACGTGTGCATTATTTCTAACAAAAATTTGCCTGTCTTTAGTAGCTTCCACCATTGTTTCATGTTGTGCCTTTTTATGCACATTACGCCATATGCTTGATTAAAAATCCCTGCTATTTTCTGCTTGTCACTTCTCAGTCTTCTTTTTAGTAAGTTAGCCAGATTGATCTCCAGATCTGTCACTGTAAGGCATTTTCTCTAGCCTTCAGATCATTTGTGTGATTATTTTATACAGCCTATCCAATTTCCTTCTAAAAATGTGAACTCAAGAACTATATGCGGTATTCTAATACCAATCTCACTGATGCCATAGACAGAGGTAAAAAAAATCACCTTCCTACTTATACTAATTGCTCACATGTTTATGTGAATCACATAAGCCCTTTGTCAAAATTTTGCATTGAACACTAATGCTGAGTTGCTTGTCTGTTATGAGCCATACATCCTTTTCAGAATCACTGCTTTCTAGTACACAGTCCTCTGTTCTACACGTATGATTTGTGTTCCTTGTTATTAGATGTATGATATTGAATTTGCCTATACTAAAA
Organism: Pelochelys cantorii; assembly: GCA_032595735.1. NCBI lineage: Eukaryota > Metazoa > Chordata > Testudines > Trionychidae > Pelochelys > Pelochelys cantorii. The sequence goes on from CM064331.1 coordinate 30,981,010, forward strand.
CCATAGTTTGAATGGGCCCAGGTCACCAAGTGGCCCAGATCACTTTGTATAACTGCTCTGTCTTCTACTGATTTACCACTCCATCAGTCTGTCATCTGCAAATTTTTGAGCAGTAATTTACATCCACTGCCAGATCATTGATAAAAATATTGAACAGCATCAGGCCAACTACGAATCCTGGTGGATCCCCTGTTAGGAACAACTCCTTCAGTGGTAATTCCCCAGTTAACAACTGCTTTTTGAGGTCTATCAGCTAGCTAGTTCTTAATCTGTTTAACACATGTTTTCTTGATCCTGCATACTGATATTTTTAAAATCAGAATGTTATATGGAATTAAGTCTAATGCCTTACAAATGTTCATGTATATTTCATCATGATATTCTATAAATTATTTATTATTACAGCAATCAATGTGTTAATATAATTTACTACAAGGACAACAGTAAGTAAATAAAAAGTGCAAATATCATTATTAAGATAAATAAATCAAGTAGTTGTGGAATTTACCTTGTAGTTAGAAAGCTTAAGTCCTGGATTTAATGATACCAAAAAATGCAGATATATCAACATTAAATTGCATTCATTATTTAAAACTTTAACCAAATTAACTTAAGTAACTTTTGACCAGCCTTCAGTTTCCCTCTCCTACCAAAGTACAAATATCACACCAGAGTATTTCTGAGGCATCATTAACTGCTATTACTAGAATCAGCTTCAGAAAGCTATAATGCCAAAGGATTCTTTATTTTCAACTATTCCACCAGGGATTAGGTTTTTATGGTGGAAATCTGAAGCTAATTAAATATTGTAATAATAACCTAGGTTTTCATTAGTGCTGTAAAGCAATCCCAGATTTTAGAAGTATTATTCCTTTGTCTGCCCCCCCATTTCTAGCCCATTTCTTTAGCCTTTTCCACCAGGAGAGATCATGCTTCTTCCATCTTACATTCTGACCTAAATTAGTCAATTTTTTGCAGTTCACATAATATCAGATTATTTTGCTTAATTATTTAAAGTCTGAGGAACGAAGAAAATATGTTCTAAAATAACTTTTATTTTATATTAATTTTCATCCCTGAGGATCAAAGTGGTCTTCCTATAGCAGGAATCTTTAGAGTTGAATAATTTAGTAGAAAGTTCTTTAATCTGAGCTGTTACAAAACAGATTACATCTTTTCAGAAGTGATTAATTTAGCTTTATTTGAAGCCAAACTATGTATTCCATGTTCTTCTTTCAAAGCTTCCTTGTGGTACTACATTGTGAAGGCTTAACACTGTATTTTAAAGAATAGTTATGTATTTTACTAATATCTGAGGATACGCTTACACAGCAGGGCTAAAGTTGAATTAAGCTATGTAACTTGAGCTATGTCAATTGTGTAGTTTAAGCCGAAATAGCTTATTTCAGCTTTTGGTGCTGTCTACACAGCAGGAAGAAAGAAAGAGCACTCTTCTTCTGACTTCCCTTCCTTGTAAAATGAGGGTGACAGGAGTCAGAGTAAGAAGTCCCCCAGTTCGACATTATTTTGAAATAAACGTTATGTTATTTCAGAATAATGTTAGTCATTCTGAAATAATGCTGCTATGTAGACATAGCCTGAGTACCTAATTCTACAGATCATAACACAGAAAGACCTGGACAGGGTGAGAGAGCTTTTCACTGAGCCTATGTCTACACTGTGGGGTTTTTTTCGGAAAAAGATACACAAAAATTGCGAACTGCAATTTTCATACCTTTTTCCACTTGTTTTTTTGGAAGAGGCTTTTCCAACATTTGGCCAGTCTACATGGGGCCAAATGTCAGAAAAGCCTCCTCTTTTAGAACATCCCTTATTCCTCATAAAATGAGGAATACATGGATGCTGAAACAACTTGCCTGCTTTTTTGGAAACTGTTCCAAAAAAGCGGACGCATTCCCTGGACGCGGCAGAGTTTTTCCGGGATACCTCTGGTATCCCGGAAAAACTCTGCAGTCTAGACATAGCCTGAGTAATTTTATTGAAATGTGTGGGATTGAGGCTTTTAGTTAAAGCATCAAAACAGATAATTAAAAAAATCTGATTATTGTTTTTATTTACTTTTTTATTTTGTTTTCTTAATTCATCTTGATGTCTGAAACAGTTTTATTTACTGGCTTTCATATGTGGTCACAAAATACCAGTGTGTTTGATTTCCCACAACTGCTGACTTCCATGAAAAAATCCCGTAATGGCTCTTATCTACTTCACAGTGACTTTTTATGATCGCTGATATAACTAGTGTAGCTATTGTGGTAGTCTTCTGCACAATACACTAGTAATATTTTTTCTAAAAACTGGAGTTGTGCTGGCATTAGAAGAGAAGACGACCTAATTGGTTGTTTTCTAAAGAAATAAGCTTAAGTGACTGGAATAATTTTGGACATATTCATCCATTTGGTCATCTAGAAAGACATTTCTTCTAAGTCACAGATGTGAAAAAAAATCAGACAAAATCATGCCTTAGGGCATGGGAAATAACATTTAAATCAAGTTTCCTCTGCCCAATGTGTTTCTTTAAGATTCCAATTTGTTCAACACTGGGAAAAAATGTCCTCTTCCCTGGGAGATCTTAAGATAAACAGTTTACCCTAGAATCCAGATGACCTACAATAAATTTGCACTCTCATAAACAAAACCTTATATGTGGATGCAAACTAGTGGCAAACTGATGCTGCCAAAGGAGCACTTTATATGAAAATTGATATAAAAATATTTAGTATTAAATCATGTTTTTAAACATTATTTTGCTTCGTTCATATTGCTGCAGACTGCAGTAAAAGGTTTGCAGACACAGCTGAGTGAGGTTTTTGACGAATCAGCAAATGCACACAGTAAAAAAATTAGTTATAAAAATCCTGTTAATGTGAAATGAAAGGATGTGCTGCCTTCTCAGGCAAGTGCAAATGGAGACTGATTAAAGACTGAAACCACAAGGTTGTCCTCAAGAGATAGACCATTAGACCTCTCTAAAGTTTGGTGTTTATTCAGTCTATATTAAAAGGATGCCTTTTAGGCTTCCTGAAAAGAGTGTGTCTAGAAAGAAGTAACAGGAAATGTCTTTTCCTCAATGTATCAGTCATTTATATAGATGTGTTACCACTATTGGTGGTGGCATGACTTGTCATTGGCCTTTAACATGTGTGGTTTCCTACCAGCATGAATGTGAACATATGGAAACTAACCTAATAACCTACCTTTCACCTAGCAATACTACCCATTTCCAATCATCTTTGCTTTATTATTTTAAACAAATAACTGGTGGCCTTCTTGAGTCTGGTGAATCTCTATTAAAAAAGGCTTAATAGTACCCTAATCCTGCCCCATAGCCCTCCTCAAAACATAGAAAAGGGAGAACAAAGCCAAACAACAAATAACAACGAAGTTCAATTTGCAACAGCTAGTTATCACTTCCAAATTGGCATCATAGGAAGAAGCTATCTTCTTCTCTAAGATTTAAAGTGCTAGGTTGAGTAGGATGGAGCAAAAAAGCAGAAAAGACTCTTAGGCTATGTCTACACCAGCGGGTTCTTGTGCCAGAAATATGCAAATGAGGCTAAGCGTGGAATATCGCCGAGCCTCATTTGCATATCTAATGAGCTGCCATTTTTGCGGAAGAGGCTCTTGTGCCAGAAGGAGCATCTACACTGCCCCTTCTTGCGCAATGCCGTTATGCTGATTATTTTCAGGAATAACGGCATTGCACAAGAGGGTTTTTCTTGCTCAAGAAGGGGCAGTGTAGATGCTCCTTCTGGTGCAAGAGCCTGTTCCGCAAAAATGGCGGCTCATTAGATATGCAAACGAGGCTCGGCGATATTCCACGCTTAGCCTCATTTGCATATTTCTGGCGCAAGAACCCGCCAGTGTAGACATAGCCTTAGGGAAGCTTGACCTAATGCTGATGACCGAAAGTAGGAGTTATACCCCATCCTGTATTACTGAGGCTACATCTAGACTGCAGGTTTCTTTCGGAAGAAGTAACTGCTTTGCTGAGTGGGGCTGAGATGAGGCCGAGAGACTACAGTGACAATGAATAAAATCCTAGCCCCATTGGAGCCAGTTGCAAAATTCCCATTGACTGCAATAGGGCCAAAGTATCCTATGTTAATAGCTCATTTAGATATTGTTGTGGGTTTATTCCTTTAAAATAGGGTCCTTAGTCACTCTGTAAGTATAAAAAGCAAATTACAGCCCTATTTTAAAATTGCTCCAATCTGTTGAGGACACTCTTCTAAAGTCTGAATTTTTAAAAATAACTTGATCTGCCACATTATTATTTTTGGTTGTTTCTTTTCTTACATCATTCAAAGCTGTGCTGCATGATTCCCGGTAGATATAAATTGCACAAAGAGGTCCGTCTGAAAGATTTACAATCTAATTCAAATCTAATTTTGCATGTGATACACTGAAGAGGCAACCATGCAGTGGGCGAAGAGCAGTAAAATTAGTTATTCAGCAAACGTGTGCAGAGGGGCTGAACTTTTTTTTAAAAAAAGAGTTTTCCATATAAGATAAACATGTCTTGGTGTACTCAGTTCTTGAAGGTTAGCTCCAATGAAGGAGGTCTTAAGGAAAGAGTTGAATGACAGGAGGAAAGTGGCTTGGCAAACCACATGAGGGAGGGCATTCCACATATAAAGGGTGGCAAGGAGGAAGATATAAAAATGCCTGTGAGAGAAGACAAGCAGGGCTTTGACAATGTGGCATCATTAGCAGTGCAGAGTATGTGTATGGGAAGAAACCAATTTATTTCTGAAAAGCTGTAAGACCCCAATGGCTTTTACTCCCTCTTGACATTCCAGTCAAAGGGAAATGATCAGTGCTGAGGACTTCTGAAAATCAGGTTGCTTATCTAGGTGAATTTGGGATTTCAAATGTAGGCTCTTGTTTTTGAAATATATGGCCCTACATTTTAAGTAGAAATAGGACAGAGCCAAACATCTCAACATTTTTCACTGTTTGGTATCTGATTCAGGGATTGAGTTTTTTCCTATGTTGAAAAAGAGCTTTCTGAAAACCCCAGATCTGAAATCACCAAACTTAGGAAAGTTTAAAATCTGTATCTAAATTCAATTTTCACATCCAGATTTTGCAATTTGACCTCCATCTTTAAGACTGCACTTGTACATTCAGAGAAAATCTCAGTTTCATTTAAGTAATTGGAACTCTTGCCTTCAGAAGCTTCCACATCAGCAGAATTTGCCCCAAGATTTCTTAATTGAGATCTTGCACGTTGAACATTTCATTTACAAAAGCTTCAAAATTTACTTTTCAGGCTGTGGCTCCTTCTCCTAAGCCTGAACAAAATCGTGATTTAAAGATGGAGTGTCAGATTTAAACTGGAATCAGGTTATTGATGGTTTGTTCATAACACTGCAATTATTTCAATGTATTGTATTATAGTCAGTGCAGTAGTGCATGTACAAGTCAAAATGAATCATTAGCTTAGTAACAGACATATATGTACATATTTGTTTTCATGTGATAAGTCATAGAAGATACAGAAAATATTGATATACATAAAATAACACTCTAGCTATACATTTGTTTATTACTGAGCTATCTACACATGATTCTCATCTCTATTTCCATATCCTAACTGAAGCTATGATATACATTTACTTTTAATGCACTACATGCAGGTACTGTTGGGTTATCCATGACTTATAGGTGATAACTGAGAGGATTTAGAAGATTGCTCATTATAGGGGTAGTAAATTTTAAAATATGTATTTTATGGCCTCGCTATCAAAAAGATATCAGTATAGTATAAGGTTTCACACTGTACCTCATTTCTGGTAATACTGGAAATACATACCAACCGTTGTACTTCTGATCCAAACCTAGTCTTGATTCTGTCGCCCTTTCTCACACTTAGGCCTGGTCTGCACTAGAAAATTAGATCAGCAAAATTATGTTGTTTAGGGGTGTGAAAAATCCACTCCCCAAGTTCTGTAGTTAAGCTGACTTAAGTTTCCAGGTAGATAGCTCTAGGTCAACAGAAAAATTTCTTTCATCAACCTAGTATTGCCTGTTGGGGAGATGGACTGTTTACATTGATAGGAGAATCCCTCCCACTGGCACAGGCAGCATCTATGTGTAAGTCTTCCAGCAGCACAGCTGCACTGGTGTCACTGCAGCATTTTAAGGTAGACATATCCTGAGTGGGTCTAAGGCCTTAGCCATACTAACCCACTGCTCTGGATGTAATCTACATCACTTCAGCTACTCATTTAACATAGCTGAAATCGACATATTTACTGTGGTGTCTTGTATGTGGTAAGGTCGGCGGGGATTGCTCTGCTGTTGATGCTTGCTATTCATCTCATCCTGGTGGAGTTGACAGCAGAGCACTCAGAGGTTGATTTATCACTTTTAAGCAGACGCAATCCCTGGCATAATGGAGACAAACCCTTACTCTCAGTTTGAATAGTTCCATTGAAACCAAAGGGATTACTCATGTGAGTTTGAATTATACCATGTAAGAATTACAGAACTGGGACCTTTACAGGTAAGTTGCCTGTAAAGTAAAAATATCAGTTCATTGTTATTTCAGAGTTTATCAAAATGTAATCCTATTTGACCAAATCTTATGATAGAAAACCACTGACATTTAATTGGGCAATCTTACTGGATATTTAAGTATTTTGTAAAGATAGAGAGGTTGTCCTCATTTTAGCGTAGAAGGGTGGGACACATGGACCTGGGATTTTTCTTGTAGGAACATTATTATCCATGATACGTATAAAATAAACTTTCATGTTTAAAACATAATCTTCCTTAGAAGTGGCTTTAAATAAACATATATAGACTGAGACTTGGAGCCAGATTCTCTACCACCTCCAGATTGCACTACACTCAGGTGAGAAGGATGCGATTGGGTGGTTATGGCTCCCCTGTTCTTTACTCTGACTACAATGTAGCTTAGTGCAACCTAGCACTCGCTGGCCATATGCTTCACTAGGGACCATACATCACCTGGGGACTATCAGAGCATAATGTGCTCATTCCATTCCCCATGACTGTTTCTCCCTACCTCTAATCCCCTTCCACTCTGCTGGGAGCTGTGGAGACTAAGGAGTAGGAGCTGGTTCTCTTGATACTGCTTACTGGGACTTCCTCACAGAAGGGGTAGGCCCAGATGGGAAATTACAGGTGATTTCCATCCACTTGTGCAGTGGGATTGGAGCAGATTAGTGACTCTAGATCTTTATCTTTTAAGTTAATTGTGTCCAGCCCTACTCTCTCTAAAGTACCCAATTCTGCAAATGCTTCTTGGCATGGTATATATTCATGGTAATTCACACTGTGGAAGATGATAATAAGTGTTTGCAGGATTGAACTTTAATCTACCAATATAAGAATCTTGAATTAAATTCTATAAATTATTTTTTATAGCAAGTATGACTATTTTTAAAGAATACAAATATATGTTTATTCTTCTTCAGAGTCATTAGCACTGAAGGATGAGGATAAATTATTTTTAATAAATATCTTAACATTCATGCATTATATTTTAATATGAAACTGCTATTTTTGGATTCCTAGGTCAGATTTATTGAATAGAATTGTGTGGTAGCTGCTAAAAATAACAAAATTAAAATAAAATACAAATTATTAAAATATTCAGACTTGTGCAGATAAATACAATATTCTGCTTCTAATAACTCCGGGTAATTTAAAGATGAAAATTGGACCTAACATGTAAGATGTTAAATACTTTAATTTTCATCTGTGTTTTTTGTGTCAAAAATAATCTTAATATTAAAGGACAGCTGTAGACTCCTAATGACTTGAATACAGTTTGACTGTTTTCATGAAGTGCTCTGTGGGATGTCAGAATATTTAATTCAGGATGTTAAAAACATCCCAAAATGTCACAATAATTATATCACAGCAGGCAATTAAAACACTGGAAAATGCCAACTGACTAAGTGTGTTCCCTGTTATTTAGGAAACTAATGAGTGAGTGACACGTAAAGGAGAAAATACAAATTATAACCACAGATTCCAATATATAGTATAATTAAATTTTAAAATAAAATATATATTAAAATAAATTGACCTGACTTAGACTAACAAAAGCAAGGAAATTTTTAGCTGAAGCTGCTACTTGAGCTTTAGGCTCTAGCAAACTCTACAAAATGTGATGTTTCATTATTATTAATGTTATGATTATTTATGTGTTATCATATCATACTGTGTATGCAGTCCTGAAGCGCTGACTCACCTGAATATTGAAAGAACCTCTGCAAAATTGTCCATATATCTGTAAACCCAAATCAAAAGGGCTCTGAGGAAGCTAAGGAATTCCCTGGAAGCAAGATTCCAGCAAGAGCTGTGTGGTGAAATATACATCTTACTCCATGGTGTGACAGAAGGCATTGCAAACTACCCTGACCCTTACAGCTGGAGAATTGACAGGAAATACACAAAGTTTCAGTTTTCCATCATGACTTATTCCTGCCTAGGTGGGAATAGGGTTGTAAATTTCTTTCTTTCTTTCTTTCTTTCTTCAACTATTATGTCAAAAGGACAAAAGGTAAAATCTTGGCCCCACTGTTAGAGTTGTGTATTGACTTCAGTGGGGTCAGGATTTCACTCATCCTATTTAAACCAAGGTGCTGGTCCTGCCCTATTCAGGCTTGAGGAAAAAGTATCATTGGAGACAAGCTATGTAGAAAAACCTAAGAGGATGTAACAAAAATGGCACTGGCCAATTATTCCCATTAATTAATGTGATAGAATAAGCATTAATGAGCTTAATCTGCAGCTGGGTAGGTTAAATTGTCAGGCAGTGGAACAAGCTGCCAAAGGTAGTGGAAGAATCACCATCATTTGAAATATGCAAGAGTACATTAGACAACAATCTGTTATCTCTATTTTAGGATTTTCTGTAGCATCCATCATCATAATATTGTGGGCATTCCGAATTCCAGGTCAGAGAGGCTGGGTGGCTATATCCAGTCAGGGACATTGTAAGTTCAGCAGTTATCATTCTTTTTAAATTGCTATAACTAAGAGACTCTCTGAGTAGCACCGATAGCTTCTACTTTCATGTTTCACAGGGAGACATTTTCCTCCAGGTTCTAAAATCTATTTAGCTAAAAGGCCTTCTTCTTCAGGTTCTGGTATCTTTTAGCCTTCAAAATTGGCTTCATGCCCTCATTCATTCACCCATGAGGGCCTGATGTAGCATAATCTTCGTTGGGTTTCTTTTCTGCCTCCGAGAAGGCAGATATCACAGTGAGGATTAAGAATTGCCTTGGACTGTGCTATAGGTCTTAGGGTAAGGCTACACTAGCTCGTTAGTTCGAGCTAGGTAGTCTAATGAGGGCAACCGGAGTTGCAAATGAAGCCCGGGATTTAAATATCCCGGGCTTCATTTGCATCTTCCCGGGCGCCGCCATTTTTAAATCCCCCTTAGTCTGAACTCCGTGCCCGCGGCTACACGCGGCACGGACTAGGTAGTTCGAATTAAAGATCCTAATTTGAACTACCGTTACCCCTCCTGCAATGAGGGGTAATGGTAGTTTGAATTAGGATCTTTAATTCGAACTACCTAGTCCGTGCCGCGTGTAGCCGCGGGCACGGAGTTCAGACTAAGGGGGATTTAAAAATGGCGGCGCCCGGGAAGATGCAAATGAAGCCCGGGATAAATCCCGGGCTTCATTTGCAACTCTGGTTGCCCTCATTAGACTACCTAGCTCGAACTAACGAGCTAGTGTAGCCTTACCCTTAATTCCTAGAAGTACTGAATCAATCTCTAGATTGTCCTCTCTATTATCTCCTCTAACAGGACCTTATGACGCACAATGCAGTTCATCACAAAAACCATAGCACTGGTCCGATTTATGTTATCATGCCTTTTCAGCAAGCTTTCTGGACCAACTGATTAGAATATTATAGCTTGCACATAAAACCATCTACTTCTTCTGTATAACATCAACTCTGGTGCAAGGAAAAAAAATCCTAATGTTCTTGCCTTCCTTCAGGACTTTCTAGATGAAAGTCTGCACGCTGACTTCCTAAGACCTGAATCCTGCTCCCATTTAAGCAAATGACAATATTTTAATGTCTTGAATGTGAGCAGGGCCAGGCTTGGAGAGTCTAAGCAGCAGAAACTGGAGCCATAAGAAACAAAGTGAAGGGTTATCCTTGGAATTCACACACAGAAGTCAGACTATTTTTAGAAGAAGTGATAAACTAAATCCGAGACTCTAGATTCTGCCATTTTTTAGTTGTGTGGGACATCAGCCTGGTTATAAATACCTTCACAAATGTTCCTTTGCAACCTTGGAGGAAGCTCTATAATTCCTTACTCTTAAAACTGCCTTCCTGGTGGCAATTTCAGTCAAGAGCAATGTAAAGCTACGAAGTTTTTTTCAGAGGGATCCCTGCATGTAGAAAAATAGCAATTCAGCTTATTTGGTGTTTCCTTCCCAAGCAAGCTTTTCATTCCACTAAGACAGTGCTGGATTAAAGCATAAGCCAATGAAAATACAGTGTAGGGCCTCACAATATGAGGGGCCTCTAAAAAAGAAAAAAACTAACTTCATTTCAAATTTTATTGAAGTTAGTTGATAAATAAAGGACATATGGGAAAAAGATTCTCTCTAAATACAGATATTTTCATTCAAATATGACAAAAATATGCACATTTGGCTACCCAAATACACTTCCCCTTCTCTTCCCCTTCATTAATTGTTCACTATTGATAGGTGGGAGTGCTGAAAAAAATTATAATTGCACTTGTAAAATTAGTATTTCTATGAGTAAGTCTGCTAAATGGCAGCATTTTTTGGCCAGCCTACTATTGGTAAAATTCTAAGGAAGGATAGATAGATAGATAGATTAGATAGATAATCGCACTGCGGTAAAATCAAGAAAAATGTGAAGTTAGAGACAGCAGTGTTGTGAAGTAATCTTGCCAAGCTCATACTTGTATGGAACTCATCCTAAGAGTGACATCATGTATAGCACCCCCCTTAGTTGGTAATAGCTGGAAGGACTGCCATTTTTTTAAGGTCCAGCGTTGCTCAGTTGTATAGTGTCTTCAATCCTGTTTTTTTTTTCATTTTCTTAAGTGTTAGTGTATTCTTTCTTCTTTTTGATCTGTACATATGTACAATTGTAAAGTGTGAACTCTACTGTCTGCTTCATGTGCTATACATGCTTCACATGACTGAATTTGCAGTGACCTGGACTTGGGCCAAGTAGATCTTGAAGAGGATAAATTTGTGTCCACTTCCCTCTATCAATCTAATGAAACTTCACTGTATTTTTATAGTATAGCAAAAGAAAAATCCTAATAATTCATTGTTTCATAGCAAACATTAAATTGGAATAAACATTTGTAAATATATATATAGTATGGATAAACTTTATATTTCTTTAACAAAATGAATCAAAGTTGTTTTCACTTTATTCATATGAAAAGATTAAAATTCCTTATTCGTGATGTAAAATAAATATCCTTTCTTGTTTTCTTTGAGAACATAAAGCTTTCATGTTTATATATCTCAATGTCCTTTCTGTGAAAATAATAAATTCAATTTCTATGCACTGGGGCCTCTTACACTAGGCATAGCTTATGACTACAGAATGTCTTGAACTGGCCCTTCATTAAGATCAGGATATTTCTTTCTCCCTTCATTCTGCCCAGCTATCACAAAATGGGAATAATCTTTGCTCTCTAGAATCAAAGAAGGTGACATTTCTATCTACTCCTCCACCCCCAAAGAAGTTAGAAATTCAGTCATTCTTGATGACAGGCTATGGATGACTTGATGATTACCAATTCTCTTCATTCCCTCTGAAGCATGTAAAATTGGCCACCGTTGGTAGGCAGAATACTGGGCTAGATGAACCAGTGTATGGCTTTCTATTTTTTCTATATATTCCTAAGAAAGGTTAAACTTCAGTGGCTTGTTGGGTTAGTGACTGCATCAAAGCTGATCAAAACTCATTCCATAAGAGATGCATTCAATACTATAGCTGGCAGAAGGGATATCATTTCCCTTAAGAACACTAATAGAACACCTTGATATTGTTTCTTATTTTTTCATATAATTACAAATTTCATGTAGAAACATCTGAGGAAGGTTTTTTGGAAGACAGGTCTTGCACCCATTAGCCCATTTTGCTTTTCCCCTCAGTTTGTGTCTGTTCAGGTGTTGGGAAGCACTACTGTCTGGGCAGATGTAAAATACAATGAAAAATGGCAATCTTACTTGTTCTCTGAGTTCCTCTATGTCAGTCCAGAGACACGTTATACTGATTGAGGCTGTTCTCACCCCCAAACTATTTAACACAGTCCTAATAGATTTTTATGGTGAAGTCAAGGTACAAAAACATTCCACATAATCTTTTTTCCCTTTTTCTGTTTGGTAGAAGGATTTATTGTACAGCATCTGGCAGGGAGAGACTGAGAGAAACCAAATTAACAGGTACGAAATTATCAATTTGTGATACCCATGAAAAGAAAATCCCGACAGATGAAAATTATGCTCATTATGAAGTTATTCTCATTCAAAACGGTATTAGGAAAAAAGATATTAATAGCTGACCTTTGAAAATTCATTATCCCTTTCAGTGAAGAACTACATAATTTTGCACCCAATATTGTATCAAATACATATGATAGAAAATGAAACTGTATAATAAAAGTTATAATACATATTGCTAGTTATTTTTACTGACCATTAAAGAAACATCAAAAGACATAAATTCCCTATTGTTTATAAAATTGCATGATCCATATACATATTTATAGCAGGTCTGATATGAAAAGTAAACAAATAATGAATAAACAAAGATTTGAGATTTTAATTTTGGAAAAGGCACTAGTCTGATCCTTTTGACTATTCATTTGAGAGAAGAGAAACTCCCAAAAGTTGTCCTTAAAAAGAAATAGCTTTGTGGATACAAAACTCATGCAGAAAACTATTAAGTAATTAACTCTGTTCTAAATAAATCATTTCAATCCTGTATTCTGTGTCTTTTGAGAGATTGGGAAAGATCCTGCAATCATTGTCTATAACAGTGGTTCCCAAACTTTTCAGCATCACGCTCCCTTTTTGATTTTTTGAGAAACCCTCATGCCCCCTCATCCCCAGCAAAACTTGTTGAGCAAAACAAAAAAACAAAAAGAACTGACTGGGGCTGAAAAACAAAAATAGCAGCAAAACTTGGGGGGGGGGAGGGAGATTGACGGGGGGCTGGGTTGCCTCGCACCCCCTCTGGAATTTCTTCGCGCCCCCCCCCCGGGAGGCATGCCCCCAGTTTGGAAACCCATGGTCTATAAGAATTCCTTCCTTTCCTATTTATTGTATATTTCCCCCTGTCTAGAGCTACAATATCAACAGAAATAGAACTTGATATAGCAAATGTAGCTTCTATCATGCACACATGTGTACATGTGAATAACTGTACTGACATTTAGCAGTCCTATTACTTTTAATGGAATTAGTCAATGTTTGTTACTTGCATGTCTTTGCAACATAAGGGCAACTAGTATTAGTGAGGTGTGATTTGGTTTCCTGAATACTTTTAACATTGGGTCAAAAAACCCCTACAGAATTAGAAAATCAGATAAAATTTCTTCCCTTCCAGATCATAGAATCATAGAAATGAAGGGACCTTAAGAGCTCATCTAGTCCAGCCCCTGTACTCATGGCAGGGCTAAGTATTTTCTGGACCAGGGTTGGGCAATGCCACCATCTTGCAGTCTAGCAGGAGCCTTGAGCAGGCTTCCTGTTTGCTGTACCCCACAAGAGTGGGTTCATGTGCTCTCTGCATGCAGTGTGCCCCTAGGGGAGGCTTTGTGCACTGCCCCTGCTTCTATCACAATCTTGCAGCTCCCACTGGCCAGAAACCAGCCAATGGACACTATCTGAGCCATGCTTGTGATGTAGACTGCATGCAGATGGCCCCACCCACAAGAGATGTGCAGTGTGCAGAGAGCACATGGCCCCCAGAGCCAGCAAATGTGAGCAGCGTTTGGGGACATGGAAGGCACAAAGCCTGCCTGAGGATCCTGCAGGGTGCTGTCTGGGAGCCGCCTGCGATAAGCACCTTCCAGCCTCTCTCCTGCACTCCATCTCCCTGCCCCAGATCACAACCTCCTTCTATACCCCAATGCTCTACACCAAGCTCCCTTCTGCACCCAACCTCCCAAACCCTGTACCTCCTCCATTAATATCATGGAAAAGTACAATGCTTGATCACTTATCAAATTCTTGCGGTTGCTTCCATCAAAAATTATTGTCCACCCTGATCTAGACCATCCCTAACAGGTATTTGTCTAACCCACTTTTCAAAAGTCTAATGATGGAGATTCCACAACCTCTGTAGGCAGTTTATTCCAGTACTTAACCAATCTGACAACTAGGAAGATTTTCCTATTGTCTAATCTAAACCAAAACTTCCCTTGCTGCCTATTGCTTCTTGTCCTGTCTTCAAAGGTTAAAAAGAACAAATTTTACCCCTCTTCATTGTAACAATCTTTTCCAGATGCCTCTGGAGCTCCCAGTATCTTATTATTGGTCAATTAAATATAATTCTGAGCTCTCTCAATGTTTCATTGTGCAAAGGAATTTTTAAATATTAATACAGACATCAGAATGTTTATGTTAAGTTGTTCAGATTCCAGTTAGTGTTTTTCTGTAAATTTTCCAGATTGTTTTTAATGATCTCTGCTCTTCAGTCTACTGAACAAATTCATTAGAATGTGAACGTATATTAGAGTCGGACATATCACACCTTGCCTCCAATCTCTGAATTGCAAGAAATATGATTTTTAAAGGATCCTTAAACTATGGGAGTAATAGAATGTACTTCTTCCTTTATATTTTCTCCATGTGAGTGTTAAGGATTTTTCAGAAGTCCTGTGCAAAATAAAACATTTACACGACAGAAGTTAATTTTTGTCTTTAAATGTTACAAAGAAAAATCAGGTATTCTGTAAGGGTATGTCTACACTACAGTACTATTTCAAATTATCTTAATTTTAAATAGTTAATTCGAATTAAGCTAATTCGAAATAACGCATCTACACAAAATCTATTTCGAAATAGCGTTTTGCTATTTAGAAATAGCGCATCCACACTGAGTGGACCCTGAACCCAAGTTAAGGCTGGCCGGAACCAGTGCCGGCAGGGCATCAGGTTAGGACTTAGTGTGTGGGGCTGCTGCCTGAGGCTAACTGAGCTCCGTGCTTAAAGGGATCCTACCCCCACCCCAGACAGACAGTTCTCAGGGTTCCCTGCTTGCTTGTCTACCTTGATGAGGGACAGCAAAGCAGTTCCGTCTTGGAGTGCCCTGAGTGCCCACACTCGGGACACCACAGCACTCGGCCACATGGAGCCAGAGCTGCCCCTGGGCACGCCGGTGCATCTCATGGTACACAGCACTTAATTCGAAATAGCTATTTCAAATTTGGCATTACTCCTCGTAGAATGAGGTTTACCAAATTCGAATTAAGAGCTCCGCTATTTCGAATTAATTTCAAAATAGCTGTTTGCATGTATAGACACTATTAAAGTTAATTCAAAATAATGGCTGTTATTTCAAATTAACTTTGCAGTGTAGACATACCCTAAGAATTGTTTAGCCAAATTTAGAGACTAAATTCAGTCATTAAAATGTGAAGCAGAGGATTTTATTTTATGTAGTGATCTATATTCTATGAAGTCACTACCATCACCTCTATATTCTTGCTATTTCTCTTGCACTCTTCACTAAAGGTATGTCTACACTGCAAGACAAAGTTGAGTTAAGATACACAACTTCAGCTCCGTTAATTGTGTAGCTGAAGTCGAAGTAGGTTAACTCGACTTTTGGCAATGTCTATACAGCAGGAAGTTCAAGGAAGAACATTCTTCCTTCGACTTCCCTTACTCCTCATGAAATGAAGCTTGCTGTGTAGACTTCCACTGTTATTTCAAAATAACGTGTTATTTTGAAATAAGTGTGCAGTGTAGACACAGCCAGGGACATAAGAACATGTACACAAAATGAGAGCTGTCTGAAATTTTTCACCAAAACATTTTTGCAACATAAATATTTATTTTTATTGAAAATTAGTTTTGTTTGAAATTTCAACAAAAAACTGAAACCCACATTTTTTAGTTTTCTGTTTTTAAAAAAACCAAAAATTCATTTAGTTTTTGATTTATTAAAAAGTGAGGGAAATGGGAGAAAAGGGAGAGAAAGGCTGGGAAAACAAAAATCTAATTTTTTAGGTATTGTCAAAAAATTCAATGAACATTTTTGAATGAAATAAAATGGTTCTCTTCATTTGAAAATATTTACAGAAAAAGTTGCCATTTTTCAACAAGCTATACAGACAGCCTAAGGTAGCAACATCTTTAGTATAGTCCAACATGTATGCTTTACTGATTGTTGATGTACTTAAATCTCTTTCTTGAATGGTTATTGTTTAAGTGGAATCCATCTACATGTATGAGTAATTCACTGTTTCCTTTCAAAATGCACTACATTGTGGCTTCCTGTTTACCCCCTTTCCATAATAAGAATTCTTTTGTTTATTATCAAACTGAGTTTAAATAATTGTTACCTGGAGGGAGCAACCACAGTGCATATCTCTTGTTCATTGATAAACGAGATTATTCCTGATGGGATGCAGTAAACAATCATTGGAAAAAAAATGCCAGTGCCAAAATAGCAGCATGAGGGACCATTTGAGACTTAATACATTCTGGTTAAATAAAATAGTCACTGTGGCCAGATTTTTTTGAATTCAGGTAGCTAAAATTGGGCAACTAATCCATAATCAGGCATCTAAACAACTGGTTTGATTTTGAGAGGTACTGAGCAACCACAACTTCCAGTGAAAGCCCACCATTCTCTCAGATTGCCCAAAAAACCTCATTCTAATTCCAGATGGGGCCTGAGCACTTCAGGTTTTTTTCTGTTCCTTTGTCACTGGCACAAGCTATTTTTCTCTTATCTTTGTCAGAGGGACTTGCAAGACTGGAAAATAAAATAGTGATGGTTCATTATTTGTGTTAATTCTCCACTGTTCCCCTTACCAGTGTGCTTCAAATCAAGCAGAAGTCTGAGCAAGACTCCCTGACTATTCTGCCCTTTTTCTGTCTGGGTGTATCTAAACTACACCCATCTGCTGACAGAAGGATGTAGATTAGGCACATGGCTATTGCAAATGAAGCGGGGATTTAAATATCCCGCACTTCATTTGAATAGAAATGGCTGCCGCTTTTTGCCGACGCGGCATTTTGCCGGCAAAAGCGGCAGTATAGACGGGGATCGGTCGACAAATAAAGCCTTTTCCGACCGATCCCTTATGCCTCGTGCAACGAGGTTTACAGAATAGGTCGGAAAAGGCTGTCCTTGTCGACTGATCCCCGTCTAGACTGCTGCTTTTTGCCGGCAAAATGCTGCATCGGCAAAAAGCGTCAGTCATTTCTATTCAAATGAAGCATGAGATATTTAAATCCCTGCTTCATTTGCAATAGCATTGTGCCTAATCTACATCCCTCTGTCGGCAGAGGGGTGTAGTTTAGACACACCCTCTGAGACTGCCAACAGGTAAGAAAATTATTTCCAATAATTATGTCAATTTTGGTGATTTGGGTCTTTGACCACAAAGAATTGGACCAAGACCATTACATGCTTGTAGGGTGATCAGATAGAAAGCCAGGACAGAGGGAGGTAATAGATGCCTAAGTCAGACAAAGCCCCAAATATCAGTACTGTCCCTACAAAATCAGGACATCTGGTCACCCTACCTGCTTCACACAGGCCAGTCGTTGGTCATGGTTTTCAGTCACTACTAATCTGTTTTAGATTCAAACTAGTGACACATGGATAAGCAGATTTCTATCCCCATTAAATAATTTCCTGAGCCATTGAGTGTCCACAACATATTTGAAAATGATAAAACACAGAAAGTCGACTAACCTCCTATTTTCCTTCCAGTTTTGGCAGTCTATTTCTGAGCCTGTGTCTTGGTTACCTAGGGAACCAGTACAGAAGTGATCTTTATTAGATGAGAGTTCACTGTTGTCAGAGTTTCGAGTGGTGGCCTTTATAGCAATTGAAAAGTTACATTTTTTTTTATTTATAAGAAGGATTAAAGGTGGCTGTTTTCAAGGACTTTGTGGTAGAAGAGTTCTTTAGGAGTACAGGAAAAGAGAAGCAGTTCTGAAGAAGCAGTTTGAATTGGGACAATGAAGACACTTCTGACGGCTGTGGGAAATATTTGTTAAGTGTTATGCCCAGCAGTGTTGATTTAAATGTATTTATTCCAATAAAGGAAAAAATCCAGCATGTATACTACATGTGTGGTTATGAGATCATTGGAATAATCTCCTTTATTTCTGCAACCATGAGACAATCTGCTGTCAAATTATAAAGATGAGCTATGGCATGTGTGCATGGAGGTTTTATTGGGATTAAATTGGGTGTCTGCATTACTTATGAATTATGATTAACATTTATTTATGTTAACACGTGCAATGTGCCAAGCAATTTCTAGACCTTCAAGAAGCAATAGTTCTGGCTCACATAATTATCCAAAATGAGTTACACCACCCCAAAAATCATCATATATTTTGCTTTACTACTTTTTAGATAAGTTTATGTATTTTAGAGTTTTACAAAATTTTTAACTCATTTTAATTTTTTCTTGCCTGGAAGATAGGCTACACTAGTTATTGTGTGTAATTATTAAATAATACATTAATGACATAGAAACATGGAAATTGGCCAGGTCATGGTCAGATCAGGCCATGATCCAACTAGTCTATTATCCTATCTCTAACAGTTGCCAGCATCAGTTACTTCAAAGAAAGGTGAAAGAAACCCCACATTAGGTAGATGTGGAATTCTTTTGTCTCACAGGAAAGTGTCATTCTAAACTCTAGGGCTGTGTCTAGCCTGGCCAGTTTTTCCGCAAAAGCGGCTGCTTTTGCGCAAAAACTTGCCAGCTGTCTACACTGGCCGCTTGAATTTGCGCAAGAGCACTGACGTTATAATGTAAGAAATCGGTGCTTCTTGCGCAAATACTTTGACGCTCCCGTTCGGGCAAAAGTCCTTTTGCGCAAAACCTTTTGCGCAAAAGGGCCAGTGTAGACAGCTCAGTTTTGTTTTGCGCAAAAAAGCCCCGATGGCTAAAATGGCAATCGGGGCTTTCTTGCGCAAAAGCGTGTCTAGATTGGCCACGGACGCTTTTGCGCAAAAAGTGCTTTTGCGCAAAAGCGTCCGTGCCAATCTAGACGCTCTCTTGCGCAAATACTTTTAACGGAAAACTTTTCCGTTAAAAGCATTTGCGCAAATTCATGCCAGTCTAGACTCAGCCTAGGAGTTAGAGATTAGCTTAAAACCTGAAATAAGAATTTTTTTAGTATAAACAGTTGTAAGTTTGGAAGATTTTATTACTCGTAAAAATATCTGACCTACAGTTGTAAATGTATAATATTTAAAAACTGGACACTCCTGCAGGAGTGCCAGAACCTGTCCCACCCCACCACTTCTGTGTGAGGTTCTACTCTGCCTCAAACCTTCCCTCTAAAGCCCCACCTCGACACTCATTTTCCCACTCTCCTGTACCCCCTCTACTCCAAGTCAGGGTTCAGAGGGACTTGTCTGCATATCCCTGTGGCAGGTAGTAGGTAATCCTGGCTGTGTAGGGGCTACTGAGGATACTATACCTCACCACCTCCCTCACCCATAGTAACTGGATTTTGAGTATCCAGTCACTGCACTGACACTGACCAGACACTGTCAAGTCCCATTTTTCTCTGGATTTTCCAGTCAAAAACCAGATACCTGGCTATCCTCACCAGACCTCTTTTTAAATCTTGCTAAGTTCCTGACCTCTCTGGCCTCCAATGGCAATAAATACCACAGCCTATTTATGGACAGTTTGAAAAACTATTTTCATTTATCGGTTTTGAATTTCCCACCCTTCACTGGCTTTGTGTTATGAGATGGAAAGAACAAAAGTACCTACATAACACTTCTCCTCTGAAAGGGAGGAAAAACACTATTATCCCATTTCACAGAGGGGAGAACTGGCACAGAGAGGGCAAAGGGCTTGTTCAGTGTCACACAGAGCCAAGATAGAATCCAGTTATGCTGGCTGCTTGTCTTGTGACAAAATCATTCGACAAGTCTGGTTCCTTATTTTTGGAACCCAGAAACCTGAAAAGGATAAAAAAGTAGCTTTTCTATAAACTGGCATGTTTTGATTTTGAGGATTTTCTCACAAACCAATAGGACTAGATACCACAGCTTTCGAGATCACAGAATAGCCTAGAATCTCAGCCGTTATGCTAAGCTATGAAACCATGATGTTTAAAACTGTTCCAGTAGTAAATATTACTACTCATGTACTAGAGTACTTTTAAATCCTTACATTTTACCTCATCCATATTTGTGTGTGTGTTTGGAGGGAGACAAAGATATATATCAGCTGGTTAAAATTGCACAAATCTGTAACATCTATCTATATATTTTAGAAATGTGCATCTGTCTGTCGGTCTATGAGTCCATTATTCAAGAACTCCACCTAAATAGTAAGAGTTAGGACCACCAAATTTGGTATGCAGCTTTCTCTTATCCTAACTTAAAAGCAGGGTCAGGGTTTGGTTGTGCCAGGAAAACAGGATGTGCCTGGAATCTGATTGTTCTCCATCACATGGAAAGGGAGGGGGCTGATCGAGGGCTATACTGCAGAGTGGTCACTGGGAGCAGCAAGCTTGGGAGAGAGCTATACTTCACAGTGAGCAGAGGGGGACAGCCTCACCAGCGAGAGAGAGGCCAGATGGGACCCAGGCTCACCATCTTTCTGGCCATCACACTGGGTAAGTGGCCCCCTGCCCCAAACACTTCCCCGGCCCTCGGCCACAGCTGGGAAGTAGAGCCCCGCTGGACACCTGTCCCATTGCTACAGCTTCCCCAGTAGCACCCCAGAGCTGGGCAAAGCAATCCCATTCCCCTGGAGTTGCTGGGGGGTGAGGACTGTAGCCTGGCCCTACCTCCATATGAGTAGAGGCCAGCGAGGCCAGGTACACCGGCTGGCTGGGGGGAGATGGACAGGCCCCCCAAAGCCACCAGCCAGGGGGACTTGGCAAGGCAACCCCCACCTCCTCAGAAGAGCCCCCCAAGGAGGAGCCACCGCACAGGCTGGGGCCAGACAGCCCAGCTCTGCCCCCCAACAAGGAGCCATTAGAGGGGTTGGGCAGCCCAGCCCTCCCCATCCCTGAGGAGCCACGGGGGAGGGGGAGGGCTGACATGCTGGCCGGCTAGGGGCCAGATTACTCTCTCTTGGGGAACCACTGGCTGGGGGAGGGGAATGGGCAATACAGCCCTGGCTCTCTGGGAGAAGCCTCAGCTGGAGTAGCATCACCCTTGCTGCCTCAGCTGAGCCCAGTAAGTCCCCCACCTTCCCTCTGCCCTGAGCCCCCTTCCCTGATTGCTGCACACACCCCTGTCCTACCCCCTTCCAATCCCTCCTCCACACCCTACCCTGAGCCCCCGCAAGGATTTACCCGCAATGCTGGGTAAATCCACTAGTTAGGCATAAGTTCCAGGAGAGTTGGATTGGTGTGCAGAGGACAAGTCAGGTATGGCCAGGTAAGGGAGTGATGTGAAATATATGCAGTTTAACACATAACTGTGCCCATTATAATAAATGCAAAAATAAAATAATTAATCAGATGGATATCATCACACTTCAATCATCATTTTTGAATCCCTGCTTTTTAACTGGGAAAAAAAGGAAACCTTTATGGAGCAGGTTCTTTTTACAAATAAAGGAAATGATAGTTATTGGAAAGCAACTCAAGATTTGGACTATTAATAATAGCCCTGTTTGAGATAGATTAGCACAGAGTTCAAGAAATTGACCTGAAAGAAGCTAAATGAGTATGGTGGCATTTTTCATTTACTTTGCACTCACATTGCACAGGTGGAGAATCTGGCCCCAACCTCTAAAAATAATGTTCTAAAAGTTATTTTGTTTAAAATGAGGCATAAACAAAACAGGATGATGCATGTGTATGGGAAGGATGCAGGTAAGAAGATAAATGTTTTATTGGCAATTGTCTGGGGTGACATGCATAACTCAAGTTGCTGTTTTGCCACTCATAAATAATATGGTCATCCCAAATTCATGCCAACAAAATCCTTATACCAACACATGAACAGATTTATGCAATGATCATTTCCAGTCATTGGACATAAATATCTAACTAGAGATGCATAATATGGACTGATACCCCATATAAGCAGGGCTATTAGATTACCACAACTGGCATTTGCCTCAGAAGCTGCCTTCTCATTTACTATTGCTCTTGTTCAAGAAAAGCATCCCTCTTCATGAAGGGTACATAAGCACATACTTAACTTTAATAAACATGCAGTTGGGACTTTAGCATATGCTTAAAAATAAGCATGGGCTAATATAATTTCCTGAATCTGGACCTATGGGGGAAAGACAAGGGCTGGACCCTTTGGAGTGCTGAGTGCAAATAGGTGACCGCTGTACTATGCAATACTGTAATCTGTGCAGAGTACCTCCACCTCTCTGTGCCCTGGGAATACTATTTCTGGTACTCTCTTCTTTTGTGCATTTGGCCAGAACTCAAAATGACTTTTCAGCCTGGCTCACCTGGGTTCTGAATTTTGCCCTAAATGTCCATTTCTGTTTGCACACTAAAGTGTGTAATAAAATATTTAGAAACAAATATTAAAACAATGCAATCTGCAAAGGATTGAATTCATAGTGTCAAATTGTAAAAAGGTTGTAATAAAGATTAAATATATATAAAGCAGCATCTTCTTCCTGCACATAAAAATTAGTGCTTATGAACAGCTGGAATTTGCATGCAAACTTTTAAAATAGAAAGTGTTATTGAAACCACTGTTGCTGTACTCTGAAACAGGCAATACATGGTGGCAGAGAATAGAACCCGTTAATTTATATTTAGTCTTATCTGATAGGTGAACAGACAAATGTTTAGAGAGGGGACAGCTCTTTGCTGATACTGTCCTGAAATGTATATTTTTCCAATGGTGAAAGGCTTGTGCTTTTATCTTTTTGTGCTACTGAAAATTTGTTTTTGTAACAGAGAAAATGTAATCCTTATCCCTTCTTTATAAAGCTGTCAGTTCACAGTCCAGAAATAATTAACAGTGTAGTGAGAGTACTCCTGGAAGAAGTACTATACATCAAGTTGTGGTAATCCCTTATCTGTCCTGAGAATATGGTAAAATTCTTTATTTTATAGCATTGATGAATATAGGCCCTGACTGTGAACCTACAGAAAGTACATGCAAAACTGACATCCTTTGGACCTTTGGGATTCTTGTGTTTGTAAGAAATGGCGTTTATAAGCTGGAAGAAGTGAGAGAAAAAAATAGTTTTTGAACTAATTAGCACAGCTGCAGTGCGTGACTGTAGACAATTGTCATTGTGTAAACAAATGAAATAAAAAGAAAGTAGATATAAGCCCAGTTCTGCAAGGAATCTCTTATCAGGGCAAAAGGTCTACTGATGCCAATCCCATTTTTCTACAATAAAAAGTGCAGGATCAAACTACTGCCACACACATAGGATATGTCTATACTGCATGCTTATTTCAAAATAAGCTTTTTCAAGAAGAAATACTGCAACACAGCTTATTTCAAAATAGCACGTCTACCCCACAGGGAAGCCTCAAAATTAGTCCAAGGCAGGCTTCCCTAATATGGATGTTCTACATCGATTTAGTGTCCTAAAAGGCACTGGATAGTAATTTGAATGGCCCGCGGGAGGAGCTTTTTCAAAATAGCAGCAGTGGAGCGTCCACACTACAGCTATTTCGAAATAGCTATTTTGGAATAGGTGTTATTCCTCATGGAATGAGGTTTACAGAAGTTGGAATAAGCCATCCGTTATTCTGAATTTATTTCAAAATAACAGAATTGCTGTGTAGATGCTCGCATTGTTATTTTGGAATAACAGCCATTATTCCAAAATAACGTTGCTGTGTAGACACACCCATACTGATTACCACTGTCAGCTCAACAGGAATGAGAAACAAGCAATAGGAGCTATTTTTCTGAGAAAAATCAGTAGCAATATTGCCAACTTCAGGCATTGTAAAAGGGGGTGAGGTCTCAATAATTATGAAATTTGTTTCAAAATTATCAGATTTTATAAAAATAGTGTTTGGTTCTTTTTAAGTAGCTTCTGAGCTTTTCAGGTGCACTTAGGTTATATTTTCCAGATTTTCTTTGCAATCACAAAGTTCAGTGATTTAGTTTTTTATGAAATTAAAGCTGGGGTCTTGTGTAATCATATCAACTCAGGAGCTACTGTTCTGAGATAAATAACAAATGTTACTAGAGTTACAATAACAAATAAAAGCAACACTGTAATAATCAGTATTGTAGCACACATACAACACCAACTGTATGTTAGTAATCCTCTTTAGCCTTGAGTCTGAAGCCATTACTCATACAAGTATTTCTTACACACTAAAACTCCTGTTGAGTTCACTAGGGATCCTCAGCTGAGGACCCAGTAACAAAAAGGGGTAAACACCACTGTTGATAGTAGTGGGAGCTGGAGGCCACTTAGCACACCACAGAATCAGTCCCTATGCAGAGCATGGCCAGCAGTCTGCAGCTGCTGAGACACAAAGATGCCCTGGCCACAATTCCTTTAAGTTGGGTTGAGTGGTGAAGTGTGGCCCTACAGTTCCTGAATGCTTACCCCCACAAGGATTTACTTAGATTGTAAGCTTTTTGGGACAGTGACTGTCTTTTTATTTTGTGTGAGTATAAGGGAACCCTCAGTTGCGACTGGGGCTTCTAGGATGTACTAGATTATTTTTATTGATGTTACGAATTCCAAAATTCTTCCTTCAATGTTAAGTCAAGTGGATCTTCAGTTTGTCGTCGCACATTCTTCAGGTGAATAACTGAAGTATTTACTAGTGAACTCAACAGGAGTTTTAGTGTGTAAGAAATACTTGTATGAGTAACAGCTTCAGACTCAAGGCTAAAGAGGATTACTATCATACAATTGGTGGTGTATGTGTGCTACAATACTGATTATTACAGTGTTGCTTTTATTTTTAAATGTGAGGAATATGTGATTTAAAAATAGCTTATTTTTAATGCAACCTATAAAAGATTCCCAAAACATAACACAAAAGTAGCATACCCACTGACTTTTCACCGGAAGGGTGGCTCACACCGTCTGGTCTGGGCACCACAATCTGGTCCTACTTATGCAAAGGCTTCAGTGTCAATCTGTCATGGGAGGCTTTACTCACCTCTGGGTGGCATCTCTTGTCAGTTCTAGGGATGAGTTGTACCTCTGGACTACTTCCTACCATGCTCCTCCAAGCTTTTCATTCTCCAACATTCCTAGACAGACTACGAGGTAAACCCTTCTCAGAGGTCCCTATCTTCCCTTCTTCCTTTCCACAGGGAAAGACACTGGAGGTTGGACGTTGCTGCCTGCCTCCTGGCTTAGTGGAAGCCCTGCCTGTTCCCTCAAGGTAGGCTTCCTCTTAATTAGCTTTTGACATTTATTTGCAAAATATTAACGTGGTGTTGTAGTCACTCAACACTTTAAACAGCAATAACTAATCACTCATTGGGCATGAAAATATAATCTTGGGTTCCCTATTTGAATGCTAATGTTTTATAGGTTGCATCAAAATAAACTGTTTCTTAATCACAGATTCCTCACATTAGTAAGTATAGTGAAACCTTTATTATCCGGCACTTGTTAACCAGAAAACTTTGTTAACTAGCACTGCCCCCAGCCACAATACTACCACATCTTCAGCGCACAGGCCTGGGTTGGTTTACCATGATTGGCTTAACAATTTTTTATTTAAGAAGTACTAATTATCTTTAACTCAAAATAGAAATGTGAGACCAACTGCCTCACACTACAAAACTACCAATATTAAAAACTTGAATTTTACTATTATTGTCGATTGGTTTTTCGTAGGTTGATTGGACCCTGAGATAACCGGAATTTTTAGATAACCGTAATGCCCTAATCCCCGAGCGTGCCAGATAACACAGGTTTTACTGTACTTTATTCACCTAAAGAAAGTGTGGCAAAAGCTGAAGATCCATTTGACATAACATTGAAGAAAGAATTTAGGAATTACATGATCTCAATACAATTAATATGACCTGACAAAACACAAAGGACCATGAGCTGCATATGTAACCCACATACCTAGTGTGGTTACTGAGCAGTGCAAGTGGTACCTAAACCACAGCAACAGTTAAGATCAAGAGACCTCTACAGCATAAGCTGGGAGGCAGCTGGCTTTTAGCTCAGAGGGTAGAGGTTCCTATACTCCACTTCAGAGGTCCCAGGCTCGAATCCACCTGGTGGTGGTTACACACAGAGCACCAACAAAGTCAGCAAGGTTCTTCAGTAGGTGCAATAGTTTTGCTTTGACATCAAACACTACTGATTATTTTTGTATGTAGTTGTAGGCTGCTGGAATATCTCCTTATTCTGTTAAGGTCTCAATGCCATGCCTAAAGTCTTTGATGCTCTTCCTCCAAGCAAAGTTTTATTCTTTAAACATAAATCTTAGGCAAAACATTGAAATAAAAACAGTTTATCTACCCACCATGGGCTACCAGAAGCTTTCCCCCTTGCCTCTCTCTCATACCCTTCCCTTCAAACTGCCTGTTTCAGAGCCTATTATAGGAACTCACTTTCAACTGAGCCACATGCTGAATTGACTTCTTACCATCTGGGTCTGATAAATGAACAGGGCTGGTTGGCATCAGGCTCTGCAATCCTTAAAGAGGCAGGCCATCCCGTTACAGTACAATTAAATCATATGCTGGTTCTGTCATTCCACTCGTCCATCATTCCGTATGGGGATAGAACTGTACACAACAATACAAACATCAATTTGTGTAATAATCCATGTTGTGATCCCACTTTATTCTATTATATCAAGAAGAGATTACGGAGATGAAGTGATCCATAATACCAATATTTAACAGTGTGCAAAAAGGCCAGATACATATCAATCAGTATTGGCACATGCAGTGTCACAAATGATCATTTCTAGTCAGATGTGAAAAAAGAGAGAAAAACAGAGGAAATATCTAGCACTAATGGATAACTGTATTTAGAACTATACCAAGTTACTAATTCATTCTACTGAAATACTTTTTACACAGCTCAGAGTTCAGTCTGAAACTTCTATTATAATCTGTACCAAAGTATTGTTGGTCAGATACATTTAATCTTTTCCAATAATTTCTTCACATACTTGATATTCCATTGAATAAATTATTTGCTCTTGTGTAGAACTCTATATTTTAGAGGGAATCAGATGCACTGCTTCAAATCTTTCCATATAAGGTTGGAATTTACTGGGTTCAGGTTGCACCTCTTGATCCTAAGCTGAGCCACTAACATGGAAGAATTTAAATTGTTATCTTTCTGTAACATATCTTTGCAGTGGAAAGATGCTTTCAATATCTGGCCTTTATCTCAAAAATCTAAATGTCAGTCATAGTTTCTGCATTGGACAAATGTGTATTTCCTCAGGAAAGCAATCTATAAGTCCACTTCACATAAGTTGGATCTTTTGTCACATTTGAATGTGGAGTCTCTGGCTGCTATTTCAGCAGCCATGACTCTGATTTTTCTCCCTCTTTGCTTTTTAGTAAACCAAGCATCCTTATATCTGACAGTGATACTTTTTTTTTTCAAGGATGGACAGTTAGATACAGCTCAGCAAACTTATTTTCACATTGAATGATCTTGACCTCCAAATGTGATTCTTGTCTTGATGTTTGCTCGGTTTACTAGTCTGTCTTGGTCAGTGTCCTTGCTTTCTTGCAATAGGGGACAGGATTACACCTGGATTTTATTTTGGGTAAGCTATTCTATTTCTTCTTCATATTATTAATATTTGTATTGTGGTAACACTTGAAGGTCCCAATTGGAAGGGGGGTGTAACGCCGCACCCGCAGGGATAGACAATCCGTGGCCCTATTCAGGCCCCACCCCCGCTGGCCCCTCAGCGGGCCCCTGTGTCCGGCCCGTCTGAGTGTCTCATTTTTTTTCCTTTATGCCGTGGTGGCCTCGCTGGTCGCCTCGAGCTGGCCCCGGTGTAGGGGAGAGGGGGGTCCGGGCCCGCCATCTCTCATGGGCCCCAGCCCAAGGCCCTAAGGACGCAGACCTATGGCGGTCCGGTCCGGCTGACGGGGCTTCCCGCCGTAACACGTCAGCCCGCGGGCTAGTTAGGAGCCCTGCCCTGGCCTGCTTCCTCTCCCCTTACCTAAACCGGACTTCTCCCGGCGTCCCGATCATTCGCTACGCCCCCGCATGGACGCGATGGCCCTACGGTCCCCCCCGCGGCGCCCCCCTTGTCCGTGAGGCGCCGTGGGTCCTTTCCTCCCGCTCCGCCACTGGGCTGTTACCGCACAGCCCCTCTCTCGCTCACTCGTTCCCCTCCCTCCTTTGCTCTCTCTTCCCCTTTCCTTTTAAACCCTGTGCTGGGGTGACGTTATTCCCCCCCGTCCCGCTCCCATCTCCCTTTGGAGATGCTGGGAGCCCTCCCTAACGCTTGGGGCCGGGGTGTTATGTCACACCCCGTCACCCTCCCCTGGCTCCTCCCCCTCTCTCCTCACCATAGCTGCAGAGCACGCTGGACAGAGCGCTCTGCGGCCGCTCGGGCCCCCGCCCCCGGCCGGCGTCAGGCTGCGGGGGAAGCTCGGGCGCCGGGCCCTGTCCCCATCCGCCCGGGGCCACATGGCGCTGGCTCTCTCTCCGCCGCCCCACGCCCCATACAAGACCGCAGCGGGCGGCGGCTCAGTGCAGGGCCGCCGTGCCCCGTCACACTCCTCCCCCCTTTGATTCCCCCCCCCCACCACATCCCCTAATGCTTGCGTGTACTCCAGCCTCGAAAAGAAGTCTGCATTGCCATGGTCTCCGCCGGCTCGATGCGCCACATCAAACAAGTAGGGCTGTAGAGCCAAGTACCACCGCATAATTCGGCTGTTGGTCTCCTTCATGGATTGCATCCACCTTAAGGGAGAGTGGTCAGTTACCACCTGGAACCGGTTTCCTAGGAGATAATATTGCAGAGAGTCAACGGCCCGTTTTACGGCCAGGGCCTCCTTCTCGATCGTGGAATATCTCATTTCCCTCGGGAACAATTTTTGACTAATGTATACAGTTGGGTGTTCCTCCCCCCCTTGATCCTGTGACAACACCGCCCCAAGCCCTACTTCGGAGGCGTCCGTTTGCACCACGAAGGGCTTCGTAAAGTCCGGTTGGGCCAGGACTGGGGCTTGTGTCAGGCACTCCTTTAGTTTCTTGAACGCCTGATCACAGCTCGTGGTCCAGGTTATTCTTTTGGGCAGGGCACTTTGGGTGAGGTCCGTTAGTGGCGCCCCCAGCGTTGCGAAATGGGGCACAAAGCGCCTGTAATACCCTGCGAGGCCCAAAAATTGCTGCACTTGCTTTTTCGTTGTGGGTGAGGGAAAGTTCTTTAAGGCCCCCACCTTATCTACCAGGGGCTTCAACTGTCCTCTCCCCACCGTGTACCCCAAGTACGTGACTTCATGTTCTCCGAATCGGCACTTACCTGGGTTGGCCGTAAGACCGGCATCTTGTAGGGATCGTAGGACTGCTCTTACCCTCCGTAGGTGTTCCGGCCAGGATAGGCTATAGATCACAATATCGTCTATATAAGCGGCGGCATATTGCTCATGGTCTCAGAGTACCCTGTCCATCAGGCATTGGAAGGTGGCCGCTGCCCCGTGGAGTCTGAAAGGCATTCTCTTAAATTGGTACAAGCCAAACGGCGTTGAAAACGCTGTCTTTTCCCTGGACGCGGGGGTCAGCGGGATCTGCCAATAGCCTTTGGTCAGATCGAGTGTTGATATGTACCGGGCCTTCCCGAGTCGGTCCAAAAGCTCATCTACTCGGGGCATCGGGTAGGCGTCGAATCGGGATACGGCGTTGACCTTGCGAAAGTCAATGCAGAATCTCGTCGTCCCGTCCGTCTTTGGGACTAACACTATGGCGCTCCTCCAGTCGCTGAACAACTCCTCTACCACTCCCCACTGCAACATTGGCTGCAGCTCTTCCCGCACTACGTCCCACATTTTTCGGGGTAGAGGTCGGAGCGGCATCCGCATGGCCTTCCCGGGTTCTGTCGTGATGTGGTGGTATGCCAGGGTGGTGTGGCCCAGGTGGACGCTCAAAACTTGTGGGAACTCTTGCAGCAGGGTGTACAACTCCACACGCTGGTCGGGTCTTAGTCCTGCCCCTTCCTGCCAGTCCAGGGGGTCGGCCGGACCCTTCCCCTCGGGCCCCAAGTCTACTTCGCGGGGTACAGGGTCTACCAGCAGCCCCTCCCTTCCTTTCCATGCCTTCAAGAGATTAATGTGATAGACCTTCGTCTCTCTCCGGCCTTCCTGTATCCGCACCTCATAGTCTACCTCCCCCACCTGCCTTACTATTTCAAAGGGGCCCTGCCACTTGGCCAGTAGTTTCGACTCCTGCGTGGGTAATAACAAGAGTACTTGGTCTCCTGGTTGGAAGGTTCATAGCTTGGCTTGCCTGTCATAGTATTCTGCCTGCTTTTCTTGGGCTAGTAGCAGATTGGCCCTGGTGAACTCCCCCGGGCTGGTAACTTTTCTCGTAGGTTCAATATTTATTGAACGGTGCCCTGGACTCTCATTCCCTGCTCTTCCCAATCCTCCTTAATGATGTCTAATATCCCCCGAGGTTGGCGCCCGTACAGCAATTCAAAGGGCGAGAACCCTGTGGAAGCCTGTGGCACTTCCCGAACTGCGAATAGTAGGGCGGGCAACAGCCTATCCCATCCCCGGGGGTCACTCTCAACGAACTTCCTCAACATGTTTTTCAAGTGTCTGGTTAAACCTTTCTACTAACCCATCCATCTGGGGGTGGTAAACTGAGGTTCTCAGAGCCTTAACCCCCAATAGCCTACAAAGTTCCTTCATTAGGCGTGACGTGACATTCGTGCCTTGATCAGTCAATATCTCCTTGGGCAGCCCAACTCGGGCGAATATTTCTACCAGCTCTGTGGCCAACGTCGGGGCGGTTGTATTCCTCAAAGGTACCACCTCGGGGTACCTGGTCGCGTAATCGACCAGCACCATGATGTACTGGTAGCCGATTCTTGTCTTTTCTAAAGGTCCTACCAAGTCCAGGGCTACCCTTTCGAAGGGGACCCCGATTACTGGGAGTGGGACCAGGGGTGCTCGAGGGATGCCCTTTGGGCTGGTTTTCTGGCATTCCGGGCAGGACTCACAGTAATCCTTTGTCTCCCGGTATACCCCAGGCCAATAAAAGCGCTGTAATATCCTTCTCACGGTCTTCTCATACCCTAGGTGGCCCACCCAAGGGTTAGCGTGTGCTAGGTCTAGCACCTGCCGATGATACCTCTGGGGTACCAGCAGCTGCCGCACCGTGCCCTGGTCAGTAATCCCTTCTGTGACCCGATATAACCGGTCGCGACATACCTCGAAATAGGGCCCCTCCTTCCGGTCCGCTCCCTCGCCTTGTTGTCCGGCCGTTTGTGCCGCTTCTTCCCACGCTCGCTGCAGCACCGGATCTTCTCTTTGCTCCCGTACAAAGTCGCCGCCCATCAACTCACAGGGTGTTTCCACCGTACGCCCTTCTCCCTCGTTGGTCTGGGGAGGTGGGGTTGGGCTCGCTGTCTCCCCTTGGTGTCCTTCTTCTTGCCCAAGCATTCCTTCCCTAGGCTTTTGGTGGGGTGGGTCCCACCATTTGGCTATTACTCGTTGGAATCCCTCCCAATCACTTCCTAGGAGGACGGGGTAGGGCAGCCTGGGGGCGACTATGATATAGCACCAACTCTCATAGGGTCCATCCTCAATCTGGACCCAGGCCGTGGGGTAGGGGTGCGTGTCCCCGTGGACGCATTGAATGTGTACGGGGGGCCCCCGGGCCTCGTTGCCTTCCACCAACTCCGCCCTTACCATGGTTTGGCCGCAGCCCGAGTCTACCAGGGCTACCACTGCCCACCCTCCTACCTTCATGGTCTTCAGGATCCTCCCGGTCCCTTGTTCGCCGTTGGTCCCCTCACTTGTGAGAGCCCGGGCGTAGGTGCAGTCCATGTATGGGCAATCTTTCACGAAGTGTCCTTCTTGCCTGCACTGGAAACACACACCTTTCGCCAGTCCTGCCCATTCTTGGCTCCTGCTCCCCTCTGCTGGCAGGGGTGTTCTTCTCTCCTCCGGGTTCCCTGGGGGGTAGGGACCATGCCGGGGCAAGCCTCCGTTCCCCCCGGCCTCTGTACCACCCTCGGGCACCTTCGGTGTTTTCCCTTGCGCGTCCCGGTCGGTGCGTTGCTCCCTTGCATACGGGGCTTCCCCTCTCTCATTTTCCTACCCCTTCAGAGGACTCTGCGGCATCGTAATGCTCCATCAGCCCGACAGCTTCATTTAAGGTCGAGGGATGATGCCGCTGTACCCAGCACTGTCTGCCGCTGGGTCAGATGTTCAGAAACTGCTCTAGGACCACCGCTTCGGCCACTTGGGTGCTCGTCTGCTGATCGGGGTCCAGCCACCGCCATCCGGCCTCCCTTAGCTTCTGCGCTACCACCCTCGGCCAGGTCCCCGGGGTATAACGTTCCTGGCGGAACCGCTGTCTGTAGGTTTCAGGGGTTATCCCCAGCTGGTCTAGGATGGCTTCTTTGACCTTGTAATATCGTAGGGCATCCCGGGTCCCCAGGCTCCGGTAGGCCAGCTGGGCCTGGCCAGCAAGGTATGGGGTTAGTAGAGTGGCCCAGTGGTCCTCGGGCCACTGCGCCGCCGTGGCCACCCTCTCGAAAGTCATTAGGAACGCCTCTGGGTCGTCTGTCGGACTCATTTTGGTCAGCTGGACGGGCAGCCGGGAAATGCCTCCCTCTTCCTCTCATCGTTCCCCGCCGCCCCGGTATTCCCCCGACGTGGCACCCCATATTGCTGTAGCCACTTTTCTTGTTGTACCTGGTGTTGTTCGGCTAGCTCCCTTATTAGCTGCCGCTGTTGCTCCTGATGTTGGGATGTCAACTGCTGTATCAGCATGGTTTGCTGTTGGTGATGTTGTCGCTGGGTCTCTGCCATCCATTCCACCATCTTGGCTGGCTCCATTCTGGCTAAACCGGTAAACAAGGGAAGTTCGGGGAGAGGTGCAGACGCTCATATGACCAACAGGACCGGTGTTGCCACCCTCTCCCTCTTTCTGTCCGGGGGGGGGGTTTGTCTTTTTTTCCTTACCCTTCACTTGCCCCCTATACTACCACCCTTGCCCCCACAGGGGTTGGGGTCTTACCCACATTCTCCACCATCTGTAACGCCGCACCCGCAGGGATAGACAATCCGTGGCCCTATGCAGGCCCCACCCCCGCTGGCCCCTCAGTGGGCCCCCGTGTCCGGCCCATCTGAGCGTCTCATTTTTTTCCCTTTATGCCGTGGTGGTCTTGCTGGTCGCCTCGAGCCATAGGGGAGAGGGGGATCCGGGCCTGCCCTCTCTCACGGACCCCAGCCCAAGGCCCTAAGGATGCAGACCTATGGCGGTCCGGTCTGGCTGACGGGGCTTCCCGCCGTAACATGCCAGCCCACGGGCTAGTTAGGAGCCCTGCCCTGGGCTGCTTCCTCTCCCCTTACCTAAACCGGACTTCTCCTGGCATCCCGACCATTCGCCATGCCCCCGCATGGACACGACGGCCCTACCGTCCCCCCCGCGGTGTCCCCCCTTGTCCGTGAGGCACCGTGGGTCCTTTCCTCCCGCTCCGCCGCTGGGCTGTTACCGCACAGCCCCTCTCTCACTCACTCGCTCCTCTTCCTCCTTTGCTCTCTCTTCCCCTTTCCTTTTAAACCCTGCGCTGGGGTGACGTTATTCCCCCCCGTCCCGCTCCCATCTCCCTTTGGAGATGCTGGGAGCCCTCCCTAACACTCGGCGCTGGGGTGTTACGTCACACCCTGTCGCCCTCCTCTGGCTCCTCCCCCTCTCTCCTCACCATACCTGCAGAGCACGCCGGACAGAGCACTCTGCGGCCGCTCGGGCCCCCGCCCTCAGCCGGCGTCGGGCCGCGGGGGGAGCTCAGGTGCCAGGCCCTGTCCCCATCCGCCCGGGGCCGCGCAGAGCTGGCTCTCTCTCTCCGCCGCCCCACACCCCATACAAGACCGCGGCGGGTGGCGGCTCAGTGTGGGGCTGCCGTGCCCCGTCACAGGGGGTCTCATTGTGTATGTGATAGGACACATTCCTTTCCCACCCCACCAAAAACATTTTGCTAACATCAGGTTGCCCTGTAATCACTGTGAGTCTTGTCTGTAGTGATAAACATGGTAGTTTATATCCTTCTGTAATGGGGTTGGCACTCACCTCTTGCAAGTGCCCCCATTTGGCCAAGTGCAGGTTCCTACGCTGCCTTAGTCTCAAAAGCCTTTTGACTACTCAGCCCTCCAGATAAGTCACACTATTTCATGTACTCACAAACCCCTTCTGGGGTATACCTCTAAAAGGGGCCCATCCTGGTACCTCTGTGGAGTGTCTCTCTGGCTATGTCTAAAATCCGGGTTTTTTGCGGAACAGGAAATGCAAATGAGTGCTCATTTGCATATCTCGTGCTCTCATTTGCATATCTTCTTCCGATCCTTTTTGTGGAATAGGTTTTTGCGATAAAAAGCCCTGTGTAGACGGAGTCATTTGTTGGAAAAAAACCCTATTTCCTCAAGAGCCCTTATTCCTCAAAAAATGAAGTTTACAGGCTCTTGCACAAAAGGGGGCTTTTCCAACAAATGGCCCCATCTACACAGGGCTTTTTATCGCAAAAACCTCTTCTGTAAAAAGGATTGGAAGAAGATATGCAAATGATAGCATGAGATATGCAAATGAGCACTCCATTTGCATTTCCTCTTCTGCAAAAAACCCGCAGTGTAGACATAGCCTCTGAGTCCTGTCCACTTTCTCAATCTGTTTCCCCACTCAGTAAGAGAGTGATGACTCTAGGGCTTCTCCTGGAGGTAGTGCCCTAAAGAGCACTCTGAGCTCTCCTTGATTCTTTCTGCCTGCCTGCCCTGAGCTTCTCCTTTCTAGGTCTTGGCTGCAACTGAGTTGCCTCTTGTCCTACAGCTTCTTATATAGTTCCTTCTGGTTCAGGATTGGCTGGTTCCTCCACAGCCACTCTAGCCTCCTGGAGGATTTCTCTATGGCCCTTTGGCTTTAGGGCCTAGCCTCATTACAGCTTCTTACTTGTTAAAAGCTTTTTATGACTTTCCCCATTAATCTCCTTATTGTTATAGGTGCAAATAAAATATATACGTTGGATCTCCAGAAATATTCTTAAGTAAGATGTATAAACTAGTAACTGTGCCTGATTCACAGCCCATTGCCTTCAGTTGGTTATGGAGCAGGCCCATTGGACATGGTTTTCTAAGGCAAGTTATTAACCAATAAATAACATTACAATGTGTAATTTTGTCAACTATAGAATATTCATTGCTTCTTATATATGAACCTGGAAAGTCACTGTTGGATTAAGGACATGAGAAACAATATTTAAAAAACAGGAATACCAACTCTTATCTCAATTAAATATTTTTTCATAGTAAACATCCACAACCCAAGCAAAATTTTCATTTAAAATTAAAACAATAAATATGCAATCACTATTTTCTATACAATTGTAATATTTCTACAGCATTAACATTCTGTACCAACAAAAACATTTTTGACACTAAAACCAACTCCCTCTCAATCCACATCCATACACAGTTATGCAAATTATAAATAGATCTGCTGCTTCAAACTGTTTATCTATGGAGAGGAAAATTCTCCAGAGCACTCTGCACTCAGGAAGGTCACACAGAGAACAGTCTTTACAGGAAAACTATTATAGCTAAGCTGGATCTTAATTTTCATGGCCACCAAACTAGGATAATATTACGGTATATAGGATTTTTTAAAGCATTCCTAAATTACACCCTACTCTCATCTCCACAGCATTGTCCTCCTCCCAAACACTGCTATAAACCAGTAGGTAATCTGTTTACCTGGCATCAAAGTCAAGGAGAGTCATTCTTTTTTTATTAATAGAAGTTGAATTAGGCCTTACCTACACAACAGTTCTGATCGAGAGCTTATTGATTTACATGGAAAGATTCTCCTTTATTTCAATGGATTTTGAATCAAGACTTTAAAAGGTGCTCTTGGATTCTGTTCCCATGATGCTTTTAGTGGCTTATCAGTTGCATTTATCTAAAGGAAAAGGAATAGTTCCTAATTCTTTATTGCCTAGGGACTTTTCTAGTTATTTCACCGGGCAAATGACCACCATTCTAATGTTCTTTCACTGTGCACAGTAGTAGGTGATTCTACTAAATTTAAGGCAATAGAGAATCAAGCCAAAATACTCCCCAGTAGTACAGTAGTGTCTGTTTATAGCTGTGATGGGAAGCAGACAAAAACAAAAGTCACAAAAAATCAGGTTGATAGAGACTTTATTTAGAAAAGGGTTGTGCTAGATTAGCTTGATGGTTTAATATTTGAGGTTTTTTAATAGTTAGTATTACTGTTAAAAAATGAAATGGTTTTGGATTCTTGACATTAGGCCCAAGTAATTTCTAGGCAATTTTACTTCTCTCTTTCATTTTTATATACCACAAACGGGGGGTTACTCAGCTATTGAGAAACAAATCTCATCAGTGGAAAATATCCGAATAAAAAATGTAAAGAAAACAGACGACTTGGAAGTATTCATGCTACGCTGCACTACTATGCTATGTTCTTGTCATACTTACTGAAATACAACTCAAAAGTGTTCATTATAGTTCAGTACTCAAATGCTGTAAATAAGCTTTTGTATGTATTGTATGTAGGAAACAAAACTTTTAAACAGATGGCGTTGTATTGGTATCTTCCCACATGAATCTTAAACTGCTTCGAGATTACAACAATTTTCAATAGCCTATACTTACTCCGTTTTATAACTGCCAGTCGCTCCATTGGACTTGCTTAGATGTACTGTATCTAACCTTACAGCTCAGGTGGAGTAACCACTTTTCTTTCTAATCACCACACATTGTTTACAGAACAGAACTCTAGAAAAGAGGCATTCTTGCCAGAGTTCTCTATTCCACATTCACATCCTGATGAAAATAAAATGATGCTTTTTTACTTTACAACTTCCATGTTTCACCCAGGAAATCCCAGATTACCTTTACTGAGAAGATGGCTGATTTTTGTTGTCACAGATTATTTTCTACCCAGAGATAACTATTTCTATTGATTTCAAGTGAAATTATGTTTTTTTGGCTAATCTATCAAACATTTTTCAGTGTGTAAGGTTGAGAGGTCTGTGTTCTATTTTAGAACCCCACACACCCTTTCCTACAGACAACAAAATCATGAATGCACTCAGTGGGGTTACTAAGGAAACCAGAAACTATGGCAACCCAGACTCAAAGCAGATTTATTTATCCAAGGAAAGGGAAAGGAAAATTCAAGCAAAGCACACTGGAATCTGATCTTTTCCTTTCTCTTTGGCTGCTGCAGAACCTTTTGCCTCTTGGGGTCACTGAGATTAGAATCTGGCCCATAATATGTAATCTTGTCTTCATCTGCTGACAATTAAAATACTCATATCAGAGCTTTTCACAAAGGCTCCTATTCTGCAAACACTTATGCACATGCTTAGCTTTACTAACATGAGTTATCCCATTGATTTCAGTTGGTTCACCACAGGAGTAAGTTAAACACAAGTATAAGCATTTGCAGGATCAGGGCCTACAAATGTAGTGTTGAGAGGCTCCTGAAAGATGCCATGTGCTCTCAATGTTCAACATTTTCATTAGAGGTTGAGGGCATTCAAGAGTGCACAAAAC
Organism: Pelochelys cantorii; assembly: GCA_032595735.1. Taxonomy (NCBI): domain Eukaryota; kingdom Metazoa; phylum Chordata; order Testudines; family Trionychidae; genus Pelochelys; species Pelochelys cantorii. Next base: position 31,018,933 of record CM064331.1, read on the forward strand.
TGGACTGGATAAATTTGAAGAGTGTTTCATTGTATGAATTCAGACCTTGAATTCAATGGCAAATCTCACATTGACTTTGGGATAGTTGAGAATATTCGGAATTTAATATGCAAAATCTAAAGATGTCAAAATCAAAAGAAAATTAGGTTTAACCTTCACAATTTAAAATATGATCATGTTTATTCTTTTCTAGATTTGTGGAAAATAAGAATCCTTTCTCCTGCAGGATCAAATTGCGCCTGGCTGTTTGGCATACATTTTTATTTCATTGATCATGGCCTGCAAACATGATCCATATTAAGGAGCACTAATGCAAAGAGAACCACTGAAGGCAATAGGGCTACTTTTATATGTAAGTGTTACCAGTATGAGTCAGGATTGCAGAATTGTACCCTGTGTTAGCAAAATGGGTATAATGCTTCTGATTAAACTAGCTAGGATATATAACATAGTGCCAAATATATCAGTGAATGAAACTGTGTTAGTACGAATACTTCTTTCAGAGTGAAGCATCCAAACAAGAAGGTGTAATTTTTATTCTTACAGTCAAAATCAGAATAAGGTGACAGAACAGAAAAGGGAATTGTAACAGACTGAATGCTATCATATAAGGGTTCATGATAAGGTAATAAAACCAGAGGGAGAATAAGCACCTGCCTATATACAGCAGGTGACATGACTTAATTAAAAAAAGGATTGAGTCAAACAAGATGGCGATATGATGGTAGATCGAATTACTCACTATGTGTGTACATTAGAGGCAAATAAATTAATGCCACAAACAATTGTTTCTAGCAGAAAAATATAAATGTGGGCTAAACTATGGGCATCTCTATGAGAGAGGCCACATGGATCTCCTACTGTTTAGCACATCTATTTCAGAAGCACTCCTTATTTGGTTGCTAGGAGAAAGGGTGTAGGCTGATCTGCGTTGACTGGTCCCAGAAGCGATGTGTTGGGGTGTAGCAATGGTGTGATAATGGCCTTCCGCTGTTGTGCAGTGCATGACTGGATGGAGCACAAATTATATTATAGAACAAGTGTAAGTAGATGCTGCTCCTTTGTACACTGCCTCCAGCATCCCTGAGGCATTATACCTATTCTTCCACTGTGCAGATTTAATGCTTTCAGGGAACTGTGATCTTGGTTCTAGCTTACCGAGTCTCAACACAATTCACGCTACATAGCTCCAAAGCCATAGGTAAAAAAATAGAAGAGTTAGGACAGAACTGTAAGATACTAATAGATCAAAGAAGTTAAGTAAATGGGAAAGTCACAATATAAGACAGGCACAAAATTCTCTGTGCTTTCTGAGCACATGAAAAAAAAAGTGAGATTAGCAAATATTTACATAGCAAACAACAGTTCAGATCCAGACATTAAAATGCATGAATTAGGTTTTGGAAACATACCAGTATCATTAACAAACCTCATTTAAGCAGGCAGGATGACCTTTTCAAATGAAGAATCTCTTTACATACTAACCTACTCATAATTTTTATTTGGGACTTTTGCTTTAATTGATACTTTTGCTAAATGAATTATTTGCTTCAGTCTTCATGGCTGAAGATCCTGGGGAGATTCCCAAACCCGAGCCATTCTTTTTAGGTGACAAATCTGAGGAATTGTCCCAGATTGAGGTGTCATTAGAGGAGGTTTGGAACAAATTGATAAATGTAACAGTAACAAGTCACTGGGACCAGATGGCATTCACCCAAGAGTTCTGAAAAAACTCAAATGGGAAATTGCGGAACTCTTAACTGTGGTTTGTAACCTATCCATTAAATCAGCTTCCGTACATAATGATTGGAAAATAGTTACTGTGACGCCAATATTTAAAAGGGCTCTAAAGATGATCCTGGCAATTACAGACCAGTAAGTCTAATGTCAGTACTGGGCAAATTTGAAACTATAGTGAAGAATAAAATTTTCAGACACATGGATGAACATAATTTGTTGGGGGAAAGTCAACATGGCTTCTGTAAGGGGAATCATGCCTTACTAATCTGCTAAAGTTCTTTGAGGGGGTCAACAAACATGTGGACAAGAGGGATCTGGTGGATATAGCATACTTAGAATTCCAGAAAAACTTTGGCAAGGTCCCTCACCAAAGGCTTTTAAGGAAAGTAAGTTGTCATGGGATGGGAGGTCCTTTCATGGATTGATAACTGGTTAAAACACAGGAAACAAAGGATAGGAATAAATGGTACGTTTTCTGAGTGGAGAGAGGTAACTAGTGGGGTCGCCCAAGGGTTTGTCCTGGGACCAATCATATTCAATTTATTTATAAATGATCTAGAGAAAGGGGTAAACAGTGAGGTGGCAAAATTTGCAGATGATACCAAACTGCTCAAGATAGTTAAGACCAAAGCAGACTGTGAATAGCTTTAAAGAGATCTCACCAAACTAAGCGACTGAACAACAAAATGGCAAATGAAATTTAATGTTGATAAATGAAAAGTAGTGAACATTGGAAAAAATAATCCCAACTATACATACAATATGATGGGGACTAATTTGGTTACAGCTACTTGAGAGAGATTTTGGAGCCATTGTGGATAGTTCTCTGAAAACATCCACTCAGTGTTTAGTGTTAGTCAAAAAGCAAATAGAATGTGAGGAATCATTAAAAAAAAGGATAGAGAATAAGACAGAAAATATCTTCTTGCTTCTATATAAAACCATGGTATGCCCACATCTTAAATACTGCGTACAGATGTGGTCGTCTCATTTCAAAAAAGATATATTGGCATTGGAAAAGGTTCAGAAAAGGGCAACGAAAATGATTAGGCGTTTGGAATGGGTCCCATAAGAAGAGAGATTAAAAAGACTTGGACTTTTCAGCTTAGAAAAGAGGAGACTAATGGGGGATATGACAGAGGTCTATAAAATCATGACTGGTGTGGAAAAAGTGAATAAGGAAAAGTTATTTAATTATTCCCACAATATAAAAACTAGGGGTCACTAAATGAAATTAATAGGCAGCAGGTTTAAAACAAACAAAAGGAAGTTTTTCTTTCATTCTGCGCACAGTCAACCTCTGAAACTCCTTGCCAGAGGATGTGGTGAAGGCTAGAACTTTAATAAGGTTCAAAAAAAGGGCTAGATAGATTAATGGAGGTTAGGTACATCAATGGCTATTAGCCAGGATAGGTAGGAATGGTGTCCCTAGCCTCTGTTTCTCTGGAGGTGGTGACAGGGGAGAGATCATGTGAAGTTTACCTGTTGTGTTCCCTTCCTCTTGGGCATCTGGTATTGGCCACTGTCGGCAGACGGGAAACTGGGAAACTAGATGGACCAGTATGGCCTTTCTTATGTTTGTCAGATAAAAAGTTAGCCCATGCTTTGGCCAGATGATGTGATTTCCGGCTAATCCCATTTGTGCAATCCCTGATGCACTGATCTGGAACACCTGGATCAACAAATACAGCCACCTATTTACATTTTGTAAGCATTGCAGAAATGCTGTCCTGTTGAGTCCAGGAGGATCTTTACAGGGAAGGAAGCCAGAAAGCTGAGGAAGAAAGGGGGAGCCTTTCTTTTCTAGAAATTTCACAGAAGGAGGGGGAAAGACCCTTTCCTTATCTCTGCAGGAAGAGAAGAACCCTCTTTCCAACTGAGTTCAGGAATTCCACAAAGGATAAAAGGTTTACAAAGGAAGATGCAAGAAGGGAAAGAGTCAGTCTTCTCCTTCTCTCCCTATCCCTCATTCTGCCCTCACTGGTATACAGTAGTTCCTGGCTAGTGCACTCTTGACTGACTTGTCAAACATTCTTATATTATTTGTCCAAATCGCAGTGGTGGACAGAAGCATCAATTAAGTTGCACCAAAGACATTGGTACTGAAGACAGTAGGTCATAAGAACAGCCACTCTGGGTCAGGCCAAAGGTCAATCTAGTGCAGTATCTGTTTTCCAAGAGTGGTCAAGGCCAGGTGCATGTGTCATAGGGAATGAACAGAATAGGTAGTATCGAGTGATCCATTCCCTGTTGCCCATTTCCAGCCTCCGAATCTTTCTGGTTTCCCCTCAGCATGGGCAAGTACACCCCATCCCTCTTTGGGGGTTGAGGAAGAGGCATTATATCCCCATGACTGAGTCTGCCTAACTATCTTTAGTATTAGGGTGGCATGATCTAGTGGCCAGAGTCAATAAGGGTATGTCTACACAGCAAAGTTATTTTGAAATAACAGCCGTTACTTTGAAATAACTTTACTGCATCTACACAGGCCAACCGCTATTTCGAATTTAAATCGAAATAGCGGAGGGCTTATTTCGAACTTGGTAAACCTCATTCCCCGAGGAATAGCTCCTATTTCAAAATCGCTATTTCAAAATAAGTGCTGTGTAGACGTGGAATAGGGGCTATTTCAAAATAGGGGGGCCTCCTGCCCTTCCCAGGTGCCCTGCTGCCCACTCTGGTCCCAACCAGGAAAACTCCTCTCCTCCCCCACTCCCCGGAGTCCTTAAGGGGGTAGAGACTGGCCACAGTGCCTGTGCCAGCTCCAGGCCTGCCAGCCCAGAGCCAGTACTCACTGCCCCTGACCCATGGCCCCAACATGAGCCAGCAAGCCACTGGCAGCCAGCCCTCCACTGCTCCCCAGGAGCAGTCTGTCAGATCCCAGGAGCCTGCCAGGGGCCAGAAAAGTCGGGCACCTTCCTGGTCCAGTGCAGAGATCAGGGACCTCATTGAGGTTTGGTGGGGATGCCTCCAACATCCATGATCTCTGCACTAGAAGTAGGAATGCAGCTGTCTACAGCTGGATGGCTGCCAGCCAGGCCACCAAAGGTCACATGTGAACCCAGGAGCAGGTTCGGATGAAAATCAAGGAGCTGCAGCAGGCGTATGCCAGGGCCACAGGGAGCAGCTCCCAAACAGGGGCAGACCCAGACCACTGCCCCTATTTTGATACCCTGGGGGGCGGGATGTTCCATGCCCCCCAGGTGGTCAACGACCATGGGGCAGAGGGCCCTGATCAGGGCACGGAGGAGGAGGAGGAGGGCCAGGAGCCGTAGGAGCCCAGAGGGAGCGTGCTGCAGAGCCAGGACCCTGAGCTGTCCCAGCGAGCCTGTCGCCGGTGTCATCCGAGGCCGGGGAGGCAACAACATGTGAGTGGCATCACTGTCCCCTTATGCGGGGACGGGAGGGGAGGGAGACCAGGGACTGCACGTGTGGGCCTTGCTGACCACGGATCACGCAGCCAACTGTGCATGTGCCGTGCCACACTTGGGCACGTGGCCCCAGCTGGCTGCCACACAGGGGCCTTGGACTGTTACCCACATGCGTGTATATATGAAGGCACATGACGTGCTCCTGACCCCAGGGTGGGACACAACAGGACACCCTCCCTCCACAAGCCCCCTCTACACAGAGGCAGGAGACGTCTCCGCTTCCCCCCACACACAGACCCACACCACATAGAGCATAGGGGTATGGGTTCACTCTCGGGCCAGCTTCCACTCCCGGGGATAGCAGGACATCCCGAACATGGCCTCTGTGTGAGCACATCAGCTCTGATATGTGAAGACCTGTCGTCCTCGCCTTGCAGAGGGGGGCTGGGCTTCACCCACTGTGTCCCCAGGGATAACTGACCACTTCTCTTGTTTGTCCACAGCTGCACCAGCTGCGAGTGCAGGGTGCACTACCCTTCCCGGGATATCCTTCCGCACCCGGGCACTCTGCAGGCTGACCTGTGCCCAAAAGGACTACTGCGGGATACTGCGAGGCCTGTACCACACCCTCGACCACTGGGTGCATGAAGACCTGCAGCTCTGGCGGGAGAGCTGGCGGGAGCTGCTTGCCCAGGGCCATGCCATCTGTGACCGCCTGCAGACCCTGGTGCAGAGATTGCTGCCTCCTGCCACTCGAACCCCTGCTGCCTCCTCGGCTACCACTCCTCCTCCCACTCCTGCTCCCCATCCCGCTTCTTCCTCCCCACCCTCCACACCCTACCCACCCTCCATACCCTCCCCCACCCAGCGGATGCCGAGGCCCCTGCACCCGCAGTGCTGGGAGACAGGTGGGCCAGCAAGATCCTGAGCCCTGAGCTTCTCCTCCCCCTTCCTCCCCTTGCCTCCCCCTTCTAGCTCCCTCCTCCCAGGTTTACCCCTCCCCTCTCCCACCCTCTTGCCTGCCCTCTCCCACCTTCTTTCCCCAGTCTCACCTGAGTTTCATTCCCCCCCCCCCCCAGTTTTGTTCAATAAAGAGAATTTGTTTTCTTGAACACATGTGTCTTTATTGTATATCAGGAAGGGGGTTAGGGAGGGGTAAGTGGAAGGACGTGAGGGTGGAATGAGGCACAAGCCCTCAGTGGGAAACTGTTACTGCCTGCAGAACGTGCTGCCAGGCTTGCAGCAACACATCCACGAGAAGCACGAGTGCACCCAGGGGCAGCTCCGGCTCCATGCTGCAGAGTGCTGTGGTGTCCCAAGTGAGGGCAAACAGAGCATGCAGAGAAAAAAATGCTTTTCTGCCCCTCAGCAAGGTAGGCAAGCAAGCAGGGAAACCTGAGAACCGGCTGTCCAGGGGGGATCCCTTTAAGCACAAGCCTCAGATAGCCTCAGGCAGCAGCCACACAAGGTAACTCCTGACCTGATGCCCTGCCAGAACCAGAACCAATAGCAAAATGCTATTTCGAAATGTATTTTGTGTGTCGATGAAATAGTTATTTCGAAATAATGCTGTAGTGTAGACATACCCTAAGACTGCCCTCTCTTGCAGGGCTGCACAGCCCAGTGGCCAGAATCAGTATGGCTGCCCTTCCTTGCAGAGTTCAGATATCCAGGGTAGGAGAACCTAGGTCCTCCCTGTTTCACCAGGTCCCAGCCCAGTGCCCCGTCAGCAGTGAGTGTACTTGCCATTGGGTCAGCAGGATATTTGGCTACCTATAGACACCCAGGAGATGTTGGTACTGCTAGGAGCCTTAAGCCTGAGGAGACCTGTGGGCCACACCACTGGAAGAAAGTAGCCCAAAGAGGCTAGCCATTGATTTTGTTGTAGGCTGCCATCCGGGAGGTCCATCGGGGGGCTGTCAGTATCCAGGAGGCCCTGCAGAAGAGCTTCCACCTTGAGGAGAACTAAGAGCCTCCCTGGTCTGCCCCACTGGGGGCTTGTGCCTCATTCCTCCCTCACGTCCTTCCACTTACCCCTCCCTAACCCCCCTTCCTGATGTCAAATAAAATACATGTATTTTCATGAACACAAACTCTATTTAACAAAACTGGGGGGGGAAGGAATGAAACTCTGGTGAGACTGGGGAAAGGAGGTGGGAGAGGGAAGAAGAGAGGGTAGGAGAGGGGAGGGGGAAACCTGGGAGGAGGGAGCTGGAAGGGGGAAGCAAGGGGGAAAAGGGGGAGGGGAAGCTCAGGGCTCAGGGGTGGGGGTCTTGCCGTACCAACTTGATTTTCATGCGAACCTGCTCCTGGGTTCACATGTGGCCTTTCGAGGCCAGGCAGGCAGCTATCCTGCCATAGACGTCACGTTCCTCCATCTAGTGCAGAGATCATGGACGTTGGGGGCATCCCCCCCAAGCCTGAATATGGGCCATGATCTCCACCCTGGACCAGGAAGGCGCCCACCTTCTCCGGGCCCTAGCAGGCTCCTGGGAGCTGGCAGACTGCTCCTGGGGAGCGCTGGAGGGCTGGCTGCCAATGGCTTGCTGGCTCATGTTTTGGGGCCATTGGGTCAGGGGCAGTGACTGCTGGCTCTGAGCTGGCAGGCTTGGAGCTGGCATAGGCACTGTGGCCAGAGTCTACCCCTTTAAGGGCTCTGGGGAGGGAGGAGGGAGTGGAGTGTTCTTGGTTGTGGCTGGAGTGGCCACCAGGGCTCCCTGGGAAGACTGGAGGCCCCCTATTTTGAAATAAGTGTCTACACAGCACTTATTTCGAAATAGCTATTTCAAATTTGGCGTTATTCCTTGTAGAATGAGGTTTACCAAATTTGAATTAAGCGCTCCGCTATTTCGAATTTATTTCAAAATAGTGGTTTGGCTGTGTAGACGCTAGGAAAGTTATTTTGAAATAAGGGCTGTTATTTTGAAATAACTTTGCTGTGTAGACATATGCTAATAGAATAATAGGGCTGGAAGGGACCTCTGGAGGTCATCCAGTCCAACCCCCTGCCCAAAGCAGGACCAATCTCAACTAAATCAACCCAGCCAGGGCTTTGTCAAGCTGATACTTAAAAACCTCTAGGGATGGAGATTTCACCACCTCTTTAGGTAACCCATTCCAGTATTTAACCACCCTCCTAGTGAAATAGTTTTTCCTAATATCCAATTTAGCTCATCCCCACTGTAACTTGAGACCACTGCTCCTTGTTCTGCCATCCGTCACTACTGAGAACAGCTTCTCTCCATCCTCTTTGGAACCTCCCTTCAGGAAGTTGAAGGCTGGTATCAAATCCCCCCTCACTCTTCTCTTCTGTAGACTAAATAAGCCCAAATCCTTCAGCCTCTCCTCATAGGTCATGTGTTCCAGCCGCCAATCATTTTGGTTGCCCTCCACTGGAACCTCTCCAATGCGTCCACATCCTTTCTACAGTGGGGGGCCCACAACTGGACAGAATACTCCAGATGTGACCTCATCAGAGCAGAATAAAGGGGAATAATCACTTCTCTAGATCTGCTGGCAATGCTCCTCCTAATGCAACCTAATATTCCATTTGCCTTCTTGGCTACAAAGGCACACTGTTGACTCATATCCAGCTTCTCATCCACTGTAATCCCCAGGTCCTTTTCTGCTGAACTGCTACATAGCCAGTTGGTCCCCAGCCTGTAACAATGCTTGGGATTCTTTTGTCCCAAGTGCAGGACTCTACACTTGTCCTTGTTGAACCTCATCAGATTTCTTTTGGCCCAATCCTCTAATCTGTCTAGATCACTCTGAACCCTATCCCTGCCGTCCAATGTATCTATCTCTCCCCCTACCTTAGTGTCATCTGTAAACTTGCTGAGGGTGCAATCCATCCCCTCATCCAGGTTATTAATAAAGATTTTGAACAAAACTGGCCCTAGAACTGATCATTGGGGCACTCCTCTAGAAATTGACCACCAACCTGACATTGAGCCATTAATCACTACCCGTTGGGCCCGACAGTCTAGACAGCTTTCTATCCATCTTACAATCAATTTATCCAATCCATACTTCCTTAACTTGCTGGCAAGAATATTGTGGGACACCGTATCAAAAGCTTTGCTAAAGTCAAGGTATATCACATCCACCAAGTTTTCCATATCCACAGTGCCAGTTACCTCATCATAGAAGCTAATCAGATTGGTCAGACATAACTTGCCCTTGGTGAATCCATGTTGACTATTCCTGATCACTTTTCCCTCTTCCAACTTCTTCAAAATGGATTCCTTGAGTATCCTCTCAATGATTTTTCTGGGGACTGAGGTAAGGCTGACTGGTCAGTAGTTCCCTGGATTGTCCTTCTTCCCTTTTTTAAAGATAGGCACTACATTTGCCTTTTTCCAATCATCCGGGATCTCTCCCAATCTCCATGAGTTTTGAAAGGCTCTGCAACGACATTTGCCAACTCCCTCAGTACCCTTGGATGCATTAAATCTGGACCCATGGATTTGTGTATGTCTAGCTTTTCTAAATAATTCTTAACCTGTTTTCTCCACCGAGGGCTGCCCGCCTCCCTCCAATACAGCGTTGTCTAGTGCAGTAGTCTGGGAGCTGACGTTATCTGTGAAGACAGAGGCAAAGAAAGCATTAAGTATTTCAGCTTTTCCCACATCATCTGTCACTAGGTTACCTCCCTCATCCAGTAAGGGCCCCACAACCTCTCTGATCACCCTCTTATTGCTAATATGCCTATAGAAACCTTTCTTGTTACCCTTCACATCCCTTGCTAGCTGCAATTCCAATTGTGCTTTTGTCTTCCTGATAACTCCCCTGCATTCTTGAGCAATATATTTATACTCCTCCCTAGTCATCTGTCCAAGTTTCTGCTTCTTGTAAGCTTCCTTTTTGTGTTTAAGCTCACCAAGGATTTCCCCGGTAAGCCAGTCTGGTTGCCTACCATATTTGTTTTTCTTACTGCGCATTGGGATGATTTCTTCCTGTGCCTTTAATAAGGCTTCTTTAAAATATTGCCAGCTCTCCTGGACTCCTTTGCCCTTCATGTTAGCATCCCAGGGAATCCAGCCCATCAGTTCTCTGAGGGAATCAAAGTCTTCTTTTCTGAAGTCCAGGGTGTGTATTTTGCTACTCTCCTTTCTTCCTTTTGTCAGGATCCTGAAATCTACCCTCTCATGATCACTGCTTCCCAGGTTGCCACCCACATCTACTTCCCCTACAAGTTCCTCCCTGTTTGTGAGCAGCAGGTCAAGCTGCGCATGGCCCCTGGTCAGTTCCTTCAGCACTTGTACCAATAAGTTATCCCCAACACTCTCCAAACATTCTCCAGAAACTTCCTGGATTGTCTGTGTACTGCTGTATTGGTCTCTCAACAGATGTCAGGGTGATTAAAGTCCTCCATGAGGGCCTGTGATCTGGAAAGCTTCTCTTAGTTGTCTGAAGAAAGCCTCATCTACCTCATCCACCTGATCCGGTGGTCTATAGCAGACACCAACCACAACATCACCCCTATTGCTTCTACCTCTAAACTTAACCCATAGACTCTCAACAGGCTTTTCTCCCTCTATATACTGGAGCTCTGAGCAATCATACTGCTCTCTTACATGCAGTGCAACTCCTCCTCCTTTTGTCCCCTGCCTGTTCTTCCTGAGCAGTTTATACCCTTCCATGACAGTTCTCCAGTCATGTGAATTATCCCACCAAGTCTCCGTTATTCCAATCAAATCATAGTTCTTTGACTGGGCCAGGGCTTCTAATTTTTCCTGTTTGTTTTCCAGGCTTCTTGCATTCATGTACAAACATCTTAGATAATCAGTTGATTGCCCTAAATTGTCCATTCGAATCAGGGGTCCTCGTTTGATGCTCCTTCCTCCTTGTGTTTCTTCCCGGTATCTGTCTTCCCCACTTACCTCAGGGCTTTGGTCACCATCCCCCAGCAAACCTAGTTTAAAGCCCTCCTCACTAGATTTGCAAGCCTGCCCGGGAAGATGGTCTTTCCTCTCTTGGTTAGGTGGATCCCATCTCTTCCGAGCAATCCTCATGCCTGGAACAGAGTCCCATGGTTGAAGAAACCAAACCCCTCTCCTCGACACCATCTGTGCAACCATGTATTTACTTCCATGATTCGACGATCCCTACCTGGACCTTTTCTTTCAACAGGGAGGATGGACGAGAACACCACTTGCGCTTCAAATTCCTTGATCCTTCTTCCCAGCGCTACATAATCTGCAGTGACCTGCTCAAGGTCATTCTTGGCCATGTCATTAGTTACTATATGGAGAAGCAGGAAGGGGTAGTGATCCAAAGGTTTGATCAGTTTTGGAAGACTCTTGGTCATATCCTGAATTCGAGCTCATGGTAATCAGCACACTTCTCGAGATTCCAGGTCTAGACGGCAGATGCGTGACTCCGTCCCTCTTTGGAGGGAGTCCCGACCACCACCCATCTTCTTCTTTTGGGGGTGGTGGTCGTAGAACCCCCATCCCAAGGACTACTCATCCCTTGTCTTCTGGTAGATGGTGTCTCTTTCTGATTTCTTCCCTGAGAGGTCCAGGCCAAAGCATTCTCCACCATAGTACCTGTGCAGAGAGCCTGAAAGCGGTTACTTACCTCTACAGGAATGGGAATACCTGAGTTGGCCTTCTTCTCCTAGTGGTTACATGCTGCCAGTTTTCTTCCTTGTCCTGTACTGCCCTCACTAGCTCTTCAACCTGCTGTGCCTGCAGTATTAAATGCTGCCTTCCATCGAGGAAGTCTTCATCTTTTCTGATGTAATGTAGGGTTGATACTTGGGCCTCAAGTCCTGTAATTTTTTCTTCCAAAATGGCAACCAACTTGTACTTAGTGCAGATGAAATCCCTTGTATCTTCTGGGAGGAAGACAAACATGGCACATGCGTACTGCATGATTTAATAATCTATCCTACCCCTTTCTGTAGACATAGTGTTTTTGTTCAAACCCTCATTAGTGTTAGGTGTAAGCCAGCTCTTTTTCTATCAACAGTGGTATTAAACAAGCCAATGGAAACTGTGATAAACTTGTGCTGAATGGCTTCACTCACTAGGGAAAAGCACAACTGCAAACCTTGGGTGACATTTCTTTTAAAGTTCTTCTACAGTCAGCCAGGGAAGAAGATGCCTTTGCATCAATATGTGAGACTCCTTGAGTATATTTACTGGAGTTTCTCAGTCTCATTTGAAAAAGCCCACTTGTCATATATAATACTCAGAATGTGTATAGAGAGTGGTCCACATTCTGATCTCAATTACTTTACTGTAACCCGAGAATAATTTCACTGAAGTCAGTTGATTAACTCCAGATTTATCCTATAATCACTGAAATAAGAACCTGTCCACAGTCACTCCTTTTGAGAAATGGACATAACACACAATGAGTTTTATGATCACTGGTGGCATGAGATTTTCCTTTGTACAACAGCAAGTAGCATATGCAGGTGCTTATCTCAGAGGACTTTGAACAATCTAATAACTACTGCCTAGAACTTCAAACTTGATTCCTGAAGTCAGGCATCAGAAGCCATCTTTAGGCATCTCAATAAAAGTGCTCTGATTTTCAGAGGTGCTGGGCAGTGGAAGCTCCCAGCTGCTGAGCTCCTTTAAATATAAGTCACTGATTTTTAGGCATTTGACAATGGATCCAAGTGCCTAACTCGCAGGGTCCAAGTTTGAAAATTGTGCCTACTGTTAGCATAATAACATAGTTTGCAGTGAGGAGATTATCAAGAATGCCTGTTAGGCCGCTGTAATTTGCACCAGTGGCTTTTGCACCCATTATCTAGAGGAAACCTCAAGAACATCATGTACAGGGATCAATATTCTAACTAATAAAGCTCAGGAGGAGACACTGGTGGAGGTCTGGGACAGACCACCATATCATGGCAGAGAATGGGACGAGTTATTTCTTAAGCACCTGTCTATAACATATAGAAAGAAAACCTGCCTTGCTATGGGGGAGAAAAATTTTGAAAAACATTAAACAGGAGGAAAAACAGAATGAAAAAAATAGAGTTTATCAGATGGCAAAGAAACATAATACACCATCAGGAAAAAGGACAACTTTGGCTAAAAGTCCATCAGTGGTGATGCAACCACACCAACCAAAAGTACAAAAGCAACATATAATGAATGGAAAAAAGAGGAAATAGATAATTAACATAAATTGCAAGCTATGAAATACCTTCCCTTATCAGTTCTCTGTAATTTTTTTTTCAGAGAAAAATCTATGAGTGACAGGGATAATGAGTATAAGTATGTTAGGGTATGTCTACACTAGCTTATTAGTTCGAGCTAGGTAGGCAAATGAGGGCAAACGGAGTTGCAAATGAAGCCCGGGATTTAAATATCCCGGGCTTCATTTGCATGTTCCCGGGCGCCGCCATTTTTAAATCCCCCTTAGTCCGAACTAACTGCCCGCGGCTAGACACGGCAGTTAAACGTTAATTCGAACTAACTCCTTAGTTCGAATTAACTGTTACTCCACGAGTAACTAACTAAGGAGTTAGTTCGAATTAAGTTTAACTGCCGCTTCTAGCCGCGGGCAGTTAGTTCGGACTAAGGGGGATTTAAAAATGGCGGCGCCCGGGAACATGCAAATGAAGCCCGGGATATTTAAATCCCGGGCTTCATTTGCAACTCCGTTTGCCCTCATTTGCCTACCTAGCTCGAACTAACGAGCTAGTGTAGACATACCCTTAGGGACAAAATAAATCCTAAAATAGTATTGGTTCATAACTAGATGAAAGTGGTAAAATTATTTCTAAGATGCAGAAAAGAGAGAAGCGTTCAATAAATATTTCTGTTCTGCATTTGGAAGGAAGAAGGATAATGTACTTATCTCATATGAAGATAATGAAGTATTTTGCAGTACATTAGTAAATCAGAAGAATGGCAGACATCAACTAGAGATAAACATTTTTAAATCAGCAGCTCCAGATAACTTGTACCTAAATCCTAAAAAGTTACATGAGGAGACCTCCAGCTCAAGATGTTAATTTGTAATGGATCCTGGAATATTGTAATGGATCTTGGAAGGCTGGAAGAGTGCAAAATGTTGTGACAATATTAAGATAGGGCAAAAGGGACAACCTCACTATCTGTAAGCTGTTAGCTTGACAAAATAAAAGAACAGCTGATATAAGATTTGACGATAAAGAATTAAAGGACAGCAATACAATTAATGCCAATCAACATGGTTTTATGGATAACAGGTCTTGTGAAGTTTTGTTGATAAAGGGAACTGTGTAGATGTAATACACTCAGCCATTTGTGAGACCCTTGAATTACTGACATAATGACATTCTAATTAAAAATCATCATTATACAATATCAGTAAAATATACATTACCTGAATCAAGAACAGACTATCAGACAGATCTCAAAAAGCCATCATCAATGGTGTATCATCATTAATTGGGGGTGTCACTAGAAGGCTTCCACAGGAATTGGTAGCTGGTCTACTGCTATTCAGCATTTTCATCACTGATCTTGAAGTAAATAGAAAAAATCACTGCTAACAAAATTTGTGGATGACAGAAAGATTGGCAGATGGTAAATAATTGATAGAGCAATCATACAAAGCAATCTGGATTATTTGGTAATCTGAGCCTATTGAAACACAAGGCATTTAAGCCTTCTAAACACAAATTTATACATCTAGAACAAGGAATGCAGACCATACATGGGTGGGTGCCTGTCATAGTCTCGGGAAATCTATGCCTCTCCAAATAGCACCATATGATCCTCACTCCACCCATGTTCTGCCCTTGAGTCCTTTCCTCCTTGCTGTGTCTTCTGAGAAGCATGCAGGGGCTGGGGCAAGGGTGGCTGGCCTGTGTCTGGGAGCACCCTGTGCTTTGGGGTAACTGGGGGTATTGAGGTTAAGGCCATGCTCTGCCTGCCTGCCCACCCACCCACATGGCACTCTGAAGATGGAGGCACTTGGGCAGCCTGGAGCTGGAGAGCCAGCAGCAGGGCTGTGGGCTTCAGTGGGGAAAGAGGTGGGATGGGGTGGAGCCTCAGGCAGAAGGGGTGGTCTGGAGAGGGGGCTAGGCTTCCTGAGTCCCTGGTTCATCCATTACCCATGAGGCCATACATGCAGAATGGGAGATTTTTGTCCTGTAATGTAGTGACCCTGAGAGGGATTTAGAGGTCAGACGGCTGATGGGCAAGCACCTGAACATGAGCTCTCACTGCAATATAGTGGCTAAAAAGGTGATTGTAATCTTTGAATGTATAAAGAGAGGAGTAGTGAGTGGTAGTATACTGGTGATTTTACCTTTGTGTATGCCATTGGTGAGACTGATAGTAGAATGTTGAAAAATTGGAGTGCGTGCAGAAAATAGCCCCCAAAATGATTCAAGGGCTGAAGAAAATGCCTTATAGTGGGAGGACTAAAGAGCTCAATAATCCACTTGGTTTTTCAAAAAGATTAAGAGATGGATTGATTATAATGTGTAAATACCTCCATGGGAACAAAATATCATGTACTAAAGGGCTCTTTAATCTAGCTGAGAATAGCATAACAAGAACCAATGGCTAAAAGTTGAAGACAGATACATTCAAATTAGAAATAAAGAACATTTTTTTTAAGAGAGGATGATTAATCACTGGTAGAAGCTACCCAGGGAAGTTGTGGATTCTCCACCTCTCGATATTTTCAGCTCAGGATGTTATTGCTTGACTCTCAATTTCAGGACCCTACTTCCGGAAGACGCTGAGGAGCTAACAAAGTTGCCCAAGATCCCCTCAAGATATCCAATCTATCAGAGCTTCCCTAAAAATAATCCCTGAGACCACAGCTTAGAACAACCAATTCTTTATTAGCTAAGGAATTTGAGATAGAAAGGGTAGTAAGGGAAAGGAGGATTAACAATACTGAACAGACTTTATAATCATACACACTTTCATGCAGAGATTTAAAAGAGAAATGTTGACAGCTCCATACCATGTTCAGATGCTTTTGCTGCTGGTCAGTATCCAAGGATACCTCACCTAACCATGCTAACAGGATACTGCACTGGAGAAAGATGACAATGATGACAAGTTAGTGACCTAACTAACTAACCCCTTTTGTCTTTTTGTGTGTGTGAACCCTGACTATTCGGAGTAGAACTCTATTTGTGCAGGTAAGGTTCCCTTAAAACAATTACATGTCTTTCCACACATGATCAGAGGTGAGCTGCTATCTAGGCACATAACTGGTGTCTGAATCTCCCACAGAGTCACAGCTCTGATGAGCCTTCTCCCTCCACTCTGAGGTAAGAAGCTCCCTCCCTTCTCTCTCCCATCCTATTTAACACCTTTCATAACCTAGCAACAAAACACTAGGCTTCCCACCTTTCCTGATTGATTTTCCTGCCTTTTCTCTCCGAGGGGAGTAAGAAGGCTGTCTAATATGGTGGAAACTTTGTCCTTTTGGGTGAATCAAAATGGAAAGCAATAAACTAAATAATTTTGAGCCTATAACCAAGAGTCCTAACATATTTCAACTGGTTGGATTCACAAGGAGTAGATGCCTTCTGGAAGGTGCATATTAATCTAACATAAGTTATGCTTTAGTCAAGCATGAATTATTGGGCTCAATATATGGTTAAATGGCTTAAATGTAACCCCCTGTATTATACAAAAGGTCAGACTAGATGGTCAAATGATCCTGTCTGTGCTTAAACTCTATGGAGCTAGGAGACAACTGTGTTCTCCTCACTCGGTACAGTTTGGGGAGTCTGGCAGGTTTCACTCTATCTTGACTGTGTCAAGCTAACAGCTTTTATAACACAATGGCGGACCCTTTCAAGGTCTGCATGATGAAAGTTATGGTCATTTAGTCTGGTGTCCTGACTCTGACACTGGCCAGCATCACCATTCAGAAGAGAGTGTTTTCATGGCCGACCATACAACATTATTAGCATCCCAGAAATATTTAAAAGGAAAATGAGCTAGATTCTGTAATCTTTGATGGAAATGCAAACTGACATGGATGACATTTTAATAGGTTTTTTGAGGAAGAACATAATGCAAATCCAAAACAAGGCTGAAGACACCTGAGAGTGTGGGTTTATAATTAAACAGAGAAAACTATATGCTCTTACAAATCCTACTATGGTTCCTGTGATGCATGATTTCTAAAGGAAATATATGTGAAGGCAAATAAAAAATAAAGGCAGAGCTGAAATGCCACAATCTAAGATTGTATCAGAACGGATGCAGTTCCTCAATAAAAGTTTAGAGAAAATTCATATCTAACCTGTCCTCAAAATGCCAAGATCTTTCTGAAGTGCTGTACACAGACTGGATAGAGCTATATTAAGCTCATGAATGCAGTTTTAATTGACCACATCTACAGTCCTGGCATTTTATGATGTTTCGAAGTCTACAGCTGTTTCAGCAGATGCCAGCAGCTGTGATCTCAATGGGGTGCTACTGCACTTAACACAGCGATGAATGGAAGCCTGTTGCCGTGTTGCAGACAGCTTTCAGACTCCAATGCTGGATATACCCAAATAGAGAGAAAATGTTTGGTGCATATTGGGGCATGTAAAAATTCTTGAGGTATTTGTAAGATTTTGATAATTTCAAGTTGCAACAGATCATCAGCCACCATTAATAAATGGTAATTAGATTAGAAGCCCTGAAAATCCAGGGATTATTCATAGGTTTGGGGAGATTTAAATTGACTGCAGAATATACATCAGTGACATTTACAGTTGTAGGGGATACCTTTTCTTATCCCCTCTCCTATTGTTTACCAAGATTCTTTAGAGTCCCACACTTTAGAGTCTCTGATATAAATGCACCTGTGGGTGCCATCTTCAGAGGTCTGCCAGCTTTGCCCTTAACACTAGAAAAAATAGCCATTAAGACTGATGCCCAACTGCAATCTGTATGCATGTCTATTAGCTGTGGTTGGTCACCTTACTGGAGGGCTCCCACATCTACTGTGTGTGTCTTCTATTCAGTAAGCAAGGAAATCACAGAAACTGAAGGTGTGGTTATGTATGGTAATTGCATTGTAGTTCCACAATTCTGTCAGGATAGAAAAATACTGAAAATGAATAATGTCTGGTGACCCAGCAAAGGGCAGGATCTAATGCAGAAGGTAAAATCATGTGAGTCATGCAGAATAACCATAAAGAGAAAATTCATGGAACCTTTCATCTCCAGAGCATTATCCACTAGACCTTGTAAAAGAATACCGTGAAGTCAGATGCATTGTCATCTGACCCACGTTGCAATGGTACTCACACTACCACAACCATAGGAAGAAAGGAGTTAGATCATGTTGAAAGGAGCTTAAAATCTACTGAAGAGAAGTCTACATTCTGAGCTTTGATAATTTAAATAAATCAGATGGGCAAAATCCTCCTCAAAATCAGAATATTGCCAGACCTTGATGAACAGCAAAGCTACCGACTCATCTGATACTGTATAATAGTACCGTAAGTAATAATTATTGTCAAAATTTTTCACAGGGAAAACAGGTGGGCGAAAGTGTGAACTTATGTGTCATTTCCTTTAAAAATTCATCAAGAAACCAAGTAGGAGCGGAAATAGGGAAGGTTTTAAATAGAAGCGCCACTGCAAAGTAGAGATATAAAGACAATGTAGCTTGAAAGATAATACTGTTTTCCTTACTCTAATTGTCTAATTGTTTCTATATACAGTCTTTAGTTAGAATATGACTATTGCAGAACCATTTTGCATAAACTTATGTCAGCATACCAATGTATCAAAATTTTAAAGAGTTTGAGACTATTTACTTCAAAGTAGCTGTGCCAATTTACACACAGTAAGGATCTGGCCCAATATATTGGCATTGGAAAAGGTTCAGAAAAGGGCAACAAAAATGATTAAGGGTTTGGAATGGGTTCCATATGAAGAGAGATGAAAAAGACTTGGATTTTTCAGCTTAGAAAAGAGGTGACTAAGGGGGGATATGATAGAGATCTATAAAATCATGACTGGTATGGAAAAAATGAATAAGGAAAATTATTTACTTATTCCCACAATATAAGAACTAGGGGTCATCAAGGCTACATCTACACTATGAGTTTTGCTAGAAAAGGAAATGCAAATGAAGCACGGATTAGCATTTTCTCATGCTTCATTTGCATAATCTCTTCCAATCCGTTTTTGCGCAAGGGGTTTTTGCGCAAAAACAAGCAGTGCAGATGTTTCCTTTTTGTGCAAAAACCCCCTTTTGCAATAGCGTTATACCTCCTTTTTTGAGGCATAAGGATCTTGCGCAAAAGGGGGTTTTTGCACAAAAAGGAAACGTCCACACTGCTTGTTTTTGCACAAAAACCCCTTGCGCAAAAATGGATCAGAAGAGATTATGCAAATGAAGTGCGGGAAAATGCTAATCTGCACTTCATTTGCATTGCCTCTCCCAGCAAAACTCATAGTGTAGATGTAGCCCAAATTAAGTTAATAGGTAGCAAGTTTAAAACAAACAAAAGAAAGTTTTTCTTCACTCTGCATACAGTCAACCTGTGGAACTCCTTGCCAGAGGATGTGGGGAAGGCTAGGACTTTAACAGGGTTCAAAAAAGAGCTAGATAGATTCATAGAGGTTAGGTTCATCAATGGCTATTAGCCAGGATGGGTAGGAATGGTGTCCCTAGCCTCTGTTTCTCTGGAGGTGGGTGACAGGGGAGGGATCACGTGAAGATTACCTGTTGTGTTCCCTCCCTATTGGGCATCTGGTATTAGCCACTGTCGGCAGACAGGATACTGGGCTGGGTGGATCATTGGTCTGACCCATTATGGCCGTTCTTATGTTCTTCTATTTTTAAAGAAGTAAATGAATATATATTTTTGTATTACATTATTTTAAAATAATCTCATTTTTATATAGCATTTAATCTAATGTTATAAAATGCTCGATACTATCATGTAACTTCTCTTCGCCACCAAGAGGTTTATTTAATTAAAAAAGATTCTTCAGGAGGAATACAGCTATTGCTGTCATACCACTTATAAAATGTGGATTGCTTTATTCTCCTGGGTTATATGAATTTATGCAAAGGATCTTCCCCTCTAAAAGCATTTTAATTTTTGTGACAAATGCTTACACACATTTTTTTCTTGTATGTCAGATTTTATAATTGAGTAGAACATGGGGTATGTAGTTACGAAATCTGCATATTTCAATTTAAAGCAGTTCTCTTGAGGATTGTGCAAAAAAGTTAGGATCAGATTTGCCAAGCATTTCATAGTTGTTAACAAGCTATTGCTATGTTATTGTTATGCTATGCATTGAAGAAAGTACTAATACAACTACTGTAAAACCTTGATGTGAGATATAAATCTTAAGTAAATACACCAAACAACTCATCTTAGAAGAAACAAAGATTTCCTTTAAACAACATGTACACATCTTTCTTATGTGTACAAGCACTAGTTTAACAGGGCCCCCATGCTTCCATCCACAGAAGCTAAAGAGGTAGTAAAATAACATACAGTCTACAGAAGTATGGGTTATAGTGGCTAAAAAGGGGGTAACAATTATATGGTGTGGCTGTTTCTCTCCTGGGATCCATGGAAGACTCTTCCCTGGCTTAGATTTATAAACATGTGTTCTCTCTTTGGGAAGTAAGTTTGTTTGAAAAGCTGTTGATGAGCAAGCTGCAAGCTTCTCTGCAGACTCAGCAGATTTCATGTCAAAAATCCTCACCTGGTTAATCTGGTCAGAAAAGTATTAATTCCTTATTTCTTTCCTATGCCTTCTACTGGATTAGTGGTGTAGCACACATGCAGCTGAGTAAAACACTTCAAATGTGCACAATTATTATAGAGTTTGACAATGGTTTGTTGTTTTGCCAAGAATTACATGGTAAAACTCTGCAAACTATACACATATATTTGACACTCGTATTCATTTTACACACAGATAAAATGCCTGCTCACTACAGACATTGGCAAGAATGTGCTCTATTCTCAGTAAATCTACAGAAATTACTGAAGTGATTTACACTTGAAAATAGATGGACTAGAAACCATTTAATAACATACTGTGTAGGTCTAAGACAATAAATTAAGATTTTGGCTGCAAAACTGACTACCATTGCTCCAGAGGAGAAGAGAGCAACAAAAATAACAGGTTTAGAAAACATAACCCACAAGAAAAGGTCTGTGTAGTCTTGAGAAAAGACTACAATCTTCAAATAGATTAAAGGCTGTTATAAAGAGGATGGTGATCAATTATTCTTGTCTTACCTTTAAGACCAGTTTAATTTCCAGTAATGGAAATTTAGGTTAGATATTAGGAAAAGCTTTCTAACTACGAGGATAGTTAAGCACTGGAACAGGTTCCAAAGGGAGGTTTTGGAATCTTTCAGGGATGGTGCGGGTATACTGAGCACTGCTTCAATGTGGAGGGGATGGACTAACATAAGAACATAACATAAGAACATAAGAATGGCCGTACTGGGTCAGACCAAAGGTCCATCTAGCCCAGTATCCTGTCTGCCGACAGTGGCCAGCACCAGGTGCCCCAGAGAGGGTGGACCGAAGACAATGATCAAGCGATTTGTCTCCTGCCATCCCTCTCCAGCCTCTGACAAACAGAGGCCAAGGACACCATGTTATCCCCTGGCTAATAGCCTTTTATGGACCTAACCTCCATGAAATTATCTAGCTTCTCTTTAAACTCTATTATAGTCCTAGTCTTCACAGCCTCCTCTGGCAAGGAGTTCCACAGACTGACTACACGCTGTGTGAAGAAGAACTTTCTTTTATTAGTTTTAAACCTGCTACCCATTAATTTCATTTGGTGTCGTCTAGTTCTTCTATTTAGGGAACTAATAAATAACTTTTCTTTTTCGGCCCTCTCCACGCCACTCATGATTTTATATACCTCTATCATATCCCCCCTCAGTCTCCTCTTTTCTAAACTGAAAAGTCCCAGTCACTTTAACCTCTCCTCATATGGGAAGGTTAGATGACATCTTGAGGTACCTTTCAGCCCTACGTTTCTATGAGTACATAATTCCAAATAAGTTGTTGTGTGTGTGTTACTAAATCTCCAGTTTAGCTACTGGTCAGTATTACTGCCAATCTATAGTCAGAAAGCTGCAAACTGTACACTGGGAGAATTGCAGGCTTTGGTTGAGCTACCTGAACTCAGAGATTGGCCCAATCTTGCTGCACTTAGAGAAATAGAACTAGCAGAATCTTGTTGGGGGGATAAAACAATATGTCACATTTATTGTGAATGAAGAATTCATTTTCTGTCCCTAGTTTCTAAAATTATCCACCACACATACGTACATTCATAGGCACAGTTCTACAGATGGGATATAATTATTAGCCTCAGTTGCTCGTGCTAGTCCATTGGCCAAGTGGTCTAGACAGGAGGACGGGAGGTGGGTTGCGTCGGTGGGCACTGATGCTCGTGGAGGATGATTGTAGAACTGAAAGACCCAATCCCATAGTTTTGCATCTATCTTTTTATATGTTTTAGTCCATAGAGCCTATCCTGTCCCAATGCCCCAGGGTACTGTATGACCATGACTCATCAGTTAATGACAGATATGACTATCATCTTTTTCTTGATTGGGCTTTTGACTCTTTTTTGGGTGGGTTTTTCTGCAGGACTCATCTGAGTTCTTTGGCCATCAGGGTGGTGCTGGAAGCTGGTCACTGTGATGGGCTGGCTTCTGGGACTGACCCCATTACACACACACTCATATTCATACATACATACATTCACATTAAATGAGATTACATGTACACACACATAACTTTAAACAGTGTTAAGGCAGTATAAAGTTTGAAATGGGGTTTCAGTTACAGTATGGAGTCACGTTAGTTACAATGTAGTAACAGTTTAAAATGCGGGTTCAATTACAATATGGGGTCATGTTACTTACAATGGCAGTTCTTAACAGGCTACTAACAAATTAATCTAAAAGTGGTTAACATAGTTTCATTTATAAAAATCCTGTTTATAAAAATTGGGCTGCAATTCATGGGGTTACATAATATCACATTGGTATATGTAATTCATTAAAAGGATGATTTCATTCTTCAGCCCTGCAATCTAACACCCACTATGGTTAATGGGAACCAAAGGCTGATTCAGAATCACCAGTGACAAAGGAATTCATTGAAGTCCAGGACTACTCACATGTTCGAAATTAAGCAAGTCCTTACAGGCTTTGCTGAACTAGGGCTACCATGCTCAGCATCTTACCGAATTGAACCCAAAGGGCCTGAATCAATTCCCATAGAAGTCAAGGGAAAGAATCCCCTGGACTTCAGAGATATGAGATCAAGCCTGGTATAAATAAATTTAAATAGTAGCCCTTCTAAGTGAGTACTTTCCATTTATAATTAAGCCCTCCTTCACTGGTGGCTGTAGAACAATCCTAAAATTGAGAAGTGCTGTGAATAAGCATGTGATTTCTTATTTCTCTTATGTGAGAAAGAGACGTGTGCTTACAGAGTTTGATCCCTAACAGTTACATGCCCTCCTGTCATGAATGAGATACCATGAAGAAAATGTTGATATCGTTCAAAGGGGTTTCAACAGAGCTTCCATTTGTACATATGCAACTTTGCATGTGAAAATACTTGAATACACATTTTAGCACTGTCTCCTGCATGAAAATAATATAGGGTATCACCTACACAAATAGCTAGTAGCACTTAAAAATGCATGTGCAAAAATTGCAGACCTACAAATAGAGGCCATCTTTTAAAAATTTGTTCCTTTGGGGGGCTTGAATGTGTTTCTCAAATACCGAACTCCATATGCAATACCAAATATCAACATGAAAAAAACTAGTAGTCCTGTAGCACCTTAGGGTGCACCTACACAGTGGGGCTTAACTTGAAATAAGGTACACAAATTGAGCTATGTCAATTGTGTAGCTTATTTCAAAATACCTTATTTCGAAATTGGGAGCATCTACACAGCACTTATATTGAAATAGAGCACTCTGACTCTGACTTCCCTGATTCCTCATACAAGGAGGGTTACAGGAGTTGGAGTAAGAAGTCCTCCAGCTTGACAGTATTTTGACATTATTTCGAAATAACTGCCTGCTGTGTAGATGAGGACTAAAACCCACTTCCTCTGATGAGAGTGGAAAAAAAGGAGAAGCCTCCCAATTTATAACAGGAAAAGAAGGGAGAGGGGAAAAATACAATTGACAGGCATTAATTCAGAGTTGGGAAATCTACAGTACGTTTTGCTGTGGTGGGGCAATAGATGGAAAGTACATCCCTATCTTGGCATCTGACCACCTGCTAAAGAGTACATAAACTTCAAGGGGTACTTCTCAATGGTGTTGCAGGCACTGGTACATCACAAGAGCCATTTTACCGACATCAGTGTGGGATAGTGGGAAAGGTGCATGCTGTGTGCATCTTTAGGAACTCTGGTCTCTTCAGAAAGCTGCAAGATGGAACTTTCTTCCCAGACCAGAAAGTTACCATCAGAGGCATTCAAATGCCAATAGTGATCCTTGAACACCCAGCCTCCCCTTATACCCATAACTCATGAAGCCATACACAGGCAGCCTGGACTGCAGTAAGGAGCAGTTCAAGTACAGGCTGAGCAAGTGCAGAATGGTGGTTGAATGTTCTTGTGGGTGTTTAAAGGGAAGGTTTCACAGTTTATTGACTAGGTTAGACCTCAGCGAAAGAAACATTGCCATTGTTGTGTTAGCCTGCTGTGTGCTCCATAATATCAGTGAAAGTAAGGGGGAAATTTTTATGCCAGAGTGGGGCATCAAGGCAGATCACCTAGCCACTAAATATGAACAACCAGATACAAGTGCAATGAGAACAGCACATTGAGGGGCACTGCAAATGAGAGAGGCATTGAAAAATAGTTTTGTGAATGACCAGACAGTGACATGAAAGTCATGTATGTTGCTCTTAATGAGGTGCCTCCTGCATTAAGTGTACTAGCCTGTAAACCCACTCCCTCTCATGTAACACAAGCAAGAAAGATACTGTTGTTGAGGTATTATATACTTTTATTTAGGGAACACAAGAAGTAGAGACAGAAAAGAAGTTGAGGGTGGGAGATTTGGAGGTGGGGGGGCGGTGGTGGTTAAGGCAAGCAGACATTAAGAATGGCAGAATTAAAAAGCTAGTGGGGGAGTACTTTAATCTCTCTGGACACACAGTTTCGGACTTGCAAGTTGCCATTGGCAGATAGAAAAACTTAAAAAACAGACTGCAGGGAGAAACTGCTCAGTTGGAATTCATATGCAAATTTGACACCCAAACCAAGGTCTAAATAAACACATGGAGGTTCTTGCATTACGATAGGTAATTTCCCATTCAGGTACTCTCACCTTTTCACCACTGTTGGGCTATGTCTAGACTGCATTCCTCTCTCGAAAGAGGAATGCAAATGAAGCAGATCGAAATGTCAAATGAAGCACAGATTTACAAATCTCATGCTTCATTTGTATAATCGCGTCTGAGAGCTTTTTCGAAAAAGGGTTTTTTGGAAAAAAACCCACAGTCTAGATGGGGTTCTTTCGAAAAAAACACCCCTTTTTCGAAAGAACCCATACACCTAATTTTTTCAGGAGTACAGGTTCTTTCGAAAAAGGATTTTTTTTCGAAAGAACCCTGTCAAGACTTTGGGTTTTTTTTGAAAAACCCTTTTTCGAAAAAGTGCTCGGACATGATTATGCAAATGAAGCACGAGATTTGTAAATCTGCACTTCATTTGAATTTTCGATGTGCTTTATTTGCATTCCTCTTTTGAGAGAGGAATGCAGTCTAGACAAGCCATTGGAGATGAGCCACATCCGTTCTGATTTAGTTATGATGTTTTCACACTCCCATCTCTGCATCCCCTTTTTCTTTCTGTCTTTCTTTTTCTCTTCAGTATCTGAGGAAGTGAGATAAAAACTTGTTCTCTAATACCATGATAAATGTGTTAGTCTTTAAAGTGCCACCGGACTCCTTGTTTTTGCTGAAACAGACTAACAGGGCTACCTTTCAAAACTATATAGCTTTGTAAATCTAGCCTTTATCTTTTCTGCACTACAGTTTCCCCTTTTGTAAGGTGGGAATATTAGCATTTCTGTACCTCACATGGCATGTTGTCAGGATAAATATAGTAAGGATTCCAAAGTACTCAGATACTTTGATAACAGGGGCTGATTAATACCTAAAGTAGATAATGTATTGGTTAAATACCTGCAAGCCTCTCACAGTATTTTATATGTTACAACTGGTTTCATTTTTTCCAAAAAAGCTAACTGAATAGCTGTTGCTGGAGATGTGAGGCAGCAAGGCTGGAGCACTTGTTTGGCTTGTGTGTAAAAAGAAAATATTATTCTAATCTCCATTGACTGGAGAGTACTCGAAACATAGAAATATCCTTCTTTATGAATGCTTTCATGAAGCAGTCTCTTAAACAAAGAAAGTGAAGAGCTACATATGAAGAAGAGAGAACAATGAGTGCAAGGGAGAAATGGAATGTTCTGTACTCTTTTGTGCGACTGTATAATTGAGCTTGACAGATTGTTTTGGTATCTTTTTGTTTGTCCAATTGGAAGTGTGTGTGTGTGTGTGTGTTTGTGTGTGTGTGCTTTCAAACTCTTGTAAGTATTGTAAATCTGAAAGGTTAATCAAATTGCATTGAAATTTGATGTGCCTCGTAGGTGCATGGGATAGTATTAGTGATAGACCTTTTAGTTAATTTGACCAATGGGTTCTCAAGTTACAGACCCCATAAATGGTTACTTCTGCTGTCTTTACTGGTAAACTGAGAGCTGCTAATCAAATGACTGGCTGCATCACAGACCTGGTTGAGACTGATGGCTGTGAACTTCACCATTCAGTTAACATAACTGGAGAAGTTAATCACAAGCCCTCATGGAAGACAAAAGGAGTTTTAGATTGATTGGCTAGAGGTTTGTGAGTCAAGGGTGGCAGTTTTATGTTAGGATGAATATAATCAATGTATTTGGGGAGAAAAATGGGAAATGAATGCTTCCTGGGAGGAGCGGGATATTAAGGGGCAAGAACTGGGGGAGAAGAGTTTGGGGCTGCAGTGAGGGGAAGAGGTTTATGGGAAGGAGGATAATAGGGATAGGGGGAGGGAGGCTTGGCATTCCAAAGCCAATGTATACAAAGCCCTTCACCTCACAGCTCTACCTGTGCCACCTAATCCCTAAATGTTCCCAGCTCTGCTTGTGCACCAATGTTCCTTCTAATTTTTCCATCCATGAGTGGAATAAATTTTGTTACGTGCACCAAAGCATGTGTGAATGTGCACCACCAATAGAAACATCTGTTACCAGGTATAGGCGCTCCGGACGGCACCTGAATCGCTTGCACTTGGCTAACAGGGAACACTGCTGTGCACCCCAAACTTCCGGTATCTTCCAGCTTTGCCAATGTACCAAACTCTCTGCACCCCAAAGCCTTGTCACTACACCCCAACCTTCCTGACTCTCTCAGCTCTTCCAATGCATCCAATTATTCAGCACCCTAGTTCTGCTCATATAACCCAACCCTGCACCCTGCACCCTGCAGCTCTGCCAGTGAACCCCATAGATTGGCCAGTACACCCCAAACCCTGCACATATCCACCAATTCACTTAAACTGTAGACTCTTTGGGGGCAGGGACTGTCTGCATATTGCCCAAGCCCATAGACATCCTGCAGCCCTCTGGCCACTCCTGCCTTACCAGGGTGCCATTTCAGATTTTTTGGCAGAGTGGTGTGGGAAACACCGGAGCTTCTGGCCACTGCAGGTGGTGGGAGATGCTGGATTTCCAAGCCCCCATAAGAGCTGGGAGTCACCAGATTTCAGAGCAGGCACCCATAGTTGCCCATAGTTGCCCTGCCCTGCCCTGCCACTGCAGCCAGCACGAGGACCCTGCAGCATGAGCACCTCACATACATTTTTAGTAAAAGTTGAGGCTAGATTCTGTGAATTCTGTATTGCCCGTGACTGGACTATGGTTTTGACTAAAAATATCCATGACAAATCCATGAGATATGACCCCCGAGAGGAGAAAGAGTATAGCTATTCTTTCTCAGAGCATGTCTACACAGCAGGGCCAAAGCTGAAATAAGCTATACAACTTGAGCTACATCAATTGTGTAGCTTAAGCCGAAATAGCTTATTTCGGCGATTGGCTCCGTCTACACAGCAGGAAGTCCAAGAAAGAGCACTCTTCCTCCGACTTCCCTTACTCCTTGTAAAATGAGGGTTACAGGAGTCGGAGTAAGAAGTCCTCCAGCTTGACATTATTTTGACATTATGTTGAAATAACTGCTTGTAGTGTAGATGCGGACTACGTTATTTTGGAATAACATCAGTTATTCCCAAATAACGCTGCTGTGTAGACATTCCTTCAGTGTGCCTGTAGTCTGAAGCTAGTTCTGAGCTGTGTGGCACAGCTGCTGATGGCTGAGTGGGAGCCGCTGGCCTGGCTGGGCAAGTTGCTGTGACATAGGATTGGGCTGGCATGACATGGGATTGGCAAGAAATTGCTGGGTGGTGCTTTTCCTTACCAATGCTCTTACCTGCTCCCCAGTCCTATGGGTGACTACACCTGTTAGCTGTGGGGACAATCATGTATTGCTGGATCCAAAGTCCTGCCATCCAAAATCCTGAATCCCAACATACATCCAGTGGTGGATCACATTTGATATCAAACTACCCACATGAAGTGCACATATTGCAAACTTCTTAAAGTCCTTCTTGAAACCACCATCAGTCTCCATCCTACAAAGAAGATGCAATGGGTTTGTAGGGTTCCATGGCTGGG
This sequence comes from Pelochelys cantorii, assembly GCA_032595735.1. Taxonomy (NCBI): domain Eukaryota; kingdom Metazoa; phylum Chordata; order Testudines; family Trionychidae; genus Pelochelys; species Pelochelys cantorii. The sequence goes on from CM064331.1 coordinate 31,047,792, forward strand.
GAAGATGTTTTCATCAAAGGTAACCTCTATGTGAATTGCTTGCCTTTAATATTTATGTCTTTTGAAAAAACCACAGCATTCTCTTTTTTTCCCCCCTTGACAGATAAATCTGAAAAGCAGCTTAGCAACATTTTTTTTGCCAGGGATACTCATCATTTTAGAATACTGTATTGCAGATCTTCACCTCAGCCTGAGCATAAATAGCTGGTGCTTACAGGAATGAAATATCACATTTATAGTTTCTATGATTTTCCCCCCTATTGGGTTACTTTTGTACACAAGGAGCTGTCTTTATGGTACAGGATCAGAGTGATGGAGATCAGAAGACATTCCTTTCTCCTTTGATTATTTTTTGATAGCTTTTTATTTTTGTCAGATTGTCCAATATGTCATTTTTTGTCTTCTGAGAGAAAACAACTATTAGGTTTGAATTGCCAATGAGGCAGAAAATAACACAAATGTTTTGCTTAGGGACCATTCTTACAGCATCTCACCAGTACTAGGCATGTATGAAGTATAGCGATGCTGTTGTTTAGCTTGATCAGATTTCTTCCTGTCTTATAGTCATATGGACCTGTCTTAGATGTAAGTATTATTGATAATACATAATAGTGGTGTGTTTGTAAAATAGATGAGGGATGCTATCAATGAGAGAGATGCATGCACTAAGAACCATGCAGTTAATATGAACATAAGCTTGTTATACAGGCAAGCTCATTAAAAAAAGTCATTATAATAAATTGCTCCAACTAGTCAGATCATATAAAATCCACTTGTACTGTAATATTCCAGATGCTTGAGTACAGTTTGTCAACGTACTAAATTGCCAATTCTTCCCTCCTGAGAATGCTTGACAGATTGTATTACAATCTGTTGATGTTTTTGACTGTAACTATAAAGTACATCATTGTCACCCATGCTAAAAACTATACTGTACAGTAAATGCATGATTTACTGTAAAAGCATAACTTTTGTGTATGCTGGTGTCTTGTATTTCAGTATTTTCAACTAGTATAAGAAAACAAACTATGTGGTAAGGAGGATGAGGATCAGAGGTTGTGAAACAAGAAAGACAGAGGCAAACAGAGTGAATAATTAGAGGAACAATAAATAATGCACAGAAAAATCTCACTAACAATAAAGGGCCAGATTGTCTGTGGTTTTTGTGCAGGTGCTTTGGCAATGTCACAGGTTCACTACTCACAGCTGGGGCAACTCCTTGTGGCTCAACTGATGACTAATGCTCGACCAGTCTGATGCTGCTTCCTTCAGTTGCTTGTTCTGTGGTATCTCTTTCTCTCTGGATTCAGGGTGCCCCTTCTTCATTATTTGGCCTTCCAGCCAAGTCACTTAGGGTACGTCTACACTACCACCCTAGTTCTAACTAGGGTGGCTAATGTAGGCATTCGAAGTTGCAAATGAAGCCCGGGATTTAAATATCCCGGGCTTCATTTGCATCTTCCCGGGCGCCGCCATTTTTAAAAGTCCCCTAGTCCGAACTCCGTGCCCGCGGCTACACGCGGCACGGAGTAGGTAGTTCGAATTAGGTTCTCTAATTCGAACTACCGTTACTCCTCGTGGAACGAGCTGTACCGGTAGTTCGAATTAGAGAACCTAATTCGAACTACCTACTCCGTGCCGCGTGTAGCCGCGGGCACGGAGTTCGGACTACGGGACTTTTAAAAATGGCGGCGCCGGGGAAGATGCAAATGAAGCCCGGGATATTTAAATCCCGGGCTTCATTTGCAACTTCGAATGCCTACATTAGCCACCCTAGTTAGAACTAGGGTGGTAGTATAGACATACCCGTGGTCCTCCCCTTCTGGGGCATCAAAGTAGCACTGAACAGTCTCAGGCCATCATTTGATCCACTGTCTAGTCTCAGCCATTTTCTGAATGGCTGGTAGAGGAACCCAGGCCAGCCCATTACTCCAGGTTCCAGACCAGAGACCCTATGCCTAGCAACTGTACTCTGATCAAGCTCTAACATTGTGTCTGTTTCCCTGAGTTCTTGCCTACCTAGCTTCCCTATCTTCTACCCCAGTGTTTCTCAACCTTTTTTTATAAAGTACCCCTTTAAAAAATTATAAGTACCCCCAGTACCTACAGTTTTCAGACATGCAAATTTTTTTCTACTGTTGCAACACATTTGTTTAAACAACTTAATTGTACCTGGGCAGGCAATGAAATTTTTGGGTGTAAAAAGTACAAAAATAATAAAATGCTGTAAAACTTAAAACAAAAATTCAGTTTTCTCCAAATTTCAGTTGTGCTGACGTACCCCCCAGACTTCTCTCGAGTACCCCTAAGGGTACTCCTACCACTGGGGCTGTGTCTAGACTACACCTCTCCGTCGACAGAGAGATGTAGATTAGGCACATCGAAATTGCTAATGAAGCAGGAATTTAAATATCCCGCACTTCATTAGCACAAACATGGCCGCCGCTTTTTTTCAAACCGGAGCTTTTTCAAAAAAACCCGGCAGTCTAGAAGGGGATCTGTCAAAAAATAAACCATTTTTTAAGATCCTGTATTCCTCAAAAAATGAGGTCTACAGGATCTTTTGAAAAAGGGTTTATTTTTCGACAGATCCCCGTCTAGACTGCTGTTTTTTTTAAAAAAAGCTCCGTTTAAAAAAAAAAAAAAGCGGTGGCCATGTTTATGCTAATGAAGCACGGGATATTTAAATCCCTGCTTCATTAGCAATTTCGACGTGCTTAATCTACATCTCTCTGTCGACGGAGAGGTGCAGTCTAGACGTACCCTGGTTGAGAAACACTGGTCTAGCCCATGTCTGGGTAACCAATGGAGCTCTCTTCACTCCTGGTGGCTCCTTCCCTATCTCAGCATCTTGCCAGAGTCTGCAGTCCAAAACAGGATTCCAGGCCTATCAACTACCATCCCCCTACAATTCCTCCATGTACCTAGCAAACTCCCGCTGCTCTTCAAGACATGACTACAGAACTCTTGCATCCCTTCTTCCATCATCAACCTCATCTCTTTATAAGCCTATCCCAATTCCTCCTGCTGCTGGGCTTCATCAGCCATTGGACTAGATCTTTGCTCCCTTCCAGAAGTAGTCTATAGGTTGCCCAAACAGGCCACTGATGGTTGGCAATTTCCTTCTGGCAGTCCCTCTTCCCTTCTGGCTGCAGTAGGTATCCCCACATCATATCAGGGTTTTGCTCCTTTAATGTGGTGAAGGGTTAAACAGGGTTAAAAAAAAAAACCCTAGATAAATTCATGTAGGATAGCTTTATCAATGGCTATTAGCCAGGATGGGTAGGAACAGTGGCGGCTCATCAATTCAGGTGAACTAGGCAGTCACCTAGGGTGCCAAGATAAACGGTTGTTGAGGGCTTTGGAGGCGGGGGCACCGATTGCATATTTCGCCTAGGGCGCCAGTTGCCGGCAGCTTGTCTAGGGCCGCTCCTGGGTAGGAATGGTGTCCCTAGCCTCTGTTTGTCAGAGGCCGGGAATGGTTGACGGGGATGGGATTGCTTGATGATTACCTGTTGTATTCATTCCCTCTGGGACACTTGGCGTTGGAAGACAGGATACTGGACTACATGAACCTTTGGTCTGACTCAGTATGGCCATTCTTCTGTTCCATCCATGCCCATGCTAGACTGTTTTGGCATCCCTGGAATGGGGTATTCCTGTGTTCCAGAAATGCTAATAATAGGTCTAATGCTAACAAGCAGCAGCCTTGTGTAACAGTCTCTTAGTTGTTTTCACAGCTAATTCTACTTTACCATTAGTCAGTGAATATGATGGGGAGGAAGTGTAGTGGTCAAACTTCCATTTGCGTGAAAATTCCCTGAATTCTTCTGAGACAAACTGAAGTCTGTTGTTGGTGAATGAAGTGTCCAAAATGCCGTATTTTGCAAAGTGGACCCTCAGTTTGGCGTTCAGTGATTTGCTTCTTGGATCAGGCAGAGCAGCGTTTGAATAGTAGTCCACTGTCATCAAGTACTGCTTTTCACCGAAGGTAAATAAGTCTGCTCCCATCTTTTCTCATGGTTGAGTGGACAGGTCATGTGGTAACAGATCCTTTTTCTTTTGGCAGTTGTCACATGACCCACTGTAAAGGAGCGGAGTTGCATATTCCAGATGTGAGATATATATGTTTTGCATGACATCCTTACGTCATGACTGTGATAGTAGCTCTCTGTCCATTTAATGTGATTCTGTTCTGCATGCTCAGCTCATCTTTAATTAGAAATTTTGGTTCTGCTCCAACCAGTATTTAGCTTTGGTCTTCTGACCACCCTTCAGGTATCACTCTCTCGAGTGTCTGTAGTTGGATGTCCTTTTCTTTGGGAGATTGACTCCACTAACTGTAGTAAGATGAGAGCCTGAAACATAAGCCCAAGCAGCACAGGTCTGGTCTGAGGCCTGTGGCCTAGCTAACAATGGACAAAACATGTCTAACATAAAGCAAAGCTAAACTGTGAGCAAGAGGCAGGCCCCAGCTCACAGAACTTGGCACAAACAGAGCGCAAAACACTAATTGGTGCTAGGTACTGACTGCAGAACAGTAATTGGTACTGGTCATAAGTGGAAAGCACATGATATCACTAGCTCATTAAAAAAGACCTTGGTACCCACTCCTCACAGATATCGACTCAGGTTCAGGAAAAGATCTAAGATGACAGCATGATGGATAGAGATGATCTAATCAAACCACGAGTTACAGGGTGATGGGTGATATCTAAGTAGCATCAGAGGGTAGCAACCTGATACGTCAGCAGTGAGGTGTGACTTGTTGCATCTGTATATAAGTTGGTGTCTTGGGGGGTGTGACGGGGCGGCCCCGCCCCACACTCTAGCCCCAGGAAACCACCTGGCTCTGGGGGCGGGGAGGGCCCCACCCATGCTGCCCTACTGGGCATGCTCCAAGGAGGCCCCCGGTATAAAGGACTGCAATCCTATTCAGTCGGGGCAGGCAGCCGATGGGGCAGGAGCTAGGGTCCAACCTCCAGGGCTGCCGACTCGTCAGCCAGAGAGGGAGTCGCCAGGCCTGCCACTGCAGGGCCAAAGCAGGGCTCGGCCCCAACGTCGGAGCCGCCGGCCAGCCATACGGGACCCAGGCGTCGGACCCGCCACCGCGACCCCAGATGCCGAGTTGGAAGGTGCGGCTACAGACATCTGGCTAACGCCAACAGGTGGGACCACTGCCAACCAGGGGAAGGGGGTAGGAAATGACCCAGGGCAGGGAGCCAGAGGGCGCCCGGAGGGCTCGGCGCGTTACGGGAAGGAACCCCCGCCGAGCCAGTGGTGGGAGCTGCCCGCCACTGATAGGGCCCTGGGTCGGGGCCCGGTGGAGAGGGAGGGCCCGGGCCCCCCTACCCTCCCGAACACGGACCCCCAGCAAGAAGGGGTTCGCATAGAGGACTAGGCCTCAGGGCCTGTGTACTTTTGGACTAGGCCAGTGGGCCATAGTTCCCCTACAAAAGGGGCAGCGTACTTTTGGACTAGGCCAGTGGGCCGTAGTTCCCCTAAGAGAGGGGCCGTGTAGTTTTGGGACTAGGCCAGGGGGCCATAATTCCCCTAAGAAAGGGGCAGTTTATTGTGGGTCTCGGCCGGAGGGGTCCGAACTATGCCCCGGAGGCGGGCGGCTCGCCCCTCAGGAGGGGCGGCCCCGCAAGCCTTTGAATGACCTAGGGGGCAGTGGGACCTCCCACTGATTGAGTCATTCCATTGAGGCAAATACATATACACAGTGGTTCAGTAGAGTCTACTGACAACTATTACTGTACTTTACTCTACAATAAACCTGACCAGGCACCTTTGATCCTTATCTGGTTTGTGGTCTTTGGTGGCTCTCTTGGGGTCTGCAGTGGAGACTAAGTGCACAAGTCAACACAGCACACATTACTGAGCACACATGCAAGCAGCCTTCTGGTTATCATCATCAATGAAGTCAGAGACCTGTGAGGACACCTCGGCAGTAAATCCTCAAGAACTACACTAACATTCTGAACTACGTCCTGATACCCATTCCCCCAACTTGCTTATGCTGGGTACATATGTCCTGCTCAGAGTGTCAGCTAACATCAGCAATTGCCCTGTACAATATCTGCAATCTCTCTGGAGCACTGAGAAGGGGCTTTGCCATGCTTGTCTCCAGGGAGCTGTGCTCTGTTTTCACTATTACTGGGTGGCCAAAGATGTACTGGTGGACTCACTTCACTCCAAATATCACAATCAGGACAAGAGTATTCATTATCCATTGTGTCAGCAGGTCAAATGATGGTTGTTGAGAATCTGCCCAGTCACAATAGGGGTTCCATTACTGCAGCCAGATGTGGAGAGAACTTGGGCAGAAAATGCATTGTTCCTATGAAATGTTGTATCCTTCACTTCCACTGGTGCTGGCTGGTTTCTTGATCTTGTTGGGATCAGCTTTTAGTCCCTCTGGGTATGTCTACACTACCACCCTAGTTCGAACTAGGGTGGTTAATGTAGGCATTCGAAGTTGCAAATGAAGCCCGGGATTTAAATATCCCGGGCTTCATTTGCATCTTGCCGGGCGGGCGCCATTTTTAAATCCCCTTAGGTCAAACTCCGTGCCCGCGGCAACACGCAGCACGGAGTAGGTAGTTCGAATTAGGATCTCTAATTCGAACTACCGTTACTCCTCCTGGAACGAGGCCGGGACCACAGCGGGAGGGGAAGGGGGCCGGGACCGTGACGTACATGACCAGGGAGCGGGGCCTGGTCGTGTATGTCACCGCCCCGCCCCCCTTCGCCTCCCGCCGTGGCGCTCGGCTGATTTCTGTGCCGCTCAGCTGGGCCGCCGGGGGGGAGCAAGCAGAGCAAGTGGCCATTTGGGCTCCCCCGCGGCGGCCCGGCTGAGTGGCGCAGAAGTCAGCCGAGCGCCACGGCGGGAGGTGAAGGGGGGTGGGGCAGTGACGTGCAGTGTGACAGCGGCTCCAGGCCCCGCCCCCGGCCGTGAACGTCACAGCCCCACCCCCTTTCGCCTCCCGCCGTGGCACTCGGCTGACTTCTGCGCTGCTCAGCCGGGCCGTCGTGGTGGAGCCCAAATGGCCGCTTGCTCTGCTTGCTCCCCCGCAGCGGCCCAGCTGAGCGGCGCAGAAGTCAGCCAAGCGCCATGGTGGGAGGCGAAGGGGGGCGGGGCGGTGATGTGTGGTGTGACGGCGGCTCCAGGCCCCGCCCCCTGGCCATGAACAGACCCTGGCTGGGGGGAGGGCGGAGGAACAAGAGGGAGGGGGAGGTGGAGGACAACTGGGAGGCTGCAGGATCAGTGCTGGGGTGAAGGGAAACGGTGCAGGGGGGCAGCTGGAGCGCATAGGCAGCTGCTCAGCTGGGCTGCCACACAGGAGCAAGCGGCACAAACAGCCGTTTGGGCTCCGCACTCCCCATGCAGGAGGAGGAGGAGAAGAGAAAGAGAGTGAGAGGCAGGAGGGGGAGAAGAGAAAGAGAGACGGAGAGAGAGGCAGGAGATGGAGGAGAGCTGAGGGTACGTCTACACTAGCCCCTGAGATCGATCTAGGGAGGCTAATGAAGGTGACCGAAATTGCAAATCAAGCCCGGGATTTAAATATCCCGCGCTTGATTTGCATGTTCCCGGCAGGTTGCCATTTTAGAAATTGACTAGCCCTAAGTAACTGCCCGCGTCTACACGCGGCAGTGAAATGGGATTCCGGAATAAAGCCCTAAATCGAATTAGGTGGTAAACCTCATTCCACGAGAAATACCACCTAATTCGATGTAGGGCTTTATTCCGGAATCCTGTTTCACTGCCGCGTGTAGATGCGGGCAGTTACTTCGGGCTAGTCAATTTCTAAAATGGCGACCGGCCAGGAACATGCAAATCAAGCGTGGGATATTTAAATCCTGGGCTTGATTTGCAATTTCGGTCACCTTCATTAGCCTCCCGAGATCAATCTAGGGGGCTAGTGTAGACGTACCCTGAAAGAGAGAGAGAGAGAGAGAGAGAGGGGGAGGCAGTAGGAGGAGGGGAGAGAGAGAGAGACGGAGCGAGAGACCGGAGGCTCAGGAGAGAAGACTGAGATAGAAAGGGAATAGGATGTGGAGGAGAGACCTGAAAATCCCGTTTTATGGTGGGCTATTTGGCTAGTTTTTGTATAGAGTAAGATGGATTTATCTGAGGATTTGATCCCTCTGGGGCTGTTCACCAGGGTGCTGTTTCAAGTCCCTGTGTCTGAGTCTTCCCAGAGCTGAGCTTTTCTCAGTGTCTGCATTACTCTGCTGTGGGCTGTAACTCCAACTCTGTGTCTTTGCTGGGGGAAGTTCTGGCTCAGCAGGACAGAATGGTGGGATGCCCCAGAGGATGGGTAGGTGGGCTCAGTGGAATGATTATCCCATCAGGTGACAGTGTTAAGGGAATCTCTGTGACCCAGCCCTTCAGTGTTCACCATTTCCTCCACATTCTCTTGCTAACTGCAACTCCTATTGCTCTTTGGCCTTCCTGATTACAACCCTGCATGCTTGAGCAATATCTTTATATTCCTCCCTAATCATCTGTCCAAATTTCCACTTCTTGTAAGTTTCCTCTTTGTGTTTAAGCTCACTGAAGATTTCTCTATTAAGCCAAGCTGGTCACCTGCCATATTTGCTGCTTTGTGGGGTTTTTTTTTTTTTTTGCACATTGGGATGGTTTGTTCCTGTGTCCTCAGTAAGGCTTCCTTAAAATACAGTCAACATCATCTTTTATTTTTGGGTTAGTTCCTGTGAGGTCATATTTTCCTATGAGCTGCATTATGCTCTCATTAAACATTATTAGATTGTGCCTGTTCCTTATAATGGGTTTCAAGTTCCCATTCTCCCCAAGGAATCAAACTGCTAGAAGTCCCACTGCCCCACAGAAATTGCACAGGACATTTCCCTGTTACCCCCCTTGTGGGCAATTCCCTGCTACGATGCATGGAAGTTGGTATTGTCCCTTCTTGCTTGCCTATCCTGCCAGTCTGAACTAGTTATATTCTCACTCTCCAGGAGAGAGTCATGATGTCATCATCACTGTTTGATGTGTCCTCCCTCTCTTGTACAAGACTGACTGGATCTTTCTGAGAGCTTCTTCTGCTCATGCACATACTGCTAAAAATGGTTCAACTTGCCACCTTCCTTGCATGTTGTCTTAGTGGAGGACACTTCTCCATTATCTGCTCATGCTGTTTCCCATAGTATATGCATCTCACTATGGGGATGAAACTGTGTCTACCTGCTCCCCTTTGTTGTTTTCTATTGCACGTACTCTCAGGGTTTTGTGCCTCCTAAGGATTTCATCTTTTTTCTTGAGGCTTCCATTGCATACCCAGTGCCCCATCTGTCTATTGTGAAACTGCCTTTCCAAATCAGTTGCTCCTGCGGTAGGTGATCCCAAGTGCCACTGACTTTCCTATCCTGAATCAAGGAGTCTGTCAAGTTCCCAAAATTGCACATGGCAGCCTAGGTGCATAAGGTAGTAACATAAGGGTCTTGCTCCTCCCTTTAGGACTGGTCTCTTTTAAACAACAAGTTTAGTTCTGCTTTGGGGAGCAATCAGTCCCTAGGGCTCCTACAGTTGATGGGAGGCTTGAGGCAGTGATGTGCTTTGGAGTGGTCCATATCTCTCTACCTGGTTTCCCAAGAAGATAAAATAACAGTTTTACTTTCCTGCTGTCATCTTCCTCCTGCATGGCCAGGTCTATGTACAGCTGGAAATCATCCTTCCACCAGGTCCATGGCTGAGCTAAGTGTGACTCCATTTGTGTAACTGCAAAATCCAGAGCTCCAGGGGGCTTCAGACCATATTCCATGGCTCATGCTGCCAGCTACTGCACTGCAGATAACACTCAGTTCAGATGCTGCCACCATGTTATTGTAAACATTATAAATAAAAATTGAGGACAGGAAATAACAGGGCAAATATGAACAGTTTTCTCCCTCCCTTTGCCTAAGGGATAAGGATGAAGAGGTGGGTTAGGGATGGAAATGATAATAGCTTAATGACTGTTTGTGGATGCTTCCTATATGTGAGGTAGTAACTGTATCCTGAACTGAATAAATTTCAGGGCTTGGAGTTTATTATTATTTAAATACGTATATTACAGTAGCACTTAGAGACCTCATTCATGAACAAGGCAGGGCCCCCTTCTGCTAAGTGCAATATGAACACAGCTGAAAACATGTCGTGCTTGCCCCAAAGGCACAGGATATAGTTATTACTACATTAATGGGAATGACCCTGAGATTTTTTAAATTATGTTTTCAAATTTTAAATGAAAGAAGAAAAAAAACGACCCAGGGGAAGTTTTGAGAAGAAAACAATACAGTCTGATTGCCAAATTGTCAAAAGACTAGAGATAAAAAGTCCACTTAGCCCTTTCTTGATCCCTTTTCTTCTTTCTCCGCATCTCCCCCTTTCTGCTAGTAGTTTTGCCCTCCCTGAGGTTCATTAAGGCTTCAGTATTTAAACAGGCACTTAAGTCCATCCCTGTTCAACAAAAATTAAGCATGTGCTTAACATTAGACATATGCTTAAGTTTCAGTTGTCTGAATCTGACCTACAAGGCTCTCAGCTTCAGAATAATTTACACTCTTGTTATACACTGTGTCTTACTGGGAACAGGCCTGAATGACACATAAGACATGTCTGTTCTACTCCTGGCTCTGCTGCTAGCCTCATGGGTGACCTTCGGCAAGCCACTTCCCCTCTACAGTTTCCCTATCTGCAAAACAGGGACATTGGTACTGTCCTCCTGGAGTTCCAATCAGCAGACATTACCAGGAGTTCATAAGGTTTTATAGGGATCCCCACGGCCAGCTATATGCATAGTAGTTCACTGAAGCATGACATAAGGTCTCTACTGAGAACCAGTAGCCCACTGATTGACATAATAATTGAAAAATATTTATAAAGATAATATTTAAGTTTTATGTATTGACACCAAAAATTACTTTAAGATATTATAGTTAAGGGCAGGTGGTAGCAAGGTTTCTCACAACCCTAAGTATCCCCTCGAGGCTTCTTACATCCTTTGTAAAACTCTTTGAGATATGCTGATAGGTAAGAGTTAGGTATTACTATTAACATATTTTATTTGTATTGTGTGCCAGAACAGTGGGGAGAAAGAAGCTGCAATTCTTCCAGTGTGAACAAAGAATGTAAACACACGTATATGCCAGATATTGTGGGGATAAGCTTCATGTGAGGAAGAAGGCAGGTGGGGGTGGCAATTAGTTGTAGGAAGAGAGAGAGGAGGAAAATGAGTCCGAGTGTTAATATAATTTCCCCAGCCATATTTGCCTGCCCCAGTTACTTTATTTATTTTCATTTCTTCCATGTTAATTTTCAAGTATTTCAGCTCTAACTGAAAAAAGTGAGAAGCTGAGGTGGTGACTTTGCTGCTGGCAAACATCTTGAAAGTTCTGAGTACCAAAACCAGCCAGAGCAGAGAGTTCCTGTATCATAAACCACTGTGCTAACACAACACCCTTTGTGTAATGAGGGGCAAGAGATACTGCTCCCTCCAAGCCCCCTTCCAAATTCTGCCCTCATACACAAGTGTTCTTTGTTATAGAATCATAGAATACCAGGACTGGAAGGGACCTTGAGAGGTCATCGAGTCCAGTCCCCTGCCCTCATGGCAGGACCAAATACTGTCTAGACCATCCCTGATAGACATTTATCTAACCTACTCTTAAATATCTCCAGAGATGGAGATTCCACAACCTCCCTGGGCAATTTATTCCAGTGTTTTACTACCCTGACAGTTAGGAACTTTTTCCTAATGTCCAACCTAAACCTCCCTTGCTGCAGTTTAAGCCCATTGCTTCTTGTTCTATCCTCAGAGGCCAAGACGAACAAGTTTTCTCCCTCCTCCTTATGGCACCCTTTTACATACCTGAAAACTGCTATCATGTCCCCCCTCAGTCTTCTCTTTTCTAAACTAAACAAACCCAATTCTTTCAGCCTTCCTTCATAGGTCATGTTCTCTAGACCTTTAATCATTCTTGTTGATCTTCTCTGGACCCTCTCCAATTTCTCCACATCTTTCTTGAAATATGGTGCCCAGAACTGGACACAATACTAGAACTGAGGCCTAACCAGTGCAGAGTAGAGCAGAAGAATGACTTCTTGTGTCTTGCTCACAACAGACCTGTTAATGCATCCCAGAATCATGTTTGCTTTTTTTGCAACAGCATCACATTGCTGACTCATATTCAGCTTGTGGTGCACTATAACCCCTAGATCCCTTTCTGCCGTACTCCTTCCTAGACAGTCGCTTCCCATTCTGTATGTGTGAAACTGACTGTTCCTTCCTAAGTGGAGCACTTTGCATTTGTCTTTATTAAACTTCATCCTGTTTACCTCAGACCATTTCTCCAATTTGTCCAGATCATTTTGAATTATGACCCTATCCTCCAGAGCAGTCGCAACCCCTCCCATCTTGGTATCATCTGCAAACTTAATAAGCGTACTTTCTATGCCAATATCTAAATCATTGATGAAGATATTGAACAGAGCTGGTCCCAAAACAGACCCTGCGGAACCCCACTTGTTATACCTTTCCAGCAGGATTGTGAACCATTAATAACTACTCTCTGAGTACAGTTATCTAGCCAGTTATGCACCCACATTACAGTAGCCCCATCTAAGTTGTATTTGCCTAGTTTATTGATAAGAATATCATGTGAGACCGTATCAAATGCCTTACTAAAGTCTAGGTGTATCACATCCACCGCTTCTCCCTTAGCCACAAGACGCGTTATCCTATCAAAGAAAGCTATCAGATTGATTTGACATGATTTGTTCTTTACAAATCCATGCTGGCTGTTCCCTATCACCTTGCCACCTTCCAAGTGTTTACAGATGATTTCCTTAATTACTTGCTCCATTATCTTCCCTGGCACAGAAATTAAACTAACTGGTCTGTAGTTTCCTGGGTTGTTCTTATTTCCCTTTTTATAAATGGGCACTATATTTGCCCTTTTCCAGTCTTCTGGAATCTCTCTTGTCTCCCATGATTTTCCAAAGATGATAGCTAGAGGCTCAGATACCTCCTCTATCAGCTCCTTGAGTATTCTAGGATGCATTTCATCAGGCCCTGGTGACTTGCAGGCATCTAACTTTTCTAGGTGATTTTTAACTTGTTCTTTTTTTATTTTATCTTCTAAACCTACCCGCTTCCCACTAGCATTCACTATGTTAGGCATTCCTTCAGACTTCTCAGTGAAGACCGAAACAAAGAAGTCATTAAGCATCTCTGCCATTTCCAAGTTTCCAAATAGACATTGGGGGTAGCACATAATTATCTGAGGGGAAAATCTGGTCCCAAGAGGAAAATAAATTTATAGCTACTACACAGCTAAATATGAAAGACCTAGAAAATTTTGGGGGTTTCTTTTCTTTTGTATCAATATCAACCAATTTGAAAGCAGGTTTTATTCTTGAATGCATTTTCAGGAAAGAGTCTCTCTAGCGTCACTGGTATACGAAGTAGATGTGATACATACAAGACCAACAGTTATATTATAACAAATTAATGCAGATTAAATAATTGTTTTTCTAGGCCTGATCCACAAGTTTGAAGTAAGCAAGTGCTGCCTTCTGAATCTGCTCTCATTGTCGTCATTGGGAATTTTGCCATGGGCTTCAGTGGGAGCAGGCTTCCTTGCTAAGTAAGTGAATTAAATGGGCCATCTTCTGCCATCCTTACTCACACAAAATAGTACCTTACTCCATAAGTCGTCCCTTTTAAATCAATGGCTCTATTTGAATTTTAAGGTACCATTCAACATGAGGAAGGGTTGAAGAACTGAGGTCTTGCTGTGAGTCTGTAGAGGAGGATCATTATTTGTGTCAGATATTTTAAAAGGAATAAAATGTGGAAGAAGATCTTAGACTTGCCTTGAGAAAAAGCATACAGCTGAGTTCCATACCTATAATACACATTGCTACAGTAGGCAATTAGTTTCCTCTTCAGTTAATATTCGGGAATCACAGATTAAATTCACCTGAATTTTTCCTCCATTGAAATTGATCAATATTGTTTATGAACTACATAATTTGCCCTTTTATCCCTTTTACCAAGGAAAAAGATCAGATATATGGGGAACCGTGTAGAAAGGATATTGTATGTGCTTACTTTTCCTAGCAGCAGATGGTGCTGAAAGGAGATCATCTCAAAGGAGTCATTATGGGATAATTTGAGAGCACAAACAAACAAATTGATATGTCTTAGGAAAGACAAATGGGGCTCAATACCAGACTATTGTTTTGAAGTGACACAAATGCTGATACTGTTTACCTATTAAACAGAAAACCTTCCTTTTTGTTGGGCTTGATGTTTACTCTTGCAAGTTGTCCATGTTGATTTCAAAGATTTCCATGTTATTACCCTTTTGTTGTTTCAGGGCTTCTATTCCCGTCATTTCCCTCAAAATCTTGACAATAAGAACTAATGACAGGGCTCTTAAAATTAAACCCAATTAAAAACAATCCCAAAGCAGAAGTCTATGCCATAATCACCTCCTTCTGTAGAAATACCCATGGGAGGCAGCCTGGGGGGAGAAAACTCCATGAGGATACCTTCACAAACTTTCCCCCAATTCTTATTGAGGTGTTGAGATAGTTCTGACATCAAACTCAGAAAATCCCTCTTAGATGAAACCCCGTGTTACTGATCTAGTTCTGTTTTGGGGCTACTGGTTCTATGGCAGCACAGCTTTTCCTTTGGCAATCAGGGAACCTCCTCTTAAAGTGGGCTTCCCTTGAGTGGAGGGGCTCTGTGGAAGGTAACTTAGTTCTATTCAGTATTACTTTTTGGGACTAATAGCCATAGAATTCAATGTGTGGTGGGAGAGAGTATCCATATCCAGACCCTTAGACTGCCAGCCCCTCTCCTCTTTTCTCTGTGTGGATCCTCCCACATATGGAGGTTTCTCTGTTGTGTCTCAGCTCAAGGGTGGAGATGGAATTGTACTGTGGAGATGACTAGGTCCTCTCTATCCCTCCACAGAACGGGTGATGTCTCTGTGTTGTATCTGGGGACAGAAGCAGAACCCTAGCTAATATGGTGCAAGGAATCTTAGAAATGCCAATAATGAGAATAAATGTTGATGAAAAAAAACATTCTTTTCAGTCACTGAATGTGCCTTGTAAGACTGAAATTTACGTATAAAACTTACATTTGAAACCATTTTACAAAAACCTTGGCCTTTGTCTTGTGTCATTATTTTCAGTGAGGAAAGAAGGTTAATATCTTTGCAATTCTATCCCAATGTAAGTGTAACGCTTTGTATTAAGGATGCTTTATAAATCTAAACCATATTTTATTATGATGGAGATATGTCATGTTTTCTTCCATATCAGTATGATTCTTTTGTCCTCCAACAAACTAGTGCTTTTTTCCCTTAAAAAAAGCTTGAGTAATGAAAACCATGGCAGTAGTTCAGAGGGTAATATATACCTACTTTCACTTGTTTAAATTATATTCCTCTACACTCTACAGCTCAGCAGTATTTGGAGAATATTGTTCCCTTGGCTTAATGCAATCTTTCCACATGAAGAGCTCTTGATCAGTTCCTTCTCTATACTCCAGTGACTGGCACCGGTGTTTCATTCGTTTGATGCTAAAATGCACAGAAAGCAAATACATATCATTTTAATGTTGAAGTATCCTTCTTCTAGATCCTTTAGCTCAGCTAATTTTCTTGAACAGATTTTTTTTCCTGTTAGCACTATGAATGCTTTTGTGCCCTTCACCCTCATGAAAAAAGAAAGAGTCTGTGATGCTTCAGCTGAGAAGGTGTTCGGACCGATGCAGCCTTTTCAAACAAAGATAATGAGATTTGCTTTTGTGTAGGTCAGTGTATACATATATTCTGCATCTCTGTATGCACAGACGCACACACACACACACACAATCATTCATTTCACTCGTGACGCAAGACAGTTATTACCTGTGATCTTATCTGAATCCCAATGAATGGCCTGATGCTGCAGTGTGGAGTGCCCTTGACTACTATTGATTTCAATGTGAGTCCAAGATGCACAGCAGCTTGGAGAGGGTTTGTGTGTGTGTGCTGAGCATCTCTCTTAGAATTGGTTGGATTTTCAGCCTTCACTTTTTGCCCTGCATTTTTATCATATTTACAGATTTTAACTTTATAAAACATGTCACGTATGCACCGAATTGTACGTCTGAAAGAGCCTAGTTTCCTAAGGAGCTGAGCACCTGCAGCATCCATTAATTTCTGCTGGAGTTGTGGATGCTGAACATTTCTGAAAAGTAGGCCCTGAAATTATCTAGCATTGTTTCAAAATATTTCACCACACATGACCAATTCTGAAGTCCTTCTTTTTGTTGTATCCTTATTCAGGCAAACCTCAAGAATTAGCTCCTAAATATTAAATACAAACAGGAGCCAATCCTGAAGTCTTTACTCACATGAATAATTCTTAATGACTTTGATGGGACTACATGCTGGAGAAAGAATTACTGATGGGAGTAAGGGTTATAGAATTGGGACTTTGGGTCAGGAAATAAAAATGGTGCAAAATATAAAAAGACCTTGTATGCAAAACAGATTTTCAAATATTTAAATCAGTTTTTCCTATCAGTCTCTATAAATCACTCTTCATGTCAAGAGATCATTCTGAAAAGACATAGGCTGCGTCTAGACTGGCATGATTTTCCTCAAATGCTTTTAACGGAAAAGTTTTTCCGTTAAAAGCATTTGCAGAAAAGAGCGTCTAGATTGGCACGGACGCTTTTGTGCAAAAGCACTTTTTGCGGAAAAGCGTCCGTGCCACTCTAGACATGGTTTTGCGCAAGAAAGCCCCGATCGCCATTTTCGCCATCGGGGCTTTTTTGCGCAAAACGGTTCTCAGCTGTCTACACTGGCCCTCTTGCACAAAAGCATTTGCGCAAGAGGGCTTTTTCCCCGAACGGGAGAGTCATTATATTTGCGCAAGAACACTGACGATCATACATTAGATCGTCAGTGTTCTTGCGCAAATTCAAGCGGCCAGTCTAGACAGCTGGCAAGTTTTTCAGCCAAAGCAACTGCTTTTGCGGAAAAACTTGCCAGTCTAGACACAGCCTCCATGATTGAAAGGTGGAGTGTCAAATTAACCACCCACAGACTATAAAATTACCACTTTGTCAATGGAACAGAAGTTGGAAATCATAATGTAAATGGAAAAATTATGTTAGTTACCAGCCACAAGTCTCTATCTATCAGGAAAAAACAAAAAACAAAATAACGTCCCTTTTCCAGAACAAAAAAGTACCAAAAGCAAGTCAGTATCACACCAATTATATACGGCAAGGGGTGAAGATTAGAAATCTGGAATAGTTTAATTATGTGTTTTTATTGTAAATAAT
Source organism: Pelochelys cantorii (assembly GCA_032595735.1). Lineage (NCBI taxonomy): Eukaryota > Metazoa > Chordata > Testudines > Trionychidae > Pelochelys > Pelochelys cantorii. The sequence continues at coordinate 31,065,155 of CM064331.1, forward strand.
TTCCTGTGGGGAAAACTCATCAGCTCTAAGGCAGAGAATCTTTTTTAGTTCTTCCTATTCTGCCTTATATTTCATGGTATTGTTAGTTATAAATATTATATGAATGCAGTCTTTTAAATGCATTTCTAATGTAATATTTAATTATAACTGATTTGTAATCCACTGTCCCAGTGCTGTCATCTCATACTGGTATTGTAATTACCTGCTTTAATTAAGATTAATAAAATGTTTGAACATATGTGAAAAAGAAACTGTATTTAGAAGCAGTTATTTCAATAGGGAGTTGAGGCCTCTCAGCATTTTGCAGGACAAAGGCCCGTAGTAATATTAGAAAAGTTATCAGCCTCTAGAGACCAACTGTCTTCTCTTCAGTAATTAAAGAAGCAAGTTAATGTGCCCAAAGTTTAGCCTTTTTAACCTCCATAGATATGCAGATTCTGTACTAATAGTTGAAGGTTCTGGCATTAAGCCAGGGACATTTCTCTTGGTCTAAAATTAAAGCTATAGAATTGTAATCAACATATTGTGTAAGAAACCTGCTGAGATATATTTTCTTTCATAATGTACGTGCTTTGAAAAGAAAATCAAACACATAAATTGTGATTAAAAGAGGAAAAAACCCTTAAGTATTTCAAATGTTTGTCTAGTAAAATCTCCTGTTAACAAGTTCCCACAAATATCTTTATGGATAAAGCTTTTCATTCTTTCCAGTAGTCTACTGATAAGGGAAGTTGCCCAGTGTAGACCCAAACCAATTTGTTAATAAGCAATGGCATTCATTTCTTGATTAACAATTAAGTCTGCCAGGATATTCCTTTTTACCAGAAGAGAGTCATTTTCAGTATCTAGGTCTAAGAGAATGGGCAGGGAATTCAAGGCACAATGCTTCTCAATGCAGAAGAATGGTTAGAGGTGAAAATAAGGAGGTGCGCCCCCGTGTGCCAGTACAGCATGAACCAGCTGCACTCTGGCAAGAGCCGGCCTGGGGCATGCTGTTCAAAAAGCTGGCCTAGGGAGGACTCGCTAAAAGGCTGTGAAGAGAGGAAGGGGAAAGGGAATGGCCCCGGTCCGGCTGCGGCTGCGGTGGCACAGCCCCGATCTCAGGCCCAAACCTGGGGCAGGTTTTGTGGTCTGGCTCCCATCTGGCCACAAGAGGGGCTGCTGGTGGCCCCCATCTGGCTGCAACTGCCTGGCCCTGGCCCTGCTCCTGTTGTGGCAGGGATAGGAAGAGAGGTGGAATTGGCTGTGGTGATTCTGGCTCCACCCCTGTCCAGCCAGATAAATTAATCCGGCCCCAGATTCCCCCCAGCCCAGCCTTCAGACTTGCCTCCTGCAGCTCCCCACATCAACCCCCTGCCCTGACCCCTCCTACCCCCACACCTCAACCCTTTGCCCTGAGCTTCCCCACACTCCACCCCTCACTTACATTTCTTACAGGTTCTGTTGTATCATAATACACCTCCCACCCCGGCTGCCCTGAGGTGTCTCGCAAAGGGGAGGCGGGTTGTGATAGGACAGTACCTGTAAGAAATGTAAGTTACTGTCACCCCTGGGAGTTACTCTTGCTTGCATCCATGTGTTCCCTCCACTTGCAATTGCTCTGGAACACAACAGCCTTGTGTACAGTCCTGAATGCTGGACAAAGACTTGTAGGATCAAGACTACAGTGACTAGAATGTGATTTTATATTTATCTATGACTATTTCTTTGAAATCAAACATGTAGTGTGTATATTATGTTTGAACAGTTTACTCAAAATGCAGAATAACTGATAACAATACTAGGTTGTGCCTCGCCCTTATATAAATGGGCAGTGAAGGTGTATATGGGTCAATAAAAAATCTGCCATACATGATCTGCAGATAGACCAAGTACAATCCCAGCACTGTGATCATGTGGACTGCTTCCCTCATACTCCCTCATGGCATGTACCATGCAAGGGATGGTGGTAGAGTCCATCCTGTAAGGGGACTTCCTGGGTGTGGCCTGTGCTAAAAATGGTTATAGACAGTGCATAACAGTTACACTCTGATGCACCCAAGTAGCAATCCAAAAACGCACAAAAAAGGCAACACACACGCAGGTAGGTTGTCAATCAAAATATGTAGTAACCATGAATCTGCAACTGTCTGAAAAATTATAACAGTCTGAAGAGTAGATATGTAGCAGTGGGAGCTGCAAAACACACAGGGCCTATTAATTGAGCAGGCTGAACATGCCTTCAAGTAACACTCATTGTTTGAGTGCAGCTCTGACCACCAAGCATAATTAGGCAGAAACTCCTTTGTTGTCAGCTCCCAAATATCCTTCATGAGCCACATCCAGAACTGCTTTCTGCAACACTCCTGAAATGATAATGCAGGCTCCTCTGCATCAGATATGTCTAGTAGCACAGTTTCACTGTGAGCTAGGAACAAATTCGGTAGAATATAGACAATATTTTCATAAGGACTGGGTCTGTCCAACCTGCTTGTACAGCACGTATCACCTTGCACATTTCAGCAACGTGAAGAGTGGCATCAGCAGTCTGCCTGAAGTCAACTGGTATATCTTCCAGTAAAAACCATACAATGTATTCTTCCATTTCTGCATACAATGGTGCTAATCAACCTAGTAGAATTTCTCATAAGAGGATCAGCAAGTCAATTACATCTTCCTTTGATAGTTACCAAATCAATCATGTTGCTGCAACTGAATAATCGACTGCTGCAGCCTCACAGTAAACATTTCAGTGCCTAATCTGGATTTCTAACATAAGGGCAAATGATTGGTTTCTAAAGTAAAATGTCGTCTCACTAAGTAAACCTTGACATGACGGTAGCAAAAACCATCATCAAGAGCTCTGTTTTAATCTGGGAATACTGCACTTCCATTAAGGTAACAAAATGGGGGCAGAAATATAGCTGGCCATCCCACCTGGAACAGAACTGCTCCCGGAACCCAGCTGTATGCAGCAATTGGAATCATTCTTGGGTTCCACAGATCAAAATAAGTGAGGCATTGACTCTGACAGAGGTCTTGATGCCTGGATTCAATAGCCTGTTTTGCTTCTTTAGTTGAGACCAACTGTTGTGGCCCTCAATCAGGGCCAGCTTTAGGAAGTGCAGGGCCCAATTCAAACAATTTTGACGGGGCAGCTGATGCACTCATCCTCCAGGACCGGCAGATTTGTATAATTTTTGGCAGTGCCCCATTAGCCACACCCCCTGACCCCCATTAGCCAGGCCTCTGGAGACAACACGCTCGGGGCAAGATGGACACATGACCAGAAGTAAAATGTGTCATGTCACCCCTCTCGAAGGACTTTTCCCACCATCCTCCTACCAACAGGGATTAGTTTGGCCCCCACCAAACCCCCCTCATGCAACTATCCTGCAGTTGCATTAACCCAATGTGTGTGACATTAACTTGGGGGCAGAGAGACTGGGGGAAGTGTTCCCTCTAAGGCTATGTCTACACTCGTGGCTTCTTACTCAAGTACAGCCGTTCTTGCGCAAGAACCCACAGAGCAGCCACACTGCCCGCCTGCTCTTGAGCAAGGAAATTTACAGTATGGCATGGTAAGAGAGGGTGTCTTGCGCAAGAGCTATGCTCTTTTATAACAGATGTAAGCTCTCTTGCGCAAGAGGGCAGCGTGGATGCTCAGCAGGGATTTCTTGCGCAAGAAACCCCTATGGCTAAAATGGCCATTGGAGCTTTCTTGCTCAAGAGAGCGTTCACGCTGCCATGGATGCTCTTGCGCAAAAGCACAGCTCGCACATGGCAGCATGGACGTGTTCTTGCGCAAGACTTCTTGCACAAGAACCCTTGCGCAAGATGTTTTTGCGCAAGAAGCCGCCAGTGTAGATATAACCTAAGAGTTTCCTCCCATGATCAGAATGGATTTTGTGTTGTGCACCTGTACTGAGTTCATGTGGCTTGTTTGGATGTGCCACCAGAGGCGTAGCAAGGGTGTTATGGCCCGGGGGTAAAGGAAAAATTTGCGCCCCCCCCCCCCCCCGCCGCCATGTGGCATGGCCCCAAACCTGGTGCACAGCTGAGGGGAACTTGTACCGCATCTTCCCCCACCCCCTACAGTTTGGGGCCGGGCTCCCACATGCACTAACCCTCCAGTGGAGATGGAGGAGGGTCGGGCTTGGAGCAGGGTCGGGCTTGGAGCAGAGAGGCAGGGAGGAGGCTCCAGCTGCCGGTGGCAGGCAGAGTAGGAGCATGTGAGCTGAAGGGATAATGGGGGGAGCAGAATGGGATTAAATTGGAGCCTCCCTAGCATGGTGCCCAGGGGCAAGTGACCCCTCCGGCCCCCTCACTACACCACTGCCCCCCCTCCTGCAGATCTATCATCTTATGCAAGTGCAAGATCTGTGAGAGCCGTCCCATGAATCTGTAGTTAGTGTCTGCTGGCTTCTGGGTGGTGTCTCAATGCTGCCACATTCACCTCCAAAGAGGGGGCTTCTCAAAGCAGGCCCTTGCTGCTGACCCCCAAGGCATCCACAGGTCCAGTCTCCTTTCAATGGGCCCACTTCCCAGGGCTCATTGACCTTGGATCTGGCTTCCACCCCCTCTCCAACCTTTGCAACTGCCCAGAGGTGCTCACCTTCCACCTTATAGTTTCCCACCTCATTCACCCCACAGGGACAGTCTCTGCCTCACTTGTCCTAGGGACTATTCTACCAAGACGTAATACAAAGTTTCCATGTAAAAGGACTCACTACAAAGCTAAAAACTTCAATGAGAGAATGATTAATACAGAGACGTGTCTACATCTGCTGCAGGGAGACACCTCTGCCTGTCTTCACCCCTCTCCCCCCAGAGTCTACAACCCCATTGCAAAGCGGGGGAGGGGAAGAAAGAGGCTGAGGCCAATGGGACTGAAGCAGTCATGAGCAAGCCATGACAGGGAGCCATTCTCCTGTCCATTGCTGGTGCTGTGTTGTTTCAGGCACGCTGAAATGCAGTCACCTCTAGGGTGGGCTGGACAGCTGTTTAACACCTGCACAAGGTTTCAGGCAGGGGGCAGTGTGGGCTGCCTTCCTGCAGAGCCCCCATCAGAACTACCGTGCCCTCCTGGCTTAGGAAAAGAATAAACAGGAAGATTGGAAATTAACCCGCCCAGTCTCACGTCCCCTAGGCAGGGAATGAGCCATCTACATTAGGCCCCAGCTGGAGTATCATGTCCAGTTCTGGGCACCACATTTCAGGAAACATGGAGAAACTGGAGAAAGTCCAGAGAAGATCAACACAAATGATGAAAGGTCTAGAGAACATGAGGTATGAAGCAAGGCTGAAGGAATTGGCCTTGTTTACCTTGGAAAAGAGAAGACCGAAAAGGGACATGAGAGCAGCTTTCAAGTATCTAAAAGAGTATCATAAGGAGGAGGAAGAAAAATTGTTCTTCTTGGCCTCTGAGGTTAGGATGAGAAGTAATGGGCTTAAATTGCAGCAAGGGAGGTTTAGGTTGGACATTAGTAAAAACTTCCTGCCTGTCAGGGTGGTTAAACACTGGAATAAATTGCCTAGGGAGACTGCGGAACCTCCATCACTGGAGATATTTAAGACCAGGTGAGACAGACACCTGTCAGAAATGAGCTAGGGCAACTCAACTTTGGAAGCCTCAGGGACCACACTGATACTTACAAAACATGCTGAGGGCCCCAACTTAAGTGTGGTTGCATATGCAAGCAAATATATACAAATAGCTTCTCTCACACTGACAGGCATGAATACAAAGATTAAGGCAAGACTACACAACACATAGGCCCCATTTAAGTCAGTTTTGCTGATATTAATAAAATGCAATATTTATCCGATTTCTACCCATGTGACAGCACTTTTCATGAGCAATGACAGTCCAAGAATTTAACTACTAAAACGCATATCAACAGAAGATCATTACACTGACTACTTTTTTGTTTTGGCTCCCACTCACCAGCCACGCGTTGATCCCCACGTAAATCCAAACTGCACCGCGGGGCGCAAACAAACTGGCCGTGGGCAGCATACCAAGTTATTAATAAATATTTTTAAACCTTTACCTTTTCTCTCTGCTGCCATGTCTCCTCTCCTTGCTCCATCATCTCCCCTGGTGCCTGCTGCCCTCCTCTGCTGTCCTGACTCCTGCCCTTCTCACTGCTCTCAGTCCTCCTGCGACCTGCCCCCCTCCACCAGCCCTTCACTCCCCCCTGTGCCCACTCCTCCAGTGGCCCCATTCTGATCAAGTGAGCTACCCCTCCTCATCCCCTCTTCCAACACCTCTGTCTACACACCTGCCCTGCCTCTCTCCTCTGGTGCTGGTCCCTCCCCTGCAGGTGTCTGTCCTTCTGCTTCACTCCAGAATCCCCTGGCACCTGCACCTTCCCTTAGCCCTGCACCCTCCTGGTGCCTCCCCCTTCCCTTACTGCCCCTGCCCCCTTTGCCTTCTTTTTCCCTGATGCCCACCCCCTCACCACTCTCTGCCCTGTTCCCCTCCTGCCCCTCTGTGCCCTCACACGACTTGCTCCATCCCCACCTTTCTCATGCCCACCCCTTCTTTCAAGCCTTCTCCCAGCACCTCCCCCTCCCCCTCTAGCCCCCAATGCCCTTCCCCTCTCCTCTCCTCTCCTAGCATCACCCTGTCCCCCCTCCACTGACACCTCCCCTCCTGCCCTTTCCCTCATTGTCTGCACTTGGCCCCCTGCCATTTGTCTCTCCTTCACCCTGTCTCTTGGTGCCTTCCCCTTTCTTCCTCCTCCCCCTCCGCACAAGCCCCTTCCTCTCCCACCTCTCCCTCCTCCCCCTCCCCCTCTGCACAAGCCCCTTCCCCTCCCCTCTCCCTCTCCACACAAGCCCCTTCCCCTCTCCCCTCCCCCTCCACACAAGCCCCTTCCCCTCCCCCACCACACAAGCCCCTTCCCTACCTTCTGCCTTCCACTTTGCGGGGCTGGAGTCTGCACTCAGGCCCCGGATTCCGAACCCGGAGCTAGCCACGCCCCGCAACGTGGCTCCGAAGAGTTTTAAAATCCCGGGCCGTGACATCATGTCACGCTTGACCGTCCTCCCCGCCCACCTGCAACACTGCACATGGCAGCAGCAGCCAGTGAGGGGGAGCCGCGCTGAGAGCCGCGCATGGCAGGGACGGTCCGGGGCCGGGGGATGCTCTTGGGGTGGGGTGGGAGGACGCATGGGGGAGCCAGCAGGGGGGGTCTGGAGCCTGCTCCAGGCAGAGCGGGGGGAGTGACCCAGCTCCACATATTGCTGGAGCAGGGCCCCCGGCTCTGAATAGTAACTCGCCGCGGATGGCCCGGCACACTTCCGGGTTCAGGGGCGCGGGGCCCCCTTAGGTGCGGGGCCCGATTCGGTCCTCAGTTAAATCTCACAGAGGTTTGGCAAGTACCCTAAAATGTTGCAGAGTGTAGCCACCTCTGTATTGAGCTAGACCAAGAAAAGAACATGAACTGCTCTGTCACATCATCGGTTGACAGAGAATGTCCTAGAAACTCTACAGCAGGGGTTCCCAACCTTTTTTGGTCCCGGTGCCCCCTTGGCTTTTAGTAAAGCTTCCCATACCCCCTATTCAATATGGGTATGTCTACACTTGCTCCCTAGTTCAAACTAAAGGGGCCAATGAAGCATACCGAAGTTGCAAATCAAGCGCGGGATTTAAATATCCCGCGCTTGATTAGCATATTTGTGGCTGGTCGCCATTTTAAAATGCTGGTTGCCCAATTTAACTTGCTGCGTGTAGATGCGGTAGTTCGATCGGAAACCCTTCCCTTGAATTAACTGGTACTCCTCATGCAATAAATTCTAGCGTTTACCATGCATATGCACATAAGAAATTAAATACACAGATTAATTAATTTTTCATAAAGAAAACTTTATTCGGTACATAACAACATTTTTTAGTATTATAAAGTTGTTAAATGTTTATCAGAACACAGTCAAATTTATTAGTCAGACCCTTGATTCTGTTTCTTGTCAACCAGCAGTTTTATTCTCGGTATAGTTTTTGAAAGAGATACCCGCATATCATGTTCATCCTCCAGTTTGTTTCTTGCTTTGGATTTGATTGAGAACAGGACTGAGAATCCTGATTCACAGAGATAAGTTGTTATAAATGGAATTAAAGCCCTGTGAGCACGTTTAGTAAGAATGGGATATGCTTCTCCAAGGGTACACCAAAAATTTTGTAACTTCATTGATTGGAAATCAATTCGGAGTTTCTGGTTATTGCGGAGATCAATTAGCTCGTCTTTCACTGGGTCATTGTCGCTGATTTTTTCTAACTCAATATGAAAAAGGTTTCATATCCAAACCTCACTCATTTGGTCAGTAGGAATTATTCCTTCAATTGTCTCTTTCAAATTTTTCAGATGAACTATAATGCTTTCACGAACTTTCGGATCTAATTGATATACTGGAGCTGAAGTGATTTCATCAAGAGATTGGAAATTTGCAAAGTTACCAGACTCCACCCTTCTTCCCCAAAGAGCCAATTTTTCTTGAAATGATTTGATCTTTTCTTTGGCTTCCGAGAGAATGTACCTTGCAGCGAAATGTTAACTAAATTAAGAATTCCAAAAATATCAGAAAGGTATGCCAGAGAAATCACAAAGTTAGGATCATTGAAATGTGAAGCAAAAGTGGATTGTTTTTCACATAAAAATATTTCAATTAAATTTCTAAGTTCAAAAACCCTTGCTAAGACATTTCCTCTGGATAGCCATCGTACTTCTGTATGAAGCAGCAGTACAGTGTGATCTGATCCAACCTCTTTACACAAAGATTTAAACATATGGTGATTCAGTGCTTTCGCTCTGATAAAATTCACAACTTGAACAACAACATCCAAAACGGCTTTCAAATTATGTGGAAGTGTCTTTGATGCTAAAGCATAGCGATGAAGGATGCAATGGCTGGTAATTACATTTGGGTTCACTTTTTTAACTAGAGCGGTGAAACCTGATTTTTTTCCCAACATAGCAGGAGCACCATCAGTACAAATTGCTTCTACTAGTTCCCATGAAAGACCATTTGAATCAAAAAAATCATTCATTATATCCATAATGTCCACTGCCTTTCTTGTTTCTTTCAAGGGTTTACAAAAAAGAAATTCCTCTTTAATTTCATTCTGATGTATATATCGAGCAAAAACAAGAAGCTGTGCACAGTTGGAAACATCAGTTGATTCATCCAACTGTAAACCAATTTTTTCAGGACTTTTCTTGATTTCCTCCAATACCTGTACAGATATGTCTTCTGACATGTCTTGAATCTGGTCATAAATTGTATTATTTGATAATGGAATTTGTGCAATTTTCTGTTTTGCTTCTTTACCACACATCAACTCAACCATGTCCATAGCACACGGCTTCACTAATGTCTCAGCAATTGTATGTGGTTTCTTTTCTTTGACGACCCTCAGCGCGATGCAATAACTGGCCTTCAGTGCTGGCTTCTTCGGGGGAATAAATCCATGGTCAGGGAGTGTGACAATCTTTCCAAATCGGGCTCATTTTATTTTAAATGAGGACTCTGAATCGTTAGAATGTTCGGGGTGAACATTCTGAAGGTGTTCTCTGGGCTTTGATGGCTTCATACATCCATTGCTTAATATCTTGGAGCAAATTAAACACTGTGGTTTTTGCAAACCATCTCTATCAAGTACAAAAGTAAACCCATATTGCACATATGAATCCTGGTAACAACGTTTCTTTGACATGATCAATCCTTGGGCCTGCAAAAAATAATATTTTTTGTAGTATATAAAAATCCCGATCTATCCTTAAATTTTTAAAATTAAGCGAAATAATAAATAGTCATAAAAGCTTAAGCTGGTGAATTGAAAGATGTTTCTGCTTGAAAGAAATATACACAATATTTATATATATGCTACTTTGGGAAATGTAGATTTAATCCATGTAATTCAGCAAAAAAGATACAAATCTAGTGTTATACCCAGCTGCAAACTTAAACAATATCTACATTTTGAGGGTTCACAAATTCGTAAAAGGTAGAATCATTTAATAATTCTTTAAAGAATCTATTTACCTTTTTTTTCAAAGGTAGACTGATTGTAAAACTTATTTTATGCAAGCTCTGCACAAAATAAAATTATGAAGACTCGCAACGGTAATTTAGCTAAATCATGGTTATTAATAAAGCATGTCATAGCAAAAAAGTTAAAATTGCACGAGGCGCAACTGCTGACCAAAACCGAGGGCGACTGAGTGAGACGGCAATATTTTTCATCACATGTAACGTATTTGCTTTGTAAGTTGGCAGCGCGTCTTGCACATGCGCGGTACATGCTTATTTGACGTCCCTGTTCGAAAGGAAAGCCGAAATGTTTGTTGGTTTTGCTGCCAGGCAGCACCACCATGCAATAGCTTGGAAATCTAGGGGCTCCATTATCCCTCGCACCCGCTAATCTTAGCAGACAGTTACGGTTAGAATTTATGATCAGCGATGGTTACCTGGGCTCAGGATGGCAAATATAAATGAAACTATGCCTTGTTTAATAGTCCCAATAATACAACCACTGCACTCCCTCCCTTTCCCACCCCACCCCCACCTCTTCGCCGTTCTCTCTCCAATCCACAACTTTTTTCACTAACACTACTACTTTTGGAATATTTAAATTAGGTAGTTATTTACCAAATATTCCCCGTACCCCCTTGACAAGCTTCTTGTACCCCCTGGGGGTATGTGTACCCCAGGTTGGGAACCCCTGCTCTATAGCATCTTTTGCAAAAACGGCTAGCTTGTTGAAGCTAGGTTAGCACCTTGTTCAAGGTGCTTAGGAAGAGTTTTAGCAGACATGAGCATATAATTCAAATAACAACATGCACCCTGGATATTAGCTAGCAGCTGAGAGAAAATTCTTGTCAAATGTTTCAGGAGCAGAGACTAAATCAAAAGAAAATGGTTGACAGCAGTACCCCCTAAATAGCATGTTGAAATTCAATAACAGATTTGAAATTTCAGCCACAGGTATCTGGCATTTACTGGATCAGGAGGCCAGCACAGAATAATCTGAGATCTACTTACCCAGCAAATCACCTCCTCAAAATTTGGCAATTGAAACTGCTCAGATTTCACATATTAATTAAGACTGACAGACCTATCATTATCCAGGTCATCCCATTTGCCCTTTAGAAATATTGGCACAAGGTTAGCTTCCTTCCAGTTTTATGGCACTTCCCTGGTGTTTCAATTCTTATTGAAATTCAGCATTAATTCCCCAACAAGCTCCTCAGCTCTTTTAAAACTCTTGAATGCAAGTTATCCAGACCTCCTAATCGAGTCTAACTTCAGTAGCTGCTGTCTAAGATTTTCTTGAGATACAGTAGAATGGCTAGTGTGTGGGATCCCAGTAGGGAGACTATCCTACTCTGTATCATTATCTCTCTGTCACTGCCAGAAATACACACCATTCATAGCTACACAGAACTGGTTGTGGGACCTATTTCTGCTCCTCCTATTTTCAGGGTATGTTCACCTTGCAGCTGTTCCTGTCCATTCCAGCCACCAGCAGGCTAGTCACCTTTCCAGCTGTCCCCATCCCAGCAGCCATTCCCACAGCTACCAGTGTGTGCTGCAAAGTAGCCAGTGGGTTCCTCACTTGGCAAGCTTACATTGAGGTTACTTGAAGTCACTCTGGGCATGCCTTTTCTCTCAATGGTCTCTTTCAATTCCCTCTACTCATCACCTGGGCCATCCCATGGCACTGATTCCACCTACAGAGCACAAGTGGTGGCAGAGGCATCACTAGCAGCCAGGTGTCTGGCTGCAGAGCCTGCAGACATCTACCATCTTCCTAGCTAAAGGAGACCAGATGGACTGGAGATGCCAGTTAATCCATCTGGATGCCTTTGGAGGGAGTCGTCCCAGCAGGGAGAAGAGCTGGGTGATTTGCCTAAAGAGAGGGAGTCTGAAGCAGAAGGAGAGATAAGGGGAAGAATGCATGGTGGATTAGAGACTTTTTGAGTAACAGGACCATGCAGGTTAGTGGTGGGAAAGTTCTGTCAAATATAAATATTTAAAATGATACACCATAGGGAAGTATTGTCCGCCTGCTCTCATTTAATATGATGATAAAAGAGCTTCTAAAATAAAGAAGTGCAGGAGTATGGGTCATTCTATTCACAGCTGAGTGTGTTCTGTGGATTAGGAACAGGACTAGAGAGATTAGATAAAAGCCTTATAAGAGACCTTTGACTGGGGAAGTGCATGGAACTTCAAATTTTTCATTGCCAAAACCCAAGGCCTGATCTTTACGAAAAGGAAAGTTACAAACCAATGTAAACAGTGTCTGTACAGTGAGCCGGTAGATACAGTTAAAGGGTTTAAATTCCTAGAGGTGGGATTTAATACCAAATTACTGTGGAAAGATCATACAGCTTATGCAAAAGATAAATGCACAGGAAGGATTAACTTGCTTAAAAGTCTGACCAGGACTAACTGGGGGCAAATAAGAAAACATTGTTAATGGTATACAGAGCCTTAACGAGGCTGGATATTGACTATGAATGCCAAGCTCTGCTCTTGGGTCAGCATTAAAATCAGAACTTAGAAAAATTAGATTTGAGACAAACCCAGGCATTATGATTTGCATGTAGTTTATTTTTATAACACCTGTATGTGTACTATAGATATCTTCTAGTAAAATGCCAGTCACGTTATGAATGAAACTTTTAAATCTAACTTGCTGGGCCAAAGTTAACAAGAATTGTAATAATGAAAGTACCAGACCAATATATGAGGATTTCTGGGAATTTGATAGGTGAACTATTATACACAATGTTAGAACTCCACATGCCATTGGAGTTAATGTGTGGATATGGGAGTTGAAAGACAAGCAAAAGTTAAATGACCTTGAAACTTTGAGCCATAGGAAAATTAGTTATGGCTGGAAAGTCACATGTTCAAACATGTATTCAGACTTATTTTATAAATTGAAGGGTAAAAAAACAGATAATAGGTCTCATTGGTGACTGCTGCCTATATGGGGAGGGGGTGCAAGGGCAAGGAGGGGATATATGGAAGCACTCATTTAGCAATTAAAATTCTGGTGGAGGCATAGGGTGTGGTGCACCTCCCAAATGCTACTATGAGTCACTTATGGTAGGTATTAATAATTAAGTGTACCAGTATAAAGATGAAAGGTGCAGTCAGTCTTGCCAAATATATACAGAGAGGTTCAAAGTGGAAAAAAAAAAAAAAGGAGGAAGGATAGAGATAGCTTGTTGTATACCAAAATTTGGAATTACTACACCTGAAAGAATATCTGATTTTGTATTTTTCATGACAGCCAAATTAGCAGCAACTATACTAGCACTAATTTGCATCAGGGATGCACACCCAGCAGCCACAGTCATTTTGTCAGATTCAATCTCAAGCCACTAACGAGGTGACATGACACTGGAGAAGGGAACGAGGACAACGAAGAGCCCTGGAAGAAAGATGTGGGGACCATGAGACCCAGATTTGGGGTTACAGGCCTTTTTGCAAGGATATTAGGTCTTTTATTTGTTGTGCTTTGCTAGCCCGAAAGGGGTGGGAGTAAATTGTGACCTGCTATCTGGACGGCTGACTCATGAGAAAAGAGACCACTGCAGGACAAGAGTGATCAGCAGCAGGAGACACTGGAGAGGAGACTCTGGTAGGCTAAGCCCGGCCATGAGGAAGTGCTCTAGTGGTGAGTCCACTCTTCCCCATTTAGATTCTTAAGTCATTGACTGCAGACAGAGCAATAGTTTGTGTTCAGCACCACAGCACCTGAAGTTTTTCAAACTCTGTAGCTCATCTCTACTAAATTCCCCCCGACCTTTAAGAGTCCCACTTTGAAATCCTTACTCATTCTGCAAACTGATTGGAATTAATGGAGCTACATGAAAAATAAAATACTGCTCAGTGTGAAAAAGAATGGCAGAACTGAGCCCAAAATGCATCTCAAATAAATATCTAGAGGGCAGGATCCTCAGATTGTGTAAATCAGTTTGGCCCCATTGATTCCAATAGACACATGCAGATAACAACTGAACATCTGGTCCAGAATTTCCTTACCCTATAATCTAGAATTTAAATGTCTAAGTTACTTCACTTTTCAGTCATATCAAACAGCTCGGTTCTTGTTGACTTAAATTTGCCTTTCAATATAATTAAACTATGTTCTGTTCCCTAGAGTTATCATTATTTTACTCATCCAGGTTGTTCCTAGGGGCTGCCTTCTGTCAGCAGTTGATCTTTATCCATGCTTGCTGTTGATTTAATTGCTACTGAAAACAGAAACCCAGAATATATATATGGAGCTCCGTTTGATACTTTACCATGTCCTTTCACCTTTCAGGTCCATTATAAATCTTACAGATATAATTTTATAACTGCTATGTTATAAAATTACTAGTTCAGCTGTGATTTTTAATATTAGATTTTATTCCATCATCTTAAATGTTGCTGTCTCATCTGAATTAGTTTAACTGAACTAATGTATAATTAGTGTTTCTCTCCACCCTCACGTTTGCTGCCCTAACCATTTGGGAATTGTGTTCATACAGCATATTCCAAAGAAATCAGAGATTTCCCATGTCTGAGCTATTTCCTAATGTACTCGTTTTACTAATGACTAATTCTGCTTCAGAACTGTGGTTCTTTTGTAAGTCAATATTTCAGAATCCTATTTGTTTTCTAAAATATCTAAAGGCCTACTGTTATTTGCTTTTAGAGCCTGATTTTTCCAGTCTTACGCTGCTGTAGATGTACTGAAATCAACTGGAGCAACAGTATAGTCTAATCACTTGGAAAATAAAATATAGGTTTCTTTAAAATAATACAAACAACATCAGGATTACATATTAGTTTATTTTGTCATGTCATTTTGATGCAAGATTATTATTGTGCCAAATCTGATCTATTTCAAATGTATGTATATCACTATAACATCTAGGGTACACATAGTCATCATATTGCTCAAAACATGCTTCACGCCATATTACATGTCTTATGAATGGAATATTTTGTAGCTTGCTGAGGAAGATCACAGGAAAATGTTCAGAAGTTCAAATGATTTACACCCTCATCCTCTTCAAGCAGCATCTGTAACATACCTATCAATGTCTCCTTAACAACATCTGATAAAAACAATGCTTTGGGGATGCACTTGCTTCATGGTGACCTATTAACCAGGATGTTGGCATATGTGCAAATGCAAATTATAGCAGATTTTTTTTGCAGTGATGAGGGATCCTTACAACTGTATATGACAATTCATTAATGCATTAACATTTGCTTTCTAGTCTGGAAGATTTAAAAATGACATGACTTTATGAATCAGGTCACTGTAATATGTTTAAAAGCCCACAACAAAGAAAACATGTAAAAACTGACAGTTCAAAGAGATTTACAGGTGACGGGTGCTTCTGGAAAATACCCTGGAAAATTCTTTTTTTTTTGTTGGTAGTATTCTTTTAAAATATTTTGTACACCTCCAATGCCTACATGGATTGCATAGGTCAGGAACTCTGTCTTTCTGCCACCTGAGCAATGTTAGGTGGAAATGGGTTGACTCTCAGGACTCTGCACACCTTCCTACAACAGAAAAAGGCCTGAGATTTTCCTTTTTCATGATCACCCCTTCATGTGCAGATTAGCCATTTTAAAAAGATAATCAAACATAATTGAAATAGCAACAATGATTGTTTACAACTTGCATGGACAGTAGTGCCCATTTATCAATTCATTCTGCTCTCTTCCGTGTCTTCTTAAGGTGTATAATGATCCTCTACTCTCCAGTTCAGAGGGAGGTCCTCTGTCACCTCACAGCTGACATCAACCCTATGGTTTCTGTCTTCCTGGGCAGAAAGAAAAGCCAGCAGTTTCTAGTCTACAACAGTCTGGGCTCTGACCATCTGGGCAGAGCAGAGCAATAAACAACCTGGGGCCACAGCCCGGCTGAGATAAACAGCATATAAACTGTCTATAAGCATGCCTTTGCATCTCAGATGAGTTGGTGACTGTCCCCAGGGGTAGTGGTTTAGCAACAGAGGGTAGAGAGACCCAGTCCCATTGTACTCCACTGGGCCCTAACAGAGACAGGTGGCCCCCATCACTGAATCACCAGGGAAACAACCAAAATTTACTGCCTTGCTTCCTGGCAGCACAACCTGACCAAAGTTTCGTTCCCTTGGGCTACTTCCGACTGCACACCATCAGCAGAGCTCTATTGGCAGTGAGCTCCCAGTTGCTTCTGTGTAGCTGGCTGACAGCAGTTCTGGCAATTCCTTACCACTGTTGGCCTCCTGTAGTGACATGGCACTGTATGGCTCAGCAGCTGATCAGGATCTTGTACCAATTGAGTGCAGGGCCCTCTTTTCATACTTTCTATCCTACCACCGTGGTTCTGGCAAGAAGCCTTCCCAAAAGTGGGGAGGGTGGGGCCGCCACACCCTGAACTCCTGCCACTCCTCTTCCCTCTGAGCCCCTTCCTCTTCCCCCAAGGACCTGACCCTCACTTCTCCTCTTCCCCTAGATGCCATGCTCCTGACCAGAAATCGGGGCAGGGTAAGGGAGCCCACCCTTTCCCCCCTTATGGGGTGGGGTAGAACCAAAAGCAGCCCCCTGCCCATGTCCCTGGGCCCTCGCCCAGGGCATTTGGAGGTCTGTGCCATTTCTGCACAGCTGTCTGTGTGGCTCTTCTCAGCCTAATTCTGACCATGAGCCACTTGGGCAGCGGTGGGGAGCCATGGCGGTGGACCCTTCATTTGCCCATAATGTGTGTGTGTGTGGTGGGTCTGAGTAGCCCCCAACCTGTGTGTCCCCCCCCCCAGGGACAGGTGGAGGGCCTACTGCAGGTCCCCACAGCTGTTCATATGACTTTTATGATGTTTGGGCAGCAGCTCTCAGGCCCTCATCCCTGGATGGAGCTGGGTCAGGGACAGAGCCATGTGGACAGCTGAGGTAAACTGGTGCAGCGTTTCAGACCCTCCACCTACACCTGCTCTGGGCTGCTTGGAGAACCTGGGGGCAGGGACACGGGTTGAGGGTTGCTCTCAGTCTCCTACCACCATGGGCAAGTGGAGGGTCTGTGCAGCTCCCACAAGTGCCCAGGCTCTCCAGCTGGGCTCCCCACTGGCTGGCCAGCGGCTGGGGCCTCGGGATGAGGAGGAGGGGAATGGGGCAGTATCTGCACTGGCAAAAACGGGGAGGGCTAGGGCCTTCTGTCCTCCCACCAATTCCAGCACCACCGTGGTGAGGGAATAGGGCTAGTTTGGCTTTGCCCACCAGGGGGCATGTAATGGTCCTTCCCTCTCAGGCTCCAAGGGAGGCCACTTTGCCTCTATATAGAATGACATCTCCTCCTTCTTGCCTTCTTTCCTCTGAGCCAACTAGCTAGGTTTTTATGCAAGTATCACAGCTGCTAACATAGTATCCCTTTCACCCTTAGCTCCTTTCTGTCCTCTTCCCCACCTAGAGGTCTTGAACAGAGCCATCTCCTTGACTTTTATAGTAAATTTATGAACTTCTGAGAAGTGGGATATCATAGAAATGCTGACAAATTCATAGTCCCAAGCAATGCCTACTGTGCACTGCAATAAGAAGAGAAATCCCACAACAGTTCCCTCAATGCCTATACTATAGGATATTTGAATATAAAAAATATATGTGAGAAGGACAGGAAACTTCAGGAACTTAACAGAGATGTGTGTCAAATTCTGCATCCGTCGGTCTCACCCTATCTCAGTTTCCTCTGCTTTTGTCACTGCGACTCAAGCCAAGAGTCAAGAAGCAACTGTCATTAGAACATGAAACTGGCAGCCTCAGATAGTACGTAGCAAATCTACGAGGTCTCAAATCTCTTGGCATTAGGGGGCTGGGATTTTCTGATGTTAATCCCCACTGGATTTTATATCTTAATTAGCCCCAGGAAATCTTTCTGAGGGAGCCAAAGGTTGAGTGTACACGAGGTGTCTGATAAACACACTGGTTAATGTTAATGATTATTAAAATATAATTCCCAGTTGTTACAACAAGCATAACTGCATTTATAGCTTGTTTCCATTATACTGATATTAACACTTAGTTTACCTGGGAGTCTCAACTCAAAGCTGAGTGTTACTTGCATCTGATGAAGAGGGTTTTTCCCAAGAAAGCTTATGTCCAAATAAGTCTTTAAGGTACCACAGGACTCCTCATTGTTTTTGCAGATGCAGACTAAGATGACTACCCCATGAGACTCATAAATTTATACATTCAAACTGTCTCAGTGTTGCAAATTCATCTCTGGTATAACTTCACTGAAGTCAGAGCTTGTCACTAACTTCAGAAGAATTGTGAATGAGGCACATCCACCCTGACTTAATTAGCCTCATTAACACTGGTCCTGTAATTGACAGTGTCACGTTACTGGATTTTAAGGGAAGCAGCCAGATCACTGCTGCACCCATAGGGGGGTGTTTGCCCCAAAAGCTGGTACAAAGCGGGCCATGTGAGGTGTCAAATGAAAGCGTATGTGCTACTGATTCTGTATATGCTGTTCATGTAATTGTATAGTATCTGTATGCGGAGTTATAAACATGTACTCTGTATGGAGGCTGGAAAATTCTCTGTCTGTGGCTGAGTAGAGGGGCAAGAAAAGCTCAGCCTATGGCTATGCTAATTAGCAAGGAGACAATGAATCTATAGGTGCCAATACACATCTCAGGAATGTGACTGATACCTAAGGGCTACCAGCATGGAACACAGGGATAGGCCACTGACCAGGTAACCTGCTGAAGCCAAGAAGATGCCAGGAGAGGTATATAAGTGCCATGTGGTACCCTCCATCTTGGTCTTCAGCTCAGCTCTTGATCCCAGATGCAGCCTTGCAGGGAACCACGAGCCGGAAAGAACTGTGGACCCATCCTGACATAGGATGTATACCAGAGACTTTTAAGATAGTAGTTTATAACATCTCTGCTACAAGCCTGTATCGAGAACTGGGTGATTTGATGCATGTAATGTATTATCCTTTAACAACCTTACTCTAAGATCCAGAGTGTAAATTGACCTGGGAACTGTGGCTGGTTTCTTGGGACCAGAAGAACCCGTTGAAGGGTCACTGGCATTGTTTACTCACAAAACTGGACCTCTGTGAGAAAAATACTCCAATGGTTATAGCCGTCTGCTGTGTTCTGCATGGTATCTGTGAAGCAAAAGTGGAAATATTTACACTAGGGGGAAGGGCAGAGGTGGAACAGCTGTCTGGAACAGTCAGTCCCAGGGCTATTAGAAGAGATCAGTGTAGAACTATATGGCCCAGGGAAGCTTTGAAAGACCATGACTCACCTTGCCCTTTTGTGGCCTGGTAGGCATTGTGTAGTGATTGCTCTACATGTAAGAATATAACACTGTCAACATTCATATTAATTTTATTTGTGATTGGTCCTATGAGTTGCATGACACTGCATGTGATGGGAAGTAAACATCATAACAGACTTCAAAGGGTTATTGAGGGTGAGAAGGGGATAACTGACTTGAAAGGATGCACCAGGCAGAGCCAGGGATGGAAGGGTTAACTGGAGATGGAGCCCAATTGAGGTGGAGTTGGTATAAAGATAGGAAGTTAGCAGCAGAAAGAGGCATCAGGGGAAATAGTCTGCACTTGGTTGCTGAGAGATGGAAGGTGTTTTGGGGTTACAGTGTCAGACAGCTTGCAGTTACTACCTGGGAGGATAGTGTTCGGACTAGTCTACCTGGAAGGGGGATATGGGGTCAGAAAGTTAAGCTGAGAAATAGGAAGGAGGAAAAAGGAAGAGTAACAAGGTCTGGGAGTGAGCAGGTCTGTGGTGCTACAGATAGAATCCTAGGACTGATACCTGGAGTAGAGGGTGTGACGGACCGGGCCAGGTCTGGGCACAGTTGAGGGCGTCTTCTCAGGGCAAATTGCTCAAAACAAGGGCTCCTTACAGCCCCAGACCAGAGACCGTTCCCAAACAGGTCATAAACCGGTCACACCGAGTGCTTCAGCTGCCAATCCAACTAGCAGGAAACCTCACGAGCAAAACCCCTCTGACACCCCAGCTATCCCTGTGCCACAATCAGCCCTGGGCCTGCACACAGGTGAGGGGTTATAGAATCCAATCTCACCTACCCTGAATGGGTTCTTCCGGTCCCAAGAAACCAGCCACAGTTCCCAGTCAATTTACACTCTGGATCTTACCCAGAAGATCACGCTGGGCCAATCCTTTAGAATCTAAAATCTAAAGGTTTATTAATAAAAGAAAGAAAAGCATGAGAGTAAGGTTGTTAAGGAGAATACATTACATGCATCGAATCACCCAGTTCTCAATACAGGCTTGTAGCAGAGTTGTTATAAATTGCTATCTTAAAAGTCTCTGGTGTACATTCTATGTCAGGATGGGTCCACAGTTCTTTCCGGCTCGCTGTTCCTCGCAAGACTGCATCTGGAATCAGTAGCTGAACTGAAGACAAAATGGAGATTGCCACATGGCACTTATATACCTCTCCTGGCCTCTTCCTGGCCAGAGCAGGTCACATGGTTGAGTGACCTATCCGTTTCACATGCTGGCAGCCATTATGTCCTGGCTGGTCTGCAGGTATCCAGATTTTCAGACGCATTCCTCAGGTGTGTATTGGCACCTAGAGATCCATTGTCCCTGGAGCTTTGCTGATTAACACAGTCACTGGCTGAACATTCTTTGCCCATTGCTCTGTCTCAGACAGAGAACCTTCCAGCATAAGCACAGAGTACATATTTATAACTCCACATACAGATATTGTACAAGTACATGAATAGCATATATAGAATCAGTAGAACATAAGCTTTCATTTGACACCTCACATGGCCACCTTTATACATACTTTGGGGCAATCCCTCTCCCCCCATGGGTGCAGCAATGATCTTTAAAATCCAATAACTTGACAGAGGGCAAACCTTGTTTCCCCCTGGAGGAATGTATAGACAGGGCAGTGAAGGAAAGCATTGGCAACCTTCCTGGTTTTGTCAGGAGTCTTCTGGAATTGGACTGGAGGCTACCGAAGCCAATCTGGAAGACCGTAAACTGCTAAAAGTTTGGCAACACAGCAGGACTAAGATGGGTGCCCTGTCTGCCCTGGCCTGGCTCCCCAAAGTCCTTGGGGGGGATGTCTCTGTGCACTACTCCTGCCCAAAGCACTGATTCTGCAGTTCCCATTGAGCCACTGATTGGGAGCCACCCAAGGTAATTGCCATCCAGCTGAAGCTTGCATTCCAACCCTCTAACCCCCACCTGGAGCCAGCAGCCTACACCCTTTTCCCCACCCTTATCCCCTGCCCCAGCCATAAGCATCCAAAGTCCCTCCCAGAGCCCACACTCCAACCCTCTTCCCATCCCAGAACCTGCTCACACACTCTGAACCTCGTGGCTCCAGCTCAGAGCCTGCACCTCAACAGATCTTATGAAGGGGTAAGAAGAGTTCACAGTGTTGATCAGCACAGTTAGTGTGGGGTATTGTGGGACAGCTGCTGGAAGAGAGTTAGGCTTGACATAAGTAATGCAGGGTCATGCAGTGTGTAGATCTAAGTACATCAGCCATGGCACTACATTGCTCAGGGAGGCGGTGTAGCTGTGCAGTGTAACAGGGTGCTTACAGAAGAGGGAGACCAATTTAAGGGTCAAATATGCTGATGTAAGCTGCTTTGCAGCAGCATGACATTGTAGTGTAAACCAGGCCTTAATTACTTTTGCTACTCCCACCTTCCCAAGTGTACCAGGTGGTGCTTGGGAATGAGAATCTGAGTCACATGGTGCTCTGTAGTGCTCTCTATGGCCCCAGAACACTTTATTCTTGAGTTTTGGACAAACCCAAACAGGGCCTATTAAGTTTTTCTGGGGGTAAACAGCCTAATTCTCCTCTGATTTTCACTGATGTAAATCTGAAACTAGTGGTCACTTTTGGTGCACAGCCAGATGAGGAAAAGATGGCTCTTCTTCACAGGAAACACCATGGCTACATCTAGACTGGCATGATTTTCCGCAAATGCTTTTAACGGAAAATAATCAGCATAATGGCTTTGCGCAAGAGGATTTTTCTTGCGCAAGACGGGGCAGCGTAGACAGCTCTGTCTTGCGCAAGAGCCTCCTCCGCAAAAATGGCAGCTCATTAGTTATGTAAATGAGGCTTGGCGATATTCCACACTGAGCCTCATTTGCATAGCTCTGGCGCAAGATCGCGCCAGTCTAGACACAGCCAAAGAGAAACCAGACCCCAAGCTGTTCTAACCACCCCAGGAATTAGTGCTCGCTCCTTCAGCAGGGAGCTCTCCCATTCAAACGCCTCTTTGCTGCCCCCATTTGCTAGCAGAACAGGAGCCCTGTGAAGCTACTTTTTTACTGCCATGAGCTCTCCTCTCAGTCTCAGGTTCCCCTCTGTGGTGCCTGAGGAGGTGTGAATGAGGACTAGAAATAGCAGCAAATAACAATCTTTTTGTTTGTTTTTTAAATCTGCTTGTGTTTTAATTCTGCTCTTTAGTAGAAACCAGATCAACTTGCTTTCAGGACGCGGATATGGAGCCAAGGTTCACAGGTCCTTAGATAGCATTGTTAGCTGCTGCACTGATCATCATCCTGACTAACAGTCTTCATGCTAAAGGCCTAGTAGACCCACAGCAGCCAGGCCCTGAATTGGCCTGACAGGTAGACTGTGTACCTGGACTATACACAAACACCATGTGGTGATGGGTGGGGGGTGGGGGGAGAGGGGAGAAAACACTCTCTGAGCAACAGAAAATTGCCTGTTGATTGCTGCCCATTCTGTCTTGCCGTGGTGTTCTGCTTCCTCACCTGCCTTGCCTCTTTAACCCACTAGCATGGCTCTTTCAGTTCCTTACCCCTGCAAGAACTGTGACTGCAGCATCAGACTTCTTTTTAATACTAATTGACTTCTCTCCTACCTGACCATCTGTCAAGCCTGCCAATGGGAAGGGGGGAGAGAGGGCAAGGAGGCAATTGCCCCAGGGGTCCCAGTAAGTCAAAAGGGCCAGGGGCTCTAGGCTGCCTTGCTGCTGCACCTGGTCCTTTTAATCACTGCTGGAGCACCACATGGCATACTTGGAGTGGTTCTGAGGGTTGGCTTGGGGGAGGTGCCACTGAGAGCTGATTTCCAACATCCCCAACCCTTCCACCAGAGTCCCCACCCCTTCTAGGAGGGCAAAGAGAGCTCCTCTAGCCCCTTCATCTTGCCCAGGGCTCTGGCAAGTCTGTTAGCCCCCCTGCCATCCATGTATTCTTGACTACTCCTGTGGACTGCCCGTAGCCTGCCTTGGCCTGCTTGTAGTTTGAGTGCAGTGCTACTTAAGTTGCTGCAGAAATGTTACTAGGGTCGCCTCTGCTCAGCCAGCTCCTCTGAGAAGCTATTCTTGCCTCTGATCACATTGGAAGAGCAACTCAATGGCATAAGAAGCAGAGTGGTCTAGTGGCCTGGGAATGGCACCGAAAGAAGAAAGTCCCTTACATTGTAACGAACAAGTTTATTTACCTAAGAGAGAATCACAGATGTCAGACTAGTGGATAATGAATTATTACATGCAAAACTCTGGAGTGTCTAAAAAAATCACTAGACCATAGTTCTAAAACCTCAGGCATGCTGGAAACTTTGTTTTTTTTAGGAACAGGACCCATGTTGATATGTTTTCAGAATGTTCAAGGTTGCTCTGTTTATGAACTAAAATTGTTTGTGAGAAACTAGTGGTACACTGTGGAAAGGCTACTTGCTCTAAACAACTTGATTAGTATTCTGTGTGCTAAAAAATTACAAAGTCCAAATTAATGCTGACTGTTGGCTCTATTTTCACTTGATACTATTTTATACTTTGTTTGCTGTGTCTGACACTTGTATTGCTTTTCTTTATTTCCCACACCAAACTACATGTCTGTAATAAACTGTAAAGCCTGCTGGATTTTGGACCACTGCATTTCTTTAATGAGAAACTTTAGATAGGCAAGGATCAAATCCTGGGGTGAACATCTGACGCTGTCTCTAGTGCTTCCTACCTGACTGATAGTATTTTCTGAAACATGGACTCAGATTGTGAAAAATCTGAATTTTTACAAGGTTTTACTTAACAGTACTAGTAGTTGAGGGAATATTTCAAAATTACATTTTCAAGATCCATTTTTGGATCTAAACCTATGAAATCTCACACTCACATTTTTATTCAAAACTGTTTACATTTTTTTCAGAGGAAAAACAGGATTGGGGCTGAGACATGGCCTAGAACCAAATTTCAGTTTGTGGGAAATCCCTTTAATTTTTAAAAATTTCTGCATGTTTGACTTTTGCATTGAGAAAACAGATATTCAGTTCTCATCTCAGACTTTTTCATGTTGCCTTTGATAATATTATAAAATGCAGCTGTTTTAAGACAAAACCTGAACGCTGAAAGCATATGGTACTTTTTAATCTCAGCGGTAGAAGTACAACCCTCTTGTTTTACCTAGATAAAACTGTCAGACAAGCCACTATTTACTGAGCCACACACCCTTATTGTTATAAATTATGCCCCTATGAAACCTGATTAAGTTTTGCATACTCTTCACATAGTGAACCATATTTATTATGAAATCTGCATTGTCCAATCATTCCTTATACAAAAAATTCCTGAATAGTGTAACTCCTTCTGCGCTTTGCAATAGAAATAGCCATTATTTTAGGCAACAGGTCAATATCCCAACAAAAGGACTTTTTTCTTTGAATTTAAAGAGAAGTTTTGTTAAACGTAAAGTTTCTCCATTGAGGAAAATGGAAAGACTCCCATTGACTTTCAATATTAGAGCCCTCCTTTAGGCTACTGTCAATGATAATATACTCCCCTCATACACTCTCTTCTCTCCCCCCCCCCCAAAAAAAGTGTATTTTGTGTTCTTTAAAAGACTTCAAATGTATATGAACAATACATCACTCCTGGAACAGTCAAGATCAAATTACCGATCAAATATTAAGAGAATTCACTCAGATACCTGATGTAATGCGACAGCACATGTTGGAGATGTTCTTTTCTATTAAGTGAAACACATTTGTCAGTTAATTAGGTGATCAGGTGCCTGTAACAAACAGGTAGAAATGATGGGAAATGTCATGTTAAGAACATTCAAAGATCTGACATGATTGTAAAAACTGCCATTGTATTAAATAATTCTTCTTAGAGCACCAAAACACAGTTTGATCTTTCCCCACGTTCAATTCAATTTTTTGGTATCTGAGACTGTAATGGAATAGCATTCACCAATATTTGGATCCAGATCCATGTTGCAAACTGTGTATAGAGCCAAGCTTTCAGTTCAACCTACTACAGAGATAAGGATTAATTGTGTAATTCAGATTCCAGTTCAGTTTCTGATCCTCTTCCACTCCCCACAACTTATAAAGTGTTTTGTGTTTCTGAATTGGGATTTGTGTTAAGAGTAGACCTTATTCTCATATTTAGAAATACCTCATGAAATATTTATGCAATTTCTTAATAGTTCAGAAGGGTGTTACTTTGTTTTTTGTTTACTTGCTTTTGAGCTTGTCACACTTATATCTCTTTCCATAAATCACTGACACTGATTTTTCTAGAATGAGTCAGAAGTGGAGACACAAGTGAGGTATTATTGAGGAAAGAAGAAATGGCTTAGATGTTAAATAAGGTCAACTAATTATTTAAATATTTAAAAACAGAATGGATTGGAATTTAAAAATAAATTTAAATATATTTAGAAACATGCTTTGGAAATTATTAGTCTTGAAGAGACATCGGGGTAGCTTATTGGCCCCAAACCAATCACTTTAATCAACTTTCATTTTAAATGATATTCCATGTGTTGAAAAACAGTTTAAAAATGATGCAGAAGTATTTCAAGTGCCGGTCACTTTACAAATAAGGTTGCCAACCCACCAGGATTATCCTGAAGTCTCCAAGAATTAAAGATTACACTTTAATTAAAGATTATGTCATGTGATGAAATCTCCAGGAAAACACCCAACCAAAAGTGGCAACCCTTGAATTGTTCCTCCAAGAATTGTCCTGTTTGGGAGGGGGTATTAAAACCCTCCCAATCCTTAAATACTGCCATTTTTGGCTAAATCTTGCACTCTTTACTCACATGAGTTAGTCATGAATAAGGGACTATAAAATCAAGCCCTTTATTTTTGGTTGTTGAGTTATTGGGTTAAACCTAAGGGGGATTTAAGCTACTACTTATTGCAACAGCACATTTCTGTTACACGTCATTCTGTCTTTAGCTTAACATCTGATGACAACTGACAATAAGACAATTAAGGAGATGCTGTGGCTGACTTGAACTATAAATACTCTATTAAATGCAAAAACCATTCATGATGTTAACTGTTCAACTGCATTAAGCACTCAAAAGTCAGGAATTGCCAAAGTTGAAGCTAAACCTCAGCCTTTCCCCTCCCCTGTGGTATAAATGCATTATAATAAAACCTTTAATTACATGATCTCAATGATTTCTCAAATAGTACAATGTAATATCATGTCACTTTTTTTCTAGACTCTTGGATATATTCATGGAGCACCTTATAGTATTTTGTCACATTTATATAATTACACAAATACAATTGTCATGATGTTCTGGGATATTATCAAAAATATTATACAACCCATCACAGTGTGGGCAGAAAATGGTTCTCACCCACTGATTGATTGTCACAAATGTTGGAGTGAACTCAGCAAATAGTTTCAGCCAGGAAACAAACGTAAAAACAAAATATTCGGCCATGTTAAAATGATTTGTTTTTGCAAGTGTCAAACCACACTATTTTCACATCTCGTTTTTGGTCAGTGTCTTCTGTAGAGATCTGCAAACTCTGGTCTGTTCCAATGATCTGTATTGTGTACATACAGATGCGATGTAAAATAACATGTAACCTCTTAACATTAATTACCATAATGAATATGCAAATACGCAAATAAAATGCTACTGGTCTGCCAAAAGTTTGTGAATGGGTTTGCTGGTCTGGTATTAAAAAAAGGTTGGGAACCACTGATTTACAAGAGCCCAGGGAGAAAGAGAAGTGCTATGATCACCATTTTACAGAGGGGAGGCAAGGCACAGAAAGCCTGTAAAACTTAATCAAAGTCACACTGGAATCCTGTGGCTGAGCAATGAGTGGAACTGGGCATTACCACTAGTTTATCCTTCAGTGGTTTATTGAATTGAAATAAAGTATTAAAAGCAAAACAGTTCCCCAAATAAACACAATCCCATGATCACCATCACTATGGTATTCTGTTTAATTTTTATGTGCCTTTTAAGGAAAGGTGGGAAAGGGGGGGGGGGAAGGGGAAGATGTACAGAAATCTAAATTCAGTACTAAGAATCCAGACTATTCTGTTTAATAAAAAGTTATAGTGCCTTTGACAAGATCACAAGACTACTGAGTAGATTGGGCTGCATAAATCTTAATCCATTAGAGATGCTCATCACTCATTAAACTGCCACATGCCCGTGAACGTGTGCAATAGTATTTCAGTGGCTTCCATATAATTTCAAAGTTAACATCATTGACTGTCCTGTGTTGAATGGCTCCTTTGTGTTTAGAACTTCTGCAAGATCTAACAAAGTGAGACTCAAAGAAAATTGTCATTAAGCAAATTTAAATTGGTGATTTAAAATTTTGTAAATGGCCATAGAGCAGGGGTGGGGAACCTAAGGTCAGGGTGCTGGATGCGGCCCTCGGCTTGCCTGGATCTGGTCCCTGAGGCTCAAGGCTCCCTCCCAGTATTGGGGAACCTGTGCTGGTGCTTCAGTCCACCGCCCTCAGCTATGGGGCTGGAGCCCACAAACTCTACTAGCCTGGGCCCCCCTTGGCTCTGTCTACACTACGCATCCAGGAAACACATCTTCTCTTCCACTTTTTTTTGTGAAAGAGCAGACGTGCTCTTTCAGAAGCCCAGTGGTTGCTCTTGTACATTTCACAGGAGTAATGCGGAACTGCATATCAACTAGTCATGCAGTTGATGGAAATTCCATCGACTACTTAACTAGTCAGTTAACCATTATTTAACATCCTTAGTATGGACTCAGAATCCTGCCAGTCAAATCCCCACCAGAACACATTAATTGGGACCTGACTTAAAGAGGGTGCCAATTAACTGAGTAGAGAGATAGCTGACAGGCTGAGTGAAAGTAACACTCTCCTCAGCAGCTGGGACTATATACATGGACAGAAGGTCACTTGCAGAAGTAGATATGACTGTCTGCTGTTAATAGTGTATCCTTCCGTTGGTGAAAATGCAGATGTTGGTTACAGATAGTATGTATATCATACCCTCAGCTATAGCTTACTGAAGGTATATATTGGAATAGGGTGGTGGCCAAGACAACTGGAGTTGTGATGATCAATTACTGATGGTGGGAAAGACGGTGCCAACACTGATGAATTCTGAAGGAGAACCAGCCATGGCATATTTTCAGTTGCTGAAAAACGAAAGAAAGAACTAGAACAAAAATTATACTAAAGAAATACCCACCTGGGGAAGTGAAAAAACAAATTGATAGAGCCAAAAAAACACTCTGACATGAACTACTTCAAGACAGACCCAAAAGAGAAAATAACAGAACTCCTCTTGTTGTTACCTACAGTCCACAACTCAGACCCCTCCAACGCATTATACACAATCTACAACCCAACTTGGAAAATGATCCCTCACTCTCAGAGGCCTTAGGAGAAAAACCTATTCTTGCTTACAGACAACCCCCTAACCTGAAACACATTCTTTCTGATAACCATGCCCCACAACCACATCATAAGCTTCTAGGAACTCAGCCCTGCAACCAAAAAAGATGCCAGCTCTGCCCACATACCTACACTGATGAATTCATCACTGGAGCAAACAACATAAGACAAAATCAAAGGGTCATTTGACTGTACATCTAGCAATTTGATCTATGCCATCAAATGCCAACAGTGCCCCTCTGCTATATATATTGGACAAACTGGACGGTCTCTGTGGGAAAGAATCAATGGACACAAATCAGATATACGTAAAAGGAACACACAAAAACCAATTGGAGAACATTTCTGCTTGCCTAACCACATTCTGACAGACCTGCAGGTGGTGGTCTTGACACAAGCCAGCTCTTCAAGACAAATCCACAGGGAAAGCTTGGAATTACAGTACATACACAAATTCAATTCACATGCTAATGGACTCAATTGAGATACAGGCTGGTGGGGACTATACCACTGAAGGTAATAACAGCTTTCTGAGCGGTATCCTTCCTGTCTCAGCAATCTATCTATTGACTTTGATCTTTATCTGCTTAAGATACTGCTTAAGTATTCTCCAGATACTTAACGATGCCCTGTTCCCTGCCCCCCCTTCCTCTTTCCTTTCTCTTCCCCTCTCCTATTTATTTCCAGTTTTCATATCCACTACTCATAACTCCGGTCATCTGAAGAAGTGGGCTGTGCCCACGAAAGCTCATGATATCATCTACACGTTTAGTTAGTCTATAAAGTGCTACTAGACCATTTGTTGTTTTTTTTAAACCAAAGTAGTTATCGTTATGTGACAAACATTTAGATGCTTTAGCCTTTCTAATTTTCCTGGCCTGAAGATAAGAAAATGGCTTATTTAATCTCTTGTCTGGACCAGTTTTATTTGAACTGCAGCATGTGTTCCTTACACTGGGAAACAGAAAACTTCATTCATTTTACAGGGGATTCTAATGGTATTGTGTACTTCTTTGTGATACCATCCTAACTGATTATTGATAAAATTCCATCCGTCTCCAACACACATTTTTACCTGAACTTTTCAAATTTCCTGTGAGGCACCCTCAAATTCTTTTAATCTCTCCTCTGGTGAGAGCTTGAAACTCTGCTTTTGCAATCAGCTGAAAAGTGAACTTAAATGTCAATTAGTAGTTTTGTTATGCAGATGTGCACAGAACTTCCTATCTTATAGGACTCAGGAATTAGATCATGGTCTTAAAAGGATGATTTTTTTTAACAACCTCCCTCCCCTTAGTGAAATATTACTTGCTAGGTGTTCCAGAGCAACTGAATAAAAGGATTAAAACCACAGAGAATTGCTTCCCTGGGATTCAGCTTGGAAAGTTACAGTGTAAAGGGGTAGTTACATGTGCTCAGCGCAGAGAAGTCCAACAAATCCCAAAATAAAGAAAATAACCTGATCCTGTCTGACTAACTATTCCCTGTTCTACTTACATATCTGTAGTTTCAGGACTTAGCCCTCCTCTCAGCTTGGATGTCACTGAATTCTCCATGCCTGGCTCCATCCATTGCTTCTCACCAGTCCTTCCAGGAGCTCTCCTCTGGCCATATAAGACAAATAGGAAGGCCGCTGATTCCAATTAAAAACCCATCCTCTGTTTTTATTGGCTCTTCTGGCCTCCTGCTAACTCACTTCCCGCTTACTTAGCATTCCTGGGGACTATCTAGGACTCACTGAGTATAGTTTTAACACTTACAGGCAAAGCAGTTAGGTTTAGGTTTAAAGAGTTAACAACTACTGAGAAAAGACTTTATCTAACTGAATGCCTGCAAGATCCAGAAAATGGAGTTACCACTCCCCATCCTTCTCTCCACAACTTCAAAGATATCTTGATATCATGTAAGGTTAAGGTGACAAATTTAATTTCCTTGTTGAATGGCTCACATACAATTTCCTTAAAATTAGTTAATGTGCATCTTGGTCTCTATTCTCATGTCAGGTTGTGTTTTTTCCAGTTTGATGCAATTTAAAGAGGAGGCTTGTATAATGTCTAGCTCTTGTTCAAATTACAAAAATGATATCATTCTGTCTGAAAAATCCAGAGCAGTTCAGTCTGCATTTAAATTATCCAAAGAAGACAGTGAGCAATGAAGATGAGATCAAGGTATCCTCCTCCCAGAAAATAGTGAATTCCTCTCCCTTCAAAATTCAGGTTCATAATTTTCACCAAATGCTGAGCAGCTTTGCTTTATGTGATAGCTCTTTGCTACCATCCCCATTCATCTCCTCAATAAAACCAGTAGCAGATACCTCCCCCAAAATGAAATAACTATGTAACATATCATATGAGTCTTCAGACAATCAAAAATACTTTTTATATTTGTTTAGCTTTTTTCTCTGTGTGTAAATTTATACAATGAATACTAATGGCCCAGTTCTGCCACCCTTATCGATAAAAGCTACCCAATTTTGTGAGTGGTACTTTGAGTAGTTGCACTCAAACTATTCAATGTGAGTAAGGATGTCAGGGTTAATCCCTTAGGGTACGTCTAAACTAGCCCCCTAGATCGAACTAGGGAGGCTAATGAGGGCGATCAAAATTGCAAATGAAGCGCGGGATATAAATATCCCGCGCTTCATTAGCATGTTCCTGGGCGGTCGCCATTTTGGAAACTGACTAGCCCGGAATAACTGCCCGCGTCTACACGCGGCAGAGAAGCGTGATTCCAAGATAAACTCCTTCGTTCGAATTAACAGTTAAACCTCATTGGGTTTAACTGTTAATTCGAACCAAGGAGTTTATCTTGGAATCGCACTTCTGTGCCACGTGTAGACGCGGGCAGTTATTCCGGGCTAGTCAGTTTCCAAAATGGCAACCGCCCGGGAACATGCTAATGAAGTGCGGGATATTTAAATCCTGCGCTTCATTTGCAATTTTGGTCGCCCTCATTAGCCTCCCTAGTTCGAACTAGGGGGCTAGTGTAGACGTATTCTTAGTTATGTGGACGTGCTAAGATTGTTAAATAAATAATCCAATTATTGAGGGATGGTTTTACCAATAAGCTCTTCAATAAATATTTAATAGTTAAAACATACAATACACAGCACCAAATGGCCGTTCTGCATGTTTCCAGGCTTCCTGCTACACATGCTAACATAGGATATGTTTGGACTTGGTATAAGCCACAGAAGAAAGATATTTTAGTTAACTTTCCTTAACTAAAAACCAGAAGATAGCTTCATTATTTGACTCTTTCTGGCTGTGTGATACCGGAACACCACCAAAACAGAAGCAGGTAACTACTCCTCTTCATGTTTAAAAGTCTCAGAAGGGTAGTTGTGTTATTCAAGTTACAGACTAAAAACTACACATTACTCTTCTTCAAAAGCTTGTCTA
The DNA here is from genome assembly GCA_032595735.1 of Pelochelys cantorii. Classification (NCBI taxonomy): domain Eukaryota; kingdom Metazoa; phylum Chordata; order Testudines; family Trionychidae; genus Pelochelys; species Pelochelys cantorii. The sequence continues at coordinate 31,097,251 of CM064331.1, forward strand.
GGGCAAGAAATGTGATGTAGGCTGGGTTTTGTTAACAAGAGTTAACACAGATCACTTTTTCTAATCCAGACAAATTATTATGGTGTGGGAACCCTCCCCCCCAAATATTGGTGGATCATCACTCTGTGTGGTTTTTGTCTGCTCTGCAGTATGTCTAATTTATTGTCTTTTCCATTGGTTCTGTTTGTGCTGGGTCCTCTGTCTTATCTGTCAGGTCATGGCTGAGAAGTATATTGTTTAGATTGTGAGAATAATATTTTACTTGTATAATAATAATGGGTATTTTTGCTTGTCTGCCTTTTGTAACATATCAAAATGCATTGATCAAAAGGCATGGAAAGAATTCACTAGGAACAGCCACTAAATACATTAGGACCATTTATATAGAGAAAAAATTAAACAAATGGTGACACAAGAAGGATGGTTAAAATGTTGGTATGCTAAGCTGGAATTTGGGAGGCCCAGGATTCTGAGGTCTTGTCTTAACTGCCCAAAAATAATGCATTGTTTGCTTTATAAGGTAAAATCTGAGTGAAGACAAAGTAACTTGAAGTTTTAACATGAGATGGAGTTAAAGACTATGGTGGATCCTAACATGTCACTTGTGTTGCAGGGGAGAAAGTAACTTAAATTTCTTACAGGTACTGTCCTATCACAACCTGCCCCTCTTGGGGTGGGGTTTACAGAGAGGGGTTTGAAATACAACAATACCTGTAAGAAATTTAAGTGTGGGGTGGACTGTGGGGGGCTCAGGGCAGAGGGTTGGTGTGTGTGTGTGTGTGTGTGTGTGTGTGTGTGTGAGAAAAGGAGTTAGGGCAGAGGATGTGGGGGTTGCAGGAGTCAGGGTTGGAATGTATGAGGGGCTCAGGGTAGGAGGATGGGATGTGTGAGGGGTGAGGGGCAGGATGCTAGTGTGAGAGTAGGGTTGCAGGAGTTAGGATAGAGGGCTGGGAACATGTGGGGTGCAGGAGTCAGTTGGGGTGTATGAGGAGCTTAGGATGGGGGCTGGGGTGTATGAAGGCCTCAGGGCAGAGGGTTGGGGTGCATGGGGGGTGCAGGTCCCAGGGCAGGAGGCTGGGAGTGAGGGGGTGGTGTTAGAATGTGTGTGTGTGGGGAGGGGGGGGACCCGGAACCAAGTTACCTTACCTGGCCAGAACCAAACCTTCATAGCCAGGTAGAAGGCCAGATGCGGAGTTGGGGCAGGACTGCCGTGGCTGGATTGTGGCTCACTCTGCCTCCCCTCCTATGTCTGCCACAGCAGGAGGGGGGCCACCACCAATACCTTCAATACTCAGATGGGTGCTGGACCACAGGGCCTGCACCCATCTGGACAGGTTACTGTGGTGTTTTGGGGGCTGAACCCGATCAGGGCCATGTTGGCTGGAGAGCTGCTGGAGCTGGTTAAGGGGCCTGCCCCAGAAATGGGATGGTTGGGACCAGGCTGTAGCAACCAAATGAAGGCTGATTCTGCTCCCCACAACTGCTTGTCGAACATGGCAGAAGCAGGGCCTCTCCCAGGACTGGGGCCAGGTTGCTGTAGCTGGACAAGGGCGGGCTGCCATGGCTGCACAGGGGCCTATACCACCTCTCTTCCCCTAGCAGGAGCAAGGCTGGAGCCAATTTCCTGTCATGGCCAAACAGGGGCTGATCCTCCCCTCCCACACACAAGCAGGGCCAGGGCCAGGGCCAGGCTGCTGGGGCCAGATGGGGGGGCTGCTTCCATCCCCTCCCAGTAGGCCGTCTGGGAGTGCATACACTCCCCTATGGTGCACATCCCCAGCTGACCCCTTTAAATTGCCTGCTCTGGATCAAGCTGGCTCTTGCCGGAGTGCAGCTGGGTCTTACTGGAACGATGCACCGGGGTGCATGCCCTTTACTTTCACCTCTGCTTGTGTGCAAACTATAAACTACCTTGTGCCCATGTGTATTTTACCTTGCTAGTTAACTCAAGTTCACAAACTACTGTTCGGGGGCCCACTTTATCGTCACTAAAAATTTAAAAAAGGCTCAGTTTTTAAGCAAAGATTAATGGGTAAAAATAAATGGGATAAAATAATAGGCAGCAGGTTTAAAAGAAACAAAATGAAGTTTTTTTTCACTCAGAGCACAGTCAACCTGTGGAACTCCTTGCCAAAGGATGCGGTGAAGGCTAGAACTTTAGCAGAGTTCAAAAAAGAGCTAGATAGATTCATGGAGGTTAGGTCCATCGATGGCTATTCGCCAGGATGGGTAGGAATGGTGTCCCTAGACTCTGTTTCTCTGGAGGTGAGTGACAGGAGAGGGATCACTTGAGGATTACCTGTTGTGATTCCTCCCTCTGGGGCATCTAGTATTGGCCACTGGTGGAGACAGGATACTGGGCTAGATGGACCTTTGGTCTAACTCAGTATGGCCATTCTTATGTTTCTTTGTTTCTTATGGGTACATGCCTCAAGTTTCTGATGCAAAAACTGCAATATTGATTAATTTGCTAGTAAATAAGTGTAGATCATTTTGAAAAGAAGAAAATTGCACTTTTCATGCACACCTTTACAGATGTGCTAAATGCTTGATTTTTCCCCCTAAGAAAAACAGGAGGAGAGGAGATGTCACAGATGGAAACTCAGAATAACAGGGAAACAGACTTTTCCCCTAATTTTCTATTAAATTGTGCACTTTCTCATCTCACTTCCTGGGCCCCATATCCTTCCTTTGCAAATACCCTTTTCTCCTCTTCTACCTCTTATTTCCTTTTTCTGTCTCTCATATTACCTTCCTGTTGTCTTTGGCCCTTGATCTCTATCCCTTGCTCATCTGTCTCCCGTTCTGGCCTCCTTTGTTCCTTTCCTCTCGGTTTCCTTTTGGTGGCAGAAAACTCTTTAATGACTTTACATTTCTTTCACTTGCAGCTGCAATGCTCATGCGTGTTGAACTGGGCTGGGTGTGTTGTTTCTTGGTAGGCTTTGTCTCTATGTTTCTCATCTTAAAGCACAGCTGTGGCAGCATTTTAAAGTGAAAGTGTGGCCACAGCAGAAGTGCTGGGAGAGAAGTCTCCCAGAACTCCACGTAAATCACCTTCACCAGGACAGTAGCTAACAGTGCTGGGAACCTGTTTACTCTGACACTTTACAGAGCTGTAACTTGTTGCACGCAGGGGTTTGTGTGTGTGTTTTCACACTCCAGAAAGTTGCAGCACAGTAAAGTGGCAGTGTAGACTCAGCCCAAGTAATTACAGCCATGCTAATTTGCAGAGTGGGAGTCCTATGTGCTAGCAAGGGCAGTAGTAACTGCAAGTAAGAGCATTTATAAATGTAGAATAGACAGCAGGTATAAGTGAGCCTCTTGGCTGTGGGAACCTGCTGTTTGGAAAATGGGAAAATTCTCTCACTGATGTCTAGACTACACGCTTCTTTTGAAAGAAGCTTTTTCGAAAGAATCTTTTGAAAAAGCTTCTTTTAAAAAAGAGCGTCTAGACTCCTTAAAGCGGATCAAAAAAGCGGTCCGCTTTTTCAAAAGAGAGTGTCCAGATTGCCTGGATGCTCTGTCGAAAAAAGGGCACCCAGAACCACTTCTGGCAGGGCATGGGGGCAGCATTTACTTCCGCGTGCTTAAAGGGACCCCCCTGGACAGCTGTTCCTCTGCTGCTGCAGCTGGCTTGCCTACCTCTCAGAGGGTATGTCTACACTAACTCGTTAATTCGAGCTAGGTAGGCAAATCAGGGAACCGGGGTTGCAAATGAAGCCCGGGATTTAAATATCCCGGGCTTTATTTGCATGTTCCTGTCTGGCCGCCATTTTTAAATCCCCCTTAGTCCGAACGAACTGCCTCAGTTCGGATTAACTGTTACTCCTTCATTTGCAACCCCGGTTCCCTGATTTGCCTACCTAGCTCGAATTAACGAGCTAGTGTAGACATACCCAGGGGGACAGGCCTAAGTTCTTTCACCTTGGCCCGCACTTGGTCCAAGGTTCGGAGGTGATGGCCTTTCTTTGCCAGCTCCTCAGCCATCCGGCCGTAAATGTCTGCATTCCTATGTCGGGAATGCAGAGCCTGCAGGGACTCCTCCTCTGACCACGGTTCTAAAAGGGTCAGGACCTCAGGCCCTGACCAGGCTGGAGCTTGTCTCTTTGTGCCCCTGGATGGGTCTTGGGATGGCACCTTGGAGGTCTCCGGGGTCTTGTGCTTGTGCCATGCTTCCTTGGCAGAAATGCAGGGATAGCTGTGTGGTCAGTGGCTTGCTCTGGCTGGCTTCCTGCCACAATGGCTGCCCAGGGTGCCTGTGCCTTTAAGACAGGGCTACAGACAGGAACAATAGAGGTTTTTTGTGCAGATGTAGTGTCCACCAGGGCTTTTTCCTGGAGGCCTCGTTTTTCAAAAAAAAAAAAAAGAAAAAAAAAGCGCCCCTCCCCCCCGCATCCACACACGCCTTTTTTCAAAAGATTTCTTTCAAAAAAGGTGTTCTTCCTTGTAAAATGAGGTTTATCTCCTGTGAAATCCACTTTACCTTTATAAAGAAAACACCAGGAAATTAATTCTAAGAGCTACAACTACAAAATAAATATTGGTAATTAGCATGGCTATAAACTTAAGCAGAAATTCCCTGAAAGATTTAAATGATGACACATTGAGTCATTCTGAGCCACACTCCAAAAATCACAAACTCTTCAGCATCTATCCTGATGTAAGAAGCCAAAGTCCTCCTTAGGCTACATAACTGCAGTAGTAGCAGCAGGAAGAATGTAGAACATCCTTCAGTGTTTCGTGTGTATTCTCCGTTCTGTTTAGCTACAAGGGAAGCACTCACTGTTCCTTAAATTAATACAAATTCATGGAAAACTTGGGTCATGGTCAGTAATGACCTCCATGCTTAGGGTGCTTGCAAGAAACCTCTTTATTCTTGGACAAATATAGCAGACAGTGATAATTTAATCTGAGTACAGACAGAGCTGAAAGATCAATTGTCCTATGATCCATTCTCCTAGGCCCTCCCACTAAGGTGGGCTAATAGAGTAGCTGGACAGGATCATTGTTCTGTGAATCATAAAGTGATAGCTTGTATCTTAATCAAGCACTAACTAAGCTACAGCTTAGGTCAGGGATCGGCAATGTACAGCACGCTTGCCATAAGTGGCACACAAGTTGATTTTGAGTGGCATGTGCAGTGAAAGCTAGGGAGTTAGTTAATAATCTCCCTCCTCCCATGACAAGGACATTTGTAAGGGTATGTCTACACTGCCACCCTAGTTCGAACTAAGGTGGCTAACGTAGTCATTCGAACTTGCAAATGAAGCCCGGGATTAAAATATCCCGGGTTTTATTTGCATGTTCCCGGGCGCCGCCATTTTTAAATGCCCAGTAGTTCGAACTCCCTGCCCGCGGCTACACGTGGCACGGGCTAGGTAGTTTGAATTAAAGCTCCTAATTCGAACTACCGTTACTCCTCATTGCACAACTCCCACCACCTAACCCCACCCTTGGGGCCTCTTCCCAGAAGAGCAGTCGAGCAGGGAGAGAAAGCCACATGCTTGGTTAGTGAGGGGTGCTGAAATCCCCTGACTGCTCACCAAGGCTGCTTTGATCTCAATTTATAACCTCCTGAAATCAATTCTCCCTCTGGGTTCCCAGCAGGTAAGGTCCTTGCTCGCATACAGTGACCCTGTGCATTTCACAGCTGTCCTGGGCTCTCCAAACTGCATTAACATGGTGCTAAGACAATTGCTTCTTGGGCCTGTGACGAACATGCTCAGCCTCAGCCCAAACCTTCTTAAGTTCTCTACCATCTCCGCTTTGTCCCTTTCTGAGCTTCTTTGTTGGGGAGACAAAACCTTGATGATTCCCCTATAAAAGAAGCGGAATACACACCATAGCAGCCATATTGGCATCTCTCTGGATTAAGCCAGATAATTAAGTGTCCTGTTGCCACTCAGCTACTCCACAGTGGAACCTGACTACGCCAGTCCAGGGTATTTTTGCTTATAGAGAAAATTCTCAAATGGTTTCCATGCAGCTGCCTGCTGCATCCCCGTTCCCAATGCCCCTCGATGGCAGTGCACCTCCCCCCCGCAAAGTCACCAGCGCCCCTCTCCATGCAGTGCACCTTCCCCTGCTAACCCTCAGCAAGGGAAAGCAAGGCCAAGGATCATACTAAATGCTAAGAGCTGCATCTTGATTTATTTATTAATACAACTGCTAAAATGTAAGTAGGACTATTATTGACTTTAAAAAGTATCAATGGCAACCAGATCTGTAAATAGAAGTGAATAAGTTAAACCTTGGCATGCCACTTCAGAAAGGTTGCCAACCCCTGGCTTAGGTCTTAGCAATATGAGGGGCATCTAAACAAGAAAAAAGAATCTTTTTCAAATTTTATCAAAATTGGTTGCCCAGTTAGCACCGCACAGGCATTCAAGACACTTGTGTGAGGTGGGAAGGAGTGCTGCCCCACTGCCAAGCAGGGAGGGATGGCTAAAACAAGGCACCTCTCTCCTGACCCGAATGCAATCCACTGATGCATCCAGAGCAACTTAGAGACTCTCCCTGCTGTGGCCTGGGAGGGCCGGCCCTAAGGCCCCCTGCTGCAGCAGCCCATCCCACTCCTGCCATGGCCAGAGCAGCCGGGACTCAGACATACCCCCACCATGGCTGGAGCAGCCTGGCCCTGGCTATGGCTGGAGGGGCCCAGGTAGCCTGGCCCTGGACACCCCACCTTCTGCAGTGGGAGCAGCCCAATCCCAGAACACCCATCCTCTGGAATGGTGCTAGAGTCCCCCATAAACCCCTGAACCCTATCCTCTGCTGTAGCCCCACTCCAGAGCCTGCAACCCCAGACAGATCCCTTTCACCCCAACCCTCTGTCTCCGCTATAAGCCCCTCATTTCTGGCCCTTCCTCAAAGACTGTACCCCCTGCCGGTGCCCTCACGCTTCTATACCCCACCCTTCTGCCCCAGACCTGAACCTCCTCTCACACTCAGTTTTGGGACCCTTGACTGTATTTTTATAGTATGGCAAAAGAACAATCCCAACAATTCATTGTAGTATAGCAAAACTTAAATCAGAATGAAGATTTGTAAATATCTCTCTCATAAAATTAATCAAAACTTTTTCATTTACTGATATGAAGAGAAGGATAATTTACCTTATTCTTGGTGTAAAAAACCTAGATATCCTCTTCTTGTTTTTCTGTCAGAACATAAAATATTCATGTTTATATATTTAATGTCCTTTTAGTGAATTTTTTTTATGATAGAAAGCCTCTTATGCTTGACATAGCCTAAGGCCTCACAATATCATAATCCAGCCATGTCAAGTGCATAGAACCACACACTTGAAATGGGTGCACACGTTGATCAGTGTCAGGGGGGAAAAATGAACCCTTCACTTTTGTACAGACCTAAAATAATTACATATGTAAAAAGGGAACATTTCCCACTGCCTATAAGGTGAGAATGTTGGGGGAAGGTGGCAGATGCCAACTATTTTCCGTGCTTGATGCATCAGCAATACAGTGGAATATGTCCTTAGAAAACAGAGGACACCTTTTTGCAAATTTGATACCCTTTGGGAGATAGTGTTCCCACAGACGGCTGTTTGGGTTGTGTTTGGCACCCAAGTTCTTTCACAGAAAAATACTTTTTAGGAGAGGGCTTTTTTGGGGGGTAAAAGAGCAATAAAAGAGCATAACTGAAAGCTCCAAGCTGCTTTAGAATGAGCCAGAAATTCTGAGCTAAAGTTAAATAGAAATAAACAAACAGCTTATCTCCCAGGTATGTCAAACCAGCACTGCAGAGAGTTAGATCACACTGAGGTTAAGAACATAATCACCATGCCTATCCTAACAGCTAAATAAGAGCTACAAAGACTTTTTGCAAGAGTAACTAGAGGGAAATCTATACCTAGTTAATTGCCTGAATCACCAACCTGTGTGCTACTTTGCTAACATGTCCAATGGACAGTGGTTGCCAATCTTGATACGGAACTTCAGAAGCTGAAGGAGTTAAATAGGTTTCAGTCTTGAGTACTATGACAGTAAATGTTAAAAAAGTCATCCACAGATGCCTCCAAAGAAGGCGTTGGCATATCTTATACACTATGGCTAAAACTGGAGACCAGTAACTTGTGTCACAGGCACTACAAAACTGAGTATGGATACATTCCAATACAGAAGTCCATGGACATAAAAAGCAATTACATTTAGGGGAGGCCTGTGTTAACTGAAACTATGAATTGCTTATTGCCAATGCCAAAAGGGGCTTAGAAAACACCCCACTCCTGTACTATGTGGTGTTCAGTGATCACTCAGTGCTAATGTGGCTTACAAGAGATTTGATTTATTCTGTGTCTGGTTCCAGGTAGAGTGCAGAGCAGTAGAGTGCTCCTCAAATTTCTGTATTATGACTTCATAATTAACTGCCTCTGGCTGAGTTAAATGAAAACTATTAAACAGATGAAGTGGTTTAGCACCAGCCACTGTCCAAAATAAGACTACCTGCTGAGTGTATTCCCTATGTACTGGCCCCAATTGCTTGCAGATAAAAAATGAAGCATGGTGTTAACTTCCTTCATTTGTCTTCGCACTTCCAGAGTTTCAGCTCTGGTGAAGCTTTTAACTACTCCATTCTTTCTCTCTGGGAATCTTCTTAATTTATCTTTGTGGATGGTACCAGCTGGTATTCAGTGATTGCTTATAGTTTAAGGTGCTTGCAAGAGTTCTTTTTATTCTATGCCCAGTTCTAACCACTTGTGGATAACAAAATAAGCTTCATGCTCAGACTCTGTCTGGGAACCTCGTCTCTTAAAGGCACAAATACTCTATTGTCATGCTGTGATTGCATGTGACAGACCAGGACGGGTCTGGGCACAGCTGAGGGCATCTGCTCAGGGTGAATTGCTCTACCTTGGGGCTCCTTACAGCCCCAGACTGGAGAGCTTTCCAAATAGGCCACAAACCAGTCACACCGTGCGCTTCAGCTGCCAATAGGGCCAGCCAGAGGCCTCACGAGGAAAACCCCTCTGTGACGGGGCACCGACGCCCTGCACTCCAAACCTCCTGGTGTCGGCCATGTATGTGGCGCGGGGAGCCGGGTATGTGGTGTGAATGGGGTGTTTGTGCGCTGTGAGCCAGCTCCGCCACCTTGAGACCATGGGAGCTATGAGCCGCGGCCGCGCCGGAAGTGATGGAGGGAAAGGGGGCGGGATCTGGAGGATGGCAAAGGGGTGACATCAGGGGGACATGGGAGCGTCAGGATGGAGGGCGGGTGGTTTAAAAACGGTAAACAGTTGTGGAAGGAGACACGGAAGGTATTGGGAAGCTGAGGAGGGAGTCTTACAACCTGCGAAAGCACTGCCGAGGGAAGAGGGTGAACGTGCAGACTATCGCCGGGAGAAAATGGGGGAGGAAGCAGCCCAGGGCAGGGCGTATGATTATAGCCCGCGGGCTGGCGTGTTTCGGTGGGAAGCCCTGTCAGCCAGACAGGACCACACATAGTCCCTGTCCTTAGGGCCCTGGGCTGGAGCCCGTGAGTGAGGGTATGTCCAGGCCCCCCTCTCCCCGCCACCAAGGGCGGGAGTGCTGAATCAATTGACATTTCAGCTGGAGTTGTACGGACTGCCACAAGTCAGTAGGATGTTGCAAACAATATGTGAGCCGGACTCGGGGACTCGCGAATCATGACTAAAGGAAGGGTGGGGGAATAAATACACTTCTTAACACCCTCTGAAACCCATCTCTTCCTATGCCCCAATCAGCCCCGGGCCTAACACACAGGTGAGGGGTTTTAGAACCCAATCTCACCTACCCTGAACGGGTCTTTCGGTCCCAAGAAACCAGCCACAGTTCCCAGTCAATTTACACTCTGGATCTTACCCACAAGACAACGCCGAGCCAGTCCTTTAGAATCTAAAATCTAAAGGTTTATTAATAAAAGAAAGAAAAGCATGAGAGTAAGGTTGTTAAGGAGAATACATTACATGCATCGAATCACGAAGTTCTCAATGCAGGCTCTTAGCAGTTGTAACATCTCTGCTATCTTAAAAGTCTCTGGTGTACATCCTATGTCAGGATGGGTCCACAGTTCTTCCCAGCTCATTGTTCCCTGCAAGGGTGCATCTGGGATCAGGAGCTGAACTCAAGACAAGATGGAGATTGCCACATGGCACTTATATACTTCTCCTGGCATCTTCCTGGCCAGAGTAGGTCACATGGTTCAGGGATCTATCCTTGTTTCACATGCTTGCAGCCATTATGCCCTGGCTGGTTTGCAGGTAGCCAGACATATTCCTTCAGGTGTGTCTCTGGCACTTAGAGATCTACTGTACATGGAGCATCACTAATTAGCATAGACATTGAACAAACATTCCTGGCACATTGCTCTGCCTCAGACAGAGAATTTTCCACCATCAACCCAGAGTACATATTTATAACTCCACATACAGATATTATACAAGTACATGAATAGCATATACAGAATCAGTAGAACACAAGCTTTCATGTGACACCTCACATAGTCCCCTTTGTACTGTCTTTTGGGGCAAACACCGCCCCCCCATGGGTCCTACAGTGATCTTTAGAATCCAATAACGTGACATTGCACAACAAATAAAATAATCTTACATCTCCCCTACTCAGATTTTATACCAATAAGAATAGGGTAACCCTTTCTGGTAGGGATGGGGAACCTAGAAAAACACAAAACTTTACATGTCAAATTTAAGACTGGTTAAAAACAATGAAAAATTATATGGAATGCCCCCCCAAAGAAAAATCTAAACATAAGTTTATATATTATGGCATAAAAACTGAAAACGAATGTCAGACTTTTGGTGTTAAATTCTTCTCTGCTGAGAATGGATGCTCAGCTGCCTTAGTGAAGGAGTGGAATGTGACATTTTGTGATTATAAATTTATTAAATCAAATAACTCAGTTAAATGAATCAACTTATTTTATGAACAGTCATCTATGATCAATACCCTCTAAGTCCCAATACTAACAATTAAGAAGCAACAAGACTGAAAAAATCACAGAATGGTGGTTTCATGCTCTGCCCTCAACATACATGGATGCATACAAAAACATGAACCTTAAAAAGGAACTAAAAGGTCTTCAGTCTGAGACCACAAGCAGGCTTGTATGACTGTTGTGTGGAGAGAGTAGTTCCTACCCTCCCTCAAGGCTGTATAATGAGCTGTTCCAGCCTGATGATCTCAGTTGTTCTGTTGAGTCACTGGAAGAGTGGCCTTATGCTATATCTAACTCTAAATAGACTAGTGGACCTTGATGTAAATTTCCTGAACAACAGACAGCCACTGGACCAAGTGGTGCACAAGAGTCGCAGAGTCTCATGAGCAAAGGTCCTTGAATAGTCAAGTGACCATGATAAGCAGCAATTGTGATTTATAAATGGTTTTCCAGGGCAGTGCCAATCATAAAATAGAAGTATTAGACAGAAGAACAAGGTAGCAACTCTCCTTGTTGCTTTTATGTTACTCTCTGTTGTTTTATGGTACTCCCTTCTTCTCTCAGTGGGCATGTCCAGCCATCATGACCCTATGAAGGAGCTATAGTCTTATGCAGATAGCAGTTAGTGCTGCAAGATGAGGACAGTGCTCTTGGGTCATTGCGAGGTCAGATATTAAATAATATTTAATTTAGAAGTATCTAAGCGAGTTATGGGAGTTAAGGTGGTTTGGAGCACTCCTGTCCTTCATGCTGTTGTATCCACAAGGGAAGAGGTAGATGTGCGTAAGGCAGGTGATGGGCTGATGGGTTACCTTCATGTTGTTCAGGAGTCAGTTTGATGAAGAGGGGAAGCCAGAGGCATGCTAGACATCACTATCGTAGCTAGAAAGATTTCCTTTATGTCTAATCTAAATCTTTGCTTCAGATTAAGTCGATTGCTTCTTGGCCTACATTCAGTGGACTTGGAGAACAATCGACCACTATCCTTTTTATAACAGCCCTTAAGATGCTTGATGACTGTTTTTAGTCCCCCCCTTCTTTTTTTCAAGACCAAACATAGCCATTTTTAATAGTTTATCAAAAGTAATATTTTATCGTTTTGGCTGCTTTCTGCTGGACTTTCCAGTTTGCACATCTGTCTAAAGCATGGCACCAAGCACTAGATACAGTACTCAGTTAAGGCCTCACCACTGCAGAGTGGGGTAGGACAATTATCTTCCATGCTTTATTCATGACACTCCCTCTTGATGCACCTGGAGGACCTCACCTGTCCTCCATGTGTTCTTGAAGACAATAACTAATGAGATTACTTTAGCTAGTTCCTCATGTACTCTCAGGTAAATTTTGTCATGTCCTGCCAACTTAAATATATCTAACATTTAAATATTGTAACCTGTTCAAGCTGTTAATTGTGTTAACCATTTGGTCACAATTAACCTTTTTAGTGAAGACTGAGGTAAAATAAGCATTGAATACATCAGCTTTCCCTGTCTGTTACTAGCTCTTTTTCTCTACTAAATAGTGGTGCACTTACCTTTTATCTTTTTTTCTCTCCTAATGTTTGTATATAAAACTTGCTACCTTTTATGTCTCTTGCTAGTTGCAAAACATTTTCTGCCTCAACCTTTCTAATTTTTGTCCCTACATGCTTACACTATTCTTTTGTACTCATCCTTAGCAATTTGTTCACATTTCCTCATTTTTGTAGGTTTCCATGTTGAATGATAATTGTGTTGCACATTGTTATAGGATTATTGACCTATGCTTTATGACATAGGAGAATGAGGAAAAGCAGTTCTAAAATGGCTCAGTTAAAAACCAACCTCAAGGAGTTTTCAGTCTATGTTAGTTACAATGTGTGCATGCTGGTGGGAAAGAGAATACCCACAAAGGTAGCTCTTTACATAACATTAAATGATAGAATTGCATTACTTTGGTTCCTTTCAAAATAAAATACTTGTCTTATTTGATTAGTATGAAAATGAAGGTCATTGCTAGGGACTTGCAGGGGGCAACGGGGCAAAGTGGATTTTGAGGTTTCGTCTGAACTGGGAGAAGGAGGGTGTTCCTGTTTATCATACAGGCTACATCTACGCTGCAAGGTTTTTGCACAAAAACAGGTGTTTTTGCACAAAAACCCGTGGAGCGTCCACACCTCCAATGTACTTTTGCGCAAGTAAATCAACAGTTAAACGGCAGAAGAGAGGGCTTTTGCCAGTGTAGGTAAGCCTCCTTTTACGAGGCATAAGTCCTTTTTGTGCTACAACTATTGCGCAAAAAGGCAAGTGTGGACGCTCCAGAGGGGTTTCTTGCACAAGAAAAAGCACAGGTGCTCTGATGGCCATTCTGTGAATGGCCATCAGAGCTTTCTTGCGCAAGAGTGTCCATGCAGTGTGGACACTCTTGCGCAAAAACACATGGCTTTTGCGATGTGCTTTGAGGTGTGGACGTACTCTTGCACAAGAAGTTTTTGTGCAAAAACTCTTGTGCAAAAGGCTTCTTGCACAAGAAGCATGTAGTGTAGATGTAGCCACAGCTTGCTAACATGACAACAATAATATTCATATACCTAAAACACTTTACTGCTACTCACTACCCTGCCTCTGCACTGATGTCCACTCTTTACTGCATCTGGTTGGCCCTCCTGACACTGACCTTGTTCAACATTTTCTTCATTTATCCTTGCAGCACTTGACCCGTTTGTTATGTCTCATAGGCCATCAAATTGAGAGAGGGTTAAAATGAAATCTAACTCTCTGCCTCCTGTACTTTAAGCAAAAAGTAAATAGATACCATTAATGGAACTGAATTCTGAGAAGAACCTACTACAGTATATTAGTATCTTTGCTATTCGCCTGTGTGTATACATTAGTTTTGTTTTCAAGGTCACTATGACATTTGTACAGCTGTCAGTCAATGAAATAAGATCGAAATTAAATTAAATTGAGGTTATAACAGCTTAGAAATTTCACTTGTTTAAAAATGAAAAGATTAGAAAATGCCATTTGTGAACAATCTGTGTATCTTGTCATTCGGATGGTATTCAAAGATAACATTTCCTGTAATCGATGCATATGTACACATGCTGAATTTCAGAGCTTGTGCTCTGTTCATACAAGGCCAAAACAATTAGGCATTTTGCTTTTTGCATTAGCTTCATTATAATCTTAGTCACTAAAATATAGGTCACAGAGCTCACCTTACACACATTTTAATGACTTTGATTGTAAAATACAAGGTTTCCAGAATTTAAAAAAACAAACCAACCCTATTTTTGTACCTATTGACTTTCTTGAATGTTATCAATACCAGCATATAGGAAACTTTTTTCATTCTATTTTTATGGTATTATTTTTCCAATCAGCCATTATCTTATGTGATACAAAAACCTAATGAACTATAAATGATAGCAACATCATGATTTGCAATACTTCCTGACTATGATAAAAAGTTCTTATTATGGTGGGACATTCTATTTTCATTTGTTCCATGGGTTGAACATCTTCTGATAGTAGTGGAAGTCTCATGGACAGAAAGAGGGCAGGGTATGCAGCAGAGATCTATAATATGGTTAAGTGATTTGGAGCATGGTTCCCAAATGAGAGAATTGTGATTTTAGATTTTTTTATACAAAATATCATTCAGAAACCTATTGAAAGCAGATTTGTTGCATTACAAAGAATAGATTAGTGTCTGTGGGTGAAATCTCCCATCAACTTCAGTGGGACAGTTTCACCTTGTGTGTTTTTTTGTTTTTTGTTTTGTTTTTTTTTACTTCAAGATGGGGTTAACCATGGATCTTGATGATTTACTGTATTGTTTTAAAAAATATTTATTATTTCAAAGTCCATGGTTCTCACACACCATTGCATGGAATTTTGTATGGTGATTTACCTCAGAGCACTGCCAGATCAGGCTGGTACAATTTTATAGCCACTTTGCACTCATGGAAATGATTACTCAAGCTGCAAGCCCATAGGGAATCAGGCCCAATACCAATAAGGAAAAAGAAAGTAATTTTTAGACAGATCAAAGTGTGGTAACTTATGGTATCAGGGTGGCCATACATCCCATTTTGGCCAGAAAATTCCTGCTTTTAAACTTTCCTGGCTGTCCCAATGTTTCTTGCAAAATTGGGCATTTTGTCACGTTGGCTCTTCCCAACTGATGAACTGGCAAGAGAAAAACAAACAAATGCCCAGTTTGCCAAAAGCTGGGGGAGCAGGGCTATCCCTAGGCATACGTGAAATAGGTGGATGCATAGGGCACCTGAAAATTTTGGGCACCAATATTTTGGATGTCGCTACATAGCCACATGCTGTATGTGCTGGGGCAGCTCTCAGCTGGCAGCAGGGCAGAGCAGGGCTGCCCTCCCTCCTGCTTCCATCCCACCCTCCCTCAGCCAGGCCATCATCCAGTGGTGGAGAGGATTCCTGCTCAGCCTCTGTGGCTCTGCTCCAACCACTCGGTGGCGTGATGGCTTGGCGAAAAGCCTTGGGGTTTCTGGCTGCCTCACACCATGGATAGCTGTGCTCCCCTGGAGCATGGCTCCCATCTCCTCCCTGTGCTCTTGGGGCTCTGCCAGGCCTGGGGCAGTGCTGTTGGGAGGGTGCTGTGCATGCAGCTCCCCCAACCTGTGAGCCTTCCCTAGCCTTGCCAGTGTTTAAATACAGATCTATAATATGGTTAAGTGATTTGGAGCATGGTTCCCAAATGAGAGAATTGTGATTTTCGATTTTTTTTATACAAAATCATCATTCAGAAACCTATTGAAAGCAGATTTGTTGCATGACAAAGAATAGATTAGTGTCTGTGGGTGAAATCTCCCATCAACTTCAGTGGGACAGTTTCACCCTGTGTGTTTTTTTTTATTTTTCTGGGTTTTTTTTACTTCAAGATGGGGCTGAGGGAGGGAGGCGCCCCAAACTATGTGAGGCAGGAGGAGGCACAGACACCCCCAACCCAAGGGTTCTTTCTGCTCCAGTTAAGACTCCTTGGCCTGGGAGTTTTTCATATTTTTTATTTGCTAAGAATGTTTTAAACAGGTTTCCAGCTCTCCCTAATTGAATACAAATATTTAATTCCAACCCCTGGTAGTTCATACAGGAAATGTGAAAAGTGAAATATGTGATGGTTCCATTTTATGAGGATAGCACATGGCCGGTATTTGGCCAGCTTTAGATTTTGTTTTGTCACCCCCTCTTCCCCCCTCTCACACTCACACTCACACTCACAGAGTCTCCCTCATGAAATTCCCCCGCCCCACAAACACACACATGAGGACTCTCCACATCCATGTCACTTTCCCCACTTAGTTGTGCTGTGAGGCATCCGGAGTCACTGCTCTCATGCCCGCTCCTGACACAGTCTAGGCAAAGAAAATGATCTGAATATAGGGATCCCTGATGTTGCCCCTCACTGTCCCCCTCACAACACCCTAGTTGTGTGCAGGGCAAAGGAGCAGCAGTCCCAGGCGCAGTGAGCAGCAATGCCAGCTGTTTTGTGCATCCATGTCAGTTTCCCCAGGTTGCTGCAGGAGGGAGTTGCAGGGGTTAGCAGTACATGGGTGCAGGGATTAGGGGCGCAGGAGGGGGAGCAGGCCTGTGTGTGCTGCCAGCTGCCTTTGTCCTCCCTGATCCATGTTTCAGTAGCATAGGCCCTGATAGCAGCAGCTAGGGGCAGTGGGTAGAGGAGCTGAGCTGGGCCAGGAGGGAGGGGACCATGCCATTAGTCATGGTGGGTTCGCTCCACTCAGCTGGCTGTGGAGAGCGGCTCTGGCCCTGTGGGGTGGGCAAGTGAGTCAGTTGGCATGGAGTAACCCAGCTCCTGAGCAGGTTTTGTCCAGTGTCTGTGCCCCCTTAACACACTGGGGTCAGGAGAGCACCATTTTATAACCCTGCGTAGGGCCCCATAAATCCTAAGGATAGCCCTGCTGGGACAAAGGTGTGAAGGAGCATTGGGAGGGGGCAGTGACATGAGGTGCTTGGCAGCAGGACTCAGGGGCAGCCCCAAGTGGCATGGATCTCTGAGGAGTCAGATCTCTCCTTGGGCAGTATGAAGGTGGGGGGGAGGGGTCAGCCTCTGCCACGGGCAGGAGGGTCAGGTGCTCAGCCCGAGCCACGGACATGGAGCCAGACGACAGGGGGACAAGCGGGCATGTGCTCCAAGGCCCAGTGGTTTATTAAGGCCCAGAGCTCCTGGCCATTGCCGCCACTGCAGCAGCGGTGGATGGAGCGCTGAACCCTTTAAATCACTGCTGGAGCCCTCAGCGGCATGCTCTGGGTGGTGCTGATGGGCCAGTTGGGGGAGGCTAGCCTCCAGCCCCATGTCTTCCACCTGAGGCCTTGCCCCTACCAGGAGCATGGAGCCCTCTCATCTTGCTCAAGGGCCTGGCAATTCTGTCAGCCTCCCTGGCCATGAGGGCTGGAGGGGGGGGGGCAGGTGGTGGAAAGGTTGGTATGGCAGTTTGTGCTTAGGCGAGCTCCAGCTATCCCACTTAAAAATTTAGGAAAGATGGTTAGCCTTTACCGTATACACTTAAAGAGATACCCAGATGTGGAGAATCAGCTATACACCCAGCAAGTCTTAGGGCTCATCTAACCCCACAGTTTGAGCACAGATCTAACTAAGTTGGTTGAGAAACGGATTCAGTTAAATCCCTCTAGTCTGGAAATAGTGTACTTTTAATCTGAAGAAGCCTTCTGATTTTTCTTAAAAATGGTATTTTACTAGCTAAAACAAAATTGCCCTAGAAATTGTTGTGGTGGGGTGGGGGTGGGGGTGGGGGTGGGGAGGGGGGAAGTTCTATCATCTGTCTTATGTAAGAGGTCAGACATAATCACAGTGATCCTTTCTGGTACTGGAAATTCTGAATCCCTGAAATATGGCACTCTTAGTATGAAGAAAGAGTGTTCATGACATGCGGATGCACAGATGTAATTAAATTGGTTTCTCAACTTATTTAAATTGGTGCTCAAACTGTAGACTAGCTCTAGAGTTCATCAGATCTATAATTACGCCTAATGGGAGCTATGTATTCACAGAGGATAATAAGGATTTTATCCAGACTATATAGTCCAATCAATCTTTCCCATAGATCAACTGTTGATTGAGGTGCTAGATGATGAGGAAGGAAAGGGAAGGTTTGTCATTAAAAAAAAAATAGGTATGTGTAGGGATAATCAGATCATACCTGTAAGTCTGTACACTATGAAACTCCACAGTTATTTAGACATGAGTCTGAGCAAAGCCATAATTAAACCCAGCTGATTTTTTTTATTTGTGAAAGATTTGTAGGGTGTATACATTACAGAAAATAATTATAATTAGGCAGCTATTAAGCGTTAGTGAATTTTTTTTTTAATGGAAACTCTTCTTACAAGTTGACATTTTCTTTACAGTATACATCAAAACTTAATTTCCTTACAATGGTACGTTTGTAGGGGTAATAAGCAAATCGGTATAATATAGCTTTATTGTCCTAATGACACAAAGATGTGCTGTTTTTAAACATGTCATGACAGATAAATCATTTAATCAAGAATGCATGTTAACTGCAGGGATGTAAAACAACTAAAATATTGCATTATTTCTCAGTGGCTTAACTCTTGCATGTGAATTCTAGTAAATGTATTCATGTTTCCTTGTTCTTGTGGTATTAAGTACTGCAAGCTTAAAAAAGGGGAGGAATATGAGCATTTATGAACATTAATTTTGCCTAAATACAATTTTCTTGGAGATGGTGCATTTCAAAGTTGAGCCCTTGAGGTGAGTATTCTCAACTCCCACTGACTTCAACTTGAATCAAGGGACATCATAAGATAATACCTTCAATTGACATTGTTTTTGAAGTGGTGTTGTCTTGTCCAAACTTCCATGGTGCAGAAATGAAGCCCTTTATTTTTAAAGTCACCCATTGGAGCCCTTTAAGACTAGAATAAGAAAGATATGTCACTCACTGGATCATGCCAGAAAAATTCTCTAGAGACAACAGAGCAAAAAACCTTCAGCTCCCGATATTAAATATGGAGCTTTCCAAGCCCTGCCAGACCCTGAAGGTCATGGATTCAGGCTTTGTACCCACTCATCAGGCTGGTATTGGAAGGAACTATGAAAAAAAAAAAGTAACCCAGGGCACATGAGTGACACATGAAGGGGAGACACTCCTCCTCTACTCCGGATTTTCAGCCACAAGCCCTTTCTTGGAGTTAGGTGCTTAAACCAGGTGAGCACTTTCTTGTGACACTCTTCCCTATACCCCCCATGATAGTCTAATGGTGAGGGCCTTTAGCTGGTATGTAGGAGCTGGCATGTTCAAATCTCTGGATTAAAGAAGGGATCAAAAGCCAGTTCTCTTAAATCCCAGCTGAGTTCCCAACTATGAGGTCATGGGGTATTCTGGGGTGGGCCTTGTGACAGATGTGTTTCTTAAGAGCATGTTATACAAATACATGCAGGAATACACTAGGGCTGTGTCTAGACTGGCCCTTTTTGCGCAAAAGCGACTGCTTTTGCGCAGAAACTAGCCAGCTGTCTACACTGGCCGCTTGAATTTGCGCAAGAGCACTGATGTTCTAATGTAAGAAATCAGTGCTTCTTGCGCAAATACTTTGACGCTCCCATTCGGGCAAAAGTCCTTTTGCGCAAAAACTTTTGCGCAAAAGGGCCAGTGTAGACAGCTAGCTAAGACTTTTGCGCAAAAGCAGGCTACACGGAAAAAAACCCTTTGGACGCACGGAGACCCCGTAGCCACCCTGGACTTCCTGGCAACTGAGCTCCTTAAAGCAGACGCAGGGCTGCTGAGCTCACGCGGCAGGAGACCAGCACGGACCTCTAGGCAGAGGTCTGCCACGTGGCCCCTGCCATGCTCAGCAACCACCCCGCAGCAGGATGGCAGCTCTGGGCGATCAGCCACCCGCACCCCCAGCGCAGGAGGCCCCCAGGGGCCGAAAAAGACGGGCCCCATCCTGGTCCTCAGGGGAGCTGGACAGCCTGCGGACCTGTGGCAGGAGGAGGAGGACCTCCATGACACCCACTCCTGGCGCCGCAATGCCGAGATCTTCACCCGCATGGCCCAGGAGCTCGCTCAGCAGGGACATCCAGCCCGGACCCTCGAGCAAGTCCGGGCTAAGGTGAAGGAGCTGCGCCTGGGCTATGTGCGGGCCAGCGAGGGTCAGGGGGCAGGAGCCGACACCTGCCCTCACTACGACTGGCTCCACGCCATCCTGGGCCAGCCAGCCCTGCAAGCCCCGGAGGGCCCCGTCGACAGCAGCGTGCCCCCCCCCCCCGTCACCAGGACCACCGAGGCGGGGGAAGGAGACAGCAGTGCGTCGGAGGACGAGGCCAGCACTGCCACCCAGCAGGCCCCCTCCGGCAGCCCCGACGTCTCCCACGCATCCTCGGAGGCCGGGGAAGGATTCACCGGTGAGTGATGCACTTTGCACTCACAAGGGCGGTGGGGGGGAGGGGTCAGGCGCCCGGAGGGCGGACGGGGAGAACATGTCACTCAGGCCACGTGAGCTGCACGCTGTGCAGCATTAGGCAGTAAGCAGCACATGCAACCACGTGCAGCCTGGTGACTGAGCCGCACGTGGCCGCGGCAGGCAGCTCCAGGGCACGCCTGGGACCATGCTGCTCACACACATCTGGCGGGACCAGGGGGAAGGGTGGACGCCGGCTGGAACCAGCCAGGGCCCCAGGGACTCAGGCCAGAGCCCACACCTCCGCAAGGGTGCAGCATGCAGAACGGCACACTGTCCCATGCCTGGCTGTGAGGCACAGCCAGCTGCTCCTGGAAAAACCACAGCGTCACAGCCCTGTGAATGTGGCCCCCACTGAGCCCCTCGCCTGCTCCCGGTGCCTTGGCTGGCTCCCCGAGGGAAGTCCCCACTGCGGCCACGCGTGTCCCTGGGCTACGTGTGTGAGGGATAGTGGGAGGGAGAAGGGGGGGAAGCGCTTGGGCCGCCCCTAGGGCCGCCTGAGTTTTGCTGCAAGGATGGGACCACCCCCCCTTCCCCAGTCACTCTCCTGGTTCCATCCAGGAGATATCCCACGTGATGGGGATCTGAGAGCCCAGACCACCTCTGCCAGATGTGCTCCCAGGCACTGTGTGGGGATGCATCTCGCTCCCTGTCAAACACCAGTGATTAGCCCAAAGCCTCACAGCCTCCACCGGCAGGGAGTTCCACAGGTTAACGCAACACAAGTGCCCGCCCACCCTTCACGGGGCCAGGACACAGACCGGTGGTTACAATACATGGAGGAGGACCCTATTCCAGGTGCGGTCCTCCTTGCAAACATACAACACGGGGGGTAGGGGGGGAACTGAGTGGGCCCAAGCCACACTACTGCGGTGTCGCCTGGGCTCAGGGGTGGAGGGCATGAGGTGTGGGGACAGTGGCCGGCCTGCCTGCCTGACCCATCCTTTCTTCTCTTCTCTGCAGCGGGACCAAGCACAAGCCGGGGACCCTCCAGTCCGGCAGCAGCGGCACCCCCAGCTGCCCAACCACACAGTCACAGGCTCCGCCACCGGGACCAGCTCCTTCGGCGCCGTGTGCAGGCCGTCGAGCGCATCGAGGCATCGATTTGCCAACGCGTCGAGGGGGACCTGCAGTGGTGCCAGGAGGCCTGGGCTGCCTTCCAGGCCCAGTGCACGCAGATGGCTGACTCCATCGCCACCCTCACTGCCCACATAGCCCATGCCATTCACTATGGCATGGCCTTACCCCATACCCCCGCCATCCCTCCCCTAGCACTGCCCATGCCCCCTCCTGCCCCTGCAATAGCCCCTCCTGCCGCCCCTGCAATAGCCCCTCCTGCCCACCTCCCCGTGCAGCCTGCCCCGATGTGGCCTGCCCCGCATGTCCAGGTTATTGTATTACTCGAGGTAACTGTAATAAATGATTTGAGATGCCAATTAGCCAACTAAATTTAAGAGGATTACAAAATGCAGACACCAAATTCTGTATCTATCACTGGTCGTTCCTTTAAGTGGTCATTGGTTTGTGGCGCATAAATAAATACTGATACTTTTAAGTAAAATTTAAACCACAACTATATTAACATAGATAACAAACAAGCAAGAAAGGTTAAAAGACGCACACAAAAGAATATGTACATAGTCTAGACGCAGGGGACAATGGTAGCGTTGCTGGCAACCTCAATCCCTTGGTCCTTCCGGGCCTCGGGAGAGGAACAGCCAGGAGATCCCTCGATGGAAGACGACGGCGAAGCTGGCAACCTCAATCCTTTGGTCCCTCCGGGCCTCGGGAGAGGAACAGCCAGGAGAGCCCTCGAAGACGACTGGAATCGGGTACACTGACTCGAGCCTTCCGCACGAACCATGAATCCTCTTCCTGTTCTTCGGGACAGCTCGGACAGGCGATGGTGGCCTAAACCCTAGCCTAAACTAAAAAGAAAAACCCTAGCTATGTCTGACGCACCCGACGAACATTCACGATGACAGCCGATGTGCTTGGAACCGACGCTTTACAATGCGGGGAGGTAAGGGGAGGGGAGGGAGAAGGCTAGGGGATGGGATGGAGTCATATGGGGAGACCGAGGCGACCCTACTATGGGGCTTGTGTGAACATGTCTGTCAGGGCCTCTCTGATGCGCACCCCATCCTGGTGTGCCTGGCGGATGGCAGCTGTGTGGGGCTGTTCAAACGTCTGTGCCTCGGCTGCCATCCATGCAGGGAGGAAGGCCTCCCCACTCCGCTCCACAATGTTGTGGAGCACGCAGCACGCGGCCAGTACCTCCGTTGCATTCTGCTCACCCATCTCGAGACAGGTGAGCAAACAACGGAAGCGGGCTTTTAAGCAGTTGAAGGCAAGCTCCACCTGATTTCAGGCCCGGTTGAGGCGGTCGTTGAACTGGGCCCGGTTCTGGTCCGGCCGCCCCATGTAGGGCCGCATTAGCCAGGGCAGCAGGGGGTAGGCCGCGTCCCCGACAACGCAGATGGGCATAGGCACATCCCTGACAGTCAACTCCCGCCGGGGGAAGTAGGTGCCTGCATCCAGCCTGAAAAACAGTCCGGAGTTGCGGAGAATGCGGGCGTCGTGTGCCCTGCCAGACCAGCCCGCGTACACATTCAAGAAGCGGTCCCGGTGGTCCACGAGGGCCTGGAGAACAATAGAGCAGTACCCCTTCCTGTTCATGAAATGGGCTGCTCGATGCTCCGGGGCCCGGACGGGGATGTGGGTAGCATCCAGGGCTCCCCCACAGTTGGGGAACCCGAGGGCAGTGAAGCCGGCCAGCGTAGCGTCCACGTTGCGCAGGTGGATCACTCTCGGTAGCAGGACATCATTGATGGCATGGACGACCTGCAGAAGGGTGCAGAGAAACACAAGGGAACACATCACATAAGGCAGGGGTGAGTGTGCGCTCCCTTGGGCCCCCCCCGCCCCGTGATTCCCTCTGTCCTCATGCACGTGCACACACACCAGGGCCCCCCTCGCCCCATGGTCCCCCCCCCACCAGCAGGCCTGTGCAAGGGAGGGACGGCCCAAACCCCTGGGTGACCCAGCCTGGAGTCTTGGCTGCCCCTGGGCATGGAGTGCAGCACCCTCCCCCCACCCCACTCCCCCTGGGACTTACCTCCATGACGATCAGACCGATGGTGGATCTTCCCACCCCGAATTGGTGTGCCACTGATCGGTAGCTGTCCGGGGTGGCCAGCTTCCATAGCACGATGGCGACCCTCTTCTTCACGGGGATGGGCGCACGCAGCCGGGTGGTGGCTCTCTGGAGCATGGGGGTGAGCCAGGCACACATCTCCAGGAACGTCCGCTTTCGCATGCAGAAATTCCGGCGCCATTGCTGGTCGTCCCATTTCCCAAGGACCAGCCGGTCCCACCAGTCTGTACTGGTGTCCAGTCTCCAGAGTGGCCTCTCCACGGTGGGGTGAGGATGCCACAGGGACTCCATGGCCTCTCTGGTGAGGGAGTCCCAGGCGATCTGCGCCTCCTGGTCCTGGAACACGAGGGTACCAGCCTGGAGCACCAGCTGCAGGCACTCGAAAATGGCCGACAGGGGCCAGAGCAGGCACATGGCCACCCCTGGTTCCATGGCAGACAAAGCAAGGCACAAGAAACCAAAACCAGGAAAAAGCAGTAGGGGGCAAAAGGCAGTGGTGTCCAAAAGGCAGAGGGCAACCACCAAACCTGCTATGGCTGTCAGTCCCTGCCAGAGGTCCTAACGCACGGAGCAGGAGACAAACGGCTGTCCGGCGAGACCCATTAAAGCACGTGTCTGAATGGAGCTCCAGCCCCGCCCCTGGAAAGGGCTGGTGCCCTTTTGCCCTCTTCAAAATGGTTCCGGGCTTCTGCTTTTGTGCAAAAGCGCGCTGCCAATGTAGACGTGCTTTTGCGCAAATACTTTTAACGGAAAAACTTTTCCGTTAAAAGTATTTGCACAAAATCATGCCAGTCTAGATGTAGCCTAGGTGTATTAAACAGAAATTAAAAGGCACAGTGACTAGAACCAAATCCCTGCAAGCTGCATGGAAACTTTTTAAAGACACCATAATAGAGACCCAACTTAAATGTATACCCCAAATTAAAAAACATAGCAAGAGACCTAAAAAAGAGTCACCGTGGCTTAACCACCATGTAAAAGAAGCAGTGAGGGACAAAAAGGCATCTTTTAAGAAGTGGAAGTCCAATCCCAGTGAGATAAATAGAAAGGAACATAAACACTGTCAAATCAAGTGTAAAAATGTAATAAGAAAAGCAAAAAAAGATTTTGAGGAACAGCTAGCCAAAAACTCAAAAAGAAATAACAAAATGTTTTTTAAGTACATTAGAAGCAGGAAGCCTGCTAAAAAACCAGTGGGTCCCCTAGACGATCGAGATATAAAAGGAGCAATCAAGGACGATAAAGCCATTGCGGAGAAACTAAATGATTTCTTTGCTGCAGTCTTCACGGCTGAGGACGCTGGAGAGATTCGCAAATCTGCACCGTCCTTTGTGGGTGATGAATCTGAGGAACTGTCCCGGATTGAAGTGTCATTAGAGGAGGTTTTGGAACAAATAGAAAAATTTAATGTTAACAAATCTCCGGGACCGGATGGCATTCATCCAAGGGTTCTAAAAGAACTCAAATGGGAAATTGCTGAACTATTATCTGTGGTTTGTAACCTATCCCTTAAATTGGCTTCCGTACCTAATGACTAGAAGGTAGCCAACGTGACACCAATTTTTAAAAAGGGCTCTAGAGGCGATCCTGGCAATTACAGACCAGTTAGTCTAACTTCAGTACCGGGCAAATTAGTCGAAACAATAGTAAAGAATAAAATTGTGAAGCATGTAGAAGAACATAATTTATTGGGCAAAAGTCAACATGGTTTCTGTAAAGGGAAATCCTGTCTTACTAATCTATTAGAGTTCTTTGAAGGGGTTAACAAACATGCGGACAAGGGGGATCCAGTAGATATAGTATACTTAGATTTTCAGAAAGCCTTTGACAAGGTCCCTCACCAAAGGCTCTTGTGTAAATTACATGGCCATGGGATAAGAGGGAAGGTCCTTTCCTGGATTGAGAACTGGTTAAAAGACAGGAAACAAAGGGTAGGAATAAATGGTAAATTTTCAGAATGGAGAGGGGTAACTAGCGGTGTCCTCCAAGGGTCAGTCCTAGGACCAATCCTGTTCAACTTATTCATAAATGATCTGGAGAAAGGGGTAAGCAGTGAGGTGGTAAAGTTTGCAGATGATACCAAACTGTTTAGGATAGTCAAGACAGAAGCAGACTGTGAGGGACTCCAAAAAGATCTCACCAAACTGAGTGATTGGGCAACAAAATGGCAAATGAAATTTAATGTGGATAAGTGTAAAGTAATGCACATCGGGAAAAATAACCCCAACTATACGTACAGTATGATGGGGGCTAATTTGGCTACGACAAATCAGGAAAGAGATCTTGGAGTTATCGTGGACAGTTCTCTGAAAACTTTCACGCAGTGTGCAGCGGCAGTCAAAAAGGCAAATAGGATGCTCGGAATTATTAAGAAAGGGATAGAAAATAAGACCCACAATATCTTACTGCCCCTGTATAAAACTATGGTACGCCCACATCTTGAATACTGTGTACAGATGTGGTCTCCTCACCTCAAAAAAGATATTTTGGTCTTGGAAAGGGTTCAGAAAAGGGCAACTAAAATGATTAGGGGTTTGGAATGGGTCCCATATGAGGAGAGGTTAAAGCGACTGGGACTTTTCAGTTTAGAAAAGAGGAGACTGAGGGGGGGGATATGATAGAGGTATATAAAATCATGAGTGGTGTGGAGAGGGCCGATAAAGAAAAGTTATTTATTAGTTCCCTAAATAGAAGAACTAGAGGACACCAAATGAAATTTATGGGTAGCAGGTTTAAAACTAATAAAAGAAAGTTCTTCTTCACACAGCGTGTAGTCAGCCTGTGGAACTCCTTGCCAGAGGAGGCTGTGAAGGCTAGGACTATAATAGAGTTTAAAGAGAAGCTAGATAATTTCATGGAGGTTAGGTCCATAAAAGGCTATTAGCCAGGGGATAAAATGGTGTCCTTGGCCTTTGTTTGTCAGAGGCTGGAGAGGGATGGCAGGAGACAAATCGCTTGATCATTGTCTTCGGTTCACCCTCTCTGGGGCACGTGGTGCTGGCCACTGTCGGCAGACAGGATACTGGGCTAGATGGACCTTTGGTCTGACCCAGTACGGCCGTTCTTATGTTCTTATGTTCTTATGTTCTTATAACCTGTTTCTCCCCCCGCCCCTCATTTTAACGATAGAACTAAAACAGACTCCATAAAGAGTCTCTTCATTATTTTAAAATTTGATTCTAGTGGATGCTTGACTCTTTTGGCTGAACTGTGCTATGGAACAACAGCTGAACTCACTCAGAAGTTGAAATCACTAGGTTTGGCCCAGAGCCAAATCCATCATGAGGCCTGCAGCAGTAGCTGCTGGGAGCAGGGGCAGTGGTAGGTGGCTAGCAGGGCAGCTGGTGGGCAGTGGGAGTGGCCGGCGGCCGGATGGCAGGAATAGTGGCAGGCAGCCAGCGGGAGAAGTGGTAGGCAGCTGGTGGGAACAGCAGCGAGTGGCTGGCAGGAGCAGCACATAAGTGTCATTGCCACATGTTCAATGAGCGGAGACATCATGATGATGTACCTATGAACTCTGGGCCTGCACTGACTGTACAGAGCTGTGAGTGGGATGTTTGAAGTGGGGGTGGAACCACACTATATGAGCTGCGGGTTGGACTAAAGTTCTTTAAGCAAAAGACTCTGCCCTGCAGACTCTAGGAATGGTACCTTGCTTACAGGTTTTCTTTGTTTATGTTACGGGTTTTCTTTGTTTGTGTGTTTCCACAGATTGATACTAGAATACTGTTATTAAACAGATTATTTCTATCTCCAACTCAGTGCTCGTGAGAGGATCAGAATTGTCTTTAAAGGTGCCCAGTGGGTAGGTTGGAATTTTCCCAGTTTACTGGGTGGAGGCTCAAGTCAGTGGGGGCTCATGGTTACACTGTTGAGAGAACTTCCCTAGATACTGAACCCAACCCTTCTGGCGGCTGACTGCTACTGGAAGAAGGGTTATGTAAGTGAGGAATCAACCCAAGACTTCCCACTTCTTCGGCAAATGCCTTAGCTACTGGGCTGTTGGATGTTCTGAGGTGCACAGCTATTTGCCTGAAAACCCCCAGATCTCTTTGATGCAGGGTCCAATCCAGGAATCCTTCTCAGAGCACACATACTGTATTGAGCATTCAGGGGCGTTGACACCTGGGGGGGATGTGTGTGTGAGTGGGGGGTGCTACACATTCCTGGAAGGGGTGGGGCCTGAGGCAGAAGGGGCAGGGTTGGGGCAGCCAGCCCTCCATGCAGCCCAGAGCACCACTCCTGCCCTCAGAGCCACCTGGAGCATACCATGTCGCCCCCTGAACCCTTAAAGCTGCCTGGAGCACACAGCAAGGCACACTGGCAGTGATTTAAAGGTCACAGGGCTCTGGTTGCTGCTGCCACTGCAATAGCCCTGTGTCCTTTTGAGTCACCAGGCCGTGGGGCCATTGTCTCTCCCCTCTCCTCCCCCCCGTGTCAGGCCTGCAAGCACCTCAGGCAAAGTATGTGGAGGAACACCTATTTTGAGAAGCTTGCTGAGGTTTTGACTTGCAGTAGGGCTCTAAGATTTTTGTGTGAGATGGCATCTGCATTTAGGCATCTCTGCTCATGCCTACTGACATAAACATAAGGGACTTTATGGGCCTGCAGGATTAGGCAGCAGCTGAGCAGCAATTCTGTGTGAGAATGTTGGTGTCCACATGTTGGCCATAGCCACTTACGTACCTTTGTCAATCAAGCCCCAACTCCTTATACTCCATGGCACACTTGTTTTTCAACAGTGAGGGTATGTCGATACAGCAAAGTTATTTCGAAATAATAGCCCTTATTTCGAAATAACTTTCCTAGTGTCTACACAGCCAAACTGCTATTTCAAAATTAATTCAAAATAGCGGAGCGCTTATTTCGAATTTGATAAACCTCATTCTACGAGGAATAATGCCAAATTCGAAATAGCTATTTCGAAATAAGTGCTGTGTAGACACTTATTTTGAAATAGGGGGCCTCCAGCCTTCCCAGGGTGCCCTGGTGGCAACTCCAGCCTCAACCAAGAACACCTCTCTCCCTCCCGCCCTCCCCGGAGCCCTTAAAGGGGTAGACTCTGGCCACAGTGCCTGTGCCAGCTCCAAGCCTGCCAGCCCAGAGCCAGCAGTCACTGCCCCTGACCAAGTGGCCCCAAAACATGAGCCAGCAAGCCACTGGCAGCCAGCCCTCCACCGCTCCCCAGGAGCAGTCTGTCAGCTCCCAGGAGCCCGCCAGGGCCCAGAGAAGGCGGGCGCCTTCCTGGTCCAGGGTGCAGCCCCACACAGTAAGTCCTGACCTGGTGCCCTGCTGGAACTGGTTCTGGCCGGCCTTAAATGCGATTCAGAGTCCACTCAGTGTGGACACGCTATTTCAAAATAGCAAAATGCTATTTCGAAATGCATTTTGTGTGTAGACGCGTTATTTCGAAATAAGCTATTTTGAAATAACTATTTCAAAATAAGATATTTCGAAATAACACTGTAGTGTAGACATACCCTTAGAGATTAAAACTGTGCTATCAAATGTATTTGCTGTAGGGCACCAGCCATTTTCATATTTAGGTGTATTGTAGATAGCCAACTAATGTAGATGTATGAATACAAAAAGCATGTTAGAGATGCGCAAAAAGTAGAATACACTTTAAAAATCTTCCAGAACCATTGCTTCTGATAAAGAGCCATTCCCTCAGGCACATTTAGTCCCTTAGAAAATGGAGGAGCTTTTAAAAAGTAAACCCCAGCAGTTTTCAGGAGCTTTAAACAAACTCCCCTGTTCCTAATCTTGCCTCCCTGGACTGTAGGTTTATTCCAACAACAACATGCTCCTAGATAAGCCTCTAGAGAAATCATCTAAGAAACCACTCTGTGGGACAGACAAACCTCCTTTTTATAGGGGACTTTTATAACTAACAGCATAGTTCAGCTAACCCACAAGTGGACCAAGGTAACTTGCTGCCCCACTTCAGTCAGGATGAGCAGAATTAGTTATACTATGCAACCAACAGCTGATCTTTTTGGTATTTTATTTCTGATTCCTTAGGTCAGAGCATGGATTTTACATTAAAATGTTCTGATTATTAAGAGAACAATTAATGATTCATTTCAAGCTAAAGAACACTTGAGTGCAAAGTGGGAGGAGGGAGTCAAAAACAGCTAAAGATCTGAGTCTTTCAGAAGTACAGATCTGACAATATAAATGATGAATCATATCTTCAAGTACACTCTAGGTACTACAAGTGCAATAAAGTAGATCCTATCTTCCTTATTACTCATATATTTTGTACAATATTTAAACAGAAGTGTGATACAATAGCATTCTGAAGAATATGGTCGGGCAATACTGAAAAAAATTACATACTCTGGGAAAAAGATTATAAAGACCAAAATACAAATAAGCATTCCAATCCCTCACTACACCTGTGGCTGGAATTCTTTTGTAGATGATGGGTGTCTCTTCCTGGCTTATTCAATGTTCAATAAGAACTGAAGTATTCACTTTTTGCTATTTTACAACATGGTAGAGCGTTCAGTATATATAATAGCTATACTCCCACATGTAAATGTATCTACTAGTTAAAAATGTGATCCTATATTTATTAATTATTTTGTGCCTTAAAAAACATTGTCAACTATTTTTAACAAATTTGCACATTAGACTCTACTCAGAAACTCAGAATGTTAAACATACGATTTAAGAATTACAAGGGCACTTGGAAATGCTCTTTTTTTTACCATATTTGGCATGTGATTTACAATAATTCAATGATGAAGTGCATTTTGGAATTACTGAAAGCTTTACTGGGCAATGAGAGAGATTAAAGCAAAAATGAAACATCTCCAAGTCTAGGCACTTTCCTGATGTTTTAATTATAATATGGATCCCCCTTTAAATTGTATTTTTGATTTTTTTTTTGCCATATGTTAATTCACCTCCCAGTAATTTGCGTAATTGTTTTCAGGCTTTGTAGCTAAATGTTGTCATAGTAACAGTGTAAAGTGATATATTTCTGAAAAAAATTAGGCTTAGCAATAATTCTAGGCATGTGCTAAGTCCCCTCTACTCACTAATCACTTTAATCATGGGGGGAAAACCTCTTCTTACAAATTACTCTTGCACTAGTCATCTTGTGGCATAAACTACTCAGTTCATCATCTTCAAAGACCAATGATAAGTAAAATTTCCAAAATTCTGTGGAAATAATGAAGAATATGTCAGCTAGCTTGTGAGTCTCTTAAAAGTTGTGGATAGGCATTCTGGTTGCTTGCTTAACAGATGCTAAACATTGCAGCTTATACTATAATGCTCTTTCACATCATGAGCTTGTTTGAGGAGAACCAAAGGCTCATTATATAAAAAGTAGTTACCATCATGTGTACTATAGAATTGAGCAGAAGCACTGGTATTAATGCCTATGACATGAAGAACATTGGAAACTTTGAGATGTGATGCTGCCAAAGACTTTTGCATGTCTCCTGGATAGAGAGGAAGATGAATGCTTATGTTAAAAATTCATAGGAGAGAAGTAGACCCTGCTATCAGATAACAACAATGCAAATTTGCGTACTTTGGTCACATCAGGTGTAGAGATGGAAATAACCTCAAGAACATTGTAATGGAAGAAATGATAGTGGAGGGGAATTCATAGTAGGAAACAACAAGTGAGGAGATTGATATGTGGTGTGAGTCTTATGAGGTCATGTAATAAGTGTTCAAAGCCAGTGATGGACTGAAAAGGCTTCAGAAAATTGTGCTATGATGGCACAGACATTATTATATATCTATCTATCTATCTATCTATATATATATTTAATTTACTTTTTTACTAGTGTTAAAAATTGCAGATAAAGTGGGTGAAATAATATATTTTATTGTACCAATTTCTTCTGGTGAAAGAAACAAGCTTTTAAGCAACATAGAGGTAGTCTTCTATTCAAAAGCTTACATCTCTCGCCAACAGAAGGTGATCCATCAAAAAGATACTATCTCATCCACCTTGTCTCTCTCATATGCTGGGACCAAACACAGCCACAACAACACTGCAAACAAAAATCAGAATATAGTTCTGGGCTGGGATTTTCAGAAGAACCTAAAGCAAGTGTTTATTTCTCAATGAAAATCAATGGGAGACGGGTTCCTTAATGTTTCAGATACTTAAGCCATATCCAGGCAGTTAAAAGAACAAAGTGACTAAGATAAAAACTGGTAGTACAGACAGGAGGTAAGGGGGACATTATTACTGTACATAAAAAGGAAAAAATATGGTACATGGATACTAGGATAATAGCACAACAATATGGGTGCCAAATTATTCTAAGGCATGTGCAAGTGCCATGTGCAAGTGAAGAAAAATGAGTGCTCCTGGAGAAAATAGGGGCATTGGTAGAGGAGAAGAGGATGAATTCTTCTGTGATCTTTTAGATTAAGTAGCTGCCACTTAAGCAGAGACTATCCTCAGAGGGCCAGCGTGAGGTGTGTGCAGTCAGTTCCCCCACACACGGCCCCATGCTTTATTACTGGAGATTTAGGCAATTAATTTTATTACATATTAAAACAATAATGATTAAATGTTCAAATTATATTAAAAATACCTATATACATACATTTGTTTTGTAGAAGTAAAATGTTCCTCATGACATATACAAATAAGGTCGAAATACGTATGCCCATTTTAAACCAAGTATCATAACAAAATCTGTAATGTGTGCACTTGTGACAGGGTGTACGTATCTTGCACTGGGCCAGGAGGGCTTAATGTGCTGAGGAGGGAGGAAAATGCCGTCCCCCAACCACACTGGGCATGCTTCAAGTGCTAGAACAGTATAAAAGGGAGCAGCTCAGCTCAGTCTGGGCTGGATGTGAGAGAAGGACCTGCTGCAAGAGCTCCAGAGGTACCCCAGCCAGAGACCTGAATGACAGGAGCCAGAGACCTGGGAGACTGCAATGAGCCAGAGGAGCCTCAGGGAGAGGCTGGTACTGGAGAACCAGGGGCCCTGGAGATTATGTGGAGCACCCCAACCAGATCTGGTAGGAAGTAACCCAGGGAGGGTGTACACATGGTATCTCCCACCTGAATGAGCTCAGCGTTTTGCACTGGGATTCCCTGTTGAGTGAGTGGCAGATGACTCTGCTACTAATAGGGCCATGGGTCGGGGCCTGGTGAAGTAGGGTGGGTCCAGGCCTGACCCCACCCTCCACTGGAGCTACTGCCCCAAATTCCTGTGTTACCAACTTTAGCCATTAGGTTGTGCTGCCTCGGGACAGGGCATACATACAACGTGGCAGTGCTGAATTTTAAAATACAGAAAACGTGTGTTATCTGGCACGCTTGGGGATTAGGGCGTTACGGTTATCTAAAAATTCCAGTTATCTGAGGGTCCCATCAACCTAGGAAAAACCAATGGACAATAATAGTAAAACTCAAGTTTTTAATATTGGTAGTTTTGTAGCGTGAGGCAGTTGGTCTCACATTTCTATTTTGAGTTAAAGCTGATTAGTACTTCTTAAATAAAAAATTGTTAAGCCAATCATGGTAAACCAAGCCAGGCCTGTGCGCCTGAAGATGTGACAGTATTGTGGCTAGGGGCAATGCTGGTTAACAAAGTTTTCTGGTTAACAAGAGTGCCGGATAACAAAGGTTCAAAGGTTTCACAGTATAGAGATTCACAGTGGGCTAATGGACATTTTGACAATTTTGAGTGTGTTAATGTGGTGGAACATAGTCTAGTTAATGTTTTATAGTGAATTTGGATTTGTTTTGTTTTCTTATTCATAAAGGCATACCTATATAAACTGTGAGGAATAAAAATTGATATTTAAAAATAATTTAAAATAATTAAAAATAAAAAATTCTAGTAAAGTTAATTTAAATAAATTGTTTAATAAAATTTTTTTACCATTATTTTTAAAAGGTCACTTTTTATGCCACCCAGGGTATGTTTAAACTACATGGCTCCGTCGACGGAGCCATGTAGATTAGTTTACTCGAAAAAGGGAAACTAAAGGCCGATCAGCTGTTTGTCGGCATAGCGTGGCAGTCTAGATGGGGATCTGCCGACTCCAGAGCCCTTCGTCGGCAGATCCTGTAAGCCTCGTTTCACAAGGCATAAAGGATCTGCCGATGAAGGGTTCTGGGATTGGCAGATCCCTGTCTATACTGCCGCGCTGTGCCGACAAACAGCCGATCGGCACAGTGCGACGGCCATTTTGATTTAAATGAAGCGGCGATTATTTAAATCACCGCTTCGTCCTGCCTCATCTACATGGCTCTGTTGATGGACCCATGTAGTCTAAACACACTCCCATCGTGTGTGTGTGTGTATACACGCATGCACACACACACACACGTGCGCACATGCATAAATAGGCCCCCACTCCTGCACTCGCTCCATATATTCAAACTCAGCCCTGCAAATGATCATGCCGGCACTGCCTCTGAATTCAGTGGGACTGCGATTTGGCCCTACTGCAGTCACTGCTAATGAAAGAGACTAAAGGCGTGTGTTTATTTTATTTGAAGTGTTTAATTCTAACTTCCTGCTGTGAGGATTCTGCTGTTCAATTTAGGCAAGAGCTAGTTCAATCCTTTTGAAAATCAGCAGCCTCGCTACAGGATCCCTGCAGATGAATATCTCAAGAGGGATGATTAAAAGCTTCAATAATGTTCCATTAAATGTTCCTGCTTTTAAAATAAATGGAAACTTCATGGACATAAGAGATTTTACCTGTAGCCATTCATTTGGCGCCTCATAAATTTTTAAATTACATAGCCCCCATTTTGTTGTTGAACCTTAAGGTACTAGCCAATTAGCCCGCCATAAGATGGGATTTTCAGGTCTCTCCTCCACGTCGGTCTTCTCTCCTGAGCCTCCAGTCTCTCACTCCATCTCTCTCTCTCTCTTTCTCTCTCTCTCCTCCTCCTCCTGCTTCCCCCCCCCAGCTCTCCTTCCCTTTCTGCCTCTCTCTCCGTCTCTCTCTTTCTCTTCTCCCCCTCCTGCCTCTCACTCTCTCTCCACTCTCCTCTGTCTCCGTCGGGGATGCACGCTCATCCAGGCCCTGCCCCCTGGGCATGTACGTCACTGCTCCGCCCCCCTTCGCCTCCCGCGGTGGCGCTTGGCTGACTTCTGTGCCACTCAGTCGGGCCACCATGCAGGAGCAAGCGGCACAAACGGCCTCTCTCTCTCTTCTCCTCCTACTGCCTCGCCCTCTCTCTCTCTCAGCTCTCGTCCGCCTCCTGCCTCTCTCTCCTTCTCTCTCTCTTTCTCTTCTCCACCTCCCACCTCTCATTCTGTGTTTCTCTTCTCCTCCTCCTGCTGCTGCGTCTCTCTCACTCTCTCTCTCGCTATCCTCCACCTCCTCCGTTCTCCCCTCTGTCTCCTCAGTGTCCTCTGTGTCTGCTCCGCTTTCCTCCTTTTGAATCCGGTGCCCTTTCCTGACGTCAGAGATGCACGCTCATCCAGGCCCCGCCCCCTGGCTGTTGCCTCCCACCGTGGCGCTCGGCTGACTTCTCAGCGTTACAGAGTCACAGACATTGGGCTACTATATATATATGGTTAGACGAGAAAAAGGATTAAAGGGAAATAAATATAATGATCAGTAAGATCAGTGATGGTAAATTGTAAGATTCCAGTTCACATTTTAATATAATTGGATTCTTGACTAGATTTCAAAGTGGTTTTGCTGTTGCATATTCAAATAATTAGTTGTTGTCAAGAAACTGAAAACATTCTAAGTTTGTTAGAGATAATCTGATTTGAGTGTGTGGGGTTTTTAACAGTACAAATGGATTTTTTTTTCAGAACATTTAAAATAGAACTGTACTAAATATTTGTAATGGAAACCCACAGCCACAAACTTCCTTGCTTATGTATTTAAAAACAAAATTCAGTATATGGTTTAAGAGTCACATATGGTTTAAGATTCACATATCTTTTGAACTAACCCAAGTCTTACACTGAATGGATCAGGGCTGATTCATAGTTTTGTTATGCTGTTTCCTGTAAATGTTGATTTAATTTATTATTTGTGTTGTGATTGCACCGGCAGACCTCTATCACCCATAGCTCAGGATAAGCTACACAATTTGAGCTATGCAAATTGCATAGCTTATTTCAATGCTATTTCAAAATAGCTTATTTTGAAATTTGGCACTGTCTGCACAACACTTATTTCGAAATAAACTGCTATTGAGAAATGTCCCTTACTCTTCGTGGAATGAGGTTTATAGGGACGTTGGAATAGCGAGAAAGTTATATTTCAAAATAACGGCTGCACTCAAAAGACATAGAATAGCTATTTTGGGATACCAGAGGTATCTTGGGTACCTCTGGTATCCCGAAATTGATCTACAGTGTAGATATAGCCTTGGTGCCCTAATGCGCTAGGCACTGTATGCACTCATAGCAAAAAGATGGTCCCTGCCCACACTTATTCTGTAATTTTTTGGGGGAACTTACCATGGATTTCAGTATGGAAATCAAATAAAACGCTGCAATTCCATTTCAATTTTGTTCTGAGTCTTTTGGCTTCATTGGATCTGAAATTCACAGGAATGGAGAGAACAAATCTGAATGAAATGAATGGAATCTAAATAAAAGAAAAGTGTTCATATGAATCAATGTAAAATCACAATCACTGACTTCTTTTAAAGAATTGCTTTGCTCTAAAAGACCACGGTTATGTTATCTCATCCAGTTCCCTAGGTCACAAAGGCCATAGCCTGATAGGCTAGGTGAAATTTTCTAGACAGATAGAGATGGAAAGAACGTTCTTTTGGCAATGGCTGTTTGGGTATACTGGAGTCTTAAGGAGTCGAAAAGTACTCCAAGATTACAAATGACTGAAATCTTTGAGGGAATGCCCTTAATATACAGTGATATTGTGGAGAAAGCACATTTCTAAAAAGTACCTCCATCTTATTCACATTTGCTTTGTTCATCCAGTTGGTGATCTCAGCTAGGCATTGAGGAAACTCAAAGATGGTTCTGTTAATGCCTGATAGGACAGCAATCATTTTGTGCTACAGAGTGCCTAGTGAAAAGCCCAGTTGTTCCCAGGAAATTATGGAACTAGGTGCCATCAGATTCTATCCTTCCAAGACATATTTGACCACCAGATAAAGCTATTTCTGATTTTCCTTAAATCCATCTAGACAAATGATGGAGAATGGTAGATTCTGCATGGCCTACCTGGGAATGAACATTTTAAGTCCCCAATTTTTCTTTACCTAGGTGATATAGAATGGATTTATTCTAACTTTTCTAAAATCAGCCTTTTTGTTCAGATGTCTCCCTGTGACATATTTTCTCTTATTCTATGGCCAAGATAAAAATGTTGGTAAATGGAAATATTTGAACTTTTTGGAAAAAAATCATGCGAAAGAGTTGAGATTCAGTAGTGTATCCAATTGTTGTAGCAGAGGAACACTTTGTTAAGTTGCCATGGAAATGGTTATTTAGCCTCTGGTCTAACACATTAAAGTCATGGTGTTCAGCAATGTGCTACCCTCAGATGATGCTGTGCATGGTATTAACAAGCAGTTTGGCTTAGTTAATAATCATTAGTGATCATTAAAACTACAGCGTGTTTCACTTTAACACAAAGACATGCAAAACTCTTTGAAATAATTTGAAAAGGCAGTGACCTGAAATCCTTCATGGTATCAGGTAACTACTACGGATTAGAACTAAATGATTTGCAACACCTCTGATTCTCTCAGGGTACGTCTAGACTACAGGCTTTTGTCGACAGAGGCTTTGTCAACAAAGAGCATCTAGACTACATCCAATTCTGTCGACAAAGCAAGTCGCTTTGTCGACATGAGAGTGTAAACGCAAAGGATAGTATAGATGCAATAATGCCTTCTGTCGACAGAACTCTGTCAACAAAAGGTGTTATTCCTCATAGAATGAGGTTTACCGCCATCGACAAAACTGCCGAGTTCTGTCGACGTTATGTCGACAGAACTCGGTGGTAGTGTAGATGCAGGTATAGTTTTGTTGACAAAACTCCACTTTTGTCGACAAAACCCTGTAGTCTAGACACACCCTCACTGGTCAGAACCCATTACTAAAACAAATAGACTGAGCTCTTGAGTTTCAAAGCTTAGAAAACATGCCTTATAGTGAGGATGATTTTCTTGGCTCTTCTCTGTATCCTCTCCAATTTATCAACATCCTTCTTGAATTGTGGCCACCGGAACTGCATGCAGTATTTTGGCAGTGGTTGTACCAGTGCCAAATACTGAAGTAAAGTAACCTCTCTGCTTCTACTAGAGGTTCTCTTGTTCATGCATGTGAGGATTGCATTAACTTTTTTGGCCACGGAACCACTTTGGGAGCTCCTATTCAGCCGATTATCCACCACAGTCCCCAAATCTCTTTCATTTTCACTGCTTCTCAGGATAGAGTCTCTCATCTGGTAAGTATGGCCTACATTCTTTATTCCTAAACGTATACATTGCATTTTAACATGGTTCAACATAATACCATGTGTTTGTGCCCAGTTTACCAAGTGATCCAGATTGTACTGAATCAGTGACTTATCTCCCTAAGTAACCAGTGACTTACCAGTCCCCTAATTTTTGTGTCATCACTGATAGTTGGTAAGATATTTTTTTCCAGGCTACTGATAAGTGTTAAATAGTGTAAGATTAAGGACCAAACCCTGTGAGATATCACTTGAAGAAAACCTGCTTAAAGAAAATTCCTTATTTTGAGTTACAGTTGAGACCTATAGTTTAGCCAGCTTTTAATCCATTAATGGTCCAGTGAGCACCTCACCCAGATCTTTTAAAACTCTTGCAGAACTACTGTGAGTTTGCAGATCCTCACTGCGTCTTCTTACAAGGAACTCAAATGGCTTTCATAAACTGACTTCCATTCACTATTGTTTTAATGAAACCTTGTTTTTTATCAATGGCATGATTGTGAATGACCACAGAATGTGTAGATCTTTGTGGCAGATATTTTACTGACTGCCTAACAGAAACAGAATAAATAAGAATAAAAGAAATCCAGAGATACTCCACTTAACAGTAATTCTAGTCATCAGTTTCCCTGCTAAGCTCCCCACTTGATAAGATATACAAACAATTTAGAGAGAACTCTAATCCATTGATCAATAAACTAGAAGGAAAAAGTCAAGAGCAGAATCACAGCTATCCTAGACATCTTCCTTCCCAGGATTGGCCTAGGGCATTCCTAATGATATTGGTTTGTTTTTATTTGCAAAAGTCCTTTTCTGCTTCCCCAGTCAACTACCTTTGAAAAACGTCACCTTTGATTTCTCAAATATATTATACAGAAATAACAGGGATTCTTTCCTTTGAGTTCAGTGACAATTGGATAGAGGCCTGTTGCAGAAATCAGTAGTACAAGTATTGTGCAGGTATGGTCTCTGACAGAATGTAGCACATCTATATTAAAAATATTTAGGGGGATTTTATAGGAGGAAAAGCAGAATATTTGTGCCATATACTTGTACACCACTGCCTCCAGATATTGCTCTACTTGTGTATCATGGAGCATCCTATAGTTCCCGGAACAACTCATAGTTTCAGAGATTGCTGGGAAGTACTGCAGCCCCCAGACTATATTTCTGGAGTGCTGTCAAGGTGTAAACCTGGGATATGCCATTTGTGAGGGGACTGCTGACAGGGCGAGCAGCTACTGATGTATCCCAAAGGTGATTGGGACCGGGGAGGGACAGATATTGTGCTATTAATGCATTTTGTACCTATTTTTATACTAGGGTTCTTGTCCAGTTAAAGCATCAGTTCTGGACTAGATCCATACCCAGTTACAGAGCTGAGTTGGGGTTCAACAGCAGTGTCTGGAGAACTTCTAAATGCAGAAGAAGGAGACTGCTTTTCTTCTCTGTGAGAGATTTGCTCCGCTCTCCCTCTGATGAGTTAGGCAAGAGGTTTCCACTGAGCAACCCACAACACAATCTTTTTATAAATGGTCCCAGCAAATTTAAAACGCAGGAAAACATGAGTAAATCAGATAATTCCTTCCACCCAACTCTTGGAAGCCCTGTATTTCCCTAGCTTTGTTAGTTCCCTCAAAATTTTCCCATTAGTCTGTTACCTTGATTCACCTAAATAACTTTGTCATCTCCAAAAACGAACAAAAACATCCATTTTGTAAAATATGGTGTTGCCACCTCAGAGCAGTTTCCCACAAACACCATAAATGAAGGGCCTGATTCAATGCCCACTGTAGTTAATGAAAAGAGTTCCAGAATAAAAGAAATCCAGAGATACTCCACTGAGCTTTGTATTGGGTCATAAATGATTAAATAGCAATCTTTTTTTGACTTGCATTCACAGCTGGTCACAGAAAGGTTAATTATTTATGAGATGACAAGACTTCTTCCAAATCTCATAAGAAAACTGATCACCAATAAAATGTCTTGTCACCGTGGGAATGAGACTACAATGAGTAATATTTTGCCACTGAGACAATGTTTGCTTAAAGCTTGCAGTTATGGTGAAGATGAAACCCCAGATATTGCTGGACTAATCAGAATCTCCTAGAGATGATGTGTGATGTTATCCTGGGTATAATCTCGACTCATAGACAGCTGTGTCCCCTCAGTTCTTCAGCTTGTGATATTTTTTATCCTACCTCACTGTGAGAGCAATAACTCCTAGTTTGGTCACACAGAACCTCCTGCATATAAATCACTCCTCGGTATACTATGTGAGTGCTATAGCTAGCCTCTCATGAATCACATTATCAGGCAGCACTAGAAAATTCCCAGTCCCAGACTTTCCTCCAGAAATTTGCATCTTGTACTACCTAGCATCCTTCTGGACAATAAAAACTCATATAAAGCACACCATTTGATTAATATGCACAAATCTTATCCCAGATGGAGTTTCCCAAACACATCAATTCAAACACATTGGTTTAGATAAAACAACAAAACAAATTTACTAATTACATCAAGATAGATTTTAAGTGACTATAAGTAATGAGGCATAAAAGTCAGAATCGGTTACAAAGAAATAAAATGTAAAAGACAACTATTACCTAATTTAACAAGCAAAGTGAATTCAAGCCAAGCTGTCTCTCACCACATATTTCAGCAGACTTACTGGCTGAACCTCTTTCAGTCAAGATCTCCCCCCTAGTCCAGTGCTGCTTTCTTTGTTCCTCGGGTGTTCATGATGCTGTCGATAGAGAGCAAGGAAGAGATTATCTGGGACATCTGCCCTCTTCTCCTATAACTTTTCCTCTTGCACAAGAATCATCTCCAGTTGAAGTTTAGGGGACAGAGTGGGCATGTCCAGGAACCTTAAGTTGGTTCTTTGCAAAATATAGTTCTCCCTCTCTTTCCTGAGGAAGAGTGACTGAGGCATTGGCTAGCTTTTTGTCTCTGGGGAACTTGTTTATGACTGCCCAGCAGAACATGCTGAATCTTACATATGTAAAAACAGTGGAATCTTATGACTTTACATGTAATGTTTCCACACATTTTTTTCATCATAATAATGATTAGCAAACGATGAGTTTTCAAATGATAAATGGAATAAATTGTTCATGGAGGCTGTGGAATCTCCATCATTAGAGATTTTTAAGAGCAGGTTAGACATACACTCTCTGAGATGATCTACATAATACTTAGTCCTGCCACGAATACTGTGGACGGATAACAGTATGCTTAATGCAAAATTTAAACATAGGTCTAATTTACACTACTCCCCTCCCTGTTGATCTATCCACACAACTTCAGCTACTCAGATTACATAACTGAAGTCAATGTATATACCACAGTGTCTTCCACATAAGATCGGCAGGGGCTGCTCTCCCTTCGACTTCAGCTATTCTTCTCATACCGGTGGAGTACAGGAGTTGACGGATGAGCACACAGAGGTCAATTTATCGTGCCTAAGCAGACACAATAAGTCGACCGCTGGTGGATCAATCGCTGTAGCATTGATACACTGTTTAGTGCAGACAAGCCTTAAATCCTGTAGGGGATTGAACATTGGGGCAGATTATTACATGACATTTCTCTTTTATTACCTTCCT
The DNA here is from genome assembly GCA_032595735.1 of Pelochelys cantorii. NCBI lineage: Eukaryota > Metazoa > Chordata > Testudines > Trionychidae > Pelochelys > Pelochelys cantorii. The sequence continues at coordinate 31,138,842 of CM064331.1, forward strand.
TAGTCTAATTTCCAGCTGCTGAAAGCTTGGAAAGAAATTAAAGTGAAAGGTAGGAAATCAGACACTAAGCCTCAACATATGTGTAAAGTATCTGGTGGTAATGTGGCACCACGCTGGTTGCTAAGGACTGGCAGCCTGCATGGTGCTTGGGCAAGTGTGTGAGAAGAGCAGAACTATAAGAAATAGAAGTTGCAGGAATACGTGTGTGTCTAGACCCAGAAAAAAATTCTCCCCTCTGACAGCCATCTCACTGAAATGCATACATAAAATTTTATCTCACCCGAGAGAATTCTCCTAGCTGCACAACAGGGTCCCAGAAACTAACAATCTGTGACATCAGAGAACAGGGAAGACTTGTAGATTTGATGATTAATTCTTCACTCCATATTGCAACTGTTATTGAAGTAGATGCCTGTGTAATCTAGGAAGAACACTTGTTAGTTATATTAAACTACAGGATTTAATATTTGCATGCAGCCCCCAGGAATGTAGGAAGCAAATCCTGTGAGGTGATATGTGGTTCTTGGGGCTGTCTGGCTGATGAGAAAAAATCCCAGAATGTATTTGTAACTAATGCAAAATATCAGAAGCTCATTACAGAGTGATTGCAATGCAGTGTTAGGTCAGATAAATGTCAAAATCTTCAATAAGAGACAAAGTGGGTGAGGTAATATGGTATGTTGGACCAACTACTATTTATAAAAGAGACTAGCTTTCAGTCTGACAGAGAGCTCTTCTTTGGGTCTGATAAAGGTAAATTTGCTCCAGACACCTGCATTACCTCACCCTCTTTCTCTTTAATATCTTGGGAACCAACATGAGTATTGTAATACTGTAAACAAAATCTTACATGGTCATTAGAAAGAATCAGTTTTCAGTCAAGGTACAATCCGACAGTTTCAATATAAGAAATTAAATTTAAAGCAAAAATTTAAAAACAGTCAAGAAAACAACCCATTCCTTAGACAGGATAAAAATGTACTGGCTTTTCCTTTCAGTGGAAGGGGAACGTGCTCAGGCGTCAGTCAAGACTGAGTCACTAAATCCTTGCATTGATTAGTCAGTGTTGTATTCCTGGAAATGAATTTTCCTGAATTTTTCCCTGGAGGAAAGGAAACATGTTTCCTTATGTTGCAAAACAACACTGCAGAATATGCTGTGGCAGTCAATGATGGCTGAGGTGTGCAGCAGACTATTGTAAAAAACCTTGACTTTGAAAGGCAACTGAAACATCCTGTGATGTGTTTGCCTCAAATTGTTTCCATTTCCTCCTTGTAGAATGAAAGCTGAAAATCACATATCCACTTGACTCCAGGAGTTGGGGCTTTAAGGAAAAGAATAATTATCATGGGATTCATGACAAAAATCATGAGAGTTGACAATACTGCTTTTAAGCTGAAGGAAAAACAATCTCTTCTTTATTGTACATTTTGAGTACATTTTTGGAAATATTGGCAATAAAATTCAAAATTTTTCACTGATCAAACACTCAAGAATTTTGACCCTAATTTTAGCTTTTGCATAGTGGGGGCATCAGTTTTATTCAATGGCAGAAGAGGCTACACTTGATTACCTTTATTCCTAGCACTTGGTCTCATTGCAATCAAGAGCTTGGCTATTAAGGCAAATCAGAAGAAACATTTAACTTGTTTTAAATGACAATCCACAGGATTTTTCCTTATTCATTCATTTTTCTGATAAGTGTGTCACAATGATAGTTAAATTGAGACTCTGTTTACGGTAGTTACCCAATATAGCTAGAGCAACAGCAGCTTAAAGAATTGAGTCTGAACAAGCAGATTCAGACCATCCCCTCATTTTGTAGATACCATGTAGATTAAGTACTTGGAGAAAAATGGGTAACAAGGAAGAGAGGAATTAAACATGAACTAAAGATTAGGCATTTTTTTCCTTGAAACTTATGGTTAATGGCACATCAAACATATGTTTGTTTTGCTAAAATATTTTTTAAGAAAGGAATGTTACTAAATATTTGCATGTATGGTCCTATCAGTGCGAGTGTAATGGGGATCAAGACTGGTGTCTTAACAAAATAGCTTGTCTCCTTTGAAGAACAAGGAACAATTCTGGCATTGTTGTATTTCCTCCTAATAATGGTAATTACTTAGCTTTGTCCGCTGAATATTACCTTTTCTGAATTTCAGTTGATGAAAACCTCCAACCAGCAATGATAGCTGACTTTCTTTTGGATCCTTGCCAGAAACCCATAATTAAAGTGTTTTCTTGAGGGAGCACCATAGTATGCTGCCTATTGCGTATTATGTCCTTGGAGCCTGACTCCAGTAATTGAAAACCAAAAAATCCCTCTTCAATTTGTACCTCTTTCTGTAACCAATGACCTCATAGGATTGTTGTAGTGAAAAACAGTAACAATTTGTTTATGGAAATATGAGTATAATAAAAAATTAGAAACTAAAGTTTATTTCCAATACATAATTTACAATTATTTCTAACTGAAAAAAAACCAGACAGTACTTTAACAGAGATTTTTACACTGATTTTTTTGTTTTTGTTTTTTGTTCTTTGCAGACAAATAGTCCAGCCTGTTCTTATTTAATTCAGTGGGAGTTTTGCCAGAATACAAAGGGCAGAGTGACATAGGCCAGGTCTGCATTAGGAAATTAGATTGGTATAATTATGTCACTTGGGTGTGAAAAATCCAGAATGATGCAGTTAAACTGACCTAACCCTGAGCCACAGGTGCCCGCTTCCTTTGGGCTCTGAGGGTGCTCAGCCTCCCTGCTATACACTAAGCCCTGTCCACACTCCTCCCCTGCCTGTTCCCACCCCTGCTCTTCCCCAGATCCTGATCCCAGCTCACCCTTTCCCAGGTATGAAAGTAACTTAAATTTCTTACAGGTACAGTGTGATGTTGTTGGATTTTTTTAGATGAACATGAAAACATTGTTGCACCCACTATTATATGTTTGCACCAAATCTTGTGCAAAAAGGGCTAAGTGAGATGTCTATAGAAAGCTTATTATACGCTGATTCTGTTTACACTATCCATATGCATGTATCAGTTTTGTATTTAAAGTTATAAGAATTGGCTATGTTTTATATTGCAAATGTTTGCTTCTGGGAGATATCAACAGGCTTTGCTCACCTGTTATAAAAAGGTTGCTAGCCAAGTGAGTAATTGACTGACAATGGACATTAAGTGGTGCCAATCCACATCTGAGGAACTTTGCTCTGAATGTTCAGACCAGCATGTAAGCCATGGCTGCTTGCCTAAAGTGGATGGAGTTCTGCATGGACAGGTGACTTGTTCATGTGACAAACTCCATTTTGGGACATACTTTGACAAAACAAGAACAATAGAATTTCCTCCACATAGGTAAGGTTATAAAAAGGGCCCTAGTGGTTCCATTTGTCTTCATTTCAGCTCATCAGTTCTGGAGCATCTTTGCTACAAACTGAGCCTAGAAAGACTGATGATCCATCCTAACAAAGGATGTATTCCAGAGACTTTTAAGATAGCAGTTTATTCCATCTCTGCTATAAGCCTGCACCAGGAAACTTATAATGGGTGTATGTAATTTGTTTCCTTTAACAATTTTACTCTCAACCTTTTATTTATTTCTTTTATTAATATACTTTTAGATTCTGAAGGACTGACAAAAGATAAACTTTTGGATAATATCCGAGGTATAAATTGACCTGGTAATGTGGCTGCTCCTTTGGAATTGGAAGAACCTGTTTGAATTTGGTGAGATTGGTTTTAATGACCTCTCATCTGTGTATGGAGTGGTGCTAGATGTGAGCTTAGAAGGGCTGATGACCCTGGAGAAGCTGCAGTGTCTAGGCTGGGGATTGATTGTGTGACTTCTTGCTAGCCAGTGTGGTAAGCAGAAGTGCTTTTTTGTGACTGGTTTGGTGTGCCATAATATTGGGCAGTAAGGAGCCCCGTTTCTAAGCAATTTTCCCTGATTTGACTCTCTCGGTGGTGCCCCCAGAAAACCTATAATAGAGGCTTGGGATATGTGTCCAATATGATAGTATCTGTAAGAAATTAGCATGGAGTGAAGTGTAGGAGGCTCATGGCAGGGTGCTGGTGTATGTGTGGTGGGGGGTGGGGCTCAGGGCTGGGGGCAGGGATGTGGGGAGTGCAGAAGTCAGGGCTATGTGTGTTGGAGGGTGCAGTTTGGGGTTTTGAGAAGGGGTTCAGGGCACAGAATTAGGGTGTGGGGGTACAGAAACTGGGGTTTGGAGTGTGGGGGGCTCAGGACAGATAGTTGGGCTGTGGGGGATACAGGAATCAAAACAGGGGATTGAAGGTGTGGAGGGACTCAGAGCAGGGGATTGGGGAGTGGGACATAGTGGAGGGACACATGACTGACTGGAAAGGGAGTTGCAAGCTTGGAAATCAAGAGTTATGAAACTTCCTGTGGTTTCATAGGACTAGGAACTAGGACTCTGAGTACATTCTTTGTGAATACATAAGATCGCAATAAAGAGTTTTTCCTTTTAACCTGGCAAATCCCTGCATATTGACTAACTTCTCAGACCAGGAGGCAACAGTATCCATTTAATTCTATTTATTGTTACACCTCAATAAATATTTCTCTACTAATTGACTACTATTAAAGCAGAAACTACCAAGTATGTTATCTCATACTTCTGACCTAAACTAAACCAAGCAAATTGGATGCAGACTAGATCTCAATTTAAATACTTTAGTTAATGGGGGGAAAAAAGTCTAAAAGCAAAACCACCCAGTCATAGAATGTAATGCCTAGAATTCTGTACATTCTTGTACTATAACTCAGCTAGCCATCAATGATAGGCTAAATAAAATAACACCCCGTTCTCAGTGGTTTGTTGATGACGCTCATGACAGCACAGATATCACCTTTGCACTTAATTTAACTGCTATATTTGATTGCATTTCTTGAAGCACAAGAAAACGAAAAGGGAGGAACTGCAGAGAGGCCCACTATAGAGCAAGGGACTTATCTTGAAAGTGGTATTTTCTGGTAATAAGAGGAAATCCTTGACGCAATGTTGCGAGGGACCCAGATTTTAGAGGAGTTTAGGTATTGCTTATCTTCTGCAGAAGCAAATGGAAGTTTGGCCACAACCAACGCAGATCCCCTGGAATCAGCTTAGATCACTGTCCTTGCCCCTGACAGAAGAATGTAGTGGAAGCTCCACAAGGAGGTTTTACAGACCATCCTGGTCCTGCCTGGGTATATCAAAGCAGAGACACAGTCTGGCCCAGAGTTTTTTTTCATGACACAGTTTCTAAAGAAACTGCATATTCCAGTTTGACGTCTTCCAGTCTATTTGCAGTAAGTAGGTTGTTGCATTTTAAATATGTAAATGTCATTAAATATTATAATGGACTAAATCATGCTCTGACTTACAAGGTATAAATCTAGGATCACTTTGCTAACTTGGTAGGGTTACTCTGACTTTACAAAACAGAATCTGACCCAATGAGTTTCTTCATTAGGGGATATATTGTGGCTAGACTTACATGACTGTGTGCAGGGAGCAAAATTGAATTGCCTCCATCCATGCTTTATGTAGTCCACTTAAGGGTTGCTTAGAGTCAAACCCCTTGCAATTGGGGGAATGAAGTAGCTTCTATTAAATAAATCCTCCTGAAAGCAACTTACTGAAAAGGGGTAGAGAGCAGATGCTAGCATGGTTCTGCCTAGCACAACTGGCCAGCTTTATGGGGTGGGTAATATACTACATCTTCAAAAGATGGTGAATATTGCTTCCTTCCTAAACATAGCCAGGCAGACAGGAAGCATCATAAGGAGGATTGCCTCCCACTGCTTCCCAATGTATTAGTGTGGCTTTATATGGCCCAAATACTGAACTGTGACTAATTGTCGTCTTTTAGCTCTGTGTGAATATTCAGATTTATGCTGTACAGTGACTAACACAGTGGACTCCTTGATCATGACTAGATCCCCTTGATGCTATGATAATACAAATTTTAACTATAATAGTTATACTCATTAAGAGCTTGGCTTTTCTGAATGTTCTGCGAAGTAACTACATTGTTCCCTCGTCAGTATCTCCAGCTCATCCTTGAAACAGAGTTTGCTAGTACAGGTTGAATCTCTCTAGTCCAGCACTCTCTTGTGCAGCAACATCCGTGGACCGGCATGATTTTAGTTAGCCAGATGTCCACTTATCATGGATGTGGCCAAGTTTCCTGCAGTCCCATAAAGTTTGTTTACAGTCACCGGCCCTGGCTCTCAGTGTTCTGTGCTGTTGTTTAGGTCTAATTTACCATGAATGTCTTCCAAGAGACCAGTAAGAAGTGAAAGTGTTGGTAATCCTGCTAGACAAAGTCAATGCATGGGGGGGAGGTGTTACATGCATGCACATGAACCCCCATGCACCTCCCCTTCCAAGGCAGGAGGGGCTGGCTAGTAGCCAGTAGGAATCCATGCACTCCTCCCCCTCTACTCACCACCAGCAGCGGCAGCTGACAGGAAAGGCACAGGCCAGGCAGCTCCAGCCTACATGGTGCCGCTTCCCAGCCACACTACTCTGAGGAGGTGGGCGCAGAGGGATGGAGCAAGGACAGGTTGGGGGCAGAACAAGGGGAGGGGAGAGGCAGGGCCAGTGCCCCTTTTTCTTCTGCCATGTGTCTTCACTGCTGTTAGACAATATTGACTTTCAGGGATCAGCAAATTCTCTGGTTCAGTACCTGTCAGGTCCCAAGGGTGCCAGACTAGAGAGGTTCATCCTGAATTAGAAAAGTTCATCAGAAAAGACAAAGGTGCTGAAAGACTAAATGTTATCTCAAACTAGGCTTATTCTTTAGATATCAATAAGCTCTACCAAACAGTCAGGCTGATGCTTCTCACTCAGGACACTGAGTTATGCACGTGTAAAATTTCTGTAACATAGGGAATATTTTCATACACATACACTGATTTTTCTCAAAATTGAAAAAGGAAAGAAAGGAAATTCAATTCAGGATGGAGAGCAAGGAAATATTGAGCTGAAAAGGAATTAAATGGACAAAGTTTTGAGTAACTAAAAGAGGGGTGGAGTTAGGTCCAAGAGTAATTACAGTATATGCTCTCTTGAAGGGTATGTCTACACATCTACCCTCTTTTGACAGAGATGCAAATGAAGACATTCGAAATTGCAAATGAAGCTGGGATTTACATATCCTGCACTTCATTTGCATATTTGTGTTATGGCGCTATTTCGAAATAACAGACGCTGTTTAGACACAGTTATTTTGAGAAAAAACCCTTCTCTCAAAATAACCCTTATTCCTCATACAATGAGGTTTACCTGTTATTTTGAGAGAAGAGTTGCTCTCTAAATAACTGCATCTTAACAGTGTCTGTTATTTTGAAATAGCGCCATAACATGAATATGCAAATGAAGTGTGGGATATTCTCTGTCCTTTTCATGATTATCCCTTTACGTAGCAGCTCTCATAAGCATCAGGGACTAGCAGGATCCACCTGACATGGCAGGTTTGCTGATCACCCATCTTTCTTCAGCAACAGTGCTATGCATTCATAAATAAAGGGTTTCAGAAATATAAGTTTAAGAATAATTGTTCTGTTAAAGTCTTCTATATAATCCCAGGCAGGGAGTCTTGTATGCAAATTTACATGATGATTCTAGAAAATAGGTAGGTTACTGTGTCTAGAAGACAAAAAACCATGGAACACAAAAAAAAAATTGGACGCAAAGTTGGAAAAGATGACAGTTTTGTAGGACTTTGGAACAGTGTTTATGCTGTAAAATGTCCAATTATTTACACAGCTCAGAGTATATTATTAAACTTATTCCATCACTGTGTAGCAAAACATACACAAGATAACATTCACAGGCATAGCACTTATCTGCCCTTGAATATATGAGCCTTGTAAGATAAGCAAAACCAGAAGCCTTTCCAGGAAAGTTTTCTTTTTTGTGTGTTGTACATTCTGATGGCTGGCATATCTTCTTTCATTACATTACATGCAAATGTTCTCCCTGTCGCTTGCATGCTGTGGCTTCCAGTTCTTCAAACTGTCCAAATCCCATGTCAGACACCAGATCAGTGAAAAGCTGGAGTAATTCTCCTGTAGAGCTATGGATGGGGAAGAAGCTGGCTCCTAGTCTGGCTCATGGTAAAGAGTTTTTGATTGCATTATTTTTCTTTTTGGGATAAAGAAATTCCTCTCTCTCTTCTGGGACACCGTGGGTGTGTCTAGACTACACCTCTCTGTCAACAGAGAGATGTAGATTAGGCACGTCGACATTGCTAATGAAGCGGGGATTTAAATATCCCATGCTTCATTAGCATATACATGGCCACCGCTTTTTTTCAAAACGGAGCTTTTTTGAAAAAAAAGGCAGTCTAGACGTGGATCTGTCAAAAAATAAACCCTTTTTTGACAGATCCTGTAAACCTCATTTTTTGAGGAATACAGGATCTATCTAAAGGGTTTATTTTCTGACAGAGCCACGTCTAGACTGCCATATTTTTCGAAAAAGCTCCATTTTGGAAAAAAGCGGTGGCCATGTTTATGCTAATGAAGTGCAGGATATTTAAATCCCCGCTTCATTAACAATTTTGACATGCTTGATTTGCATCCCTCTGTCGACAGAGGGATACAGTCTAGACGTAGCCTGTGAGAGAGGTAGGGTATGTCTATACTACAGAGTTATTTTGAAATAACTTATTTCAAAATAACGAAGTGTGTCTCCATACAGAAAGCCTGTTATTTTGAAATTATTTCAAAATAATGAGCTTGTTATTTCAAAATACTAATCCTTGAACTTATAAGGAATAATGCCCATTTCAAAACTGCTATTTTGAAATAGGGTTGGTGTGGATGTTCAGCTGCTGTTTCAAAATAACTACTCCCCAGAGTCATTCAAAGTAATTACTCCCCAGGGCTTCCTGGGCTCTAAGTCGAGGGAGTGCATTCACATTAAGGGAACCTGCCTCGGGCTAATTTTGAGGCTTCCCCATAGTGTGGACACGCTATTTCAAAATAGTTATTTCAGGAGTTATTTCAAAATAACTTTGTATTGTAGACATAGCCATAGAATGGGACTCCTTCTTCCCCAGTTGTAGTCAACTGTACTGGATCCAGGGGACTTATCCATCTCACAAACCCAATTGTTCTGAGTGCAGAACCATCCTGCCATCCAACCCACTGATTTTTCCTCCCCTTTCCTTTGGCTGAGCTTTGGAATACAGCAGTCATCCCAAGTCACAGAAAATAAAATTATTTGTATTCTGGTATCTGCTGAAATCTAGGGCCCATTGTACAGAGTAGCAGTCTCTACCCAGAACAGTTTACAATCCAGACAGGCAAGGTGTTAGAGGGGAATATAACATACAAGCAGAGTGAACTATGTGGTGACCAGAAAATATCATGAGTGCTATGGGTTTCTCAGTTTTGGGATTAGAATCCAAAACACTAGGGTTCCATTCCAGTGGGTCCCACAACCTCATGACAAACTTATTTTTAAACAAACCTTTAAATTAATGTCTTAATGAAAGTTAATTTTTTGCTAGGTCATGACTTTAGATTTAGACACAACAATAACAAGGGACCAGGTGAGGATGTAAATCCCACCAGTCCAGGAGTTGCCCTGAAAGATGCTGGGATTCAGAGAGAGACCTCTGATTTATAGTTCCGTGCTGCTTCCTGTAGGCAATAGTCTGCTAGTAATTTATGCCTCCTCCCCCAATGCTGCCCTTTCTACCTACTCCAAGAAAGAGGTAAGCTGTCAAGTAGCTCTGCTTATTCTTACGAATCTGTGATGGATCGGAGGAATACTGGCCAGCATTCAGTGACTAAAGGGTTAAACTCAGGTAGCTAGGGTGTGTTGGCAGGGAGCCAGGAGAGCCAGTGGGAAAGGGTGTTGAAATTTGAATGGAAAAGATATACCTGCCTACTGTTTTCTTTGTGGGAATTTTAAGCTAGGAGTTGGGGGAAACAAGATGAATTGAACCAGGCAGAACTGCCATGCTGGGCATGGAAATGGACTGGACCTTGAAGCACGGATCTTGAGTAAACAGGAAAATGTATATTCAGTCGTGATCAGGTTATTTTCTTTGTTTTCTTGTTAGGTTAAACTTCTCTGTGAGAAGTCCAACTGCCCCCCCATTCATTGTATCTAAGCTGTAGCTCAGAAATACCATTTTTCTCTGTGTTTTAATCTGTTCTTTTCTGCTCTGTACAAGTATGCTTTATCACATAACTCTTTGTTTTATTAACAAAATCACTTTTTTAAGGTGATAATGTGATTCTTGTGTCCTGGAAGGTAACAGGAGGTATGTGTCTGCAGGCTTAAGACTGAAAGGTCATCTACGAGAGACTATTTCCTCTTTATTTTCTTCAAGCACTCTTGTGGTAAAAGAGCTTGGGGGTTCCCCTCTGGAAGAAGTTCAAGTGCTTCTTCCTGGGTCTGAGAAGGGGGTTTTCACTTGACAGTGGCAGCCTGTCTCCCAAGGCCAGGGAATCTGTGACCTTAGGGAACTTTTAAGCAGAAGCCTATACAGGCAAGGTATTTTTAAAGTCTTTTGCAGGCCCCCATCTTCTGCACTCGGAGTGTCAGAGTGGAGAATAGCCTTGACAGCATCTGAACCCAAGTTCCGAGAATCTAGGAATGGGTCTGATTCTCTGACCTCATGCTCATGCAAGTAGTTATAGTCTAGTCCTGTGTAATCTGCTAATTTTGTTTGTTATTGTTATGGCAGTTTACGTATTCTTATTGAGTGGATCTTTTTTTAATTTCTTTTTCAAGAGACAAGGACCTTTCAGGCAGAAGTGGAATGTTTTGTGTGATTATTTCTGTTCCAGCCTCACTCCAATGACAACATCTCAGCCCTTTCTTTTTAATCCATTTTATTATTTTTCTTTGTTTTAGGGAGAATTTAAAGAAATCACTCTGGCACTCTGCATTTTCCAGCCACAAATGCACATATAGATGCTCCTGTAGTTATTGCCTTTTGTAAAATTCCTTTCACATCTTTTTCCTAGCAGTCAGATGTTAGTACAAATATATCTACAACTCCCAAATATGAACTGGCCTCTGAGTTATAGAAATGAAGTTTGGAAATTGTATTTTAAAGATTACCAACCCTTCTCAATTTCAACAAATTCTGAGTTTTTACAATTTCTCTAATTGTAAAACATGTAAAGTGATGTGTAGAAATGTGATAGAATAAGAACTTTTGCGGATCATGATTTTGATCCTGTTCTAAATATATATATTTTTTCTTGCTACAGATTTGTTTTGAAACTAATTGCTTATTGCTCTAGCAGGGAAGCTATTTAATGGTATTCAAGGAAAATACCACACTGACACTATAACATGAGTAGTACAATAGTCATGTTCTGCTTCCTCCTTAGCCACTACGCTAAAATTAAGTATGGTTAGAAGGAGTGAGATAGCTTCTGTGAATCTCATGTTAATGCTTTCCCAGAAAATGTTTTATTTGCTCCCTAAATTATTGATCATGCTATTAAAGGTCTGAAATAAAACTTTAATTAGTTGTTAGAGGCTTCACAAAGTATGACCTACTGGAACACATGAATGGAATTGAAAGAGAGCCATCAGAGAACTGGAATTAGAGCCAGAAGAATAAAACACATATGAGATCAGGACATTAACATCTGTTGCACATTTGTGGTGTTGTGATAAAGATAATTTTTAGTTGGAAATTGTTTTGGGACATTGTTCTAGAAAATATAATAAACTGCACCATGGCATAGCCTCTCTTAATATCTTGTACTTATATCAATTGTGCATTTAGTTGATATGGTTGGAATTTATTTGCTTTGTCCATTAAATCTTGACATATTCAGTGCATGTAATACACAAACCTGTAAGCCATTCCTGCATGCAATAAGGAATTGAAAATCCTGAGATTAGCCTTTCTAACAGCCGTTTCTCCCTACTCCTTGCATTCCTCTGTGCTGTTCAGGGAAAAAAGAAAGACATCTAGGTTTGGGTATTCAGAAAGACCTTAAAATATTAGTGACTTGACTCCCACTGAAAATCACTGCCCTAATAAGTATTTAAAGTCTGGAAAATAATATTCCTGCTACTTAATGTGAATTCATGTGCCAGTGAGGCTCAAGAGTTCAAGATCTGTCTGCCTAGACAGGAATACACAAGCTTTTCTAATGGCAATGTTTTTAGACTAGATTAACAGAATGTCTGATCCTGGCCGGAGATGAGTACTTCCTGCTCTCAATGATTTCAATGGGAGCCGTGGTTTCTCAGAACCCCACAAAATGGTTAAAATCGTATGTTTGATGGGTATTGGGGAAATGACAATAGCTCAGATTGACACCTCTGCCTCTGCATCGTCTTTTCCTTGTATCTCTCAAAGCAGTGGTTTTCAACATTTTTGCATTTGCCAATCTCCCCAAAAATGTTTAATGAAGTTGCAGACCCACATGGAAATCTTACCCACAGACTGGCAACCCCAGGGTCTGCACATCATAGATTGGTAACAACTGTTTTACAGTAATGACAACCTTTTATTGACCCTTTATATATAATCGGTGGACTCGAAAGCATAGTTCCCCGTAAGATGTGTGTCTATGTAGCTTCCCATTGAGCCTTGTGCAGGAACTATTAAGCCCTGTGTAGCACCAGCAGGCAGAACCCAACCTCAGGAGCTTAGGGTATGAGCCTCTACAGCTTGAGCTATAAAGCCAGGTGGCTCTCAGCTAAGGCTGTAGAGCTCACTCATTCTTTCTCTAAGTGGTCTAAGTGCAACTACCTGGGACAGTGAACCACACTCAGTAGGTGTGTGGGTTACACCTGCATAGGGGTTCAGAGCTGCAGCAGGGAGAGATCACTCTCCCCACACCCTGCCAGGGATGAGCCCCACCCCACCAGCCCCAGCAGGGAGTTGCCATGCCCAGCAGGGAGGAGCCCTTCCCCACTGGCCCAAGAAGGGAACTCCCACGCCTGGCAGAGAGGAGCTGTTCTCTGCCTGCCCCAGCAGGGAGCTGTCATGGCTGGCAGAGGGAAGCCCCTCCTTGCCAGCCCTGGCACAGAGATGCCCAGGTAAGCTTGAGCTCCAACACCTTGACCCTTCCCCCCCAGCCCTGAGCATCCTCTTGCACTCCAAAGCCCTCATCCCTGGCCCTACCCCCTAGTCCAGAGTCTGTACCCTCTCCTGCTCCCCAAACCTCTCATGCTCAGCCCTACCCTAAAGTCAATTCCACAAGGGGGAACATGGCCCCTGCATGGTTTTTCCAATGTGAGGGCTGATCTGGGCTATATAAGGGAAGAGGTATTCTAAGCCTTTTTAAGCAATTTTAGCAATTTCTGATGCAATATTTTTGTTACCCCTTTTGACCCAAGCAATTAGCCAAATTTGGGGTGTTGTAGGTTCCACTTAGGAAGAAAAATTGATGATGAAATCAGGCATTTTCTTTCATGTAATCTTGCTTACTTAGAAAGAATATACATAGTCCTATTTTCTAGGACACAGAAGGAACCAAACATCAGGAAATGGCTGGGGTTGTAAGCAAAGAAATGCATTTTAGCCAGCATCACACTCTGAAACCCCCTGTTTAGGCTCTTGTCAGGGTCCCAGATTATGGCTACTTCCATACTATGACTTTTGCCACAAGAGCCTATGCAAATGAAGTGCGGATTAACATTTTCTCGTGCTTCATTTGCATACTCTTGTTCCTTTTTTGTGCAAAAACAGGTAGTGTGGATGTTTCCTTTTTGCGCAAGGTCCTTATGCCTCAAAAAAGGAGGTATACCAATCTTGTGCAAAAAGAGGTTTTTGCACAAAAAGGAAATGTCCATGCTGCCTGTTTTTGTGCAAAAACCTCTTGTGGCAAAAATCATAGTGTAGATGTAGCCTATATCAGACTGTCTCAGTATCTCTTCCTTCTGCTTTTTTCTGTGTGCTTCTCCTTCAGCTGTCTCTTACACGCTTTCACTTTGTCAGGGACACATGCCTGGGCTTTGGGATTGGAGACTGTAATGGACAGGAGGAGAGCTGACCAAAACCTGGTGACCAAGGGGTTAAACTCAGGTAGCTAGCAAAGGTGATGGCCAGGGAGCCGGGAGTATGAATCGAAACAGTGCTGGAATTTGAATTGTATAAGGTATCTTGTCTGCTTTTTTTTTCTTGGGAGAGTTAAGACAGGAGTTGAGAGAGACAGAATAATTTTAACCCAGACAGGACTACCATGCCTCCAAGAAATTCAGGGCATGGAAATGGACTGAACAAAGAGAATATCGGGAGTAAATAAAGGGGGGAAAAGTGAATCTAGTTGTGATCAGGGTATTTTTCTTGACGATTTTTTTTTTTGTGGTTTGGTTTGAACTACTGTGTGTAAATCTATGTCTCACGTCTCCATTTACCATCTAAGCATTGTTCCCTGAGATTTTCTCTGTGTGTTTGTTTTCCTTAATTGCTCTGTAACATCTTGCAACCAAGTATACTGTATCAAGTTTATCTTTTGTTTTGTAATAAAAAAAATCACTTTTTTTAAGGTGATGATTGGATTTCTTGTGTCCTGGAAGGTACAGAAGGTCTGTCTGTCTCTGTGTGTGTCTGAATGTCTCAGACTGAGAGATCAGCTACTAGAAACTGCAGCTTGTTTTTTCTCTTTTCTTTTTCAAGCTCTCTTGTGGCAGAAGAGCTTGGGATACCCTGGAGGTGGGTTCAAGTGTTTGCCCCCAGTTTTAGGGAGAAATATCACTTGATGGTGGCAGCAACCCTCCCCCCCGCCCCAAATCTGTGTATTGTGATTCTGGGGGAAGTTTTTGTAACCAGTACCTGTAGTGGCAAGGTATATTTAAAGTCTTTGCAGGCCCCCACCTTCTGCACTCAGAGTGTCAGAGTGAGGAACAGCCCTGACATTAGTCGTCACTAGTGTCGTGACTATGTACATGGGCGATGGGTGGCTTCCCTGTCCCGCCTTTTCCACCCTTGGCCCTGCCCACAACTTCACCCCTGTTTCACGCAGAGCCCTCTGATCCCTACTCACCTCACCGCCTATGGTGAGACTCCCTTCCCCCTCCCCCATCTGCTGCTCACCACATCCCTTTTCCCTCCCCCACTGCTCACCTTTTCATCTCCCTGTCTGCCTGTGGAAGGAGGGGAGTGAGGAGAGATGCAGTAAGAGGCATGGACCACCCAAGGAGGTGATGTGGAGGAGAGGAGAAAAACTTACCAGGCAGTGGGGGCCTCAGGGAAAAGGCCCAGCAGGTAGGGGAAATGGCAGGGCCTAGGTGTCTGGCAGTGGGTTGATCAGAACTAGCATGAATATATCTCCTGGAACTGGGATTTACACACTCTAAGCCATTTTATGAATTTAGCTGAAGTGCATTACATTTTCCATTACAATAACGAAGTCTTCTTAGCATATATGCAATGGCCTCAGGCAGTACATACCCAGGATGAGTTCCCTCTAAGATTTTCCACCCATGAGCAGAATAAGTATTGTCTTGCGCACCAACAGTGAGGTCATGTGCGCCTCGTGCTGGCTGTGGCAGGGAGAGCCGTGTGTAGAGATAGCTGCTGCTTTGGAACAGCTTCCTGCCACGGGGCTTCTGCACTTTTAAGAGGGGCCAGCAGACAGGAACTATAGAGATGTGATAAGTTTTCAGGAATGTCCAGCAAAGCACGTGTGCTTTTCCCCAGAGGCCAGCTCTTGCGCAAAAACCCCCTGCAGAGCATCCACACTATCCTTTTTGCACAAGAGCTCTTGCGCAAAAAAGTCTTATTCCTCATGGGGAGAGGAATAACTCTTGCGCAAAAAGCCCTCTCTTCTGATATCTACTGTAAACTTTCTTGCGCAAGAACAGGCTTGTAGTGTGGATGCTCTGCAAGATTTTGTGCAAGAACAGCCATTCTTGCGCAAGAAGCCTGCAGTGTAGACATAGCCTTATTGTCAGATCAAAGGAAAGATTTTTTTAACCCTGTACTCAGGTGGGTGAGCAGTTACCCACAAAAATATCCCCCAGTAAGGGTGAGGACAAAGTTTGCAATTAGATCTTAATTGTTGTCACAATGGGCAGACTCTACAGAAATTATCCTGGTACAACACAGAGGTTGGATTAGGCACTGAAAAAGGAACGGACAACATGACAAGCATAGTTATTTCTATCAGCTGAGCTTTCCTAAATTATTAGAATTAGTTTCTGAGCCTGTTATTTGCAATACATACCTTGAAACTTTATAAGCATGTTGATACTTCATGTTTACTGACCTAAACAGCCAGTATTATATTTCATTTTAAAATGATATGGATAGTGTGCATTGATTTCATGAGCAAAAAGATGGATATTTCATTCTTTACTCTATTCTCTTGTAACTTCTATGAAATAGGATAATTAATTCAGATCATTTCTGGGAAGCGTGCCCAGGGCAAGGTCCACGAGATCAAGAATAAGTTTTTTTCTTTTTTTTTTTTCTAGAATTCCTTAAATCCTGCTTCTTTGCTACATTGTTATCTGCTTCTTTTCCTCAAGAGTTGTAAAGACCCAGAGGCCTCTTGAAGCCCCTAAAAGTGTTATTGTTTCTGATCTTGAATTATTAGAGTATATCACATTGTGGCCAAGTGCAAATAACTAACACAGCTGGAATTTCAGATATCAAGTATCTAACACTCTCAGAACTTTGTTCTATTTCTGCAGTAAATTGGAGGAAAAATCTGGATAGTTTTAAATAACAGGTAAATCAGAAACTGCTTCTCTGAACCAAAAAAAAAAAAAAAAAAAAGCTACATTGGTCATGGTAATTATTTACCCAGTTCTAATAGAAAGAGAAGAAGGATATGAAAAGAGGGCAGAGCTACAAAGATGGGGGGGGGGGGGCAGAGAAGGAAACCGGATATCTGTGTTTTGAAATAGAACAGGGGTTTCAAACTCACTGGCCATCCCTGGATGAAGTGATTTCACAATCTGGTCCGGGACTCCTGGCGGGCTGAGGGATCCTGTCTGTTACCAACACCCTAGCCCTGCCCCTTCCTGCCATTACTCCGGCACCTTGTCTCCTGAGGATGCAGCTTTTGGGTTTTTTGGGGGACTGGTGCCACATACCGGCAGTGGTTGCGCTTCTCCACACCATACTTCCCACAGTGTCCAGCTGGCCCCGGTGTAATTTAGAACAAGTTCACTTATTGTGGTTGTGTGATGGGTTGGATCACAGAAATTCCCTCGTAGTGTGCTGATAAAGCCACTGATGCCCACATTCCTGCTCTGTGGTGATCCCCACCACCGTGTTCTGCTGCACCAGAAGTTCTGTTCTTCCCCAGCCAAGGCACAGAGTTGGAATAACTGCCCCCCAGCAGAGCAACACAGCCACTGAACCAGCTCAGCTCTGGGAGGACTCAGCTATAAGGTCTTTGACAGCATGTAGGAAACCAAACTCTTAAAAAGAGGCCTGTGATGGGGGCATCCTCCCTGCACTGGCTAAAGAAGGGTTAAATCCAGCCCTGAGCGAGGGCTGATGCTGTGGAGCAAGCAGCTGAGCTAGATGCAGCCAATTAGGACCCAGCTGGGACTGTATAAATAAGGGCTCCTGGAGGAAAGGGAGACTTACTCACTTTTGCTCCAGCTGTGGAGCAGGAGGGACCTAGCTGCCAGGGAAGCCCCAGAGCAAGCCTAAGGGGTTGGGGGTTCTCTGAAGAGGAGGACCCTAGGATGTGGGGGCACTGCGGTAGGGGAGTACCCAGTGGAAAGAGTGCTGTGGTCTGGGAGGGATGCAGGTCCTAAGACAAGGTGGTGGAGAATTACAGGCAATAGTAGGCAAGACACTGGCTGAAAGGGGGTGCTCCAGGGCTTAAATGAGCTAATTCTCAAGTGACCAGCAAGGGGTGCCACAGTGGTGATTCTCACCCTGTTACAGGACCAAAACCCCAAATAAATCTCTTACCCTGTGTAAAAGTTTTACACAGAGAAAGCTCATAAAGATGTCTGCCCCCTTTATCAATGAAAGAGAAATATGCTCTCTCCCAGGTAGCGATTATTTACACTGTGCTTGACAATAAACAAAGCCATTTTTATCAAGTATAAAAAGTAAGATTTAAGTGATTGAAAGGGAAAACTGACAGCTTCACATAAGTTACTAAGTTAAAATAAACAAAAGATGCCAGCTAATTCTAATCCACTAAGAAACTTGTTACATGCAGATTCTTACCTAAACAGTTCTTCTCATACCAGAGTTGATCTTTTCCTTACCTGGACTCAGCAGCTTTGCCTTTGCCCTCTTGCTACAATTCTTTGTTGCCAGATTTCTTCATGAATATCCTCTTAGGGTGGGGAGGCAATTTCAAAAACCAGCTGAAGACAAAGACCTGATGAAGGAATGGAAAGCAAATAGACTCTTCCCCCTCCACCCTCTCCTGTGGGAACTCTTTGTTTAGTTTTCCCACCCCCATGAAAAAGTACTCGATTCAAGATGGATTCCAGTACCAGGTGGCATGGTCACATGTCTTTCTAGGACCAACTACAATTTGGGCTTACTAGAAAAATAAAATCATTTGCGGGTCATTGGTCTGAGTACTGAGCCATTCAGTTCTCAAAGTATCACCAATGGCCCTCATTAACACATTTAGAATTTAAAATTAGATTAATTTTTTATATTTCTAGCTTCACATACAAGACTGATACATACACAAAAATAGGATATACACATTCAGCAGATTGTAACTTTAAAACTGATATATTACATGACCTGTTTTGCACAAAACACTTTCAAGTTATTCATATTCATTAGCCAATTTTCATAAAGCATGGTGGGGACAGTTTAATTGTGATATTATCTGGTTAAAATATGTCGTCTTCTCCTGAGTCAAATTTAAGTCAATAGTCTTTCTAAGCATATTCAGATCCCAGAAACAATGGCTCTTGCCTCTCTGTTGTAATCCTTTTCTGATTGTCTTTAAGCAGCTAACACAGGCAAAATGTCCATATTTTGTGCATTGATTATACCTTGTGCCTTTGACTGGTTGCACATCTCTTGGGCTAAGAATTTTTACCACATCTTGTGTATTTAGTCTGAAAAGTTTTGCAGTTACTCCTCATTAAATCAGCGGTTTTATGATTATTTTTAACATTTATACTGTATCTCTTGACAGCTTCTTACCTAGTTTCTGATTTTTCAAGTTGCTCCTACCTTTTGGTTTTTGCTGTTTCACCACTCAGTCTGTTTTGTCATCTGCACAGTTGTGTACAGATTTAAATCTGCCTTTAACTGTAACTGCTGTGAGAGAATTTTGCTCATAAGCCAATTAACAAGCCTGTATCTGATACTTTTGTTGTACAGTCCCCAAATCACAACTTTCTGCCAAGGCATGTAAAGCTCGTAAAAAGATTCAAGTAATTCTCCTGGTACTTGAAGTCTTTGGTGAAAACCTGCCCTTTCACAGATCACGTTTCTGTGATGTATAAAACTATGCAGCAAACATAGCCAGAACTCTCTCAGCCTCTTTGCAATTGTTGTCAATAAAGCAAAGGAGTAAAAGATTTGCTTTTGATGGGCCACAGCTCCTTTGGGATCGTTATCTGATGTGCTGAGATACCATTGAGCTTGCTTTTCCTGTAATAGCTGGGCATTCTGCAATCCTGTCTTGCTGAGCATGGCTCTCTAGCCAGCTCCCAGCAGACACAGGGATGGGCCACACTCCTCTGCTTGTAATGCAGACAGCGGACAATACAGTGAGGGACAAAACCTAAGCACACAGATACACAGCCCTTCTGGGGCCATCTGGGAAGAGGAATTTTAAGTTTGTCTTCCACAAATATTTGAATGCGCAAGTTTCAAATTAATTTTTCTTGATTAATATTAGTACGACCTAAATTCATGAATATTTGCCAAAAGCAGACCATAGGGGGTTAAAATTGCAAATTGAAGCAAAATACAAACCAATATTCATAGAAAAGTTTTTGGAATATTTTTCCATTGCTAGTAAGTATTGTGACTTCCTTTTACAGATGTACAAACTGACACACAAAGAGATAAGGTTCCTGATCCTACTTCCCTATTTATTTTGGGTCTGCACATCCTAAACTCAAAACTCTGGTCATCTGAAGAAGCAGGCTGTGCCCACGAAAGCTCATGATACCATCTACATGTTTTGTTAGTCTATAAAGTGCTACCAGACCACTTGCTATTTTTTAAATTTATCCCGTACAGACTAACTCGGCTACCCCCTGAAGCTCCTAATCCTAGGTTCATACTGCTAGCTATTGCTTACTATCAAATATAATTGTAATATGAGTAGATTCAAAACACACAGGATCTTTATGCATATGTTTAGATAGTAGTGAGTTCAAGTATTGGAGAAGCTTTTGGAGTCTGATCCTACTACTGTAATAGCTCTATTATCTGGCATGTGTTGAATACTGGATGCTGGTTAATAGAATAGTCTGGTGACCGGAGAGATTACTTTACCAAGGGATTACCTATTTTCAAAAAATTAGAATACAATAAAATGAATAAAGTATAAAATAGTACACAGGTTCTCACCATTCCAGTAGAGATACTCTCCCACAGAGTATAATGCAGAATGAGCATTTGCATAATGTGCTGGGCAATATACTTGTCCCAGTTACTAGACTGTAGATTTATATTGGGAGATATCAGAAAGGCAGGTTACCTGAACTTTCTGGTTAACTGAATGCCAGATAACAGAGCTTCTGTATACAGCATTTTGCCTACTTATGTCAATGGCACTGTTTGCTTCTGTAAATGTTGTAAGTTTGGGAACTCTGGATAGTTAGCAACTTCAATTCAATTATAGGGTTTGAAAATTTTTCTGTGAATCTTTTTCACATGAATAATTTTTATTTACAAGTAGCTTCATTGTATTTAGTGGGACTAGTCACATAAGTAAAATTTGCAGGAATCAGCCCTTTGTAAACTTATAAATGAAGCTTGCAATGTGAAACTCAAATACAAAAATATTTACAGATAAAAAACTGGACTGTAATACGATTCTTTTGTTAACTTAAAGAAAAACATTTGGTTAACTCAAGATTATAATAATTGTGAATAAATTGGCAGTGTTCCTATTTTAAGGTGTCAGTTTGCAATTGCTTTGTAATGTAATCTTATCCAAACTACTGTGAAGGCTTGGGAAGTCAAAGAGAGAGAGTGAGAGTGCATGAGAGAAAGACATAAGGAATTGTTGAGTATACATGAGAGATTATTTTTGCTTCCAAATGCATGCCACTAGATTTAAACAATAACTGTTTTAAAATGAAACCTTTAATACAATACAGTAGCTTTAAATGCAAATATTTTGAAAGTTTTTTTTTTTTTTTTAAATTCACATTAAGGTCTACTGTTTTCAGTGGTTGCCCCATATATGTTTCATTCTACATTGGCCTCTCTAGCAATGTCCTTGATTCCGTCTTGCTTTAATTTGCTATAAAGAGCTGGATTTGTTGAGAATGCTTTGTGGGAACTGCAGTATGGACATTTAACCATCTTGTCTCTGTTGCTCTTGAGAGAGAGAGAGGAGGAGATGAGAGGAAGAACATATTAGACTTTAATGACCCAGCAAATGTCCATGCACTGAGCAAAGAAAAGATATGATCAGAAAGAAAGAAGACTTGTGATTTCATAAGAGGAACCTAGGCCAAGACATTGGCAGCTCAGATAAAGAAAACAGGATTTATCTTACATCTCGTATGCCAAGATAACTGATTTCACAATAAGGATTCAGTGCATGCATGAGGGAGAATTCCTACTAATTATAGGGAAACAAAACATAATACAATCAAAATTCTACCTGACTTCTTAAA
Source organism: Pelochelys cantorii (assembly GCA_032595735.1). Classification (NCBI taxonomy): domain Eukaryota; kingdom Metazoa; phylum Chordata; order Testudines; family Trionychidae; genus Pelochelys; species Pelochelys cantorii. The sequence continues at coordinate 31,160,598 of CM064331.1, forward strand.
GCAAGGGATGGTTATTCTCGGATTCACTCATGAAATAAGTCAGGCAACCATTGAACCATATATGCAACCAGAAGTTCTTTGTTGGACTGCTCCTGAGTCTTTTTTTTTTTTTTCAGGTTAGTTAGGAAGACAGTGTTATGTCAGGGACTAACCTCTCTTCCATCAATAGTAAAAGAATGGATGTCTTGACCTTTGGGCTGAGCAAGAACAGAATCCTCCGTTTTGAAATAACAATGCGGTAGTTGTACAAAGCCTGAACATTTAACACCTCCCCAAATTAATCATTTCTACAGTTAATAGGGACCGTCCAACACCAAATCAAACACAACATGGGATTTGTGAAAATTGATCTATACAAATTATGGGTATACGCACATTGCAGGATCACATACATTTTACAGAAGAGATTCAATATTTTCATTTCATGGCATTCTAATGAATGCCACAGTAATCCAAAAATTAAACAACTGCATATAGTATTCTGATCTACAGAGCCTGCTGCTGTGACATATAAAAGAACATGATACTAAAAAGGTATAATTCTGCAGTCCTTACTAATGTTGAATAGCTGAGTACAATGGGACTACTCTACTGAGTATGTACTACTCAGGGCTTGTCTACACAGGAACATTCAGGAAAGTTAATTGAAATTGACTAAAGTTGCGATTTCATTAAATTGCACTAAACCTCCATGTGGAGGCTTTCATTCAGAATTAAAGGGACTATAATTTGTCAGTAACATTGTGAATCGAGATAAACCAAACTAAATTAAGGCCACTTTAGTTCTGAATGAGTGTATCCACAAGACCGTTTAATGCAGTTTAACTGATCCACTTCAAATGCACACTTTTAGTCAATTAATATTAACTTTCCGGAAGGCTGGTCTATGCTGAAACGTATATTGACATAGTTATGCTTCTCAGGGTTGTGAAAAATTCACACCTCTGAGAGACATAGCTATGCAAACTAACCACAAGTGTTGACAGCATTAGGTCAATGAAAGAATTCTTCTGTGGGACTAGCTGCCATCTTTTGGGGAGATGGATTAACTACAGTTGTAGGAGAACTCTTCCTTCTGCTGCAACTGTGCAACTGTAGCATCTGAGATGTGGGCATGCCTAAAGTGTCCCCATGTAGCCAAGCAGCCAGTGTGAGTAAGGGTTGCAAAAATTACGGCCAAAGAAACAAAATAGTTAAACTATATGGTAGAACAAGATGCTAAAGACTGAAATGTAATCCATTAATGATCATTATGGTGGATAAGGGTAGAGACATGCACTATAAACTTTGGTAATGACATTAGAAGAGGTGTTAAATACTAGAAATGGCTTGGTTGGACTATTAGAGTTAATACTAACGTATCAGTTAATGAGCAATTAAGAGAAATGCTCACATGGACACACATTCAGGTTATGGTTCCCTAAAGAGCATACAATCCCTGCTGGTGTTGTCACTCTAAGCTGATGGAGGAAAACTCTCCCATTGACTTAATTAATTGCCTTCAACATGTGCAATGTAGCTATGTCAGCGAGAGAAGTTCCTCCATTGTCATAACACTGTCTAAATGGGGGCTGAAGGTGGTATAATTTATGTCACTCAGGGGCATGGTTTATTCATAATGCTGACAGTGTAGATATAGTCTCAGAAAATTGTTTTACTGGGGACTGGATTGATTAGGGGCTTATTGTTGCAAAACTTTTCACTTCTTTATCATGTTCAAATCCAGCTCTCAGTTCTACTAGTCTTACAGTCCACATATATACTACAACAGGAGTTCTCAAACTGGTGGTCATGACCCCTCAGGGGGTTCACAAGGTTATTACATGGGAGATCACAAGCTGTCAGCCTCCACCCCAAAACTCCACTTTACTTCCAGCATTTAAAATAGTATTATATATTAAAAAAGGTGGTTTTAATTTATAAGGAGGGGTCACATTCATAGGCTTTTTGTGTGAAAGGGGTCACCAGTATAAAAGTTTGAGAACCACTGTACTACAAGAAACATTAAGAGCAAGGGATGGTAGTGACTGAGTAGACCAAAATCGCTACTTCTCCAGTTAACCCTGACTGACATCAACTAATATTTATGAGACAATGACAGCATTGCACAAAGTCAGATTCATTATGTTCATTTCTTCACTTCATCTGCGGCACTGGGAATTTGGTCACTACTGGTCTGATTTACTTGGACAAATTATATGTCTGAGTCCCAAGACTGGAATGACCATGAGTCAGAGAGATATTTTATTATTTAAAAATGTACTTTTTTGTATCTTTCTTTGTTGCCATAGCAGCTGCCACTTCAGTTTGGCTGTACTCCCTTAAACACCTGTTAATCCCCTGACCTTTTCTACAGGCTTCACCCCTTGATCACCCAGAGAGCAGGCAGTTAGTTTACAGAAGGATGGCTTCATTCACTGTTCAGAGTATGGCAAAGCCCGTTGATCCATCCCCCACACTTCTAATTATTTTGCAGCTTTGTATCATGAGAGCGCTGTCAATTAACTTTACAAGGTTAGCATCTTTCTGGGAATAGAAGGCGAATTGCTTTGTCTAAATCAGATGCTGATTCCAGAGTGAACTACTTCTTTCGTCCTCCACAATTAAAGGTTACCTTGGTGAATGTCATGTCCTTGAGCAGCACAGCCTTGTTGGTTAGTGATTTTTTTTTTTATAACCAATCAAGTATTGGACTCAGTGCAGTGTATGTCCCTGAGATACTGCTATGAAACTCTGGTCACTCGATTGCTAAATGCTACCCAGTTCTTTCACTCCCATGCTAATATCAGCAGTTGCTTAAAGTCAAATGTTCCCTAAATTTTATACCTGACAATCCATGCTACCTTTGATTTTGATCAGACACTTGCATAATCTGGGTGCCATATGAACAGTACATTTAAAAAAAAGCTAAAATAGTCAAGAGGAGGGATGCTGTTACGGTTAAAACACTGCCAAGAACTCAGGAGTTCTAGGCTCAGTTCTTGGCTCTGACGCACGCTTTCTAGCTGACAATAGGCAATTCAGTACATTTCATTGTTCTCCATCTGAAAAAAAAAAGGAATAATACATTTCCTCTCTCCTACCTCTTGTCTGTCTCGTCTATTTTTGACTGTAAGCTCTTTGTGGTGGGAATTGTGTCATATGGTTTGTCTACATTACAGGCACTACAGTGGCACAGTTCTGGTGCTGTAGAGGTATCCTTATAGTGGATTTTTCATTGCTGTAGTGGTCGCTAGGTCAACAGAAAAATTCTTCCATTGAATTTCTTCTATTGAACCATTGGCTACAATGGTGGCTAGTTCAACATAGATACAGTATTCAAGGTTGTGAACATAGTGATGTACTTATGTCAGTCTCAATGTTAGGGGCAGACTATATGCATGGACAGTTTCTAAGACACTTGGTCCCCAATCTCAGTTTGAGCCTGTAGATTCTCTTGTAATACTCCCGTTACTACAGGTTGGACCTCCCTGGTCCGGAATCATGAGGACCTGACTAGGGATGTTAAGGACTAGTTGACTATCCAATAAGCAAATGCTTATTGGATAGTTGACAGGAGAGTCAACTAGTTGCTCCCCCCCTTGCTCTGTCTATCAGATAGAGGAAGCAAGGGGAGGGAAGAGAGGGGTACTTCAGTGGCAGCGCCGCATGGAGCCTGGATTCCTGAGCTCTGTGAGATGCTGCCACTTTGAAATGCCACCGCAGTGTTTCAAAGGGGCAGCGCTGCCCTATCGACTAATCGAATAGTCAATGCAAAAATGCACCGACTGTTCAATTAGTGAATTACACGATACTTAACTTCCTTAGACCTGACCAGTCCCAAACAAGAGAATTTGCTGGACCAGGGGAAGTCTCCTGCAACTGGCCCCTAACCCCTCAACCACGGCTGGCACGCTGCCCCAGCAGGCAACCCTGTCTCACCCTCCTCCCCAACTTGGCTGGGCTGTTTGCCCAGCTACTGCTGGCTACCTGGGTGACACAGGCTCTGGCTCCTGCCATGGGGCTCTGATCCTGGGGCTCCAACCCTAGCCCTGCACAGCCTCAGCCCTGGCACATTGCAGCCAGGGGAAGCTGTGGGGCCCTGCACAACCCCAGCTCAGTGCTGCCCAAACCCCAGCCCCGCACTCCTGGTAGTTGCCGTGGGGACTCCAACCCCTCACTGCCGCAGGACTCCGGCCTCAGCTCTGCACTCCTGGGGGCTGCTGTTGGGCTCCAGCCCCAGTCCCATTCTGTCCCCAGCTGGGCAGCTAGCCGGATGCCCAGCATGGCTGGTCCTCCTGCCCTTAGGCTCTTGGGCTCTCTGGTCCAGGACCATCCATTGTCCTGCTGGACCAGGGATGTTGCCGGAGCAGAGAGTGCCAGATTTTGGAAGTACAACCTGTACACAATTTATAGATTTATAAATTTATACAACCTAATTTATAGATTTTAGTATTGCATGCTTGCAAACTGTTAAATTCTCTAAAACAATTTTTTTTCATCTCTTGTGAGAAGTGGATAATTCAGTTTCAGTAGCCAATTCAGTCATTGGTCTATTCAATAGACACTATCAGTTCCAACAAGGATTCCAAATTAACTACAAATGTGTTGATGGCTTTTGTTATATGGCTTCCCATACCCAGTTAGGTAGATGTTGTTGGTAATGGTATTTTGTCATTACCAACATTTAACTTTGTTTAAATTGTTGTAATGATAAAATATTGGCTTATTGCAGCTAGAATTAAATAAACCCTGAGTTAATCCCAGATTTGTTGTGTATTTCTCCTTTTAATAGGGCTTGCTGGGGATCATTCAACATGGAAGTAAAATGTAATGTTTTTTACATAAAGTTTTTAGGCCCTCTCTGAAATCCTCCTGGTACCTTCTGCTTTACTTTAGATAGATTCAGAAGTTTTACAAAATGATTCATTTTGGCCTATGTCACAATACAATTTTTGGAATGAGCCTCCGTTTTGAGTCTTTATTTTTAATTTTATTTTCTTTAGAGCAAACAGATTGTCTCAAATAGAAACTATACAACTAAATAGTGACAATCATGGGTATTCTTTCTTTAACTTATATCACATTAGTATGAAATGTGGTGTCCATATACATTAAACATTAACTTTATTAAACTAAATTAAATGTATATGAAAATGTCATACTCGCCTTCTCCTCCATGGCCTGTGCTCCATTCTGTTAGGCTGTCATGCAGTTTCCTTATCATACTGAATTCACAATGCCATTTTAATTTACCAGACAAAGAAAATACTTTAGGATGGACTTATATGAGAGTTCCTATCAGTAACATAAGGGTAAAAAGAACAATTCATTCATCAGAAAACAATAGTTAGAAACTCAATGTGTACAAAATAAAGGTTCAATTTAAAAGAAATCACAAAATGTGAAAATCTCAAAATGCATACTTGAGAGCATCCAAATAACCTTTAGCTCTCTGATTGTACTAAAACCAGTCTCATAACTTCCTTTCTTTGCCTTTTCATGCCTACTTTGTAAGATACTATTTTGGGATCTTAATTTTTTTCAAAGGGTTCAGACTTGAAAAAAACCACTGTACTGACCCCATGGCCATGATGTCATGATCTTTCCTTCAGTCATCATTTTGTTGTCTTGAGGATTTAAAGAAATCATCTTAAAGCACTATTCTGCAGCTTGTAGGTGGAGTATTGAAATATATATCACAAAGGAGTATTGTTGTTATATGTCAAAGCTGAAGTTCCAGAAACTCGGAGCTTTTATACGAATAATGCAATGCCCCAATTTTCAAATTGGGGTGTGTGTTGTTCATGGCTAAATGTTCATCTTTGTCTTGAGTGATAAAAGATTTTTATTTTCTGTTCCCTCACCGCAGTATCTGCTGCAATGATACAAAGCCTATAGAAGTAATTTTAAATTATTTTAATAAACATTAAGGTGCCTTAATAGACATTAAGGTCCTAGTGAAACAGAACTGCCAAACAAACTGAAGCTAAACCTGGATTTCTGATTTTAAACATATTACTCATTAGCAATCTGACTGGGTGTCTCCTTAGAAACTCTAGCAGCACCTGAAGGAGTGGGGAGTGAGGTGCCCAGACACTATAGCGTGGGGTAGGAAAATACATCACAGCATGTCAGCAGGAGCCCTGAGACTTCTGGTTCTTGAGTGGGAGATTTTTTTGGGGGGCTGTATTCAGCCCACCTGCCCATTTCCCAGGGAGCCAAGACTATTGCGGTGGGCTCCCATCTGGCTCTGCCACTACTGCTGCCTTGTTCTTCCTCCTCACCACCTCCCAGGGCAAAATCCCCACACAGGAGACTGCAATATGTCCTCTCACAACACTCTAAGCCAGGGGTGGGCAATAAGTGGCCTGCGGACCAAGGCAGTTCACTAGGGTTAGCCCGTGGCAACCTGCACTGTTTCGCACAGCTCCCATTGGCCAGAACTAGCAAACAGGAGCTGTAAGTGGCCATATTGTAGACATATTAAATAAAGCATCTGGCAGTCTGTCAGAAACTAACCCTGGTGAACTATGTCTGGCCTACAGGACACATACTGCACACTACTGTTCTAAGGTCTGGCAGGAAGTGGGAGCAGATTCTGTAGAAATTTCAATAGGCTTTGAATTGGATGCTTGATAAAAAGAGGGGAATGTTGGCCATAAGTAAGTTCGCTATCTTCCTAATCGGGAATCAGTAAAATATGCCTTTGTTGTGTGGCTTGAGTGTGGCACTGAAGAAGACCAAGAGTTGACGTGAGCACTGGTCAGTTAGGGCATATCTACATAGCAGTGTTATTTTGGAGGTGGTGGGTGGGGCGAGCCATTCACACTGCTCCAGAAAGGTGTCCTCCATGCGGACCTTCTGGAGCCACTGCTGGTCATCCCAATGCTCCATAATGATCCGGTCCCACCAGTCAGAACTGGTGTCCAGATGCCAGAAGCGGCGGTGCATGGTGTGCAGGGGCAGGAGGATGGGGTTGTACAACATGAGCAGTGCCTGCAGAGAGAGGAGGAAGTTCCCTGCAATGAGCTAGGGGTTGTGTTCCTGCAGGGCCTGGAAGGCATCCCACAGAAATAGCTGCATGAGGTGCAGCACAATCTGTAAGAGCCGTCAACTGCTGGTAGGCAGGTCCAATTCCAAGGCTAGAGAGCTGAGGTTTCCACAATGGCAATCACAGTAGTCAGAGAAAAGGCTTTTCTGTCCCTCAATGAGGTAGGCAAAGGTGAAGAACCTGAGACATGACTGTCCCTTTAAGCTTGAGAGCCTCAGGCAGCAGCTACAGGAAGTAACTGCTGTCCTGACACCCTGCCTGAAGTGCTTCTGAGTGGCTTTAAATGTGATTCAGCATCCAATGAGTATGGACACTCTATTCTGAAATAGCTCAGTGTTATTTCAATCGGCATTTGCTGTATATATGCACTATTTCAAAATAAGCTATTTTGGAGGTATTTCTTCTGGAATAGCTTATTCTGAAATAAGCGTGCAGTGTATACGTACCCTTAAGGATAATATATTCTTGTATTCATCATGGTTGAAATGGAACAGTTTATAATTATGGAGGAGATGGAAGAGCTCAGGGCACTACCTGGCAACTTTAACTCTGCATAATAAAATTTCAGGGTGGTTAAAAAGTAGATAAATGTCTCTCAGAGGTCTTGAAATTTCAAGGAATGTTATCAGGCAGTGGATGCTTTAGCTGTGCATTTCTGTAATTTCATAAGTTTGGCTTTCTTTATTCTGAATTTAGGAAATGATTATCATAAACAGCACTAACTCAAGTAAGTGAATAGGGAGACTGAGGCACAGAGCTATGAAATGAGTGTGCCTATGTGTATACTATAATAAAAACACCTGGCATTGTCTCGGAGTCTAGATCAATTGATTTGGGATTTCCGGGCTATTAGGATGACCCGAGGAATGGAAAACTTTCCGTGTGAGAGGAGACTCGAAAGTCTTGGCTTGTTTAGCCTAACCAAAAGAAGGCTGAGGAGAGAGATGATTTCTCTCTCTACATACATCAGAGATATATATACCAAGGAGGGGACGAGTTATTTAAGTTAAGTGCCAATGTGGACACAAGAACAATTCGATATAAACTGGCCATCAACAATTTTTGGCTTGAAATTAGGCAAAGGTTTCCAACCATCACAGGGATGAAGTTCTGGAACAGCCTTCCAAGGGAAGCAGTGGGAACTAAAAAGCCTAACTGGTTTCAAGACAGAGCTTAATAAGTTTATGGAAGGGGTTGGTATGATGAGGCTCTTTACAATGGCATGTAGCTGATCTACAACTGCCAGTAGCAAAAATTCCCAATGGCTGGAGACAGGACACTAGAAGGAAAGGGCTCTAAGTTACCTGGAAAAGAATTCTGTGTAGTATGTGTCTGGTGGGTCTCGCCACATGTTCAGGGCCTAACAGATTGTTGTATTTGGAGTAAAAAAGGAGTTTTCCCCTGTATCAGATTGGCAGACACTTGGGAGGTTTTACCTTCCTCTGCAGCCCACTTGTGGATTTAAACTAATCCACTAAATGATGGATTCTCTGTAACTTGAAGTCTTTACATTATGATTTGAGGACTTCGGTAACTCAGCCAAAAGTTAAGGGTCTTTTACAGGAGCGGGTGGGTTAGGTGTGGCCTGCAATGTACAGGGAATCAAACTAAATGATCATGTTGGTCATTTCTGTTCTTAGCCAATGTGCATATGAACTGTGGGGCTAAAGACAGCAGTATAGACGTTCCTGCTTGGGTTCTGACACACTCTTCCCTCATGGGGTTTCAGAGCTGGGATCCAGCCAGGGCCTGATTACCTACACTGCTATTTATGGCCCTGCAACCCAAGCCTCAGGAGCCTGAGTCTTTGAGGATCAGTGCCATGGATCTTTAATTGCATTGTATGTGTACGCACAGTGGTTACGCTGATAACAGAACCTTAGCCTCCAGTGTTGTCATGGGCTCACCATGCCTGAAGCCTACTCTAAAGATGATGTTGTATGTCTTGTTAGTCTTTGAAAATACAGGGGCAGTTCTGCATAATTTGGGCTTTAGAATGAACGTACCAGTGTACTCTGTAGGATGTTTGGTACCTGTCCACAGTTGTACTAGTTAAAAGTGCTGCCTGAAATACATCTGTTTTTAGCCATGTGTTGTGTTAAAATGCCTGATGAGCAACAAACCCATCCCTTAAGTCTTCAGGTGGCTAGCATATGATCAGGCTAGTTTCTAGGTTACCAACTACCCAGTTGATTACGAACGGCAAAGTACAAGGAACAATATGTTTCCCTGCACTTAATTAATTATGTTTTCATATTCTACATCAGATAAGTTGACCTGCACTGAAAACAAATATTTCATTCCCGTAAAGAGAAGACTTGTTTCAATAAAGTAAATAAAATACCTCTAAGAGTTTAATTTAATTGAGATGCAAAATCCTTAATTTTGTTAAAGAAGTTGTTGGGTGGTACAATAAAGTCTTATATATGCCACTATGTAATTATATATAATAACTAGTGATCAGTCTGTGGGGGGAGTGGAGAGGGAGATAAAGGAGGGGAATTGTATACCCAGCTGGTCTTCTGCACCTGCAAAAAAGCAGACAGCTTCTTTTAACGTAGAGGAAACAAGATAATGTCAGCATGCTATTAAATACAAACATTAATTTTCTGGAACAAAACACAAGGAAGAGGTCTATTAATTAAGATACGTAATTGTGAGCAACTTAACTTATATATTTCATGCCACCTTAGAAACAAATGAGACTGGTGGAATGTAAATCTTAATTTGTTATTTACCACACTGCACTTAAAGGCATTATTATTACTTTGGAAAATATTTATGTGGGCTATTTAAGTTCCTGTTTGTGATAAACTCTCCACATATGAATGTATACATGTATCTACGAGACATGGATTTTGAACTAAATCATCATGAAATCCTCAGCCTATTAGATGTAGTATTTCTTTTCTTGGAGTAATACAGCAATAGACTATGGTTAAAAAAATACAAGTTCTTCTACCGGAGACTTATTATCATTTTTACTAATAAAACTGTGAGTTTGGTCTTCCTGCCAAGCTGTTTGAGCTTACATGGGAAAACAGAAAACTGCTTCCTATGGATGGTGGGAGCCAATAAAATATATATTGGACCTACTACTGATGGAAATCAACAGAGCTTCCTTCAAAGAAAGCATTCAACCGACCTCCCAGAAAAACGGCATCATTCTCCAACCAGCATTTGCTGCCAACTGTCATACCATCACTCTTCAGGTTTCAATAGTCTTTAGATGGGCAAAATTGTTGAGACGATAGTGATCAACACTTGACCTCTGCAACATTTTACATCCCTCCTAATCAGGCTTAAGACTTGGGACTTGACATGGTGATGGCTTGAGAGCTTTGATGAATGAGTTCCTTGTGGCCATGGAGAGAGAAATCAATCATCAGGGTTCATGCTACTGGATTTCCCAGCAGCTTTGACACAGTTGATTATAGGTGCTGCAGACTGGAATAACTGACATAACAAGAATGGACAGGGTAACACTAAGCTCCCTGCAATCATTCTCCTCAGGTGGACTGTGTCCAGTCATGACAGATGGGCAAGGGATCTTTTTCCTCATGACCTTGTACATGTAGAGAATGGTGAATTCAGTTTCCTCACCTTTTAATACATATCAGACTTCATTGATCATAACATGCCACAGGTGCCAGTGCCCGTAATGTGCTGTGCCATCAAGCTTAACATCATCTTAAGAGCAGATACCACCAATTAGCTACAGTTGGGTTACTCTGGATTTACACAAGTATCCTGAGAGCAGAACTAAAAGTTAGCAGGAATGGGATAATTGCTTTTGTAGCTATGTATGTATTCTATGATACTGAATATATTAAAATTTGTGAGGTGGGAGGGTCTCAGAGTCTGGGGCTGAGCCCAAATGATTACAGTCTTATTTTTAGTTCCACAGTCCAACCCTTGGGCTAGTCCGAGTGGCTTGTCTTGGGTCGTGAGTCTGGGTACCATTGGCTTTTTTGAAGTGTAAACGTACCCGGTGTCACCCAAATGCCATAATAACTATCTGTGAGACTGGAGAAAGCTTAATCCAGATGAGACTGAGGTGATACTGGAGGCAAAAGGGAAACTAATCAAGCAACTGTCTGATTTCGCCCTTAACAGTTCTAATTTTCAAGGAGGTTTCCAGTGTTGGGCTTTACAAGTGTCAATGTTAACATATGCAGTGCTCTTGATAATGCAACTAACCTCAAGAGCAGTTACACAATCCCTGCTAGAATGTAGTACTGCGATCTGAATATTTGCATAAATTCAGAGTACCTCATTGTACTAACTGATTTACCCTGGATTTATACCAATATAAGTTAAAGTAGAATTTGCCTCTATAATTCCTATTCGCCGTAATATGATTATGTCTTTGTGGTGCAGCCACATGGCAGAGGAAAGACTTTTATTGAATTGCCCACCCTCTCATAATAAAGAACCCATTAACAATAATTAAATACAGTGGGATCAAGAGAGTGAATACAATTCATGTTCCCACTATACTAGAAGAACATTAATACACAATTAACATTAATACACAATAATTATCTTCACAATCCCAGTCGGTACTGTAAAAAATCTACTACTAAAACATCAATGTAATTAAAAGCAAAGCATACACCAGGATACTAACAAATGACTATAAATTTGAAGAGTGTTCAGCATGACATTAGATGGCTATAAATCTGAAAATAGTATTATAGCAAATCAAAATGAACAGCATATAACTTAGAAAGTACCATAAAATAGCAATAGTTACTGAAATTAGTGAGAACTAATTTTAATGCCCTATACTACAGCTCTCAGGAAATCCTTGTTGGGGCATTTCTCTTTGTTCTTAGCCATTTAACTACGCGCACAGGGAAAATTTCCCCGTTGAATTATCTTTATGCCCATAGACTTGCATAGGAGTGCATAAAGTGACTGGTGTCTGGTTTATAGTCTCTTATAAGAACGGCCGTACTGGGTCAGACCAAAGGTCCATCTAGCCCAGTAGCCTGTCTGCCGACAGTGGCCAGCACCAGGTGCCCCAGAGAGGGTGGACCGAAGACAATGATCAAGCGATTTGTCTCCTGCCATCCCTCTCCAGCCTCTGACAAACAGAGGCCAGGGACACCATTTCTATCCCCTGGCTAATAGCCTTTTATGGACCTAACCTCCATGAAATTATCTAGCTTCTCTTTAAATTCTTTTATAGCCCTAGCCTTCACAGCCTCCTCTGGCAAGGAGTTCCACAGGTTGACTACACGCTGTGTGAAGAAGAACTTTCTTTTATTAGTTTTAAACCTGCTACCCATTAACTTCATTTGGTGTCCCCTAGTTCTTCTATTATGGGAACTAATAAATAACTTTTCTTTATTCGCTCTCTCCACACCACTCATGATTTTATATACCTCTATCATATCCCCCCTCAGTATCCTCTTTTCTAAACTGAAAAGTCCCAGTCGTTTTAACCTCTCTTCATATGGGACCCGTTCCAAACCCCTAATCATTGTAGTTGCCCTTTTCTGAACCCTTTCCAAGGCCAAAATATCTTTTCTGAGATGAGGAGACCACATCTGTACACAGTATTCAAGATGTGGGCATACCATAGTTTTATATAGGGACAGTAAGATATTGTGGGTCTTATTTTCTATCCCTTTCTTAATAATTCCTAGCATCCTATTTGCCTTTTTGACCGCCGCTGCACACTGCGTGAAAGTTTTCAGAGAACTGTCCACGATAACTCCAAGATCTCTTTCCTGATTTGTCGTAGCCAAATTAGCCCCCATCATACTGTACGTATAGTTGGGGTTATTTTTCCCAACGTGAATTACTTTATACTTATCCACATTAAATTTCATTTGCCATTTTGTTGCCCAATCACTCAGTTTGGTGAGATCTTTTTGGAGTCCCTCACAGTCTGCTTCTGTCTTGACTATCCTAAACAGTTTGGTATCATCCGCAAACTTTACCACCTTACTGCTTACTCCTTTCTCCAGATCATTTATGAATAAGTTGAACAGGATTGGTCCCAAGACTGACCCTTGGGGGACACCACTAGTTACCCCTCTCCATTCTGAAAATTTACCATTTATTCCTACCCTTTGTTTTCTGTCTTTTAACCAGTTCTCAATCCAGGAAAGGACTTTCCCTCTTATCCCATGGCCATGTAATTTACACAAGAGCCTTTGGTGAGGGACCTTGTCAAAGGCTTTCTGAAAATCTAAGTATACTATATCTACTGGATCCCCCTTGTCTGCATGTTTGTTAACCCCTTCAAAGAACTGTAATAGATTAGTAAGACATGATTTCCCTTTACAGAAACTATGTTGACTTTTGCCCAACAAATTATGTTTTTCCACGTGCCTCACAATTTTATTCTTTACTATTGTTTCGACTAATTTGCCCGGTACTGAAGTTAGACTTACCGGTCTGTAATTGCCAGGATCGCCTCTAGAGCCCTTTTAAAATATTGGTGTCACGTTAGCTACCTTCCAGTCATTAGGTACGGAAGCCGATTTAAAGGATAGGTTACAAACCACAGATAATAGTTCAGCCATTTCCCATTTGAGTTCTTTCAGAACCCTTGGATGAATGCCATCTGGTCCCGGAGATTTGTTAACATTAAGTTTTTCTATTTGTTCCAAAACCTCCTCTAATGACACTTCAATCCGGGACAGTTCCTCAGATTCATCACCCACAAAGGACGGTGCAGATTTGGGAATCTCCCCAGCATCCTCAGCCGTGAAGACTGAAGCAAAGAAATCATTTAGTTTCTCCGCAATGGCTTTATCGTCCTTGATTGCTCCTTTTATATCTCGATTGTCTAGGGGACCCACAGGTTTTTTAGCAGGCTTCCTGCTTCTAATGTACTTAAAAAACATTTTGTTATTTCTTTTTGAGTTTTTGGCTAGCTATTCCTCAAAATCTTTTTTTGCTTTTCTTATTACATTTTTACGCTTGATTTGACAGTGTTCATGTTCCTTTCTATTTATCTCACTGGGACTGGACTTCCACTTCTTGAAAGATGCCTTTTTGTCCCTCACTGCTTCTTTTACATGGTGGTTAAGCCATGGTGACTCTTTTTTAGGTTTCTTACTGTGTTTTTTTATTTGGGGTATACATTTAAGTTGGGCCTCTATTATGGTGTCTTTAAAAAGTTTCCATGCAGCTTGCAGGGATTTGGCTCTAGTCACTGTGCCTTTTAATTTCTGTTTAACTAACCTCCTCATTTTTGTGTAATTCCCCTTTTTGAAATTAAATGCCAGAGTTCTGGACTGCTGAGGTGTTCTTCCCACCACAGGAATGTTAAATGTTGTTATATTATGCTCACTATTCCCAAGTGGTTCTGTAATGGCTATCTCCTGGACCTGATCCTGTGCTCCACTCAGGACTAAATCGAGAATTGCCTCTCCCCTTGTGGGTTCCTGTACCAGCTGCTCCAAGAAGCAGTCATTTAGGCCATTGAGAAATTTTATCTCTGCTTCTCTTCCTGAGGTGACATGTATCCAGTCAATATGGGGATAATTAAAATCCCCCATTATTATAGAGTTCTTTATTTTGGTAGCCTCTCTAATCTCCCTCAGCATTTCAATATCAGTATCGTTGTCCTGGTCAGGTGGTTGATAATATATCCCTACTGCTAATTTCTTATTATTGGAGCATGGAATTACTATCCATAGCGATTCTATTGAACATGTTGATTCATTTAATATTTTTATTTCATTTGATTCTACATTATCTTTCACATACAATGCCACTCCGCCCCCCACACGGCCTGCTCTATCCTTCTGATATATTTTATATCCCAGTATGATTGTGTCCCACAGATTTTCCTAATTCCACCAGGTTTCAGTGATGCCTATTATGTCAATCTCCTCCTTTAATACAAGGTACTCTAGTTCACCCATCTTATTAGTCAGACTCCTAGCATTTGTGAAGAAGCACTTCAAAAAATTTGCCACTGCTTATTTGTCTGCCCTTCCCTGATGCATTGGATTCCTTTATATGCAGTTGTTTGTCTGCTCTGGCTCATGATTTGCACTCTCCCCTCTCTTTCTGACTGCAGCTTAGAGAATCTCTATCAATGGATTCTCCTCTAAGAGAAGTCTCCATCCGATTTACATGCATCTCTGCACCAATTGGCTTTCCCCCATCTCTTAATTTAAAAACTGCTCTACGGCCTTTTTAATGTTTAGTGCCAGCAGTCTGGTTCCACCCTGGTTTAGGTGGAGCCCATCCTTCCTGTATAGGCTCCCCCTCTCCCAAAAGTGTCCCCAGTTCCTAATAAATCTAAACCCCTCTTCCCTACACCATCGTCTCATCCACGCATTGACTCTGAAGCTCTGCCTGCCTACCTGGCCCTGCGCGTGGAACTGGAAACATTTCCGAGAATGCCACCATAGAGGTCCTGGATTTCAGTCTCTTTCCTAGCAACCTAAATTTGGCCTCCAGGACATCTCTCCTACCCTTCCCTATGTCATTAGTACCCGCATGTACTACGACGACCAGCTCCTCCTCAGCACTACACATAAGTCTATCTAGATGCCTCGAGAGATCTGCAACCTTCGCACCAGGCAGGCAAGTGACCATACGGTTTTCCCGGTCATCACAAACCCAACTATCTATGTTTCTAACAATCGAATCACCCACTACTAACACCTGCCTCTTCCTAACAACTAGCATTCCCTCCCCTTCAGAGGTATCCTCAGTGCGAGAGGATACCGCAACATCCTCTGGAAGGAGGGTCCCAACTATGGGATGGTTTCCCTCTGTTCCCATTGAATGTTCTGTTCCCTTGAGACTTTCATCCTCCTTAAGAGCACTGGGGCTCTCAGACTGGAGGTGGGACAGTACTACAGTGTCCCGGAAAGTCTCATCAGCATAGCTCTCTAACTCCCTTAGCTCCTCCAGTTCAGCCACCCTGGCCTCCAAAGCCCGAACCCGGTCTCTGAGGGTCAGGAGCTCCTTGCAACGGGTGCACACATATGCCACTCGCCCACAGGGCAGGTAATCATACATGTTATACTTGACGCAATAAACAGGATAGCACCCACTCTGCTGCCGGGCTTCTGTCTCCATTTTGCTTATGAATAACTTTAAGTATAAACTGGGCTTCTTATTAAATGTCTGGAATATAGATTATTATAAAGTTATGCTTAAAGAAGGTCAGAAGTCACTAGCGCCCTCTGACCTCCCCTTCCCAACTCCCTCTCCAAACTCCCTGTTAGCTGCTCCTGTTCGCAAGCTCCCTGGTCGCTGACTCACAGCTTATAAAGCCCTGGTAGCACCTCCCCCTGACTGAGGCTCAGCCAATTAACAGAGGCTTCTAGATTTCAAACCTTTTAGAAGCTCCTTCAAACAAACAAACCAAACAGACAGACAAACACAAGCTCAGCACACAACTCAGAGTCCAGAGAAACCTTTGTAAGGATGAGTCAGGTAGGCATGAATGTAAATAAACTGGGCCCTGAATCCACCAAAACATCAACATACACAAATACATAAGAAGAGGAATACCAGGAAGTTCTTTCAAGAAGTAAGAAAAAATGATTTACACAGCATCCAAAATTGTCGTGTACTTTACAGAGCAATTCCTTATTTCAAGAGTTTACAATCTAATTTGGGGAACTCTTCAGGTCATAGGTCTCTTTGGACCCATGTCTTCATACTTTTGTTCATTCTAAGGAAGAACAGTGAATCAAAAAACGCTTGTCTCTGCCTTCCATTTCAATAACCATGAGGCCAAAAATGGCTGAAAGTGGAATTTTGTGGTCTGCTTTTATCACATAACCATAATTCATGGTCCCTTGGAGTTACCCTCCGTTGGATGTTTAGCTATCGCCAAAATGTGGCAATATCGAAAAGAAGGTTAGAAAAAATAAACATCGTAGAGACGCTCACTGGCGCATCCTGGGATCATGATGCAATTATGGTTTGAAAATCAGTCTTGCCAACAGCAGGGCATTGTCCACTAGTTCAGTGCAACAGCTCCCCCACCAATTTCATTGACACTGAAATCAATGCCAACGTCAGAATTATTAGTGCCTTTCTCAAATCAATGCCAATACTGTGGCTACCAGTTTTGGTGGGCATCCTGCCAGTCTTCCTCAAATGAGAGGCTACTGTAGTCCAGGAGTATAACAATATCCTGGATGTTTTGGGCTACCAAGACAGCAAGGTCTCAATTTGCTGCAACTCTCCCAACTCAAATCTGGGAAGCCCTTTTGCATCCCCATGTCATCTCTATAGGTGAATGGAATGGACTCTAGCACTCGCTGGCTTGCATTGTGGACTGCTGCTTATGATGTCTCAAGCAAAGAACTGATTGAAGATCTAATGAATTCCCAGTAGACAGTGGACTGCTTTCAAATGCTTTTGGACAACATACAGAAGGTGTGGCTCCCCACCCCCAAATCAACACATCGTGGTGGGGTACAAACTATATAATACATCATGGGCAACTATCTGTTACTCTCCCAGTGTTGATCCAAGAGAGATCCATCTAGCTATCCCAGAAGCATTAGAATGGCTTTCAAATCTCAAGATCCACTATAATTTCCTACCCATTGCTTTTCAAATGCAGGATGAAAGAAGACTGCAGGGATTGCAAAAAAGGGAGTATTAGTGGTCTTAATATTTGTTATCAGGTCATGGTGCGGTAGTAATTCTGAAGGCACATAGTACTTCTGGATTATGAGTGGCTCTGCACATTGTGGCTGCAAAATATTCCCTGGCCATTACAGTTGTGTTTTCAATCATGTGAGTTTACCATGAGATATAAAAACATAGACAATATTTTCTGTAGGCATCACTATAGAGATCAGTTTGGGACTCTGTATTTGTATGAATGTGTGGTGGCAATATTGTCATGCAAATTTGTAGAGAATAATAATAAGCAATACTGCCATCTAATGGTAAATCTGGACCTCTACACATAATAGGCTAATCATTATAGCAGAAAAAAATATTTCAAATTTTTCCCTGTGGCTATTCACTTGACATTTTTACATAAACATCTCTTGATTGTGCTCGTGACTTTTTGTAGGTGATTTCTAACAACTTTCAGATAATGAAATTTTATTGGAGCTAATGGTCTGAGTGACCAGCTTTCATTTTAAATTCTTGCATGCAAATATCTTCCTCAGACATTATCGAATGCTCAGTGACTAAATAAATGCCATGTGACTTACCTAACCAATTATAACTAAGGAATACATCCCATACTTTGAAAGCTGAGTATCAGATATTTGTAAAGAACTGTTCAAGAGCACGAAACTGGAGTATAAATGTTAAATAAAGCTAAGAGTAAAATTGGGATTGTTCATGTGCTTAAAGACCTTGCTGAACTGAGGGCCTAGCTGAGGTGAAAAACTCTGTAGTGAATTCTCAGGTTTTATTAATGCTGCTTGCAGGAATTCAATCTTTATATTGATTATTGATCATATTCATTGAACAGTGGGTCATAGATTATACTCTAATGAATCTTTAGGATTTATAGCTGGTGAGCATGGGGGAATGTGAATGGGGATCCTACCTTCCACGCAAGTATTACTAAAATGAGAGCAACAAAGTACAGGCAGGGGGCATGGTTCTCAAATAGTTACTTACTACTGATTTACAGCACAGTGTTTCATTTGGTTCAAGAGCAAAAAAAATCAAATCAAAGTTGTTGAAAACTAGTGGGTCTGATTCTGATTTTATACTATGGTGACTGCACTGATTTCAACTGAGTTATTTCTGATTTGCACTGGTGTGAACAGAAGCACAATTTAGTTCTAATAAGGAATAGAAAATAGTAATATCATGCCTATATTCTGTGATTTGGGTTGGTTATAACAAGGATCTGTAATGAAAAAGAGCAGCTGTTTCTTTGGTCTGCTTATTGTAGCAAAAGTAATTTAAACTCTAGAGTGACTTTAACTGTATGGGTATGTCTACACAGCAGCGTTAACTGACATTCCAAGACAACATAGTGCACGTCTACACTACAAGCCTTTATTTCAAAATAATGTTGAGCTGGAGGACTTCTTACTCTGATTCATGGTAACCCTCATTTCACAAGGAGTAAAGGGAAGTTGAAGAAAGAGTGTTCTTTCTTCAACTTCCTGCTGTGTACACAGCACCAAAAGCCAAATTAAACTATTTCGACTTCAGCTACACAGTTGACATAGCTGAAGTTGCACAGCTTATTTCGACTTTAGCCCTGCTGTGTTGGCATGCCCTATAGTGGCAAACATAGTACAATTATTTCTATACACGGTGTAAGAAACATCACTTTTTATGACCCATCTTTAAGTTGGAAAAGAAACGTGTATGTGGTTCAGTGCTTTCTGCTTGATGGAGTGCCAGCTGTGAGTATATGTCAAAGGAGGCTGCATTTATAATACCTGGGCACATATCAGGAGCTGAAAATCTCAAGTAAATCACTTACCCTTTTCAAACAACTGATCAAAATTCAGCTTCAGACAATGCATGTGTCCACCATAATTTTATGATATAGAATGTGGGTTCCTCCATGTCTCAAATGTCCAGAGCATGTTTGTGATGACCTTGTCCTTTGAGGGGTGGATTTTCTTGTTGGTCATGGGCGGCGAGTTGTATGGGCTTGTGGTGCCCATGCTCCACCAATATTTGGAGCTGGAGCGGGCCCCGGCCCCCCCACGCATCCTCCCATCCTGGCCCCAAATCGTCTCTCCCCCGGTCCCGGACCATCCCTGCCGTGTGCAACCTTCACTGATCTCCCCCTTGCCAGCTGCTGCTGCCGCCATGCGCGGCATGCTCAAACGGGTGGGCGGGGAGACGCACGGGCGTGATGTAACATCACAGCCTGGGACTTTAAAACTGCTGAGCACTGCGTTGGGCCGCGTGGCTGAGTTGCGGGTTCGGAGTCCGGGGACGGAGCGCAGACACTGGTCCCGCAAAGTGGAAGGCAGAAGGTAGGGGAGGGGGAGGCGAAGGGCTGGGAGAGGAAGGGGCTTGTGCAGAGGGGGAGGGGAAGGGGATGGGGATAGAGAAGAGGGAGGGCTGGGAGAGGAAGGGGCTTGTGCGGCGGGGGAGGGGGAGAGAGGGAAGAAAGGGGAAGGCACCAGATAGACAAGGTAGAGGAGAGACAAATGCCAGGGGGCCAAGTGCAGACAATGAGGAAAAAGGCATGAGGGGAGGTGTTAGTGGGAGGGGGACAGGGTGATGCTGGGAGGGGAGGGGGTAAGGGCATGGGGGGGCTGGAGGGGGAGGTGCTGGGAGAAGGCTTGAATGAAGGGGTGGGCATGAGGAAGGCTGGGATGGAGCAAGTCATGTGTGTGGGCACGGGCATGATGGGAACAGGGGCAGAAGGTGGTGAGGGGGTGGGTATCAGGGAAAAAGAGGGCAAAGGGGGAAGGGGGAGGCACCAGGAGGGTGCAGGAGTAAGAGAAGGTGCAGGTGCCAGGGGATTCTGGGGGTGAAGCAGAAGGGCAGACACCTGCAGGGGAGGGACCAGCACCAAAGGAGAGAGGCAGGGCAGGTTTGTAGAGGGAGGTGTTAGAAGAGCGGATGAGGAGGGGTAGCTCACATGATCAGAGTGGGGCTACTGGAGGAGTGGGCACAAGGGGGAGAGAAGGGCTGGTGGAGGGGGGCAGGAGGGCTGAGGACAGTGAGAAGGGCAGGAATCAGGACAGCAGAGGAGGGTGAGGAGTTGGGGGGGCAGCAGGCACCAGGGGAGCTGATGGAACAAGGGGAGGAGACATGGCAGCATAGAGAAAAGGTAAAGGTTTCAAAATATTTATTAATAACTTGGGTGCCACAGTGGCACATCCAAAGAAGCCACATGAACTCAGTACTGGTGCACAACACAAAATTCATTTTGCTCATGGGAGGAAACTCTTAGGCTATGTCTACACTGGCAGTTTCTTGCACAAGAACATCTTGCGCAAGGGTTCTTGTGCAAGAAGTCTTGCGCAAGAACACGTCCATGCTGCCATGTGCGAGCTGTGCTTTTGCACAAGAGCATCTATGGCAATGTGGACGCTCTCTTGCCCAAGAAACTCCGATGGCCATTTTAGCCATAGGGGTTTCTTGCACAAGAAATCCCTGCCAAGCATCCATACTGCCCTCTTGCGCAAGAGAGCTTACACCTGTTAGAAAAGAGCGAAGCTCTTGCGCAAGATGCCCTCTCTTACCCCGCCGTACTGTAAATTTCCTTGCTCAAGAGCAGGCGGGCAGTGTGGATGCTCTGTGGGTTCTTGCAGAAGAATGGCTATACTTGCGCAAAAAGCCGCGAGTGTAGACATAGCCTTCGAGTAAACACTTCCCACAGCCTCTCTGCCCCCGAGTTAATGTCACACACATTGGGTTAATGCAACTGCAGGATAGTTGCATGAGGGAGGTTTGGTGGGGGCCAGACGAATCCCTTTTGGTAGGAGGATGGTGGGAAAAGCCCTTTGAGAGGGTGACATGACACCTTTTACTTTTGGTCATGTGTCCATCTTGCCCCGAGTGTGTTACCTCCAGAGGCATGGCTAATGGAGGGGGGGTCAGAGGGTGTGGCTAACGAGGTCAGGAGGCATGGCTAACAGGCCAGGGGGCGTGGCTAATGGGGCACCACCAAAAATTATACAAACCTGCTGCCCATGTTGTTGGGTGCTGCATGGCCACCACTCCCACAGATTTTGGTGGAAGTGGAGGAGGCTGAACATCTCATAGAACAGAACTGTAAATGGATTGTATTCTACCTACAGTGACAAAATGAGATAAGGGTTGAGGGGAACTGGAAGGATATTGAGATCCTGAAGTCAGAATTCAGTCAAAAGATTTGAAGTGAATTATAAAGCGGGTTCTAAACAAAACAGTGTATGTGCCAAGGCAGTAATTAAAACTAGTAGTTTCTTTTGTTAGAACAGAAGAGCTTGCTTTCTGTAGTGGTCTTTAGTTTCTTTGTTGCTTACCTGCCTTTCAAGTTCTTTTAAAGAGCTTTATTATTTTGTCACAAATACAGAAACAAGAAAAAAGAACAAAAATAATGCTATCGGCACTGGCATCAGAGTTCTTTTATGGCTGTTAAGGAAACCTGAGCTTGGCAGGATTATTTTTTGCTGCTGCCATGTCATCTCCCTTATTGGTACAGGAAGTTTGGTTGGTGATGGATAGGCAGGTCACCAGCAGCAATTGCAAAATTGTTAGGACCGATCACATTTATACCTTTATAAAACAATATACAGTGTTGGGAATAGAGTTAACTTATACAGTCACATGCACCAAACATTGTTACTCTTTTCCTCCCTTCCCAGCTCCCTCCAGATGTGTGTTATATCCACCTGTCAGGTCATGTTTTGTCTAAACCTAAACTGTCAGCTCTTCAAGGTAGGGATAGTCTCTATGGGTATGTCTACACTACAGCCTTATTTTGAAATATCTTATTTTGAAATAGTTAATTCAAAATAGCTTATTTCGAAATAACGCGTCTATACACAAAATGCATTTCGAAATATCATTTTGCTATTTCGAAATAGCGCATCCACACTGAGTGGACTGTGAATTGCATTTAAGGCTGGCCGGAACCAGTTCCGGCAGGGCACCAGGTCAGGACTTACCTTGTGTGGCTGCTGCCTGAGCCTAACTGAGGTCTATGCTTAAAGGACCGCCCTCCCCCGCCCCCGGACAGCCAGTTTCCCTGCTTGCTTGTCTACTCAATGTTAAATAAAATCACCGTTTTTTCACAAACACGAACTGTCTTTATTTAACAAAACTTGGGGGGGATGAAACTCTGGGGAAAGGTGGTGGGAGAGGGAAGGAGAGAGGGTGGGAGAGGGGAGGGGGAAACCTGGGAGGAAGGAGCTGGAAGGGGGAGGGGAAGCTCAGTGGTGGGGGTCTCGCCGGGCCAACTGTCTCCCAGCACAGCGGATGTGGGGGCCTCGGTGTCCCCGGGGGGATGGGGAGGAGGGTGTGGAGGTTGAGGAGGGTGTGGAGGGAGAAGCAGGAGGGGGAGAAGGAATGGGAGGAGGAGCGGTAGCTGGGGAGGCAGCAGGCATTGAAGTGGCAGGAGGCAGCATGCTCTGCACCAGGGCCTGCAGGTGTTGGCAGATGGCATGGCCCTGGGCAAGCTGCTCCCGCCGGAGCTCCAGGTCTTCTTGAACCCAGTTCTGGAGGGTGTGGTGCAGGGCTCGCAGTGCCCCCAGGTGCTGCTGTCAGTACCCCTGCACTGTTAGGGTAGACCTGCGGAGCCCTCGGGTGCGGGAGCATGTCCCGAGCGGGGTGGTGCGCCCTGCACATGCAGCTGGTGCGGCTGTGGAGAAAGAAGACAAGTGGTCAGTTCTCCCTCGGGACACAGTGAGTGAAGCCCAGCCCCCCTCTGCGAGGCAAGGATGACCGTGCCCTGTACCGTCAGAGCCGATGTGCTTGCACAGAGTCTGTGGCCGGAATGTCTGGCTATCCCCGGGAGTGGGAGCTGCCCCGAGATTGCACCCATGCCCCTGTGCTGTGTATAGTGTGGCTGAGGTGGGGGGAGAGATGTCCCCTGCCTCTGTGTAGAGGAGGCTTGTGAAGGGAGGGCATCCTGCTGTGTCCTGCTCCGGGGTCAGGAGCATGTCATGTCTCTTCAGACACGCGTGTGGCTATCAGGCCAAGGCCCCTGTGTGGCAGGCAGCTGGAGCCACCTGCCCAGGGGTGGCACGGCACACGCTCGCACGTGCACAGGTTGCTGCATTATCTGTGGTAAGCAAGGCCTACGCTCATGGTCCCTGGTCTTCCTCCCCCCTCCTCCCTGGAAGGGGACAGTGATGGCACTCACATGTTGTGGCCTCCCCGGACGACTCGGGTGCCTCAGCTGCTGGTACAGCTCGGGGGTCCTGGCGGCGTGGCACCCTCCGTGGCAGCTCCTGTGGCTCCTCCTCCACGCCCTGGTCAGGGCTCTCTGCTCCCGGATCGTTGCTCCCCAGGGTGGCACGGACTGTCCCGCCCCACATTATGCGGTCCAGGGTATCAAAATGGGGACAGGTGTCTGCCCCTGTAGGGGAGCTGCCCCGTGTGGCCCTTGCGTACGCCTGACGGAGCTCTTTAATTTTCATGTGCACCTGCTCCTGGGTGCGCATGTGGCCTTTGGTGGCAGCTATGCGGCCATACACGGCTGCGTTCCTCCGTCTAGTATGGAGATCATGGACATTAGAGACCTCCCCCCAAACCTCTATGAGGTCCACGATCTCCGCACGAGTCCAGGAGGGCACCCGCCGTCTCTGGCTCCTGGGAGCTGGGGGACTGGGCGGTGGACGGCTGGCTGGCACTGGCTGCCCAGCTCATTCTGCGGGCACTGGGTCAGGGGCAGCGATGGCTGGCAGGCCTGGATCTGGCACATGCAGTGTGGCCAGAGTCTACCCCTTTAAGGGCTCCAGGACTGGGGGAGAGGAGAGGTATTTTCCTGGTTTGGCCCAGAGTGGCCACCAGGGGAAACTGGGAAGAGCTGGAGGCCCCCTATTTCGAAATAAGCATCTATACAGTGCTTATTTCAAATTCGCTATTTTGAATTTGGTGTTATTCCTCGTGGAATGAGGTTTACCAAATTTGAAATAAGTGCTCCACTATTTCGAATTTATTTCAAAATAACGGTTTGCCTGTGTAGATGCTATTAAAGTTAATTCCAAATAATGGCTGTTATTTTGAATTAACTTTGATGTGTAGACATACCCTATGTGTGTATACAAAGGGACCCCCATCTGATTTAGACCTCTGGGTGCTACTATGATATACATAAGAAAAAATAAATAATGGTGGATGCATTGAGACTGCTTCTTTTACTGCATAGTAAGGTGTATGACCAGGAGTTCTTGAAAAGCACAGCTTAGCAGTGTACATTTGACCTATACAAACTACCCCACCACCATAGTAGAAAGCTCACTCATTGCTCTGTGCTCAGAGATGTTGCGGGGGAGGAGAGGAAGGGTTCCTCATTGGCCTACAGGCTGGAGTATTGGATTGGGACTCAGGTTTTACCCCAGGGCTGCTGATAGGTGCCTCCATTTATCCATCCATTTGAGGATGATGGTACTGAACTCCTCTGTGAAGAGCTCTAAGATCTACTGATAAAGCACTTGTTGTTATGGTCTATGCCAATGGAAAGGTAGGTACAATTAACTCCTAAATGCACTAATGACCTCTACTGCACATCTACCAAAGTTTTCCATGGTAGATGAACACTGCTATAGAGCTCACCTGGCTAGAAAGTCCCCAGTTTTGATTACATTCACCTATAACAATCTCGCCCAGTTCTGTCAACATGGAACAATGATACTCTCTACAGCAGCAGTTCATTGGAACCCAATAAATGTTTTTGTGCCACAGCAAAACATTTGGCTTTTCAAAACAAATTTACTTAGATGGAGACTATAAATAGACATCTCAGAATCCAGAACAAAGGTGAAGCCATTACAGGGAAGACAAAACCTGTTAGGAATGCAATGTGTATCTTGGGATGAGTGACCTTGAGAGAGTAGTTTTTTCAACACTAATTTCAAAACATGAAGACAAAGCTATCAGGATATATAAGGCGAGTTGGGTGTGCAAGTAATACCGAAAGCAAACCCACCTCTCTGAAGGGAAAACTTCCTTTTCTACATTTACCCAGGATCCCTAGAGTTTGGAACTCTGCATTGCTTTCAGTTTTCAGTTACTGCTTCTGCAAGTATTACCAAGGAAAGATAACAGTAAGGTCCTTAGTCTTTGAATAAGTTCTCACAGTACAGGATGATAACTAGAGTTATTTATTATATGAACGAGTGTTTGAGAAAACAAATGAATACTTATTGAACATCATTTATACTGTATGAAACAGAACAGGAAGAAATCATTTTGGTCATTGCTCTCTTCCTTTCCCCTACATTTTAATGGGATTTCCCTTGACATTGCAGTTAAGGTTACAGTCTGTCAGAAAAAAGTTACTTTTATGATGTGACATTGTAGCATCTTCTTAATTAATACTAAAGTACCTATTGCTATAGCAACTAGAGAGATGCCTTGCATCAAAAAGTTGTCATCACTTCCAAGTGGCCCTGAAGATTGGGACTCAAGGAGCAGCTTGGCTGCATGTTGGGAGGACAAATAAACATACAGAAATAATGTATTTTAATGCTACCCATGCTATGAAACCTTTCATCCTTTCACAAGATAGTGGTGTTTCCAGTATTTCATTTACTTAAACGAAATTGTTTAAGTAAACAATTGGCATATTGTTCCATCTTAGAGGAGGAACAGTGTGATGTTTTCCATATCCGGAAAAAAAATCTTCCATATTCCACACAATCTAGTTGTATTGTTTCCCTTTTCACCATTGTTGGTGATTTGTCTCAGATGGTAGGCAAAAAATTATCTTCTTGCATGCTTATAATGGACTTACAACACTTTTGAGTGTAAGTAGTAATTATTTATAATAATTACTGATGGTTTGCCCTGCACACTGTTTGGTGACTATATGCCTGATGTTAATTACTTTTAGCACTCTCTCTGTTTACCATTGCTTTGTCCATACAAATGATTAGTTGCTACTATTCAATGCAACAATATTTTTATACTATGTAGTTTTACCATGCATACTTATCTGATAAATTTTCCATGGTCAATATTATAGAAGCTAGTGCTATGCATAGCTTCTTGCAAATTTCCTCTGGTTATGCTCAACTTTTGAACATCTGCAGGATCAATGAGCATGTCATCTGTGCTCTGAGCATTGTGGTGTGATTGTGGGAATAAAGAATACATAATTCTATTTCCCCCTCAGCCTTGTTCGATGCTCTCACACAGATCTTACAATTTTTCCTTTTGGAAAGTGCTTTGTGTCCTAGGTCTCTTAGTAAATAAGAACTGTAGAATTGGGCTCAAAGTGTTTTTATTGCACTCTGTAAAATTTGCTGTGTTTTCACTGAAATGGTTTGATTTCAATAAATGTCATTCAGTGGATAAATACTACACGAGTCCTCAAGGACTCTACAGTATATTCTAGAATATAGTACCATTCTAGAGGTCTAGGTAAATATGAAAATACACAGATGAAGGGGGGAAAGTCATAGAAGTTGGTAGTTTAATAAATTAACTAAGAATATATCATAGCATTCTTTTTGGAAAGGGCTGGTAATTTCCCTGAGGTTGTCCTTGAAGCTGTTCAAACAGTTCCAATATGCTTGAAACACACAAAAGGAAACCACAGATCAGTGAGGATCATGAATATATTTCAATAACCAATTTTGTAAGTGTTAGGATTAGTAAATTTAGCAGAATTGTTGTTGGCATATACCTGCAGCATTTTGTAAACATGTTTTCATAGTTAGCTTGACAAAAGAGGTCTCAGAAAATGTCTAGAGAAAGATCAGTTGACACATATGGAAAAAATCAACACAAAACATTTTAGAAAGCTTGATCCCTGCTCATTGTTGTGTTCACTGGAATGGATGTTAGAGTTCTCTGTCACTGAAAATTCAAAGCAGATACCTAAGAACCAGCATTAAAATTTAAACTAGAGGAGATCTACCTGGACTTTTTTTGGCCTTTACACTTAAATGTACTTTTATAGAATGTCCTAAAGTAATGATATTGAAAATTGTTTGGGCAATGTGTAATCTATGCACAGATAAAAATCATACAATTTAGCTCAGACTTTTGCAATTTAATTCAGTTTATTGTAGAACAAACTCTCAGTGGAAATAAAACATTAACAGGAAAAACAGATCAGTGCCAAATGATAACATATGCCACAGCACAGGTGAGTTAATATTTGACAAAGGAGATGGTTTTTTGGGTGGGTAGGTGGGGGTTTACACTAAATCATATAGTATGACAACTAGGATATTTCACTTTTTACAACCGGTAGAGAATACCTGCAAATGACCTTCGCATTTATTAATTTTAAAACTGAAACCTAGTAAGATTTGAGGTCAGAGTACATCGATCCTACAGTCTGTAGAAGTATATCCAAATATAAGACTGTTCAACAGTGGGAGTACACATAGCTGCTGGTTGCCATATGTTTTGTGGAGATGAGATGTGTTTTGGTAATTGAGGGACTAGTTTATTCTCGGTGTGGTAGAGTTTGGAAAAACAAACTAGAAACCAGACTATTTTGGATATACTAGTATTCCCTAAGGGGAATAGAACTTAATTTTATACCAGTGAAGAGGGTCAATATATGGCCTAATGATGCTCAGGCTGATGCTGTGCTTAGACTACAGACTATTATACAGTTTAATTTTGTCTCAGTATTTCCATATACCCTGCCTATTGGCCATGCTCTGTCCAGCTCTTGTCTCTTTCAGGAACGGACTTTGTCCTGTTTGAACAACACCTTGCACAATGGGGGTCCAAGAAATGGGGCTGCTAAGTGCTATGATAATGCAAATAATGCATAATAATAAGGCCCCATACACCACCTGAGTCCCACATAAGGCCTGCATTAAAAATTCACGTCATGCAGTTCTCCTTATATTGACATTTCATATTAGAGTCAATTTTACCCTAAATGAAGTTCTCCCAAATTGAGAGATGTGGTTTTTTAACTGCTGATAATCAGTATTCACTTTCCAAATAGTGGACTTGGTTTTCCTTCCCTCTTAGAAGATTCCATCCCAGAGATCCTTTTTTACTCCTCTTCTAGAAGACTTACCCAGCGTTGCTTCAGTCCGGCCTGCCCAGCTACCTGGTGGTGCTGGCGGGGGGGGTGGGGTGTGGGTGTGTGTGTTCGCCCTGGTGCAGCAGCCACAGAGGTGGGGCCAGCGGGGCTTCCATCCCCCGGTTCAGTACTGGGGCCAAGGGCTGTAAAGGAGGGATTTTGGGCAGGAGAGCCACTTACCTGAACTAGTAGCTGGCAAGATGGTGAGCCTTGTCCCCAGCTGGCCACTCACTGCCTGGTGCAGCTTCCCTTAGCAGTCATTCTACAGTATAGCTGTACTGGGTGTTCACTGCTCCCAGTGGTCACTGTGCAATATCGTGTCACTTCAATCAGCCTTCTCTGTTTTCCATTGCATGGAAAGAATCAAATTCTAGGCATATCCCTTTTTTCTGGCACTGCCAAACCCTGACCTTGATTTAAGTTAGGCTAAGAGGAAGCTGCATACCATATTTGGTGTCCCTAGCTGTTACTATTTAGTAAGGTGACCAGATTTTGAAAATGTGCAAGGAGGACACTTAGTTGACAAACACATACTTGTATATGTATATAAATAATCATAAATAAATGATCACAATATTAGTCGTCTTATAAGACAAACAGACTTAACAAAAACAATCATATAACATTAAAAACATCAATATTTGTCGCTCTTATGGATTTTCTTTAACAAATTGTCATTTTCTTTTAAGATATTTAAAAAAGCTACACAGTCTTTGTTAATATTGATTTTTATGATGATCATAGCTGCTAAAGTTTCTACAGACAGTCTCGATTTTTCAGTCATCCAAATGTCGTTACAAATGGAGAATGTTAGCTCTACACTGGCATTCGTTCCTGGTAAGCACAAACCCATTTTGACTAGAATTTTGATATTATCAAAAGGAATGTGTTGTTTTTTTAAGAAATTAAAAATCTCAATCCATTTTTTTTATCAATTTCGTGTTCAGTCCATTCATTGTCTTATTATATTGTTAATTCTTCGTACTTGGTTGAACAATAAATTGTCATCTATTGTGATGTTAAATTTTTCTTTAACGAATAAAACTGTTTCAGGGATTTTATTCCATTGAATTTCTTCATTCAGCAGAATCCATTCAAACACGTACACTGGTTCATCATGCTTAGTCCAATTTTCTAGATATTCAAGAGCATTTTTATAAGAGCTCATCGCCTCTCTCGTAAATTCTTTCTTCATTCCCAGATTGCTCTCTTGTAATTTGTTTAAATTAGTAATTACAACCAATGGAAGGAAGTTGGACTCAAGACATGATTGAAGTTGCTCCTTTAATTGTTTAATAAGCAATCCCACTTCTGTAGAAGTTATATGTTCTTTTTCAATACTTTTTATAACCGACTGGAACAAAGTTGCTTGATTGTGAACAAAATACAGAGTTACTTCAGCAGATTCATTATTAAAAAAGTTTTTCAAGATTAGTGGACAATTTTCCAAACTTAGAAAATATGATTTTAAAGGCTCGAACAATTGCAGCACTCATTCAATGGCTGGCATTCAAGCTAACCATCTTGTTTTCGAATATCCCAACAGTTTTTTTATATTCAACTGAGGCTTCTTCGCAAAAAATCTTTAATGTAGTAACTCTTACAGTGAATCGTTCAAAATGTAAATAAATTTGAGGTATCACAACTTCAACATCGATGGACATTAAGCTTGATGCTGTATTGATGGCATTAGATACAATATGGGCATTGCAACTGATTCCAATAATCATTTTCCCAAGTAAATGCATCATTTTCTTATGAACATTTTTATTGCCTTTGCACACATCGCAATAACTTTATCATTCATATTATGATCATCCACTAATTTTTGTGATATGATTGGATATTATTTCAGATGTCTCACCATCAATTGCTTCCAAATTCAAAACTTTGATCTGAATACCATTTTCAAAACTGAAGTAACGAACTAACACCAGATACAACTTTGTATCTTTGTGGTTTGAAGCATCCGAAAGAAGTGTAACAAATTTAGCTTCATCTAAATCTCTCTTCAAATTCTCTTGTGCGTAAGTTTGAAAAACGTTGTGAATAATAGCCTCTCCTTTAGTTTGGCACAATGGAATTTTTTATTATAAAGTATTCTATTCAGTTTTGATGTACAGTCCATGCTCTGAAAACTTGGACTGTGCATCACAGTGTGGTACGCAGTCAGACCTTCGGCAGCTGCTAAATTCTTTTCGTCTTCTCCAAATGATGTACTCCTAAGAAGTCTGTAACTTTCTGGGACACTGATGCCGATGTTAAATAATTTTGATGTTTGTTTGATGAAACATGCTTCGTTATGCTGGATTGGCCACCTACTGCCACACTGAATTCCACCGAACAGACAGTACACTTCACTAATGAATCATCTCTTGTTTCATCCACAATTCTGATTAAAGGAAATTCCTTTTTTAAATTCTCATTGAAATGGCATTTTCTTTTCTTCAACATTTTTAGGGTTAATTGTGTCAACTAAAAAAATCACATTGACATTAAATTAAAATGGCTCAAAATAAACAACATTTCATAAATACCCTCTAAGTGTACTTTTACTGTATATTAAGCCTTTTAACAGGGGTTCAATCGGTTTTGTAACTTACTGGCTTTTCTGACAAGTGACAAGTGTGCATGTCCAGCACTTGGACAGATGCGTGGATCAGCCAACTTTGCAGCGATGCTACTAGATTGCAGTATAATGATACTTTTAAAAACAGCGGGATATATTTTTTTGGCAAAGTAGGACAAGGAGGACAATTTTTTTCAAAGGAGGACATAATTATTGGGGAGGACAAGCCCCTCAAAAGGGAGGACTGTCCTCCTCAAAGGAGGACGTTTGGTCACCTTATATTTAGGAGGAATTCTTGAACAAGTAGGCTTGCAGATAGACACAAAAATCTCTTCCAATTTAGGCCACAGAACTATACATGAAGTGTTGTGGCCTAAATTGAAAAATTGCTTTTACAGAGCCAACATTGGAAAAAATCAAGTCCTCCCCTGACCCTCAACTATGCATCTGAACAATAGAAACTCTTGTATGGGTCTAGCCATTGTGATGACAGTTGCTACTGTAACCCTCTTTTTCCTCCCCGGGTTACTCGGGAGCAGGTCAGACTCACAGGTGTGCCGGGGCGCCTGATGGTCTTGACATAAAAGGAGATCCTGAGTACCCCAGTGGAGATGTTTGGTTGGGGAAAACCTATCCATCCCTTTGCTGCAGTCCCTTGCTCATAAAGAATGTACAATGGCAGTGCTTCCACCTGGCTGGCCTTGTACATACTTACTGGTGTGCCTTGAGAGCCTCCAGGAATAAACTCATTCCAGCAATAATCTGGATCTAATTCCAGAACAACTACAAATCATATACATCTAATAGATTACATTAAAATAAACAATCTTTACTTAACTTAAATAAACAGGGTTTAACAGATTAACAATGAATAACATTAACAAAGTGCACAACAATAATTGGAACTTATATCTAGCATTTGCACTGCCAGTATTGATCCCACCCCAGAGTGTGCACACTCCTGGACTCAGAGTTCCAGACTCTTGCTTGCATGGGCGTGCTTGAAGAACTGCAGCTGTAATGGAGATTGTCTGCAGGCAGTGTGTATGAGGGTCCAAAGTAGGCAGCAGCTCTGTCCCAGGCAGCACGTTCCCAAAAATGCCCAATTACTTACAGTCTCATGCTGTGCCTATCAGAAGCAGCCTGCTAGATCCCAGTTCCAAAGGCATCTAGTCCCAGTCTGTAGCTGCACTCTAACAGCCCCTGGACTGGATCAAACTCCTCCATAGCAGCCTGGCTCCCCTTCTGTTCCAAAATCCAAGGGCAGAGTGCTAGACGGCTAGGCCTCTCTTCTCATGCACGTGGAGAGACCCCGATCTCCCACACGAGTCACTTCCTTCCTGTTTTTCCCAAGGGCTCATGGGAATTGTAGTCTGTAAGGCTAGATTGCAGCACACAGGGTCTTCCGAGAAAATAAACAGAGGCACCTTTAGTAAGGGGACTACACTACACTACAAATGTTATGTTCTGCAGTGGCATGTGACTACTGACTGTGTAGATGACATCTTAAGAAAGAGAGATCTCTGCAGCACCACTCTCCCCATTAACACCCATGGCACACTATGCTTCCATCAGAAAGGGTTCTATTTTCTGTATAGCATATTTTGGAGACCATTGGGTAAGGAACGTTAAGATTACTGTTAGGAGTGACTGTATTAGATCAATCAGCCATGAGTGCAGTTGAATTTGCAGACAATCCTGTTACGTCTTTCAAAAGAAGCCATCACCTCCATACTTCTCTGAAATGAGAGAGGAAATGCACACATATACACTTGGCACTACTTAAGGGGTTTTTTTGTTAAACTTTGAATGGTAGAAGCTATTGGAACAAATAGTGAGGTGATGGGTGGGAGACAGAATTTATAAGAAAGAGAAACACATCATCCCAATGATTTCTACAGCCTTGACAAAGGCTTGATAGGGCTTAAATGGTTCATGTCTTGCATGGAAGGCTCTCTCTAATTTGTTTGTTCATGGCACTTAGTGTATTAATGTAACTTTTGGTCCTGGCATTTTTTTTTCCCACAGGACCTTTCCATGTATTAGATTTCTCCTGTGAGGCTGGAGCATTACTGGTGGCTTCTACTTGATTTATGTCAGATCTTAATGGGGGCTGATTATTTTTCTCTCTAGGGGAACATGAGAAATGCTCTTATCTTGCCTTTCACTTAATTGCCTGGAGTGTAAAGTAATTTTAGGAAAACTGCCATCCCACTGGCTTCTGTGCACCTAGGGTGAGCCTAACAGATCAAAATAGCCTTGTCAGATATATGTGAACTATGGGGGATAAGTACCTAAATGGATAGGTTTGTGTCTCCAATTCTCTTTTATTTTACCTTATTTTGAAATGGTCATTTTGACACTTTTGTCCCTGGCCAGCAAACTCAGAGAAAAGTATTTGACAAAAGGACATTCTCCAAGGCTATTTGACTGAAAATGATTTCTGCCTGATTTACTTAATATAAAAATAACGTGGGGACTGAAATGTCACCTCATTTCTGTGGTTTCACACTAAAGATGTTTAAGTGGTAGGTGGATATTCAATTATGGAAAAATATGGTATGGGTAGTGCTGTAGGCTTGTCAGAGACCAGAAAAGAGTCATAGATAGTCTTGTTTTCACATTTGTCCATGTCTCTTTTTTGGGGGTATCTGTGACTCACTTCCAAATGGCAGTTCCTTTGTCTCTTGTCCCACAGGGCAGGGCTGCCTGTACTGGGTGTTGCAACCTTGCACACCGGGTTGAAGTGCTGCTCAGATTTGGCCTGGCTGCCCCTCAGGGTGAGGTGAGGAGGCGAGGCAGGCCAAGCTAGAGCTGTGTCATGACCCCACGTGCCAGGTTGCAACATCTGGTGTAGGGAGTCTGGACCAATGCTGGGGGAACATGGGAGCCACCATTGCTTGGGGTGTGTAGGATGGGTGCATTCTCCAACCCCCAACCTATTGTAGACTTTCCCTCTGCATGAGGTCAGGACTTGTAAATGAAAGATAGTTTGTTAATTAAATATAGTTGTTACTTTAATTACATTTCATCTTGTTAAAATAATCTGGTCCTGATTCCTAAGAATGCATTACAAATGAATTTGCTTTTGCTTAGGGAAGATGTCCTTCAGATGAGACAGATTCTCTGCTGCACCCTGACAGTGGGTGGCTTCCTGGATATCCAGCCAGTTCCACCTTAGCTGTTGTGCACATTCAAGCCTCTTGAGCAGGCACAGGCAAGACTGCCTCTGTGGGCCAGATTCAGCCTGCCAAGTCGGTGGATCTGGCCCATGACCACCTTGCTGCTCCCCCACCCCCAGGCCAATCGAGGCCTGGGGACAGAGGTGTGCACAAAGTCTCCTTCCCCCGCCAGGGGCGCATGGTATCTAGAGGGAACTGCCAGCTATTCATAACAGCTGGTGGTTCTCTGTAGGCACCAGGGGGCAAAGACTTCATGTGCTCCCCCACTCCAAGCCTATCAGGGTCTGTGGGCGTGGGGAGCATGGGAAGTGTCCTGGCCCTGCCCCAGCTCGGGTTTCGCTATCTGCCAGGTGGCACGTGGCCGGCTGCATTGCTTCTGCCAGGCTGCTGTGGCCACATCCAGGTTTCTCCTCCTGGGCTGCAATGTCTGCAGCCTCAGCCCCTCTGCCAGGTCGCACGTGGTCCTAGCTGTGTTACTTCTGTCGCACTGCCGCGACCCCGCCCAACTTCCCCCTCCTGGGCTGCTGTGGCTGCAGGCCTAGTCCCACTACTGGGAGGCAGACAGCCCCAATCATGCTGCCACTGCGATCCAGGCAGCTGCAGACCTGCAGCTGCTGCTCAGGATATTACAGCCCCACCACTGCCTGGGCTGACATGGCCTAGCCAGGCTTCCCCTCCTGGGCAGCCATGGTCCTGGCCCTGCTCCTGGGTGGCAGGCAGCCCAGATAACTCTCCACTGCTGCCTGGGCTGCCCTGGCACCGCCTCTGCCCTTGATGCTACGGCCCCTCTGCGACCAACTCATGACACTCCCAGCTGCTGACCCTCCTGCTCCAGGGTTCTCTAATGCAGGAATATCTGTGGTCATGGATGTTGCCAGGAGAGAGTGTCCTGGTTAAGAGAGGTGCAACCTGTACTAACCTGGCCATGGTGTACAGTATTATTAAGCCTCCTTTGGTCTGGGAAGAAAGATTTTATGCACAATGGTTGCGATTTCCAAAAGAAAATGTGCAATTTAAAAATGCAGATCTCGTAGATTTTCAATGCACTTCACTGTGCAGATATGAACTAATTACAGTGAAACCTTTGTTATCCAGCACTCTGTTAACCAGAAAACTTTGTTAACCGGAATTGCCCCCAGCCACAATACTGTCACATCTTCAGGCGCACAGGCCTGGCTTGGTTTACCATGATTGACTTTAGTATTTCTTAAATAAAAATTTTTTATCATCTTTAAGTCAAAATAGAAATGTGAGACCAACTGTCTCACACTACAAAACTACCAATATAAAAAACTTGTTTTATTATTATTGTCCATTGGTTTTTCCTACGTTGATGGGACCCTCAGATAACTGGAATTTTTAGATCACCAGAATGCCCTAATCCTTGAGAGTGCTGGATAACACAGGTTTTACTGTAATGATATCATACCCCTTTGAGAGAAGTGAAAATAGTACTACCCAATTTTCTAAATCTGGTAGTGAAATGAAGTGACTTGTTCAAGTGAATCAATTGTACAGCTGGGTTGAAAATGCAGATCCTCCTGAATCCAACCCAGCCATTAGTCCTCTATACCATATTGCTTTGAAATATATCATTTTTTGACTTTGTAACTTTGCTGGACTGAAAAGTACATTCTCTCATAGTTTGTATTTATCATTGGGAAAAGAAAATTAAACTCCATTTTTGTTTTATATTTTTTGTACATAGTGAATTTTCTAATCTGACTATTTTACATGCATACTAAAAGTAAACTAAGCCAGAGTAGGTCTACAAGTGATTTGCATATAGATTTGGACAAGAAACTTAGTTAAAACTTTTTTCTCTGAAATTTGGATTAAAATTGCAAATAGATTTGCCTTTGAGATTTGTTGCTTGATTTACAAGGACGCTTTTACAAATAATAATTCATGTAGAATGAAAAGTAAATTTATTTTAAATCTATGACTCAAAGTATTATACAGGTGATCCCCAGAAAACTGTTAGGCAACAGGGAAAGAGACATCAATTGATAGTTCTGAAATGTGACTTAGTAAGTAACACAGAGGACTGGAAAAAATACTTTCTCGAGGAAATTAAATATCTTTGAAAGGAGCATCATCTCTTCTAGAGTGTTTTATTTAAAAGAACACTCTTCCTAAATGACACATTTTAAGGTACTGGGGTATTCCGGGTATACCGGGGTATTCACAATCTCCTGCTGAAAGCCCATCTGTCTTGGCAAGCCCCACATGAAGAAAGCATCTTCTGGAGAAAAAGACCAGTGAGTTCAGACCTTTAAGAGCTGCCTAGAGACATTAACCAGAATCAGCTACTGGTAAAACCATTAAGAATTGGTCCTCTAGCAGCTAGGAAGGCCAAGAGCAGGCAAAAGCCAATTAGAGTCCATTGGGCAAGATAAAAAGGGCTGGCTGTTTCCTCCACTGGTTAATTCTTAGTGAAGTCTGTGTCAGGAGAATAAAAGATTTTTCCCATCTTAACACAAGCTGGTCAGGGACCATACTTTGATTGTATCTTTTGGAGCAGCAAAGGACTGTTTATCTTAGAGAATTTAAAGATCAGGTGCCCATCCTGAGTTAAATATCAGTTTAGTGTTGTAAAATTAAAATGAGCTTGCTTTGAGATGCCCCACTGGTGCAGGTAAGCCTGGCTCAGGTACAATATGGCCTTCAGTATTTTGTCTAATCTTCCTGTATAGGTCCTAGTGTGTAAAGGGAACTGGCAAACTTCTCTAGACTAATACGGAGTGAGCAAATACCAGCCCCCGGGCTGGATCCAGTCCACCAGGGTTAGCTTTGTGGGCCATCACACAGCCACATTTATCTGCGTCTCCACAGGATCACAACTCCCGGACTTCTGCAGATCACTAACCCTGGTGAATTGCCTCTGTTTTACTGCCCACCCCTTCTCTAGAAGAAAAAACAGTGAGGATCATAAGGACAAGAAAAATGGGTAGAGCTGCTGAAGCACATACTTGCAAAAAAATTTCCTGCTGTGTGATGATAAAGCAATAGATATAAAAAATATTTACAAAATCAGTAGATCTATCCAGGGGTGTAGAGAGCGGGGGGCAGGAGCGGTCAGTTGCCCCCAGGCACCACGCTAGGGTGAGTGCAGGGAGAAAGGTGCACGCGGGTCTGGGATCGCCCAGCCCCGCCGCAGCAGCCACGACCATGTCAGACCCTCCCGTGCTGTTCTCCCTGCGCTTGCCCTAGCATGGCATCCGGGGGCAACTGCTCTCCTGTCCCCCCACCCCCCATGCTCCTGGACCTATCCATACAGAGAAGTTCTCTACTTTTGACTTTAAGATATCTGCAAATATCGGCTAATGTGATTAATGTAGGTTAAGCAAAAAGGTTTTAAAGCTGTTAGAATGCATTTTCCAGATGAATGTCCTGAACCTATGGACATTTATTCATGTACTTACCTATTAGGCTAGTCCTTTTGATTTCAATAGGACTGCTCCTACTACTGAAATATTTGCAAGACTGGGGACTACTTATATTAATGTAAATCAGGACAGAACGCAGTCCAACATATCTACGAAAAGGTTCACAGAACACAAAGTTACAAGAGAACTGTATTTCAAGAAAGCAATTTTTGAACATTTAAGAACTCAGGGAGTATGGTGTAATCATGGGAGGAGATATTAAATCTATCTGCGGAAGAAGGTTGGTGTATCTGAAAGTAATTGAAGCACAATAGACTATATAATTCCAAAAGAAGTCTCTGCTGTTTTATAAAGGACTGCTTTCAACAATGTAAGATGAAATAAGAACCAAACACTGTCACACGTGACTTTCAGAGAAAAAAAAAATAGGGAGCCAAAGAAAGGGAGTTAATGTAAACAGTTTGCAGGGATATAGGAGGAAGAGGAAATACGAGGAAGAAAACAGAACAATTAGAGGGGACACAAATCACCTATCATTCTAAAATAACTGAGCTACTGACCTTTTAAAATTTGCCTTTAACTAGAAAAGTAAAGTAAAATGGCTACATGAACAGTTAGGGTCATATTTTCATTGTTCTGCAGAGAATTCTCACTGAAGTCCATGGAAGTTTAGCACAAGGATCAGTGACAGTAGGTGGTCCTTAGAATACAATAAAAGCCTTTTAAGCACTGTAGAACTGCTGATAAAAATCAGGTAAGAGAATACTTGCAAATTTGCACCTTTTCTCTTCTGTAGCAGCAAGCAGAATTTTGAAAGCCAGTGTGATATCACTTGCAGGTTACTTCAGGAGTAAGATCTAAAATCCTCCCATCTAGTGCATGGACTATGGGTTTTTTTCAAAGGAACTAGGAGAAAGAAATCCTGCTGACCTGAGCATGAGACAAGTGGAATGAATGAATCTACAATAACAGATCCTCCAGCCAAGTGGCTTTGCAAAGTTGTTGCAGCAGACAGCTGATTCCACTCTAATGCTTCTAAATCTATCTACTCTTTTTTGCTTTCCCCTCCCCTTGGATTATTTCTCCCACTTTTTCTGCTCTAGATTCCTGTGATGGGCCGAAGCAGCCCCGCACTGAACTCGCAGGGCTCAGCCAGGAATACCTGGCTGCAGAGGCCCTGCCCCCGCAGCCCTACGGAGCATGCCCAGGCTGCAGCTCAGCTATAAAAGCCTGGGGAGAGGCTCAGTCTGGGCTGGTGGGGAAGGACTTAGGAAGGGAGCTCCTGACCAGCATCCATCAGAGACTGTAAGAGAAGCCAGCGAAGGCACTTGGGCCAGTTGGGACGTTGCTGGGGTCATCCACAGAGGAGGAGTTGCCCCTGGGAATGTGGAGGACCCTGTGAGTATGTGGGAAGAGACCCTGTCGGACCAGGTAGGAAGTGGCCCAGGGAGGGTACAGGAGCAGCCTCTCCTGCCCCGGGAACCTTGACGTGTTTCGGGTGGATTCCCCGCTGAGGGAGTGGTGGGCCATCCTGCCACTCACAGGTCCCTGGGCCGGGACCTGGTGGAGTAGGGTGGGCCTGGGTCCCCCTACCAGAGGTGTGACCCTGCCCCATCAGTGGCCTGCCATCACAGCCCTGCAGCCCTGCCTTAAAGGGCTCCCCATAGACTTTGCTTAAAGACTCTGGCCAGTGGGCCAGTGGGCCCTGCCTTAAAGGGCCACCCCACGATTGTACATAGAGACTCGGGCCAGTGGGCCTAGTGTTAAAGAGACAGTTATGGACTTTGCATAAAGATTCCAGTCAGTGGGCCCCAACTTAAAGGGCCTCACCGTGACTGCGCATAGAGCTGCAGGCCAGTGGGGCCACTGTTAACGTGACGGTATATACAAATTTGTGGTCCCCTCCTAGCCCTCAGAGGTGGCTGGGAAGATACCCCATGACAATTCCCCTCTGTTCAAATATAGAATTGTCTTACTGGCTAAGGGTCTTATTTGGAATAGCAAGTGTTTAAATCCATGCCTGTTTGGGAAAAAGCATGCATTTAAATAATGTTGATTTCAAAAGGAAGTGCTTTCCTTTGGGGCCTAAGAATGCAGTTGAACAACTTAGAAACAGAACTTGCGCTCATATGCTGTAGGAAAAAAAATGGGCAACATACAATTCAAACCTCATTGCCAAGTGAGAAATATATTGAAATATATTATTTAGGTTTTATTTGTCTAACTATTAAATATTACTTATTTGTACTCGGCTAATGTTGAGGAGCTCTAGTCATGGATCAGGACATCACTGAAGTTAAGCTCTGGAAAAGATTTCCAAACAAGGCTTTTAAAATGGTTACACAAACACTGGTTGGGGTGGTCTAGGTTTACTTGCTTCAGCACAGGAGGCTGCACTTGATGACTTAGAATGATAGAATCGTAGGACTGGAAGGGGCCTCAAGAGGTCATCTACTTCAGCCCCCTGCATTCATGGCAGAACTAAATATTTATCTTTTAGACCATCCCTGACAAATGTTTATCTAACCTGCTCTGAAACTCTCCAATGCAATAGATTCTGGAACCTCCCCAGACAATTTATTCCAATGCTTGAGCACCCTGACAGTTAAGAAGTTTTCCTAATGTTCAACCTAAACATCCCTTGCTTCAATTTAAGACCATTAATTCTTGTCCTATCCTCAGAGGTTAAGAAGAACAATTTTTCTCCCTTCTTGTAACTATTTTTTGTACTTGAAAATTGCTATCATGTCCCCTCTGTCTTCTTTTCTCCAGACTAAACCATGGTAATTACTTTTCAAAATTCCTTCAAGTTCTACATATTTATGATTCTATGATTGTGCAAGGTGCTGGTACAAACAACAAAAAAGAGGCTCCTGCTACAAAGAGTTCACTTTCTAAGCAATAATTAATATTATCGCCAAATGTGTTGTAGACACCTAAAACACGAATTAGGACTAAATTAAGTTTTATTGTTTGCTACTTCCTTTGAATCCACCTTTGATTTAATGATTGCTGCTTTCTTGTATTGTAGAGAACAATATGTTGCATTTGCCTCACAGTACATTACAGGCAAGCAAATGTTTAAAGGGCATTAAACTGCTAAATTAATAAACCCAATTTTTAAATGTTATTAAGTTGTGGATTACAACACTGGGCTTCCTTGTGCTTATTTCTGTCTTGAGCTTGCTGTCAGGAATTGTTTGATGTCAGAGCAAACACTGTTTGGCAAAAACTAGGTTTGTTTGTTCTTAATCTGAGTTTGAAAACTGTAGCATTTAATATGAAAATGAAATAACCTAATCCTAAATCACATTTTAATTTATATTAATTCATTCTAAACTAAAGCAAAGGCCTATTAATAGTCGTGTGTATAAGGAATGTAGCACAGACTGACATGTATACATACTCACATGTATGGTTACTAGTGTGGTTACCATGCAGTGGCACCTACACCACAGCAACAGTTAAGACCAAGAGACCTCTGCAGCATGGGCTGGGAGCCAGCTGCTTTTAGCTCAGAAGGTAGAGGCTCTAATACTCAGCTCCAGAGAACCCAGGTTCAAAAACTGCCTGGTGGTGGTTACACACACACATTTGTTTATATTATAAATTAATATGAATTGGTTATATGGTAGAGCCAGTAATCTCCT
Organism: Pelochelys cantorii; assembly: GCA_032595735.1. Lineage (NCBI taxonomy): Eukaryota > Metazoa > Chordata > Testudines > Trionychidae > Pelochelys > Pelochelys cantorii. The sequence goes on from CM064331.1 coordinate 31,202,022, forward strand.
ATCACATGTAATACTGAAGCGCTGGTGTAAGTAAGTATGCTGTTATTAGTATCTCGATGGAAGAGGATTAACCCCTTATGTACCTCTTTTCCCCCTACTAACTGCAAAATAATGTCACTTAGCATTTAAAATCTGAAGAAACTTCAGAAAAGAATATTCTGTGTGAAATATCAGAGGAAAAAGAGCCATGAAATATTGTTACATTGTTTTTATACTTTTATGTGACGAATAGATTAGTTTGTTGTAAATTGAAAGTGCTAACTAGATTTATATGTTGACTTAAAGATGAAGAGCAATACTTCAAAGCAATTTAAGTATCAAAATTGTGTTTATCAGCCATTTATATAATCCTAAATGTAAAGTGAAGATGACTTGTGTCCTTAGCATGTTTACGTTGGTTCCCTTAGCAATGCATAAACATTGCTAAGGGAAAAGACTGTTTAACTTCTTTTCTGTCTTTTCAATGTATGAATTAATGAAAATTATCCTTAGAGCTTCTTGATTTTCTAGGATTTTTGATTAAAAATAAACATGTACAATTTGTGTTTCGTTTAATGTTAGACTATGCAATATTCCTTTATGATATTATTTAACAAAATAGGGAATTCTTCTGTAGATGTCAGTAGATATGCTGTAACTTTTCTATCCAAAACAAACATTTTTGCATAAGAACAATTCAAAATATATTCTTTAACTATTGAACTCAACATTAATGTTGGTGTAGTAATTATTCTAAAACCCACCACTGCCAATTTTTGGTCCCATTCGATAAGTTTTCTGTGAATGCTAAAAATGCTGTGTATCCTCATGGCAATTAGCAAATAATAACTAATAGTTATATTGTCTCTGTCTGCAGAGTTCCATCCACACTGGGCAATAAAAGTTGATCCCATTACACTTTTGGAAGCAAAGAATGGAGCAGGTATGCAGCTGTGTATCTTGGCCAGGGAAAGATTGAGGATTACGGGGGTGCAGTGTTTTTCCAGTGAGAGTGGTACGTGAGGCATAATCATAGGTATAGATTTAGCAATCACAGCTTGCCAAGACATCCCTGTGCAATGTAGTGAATGTACAGTTGCTTAGTGCCTTGATGGTGCTCATACTTGGCCCTCAGAGCAAGTAGAGGAAGAATATTATCTCATATCCCAAATAGTAGTGTGTGTATACACATATTCCATTCAGCAGGTACTGGATGAAATGTCTGTATCTTCTTTATTCTCACTGACCCAATTACACCTATAGTCAATGATACTGTAACAATGCATTTATCTGAAGTAAATTATTAACTACTAGGAATGTCTCTATGTTGTATAGAATTTGATACAGGATGTAGTCCCTGGTTAACAAGGCAGACAAAGGATGGAACATGAGCTGAGTGGAACCTTGTTTGTATGTCCAGTTGTAGCTCTTTCCTATAATAAATGCCTCTATTTAACAATGATTCTATATTTTGTGATTCTTTGAAAAGGTAAATGGAAAGAGACTAGCGGTGGGTTTAAATGAGGCTAGATAGTCCTTCTGCCTCCCTGGAATTGCCCTTGCCAAGCCCTGCTACTGAGTAAGTTATGATATTCCTCCCTCTTCAAGCTTGAAATAACTTCTGAGACCTGCTTCAATCATTATACAGCCTGTAGTCTCCTAGCAGAATCATAAGTAGCAACATTGAGGTGGTGGTCTAAGGGGTTAATAATGGAAGTTGTCTGTTTGGCTATTCCGTTTTATAGCATGCAAGGTTTATTCATGTCTGAATCTGTGGATTAGTTATTCTACTTGTCAGGAAATGTGCCCAGAAGCAATGTGCATTTGAAGTACCTCAGATGCACGGGCACTCTGCCAATACAATTCATTAGTGAATAGAGTTCATGGTATAAAATTCAAATCTTTCAGTTATTATAACTTACTGGATTGTAAAAAAGAGTAAGGCCCAAATTTTCAACAGTGTACACTAATTTTGGTCTCTTATTAAACTGCATTTTTCCGTGGCCCTGATTCAGGAAAAGATTTAATTCTATACTTTAAGCATGCCTTAAATTCCACAATTTGAAGTTAAGCATATGTGTAAACATTGTTCTGAATCAGCATCTGTGGTAACGAGCTATTATTATTGTATCTCTCAGTCGCAGCAGAATCTTCATAATTCATAGCCTTCAAATGTATTTTGGAAACTTTGATTAGAATGTCTGGCTGAAGCAGGTAAGCAGTGAAAGATGTTGCTTATTATTGAAAGTAGTATAGTATCTCCACTGAAAGAAGATACAAAATTGTTTGTATTTGGGGATAATATATTATTTCAGACAGAACAGTTACTGTCATTTTTCCAGACCAGTGTGTCTGAAAGGATGTAACAGTTTAAATAAAGGGTTAGTATGACTGCTTATGGGAATTCTTTGGAATACACTGCTATCTTGTGACAAAAGAGAGAACTGCAGTCTGAAAATGCTTCTGAAAAAGGGCTTTTACTCCTCAAACTATCAAAGCCTAAGTGTGTGTAATTTTGCAATTAGCTTTCAGTGATTAAAGAAACATTTGTTGTATCATAAAGTATTTCCAAATATATAACATTATCTTGCATGCAGAAATGAAATTTTTAAATTTCTTTTTAATTATTAACCCCTTAGTGCCAAGAAGGTGTAGACTAAATCTCCTTGGGTGCATCTACACAGCACCCTAAACTTGAAATAAGTTATTTTGATTGTATTGCAAAATAGCTTATTTCAAAATAATGTGCTGTAGTGGGTTGACTCACCTTTTCGCGCGGCTGACTCCCTCAGGGTGGCTTGTGGGGAAGTCACCGGCCACTCCAGTGCTGACGCGCCCCCTTTTAGTGAGGTGTTCTCTTCAGGTCACTGCCCTCTAGCAGTGACCACCCCTCAGTTGGTCCGCTCCCCCTTCTCGGGGGGAGTCCTTGTTCTTCCGTTGGTCCTCCTCACTCCCTGGGACCCCTAGTTCTTCCCGGGAACACCCAGCTCCCTCCTGGAACACCCAGTTCTGCTGCACCTTCCTGGCTTCCGTGGCCTGCTGCCAGTCCCTCTCTAGCCCCTCTGGGCAGACTGCAGTTTCTCCAGGCCCTTCCTCCCTGGCCATGGGCACACCTCTGCCTGCTCGGTTGCCTCCTGCAACCCCAACCCTGCCTCGCAGTCTTATGGCCTGCAGCTTCCCTGGCTTGAACTCCCCCAGCCTACCGCAGCTGCCTCCGTGCAGCCCTGGGCCTCAGGGTGGGTAGCCTGAGTTTGTTAACCGAAGCCTCTCTCCTTGCAGGCCAATCTCTCTCCTCCTCCCAGGAGCTGCTTTAATAGCTTCCAGCTGGGCCCTCCTTAACTACCTCAGCTGGGCTTCCCCGGAATCCAACTCGTAGCCCCTTAAAGGGCCAGTACAGGACAATGCCCTGCCACAGTGCTATTTCGGCACATCCCTTAACCCTCGTGGAATGAGGATTACAGGGATGCTGAAATAGAGTGCCTCTTATTTTGAAATATAGTTCGAAATAACAGGTGTGTTTAAAATACACGAGGTAGCTATTTTGGGATACCTCTGTCTAGATGTACCCCTTCAGATATTTTAACTGCTGAGATGAATGGAATGTTTGAGCTTCCATTAAGAACTCTGAGACCAGAATGTTCTTCATAAAATACCTTTGTTGAATTTGCTTCCCCTTCTAATCAAGCAGCATTTCTATTCAAATCAATATGCTTTGTCTCCCCCAAACAACAACAAAATCCCAAAATAAGTTTTGATAATGTTGAAATATTTCTCTGACTTATGTTGGTTTTGCCACATCATTTGGGTAAAAAGCTCTTAGCCTCCCTGTAAACAACCCTCTCCCCAGTTTAAGCAGTTTATTTTGGTATTTTTAAATGAAATATTTTGATTTTTTTTTTCAGTCTAAAGCTACTTTTGTTTCAACATTTCCTTATTTTTTTTTTTAAAAAATGGTTGGAATTTTAAAAAGTTTACTTCTTGATTCACTGCAAAAATGCCATGTTTTCCCCCCACCCACATGCTGTTTAAAGAATACAGCTAAACAGGGAGCAGAGGCCACAGTAGGAAGTGATCCAGGGAGCAGGCTTTGGGGTGTCTACCCTAGACCGCATATCTAACCTGGGCCGTTAGTTAGAACCAGTTGGAGCAGGGAAGGCTTGGATTCCACTAATGCTGGCCGGGCCCCCTTGATTCTTGCCACTATATAATACTATTGCAGACTCTCGCTACTGGGCAATGCTGCTACACATCTTCCATTGGGAGATGCAGTCACAGACTGTTGCCATTGGAAGACACTAATGTGTTCAGAAACTGAACCCCTGGATAGGATAGGTTGGGGTTTTTTGGCTTTCTGATATTACATCAGATTTTCTCATTACTTGCAGTCTGTTTAATCTTTGGAATAAATTAAAGCATATGGCTGATTTGCAGCATTTCTTGTTATTGGACTTGTTAGTTACAAGCTTTTATTTGCTCAGCCTGAAAAAGAGAGAGATTTTCCTTTTAAAACTTGGTCATCTGTATTGTAATTGTTTTCCAATAAAATCTACTTGGCTCCATCTAAAGAAGTAAACTCTGACTCTGTGGTTACAAGTACATCGCCCGAAAATGTGGGCATTTAAAAGATCTCTGGGTAGCATTTACTGTACATGTATCCATTCCACAGAAGCAATATTTCAGCTGTTTCATTGCTGCCTACCAAATTAGATATGTATAAACCAGACGGCAAGTGGTTTGACATTTCCATTTGATTTATACCAAGTGAAATTGACAACCTCATGTCAAAGTATGCTAATCCTTAATTGGAAAGCATATCCCTGTTGGACTACTGAATTTGTTTAGTTTTAATTGAAGAAGACTGCCTGAGAATCTCTGCAGAGATTCTCTGACACAAAGCAGACTAGAGAAGCTAGGCAAATAGTGCCTTTCTATGAAAAGATATTTGAGAAGAAATTAATGCTCCCCTTTTAAAAAAAAAATCATGTAATACTTCACCCAGTGGCAACACATTTCCCAGACCCTGAGATGGAAGTCATGAAGCCAAAGACATGTTTCGTGACTTGCAATTAGTTTGGAGGTTTAGCTTATGCTGACCTCTTGGATTTGCAAAACTTGCCTGGAAATACAGGTGTTAATTGATCTATGATAGTGCAATGGATGTCATTAATGGGTTCTGTAAGGGCTAAGACTGGTGCTTGGTTCCTTTCTCTGATTATCCTTTAGGGAAGAGAAGAGGGTTGTCTGGGATTGGGTCAGTACCCAGTTATCTGGGGATCTGAGAGACAAGCTGGATTCTGTTCTCAAACATCATTACCAGTAATACAAATAAGTGGAATTGTGTCCTCCGCAACAGCTGTGGAACTCCTGTTGCCTTCCATGTAGAGCCAGTTGGAGAACAATAGGGATATTTCACAAAAAGGGCTAAATAGGATGAGGTCTCTGTATACCAAACCTGACCCCTTGTTTAATACAATTTAAATATCGTACAAGGATAGGATCATGCCAATATCTTTAACTCTTTTATTCAAGATGAAGGGAGAAACCTCCCAGCCCCAATTTATTCCATCTAAATTAATACCACATATCCCCTCACCCATTTTCCAGTCGAGGGGGACTTTTTCCTAATAAAAGAGAGAACATGGGGAACCTTTTGTCCCCCTTCCATTTGTATGCAAATTCCTTTCAGTCTTTTGTGGCAAATTAAGGTCCATTGTCAACGAATATAGTGTCTAGAGTACCATATTTCACAAACTGGGCCCTTGGTTTGCCAATTACTGACTTGCTTCTTATATCAATCAGGGTAGTGACCTCCCAGAAATGTGAATAGTAATCAAGAATTTCAGTCCCATGTTCAGATTTGTGTACATGTGAATAGTAATCAAGTGCTGCTCTTCATTGAGGGAAAATATGTCTGCGTCCACTTTATTTCCATGGTTGGGTGGTTAGCTCAAGTGTTAAGAATCTCCTTCTGCTGGTGGTAATCACACAACTGGCAAATGTCACACGCTTTTATTAAGGAATGAAGCTGTGTATTGTATGTGTATGTGTGACTTTTTCAGAGAGTAGTTATCAATGGAAGTGCATAAGAAGTGGGGTTTCACAGGGATCAGATTTCGGACTGTTCAATATCTTTATCAGCTATTTAGATAATGGCATAGATAGTACGCTTATCAAGTTTGCAGATAATACCAAGCTGTGAGGGGGTGCAAGTTCTTTGGAGGATAAGATCATAATTCAAAATGATTTGGACAAACTGGAGAAAAGGTCTGAGATTAATAGGATGAAGTTCAATGAGGACAAATGCAAAGTACTCCACGTAGGAACGAACAATCAGTTTCACACAAACAAAATGGGGAATGACTTTCTAGGAAGGAGTACTGTAGAAAGTCTCTAGGGCCATAGCAGACAACAAATTAAATATGAGTCAAGAGCATGACACTTATGCTAAAAGCAAGCAGCATGTTGGGATGCATTAACAGGAGTGTTGTGAGCAAGACATGAGAAGTCATTCTTCTGCTCTACTCTGCACTGATTAGGCTTCAACTGGAGTATTGTGTCCAGTTCTGGGCACTGCATTTCAAGGAAGATGTGAAGAAATTGGAGAAGGTCCAGAGAAGAGCAACCAAAATGATTAAAGGTCTAGAAAACATGAGCTATGAGGGAAGACTGAAAGAACTGGGTTTGCTTAGTTTGGAAAAGAGAGTGGACATGATAAAAGCTTTCAAGTACCTAAAAGGGTATATCAAGGAGGAGGGAGAAAAATTATTCTCCTTAATATCTGATGATATGACAAGAAGCAATGGACTTAAATTACAGCAAGAGAGGTTTAGGTTGGACATTAGGCAAAACTTCCAAACTGTCAGAGTAATTAAGCAGTGGAATAAATTGCCTAGGGAAGTTGTGGAAGCTCCATCATTGGAGATTTTTAAGAGCGGGTTAGATAAACATCAGTCAGAGATTATCTAGATGGTGCTTGGTCCTGCTGTAAATGCAGGGAACTAGACTTGATGACCTCTCAAGGTCCCTTCCAGTTCTAGTATTCTATGAGTCTGATTCATTCCTAGTCAGTAAACACACTCTTGAGTCTATTTAAGACAGCTGCCAGTGCCCAAGTGTGGGACTTGTGTTTTTTGCATGTCCCCTTTTAGTTATCAGGGGGAGGGGGGGAGATAGCAGCTCTATGTGGTCAAACAATGGTTCCATTCTACACACTTGCCTCCTCTTTGATTTGAAAATATGAATTTTCTCTTACACAGTACTTGGCTTTTGTCTTCTGGCCACCCTGCTAGTGTCATTATGTGCATTGTACATGGTACAGTCTGGATCAATGAACAACTGTGTCCCCTTCGTTCTCCAAGCTTGGGTGCCCTTTACACTGCTTTGCATAAGAGCTGGTCTGCTCACACACAGTGTCTAGCATGTAAGTCACTCCCAGTTGTACTGCAGGAGTGGTATGACTAGCCATTCATGAATTATACTGTAGAGCAAGAGTGAGCAATAAAAAAATGGCAGCCCGCAGGGTTAGTCCCTGGCAGGCCACTGCCACTTTGTTTACCTGCTCCTCTGCAGGTATCAGAGGATCACAGCTCTGATTGGCCATGAATCACTGCTCACATCCAATGCGAGCGGCAGGAAGCATTGCTGAATGGGATGCTGTGAATGACAATTCGTGGCCAACCAGAGCTGCAATCCTCCAGTACCTGCACAGGTGCAGATAGACATGGGGGGGGGGGGCACCAGGGACTAACCCTACAGACTGGATCCAGCCTGCAGGCTGGAATTTGCCCACCTCTGCTGAAGAGCAACACCAGTAAATGCCCAGTCCTAAGTTCCTGAGAAATGTACGTCTTGCTTGGGTGATGGGTGCAGCTGCCGCTTGAGGAGGAGAGCTGCCCAGTCTGTGGCCCCACCCATGCTCAGCAATAATCTGCTGAAATATTTAAAGCAAATTTTAAACTAAGTTCCTGTGGACTAACAGGGTCTGAATAAATATGTAATGCACAACTGGATTGGTCTATAAATTCAGAAAATGATGGTATGTACATTAGGGCTGGAAAATGCTTGTTAAATGGTTTCATTACCACTTAGTGGTTCTTTTAACAGTTTCAGTGTTATGCTAATAGGTGTGGCAGGCTAGAAAACTTTTCACTTTTAAGTTACTAGATCCCATCTGGAGGAAGACTCACCAGGCTGCAATGAGCTTGCTTTGGGAGCCTGCAGGAAGTCAGAATAGGCATAGGAAGAGACAAGGGGTTGAACAATGTCTTCCCGTTCCTCTTATATTGGCACCCATGATGTCTTGTACTGCCCAGCCCTCTCCTGGACAATGTAAACGCATATAAAGTTTGTCAGTTTATTTCTAGAAAATGATATGCAAAAATCCTGTTACCTCAATTGGAATTTTCCAGAGCCTTCAATCCAAACACACTGCTTTAGATAAAACAATAAAACAAATACCATATATTCCTACAGTCTTACTGATTGAAAGTCTTTCAGCCAGAATTCCTTCCCAGTCCAATGATGTATCCGTTGTTCCTCAGATATTGCAGATGCTCTTATTAGAGATGAGGGGAGAGATTATTTGAGGCCATTGTTCTTCCTTCTCATATTTTTCTCTTTTTTGAGAATAATTTTCAGCTTAGGTTCAGGAGACAAAGTCTATGTGGATGAGAATCAATAACTATTTCTTTTCAAAATGTGAACCTTTGCCCATATCCTTTCTTCTGACAGAAGATGAGCACTTAGTTTGATAGCCCATTTGATTTTGTTGGCACCTGCTTCAGACATTGACTAGTATTTTGTTTCTGGAGAACTGGTTTGTGGATGCTTTTAACAATATCCTTCCATAGTATCTTGTAACTTTACATACAATGTTACATACATATTTTACCAGATAATGATTTTACTAATAATAATCAGCAAATTATGAGTTTTCAAATGATACCTTATGACTTCCTGTGCACAAGATTTATCTAATATATAAAGCAGAATGTCTGTGCTCTAATAACTTGGAGACTATGGGTGTGTCTAGACTACAGGGTTTTGTCGACAAAAGTGGACTTTTGTCGACAAAACTATACCTGCATCTACACTGCTGCTGAATTCTGTTGACATGATGTTGACAGAACTTGGCAGTTTTGTTGACGCCAGTAAACCTCATTCTATGAGGAATAATGCCTTTGTTGACAGAATTCTGTCGACAGAAGGTAAGTGTGGACGCGGGGGAGAATTTATATCGACAGTAAAGGCCTCCAGGAAGAAGCCCTGGTGGACACTCCTGCCACTGCTTTCAACTCTATTATTCCTGCCTGTAGCCATCTTTAAAAGGCACAGGCACCCAGGATCAGCATTCTGGCAGCGAGCCAGCTCCAGACAGGACCCTGACTGCGCAGCTTTCCAGTAAGGCAAGTCGGAGCCATGTCGCAGGGACAAGCCCCCACTGGCCCTTCCAAGGACACATCCTCCCCAGGAAGCCAGGGGCACAAAACACTGGGCACCCTCCTGGTCAGGGCCTGAGATCAAAGCCCTCCTGGAGCTGTGGGCTGAGGAGGAGGCTCTTCAGCTACCACAGTCCAGGCACAGGAACACGGACATATATGCCAGAATGGCTGATGGCCTGGCCAGGAAAGGCCACCACTCCCGCACGGCACCACAGGTCAGGGCCAAGTGAAGGAGCTGAGGCAGGGGTACGTCAGGGCATGTGAGCGCAGCTCCCGCTCTGGGGAAAGGGCACACTCTTGTGCCTACCACGAGGACCTGGACAGGATCCTGGGGGCAGGAAAACCCTTGCCTCCCGAGCGGCTTGTGGAGTCTGGCTTGGAGACCCCTGTGCAGCAGTGACCGCAACTCCAGCCAGACAACCTGGAGCTCCAAGAGGAGGAGGAGGAGGAGGACAGTACCTGGAGAACCCAGGAGGACAAAACTTCTGTCGACAAAAGCCTGTAGTCTAGATGTACCCTATAAGACCTACCGCAACCAAACTTTCCATGGGATAACCTTTCCTCCAGGAGAAGGTTTTAAAGTACTTTTGGACCCGATCAGGCCCAATCTCAACCTGTAAAAATAAAAAAACTTGCCACGCTGAGCTGCAGGGGCAGCCCCGCCCACCCTAGCTCACGTGCTCGTCGCCTGCGGCCCCAAAGCACCATCTGGGACTCGCCCCACCCCCATGCGCACAACGGCTCGGGCATCCGCCCTGCCACCTGCGGCTATGGTTACCAGATAGTCTAAAAAAAAAACCCTGGCCACACTTGATTTGGGGGAGGAGAGCAGGGCTGGCTGGGAGGAAGGGGGGGCCGGGAAGCAGGGCTGGTTGGGGGGGGGGGCTGGAGGCAGCAGGGCTGGCTGGGGGAGATTGGGGGAGGGGTGGCCGGCGGGAAGCAGAGCTGGTCAGGACGGGGGCAGCGGGGCTGGCAGGGGGAGATCGGGGGGCGGCCGGTGGGAAGCAGAGCTGGTCGGGGGCAGCGGGGCTAGCCAGGGAAGATCAGGGGAGGGGCGGCCGGTGGGAAGCAGCACTGGTGGGGGACGGGGACGGGGGCAGTGGGGCTGGCTGGGGGGAGATGGGGGGGTCATCCAGGGGAGCTAGGGAGGAAGAGAAGTGGCCAGCAGGGCTGGAGGGGAGGGGGGCGGAGGGGGAGCGAATCAGCCGGTGGGGAGTGGGACTGAGCAACGCCGGGTAACTCCGGCTAGTAGTCCTATAAAAGAGGTTGACATAGGGGTAAAGACTGTCCCATACTCTCTTGACTTTCCTTTTCTATAGCTTCTTTGATTTCTATCCGCTTCACTGTTCAAGCTAGGAGACTGAATCCACTATCATGCTGCAGTATGTCCTTATCAATTCCCCCAACTTGCTGATGGACATAAATGTCCATAAAAATGTCCTTCTCTGGATATAGCCACGAAGTGAAATAGACTCAGGGGAAATCCCTGGGTTATAATCTTTAGTTACAAAAGAGAAAAACAATTAGCCAGCTCAGACATGATTTCCAAACCCCCAAATAAGGCAAACAATAAAACCTGATGGACTATCTAAACTTTTCCCTAATTAACACATTTCAAGAAGCCCATTCCTGGGAAAGCCTGTCTCCCTCCATTCCTGGTAAAAACTGCTCTGATCTCAAACAGAAGAGAAAGAAAAACCCTTCTCTTAGTTTAAAATTCCTATCTGCATTTTTATTGGCTGACTGCCCGAAGCCCCCTCCCTCAGGTGCTTTTTCAGTTGCTTAACTCTTCCTCACTCTTCAGGTAAGTTAGGCTCTCCTTAGCAGCTCCTATTTATGATAGGGTTTGAGGTCTAATTGCACTATTAGTGGTTGGCCATGGGTATACTAATAGATTTGCACCTTTAGTGGTTGGCCATGGGTATTCTAATAGAATTGCTTCTCTCCAAATACCACAGACAGAAGTGCCTTTTCTATTTGGCTCATTGTTGCATGCAGGAATTTATATTTCATTGCTTTTTGCAGGGGCACGTGGTGTTTTTCCACTGCAACCCTAGGGCTAGAGGAATTGTCAGCTCTTACTATGGCCAAGGCCAGAGGAGGTCACTTTTCCCACTGTGGCCCTGGAACTGGAGGAGATCTCTCTTCTCACTCTGGTCACAGGGCCAATGGAGTTTTGTTGCCCCCACCCTCGATTTTGGGTAGTTCCTGTGTCCTTACTTGTCCCTGTACATGGCCCTAATTTGGACATACCTTTGTTCAATCTCTGATAGGCCTCTGCTAGCATAAAGTACAAGAAAGCTATGCCCAGTCTTTCCTCTGATGCATCACACTGGAGTGTTCATGATTCTATTGGCTGGTGGTACATCAGGACAGGGACATCTGTTATCCTTTGTGTCACTGTGTCAAATGCTTGATGCTGGCAACTTGCCTAATCCCAATCAACATCCTGCCTTGTAGCTGACATATGGGTTCTGCTGTTGCAGCCAGGTGTGGACAAAATTTGGTCAGCAAATGTATCATTCTCATAAAGTGCTGTAGCTCTTCATCCCTGTCAGAGCCAGCAGGTTTCTGGCTGACTTGATCTTGTAGGAATCTGCTTTCAGTCCTTATGCTGTGAGTAGATGCCTGTAATGTATTTCACCTCATGCTCTTTGGACTGGGTGTGTTTGAGTCCAATTCACTCCAAGAAATCACATTCCAGGAGGCCCTGCTATCCAGCTGAAAATGCACATATTTCCCTATTTCCATTGTTGAATACATAGATCTTGATATTGTCCAACGGCCCAAACAGATATGCTTTCAGACAAAATGAGAGAGTCCTAATGTCATCACCACCAATTGATGTCATCTCCCTTTCATGAAAGTCTAATTGCATCTTTGAGATAATAGAATCATAGGGTTAAACAGGATCACAGGGGTCATCTAGGTAAAAATTGTTGCGTGTCCAAACTTCCAAGACCAATGACTATCCAGCCTCTTTTTGAAAACCTCCAGTGAAGCAGCTACCACAACTTCCTTAGGCAGTCTATTCCATTGTACTACTTGTTCTTACAGTTAGGAAATTTTTCCTGAGATTTAATCTTAATCTGCTGTGCTGTAGTTTGTGAACGCATTGACTTCTATGGCAAGAGAGAACAGCTTTTCTCCATCTTTTTTATGGCAGCCTTTAAAATATTTGAAGACCATTACCATGTTCCACCTATTTGGATCTCCTGTATTCCAAACTAAACATACCCAGTTACTTCAGCATTTGCTCCTATGGTTTCCATTTCATCCCTTTGACTACCTTTGTTGCTTGCCTCTGAATCCTTCCCAATCTCTCCACATCATTACTGTACCAAAATTGGACACAGTTCTCCAGCTGCAACCTAATCAGCTTTTGTTGTTCCTCTGCTCTTGCATACTCTGCTAAAATAGGCTCACTTCCTACTCTTTGACAGCCCACCTAATGAAATCATGTTACATACACAAACACTGTGACAATAATTTTAGCAATGTACAGACAGGCAGAGTTAATCTTCTTGCTCAAGGTCATCTACCAGTGTGACTGCAGGCTGCAGCTGTAGAGACAGTCATATGTACAGCATTCAGAAATGAAGAAAGTGCTAGGAGTATGAAGCAAAATCTGGCTTAAACTCTATCAGAACAATCTGTATATTTGTATATCGGTTAGTATAAACATTTTGTTTTTTGCTGTAACAAAACTGGGCAGAAACTTTATTTAGACATATGCTGGATAAAAAAATATTCCTTAGTTCCATAGACATTCTGCATCCTGTTCATTTTGTTTATTTTCTGTTTTCAGTCCATGAGATACAATCTGTATGCACAGATGAAATACTAACAGATAATATATTACATATTAATAAATTACCAGTAATATTGTAATTTCCTTCAATTTATCCCATCGTTCATTTATGTGGAATTATATTCTCTAATTCATACAAGTGCATGTACCAGTGTGTAATGTTAAATCTTTAGATACTTCTTTATTTTTGAAGGTTCTATCTTTCGTTCATTAAACTAATTTTTCACCCAAATTGTTCCATTGCTTTACTAATGTAGCTACATCACTGAGAAGCCTTTGCAGAAAAATATCAGGATCCAAAGGGAGCTCTGCTGTTCAAAAGTGCATTTGCTCTTTGAACTCCTTTGTCCTGGAATTAATGTACAAATGGACATTCCAAAAACATACCATAGGCATTAAAATCATATTCTCTGCATCACTGCTCTAGCACTTGGCATTAGCTTTGATCTCTATGTTGGCTATCCTGGATGAAGTCCAGTAAATCCTAAGAAATATTTAGCAATTTTACTTCATATCTGAGCCCTGGTCTACATTAGGGCTTTATTTTGAAATAACCTCCCTTAGGCTAAATTTATAAGGAGAGTATCCACACTACCAAGCCTATTATTTTGAAATAAGGGGCCACTTAGTTTAAAATCTGTACTCCTGCTTTTCTCAGGGAATAACATTAATGTTGAAATAGTTATTTTGAAATAGCATTAGTGTGGATGCTCCGGTGCCGCTATTAAAAATAACTACTCCCGGGAGTACTTTGAACTAATTACTCCCCAGCACTTCCTGGGGCTCTAAGTCAAGGTAGTGTGTCCACATTAATGCCATCTCTCTCGGGCTAATTTTGAGACTTCTCTGTAGTGGGGGGACACTGTTTCGATTTTGTAAAATCCCGAGTTAAGTCCAATTTAGTTATTTAAAAATAGTTTCCTAGTGTAGACATGGCCTGAAAGTGTAATCTTGTCCTCCTTATGTCAATAGCAAAACTATTGACTTTAATGGGGCCAGGATTTCACTTTAACTCTCAAGACTTACAGAAATAAAGGATAGCTGTTGTAAATAAAAATTTGGTGTGGAGGAGGAATATGTGAAACTAAAGTTATTTAACGAATAAATACGGCACAAATATAGTTTTGTATTATTTAGTGAGATTATTTTAGAATTCTCATTTAATAAGGATCTTGAGAGCAAGATCCTGAATATAGCTAGGTACATGCTTATCAGGTGTAAAGTTAAGCCTGTGCATAAGGGTTTGCAGAATCTGACTTTAGTTAGTAATTCATACTGTTCAGGAAAGGTTTTTTAAAAAGTGATGTACTAATACTTCTGTCTCCCCTGCATTTGTTGTTACTAGTTACAAAGATTCTAATTAAGAAGCTATTGATATCCACTGTTAAACAGAATATCAGCCTAATCAGGTTTGAAAATGTTGCACAGTTTTTAACTTCTGTGCAAGTTGATTCCTAAAAGAGTAACGGAAATTGTCTTGTTCTAAGTGCTGATAGATTTCTAACCTGTCCTTTAGTCTACTAATGGCTAAGTAAAGATTGGTATGCTCCAAAATGTCTGTCTAGGCTATGTCTAGGCTACCTTTGCCATGCTAATTGGGCCATTCTTCAACTAAGTGCATGCTTCTTTGGAACCATGTTTGCATAAATACATAGTCTGAATATTTTTCAAAGTTTCTGGAAAGCTATTTAATTCTGTGGGAGAGAAACTGCTTTGGCGAGCTGAATCCTGGTTTTTCTTCATTGAACTGGTAGTTCAAAGCTACAATCAGAGTCCAAATGAAGCACATGCAGGCTTTGTCTACACTTGCAGTGATATGTAGCGTATGCATACCTACATGCCACACTGAAACACAGGCTGCATCCACATGTTGGCATGTAGTGAAAGGCACAGGTAGGGGAGGCTTCAGGGAAAGAGTCCAGAAGTAGGGAGCTGCTGAAGTCATCTCCCACTTCTATAGCTTTCCAGTGTCCTACAAGGGCTTCGGCAGCATGGCATTGAACTGATAAAAATAGCAGGGTAGCCATGGGAAGTGCTGCTTGGGTGTGTAGAATCATAGAAGGGACCTTGAGGCCACTTTCCTGCTCTCAGGGCTTATAAGACTCCTGCCAATATGTCCCAGAATGATGTTTCCTTTTTTTTTTCAAAGGATTACACTTGACTCAGTTTTAAAGAGCTGTGTAGGGCATATACCATAAGATTTTGACATGTCTGCACTCTACTTACTTCTATTTATACCTGTGCTAGGTGGGTGTGCAGTGTATTCACTCAACCCTTATCTGTAGGTGTATACATAGCCACAGAAGGAGTAGGAGTGAAACTCTACAGTGTAATTATTATGACTTCTCATTGCTGAAGTACACCAAACACCCTTACTCTGTGGGGTTTTTTTGGTTTGTTTTTTAAACCGTCAGAGCAACATCTTCAGTTACATCAGCTAAAACTGAAAATACTGCCTCTAAAACAGCATTTATCACTACCTGAACAGACATTTCAGTTCATTCTGGACGTGGGAACATTTCATGCTGCTACTGGAGCACTTTCTAAATTTTTCCATAATATTTTGTCACTTGCTTCAGTAGTGTGGAAACTGAATAATTTCTGTTCAGTCTCTGTGGAGCAACCCTGGCCATGGAGTGCATGTCTTGTGCATCAAAATGAATGATGGTAGACACAACTGGATGCTTTGTTTTTGGTTAGGAAATTCAGGAAGTTGGTGCGTGCTCCTGGGGCTCTCCACTGCAGTCGGGTTTTATAAGATCTCCTTCTTCATTGCAGTTCTTGTATTTGATTAAACATCTGCAAATGAAAGCCCCCTTGGTTACTTTTTTGGGGAAACAACACTGTGCTAGAAAAGAGCTCCTTTCACAGTACAAGAGCAAGGAAGCCAAGGTGAGTACAAGACAACTAAAAAATTATAAAAAAGCTTGTCATTTTTGAAATTACAAAAGCATGTAGAGTCTGCACCTTAATAAAGAAGTCCTATTTTAATTCCCCATCTTATAGTAGAATCTGTCACTTTCAGTGCCAGGGCATGTATACAATTCTTAGCTGAATACCACATAAATGCTTTGCTTTGCAATCTCCATTCCTGTTGGTTTTCATTGCTGAAAGCTACAAGCATTGAATCTTTGACTGCAGATTGCTTGCTTCTAGACAGAGTTCTGAAAAATAATGGTTGACCCAAGGAATTAAAAGTGGAATATGTTGGAATTTTAACAATAAAAATGGGATTAAAAATCATTTAAAAATTAACCCTGGGATTTGCAAGGATCTATTAAGATAATATAATAAAAAGGATTTTCTAAAAATCACATGAGGCACTAATGAGAAAATGAGTTTTACACAATTTAAATTGCATTATTAATATATTTAATTTAACCCATTATTGAATTCATGAGCGTGTATAGAACATAATATAACCATTACAATTAAAATCCTCCATTTCAGTTCCACCACTGCAGTTCCCCATCCGTCTTCATATATCATTACCTCATCTGTGCCCTGATATTGCAGAGTATGTTACGGGTAAGGTTAAGTGACTACAAAACTAGTTTCTAGCTCTGAAGTTTAGTTCCAAAACAAAGTTTAGAACAGTATGAGCTAGAATAGGTATTGCTTTCCAGATTCTCATTAGTGTCTAAGATGTCTGTTTTCTGTCCTCCATCAACATATTCACAGTAAAAACATCTGGCTGGCCCACTGGTTCAGCTTCCAACAAGAAGCCCTCAATATATGGCTTTCTGACGTGTCATAAACCGGAAATACTCCTGTCTTCATAATGATATTGGCACTGAAACCACAGTATTAAAACAGTAAAAAATTAGACCCACAGGAGATAGTAAAGTACAACTAAATATTGCAGCAAAATTCCAAGAAAACTATTTCTAAGAAATAAAGCATTAACTCTTCAAAGTTTACAGTCCTTTGAATAATAATTAAGAGGACTATTGATATGATGTCCCTTACTCCTTTTGTGCAAAATCTCACTGACATCTTCAGAGAATAGTCTGGCAAGTAGAGCTGTGTGAACTACAGATTTTTCATTTTGCTAGTAATTCTGAAAAATTGAAGAGGTAGTTACAGATCAAGCTGAAAACGATGCAACATTTCCCCAGAATTTTTGCCACATCCAAAAGTGGAAAAAATTTCAGCTGAACAAAATATTTGGTTGATTGGAAATGAAATATTGTCTTAATTTTGAGCATTTTAAATATTTTTATAGTTAAAAACATATAAAAAGGAAATTTTAAAACAAAATAAATGTTTCAGTCCACGTTTTAAAATTAAACATTTTAAGTTTTTGGTTTTTAAAGATTTTTTTAAAAAAATTTGAAACAAGGATTGGTAAAATCAATATGAATTGTGCCACTAGAACTGAATTTTTTGAAAGATTTTGATTAAAACTTTTTTCCCAGCTCTATTGGTAAAACCTGCCAGTCTCCCCGCCTCAATAATAAAACCCTCTTTCTTCCTCTCCTGTGACCCTTATTGAAGTTTGTTGCCTTCTCTTTACCTCCTCTATAATGTCATCCTTTGCTATTTTTCTAACTTCTCTTGCTCCAGCTCTTAACCCCCCCCTTATCTTTCTTTCCAAATCCTCACTGTCCACTGACTCCTCACAATCAAAACATGCTCCAGTCTTCCACAGTGTCAAATATTATCCCTTGATGTCATCTATCTCTCCAACTACGATTTCATTGTATGTTTCAATTTTTCTTTAACCTCCATAAAAAGTGTGATTTACAATCATTGCATTGAGTTCCTCTTCCCTAGTTTCATCTTGAATTCAGCTTTCCCACTTCATTTGTTTGAAGATTCTTTCACTAAAACTTCCAACCTTTTTCTGGCCAAACTTCGCTCTTTGCTCCTTCCTTATTCTTCTATCTGTACCTTTTTAACATCTTTTTACCTCTACAACGAAACTCTGTAACCTGTTGATATTTGGCATTCCTCACATCCAAATTGGCCACTGCCCTGCCAGTCTACATGCAACCTCTAAGATTGTCTTCCTTGCCTCTCACTCTGACCATAAAAATTTCCCGTTTTGAATTCTTCCAGCGTCTTTCTGTTCTCCAATGTATCATTCAGGCTTCACACCCCTAGCTAATTTTTCCCTCCCTGTTGTTTGCTCTTTTCTCATTGTTTCCTGCTCCTTTTGCTCCACTAATTTGATAGACTATTTTGTTTGTTCTCCCACAATTGTCACCATGCTTTCTTCCATTCCATGTATGGAATGTCCAAATTGTGGTGTTTCACAAGTCCACAAATCTGTCTTTTTATCGCTACTTCTATAACGATGCCTACACAAAACTGAAGAAGTGGGCTGTGCCCACGAAAGCTCATGATACCATCTTCATGTTTTGTTAGTCTTTAAAGTGCTACCAGACTATTTGTTGTTTTTCAAGTTTATCCTGTACGGGCTAACTCGGCTACCCCCTGAAGCTACAAAAACTAGTTGACTGCTAAAGGCAATATCAAGAACATAATTGGGGAAAGAATATAGATCTAAAAGTCCAAACTCAGCTACTGTGTTAAATGTTGCATTGAGAATCTGAGAGTCTCGCCAATCATCTCCTTTGCTGCTCTCTTTTGTAAGTCTTCTCCCCGCTTTCCTCCATTGTCTGTTGGTCTTGTGCTTTTAAATTAAGGCAGAGACTGTACCTTCTTTTGGACAATAAAACAAAGTGTCTGTTACTGTAATTTCACTATCAGTTAATTATTATGGACCACTAATATCTCTGGACATCTCATCCAATGAAAACTAAGAATATAACAAAAACAAACAAACCAGAAGTGAGCTTGAACAGTCTATTTGTAACATTTTGGATATATTCTTTTGTAGAAAAAACAAGACAGAAACATAGTCAAAAACAGGTCTGCAAAATTTTCCATAGGGAGTATTAATCCTCAGGAAGCATAATAAACACAGGGTTTGATTTCCCTTTCCTTCCTTAATATAAGCAGGACAAGAAGTGCTGTAGAAAATTAGGAAACCAGAAGTCAGACGAGAAGCAATCGACAGACTCTAAAATACCCTGGGTCTTGTTAGCATTAGATAACCATATGGCTCATCTGAAACATAGAAAAACAGACTTACTAATTATAGCATCAGCGATGAAAGCAAGCTTAACCCTAACCTTCATTAAAACAGCAGCTGATGAGATCTCATCACAATGGAAAAATGGTCTAGAATATAAAGGATACCTTAGGTCTGTTATCCAAGAATCACGATAGCAATCTGTACACAGTCTGAAAGTCATGATTATTTAATTCGATTTTAGTATATACTAGTTCTGTTGTCATAATTAACTTCATGAGACTGAAGAACCAGAATCTACATGCCAGAATACAACCGTCTTCAAATCTAACTGTAAACAGTACTGCCTTGATCATCATCATAACCTTAAATTTTGAGATGTGCTGCTGCTGCTTATTTTTACTTTTATGGTATCAACCAGCTACTGAAAATTAGAGTGGGTTGGGAATTTTTGGATGAAACATTTTTTTTCATCTGAAAATGCTGATCCATCAGAACCAAAACTTTTTTTGTGGAAACCGAGGAGGAGAAGAGTCACCTGGGCCTCCCAAATCTCAGGCAAGAGCTGAGATGATAGAGTTAGTCTCTCTCTCCTGTTGGAGCTGTTCCACTGTGTATTCATAATTATTCACTGAGCCTAGACAACAAGACTGACCCTATAACATCGTGGCTAGTGCACTCTCCTGGGATGTAGAAGACCTAGGTGAGTACACTAAGTATTGGCTACTCTGGACATGCGCTTGCGCTCGCTCTCTCTCTTTTAAATATATCAAAAAGTCTCTGTTTTCTTATAGTGTAGAATGAAACAAAAATTGAAATCTCAAACATTCTTGTTTCCCTACTAAAAATCCAAGTGCTGAAGAACAATTAATCTAAGTATAATTAACTTACCTTTGCTGATGTTTCCATCATCGTCACTATGTTTCTCTATAAGCTCTGTAATATGTATAAAGAGCATAAAAGACTTGTTTTAATTGATTTTTTTAAAAACAATTTTAAGTAAAGAACATAAAACATGATAGCTTACCCTGCCTAGAATATTGTTTAAGTAGAATTTGCAAACTAGAGGGGATTCTTGGGATGGTCTTTGATTCCAAAGCAGTCTCATATTAGAATTTGGGGATTAGGTAAAGAATGAAGCAGGGCCTTAACTCTGACAGTCCAACTCTTAAATTATTTGGGATTTTGCCTCCAAAAGGCAAAGAAAGAAAGATCCAAAATCTTTAGAGTATGGCTTCTAGTAATGTGGTATCTGAGCACATGGATTCATCAGTCACTAAGTTATAAAATGTTTTCATTTCAACTTCATTGTTCATTATAGCAAAATCTTATAGAATAACAGAATCTTAAGAATGGAAGGGACATTGAGGGTACATCTAGACTGCTTTCCTTTCCGAAAGAGGAAATGCAGATGAAGCACCGATTAGCATATTCTCATGCTTCATTTACATATTCTCTTCTGACCCTTTTTGTGGAAGAGGTTTTTTCACCAAAAAACGCAGTCTAGATGTGGCTTTTGCATGAAAAAATCCCCTTTTTTGAAAGAACCCGTATTCCTCAAAAATGAGGTATACAGGTTCTTTCGAAAAAGGCATCTAGACTGCATTTTTTGACGAAAAAACCTCTTCCACAAAAAGGGTCAGAAGAGGATATGCAAATGAAGCACGAGAATATGCTAATCAGCGCTTCATTTGCATTTCCTCTTTCAGAAGAGGAAAGCCGTGTAGATGTACCCTGAGAGGCCATCTAATTCAGTCCCCTGCACCCAAAACAGGACTAGGTAGGGTGTAAACCATCCCTGGCAGGTGTTTGTCAAACCTGCTCTTAAAAATCTCCAATGATGGACATTCCACAGCTTCTCAGGGTAATTTATTCCAGTGCATAACCATCCTGACAAGAAATTTTTCCTAATCTCCATTCTAACTACCCTTGCTGCAACTTAAGCTCATTGCTTCTTGTCCTATTCTCAGGTTGAAGAGAACATTTTTTTCTTCCTCCCTCTTGTAACAACATTTTACGTAGTTGAAAACTGTTATGTCCCCCCTTTATCTCCTCCTCTTCATACTAAACAAACTCAGTGTTGTCAATCTTCTCTCATAGGCCATGCTTTCTAGATATTACATAGTTTTTGTTGCTCTTCTCTGGAATTTCTTCAGTTTGTGCTCCTCTTTCCTGAAATGTGATGCCCAGAACTGGGGACAGTTCTCCAGTTGAGACCTAATGAGCTTGGAGTAGAGCACAAGAATTTCTATGTCTTGCTTGCAACACACCTGCTAATACATTCCAAAATGATGTATGCTTTTTTTACATCTGTGTTACATGGTTGACTCATATTTGGCTTGTGATTCATTATGATCCCTAAATCCCTTTCTGCAGTACTCCTTCCTAGGTGGTGATTTCCCATTTTGTATGTGTGCAGGTTAGTGTTGCTTCATAGGTGGAGTACTTTGTATTTGTCCATATTGAATTTCATCCTGTTTAATTCAGACTATTTCTCCAGTTTGTCCTGATTATTTTGAATTTTAATCATATTCTCTAAAGCACTTGTAACCCCTCCCAGTTTGGTATCATCTGCGAACTGTATAGGCATATTCTCTATGCCATTATCTAAATCATTGATGAAGATATTGAACAGACCCAGACCAAGAACTGATCCCTGTAGGACTGCACTTGATTTCAGCTTGACTGAGAATCACTGATAGCTACTCTCTGGGAATAGTTTTCCAACCAGTTATGCACCCACTTTATAGTAGCTTCATCTAGGTTGTATTTCCATTGTCTTAGAAGGTCATGTGAGACAATATCAGAAGCTTTACTAATGTCAAGATATACCACGTCTGCTGCTTCCTCCCATTCACAAAGCTTGCTCCCTTGACAAAAAAAGCTATTAGGTTAGTTTGACACAATTTATTCTTGACAAATCCATGCTGACGGTTACTTATATTATTTCTAGGTGTCTGCAAATTGATTGCTTATGTATTTGCTGCATTATCTTTCTAGGCACTGAAGTTAAGATGACTGGTCTATAATCCCTGGGTTGTACTACTTCCTTTTTTCATATTTGCAATATATTTACCTTTTTCTAGTCCTCTGGAACCTCACCCATCTTTCATGACTTTTTGAAAATAGTTGCTAATGGTGCAGATATTTCCTGCGCTCCTTGTTGTGAACCAATAAACAAGATTCAGTTTGATTAGTGAATGATTGTATCATTTCATTGGACCTGAAAGTGGAAATAGACACCTGCGGTAACACAAGAATAAATCTCTGATTTCAAGGTAACAAATTTCCCCTTGTAAAACTAAGTCATAATTATGTTGTGAGCCAAAATAAAGTAATAACGAGAGAGTATTTACATAGCAGGGGGAATTATAAAAAAGTGTTTAGACCTCTGCCAGAAACACACAGACCTAGACCTCAACTCTGATGCAATAAGTGAACAGTTTCAAGGATATGTTCCTGTCTATAATAGTGTGTGCCAACATTTTAAATAATGATGAGACAGTTCCCAGTAACTAGGGAAATTTCTGAAGGTAATATGGTACTAGACTATTGCTGCCAGAATCAGTTACATGCTATGGCTAGGAGAAAACATCCCTACCCCATTTTTCCATCTACTGTAGAGTAGATAAGGGAGGGCTACTAAGGCACAATTTTTCTTTCTGATCAACAAAGTGAAAATAGCTTCTACTGAACTTAGCTGATCTTTCTAGTCACATGAAATATACTTAGTATGTCTACACTGCATTCCTCTTTTGCGAGAGGAATGCAAATACAGCTAAGCAAAATTGCAAATGAAGTGCGGATTTGAATTTCTCACACTTCATTTGCATAATTGCGTCTGGGCGCTATTTTTAAATCCCCTATTTCAAAAAAAACCCACTGTCTAGACACGGTTATTTTGAAAGAAAACCCTTTGTTAGAAATTACCCATAGGACTCCTCATTGCTTTCGAAAGAAGGGTTTTCTTTCAAAATAACCGCGTGTAGACAGCGTTTCTTTTTTTGAAATAGGGTATTTTGAAAAAGCAGCCGGATGTGATTATGCAAATGAAGCATGGGAAATTCAAATCAGTGCTGCATTTGCAATTTTGCTCAGCTGCATTTGCATTCCTCTCTTGAAAGAGGAATGCAGTGTAGACATACCCTTAGAAGACAGCTAATAACACAGGACAGTCACTGTGACCTCAGTCATATGACTTGCACCATGTAATCTCTCTCAGAACCATGTTCAATCCCAACATGCACCAGGAAAAAAGGTGAGTGAACACAGCAAAATGAAATATATATGACTGATTTGAGGGCATGAAAATAATGTGGGAATCCACTGTTTGTTCTTGGAGGCTGATGGAACTTGAATCAAAGCCAGTTTGGGGCACTATGGATGATCAAGTATAATAGTCTGCACATCTCCAAATTTCAGTGATTTGTTATGCAGGGAACTACAGCTCTCATTAGCCTCCTTCATCCCCCTGAAGTGTATCCCCTTCCTCCAGGACAGATAAGGAGAAATGTCCTGGTTCATGATCTATCTGGGCTCTGTTTGAAGCCACATGGCATTGCCAGATCTGCAGGGAAGTCCCTGGAACTATGTGCAGAGCCTCATGTGGAACAGTTGTGTGCCTGTCTGTAGAGGACTTAAGACAGATCAGCAATGGTTCCATGGGGAGCTGGTGCAGATGGGCCCCACTGAGCTTGTCCTGGAAACATGTGAGTGCCTATTTGGTTGAGAGAGAGCCTGGACTGGAGGAATTTGGCCTGAAGAGTCCTGGCTTTTGTTTGGACCCCAGGGGTAGTCCAAAAAAGAAATGTATTGTTCACTTTTGAACTGAAAGAGTTTAAGCCTCTGTAGCTAGGGTATTTGCAACCTTTCCCTTTCCTGCCAACACCAATAAAATAGCCTTTCCTTAGCCATATGTGTGAGTTATTACTGGGACCTATCAAGGCTAGTGCCTAAGCAACTAGTTGCTGAAGCATCTACTGTGTTTGTTTCCAAGTTGCAGTACATGTGGCACATTACTGGCACCCTTGGGAGTAACCCCAGTAATTATACTGCCTTCTGATCCTTCCTGCTGATCACAAGGATAAGGATGGTGGTTTAGACGGAGAGGGGAGCCAAATTAGAAATATAACCCTGTCTATAAAAACATTGTTTTCTTTTAGTCAAAATCAGAGAAACCCTGGCAAAAAGCCTTCCTTGCACTATGAAAAAAATTAAAAATGGTATTGAGTGAACAACGAATTATTTTTGTCTTTTTGGAAGTGTGATGGATAGGAGTAGTGCTGGCCAGCGCTAAGTGACTAAAGGGTTAAACTCAGGTAGCTATGGGTATTGGCAAGGGGCCAGAAGAACCAATGGAAAACCAGTGCTGAAATTTGATTTGTATATAGATACCTTGTCTGCTCTCTTTGTTGGTGAGTTTAAACCAGGGATTGGGAGACAGAGAATGAATTAATCCCAGGCAGGACTACCATGCCTCCAAGAAATTCGGGACATGGAAGTGGACTGAACCATGAAGGGATCATGAGTAAATAAGGGACAATGTGTATTTAGTCACAATCAGGGTATTTTTTTGTTTTGTTTTGGTGGTTTGGATAAATGTGTCTGTGTGAATCTATGCCTTCCCTCCCCCCACTCACCATTGTCTAGTTACAGCTCAAAGAGCTATGGTTCTTTGTGTTTTGATCTGTTCGTTTCTTAGTTGCTCTGTAACTCCTAACAATCAAATATGCTTTATCAAGTATATCTTTTTGTTTTGTTAATAAAATCACCTTTTTAAGGAGATGATTTGATTCTTGTGTCCTGGAAGGTAACTGGAGGGTCTCTGTGTGTCAGCTGATCTCTCAGGCTAGGCAATCAGAAATAGTGTGTTTTCTGTGGGGTGTTTTGCTTCCCCCCCCCTCAAAGCTTTCTGGAGGCAGAGGAGCTTGGGGTACCCAATGGGGAAGGAATTCAAGTGTTCCTTCCTGGTTTTTCAGGATTCTTTAACATCACTTGATGGTGGCAGCCTATCTTGCAGAGCCAGTGCATCTGTAATTCTGGTGGTGGTTGTTTTAAGCAGAGCCTATAGAGGCAAGGTATTTAAGGTCTTTTTGCGGGCCCCACCTTCTGCACTCAGAGTGCCAGAGTGGGAAACAGCCCTGACAGGAAGAGATTAATTATAGAAATTGAAGTTCATCATAAGTATAAATTAGAGAGAGCAGACCAGAATGACTCACTTTATCATATAAATGATACCACAGATTATTTTTACTATATACAATATATACCTTTTTGAGCTCATTTTCCTGAGACAAGAATGATTCCTTTGCTATCCTAGATTTTTGAAAAAATTACATCCAAATTATTTTGGCCAGCCATTATCATATATTTATTACACATACAACTGTAAGTACACATAATAATTATAGAAACACAGTTGGCAGTTAGTTTATGATAGAGGTAAGTTTTTTACTACATATGGAGAATACAGTATATCATCCCAAGATTTCAGTTCTGAGTACAGAATGAATTGCCTGAGAATTTACAAGTATGGGTTCCTTAAATTTAGTACCCTGTAATCCAGAATAATCTTAAAGGCAAAATTATTCAGAACTTTCCATATTGTTAAAACTCAGGAAAACCTAATGCATTAGCTGCATTTGAAGATTTCTTTTTAGCATTAATATAATTCTGTGTCATTATTTTTCATTGCTGAAATTTCTTCTTTAGCTTTGACCAAAGAGTAATGATCTTTTGAAGAGCAAGTCACAAAGATTTTTCCCTTTTTCAAAATGGTTGCTACCTCTATTTTCAATGGGATTGAAGACACAATTTACCCTTAGGGAAAATGGTATTCCCTCCCCTATATCCCATGCTAAGCAGTGATTTCGAGTGGGAGGAAAAAAAAACCAGACAAACTTTAATGTGTTTAAAAAACATTAGTTTAATTTAATCTGGGATATGAGCACTAGTAGGTATTTCTTATTCCCTGGCATCACTACATGACTTGGGTAGTTTTTCTCTGGGATTTGCCTTGCAGCTTTTGTAGTTTGTGTACACATGTGAAATAGCTGTAAATACTAGGATCAGAGCGGTAGCCATGTTAGTCTGAATCTGCAAGAACAATGAAGTCCTGTGGCACCTTAGATTAACAGACTTATTCAACCATAAGATTTCGTGGGCAAAGACCCACTTCGTCAGATGCAGCGTTGATGTCGGTATGAGAAGGAGATGGACAGCCCTTGGTGGGGAAAGAACAAGTTTGGAACTATTTAGAAAAGCTAAACATACACAAATCCATGGGCCCTGATTTAATGCATCTGAGGGAGTTGGCAAATGTCATTGCGGAGCCTTTGGCCATTATCTTTGAAAACTCGTGGAAATCAAGAGAGATCCCGGATGATTGGAAAAAGGCAAATGTAGTGCCCATCTTTAAGAAAGGGAAGAAGGACAATTCAGGGAACTACAGACCAGTCAGCCTTACCTCAGTCTCTGGAAAAATCATGGAGGGGATCCTCAAGGAATCCATTTTGAAGCACTTGGAAGAGGGGAAAGTGATCAGGAATAGTCAACGTAGATTCACGAAGAGCAAGTCATGCCTGACCAATCTAATTAGCTTCTATGATGAGGTAACTGGCTCTGTGGATATGGGAAAGTCAGTGGATGTGATATACCTTGACTTTAGCAAAGCATTTGATATGGTCTTCCACAATATCCTTGCCAGCAAGTTAATGGATTATGGGTTGGATAAATAGACTGTAAGATGGATAGAAAGCTGTCTAGACTGTCAGGCCCAATGGGTAGTGATCAACGACTTGATGTCAGGTTGGTGGTTGGTTTCTAGCAGAGTGCCCCAAGGATCGGTTCTTGGACCGGTTTTATTCAACACCTTTATTAATGACCTGGATGAGGGGATGGATTGCACCCTCAGCAAGTTTACAGATGACACTGAGCTAGTGGGAGAGGTAGATATGCTGGAGGGCAGTGATAGGGTCCAGAGTGACCTGGACAGATTAGAGGATTGGGCCAAAAGAAATCTGAGGTTCAACAAGGGCAAGTGCAGAGTCCTGCACTTGGGATGGAAGAATCCCAAGTATTGTTGCAAGCTGGGGACTGAAGAGCTAAGTAGAAGTTCAGCAGAAAAGGACCTGGGGATTACAGTAGATGAGAAGCTAGATATGAGTGAACAGTGTGCCCTTGTAGCCAAGAAGGCCAATGGCATATTTAGGGTACATTAGGAGGAGCATTGCCAGCAGATCCAGAGAAGTGATTATTCCCCTTTATTTGGCTCTGGTGAGGCCACATCTGGAATATTGTGTCCAGTTCTGGGCCCCCATTATAGAAAGTATGTGGAAGCATTGGAGAGGGACCTGCGGAGGGCAACCAAAATGAATAGGATGCTGGAGCGTATGGAGAGATTGCAGGATTTGGGTTTGTTTAGTCTTCAGAAGAGAAGAGTGAGGGGGGATTTGATAGCAGCCTTCAACTTCCTGAAGAGGATGGAGAGAGGCTGTTCACAGTAGTGATGGATGGCAGAACAAAGAGCAATGGTCTCAAGTTACAGTGGGGGAGGTCTAGGTTGGATATTAGGAAAAACTGTTTCACTAGGAGGGTGGTGAAGCACTGGAGTGGGTTACCTAGGGAGGTGGTGGAACCTCCATCCCTAGAGGTTTTTAAGTCTCGGCTTGACACAGCCCTGGCTGGGTTGATTTAGTTGGGATTGGTCCTGCCTTGGGCAGGAGGCTGGACTTGATGACCTCCTGAGGTCTCTTCCAGCTCTGATTCTATGATTGTTCTTGTAAATACTAGGGAAGAATCTGGCTGATGCTTATTTATTTGTTTCATATAAGCACAGTTGTCCAGGAAAAGGTAGCCTATATTTTTTTTTTACACATAGTTGGAACTCAGTTTGTCCAGACACACAGCAATTCAGATGGATGATTTTCAAAGGATCTAATCTATGAATAGAGTATATCTTCCCTTAGTTGAATACATTTGTGAAAGTAGTCCTTTTTGCTTAGTTTTTCTGGAACTGTCCCAAGTTTTATATGTTACAGTTAAAGGTGTCAATGCAAAGCAAATACACTGTAACATATTCCCTGCTTACTAGTGAAGAAGTGGAAGGTTTTTTTGAATCTGTCTCAGCTTACCTATCACGACATATCTAAAGGGGGAGAAGCTGTTAAATTCCATGTTTAAATGGTTAGTAAAATTCTGAGTATTTACCCTAACCAAGAAATAGAATAAGGGGAAACATAGAATGATGTTGGTCCTTCCTCAGTGCATAAATATGTATAAATATTGATAGGTGGATACCCTCATTACTGCAGGTGTTTAGGCACACAGCCTCAGAAACTAGACAACATATGAGAAACCGAAAGAAAAATCTGAATCCTGCACATTTTAAGGAGGCTGCCTTGTCAAATCACCATTGTCATCCACCAATAAGGGGTTTGCTCTCAAAGGATTCTTAAACAGGCAAATGGAAGCTAACAGCAAGAAGGAATTTGGAAGCTGCCTTAGTTTACAGATATCAGTCTCTGCCATCTGCTTGAGAAAGCAAGATGCAAAGTTTGGAATTTACATCTGGTCCTGCTGCTTTGAAGTATAAGAGATGTCAAGTTAGCAGCCATTTCATTTTCTCTGCTTAATGGTGAGTAGAAATGACATCAAACTCAACTCTTAGAAGTTGACATGCAACTAAATATAAATGATTTTCTCTATATATAAATATATATATATATATATATAATTTATATTTAGTTGTGCATTATATATGTGTTGGAGGGAGGCCAGTTTTACTTGATATTATTTCTTCCTGCTTTCATAAGGGTTACTCCATTAAGTATGTCCTGTTGTGTTGCATGACTCTTGGCATAGAGGTCTTGATTCATCATTCCAATACTACTATTTTTCTTCTGCTGCACAATTAATATTATGAAACACATCATTATATTCATGCTGTATGTCATAACTCCATGAGATCAAATTTCACTTGCCTTGTGACTGAAAATCAGTTAAGTTAAACGAACAAGAAGCGTATTTTTTCTTCTATAAAGGTCTCTAACATGGCTCTATCCTCTTTCCTTTCCTTCATGTGTGGGTGGAATTTCACATTTGGTTTCTACATTTGCATGCCTGAGCCTCTTTTGTGGGACATGTCTCAGGAAATTTACTTGCATCTTTGGCTTCCTTTCCGTTAGATGACATTCAGTAGTTTTACTCAGACATTCCCCATTGTTTGACACTTGAAAACATCCACTGTCATTCTTGCATACATTGTGTACTCCTCTTTGCAGAGGCGCGTCCCTTGAAAACTTTCTCTAACTGTAGCAGACACCCCCTTGCAATAGGCTTGATTCTTAGCAGTGCTAAGGACTTGCTAAATTCCTATGGTTCTTAAAATTTGTGCGAGTGGAAGGTGCTCAGTCCTTCTTAGGTTCATAACAGGAAAACACTCATCTGAAGATTCACTTCTCTAAACACATTGCTTGTTGGCTATAATTCATGTCATTTAGATGACTTCATGTGCTTGCTCTGGGTGATTTAATGTATGGAATGCTCACAAGGATTTAATGCTTGAAAAAATGTTAACATTTTAAATACTTTATAGGGCAGGAACATTTGAATAACTCATAAACCTTTTTCATACGTTTTATTATTACCAAACTTTGCGTGGCCCATTTGCTTCATTATCATTGCCTATCATATGGAGAAAACTCCAGATGCATGTTGCAAGTAAAGAAGATTAAATCCAGAGCTGTACGCTTCTGGATTTTCATGTAGTTTGTTTCACTTGCTGTCAGATACAGGCAGTTCAGATACCATGCAGTTCAAATGTCCTTTGGGATCCAGTTTCCTTTCGCATTGGTATGCAGACTAAAACATGGAAATATATTTAGAAATGTACATTGGTGCCCTTAGCTCAGTCATTTGAGCACTCTGTATCTGTAAAACAATCAGCTGATGAAATAACAATGTTACAGAGTGTCCTACAATTTAACAGGCCTTTTCCCCCATTGCTTATTACAAAGATAAATCAAAAGTCTTGCCAAATGAATAGGTTTTAGCATATGATGTAAAGCTTTGTCAGACAACTAATAAGTATACATTACTGGTGCATGAGCCTGCATAGGCGCTGAAAGTAGTGGTGCAGGGGTTGCTGCAGCACCCCCAGGTTTTGTGACCCATATCCCAGCCACAGAGCTTGCTGCTGCCTGGGGACTTTACTTTTGGCCCTGGGTCCCACCCTACTGCTGGCACCAGAGGCTCCGCTGATGACCCCAGCATCCTGACTGCCCATCCTGCATGCAAGCCTCCTGGTCATTGGCTCCACTGCCGGCCTGGGGCTCCGCTGCCTATCCAATGATCCTTTCAGCTGCCGATCCTGGGGGCTCCACTTCTGGCACCATATGCAGGGCTCTGCTCAGCTACTGGCCCTGCACTTGGGGCGTCCAATGCTAGCCCTGGGCTCCCATTGCTGACCCCAGCTCTCAGGTATGGTAAGGGGTGTGGGCAGCCTGGTGGGAGTGTGTGTGTGTTGGGGGGCAACTCATCACCCCGTCTAAGAATTGATCCAGTGCCACTTCGAGCCTACCACCAACGTGGAATACGTTTTGTTATGTTCACTGAGGCATGTGTTGATGTGCACCACCAGTAGAAACACATGCTGTAGGCACTGTGGGCACCCTGCTAATCAGCTAGGCAGCACTGAATCTGTCCTGGGTGAGTGCCCAGGCATGCCTCTTACAGGGAACATTGCCCACCACCAGTCAAGGAAAGCTCTAACTCTCTGGAACCAACAGCAAGAGTAGATCTAACTCCCATTGTGGGATATTGGGAGGAGAAGTGATCTCATGCAGCACTGACTTTATTACTGATGCTTTATTACTTCTCCATATAACTATTGCTATTGACATTATCTTATACAGTTTTTGAATGTTTGGATGACATGCCTTCTGATAGAGGACTAAAATATTTTCACAAATATTTAGAAACACTATTTTTACATCATTCCATGGCAGCTGTGGGACATTTAAAAAGTTCTCTTACTGATAAAAATGTAGCTGTAAAATATAAACAAAAAATGGCTAAACAATCAAGATTTTTTTGTAAAATATTCAATATTTTAGTGTTTATAAAGGTAAACTAACTTCAGATGGTACAGTTAAGGACTTATATAGCCCTTAGATAGATTACTGGTCTCAACAGGGAATGTTGCTAAAACAGCTGCATCCTGCAGTTTAATAAAAAGTTAAAAGGAATCTTTTTAGTGCTCTCATTCTTTTCTTTAGGCTAAAGGACAGGATTGGGAAATCAGGAGTTCCAGGTTCTAATCTTCCCCACACCACTGGTTTTACTATGTGGTCATGATCAGTTTTATTAGTCTCACTAATTCTTTTTGTTCATCTGTAAAATGGGGATAATATCTACTCCTCCAGAATACTGAGACTATTCATTGAAGTGCATTGAATTTCTTAGAAAGTAATGTAGAAATGAAAGAAAATAACCACTGTAGACAAATGACTTATTTGAATACATATACTGTTCTTATCAGCATGTGAGACTCTTCTCATTACAGAAGCAGACGTGTCAGACATATTTGTCAGGTACTTAAAGGCTATGTCTACATTGGCGTGATCTTGCGCAAAAAAAGTGGCTGCTTTTGCACAAAAACTTGCTGCCTGTCTGCACTGGCCGCGAGTTCTTGCGCAAGTACACTGACGTTCTAATGTATGAAATCAGTGCTTCTTGCTCAAGAACTCTGATGCTCCCGCTCAGGAATAAGCCCTCTTGCGCAACTATTCTTGCGCAAGAGGCCAGTGTAGACAGGCAACATGAATTTCTTGCGCAAGAAAGCCCTATGGTTAAAATGGCCATAGAGCTTTCTTGCGCAAGAGAGTGTCTACACTAGCATGGATGCTCTTGTGCAAAAGCACATCTCTTGCACAAAAGCACATGCCAGTGTAGACGCTCTCTTCTGAAAGAGTTTTTGCACAAGAACTCTTCCGCAAAAGAGTTCTTGTGCAAGATCATGCCAGTGTAGACGTAGCCAAACTGTTTAAGGACAAAACATCATGAACCTAGGGCTAGTCCAGTGATCAGGGTGCTAGCTAGGCTGATTGGAGTTAAATTATTTGCTCTGACAGACTCCAGGTGTGACTTTGGGAATGTCACTTAGACACTTAGGGCATGTCTACACAGCAGGACAAAAGTCATTTTAAGCTATGCAACTTGAGCTACATCTATTGTGTAGCTCAAGTGGAAATAGCTTAATTTGGCTTTTGGTGCAGTCTACATAGCAGGAAGTTGAAGGAAGAACACTCTTCCTTCAACTTCCCTTACTCCCTGTGAAATGAAGGTTACAGGAGTTGGCATAAGAAGTCCTCCAGCTCAACATTATTTCAAAATAATGGCTTGCAGTGTAGACACACTCTCTTTGTTGTTTCAGAATAATGTCAATTATTCCGAAATAAAGCTGCTTTGTAAACATACCTTTACTGATGCAAGTTGGCTTCTTGTGATGGTTTCAGAAGTATATGAATGTGCTAGGTGCCTTGCTCCCAATGGAATTGTGATGTCCAACCCATTTCAGTGTTTTTGAAAATACCACCACAACTTCTGAATCTCTAATGCCTGGTGTAGCAATCGCTCATTTGGGACTGGCCAGGGTTCCAAGGGTGCTGGACTAGGAAACTCCAACTGTATTTTCTAATGAACTGAAGCTTGTGAGGTGAAATATAAGTACCTTACGTAGCTAGTGTCAGTACAGCTTTGGAGAGAGAAATTTGATCTGAAGCATGTCAATCTACTCAGAGGATGTTTTGACAATCAGAATTATTGCTGATAATTTTTTAAAATATCAGTAACTATTGCAGATTCTGAAGGGTCCCCCCTTCCTTTTCTTTAGGAAGCTCTGCTTCCAAGGATCCCTAAGTCAACAGAGTGCTTGGAAGTAACATTTAATAGCCTCGGTTGTACAGTTTCTCTTTCTTACCATTATCATCTCTGTTAAGAGCTTGCTCTCCTGTTGACTCATTTGCAGGTCTCATTTTACTGCCGGGTGTTCTGAAATTACACCCAAAATGGAAAATAAATTAAAATTCTATCTGGATGCAGCTGCTGTCTGAATACAAATCACTATGAAGAAGATAAGAGGGCTGCCAAATGGAAAGGACAATCTTCTTGTTTGTTCCATGTTACTGAGGCTACCCACAACAAATGGAAAGACAAAGCAACCAGCGGACCATGGAATAAACAGACATCAATCCCAATAAGCTGAATTTAGAAACTCCAAATGGCTGAATTTGTCCTGTAGAGTTTCCAAAACAGCAAACAGTGTGTTATGTAAATCTTTTCATTCCAGCCATTTAATACTGTTAGTCCTGGCAATGGTAAGGAGTCACACTAATGATATAGTTTACATGTGTAATCTATCCAAAATGATTGCTGTTACTTTAGCTTTTACTTCCCTAGGATGAAAGGAGAAAACAATCTCATTGGGAGACACTGGACTCCTCCCCTACTGAAAGCACATTGTAGTATATTATATGTCCATATAATACAGTGCACATGAAATGTGCCAAATGGATAGTACTGAAGATAAGCCTTTAATCTATCTACTGAACAGGGATAGTCCAGGCACTGGTAGCTACCCCACCTTAACCAAAAATCAGAAGGAACCACCTCTTGGGGAAAGAGTTTGGATTAGATTTTTATCTCTACATTTCTGAAATTTTTTTCATACTCCTAGCTAGACTCTGTGGGTGTGTCTAGACTGTATCTCTCTGCCAACAGAGAGATGCAGATTAGGTACCTCAAAATTGCTAATGAAGAGGGGATTTAAATATCCCATGCTTCATTAGCATAAAAATGGCTGCTGCTTTTTTTGGCATGGAACTTTGTTGGAGAAGAGTGGCAGTCTAGAGTATGATCTTTCAAAAAATAAAGCCTTTTTCAAAAGATCCCTTATCCCTCGTGAAATGAGGTTCACAGGATCTTTCGAAAAAGGCTTTATTTTTCAAAAGATCAGCCTCTAGACTGCCACTTTTCTCCGACAAAACTCCATGCCCAAAAAAAGCAGTGGCCATTTTTATGCTAATGAAGCGTGGGATATTTAAATCCCCGCTTCATTAGCAATTTTGATACGTCTAATTTACATCCCTTTTCCGAAAAAGGGATGTAGTCCAGATGTACCCTGTATGTGTATTATCGATCTTCAGGTCTGTCCAGGCCAGGTATTGTGTAAGACAATGTTAAATAGGAAAGTCTTGATTTTTTTTTTCCAGGTTAAGGCAGTAATTCCATTCTTACATCATATCATTAAGTGGAAGCATTACTAACATTTCAAGAATGTGTGTGATCCTAAATGCCTTGTATGCAGCAATATCTAGGAACACTGGAGAGAGCTATTGAGACAGTAATAGCTTTAACTAGGAATTTACTGCATTAAGTTAATTTAAATTAGACCCTGAGGGGAGTATTTTCAGCAAATCGGAGCCCTGAAAAGATGAGGCATTTTCATAATTCACCACATTTCCAGTAGTGACTCTTCAGTTACAAGTATAAGACAGTTTCCATTGCAATCCTGACTGTCACCCTAACCCCTCGCTTTATGCAAAACCAGGTTACTTTGGCCTGAGATGTGTGTGTTCTCTGGTTAAAGGAGAATTCTTTTGAAAGTTTGAGGTTTCATAAATTGACGTGCTACCACATTTGCCATAATGATTTGTGGTGGAGAGTGTTTCCTACATTTGTTGCTCAGCCAGAAATTTGTATTTCTATATCCATCATGAAGGTAGAGTTGGGATTAGCTCAAATGATGCATGCAAAGCATTCCTTAGTGGCTATTGAAGTGAGCTTTGGCTGTTTCTATAGCAACTTAAAAATTCTTCAATATGCCTCATCCACTATAAAATAATACATTGAAGATATCCTGACTTTAGTCACCTTTGTGCTAAAACAAACAAACCCACACAAAAAAAATGAAAGAGGAAGCAATGAATAAAAGTGTGATTGGCCTGACTTTCCACTTACTTCAACTTGATTCTGGTAAAATACATTCACCTCAGTGGTGTTATGTTGGATTTTCAATGTTGTATGTGAGAGCAAACAATCCTAATTTTTTCTGCAGATATTTTAGAACAGGGCTACTCAACTTTGGAAACTCTGGGGGCCACAATGATACTCCCAGCACATGCCGAGGACCACAACTTAAGTATGGTTGCATATACATGCAAATATATATGCAAATAGCTTCTTTCACACTGATGGGCATGAATACAAAAATTAAGGCAAGACTACACCACACAGGCCCCATTTAAGTCATTGAAATCTCCTCTTATTGACCCTCCCCCCCCATTTTGTGGCCTCTAATCTCTCTAAATATTTCACAAACACCGTTGCCATCCTGGTCATGTGGTGGTAGTATAGTCCTAGTGCTATACTCTTATTAATCAAACACTGGGCTTCTATTCATAGGAATTCCATGGTTTAAATGAATCCGTTTCATGATTCATTTAAAATATTCACTGTGTTTGTCTCTATGCTTTCTTTCACATATAGTGCCATTTCTCCACCAACATAACATACTCGGTCATTCCTATATACTTGATATACAGTTGTTGTGTCTCCTTTATTATTATTCCAAAAAGTCGCCATGATGCCTATTGTATCAATATGCTCATTTAATAACAGATACTCAAGTTCACTCATCTCACTGGCCTTTGTACATGGGTGTAACCTACACACCGACTGGGTTTGGTTCAATGTAGTGGCACTTAGACCACTTACAGAGAGAAAGAATTAGTTTCCTCTATAGCCTTAGCTGAGGCCACAGTGTGGCTGCTCCTTGGGCTGCACCACAGCTCCAGCCCCAGCAGCAGCCTACCACATGGCTCCACTGGGCCACATGGAGGCCACCAGAGATGGAACCGGCGCCACAGTGCCGATGTCCCAGTAGGGACAGCTGCACCATGACCCGGCTCCAGTTTCAGCAGACAGGGGAGTGGGGATGACCAAAAGAACCATATTTGGTGGTGTACTGACCCATATTTGGCTCATGAGCCATAGGCTGCTGACCCCTGCTCTGATCTCTAGAGCCCTGCAAACCTGTGGATATCCATGGGTCATTTTTGTGGATGCAGATACAAAATTTGTATCAAGAACCCTGCAAATTTGTGGATGCAGATATCTGCGGCTACTTTTGCAGGTAGAGATGTGAATGCAGATACAAATTTTTATCTGCACAGGGCACTACTGACCCCCTTGTATTAGACCTGGCCTGATTCCTGCTATGATCACTAGGTCAGATGCCCTCATCCAGGTTGTGACAATATCCCATTGAAGGGAGAGTGATTTGGATATGATCAGCAAGCTTAGCTAATTAGGGACTTTCATAGAAAAATCAGAATCACATTATCCAAGAAGCTATGGAATGATTCATTCCTCACTGTCATGTCCTTTTTGACTTTAGGATCTCAGGAGTTTGGCAGCAATTTTAATTCTAAATTGTGCTTACTTTGCTGAGTTAACTGCTGAATAGACCTCTAAGCACAGTCTAATCATGATAAATCATGAAAGGAAGCCTTCCTGGCAGAAAAGAAATAGGCTAAATGATTTATCACGGGCAATACAGCTCATTAGTTTATGATAAGGTCAGTTCCAACTGTTTAAAACTGTTGAGAATTGTTCACTGATGCCCATTCTATGATGATATGTGGATATATTAAAAACACCCTACAGCAATACAGTCACATAATTAAGAAGCAGGCAACATTTAACAAGTGGTGGTTAAATTTTTATATGTTAATATAAAATTTATCCCAAGATGAAAAAGTTAAAAAAAAATTATCCTTAGATGTTACTAGCTGTTGAGCCAGACACAGCATCCTTTACACACATGAGTAGTCCTGTAAAACTTATTAAGGACAAAATCCTGGGATTTCTCTTGGTAATAGACACTTACTTTTAGTGAACAATACCTTAGTCTAAGTCATGGGTTTTCAAACTCCGGGTCACAGCTTGTAAGGGCAAGTTGCTAGCTAGTGATGCAATGCTTTGTTTATCTGTGCCTCCACAGGTACGTATGATCACATCTCCCATTGGCTGCAGATCACCATTCCCAGCCAATGAGAGCTGCAGGAAATGGTGCAGACGGGGACACCACTTCCTGTAGCTCCCACTGGCCGGGAATTGTGATCTACAGCCAGTGGGAGTTGTGACCATCTATACCTGTGGAAGTGGAGGTAAACAAAGTGTCTTGTAGCCAGCTAGCAGCTTGCCCTTACAGACTGCCACCCAGAGTTTGAAAAACCCTGGTCGGAGTTGTCCCATCTGTTTACTTACAAAATACACGAATTAGTACTCACCATGAACAAAAGGTGGAAGAATCTAGGCCCAAATCAGTGGGACTACTCCAGAGGTGAGCAATAAGGTCAGATGTAATTCACTAGATCCCCAAATTAAATAAAAACATTGAACAAAGACCAAAAGAAAAGAGAAGTAAAATACAAGGTCCAAAGCTTCATCTATGGCTACCTCAGATTAGGCTCCTAAATCTTTATTTGGGTGTTTGTGTAAGCGGTGTGCTTTTAAAATGTGTTGAGCTTTCAGAAGTCTCTAAGGGCATGTCTACAATAGGAAATAATTTCAAAATAACTTATTTTGAAGTAACTACAGGGAAGTCTCAAAATTATCCAAGGCAGGCTCCCTTAGTCTACGTCTATACTGCACTCTTCTTGCACAAAAGCGTA
Organism: Pelochelys cantorii; assembly: GCA_032595735.1. Classification (NCBI taxonomy): domain Eukaryota; kingdom Metazoa; phylum Chordata; order Testudines; family Trionychidae; genus Pelochelys; species Pelochelys cantorii. The sequence continues at coordinate 31,240,026 of CM064331.1, forward strand.
TGCAAATGAAGTGCAGATTAGCATATTAACACACTTCATTTGCATAATTAATTAGGCACCGTTTTTGCGCAAGAGGCTTTTGCACAAAAAGGAGCTGTGTAGACGGCTCCTTTTTGCGCAAAAACCCCCTCTTGCACAAGAGCCGTTCCTCCTCATTTCTTAGCTATTTCCCCTTGTTTCCCAGCATAACTTGCCCTAACCTAGGGATACTTACTCAAAAGCAGGAGAGGATCTGACACCACAAAACCAGATAGAACCTGGGGCGAAAGGAACTCATGCCCACCTGACTCTGGTCTTGTGCACTAGAGTCAGGGTCAGCAGGATGGATGTCTTTATCAACCTCTTCACCAAGATTACTCCTTTCCTAACGGTGACCATGTTCTCTGTTCTCTGATATTTCTGAGGCAACTCTGGAACTGGATAGCTCTAGCACAAGGAGACTTTCCTTCATAAGCCTTAAATTGAACTGTACACCCCCATTAGAGAGAGGAAAAGAATGAATCTCACATCCAGGTCCACTGACAGGGGGAGCAAAGGGGACAGTTGCCCCAGGGCCTGGTGATTCAAAGAGCTCTGTGGCTCCTGGCTGTCACCGCTGCTACTACATCAGTGGTGGTGGCCTTGTAAAAAGATGCTGGAAAGGTGTGTTGCATGCTCACTGCTGCTCTGAGGGCTGGGATGGTGGGCACTCTGCACCCTGGTTTGTCTGGAGGGCCTCTTGCCCCTAGTCACATCTCTCCTGGCTGAGACCCTTTCCGTTCTGAGACCACAGAGCCACACTCCACACTTTGCCCAGGCTCCCATACAGGCTGTCGGCTCCCCTGCTTGCATCTGAACCTTAAATTGAACATTTACACATAACAAATGTTGTAATTTCAGTTATAAATGAAATGTACTCACCTCTAATGCAGAATATTGCAGTTGTAGCAGAGGACAGCAGCACAGAAGAGTTATGTTTTTTTCCCTAACTTAAACTAAACCGGGAACTAGTTAGTTATACCAGCTGGAATGTATCCAGTCCACAGGCATAATACCTTGTCTTTGTGAAAAGTGCTATTTGGGAGATGAAATGTCCTTAAGTAGCCTGGACCTCAGTTTAATATTACATCTAAAGATGTCAGAAAGAAGCTAATTTACCTAGCAAGAGAAACTACAGAACTTCTAAAGGTTAAAACAAATTTAGTTCTCTTCCTTATTCATTTCCTAAATGAAAAGTATGTAAATGTGATGTTAACACGATGCAGTAAAATAGAAATCTGTGACAGTATCCACTTGCCAAATGGACTTTCTCTAGACCCTAAAGAACCATCAACCAGAGAGAGAAAAAAAGTTTAATTTTTTTAAATTACTGGCTTGTGGAATCTTTCCAGGAAGAAGAAATTATATATGAACTGCCCATAATGTACTGAAAGAATATACACAGGACTGTTTTATATTATTGGTAGTAATGTTCTTCTCAGACATGGATAGAAAACTTTTCAAGGCTAGAAATAGCAGATGAAAGAAAGAAGAGATCCAGGTGATACATGGGAATTGGGTTAGTACAATGATACAGGGTGTTTATATCTAGGCCCTACCTAGTCCAAAACCAGCCTAATGTAGTAAACTTTCAGAATCATTGAGAGGATCTGAAGGTGAACAAAGACACAGCCTGAGCAATAGGTGAATGGACACCACAGAAGTCCTTAGGAACCTGGGGCAATGTAGACCACTCTCTTGGGAGCAGCTGAAGTCTTCTTCCTTCAGCTGGTGTGGGACCAGAGGCACCCTGACCAGTCAAGGAAAAGTTACAATCAATGAGCAGAGTAGGTCAAGACCAGAGCACTGATGCTGCAAATACAAACATACATGTTTAATTTTATTGAATAGTCTCATTGAAGTTAATGGGACTATTCTCATGAACAAACATATGCACAAAGGTCTGCAGAACTGGGGCACAGGGCCAGAGCAGCTGTCTTTCCTCTTTTAATATAGTGATCCACAATAAAAGTTCTGAATACTAATAGAAGCTTTAATGGCAGTACTGCTAAATCTTGAATTCCCAGGCATATCATGTGAAAATTCATTAGGGTTTAAACCAAGTATATTAAGGTAGCTAATGCAGTTTGTACAACATATATTTGTTCTTCAGTAAAAAACAAACTGATTTTATTCTTAATCTGGTTTGTTTTGCACATGACCCAAACAATTAAGGCCAAGTAAAAGAGATTTTTGTAATAGTTGCTCTAATAGCCACTCTTCTAGTTTGTATAAAACTTAAGTGTCATTAATAGTAAGGGAAAAGATCTTTGCTTTTTAACAATATATAGTTTTGAAAGAAACACCATGCTCATACCTAATTATACCAGATGCTGCATGAGGATACTGTGTTAGAAGTGATTGCAGAGTAATGAATAACACTTACCTTTGGACAGCAGGCTGTGTATTGGAGTTGATTTTAGGGCACATTTCATGCATAAAACCATCAAAGGACAAATCTGCAGTTGGTGTAGCTCCATTGAAATCAGTAGAGCTGGATTAGTTTGCACCAGATGCAACTCTGTCCTGAAACATGTTGAGTGGAAGATCTAGTTCAGAAAGTCTGTGTTGGCCTTTCTAATTAGAGGGAGAAGGGGATAATTAACACTGGAATGATTAGTGACAACTGGATAGATAACTCAGATCTTTAAGCCATTTGTATAAATCAGTGAAATTATGAATGATTTTATCAGTCAGAAGTGGTCCTGATCTATGTATTAGAGACAAGAACAATAGAAAAATCACATGGGTCTTTTACATAGGACCATCTTTTCTCCTTTCCAAATGAAAATACATGGAAAGTGAGAATCCACCTTTCACAAAGAGTTGTACCACATGGATTTCACTACACCTCCTGCATGGATCCCTTTTGGGTTGCAGATCAGTTAGTAGCATGACATGATTGTGGAAGGAGAGTGGTTAGGATATTTCTTTGGAGCCTCATTCCAGCAGGCCCTCCTTTAACATTCATGGAACATTAGGATGTGATGTGTTCCACTGCTTGGGCTAAATTCAGCATGCTTAAGGTGGTATCAACAGGTGTTTAAGCAGCAACAATAACATTTCTCAGTCAGTGCCACACTGAGACATGCATGTAAGTTCTCTTCTGGTGAGAAACAAACTGTAGCAGGGTTCCTGGTAGTAGGGACAAAAGGTTTCTCTTGGGTGGAAGCTGCTTTTTTTCCTTCCTTCAGGGTATACAACTTAGTTAATTTCTGTTTAGAGACGGACCAGAATCGAGCATAAGATAGTAACACTCCAGAGACATAAACTCTTCAGCAAATATTGATATATGGTATTCTGTCAAACAGTAAGAAGATGCCTACCTCAATCATTATTCACAATTCAATGCTCACAAGTACTAGTCTATGCCTTGAACTCATAGATCTGCAACATTTCAGTTTAGAAAACAGTTGGATATTTGGGGTCTGCAAGCTAGGGATCTCACAGTGATTCATTTTGACCTGACATACTTCTTGCAGTACAAATACATGGTCTGGAAACATATCTGTGAACTTCAGAGCTTGAGGTTGCTACTACCACAACTGTGAAAGTGATGTTAGGTAGAAGGGAAAAGTAGTGGAAAGATGATGTAGCACAGAAAGGCTCTTAAAAAGACACGCTTGAGATCTTGAAGTGGATCATACTGAATTCCTGCCTTATTGAAGACAATGGCAAAACTCTTACTGTCTCTAGAGTTAGGCTTTCATCCATCTTTGTGGGAATTGATTTAATCTACCGATTTTAGGTACTGGTATGGCCTCTGTGAATCACAGTATCCAAATGTGTCTCGGTCTTTCATATAGTTCTCTTCATTACACCCCAGACAGGTAAGGCAGCGCAGTTATCCCATTTTACAGATGGAGAACATAGACATAGTGAGACTAAATGGTTTGCTTGAGGAAATCTGTGGAGGACTTAAATCTGGGATACAGCTGAGTCCCAGGCTAGTGCTCAAATTCCTGGATCATCTTTCCCCTTTTCCATGATTTAAATAGACAATACATTTAGTTTCTTGATGGAAAAAACCCCCACTAACATTATTTAATGTCATTTTTCCCCTGAGGGCTGAGGTAAATTGGAGGTCTTATCCCAATGAAAAATGTCAGACTTTTAATTACATAGGAAGCATTCCTAGGACACATTCTCTTAGCAGATACTGGGGCATGAACAAGAGACATTGTGAATACAAACTTTGAATTCTTTTAAACTTCACAACTAGTGCCCTGCAGTTTAAAAACATTGTTGATATTGAAGCTCATTAATTACCAGGATAGTCCTTGTAATTGCCTAGTCTAAGAATTGATGAACAAAGTCATTTTGGAAAGCAATCAATTTGAAATCTAATTTGTTGGCGAAATGAACCATATAAACAAAATGCCACTTGCAGTTTGACTCAAATGAGATGTGCTTAACGAGCCTATCATCTGTGATACTCATTATGATGGGTCACAGTTACATAAAATGTTATAAATCTGAATGAATGGACATAAAGCTGAAATATAATATTCTATTCTGAAAAGAGTAAAACATAAAACAGATGGCTGCCTCATGGAAACATTCTTAAATCTAACACTTTCTACTCATTGACTTTTGGACAGCTGTGGGTAGGAAGCTAAGCCTGTGCTGAAATTGAGTAGGTGAAAAAACACACAGGTGTCCTTTTCTCACTGTTTCTTACCTTGTAAACGGAACAATCCAGCACCATGGGATTTTTTATTGCTGTGATAAAGAATTGGACAACTGCTCATAATGAACATCCACAAAGCTCCAAATCTTCAATTGCCAAAGCTTTCATAACTGTCCCTTCCCCACCCAACTATGGGCCCTGGTGACTTTCATAGCCACCACTTAAAATAGAAATTATGGAACTGGTGAGCACATCACAGTTTGGACCGTGTTTCCATGTGTCAAAAGGAAGGTGAATTTAAAAACAAAACAAAACCCATGCAAGGGACTTCTTGCTGGGTCAAATGGAACACAATCTGGATATCTGGTGTTTGACGAAAGACAATTGTGGAGTTCCTCTGCAAGCTTCACAAACAGTGTTTGGCTATTTTCCTTGCAGCCATTAATTTCCAACTATTCTGAAAGTCAACTGTGGAGATTCACTGATTGAATCAATGCTGAAACAATCCTGGAATGTCTGAAAAATGACTTGGCTTGCATATATTGCAGCAGTTGAAGATGTACCAACCAAATCCCAGAAAACTATGGCTATTTTGTTCACATTCTTTTCAAAGCTGCTGTGAAATATACTTCTCATACCTTACCGGTGACTGGAAACAGAAGTACTCTTCAAAGAATATGACAAGAGTGGTGAACTCTGCATAACAAATGCATTAATGGTCATTGTATTTTGCCTGCTGGAAGATATGGAATGAGACAATGGAAGGTCTTGACTTCATTTGTTCTACTACAAAGCCTGCATTCTCCTATATAAACTTGGAATTGCTAATCCATAAAATGCTGTCAACTGAAAGTGGTAGCCCATGCTGTCATTTCTCACCTTCTCTGTAATCAAAAGATCAAAACTGACAAGCTAAGTAGATCTCTTTGTAAATGTCCAACAAAGCCCCTCCATTAAACCATGTCATACCTATATACAATAGAAGAAATAAATAAGGTATTTATGGCCACTAAAGGTAGAAAAGCTGCCAGCAAGGATGCATTTCTCCTGAATTCTTTAAGAATTTTTGACCAAAGGAACACATTCCCTATTTACTGCCATACATTTGATGGCTAAGATCCCAAAAAGCTGACATGAAGTTTCCTTAAACATGGAAAACCATCAAATGATGCTGCCAGTTACCACCAAAAATCACTCCTCTCTCCAATTTAGAAATTAATGGAGAGGATTTTACTGGTCCATCTCACCCCGTCTTTGAGACCAAGCTGCCCAAGGAACAGGCCAGTTTCAGACTGGGTCATAGTTGCTGCAGCTAGGTTCTTGCTCTTATTACTCATACTGATGCTGGCTTCCAGTGGAGTCTAAGTCCAGAACAAAGCTGCTAGACTTATCCATTTTCTATGATACTCTAAGGGTATTTCTACACTGTGAGACAAGGTTGAATTAAGATACACAACTTCAGCTACGTTAATTGCAAAGCTGAAGTCAAAGTACTTTAACTAGACTTTTGGTGCTGTCCTCACTGCAGGAAGTCGAAGGGAGAATACTCTCCCTTTGACTTCCCTTACTCCTCGTGCAAGCAGGACTGCCAGCATCTACCAGAGTGCCCCTCTCAGTTTGAATTAGCTGTCTTAACTAGACCCGCTAATTCAAACCCTGGAAAATCAATAGCAGCAGCTTCGATCTTCTCTGTAGTATAGACATACCCTACGGCAATATGGGTTATTGCTCAAGACATTCAACATCCTCTAATGCTGTAGCACTATGTGAAGCACTCTCAATTATGGTCTTCCTTAAGGAACTGTACTGGCTCCTTTACTGTTCAACCTCTACATTTGTGACATGCCTGACACAGTTTCACATATGTCCATTTATCCTGATGACATTGCTGCTGCAATACAAACAAAGACCTCATAGCCATCATAGACACCCTCTCCTCTGATCTCAAGACAATGGCAAAATACTTTTAGTATTGGAAGCTTCCCCCACCAATACCTACAAAACTTGGTAATAGTGTTATGCTTAAATAGAGCACACGGGATCTCTTATAGGGGAAAAGGCAGTACACCACATTTATTGAGAATACAACAGTTGAATATGCTTTTCAATCATTCACACACAAACACCATACATACACACAGTCCTGCCAGACAATGTTATAGTTACCAGTCCAGAGTCTGGATCAATCTAGTGGCCAGCCAGATTGATCATAGAGGGGGAGCCGGGCTCTGTCAGTTGATCGATCCGATGCTCCTGGAGTTAGTGGCAAGACGAACCCAAAGTTCCATAGCAAAGCACCCTGCTTTTATAATCCTTTTCTCTGTTGAAGTCTATGGATTCCGCTGTGTCAGCCTATGACCGGAGTGGTATCTTTTTTATGTCAGTGTTCCCAAAACATTTCCAAAGCTCATCCTGTAATCAATCATCTTTCAGGGGTGCTGGCTCCGTTTTAAGGCCATCAATCTACCAATAATCCAATCATCCTATGAGTAGGGGTACACATCGATGGTTATAGATGGTTCTTCTTTGACACCAGGTAGTCTAGTTTTCACCCACACTCACCCCTCCTCCTTCAGCCATCTGGTTCTGAGCAATAACTTTTGCACCTTTATCTCGACACATACATACCACTTTCACACACAAACAATCTTTTACAAGGACTCTCGACGAAGAGCATAACATCAATATCTGCACTGGGCAAAGCAAAAAGGCATTGTAAATCAAACAGTTAAGGCCTTAGCCTTCAACATTCCTCTAGTCTTATTAACACAGACACAATACCAAAACTCTATCTCTTTATTCACTACACTTTAGAACAAGGAAATATAGGAGATATATACTTAACTAAAGGATTTGACTTACTACAATATTAAATATGTTTATATATATTACCTTACATTACTACATTACTAAACCTAAAATACAAATATAAAAAAAGAATAAAACTTGCAATCCTAACAATAGGTTTTCTACTAAACAACAAAACTGGCAAGGTACCATTTAATGTCACATTTGCAGTCAACAGGTCCGCAGTGAGTCTCTCCAAAGTATGTAAGTGAAACCTGGGACTCTGTCTTGACCTTTAAAGCCCATCAAAGCAAGGAATAACCTTGTCCAAAAACTCCTGGGCACAGCACAGGGTGTAGATGTGGACACACACACACTTCAAACAGGAACTCTCCTACTGATATACTTGAACAATGAATATTGTACATCGGTCTGGGTATGTAGCTCATATACCTAATCTTTGTGACGCTTAATGCCATATTGAGAATCATGACTGAAACATTAAAATTAACACCTGCTTAGTAGTTATCCACTCGGGGGCACCTCCCTACCTCAAAATCTGGAGACACACACATGCGATTGTAAGTACAATCAGATAATGGGCAACTGAATTTACCAATTCATGAGGTCCTCCCGAACCTTCCGAAGACACATATGAAACCTTGCAATCTATCCTCATTAAATCCTGAGGCATACTAGAAAAAATTCTGGGAAAATGATGTCCCTAAAAAACATCTGATTGCTAACACCAACCCCCCCCCCAAAAAACCAAAAAACCACACAAAAAACTAACAAACCATCTAGTCTTCAACCTACCCCCAAAACGAAGGTCCTCATTAAATTATATTAGAACATTGGATGGCAGATGAGAGATTATGCACAATGTGTGACTATAAACACCAGTTACTATGAATCATATTATAAATCAGTACGTTCTTTGATAGTTTGCTGTGGGTATCTCAGACTTATGTCAGATCACCCCTGAAGCTACCCACAGATTACTGTACTTAGTTATTTGAATGATGCTAATCACCTCTTTATCCATATTAATGAAGAACTGAGTTGAAAGTTGCGGTTCTAGAAGCTGAAGTGCTAGACTTAACTCACAAAGCCTGTGCATCTATAGTGTTACTTAGATGTCTATGCATTATATCTTTTTCTCTCTTGACTTGTTTCATTTCCACAGGCCAGTGACCAAGTATCAACCTTTCATAGAAAGGCAAAGCTAACACCTGTAGATGAGGCTGAAAGATTAGTACCAGAAAATTGTAAGTAATGTAGTGAAAGTGTTTACCAAAATATTGCTATAGTTAGTGGAAATGATGAAGTGATGGAGAGTAATCATAGAATCATAGAACACTAGAACAGGAAGGGACCTCGAGAGGTCATCGAGTCCTGTCCCCTGCCATTACAGCAGGGCCAAGCACTGTCTAGATCAGTGGTGTGCAACCTTTTTTCAACCGCCACCCCCATGGCTGGGCCCGGCTGTTGGCAGCCGCGCAACACGGCGCTTAGATCCGGGAGACTGGGGCTGAGCCTGGCAGTTGGCTGCCGCACAGCGCAATGTTTAGATCCGGGCAGCCAGGGGCTGGGCCCGGCTGTTGGTGGCCACGCGGCGCTCAGTTCCAGGTGGCCAGGGGCTGGGCCTCACCGTTGGTGGCTGCGCAGCACGGCATGGTGACCCCCCAGGAAGACATCTGCAATCCCCTTGGGAGTCGTGACCCACGGGTTGCACACCACTGGTCCAGATCATTCTTGACAGGTGTCTGTCTAACCTGCTCTGAAATATCTCTAGTAATGGAGATTCCACAACCCCCCTAGGCAATTTATTCCAGTGTTTAACCACCCTGACAGTCAGGAAGTTTTTCCTGATGTCCAACCTAAACTTCCCTTGATGCAGTTTAAGCCCATTGCTTCTTGTCCTATCATCAGAGGCCAAGGAGAACAATTTTTCTCCCTCCTCCTTATAACATCCTTTCAGATACTTGGAAACTGCTATCATGTCCCCTCTCAGTCTTCTCTTTTCTGAACTAAACAAGCCCAGTTCTTTCAATCTTCCGTCATAGGACCTTTAATCATTTTTGTTGCTCTTCTCTGGACCTTCTCCAATTTCTCCACATCATTCTTGAAATGTGGTGCCCAGAACTTGACACAAAACTCCAATTGAGGCCTAATGAGCGCAGAATGACTTCTCATGTCTTGTTCACAACACTCCTTCCATCCCAGAATCGTGTTTTCTTTTTTTTCAAGTGTCACACTGTTCACTCATGTTTAACTTGTCATCCACTAGGACCCCTAAATCCCTTTCATCCATACTCCTTCCTAGACAATCACTTCCAATTCTGTATGTGTGAAACTGATTGTTCCTTCCTAAGTGGAGTACTTCTCATTTGTTCTTATTAAACTTCATCCTGTTTACCTCAGACCATTTCTCTAGTTTGTTCAGATCATTTTGAATTTTGACCCTATCCTCAAAAGCACTTGCAACCCCTTCCAGCTTAGTATCATCTGCAAACTTAATAATCATACTCTCTATGCCATTGTTAGGCCCTAGAAAAGAGGGCCTAAGGAAAACGAAAAAGAAGCTAACAAAGGTTTCTGGGTAGTCCCTGAGCAGAGCTGGAGACATGGGTCAAGCAGGGGCGCTCCCTACATACTTGCTTAAGTTGCAGAAGTAAACTAGGTGAAAAATTACATTCTTGTACTTGAGGTGGAGCGGAACAGCTTGTTTTGAGAACTGATCAGGTAACTCCCTGTTTCTATTCTCCCTCTGATCTTAACTCCCTGTTTTGTCCTCTGTTTGTTCCTGGTACTTGTCTTCTGTGATTGATAAGAGAGTTGCTGATGCATTATGAATTGTTTAAGGCCACATTGTATAGTTGGCTAGGTAAGCATGAATACTAGAAGTTTCTAACCAACAAAGGGGGGTGGGTTGCTTACCTGAGTAGTCTGTGACGTGACGGAACTGTCTATATAAACCTACTGGTAACTGTGATCGTGGCTGGTTCTCTTTGGAGACGGGCCACTCTCTATTGTTGTGTGCACTCTTCAATAAAGAGCTTGTGATTGGACCTTGCTGGTGTTGCCTGTCTCTTTGCGGTCAGACAACGAACCGAGGCCGTCTGGGTTAAAGTCCCCGACACCATCATCCAAATCATTGATGAAGATATTGAACAGAACTGGCTCAAAAACAGACCCCTGAGGAACTCCACTTGTTATGCCCTTCCAGCATGATTGTGAACCATTAATAACTATTCTCTGAGAATGGTTATCCAGCCAGTTATACACCCACCTTATATTAGTCCCATCCAGATTGTATTTCCCTAATTCATTGCTAAGAAGGTCATGTGATACTGTGTCAAATGCCTTTCTAAAGTCTAAGTATTCCACGTCCACTGCTTCTCCCTTATCCACAAGACTTGTTATCCTATCAAAGAAAGCTATCAGATTGGTTTGACATGATTTGTTCTTTACAAATTCATGCTGGCTGTTCCCTATCGCCTTGCCACCTTCCAAGTGTTTACAGATGATTTCCTTAATTACTTGCTCCATTATCTTCCCTGGCACAGAAGTTAAATTAAGTGGTCTGTAGTTGACATAGTTGATATCACAGAGACTTGGCGTGATAATACACATGATTGGAATATTGGTATAGAAGGGTACAGCTTACTCAGGGAGGATAGGTGGGGAAAACAGGGAGGAGGTGTTGCCTTATATATTAAAAATGTATACACTTGGACGCAAGTGGGGGTGGACATAGATGACAGACTTGTTGAGAGTCTCTGGGTAAGGTTAAAAGGGATGAAAAATAATGGTGATGTCATGCTAGGGGTCTACTACAGGCCACCTACCCAGGTAGAAGAGGTGGGTGATATATTTTTTTAAACAACTAACAAAATCATCCAAAGCACAGAATTTGGTGGTGATGGCGGACTTCAACTATCCAGACATATGTTGGAACACTAACACAGAGGGGCACAACCACTGTCTGAGCTGAGAAACACACACACAGCTTTGGACCAATTCTGCCTGGTTGCTCTGTTGGCACCAGGCTCCAACTTGCTGCTTTGGTGTCAGGTGACATCCTCTCTGGCTACTCTTTGGAGCATGGGTTCCCAAACTGGGAGGCGTGCCCCCCTGGGGGGGGCATGAAGAAATCCTAGGGTGGGCGTGAGGCAACCCAGCCCCCCCCATCAAGTTTTGCTGCCCCGGTGAGTTCCTTTTTTTCCCTTCTCAACAAGTTTTGCTGCTATTTTGTGTGTGTGTGTGTGGGGGGGGGATGGTGTGAGGGTTTTTCAACAATCAAAAAGGGAGGCGTGATGCCAAAAAGTTTGGGAACCACTGTGGAGCTCTCTGTCTCTTTAGTCAATAGAGCACTAATCTGCTTGGCTGCTGGTGTGGTATCCTGCAGAGGACTTGACTCTAGAAGAGATGTTCCCCTCTTTCCTTATTGCAGCACCAACCAAGCTACAGGGCCCTCTTTTATATTTCCTGTCCTGCCTTAGTGCTTCTGGCAAAGGGGAAAGAGCATATCCATCGGGGGAGTATGGGTCTGTCTCTCTTGGGTCTAGAGGGAGGCTACTCTGCCTCATTACAGATGATAAGTTACAAGTATGAATGATGACTGTACTTGGTACTAAAAAGGGCACTTAAGGGGCTAAGGGAGCTCTCTGACAGATAACAAAAAGACTTAGTTTCTATCTCTCACATCTTCCATATTTAGATCACTAGACAGAATGTCTCCTAGCTTCTGACTCATGACCTTGTCATTCTTTTGAATGGCTAAAACAAAAGATTACTACTTAACAGCTTTCTTGTTTTAATATTAGATGATTGGATGTCACCCATCAAGCCCCTTTTTAGATAATTACTTATGAAAAAATGAACTCCAAATTGCATTTATTTATTTCTCAGTCTTACTTTAGCTATGACCGCAATATTCATCACAAAAGGTGTGTGTCTCAGGGCGCCAGGAGGGGGGCGGGGGAGGAGGCAGGTTTGCCACCAGTTAAATGGGCCTGTTTTTGAGACTGAAAAATGTTCTTGGAATTAAAGTAATCTTACAAGCTTTTGGCTCTTTGGGACAAAATGTATAGCAAAATATTCTCCTCTCTAGATGTTTGTGAAAAACTTCTTTTGTATGAAAATGACGAAGGGAGGAAATCTTGTGTGCAAAAAAGCTTTTAAAATGTTGTGTATACCTCAGTGTAAATTAGTTTTATTCTCAAGGAAACTTTATAAAAATAGAATTATTCAAACTGTGAAATAATGAGGAAGTTGGTAAAAAATTGTTCACAAATACACTATCTTCTTTGACCTTAGTGGGAAAATGGGTAAAAGAAGGAGACTGTGAAAATATAGTCAAGGAGATATTGATATTTTTGTTACAAGCAAAATACTGGATTAAATTAACACATATTGCCATTTTACGTTAATATTGATATTAGATCTCTTTGGTAGCTGTTTAAGCTAACATTTTTTATTTGATTCTGCAGAAGGAAACATTTCTTTCCAGTGAGAAAATATACAAAGTTTTACATACTAGTCATGTAATAGAATTCCCAGTCAAATAGATTTTGAAATTACCCTCTAGACATGAGAAGATACATTAACTTTTTTGCAGAATTTTTCTTCTTTACGGCTCACAGAGGAAGCATATTATATATGAGGACTGACTCTGATTTTACTTTATAAAGGTGTAACTCCATTGACTTTAGTGAAATTATTTCTGATTGACACCCCAGTATAAATGAGGACAGTCTCTGGTCCCCTAACCTCTGAAGTGCTATCTGATGGTTCTTAAGAAATGAAGAATCTAGTGTATTTTACCCGTCTGCTTTCATTTGGAGAAGAATGTCTTAGAATAGTGGGTGCTGTGTCTTGGAGAACAGTGATTGAAAGGGATCAGCACAGTAAAGGTAAGTGGTGGAACAATGCAGAAATGTTGTAGCTCATGACCAAACACATGATTTCAAAGAGTTTATGAAAAACAAAACAGAGAGAAAAAGTTTTCATAGATAGAACCATATTCTTTTTTCACCTCTTTAGTCACCAAATAATCAAATTCTCATAGTTACACTGAGCAGTTGGTGGAAGAAAACAATGCTTAGGAGAAGGATGAGGAGGGTAATGGAAAAGAATGTTTGTCATATGTTGAAGTGGAAGAGACCATATAAAAGGGCAAGGCTTAGAGATAACACATTGTGCAATGCAGAAATAGTTTCACTTTCGGGCCTTCACCATCAGATGAATGTTTGCTCTAATGTAATTTTGAAAAATACAACTTGGAAACAAATCTGCACACTGACTTGAAAGACTCACTTGTAGTCAGGGGAGCCCACAGACTGCTTGAGCTCCTGGGCAAGGAGAAGGGGCCTGACTCTGCACTCCCACAAGGGCTGGGGCTGCATACAGAAAGGATAGAGCCAGAGGAAGCCAGTCCTCCATGCTGCCCAGAGTGTAGCATGTCCCTCCCAGCCCTCAGAGTCACACGGAGCACATGGCATTCCAGCAGCGATGTAAAGGGACCAGGGACCTGGCCACCACCCCTGTCGCAGTACCAGCAGTGGCAGCCAAGAGCCCTGGGCCCCTTTGAATTGCTGGACTCTGAGGCAACTGCTCTCTTTGCCTCCCATCAGTGAGCCTGTTTGTAATGAATAGGGGAAGCTCATCTTTTAAGGCTGGCTTTTCCTTGTCCCTTGACAAGGGAACCCAACGAGCATGAGACATTCTAATCTCTGTGGCCCTAGCACCACAAGAGGAATGGGAACAACAATGTGGGCATGTCAGGGAAGTTTACTGAGACTGTGGCAGGTGAGACAGTCAGCGTTCCCTCACTGTGATGTCGTCCTCCTTTTGTTTGAAGTGAGAGCGGAGGCAAAATTTTTGTCTGATGAACAAACTCTGGTTATGCAAATTTCCTTTTTACATCTACCCAGAGAGAGACATTTGAAAAGGTTTTAACCCCATTTAAACCCTTCCTACATCTCATGGAAAATGTGTTTGTGCTGCTTGTGATGGCAATTGTGTCTAACACTGAATCCATTCATTCTAGGGTGCACTTGTTCATCATTTGTTATATATTTAACTATTCCTTATGATGGGTGTCTTTAGAGGTGGTGAAGCATGTAAGTAGCCAAAACATCATACAGGGGAAAAGTTAACAAGGGGCTATGAAATGGTATGGCAAGATATGGGTGCTTACCTTGATAATAGTATTGGGTATTTTAGGTGTTACACACATGGTTTAGGACAGACTTTAAATGTTTCATGGGTGAATATATCTCTGACAGTTTAAAATAGGGCTTATTTTTCAAGATTTAATCATAAATCTTGGAGCGAACAGGAATTGCTAACAGGGAGTTTGGAGAGGGAGTTCTCCAGGTGAAAGAGGAGTAAAAACGGGACCCTTGTGGTAAGTGGCTGTCTGGAGTGTGTGTTTGTGTGTGGGGGAGTTATTTGCTGTGTGCAGAGCTTGTGTTTATCTGTTTGGTTGGTTGGTTGGTTTGATTGTTTGATTGCTTGAAGGAGCTTCTAAAAGGTTTGAAATCTAGAAGCCTCTGTTAATTGGCTAAGCCTCAGTCAGGGGGAGGGGCTACCAGAGCTATATAAGCCTGTGACTCAGCGACCAGGGAGCTTGCGAACAGGAATTGCTAACAGGGAGTTTGGAGAGGGAGTTCTCCAGGTGAAAGAGGAGTAAAAACGGGACCCTTGTGGTAAGTGGCTGTCTGGAGTGTGTGTTTGTGTGGGGGAGAGTTATTTGCTGTGTGCAGAGCTTGTGTTTATCTGTTTGGTTGGTTGGTTTGATTGTTTGATTGCTTGAAGGAGCTTCTAAAAGGTTTGAAATCTAGAAGCCTCTGTTAATTGGCTAAGCCTCAGTCAGGGGGAGGGGCTACCAGAGCTATATAAGCCTGTGACTCAGCGACCAGGGAGCTTGCGACCAGGAATTGCTAACAGGGAGTTTGGAGAGGGAGGTTAGAGGGGGAGGTTAGAGGGCACTAGTGACTTCTGGCCTTCTTTAAAACATAACTCTTATTGTAATCTATATTCCAGAGGTTTAAAAAGAATCCCAGTTTATACTTAAACTTGTTCATTAGAAAAATGGAGACAGAAGCCCAGCAGCAGAGTGGGGGCTATCCTGTTTATTGCGTCGAGTGTAACATGTATGATTACCTGCCCTGTGGGCGGGTGGCGTATGTGTGCACCCGTTGCAAGGAGCTCCTGACCCTCAGAGACCGAGTTCGGGCTTTGGAGGCCAGGGTGGCTGAACTGGAGGAGCTAAGGGAGGTAGAGAGATTTGTGGATGAGACTTTCTGGGACACTGTAGTACTGTCCCACCTCCAGTCTGAGAGCCCCAGTGCTCTTAAGGAGGATGAAAGTCTCAAGGGAACAGAGCATTCAATGGGAGCAGAGGGAAACCATCCCGTAGTTGGGACCCTCCTCCCAGAGGATGTTGCGGTATCCTCTCGCACTGAGGATACCTCTGAGGGGGAGGGAAAGCCAGTTCGGAAGAGGCAGGTGTTAGTAGTGGGTGATTCGATCGTTAGAAACATAGATAGTTGGGTTTGTGATGACCGGGAGAACCATATGGTCACTTGCCTGCCTGGTGCGAAGGTTGCGGATCTCTCGAGGCATCTAGATAGACTTATGTGTAGTGCTGGGGAGGAGCCGGTGGTCGTGGTACATGTAGGTACCAATGACGTAGGGAAGGGTAGGAGAGATGTCCTGGAGGCCAAATTTAGGCTGCTAGGAAAGAGACTGAAATCCAGGACCTCTATGGTGGCATTCTCGGAAATGCTTCCGGTTCCACGCGCAGGGCCGGGTAGGCAGGCAGAGATTCAGAATCTCAATGTGTGGATGAGACGATGGTGTAGGGAAGAGGGGTTTGGATTTATTAGGAACTGGGGACACTTTTGGGAGAGGGGGAGCCTATACAGGAAGGATGGGCTCCACCTAAACGAGGGTGGAACCAGACTGCTGGCACTAAACATTAAAAAGGCCGTAGAGCAGTTTTTAAACTGAGAGATGGGGGAAAGCCGATTGGTGTGGAGATGCACGTAAATCGGAGGGAGACTACTCTTAGAGGAGAATCCATTGATAGAGATTCTCTAAGCTGTAGTCAGAAAGAGAGGAGGGGAGAGGGCAAACCATGGGCCAGAGCAGACAAACAACCGTGTACAAAGGAATCCAATGCATCAGGGAAGGGCAGACAAATAAGCAGTGGCAAATTTTTAAAGTGCTTCTACACAAATGCTAGGAGTCTGACTAATAAGATGGGTGAACTAGAGTACCTAGTATTAAATGAGGAGGTTGACATAATAGGCATCACTGAAACCTGGTGGAATGAGGAAAATCTGTGGGACACAATCATACTGGGATATAAAATATATCGAAAGGATAGAGCAGGCCGGGTGGGTGGCGGAGTGGCACTGTATGTGAAAGATAATGTAGAATCAAATGAAATAAAAATATTAAATGAATCAACATGTTCAATAGAATCGCTATGGATAGTAATTCCATGCTCCAAAAATAAGAAATTAGCAGTAGGGATATATTACCGACCACCTGACCAGGACAGGGATACTGACATTGAAATGCTGAGGGAGATTAGAGAGGCTACCAAAACAAAGAACTCTATAATAATGGGGGATTTTAATTACCCCCATATTGACTGGATACATGTCACCTCAGGAAGAGAAGCGGAGATAAAATTTCTCAATGGCTTAAATGACTGCTTCTTGGAGCAGCTAGTGCAGGAACCCACAAGGGGAGAGGCAATTCTCGATTTAGTCCTGAGTGGAGCGCAGGATCAGGTCCAGGAAATAACCGTTACAGGACCGCTTGGGAATAGTGACCATAATATAATAACATTCAACATTCCTGTGGTGGGAAGAACACCTCAGCAGACCAGCACCCTGGCATTTAATTTCAAAAAGGGGAATTACACAAAAATGAGGAGGTTAGTTAAACAGAAATTAAAAGGCACAGTGACTAGAGCCAAATCCCTGCAAGCTGCATGGAAACTTCTTAAAGACACCATAATAGAGGCCCAACTTAAATGTATACCCCAAATTAAAAAACATAGCAAGAGACCTAAAAAAGAGTCACCGTGGCTTAACCACCATGTAAAAGAAGCAGTGAGGGACAAAAAGGCATCTTTTAAGAAGTGGAAGTCCAATCCTAGTGAGATAAATAGAAAGGAACATAAACACTGTCAAATCAAGTGTAAAAATGTAATAAGAAAAGCAAAAAAAGATTTTGAGGAACAGCTAGCCAAAAACTCAAAAAGAAATAACAAAATGTTTTTTAAGTACATTAGAAGCAGGAAGCCTGCTAAAAAACCTGTGGGTCCCCTAGACGATCGAACTATAAAAGGCGCAATCAAGGACGATAAAGCCATTGCGGAGAAACTAAATGATTTCTTTGCTTCAGTCTTCACGGCTGAGGACGTTGGGGAGATTCCCAAATCTGCACCGTCCTTTGTGGGTAATGAATCTGAGGAACTGTCCCGGATTGAAGTGTCATTAGAGGAGGTTTTGGAACAAATAGAAAAACTTAATGTTAACAAATCTCCGGGACCGGATGGCATTCATCCAAGGGTTCTAAAAGAACTCAAATGGGAAATTGCTGAACTATTATCTGTGGTTTGTAACCTATCCCTTAAATCGGCTTCCGTACCTAATGACTGGAAGGTAGCCAACGTGACACCAATATTTAAAAAGGGCTCTAGAGGCGATCCGGGCAATTACAGACCGGTAAGTCTAACTTCAGTACCGGGCAAATTAGTCGAAACAATAGTAAAGAATAAAATTGTGAAGCATGTAGAAGAACATAATTTGTTGGACAAAAGTCAACATGGGTTTTGTAAAGGGAAATCCTGTCTTACTAATCTATTAGAGTTCTTTGAAGGGGTTAACAAACATGCGGACAAGGGGGATCCAGTAGATATAGTATACTTAGATTTCCAGAAAGCCTTTGACAAGGTCCCTCACCAAAGGCTCTTGTGTAAATTACATGGCCATGGGATAAGAGGGAAGGTCCTTTCTTGGATTGAGAACTGGTTAAAAGACAGGAAACAAAGGGTAGGAATAAATGGTAAATTTTCAGAGTGGAGAGGGGTAACTAGTGGTGTCCCCCAAGGGTCAGTCCTAGGACCAATCCTGTTCAACTTATTCATAAATGATCTGGAGAAAGGGGTAAGCAGTGAGGTGGTAAAGTTTGCGGATGATACCAAACTGTTTAGGATAGTCAAGACAGAAGCAGACTGTAAGGCACTCCAAGAAGATCTCACCAAACTGAGTGATTGGGCAACAAAATGGCAAATGAAATTTAATGTGGATAAGTGTAAAGTAATGCACATTGGGAAAAATAACCCCAACTATACGTACAGTATGATGGGGGCTAATTTGGCTACGACAAATCAGGAAAGAGATCTTGGAGTTATCGTGGACAGTTCTCTGAAAACTTCCACACAGTGTGCAGCGGCGGTCAAAAAGGCAAATAGGATGCTAGGTATTATTAAGAAAGGGATAGAAAATAAGACCCGGAATATCTTACTGCCCCTGTATAAAACTATGGTACGCCCACATCTTGAATACTGTGTACAGATGTGGTCTCCTCACCTCAAAAAAGATATTTTGGCCTTGGAAAGGGTTCAGAAAAGGGCAACTAAATTGATTAGGGGTTTGGAACGGGTCCCATATGAGGAGAGGTTAAAGCGACTGGGACTTTTCAGTTTAGAAAAGAGGAGACTGAGGGGGGATATGATAGAGGTGTATAAAATCATGAGTGGTATGGAGAGGGCCGATAAAGAAAAGTTATTTATTAGTTCCCTAAATAGAAGAACTAGAGGACACCAAATGAAATTAATGGGTAGCAGGTTTAAAACTAATAAAAGAAAGTTCTTCTTCACACAGCGTGTAGTCAGCATGTGGAACTCCTTGCCAGAGGAGGCTGTGAAGGCTAGGACTATAACAGAGTTTAAAGAGAAGCTAGATAATTTCATGGAGGTTAGGTCCATAAAAGGCTATTAGCCAGGGGATAAAATGGTGTCCTTGGCCTCTGTTTGACAGAGGCTGGAGAGGGATGGCAGGAGACAAAGCGCTTGATCATTGTCTTCGGTCCACCCCCTCTGGGGCACCTGGTGCTGGCCACTGTCGGCAGACAGGATACTGGGCTAGATGGACCTTTGGTCTGACCCGGTACGGCCGTTCTTATGTTCTTATGTATAAAGCTTCAATATTTTTCTTCCATGCTCTTCTGTTAAATGTCAACAGCATTCCTTTAAGATAACAATAGTAAAATATCTCATACTAGAGATTTTCACAACAAAGTCATGTGTGCTCATGCACCATAGAGTTAGATGCAACTTGCAGGATACAGCTTGAGGAACTGAACAAATAGCATGTAAAGCAGGCAAATCTCACAGTGGGAATGGGCTGAAGAGGGTTTTGCGTGTTTTTTAATGGCAAAATTGACAGCTTTAAAAACCCTTCTCCAGCACTGTCAGAGCTCCAAGATGTGTGCATTTCTGTAGGTACAGATGGCTTCTGGGTTTAAATCCTCAGGGAAGTTGTCAGGCCACTGGACACTCATGGGAAGTCCAACCATAAATAAATACAGTTTTAAACTAGTTTAGCAACAAATTCTCTCCTGCTGTGTTTTCATACATTAGATCAAAATTAACTGCAATATTGCAAGGATAAGTCCGCTAAAATATACTAAAATGAAAATGTGACATAAATAATGTATTGTAGTTATGTATCTGAATTAAATTAAGAAGGTAAAAAATTCTGCAGCATAGTACTAGTTATTTCATATTCTTCAGATGCCTCAAGAAATTTTGAATAAAAAAAAATACTGTCTAACATTAGGAACATAATTAGATTCACTGCTGTACCTTCACACATTTGGCCAGTTGTATCTTAATTTTCAAGTAATAAGTATGCTGAAATACTGCCTTGCACAGGTAGTTTCATAATTATAACTAGGGGGATAAATAGCTCTAGTTAATTTTTGCTAAATACGTGTGCATCAACAGCAGGTAGGCATATATCACAGTTACACCATACACACCAGTACAGACAATTAATGCCTTTCCAAAAATATATTAAAGCAATTTATGTGCATTTGTCCATTCTTTCCTAATTTATTTATTTAAAATATTTTTACCCCCTCTCTATTTAAAATATTCAAGGCAGCTATTTAAGGTTTATGATGCTTGTAATGTTAAGATAAAAGTGTGCCCTTGGATCAAGTTTCTCAATTGTCAATGAAGTGTAAGAATTATAATAAATAATGCTCAGAAAACACATGGTACAGGGCAGGACCTGTACCTGAACACAAGGAACAAGCCCTATACTTATCATAGTTTGGTATGCGGGAATATAAGGAGTTAGAACTTGCCGTAGCGCATCAGACCATTGTTCCATCAGTGTAGCCCAAGATTCTGTTTTAAGCAGGAGACAACATCTCATGCATCAGTGGAAGGCATAACATCTTATAGTACATCTAGCCAATTGGGCAATGCTGGGTAGAAAGGGAAACTTTAGTTTCTGGTTCCCATCCTGTGATCACTATGAACCATACTGTTCTGTTGTTTTCTCATTATCTTAGCTTGCATATGGCTCTTAATATTAGATCTTTTAAATTATCCAGCTAGAATATGACTTAGTGATCTGAGAACTCCACAGGTTGATTATAAGCCCCAAAGAGTATATTTTTCATTAAAAGTATTAATTCCATTTGCTCTAATATGATCTTAATATCAGGCTTAAAAATAAAGTGCCCACGCAGGTCTGTATATTGACATCCTCTAGGCTGCCTAACATCATTCCTTAAAAAATGAAACAGCAGCAGCATTAAAAATAATCACAACAAAAAGGTCTGGTCTGAATGCTAGTTAATTCACTCTTGAGAATATCAGCTGGTGCTAACATTTATGATGATTTATGTTGTTTTGGGGAAATAGACTGAGACCCATGTTCATTGTACATATGGTAACTTCCAGCATTTGGTGACTAAGTTCCAGATGTTTCCAAAGGGAGCTAGCCACCTTAACACTTTGCATGAGCTGAGCCTAAAATGTAGTCTAGCTAGATAATACTTGTACAGATCTTGCCATCAGCTAGCAACTCTAGGTTACTGGAGATGTGAACAAACTTTAGAACACTCTTTTCTGTACCTTATCTACAGACATCCATTTTATTTTATTTTATTTTATTTTATTTTATCATTCAGGAGCCAGTGAAGACTGAGGCTTCCTTATCTCTTGCTTGGAGTGTGATGGTTATGAACCATAACTAAATCACACTGATATAGCAAAGATAAGAAATCAGCTAGCATGGGAGCAATGGCAGCTGCCTAAAAAAGACCGAGTCATGCATGGGCAGGTGTCTTTTTCATTTGACAAACTCCATCCTGGGACATATTTTTAAACAGTGAAAACAATGCAAATCTCTCCACATGGCTATGGGTATAAAAAGGGCCCGAGAGGTATCTCCCTATTGTCTTCAATCTGTCTTGTCACTTCTGGCGCATCTCTACTATAAACTGAAGCTTGAAAGGACTGATCCCCCATCCTAACAGAGGATGTATTCCAAAGACTTGTTTTAAGAGAGTAGTTTATTCCATTTCTGCTACAAGCCTTCACCAAGAACTTTGCAATTCTTGCATGTATTTGATTCCTTTAACAATTTAAATTCTCACCCTTTCCTTCCTTCCTTCCTTCCTTCCTATAAACAGGATGGCAAACAGAAAACTTTATGGGAAAAAACTGAGTTATAACTTGACCTGGGAATGTGGCACCTCCTTTGATTTGGTGAGACTGGTTTTCATAACCTCTCATCTGTATAAGGGGTGATACTGGTGGTGGCACTGGAGAACTGGAGTGTCTAGGGGATTGTTTGTATGACTTCTTGCTAGCCAGTATAGTAAACGGAAGTGCTCTTTGTGAGTGGTTGGTGTGCCTTACAGGGGAAGACCCCCAGGCTTGGGCTGAAAGCAGCCCTGTCTCTAAGCAACTCACCTTGAATTGACCCTCTCAGCAGTGCCCCCAGATTACCTTCTATATTACAGCAGGTGTGGAAGAAGCAGATCATAGAACCAAAGAAGACCTATCTTTTCCTCACTGTCAACTTCCTGTCATTCTAATTTGAGAAATCCTCAGATGTTGGAAAGTACACATCAGCCACAACTGTTTATAGCCTCTTCAGATTCAACTATAGCTCTGAAATAGGGACAGAGGAAGGAACTGGTGCCATAGGCACAGAGGGTACCAGGTATGAAGAAATACTGAGCACCACAACTCTGTACTTTGATGTGAAAAATGGAAACAATTTGGGTTTCAAAATCGGCATCACAGAGGCTATGTCAAAGGCCACCAAAGCAAAAACAGGCATCTTGGCCTTTGGATCCAATGACCCTATGAAGCCATATGGCTTAGCAGAAAGATCTTCTATACGCAGAAGCAATTGTAGCCTGTTTTGCCTCTCCCTTAATGCCTTGGGCAGTAAAGTCCAGCAAATAGAATCTCCAGAAAGAAAGTGCCCTTCTCCCAAGCACTAGTGGCACTTAACATGTTTGTTTGATGCCACGAACACAGCGGGGCACCAACCACATCTCCTGAAGATTTTTTCACTCTCCTCCTTCTTCACTACCATCACGGGAAATTGACCTTACAAACTATACTAAATTATATAAACCTGTTACTGTACTTTAAAAATCCTTGACAGGTGTCATAAATGGAGGGAAAGCTGGAATCTGAAGAATTGGAATGATTCATTTCTGTTTGGTGCAGTGGTTTGAAGGAAATGAGGAGGCAGAGGTTGTAGTGCCTTTTTCATAAATTTCAAAAAGTTTAAATATACAGAGAGGAGAGGTTGGAATGGGCATAGATGTGCTCTCACAGGCACTTCTTGGCTGAGGTTCTGCTGCTAGGCACCACCAGCTGGGGCAGTACTAATGAGTGAGAATATATAGAGCCACACAAAGAAGAAATGTTCAGTGTGAGATTTCTGCACTTATTTTAAAACTCATAGTCATGCCGTATTATATTTAAACATCTTTATGAAGAACCCATCTTTATGATTCCTTGTGTGTTCATTCAAGAATTGACTTTGCCAGTCTTTTGTATCTGAAACCTCAGACATAAGTTCTGATGGAATGAAGTGTTGTCTAATTGTGGAAGCAGGACCATGGGACTCAAAGTTCTCAGACTCCAATCCTGGCTCAGGTTCTGTTCTGCTCTTGGATAAGTCATCTTTGCATCTTAATGTGCCATTTGTATCATGGATACTGTATCATTTGCTATACCTGAAGGTCTGTGAGGCTTAATTAACAAATTAATAGTTTGCATGGAACTTAGAGGTACATGAATGAGAAGCACCACATGATGCAAAATGTTGGTATTCCATTTGAAATTTCACCAAACAGACCCTAATCCATGTGTATTATACTTAATGCTTTTGAACCTGGCAGTACCATATGTATTTTTGTTATATGTGCAAAGAAAACTTGGGAGTTGTGCTTTCAGACATATATTAGTCTTCTAGGACTGATATTCTAGGTTTTCTATACAAAGCTCAACTCTAATAATCTCTGATACACTGTCTAAGCCTGATCTTTCAGTTCCGAAAGTACAGCCACTAGTAATTTTTTTTTATTTATAAACTCTAGGGACAGAAAAAAGGGTATGTGTGATTTTTCTGCTTCCTATTCAGGTTTGATTCATTTTCCCTCATCCGAATACAAATCAGACCTCATATTCCTTCCTTAAAATGTGAGAGGAACAAAAAAAACAAAACAAAACCATTGACGTCAGTACAAATCACAATGTGTGTGGGTGTGAAGTAAACACATAGCACTAAAATATGAACTGCAAAATTTAGATCCAAGCCATGCTAAAATGGGTGATATGCAGCTGGGTAGTTCAGGAACCAGTAACTATTTGGGACTCTGTTAGTCCTGGAAATCAAGCACGGGCAAGAATGTAGGTTTATTTCCAATGACAGTGATGTTCCCAACTTAGCAGGATGCAGCTATCATTTTTCCATTAATTTACTCTTGCTAGAAGAGGTAATGGTAAAATCAAGAGATGTAGAGTCGCTATGTGCTTTTCATTCCACTGAATTTTATTATTTGAAACATAATTCATCTTTATTAGTTCACAACATATGCTGCTGAATACTCAGCATATCTGAAAAGAAATTAATACTTATTAGTGCACAATATCACACAACTCCCAGGAACAGTTACAAGCAAAATTAATATGCATCCACAGTGCAATATTCCTACATGTAGAGTACTCACCATACAATTCATACCAGGCCATAAAAGAACAGGGGCAGATAGAGCACACTACAACACCACACATTACTCTGGCTCACCATTAAAATGGTCTTTCAAAGTGTCTTGAGTCATATGGCTCTGTGTTGTGCTCTAGGGTCAGACTGTTCAAATCCAGCAGACAGCTGCTCCACCTCCGCCATACACCCTGACAGCAACTTTCTCCCTTTTGTGTCACAGATATTATGCAGGACATAGCAGACTGTTGTGTCTTTGAGTTTGTTATAGGCAGAGCTACCTGTGCAGCCCAATACTTCCCATTATAAGGAGGAATTGGCCTGATTCTATTATCAGTTACATACAACTTTGCAAAGTTTTAATCATTTGAGCTGACATTTTCCATACCAGGTGACAGTCTGCCTCTGGCTCTTTTTTATTTTCATTTTTTCTAAGTTTCAGCAAAAATTTCAGCTGAAATTCCCAAGAACAAGATTAGGAAAAAATGTTGCTTTTCCCGTGTTGGAAGAAAGTTTCTCACATTTGTTTTGTTGAGAAATTTGCTCCTTCATGCTCAGTAGCAGGGACTTCAGACTAGATATCAGGGCTAACCTTTGTGTCAGGAATATGCCTTTTTCTTTTCTTGTGGTAAATCTGGTCATGCTATAAGCCTTTGAAAGATCTCCTATTGTGTATGCTCAGTAGAGAGTGGTATGGCTGTTAAGTTCTGTATAGTATGCCTGTACAGAGCATGCTTCATCCCAGGGCTGTAGGAACTGAGCAATTGCTCCTCCTGAGATATTTTTCTTTCTGAGTCCAGTCTTGTCAGTAAACAATGTGAGCAGCCATTCAAATGAGCAGAAACATATTCAATGTCATTCTGCATTTACTGAGCATGTAGTTACATTATTCCATGCTATCCAGTGTATGGCTTCATGAACCAGGAGACCAAAGTGAAGGCTGGCTTCTTTGTGATCACAATTAGTATTTCAGTTTTGCCAATGTCAATCTTCTGGTCAGGAAAGAAAGTCCCTGTTTATAGCTTTCTGAACAGTCCTGTCTTGTTGAAGATATAAACAGCATGATCGTAATCCTCCAGTACATAACCATAGAAAAGTGATAGAAATGTAGCCGTCTTAGTCTGGTGTAGCTGAAACAAAAAACAGGACTATGTAGCACTTTAAAGACTAACAAGATGGTTTATTAGGTGATGAGCTTTCGTGGGCCAGACCCACTTCCTTTGATCTGAGGAAGTGGGTCTGGCCCACGAAAGCTCATCACCTAATAAACCATCTTGTTAGTCTTTAAAATGCTACATAGTCCTGTTTTTTGTTTTAACCATAGAAAAGCAGCCTTTTCTTTTGATGTATTCAGTGGCAAGGTGGTCTGTGCCAAAATAGGGATATGTGTGTTATCTATCTTCTACTGCAGTTCAGGGGCTACATAGCTGCATAGCTATTCACTATGTCCTACACACTGAAGAGAGTCACAGTCCTGCCTAACAGGAGATGATTAATGGCCCTGCATGCTTGCATGACAAAAGCTGACAGGGTAAATTTCCACAGAGCAATCACCACCTGCTTCTCTTCTGTCATTGCAGCTCTCATTTTGGTGTCTGTGTTAGAGGGCTATGCGGAGCTCTGCACATAGATCCAGGAATGTAGTCTTGAGCATCTGAAACTTCTGCAGCCATTGCTTGTCATCCCAAGGTTGCATTATGATGTGACTCAACGAGTCAGTATTTATTTCTTGGGCCCAGAAGCCATGTGCCACCATTTGTAACTGCTCCAGGAATGCCATCAACAATCTAGAGATGGTTCTTTCTACATTCCATAGCAATCTGCCTTCCAGGAAATTGTCATGTTCTGGGGCTCTTTTTGCATCTCTGCAAATCCTGGAGGGCCATGTATCCTGTGCAATGTTCATGACAATAGTACTGAGTTGTGCAGATTCCATGCTTCTGTCAGAGATAGTAGACAGCAACGAGTCCCACTCAGGTTTGTGGGATTTTCAAAATAGGCATGAAAATTATGAAATAGAAATGGCATTATGGAGTGGAGAAAGTTGCATGATGGGAACTTGAACTTGCAATGCCTGTCACCTCCATACAACTCATTTTTCCCCACCTTGTATTACCCAAACTTCTCAAAAGACAGTGCAGTAGATGATGGTTGTGAGTTGCACACTGGGTTATCTGTGCCTGTGCACTGCACTACGCAGAAAAAACATTCAAATGATTGGAGGAGTCAAGTGTGCACACACAGAAATGATGTTAATTGAGGTGGCTTTGTGCTGACATAACTTGCACTGGTTGTAGTGTAGACTTGAGAATAGACTCTTTTATCTGGGCATCTCCAAGCATGTTACAAATATGTAAATGGAATGAATCAGTGGCACATCTGGGAATAGACTCATTGTCTCCTGACATTCAGTCTGGTGCTCTCTCCACTAAGCCATACATAGTAAACTCTAGATTTGCTTCTTCAGGTACTGATATTAACCAGACTATTTTGGACATTGCCACTCACAGTCTAAATAAGAGTTGGGTCCCCTCCTACTTTCTATCCCCTCCTAAGTTGTGTTGATTCATGCTATTGCATAAATAGCAAATTACATTTCCTCCACAAAGATAAATCAAAGTGTACAGGACTTAAACTTTATGAACATTTCATAACAAAGAGAAGAGACTAGGCTTTCAGAAACAAATCCTACCAAATACAAGTGATTTTTTTTCTGTTTCTCTTAATCATTCCTGTTCCAGGATATGTTTTTGCTTGATTTAATTTAACTCAAGGCATGCTGTCATTTCACAGATTTTAATAGATCTCAATTTTCTTTCAAAACATATTCCATTTCCAAGGTTTGGCTGCGATACCTCTATGGTAATTTTGAAATCCATTCTTCACCCCATGGCAATGTATAAGTGAATACATTTATTCTAATGGCCGCATTTACCAGATAATAGCCTTGACATGATGTCTTTTAAGCAGAAGATGTTCAGAGTTAGTTATTCAACAATCTGACCTTATAAGACACAATTTGAAAGCAATATTTTTATCCCAATTGAGCATGCATTCATAATTTAGCATGTTTTTGGTACATATGCTAATGTTAGACTTTAATAATCTGATATGTTAAGAATATTTAGCCTCTCAACAGTTCTGTATATGTATCGCAGTTAACTTGTGCATTGAATTGTCTAGAGTTTTCAACAATCTTTCTGTGATTATTTTAGGCATTGTTCTTACTACCTTGATTTCACACAAAGTAACTCTTTTATGAATCAATCTGTTTTCTCCTACATATAAACAAACATAACTTTTCTTTTCTCAATATGTTATCTTTGCCTTAGGGAAGTCAAGTAATTAAAAAAATTAATTGCAGTTAGCCAGGGCATTAAAAAAGTCACAATTAATCAAACACTTGATCATGTTGACAAACAATAATAGAATACAATTTATTTAAATATATTTGATATTTTCTACATTCAAAAATATATAGATTTCAGTGACAACATAGAATACAAAATGTACAGTGCTCACTTCATTTTTATTACAAATATTTGCAACATAAAAATAACAGAATATTTTTCAATTCACCTAATGCAAGTAATGTACTGCAATCTCTTTATCATGAAACTTGAACTTAAAAATGTAGAACTATGTACGAAAAATCATTCAAAAATAAAACAATGTATAATTGTAGAGCCTAAAATCCACTTAGTGCTACTTGTTCAGCCAATCATTCAGACAAAAAAGCTTGGTTACAATTTGCTGCCTTCTTGTTTACAATATCACTGGACCCTGATAACAGAGGTTCACATGGCACTGTTGTAGACAGTGTCAAAAGATATTTACAGGCCAGATACACTAAAGTTTCATATGTACCTTATGTTTCAGGCATCATTCCAGAGGACGTGCACCCATGCTGATAACAGGTTCTGCTTGATAATGCTCCAAAGCAGAGTGGAACGACATATGTTCAGTTACATTATCTAAGTCTGATGCTACCAGCCGAAGGTTGACTTTCTCATTTGGTGGTTCCGAATCAGAGTGTTCTGCTTTTAAGACTTCAGAAAGCATGCACCACTGCTTGTCCCTCTCTGATTTGGATAGCACAGCAGATTCTTAAGCCTTAGGTTGAGGGCTGCCCATATTTTTAGAAATCTCACATTGATACTTTCTTTTTAATTAATCAAATTCATTCTGAAAGTGTTCTAAAAATAAACGTGTGCTGGATCATGATCTGAGACAGCTATATCTTGAAATATCTATGGCAGAATGTGGGTAAAACAGAAGAAGAAACATGCCATTCTCCCCAAAGGAGTTCAGTCTCATATATAACTAACACTTTCATTTTTAAATGAGCATCATCAGCATGGAAGCACGTCCTCTGGAATGGTGGCTGAAGCATAAGGTACATATGAAACTTTAGTGTATCTGGCATGTAAATATCTTGTGACACTCTCACAGCATGAAGGGAGGACGCAAAAGCTTAGCATATTTAATATGTAAACACCTTGCAATGCTGGCTATAAAAGTGCCATGCCAAAGCCTGTTCTCACTTTCAGGTGACTGTAAACAAAAAGTGGGTAAAATAATCTCTTGCAAATTGTAACCAGACTTGTTTGTTTTAGTGATTTGCTGAACAAGAAGTAGGACTGAGTGGACTTGTTGGCTCTAATGTTTTACATTGTTGTGGTTTTGAGGCAGTTATGTAACAAAAAGTCTACATTTGTAAGTTATATTGTCATGGTAAAGAGAATGCATTACAGTATTTGTATGAGGTTAATTGCAAAATACTAGTTTATCACTTTTACAGTGCAAATATTTGTAATAAAATTAATTATATAAAGTGAGCACTGTACATTCTGTATTATGTGATGCAATGGAAATTAAGATATTTGAAAAAACATCCAAAGCATTTAATACATTTCAGTTGGTATTTGATTATTTAAGAGTGTGATTAACTGCAGTTAATTTTTCATTTGTGATTGTTTTGAGTTAATCATGCAAGTTAACTGTTGTTAAAAGACAGCTCTACTTAGCACCAAAGAATTAAAATGGAATAATCATGCTTTTCCACTCTGTGCCATTGCAGGATTACTGTTGAATGCTATATTTAGTGCAAATATAAATACTGCCCTTTCCTCTTCCTGGGTTTTCTAGCCATAGTCCATGTGCTTTTGTTTTCTTTTTTTCTCACATTGTCCATTAATTATGTTTGTTTTTTTCTTTTCCACTTCTCATTCAGCATAGACATGTTCATTCATTCCTCATTCACCCACTTATTTGCTTTAACCCTTTCCTTGCACTAATATTACCCTACTTTCATAGTTTCCTCTCATTCACTCACACGCTCACAAATCCTCTCTGATTCCTTCCTCTCTCATTCTTTGCCCACCCACTCATTCCTTCTCTTCATTCACCCACTTCCTTACCTGCAAACCCAGTCACCCATTCATTCCTCCTTCAGGATCTCGGGGAGACAGAAAGAGATGAGTCAATGGGAAGGGGCAATATAGGAGATGGTTTTTGAGAGGAGGGTGTGGAAGGAGATACTAATAGCAAGGAAATTGCAAGGAAGTGAGGTCTACAAGGTATGGAGAAAAAGATCCACTGGTGTGAATTCTGGGGTAGGAGAAGAATTGCTGTTGGGATGAGTGGTTTTTGAGGGGAGAAGGAGCAGGGCTGGCCTTACCATGAAGCGAACTGAGGTGGCTGCCTCAGATTCCAGACTGTGGGGGGTGGGGAGTGCCACTAGGACCCAGAGTGTAGAAAATTGTGTCTGCTGCTCATGCATATGTATTCTCTCTGCTCTAGAGGCACAGAGATGGTGGAGTGCTGTGCTGGAGGAAGGAGGGCACAAGAGACATAACAGGCAGGCAGGAGAAAAGGTGGCATGGGGGCGTCATTTGAGCTCCCTGCCTCAGGTGCCAAAATGTTGTGGGCCAGCCCTGGGTAGGAGGGAAGTTGTTGCTGATAAGGGACAAGGCTGGTTGAGACAAAATGTTGCTGCTGAGTTGGAGGGAACTGATGGCCACACTAGTGGTGGAATGGATGGTTCACTGACCTAGTGGACTGCTGTTCCAAGAAAAAAAATTGTGTTCATCCAGTTCTCTTGCATATTTATGAAAGTATTCCAAGGACTGTGGGGCTTTACAAGAAGGAATCAGATGCCTTTCGTGCATGGTTTGGGTGAGTCAAATGGATAGCCTTTCTGAACTTCTTAGTGATTTATTCCTAACTTACTTCCTAACTTTAACTTTAGAATCAAGATTGGAGATTTTTGAAAACTGTCACGAGATCAGTGAATTCTTCTATGATACTTTCCAGGTATCTCTGTTCACATCCCAACCAGAAAGTACTTCTAATCATGCATTCCCCTCTCTAGTACTCTTGTTTTGTCTGTATTGAATATGCTCCCAAATTCTGGTAAGGACTTGAATTGGTGATGGTCTTCTGGACAAGATTGAAACTAAATGAACCACGCAATTTTATTTTGGTAAAAAACAGCAACAACAAGTGTTAGTATACAGCACATAATTATGTAATCTGGTATAGTTCCTGCACAGTTACTTTGAGAAATAATATGGAAGTAGGTTTTCCAGTTCACTTAAATACACACCTATTAAGAGCAAAAATTGAAAAGAAGCGTTGTCCACACACCAAAATAAACGCTATGCAAATAAGTACAAGTCCAATAAAATCCTGTTTATAAAAGAATGTTTGAAAAAGGAATAAATTATTGGTGTACCCCATGCATCAAGTCAGATCAGAATCTTTTCATTTTGGAGATGTTCAAGTCTGAATTGAATCAGGCTATAACCTCTGTCTTGTGTAAAATCTTTAGAATAAACTTACTAGAAGGATAACATTCTAATGGATCAACAGGTAAACAGCAGTGTAAAACTGAGCTGACCAAAGGGCTTAAGGGCGAATAGATGAACCAGACCAGACCATATGTTTTGAAACCAAAAACTTTAAAAAGAATGTATTTGTAAAAAGGATAATATTTGATGAAACTAACCTGTGTATCGAGAAGTTCATTTTGTATTTATTTGCCAAGTGAAGGACAATAACACAGAAACAACTGTGACCACTAGATGGCAGAGTTCCCATTCCAACATGAGCTGTTTTACACTCCTGCATACAAAATAACAGAAGCCTTAAAATGAAAATTGTTTACTAGACAATTATAAATGTAACACTTCTGATCCAAATTTCCATTGAATTTCACAAAACACAGTAATCTGAAATGGAAATGTTTGTATTTCAACTCTCTTTTGCTGTACTGGACCATTTTATACACCGGCACCATGCTAACGTTTTGTTTTTCAAAATGCACATTTTATCTAATTGGAAAGTTGTTTAAACATAAAAGGATTTCTTCAAATTTAATATGCATTATTTTAACAAACTGAAAAATGTGGCAGAGTCACATAAACTTCTTGATAATTGTACCATGAGGTACACAAAGTATCCAGGGAAGTGTCAAATGTGTCTGTTTGTCTGTAAGTACTTTGCAAAATACTAAGGGGGGAAAAAAGCCCTTTTCACACCCTGGAGAACATTGGACTCTATACTGTAGAGAATCAATTTTTTGTTTTCATTGACTCCAGTGAAGGCGTTTAACTTTTTTAGATCTACTCTATTAAGGTCATATTTTCAAAAGCACTCTGGCCCAGAAGCATTTATGCATCTAACACCAGTTGATTTCAATGGGAGCTAGGCACTTACATATCTTTGAGTATCTAGGCCTCAGAGCTGGCCTAACACTGCTTCCAGTGAAGCTGTGTTGGCAACTTCTGTGATTTTATTGCGACTCTCACTATATCTGATGTTTGTCTTAAAGGCCCAGCTCCTAGTTACATGTCATTACAGGGAAAGATTGGCTTTCATTTTAAATAAAAGGTAAGTTTCTAGCCCTCATGGTTTTGGGGAAAAGCTTGGAACCACAAATACCAAAGAATAAAAACCAGAAAACAAACAAAAAGAATCCGCTTGATGTTGTTAAAAAATCTCACGTATTTTAACACAATCTCATGATTTTTGTGGTCTGATTTATGATTATTGGGAGCTTTGGGTTGGCAATCCTGTTCATCTATGGGATTTTTACCATTGACTTCTGATGGAGGAGACTTAGGCCAGAACTGAATACTTTAGAAAATACCATCTCTAATATTTTAATAGTAAATGAAAATCTATAGAAGCAAAAATTATAGTATCACAAGTTTAGAACAATGAAATCTTCCCATTTCTTATTTCTCTTTAAGAGTAACCACATTGGCAACCTTGTGCTGATTTTTTCCACACTCTGGGAGTTGAGGAAAACTCAGAATGCTGGTTGCATTTCCCAGCATTTTGCCCTTAGAAAGGGGAATGAACACTCTCAATATAACATGAAGATTTCTAAGCACCTCATAGTGAACGTAAATTGTTAAATCTTCCACTGACTGTGAACATTTGGCTATATGGACAGTAATAAAAAATGAACCGTCTCTAAATACACTAAATATTGAAGGTCTGAAATGATAAACTATCCATCCCCCTTTGGGATTTTTATATTGCAAACAGCTGTATCATTCACATGGCCCTCATTACAAAATTATAAGGAAGGAAACAAAGTTCTAAGAGAATGAGCAACATGCCACTTATCTCTGGTATCAACTGTGTTGTGTCTTGTCTTGTAAACCAAGACTATCCCTCTGGCTGATCTCTTGACACGTAGCGTTTTAATATATCTTAAGGTTCATGACTAGCTGTGTAATCTGACTGTATTATAATGCATTACAGTACAAGAGAACTGTGTGTATGGTTAATTACCATAAATGACAAGCCAACACATTTATAAAGATGAATTCCCCAATGTAAACCATTCAAAGTGAATACAATATCTTTTGATGTACTGTAGATTAATTCTACAGGGTTAATTTTTAAAATAAAGTAGGTGAGTTGCTAGTAAAAGTGGAAACAATCTGTTTTTCGCTGTCCCTTTCAGATTGTTTTATTTATGTTCTTGTGCGTATATAAAACAGTGCTTTTAAGAAACATACAAACAATTAATAGACAATATATGCATCAACAACACTCTCACAGTCTCTGACCTGTAACTTGAACCTTTTGCATACATAGATCAAAAGGAATCTTTTCAGCACTGAAACATTAGCTGAGATTTTAATCCCAAGAGATGATGGCAGACTCAAATTCTCACTAAGCAAGTGTTTTATCATTTTGGCATATTATTTCTTCCTGTGAAGAATGGGTAACCATTAGCTGCTAGTCAGAGAATCGATTCTGAATTTGTTTACTGATCAGCACCTCTGGATGAAGAACAGCCGAGTTCCCTTGTATTCACTGCTGACTAATCCTTTTGTTTGTAAATCCTAATATCATCATCATTTAATTTTACTCATTTTTCAGTGGCAATGTGGATCCCGCTATAAAAGTCATCATATTACATTTAAGATTCATATTAAACGTAATATCACCGCCTGTCAGGTATTTTAAAAAAAATCCAATATCTACTTAAAATAAACATAAATGAACTGAATGGAATTTTTCTGATAAATCCATCTTAATCAGCTTTCATCCTACTGTGTTTTTTTAAGTGTATTGCTAGAAGTTTTTTAGCACAGGGATTTTAGTAATTGAGATACATTAGGATTTTTTACCTGCAAATCTGCCTGTTTGATAAAAGCTTTAGTGTAAGTTCAATAGGAAATAATCTACAACACACAGGGAAATGGGCTTGCTTAATATTTTTATAACATATGTGTCCCTGTGTTTATGCAGAGCTATTTTTTTCAGTTACATACATATGGAGAAATAGCTCGACAGTAATAGCCACATACATAGAAAGATTTCCTGTGAGGCTGGATGACTTTGAATCTCAATTGTCCACGTTGTAGCCCACAGCATTTCCAACTAAAGCACAAGGGGACAGCACAAGAGAGACCATGTGAAGAATGGGATTGTGAGAAGTATGCTCTTACATCTGAGCCCCTAGCATTTATCCTCAATATCTCTAACACATACCATGTTAGAGATATTGTGGGGCTTTAAATCACTTCCTTCCTTCCTTCTGTCCTTCCCATTCTGCACTTAATTGGGACATGGTTAATCAGAAAATCAGCTTACTTGGGTTACTTCCCAAGAAACCAATTCATTCTCAATGATATAATAAAAGGCAAGGACTGCTGCTTTATTAGAACGCTAATTCTTCTTAATTCAGATGCCAGCAGTAGATTAAGTTGTGGTTAAATTGATATGACACATTGAAATCAAGTGTTTACAATCCTCTCTCTGTCATGCTCTGCATGTTTGTTTGTCCCTCTTCTCTCAAGGGGGGAAAGAAGGAAGTAATTTTACCCTTACTGAGGCTATGTCTAGACTGCAGGCTTCTTTCGGAAGAAGCTTTTCCGGAAGAGATCCATACTGCCAAAGCGCATCAAAAAAGTGATCTGTTTTTTCGAAATATAGCATCCATGCCGAATGGATGCTATCTCGCATTTAAGCTGTGATTACTATGGACAGAGTGGCTTTAGGAAGTGCGGAGCCCAATTCAAACAATTTTGAATTGTTTGAACAATTGGGGCCCCGCAGCAATTTAGGTTAAGCAAAAAAAAAAAAACCCGCACACAAAAAATCCCCAGCTACCTCCGCCGCAAAGCCCCGGAAGTAGCTAACACCCCCCCCCAACAAACCAACCTCCCCCCCACGGCGCAGGGAAACCCTGTGCTCAACTCACACCTCCTGCGGCGCAGACAGCCGCCGCACTCCTCCTCCGGGGCCGACGCCCCGTCCCGCGACGCGCCCGGCACACTTCCGGGCAGGGGTGGCAGGTTTGTATAATTTTTCGTGGTGCCTCATTAGCCACACCCCCTGACCCCCGTTAACCATGCCCCGACCCCCATTAGCCACACCCCCTGACCCCCATTAACCACGCTTCTGGAGGTAACACACTCGGGGCAAGATGGACACATGACCAGAAGTAAAAGGTGTCATGTCACCCCTCTTGAAGGACTTTTCCCACCATCCTCCTACCAACAGGGATTAGTTTGGCCCCCACCAAACCCCCCTCATGCAACTATCCTGCAATTGCATTAACACAATGTGTGTGACATTAACTCGGGGGCAGAAAGGCTGGGGGAAATGTTCCCTCTAAGGCTATGTCTACACTCGTGGCTTCTTGTGCAAGTACAGCCGTTCTTGCACAAGAACCCACAGAGTATCCGCACTGCCCGCCTGCTCTTGTACAAGAGCATTTACAGTACGGCGTGGTAAGAGAGGGTGTCTTGCACAAGAGCTACGCTCTTTTCTAACAGGTGTAAGCTCTCTTGCACAAGAGGGCAGTGTGGATGCTCGGCAGGGATTTCTTGCGCAAGAAACCCCTATGCCTAAAATGGCCATTGGAGCTTTCTTGCGCAAGAGAGTGTCCACACTGCCATGGATGCTCTTGCGCAAAAGTACAGCTCAAACATGGCAGTGTGGACGTGTTCTTGCGCAAGAAGCCGCCAGTGTAGACACAGCCTAAGAGTTTCCTCCCATGAGCAGAATGAATTGTGTTGTGCACCAGTACTGAGTTCATGTGGCTTGTTTGGATGTGCCACTGTGGCACCGAAGTTATTTATAAATATTTTATAAACCTTTACCTTTCCTCTTTGCTGCCATGTTTCCTCCCCTTGCTCCATCAGCTCCCCTGGTGTCTGCTGCCCCCCAACTCCTCACCCTCCTCTGCTGTCCTGACTCCTGCCCTTCTCACTGCCCTCAGCTCTCCTGTGACCTGCCCCCCTCCACCAGCCCTTCTCTGCCCCCTGTGCCCACTCCTCCAGTAGCCCCACTCTGATCATGTGAGCTACCCCTCCTCATCTGCTCTTCTAACGCCTCCCTCTACAAACCTGCCCTGCCTCTCTCCTCTGGTGCTGGTCCCTCCCCTGCAGGTGTCTGTCCTTCTGCTTCATCCCAGAATCCCCTGGCACCTGCACCTTCCCTTAGCTCTGCACCCTCCTGGTGCTTCCCCCTTCCCTCACTGCCCCTGCCCCCTTTGCCCTCTTTTTCCCTGATGCCCACCCCCTCACCACTCTCTGCCCCCGTTCCCCTCATGCCCCTCTGTGCCCTCACACATGACTTGCTCCATCCCCACCTTTCTCATGCCCACCCCTTCTTTCAAACCTTCTCCCAGCACCTCCCCCTCCCTCCTCTTGCCCCCAATGCCCTTTCCCTCTCCTCTCGCAGCATCACCCTGTCTCCCCTCCCACTGACACCTCCCCTCCTGCCCTTTTCCTCATTGTCTGCACTTGGCCCCCTGGCATCTGTCTCTCTTCCACCCTGTCTCTTGGTGCCTTCTTCTTTCTTCCCCCTCCCCACAAGCCCCTTCCTCTCCTACACCTTCCCCTATTTTCCCCCTCCCTCTCCACACAAGCCCCTTCCTCCCCCACCCCCTCCCCCATTTTCCCCCTCTCCCTCTGCACAAGCCCCTTTCTCCCCCTCCCCCATTCCCCCCCCCCGCACAAGCCCCGTCCTCCCCCATTTTCCCCTTCCCCCTCTGCACAAGCCCCTTACTCCCCCTCCTCCTCCTCTTACCTTACCTTCTGCCTTCCACTTTGCGGGGCTGGAGTCTGCGCTTGGGCCCCAGAAGTCCCTGGACTCCAAACCCTGAGCTAGGCCGCGCGGTGCAACGCGGCACCGAGCAGTTTTAAAGTTCCAGGCCGTGACGTCACGTCACACCCAGGCATATCCCTGCTCACCTGGGAACGCCACACAGCGTGCACGAGTGAGGGGAGCCGGACTTAAAGCTGCGCACAGCAGGGATGGACTGGGGTCCGCGGGGACGCTCTGGGGCCGGGGTGGGAGGATGTGCAGGGGGGCCGGGGCCCGCTCCAGGTAAGGCCGGGGAAGAGACCCAGCTCCACATATTGGTGGAGCAGAGCCCCTGGCTCTGAATATTGGAGCATGGGCACCACGAGCCCATATAACTTGTGCCGCCCATGCTTCCGGGTTCAGGGCGCGGGGCCCCTTTAGGCGCGGGGCCTGATTCGGGGGAATCAGACAAATCGGCCTAAGGCCGGCCCTGCCTGTGCTTTTTCCTCTTTCTTCTTCTTTCCAAAGAACTCCCTCTTCCCCATCCACGCCTTTTTCCGAAAGAGCTCCTTTGCAAAAAGGCTTCTTCCTCATAGAAAGAGGTTTACCAATGTTGGAAAAGCCCCTCTGTTTTTTGATTTTTTCCCAAAAGAATGTGATTGCAGAGTGGACATCAGTGAAATTTTTTCTGAAAAACTCTGTAGTATAAACAGAGCCTGAAACAGTAAAATTTTATGAAGCCTTTGAAGCACTGACTTACTACTCTTATCTTCATGGGTGTTAAACTAAGGTTTCTGGAAGAATATCAGTGACTGAAAATGAGCCAGCCAAAGCACCTAAATCTCAGTGGAAACATTTGCAGCTGCTGCATTTCTAGAAAGTCATGTTGCAGAAGAGCTAGACCAGGACTGGGCAAAATATGGCCTGCCAAGCCACCGGATCCAGCTTGTAGATAAAGTGGGGAGCCCCAAGCAGACTCCTCTGCTTGCTCCACAGGTCAACACACTGCTCAGAAAAGTGGCTGCAGGACTGTTTCTCTTTTAAAAACTGTGAGAAGGCTTCAGGCATAATTCCTACCCCCAGCACAATCCCATTGGCCGGCTTCTGGCCAGAAAGTGGCCAATGGGAGCTGCCTCTGTTTGAATAACAGGTAGCACAGGAAGCACCATGCCCCCTTTGCCTCTAGCTCAGTTATTTATATAAGCACATGGCCATGCAGGCTATGTAAGCACAGGACAGGCTGGCAGGCAGGCTGAGAAACTTTTTAAGCTCTGCAAGCATTTAGCTCTGCAGGCAGGCTGGCTGGTTGGATGCCAGCTGGTAAGTCTCCTGCCTGCCTCTAGCACCCCAACCCCACTTTTCCCCAACCCTCTTCTCCCCACTCAACATACCCAAACCTCTGCCCCCTCCTGCATCCATACCCCCTCCCAGATCTGGCACCCCAGTCTCCTGCCCCAGATCACAATCCCCTTCTACCCTAGGTCACATCCCAAAACCCTGCACCCCAGTCTCCCGCTCTAGGTCACAACCACCTCCTTTACCCCAAACTCCATCCCAGATCCCACTCTCCTTCCTGCACCTAAACCCTTACCCCAAGCTCCCTTCTGCACCCAATCTCCATCCTAGACCCTGCACTTCCTCCATTAATATCATGGAAGAGTGCAGCCCTCGACCACTTTCCAAAACCTTGGAGTGACTCCTGTGAAAAATTATTGCCCACCCCTGAGCTAGATGAAGAGGAGCCAGAAGGTATGAGAAAATGTGTACTAAGAGGAAGGGATGGGGCAAAAGTTCTACAGTGAAACACAGATGCACAAAATGCCAGTTTAGCACAGACCAATGGTTCACCTGGTCTGGTATCCTGTCTATGACAGTGGCCAGTAACAAATGCCTCTTTGGAAGGTGCTAGAAACTCTACAGTGAACAAGTATGGAATATCTGTCCCTAGGAGAACTTTCGAAATAAATTGTGGCTTTCTCAAGTAGATTTACACCTCAGTTTACAATAAACTAATGCTTATATAAATAAGACCTCAACAATGTCAAGAGAGCCTCAATTTTTCTGGAGAACCTCCGTGAGATCTCAGGAATGTTTTTTGTGAGCCCTTATACCTTGCTGGGTGGGTATGAGTGTTTAATCTGTAATGATTACATCTTTTATCCAGATTGGTAATTCAGTTTTTTAAGTTAATAGGCATTCCATTTTTAAAGTTTCTTAGATTAAAACTCTTCTCTCACAATTGCTCAACTTTCACTCTCTTGGCTCTTGTGATAACATTACACCAGTAGATCTCTAATCCAATCAGAACCAAAATATTCTGGTGTTAGAAAAAAAAACGTCAGGAAAAGAAAAACCTTAAAAATAAATTTTAAGATTTCTTTAGACACCATCCAGTGGCTGGCCAGCCAAATAAATAAATAAATGGTATAAGTCCAATGAAGATTTTCCTTTGCAGGTTACATTTACAAAATAATTTAAAACATAGTTAAATACAGGAAATAGCTATGCCTGTTTCTTGAACCCTACAGAAGAGATTTATGATGTAATGTTTAAAGAGAAGCCTTTGAATAGTTGAGATTAGCCCTTATACTGATAGGCACTCCATGTGATCACTCTGATTAAGAGGATTCTGTTATCTTATGTCTTGATTTTGAAGACTCAGCCTTCACATTTCATGTACAAGCCTGGTAGATTGCTTACCTGAGTCTCAATAGGCATTTTAATTGTAAAGTTACTCATTGTTTATATCTGCTCTCATGCCTTCCAAGATCATATTTATTATTTGTATCATCCTAGTGCATAGTACCCCAGACATGGAACAGGATCCCCATGTCTGTGGGCTCTGCCCTGGAAGTAAATGACAGGAGCCAAATTTACTACACCACTGCATGAGATTCTGCAAAATGTCATAAGAGGAGTAGTGGCTCCACACACACGACTCACTGCATTCACCTGAAAATTCAGGTCAGCCTCTTGGCTAAATGTCTTATTTGATTATGCAAAATAAATCTGATGCCAATGGGACAGATTCTGTGCTGAGCCTGACAGTCTGGAGGAGGAACTAAGGGCTTTAAGCATCCGTTGCCTTGCACAGGTAGGCCAGAACAGTGCATCAGGGCTGTGGAAGGGGGAAGAATCAGCCCCAGAAGTTTTGATTGGCTCTATCAAGTTGGAGACTTGCTTCTCAAGGCAGAGGAGAGCAACAAAAATTATAAGAAGTTTAGAAAATATGATCCAAGAGGAAAAGTTGTATTAACTGGGCATAAATCTAGAGAAAAGATGATAAGGTGCCATGATAACAATCTTCAGGTGTACTGAGGAGTATCTATAAAAAGTATGGTGATCAATTCTCGAGAGCCACCAAGGGCACGACAAGAAGTAAACCTGCAGTAAGAGAGATTAGGTTACATATTAGGAAATTTTTCCAAGTACAGTTAAGTAAAAGAATAAGTTATCAAAGGATGTTGGGGAATCCTGTTAATTGAAGAACAGGTTAGATAAACACTTGTCAGGGATGGTTTAGTTATGCTTAATCTCGCCTCAGCGTCAGTGGGGGACTGGCTTTTTAAGTATATTCCAGCCCTATATTTTTGTGATTTCTATAATACTGCATTATGCTGAAACTTTAAAGTTTTGAGGTGCAAGGAAGTGACTTAATAATCATGCATCAATTGTAAAGAACAAATTGTTTTAATGAGTATACCCAGCATTCAGTCAGAGCTTCTGGAGGTTTAGTTCAGGCGATAAATCCACAGCTCTAATACTGTAAATTATCTGGGGACAATTCAGATCTCCAGAAAGATCAGTTGCTCAAGTAACCAAAAGCACTTACTTTTTGAAAGGTTGGCATACATAAGCCAGTGTGTATGTGTAAAACAGGGTTATATGCATTCCCATGTCAGTAGGGATGGAAGTGACAGGCAGGGAGTGGATGTTAAATAAGGAACAGGTCAGTGGCAACAACAAACAGCTGAAGTGCCAGCTGGTTATGCCTAGTGCATATCTTAGGGGAATTAGTAGGTTACTGCAGTTGTGAGACTCTGATCTTGATGCTCATTGTACCCAGCATGAATCTGTTACTGTTCCCAAAGGATTACCAATCTGTCTGCAGTTTTAAGAAGCTCATGTAGTTTGGATGAACACGCAGCCAAATTTTTGAGTGTTTATCCAAACAGAATCGTAACCTCTTGGTATGCCCCCTACCCACCCATTACTAGGCAGGAGCATTTTTTTCAATATATTAAGATATCCTGTTCTGTTGTAATATATGGGACATTTCCAAAGAAAGGCTGTTTTGCTTTGTTTTCTTGTCTTCCTCTGTTCTTGTGTTTTTTCTTCCTTCCCTCTCATCTCTTTCCTCACCTCAGCACTTTGCTCACATTTCCTGGTATGTTGCCCTGATTTAAGGCATGTCAGTAGGATGACTGATGTGAGCAAGGATTTGCAGAGCCAAAATTTTATAGGCATGACATGTTCATTAGATCTCTAAGCCTGTGTAAGTCCCCATTTATTTCTTTCAGGCGTGTGAGCTCTTTGGGGCAGGGACTATAATTTCACATACCAATGGTACTTTGAAAATAATCAGTAATAATACAAAATCATCTTTGCAAATAAACCTTTAATGCTTTGATTCAGATATTAAATGCAAATATAGCACCAAGTACAGTCACATGAAAATAAGGCATATATGCAGTGACAGGAAAACACACATTTTAACCTATGCATTTCCGGCGGTAATCCATCTGTCAAGCAAAACTCGTATGTGGAAGAAATAAAAATAAACATTAAAATAAATCTGAGCATCTAAGTCAACATCTTTTCACAGGGATATACAATTAAAATGACATTATTCCAATATTTAGTAGCTTAAAAGTTGCATGTTGCAAAACAGGGAGTGGCCCCAGGTTTTACCGCTATAAAGACTGAGTTAGGACCAGAGTCTCAGCTGGTATGAATCAGCATAGGTCCATTGAAGTCAACAGAGCTATATGAGTTGATAATAGTTGAATATCTGTTCCCTAGCTCAATACATTGTAAGGGCACATGACTAGCTAAAATGAAATGAGCTGTTTGCCTATGTCTCACAAACGATGTCAGCTATGGTTTGATCAGCATATTTACAGCAAATGCCTCAAGAGTTGAGCTAAAGTAACTTATTAAGAAACTGTGATTGTAGAAACAAGGTGTCCTGTGGCACCTTAACAACTAACAACATTTTTTGGGCATAAGCTTTCGTGGGCTAGAACCCACTTAGTCAGATGCGTGAAGCAGAAACTTCATTATGGCAGTTATATATAAACATACAAAGATGGGTGAGTTACATTACTATGTGGCGGACCAGTGCTAACAAGGTCAGTTGAATTAGGGTGGACATGGCCCACTCCAACATCTGGTGAGAAGGTGTGAATATGAAAAGAAGGAAAATTATTTTTATAGTGAACTAGCCACTCCCAGTCTCTATTCAGAATCATTCTGAAAGTGTCAAGTTCACATTGTAGAGAATGTCCTAGCTGGCTAGGATTTAGCAGGGTGCTCCATACAGCACACCCCATTTTACTATTCAGAAGTCATTTGCATTCATATTCAAAAGGTTGGAATTTCATTTCTAGGTGAAGTTTTTACAGTTTTCAGTGGAATATTTTCAGTCTTCAGTGTAGGCACCATAGAAAAGAGGGTGGATCTAGCAACTTAGTCCTGGGGGAATTCTGCAACTGTTGCATTTAAGCAACAGTAAAATTGAAGAATTCTCGGGTAATTTGTGTGGTCCATGACCCAGCCTTCTCTAACGTATACTAACTGTAGGAGCTATCCTAGATTGGTCTTTGAACTCATCAGATTACAAAGACTTGCAATGTACCTGTCCCCTAAGCAAATGTGAGAGGAAGGGGAGGAAACCCAGTTATGGTCTTTTCTCCCCTTGTGCACCAGAGCAGGGCTAGACTTAACTGAGAATTCTCTGTTTGTCATACATCACTACAAAGTGGGTACAAACTGTGATGAATTATAATGGTAGCATTTTCCATCCATGTTCCCCTGGTGTAAACAACCATACAAGGTGCATAACAATGGATAATCAGGCCCCATGAAGGAGCATAGACAACTCTTTTTATTTGGATGGGCCTTGAGTTAAAAATAATGGAATAATGGCTGTGCAATATTACTTTAATGAGTAGTTTTTTACCTTGCCTAAATTTGCCCACTTTTAATGAAGTGAGATAAACAAGCATTAGTTCCAAACTCACTGCTTCCTTTACTTATTAATGAAATCCCTATATTTTTGGGGGTGGGGTATAGGTGGGGGCAAAACCTCTCCAACTCTAAGCCCCCCTTTTGTCTATGCCCATGCTGTGAATATGGGTGGGGAAGCCAAATTCAAAGCAGCTGACCATTCTAGTTGCTGTTCCTTCTCCCACTTTATACTAGACTATATTACCTTTAGCTTCTAGCTTTCACTGTTAATATTATGGCCTTTGCTACAGTACTGGACTTTCTCCTAGTTGGACTCTGACTTCTGCTGTCCTGACAATATAATTTGCAACTATCTCAATACAGGCTTAACAAATTTCCTGAAATGTGGTCTCCAAGGCATCCAATTATGCTCTCACTTGGTAACCTCCCACACCTCCCAAACATGGGCTGTGTCTGGACTTAGCTCAGACATTGGGAGATACTTCTGCCGAGCCCCAAATTGGCAAGAGGGCTGCAAATATTACTGACTCCAAGTTAAATTAGAAATCCTGCCACCATACAAGATTGAGATTTTTTTTATTATGCGCCCCCAAAAAGGAATGCCCCCAAAGTTTCCGTAAGTAACAATGGCTTTACTAGCATATACCAGATTAAGATGATTCACTTTAAGTAGGTATGTGGGGTCCCAGACAATTAGCTACATTGCCTGTTACTGGAAGTAACAGATCACTTCAGCATAACCATGCTGATTTACACCAGCAGGTGATCTGGCCCACTGTATTTACTATTTGATATGGGATTATTTCTAGTCTTAAATCAGCAGATGGTTTAAAAGTCATGTGCCAGGACAATGGGGTGAGGTTGTTAAATTAATATTGAATTAATTTTGAAATTCCTAGATGAAAGGCACATTCTTTTTGCTCAGTGCACTCAACTTAATTGGGAATTCCACTTAATTGGGACATCTCCCAGGGAACCCATATAAGTTTAATGTTACTAAATGGCAATAGCAGCTGCTTAA
Organism: Pelochelys cantorii; assembly: GCA_032595735.1. NCBI lineage: Eukaryota > Metazoa > Chordata > Testudines > Trionychidae > Pelochelys > Pelochelys cantorii. Next base: position 31,284,532 of record CM064331.1, read on the forward strand.
TTAAGATGCCTCCAGGTGACTTTGTAGATTGAGTTTAATTTGTTTATTTATTTTAATTTATATAAAAACAAGACTGTCCAGAGCTCAAAGCAGAAAAGCAGTATATGAAAAGATACCCATATCCTTATGAATTTATTCTCAATACACTCTCGCTTGCCTTACCACCTAATGTTCTCATCCTTCCTCCCCATTCCTAAGAGAAAGCCAGAGAATATATATGGGCTTATAGCATTGCCCCTTGGTCACCTGATATAGGCTGTGTTGAACCTACATGGGGAGTCAAGGGCCATTCCCTGAAAACACGTCTCTTGATTTAAACTTGGGGCTTTCAGCTCAGGCTTAATTTATGTCAGGCCTGACTGGGGCTGAGCCCCAGCACCTCTAGGCTTGGCAGTTCACAGCCTTGGTATCTCTGGGCCTGGTGAATCTATTATAAAAGTAACAAACTTGCTTGAGCCCTAGTATCTCTTTCATTATAAATTAAGCATTGACCGGGTAGATCTGAACTGTTGCTGCGCAACACGAGGAGTCAGCATTTTGATTTGTCCCCAGAAACAGAGTGCAGACCAGTGCAGATTATAGAGCTCAGGTATAATATGCTCTTTGCAGGGCATGTTCATAAATAAGCAGGCTTTCACATGAGCTAGACCAGTAACTTGATGAGCTCCCTACTACTCCCTGTAAAATCATAAATTGTAATGATATCCCTGGGAATTGGGAAGGACATTTAATCAGAACAAAAGGATGTTCATCAGGCTATCTCCACTGAGTAAATTTTTCTGCATGATAACAATTGCTATTATTTTAACAGGGTTGATTCTTTGGCCACAGGAACTGTGGCTTACCTCAAAAATTGCTATACATACTCCTCATGAGTCAAAGTGAGCACCACAATAGGCAAGTAAATCAATTAAGACCCTCATTTTAAGAAGATGTTGTCTCTCTTGTTTGTATGGGCAACCTCCTTCGAAGAGGAAGGAAGACTTCTTTGAGACAAGATGAAGAAAGAATACACTGTTCTGAATGATAGATGACTTCATTACAAACATATCCATGTTGTAGACCATGTACTGGGAACCCTAGATACCTATAGGTAGTGAGAATTGTAAGAAATACATTGCTCGGTGGGCTAATTCCCTATTTTTATAAAATCTTTGAAGGCACAAAAGTAAGACTAGAGGGGCAATGGCTGTTGGTTGGAAGAGACGAGACCAGAGACACATTTTTATAATAACCATTGTAATCATAGCAAAAGCTGGATCTAATTTTATAAGAGATGTGATTCCATTTAATTGTAGTTAGCCAGATGTCAAATGAAGGTTCTCAACATTAGGGTACTGTTTTAATCCAATAAAGCACATGATTTTATTACTGTTGCAAAGAAAAGCTGTTTTTATTCTCATATTTCATGTGATTTACTTTGGCTTGGGGAGCTTTTGTTGTTCTGCAGTCTGTTCCCTTGTTCTACAGTCTGTCTTTAGGAAAGATTATTATGGATATATGCAAACTAAAGATTAACTCCACAACTCACAAACACTTATACAAAGTAAGCATCCAAGTGCAAACATTACTCTGTTCCAGTCTATCCAAGTCCTCCAGGAGCAAAACATGTGTTTTATGTCTGTAATTATATATTAAACAAATGTAAATATCCAGGTTTTGACACAGCCTTTAAGACAGCACTCGTCTACATGATGTATGTAACTGGGTTTCTGTTTCTTATGCTGATTTCATTTCTTCAATGCAGAAACACATTTGAAACAATATAAGATATTGCTATAAAGTGCTATAATTGTTAATCTATCATGTCCCACACATGTGATCTCTGGTAACTGGAAACAGAGACACCTTTGCCCTGCCATAGTGATAAATATCTTTGAAATGCTCTGCTTCATTTGTTATTCATTATGTAAATGAAATCATATTTGCTTGAATAGAGGTGTTATACCTCTATCACTCAGACCTCCTCCCAACATTACCAAAACTACCTTATATACCAGTAAATGACACTCTTCAACACTGATTACTAACTGCAGCTTCATTTCCAATGTCCTTATTGCAACCTTCCCAAGGACTTAACTGTCACAAACACAGGAATTCTGGCAGGTCTGTAAGTTCTCTTTTCAAAGGCAAAATTTAACTTTGAAGTTATTGAACTAATTTCTTAGTGCCCCTCTCCTTGTGCTGATGGTATGGAGAAACCAAGGCTGGTCAAGGAAAATGCCCTACATTCAGATGTACTCAGGAGAACAAATGGCACATTTTGCAATGAAGAATGGACTAGAATAAAGGTAATTATCCATGCTCCACTTAAAAGAGAATGACCATACCTAAAGGAACTCCAGTACTTTCTTAAACAAGAACCTGGCTCTCTAAAGCTTTTCAAGGACAAATATTCACCCACCTGCAAACTCTGGGCCCTGTTTTGAAATATGTTCAAATCAGGCTTAACAATAACTGGCACTTAAACCTTTAATGCACTCTTAAATGACCAGCAGATTCTTCTATCTTTACTGTCTTTCTGTGTCACTACATATGATGAATTAGAAAAAGGGGAATATTGGAAAGAGAGGGATCAGAAGACCTGCTGAGCTGAAATGACAGGAAGGGAGCTATGAGCAAAGGAGTGCTAAATCCCTTCTTGTCTGAGGGTGCTAATCTACCTAGAACCAACCGTGACTGCCCCAATACTGCCAGCATGAATGAGAGCTAGTCAGCAACAAGAATGCCAGCCATGCACCTTTCTTTGTATGAATTGATATGTCTTTTGGATGTATCAAGTGGCATAACTTACTTGCTAGGTGTTTTTCTCTCTTTCTCCTCCTTTGCCATCTGAGTGTCAGCTGAACTCCTCTTCCATCTGCCTCTGCATTAAATAGCAGAGCACACAATCTCATAACAAAAACCATTCAGTTCAAGGAGTACCAGTTTTCATGAGTCACAAATGCTCTGCCACATTTCTGTCAAAACCACATAAAAATCAGCAATGTGGAGAGCACACTGAGCTAAAATAATGCTCCAAAGCTCTATCCATGAAAACTGTAATGTAGATTTTAAAAAGTGATGATTTTATATATTACTCAGGTTAGCATTTAAATTTTCTGATTCTGTATTCTCAGACTGTAACCCTGACTGTGCCCTGTCCAAGGAGAAATGAGACGAGCTTGTTAGCCTCATTTATATTAACAAAAGTAGTTTTCTGAAATTCTTAAAAATTGTGCAGTTTTCAAGTCTAAATGAAGCTAACACAGAAAAGCAAAGACTTCTCCCACAGATGAGCCATCAGGGAAAATATATGGAAACTATGTATTTCCAATCCATCTGAAATGACTGATCACTTTCATTCCTGGAGAACATGTGGTGGTGATAGTGACAATTTTCATTCCTTAGATCTAACAGCGTGTGCTGGAGCATTGCTATTATATGCATATAATAAATTCCAAACAACATGTGAAAGGATGAAATATTTACCACTGTCATATTACACTGATAGCATAGTTATTATGGGTCAGAGACACATTTCTTTCAATTAGAGGAGAAAAAAAAAGTTAGAAGTCTGCAGTATGTCCAAAAATAGGGTGGATTTGTATTTACAATACATAGAAGTTGATAATTTGGGTTTACAATAACTCATGGTAGAAGCCCATTGGATTATTATCCTTTCCAAAGACACAACTTTATTCCAGACTTCTCACTTGTCTCAGGCTCCTAACCGTGCTGAAGATTTGACCTGAATCCATCATTCCAGGACTTAGAGATCAGCTTTTAGTTCTTTGGCTGTGCCACTTTTTACTTCAATCAGCCCTTTATTTTTCATGTAGCCAGAATGGGATCTCCTGGACAGAGGGAGTAAGGAGCCCCGATACATGCCACCAGCTTAAGATGAGTCAGCAAATAAAACAAACAAGCATAAAACCCAAGGAAAGCATGTTTACCCCATCACATCAATGGGAAGTTTTTGTGCTATGTTCTTGTTGTCATATGCCAGCTTCATGCAAAGCCCATTTTTATGATTTAAGATGGTGTTTGCCAGTGGAATCTTCTGAATCTTCAGAAAACCCAGAACAGTAAAATAGTACACTTCTGAGATAAGAGCTCTTGGTGTCTATTTCAGGCTAAGGTAAGAAAAACGAAGAATTTAGTCTCTGTTCCTTCTTTATTCCATGGAGTTTTAAGTAAAGTGGAGTAGGGTTTTAATAAAATTGGAATACTCAGATGTATTAATAATGTAATAGCTCTCTCCACTGGGTTACCTCATGCTCAGATTGCTTACAAATAATCAGTGGGAGAGATGTACAGGCATGGCAAATGCTACTGGCTTGTTTAAAAATAATAACAGATTTCTCAGATACCTATCAAATTTTTCTCATAATTAAAAATAATAATGTGTGAGAGATATAAAATAGTGTTAATTCTTTGTCACTTATTTTTATAATCAATTTGTTATTAATTTTGGTGTATGTGATTGCTCTGGGATTCTCCTCTGACAATATACTACTGGTTCATACGTTATTCTGCTAAGATAACACGTAAGCACACTTTCTACTAGCACTATGTAGCAGTTGCTTTGGAAAGTTTAAAACTGTCTTGGTGTTTGCATGTGGATAAGTTATTGTAAGTCAGGTATGTGCACTGTTTTATCCTTTTTTGAAAAAAAAAGTCTTTCAAAAACTTGTCCTAGTTTCACATCAAGATAGTTTTCGGTGCATACAGTGGGTTTGATTCTCTGGTGCACTGCATCACCAGTGAGATTTGGCCATAAAGCACATTTAATGTACCTCAGAGATAAACCTCTGATGGGCCTACTGGGTTTAAGGGGCCTTATATCACTTCCTTGATGATAACAAACCTGGGAAAATGAGTCATGGCTTTTTTGCTGGGGTGTGTGGCTGGGATAACCCAGTGCTATATTGTTCCAATTTCAGACCCTTGAAGACATCTGTAGTCATAAATACATAGTCTGACATCATAAGATCAGGTAGCCTAGTCCCTACACATACAGACCTAGTCTATATTAGACCAGACAAGTCAGTTTAAGGAACATAACACCAGCTATGCAAAATGCATAGCTGGAGTTAGCTTACTTTAAGCAGAGCTGTGTCAGCATCCACACAGCAGGGCTGCATCTAGACTGGCAAGTTTTTCCGCAAAAGCAGCCGCTTTTGCGGAAAAACTTGCCAGCTGTCTAGACTGGCTGCTTGAATTTGCGCAAGAACACTGACGATCTAATATATGATCGTCAGTGTTCTTGCGCAAATACAATGACTCTCCCATTCGGGAAAAAGCCCTCTTGCGCAAATGCTTTTGAGCAAGAGGGCCAGTGTAGACAACTGAGAACCCTTTTGCGCAAAAAAGCCCCAATGGCGAAAATGGCGATCGGGGCTTTCTTGCGCAAAACCGCGTCTAGAGTGGCACAGACGCTTTTGTGCAAAAGCATCAGTGCAATCTAGATGCTCTTTTCCGCAAATGCTTTTAACGGAAAAACTTTTCCATTAAAAGCATTTGGAGAAAATCATGCCAGTCTAGACGCAGCCCAGGAGTACTGGATGGTGGTGGGGGCTGCCCTCGGTATTTGATTTATAGGTCTATACTAGACACACTAAATCAAACACTAAAAGATTTACATCAGTCTTCTCATAAATATAGACATGCCCACATTGAAGTAGTTTCGGGAAAGTGCAAGTTGAACTTGAAGCATGTATCCACAAAACTTGACTTGCATGTTGGGCAGATCTCTGGCACCTGAAAATCTGGCCCAGTATATCCATACATTTTACAATGTGCTGGTAAATGTATATGAAAATCTAAAAGATGATGCTCATTAATTAGTTACTATGCTAGTGAATTAAGAATAGAATCTGATGTGTCTTTTGTCATGTATTGCCAATGTGTGGTATTTTTGTTTACAAGAATATATTTTCCTACATAAGATTCTCCTAGTTGCTATAGTTTCTCACATTAGACTATCGTCCAATTTAGGTGCTAATGATATTGAAACACATGGTGTCCTAATTCATAGACCTTTTCAAGTGAATCAAGTCAGAAACTCTTTGACTGAATATTATAGATTTTACCATAATTGTGCAAAAAATCGCAGGAGCTCTTTTTCTTTAGCAAACTGGAAATTTGGTGAGAGTGTAAATTGGAAGAGCAGATTCTTCCTCTAACATAGTTATAATAATTAGCCAGTACAGAGGAGATGGTCTTTTCAAGTGTTGAAAAAAATAGTTTCCATATGTAAATATTCTCACCTTTGTATTTCTTCATTTCTAATTACAGTATAGAAAACAAACATCTCATATTAAAATAAGAGTATGATTATTGAGTCTATCATACTAGATACAGTTAACTAACCTTTGATGAACAAAAATATGAGTGAAATCCTTAAGGATTAATCTTTTCTTGCATGGATTTACTTGTTTTAACTTGTTCATAGCTATAAACTCTGACATTTTAATATTTGTTTCATTTTGCTGGTGTTGGTGGATTTACTAGCATTGAAAAGCAAGTGTGACATAAACATATTATTAATTATATTAATGTCTGTGAATGTTTTCCATGACTGTTGAATTCCATTTGGAGTATAAAGAAGATCTCTGGAAGTGGGACAAGATGTGAGCAGCTGTGCTTGTGTTAAGTGGTTTAAATCCAGAATAATGGCTCTGTTTCATTACTATATAGAATCAGTATTTCTTTTGTGTTTGAAACTGTATTAGATCTATAAAACTCAATATGTCAAGTTTGTCATGTAGCAGTACAGAACTTAAAAGACTCTGTAGTTCAGGGTTAGGTGTTGCAGAAATGGGATTTTTATTAATACTGGAAAATAGCCATATCAAGTCACGAAAAGCTACATTGTCTTTTCCATATTATTTCAAATAGGAATATTTAGCTGTTATTTCACTTCAGAGAGTTGAGAGCCTACAGTTACAGACTGGCATGCAATCAGTACTTTAGAAGGAACAAACAAATCAGGTTGTGATCTGGCTACAAGGACTCCAGGCTTGTTGGTGACATCAGTTCATATTCTCTGTCCTCTTCAACATATAATTTTAATAATGTTGAAAATTGTCCAAACATTGTACCAGATATTAGGAATTCTAGAGATAGAATACATTCTTGATTTTTTTTTGTATTTTTATAGGTTTCAAATATCTCATATTTGTAAAATGGAGAGGGAAACAGAACTATGAATGAATTATTTTGCATCACAAAGTGATAATTAAAACTAGCACCCCCCCTTTTGAACACGGTATATTTAGCACTGGGTATGCTATTTCAGTAGTTCTCAATCTGTGGTCTGTGGACCCCTGGTGGTCCGCAACAGTACTATAGGAGGGCCTGCGAAAAGTTTAAAATAGAAACTAAAATAAATGTATAGAACCTGTTGCAGCCAGCACATCTTCCAACCCGCATTGCTTCCCTCGTCTTGGGAAGCAACATGGGCTGAGGGACGTACTGGCTGCCGGCACAGAGCTATGGCTGGGAGCTGAGAGGCTCCATGCCAGCAGCCAGCACATCCCTCAGTCTGCGTTAGTTCCCAAGTTGTGGGAAGCAACATGGGTTGAGGGACATGTTGGCTGCTGGCACAGAACCTCTGAGCTGAGAGGCTTTGTGCCAGCAGCCAGAAAGTCCCTCAGCCTGCGCTGCTTCCCATCACTACTAGCTTAGCTCCCCTTGCCTTTCCAATCTGGGGGAAATTCTAGTTATTCTTTTCCCCTCCTCCCTTCAGCCCCTTCCCAGTTTGGATGCTGCAGGAAGAAGTGGGGAGAAGCAAAGGACCATCCTGTCCATGTTTCCCACAGGTGGGAAAGTGCTTAAGCATGTGCTTAACTCTAAGAACAAGCTTCAGCACTTTCCTGAAGTGGGATCAGAGAGAGATTTTATTTAGGATACTTTTCTAAAGTGTTACCGTTCTCATCCCTTTGTTATGCTGCATTAAAAGTGTATTATAAAAATGTAGAGGTTTTTTTTAAACCAAGTTACTTGTTTAAACATGATTTAAACTCATTTCAGGGCAAAAATAATTTTATCTGACAATATAAATAGGATCAAACAGTGTTAACACAGTTAATACAAACTGCTTTTAAGTGTAAGTAGTGACAGGTGCTTGAACATGGAATTCAAGAGTATTTGTACAGTTTGCTCCAGTCCATAAAGGCTGGCCAAACAAAGTTAAAGCCATTTTATTCTCAAGCCACCTCTAGTAACAGGGTTTTCACATAAGTGTAGATGTCATCTATAATATCCGGTCAGAAACCAATCACCATTAGCAGTTATTTCATTTCTTCTTCTTGTTCTTCTTCTTGTTCTTGCCTTAGTCCCCTCTATATGGGGTCAGCTCTTCAAGTTCTCCATCTCATTCCAGCCTCTCTTGAAGCAGTTCCTCAGAAAACTCCACAGCTAATGGTTTTTAGGTGCTTATAGACTATCAGTTTTGCCTGTTACATACCTGCTCGATTTTCCCTTTTGATATTTATATACCCACTGCCTCCTTTTGTTCCCCCCTTCCTTCTCCACTATTTATTTTGGTTCTGGACATACAACACTCAGGTCATCTGAAGAAGTGGGCTGTGCCCACGAAAGCTCATGATACCATCTACATGTTTTGTTAGTCTTTAAAGTGCTTCCATGTTATTTCTTGTTTTTTAAGTTTATCTTTTTGTATGACATCCATCCATCTAGTTGGGGTCTTCCAAACCTTCTCTTACTTGCTACTTCTAAGTTGAACACATGTCCTATATATTCTTCTGATCTTCTTTTCACATGACTAAACCATTTAAGCCTTGACTCCCCCCATTTTCAGTAATTGATACCACCTTCACACTTTCCCTAATTCATTTGTTCTGAACATGGTCCATCCTTGTAACTCCAAACATCCATCTTAACATTTTAATTGCACTTGTATTCAAGAACCGCTCCTTTTGCTTTTTAGTGCACAGCATTTGAAACTATGCAGGAATTCAAGCATAATTACCGCCTATGTATCTTATTTTTCAGTTTCAGAGGCATTCTTCTATCCCACATCATTCCACTCACTTCTTGTTATTTAGCTCATGCTTTTCCTGTTTTGATTATAAGTTTGTCATTCTCATTATGCGTACTGCTGAAATTAGGTACTTGAACTTCTGTTAGACTTATAGCAGTCATTTAATTTCTAATGCACAGTAGCCTGGGAGAAGCAATTCAGCGTGTCACAGAAGTAGCTTCAAGGAGCCCATAAGCCACCAAACTAATTTCAGCTTGTGAGTAAATAAAATATGTGAAAATACAGTTTATAGTTTTGCTGTGGAATCAGAGTGACAAAGTCAATAGACACCAATTACTGAACTGCACACATTGGTTAACACTGGTACTTGTTCCACATAGCGTATAAATGTATAAATTCTTACCTCCCCATCATTCATTGAGAACTACATTGTTTACAAAATACCAGTATAATATTTCAGAGAAAAGCAGCATCCTTGCTTTAGTTTTAATATTAACACCTTTTTTCAAACTAATTTCGAAATATATTCTTTGTAATTATTACAGAAAATCTGCTCTTCACTTGATATCTTATGTTGGGCAAAATATCTGGGGTTTACAGTTATGTTTCCAGTAAATTCTGTAATACAAAATTTATTACATACAATTTCCTATTTTGTCAGCATTTTACTTCTAGTTTCTTTAAAAAAAAAAAAAAAAGAAAGCTCAGAATTAACATTATGAACAACAGCAGCAAAAAAGAAAAGTCAAAGAAACTGTGCATAAATTCTTAACGTACTCAGGTCTGAGCAATTTTGGTGTTTGTTGCAGTCTCAGATATGACAGAGTCTTTTGGAGAGTTTAGATGAAATATCTGTGGTAGCATCCTTTTTTTCTACTCATGTTACTTTCTTTTGCTTCCCACTAAGGGTGCATCTACACAGCAGCGTTATTTCGGAATAACGGCCATTATTCCGAAATAACAGTGCTGGTGTCTACACAGTAATTCCTTGATTTTGAAATAATTTTGAAATAACGGACAGCTTATTCTTACTTCTGTAAACCTCACTCCATGAGGAATAATGCTTTTTCCAAAATAGCTATTTCAGAATAGCAGTAGTGGATGCTTCACTGCTGCTATTTCGAAATAACTCCTCCCAGTGCTTCCTGGGGCTCTAAATTGGGGTAGCACATTAGGGAAGCCTGCCTCTGACTAATTTTGAGGCTTCACTGTAGTGTAGATGTGCTATTTTGAAATAAGGTATTTCAGAGTATTTCTTCCGGAATAGCTTATTTTGAAATAAGCATGTAGTGTAGACACACCCTAAGTTCTTAAAAGAAATGTCATTCAAAGCTTTACTTGGGGAACAGGTTGGACAAGAATAGAGCCCCGCAAATCTGAAGATGCCCTTTTTATATCCGCGGGTGTGGATGCGGGTTTCCATGGCTCATTTTTGTGGATATGAGTGTAGATACGGATATACATTTTGTATCTAGAACACTGAAAATCTGCAGATATCAGCCATGGATATAATGCAGTCTGCAACTGCAGATGTGGATGCAGATATCCATGGATCATTTTTGCAGATCCCGATGCAGATATCAATTTTGTATCCATGCAGGGTTCTAGGCATGAGAGTTCCTAAGCAATAAGACTCAGGCATCATAAAGGTGTGAGGTTTTCCATTTTGTTGGCTTTCTATCTCAGCATCCTAATCACCACACAGTGGTCAAGAGGAGAGCTGACACACACGCTTGGCAAGGAAGGGGCACCAGCTCTATGCTCCTGGAAGGGGAAGGGCCTTGGGTGGAAGGGATGGGGCTGGGGGAGCTGACTCTTAGTACTGCCTGGATCATGTGCCCTCCCCACCCCCCCCAGTGCCGTCTAGAGCATGCCACCGAGGACTCTGCAGTGCACCACATGGAGCTCTGATGACAATTTAAAGGGCCTGGAGTTCCGGCTTCCACTGCTGCTGCTATGGCAGCGGCAGCCAGTAGTCTCAGGCCCCTTTAAATCATTGGGCCCTGGGGCAATTACCCCCTTTGCCCCTCCCTGTTGGTGGGCCTGTAGGTCACTGATATGCCTGCAAGAGGCAGATCCATGTGGCAGTTAAAGAAAACCCCTCCATATCTAAAGGCTTATTGCACTCAGTTCCCTTAGTACCATGTTCCTTCTTATCTCTGTCACCCCACTTTCTCTTTCTCACAGCTACTCTGTTTCCTACCTCCTTGCATTAGCAGCCACCACCACTACTTCTGTTCTCCTGCAGGTTTCACCATGGAAACAAATGTTACGCAATCTTACATTTTGTTGGACTTGTGGAAAGTGAGTGATGTATAAAATGAACAAAAAATTTCACGGGGTGCAAGCTCCCATTGCAAATGATTCCCCTTCGATGAATTAGCTCCTAACATTAAAAAAAAAGAAAGATGGCATATACCATGTGAAATGAAAGAGTCAGAGCACTCTGGGAAACTGTAAAGAAAAAGAAAAGAAACAACTTAAAAAAAGGTTTCAATCAACAGTTTCCATAATTTTCAAATACCAACAAGCAACATCAGATAACTTATATTAATATAGCTCATGAGCAACTAACATTTCTGAGTTGCATGCCATATCATTATTTTTCTAGTAAGCCTCTTATCTATTTACTCTTCACCAGACAGAACAAACCACTTCTTTAAAGGTCAAAAGCCCACTTAAGGGTGTAGATCAAGATTTTCTGAAGCAACTAATGATTTTGGGTGCTGACTGGATATCCTTTAATGTGATCAGATTTCATGTACCTTTCATGCTGGGTATACTGGATATTGTTGCAGGCTAAGTTTTGAAGCATTCAGGGTTTCTGTAGGACACATTAAAAACAAAAGCAAGTTGCACCCTTTCTTCTCCCCTTAAAAAACAAAATGCACACACCAAAACATTCCCACTACCCAAATAAAGAGAAAATTTTCAAAGCTTCTGGACAGCAAGAAAAACAACCTAGATCCATTCAAACAAATGCATATGAACCCCCCAACTTATACTGACAGTGATCTCCCTTTCTTGTCACATGCATTTCTAACAACTTATCGAGGCAATGATCAGACACAAACCACACACAAACCATATTTTGCTATCTCCTTAGGCTCTGATGTCTCACGCATAGTTGGACAATGAAATCAAAAGATTAGACTATAATAAGTTACAACCTTCACACTCACCCTATTTTTCCTAAGTACAGGGCTGATAAGATCATTTAATTGCATTTCCCTCATGAAATCTTGTGACAGGAATATATATTAACATTGATTATCTTGTCAGCCCATTAGTGTTTTATGAGAAATCTTGTGATGAATTACAAATTATCCCTACATCATTATTGTATGTATATCACAGAAAAAAATAACCTTTCCATAGATCATATTTTTTGTAAAATGCATGGCACATGTATGCCATTTAATCACATTTTAAATGGTGTGCAAATCTGTTCCATATAGGGATGTAAGAGACTAGTCGACTATCCAATAAGCAGAAGCTTATGGGATAGTCGACTAGTGATGTGATTAGTCACATCCCCCACGCTTTCTGCCTCTATCAGAGAGAGTCATTAAGCAGGGGGAGCAGGAGCCGATGCTGGAGGAAGTCGGCTTTTAAGCCATTCCCCCCCAGCACTGTCTCCACGGGGGGCAGGAGAGGTAGAGGCAACACAGAAACGATGCAAGTGGAGACTGAAGCAGAGACTTCTCCGCTTGCACTGCTTCTGCTGCGATTCTGCTCTTGAAATGTACAAGAGCTCCATTGGGGCTCTTGTACATTTCAAAAGCAGAAGCCCCGCAGGGAGCGCAGGGCCAGCGGGGAAGTCCCCCGCTGGCTCTGCACTCACTTCTGCATTTCAAAGGCTGAGGTGCCACAGGGAGCATGGGGCCAGAGGAGGTTCCCCGCTGGTCCCCCCCTCCCTGCGGGGCTTCCACTTTTGAACTATAGCAAAAGCCCAGAAGGGCTCTTGCTACAGTTCAAAGGTGGAGGTGCCCTTATAGATTAATCAAATAGACAATGGAAATCCCATCGACTATTCGTTAGTTAATATACATTTAACATCCCTGGTTCCATACAACAGTTACAAGTGAATGCTACTGGTAGTACCAAGTAATGGAACTCTAGATTAATTAAGTACAGAGACACTGGGGAGATGAAATTAGTCTGAATCCCAGCCAGTGAGCAGGGTTGCTGCTTCTCCATGGTTAATATTTTCATCTACACTAGTGTGGCCCATTGGATAATTACCCTATTCTCTTCATTCCCCCTGAAACATCTGGCACTGGCTACTGTTGGTGCCAGAATACTGGGCTAGGTGGACCATTGGGATGACCCAGTGTGACACATCATGATACAATCCAGACTAATGAATAGTTATGTTATCCCTGTCTTGAAACCTTGGGTGCCTTACTGCAGAAGCTGCCACATGGGCTGCTCACAAACAGCCTTCTAGCATAGAAATGTGTGACCCCTATATCGGCTGGCTATCTCCTGGACAAAGCAATCTATATTAAGTCTATTATTTGTTTAAGAGAATAATGTGCACACCATTTGTCATCCCAAATGGAGTTACCTAAATACTTCAATGTAAACACACTGTCTTAGATAAAACAATGAAACAAGTTCAATAGTCACAAAGAAACATGGTAAGTGAGTACAAGTGAGGGTTAAAACTCATAAATAGTTATAAGAAAAATAAAGATAAGATGTTGATAGTTGACATTTTCTATAAACAAAACGTATTAACGCCATGCATTTTATGGGTTGTTGATATATAAACACTCAGAATGAAACTCTCATCCTCATCCAGCCTGTTGTTAAAGGGATTTTGTAAATTAAAGAACGCTCTGATGAGAAGGTACCTTTGTATTGCAAAGGAAAACTAACCAACAGAGATTCAAATTCTGCTCTGGGCAATGAAAGGATAACAATATTAATTCTGATAATGCTCTTTTCCCCCAAGTAGCAGCTGTTACATTTCTTACCCTCAAAACATTTTCCCTGGTATCCAAGCTCAACCGTTTTCAACATTAAGTCAGCATTACTGATGTCAGCTGACAAGATATGCTTCCTGTGGGGTAGATTTTCAAAGGAACACTTGGCACCTAGCTCCCTTTTAACTTTCAAATGCCATTTGGACCTTTCCCCCTTGCATGAGGAAAACTTTGAAGGGTTTGAATAATGGGAAGCAGGCCTGCAGTCACACCTTCTTGTACTGTAATCTAGTCAGATTTCATAAACAAAGCAATATCAAGCCATGGATGGGAGACCTCTAAACAAATCCAGATGCTTCAGGAATGGGCGCTCGTGACACCATAACTTGCATGCTTTCCTCTGAGTGGATATTGAATCCACTTCAATGACAGAGCAATGCACTAAGGAGCATTGTAGGAGGTGCTGCCTTTCAAATGTGATATAAACAAAAAAATCCTCTGACCAGTCCTAGTCATCGATGATATAAATTTTTAAAAATGTTGGGGAAAAAAGGAACTTAGGTTCAAATAGTCAAAGACATGCACGTATGTTTGCAAATCAGCTAACTGCATCTAAAATGGGGTTTTATATATAACTGATGGTACCATGCATGAAATGGACAGGTCTGCTTGCATGAGAGTGCATGTGTTTTTTGCAGATGAGATGCAAGTTTGTTTCTTCATAATGGTGATATCCAGATTCTAACGACTTTCATTAAGAGTAGGGGCAGTAACTCTTCCACTACGTCTAGACTGCAGGCTTCTTGTGCAAGAAGCTTTTATCGGAAGAGATCTTCTGCAAAAACTTCTTGCTCAAGAGTGCATCCACACTGCAAAAGCGCACTGAAAAAGCGATGCGCTTTTGTGAAGGAGAGCGTCTAGACTGCATGGACTCACTCTCGAAAGTAAGCTCTGATTGCTATGCACAGAATGGCCACCAGGGCACCTGTGCTTTTTCCTCTTCCCACTTTTTGCACAATGCCCCTCTTCTCTGTCCATGTGACCGTGCCCCTGGGGCGGAACTGATGTTTCCAGTCTCGAGCCCTGTATGGTCCCGGGCGTCTTGCCCTATTAAGTCAGGCTGGCCAGCTCCCCCTCGGCTGGCGGCGTTCTTCAGCTTATCAAGCGTTTCGCTGTGGTTCGTCTCCACCCGAAGTGGAGGAGAGAGGGGGGGCCCGGACCCGCCCTCACTTGCGGGCCCCAACCCAGGGCCCTAAGGACTCAGACCACGCTGTGGTCCCAGTCCGGCTGACGGGGCTGTTCCCCAAAACACGCCAGCCCACGGGCTCGGTTCTCCGCCCTGCCCTGGGCTACTTCCTTTCTCCTCCTTGTCCCCATGTGGGTACTCACAGCCCTCCCGACCTATTGAGCCTTCCTGGGGTGTCGACCGCCTTCTGCGGAGCCTTCTCTGGGGATCTCCCCACCCCTGCTTGGGTGGCCTCCTCCCCCTTCCACACCCCCCCTTCTCCCTGCCTGGGCGGCTTTTGAGTCCCCCCGTCACCCGGGACGTCGGGCCGGACGTCTTCTGATGTCACTGGAGTCGCTCTGACCCCACATCATTGTGACGTGGGGTCGACTCCTCCCCTTCGCTGCAGCCATGGTGACGCTCCCCCGGACGCGCCGCGGCACGGGAGCATCCGGCGCACAGTCGGTAAGGGCTCCCCGGCAGCACCAACAGAGCGCTTAACCCTCGGGGTCCAGTGCTGGGTCTCAGGGCCCCGTCACAGTCCACACACACCTTTTTGCGAAAGAGCTCTTTCACAAAAAGGTGTTCTTCCTCATAGAATGAGGAATACCTATGCCAGAAAACCCCTCTGTTCTTTAGATTTTTTTGCACAAAAATGCGCTTGAGGTGTGGATGCTCTGCAAGTTTTTTGGGAAAAACAGCTGTTTTTCCAAAAAAACTCTGTAGTGTAGACTGCTTGTTAGTCACATTTTCAACAAAAACAATACTAGTGAAGATTAAGAGTGTGTTGCATATTTATATGTCTTAGTTGTATTGGGCTTTCTTATGGACTTTTTTTCCCTTTTGCCTTTTCTGTTACCTTTTCCTCTTTTTTTGGAGGGTGGGGGAAAGGGTTATGTGGACTTTTTTATATAACAAATTAATTTAAAAAAATCACAAATACATTTCGGCTACATCTACACTGCAGGCTTTTTGTGCAAGAACAGCTATTCTTGCGCAAAAACTTGCAGAGCATCTACACTGCACATGTATTCTTGTGCAAGTAAATTTACAGTAAGGCGTCAGAACAGAGGGCTTCTTGTGCAAGAGTTATTCCTCTCCCCACAAGGAATAAGCCCTCTTGCGCAAGACCTCTTGTGCAAGAAGGCAGTGTGGATGGGCAACAGGAGTTTCTTGCGTAAGAAACCCCTATGGCTAAAATGGCCCTCAGAGCTTTCTTGCGCAAGAGAGCAGCCACGCTGCCATGGATGCTCTTGCGCAAAAGCACGTGGCAGTGCGGACATACTCTTGCGCAAGACCTTTTGCACAAGAACTCTTGCGCAAAACAGTTCTTGCACAAAAAGCCTGCAGTGTAGATGTAGCCCTCATGTTTTGTGCCCTGCCAAGTCACAACAGAGCTAGACTGCTTTTACTGAGTTCAGTCTCAGTGGATTTCACAAAACAGACAATCCAGGATTCATTTCTGTGGGTTTGAAACAGATCAATTCCAGCAGGCATGCTTGCAGGCTATGTCTACGCTACAGGTTTTGCCAGAAGAGGCAATGCAAATGAAGTGCTGATTAGCATTTTCTCATGCTTCATTTGCATAATCTCTTCCAATCCATTTTTGCACAAGGGGTTTTTGCGCATAAACAAGCAGTGTGGACATTTCCGTTTTGCGCAAAACCCTCTTTTTGCGCAAGAGGCATAAGGATGTCCAGCTCACCCCCATCTGTC
Organism: Pelochelys cantorii; assembly: GCA_032595735.1. Classification (NCBI taxonomy): domain Eukaryota; kingdom Metazoa; phylum Chordata; order Testudines; family Trionychidae; genus Pelochelys; species Pelochelys cantorii. Next base: position 31,301,393 of record CM064331.1, read on the forward strand.
TTAAAGTGTGATGCCCACAACTGTATCCTCAGATCATTTTCTGCAATACTGCTGCCTAGACAGCTATTCCCCATTTATAGTTGTTCTTTCATTTTTCCTTTCAGAGAGTACTTTGCACTTGTCTTTATTGCATTTCATTTTATTAAATTGGAGAATTGGGTTGAAATTATCAAGGTCCTTTTGAATTCTAATCCACTCCTCCAAAATGCTTGCAAGTGGATGTCATCTGCACATTTTATAAGCATATGCTCCACTCCATTATCCAAGTCCTCAATTAAAATATTGAATAGCACCTCATGAGGGACATAGGTAAGTGCAATTATTTCCATCAGCTCACATAGTTTTTTGGCAGCACAAAAAGTGACCTATTCCCCCAGAATGTGTCATAGGTGAGGGAAAAAAACCCTCTCTTTTGCACTTTAGCTGTGAGTTTACTAAGCTGGCTGAAGAGAGTGCACTACAATCATTATCACAGTCAGTTTGTGATATCAGGTAGTTTGATGTCTAATTCCTCAATCTGAAAGGGCAAACACAGTTTTGTACACACAAATCTTTTTAAAAAATATGAGACCTTCTTGATTTAACACTGTATGACCCTTTCGTATAAAACTGCACATTGCCAACAACTGAAGTCATTCAGTGCAGGCAAAGTCAATTTCCATATTAGCTAATGCATCTTTTCTTGTCTTGTAAGCTACTAGCAGACTTACCTGTTGTTGCCTGGGTCCTTCAGGGCAGAGGGCTGGTGGTGTAGGGGGTGCAGGACTTAGTGCAGGACTTTGAGGATTTGCAGGGGAGTACAGGAGGCCAGAGGCAGTGAGGGTGCGAGACAGAGGGTTGGAGGGGTCTGAGGGGCTCAGGGCAGGGGGTCCCATCTAGTGTAAGACTTTTCTTTTCCCGCAATCACCTCTTGCCATCAGGGGAGTTTTTTCTTCTCCCTCCCCTGCCACCAGGGGCCTCCCCCCCTGCGTCTGGCACTCCAGCCAAGGTATGGGCTGGGGGGGAGCGGGGTGAAGTGTTTGGTGCAGTGGTACTATTTACTCGGAATGCTGGTAGGCAAGATGGCAGAGCCACAGCTCTGCTGGCTACTCCCTTGATAATATGGTTGCCCCCCAGTGGACACGCTGTAGGATAGCTCTCCCCTGCATGCTTGCTGCCCCCAGTAACCACTCTCATATCACATTCCTCCGAACAGCAGCACCTCGCTTCACATGTTTTAGAAAACAGTCCCTTTCCCAGGGCTTCCAATTGTCCTGGAACAACCAAACACTGACCTTGTTTTAAGTTTGAATAAGAGGAAACTGCCTACCAAATTTGGTGGCCATAGCTCTTACTATTTAGGAGGAAGTGTTAAACAAATGGACTCACAGACAGACACAGAGACAGACACACACACTCTAATACATATGTATATGATTTATAGCAGGGACCATAATTTATTCTATGTCTGATCCTGATTGATGTTCTTTAGGCACTGCCAGAATACAAATAACAATAAATAATAATTTGAGTAACACCTTTTAAAAATGTCTACCGTTAGGAACTTGTTTGTATTACTTTGATTCTAGATTAATTTATTCATTTAATATAATGCTTGTATGAACATCATATTTGCTTCCCTCTGTGTATTTTATGGTTTCGGTTAAAACTGAAAAGTGCTGCTAAGTAGAAGTATTGAAGAAAATATTTTCTTTTTACTATTTCATAAAACATGCCCATGCCCACCGATGGGGGTGGAGGTGGGCAGAGAGGGCAGACATCCTGGGGTCCAACAATTCAAAATGGCCTTGGGTTCTCAGCCATGACTGCAGGAGTGGTGGCTGCGGGAGCTGCAGGCACTTCAAATTGCTGCCAGAATACATGCAGCATTCTCCAGGATGCTCTCAGTGCTGGGGGCGGTGGCAGCATGGCACGCTCCAGGTGCCATGGAGGGCTGGCTGCCTTTAGCCCTGCTCTTTCCCGAACCCCTACCCCTTGTGGGAGTATAGAGCTGCCCATCCACCTTGCCCCCAGGAGCCCAGTAAGTCTGTTGGCTCCCCTGAATGTGCCTTCTCCAGGCCCTACACAAACAGAACACATGAAATACTGGTGAGACATGCATGAAACCTAGATGTGGAATTGACCATGCTTTTTTCCCCCCCAGTGAACTATCATTACCAATTCATTTGCCATACTTAGTTTTAACATTTATCACACTAAAAGCAATTGGCATAACATGTGTGCATTCACAAGGAAATAACTCATATTTAAAGAAGTAGACCAGCTATTCTTCAAATTATTCCTTATAACATAGCTGGTTGTTGTTTTTTATTCCTTCATTATGTGAGCATAACAAGCCACACATGCCAGTCACACAGTGATTCCAATTAGAGTACATGACTGGAAAAGTACTCATGAAGAGCTCCATTTCATGTGATGTGACAAACCCCCCCCCCATATTTCTTGTTAGAACTAGTAGTGAAATATTATCCCAAACAATTTGTACCAGCAAAACTCTTAGTGGATTAATTGCTAATATTTTGTAGCAGCTGTGCAAACATCACTTGTGATTCTTATCTTCTGGAAGACAGCATCTTTTTAAATAGGCTTTCAATCTCTGACTCAGAGAAGGTGCTGCATGTGTCCCTGAATTTGTGTGCTTATGATTTACAATGTTTGATTAAAGGTACTAGCAACCAAATTAGGACTGGATGGATGATAAAGAGATGAAAATAATGGCAGACGGGTATTCAAGCCAAACCTACACTTTTGAAAAACTGGAGGCAATTAATAATTTCCTTTCTGAAAACAGGAATTTTTTTTCTGGATGTTACTTGTTTTTATAAGACTGTTCTTGAGCACTGGTTCTCAGCCACTGACGTGTATATCAGTGCTAGTGTTTCAAGCATTTGTGGCTTGTATGCTACTACAGTAGACTTCCGATAATCCGGCACCCTTGGGACCCAGGGGGTGCCGGATTATCGGATATGCCCGAGTATCGGGAGGTACTCCGGAGGGGTGCTGTGACAGGTCTTCCGGGACCCCCACTGCATGGGGGGGTCAGTGGGGAATGGCGCGCGGAGGGGTGAACCCTCCGCTGTGTTGTGGGGAGGGGGTGGAAGCCCCGCGCAGACGGCTTGCAAGCGGCGGTGGCGGAGAGGAGGCGAGAGGCAGGCAGCTGTTTAAGGTGGGCAGGGGGTGTTGGCGGGGAACGGCGCAGCGAGGGGCGAACTCTCCTCCATGTTGCGGGGAGGCGGTGGAAGCCTCAAGCAGCTGGCTTGTAAGCGGCGGCGGCGGTGGAGAGGGGGCGAGAGGCAGGCAGCTGTTTGAGGCGGGCAGGCGGGGGGGGAGGGGCAGCGGGGAACACTGCCTGCCTCTCGCCCCCTCTCCGCCGCTGCCACTTACAAGCTGGCGGCTGAGTTTCCCCGCTTGCAAGCTGGCTGCGTGGGGCTTCCACCACCTCCCTGCAACACGGTGGAGAGTTCGCCCCTCGCCGCGCCGTTTCCCGCCGACACCCGCCCCCCCCCCCCCCCCCCCCGCCTGCCTGCCTGCCTGCCTTCCTTAAACAGCTGCCTGCCCCTCGCCCCCTCTCCGCCACTGCCTCTGGACAGCTCCAATTGTCCGGCTGGCCGGAGCACTTCCGGGTTCCAGTTGGTGCCGGACTATCAGGAGTGCCGGACCACTGGATGCTGGACAATTGGAGTTTTACTGTATAAAGCTCTTTAGAGTTTAAGCTCTCTATGCCTTTGCTTTATGTCCTTGTCAGGCAGTTAAAGTGTGAGGTGGGACCCATCTGCTTTCAGTCTTTAAATGAAGTCAGTACTGAGTTGGGGGCATGACTTTGCAATTCAAATCCCTTCAGTTGGAAAAGTCAACCAGAGTTTCTTTTTAGTTAAAGTTAGGACCTGCCACAAGTTCTAAGTATTTCATTGTGAGGCCCTTGAATTTTCTTCCTTATATTCCATTTGTCTTTTCTTTGTAAGATGGGAGAACTTACTTATTTAGCCAGGTTTGTGGCTCTTGTCCTTCTATTATTATTTTATTTTTACATGTTTAGTGACACTTTTAACAAACAACATATACCAAACTCCATTTGTTTAAATTAACAAACACAGAGAAGGGGGAAAATATAGCTATTTTTCTTTCATTTTTTACGTAGTGTACATCTACCTCAAATATGTACCCGTCTATTTCCTTATTACAGTTACCGTTTTTCTATAGCAGAGAAATTGACCCACCATTATCACAATATGATTTGCTGATTTACTCTCAAAACCAAAGGACAGATCCTTGGGATCAAATTATTTTGCACCCAGCACAGTTAAGTCTAAATATTATCCAGAATGCAAGGAGACATTGAGTCTTATTCTAATTTACAATAAGGACCTTTTACACTGCTCTATTTAATGTAATGTTGTTTCAGCCAATATAAAGTCCCTTTATATGGACAGAGCAGAGCAAAAGAGTCTTAATATAAATGAGAATCTTGCCATCCATTTTTAATTAATTTTTTAAAGTCCCTAAATTAAAAGATAGTGACAATAGATAATTTCTAATTATCTATTCATTTCAATAATGTCATACTAGAGAAAAATACTATTTGGTTTCCTATCAATTTGTCCAGTTAACATATATTTTATGTTGCTGGTGTACTTGTCAGCATAACATGCTTGCCTTTTGTTCACATCCCTGACAAAGGGATAGACACATGTATAAGGTACCCAACTGTGAGTTAATTCCTGCCACAGAATGTTCCAGGGAGCTCAGGTGTTCCCACCAAGGCGTGAATTTTTAAAACTGTTTACTCAGCGACAGAGATGAGGCATCATCAAAGGAGAATTGCAAAGCTAGAATGAGAGCCAGCTCGTTAAAGATGACACTTTTATAATAACACAGATTGAAAGCCTATCTGCCTCCCTACAAACCTCCAGTGCTGCCCTTAGACAGAGATAAATCCTAGAGAAGGTGGAATGTGAGTTGACAATTTCACTTATCGATGCTTTAAGATAGAATACTGCAGAATGTAATAACATTATTTCATTGATTCCATTGTTCTAAACCATTTCTGTAGATCTCTGAAAATATATAAGTAAGGAATGATACCTATCCTTCTCTTGAGTCGTGCATCAAGTGAAATTGCTGTCACAGTCATCCTGTTCTATCAGTGTGCTGCATCTGAGGATTCTATCTGTGTGGTAACTGGAATCTGTCTTTGTGTTTCCAACTGCTTTTATTTTTTCCATATGAGTATCTACCACATATACAACAACACAAGCATTATGCTCATATAGTTAAATTAATACCCTTTGCATTTGGGGCTGTGATGAAGCTCCTTCATTCCAGTCTATTCCTGGCAAGTCTTTCAATGGTTCCCAGCTGTGCCTCAGGTTTTTCAGCTCAACTTCCACAGATCTTCTCCACATTGTTTTTGGGTGACTTCATTTTCACTTACCTTCCGGTGTCCATCATATTGGTATTACGGTGATGGAATCAGTTTCTATAAAGCACATGGCCAGTTCATCTCCAACATCTCCTGGTGCTCATGTCTTCCTCACTGCACTGTGTGAATAAGTCTTAGTTTGAAATTGTTTTAATGAAATTGTTAGGGAGGATTTTTCTGAGGTAGGTTGTACAGAATGAAGGCAGTTTGGACATGTTATACTTTGTCATTCCCTGCCATTCTGCGCTATAACGTGGGAAGTACTCAGTTCTGGGAAATTGTGAGTTTGGTTTTCGTGTTGTATTTTGATTATTTTCAGACTATATTTAAGCTCCTGAAGTTTTTCCTGACTATTAGTTCTGCTTCACATATCCTGGCTTGTTTCACTGTCCTGGCTGACGGTGCTGCCCTAGTATATGAATGTAATCAAGTATGCTTATATAATCACCACTTATTTGAACTAACCACATGGAAAACCAAGGGATTATCTAAACTGGTAACAAAAACTGGTAGGCAAGGGCAACATTTGCCCTCTTGAGCATTGGCTTACCATCACAGTGCACTTTCACCTTGAATAATAATTTAGAGTAATAATAATAAAATACTCTCCTGCAGTTTATCATTGCTGAACTATTGCTGAAATAAATGGAGCTGCAGTGTTTATATCACACCTGCATTTGGCTTTATAATATGTAAGAAGGGGCTGAACTACTGCTTGTTATCAGCCAGCTAAAAGGAGAGAGCTACCCTGGGCATGGGTATGCTCACTCCAATTATTTAGCTCTGCAAGATAATTAACTGTTAACTGTTGATATGTAAATACAGCTCATGCCAGGAGGGGGAAGGAATCTGAGGTGTGGCTATGTAAATCCAATTCAGCCAGGGCTGATGGAGGATCAGTGTTGGAATGAAATGTGTAAATAATTTGGGGCTGTTGTGGGGGTCACTGTAAATAATTTGGGGCTGTTGTGGGGGTCACAAATCATGCTACCCCTAAATGTGGGAACTGTAAAACATGACACCAGTGCTTGCAGGAGAGACACCATCATTGTAAGAGGTCTCCGAGGAACAAGCCTCCCCCTTTTCAGAGTTGAGTGAATGGAGCTGGGGGGAAGAACTAAAGGGCTTGGTCAGCCTGCTTCACACCTACCAGCTAAGAGCTGTAAGATTGGCCCAACCTGCCCCTTTTCCCCCCTTTGTTTTAAGGACAGACCTAAAGCAGACTCCATGACGAGTCTTTTTGCTAGTCCAGTGGGAGCTGGAATATTTTGCTAGTCTAGGTGGTGGCTAAAGAGTTGAAATCACTAAGAGCTGAAATCACTGGTTTGGCTGGGAGCCAGACCCATTGCAGCCAGCGAAGCGGCTAGCAGGAATGACCAGCAGGCAGCTGGTAAGAGCGGCGGTGGCCAGCGGAGTGGCTGGTGGGAATGACTGGCAGGTGGCTGGTAGGAGTGGCAGCAGGTGACCAGCGGCGCGGCCGGTAGGAGTGGCGGCAGGCAACCAGCGGAGTGGCTGGTGGGAACGACTGGCGAGCAGCTGGTAGGATTGGTGGCAGGTGACCAGTGGAGCGGCCAGTGGGAACGAGTGGCAGGTAGGAGCAGAACCGTAGCAGGTGACCAGCGGAGCGGCCGGTAGGAACGACCTGTGAGCGGCCGGTAGGAGCGGACCAAAACAGCTGGTGGGGAGTGGCGGAGTGGCTTGCATTAAAGACTGCAGCAGAACCTTACAGAGAGGTGGGGCTGTTGGCCTCGGACCATGTAAGGTACCCCTATCAATCCCCTCCGCCCCCTTTCCGCCCAGGTTGGGAGGTAAAACCCTGCAGGTGAACTTTTGGACTCTGGGCGGCACTGACCAGGGACAGAGACTTTTGGGGTGTCGGACTTTGGGAGATTCTTGGCTGGGGGGGGCTTAGCTCGTGGTTTGGGCTATGAACTCTGTTTGTGGTATTTTCCCAAGTTAATGCCATATGACTTCTCTCTCTGTTTCATTAAATGTTTCTTTCCTACACTCAGACTCCGTGCTTGCGAGCAGGGAAGCATTGCCTCTCAGAGGTGCCCAGGGGTGTGTGAATTTCCCAGGTTACTGGGTGGGGGCTCAAGCCGGTTCTGTGTGAGATGGACCCCTAGATATTGAACCTGGCCCTGGTTGCTGCCGGGCCTACCCGGCAGAAGGGTTACAAATATTTGAATGTGAGTGAGCCTGAACCTACTCTGGAGAAAATCTATGGGATTTTTGCTACTGAAATCCACAGGAGCAGGATCAAGCCCAGTATATCTAAATATAACATAGGCAGAGTGGTAAAAATACCTTTATGTTATCCACAGTTTAATAGTGATGGATACATTAATTAGAAAACTAATATTAAGCCTATCGGACGGCTGTCTTCAATAAGTATGTGGGGGGTGTGTGTATAGAAAATGTATTTCGGTGTGAAATGCTCAGAAGAGTATTCCAGTGGCCGCCATGAAAGTTGCAAATGCTGACATTGTGAAGTCTCTAGAGCTCTTTCTGTACGTAGGGGTCTGAATATGTGGAACAGCTGGTCAGGTTGGAGTCCCATTATCTCAAGTGGATATGGATACAGGGGCACTGGCTGCATGGAGTTATTTACAGGACTGGGGACTAAAGCCTGAGGCAATGGCATCCTGAGGCACTTGCTTCACTATCAGTGGGGCTGACAGACTGGCCAGGCACCAAGGAAAGGGGAAGGAGGTCTCTGGTGGAAGTGGTGGGGTCGGGGATAGAGAGCTTTCAGCTCTGTCTGGAGAGCACCATGCCTCCCCAAGACAGCCCTCAGAGTTGCCCAGAGTGTGCAGTGTGGTGCTCCAGTGGTGATTTAAAGGGCCCAGGGCTCCAGCTGTGCTCCAGGCCCTTTTGTATCTCTGGGCCCCAGGGAAGTTCCACCCTTTGCACCCTGCTCTACCCCCTTCCCCCGTGGGTCTGTTAACTGTAGCCATAGGACCACTTGTGCACTTAAAATTAAACACGCTTAATTGGATTGGGGCTAATATAGCTAGCACATTTCCCCCCATTATTTGCAAGGCTTTTTCACAGATAAACAAAGTAGAGTAGCACATTTTTAAACAAAAAGGAAATTATTATTCTGAATGCACCAAAAGCTAACAGAAGGAATTGGGAGCTGGTTTAGAATTGGAACTACTTTTAAATTCATAGTTTGAAACTGACTAGATTTTTCTCTATTAACTTCTAGTAATTGGGTTTTTTAAAAACTAATTATTGAAAACAGATCATCTCCTTTGCTGGGACAATTGTTATACAAAAGGATATACTAGCTGGAAAGTTGCCAATATTTATTTCATTACAATGGAATTCCTAAAACATTAAATACAAATTAATATTGAAAAAAATTCATGTTAATTTGCAGTTGAAATTAATGCCAATGTAGTTAATAGCTTTTTAATTTATTGTAAGATGTTGCAATAATAATTTTAACTTAGAAAAACTCACCCCAATAAGAAGCAAAAATACCAAACCTCCCTATAAAACAAAACAAAACAAAACAAAAACAAAACAAAAAAATCTGTCACAGTACAAGAGAGCTTTAATTATAAACTATGTATGGTGTACAAATAACTGGCTAGTTCCTCAGCTAAAAATTGGATAGACCTTTTTACTTCAATTGGATTATATTGTTTTACAACAGGCGAGGTATTGTGATAGCTATAAAATAGAAATACATTTCCAGAAAAAATTTCAGTTACTGAAGACCTCCAATCCAATCTGCTTTAAAATCTAAAACTACTCACATGGGTAATGTAAATGGGGTGAGGTCCTAGAACAACAACAACAAAAGATTATCTTGTCAATTTTAAATACTAATGTTTATAAATCTCTTTATTTATTACCAAGAAATAAATAATAATATATACTCATCATGTGGATATGGGGAAAGTGGTGGATGTAAAATACCTTGACTTTGGCAAAGCTTTTGATACACTTTCTCATCATATTCTTATCAGTAAGTTAAAGAAGTATGGCTTGGATGAGTGGTCCATGAAGTACACAGAAAGCTGTCCAGATCATTGGGCTCAATGTGTAGTGATCAACAGCTCTGTGTCTAATTAGGCAGCCAGCATCAAGCAGAGTGCCACCGGGGTTGGTCCTGGGGCTGATTTTGTTCAACATTTTCATTAATGATTTGGATGATGGGATGTGTAGTGGTGGCCGGGGTTTGTCCCTTCCCGCCTCTTGTCCCTTCCGGCTTGTCCTCCCCCTAACAAGGTCCCTTTTATAGTCCTCCCTTGGCCACTGGCGCTGCCGTCACCTGGCCCCGGTCCAGCCGCGTCAATTTCCCAGTGCCGGCTAGGTTCTCCTGTCCTCCGGCCGGCTGGATCCCCCATGGTCCGTGATGGGGCTGCTCCCCTCCAGGGCTCCCATCGTCGGCTCTCTGCGGCGTCCGGGGCTCCCTCACTCTCCGGGTCCTGCTCGCCGCCTGTGGAGTTTGAGGGCACAGCCAGCTCCTGCTCTCCCCCCTTCCCCTTCCTCCCGCCTCCTGTTTGTACTCACCGGCCGGCATCATGCCCCCGCTCGGTGTCCGAGCCGGCCGGCCGCCCCTGGGTCCCCGGGCCCGTCACTTTCTGCCCCAACCCTTCTGCGCCTGCACACTCGTCCCTTCGTCCGCTGCTCAGGGCGCCGGCAGCGTCGGCGCCTGGGTAGCGGGGGCCCGCCGGCAAGTGGGCCTCCGTGCGGGGGGCGGTTTCCCCATCACACACCTCCCCCTTTTGTCTCTCGCTCTCCTCCCCTTCTTCTACCTGCTCCGCGCACTGTGACAGGAAATCCGCATTCACGTGAGCCTGTCCTGCCCGATGTACTATTTGAAATTTATATTGCTGCAAAAATAGGTACCACCTCATTATGCGGGGGTTAGCTTCCCGCATGTTGTGCATCCATTTCAAGGGCGCGTGGTCCGTAACCAACAGAAAAGGGTTCCCTAGCAGATAGTACCTGAGGGTTTCGACCGCCCATTTAACCGCTAAGGCCTCCTTCTCTATGGTAGAGTAGGCTTGCTCCCGTGGCAGCAGTTTGCGGCTTATATATAGGATGGGGCGCTCTTCATTTCCTTGGTCCTGGGATAGCACTGCCCCTATTCCTACGTTTGAGGCATCCGTTTGCACTATAAATGTCCTCGAAAAATCTGGTTGTGTCAGTAACGGGGCTCTCGTGAGGTGTTGTTTCAGCTGCTGGAAGGCCTTCTCACATTGTTCTATCCAGTGTACTTTCTGGGGATATCCACTCTGTCAACTCCGTTAAGGGGGCTGCCACCATGGTGAAGTGCAGTATGAACCACCTATAGTAGCTGGCCAAGCCCAGGAATTGTCGTACCTGTTTTTTCGTGCTCGGGGTCCTATACCTTTGTACCGCCTCCACCTTGTTCACCTGCGGCTTCAGCTGGCCTCTCCCCATGACATACCCCAGGTAGGTTACTTCCGACTTCCCAAAGGCTCATTTGCTCGGGTTCGCCATCAGCCGGGCCTCCTCAAGGGTTTTCAATATGGCCCAGATATGCCGCAAGTGGTTGCTCCAGGAGGTGCTGTAAATGATAACATCATCAACATATGCAGGGGCGTACCCTTGGTGGTCACTCAAGTTTGTCCATCAGCCATTGAAATGTGGCTGCGGCCCCGTTCAATCTGAACGGCATGGTTAAGAAGTGATACAGCCCAAAGGGGGTGGCAAAGGCAGTTTTCTCTTGGGAGGCAGGCGTGAGGGGGATTTGCCAGTATCCCTTTGTAAGAGCAATCGTCGACAAGTATTGGGCCTCCCCCAGCTTTTCTAGGAGTTCCTCTACTCGGGACATAGGGTACACGTCAAATTTTGAGTAGCGTTAACCTTACGAAAGCCTATACAAAAGCGCAAGGTGCCATCGGGTTTGGGGACTAACACTATCGGACTTCTCCACCCGCTCCTGGACTCTCAGATCACCCCCATCTGCAGCATTTTGCGGATCATCTCTCTAACGGGCTCCCACATCTTTCTAGGCAGGGGCTGGAGGGGTTTGCGTACCTTCCGCCCTGGGGCGGTCTGGATATAGTGGCCGGCCATGGGTGTCCTTCCCGGCTGCGTAGATAGGACGGTTGTGAATTCCTGGAGAAGGGTCTTCACTTCCCTCTTCTGGGCTGCTGTTAGCGCGTCTCCGAGCGTCGCTTCTCCTATCGGGTTGGTTAAGTCCCCCCCCCCCCCCCCGGGCCCTAGCTCGGGTTCCGACAGCTGCATTGTGATCAACATGCTTTCTCGCACCTTTTACCTTTTCAGCAAGTTTATGTGATAGATTTGGGTGCTCTTTCATTTGTCCGTTAATCTAATTTCGTAGTCCATGGTCCCACCTGTCGGAGGACCTCGTAGAGGCCCTGCCACCTTGCCATTAGCTTCGATTCGGCAGAGGGTAAGAGTAATAGAACTTTATCTCCCGGGGCGAATGTGTGGGTTTGTGCCCCCCGGTTATAATATTGGGCCTGTTTTCCCTGGGCCCGTACCAAGTTACCCGTGGCTAGTACCCCAGCGACTTTTAACTTTTTCCTCAGGTCTAGTATGTATGGTATCGTACCCTTCACCGGTGCGTCCATCTCCTCCCAGTTCTCTTTCAGGAGGTCTAGGATGCCCCGGGGTTGTCTCCCGTACAGCAATTCAAAGGGGGAGAAGCCGGTAGAGGCTTGGGGTACCTCCTGGACAGCAAATAAGAGAGCTGGCAGGAAAAGGTCCCAGTCCCTGGGGTCCAACCCCACGAACTTTCTTAACATTGCTTTTAGGGTTCTGTTAAGGTGCTCCACCAGTCCATCGGTTTGGGGGTGGTAAACTGAGGTCCGGAGCTTTTTCACCCTTAACAGCCTACACAGTTCTGCCATTACACACCCCGAGATATTCGTCCCTTGGTCAGTCAAAATTTCCTGGGGTATCCCTACCCTTGCAAACACCTTTACCAGCTTGGCCACCAGAATGGGGGCCTTAGTGCTCCGGAGGGGTACTGCCTCGGGGTATTGGGTGGCATAGTCTATGAGGACTAAAATAAATTGGTTGCCCCTCCTTGACCTCTCTAGCGGTCCCATGAGGTCCATGGCTATTCTTTTAAAGGGTGTATCCACCACCGGGAGGGGGACTAGTGGTGCCTTAGGCACATGCTTCCCCTGTGCTCGTTGGCAGTCTTTGACCTCCTTGTACACCCCAGGCCAATAGAAACATTGTAAGATTCTTTGTAATGTTTTTTCTGCTCCCAAATGTCCGGCCCAGGGGTTGGCATGGGCCAGTTCAAGTACCTGCCAGGGGAACCGAGCGGGTACTAACAGTTGTTGGGTTTCCTCCATCTCCCCCGCTGGGCGAGGACCCGATATAACCGATCGGCTCTTACCTCGAACCGGGGTCCCTCCGGCCTCGTTGTCTCCGTGTCTGTGTTCTCACCTGCCTGCTCCCAAGCACGCTTGAGTGAGGAGTCCTCCCTCTGCTCCTGGAGGAAATCCGCTCCTTTTCCCACTTCTTCCATCTGGTTCCAGCCGGGGGTGGCCTCCGCAGCTTGGGCCTCTGCGGGTTTGTGCTCCGATCCTCGTCCCCAGGGTCGTTCGGCCGCCATCTCCTCCCCGTTTTGGCCCCATTGAGCGACCAACTGCCGAAAGCCCGGCCAATCCCACCCCAGGATCACCGGATATGCCAGCTTTGGGGCCACCGCCACCCGGCATTTCGCTTGCTGGTTGCCCTCCCTTATGTGCACCCATCACGTGGGGTATCATCGGATATCTCCGTGGATAAACTGTACGGCTATGGGCTGTTCCCCGGTATCCCCCTCCGGGACTAATTCCTTCCTGACCTCGGTCTGGTTACACCCGGAGCCGACCAGGGCCCAAACCATTTTCCCTTCCAAGCTTACCTGGACTGTGATCCTAGGGGGGTCCCGTCCTCGGGGTCGGTGGGCTGCTGCCCCCGCCCGCCCGTACGAGCAGTCCATGAAAGGACAGTCCCTGCAGAAATGGCCTTCCTGTCCGCATTTGAAGCATGCCCCTCGCTTCTTGGGCTCGGGGGGCCAGGGTGAGGACCCCTCCTTCTGTGCCAGTGGGCTTTCTCCTAGGCCTGCCGGGGGTCCTTGCCATGATCCCTTGCCCCATCGCCTCCAGGGGATTGGCGGGGGGCCCAGGTCCCACGTCCCCTTGTGGTTTGGGCCCTCCCGGTGGGCAACTTGCCTCCTGACGGGGGTTTGGGGCTTCTTGCGCTGTCTTCTTCCCCTTCGGCTGCCATATAATTCTCGAGGATGGAGGTAGCCTCCCCTAGTGTTGTGGGCTGGTGGCGGCGCACCCATGTCCGGCTGTTGGGTGGCAAGATCTGCAGGAATTGGTTTAAAACAATCATATCCACCATTTGTACAGCCATCTTTCTCTCTGGCTCCAGACACTGTGTAGCGGCCTCCCTCAGTCTCTGCACTACTGTCCATGGCCGTTCCCCCGGCAGGTACCTCTCGGCACGAAACTTCTGCCTGTGGGTCTCTGGGGTGATGCCGGCCTGATCTAAAATCGCTTCCTTGACCTTATGATAGTGCATGGCATCTCGGGCGGATAGTCCTCTATAGGCCACTTGTGCCGGACCCGTTAGGTAGGGGGCCAACAAGGTCGCCTAATGCTCCTTGGGCCATTGGGCAGCCGTCACTACCCTCTCAAATGTTACCAAGAAGGCTTCGGGGTCATCCCCCACCGTCATTTTCACTAGCCATAGAGGCAATGCCAAAGCTGACCCCCCGACTCCACCCTCCCCGGCGGTCCCGGGGGGAGTTGACCCTACAGCTCCCTGTTTCACCCATTGTTCATGCTGCCTCTGCTGGTGCTCCATTAGTTCTAGCACTAGCTGCTGCTGTTCCCTCTGCTGTTCGGTCAGCTGCTGAAGCAGCTGCGTCTGCTGTTGTTGCTGCTGTTGCTGGTTCTCTGCCAGCCATTCCAGCAGTTTTCCCACCTCCATCTTACCCTCTTATCGTGCTTAACCCCCTATCCTAGGTGATCTCTCCTTTTTTTTTTCTTCTCTACCCCCTAAGTTCCCACGTTCTCCACCAGTGTAGCGGTGGCCGGGGTTTGTCCGTAGGACCCTCACCCTGTGCCCTTGCCGCCTCTTGTCCCTTCTGGCTTGTTCTCCCCCTAACGAGGTCCCTCTTATAGTCCTCCCTTGGCCACTGGCGCTGCCGTCACCTGGCCCCGGTCCAGCCGCTTTCCCAGTGCCAGCGAGGTCCTCCTGTCCTCCGGCCGGCTGGATCCCCCATGGTCCGTGATGGGACTGCTCCCCTCCAAGGCTCCCGTCCGGTCGGCTCTCTGCAGCGTCCAGGGCTCCCTCGTTCTCCGGGTTCTGCTCACCACCTGTGGATTTTGAGGGCACAGCCAGCTCCTGCTCTCCCCCCTTCTCCTTCCTCCCACCTCCTGTTTGTACTCACCGGCCGGCGTCACACCCCCGCTTGGTGTCCGAGCCAGCCGGCTGCCCCTGGGTCCCCGGGCCCGTCGCTTTCTGCCCCGACCTGTCTGCGCCTGCGCACTCGTCCCTCCGCCCGCTGCTCAGGGTGCCAGCAGCGTCGGCGCCTGGGCATCAGGGGCCTGCCAGCAAGCAGGCCTCAATGCGGCGGGTGGCTTCCCCGTCACAGGATGGATTGAACCCTCAGCAAGTTCATAAATGACACAAGGGTTAGGAGGAAAGGTAAATAAGCTGGAGGGTAGAAATAGAAATCCAGAGTGCCTAAACAAACTGGAGGATTGGGCCAAAAGTAATCTGATGAGGTTCAACAAGGATAAGATCAGAGTCCTGAGTTCAGAAGAATCCCATGTATGGCTACAGGCTGGGGACCAACTGGCTAAGTGGCAGGTCATCAGAAAAGGACCTGAGGGTTACAGCACATGAAAAGATGTATCAAAAGTGTGCCCTTGTTACCAAGAAGGCTAATGGCATATTGGACTTCACTAGTAGGAGCACTGCAAGTAGAGTAAGGGAAGTGATTATTCTCCATAATCTGGCACTGGTGAGGCCACATCTGGAGTATTGTGTCCAGTTTTGGGACCCCCGCTACAGAAAGGATGTGGACAAATTGGAAAGAGTCCAATGCAGGGCACCAAAAATTATATGGGGATTGGGGCACATGCCTTATGAAGAAAGATTGAGGGTAGTAGACTCATTTGGTCCTCAGAAGAGAAGAATGAGGGGGGTATTTATAGAAACCTTCAGCTTCCTGAAGGAGAGTTCCAGATGACAGAACAAGAAGCAGTGGTCTCAAGTTGCAGTTGGAGAGGCCTAGGTTGGATATTAGAGGAAAAAAAACTATTTCAATAGGAGGGTGGTGAAGCACTCGAACGGGTTACTTATTGAAGTGGCAGAATCTCCATCCTTAGAGGTTTCTAAGGTCAGGCTTGACAAATTCCTGTCTGGAATGATTTATTTGGGTTTGGTCCTGCTTTGAATAGGGTGTTGGACTAGATTAACTCCTGAGAACTCTTCCAACCCTAATCTATGATTCTATGAGCACTTGACATACATAATACAAAGCAATGTTAAAAGAACATTATTATAATACAGCCTTTCATTACATGAACACGTTCTATTTTTCCATAGGACCCCATCCTCAGTCAGTGCACAGCATGGATGGAGCTCATTTAATGAGGAGATCTTTGATATTTTGTTTGCTTCTCATTGCTCAATGTGTAGCTCATTACTTTTATTGTAAACTATTCCAATCTTGCTCTGCAGACAGAATTTTTCATTTGCCTTCTTGGCTTTCCCATGGTACTCATTGCTATAGTATCTGATTATGTTACAAACATGTATTTATTTTCACAGTACCCTTGCAAGGTGCAGATGGTGGTATTATCCCCATTTCACAGATGGGGAGCTGTGGCACAGAGATTTTGGTAAAATATATTGACAAATTTTGGGTGCTCAATGTAAGACACCTAGGGTATGATTTTGCAAAGTATATAGCATAATACAGCACTTTATATATTCAAGCACAGTTCCCCTTTACTTTATTTGCAACTGTGAGTGCTCAGCATTTCTGCAAATAAGACCTTGTTTCTCAAGTCAGCAACCCAGAAAATGAGAGATGCACAGGTTAATGATCACCTTGAAAAGCTTGGTTTCAGTGAATTGCCCATCATCTAAGAACTCTGTGGCAGAGGCAGGGAGAGAATGCAGTTCTCCAGGGCAACATTCACATGTGTTAACCACGAGACCCTCCTTTCTCTTCCTGAAATCTTCTGCCTCGGTTACCACAAATCTTCCAACATCTTTAACAAATGAGTTGGGTTCCTGTAGGTAACAGTCCCTTCCAGTATACAAGCCTGATTCATTCCCAAAGGAAGTCAACTAAATGAAGAGACCTGTGGAAAAATAATATCTAATCATAGAATTAAAGAGTGTATGATAATACATATGCACAAGTGGGCCAAATTCACATTGCATAGGCACCCTTAATCCTGATATTTCCTAACTTTTAAGTGCTTGATTTTTGCAATCTTAAAATTGTGTGTGTGTGTGTGTGTGTGTGTGTGTGTGTGTGTAGTTTCCTGTTTTTTTAAAGTAAACTGAAGAAAACAGAAATCTCAATATGTGGCCTCCTGTTGAAATCCATATGGGCCATCAGCCAGGTTCCAACCTTCAGATTCACCACACAGACCTCTGTCCCTTGAGCTAACAAAGCAACTGTTGGGGTGTGTAATCACTGCCATGGTGATATGTACAGCATGGGCAAACATGATCCCTACTGGTTTACACATGTGTTTTGATGCCCCCTTTCCTCCCTCCCTGCATGCCTGGGATAGATAAGCATGTAGCTGTATCAAGGATGTGACTTCTAATGAATGCCCTGTGTGCAGAACAACGTTATCTTCCTTCTCCCTTTTCCTTTCCCATTCACTCTGAAATATATATATATATTCAGAGAGTTTGTGATGTGAAAAATGCAAGCTTCAGCTAAAAGTTCTGTAAACAATAAATGGGGGTGGGTATAATTATATTTATCAAATGATTATTACTATTCATTATATGCGTGTTCACGTTACTATATAAGAGTTTAAGGGGAGTTTTAATAGATATGTGTATTTACATACTAAATCAGATAAAAGAGTATACATGTGGCTAATTTGTTTCTCACTTGAACAGGATTTTGGGGGTCTAAGGTGGAACAAGTGCCTGCAGTAAAGAAGCCCGTCTACCCCATCTGCCTTTGGATCCTCCTGTTCTTTTCCAACAGCAACAATAAATTGCCATCTTGTATTTCGAATGGCACTAGAGAGAGAGGAGACCCATACTTTGCCAGTGGGTTTCTCAAGATGTTTGCTGACAGCAGAGGATTGATGAGACTCAGGAATCTTGGGTTCCACTTCAGATTCTGGAGGGGGCTATGCTCCAAAATCAGAGATTTCTCTGCCCATTTCTCCAAAGCTTGTCCATTTCAGCCTGTCCTAGTCCTTTTTCTTCCCTACTCCTCATTCCTTGTTTCAGGGCATGTCTAGACTATCTTTGGCTTCTGAAAGAAGATATGCAAATTCAGCGCGAATATGCATATCTTCTTCTGATCCCTTTTTCGGAGGAGTTTTTTCAAAAAAAAAAAAAAAGCAGTCTAGATGGGGGTTTTCACCCCCCTTTTTCGAAAGAACACCATAAACCTCATTTTTTGAGGAATAAGGGTTCTTTCAAAAAAGGGGGGTGGGTTGGGTGAAAACCCCTGTCTAGACTGCTTTTTTTTCCCAAAAAACCTCTTCTGAAAAAGGGATCGGAAGAAGATATGCAAATTCACTCTGAATTTGCATATCTTCTTTCAGAAGCTGAGGGTAGTCTAGGTGTGCCCTCAGTCCCATTATCTTCACCTATTAGTCCTAGTCTCTACTCCCAAGGCTTCTCATTCCTATCCCAACTTCTTTCTTCCTTGCCCAGATAGTCTCAGTCTTCCCTTTGGTCTGTTTGTCCAAATCCCTATTTCCAAAAACTTTCAATCTCTACCCCTCATCACAACCAAGGCAGTCTCTTGGTCCAACTAGTTCCTATTCCAGCTCCCACCCCTGCCCAGTTTCTCATGCCATTTGTTTTTAAGATCAGCCATAGACCAAATGGTGCCCCAGGTGCTTTCCCTTCCATCTTTGGTGCTTTCCCTTCCATTTGTTAAACTTTTGAATATCTTATTCTTATTGTATTTGTAATCCATTTCTTGACTTTGATGCACAATTTGAATGATTTATGCCCGCTATATAAGATGATAAGTTTGCACAGTAGGATCTATAAATCTGTATTTATTCATGTACATATAAGTAAATGAAAAATAGTATATTTCAGTTATTCTTAAAATTAAAAAGTTTCTATAAGCTTAGAGGAAACTAACATTAAGAAACTGATTGATGCACCGACATTAAATATGAGCCATTATTAAATAGTATTATAGTAGGTGACAGCCTTCAAATGTTAATTCTAGTTCTTTAGTTCAAAAGGTTGCTTGTCCCATCTTTGCTCTCACAAACTGAAGCAGAGTGTCAGGGAGATCCAAAGAATGGCCAGTGGCATTTTCAAGCAATAAAGGAGCAAGCAAAGTAAGTCTCTTGTTGGCCATCATTGATTGAAGCTATGTTTTAATGAGCCTAAGCTTCACTTGCAACTATGGCTGGCAGCGTGAAAAGAATCCTCAAAGCTCTCCACACATTAGGAAAAGTGTCCTTCAGCTCTCCATCATGAACAAATTGGAGAACTTGGAGTGGAGAGTCTTCCCATGTTGCAAAATGTGTTGGATGTTGTCCAGTTCAATATAGAGGTCTTTATCATTGACTTCTGAACATTTTCCATGTGTCAGCATTTGCTGAAGGTCTGTACAATTGTCCAAGAGTGTTTTTTGTTTCCACTAGCAGCTTACTTAAGTCATACAACCTTTCTCAGTGCTTTTCATGGTGCTTCATAAGTCCAAACCCTTCTTTGATGGATACCCAAGCAGTGCCAATGAAGGAGCAAAAAAACCCTCCTTCTTGAATTTTTCTTACAAGCTTTTCATCACCTCCTCTCTGCCCTCAAAACCAAAATGTCTCTTCTTCTGATAAATATGAGTTTCCTTGAAGACAGGCTCAGCTCCTAAGTTTTGTGTCATTTCTTTGGCAGCTGCAACAGCATCTTCAAATCCATTGTCTCTGTAGGCTATAATAAAATCAAGATAGCGTCTCATCAAAGTAATAGCAGTTGTGATGTCTATGGACTGAGTCTGTAGTACCAGTTTACAATATTTACTTGGAACAGGATATTGTGCCAAACCAAACTGAGGCCAGACATTTGAAATGAGTGATCTGGTTTGCCAAGCTTTATGCCTTGTGTTGGATTCCAGCCTCGGCTTTACTCAACAGCTCTAGTTACATCAGGGCATCATAAAACTCAGTCACTTGGAACCTCACTGGTCTCACACTATCAGTGCAGCTCTCCGATTGAGGATCATTTAGCATCTTCACGATCAGATTGGTAACATTGTCTGTGAGGATCTTAGACCTAATAGTTGATGCTGAAAACAGGATGTATATCTGTTGCATTATTCCAAAGAGAGACAATGAATATAAAGAATATGACAGTGCATCTGACACACCAGTCTGAGGGAAAGGCAGCAGAAAAAAATCTCTTGGATTCAGCACAAGGATACTTGCCAGGATGCCACTGTTTTTTCTCTTTGTGTCTGCATTATTGTCATAACCTTGGATGCAGTGGTTCTGAAGCTATATTTCATTCTTATTCAAAATGTTCATAATCAGTTCTGTTAGGCTTTTTTCCAGGGGTGTTGTCCACAGGCTGGAAAGAGATAAAGTATTCCTTTACTTGGATAAAGCCATCCTCATCGTCAACAAATCTTGCTGCAAATGACATTTTTTCATTGTGACTAATGTTGGGAGTGTAGATCATTATTACAGCACAGAACTTCACTTTGCTAAGCCACATCAGATGTCATCAAGAACCTTCCTTGCCAGAAGGTCAATCAATGTGTTTTGAATTGTTTTGCTGAACTAATGGCCCATGGCCATTTAAATTTACAAATTACTTGACGTAGGGGCTCATGTATGGCATCATCATATTTCCCAAGGAGCTCTGCCAAACTGAGGAAATTACCATTATGTTCAGTGAAAAACTTATTTGTTGAGCCTTGGAAAGCCAAAATATGCTTTACAAGGAAGAGGGTAATTGAGATCAGATCCTGGAGCCCATTCCTCTGATGCTGGGTTTCTACATTAATAATGTTCTGGATTTCTGCATCTATGCATTTATTCAGCTTGAGCCTGAACTTGACTTCCATCCATTTGAAGCAAGCTGTAAAATGGCCAGGTGACATTTCATGTTACTTCAGAGCATCAGCTAACTTTTGCCAGTATCCAGAAAGTGCAAGCAACGATTTGTCATACTTATAAAATATTTTGCAACAAAACCAGAACACTTTGTCAGTTGATTTCAAGTAAACCAGCCAATGTCAATTCAGTTTCTCACTATTCTCAAGGACTCTTTCACAGTGTGACTTTGAGAAGTGTTGCTTCTGTTTATTTACTGGAAATGTCATATCCTCAGTTTTTCCTGGTCTGTTCAAAATTGTATAATGGTTATCGGCAGAATTTAAGATTGCCAGCCATAAAGCAGGATCTGATGGATTGATTTTAATTTTTCTCACTGCTGTTTCTGTCATTATGCAAAGCAAATTCTTCTTTATCATTTCTCTCCTCTTCATGTAAGCCAGATTTTTCTTTCTTATTACTTTCTTTTTCATGTGAGCCACATTCTTCATTATCATCACTCTCCTCTATGCCACCAGGAAAACTGGACATTTCACCATCACTTTCCTTACATTTTTCATTCTTTAACTTTAAGGAAATATGCAAATATCTTAAGTAATAGGAATTGCATCATTTATGATTTACTCCTCAATTTCTTTTGTTCTGGAACAATCAGCATTGCCTAAAATAAGCAATAAACTCTGTAGTTGATTGTTTTGAAGTTAGACTGTACTCCATTTGGCAATGGATTGTCTTTCTGGATGCTCATCTTTCACATCTGTCCATCTGGGTTGTCACTGCAAATAGTCATCATTATGGATGGTGGTTTTCCTGATATTGTCACTGCCTTGTATATAGAATAAGGATTAATCAAATGTGATCACATCTTGTTCATTCAGACATATATTTATTTTGCTGCTGAAGTGTTTCATTTTTTCTGTGCTTTCTCTTAATGTTTCCCATATAGTGCTTTATCTGCTGCTGAGTCGGTGGTGTGTATTTTTTCCTTTACATTTTTGCTAGGTCACTGATTCTATATGTCTACAGAACATGACAAGTTTTGTTTACGTTCTTTCAAAATTTTAGTTATTGCACCTGCATCTTTGATGCCCAGCAGTGCATGTTGACATATCTGTGTGCTGTTCATTGCTCACAGTCCAAACTATGAATGGTGCTGTATGTTCTCCTTGCTTTGTGAAATATTGATCTGTGGCCTCTGTGTGTCTTTGATCTGCTGTGTTCAATGCATAGAGGAAAAAAATCCTACCTGGGATAACTCCAATGATTTCAGAAGTGTTACCAAAGGGGTAATTTGTGTGCAGATATAATATTTTAGGATTTCTGACGGTGTCTATCAAGTATCTGTAATATCCTACTTTTCTGACGACATGAGTTGCTAAGTGCATGATGATATATTTTCACATTACCAGATAGGAGTAAAAATTCCAATCTTTCTTTTTTAGTTTAGGTGCAAAGATATACCTTTATTATTGGGTCTGGCTGTCCAGTTAGAAACCAGGTCTCTATTGAACTTCACAGGGGCTGGGACTAGCAAGCCATTGTGTTCCCTCTAAGGTTTCACCACATAGCTCAGTTCTTAGTAATTTCAGCTCTTAGATTTCAGTAGTTAGTGGGGAACCTCACTGCTAGTGCAGCCTCTCCATTATCTTTCACTGAAACACCACTGCATCAGGTCAAAGGCCTTGTCTACGATCACTGGGAGATCAGTGATGCAAGGATAGATTGCTGCGGAGGGGGGAAGAGTTGATTTAGCGGGTCTAGAAAAGACCCACTAAATGGACTGCTGTTAAGGCTTTCATTGATGCTAGTACTCCAGCAGATTGAGAAGTGTAAGGAGGGTTTTGGTCATCGACCTCCACCCCTCCCCAGCTCTGAGCTGTCCCACAGCTGCCCAGCCTGTTGTCATTTTATCATTGATATTTTACTGAAAGTGATGACATGGTCATGGGCTTTTGTGAATTGTATGTGGAAAACTGCATTGAATTCTAGGCACCACATAATATCGACAAGTTAGAAATTCAGAGAAGAGGAACAAAAATTAAAAAGACGGATGAAACTGGCTCTAAGGAAAGCTTAAAATAGTTATATATGTGCAGCTTGGCTAAATGATGACTCATTGGGACATATATGGTATAAAGGGATTAAACACTTGGCTGTGGTTGGAGAAGAAATATTTAATTACAAGGACGTGCAACTAGGAACAATGAGGTGACATTAAGATGAATTTTTTTAGGTTCTATAGCAGGAAATCTTCCTGACATCAGGGATGGAGAACCTTTTTTTTGGCTTGGGAGCTGATGACCCACAGAAAACTCAGTCGGGTTTTCTGTGAGAAGAAAAAACCAACCCTCTCTGGCATGGAGAAAGAGAAAGACATTCTTCCCATTTCCCTCGCACACCAGAGCCTGGGGGGCCCAGGCTAGTCGATTTTGTGTGCTCCAGACCCACCCTTGAGTGGTGGGGGGTTGAGGTAGGGAGATAGAGCACTAGCACAAGCTCCCCAATGCTGGGAGGGGAGCAGCCCTGAGCTTCAGGGGCCAGATCCTGGAAGTGCCTAAGGTCCCCCACCCCTGTATTAGGCTCTGTGGAATAATTTCCTAGGAAAGTGGTGGAAATACCCCGTGCCTGGCACTTTCAACTGTAAACTGTAAAAAACTGTAGAAAATGTCCTGTGTAGAACACTCCTGCAGTGGCAGAGAGATTGGACTGGGTGATCTAATAGAGTGTAATGATTCCACCTTAAAAGTGTCTGTTTCTAGCAAGCTCCAGGAGAAGAAAAAAATGCACAAATGTTAAGAATGGGATGCATTCGAGGACAATAGGACTCCAGAGCTCTCATGTGTAAAGACAAAGAAGCAATTAGCAGGAACAGATACTTTATGGCAGATGCATTAATTCTGCTATTATGTATATGTAATTGCATGGCAGAGTAGAGGAACATCATCTTTCACTTCACCTAAGTCAGCTTTTGTGGCAGAGGGCTAGAGAAGCAAGGAAAAGGGATTGTTTTAATCCCCCAAAGCACAGTGGTAATTGCTCAGCAATTTCTCTGCACATTCGCTATCATTTCTTTTTTCCTACTTTACTTTTTCTGCTATCTACTTTCATTCTTTACTAATGTTGCCAACTCCCCCTCCCAACTTCTAAAATCTTTTCTTCCTTTTCTTTTCACAATTATCCCTTTGTTAAGTTATAAACAACGGGACAAAATTTATCCTTAACGCAAAACTACGGACATAAATGGAATTACTTCATGGATGAATTTGGTCCAAAGTTCTTAGAAAAGATTGAAGAAAGCTTAAGGTCATTCAAATTCTAAGACAGGGGATAGAGGCAGCTTTCTAAAATGTCTGCAAATGAAGATGGGAATGCCATTAGAGGGAGTTGCAACTCAGTACACAGACTGAATAGAGTCAATAAAAAAAGGTTTATTCAAAAATGTTATAAATTAGGCACTACCTTAGATTCCTTCAGTCTCCTTTTCTTGTATTTCATCTCTTGTCTTGACATTCAGTCTGAAGTATTTCCTCTAACAGTAAAGAGAGATTTTCCAAGCTCGAGAGCCTAATTAGGAAAAAGGTTCTCCTGCCTTTCACCCCTGCATTATAAGTGCCGATTCTCTCCAGAGCACCTTCTACAATGAAGGCATTTATAACTGAGAGTGTCACAGTAGGAAACTGTACGCATTTATTGTATAAAAAATGAAAACTACAGACTGAAAATAGGCATAGTTCAAGTACTGCAGTGTACCTGCTTTGTGTCTGTTTTCTGATTATGGCAGTGTATAATAGCTCCGGGAAAACACAGGCTAGAGATGGGCTCAAAAGATTGGGAAAATGCAGGGTACTGTGTATCTGAACTGGTCACTTCCAATAGGTTCTGTAGTGATAAGTACTCATTCTAAATTACAGTGGAGAATTAACCCAGTAGCTTTTGTTGTAAGGATTCTTTTTACTTCTGAAGCTGCCCCCTTTATCATGTTTTCGGTTACCACAACTGCTATGTGAGAGTCTGGCAAAACTGTGCATTACACAAAGTAGTGAACAAACACAAAAAAGTATATTCATTTACTAGTGTCAACTCTCCTCTGTTGGTTTCAGACTATGCTGCTTTCAACTATGCAGGTAACTTTTCAGTTTAATTCTATTCTGTATGTCCACTACCCTTCTCTCACTTCTGTTCTCTGCACATTTGATCATGGGTTACACCAAAGAACAACCTGATGAAGAGACTTGAAGAGCACAAGATGGATTATTATTATTTTTTGTTTTAAAGCTTGGTTGATCAAAAAACTCTTTGGAAACCCTAAAAGTGGTTTTCATGCAGCTACAATCTGCTGGAAGAGACTGTTTGGAGATTAGCAAATGTTTCACTGTAGCAGAGCTCTGCAGGTTACAGAAGAGTCCTGCAGACCAGCAGTGTTCCACATACAACAGGCTGACAGTCCTGCTTTAGTTCTCTGTCATCCCAGAGTTAAGTGGCAAAACTCCCACTGTTAAGAGACTACAGTATTGTGCAGCCAAGTATTATCAAGCAAACACACCAAATTCTTTCAAAACAATCCCCTATACTTTTACATAAACCTGTTAAAAGCTTAATTTCATTAAAAGGTAAAATACAATATTAAAAAGACCCACTAAAGAGTGAATATTCCTGGAGCCTGGTTTATTCCATGCCAGTTGCAGCTCCTGGTGTGAACAAGAGGAAGGTATGCTTGTAGAATGGTTCTTTGAGCCAGTGCTGGTCCAGTTCTTAAGATTATGTCCACACTACACAGCGTTTAACAACAGCTGTTTCGGTGCTAAAAGTCAGGCAGTGGAAACACTGTTTGTCTGCACTTTTGTCAACAAAAATCTTCTACACACTACAAGCGGTGTTTGCTTTGTCAGTAGCAGAGCACTCCTGCTGACAAAGCACTGTTTTCAAATCTTTTGTCATTCAGGGTTTTTTTAAACACCTCTGAATAACCAAAGTTTTGTTGCTTAATTGCCAATGTAGACAAATCCTCAGAGCAGTTGCTATCATACTTTTATATTAGGAAAAAAACCCTAAATCTCTAGGGGTTATGGTATAATATAGTGTTCAGTGTGCCACCCTAAGGTAAAGCAGGAGTTTGGGTCTCAGGCCTCTTCTCCATTAAAGTCAACTAGAGTTTTTCTATTGTTTTCAATAGGAGCAGGATCTGGCCCGAGGCAGGTGAAGTATTTACAGAACTTCTTTGAAGCAGGGCTGTGTGCAGCCTCCAAAGTCAGAAGAACACAATTGCTTGTTATGTGGAATAGCTTTTTAAGAAACTATATTATATAATGTACTTTATGTGCTGCTTTCTGGATGGAGCTTCCTTTTAATTGCTAATTACTATAAAAACACAGGATCTTCCTCTCCTATTTCTTTCCACTTCATCTCTGTTATATTAATATCTACTAGCTCTGCCATCACTGTAATTTCATTTGTTTTATATTTGCTGTGGTGTGCCACAATTAACATATCTGACATTGTAATCTGTGTTTGTTCTTCATGGGTTATGCAGCTTGCTCCTGTCCATAAAAAATTCATTTGTCCAGGTTAATTTCAGTACATTGCTGTGTTCTGGGCAGCCACACTATACATTTGAGTTTGAGTCCTAATCTTGGTCTTTAATTGGCTACCCGAGCATGTTCTAAAATGTGGAGGAGTCAGCAAAGTACAACTTGTGCCAATAATGGATTTTTAGATTCACTGGTAATTAAAAAAATATTTGAGGTCAAACTGAAAATGAAATGTTTGGAAAATTTTGGTGAATCTAAAAGTTGAAAATTATTTTAATATGGGTGGAACAAAATGATTTGTCAGACTGATAAAAAAGTTTTAGTTTGATTTTTAAACATTTTTCAATGTTTTTGGTTTATTTTTTATAATTAAATCAGATTTTGAAATGAAAAGTAGAAAATTCAAAACTAATTTAGAAAAAACCAAAATGAGTGATTTTTTCTTCAGATTTTTAAAGGTTTATTTTCATGAAAACTATGAAACAAAACTAAAATGAATTTACAAAATATCTGTGTTACCAAATATATGCTTTTCCCAAAAAAGTTTCATAAGGAACATTTAGCTCAGTTGAACAAAAGAGCCAGTATGGGGTGGGGAAGAGAGAGAGAGGTGTCCTATTGAATATGTCTAGGCCCACAACAGGAAGTCTCGACAATCAACCAAACTGCTGATGTTCAGCAATGCATTGTGGGATTTGTCCGACCGGGGAGACCGCAAAGAAAGGAAGATCTGATTATAGCAGCTCGCCAGCACCCAGAGTATTAAACTTGATAAGTCCAGTATTGTGAGGTGAACTGGGGATACATAGGGCCATCCAGACTACATGGCTCCATCGACAGAGCCATGTAGATTTGTTTACTCGGCAAAGGGAAATGAAGCAGCGATTTAAATAATTGCCGCTTCATTTAAATTAAAATGGCTGCCGCGCTGTGCCAATCAGCTGTTTGTCGGCACAGCGCTGTAGTCTGGACGCTCCACGGTCAACATCAAAGGCATTTGTCGACCTCCCTGGTATGCCTTGTGGGATGAGGTTTACCAGGGAGGTCGACAAATGCCTTTGATGTCGACCGTGGAGCGTCCAGACTACAGTGCTGTGCCAACAAACAGCTGATCGGCACAGCGCGGCAGCCATTTTAATTTAAATGAAGCGGCGATTATTTAAATTGCCGCTTCATTTCCCTTTGCCTACAACCCTAATCTACATGGCTCCGTCGACAGAGCCATGTAGTCTAGACGCACCCATAGAGTCCTACAAATCTGTGAATATCCACATCTGCCATGGACCAGTTTATTGGGTAGTGGCTGGACTGCAAATAAAACCACACAGGGGTCTGCATCCAACTCAGGTAGCTTAGGGTGTGCAGAACACTCAGGGCCAGTATGAGATGGCTTGCTGCTGTGGGTGTATATGCAGATACAGGTAAAAGATGGCAAGAGGGTTAGATTGTGGGTTGATACTGACAGTTATGGATCCACATTTTTGTATCTATGCGGGGCTCTAGGGATAAAGTAGGAGACATTGTAGGCATCCAGGAGTCAAGGAGACCCAAGAGGGTCAGGGAAAGGAATAAAAGGGCTCAGAAGAAGGTAGAAATCCCACTAGCAAAACTTCCACTGGCTTCAATAGGATCAGACTTTTACAGTTTGGAAGAAGGATGTCTTGTAATTCAGGATTGGGGGAAAGGGGAGAAAATGTAACCAAAATAATGTTTTGATAACTTCAAATAAGCTTTGGATAAGCATCGGAAATTTGAGTTTACCTGAACTTTGAATTGAACCTTTTGATGTTCATCCCTTACTAGTTTAAACAGATCATCAGTGTATCTGTCACATTGCCTTATACTCTGTCCAGTCACATTGTGTCAGATGGCATTTTTTACACTAGGCCTGATGGACGGAATAGCTTGTGACAAGGAATAACTTTAATGTAAATTGACATAATGTGCTACAATATTGAGAAAATACCCTCAACATGTTAAAGTGTTCTTGACACATGGAAAACTCCAGAAGCAAATGTCTGATTCTTTATATGTATTATCCTTGATCTAGGTAGCAGTTATATTTTTTTACAGCACCTTTCTTTGCAGTATGTTTGGAAGCACTTTGGTTTCAAAAAGTCCAAACCACGAGGTAGGCTTTCTTATAAAGGCTGTGTGAGATGGTAGTGGATCAGTTGATTCAGTGGCCAGTGAATCAGTAAAGTCTCCTCATTTGGGGTTCAGAGTGTGGAGTGTGCAGCTATAGATAAAGAAAAAATGAGTCGTCATAACCAGAAATTAAGCAAAACTCTCCTTAACATGGGGTACAGCCCCGTCCTTCTGATCATTGGCTATGAGACACTGGCTTCTCATAGTCATTCCCCGTTTTTCATTGATAAGGAACAACTATAGCAGAGCTATAGTTCCATTTGAGAACTTGACTGTGCCTTCAGTCCCCATCCTTCTCTAATTAGTCTCCCATGAGAACTCTCAAGACTTCTCAGCTGAGAGCTGATTTTCTGTTCTCTTGAAAACAAGTAGGGTTTCAACCCTCAGATTATTTGAACCTAACCTCAAACACTGTCTCTTCCTTTTCTTTTCTAGAAAAGATTTATGTGTGTGTGGTGAAATGTCTCTTTGAATCTTTTCAATTTAGTTTCAGATCTAGGAATACTGATCTGATTGGTCAATATCTCCTTTTGATATTGCTGGTGTCCGTGCTGATTCTTTTAGATCTATCAACTTGTCTTTGATAACAGTAACCTGTAGGTGGTATTGACTAAAAATGGCTAGAAAACAATAATTCCATTTCACAAAAATGTTGAGGTTTTTGTATTTGGTTTTGTTCCCCAAAGAGAGAGACACAGAGAGAGAGAGAGAGAGAGAGAGAGAGAGACTCATCATTATCCAATAACCCAGTAAGTGGTCAATTGATTTATGAGGTGGGATACCTATCTGGAAATGATTCTCCCATCTTCAAACTGGCCCTTGAGCTGCAGTCCTCGTGTGCTATTTATGATTATGATAGCAGGTCTGTCTTAAGTTTAATACTTGCTATCCCTTCTGTAAGAAAAGAAAACAGTAGTACTCAGAAAATGGGGTGATATTTTTTGAATTACTAGCTTACTCTTTGAAATTACAGTTTCAGGACATCTGAAACTGTTTGCCAATTTGGGTCAAATTCAGTGACTGGTTTTAGTCAAAATAGTTGATTTAAAAAAATGTTTCATTTCTCCATTTTTCAAATGAAATAGAAAAAATATGTAAAACACCTTTGGTTTTGGTTTTGAAATAAATAACAGTAAATAAATGGATTTCAGGTTGCCTCTAAATTAATTGTTTTTTCATTTTTCAGTTGGCCACCAAAGTGAAAAATCAATCATTTGCTCAGTTTTATGTCCCAGTAATAAAGCAGTTGCCTTACAGCAAAGTGTTATTTACTTAGAACAAATCATTTAAGAGAAATCGAATCTTAAAATAATAAACAGACTATGTGCATGTCTAGCCTACTTGGTGTCTATCCATCTTCCACATGAGAATTAAGCTTTCCATATTCTCTCCCTCCCCTAAAACCTCTTGCATCTCAGTGACATAATCTATTCACTTAATTCACAAATGAAGCTGGTTGGCATTTTTCAGATGAATAGTTTATTTGATGAAGAATGAAGTTGTGGTCAAGCCAAAACTATTTGTAAATTTGACACGTTCATAACACAGACAGAAAAGGACAAGAAGGAGGAGGAAGCCATTCTGGGGCTGTGCCCACCCCTGGACCTTTATTATTAATTATACTTGTATTTTCATTAGCACCTAAAAGACTCACTCCTGGACCAGTACCCCACTGTGTTTAGTACATTATAAATAACCTTTAGTCCAGTGGTTAAGATGCTTCCCTGAAATACAGAAAACACAGGTTTCAATCTTTGCTTAGAAACAGTCTTTTTAAATTCACCAGAAAATCTGAAGAATTTTAGGTTCTGATCTGAAAAAAATAATCAGTTTCTCACCCAATTTTACCCACAAATAATTTCTTTCCTGGTTTCCTTCAGAGAGAGTGTCTTTAAAAGTTACTCAGTGTTTCTGGTCACCCCCTTTCTCAGAGAAAAAGTCACTTTTTAACTGTTTACTACTAATTGAAAGTCTTTGCTGTTGCACAGATGTGGCAGTGGGACCAAGTAAGTAGCCACTTGTGCAGTCTCTCTCACACAACCAATGAAATTGTTGCATACAAATTAGAGTAAGATGGTGATTAGTTGAATTACTGCTGATTACACTGTGATCTAGGATTTTTGGCATTACATAGCTACATGCTTTCATCATCATCATCATCATCAACAACCATGGACTCAACGCCCATTGGTGTCCGATGCCTCCCTCACTATTTCCTTCCATCTTTCCTTGTCCAGTGTGGAGTGGCTTAGTTTCTGTAGACTAGCTCCACACCAATCTACTATATCATCTACCCATTCTCTGTGGCATTTGCCTCTCCTATTTGGACCATTCATTATGCCGAATACCAGGGTCTTAACTTTCCGCTTATTGTTCATTCTGCAGATATGCCCGAATAGCTGTAACTTCTGTTGTATAACCTTCTGCAGTAGGTTCTCTTTCGGCTGTATCTTCCTATATAATTCCTCATTGGTGACCTTCTGCATGCATCCTATTCTCAGGATCTTTCTATAACAACTCCTCTCGAACACCAATATCCTTCTCTTCAAATCTTTCGTTGCCACCCGTGTCTCACATCCATACAACATTCTGCTAAATACACATGTTTTCAAGACTGTAAGCTAAGCTAATCGTTTCTAAGCTAATTGCTTTACTTTTCCAGATCTTATCCATGCCTTCAAACTCACTCTTGCTTTCGCTACTCTAGTCGTTATTTCCTTCTTACAGTCTAGATCATACTTCAAGTTGCTCCCCAAATATGGGAACTTCTCTATATTTTCTAGTTCGATCCCATCTACACTGATCTTCCTTCCTGTTTGCTTGTCTCCAAATATGATTGTCTTTGTTTTATCGATATTCATAATCAATCCATACCGCTTCCCTTCCTCATTTAGCACCTGCACCGTTCTCGCTAGCTTCTCTTAATCTTCCTCGATGATAACTATATCATCCGCAAACCTCAAGTTGTTAATAATTTGTAAAGACAAAATGGCTGTGAATGTAAAAAGTGGGCAGTAACAGACTGTCAATCTCAGTGCTGGTTGAATTTGGTGATATTCTAAATAAAAGGGTCTGTCAACCATGCTTGTAGCTGTTTCCATCATTTCACATTGACTCACCAGACTGTCTAGTTTTCACAGTGACATGGAGTGAGAATCCTGGAATTTTATGATGTAGATAGAAGTTAGATCTGTTAACTTCCAGCAGCTGCAAAACAAAGCTTACAGCTTCAGTAGAGACAAGTGAAAGGAATCATAAACCTTCCCCTGTTGTTTTTTTAAGTGTGGGTCAGTGTGTTTTCATCTGGGAGGCATTGTTATGTCTTCCTACTTGTTTTTCTAAGAGACCCCTACTAAACAGGGAAGTTTAATAACTGAATATAAATAGTATAAATAGTAACATTATCTCCCTTACCAGATCACATATATTCTTTATTACATATCTTAGATTACTACATAGGCAGCTACATATCTGCCACAATTACATCTGTGGCCCATAGACTTCACTAGCTCCTAATTCATTACTGGGAAAATTCAAAGTGCTGGATTTAATAGTAGTTTTACTATGAGGGCTCTGCTTATTTTCTAGATCACGTTTCCTTCTTCCAGCCCAGCAGCTGAGATCATCTGAGATGCTGAGCTGACAGAAATTTAGAGCAGCACTCAGGCCAGACACGTAGGGCTAAATATTCAAAGAATGTCATGCGATTCATCATAATTGAATATGTATATCAGATGCAAAATTGTGCCCATTCAAACAAGTTACCATACTTTCAAAGGACATCAGTCAGAAATGGTGATAAAAAGTCTAAGCAACTCCCTGGACAATTTTTTTAGCCATCAGTTACGATAGCAACCTGGAATTCCCTGCATGTTTAGTAACCGAGAGACTATCCAAAGCTTTGCAATGGTATGTTTTAGGCATTCTTCCTTCTTCTAGGTCTGGTTATAATCTTGTTTTAAAACACATTTGAGATTTAATTACTTCATGTTCATAAATAATTTTCATAATGGAGAGTGCTATGAAAGTACCAAGTATTAATGTTATTGCACGTACATTATGCCAGACATCTTCTTGGCTCTGGGTAAATGTGCAATAGGTAAGAGTAACTGGGTGTATTCACCTTTAAAGTCTAAGGCTAGCCTCTGTGGCCAGCATTAAACCTTTCAACAGTTTCTGGAAAGACTGTCTGTGGAACATGAAATATAAGGGAGAGGAATTTGTCTCAAGAAGGTACTTTGGAGTTTGGGAAGAAACCACAACCTGCTGACTATTAAAGGCTTGGTTTTTGGAGTTCTAGCCTGTAGGGTAGATTGATTCTCTCTTCTCAGTACTCTTGGGACTATGAGAAGAACATGGCTTCTCTTGGCACCTAAGAGTTTGGTTCAGAATCTGGGAAAACGTTCTAGGAAACTGGCATAATATTAAGATTCTCTCTTCCCTCAGATCAGGGAAATATTTGCAGGGAGCTGGGAGGGCCTGTCACGCTGATTTTGGGAATAAATGTTTGAAGAGGACTAAACTGACAGGGTCTCTAGTTTGCTTCATACTGACACAGACAGAAAAAAATGTGTAAGTTCAAGGATTTGACAAGACAGCACTCTCTGATGGAGAAGAAATAAAATTGGTTACTGTATTTGATGACTGAAAGGACTTACTTGAGTATAGACTACGTTAATCCTATTTCTTAAAAGGTTTCTATATTTTAAAATCTGTAATGCTTAGGTTTCAACACAGAGTAATCTCACATGATACAAATGAAACTTTTTGCTGGTTGCCACTGCAGTTCTACCCTGGATGTTCTGTGGGTGTTCTCAGGCAGAATGTGAGGAGGTTTGGTGCAGGTATGCACTCAGAAGTCTGGATGCTTCTTATATGAGCTCCCCAAACTTTCTGCATCTATGGAATTGGGTTAGAAATCCCTTAATCAGATTTTCCATGAGATTTCTGTTATTTCCTGCTTTCTGTTGGCCCTTCACACATTTTAGTGATAATCCTTCTTTCTGTTCTAGCCAAAACTTTGAAGTTCAGAGGCTCAAAATGTCAAAAGCTAAGGACAATGAAAGGAAGCTGAAGTTTTCTGAACTTCAAGAAAATCCTGTCTTGACTTTCCATTGTTGTTGTTTTGGAGAGTTGTTTTGTTTAGTGGAATTAGTTTACTCAATCTATTGTTAATTACTAGCTCTGTGTTCTCAAGCATTTATTCCAGCCTGTCTGACTCACAAAAGACCTCCCCTCCCACCTCTGCTTGAACCAAAGCTTAGAAAACTTAAAAAAGCAATGAAAAATCAGGGGAAGATACGCCTAAACCCTCTAGAAATTCCCCTTGCCTTATTTACATAAAAATGGGACAGAATGGAGAACAGCATACAGAATGGAGAACAGCAATTCCAAGGCAAGAACCCTATTGAACCCTGAGACACAGAAATCAGGGAAGCATTATGGGACACCTCTGCTCCAGATGCTAATGAACCCATGACTGCACAGATCAGTAATTATCAGACCAATTCTAGTAATAAATCCTTTATTGGTATCCAAAATACTGAAGCTGCCTAACTGAATTGTGAGCTCCCTTGAAGGAACACTGTCCCTAGCCAGAAATGATTAATTCCTATTGTCTAGGCTAAATAAAACAATTTTGTAATACCCCCTTGAATTAGCAGTTACGCCCTAAATAGACCTAGTATTCTCCCTTGAACCATTATTCTGCTTGTCTCCAAGGCTATGTCTAAACTACATTCCTCTTTCGAAAGAGGAATGTAAATGAGCCCTATCAAAAATTCAAATGAAGTGTGGATTTACATATCTCGTGCTTCATTTGCATAATCATGTGAGCGCTTTTTTGAAAAAGAAACCACAGTGTGTAGATGGGGTTCTTCTGGGGAAAAAAACCATTTTTCGAAAGAACCCGTACTTCTGAAAATGAAGTCTAGACTTCGGTTTCTTTTTCGAAAAAGCGCTATCACGCGATTATGCAAATGAAGCGTGAGATTTGTAAATCCACACTTCATTTGAATTTTCAATTGGGCTCATTTACATTCCTCTTTCAAAGGAGGAATGTAGTTTAGACGTGCCCCAACAGTCTGGACTTACAGCTACCATCACCACCTAGGAAACCTCGATTGATCCAAGCTTCTCTCACTCACACACACACACACACACACACACACACACACACACACACACACACATTCCTCCTGACCTGTGATCAGTTATGGTTTACTAGTGCTAACGTTTGTAATCAGATTTGTTAGATTTAACATTGTAACTGTTTTGTTTGTTTCATTCCCCTTTTATATAAATCTCTCTCTCTCTTTCTCTCTTCCCTGTTTTTGGCTTCCCCATTCACTCTGCAATAATGTTCCTTGTACCTAAGCTAAAGATCTCTGTAGTGCCCAAAAATCCTATGGGTTTGCTCATCAAGTGGGTTACTAGCAGAATGATTGTAATGTGAAAGAGAGGATAGGGATGTGCTGAACCTGAGGGCATATGAGGGAGGCAGCTTAAAGTGCTGTTAAGCCCAGCCCACTGAGTCCAAGGGCACATGAGGGTCACAGTTTGATATTATTGAATCCAGGGATATGCAAAGGGTCAGCTTGTGAGTGCTGATTAACTGGTCCTTTCAGACATGCTCTGTTAGTGGGTGCGAGTTTGTGTGTGTTCATCCGATTCCAGGGTGGGAAGAACCTCGCTCTGGAGAATCTAGGTCCTGCAGGATAGCTGCATTGGGAGGGAACTGGCAGAAGGGAGTAGTAGTAGTGCTCCAGATGAGAACACAAGATGCATATTGGGGTATGCTCATTTATTAGGGATACTCTTCTGAGAGCGGGGATCAATAATTCTACCAAAGTAATGGGCAAATCTGGTAATACAATGTATTCAGCTAATAATAGGAACTGAACATGCTTTATAAATGATCTGTTGGTGTGGGGGTTTTGATTAATTACGGACATATATTTTAGCTGCATCATAACATAAATAAAAGTATATTCTAGCAATGGAAGAATCTTAAAAATTTTTAATACTAAGATATATATCTAAACCAGATTTTTCTCCCTTCCCTGATCCAATCTTTCCCTTGATCTTGCAAGTCACTTTTTTGGGGCCTAAAATATGCCATCTGATCTTCCAAATAACTTTTCTTGTATTTTGTGCATAGTTTCCAATATCAAACTCTCTGTCTTTGGGCTGTGGCCAATTACTGGGATCTGTCTGGAAAATTTTGTCTTTAATGTTCATGGGCTTCCTTTCCCACAAGTTCTGGAGCTTCTTCTGAGAGATGTTGCTGCACACCTACTAATGTTGAGGAACCTCAAATACTTGGGATTTTTGATGATGGCAGGTAGCCCAGCAGTGATTTCTAGATCTTGTGTATAACTATATTAGCTAAGATAGGAAGTTTAGTGGGTTTTTATCAGAAGTAAAAAAAATGTTTTGAGATTTAGATTGTGATTTTGATACTATTGGTATCTATATGTTATTAAAAGATCACCTCTTCCCAATTATACCTTTATATAGATTTAATCTTTGTTTCACATATACATTTGTCTTGGGAAAAGATGATGTGCCAGGTTCTGATCTCACTTTCACAGTGTAAAGCAGATTTACTCCTTTTTTAAGGGGAGTCACTCTGGATTTACATTGTGCAACAAAGATAGAAACGTTTCATCACCCCACAAAACTATTTATATATATATATTTTTAATTTTTCAGGCACATGACCTCTGTGAATTGTAATGCTCACAACTGTGAAATTAAGACACTCATCTGATTAAAGTGATTTGTATCTTCTTGACACACAGATTTAGAAAAATGTCTACTGGGGAACTATCATGTGCTTATTCTTTAGTGCTGAATTGTATAATACCAGGTCATTAATCATCACTGGAAAGAGTAAAGGTCCCAATTTAGTGCCTAGGGAGACATCTCCATTAATCGCTTGCCAGTTGTGGGGAACATGGTTGACTTTAACCTGCTGGCTCTGGTCCATAGGAGAAGCTCTGACCCATTTAATCAGCCTGGAATGTGTCCCATAACCTTTCAAGCTGGATCATAGAATGTCAAGTTATGTCAAAGGCTTTATTTAGTCAACCATAACTGGTAACCTCCTTATCTTCTGCATTTTATGTCAGGAGTACAACAGTTTTATCAACATATGTGTGACTAATTTTTCCTAAAGCTGCCAAACTGTTTTTTCCAGATGGACTTGAAAGATTTACCATAACTGTATCTGTTTTATATTTTATCCCCTGTACAAAGGAAATAGTGAAATCTGCAATTCCTGTTTTCTCTCTGTCATCTAATCTGGTCTGAGAAATAGTAATCACATTTAGGAGCTTCCTCAGAGAGATGAAACTATGAATAAAAGGATGGACAGGCTCAGTGGCTTAGTGTGTCCTTACTTTCACTCTGTTTGTATATTCATACTGTACCATTTAAGTCACAGCATTCCAGGGCTATCTATTAACTATGAACTTAAGAGAACAATGAGTTAAACAGCAATATTGATGCAGTTATCTCTTTGAGGTGGTCTTCTTGCTTTGCTCTTACTTGAATTGTCTGCTTCCTTCTCTGAATAAAGGTGCAAGCCTAAGCAAGCTGTTTTGGGGCTGCATCATAAGAATATTTAAGAGTTTAAAGAGAAGCTAGATAATTTCATGGAGGTTAGGTCCATAAAAGGCTATTAGCCAGGGGATAAAATGGTGTCCTTGGCCTCTGTTTGTCAGAGCTGGAGAGGGATGGCAGGAGACAAATCGCTTGATCATTGTCTTCGGTCCACCCTCTCTGGGGCACCTGGTGCTGGCCACTGTCGGCAGACAGGATACTGGGCTAGATGGACCTTTGGTCTGACCCAGTACGGCCATTCTTATGTTCTTATGTTCTAATTCCTATTACACGTACATTGCTGGAAAATATAAAACAAGTTTTTTTCTGTATAGCTATGTCTACACTACAAGGCTTTTGCACAAAAATGGCTATTTTTGTGCAAAAACCGGCAGAGCATCCACACCTCAAGCACGTTTTTGCGCAAAAAAACCCCCAAAACAGTAAATCGACAGGACAGAGGGCTTTTGCCAGTAGAATTATCCCTCTCCCCACGAGGAATAACTCCTTTTTGTGCTCCAGCTCTTGCGCAAAAAGGCATGTGTGGATACTCTTCAGGGGTTTCTTGTGCAAAAAGAGCTTATCAGAAAAAGCACAGGTGCTCTGATGGCCATTCTGTTAATGGCAATCAGAGCTTTCTTGCACAAGAGCGTCCATGCAGTGTGGACGCTCTCTTGCACAAAAGCACATCGTTTTTGCGATGCGCTTTTGAGGTGTGGACATGCTTTTGCTCAAGAAGTTTTTGCGGAAGATCTCTTCTGCAAAAACCTTCTTGTGCAAAAACCGTGCAGTGTAGACAAAGCCTATGAGTTGGCCTGTTTAAGTATCAAGAAGCAACAAATCAAATATAATCACAAAACAGTAGGGCTATGTCTAGACTACATCCCTCTTTCGAAAGAGGGATGTAAATTAGACATATCGAAATTGCAAATGAAACCGGAATTTGAATTTCCTGTGCTTCATTTGCATAATTGCGTCACAGTGTTTTTTCGAAAAATGCTATTTCAAAAGTGAAACTGCGGTCTAGACGCAGTGCTTTCAAAAAGAAAAGCCTTTTTCAAAAGATCCTGTAAACCTCCTTTTTTGAGGAGTATAGGATCATTTGAAAAAGGCTTTTCTTTTCGAACGAACCATGTCTAGACCGTGGTTTCACTTTCAAAATAGCGTTTTTTGAAAAAAAATGCCGTGACATGATTATGCAAATGAAGCACAGGAAATTCAAATCCTGGCTTCATTTGCAATTTTGATATGTCTAATTTACATCCTTCTTTTGAAAGAGGGATGTAATAATAAATGGAGATATACCTATCTCATAGGGCTGGAAGGGACCTTGAGAGGTCATCACGTCCAGTCCCCTGCCCTCATGGCAGGGCTAAGTACCATCTCTGATAGATTGGCCCCGGGTCCCTAAAGGGCCCTCTCAAGGATTGAGCTTAAAAATCTGGGTTTAGCAAGCTAATGCTGAGACCCCCTGAGCTATCCTTCCCCCATTGTAGTTTAGATGTACCCTAGTAGTCCCAACAATGAAACTTCTGAGTTTATCCTGTCTGATGAAACAGCTAACTAACATCTTTTAGACTTTCACCTTGTGAAATAAAACCAGATTGAGGAGCAGAAGCTATTGTCTGATATTTGCTTCTCTGGGCAATACAGCACTGTAGCCTTTTTTTCTTTTGTTCTTTCATTCTTTGAGTTTTAAGTTTTTAACTTTGCAGATTGATTTTTAAAAATGCCATGCTATCTGGCGATAATTTGAGGATTATCATAATCATTCTCTTTGGGCTTGTATTCATGAACATGACACAGTTAACACAGGAGAGTGCTATAAATTAAATCAGTGGTAGTTTTTTTGATTTTCTAAAATTAAGTACAGCAGTAGTTTGTCATTGGGTATGAAAATGGTTAGATTTGAATAATAACAGCCTACAAACATATTAATGATAATGAGTATGCAAAATATTCTATTTTAAAAAAATCTGACAAGCATGAATAGTGACTGATGATGACTAGAATTTTCAAAATTTATGATCATTACAATACAAAAAAGTAATTATGAATAATAAAAATCTGTTACAATAATTAGCTGTAATGAATGCTCATAGTAAGCTAAATGAACTGGAACAATTTAAGGCACTAACACACAATTTGCATTTTGTGCTATGTCAGATCACTTAATCATTACAGAAAACTGCTATATACTCACATATTACTAAAACACTCAACTTTTAAACCATGCACTACATATTGAAATCAGTTCCTGATTTGTACACAAAGAAAAGTGAGAAAGAAATTAATGACTTTAACGAGATACATTTCTCTATAAGTGAATTAAATATTATTTATGTGAATGTTAATTTTAGATTTATTTATTAAATCTGGTTGTAATATAGGACTTCCTTAATATACTAAACTAAAGTGTGTGAAGAGTTAATACGGCTATCCAAGTTGTCAATGTATATTTTTGAATAAACTACCACATTTGCAAGTTGTCTTTTTCAATACTTCCCCCCCTCTCCCAAGTATAATCTGCAAACCAAAGCTGTTTAAAATATTTCCTGGAATTGCACTTTTAGCATGTGAGTATATGTAAGTGCTTAGGGAATTCAGCAGTCAGGGGAGAGCTTTGGAACTGCTTTAAAGTTTTCATCTGTATGTCTTTCAAATTCTTCCCAGCGGTGACCCATAAATTTCAGGATGATAAGGTTACAAGAGAATGGTTCTCACTGTTGGAATGAAGTAGTCACTCCCGGGTGGACTGTCATCACCAGTGTTCAAGGTCACTTTTTTCATTACCATGGACCTTTCTGAAGGGCTGCAATTCATCATTCTCTAGACATGTGATGCATCATTTTCAGGGCATCTCTATGATTTTCTTCACTCATAAGTTTACTGGTATTCCATTTCTTTTGTGCCATCAGTATGCCAAAGCACTAGCTTGGCAAAGCTTGTAGAAACTCATCAGGCAGGTAGGTTCTCTCGCCACAGTTTTTCTGCTATTTAAAGAAAACAGCTCAGAGATCTCTCAGCGTGTAATCTTTCTTTACCCTTTTCTCTACATACCCAACTAACTGCTGGGTTGGCTACTCATCATTTACACTCTAATAATTGATTCTCCTCACAATTTGCTTTACCTCTTTTGTTCTTTCATTCTCATGGGTTTGTAGTTTAGTCGGCATGCGGCAAATAACTTTTCCTAATAAGGGACTGATCTGATGACCATTGAAATCAATGGAAGTCTTTCCACTGACATCCATTGATACTGGATCAGACCTTCAATAGACATGTGGTGAAAAACCTTCTGTTTTTTTTTTTTTCATGAAGGCACTGTGACTGGCACAGAGACTCATAATGACAATGGGTATATTTTATTTCGATTTTACTTCACTTTTTCAACAAATGCCAGAAAGGTGACTAGAGACTTTCAGGACCCAGATTTGCTTTGGCTGAGACTGTATTTTTGGCAAATAGCTGAAAACTAACCTAACAGTTCTAAGGTGTTGGGATTCCCTTCAAAACCTCTTTTCATCCGGCTTCCCAAGAACTCCACATTTTGTGGCTCAGGTATCTTTATTTGATATATTGAAAAGTTATACTGAATTGATTAGACTCAAGCATATGAGACTGTGTAGGGCAGGGCTTTGGCCTGAGGGCCACAATGGATTCAGAATTGCATCATGGGCTGGGTAGGGAAGATTTCCTAACCATATAGGCATGACCTTCCCCCCACCCTCTAACCAATCCTCCTGCTCCCTGACCACTGATCCCCTGGGACTCCCCTAATAAACCTTCCCTGCTTCCCTGTCCTTGAGAACCACCACCTCTATCCAATCTCCCTGCTCTCTACCCTCTGATTGCACCACTGAGAGCACTTGGGCTGGCATTGCTGAAGCTGCACTGCCTGAAGTATCAGAGCTGGCAGCACAGCAACCATGCCACCAAGGCACTGGAGATGGGAATAGGGGGAGGAACCAGAGGCTAGACCTGCTCATGACACTGCCCGAAAGTTGGGCTGGCTTCTCATGACAAGGCTGTCCCAACCCTGCTCCTTGCAGGAGCTTGAGGCCAGATGGGGTCCGCTGGCTGTAGTTCCCCCCCAGAGGTATAGGGCATACCACACAGGCAACATTACACAGAAATTCTCTTCTTTCATATACATTTGCATGTTACATTGCATTGCATGTTTTGGGATTGGCTTGGTTACTTTGTAAGAACCAATCCCTATACACATGCTCTGTCCATGCACTGTTGACATACGACTTAATGTTTACCTCCACTTAGGATCCGGGGTTGTATTGTCCAGTGCAAATAGTTCCCTGGATGTTCCCCCTTATCGTAGCTGGTACAAACATTCTGGCTCTTAGCTTACTGATCCATGTTGCAGAAACATTTTTTCCTGTCCACTGATCCCTTCTATTTAATCCTGTTCCCCAAAAAACGAGACCTTGCCATATCTAATTTCTTATGTCACGCAAGGGCCTACGTCAAGACCTTCAGGAACTTTATAAAACAATAATTTTTGTTCTCTTTTAGAATTAAGGTCAGGCACAATAAAGTAATCTTATACCATTTATTTGCATTGCTACAATCTGTTCTTTCTTTTTTTCAGTCCAGTTAAAAGTTTATGGGCTTTAATATGGGAAGCAATAATGGATCTGGTTCTGCTCTCACATCAGTTTTACACTGGTGAACCCCACTGCAAATCAATGGAGTTTCTGTAGATAAATCCAGCTGTATTTCCATTTGGAAACTTTTATCAAATGTGTGAAACCTGTGCCAAATTCTGCCTATACTTACAGCCAGTGCAAACCCATTTGAATCATCAGGGAGTTGGACCCTTTGGGTTTATAGCACAGAAGCTTGCATATGGCCAATCATATAGGACCACATTTTAATTACTCATTACAGTTTCTTTTTAATCTACTTCAATCACAGAATCCAATGCATCATAGTCCCAGTCCTAGTTCTGTTCTTTTTTACATTAACTCTGAACATTTGTTATTTCTGGGTCAAATGAATTTCTAGATAGACCAGATACTTTCATGTATGACAAGGACAGTAGGACATCAAAATATATATACCCCAGAGAATGGCTTTAAACTCCTTCTTTTGATAATACTCTTCCTGACATGTTCAGTGCATCCATCACATCAAAGCTTATACTGTTTAAAAAAAGAAGCAGTTTAATTCTGTTTTTCTTGGAGAGTGCAAGTTTCATATTTAAATATAATCAATTATGTACTTTCAAAACAGGAATTGCAATAACCTTGGGCAGATACAGCTGCTGTTTTTATTTTGAACACTGTGGGAATGGATATATCTTTTAAAAGGTAATTCAAGAAGGTCATTTACTGCAAAATTTTACAACATGGGGAATGTTGACCAATGACCATAGAGTTGAATAAACTCATTAATATGATGTGGGCCTGAAGCAGAAATGAGCAAGTTCAGTCAGGCACCAAACTTTGTGATTTCCACCTATCAATATAATGGACCCCATATAGAATTCCATTCAAAACACCTCACATGTGGGGGAAATTAATAATCTACATCTTGATTTGAATTAGTATTTTTTGAGTTGGACTCTTTTGTGTATTAAATGTTCCACCTACTGATGCCATAAATTCTTAGCACCTCTTATAGAATCATAGAAATGTATAGCTGGAAGGGAATTACACTTGCTAGATAATAATTTATGGTAAATTTTGGTTGATAACACATGGCATGATGGAAAGGAGTCAAAAGAGCACCACCATCACCACAACTTATGGGTTTTTTTAAGGTTCTGTACAATATTATTGAAAGATAACATCAGTGGTAATACATTATTTTGGTGAAATATTATGTGCATTACAATTCTGTAGCTTCATTTCTATAATTTTATGTAAAGAGGTGTAATTGTTGGGATCTTTCTAACATCATACTATATATTTTAGAAATGTGCATCTGTTTGTCTGTTTGTCCTTGGCCAGTGGGTGAGGCAAGCCCCTACTCCTGCCCTGTTTGCCCGAGACCCCATTCCTGCCACCCAGGATCCCATATGAGATAAGAGCTCCCTACTGCAGGGGCAGGCCATCCCCTGAGCACAGCTTGGGGGTGGAGAAGGGCGAGTGGTCCCAGCCTGAAAATGGGTGCAGAGGGAGAGGGCAGGCAGCCCCAGCCTTCCCCAGTATCACCCAGAGCATGAAGAAGAGGGCAGGCAGTGCGCGGTCCTGCATTCCCTAGCCATGACTGGAGCACAGTTTGAGAGAGCAGATGACGCACAGCTCCAGCTTTTCCCAGCCCTGGCTGGGGTGGGAGCAGGAAGAGGGTGGGCAGCACATGCCCCCAGGCTTCCCCGGCTCCGGCTGGAGCACTGGGGAGAGGGGGGAGACCCACTGAAAGGAGGGGTGGGCTGGGGGCAGAGGTTTGGGAGGGCAGGGCTGGCAGATTAGGAAGGTATTGCCTTCCCTTGCCTCTTC
The DNA here is from genome assembly GCA_032595735.1 of Pelochelys cantorii. Taxonomy (NCBI): domain Eukaryota; kingdom Metazoa; phylum Chordata; order Testudines; family Trionychidae; genus Pelochelys; species Pelochelys cantorii. The sequence goes on from CM064331.1 coordinate 31,344,810, forward strand.
TACCCGCTGCCCATGTGTCCACCCCTCCGTGAGTCTGTTTATTCAAGAACTCCTCTTAAACGGGAAGAGCTAGGACTGCCAAATTTGGTACACAGCTTCCTCTTAGCCTAACTTAAAGCAAGGTCAGGGTTTAGTTGTGCCAAGACAATGGGAGGTGCGTGGAATGTGAATGTTTCCCATCAAATGGAAAAGGAGGGGTGTGATAGCAGAGGCAGATATGCTAATGAATGACCACAGGGGTGCAGCAAGTGCCCCAGCCCTGCAGAATAGCCTCAGGCCAGCAGCACAGCCCAAGTCAATCCCAGGCTGCCCCCAGGGAGAAGCCAACAGGCATCCTGAACTGCTCCCTGATGCCCCTGGGCCCCCGGGGAGAAGCCTGCAGGTGGTCTGCATGGCCCCTGGGCTGGCCCTGGGAAGAAACCAGCAGGTGGGCTGTGCAGCTGGGGAGAAACTGGTGGGCAGGATGCATGGCCCCTCTCCCCAACCCAGGAAGAAGCCATCAGATGCCTTCACCCCCTGCCCTGACCCCCACACCCTCCTAACCCCCTGCTCTGACTCTTGCACCCTCCATCACCGACTCTTGCATTCCCCACAAACCAGCCCCCTGTCATGAGCCTCTTGACATACCCCCAACCTTGACTCCTGAACCCCCCACACCTAGACTCCTACCCTGAGCCCCCTACACTCCCAAGCCCCTGCCCTGATTCCTGCAACCTCCAAACACCTAGATCCCTGTCCTGAAGGACCCCAGCAATACTGGATAAATCTTCTAGTTCCTTGCAAAGAAGTAATATTTGTAGATGCTATTTCAGCAAGTTAGCATTAGCTGCCTACCTGCAGGTTGATGTCACACCTAGCATACTAAATACTAGATGAGAGCCTGTGCGGTGGTCACCTGTAATGTGTAAAAAGCTGAACATGGCTAACCACTTCAATGGTACTGTAATCAGACCACCCATGATGATTGAACCCGATGATATCTAAATATAAAAGAGCACTTGGGTTTGCTTGTAGCTATTGCCATTGATCCACACTGACTCGATAGACGTTTTAGGCTTCAGGAGGAAACACAGGCAGTTCCAACCCAATTTTCAATGAAAAACACTAAGCTCTTTTCCATTTTCATGTCTTTCTCTAAAATTTTCTTGTGTGGATAAACCTTTAGATGCTCAAGCTCCACCCAGAGAGGAATTTTCTGTGGGGAGGCATGAGAGAGGGGAAAATATGTCAAGTAAATAACTGAAAGTAAATAAATATGTACCACCCAAATACAATATCTGTTTATACCTCAGCTTTGTCTTCTTTCGCTCACACCATGTCACATTCTGTCTATTTGGAAGCTGTAACATTACTTAAGCTAGTGCAGGATTTGTCATAACTGAGTGGACACAAAATGATGAAACTTTAACTACATTTTATATCCTTCAAAGCAGATGAGCACCTTGAATAGATGAAGCAGCTCTTCTAAATTTATCTCCACATTAGTTTCATGCAATCATTGTTTCCTTACTCCATTATGTTCTCCTGGGTTGAACAGAGGACATAAACTTCATGAGAAACTTTAGAGAAATGAAAATGGCTTTAGAAAGAGTCCCTTGCATGTAGGGTCAGAAATCAGAAATGCAAATGATCAGTTCATGCAAATGACAAATATATTTCCTATTCAAGAATCTCCCAGGCTTTGTGTGTGTGTGTGTGTGTGTGTGTGTGTGTGTGTGTGTGTGTGTGTGTTATATATATGCTATTGAAATCCTTTACAAAAATCACTGAATTAAATCTTAACACCTCATCTGGGTAGATGAAGCATTATTCACCTTATCTAGATGGGCAAAATGAAGTACACTGATATATTAATGTTGATATTTCGTGGCCTAGGCACCCAGTGCTAAGCATTTAAATGCTTAGGCTAGGCACCTAAATAAATGTGGATTGATTTTCAGATGTGCTCAGCATACACTGATGTCAAATGTTGTGCAAAGCCAAATATCATTGAAGTCAATGGGAAGAACTACAAATCCTCAGCACATTTAAAAATTAGGTCTCTTTTACTTAGGTGCCTAAACCTGGATTTTAGTGCCTACATATCCCACTGACATTTTCTCTTTATAGACAAAAAATAAAAACAGGCACTTCAGTATTTGTTTTGCACATCCATCTGGTTTAAAAATATTTGTTACTGGGGTTGTAGTGTCCTCTGCATTTAAACAGAAGGGCATGAAAAGCTTCAGTTGTTACATAATGCCTCTCAAAGGTTACGTCTACACTGCAGGCTTCTTACGCAAGAACTTCTTGTGGAAGAGATTTTCTGTAAAAAGTTCTTGCGGAAGAGCGCGTCCATACTGCCATGTGGTTTTGCGCAAGAGATGTGCTTTTGCTCAAGAGAGCATTCATACTGCCATGGACGCTCTTTCACAAAAAGCTCTGATGGCCATTCATAGAATAGCCATCAGAACACCTGTGCTTTTTTAATCGGGGTTTCTTGTGTAAGAAACCCCTGGTGTCTGTCCACACACACCTTTTTCTGCAAAAGCTCATGTGCAAAAAGGCTTATTCCACTCAGAAAGAGGAACAACTCTTGTGCAAAAAGCCCTGTCTTCTGACGATCTACTGTACTTTTTCTTGTGCAAAAATGCGCTTGTAGTATGGATGCTCCGCGAGTTTTTGCGCAAAAACTCTGCAGTGTAGATGTACCAACACATAGAAAACTCACGTGGCACTAGTTTCTGGTGTATTAATGGCACTTCTATATAAAGCAGTAGAATTCTTTTCGTGGGTTATCAGATGAAACTTTTTTCACAAGATTTATATTCAGGGAATTCATTCTGTGCTGGAGCAAATATTTTAGGTACCTACTTTGCTTTTCTAAATTATTAGCAATGCTTTCTTTCTTTCTTTCTACCTACCTACCTACCTACCTAAATAATACATACATGCAATCCTGCCCATCATTGTAATCTTACAAGTACAGTGCATGAAAACACTTGAAAAAGGACACAGAAGAGGGAGGAGAAAAATATTGTTTATTATTTTGAATAAAGTACCATTGTTCTGCAAGACTCTTTGAGACAAGTATGAAGCTTGAGTTCTCAAGCCCAGCATTCTTATACTCCAAGGCTCTGATCCTGCAGCTGATTCCATGAAAGTGGTCACTAAAGTTAAAAGTGGCTCCATATTGATGCCAGCATAGTGGTGCATTCAGATAATTGTAAGGACTGACCTCAAATAAATAAAATGCTCTCTAAAACATAAACTGAACTTTAGATGTGATCAAAACAGGACTCTGGCCTATTCTTCTTTTAAACTTGTTTTCAGATCATGGCTAGTGCAAGTTTAATTTATGCACTACAGAGCGGCTTGACAAAGGAAGAATATGGATAGAACAGCTTTGCAGGGGATGTTCCATTTACCCTCTGCTTGGTAGAGGTAAACAGTAGAAACACAAGGAGACCCAGAATCCCATTGACACAGAGGACTGTGACCGCTATTCAAATCCATGCACTTGATCCACATAAAGCCTCATTTCACTGGGCTTTGGCTCACACCCATAAAGCCTGAGAAGTCGTTGGAAAGTTGCCCATTATCTTCACTGGGCTTTGCATCAGGGCCCATATGGATAGTATGAATTTTACCCTTAAGTATTTGCTCATCAGAATTAACAGCAAATTCGAACAGGTTTGAAATTGGCATCAGTTTGCAAGGTTATAAATCTTCATATTCCAATTGAGAAGTGAGTTTCACATGTGTACCTAATATGGATGCTTGCCAAAGAGAGAGAGCAAAAGGGGCGGAAAAGGAGGAATAAACACAATTTCTTTAGAATCCAACCTCCCCCCTCACTGTTTTGAGTTTTAAAGCCCATTGCACCATGGAAGATCATGGATTTGGCATCAGCACCTGCCCATGCTGTTTAGCACAAAGTTTTCCCTGAACTCAGAAGAATTTTTTTTCTTCCTCAGATCTACTGGTGTCTCCCACAGTGAGCTGAATAGGATGGAAAGCTCATGCAATCCCCAAGATAACTTAAATTGTGAGTCAGGGGAACCAAAAGTTGACTCTTTGCAGCTGGAGCCCATTTTTTTCCCTTGAAGAGACCCATTAGAGTTTAAAGAGCCATTTTTTTAAATGGCTGGGAAATTTGTAGTTGATCAGCAGCCCCAAGGCTTAAATAGATTTGCTCAGCCCCGTCCCCTTGTATTCAGCACCAGTGCTAAGATTGTGCCTTCCTTTTGCGCCAGAGGGTTTTTTTTCTCAGACCACTCTTGCTTTCCCTGAGCTAGTGTTCTCTGCTTTTTTGCTGAATTTATGAAGCTTTTGTTTTAAGCCAAAGCACTTTATTTTTACAGCACTGGAATGAATATATATATATATATATAAAAAATTATCTAAAAATTGTCCTAAAAATAGGACATGGAGGTTTGGGGAATGGAAAGTTAAAAATGTTACTGGAAATAATTTGATGCTCACAAGCTATAAATCCTGTCACTAAATCATTTATTTGAACTAGATAAATTCATGGAGGTTAAGTCCATCAATAGCTGTTAGCCAGCATGGGTAGGAATGGTGTTCCTAGCCTCTGTTTGTCAGAGGCTGGGAATGAATGACAGGAGAGGGATCACTTGATGATTACCTGTTCTGTTCACTCCTTCGTGGGGGCACCTGGCATTGGCCACTGTTGGAAGACAGGATACTAGACTAGATGGACCTTTGGTCTGACCCAGTATGGCTGTTCTTATGTATTTTATCTTTTAGAAACTTTCCCTTCTCTGTGTGTGTGTGTGTGTGTGTGTGTGTGTGTGTGAGAGAGAGAGAGAGAGAGAGAGAGAGAGAGATGGAGTGTGTGTGTGTGTGTGTGTGTGTGTGTGTGTGTGTGTGAGAGAGAGAGAGAGAGAGAGAGAGAGAGAGAGAGAGAGAGAGAGAGAGATGGCAATATACAAAAACCTGTAGGGGAACACTTCAATCTCCCTGGACACACTATTGCAGACCTAAAGGTAGCCATTCTGCAGCAAAAAAACTTCAGGACCAGACTTCAAAGAGAAACTGCTGAGCTACAGTTCATCTTCAAGTTTGACTCAATCAACTCAGGATTAAACAAAGACTGTGAATGACTAGCTAACTACAAAAGCAGCTTCTCCTCTCTTGGTATTCACACCTCCAGATCAGCCACTAGAAGTGGGCCTCATCCTCCCTGATTGGATCCACCTCGTCATCTCTAGCCTGATTCTGGCCTGCATATTTATACCTGCCTCTGGAAATTTCCACTACATGCATCTGACGAAGTGGGTCTTTGCCCACGAAAGCTTATGCTCCAATACTTCGGTTAGTCTCTAAGGTGCCACAGGACTCGTCGCCGCTTTTGCAGTGTTACACTGTTACAAAAAAAGCAAACATGGCATCAGTGATTCTGAAAAGGACTTAGGTGTCAGAGATTCAGATGAATGGGCACTTTCAGTGTAACATTTTGGCCAAAAGGTCAAATGTGATCCTTCACTCTAGAAACGGGGACATGTTCAGTAGGACTAGGTAGGTTATATTACCTCTGTATTCAGCAATAGTGTGACCACTACTGGAATATTGTGGACAGATCTGGTGGCCATAGGACACCAGATAAATAAACCAGAGAGGATTTAGAGAAGAGTCATGAGAATGATCATATGATTGGGAAAACCTGCCTTATAGCAAAATACCTCAGGAACACAATCTGTTTAGTTTAACAAAGAGGGGGGTAAGAGGTGATTCAATCATAGTTTGATCAAGTACCTACATAAGGAAGAGATATTGATGAGAAGAAGGCTCTTCAATCTAGCAAAGATATAACAAGTTTCAGTGGCAGAAAGTTGAAGCCAGACAAATTCAGACTAGAAATAAGGTAAAAATTTTAAGTGAGGGAAATTAAAATTAACCAAATAAAATTAAAAATCACAGTTAGAAAGGTTTTTTAACAGATTTGTTTTAATTCAACTAGAAATTAATTCAGATAAATCCTATGGAGTGTTTAATACAAGAGGCGAGACTAGGTGATCAGAATAGGCCCTTTTGGCCATATGATTTATAAGAATAACAAAACACAACATATGTCTCTCACATATTTCCTCACAAAATGTCATTTTCAGATGCTTTGGATCAATCATTATTTCATTTTCTGCTGTAAGGAAGTATTTACACAAAAAGGAAAAGAGAGACTTGAGCTCAGACAAACCAGCCTTGACACCCTGGTGTAAACGTCTGTCTTTGCTTTATCAAGTAGAATTTAGCATTAAGATCCTGTAAGGTAAAGAACGCTCTCGGTTCATATTAATGTCAATGAGACTTGTGGATATTCAGAAATACATGGAATCACTTTGGGGGTCGATTGGCTGTTGCCCTGCACGATTATACCCATGCTATATGGGTATAAAATGGTGACAAATCAGAATATCAGTGTTATTCCAATTAACACGAGTGAGATATGTAAATGACTACATAGATTGCAAGATAACAATGAATTGGGCCCTTGACATGTTTGATAGTCTATCTATACAATCTATTTTTATAGCAGTCATCCAGTTTTTATATTACAATAAAAATAGACTATCAGAATACATTTGGAAAGGTTTCCTAGGTAATGGCTCTGAAGTTTACCTTTGGCTCCGGAGTTGCCAAAGTCTGTTTATTGATATGAAAACTATGAATTTAGATAAAGTGAAAATCAGCTCAAAACTTGTACATCATACTTGAACCAAACTTCAGTGTAGCTGATTTTGAGGTTAAAATATTCTGGATAATTGATTTAATATACATTTAATTGTAGTGCAATGCTACACTTCCTAGTTCATGCCAAAATGGAAGTGGAAATGCCCATGAGAAAGACTATTGACATCATATTTCTGCCATTAGAGAAAATAGGATGTAGAGAAAGCTAACAAGAAAGGCTGAGCAAGTGAGATTTCCAGTGCAGCTGTGCAGACACAATTGGTTTGGAGATGGTTGGGTAAGCATCCAGTGTCAAATTGTTATAATTGTGTGTTCATAAGTCTGTGTCCAGTTACCACAATGTTATGCGTAACCATAATGAAGTGCACACATTTCCAAGCAGGCACTGAACTGGTCAACTATAGAAACAAATGATCACAGTCGTTCACAAGTAATTCTGAAAATGTAGACCTATAAATGTTGGTTCCCTTTTTTAGTCCTAACCTGCCAGCCTTCAGTTTCAAACATCACCAAAAAAAGAAAAGATGAAATTATGTATATTCTTTTAAATAAAAGCTTAGAGAGGAGCTATTAAGAAGAAGAGTGACTTGAGCCTTCTGCCTAAATGATACACAGGGACAGACAATTCACAATTACATTACCCTTTTAGGTATTTTGGCTCTGCCACGAAACAGGCAATTTAAAATAATTAACAAAATGGGTAGCAATGATGAAAGGTGTCTAAAGAGGAGATAACCATTAGAGACAAAGGAACTCTGTGGACTGTTAGCAAGCCAAAAGCTGGGCTGTGGATGGGAACTAAATATTTTACATATGGTCTTTAGATAAGCTATTTATTTTGAGGCTGAGACAGGCGATAAATATTGTTTAAGCTCAAGGTCAACTGTCTGTCTAAGAATCTGCTGATTTTGTGAGTCTGGTCCAATATTGAATTATATTCATTATTTTTAGACCAAAGATCCAAATTCTATAACTTTTTAAAGGGCCTCCAGGGAAGTGCGGAGTGCCTGTAACTCCTATGGCAGTCAATAGAAATTAGGGGTGATCAGCACTGTATTGAAACCTCACAGCACCTCTTAGGATCAGGTCCAAAATCTGCAGGTGTTTTCTTTTCGTGTTATGTACTTGGATGATTTTGTAATCCATTTATCCTCTTTTCTTGGTGAAGTGAATGAGCTGCCACTGAAGTCTGCATAGTATTTGTCTTTCATCAAAATCCAGATCACCCCTGGCTGACATGATTGCTCCACGCTGATCTATCTCAGTTAATTTTTATAGAAGAAACCTCTCTCATTAGAGAAAAAAAAATGATATTTTTTCATCATTACAGGTACATCTCAGAGCTGCTTGTATGCAAACTCAAATCTGCTATGGGCTTGTTTCAAGTCAATATTTGGATGACTCTACCTAAATAAGAAGAAGATAGGGCTGAAATGGCATTGCCTCTTTTTATATTGAGGTCAGTCCAAAAGAGACCCAGTAAAGGCCATACAAATGAAATCCATTTTTCTTCATATGGAAAATCTATTTTTAAATTTTTTTGCAAAGCTACAAAATTAATTACAATTATAGTAACTATGATATGTTGAAGTAAAGATAAATGAACATACAATGGCCTCTTTTATATGCTATTTGTTGGGAAAGAAGTGAGTCTCTCCAGCTGTAGTAATTTGTCACTTCTATTGACGGATGGAGAGCAATAAATTCTAATCTAGAGTGAGACACACTCAGCCTCAGATCATTCGGCAAATGTCTGTAATGTTTCTTCTCCATGGCCTTTGCAGTGACCTGAAATATAGATTGTTGGATGATCACTACATCTTCACTAGAAGCCATTGTGCTGTTCATCTTCTTTAGCATAGAGTTGCAAACAGATATTGGGGAGGGAAATGGTTGAAAGAAATGGTAGTTATCCTTAAAAACTATTATTATTTTGGCATTGAAATGCCAGGATAGGCATTGTACAATAGATGCATAGCACCTGATTATGGCTGCAATTCTTGTCAGATCAGACAGCTAGTGCAAAGAAACAGTAGATGCTTAAAACTGTGGTATGATTGTAATACAAATCAAATACAGAACAGTGCAGGTACATAATGTTCAGATGGGCAATAAAAACATTTCTAAGAGCAAGATTCTGTTATCAACTCCTCTGGCATACTCTGGACATGATTCTGCTTTCAGTTGTATGGCTGTACATCAGGAAAAATTTTGATGAGATCAAAAGGGCTATACCTGTATTAGGTTGGTGGAGATGAGATGAAAATTGAGCTCAGATTTTCAAAATTCTGTTGCATCTTTTGTTAAAGCATTTATGGAAATAGCTCTCTCATTCATTTTATGGACTATAAATATAGTGGTGTCCCAAACGTGTGACTCTTAGAATGTGTCTGTTCTTTCTGTGTGTTGACGCACATCTCCCAAAAGGAGCAAAAAATGAGCAAAATGACAAATGTTGTTGTTCCTGTCCTGATGTCATCATTTCCAGTTGAATATGGACCCAGCTGAGAACTGAAAAATTATAAGTGATATTTGATTAATTTATTTATGAATGTATCCACCCTAATATGCATAGTTAATAAGGAGCTGTTTGGCTAAAAATGTTTATATATATCTTGAAGATGATTCAGAATACAGAATTGTGGTCTAAGACTGAGAGTTATCATGTAAATTGTAATGGGGAGAGCTTCATATTTCATATATACAACTTATACTCAGTAGCATATTTACATATGCCATGCACATGCTCCCTGGCCAATTTGGGGACCTTGGGATCCAGCTCCTGAAAGGGCAGGTGGCTAGCAGGTGTAGTGGGTTGTGCCACAGCTGCACCATCACATTGCATGTTGCGTCAGGCCATCTCCGCCATGTCTTTCCATCTTGGGGGTTTCTGGAGTAGCAGCTGAAATTGGAGCCATGAGGCAGGCTCTGGCTGCACTGGACAGGAAGCAAACCTGAAGTGGGGAGTTAAGAGAAGATTTGGAGTAGAGGGGGGAAATATGATGGTGCTACAGATGTGAGGAAGGGGTTCCCTGGACCAGTGGGTCTAGAGCTGAGCCTGGGACAGTGGAGTGGAGCAGAGGCAAACACAGAGCACCAGGGAGAGCGACAAGCAGAGGCATTCCCCTCAATAATTAGTGGGGGCAGAGAACACCTCCATGCCATTTTTCATATGGAAAAAAAAGAATTATCATAATGAGTCCAGCTGATGAGGTACTGGCCTGGGAGTTAGGAGACCTGAGTCTACCTCAGATGTACTGTGTGATTGTGGGCAAGTCACATCACCCTTCTGTATTTATGTTGGCCCTTCCTTCCTTTTTCTGCCTTGTCTTTTTTCAGTTACAAATGCTTCCATGAGAGGGATTATTCTTTACTATGTGTATGTAGAGTGCCCGACAAAATCAGGTCCCAGCGGCAGCCTTTCGAGTATTACTATAATACAAATAATACATGGAAACTTGAAATCTATGAGATAGGGCAACAATATTAAACAATTCTGGAAACAACTCTAATGAAGCCATAACACTGTGTATTTATAAATCTATAAATATTAATTAATAGAGCCTTCAGCATGTCATAAAGTGCAAAAATAGAATTTGGATAAGGACTCTGAGGATACTGGTTCCACTAGATCATACTTAAATATGATTTCTAAAAAATATTTTTGATGGAAATGATTATTTAACCAATTTTACGTATTTAAACAGTGGGAAATGCCAGGAGCACCACATTATTGTCTAGCTCAGGTGTTGAAAACTCATTCCCCCAAATCATGAGAGGCTTGACAATAATGATACAGAAGAGTCTCGATTTTCTGACCTTCACTTATCTGACATTCGATTTTATCCGACATGCTGCCCGCCGTTACGTGCCACTTGCTGTGACAAATTGACAAATAAGAATGCAGCATGTACAACAGCCAATCACAATCAACACTGTGCACCCACACCATGCACGAGTGCAGTTGTGCTTTTGTTTGATGTTTATTTTTTTGTTAGAATTAGTAATAAATTGAGTTTATACATATTTATACCCATGTTTTTTATTAGTATTCTGTATTATCCGACATTTCCGCTATCCAAACATCCTCTGGTCCTGTTTAGGTCAGATAATTGAGACTCTACTGTGTTTTATATAAAAAGTATAAAATGGTACATTTTCAAATTTATCTTCTGTTTTTTTACCTACAGTTGCAAGTCATCTGCCCCAAAGTGTATGGGAGCATTTCAGGATACAATGCAATCCAATATGGAGATACAGAAGTATGGGCTTTCTTATTGGCTAGTCAGAGGGAGGCTCCCCTTATACCTTCATTTGCCATACCGTGTTGCTCTCCATCCCCTTAACTTATCATGATCCCGTCTCTTTTGAACATGCCTAACTTTAGGCATGCATGCTTCATTGGGCTTCAAGGCCAATGGACTTTGATTCGGGCCTTTAAGAACATTGAGTAAAAATGAAATAGCAGGGAAAGATTTCCAAAAAAAGAGTAATTATGTACAAATAAAGGCAAAAGGTTAGGAGCCCACTGAGCATTCATTGTTACCACCACACCACCACGCTTTCTTGCTTCTCAGTGTAGAATCAGAACAGACCCATCTTTCAAAAGTGAACAGATCTTCTCAATCCAAGTTCACCTGTGATTTGGGAAAGCTCAGCTTCAGCTATGACCACAGTGGCTTTAGGACTCAAGCTGCTTTTTCATCATGTTGTGCTTTTTGTTGTTTTTTCCCACTTTTGTAAGTTATGTTGTATTTTGACAGGTTGGATGTTTGTTTATTTATATTCTCATATTTACTATACTAAAATGTCAACCAAAACAGGCCCAGTGTACACTGAAGGGACCAGGCTTTCTAGCTGCTATGGATTAGGTTTATTGTTCAGGAAGAAACATGAAAAACAAGAAAGCTTTCTCTTTTTATCTCTACCACAGGCTTGCTGTATGATGTGCAAGTTATTTGTTCTCTCTGTGCTTGAGTTTCCATATCCAAAAAACCCCCAACATAGTAGTGGTTACTATTATACTCAGACTAAACCACTTCATGTTACGGATTCTTGGCTACATATACACAGGGCTATAATAGTTTTTCAGCAGTGCTATGGTAGTTGTATTGGTCCTGCAATATGAGAGAGACAAGGTAGGTGAAGGAATATTTATTGTACCAACTTCTGTTGGTGAAGAGACAAGCTTTCGAGCTTCACAGAGATTTTCTTTCTGTCAGTGGAAGGTAACCAGAGTGCCCAAGCTAAATACAATTTGAGACAGACTGTTAAGCATAAGAAAGTTCATAAAAGCTGTAGGAGAGCACTTTAAGAGAAGTGGGCAATTGAGGGGTAGCAGGCAATAGGGTGTGTTAAAACTCTTATAAATAGCCATAAAACCAGTGTCTCTGTTTATTCCAGAGATATGAATAAAATTCCCAGACTTATCTTTCAAAGGTGTAGGTTTCCTTTGAGGACAGGGGCTGAGAATTCAGAAATAAATATTATCTAATTTCTGTCAGTTTAATGGGTAGAGAAACCCTGCAAACCAATAGAACAATTCACATGAGTCAAAGTAAGCACACACAGAAAATTAGGGCTTTTAAAATGAATTGATGGTCCATTCAAATCAATGTGAGTTTTGACAATATTCCCTACCCCCATAGTTTTACTAGTGAGAGGTTAATATTTAAACTAATTGTGGCTTATGTCTTAAATGGAAAATCCACTATCAAACATGCATTTAATTGTATATATTATTTATATTGCAGTGTAGTACGGTTCCATTTTCTCAATGTCAAAACTCAGCTTTCAGTTTTGTAAAACATTTGACAATTGGGCCCTATGTGAGTCAGTTTGTGCTATTAACATGACTGATTCCAGCTTTAATTTTTCATTTTGTGGACCTTTAAATTCAGAATCTTGAAATTTTTACAATTTTGTGATTAATTTTTTAAGAACTCAGATCTTTTCACCCACTTCCTGTGATGAATATGATGGGATCTTGAGTTCTTGGCTCCCAAGAACAAAACAAAAATAAGCTAAGTCTTTTCTCCTTCTTCCTGCTAACAAACCTAGAAAAATATGTGTCACAGACTAACATTTTCTTCCCGGAACTTTTCTTTTTCATTTTAGTTTTTTTTTGTCAATTAGTGATCAAAACATGGAAAGTAACTACAGTTATACAGGTATATCAAACAAATCTGTGTGTTTAACAGTAAAAACAGACAAGGTTAATAAAAACAATCTTTTGCCAGATAAATATATTGGACCAGATTCTCTCCTGTTCTCAGTGGCTTTCTGATTCTAAAACTGCAGCTGTTCCAACCTTGGTCGCAGCATGTCATCTTCTTTTCTCTCCCTCACTCCCAGTTTAAACCCCTACAATTAGGAGTGGGGGCAGTTGGAGCAGGAGTTGACTCTGCCAACTTTATGCTATCTGAGAATTCTCTCATTGGTCAAATTCTCAATTGGCTAGTTTTCACTAGATTCTGTTTCCTTTGAGTTACCCGAGTTCTATGCTTTACCCTAGCTGAGGCACTAACTCAGGCCTCAGTATTCATTGTTAACATGTAGTAAGACAATAGACATGAAAATGTACAAAAAGTCCAGTTGTAATGAATGATTTTATCTAGCTATATCATTCCATGCACCACTATATTTGGGTGTTCACTTTTGACCAATCTCTAATTTTAATTATACATTTTCTGAAGTAGTTCCCATATTTATAGCATTAATTATGCCTTAATGAAGTTTTGTATCTGGGAAATCATAGTCTGATTAGCAGCTAAGGATATATTTTCAGAAATCCAGCCTAATACAAGTTTTGATTGAGTAAAATTCTTTAAAAAATCAATAAACCTGATTTGGTTTCAGGCATTTTTAAAAGCATCTTATCTCTGTTTCAGTAGCACTATCAGGGCAACTAATGGGTCCCGTTTCTGTGTCTGCATCCTGCTTTTGGGACTGAAAGACTGAGTGGAGTCAGGCCATGTTTTCTAGGCTGCATATTCTATGCAATGTTTAGGAATTGGTCTAAGCAAAGAATACATGATACATTATATCCTACATAGCATAAATACTTTTACCTGCTCTAATTTTGCAACAACTGACACCTCTGTGTAAACTGTAATTTTCCTAGCACTGACAGATGGATGGGTCAATAGTTACAACTATCTCCAAAGCCTCGTTTTCAAAGTGTACTTTTCCCTAATGTTCAGCACAGAATGTCACTGGCCAAAGAGCAAAGTACTCTCTTTTATAGTAAATATTTGAAATATCAGAACCCTGAGGAAGTTTAGGAAACAGATTTCCAAAAGGAAGTGTTTTTTTTTAAATAAATAGCTTACATTCAGGGCTGTCACTTGTTTAGTAATAAAATATTGATCACACATGGGGAAAAACACATAGGAAAACACTATAGTAAGTAGAAATGAAGTAAAATAAAATCACTAGCTACTATCGAACTGTAGCTACATATTCTTGACCCAAAGGCTGGAGGAGTGACATGCAGTGCCAACAAAATGATGCAAGAAGTAAAAAATGAACACATTGCACTGGTCTTAAATAAGAACATTTTAAAATGTATGCTTTTGATACTCAGTTATGCAAAGTCCCTTTTATGCTGCTCTGGCAGCATCAAGGAATCTTAAGGGTGAGAAAATAGCCCACTGAAAATGTTCGCTGGAGACAGGGATTCTGTGATTGGGGTGGAGCTGGAGTAAGGGCTATATATTCGTTCAGCTCCCATAGGCCTGGTCTACACTAGGACCTTAGTCCTAAATTAGCCCCCCAAGGTCAATTTTCTAGGTGATGCATCCACACTACCAAATCTGTTATTCCAGAATAAGGGGCACAGAATTCAAACTCTGTAGTCTTGCTTTTCATAAGGAGTAATGCTTTTCCTGAACTTGTAGGTCTGAAATAACATTAGTGTAGATGCTCCGGTGCCACTAATTTGATCTAATTGGCCTCTGGGAGGCCCCGCTGCTCCCCAGAGTGCTTCCTGGGGCTCTGAGTCTGAGGCAGGCTCCATTAATGTGGATGTGCTACTTTGGAATACATTTGATTCTTCCCTGTAGTGAGGACACAGAACTTCAAATTTGCAAAACTGAGTGCCCAGAAGTCAAACTTAGTAAATTCAGACTAATTGTCTGGTGTAGACATGGCCATAGGGAGAAGACCAGGAGTGTGTCAAGAGAGTGTGAAAGGTGTGACCAGAGTGAACATAACATAAGAATGGCCATACTGGGTCAGACCAAAGGTCCATCAAGCCCAGTATCCTGTCTGCCGACAGTGGCCAGTCCCAGGTGCCCCAGAGGCGGTGGACAGAAGACAATGATCAAGCAATTTGTCTCCTGCCATCCTTCTCCAGCCTTTGACAAACAGAGGCCAGGGGCACCATTCCTTACCCCCTGGCTAATAGCCTTTTATGGACCTAACCTCCATGAATTTATCTAGGTCTTTTTAAAATTCTGTTATAGTCCTAGCCTTCACAGACTCCTCTGGCAAGGAATTCCACAGGCTGACTGTGCGCTGTGTGAAGAAGAACTTTCTTTTATTAGTTTTAAACCTGCTACCCATTAATTTCATTTGGTGTCCTCTAGTTCTTATATTATGGGAACAAGTAAATAACTTTTCTTGTGAAAAGAAAGAGACAGGGATTCTGTGACTGGGGTGGAGCTGGAGTAAGGGCTCTATATTTGTTCAACTCCTATAGTCCTGGTATGTAGTGCACAATACGTGTTCTCTGGTGTTCAGGACTCATAAGGAGCCATAGGAAGCAGAACGTACATTCAGGCAACCTTTAGACTGTTTTAACTTACACTGTAGGCCAGTCTGGCCTGTGCACTGAATATGGGGAGTGCAAATGTAACTGAAAACAACTTTGCCTTCCTTTTTCATCCCTGAGCCAAGCATAAGAATAGAATAACTGAATTAAGCCCTAAATATTTTGTTCTGAAATTTTTGAAGTTCAATGTTAATTAAAGTGGAAAGTTAAGAAGTATCCTCTTACTGTTTCCATTCTGGGAGTTCATCTCTCTGTGTACCTAATTTCCAAACCTGAAGGGGAACAAGCAGGCAGAGTGTGATGCTTCATTGCAGTCTTGACGGGAGGAGTAGAATAACCAGATTTCTAAACTTGGGCTTTTCTGAAATTGTGTGGGAGTTGGGAAGGGAGTAGAAAGGGAAAAAGAGTGAAGAACAAAAAGGGTTTAAACAGAAAATATATGTTTCCTTAACGAGGAGTGAGGACACTGAAATATAAGGGACATTGGTGTGAGCCAGTATTACATATTCTATATTTCTATATGCCTGAGAAGGCAAAACAGGAAAAAAAGAGATTTCACTCTTACCTGAGGCTGTCCCCACATGTCTTTCATTAGTTTGGTGACTGCTAATACTTCAGTAGCAAACTGTGCAATTCTTTGAAAGAGCTGTTTATTCTCAGAGCACATGAATCATGTGAAATTTACCAGGAAACACTTAATGTTAGCTTTTCTTTTGCATTTTCCCTCAGTAATGGCATCTTCTGCTTAGCTAGGGACTGATCCAAAGCCCATTGATCTTGGTGTAAAGATTCCTATTGAATTCAATGGACGTAGTACTAGGCCTTTACTTTAGACAGAGACCGATAATTATGTATTATGGTAACCTGAACCTGTGTATTTTTTTTGTGGTTGCCCTGACAAGAATTTCCTATTCTCTTATCTTTGTTATCAGCAGGTGGTTTTATTTCAGTGGCTAATAACTCTGAGGAATGGAAGCCTGTCAAGATAAGTGTACTCAGAGTATGCATTATGCTAACCTATGTATAGCAACCATATATAAATGAGAAAATAAAACGTATCAAAACTGATTGCCCTGCTAGACACAATTCTATTAGTATTAAACATTTATATTCTAATATAAATGATTTGTTGGGAATTAGGAAGGCAGCTTCTTATAATGATAGTAGGAGTTGGGCATTTAATTTCTAGTAAGTTGCCCTGAACAATTTATCTTGTAGAGTATAAATTCCTATCTTGTTTGAGGACTTAATTTAAGCTTTCAAATGCTGCAGTCAAAGAAAGGAATAAAATGTTTTTAATTTATGGCATGACTTTTTGTGACAGTAATTTAATTCCATGTTAAATAAAATACACATACAGCACACTCTTCATTGCATTCCATTGCACTCCATTGCAGTATTTAATTTTGATAGTATGTCCTGAACAAAATACATGTTTGAATAAAGTGTTTTTGTTAGTTCAAGCAGCACACGCCAATCTCATATTTTTTGAATATTTTATACCTACTTCAGAGATAGATGTATCAGAAAAAATAGATAAGGACATAATGCATGTAAAAGTAATTCAGATAAGGCTGAAGTTTGTTCATTCAGTAATGAGGTAATAGTTTGTCTAATCTAATCTCCTCACAGTGTTATCTGACACTTCAATAATAGGCTAACATGACCTTAGAGGTTAATGATGACATTGCTCATCTAACATGACAGGCTATTCCATGCCATCCCGAGTTAATCTTAAATTTTCTTATTTAGATAATAGAGCTACAGTGTTAGCTATTGTTGCAAAATATAGTATTCCAGCCCCTAAACATGTGAAAACTTATGCATTATCTACAAATGTAATGCACCCACAATGGAGAGAGTATAATTAAAGGCTTCCAATTTCCATTGGTCGGAATTTGCAATTTACTGAGCATTGGAACTCAAATAAAATTGACAGAACAAATTCATTGTCATACTTCTATTGTAATTGTGAGTTTTCGAAATATGCTTGTTTTCATTAATAAACTGTTTAAATATTATTTTGCACATTTTTTTTACCTATCGGAAGCACCAGAATAAGCATATAGCAAACCAGAATAATGCAGCAGACTTATTACTATTATTTTATTGGTCCTTCAATGTTATTTCCAAATTTTGCTCTCATAAATTGCATCAGACCTAGAGTGAGATTTTTAGCTTTTCAGGTAGGAATTATGAGTAAAGTATGAGTTTTAAATGAGGAACTGGGGTGCTGAAAAACTTGTTTACACTTACCGTGGTGTGTAGGGTATGTGTATTTTCATTTGTCAGCTCTTTCCAATATCATATTTCATCTCTATTCCTTTTCTTTTTGTGCTGTAGACTAAAACTTTATGGATGAAAATTCAGTAATGCAGGGATCCCAGAAGTAATATATGACTAAAGAAAACAACCAGTGATGCACAGCTTTGGTTGGGTTGAAAATGCACTAGTTCGAAATATGCAAGGTACAGTGTCTTGAATTACTTAATGAATGTATAGCAGAAAAATGTAATTGGTTCCATGAAAATATGTTCGTCTGTCTGTGAGTCTGTTTGTTCAAGAACTCCTCCTAACAGTGGGCATGTCTATACTACAAAATAATTTAAATCAGTAAATAAATAAATAAATACTTATTTAAATAATTAAAATCAAAATAATAACTCTCCAAATATCAAAATCGAAATAATGTGTCCCCTCTATGGGAGAGTAGAGAAATAGCTCAGAATTATTTTAAAATAGAGTGTGCACACTGATTGGAGCCTGCATCAGATTTAAAGACTCCGGAAGGGCACCAGGAGAGTGGACACTTTTTATGGCTGCTTGCTGATGCTGTTTTCAGGGGCTCCTCTCTACAGCCGCATCTCACACACTACTTCTCCACTGCCTACCTCATCCTGTGTGCTCTGGTTGCCCTTGTGGATACCACAGCACTAACATCATGGAGTTGGAGCTGCTGCAAAGCAATGCCAGGCTCACGGGCCTCGTGCTGCACCTCATGACGCAGTTCATCCAAACTGTCCATGTGCTGCTTCACTACAACAATGAGTAGCTTGAATTGGAGGACCTCCTCACCCTGCTGCTCCTGCTGCTGCAAATGACCCTCAATACCCTGGACACTGTAGAATGCTGCTTCTGGCGGTGGGAGACCAGAGAAGACTGGTAGGACCTTATCGTCCTTCAGCGATGGGACAACCAGCAGTGGCTCCACATGTGGAAGGCCATCTTCCTGGAGCTCTGTAAGTGCTCGCCCCTCCTGCATGTGGCAGGACACCCGACTGTGACCTGCCATCTCCCTGTAGAAGCGCGTTGCCATCATACTCTGGAAGTTCACCCTGCTGAACAGCTCTGTTGGGAACCAGTTCAGTGAGGGGAAATCCACAGTCAGGGCTATGCTCTTGCAGATAGTCAAAGCCATCAATAACATCTTGCTGTGGAGGGTTGTCATTCTGGGCAATTGTCACACCATCATGGATGGCTTTGCCACCATGGGCTTCCCCAACTAGGCTGAGCAGGTAGGTGCTCCATGGTTGTGGAGTGTGCATTTGGTCATCTAAAGGGGAGGTTCAGGAGTCTCCTCATCTGCCTGGACATGAGCGCTTGTAACATCCCTTATGTGTTGGCAGCCTGCTGTGATCTCCACAACCTATGTGAAAGTAAGGGGGAGCAGTTCCTGCCAGGGAAGGGTGCAGAGGCTGAACAGCTGGTTAGGGCTTACAAGCAGCTGGACACCAATGCCATTTGATGAGCACATCAAGGGATTGTGCTAATCCAGGAGGCTTTGAGGGAGGGGCCCCTGCATTCCTTCTGTGTGCCTTTCCTCCCCCGCTTCTCCTGTGGGGGACGGGGTGGCTTGGCTGCCTTCTGTGTCCCTCACACACTGGGTCTGACGCTAGTGTCATCCCACAGAGAGAGAACTTCTATACCTGCCTGTTGGAGGAGAAGGGGGTATTGCAGGAGATGTGTGTAAGTGGCAGAGACTGCGTGCCAGAGGGTATGTCTACACAGCAAAGTTATTTCGAAATAAGTCATTATTTCGAAATAACTTTACTAGTGTCTACACAGCCAAACTGCTATTTCAAAATTAATTCGACATAGTGGAGCACTTATTTAGAATTTGGTAAACCTCATTCCACGAGGAATAATGCCAAATTCGAAATAGCTATTTCGAAATAAGTGCTGTGTAGACACTTATTTCGAAATAGGGGGCCTCTAGCCTTCCCAGGTGCCCTGGTGGCCACTCCAGCCTCAACCAAGAACACTCCTCTCCATCCCCCCCTCCCCGGAGCCCTTAAAGGGGTAGACTCTGGCCACAGTGCCTGTGCCAGCTCCAAGCCTGCCAGCCCAAAGCCAGCAGTCACTGCCCCGACCCAGTGGACCCAAAACATGAGCCAGCAAGCCAGTGCCAGCCAGCCCTCCACCGCTCCCCAGGAGCTGTCTGCCAGCTCCCAGGAGCCTGCCAGGGCCTGGAGAAGGCGGGCACCTTCCTGGTCCAGGGTGGAGATCGTGGACCTTATTCAGGTTTGGGGGGGATGCCCCCAACGTCCATGATCTCCGCACTAGATGGAGGAACGTGACCGTCTGTGGCAGGATAGCTGCTAGCCTGGCCACCAAAGGCCACATGCGAACCCAGGAGCAGGTTTGTGTGAAAATCAAGTTGGTCTGGCGAGACCCCCAACCCTGAGCTTCCCCTCCCCCTTCTTCGCCTTGCTTCCCCCTTCCAGCTCCCTCCTCCCAGGTTTCCCCCTCCCCTCTCCCACCCTCCCTTTTCCCCTCTCCTGCCTCCTTTCCCCAGTCTCACCAAAGTTTAATTCCCTCCCCCCCAGTTTTGTTAAATAAAGAGAGTTTGTGTTCATGAAAATACAGTATTTTATTTGACATCAGGAAGGGAGGTTAGGGAGGGGTAAGTGGAAGGACATGAGGGAGGAATGAGGCACAAGCCCCCACAGGGCAGACCAGGGAGGCTCTTAGTGCTCCTCAAGGTGGAAGCTCTCCTGCAGGGCCTCCTGGATACTGACAGCCCCCCGATGGACCTCCTGCATGGCAGCCTGCAGAAAGTGCCACCAGGCTCACAGCAACATGTCCAAGAGAAGCACCAGAGTGCCCAGGGGCAGCTCTTGGTCCATGTTGCAGAGTACTGTGGTGTCCCGAGTGAGAGCAACCAGAGTACGCAGAGAGAAAAATGCTTTGTTGTCCCTCAGCGAGGTAGGCAAGCAAGCAGGGAAACCTGAGAACTGGGTGTCCAGGGGGGTCCCTTTAAGCACAAGCCTCAGATAGCCTCAGGCAGCAGCCACACAAAGTAACTTCTGACCTGATGCCCTCCTGGAACCGGTTTCAGCTGGCCTTAAATGCCATTCAGCGTCCACTCAGTGTGGACATGCTATTTCGAAATAGCAAAATGCTATTTTGAAATGCATTTTGTGTGTAGACACGTTATTTCGAAATAAGCTATTTCGAATTAACTATTTCGAAATTAGATATATCGAAATAACGCTGTAGTGTAGACATACCCAGAGAGAGTGCTACTGGATTCCCCTCCTCTTCTTCCCCCTGGCAGGTTCCCATGCACAGGATCAGTGTCCTTCACATCGCTGCATTTGATCAGGAATGGATGCTGCCCATGTGCAGCACTGCTGTGTGTTTCCATTACCCCAGCCTCCTTAGTGATGCCTTGTCGTAGGAAGGTGTCCCACCACAGAGTCCTAAGTAAGGCAGGCCTCTCCAGGAATCTTGTGAAAAGGAGCAAAGGGGTTTCTGTATGAGAGCTGAGTGCTCTGGGCTGGCTCTCCATATGCACCCACATGCATAGGCTGTTGTGCGACCTCCAGGCTGAGTAGGCCAAGCAACGAGTGTGCAGACCCTTGCAGCCTGCCACCTGCCTCCTGCCCATGCGTGTGTGTATGGGGAAAGTTATAGAACTCACCTAGAAGTGTCTTTTCCAGGATCATCCGAGGCCTGGGAGAAATCCTTGAGTGGGTGGGATCTGACTCCAGGGTAAGGAGCAGCTCCTGGTGGGTAGGCATGGTGGCCTGGCTGGCCTGCCCCTCCTCCTCCTCCACAACCCTGTCCTTGTAAAGGCTTATTCTGGGCGTGTTCTGGCTGGATTCAACAATGTGGGGGGTGTTTTTACACCTGCCGGAGCTCCTTTATTTTCATGCGGACCTGGTCAAGGGTCCATGTGTGCCCCTTCTTGGCCAGGCAGCTGTCCATCCAACCATTGACATTGGCATTTCTCCTCCTGGTGCGGAGATCCTGGAGGTTGGTCTCCTCACCCCAGACCTCGATGAGGTCCGGGATCTCCACACCGGTCTAGGCTGGAGCCCTCTTTTGTCCCTGGCCAGGGGAAGCTGAGAGTGCTGCAGGAGTCCTGGCAGCTGTGGAGGGCTCAGAAGGAGAGCTGGGGTCTGACATGGCTCCTGGGATGGATGCTGTGTAGCACGGGGCAGTAAAAGGTACACATGTGCCATAAGCCCTTTTCCTTCAGCCTGCTGCTTTAAGCTCTGCAGGAGAAGGGTAACAGTGGAGATTGTCTGGTATGGCCAGAGTGGCCACAAGTATAGCTGCAAGAGGCCTCTGGAGGCCAATTATTTTGAAATAGCCGCATCTGAGCATCCAAACTCACCCTATTTCAGAATTACAATTTTGAAATAAGCATTACTCCCCATGGAAAGCAGGAGTTATTATTTTGTAATAACCAGCCTGCTATTTTGAAATAACAGACTTGGTAGCGTGGACACTCTGCTTGTTATTTTGAAAAACTCCCTAGTGTAGATAAGGGCAGTAAGAGCTAGGACCACCAAATTTTGTATGCAACTTCCTCTTATCATAACTTAAAGCAAGGTCAGTGTTTGTTTGTGCCAGGATAATGGGATTTGTGAGGAATTCAATTGTTTCTCATAAAATGGAAAGGGAGATGTATGGCAGGAGGGAATTATACTGCAGAAAGACCATAGGGGGGCAGCAAGGGACCAGAGATAGGACATCTATGATGCCATTGGGCCAGCAGGGGGAAGGCGTGGAGAAAGGGACAACTATCTATTATATATTTTAGAGAGTTTGTCTGTTTGTGTTTTGTTTATCTGTGTCTGTCTGTTCCCCAGCTTGGGGGCACGCATCTCTCCCCCAGCTGTGCCCACTGGAGCTGCAGCAGCCATGGAGAAGCACTTCTCACTTGATCCCTAAGTTGCTATAGTGAGAGAGGGCTTCAAGCTGACCCCTTCATCCTCAACCCCATCCTAGAACAATGATTTCAATGAAGAAAAACAAAACCTATTTGAGTTAAAGACCTGAGCAATGCTGGCTAAATCTCCTAGTATTATATAAATGTTATATAAATATGTTCAATGTGTCATTATGAAATAAGCATTATAAAAATGAAACCATGCAATGTTTCTAAATTGAAATTTGGGAATTTTCATTTTATTGACATTTGAAAAGTTTCTTGTGGAATGGAAATTCCATTTTCCAATCTACTCTGGCCAAGACTGTTCTGGCATACATCACCATAATTTGAGCACAAAGCCCTTATTGCCTTTTTTTGTCTGGTATTAAAACAAGCTCAGCTTTCAATATTTCAAAACTGGAACAGAGTCAAGAGCATGGTGCAGAGAAAGTAAATGACATTTTAGACATCATGACAGAAAGTTTAATACATCTTTGAACTTGAAGGTTTTAGATAAGAGGGATGACAAGGTGATACAATGATACTATTATTATTGATCAAATTACAGGACTGTTCTGGCTTAGTGATATTTTTATGAGAGCTCTATGTTCTTCATTCCAACTGTTGGTTCCAGTGAATGCAGTACAATGTTACAGCAATTGATGATGATCCATTTCTGAAAATTCCAAGAAGACTAAACTAAGTGTTAAACTTTTGTAATAAAATATATTATATGTTACATCTTCTGAATTTGTTTTTCTTAAAAAAATAATTGTAAAGCACATTCTCTGATTTCCCTGTTCATTGCAGATGAGATAGAGAACAAGTTGTTGGAGAATAACCCCTCTCTTTGTAGGACTATTGGGTCAAATACAGTATCTTCTGATTCTGAGTTCAATAGCTAATTCTGACCTAGAATTAGCTATTGGTTCTGACCTAGAACTTTGCACAGGAGAAATGAGGACTGATTTTATTTTTGGTAAAATCTGGGAACGATTTCATTCCAATATTGACCCGGTCAATATCTATGCCTCGAGTAAGAAAGTAGGCTTAATTCTTACTAATATATTAACATTTCCTACTTTTTCGCTGATAACGTGTGTGCAGTTCTGCTAATGTGATTTCTTAATGCTTTCTACAAAGCAGTAGATACTCTGTGTAATACCTGTAGCAATATTTGTTTTTACATGACATAATTTCCACACAAAATGTATGGAATCCTGTCTTGTTTTTCATTAATAGCATTTTCTAAATATCAGTATCCTTTCCATAATCGGTGTCAGTTGCACAGTTTTTTGCTCCATGGAAGCTAGGGTTACTCTTTAATACATAATTTTAAACAAACACAGACTTTGTGACTAGTCTGGTCTCCTAATGGTACAGTATTTGCATGGGGTTTGTACAACAATCCAGCAAAGTGAAGGATAGTAAAAAGTAAATAAAACAAAATATTCATATTATTGCTTTTAAAAAAATTGAAAGCCGGAAGGTTAGATGAAAGGGAACCCTTGTGTTATTTGTGGTGCAAGTGCTGTAGCGCTCCAGCAACACTCAAGTGAGTGAGTGACCTCAGGCTCATATATGACATTCAGAAGCAAT
Source organism: Pelochelys cantorii (assembly GCA_032595735.1). NCBI lineage: Eukaryota > Metazoa > Chordata > Testudines > Trionychidae > Pelochelys > Pelochelys cantorii. The sequence goes on from CM064331.1 coordinate 31,369,034, forward strand.
AAAAATTGTTTTTCATATGCGTTTAAAAGTGTTGAAGCCCATATCCTTAAATTTCTAAAGGAGTGAAGTAATACAGAATATAGGGATGACATATGTGAGAACTGCAAAATAAAGTTTTCCAGAAGGTGCTTGAATACAGGTTGTGCTGCTAGTAAAGCATGCTTGTCACAGACCATTTGACACAGAAGTCCCTTCCATGACCTTACTTTCAGCTTGAAATTTCCCCTCCATATAGCATATCTCAAGACAGCATATTATTGTTTAATTTTTTTATGCAGGTAGTTAAAGAGCAGTCTAGTAACAACACACTGTAATATTCCTTATAGCAATAGTGACTATTAATATGCAAAATCATGAATATTTATAGCAAAAGGTAATGGAGGATGAAATTTATGTCTATTCGTAATCATTTTAACACTAATGAATAATCACTTTCATGGATTACAACCCACATCATCTTACTGTCTCCCCCAACAGACTTGAATACATATGGGGAAGAATCCCATGCACTGATACAGGCTGGGAACCAACTAGCTAAACACCAGTTCTACAGAAAAGGACCTGCGGATTATAGTGGGCAAGAAGTTGGATATAAGTCAATAAAGTGTCCTTATTGCCAAGAAGGCTAATGGCATATTGGGCAACATTAATAGGAACATTGCCAGCAGATCAAGGAAAGTGATTATTCCCCTCTATTTGGCATTGGCCACATCTGGAGTATTGTGTCCAGTTTTAGGCAGGAGTGATGCATGGGAGTACATGAAGGAGCGTGTGCTCCTCCTCCCCCAAATGCTATGGCCAGAGTATCTGAGGCATGTCTACACTAGGAAATTATTTCAAAATAACTAAATTTGACTTAATGACTCCTGATCTTACAAAATCAAAATAGTGTGTCCCCACTACCGGGAAGCCTCGAAATTTGTCCAAGGCAGGCTCTGTTAATGTGGACATGCTACCTTGACTAGGAGTCCCAGGAAGCACTGGGGAGTAATTAGTTTGAATTACTCTGGGGGGTAGTTATTTCGAAATAGCAGCACCAGAGCTTCCATACTAATGCTATTTCAGAATAACTATTTTGAAATTAGTGTTATTCTCCTGGGAAAGCAGGAGTATAGATTTCCAAATAAGTGGCCCATTATTTCAAAACAACAGGCTTGGTAGTGTGGACACTCTGGTGTAAATTGGACCTAAGGGGGTCTATTTTGAAATGTAGTCCAGGACTGAATGACCTGGAGAACTACTGGGGGTGCCTGACAACCTTAGCAGGGGTCACCACCCCTGTCCAGCAGCAGGAGGTGGAGGAATGAGGCTGTAACCTCCTTAGGCCCCCCTGCTCCCAGCTGCGTCACTCCACTTCCCATTATGGAGTGTAAGGCGTGGTATCATCCCTCTGTGAAGAAATGCGACTAGGATTGTATCCTTTTGTTTTCCCCCACCTGCTGCTGCCAGACCTCCACTAGTCCCCTGAACTGTGTTGCTCGGGGGAGGGGCCTTGCAGGAAGAGTCAGGGTAAGGGCAAAGCAGGGGTGGGGACAAGGTGAACAGATGGGTGGAGCAGGGGCTGGAAAGAGGCGGAGCCTGAGGCTGAAAAGAGGTTATCCTGGCCCTTCACTAGGCTAGCATGGCATGGGGGGTAGTCAAGTGACTGGTGCCTCTGCCCCCATGTCCTTCCTCAGCAGTCACTCCTGGTGTTGGGGCCCCAGTACAGAATGAATGTGAACAAATTAGAGATAGTCGAGTGGAGGACAACAAAAATTATTAGGGGACTGTGACACATTATGTATGGGAGAGGATGAGGAAACCGGGTTTATTTAGTCTGCAGAAGAGAAGAATGGGATGGGGGATTTGATAGCAGCTTTCAGCTATCTGAAGGGGCTTCCAAGGAGGCTAGGGCTGGCTGTTCTCAGTAGTGACAGATGACAGAACAAGGATCAGTGGTCTCAAGTTTCAGTGGGGGAGGACTAGGTTGGATATTAGGAAAATACTATTTCACTAGAAGGGTGGTGAAATACAGGGATGGGTTTTCTAGGGAGATGGTGCAAACTCCATCCTTAGGTTTAAAGTCAACCTTGGAAAAAGTCCTGACTGGGATGATTTTAATTGGGATTGGTTCTTCTTTGATTTGAGTTTGGACAGGATGACTTCCCAAGGTCTCTTTCAACCCTAGGGGAACTGTGTAAGGAGATTTTTTTTTTTTTGGACATACATGAGTTGTTGAAAGCAGGAGTTTATAATGGAAACCATTTTGTAGTATTCTTTAAATGTTCATTACAAAGTGAACCTCAGGAGCCAGAAAAGAGCACCAAAATCCTCCTTCCCTTGAGTATCATCACAGCTCTGATCCACTTCTTGAAGAATGAAAATCACTTCTGCAGTATGGCTGACCTTTCTGCTCAGTAGGTCAGCCTACCCTGGAGCTGAGCTCAGTGACTTTCCATGGATCATTAAAACTGGAGAGAGATGATAATGATTAGCTAAATTATTCCTTCTTTAAGTCTAATGATCTGTGAGGTGAGAATTCTGGAGTTAAGGTAAGAGAAATTAACCTGGCTGGAGTGATTGGATTTCACATTGAAAAAATGCCTCTCTCTAGAAGTTAGGCACCACAGGATCCATTGATATGGGACTGAGAAAAGCTGGTAACATTCAGAGTGGGACCAGGGAAAAGAAAAGTATTATTTGAATTGCCAGCATCAAAGGAAAAAGAAGATGAGAACTTCCTTACAACAACACAATTTTGGTTCTGAAATTACTGGAAGGTGAGAGTCTCAAATGTGGGGAAAATGGCTGCAAATTCTAATGCTATTTCTTCTAGTTGCTGTCTAGAAGAAATCCTTAGCAACTTCAGCTTAAGTAACTTGAAAAGGCATCTATCTTTTTGTGACTTCCATAGAAGAAAGAAACTTGATGTTTTAATTCAGGCTATGTGTGTGAAGAAGGCTGAAGAGATCCAGCAAATAGAATTTGTTTGGCACTCTGGCATTCTGTAAATTCTGTAATGTTGGGGGTTTTTGTTCTGAGTTGGAGAGTGATTGCCTTCATAGTGGCTGAGAAATCTTCCTGAAAGTCCCCCCTCCCCATCATTGTTTCTATTAAATTACATTAAAATGGAAGGAGGTAGCTGAATCCTGCGGAGAGGTAGGGAAGGAAAGAAAAAAACAATATCTTCATTAAGCAAAGTCATGTGCATGTGCACAAATTAAAATTCGTAGTCTTATCTCCTTGGGCAAACTGCCCCAGCATTTCACATCAATATATGGTAAAACCAGCTGTGGGTTTCTGATACATAGCTGATTTATATCTACTATATATCTGAGAGAGTTTGTCTGTGTGTCTGTTCATTTGTTCCAGAACTCCTCCTAAATGGTAAGAGCTAGAGGACCCCCAAATTTGGTATACAGCTTCCTCATATCATAGCTTAAAGCAAGGTAAGAGTTTGGTTGTGCCAGGAAAATGGGTTGTGCTTGGAATGGAATTGCTTCTATAAAACCATAAAGAGACAGAATCACCAGACAGGTGAAAGGAGCTGGCTGGGGACACACCCACCCCTCTCCCATCCAGGACTGCCCTAGCTCCCACCCGCAAGCACTCTTTAGAGCGTGCAGCAGGGCTGAAGCTCCCCTCCCGATTCACATGGGAACATTGCTAGCTGTTCCCCTTCCTCAGGAAATGAGGGGAAAGTGCACAGTTTGCTGCTTTCTTCACTCTGGCTGGGGAGTGCAGCAGGTAGACAAACCTGGATCTTCCCCAGGTGGGGTCCTTAACTCAATTCATTTTCAGTTTTTGGAAAATAAAATGAAAATGTACATGCTTCATTTGAATCACTGCTCTGGGATGGGGTTGGTGATGAGGGGTTGAGTATGCAGGCTGCCCCGGGGAGAGAGGACTACCCCAACCATTTCTCACTGCAGCAGTTTGGGGCCAGGTGAGATGCACCTCTCTAAGACTGTGGCAGCTGAAGCAGGCACAGCTGGGGGAGAGGTGCGTGTCTTACCTTGCTTTAAGTTATGACAAGAGGAAGCTGTATACAGAATTTGGTGGCCTAGCTCTTACAGTTTAGGAGGAGTTCTTGAACAAATGGGCAGACAGACAGACACACAGACAAACTTTCTCAAATATATAGTAGATAAAAAATATACAATTTGAGAAAATCATTCTCAGTGGGAAAGCGTTACTTGGGCTTTGTGGGCTCTAGAATTAATCTGTCTTGTTTCAAAACATTGGAGTATGAAAGCTGATGAAGCCTAAGATCTTTAAATATTGATCTTATAAGATGGGTTAATCTTGAATTCACATATAAACCTATCTATTTTCTTTTTTCTATTGTCTGGTAATGTGTGGCTATGTTTCAGAGAGAGCTTTTTATAGATGAGACACTGGGCAGTAGCAGATGAAACCTATTTATTCAAAGCCTAGACACACTAACTGAAATATGTTCTATTTATGCACAGTTTGGGTGCCAGACTTTCTCTCAGGCCACCTTAGCCCTGACCTGGAAAGACCTAACACTAGTCATGCAAGAAAGTCTTTCTTCACCCCAGGTTCTTCAGTCCTTTGGACTAATGCTGTCAATTATGTCATTTAAATATGCTGTGCAAAGTGAATAATCACCCACTAGAACTGTTTTTTTAGGTGAGAAATAGTCATCTCTGAACTAAGGACAGAAAAAAGCTAGATTCCGAGTCCCAAACTCCTTTAATTTATTATCTTTTTCTGCCACAAGAAAGGTTTTGAGACACATTATCAGGACACGTACAATTCTGACAGTGAAACGTCATTGATTAATTCATTCTGCAACACAACACACTGAACTTTTGAGATGTAAATTCTGTTACACTTATTGAAAAATACATAAGTGGAAAACATAAACCCATGCCAGCCTAAACCATCCATATAAGAGGGCTAAGAAACAATAGTTGTTTCAGCAACCCTCATTAATAAGATAAGTGTAATTAATGAAGGGCCTGATCTGGTATGTTGCTGAGCATATTTGCTCAAAATTCACTGAGCACCTTCTAATGTCAACCCAGGGACCCTACAAACAGAAGTTACTTCCTGCTTAATCAAGTTTTTCTACTTCTTTCCTCGGCTTCTTCCTACCTGGCGTTTAGCTTTACTCTGACCTCAGGATTAAGGTTCTTATATCTTTTTTCTCCCTCCAAAGCTAGCTGCAGTAATGCGAGACAAACTCTGACTATCCCTCATGGTTCTTTGGCCAGAGCACCCTTGCTTCTCCCTCTGGTCTCAGCCAAAAACTGACCTGCTGATCCCAGACAGCTCCTTTAATCTGAGCCTGGTGGGCTCTGATTGGCTTCTTCCATGAGACCTCTCTAGGCAGGCCTGGAGAACCGATCTTCATTCTCCATTCCTGAAGTTAGGTGCAATAGGGTGCTGCAAAGACCAAATATGCTCAGGCATATACAGTCAGAGATTTGGAGAATGAGAGCAGTATGATAAAATGCCGTTCTGCATATAAATTACATATCAGCTCTCTGCAATTGAGAGCTTTCCAGTGTGGCTAAAAAAATCTGTATGAAAGAACACAGAGTTGGAATTCATCTTTCTAGTTTTATTTGTTCAACCATCTCTTAGGGTACGTCTAGACTACATGCCTCTGCCGACAGAGGCATGTAAAATAGACGACCCGATATAGTCAATGAAGCGGGGATTTAAATATCCCCGGCTTCATTAAAATAAAAATGGCCGCCGCGCTGTGCCAGCTCAGCTGATCGTCAGCACAGCGTGTGAGTCAAGAAGCGGATTGGTCGACAAGGGAAGCCTTTGTCGACCGCTCCTGTAAACCTCGTTTCATGAGGCATAAGGGAGCGATTGACAAAGGCTTCCCTTGTCGACCAATCCGCGTCTTGACTCGCGTGCTGTGCCGACGATCAGCTGAGCCGGCACAGCGCAGCGGCCATTTTTATTTTAATGAAGCCGGGGATATTTAAATCCCCACTTCATTAACTATATCGAGTAGCCTATTTTACATGCCTCTGTCGGCAGAGGCATGTAGTCTAGACGTACCCTTAGCATTCTAAGTTCTATGAAACTTTTCTTCAGGTTCTTTGCACTGTCCTGTTCTAGTTGATTTAGGAATATTCTTATAGCTTAAATAAGCCACAAATGTAATATGCAGCACATGCAAAATGTTCTGAAGTGTTACGGACAGTTGTAATGAAAATTGACTGTGAGTGTCATAACAACAGGTGACATTATTCATAACCTACACTTGTAACAAGTTTATGATGTAAACTCAATGATCACAGATGAAATAAGACAGCTACAAATGTGAAAATATCCTGCACTGTAGCAGTAATACAACCAAAGGTAATAAATCTTGTCTGCAAATGTAATAAGACTTTTAACGGCAAATGTAATAAAATCTATCAACAGCTGCAGTGTATATGGAACATATTATATAGCTTTACAAAGCATTATACCCCATGCTGTTTATGGACTCAATAATGTCATGCTTTGTCTTCTTCAAGAAAATCAAGTACTACAGCACTAAGTGCTTTCCAGTGTATATTAAGTATGACAGCGTGTTAATACAAAAATATTAAGGGTGCAAATGAAATTTTGAATCCAGATGTGCTCTTTAGTCATCCCACTAGCATAACATAAAGAATGTGGTATACCACCAGGGGCTGAAACACTTCCTGAGCCAGACAAGCAAGGAGTAAAAAATAGATGCTCTTAGTAACTAATCTGTTTCTGTGCTGCTTTCAGTATAAATCCTTGTTCAGTGAGAGAAGTAATTTTGGTGAGTGAGAAGTGGAAGGTTCAATCTGCCTGATCTCCTTATCTATGTGTGTCCCTCTACTGGCTTCTGAAAGTCCATTTGGTGATTGGGTGTGTCACTTCCTGGCATATTGCCACTTGTGGTTTCTTTAGCCCAGTGCTATACAATCAAGTTATCATCAAGGACAGATGTGATGAAACTGACTTCTCTCATTATCCATTTGTGATTCCTATATGTTTTAAAGCAGCATCCTTCCAGTACTGTAATGGAGAGGATTCTAAAAGACTCCTCTTAAAATTCCTCCTCCATTTTGAAGGGAGGGTTCTATAACGAAGCTCACACCCTGTCTGGATTAATGGTAAATCATCTCCCAAAGATGACTTAAATCTGGGTCTCATGAAAAGGCATTACTGGTCCATTCAAAACACAAATATTTGCATTTTAAATGAAGTTAAGTATCATGTATTTTCAAGAATTTTTCGGGGGACGGGGAGTCATACGTTCCACTATGTGGTTGTTTAACTTCATATTACACACAATTGACATGGGATTATATAAATTACATACACAAAATCTAAACTTTGACAGCACAGTGCAATTTAATATAATATTAATGTGTAAAATGGTGGAGAAGTTTTGATTATTAGGCATTTTTGAAGGGGTAAAATTTAAAGTCTCCTGTACCCACCATTCCAACCTGGCTGTGTCTAGACTGGAGCACTTTTCTGGGAGATCAGAGGTATCCTGGAAAAGCACTGCCACATCCGAGGAATGCATTTGCTTTTCCAAAAAAAATTTCGGAAAAGTGGATGCGTTCTTTCGCCATTCCTGTAAACCTCGTTTTACGAGGAATAAGGGATGTGCCAAAAGAGGATGTTTTTCCAAAATTTGGCGCCGTGTAGACATGCCAAATTTCAGAAAAGCCTCTTTCGGAAGAAAAGTGGAAAGAGATACGCAAATTGCACTTCACAATTTGCATATCTTTTTCCGACTTTTCTTTGTGGTGTAGACATAGCCTCTGTAAGCAACTATATACTGGGTTCCCATGATATAGCTCTATTTTCATAAATTAAGGGAGGATTTCTTTTGTGGGAACCCTTTGCTAATTAATGGCAACAGTTTGGAAAATTTGGGTGAAAGTTCCAGGACTCTAAACTTGGGTGGTGAACACCTCTTAGCAGCTTGTTAGAGTGGATCATACATAAATGTAAATGTATACATTAGGGCTGTCAAGTGATTAAAAAATTTAATTGCGATTAATCGCACGTGCCTCCCCTTTGAAACGCCGCAGAGGCATTTCAACAGGCAGCGCTGAATGGAGCCCGGGATCAGCTGGAGTCCTCAGCTGACCGCCGAGCTTCATGCAGACCTGCCCCTTGGAAGCACTGCGGTGGCGTTTCCAAGGGGCAGCACATTAAGAGCCTGGGATCAGCTGGGTGATCTCCTAGTCTCGTCGGTACCGGTACCGGGCTCACTCCTTTTCAGCACCGATGGGACCCCACATACATCAAGGCATAGCCTGTCATTTGTATTAGTAGTGCCCCTGGCTGGCAGCGCGTGTGGAGTGCCAGCACGAGTAGTTTGAGTGCGCTACTCTGCAAGTGCAGCCAGCTGCCTTCAGTTCCTTCTTAACTGGTCATAGCCTCGCAGTTGCCTGCAGTTGCCTCGCAGTTGCCTACAACTAATCTTTTTCTTGTACATAGTTAGATCAACAGTTACCACAAAAGTTATAGTGGTAGTAGATAGCTGTTAGCTCGTTACCTTAAAATTTAAAAATATATATTTTTCTTTATTAGTTAGTTACTCCTTTTTAATTAGTATAGTAGATTACAGAACATTGAACTCTTGGTGATAACAACACACCGAAACATACTCTATCTGGGTCATGCCAGGATCGCCTGGCTTTGAGAGGCGCACAGGCTATAAGCTGTCCATATCAGACTCTGATGGACACGACCTGTGCGTTCAGTGTTTAGGGAGGAGCACTTTAGTGAACAGTGCCCTCACTGCAATAAACTAACATCCAGAACGAGAAGGTCCAGAGAACTACAATTAAAAATGATTCAGTTGGAGAAGATGACTCATCCTGCTTCAGACCCAGAGCACACTACCTCTTGCCCGCAACCATCACCGGGGGCGGTATCAGACAGGGCACCTACTATTATGTCCAGTGCAAGAGACCGTGACAGGGTGCAACAGCCCAAGAAGAGGTTCACTCCTCCTCAGGGACAGATTCCCCTTCGAGGAAGCGCTCGCTACATAGCAGCACTGCCTCCAAAACCCCAACAATGAAGGGGCCAGAGCAGCAGTATGCTAATGGGGCCGGCACTGAAAAGGGCTGTGACCCCAACCTAAAAGCTCACACCATAGCAAAGGCACAGATGGAGGCGAAACGCAAACCCTCCAAGCCGGCACTGAGTACAAAGCCGTTGGCACCGGCTGCGGCAAAAATAAAACCGTGCCGGGAAGCAGCAATGGACGCCACAGCGGGGCATTTGGCAACAACAAAGCCATGCAGAGAACAAGGAGCAGTGAGCACTAAAGCACTATCGGCACCAACAAAGCCACTCATAGAAGCGGCAAGGAACTATGCGGCAGTGCTATCAGCACCGGATAAACATTTGGTGCCGACAAAACATAAAAAGCAAATGCCAATGCCACAATTCACTACTGCTGGGGATCTCCTAGTCACATCAGTACTGGGCTCACCCCTTTTCAGCACTGATGGGACCCCACATACATCAAGGCATAGCCTGTCATTCACAAATGCCACATCAATAGCACTGGTGTTTAGTGAGGATGAAGGGGAGGTACATGCCAACACATACTCACAGCAGTAGTCTTCACCCAAGCCTAACCAGCACTGGCACTTGCAGCAATGGCTCCCACCTCCTATCCCAGCAAACTGGCCTTACTGGGATCCATGGGCACCATTTAGAACACAGCAGATGCAGCTGATGCAGCTACCACAGTACCTTTCTCCAGCACCAAAGCCAAGTGCTACAACTGAACACTCCCCAGACGGAGACAGTTCAGATATGGTGGAGGATGGGGAGGATAGTACTTTCCATGATCACACACCCACTTCTCCTTCTATGAATATGGTGTCAGTTTTCATTGCTGATACAATTATGCCTCCACCATGGCTGGAGATGACTTCAGGTCATTCCAGGAACTCTTCAAGAGAATTGCTGACTCACTCGAGAGCTCCCTAATGGACATGCCAGAAATGCAACACAAACTCACAAACATACTACACACTTCTCCACGCATGAAACTAGCGCTCCCAATGAACGAGTCTCTCATGGACCTGGCCAAGAACATCTGGAAAACACCGGCCACAATACCACTCACCTTCAAGAAGTCAGATCGAAAATACTATGTCGCCCCAAAAGGAGCAGAATTTCTCTTCTCCCACCCACCTCCGAATTCGTTAGTGGTGGACGCAGTTAACTAAAGGGGCACACAACAGGCTACCCTACACACTATGCCGTCGATCAACTGGAAAATGTTATTGAATCACTTCCAGATAACAAAAGGGATCAATTCAAGGCTAGCTTATAGGAAGGGGCATTAATATCTAGCACAGCTCTATAGGCTTTGTTAGATTCCATTAGATCCTTGGCCTCTGCAGTAGTGATGAGGTGAGCATCTTGGCTTCAGCTCTCAGGATTCCCCAGAGAAGTGCAATCAACAGTAGAGGACCTGCCATTCAATGGGGTCAAACTCTTCGCCAAGTCCACAAATGCCTCCTTACTTACCTTCAAGGACACATGAGCAACATTAAGGACTCTGGGCATCCATGCACCTGTCACAAAGAGAAAGCAGGGTAGACCACTTACACAAAGGTATAAATCCACATTCTTTAATCAGCAACAATATCATTATGACAACAGATGAAAACCACACCAAAACAGGTGCAGACAACCACTGAACAATCGACATCTCGACAAGCATTTTGAAGCATTGGTCGAGGATCAGACAATTCGAACCCTGCAAAACATTTGGCAACAGATTAGCCACATTTTATCCAGCCTGGAGTGCCATCACCACCTACAGGTGGATGTTGGAAATCATAAAAACTGGTTGCTGTATCCCATTTTCAGTTATCCCCCCGCCCGCACTTCTTGCCCATCCCTCTTCAGGAACCCCTCTCACAAGATGCTGCTCTTACAAGAAGCAGAATACCTCCTCAAACTGGGAGCCATAGAAGATGTACCACAACAGCACAAGGGCAAGGAGTTGTACTCCCATTATTTCCTGACCACAAAAAAATCAGGAGGATGGAGACCCATATTGGACCTCCAGAGACTCAACCACTTTGTAAGACACTAGCGGTTCAAAACGGTGACCCTCACCATAATTATCCCTGCCTTGGAAAAAGGAGCATGGTTGCCCACCCTTGACCTCCAGGATGCCTGTTTTCATATATCAGTCCACCCGGTGCACAGATACTTTCTGTGCTTCAGGATAAAAGACAAACATTTTCAGTACAGAGTGCTGCTTTTCGGACTGTCAATAGCCACACGAGTGTTCTTGACAGTCTTGGCAGTTGTAACCGCACACTTACGAAAGAGTAGTATCACTATATTCCCCTATCTAGATGATTGAGTCATACATCTCAGGCGGTCAACATCATCAGAGAATTATTCAACAATCTGGGGCTCCAGATATACATACCCAAGTGCACACTGACAACAACTCAAACACTAGAATTCATAGGGGCACAATTGGACTGCACAACAGCCATAGCTTTTCTTCCAGAATACAGGTTTGCAGCAATAAAGCAACTGATTTCAGTGGCTCAGTCCAGCCCAGTGATAACAGTGAGACACTGCCTGCAAATTCTAGGCCACATGGCCATGGCAACATTCATAGTGCCACATGCCCATCTCCACATGAGACCTCTACAAACATGGCTCTGCACAGTGTACAAGCCACGCATTCATCACATAAACAGATTGCCATACCAAACAAGATAAAGGCCTCCCTCACTTGGTGGATCATACACGATAACATATGTGCCAGGGTCCCCTTCCAAAGAAACTCCACCATCAGCAACAATCACTGCAGATGCCTCTCTGATGGGATGGGACACTCACCTGGGTCACCGCGTAATATAGGTTCTATGGACCAAGCAAGCCATAGGGAAACACATCAACCTGCTCGAATTCAGGGCAGTAAGACACGCATGCGCACACTTCATTCCCCTCATTCAGAACAGAACTGTACAGATCCTGATGGACAATGTAACTACAGTGTGCTATATCAACAGATAGGGAGGGGCCAGATCATATGAGCTCTGCCAAGAAGCAGCCCAATTATGGGAGTGGTGCATTCCAAGGAAGATACACCTGGTCACAATTTACCTTCCAGGCAAGAACAACACATTTGCAGACAGCCTAAGCAGGCAGCTCCTACAAAACCACAAATGGGAAATAAACTCGTCATTGCTAACCTTCCTCTTCAAGAAGTGGGAGTTCCTATTGATAGACCTATTTGCCATGCAACACAATGCCTATTGCCCACAGTATTGTTCCAGAGCAGGCATAAGACACAAGTCAATAGAAGATGCCTTCATCATACAGTGGAAAACACATCTGTGCTACATATTCCCTCTGTTCCCTCTGATACAAACAATAATTCTCAAGGTCAAACAGGATGGGGCCAGAGTGATCCTCATAGCACCCAACTGGCCCAGGCAAACATGGTATCCACACCTGTTGCAGATGAGCATCCGTTCACCTCACTGCTTCACAGCAGTTCGAGCTCTCCCCACTCAATGCAACGGTCAGATTCACCATCCCGACATACAAACTCTGCATCTCCAAGTGTGAATGTTAGCTGGCTAGCCAACATGGAATGTACTCCACTGAAGACAGTGCAGCATATTTTTAAAAACTCCAGGAGACCTACCACAAGAAAAAAATACTCACAGAAATGGAAGCGTTTCACAATGTGGTGTTCTACCCACAACTATGAACTATGACACACACAAATAACACACATACTACAGTATTTGTTGCACCTGCATGAGGCAGGCCTCTCCATGGGCTCTATAAGAGCACACCTCACCTCCATTTTGGCCATCCACCATCCACTGCAGTCACACTTGGTCATTACCCATCCAGGGGTCAAAAGGTTCCTGCGTGGCCTACAAAACATGTGTCCACCAATTAAGGACCCAGTACCAGCATGGGACTTAAATCTAGTACTCAAAAGGCTCCTGGGCAGACCCTTCGAGCCGTTAGCCACATGGTCTTTATTACACCTATCGATGAAGGTGGCATTCCTTGTCACAATTACTTCTGCAAGACATATAGGTAAATTGGGGGCTCTCATGACAGACCCACCATACACAATATTCCACACAGATAAAGTAGTTCTGCAAACACACCCAAAATTCACACCGAAGGTACTTACCTCCTTTCACTGTAACGAACCAATACACTTACCTGTCTTCTACCCAAAACTGCATAAAGACCAAAGGGGGGAGGCGCTCCATATCTTGGATGTCCACAGGGCACTCACCTTTTACCTACAGCACACAAAACCCTTCAGAAAATCTCCACAATTATTCATATCAACAACAAAGAGATCACAAGGCTTACCTATATCAAAACAAAGATTATTGAAATGGGTACCTAGCTGCATACACCTTGCATACACATTAGCACAAAAGGAACCACCTCATAACGTAAGAGTTCTGTCCATAAGAGCCATGGCAGCCACAACCGCGTTCCTATGAGGCGTTTCAGTGGGACAGATCTGCAAGGCTGCCACGTGGGCATCTACACGCACATTCACCCAGCACTATGCCATCCAGACATACACAGACTCTGAAATGAAATTTGGCCAAACAATACTCGCCATCACAGAGTCACACACACCAAAGCTCCCACCTCCTAACATGACCACTGCTTCGTAATCACCTATGGTGGAGCACCCTCGGGGACCCTCAAAGAAGAAGGGAAGGTTACTCACATGTGCAGTAACTGGAGTTCTTCGAGATGGTTGTCCCCATGGGTGCTCCATCAGCCACCCTTCCAGGTCAAGAAGGAACAGAAGCCAGACAGCTGTAGAGTAGCACACTCAAACTGCTCGTTCTGGCACTCCACGCACGCCACTGGCCGAGGGGCACTGCTAATACAAATCTCTGATCGGAGCACAGCAACGCTGATGCACCTAAGGTGGAGTACCCACAGGGACAACCATCTCGAAGAACTCCAATTACTGCACAGATGAGTAACCTTCCCATATATGGTGTACTGCTACTCTTTCCTTAATATGGTATGCTTCCTTGTAAACTGAGATGAGGATGGTTTATATCTTATATCCAGTTCTTACTCCCTAAAATAGTTGAGTTTATGGGGATAAAATGTTAAATACAACAAGCTGCCTTAAAAATGACCATCCTTCATTTGATACCATTTATAACTTTAGTAATTTTTTGGATTTTGGTCTTGTTTGCACTTTATAACTTTTAGTAAATATGTAATTACTAAAAAAAAGCAGTTTGCCAGAAAGAAAAGTAGATAGGGCTGCATTATTGGTTTTCCACCAACATACTCTATGGTGTCAAAATCGACAGTGAAAGAATTTTGTAATAACTGTACAATTCAGTTTGCATGCAGTACGCATTTGTACCGGTCTTTCAGCAAAACATCACCTGACTACTAGAAATGTCTTCACCAGACAATTTATATATTGTTTCATCATTCCTTTTAATGTATACCATATTGTTATTAATATTCCAGACTAGAAGTTACATGAGCTCCGGAAAATCAAATAGGCAGAACTCAAAATGATGGATAAAAACATTGTATTAACTCAACACTATGCAAACAGTTTAATTATATAAAGTTTGACTGTTAAACTGAAGAGTTGTTTACTGTAAACTCAGCACTATTGTAGCTACAGTGAAGTCATTTCAGATTAAAAGGAATCTGACTCCAGAGAAAAATGAATGTTCATTTAATAAAACAAATTAATCAAAATAATGAAAGCCCTGAGGTCCATTCTTTACTCAGCAAATAAAATGGCCACTGTCTGTTTACATACCAGATGTAATGATGCCTATAAATCATAAATATAGCATTGAGTAAAGAATCTTCATTCTTCCATCTGTAAAATGGGGACAATAATACTTCTAGATGCTAAAATCAGACGGGCCAACTATAAGCTGTCATGGGATAAAAGGGAAGGTCCTCTTGTAACAATGACAAGTAGAAGCAAACCTAGGACCTTTGTGCATGAGCCTCTACCACTTGAGCTAAATGTCAGCTGGCTCTCAACTAAGGCTGTAGAGCACATTTATTCTTTCTCTCAGTAGTGGTCTTGGTGCCAGTAGGTGGGACAGTACACCACACCTAGCAGGATTGATAACTGGTTAAAAGATAGAAAACAAAGGGTAGGAATAAATGGTCAGTTTTCAGAATGGAGAATGATAATTAGTAGTGTCCCCCAGGATTCCAAACTGAGATCAATCCTATTTAATATATTCATAAATGATGTGGAGAAAGGGGTAAATAGTGAGGTGGCAAAATTCGCAGATGACACAAAACTGCTCAAGATAGTTACATCCAAAGCAGACTGTCAAGAGCTTCAAAAGTATCTCACAAAACTCAGTGACTGGGCAACAAAATGGCAGATGAAATCCATTGTTGATAAATGCAAAGTAATGCATATTGGAAAGCATAATCCCATCCATACATATAAAATGATGGGGACTAAATTAGCTGTTACCACTTAAGAGAGATCTTGGAGTTCTCTGAAAACCTCAACTCAATGTGCAGCAGCAATCGAAAAAAGAAACAGAATGTGGGGAGTCATTAAGAAAGGGGTAGAGAATAAGACAAAGTGTATTTTATTGTCTCTATATAAATCCATGGCACACCCACATCTTGAATACTTCATGAAGATGTGGTCACCTCATCTCAAAAAAAGGTATCTTGGCATTAGAAAAAGTTCAGAAAAGGGCAACAAAAATTATTAGGAGTATGGAATGGCTACCATATGAGGAGAGATTAATAAGTCTGGGACTTTTCATTTGGAAAAGAGATGACTAAGGGGGGATATGATAGAAGTCTATAAAATCATGACTAGTGTGGAGAAAGTGAATAAAAAAGAGTTATTTATTCCTTTCCAGAACACAAGATCTAAGAGTCACCAAATGGAATTAATAGGTAGCAGGTTTAAACAAACAAAAGGAAGTACTTCTTCATATAACTCACAGTCAACCTGTGGGACTCCTTGTCAGAGGATGTTGTGAAGGCCAAGACTATAACAGGTTCAAAAAAGAACTAGATACATTCATAGAGAATAGCTCCATCAAAGGCTATTACCTAGGATGGGCAGGAATGGTGTCCCTAGCTTCACTTTGTCAAAAGCTGGGAATGGGAGACAGGGATGGATCACATGATAACTTGTTCTATTCATTCCCTCTGAGGCGCTTGGCATCAGTCACTGTCAGAAGACAGAATACTGTGTTAGATGGATCTTTGGTCTGACCCAGTATGGCTGTTCTTATGTACAACTGCTTGCCACACAAGTTTGAAAGGAATAATGTGAAAAACAAATAGTTAATGTCTATACATTTCTTTACATGAATAGGGACAAATTTTGTGCTGATGTAACTCCACAAAAGTTAGAAGAGTTAGCCAGTAGAGAACTGGATCACCAACTAATTAAGAAGTTACTAAAAATGGAAATCAAATTAATAAAACATTTTAAGTCTCTGGTCCTACAAACATTTACACGTGCAGAAATAATGACTATTCATCTGAGAAATGCACAAACAGACAAACTGACAAATTTCTTTCACTTAAGGTAATCTTAATTATTGCTTGTAATAATAGTAGGCAAAAGAGTAAGTTTTTGGTTTTAAATTACCGTTCCCTCTCCAATGTGACCACTAACATACATTCTGCTTTCATTTTAAAAATCCATCTGCTTTTCATAAGAATTCATTTTATTTGTGTTTCCAGTTTTCAAGCTGTGGAAGACAAATGACTGTTACTAAATTAAGCTCTTTGTGTTTAATTCTACAGCTCATCTTCTGAGATAATGCTAAATCATTTTTTAGTATGACAAATATACTCTGGGAATTATTTGGATAATATTTCAATGAAAAAATGCTCACTTGTTTTAGTATAGTTCCTTAGTTTTAATGTGTATTCAGTGATGAAGACTATTTAAACAGTCTGGAACAGAACTAGGGAACTAGGGTTTTTTGGGTTTTTTTATTGAAGCAGACAGGATTATCTATGCAGCAGGTTCCCAACTGCCAGTCCATGGATTGGTGCTGGGCCATGACCCGCAGGCTGCCGAGCTGCAGCGGCTGATGGAGCTGAAGCCAGCTGTTCAGCCAGCTCCAGCTTCAGCTCTAGCAACTGATTTTGCCCAGTGGCGGCGCTGGAGCATGGTGGCAGCAAGAGGAGGTAGAGCAGGAGGCGCCACCCACCTTCCGCCCCCTCCCACCCAGATGGTGGCCTGGCCGGGGCTCCACGTCTCCCCCCCCCCAACCTCTACCCATGAGGGCATGAAATGCAATTAGGGAGGTAGGGGGCACGAAGGAGGAGGGAGCGTGTGCACGCCAGCAACAGGGGAAGAGGAAAGAGAGGGAGTGGGCAGGTGGGGGGGGGGCAAAGGGCAAATGGGTGGTGGGTAAGAGAGATTACGGGGCAAGAGGGTGTTGGCATGGGCTCTAGGGGTCAGAGGTTAAAGTGTCAAAGGGCATGGGGTAGAGGTCAAAGGGTGTTAGGCAAGGGGAGCAAGGGGCTGGATTTGGGCTAGGAGTTAAGGGGAGAAGGTTGGGGCTGGGGGAGGGCAGAGGTTAGAAGTTAAAGGGAAAGAGGAGTTGGTTCGCAGTATGTCAGTGGTTACAGAGCCAGGTGTAGTGCAGCTCATGCTTCTCTCTCAGGGGACAACAGATGTGAGGGTGTCTGAACAGGCTTGGGGGGCCTCAGAGCTTGTGGAACAGGCAGTTGCAGGGTCAGTGGGGCAGGATCAGGGTTTGGCACAACTGGCAGTCATGGAGCTCGTGGAACAAGGGGCATCAGGGGTAGTGGGCAGGATAAGGGAGCACTGGGAGTAGTGGGGCACGATCCAGGGAAATGGTTGTCAGTTTAAATCAGGGGTTGCTGGGACGTGCCAAGGTTGGAAGTGACAGCGGATGTGGGACAGGCTCCAGGCAAGACAGGGATGGTTGACAAAAGGAAGTTGGTAGCAGGGGTTGTTGGGAAATGGGAGACGGTGGGCATTGGGGTAATAGGCTTGGCAAGACAGATATATGAGGTAATGGGATTAGTGGGACATAGGAGATATCAGATGATGTGTTTGGTAGGTTTAATAATACAGACACAAGGTACCAGAGTTGTCTGGATAGAGTCAGAGGGTTCTGGGGTTGGAGGTAGAGGGATGTACAATGAGAAGATGGGGTCAGCAGGTGAATGGGTTGACAGACAGGGAACATTTTCTTTACATATTTGCATATTTATTATGCAATAATGAATATGCAAATACGCAAAGAAAATGTTACCAGTCTGCCAAAGTTTGTGAATGGGTTTGCCAGTCAGCAGTATAAAAAAGGATGGGAACCACTGATCTATAGGGTGGAAGAGGATATGAGCTCAGTGAAATCATTTGTCAAAAGTTCACACCTAAAGGTCTTATTACAATTCTAGGATTTTCTTAACTGTATTTTTTCACAAAAGCACAGAGATAGTTTGTGCTAGTTGTTTTTATTTCTACTTGGCACCTCTCATCAAAGTTCTCAGTGCTTTCAAACAGGAATTAAGCACCATAACATCTTTGGTTAGACAACGTAAGTGTTTGCTCTACTAATTTTATGAATTGATAAAGATGTAGAGATGTTATCCAAAGCCCATTAAAGACAATGGAAAGGTTTCCATTGACTTTGCAGGATTTTGAGTCAGACCTTAAGTCAGACACTCTAAAATGAAATTCAATGAGTTGAGTTTCTTAGTTTAAATTTTATTCAATGAAGATCAGTTTAGCTATTGGGTAACACTCCCATGGATTCTTCTTTGCTTTACAAACTATACATAGCTCTGCTTTTTAATTCATAAGCTTGTGAAACTATGACTTCAGTAGCATCATCATATGGAAATCTTTAGTATTATGATTCTTAATGTGTTTGTTTTGGAGCTAGAGAAGGAGTTTCAAGCATTGGACAATTATTGTTCTTATTAGTTTATACACATGCCTGCTAGCAAAGATAGAATAAAGGTCTTATACCAGTTGTGTTATACTTAAACATGTAGAACTTAACACTGACTCAGATGGGTAGCCATATTAGTGACTATTTATTTCATACTGAAATTGCATCAGATAAGGTCGGAGACCAAGAATAAATTCAGTTTACACTTTTTCTTCCTCATAATTATTTTGATTCAGTGTAACCTCATTCCATTTTGACAGGTTACAAGTTATAATGACAAAGATCTATTTAATAACTTTAATAACAGGTTGACTGAATGACCAATTCATTACATTCATACAGGTATACTGGAAAACAAATTAAGTGCCCAGTTATGTCTCTTTCAAGGCTGGAGAGTTTCATAGCCTGAGCATTGTTCCTGACCTTTCTCTGCCTTTCAGATATATAATGCGGCCACTAGTCTGTGTGTGCGTGTGCATGCATGCGCACATGCATGGTGAGACCCACATAAACACACACAAAATATGATCAAAGGTTGCTCTTTCTTTGCTTTGGTGTGTCCAATATGTCCCCCAGCAGAATTCTGCTGTTGTTCTTGACCGTTCACATTTATTTTTATACTTGCATTAACTTAATAACGGCTAGCATGAGTGTATATCCATGAGCAGGAATCACATCTCTAACTTATAGTGCAGACATAGCCATAGCAGAGGGCAACAGTGGGCTCACAAACTACTTTATCTGATGCTACCCTGTTCTCATACACTTGAAGTCTCTAAACCAATGAGTGGTGGTGGTGGTCCAATATAGTGAAGTTTTACCTTTTGTATTCATTGTCCAGATAGCATGAATCATAGAATCCTAGGGCTGGAAGAGACCTCAGGAGGTCATGGAGTCCAGTCCCCTGCCCAAAGTAGGACCAACCCCAACTAAATCATCCCAGCCAGGGCTTTGTCAAGCCAAGACTTAAAAACCTCTAGGTATGCTGATAGGTACATTAGAATGTTGGCTCTTCTTCCAGCACCAGAATCCCTTTCTGATACCATTGTTTTCCCATTCCTGAGCAGTGGCAGATGCCTCTGAACTTGCATGTTGATTTCCCAGTAAAGTATACATCAGTGACATGGAGACTAGGTAGAGCCTTAGTGTAACATAGACATATAACAGATCAACAATAGCTTTGGAAGACAAGAAAGCAAACAGCATATGGATAATCCCCCCTTTATTTAAAGAATCACAGCACACACTCCAATTCCTGGTTCCCAGAGCACGCCTCTGCCTCAAGAATTGACTCTGCTCAGATACCAAGGCAGAGAGCAAACCCTCTTGCTGTTCTTCAAGGATCTCACTACAAAACATGGCATTGCAAAAACTAGTAACAACATGTCTTCCCAAGACTGAACATTTGCTTGCATGCCAACAAAAAGGTATGTGGATGACTGTGTGTAACAATGTCACCAGGTGACACCTGCCATAAACAATAAATTACAGAAGACAGATTATAGGGGAAGGGGGGAGAGAGGTGGCTCAACCATGAAAATAAAAACATTTCATGTAGGACATTGCACAGGAAAGTTTGTGAAGCTGATGACTCAGCTCATCTGTACTGATGAAAGCCTGTGCCAAAGGATCTCAACTCTCTGCACCCTTTCTATGACCATCACTCACTCTCCCTCAGCATTGCTTATTCTCCTTTTTTCAGCAATCCTATAACTCTTTCCTTATGATCACTACAGAAGTTGGCTTTGCTATTAAAGCTGCCAGATTTTTCTGATTCCTTTCCTTCCCTCTTTGATTGATGCTGAAGTCTGTACTTTCAGTCTTTCCAATCCCACCCTAGTGCTCTGTATCTTTCATGCCCCTCTCAGTACTGTCCACCAGACTAACCCTCAACCTTGGCTTCCTACCAGATTTGCTACTTTCATTTTGGTTCTCATGCAGTCAAACACATCTGGCGTAAGCTCACTTCTTTCCACTTGAAGATAAGTCTTTCTAAGCTCTCTTCTTGTCTAAAGATTTGTATGTGTTGAGCAAATGCCTAGGAAGCCAATTACCCTAACTATTCTCTGCCTTAAATTCTATCTTTAACCCTTAAATTCCATCTTTTAACCCTCATAATCTAGAGCCAAGATATCTGGAGCCCTGCTCACTGAAGTTATTTCAGCCCGTGGGATGAAATGATGGCCACAGTACTTCTGTCTCTGTTTTAGTTGTATGGGACCATAGACATTTCCTAACCATAGTTCTTCCTTTGATAGGCCTCACTACCAATGCAAAATTATCCACCAGTTTATGTGAGACCAGTGAAGAGTGGTGCACAGTCACCTCTATGAAGCTGAATAATCATTGAACCCCTTATGCATCCCTATGTCAGGTTTGAGTTTGCCAGCCCTTTGCACCCATGATGATTTTAGCAAATAAAATCCAGTGAGCAGAGCTTTATAGTCTCTCAGAAAAAGGAGATTTGAATATGAATCCATGAATTCACATATGACACATCTTACCACTTTCTCCAGATTTAATTCTACATTTAATATGAATAATTCCAAACCACAAAATATTCCAATTAAATTATCTTTAAGTGTTCAGATTTCATCTGCTTTTCTTTTAGAGCAGACATAACAACAGGGCTCTTAAAACCTGCTTTTACTAGGAGAAGGTAATTGAAACCACTTCAAAGCAAAGTTTTAGGAAAAGTTAAGCTAAATGATGAACATCAACTATAATTTCATTCAAGCTGAAAGCCTAAATTGTTGTTACACATGTTGAGCTGATGCTTCTACCCCCTCACAGCAGACTTTGAATATAATTTTGATCAGTTTTTTCTCAGATAGCTTGGTTTCTACCTTAATACTGTGCCTTTTCCAGAATGGTAAATTTACTTAAAACAAAGTATTTTGGGGGTCAGGAACTTAACAGTCTCACCACACATTATTAGCACAGTGGGTTATAGCTGTTTAAATGGCTTACATGTACAAAGGAGAATAAAACACTGGTATAAAGAAAGCTTTGTACAAAAATCATCTTTATTTTCCCTATGTACATTATTATGGAGATACTGACTCCATAGCCAGAGTTGTATTCTACAATGGCTTTAAAATAGACCACAAATATTTTTCCCTTCTGAAAGTAGGTGGCCAATCAGTGTAAAATTTCACCGAGTATTACTTTTTATGCCCTCTGATTTTTTCTGCATTTTTGTTTAGTTTCTGTTCATAAATTTTTAATAGTAAGTCTTTGAAATACGGCTTTAGTTGAAATTTGTCATTGCAACACAGTTCTAGTTTTCACTGCTCACCAACATGTCTTAAAAATATTTATCTGCACAAAACACAGTGGAGGGGTGAATTCTGAAGTGATCTGTGGTTCTTGGTATTATTTTGTTAAGTTGGATTTAGACTATTTTTAATCATTTTTCATGTTATAACTGACGTTTATGGGCTGTGAATACAAACCTAATTGATAGAATCCAAGTACACAGAAACCTGACTGATTGGGACTGGGCACAAAGAAGCTTTTCTGGTTGGAGCCAGGTGCACACTAGCTTGACTGTGTGATGGGGGCTAGATTTACACAAAAACCTTCTCTGGCAGAAGTCCTTTTCTGACAGAATTTATTCTACAACAGAAAAGAAGGGCTCATGAAGAGCTCCTGACAGGTAAAATAGTCTCTATCAGCAGATGTGCTTCTAATTAGTCCATCCTTTCCTATATGCACCTTGCCCTTCCCCACCCTCAATTAATCATTAAAAAAACCCTAGGAAATGGATACACACACAAAATTATTGTGAAGTATTTAGGGTTGTCAGCATTTCATCACCCATTTTAACCATGCTGCTACACCCAACTCAACTACCTTTTACCCCAACACAAACTACTACACCAAAGGTTGACAACTATCAGTACTAGGTAGGGGTGTGTGAATAATGTGGGATACAGCCAAAATATTCCTAAAATGGGACCTAGGTTACCTGCCAAAGAGCAGAGGCAACTATTGAAGATGTTCTGAGAGGTGCATGCATATATATGCAGATCCCCTTGCCCACTTTGCATGCCCCCATGTCCTTGCTAAGCCACCCTCTATCCTTCAATGGGGGCCTGGAACTGGAAGAGGTAGAGAAGACTGCATGAGGAGATGGCTGCCCCAAGTTCTGGGAAGTGGAATACTGGAATCTGGGCCTTTTCCACATTTCCCTTGCCTCCCACCAGAGAAGAGGGCACAAGCCAGTACCTATCTTCCATCGCCCTTTACCCCCTTGCACTAAGAATACCAGCTGAGATCCCCCTCCACACCCACCTTCCCTTTTAATTGGAGAAACTGGCACTATCCAGGACCTATCCCTTCTTCTTTCCTCCGATCTCATCAGAGAGTCAGGACCTTGCCCGCTGTTGGAAACACTGTGAGTTTGTAGTAGCATCAGTCTAAGGCCAGGGGGCAGGCTTGGTGCTGCCCCCCTTTGTTGCATTTACGGTGCATAATCTGGTAAAGGTCTGTGTGTGGTAACTGAAAGTGGATGGTCTGATGTACAGTAATGTGTGCTTGTGAATAGAGCACACTATCAGCTATTGCATGTTGTTTTGCATCCAGGAAACCCTGCAAACAACATACGGAAATAGCATTAAGTTGACATTAGTGAGTTTAAAAGATACAGTTGAATTCAATCTGAACTTTAAAGTCTTGACACCAGACACTGAATTATACATTTTTTGTCACTTATTTCTCTAAATTGAACCAAGCAACGATCTACTCTAGATTGATTCCTTTCAAATATCACATGTAGTTTTTGCATCCTGGGAATTTTGCCAACAGCATGGGGAAAAATAGCTTCCCAGTCCTTAATTTAAAACGGTAAAGTTCAATTCAATTTGAACTTCAGAGTCTTGACATCTGACACTAACTTAACATTTTTATCAACCTCTTTCTCTGAACAAAAGCTTGGAATGATTTTTTTTTCTCAGAGATGAAATTTGTGGATTGCTAACAAAGAAGAGAAGGGCTGAGCTTTCTGAAAAAGGGTAGAGGTTTGGCTTTTTTTAACTCTTTAAGCAGTGAAGCTAAAATTGACCTCATACTGCATTTTTTAATGGAAAACCATAATTAATATTTGTATCTTGAGTAAGCAAATAGGAAAACACAAGGTGGAATGTTTTCATGTCAACTAGGTTTGTAAAAAGCATGAGCAAATAGCTGCATGTAAGTCTCCAAGGAGATTCCTTATTTGAATGATTGATTTCAAATTTTAATATTTTGCATAACAGCTCATGAAAGCAATTTCATTTTTAATTAAAATTCAGGCTGCATTTTCTAATTAACTTCATTTCTTTGGGAATTTATACTATTAGTATTTTGTCACCTCCAGATTTTCTACCTGTCAGGACTATCAGTAGTCCCAATTAGAACTAGTTGAAACTTGGGATTCTACTCCATTGGAAATTCTGATTTGGAATGAAAACTAGAAAATCTGAAATATTCTACAGAAAGGAAATGCTAAAAAAATTGTTCTTTCAGAAAATTAAAAACATTTTCTTTTGATTTTTCTGAAACAAACAGAGCAGCTAGCTGCCTCAACTCCCAAGAACTCCTTACACTGGACCTCTGTAAGTGAGGGGCAGCTTAGGGCATTGCCTAGAGCAGTGTTTCTCAAAGTGGTCTGCGGACCCACTCTGAGAAAGCTGCTCCCAGGCTGCTCTGGTTTGTTTACTTACTAGTTCTGCAGCCACAGAACCTCGTGGCTCCCATTAGCTGTGGTTTGCCATTTGCAGCCAAGGGGAGCCATGGGAAGCAGCATGACTTGGGCCACTGCTTCCTGTGGTCCCTCTTGGCTGCAAATGGTGAACTACTGTCAATGGGAGCCACAAGGCTCCGTGGCTGCAGAACCAGTAAGTAAACAACCAGAGCAGCCCGGTAGCAGCTTTCTCAGAGTTGGTCCGCAGACCACTTTGAGAAACACTGGCCTAGAATCAACAGAATCCATGAGTTGGGGGCAGCCTCAGGAAGCCCTAAGCAGGAAGCCTAGAAGCCTTGAGCTAAGTCTTGCAGGCTTCCTGCTGTGGAGTGGGTAGCCTTGAAGCTGGAGGCAGTTGGCATTTTGGGGCTGTTCTGGAGCCACGATCCTGGAAGTTCTCTTTCCTCACCTACCTGCCATGTGAGTTTGTGGCTTGCCAAAACTGAAACAGACCCTAAATATTTTGGCTCTGATGAATTTCCATTACCAGATGAAAATGTGTCACCAGAAAATACCCAACCAACTCAGATCCCAATTTACCCACAACTATTCCAAGTTTTGCAAATTACTTCTAGGAATTTTTGTTAGGATCAATGTCCTAGGAGTATTTAGATTGTATTTTTTTTAGGGCGGGGACTATCTTTTTGTTATGAATTTGAACAGTGCCTAGGACCTGAACCTGATGTTACTGCAAGGCAAATTGTAAATATATGGCAAAAGGAGGCTGCTGTACTTTTTGTTCATGCAGCCCAGTAGTGGCTGTCCTATACCCACTGCTCCCTAAGGCTATGTCTACACAGCAGCATTATTTCAGAATAATGTCAATTATTCTGAAATAACATAGTGTGTGTTTACACAGCAAGGCTTCTTACTCCGACTCCTGTAACCCTCACTGTAAAAGGAGTAAGGGAGTTGGGGGAAGAGTGCTCTGTTTCAAAATAACTGCTATGTAGACAGTGCCAAAAGTCAAAATAAGCTATTTCAATTTCAGCTACACAATTAGTGTAGCTCAAGTTGTGTCGCTTATTTCAAGTTTAGCCTTGCTGTGTAGATGTGCCCCATGATGCAACTTCCAGTTCCACCAACCTGCAGCTTAGAGAAAGGCCATATGATGGGGCCTTAAGTGGCCAGGAAGTCGAGTGGTTAGATCACTGGTTAAGGGCTTTTCCCTTAGGTCTTGGCCCAGAATCCTGGGTTGCTCAAACCCCTAAACAGGGAAAATGGATCTTCCTTCCAGCCATGAGGAGAGTTGGGGTTCAGGACCTGGTCTCCTGAGCTGCTCTCTATGCAAGTCCTTTTGGTTTGGGGCATGGCCCTGTTCGTCCAGTTTCCCCACAGTTGGGGCTGGTCTGCAGACTTCTTTTGGCAGTGCAAGACATCCTTGCCTTGGTTTTAAATCATATCAATTGTGTCCATTTTGCACAATAATCCCAAATAACGCTTGGTAGTGTTCTGTTGACATCAGAAATGGCCAACTTTGTTCCTACTGGACATATACACTTTGAAGCATTGCTCCCCTCTCCAGTGAGTCATTCAGTGGGTGGGTAAGGGTTTGTCTCAAAGAAGCATGGAATCCACCTATGCAATATCTGATTGGCTACCCACAACTGAAGTTTTACTTTGTGGAGAACATTTCAGCTCTTAGGTGCATACACTATATCCCCACTCTATGTTTGATACAGCTGAATTGGTTGGGTCCCTGCAGTTGAGTTGGTATTGTGTACCCAAGCCAGGCAGGGAGGAGTATATTCAAGAGTCAGTGTTAGGTGTTGATGTTAAGAGCATTGGTGTTTGGAGATAACCATTCATATTAAGCAGGCATGGGGTCTCCCTGTTTATAGTGCCTGGTTCCATTCATAATAATAGTCTCTAAGAGGTACTACACTTACTATCCATTGGCAAGCAGGTTGCATTCATGCCTTCATGCAGGCACTCTGAGAGTTTCTGCCTTCTTACCTGTCCACCCCTGACTGAGCCAGGCTCCCTTATTTTCTCCACCCTGCAGGCCTGGCATTGACTAAAGATATACCTCTGAGGTAACCAACCCTCATTGCACTGAAGTGACCACTACAGCCTGATACTGAGTGTAGGGACAGAGTGGCCATATGTCAAGCAAACCGTTTGAAATCCTGGTTTCAAGATGACTGTAAACTGAAGGATAGTAGAATAGTAAGTAGGGCCTCTGGCCATATTTCAAGGGTATGGCTAGACTGTGAGGATCTATCAGAAAAAGATACTCAAAATGCGCTCCGCATTTTGCGTATATTTTTCTGATACTTTTGTTGGAAGAGGCTTTTCCAAAATTTGGCATGTCTAGACAGGGCCTAAGCTGGGAGCAGGACTTAATACCTCTGGTATCCTGAATACCTCTGGTATCCTGAAAAAACCCTGCAGTCTAGCCAGACCCTAATTAATCTTGTGGTTATTCTGGGGAGAGGAAGGGATAAGAGTGCTGCAGTATATGGCACCACCGAATGTCATTCAGAGAGCTGGATAATAGTGGAAATACTTGTTCACATCCAGTTGATTAGGGCCTCATTTTACACGCTGAAATAAGAGGGAATAAATAACCTGCGACCAACACTCCCAGAGATAAAATGGAATTGTAGGATATTCCTTCACTGCCATCCATCCCACTCATGCATCCTAGTGTATTTTATTTTGGGATCAGATTTTATGCCATGCTGGAATACAGCAAGGAAGAAACTTGCTCCTGCTCTGCACAGCTGCTGAAGAGCAACTTATAGTAACAGTCCCAGCACTCTGGGGAGCTCAGGGATTGCCTGGTTCTGCACCTGCTGAAGAACTAGATGAATAAAAGGGAGCTGGAATACATCCATAGCCCTATGCTTCCCCTGACTCAGATGGTGAAACAGGACTAGCATGCTGTGGGGAGTATTCTGGGCCATTGCAGTGACTCCTGCAAAACATGCATGCTCTGAATGCACAAGGAATAACACTGGAAGGCATTTTGCCAGCCCGATGCACAATCTCCTCCTGGGGCATTATGGCTTTCCAGCACCCACTGCTCAGGGTTTGGAACTAAGTGGCATAATGTAGCCTTCCTTTGATCTTCGGAACACCAAAAGAATTATGCAAATAAATCCTACCTAGGTCTCTAGAAACTATGTGCATAAGCAATTGTATGGGTTTTTTTTTGTGATAGCATTTCATCCCCAAAGAGACGAGTCCAGTCGAGGACAGAGTATGGTTCCTGGAGTACAGTGTGTCTGGTTTGAATATAATGAGTCGGCTGCTGGTGCCTAAGGCACTGGTGTGATTTTGTTTTAACAAACATAAGCCAATTAAAAATACAAAGAGATCCAAGGAAAAGATGCTCTTAGCTGAAAGCCTCATGGGAGAATAATTTAAAGCACAGATCAATAGAAGTAGAAGAGATTTGTTCCCATAAGAGCAAAATCCAGCATGTGACAAATCTCAGGAAAGGCATTTGTAGGGTTGTATTTTGTTATATATTGTGGCATGAAAGATTAGTGCTTTGCCATAATTACAGTTAAATATTTACACAGTTTTAGCTATTTCATTGATAGCAAATATTCCTGCAAAGATGTTTTTCTTCCATCAGGTAAATAACTAAAAATTACTAAGAATATATTTATTACAACCATAATAATTGCACAAATATGCGTTAGAGGAATAGTGAAGTTAGAATTCTTGTCTTGTTAAAAACACAACTGCTTATGTAATTATCTTTGCTGTAAAACATCCTCATGCGCTAATTCTGAATGGTGAATTTGGATTTCTGATCTCTTTTTCATGTAGTTACAATGAGTCTCAATGTCTAGACTGGTGGAGGGAAAAAAAAAATATATAAATAACACACATTTCTGAAACTACCTAAAATTGCTTTACACACAAACAGTTCTCAAATTTCACAGTGTCTTGGAAACTCCCACTGCTAGAAACAATGTTGGGTCCTGTGAGAGAGCTGCAAATGAGAAAATCCCTTTTTCAAAAGCATAAAAGTCTTGTTTCTAGCCCTGGAAAGTCAGGCAATGTGGTTGATACAGGAGTGCATGTTACCCTCCCTACACGCTGCACTGAATAATTTTGGAGGAAAATTGCAAAAAAGGGAGACAGGAAAATAAAATGTGGCATGTTTATTTTTAAAAGTTGATTCAGATCCTCAGCTGGTGCAAATTGGTGTTACTCCATTGACTTTACTAAGTCTTCACTAAATCAACTGGTGTAACTCCATTTACACTAGGTAAGGCTCTGTTCTGTGGTGATTGAAGCTGGTCACAGGGTGAGATGCATGGGCTGATTAGTGGTCAGAGCAAGACACTAGTTAAAAGTGTGTGCTTAAAGAAGTTAGTCCCATGGATATCAGCATCACATGAGTTTGTGAATGTGTTAACCCTGCACAATTAGGCTCAAGGACCTAGATCAGTGTTTCCCAGATGGTGTTCTGTGGAACCCCAGGGTTCCATGAAGTGAAAATAAGGGTTCCGCAAGAAAATTCCATTACAATAACATTTTATCATTTTTTAAAAAGTTAGTATTGAAGCATTTATGAATTTTATTGAAAACAATTTTAATTTGTGTTTGCCACGATACATGCCCCCATGTAATGCCAGCTCAGCCAGAGTGTGGGGATGGTGATGTCACTACTCAGTGCTATGTCCATATATTAGACTGTTATTAGGGGTTCCACAAAATTCTTTCGAGTTTAAAAGGGTTCCGTGGCCAAATAAAATTGGGAAACACTGACCTAGATACACGCAAGTATTTAGGCTTGTTATCAGTGTTAGTTAGGAACCTAAATATCTTTGAGGATATGGGCTAAGGAATACTAGCTTCTATACTTTTTGTAAACATTTTTCAGTTTTGCTAAGTGCAAATATATAGTCCAGCATTGAAATAGAAGCTCTTTTAGACAGAATTTCCTTTCTACTGAGGCTTTCACTGGAAAAGGTGAACATAAATTTTGAATGAAAGCTAAGCATGTGGCTTTATTTCAGGTGTTTTCTTCTTGTCTTTTAGATTATTGATGTTACTGGTCAGGCTCTCCCTGGTGATTAATGTCACAGGTGCAAATATCATTTGGAGAGCTCCTTATTGAGAATGTGAATCCAAGGAATGTTCAGCCCCAACTTTAACCACTTAAGAGAGAACAGAAATTTAGAGACAAGAAGTAATGCTACATGACACACTGTTCAATTACTTAATATAATTGCTGGTTGCCAGGAAAAATAAAAAATAATTGAGAAGCAAAATGGGTTTAACCTTCAAAAAACCCTAATGTAACTATTATAAATAAAGTGATGATAAAAAGATGAGAAATATTAAAAATGCTCATCAAGTAGTAAAATGTGACAATGTATTTTTATACAACATAGTTATGCTATCACCAAGTTTTGCTTTTCCATGGCTTAATGCAAATCTCAAAGGAAGTGAAGGGGAGTGTTTCCATTAATGATTTCAACCGGCTTCAATTAGCACCAAAGTGAGGCCACAAAATATGAAAGGATGAAAACTGGGTTATAAGGCCCCAGTCTTGTAGTTACACATGTGGGCTGAATTTGGCTCAGCACAGAATCATAGAATAATAGAACTGGAAGGAACTTCGAGAAGTGAAGTCCAGTACCCTGTACTCATATCACCAAGCACCACCTAGACCTTCCTTGATAGGTGTTCATCTAACTTGCTCTTAAAAATCTCCAGTAATGGATATCTCTGCAGGCAATTTATTCCAGCACTTAACCACCCTGACAAGAAGGTTTGCCTAATGTCCTACTTAAACCTCTATTGCTGCAATTTAAGCCCATGGCTTCCTGTTCTATCATCAGAGGTTAAGAAGAATGGGTTTTTTTCTCCCTCCTCATAACATCCTTTTAGATACTTGAAAGCCGTTATCATGTCATCTCTCTGTCTTCTCTTTTCCAGACTAAACAAACCCAATTCTTTCAGTCTTCCCTCATAGGTCATGTTTTCTAGACCTTTAAACATTTTGTTGCTCTTCTCTGGACTTTTTCTGATTTGTCCACACCTTTCCTGAAATGTGGTGCCCAGAACTGGACATAATATTCAAGCTGAGGCCAAACCGGTGCAGAGTAGAGAGGAATTACTTCTCTTGTCTTGTTTACAACAGTCTTGTTAATACATCCCAGAAATATGTTTGGTTTTTTGCATTAGTGTCACACTGTTGACTGATATTTAGCTTGTGGTCCATCATCACTCCTAGATCCCTTTCTGCAGTACTCCTTCCTAGACAGTCACTTCCCATTTTGTACGTGGACAACTGATATGCCTTCCAAAATGGAGTATAGTGATAGAAATGTAGCCGTGTTAGTCTGGTATAGCTGAAACAAAAAACAGGACTATGTAGCACTTTAAAGACCTAAGTGTAAAGTGTCGAATTTAAGCATGAATGACAGTTCAGAGGATTCTCTTTCAAGTATAGTCTTAAAAGGCCTTTGAAGCAGGATGCAGGTAATTAAGTCGTTGAGACAATGTCCTTTCTGGCTGAAATGGCAAGAAACTGTTTTTTCTTTGTGATCCTGTCTAATATCTGTTTTGTGGGCATTGATCCTTTGGCGAAGTGTCTGAGATGTCTGTCCAATGTACATAGCAGACGGACACTTTCGGCACATGATAGCATAAATTATATTTCTGGATACGCAGGAATATGTGTTCTTGATCTTATAACTCACTTGGTTAGGTCCAATAATGGTATCCTCTGAACTGTCATTCATGCTAAAATTCGACACTTTACACTTAGGTATGAATAAAGACTCTAATTATCTCACCCATTACAAAGATAGCTTCCCCAATTATCACCTCTAATATCATTAGCTCACAGACATTTACCTCCCCCCCCATCCCCCTTCTGTTCTGAAATTTGATTTGTCCTTTTCATATGTGTTCATTTTTTAAATTGTATCCTTTGGTATATATGGTTGTGACAATTTTCTTCCACTATTTGATCTGAGGAAGTGGGTCTGGCCCACGAAAGCTCATCACCTAATAAACCATCTTGTTAGTCTTTAAAGTGCTACATAGTCCTGTTTTTTGTTTCAAAATGGAGTAGTTTGCATTTGTCCTTTTTGAATTTCATCCTATTTACCTCAGACCATTTTTCCAGTTTGTCCAGATCATTTTGAATTATCATCTGTAAACTTTATAAAGTGTACTCTCTATGCCATTATCTAATTTGTTGATGAAGGTATTGAACTGAAGCAGACCCAGAACTGATTCCTGTGGGACCCTGCTTGCTATGCCATTCCTGAATGACAGTGAACAATTGATAAGTACGCTGTGAGATTGGTTATACAGCCAGTTATGCACCCACTTTACAGTACTCCATATAGGATGTATCTCTCTAGTTTATCATCTCCAACAAAATAAAGTTAGCCTCAGTTTTTAAAATAAGAAAAACAAATACACTCACAACTTGCATCATCACAGCTTGGCTTGGTAAATCAAATACATGTCTTAATCGTCTGAATCTGAAATAAGAGCTAATCTCCCAGGATGTGTCAATTTGAAAATAAAATATAGGATCTTTAGGGCATACAGATTTTTTTCTGTTTTAATAAATTTCCAGATAATTAATTTAATAAAAATAATCATAGAAACAATAATGAAATTGTCCAATTTCAGAAATATCACCACACTGGAATTCTCTAGGCACTAAAAGTTAACACATTCAAGTGTACAATTCACAGCCCCTTTAGACACAAGAAAAGCCTTTTAATTGTTAATAAAGTAATTAATATTTTTAAACCTACCAACATAGGTATGTTCATGGCAAAACTGCATACAAGGGTTTGGGGGATGACTAAGCATCAAAACCAAATGTTGGAAATGGAGTTTCAAATCCATTAAAGTTTTTAATTTTTGTAAGACCAGATAAACAGTTAATCAAAACAGTGTATTGAAAAAAAATCAATGTTTATGTGCCACAAAGATCAGAAAATCATGTGCTGCTGTATTTTATACTTATGGTTGTCGTTGCTCAGTATTTTGGCCAATAATCGTTTATTGGAAGTTTAAGTAATTGTCTGAAGTGAATGTGGTGAAGTAATAATGTGACAGCACAAATGTCATGCAATTAAAGATCCCAGGGTATGTCTATACTACAGAGTTTTGTTGAAAAACAGCCATTTTTCCGACAAAACTTGAGGAACGTCCACACTGCAATTGTGTTTTTCCACAAGAAAATCGAAAGAACAGAGGTTTTTCCGGCATTGGTAATCATCATTCTACGAGAAAGAAGCCTTTTTGCAAAACAGCTCTTTCACAAAAAGGCGTGTGTGGACAGGGAAGAGGGAGTTCTTTCGGAAGAAGAAGAAAGAGGAAAAAGCACAGGTGCCCTGCTGGCCATTCCGTCCATAGCAATCACAACTTTCATGCGAGAGAGCGTCCATTCAGTCTGGACAAGCTCTTTCAAAAAAGCAGATCGCTTTTTTGATGCACTTATGCAGTGTGGACGCTCTCTTTCAGAAGAAGTTTTTCTGGAAGATCTCTTCTGAAAAAAGCTCCATCCTAAAGAAGCCTGTAGTCTAGACATAAAACCAGTGACATTTCAGAGGAAGATGATGTTTTGTTGGTTATGGACAAAACCATGCATCATAAGATTTGATTTTCAAGCTCTGTTCAGTTGCAGATTTCATGGGCTACTTCGGCTGCCATTTAATTTTGCTGTACCTTGATTTCCTCAACTGAAAAAGGCAAATATTGATAATTAAATATTGTCAAATCTCTAGTAATATTCTCTCAGCTGGATACTCAAAATGATGCTTTGTTTGAGTCCAACCATGCTAGATCTTTGTGACCTTAATCCTCCTTAGGTTACAACATTGGCCTCTTCCCTTGGCCTCTCCGGAACACTTCTGGGACTCTCTGTTGTTATCCCTTTATAGAAATGGACCTTGCAGCCACTTGCCCTATCTGACAGGACTGGTACTGCCCCCTCAGAATCCTCAATAGCCTAAGCACATCCTTTGCCAGATTGCCAATCTTGTGAGCCCTCTAATTTAGAGCTCTTCTGGGACATGCAATAGCTGAAGCATGTAACACCCAGACTTTGCAAAAAGGGATTCTAAAACAATCACTCTTTGCACACAGCACAAAAGATATACAGAACTCAGGAGATTCAGATAAAATAATAAACACCCATATGCATTTCCCTCTCCCAGTTGGTTCATCATTTTTTAGAATTCTTTGGGCTTAGGTCAGAGTCCTCACAGGAATCCAGAGTTTTTCCTCTCTTGCATTCGTATGCGACTTCAGATAATGGAATTTCTCACTAAACCGGAAGTGGGCAACCTGCGACCTGCAGGCCACACAGGGCCTGTCAGTGTAAGTGGCTGGAGGGCCACCAGATAGGTTGTTTATCTTGTGTCCACAGATATGGCTTCCTGAAGCATTCACTGGCTTCAGTTCACCATTCTTGGACAATGGTGGCGGAGGGAAGAAATGACCAGAAAGTTCCCTCAGTTCCCATGGCCAGGAATGGCAAACTGAAGCCAATGGGAGCTGCAGGCAGCCATACCTGTGGATTTAAGGTAAACAATGTGTCTGGTGGTGGGCCAGTGGCTTCCCCTTATGAACCCTGTGTTGCCTGCTGCTGCAGATTTCCCACCAGTGCATTAAACTCTACAGTTGATCTTTTACTCACCTGCTGAAGCTTCCTCAACAGTAGCTGCAGCGAGACCCTTTATCTTTAACATAACCTCCAGTCTCCTGGGTTAGGTGACTCCCTGAGCAGTTGCATCAGATGATCTAAATCCTCCACCAAAACATCTACAGTTTAGTTGCCAGCCCCTTTCCCAAAACTCAAACTTGAAAAATTGGTTTGACGTCAGCAGTAGCCATCTGTTTGAATGGATATTCATTCCATTTGAATGGACAATCATTAAAGTTTAACAACCCTCTATTGTTAATTCTGTGCCAGATGCAAGAATTTCTCTGCTGCCTTCTGTGGTGGTTAGCAAAATGGTGAGGTGAAGGATAGCAGAGAAAGCAAACAAGCCCCACAATCAAATTAGAGTTGCATTCTGACAGATACACAGAAAGAGCCTCCAGTGCCAAACAGAATTCAATAAGCTGTACACAGTCAGATCCCCAAATCATCCATAAATATCTCACAGAAATGTTGAAAGGTTAATTTAACTAGTATTTACAAAGAGTTTTTAAGATCCCCAGGCAGAAGACACAGGAAAAAAAGGGCAGAAAATATCCAAATTTCTCATGTAGAAAATAGTACAAAGTACAAATGAATATGAAAAAAAATCCAACCAACAAAAAGCAAGCAATCAACCTTTTCCAGTCTTTTTAATAATTGTAAAGAAAAAGGGCTTGATGGAAATCTTACGGGCAGAAATGTCTGAGGACCAGTGTTCCTTCTAAGATTTTCCATACATGAGCAGAGTAAGTTTTGTCTTGTGCACCAATATTGAGGTCATGTGCGCTTGTTCGGATGTGTGCCACTGTGACACCCAAGCATCCTTCTGATTATGGCTGACCCTAAGTGCCATCAGTTACAGATAAGTTAAAAAGACCTTCACCCACCCCCCATACATACCTGCAAAGTTGAAACAATAAGCTGTTTTTCTTAGATACCTGTTCTGTGCTGCTACACAACACCAGTAATAAATGGTGGCAGTAATGGTTTCCTTGGCAAAGAGGAACTGCTGCTGTTCTTAAGGTTGGAAGAACCTGACCTGCCACAAATGAACTGTTTATGGTGCTTTGCAATGGCTAAAGAGATGGTGGCTGCTGGAGTTGGAGCTGGAACTGTAGCCTAGTCTAAACCACAATTTAGAAAAGGCATACATAAAAACTGGTCAGAGGCCTGTCTAAAGGATAGGTTCCAGCCCAGTTAGAAGGTATGTGGAATTTGATGTGGGAATTACTGGGGGAAATTCTATGCCCTGTGATATATAGAAAGTCTGTTTTGGTTTTCATAATTGTCTTTTATGGTCTTAAAGTCTATAAACGTTATCCACTACTCATGTGTTGTTACTACTTTGATTATATCGAGCCAAATTCTGCTCTAATTTGTACTTGTGCAGGTGAGAGCAGGGTTTGGATGGCTTTATATGGGCTAGATCCTGGAAGGTGCTGAGCCTCTGCTAACTCCTATTGAATTGTGTAGAAACTGAGAGTGATTGGTACCTTGCAAAGTCAGAGAATGTGCTCAGTAGCTTGAATAACTGATACACTCAGGGTGTGTCTAGACTACAGGATTTTGTCAACAAAAGTGGACTTTTGTCGACAACACTATACCTGAGTCTACACTATCGCTGCGTTCTGTCGACAGTAAGTACAACCTTGTTTTACGAGGGATAACGCCTTTGTTGACAGAGTTCTGTCGACAAAGGGTAAGTGTGGATGCGGGAAAGAATTTATGTAAAAAATAAAGGCCTCCAGGAAGAAGCCCTGGTGGACACTCCTGCCACAGCTTTTGATTTTATTGTTCCTGCCTGTAGCCATCTTTAAAAGGCACAGGCACCCAAGATTAGCATTCTGGCAGCAAGCCAGCTCCAGCCAGGACCCTGACTGTGAAGCTCTTCCTGGTAGGGCCACTCAGAGCCATGTCCCAGGGACAAGCCTCCCAAGACTCCCCTGGCCCTTCCAGGGACACATCCCCGCAGGAAGGCAGGGGCACCAAATGCCGGGCACCCTCCTGGTCTGGGCCCAAGATAAAAGCCCTCTTGGAGCTCTGGTCCGAGGAAGAGGCTCTTCAGGCCCCACAATCCAGGCGGAGGAACGCTGACATTTACGCCAGAATGGTTGATGGCCTTGCAAGGAAAGGCCACCACCCCCGCACCTTAGACCAGGTCAGAGCCAAGGTGAAGGAGCTGTGGCAGGGGTACATTAGGGCCCGTGAGCGCAGCTCCAGCTCTGGGGAAACGCACACTATTGTGCCTATTACGAGGACCTGGACCGGATCCTGGGGGCAGCAGAACCCCTGCCTCCCGAGAGGGTTGTGGAGTTTGGGTTGGAGTCCCCTGTGCAGCAGCGGCCGCAGCTCCAGGGTGAGACCCCAGCAGAGGACCAGCAGCTCCAAGAGGAGGAGGAGGAGGAGGAAGACACCACCAGGAGCACAGTGACCCTGACTCAGGAGCCAGATGCCCAGACTCAGGAGGCCTCGCAGACAAATTTGGACATTGGGGAGGGAACATCAGGTGAGTGTTGTGAGAGTCCAACACACACAGGGCAGGGCAGGCAGGAGCAAAGTGGATGGTGCAGTGCTGTGACATGTCATGCTGATCACAACCTGGGGGGGGCACACACATGGCCGACCTCAGGGAGGGCCATTCTACCTCTGCATGGCTGCGAGGCACCACCTGCTCCTGCAGACAGTGATGCCAGGTGCAGGCATGGGTTGGGGACACTGGGATTGCCACATAGCTTCAGGCCTCTCAGCAACCTGTGGGAACCCCAACTGTGGCCTGACACTTGTTTGTGCTGCTTAGCCATGGGGTATGTGTGAGAGGGGGCAGGATGGTGGCCTGCACACCTTCTGGGCTCCAGGGAGGCCGTGGCTGCTGGCCTTTCTGAGACCACATGAGCATCCTCTGACCCTAGGACAGGCACTGACTGCTGAGAAGGAGGGCATGCCCTCTCAGGGAAAGTGTGAGCATGCATGACTGATGACTTTTCCCTCTTGTCCTCCATAGCCGGACCAGCTGACCAGGAGGGGAGCACCACACCTGCCCCACCACTCAGATTGCTGCAGGGAACCCGTCGGCACTGGCGCACATATTTGGACCTGGTGCGCCAGCACATCTCGGTCCTGCAAGGGATGCAGGATGCAATGAACTGGAGGATGGAGGCAGAGGCAAAGTGGTGCAGGAACTTGTTGGATAAGTTTGTCCAGCAGCACACTGACATTTGCGCTGCTATCCGGGAGGCCATGGCCTTCCCCAGTCCTGTGCCTGGTCCTGGTCCTGCTCCTCCTGCTCAGCCTACCCCCCCGCCTCAGCCCCTGACACCCCAGACCGAGGGATAGCCCCACCTCCTGCCCAGCTCCCTACTGTCCCAGCCCGCATGTGCGGCCGTCTGCGAGAAGGCCTCCACAGCCAAAGTGCCAGGGGCTCTTCATCAAGGCAGCACCCTCAGCCCTGAGCCTCCCTCCCCCCTTCCAGGTTGACATTCCCATTCCTACCTGTGAGAGTCACTGAGGGAAGCACTTTACTTTGTTTACAAACACTTTATTTTTCTGAACAAAAGAGTATTTTAGTTTTTCAAAAAAACCAACAGTGAAATAAACTGTAAACGTTTTTTCAACAACACCTGTCTCTGTTGTCAGTGTGTGATGAATGTGTACAGTGTGTGAATGTGGGGCCGGGAGGGGTTTTGGGGAAGAAGGCACTGGGGGCATGGGGCAATCCCACAATTAGAAGGCCCCAGGGAAAATCATCGGCCTCCTTGGGAGAATTGCTCCCTCAGGGCTTCTCGAATGTGCAATCCCAGCTGGTGGGCTTGCTGGATGGCAGCTGTCCAGGGCTGCTCAAAGTGCCTTCCCTCCACATCAACCCATGTCCCCCACACAGGGACAGCATGCAGCAACCACATGTGGGATGTTGTATTCCCCCATGTCCAGCCAAGTGAGCAGGCATCTAAATCTGCCCTTCAGATGGCCAAAGGCGCACTCCACTTGGAAGCAATCCTGATTCAGGCGGGAGTTAAAGAGTTGCCTGCTCGCATCCAGATGTCCCATGAATGGCTTCATGAGCCAGGGCATAAGGGGGTACACTGCATCGGCCACGATGCACGAAGGCATCTGCACATCCCTGACTGCATAGTGTCTCTCCGGAAAGAACGCCCCAGCCTGCAGCGTGTGGTACAGGTATGAGTTCCGGAAGATGTGGGCATCGTGTGCCCAGCCTGACTACCTGACACAAATGTCTATGAATTGTCCCCGGTGGTCGACCAGGGCCTGCAGCACCATCGAAAAGTAGCCCTTTCTATTAATATACTGTGCTGTTAGATGGAGTGGTGCATGGATCGGGATGTGCATCCCATCGAGTGCTCTGCCACAGTTCAGAAACCCCAGCCCCACAAATCCGGCCAAGATGGAATCCGGGTCTCCGAGGCGGACAGTCCTGTGAAACAGCTCTGAGTTGATGGCCGTCACCACCTGCAGAAAGGGACAAATAGAAACACACATAACGGGACATGAGAGGAGTTGCGTGAGCTGATGAGAGGTGCTCCCCCACCCCTCCCCTCCCAGACCCCAAGAGCCCCCCCTCAGACACCTTCCCGTAACTCCCGCACCACCGCAGGGTGAGGCCAGGCAGGATTCTACCACTCCCACCCCATCCCCCATTCCCTGTGCCTGGTCCTGACCGTCCCCCTTATCCACCCACCCACGCTCCCATGGACTGTCCCCCAAGAGTGACTTTCCTCCATCAAGACAGCCATGCCAAACTGATGTCCCACAGAGCAGTAGCTGTTGGGGGTGGCCAGCTTCCATAGAGCAATAGCGACGTGCTTCTCCAGGGGGATGGTGGGTCGCAAGTGGGTGTCCTGGCATTGTAGGGCAGGGACAAGCTAGGCACAGAGCTCCTGGAAGGTGGACTTCTGCATCCAGAAGTTTCGGAGCCACTGGTCGTCATCCCACTGCTGCATAACAAGCCGGTCCCACCAGTCAGAACTGGTGTACAGCCTCCAAACTCGTCTCTCCAGGAATAAGTTTGGGGGCAAGGGCAGTGGGCCTGCAGCCTGACTGAGGGGCTCAAAGCTGGGCTCTGAATCCAGCTCTGACACAAACATCGTGATGGTGTCATGAAGATGCAGCAGAACTTCTAGCATCACAGTGTGGGGCCATTGCCTGCCCCGGGGCAGCTCAGGCTCCATGGCCAAAAGCACAGTGCAAAGCACAAAAACAAACCAGAAAATAAACTGCTGTGGTGTCCGAGGAAGCAGGGCAACCAAAGCAAGAACTGCAGCAGCTTTGCTTTCCCTCTAGGAAGTAGGCAAGCCAGAAGCAGGAGCAGAACAACGGCTGTCAGGAGGATCCCTTTAAGCACGCATCTCTGCAAAGAGCAAATGCAGCAGTGCCTGAAATTTAAGGTTGCCCCTGTGACCTTCCAGAAGCACTTCTGGGTGCCTTCTTTTGTTGACAGCGCGTCCGACAGTCTGGACGCTCTTTTTCGACAAAGTGAATCGATTTTTTTGATCCGCGTAATGCAGTCTAGACGCTCTTTTTCGACAGAGGCTTTGTTGACAGTATCTGTCAATGAAACCTCTGTTGAAAAAAGCCTGTAGTCTAGACGTACCCTCAATGTACCAAAGTACATCATTTTCCAAAATGTACTTACTCTTACTGTGGAATTTTAACACCTCTTCTCCTCATGAAGCTATTGTTTAACACTGAACCACTATGATGACGAATCTATTTATAATCTTGACTGGCAAAACCTTGCATTTTTAACATTACATTTAACTCTGGGGTCCAATATAACCAAAAGAAAAGCAAATGTCTACCATAATCTTCTATTTTATTTTATTTTATTTTATTTTATTTTTCTGTTTAGCCAGGACACCATTTTCACTAGCACTGGACCTACAGATAGATGTCCAAAACTCCAGCTTGCAAAAACACTAAAGAATGCAGGAGATTGGATATCTGCCTAGGGTGACACAGAACCATGTTGATTAGCTAACACCACCATGTGGAAAAAGAAATATTAATCAAATGTGTTCACTTTTACTGTCAGATTCTGGATTCTCTTCCTTCTACTCCTCCATTGCTCCCCTTATGATTGCTAGGTTTTTATATTTTTGTATTACAGTGGGTGGATGTCTCATTGACTGATGGTTGCCAAGTAATCTTTAATGACATTCTGTTTGGCCCTCAAAAGATACCATTTATAATTTATTTGTATTAGCAACATCTAAAAACCCAACTGACATAAAGTGTAAGGTATTATGTCAGTCATTAGCATTACACTTGATGACAAAGTGGATGCCTGATTCTAGAGCTAAAGAGACAAGACAGAAAAGATATTATTCTCATTTTACAGATGGGAAAAAAATAGATTATGTGACTTGCCCATGGTCACAAAGGGAGACTAGAGATCTGCATTCAATTCACAGCTCTGCAGGGCTTCTCTACATGGGACATGTTTCCCCTATGCAGCTATTTTGCAACCAGCATGGCTCTTCATGCAATCACTCTTATCCTGGAATTAGAGTGTCTTTTTTTTTTTTTTTAAAGTCTAACTATAGCAGTTTACACTGACACCTTTGCTTATACTGGTATCATCCTCCAACCACTGATGACAAAATCTACTTTCTTGAAGTTGAGAGCAATTTTACTTCATTTTGGTTCATAGATGAAGCTGGTCAAAAGTTGTCCAAAATAACGTTTTTCCACTGAAGATCATTGATTCCTCAAAATCCAACATTTGACCCCGCCATGTGGCCCTGGCTGCTGCTGGAGCAGCTGTCCCCACCACATGGCCCCAGCCACTGGGGGAGCAGCTGAGCAGT
This sequence comes from Pelochelys cantorii, assembly GCA_032595735.1. Classification (NCBI taxonomy): domain Eukaryota; kingdom Metazoa; phylum Chordata; order Testudines; family Trionychidae; genus Pelochelys; species Pelochelys cantorii. The sequence continues at coordinate 31,410,152 of CM064331.1, forward strand.
GGAGTGTGGCCTCTGCTGGAGCTGGAACCCCAGCTGTGGTGAGGCTGCCCAAGTAAGGACATCCTCTCCGTGGCCCCGGCTTCAGCTGTGGCACATGGGGCAGCCACCCACCACGTGGCCCCGCCCCGGGAGCATCTAGGACTGGGGCTACATGGTGGCTGCTGGGGCTGAAGCCACGGTACTAAAAATAGCACCACAGCCTGGCTCCCGTCCCAGGAATGGGGACACGTGGCAGGCGGCAGAAAGCTTCCCATGTGCTGGTTGTGGAGCTGGGGCTGCAGTGAAGTCACTCCTGGCTGGGGCTGTGGCCCCAGGAGCAGTTACACCATGGACCCGGCTCTGACAGCTGCCATACGGCCCACCCTGGTTGCAGCTCCAGCCTTAGTGAAGGGCTAAAGCTAGGGCCAGGACTGCATGGTGGCTGCCCAGCTGCTCCTGTGGAGGGGCAGCCAATTGCCACATGGCCCTGCCCAGGCGCAGCCAAGCACCCACGCAGGCATGCACCTTAGAGTGTACTATGCTGAGGAATGTGACAAGAACATTCTCTGGCTAGTCTGACTTTTCCTGTCCTTAATCGGCAATATTAATTTATGGGCAATGCTGTCCTCTGCATACCTTCTGAGGTGGTAGTTCAGGATTGTTTATGCCACAAAATTTGTCTCCCCAGTTGACTGCCTGCTGATAGGGCCTCTTGACAAAGTCTGTGCTAGATTCAGATATTACAGTTTCCAGGCTGAATCTAGTCCTATAAATTTTCATATACATCCTAATTTGTTGCTAGTAGAAAATGCAACCAATTAAACTTCTTGGTAGATGATTATTGATTTGTCAGAAGCTAGTCTGGGCAATATGTTATTGAATTCTGTAAGTGATGACTGATTGTAAATAGGGGCCAATTCTTTAAGGTTTTCCCCCTAAAGAGTGATAGCTCAAGGAGAGGTGCGTGAATAGGGCATATCCTGCCTATGAGTATTTCAGTGAAACAGCAATGTATGTTGTTTGTATGATAGCTTTAAAAAAATCTCAGCATTACAGAAAGAGAATTGAAATTGCAGTCAAGCTTTTTTCCCCATTTCTTCATGGCTACATGACTGGCAGAAGCTGGGGAGAATACATCTGAGTACTCAACTTGTAACTTAACTTTTCTTTTTGTCGTTATGCATAATTGCTGTCACCCAGGTAAAGCTAGATTGTGTTTTCCATGGTAAATTTTTCCCCCACACAACCCTTTGACCTTCAGGAATGGGAAGCAGCAGGGTTCTACATCTCTGATTTAACTAAAGAAAATAGCTACTTGAAGAGGAAGTACTTTGAAATAAACAATGTCTCCGAAACAGGCAACCAAACCACTTTTGTTTTATCACAAGCTGGGACCCATGGGACTATTTTGCATGGGTTTGGTCAACATTTAGATAATTGAGTCTCTAGTCAGATTTTTAAATAAGTTTTTATATATAGTTTAGTCCAATGTTTCTCCACCTTTTTTTATAAAGTACCCTCTTTAAAAAAAAAAGTACCCCCAGTACTTACAGTTTTCAGACACACAAACATTTTTTCTATCATTGCAACACATTTGTTTAAACAACTTAATCATAGCTGGAAGGGCGATGAAATTTTTGGGTGCAAAAAGTACAAAAATAATAAAGTGCTGTAAAACTTAAAACAAAAATTCAGTTTTCTCCAAATTTCAGTTGTGTTGATGTATCCCCCAGACTTCTCTAGAGTACCCCTAAGGGTACTCTTCCCACTGGTTGAGAAACACTACTTTAGTCTATAGTCAGATTTTTTTCCTCTGGAAAATGTATACAGTGGATGCTTCCTATGTAAACAAATGTATTTACAGGGAGAGAGAACTTTAAACTAAGTTACCTGTAGAAAGCCAAAAGACAATGAAAAATCATTATAATGGCTTCATTTTCCACACTGCATTAAATCTTAGAGTAATATGCCACAGCACCATCTTTTGCAGTTATGGCAATAATTTTCTATGTTTCTTCAACCAAAAGTCTGAACCTTGTAACAACACATACTTGCCATGATACATGTGAAGTAAGGGTATGTCTACACAGCAAAGTTATTTTGAAATAACAGCCCTTATTTTGAAGTAACTTTCCTAGCATCTACACAGCCAAACCGCTATTTATAAATAAATTCGAAATAGCGGAATGCTTATTTTGAATTTGGTAAACCTCATTCTATGAGGAATAACGCCAAATTCGAAATAGCTATTTCGAAATAAGTGCTGTGTAGACACTTACTTCAAAATAGGAGGCCTCCAGCCTTCCCAGGGTGCCCTGGTGGCCACTCCAGCCTCAACCAAGAACACTTTTCTTCCTCCCCCCATCCCCGGAGCCCTTAAAGGGGTAGACTCTGGCCACAGTGCCTATGCCAGCTCCAAGCCTGCCAGCCCAGAGCCAGCAGTCACTGCCCCTGGCCCAATGGCCCCAAAACATGAGCCAGCAAGCCACTGGAAGCCAGCCCTCCACCGCTCCCCAGGAGCAGTCTGCCAGCTCCCAGGAGCCTGCCAGGGCCTGGAGAAGGTGGGCGCCTTCCTGGTCCAGGGTGGAGATCACGGACCTTATTCAGGTTTGGGGGGGATGCCCCCAATGTCCATGATCTCTGCACTAGATGGTGGAACGCGGTCGTCTATGGCAGGATAGCTGTCAGCCTGGCCACCAAAGGCCACATGTGAACCCAGGAGCAGGTTTGCATGACAATCAAATTGGTCCGGTGAGACCCCCAACCCTGAGCCCTGAGCTTCCCCTTCTCCTTCTTCCCCTTGCTTCCCCCTTCCAGCTCCCTCCTCCCAGGTTTCCCCCTCCCCTCTCCCACCCTCTCTTCTCCCCTCTCCTGCCTCCTTTCCCCAGTCTCACCAGAGTTTCATTCCCCCCTCCCAGTTTTGTTAAATAAAGAGAGTTTGTGTTCATGAAAATACATGTATTTTATTTGACATCAGGAAGGGGGATTAGGGAGGGGTAAGTGGAAGGACGTGAGGGAGGAATGAAGCACAAGACCCCAGTGGGGCAGACCAGGGAGGCTCTTAGTGCTCCTCAGGGTGGAAGCTCTCCCGCAGGGCCTCCTAGATACTGAAAGCCCTCTGATGGACCTCCCGGATGGCAGCCTGCAGAAAGTGCAGCCAGGCTCGCAGCAACGCATCCAAGAGAATCACCAGAGTGCCCAGGGGCAGCTCTGGCTCCATGTTGCCAAGTACTGTGCTGTCCCAAGTGAGGGCACCCAGAGCACGCAGAGACAAAATGCTTTGCTGTCCCTCATCGAGGTAGACAAGCAAGCAGGGAAACCTGAGAACTGGCTGTTCGGGGGGCTCCCTTTAAGCACAGACCTCAGATAGTCTCAGGCAGTAGCCCCACACAGTAAGTCCTGACCTGGTGCCCTGCTGGAAATGGTTCCAGCCAGCCTTAAATGTGATTCAGCATCCACTCAGTGTGGACGCGCTATTTAGAAATAGCAAAATGCTATTTCGAAATGCATTTTGTGTGTAGATGCGTTATTTCGAAATAGCTATTTCAAAATAAGATATTTTGAAATAACACTGTAATATAGACATACCCTAAGTGATTTGCACAGTCCTTGCTAGCACTTCAGCCCTCATCAACCAAACTTAAGACTCACATTAGTTTGGTTACCTATACTGTACTCATTCCCATTTGTTCAACTGGAGTTGTGACTGCTCTGAAAAGATTCCAGTAGTTTGCTACAATAAAGAAGGATGGTTTTTATGATGATATTTCATTCTTTTCTTCCATTGCTAGTTCCTTTCATGCTAAGCCTTATAGTTACCAACTGTTTAAAAAGATGATAGTAATGTAATCCACATACACTTTTTCTTCGAATGGGCTAAGAAAGTAAAGATGTTCCAGGAAAAATTTACTCCTATCTAATATAACTTGAAGTTTTGGGGCACTTTTTTGTGCATATAACCAAGAATATCCAGTCTTTTGTCCATCTGTAATCAGCTCTCCCCTACTTCTATACCTCCAGTCTGTCCAGCTGTGTCCTATAAGTGATGCTATGGATTGTGTATGTGCAGGGTGCGAATGTGCTGTACAAAAGTCACCTTGGGCACAAAGCTTCCTGCTACAGCTAACTGCACTATGGAATAAAGTCTCCCTGACCCAATGTACATTTTTGTTGCAATGCAGATGAAAAACTCTGATGTAGTCAGTATAAATAAATAAATGTGTCCTAGAATGAAATGTAGCAAGCAAAATGGGATGTTAATGTGTCATTCATTCCTTTGTAAGATATCAGCCTGCCTCAGATTTATATACAGTGTTCAGGTGAAATATTATAAACTTATTGCAAAAATAAAGAAGCAACCTACTTGTCATGCTTTTAGTTTTTGTTATGAGTCAACAACTTGCTCAGCATGGCAGCAAGCACAAAACATAAGCAGTTCTTCTCCCAGCTAGTGTAAGAAGGCACAGCTAGTGCTTAATTTCCACAGTGATTGAGCACTCAAATCTAGATTTGAAGTCAATAGGAGCAGTAGGAGATCAGCACCCAGCAAAAAATAAAACATAAATAGGGCACATTGGGAGGCCCAGGAGTGAATATTTAGGATTTTCATGTAATGGTTATTACCATAAGTGCTGGCTCCTTGCTAGTGGGTGGCCACACTCATAGTGGTGAGTAGAGCCAGCCATTTTATTGTCGGCGTTATGATATACCCATGAGGAGAAATGTTTCACTTGATTCTTCTTACCTTTCTAGTGCACAGCATAATAAATAGGCCTAATAAAAATCATGAAACCCGAGTCCTGTATTGGCGAGACTCATTACTGAGAATGGTCTGCCTGCGGGTACTGCATTAGTTAAGGCCTCCCATTAAATTCTTTGAAGGCTAAGTTATTGTGAGTGGTGTCATTGTGGGATGGGAACAATTAACTCAGTCTATCAGTTGGTGGTGACTATTGCCATTTTTTCATGGTCCAGATTTACAAGCTGCAAGGGTCAAATGCTTCACACCCATCAACTGCAAACACTAAACACACAGCAGGCCCCATGGTCTAATACTCAGAATTTGAGCCTACAATTCTTTATCTGTCAAAAGATTTCAGAAGTAACTCAGTGTTCCTGCTCCCTGGAGTGACAGTCTGTGCATGTCCATATGATTTCGCTGAGTGAGAGCTTTGAATATTCCCTGAGGAAAAACAGTTGTAGTCTTGTTTCCAAAACACCAGAATAAAGAACCTAAGTGTGAAACCATTTGGAATCTTTCTTCTTTATTGTCATCTTTTATCAGTAGTTCTGTACACTGGAGGCACAAGAGCTAATATTGTTTCATGTTGTGTCTAGTGCCACCCTGAATGTTCCCTGGATTTAAAAATTAGATACAGAGGAAGCATCTTGTCAGAGATTTCAAATCCAGGGAACAACAAGCCCCTTCAAAGATGTCAGCTCACACAGGGCCATGTTGCATGTGTCCAAAAGTATTACTTTAGAGCATCTTCATCAAAATCAGTGATTTACCCGATCAGATTTATATTGTTATAACTGAGATCAGAACTGAGCTTCTATGAGCTTTAGACTGGCTCTCATTAACTTATTTTGTGATCATAAAATGTAACTGCTAGTTTCAGCTGGATGAGTCTGATGGTTTCAGTGAGACTAGTGCAGAAATAATAGGCCTGAATGCTTTCCTATTAAAGTGGATGGAAAAACTCTCATTGACTCAAATAGAAGTACCATATCTCTGCTTTAGTATGGTCCACCACTACAGTAGTCATTTGGAAATGGTGAGAAAGGATAATATTCAATCCAGACAAGGAACTTTGACTCATTGGCTATTTAGATATTATGCTCTCCTCTGAGATCAGTAGTGAAAACTAGAGAGGGGGGAGGTTGTAGCTAACAAACATAGGGCAAAGGAAGGTCACTATATTTTGCACTGTAAATAAATCAATGTTTGAGCAAACTGGGATTGTTTGTGTGGGTGGGGGTTGGGGATGAGAGGAGGATTACAAAAGGAAATATGTCAGTTTAGAGATGTTCACCTTCTCCCTGAATGCTGGCATCATTTATAGTGTAAGTAAAGGGTTTTATCAGCTGGGCAGGCTTAATGTAGGACTTTTTTAGAGAAAAGCCAGATTGCTTGGCTGACAATTTTTGTAACCTGTGTCTACTCTGCTTAAAGCTACTTTCTGTTTTCTTTTTGGGCAGGGTTTTATTAGCTATTACCTAGAAACACAGCTGGTCGGAAATCAGCTTGGCCACTGGAAAGTGCACTCAGATGGGTTATGATAAAAAATCAAATGCCAGGGGCATTGTGCTGTGATCCATAGGAGTTTATGACCATATTTCTCAGTGCCATCATTATATGCTTCATTCCTAACTGATTTGTATTTTATTACCTTACTGATGCTATGTATTAAGTGATGTACCCACACACATTATTAAAGTGAGCCCTTGAGGAGCAATGGTCCACTAGGGCTAAGTAAAACAATGAAATGCATATTAGCTGGATATACCCAGGTGGCACCAACCTCAGGATATGTCTACACTACCACCCTCGTTCGAACTAGGGTGGTTAATGTAGGCATTCGAAGCTGCAAATGAAGCCCGGGATTTAAATATCCCGGGCTTCATTTGCATCTTGCCGGGCGGGTGCCATTTTTAAATGCCCTTAGTTCGAACTCTGTGCCCGCGGCTACACACGGCACGGAGTAGGTAGTTCGAATTAGGTTCTCTAATTCAAACTACCGGTACACCTCGTTCCACGAGGAGTAATGGTAGTTCGAATTAGAGAACCTAATTCGAACTACCTACTCCATGCCGCGTGTAGCCGCGGGCACGGAGTTCGAACTAAGGGCATTTAAAAATGGCTCCCGCCCGGCAAGATGCAAATGAAGCCAGGGATATTTAAATCCCGGGCTTCATTTGCAGCTTCGAATGCCTACATTAACCACCCTAGTTCGAACTAGGGTGGTAGTGTAGACATACCCTCATTCTGTATCAGTTTTCTGGGTGGAAAAATGTGATAGTGGTACCTCTGCCTTTTTGAGCAGTTTTTCAGCTAAGTGGGGGAAGGAGAAGTAAAAAACAGCACACACAAGCTTTTTTTCTTTGAATAGTTTGTTTCATGCCATTTCCATAATTTCATGAAAAGTACGTGTTTGCAAACAACATCGGGCTTGCTCAATACAATGCCTGAATCAGATCCCAAGTATTTTGCTTGGTTTGAATGAGGTTGGAAGAAATGGATGGAAAGGAAGAGAGAGGTGATCATCATCAGTAAGCTGTCCAACCGAGACAAACATCTCTGCTTGGAATAAAGGTGACAATCTTCTTGTCAATAAATCACCAGCTTAAACCTTAGCAACAGGCTTAAATCAGTTTCAGAGGATTTCCACCTGTGTACAACAAACATGTTGATACAAGGGTTGTTAATAAAATTACTTGTTAATTCAACCATTAATTAAATTGTAATTTGGGTAACAATATCTTGTATGTAAATATTGCTTCATTCTGTGATGTAAATGAAACAGTAGAACTGTTAAGGGAAAAGACTGACATACCACTGACTCTTAAGAAAGAGTAATGCTCATTTTGGCAGTTATATCCAGAGGGCTAGGAACCAAGTTTAACATTATGCTTGCAACTTTGTAAGAAGAAGTTTATTAAGGAGGCAGCAGGGTTCCTTTTCAAAGGTCTGTGCAATCAAACTGAAGGATACTGAAAACATGTTACTGAAGATCTGTAAGCAATTGTTAACAGAAATCAATGCAATATTTTGACACGGTATCATCAAGAGGGAGTATGGCTCTATCAGGGGCATCAGACTCAATCTGTGAAGAGAAACAAATTCCATTTTTAATTATGGTCCATACAGTATGGGTATACATTTAGAATTCTATATTCCTCTCAGTCCAAAGGGAATCTCCCACTGATTCCAGTGAAACATTTGCACAAAGATTGAGGTCAGAATGTAACCTTCAAGTGCGGGAGCTAAATTTTTATTTACTAGCTCTAATGATTGTTTGTTTAATGCTTTACTGAAACATTCCGCATTGCTTCATGGGAAAGTGTGCTCACCTGTAGGAAATGTCACTATTTCTGTGATTTTATTCTCTTTTCATTCACCTTTTTCTGTTTCCCACCCTTTTCCTGTCTTTATATCTCTCCTTTCTTAATTCTGCACTATTCTTCCTGAAGCAATTCCAAAACCCTTTCCCATTCCATTCACTAAAATGGCCAATGATTAAATGTGTGTTCATGTGTCCGTCACTAGGTGTTGCATTAGCAACTCAGTAGACAACCAAACTCACTAGAGGCCTACATTTTTTACAGTAAAATTTCACTGTGTGCCTAAGTTCTGGCTCTAAGTATGTTTGTTGTTGCCTCCCTGTAGGCCTCTGGCTGCCTATCTCCTACCTAAGCCCCAGAGCGATACATGAATTGGAGAAGAATGGCAGCAGAGCACCTATCACACCTACGTGGCCCAAATCAGTAGGTACTCTCAGAGGCTGCCAGAGGAGGAGTGGGTGGCAGTCCAATTCAAAATGGGGAGGCAGTCACCACTTTATAACATTTAAACGAGTGGTTAGAAAACTCAGTTGAGAGATGGAAGACTCAGCTTCAGTTCTCCCTGATGGGGAGAAAAAAATTGACTGTGGGCCTCCCATCAGCTGTACTAACTACCAAGCTATGACTTAGTCCAATGTGAGAGTTTCTCAGGGTATGTCTACACAGCAAAGTTATTTCAAAATAACAGCCCTTATTTCAAAATAACTTTCCTAGTGTCTACACAGCCAAGCCGCTGTTTTGAAATAAATTCAAAATAGTGGAGCGCTAATTTCGAATTTGGTAAACCTCATTCTATGAGGAATAACGCCAAATTCGAAATAGCTATTTCGAAATAAGTGCTGTGTAGACACTTATTTCAAAATAGGGGGCCTCCAGCCTTCCCAGCATGCCCTGGTGGCCACTCCAGCCTCAACCAAGAACACTCCTCTCCCTCCCCACTCCCCGGAGCCCTTAAAGGGGTAGACTCTGGCCACAGTGCCTGTGCGAGATCCAAGCCTGCCAGCCCAGAGCCAGCAGTCACTGCCCCTGACCCAGTGGCCCCAAAACATGAGCCAGCAAGCCACTGGAAGCCAGCCCTCCACTGCTCCCCAGGAGCGGTCTGCCAGCTCCCAGGAGCCTGCCCGGGCCTGGAGAAGGTGAGCGCCTTCCTGATCCAGGGTGATCATGGACCTTATTCAGGTCTGGGGTGGATGCCCCCAATGTCCATGATCTCCGCACTAGATGGAGGAATGCAGCTGTCTATGGCAAGATAGCTGCCAGCCTGGCCACCAAAGGCCACATGCGAACCCAGGAGCAGGTTCGCATGAAAATCAAGTTGGTCCGGTGAGACCCCCACCTCTGAGCCCTGAGCTTCCCCTCCCACTTCTTCCCCTTGCATCCCCCTTACAGCTCCCTCCTCCCAGGTTTCCCCCTCCCATCTCCCACCCTCTCACCTCCCCTCTCCCGCCTCCTTTCCCCAGTCTCACCAGAGTTTCATTCACCCCCCCCCCGAGTTTTGTTCAATAAAGACAGTTTGTGTTTATGAAAAAAATGTGTATTTTATTTTACTTTCAGGAAGGTGGGCTGGGGGGGGGGCGTAAATGGAAGGATGTGAGGGAGGAATGAGGCACAAGCCCTCAGTGGGGCAGACCAGGGAGACTGTTAGCACTCCGCAGGGTGGAAGCTCTCCCACAGGGCTTCCTGGATACTGACAGTCCCCCGGTGGACCTCCCAGATGGCAGCCTGCAGAAAGTGCAGTCAGGCTTGCAGCAACGAGTCCACGAGAAGCACCAGAGTGCCCGGGGCAGTTCTGGCTCCATGTTGCCAAGTGCTGTGGTGTCCCAAGTGAGGGCACCCAGAGCACGCAGAGACAAAATGCTTTGCTGTCCCTCATTGAGGTAGGGAAGGAAGCAGGGAAACCTAAGAACCGGCTGTCTAGAGGGGGTCCATTTAAGCACAGGCCTCAGATAGCCTCAGGCAGCGGCCTCACAAAGTAAATCCTGATCTGATGCCCTTCCGGACCTTGTTTGAGCCGGCCTTAAATGCAATTCACAGTCCACTCAGTGTGGATGAGCTATTTCGAAATAGCAAAATGTTATTTCAAAATGCATTGTGTGTGTAGACGCATTATTTCAAAATAAGCTATTTCGAATTAACTATTTTGACATAAGATATTTCGAAATAACACTGTAGTGTAGACATACCCTCTGTCTCTCCTGTTGAAGCTTTCCACTTTGGATACCTACTTAGGTTGTTACTGGACCAGAAAGAGAGCTGAATTAAGCACTCTGTTGCCAGGTGGTAAGGAGGTTAGCGAACCAACATCAATTCCCCCTTCGCCAATGATCCTTCATTTATGTATTCACAGTGGAACATCTTCAACAGGAGAGATCAAGGATGCACATAGGAACAGCCCACTTCTCTGTGGGTAACAAGCTCTTTTGAGTGGTGGGAAACCCCTGTTTGAGAATTAAACCTGTGTTCCACCCCTGGCTCCACTGAAAGCTCTATTTACTGGGCTAACAATAAACCAATAAAAAAACCAACAAATGGACTGGTAGCACTTTATAGACTAACAAAACATGTAGATGGTATCATGAGCTTTCGTGGGCACAGCCCACTTCTTCAGATGACCGGAGTTTTCATATGAAGAAGTGGGCTGTGCCCACAAAAGCTCATGATACCATCTACATGTTCTGTTAGTCTATAAAGTGCTACCAGACCATTTGTTGGTTTTTTCTGTACAGACTAACTCGGCTACACCCTGAAGCTAATACACCAATTGGAGGTGCAGCACCACCTCCTCCTCTACCTGCAGTGTGGTATAGAGTTAGGCACCTGCCTCACTTCTTTACACAGGAAAGGACTCAAGATCATTGGCGGCCTGACTGCAGGATTGCAAAGCGGAGATAGATGCCAACTGCATGAGAGGGATCGGTTTTAGGGCGTACCACTTTCCTCAGAATTACCCATTGGCTAGCTTAGGCAGCTCTGCAGGTAAAATGCTGGCTTGTGTGGATTGTATTCTCTCTTTCCTCAGGCACTGAATAGGGAGCCTATGTACCTAACCCAGACTTTATGGATCACTTTGTTCCTATGATAATCTAGCTGTGTAAAAATTAGGAATTGTGATGCTAAGAGTCACGATGGCTACATCTCTTTGTAGTTCTGGGCCCTACTGTCTATTCCAGACACTGCATTCCATCACTCAATAGCACTGTGATTCCTTTGACCTATTTGTGAAACTGGTGGTGTAATATTTACTTATCTCACCTTGTTATTTAGAGAATTAATTAAGGATTGTGAAGTGCATTGAGCTATTCAAATGAAAGACACTGTACAAAACAATAGAGGATAAATATAATATGAAGAGAAAATTATATTTGACTTTTATGTAGTGCTTTTTTCCTTAATAGATCTCAAAACACTGTACAATAGAACTGATATCCTCATTCTACAGAGAGAGAAACTGAGGCTTGAAGTATTGAAGTGACACAGTATCTCTATGCCACAGGATAAATGGACACAACTCAGACATAGAATCATAAAACACTAGAACTGGGTCCTCACGGCAGGACCTAGTACCATCTAGACCATTCCTGATAGTTGTCTATATAACCTGCTTTTAAATATCTCCAGAGATGGAGATTCTACAACCTCCCTAGGCAACTTATTCCAGTGTTTAACCACCCTGACAGTTAGGAACTTTTTCCTAATGTCCAACCTACACCTCCCTTGCTGCAGTTTAAGCCCTTTGCTTCTTGTCCTATCATCAGAGCCCAAGGAGAACAATTTTTCTCCCTCCTCTTTGTGACATCCTTTTAGATCCCTGAAGACCACTATCATGTCCCCTCTCAGTCTTCTCCTTTCCAAACTAAACAAGCCCAATTCTTTCAGTCTTCTTCATAGGTCATGTTCTCTACACCTTTAATCATCCTTGTTGCTCTTCCCTGGACCTTCTCCAATTTCTCCACATCTTTCTTGAAATGTGGTGCCCAGAAATGGACACAATACTCCCATTAAGACCTAATCAGGGCAGAATAGAGCAGAAGAATGACTTCTTGTGTCTTGCTCACAACACTCCTGTTAATGCATCCCAGAATCATGCTTGCTTTTTTTGCAACAGTGTCACACTGTTGGGTCATATTTAGCTTGTAGTCCATATCAGGAAAGGTAACAATATAAACCTATAAGAGAACATTTTAACCTCCATGGACATTCAATAATGTATTTAAAAGTGGCCATTCTTCTACAAAAGTATTTTATCACCCAATTACAGAGGAAGACATCTGAATTGGAGTTCATGTACAAGTTCAACACTATCAACTTAGGCCTGAATAAAGATCTTAACTGGTTAACAGACAACTAAAGCAGTTTTCCTTTGATATTCACATTTTCACAGCATGTGTTATGAATGAGACACAGACAGTCTGACTTAAGTGGCTTCATTAACACTGATCCTAAAATTGACAGGTAACTTCTTTTGCTGTTATATACCCTGGATTCTGTAATTTCCACTTCAACTCATCTGATGAAGTGGTTTTATCCAGAAATCTTATGGCCCAATAAATTTGTTAGTCTCAAAGGTACTCATTGTTTTTACAGCCTATAGGCAAAAGAACTGGAATTGAACCCCACTCACTTAACACTCTTGTTTAAGCCCAATCCATTATACTACATACTGCTTTTTTATTATAAAGTCCTATGGGTGAACTTCTCTGCAATGGAGGTCTTCAGTGCTGCTTATTGTGCTTGGAACAAAAAGAGACACTGAAGAATAACAATGCCATGATTCATACTGCTGAAAAGGAATGGAAAGAAAACTCTTTCTTTCCCAATTGCAAAATGCTAGCTGTGACTTTCAATAACACTTACCCACGACTCCATCAGCTTTTAACTTTCACTTTTTATTTTAAAAATGACAGATAAGTAACAGACATTACTTAGTCCCTGATTTAGCTTTTTCAATAAGAAGTGAGAGTTAAGTTCTGCTGCTGCTGTTTGTGGTAAGTGCTATTGAAAGCGCTGAGTTTCAACAATAAGACAAATCAGGTGGGAACAGAAAAGTATGATAGAAAGGCCTGGAAACCCTATTTTTTATTATCCTTTTGCTGACATTTTAATATTGTGCAGCAGAATAGTCACATACTGTATGCATAGAAGCCCATGTTAAAGAATGAAGTGGTTTTGCTTACACAGGAAAAGGTCAGAACTTACTTTGGAACTAAAGATCTTTCACAAGATTTGCCCTCAAAAATATGCTACACATAAACCCATTGAAAGCTCTCCTGAGAGAAGCAAAATATATAGCAGACAATGGATACACGTGACATACTTCTTGGGGAACATAATAGTAAAGGGTTAAATGTTCAAAGCAGAGTGTAGGAGGGAATTTTCCCCCCTTTTAATTGTGCTGCTTGCCTGATAATAAGGTATAGTTAATGCTTCCTAAATTGGGTATAGATGATATGCAGCAACCCTCTCTCACCATAGCAGCTTAGGGCTAGGTGAGAAGCGCCTCTCCTTGGCTGCTACAGCTCCAGCTGAGGGAGAGGTGCATGTCTGACAGTCAGGGCAGGTCTAGGTTTGTCTGCCCCCTGCATTCCCCAGCCAGAGAGATGAGTGCATCCTACTGTGTACTTACCCGGTGTAGGGGATGGAAAGCTTAAGGCTGAGGCAGTCCTGTGGGGAGGGCCATTCCCCCAGCTGGCCCCGTTCACCTGTCTGGTGACTCCGTTTGTTTTCTGGATGGTTTTTTTGAGAAGCAATCCCATTCTGGGCACATCCCATTTTCTTGGCACAATCAAACCCTTATCTTGGTTTAAGTTATGATAGGAGGAAGCTGCAAATCAAATTTGGTGGTCCTAGCTCTTACCATTTAAACAGATTCACTCATAGACAGACATACAGACAAACTCTCTCTCTCTCTCTAATATATATATTCATTATAGTTTAGAAAGCAGAATTGGAATGGTTTTCTGCAAACACGTTCCTCTGACAATCATAGAATCATAGAATATTAGGACTGGAAGGGACCTCGAGAGGTCATCGAGTCCAGTCCCCTGCCCTCATGGCAGGACCCAGTATTGTGTAGACCATGGGTTCCTAAACTGGGGGGCATGAAGAAATTCCAGGGGGGACGTGAGGTGACCCAGCCCTTCCCCTCTCCCCTGGTCAATCCCCCCTGCCCTAAGTTTTGCTGCTATTTCTATTTTTCAGCCCCAGTCAGTTCCTTTTTTTTTTTGGTCAACAAGTTTTGCTGCTATGGGGCGGGGGTGGGGGGGACATGAATTTTCCTGTGATCTCCCTTTTGACATTATTGAAGATATAATAACAGTTTGAGAGAACAGTCTCCTTACAGCTCAGCTTTTCCCCCCAATTTTCTTAATACCATAGTGAAATTGTAATCCCAAACAAATGGTACCATAGCCTGCTTGTTTGTAATTGAGATGTCACAAGATAGGACACTGACTCAGAGGAGCATCCAGGTAATAAGAGATGGATCAAAACTGGTTATAAACAACAGTCGCTAACCACTAACTTAGTTCATATGAAAGGAACTGAAGCCTGAGGGCTCTAACTAGTCTAGTCATAAAAGAGGTATAATGGTGGATGTGTCGGTTTTTCAAATAGCTTGTCAGAAAGGGGAATAAAACTCAGGCGTGAGGTGGTAGTTCAGTCTTCAGACTCATTCAAATGCTTAGCATCATGACAGAGACTGTGATTAGTAGCTACTGGTAGTTTTGGTGACAAGGACACCTTCCCACTGGAAAGTAGACAGAGACCACACAGTAATTTCACTTTAAGCCATTCAGCAGTCACCAAAGGTTCCCTGTGACCAATATTACCAACTGTGACGGGGCGGATCGCCTCCTCCTGGCCGAAGCTGATCCGCCCCGCCCTGCACTGACCCCGCGGTAGCGCTCGCGCTCCTCGGGGCCGGATGCGAAGCGCCGACATTCTGTGCACGCTGCTCGGCAGCGGCGGCGCAGCTGATGCGGGGGGCGGGGTGAATGTGGAGCGTCGGTCAAGCACCGGAGCACCCTTGGGGTGAGAGGATGCCCCGCCCGCCGGGGAGGTCGGCGGGGATGTCAGCAGGTCAGGGGGAGGGTGGAGGATAAAGGCTGGAGGAAAGAGCGCGGGAGGTGGAGCGGGACCAAGGGGAGTGTGGAGGTGCTGCTGGGACCAGCGGGGTAGGAAGTAGCCCAGCCCAGCCCAGCCCAGCCCAGCCCAGCCCAGGGCCTTTAGGGATGGCCGGTGGGCTGGTGAGTTTCGGGCCATCCCCTCACCAGCCAGACAGGGCACGGCGAACCTGTCCTTAGGGCCTGGGCTGGGGCCCGTAAGAGAGGGCGGGTCCGGGCCCCCCTACCCCGTGTTCCCAGACCAGGGAGGCTACAAAGTCCAGAGGTGTGGCCGCCAATTGCCGCCAAACCAAGGGGGTGATGAGGAAGAGACGAAGCTGAGGGACTGGCCCCGCGGGCCTCAGATACAGACACGGGGGTGAGTGGAGGCCGCCTGTGTACATGTGGTGGAGAATGTGGGCATAGACCCCAAGGCCCCTGGAGAAAGGGGAGATAGGAGTGACTAAGTGGACGTGTTACGTTTAAAAAAAAAAAGGGAGGGAGAGATTCCCATTATCCCATCTAGGAATTAGATAAGGAAAGGGGGAAAGGCAATGACTGATGATGGAGGCGTCTGAAATATTCAAGTGGCTTACCGAAAACCAGAGACAGCAACAGCAGCAGCAGCAAACCCTCCTGCTGCAGCAGCTATCGGCACAGCACCAGGAACAGCAGAGGCAGCTCCTGAACGACCTGGACGAGCAGTACCAAGCCCAGCAAGACCGGTGAGTAGAACAGTGTGGGTCCCTGGGGCGGGGACGGTCCCAGGCCCTAGGTGGGGAAGAGGCCGAAGGGGGAGCCCTAGCCCAGTTGTCCATATGGCTGGCCAAAATGGGTCCCTCAGACGACCTGGAGGCATTCCTGATGACCTTCGAGAGGGTGGCCAGAGCAGCATTGGGCGATGCTTCTAGCTCCAAACCTGATGGGCCCGGCACAGTTGGCCTAGCGGAGTCTAGATCCGCAGGATGCCCTACATTATTTCAAAGTAAAGGAAGCTATCCTTGACCAATTGGGAATTACCCCGGAAACCTATAGACAGTGCTTTAGGCAGGAGAAATACCCCGCGGGATCCCGGCCGCGGATCATAGCCCAAAGGTTGAGAGAGGCCGGATGGCGCTGGCTAGAGCCAGATCAGCAGACAGGGGCCCAGGTAGTGGAAAAAGTGGTTCTGGAACAGTTTATCCATATCCTACCCGGGGAAGGTCAGCGCTGGGTCCACCGACACCACCTGTCGACCCTGAGTGAGGCCGTAACAATGATGGAGGATTATCTGACGGCAGAAGATGTAGAAGGGGTGGCGGGGACTGAAGAGAAAACATCCCTGGGGGGACTAGGCTGTCGTGGCCTACCCATCCCAGGGAGAGTGTGGGGATGGGGGGCTCCGACCCCGCAAGGAGAGGTGCCGGGAGACGGTTAGCCCCAGTATGGACACTACCCGCACGGGAGGTGGTGGTGCCTCGGGGTCCCCCGATGGAGGGTCTGGAGTCGAGCCCACACCGAGCCCGGCCAGCGCCAGGGGGCTGCTACCAGTGCAGCCAGGAAGGGCACTTCAAAAAGTATTGCCCTTTTATGGACTGCTCATACGGACAGGTAATGGCGGGGCACCGCCTCCCCGACACGGGAGAACGAGGGAGGATCCTAAGGGTGGCTGAGGTTGAGGGGCAGGCAGTTACTGCCCTTGTAGATTCAGGGTGCGGCCAAACGCTGGTAAGGTCGGAGCTAGTAGGGGCCGAAGGCCCTAGAGGCCCACCCGTCCTAGTCCAGTGCGTGCACGGCCACGTAGAATCCTACCCCACTACCTGGGTGAAGATTAGCGAGGGAGACAGGGAGGGATGGTGTTACGTGGCGCTTGTCCCGAGATTAGTTTACCCCGTCCTACTGGGGAGGGACTGGCAAGGTTTTGAGCGGGCCATTCAGGAATGGCTGGGCCCAAAGGGGGGCAGGGAGAGAGAAGCCCTGGCCAGGGAGGGGGGCCCTGCAATTACAGAGCCACCCCAGGATCCGCAAGCCCTGCTCAGTGCCCGGACCAGACCGACTGAGCCTGCGATGCCGGAGGAACAGGGGCTGGAGGTAACAACCGTTGAATGGACCAGAGATTTTGTACTGGAGCAGAGGGAGGACCCGCTGCTACAGCAGGCCTGGGAAGCGGCAGCGCAGAATATGGATGCAGAAGGTACGCCCCGACCAGGTTTAGGGTACCCGCACTTCGAGGTCCAAGGGGACTGAGAGGGGTAAAGTGGTATCACAGCTGCTGGTGCCAGGCAAGTACTACCACTGACTCTTAGAACTGGCCCATGCCAACCCGTGGGTGGGGCACCTCGGATATAAGACAATACGCCGGTTACTACAGAGGTTTTATTGGCCCGGTATCTACCGCGCCGTTAAAGACTTCTGTAGCTCATGTCCCAAGTGTCAGAAGACGGGAACGGGGGGGGTGGTACCGAAGGCCCCTCTGGTGCCGCTACCGGTGGTGGATATCCCCTTCCAGCGGATCACGTTGGACCTGGTGCGGCCCCTGAAGAAGACACACAACAGACACCAGTACATCTTGGTAGTAGTCAATTATGCGACCCGGTACCCCGAAGCTATCCCTCTCTGGAATACAACAGCACCCTCGGTGGCGGAGGAGCTGGTGAAGATCTTTTCGAGAGTGGGCATACCCCAAGAAATTCTGACTGACCAAGGGACTAACGTAACGTCGGCGCTAATGAAGGAGCTGTGCCGTTTATTACGAGTAGACACTAAGGACCTCGGTATATCACCCGCAGACGAGAGGTTCAATCAAACTTTGAAAGGTATGTTAAGGAAATTTGTGGAGGAGGACCCTAAGGAGTGGGACCGGGTCCTGCCAGCATTACTTTTTGCAGTGCGTGAGGGCCCTCAAGCTTCAACAGGATTCTCGTCCTTCGAATTACTCTACGGGCGACAACCAAGGGGCATTCTAGATGTCATCAGAGAGTCCTGGGAAGAGCAGACCACTAGGGTGCGGGGATCAGTCCAGTACATTCTTAAGTTAAGGGAAAGACTTCATCGCCTCGGCGAGTTCGCCAAGTGAAACTTAGTAGAAGCCCAGGAAAGGCACGCCCATTATTATAACAGGGGCACCAGAATATGGGTTTTCCAGCCAGGGGATAGAGTGCTCCTGTTGCTGCCTGAGCAAAACTCTAAGTTGCTGGCCTGGTGGCAAGACCCGTTCGAGGTGGTACACCGAGTGGGGTAGGTGGACTATGAGATTCAGATGCCAGGGAAGAGAAAGCCCACGAACATTTATCACGTCAACCTCCTAAAGGCATGGAAGGCATGGGAGGGTCTCCTGATTAACCCGGTGGGTGAGGGAGTGGAAGTAGGTCAGGGGGGAGATGGCGGCGAGGAGCCCCCCCCCCCCTTACAGCTGGGCCTCACACTCACAGGTGTTAACTAACGCACCGGGCTGGACAATGCCGGCCCACCATCACATCGCTACAGAGCCAGGGAAGAAGGTTCGCGACCCGATCAGACCGCTACCGAGAAAGATGTGGGACACGGTGCATGAGGAAGTGGACAAGATGCTGCGGGGGGGGTGGGTAATAGAAGAATCCCACAGTGAGTGGAGGAGCCCCATAGTCCTGGTCCCGAAAGCCGACAGGTCAACAAGGTTCTGTATCGATTTTCGAAAGGTTAACGCGGTATCCCATTTTGACGCTTATCCCATGCCACGCGTCGATGAACTGCTGGAACGACTGGGGTCAGCGCGATATATATCCACCCTAGATCTGTCGAAAGGATACTGGCAGATCCCTTTGATGCCGGAATCCAGGGAGAAGACTGCATTCTCAACGCCTTTCGGACTGTATCAGTTCGTGCAGATGCCTTTCGGACTACATGGAGCGGCAGCGACTTTCCAGAGGCTGATGGATCGGATACTGGGCCAACATGAGCACTATGCAGCCACATACATAGACATCATAATCTACAGTACGTCTTGGCCCAAACATCTACAGTGAGTGGAGGCAGTCCTATCCACACTGAGGGAGGCAGGGCTGGCCGCCAACCCCGGCAAGTGGCACTTCGGAGAACAGGAGGTATCCTACTTCGGTTATACAGTCGGGGGAGGCAAGCTCCGACCCCTGGTAGATAAAATCGAGGTCTTGTGGGACTATCCGGTCCCCACGACAAAAAGGCAGGTACGCCAGTTCCTAGGGCTGGCCAGCTACTATCGACGGTTTGTCCTGAACTTCGCATCCATGGCCGCCCCACTAACAGACCTAACCTGTAACGCGGCACCAAAAAGGGTACAATGGAACCGGGAGTGCGAGTGGGCCTTCAATGTGTTAAAACGGCAGTTAACCCAAGTGCCCGTATTGACTCAACCCAACTTTAACAAACCTTTTTCTTGCAAACAGATGCCTCAGAGGTAGGCCTAGGGGCCGTACTATCACAAGGGAGGGGGGGAGGAGCACCCCATTGTGTATATCAGTCGTAAGCTGTTCCCCAGGGAGCGTAAATACTCTACGATTCAAAGAGGCCTTGGCAGTAAAATGGGAAATTGACATGCTGCGTTATTACATTTTAAGTAGCCCCTTCAAAGTGGTGACCAACCACGCACCACTCCATTGGCTCCATGCAATGAAGGACTCCAACACGCAAATAATGAGGCGGTACCTGGCACTGCAGCCATACCGGTTTGAGGTCAGTCATCGGGCCGGGAGGGCCCACGGGAACGCTGATTTTTTTTCGAGGATCGTGGAAGAAGAGATGGAGGACAGATTGGATGTGACTGGGAGCTTAAGGGGGGAGGTGTGTGACGGGGCAGATCACCTCCGCCCAGCCAAAGCCAATCCACCCCACACTGACCCCGCGGTAGTGCTCGCGCTCCTCGGGGCCGGCCAGGAAGCGCCGACATTCTGCACATGCTGCTCGGCAGCGGCGGCGCAGCTGACGGGGGCGGGGCAAACGCGGAGTGTTGGCCAAGCACTGGAGCAGGCTCGGGGCGAGAGGATGCCCTGCCCGCCGGGGAGGTCGGCAGGTGACGTCAGCAGGTCAGGGGGAGGGCAGAGGATAAAGGCCAGAGGAAAGAAAGTGGGAGGGCGAGCGGGACCAAGGGGAGTATGGAGGCACCGCTGGGACCAGCGGGGTAGGAAGTAGCCCAGGGCAGGGCCTATAGGGACAGCCGATGGGCTGGTGAGTTTCGGGCCATCCCCCCACCAGCCGGACAGGGCACGGCGAACCTGTCCTTAGGGCCCTGGGCTGGGGCCCATGAGGGAGGGTGGGCCTGGGCCCCTCTACCCCGTGTTCCCGGACCAGGGAGGCTACGAAGTCTGGAGGTGTGGCCGCCAATTACCGCCAAACCGAGGGGGTGACGAGGAAGAGACAAAGGCGAGGGTCTGGCCCGGCGGGCCTCAGAGACAGACACGGGGGTGAGTGCGAGGCCACCCGTGTACACCAACCAATGAGTGATCTAAAAACAAAAGACTATATTCTAATACCATTCCTCTTAGTTTACCCAGATCTCCATAAATGTAACTTAAAAGCTAGGCTAGCTCTTCAAAATACTTGCATGGCACAGTAATTCTTGGAACAAATTGGTCTCAGGAATTCCTTGAGATGGTCTGTTTTAGCCAGATCTCTACCCAAACTTTGCAGACTAAAAAGGTTCAAATTAGATCTCATAATATTCCTGACTCCTTCTGGGTGTTTTCCCTAAGCAAAACAAACCTTTCACCCGTTCGCTGTTTACATACCACGAGGTCAAATAGAATGAGGTGATAGGCTACAAGGGAGCAAGACCTTACTTAAACATGGATAGTGTAGTGATTGACATATATGGCAAGAAAGACTGAAAATTCTGTGACAGACATATGGGTAAAACTCATCCCCAGGTTCAAAGTCCATTTCTGAGGGGTTAATTTTTTTCAAATTTGTGGATTTAAGTCACATTGTGAATATGACTACAAAATAATAAGTTATTGCTTAATCTGTACACACAGCTCTAACAAATCCTTCATGATGATGTTTTTTGACAATAAGTCTATAAGTAAGCCATTACTTTGAGGGGTAGCTACTGTGAGGCTTACTGCAGGTGTTGTTACACTTGATAGATGGGTGTCAAATTACAGTTCAAATTGTAATTCCTACTCGTGAACACTTTTGATTTTTAAGTAGAGCTCTTATAATGTAACTTTGTTTAAAATAAACACAAATGAAATATGTAAACAAATAAATCTCCCATGAACAACTAAATATCCTGTGTATAAAACTATTTCAACCCAAGTATGTATGGTCCCTATGTATGTTTTGTGTTCTGTAGTGTATTTGTTTAAAAGATTCTTTTCCTTCCTTAGTAAATACTGATATGCACATGTAGCTATAGATATAGGTATTTTAAATGTTCATGTTGGTGTCTATGTATTTGGTTTGTTATTCTTGAGGCCACTCTACATTCTGGGGGTATACATGTTACAGTGCAATCAAAGATAGCCTGGAAAGGTGACATTTAGATACAATATAGATTCAGACAATGGTTTCAATTAAGACTTGGGATATTGTTGGGACTGTTGCTTTGCTTGTTGTTTCCTGATCCCATATGATGGGATCTCCTGAAATTATAGTTCTTGTAAGATTTCTGCCAAAGTGGGCTGAACTCTTGTTAGAGTGATAGTTTTGTAGCTGTATTCAAACTAGCATGGAAATATAGATTCCAATTTGGATGTACTTTTAATGATGAATTTGTAGCTGGTCTTGTCCTCCAGCAACCCTTCTCCTGAAATATGAAGGGACTTGGAACTGAGTTTCATTTTGGCCCTTCTCTATTTGTAATATTTAGACAAAACACATTATTATGAAATATCCTGAGCTCGTGCAAACTTGATCTCTGGACATGGGAAATTTACCATACTATATTCAGCAATATAGACGTGAGTTTTCCACATAATCAGAAAGAAAATGAATAGGTGCACAGCTCTGAAGATGCTAATTTTGAGAATCTGAAGGGCAAAGGCAATGTTATGCTTGTTGTTGTTTCAATTTATGTTGTTCTTTAACATTAGATGGCATTCTTTGTGGGTAAATGGTGGCAAAGTGCAAAGTACTATTTCTGTATTTGAGCTTGCACCACTGGGAGCAGAAGGGGTTGGGAGATTAATGAGATTTAAAACTTGTTTACACTATCTAATGACTCTAACTCAAATTTCATAATAAAAAGAAGGGGTGTTGAAAGACCAAAGCTATTTCTTACTGCCTAGAATGTCTCAAGTTGGAATAAGAGTGCTGTAGAGAACAGAAGACAAATGTGACCAAACAAAATCAGAGGTTGTTTCAACTTCAAAGGTTGTACATCTCCATTCAATATGTTTTACTGAAGTTTCATTTCCTTTTTCCTTTTCTTCTAAATTTTCAATTCTCCTTTCGTGCGAGTAAAATTAGAGAGAATATTCCTTTTCTATAATCTATGCCAATATAAAAATAGTTCCTGTTTTATAGCTCCACATCCCAGAAGAGCCTTGAAACTGAGTATTTATATTGCTAAAAACCAACGACTAAATAACATGAGACAGTATCTTTGGATCATGTTACATTTTCTATATTGAACTATAACAGAAATTTAGGTGGACAATTGATATATTTGCATTTGCCCCACCATATTTTTTTTTAAAAAGAGATCTTACTGGTTATTATTAATGTACAGAAATTTGCTGCATGTATGCTTGAAAAAAAATCTTCTTAAAACACAAAATATAATGTTCCCTAGAAGAACCGCAATTTGACTGTATTTTAAAGCCTATATTTTACACATATTTTGGTACTGTCTCTTTAAGAGACAAATGCTACATATTCTGTTGAGGCTTTCCTGAAGTTGCTCTTAACTTCTGATTAAATATTTATGTGGGTCTGACCCAATAGGTCATGTTCTGTAATAGCTTTTATAACTTGGTTATTAAATTGCAATCCAGCAATCAAACATTTTTGCACTGGACCCAACAGTTTTCATGGCAGCAAATCATAATTGTGAATAAATGAGACCCATTGTAGAAGTTTATTACACTGTCAAGAGGACCGGGTGGCTTAATGGAGAGAGCATTGAATATTAACATGTATATGTTTCAAGTCCAAAAATGAAATCCTAAGTGAAACAAAACCCATAGTCTCTACACAGTTGCTCCATAATAGATAACCGCACCATCTGAGCATATAAATCTTTACCTGGGTGTTAGACATGTGAAAAGTTTCCTGTAAAACAAGTGCTTTGATATTCCTCTTTAATAACACATCATTAGTTATAACACATTTTCCCTAAGTGAATACACATTGTGATCAATACTAAATGATTACTGTAACTAGTATTTTCCTCGGGGATAACCAGATGGTGGCATGTCCAAGTTTAAATCATTTAGCTTTAAATCCATAAAAGAATCAGAAACAATCAATCCAACACACTCATTATCTCCTAAGCTATATTCTCTTTGGAACAGGATTTGACTATGGTCTCAGCCTTGCAAAATATTAAGCATCTTCAATTCCCATTGGAGTTAAAGGGAGTTCCAGGAACTCAACACCTGAGAAGCAAGCTCAGCACCTTGAAGGATCACTACCTAAAGAAATATTTTTACAGTGTTACACCGTGTATGGCATGGAAGGATTCTCGCACATTCCTGGCATTCATTCCTTTGGTACCATGACGGACTGATTAGCAGCTCAGTGCTTTAAAGTGAGCCATCAATCAGTGCTGTCTGTGTTTTAGTTTGGCTCCCAGTTTATTAGAGAGCTGAGGAAGTATTGGTGCAGTGTAATGAATGATGTACTATCCTGTATATTTTTTTCTGTAAGGTCAGTTAATGTGTTTGACAGGCAAGACCTTGGACAAACCAACCAATACCACCACAAATTCCCAGGCAATGTGTTGTTGAACCCTGTATGATTGCATACACTGGAGAGTAAATGTCTTTCGCTTCCGTAAAAATTCGGAGTCAGCAGAGGTCTGCTCTCTGCAGATTTTCACAGTTGTATCTGCTTGTGATAGTGACAAAATGAAGTTTTGGTACTGTTTTTGTCATTGCAGAGCCCAGTCTGGTAGTGGGACAGCTGAAGTCTATTTCAGTTCATGTACTCAAGAAAGTACTATTATATCAGTTCCAATTGCATGGCCATATTCTGCAGAGTCCAAAGTGATTACAGTACAAAGGTTTAACTGAAGGGAAACTGAAAACACGAAAACACAGGTAGACTTGTATAACTCATATTGAAGGCATGGAACTGTATGAGGGTTTGGGCCTTTTTTGCAGTCATTTCTGAAGTAAAACATTTTATAATGTGCTACAGGCATAAATTTTATCATGTTTTGATTATTTGCTTTGTCAGCAAAGGGATATATTTTATTGAATATAAAAGAGCTACAGATCTTTCCTTAGACACATTTGTCATTGGCATTAAATGTCAAGCATCACTTTTAACTAGAAATATAATAATGAGTGAACAGTGATTGCTTTTTCTGTCATCTCTTGCATTTCTTTTTCTAGTGATTTCTGATATTTAAAGAGCTAATCAGACACTGAAACAGACTAGATTAGTATGCAAAGCATATGACCAGGAATTTGTGTTAAAAAATAGGAATTGTGCACATTTGTGTAGACATACAGTAACTTCACATAAAATCCTGGTTTACTAATGGTACCTAGCAGGCAGTGATTTCAACTACTAAGAAAATGCAGATATGGTTTGCACAATGACTAAGACTAAAATGCTTATTGTGGTGTTTATCCACATGTATTACCTGGAAATTTACTGTTTCAGTATGTATTAAGCATAAGAAGAGAATGTTATTCTCTATACATTTTCCCCTGAATCTGACCATGTCCTTGTCCTGTTTAGAATAACAAGTGTGTATCGCATCTTTGGGGAATTTGGCCGTATATTCACAACTGACTTATTTCTTCACCCTTTAAGTCTCCCAGGTGTGATGTGTGAAGCCAATGCTGGACACAAAAGAATTCACATGCAAAACATGTAAACAGTGTTTATTTTGCCATCATCTTTGATTTCTTCATCTTGATGCTCTTCAAATTAGACACACAAAAAAAAGATTCATACCCACCATGCCATCCATGATCAGCTTCCCTGGCATATATAGGGGGAAATTTGACATAGTGAATGCTTTGTTTTTGACCTAGAGTCCTTAACCAGCTGCTTCTCTGATAGCCAGTCAAGGAGATTTTTAGATGTGCTGGAGACTAAGATGATTTTTGCCTCAAATTGCATAGCTTATTTCAAGTTAATTTTGAAATAGCTTATTTTGAAATTTGGCACTGTCTACACAGCGCTTATTTTGAAATAAATTGCTATTCTAAAATGTCCCTTACTCCTCATGGAATGAAGTTTACAGGGATGTCAGAATAGCAAGCCTATTATATTTCAAAATAACGGGCTAGCTCAAAAGACATTGAATAGCTATTCTGGGATACCTCCAGCAGTGTAGATGTAGCCTGTGTATTATTTAGGCCTACTAAGCAATTTAAAGGATCATTTAGACATGTTTGAAAGGTGTGAACTTTAAAGACAGAGGATTTACTAGAACAGTGCAATGGAACATGAATAAGAGTGTTTCAATATAATTTAGAAAAGGAAATGTTAGACTGAATATTAGCTCCATCACTTGATTCATTTAAATATAGACTAGACAAATCACTTAAGAACTTGCTGTCATCTGAAGAAGTGGGCTATGCCTACGAAAGCTCATGATACCATCTCATATTTTGTTAGTCTTTATGGTGCTACTAGACTATTTGTTTGTTTTTTAATTTTTTCCTCTTACAGACTAACTTGGCTACCCCTCTGAAGCTTTTTAAGAATTTGCAGTAATTCTACAGTGGAATGGGCTGACTGAATAGGTTTTTTTTTTTCATTTTCTCTTTCTTCTGATTTATTTTATCACAATATGAATGATAATACTCTGATCCAGTCAAACAACTAAAAACGTTTATTTCAGGCTTTTAAAGTATGTTTTTGAAAAAAATTACCAAAATATGCTTATCCTTTATATATTTTATTGTATAGTCTTAGTATATATTTTAACAATATCTAAACCCATTTTAGAAATTACAAATTGACGATTAATCTTTGAACACAATAAAGTATGCAGGCTTGATTCAAAGCCCTGCATAGTAGCTAAGAATTTTTATATCACTGGGCTTTGGATAAGAGCCATAATTTTCAGAGTTTATATTCTATAATTCCAAAATATATGTCATTTCTGATTTGGCCAGTTTTTCAAGTGACTCAGATGTTAATATATGGAGAGACTATTTCAATTGTTATTTTATCATTTAGTTTACCATTATATATTGTCATCTTGAAGTTTGTATGAATAAACAGATGCAATTGAACATTCTTGTCCCCTGTGGTGACCAGTACAGTATATCTGCACACAGTGTTACCAAAAAAGAAAAACTTTAGTAGCCTGGACACTTACGTGTGACTACATTTACTCAGCATTGCTCAGATCCTTAACTAAATAAAGATTTTTTTTAATAAAAGAAAAATGCATATGCTTTACTTAAATGCTTGTATTTTTCAAAAATATAGTGTTTTTAATTAAGTTAATTTTTTCAGATTTCTTTAAAAAGTGATTTGTAACATTTTCCCATTTAGTTTTAGCACATTTTTAAAAATGGGAATTCCATCAAGTGTATTTTTCTTCATCCCTATAAACTCTTATTATTTGCTATGTTTTAATGAAAAAGGGCTATAGTAAATTTAGGTTCCAATAACATTTTCTTCCAATTTTCAAACCACAAGTCTTGATTTAGCTGTGCCAAAGCAGAGGACTAAATTTGGAATAGTCCACACAGTGTAGCCAACCACAACATACCACCTTGGGCCCCGCAAACTCTTTGGCCGGGCCTGATTCACACCCATGGGGTTATTTGTATTAGTACTTGCAATTTTCTTTTCAGTGTCTGCCTCTGTCTGCTCTTCCGCAAAGGTACAGGCACAGAGCCCCTCATTACTGAGTATCAGAATACACAGCTGTGGCAGAATTAGATTATTTAATATAATTTGGTTGAAGCAGTAACATTTATTTTAAGCATTTTAAAACGTTTATCATTTTAAATTTTTACACTTGTAAAATTGCAGTAGATGTAGAGATTCCAAAAGTTAAAGCTTTATAAACCTTTAACAGATACTGTCAATGTAACATCAAAATACACAATGTAAATAGCGATGGACTGGACCCCTTGGAATGCCACCTGACCACCTTTGAGTCAACCTATTCTGCCTGCCTAGGTCCCATTTTTCCTGATCTTGCTGAGCTTTTCCAGCAAAGCACACAGGCAGGGCCACTCCCAGCTGCAGATGACACAGTCACTGGGATCAGCTCTGGGAAGAGCCAGCTTAAGGAACTGGCCACAGAAACCAGGTACACACTTCCCCCGACACTCTGTACAGCAGACAAAGATGCAGGTTAGTGTCAGGTGATCAGATCACCTGACTCTAAGGCATTACAGTATCCATGAGACACTGGGGCTATGTCTACACTGCAGGCTTCTTGCGCAAGAACTTTTTGCAGAAGAGATCTTTCGCAAAAAGTTCTTGCGCAAGAGCGCGTCCACACTGTCATGTGCTTTTGCGCAAGAGATGTGCTTTTGCGCGAGAGAGTATCTACACTGCCATGGATGCTCTTGTGCAAGAAAGCTCTGATGGCCATTCACAGAATGGCCATTAGAGCATCTGTACTTTTTCCGATAGGGGTTTCTTGCACAAGAAACCCCTGTTGTCCTCCACACATGCCTTTTCGCTCAAGAGCTCTTGCGCAAAAAGGCTTATTCCTCGTAGAAAGAGGAATAACTCTTGCGCAAAAATCCCTGTCTTCTGATGATCTATTGTACTTTTCCTTGTGCAAAAAACGTGCTTGTAGTGTGGATGCTCCATGAGTTTCTGTGCAAAAACAGCTGGTTTTGTGCAAAAACTCTGCAGTGTACATGTATCCCAGGAGTAATAAGCATCCAGAGGATGGCCAAGCATATTAACAGACCATCACCCCTGTTTGTTTTTTTCACTCTCGTACCTGAAATGTTAGTAGGGGGAATCACCAGAAGCATCATAGTTGATATATAGATCTATTATTCAATTCCTAATTGAAGATACAAAAATGATACAATGCATACAAGTAGTCAATCTTAGTCAGCAAATCAGAACCTTTCCAATGATATATTACATGAACTATCTTGATTAAAACAAATCTGTTATGTCATATTCATATCATGAGCATATTTTCATAGAATATGGAATGCAGTGTCACATAAATATTGAATCTCAAATCATGAATGTTTTTATTATTCAATAATTAGTCCACTTGTAATAAACTTAATTGAAAATTCAAAATCACTGTATTTTGACTTTAAGTCCTCAAGCAGTATTTTTCTTAGTTTGTGTGTCTGTGTATTTCTATTATTATCTGTGGACATGTTTTTTACCTGTGTGTGTATGGTGAAATTGACATTTACCAACATTTACTGATAAAAAGTTAACTCTTCCAGGACTAATTATATACTGAGAGAGGGAAAGTCAACAACTCATGCAAGAGAACTCCTTATTAGCAGCAACATCCCTTACCATATCACAGTGACATTGAAAGAATAAGTTCAATTGGTTTGCTTTTAGGAGTGACTGCTTTTGATGTATTTCTTCATTTTAGGGGCAGATTATCCTGAGAAATGCAGCTGCAGTTTTCTATAGACAATTGTGGAGGAATATGTAGAATGAGAAGATCAAAGGAGCAACAAATTTCCTAATTACAGAAAGAACAAATGCTAAAAAACAACACTTTTGGGTGTCATCGAGGCTCCCCAAGTCATAAAGGTTTGCAGATGGTCAGGTAGCTGGTATGTGGTGACCTGGGCATATTACATTAACCAATATTGTCTGACTGTTCCCTCTGTCTGCTTGTTGTATCTGTCTGTTGTCATGTGTCCCAGTTGGGGCAGGCACTGTATTTCCATAATGTGCGTCTACAATGCACATTATTGCCTCAGACTGCAACCTGTAGGCGCTATCACAGTAAGAAACAAATAAGTGTAATTATATGGCCACCAATCAACTTTTTAAACTGGCAAATAAAAGGGTGTCACAAGGAGGAGGGAGAAAAATTATTCTCCTTATCTTCTGATGATAGGACAAGAAGCAATGGGCTTAAACTGCAGCAAGGGAGGTTTAGGTTAGACATTAGGAAAAACTTCCTAACTGTGACGGTGGTTAAACACTGGAATAAGTTGCCGAGGGAGGTTGTAGAATCTCCATCTCTGGAGATATGTAAGAGCAGGTTAGGATAGACATCTATCAGGGATGGTCTAGATGGTACTGCATCCTGCCGTGAGGGCAGGGAACTGGACTCGATGACCTTCCAGTTCTAGTGTTCTATGATTCTACGATTCTATAGTGTAGTCTGAGAGAGAATTCCTTATATTCCAAATTGCTGGGGAGTTAGGCCTGGAAGTCACGTTACCTGTTTTATATTAATTTAAATAAACATTTTAATTCATTAATAAAACAAGAAATGGAAGTACATTAATCTAACATAAATGCTTATTGCTGACTGCAGCAATGAGAAAAGAGGCAACCATGCTGATTTAGTGAGGGATTACTGTTCTATGTCATAGAACTCTAGAGAGATCTGTGCTGCTGCTCCAAAGCAAATGAAAAGAAAAATCAGGTCATACTATAATTATAAAGGAATATAATAAAGAGTTGTACAAAAGGCAACTGTTGATAACCCTTAGTTCATCCAATATTCAGAAGGTTATTTTTCAAGCCTATGTAGAAAAGGGACTAAATATGGGTGGTTAAGGCCCTAGCCAGTGTCACTTGTATCTATGGTAAGCAAAATTTTCTTGATCACCAACTGTTCTGGAGAGAAATTTATTTCTTTGTTGTTTTTCTTTCTTTCTTGCAAAGTTTCCTTGAGGAAAGCATTCATTTACATTTTAAATAAATTGCTACCACTCCTGCCAATAAATAACTCTATTACTTTCTTGCACAAGCACTGCTGCCACTCTCCACTGGCCTTTTGCTCCTTATTATTATGCATATCGCTTTACATTATTATACAATTTCTGATTTTCATTCCCAGCCATCAGTGTTCTGTGTAATTTTCTTTTCACTCTCAGCGTTTGCCTTTCTTATTATTGTACATGCTTTTTAATTCTTTAGTACTCACAATTGATAGTTTGTAATTGCAGTGCAGTCCTCTCTTCTTTGCTTTTGCTTATATTTTATGCTTCCACATTCATCTACATTGTCCTTATTTTACTCTCTGCCTTTATTGCTTGATGGAATGCGCAGCCCCTGAGAATACATTAACTCATCTAACCCATCTCACTCATCTCCTTTTTTCTGTCTCTTCCCTCTCCGGATTTATTACATGCATTTTCACCTAGCCCTTCTTTCAGCTTTTTTAGACTGTGGTTTTCTGAAATTCAACATTCTTATTTTTCTCTTTTGAATCTCAATTTAATTTTAATTATAAATCTCAGTTAGATTATGGATCCTTCTGTTTAAGTGCTTCCGCACTGCTATAAATCTAATTTCTTTCTTTTGTATTTAAAAATTCACACATTTTCTTTTTTAGCTCTGCTATGTAATAGCATATCAGAGCCTTCATTATGATATCAGCAGAACTCACTGTGTATTGTTCAGCAGTGATGTTCAAGGAAGTTTTTTCAGTTTCAGAAATGTATTTCATTACAAATCTAAATCTAAGCAATGTGGGTTAGAACTTGGCTCTGTTTCCGACTGTTATGCCCTTTTTTAACTGACTTGTGGGGAATATCCCTTGGCATATAGATTAGATAGTGCATTGTGGTTGCTACTGAATAGTACACAAAAGAGATTTTATTGTGGAAGCTAACAAGCCTTTTAATTGATATGGTGCCCAGGATATTATATATTTATTAATTAGTGACAGCTCTTCAAGCTGCACTACTCATATGAAGGATATTATTAAAACATAGTAACAAACATTACGAGAAACTTTTAAAATCTGCATATAATGTGATTTCTCATTGTGCCATACCTCACTCTTTGAGCCTAATCCAAAGCTCAAACAAGTCAAAGTAAACACTCCCATTGACTTCAAAGGGTTTTTGATCAGACCCTGTATAACTGTGTTTGCTTTAGACAGTGCACACCTCAGGCAAAGTTCTATTGAGCTTAGTTGTTGGTAAAGTGTTGTGCACAGCAATGGTAATATGTAGATAAGAAATTAAAAAAAGACGGGCCTTGCATTTAAAAGAAAAAGGGCTTGGCTGTAAAGAGTTGTGCTGGCAGAGGGATTGAGAGGTGGGCTTTTAAGAGACAGAAAAAAAGCATGCTTGTTTTCTGGAGATACAGTGAGGCTGTGTCTAGACTACATCCCTTTTTCGGTAAAGGGATGTAAATTAGGCACGTCGATATTGCAAATGAAGCCGGGATTAAAATATCCCATGCTTCATTTGCATAATGGTGTCTGCTGCTTTTTTTTTGAAACTGGGCTTTTTCGAAAAAAAAAAAAAAAAAAAAAAAAAAAAACCCAAAATGGCAGTTTAGACGGGAATCTTTCGAAAATAAAACCCTTTTTTGAAAGATCCTGTAAACTTCATTTTTTGAGGAGTACAGGATCTTTCAAAAAAGGGTTTTATTTTCGAAAGATTCCCATCTAAACTGCCATTTTTTTTCAAAAAAGCCCCCATTTCGAAAAAAAGCAGCAGTCACTATTATGCAAATGAAACATGGGATATTTAAATCCCGGCTTCATTTGCAATATTGACATGCCTAATTTACATCCCTTTACTGAAAAAGGGATGTAGTCTAGACACAGCTTGAATGAGAATAGGCTCTGGGATCAGATAAAAAGAACATTATATCATGAAACTCAAGGCCGGAAATAATAGAATAACCTATTATTGTATATACCATCAAAGGGGGTTGTGCATCTTACATTTCATGTTATAAGATGTAAATGCTTGTACCTAACACAATAGGTGTCTGGGTTTTTAAAAAACCAAACCAATTTATAAAAAATAAAAAAATTGGTTTGTTCCTTTGGTGGAATATTTTGGAAAAGCTATAAAGTCCTAGTACTGCTCACCACACTCCAAACTTCTATAGCTTCTCCAGTAATTACAAATTTGTAATTACAAATTGTAATTATTAGCATAACCCCTTGAAGGCATTGCACCTGAATGTGTCATCTTGTTTTATCAGTGATCTTTCCCCTGTTTTATTAGAATAAAGTAGCCGTTGGCTACTTTCTAATTAGATGGAACCAGGTTGTGTAGTCTGGGTCGCACTCTGTTGCCGGAAGCTAGAAAGTATAAAGTTCACTGGGAGGTAAAAAACAAAACACAAAATTAGCAGCTCTAACCTGCTTTAACCTTCTTTTAAAATCTTGAACTGTGACTGTGTATGATACTAATTTGACCATACGGAGAAAAAAAGGAATCCAACCTCTATGCTCTCCTTCTCCCTTGGGGCACAGTTTTATTCTTTGTTTTTTTGCTATCTATTCTGTGATGTGTAAAGGCTACAAATCTCCATCAAAACAGCCTTGTGATAGATAGATAGATACTATATCTTGCTCTAAAATTACAGCTCCCAGCATTTAGACATGAGGAGACCTTTGAATCAGTATCTGTATCTTAATGAACAATTTATGCAGCATGCTAATGAAAACAACATAGCTCCCTGGAAAGATAGCTGTGAATAACTGAAGAGAGCCATACTTCTGGTTTGCAGCTGAAAAAATCAGTTGCTTATGTGGTTTCACTTCAGTGTAAAGTTGCACTTCATTCTTTAACGTTGGTAAGCTACTGCATTTTTAAATATTATAAGGAACGTCCCACATTGTTACTTGGTTTTTTTCCTTTTTGCTGCTTATCAAATGCTTACAAACTAGAAAATCCCTGACAACCTGAAATGAGGCATCTTTCCACTGTTTAGAATCTTTTTCCAGTTCATTTTCACAAACCGATTACCAACTTGACTCTATTCTCAGGCTATCGAACACAGTGATAGATTTCCATGTTACTCTCTTACTTGATCATTTTGAGGTACAGTACATATAGAATGGGGAAGGAGAGGAGTGTTTTCTGTACTCAACTTTTGAAAAAAAATAAACAAGCACGCAAGAAGCTACATGATTTCAAGATATAATTGTCAATGTTCAAAAATGTGTTACTGTGCTACCTTGGAAATTCTAGTCCAAGTCAGATTCTCAGCCAACCTATATTGGTTTTGCTCCATGGATGCCAATGGAATTCTGCTGATTTATGCTATTTTCACAGTGCTAGCATGCAGATGCTCTTGAAAGTATGATCCCTGGCCCAAGTGCTTTACATGATGTTTCCTCTACCAGGCTCATTCTTAAGCTCTCACTATTGGCTCTAGTTATGGCTATCATATAGCAGTGATTCTCAATGACCAGTGCATTGACCAGTGTCGGTCCCTGAGATCTCCCTGATAGAGTTTAGAAAGGCAGCAAGTTGGTCCCTGGTATCAAAAAGGCTGAGAAATGCTATCATATAACAGGCCTAGATCATGCCCCCTATGATCTATCTGTGAAGATCTCTCATTGCCTGTATGACAAAGGGTCACTGTCTCCATTTTCCTAACTTCTTATCCTTGACATGCCCTTTGGGAGGGAGCATAGCAATACACAGAAGAGAGCCCAAATCATGTCTCATCATCAGTCAAAAGGAGAATTATCTCAAAAGATAATACAGGCCTCTGGAACCCCTCCACATTCTGGAATCACCTCAAGAGGGCCCCAGGGCAGTAACCAACTAGGGAATTGGAGGCTGTACTGATGGAGGAGAAGGAAGGAGGGCAAGTGTTAGTGCAGATCCCCAAAATCTCTCAGTGGAGAGCCACGTCACCTCGTAAATTCATCAGGGTCTTCAAATCTATGAATCAAAAATGCATGTGCATTATGTGGGTAGTAAACTTTTGGTAGAATGATTGTTACAGAGACATGAGTGAATTTCTTTCCCTTGGTGTATATGGGCTGCTCTGATTCATAGCTAATTCCAAGTCACACATTGTATTTGATCACATTATTATACACCGGAAGCCAACATGACATATCACAGTCAAACTTATAGAATCATAAAATCATAGGGCTGGAAGAGACCTCAGGAGGTCATCAAGTCCAGCCCCCTGCCCAAAGCAGGATCAACCCTAACTAAATCATCCCAGCCAGGGCTTTGTCAAGCTGAGACTTAAAAACCTCTAGGGATGGAGATTCCATCACCTCCGTAGGTAACCCATTCAGGTACTTCACCAGCCCCCTAGTGAAATAGTTTTTCCTAATATCCAACCTAGAGCTCCTGCACTGTAACGTGAGACCATTGCTCCTTGTTCTGCCATCTGTCACTACAAAGAACAGCCTCTCTCCATCCTCTTTGGAACCTCCCTTCAGGAAGTTGAAGGCAACTATCAAATCCCCCCTCACTCTCCTCTTCTGCAGACTAAATAAACCCAAATCACTCAGCCTCCCCTCATAGGTCATGTGCTCCAGCTCCCTAATAATTTTGGTTGCCCTCCGCTGGACCCTTTCCAATGTGACCACATCCTTTATGTAGCGGGGGCCTCAGAATTGGATGCAATACTCCAAATGTGGCCTCACCAGTACTGAATAAAGGGAAATAATAACTTCTCTAGATCTGCTGGCAATGGTCTTCCTAATGCACCCTAATATGCCATTTGCCTTCTTGACTACAAGGGCACACACTTGACTCATATCTAGCTTCTCATCCATTGTAATCCCCAGGTTCTTTTCTGCTGAACTTCTGTTTAGACAGTTGGTCCTCAGCCTGTAACAATTCTTGGGACTCTTCCATCCCAAGTGCAGGACTCTGTAGTTGACCTTGTTGAACCTCATCAGATTTCTTTTGGCCCAATCCTCCAATTTGTCTAGGTTGCTCTGCACCCTATCCCTATTCTCCAGTGTCTCTACCTCTCCCCCTAGCTTACTGTCATCTGCAAACTTGCTGAGGGTGCAATCCCTCCCCTCATTCAGGTCATTAATAAAGATTTTGAAGAAAACCGGCTCTAGAATCAATCCTTGGGGCACTCCCCTTGAAACCAACTGCCAACCAGACACAGAGCTATTGCTCACTATCCACTGGGCCTGGCAATCTAGCCAGCTTTCTATCTACCTTACAGTCCATTTATCCAATCCATACTTCCTTAACTTGCTGTCTAGAATACTGTGGGAGACTGTATCAAAAGCTTTGCCAAAGTCAAGATATATCACATCCACTGACTTCCCCATGTCCACCGAGCCAGTTACCTCATCATAGAAGCTAATCAGGTTGGTCAGGCATGACTTGCCCTTGGTGAGTCCATGTTGACTATTCCTGATCACTTTCTCTTTCCCAAGTGCTTCAAAATGGATTATTTGAGGATCCCCTCCATGATTGTTCTGGGGACTGAGGTAAGTCTGACTGGTCTGTAGTTCTCTGGATTGTTCTTCTTCCCTTTTTTAAAGATGGGCACTACATTTGCCTTTTTCCAGTCATCTGGGACCTCTCCCGATATCTAAGAGTTTTCAAAGATATAAACAAACTTGATATAAACTAACTTGTTATTTGATACACCCTACCAGTTTAACATAAATAACATATATTTATCATGTCTAAGAATTCATGTTACCATGAATTGGTATTACCAAGCTCTCACAAAAGTAATACTGGTCAAGAATTGTGTCTAATATTGGTAGATGAAATTACTATAAATTGGGTGCATAACAACATGCCAATCAAAGGGGCATATTCTAGTCATATTATCAAGGCTTTTATTTCATTACAAATCTCACCATGAAAGTTTCTATTTTAAGGCAATTTGTTTTTCATTACTAGGCTCTTAAGTATCCACATATAGATTTTTGGAGGACATTTAATTTTTTTCCAATGCATAAACACTGACATCTATTTTCACTCAGGTGGACTTTTTAGAGATAGATTAAAGTATTTTCCACGACAATAACATCTCCTCAGGGAGGCCTGTACTGAAATCAGTAAGGGTACGGCTACACAGTAACATTATTTCAAAATAACTAGCATTGTTTCGAAATAACTTAGTCCACATCTACATAGGAGGCAGTTATTTCGAAATAATGTTGAAATACTATCTAGCTGGAGGACTTCTTACTCTGACTCCTGTAACCCTCAAAGTATGAGGAGTAAGGGAAGTCAGAGGAAGAGTGCTCTGTTTCGAAATAAGTACTGTGTAGATGCTCCCAATTTTGAAATAAGCTATTTTGAAATAAGCTATGTAATTGACATATCTCAATTTGCATAGCTTATTTTGAGTTAAAGCCTGCTGTGTAGACACACCCTAAAAGGAATGAATCCCCTTTAAATGGTGATAACCACACTCAGAATTCTTATTCTGAAAGTAGACTTGAAAAATACTCAAACATTTTACTCTGCTAAAACCACAATGGGAAGAGTCCAATTCTGGCATAACAATTTTGTATGTCTTACCTAAGTTATAGAAATACTCAAAGCCTATTAGTGTGCCAGTAATTATGTAAAATAAGCTGTTTTTTTCTATTGCACAGGAATACCGCTGATACCATATAGCTTTCCGTAAAAGTTAATTTGAGTAAGCTTATCTCTCCATTTGAAAAATCCAGTTGTGGCAAAGCACAGTAAGAAAATGGATCTGATGTTCTGAATTTGAGGCAGGATTGTCTTAGGGCGGCACAATAAGAGAGAATGGCTCTTTGATCACCACTAGTGACTTGTCTTTTAATTCAAATAGGAGAGGTTCATGCTTTTTGCCTGTCCCACTGTCAAGCCAAATGGGCATTGTCACAAACATGGCATTCAACATGGGTCTTGCACTAATTTAGTTCTCTCATGCTCTGGACAGATTTCTTTAAATGAGGGAAGTCTGAAACCCACATGAGATGAGTGAGGGTGTGGATCTGTCCTAGTTGGTTTACATAAAAGATTTTATGAGTCTGCTTTAGTTGCAAATAAATGGATCTAGTACTTTAATAAAAGTGGCAGTGATGTATGCTTTAAAATCTGAAGGTCTGAGCTTCAAACTCCACTTAGCTAGAGTGCGGGTCATTGTAGTACTTTATTGTTAACATAATCTTTGTGTAAAAGGCAGAGGTTCTTTTTGCTTGTGCTGTGTGTCAGAGCTTTCTTTGGTCTGGCTAGAGAAAAAAGGAAAATCTACTAAATTTCCTATCCCTGATTAAGAAGTGAATTTGAGTGATAACTTTGACCCACATAGTGACATGGGTTAATGCATACTTGGGACATTTAAATACCATGGCTAACCCCAGCTAAGTATATACTCAAAAACCCTATAATCTGAACATATATAGTCCTGGCTCATTTCATGCATACAACTCTCATAATAGTGAGAATTCTCTATAAGAAACCTAAAAACTTTATCATTCACAATCTTTTCGCCTGCCTTTTTGTGAGTACTGTGGGTGTCAATGGAATTTCCAGAGGCAGAAAAAGTCCTGAATTAACAACTACAGAGGATTTTATTTTATTTTGCATTTTAGACTGATGCAGAATTATACAGATTAGACCTCGCTGGTCCGGCACCCTCGAAACCTGATTGGTCCCAAACAAGGGGATTTGTCGGACCAGGGAAGGTCCCTCCTCTCCACTGGGCTAGGGCTCCAGCCTGCATCCAGTACTGCCTCAGCCCCCTGCTGGTATCAGGGCCAAAGTGCCACAGCCAGAGTTGCACAGCCAGGACAGAACTCTGCAGCCACCTGGCTCCATGGCTGGGGCCGGAGCTCTGCAGCTGGGGTGGAGGGATGGGGCCAGAGCTTTGTGGCCCAGGCCAGAGCTCCCAGGATGCCACTGGGGCTGGAGTTCCCTGGCCACTGCAGCCAGAATGCAGCCAGAGCTCCGTTGCCAGGGACAGAGTCATAGCTCCCTGGCTGCCTGTGAGTCAGAGTTCTCTGACTGGGGCTCTATCCTCCCCTGCCCCCCCACACTCTCTGGGCTCCCTGCTGAGTGGCCGGTGCCCCTTACAACACTCCTGCCCTGCCGCCAAATCTCCCTCTTCCTGGGCTCTGTGGTCCAGGAACATCTGTTGTCCATGCCGGAGCACAGATGTTGCTGGACCAGGGAGATCATGGTTAAGGGAGGTACAAACTGTACAGGTTAGCTGTGTAGCTATACTCACTACAAAACAGAGTAGTTAAGAACTTGATTAATTTGGCTTTATTTAAATGTATTAGGCTTGAAACACACACAAAAAGTCAGACTTTGATTTTTAATCGATTTTTTTTATCATCAGAAATGCTATTTTAGGTTAAATAAATTTAAAAAGTGGAAATTACTGACACTTCTTTTTCTATTCTGTACAGCACAAAAAGCATATTTTCTAAAATGGAAACTTGCAGGCTGCTTGTTAACATATTTCCATTAAAAGAATGATTTTTTAAAAATATTTGTAGTTTGACTAGCACACATAAAATTATCTTGATCTTAATGCTTTTATGTCTTAACATTTTAATGAGTCCATACTATGGATTGACATGATATGATATATTATTAAGATCTATCAGGTATTGAATATGTGGTTCTAAATTGCCTAAATTCAATTATAGAGACTTCTCCCACCTAAAATCCCTCAAAGGGAATTAAACCATTATAACTACATTAAAATAACAGCAAGGATCTGACTTACTGTAGATTAACGAAAGCAAGAACTTTTAAAATAAGCCTTTTAAAATAGTGCATGTGATGTGGAGACTGCTGTGAGTCTTCTCCTACTGAAACATGGTGAAACAGAGAGGACAAAAGTTCATACTTAAATCAAAATTGTCTTCTTCTGGGGGCCAAATCAGATCTTTTAATGTTATTTACCCTCTTTCAGGCAAATCCATTGAAATAAACAGAACATTGGACTTGTGCATCATGCACAACCTAAACTTGCATAGCCTGATTCTTATTTACAGTTATCCCACTTCACACTACATTTAACCCATGGTGGTTTAAAGTGGCCTTAATGTGGGAGTTAGTGCAAGGCAACTGAGACAGTGTGAATAAGAATCAGGCCCATATTACCAGCTACAGTCAATCATACTCTCATGCCATTTAATTCTGTATTTGGCCAGAAGAATCCCAAACCTGCAAACACTTATGCAGTCCCATAACTTCAGGTCAGTGGAAATGTTTGTGTGCATAAAATTACAGGACTGAGCCCTAAAGCATGTGTTGATAGGTACAAAAATTCCCTTTATAAATCATGTTTCTTGAAACTAATTGGTTTCAGTCTAGTTTTGCACACATATAGCCCCACTGAAGCAAAGTAAGCATTACAATTAGAGACACATCTAAACCAGACAGTTCAGATTTGATTCCCAAATGTTTAAAGAGTCTTAGAGCAGATTAATTTTACATAGATGGGCTTCAGCAGAGAAGATGAGATCCATTTCTAAATACTCTCAAAATGTCAGTGAAGTTGTATCCAAATGTTTCATTTTGGACCTCTCTGTACCTGGAAAGTTCACACCAGATCCTCAATTGGTATAAATTGACCTGATTTCATTGGTTTCAATGAAAGTATGTCTAATTACAGCTGAGGATCTGGATCATTATTCATAATTAGAAGAAGAATGGGCAACAACACATTTATTACTATCTCTAAAGTGCAGATTTATTTTTAGTTTTCTTCTTAAGGCAAAATTCCAGTGTCCTTTATTTATTACCTGGTTGATGAAATCTGGTGGTGCAAACTGAATGATAGCTACATTGTTTACAGAAAAAAAATGCTGTAACAAATCTTGTCAGCAGCTAATTCATCATAGGTACTATAATTTTGCTACTGAAAATGCTGCTATATTAAGCAGAATCAGGTATGTATGCAAATGTACAATTAAAAACAATTGAGCTTTTAGTACAATATTGCATAAATAATATATGTTCTATTATAAATGGAGATATGCATATGGTTATCATAAAAACTAAAATAAACAAATAGAAAACAAAACACCTCAATACCAAGGTACCATGTTCTCTCCTCAGAGAAGTATTGGAGTTATCGGGGCGGAGGGGTGAACATTTTTAATAGAAATCATCATGTGCTTTTAAAAGAGTATAGAGGTTTCGTATTTATTTTGGTACTCTAGAAAACTGTATTTGTATATAGCCGTTTATGGATAAACATGAGCTCCATTAATTTTATGACGAGTCCAGAAGGAAAATTATGATGTTTTTAAGGCTTGGACAACATTTTACAAAAGGGAAGCTAACCTCATCTCCCATTTTATCCTTTTGCCATCTACAACTAGCTTTTTTTGGGGAAAAAATGTGGTCTCATAAACTGACCAGGGACCAGTCATCAGGAACTCCTGAATTCTACTTTTTGACTAACACCGATACTTTCTGGACTTGAGCAAACCATTTAACCTCTCTGACTTCATTTTTTAAATCTGAAAAATGAGGTTACAAAACCACTTAACAGGGATATATTGATTAATGATTATAATGCATATCTTTGTGTGAGAATATGCTATTTTTATGAAAAGAGTCATAAAAGTTAATAAAGAGAAAACCTATATCATTTTTTCTTTACTTGTTAGGAGTCTTCTAGTGGCATGAAATCTGAAAGAAAATATCAGAGTTGTTAATACTGCAAGTTAAATTAAAATCTCCATTTCAAGTGATAGGGTTACTTCTGTTTGATTTGAGGACCCAGGTACCAGCAGAAAGAGATTACAATTATAGAGACACATATATGGATGAGTGATTCTTTTAATTTATATGAGGATTAAACCCCTGTAAATGTACTGAAGTCAGTGGAATTACAAAGAAGTAACTGGCTCTTAATTTATATTACTCTGAGAAGAGACTCAGCCTACAGTAGTCTTAGAATTTTATTCATCTCATACAAGCTCTTTTGTAATCACCTATTTTTGAAATGGATCATTGATCATATTTTTCTACCATCTTTGGTAACTTTGCCCACTTTTCTATATTCCTTACTATATAGTGGCCTTCTCAATAGAGACACAGGGTATGTCTACACTACAGCTCTATTTCGAATTAACTTAATTCAAAATAGTTAATTCGAATTAAGCTAATTCGAATTAACGCATCTACACACAAAAACTATTTCAAAATAGCATTTCGCTATTTCAAAATAGCGCATCCACACTGAGTGGACCCTGAACCGAAGTTAAGGCTGACCGGAACCAGTGCCAGCAGGTCATCAGGTTAGGACTTAGTGTGTGGGGCTGCTGCCTGAGGCTAACTGAGCTTCGTGCTTAAAGGGACCCTACCCCCACCCCAGACAGACATTTCTCAAGGTTCCCCACTTGCTTGTCTACCTCGATGAGGAACAGCAAAGCAGTCCTGTCTTGGAGTGCCCTGAGTGCCCGCACTCGGGACACCACAGCACTGGGCCACATGGAGCCAGAGCTGCCCCTGGGCAAGCCGGTGCGTCTTGTGGGGTCGTTGCCATCAGCCTGGCTGCACTTGCTGCAGGCTGCCATCGGGGGGTCCATTGGGGGGATGTCAGGATCCAGGAGGCTCTGTGGGACAGCTTCCACCCCGAGGAGCCCTCAGAGCCTCCCGGTCCTCCCCACTGGGGGCTTGTGTCCCATTCCTCCCGCACGTCCTTCCACTTAACCCTCCCTAGCCCCCCTTCCTGATATCAAATAAAAGACACGTATGTTCAAAAATAGAAACTGGGTTTATTGAACAAAACTGGGGTGGGGGGGAAGAACCTCTGGGGGACTGGGAAAAGGAGGTGGGAGAGGGGAGGGGGAAACCTTGGAGGAGGGAGCTGGAAGGGGGAAGCAAGGGGAAGAAGGAGAAGGGGAAGCTCAGGGCCCAGGATTGGGGGTCTTGCTGGACCAACTTGATTTTCATGCAAACCTGCTCCTGGGTTCGCATGTGGCCTTTGGTGGCCAGGCTGGCAGTTATCCTGCCATAGACGGCCGCATTCCTCCGTCTAGTGCGGAGATCATGGACGTTGGGGGCATCCCCCCCCAAACCTGAATAAGGTCCATGATCTCCACCCTGGACCAGGAAGGCACCTGCCTTCTCCAGCCCCTGGCAGGCTCCTGGGAGCTGATAGACTGCTCCTGGGGAGTGGTGGAGGGCTGGCTGCCAGTGGCTTGCTGGCTCATGTTTTGGGGCCACTGGGTCAAGGGCCCCGGTGGCCACTGCTGGCTCTGGGCTGGCAGGCTTGGAGCTGGCACAGGCACTGTGGCCAGGGAGTACCCCTTTAATGGCTCTGGGGCTGGGGGAGAGGAGAATAAGTTTTCCTGGTTGTGCCCAGAGTGGCCACCAGGGCTCCCTGGGAAGGGCTGGAGTCCCCCCTATTTCGAATTAAGTGTCTACACAGCACTTAATTTGAAATAGCTATTTCGAATTTGGCGTTACTCCTCATAGAATGAGGTTGACCAAATTTGAAATAAGCGCTCCGCTATTTCGAATTAATTTTGAAATAGATGTTTGCGTGTATAGACGCTATTAATGTTAATTCGAAATAACAGCTGTTATTTTGAATTAACTTTGCAGTGTAGACATACCCACAGATATACGTGACAAAATCCATCCACCAGTGATATTTTGGAAAGACACTTCTGAATAATAACAAAAAGTCTATCCCTTGGTTGAATCATAGTTTATTATTTCTTTTGCAGTAGCACTTCAGATCAGGAATCTGGGTACTGTACAGACAAATAAACAAAGACAGTCCCTGCACCAGAAATGTTAAGCTCCTCATATTCTAAGAGTTGACTGTTGTTACCTTTATGCAGATAGATGGATATCTTTTATATACACTGTGAATGCAATCTCTTGTCCCTGTTTTGTGTGTGTGTGTGTCCTCAGAAGTGAAAAGTGTGGGTCAGAGTAAGATGAAGGGTATGTAGACACACAAAAAAAGAGTGGTTTGAAGTTTTTTTTCCCCTCACAAATGTTATTGTGAAATAAATGGCTACATATAAAACACAAAGATGAGGATTTTAACACACAGGGACATTTTTTTTTTTGTTTTGGTCAATATTTGGCCTATCAGGAATTGGACAACAGATGACAGAAAAACATGCTACAAGGAGCATACTTTTGTTCTTCTCTCTTAGAATGTCTAAGTGTAATGAAAGAAATTCCTATATCATATATTCAGAAGTTCTAAAATGATACAGATCAGAGAGAACTTGCATATAACTACCACTCCCAGGTCCGTTAGCAGACATGGAGGGAGAGTATAGAAAAAGAGAAGTATTCTATTTCCCTTTTCATTTTCTCTTCGGTCCTTTCCAATTACCATTATGGGAATAATGGTTGTCCTGATTCTGTTGGTGATGAGATGCAATAGTGCATCATTAGAAGCTTGTAGATAAATTCATCGATTCTAAGGTCAGAAGAAACCATTGTGATCATCTGAGCCTATACAGGCCATAAAATTCCCCAAAATAATGTCCAGAACAGATCTTTTAGAAAACATATCAATCTTGATTGAAAAATTGTCAGTGATAAAGAATCCACCACAAACTTGTGTAAGTTATTCCAATAATTAATTACTCTTACTATTAAAAATTGTGCCTTATTTCCAGTCTGAATTAGTCTAATTTCAATGTCCAATCTTTGGATCATGTTGTTTATTCTGCTAGATTGAGGAGCCCATTATTAAGTATTTGTTCCCCATATAGGAACTTTTTGATTGGAATTAATTCATTCCCTTAAATTTTCTATGTTAAGCTGAGTAGATTGAGCTCCTTGTGTCTATTTATATAAGGAATATCTTCTAACCTTTTAATCTTTCTCATGTCTTTTCTCTGAATCTTTGTGAATTTATCAACATCTTTCTTGAACTATGGACACCAGTCTGGATACAGTATTCCAGTAGCAGTGACACCAGGGCCAAATACGGTGGCAAAATAACATCTGCACTCCTACTTGAGATTCTCCTGTTTATGCATCCAGGGGCCGCATTAACCATTTTGACCCAAGAGTCACACTAGGGGCTCATATTGGCTGAATATCCACCATGACATTGAATTCTTTTTCATAGTCATGGCTTCCCAGAATAGAATCTTCATCCTGTAAGTATGGCCTACATTCTTTATTCCTAGATGCATACTTTTAAGTTTAGCCACATTAAAAGACA
This sequence comes from Pelochelys cantorii, assembly GCA_032595735.1. Taxonomy (NCBI): domain Eukaryota; kingdom Metazoa; phylum Chordata; order Testudines; family Trionychidae; genus Pelochelys; species Pelochelys cantorii. The sequence continues at coordinate 31,454,407 of CM064331.1, forward strand.
TTATTTGCTTGTGCCCAGTTTACTGAACAATTCAGATTGCTTTGTATTAGTGACCTGTGCTCTTCATTATTTATCGTTCCTCCAAGTTTAATTCATCTCCAAACTTTATCTGTGAAGATTTGATGTTATCTTTAATATAATTAATAAAACCATTAAATAGCATTGGGGTAAAACTAATCCCTGCAACACTCCACTAGAAGTGCACCTGTTTAAATATGATTCCCCATTTACAATTACATTTTGAAAACTATCATTTAGCCAGCTTTGTATCCATTTTATATGTGCCATGTTAATTGTAATGTTTATAGAGAATTCATTCCATGATCAATTCTGGGTAGATGCCAGCCTTGTTAGATTAGGAACAATTCTCACACAAGTTAACCAGCACAGTCTGCCTTTTCTTCTGCTGAATAATGATACTTTCAGACAGAAGCTCTTATGTATCATGGGAATGTTCCCATTTTCATGTATACATTTATGGATGTCATTTCACAATTTTGATTGATCATAAACCTCTTCAATTTATGTTCAACAATCCCTCTTTACCCATCATCTCACTTTGAGCAGTGGATGCTTAAGCTACAAGATTTTGACTACAACATTTTATATAAGCCTTGAAAGCATAATCCTTCTGAATGCTTCTCCAGACACCCTATCCTGAAACAGCTAAGAGCCACAACACTGCAATGAAAGCAAAAGCACATTTGAACGTAATCCTTCTGTGACAAATACTAACAGCTGCAAAGTCCAACGCATGTCTCCAAAAGTTCCACAAAACAATCTGAAGTGGTCAATGGAAAGAACTTCTGTGTAAGAACATCTAACTCCTGAAACACAAAGGCTATGTCTACAACAGCTGTTCTTGTGCAAGAATCCGCAGAGCGTCTACACGGCCCGCCCGCTCTTGCGCAAGAAGATTTACAGTACGGCGTGGTAAGAGAGGGCTCCTTGCGCAAGAGCTATGCTCTTTTTTAACAGGTGTAAGCCCTCTTGTGCAGGAGCTCTTGCGTAAGAGGGCAATGTGGATGCTGGGCAAGGGTTTCTTGTGCAAGAAAGCCTTATGGCTAAAATGGCCATCAGAGCTGTCTTGCTGTAGCCAGACAGGAACCCACCCGCCCGGAACATCTTGCTTGCCCCTCTCTGAGATTCCTGGAGCACACAGGGCACACAGAGCAGTAAAATCAGCATAGTCTTTGAAGCATAGACAGGAGGCCCGGATATGCTGGCTGCTGTGACCTTGGATGGCTGTAAACAGAGATACGCCAATTGCTGACCTAGAGGCTGCAGAGGAGTGCCCTTGACTGAAACTCATATTGATATGAACACACACTCGTCGGGGGGAGGAATCTCCCGCCCAGTAAAGAATGTCCAGTACTCACAATTTAGTTATCTTTCTTGCAAGTGTAAATTAAGTTGAAACGCCCTTGTAAGAACTGGCGTCACAAAGACGGACCAACACAATTTGGCATCTTAGATAAGAAAGAGGATACAGGCCCCTATGGGTATAAAGACGGGTCCAGCAGCACACTTACTCTGAGCGTCAATCTACCATCTATCTGCTGGTCAGGTTAGATGATTGGCCTCCCGAGGTTCCACAGGGACGCCCACCTTGTATTTGTCTTTCCTGGGAATTGAGGGACCAGCCCTGGCCTGATATGCTGGAGTTGAGAGGCACAGAAGGGGGTAAAAATTGTACCTGGATGTGTCCTTTGTTTTAAGTGTACACATAGACTTAGAGCTCTTTAAAGATTAAGCTGTCACTTGGTACCATTATTTTTATTTTCTATCTTTATTTTCTTTGTAACCATTTTTAAGATCTATATTTGCTAGCAGTTAAGAAATAGAGCAATAGCCATTGTAACCAGATGATTTATAAGCTTCTTTAATAAACCTGTAACTGTTTAAGCTTTAACCTGACTCCTTCAGTTGCTGTAACAGAACCAAGCACAATTTAAAAGAACTCCAGCCGGTCATAAGGGACAGATACAGGCAGAGCTGGGTGTTTGGATCGTGTCGGTTCCAGAGGACAGATCCGTGGGGCATCTCTCAGCCTTCCCTAGGCTGCCTGCTGCGAAGGGATCCTGTATCCTAGCAGTCAAAATCTGAGGTGTAATAAGCTCTCCCTGTAAACTCTGAGGCATCTGTCAGCCTGTTGGCTGCCCGCCGCGAAGGGACCCCGGTCTTAGCGGTCAAAGACACGGACGTTAAACTTCTCGGGGCGCCCGTCGACCTCCCCTAAGGCCGCCCGCTGCGACAGGACCTTGTGTCCCAGCAGTTGAAGACTCGGGTGTATAACACACACACACGTACTGCCCTGACCATCGGCTGACACTTGCGCAAGAGAGCATCCACACTGCCATGGATGCTCTTGCATAAAAGCACATCTCACACATGGCAGTGTGGACGTTTTCTTGCGCAAGACTTCTTGCACAAGAACCCTTGCGCAAGATGTTCTTGTGCAAGAAGCCGCCAGTGTAGATACAGCCCTGTTGTGCTATGATTGTTGGTCCATGTTGAAGACAAACTAACCATCATGGGCAATAAACCCTTTCTTTGAATGCAAGACTTATCATTCCATGTTCATTCTGGGTTACATGATTGATTTGGCTCAGAAAAGTCATGATGAACTGGTAAAAACAAAATCTCTGCTCAGAGAAAAAGTCTTGTTCCCTGGGATTGATAGACTTTTGAAAGTTGCATTATGCGAGGCAGCAGATCTGGAACAGAACACTCCTCCACTACATGAATCTCCATGGCTATAGTCCTCATGGATGGAGGTTAACATGTATTTTGGGGATCTTCCTAATGGAAAACATTTATTGGTGTAGTAGCAGAGTATTCACAATATCCAAAAGTTCAAATGATCAGCACTACTGTCAATGCTGTTATATCCAAACTAGATAAGATTTTGTTAGTCTATGGTATAATTACTGTTATTAATACTGAAAATGAGCTTTTCCAGGCTCTTAATTCATTCAATTTGCAGATTTTCAAGGTTTCAAACTTCATAAACATATTTTGCACTGGCCATGTGACAATGGAGAAGTTGAGAGGTTGAAGAAAGCAGCACAAATTACCCCAGCCAATGGTGTGGACATAAACAGGGGATATTTAATTTCCTCAGTAGTTATCACACCACTCTCCACTATTCAACTGGCATAGCACCAACAACTATTGTGTTTGGCAGCCAGCTAAGAACAAAATTGCCACAGATTGAGATAAGAGCAGATGATGAACCTCTATGCCAATATGCCAATGAAATTAAGCTCATCGTGTAAAGAATATGCTGATGAGTGCAGATGGGACAAGACCCTATCTGTCAATAGGAGAGACATTAGGTAGAAACTTTCAGCTTCACAAAATCCTCTCTCTGGTTTTTCACCCTGAGCCTTATAGATCACAGTGGTCATTGCTCAGAGAGGATCCCATGAAGTCACACAAAATGATTCTGACATCAAACCACTTTCTGAAACTTATTTTGTCTCCATTCCTTAAGATGATTATACCAAATTACAGAGATTGAGCCCCCTCTGCTCACTGCAAGGAAAAGAGTCAACCTTGTCTGCTCCAGAGGTGAAAAGTCAGTTATTCATAAAGAATGTATTTATTTGCATTATTACAGGTAATTATACCATTTCCATATAATAATGAACTAATACCATTGTTAGTATTCTTTTTGTTCTTAAAATACTTTAAAAAACTGTTTTATTGTCTTTGAACTACACTGGCCATAGACTTCTCCTTGTGCCCCTTTGCTTTCTTTATTGCTTTTCTACAATTCCTAGCTTCTGATATACATTCATCACTATCAACTTCCTCTTTCTTCCATTTCCTATATATTATTTTTAATTTTGTATAGCTGCCTTCACTTCCCCGCTACATCAGGTGAGTTTTATTAACCGATATTGCCTTTCTTGGTTGTAGGACTCCGATTTTGGGGCATTTAGTAAAATGTTCATAAATAATTTTCAATTAACATTCACATTTTTCTGATTAAATACTTGCTTCCACTGATTTGGTTCATAATAGTATTCAGCTTTTTGAAATTGGCCCCTGTTTAAGCACACTGGTGTGGTTTTGTGGTCTATAGCAGACACCAACTAATATCCCATCTTGTGCTTCTTTTGTAGACTTAGCAGCATTCAGTTTTAATAAATATGTGTCAGTAAACATCAATTCCAGCTGACATGCTGAAATCGATAAAGAGTATTGATCAGTAACAGCCAGCAGAAGTGCAGCCTCCTTTCCTTTGCCTGGAAGGAGCAGGTGTCACTGGCCCTGTGGAAAGAGCCCTGTGCAGACTCACTGTCCCTACAGGCACACAGTGTGGGGGAAGCTGTGGTCCTGGAGTGACAGAACAGAGACCCCTGGCCAGGACTTTAAATAAAAGAAGGAGAACAAGCCATACAGCTGCTGAATAGCTCTATTCCCTTATGGCTGTAGCCTCCTCTTCCTCGAGGCACTGACTGGATTCCTCCTGCTTGCAGGAGGCTGTTACTGATCAATACTCTGATCATCAGTTCTCCTGTCAATAACCTACTTGTGCGTGTCTTCAATCAGGAGTGTGAGACCTGTCATCAGGCAGGAGCTTGTTCAGCAGCACACTGTGTTTGAGGGCTGTCCTCTTTATTATAGTCCTGGTTGGGATGTCTGCTCTGCCAGGCTAAGACCACAGCTTCTCCGGCACCTTTCACCCTGATATCTTGGATGCTTCAGCCATGCAGCAAACACCCAGCAGTCCTGCTGTCAACACTGCCCTAACCCTAACACCAAACCTTTCCCCACTTTAATTTCCAGAAATTCCAATTCATTTTGCTTGTTACCCAGGCTCCTAGCACTGATGTACAGGCAATTAAATAATGTTTTCTTTTCATGTCCTTTGGCTGCTTGGTTCATTTTGTTCTCAATATCTTGATTTTGTGCTGTTTGAGTGCTCCTATCTTGCCTCCTTTCATCCTCCCCTTTTGTTATTAGTTTATTGCGCTCCTGACTATTATAGTCAGTCTGTCCCCAAAGAGACTGGTTCCTTTTTTACTGAGCTTGAGGTCATCCGAATTAAACATCTCCCTTTCCCACTGAAGGGGATCAATGTTCCATCAAACCAAAACCCAACATCATGTACCTCACCAGTGGTTACTGCCAGACTCTCCAACCAGGCCTCCTTCTTCTCTGACTTCCTCTGTCTCCAACTCCTTCATGGTTGGCTCCTTTCACCTCTGAAACTTGGGTGCCCTGATGTGTCCTGAATCTGGTTGTCTAGGAACTCTCAGCTTCTCTGATTGTCAGTGACATATTTACTTGCCTCTCTAATCCAAGAATCTTCATTTACAGGCAGGAAAGAAAACATGTCACAGCCATTGCACGTCACTACCACTACAGCACTGCCCATCTTGAAATTGCTCAGAGAGCTGGACCTGGAAAGAAATCTGCTCAGAGTTCCTTCAGAACTCTCCTGTTAGCTGCCTCTTTAGTTCACTTTTTATACCTGCTTTTCCTGCTTAGCTCAGCTCCTCTTCAACCCTCTACACTTGGGTTCTATTAACCACAATTAGCAGGCTGTGACATCTCCCCAATGAGCATCCAAAGCTCACTACTATCTGTTAAAAAACTACTGTTGACAGCACAAAACATTAGGCAGTATAACCCAGGGAACAGTTCTGCAGTGATAGGAGAATGGACCAGATGAACTAAGAAGATATTTGCTTCTTTTATTTCTGAGTGCTATAAGTCTCATCCACTCTGAGGAAAATACAGTATATACATTTCTAGGGGAAATTATTCATATAACTCTGATGGAAATGCAAATGTTAAAAAAAAGAAACTATGCTATAACACCTCTGTTTTCTGCAAGTGAAAGTTATATTGGAGGAAAAAATTGGTTGAATAAATTAAATCCAACAGTTTTTGGCAAAGAAACATACACCTTTGAGAACTATGAATACAGCTGAGAATTTGAGAGTAGGGTTGGAAACAACAGACAATAAAGAGGTACCTATCCTGCCACATTTAAAATTCCATTTAAAAAAAATCATTAATTTATAAGGAAAATATGTAAAGCAATGTAATGGCTGTTCCATTGTTTAATCAAAGATAAATTAAAGTGTGTTGTTTCAGCTGTCAGCAGTCCATAGAAGCTAGCAGTACTGTAGTTAAGTTATCATTTTCTACTACAGACCTTCATCCATTCTTTGCAGTCTGATAAGCTTATTTCAGTGACTGAAACCTAATTGTATTCTTTCCATGTGAATACATCTATTGGCAAAATGACCTCCATATCCTGCAACTTGACTTGATAGTTTCCATAGTTTCTCCTTGTAGACAGTCATGAACACAAAATGTGAATAATATTTTTGTATTACTGATTTCATCCCTGCTTTGGCTCTCAAAGCCAATTGGCATGACAGTTAAAATTAGCAGGACAAGGTCAAACTGTCAACGATGAGGGTGACTGTAAGGAGAGGGGCTTCTGAGGCTTTGTTTGCTTGTCAGTTAGGCTGCTATGTCAGCTTAAATACCATCAGTGAAAAAACCCCACAGAACATAGCTGAAGGAGTAATGGGGAGCTTGCAGGGGTGGGGGAGGGGATTGAACATTTGAGCAATGATCAAACAACAGCAAAATCCAGAGAGGGCATACTCTCAGGACACTATGGCATGAGTGCCTTTCAAAAAATGTCAATGCAGGCTGATTAAATAACCATTTCTGCCAAGGGGAAGTTGATCAGCCTCCATATACAGTAATTGTTCATGTGTACTTGCACAAGAGTTCTGAAATATTTTACACAGGTGAAACATTTACAGTGCCATGATTAAAAGGAATTAAAAATGTAATATTTGCTGGACCTAATATACCCATTTCACATTTTTGCTTGATTTGCATTCTGTTGACATGATTTAAAAGCCTCTCAGAATGGCATTTTGCCCAGACACAGCTTGAAAATCTAAGCTATCCTACAAAAGCAGGTGAAATTAGTTTTGCCACACATACAGTTCCATTCATAAATCTTTGCTCAGTATAGTTCAGTGTAATTTATTTAATTAATAATTATCTTTAGCTAAAAATTATTTAATCTATATTTACTGAAGATTTTTCTCCTATGCTAACTCATCCTTTCTCTCCATCTCTCTCTCTCCCTCTTTGTCTAATCTACATTCATATTCTTACAAAGAATCCCTTTTTACAGGGATGAAGTCTTCTCTTTGTGTGACCAGAAGATATGCAGAACAGTACAAAATCATTAAAATGGAAAATGAAGTAGGATACATAGGGGAATTGGTGGGGGGTTGGCAAATGCAAACTAATTAGAAAAATGATGCCTACCTACTATTAACTGACACAAAATATTGAAAATATAGCTGGATGTGAAGGGATAAAGAGACTTACATAATAAAAAAAACCCAAACATTAATTAATTGAAAGAATAATGCAGCCATACTTTCTGCATATAGCCAAGCTTCATATGCATTGTTAGATATCATAGATCCAAGTTCTGCACATCAGTCCTAGAAGTCAGTGATGTAGGACTGCAGATATTGTTTTGTGTTTATACAACACTTAGCACAATGGCGCCCTGTTCTATCACTGGGGCTCTTACATACTAAGTGAAAATAAATAATAATAATTGGTTTAATTTTTGATTGTGACACAAAAGCATACTTATGTTGTGAGGGGGAGGAATCTTATAATGAGGAAATTGAGGTGAAAGGGTGTCACCTGGTTGAAGCGAGGTATGAAGAAGGGGAGGGAATAGTATTTCTGGGGCAGGTGAAAGAGTCAGAGAGAGAAAGAGAGAGAGAGAGAGAGAGAGAAAGAAACCTCAGTGACAGTGACAGAAGAGAGCACCAAAGCATCGATTGTGGAGTAACCAAAACTGAGGAGAGTGAACTATAGAGTAAGCCCATTATAGAGAGGGGGTTGGAAATAATGGTCATCCAATAAGGAAGAAGAATGTTTTAGCTGTTCTTGTGCAAGGCAGGATATAGTGACATCAGCAATCGTAAATTAGAAAGTTATGAAGGTGTTCATTTCTGTCTTCCTGGCTGTGCTCAGGAATGTTGACCCAATGTTGCAAGGTAAAAGAAAACCAGAAGAAAGTAATGGCTTTAGGAAGAAAAGGTGAAGGCCAAATGTCTCTGTAGCAGCCTTGTTCATGTGCTGGCTTTGCTGGCAAATGTATGGTAGCAAGTAACAAGAAGGATGCTGTCATCTTCCACTGGAATCAGCATTCATGGGGGCAGTTCATTTATAAAGCATCAGCAATCTTCCTAATCACCTTCTCTAATATTTTTCAAATCTTGCGATTCTTTTTTTAAAAAATCCTTCTGCTTGCAACACTTGTGAATTTGTGGTTTAGAAAACTAATTCTGTCCTAGGGTTGCTAGGTGTCTGATTTTCTACCCGAATGCCTGGTTGAAAAGGGACTACAGCTGGCACCTCTGAATGTGCCATTGAAAGTCCAGTTGGCAGTGCAGGGGGAGCTCAGGGTAAAGGCAGGATTGGTCCTGCCTAGAGCAGGGGGCTGGACTTGATGACCTCCTGAGGTCTCTTTCAGCTCTATGGTTCTATGATCCTATGATTCCCTACTTGCCCTGGCTCTGTATAACTCTTGGAAGTGTCTGCCATGTTCATGGGCATCCAGGGAGGCTCTGTGAGCTGCCCTTGTTCTGGGTGCCAGTTCCATAGCTCCTATTGGCCAGGAAGCATGACCAATGGGAGCTACAGTTGTAGCACATGTGGGTATGAGGGCAGTGCGCAGAGCCTCCCTGGCCACCCATAAACCTAGGGGCAGCAGGGAACAGGCTGCTTCATGTGAACTGCAGTAAGCACTGCTGGGGACCCTGTCTCCTCCCGATACTCCAACCCCTTGCCCCAAACTCCTCATTCCTGGCCCCAGACAGAACTCTCACCCTACACACACACACACACACACACACACAACATCTTCCCTAGCCCAGTGAAAGTGAATGAGATTTGCGGGACAGTGAGTGACAGAGGAAGTGGGAATAGAGTGAGCAGGGGCAGGGCTTTGGAGAGGTACCAGGGCAGGGTGATGAAGCAGGGTGTTGAGTAGAAAGTTTTTAACTTTATCTGTTTCCCTTTTCCATGTGTAATTTCATTTGTAGTCAACGGGACTTCATTTCCTTATTTTGTACATCAGTGTCCCATTCACCTAATGTAATAATTACCACAGCATTCTGAGCAAGTTTTGTCTATGAAGTCATGAGGACAATCTGTCTGGAATATAATACTCCATTAAATGATAATACTCTCATAGTATAGCTCTCATTAACTAGTCAAACCTAGCGACAGTCTTTAAGAACATTAATTCTTTTGTATTCCGTTTTAAGTGATTTCGCTGTAGCTGTTTGAATAACCTAAAATAAGATTATTATTGTATCTGCATATAATGGACAACATTTTCATTTTTTACTGGGATGCACTCATGTTTATTTTCTGGGCAACTTGCCATGGCTGCCTTTTTTTTTAAATGTTGACAGAAGTAACTGTACTTAATTTATCTGTAGTTTACTGTCTGTAGCAAAGGCACAGTATGAAGTTACCAGGATCCTGTTAAAAAATTGCCTACATTTCTATTACCAAATGGGGGAGAGAATTCAGATAAAGCATTCATCAGGAATAGGCCCTGAATTTCCACTAAGACAAAGACAATGTTCTTCCAGCATTGTCCCCCCACCCCTCCATGTTCATAGAGTGCTAATAGCACTGATTCCACGGGAAGCTAATTCACCTATTAACTCAGCTGGATGTAACTCTGAGTGTATCAGGAAACAAAGAAGTGAAGAAACTGGGAAACTAGAAAGTTTTATCAATTGAGACTTACTTTACTGTTTCATGCTAAAGTAAATAGGCAAATATTGTAGTTATTTATTTCTGGTTTCAGATAGGTAGTCTGTTTCAGCAGAAACAAAGGGTATGTCTACACTACAGAGTTTTGTCAGAAAAACGACTGTTTTTCCGACAAAACTCAAGAAATGTCCACACTGCAGTTGCATTCTTCCGCAAGAAAATTGAAAGAACAGAGGGGATTTTCTGGCATTGGTAATCCTCATTCTATGAAGAAGAAGTCTTTTCCCGAAAGAGCTCTTTTGCAAAAAGGCATGTGTGAACAGGGAAGAGGGAGTTCTTTCGCAAGAAGAAGAAAGAGGAAAAAGCACAGGTATCCTGCTGGCCATTCCATCCATAGCAATCACAGCTTACATGCGAGAGAGTGTCCATTCAGTCTGGACACTCACTTTTGAAAAAGCAGTTCGCTTTTTCGATGCACTTTTGCAGTGTGGACGCACTCTTTTGGAAGAAGTTTTTTCAGAAGATCTCTTCTTAAAAAAGCTTCTTCCTAAAGAAGCCTGTAGTCTAGACATAGCCGAAGAGTCCAGTGGCACTTGAAAGACTAACACATTTATCATGGTATTAGGGTATGTCTACACTACAGCGCTATTTCGAATTAACTTAATCCGAAATAGTTAATTCAAATGAAGCTAATTCGAAATAACGCATCTATACACAAAAACTATTTCGAAATAGCGTTTTGCTATTTCAAAATAGCACATCCACACTGAGTGGACCCTGAACCGAAGTTAAGGCTGGCCGGAACCAGTGCCGGCAGGTCATCAGGTTAGGACTTAGTGTGTGGGGCTGCTGCCTGAGGCTAACTGAGCTCTGTGCTTAAAGGGACCCTACCCCCACCCCGGACAGACAGTTCTCAGGGTTCCCCGCTTGCTTGTCTACCTCGATGAGGGACAGCAAAGCAGTCCTGTCTTGGAGTGCCCTGAGTGCCCAAACTCGGGACACCACAGCACTCGGCCACATAGAGCCAGAGCTGCCCCTGGCCACACCGGTGCATCTCGTGTGGTTGTTGGTATCAGCCCGGCTGCACTTGCTGCAGGCTGCCATCTGGGGGGGGTCTATCGGGGAGCTGTCAGGATCCAGGAGGCCCTGCGGGAGAGCGTCCACCCCGAGGAGCCCTCAGAGCCTCCCCGGTCCTCCCCACTGGGGGCTCATGCCCCATTCCTCCCGCATGTCCTTCCACTTACCCCTCCCTAGCCCCCCTTCCTGATGTCAAATAAAAGACACGTATGTTCAAAAATAGAAACTGGGTTTATTGAACAAAACTGGGGTGGGGGGGATGAATCTCTGGGGAGACTGGGAAAAGGAGGTGGGAGAGGGGAGGAGAGAGGGTGGAAGAGGGGAGACGGAAGCCTGGGAGGAGGGAGCTGGAAGGGGGAAGCAAGGGGAAAAAGGGGGAGGGGAAGCTCAGGGTTGGGGGTCTCACCGGACCAACCTGACTTTCATGCAAACCTGCTCCTGGGGTCACATGTGGCCATTGGTGGTCAGGCTGGCAGCTATTCTGCCATAGACGGCCGTGTTCCTCCGTCTAGTGCGGAGATCATGGAAGTTGGGGGTATCCCCCCCAAACCTTAATAAGGTCCATGATCTCCACCCTGGACCAGGAAGGCACCTGCCTTCTCCAGCCCCTGGTAGGCTCCTGGGAGCTGGCAGACTGCTCCTGGGGAGGGGTGGAGGGCTGGCTGCCAGTGGCTTGCTGGCTCACGTTTTGGGGCCACTGGATCAGGGGCCCCGGTGGCCACTGCTGGCTCTGGGCTGGCAGGCTCGGAGCTGGCACAGGCACTGTGGCCAGGGAGTACCCCTTTAATGGCTCCGGGGCTGGGGGAGAGGAGAGTAATCTTTCCTGGTTGTGCCCAGAGTGGCCACCAGGGCTCCCTGGGAAGGGCTGGAGGCCCCCTATTTCGAATTAAGTGTCTACACAGCACTTAATTCGAAATAGCTATTTCAAATTTGGTGTTACTCCTTGTAGAATGAGGTTTACCAAATTCGAAATAGGGGCTCCGCTATTTCGAATTAAATTTGAAATAGCTGTTTGCATGTATAGACGTTATTAAAGTTCATTCGAAATAACGGCTGTTATTTTGAATTAACTTTGCAGTGTAGATATACCCTTAGAGAATAAGATTCCATGGACTACAACTCACTTCCTCAGATGCTGAAGAGAAAAAGAAAGAAAGGTTGAAAGGGGAAAAAATTGATACAGGGATGGGAGTGTGAGTACAGTGATAATCAAATCAGAATAGATGTGGCTCATCTCCCACAGTGGTGAGAAGGTACCTGAATGGGAAATTACCTCTTGTAATATGAGAATCACTCCATGTCAAATTTGCATATGAATTCAGGTTCAGCAGTGTCTCCCTGCTGTCTGTTTTAGAAGTTTTTCTGTTCGAGAATGGCAACTTGCAAGTCCCAAACTGTGTGCCCAGCATGGATGGTGGGTGTAAGCCCAGTTGGGTCCAACCGTGGGCCCATTCCTTCACAGCAGCCAGCGGGGAGCCAGGCTGCCATGCTGTGGCCCCGTCTCACCCCAGTGGCTGGGCTGCTGTGCTGTGGTCCCAGCCTTTTCAGGCAGCGGCCCCAGACTTAGGTGGTCAGGCATGTAGGCAGTTTTGGGAAGGCTGTGCCTTCTCTTGCCTACATTACCAACTGCCCATGGTGCCCAGGCAGGTTAAAGTGCTCTCCTGCTGGCACTGTTATCATACTTCCACCTTTCTTTCTTTCTTTCTTAGTTGTAGGTCACGAAAGCTTATGCTCTAATACTTTAATAAATTTGTTAGTCTTTAAAGTGCCACTGGGCTCCTTGTTGTTTTTATTTATTTCTGTACATAAAAATAATTTTAAAATTGTGTTAAAACTATTAGAAATACTTATTGCCTACATATGCTGGCAATAAATCTTGATAATCCAGAAAGTTGCTGTGAAAAAAATTAAGAGCAACAGGCCTCACAGAACTTACTTAGTTCCTGACTACCACTGTTCCAGTTTAGAAGATGCTATAGAAGTATTTTAATTTTTATTCCCTAAACTTGATTCCTTTATAAGTTCGGTTACATCCCACAAAAATTGTTATTAATATTGTACATTTTTTTAATCATCTAGAATGTAGCAATGAAATAAAAGTATAACATTCTCAATGATTTTTTGAAATACTGCACAGGTGCAAGTTGCAGCTGTTGTAGATAAAATACATTTTGCTAAAATAATTCAAATCCCATCAGAGGAATACAAGAATCACTGTATTCCCATTAAAAGAAAAATGTCATTATTGTAGTATACAGAAGATTCCATGCACAATACACCTAGCCAAAATGTGTTTTACACACACAAAAATCACATGCTATGTTTTAAATATTCATAAATATATGTAATCCCTTAATTTTTTAAATATAGAATTAGTTAATTTTTAAAAGAACTTCACTAGAATTTCAAACTTAAAAATGAGATGGTAAGGTTAGAATTCAATATTCAATCTACAGTAATGTTTTCCAAAGGAAAAGAAATAGATATCCTCCAGATATATTTTAAATATAGAATTGTCCATGTGAAAATATATAATTACAAGGAAAATTGTATTTGCAAGATGAAGTGGCATGTTAAAATATGTGGTTGTTACTGGATGTTTCCATTGCCTTCATTCCTTTTAGGTTACGTCTAGACTGCAGGCTTCTTTGGGAAGAAGCTTTTCCTGATCTGATGTGCTCGTGGTAGCCCAATGCTGCTTAGGAGATATGTTACGGTAGTGGCGGGCAATAATTTTTATAGGGGGTCACTTTATGAATTTTGGTATGTGGCCATGGGCTGGCTCCACCCCTAGAAGGGGCAGGTCCTGAGGTAGAAGCAGCAGGGCTGAGGACTAGCTTCCCTCCAGAATTGTCTGGGGCCAGAGGCTTTGAATTAAAAACACTGTAAAGGACTCACAGCTTCAGCCCTTGCTGGGATAGCACCACAAATGGGAGTCATTAGCCATTTAAATAAGATCTTACTGCCTGAGCCACCTCCTGGAAATTCTGTGGCATGGGCAGCAGAATATAAATAGAGAGCAGCCATATGCAGTCCATGGATGCCATCAAAGTGCTAGGCAGGCCGGATCCAGCCCCTAGGCCACATCTTGCACAGCCCTGTGCTATAGACTTCTGTACTGAGTTGGAATTTCTTAAATGTTAAAAACTTAATGTCCCTGGAATATTTCATTTATGTAGCCCAACCAAAGGAATGTATTTCTGAGATCACATCTGCCAGGATGGAATGGAGTCTCCTAGCCAACTAGAGACTGTAGAAAGTAGTATTCTTCAGGTAATACTTCTTCACTCTAGTCTGGCCCCTCAGAACCTGACTGGTGCCAACCAGAGAACTTGCTGAACCATGGGAGGTCAATACTGTTTAGTAGTATTACCAACTGCTTACTGGGCTCCTAGAAGACATTTAGGGGTAAATTGGAGCTAAGTAACAGCACAGAACACTGAGACCAAAACTGGTGGCTATAAACAAACAGTATGGGACTGCAGGAAACTTGGCCACACCCATGGTAAGTGGATATCTGGCTAACTAAAATCATGCCAGACAACAATTTTGCCAGGCTAGAAGTGCTGGATTAGAGAGGTTCAACCTGTAGTATGTAGGATCTTAGTATCAGCAAGGAATCCAAGAATAATTCTACCTTAACCATGCAAACCTAGATAACTGCATATGCCCAAATCCTGCAGAAATGCATATGCTTAACTGTACACACTGTGAGTAGTTTTATTGTCCTTAGTGGAACTTCTCACAGCGTGTAATGCTAAACACATGCATAGGTGTCTGAAAGATTGAGGTTGTAGTTTATAAAATTGGTCCCTTGAAGAAGTGCTCTAAGAGATTTAAAAGATTCATGATTTGTGAATTAACATCTCTGTACAGATTGAAAGAACCATAAATTGTTTGAATTGTGAGGTTTACTAGGAACATCCAAAGGAAAACTGATATCTCCTGAAATAAAAAGTATAAATTCCATGGATAGAAATACCCTTAAATAGTTTCCATATTTAGTTTTTAAATAGTTGTAATAAATATACTTCTGCTCACTCACAACTTTTAAAAAGGATAAAGTTCTTATTCTATTATCTAATCATGATAGAAGGAAGACAGGAGATATATTCAGAATAAAAGTGGATTTTTTCAGTGTCTATAAAGAACCTGCCAATAATCTTTTACTAGGTCTATCCTGCTCAAGTATTTCACTTGGCATGAAGTATCTAACATGTCATGAGTTTTGGGCATAGGATATGCATCACTAACTGTGCCAGTAATCAACACAAAATCTTACAGTCATACTTTTTAGGAACCAGCATAACATGTGAGGTCCAGGAGTTGTCATGCTCTTTCCTTATACCCATATCCAGTATTTCTTTACACATTTGTTTCTGCACTTTGCCAGTGGTTTGTTGTAGCTAGGGGCCAGTTGGCATACCACAGTGTCGATTCTAGAGACGACCTTATGAGTCATCCCTGGCATGCTAGAGAATATCTGCTTTTGACATTGCATCCCAGCAAAAATTTCTGCCCTGTCAGTTTGTGTTAATTCTTTACATATCTCAGTGTTCTCAAGTGATCGGCTATCCTGGCATTCAGCCTTCAGAATAGTGAAGTGTTATCTCAGCATAACAAATCGTATTCACAATGACTTCACAATTGTGATAGGTTTAAGTTCATTTATATGTACTGTCTGTGGGGCACCCTTGCAGTGGGATCTCAGTACACTTTATAGAGCCTCATTTTGCCTTTCCACAATCTCCTAAGATCCCTCCCATCAGTTTTGCATTTTGTACCTGTTTACTGTAAATAACATCAGCACTACATCTGCCACCTCAAATGTGCATTTGGTTATGCCATGCTTTCTGTGTTGCCTTGCTGTTAGTGGGGTTGGTTTGAACCAGTTCCATCATGTTCCTCAGCTGGCTTCTGGATGCCTAGTGATATAATTCATTAATGTCAATACAGACAGACTAACAGACAGATGGATGGCTGTCTGCTCTCTGGGTTGTCTAGGATATAGAGACAACAGTATCCCCCCCCCACCCCCCACAGTTGCTTCATACTCCTCTGGGCTTTTCCCCATATCCATCCCAAGTTAATTCTTAATTATCATAGGATCCCCTATGATGCATTGCCCCGGAGGTGTGAAACCCAGTAGTGGAGTTCTGACCCATAGCAATTTATCTAGCCATACCAGCTCCTTGCAGAATTTGTGTGACAGCACTTTCTAGCTGTGCCACAGATACATATAGCACTGACTCAGTGGTCCTGATGTGGGTTTTCACCCTCAGCCATTCAATCTGGTCATGGTGGGCTTGTACCTGAGCCTTTGGCTCAACCTTGTTACATCATTGCTGAAAATAACACACCAAGCAAACATTTCCCATTCCACAATCAAAATGTCAGAATAATCTTTAGTGTCCATAATGACTCAGGCTACAGGCTGAGCTGTGCGGTTCATTAGGCTCACTTAAGTTCACCTACTAGACTCAGTCAGGCACACCCTTTTGCCTTCCCCCTTGGGCGTATGTGAATGACTTGATTCTCTTCTCCTGCTCAGCTACCTGCCTTTGTCCTGGACAGCAAGCTCCTGTTGCTCAAGCTATGCCACCTCACTTCCAGCTCCATTCCACTCTCATCACTTGGCAACCTGTTCCTCTCCAGCTGCTGCAGCTCTAGACCTCTCACCAATGCCACTGCCTCTGCAGGATCATCTGGGGAATCATCTGCTTGGTCTTCTGTATGACTTGTAAGACTCTTTCTGATTTCTGGTGTGGAGCAATGTTGCACACTGCCCCGTGGCCACTAGCTCTGAATTTTTCTGATCAGCTGCTGACAGACCTCACTGTACACACACCTCTTCTAGCTGATTTTTGGAGAGCTCAGCATCTGCTTCTTTGTTCATCCTGTCTTTTTTGTTGCTTCTTCAACTTTATAGTCTTGTTTGTTCTATTTTCTTTCTCTACTATATATATTCAGAGAGTTTGTCTGTTTGATCAAGAATTCCTTCTAAACTGTAAGAGCTAGGACCACCAAATTCTGTATACAATTTCATCTTATTATAGCTTAACACAAAATAAGGGTTTGGTTGTACCAGGAAAATGGGATGTGCCTGGAATGGGATTGCTTCTCATAAAATCAATCGGAAAAGAGATGGAATCACCAAATCACATAAAGTCCCCAAAACTGTCATAACTGAATGAATAATGAAAGAGACTGAACCAAAATGAACCAGAATAATAGAATGAACCTAGAATAGGATTGCTTCTCAATAACCTTACAGAAAAGATAAAACAGAGAAATTTGGAGTAGTGCTCTGTTTGGGCACAGCTAAATCAATGCTTAAGATTTGAAAACTAGAAGACAATGCTATGTGAAACTAAATTGACTATATCCATTTTTTGTTGAAACATAGCAAATGACAAGAGTTTATAGGGATGAAGAAAAAACACATTTCATGGAATTCCAATTTTAAAATTTTACTAAAATTAACTTCATAAATATCACACCATATTTTTGAAAAATACAATCATTGCAATAAAGAATGTACATTTTCCTTTATTAAAATAATTAAATTAAGGACCCAAGCAACACTGGTAAATCTGCTAGTCTGAAATAAACAAACAGAAAATAACAAAACTTTTCTTTGTTTTCTACCTTCTCACTTAGGAATCACTTAAAAATCTAGTTGAAGTGTGAATCTTAGTTAATTAGAAAACCATATGTGTCCTGCCAACTATGTCACTGTGACATGTTCTTGGGGCATCCAAAACTGGAGGTCACCTTGTTACTCCTCTGCCTTCGCAAGAGAAATTGCTGGTGATAAACTGAGTGACAACTCCCTGCCACTTCAGTTTGTTTAGGCATCCAGATAAATGCCTTAGAATTCTGCCACCCCTTAGTTTGCCTTGCAGCTAATGTTTGGTGTAGCCCAATTCCTGAACCTCTTGAAAAGGCATCTTCTGTATTAGCCAGCCATTGTCACTCACTGACATTAGCAAGTTTTCTCTCCCCAAAGAGGCAGTATGCACGCTAGCCTGTTAGCTCAGCTGAGGATTTATAGAAAATAGTTGTTCCTATAGATGTATAAGTGTGATTTATCAATTTTGGAAGTTTTGTAAAGGTAGAATTTCATTCTGACCTAAAGAAGTATGTTGAATGCCCTTGGCATTAAAAATGTAAAGGCTGCAAAAAGTCACATTTTGTCTGTGTGTCAATTCATTTAAGTGGGGTTAGAAAATGTTATTAATCCTATAACTCTGAAATGGCAAATGTCTACCCAATCTTTAAACAGTATTGCACAGGTCAAATAGTCTTTAACCTATGGTTAAACTAAAGAAGACACAGAGAGGGCTATTTAAGTTGTGCACAGTCTTTGAGGATAGTGATTTTTACCCAAAACTTTTTTTGAATGCAAACCTATTTGCACTATTGTCTTATAAAAGGTACCTTAATTATTGATGTAGTATTCTTTGATCCTTTGTTTCTGGGGAATTTGGGGTTGGCATATATAATCACTGGTACACCAGAGTACAATGCTTCAGAAAAAACAAAGTGTTCTACTTTTCTGATTATTTTTTATTCAGGGAATGTGCAATACCAGGTGCAGAATCACTGTCACAGCTGCCAAGCCTTTTGGATCCTGTTATTATTTTTTCATAGGTAGACACTCAAGAATTAAAAACATAATTGAGATTGGTCAAGCCTTTAAAAGTTCTTTAAAAGTTCTTGTCCTTGGAATCTACAGCTCCTCCTCCTAAAATGAGAGAAATAGTTTTTTTCCTCTACAGAAATTGGATTTGTGCACTCAGATTGAAAAAAAACATTAGAATTAGAATAGAAGCCATCCAATTTAATTCCAATAAGTTTAAAAATCTATTTATTTTAAATATAATGGTATTTTAGTATGTTGGGTTCAGTATGTTTCATCTGATTAGAGGACTCTGAGTTCATCCCAACAACATTCTTGCAAAAATTTCATTTTACTATAGATGAAATTTGTGTGACACTTAGAATACCATGCAATAGAAAACCAGCAATGCATGCAACTAAAGGACCTCCCATCAAAATGAAAAGGAGACTTCACCAATTCCTGGAAATCTTGTTCTTGCACCTCACAAGACCCTTTTACTTTACAGTCTTCATTGATCAACTGTGTCTGAATATGTAACAAAATATATACAAAAATGGATCATTGAGATAGAACAATCTGAATCACAGGGTAAGCTGGATATTTCACTCCATCCAAATACAATGTTATATTTTAAAGAATAAAGTATGTAAATAATATCTATTCAGATGGCTTCAGAAGCAGTTGCCTTGCTTCCCATTGCCCAGATCAGATTGTATTATCATGATTGTGCTCTTGTTTTGGTACTGAATGTCGGTGGAAAGACTGTGTAAGTCCTTGAGTCCGAACTTCATGTACAATTCCTTTCTTCTGACAGTTAATTGATCATGATTTATTTGGGGTAGAGAGAGTCATCAGCAGCAAAGTTTAGACCCAGATCCAATTTCTCTCAAGGTTAGAGGTATTTGTATGGATGGATTTTGTTCAGGCTTATTTATAGTTTGGGATGAAATATTACATTATTTTTTTAAAGTATTGTGAAAACAATCTTGTAAGTAATTTATAAGATTGTATGAATTGTTGCAAGATTCTTATTTTAAAAGTCTTGAGAACTTATTATATCTATTCTCGTTTGATGGAAAAGGGTAAATAATAGATTATTATGTACAGTTTTTAATTGGATCAGAGATTTGTATGAATATATAGAGCCAGTATAAATGTATATATAAATGAAATCTAGTTATTCACATCACTGGTATCAGTGGACATATATTACAATATAAAACCATGAAAAAACAAAAGGCCAATGATGAGAGTGTCCCAAAATTATGAAATAACTGTATTGACACCAGTGGATTATACTCTGGAATTGTACTGGTGTAACAGAAATTAGAATTATCTCCAAAGTGTTTGGATAATCCCTAAAAGGCAAATGTCTTCAGTTGCTAGCGTACCGTGTTGACCTGTCAGTGTCACATAAGAATTAAACTGCAGATGGCATTTGTGCAAATATATAATTGCTGTGATTCTTGTTGCTGACACATCAATATTTAACTTGCATTAACCTTTCCTCCCAGGCTTACAAATAGTGCATCTGCTGCTTGTTTAGTCTTATTTTTCATGTCATTGCTTTTCAAGGCATACAGATTTATAATGTCATTATGTGATGGATTCAGGCCACACCTTCTTGCCTAGTGAGTTGGACTAACATTAAAATAACATTATTTTATTATGTTTTTTTTTTCAGATATGCCTACAAACCACTTTTTAATCCACTCTGAGAATTTATATCTTGAAAGCCAATTGTCTGAAGCTGATGGTAAGGATGAATTAACAACGGACTTCTGTGGAGAATGACACATTGTTCTATGCTTGTATCATATACTATAGCAAATTCATAGTTTATGGATTTGTTTGTCTTCAAATTAAGTGGAAATGAATAAGGACAAGCAAAAGTTTGGGTGGAAATAGCAGGAGCAATGAATACTCAGCACCTGTCAAAATCACGTCACTAATGTAAGTGCTTTATGCATCAAATAACACCTCAGAAGATGTGCATGACAAGCATATGCCATTGACTGCCAGCTTTATTGAACAATGTTACTCCTCCATGCTGTATGGTGCATAGATAATGATAGGACGGTGGATTCAAAAACTACAAGTGTTCAAAATGAGATCTCTTTGCCTAATGAGAGGAGTCACACAAAGAAACTAACTTTCATCTTCCTAGTTTCACATAGAAAGCTAAGTCTGTGATGTGGCTAAGAAAATCTGGGAGGAGTGATTTTGCTGATTCAGACACATATAGAGGACAAATAAAGGAGATATAATGTAACGTGTCAGGAATGAGTGGTCGGAATGAGGCCCTGAGGAAGTGATAGGTGCATTGCATCAAAGAAGATAGGAAGCAGCTGGACTGTAGTGCCACTTTATAAAGACAAAGGCTGCAGATGCTCACAGGATGACCACATCCCAGTTTATGGCATAAGGGAAAGAAGAAGAAGTTAAGTACTCATCTTTGGGAACAAAGTTTAAGAATATTCACCTGTGGGTTTAAACAAAAAAACAACAACAGAGGTTTGTAAACTTACACTACTTTTACAAACTCTGTAAGTTCACTTCCAATTTGAAAAATACAGAGGTTTTCCAGTATTATATCCTTATAGGCTCACTGTTGCACCCTATTACAGAGTCACTATCTTCTTTAACACAAATGCCACTGAACTGAAATTTCCTAACACTCTAGGACTTGCTATATATGTTGGCATTTAAAATATCGCATACAATGTAAAATATTTTATTCTGTTTAATATCTGAGCAGAGCCCAGTTGAGTTGATACATGTGGTACTTCAACTACCTGCTTAATAAAAGAAAATTATAGATCAGGGCTACACTGCAAGTATACTTTTTTGAAGGATGAATTAAAATTCTCCATTGAACATTTAGCACTAGTTGATTTATAGAGATTATAACTGCATTATACTCATGCTTAACATTAATTTAATTTATAATTTATCATTGTATCTATTGGGGTCTTGGCTCTTGGGTCCCCAAGAGAGTCACCATGGTATATTTTCCCTACTAGGCTTTAAAAAGTGGTGAAGATATACTAAATTGATGAATGCCAGGAAACTATATGGAGTATGCATTATGAAATGTACCAGACTCAAACTGATTAGTAGTAAATTAATAGTGTGCGCATAATACTCTTTGCTCGGTATGCACAGCAACTATGCTGCAGAATCTTAGCATGAGGAAATTCCAAGGCTGAACCCATTTTTTGAAAAAAATTTGCTACAGTTTAGTAACTACAAATATTTGATCCTTTTTTTGGAATTCATGTATTCTAGAGATTATAAGAATTAAGTTAATCTTTGCTGTGGTTAAATCAACACATATAGTAATATGAATAATGACATGTGATGTGCCATTGCAAAGAAACTACAAAGATATATCTGACTAAAGAAAAGCCATTGCCAATATGTTCTTGTCTGACACATATTCAAATTATTTTGGATCCCAGAAAGGTTTAAGATCCGGGCTGTCAGCCTTAATTAGTTACCATGATGACTTCTCAATAGTTATTAAATTGTTTGGAATATTATTGAAAAGGTGCATAATGCCTGAGTTTCAGAAGTAAAATGTCTTTTAAGACAAATGTAGAAACCAATTTTATTTCAGGGAAAGCTTGTCAATAATGTTTTTCTTTTAATGAGGTTCCCTGAAGGCAGCATCTCCATCCTCTTTAATATAATGGCCATGTTATTGCCATGCAACTGTAAAACAAGGTGTGATTTGCTGTCCACTTTAACCTCTAGGTCTTTTTCAACATCACATTGTGTCCATTTTGCTCTTTCTTTATAAATCACATTTTCAGATTTTTCCATATGTATTTGCTGTGTATTTTTTCCAATATGAAATTAATTTTGATAATTTCTTTCAGCATTACTTGAAGGGAGGTTTAGACTGGACATTAGAAAAATCCTAACTGTCAGGGAGGTTTACCACTGGAATAAATTGCCTGAGGTGGTTGTGGAATCTCACACACTGGAGATATTTAAGAGCAGGTTAGATAGACATCTATCAGGGATGATGCAGACAGGGGTGGAGAATCTAAGGCCCAGGAGCTGGATGCAAACTCCATCTTGACTGGATGTGGGCCCTGAGGCTCAGGGGTCCCCCTCCGATTGGCATTGGGAAGCATGTGCTGGCACACCAGCCTTCACCACCTGGCTGGAGCACACAAAATCTACTAGCCTGGGCCCCCCAGGCTCTGGTGTGTGTGGAGAATGTGGGGAGTGTCTTGCTCCTTAGCAGGGAGCCACGTGAGTGAGAGTTTTCTTTTCTCTTCCTGGTTGTGTGGGGCCCCCAACTAATTTTTCTGTGGATCAGTGGCCCCTGACCCTAGAAGGGTTCCCCACCCCGATCTAGATGGTACTTGATTCTGCTGTGAGGGCAGGGGACTGGACTTGATGATCTCTTGAGGTCCCTTCCAGTTCTAGTATTGTATGATCGTATGATTCTGTGATCTCTTTAGGTTTCCTTTACATTACTTCTCAGGCCCCATAACATGAGTCTGTGACTAATGGAAGGAGAAGTAGTGACATTAGGAGCAGTTTACTTTTGTGGTCAGCTGACCATAATGTATAACAGACAACATTTCCCCTAGGGCCTGATGGGAATATGTTCAAAAATAAGTGTTTCATTTATAGGAGATATTGACATTGCAAAATTCCTTCCATTTCAAATTGGGATGGAAATTAAAAATACACGTTGAATCTCTCTAGTCCTGCACTTTCAGGACATGACTGGGGCCAAACCAGAGAATCTGCCAGACCATATTGAGGTCAATATTGTCTCGCAGCATTACTAACACTTCCACTGCTTACTGGACTCTTAGAAGACATTGCGGGGGGCGGGGGGTAAGTTAGAATTAAATACCAGCATAGAACACTGAGAGCCAGGACCGATGGCTGTAAACAAATTTTAGAGGATCATGGGAAACATGGCCACACCCATGATGAGTGGACATCTAATTAACTAAAATCATGCTGGACCATGGATATTGCTGGATGGACTAGAGAGGTTCAACCTTTATTATTTATTTATTTATTTATTTATTTTTGAAATGCAAAATTCTGAAAAGTTTCCAACTGGTAAAGTTGAAATGAAAATAATAATAAAGTGACATGGAGTAGCATTTTTAATTTTAAAATGGCATTGAAAATGTTGTTATGAACAAATAATTTAAAATGAAATTACGTTTTTCATCCTGAAAAGTTAATTTGTGAACATATTTTTCTTTGATACTCCTGGAAGAAAATTAAAAACCATCATTTTCTGTATTTTCTGATAGGAAAATTTTTCATGAAAAAAATGGATCCATTCTGGTCTGAGGCCATGAAAGTCAGGGAAGAGAAACAAGCTTATCAGGCATTTATTTGTTAATCATCTGAGTTAATGCACCATCTGGTACAACAGATTCCACACACATCTACGTTTTTGGAAACAACACATGCATATTATGGTATTCTGCTGAAATCTGCTGCATTCTTGCTATCCAAGTTTCCATCCTCAGTGTCTATCTTAACATTTATAATATCTGAAGTCTGAAAATGATTCACATCTCTGTTTTTACTTTAATAAATCAAGGTGTGAGAAAACTATCCAATAATTCTATTAAGCACATGAGCAATAAGGTGGGTCTCCATTTGCAATTGGTGAGTCAGATGGGGTACTGCTGATGAAACAAATGAAAAAGCTAAGTGTTCTGCTATGATCAAAGAGATTAGGCACGAGACTAGAAGTTAATAGGTTTCTAGTCCTGGATCTTACATGTTCCTTCGGTGTAACATTGGACAAACCTTTCACCTCTCTGAGCTTCATTAGTAACAGGAGAAGGGAGAATAATATTCATGTAGCTTATGTAGGGGTTCGGAGGTATAACTAATAATGATTCTAAAGTGATATATAAAAGCAAAATATTAGTAAGTTTGATCAACAGTGTTGTCAAGTCTCATAATTTTATTCTGTGTCTCGTATTGTTTTTTTTTAAAGACCTAGCTTCTGGAATCTGCTTGCTGGAGAATCTCGGCATTCAATTTAATAAAAAAGAATACTTTTCTAGCACTTGTGGTCAGGAGGAGAAGCTTGAAAATGTGAATTCCCAAAGATCAAAATTAAGAAGTAAAATGTAAAGGGCCACAATTTTATCATCATGATTTTGAGGCTCTGACTCATGATTTTTAACACTTGGGGTTGGCAACATTGAATCAGTGGCAGAGGTGGAATAGAACACAAGATTTCCAAATTCTTAGACATATGCTCATGTCCTCTTCTTGTTCCTCCTGCAACTTCAGGTAGAAAATTCACATTTACGATTTTTCATAGATCCCATAGATTTTAAGCCAAACAGAACCATTCTGATCATCTGATCTGATATCCTGCATAATGTGGTAATATGCTTCAGTGTGAAAATGGTCCTGTTTAGTGGTGTGAATGAATGGGTGTGAATTCATGTGAAATGAATTACTGATAAATTTCATAGTGGTTTTTATTAATAAGTCATCTTCAGTTTCGCACAACTCCATTGAGATGTATTAGGAAATCTTTCAGAAAATGAAGCAAGCCTCATCATTTGAAACACTTAGGGCATGTCTACACTGCAATAAAACACCAGCTGCTGATTTGGGCTCTTGGGCCTTAGACTGCAGGGCTATAAAATTGCAGACATCCAAGTTCAGGACCCTGGAGAATATATGGATTAATTATATTCCGGTATGAATGTGAACTAAATAACCACTCTGGTCATTTTTCACGTCAAACGTCTATGATAATGTGACCTCATGACCACGAGGTTTTTATTGTCTGAAACTGCTCACTTATTCTTTAAACAGCCAAATTCTTAGATATGCTATTCATGTAGTTATTGTAAAATAGTAGATCACCATAATTTAAAACTTTATTATCCTTTCCTGTTTGTTTAAGGCTGGATGGGAAAATGAAGATATGGAAAGATGTGCCAATTGTTCAGTTATGTCAGGAAAATAATCAGAGAATGTACTGAATATTAGTTAGCTTTTATTCAAGTTAAGGGAGTACTTGGTATTTGTCTTTATAAAAGGTTATATTATCCTTATAACTAGATTCTGACTTTGTCCTTGAGTTGGTCTCTTCAAAATCTTATTATAACAGTTCTTCATTTTAAATTCATAATGAATTCTGAGAATTGCTCATGATATTTAGTAATGTTACTGTTAAAATAGTGTTTGTAATCCATTTCATTGTTACACAATAGATACTAATTTATTCCAATATGTGATCATATTTGTCATATACATTCATGTGATAATATATGCCTCATATTTAAGAAATTTTACTTGTCTTCACTTTTTACCTAGACAATGTATGCATTATAAAATGCTTTTCAGTTTGTTCTGTGTTCTGTTTGGTACACTTTGTATGCTATTTTGTTCATACAGTATATGATTATTTTCTACACAAGTTAATAAATTCTCATTCCAAATAAGCACTTTGGAATCAAGAGGACAATATGTAAAAATGTTAACTGACATTCCCTGCTATTTCTTTGCAAGAAACAATATAAATAAAATCAAGCCTTACTATTGACATACATAAACAGTCCTAAAAATGCTAGTGTCAGCATTTTAGGAAAAGATATGGGGTAATTTCTTGGCCCTATTGAAGCCAATGGGAATTTCATCCAGATCTTTATTTCCAGTCCAAATAAAAACAAATGTGTTTTTCAATTTTCAACTTACTAGGCATTTCCACAATTCCCTTTTGCAGGTCTCAAAGTCTCAGTCTGTCTATGTCTAACATCATCTGATTCCCTGCCGGTCCCAAATTCACTGAAGGGTGGAGCTATGTTGCCTTTCTTTACAACCGTCTGATCAATGGGTGGTCCAGGGTGTGAAGAGATCCTGGCATAATTTAGACAGCCCAGGAGACTAAGGCTATGTCTACACTTGTGCTCTCCTGTGGTTCCCATACCTGTGTCTGAAAGTCCAGATAGGGTATGGACTGCCACTATTGTTACATGATGTTAGCACTGTCATTTCAGGGGCCAGATACCTAGTTTCTAGGTGTCACAAGGACACACTCTTGGAACTGCTTTGCTCTGTTGTGTTGGTACTCTGTACTAGAACTCCTTGACAGCACCCAGTCCAGCTTGCAGTAGAAAAGGAAGGTATGATAAGTTCTCCGGGAATGACTGATGGAGACTTTTGCTTTCCTGTACAGGGCCTCAAGTGCTTGTTGCATTCTTGTCAATGGGCTACAGTCTGCTTAATGGTCACTTTCTACTGCCTCCATGAAATTTCCCAGAACAGGTAGATGTTCCTGCTGCTCCAAGCAAAGTAATGGAGAATGGTTGACTCTAACCACTGTTCAGCACCCCTGTGCGGCTGATGGACTAAATGGCTGTTCTCCAAGCTCCATCCAGGTTCCTATGTATTGATCAAAATAATGCAGCAGAAAGCTGTTCTGATGCGATTAGTGCAACTCATTACTATCAGTGAAAACGGGAAGAAGGGGGACTTGATAGCTTGGGAAAGGTCAGGTAGAGAAGGGCTCAGTGAATTGAGGTAACTGGGGTAGAGGATCATAAAAATTGGAGACCTGTTTAATGCCCTTCCTCCCATCCCCACTGTACACTAGAACCAGTACAAGACTTAACCACAGGTGAGACATGTACTTAACCACATCCTCAGGCATGCTAGCTCACTTGCCCTTTACACATATGCTTCTGGGCTTTAAGTGTGGCCAAATAGGGGGTTATGGCACAAGCCCACACATTGACATGTGTACAGTCACTAATGTAGATGTACCTTAAGTAATAACAGTCTCCAGAGGCAGCCCTGTGGGCCACAGCACTGCCTAGAATCTCTGTGGAGTTTTATGCTGAAGCCCTACTCCTGATACACCCAGCCCAGCCCCTCTCCCAGGCATATTCCCTGTGGTGGAGTTTGCAGTGAGTTCCAGGGAAGGCCCCTCATGCTGTCTTCTTCAATGTCTCCCTTCTCCATTACCTCCTTCCCTCATCGCAGGAGTTCTCAGTCCCATTCTCTATGACCAGCTGCTTCCAATCTCCTCTGGTTTCTTATCTTGCCTCAGACTCCCCCTCACCCTAAGCCTCTGGGGCTTCTCTCACTGGCTCATACTCCCAGTCTTTATGCCCATCCAGTCACAATCTTCACAGCTCCCAATGCCAGACCTTTGCATTCCTTCCTAAGCCTAAATTACCAGTCTCATTGCCCAGTCAGTCCTGGTCTCCTCCAGGGATTCTTGTCCTAATCTCTGCCATCCTCACAGGCCAGGCTTTTGTACCTTCTGCATATGATTCTTGAAGCTTTCTCCTCTGCACTGCCTGGACCCAGAAAGAGGAGGGGGAAAGAGGGGGTTAGTGCAACTGTTATAGCAAAGAAAGAAACAAACTCTAAAGCATTTAAAAAGGATGCAGGGATGCAATCTCTATATTGGGACTCCTATAGAGAAGAAGACAGAGAAAAAGTCCTAAAGAAGTATTTCTAGGATTTGTGCTACACATGAACACAAAGTTATTTGTTGGTATGACCACCCCACCAGGACAGCTTACTTCATTACCAAAAAAGGCTTTTCATTTTCCTCACTGTGTGACCTATTAATGTTACAGGAATTCAATGGCAACTAATTTGGAGACATCCATCATTCTCATCACAGCTGCTGCAATGCCACCATGCACATAGGTGTTGAAATGGGAAAGAAATTAACAGTTCATTTCTGAAATGTAAACTTTCTCTCCCAGGGCCGGATAAGAGCTCTCCTTTTGAATGTGTGTGTGAGAGAAATCAGCCTTCTTACTCTATTTTAATGCAGAAACTGTAGATAGAAATGACTACAACATATTCCTGGTTTATCTGGAAACTATCAAGAGAAATACAACACAGGCAATACCACATCTTTCTTTTGAAATTCTGGTCCAAAGGAAAAATGAGCAATGGATGTTTTATAAGCTGTAGATATATTCAAGTAGCCAGATAGGTCGTAAACATGTCCAGAATAAACATTTCTTGTAATAATATGCATAATCCTGTCTGTGTATTTGGCCCATTATCTTTAGGAATTGTGACTGTAGTACAGTATCTTTAAATTTATTTGTTCATTTTGATTTGTGTAACAGTAAAAAAAAAAGAAGGCATCCATTGCAAAGCATTGGTCACTGATTATTCAAACATAAGCCCAGTATGCAGATCCCAGAGGGTAACAGCTCCTAACAAAATCCAACTATAGTCAAACTATAGCCAAGACACTATCCCATGAGCTCTGCTTCTCTGTATTGTTACTCTTCCTAAAGTCTTCTAAAAAAAAAAAGTCTAGTAGCATGTCCAGAAGCTGATCTGAAACAGGCTATTTCAAAGCAAAGTGAGGGAGTGACTTTATTGTGTCAAAGGGACTTCAACTCAAATTCCTCCACGGTGCAGCTGTATAAGGTACGTGGAGAGAGGTGATCTCTCAAGTAATCAGTTTATGTACCATCTAGAGCTAATAGATTGAAACACAATGACCAGGGGTAAAATCCTGGCCTTATTTAAATCAATGGCAAAAGTCCATTGACTTTAATGTGGAGAGGATTCCATTTATGCATTGCTGCTGGTAAAAACTATGGAAAAAATGGTCAAACTATCTTCTGTAAAGCAAAACTATATGTTGGTAATTGGATGTTGAAGAGGATCATGTTAAGACACATTGTACACTTCACTAATTATTCCAGTCATCTTTGTAGAACCTAATCCTAGTGATCAGATTTTATCACAGCATCATGTATGATTTCTGAATAATAACTTTATGGAGATGAAGGAAGAGACAATACCAGTTAGAGAGGCTGCAGTTTTTGGTATGTGGAAATATTAAGATATAGCTGATATTAAAGATTTATGACTTCAGTGAAGGTTTACATGTCTTAACTTGCTTTTTCCTGCTTTTCCAGCATAGGCAAACCTTTTCTGTAATATCAAATACTTTCCATTTAATAATTGACATTTCAGCTGCAAGGGCTGTGTTCCATGAAGACCTATTAATACCCTTCTGCAAACTTTTCAGTTTTGATGCCACTAAAAACAACCCCCTCAATTGAACATGCATGATATTGACTTGGGACTAGACTATGCAAACCAACATTTAATCATGCAGACATTGTTTCTAATTCAGGAAAATCAAAAGATGGAAAAAAGTTGTAACCTTTGAACCATTCTCAAAGTATGAATTAATATTTTCAGTAATTGACTTGTCTTTAAAACAATGTGTGACTATCAGAGGATGGGCAGGAAAGACTGTCTAATCTCTATGCTGTCTCCATCAAACTGACTATGACCCAAAATAGCCTCAGGTTATTAATATTGTAAATCTTGCTGCAAGAAATTTCTGGGGATGTACTTCACAGTCAAGGAGACAATTAAAAAGAGAATCAAGAAGCAAATCTTAGAAATCTTCATTAATAACAAATTTTCTAGTGCTTCTAGCATAAAAATGAATGCTTCTACTTTGCTCCCACAAATCACTAGAAAAATAAAATGAAATAAAATGAAGGCAGCGACAAGGAGTAAGTATTATATTGTTTACTAGTCAATGTCCATCAAAATCACACACCTTTCAATTCTTATTAAGAATCTGTCATACACATGGTTACTATAAAACATTAAAATATTCTAATGTATAACATGCTGATTAAGTTTCTTGACATAATCAAATAACTGAAGTTATAATGACACAATAAAAATAAGGGAGCCTATTTTATTTTATTTTATTTTATTTTATTTTAAGGGAATACCACGAGAAGCATTTTTGCCAGTGCCAGCAGTATCAACATTTGGATATACTTTCTGTGCCTTTTTAAGGCATTCTTGTTCTCTAAGTGCCGTGCTTTCTGAATGTGCTTGAATATTCAGCCACAATACATTCGGGAGCTTCACAGTTTGAACTATGTTTTATTTTCTATTTTACAAGAGAGTGCAAATTTTCAGACTCTCAAAATCCCAGCATACCACAGATGTCACATAACTAACACATACCCTCAAGCTATTATTAAAACAAACGAATATTTTCTATGCAAAAATTTAAATGACTTGTTATGGTGCCAAAGAGTTGAGGCCAGAAAAGAATTTGATGCAACCTCAATAAGTGCCTAAACATTGCACTTTTCCCCCCAGAGCTCAGACATCCTTAACAATGTTATGAAATAGCTGTGAAATGGAATCAGATGACAGAAAGGCTTGGGTGTGCATTAGAGTGCATCAAGCTCTCTTCTCTGTGCGCTACAAGCTAGATTTGTATTTTTTTTCCTTGCAACCCATTCTCCAGGAATACACAATGGAATTGGATCCTGGAGATCCTATTGGAAAAAAATACTTTGTTTTATTAGAGTTTGCACAGAACTAGATAAGGAACTAGAAAATCTTACTTGGAACAACAGTTCTTACAACAGTCACCATACCGTACTTTCATCATCAGCTGCAGGAATTGATTTCAAGCCTGGTATATGCTGCAGTTTTCTTGATAATTCCCCAGTTAGTTAAACAGGAAGGCACTATGACTGTCTCACAATGATTTATTCATTTAGATAAGTAGGAAAGGAGATGCTTACTTATGGCATTCACAGCAGGATCACAGAGCATCCTGTTGTCAGTATTCTAGTATTAAAATGAACATAAGCTACTGCAGGATGGTTCAAAACCAAAAATCAAGGAGAAAATGAAAGAAAAGGAACAACGAGAAAGAAAACATTTTACTTGCAGGCCTGACTGCTTGACTTGATTTAACCTGAGCATAATTATGGGCACTGTAATGGTCTTCTCTGAATTATTTATCACCAGTGATACTGGATATGACAGAGACTAAATATGGGTACAGATAATGGCACTTAGATAACATAGTTATTGTTTTAGTATCTAGCCACTTGTCTCACCTATATGCACTCAGTACACATTGACACTCCAGTGAATCCTCAGCTGGTGTAAATTGGTGTAATGCCATTAACTTCAATTGAGTTAAGGTAGTTTATGTCCAGTTTACATTCAGGAGCAGTCCCAATATTCTTATCTTGTAAGGGGAGGAGGTGTCTACTTTACATTTCTTTCATGGAAGTATGGAAACTTGTGAAATTGCAGTGAGAACTACTAAATGGTAATACTGTCTGCAGCACTGATCACTCATACATTCATGCACACGCTGCATTATATATGAAGGGTCATATCCTTTCAGAAATAGCTACAACCATCTTTGTAATTGACTGAGAAACCACTGGCCCAAGGAAGAACAGGCACTACCTCTTAGTGCTAAACAGACCAGTACAAACTGGACTGGCCAAAGCACAGGAGAATATTCTATAGGGGACAATAATTTACTATCTCCTGGGAAATGGGCTAGATATCATAAAAGTTCTTCTCCTTCTCTAATTTCTTTGATTTCATTAAGTGCTCTGAAAAGGTAAAATTCAGTTTACTCTTGGAATAAGCACCAAGAACTTTCCGTGATTTTGAGCCAAAGATTTTAAAGGAACATCCGTTGTGTTGTTATTTTATCATTAATTTATTTTGGTTTGTAGAACACACTAATCAGTGCATGTACCAAAGGAATGATCATTAAAATAGCATTTTATAAAACTGGCACAATCTCTCTCTCAAACCATATGCTCTGTTACTTAGCCTCTATTACCCCTTCTGCCCCTGACACTATACACTACAGTAAAACCCGGGGAAACAGATAGTATGTCATAAAGATTGTGAAAGCCTGACTTTGATGATGCAAGTTGGGGGAAGCTAGTTCTAGAGCTAAGGATCTCTCTCCAGCTACACCCTGCAAGTGACCATCTAAAACTAGTTAATTCAAGTATTTCAAATGCTTGAAACTGCCACCGAATCTCACAAAGAGAGAACTAATTTAACCTGAATGCCTATCATTCTAGCCTCACCATCACAGTATTTCTGGAGCCAGAAATCACATATATGTTATGAGGATTTTGAGATCTTTAAAGCAATGTTTTGTCCTCAGTTCATATGCATATTTCCCGTTGCTGGCCACAGTTGTATTGTGTTGGTTTTACAGGTTACAACATAATTGTTAAATAATGTGCATTCTTTCATTATCATAGAATTAAGTTGACTGTGATTTTGCATAATTTACTCACAAGTTGAACTTAAAACAAACGTCATACCAATTATATAGATATTATTGTATATAGTTATAATCATGCATGCAAGATGTTTTAGTTGTTGCTGTTGTTGTTTTCAAAAGCCATCTGTTGCCACCCAGAAATATTCAGCATTCTTGGTGAAAAAAACCTCTCTCATGAATGACTTTTTGGAAGAAAGTTAGTAGGAATCACATGAAGACATAAGGATAACATACTTTGATTAGTGTATGTACAACAGCCACCAAAGTCTAAATCATGTCGAAGTATGGTTTTGATTTCTGCCGTGAAAGGAGGCATAAGCAATTGTATAACATATATTGTACTCTGTAAAACATTTCACTTATTTCACAGCTTTCAGATAATATGAGAGCCACATCTTATTCAGGTGTTATTATAGTATGTTCATTTCAATATTATATCAACTTGTTGCAGTGATCAATACAGATATGTGTTCCAGACTACATGGCTGTATCTGGCTTAAAGTCTGTAAAGTACTTCCATATAGTTACCATACTGAATGGGCAGAGAAAAATAATTCAACCTCAGACACATGTTATGAATAGAAGTAATTTCCAGAACTGTTTCACATTTGCCCAGGAACAGTTCTTCAAGTCCTTTATTATTCCTGATGTTCCATCTAATGTCATGGCATTTGCATACTGGAAAATTGGCCTTAGACTTATTATTCCAGTTGTTTGTATTGTAATATGCTTGACAAAATTGAAATCTTATCAAGTCTTTTTTATTGCATAAGAAAG
Organism: Pelochelys cantorii; assembly: GCA_032595735.1. NCBI lineage: Eukaryota > Metazoa > Chordata > Testudines > Trionychidae > Pelochelys > Pelochelys cantorii. The sequence goes on from CM064331.1 coordinate 31,487,799, forward strand.
TTTATCACTATGTGTGTTCTTGACTTCAAAGTCCAACACTGTATCTTGGAAACTAGCATTTAATCTGAAATTTGTGACAATATGATGTCCAAAACAATCTCCTTCACTAAAAAGCCACTAAAGTCTCAATGAATTGTAACACTTTAGTTAGAGATGAATCTGTCTTCCCAGTAGTACTGATGGCTATTTTAAGTCACAGAATCTTTGTAAAATATCTCAAGTCTCCACAGATCACTTCTGAAATGAGACATCTTTTGACAAATAGGAGCAAGTGTAGTTTGGTGGCTAGAATGGATAAAGGATGACTTTTAGTTTATATTGCTGACACTCATGGATTTGTTTTATGATATAGTGTGTTTCATTTGGTACCTGATTTACTCTTTGTGAAATAAGCATAATAATGTAGTACCTAATTCATGCATGCAGTTAAAACACCTCAAGATCCTGTTAATGAAGGGGCCATGTTATTACGAGAAATGGGCCCAAATTAAAAGGCTCTGATCTGATCATCCCCTAATTTGTGCAAATTGAGATGGAATCAATTTGGCTCCAGTATCTTTCAAGATACTGCTAATCCATGTTAACTGCAAATGTAACTATTTTCTTGATAGTATAATGGAACCACTTTCTTGTGATGTGGGCAAAAATGTAGTGTTTGTTTCATTGCCTGACACTTGTGGACCAATATAACACAAATCACTCTTATATAGTGTGTAAACTGATGGTTTGTGTAAAACAAGTACTAGAGTTCTGCAAACAAGACTTCTAATGTAACAGCAAATCTCAGTAGAAACTACTGGATTTTACCTAGATTTTCATCAAAATAATTAATTTTGCATGAATTTGATATCATCTGTATGTTGGCCCAAATTTGCGTAAAGATGGGCTTAGAGTGACTCAAAAATAATTTTCAGGAGCTTTACGGTTTTTTGATAAAAAGCAGAGGTGGGAAAATATTTGTGATAAAAAGCAAAACTTCTTACCAAGTTTGGCCAACAGCATGCCATAGTCCTCCAGACAGGAAGATAATGTAAATCAGCAGCTGAGCGTTTCTTATCACCCTACAAGGTGCTGGACACCAATAACTCACACTGAAAACAAAGGCAGAGTGATGACAGCCTTCCCGCAGCGCTACTGTTACATGTTTCTTGGATTTGTGCTACCAGCACTATCCAACTGACATAGCTACTGTCATCGACTAGTCTCCGAACGACGAACACTCAGCCTCCTGGTTCATTCAACGCTACAAATGACTGAAAACAAAGATGGTACCAATGCCACAGAAGAAGAGTTTAAACTTCCCCTGGGATAAGATTTTGGATTCTATCTCTGTTGATTCCAGGAAAGGAAAATGTAGATACTAAACAGCATTGAAAAAGAAAATGTCAAATTCATATTTTCTGTAGGTCATTTTAAAATGGGCAAAATCACCAGGCTCATACGATATGCTATACAGAAATAAAGTACCCTTATGTTAATATTTCCTACCAGTAAATTAGTCTCCTGGGTGTTGTCTCTGTTGCAAGTTATGTTGTGTCACCTGCTGTAAGCTGCATTATTGTAAGAAAATCAGATAAACATTGAGAGCTATGATGTGATTGAAGGAAGGCCAGGAATCTATGGATATAAATGAAACCATTAAGATTCAACCAAGATAAAGAATCTGTGTTATTGTTAAAAGAAATTTAAAGGGGGATCAGAAGGCACTTCTCCAGAAATGTTTAAAATACTTGGTACTATTTCTTGCTTTTTAGATTTTTTGCCCACACTAACAAGTACCTTTGCCTACTATTTAATACTACTTTGTCAAAGACAAGTTATAGTATCTTTAAAACAACCTACCATAATCACTAGGCCCTCAAAACATGAACATATTTTCCATTAGACATGAATTTTAAAGCATGCCAAATGTCAGCAATACCGCTATAAAAAATACCAGTAACCTATGAAGTCAAAGCTGGTTATTCCCTTCCTTACATGTAAGAATATTGGTATCCTGTACTTATTTTCCATCCACAGTAATGATCCTCCCTACACAATTAAACATCAAGATGAGTTTCACTGCACTATCTCACATAAGATTCTATATCCAATAACATGTGCCTACTTTTCTTCACTGAGGATATGTCTACACTACAGTGTTATTTCGAAATAGCTTATTACGAAATAACGCGTCTACACACAAAATGCATTTCGAAATAGCATTTTGCTATTTTGAAATAGCGCGTCCACACTGAGTGGACTCTGAATCGCATTTAAGGCTGGCCGGAACCAGTTCCAGCAGGGCACCAGGTCAGGATTACCGTGTGGGGCTGCTGCCTGAGGCTATGTGAGGTCTGTGCTTAAAGGGACCCCCCCCGGACAGCTGGTTCTCAGCTTTCCCTGCTTGCTTGTCTACCTCAATGAGGGACAGCAACGCATTTTGTCTCTGTGTGCTCTGGTTGCCCTCACTCGGGACAGCACAGTACTCTGCAACATGGAGCCAGAGCTGCCCCTGGGCACTCTGGTGCTTCTTCTGGACACTTTGCTGTGAGCCTGGCTGTACTTTCTGCAGGCTGCCATCTAGGAGGTCCATTGGGGGGCTGTCAGTATCCAGGAGGCCCTGCAGGAGAGCTTCCACCCTGAGGAGCACTAAGAGCCTCCCTGGTCTGCCCCACTGGGGGTCTTGTGCCTCATTCTTCCCTCACATCCTTCCACTTACCCCTCCCTAACCCCCCTTCCTGATGTCAAATAAAATACACGTATTTTCATGAACACAAATTCTCTTTATTTAACAAAACTGGGAGGGAGGGAATGAAACTCTGGTGAGACTGGGGAAAGGAGGCGGGAGAGGGGAGGGGGAAACCTGGGAGGAGGGAGTTGGAAGGGGGAAGCAAGGGGAAGAAGGGGGAGGGAAGCTCAGGGCTCAGGGTTGGGAGTCTCGCCGGACCAACTTGATTTTCATGCAAACCTGCTCCTGGGTTCACATGTGGCCTTTGGTGGCCAGGCTGGCAGCTATCTTGCCATAGACGACCGTGTTCCTCCGTCTAGTGCGGTGATCATGGATGTTGGGGGCATCCCCCCAAACCTGAATAAGGTCCATGATCTCCACCCTGGACTAGGAAGGTGCCTGCCTTCTCTGGGCCCTGGCAGGCTGCTGGGAGCTGGCAGACTGCTCCTGGGGAGTGGTGGAGGGTTGGCTACCAGTGGCTTGCTGGCTCATGTTTTGGGGCCACTGGGTCAGGGGCAGTGACAGCTGGCTCTGGGCTGGCAGGCTTGGAGCTGGCACAGGCACTGTGGCCAGAGTCTACCCCTTCAAGGGCTCCAGGGACAGGGGGAGGGAGAGAAGTGTTCTTGGTTGAGGCTGGAGTAGCCACCAGGGCACCCTGGGAAGGCTGGAGGCTCCCTATTTCGAAATAAGTGTCTACACAGCATTTATTTCAAAATAGCTATTTCAAATTTGGCGTTATTCCTCATAGAATGAGGTTTACCAAATTCAAAATAAGTGCTCCCCTTATTTATTTCGAAATAGAGGTTTGGCTGTGTAGACGCTAGGAAAGTTATTTCGAAATAAGGGCTGTTATTTTGAATTAACTTTGCTGTGTAGACATACCCTGATGCTGAAACTAGGAGATAATTGAAGTCAACCAGTCCATCAATGCCCCTGCAGAACTTCATTAAGATTCCATAAACTTTTATTTGATTTGCATGAGATATATACACTGTTAGGCTGCATCTAGACTGGCAAGTTTTTCCGCAAAAGCAGCTGCTTTTGCGGAAAAACTTGCCAGCTGTCTACACTGGCCGCTTGAATTTGCGCAAGAACACTGACGATCTAATGTATGATCGTCAGTGTTCTTGCGCAAATACAATGACTCTCCCGTTCGGGAAAAAGCCCTCTTGCGCAAATGCTTTTGTGCAAGCGGGCCAGTGTAGACAACTGAGAACTGTTTTGCGCAAAAAAGCCCCGATGGTGAAAATGGCGATCGGGGCTTTCTTGCGCAAAACCGCGTCTAGATTGGCACGGACGCTTTTGCGCAAAAAGTGCTTTTGCGCAAAAGCGTCCGTGCCAATCTAGATGCACTTTTCCGCAAATGCTTTTAACAGAAAAACTTTTCCGTTAAAAGCATTTGCGGAAAATCATGCCAGTCTAGACGTAGCTTTAATGTTTTAGCCAAAACATTAACAGGCACATTCCCAAATATGGACAAAGAAAGGCTAGTCTTGGTTTTGATGGCTGAGTTGACCATGTTCCACCTTAACATAGCGGGATGTAGTAATAATTCAGTACATTATGTTGTATTAAATCTATATTTGTATGCAGAGTTCTCCTTCTGGCCTGCATTACCACGAAACAGTGATCCTCTGCAGCTTTAGTTTCATACTTTAGACCCTGACAGATTTTCTTCATTTGGCCATGTGAATATGCGGTGTGTTTTCCCTCCTTATAATTTCACTGTATGCTGTAGTCCTAGAAGTAGGTGGCATGTAACTGCTTAAATAGCATTAAAGAGATTTTAGACATATTTTGGAAATAGTTTATTGCTTAAGATCATGTTGCCCTGGTACTTGTCCATCAGTAAAATCTTCAGGAAAAGAAAGCCCACATAACGAAGAAAGAAAAAGTCTGAAAGAGAAAAAAAATAACTGTAAGCACACATCTTCATATCTTTTCCCCAGACACTCACTTTCCTTTTAAAATCTGCATTTATAAAGCATTACAATTCTCTTATTAAGGATGGTTCCATTCCACCCTTTCTTTTCTTTGCACCTTTGATGTCTTTGGCCTTCTACATCCAGTTTTCTTAAAGAAAAACTATGTGAAGCAAATTTCATCTAATTTAAATTACCTGGGGAAGCCATGATTTGCTGTCTTAATTATGAACAAATATTGATTTGAGCATGCCATAAGACCTCCCAGAATAAGGCCCCACTATCTGCATCTGTTGAAAGAGACTGCCAAAAAAGTATATTTCAGCCTCCAACATGTAAAATATGCATAGTCAATTAAAAAAATCCTGACATCATTTCAAAAAAGTTTTACTAATTTGCTGCAGTCCCTGGGAAGCGCTAAGTTACATTCCAACAACTCATGTAAGTTTTATGTGTCTATTTAACTTCCCTTTTAGAAAAGTGTATTTTCCCTGGCAATTCTTACATGAGATGATAGGGTATTTCCAAGATAGAAGATTTTCCTTCTAGCAGAGTTCTTACATACAGTAAACACATACACGTGAATTTCAATACTCCATTACAGTGGCACTGGAACTATTTTAGGATGGCCATGCTGAGCTATGCCCCCCTGCAAATGTTCACACCCTTCACCACCCCAGGCTGGTGTCACACCGAGGGTTGCCAACTGTCCCAGATTGGATGCCATTCCTGAAAATGGCATCTAGTACATCCAGTCCAGGAGAGTTGGCAACCTAGCCACAGATGAAGGTGGCTGAGGAACCTCAGGCTGGCCATGGGACCCCAAATGGCAGGGATTCTTGGGATGGTGGGACCTTGGGGATGGTGGGCTGCAGAGCCTGTAGAATGGCAGGCAGTGGGACCCTGGGGAGTGGTGAAGCCAGAGGAGCTGACAGGATTCCAGAGGGGCCACCCTGAGGCTGGGAACTGAGGCAGGCAGAGCTGGCAGTGGATTAGCATCAGGGCCAGTCCCTGAGCACAAGGAGCCATGTGTAAAACATGAGGAGCAGCACCCCCCCACACACCCGTACTTCCCACGCCTATGCTCCATGAGCTGTTTTCAAAGGGAGGCATAGTAAGCTGCCATGTTCATTATAAATACTTGTTTTTGCCAGATGTTGTTCTTCTATGTATGTTTTTTAGTTCTATATAATTGGCAGTATTTTTTCCCAATTCGTTAAAAAATCCTGAATATACATGATTAGGAAAAGAAATCCGTTTTTCAAATATTACATTTGGCATTTCATTTCTGTGCTTACTGATGTTATGGACATTTAGCACATACTAATTTCATACACATTCCAATGGATAAAAATGAAATTTTTCCTTTTATGGGTAAAAAATGGTTCCTTGTGCCTACATTTGCTTTTTGTGTATTCCTCTGTGCCATAGCTGCATGCCAATATAGTCCCCACAAAATTACAACAAATAAAACATGAACCTTAACTCAAACCTAAAATAAACATAGCTACACTTTCCTGACCACCAAAGTACTTTTAATTAACATAGGTTGGATTGTTTTATACAGCTGCAATCTAAGATTAGGAACATATGATTCTGGTGGTAACATTTCTTGACATTTTCAGAACATGTAAAGCATCTTGACTTTAGTTCAAACATAGCATGCAATATGTAGCTTTGTCAAAACTACCCCCCTCCCTCCAAAAAAAAAGAATACTGTAAGGATTTATTGAAGATCTCATGAGGAATTAATAAAGAGAGTTACAAATGATCATCTGCATTAGTATATCATCTTCATGGAAATCACTGAACACCTTGTTTGGGTATGTCTACTTGCACCCTAGTTCAAACTAGGGTGCAAGTGTAGACATACCCTTGGAGATCAAAAAGCTTAGACTCAGCACAGAGGCTAAATAATGAATAGCCATGGAGTTGATAAGATGAATATCTTATCAGATAATATCTTTATTTCATGAGATTTTCCTGGCCTTTAAGGACAAAAAAGGGGATAATTGCAAAAAACCATAAGAATAGTATACTGGCTTAGACTAACGGTCCATCTAGCCCAGTGTTCTATTCTGATAGTTGCCCATGCCAGGTGCCCTAGCAGGAATGAACAGAACAGGCAGTTATCAAGTAACCCATTCCTGACACCCATTCCTAGCTTCTGGTATTACAAATCCATGGACATGGATTTCATCAGTTTTTTTCAGAACTTCCACCTATACATTCATCTCCATGTAGATAATATGCGGAATAGAGTTGATTCTGCCAGTTGATAAGTGTTGACTTTAAAACATTCACTCTATAGCTGTGAAGGTATGTTTTCCATCTGTGTTACTGTGGTAGTGTTTGCCTTTATGTCAAAGTCACTTATCTAATAAGATTTTAGATATCAAGTGAGAACAATTGAGTGGGATCGATTGAACTGAATTGGATGAGTTTGCACCCAATTTATAGGATGAATATTTATTGGAAGGCAAACACTGACAAATAAATTTAATTTCTATATATTGATGTTTGTCAGTATTTGAACAATAAACTATCTCCTGCTTTTTTTTCAAAATTATATTGACCATGTTTATCATAGTAGTGCATAGGGGTCAAGTACTGTACTAGGCACTGTACAAATATAGCATAAGAGATTGTCCCTCCCTGGAGAGCTCATCATCTAAATAAACAAGACAGGCAAAGAATAGGGGATAAGTATATTGCACAGAACAAGTACCTACTATCAATGAGTGATTTTCTATACTTCTAGAAAGCCATCCTGCTGTACTTAGGGCTCTCACTGGGAAAGTATTGGATCCACTGAACAGACTGTAGGCTTTCACAAAGTTGTGAAAGTTCCTGCAAGAGCTATGAAATTCCAGCTGTTTGGATTGTGGCTGCCTTTCAGACATCAAAAGCTTCATTTATTGCTAGAAAAGGCCTGTTTAACATTGGCAATAGTCAAACAGGCTTTATCCCCCCCCGCCCCCCGCCCTTGAAGAAACAAAAACAAACACAAGGGAATCATGGAAGTATAAGATGGAAAAGATCTATTAGCTCATCATTGTCCCCCTGCCAATGCAGATTTTTTTTTCAAAGCTTTGTTCATTCCAATTTAAATGAAGCTTTTAAAGTGTCTGCAGAAATTTGCTTCTCGGAGCAATGGTCCTCAATCTAGCATCCACAGACACACCAGGTGGTATTTGGAGTCCTTTCTGCTTGTCAGAAGAATTAATTTCAATGAGAAATAAAGCAGTTGGGAACTGTGAAGCTGGAAGGAAAACATGGTCCATGAGCAGATATTTCCCTTACAAAGTGATCTGGAGAATTTAAAAACAAACTGGAGAATCATCATCTGAGGTAAATGAATCCAAAATGCTAGCCTTGCCTGGTACTTGTCAATGAATAATTTCCACAGTGAAGGCTCCTGCAGAAAAAGCTTCAAGTCTGCCATACTTTAAATTCACAGAACAGTGTGGTCATAAGACACATGCATTGACAAATGCATTGACAAAAGGAGTTGAGCAAAAATGTTTCAGTGAATAACTGATTCCATGAAAAATGCCGTAGCATTTTCTATTCAACTATTTGAATAGAATTTGTATTGTGTCTCCTGACTAGTTTTGACAAAACAAACGAACAAAAAAAAGATAAAGTTTGGCAATATCAAAGCCATTTTGATTCAACAGTACTAAACTACTTGGCTACGTCTAGACTGGCATGATTTTCCGCAAATGCTTTTAATGGAAAAGTTTTTCCGTTAAAAGCATTTGCGGAAAAGTGCATCTAGATTGGCACGGACGCTTTTGCGCAAAAGCACTTTTTGCGCAAAAGCGTCCGTGCCAATCTAGACGCGATTTTGCGCAAGAAAGCCCCGATCGCCATTTTCGCAATTTGCTTTTTTGCGCAAAACAAATCTGAGCTGTCTACACTGGCCCTTTTGCGCAAAAGGTTTTGCGCAAAAGGACTTTTGCCCGAACGGGAGCGTCAAAGTATTTGTGCAAGAAGCACTGATTTCTTACATTAGAACGTCAGTGCTCTTGCGCAAATTCAAGTGGCCAGTGTAGAAAGCTGGCAAGTTTTTCCGCAAAAGCAGCTGCTTTTGCGGAAAAACTTGCCAGTCTAGATACAGCCCTTGAGTTTTTACAGTCATAAAATGGCCAAAATAGCTGGTTGGTAGATTACAAGACTTGAAGGGACAATTGTGATCATCTAGTCTGACTTCCTGGGTAACGTAAGTTATAGAACTCCCCAAAAATATTTCCTAGAGAATATCTTTACAGAAAACATGAAATCTTGATTTAAAAATTGCCAGGTATGTAAGACCATTTGTAAGTTGTTCCAATGATTAATTATCCTCCTTCTAAAAAAAATTTACACTGTATTTCCAATCTGAATTTGTCTGTCTTCCACTTCCAGCCATTGGATCATGTTATACCTTTCTCTGCTTGATGGAAGAACCTATTACCAAATATTTTTTCCATGTAGTTACTTATAGACTATAATCAAGTCATACCTTAACCTTCTCACTGTTAAGCTAAATAGATGAAGCTCCTTTGGTCTAACCCTTTAATCATTTTTGTGGCTTTATCATTGTATTGAGATCTTTCTTGAATTATAGACATCAAAACTGGACACTATTCCAGCAGTGGAGCACCATTGCAAATACAGAGGTACAATAACCTTTTTTATTGCTGTTTTTTTCCTGTTTATGTATCTAAAGCCAGCATTAGCCCATTTGGCCACTGCATTCCACTGGGAGCTCCAGGTCAGCGGGTTATCTAGCCTGACCATTAATGTTTTTAGTCACTGCTTCCCAGAATAAAGACCCCTATCCCATGCTTTGCTTTTGTTCCAAGATATATACATTCGCATTTAGCTGTATTAAAATGCATCTTGTTTGTATGTATGTGCCCAGCTTGCCAAGTGATCCATATTGTTCTTTATCAATGATCTGTCCTCTTCATTATCTACCACTCTCCCAATTTCTGTGACATTTGCAAACTTTTTGTTTTCTTCCATGTCATTACCAAAAATGTTAAATAGCGTAGGACCATCAAATGATCCCAGTGAGACCCACTAGAAACACACCCGTTCAATGATGATGCCCTGTTTACATTACATTTTAAGTGCCATGCAGTGCCAAGTCAAACATCTTACAGAAGATTAAGTACACTGCATCAGCACTATTAGCTTTATCAACAAAGACAGTAATCTCATTTTAAAAGATATTGAATTAGTTAGAGATGGTAATACCTCTCCCTTCTTATAGCTTTTAGATGAGTAGTAAGGAACTCACTGGGATGAGGGAAACCCAGGTATCTCTGCTTAAGAGCAGGAGGACTTTGAAATTGGATCTCCTACATTACAGGGGATAGAATGCCCTCATCAGTGGGGATAGGAAATTCTATGTTAGGCATCTCTCAATCTCTGCTTCTATAAATAATGAAATACTCTTTAGCACAGGGACTGGAACTTGGGTTTTGTATATCTTAGGTAAGTGCCTTCATTACCAAGCAATGGAAGCATTCTTCCTCTCTTTCATGATCATTCATAGTGGCAGTTCACAGATTCACAGTCTTTCATAGTCACAACAAATGAGCTAAAAGTTAGAGGAGACTACTGTTTCCTTCCACCCTGCACCCTGCCTAGTAAGCCTAATCTCGTGTTTTTGTTAAAACACCTACAATCAAAACCATGTTTTTTATGTTGGGTTGAACAAAGTGTTTCACTTGATCTCAAAAGTTTTCTGACTTCGATTTGCCAAAAACATTGGCTTTCAGTTTCACCCCAAACTATTTTTTAATATTTTTCAGATTTTCAGATATTTTTCAGAATGAGTGAGCAGTTTTTCATTGTTATTTTACAATAATGGCCTTACAGACTAACATGGCTACCCCTCTGAAACTTTTGAAAATTCAGAGTTAAGTAACAACTTTCTCTTGTTTGGTAGCAATTCTGCATACTAGGGAAGATGTATCCTAGTATCTGTGATGCCTTCTGTTACTGTGGATAATCACTTCTGCCTATGTTTTCAGTTCCTGTTACCACACTACTCCAGTATTTTTCTGATAGCTGTGATGTTACAATATCCTAGATGATATCCATATTGTGCAATCTGTAAAGGTGATAAGTATATTGCTATTTTGTTCTGCTGTTGTTATTTGTTGTGTAAATAGGACAAGGGAATCCATAGTAAGATGTATTAATAGTTGTCTACTAGGGTATGTCTATTCAGTAGCTGGGAATGTGCTTCTCAGTGTGAGCACTGCTTCAGCTAGCAAATTCAAAATAGCAGTGTGGCACAGAATCATGGGTGTCAACTCAAGCCAGCCACCAAGTATATTCCTAGTGGTTGGACAAGTTTGTGCAGAGATGGCAAACATGAGCTGCCACCCATATCTCTGAAGCCTTGGACTCATGTGTGTCTGTCTACCCACACTGGGAAGCAACATCTTAGCTTCAGTGATAACATAATTATGTTTTACAACATTGTATTGGGAGGGGATTTTATTAAAGAGCACATAAGGCATTTAGGCACACAAATCCTATGGTCATTTAGTGGAACTTTTGCATTGATGTCAACGAGAGTCATATTTTGGCCACATACCCATGACATAAGCTGGACTCTCCAGTGGCTCTTGTGGGGCGGGACTTTCAGAAGTCACTTTGGAGCACAAGTCCCAATGAATGTCAATGTGTGGCTTTTGTACAAACATACAGCTAAGACATTGCCCAGCTCTCTGAATATTTTTATCTAAGTCACGTGAAATGACAGGCCAGACTAATAGCCCGCTGGACTACCTATTCCTTTATGGTTTTCTGACCAGTGTAACACAAAATATGTGTTAATCTAAATGAAAAGAAACTTAGTTGCCCACTTAGGCTAGCCCACTTACACAGGACTAGGAGTTAGTGTAAGAGGCAACATGTAGCTGCAGTTGCCCAGCAGGAGCAGTAGTGTGAAACTGTTAATGCTGTTGCTCATGGTTTCTTCCAGAGCATCCTCTTGGTCCAAGGAGAAAAGCTGCACCCTTCAAACCAGCTCAGTTCTTCTGCCTACCAAAGCACCACCTACTGTTCCCATCTAGTCAGATTGGGGGGAGAAGATTCACAGGTCTCCCACAAATTCTGCTCTTCCCTCATGGCACACGTCTTGAATTTCAATTCAGAGAGACCATCGAGGTGGGGAAAGAGGTGAGCTTTACTTCCCTTGCAAGAGAAAATGACAATGTTACTCTAATTTTGAAAAAAAAATCACAATGTCTCCTTATGGTTCTTTAATGTGAAATCAGAATCACTGCTTAAACAAATGTAGCCTTTGGTTAGGAACGGTAAATCCATCCTGTTTTGCTCATCCCTACAGAAAAACAAACAAACAAACAGTGTTTTGGTGCAGAAATCTGCAGATCCATTATACCCAGCACTGACTGGAATGCAGTTGGCAAAGAGGCTAATTTTCAACAGTTGTGTTTTAGTAGCAGTTTTTTTTAATTGCCTTGTTATTTGGCAGAACAATACATTATTTCCCCACTGGGCAGCCCCTCTGTTATACTTTAATATTTTTATGGCCTTAAATATAATTTCTTTGGAAATGACAGGACATTTTCTTTAATTTATATGATTAACCAAACCAGGAGCTGGAAAGATAATGTTTTTTAACTTCCTTTCTGATGAATAATAAATGTCACATAGGAATTAGAAAGTAGGAGGTAGTTCCATGTGCCATCTGCTGCAAAAGGGAACAGAAGAAACATATTAGACTTTAAATTAGGGATAGCTTCATGGAATCTAAAAGATGAAAGGAAACCATACTGATCACTTGAAAAGTAATATCAATCTCTATTAGTCAATTCAATTCCCAGTACTTCAAGATATTCTTGATGTCCCACTGAGAAGTATTTATAAAGTATGTATTAAATAAAAGTAATGCATCATAAAGTACACACAGTTTTCTGATTATTTACTGAAGTTTCTTTTGCATCTACATAAAGATGCCACAAGCAGTGCTTTCAAAGAGAAGGTTTGAAGTATGTTACCATACTAAACGTGCTGTATTCCCATAGCAACTAACAATTCATTACAGGTAAGGAGAGCAGCACAGCTACATAAAATCCATTGATTTACAAATAAATATCTACATTTTTACTGTCCAACCTAGTTGGTGTGTGTGTTTGTACACAAAAGACCTTTTCACTCTTCATCTGTTTGCAAATCCTGATAATTCATATAAAAAGAACCATTTCTACGTTGCTTTAGTTACTTCTGAGGTTCCAGGTAAATTTAAATGTGTTGACTGATCTATAAAGCCCTACATGGCCTGAAGGACCCGCCCCCAACTCAAAACACAGTGCCACAGGTGCAGGCTGTGTAAACACTGGTTCTAGATCTCCCTTAATAGAGCTGGGAAGGCATATACTCTAAGTGGTTTGGGGCTTTGGAATGTCCTAATGTCCCTGGTCTGAAACAGCCCAGATTTACCAACTGTCAAGCTAGACTGCAGGGCTCTTTTAAATGCAATTCAATTTAATTTATTTTTTTCTTGTTTTGGCTTTTTTTTATGGTAAAGGGATACTGAAATACTAGCCATTGTGTTAGAATGCTATTGTTTGTCATTTGTCCTACTGTTTGGGTGAAAGGAACGAGCTGGTTGAATTCTTTATTTGGCTTTTTAATGTTAAATAACTGGGACAGTGCTTTTTATTTTTCTAATTACAATAAAATGTACAAAATATTTGAAAACAGACTTAAAAAACTCCTCACAGTTGGTTACAGCAGAAATAGCTGTGCAGTGATGATCTTGTGTCTTTAAACTGGTAAATCTTTCAACATCATTTTGTTTAAACAGGAAAAGGGGGGGACGAATAGAAGACCAAATGATGTGGGGAGGGGAATCACTATATGTGAACTTGTGGATAACAGGTCATAAGCAATTGACAATGGGGGTTTATGGTTTATATGTGTAAGCAGGGTCTGAATGAATGTTTCCCAGAGAGCTAGTTGGGCAGGGGAGAGACTTTGGCTGTGTTTAGGTAATTACGGTTTGCTCCAGCTCTGTTTACAAACTTAGCAGATAGAGCAGAGTCAAAGTGATCAGCTTAGGCTCTGGTTGGATTACAAATCAGCTTAGTACTGAATGCAAGGGTAGTGAAATATGGTTAACAATGTTGTAAACCCTGCTGGTAAGCGACCAGGGAGCTTTGCGACCGGGTGCTCGCGAACAGGGTGAGTGCTAACAGGAGGGAGTTTTGAGAGGCTCTCCTGGAGGAGGAGAAGGAAGGAGCAAACTAAAGCACCTTGGGGTAAGTGGCTGCTTATATTTGGAGGTTTTGGGCTTGTGTGTGTTTGTTTGGAGTTTGTTTGTTTGGAGTTTGTTTGTTTGTTTGGAGCGTTTGGAGTGCTGAGCTGAGTGTGTTTGTTTGTTTGTTTGAAAGGCCGTGTGCTCAGGCAGGCAGGCAGGCAGTTGGAAGCTGATTAGGTTTGAATTGAAACACCGTGTGCTGATTGGCTGAGCTGTAGGCAGAGGGAGGAGCTATCAGGGAGGCCGAGCACTTAAACCCTGCTGGTAAGCGACCAGGGAGCTTTGCGACCGGGTGCTCGCGAACAGGGTGAGTGCTAACAGGAGGGAGTTTTGAGAGGGGAGCTTGGGGGGAGCCAGTGACTTCTATTGCCCTTAAACTAAATCCTTTATAACAACCTCTATCTGAAACATTTAATTAACCCTCATATATAATTAGAGTAGGAAATGGAGGCAGAAGCCCAGCAGCAGAGTGGGGGCTATCCTGTTTATTGTGTCGAGTGCAGTATGTATGACTACCTACCCTGTGGGTGGGTGGCGTATGTGTGCGCTCGATGCAAGGAGCTCCTGGCCCTCAGAGACCGAGTGCGTGCTTTGGAGGCCAGGGTGGCTGAACTGGAGGAGCTAAGGAAGGCAGAGGTGTTTGTGGATGAGACTTTCCGGGACATAGTAGGGCTGTCCCACCTCCAATCTGACAGTCCTGATGCTGTTACGGAGGATGAAAGGCTCAGGGAAGGAGAGCAGTCAATGGGAGCAGAGGGAAACCATCCCATAGTTGGGACCCTCCTTCCAGAGGGTGATGTTGTATCCTCTCGTGCCGAGGATACTTCTCCGGGGGAGGGAGCTCCAGCTGTTAGGAAGAAGCAGGTTTTAGTAGTGGGGGATTCGATCATTAGAAATATAGATAGTTGGGTTTGTGATGACCGGGAGAACCGTATGGTTACTTGCCTGCCTGGTGCGAAGGTTGCGGATCTCTCGAGGCATCTAGACAGACTTATGGGCAGTGCTGGGGAGGAGCCGGTCGTCGTGGTACATGTTGGTACCAATGACATAGGGAAGGGTAGAAGAGATGTTCTGGAGGCCAAATTTAGGTTACTAGGAAAGAGACTGAAATCCAGAACATCTTTGGTGGCATTCTCTGAAATGCTTCCAGTTCCACGCGCAGGGCCAGATAGACAGGCAGAACTTCAGAGTCTCAATGCGTGGATGAGACGATGGTGCAGGGAAGAGGGGTTTAGATTTATTAGGAACTGGGGACACTTTTGGGGTAGGGGGAGCCTATACAGGAATGATGGGCTCCACCTAAATCAAGGTGGATCCAGACTGCTGGCATTAAACATTAAAAAGGTCGTAGAGCAGTTTTTAAACTAAGAGGTGGGGGAAAGCCGATTGGTGCGGGGGAGCACCTGGATCGGACGGAGACTTCTCTTACACGAGGCTCCATAGATAGGGATTCCCTAGAAGTTAGTCAGATAGGGAACGTGGGAAATAATATATGGGCAAGATCAGATGTGAAACAATCGTGCATAAAAAAATCCGATGTGTCTGTGAAAGGCGGACATATAAATAGTGGTAGTTTTCTAACATGCTTTTACACTAATGCTAGGAGTCTGTCTAATAAGATGGGTGAACTGGAGTACCTCATATCAAAGGAGGAAGTTGACATAATAGGCATCTCAGAAACATGGTGGAATGAGGACAATCAGTGGGACACTATCATACCGGGATATAAATTATATCGGAAAGACAGAACAGGTCGTGCGGGTGGCGGAGTGGTACTATATGTGAAGGATAATATAGAATCAAATGAAGTAAAAATCCTAAAGGAATCAAAATGTTCCATAGAATCATTATGGATAACAATTCATTCCTCTAATATGAATATGGCATTAGGAATATATTACCGACCACCTAACCAGGACAGTGATAGTGATGCTGAAATGATAAGGGAGATTAGAGAGGCTACCAAAATAAAAAACACAGTAATAATAGGAGATTTCAATTATCCCCATATTGATTGGGTGCATGTCACCTCAGGACGGGATTCAGAGATTAAATTTCTTGATGCCTTAAATGACTGCTTCTTGGAGCAGCTAGTACAGGAACCCACAAGGGGAGAGTCGATTCTCGACCTAGTCTTGACTGGAACGCAGGATCTGGTCCAAGAGGTAACTGTTACTGGACCGCTTGGAAATAGTGACCACAATATAATAACTTTTAATATTCCTGTGTTGGGAAGAACACCGCAGCGGTCAAACACTCTGGCATTTAATTTCAAAAAGGGGAATTACACTAAAATGAGGAAGCTAGTTAAACAGAAACTAAAAGGGAGAGTAATTAAACTAAAATCCCTGGAAGCTGCATGGGAACTGTTTAAAGACACCATACTAGAGGCCCAACTTAAATGTATACCCCAAATAAAAAAACACAGTAAGAGACCTAACAAAGAACCACCATGGCTAAACAGCCATGTTAAAAAGGCAGTGAGAGAGAAAAGGGCAGCTTTTAAAAAGTGGAAGTCAAATCCTAGTGAGGAAAATAGAAAGGAACATAAACACTCCCAAATTAAGTGTCATAATGTAGTAAGAAAAGCCAAAAAAGAGTTTGAGGAACAGCTAGCCAAAAATTCAAAAAATGATAGTAAAATGTTTTTTAAATACATTAGAAGCAGGAAGCCCGCTAAAAAAGCAGTGGGGCCCGTGGATGATAAAGATATAAAAGGAGCGATCAAGGAAGACAGTGCCATTGCGGAGCGATTAAATGATTTCTTTGCTTCAGTCTTCACGGCTGAGGATGTTACAGAGGTTCCTAAATCTGAGCCAGCCTTTTTAGGTGACAAATCTGAGGAACTCACTCAGATTGAAGTGACATTAGAGGAGGTTATGGAATTAATTGATAAGCTGAATAGTAACAAGTCTCCGGGACCAGACGGCATTCACCCAAGGGTTCTGAAAGAACTCAAATGTGAAATTGCGGAGTTATTAACAGTGGTTTGTAACCTATCCTTTAAATCCACTTTGGTACCAAATGACTGGAAGATGGCCAATATAACACCAATATTTAAAAAAGGCTCTAGAGGAGATCCTGGCAATTATAGACCGATAAGTTTAACATCAGTACCAGGCAAATTAGTAGAAACACTAGTAAAGAGTAAAATTGCAAGGCACATAGAAGAGCACGAATTGTTGGGCAAAAGTCAGCATGGTTTCTGCAGAGGGAAGTCGTGTCTAACTAATCTGTGAGAATTCTTTGAAGGGGTTAATAAACATGCGGACAAGGGGCACCCAGTGGATATAATATACCTAGATTTCCAGAAAGCCTTTGACACGGTCCCACACCAAAGGCTTTTACGTAAATTAGGTGGTCATGGGATAGGAGGAAAGGTCCTTTCATGGATCAAGAATTGGTTAAAAGACAGAAAACAAAGGGTGGGAATAAATGGTAAATTTTCACAATGGAGGAGGGTAACTAGTGGTGTTCCCCAGGGGTCAGTACTGGGACCAATCCTGTTCAACTTGTTCATCAATGATCTAGAAAATGAGGTAAGCAGTGAGGTGGCCAAGTTTGCAGATGACACAAAGTTGTTCAGGACAGTCAAAAGCAAAAGGGATTGTGAAGTACTACAAAAAGATCTCAGCAAACTGAGTGATTGGGCAGCAAAATGGCAAATGAAATTTAATGTGGGTAAGTGTAAGGTAATGCATGTTGGAAAAAATAACCCAAATTACACGTACTACATGATGGGGTCAAATTTAGCTACGACAGATCAGGAAAGGGATCTTGGAGTTATAGTGGATAGTTCTATGAAAACATCCACGCAGTGTGCAGTGGCAGTTAGTAAGGCAAATAGGATGTTAGGAATTATTAAAAAAGGGATAGATAATAAGACAAAAGATATCATACTTCCCCTATATAAAACTATGGTACGCCCACATCTCGAGTACTGCGTGCAGATGTGGTCTCCTCACCTCAAAAAAGATATATTGGCATTAGAAAAGGTTCAGAAAAGGGCGACTAAGATGATTAGGGGCTTGGAAAGGGTCCCATATGGGGAGAGGCTAGAGAGACTGGGACTTTTCAGTTTGGAAAAAAGGCGATTGAGGGGCGATATGATAGAGGTATATAAAATCATGAATGGTGTGGAGAAAGTGATTATAGAAAAATTATTTACCTTTTCCCATAATACAAGAACTAGGGGACACCAAATAAAATTGATGGGTAGTAGGTTCAAAACTAATAAAAGGAAATTTTTCTTCACACAGCGCACAGTCAACCTGTGGAACTCCTTGCCCGAGGAGGCTGTGAAGGCCAGGACTCTATTAGGGTTTAAAAAAGAGCTTGATAAATTTTTGCAGGTTAGGTCCATAAATGGCTATTAGCCAGGGATAAAGTATGGTGCCCTAGCCTTCATAACAAGGGCAGGAGATGGATGGCAGGAGATAAATCACTTGATCATTGTCTTCTGTTCTCCTTCTCTGGGGCACCTGGCATTGGCCACCGTCGGCAGATGGGATGCTGGGCTCGATGGACCTTTGGTCTGACCCAGTATGGCCATTCTTATGTTCTTATGTTCTTATGTTCTAATTTTTTAGGAATACAGGAAAGCAGGACTGTGCTTAACCTGTCCCAAATGAAAGGGCCATCCTCAGTTGAGAGAACCTCATTAAGCCAGGAACTCAAATGTGAGACTGTGGGGAAAGTAGGAGGAGTGGGGACAAGTGTCCCAGTCAGGAGATAGCAAATCCTTTCTAAGGGTCCTCTCTGGATTGGTTTAATTGTTCCTCCTTATACACATTGTTCAAAGAAGAGCTAAATAGGTGCTATTAGGAGCCTCTTTGTTATGTTAAATGCTCACTCACAGCTGAATTCTGTTTTGGTAGGACTGTGTTTCTGCCCTGCCTGGAAAGACTGAACTGCAGAACTCACAGCAAAGAAGTCAGGTAGCAGATGAAGGTGACAGAGAGTCTGATGGTGAATGAATGGCTGGTGAAGTGGAGAAGCACAATGAGTAGCTAGCAAGATGATGGTGGAAAGTGTGATGAGCTGCCAACAGGGCAGCTGAGGCACTGCAAGAATGATGAGCAAGCAGTCAGCAGGGCAGTGGCAGAGAGATGCATGAGTTGCCAGCAGGCTGGCTGTTGGAGAGGTGTAGCAAGAGTGGTGAGCAGATGTCCAGAAACATAAGTGACGGGTGAGCGACCTCCACAGTAGAAAGGGATGGTGAATGAGTGTTCACGCAGCAGAGTGAGTAAGGTGCCTCCCCCTCCAACTAGGGTGGGAAGTGAACTCTGCAGCTGAACCTCTGAACCCCAAGGCTGTACTGCCCAAAGAAAGCAATTGTGAGTGGGGTGTAGAGAAGGGTTGGGCGCATGAAAGGGTCTTTTGGGTTGTTGGATTTAAGAACCTGAGGGGGAAAGGATACTGTCCAACCTAGTTGGTGGTGGATTTTTTTTCATTGTTTATGAACCCTATTTGTGGTGGTTTCCCAAATTAATGCTGAGTCATTTCCCTCCTTTTTTTTTTTTTTTTAAGTTATATTCTACACTCACACTCTGTGCTTAAAAGTGGGGAAGTATTGTCTCTCAGAGATGCCCAAGGGTGGTGTGTAAACTTCCATTGTTACTGGGTGGGGACTCGAGCTGGTTCTGTGTTCCATCAATGGAAAGGAACCCCTAGACATAAAATCCACCCTTGTTGCTGCTGGTTCCACCAGCACAGTTACATAGTACCATCCAATCAAGGATCAATATGTCATTGTTAAATCTGGTGGACAAACACTTTGATAGGATTACAAAATTTGGGAATTCCTAGTTAGATTTTAATCATGTTGTAAAATCATTAGTTCAAATTGTCTTGCATAGGAACATTTAATGTTGATTGAAAACCTGTGAATTAAAACCTCTGCAAAAAATGACAAATGACAGTTTGAGTTGGATGGAAGTCATAGAATCATAAGTTTAGAAGAGATCTCAGGAGGTCATTGAGTCCAACCCCTGCCCAAAGCAGGACCAAATGCACCTAAATGAACCCATCTGGGGCTTTGTAAAGTCAGGACTCAAAAACCTCTAGGGATGGAAATTCCTCCACCTCCTTAGGTAACTCTTTCCAGTGCTTCACCACATTCCTAGTTTTTTCTAATATACAACCCAGACCTCCCCCACTGCAACTTGTGACTATTGCTCCTCATTCTGCCATCTGTCACTACTGAAAACAGCCTCTCTCCTTCCTCTTTAGAAGTCCCCTTCAGGTAGTTGAAGGCTGGTATCAAATCCTCCCTCACTCTTCTTCTGTAGACTAAAGACACCCAGATCCCTCAGCTTCTTCTTGTATGTCAAGTGCTCCAGCCCCCTAATCATTTTGGTTGCCTTCCACTGGACTTTCTCCAATGCGCCCACATACTTTCTGTAACGGAGGGCCCAGGATTGGACACAGTACTCCAGATGTGGCCTCACCAGTGCCGAATAAGGGGAAATAATCACTTCTCTAGATCTACTGGCAATGCTCCTTCTAATGCAACCTTATATGTCATTAGCCTTCTTGGCTACAAGGGCACACTGTTGACTCATATCCAGCTTCTCATCCATTGTAATCCCCAGGTCCTTTTCTGCCAAACTGCTGTTTAGCTAGTTGGTCCCCAGCCTGTAACAGTGCTTGTGATTCTTCTGTTCCTAGTTGAACCTCATCAGTTTTCTTTTGGCACATTCTTCCAAATTTTGTAGGTCACTCTGGGCCCTATTTGTACCCCCCCCCCCAATGTATCTACCTCTCCCCCTAGCTTTGTGTCATCTGGGAACTTGCTGAGGGTGCAATCCATCCCCTCATCCAAGTCATTGATAAAGCTCATGATACCATCTACATTTTTTAGTCTTTAAGGTGCTACAGGACTATTTGTTGTTTTTTCTATTACAGATTAGGATGGCTACCCCCTCTGAAACTATTGATAAAAATGTTGAACAAAACTAACCTTCGGGCCGTCACTTGATACCAACCACCAGCCAGACATTGAGCCATTGATCACTGTCTATTGAGCGGATAATCTAGCCAGCTTTCTATCCACCTTGCAGTCCGTTTATCCAATGCATGCTTCCTTAACTTGCTGTCAAGGACACCGTGGGAGATCGTATCAAACGCCTTGCTAAAGTCAAGGTATATCACGTCCACCACCTTTCCCATATCCACAGAGCCAGTTACTTTGTCACAGAAGGCAATCAGGTTGGTAAGACATGACTTGCCCTTGGTGAATCCATGCTGCCTATCCTGATCACTTTCCTCTCTTCCAAGTATTTCAAGATGGATTCCTTGAGAATCCCCTCCATGATTTTTCCTGGGAATGAGGTGAGGCTGATTGGCCTGTATTTCTCTGTATTGTCCCTTTTCCCTTTTTTTAAAAGATGGGGACTACATTTGCCTTTTTTCAATCATCTGAGACCTCCTTCAGAAATAATAGCCAATGGCTCTGCAATCACCCCTCAGCACCTTCAGATGCATTAGATTCGGCCCCATGGATTTGTGTATGGAAGTGTCTCTTAGGATATAATCATTGCACCACTTCTGTTGTTAAATATCTTCATTAACGAGCTAGAAGAAAGAGTAAAACATGTTACTGAAACTTAAGGTGGAATTGTGAGCACTAAGCAGGACAGGAAACTACTATAATTGAGCATCCAGAGATTATCAATATATGCACTAACTACTTTTTGGACATACAGAGCTCTGTTGGTTCCGGTGCAACAGTACTAGCCATTTTAGACTGAGTCACTGCTGTATAATGTTTGCTGGCTCTGTACAGTATTTCTTCTGTCTGATTTGCTATAAATCGAGTTTTAGGGGGTAGCCGAGTTAGTCTGTACAGGATAAACTTAAAAAACAACAAATGGTCTGGTAGCACTTTATAGAGTAACAAAACATGTAGACGGTATCATGAGCTTTCGTGGAAACACTTCTCTGGTCATCTGAAGAAGTGGGCTGTGCCCACGAAAGCTCATGATACCATCTACATGTTTTGTTACTCTATAAAGTGCTACCAGACCATTTGTTGTTTTTAAGTTTATAATCTGAGTGTTAGTCGTCTCTTGTCTCCTATGCTTGTTGCTCTTCCTCCCCTCCCCCAAGTTTTCTTGAAACAAACAAACACACACACACACAATAAAAACCCCCCAACGAATGTGAAATATTATTGTATTACGACTGTGGCTTTGTTTCACTGATCTTTAATTTTTTAGCCTAAATCTTCCTAGGCAGACCTCACATTTTATTGCATCTCACCCTGTTGTGCTGGAATTTGTTTCCCACAGGAAACCTGTTCTAGTCACTTCACTCATTTTGTCCCTGATAACTAAACATTTGAAATCTTCTCCTAGTTGCCACCTTTCTACTTTTTAAACCAAAACTTGCAGCACAGTACTAAAGATGTTAACTGAAATCATTCTGACCCAATGGCTCCCAATGAAGCATATGAAGAGGTAACATTATAAAATAAAGATCATCCTGTGTTCAAAGACAAAGCAGTTGCAAGGAGAAGAAAGGAAAGAAGGACCCCCCCAAACACTGCAGTAGTCCTCATGGATGACCTGTTACAAGGAATCACTCAAAATCGGCTCTGGTCTAACCCTGTACAGAAAACCTGGTGACTGAAGAAGGCACCGGTTTCTTCAGAAGGGGAGACATTCATAACTCCTGTTCCTAAGTGCTAGAACATAAGGAGTGATCAGCAGAAATAAGATCAGGCAGCAGAACTGAACCCTTTGTTCAAATTGCCTTTAATTGTTAGAATTTATCTTATTAGAAATGTTGGCATCCATACAGAATAACTGTTGTTCAGCTTGAAACAACATCAGTGTGAATACAATGCAGTGGAAATTGAATTAGCTGTGGGTCCCCGCTGAGTTGTGTAGAATCGCTGTTAAAGCCAATTCATATTGTAACACATAATGGCATTATCGATTTACTTGATACATGGTTAATGAGTGCATTTTTTCAGGCTCTTTGAATACAGTAAATCCTATTTACCCTTTTTGCCAAACATATAGAGTGTCATTCGACTTTCCTTTTATTGCCCTTCTCATTGTACATTCAAATAGGCTTTTTTGCATTCCTTCACTGAAGAACTTGATAAAATATTCTAGGGCTGCATTTTTGAAACCTTTTTAATACTTCTCTCTTATCCTTTGTGACATTCTAGAGAATTAAAGAGTACTCTAACAGTGAATGGCAAAAGTGTATTAACCCCTTCCAGGCTGTATCTCGCAGACTCAGCATGATAGGACATCAGTGGAGGGTGAGGAAAGGGTCAGTATTGGCCAGAGAATAGAAAAGCCTCAAAGCTGTAATGAAGCAGCTGTGAGTAGATGGATGAAACTAGACACTAAAACACTAGCAGGAAGCAAGAGGTTTAGAATGGTCTAGGATTTAAAGACATTTGCCACAAAGGCACAGTCTTTCAGCTTTAGAAGAGTATTATGTGTTCTCTGGTCATCCTCATGGTGCGAATAAAGATCTTTGCTGTACCAAAATGGGTACAGAGTACATTCAAACCTCATTTTTACCAAATAGTTGCATTTATTTTAGGGTAGAATTCCACTGATAGCCACTCTCAGCTGTTTCAACCCACTATGGGATCACAGATTAAAAACAAATTATTGAATAAATTACTGTATATTTTGTGGCTGAACATCCTTTCCCATATGTCCAGATATTGCAGGTCATCCAGTCATATAATCCCATCAGAAATTTATGAAGCACTGTCTTAAAAGTAGTTTGGTTTCTTGGCCTCACTTTTTATTTCTCTGTTGCTTAGAAACTTTCTTTTCATTCCCAGACTAAATTTATTCATAGCGTATAACCATTTGTTCTTCTCTCCATATTGTTGATTAACATGAACAGATTTTCTCCCTTCCTAGTGTTTACTCTGACATATTTACAAAGGACAATCATATTTCCCTCTCACCTTCATTTTGTGAGCCTAAAGAAGCCACACTCTCTTATAATCTCCTCTTATAAGATAAAATTCATAGCAGGATGAGAGTCTATGTGGCCAACTCCAAAGGGGAGCTGTATTCTGGATCAGAGCCCTACTCTGTCTTTCAGATACACTTGAGATTAAAAAAAAAAAAATCATGAATAGTGACACCTGGAAGGACAACTAAAATTTTTATCCAAAGAAGGAACAAAATCTTGTACCTGAATCAAATGTATGGCTTCACCTTGTAACATACAAAAGCCTGTCATTTGCTCATCATCACTCACATTCTTCATTGCGGCAAGAACATGCCCCCATTTCCCAACAACCTCTGAGAGCATGATAAAATACAGAAAAAATTATTCAGGAAGGCTTGTGCCTTTTTTCCCTTGATACCTCCAGAATATGGTCAATTTTGAAAGGGTTGGCAGAAACTCTGTACATCCAGCCAGCACACTGTGCAATTGTATATACTTGTCTGCATTCTTCTCAGCCTCATACATTTCTGGCACTGTTAAATTGCTTCAGCCTTTGTAATACTTTTCTTTAAAACATCCCATTATTTCTACCCATTTGCATCCAACCTGGTTTTTTTAATCATGGTACTCATGAATATGATATCAGTCATAATGCCCCTTTGCCCTTGCAGCCTCCAAGTTGTTTAATCAAATTTCTGAATCCTATTTCAAAATGTCTAAAAAACAAATCTTCTAGGTTAATTTGTCTTAAACAATGATAACCATGTCCCTTTTGATTTGTCCAGTCAGTCCCAAATACCAATTTTAAGCAGACATCATAAATACTGATTAGCAAAACTGATTCCGCCTTTTTAGCCAATGACCTTTTTACTTCTAATTTCACACAGTCTCTCCACCAAACACACATTCAGAAAAATAAAATAACTAACAAACATCCCACATCTAATCTCCATTTTAAACACTGATAAATAAACTGCTGCCCTTTTTTTCTATACCTGTGTAATATCACCTCAATCCCCATTTGAGCATACATTTTCAGTAAAAAAAATCAGATTATTTCAACCTCATTCTTAGTAAGCAGTAGCTTAGTCTTTACATTGTATGATTGCAAGGGCCCAGGTTCACTGTGAGTGACATCCTTCCTCCCCTCCCCCCCGCCCACCGTGCACAGAGTCCATGGGAAAATTCCTATTGACTTCAGTAAAACCAGGATATTATGCAATGAGTTAAGGTGGTAGCATACGGGCCTATATGTTCCCATCGATTTCCAAGAACGGTCTCCAGATATGACAATTTCTGACTGTCCTGCTTTTTTTCAAAGGGTTCATCTAAACAAGATAATGGTAACAGTAATTGATCATTAATGAAATTTTATCTCAGTGTGAAGGGCCTGTGTAAAGGGATCCTCACCAGTGAGGCCTCATGTACATGGAAGTCATTGGATGTGGAGGTTGAGTGCTGAAGAAGGGCTCCTCTGAATGAATTGTATCCAATTTGTATCCAATTTTAATCCAATTTTATCTGCCCTTAGCTGTCAATCTACCACTTTTCCAGTGTCAAACACATTTTTTAAAAAAATAAAAAGTGATCTAATAAATTATGATGAAGCTATTTACAAATGGCTCCAGTCAGCTAACCTAAAATATAATCCCTGCCTGGCTTTAGCCAATATAAACCCCCCTTGAGTTATAGTTCCAAACACTGTATACCACTGCTGCCCACATGCTATCAAATTCCACTCTAGTCACAAAGCCAAAAGCAAACAAAACTTGATCTTAAGGAACGACTCCCATTCAATAGCCACAACAATCAGTCTCTGGGCTTATTTGTACTGTAACTGAAGTTCATGTCAATATGGATTTTTTGCTATAAAAAAATTACCTCAGTTGCTACTGCTGCCTGTCAATGGATCTACAAAGACAATTTCAAATATTTCTAAATCCCGGTGTGGCAAACATATTCCAGATACCATCTTAGAGTTCTCCATTTCAGAGACCACGAAGCTGTTTAGAATCCAACTGGCAGTAAAAATTCAAATACTATTTAAAATTTTGAAACAGACATTTTTTTGCTAATTTAAGGCATCACATACGAAAAATATGGATGCAAGGTGAGCTCTGGTTCTGCATCCAGGATATGTTTATTGATATCATATTACTTTTACCAGGAAGTTTACAGTTATATGTATACACAGGTGAAACAGCATCTAAAATCCCACCAAAGATGGAAAATTAACATATAGCTGGGAGATAAAATAAGATTTGTTCAGCACCTCATATGTGGATAAACAAACATTTTCATTTTCTAGTAGCATTAAACTGGAACTTTCACAAGCATTAAACCCATTCTTTAAATAATCATCCACGTCTTAATTAGGTTAATAGATTTACTATGCAATGATATTTTTTATTCAAGATATAGGTGTGACGAACTGGACCGGGTCTGGGCACTGCTGAGGGCATCAGCTCAGGGCGAATTGCCAAAACCAGGGCTACTTACAGCCCTCAACTGGAGACCTTTCCCAAATAGGCCACAAACCAGTTGCACAGAGCACTTTAGCTGCCAATCTGCCCAGCAGGAAGCCTCACGAGCAAAACCCCTCAGACACCCCAGCTTTCCTGTGCCACAATCAGCTCCAGACCTTACACACAGGTGAGAGTTTATAAAACCCAATCCACCTACTCTGAACAGATCCTCCCGGTCCCAAAGAACCAGCCAGGTCGATTTACACTTTAGATCTTACCCACAAGAGCATGCTGGGCCAATCCTTTAGAATCTAAAATCTAAAGGTTTATTAATAAAAGAAAGAAAAGGTTGAGAGTAAGATTGTTAAGAAGAATACATTACATACATCAGTCACCAAGTTCTTGCTGCAGGCTCTTAGCAGAGATGTTACAAACTGCTATCTTAGAAGTCTCTGGTGTACATCTTGTATTAGGATGGGTCAGCAATCCTTCCCGGTTCTCTGCCCCTAGCAAGGATGCATCTGGAATCAGTAGCAAGATTGAAGATAAGATGGAGATGGTCTCATGGGATTTTTATATTCCTGGTGTCTCCCAAACTGGAGCTGGTCACACGGTCAAGTGACCTATCTCTGTTTCACATACAAGTAGCCATTATGCACTGGCTAGTCTGCAGGCTTCCAGACCCATTCCTCAGGTGTATATTGGCCACTTTGAGAGCTATTGTCCATGGAGCAGTGCTAATTAGCATAGCTATTCACTAAACAGTCCTTCCTCACAATGGGCAGTCCAGGCCCATTGCTCCCTCCCAGGCAGAGATCATTTCAAATACAAGAACAGAGCCCATATCCATAACTTCACACACAAAAATCATACAAGTACATGAGTAGCATACATAGAATCGGTAGAGCATAAGCTTCCATTTGACACCTCACATGGCCCACTTGGTACAGGACTGGGGGCAAACACCACCTGTGGGTACAATAGTGATCTGTCTGCTCACTTTAAAATCCAATAACGTAACAGTAGGAATTTAGAAAAAAAAAGTTCTGTCACTCTATAATGCTCTCATCCATTAAGAAATGTAAAATGAAAAACAGAAGATCAAGGTGGACGTGATTGTATGCATTTAATTTCATGCAATATGCAGATGTCATATTTACATAAGCTACAATTATATCACTAAGGTAAAGAGAGAAGAGAATGCATAGCTCAGGGAACTCTGCAACAATATCTAACTCCCAACTTTCACTGCTCAAACATCCCATTATTGATTTTTACATTGCTACATGCAATACTAAGTGATAAATAATTTCATATGCCTCTAACAACTCTGAAAACCCCAGTGTGAAGATTCTAGATAATACTCTGCAATGTAGCATGGGTTGTATTGAAAAAAGGTACAACACCAATTTTTAACTTTATGATTACTCAGTTCAATCTGGAGCCTGGATGGTGCCAATTTTCCTGCACTTTGCTTTTGGGATTGTGCAGAGTGCTCCCCACACTGCGTGGGCCTTCCTCTGTAGACTGGTGTATAAGGGTGAGCAATGAGGTCAGAACCTCGCCTTCTAACTCTCTTTTTCCAGGTGATTTGCTTCCAAAGGGATCAAAGATCAAGCAGTCCTTTTCCTGGGGAGTGCTACTGCGCTATGTGTTGCTGTGAATACTGTGCAGGATCAGAAGACTTGCAGCTCATACATGTATGAGCATGAATTAGCAAACCAGAATTTCATCATCACGTTATTTGAGCCTTGAACATCTGACACACCTTGAACATCTGAAAAGACATAACACGGGCATTAACACACTCCATATTAAAATACACAATTACATTGACACAAGCACTTGAATATTAGTAAGTTGATAGCTATCATCACAATTACCAGCTTGTCTGTCAGAGGAAATATTTTTTTTAAAGGATATTTTAAAAAAACAGAGTGTTTTACCTTCTCCACGTTTCACAAAGTCTGGCTTGATATATAAATATAATATGACAGATATGGAATATTAGGCCACAGGGTAATTTTTCCCTAATGTTTCTTTGATGCAAATGATCACTGAAGGCAAAAACAATGCCAATATTTTATTTATTAAAAAATAAAAATAACATTGACCTGCTAGGAACTAAATCTTTATTGCAATTTATGGATCTAAGAACAATAGGGTAAACAGCATGATAACAAAAAGAAATAAGTACACTGTAACCAACTCCAAATATCCATAGGCTACATTTAAAAAAACCTGTATGTGTCTTGTAAACAAATATGTGCCTTTAAAAAGTCATGATTTGACAATCAATCAAGAGGAGAACTTTGGCTAAAAACTCACCCTGGTTCAGTAGCAAACTGAAAGCAACAATTAGAATTAATAAGGAAATGTTTAAGAAATAAAAAGGGGCAATTGATATAAATCAATGTAAATTATATGGTACAGAAAATTGATAAGGGAAATTAAAGAAATCAGGAAAGATATCTCTGACTATCAGGGTTAAGGATAATAAGAAGGCGATTTTAAAGTATATGGGTAACAAAAGAAAATGTATATGGTCCATTATTAGATAGGAATTGTTAATTGTTAATAATGATGGAGAACAGACAGCAGTGATCAATATACATTTCTGTTCTCTATTTGGAACAAAGTAGAATGAAATATTTGTATTGAATGAGGATTATGAAGTAATTTTCAATACAAAGTAGTAACTCAGAAGGATGTTAAAACATGTATTAGGGATAATAAAGAAATAAATCGGCAACTGTGGCTAGCTAGTATCTAAGACTTCGAAAAGAGCTGGCGAAGGAAACACCTGTCCCACTTTTGTTAAGTTTTAATACATCTTGGGATACCAAGGAAATTCTAGGAGATGTGAAAAGTGCTAATGTTGTGACTTTCTTCAGAAAGGGCAAGTGGGATGACCTGGCTAATTGTACATCAGGTAGCCTGATATCAATCCCTAGCAAAATAATGAAAAAAGCAGGCACAAGATTCAATCAGTAAAGAACTTAAAGATGGGAGTATAATTAACACCAGTGTTGCCGGCAAGAGTAATTCTCAGGTCCGACACTGGGTTCTATAAGTACAAAACACACTGCACAAGTATCTGTTAAACACAAGCAGTTTATTTCCTGACAGATTTCAACTGTACCCCTTACCTAAAAGTACAACATGATAGGAAAAGCGGCTCTTACATCCCTTCTGCAAGCTGGGGACCCCGTTCAGCTGTGGACGAGTGGGAGGTTGTCTAGGCTTCCAAGGCATCAGTACCAGAGTCCATCGATGAGGTCCAAATTGCTATACTGTTGTGCAGCTTATATACAGATTTTCACCCTGTTTTGCAGTTTTAGAACTTTCTAGGGGTTACTTATCACTTGTTACAGTATGGCTTAGCCATTGACTATCGATTTGGTACTGCTTGTCCTTTGGCCTTATTTACATTATTAGTACATTTGGTTAAGCAAGATTGTTATATGTTCCTGCCCTTTCCACTACCCTTATCTATAACTTGTTTTTGTTACAATGGCACCACTGCCTGTCTTGAATGGCATGTGTTCCTAGAGGCCTGCTTCTGGCTCATCAGATAAAGGAGGAGGGGGGAGAATGCATGCCCCACCAACCCTATACTGTCATGAACAAAATTCTTCCGCAACTAACCCCTACAGCCAGTATACGTGGTTTTATGGACAATAGGTCTTACCAAACAATCCTGATTTCATTTTTTCAAGAAATTACAAATTTGGTTGATAAAGTCATGATTTTCTCTGGGCTGTGGGTCTCAGGGCAAAATCTTTCTCAGGCCAGATGAATCAGGTCAAATAGCTAGGACCTCGGTGCATTGCTGTTCTGGTAGTTTCATTCATGGATCCTTTGGCCCTTACAGCTGCTGTCACTCTAGATCTCCCCAGAATTTTAGCCTTCTGGGCCTCTCCACACAGGAAAGGAGTGAGAATGTTGGCCCACTGAGCTGAAGGCCTGGCTTCCCATAGGGCTGTCCTTTCAAAGGCATGAAGATACACCTCCACGTCCTCCTCCGCTGTCATCTTTTGTAAATAACTACTGGCCTATAGGGGTCATGTCCATCTTGGCTGTGCATCTGAGTAGACAAGGCCATCATCTCCCACAGGGTGGCTCATTCCTGGGCTTCCTGACTTATCAGCAATTGGTTTGTTTCTTGTTGTAGCTGTATTTATTCCCACCGGGCAGCCACCTGGATCCTGGTAGTCACGAGTTGTGACACTGTGGCCTGTACCAGTGCCTTTACCACATCTCCCTTTTTTTCTCTCTCTTCCTTAAGAGGAGAGTGCTTTAGCCTGCCCTAGGATGGTTCACATTGAAGCCTCATGGCAGGATCATGTGCAGCAATGGTCCTCCTTTCCTTTGCCAGCCTTTGCACTTTTCCTCCTTGGCAATATGGGCCTTAGGTAAAGCATCCCCTATCTGCTGTGTCCAGGCAGTAAGCCTTCTTCTTAGCAGAGTTTCAGGCTCATCACCTTCCCCTAGGATAGGGAGCCCAGCCTCTTCTCCTGAAACTGCTCACTCTGGCTCAATAGCCACTTGGGTGTATATGTGCCTCCTTCTCCCCTTTCTCCTAACAGGAGTGCATTTTAAAAGGGTCTCAGGGAGCCTTGGGATGGAATCAGCTGATTCTAGTTAGTCCCACATAGTCCTGTCTCAGTTGATCCTAGTCGGCCTGAGACAACCCTTTTTTAGCTGATCCTAATTGCCCTGAAGTTACCCACTTTTAGTTAATAGAGGAGTGGGCCTTTTACCCTTCTAAGGCTGTCTTTTCCCACTTTGTTGCAGCCATCTGGTTTGACTTTGTCACACAGGGCAATCATATAGAGCAACCTGCATCGCTTATTAACCTGGGCCCATAAAAAAATCCTTTTAGTAGAGCTAAATGCAAAGTCATACCTCTAGGAATAAGAAATCTGAGCCATGCACACAAAACAGAGAACTGCATCCTGGAAATAACTGACTCTGTAAAAACAATTGAGGGGTCATAGTGGACAAGCAATTACCATGAACTCCCAGTGCAATGCTTGTGCCAAAAAAGCTAATGTTGACTCTAAGATGTATAAAAAAGGGAATAATAAATACGAGTAGGGAGGTCATTTTATCAATACAGAAATATTGTGTACAATTCTGCATTTCAGGGTTTTTTTAAAAAATAGAGAGGGTGCAGAAAAGTGCCACAAAAATTATTTAAGGGTTGAAAAAGTGTTTTATAATGAGGCACTTAAATAACACTATCTGTTTAGCTCATACAAAAGAAGACTGAGATGTGACTTGATTATACTGCATAAATACCTTAATGAGGAGAAAATATAATCTTCTAAAGGACTCTAATCTGGCTGAATAAAACATAGCAAGAAAAAAACCAATGGGCATAGGCTGTCTTGTTCTGTATTAGTACTAGGGATTTAAAATCCCATTTAATTAGTTAACCGGTTAAATGTTAAGTTTAATCAATTAACTGATTAAATGGTGGTGGGCAGGGGGGCTGTTCCAGCCTGCTGGGCTGAGGTGGCCTACCCTGGTCACCACAGCTGGGCTGGAGCAGCCCTTTTGCCCCGGGCAGGGGCTTCTCAAGACTGGCTGCTTCAGCCCCATAGGGCTGTTGGCTCCCAGCCCACGCAGACTGGGAATCAGCAGACTCATGAGGGGTGTGTGTTTGTGTAAGCACATAGGGGGATGAGGAGGGGCTGCCAGTTACCAGTCCACGTGGGGGACCCAGCAGCCCCCTGACCCTATGCTGCTGCTCTCTCTCGTGCAAGGCTGCCAACTCCTGTTAAGGGTGATGCTTACGGGTTAGCTAGTTTCCCATTCACATCCCTAATTTGAACTGTGTCTGGCACCCTGGGGTTCTGGTCCATAACTACTTACGCAAACAAATAGTAATAACCAATGACTGAAAGCTGAAGCCTGACCAATTGAAATTTGAAATCAGCCACACATTTTTATCAGTAAAAAGTAATAATCATTGGAATGAACCACTAAGGGAAGTGGTAGACTCTCCATCTCTTGATATCTTCAAATTAAAACTGGCTGCCTCTTTGGAAAATATGCTTTAGCCAGAACAAATTATTATACTGTACTCAAACACAAGATTCAGTACAGAGGTAATTAGGTGACATTTAATGTCATGTGTTATACAGGAGGTCAGCATAGTGACAATGGTCCCTTCTGGCCTTAAATTCTATAAATTTATGGAAAAGGTATATTAATTAGACCTTTGACACAATAATCACTTGTAAACTTAAGGAGAATATTTAAGTTTTGTTAGGAATTCATCCATGAAAGTGAATTTTTCAGTAAGTGGTCTCTCTAGCATTTTCATAAATATATAGGACTGGGTTCTGCCACTCATTCATATTGAACAGTATTCTACTATGAGAGTAATCCCATTGATTTTTCAGTATGTTCTGCAATCACTAACTATGTTTGAAAATGGATCCTGTTGCAACCCAGGAAAAAACTTATAAGGTAGGGTTTATAGTAATATATGCTATCAAAAGTTTCAGAGAGGTAGCTGAGTTAGTCTTTAACTGAAACAACTTGAAAAACAGCAAATAGTTCTGTAGCACTTTAGAGACTAACAAAAAATGTAGTGGTATCATGAGTTTTCGTGGGCACCACAAGACCATGGTTTGGCTCTGACCTGCAGTTTCTACATGTAATTGCCTAATTAGCAGAATCTTTACCCCAAATTTCAAAGATCTAAAGTTAGGCATTTAGGTCCATAATTAGGCACCATATGCACTAAGTGGCCTGATTTTCAGGAGGGGTAAGCACTTGCAGCTCCCATTGAAGTCCATGGTGTTTCTGAGTGCTCAGCAATTTTGGAAATCAGACCACTTTGATTTTAGGTGCCTGGCTACGGAGTTAGATATCTAACTTTAAACAATCATCTTTGGAATTTGGGGCTGTTGTTAACATGGATTTTGACCACTAGAAACTTAATTTAGAGCAGCGTCATCAAAAATGAGTAGATTTATGTGAAACCATGCAAAGTCAATTATCTATCTTCCCTTTTTAATAATAAAGTACAAATGTGTGATAACAAAAATATATCAAAGGACAGTCCCCCAAATCAAAACTCCCTAAATGCTGCCTAAGTGAAACTGCACTGGCTAATCTCAAAACAAATTAGAGCTATGAGCCACAGAACAATTGACCTGCTTGGATATAACGTACATCACTTATAAAGCTAATTGCATTTTAATTGCATTTCATTAAATTAACAGTTTTGCAATGAGATATTAGGTTTTAAACATTTTTGGTTTTAATGGATGTAAATTTTCTTGGTGATTTTCTCCAGCATGAAAGCACCATGATTAAATTATTTCTGCCCCAAGCTATCATACATTTTAAGGCCATAAATGCTGACAAGTTCTCTAGATGACAAAAAAAAAGAGAGAGAGAGAGAGAGAGAGAGAGAGAGAGAGACTTCGGTTCATGAATAGGAGCAACAACATTTGAATCTACTTTCAAATTAATTACTGACACGAATTAATATTTCATTCAGAGCTTCTAAATCTCAATGTTTTCATTCATTTTCAACTAAATTCAGACAAGTTTAGGCTGGGACACAATTTTTAGGCCTATAAAATTAGGATATTTAAAAGGAACAAGATAAAACTGATATGCCACATGAGAGATCCAAGTTTCATTCTCTATCACGATCTTTTATTTCCTGAACTGGCAAGGCTATGTGTCCTGAAAAGGCAACAAGGCCATCTTGTTAGGTTCTTAGTACCATATCACAGCTGGGTGCAGCAGAATGACCTAAAGAGGGAGTGGGAAACTTGCAATTTCCTTTCATTCATTAGCTGAAAAGGACCACATTATATTAGTTTAGTACAGTAAATGAAATAGCAGCTTTTCAAAAGTCTTAGAACATGAATTACATTTTCATCACACCTTATAAACAGATTTATCTCCTTTTTAAGTCTGTCCTCTTTTTGATTCCCCAGGCTATCATTCAAAAGTGCTGATGCTGTGACTTCAAAGAGCCTTTTGTTCACTTACTAGCTTCACAAGTTTTTCCTGCAGCAGATCATGTTTTATTTTCAAATTATTCATATAGCTTCAGTTATAGATTCATACATTTTTAAGGCCAGAAGGGACTCATAATCTGACTTCCTGCATAGCCCAAGCCATAGAATTTCATCTAATAGTTCTTTCAACGAATCTAGTAATGTCTGGTTGAATGTTTATTATCTTGTGTGTTTGTAACTGAATGGACATTAATTAGAGATCTAAGCACTTCTGTACTTTGGGAGAATGGATGTATTATCTGAACCTGGATCCATATTTAGTGACAAATCTTGAGAGACATCCTGACTTCCTTAAACTAAATAGGAGTTTTGCCACTGTTTTTAAAAAGGCCTGGATTTCACACCTTCTTCACACATCTATAAAATGGACACAGTCACCCTGCCTGAGCTGAATAACTAAGAACTTTGGGGGCTTTGAAACTGATGTTTGAACATTGTGGCTTAGTCTCATCTTTAATTATTATGGGCCATATTCTGATACCCTTACTCACACTGAATAGTCTACAGATGCTCTACTGAAGTCAGCAGTGCTCCCCACTCTGACTAAGGTTATCAGAATCTAGCCATGATATATGTAGGTTTAACATCATCCAGTTGAGGGGCTTACTCCATGCTGAGCAGGGTGACCAAATAGCAAGTGTGAGAAATTGAGACAAAGAGAGGGGGGGGAAGACAATAGTCAAATATATAAGACAAACCTCTGAATATCAGGATTGTCTCTATAAAGTTGAGACTTCTGGTCACCCTAATGCAGAGACCCCCCTTTTTTTAGTTGACAGTCAATCTCTCCTACGTGAAATGTTTTTGTTGTTGTTGTTCTTTTGCTAGCTGGTTTCCCCATATTTGCTTGCAAAACACCTTTGTCTGTATTCCTGATCCTTCAGTCTAAGCGGTCACCTGTTGCCTTATCTCCCATCATGATAGCTGCAATCAGTTAACATGGAATGTCTGATTATCCTGAGATATAATCCAGAAAGGCTGGTTGGCAAAACCTTTTTCCACTGAGGGCTAGTATTAATGAAATACTTTCCCATCCATGTATGTCAATTTTCATCTTCATCATCTTTCAGGACAAATCTCAAGACTCTGTTTCCTTTCTGATTTTTGTTTTTTGCCTAATTGTGTGTTGTCTTATTTATAGATAAAGCCCTGCAAATCCACAGCTCATTATTGCAGTTATGGATGTAGATACAAATTTTATATCTAGAACCCCGCAAATTTGCAATTATCAGCTCATTTTGCAGGTGTAGATACCATTTTTTTTTATCCATACAGGACTCTATTCATAGACAGATGTTGTCTTCCTAGTTGTCATCCTTCCATAGTTCAGTTGAGGCATCACTCGTTTTTTTAATATATTATTTTTAGGGTTTTTTTCTTACATTCTCAAGAAACCATTGGATATGGGGAATGCGGGTAGGCAGACACATTAAAAAGTTTTCTAAAAAGTTACAACTTAGCTTATTGCAGCATGTTTGATACACTCCAGTTTCACATGTTAATAGGAAGCGAATATCCCATTTTACAACGGTAATGTAAATAGGCTAATAAAATAAATAGTATTTGAATATGTAGACCTCTGTGTATAGAACACCAGTGAGCTCCCATGCATAAACAAAATGAAAATAGAATGTAAAATAAAACTAAATAAAATAATCTAAATTATTGTGCCGGTACCTCAAAATGATCTTTGAAACTGCTCTCAGCTGAAAACAGTCTGTGAATTCCATTATGTTGTTTACTCCCTCTTCCAGATAATTAACTATAGTCAATTTAATAGTATTTAATTAATATATTAATAGAACTTCTCAAACTGGCAGGGTTTTTTGAGGATAAATACATTAAAGTTTGTGAGAGGCAGACATTACTCTAATGGGGGCTTTATAAGCATCTAAGTGCAAGGGGGCATTCACCCCACACCAGCCCCTGAAGGGGTTAACCTGGCTAGATGGGCCAATTAGCCATAGAGGCTGCACATGAGGGAGGAGCTAGAGAGCAGTGAGAACTAATTAAAGGATAATACTCAGTTGGACAGAAACAGGTAGGGTTTGTATAAAGCCAGGTAGCTGAGGGCATAATTAGGCTGCAATGAAGAGATCTATAGTCACTCTCTCTGGGTATGTCTACACTGCAAATAGATATCTATGGTTGTCCCTTGCCAGCTGGTTCAGGCTCACAGGGCTCTTTAATTGGGCCTAGATACTCTAGCTCACAGGGTCCGAGAGCCTGGGTTCCATTCCAAGCCCAGCTATCTATCCAGCAATTAAACAGCCACTTGACATGAGCCTTTAGCTGGCACAGGCCAGTCAGAGTTTTACCCACTAAGGCTAGGGAGAGAAAAGAGCTTGGCCTAGGGGGAAGTGGATAGTCAGATGATGGTGTAGAAGGGGCCTGATAGAGCCAGTGTAGGAAACAATCCTGTGAAACAGCAGCAAGGTGTGGAACTGTGCAGACCTTAATTGTTAGTTGTAGGGTCTCTGGAACCAGGAGAATAGGACAGGGCCAGGGTTCCTGTACCAACCACTAGGGAAGTGACACTGTTTGGGACAATGAAATAGAAGACTGCCTGGGACAGTTAATACCAAGAGACTTTGGTACAAAACTGCTACCTTGACCAGGCCAGAGGGTCAAGCCATAGAGAGGGAGCAGATGAATCCTGAGGGAGAATTGGCGTGAGCACCAGTAGGAAGAAGCATCAGACTGGCAGACCCCAACTAGCTGTGTTGCTGACCCTTGGACATACACACCCCCACCACAGGGCTCACAACTGTTCTTCCAGTAGTCCCTCTGCTCTAAGGATTCCAGCCCTGCCGCTGGCTGCTCTCCTCCCTGCTGTGGTGCTCTGAGCTCTGCCGCTGGTCTCTGTCCTCCCTGCCATGGGGCTCCTGGCTCTGCTGCCGGCCCCTCTGCCCTGGGACTCTCTGGGCTAAGAACATCTGTGGTCCTGCCAGACCACAGATGTTGCCACATCAGAGAATCCTGGTTTAGGGAGGTGCAACCTGTATTGTGAGTTTGTGCACTCCACATAAACTCATATTATAAAAGCTTGCCTGTACAGCTATCAACCTCCTACTAATGATTTTTTGGAAGTGAAATATAGCCCCCCTTCCCTTTGAAGCACTGAGGCTGCTATCTGAAGAAGCCACAATTAACATGTTGTTGCTTATTATGGGCCTATTTTAACTACTATTTTGGGGGGTCCATTTTGTAATACTGCTCTGTAATCCAATATTTTCTACCAAAAGCAATAGATCAGAAGTTTTAAAAACAACATGATGTTTCTGTTATGGTGAGGAAGTGAGTCTGACTATAGATGTATCTTAAATTAATGGGTCTGGATGTTTCAAATTAGCAATATTTGCACTGAAAAAAACAGGAAATGAAAATAATGCCAAATAAAACATCTGGAAAATCACAACAATACTGTTCATAGTCTGAATTACAAACAGAGTTTCGACTGGAAAATGGAGTCTGGAGCTATGATACTGTGATAGCTTAGAACATCTGACCCAAATGTGCTTTCAGAAGAATGCACAATTTGGCGCTCTTCATGTTCACTGTTTGTAAATCAGTGATATGCAACTTCAACTTGTACTTGCATAGTTGGAATTGCTCATGGATAAGTTAGGCACTTGCAGAAATGCACGTGCGTGTTTGAAAATATGAACCTGTGAGATACAGGCACAATATAAAAGCACCAGTCCATTTTTCTGTCATTAACATTAATAAAGAATGAGACTGGATTTCAAATAAGGCCTTAACCCAGTTTTTAACATCTTGAGGATAATTTTAGCCTTTAAATAATTGTGCCTGCCGTGAAGTGCAGGTGTGGCTGGCAGTGGACATAATGCTTACTAGATGATTTGTTTGCACAAACAGGTAGCAAGATACCGAAGTGATTCCACTTGTATCTGCAAAATTTGAGTTCATTGCTGAAACTCAGGCCCAAATGATATAGTTCTGTTTCATTGTTGCCTATGAACAGAAGGTTTTATTTTGCTGAGATAACCTCACCAAAGAAGAGTTGTTCTTTTCACTAGTCCAGGTGGAGGAATGGTCTGATTATTTTGTGTTTTAAAGTGAATTCTCCCCAAAAGAGTTTTGACTTCTAAGACACTGCCAGTGGAGCAGCTGAGCTACAGATGAGCACATAGGACAGCTTAAGGCCAATATCACCTCCACTGCATCTCATGTTTGTTGAAATGTGTATGGGCCCAGAATCAGAACCATGTGCTCTTTAAATACAGGGGTTTTGGTGAGGATTTTAAGTCCTTTAGTAAAAATGTCTTCAGTTTATGTGCAAAGCTCTCAAACCTGCAACTGACTCCATTGACATCAGTGGAGCTACGTGTAAATGCAGGAATATGGTTATACAGAACAAATTATGGGGTAGGGACCAAGATGTAATGGGTGCCTTGAGTGGAAGTTAAGAGAGTGATAGAATTATTTTTAAGAATTTTTGATTGATCATAACTATGTTAACATCTGATACTAGTTGAAGTACATGGATGGGAGGCAGGGGAGGTTTTTGAGTAAGGGGTGAGGCACAGAGGTGCTACATAAACATATTACTGTTATAATAAAAAAAGTACCAATGTTCTGTTCAGAGTCCACTTTGCCACCCCCTCCAAAAGAAAAATATTTATAATCTTAATGTTTTTTACTGTGATTCTGGGAGTATCTTACTTTTCATTATTTATTCTGCTTACAAAAAGAAATACCAACAATCCAGTTTTATTAGTGAGGTATGATAGCTTATTAAAATTGTACACATATACTTACTGACATTCTACACCTCAAAAAATGATCATTTGGTGGAAAATGTTATGGGGTGTAAACATACTGGAAACTGCAAGAACTCATGGGGCTTTTAACTGGTAATATTGAGAAAAACATTTTACTTATGAACTGCCCCTAATCCCTAATTTGTATTAATATTTTAATTTTAAATTGCTTATCTTAGGGGCAGATACTCATCTGCTTAAAATCACTGTAACTTCATTGGATTTGATAGAACTCTGCTAATTTAATCTATATAAACTTGGAGTCTGCCCTTAAAGTTTTTTTAACATTGTATTTGCCTATAAAATTAAAATTAATCACTTCTTAAATGTGCAGTAAGTTACATTCTGCTGGTTCATAAGATGCCATAGACAAATCTGTGCTGTCAAAACAGGCTTTTAAAAGTTGAACCAAGTCCAAAAGAAAGAAGGCTACATCCATAATAAAAGTTGGCATCAGCTTATCTATAAATTCTTAAACATAAGAAAAACACTAAAATTTTTTAAAGAATCTGAATTTTCAGACTGTCTTGCTTAGCTCAAGGACATTTGCAACTGTAGGCGGTCTGGCCCCTCAGACACTAAGGATAAAAAGGCATCACATTTTTGCTTCATATTTATTTGTTGTGACATTGCCCCTAGGAAAACTAACGCTACTATTAAAAGAGTAATATGGATGGTGCAGTGAGTGATAGGTTGATACATTGTGACAGAAGATAGAAAGCACAGGAAAGAACTGTTGTCTCCAAATTCGGTTCCTTGAAACTTTGGAAAAAATGTTTCAAGTTATGGCAATTCAATAATAACCAGAACTATAGTTAGTGCAAGACATAATCAAATGCTGTACATCCTGGGAACAATTTAAAAATCACTGAATATCCAGTTGCTTTATTTATTATGTTCATTGGTGATTTAGAACACGATGGGTATGATTCTCATTTACACTAACGACACTGGCAATATAAAGAGGTCTTAAAGTGGATGGAACAGGAAAAGTAATTCATGGCCACCTCAGGGTCACTTTGCACTGCCTGTGTGGTGTGCAAGATTCGGATCCTGTAAGACATTTCGCATAAGACCAAAGGCTATGCATGCACAGAGCAACCTATTGGAGTATAGGGGCTTTTGTTATTTATGTGATTACAAGCAGGGATGAAATTCAAGCGACAATCAGTTGTTGAATTCTCTAAATTAATTGCTTTAAGAGCTCATAGTGCAGTATGTATGGATTCTTTGCTAAAGATGCTGCTCCAAAACTAACATCTCCAGTAAATAAACTATTAGAACCACCATCTAGGGTTATGTCAACACTTCTACACAGTTTTTTCCAGGGGCTATAGTTCAATTAAGAAAAATTTGCCACAGACTGAAACTCTCTGTTCAAAGATAAATCAAAGTTCACCAAATTTTGGGGAAAAAATTTATCACCCTAAAGACTGCAGAGAAAAGAAAATTAATGAGATTTCAGGAGCTGTTTTACAGCCTTGTAGATAATAAAGGATTTTTTAAAAACGGAATCATGCAGGATTTTAGACATGATGCCTTGCTTATTTGGATGCAGAGAAATAAATTATGCCCATCAATTCAGCCCCTGTTGCTCTAGTGGTACAAACAGGGCATTATAAGGACTTCTCCTTCCTGCGCAACTCCAGGCATATAATGTGGCTGAGGGTGGAAAGGGACAGATCAGGAGAGAAGGGGATGTGCCCAGAGAGCATTATGTTCCTGGTAAATGAGCAGATTTAATTTGCCTTGAGGGCTGCATAATCTCAGAATCAGGGGGAATAAAGAGCTGGAACCTGCATGAACCATGACCTTCTTGAAGTGCAGCATAGAATTTGACCCATATAGATAAAAATAAGATGATAGAGTTATTTTGGGGGAATTAGGGGAAGCCATGCACACAAATCCTCCCACATTTCTGAGCAGCCTTTTAGCTGTTCAGTTCCATGTGTCTGTAATGGGAAGTGTGGCCTAATACTCTGTGCACTATTTTCAAACTTGAGTCCTTACTTTTTCAAATGTGATGAATTTTTGGATGCCTGGCAGCAGGATCTATTGAGGTGACCATAGGGATGCCTACTGAGCAGTCTATTAAGTCAATAATCAGTGACCTAAGAAGGATTTGCACAGTGGACACTAATGGCTCCTTAACAGCTGTTCTGGTCTATTGCATCAAAAATCCCTTTTTTAACTGGTGCCCAAATATGGTTCACCTGCTCCTTCTAAGTCATTCAACTGGGGATATATCAGAAGTAAATATAATGTACTAACCTAAACACTTAGTCCCTTTTTAATCTTTTATTTATTCTCCATTACATCTGTTGTACTCATCTTTACATCTCGTTCCAATTTCTCTTTTTTCATTCCAAATATTATTTTTATTTTTTCATACCATTTCCTGCCCCCATCTTCTCACTGCCTTCTCCCTATCCATCTCCAGCTACCATAATTTTTCTCCTTGCTATATGTTGCCCCTCATCTTCTCCACAAATCCTCCTTCTTCTGTTTGTTCGTTATCTGTTATCTTTTACACTGGATCTCAGTTGTCTTTTCCCCTCTCCCACTCTATTTTTGTCCAGTTCCTGAGAATTATCAGTCCATGGGACTCAGTTTACCTTCAGTTGATTTAACAAACAGAACCTTATGGAAATTTACCAACAAAAGAGCATTTCCAAATAACCCTATAAATTATAATGAAATATAACATAACAAGCCTGGAAATTCAGTCTGAACACCATCTTTTGTGCATGCTGCTACAGTCTGTTCCCTGTTAAATATCACAGGATGGAATATGAATTTTCTGATTTTATTGGGTTTTATTTGTGTCTAACAGGAAAGTTCTCTCATACTTTTGTTGAATGTTTTTCCAAATAATAGATAGGTTATCTCATTAAGATTGTAAGAAAATTCATAGAAAAAATGATCTTTTGAAAACTATTGAATACTGATACTTTTAGACATGAATACTAGTTCTCTGATATTCATATTTTATATTTAAATGCTATTTCTGCTCATGTTACATAGCCAAACACTGTAACTCTGAAAATTTTTCTGAAAAGATTTTGAAAATAATAATTGAACCATCAACCAATAAAGTTGAAATATCAAATTTAGATGGTAGCACTTATGAAAAGTTTACTTCTATTTAATATATTTCAAAGAGCAATAAAAATCTCTATGTCAGCAATAGCAAACGTTTTTGGAGTTCAAGCCAAGAAATTACAGAAGACTGACTCATCATCATTTGGCCAGTTGGCAACCCAGAGGCATTTGTCTAGCTATCAGCAGGCTGATACTTTGTGGTTTTCAGCGCAACACATGCCACACTTATCTCACTTACCAGCTGATTCATATTGTGACAGTGGATGAAGCTGTTCAAACAAGTACATTGAACTGAAGGTCGTTAACAATGTTACCATAAATTTTCCCTCTGTGGAAACAAAGGATCAGGTAATATATTCCAAATTTGCAAAATTGCATTTTTTTTATATGATTATTTTCCTCAATCCTGCCATGTTCAATATTTTATATGTTGGGACTGAGATAAAAATGAACGCTTTATTTTCCACACTTTATTTGGAACTCCACCATTTCCACCTCAAGTCTATTGCTTTCTGATCATCTCTGATGCAGAGATTTTCAAACCTGACTGTGCGTGGCTACCTGATGTATGGTGACATATTTTTAGTAGTTGGATCTGTAGAAGCCCTTATAGAAAGATGTTCTTTCCATATAATCGGTGTACTTTTTTGATGTTGCCACCATTGTATATGAAAGTATCTGATTTTTTTTAGATGTTCCCTCAATAAAGTAAAGTGTTTCAACTTCCAGTGTCCTAGCTTTCCTGAGCATTCTGCACTTCTTTTCAAATATAGAATAAAATCTTGGCTTGACCGAATCAATGGGAAAATTCAGTGTGACAGGATCTCACTAATAGTGTCTACCATCATGAACTTAATCTTGAAGTTTTATAATTAGTTCCCTGAAGTGTTGAATGGAGTCAGGAAAAATCAAAGCATTCATCCATTGGAGACCAGTTAGTTCTGGGTAATTGTATCCCGTCTGAACTAAAAACATACTGATTTCTTCCAAACATTCCAAAAGGCAACCAAAAAAATGTAGCTTCAGTGTAGTCCGCTGGCATTATTGCACCTCTGGAATTCCAAATAGTGAGAACTGATTTCTAAAAGCGTTTTAAATTCTTAGTT
This sequence comes from Pelochelys cantorii, assembly GCA_032595735.1. Taxonomy (NCBI): domain Eukaryota; kingdom Metazoa; phylum Chordata; order Testudines; family Trionychidae; genus Pelochelys; species Pelochelys cantorii. The sequence goes on from CM064331.1 coordinate 31,531,167, forward strand.
GTTAAAGCTCTTGCAGCAACGGAATTCAGAGCTTTATTACTACCTTGATACAACTTCAAACACAGCTAGACTTTCTTTAGCACAGAGCACCTTTTGATGCTTGATATAATTAAATTCTACCACCCAGTGACTGACTTCCTGAGCAAGATATTGACTGAAACTTGCATCACAGTCAACCACAGAGGAAACTTCAACTGTTGTCACTCACACAATGTTGGATATGATTCAGCCACTGAAATGAAAATGTTTCAGCTGTTATTTTTATATTTGGTATTTTGCTATGTGTCTCGTGATAACCACAAGCCAAGCCTAAACATTTACATCTAATAAATGACTCAAGAGTGCAACAAAAGTTTTCAAATCCATTTTAAGCTGGTCAAGCCTGTCTTCATACAGAGGCTGGAATCAGTCTTTAGTCAAATTTCTGCTTCACAATAACTCTTTAAAACAGTCTCTGGTTTTCTGTTTGTTCAAAATAAAACATCAAATCAAATATTAACATGAAAGAGTATTTATTACCTCACTAATATATTCCCCATCAGGAAATGGTTTCCCAGGCTGTGTGCTACATGATACTTAAATTACAGCAGCAACAAAATCATTTGAAGTATGAACTGTGTAAATACTTGGAGGGAAATTCTGGCCCCAGTGATGCCAATGGTAAAACTCACAGTGACTTCAATGGAGTCAGGATTTTACCCTTGATCTTCAGCATCCTAGCCCTCTTTCAACCTTAGGAATGCTTACACAGCCTATTAGTGTACTCCATATAGTGACATTTTGCTATATTTAGGGACATAATATGTCAGATTCATATTTGAGTGCACAGTTGCAGTAACTGTATCCACAAATGCGGTTGTGCAATTGCAATTCATTTTTGCATATCACCTTCTACCTTTTTAAAAAATAGAAAAGTTGTCTTAAAGAATTATTCATTGCATTCTTTTATAATTTGCCTTAATAAGAGTGATGGCATCAGGTGGATTCCAGATATTATAGGGCTTAGCTTTCAATAAGATACCATTACAAACACCATTGAATCCTTTAGGGTACTTTAGATTTATGCACTATATATGAACATTTTAGGGTTCAGAAATTCGGATTTTTATTTATTGTTTTTATTTGAAGTCACTTCCGGTCCCGAACATGATTTGCTGGTTCTAATATTGATTAAATCCAAAATGTTCAGAAGTGAACACTAACTTGGGCAGCTCAAATTACAGGTTCCTATTTGGGGACAATCTGGTGTATCAAACTGAGCTACTAAAACATAAATACCCCAAACTGTTGGCTAATAGCGGTCATCTGTGATTGTGGCATCCAGTGAGTCCAAATATTTTCTCCCTCTCACCCTTAACCTTAACTATGTATATTGGAAGTTGTATTAGCTTAGGTGGGGAAAGGATATCACCTATTATTTCTATAATTCCTCAAAACTGAAGTATTCATTTCAAGCAAACTGATGTGAAATGAAAGTATAGGCAGTGGAAAGGTATTCAAAATATAACACTAGGGCCAAAACTACCAAACAAATCAAACATTGGGAATTACAGATCTTGATCTGACCTTAATGGTTTTGGTATTCTATAGGACAAAACATCAATTGCTAACATGCATACCTTTTGAAAAGCTTGCTTTTCCAGCTGGATCCAAATTCCATATCTCAGGGTATGTCTACACTGCACGGCTATTTTGGGATACCAGAGGTATCCCGAAATAGCTACCCCGCGTCTACACAAGTGACAGTTATTTCAAAATACTTTTCGAAATAATGGGCGTACTATTTCACCATCCTGGTAAACATCATTGCACAAGGGATAAGGGATGGCTCGAAACAGCATGTTATTTTGAAATTTGGAACTGTGTAGATGCGCCAAATTTCAAAATAAGCTATTTTGAAATAGTTTTGAAATAAGATACGCAATTTCCAATTTATTTCAAGTTTAGGGTGCTGTGTACATGCACCCCCAGTCCTAGCTTTAATCAATGTAGCATTCACTAGAGAAAGTAGCTAATTATTTTATTTTTCAAATGTCTAATGCTTTTGTTTATTTTTCTAATATCCATGCTATGCACAAACGATGTAGTGATTAGCACTAATCCTGCTCTAACTCACAAAAGTGTGAATCATCATTGAAGTAAATTGAGGCGAATTGTTGTAAAACAGGTACAACATGAGAATCAGGCCCATAACTTTCAAAATATTCATTTGCTTTATTTTATGTTCTGTTAAGAAAACAAACAAGCTTTTCTGCAGCTCCTCAGGAAGTTTTTCTTAAAAAACAAACAAACACATTTTCTCTTCTTTGCACTCTGTTTCCACTCCTGCTGTTGAGAACTGGAAATGTAAGAAATGTCTTTTCCATGACTACTGTCTAACTGAGTGCAAGGGGTTCTAATGCAAATTCAGTTCATCCTTCCTCTCCCTAGTCTCAAAACTATGACTGATCCTCTGGGATTTTTTGTTTGTTTTCCTTCTTTAAAGAAAAGCAGTTTCTTTTCACTCATGTAACCCAGATTTGGAAGGCTGCCAGCATCTGTCTGACTCATCATTTTCCAAAGATACTGCGAATACTGGAATCAAAACTAGCTGTGAGACTGAAGGTAGGCATTTAGAGTGCCAAGTTCCATTCACTTCACCATTTGAGTCCACTATAATGAAAGAATGCAAAGCAGAAAGCAAAACAGCTCTTTCTGTTGCTACCCTACTACCAATCGTATCAAAGCCAACATAGCTCTTTATGCAAAGAATATGAATAATGTACAAAAGAATTTTAGAAAAATACCTTTGGGCTAGATAACTGAAACTAATCATAGTATTGTTTTTCATGAAAATAAAGCTTGCTTTGAAGTATTTATGCTCCTTCCTTACTATTCCCTCAGCTATATTTTGTTTTCATAATAATATTTATTCAGTTAACTTAGTTATTTTTGTATTTATCTGGTCTTAATGCTTTCTCTCACCCCCCCCCCCCCCGCCCCTGCCCCGCATTCTCTTTTGATGGATGCATTTCTAGTTTTCTCAAGTTGATTTATCTCTGTCAAAAATTGCTTCGTTGTATAATACACTGGATATAAAGCCATTATTTGTGGTATGTCTATTGCTGCTGGAAAATGTGTTTCATGTGGAGATGGATTTCCAGTTTTTGAACATCGTTTTCTATTCATGCAACAGCAAGATTGATCTTTAAACCTGCACAGCAAAGCCTAACCTGGGCACTGATTTAAAAAAAACAACACACAACTTTAGCTAAATATTTATAGGTGTTGGTACAGGTAAATGTAGGATGTGGTACCAGGTCAGATAATTTTAGCACTACTCCAAACCTTCACCACCAACTTGAAATAAATCCATACCTTTCCAGAAGTTCAAATTAGTTCAAAATAGATTATGAGTTTGCCTATTCCCACAATTTGGAGCCCCAAAGAGATTCAGATCATGGTCAGCAAAGTATGTAAAATTTTGGTTTCTGATCCAAATGTGAATGCTAATTCAGGCCTCCCACAATCACTGTGAATAGTGATGATACCCAGAAGAGTCTAATGTTCATGCAGAATGTGTTTAGACACACCTACTATGAATCCCTATTGCTTAAAGACTACCAAAAATATCTTCCAGACTGACAAATATCTAAGCAAGAATCCTTGAGATTTAGTTTGCAAGATCTTTCAACTTCCCTATCCTGTGGTACAGATATTTTATGTTCAGGTGTTACGCCATAAGTCCCTGGTTACACCGTAAGCTCCCGGTCGCCCTGTGAACTCCCCTCAGATTACACCCACATCATCATCGGGGGGTTGTTCATGTCCTCCTGTGTACGCTCACCGACTCCAGTGCTCTTTCTCTCTACCACCACCCTTCAATGTCTACTCCCGTCTCGGGGTCTCACTGTTTTAAGTTTTGAGTCCACTACACCCAATCACAGTCCTAGGGATCTTCCGAAACAACCAACCACACCGGTGGAGGGTAAGGGAGACCTGGCCCCTCCCTCACTCCAGGTCCTGACCCAGGACCCTAAGGGCAGAGAGGCAGCCTCCCTGCCCGGTTGGTGGGGAGGGTGCCCCGTAACTCACCAACCCACGGGCAGCTGTTGACTCCTCTACCCTGTCCTGGGCCTCTTCCTTCCCGCCGTCACGATCTTCCTTTTCCCTCGGCATTGCTGCTGTGCTTCTCCTCCGGCTGACTCTGTCCCTCCTCGGTTCGGAGCTCTCGACCTCCCTGCTCGCAGCCCCATTTTGTATTCCCCGTCCTGGGCCATGCTGAGTCCAACGTCCTCAGGCCCTGTCCCCACCGCCTTTTGACTTCCGGTGTCGGTCCATGTGTCCCCTCCGACTCCGGGAGTGGCGTTGGAGCACACCACGCACGGCCGCCGGGAGGATGCGCTTTTGCCAGCGAGCGCATCCTCCAGCTGCCGGTGAGTGCGGGGCTCGGGAGGTGCTGTGGCTGCCGTGTCCTGTGCCCCGTCACATCAGGTAAATTTTAAGTTTACAATAAATTGCACCGCAGTACATTTTTGACTTACAAATGAGATTGAAGTCAGGGTTTTGCCATCACTTTTTTGCAATATAGGTATACAGTCTCAGGTTAGACTTTTAGCCTCATTGGGAGTTTTGCCACTGTTTCTGTGAGGTCAGGATTTCATGTGGGAATTTCCAGGCAGGCCTGCATTTGACTTTGAATCATGATGGTCCTCATGCCATTACTATTTTTGATATTTTAAAACATTTTTATTTATACAAAGCTAATGTTATGATTTGTATTGATGATACTAATGTGACAATATGTGTTTTATACAGATTCATAAGGATTACTTCCTGGAATGAGCCAAGTTTAGATACAATCTAGTGTACATAAGATGTAACTTTCTCATTTATTTTGTACTTCATACCAGTTGAGGAAACAACTCATTTTTTTTTTTCACTTGAGGAAACAACTCATTTTTTTCTTTTAATTTAGCAACTTCCTCTATCAGGAAATACTAGAAATTTCCTGCTTATCCAAACTGATATGGAACACTCCCAGCTTTTTTAAAAATTCACCAAAAACTAGCAAAACTCTGTGTTCCCGGCTCCTTGTTCATCTTTGGAGTAAGATTTGATTCATTTTCTGGTCCAATTACAAATCCAGACTTGCATTCAATATTTTGTATGATCTTAGAATCTAACTACTGATTTAGAAGAGTATAACTAACAGCAAATACTACCTTCAGATTTAAACCATGCACTTTTATTTTAAATTAATCAAATGATGAGCTGGAACTAGTTTCCCTGGTTGCATCTTATTTTCCTAAATTCTCCAATCTTCCAAATATAAGAGATTTGTTTTTCAAAAATGTTATTTTCCAGTTATGTTCCTCTCCTTAATGTATACACACATCTGCTATTATACAGAGGATAACTACTCAGGCAGCTAAAAAATAACTATATTGTCAACATGAAAGGTCAAGACAGCACTCTGCATTGATCAGTGGGGTCAAATCCCTTTTGAAAGTAGGCAACTCTAAAAAGAAACAAAACAAGGAACATCTTTGCAAGATTTGGAACACACATCTTAGATTAAAAGGCCAACTACAGCTCTACACATTTTAAACAATCCAAAGAATTTACACTGAATATTGGAAATGCCAACTATTCTTCAGCCAAAAGTTGAATGAAGGAAATAAAACAAAGCCAGGGGAAAATGTTCCATCTTTTTTGGCTGTTTGAACTCTGAAGGGCTAGAGATTCTGAAGGGCTAGAAACTGACACCTGCTCTGCCTCTGGATCTGCCCAGTAAGACATTTTGAGTAGACATTACTTAGAATTTAACTAATAATTCATTTGTGTGTATATGCTCGCTTCCTTTAACCTCTAAAAAAAACCTCTGAGTTGATAAGCCTTTAGATAATTTATTATAGGATTGGTTACAGGCATTGGCTTTGGTGTAGGATATAGAGTACAGGTTGATCTGCATTTAAGTGATAGGTCTTATAACATTGAAAGCAACCTAAATGTGGTGTGATTTTGGTATCTGTGACCATTAACACTAAGTCCAGTTTGTCTGGGTGGCAATATGGATTGGAGAGTGCAGGGGACTGCCTGTGACTCCCCGATAAGACTGTCATAAAGATCCAGGAATTCACATTTGTTACTGGCTCGGTGAAATCCAAGTATAGATCTCACCACCAATTTGGGGCGGCTGCCCTGTTTCTTTCACACTCTGAGGTAGACACTGAGGCTATGTCTAGACTACAGGGTTTTTTCGAAAAAAGTGTCTTTTTTTCAAAAAACTTCACTTGCATCTAGACTGCCCCCTCATCGTTTTGAAATTAAATCGAAAGAACACGGAGGTTTTTTCAACAGCGGTAAACCTCATTTTTCGAGGAAGAACACCTTTTTTCGAAAGAGCTCTTTTGAAAAAAGGCATTCTTGAATGCAAACAGTGCTTTTTCAAAAGAGAGCATCCAGATTGCCTGGGTGCTCTCTTTCAAAAAAGCGGATCGCTTTTTCGAAAAAAGTGATGGCTGTCTAGATGATCTCTTTCGAAAGCTTTTTTTAAAGATTATTTCAAAAAAGCTTCTTTCGAAAGAAGCGTGTAGTCTAGACATACCCTTATAGTCATGAATCACTCCAGAAAATGTGTCAACTCTCTCCTTGTTTCTTCTTGGTATCTGTTTTTTATGGTCTCATTCACCATTATGTTAAACCAACTTTTATGCTGGTGATTCATGCTGATGAGGCATGTTAGTGTACAGCTTGAATAACAATGGCAATTGAAACCATCTTTTTTAATTTTAATAGTAGTGTCTTTCAAGTGTATCCTCTTTACTTATCAAAGAGATGCTCTATTGCTGTGTAGCACACACAGGGTAACATATTTAATTCCACATTTATGGTTAATGAATTTTTAAACCACTTGCAAAATTATTTCTGTACTTTTGCCTTTAAAAAAAAATAAACCAAAACAGAATTATATTTTTATGGTTCACCAAAAGGAAAGTTTCTTGCTTTCATAGCATTGAAATGTTACCCCTTGAATGCTATCTGACAAGACAAATATTGATATGCAATAGCATGGACCATCTTATTAACTGAATGTATCTTTAGCCACCTTACCAACTGTAAAGAGGGTTATGCAAGGAATAATCAATGTTTGGATGGAACGTCAAGGTCATAACAGTTCAGCCTAAGCAGCATTCCTTGATAGAATTCTGGTCAAGATTTATAATACATCTTCCCCCTTTGCAAATGTGGCATTTATTCTATACTCCTGGATTCTCTATTGAGTAATGCTCCTTCAGATTAGCTGTTGGGACTCTGGAGCTTCAGCTAAACATTGATTTTTATGTAGATAATGCTATTCATAGTGAATAATAACACCAATGGTATTTCTTAGGAGGTGCGGGGAGGAGGAAGAACGTTCAGTATTTGGACGTTAGAGTTAAATTAATTGTATTTTTTAAGAATAATAAAAAACAGAAAGGCATAAACTAGTTAACATGTGCAGTGTCTTGAATGGGTTGCAAATTACATGGATAAAAGAAACCCTAACAATCACAGAACTTAAAGCAAACAACACTGTATTTAAAGCAAACTACATCTTTTTTCATAGTGTGTTGAGGTCTACAAACATTTAGCGCATATAGGCTATGTGTACACTGGCGCGATCTTGCGCCAGAAATATGCAAATGAGGCTGAGCGTGGAATATCGCTGAGCCTCATTTGCATATCTAATGAGCCGCCATTTTTTTCAGAAGAGGCTCTTGCGCAAGAAGGAGCGTCTACACTGCCCCTTCTTGCACAAGAAAAACCCTCTTGCGCAATACCGTTACACCCGTTACTTTTCATTTGCATATTTCTGGCACAAGATCGCGCCAGTGTAGACATAGCCATTGTGTTTGTATACAAGTAGACCGACCCTTGTATAGCAAGGCACATGGAGGTGGGAATACTTCTTATGTCCTTTTGCTCCCTATGCATCCACACAAGTGACAGCCACACCAGCTCCTGGACTGTCAATAAGGGCTTGTCTAGACTGAGGGCCAATTGACCGGTATAGCTACAGGGGAATGAACTAATCTGCTATAACTTTTCTGGAATAGTTCCTTGTGTGGACACTGTTCTGGAATAAAAGTGGCTTTATTCTAGAAGGCCATGGAAGATTGACACTCCACAGTCAATCTTCCGGGGTTCGATATAGTGGGTCTAGTGAAGATATGCTAATTCAAAATGAGAGGGCTCCTCCATTAGTGCTAGTAATCCTTACATTTGCTTCTGTCAACCTCCCGGGCTACGTCTAGACTGGCATGAATTTGCGCAAATGCTTTTAACGGAAAAGTTTTCCGTTAAAAGTATTTGCGCAAGAGAGCGTCCGTGGCCAATCTAGATGCACTTTTGCGCAAGAAAGCCCCGATCGCCATTTTAGCCATCAGGGCTTTTTTGCGCAAAACAAAACTGAGCTGTCTACACTGGCCCTTTTGCGCAAAAGGTTTTGCGCAAAAGGACTTTTGCCTGAACGGGAACGTCAAAGAATTTGCGCAAGAAGCACTGATTTCTTACATTAGAATGTCAGTGCTCTTGCGCAAATTCAAGCGGCCAGTGTAGACAGCTGGCAAGTTTTTGCACAAAAGCAGCCGCTTTTGCGGAAAAACTGGCCAGTCTAAACACAGCCCCGCTGTGTGGATAGTATGAAACCCAATTTAAGATATATCACCTCCAGCTATGAGTTGTGTATTGTAAGTTGACCTTCCCCTGTAGTGTAGACCAGGCCGAATAGAATATCCACATGGGGGTTATTCCAGAATACCTGTAGCAGAACAGCTCATTCTACAACTCTAGGCTAGTCATCTTCTCCTATGCATTCTCTTGCTTCCTGTTCTCTCATAGGCCAGGTTCTCAGCTCATGTAAATCAGTGTAGCTGATGCCAATGCAGCTATACTGATTTATACCAGCTGAGCATGATGCCATAATGTCTCCAAAGAGCTTCTCTTTATATCCCTACTAATATTGCGAATTATGAATGGAATATATTTATGTTTAATAATGATCTGATGCTAATTGTTAAATACTGTATGTGAAATGGTAAATGCTCAGACATAATTTTTATTAGATAAGATGTGAGCAAACAGAAAACCATTTTATTGTGGGCTGATTACAATTATCAAACTCATAAAGTCAAAGCTGCATGCTAGTGGCACATCTGCATTCAATAAACTGACGTTTGACCGCACCCATCCAAGGACAAACCCCTATCCTTTCATGGTGTTAAAAAGCAAATATCTGCAGACAACTTTCCTTTTTCTGAGCTACTGTTCTCTGCATACATATTGTTATATTAGATTTGCCATTGTTCTGCCAAGTAAAATGCTGATGATTTGAAATCCTTTTGAATTTCAGTTATGTTCAAGCTGTTATAATCCTCCTTATGATTTCATAATCATTACTGATAATCCCTGCTACTTGTTGCAGAGTTACTTAGCAGTGTGTTGTTATATCAAAATTATCGATGAATGATTAGTTTGTTGTGCACCAATAAGTTTGCACCATGCTGTGCAGAGCAGGGAGAAGATGTGTCCTTATTGAAAAAAATTACAATCTAGAAGGCAACAAATCAGCAGAAAATAGATTTATGACACAATGAACAGTTTTCTTTTTGTTTCTTTCTTTTTCTTGTGGTTATAAACTAATAACATAGCTGGGAGTACAAGTCCATTTGAAAATCTGAAGGCAATTTTAAAAATGAACACTCATAGAGCTAGGCAGCTTCATAGAAAAATGAATGAAGTGGGTTAAAGCCAGAGAAAGGGCCAGTCCTTCCTCTGGTGTAAATTGATTTCTTTCCACTGAAGTCAATGGAGTTACACTAATTCATATCATCTGAAGGTCTATTCTGGAGACTACAGTGTAAGGGTACGTCTACACTAGCCCCCTAGATCGATCTAGGGAGGCTAATGAGGGTGACCGGAATTGCAAATCAAGCCCGGGATTTAAATATCCTGCACTTAATTTGCATGTTCCTGGCCGGTCGCCATTTTAGAAATTGACTAGCCCGAAGTAACTGCCCGCGTCTACATGCGGCAGTGAAACGGGATTCCGATTTAAAGCCCTAACTCGAATTAGCTGGTATTCCTCCTGCGGTGAGGTTTACCAGCTAATTCGATTTAGGGGCTTTAAATCAGAATCCTGTTTCACTGCCGCTTGTAGACGCGGGCATAAGACATAAGAATCAAGTAGGGAGAAAAGCTGTAGAATAGTGGTGTGTTTTGTTTTTGTTTTTTTAAATCCAGCAAATAGTGTCAACATTAACAATGAAAAGTACCTCTCTAGTCAAATACATTTTGCATAAATCTCAAATCTAGTGATTTTTTCCATGGCTAAGACTTAACAGATTTTTCATAATGCTTCCTTTGTTAGTAGGTTGACACCAGTAGGACTCAATGCAAGACATCAACGATATGTATTTCATAGTGGGTTTTCAGTTAGACACAAATTTCTAGATGTATCTCCACAGCTTTGTATCCCTTTCCCTGTTCCCATTAGACTTTAAACCTATGTCTGTCACTTCTTGATGGGACTTTACGCCTATGGAGTGTATAAGCAATAATATAGTAGGAAGGGAGGCCATCTTTTACAGAGAACAAAGGAGGCTTAGGATAGAAAGTAGATGGATGGAAATAGCTTCAATATTTTTATTTCAAATGGCATATTTGGGACATTTCTATTTATGAACACAAAGGTACATTGTACTATCCCCTCACCTTTGGATTGCTTGCAGGGTTGTGAAGACAATTGATAATTTTTAAAAATTTGAAATAAAAAATGTCTTCAGCAGCCAAGAGAACAGTTAAAGTCCTGAAATCAGAGCACTCGGAGCAAAATGCTTTAGGACAATGGGGCAAACAGAAATCATTCCCTTGGGAGAACAATGAGTTGTTTTGTAAAGTAATACCTCTGGACCTTATTGCCATAACAAGACAATTAAACATAAGAAACATGCCTGTGGGATAAAAAATATTTTGTTGACCATGAAAAGGTTCCAAGAGGGACATTTTGTTTATAGGATGAAGAAATATATAGTAGGATTCAGAGGCTTATTTTGCAGCCACTTTCCTAAAAATGTTGAAGATTGTGTGTGATACAGTGGTAAGTAATTTTTTGTGTATATGTTGCAATACTAATCGGGTTTCTAGAACATTTTCCATTAAGTCTTTCAATTCAGATCTAGAGGAGTCAAACAGGAAATATTAACATGCATGTACTCACTGTGCAGACAATTAGATTATCCTCCTATCACCAAAGGAAACGTAAGTTGTTAGGTAGGTCAGTGTCAAGTTTAGTGCAGCTTAGAAGACAATAAACACATTAAAGAATGAAACTCTAGTTATTTCAAACTCTTGCCCAATTTGATACTCAAGCAAACAGGGAGACATTAGAACAGATTAAAGAATGGGCTTTCTTCTTCTGATAAAACATAACTCTAAACAGTACCTGTATTCTGTGCGGATAAAGCACTAAGATTTGGATTTTCAAAAGGCAGTCTGTGGGAATCCAAGTTCCATTGAAATTCAGTGTGCATTAGATCCTCAGGCTATGCCTATACTGCAATGTAAGCCTAGAGTTTAGGTTTGTTAACCTAGAACCTGAGCATCTACATTCATATGTAAACTCAGGTGGGGAATTTTTGAACTTTTGATCCAACGTGGGAGTCCTATGTCTGTATAATATTATACAAACCCAGATCTAACCACCCATATCCCAAGCTTCCTAGTGCCCTCCCAAAATGTGGCCTGTCCAGCCCTTTGTTCATGGGTAGTGTGGAAAAACTTGACTGTCCACCAAACATGTCTGTCCAGAGGACAAAAAGTATATTTGGTGAATTCCTAGAGCATGGCTCCAGTGGGGCTGAATCTACTCTGAAAGCAACAGGCTTGAACCCTGGTCCCAGCTTGGCTCAGGATTGAACTGTCCTCCCTGTAGGATCCTGGGACCATGGGTCTGAGCCCTGGAATAGCTCGATTTGTGTATAGCTGGAAGAGGGAATAGGCATGAGCCTGAGTTTGAATTGTAGCTGATAAGGCTTCTTTGAAAATTCTAGCTTAACTCTGCTAAAGGAGATGCACAAATTATCTAAAGCAGAAGTTTCATATAAACTGCAGGCCTTCATAACAGGCAACAGTATTGTTAAACTCTATGTGTGAAACATGCATAACAATTAGAGAAAAGAAACCCATGGTAGAGCAGGAAAAATACATTGCATATTGAAGTGCCATGGGTACTACAAGAAAGCATTTTAGCGTGGATTCTTCATAGTATAATATTACTGAAAAAGGTTTGGGACAGTATTGGGGCAGACTCTCTGAACTGCTCTATTCCCTTTGTGCTGTCCACAAGGCACAAAAGGAAGAGACTGCATGGATCATCCAAGCTGGGGATTACTGTGGTGTGAGAGAGTCTTCCGCAGGCACAGTGCCAATTCAACGGGTACCTGTGCTGCCACTCCAGCAGCCCGGGAGCATATTAGGATATGGAGGTGCTGGAAGGAGGCATAGCCAGAACATGCTGAGCTCTGACTAAACTCAGCTGGTATATAGTCCCTTGGGGACCATTGCCAGTCAGGGAATGTTAGAGCAGCTCCTGGCTGCTGTTACCTGTGTTGCAATTGGGTGGAGACTCAATGAACTGTAACTGGCTCTCTAACATCCATCCACTGCCTTGCTTCTGCTTTGCCCAACATAAAATAAGGGAATCAGAGAATCTCCTACACAAACTCTAAGGAAGCTGTGAAAGAATATGTAAAATTAATATTCTGACCCTGTTGCATATAACTGACCATTAAAGACATTGGTTTGCTGAAATCCTCAGTACCTTTAAGGACATTTCCCACAAACATAAAAATAGCTTCAATTAAATTGCTATCAGTAACCTCACTATGGATACGTCTAGACTACATGTCTCCGCTGGCAGAGCCATGTAAAATAGTTTACTCAGTATAGTCAAAGAAGCGGGGATTTCAATAATCCCCGCTTCATTAAAATAAAAATGGCCATCACGCTGTGCCGACGATCAGCTGATCTGGCACAGCGTGGCAGTCTAGACGTGGCACGTTCAACAAAGGAAGCCTAGACTGCGGGCTGTGCCGGATCAGCTGATTGTCAGCACAGCGCGGCAGCCATTTTTATTTTAATGAAGCGGGGATTATTGAAATTCCCGCTTCTTTGACTATGCTGAGTAAACTACTTTACATGGCTCCGTCGATGGAGCCATGTAGTGTAGACGTACCCTATGAGAATAAACAACAGGTTAAACATGATTGTTCTGGAGCTTCAGTTTTAGCTCCATGGAACATGACTGGTTGAAGCTGAGGCTCATTAACAGAATACCAGAGATACTGGGGCAGATCCTTCCTAACTGACAGTTTGCATATTGCATAATTTGGGGTTGCTGTAGAGAGGTGGTTTAAAGCTCACTTTTGTACCACCCTGATCTTGGCTCTCTTTGGTGTAAACTGTTCCTTCAGCACTTGCTAGAGAAGCAAGAGTGTTGCTCTAATTTATGTCTCTCTTCACCTTCATTTCCTGCTCCCTGTAGCAGAGATGGTGAATATAGCACAACCCTCTATTACCACTAGCATTTCTCTCTCTCATATTTGAATGATCTTCCCTTGTCTGAATTAGCTGTCTTCAAGGTCAGATTACAAGAGCAGTGCAGCACAAAACTGGTGCATTATAGGATCTGGCATTCTACATCTTTATTCTGACAATACAGCATATCTACTACGTACCCTTCATTTTTAATTACCTTAGGTTTTGTAGGAATATATTATAATGTTGCAAGTCTGGAGACCAATATATTAGAGTGTACAAAGGCGCTGAACTGTTTGTTACAATGATAGTGACATAGCGTGTGATTGCTGCAGTAATCATTCTTACTCCTCCCTGTTTTTACACTATGAAATATTCATGAACATATAATTCAGCTCTGAAAAGTGAAATACATCTCATGTCAGTGCTCACCCCACTTGTACCCTTCAAAAGAGCAAATGCTGGTTCTGATTCTCTTCTCATTTCAGTTTTCTCACTGCCCTTAGTGGAGTTCATTTTGATTTATTCTTGTACAAATGAGATGAGAATCAGATTCATCAATATTTTATATGTATAGTACAGCACCATGAGGTTGGGTTAGATGTAGGCTCTGCCACTATTGCAGAACACAATTGGCCACATAAATAATGGGTGAACAATACCGGGGTTCCAAAGAATTCAATGCTCAATAAGGGACTGATCCTAAGTTCATTTAAATCAATTAGAGTTTTTCCATTTATTCACTAGGCTGTGGATCAGGCAGTATAACTTTAGTTTGAAATATTAAAAGGAACATAAGAGAGTAAGAACTTGAACCTGCAAGAGGCTACTCAGCATTCTGGCCCTGATCCAGCAAAACACTCCGCCTGTGATTAACTTTCAGTAGTCTTATTGCAGTCAATAGACTACTTACACATTTACAGTTAAGGATGTGCATAAGTGTTCTCCTGGGTCAGCATAAGTGTTCTCCAGGGTCAGCATTTTGGCATATACATTCTATTTTCTTGTGGATCCTGGATTTCCTCAATAATACTGATACTGGGTCCTAATTAAATATAATATTCTCCTGGTATTTCACTACTCAACGTGTGAAATGTGTACTCAACTCAGCAAGTATATACATAATCAAGGGCATAGAATAAATCAAATCTGATTTAACCAGTATTTCTCATTGTTTGACATATTTTTAATTCCTTGAATAAAAGAAACCCTCCAAAAAACCAAATCAAGAATCAGCAACTTGTGAATTGTCAGTGATCCAACCCTCTTGAAAAGTTCTCTCCCTATGAGCCAGTGTGGTAAAAGTAACATAGTTACTATAGTACAGTAAATGCAACACAATTTATCATGGCTAACATCTTGTATCAGATAAGAGGGGAAGCCAGTTGACCATACCCACCATGGCTATTGTCTTAGACCTGAATGTGTGGGATGAACGAGAAGATGCAAGTTGTGAAGGACAGAGAATTTTGGCTAAAATGGCTGTGTTTGCAGTTCAAGGGTAGGTGTATTTGACAGGCACAAAAATTGTTTTACTGAATACTGGCAGAATTACAAATGGGAAAGTGATATATTAACTCTTTTCTATTAAAGTGTAATGATTTATGCTTAGAAGACAGGTACATCACAGAAGTAAGGCATGGACTATTTTTCTACATGCTGCCACTGCTGTTTCTCTGCCAGTCCTATATTTCTTCCAAGAAACTCAGTTTTAATTCTACATCTTAGAAGAAGACTAGGGAGATACCACACATATTCTCTGACATTCAGTTCCAAAGCTCAGGCTCTGCAGTGTGTGTTACAGTGTTCTTTATTCTTTCTGGCTTGCAGTGCCATACAAATGCTGATCAGTTTGTGGGTCTGTCATTTCACAATAACATTAACAATTTTGAGTGTCTCATGTTTAAGAGGAAAGTATGCTCTGCTAATTTCTCAGGTCTGCATTTTTAGACAACTAGACACAGCCCTGTTGCCAGATACTATTGAGAAAAGGTGGGTGAGGTGGTATCTTTTATTGGACCAGCTCTGAAAGTCTGTGTCTCTCCCCATCAGAAGTAGGTCCAATAAAATAAATTATCTTTCCCAGCTTGTCTCACATAAAAAGTGTGAAGTTCAGCTTAGACCCCAATATGTTTCCTTTCCTCATGCCTGTTCATATTTGATCATAGGATCTCAAGGCACTGCTGCTCCTCTCTAGGGCTCCTCTTTAGGGGTTCTTTTGCACTGGCCATCATCGCATGCAAAGCAAGCCTGTGAAGCACTAGCTTTTGCATGCTCTGTGGTTTCCCAGATGTATTCTGCACACTTGAGTGGCAATGCGAGGACAATCTCACACAATGTCAAGTTCAAAATTAGAAGATTGTAGACCCAATGCACCATCTACATCTGAGAGAAAAGGACAGACAATATCACCAGAGATTCCTAACTACAATATAGTCAGCTGGTTACTGCTGCCTAGGTAGAGGAAAGCTCTCAATTTCCCACAGGCGAATGTTTCAAGAAAGGAATAAGCACTAGGCAATGTCACCCAAAGTGGGCTCCTGCCAGAGGCAGTCTGAAGCCTCACTAAAATAAAAAAGGCAGGAAGCTGAGAAGGGAGTATCAAGATATGGGTGGAGAACACTTGCAGTTAGGTTATGCCCTTAGCTGAGGCCCTGAGGGCTAATTCTCAAAGATATGTAGGCACTGGGGGAGTTGGGCTTGGGGCCTGAATTGCTAAATGAAAAGATTGACATGGTGCCCTCGCATTGCCTGGTGAAAATCTATCAGCTAAACCCAGTATCATTCAATTGAATGTACCAATTTTATAGTGGAGTGCGTATCATGGTACAATTAGCTAGCACAAACAAACATTTGAATTTTACTTTAGTTTTAGGTTACGTCTACACTGCAACACTATTTTGAAATAACTAGCACTATTCCAAAATAACTTAAGACATGTCTACATCGCAGGCAGTTATTTTGAAATAGTGTCAAAATACTGTCAAGCTAGAGGATTTCTTACTCCAACCGCTGTAACCCTCATTGTACAAGGAGTAAGGGAAGTCAGAGGTAGATTTGCTCTATTTCAAAATAAGGGCTGTGTAGATGCTCCCTATTTCAAAATAAGATATGCAATTGACGTAGCTCAATTTGCATACCTTAATTCGACTTAAGCCCTGCAGTGTAGATGCACCCTTATAAACAACATTGGACTCAGGATTGGTTTTCCAAAGGAAATTGCACCTGGAGGCTACATCTACACTTTAGGCTTCTTGCGCAAGAACTGTTTTGCGCAAGAGTTCTTGTGCAAAAGGTCTTGCATATAAGCGCATCCACACTACCATGCACTTTTGCACAAAAGATGTGCTTTTGCGCAAGAGTGTCCATGGCAGTGTGGACGCTCTCTTGCACAAGAAAGCTCTGATGGCCAATTTAGCCATTGGGGTTTCTTGTGCAAGAAATCCGTTGCCCGTCCACACTGCCTTCTTGCGCAAGAGCTCTTGCACAAGAGGGCTTATTCCTGGTGGGGAGAGGAATAACTCTTGTGCAAGAAGCCCTCTGTTCCGACGCTTTACTATAAATTTACTTGTGCAAGAATGCGCGTGCAGTATAGATGCTCCACAAGTTTTTGCGCAAGAATGGCCATTCTTGCGCAAGGAGACTGCAGTATAGCCATAGCTGTAATGTTCAGCAAACTCCAAACTCAAATGCAAAGTACACTGCACCATAAGGTGTCCAGGCCCAGTGTCATAACAGGAGCCATTGCAAGAAATTCAGTTTGAATTACTTTTCTGTATGTTTCTGCTAGTATCCATTATTACAAGGGAGATAGAGAACCTTGCTACTAGAATAAAATTAGTATGGAAGCAATGACAGCTATGTCCAATTATTGTTTGTTTAAGATACCTAGAGGCTTCATGAATTGAGTGCTAAGGACAGAAAATGTAGTATGTATCAAAATTAGGCCATCAGAGCTGGCTTCATGTTGTAAGATATAATGACATTTTTTTCTACATTTCATCAAAGGAATGTACTAAAAGGTTAATTACATCTTTGCAAAGGTTACTGATAGGCCAAATGGCCTTGTAGTTCCTTAAAGATCATGAGCCAGGTTAAAAAAAAA
Source organism: Pelochelys cantorii (assembly GCA_032595735.1). NCBI lineage: Eukaryota > Metazoa > Chordata > Testudines > Trionychidae > Pelochelys > Pelochelys cantorii. The sequence goes on from CM064331.1 coordinate 31,548,832, forward strand.
AACCTCGTGTGATTGGCTGGAAAAACTGTCATTGACTGATTCAGAAGGGAACAGAACATCTACCCTGTCTATAACCTGTATTTCAATTAATTCACAACACTCCAACAACATGCAAATATATATATAAGCCAGGGGTCTGAAGGACTGCTTGAAATGCAGTCAGCTGAAATTGTTTAGCCTTTCAAAATAAGTAACTGTTGATATGTAAATACAGCTCATGCTGAGATGGGGAAGGAATCTGGGGTGTGGTTATGTAAATCCAATTCAGCCAGAGCTGATGGAGGATCAGTTGTTAGAATGGAATGTGATGTATTATAACTAATTTAGGCTGTTGTGCGGTCACAAATCATGCGACCCCTAAATGTGGGAACTGTAAAATATGACACCAGTGCTTGCAGGAGAGACACCATTATTGTAAGAGGTCTCAGATGAATAAGCCTCCCCCTTCCAGAGTTGAGTGAACTGAGTTGGGGGGGGGGGAAAGGGCTTGAGCCAGCCTGCAGATGTGAGCTGTAAGACTGGTTCAACCTGCCTTTTCCCCACCCCACCTTGTTTTAAGGATAGACCTAAAGCGGATTCCATCAGGAGTCTTTTTGCTAGTCCAGTGGAAGCTGGAATCTTTTGCCAGCCTAGGTGGTGGCTAAAGAGTTGAAATCACTAAGAGCTGAAGTCACTGGTTTGGCCTGGAGCCAGACCTATTGCAGCCAGCAAGATTGCTGGCAGGAGCAACTGGCAGGTGGCCAGTAGGAGCAGCAGTGGGCAGCTGGCAGGAGCAACTGGTGGGCAGCTGGTAGGAACAGCAGCAGGCAGCCAGCGGAGCGTCTGGTGGGTACGACCGGTGGGCGGCTTGTAGGAGCAGTGGCAGGCGGCTGGTGAGAACGACTGGTGGGTGGCTGGTAGGAGCAGCGGCAGGCGGCACCAGCAGACCACAGGAGCAGCACAAAGGTGGCATGGCCTTAGGCTCAATGAGTGAAGTCATCAGGGTGATGTGTCAAGGTCCGCACTGACTGGACAGAGCTGTAAGTGGGGCGTTTGAAGTGGGGTACAGAGAAAGTTTGGGTAAATGAATGGAACCCTTACATTGTTGGACTAGTGAGCCTAAGGGGCAAAGGACATTGCTCAATCCATTTGAGCTGGGACGGTTACTTGTGGGGGTTTAGGAACTATGTTTGTGGTATTTTTCTGAGCTAATGCCTTGTAACTTCTCTCCCTCTTCCATTAAAAGTTTCTTTTCTACTCTCAGACTCTGTGCTTGCGAGTGGGGAAGTATTGCCTCTCAGAGGCACCCAGGGGTGTTTGAATTTCCCAGGCTACTGGGTGGGGACTCAAGCCGGTTCTGTGTGAGATGGATGAAAAGGGACCCCTAGATATGGAACCCGGCCCTGGCTGCTGCTGGCACTGCCTGGCAGAGGGGTTACATATAGAATGTCTATTAACATTAGCTCTAAATTCTCCAAGTTTCTGGCTGATGGTCCTTGGTGCATACATGGATTCCAGTGCTCTATTCAAAAGATTGGCCCTTTAAGACTAGATAGTGCTGGAAGTTGTAGTCATCAGACAAAGAGCATGACAAGTAAGAATCAGCTAACTAAGCATTATATGATGGCTAATGGGAGATTATAAAGGAATGCTCAAGGCCCATTTTGGGAAAATGAGGATTGAGACAAAGAGGAGGGATGTCTTTCTATGAAGTAGCAAGAAGCCTAGATGATAAGCAGAAAGGGTTATTTAGTGGTGAAAGATGTGTCCTCTGTCTTCATGGCTGGTAGAAAACAAGGAAGCACTCTGTTACCCCCTGTACGTGTGTATAGATATATTTGCAATGTTTCAAATGAAACCAGCCACAAATAAAAGTTATAGACTGAATGGTTATTGCGAGTTTTATTCTACCCATCCTAGCCTGCAACTTTGGCTACTGGCTTACAGGTTTTAATATGCACAGTGTTAGGCCTTCTAGAATTTCTCCTTGGCAGATGACTCACCCTTACCAGCTCACATGATAAAAATCCAAACTTTGTTAAAATGATTATCTACAAAAATTTGTCCAAAGATCCAGAAAAACACAGATGAATGATTTACCAATGAGCTCTCTCAGGTGTTGGGGTTCCTCTTACTGGCTGTGCACGAGCACTGCTGTAGTTTAGATACTCTCACTTTCTTATCAGTTGAGGAAAGTGGGCCACATCCACCCTAGTTAAATTAGCCTCATTAGCACTGATGTAACACTTCCATCTCTGTATGTATGTACATAGCCCTGCCATTTGATTCTTCCATGTTATGCATCTGCTGAAGTGGGTTGCAGTCCATAAAAGCTTATGCCCTAACACATTTATTAGTCTTTAAGGTGTCGCAGGACTCCTCATTATTTTTGCTGAAACAAACTAACAGCTACCTCTCTGATATGTGTCAGAGGATTGTTTATTTCACACTTTCCTCCAATAGTAACCATTCAAGTCCCTGGCATCTGCCATATGTAACATTGTATGGGAATTGAGAAAGATATGTGCTGCTGTTTCTGATCACCTGCATAAAAAAGGTATAAATAGAAGTAATGAGATGAAATTAAGGAACAGAAAAGTTCTGACTTTCCCAACAGTTCCTGATGGAAGTAGAGCCTGGAATAGTTAAGCAAGGGAAATTTTAGAAGCCCAATTGCTAGCAATTTCATAAGAAACTGCTAGAAAATAGACTGTAGGGAACACTCTTTCTTTGACAGAAAAATGGAATGTTGATTTAATAGCCTTTCCCAGCTCTAAAGTCTATTATTCCATAATGGTATCATCAGAATGAGGGACCAGCATTCATCAATGTAAGCTTTGCTAGTGCTGTCTTTGTAACATCAAAAGCAACAATTCTGGTATATGTGAAGCATCAAGCACACCTGTTCTAAGTATCCTAAATTCTCTACAGTAAACAAAAATATTCTAAAAGAAAATCATTAAAGGTAATTCCATGTGAATGATTGAAGACTTGGAAAACATGCCTTGTAGTAAAAGACTCAAGAAGATTAACCTATTTAGCTTATCAAAGAGAAAGTTAAGGGATGATTTGATCACAGTATATAAGTACCTGTGTAATGCCTACAGGCAGGAACAAACCTGAGACCTCTGTGCATGAGCTTCTACCACATTAGCTAAAAAGTCAGCTGGTCACTAGATGGGACAGAGCAAGCAGATGTGCTTGGGCAACGTGTTCATGGTGGGAATAACCCAGTAAAGGCAGGGAATAGTACAGGTTGGAAATATCCCAGTCAGAAACAGGAGAGCTATGCAGGTTTCCACAGAGAAAGCAACAGCTGGAGAGCTGGAAGCCTCAACCTGGATGCCCTTGAGGGACTGCTCAGGGAAATACAGGTACAGTTAGCCAGAACAGTGACAGAGTACTCTTAAATATAGAAGACAAAGGTACAACCATGGGGACAGAGGACTAGACTTGATGACCTCTCAAGGTTCCTTCCAGTTCTAGTATACTAACATTCAATGGCTGGAAGTGGAAGTGAGACAAGCTTACATTAGAAATAAAGGGATCTTTTTAGCAGAGAGAGTAATTAACCACTGGAATAACTTACTAAGGGTTGGAGTAGACTATCCATCATGGAAAATTTTAAAACCAGGATTGGATGTTTTTCTAAACCATGTGCTGTGGTTCAAAGAGCAGCTAACTCAGGGAATTCTTATGGCCTGTTTTTCAAGAGGTCAAACTAGATGATCACAATATTCTCTGTTGGTCTCACAATTTATGAACATTTGGTGAGAATAACACAAATTGCTGGACATGAGTCATATAAATTGAATGGACAGTATATCTTTTTTACCCTGCCACAGAACACAGAGAAAGCAATAAATGCATCCATCTATAGATGTCAAAAACTACAGCACAATCTTTGTGAGAGAATAGTAGTACAGTACTCTGAATTGCAAAATGCTAACAACTGCTTCTTCTTTGCAGTTTATTCCGATGTGTTCTGCCTGTACATGTCATTTTGTCAGGGTACTTTTTTTGTAGGACACTTGTAAAGGTTCCATAGTTTCCACATTTTTCACAAAGCTGCATATATAGCTCAATTAAAATGGCAGAAATTTGAAATATTTTTAAGCCCCGTAAGCTTTGCAAGCAGAGAGAGAGCTTAAGTAAAGTCGGTGCAGAAATCTCCCTCCAAATTTTTGTTCTGCACTTATGTAGCAAAAAGACTCTTACAGGTTTTCCAGATAAAAGAACTGATTCAAATATAAAAAAATAGGAAAAAATTGCTCCTATAGGGACTCTTTCAACAGAGTTCAAATCTTTAATGAATAGTATAGTGCAGATCTGCTTTTCAAGATCTCTTCTTATAAGGGTTCAAAAAAGTACAGAGTACACTTTGCAACAGAGATTTTCTCTTAAGTTGCCCGACATGGCACTGTAGCTCTTTTTTACTTCATCCAGTTACTTTTTGATAACTGAGGCTGACAAGAATGATGGGTTTGCAGTCCTCAAAGGATGTTTAACTCCACAGGATTTGGTGAGAATGTGTCTATTTCAAAAGGTTCTAAGTTATATTGTATTTCACACCTTTTTTGAAAATTAATATTGGAAAACTATTAGAATTTTTAAATGGGAAATTACTACTATCATAATACAGTTATCACAATCAGCCTCTCTGTAATGTTCTTAGCTTGGTTCCCCTCTTCCTCTTATTGCATAAAATGCCTGCTCCAAAGGATATTGAAGTCAGTGGGGTTTGGATCAGTCCCCTAAGATGTCATGGCTCTTGGACTCTGAAGAAGTTGGGCTAAGTCTCTGTGCTATGGTTTCCTCTCAGCCCCATGGGGATTGTGATCCAACTGCTCTTTAAAAACTGGTGACCACCTCCATTTATGGAACTTTTCCAAGAGAGAGGATTTTGAGGGTACTGGCTAAATAGCATGGGATCAACCACCAAGGGATGAACCAGAAAAATATATAGGGCCACTGGTATTCTGCACAGATAGCCCTGTGCTCTGTGTTTGTCCTGGTATCTGTATGTACGTTTGGGGTGCTGACTACACCAGCACATTCTAGAGGGCATAATCCAAAGCCTTCTCTTCCTATACCCATTAGAATGATCTAAGGGAAGATGTGAACTTCCATACCTCTTTACAAATAAATCCCATTTATGGCATAACTTGGTCCAATAAAATGATGTTTCTACAATGAAACTAATCAAACACAATAAAAAGATAAATGAAAAGCAAAATAATGATATAGACTCAGAGCTCGTTTCTCCTTCTTCTTACACTGATATAAGTAAGGATTAACCCCCAAAGACATCAACAGAGTTATAGCAATGAGGAGCCCTGTGGCCCCTTAAAGTCTAACAAATTGATTAGGGCATAAGCTTTTGTGGGCTGCAGCTAACACCATCAGATGCATGACGTGAAAGTTTTAGAGGGCAGGGATTTATACACACATACACATACATAGACTGAGGAGCTGAGCAGCGTGTAGTTAGAGGGACCAGAAAGGGAGCACAGAGCTACAGTCCTGATAGCTGTATTCAGTTTTGAATTCTAGTGTTCAATGCAAAAAGATTTCCTCATTTCATAGGATTTTTTGTTTAGAAACAGATTAAAAATATAATCTAAAAATACTCTAAATCCAATTCTTACAAAGGGTACGTCTACACTGCATGCTTATATCAAAATAAGCTATTCAGGAAGAAATACTCCAAAATAGCTTATTTTGAAATAGCACATCTACACTACAGGGAAGCCTCAAAATTAGTCCAAGTCAGGCTTCCCTAATGTGGATATGCTATCTCGATTTAGAGCCCCAGGAGGCTCTGAGAAGTACTTACTTTGAATGGCCCTGGGGAGGAGCTATTTCAAAATAGCAGCAGTGGAGCGGCCACACTACTGCTATTCTGAAATAGCTATTTCGGAATAGGCATTATTCCTCGTGGAATGAGGTTTGCAGAAGTTGGAATAAGCCATCCGTTATTTCGAATTTATTTTGAAATAACAGAATTGCTGTTTAGATGCTTGCATTGTTGTTTCAGAATAATGGCCATTATTCCAAAAAAACGCTGCTGTGTAAATGCACCCAAAGAGAATGGAAGAATAAGAAACTCACTCTGTTTTCTTATTCATCATTATTCTTTCTGAAACTTCTTCTCTACTCTACATGTCAAAGATAAAGGATCTCAGATATATTCATTCTTTCACAATAATTGAAAAACAAAACTATTTCCAAGTTAAATTAAGTCACAAGTCTGCAAAGAAAAAGTTTTATTTCATAAGATTCTACTGCTTCCCTGTTGTTGATTTTCAGATAGTTTTCTTGAGGGTGTTGAAAAAATTGAAATTGTGACATTTTCTAAACTAAACCAAAGGTACTTTGATCATTTACATACTAAATTTATCTGTATCCATATCTTTAACGAAGTGGAGATGGAACATGCAAAACACTGATGGACAGTCACTTTGTCACCTTTCTTTTAAAACATTCTTTAGGATAAAAATACTTTACTTTCTTCCACAAACTACAGAGCTTAAATCAGAAAAATTTAAAATCTCTCCACCAGGCATATTAATTTTATTTTGTTTTCGTAATTCACAATTCTATCTCTGTTTCTGAATCCATTCTCTTGTACAATTTACCATATATCGTTTTTTAGAATTTAGTATTAAAATTGCAGTGCTTCTATAGAATGCAGATCAAATATCAGAGGCACTCCTGCCTGACTATATTTGACAGGAAGAATGCTATTTGAAAGGTTGTCTGTATTGCTATGTCTATTGGCAGGGTTGTTGTTTATCTTGTTTGCAGTTTTTAAAGGTTAACTAGCTGTGCCTTGTGTTATTGAAAAGAATGTATTTGTTTCAACCCAAAGATTTATAAAGTCTCATTTTCCTCTTGCAGTCTTTTCAGGGCTAATTGAAAATTAGTATAGTTTCTAATGATCAGAAATAATATAAACAGTTACCTAGTAAAGATAATTTGGGTGTGCACGCACACACACACACACACACACACACACACACACACACACACAGACACACAAAGGGGCATGCCTCCTGCTCACTACACTCACCAATCCCCCATTCCTGGAGGTAGGCAAGTCTGGCTCTCTCCCTGGCCGTGGCATGGCAGCCCCAACTTCTCGCCCCCACTGCTGCCAGGGAGAGGTGGGGAGGGCTGGGATCACTCCAGCCCCGGAATCTCGGCCTCCTGCCACCTGGCAACCAGGAAGCAGAGGACAGGGCTGCGCCAGCCCTGGCCACAGCCAATCCCAGCTTCTTGCCCACTTCCCCGCCAGCTGCAGCCAGTCCCAGACACTCAGTCCCCCCACTCCCCTCTCTGGTTGCAGCCCCAATCTCTCAGCCCTCCTCCGACCACCCATGGAGGGGTGAGGGGAATCCAGAGTCATGGCTGCCTCCTTTGGGGATTCTGCCAAGGCTAGGGGGTGGACAATGCAGAGTGATGTGATGATGTCGCCCTGCAGGAAAAGCTTTTTTATGGCTATAAACTTTTTATAAACCGACAGCTATATTTCTGGTATTTCTGCTTCTTGGTATGACCGTAACTATCAGTCTGTGAAGGTACAACTGCATTATATATTATACATGAGAGAAATCCAAAATGATTGGGGAAACATAAAAGCTATCACACAGGAAGTTTAAAATGTTGTGGGCTTTGTTCCTTCAGAGTAAATAAGCCAATGACCTACGTTCCATGGTATTTGATGTAAAGTTTTCAACAATAAAAGGAAGGTGATTCTAATTTTGAGTGGAACACAAGTAACTGAGATAAATTCTAACTGCTTTGCTGTGTCAGGGCCTAAATGACTTGTTGTGTACTGGCCCTTTGATGTTATCTGAAGTTGCCAGAGCACAAAACCTCTGGGGTTTGGAGGCACTGAAATTGATGGGGTTGATGATGCTCAGCATGCTACAGGTAGGTCACAGTCATGCCTTTGCAGAACTGGGTCCTTTGATTATAATGTGAGAGCAGAAACCTGACAAATGTTAGTCATGCAATTGCAAAGTGATATTCATTTAAAAAGGAATAATCATATTAATAATTGTACTACTAGCCCTTCCAGAGAGGGACAACTTTTGAAAGGTTCAGGTTAGTTGTTCCAACATACAGACCATTAATCATCTATCTGAATGACTTGATTTTTTCCAAACTTTTCCCTTCAGTCCTTAGCTCTCTAATGATAGCCTCCCTAGCATCCCAGTTTCACTGTGCTGATCATTCTACACTTAACAGGTGCCACCTTTCCATCTAGACAATTGCCTTCCAAGTAGATCCAGATCAACCTTAATCTTTTCCTTCAACTTGCACACAGCTCCCCTTCCCCCAAAGTCATAAGTCTGTTGCTCTGTTGCAGAGCTCAGGGTTGGCACTGGAGAAAATGGCATCCTGGGTGAACTTTTGGTGCCCTTTCTTTGAGTCTGGATGCACAGGGATTGGGCAGATGTGGGAGGCAGTGCCCCTGGGTGACCTTTCCTCCCACAGCTGTGGTGTGATGGGGGCAGGAAGCCGGACTAGAGTGTGGAGCTTTCTGCAGCCAGGAGTGGTTCTGACCTGACTCTAGGAGCAGCCCATGAAAGGGAAGAGGAGGCCCAATCCCTCTCCAGGCTGTACATGACTATGAGCTGGAGCCTGGCACATGTTAGGCACCCCTTGCTGGAGTGCCCCCAGCCTTGTCCTCCTGGGCTCCAGGCCCAAAACTCAGGGGTTGAAAGGTACCTTAGATTGGTTGTGTATGTGGTGGTGGTGGTGGGGTTTGAATATGTCGTCCCCCCAACTATGGTACTTTAAGTGGTCTGGAGGGATGTAAGGCCTGTCCTGCCAGAGCTATCATAGTATAGCAATTGTTTCAGTCAAACCATTTGGACTTATGTCTGGTCTAATATACAGAGCAAGAATACCCTATGTAAAAATATTTAGGATTGCCATTATGTTCTGTTCCTCAAGACAAGATGCTTTAATTGAGGCTGTCGAGCTATGCTTTACGAACAGCATAGCACTTAAATAATTTGAAGTAACATGGTGAAGGGGATCAATTAAATAATCAGACCCATAGGTACTGAGAGGGCTTGGATGAATGGTCATAACCTTTTCCTTTCATTTCTCCTATCCTCGGGTACAAGTTCCTCATAACCACACCCTATGGAGTTTCTTTTCTTTGTATTTGAAAATGACTCTGGTATATGTAAAAAAATGAAGGTGACAGTTTAGAATGCTAAGCAGCTGTTCCATCCAAGCTGTGTCCACGTGCCTCTGGCTCCCACAGATTAATCTGTCCCTTTAGAATGTTGCTCACAGTGCTCTCAGAATACAGGCATATAAAGTTTATAATAAAGTTGGAAGGACAATGAGAGCAAAGCCACTAAATAATTGATCTTCAAAAGTCCTACACAGGGTTAACTGATGGATTGTATGCACATCAGAAGCAAATTTTAATGTAACCCATGATTTTGCAGAGATAGTTTTACAGCGGTAGTTACAACAAAAGTGAAATAAAACTCTTGATCGCTCTTCATATGTTCATGCTAACACAAGGATCATAATAAACGAGTAAGAATCTGTAACGTGATTCTACACTACTGCAGAAAACATCTCTTCACCTTGTTAATCCTGCTTCCTCGTGTATACCCTTATGCAGTCCGCTGACTTAAATCAATATCAGGGAAAGTAAAGAGAAATAGTTCAAGCAGTTTTAGCTCTTCTGTGTCCCTGACCTGATAACTGCCAAAGAAAATATTTCAGCAGACAGTGATGAATATCATACTCTACCTGACTCTGTATGTGGTTTCTTTTGAATAAGTATCATTAACTTGAAATTATTTTTCTTCATGAAAATGTTTCAATTGCTATTGTTACTGGTAAAACCTAAGATTACTCTGTCTGATAGAAATCAGAAAAAATATCATTTTTTCTTGATTACAAAATATGTTTATTTTGATACATTTGTCAGTGCTTCTCACGCAGTCCATTTCATTGTAATCAGTTTCTCCTTTTTCTTTGTGGGGCACAGAAGAGAGAAAACTAAAAAACAATTTATACTTGCAAAATCCACAGAAATCAGCAGGGGATCTTAAGGACTAGTTTGGTATTTGAAAAGATTTTTAACTCATTAGATTTCAGATTGTCACTGTTCATGTAAAAAGACACCTTCTGAAATTTTCAGAAAACACTTTTAGCTATGTCGATATATTGTATGGTCTATTGCTTCACCAGTGACCACACATTGGTTCGTTATGAAATGTATTCAATAGGCTAAATAACTATGGTCCTATCCAATTAACGACTGTGAAAAATGTGTCACGAACTGTGAAATCTGATTTTCCCCTAAGAAATCTGGTCTTTTGTGTGTTCCCCCCCATACTATACAATTTTTCCAGGGAAGACCAACATTTCTGAAATTGGGGGTCCTGACCCAAAAGGGAATTGCAGAGAGGTCACAAGGTAATTTTAGGGGGGGTGAGTTGCAGTACTGCCACTCTTTCTTCTGCACTTACTTCAGAGCTGATGGGCCAGAGAGTGGTGGCTCTTGGTCAGGCACCCATCTCAGAAGACAGAGCTCTGCTAGTAGCAGCACAGAAGCAAGGGTGGCAGTATCATACTATGCCTCACTTCTGTTCTGCTGCCTTCAGAGCTGAGCAGCCAGAGAGTTCTGGCTGCTGACTGAGGGCCCAGCTCTGCAGGCAGCAGCGCAGAAGTCAGGATGGCAAGACACTCATGCCATCCTTACTCCTGCAGCTGGCCAGGGCTCTACTTACAGTGTTAGCCTCCTGGCCAGCAGCTACCACTCTTCAGCTGCCCAGCTCTGTAGGCAGCACTGCCAACAGCAGCAGTGCAGAAGTAAGAGTGGCAGTATCACAATTCTCCCTCAATAACCTTGTGATCCCCCTCCCCCTCCCACAAAACACAACTCCTTTTTGGTTCATTGCCCCTACAATTACAACACTGAAATTTCAGATTTAAGGAACTGAAATAACGAAATGTACTATTTTTAAAAACCTATGTCCATGAAATTGACAAAAATGGACTGTGAAATTAGTAAGGTGCTACAGTGACCACATGTACACTCACAAGTATGAGGTCAGTTTTTATTACAGTTATAATTACACATGCATGTAGACATTTTATAAACCCAATGCACAAATATTGTTATACTCATGTCCTTAGAGATAGTTTTGAAGTCAGAGGGCTGCTGGGTTTGGAAATCCCTTCACCATCTGCCTTAGCACACATCTTCTCTGGCTTGCTGGAAGTGGGGAGATGCCACCACCTGTTTTTGCCTGACTGCTACAGCTTGGAGGTGAGCACAACATTCAATTCCCCTCCCCTTGCACTACAAACAGCCTGCTTCTGCAGCCTTGGAATAGAGGGTCCTTCCCCATAGTTCTTGTTGGTCTGCAATGGCTCCAAGTTACACCTGAAACCAGTTCATCCTCCCCTCCTGATACCAAAGTTCTGCTTTTTTTCTCTGCAGACTGAAGATGGGACTCTGGTCTGATAGCACATGGCACCATGAGATTGATGAGTAGAGTCCTTGCTACTCTACCTGGTCCAAGTGAAAGAGGGCTTTTTTCCTGTACCAGCATGGACATATATAGTCCCAGCTCTTTTCCAATCATCTGGAGAGGGGATGGGTCAGCATCTCCATACTGACCTGATGAGCAGCTGTAGCAGAAAGTCACTTCCTGGCTCTCTGCTTCTTAACGGGACACACACCTTTTCTTACAAACCAGACAATGGCTCTCACTGCTTAAAGTGTAATGCAATCATTTTACATCTATAATTTAGCGAAATAGGCTATTTTTACCAGCTAAAGCTAGAAATACACTAGCTTATTCAAAAAAACTTCCTGAACAAAATTTTCACACTGACAATGATAGATGGTTTACAAACAGTGAATGGTTTTAATTCTCTTACTATCTCACATTTAAAAGTAGTGAATTCTGATGTTATATATGTTAGTGGGCTTGAATAAAATGTAAATTTAAAAGATTTCTCTACGCTAAAATGTTTAAAATCAAGGCCCTGCACTTTATGAAAAGTACCCTGAAGAATAGAATATGGGGAAATGAATAGGTTATCTGTAATTGGTATGTATAAACATAATTCACTGTGCTGTCTGATGGGGAAAAATCAATTGTTTTCTTTAAAGAGAAGCTCTTTGAAGAACACAGGTTCTGAGCAACTCAGTAGTTTGTGAGTCCATCTATCTGACAGCAAACAACATTGAGAGTGGCCATGCAGCTCCAGTTCCTCATTTGAATTGCCAAGTACTTGACATTTCATATTTTTGTGACTCCATCTTCAGATGAGCAGGCACAGGGAAACTGTGCAGTAAGACACCCTTCATTTGCATTGCTTCAAGACATAGCTGGTCAGCAGTGGAATCATAAGCCAACCAGTCCAAAAATGGGTGGCTAAAGTAAGGATTTTTAATGCATATATAGACACCTAAATAAGTCACCTGATTTTTCAGAATTACTTAGCACCCACTAATGCCAAATCAAGTCACTTTATTTCCAAAGAGTAACAGGCCATGAAACATATAATTTTTATATGAAATGAGTATAGCTGTATAGCTCTGCATATGATTCAAATTTTCTAACTAGCTGTCAATGAAATTCTAACTAGAATTCAAGACCTATGTCTATAATGACATTTATTTTTGTTTATTTAATTTTATTTATTTGTATTTCTATTTATTTTTATTTTGTTCTAAATGCCCACATTACCCCTCAATAGTTAAAGCTGTCAATTTGGGCTAAACTTCCAGTTTGCTATCTCCCGTTCTCCCATCACTCTCAAATGCCCAATCTCCATATATTTACTAAAAAAGAACTATGCTTACTCATGAAAGACTATATTATTATTCACATTACTATTGTTCCTTCAGAAACCTATTGAGACCAGGACCGCATTGTAGTAGATACTATACACAGATGTTGTCAACATTGCTCTTGCCCTGAAGAGCTTATAATCTAAACAAGACAGTCAAAGGGCAGAAGGGGAAACAATGCCATAAGGAAGAATGTGTGAAATTTTCAGAAAATAGCTGTATTTTTGGTGCTTTTCTTAATGGCACTTTTGAATCTTTTGAGGTTTGCCAGTTATTCTTCTTGTGTGCTTTACTGCCTAAAGTGGAAAATATCTGATTTAATACATCTGTGCTTAAGATATATACAGTGAAGACTGAGACAGACAAGAAAGGAAATTAGGAGAATTTGTGAACTACCCCTTTTTTTTAAATTATGGGTGGTAACCAAAACCAGAGAGGTTGGTTAGGCTGCAAATAAAGGGCCTGATTATAAAGGTGTTGATCTGGCTCTCTTTATATGTTAAATAATGAGTATCTCCTGAGGAGAGGGTAAGTAAGTAATAAAAAGTTGGGCCGAAACCTGAAATATTAGCCTGCATTAATGTCAGATACTACATATATATGTATACCATTTGCTTCCTGTCTCCAAAATGCAAAGAAATACAGCTTTCCTTATCATGTCAACTGTGAGCAGCCTCTATTTTAATAGAAAGAGAAAAATCTCACACCAGGGTAAAATGACATCAGTAGAGACACTATAGAAAGTCCAGATTTATACTTGTGTAAATGAAGCCATAACCCAGCCCAATAAATTCCATCTATGGCATTTCTATAAGGTAAGGCTGAGATTTTATTGACGCAACATTAAACTCAACATTTAAAAAAATTAACTTCACCACATCACCCACAGGATTATTTCCTCCCTTTACTTTGTACATTACAGAAGCTGAATTTTGATATTTCTAGCCAAGTGACCAATTCAACATTGTTTACCTTTTTTTAACTTTCATTAATCTTTTCAGCTGTATGCACTAAACTAGTTCTCTGCTGCTGTTTAGGGATGCATTTATTGATCATGTCTCCTCTTGAGACTTTGAATATTTAAATCAAAAGTGGCCTTTGTCCCTTTTAAAATCTGATAACGTCTCTCATCATGCTCTAAGATTGGTAAGGCAGGAAATAGCCCAACCAGTGAAGTATAGAACATTCTTTTGAAAGAAGAAGTGATTACATTGATTTCACAGCTGAAAAAAGAGAGTCAGTAGGACAATTTAAATTTTTAAAGATCAAGAGACTAAGTCATCTGGTTTTAATCACTACACGTCCATCACCTGAAATAGCCACACAATTAAGGACCTCATAAAAATCCACCGTGAGGAAGAACTTTTGAGCTCCATAATTCAGAAACAATTCTCTATAAAATAAGTACTTCTTGTTTCCCTTACACTCACACACACGCACACACTGACACAATCTTCTATGTCTTAGGTGTGTTTCCAACAGAGGCTTACTGATCTGAGAGGCTTTCTGTGATACTAAACCTATGGAAATACAGTTGCTGTGATTGGAAAATTACCATTTGGGGTAATTAATCTATAATGTAGTCTAATTACTTTAGATATTTTCAATATTTTGTTAAAAAGGGGGAGGGAATTATCACATTAGAAATGAGCTGGGGAGCAACAATATTTGTACACAAAGTATTCAGCAAGGTTGCCATTGTTGTTCTTGCATCTTGCAACCTTTTCATTTTGATGCTTCCCTCCTCTCCCAAGCCTAGTTCTCTGCTTGATCCTCTAGTAAAATGGGTAACCATGGAATTGACTTTGGTAATGAAATATATATAGGGACATATTCTCAGTCTTTATGTATGGTTGCTCATGGAATAGCCACTAGCGGCCCCAAGGAACCCTTCCTAGCCTGCACAATACTGCACATGAGAAAGCTAGACTATTACTTGCATTCTATGTGGGTGTTAGTACTGCCACTAGTGCTAGACATTCTTCCAAGAAAGGAGAGACTGGGCAGAACCATGCCTCTGGTGGTAAGAAAAGGTACCCCCGTGGCCATAGGCCCAGAGTGGGCAATATGTAGATGCAGTTTTCAAGGGTTTGCCGCTAGCGGGTCACAAGTTGCTTTATTTACCTAAGCATCTATAGGTACAGCCACTCACAGTTTCCACTGGCTGCGGTTCACCATTCCTGGCTACTGAGAGCTGCAGAAAGTGGTGGCCCAGCCCGCACCACTTCCTGCAGCTCCCATTGGCCAGGAATGGCAAATCATGGCCAACAGGAGTTGTGAGCAGCCATATCTGCAAACAGTCAGGTAAATAAAACATCTGGTGGCCCTCCAGAAGCTAACCCTGGCAAATTGTGTCCTGCCTATGGCTTACTTATTCTTACCACTGCCATAAACAATGTCTTCATGAAAGACATTTGCAGATGATGTGCATCCCAGGGATGATGTGCATCCCTAAAGCAATGTTTTTTACAATTGCAAGAGGCTCCTTCAAATTACAAGCCAGAGCAAAAGGCAGATGGTAAAAGAACAGAAAAAAATCATATATAACAAGATAATATATTATACTTAGCACTTCATATCTTTAAATCAAGGTAAAAAACAAGTAACCCAAAATTACAAAAGATCATGGAAGACAAGGAAAGATTAGTACTATTCACCTTTTACAAATGGGAAAATGTAAAGAGTCTACTTCAGAACTCTGATTAAGATAATCTGCACCTCTTTGCAGTTCAGTCTACTAGACCCTGTCTCCTCAGCCTATTGATAATAATCAATTATTGAAAAGAAAATGACACGGACTAAGGCAGGACCACCTTTACTTGCTTCTCTAATTTGCATAAATAATGACTCACAGCAAATTAACCATGCTGGCTATGCCTAGCAGATCAGAAAAGATCCCCCAGTTCAAATGTTATTGATGATTTAACATTTGTATATAGTGCAGTGCACATGGCAAATGTATTTTGCACTTATTGGTCAAGACTTTCAGGAGCAATATTTCCTCAGGAAACTCCTTTTCAACTCCATATTTAAG
The DNA here is from genome assembly GCA_032595735.1 of Pelochelys cantorii. Taxonomy (NCBI): domain Eukaryota; kingdom Metazoa; phylum Chordata; order Testudines; family Trionychidae; genus Pelochelys; species Pelochelys cantorii. Next base: position 31,564,695 of record CM064331.1, read on the forward strand.
ATGAAATTGCAGTAATCAGGAGAGGCAGGGAAGAGTTGAGGCCATTTCCCATTCTAAACAGTTCAACAGAAATGCTTTCCCATTATAAGCAGCAGAGATCTTCCTGTGCTCATGGGAGGTATCAGAGACAATGCATTCCCAATTTCTGCTCAGATTCTGCAACTTCACACTATCCACAGCATGTTACTATTCTCTAAAGTTAAATCATCTAATCCTATATAAACACAGACTTACCATTGGCATCAGAGACCATGCCTTTATCTTGAATTCTCCAACAACTCAAAAGGCAAAGAATTCCAAGCCTTGATTATAGGCGTTACAATATACCGTTCGTAATTCACCAATTTAAAAAATGTCTAGTAATGTCTGTGTGTGTTGTTCTTGGTGATAAAACATGTGTATGGTGAATAAATGTGTCAGAGTAATATGTTGAAGAGTTTTTCCTGACGTCTCTAAATTAGGAGTCACAGAATTTAAAGTAGTTGCAGCAATCTATTTAGGCTTGCCAAGCACCCTTTCCATTCTTAAGCACATAACAACAGAGCAGTGGTCTATCTAGGCTGGCACACTGTTTCTGTGAGTGGCTCATACCAAAGCCTTCAGAGTAAGGCAAAAAAACCCACGCTGAACAAACCTTGCCAGATGTGCTGTTTTATAGCATGGGGTGGGAGAAGAGGAGGGTTCCTTTCTAATCCAAGCTGTGATCATTTTATCTCCTGAAACACCTGTTCCCTTACCTATTTCTTGCTGTGTGTCTATTTCCAAAGCATCCATCACCATAGTGCCTAAGTGTTATTAATTATAGAAATCTGTCCCCTGCCATAGCCTATCGTGTATGCTTTCTGAAAAGTCAAATTAAGGTGATTTTATTTCTTTTGCACTGAATAATTCAGGGATTTCAGATCATCCAGCAAAACGTACCTAATCTGCATAACTGATTAACAGCATGTAACATTTCATTATTAAAAAAAAATCACTCGCTCCTCTTCAGATAGCAGAATCAGTAATCAGTCAGTCAGACAAGGTTTATTGTTGTCACCTTCCTATCTTCTAAAGGAGCAATGGGGAGTTAAAAATAAAATTTAAAAAAAATTAAATTGCTTTTGAGCTGAGCACTTCTATGCCAAATCTCAGCATGGAGAGAATTTTAGCTGCTGAGCAACCTCATACAATAGTGCTTTAGAACAGAAATGCCAAAGAACAGACCCTTAACTACAGTATTGTGGCTTTGGTATGGGTGCCACTGTGATGAAAGTATTCTGATATAAAAGTGTCTGCCGTGAAAATAAAGACATAGCGACGGCTTTGTGGGTGGAACTTGAGCTCTTTTATGTAAAGGCTGACCCAGGCAGTCAGAAAGGGAGAGTAAGAGGGCAAGGCCTACATCATGTGGGCATAGAGCTGCCTGGGCAGGGAGTCAGGGAAATAAATGCTGTGCAGTACAGGGATTATTCCAACATCATTTCCAGCATTACCATCATTTCCAGAATTAATGCATGGACATTAATAGATACAATGCACATGCATTAATGCTAGAAATGATGGTAAACGTTCATAGATGCAAATCCTTACTCTCATGCAAAACTTTGAGTGTGGTACTTTTGGAAAAATTGTAGCCCTCAATGTTCCAGAAGAAGAGCAAAAATCACAGTATTTTAATACCAGACAAGCCCTTTGACTCAAGCAACATGGCTGATGTCAAACTAGCCACATTAATCTGTATACAGTTACATGCTTACAATGTCTATATGGAAATACTTGTGTGTTTAATGAGAATAAAAACTTTAAAGACAGTAAAAAGAAGACCGAAGCTGCCACTGTTGATTTTCTAGGGTTCAAATGAGCAGGTCTAGCGAAGACATGCTAATCTGAACTAAGACGGGGACTGGTCAGTGCTGGTAGTCCTGCTTCCACGAGGAGTAAGGGAAGTTAAAGGGAGAGTATACTCCTTTGGACTTCCTGCAGTGTGGACAGCACCAAAAGTTGAGTTAAGGTACTTCAACTTCAGCTACCCAATAGACATAGCTGAAGTTACGTATTTTAATTTAACCTCATCCCATAGTGTAGACATACCCTTACTGATCTCCTGTTGATCTGATGCTGTTAATCCTCAGACATAATATAAAACGCTAACTTCAAGGATGAACAGCCAAGTACTAGTCTTGCCATTTTTCACTTATTTGCCAATCTATAGTCACTTGTTTCAGATGAAGTATAAGTATAGCTATGAAATTAGAGAGTAAAGGGAGAGTAACCCCCCAACAAATTGCCATGTATTATTGTACTGTTTTTTATGTAGGTTCTTATTTGGTGCTCATCATTGTAGTATTTGCAGTTCTAATGAGTATTCCAACCTCTTATGCTTTGGCATATGAGTACCTATAACTTCTATCTGGAACATAAGCAGACAACTGTCTATCCAAATTGGTAATATTATCACTCACAATAATTACTTGTGGGGGAGTAGGAAGTAGGATTGTTGAAGTTTCTGTTTCACCATACAAACTAAAAGTTTAGGGACCTTTCTATAAAAAAAAACTAGAGCTAACAACTTTGTTTTTTCTGTTGCAGGACTCTGGACACTGTGTAGGTAGATTTTGTATCAATTCAGAAAGTAGTTTTCATGTTAATTATTGCTATAGATGCTTTTTAATGATTGTTTATGTATATGTTGGATTTATATACAGTCTAAGACACTTATGAAATATTATAGGCCCTCCATGAATACATGCTTTTATTTCCCCTCTATGGGGTTTGTTACAGAATAACTTTGAAATGAGAAAGCACAAGCTGTTGATGGCTTATGCCTGGATTTATGCAAATAAATGACAATTAATGCAAATTTGCAATTCACTGGTATTTTGTCAGGTTATGTTCTCTGAACATGAGTAGTGTAGCAGGGAGACAAAGCTATTACTCTAGCGTAAGGGCTGAGTAGCACCCAGCAGTTAGTGGTTCCTCATTCTTTGGATTGCTGACCTGTAAACCTTACATTATATTATCCCTTCCATCTCTGGACTAATTCATCTGGAAAATGTATGTTCTAGAAGAAAATGGTTATGTAATAAACCACTTAAAATTTGCCGGGTGGAGTTTGTATTTTGCCACTTGAGGGCATCCTGTCATTATATTCTGTAACAGAGCAGCACTTCTAAATTCCCATAAAAATAATGGATCTCTGCCGAAAAGTGGCATTTGCTAGAAATGCTGATACAGCACTGGGAACGATAATTTGATATGCTAAACAGGCATTTCCTGGAGTACCAGGTCAGAAAGCACAATATTTAAAGAAATGCTAACTCAACAGAGAGAGGGAAAAGTGGCACAGATACAAGCAGATGAAGTTTTTCTGGAAGAGACCAATGTGCATTTTAGAAATATGCAGAGACTATTGTTATTAATCAAGTCCAGGCTGGTCAGCCTGATCAGGACTAAATGGGCACCACTTCTACCCTCCTGGTTGCTAGTTCCAATAAAATAGGCTTTGGATAATGTAAGATGCCTAATAAGGCTGGATCAAGGGTCTTAACCCTACTGTCTAACACTTCAGAATGAATTAATAAATGAACAGGAAGAACTTTATTTAGATCTCATCCTCAGTACTCAAAGAAGTACACATACCAGGCCTCTTCAAGATCATAGAATCATAGAACCATAGAGCTGAAAGACACCTCAGGAGGTCATCAAGTCCAGCCCCCTGGTCTAGGCAGGACCAATCCCAATTAGATCAACCCAGTCAGGGCTTTGTCAAGCTGAGACTTAAATACCTCTAGGGATGGAGACTCCACTACTTCCCTAGGTAACCCATTCCAGTGTTTCACCACTCTCCTAGTGAAATAGTTTTTCCTAATATCCAACCTGGACCTCTCCCACCACAACTTAAGACCAGTGCTCCTTGTTCTGCCATCCGTCACGACTGAGAACAGCCTTTCTCCATCCTCTTTGGAACCTCCCTTCAGGAAGTTGAAGGCTGCTATCAAATCCCCCCTCTCCTCATAGGTCGTATGCTCCAGCCTCCTAATCATTTTGGTTGCCCTCCTCTGGACCCTCTCCAATGCATCCACATCCTTTTTGTAGTGGGGGGCCCAGAACTGGACACAATACTCCAGATGTGGCCTCACCAGAGCCGAATAAAGGGGAATAATGACATCTCTGGATCTGCTGGCAATGCTCCTCTTAATGAACCTAATATGCCATTAGCCTTCTTGGCTACAAGGGCACACTGTTGACTCATATCCAGCTTCTCATCCACTGTAACCCCCAGGTCCTTTTCTGCAGAACTACTACTTAGCTGGTTGGTCCCCAGCCTGTAACAATCTTGGGATTCTTCGGTCCCAAGTGCAGGACTCTACACTTGTCCTTGTTGAACCTCATCAGATTTCTTGTGGCCAAATCCTCCAATTTGTCTAAGTCACTCTGGACTCTATCCCTGCCCTCTAGCGTGTCTACCTCTCCCTCTAGCTTAGTGTCATCTGCAAACTTGCTGAGGGTGCAATCCATCCCTTCATCCAGGTCATTAATAAAGATATTGAACAAAACCGGTCCTAGAACGGAACCTTGGGGCACTCCACTAGAAACCGACCGCCATCCTGACATCGAGCCGTTGATCACTACCCGCTGGGGCCTGGCCTTCTAGCAAGCTTTCTATCCATCTTACCGTCCATTTATCCAATCCATATTCCCTTAACTTGCTGGCAAGAATATCGTGGGAGACGGTATCAAAAGCCTTGCTAAAGTCAAGGTATATCACATCCACTGATTTTCCCATATCCACAGAGCCAGTTACCTCATCATAGAAGCTAATCAGATTGGTCAGGCACGACTTGCCCTTTGTGAATCCATGCTGACTATTCCTAATCACTTTCCTCTCCTCCAAGTGCCTCAAAATGGATGCCTTAAGGATCCCTTCCATGATTTTACCAAGAACCGAGGTAAGACTGACCAGCCTATAGTTCCCTGGATCATCCTTCTTGCCTTTTTTGAAGATGGGCATTACATTTACCTTTTTCCAATCATCCGGGATCTCTCCCGATCTCCACGACTTTTCAAAGATAATGGCCAAAGGCTCCTCAATGACATTTGCCAACTCCCTCAGTACCTTCGGATGCATTAAGTCTGGACCTATGGATTTGTGTACGTTGAGCTTTTCTAAATAGTTCCCAACCTGTTTTTTACCCACTAAGGGCTGTCGATCTTCATCCCATCTTGCATCACTTAGCACATTAGTCCGGGAGCCTACCGTGTCCGTGAATACAGAGGCAAAGAAAGCATTGAGTACTTCAGCTTTCCCCACATCATCTGTCACTAGGTTACCTCCTTCATCTAGTAGAGGCCGCACACCCTCTCTGATCACCTTCTTCTTGTTAACATGCCTGTAGAAACCTTTCTTGTTATCTTTCACATCCTTAGCCAGTCGCAATTCCATTTGCGCTTTCGTCTTCCTGATAACCCCCCGGCATTCTCGAGCTATACATTTAAACCCCTCCCTGGTCATTTGTCCAAGTTTCCACTTTTTGTAAGCTTCCTTTTTGTGCTTAAGTTCACCAATGATTTCCCCTGTAAGCCAATCCGGTCTCCTACCATGTTTGCCTCTCTTGCTACGTGTCGGGATGGTTTCTTTCTGTGCCTTCTGTAAGGTTTCTTTAAAATACTGCCAGCTGTCCTGGACTCCTTTCCCCTTCATTTTAGAATCCCAGGGGATTCTGCCCATCAGGTCTCTGAGGGAGTCAAAATCTGCTTTTCTGAAGTCCAAGGTGTGTATTTCACTACTCTCTTTTCTTCCTTTGGTCAGGATCCTGAAATCTACCATCTCATGATCATTGCTTCCCAGGTTGTCACCCACCTCTACTTCCCCTATTAGTTCCTCCCTGTTTGTGAGCAGAAGGTCAAGCTGCGCACGGCCCCTGGTCGGATCCTTCATCACTTGTACCAAGAAGTTATCCCCAACATTCTCCAAAAACTTCCTGGATTGCCTGTGTACTGCCATATTGGTTTCCCAACAGATGTCAGGGTGATTTAAGTCCCCTACGAGAACCAGGGCCTGAAATCTGGAAGCTTCTCTCAGTTGTCCGAAGAAAGCCTCATCTACCTCATCCACCTAATTCGGTGGCCTATAGTAGACAGCAACCACAACATCACTGCTGTTGTTTGCACCTCTAATCTTAACCCATAGACTCTCAACAGGTTTTTCTCCCTCTATATACTGGAGTTCAGAGCAATCATAGTGCTCTCTTATGTATAGTGCAACTCCTCCTCCTTTTGTCCCCTGCCTATTTTTCCTGAACAGTCTATACCCTTCCATGACAGCGCTCCAGTCATGTGAGTCATCCCACCAAGTCTCTGTTATCCCAATTAAATCATATTTCTTGGACTGGGCCAGAGCCTCCAGTTCTTCCTGTTTGTTGCCCAGGCTTCTTGCATTAGTGTACAAACACCTCAGATAACCAGTTGATCGCCCCATCTTCTCCATTAGAATCAGGGGTCCTCCTTTCTTGCTCGTTCCTCTTTGCATTCCTTCCCGGTATCCGACTTTCCCACTCCCCTCAGGGTGTTGGTCACCGTCCCCCAACAAACCTAGTTTAAAGCCCTCCTCACTAGGTTTGCAAGCCTGCCCGCGAAGATACTCCTTCCTCTCTTCGTTAGGTAGATCCCATCTCTTCCTAACAATCCTTGTGCCCAGAACAGAGTCCCATGGTCGAAGAAACCAAAGCCCTCTCTGCGACACCACCTGCGCAACCACGCATTTACTTCCTCAATTCGACGATCCCTGCCCAGTCCTTTCCCTTCAACAGGGAGGATGGACGAGAACACCACTTGCGCTCCGAATTCTTGGGTCCTTCTTCCCAGCGCTACACAATCCGCAGTAACCCGCTCAAGGTCATTCTTGGCCGTATCGTTAGTTCCCACGTGGAGAAGGAGGAAGGGGTAGCGATCCGAAGGTTTGATCAGCTTGGTAAGCCTCTCAGTCACATCCTGAATTTGAGCTCCCGGTAAGCAGCACACCTCTCGAGATTCCAGGTCCGGATGGCAGATGGATGGCTCAGTCCCTCTTAGGAGGGAGTCCCCGACCACCACCACCCATCATCTTCTTTTGGGGGTGGTGGTCGTGGAACCCCCATCCCTAGGACTACGCATCCCATGCCTTCCAGTAGATGGTGTTCCCTTGCGGTTTCTTCCTTGTGAGGTCCCTTGCAAAGCATTCACCACCGCAGAGCCTGTGGAGAGAGCCTGAAAGCGATTACTTACCTCTATAGCATTGGGGGATTCCCATGCTGGCCTTTTTCCCCTTCTAGAAGTTACATGCTGTCAGTTCTCTTCCTGGTCCCGTACTGCCGTGTCTGGCTCTTCCTGCCGTGCTTGTAGGATTAACCGCTGCCTTCTATCGAGGAAGTCTTCATCCTCTCTGATCGAGCGTAGGGTCGACACTTGTGCCTCCAGTCCTCTAATTTTTTCTTCCAAAATGGTGACCAGCTTGCACCTCGTGCAGATGAAATCTGTTCTTTCTTCCGGGAGGAAGACAAACATGGCACACGCTGTGCAGGTAACAACAGCAGACCTATCACCATCCATCCCTGCTGTCCTGGAGAAGGGATTTAAAAAGAAAAGCAAGAAAACCTCGTGCCCTTCCCTTTCCCCTTCTCAACTCCCTCTCTAAACTCCCAGTTAGCACTCACCTGTTCGCAAGCTCCTTGGTCGCTTGCCCACTGCCTTATAAAGACCTGGACTGCCTGAAAGTCCCTCCCCCTACCAAGGCAGAGGCTTCTAGAATTCAAACTTAATTAGAAGCCAACAGTTTCCACCTGCCACTCATAGCACACACTCCATGAAGAACAGGGGAAGTGAAAAAAAAAAGCCTCACTCCCAAACACAGGGGAAAAAACAAACAATCAAACAAAAAACACACCAACCCTCACTCACAACAGCAAGTTCATCACACAGCAAGAAATCCCCAAACACAACACTCACTTCCCTCAAGAGTCCTGTATCTCCTTCTTCTCTACCTGGAGAACTCCATCTCTAAAGCCTCACTCACAACAACAGAAAAAAAAAAAAAGATGTCACCTCTTAAAACTCCTGGATACTTGGTGCCCTCTATTCAGACTGAGACTTGTTGTTGGTGTGAAAAGTCAAGTCAAATCGACTGAATCTGATGTCCCAGTGATTTTACTCCAGTTTAATTCCATTGATTGTAATGATAATTACTGCTGAGTTACACATGTTTTAGTGAGAGCATGGTCAAGTTCTATGTCTGAATCTTGTGTCTCCTGTCTGGGAAAGATATTCCCCTCTTGGAATACCTGAGGCTGTGTGCACAACTTTAAGCACACCACAGTGATTGCATTGGACTTCCATGGCATTTTAACCTGTTTTCCCCTTTCCAGACGATGATAAATTGTGACAGCTTCAAATCTTGGTGTAACATTGACATCACAGTGTTGCCAATGGGGAATTGCATCCAATAAGCTAAACACACCTAAAACTACAATGCTTGGAAAGGAATTTGCTAACCCAGATGATACCGCAATCTTTTGGTATAACCCTGAGCAAAATGATTATGCATCTTTCTGCTTCTTTTCATGCATCTTGCATACTGGACATGTTGACCCCAAAAGAAGAAAAAGTAGGGCTACCACAAATTATCCCAACCTATTATCTCCACAACCACAAACAGAACTTTGCCATATGATGCTTAGACTTGGACATGTATCCCTGAAAGGTTTCTTCTCTCCACATTTGGCCTAATCCGATTTTTTTTTCCTCTTTCCATCGTCTAATGTCTCTCCATCTAGGTCAGAAACCACATGGTGTCTCTTTATTAACTTTCCATTTAACCAGTCTTTCTCACTGGGTCCATAAACATATCTTTGCAATAAAACTTAAATGCAGTCAAGTTTCTTATACATAAAGAGTCACTTTAATCTCCACTGCCTTTAGATTTTCTTCTTCATCTCATCCCTGCATGTTAATCACATTAGGAAAGAGACTCATCAGCACACTATTACACATGCTGTGTTTACCTCCAATCACAATGTTGTGCAGCAAACTAAAGTCCTCCCAGGATCTCTGATTGCTGCTCCTTTTGGCTTAGTTTGCTTCACCTCCCCTATCTTCCTACAGAAGAGAGAATGTGAGCAAGTGGCAGAGTGTATCCTACAACTCTTCATAAAGGTAGCTCCACCACAGTTCTGCAACAATTGGCAGCTTGCCAATATGATAGGGTTGGAATCCAGGGTCCCCTCTCATCTGTGAAAAGCTACTTTTCTCTACTCTCGTGATTGATACATAGCTAGCCTCTGACCTGGTAGGCTCCAATATCTCACAGCATCAGCATGGCTGGCTCCATCTCTTCATTGCTCCACTTCAGTGACATGCATGGGCCTAGAATCTTCTTTCTCCTCATGGTTTAATGGGACACCTGTCCTCCAAGGCTCCTTTGTGCAGCTCTCCAAACAGTCCCAGGTTACAAAAAGCTATGGGTATTTTCAAGTGGCATTTTTGTATGTGGACATAGTCAGTGTAGTAGGAAGAGAGCCTGAGGCCTAAACCCTTGTATTAGAGGCCTGGTGTGAGACAGAAGCTGCTCACAGCATCTGGGAAGAACAGGGGTGATATTACAGAAATACATATTCCTAAGAAGTGCTAGGCACAGAGTATTCATGCAAACACACTCTGATGTCAGGTGATACCAGAACATCCTGATATCAAATTAATTGAAACACAGTTAGTCCTCCTAAAATATAAGGTCAGGATGACAGTACGTACCTTGTTTACATTAGGATATAAAGATGTATTCCAGAGGGAGTATTTTTGTCTGGCATTGGGAGTAACAGAAACTCTTGCCATTCACTGAGATGATCCATTGTTACAGGCATACATGTACTAGTGGTCTGATAGTGTCTGCAGGATACTAGTAACATGCTTCGTCGACAATAAACCTGGCAGGATACCTTCATCCCTTAATGGATCTGTGATGTTTGGGTTGTTCGCTCAAGGCCTGCCATACCAGTTTTCTGCATGGGGCTGGGGCAGCACACAGATGGAACACACACATGCAGTCAAACATCTATCAACATCTAACCACACTGGAGACCTACTTTCCTGTAAAAATCAGCTATGAGTAGAGATTAAAAACAAAATGTTTGTGCTAAATAAGTATATAGGCAGTAGGCCAAGGAAACAGAATATCTAAGTCAATTAACATGAGGGGGAAAACAAAACAAAGATCCTACTATGAAATAGATAAAAATAAAAAATGAACAAATAAGATAAAAAGCAAGTTGAATCATAGCAGGTACATGGATGGATAGTAAAGGCAATGAGATATATAATGTGTATAGTAAATTTAACTTATACCCCTCAATCAAAGTCCTGGACCTAACATTCCGAAGCCCATAAAAACAACTGGAAAATAAAATTTGTCCCTCAGTCATTTGAGGGTATATAAGAACATAAGAACATAAGAATGGCCGTACTGGGTCAGACCAAAGGTCCATCTAGCCCAGTAGCCTGTCTGCCAACAGTGGCCAACACCAGGTGCCCCAGAGAGGGTGGACCGAAGACAATGATCAAGTGATTTGTCTCCAGCCATCCTTCTCCAGCCTCTGACAAACAGAGGCCAGGGACACCATTTCTATCCCCTGGCTAATAGCCTTTTATGGACCTAACCTCCATGAAATTATCGAGCTTCTCTTTAAACTCTGTTAAAGTCCAGCCTTCACAGCCTCCTCTGGCAAGGAGTTCCACAGGTTGACTACACGCTGTGTGAAGAAGAACTTTCTTTTATTAGTTTTAAACCTGCTACCCATTAACTTCATTTGATGTCCTCTAGTTCTTCTATTATGGAACTAATAAATAACTTTTCTTTATTTACCCTCTCCATACCACTCATGATTTTATATACCTCTATCATATCCCCCCTCAGTCTCCTCTTTTCTAAACTGAAAAGTCCCAGTCATTTTAACCTCTCTTCATATGGGACCCATTCCAAACCCCTAATCATTTTAGTTGCCCTTTTCTGAACCCTTTCCAAGGCCAAAATATCTTTTTTGAGGTGAGGAGACCACATCTGTACACAGTATTCAAGATGTGGGCGTACCATAGTTTTATACAGGGGCAGTAAGATACTCTGTGTCTTATTTTCTACCCCTTTCTTAATAATTCCTAGCATCCTATTTGCCTTTTTGACCGCCACTGCACACTGTGTGGAAGTTTTCAGAGAACTATCCACGATAACTCCAAGATCTCTTTCCTGATTTGTCATAGCCAAATTAGCCCCCATCATACTGTACGTATAGTTGGGGTTATGCAAAATAAGGGACAGATGGGACATAAATGTGTGCATAAAAAAGTAAGGTCACCACATAACAGTTTTTAGTCTACTTGGCAATCTTCAGTCCATGAATTATGCTCTTCTGGGATGCTAGGTAAACATCCTCCCCATAAAAAGTAAAAAAGGAGGAGAATATTGTAGGGAGAGAGCCTGAGACATAAGCCCTTGTATTAGAGGTCTGGTATGAGGCAGGGGCTGCTCACAGAATCTGGCAAGAAAAGGGCTAATATTGCACAAATACACATGCCTAAGAAGTGCTAGTCACAGAGTCCTCATGCAAACACATCCTGATATCTGGTGGTACCAGAACATCCTGATATCAAGGATGGTACAAAAAACATTCCCCAAAATAACAGAAACACACTGACACCTCTTAAAAGATAAAGTTAGAATGATAGTATGTAATAAAGATGTTTTGATTGAACCAACGTATTCAAGAAGATGGGTAAAAACTCACCACATCAGGGGACAGTAACTAATTATGTCAGAGGGGCAGTATTAACTCGTTTGTATTAGGGTATAAAGATGTATCTCAGAGGCAGTATCTTTGTCTGCCACTGGTAGGAATGCAAAGTCCTGCCATTCAGTGAACTGGTCCATTGTTATAGGAATATATGTATTATTGGTCCAATAGAGTTTGTTGGATACTACTACTGTGATTCATTGACAGTGAATATGGCTGGGTGCCTTTGTCTTTTAAAGGATCTTGTGGACATTGGGCAGTTTGCTTGAGATCTGCTATACCAGCTGTTTGTGCAGGGCTGGGTGACACAGACAGAACACAAGCACACAGCAAAACTTTTATTAACATCTAACCACATTCAGGAATGGTCTTAGAATTGTTTTATTATACAGCTTATAAGAAACAAAACAAACTGAACTCTTTCCTTCAGCAGTTGGCCACAGGTCTAAAGTCACTATCAAGTGGTGGAGGACTAGGGAAAAGGAGAAGGAATCATAACCTTACTAATTAGCCAGTAAGCTAACAAAGCTCACTGTATATCTCCCAGAATATACCGGGTTAAGCATGTAACTTCTTTTTAGGAAGTACTTTGCTTAAAATCAGAACTGCTTAACTATGTGTCATAGATTCTTCAGTGATAATAGTTAATGCAGATTTTGTTTAGATGTTAAGATATTATTGAGCTTGTTAGCATAGATAGATTGATTTAGAGAGTACAGTCTGTGGGGTGGGGTTGCTTCTCAACAATTGTATGAACTATGTAAGTAGAGGCAGTGTGGCCTGGAGAACAGAGCACTGGATTGGGTTTCATGAGACCTGGATCTTGTTTCCAGCTCTTACTCTGGGTGACCTTGGGCAAGCCACTTTCCCTCTTTGTGTCTCAGTTTACCTATCTGTAAAATGGTGGTAAATATACTGGCCTCCTTTTGTGAAGCATTTTGGGATCTACTAATGAAAAGTAATATATGAGTGTTTAGTACCATTATTAATATTATCGATTGCTTAGCTCAAACCTAGCAGGAGACTGCTTAGCACAGACCTAGCAGAGGTCTGTCAGCATTACTGTAATACAAGCAATGATGAACAAAATGATTTTTCTTTAGTTCAAATACAGTCTGTGCTTTTGGAGTTGGGGGATCTAAACTCTATTATTGTAGACACTGTGAAGTCCAAGTGGCTATGGTGTGCAGCATAGCAGTACTCATGCTAACTTGGTAGATAATACATTTGTGACAGTATCTAATCTACTGATATTCTCTGGGACAAGAGACATCAAGTATAAAATTGTGGATTAAGTAGCAGGTCTATCGGCATAAACATACTGTTAATCCTGGAATTCAAAGTCCTATGCTATGTGAGTTTGCCAGCACCCAGTCGGCTGCGGTTCAGTAACCTCTTTAAAACCTGTTATTCCTCTTAGAGCCATCTACAACTTTCTGCAACTATGATGATTCTTAGCCAGCAATTTTTCAAGATAAGAGCTCTTAGATGTTAAATTTATTTTCATGGTTCCATACAAAAGTTTACTCAGTCTTTTGTCTTCCGTTCTTTGGACTATTAGCAGCATCAGTAACACAGCAGAAGGTCACCAGAGGAATGTACTTTGTCAAATAGCTATTGTTGTGCCTGTGTATTTTTTTACACATTGGCATGACTGTTTTAATCTGTCATGACTGCAACTTCTTTTATAGATCTGAAAGCAGGTCTCTGCTGTGAGATGTCTGGGTTCAGTTTCCTCAGCTCTGTAGCCAGTCGTCTACTTTTTCATTTGTAAATGTCAGACTCAAAGATGCCCGTTAGATTTCTGTGCAAAAAGTGGATAAAGACACAAATTGTTGGGAGTTCAAAAAGTGGAAAGACAAGAAATTGCATAAACATCAAACATTTTACCTCTTTTGGTATGCTGAATGCCTCTGACCCGGGGATATGCTGTCTGTGATAAAGAAAAGACATTTAGGGCCCAATCTTACAGTCTTAAAATACAAGCAACCTCTTATCTATTAAAGTAATTGGGCCTGATTCTACATTGCATTTCACTTTGTGTGGTCATTTTAACTTGAACAAAGTGGATTTAAAACGTTGCCTTTCTGATTCAGTAGCATTTATGCCCATTTTATGCTCACTTGGTTTTCATGATAAGGGCTTTATCCAAAGCTTATTGAAACCAATGAGAATATATAATTTCAGTGTGCCTAGGAAAGGATCCTATGTGAATAATGAAGGGCTGAGTCACTGGACAATCAGTACAAACACCAGCAGAATCCAGCAAAATGATTGCACTAGCTCTGCAAGATCAGGCGCTCAGAGTAGCACATTCATGCAGAAAGATTAAGCAAGAATACTTTACTGATGAGAATGAATTGCAGTAGTTATGAGTCTAATGGTAAACATTTCTAAATCTTATTCCAGGAAAAGTTTACCCAGTCCATTTTCAAAGTCATTTGAAAAAGGCATAAAAAAGATAATTTCTCAGAAATCTTAAACTATTTTATAATTGGAAAAAAAGAAATTGATACATGGGGATAAATTCTATGCTATCCCGGTAACAAGCTGCTCATGCTCCATGAAATGAAATGAATGCCATGGCCTTTTTAACTGGCACAGGGGAGCTATTTATGGTGAAAAGAAATTTGTTGAACTACTGTAGAATGTAGAGATAATTTTGGAAGTCAAATAACACCTTTGATGTTAAACACCTCACTGCCCATGCGTCCACTATATCTGTTCCACCTGAGTGGTTATCTAATATGCTTTGGATGTGATCACAGGGCCTAATTCTACTCACACTTGTGTGTCCATAAACAAGTGATGAACTGACTTAACTGTTACTTTAGGGGTCTCCTGCAGTTCTGGAATTGTAGTCATTAAAACAACACCTGATAATATCAATTATTATATTTAGTTACACAAAAAACTTTTCACAATGTTGTGCATTTGTATGGAAACTTTCATTATGAAGGACTCAGAAGTACTTTAACGATGAATGGGACTATTCATCTGCTAGAGTTTAACCAAATATGTCAATGTTTTCACATTCATGCTACAACAAACAAACAAACAAACAAACAAACAACAACAATAATAATAATAATTAATACCTAGTTATTACATAGTGCTTTTCCTCAGTAGATCTCAAAATGCTTGAGAGAGCTTCAGAAGAACCCTTTAGTCTGAAACTATAATATTAATATTAGTGGGTAAAAGTACAACAGTGTTTAACAGCACACTGCAGACCTATGAAGAATAGAAAGTACTATAACCAATTAAAAGTAAATTGTTTGGATTAGTTATTTAGCCATTCCATACAATTTTGAATGCTGCATTAGAAATATAATTGAGAGGTAAATGTATTTAAGTGCGTGTTTTGTGTTTCAGTATTTTTCATACTTGAATTAGTCTTACTTTTATTTTATGTAAAACATACTAACAATAATTAATAATTAATAAGATAGATCAGCATGTTTGATTAGTCCCACGGTAATTATTCATTATTCGTATTTTGCCAACGCTGTCCATCTGCCATGTACATCAGACAAACTGGACTGTCTCTATGCAAACTGGACTCTTTCTTTCTTACTTTCTTTCTTTCTTCAGCATCTGAGGAAGTGAGTTGTAGTTCAAGCTTATGCTTTAATGCTCTATGAAATTTCTTAATCTTTAAAGTGCCCTTTTGGTTTTTTCTGAAACATACAATGGCTACCTGTCTGAAACCAATTATTCATATTAAAATTTTTCAAATACTGAGGCTAGAAGCCTAGCTGCAGAGAAAAGTGCTATCAGGTGTTTATGCAAAGTAGTTTTTCTGAAAAATAGGGTTATTAGGTCATTTGAAGAGAGGCCCTTCTGCTATGAAAATTTCTCCTACTCTGTACTGGAGTCCTGAGTCATTAAGAACAGACTAGAGTTGTATTGTATAGTATAACACTGCTGAATCCCCTAACACTACTTCCTCTGGTAAATTTTTCTTTCAGCTCTCCCATATTGATCTCCCCAACACTGTTCAACTTATGAGAGCTTGTGAAACCAAAACATCAGGAGGTATGGCTGGTCACTGTTACCATTGGACCTAAATGGTTTTCCTATTTTCACGTAAACATGTTTTTTTGTTTGTTTGTTTGTTTCCTGTACAATACTCATTCATTGGGGACCTGATCTAGTGTCCATTCAAGCCAATGATAATTTTTCCATTAATTTCAATGGATCTGTGTCAGTCCACTGAATAGTACATGACTTAAATCCCCAGAATACTCGAACTAGTACCTTTCCTGTGAATACACTCACAACTCTTAAAAAGAGACAATCAGTATCTTCTGTGTCTGCTGTTTATTGGTTCTGGGCCAGTCTGCATGCAAAATCTGAGTTTTAAAAAAGTCCTGCTAAATCAGGTACATCAGATTGTTCCATCCTTCCAGTCAGAAGTGTAAAGATCTGTCTCTTTACAGATCTGTGCTGTCATGACACAGTTTCAGCATTGACTAAGAGAGAGTCATTCAAATGATGCAAGGCTTTCTCTCTGATGGCTAGGCCAACCAATCTGCTGGATTTCCTTAAATTCATTAAACAAATAATTTCCTACATATAGTTTAGCTATTATGTAACCCTTCAACAGTAATTACTTGTATCTGTGTATTTTATAATGTGACTTATTAACAATTAACGATGTCTTTAGTAAAAGTCCTAACTTTGGGCTCAACGTAACTCCAATTTTGAGCTAGAAATATGAAGAAGCCATCCCTTAGTAGCCCATGCAAGTATACATAAAAACATAAGAATGGCCATACTGGTTCAGACCAAAGGTCCATCTAGCCCAGTATCCTGTCTGCCAACAGTGGCCAATACCTGATGCCCCAGAGGGAGGGATCCTTTTTCAAGGAGTCCTAACATTCTATTTGCTTTTTTGACTGCCACTGCACACTGAGTTGATGTTTTCAGAGAAAAACTATCCACAATGTCTCCAAGATCTCTCTCTTGAGTAGTTGTAGCCAAATTAGTTCCCATCATATTGTATATATAGCTGGGGTTATTTTTTCCAATGTGTATTACTTTACATTTATCAACATTAAATTTCATTTGCCATTTTGTTGCCCAAACACTTCGTTTGGTGAGATCTTTTTGAAGCTTTTCTCACACTGCTTTGGTCTTAACTATCTTGAACAGTTTGGTATCATCTGCAAATTTTGCCGCCTCACTGTTTATCCCTTTCTCTAGATCATTTATAAATAAGTTGAATAGGCTGGGTCTCAGGACAGACCCTTGGGGGACCCCACTAGTTACCTCTCTCCACTCGGAAAACTTACCATTTATTCCTACCCTTTGTTTCATCTTTTAATCAGTTATCAGTCCACAGAAGGACCTTCCCTCTTATACCATGACAACTTACTTTACTTAAGAGCCTTTAGTGAGAAACCTTGTCAAAGGCTTTCTGGAAATCTAAGTACATTATATCCACTCGATCCCCCTTGTCCGCATATTTGTTGATTCCCCTCAAAGAACTCTAGCAGATTAGTAAGGCATGATTTCCCTTTATAGAAACAAATTATATTCATCCATGTGTCTGACAATTTTATTCTTTACTATAGTTTCAACTAATTTGCCCGGTACTGATGTTAGACTTACTGGCCTGTAATAGCTAGGATCACCTCTAGAGCCCTTTTTAAATATTGGCATCACATTAGCTATCTTCCAATCATTAGGTATGGAAGATGATTTAAAGGATAGGTTACAAACCACAGTTAATAGTTCTGCAATTTCCCATTTGAGTTCTTTCAGAACTCTTGGGTGAATGCCATCTGGTCCCAGTGACTTCTTACTGTTAAGTTTATCTATTTGTTCCAAAATTCCTCTAATGACACCTCAATCTGGGACAATTCCTCAGATTTGTCATCTAAAAAGAATGGCTCAGTTTTGGGAATCTCCCCAATATCCTTAGCTGTGAAGATTGAAGCAAAGAATTCATTTCGCTTCTCTGCTATGACTTTATCATGTTTGAGTGCTCCTTTAGCATCTTCATTGTCCAAGGGCCCCACTGGTTGTTTAGCCGGTTTCCTGCTTCCGATGTACTTAAAAAACATTTTACTATTACTTTTTGAGGTTTTGGCTAACTGTTCTTCAAACTCCCTTTTGGCCTTTCTTATTATATTTTTACACTTAATTTGACAAACTTTATGGTCCTTTCTATTTCCCTCACTAGGATTTGACTTCCACTTTTTAAAAGATATCTTTCTATCTGTCACTGCTTCTTTTATCTGGTTGTTAAGCCACGGTGACACTTTTTTTGTTCTCTTACTGTGTTTTTTAATTTGGTGGATGTTTGTGATTGTCAGGTAGTCACCCCTCGGGCCATGCCACCATGAGACAGGGCCCGCTCTTTGGGGCCAACTCCTGCATTATTTTAGCCCCGTCCACAGGATTTCCACTTTGCCCTGGGCAACCAATGGCCCTGCCGTGGGTCGCCTCCCATGTGGGTGTCACAACAACCCTTCACCCTTGACACCTCCAGGTCAACACCCAGGGTCCACAGTTTGGCCCCACTATGTTAGTACAGTCTAAGTAACCACAGAGGTTCCAGTCTCAGTTGCCCCAGCCCAGTCGCTGGAGGGGGGGAGGGGTTTTCGCTATCCACCCCACAGGTGGAGGTAGGGGGACCCGGGCCCGCACACACTCCGGATCCCGGCCCAGGGCTCTAAAGGGAGGGCAATTGCCTCCTCCTGGTTGACAGGAGTCACGATACCGAAACCCATCAACCTCTCGGGTTTTTGCCACCCTGCCCTGGGCTACTTCCTAGCCGTGCTACATTTCCCATTCAGTCCCTTCCACCGGCGACCCCCTCCTCACCTCGTCGGCCTGCCGGCCCCATGGCAGTCACTGGGGAAGGGGTACATTGATCCTGGGTACTCCCCTTGACGGAGGCTCCTCAAGGTCTCTCGGCTCAGGTTCCTCCGGCGGGGCAGAAGCTGAACCACCTTTGCTCTGTCTCCTCCCGGAGGCACTCCTCTCTTTGGTTCTCTCCCCATGGCTGCCCCCTTCTCCCCCCCAAAGCACTGGCATTTAAAGCTCCCGGTGCCTGGAGGAAAATGCTCTGCAACACTGGGGGGGAGGAGCCAACTTGTGCCGCCCCGCGCAGGTGTCCGTGGCACGGGGACATACCGCCGCCTCGCTGGCTGGCCCACCCTGTGTCCCGCTGGTATCCGCAGCGCGGGGGTGAAGTGCCACTTCGCCGGCTGGCTCGCACTGTGCTGCACAGGCTCCAGCGAATTGGGTGCTGGGGCGGGGGTGCCCCATCACAGGGATGTTGAGATGGCTGCTGCGGATCCTCCGCCTACTTCCCCATCCTCATTCTCATTCTCCAACTAATTCTCCATCGACATCAACAAACAAAAATGTCACCTTCTTAAGGTCTGATTACTGTACTAATTTAATATTAAAAAGTGCAGTCAGATGTAAGAAAATCATGTTTATGTGCTGTTAAAATCACAAGTGTGGCATTTTCTAAGTTCTGGAACCTAACCTCCCCTTATTTTATTGATTCTTATGGAGTAAAATTTCCTGCCTTGCATCTTTAAGGCGACATAAAGACTGTTCCGGAACACATTCCTCCTCCCCCCCCCCCATTTCCATTAATTCTTATGGGGAATATTCGCCACTTTAAGTTGTTTCACTGTAAGTCCACATTTTTTTGAATGTATCTTGGACTTTGTCAGGGATGTTCCCCACTCTGGCACTCAGAGTACAGAAGATGGGTGCCTGCAAAGACCTCAAAAGAAAGAAAAAAAACTCCTTTGCCTCTACCTGCACTGGTTACCAAAACTTCCCCCAGAATCACCATACACAGATTTTTGGGGAATTTGCTGCCACCATCAAGTGCTTTTTGATCCCTAAAAAACCAGGGGTGAACCCTTGAAAACACCCCGCAGGGATACCCAAGTTCTTTTGCCCCAAAAGAGCTTGAAAGTGACAAGAGAAAAAAGCCCTGCAGTCTCTGGTAGCTGACCCCTCGGTCAGAGGTATTCACATACATACAGACAGAACTTCCAGGACACAAGAATCAAATCATCACCTTAAAAGACGTGATTTTTATTACAAAACAAAAGATAAAGTTGATAAAGCATACTTAGTTGCTAGATGTTACAGAGCAACTGAGGAAACCAAATTAAAAGAGAGAAAAAAACTGGCACAATGCTTAGATGGTAAAGAGGCAGGGGAGGCATAGAATCATACAGAGCAGTTCAAACCAAATTACAAAATAAAGAAAAATTACCCTGAACGTGACTGGATTCACCTTTCCCTTTTACTTACTTCTAATTTTTTCTTTGTTCAGTCCACTCCCATGCCCTGAATTCTGTGGGGCATAGTAGTCCTGCCTGGGTTTAAATCATTCTTTGTCTCTCAACTCCTGGTTTATCTCTCCCACACAAAGAAAGCAGGCAGGGAACCTATATCCAATTCAAATTTCAACACTATATGCGCATTAGTTCTCCAGCTCCTTGCTAGCAGCTTTGCTAGCAACCCCTTGGTCACCGAGTGCTGGTCAGCACTCCTTCTGTTCATGATAGACTTATAGCAAAGACAGCCTGTACCTACATCCTTCATGGTCATGGTAACAGCATTGTGACCAGCATCAGAATCCATGGCATATGCCCATTCAATTTTGCAATCATATAATAGACACAGAGAAAAGGAAGGACTACTGAGTTTTCAAAATGCTTCATATTTCAATGAAGCCCCTGCTAACACTTCCCTGTTTCAAAATCAACTATTCTTTTTGGCCATCTCGTGTTATATTTAGAGACCATTCTTTTCAAAACAATCATTATCCCTTTCTTGCACTAAACCTTTTTAGAGGAAATATTTAAAATTGCAAAAAGCCTTAATAACTTTTTTTAAAAACCCTAAAAAATAGTAATACTATAGTGCTTTAGGCCATCAGTATAGAATACTGTTGCATTTTCTGAGAGTATTCCAAATGCTGGTGAGCCAGTGTGATAAAGCATTATTACACTTTCAACATGATCTTCTATTACTTTTCATCCTAAGCTTGTTTTTAACAAAACAGGGATTTTCACTATTTATAGTTATACTTATTATTTATTATCTCTCTTACAGCCACTAACTTTGAACTCCCTCATATTAGAAGATCCTCTAAGTTCAAAGCACAGTAATATATATGAGAAGGCTTATACCTTTTTTCAAGTGTGTTTTGCCGTATATTTATTCTATTTCTAATTCTTAGTTCCTTTATGCTGCATATGTATTCTGTATTTTCTTACAAACCACTAATTTTAAATATATAGACCAGTTACCATAAGATTCATGGAATTAAATCAACACAGAACTTGGTCCTTGGTGCCATCAAAATTATCATCAACTGTCAATCTTCTTTGTCCACCAAATCATTGGTAACTATGTTCAGGAATATAGTCTAATACTGCCCTATTACGGAATACATCAGTCTTAACTTCTGTCCACTCTAAGGAAAAGCCATTCATTCAAACTTTGCTTCCAGTCACTTTTTATTCCCTTTTGGCCTTTACTCCATAGTTATTTCTTTTACTTACTAGTTTCTTGGTACTGGTATCTTATGAAAAGCTTTTGAAAATTCACATAAAATATGATAACCGTGTGAGCTTTATCTGATCTTTTACTAACTTTTTCAAATAACCCTGTCAGGTTAAAGAGGCCAGATATCAATATATATTAGTCATGCTGGTTCAATCTTATCACCTTATACATCAGCTTCCCTGGTCCATCCTCATTCTGTGGCCCTAGAACTGAGGCAAGACTCACCATATAATTAAGCAATTTCACTTAGCTCCACATTAGTAACTTTCCTATCTTAGGGCCCAATTTTGCACCCACTGAAATCTAATTTTACTCCTATGTAAAGAGGTCTATGCTCAAGGCTTATGCATCATTTAAGCTTTTTAAAACCTATTCAACCATAGAGTTAAGAAATTGCTTCTTCAGACTGATCCCTGGACTATTCAAATTCTGCGTGTTAATGTTGGGTTAGTTACAATCTCCCATTGTTCTTATTATGCCATCATATTTTACAGCTTCTTTTATCTCTTTTTCTGTTTTAAAGGTCTTATCCTGAAGATTCTTATTCTCGTGAGTTGCTCTAATTCATGTTCATAGTATCACTGATGTCACACAAAAACAGGACACTGCAAATTCATACCCAAAAATCCTTACTTCAATGGATCTAAATACTGAGATCAACTTTAGTTTTTTCATTTCAGACAGTTTTCATAGACTTCAATGAGAGCAGGTTCAGGTCTTTAATGCTTGCCCTTCCTACATTTTCAAGTTAAAAGAATTAAGTGTACCTAAACTAGAGACTCCCAAAAAGAATATATAATTTGGCAGACATAAACACTATCACAACAGTTGCCTGAATGCCAGTTATAAAATAATTAGTGTATAATTCAAAAAAGGAGAAACTTAGTATTATGGACAAAACTCCCACTAATTTAATTGGGGTCAGCATTTCACCCTCATTAGTTAAACACACTGGTTTGGCTCTGTTTTTGTGGGAATGACTGTTTTGCTGTGCCATAGGGTATGGTCTGGTACTGAGCATACAAAATAGGTGTATTTGCTTACCTGATACTAATAAATGAAAGCCCTGGCTGTTACATGGGTGCGGCTGTCGGGGCAAGTATTCCACTATCTGTGCATAGCCTTCATACAACCAATGTTGCATGCAAATTAGCTATAGAATAAAGAGGTGTGATGGGTTGAATTGTTTGTGATATCACAACTGTCTAGGATGCTTTTAAGCACTAATGTAGCCGAAAGCACATACTGTTGCTTTGGTGTAATTTGTTAAGTAAAAATGGTTGAGAACTAAAAACTGGACAGCAATGGACAGAGAATCCCTGTGAAGACTGAAGCTGGTGATACTCTGCATAAAAAGAGGTACCAACCACAGCGACTCAACAGATGTCCTGGGCTTCAGAGAGATGCTTCTGAGTCACAATGCTGGAATTTTGTTATATAGATAGTAGAAATATTCAGTTGCCACTACAGCACAGTACTACAAGGTTAAATATATGTGTTTCTGTCTATGCAGTAGGTACCAAAGCAAAATCAGTTACATACAAACAAAGCATTACAGAGTCACTTGGGGCTCAAATCTGAGCTTCAGCTGCTTTGCATTGCTCAGGAAGCCTGTGACGCACTTCAGAGAGAACTAACAAACTTAGACAAATGTGCCACATGACAGATGATAGTCAGTGTTGATAACAGTAAGATAATGGGCACTGAGAAGAATAATTTGAACTAATTATGCACACATTGCTAGTATAATCCCCTCTGGAAAAAGACCAGAGTATCATTGTAGACAGCCCAATGGTGATGTCTCCTCAATGTGCAGCAGTGCTCAGAGAAGCAAACCAAATGTTAGGGGGAATAAAGAATGATACAGAAAATAATACTTGGAAGCATTAGCATTTAGTTGTGTAAAGAAATGATCTGCTCTTCTCCGGAAAACTCTTTTCAGCTCTGATCACTCTATCAGCTTACCTGTTTGCATGAGAAGAACAGTTGCAGTTCCCAGAATAAGGGACCAGTGGGCAAAGAGATGTCCTTCTTTCTCTTTCAAAGATTTCAAAGATTAACAGTAGAAAGCCTTTTGGGTCACCTCTTTCCTTCTGAGATTCACAGGAGTACTTCTGCTGATATCCCTTAAATGTCCCTCTCAGCAATTTATGGGAAGGTCACTCTCAGTGTAAGGATTCTGTCCATGAAGCCACCTTCACTCTGGTAGTCTGGCAGAGGATGATTGTCCTAAACTTCAGTGCATCATGCAAGACTCATCTCTTTGGTGAAGAGAGTTTTTTATCTAAGGAATGTCTTTTCCTTCCCCCCCCCCCTTCTTTGCTCTGTTTATTTATTCATGGATATTTTTGTATGTAATGTGGTCAGATGTCACAATAATAGATGCACTATAAATTATTAAAATAAATAAACAAGGTGCATAACAAGTGACTTGGATGTACAGTGTGTTGTGGGCTTTTTAATTCAATTGAAAGAACAGGAATACCAGTTCTCTTTTGGCCAAACTGTAGGCTGTATGTATTATTTACTGTAAAAAAAAAAGTGAGCATATTTTTGTCTTAGCACTATTTCAGCAGACAAAGAGCTTTGATGTTATTGTCCATGGATTTTTTTGGAAATAAAGATTCTGATAATTTTTCAGGGAGAGTTGTATTTTTCATTGAATTATTATACAGAGTAAACAAGCTTTTACTTTAAAAGTAAAAGGCAAGACTGGATGTCAATTTTCCAATACTGTACTCTGACTAGAAAGCAAGATTTCATAGTGTTTCTCAAATGAAAAGCCATTTTTGTTAGTGGTAGAAAATTGCCTTAAAGGAAGGACAGAATTTGCAATTTGATATTTTAACTACCATTTGTGACCTATGATATTTTAATTACAGTTGGGACTTCATACTTTTCACTGAGACAAACTGTAGTATGTGGAACTCAGCTAAGGTAAAATTTTCATCAGAAAAATATGTTAAATTAAAAGGTCAGTCAATGTGTGTGACAGATTCATTAATTAAATGTGAAGGTTTAAACTATCTTAAAATCATGATGCTGGAAATTCTTATGTCAGGAATAATTTGCACACTGAAGGCCTATTTCAGCAGGCACAGATTCTGATACAGGGCTTTGAGGTGGCAAGCCCACGAAGGAGATGAAGTATGGCAGTGGCAAGCAGCTGCAATGGAAGGGCCATCCACAGAGGCCAAACAAGCCTCAAAATTGTGGGTAGCATTAGCTGGGAAAGCAAAGGGTAGTGACCAAGGGAGATGCTGATTAAGCAGCTTGTACCAACAAGACTCATACAGAACTTTAGATGAGCATTAAAGCTACCTATCCTGCCTACTCAACTCTCACATACAGGACAACATTCAGAGGGATAGCCACAGCGACAATCCTGTATCCCTGTCTTCTTGTGGTGAAAGTGGCCTTACTGGCAAAAGGGAGGTGTGATTTACATCTCCTTGAGCCATCTTCCATGAATGTCATCCTTCTGGCGATTCATACAGCATCTTTTTCAGATTGAGTCTCTATAGCAGAAAATCAGTTGAATTGTATTGCAGGAAATTGTCAGTAACTCCTGGCTGGCACATTTTTTTTTTTCAGTAGGAATAAAAGTATTTCTAATCACCACAACCTAGTTCTAGTCATTCTAGTTTAGAATGGGCAATATTTTTATAATAGCAGAAATAGCTAGAGGAAGTGATAGATTATATAGATATGAAAACTGTAAATAGCATCCACTTAAGATTTTAAAATTATGACATTAAAATCACTTATGATTTTCAAATGACAATATTAATCACACAAAAGTAATTAATATTGCCTCCACAATAACAATCAAACCACCTCTCTGGAGACTGGAATCTTTATACATGTGGTAACCAGGTACTGAAAGCTCACAGTCCGCACTGCTGCTGTTGTCAAACCAGACAGAGTGGGAACCTGCAGCTGTGTTTAAGAAAGCAGACCTCTGAGATAATCAATTCTGTTACGTAAACTTCTCACATTTAAGCAGATTATTCTGAGCCTTTTGTTGCAAAATACTGAAGAATGAAGTCATGTCCAAGAAGATCAGAGTTGAAGATGGCTGACGCAGTAGATTTATTGAATGGAAACTGATAAAAATGAGAGTTCAAACAGTGGATCAGAGGAGTGAATCATGGAGCAGTTCCAATATCATCAGATTTTCTCCAGATCTGTTCAAAAAATCTGAGAACCCAGATGTACTTATAAATCAGACAGATACAAAATAGAAAACCAGGAATTCTATAAATCAACTCAACAAGCATCTTATTTATTTCTCAGAGGATGTTACAGATACCAGAGGGTCATAAAGAATACCAGGATGAGAAAGAATGTCACCAGGAATTGAAAGCAGCAAAAGCAAAAATAACCTTTCCTAATAGGGAGAAAATGTCATGTCTTATCAAATTCACGTGCAAATCATAAATGATTTACGTGGCTTCAGGCATCAGGGATCTGATTTTAAAAAAGCTATGTAATTTCATATATATATATATATATATATATATATATACACACACACGGTCACCTATGAATACAAATACTAGATTTAGCTGTGCAATTAGGGTTATTGTACATGCAAATTAGGTGCAGATACAATAACCACTTTTTTTTTTTTGCCATCAGTGGAATCCATCATTAAGTCACCAAGGATACAAAAGGCACATTAGAGATGAACTGGGGGGGTGGGGAGGATACAAGTTTCTCACCCCTTCTCATAATGAACAAAGTGGGGGGGGGGGAGTTGACAACAGTATCTTACTAAGAGGAATTGGAGGGTTGGAGAAGAGAGAGGTGGAAAAAAATCTTTCCCATTTAAATCCCAGAAACCAAAAAAGTCTAACTGATGATAAAGAAAAGAGTGTTGGTATAGGTGCTCTTACCCACTTCTGGAAAGAGGTATAAGTGAAGAATGAGGACACTGCAGTAAATTCAGACTTCTTGAATAAGACAAAATTGGCAATGGAGTTGTACTCTATTCTGAAGTCCTACCTGGGATATAATAGAGAAAAGGCTCCTGGAATCAGCAGGGCTTTTGAGACTTATCAATACAAGCTACTGATGGTCAAGTTCTATTATGGTCCCTATATTCAAAATGGCAAAGAACACCTTGGAACCCAGGTAAGTGAGGCAAGATGTGCAAATGTACCATCAATTCACAAAAATATAGCAAATAAATACCAAAAAATGGTCCTCCTAACCTACCTCTTAGGGCATGTCTACACTAGGAAATTATTTCAAAATAACCAAATTTGAAATAACTCCTGACATAACAAAATTGATATAGCATGTCCACACTATGGGGGAGTCTTGAAATTAGTCTGAAGCAGGCTCCGTTATTGTGGTCATGCTACCTTGACTCAGAGCCTCAGGAATAGTTACTTTGAATTACTCTGGGGAGTAGTTATTTCAAAATAGCAGCAGCAAAGCGTCCACACTAATGCTATTTCAAAATAACTATTTTGAAATTAGCACGATTCCCTGAGGAAAGCAGAAGTACAGATTTTGAAATAACCAGCTTGCTTGGTACTGTGAACACTGCACTTATTATTTTTAAATAAGGGAGTTATTTCAAAATAACTAGCTTGTATAGACCAGAGCTTATGGAGTAAAGCATCTGAACCTCAGGCAAGAGTCTCAAATGTCCTTTGCATCAAACAATCTAATTCTAAGGCTTTCACACAAGCCAGGAGAGAATGGGATAGATCTTACGGTCTCTGGGATAAGAATGGAATGAGCACTTCAGAAACTCCTACAGCCCTACATTCCTATGTAACAACCAGACATTTCTCTTGGTCAAGAACCAATGTCAGTCTAAGCCTTCTGGTGAATATGCAAAATTTATGTGTTTAGCTATGAAAGTCATCTGAAGCCCCAAGTAGTCTGGGCCTTAAAAGACAAGAGGGAAAGCTAAATGCTGCATGGACAATTAAGCCCAGAAAACCTAGGATCTCAGGAGAATTTATATGATCTGGAGTTTCCACTTAGATTTTAAAGACAACACCACATCCAAGCCTTTCCCTTTATGTTAAATCCAATGATATTTTCAAACAGACAAATATCTTATGCAAGAGAAGGTGATATCTCTTGTAAGAAAAAGGCAGTGGTAAAAATATCCCTTGATGAAGCAGTATTTGCAAGCAATTTGTTCCTGGTGTCCAAAAGAACAGAAGAAAGAGCATAAGTGTGTGATAAATCTGAGGGGACTGAGTGCTTGGGTACTGTATGAATACACACATTGCAAGATGAAGGGATCCATCTCCTAAGAGACACCTCAATGCGGGATGATTGGATAGTGAGATTAGACCTGAAGGACATCTCACTATCCTGCTGGTGAAAGAATGTCAAAGGTTCCTCCAAGTTTTGCTGGGAAGGAGAACTTTGGCAGTCCTCCAACCTGCCATTTGGCCTCTTGTCAGCTCCATGGTAGCAGCCTTCTGTGAGAGAGGGCTCAGGATAACAGTCTGTTTAGACAACATGCTGATTGTGGCACAGAACAGAGAGCTGTTAGCAGCGCAGGCAGATTTGGTGAAAACAATCCTGCAGAGCCCAGAGTTCCTGAAAAATGACCAAAAATCAAATCTGGCCTTTGCCCAGCAAACAAAGTCCCAGGGATATACAGTGCTGAGACCTCTGCTCAAGGAATTTTCAAACCCTCTCTAGAATTAATCATACAAATTCATGAGACAGTAAATGGACTCTGAGGACAGCAGTCATCCCTCACCATGAGTCACTTTAGATCACAGAATCACCGAAGATAGAATTAGGAAAGATATCTTAGGTCATCTCCTTGCAACTGGGTAATTGCTATCTTTGGTTCCTTTTCTGTGGGGTTTTTTTCCTGAAATAACTTAAAAAATCCCAAGCAATGCGGCATCCCTAGGGAGCCTGTTCCATAAACCTAACATATTGACAGTCAGGAAACATTTGCCTATGAAATTCTCCTTTTTTTATTTTAATCTCATTACTCCTGTCCATTTGTTACACCCTTAATAGTGTGTTTGTTTCCATCACTGGTATCGCTGCCTTTCAAATATCTGTAGACTTTTGTTACCCTACCAACTGTCATTATGGGCGTTTATCCAAGAGATAAATTTACAATGTGTAAGAGGCTTTTGGAAATGGGGAGAGGGCAAATGCACTGATTAAAGACTGAACCTGATTGAATTCTTGGGGTTTATTTTCTGCAAATCTTTCATTTTGTTGTTGTTTTTCTTTGCACTGTTTTGTTTTGTTTAATTTTGTTTTTAATTTTTTCAGTGAAAATATTCAGAATAAAACTTTTGGAAGTGAGAAGAATTTTTTTTTCATTTAATTTAAAAATATTTCATTTTTCAGGTGTCAATAAACAAAAGTTGTAACGAGGGGTCTATCCTTTTAAGAGCCAGGGGGCCTAGGGCCAGCCATCCCTGTCTGATTGTCAGACACAACTGGGAGGGGTCAAATGATTCCTATGAAAGGGTTGAGATAGCTCATGTGGGAAAAGCTCCAGGACAGAAATGGCTTCTGTAGAAGGCCCTATGGCAGGAAGATTTAGCAGAGATGTGTTGTTCTTTTAGTACTGAGGGAGATAAGGGAAAATACCCTAAGGGCTAACGTCCTTGATGGGCAAAGGAATTGCTTTGTTTTGATATTTTAAGTTTTACTTTAAAGAATAAAGCCGTGGTCTTAGGGAAGGGTCTGCAGAAAGGTGGGCTTTTTTTCTTGCTCCAGTGAGAGAGCCTACAAAGCTACAAAAGTTTCCACTAGAAAAAAATTTAGAACCATGAAAAAGCTTTTTTTCCCCCAAATATGTGAGGAAAATGTGGGCTTTATTCCCCCTGTAAATTTGTTCCTTTGCTCTGCTTTACCAGTGTGGGGGAAAGGAATAACAGAGGTGGAGGTAAAAACACTAGAAAGAAAGTAGGAATTTTCCCAATTAAACAATTTGTAAGTTCCTTTCAAAAATTGTTGAAACATGAAAAATGTTGAAACATAAAACTCTTCAAGGTAAAAAGTTCAGTTTTCAATGAGCTTGCTTTTTTTTAAAATGAAAACTTGCTGAAATAAATGCTGACCAGTCCCACTACAGACTGTAGTATTTGGTCCAGAAGAATTAGTAAGATACCTCTATATCAAAATCTAGACTATTTAAACATACTAAATAAGTTAATTACTACCTTTTCCAGCACTCCCTTTGTAATGCTTTAGTAATTATGTTGTATATGGAAACATAGTGACAAAAACATTGGACTTTAGAGGAATTTAAATTATTAGAATTTTTCAGTGCACTATTAATATGGTAATATGACTAGTTTGTGGGCAAACAGTATACGTGTAAGGTCATTAAAAGAACTGGGTCTGCATCCACAGGGTTATCACAATGCATGCAAAACTGTATTAGTGGACCACTATGTAATCATAATAGTGCCCTTCTGTAGAACATGCACTATCATATCCCACTTCTTTATGCAGTTGTGGAGTGATTCCTTGAATAAAGTCTGGGATATAACTGCTACAACCAAATGCCTTTTTAATCAAAATACAAAGACAAAAGCATAATTCAGATTTTCAGGAAGCTTCTAAATTTTTTCTTACTTAAAAGATCAATAGGTTTGTGAATTTCTATCGCTTGTATTATACTGGAGGTCAGATTAGATGATCTAATGGTACCTTCTGCTCTCGAAATCAATGAATCTATATGGCTGAGCTTTAGATCACTTGATACTGCCTATTCAATTGGATTTCTTTAGGTTTTTCTAACTTCTCACTTGGCTCTTTATTCTCAAATGAATTCCTCTAATCAACTTGCTGTTTCTATTCAAATATGTCTAAAATGCTGCTGGGAGTGAACCTCCAGCCCAGACAGACAGATTTTTGTGAACAAGGCTCAAGCTCAGTAGAAACAGCTGTGTTGTCATTGCATCACCCGGAGGGGCTCGTGCTAGCACCCTCATTTGGACTCATGTTACTTCTTGGGTCCAAGCCTGGGTGTCTAGCCTGTGCCTCCAGAGATGCCACCATGTCCAAACTGCTATTTTTAGTGCACTGACATGAACCCCATTAGCACAAGTCTGTCTACCTGGCCTGGGAGGCTTTCTGGACATACTGAGTTGTGAATCATGTGCAGCTGTCACCTTGTGGTCTTGGAAGCCCTCTGGATCTCTGTGTCAGCTGCTGTTTCAGACTTCTCGAAAAAATATAGAGTACTGGCTAGAAGATGAAAGAAGGCAGATCCAAAGCTAGTGTAAACTGTCATAGCTCTGTGGTTTCCCCAAATGTTATTCTCATTAAAAAGAAAAAGGGGAAAGAAAGGTGAAGGAGAGATATAAGGACTCATACATAATCTATGTCTTAATAGTCACATTCACATGTTTTGCAAAAGCACAACAGATTTCAATCTTTTCTAATTCATTCCAAATAAACTAAAAGTAACAATATTTGAATGTTTGAAAGATGAAAAGTGAGTATTGAAATAATACCGTTTTGTAAATCCTGTTACAGCCATATAAATTCTTAAAACACTTTTTAGGACAGCAGAAATTTAGTGACTTTTCAGTGTAAATGTACCACAGATATGACTAAAGTAATTTCTAGTAATTTCTATGACTAGAGTAATTTCAGAGTAATTTCTCATTTTTAACCTTTGGACATGTGAAACTTTAAACAGAAGCTGGTAATTGTAATGTTAGATAGTTCTTTCTGCATTGACAAGTATATAGAATAGGTACATGAATTGCAAGCAAGCATTCTTTACCAGTTCATCACTTAGTATAAATAATTCTATGCATATACTGTGGTGCTATATACCTATAGGCCCCATTTACTGTACATCTCAGTGCATCACAATCTTACATATCTATCTTCACAGCCTTCTTGTGAGGTAGGGAAATATTATTGTTCCCATGTTACAAGTGGGGAAGTGAGGCACAGAGAGGCTAAAGAAACTTGCCACATAGGGTTACATTGGAAGTTTGTGGTAGAGAAGGAATTAGAGCCAAGTCCTAGGCCAGTGCTGCAGCCACTAGACCATCCTTCCTCTGTGAGATGGATTTGAATTGCCTGATAATCTTTGGGTTTATCTCAGACCAGCTCTGATTCAGCAACACATTTAGTCATGCGTGTAAAATTTAAACACGTGACTAGTGAAGTCAATTTTATTGTTCTTCTGTTCCATATTATGTATGTGCTGTGTGATTTGCTAGAGATCAGGACCAGAGAGCTGCACCACTACAGTTCTGTTTGAAAAGACATTCTCGCAGAGCTCCCTGGCATTCAAACCAAACATGTACATACCCATTTAAGAGTGTATAATCAATTCCAGCATGGCAGTGGGGGTGGCTGGTAGGGTGAAAGCCCACATTTGGTTTACTGTGTACCATCCACATACAGCAAAGTGTGGAGAAATCCGTGACTGCATGCCCTTGAGATCTTCTGCCTGACTCTTACGCAAACAGTGCAAATGGGAAGGAAAGTTTCTAGTGGTTCCCATTTGTCCACTATGCACCTCCATAAGGAGCAGCCACAACCTAGCCCTTGGTTGTTCTTTTGTTTTAACTGTGATAAAATTCAATTAAAGTTATTTTTCATATAAACAGAAGAAACATGACACTAGGACAAAGCAATCATAATCATAAAAACTGATTATGCAAAACTGGCATCGGTTACCTGACAGATCTGCATCCTGTGTGCCAGTTATAGCGGCTGATGTCAGTAACAAAATGAAAGGGCTTACAGCTTTTTATTCCTGTTAGCACTGCACAGCCACCAGTTCATATATTATTAGCAGAATTATTAACTAAATAAAAGAATACCTAATACTGGATCTGTCAGAGCTTGAAGGAATACCTCTTGACAATCAAATCTCAGGATGAGTTTTGCATGACTGGCAGTTAGAAAACACTGCTTTTTTCTTGTAAACCAAGCAACATAGGCTGTGGAAGTAGTTAAGAGATAGTAAACTGGAAACCCCAGGATGCCATTTTTTACAGAGACCTTTCAAAGAATAACTGATCTTTTCTTTTTGGAAAAAACAAGTGTTTTCTGTGCCCAGGCAATTCCATGTGCTACAGGATTTTTTTTTTTCAATCAGTAACTGGTTAAAAATAAAGTGCTGCAAGACAACCTTCTATGGATACTGATTATGTGCTCATCTTATTTATTAATTGCATTGTTATTTGGCTAGGTATTGTACAAACACAGAGCAAAACCCATGGTCCATGTCCCAAAGAGGTCACAGCCTAAGTAATCATGTTTGAATTTGCATTTCTTTTGTACTCACAGAGGACTATGTCAGCTTTGTGTTCAGTATAACATTCTCTTTATTGATTTGTATATAAAATCAGCATAACAGAAGTCAAAATAAGCAATATGTTTATAACAGTACCAAACAGACTGTGGGTGAGAGCTTAATGTAGCTTAAAAGGTCTAAAATGAGGAAGGGTGGCTTGGAATCCACAAGGAAAATGACCTTCCTAAACTTACAAAGAAGTAGTACTCTATTTTTTACAGTGTAGATATGACAAAGAAATCAATACACCTTAAGATACACGTTAAGATACACGTTAAGAACTATTTTGTGTTCTTCTCAATGTGGAATTCTGGTAGGTAGGGTGCAGCTGTGGCTCCACTGAACATCTTGTTCTGGACTGAGTTC
The DNA here is from genome assembly GCA_032595735.1 of Pelochelys cantorii. Classification (NCBI taxonomy): domain Eukaryota; kingdom Metazoa; phylum Chordata; order Testudines; family Trionychidae; genus Pelochelys; species Pelochelys cantorii. Next base: position 31,597,695 of record CM064331.1, read on the forward strand.
TGTTTCCACCTCTACTACTTTCTCAAGCCTGCTCTATACTAGACCAGGTAGGTTGTCTTAAGTTATGTAATTCCAGCTACGCATTTTGCATAGCAAGAGTCATCTTACCTTAAGCCAAGCCATGGTGGTGTCCACACAACAGAAGGAGTACCAGATGCTAGCCGGAGCTGCCCTCAGCATTCAGTGTAGGTGTCTATACTAGACCCACTAGATCAAACACTAGAAGATCGACTTCTGGAGCTTTGTTCTTTTGTAAGTGTAGACATGTCCTCACTGAATAACCTTGTATATCTGTTAAACTGAGTTAACAATTCTTATCCAGTTTTGAAAAAATGTTGAGAAAAATCTATGGATGAAAATAACTGAGGTATTGTAATAACCAAAATCAATACTTCCCCCTTTTTTAGGTCTTTAAAAGACAAAGTTCAACCAACAGCAACAGGAATTTCTTCATGGCACAAATGTTGCTACATGAATTCTATCATATAGTTTGCTTTTCCTTTTGAGAAAAGCTATATTGACAGATACTGATTTAGGGCAAGGTTTGAATCCATGAACTTCATTAGCCAGGACAAATATGATAAATTAAAACCTTTAGTTTTGTCCTTGCATGATTTATTACTCATGCATTTTTGTGCTCAATACTAAGGTGGAACTGGGTTCACAAATACATACATGATGAGCATGTTAGCCAAATAATTAATAATAATACTATATCATCATCATCTTGGGATCTTCACACTAGCAGAGAAAGGTGTAACGCAATCCAATGACTGGAAGTTGATGCTATATGCATTCAGACAAGAGACAAGGTGTGTATTTTATATAGTGAGGGGAATTAGTGACTGCAAGTATTTACCAAGGGGCATGATGGGTTCTCCATCATTGATCATTTTAAAATCAAGCTTGGATGTTTTTCTAAAAGATGTGCTGTAGGAATTATTTTGGCAAAGTTCTATATCCTGTATTATACAGGAAATCAAACTAGAAGATCACAGTAGTCCCTTCTGGCCTTAAAATCAGTGAATCTGGGAATAATCATAAATAATACAATGCAGGGTAATTTCATTCTCCCATCTGTATCAGGCAAATTAGTAGAAACACTAGTAAAGAGTAAAATTGCAAGGCACATAGAAGAGCACGAATTGTTGGGCAAAAGTCAGCATGGTTTCTGCAGAGGGAAGTCGTGTCTAACTAATCTGTTAGAATTCTTTGAAGGGGTTAATAAACATGCGGACAAGGGGCACCCAGTGGATATAATATACCTAGATTTCCAGAAAGCCTTTGACACGGTCCCACACCAAAGGCTTTTACGTAAATTAGGTGGTCATGGGATAGGAGGAAAGGTCCTTTCATGGATCAAGAATTGGTTAAAAGACAGAAAACAAAGGGTGGGAATAAATGGTAAATTTTCACAATGGAGGAGGGTAACTAGTGGTGTTCCCCAGGGGTCAGTACTGGGACCAATCCTGTTCAACTTGTTCATCAATGATCTAGAAAATGAGGTAAGCAGTGAGGTGGCCAAGTTTGCAGATGACACAAAGTTGTTCAGGACAGTCAAAAGCAAAAGGGATTGTGAAGAACTACAAAAAGATCTCAGCAAACTGAGTGATTGGGCAGCAAAATGGCAAATGAAATTTAATGTGGGTAAGTGTAAGGTAATGCATGTTGGAAAAAATAACCCAAATTACACGTACTACATGATGGGGTCAAATTTAGCTACGACAGATCAGGAAAGGGATCTTGGAGTTATAGTGGATAGTTCTATGAAGACATCCACGCAGTGTGCAGCGGCAGTTAGTAAGGCAAATAGGATGTTAGGAATTATTAAAAAAGGGATAGATAATAAGACAAAAGATATCATACTTCCTCTATATAAAACTATGGTACGCCCACATCTCGAGTACTGCGTGCAGATGTGGTCTCCTCACCTCAAAAAAGATATATTGGCATTAGAAAAGGTTCAGAAAAGGGCGACTAAGATGATTAGGGGCTTGGAAAGGGTCCCATATGGGGAGAGGCTAGAGAGACTGGGACTTTTCAGTTTGGAAAAAAGGCGATTGAGGGGCGATATGATAGAGGTATATAAAATCATGAATGGTGTGGAGAAAGTGATTATAGAAAAATTATTTACCTTTTCCCATAATACAAGAACTAGGGGACACCAAATGAAATTGATGGGTAGCAGGTTCAAAACTAATAAAAGGAAATTTTTCTTCACACAGCGCACAGTCAACCTGTGGAACTCCTTGCCCGAGGAGGCTGTGAAGGCCAGGACTCTATTAGGGTTTAAAAAAGAGCTTGATAAATTTTTGCAGGTTAGGTCCATAAATGGCTATTAGCCAGGGATAAAGTATGGTGCCCTAGCCTTCATAACAAGGGCAGGAGATGGATGGCAGGAGATAAATCACTTGATCATTGTCTTCTGTTCTCCTTCTCTGGGGCACCTGGCATTGGCCACCGTCGGCAGATGGGATGCTGGGCTCGATGGACCTTTGGTCTGACCCAGTATGGCCATTCTTATGTTCTTATCTGAAATGACCATCTCACCAACTAGGAATAGCAAGATTAGAATATTCATGACTACTCAGAAATACCACTTTAAAAACAACAGAGAAACCTGGGAATAATTATAAATAAATAGTGTGCACTCAAAACTAAGGCAACTACCACTGAAACAATATACAAGCTTCTTTGTCCAATGTGTTTTAGGACTGAGATTTGAGATATCACAGTTTGAACTGGACACCAATGATTATTCAGATGATTCTAGTTATTGTAAGACGGGCAAAGCAATTGAAAATGGCATTTGGTGTATAAATATTTGTTGAACAAGTAAAGATACCACTTAGAAAGGGAGGTCTCATGATTAAGGCCCAGGCCCAGAACTCAGGAGATCTGGATTCAACATCCAGCTCTGCCTCAGGTTTACTGAGTTATCCTGAGGGCAACTCATTTCATGTATACGTATGTCAGCTACTCATCCGTAAAAATGGGAATAACAAGAATTCCTTTCTCCAACTATTTGTCTCTCTTTTCTCTTCAGAGTATAATTTCTTGAGTCCAGGGTCTTTCTCTTATTGTGTATTTGTACAACACCTAGCACAGTGGGACCCTGACTGTGGTTGTGGCCTGTACGCACTAACAAGTAATAACAAATGATAGTGCTGAGTCTGATCTCTTTTACTCTGAAGTAATTCCATTTACTTTAGTAGATTTGCATCTGATTTACACTGGTGCAAGTGAGACCAGAATCATGCCCTGTGTCCCCAGATGTGCATTTCAGAAATAGGAACTTCCTGATGGCTTATAGAAGGGACAGTCACTCACCAGAGCTGCTGGCAGTACTGTTGCTCATCACGTATGCTGCCATCCGTCTCAGTTGCATAACTGCTATTTCTTCTGCTATATAGAGCAGGAAAAACCCTATTTCTATCCCATGACCATTGTGCACCTATTTAAGGATACAATTCAGTTAAAATTCAGTTCTGCCCACTCTTCTTCCTGCCTCTCATCTGAAGGTTCAAGATGGGAGAACCTCCACATGATGTATGAGTAAGCATTCCAGATGGAGTTCTCTATACACATGAGGTAACTGCTCTATTCCAGCTAAGGTAAACAAAGCTCACCATGCCCTTTTTGCTTTGCTATAAAATGCCATGTGGTAGGGATCCAAAAGTAACCATGAACAGCAACATACAGTAGAGAATATTTGCTCTATCATTGACTTTCCTAATATGCTGCAAATTCCATTACATCATGTGATGGGATTCCATATAAGCAAGGAGTGTTTTTGGTTCTTCACCATTTTGAATGCAATACCCTCTAAAAAAAGACATTTTGAATGCATTTGTAGAGTTTGGAAAGAATGTTAACAATTTCCTTTAAATAATAAGCATATAATGTTTTCTGTAGCGTTTTGTTCCATCTGATGAAACAAAACAGAAAAAACCAATAATGACCTCAGCTGTATTAACCAACTTAGCAATGATGTGAAAATCTTTAAGATTTAGTTAAATTGTTAAGAATATTTACTGTGGGGACACAATCATTCCACCTAAAGCCATTTAATCATGCTTTGAGGTTTTGAATAATATTTTTGCAAGTACATTTCAAACCCATGAGTAATGAGTATAAAGTTCATCTTGTAAAATAGGGCAATTTGTTTCAGAGTTTGGAAATGTCCTTTGGTGGAGGATCCAAAACAGCAAATAAGTGTGGCCTCTCTCTTGACATGGGCAGGGAAAAAAATAAAACATTGATTTTTGTGTAAAGTGATTTGCCTTCTGCCACACATTAAGACAGTGGCAAAGCCAAAGTTTCAATTCAAGAATTTTCCCCTCCTATAATTCTGGTCCTTTTCATCTCTCAGAAGAACAAAATCCTCAAACCAGGATGTTGCCACTCAGAATGAAATAGGCAGCCACCTATGATAAAACCACTAATTTCCCAAATGCCTTTAGTATGTGCTTAATCTTAAGAATGTTTGTAGCCTCACTGAAGTCAAGTATGTATGGAAGACCTGCTGCTGAGTTGAAGCCTTAAATCGGAAATTCTAACTAATGCAGAGAGGAATTCAAGTCAAACATTCCAAACCATTACAAAATATAAACCACTTGCAACTTTGCGATCTATCTATATTTTTCAGCGGTTTGCTTTGTCTTCCTGCACTGTAGTGTCCCAGAGACTCCTTGCAATGACCAAATTTTCTGCTAGCAGAGGGTTTGCAAACCCCATTGCACAGGTACTGTCTTATAAACATTGTTCATTCCATTCATTGGCCTGTCACTCCAACTGAGTGTTTTCATTTTAAATATAATACTTAGCCCATATGTGCTGCTGCTAATGTTACAAGAAGCTATTAAGATGATGCAGGAGGCAAAATGAATAAATGAGTTGAATTAGTGTTAAGACACCTCGACATTAATCACCACCAGTGCAGGACTCAATTCATGCTTCTAGAGCCAGAGCTGTACTTGCAGGGGGCAGAAGATGCAAAGCTTGAGTGGCAGTTACTGGAAACATTATGCTTGAAGCAGGCATAATGTCTCCAGGGGAGCTGTGCTCAATGGTGGCCCTTACTGCACTCTTTGGAAAGCCCAGTGCTCCAGTCAAAAACAGTTTAGTAGGGCAGGACACCATAGCAATATCCCATCTCATCAGACAAACCTCTGGCATGTTCAGCAGTTCTAGCATGGCCCTTGAGCTCAGAGAGGGCAGTAAACTGTCTGCTGGGCAGAGGAAAATTCTCATCTAAGCCCCGCCAATTCACCTCTTCTGGGAAACTATGACTTGGCTAACAGCATGTTTTCTTCCCCCTGGAGATGGACTGTTGACAACTTTGACCCCTTTCCAGGGTTTTTTGGTCCATGTTACTGACATTCTTCATTTCAGGAATGCATCTGGCATATGAATGGGTGCTAAGGAGTCATCACACTAATTAAGAGTCTGTAACTCTGCTTAATTAGCAATTCAATACAGAATGGCTATTCATAAGCATCATTTTTTGTTTTTGTTTTGTTTTCATAGCAAGAACATGCCCATTAAAGAGTTAATTAATATCCTATAACAAAACCCTCAAATTAAAGGAATTTATATGGACTTGTTTTTAATTCACAGTCACCATTATTTTGCATTTGGAAGCTAGCCTAGCTCCAGCTGCCTTCTGTTTTCTTGGCCCTAGCCTCACATGACTCCAACCAGCTTCTATTTAGTTCTTGAGTTTAGCTCCCCAAATCCAGTGAAAACTCCATAGCCCAGGCACATCTCCTTGGCTTTTTCATGAACTTTCAAATACTCTAAAGCGCAAAACACAGTAGTATTTGATGTTTATTCACAGGTGAACTTTCCTGTGGGTTTTAATAGAGAAACCTTTCATTGGGAGGGCAGGGGGTAGGGTTCTTCCTGGAAGGTACAGTCTGGTATTGTGTAATGCAGACAATATTAGCATATCATATGAGTACTATCAGCTGTGAGGGAGGCAGGCAGAAAAAGTGGAAAAAAGAGCACTATGGTTATTAATGTATCTCTCACACACCCTTGCTCTTATTGTTCTACTCTGATTTAGTTCACTTAGGCAAAATTAAGAGGATTTTTTTTTAAATTTACCAAGTAATCTATCTGCACCTAATTACTGCCCAAGTGGCAAAGCCAAGAATACAGCTCAGGAGTTCCTGATCTTGATGGCTCTGAGCAAATGTTCATTAATAACAAATAGCAGGTAAGGCTTTCAAAACAGCATAGTGCCAAATCTGTGTGCACTCAAGAAGCCTCTCTCTCTCTGTCCAGCTCACTCTTTGCACCTGAGAAGACAAAAGAAGCAGCTGTTGGCTATGGGGAAAGAATCCTGGCCTGTAGAGTTTGATCAATAATGTTAGAAGTATTTTCATGTGGTGAAAAATTGTGCTTTAAATCTAGAGTAGTTAGTTGTTAGGCACTAGAAAGTATTTTATCTTTATTTTTCTTGAAACCATTTCTGAATCTTATGCCTCACTGCATGTACTCACTCAAAATCTGTCTTTTGGTAGTTAATAAACTTGCTCTATTGTTTTATCATATCTAGTTTGCTTGAGCTGACGTGAATAGCTAACTCCATCTGAGATGGTAGGCACTTATATATTATTCACTAAAAGGCAGGGACATTCCTAATGGGGGCAAGCTAGAATGCTGCCCTCTGTCACCCCCCATCCCCAAATCTCCATGTGTTCCTACAGCCTGAAGTGGGAGTAAGCAATAGGGCCTCTATCTGCCAACTGAGCTCAGCCTTTTGTCAACCCTATAGCTACAGCCTGCTGCTTCCCCTTCCCTGCCATTGGAGACCCACTTGTTTCCCCTGCCTTCCACCCCTGATTCACCAGTGAGTATCAGTGCTGGGATTCCAACAACAGGGAAGGAGAAGCAACATACTATAGTTATAGGCATGGAGGGAGGACCTAACTCCCCTGCTGCTTCCTCCCTAACCAGGCTTCAGGGACACAGAGAATACCATTGCAGGGGGAGGGTGTCCCGGCCAGAGAGGGGGTCAAGTAAACTTTTCATATGTGTGTCTTTAAAATGCCCTCCAAAAGTATTCAAATTTAAATTCCTATGCATGCCCCTGCTTAAAACTGTCATTAAAAATATATTTGACCTATGCAGAGGAGGGCTGGGAAGTACAAGTCATACATTTCTTGGGGAAAAATCTGGTAATATGAATGTTTGGGGAGCCATCCCGCAGAGAACCAGGGCTGGTAAAAGCCTGAGTGTAGCCCATATATGGCTGTCAGGTTGCTGTCACACACAGACAGTGTGTGTGACTTGCATACTGGAAGGCTGTTTGTGAGTGGCGCAGGTGGGAGCTACTGCAGCAAGGTATTGTAAAGCACACAAAGCAGTGCAGATCTGACACAGCACCTGACTGGTCTAAATAGAATTGGATAGCTGGAAATAAACCCAGAAAATATAAAGAATCAGGTAAATGTTGTAACCATTAAATAGGTTTGGAAGAATTAGATTTTAGTGCTGGAAATCTGTCTAAATATTTAAGCAATTATTCATGGTGAAACAGTCATGTTGTGCAAGCTTGGCTTTTGGTGAAGAAATCCCTAAGGATCCTCTCCATACACTGTAGTTAATTATGCAGTGCTTATATCTGAGATTCCCTTCCACTGTGACACTATTATAAAAATGCAGAATCAGGCTCATACTCACACAGTTACATATAATGAGTGTGTGTATATAAACCCAACATGCATAATGACATAAAAAGAAATATGTAAGAAACTGCCCCAAACATGTCAGATTTGCAAAAAAAATTGTTTTAGCATTTTTACTTCATATAACTTCTGTGTGATATTAGATGGTGCTTGGTCCTGTCATAAGTGCAGGGGACTGGACTTGATGACCTCTTGAGGACCCGTCCAGTTCTAATATTCTACAATTCTAGACAAAACAATAAAATATTTGCTTGATTGATTGCTAAAACCAATATTACATGTTCAATGACATTTTTATTTTATTTTTAGTGGATAAAATGATTCCCCTGGCTTGATTTGCTTATCTTTGGAAAGTGAGCCCAGGAAACTTTATGTGCTGAATCCAGAGCTTCAAGAATTCATAGAATAATATTTCTGAATAATATGAAATGTATGCAAATCTTCTAGTGGCAGCTGTATAGGCCATCAAAAAGACATTTTGATAGATGTTTTGATAGGTTCTCCTTGTAATAATATTTTGAACTTTCTGTTTGACTATGTCTGTTGTATGAGAGATTATGAATGATATATTTTTGCATTACCAGCAATGAAACTCCTGTCAAACGTTTGGGATATATACACACACTTCAATACGGACAGATCAGTACAGGGAAATTAGATTGTATTATGATTTATATAAGATAATGAAGATCTACTTCCTGGACACTAGAGTACAAATAAATGATTGCATAAACACCATCCTATCCTGGAAATGTACTGATCATTATTCTTACCCTCCAACGCATCATTGACCATCTATAACCTATCCTGGAAAATGATCCCTCATTCTCACAGACCTTGGGAGACAGATCAATTCTTGCCTATGGACAGCTGCCTAACCTGACGCAAATACTCACCAGCAGCCATACAACATGCCAGAGAAACACTTACCAGGAACCCATCCCTGCAATCAACCGCATTTTCAACTCTGTCCACATAACTATACAAGTGACACCATTACAAGACTTACCCACTAAAATGAATTTGTATTTTTGTCCTCTCCTTTCAGGGAACAGATCAGATGTTTGCATCTCAAAGGACTTACACAATAAAAATAAATTTAATCAATAAACTCAGAGGACTAATTAGCTGAAGCTCACTCTTGGATATTTTTAAAGCCTAAAACCAACACAATTAAGCAGAGAGTTTGCTATAGTAATAAACCATGATTGTTATTAGAGTAAACATATTTTTTAAAAATGTTCTTGTCCATTCAGTATATAAAAGTTTAATCCAATAAAACTGTTTGGCTAAGCTAAATTTTCCATGTGAAATAATGATTATGGGCATGCCTGCATTGAAATAAAAGACCCCGGCTTTTAATAAAAGACCCCAGGTCAGCAGAATTAGCTCATGGGCCCTGGGCTGTGGAACTCTAAAATTGTAGTATAGACACTGAGACTCAAGCTGGAACCAAGATCTGAGATCCCACAAGGGGGAGAGTCCCAGCACCCTATCTCTAGCCCACGTCTGAATATATACACTGGAAGGATATAGCTCCATGCTCAAACCCCATAGGCCTGAATCAGCTGACCTGGGACAGACACCTCTGTGCTGTAGGTTTTTTTAAATCATTGTATAGATGTAATCTAGAGGCCAGTATTGCCCTCAAACTCTCATTTGGTCCCATAGATTCAGTGCTTGCTAAATTTGCTCATGGTCCTGTCTTTTTCTCAGACTAAACACACAATGAAGTCAACTGAAATTTTGCCTAAGTAAGGATGAAGTAAAATCTGGTTGTGAGATCCCATTCACTTTTGTCTTAAGGCTTCTTTGCCCCACTCCACAGGTACAAACCTGCCATAATGTTTGTTGAATAGACCATGAAAGGATCATCCCAAATTAGGTAATCCACAGCTGTCTCAGAGCCATGGTAGCAGCCCCTGTGCCACACCCCTTCCTACCTGCTAGCACAGGCAGCATGGCCAGGAGAAGGATTTTCAAGGATTTGTCTCTTAGATACATTTGGAAAATTTTGTGCAATAAAAAAAGATAAAGTTAAACAATTTGTCTAAGCTGAAGGACATCATTAACACTGGACAGTTCAAGATATTGGGGGCGCATATTGCCAAGTGTTTTTAGGAATGCATAGTTATAATTCTGTGAGTATTCCAATTAAAGTACACTTGAACAATCATAAATATATTGTAATGAACCTGCTGGGATATTAGTATGCTCTCTTACCATCCAGATGGCTCCATAATCCTTCCAGCACAGGAAAACAAAGTATGACCTGAAGTCAAAGGAGAAGAGTCTGAAAGAGGAGCCAGAGATTATTAGAGCCGAAGAGCAGGCCAAAGCCGCTGCCTGGGAGATGAATGCAGAAGGAAGGACTGACAGCAATGAGATGCTACTGGAGTCCCTTAGAGCTGGACAGAAATACACTCCCCTTCTTGGCAGAAGGTTAGCAGTAGCCAAAACAAGAAAACACAAGGCTGTGGCCTGCAGGCAAGAAAATGATATGCAGGGTTTACATCAGGACATTAATATTTCTGGATTGGACAGGACCACTTCTTGGGGCTTGGTGGTGTAATGTTGCATTTGTTGTGTAACCATTAAATAGGGTTGGAAGGATTCGATTTTTACCCGTAAATGTCAATTTCACTATACACACAATTTTTCCATTAATAATGACAAACATTTACAGATAGGCAAAGGAAGAAAATATGTTGCTTGAGAGTTTACTAGTGTTAACATTCAATTATTAGACTTTTGAATGAGACTCATTACAAATGGACTAGGAAATGACTATAGGTTGAATCTCCAAAATCCAGAACTCTCTGGTCCAGCAACATTCATGGTCCTGCCGGACCACAGATGTTGTTGGATCAGAGAGCCCTGGTGCCCAGGAGTGTGAACTGGCTGGGAGCCCCATCCAGGGGAGATCCAGATAGTGGGACCAGTAAACCCCATCCCCAGGGAGCAAATTCTGTTTCTAGGGATCTCTGGCATAGCACAGCAGAATTGGGGCAACCAGCAAGCCCCGGCCCTGGCTTGGGTATCCCTGGCAGAGATTGGCAGAAGTAGGGCAGCCAGCAAGCTCCATTCCCAGAGATTCCTAGTTGGACAGGGGAGAAGCAGGGCCATGGCAGCTGGGGAGTCCTGTCCCTGGGGAGTGTCAGCGGGCCAGAGCCCAAGTCCAAGCCCTGCAGCCACAGGGAGGGAGAGCATCCTGGAGGCAGGTGGCAGGGGAACTCTCCTGATCTAGCAAGTTCCCTCATTCAGGATGGGTCAGGTCCCTAGGGTGCCAGACAAAGGAGGTCCAACCTGTAGTAACCACAGGTATGATTAGCTGAAGGAAAGACATTGACTTTGGGTATTTTGACCTGTGATAGTGAATTTGTATTTTAATGATATATAAAGCTTCATTTTGAGTCTCAGTGTCTACTGTCATTAAACAATGGCTCAATCCCCTGAACTATGAAAATTTAAATTTATAAAATGAGTAAAAATACTTAAAACTTATAATTTTCCATCTCCGTGAAAATTTAAATTGATAATATCTAAAACAATGCGTAAAATAAACATTGATATTATCTGTCCAATTTATAAAAGAATACAAATCAAACTGACAAGTTTGTCACTAATTCAGGTGTGCTGAGTATGTCGACCCCTTTTGTTTCTGGCAGCCTTCTTTCTTATCTGAAGAGTCTGAATGTTCTTGAGAACTTGCTGAGGGCTAGAGCTTGTAGAACTTCAATATTTAGGGAACTGGCTTCTCATGCCATTAGCAACAGCACCCCACAGTGGGGTCAGTTGTAATATTTTCTTATTTTCATCATATATGGAAAGACCCAGAGTAATCCAGACATTCAGATGAAACACTCATATTATGTTTTATTTTTAGCAGATAGGCTGTTGTAAAAGTCTGCAATGCAACAAGTCTCTGGGGGCAGAGATGAGATGCATCTGGACCCTAAAAGGGAAAGGATCAGCACCTGCAGTTTGTCACAGGAAAGAGTGGAAAAGCCCAGTAACACTACTGAGAGGTGCAGAAGGCATTATGGCAAGGCTAGGCAAATACTGGCCCACAGACCAGATCCAGTCAACTGGGGTTAGCCCCGGCGGGCACCCCACACTGCCATATTTACCTGCACGTCCACAGGTATGGGGGATTGCAGCTCCCATTGGCTGTGGATCGCTGTTCCTGGCCAATGGGAGCTGTGATCACCCATACCTGGGGAAGTACAGGTAAATATAGTGGCAAAAGCCCTCCAGGAGTAAACCCTGAAGAACCACCATCATTTTATTGCCCGCCATTTTATTACCATTATAGTTTCAGGGGCTTAGGTGGTCAGTTAGTTAGACAGATGGTATATGTAACTGGGAAGGAGGAAGGAAGAATAGTGTTAGGAGTTAAGATAAGGTTATTACTTTATTTAGTAAAGGGATAATAACTTACACCCAAAACAATTTCATCACAATTTTTTGAGGCACCAGTAATATGGAAGGCCTGAAGCAAACATCACACAAGAGAAAATATTTAGCACATGAAGCCATAGGATCCATGGAACAAAACAGTCTATCCACCATCTTGACATTATTTACAACAAAGAAAAGAGAAATGAGCAACTGAGGATAGCCAGTTCTTCTATATTAGTAAAGAGTCAGAGGACTGAGTATTCCTATTTTCTTTCTCTCTCTTATGCAAGAGCATACAATAATATTTTTTTCAAAATAATCGCTTTGTTTACAAAACAATGTTAAACTAAATTGTTATCCTGTAGATAGAGGTACAATTTTGACTGCAGAAATCAAATTGAGGGCTGGCACTCTACAGGCCTATTTAGCATATACCTAATCCACCACAATTATTGCACAATTATTTATGCAAAAGGTCAGGTAGACACACAGGGTAACACAGGGACTTGCCCTTACACAGGAACATGATGTGGGGGAGGGTCACAGGAGCGCCTCCCAGAACTTGCACACTTTTACAAAAGCCCCAATAGTAGTTCCTGCACTCAGGGGAATACATACAACCAGATGGCGCATATCACTCCTTTGATGATGAGAATGTGATGAGGTGAAGTCATATCATACATGTCTTCCACAAGGGACCCAGGATCAATCCAGGTTCAGTGGGGCACCAGGCTACCACCTCCCTTGGGATTCTGGGTTCAATTTCCTGCTTCCATATGACCTTGGACAATTGACTGGGTCTTTCTGTTCTTCAGTTCCCCATGTGTAAAATGGGAACATCCTCTCTGAGATGTTGTGAGGATAAATACCTTAATGATTGTGAGACTCTCAGTTACCATGGTAATAGGGATGATATAGATATCTTAGACAGATTGTTGATCAATCAGAGAAAAGAAAGTGATCAATCAGCGGCCTTGAGATGAAAGCATTTGTGGTGTCCATGTCTTCCAAACCAGGTCCTACAATGCAACAGCCAACATAATACACTAAATAGATCAGACTCAGAAGCTGTCATATGGGCACACTGCTGCTATTCTCTGCAGAGAAGAATTTTCAGTCGTCAGTACTATTGTTAGAATTTTTTTTAAAAAATCTTCTCTTGAAGGAAAAGGTGTGGAGAGAATATTCAGAAGAAGCATGACCCTCTATTTCAAAATAATGTTCTCTTAAATTGCCTAATTTATTCTACATGAATATATTATTTGACATTATCTCTCTGCACAATACAATAAAATGCTATAATGGAATACAGAATACTCTGGAAAAAGTCTACAAAATATTCTAAAACCATATCCATTGTAGGATAAAGCTTGCTGTACATAATAGATAAATGCATATTTATAAAACTAAATAAACAGTATGACATGTAAAATGTGAAGAGCATCCACAGAAATTCAAGAGATACTCTCCACAATTTCACTGTGTGGAACTAGAGATCTCTATTTCATTATTATGAAGGTCCCATAGGAACCTCTTTTTCTGATCAGCATATTCACAGTCTCACAGGGACAACATTTGTTATTATTAAAAGTATCACAGCATTTGAAATCAGAGGTAAAAAATTTATTTCAAGGTTTATGAGGAGAATATGAATCTCCAATGAATACACTAAATAGAAAAGTGAATTTATTATTTGCTGGATAAAGGAGTCTTCTGAATACTTAACACAGTCTGTTAAGCTTTGCAGTAAGCTTTTTACCTCAGTTATATGAAAATCCAGCATCTAGAAAGCAAGCTGACAAGTAAGACCTACTCTTTTGCTGTATCTGTAAATAATGGATTATTCTTTTAGGACTCAAATCAGCAAGTATTTAAGTAAGTAACACTACTAAATTCAAATCACTTGAAATGATTTGCTGAATGGGAGGCTTTATTTTGTAACAATGCAGAATACTCAAATGTGTTCGGAAAAGGTTACGAGAAATGGCATTTTATCTCCTTGGCTTCAGCAAATTCAAGGGAAAAGCGTATGTCAGTGGTTCTCAACCTATTTACCATTGATCTTTGCTCCATCCAATGTTACCTCTATGCCCCTTTGGCTGTCACATGGGCCACAGCTCTGTGCGGATTGTGCTGCAAGTGGCCTGTGGGCTGCAGGTTAAGAATTACTGGCATATTTTGACACTGAGGATTTTTTTTCCAATATATTTAGAATGGCATGAGTGGCCTTGCTCCCACAAAGTTATCCATGTGCTTATCTTTATTCACATGAATAGCCCTCAGAAAATCAGTGGACACTACTCAGGGTGCTATGTGTTTGAAAGATCAGGGCCTAAATCTGTATGGGAAATTAAAGGTTGAATATAGAAAAAAAGGATATCACCAGGTTAAAAAATTACAACCAATTTAGTAAACATGGATTGTTAATCCCCAGATGCGTTCCATGGAAGAAAACAATATGAACTAACGAGGAAAAAAAATCAGCCCTAAGAAAGAATGCCACTAAATCTTGTAGATGGACATTAAAACTGATAATATTAAAAGATATTTCAGATTAATTTAAATTAAGGATAAATTACATATTCCCAGCCAAGTGTCTAACATTAACAGCTGGGAACAGATTAACTTTCTCAGAGACTCACATTTTCTTACATATCACTCATGGGTTGAAGTCCAGTCTCCACTAGCAAAATACTAAGGCTATGTCTATGCTGCACAGTTATTTCGGAATAAACTATTCCAGAATAGTTATTCCATAATAGCTTATTTTGAAATAGAACATCTATACTGCAGGGAAGCCTCAAAATTAGTCCAAGGCATGCTTCATAATGCAGACGAGCTATCTCGATTTAGAGGCCCAGGAGGAATAACTTACAATGGTCCTGGTGAGGGGCTATTTTGGAATAGCAGAAATGGAGCATCTACACACGCCTTATTTCAAAATAGCTATTTCGGAATAGGCGTTATTCTTCGTAGAATGAGTTTTACGGCTGTAATTCTGAAATAATTTTGCTGTGTAGACTAACCCCAACTGACTTCAGCAGGAACAGAATTTCACCCCTGGAGAAAAAAAACTGCATGCATGGCTCTTCCTCTGCGGCTCTCTTTTTTCTTCTCATCCACATAAGCCCCCTCAGTTGGGATTCTGAAGGATTCTAACTAATATCAGATGAAGAGGCTAATAGCCCAAATTCTAACCTATATATACAACCAACCAATGATGTCTAAGTATGATCAGCATTTTCAAAATAGCCTAAGCACACATCTAAGACCTGATACCTCTAAGACTCTGCAACAGGCTGCCAATAAGTGGTGGAGAAACACAACAATCACACAAAAAGACAACCAAAAGCACAGGCACTTTCAGGGTGAGCTTGACAGTGGTACTAAACATGAGTAGGACACAGAGGCAGAGAGATGGTTTCAGTTGCTAGGGTACGGGTTATATGAGCAGCTGACCTGACTGAGGTATCCAGGAGCTCAAGGAGTGGGTTCATAATTGTGGAACCTGACAGAAGTAGGTACCTATCTGTGGCCAGTCAGCCAGGTATATGAGGCTGCCACCTAAGCTCTTCTCCTGTCCCTGCTCCTCTCCTAGGCATATCACTCCTGGCTAGCTTATGTGCCTGCGTTCTCAACTATCTGTCTTCTAAAAATATTTTTCTTCAACACCCAACTATCCTGCTGCACTCATCTGAGCAATGCTTAAATCCCTTTAAAAACCAGGCCACAGAAAATAGGGTGATTTAGGACTTTATATCACCGAGATTTTTCCCATATGCAAGAATTTTTTTGATAGTCTGTTAATTCATTTTTGTACCTGCTTTGTACTGCCAATATGGCACATAGTAGTTCAGGAAAGAGAGGGCAGAATCTTCATCTGAACTGGTTCTCCCATCATCTCCTTTAATTCCTCTGTTTTCAACAAATCTTTGTTTAGCATGAATTTGTTTATTCTTGGTTCTGGACTTCCAACACTCTGGTCATCTGAAGAAATAGGCTGTGCCCCTGAAAGCTCATGATACCATCTACATGTTTTGTTAGTCTTTAAAGTGCTATCAGACTATTTGTTGTTTTTTAAGTTTTTCCTGTAACAGACTAACTTGGCTACCCCTCTGAAACTTTTGGTTTATATTTATTCTCCAAAGCCACTTCACATTCTAATTCTGAAAGAAATCTTCCCATTTTAAAATGAACTGTGTGCCAGAGAGGTAAGCCTATGCACAGAAGCCAAACATATGGCAACCATCTGAGGAAGGAGGTCTGCAAAGAAATAGTATCTTTTGCTACTGCAACAAAATGTTTAAAAATTACATTCTGACCTTTACAAATAATGCAGGTTTGAGCAATACTCTACAGTAAATAGTTTGTCAGTGTCCCAAAGAAGTTTTATATCTTTCATCTTTTAGTGACTTCAACGGTTTTGTTTGTTGAATCTTCCTGTGTTTTTATATTTTATCATTTGTAGAATAAAAAGGAGAGGTTTTATAATCAATACCATAATAGTGCCTTGATAAGAACAGTTGCGTGCCGTGACATTTTTAGTCAGGCATGCAATTCTATATTTGCATACAAAATGATATCTGCCATGCATGTATGGTACATGCAAGGTCACATTGTGCAGACAATTATTTAGAGAAATGGTCTCTAACCTTTTTAATCACAAGATCACTTTTTCAGTTTAAGTGTAATGTAAGATCTACCTCAAACCCAAACACCCTTGCCCCACTTCCTTCCCACCCCTTCTTTGAGGCCCTGCCCCTGCTCCACCCCTTCTCCGAGATCTCACCCTGCTCACTCCATCCCCCTTCCTCCCCAAAAGGTCATTCACTTTCACAAGTCTGAGGGAGGGGGTTAGGGTGCAGGTTCTGGTCTTGGGCCAAGGAGTTCAGAGTGTGGGAGGGACTCCGGGCTTAGCCCTGGGCAGGGGATTGGAGTCCAGGAGGTGGTTTAGGGTGCAAGGAGTTTGGGTACAGGGGAACTCACATCTGGGGCAGAAGGTTGGGTGCAGGTGGGAGTTCAGGACTGGGACAGGGATACAGGATGCAGGCTTTGGCTGGCATCACTTAACTGAGATGGCTTCCGGGTGGTGGAGCAGTGGGGTTTAGGCAGGCTTACTCCTGCCCTGGCCCTGCACCATTCCTGAAAGTAAGGCAGCATGTACAGCAGTGGCTCCATGGCACCATGTACTGCCCCTCATCTACAGGCTCTGAACCCACAGCTTCTACTGTCCACAGTTCCCCATTACTGATCAATGAGAGCTGCAGGAGTGGTGTCTGCAGGCAAGGAGAGCATGTGGAGACCCCCTGCTCTGCCTTTCTCGGGGACATGCCAGCCATTTCCAGGAGCAGCAATTACCATAGGGAAAATTACACCAGCCACAACAGGTTAGGCATTTTAGAACTCTCTACTCAAAGAATTACATTTAAGCTTGAGACAGAAATGAAAATTATGAAATTCACAGACCAGTCAAAAACAAAACATAACCCACTTTGCAAGCAGTAAAAGAAATAACAACAACAACCCATGTATCTGTTGGGTCAGGAGATGAGAATGAAGGACAGTGTGTGTTTGTGAGAATGACAGACACACACAGTGTGCATGAAAGTGACAGAAATTTGCATTACTAAGCTTCCTCCATCCCCTTCTCTCTTTGTGAAAATAGGGTACAGGAATGGGGGGAGGACGGATACCCTGACATCAGCTCCTTCCCTCTTCTCTTCCCCTCACCCAGCACAGCAAGCAGTGAGCTCTGAGGGGGGCAGCTCCAAAGGCAGAGGGCAGGAGCAGCATGACAGTAGGTGGTGGGGCAACTAAAGTGCCAGCGCTTGATAGCTTCCTGGCCAAACCAGTCAGGACCACCTGTCAGCAGCTCCAATATCTACAGGTAGATCCCAATCTACTGGTTGGTGACCACTGATTTAGAGGAACGTTTTGGTGCCATCTGTGAGTGTTTGGAGGCTGGATGGAATCGTTACATGGGCCTAGATGATCCTGGAGCATATGATGCATATTCAAAAGGAAATGGAATCTTCCAAGTGTTCATATATTCAAAATAACATGAGTTCACATTACATGTTACAGCTGTTACATGCATAATGTTCTTAATGAAGGTAAAGTGTGTCTTAAAAAAGGGACAATTCAAAGTGCTCTCACTGGGAGCTAAGGGTTTAAGCATAGAATGCATACTGCCATTGTGTTGAGTTCTATATTGTAACATATTTATACAAGGGACTATCTGGAAGCCATACTTGCCACTTTAATTCTGTATATGTATTGTACAAGAATTTTAATTTGTCTGTTGTAAGTTGAGGAATTCCCACACAATTCATTCATGACTCACAAAGCTATCTGAATGTTAATGTTTTATGTCAGAACTCTCTGTATAATATGATAAATTATCACATTATTGTTAAGTATTGTTGTTGTAATTATTTATTTATTTGTAGGTGGACTGCATCTTGTTATGTCAGGCATTGCATAAATACATTGGAAGACTGTGTCCCAAAAGCTTACAATCTAATTTAAAACAAGGTGGAACTAGTCAGTGTAATAAACAATAGGATGGAAGCAGGAGCAAAGATAAGAATAACAGTGGAGAAAAAAATTTGATGGCTCCTATAGGACACATATATTTCAACTTTCCCTATTGGTCCATTACCTACCTGTGATCCATGTGTAGTTTCTGTAGACATAATGTAAAAGTGAGAATTCAAGAAATTTCAAAAGTCTGAGCTGGGCTTCACAAATTCCCCAAGAGCAAAGCTTTATGGGATACTGGAAACCTAAAAAATAATTTATTTCTGAATAGTTTTACCGCCAGTGTTATTTCTAAAAGTAACACCTAAGAAGACCCTCACCTAGGCTATGTGTAGACTGCATCCCTCTGCCAACAGAGGGATGCAAATCAAGCACATCAAAATTGCTAATGAAGCAGGGATTTAAATATCCCGCACCTCATTAGCATAAACATGGCCGCTGCTTTTTTTGAAACAGCGTTTTTTTGAAAAAAAGGCAGTCTAGACACGGATCTGTCAAAAATAAAGCCTTTTTCAACAGATCCTGTATTCCTCAAAAAATGAGGTTTACAGGCTCTGTCGAAAAAGGCTTTATTTTCGACAGGTCTGCGTCTAGACTGCCTCTTTTTTTTGAAAAAACGCTGTTTCGAAAAAAGCGGCAGCCATGTTTATGCTAATGAGGCACGGGATGTTTAAATCCCTGCTTCATTAGCAATTTCGATGTGCCTAATCTACATCTCTCTGTTGACAGAGAGGTGTAGTCTAGACACAGCCCTAAAGACACTGCATCCATGGTGATTTTCACTACTTCTACTATATAGATTGTCATTTTCCACTTGTCATTGTGTCTGCATGAATCTTTCACACAGTTACAGGGGTGAGAAAAAAATTATTGCACCTAAATCCTCCTATCAGCATCAACTCCTACCAGACGTGGTTCATGTGCCTCCAATGAAGAATGCGACCTCGTAGGGTTGATTTCAAAGGGACTGCTTGTAAAATAAATCCCCATTCTTGCAAAACACATTTGCTAAACTTTGATCATGTGAGTAGTTAACTAGATCTGCTAGTTAATCCAGCATGAGGAAGGGTGGAAGATTAAAATATTTGAAAGAAGATGAAAGGAAATGAGTTAGGATACCTCTATACTGGGACACAAGACCCACAGTATGGCCTCAGCTGGCCCAAGTCAGCTGACGCAGGTTCACAGGCCTTAGCTGGCGGGCTAATTATTGGTCTGTAGACATTTGGGCTCAGGCTTAAGCATGGGATCTGGGACCTTCTCCCCTTCTGTGAGTGTTTAATTGCTATGTAAATGTGTCCTAAGTAGACAGAGAAAGTTCTTTCCTCTTTATCTAAAAGTGTTGCAGCTATTTATGTTCATTTTACCATCACCTTGGCAAGGGTTAAGATACACAGTTACCAATGATCATGCATGACCTACACCATCTTACCTTTTCGCTGTTAATGCAGAATAGAAAACCCACAGTCAGAGATGCAGCAGTTGAAATGAAGGGACCACATGATTTCTTGAACAGTAATCTATGGCAGTAAGCAGCTATGGAAAAATGTGCTCTTGGTCAAAAGACTGGATTAGGCCCAAGCAAAATAAAAAGAATACATGTAACAACTGGACCTGTTGGAAACATATCAAGACAAAAGCTGGCTTCAGGTGTGAGAACCTTCTTATTTCTTGTTAACAGCATAATAGGAAAACAGTTTGTAATTATGAAGTTTGTATTAAAAATATGGTTATCCTTTCTCTTATATTTTGTTATTATTTTAATACTTTAAAATATAGTTCTGCCTACTATCATCTGTTCAGCACACATGAATGAATGTTAGGAAGTGTTTTGTTTGTGTTGTGGATTTTTTAAAATCAGAACTGACACTTTAATCTCATTTTAGGGTCTGTCACTTGCATGCTTGTCCGAGATTGTCACACTCTTTAATGTGTTTATCCTTTTAATACCCCTGAAGAGAAAGGCTAATACTCCTGTTTTATATATGATGAATTAAGGCAAAGAGTGAATGAGACCTTGCCTTCACTATGAAAATAAAAGGTGTGTTCTTACCACAAATTAGTCAACTTGAGGTAAAAGTCTAATGAAGACAAAGCAGTTTGTAGTTTTAACATGAGCTAGCAGGACAAGTTAAATTGTAGGCTTCTCCATGGAGTTTAATGCAAACAAAAACTATAGGCAACCTTTACTTGTTTTTGTAGTGCAAACAAGACCAAACTGACTTACATAAGGCCCTACAGGAAAGCCATGGTAAGCCAGGAACCTAAACATGGATCTCCCACATTTCAGGCTAACACCCTATTCATGATATCAGCTGGAATAAGCTTCCTCTCATTTTAGTATTTACAATCCCATAACAAACTTATGGGTAGGATTTTTTTTGTGTCCTACTAAACTGATCCCCAAACACTGTTATCACCGTTGGCCACACTTTGGGTTTGAGTCTTCTCTCACATTGGTGTACATTAGGAGTAATTCCACTGAGGTCAAATGGATTCACACTGCTGTGAAACTAGAATTCTGAGAGATCAGAATCAGGTACTTTTGGGTCCAAGTTCAGGAGTAGTTTAAATATTATCATTCACATCCACAATTTCAGGCTTTTCTACACAAATGTTTAATTCATGGCAAGTTGTAGTGGGAACCTACCTTCTTCCCAGCCTCCTGCGTACTAACTGTCCCTGTAAACCCTGCTGTTGTGCATTAACAATTAATTACTATGTTGTGATCTAGTCCTCTTTGAAACAGGATTAAACCAAAACACATTAACAAATTGCTGATACTCATCAGCCACATCCACAAGACAGTTAGTCCAAAGTATGCAAGTGTGGAGTTCAGTAACACTCCTGCTTTCCATGAATTAAATGTTTGAATAGAAAGGCTTTCACTGTAAATGAGTGTGCACAATTAGAGGTAGTTAAACATGTGACCTTGTATATCTTAAAATATTATCAGTGGCCTGGCACATTTGAAAAGCTGTACCTCTCCTTAGTGGAAAATTGTTACTGAAACCTGTAGCCTCACCAATTATCTATAGTAAAACAGGCCCTATAAACCCAATGTGTATGACATCAGTTTTGACTATTGCTAACACAATCAAGGAAGATGCTGCTCTGAGTATTCTGCATCTGCACAGTAAAATTGTATGCAAGTTAAAAAAAGACATTGCTAGAATGGAAATATATTTTTCTTATTTAATTCTTAATTATATGTGTAATCCTCTTAGAGTGAGAGACATTTAATTTGTGCAGTCAGAATCCAAAACTATAATTATAAACTCATCTCAAATCAAAAAATTCCACTTAGGAATAAAGCTGAATAGCAAATCAAACACACATTGTATAAACAAGTGTTCTTCATTACAAAAGCTTTCAAGTACAACTTCTATCATAAGCCAAATCTAGCAAGAGGTACAATTTTGCTATATAAGGAAGACACAGTATAATATCGACTCATTCCCTCTTTTTTTACCAAATTGTTTCTAACCTTATGTAAAAAAGGTTGATACATGTTTTATAAAGCATTACTGGTACTTAATGTGCTCTAGTTTCCATTGTTAAATATGTTTCTGTAAAGGGAAATCGTGCCTTACTAATCTAGTAGAGTTGTTTGAGGGGGGTCAACAAACATGTGGACAAGGGGGAGCCAGTGGCTGTAATGTGCTTTGATTTCCAGGAGCCTTTGACATGGTCCCTCACCAAAGGCTCTTAAGTAAAGTAAGTTGTCATGGGATAAGAGGAAAGGTCCTCTCATGAATTGATAACTGGTTAAAAGATGGGAAACAAAAGGTAGTAATAAATGGTCAGTTTTCAGAATGCAGAAAAGTAACTAGTGGTGTCCCTCAAGGATCCATACTGGGACCAATCCTATTCAATCTATTTATAAATGATATGCAGAAAGGGGTAAACAGTGAGGTGGCAACATTTGTAGATGATAATAAACTGCTCAAGATAGTTAAGACCAAGGCAGACCATAAAGAGCTTCAAAAAGATCTCATAAAACTAAGGATATGTCTACACAGCAACATTATTTCGAAATAACTAGTGTTTTGAAATAACTTAGTCTGTGTCTACACAGCAGGCAGTTATTTCAAAATAATGTCAAAATTCTGTCAAGCTGAAGGACTTCTTACTCCAACTCCTGTAACCCTCATTGTATGAGGAATAAGGGAAGTCGGAGAAAGAGTGCTCTATTTTGAAATAAGTGCTGTGTAGATGCTCCCTATTTAGAAATAGCTATTTTGAAATAAGATACGCAATTGACATAGCTTGATTTGTGTAGCTTATTTTAAGCCCTGCAGTGTAGATGCAACCCTAAGTGACTGGGCAACAAAATGGCAAATTAAATTGAATGTTGATAAATGTAAAGTAATGCACATTAGAAAAATAATTCCAACTATACATACAATATGATAGTTACTAATTTAGTTATAACTACTCAAAAGAGAGATCTTGGAGTCATTGTGGATAGTTCTCTGAAAACATCTACTCAATGTGCAGCAGCAGTCAAAAAAGCAAACAGAATTTTAGGAATCATTAAAAAAGGCATAGATAATAAGTTAGAAAATATCTTATTGCCACTATATAAAACCACGGTACGCCCACATCTTGAATAATGCATACAGATGTGGTTGCCTCAAAAAAGATATATTGGCATTGGAAAAGATTCAGTAAAGGTCAACAAAAATGATTATGGGTTTGGAATGGGCCCCATATGAAAAGAGATTTAAAAGACTGGGAATTTTCAGCTTAGAAAAGAGGAGACTAAGGGGAATACAATAAAGGTCTATAAAATCATGACTGGTGTGGAAAAAGTGAATAAGGGAAAGTTATTCACTTGTTCCCATAACCTAAGAACTAGGGGTCACCAAATGAAATTAATAAGTAGCAAACAAACAAAACAAACAAAAATAAGTTTTTCTTCATCCAGCACGTAGTCAACCTGTGGAACTCCTTTCCAAGGATGTTGTGAAGACCAGGACTTTAACAGGGTTATAAAAAGATCTAGATAAATTCATGGAGGTTAGGTCCATCAATAGCTATAAGCCAGGATGCGTAGGAATGGTGTCCTTAGCCTCTGTTTATCAGAGGCTGGAAATGGATGACAGAAGAGGAATCACTGTTCCGTTCAGACTCTCTGGGACACCTGGCATTGGCCACTGTTGGAAGACAGGATACTGGGCTAGATGGACCTTTGGTTTGACCCAGTATGGCAGTTCTTATGTTCTTATGTTGGTGAGTTATTTCCAAAGTGTTTAATCAGGAATGATATGTCAAAGAACCATATAAGTGGTGGTCATATCAATGATACTGATAGAGGGTCATGACTTTCATTTATCATGATTTTTTTACTTTGTTATCTACATTTTGATCAATGATCCACCTTCGATTCTTAGAACATTCCATACCTTCCAACAACTTCAAAGGGCTTCCACTTTTGAAAATATCATTTTACCACAAATATGTTCCTTTTTTCTCAATTGAATTCAGAGTTTTCTGCAGTCAAAACTAATGATAGATAATGTGTTGATGCAGATTGATTATTAAAAGTCCAATAACATGCAACCACTCAGAACTAAAAGTCAAATATGTGTAACATTAGAAAGAAGAAATTAGGTTGTCTCAAAGTTTCAATTTCATTTGAGGGTAGCAGTAAGGGGGAAGATTTAAGGTTGTTTGGATGCCATTAATTGTATATTTCCATACCTTCCAAAGCTGATTTATCTAAATAGAACCTTAACTATGAGTTTGTGGGTTTTCCAGTGTTTTAGGAATTTTTAATTTTGTGATTTTGTATCTTTTAAAACCACAATGTCCTTTAATGAATTCCCCAAAAAGGTTACTTGTTATGTTTGCTAATCTGATATTTTTTCTGGGTATAGCTAGTAAAGGAGCATTTTTCCTACATTTCGTAAAATAACTGTTTTTGTTTAATTCTTTGGAATTATAGTGCAAGTCCCACACAAGTGCAAACATAAGTGATTCTTCTTCAACAGCTTTATTTTCTCTGATGTCTCTTCATTTTGTGGCTCTGCCTTACAACTGTTTCTGGCATTATGCAGAAAGCCTTGCAAAACAGATTTACGTCAAGCAATATTTGCTTTACAGCCAATTTTGTAACAGATTTTACAAAAATAAATAAAAACAGGTTTTGCCCAGTGCTTTTTATTAAATGATGCAATGGGTAAAAAGCTGTTTTCACTAAGCAAAAGCCTAATAGAATACTGAAGATCAAGGTTCAGATTTAGTATGCTTCATCCCATTTAGCTAGATCAGGATGAGCAAACTATGGCTCGTGGGCCATATCCAGCCTGTCAGACATTTTAATCCAGCCCTCAGGCACCTGCTGGGGAACAGGGTCTGAGGCTTTTCCTGGTCCGCATGTGCTGCGGCTCCATGCAGCTCCCGAAAGCAGCAGCTGTCCCTCTCCAGATCTTGTGCGAAGGGGCAGATAGAGGATGGTCCCAGCCTCAAGAATCACCCCCACAACTCCCATTGGCTGGGAATTGTTGCCAATGGGAGGTGCAGAAGTGGCGCAAAACCACTTGCTGTGCCGCTGAGTAGGAGCTGGCCAGAAGGGAAACATGCCACTGATTGCAAAGATAAGCACAGCCTGGAGCCTACACATCTGAGCTCCCTCCCCACTCCCAGTGCTCTAACCCTCCTGTCCCAGTCCTGATCTTCCTCCTGAACCTCATCTCCAGCCCCTCATCTCCATCCCAACCCCAGAGCCCACATCCTCAGCCCCAGTCCTCATCCCACCACACCCAACTCCCTCCCAACCTCCAAACTCCTCAGTCCCATCCTGGAGCCCCTCCTGAAGCCCAAACCACTCATCATTGGCCCTACCCGAGAGCCCACACTTCCAGCCAGAGCCACTGCAATTCTCTGCTCTCATTTCTGGCCCTACCCCATTAAACCTCAGTGATTCTTATAGTGGTAGGCTGATACAACGTCTCCAGAACTCGCCATATTGTTGGGCTAGACAGGTGACTACACTGCCCGGCTTTAAGGGGCACCAAATTAGACAGCAGTTCTTTTTTTCTCTATTTAAAAATATATTAATATGTTATCTCTTATAAATATTGTACTTGAAAAATAGTGCATCAAATTACCATGTTAAAAGCTGAGTTATTTATTTCATATTGTGGAGCATAGATGTGCATGTAAATATAGTTAAAATGTGCCACAGCATAGCTTCGAAAGAGAGCCGCCTGGGGGTAGGGTCTGGCAGTTCAGTCATTCTCAGTAGCCCAATATTGGCTGGTCATATTGTTGAGTTAATGTTGCTCGCTACTTAGTGAAGGTCGGTCAGCGACCCACAATAACTGTTCTGCCATGTTACAAGCCATGATCCTGAAAACTCTGTGCCCACAAATAATTTGTATAATGTTGGACTTAAAAAATTTGATAAGGGGTTTTTAAAAGATTGTTTAAAGAAAATCTCAGGTATTTGTAAAATTAAGATTGTGTATCTATTGTAGACTATTACTCTTAAAGTAATAATAAAGTGTTGATTTTTGAACACTTGACTGGTAATGTTAACAAATATAACGCATACATTCCTTTCTGTTCTAATTGCAATAATGTGTAATGATAGAAATTCTGGCCTTCTGTTTAATTTTTTAAACAGTTTTAAGTAAACATTGAAATGATAAATTAAAATTTACCAGATTTATTTTACTATGATATCACTGCATGCACAGTAACTCACCAGGGAAAGTTTCAGTAGGTAGCTGAATATGTTTACACATACTCTATTGTCCCGTGGCATTGCAAATTCATAATTTTTCTTTCCCTGTGTTATTCATACCAAATTTAATCACTCATACTAATCATTTTAATTAATTTATCTTTTAGTTTAATGTAAATAGCATTCTATTTTACTTTCATTGTTCTCTATTTCGATAATTTAGTTGAAACAGTTGCTTAACATTTTTCAGAAATGTAACACCATGGCAGATAAAAATAATTAATTAAGGATTAATGAAAATTAGAAAAAAAATCAATAAAATATTGTTAATTTAGAATGTCAAGTAAATAAAAGTAAAATTTCACTGTAGACTTTTCAATTTCCTTTATATTGAATCGGAAGGAACTCCAAAGTCATAGTTCGCCTAGTGCACCAAAGACCTTCAGGCTGGCCCTAGACCTTTCACACACAGATCCACATAAATTGAGTCCTTAAACATCTCCATGGCACCATCTGCCCTTCCTCAAACCCTAAACAGTTCTTCTTCCTGCAGCTTTTTCCATGGGAACATGAGGTTTTCCTAATCGTATTTTCTCCTTGTGACAAGGAGCAATCATGAGAATAATGGAAACATCAACATTTAACAGGAAAAAATCATAATAAATAAGTATACTGAAAAAGTGGCTAAAATATTCTATGTAAATCGTCCATGAGGTAATGACAGTTTCCACCAGGTGAGAATCTGATCCTTGTCTTTAAACTCCTTCTACAGTTGAGTTAGATACATAAAACAATTGAAGTAGATGTAGTTTTGTTACTGAATTCCTTAACCATCATCATCATCGTCTTTCTTTATCAGCACATCCTGGACTCCTATGCAAGCAACTGGCTTGGAAATGAAAGTAACACAATCAGCATGTACTTTTATAATTGTTTTGTTATGTCTGGTCACATATTTATTGTTTTCTTTCTCATTGTTTATTTGCAGAGGAGAAATCAATATATTATTTGAAGAACATTTGTAAGGCAAAAAAATAATACCTTTTAAAGGTCTCTTTGAGAGAGCATCTTATTGTATTCCTATCTTATATCAGACCATCCTTGGTTGACACTCAGGCTACATCTACACTGCAGGCTTCTTGAGCAAGAAGCTTTTTGCAATGCATGGACGCTCTCTCAAAAGAAAGCTCTGATGGCTATTCACTGAATAGCCACCAGAGCATCCGTGCTTTTTTCGATTGGCTCTTTTTGTGCAAAACCCTCCTGTTGCCCATTCACACACACCTTTTTGTGCAAGAGCTCTTGTGGAAAAAGGAGTTATTCCTTGTAGAAAGAGGAATACCTACACCGCAAAACCCCCTCTGTTCTTTTGATTAACTGTAAATTTACGTGCACAAAAACGCGCTTGAGGTGTGGATGCTCCGTGGGTTTTTGTGCAACAATGGCCATTTTTGCACACATACCCTGTAGTGTAGACGTAGCCACAGATAAAACAGTTGGAGGAAAATGGAGTTTAATTTGTCACAATTCAATACTTGGGCAGGCAACTGAGATTATAAAATACTGATACTAATATTTATGGTATTTTGTACTTTTGTCACATTTTTCAGCTGAGGATCCTATTGTGGTTTGCAATATTGATTAATCCCTACAGCAGACAAGTAAGTGTTGTAATCGCAATAGAGAGGACAAAAAATCATCTCTGTTCTAATTCCATTGAAGTTTGTGGTATTACATGAGAAACATATATGAGCCTGAGAGTTTATAAGCACACTGTGAACACTGTGGCTAATGTTCCTGCTACTACACTGTCCACCCCCAAGTTTTACATGAAAAGTAGATGGCTAACACCCATATGCCATGGGCAGAAATCAGGCCTCCGACTTGTGTGGAAAAAGCAGAGTAAGGGTATGTCTACACTACAGCGCTATTTCGAATTAATTTAATTCAAAATAGTTAATTCGAATTAAGCTAATTCGAAATAACACATCTATACACAAAAACTATTTCAAAATAGCACGTCCACACTGAGTGGACCCTGAACCGAAGTTAAGGCTGACTGGAACCAGTGCCGGCAGGGCATCAGGTAAGGACTTAGTGTGTGGGGCTGCTGCCTGAGGCTAACTGAGCTCTGTGCTTAAAGAGACCCTACCCCCACCCTGGACAGATAGCTTTCAGGGTTCCCCGCTTGCTTGTCTACCTCGATGAGGAACAGCAAAGCAGTCCTGTCTTGGAGTGCCCTGAGTGCCCGAACTCGGGACACCACAGCACTGGGCCACATGGAGCCAGAGCTGCCCCGGGCACGCCGGTGCATCTCGTGGGGTTGTTGCCATCAGCCTGGCTGCACTTGCTGCAGGCTGCCATCCGGGGGGTCCATCGGGGGGCCATCAGGATCCAGGGGACCCTGAGGGAGAGCGTCCACCACGAGGAGCCCTCAGAGCCTCCCCGGTCCTCCCCACGAGGGGGCTCGTGCCCCATTCCTCCCTCATGTCCTTCCACTTACCCCTCCCTAGCCCCCCTTCCTGATGTCAAACAAAAGACAAGTATGTTCAAAAATAGAAACTGGGTTTATTGAACAAAACTGGGGGGGAGGGATGAACCTCTGGGGAGACTGGGAAAAGGAGGTGGGAGAGGGGAAAAGAGAGGGTGGGAGAGGGGAGGGGGAAACCTGGGAGGAGGGAGCTGGAAGGGGGAAGCAAGGGGAAGAAGCGGGAGGGGAAGCTCAGGGCTCAGGGTTGGGGGTCTCGCCGGACCAACTTGACTTTCATGCAAACCTGCTCCTGGGTTCGCATGTGGCCTTTGGCAGCCAGGCTGGCAGCTTTCCTGCCATAGACTGCCGCATTCCTCCATCTAGTGCAGAGATCATGGACGTTGGGAGCATCCCCCCCAACCTGAATAAGGTCCATGATCTCCACTCTGGACCAGGAAGGTGCCCACCTTCTGCAGCCCCTGGCAGGCTCCTGGGAGCTGGCAGACTGCTCCTGGGGAGCGGTGGAGGGCTGGCTGCCAGTGGCTTGCTGGCTTATGTTTTGGGGCCACTGGGTCAGGGGCCCCAGTGGCCACTGCTGGCTCTGGGCTGGCAGGCTTGGAGCTGGCACAGGCACTGTGGCCAGGGTCTACCCCTTTAATGGCTCCGGGGCTGAGGGAGAGGAGAGTAAGTTTTCCTGGTTGTGCCCAGAGTGGCCACCAGGGCTCCCTGGGAAGGGCTGGAGGCCCCCTATTTCAAATTAAGTGTCTACACAGCACTTAATTCGAAATAGGTATTTTGAATTTGGCATTACTCCTTTGGTAATTCGAATTACCAAATTCGAATTAAGCGCTCTGCTATTTTGAATTCAATTCGAAATAGCGGTTTGCATGTTTAGATGCTATTAAAGTTAATTCAAAATAATGGCTGTTATTTTGAATTAACTTTGCAGTGTAGACATACCCTAAGAGTTGTCAAGCTGTTGGCAGGCTATAGTTTTAGTCCCCACAGCCTGCAGGTAGTTGGGGGGCTCAGGGTCTAAGGGGCTAACTCAAATATCTGCTATTTCATAAGATTTTTCTCTCACAGAATGAATCTTTATATAATGCACCTTATTGTAGTTTTCAGTATAGATTTGCCCAGGTGCACCAATAAGGACCAATGCCCTGTTGGACCCTTACTGCAAACATAAAGTCAAGGTCAGTACCTGCCCCCACAAGCTTATGTGAGCATTGCCATCTTGGTTATGACCAGTGTGTTACACAGCATCCTTCATCACAGCCCAATGAACCTTACTGCCTGCCAGTTCAGGTAGTTTGACAATCACAGACACACACCAGACTGTTTATCCTACATGAAGGTTTGTATTTATTTCCCTCTTCCATATCAATGCTTGTGCAATACAAGCAAGCAGCAAAGTAGGCTTCCCTGCAACTCTCCCTGCCTTCTGAACTCCTCTTTACCTATTCCTTGCTTCCTCTTTTTTCCCCTTATACCTTGTTATCCTCATGATTGTCAACCACATGCTCCCAGTCCCACCCAGCAGAATTTGTACAACAGCCCAGCTGGGCCTGCAGCCTTTCGTAGATGACAGCAATGTCAAATGATCAGAGTGCTGTGAGAGCATTCTGTATATAGTTTGAGTGAAAGTCCCAATTCCCATAGCTGGGAGCTGTAACAGACTCACAGCCTCTACTCAGTGGGCACAGAGGGAGACATATCATATGCTGAATATAGTTCTACTGTAATTTTTTCCTTAAGGCTCAGTGCTGCATAGAAGAAAATACGACACAGCTATGAAAAAGAAAGGGATGAAAATATATGTTGTGAAATGTCTTTAATGACAAATTTGGACTTAATTTTCCTTTTTGAAATCTATTATTTAAAAAGGAATGTCTGGGCAAAGCATTGTATATCATTCACTGACTGTCTTTGAACATGTCTCTTTTTCTCCTTGGGTATTTCCAGCATTAGCAATCCCCAAATCATCTTCTATGCCACATGCATCCATCCATTCTAACAAAATATTTTTGAAATACATATTAGGAAACTGGGACCACTGCCTAGTTCTGATTGCTTCATGAAGTTAAAGACAACATTTTGCCCTTCTCTTTCAGATTCCATTAATGTGTTTCATAAGCAATCATAAGTCTCATCTCCCTCCCCACCAAATAACACCCCCAACCCCCTCATTCAGGAAAGTTACACTGTACCCACTGCATTCTTTGGAAGGAACCCAATCTGTAATTAATAATGGGATGGATGTCATCTGACTTGAAGAAATATTCCTCAAGAATCCCCTTAGGCAGAACATAACCTTGGTTTACGGATAGAATAACTATGAAAACAGACAATGCTTAAATTTTAACAGTACTCTTCTATATCTCTTCTTAAGATTTACTGATACTGCAATGCCTACAAAGCACTGTATGTCAGCTGATAATAGCTGAGCTAATGCTACTGATCTGTGTTTTTGGCTCACTTAAAACCTCCACCTGCAAATTATGCACACAGCTAGGCTATGAAAAAACAAGCTTGCTTTATTATTATCCCATCCTCTCTTTCCTCACCATTAGTTTCATCCATCTGTTACGTCTTGTCTTATACTAGATTGTAAATTCGTGGGGGCAGGAACTATTTTGTGCTATCTAGTACAGTGGGAATCAATCGAGTCGAGAATCTAGGAACCACTCTAATAATAATAACAATACATAATAAATTAATAATAGTGTTTTAACTATTTAAATACCTTTAAAATATACAGCTCTTTAGTTGATCATAGTAAATATAAAGGTTTTTGAAAGTTCTGAACCTGAATAGCTATACCTAGCCCTGCCCCACTCCCGATGGAGAGTAAAAGGGGGCAACTACCCCAGCACCTGATTATTTAAAAGGGGCCAGGGGTCCTGGCCACCACCACTAAGTACTGTACATGATTACATATAATCATAGAAGTGTAGGACTGGAAGAGACCACAACAGGTCATCTAGTCCAGTCCCCTGCACTCCAGGGAAGTAAACATGTCTTGCATCAAAGTACGGTGTATTTACTGTTCAAAATAATTCCATGTAGGACTGCATGAACAATTCCTGAATATTAAGGGTTAAACATGCATGTGTGCATGCACGCACGCACATGCGCATGGGTGCACACACACACAAAACCAATTTTTAAGAGAGCAAAACAGCCACAAAAACCATGGCCCAAAATAACTGACCCAAAGGCAACTCCAAAACTATCAATTTAAAGGCATCTGGAGCTAAGTGAAGAATCAGATGTTACTGAAAAATATACTCCATAGCCTAACATTTAGTTCTGTGACCAACATTCAAAATTCATTTGTAAGTATGATGGAATACACTGTCACCATGCCAGAGTCTTTTACATTATTGAAAGAAACACTGTATAACATGATTTAAGAGCAGTGAAGGTGCTTCTGGCCTTGATTCAGGAAAGCACTTAAGCAATTTCTTATCTTTAGTCCTATTGACTTCCATTTTGCTTATAGGTAAGCACCAATTTACCTGGATCATGTCTCCTCTGAAGACACACTTTGTACAACCCCATACGAGCCCCATACGAGCTCAGAAAGAATAAGGACTGCGCTAATTTAGTGCTGATACCTGTGTAACAATGGCTCATCAGTCGTGCTGTGACTGCTCCTTACTCCATTAATCATAATTGTTTCACTACTTGTGCTTTGTGCTCCTCTTGTCTGTTTATTGTATCCACCACCTGTTATCTCTCACACTGGTTCCTGATTAAGGCTCTAGGTGCTATTGTAAGAAAAATAAATAATAACAACAGCAATAATAGTGAATAATGATGAATTTTTATGGAACACTAAGCAAGTGTTGATAGCAAGTATGACAATGACCAGAGTCAGATGCTTCAGAGGGAATGAATAGAACAGGGAAATTCTGAATCATCCATTCCCTGTTTTCAAGTCCCAGCTTCTGGCAGGTTCTGGACACTTAGAGCATGGGATCTGCTCCGACCATCTTGGCTAATACTCATTGATGAACCTATCTATCCTCCACGAACTTATCACATTCTTTTTTATTAACTTAGATATACTGTTGGTCTTCATAACATCCCATGGCAATGAGTTCCACAGGCTGACTGTGTGTTGTGTGAAGTATTTACTTCTGTTAGTTTTAAATCAGCTGCTTAGTAACTTAATCAAGTGACTCCTAGTTTTTATGTTTTGTGAAGGGGTAAACATACTTCCCTATTCTTTTTCCCAGGCTATTCATGATCTCATTTCTATCATACCCTGTTGCCATCTCTTTTGTAAGATGAACAGTTCCAGTCTTTTTAATTTTTAAGTTCTTAGGGAACCTGTTCCATACCCCTAATCATTTTCATTGCCCTCTCTTCACCTATTCCAGTTCTAATACATCTTTCTGGAGGTGACTAGGCTGCATGCAGTATTCAAGGTGTAGGCATACAATGGTTCATATAATAGAACTATAATGTTTTCTGTTTTATTATCTAGTCCTTTCATATCCCAATCAACTTTTCTCTTTACTCCAAACACTGGTTGCCCTAGTGACATGCCTTCCACCAGACTGTTTGAAGCTAGTAAACACAGAAACCAAGATTTTCACAAGCAATTTGTGGTTTTGGGTGCCTAGCTTGAGATCCTATAAAGAAGCTTGATTTTCAGAAGGGAGATGTTACAGCACTTTGTAAAAAAAATAGTCCCTCATACAGGCAGGCTCCCAATGTCACTAAACACTTTTCAAAATCTTGGCCAGAGCAAATTATCAATGTAATAATAAGTCTTGAAAACAATTTGTAGTTAAAACAAATCCAAATATTTTCACTGATTAAATAAAAAAACTGAGATGTTTCAGGTATTTCTGGAACACAGATATCTATGAAACAGTGGGATACTCTCAGTAAATCCAGGATAGAAGGCTGTTTCCTTGCATTCCTCTTCATCACCCTCTACCACGGGCTGTGACAAAATACATAACTGAGACCTAAGTGTCTTAACCAAGTTCTCAGAAAAAGGCATGACTGTGCCAAGAATAATATCCAGTCTCCTGTCTGAACCACAAGACCACATTAAAAGTTTTATTTGCTTGTTTGCTTTTGTTTTGGGCTTGAGCATTTTCCCCTTTTATTAATAATTAAACAGATCTATTATTTGACCGTAAATTTATTTTCTCACTTTAGTTTTGTTAGGGATGTGAACACATTAAAACATAACATTGGAGCCACAGCCAGCTTTTTAGAAGTATAGCCAACTCCAGCAAACAAGCTCTTCAATATTTGAATTAACAGTCACCCCTTGGAATTTAAAGTCTGAAAAGACTTTATGCTAGAGGTAAAGAGCAACACAGTATGTGAGCCTAATATAGTATAGAAATTGTACTGGCACAAAGTCCATTTAGTCCAGAAACTAGTATAATTAAAATAATGCTGGGAATGGTAATGACCGAGGACTTATGTTACAGGAAAGTGCTGTGTGGTTCAGTGCCCAGGTGGGTGGGAGTTCTTTGCTTGCTGTGAGACAGATGCAAGGATAGAATTAGAAGGTTCCCTGGCAGTTGGTTTAAGAGTGTGCGGTACCCTGAGTCATTTGTCTTAATCCATGCCCACAGAGGCCTTCACCAGCCCTTATTGTTGAGAAGGGTCTGTCTCCCCCTTCTCGCTGTCTGAGATGATGGGCCATATCCTGACTCATACTCCAGCTGCTTCACCCAGGCTGGTAGTGCAAAGCAGCCATAAAGGCAGTTTACTTGTCTGCTTGGGAACTCCCCCTGTATAGATGGGATCCATGAGTGGCACAGAGTCACTTAAACCTGATGTGTGATCATACATTGTCAATATAAATGTTACATATATGCTTGTGTTTGGCTTTGAGAAAGCAGTTGTTTGGGAAGCTGGGGACCATGACAGCTAGTTGTGGGAATAGCTTGCCAAGTCTCTGTGGATTAACTAAGATGCAGATCCCAATGTATGGAGTCAGAAATGCTATTTAGGTTTGAGTTGCTGTAGGCTATTTCTTTCCAAGAACTTGCAGCAATCCCTGTGTAAGGAGAAACAAATAGTGGGGCCACCCTGGGAGCAGTGCAGGAAAGGAATTCCAGACATAAGAAAACAGTTACTTCACTTTTTCCATCTAGCTCCATAGGGGAAAGAGGAGGGTCATTTGTTACTAGTCATTATGAGTGGCAAATTATAATGCCAGTACATTGTGGGAGCAGAGCCACAGCTCCACCTACTCCCCAAAGGTTTTTGAAAAGTCAGGTTCTAAATGTGAAATTATAATGTGCATCTCCCACTCCTACTCACTTGGATCTCTCTCACTAGCCTTGCTGTATATGTGTGTTTTATTACTCTGAGAGAGGATTTTGAAGATTCACCACTTGGGATGGATGGACATGAAAAGGTTCAGAAGTTGTAATAATTCAGCTTAAGGCCCTGCAAGTTAGAATGTTTGTACAAAGCTTATTTGAACTTAACCAAACCTCTTTGGTTTGGAACCTAGACTGGAAATACTGTGAGAACCATCTTATTTTGTGGTATTTCTGCATCCATTCCCTGCCAAGACTAAATGATTCATGAAAACTGAGAAAAATAACAAAAAGTTTTAAACCTCAGAATAGGTTCAGTCCAGTTCTTATTATAACCAGACTGGTTTACTATTTCCTACTTGATAGGTAAACAAAAGGGTTTGGGATCCAGGAACAGGATACATAAAATCCAACAGCTGGGGAACCAGATTGTTAGCTGGAGCAGTGGTTCTCGACCAAGATACTTGTATCCATGGGCTATACAAAGGTCTTTCCAGGGGGTACATCAATTCATCTGGATATTTCCTAGCTTCAGAACAAGCTTCCTTAAAAGCACTAGGAAAGTCAGCACAAACGGAAATTTCATACAGATAGTGACTTTTTTATCCTGCTCTGTATACTGTACATCACTGTTTCTCAAAGTAGTTCACAAAATCACTTTGAGAAACCTGCTAACTGGCCACTCCAGTGTTTTTATTTACTGGTTGCACAGCCACTGAGCCTTGTGGCTTCTATTGGCTCTGGTTTGCCATTTGCAGCCAAGGGGAACCACGGGAAGCAGCATGGGCCAGGTTGCCACAGAGCCAGTAAATAAACACACTGAAGTGGCCAATTAGCAGGATTCTCAAAGTGGTTTCGTGGACCACTTTGAGAAACACCACTATACACCGAAATGTAAGTACTCTGGTTAGGGACAGGTTTAATATCAGCCCAGAAAGAGTCTATGCAAGCCCTCTCCAATCAAGGAGAGGCTCACAGGAAGCCAATCAAAGGACATCTTGTTGGGGCAGCCCTGCTATAAGGACTTGCTCACCAGAGCAGAGAGCAATTGAGTTCAGACCAATGAATAGGAAGGACTGTTTCCTTGGGAGAAGCACCTTGGGTGGAACACTTCTGAGCACGCTTAGGGGAGCTGGAGAGAAGCTCTTGCCTGATACCTGCCAGGCTGTGGCCTTGACACAAGAGCTGAGAAGGTACAAGGGTCATAGGGAAGTGGCCCAGGGAATGGGAGCAGTTAAGGGGAGAAAAGGAGGGCAGCACAAGGCTATCACCAGCGGGTCTCTGGGCCTGGACCCAGAGTTCTGACCAGGCCTGGGTCCCCCCATTCCCACTTGCATTGTACCTAGCCATTCTGAAGTGTGGCCTATACAGACTTCAGCTTGCCCCTGAAGAAATGGGCTAGACTTTGGGCCTGCAGTTGGCTACAGTGGCAAGTGTGAGACTGAGGACTGCTGATATCTCTGCTGATACTTGATATTGGTGAGAACCAAGTGGTGGGCACTGCCAGACAGCAGTGTCCTGAAGAGGACCATGCAGTCTAGGGAACGATGTGGGTCCGGAGCCAGAGGGTGGAGACAGCAGAGCAGAGAGCAGAGTGACAACAGGCCAGACACCTGCCAGAAGGCACTCCATGGTCAGAGCTAATTCTCAGTTTGACCATCAGGAGGAGCCATGCTGGTCAACCCTGCTACATATTATAAAAATGAGAAAGTAAGCAATTTGTCAGTAATAGTGTGCTATGATACTGTTCTACATTTATGTTTGATTTTGTTAGCAAATAGTCTTTTAGGGAGGTGAAACGTGGGGGTACAGAAGACAATTCAGATTCCTTAGAGAGGTACAACTGTCTGGAAAGGCTGCGAGCCACTGAGCTGGAAGATCAGTTGAACTCAGTAGAACTACACTGATTTACATCATCTTAAGATTTGCCTCATCTAGAACTTCTCAGGTTTTTCCCTGCCACTCTTATCAGCTATGAGACTTTCTTTCGTTAAGTCCTCACACATAACTCTGACTCCAAGAGACCCCAATTTGTTATTGGCTACAGAACGATTTAGTCCTTCTGCCCAAAAACTTGAAAATAATATTCATCAAAACAGTTATGAATAAATTGATACATTCAGAAAACCAAGACTGAATCATGAATGATTCACTAACATAGGTGATGTGACTAGGGGTTCTGGAATTGTGGCAGCACCCCCTTGCTTTAAGTAGTAGTAAAAACCAAATACATGCTTTTAGCACCCCTACTATAACAATTATTCTGGCACCTATGTTCACTAGCCAAAAAAATGGGCTCAATTTATAATGAATATTATTAACAATGAATGGTTCTATTCAAAACTATAATTCTCCTCGCATTATACATTAGCTTTCCTTGCATTTATAACCTGGAATAGTAAAATAATTTAAATATGAAATGTGGTCCGAAAAGAGGAAAGGGGGCAAAATATCAGTTTAATTAAACATCTTGATGAAAGACTTTATTCACTCAAAAAAAGTTAGCCTTCAAAAAATGAAATGGAAACAGAAAATGGTGCCAGTAAAAAGGAACCTAAATTATGGCAGGTAAAATATGAAACTGAAATAAGGAAGGCTAGAGCCTTCCTCTGCAGAGCCAAATAGTTAAGAACACATTAAAGAGAGATATATCACAAGTAAAAAAGCTGGGAGAAAATAGTGAATTTGTAGGATGGGACAGCCAAGGAGAATAAGGATATTACAGTGCAGCTGAACTACTTAATTCTGGCAACCCTCAGTGAAAGGAATGATGGAATGATACTTAACCCTTGCAATACTTTTCACATATAATAAAGATGAAGCATTCTCAAAGATGAATAAGTGGGGTTGAAGCACAATAGTGATGAGATTTTTATTATATGCTCAGATACTACATTGATGCACACAGTTGAATCTAAATCCTTCCTACACTGCCAAACATCACGCACAAAGAGGGCTCAGCTATTCCTGCCTACTCCCTGCCCTCCTCATTAATTCAGATTAAATTTCCCATGTACCTCCTTTTCCCATGTTCCTCCTGTCCAACTGTCCAATAGCACCAGTGTCATGACAGATGTTCAGGCTCCATTCTTGCCTCATACCCCAAATATTTCCGCCTTCTTTTCTGGATAACTTCAGAGATAAGTAATTCTCTGAAGAATATCAGCAAGTTCATTGAATTTAGTATTTAGAATTTTCCAGAGGCATTTGTCAAAGGCATTTAGATATCTGTCTCTACCTTTGGTAGATTTCCAGCCTCTACATATATTATAAGTTGTAAATTTTCAATGATTAAATCTTGTTTAAGCTGGTGAACGTAGCTGTTCACCTTGACATTTTATTACATTATTTCCCTCTGGATATCACCAGGGGCATGCACATTACTGGCAATGTGAATTGACTCATCTCTAGATCTTGTTTGTGAGTTGCTGGGTTCACTTTAGAGTTGTTTTTTCAACTATATTGTCATCAAAATCTAATCTTCTAGTGTTCTGTTGTTAAACCATCTGAACTGCGTAGTATCAATATCATAATGAAGTCAATAACAATGCCAAACATGAGGGGTCAGCAAATACCTCTTTGTATGACACCAGTGTTTATGTTAAACCATTCATTCAAGTCTATGTTAACTTTCTCTGTGTAAGCTGCACCATGATACAGCACCTTGATTATGTTAACCATGACACTTCAAGATGTTCCAGAGTGATTCATGATACAGATTATGATCATAGATCCTCAAAATCCATGAAGCGTATGATGATTTTTGCCATTTGATGAGCCCAATTTTACAGTATCAATGTACAGAACAACATGATAATTTAAATTATAATTAAGTCAGCAGGACCCAATGATTTTCATCTAAGTGTTAGAGGGAAGTTATGAGTATTGTTGTTGTGACTCTAAGAAAAATATGCAGTCCATCATTAAAATTAGCTACTGCACTAGAGAACTGGAGAGTAAGCATGTACCTACCTTTGAAAAATGTGCTAGTGATCATCCCGTGGATTATGAATCAGTAAGCCTTTCTGTCATCCCAGATATTTTTTGTTGAAAAAAATCATTAAAGAAAGAGTTATAGGACACACAAATAAAGAATTCTAATGATTTGGAGAGAGAGGTTCAGGGAATCAACAAGCCAGTAGATAAATGAGATCTAGATATAATGTGTTTGGACTTTCAAAGCCTTTAATAAAATTACTCATGGGAGGCTAGTAACTCAGGACTCGCAGGGTAAGAGGTAAAATTCAGTTTTGGATTAGAAACCGGTGAAGATATAGAAACAAAGACAAGGAAATAAGAAGGCCTGAATTTTCTGCACTGTAACCTGCTAGAAAGAAAAGACTATACATTTTATTATGCCTTTACATCAATAAAAGTAATATTCATTACTAACTATAACTACTCTGACAAGGTGTGCTAAAACCAGGATCACAAATCATTGTTTTCTACGAAGATAACCCTAAGACAGAAACTATAGTTATAGACCTGTGATCACTTTATAAATGTTGGCCTGTCTTCTGAGGGGGCATGGAGGGATATCTGTTAGGAGGACATTCAGAGTGGTTAGTAAGAATGGTTAAGGAAACCATCATCATAAGCACTGCACAGAAACAGCTTAGCCTGATCTAACATTTGAACTGCCAGTATTACCAGATGGTGGTATTGCAGATAGAGGATACTGTACTTATCATAGTTAGAGTATAATTTTTTGACAAAGTAAATTTTCAGCAAAATTTTAAAAATATTTCCAAAAGTATTGAATACAAGAGTTGGGCTTAGTCTCTATTTGTTGCTGAAATTCAGTGTGAAGAAATAAGGGAGAAATAAGGTATTCATTCTATTCCTTCCACTCACGCTTTAGTATTTAAAAATATTTATGCACAATAATAGGTGTTTGTTTTGCTCTAGAATTCCAAAGCCATATTTTGACAGGCTATGGGCTGGTTTCTATCACATGCACTCGTACTCAAACTTGTTCCATGTGTAGTCTCATTGATTTTAATAGGGAAGAAGGATGGTTCCTCTTTCAGGCTGGAAGTTCTTGCAGATAGGTCAGCATATAGATTGCAGATTGCATTAAGTGCAGTGATGAGACAAGTCATTATTGCTACACAATGAAGCCCACTCAGAATGGGCTTCTACTTCAGATTTTCTCATGAATAGAAATTCATGTCCATTGTTGATTCATTAACCTCTCTGAGCTAAATTCTGTCTTGATAGACATAGTCTCCACTGAAATTTTAAAGATTGCCCATACAGGCAAAGTATGGTCTGTATACCACATTTTACTCATCCATAACATACTGTTTCATCATTTTAAATATGTGTATAGTGCTTTAAATTTTCCTGTACAAAAATAATGTAGATGAGTATAATACTTACCTGTCTCACAGAGGTGTTGTGAAGATGGATTAATAATGTTTGTAACGCTTTGAAATCCTCAGATGGATTAGTGGGCCAAACTCTGATTTCCCTTTCACTAGTGAAAATCTTTAGTAACTCCTTTATCTATGGCTCACTAAAGCCATACTGAAGTCAATA
The DNA here is from genome assembly GCA_032595735.1 of Pelochelys cantorii. Lineage (NCBI taxonomy): Eukaryota > Metazoa > Chordata > Testudines > Trionychidae > Pelochelys > Pelochelys cantorii. The sequence goes on from CM064331.1 coordinate 31,638,339, forward strand.
AGCATCTTTCTATTGACTTTACTGGACATGGGATCAAGTTAAAGGCAAACTATAATGATTTCATATTTTCACCTCAGCTATTCTATTCTTTATATTATTGGGATATCAGAACCATTCCTTTGTCTTAGTCTACTGAAGCTATTATTGATTACAATAATTGGGATATACAAAAACTATGTTAGCCTTAATCAAGATAGAATCCAGGTATATTATATTATAATCTACCCACATGTATTGCTTTATGAGGAAAACTAAATTAAAAAAATGCTGGGAAAAATGTATGCGTCTGAAATAGTCAATAGGTCATATTTGATTAAAATTAGGAACTGCATTCCTGGGTCATTGCAAACATGGCATCAGAAAGTAGACATTGTAACAGTCAGGTATGTAATTCTGGCACAATCTGATTAGTTTCTACCATGAGAATTGGTTAGAAACTGTCAGGACAAGGCAGTTGGAGGCATGGGCTGAAATGCTTGTTCCACAGTGAACTGGAAGGTCATTGAGAATTGTAACTTCAAGTTCCCTCTACAATCTGCTATTGTAACATCACAAACCTCAAAAATTAGCTTCATTCAAATATAAATGTCTTATTTCCCTAGCAATTAACTTGCCAGCTTACATACATCTGACTTGTTTTACAAGCTATTCTGACCATACATTCTAAAACAAGAATCAATTATGCATAGTTGTGAGATTTTTTTTCTCCTGTCAGTACAAAATGTCTCTTTTAAGAAGGAAATAAGGAAAAAGTCCTCAACTTACAGTATCAGAAAGTGTGACTACCGTCAGAATTTTGCAGACAGGTTCTCACACATTTTGATAAGTGGGACTTTGGCCTTGTATTTTCCATTTACACGTGATAAAAAAGATGAACTTCGCTGAAAAAAATCATTATTGGTATCTGTTAGGAACTATGGGAAGGGACTGCAGGCACATTTTAGGTGTGACCATCATTTTCACTTTTTCCATCTAGAGCCAGCTTTATGGGCTTCGAAATATGAAGACAACTATTTCACATCAAGTGATGCTAGTTGTGGGGCTTTGGAAGAAGAGTAGCTGTCTTGATTTCAGTCTAATCACACAAACAGTGGATTTGACATTGGTTAGCAGAGGAAAGAAGCAGTGCCTTCTTCCCTCATTCAGGGCTTCTGAGATTCTGTGGGCAGATGGGTTCAAAGTCTAGGTCCATTGAACTAGTCATGGCTCCTGAACTCCCAAAGAGCAACAGTGACTGATATGCCATTGTTTATTTTCTGTTGTCTGGAGCCTATTACTCTCCAGTGAAAGCTAAGTGCTTAGGGCAAGTCATTTCTATTCACTACAATCTCTGCCCTCTCCCACATTTGCTATACTCAGTAATGATGTTTTAACTGATGAAACTCAGCTTTGACATTGTAACAGTCAGGAGGAGGGATTTCAGAGAGATAGCTGTGTTAGTCTGTAACTGGAAAAACTTAAACAACAACAAATAGTCTTGCAGCACCTTAGAGACTAACAAAAATGTAGATGGTATCATGAGCTTTTGTGGACACAACCCATTTCTTAGCAATTCAGTTTGGCTGAATCCTGGTTCTGCTTTCAGGATCTGACCCAAAGCCCATGGAGTAAGTAGGCTTCCTTCCAATGAATTCACTTAACCTTGGATCACACCATTAGATGCAAACAAAAGCCACTTCTTCTTAGAAAGGTGTTTCCATAATACACCTGTCAGAAGATACCTGCTACTGCTCTCCTGGAATTCTTTCACAGGTCACCATAGAAGGCAACTAAATTAGGGAAGGAAGACAGCCATAATTTCTAGAAGAAAAATAGCTGTTTTAATTTTTCAATATATGTAAAAGTAATAACAAAAAACAATTTTAAAATATTGTGATTAATTCACCAGCCGAATATTGCCAAACTTTTAAAGAAATTTGTACTTTCCATTTACAAGTGCTATAAAGATGAACGTTGCTGAAAAAGTCACTATCAGTATCTTTTAGGAAATATGGGAAGGTACAGTGGGAATAATGCATACTCAATGTGAGGACTAATCTTTTCTGCAAAGGGGAGGTCACAGACATTCTCCAGATTTACATACCAATAATTGTCCTTATGAAATGCTTTATACTTGAATATTAGACTTCCACCAAACATGCACTCAACAGGCACAAAAGAACAGGCTACCAGTGTGGTAAAAATTATCTGCCAATGCAGGCAGAGACTTTTTACACTAATTGAATAAACACACAAATCAGCATATATCTTATTATTCTCTTCAAAGCCTGTCAACAGCGCTGAGCATGGAAGTAATAGTCTCAAACAGGTCCCAAGCAGAAGAATGATTTTGTTGATGTGAAGAAGCAGTTGCAACAGAAAGAAATCCTGTACTAAAGGGAAGGTGCGACCCTAAATCCCTCAGTGTCAAGTGGCAAAGGGTAAAATATTCTGTAACAGGCCTGACAACAAAGTCCCCATGCCTTACATCGGGATGGGGAACCTCAGGCCCTGGGGCCGGATGTGGCCCCTGGCTTGCCTGGATTGGGCCCCAAGGCTCAGAGACCCCCTGCATTGGGGAGCCTGCATTGGTGCTCCCGCCCCGCTGCTGCCCCACTGCAGGGCTGGAACACACAAAATCTACTAGGCTAGGCCCCCTAGGCTCAGGTGGGCAAAGGGAATGTGGGGAGTGTCTTTCTCCTCAGTTAGGGGCCACATCACCAAGGGTTTTTGTTTTTTTGGTTTTTTGCTTCTCATTTGTGTGTGGCCCCTGACTGATTTTTTCTGTGGGTCAGCTACCCCCAACCCAAAAAAGGTTCCCCACCTCTGCCTTAGATACTGTTCCATAGACACCTTGAACAACCCTTTGGTTTCAACAGCAGAAAGGGTTGTGTGAGATGTCTATGGAAGCTTATGTCACACTGATCCTCATTTTCTTTCTGTGTTCAAAGTACTGGTGTGCCAGAGGGCACTTTTTCAACTACCCACTGGACAGTGTCACCTAGCCTTTTTCCATGGTCTCTCAGGGTGCATCTACACAGCACCTAAACTTGAAATAAGATACACAATTTGCACTATGCAAATTGCGTATCTTATTTCAAAACTATTTAGAAATAGCTTATTTTGAAATTTGACGCATCTACACAGTGCCAAATTTCAAAATAATGTACTATTTCGAGCCATCCCTTATCTCTTGTGCAATGAGATTTACTGGAATGGTGAAATAGCATGCCTGTTATTTCAAAAAATATTTTGAAATAACAGGTGGCTTGTGTAGATGCGGGATAGCTATTTTGGGATACCTCCAGTATCTCAAGATAGCCATGCAGTATAGATGTACCCTCAGCCACAGTCTACTTAGTTTCTGCAAAGGAAGATGCTTCCAAATTAAAAGCTCAAGTGTCAGCTGTCTGGTTTGCAGGGGTGGGGAGGACACATAAAGCATCTTCCCACACTCCGTGTGTGACATTTTGAAGGTCAGGCATTGCTCCCTTCCAGTCCTCCTATCTAGCTATCTGAAAAAAGGCAAGGACTGGGTCCATGCTGCAAGGCAAATGTGTGATTGAAAGGGCATCAGAGCCCTCACTTCAGCAGAACTCTCAAGAGCTTCCTGGAGGTATCAAGTCAAATCAGTTCCTTCTAGTGGCTCCCACAGCAGAGTGGCTATTCAATACTGCATCCACTATGGGCGATGGCTTAAAACCACAGTCTGGCCCAAAATGTGTTTTCTTTCATGCTATAAATCCTTTCTGGTCAACAAATCCCGCTGCCTGTGTCCACATCCTGTGCAGCCCTCTAGCCTGTCATTATATTCATCAGCACATTTTAACCATCAAGTTCTCTAGCTCCTTCACTACATCTTTTATACAACTTAGATTGAAAATTGAATGACTGTTGTTTTTCACCATTTCCTTGATCAGCCATAATCTGAATACAGTGAGGTTGCTCTCATGATGAAATGGTTACTTCCTATGACTGTTATTTTACATTATAGCTTTCTTTTTCTACATTTAGAACAGCAAATTCCCCAGGAATAGATCCACAGTATGGAACACAACTATAGAAAGTGTTTCTTGCCCTCTGGTAGGAATGTATGGGAGAACCTTCAGCTGTTTCATTTTTATAGTCTATAATGGAATTCCAATTTATATTATACTGTTCAGCCACTAGCTGGCACTATGTGTAAAAAATCATATAAACTAACTTCAACTATACATGGCAGAGCATAAAAGAGTCTTACAATGCATGCATCTGGTGTGTGTAAACAATCTCTGTGACCTTATCTAATATGGAAGTACATGACAAAAAAAGAATAAAAACAGCAACAAAGTTTGCATACAGAAAGAACCAAGAAACAAAGGTTCCAAATCTCATCAGCATGCCACTCTTCAGAGCCCCAGAGAACTATCGGCTTGACAGATCTTCACAATGGATAAACTGGTAGCAGTATTTTGGAAGATTTCAAATCGCAAACAATCTCCACAAAGAAATTGGAGATATACAGGCATCTTCTTTAAAGTGCATATCTTTAAATCTTTTCACTTTAGTGAAGACAGTCACAAAGATGACTGTGAAATTGTTCTGTTTGATGTTCATACCTGAGAGAAATGAGGTTTATGAAAAAATATGTTTTCAGCAGAGAAGTCAAAAACCAGGAAATAATGATGAATGTTTTATACGAGGTTCACATATAGTGGCTGAAAGCTGTGACTTTAGGGATGTAAAACATGAAAAGTTCAGGCACAGGCTTGTTATTGGGTTAACAGATAAAAACCTTTCACAGGAGCTTCTGCTGAAAGGCGATTTAAACCTATCCATAGCTATTCAAATTGCAAAATAGCCTGAACTCATGAAACAGCAAAAACTAGGAACACTTGACAAACATGAAAACTGCAACTAGCTTAGAAACTGTAAACAGACATGTGAGTGTAAAAAAATCATCATAAAATCAAAGAAAATTCCCAAGCTAAGTGGGGCAAATTCCAACCTACATACAAAAGGTAAGAAAAAAAGTCATATTCCAAGAGATGGTGCATGTCGAGCCACAGGCAGATAGGGTAATAAATGCATGAAATATGGATATTTTGCAACTGTTTGCCCCACCAAGCATTCAAAGAGTTGATTCATATTGCCAACAATTAAGAGCCATTTTTTCTGGAATCTATCACATATGATGACATAGAGACTGGAGAGTGAAATTGAATATTCATGACAAGACTATTCACTTTAAAATTGACTCAGGAGCTGATGTCACAGTCAACCCAGAAGAGATTTACAATCACCTTCAATCCCTCCCAGAGGTTAAGTCAGCTGACACAGATCTAACTAGCCTTGGAGGTATTCTGAACTGCATAAACCAATTGACCAAAGAAACAACCTACAAAAACAAAAGCTGTGCATTCAGGGTGCATCTATGCTGCACCCGCAGCTTGAAATAAGTTATGCTATTTGAGCTACACAAATTGCATAGTTTATTTCAAGTCAATTCTGAAATAGCTTATTTTGAAATTTTGCGCTGTCTCCACAGTACTTATTTTGAAATAAATCGCTATTCGAAATCGTCCCTTACTCCTTGTGGAATGAGGTTTACAGGGACGTTGGATTAGCAAGCCTATCATATTTTGAAATAATGGGCGCACTCAAAAGACGTGGAATCCCAGTGTCCCGAATATTCCGAAATAGCGCTGCAGTGTAGACTTAGCCTCAGAGTGCATGTAATCAAAGGATCAAAGTCCAACAACCTTCTCAGCCACAATGTAATAGCCATAATGGACCTAATAAGAAAAATGGCAGAACTTGATGGATAACTTGATTATATTGGACTTTTGAAAGGAGACTGAATGCAAATCAATTGAAGAAACTAAGCTGAATCATGTAGTATTCAAACACTTCTACCAGACAGGCCTTGGAGGAGACTAGATGCAGATTTATACAAATTCAGAAGACACCATTACTTGGTCATCCCCGGCTATTTTTCTAACATAAATAGAAAAAATGTATTTGAAAGAAATAGCATATTGCAGTGTAACAGAGATACAGAAGTGCACTTTTACTCACTTAGGGTATGTCTACACTACCACCCTAGTTCGAACTAGGGTGGTTAATGTAGGCATTCGAAGTTGCAAATGAAGCCCGGGATTTAAATATCCCGGGCTTCATTTGCATCTTGCCGGGCGGGCGCCATTTTTAAATCCCCTTAGGTCGAACTCCGTGCCGCGTGTAGCCGCGGCACGGAGTAGGTAGTTTGAATTAGGATCTCTAATTCGAACTACTGTTACTCCGCGGGCACGGAGTTCGACCTAAGGGGATTTAAAAATGGCGCCCGCCCGGCAAGATGCAAATGAAGCCCGGGATATTTAAATCCCGGGCTTCATTTGCAACTTTGAATGCCTACATTAACCACCCTAGTTCGAACTAGGGTGGTAGTGTAGACATACCGTTAGATATTTCAGAACCTTAGTGATGGATAACAGCCCACAGTTTACTACAAAAGAAATTAAGTAATTCCGAATGAAATATGATTGTGATCAGATTACCAGCTGCTCACTTTACCCACAAGCAAATGGAGACCCTGAGGGTATGTCTACACTTGCCCCCTAGTTCGAACTAGGGAGGCAAATGAAGCATACCGAAGTTGCTAATGAAGCGCAGGATTTAAATATCCCGCGCTTGATTAGCATATTCGCGGCCGGTCGCCATTTTAAAAAGCTGGTAGCCCGAATTAACTCACTGCGTGTAGACGCGGTAGTCTGATCCAAAACCCTTCCCTTGAATTAACTGTTACTCCTCGTACTATAAGGAGTAACAGTTAATTTGAGGGAAGGGTTTAGGATCAGACTACCGCGTCTACACACGGCGAGTTAATTCGGGCTACCGGCTTTTTAAAATGGTGACCAGCCGTGAATATGCTAATCAAGCGTGGGATATTTAAATCCCGCACTTCATTAGCAACTTTGGTATGCTTCATTTGCCTCCCTAGTTCGAACTAGGGGGCAAGTGTAGACATACCCTAACAGAACAGGCAAGTAACCAGTGATCCACCCACTGTCATCTACTCCTGGCTTCTGTCAATGAGAAATGAGGAACATAAAAGCATGGGGTTGCATCATTGATAATTTTGTCTTATAGCCATTTATGAACATTTCCTCCAGGACCTTATCTGGTTCTTTTTTTGAACTCTGTAATAGTTTTGGCCTTCACAGCATCCCCGGCAATGAATTTCACATGTTGAATGTTTGTTGTCTGAAAAAGTACTTCATTTTGTTTGTTTTAAATGTGTTTTAAACGCCTATTAATTTTATTGGGTGACCCCTGGTTCTTGTATTATGTGAAGAAATAAATAACACTTCCTTATTCACTCTCTCCACACTAGTCACAAATTTATAGAACTCTGTCATATCCCACTGTAGTCATGTCTTTTCCAAGCTGAAGAGTTCCAGTTTTTTAAAAGGTCTCTTCACATGGAAGCTGTTCCATATTCTTAATCATTTTTGTTGCTCTTCTCTGTACCTTTTCCAAATCTAAAATATTTTTTCCTGAGATGGGGTAATCAGAACTTCACAAAGAATTCAAGATTTGGTTGTACCATATATTTATCTAGTCTCATTATAATATTTTCTCGCTTTTTATCTTTCCATTTCCTAATGGTTCCTAACATTCTGTTAGCTTTTTTTGGCTGCCACTGAACATTAAGGGTATGTCTATGCTACAGAGGAAGATCAAAGCTGCTGTTGTTGATCTTCCAGAGTTCAAATTAGCAGTCTAGTTAAGACAGCTAATTCAAAGAGAGAGGGGCACTCCGGTCAATGCTGGTAACCCTGCTTTGACAAGGAGTAAGGGAAGTCAAAGGAAGATTGTCCTTCCTTCGACTTCCTGCAGTGTAGAGAGTGCCAAAAGCCAAGTTAAGCTACTTTGACTTCAGCTACCCAATTAATATAGCTGAAGTTGCATATCTTAATTCAACTTTGTCCCGTAGTGTAGACATACCCTTTAAAATGAATGTTCAGGGAACTTTACACAAATGGCGCCAAGATTTCTTTCTTGAGTGTTAACATCTAATGTAAACCCCAACATCTGATGTACAATTGGGTGTGATGGGGCACACCTACCTCACGATATTGCACTTTTTTGCTCTGCTCACAGCATCCCTATTGTCTGATGCCCTTATCAGGTGGGTATTAACAGAAGCAGCCCTCTGGCTAAGTCACACATAGTCTAAAATCAACAAATACCTTCCAGGGTAACAAAAGACAACTGGCATGCCTTTCTTGGTATCCACAACACAGTTTCTGTGCTCAATTATCAGGACAGTGAAGGCTAAATTTAAGTCTGTCCTTGTACAGTTATAGCACAACTCTCCCAAGGATTTCTCTCTGGGCACTCTTCCTTTGTTGGACATTGTTAAGAAATGTCTGGAAAACCTGGGCAGTCAGAACCAATAAAGAGTTGACCCTTGCCAGGGTCTTCATGCCCATCTCTGGGCCTGTTTCAATTCTTCCCCTTTCTCAGGCTTTTAGCACAAAGTCTTATTTTCCCCTTATCCCAACCCGGGGACTTTATGAACAGCAGCCATATGCTTACGCTGACCATATGTCCCATTTTTTCCAGGACTGTACCAAATTTAAATGCTCTGTCCCTCCCGGTAACCCATCAAGTCGTGAAATGTCCTGGAAAGCCCCACCGGACATTTCATTACTCAATGGGGTACCAGCGCAGTGCAGCAGCCTCTTCCTCCCCCGCTCCCACCAGGGTGTGTAGGGCAGTCAGGCCAGCTTCCAGTGGCATACGACCCCTCATAAGAACATAAGAACATAAGAATGGCCATACTGGGTCAGACCAAAGGTCCATCGAGCCCAGCATCCCATCTGCCGACGGTGGCCAATGCCAGGTGCCCCAGAGAAGGAGAACAGAAGACAATGATCAAGTGATTTATCTCCTGCCATCCATCTCCTGCCCTTGTTATGAAGGCTAGGGCACCATACTTTATCCCTGGCTAATAGCCATTTATGGACCTAACCTGCAAAAATTTATCAAGCTCTTTTTTAAACCCTAATAGAGTCCTGGCCTTCACAGCCTCCTCGGGCAAGGAGTTCCACAGGTTGACTGTGCGCTGTGTGAAGAAAAATTTCCTTTTATTAGTTTTGAACCTGCTACCCATCAATTTCATTTGGTGTCCCCTAGTTCTTGTATTATGGGAAAAGGTAAATAATTTTTCTATAATCACTTTCTCCACACCATTCATGATTTTATATACCTCTATCATATCGCCCCTCAATCGCCTTTTTTCCAAACTGAAAAGTCCCAGTCTCTCTAGCCTCTCCCCATATGGGACCCTTTCCAAGCCCCTAATCATCTTAGTCGCCCTTTTCTGAACCTTTTCTAATGCCAATATATCTTTTTTGAGGTGAGGAGACCACATCTGCATGCAGTACTCGAGATGTGGGCGTACCATAGTTTTATATAGAGGAAGTATGATATCTTTTGTCTTATTATCTATCCCTTTTTTAATAATTCCTAACATCCTATTTGCCTTACTAACTGCCGCTGCACACTGCGTGGATGTCTTCATAGAACTATCCACTATAACTCCAAGATCCCTTTCCTGATCTGTCGTAGCTAAATTTGACCCCATCATGTAGTACGTGTAATTTGGGTTATTTTTTCCAACATGCATTACCTTACACTTACCCACATTAAATTTCATTTGCCATTTTGCTGCCCAATCACTCAGTTTGCTGAGATCTTTTTGTAGTTCTTCACAATCCCTTTTGCTTTTGACTGTCCTGAACAACTTTGTGTCATCTGCAAACTTGGCCACCTCACTGCTTACCTCATTTTCTAGATCATTGATGAACAAGTTGAACAGGATTGGTCCCAGTACTGACCCCTGGGGAACACCACTAGTTACCCTCCTCCATTGTGAAAATTTACCATTTATTCCCACCCTTTGTTTTCTGTCTTTTAACCAATTCTTGATCCATGAAAGGACCTTTCCTCCTATCCCATGACCACCTAATTTACGTAAAAGCCTTTGGTGTGGGACCGTGTCAAAGGCTTTCTGGAAATCTAGGTATATTATATCCACTGGGTGCCCCTTGTCCGCATGTTTATTAACCCCTTCAAAGAATTCTAACAGATTAGTTAGACACGACTTCCCTCTGCAGAAACCATGCTGACTTTTGCCCAACAATTCGTGCTCTTCTATGTGCCTTGCAATTTTACTCTTTACTAGTGTTTCTACTAATTTGCCTGGTACTGATGTTAAACTTATCGGTCTATAATTGCCAGGATCTCCTCTAGAGCCTTTTTTAAATATTGGTGTTATATTGGCCATCTTCCAGTCATTTGGTACCAAAGTGGATTTAAAGGATAGGTTACAAACCACTGTTAATAACTCCGCAATTTCACATTTGAGTTCTTTCAGAACCCTTGGGTGAATGCCGTCTGGTCCCGGAGACTTGTTACTATTCAGCTTATCAATTAATTCCATAACCTCCTCTAATGTCACTTCAATCTGAGTGAGTTCCTCAGATTTGTCACCTAAAAAGGCCGGCTCAGATTTAGGAACCTCTGTAACATCCTCAGCCGTGAAGACTGAAGCAAAGAAATCATTTAATCGCTCCGCAATGGCACTGTCTTCCTTGATCGCTCCTTTTATATCTTTATCATCCACGGGCCCCACTGCTTTTTTAGCGGGCTTCCTGCTTCTAATGTATTTAAAAAACATTTTACTATCATTTTTTGAATTTTTGGCTAGCTGTTCCTCAAACTCTTTTTTGGCTTTTCTTACTACATTATGACACTTAATTTGGGAGTGTTTATGTTCCTTTCTATTTTCCTCACTAGGATTTGACTTCCACTTTTTAAAAGCTGCCCTTTTCTCTCTCACTGCCTTTTTAACATGGCTGTTTAGCCATGGTGGTTCTTTGTTAGGTCTCTTACTGTGTTTTTTTATCTGGGGTATACATTTAAGTTGGGCCTCTAGTATGGTGTCTTTAAACAGTTCCCATGCAGCTTCCAGGGATTTTAGTTTAATTACTCTCCCTTTTAGTTTCTGTTTAACTAGCTTCCTCATTTTAGTGTAATTCCCCTTTTTGAAATTAAATGCCAGAGTGTTTGACCGCTGCGGTGTTCTTCCCAACACAGGAATATTAAAAGTTATTATATTGTGGTCACTATTTCCAAGCGGTCCAGTAACAGTTACCTCTTGGACCAGATCCTGCGTTCCAGTCAAGACTAGGTCGAGAATCGACTCTCCCCTTGTGGGTTCCTGTACTAGCTGCTCCAAGAAGCAGTCATTTAAGGCATCAAGAAATTTAATCTCTGAATCCCGTCCTGAGGTGACATGCACCCAATCAATATGGGGATAATTGAAATCTCCTATTATTACTGTGTTTTTTATTTTGGTAGCCTCTCTAATCTCCCTTATCATTTCAGCATCACTATCACTGTCCTGGTTAGGTGGTCGGTAATATATTCCTAATGCCATATTCATATTAGAGGAATGAATTGTTATCCATAATGATTCTATGGAACATTTTGATTCCTTTAGGATTTTTACTTCATTTGATTCTATATTATCCTTCACATATAGTACCACTCCGCCACCCGCACGACCTGTTCTGTCTTTCCGATATAATTTATATCCCAGTATGATAGTGTCCCACTGATTGTCCTCATTCCACCATGTTTCTGAGATGCCTATTATGTCAACTTCCTCCTTTGATATGAGGTACTCCAGTTCACCCATCTTATTAGACAGACTCCTAGCATTAGTGTAAAAGCATGTTAGAAAACTACCACTATTTATATGTCCGCCTTTCACAGACACATCGGATTTTTTTATGCACGATTGTTTCACATCTGATCTTGCCCATATATTATTTCCCACGTTCCCTATCTGACTAACTTCTAGGGAATCCCTATCTATGGAGCCTCGTGTAAGAGAAGTCTCCGTCCGATCCAGGTGCTCCCCCGCACCAATCGGCTTTCCCCCACCTCTTAGTTTAAAAACTGCTCTACGACCTTTTTAATGTTTAATGCCAGCAGTCTGGATCCACCTTGATTTAGGTGGAGCCCATCATTCCTGTATAGGCTCCCCCTACCCCAAAAGTGTCCCCAGTTCCTAATAAATCTAAACCCCTCTTCCCTGCACCATCGTCTCATCCACGCATTGAGACTCTGAAGTTCTGCCTGTCTATCTGGCCCTGCGCGTGGAACTGGAAGCATTTCAGAGAATGCCACCAAAGATGTTCTGGATTTCAGTCTCTTTCCTAGTAACCTAAATTTGGCCTCCAGAACATCTCTTCTACCCTTCCCTATGTCATTGGTACCAACATGTACCACGACGACCGGCTCCTCCCCAGCACTGCCCATAAGTCTGTCTAGATGCCTCGAGAGATCCGCAACCTTCGCACCAGGCAGGCAAGTAACCATACGGTTCTCCCGGTCATCACAAACCCAACTATCTATATTTCTAATGATCGAATCCCCCACTACTAAAACCTGCTTCTTCCTAACAGCTGGAGCTCCCTCCCCCGGAGAAGTATCCTCGGCACGAGAGGATACAACATCACCCTCTGGAAGGAGGGTCCCAACTATGGGATGGTTTCCCTCTGCTCCCCCTCCCTCTCTCTCCTTCCCCTCCCTCCTCTGGCAGGACTGCCTCTGCTCTGCACTGGGTCCTGGTCTGGCATCCCTGCCTCCTTCTCTTCCGGGCCGCCTTGGAGCCCTGGCAGGAGCCGTGTGAAGCCCAGCTGATGCACTGTGGGACAAGGTGCACTTGGCTCAGCAGGTGCTGAGACTGGAGCAGGGGCCTCCTGTGGAGATATTTTTAGTGCCACACTCTAGGTCCCCACAGGCAGACCCAGCTCCAGCTAGAGTCAAGTGGCAGATGTGCCAGGTACGTTCCAGCCAGGGCAGCCTCACTGGAAAGCACCTCCTGGGGCTGCCAATTGACTCAACTGGAGCCAGGGCTACCCACAAGGACCAAGACTCTGGCACTGAAAATAGCTCCACAGCTGGCACCTGCTCCAGTCCTGGCAAGCGGTCCTGCCCCGGATGCAGGGGGGAAGGACGGGGGACACCAGGGGAGTAGGTGGGACAAGGGGAGGATAGGAGACATGGCTGCAGAGGGAAAAGGAAGAGGTTTATAAGATATTTATTAACAACTTGGGTTCCACAGAGGCATACATACAAACAAGTGCACATGAACTCAAGAATGGTGCACAAGACAAAATTCACTCTGCTTATGGGAGGAAAATCTTAGCGGGAACGCTTCCCCCATCATCTTCCCCCCGAGTTAATGCAATGCAAATTGGGTTAATGCAATTGCAGGACAGTTGCATGGGGAGGGTCCTGTGGGGGCCAAATTCATCCCTGTTGGTAGGTGGATGGTGGGAGGAGTTCTTAGAGGGGTCATATAATACCCTTTACTTCTGGTCATGTGTTCATCTTGACCCCAGGAGCACTACCTCCAGGGGTGGGACTTCCTGTTGCAGGGGTGGAGCTAACAGGGGACAGGGGCATGGCTAACAGGGGTCAGGTTGTGTGGCTAATGTGTCCCAAATTTTGGTTCAGAAAATATGGTCACTGTACATATGCTGCTTCCCTTAATGAGTGCTGCTGCTGCATTCCTGGTTCACACTCAGTTTTATCACCTTCACCCATTACCTTAGGGTTATAGTGCTTGCTTCTTTGTCTCTTCCTTGTTTGTTGCCGGGTCTTTCCCAAACCTCTTTGTCTTGAGAGTTTCAGAGTCTTCTGACCCTTCTGGTCCTAGCCAGGAGCTGCCCTAGATAGGCCCCGTAACTCCTATTAACTGAGTCTGCTGCATTCCGATTGTCCGCTTCCCTGCAGACTTTCTAGGCATGCCTAGGATGCTCACCTTCACTGCTTCTTTACAGGAGCAGGGTGTGGGGCCTCAGTTGGGTACACACTGTCATACTGGGATTATGTTTTTCAATGTGCGTTAACTTGCACTTATGAACACCAAATTACATCCACAATTTTATTGTCCTGTCACTCAGTTTTGTGATATACCTTTGAAATTTTTCACATCCTGCTTTGGACTTAACTATCTGGAGTGATTTTGTATCCTCTGCAAATGTTTCCACCTTACTGTTTACCCCTTTTTCCAGATCATTTATGAGTATGTTGAACAGCATTTATCTGCATACCAAACCCTGGGGGACACCATTATTTACCTCTCTCTCTTCTTTCTGAAAACTAACCATCTATAGCTACTGTTTGTTTTCTGTATTTTAGCCAGTTACTGATTCATGAGAGGACCTTCCCTCTGATGCCATAACTACTTACTTTGCTTAAGAACCCTTTTTATGAGATGGGCGATGTAATTAGAAAGCCAGTATTATTCAGAGACAATTAACAGACTGTTGTCCACGGAACTTCAAAGGCAGCATGATAATGGAAATAATGTAAACGATAGAAATGTAGAATTTAAAACAGGAGATGTAATGGAATGCTAAACTGTGGTATACTGGTTCAGCCATTAGGTGGCATTGTGTGTAAAATACCTCATGTAAAAGAAACTCGGCTATACCTGGCAAAGCATTAAATGATATTATAAAGAACACATCTGGTATATATAAGCAAACTATGTGGCCAGCCACATCTAGTACAGAAGTACATTACATAAGCACTTCCACTGATTTGAAACCAATGGTCTGTTTGTTTGGGAGGAAACCTTTTGTATTGGTATTAGGACTAATTATGTGATCAAAGAATTACCACCACTCCCAGTGAAAAACAATATTAAAATGGATCCACTGAACTTTATTATCCCACACATGAAAACAACTGAGTTCTGAACATGTTAACTTTAACTTTCCATTTCAATCTTCAGAATTTAGAAACATTTGATTGGCCTTATAATTATCAGCAAAATGCTTAGATTGGGGGTAGTTTACAATGGTTATATGAAATTCATAGTGTTGGAAACAATGACATTTTAAAATAGCAATAGCAGCACTTAAAAAGGAAATCAACTACATTTATAATAAAGTGATTGTGTGATTCCAAGTTACTTTTAGTAAATACTTTTATATTAGTAAATATAAAGAAGACTAAGTAGCCAAAATACTTCATCCAGTCACAGTTTCTAAATAATATTATTAGAAGTAACCATATTTTTCTGATCAAATCCAGACTGTCTCTGCGGTTGAAAGTGAGAGAGGAATGAGATTTCTCAGTGATTCAGTGTCAGAGAATTAAGTCTTACTCAGAATATTTGCATTAGTATTTTATATTTAGCACCCCAGGTTGTATTTGTTATTTAATCTGCCGAAAGCCAGAAGGAAACATAGTTCTCTAAAGCAGTGTGGTGATAAATAACACTTCTAATGGAGTTATAAATTGAGACTAATTGGTTTATGTGATTGTTATTAAGTCCCATTTCAGCTAGTTAATGGAATTTAGTTTGGCAGGGGAATAGAACTGTTATCAGATAATTTTCTTTTGAAATCAGCTTAAATTTCAGTCTTTTGGATCCACAGGTTCTAAATAAGTCAGAAACATTTCTGCCTAAAATGCTAAAAGTGGGAAAAAGTATCAACATGGGAAAATTACAAACTGTCAATAAATTGGCCTTAATATTTCAGAATACTTTCACACCCTATCACCACACTTTAAATGGCCTCCAAAAAATGGCCAATGTGTTCCAGTCACTGAAACATTTCAGCAGAGACATTAATCCCATCTCACAACTGCTTAAATGGTTTCAAATGTCACATAATGAACAAATAAATTGCTTTCATGAAAACCAGATTTGGCAAGAATGCATGAGTGCCTAGTTAAATAAGCAAACTGGGACTTAGGGGTACTTCTACCCAATTTGTTGTTTTTTCATGTGTAATTGTTCCTAAATTGGTCTCCCAAACATGGGCTTATTGAAACCTGAAATCACTATTCACATATGTGGTTTGAAATCTGATGGCTTGCATGACTATATATGGGCTTTTGAAGAATTCCCTTGTAAATTATCAGTGTACTCCAACCATAAACAATGTCATATCTGTAGTGCATTTCATCTGTATCAACTATCCATGGATCTCTCCTAGGGATAGTCATTTAAAGACACAGTAGAATGAAAATTACAGTTACGCTTTGAAAAGTGTCTTTATAAACAAGACTAAGGAGTTCCATATTTATAAGCCTCTCCCAGACTGACACTCATGCACATGCATAATAACTACTCTGGGCAGATAACAACATCGGCGCAAATACTATAAAAATCTTGAACTTGAGTTTGTAATTTCTGAGTTTGTAATTAGCAGCTGTGAGCCCATGCAAGCATTACAATTTCTATCTGAAAACCTAGTCTAGCTGAAGTACAGCTTTCCCAAATAGAAATGGCAGAAGGTTGTTGGATAACACAGTTATTGTCATAGGAGTCAGGCAGGGCCACAGATGGAGAAACTGGGGAGGGCATTCTTGGTGCTGAGCAAAGGATATGTGTGAGACCTGAAAGAACAGGGTGCTAAGATGCCACATTTGTTGTACAATGCTTATGTGGCCCCAAATGTAGGCATGAGCACAGCTGTTCTCTATTGTGGTGATGGTGCAAAAGGGAAACAGAAGGTTTTCAGACAGCCAGGACTCTCAAAGCATGTAGGGATTTATAGATCACCAGCAACATACTGTGTGCAAATATGGAGCCAAGATTGTCTTTGGAACATTAATGTAATATGCTCTCTATAGCTATCATCACCAAGCAACCTGTTCTCTGCTTACTGCACCAGCTGCAGCTTCAAATGGAATTCCATGCTGAGTGAATTTCAATTATTGAAACTGGAGGTCACAAAGATAAGTTGGAGAAAGAGAAAAATCATTGTAATTGTCATATTAAATGCAAATTTCTACAAGTAGCACTATCTGGGACTATAGCAGCAAGAGGGAGGAGAATCCAAAACATCCTACAGTTCTGAAATTCATTGACAAAGCTATGTCAGACACCCTAAACCTTGGGATCAGGTGTAATTTCTCCCACATTTATTAGAGTATGATAAATTCTGTATCAACTATCTTTTACCTGCATTGAACCTCACCTCGTCGTCTATATTGACATTTTAACATCAGAATATTAAACAGAAATCACTTTAAAAAACATTTGGATTTTGCTATTCTCTGGAATTTATTAGCAAACAGAATGCCTTTCAAAGCTAACAAATATTGTATAAACTCTCACTGATCTTTTTCGTCTCCCCTCTTTACTGTAATGTAAATGTTCTCTGAACAATGAAAATTTATTTAGAAAACAGACCAGAAAAAAAGACCCTAAGAGAGAGAGAGAGAGAGAGAGAGAGAGAGAGCGAGCGATCAGTCACATAATGACTGCACCAGTGCCCAAATCACAGAGCTGGTTCCCACAGAGATCTCCCAAAGCTATCGAACAGGAGGAATGAAGGAACCCCACTTAAATATCTATTGCTTTACTCAGGGATGGGGAATCTTTTTGGGTCAGGAGCCACTGACCAACAGAAAATGAGTCAAGGGCCATACACAAGTGAGAAGCGAAATAAATTAATAAATCACTGAGACCTGGGCCTTAGGTTCCCCATCCCTCCTTTACATGGACAGTCACTCAAGAACATCCTATGAGACATCTCAGAAAAGATGGAGGGACTCGTTGATGTGCAATTCCAACCGTCCCCAATTCCAAAGGTCTGCAGCTGAATTACCAAAAAACTTATCATCTAGAGAAATAAAAAACCTTATGGTCTAGAGTAGTATAGGCTCCACAGAGACAAACAGGAAACAACATATACCTTTGTATGAACTAGAAAGAAACCAGTTGATCTCCAGACCTAACTCCTGGTTTCCAGATGTTATCCAAGTCGCCTTATCAATACCTTTTCAATAACTGTTCCAAAATATGGCAAATTACTGATAGGATGATCGTGAGATTTGTCCTGTCAACAGATGACATCTTGAGTAAGATGCAAACAACACTTTATATGATGCAAGCTAGCATGCTGGTTCCCATTAAGGAAGTGTCAGTAATCTCAAGAAACAGTATACCCAATATTATTCAGGTTGGTTTTCACTGACTATTAACAACATAGGTCCAGTTGCCTGTAGCACTCCAAAGCTCCCTCGTCCCCGCTAGAATACTTGTGAGCAAGTCTAATTGAAATTCAGCCAGAACAAGTGTGACATAAGTGGAAATAGCTATTCTAATCTGAATCTAATAAAATTGATCCATGAAGCTGATACAGCACACTTCACAGTGAGGACTATTCAGCTCATTCACCACACCATTAGTCACCCATAATAATGTAGTTGGTTAAGACACAAGGGATATTGTCATACACAAGGGATATTGTCATAGAGGAAAAGAATGTATTCTTGTCTCCACAACAGTCTCCACAACATGGTGTAGAAACACTCAGCGAGGGAGGGTTGGTTGGAATAGTCCCCCCAAATGCTCTACTGCCTCCATTTTTTTCATCTGCTTCTCTTCCCCTTCTTTATCTTTCTCTCCTATGGTGCATCTTTCTTTTTAGTCATCGTCTCTGTTTTCAACAACCCTTCCTCACATGAAATAATCATGGGGAGCGGCTACTACCGATGAAAGGAAGTATTTAATAAGATACATCTGGAATATAAACCTGAACGTGACTGGATCAGAGTTCAGTCTAATCTCCTTCATGAGACAATTCCGGAAGAGAATATCCTTCAGTTTTGAATTACGTAACACAATTCAGAGAATCGTTATTAACAATGGGAGAACTGGACACAGAAACTGCCATTAGCCTGAACCCTAGCGCCTTTGTAAGTTCTGTAACATATACCATAACTGAGTTAGTGATCAACCTGCATCAGTTGGAAAAATCTACCAAAGAGATGATTAGCTAATCCAAGGTATACACACCACAAAAAATGTTGAACAAGGCAAACAAAAAATGCTAATAACATTGATTGCATCTAACTGATTAATGGATATTAAGTTATAGTTGTAGAGAGCTGTGACATTAAATTATTACACCGTGGAAAGACTTAACATGTGAGAAAATTTTTAGAAAGTGCATCTGAAAAATTATGCTTTTTTCCAGCGAAAATGTAATCTCCCGCCTAGTCCTTTCTGTGCCTGCACCATTTGCTATTATTTGAGTCCAAATTATTTTATGACCTTCCTTAGAACTTCACATATACATGTTAAATATGTTAAAGAAAAAACCTTATGGATTCCATGGATACTGCTCAGGAGGTGGAACAACAATAGCCCATCTCAAACATTTGAGTATGTTCAAAGAGGAAAGCTATGAATCATCTTACTATGTTTCCATTAACTCCTGCTACATCTGTCAGATCAGACAACAGCATTCCATGAGCAGCAGTTGATAAATCTTGCAGTATAAGTATGCCCTCTTGAAATCAGTGAGGCCTACAGCTTTTAGCATCTCTTTTGAAAATCCTGCAAAAAGTTAGGAAGAACTAGAGCTTTATAAAAACTTAAAAAATGATGAATAGTTTAGCAGCACCTTAAAGACTAACAAAACATATAGATGGTATCATGAGCGTTCATGGACACAACCCACTTCTTTAGATGACTGGAATATTAAAGGTCCAGTTCCAAAATAAATAGTAAGGAATGGGGCGAGAAGAGAGAAGGAAGAGAAAAAAGGGGGAAAAAATCAATTAGGGTACATCTAAACTACACCTCTCTGTCGGCAGAGGGATGTAAATTAGACATATCAAAAGTGCAAATAAATGGGGATTTAAATATGTCGCGCTTCATTTGCATAATGGTGGCTGCCGCTTTTTTTCGAAACGGGGTTTTTACCCAGCACATTATTACACATTGTTCACTTTTTGATTTTGCAATGTATCCCTGCTTTGTTGCTATTTAGTCTCTGACAAACATGGAAAGTGACATCAATACAGAAAGCAGAGCAGGTCTTTTAATTAGAATTTAATATTGGTTTACTTTTAATTCATTTAGAATAATAATTTGGTAAAATCTGCCCATCTCTAACATTTAATTAGATTGGGGATATGAATTTGCAAGTTATTATGCACTAATGTTTCTTTATTATAGACACCCATACTATGAGATGAGTGATCACAATACAAATTACAGAATGGGAAAGGGAGTTATTAGGATGACTCTATTGCTTCTGTTTTCTATTTTCATATGTAGTATTTAAAATATTAACTTCATATGTTTATCTTTATTCATAATTGTACCACAACAAAAAGTCAGACATGATTAAGGGTATGTTAAAACACATGATAAAATTATTACCAGAAGAACACGAGATCATTAAATAATGTATACTGTTCAGTTCCAGAAAAATAAACTTATATCAAATCCAAGCTATTTTGTTTCAGTGTATGGTCATATATTTTAAATGGCATGAAAATTGTCTAGATTCTTACAGTATGTAATATTGAAAATATACACATTCTTTATTGCTTTTAACTCTGAACAAATAATTCATATAAAATAATTTCTTTAATTAACTTCTCTTTTTCTCAACTCAGAAAATATTCTTGAGTAGATAATGATTAGTCTTGAATTTATTAGTTAATAAAGATTATTCAATTAAATGTTTATAAAATTCCTTGGAGACGTGCTATTTAAATTGAATTCTTAGTTGCTGTAAGTCACATAAATCTTAGTATTTTTTATGTTCCCTGACTGGAAAAGTGTAGCTCTTTCATACTCATGTTTCTACTGTCAATGGTCAGAGACAGTGAATATAAAATTAGCTTCCTGTGGGTATTAAGATTTAAAAATACTTTTGGTATTTGTACTAATAAACCTGGATCACATCACATGGATGCGGAAGGAAAGTTAGCCTACAAGGGGAATGACCACTACAGATGCTAATTCATTTACAAAGTTTTGACTTAGATCTCAATAACAAAACCTTCTTTTGAAATGTGTCATGGAGTGAATTGCAGGAACCAGTAGAAACAAAGAACACTCGGTGATTTTTACAGCATCGGGCTAAAAGGGCCTGACTTGTGAGGGAGTGCTCAGCAACATTGAGGAGGCACACTGCATCCCTATAGAATCAGACCTCTAATATGGACGGAAACTTATCTTACCAACCTTAGTTTCATGATCTGAGGCATCCAGTCACACATTGACTGAGTATCTCTAGCTCCTGTTGAGTTTGATAGGTATTACTGATGTTCAGCACCCCTTGAAAATCAAGCTACTGAAATTGAAGCCTGATAGGTGGAATTTTATATGGCTTTTTCCCAGCTAAGTAAATACTATGGCTACTTCTACCCTGCAGGCTTCTTATCATAGAGTCATAGAACCATAGAGCTGGAAGAGACCTTAGAAGGCCATCAAGTCCAGTCCCCTGCCAAAGGCAAGACGAATACCAATTAAATCAGCCCAGCCAGGGTTTTGTCAAGCTGAGACTTAAACACCTCTAGGGATGGAGACTCCACTACTTCCCTAGGTAACCCATTCCAGTGCTTCACCACCCTCCTAGTGAAATAGTTTTTCCTAATATCCAACCTGGACCTCTCCCACCGCAACTTGAGACCATTGTTCCTTGTTCTGCCATCTATCACTACTGTGAACAGCCTTTCTCCAGCCTCCTTGGAACCTCATTTCAGGAAGTTGAAGGCTGCTATCAAATCCGCCCTCACTCTTCTCTTCTGCAGACTAAATAGACCCAACTCCCTCAGCCTCTCCTCGTAGGTCATATGCGCCAACCCCCTAATCATTTTGGTTGCCCTCCGCTGGACCCTCTCCAACGCATCCACATCCTTCCTGTAATTGGGGGCCCAGAACTGGACACAATACTCCAGATGTGGCCTCACCAGAGCCGAGTAAAGAGGAATAATCTCATCTCTGGATTGACTGGCAATGCTCCTCTTAATGCAACCTAGTATGCCATTAGCCTTCTTGGCTATAAGGGCACACTGTTGACTCATGTCCAGCTTCTCATCCACTGTAATCCCCAGGTCCTTTTCTACAGAACTGCTACTTAGCCAGTTGGTCCCCAGCCTGTAACAATGCTTGGGATTCTTCCGTCCCAAGTTCAGGACTCTACATTTGTCCTTGTTGAACCTCATCAGATTTCTTGTGGCCCAATTCTCCAATTTGTCTAAGTCACTCTGGACTCTATCCCTGCCCTCCAGCGTGTCTACCTCTCCCGCTAGCTTAGTGTCATCCGCAAACTTGCTGAGGGTGCAATCCATCCCCTCAGCCAGATCATTAATAAAGATGTTGCACAAAACCGGTCCCTTGGGGCACTCCACTAGAAACCGACCGCCATCCTGACATCGAGCCGTTGATCACTACCCGCTGAGCCCAACCTTCCAGCCAGCCTTCTATCCATCTTACCATACATTTATCCAATCCACATTCCCTTAACTTGCTGGCAAGAATGTTGTGGGAGACCGTATCAAAAGCCTTGCTAAAGTCAAGGTATATCACATCCACTGACTTTCCCATATCCACAGAGCCAGTTACCTCGTCATAGAAGCTAAACAGATTGGTCAGGCACGACTTGCCCTTCGTGAATCCATGCTGACTATTCTTGATCACCTTCCCCTCTTCCAAGTGCTTCAAAATGGATTCCTTGAGGATACCCTCCATGATTTTTCCAGGGACTGAGGTAAGACTGACCGGCCTATAGTTCCCTGGATCATCCTTTTTCCCTTTCTTAAAGATGGGCACTACATTTGCCTTTTTCCAACCATCCGGGATCTCTCCTGATCTCCATGACTTTTCAAAGATAATGGCCAAAGGCTCCTCAATGACATTTGCCAACTCCCCCAGTACCCTCAGATGTATTAAGTCCAGACCCATGGATTTATGTACGTTTAGCTTTTCTAAATAGTTCCTAACCTGTTCTTTCCCCACCAAGGGCTGTCCACCTTCGTCCCATATTGCATCACTTAGCACATTAGTCTGGGAACTGACCTTGTCCGTGAAGACAGAGTCAAAGAAATCATTAAGTACTTCAGCTTTCCGTACATCATCTGTCACTAGGTTACTGCCCTCATCCAGTAAGGGCCCCACACTCTCTCTGATCACCTTCTTCTTGCTAACATGCCTGTAGAAACCTTTGTTGTTATCCTTCACATCCCTTGCGAGTTGCAATTCCAATTGCGCTTTCGCCTTCCTGATAACTCCCCTGCATTCTCAAGCTATACATTTAAACCCCTCCCTAGTCATCTGTCCAAGTTTCCACTTTTTGTAAGCTCCCTTTTTGCGCTTAAGTTCACCAAGGATTTCCCCAGTGAGCCAATCCGGCCGTTCTTAAGCAAAAAGCCTGCAGTGTAGACGTAGCCTATATGTTTTAAAATGGCAGAAAAAAATGAGGCTACGTCTAAACTGCATGCTTCTTTCAGAAGAAGCTTTTCTGGAAGAGATCTGCCAGAAAAACTTCTTTCAAAAAAGAGCATCCACACAGCAAAAGCGCATCGAAAAATTTATCTGCTTTTTTGAAAGATAGTGTCCACATTGATTGGACGCTATTTCGCATTTATGTTGTGATTACTATGGATGGAGTGGCCACCAGGGCACCTGTGCTTTTTCCTGGAGGCCTCTTCTTTCAAAATAAATCCCTCTTCCCCATCCACACATGCCTTTTTCTGAAAGAGCTCTTGTGGGAAAAGGCTTCTTCCTCATAGAAAGAGGTTTACCACTGTCAGAAATACCCCTGCATTCTTTCAACTTTCTGTTGAAAGAATGCAATTACAGTGTGGACGTAAGCGTAGTTTTTCTGGAAAAATGGCAGTTTTTCCAGAAAAACTCTTCAGTGTAGACATACCTTGAGATAGGTGAGGTAATATCCTTTATTTGACCAACTTCTTTTGGTGGAAGGTATCAGCCTTCAAGCTTCAAGGACAGCAGTTAGAAGACTACAAAGTTGGAAACTTGTCCCCTCCAGCAACAAAAATACATTGTCTTTTTTCTCTCAGAGCTTGGAACCAAAAGAACAACAATACTGTATACAGATATTTTAAACTACATGGGGGATAATTGAATAAAAGTATGCATTGTCCAATTATTATTTTAAATGAATTACCTTTAAATTTTTATATACATTCTGATGTTGTCTCATAGTGTAATATGAATAACTGATGAACTCAAATTCTCAAGGATAAAAGTAAGGTAGGAAATGTAAAATCATAGTGCTGTTTCTTAAATGCTTGAGACAAGCATAGATTCTTATGGAAGTTGAAGGTCTGCCAGCAATCTAGAAATACAATAAAATGTAGTTCACTGAACATGTGCAGCTGTATTTTTATTGCTGTCTGTATGGCAAGTAATTCTCAAAGAACATTGAGGGGAAATCTAGAAATAATTCGAATCAGTAAACAGTATCTAATTTGATGAATTGTCATAATTATGTTAAGTACAAAAAATAATTGTGCACCTGGTCTACAGATTCCTTCTTGTAGTGCCACATAACTCTTGTTCAATATGAAACATAAGACTGTTATGAAGGAGATATGGATTGCAGTGCTTTCTGTATGCTGATGAGTCCCAGATCTGTGTCTCTCTCAACACTGTTGACTCGATAAAATGAATTGGTATGGTGTCAGCATGAGACTGGGTTGCGGATAAGGGTTAGCAGGCTCAAGTTCACTAGGGCTATGTCTACACTGCAAGTTTTTGTGGCAGAAAATATGCTAATGAGGGACTCATTAGCATGAGTCGTGATGTCATTAGCATATTTTCTGCCAATTCTTTTTGCGCAAGGGGTTTTTGCACAAAAAGAAGCAGTGTAGCCTGGAGAGGCATAAGGATCTCGTGCAAAAGGGGGATTTTGTGCAAAATGGAAGCAGCTTCATTTTGTGCAAAAACCCCTTACGCAAAAAGAATCAGCAGAAAATATGCTAATGACATCGTGACTCATGCTAATGAGTCCCTCATTAGCATATTTTCTGCCACAAAAACTTGCAGTGTAGACAAAGCCTTGGACAATATTGATAGGATGGGGATAAAAAAAAGACAAGAATTGGCAAGGATTATGTCTGTATTTCTGACTGCAGATGGTGGGCCTGGTGTGACACACAGATTCACAATTTAGGTGTCTTGTTAAAACTTTCCTGTTCCTGTGTGCTCAGGATCTATAGCCCTAGTAGCTAAGATTTTGTTTTCTCATTTGTGTTGAGTCAGATAAGTAAAACCCTTTCTTTCAGGTGCAGTTTATGCTTGTCTCTGTCACCATGATAACTGACTACTACATGGGGCTACCCTGTAACATTATCCGGAGATTGCTGCTAGTGCTGAAAGCTTATTAAGTGGAGCTTCCCACTGAGAAAACTATGCAACAATTTAAACTGATCTGCCCTGGATGTCAGTTTTTCACGTGAAAATGTGAAATCTCTAAAGAGTGTTGATCATAAGTAGAAAGTCATAAATATTTTGAAATCTATGTGTCTCCCGTCCCTATATGATACTGTACTTGCAATCAAAGAAGGTCAGAAGTAGACTTCTGACAATGCAGGTTCCATGAAGAGTCTGCTATTCTGGAACTTGTTTCCCTGCTTGTTCCTGGATTTGTTAAACTTCCAGACATGCTGCATAGCTCAACTTTTTTTCTCAGATGCTTGAGGAGTTGAAGTATGTGGGTATGTGGATTTGTTAAATGCATGGTTTTAATAATTATTACTGATCTCAAGGTATGCACTATAAATGTCTCTATTTCTTCGTCTGTGTTTATAAGATCACTTGTCATTATAGGAGCCAATATAAGATTATTTTTAACACTGTGTATTTGAAACAGATAAAATACAGCACCCATAATGGATGGGCAGTTTGATAACAATCTAACATAATCAAATCAATAAATAAAATTACTTATCTCTGTTGTTAATTTAGTCTCTCCCATTGCGGGAACTTCACATTTTTTTATAGTTGAGCTGAGTTCCCATCTACTATAAACTCTTCAGGTTATTTCATGTTTTGGCTCTATGTTCCTGTCCCGTGTTTTTCCTTCCACTTTAAAATTGATGTTATAATTAACATAAGCATTTTTATTATTATTCGAGAACCCAAATGTGGCAGGTGCTTTTACACTGTAGATGAAGAAACAATTTCTCTTGCAAAGTCTTTACATTATAAGAAGAGACAGGAAAAGACAAAGGGAGAAAAAACAGAGGAAATGAGTAAGGAAAATGGAAAATATGAAATCAGGAGTTAGTTCAGTGGGACTGCACAGTTCTTTGGTTTTTTGTCCCTATTTACTTATTTTACTGTATGTTTTGGAGGGACAGCTCTCAGCCCTCAACTATAAAATCAGCCACTATCCACAACCACTTCCTCCTGCATTAGCTCGACACAGTAGTCAACCTTCACTTCACTCCCAGCCTGCTCTATGCTCCCCCAGAAAACTATCACCCTCTACTTTCAGCTGTAAAGTTCAGAGAATTTGGCAGTGCTGATATAAGAAAGTTATTTACCCTCTGGCTGCTCCTGCACTGCTTTACTCTGTGAGTCAGTGAGTCCCTTCTTCCCAGGGATAAGGCTTAGACACTGGGGAAACATCTACACTTCAGGGCAAAAGTCAAATTAAGATACACAACTTCAGCTAAATCAATTGGGTAGTTGAAGTCAAAACAGCTTAATTCGGCTTTTGTCACTGTCTAGACAGGGGTGGGCAAAAGGGCCTCTGTGGGCCGGATCCGGCCCGCCAAGCGGGTTGATCCAGCCCGCGGAGGCCCTGCCACTCCGCCCACCTCAGGCCAATTAGGGCCTGTGGGGGAAAGTGCACGAAGTTTCCTCTGCCCTGCAAGGAGCACTTCTAAGTGCCACGCACTCCTTGCAGAGTGGGAGGAGGCTTCACATGTTCCCCCACCCCCAGGCCCTAATTGGCCTGGGGGTGGGGGAGCACAGGAAGTCTTCTCCCACCACCAGGGGCATGGGTGCTTAGTGGGAAGGGGGGCAAAGGGGCTCCTGCAACCCCATACCAATCATGATCTGGGGTCCCCCGCCCCATACCATCCTGGCCCCGCCCCTTCCATTTGAGGCCCGGCTCCTTCCGGTGCGGCCTGGGCCACTTCCAAAATTTTAGATGCGGCCCCTGGCAAAAAATTATTGCCCATCCCTGATGTAGATGCACACTTTGTTATTTTGAAATAATATCAGTTATTCCAAAATAACGCTGCTGTGTCGATGTACCCTGGGAGATATAGGAGCTTCTGTGTCTCACATGGTGATGGAAAGGGTAGCTAGTGGCTGGCACCCCATAGTGGATCAGTTCTATGCTACAGACAAGGAACACATTAAGCCACTGACCTGATTCAGCTTCCTCCGCTGCTACTTCATTCTCTAGCTACTCCACCCATGGCAGAATTGTCTGGGGAGAGGTCCTGCAGCTGTAGCTAGTGATGCAGTTGTAGAATTTTCATCAAAGAAGGCATGTTACAAGACTGTAGAAACCCAAACAGTCAAACAAGGAATGTCTGGCAGATATGAAAGGTAATTCTGCTTGAAGACTGACACATTCACATTTGTAATTGTCTGCCTAATCTATCCATGCCATTTCTGTTGTCACCTTTTGATGGGGTATAGTGGGCCTTTGAGGCCTCATGGCCTGACCACATCCTGACCCAGAAAAAGAAGCAGTGAAAGTGGTCTTCCAAGCCTGCCTAGAGAAGGTTCAGGGAAGCATCCAATCAGAGTGCACCAGGCCCAGTTAAAAGGAGCTGCAGATCTGAGCAGTTCAGTTGCTGCCTGAGCAGGGTGAGGAAAGAAAGGAGTTAAGATCTTCAGCCCAAGATAAGAGTGAAGTGGAAGAAGCTATGTGGGATGTGGCCTAGGGAATAGCAGCAACAGCAACTATTACAGGAAGCCGCATGTGGCTCCTATGTATAGGGCTACTGAGTCAATATCTGGAGTAGTAGGAGGGTCTGGATCCCCACACTGGGCATTGGGCAAGTGGCCTAATCCCCAAGAAGTGGATATGGCTTGTTCAGAGATCCAAGCAAAGGGCAGGACTTAAAGGAACAACAGAGAAGTACTAAGGGATGTAAGAGTCTCTAGGAAAAAATGCCCTCCTCTATTCCAGGGCAGACATAGATTTAAAACTGGCCCAGAAGCATGGGCTAACAATGGTAACAAAGACACAGGGACAGGCTCTTTTACCATGAAAGGGATTCCTTCATGTGCTTAGAACTGTACATGATTCAGCCAGCAGACCTGCCTGATAGGTACAACAGCTGAGGGGTGCATCATGAGCAGACAGAGTATAGGTTCACGCCCAGCTGACAGAAGTGCTCACAAGAGGTCAATGTGCCCCATCACGCAGCCAAGCTATTATTATTAGTCACAGCTTCAGAAGAGGCCAACAAATGGAAGCAGCTAGTGACATATACTGTCTTTTGTCAATATGCCAGAAAGCCCCTGACTACTGTCAGCAGTCAGAACAGATTGCATTGTCTATTAAAGAAAAAACTAAGGCAGATGGAATCTATCTTGGAAAATAGGAGGACAGTTTCTGGACCAATGTGTCTGGACAGTTTTTGGAGTGATCAACATGCCAGTGGGAGCTCTGGCATGAGTGCAAGCTCCATACCTCATTCTTTTAAAGTACTTAAAGTACTACAAATGTACTGAGAATCCTCCTCTCCCTAACCTCAATACTTCAAACAATTTCTCCACAACAGGGATGGGACTTCATGCCCAAATTCACTGCACAGAAGCAATATCTTCAAAAATTAGGAAGTGAACAGGAGGGAAAATCAATGCCTCAGATTTCCCAATTGACAAGTGAAATTTGAAGTTTAAAATATGATGAATGAACAATCCCAGATTAAGCATAGTGGTGATTTGCCTGTTCCCATACTTCCCTGCTGTCGTGATTTTACACGTTACGCCATGGCAGCCATGCAAATCAATTACAACTGGAAATGGCAACTCTTAACAGTAATGCATATCGCCATTGTTTCAAGGAGCAAAAAGCATTCCACAAGTAATATAAAATCTCTTACTTCATCACTGTAGTCGTCATTGAGGAAAAGAACATTTCTGTCATGCATATGATTAAACTCATGAAATTTGCACATGAGCAGTCACAGATAAGGCACTTAAATATGGTAATGTATTGTGTGATTCATGTGATCCTGTTTTATAATATTTAACATTCTAATACCTATGAAATGAATAGTGTGCAGGCACCAAATGTATAGAAGAACCGAATGTGGGATATAATAACTAGTGCAGCAATTTGTAAGACTTTAAACAATGTTTTGCTGTTCTTTTTATGTTGTTGAATGGATTCATTTTCAGTTAATTCAGGAGATAAGTTATAAATAGATAACTCTTTGTTTTGTTATAATTATGCATAGAAACTTTCAGATGTTCAGTATTTGAAATGAGAGTCTTAAAAAGGAATAATTTAATGACTAATTGCATTGTTAAGTTTTATGTATGCTACGTCTAAACATTTCTAGTTTTCATTTCTATTAGCCATATGAGTAGAAGATGTGAGCAACTCATAATATTTGATTTGTCAAAATTTTGCCTCCATAAAATTGACCATTCAACCTTGTGTGATTTTGTAGCCCCTCTAAGTTTTTTTTAATTTGCAGTTTAGATTTGACTGTAACATACAAACTTATGAAGTTTCACAGGCACAACTTCAAAGTCCTATTTCCTTGAGAAGTAGGCACATTTTTGCTCAAAGATTTGGCCCATTTTTACTTAAAAATTAGCCCAGATGCACAGTTATTACACCCATTTTTACTTCCAAAAAATGTATACCTCAGCATAAAGGTTTCATTTCAGTTTGTAATTAAATGAAAAGCAAAAATACTTTGAATACTGAATATTTTTACATTTCATTTGAATTCTTTTGTACTTATCTGGTAGTCAGCATTTATAAAAACCTGCCTAACAACCAACCACCAGCAAGAATAAATAATGTCATATCTGTTATCCTCGAGTACGTCTTGTCCTGCTGTGTTGGATATTTTAGAAACCTGCTATTTTGAAACCATAGTTAGTGTAGGCTACGGTATTTCAAAGTGACAGGCTAAGAATATATAATTCACCACTTGCCCTTCTCCTCCCAGATAAGAATTCCATGCCTCCAGTGAACTCTGTTATTAGCCCTGACATGCATACATATTTTAAATAAATATACTGCCCTTCCTTTTGGCTTGTCTTCCAGTTGCAGTTGCCAGCCCTGATCTCCACTGTAAGACATGATTATTAAATAAATATGTTGGACCTGTCTCGCTACTGCCTTCCCCCACAAATTCTTGGAGGCAACTTTCATGCCTATTCTGAAAGTTTGTTAAACTCTCAAATCCAGAGTCCAAAGCTCAAGGAGCCAAAAAAAAAAAAAAATCCCTGCATTCTTTACTACCCATCCGTCCGTGCAATAAACATAAGGAGACTGACTGATGAGCTATTTTCCTCCACCCCCCAAAAAACAACTTTATTGTTTGTGCAATGTATCTGAGCCCAGAAATGAAAGACACTTCCCCATTTTGCATACCAATTTTGTACACTAAAAGAACACAGAGCAGAACGTGCAATTCCCATCTGTATGAATGTGTATATATAGAGTATTTGCTGCATCAAAGCTTAGGAATGGTGTAGCAGATCAATCCAAGGCCAGCTGGCTCAGTGGTCAAGCCATGGCCACAGTCCTTTTCACTCTTTCGGTTCTTTAGGGGGACACTACCGTGTCATATATAGCAGCCTCAACCACACCTGCAGTTCCCCTCTTCTCCTCTTGGGGCTTTTTCATGGCAGAGGGTTGGGAGGGGAAGTATGGTAGAAGGACCTGGATCTCCCATTCCACTGGACCCCAGTCCAGGGCTCTGCAAGCGTATGCAGTGCCCAGACCACCCATTGAGCCATTTCCAAATTACGTTCCCCTTCAGGGTCTCTTCTTATCATGCCAGAACTCCTCTCTTTGGAGCATGATCACAGTCTTAGAAATAGCAGTTTAGTCTGCCTGGGGGTATGTTTGTATGTAACATCTCACTTGTGTAGGCCTCTCATGGGTTCTCACCTCCAAAATGGGGGCATGGAGATCTGGATCACTGTTTCTGGACTGGTCTTACAAGTGCCACAGTCGTTCTACACATATCTCCAGCCACCTACACTCCCCCACTTCTTGATGCAGCCTGTAACTCTCTCCCTGCTTTCCCTGTGCTGCCAGTGCACTTTTAAACTGTCTCTCCACCTGGACCTTGCCCTGCAATTGCTGAGAGGCAGGGCCTCCCTGCCCAGTATTACTCCATGACTTGCTCTTCTTTACTGGCTAGCTGTAAACCTCATCATAAATGGGCATTGCACTAGTACAGAGTAAGGACAGTCAAAGGCTGCATTATTTTTAGTATCCAAGCCAGTGGCCTAAGAGTAAGTGTATTTATATAATGATATTTTTACTGTTGTATGTTTTCATGCTTTGTTCCAGAAGCTAGAGCCAGGTATTATTTTGGCTTACCTAAATGGAAAGCCACCTCAGGTAAAGAACTCACAGTGTTTTTTACAATTCATCCTACTGTGCTGAAGACATGCTTCCCACCTACAGAGAGACCCTCCTCAGCAAGACATGGCTAGAAGGTTTTGTGCCTCTCTTTATGGATGTACTAAGATCCATTTGTATCCTGGGACATCTGTAGAGGCATTCATATGATGGAGCTGTGCCTCTATACTGCCATTTTGGATTCGCGATAGAGAGGCAGATACTTCAAAATAACTTGTCAGAGATCACAAAGTTTACTGCCATGGACACAGAATTCGATCTGATTTGATCTGCCAGTATCAGATGATTAGAAATCATTCCAGAAACAAGGGAAGCCTTCAACAGAGAGCACTCCTTTCCCATTTTGCTGCATCTTTGCCCTTAAGTTTTGCCCCATACAGATTTTTCCCATTAAAATCCAGATCAAATGGAGCACTGACTTTGTTGGCAGCAGGATGAGGCCCCAATTCTGTATTTAAGGAGATTGTGTGATAGGGGTTCTATTTGCTACCTGTTTTCCCTTTTACTGACCCCTTTTTCTATTAGTTTTATTCTCTGTCTTCTTATCTCTCTTGAAAAGAATAAAATAATTACAGGAACTCACACACAGCTTCCCAGTTTCTTTTGGTTCCTCATTTCATGCTATGAGTTTCCATGCTGTAAGATTTCAGAAGGTCAAAAGAACATGCACAGTAGGAAAAAATCCATCTTTTTATTCAGATTCTGTTTCTTAGGTTTAGTAATACATCAAATCCCCATACTCAGCCAGAATTTTGCAGAGGACCTAAACCTTAAAGAATGGGATTAGTGCATATTTCTTGTAAATCCATTAATATCCAGAGATCCTGCTTGCTTGAAAGATATTTGTGAGAACTTAGTAATGTCCACAGCAAATTATGCAAATGTGCTGTTCAAGGTTCCCAACACAATTCAGCGCAGCACAAATCCTGATCTTCCAATACTTCTGCTGTTCCAGCCCTGGGGTTCTCCTGATCAGCCTGCCAGTCACGTTGGATGGTGCCATACTATCTGGTGGATTTGCGATATGGATAAATGTCCATTTGGGACTGGGATAACATCAATAAATGTAGTGATGCATGGGACCTAAAACAAGATCTGAAGACAAGTTTTCAGAAGCGAAAGTGTTCTCAACTACACTCAACTCCAAGTTATTGGGCTAAGCTCAGGAATCCCTCAGTGAAATATATGGCTTGTGGTATGCAGACGGTCTAACTAAGTAATCATATGATCCATTCTGACCTTAATATCTAGGAATCTCTGAAACTGATGAACCACTTAGCTCTTTTGGGATCTCCGGTTAAAAAACAAGCTATTATTATTATTACATGTTGAAGTCATCTACTGCTACGTAGGAAGCTGAGTAAATTCGTACACCCTTGTATGTGCTATACAAGTCCTGTATGGTACCATTTGGGTTCAAGCAGCCATAAAATGCCTAATACCCTAGAGGGAATACAATCAGAGTTGCAAACCTCTTTAGAAATATAACCTATGAAAAAATGTGTTTTGCCTATAATAATATGTTTGCAGACTCAAAGGAAGATACCCAAAGGCATTCAAAGAGTAAAAACAATAGCAGCTGTGCAGAAACAATGTTACATTCTGATAGCTGCAATTAAGATAATTTGCAGTGGAAATGTTAGTCAGATCTACCATTCTGACTGGAAAATGGAAATGTATGTCAAGTTTAGCTGAACAGTTGGCAGAAAAGGAAAGCAATCCATTACAGTGCTGAGTGTGTAAGGATTCACAAGAACATTGTCTAAAAAAAACCTTGGGAAACTCAAGGTTTGGATGTCAGACCTGTGCTTTCTTTTCATGAGAGGAAAAGGAGCCTCGCTGGAGAAACGTGAAAGAACTCTGTAAAAGGGACCTGGTGTATTTTCCTGCCCAATGTCCCTGCCATGCAAGAAGAAAGATAATGTGCAAGGAATGTAGTTTCATTAGGCCTCAACAATATTAACTCCTCTGGAAAATATCCAGTAATAATTGTATAATGCAGGTCCATTCTTTCCTTAAGCATTTCGACTTATTGGAGAAGTATTGTTTTCAGTCCTCCCCACCCCCAGCTTGGCCCCAATTCATTGCTGGAACCCCACTGCCCTCTCCCGCTATGAGACTTAAAGAGAATGTTGAGAAAAGAGGTTTTTCTCCCAGGTGGAGTTTCCCACTCACTGTATGTGTGTTACTATGCAGAGGAATTATTTGCCCTTTTGTTTTGTTTCCCATCTTCTTTGTCTTTTCTTGTTCATATTTTGATGACTGAATTTGCCTTTACACTGTGAACTCTCATATTTTATTGCGGCCTTTAGCATGATCAGGAATGAACCAATTCTTGTGTTTAAAAGAAAAAAAAAGTTTGGGAATTTTTACCTGCTACAGTATTCAAGTTTAGAAACATCCTATTCTACTCTAGATGAGTTCAAACCACTGACAGCAATGATTTCTCCATCCTTTTATTTGCATTTGCGTATGCCCAATGTGTCTGTGCATTGTCCTATGTACTGTGTCTATGACTCTTTTTGGAAAGGGAAAAAAACTATAGTACATAAACTAAGATAGTATAACATTAGTAACAGCATATTGTTAGCTCACTCTGCACAAGCAGATTTTGGCTAAATGTAATGCTTGCCTGCTCTATGTCCCAGTGTTTGCAAATGAGAAGCAAGTTAAATTCATGTCACTTTCATAAACAGCAATTGCATGTAAATAAATGAATTGATTTGCTTTTAATTATAGTCTCATTAAGATTAGCATAACAGCTCACACAGGAGGACATTAAAGAAGAAACGTGATATGATTACATTTACCACATGAAGACCAGGATGTGATTTTAATTAGGTCTTGGAAAAGGTATTTCTAGTCAAATTAAAATGAAAACACAGGTGGTTGTTACTTGTAGTGAGTTCACTCTAACTCCCAAAAATGCTATTTAAAGCAAAAACTAGAATAATTCATTTTCTGTTTAGCCTTCACTGAGTAGATGCGCACTTTCACAGTTCCAAGTAATCAGAAACATACACCCAAACCAACTTGCTTGGAGTTGGAGCAGCTGATTTGGATTTCAATATTTTTTAAATCTAAAAAGGTAATCACTCTCCTTAAAAAAATCAGCAGTTTTCAAGAGTGATAGTTTGGTTTTTCTTTAGTTGTGTTTGATATTTTAAAACAGTTTTCTGACTACTTATCAAAATTGACTCACACCCAGTTTCTAAGTAGCATTACTCCTATTGATGTCACCATTCATCTTTCAGGAGCATTACCTTGTAAGTGTTTGTAATTAATGATGGCCAAAATATAAAGGCTTCTGAATTTTGGATAAGCACCAAAAATTTCAGTGCTTCTTTGAGACTTTTCAAAATTATCTGCACTCTTTAGTTACTTTAAATGGGATAAAATATCACATAAGATCAGGCTTTTTGCAAGAATGTAGACATTTTCTATTCCCAATTCAAAACATAGAAGGCCATGTGGTATTAAATCATGATGAATAAGCATTTCAAATTGAATACAAAGAACAGGGTACATGTATATTATATCTGAATCAAAAGCAAGGAACGGGATAATATTTATACAGTCCTGGAATGGCTAAATGTTTTACACTAAGTACATGTGGGATAGAGGGGCAGTTCCACAATTGATCAACCACTCAGTCCAGCTAGTTTGTAGTATCTGAAGGGTGGCAAATATGAATTTATGCCACCTCGCTGATCCCTTGATACTACAATCATTCAGTGGCTAGTTTGTCCCTCTGCATAACTTAGGGTAACCTTGAGGTCGTTCTTACTTACAGCTAACTGCAACTATCTCCTAGGGGACACCATAGCAAAATGTGAGGATCACTTTAGAACACAGCAGATCTCAGCCATTCCCCCTGTTAAATCCATCAGCATGCCTCCTATGAATGTAGCAGGGGGGAATATCCTGCTATAACAAGGCACAGGAAGAATCTGCTAGCTGTTTATATTAGCATTACAGCCTCTTTGTGTTCTGGTGATGCAAAGGGACTACATCAAGGCAATGAGTTGACCCTGTATCTGGATGAAGTTATGACTCGGTAAATCATTTCTATACTTTGGCAAATAGATACTTATCTATGTCTAGTTAATTTGGTTAAGATTTCAACCCAACATCCTTAACTTGTGGCTCTGCCTAGTGAGACATTACACTACTGCTAATATGAGAATAAATGTTCTGTTTCTTCATATCTGTAGCAGAAAGCCTCACAGGAGGAGCTGGGGAAGATTGGAGGCAGATGGTCTGAAGTAAAGCGAAGAGTTGAAGAGAAAATAACTTTAATGTTATAATGACAAAACTCTCATTTTAATAGCGCAGCAACAGGGCCCCAACCACTAGAGAGAATTGTAGATGGTCTATTGTAAATGAAAGGTATAATACAATAAAAGAAAATTAATATGTAATGCTGGAAAACAGATCCTGTCAAGCTGGCAATACTTTGAAGAGAACACAAATGTGACCGATAAGGGAATAGTGTTGTTGTACTATACTTAGACCTCTATAAGGTGTTTGACTTGGTACAGCATGACATTTTGATTAAATCAGTATAAAATTAATACAGCGCATATGAAATAGCTTAAAAGCTGACTAACTGATTGGTCTCAAAATGTTATTTTAAAGAGGGAATCATAAAATGGGTGTGATTTCAATGGGATCCTGCAGGGATTGGTTCTTGGCCCTACTCTATTTGGAATTCTTATTATTAATGACCTGAAAGAAAACAAAATTATTGATAAGAGTTTTGCTACCAAAATTGAGGGAGTAGTGAATAATGAAGAGAAAAACTCACTGGATCGCTTGGTAAACTGGATACAAATGAACCATGTGCATTTTAATATGGCTAAATGTATACATCTAGTAACAAAAAGTGTAGTCCATACTTACATCCTGGGGGGGTCTCTAAGCTGAGCAGCAGTAAATCTGCAAAAGGTTTCAGAGTCTTGGTGGATAATCAGCTGAACATGAGTTTTCAGTGTGATACTATGGCCTAAAGGCCCAATGTGATCCTTAGATTCATACACAAGGAATAACAAGTAGGAGTAGAGAGGTTATTTTTACCTCTGTATTTGGCACTGGTGTGACCACTGCTGGAATACTGTGTCTAGTTCTGGTGCCCACAAGGAGGATGTCCATAAATTTAAGAGGGTTCAGACAGGAGCCACAAGAGTATTAAATAATTGAAAAACATGCCTTGGACCAATAGACTCAAAGAGCTCAATATATTTGACTTAACAAACAGAAAGTTAAGGACTGACTTGATTAACTACTTAGGCAGAGGACAGATTTAATATTGAGGTGCTCAGACTAGTAGAGAATGGTTTAACATGGTCCAAAGGCTGGAAGTTGAAGCTAAACAAATTCAAACTAGAAATTAGGCATTGAGATGAAAGTAATTTAAAAAACTTACTGGGATAGGGACTGGCTCCGGGCTGCCAGAAAGGGAAGGGGCTCGGGCAGAAGGGGTGGGGTCAGAAAGCCAGCCTCCCTGAGCCAGCTCTTCAGTGCTGCATGAATCGTACCCCCTGGCGGTTCCAACTGCTGCTGCGGGAGTAGCAATAGTGGCCAGCAGCCCACCAGACTCTTTTGAATTGCTGGGCCCTGGGGTAGCTGCTCCTCTTGACCTCCCCTCAGTGGCCCTGGAGCCAGTGGGGCTGGGGAGGAGGGAAGGTACAGCAATGTTAAAGTGTCCTTAAAGCGCCCATTGAGAGCTCCTTAATGTCAGCTGTATATGAGCCCATACCAGCAGCCACTTCTTACTGGTACAGTGTACTGGCCCACTTTCACCTCCATTAGGCATACAGTTTTAACAGAGAGAATAGTAAATGTCTGGAACAATTTACCAAGGGTTATGGTAGATTCTCTGTCACCAATAATTTTAAAAGCAATATTGGATATTTTTTCTAAAACATATGCTCTAGGGAATATGCTCTAGGGGAATTCTATATCCTCACTAGATGATCACAGTGGTCCCTTCTGGCCTTGGAGTCTGTTAATTGTCTTGATTAACACAAAATGAAATATTCAGCTGCATTTGTGAAAGGAAGCTGATACATACAGACTCATCCTCTATTTTTATTTCACACCAAATTATGATTTGATAGAAGGGTGTGAAGCACAGACAATCATCTCTGCCTGGATGCCTGTTTTAATTAATCATCCCCATCATATTTTGCCTCTCTGAGAAACTGAAACTCTTTTCAACTATAAAACCAAGATGGGTTCAAAATGTTTGAAATGCAAAAAGGGCTGCAATCCAGTGGAATTTTTACTGGAGGGAGCAAGCCAGTAAAAAACTCCAGGGGAATCTCATAAATTTTTCCTCCCTATCTGCTTTTTAATCGGTTTGTCTATGCAAAGGGGTGAACTGTCCATCAAGTATTACCCTCAGTCCTCACTCTCATGTAATCGCCAATATTTTCAGTGGGAATTGGCTTGAGTAAAACACTAAGAGCTTCAGAGTTTAGCCCTTTAGAGCCATGGGCTGTATGGTATGAACAGTACTATAACTGTGTGATTCTGTTTGATACTCCCTGGCTTATAGTAATGCTACAACCCCCATTTTATTTTAACTTTCTTAATGTGCCATTTTGCTATAATCATATTTTTGCTCCCACTTACTTGTGTGGGAGGTTCACAGTGAAATCCACAACACTAAAAACAGATAGCACATAAGAATGGGGCTTTCCCAGGAAAATATTTATTTCATGAGGTACAATTTGTGGTAACATTGTAGTAGATAGCAAATTGGCTGAGCAAGTTTTAAAATGTACTGAGAGTTATTGATTCCCTCTAAGGTAACAATAAAGCAAACGTGAAAAGAATGTTACTATCATATGTATTACTGACAATCTGTTTTCAGTGTTTGACTTTAAATTTTATTTTACGCTTCCCATTAAAAAAAGCCACACTGTTGTGATCCAGGAAGAAGTCTGTACTGATTTATACTCTTATTTCCCAGAAGAAATGCTAAGAAAGTGAGTCGCAGAATTTGTTGGTTATTCAAAACTTTCAAACCATTGTTGTAAACATATTTGATATATTGAATGTTCATGAATGCTAGCAGTGAACAGTCATTTGATTTGATGGTCATAATCTGCTACTACTTTGTGACTAGTCACATGGTGTTGTATTTGTTCCTTTATTGAATGACCTAGACCTAGACTCAATAGAGTAACAAAGCACATGCTTGACTCTAAACATGTGTAATCCCTTCCTATTCAGTAAAGACACATGTTTTCATCCAATTTAGGTTGTTGGGATATACGCATATGTTTAAAGTTGAGCATGAAGTTAAGTGCTTTGCCATTTCTATTTCCCCCGATACACATTTTGTTTTATCACAAAATAATTCCTTTTCCTGATCAAATAAATCTTGGCTATGGCCTGAAACTTTCATTTAAAGCCATTTGTATGAATCAACTATCACTCATGTAACTTGTGAGCAACTAACAGTAAAGAGGTATGACTAGACAGGCTCAAAACGCATTTTCTACTGTGCTTTTGGTTTTGTTTGTTTAGTTTTTGCTGTGTGAGCAGCTGCATTGATTAGATACTGTAGCAGATCATTGGAAGTCATGTAATAGAGGCTGTGCCTTTAAGGGCTGAGCTTCCCAGATAGAATGGAAGGAAACTCTTCACGGTGACATATGACAGTCTTCTTTCAATTATGATAATTAGCAGCAATGACTATGACAAGTAGTATGTGTATTTCTAATCCATGCACCACTATTTCATCTGCAGCTTGAAATAGTTTCAAGGTTTCTGTAAGGGTTCAAAACTTTCAAACCATTGTTATAAACATATTTGAGGTATATTTGCATTATTGAATGTTTACCCCAGATGGGAATACTCTCTTATTCTGACCTCCATTTTCAGAACTGCTTTCTTAAATGAGGATGCTCCTGACAGTGCAAGGCCACCTTCACTGCTCAGGAAAATGTCTCAATGAAAAAATAAGTCTTTCATCATGTCATAAAGCTAGCAAGATTTGGGCTCAGCCCAACTTCTGCACATGGCAGTGAGTCCTAAAGCCTTTCTCAAAAAACTCTCTGCCCTCAGCTTTCCACAAGATCTGCTCTAACCACTGACAACTGAAGCATCCTCATTGATCCCTTATTAGATTGTCAAATTTTCAATGGCATTTAGGTGCTCAAATGTGCTCTTGGGGCATCTAACATTGCCTAGTAGGATTTTTAAAAGTGCCTACACATGACAGATACCAACTCACACTGATGGGAGGATTTACTTGAGAAAGAACTCAATGGGCGTTAGCACCTAACCTCATAAATTCTTTTATAAGTCTATATTATCTTCATAACATGAGAGAAGAGAAAAAAATGTGTTGAGATTTTAACATTGCAAATATTACTGTTTTTCTTACCCCCTGTTTATAATTCTGATAATCAAATCAGTGATTAATCTTATCCAGTTGTTATCTCTGCCTTTCTGTTTCTCAGATCATGTCAGGAGACTGGGTTGTGGGCAGTGTGACCTAATGGTTAGACCAGGAGTCAGAGTCTCATTGTCAGAGCCAGGGTTGAGGCAGAGCCAGTAATTGGAGCCAACGGTCAGAATCAGATTACTTGGCATCAGGAATGGCAGGAGCAGAGCAGGTTTTAGGCAGGAGCAAAGCTGGGATAGCATTAGGACAGTTGCAGGGCGGAGTAAAGGCAGAAATAAGGCAATCACAGTGAGATAGAGAATACACAGGCATTTGTGTTGAGCTGTTGCTCACCTTGGGTACATCTAGACTACATGGCTCCGTCGACAGAGCTATGTAAAATAGTTTACTCGGCATAGTCAAAGAAGCGGGGATTTAAATAATCCCCGCTTCATTAAAATAAAAATGGCCGCCACGCTGTGCCGACGATCAGCTGATCCAGCACAGCGCGGCAATCTAGATGCAGCGTGGTCAACAAGGGAAGCCTTTGTCGACTGCTCCAGTATGCCTCATGAAATCAGCTGATCATCGGCACAGCGTGGCGGCCATTTTTATTTTAATGAAGCGGGGATTATTTAAATCCCCACTTCTTTGACTATGCCGAGTAAACTATTTTACATGGCTCCGTCGATGGAGCCATGTAGTTTAGACGTACCCCTTGAGAACAGACCTGCTAACTCCTTCAACCAACCACGTGAGACAGTCCATCAGCCAAGCTTGCTGATGCTGTGCTTGTTAGGCCACCAGGACATTGAGCAAGCATAGATGCAGGGCTTTATTCCTGGCTGATCTGAGGGAATCTTGAAAATGGAATGAATAGCTTGGGCTGAAAGAAAACCTTGCTTAGCTATTAGCAGTAGAAGGAACTATGACATAGATGAGCAGTTGTAATTCCACCCAGTAGAGGAGAGAGATACACAAGATGTTCAGCAAAATGAGAAAAAGATAATACTATCCAAGCTTTAATACAGATTTAAGCCCTATATATATGTTCCCTACCGTGCCTATTGCTTTGTTTCATACAGAGCACACTTCACATATTACCTTTGTTGTGTCAGTTGTTAACCTCAGCATTAAAGCACTAAAACTTTTATTCTATGCTATCATGACAATGATTGTTATACTGAAGACAGAAAATCATAGAAAATGAATTCCATTCCTTTGACAATAAATGTAAAGAGACAAGTAAATGGTAGACACCCAATGCATTACCATAACAATTCTCATACTGTTCTGATTACTATCATATGGTCCTTCCGGATGTCATCCTGATGCAAAGAAAGGAAATGTGAGTGTTGCTAAAATCTCTGGTAAAACTCTTTCCACAGCTCCAACATTAACCAACAATTTAAATGCATTACACCAGGAAAGGTTTTTTTTTTTTTATAAAAGGTGTCTGCATCTGCAAGATTATATCTTACCTCAGATACCAAAGTAATGATGGAACATCACTGTCTGAATACCCAATATTCAGTCATCTGCTGAAAGACAGATCCTTAAAAATTTGTTTACTACAATATAGCATTTTTTCTGTATTTTAAGGCATATTATGCTTCAGTCATCCTAGAGTTTGACATCTCCTGCCAAGTTAAAAAAAAAAGTGTATAATGGTTGCATGCAACTCTCTCAGCAGAAAAGAAAGGTCAAGCTAATCATTTTTCCATGCGCATTTGAAAGCATTTAACCAATAAAGAGAGAAAATGGTACAAAAAATTAACTGGTATCATGCAAGGTTGGAATTTAACAAGTATGCACAGAAATTATAATTTTGGAAATATCTTAATTCTTGTATCTTGTTGATTATATCAGTTTGATAAGCAGTTAGTGAATACCAGAATATAAATTAAAATTTACTTTCAAGGTCTAGCATTATTCCAGTCATTTATGTTCAATGCCTTTTGACAAACTAAGCCATAGAATTCTACTATAGTTTGAATACAGTAACAGTTCTAATGTAATTTGAGTACAGCAAAAAAATAATCTATTGTGGAGTATGTCAACTTCATGGAGTCACTCTTTCAGCTCAAAGGCAAGCCATGCTCCATAAAGTTGTAAAATTGAGCTAACAATAATTATTCAGACTATTCATCTGCTTTTCATGAGGGAAATTAGTTGTATGAAAATATGGGCATTTGGATGAACAGTATCCAGTACCCCCTGGAATCATACAAACTGAAACTATTAAGCAAAGTAAGGTGTCACAGGATAAGAGGGAAGGTCTTCTCATGGATAAGTAACTGGTTAAAAGGTTAAAAGACAGGAAACAAAGGATAGGAACAAATGGGAAGTTCTCAGAATGGAGAGAGGTGTCCCCCAGGTTCAGTACTGGGACCACTAGTGTTCAACATGTTCATAAATGATCTGGAAAAAGCACTAAACAAAAGAGATAGCAAGTTTTGCAGATGATGCAAAACTATTCCAGAAAAGTTCAAAGCAGACTAAAAAAAATTACAAAGGGTCTTACAAAGTAACATAGGCAACAAAATGGCAGATGAATTTCAATACTGATAAAATGCAAAGCAATGCACATGGGAAAACATAATCCCAAATATTCATATGAATGTTGGGGTCTAAAGGAGATGTTACCACTTAAGAGAGAGATCTTGGAGTCTTTGTGGATAGTTCTCTGAAAACATCTACTCAGTGTGCAGCAGCAGTCAAAACAGCTAACAGAGTGTTGGAGATCATTAGGAAAGGGATAGATAATAAGGCAGAAAGTAGAATATTACCACTACATAAATCCATCATATGTTCATATTGTATATACTGCTTGCAGATCTGGTTTCCCCCATCACAAAAAAGATATGTTGGAATATGAAAAGGAACAGAAAGCAACAAAAATGTTTAGTGGGTCTGGAACAGCTTCCACATGAGGAGAGATTAGTAAGACTGGGACTTTTCAGCTTGGAAAGGACAGCTAAGAGGGGATACGATAGACATCTTTAAAATCATGACTGAAGTTTATGGAGGGTGGGTCTGTCATGCCTATTAGCCAGAAAGGACTCAAATGCAACACCATTCTCGGAGGTGTCTCTAGACAGTCTTTGCCAGAAGCTGGGAATGGGCAACAGGAGGCGAATCACTTGATAATTTCCCGTTCATTCCCTCTGGGGCAGCTGGCATTGACAATTGTCAGCCTATAGGATACTGAGCTAAATGGACAATTGGTCTGACGCAGTAGGGCCATTCTTATGTTCATTTTCTTAGGTGTTCACAAATAGCAAGTAATAAGGGGTATGAATTCTAAACCGTCATTTGGAACCCATGTGTGTTCTTAAGTACATTTTTCAGTATTTGCTCATCCCTAAAAGTGAATTATATAAAGAAGGCATGTGCACAGACCCCGTATCCCCATCTTGCATTTTAAGGCATGCATGTTGTGCCATTCCTAGTACAGAGAGGCCCTAATCCTAGCTGGGGGGGATCTCAGCACTACAGCTCTGTACATACTAAAGGGGAAGGAAGAAGGCAAAGTAGTCAAATTACTGTTCCAGTCAAGCCTGCTCATGTGGGGGAGGGGGGGGCGAAATTCAAAAGGGCCTGGAGCTCTTGGCACCACTCCATTGCTTGGTGAGGCTTTGAGGGCTGACAGGGTGCACCGTGGTTTGTCCTCAGCTCCACCCCTTCTGGCCTTGGCTCCACCCTTTCCAGGGGCACAGACTGCCTCATACACACATTACCCCAGACCCTGTTGGCCCCGCTAGTTCCTGTAGCCATATTTGCAAGGTGTCACTTTCTCTATCCTCAGTCAATTCACACTGAAGAAGGTGAGATTTTATTTCCTAACTTTTAAAACATCAACAAAGTTATTGACTGACAACATACTAAGTAACATAAGTAATCGACAAATATGCCAACTCAACATGAACTGGGGTTTGGAAAGTTAAGTGGCCTAT
Organism: Pelochelys cantorii; assembly: GCA_032595735.1. Classification (NCBI taxonomy): domain Eukaryota; kingdom Metazoa; phylum Chordata; order Testudines; family Trionychidae; genus Pelochelys; species Pelochelys cantorii. The sequence goes on from CM064331.1 coordinate 31,682,120, forward strand.
GTAGTTCAATGATCATGACAAACAGTGAGCACTAAAATTCAATTCCAATATAAACAAGATCAAGAGACCAAAATCATGATCATTAATCAATAATTATCACTAAACACCCAGGATACATTACATGGTTCATGCAAGATGTTATCCTGGTGAAGATAATGAGACTTCCATAAAAAGTAAAGTTCTTAATGGTATAAGGTGGCACCTCAGAGGTATTGTGAGAAAAATGAATCTGTGGCTGTAGAAGAGGGCAGCTGTATCAGTTCTCATTCACAGTAGTGAAATGTGTAAAAAGTTATTGGACTTAACACAGAGTTGTGCTACCTTTGAAAATGATTTTATTGAGAAATAAGCATGCATAACATTCACCAGCCTTTTTGAACAATCTCTTAATGCTGAGTAGTTATTCAGACAGGCTTCCTCCAAAATAGAATAAATACAAAATAGAACCTTCAGGCTAGTCATAAATGAAACTTCAAAGCAGCTAAACTGAATCTCCTTGAATGCAAACCTCTTTTTAATTCCCCCCCCCCATATATAAATCCCACCAACTGAATTTTCTCTAAGGACTGCATCCATTTGTTTGGTAGAATACTGTGAGAGCTATTTCTGAAACTGATATATAATAATAGATACATATGGTGGTAAAAACATTCATATACATCCTTAAATATCTTTCCCTGTTAAGAAGCCAAAAGGACATGCAGTAGATTTAGGAGCCATAATATCATGAGTCAATATTTATTAATATCTAAGTGCAACTATATACTTGAAATATGTGTCTTGTTTAAACGATACAAAAAATTCCACCCAAACCAGTAACTGAATAGCAAAAAACAACCAATGAAATAGACCAAATTAAGTAATTAAGAGGGAAGACATTTCTGAGAGTTATTCTAATCCTTTCATGGTTGTCACAAACAAGACTGCAGTTACAAAAGACAGTTCAAAGAGAACTGTGACAGTGTAAAGCAGTGTAAGTTTTCCCTCGTGTGCTTTTTTATGAAATTAAAATATGTACTCTGCATATAAATACATTGTCACTAAAGGTAAATAATGTGAAGTCTTAGGGTATGTCTACACTACAGCACTAATTTGAACTAACTTAGTTCGAATTAGTTAAGTCGAACTAAGCTAATTCGAATTAGCGCATCTAGACTTAAAAACTAGTTCGAACTAGCGTTTTGCTAATTCAAACGAGCATGTCCACATTGAGTGGACCCTGAACTGAAGTTAAGGCTGGCCGGAACCAGTGCCGGCAGGGCATCAGCTTAGGACTTAGAGCGTGGAGCTGCTGCCTCAGGCTAGCTGAGGGCTGTGCTTAAAGAGACCCGACCCCCACTCCGGATAGACAGTTCTCAGGGTTCCCCGCTTGCTTGTCTACCTCGATGAGGGACAGCAAAGCAGTCCTGTCTTGGAGTGCCCTGAGTGCCCACCCTCGGCACATCACAGCACTCGCCCATCAGCCCGGCTGCACTTGCCACAGGCTGCCATTCGGGGGGCTGTCAGGATCCAGGGGGCCCTGCAGGAGAGCTTCCACCCCGAGGAGCCCGCAGAGCCACCCCAGTCCTCCCCATCGGGGGCTCGTGCCCCATTCCTCCCTCACCTCCTTCCACTTACCCTTCCCTAGGCCCCCTTCCTGATGTAAAAAATAAAGGAAACGTGTGTTCAAAAATAGAAACTCTCTTTATTTAACAAAACTGAGGCCGGGGGGGGGGATTAACCTCTGGGGAGACTGGGAAAGGGAGGTGGGAGAGGGGAAGAGAGAGGGTGGGAGAGGGGAGGTGGAAACCTGGGAGGAGGGAGCTGGAAGGGGGAAGCCAGGGGAAGAAGGAGGAGGGGAAGTCTAAAACTATGGTACGCCATATCTTCAGTATTGTGTAGAGATGGGGTCTCCTCACCTCAAAAAAGATATTTTGGCCTTGGAAAGGGTTCAGAAAAGGGCAACTAAAATGATTAGGGGTTTGGAACTAGTCCCATATGAAGAGAGGCTAAAGAGACTGGGACTTTTCAGCTTAGAAAAAAGGAGACTGAGGGGGATATGATAAAGGTCTATAAAATCATGAGTGGTGTGGAGAGAGTGAATAAAGAAAAGTTCTTCATTAGTTCCCATAATAAAAGGACTAGAGGACACCAAATGAAATGAATGGGTAGCAGGCTTGAAACTAATAAAAGAAAGTTCTTCTTCACAAAGCAAATAGTCAACCTATGGAACTCCTTGCCACAGGAGGCTGTGAAGGTGAGAACTAGAACAGAGTTTAAAGAGAAGTTAGATAAAGTCATGGAGGTTGGGTCCATGGAGTGCTATTAGCCAGGGGGTAGGAATGGTGTCCCTGGCCTCTGTTTGTGGAACTCTGGAGATGGATGGCACGAGACAAATGGCTTGGCCATTGTCTTCGGTCCTTCCCCTCCAGGGTACCTGGTGTTGGCCGCTGTTGGCAGACAGGCGACTGGGCGAGATGGACCTTTGGTCTGACCCAGTACGGACGTTCTTATGTTCTTATGTTCTAAGCTCAGGGTCGGGGGTCTCACTGGACCAACTTGATTTTCATGCAACCCTGCTCCTGGGTTCGCATGTGGCCTTTGGTGGCCAGGCTGGCAGCTATCCTGCCCTAGACGGCCACTTTCCTGTGCCTAGTGCGGAGATCGTGGACATTGGAGGCCTCCCCCCAAACCTGGATGAGGTCCACGATCTCCGCACTAGACCAGGTGGGCGTCCGCCTCTTGCGGCCCCGGGCAGGCTCCTGGGAGCCGCCAGCCTTGTCCTGGGAAGAGGGGGAGGTCTGGGTGGCAGCGGATGGCTGGCTCGTGCCGTGCCAGGTGCAGGGTCTGCTGGCTGGGTGCTGTCAGGCTTGCACCTGGCACGGGCACTGTAGCCAGACTGTGGCCCTTTAAGGGCTCCGGGGCCGGGAGGGGGGCAGACGAGTTTCCCTGGCTTGGCCCAGAGTGGCCACCAGGGCAACCTGGGAAGGGTTAGCCTCCCACTAGTTCGAATTAAGTGGCTACACAGCCCTTAATTCGAACTACTTAATTCAAACTAGGCGTTAGTCCTCATAGAATGAGGTTTACCTAGTTCAAATTAAGCGCTCCGGTAGTTCGAATTAAGTTCGAACTAGCGGTTTGCGTGTGTAGCGCCTATGAAAGTTAATTCGAACTAACAGCTGTTAGTTCGAATTAACTTTGTAGTGTAGACATACCCTTAGTTACTTAAGCAAATTCCAAGTAAATCTGACCTGAATATGAAGGAGCAAATTCAGACTTCCTGTAGGAAGGAAGAATTCCTTTGTCTTAATTATGGAAAGTTAAGAGTGGAGTAACTATGCCAATGACTGTATAAATCCCCTGAGAATGCCTTGTGTGTACTATCACTCAGACTGAGTAGAGTGCCCATGAAGTGAGTAGAAGCACTCTGTTATTACCCATAAACTGAATTCTGGTTACATAGCCTTGATAATAAACTCAAAATAAATGTCCTCTATAAGTAACATTTTTCACAAGGCACCTGCCACACTTATTCTTCATCTGTTCCTTATCCTCTTTGCCTTCTTACTCCTCATGTGAAGGCAATCTCAATGGAAATGCTGCAGAGCCTCCCATTTGAAGAATGTTGCTTCCTTCATTTTTGGCGAACGTAAAGATATCACTGCCTGCATTCATCAGTGACCTACAACATAACGGGTTTATTATGAAGAAAAGGACATTTTCAGAAATGATATTGGCGGCACAAACAGTAGAGCTAGTCACAATTTCTCAGAGATTTTGCCAAGGCTTTTTTACAAAATATATCACTATGTTTTGACTAGATTAACACTCAGCTCATTGTCAATGCTCAGGTTTCTGGAAATATATAGCTCTCAGATGGACTTCAAGGGGGTCACTCAATGGCTTAAAATTAAGCAAGTGCTAAGAGCTTTGCTGGCTCAGAGCCAGAATGCATAGAATCTATGCAAGGCCAAGCCCTAAATAATTCTGAGTCATCTTTTGCCACCTCACCATTCATCCTCTTTGCAAGATCATTCATAAATACTTTAGAATGGTGTTACTACTTCAGAAATTTGGGGCTTCCCCACAATTAACCTTTTCCCATGTTGAAAATTAAACATTTTATTCTTACCCTATGCACCTGATTCTTCACACTGCAATAGCAGTTTTATACACCCATAATGCTGAAGCCACAGTTTTTATTCCATATAACCAATATCTTATGAATGAGTGATGTGATTCATAAACAGTACTTTATGAAGACTGATATATTGAAAAAGCCATGAAATTGATAAAAAACAAACAAACCCTGAATTGGTAAAAAATAAAAAATAACAGTTGCAATGTTTTGGCATAGGAAGCGGTTAGAGCAAAATCAATGTGTTTGTTCATTAAAACAATTTAAATAACTAGGAGTAACTATGGCACCAAGTTGGTAATTAATGCCAGTTTGTCTTCTCTTCAGCAGAAAAACAAAACAGAAACCACCCTTTTCAGTTCTAATTTATAGTGCATCTACTGCTTTACTACCATACCAATTATTCAGGCACTGTCAGAACATAAAAAAAAATTTTCCTTTCTTGGTAACCTTTAGTTCAGCACTTCAAAATAATTTACTCACTCTAGTACAATTATATATCATAAATATTTGAGTTACTGCTCTCTGATTCTTTTCACAAAAATACTTTTGAGAAGGAAAATTAAATATAGTAACTGTCTTTCCTATCCACAAATGAAGACTCTCTAGAGTTTGGAGATATGACTATGGTGAATAAACACTTTAAATTTAATCAAACATACTGACTCTGCAAATTTGAATGGGAGATCTCATCAGAAAAAGTTTCTTCCAAGATTTTGAGTACAGTGGTTTCCATTAAAAAATCAGCAGTTACCAATATTTACTACACGGTGGTATCCAAATTCAACACATTCTTTACCTAGGCTTGAAATAATGGTGATCTTTCAAATACCACTGTGTGGTTCCTGTTGAGATATAGTGGTGGGTGGGTTTTTTAAGAGTTACTACTGTACTCCCTGCTTCCAGTCAGGTCACAAATCCCCTGACATCAGCCTTATTTGTGTTTTTCATCAGTTTTGTTTCTGTTTCCATCTGGAAAGTTCAGAGCAGCAAAAGGATGGAAAGAGGAGGAAAGTTATGAAAGTCAGTCCAAAGGAGCAGGTTGAATTTGTCTATTCAGGCATTGCTCTGCTAAGACTCAATTATGCACAGCCTATACGTTTTGTTGTCATGTCTCTCTTCCCATGCTGTACCCTATCTGTTTCTCCCATTCACTGATTAGATCTTCTCTGTTAGATTGTAAGCTTTTTAGGATAGGGATGAGCATTTTATATATGCTTGTATAAAGCCTGCTAAAATAGGATGTTAATTTGGCTAGCTTCTGGGCATTACCACAATATAAATATGTAGTAAATTAATAACAATAACTGGCACCAGACAAAACTAATATTTACTGACCAGAAGCCAAGTTACCTGACAATATATCAATTATAAGCAGAAGCAGCAAACTGTTAGAGTAGTTAAGAAGTCTGAGCTTATTATTTATGTTCATGCCTTTTCTAACACCATATTTTACAAATTTCTACCTCATATTGAAAGTGACAGATGACAGCAGAATTACATAACAGCCTGTCTCTGTTTGGTTCACCATGCAACTATAAAAAAAGCAAAGAGGACTTACTGCAGTGTCCAACATGCTAGACAGCTTTCTTCCTTATTTTTTTCCCATAACACAGTTCCTGTGAGCCCCATAGTCTACTAGCCCCAGGCCCCCAGAAGAGTTAATCCAGCCCTGGCAAGACCTTGACAGCATGAGGGGCATGACATGAACCTGCAGAGAAGATGTTATAAAACAAAAAAAGGAAGGAATCTAGGTGAGTCTCTTGTTAAGGGAAATTTGCTACTACAGGCAATTTTTCTAATAATTTCTAATTCATGCCTTGTTTGTTTAATTTTCAGCTGCCAAGGGCATAGGAAATCATTTCTCCTTTTCTCCGACTGCAAGCAGACTGGTTTTCTTTTTTACTTTGACCTTCAGCTGCATGGCTGGATTGCAGCTAAGAGTGAGCTGTCTAGCCCAGATAGACAGACTCACCACCCTGCTGAGACTCAAGGTAGCATGTGAAAAATATCTGTGTGGATGTTCCATCTCTGGCTCTCAAGTTCACCCAATTCCCTGGGCTTCAGCTGCAATGTCTATACTGTTATTTTTGGCATGCTAGCTTGAGGCCCATGCCCCACTAATTCAGGTTTGTGTATCCATGCTGGGATGCTTGGTCCCATTTGTAGTGTAGACCCATATACAGTAGTGAAGGACATTTTCACTATAATGTTCTGTTTTTTAACAAGCATTATATAATAGAAGATTTACCCAACATTGCTTGGGTCCTTAACTCAAAAAAAGTTTTGTTTTCCTTTGTTTTGTTCTGGAGCGGGACTTGGCATGAGGAGTTCAGTATGCAGGCTGCCCCAAGAGAGAAGACAACCTTAGCCCTTTCTCACTGCTGCTGCTTGGGGCCAGGTGAGATGCACCTGTCCATGGCTGCTGCAACTCCAGCAGGCTCAACTGGGGGTGGGGTGCATGTCCCCCAGCTGGAGGACAAACACACACACACACACACACACACACACACACACACACACAAACAAACTATTTTAAATATATAGTAGCTAGCTGTCCCGTTCTCCACCCTTGTCCCCTGCTGGCCCAATGGGATTATAGCTTCCTGGTCCCCATCTCTGTCCCCTTGTGGTCATTCCACGGTGTAACTCCCTCCTGCTATACTCCTCGCATTCCATTATATCAAATTCCGGGCACATCCCATTATCCTGGCACAACCAAACCCTGACCTTGCTTTAAGTTATGATACGACGAAGTTACAAACCTAATGTGATGGTCCTAGCTTTTACCATTTAGGAGTTCTTGAACAAACAGACTCACAGATGAATGCACAGACAGACAAACACACATTTCTAAAATATATAGTAAGATATAAGTATATGTATTGCAATTGGAAGTATGTGCACTCCCTTCCTGTAAGCGCAACAAATTTACAGATAATTGAGAAGCAATTTCAATGTATCAGTGGTGTAAATCAGAGGTGAGAAAAACTGTTTTTCAAACTGGATTATGGGTTTATTCAAAAATCAGGATTTGATTTAAACAAAAATGTGGGATGACAGAAAAAAAAAACCCTCCTAACATTGAAGTACTAGACAATTGCAGAGGTTTGTTCTTGTGGTGGGCAGTTTTGATTAATGAATCAAACATGCACAGTTCAATGTAACATTAACAGTTCATGCACAATGAAGAAGGAAGAGCCTGTTTTGACAGAAGCTTGAAATCCCCAGAGATATTAACATTTCAACAAGTCAGAGGGCAGTGATGAGCAAGGGGAGAATGAGCTGTTTGAAAGGTTTAGTTGGGAATAGGAGATCTGATTTACCCTTGTTCCTGGCTTGTAGCTCTTTTCATTAAACAGACTGGAACTTTAGAGGCTGGCTAGTATGCACTGGGCTGTGTTAAGTCCAAAAACTTCACATTCATTTACAACATGCAAAGCTGAGCAATGCACTGAAATATAATAAAAATATTCTTATGAAATGAGGACTAAAATCCCACTTGCAGCTTAGATGAATCTGACTGAGCTATTTCTTTATCCAAGGCTTTAAAAGATTATTTTAAGTGACTATAAAGGGAGGTAAATGTGATTCTCTTTCTATATGTAACATACTCCTCAGAGTTAGTCAATAGGAGGTGGCTGCAAAATTCAGATCCATATTCAGGTTCCAAATCTAATGTCTTGTAGTGTTTATATCTGGGGAATTGGTTTAGGCCCATCTCTGCTCTTGAGAGTTGACAATGATATAGTTCCCAACAATTAACACTGACTGGGGAACAGCACATTCAATTATGTACAAAGTGTTTCTCTGTGAATATCAACCCTTTTAAAAACACCTCCATAGTTTAATACAGCTTGCAAGTAGTAAGCCAGAGTTGTGACTGCATAGTGAAGGTTGGAAATTGCTTTTCATTAAAGCTTCCGCTCACACATACAAATGAGAAAAAGAAGAGAAAACAAAGGAAACAAAATTTATTTTCAAGGTAAATAAAATATGGCATTTCTTAAAAAAAAAAATTTTACTTTTTGAAAAGTGTTCAGCTATACTGAATTAGTAGGGGCTTCAATGGAACTTTGACAATTTACAGTGACTTTGGATCTGCTGCCTAACTTCACAAGAAAGAGCTAGACAACAATAAATGTCCAAAAGTATGGAAAAATAAATAACCTATATCCCCAAAACTCTCCTAAAATCACAGAGAATCTTAACTTTTAACTCCTAATGGCTTTCCCTACTTAACTCACATTTTTACTTCAAACAGATCTATTAACAAAATTCAAACAGCTTTCAAAGGGAAAATAGTGCCTCTGGGCATGCAAAGCTTTGTGTTTTGAGCCAAATCTGTCTTATGTGTATGTTCCAGATACCATAGCTCTCAACTTTCTGGTGGGAATCCTTTGGTACATTCAGTTTTTATTAAGGTTAGGAATTATTGTATCACATGTTGATGTAAACTGTCATGTTAAAACAATAATTAAGAATGCGTATTTGAAAAAATATTTGTTTTATTTTTCTGTCACCATTTGTTCCTCATTTAAAATGTTTTACGTGTCACATTGTTCTCTCTCGTGAAGGCTGTACACAACTTTGATCATGGCAGGTTCTAATTTTGAATTCTTTCACTAGTCTGTATTGGAAAAATCTATATATCTCCTTTAACACAGAAGTTGATAGGAAGAGCTAAGCTCCACCAGTGGCAAACAAATTACCTCTGAAGGTAAAAACCCTAAGGTCCCTGCCAGGATGCCTCTGGGAAAATTCCTTCTCAGACACAGGTTTGCTTATTACTTTAACCCTGAGTATGTAAGTAGGATTCGTGACAGTTAATAATCTATTCTAATTTATGTTCGCACCTCAGAATACCACTGGTGTCCAAGCTTTTTGTTCTGGAACTTCTATAAGATACACTGTGCCAGAAGCTAGAGAGAGACTTTCATAATACAAACATCACAATTTCTTTTTTACTCATACTTCCATATTCCTGGTGGTTTCACAACTAATATCTATGGGAGTGAATTGTGGGACTGAGCAAGCTGGATATGCAAATGCTAAGGAAAGCACTGAAGTGATCGGAAGCACTGAAGTGATCAGAAGGCAGATGACTCATGCTGTAGTCTATTTCTTGCTCTTTTCAAATTCCTATGGGAAATGAGTCAACTCCCAGTGAAGCCAAAGTAAAGATCCTGTTGGCTTCGGTGTGATGGGAGTTGGATGGATCCTTGGTGTGTCCATTCTGAATCTGGCTAGATGTTGCTTTATTGACACCTTCCACAGAATAAGGGTATGTCTACACAGCAAAGTTATTTTGAAATAACAGCCGTTTTTCGAAATAACTTTACTAGTGTCTACACAGCCAAACCACTATTTCGAAATTAATTCAAAATAGTGGAGGGCTTATTTAGAATTTGGTAAACCTCATTCCACAAGGAATAACACCAAATTCAAAATAGCTATTTCGAAATAAGTGCTGTGTAGACACCTATATTGAAATAGGGGGCCACCAGCCTTCCCAGGGTGCCCTAGTGGCCACTCCAGCCTCAACCAAGAAAACTCCTCTCCCTCCCCCCTCCCTGGAGCCCTTAAAGGGGTTGACTCTGGCCACAGTGCCTGTGCCAGCTCCAAGCCTGCCATCCCAGAGCCAGCAGTCACTACCCCGACCCAGTGGACCCAAAACATAAGCCAGCAAGCCACTGGCAACCAGCCCTCCACAGCTCCCCAGGACCAGTCTGCCAGCTCCCAGGAGCATGCCAGGGCCCAGAGAAGGAGGGCGCCTTCCTGGTCCAGGGTGGAGATCATGGACCTTATTCAGGTTTGGGGGGCATGCCCCCAACGTCCATGATCGCTGCACTAGATGGAAGAATGCGGTCGTCTATGGCAGGATAGCTGCCAGCCTGGCCACCAAAGGCCACATGCGAACCCAGGAGCAGGTTTGCATGAAAATCAAGTTGGTCCGGCGAGACTCCCAACCCTGAGCCCTGAGCTTCCCCTTCCCCTTCTTCCTCTTGCTTCCCCCTTCCAGCTCCCTCCTCCCAGGTTTCCCCCTCCCCTCTCCCACCCTCTCTTCTCCCCTCTCCTGCCTCCTTTCCCCAGTCTCACCAGAGTTTCATTCCCCCCCCAGTGTTGTTAAATAAAGAGAGTTTGTGTTCATGAAAATACGTGTATTTTATTTGACATCAGGAAGGGGGGTTAGGGAGGGGTAAGTGGAAGGAGGCAAGGGAGGAATGAAGCACAAGCCCCCAGTGGGGCAGACCAGAGAGGCTCTTCGTCCTCCTCAGGGTGGAAGCTCTCCCGCAGGGCCTCCTAGATACTGACAGCCCCCAAATGGACCTCCCGGATGGTAGCTTTCAGAAAGTGAAGCCAGGCTCACAGCAAAGTGTCCAGAAGAAGCACCAGAGTGCCCAGGGGCAGCTCTGGCTCCATGTTGCAGAGTGCTGTGGTGTCCCAAGTGAGGGCAACCAGAGCATGCAGAGAAAAAAAATGCTTTGCTGTCCCTCATCGAGGTAGGCAAGCAAGCAGGGAAACCTGAGAACCGGCTGTCCAGGGGGGGTCCCTTTAAGCACAGACCTCAGATAGTCTCAGGCAGCAGCCACACAAAGTAACTCCTGACCTGATGCCCTGTGTGAACTGGTTCTTGCCAGCCTTAAATGCGATTCAGCATCCACTCAGTGTGGACACGCTATTTTGAAATAGCAAAATGCTATTTTGAAATGCATTTTGTGTGTAGATGCATTATTTCGAAATATCTTATTTCGAATTAACTATTTTGAAATTAGATATTTTGAAATAACGCTGTAGTGTAGATGTACCCTTTCATAGTAGCAATTTATTTCAAAATAAGTGCTGTGTAGACAGCGCCAAATTTCAAAATAAGCTATTTAGAAATTGACTCAAAATAAGCTCCGCAATTTGTGTAGCTCAAACTGTACGTTTATTTCAAACTACAGGAGCAGTGTAGAAGCACCCAAAATAACTATTTCAAAATAAACTTATTCCTCTTCACAAGCAGGAGTTATTATTTCAAATAACAAGCCCATTCTTGCGATATAACAGGCTTGGTGGTATGGATGCTTGCCTTGTTACTTCGAAATAAGGGGAGTTATTTTTAAATAATTCCCCAGTAAAGACATGCCCTTAGTTTCTAATAATAAGAATTTCTTCTACAAGCTGGGGACTCACCAGCTGGAATTTAGAGAGAAAGAAAAAGAGTTGTTTGAGGAGGCCAATCACAAGAAGATTATGAACCACCAATGTGGTACAGTGAAAATGGCAAATGCAACTCTAGGATGTTTTAGATTAGGCCTTTCCAAAAAAGATTGTGTAAGGTATTGGTAAGGCCTCATTTGGAATACTAGATAAAATCTTGATGACCCAGGTTCAAGAAAAAATAATTTAAACTACAACAGGTGCAGAGAAGAACTATGAAGATGATCAGATGGGGTGGAGGGTCTATTTTACAAGAAGATTGGAAAAGCTTGTCTTGTTTAGTTTAGCAAAAAGAAGGCTAAGAAGGGATATGACTGTTCTCTATAAATACAATGGGAAGGGAGAACGGTAAATATCAGGAAGAAAGCAGAGCTATGTAAACTCAAGGACAATGCTGACAAAAGAACAAATGGGTATAAACTACCCTTGAATAAATTCAGACTGGAAATTAGAAAGTTTCTAACCATCAAAGTAGAGATGTTCCAGAACAGCCACTGAATTGTTGTTGTTAGGGGCAAATAATTTAATTTTTAGAGAGAGCTGGACACATTTAGGAGTGTAACTGTATGACATGGCTGCTGGCGATGGTGAGGGGCAGGGCCCAGGAGCCCTGATGCTTACTTCTGTTTTATGTCTTTTGTTCCTAAATCTTATGCTTGCAGTGACACAGGAACATTTTTAAAAGTGGGGGCGCTGAGCCTCTTTGCCCCATTCACGCCACACCACCCACAGCTGAGGCTGAAAACAAAGACCCAGAACGTGGGCCAACAGCCGGGACAGTCATGCAGGGCCACAGCCAAGAACCCAGCACACAAGGTCGGCTGCTGAAAACCTAGTGCTTAAAAGCGTTTATTTCTACATATGTTATTTGAATACATTTATGAATGAGAATATTATAGCTCGATGGAATTCAGCAAATATAACATTAATTGGAGATTTGGTGTCTTTCAAGTATGGAAGTCATGTATCTATGAAGCTATTGGGGATATGGAAAACCAGTGTGTTTTTATAGTGTAGAAAACTGTAGAACTGTATAGAAACTTTACATTAGAAGAGAAGTCAGTCTTACTTTGTGCTTGAATTTGATGAAAGGTAAAATTAAAGGACAAGAAAACCATAGAAGGGTACCCCAGAATCACATTCAACATTCAGGTTCATAAACCAATTGTATATTTAATATGAATCACCAAGATGCAACATCCACAACACACATATTGTACCAACAATAATTGTATCTTTTGTAAAGTAGAAAATATTGAACAGTAAGGTTTTTAAATTTGTTACAAGCACAACTGATTAAGATTTCAAATGACCACTCTTTTATTGCAGACCCTGTATATTATAAATCAACTTAATTTGTTCCCCAGGCTAATCTATCCAAGTGCTCTATGTGACTCCTGCCATATAAGAATTTCACAGGTCAGAAAAGCATTGTGAAGAATCCTAGAGGTCATTTAAAACATGTTAGCTTTCTAAGTGGTAGAGGTTCCATCCAATCAAGGGAGGTGGGGGTAGGGGAAAGAAAGAAAAAAGAAAGAAATACTTTGTTTCCGATAGTCCCATTCCATGGGAGATAAGATCTGACAAGAACAGTAACAAAACACTACAGTATGTGGACCTGAACATATGCTGTTTTTTTTTCTGATTAAGACAGAGAGAGAATGAGAGCAAGTGAAAGTCTATCTATGTATATACAAATGCATACAGTAAATATCTGTGAATCATCTATCTATAGTGTGTATGTATCACTGTATACAAAAATATTTATCTGTAGAAATATATAAATAACAAACATAAACAGTAATAGTTTGTTTATGAGTACTGTAAATATATTGTGGCATGATTAAGGCTTTCGCAGCATCATTTCTCTGTATGCATCAGAATGTAGAGAAGAATCTGCTGACACACAACATTCTGGTGGACAAGAATAATTTAAAGGTAGCAAATAGCATAGACTGTATTTTCTAAGACAAAAACAATGAGAAGTCCTGTGGCACTTTATAGACAAAGGGTACGTTTATACTTGCTCCCTAGTTCGAACTAGGGATGCAAATGTAGGCGACCGAAATTGCTAATGAAGCAGGGATTTAAATATCCCGTGCTTCATTAGCATGATCTCGCCAGAGCGTGACTCCACTCAACAGCTGATTCAAAAGTGAAAGTGCACGCCGGCATGCATTAGTTAGAACCAAACCCCTTGGTTTGAACTAACATTATTTAACTAACTTAACTTAACGTTAGTTCAAACAAAGGGGTTTGGTTCGAACTAACGCGTCCCAGCGTGCACTTTCACTTTTGAATCAGCTGTTGAGCGGAGTAACGCACCAGCAAGATCATGCTAATGAAGCACGGGATATTTAAATCCACGCTTCATTAGCAATTTCGGTCGCCTACATTTGCATCCCTAGTCCAAACTAGGGAGCAAGTGTAGACGTACCCTAACAGATTTATTGGAGCATAAGCTTTTTGTGGGCAAAGACCCACTTCGTCTGTTAGTCTATAAGGTGCCACAGGACTTCTCATTGTTTTTGCAGATTCAGACTAACACGGCTACCCCTCTGATACTTGTTTCCTAAGACACTTATTAGCAATAAGTAGTACTTTGCCATGGGCTTTTGGGTATTTTAACTCTTCCCTCTGGAGTCCAAAGGATTGATGGTTCTTTAGCCTTCAGTGGAATTTTCAACCTCCAGTACCCTAGTGCAGGCTGCCCCGTCCTTCCACTTCCTAAACAAAAACCTTGTGAAGTACATATTTTAAAGATGCTCAACAGGAAGATTTCCACCTCTGAGACTGACAATGAGACATCTATACACAGGAAGGCTCCCAGTGAGCAGATATGCAGAGAATGGTTAAAGGCAAAATTCCATAAGTATAGAAATTTTCAGGGCTGGCCTTACCATGAGGCAAACTGAGACAGCCGCCTCAGGTGCCAGACTGGGGGGTGGGGGACGCCACTAGGACCCAGAGTACTGCTGATGCATATGTATTCTCTCTGCTCTAGATGCACAGAGATGGTGGAGTGCCATGAGAGGCGTAGAACACGAAGAAGGCAGAAGTGAGACCTTTCAAAGTTTTGGCACAGGCGAGGGGGCACGAGGGTGTCATTTGAGCTCCCCGCCTCAGGTGTCGAAATGTTGTGGGCCGGCCCTGGAAATTTTCCTGTTAAGAACTTCAGGGTCTAACTTGTATTTAAAGATAATGACTCCATGATGAGAAATACGTACTACAACTTATTAGGTACATTTAGTTTCCATCTAAAAAATACATATGGGACCAAACCTCAAGCTGTGATTTTGTTCTGAACTTAGCAAAAGCAGGATCTGATGTTTGATTCACCACATTACAGTGTTCAGATTCAGGTCCTCCTCAAAGTATTTGGATCTGGAGCTGGATTCAGGCCCATATCCTATATCAAAATGCTTCTGCATTTCTGTGACCTTCTCTTTGCATTTTAAGTCTGCCAAAGTCCATGGATTCAAAATGACCACAAACTGACTGAAACTAGATCCTGTGAAAATGAGCAGCTCCTCTGTTCCCACACAGAGAAACTTTCAGAAGACTAAGTAAGTGAGGAGTGTTTGTTGAAAAGGAGAATTTTCGGGGTAGGGAGTTTCAACAAAATAAGTTATACCAAGAATATGACAAATTATAAAATAAACAAAAATAAACTTTGGAGTGATCATCAAAACCAATATAATATAAAATAGAAGATTTGAAGAAAATATGCTTAAGCAGTTTATAACAACGACATGAACATATTTTTTATTACATTTAGGGTCCTCTATAAAACTATAGGATTCTTGCTCTTATCAGTGCAGATCTTGCAATGTATCATGGAAAGAACAAAAAGTGGAATGTGGTTCTTATCTCAACTTGCAATAGAAAAACCAATAAATCTTAGAGAAAAGACTACAAGTGAATTATGAGGGCCTTACCCTCTTATTTATACAATGTATTTTTCTTTTTGTAAGAATGATGGTGTTGATTTAAAAGTGTGGAGAGAAAGATAGAGAGTGGGAGAAAGTGAGGTGGAGAGTTTTTATCTTGTAGAAGAAAATAATAGTTCTATGCTTTCTGTTTTCCCATCACAAAAAGGTAAAACATACACACACCCTCAAACAAACAAAAGCTACCAACATTTTATCAACTGTGAAAACAATGAATTTGGTGCAGTAGAAAATATTTATAGTCTTCAAGCTGTTCAAACAGCAAAATGCTGTAGATTCTAGACATAGAGAATGTCAACCTGTTCACGGGAAAGGCTGAACTCTAGGGGGAAAAGACTAGTTATAGAATCATAGTCTCATAGAATATTAGAACTGAAAGGGACCCTCCCCTGGGACATCCTTTTAGATACCTGACAACTGCTATCATGTCCCCTCTCTGTCTTTTCTTTTCCAAACTAAACAAGTCCAATTCCTTCAGCCTTGCCTGATAGCTCATGTTTTCTAGACCTTTAATCATTCTTGTTGCTCTTCTCTGGACCTTCATCAATTTCTCCACATCTTCCTTGAAATGTGGTGCCCAGAACTGGACACACTACTCCAACTGAGGCCTAATCAGTGCAGAGTAGAGCAGAAGAATAACTTCTCATGTCTTGCTCACGACACTCTTGTAATGCATCCCAGAATCATGTTTGCTTTTTTTGCAACAGTGTTGCATTGTTGACTCATATTTAGCTTGTGGTTCACTATGATCCCTAAATAACTTTCTGCAGTACTCCTTCCTAGATAGTTGCTTCCCATTCTGTATCTGTGCAATGGACTGTTCCTTCCTAAGTGGAGTACTTTGCATTTGTCCTTATTAAACTTCATCCTATTTACCTCAGACCATGTCTCCAGTTTGTCCAGATCATTTTGAATTTCAACCCTATCTTCCACAGCACTTGCAAGTTCTCCCTGCTTGATATCATCTGCAAACTTAATAAGTGTACTCTGTATGCCAATATCTAAATCGTTGATGAAGATATTGAACAGAACCGGTCCCAAAACACACCCCTACGGAACCCCACTTGTTATGCCCTTCCAGCATGACTGTGAATTGTTAATAGCTACTCTCTAAGGATGGTTATCCACCAGTTATGCACCCACCTTATAGTAGCCCCTTCTAAGCTGTATTTGCCTAGTTTAGTGATAAGAATATCATGCGAGACCGTATCAAATGCCTTACTAAAGTCTAGGTATATCACATTCACCACTTCTCCCTTATCAGCAAGACTTGTTATCCTATCAAAGAAAGCTATCAGATTGGTTTGACATTATTTGTTCTTTACAAATCCATTCTGGCTGTTACCTATCACCTTATTTTCTTGCAGATGTTTACAGATGTTTCTTCCAGACATTTACAGATGAATAATGATAATTACCTGCTTCATCATCTTTTATGGCACAGAAGTTAAACTGATTGGTCTGTGTTTTCCTGGGGTGTTCTTATTTCCCTTTTTATAGATGAGTACTATATTTGCCCTTTTCCAGTTTTCTGGCATCTCTCCTGTCTTCCATGATTTTTCAAAGATGATAGCTAAAGGCTCAGATACCTCTTCTATCAATTCTTTGAGTATTCTAGGATGCATTTAATCAGGCCCTGGTGATTTTAAGACATCTAACTTTTCTAAGTAATGTTTAACTTATTCTTTTTTATTTTATCTTCTAAATATACCCCATTTCCACTAATCCTAGATGTGGGGTTATTGAATAGCTTTGGTGGGAAAAGGAATCTCTATTCTGGAGTTGTTACTTTTCTAAGTAATGTTTAACTTATTCTTTTTTATTTTATCTTCTAAATATACCCTATTTCCACTAATCCTAGATGTGGGGTTATTGAATAGCTTTGGTGGGAAAAGGAATCTCTATTCTGGAGTTGTTTTTCTCCCCTTTAACTAGACACAGAAACCAGGGGACATACACACAACAGGAGTTCTGATTGCTGTAGATGTGGAGTAAATTATAGCTATGCTCAAATCTCTACAAAGTTAACCAAAATGGACACAAAACTCCCTACTTCTGTGCTAATCTCTAGGGGTACGTCTACACTTGCTCCCTAGTTTGAACTAGGGATGCAAATGTAGCCAGCCGAAATTGCTAATGAAGCAGGGATTTGAATATCCCACACTTCATTAGCATAATCTCACCCGCATGCTATTCCGCTCGCCAGCTGATTCGAACCAGAAAGTGCGCTCCGGGACACGTTAGTTTGAATCAAACCCCTTGGTTCAAACTAACGTTACTCCTCATTTTTTGAATCAGCTAGCGGCTCGGGCGAGATTATGCTAATGAAGTACGGGATATTTAAATCCCTGCTTCATTAGCAATTTTGGTCGGCTACATTTTCATCTCTAGTTCAAACTAGGGAGCAAGTGTAGACGTACCCTGAGATATGACCCAAAATAACTGTCTTCTGAAATCCAAGTAAATAATACAGTGTATTTGAGATTCTAACAGACTGATTGCCATAAAGTGAGCTCTATGCACTTCTCGGCCTCCAAATCAGCCACTTGCACCTGCAAATATGTTACTGATTGCCTACAGTCTTGATTTACAAAAATAATGATGGTACTTGTGTGCACTAAAATAGTATATGTACATGTGCCCTCCCACCTCCCACATTGTGAAACTCAGGTCCTTAAATTCAAGTGTTTGATTACTGTGAATTTAAAACCTATTTTCTAGACTACAAGGTTTTTTAAAAAGAAGTAGCCTTTTTTCAAAAAAACTTCACCTGCATCTAGACTGCAGCAGTGTTCTTTCGAAAGTAAATTGAAAGGATGCGGCAGTTTTTTTGATCGCGGTAAACCTCATTTTACAAGGAACAACGCCTTTTTTCAAAAGTACTCTTTCGAAAGAGGCTTGTAGTCTAGACGTACCCACAGGGATATACCTCTTTCTTATTTCCTTAACTCAGAAAAAAACATTGTGATGTCCCTCAGGATGGTACTTGTGTATAAAATGCTAAGAAGGCCACAAGTCTGAATTTTTAGGTCAATGTTTCTCAGTCTGTGGATTGTGGCTCCTTCATGAGTCAGTAACTAGTATTGTGGATCCCTTTTCCCATTCCTTCATTTTCAGCCTTTTGCTGAGGTAGGCTTACATACTAATGTTTAACCAATCTTGTGCAGATGCCAGAAATACTCCATAAACCACAGTGGAATGATTTTAGGGAGCATCTGAGGAAGGGCTGGTTGAATGTGAGGTTAAGATATGAAACATGCTGAGAACTTCTGTCCCCAGTGAGACAGCTGACCATTTAAAGCATAAAACTTGTGTTGCTTTTATTTTTAATTTTATTTTAAATGCATCTTTTGTGAGAAAGACAAGCTGGCCTTGTCTCATAGTCAAACACTCCCCCAGAACAAGTGAGCCTTTTTGTTAAATTACAGGAATGCTGAAAGAATTATGATACCATTGGACAACATCCTTTTGTTTTAAATAGTTGCCATTTTTCCATGAAGAAATCAGACACCTTGTTGGTGTTTTCTTATAGTAAACATAAGGTTGCTGAATGGAAACAGGCTAGATGAAAGATCATCAAGCTATTAAATTACTTCCATCTGCAAACACTGTAAATCATATAGACTAAAAAAGAGAAGTTATGGTAAGAACTCTGAAGTGTCATATATTTGGACTTAAAAATGTTCTACTGAAGACTTTATTCTACTGCCAAAATTAAGAAACATGAAATCGTGACTTGAGAGCTGGACCATGTCAAAAACGTTTTGCTTCAGAAATGCACTTCTCCCTCTTGGAGTCTCTCTCTTTCATCTTACGGTGGAAAAGAAGTGCTAGGGATATTGACATACCAGTGTGAATTCTTCAGGATTTTTATTTCCAAAATTATGAGCTTGAAACACCTTCCAACACAAGTTGGAACTATTAGAGCTTCAAGAACTATTTAGAGCAAGTAGTTTATTTGCAAATTATCCATGAATTGGCTTCATTATTTTACAGATATTTCTTATTTACAGTTATTTATTTAATGCACACATATTTCAGACTGGATATCTTGCACTTTTTCTGTGCCTTCAGTCCAGCAAAGTGTTGAACATTCTGGCTTCAAACCAACTAACCATGTAAGCCTGTGCTTAACTTAAAGTGTGTGATTATACCCACCTGGAGTCACATTCAAATTACCGTATAGACCCCCTAAACCTCTTGCCTTAATATTTTCTTTTAAAATTTGATGTTGGGTATGTGGTCATGTAGGTCACACAGGAATCTTTATGCTTCCCTGTTGGATGACTCCCCAAACCACAATGACTTTCAGGATGGCTCTGTAAAAATTTTTATGGTGTAACTACTCATGAAAATACCTATTTGTGACAACTTCTCTTTCCACAAGTAGGATCATGGAAAACTAATAAAATTAGTAGTGAATGTTAAAAATATTTTTCCATAAAAATGTTTACAGCAGTTTTTTTAAATTATCTTAACAATGATATACAAGTATATATAAAATGAGTAAATATGTTTCTTTGAGTACTAAATAATTTCAATATTTTTGAGAGAGTTTTGTTATTTTTATCTCCAGCACTAAGTTGTTCCTTTTACTGCTGTATATTATATCTCCTTATCACAAGTATTTTCAACCTTCTTTATTGGATTTTCAGCCTAGATTTATTTCAGGTTAAGGAAGGAGCTTACTTACGTTTCTTACACTGTATGTTTTTATAACAGAGACTTAGTATGTTTTTTTGCGGATTTCTATCTGTTCAGCACAGGATGTTCATTGCAGGTACTGGCTGCACAGAGAAGTTGAAATGCTGTAAGTCAGTTTTGTTCTCAAAGAGGCCCTGCATAGTTGCTTTGCAAAATACATCATAAATATAACAAAAATATATATACACAGATCACAAATATAAACTTTTAACAGGGGTAACTTCCCTTCTCATTCATCGATTACTTATGTGTATCAAACACATTATTTTAATATAACAAAGGAAAGGATGTTCCTCAAGTTGCCTTTGAATTATACCTGCTCTTTAGCCATATATAGAGAGAACCAAAATGTTTATTTATACATGTAGATCTTTATATTCACTATTCAGTATGTACTGAATGAAATATCTAGGATTTTCTCTAGCAGAAGAAATACAAATGCAGACACTGAAGATAATGACAATAGGTGAAAGTTCTATTTGGCAGTTGTCCACACAGCCTGAAGATATTAGCAAGGGGACCATAGAGATAAATGCCAGATTTTTGTTCATCATTGTTACTGAGAGGCCTGGCTTCAGGTTCAAGAATTTGTTTCCAACTAAAAGGGCCTCCAGGAGTTTTCTTTGATTCTGACTTTGATGAGATCTCTCTTAGCCCTCCCAAGAAGAAGATGATGAAAAACAACAGTGAGGAAGAGTTCCCGAATCCTTCAAAGGAAAATCTCCTGTCTCTTTGGGCCATCTGTCTCCAAGGCTATGTTCAGAAAATAAGATTGCTTTTTGGGGAAAGAATGACCCAGACTAATTTGCACAGCATCTGAATGCCAATGAATACAGTTTATGGAGCACTAGAGTTATGTAACCGTAGACATATTCTATTTATTCAGATTATTTTACATTTCAGCTATTGTTTGCTTCCTAGAAAGATGTTCCAAAGGAAGAAGATATAGTAAGATCCTTTACTTGCCAAAATGTTATCAGTTTGACTAAGGCATCCACATCTTGTTTTGTTATGCAGTGGAGCAAAGAAGGTAAGCTGTAAAGACTTCAAAGTGGAACCACTTGAACCCTGGAATTTTTTTTTCCACTGGAAATTTTGACATTCTATTTTTTTTCCCCTGTAATAAACAAGATGTCTGCAACATGGCTAATGTCTCTCCTTTGCCTTTTTACCTTTGCTAAAGGACCACAACATTTTCATTTGTTCTGATGCAACACTATCTGTCCTGAAGGCATCAAGCAGTCTGATAGCTTTTCTTCAGGTGACAACACTTCAGTTAAACAAGTAACTTCAAGATAGTCGACTGGCTCTTTACTTCCTTTCAACTCTGATGTTGAAAACAAGGATCATTTAGCCTCAAATCTCTAAGGGTATGTCTACACTTGCCCCCCTAGTTCGAACTAGGGATGCAAATGCAGGCATTCGAAATAGTCAATGAAGCGGGGATTTAAATATCCCATGCTTCATTAGCACGATCTCCTCAACCATGAATCCTTGGTTCATGTTCATGGAGCTGAATTGTGAAGGACCTTTAAGGTAAGAACAAAAGGTTAGTAACTCAACAGTGACAGCCCCTGTCTTTCATAAACACTTTCCCTTGGACACTTTAATGTTTTCTCTCAATCTCTATGCACAAAGAAAACAGAGATACAACCCATAGAGCCCCTCCCTTATCTGCCTACAGATCTCTTCTTAAGATTTACTTCCACTATAATACCAAACATTCATTATTGCGTAGATAGTGAAGTAAAACCGCCCCTTTACCCATTCCTCTCATTTCTTCCTCCCTCACTCTTATTAATGCCACCATTCCCGATCCTACCCCTCATTCCAGTTTCAAAAACTTAAAAACAGAAGATCAACATATAACTCATAAAGCTGTGCCAATACTTCATCATTTCCATGTGCTTGTATTTTGTATCTTCATCCTCCTTTCTTCATCTCTTTGGTGTCTTTTAGACTTTGCACCTCTCAGTGTTGGGATCATCTCTCATCTATATGAAGAACATCATCTAGCACAATGGGAACCTAACCGCTACTGAGGTCTTTTGTCACAACCATAATATAAAAGTTTACTACCAATAATAATAGTTCTGCATATACATCCTATGGCTACCCAGTGGTTTTAATGTATGATTAAACAGAGAATTTCATTCTCCAGAGCTGTCAATCCAGTTCTTTTCATCCATACATTAAATCACTAAAAAAAAAAAAAAAATTTGAATACAAATATTTTTCTTTTTTTTCCTCTTTTGGTGTCTCATGTAACAGGGTGATGAGTGCTATGGAGATGACTATAAATAAAATAAGAGTTTATTAATAATATACATGGCTTCAGCAGTATTACAAAGAAAATGAAATCAGAGGCATGCAGTGTTCATTGTGCCAGGTACAAGTCACTACAGAATATTAAAACCAAAAAATGTTTCTCTTTCTCTTTCTTTATTATTTATTGCCTAAAAGATAAATTACTTGGATGTCAAGGAAATATAGCAGGGAAAAATGACACCAATGGCAAGCAGTGGCCAATGCTGGCCAATAGTGGTTAATACTATTTAATCATAGATGTTACAAAAGGTTTAAAAAATCCTTTCTCCCTAGCTTTTTCAAAGCATGGCCTATGAATTTTATGGAGTCCGTGCTGCAACAGAACCATGTTTGAGGACAGAATGCAGCTACTTTGCTTGCTGAGGTCAAGGATATTGTGCTATGGATTATACCAACAGAAGCTGATATGGAACCTCATATGGTTCAGGCCAACTGTCAATAAAGTTCATCCAGCCTGTGTGTTGCAGGCACAGAACACAGCAAATACCATACATCCCTTGTTCCTCTGGCTTCATTGTTTTTTTTGTCAACTTGCTGCTTTAGTAACTTACTTTGAAGTTGCTTTTTCAGGACAACTTCTCAGTAGTAATGAGGAATGGCTGCCCTAAATCCTTCCCCAAAGCTAAGACTGAGACTTTATCATGTATCCTTGGCAAAGTTAACATACTAGATTTTTTGGAACCCAGGACTCAGGAATGTCGTATTTCCTTTCATATAATGAGTGGCAAATCAGTACTGCACAGTAGGGTTCTGTATCTCAGCACATTACCCATTTGCTCTTCAGTTTGATATATTTGTGTTTAAAAGTCACTAAGGCGTCATCTACACTGCAGAACTATTTCAGGATACCAGAAGTTCCCAAAATATCTATTCCACATCTTTAAAGCAGCCCGTTATTTCAAAATAGATTTTGAAATAGCAGGTGTGCTATTCCAGCATCTCTGTAACCCTTGTTCTATGAGGGTTAAGGGATGTTTTAGAATAGCATTTTATTTCAAAATTTGGCTCTGTGTAGACAGCACTAAATTTTGAAATAAGCTATTTCAAAATTGCCTCAAAACAAGCTATGCAACTTGCATAGCACAAATTGCATAACTTATTTCCAGGTAAGAGTATAGTGTGGATGCACCCTTATATTCAGCATTTGAATAAGATTCTTTGTCCTAGTATGCACTTTTTGTTGTTCTACTTTGGGACTAGAAAGGGGGAAAAGGTGATAAGGACAAAGGAGGACAGAATGGTATATCATGAATTGTTTACTGGAGAACCTGTTTCTCAGTAGCCACTGTCTGAACCTAGTAGAAATATGTCTTTGAGTTTTCTTTTATAACTTGAACTATGAAATGTTGCCAGGCTATATTTTTCTTTGCCAAATACCTAACACATTCATCATAGGATGATTGAAACTGATATTATCTCCCTCTGCTACTAGAGTGATGTCCCTACATTTTCATATTGAGTTTGGAATCCTTCCATAAAGATATTATCTGATTAATGCAGTACCTACTGTGGTGCATGTTAGGCATTGACTTCCCACCTGACCATTGCAAACAGCTGCGGAAGACTAACTAAACTGGCAATCTAATTTCAGTGAGTGGGAGGTCAATGCAACATCTGTCTTTCTTATCTTCTGCTTATTTGCACATGACTGCACTTTTTTTTCCTGTTGGTCAAAGAGTCTCTCAACCATATAAGTGAGTCCTGCTTCACAATGTGTTTTATTAAGTTGTCAGACTTCTGCAACTCATTTAAAACTTGTTTTATTTTAAACTGAGTGGTTAAAGTAGACACAGATTTTATGGATTATATATTCCTAATATAGTTCCACTGTTTTAGTTATGATAATGAAGTCATTGGGAAGCAGGATTATGGAATTTATGTGTGTGGTATGATACGTGAACATCAGCATCAATGTCTGACACAAAAATAACAGGAGTAAGTGATAGCATTCCATTTTAGTGATACCTAGATACCTGAATTACATGCTGTTGGGCTTTTTCCCCCTATAGTCTTGTATTCTGACACTGTGAACAGCAGCTTACAGTGGCTTTCAAGAAGAATTAGTGTCCAAGATTAGTTGAAAACTTTGAAATCACCAAGTCCTAGACTCTTACTCACAATGAATAGTAGCTTGCTCTACAGAAAACTCACTATTTGCAGTGGGACCACTCAGGGTCTAAGGTACTAAACAATATAGCCCTAAATTAAAATAGTAATAGAGATGTAGCTGTGTTAGTCTAGTCTAGCTGAAACAAAAAACAGGACTATGTAGCACTTTAAAGACTAACAAGATGGTTTATTAGTTGATGAGCTTTCGTGGGCCAGACCCACTTCCTCAGATCAAACTGTGGAAGAAAATAGGCATGACCATATATACCAAAGGGATACAATCAAAAAAATGAAATATGTGGGCAAAGTTGGGACTTTTCCTTGCAACAAACCCCGTTGCCAACTTTGCCCACATATTTCCTCTGCTGACACCATTATTGTACCTAACCAATTCAGTTATAAGATCAAGAACACATATTCCTGTTCATCCAGAAATATAATCTATATCATCATGTGCCGACAGTGTCCATCTGCTACGTACATTGGACAAACGTCTCGGACGCTTCGCCAAAGAATCAATGCACACAAAACAGATATCAGACAGTATCACAAAGAAAAAACAGTTTCTTGCCATTTCAACCAGAAAGGGCATTGTCTCAATGACTTGATTACCTGCATACTGCTTCAAAGACATTTTCACACCAGGCTTGAAAGAGAAACCTCTGAACTGTCATTCATGCTTAAATTTGACACTTTACGCCGGGGTCTCAACAAAGACTCTAATTATCTTACCCATTACAAAGATAGCTTCCCCAATTATCACCTCTAATATCATTAGCTCACAGACATTTACCTCCCCCCCTCTTGTCCCCCCTCTGTTCTGAAATTTGATTTGTCCTTTTTTATGTGTGTTCATTTTTTTGATTGTATCCCTTTGGTATATATGGTCATGCCTATTTTCTTCCACAATTTGATCTGAGGAAGTGGGTCTGGCCCACGAAAGCTCATCAACTAATAAACCATCTTGTTAGTCTTTAAAGTGCTACACAGTCCTGGTTTTTGTTTCAGCTAAATTAAAATGTTTTTCTACATTAATAAAGATACAAAGAAAGAAGGTAGGAAAGGAGACTATGGTGGGATTTTCAAAAGCACTTGAACGGCAAAGTGACACAAGTCCAACTGAAAAAATCAGTGGGATTGTTGAGCTCCTATCCAGAACTGGGTGAAGATTTTTGACCCCAAAAAATGTTCAGCAAAAAATGCATATTAAGCAACATCAGTGTGTTTCATAGATTCATGTTGCTTTTGCAAATTGTTCATCTAAAACAATCAGAAAACACTAAGATATTTTTTATTACATTTTCTAAAAGTCTATTTATATTCCCAGATAAATGTATAAAATACCACTCGAAATCTAAACAAAATATTTCATTCAATCCACTTTTAAACTTTTAAAGTTTTGATATGCTGGCAAAAAAAGTTATATTTTTCAGAAACGTTAGCAAATCAAAAAGTCAATTATTCAGTTGGCTATACTCCCACTTAGTTACTTAATCATTTAGTTGCTGTGGAAATTGCCAACCTAATGTCATATTTGGAAATTAAATTCCAATTTCACACTCATTAAAATTAAACAATTATTTTTAAAAAAAGCTGTGATTACAGATGACATGTTTTCTAAAATGTTGCTGCTAGTTATCTTCAATCTGCAATTAACAGGCATTATCAAATAGAAGAGGGAAAGAAAGTTACTAGAGATAGGAATCAAGAATAAACTATTATAGAGTGAAGATAAGTTAGTCAGTAGAAATGTATATATGAAATTGTAGTGGTTAAAAAATGAAAAGAAAAAAAAACAGCTAGGTATACTGTTGTTTGGAGTAAAAATAGAACATTGAAAACAAGTGGACTGCTCTGCTCTCCTTTTATGCTCCTTCAGCCTCAGAATGATTTGCAGGTGTGACAGGGTGGTGCTGGCTCAACCCAGAACAGATCTTTAACCCCTTGTTGTCCAGTGTGAGGTTTGAACACAGGTGGTGATGAATATGGGAAATATTTAAGAGTTTGATTTGACTTAATGTTAAAAGGAGTTTTCCTAAGCAAAGACATCAGGACTCAGCATGAAATAAGGCTTAAGGAAGTAATTTTAAAATCACGTGTGAATGTAAAAACCGAAACAAGAAAGGAAGACAAGGTAAGAAAGGAAGTGATAGTCAGCAAGGATTTACAAAAAGAAGATGCAGTCTAACAAAGCTATGCAATTTCTGAGGTACCAGAAATGAGAATGGTTAGAGGAAGAACACTTCTTTGACCTTCAGATATTTTACGTAAGTAGCATTTGTGGTTAGTGTATAATGTTAGTAAAATGGTATTGACAGTGTCTGGAAGAAAAACCTAATATGCAATGCCTGAGACAGCATTAAATGTTTAGAAAGCTAGTAGGATAGAACTAACAATGGAATGTCATAGGAATCGATGCTGAGTGCAGATTTATTCACACCGTACATCATTGAATTGGAGTGTAGAATGGGCCTGGCTCCAAACTCACTGAAGTCAATTGAAGTCTTTCGATTAACCTCACTAGCATTTGGAACAAGTAAAAAATACAAGAAATAATGAATATTTGCACACAATATAAATCGGTCAAGGATGGCCAATATAAAACAAGTGGGAGATTATAGCCAAAGATACCTAGAAAACGTAGGACCAGGAGCAGAAAAGTGACTTATACATTTTACTGTAGAAGAGAAAAGAGGAGAAGGGACAGTGTTCTGAGTACCCCCCCGCCCCCAATGTAAAACAGACCTGGAGACAGATGAATTGGTCTAGTCACCCCAGGTTCTTTAGTATGATGATTCATAGACCAGCATCGTCCCTGGTAGCAGATCAGCCTGGCATTACATGTGAATCATACTTTTAATCATCTCCATAATAACATCCATGTTAAATTTTGCTTAAACCACATCATGAACAAACTAATGAACAAACTAATCTAGTCTGGGTAAAATGTTATGTACTTTTACCGAGAAGCCAGAATTGATAAACAGCATATTAAATAACATTCAATGATTTGCCTACTCATGAGTTAATCTCTTTTCTTCCTAGCCATAGATCTCATGCCTCACTTATTACAAAGTCAGCCCCTTGATTTAAGTTATTAAATCATTCTAAACATTTTTAAGATTACTCAATCAAACCTTGAAACTGCTTTATCTCATATCATTTGTTTGATGACAGCTATTATCTTTAAAAAGTATGGATGACTCTAATTACAAAGTTATGAAAATTTTGCAGAAACCACTAATGAGCAACATACACCTGAGTGGGTCCATGAAAGACAGGAAAGAAATTCCTCAACACGTCCCTCTCACCCTGAGGAGGAATTATGTGAATATCAGGTTTTGATGCTGTCAAAGTTCAACTGCGGAAGATCATTGTAAAAGGTGGGGGGAGCCATTACAGGCAAGAATATATAATTCAGTGTACTGAGCAGTCTGTTATGTCAATATATCATTTATCATGTTGAAGCAACAAAGAATAGATACCTACACAGAAACGGAGGAGTGGGGTAATAATTATGTACAAATCCAGGAAGAACTTATTAAGACAAAGGTAAGGATGTTTCATGAAGTAGTTCTAAAGAGTGAGGTTGGGTACAGTATTTTCAGAGAGAGTCTGTAATATTTACTCATGTTAAATGGTCTTAAGTGATTGAACCCACTGACTATTAGCCAACTGGAATAATCTTGCCCTAATTTTGGGATGGCAATCTCATATATTGAATATCAAATTTCACCTCGCTCAGCAATCTGACCTTTAGGCTTTCATGGAGTCTCTCTGAAAGGAATCCGGCTCTGCACAAGGATAAAAAATCCTTGTGTTTCAATCAGATTGCAGAATTAGGGCCCTAGCTCTTCAGGAACATTATCTCTCTGTCTATTGAGAGTGGGATAAGTTCTCAGTCACTAAAACTCACCTTTGGATGGCTAGCATCTGAATAAGTCTAATATACTATATAACACAAAGAAACAATGTTTGCAATGAAAAGATTAACTCTGGAGAAGAAATGGGTGTGGGCTCATTTGGGCACCAGGCCAGTGGAAGCTAAAACATGATTACATCAACCATGCTTAATGTTGATTCAGTCCTGGAGTAAGATGGTGAGAGAGGAAGATGATTGACACTCATTACTCATATCAATCTGTGTTACTTTCTGCAAGGCAATTCACAGAGCAGCTAATATTGCTTCCAGAGAGAAAAGGAGAAGAGAGAATGAGGGAGACATACTTACCCTTTGTTCCCCTAGATACAATGCCATAATTACAGTATAGAAGAAAACAAGAACAGAAAAGTAAAATAATATTAGAAAATCCATAATAATAATGACTAATACATTTGACATCTGGCACTATGTTGCATCTGTATAGAGTAACTGAGCTAACTAATTGAATCTGTTTTTCTTAATTTTCATAACACAAGAGAATTTATGAAAATATGAAACTCTCCAAAATGTCATTTCACGACATCCAGGAAATAGTTGAAATGAGACTTCGGAGGCTTAGCAGTAACATGGCCATTATTTCCTAAAAACACGCAGTTTTAATATTTAGCTAGTAAATTTAAGGGTCAAACTCTTCCTTGACTTGGCTTCTCTTCTCCTACCATTGCAAACTCTCTATGACTTCATGTTTGTGTCCCTTTTTTACCTCTTGCAGTCACACATCTAGTCCAGTGGATAAATGTAATTTATTTCTACACAAATAAAGCCAAAGTAGTGAACATGGCCTGAGGAAAATTGTTCTAGATCCCAAGCCAGAAAGAGAAGACAGTGGAGATTACAATTTAATACTGACAGAACCCAAGGAAGGCAGCACCCTAAGGAAACTTTAGCTAATAATGGCTGACTACATCCTGGGAAAGCACATTATTGCCCATCTTAACACACAGATATCTTCCCAAAACAAATTGAATAGATATGACTCATTTGCAATGGAGATTTCAAGTCCACTCCAGTAACTCTTATTGTTCATTATTCATATGTCTTGATTTAAATAATAATCAAAAGATGCCAAAGATGAGACTCTAGTCGATGCCCTAACGTGTAATTGGTGTTACAAAAAATGCCAGCTGCATATAAATAATTATGCAAACAGAATCTTAGCCAGTCTGCCACTTATAAAAAATTCCTTTTCACTCCTTGAGCACTGCGGGAAGCATGTCCTCAGCCTTATACAGAGGCCCCACTCAATAGATGCCTTTTGCAGTATACTAGAATATCACCAAATCTGGAGTATTCCAGATAAGGGAGGAAGCAAGTCCCAGGGTCTTCACAGAGAGGAGTGCAGCTTGAGCATCTCAGCTGACAGCAGCTGGGGAAGCATGTCAGGTCCCAGGCTTTATAGTCATAACCAATACATTAATCTCCCCTTCAAGATACATGGTCAGTCAGGTTTGACTCCCTTTTGCACAACTATTCTTTACATGCATCTGTTTCTGAGGCCATATTTTGTGAAGTTTTGACCTTTTGTCAATATTTGTCACTTGGAATACCCATTTTGGAGACAATTCCAATAATTGTCACAAGCTTTCACACAGATAGGAGATTCTGTAAACATGTGGTTAAGTTTGGCTAAATAAAGCCTTTGCAGTCTAAACTGTTTATCACAAGATATATATTGCTAAATCTTCTGACCCAAGGTTATTTACTTCTCCTAACTTTTATTAGGCCTAATGTGGCCTTATGCTAACTATTACTGCCACTAGTCTTCAAGCTAGATGCTTGGCCTCAAAGCCACTACATCACCTATTTTAAAGTAATCTTTTAAGTTTCATTGTTTACTCCTTTAGCTTTAATTTCATTTGCAGTAACTTAGCAAGCAACTTAACTTTTCTCAGATATAAATTATTCTTTGCCTGGTATGAGCTCAGTACAAGGATCAACATTACAAATCCAGGAAGGTACAGCAGTTCATAGACTTGTGCAGATTTGACAGAAGATTTATAAAACAAGAAAATAAATTCAGAACAGGCAGTAAGTAAGCTAAGTAGGAGCAATTTATTACATGTATTAGGCAGGAAGTCAGACTAGATGATCACAATAGCCCCCGTTCTAAAAATCTATTAATGTATTAACTTTGTGTGAACAAAGGACCACCAAAAACCATAGAGCCATAGAAATGTAGAGCTAGAAGGGACCTTGGGAAGTCATTAAGCCCAGTCCTCTGTGCTGAGGTAGAACCAAGGATGTGCAGTTGTATGAGCCCCGGATGCACAGGAGGACTTGGAGCTATCTCAGCAGGATCCTGGAGATAGTTACAGATGTGCTGATAAAACATGCAGTGTTCAGTTCAGCCTACCAACCTACATTAGCAGTGATGAGTGAAAGGAATTTGAATCACAGTACATGAGGTTTATCAACAGCACTGGATAACTGAGGTGAGGACCCATATTGCTCACCCTTCATGTAATAGGGGAGTGGAAAAGATAAACTGCATCACTGGTTCACTGCTTAGAGATAAGACTTGGAAGTGAAGCCACTTTTTGTCATCTTTGTACATAACACTAGTGGCTCATAATGGGAGACCTGTTGTGGAGAAGTTCTGGAATTTCAGCACAATGCCATCTGCAACAGTCTGTGCACAACAGATAGGCCTGTCCTAGATGACATGAACTCTGCACTCACTGATAACGTAGCTGTAGCTAGAGGACTGGAAGCGGCAGATGGACATGTAAGCCAGCACTGATGGCAGACTGCCTAGATTTCTAGGTGTTACCATTGATATTCCTATTCAACTAGTGGAGGATGTTGTCATGATTAGTGTAAACAGCACCTCCACCGATAGATGGTATATATCCTTATCTTAATATGAAGTTGGCTTGTAGGTTAAGTCATTCTTCTGAATTCAACGCATCAGTCAAGTCCCCCCTGACTTATTTTAAAGGCAGGCTACTGCTTCACCACCGGCTGATGATGCTGCCAGTAAATGGCTAGGCACACATTGCATGTATGCAGAGGAGTACTTGAACCATCCCAGTAAAACAGCCAAATTCTCTGCTGGTCTATATTCACTGAAGTCAATGGGAGCCACACAGGTGCTCGGTGTCACTGAAACAAAGCTGTTTTTATTTAGGTGCCCAAATATGTTCAAGCACCAAGGTTTGAAAATTTGGGTCCCTGTGCTTTAAGTCTGGTAACATCACAATCTGGGTTGCAGAACATTCCTCTGAGGACACTATTATAATTGTCATCCACATAAGGACACCACATCCCTTTATTTGGCTAGACAAACTGTCTATGGTGGTTTGAAGAAAACATACTCTGTCCACTAGAATGCTGATGGAGTTTCTTTTTCACCTGTTTCAACTTACTTACAATTTGCCAAGGTGTTGGATATAAGGTGGAATCTACTGCAGCTACATCTACTGCAATCTTCTCTTTCAACTGACCATGTGTCCCATATAACATTTGGGCCAGTCCTTAGCGCTCCTAAAATTTTCTTTTCTACTCTGATTTTTCTGAAATGTTTGTAACCCTGCCCTTTCATCAAAAGCTGAGGTAAGAAATTCTTGGTATTTTGAGTGGTTTTCTTATGGTGCATCATGTGATTTCACACCTCCTGAAGTTGTTTTATTTACAATGTATTCATTCCTTCTCCCAAGACACATATATCTCTGCAGTGCGAAACACCAAAATGAGAAGGTAGCTTATTGCCACTGGCCTGTGACTGCTGGAGTAAAGGAATGTTTGTCTGAAGCATTTTTGCTGCTGTTGTTGTAAGGGGCCTTTGGATATAATTTTGCAAGAAGAGGGTAAATGACATCCTGACTAAGATGAACCTTATGTGACCGCGCCCCCTGCAGGGGGGGGTGGGGCGCAGGTCCGACGTCCTCTGTCCGCCCCTCCATTTACCCCGACCTGGGACGTCTGGCCACCTGAAACCGGACTGCTCGGCCCCTTTAAGGCCGCACACTTTGGTTATGAGTCTAAACGTCTTGCTGAGTTTGCTCTCCACTGGAGACGGAGGAGGAAGGGGGGACCAGGCCCACCTTCACTCACAGGCCCCAGCCCAGGGCCCTAAGGACTCGAACTGCACAGCAGTCCCAGTCCGGCTGACAGGGTCGTGCCCCTAAACATGTCAGCCCACGGGCTTGATTCACCGCCCTGCCCTGGGCTACTTCCTTTTTCCTCCTCTCTAAGCTTACCAGATCCCTCTGGTCTCTCTGGGTAGGCGACTCGGGGCTTCTACCCCCCTTCTGGCAGGTCCACTCGCCCTCGCCTCCCTGTTGCCCGGCGGGTTTTAAAGTTCCCGCCGCCCCCGGATGCTGATGCACGCCCCGCCCTAGGCGCCAGCCAGCCTGGTGTTCCGCTCTTTCCCCTTCCGGCAGTCGCTGTGGCGCTCTCCAGCCTTGCCGCAGCTTGGGAGCATCCGGCGCACAGCCGGTAGACGCTCCCTGGCAGTGTCAACAGGGCGCTCGCCCCCTCCAGGTCAGTGCGGGGTCTCGGCGCCCTATCACACACCCCCCCTTTAAGTCACCTGTTGTCCCCTGGGTCTGGCTCTCGTTCTCGTATTGTCTCGAAAAGAAGTCTGCGTTCAAATTTGCGCTCCTGCTCTGTGGGCTACTTCAAATGAATAAGGTTGCAGCGTTAAATACCACCTCATTAGGCGAGCGTTGACGTCCTTCATTGACTGTAGCCAGCGGAGGGGGGCATGGTCCGTCACCACCTGGAATCGGTTTCCTAGGAGATAATATCGCAACATTTCAATAGCCCATTTCACAGCTAGGGCTTCTTTTTCTATCGTTGAATATTTGCGTTCTCGTGGAAATAATTTCTGACTAATATATACGACCGGGTGTTCTCCGTGTTCTTTCTCCTGCGACAACACCGCCCCTATCCCTGTCTCTGACGCGTCCGTCTGTACTATGAAGGGGCGGTTGAAGTCTGGTTGGGCTAGAACAGGTGCATGGGTTAGTCGATGTTTTAAGGTTTGGAAGGCTTCCTCGCATTCCACTGTCCATTGTACACTTTGTGGCATCGTTCCTCGGGTTAAGTCCATCAGGGGAGCTGCCAGTGCCGCAAAATTGGGCACGAAACGCCGGTAATACCCGGCCAACCCCAGGAACTGCCGTACTTGCTTTTTGGTTTTCGGGGCGGGGTGATTTTTTAGCGCGCTGATCTTGTCTACTAAAGGGCGGAGCTGGCCCCTCCCGACGGTATAGTCCAGGTAGGTTACTTCTCGGGCTCCAAACTGGCATTTGCTAGGGTTGGCCGTGAGGCCTGCCTCCTATAGGGTCTTGAGCATGGTCTCCACTTGCTGTAGATGTTCTGACCAGGTCGTGCTATGGATAATGATATCATCAACATAGGCCACCGCGTATCGTCCATGGTCTCTCAGGACTTTGTCCATTAATCGTTGGAAAGTTGCAGCAGCCCCGTGGAGGCCGAAGGGCATTTGTACAAAGTGGTACAACCCAAAGGGTGTTGAGAACGCGGTCTTCTCTCATGAGTTTGGCGTCAGGGGTATTTGCCAATATCCCCGAGTCAGGTCGATGGTAGAAAGGTACTGTGCGTCTCCTAGCCGATCGAGAAGTTCATCTACTCGAGGCATGGGGTATGCGTCGAATCGAGATATGCTGTTAACCTTTCTGAAGTCGATGCAGAACCGCCACGATCCGTTGGGTTTCGGGACGAGCACTATTGGACTCCGCCATTTGCTACGCGACTCTTCTACTACGCCTCACTGGAGCATCCGCTGCAGCTCCTTTTTCACCGGGTCCCACATCTTCCGCGGGAGGGGGCGGATTGGCTCCCGCACCCTCTTCCCAGGTTCCGTTGCTATATGGTGGTAAGTCTCAGTCGTCTGACCGGGTTGGTCGGTCAGCACCTCTGGCAATCTCTGCAAGAGATCCTCCATTTCCCTCTTTTGGGTCGTGGACAGGCTGGCCTTTACTTGGAATGATATCGGGGGGGGGTTCGCTCCTCCCCTCCGGCCCGAATTCGGAGCCGGGGGGCATAGGATTCACCAGCAGGCTCTTGCGCTCCTTCCACGCCTTAAGGAGGTTGACATGGTAAATTTTGGTACCCTCCTGGCCCCCTGTCAACCTTACCTCATAGTCTACCTCGCCCACCCTCCACATCACTTGAAAAGGCCTTGCCACTTGGCCAACAGTTTTGAGTCTTGCATGGGCAGCAACAAGAGGACCCTATCCCCTGGCTCGAAGGTCCGCAACCGGGCACCCACGTTATAGTACTTAGCTTGCTTCTCCTGGGCTGCTTCTAGGTTCGTCCGGGCGAATTCCCCTAGCTTATGTAGCTTTTGTCGGAGACTGAGGATATACTGGACTGTCCCTTGCACCCTACTATCCTGTTCCTCCCAGTTCTCCCTTATCACATCCAATATCCCTCGGGGGCGGTGCCCAAACAACAGTTCGAAGGGCGAAAAGCCGGTTGACGCCTGGAGGACCTCTCGGATCGCGAACAACAGCGCCGGCAACATCCGGTCCCACTCCCCCGGGTCTTGATCTACGAATTTGTGTAGCATTCCCTTGAGGGTCTTATTAAATCTCTCCCCTAGTCCATCCATCTGGGGATGGTACACGGATGTCTTTAACGCTTTTATCCGTAATAACTGGCACAATTTTCTCATGAGACGGGATGTGACGTTTGTGCCTTGATCTGTCAGGATCTCTTTGGGTATCCCCACGTGGGAGAAGATCTTTACTAGTTCAGTCGCTAAATTAGGGGCAGTGGTATTCTTCAAAGGGACAGCCTCCAGGTAGCGCGTGGCGTGATCAATCACGACCAGGATATACTTATACCCCGCCTTTGTCCTCTCTAGCGGGCCGACTAAATCAAGGGCAATCCATTCAAACGGGACCTCTATCAAGGGGAGGGGGACTAAGGGGGCCTTCGGCACCCCTTTTGGCCGAGCCCTTTGGCATTCAGGGCAGGAGCCGCAGAAATCTCTCACCTCGCGGTACACCCCAGGCCAATAGAACCGTTGTAACACCCGCTGCAATGTTTTCTCGTACCCCAGGTGGCCTGCCCAGGGGTTGGCATGAGCCACTTCCAGGAGCTGGTGGCGGTACCGTTGGGGCACTAGTAATTGTCTGACCACCCCGCAGCTGTCCGCCCCCACCGTGATACGATATAAACGATCCCCGCGTACCTCAAAACAGGGGGTTGCGTCTCGTTCTCCTTCTGACTCCGCATGCTCCGTTGCTTCCCTCGCCTCGGTCCACACGTGCTGCAACACCGGATCCTCCCGCTGTTCCCGGAGGAAGTCCCCTTCCCACAACCCGAGTGGAGGTTCTTCGATGGGCTCGTCCCTCCTGGGCGCTGAGGTGCCTTCCTCGGGATCGACCATCCATCCTTCCCCGGGGCTCCCAGGTTGGTCCCTCTGGCTGTTAGGGTATCCCACCATTCCCTCTTGGGAGGAAGGGGGCTCCTGTTGTTGCCACTCTCGCACGGCCATCGAAAATCCGGCCCAGTCTCTCCCTAATAGGACTGGGTACACCAGTGTTGGTGCCACCACCACATAACACCAGCTGCTATGATTTTTATCCATTATCTGAACCCATGTAGTCGGGTACTTATGCAGATTGCCGTGCACACACTGCACGTGGACGGGGGGACCCCAGGGCCCTCCGTCCCTCACTAGGTCTCCCCTCACAATTGTCTGGCTGCGGCCCAAATCTACTAGAGCCAGTACTGGGCGGTCATTGACATAGATCGGCCGCATGATCCGGTCATTCCCTTCCCCGAGGTGTCCCCTCTCCCCGGTGAGGGCCCGAGCATACGTACAATCCATGTAAGGACACTCTTTTTGAAAGTGTCCTTTTTGACCGCATCTGTAGCATGCACCTCCGGGGGGGCCACCTTGTCCCACGGGCCTCCCCCCGTCATCCGCTGGGTGGGTCTTCTCAGAGTGTATGTCTTTCGGCGGGGCCGTCCAGGCCGGCGCCAATCTCCTCCCTTCTCCACGGGCCCCCTCCCAGCCCAGCTGTCACCTCGGGCTTCTTCTGGGGGGCTGGAGGCACGGTGGGTCCGGTCGGGGTGGCGGGGTGGTTTTGCTTACCTTTGGGGGAGCTTCTGCTGCCTCCGCCGCTTCATAGTCATTCATCAAGTCAACCGCCTCACTGATTGTGGAGGGATGATGGCGTCGCACCCAGCGCTGCCCTCCTGCCGGCAGGATGTTCAAGAACTGCTCTAATACTATCGCCTCTGCTACCTGCACCCCGGTCCTCTGCTCCGGCTCGAGTCACCTCCATGTGCCTCTGCGCCACCAGCCAGGGCCTTGCTCCTGCTGGGTATCGCTCCTGTCGGAACTTCTGGCAATACGACTCCGGGGTGATGCCCATTTGGTCGAGTATCGCCTCCTTCACTTTATAATAGTGAAGGGCGTCCCGAGTACTCAGACTCCGATAAGCCAATTGGGCCTGCCCCGTTAGGTAAGGGGCGAGAATCGTGGCCCATTGCTCATCTGGCCATCGAGCTGCCGTAGCCACCCTCTCGAAGGTGGTCAAATACACCTCCGGGTCATCTGCTGGCCCCATCTTAGTTAGTCGGATGGCCATTTGCGGAGGGCCTCCCCCTTCACCCTCATAACTCACCGGACTGACCCCACCTCTGGTGGGCATCCCGTACTGATGTGTCCATTGCTCCTGTTGGCTTTGGAATTGCTCTGCCAGCTCCCTCACCAGCTGCCGCTGCTGCTCCTGGTGTTGGGCCAAGAGCTGTTGTATAAGGAGTGTTTGTTGTTGCTGATTCTGCCGCTGGTGTTCGGTGAGCCATGCTAGTATCTTGCCGGACTCCATCTCCGACTCCCGCGTCGATTCGCCCCCCAGCGGGGAATGAAAAAAAAGGGAAAAAAAAAGGAAAAACCCTCCAGGGGAATTAGTTCGCCTCCTACCCCTAGGAGCACCCCAGCTCCCCCCCTCTATTCCCTAGGGTCTTGGGGTAGCAATGCCCACATTCTCCACCACCTTGTGACTGTGCCCCCTGCAGGGGGGGCGGGGCGTGGGTCCGACGTCCTCTGTCCGCCCCTCCATTTACCCCGACCTGGGACGTCTGGCCACCTGAAACCGGACTGCTCGGCCCCTTTAAGGCCGCACACTTTGGTTATGAGTCTAAACGTCGTGCTGAGTTTGATCTCCGTTGGAGACGGAGGAGGAAGGGGGGCCCGGGCCCACCCTCACTCACGGGCCCCAGCCCAGGGCCCTAAGGACTCGAACTGCACGGCAGTCCCAGTCCGGCTGACGGGGTCGTGCCCCTAAATGCGCCAGCCCATGGGCTTGATTCACCGCCCTGCCCTGGGCTACTTCCTTTTTCCTCCTCTCTAAGCTTACCAGATCCCTCCGGTCTCTCTGGGTAGGCGACTCGGGGCTTCTACCCCCCCACCTTCTGGGAGGTCCACTCACCCTCGCCTGTCTTTTCTCCTCTCCCTGTTGCCTGGCGGGTTTTAAAGTTCCCACCGCCCCCGGACACTGATGCACGCCCCGCCCTAGGCACCGGCCAGCTGGGCGTTCTGCCCTTTCCCCTTCCGGCGGTCGCTGCGGCACTCTCCAGCCTTGCCGCGGCTTGGGAGCATCCGGCGCATGGCCGGTAGACGCTCCCCAGCAGTGTCAACAGGGCGCTTGCCCCCTCCAGGTCAGTGCGGGGTCTCGGCGCCCCGTCACACCTTATAAAAAGTCTAAGAAGTAAAAAGTGTTGCCTGATAAAAGGCTCAAATGTATGCCAGAGAAATGGCAGGCAGAGAAAGAAAGACATTGACTTCCAACAGCTTCTCACAGCTGCTGAGCACTGAGATGCTTAAAGCATCATCACTCAGAAAAACCACTCTTAGGCTTGAATGTGTCAGGGGTTAGTAGTAGAAGTTCTAGGAGAAGAAGATGGAAGGAGATTTCCATAGAACCAAAAAATTTTAAAAATAACAACAGAAATGAAACACATAGGGCAACGATATTTGATTTGTGGCTTTTCAAACTCCAAGTGGAGCTCTTGCCACCAGACTGATTAAATGAAAGGAGGGGAAGCTGTGATCTTTTCACTCACATTAAACAGGCAGAACAAGGGCTCAGGAAAGTACCAGAACCTTCTTCTCAAATGTCATGTGCACCACTCCATCTATCCAGCCCTCTTCTCTAAACATTAATAGCATTGCTGCCTCAGTTCCTAGCTACATCTATACCTCCACCCTCTCTTCAAATGTTGGAGCAGGTGGTGGAAGCTGGTGGCTGGGCATTTTTCAGCAAGGGTGCTCCACTCTGGAATTTGTTTCATTCCTTAATGGAAAAAAAAGACTGATCAATTGAACATCAGGGTATATTACAAGAAAATGTAGCCTCCCAAGCTTTCTCTGAATGGATATTTAATGTAGTGACTGGGGCATGTGATGGGTTGAAGACGGTGATTCTATTCTGGGGAGCAGAGGACATTTATCTTTTGGAAATCCTTTTTTTATTTTAGTAAGTTATCTATTTACATGGACTCCATTTATGTGCTTTTATAAACTTTGTATGTTAGCTACAGGTGACACTAATTTACTAAAACTAAACAACAGACAATTCAAAGGCTATGTTTCTAGAGTTAGAGGGAGGAGAGTGGATTAATGCTGGAGACAGGACATGTTAAACCAAATAAGGAATACGCTATTGCACCAACAGAAAATTGCTGAAGAAATGGTGGAAGAATTTTCTGTGTACAATGGATAGCACAATCAGGCTGGTTATTAATTAAAGTTTTTCTGCAAGATAGTGTTTTAAGTATAAATACAACTGCTATATTAAAAGTTAGTAATTTCTGTTTCTTCCACTTTGGTTCTCAATGCACATCCCCAGATTTATAGGACATATGCCATACCCACTATTTCCTATCTTAAGATAATGTTTATGTTGAGTGATGAGTAATACCATCTGTACACTGTTGAACTAAATGCTACTAGTAGTTAAGTTATAGTCAAAACAGAGCACTGAATGCTGGCAAAGCCACAGACTTGTTTGAACCACCCAGTGATAAAATTAACCTTCTGTTTTCAGTGCCATCCCTTTCACAGCCCTTCCCAGAGGAATTCACAGAAGCATGGAGTCAGCAGAACACAGCCCATCACTGTTCCTTTGGCATCATTTCTTTTTAAAGACAGCCAGAGCAGATGA
The DNA here is from genome assembly GCA_032595735.1 of Pelochelys cantorii. Classification (NCBI taxonomy): domain Eukaryota; kingdom Metazoa; phylum Chordata; order Testudines; family Trionychidae; genus Pelochelys; species Pelochelys cantorii. The sequence goes on from CM064331.1 coordinate 31,721,627, forward strand.
TGCAATTTACAGGGGAAACCATTACAGTTGCTTTTCAAACTAATTTAGGATGAAAATTAAACCAGTTGAGATTTTTAAAAAAATTATCTGCAGCATAATTCCTTAGATATTAATTATCCTTCTGCCTCCATGTTGTAAATGGACAGACAAGTTCAAAAATTCCCTACGAGGGAAATCAGCTGTGACTTGATGGTTGAGACCCACACGTTATTTTACATTTCATTAAGATCTAATGATAGACATGAAAAAGAGATCTTATTCACATTACAACGCAGCTCGCATGCACACTCTGTCTGAGGTCACACTGACAAGTACACTGGAAACTGTACTGAAAACCTTTGTTTTCATTCTGAGAGCTTTTGTCATGATCAGAGAACATGACAGTAAAACTGATAGTCCAAGCGTGCTCTGCTCCAATGGGAACACTGAAAGCCGGAATAGGCCTGAGACATATCAATTTGAGAATCACTCCTCTACTGTCAGTCAAGCTTTGATCTAATAATCCTGCTTATCTTCTGATCCTGTCAGCAAATAAAAAATATCTGATACATGTGACACAGTGAGTCATCTGCTTTGTAACACTTGTCTTACTGTCATCTGAAATGTTTTTTAAATGGCAATGCTGGTGGTATTATATTATTATTTAACCAAGAGTATCTTAGGCAATTCACAGAAGACATAGTCCTTGCCTCAAAGAAATCATGATGTGGCAAGAGTCTCATCTGTGCCAAGAACCACTGGGTGAACAGAATATAAGGGAGGAGGGGCTATCAAGGAACCAGTTCTGATCACCAGATTATCAAACTTCCCTTCCCCCAGTTCCCACACAGGTTAGTAGCCTGGTCTCCAAAGGTCCTTATGAAATTTGAGAATTGGTGAAATGTAAGATGATTCTGCCCTGCTGCCAACATGCCTACTACTGACAGCTTCCTGCGGCTGCGATAGAATTTTTATAAATGAAGAAGACCCAAAAGTGCATTTTTTTTAACTTTAAAAATATCAGAAATATCTCACCTGATTGCTGAAAGCTTTTTTCAAGGCCTCTCTCTCAGGAGTGATCAGCCTAACTGAATTGGTATTGGTGCTAACCATTTAACAACCATCATTTCCCAGAAGTAATTAATGAACTTAAATAGGTATTAACAAGACCAAACCTAAAACAGTGTGACTAATACATTCTTCCCCTTAATGATTCAGTTTCAACATTTGGGGCTGTCATGATAGCATCATTTCACTGTTTCTCCCATGATGGTAAAGCCTTCCATAGCTGGTAAGATCTGAAATTCTAGTATAAAAGAGAAGCAGGTTTAAAAAAAAAACGCTAGCAAAATAGCAAGCCAAAAAGGTCAAGAACTTCAATTATTTTTCCCTTCACAGTTGACCTTTAATAAATCTGAAGTGTAAATACTAAACAGTAAATAGAAATTGACACAGCTCAAGACCTTATAGTAGCAAACACAATATATTACGCAGCAGTCTTGATGCAGAAATTTCTGGGTGGAGTTCTGTGACCTGTGGAATGCTAAAGATCATAGTAGATGATCAGAAGGAACCTTTCTGTCCATGCAATCTGTTAATGTGGCTATCATATTTTTAAAATATGTTCTTTTAGAAAGGAGGAGCTAGTTGAGCTAAAATACAAAATACATGATTTGTTTACTTACCAGGTTTGTTTTAGAAGTAACCTAAATTATGTTGCACAAACGTAATGGTATTTGTCTTTCAGAAACTGGCAACAATTTCACATATTTGTTTTGGAAGTTAATACTGCAACATATGCTTCTGTCAGCGACATATCAACAAATTATTTCTATACTGCATTGTATGTTTTTTTTTAATGCACCACAACTGAGGCCTGATTGAGGCTGTAGCCTTAAGTGACTGTAAACCAAACAATTATTTTTCATACCTAATATGTATGCTTCCTAATGATTCATAACATTAAACTCTTACTCGGCAGGGCAGCATAAACTTTCCTGTTTGCTCTAGGCATTAAAAAAAAAACAAAAAACATTTATTAAGTAGCTGTGGGTGACCCACAATGCAATTTAAAATATCAACAGTATTTGCTCAGGGTGGCTTACTTACTGTTAATTGTTTCCAGGAAGTTTGTTTGGAAACGTGTTAGATTATGCATCACACACAATACCGTGTAAGCCAAATGTGCTGCTGTAATACTTGGCACTGCAATTGGTTATGCTTATTTCACTTAAAATAGTTCTTTGATGCAAGCAACAATAAAGGTGTTTCAATTATGGTTCTGTCTTCCACACACAACAGCATTAAATGAGTTGCCACAGGAGTTATTTATGATTGTCTGCCTTGCATCTTGTTATAGATTTTCTTTTACTTCTACAACAAAACCAAATATTTTTTTCTTTCATTCTTTCTTTTAATGTAAAATTAAAGCTAATTTTTGTATAAGGATCATCAAGAAATTCTCTGTACACAACTAATGACTAAGCAAGCTGCCTTAGGCTCCAGCAAAATATAGATCTCAAAGATGACCTGAAAATCCTTCTTTCCACTGCTGTATTCAGGTTTGGCAACTTTCTTCAAAAGTTATGATTATATGCCTAGCTGTTGTGCTAATTGATCTCTCTAAGGTGTGCCAATATATGGTCCATGCACCAAGCCTTTGGTCTCCTCATGGGTTGTCTTCCATTTATCAGAAAGTATCATTTTAGAGACTGATGTACTTATTATATTGCTGTAGCACCCTGAGGCCTCAATCAGGGATCGGGTTCATTTTGTGCTAGGAATTTTACAAACACAGATGAAGGGACATATGTTTTGCCATTCGGTTCTTTACCTCTCCAGAAGGAAATGAAATTTATAGATACAGTTAGAATAGCTATAGCAAAATAAACTGTTGAGAAACAGTTGAGGGGGAAAAAAGTGCTGGAGTTAGTCCTGCTACTTCAATTTTTTTCAGAACATTTTTTCTTATTATAACGCAAACCAGACTATAAACTGTACTGGATTATGGGCTCAGTTAAAATAACACAAAAGTTCCGAGACAATGCTCCCATTGACTGAAGTAGGGTCAGCATTTTGTCCCAGATTATTCTGATTACTTTACTTGAAGCTCTTAAGTGCACAAAATTTGCATGAAAGTCTTTTGAGATTTCTGACACTTCCTGCTTTCTCTCAGGTCTGAAATACGATTACAAAATATCCTATTTTATAATACTTAGGACCCTTTTCTTCCAGTCCATGACAGAAAACTGAATCCATGTTCTTTTCTATGATATGTCTACTTTATACTATTCTGGATGCAACTAACTGGAGATGCCACAATAATATTCATAGTCCATTATAAACATGAAACATTTATTAAACAAAACATCTAGAAAAGCAAACAAATAGATGTCGACATAGCTTAAGTTCTAGCTTCATCTCACTTTCTTACTAGATGCCACACCCTATCTGGAATTTTATATACAATACAGAGACATCTAGTGGCTGAATGTTATAATGCAAAAAGACATATAATTAAGAGACAAGGTGGGTGACATAGTATCTTTTATTGGACCAGCTTTTGTTGGTCAAAGAGACAAGCTTTCAAACTCTCTCACCAACAGAAGTTGCTCATCCACCATGTCTTTCTAATATCCTGGTACTGGCAATTTTTGTGGTAATTTAAAAAATCTAGAACTTCAATAAACTTACACGACAAAGACACTTATAGGATCTTTATAGAGCATTCCTAAAACTGAAATACCCACCTGGAGAAGTGAAACAACAGATTGACAGAGCCAAAAAAGTACCCAGACATGAACTACTTCACGACAGACCCAAAAGAGAGAGTAACAGAATTCCACTTGTTATTACCTAGGGTCCACAACTCAAACCCGTCCAATGCTTAATACACAATCTGCAACCCATTTTGAAAAATGATCCCTCACTCTCAGAAATCTTTGGGGAAAAGCCTATTCTTGCTTACAGACAACCTCCCCTCCCCCAGCCTGAAACAAATTCTTTCTGGTAACCATGCTACACAACCACATCATAAGCCTCCAGGAACCCAGCCCTGCAATCAGCAGCGATGCCAACTCTGCCCACATATCTATACAAGTGAATTCATCACTGGAGCCAACAACATAAGCTTCCAAATCAAGGGATCATTCAACTTCACATCCAGTAATTGGATCTATGCCATCAAATGCAAGCAATGGCCCACTGCTATACATATTGGACAAACTGGACAGTCCCTATGAAAGAGAATCAATGGACACAAATCAGATATATGTAAAGGAAGCATACAGAAACCTGTTGGACAGCACTTCAATCTACCTAATCACTCTTTAAAAGATCTCCAGGTGGCCGTCTTACCAACCTAACATTCAATGAAGGTACAAACAGCTCTTTATGTAAATTCTTGTGTTAGTATCCCCCCTATCTATTGACTTGGATCCTTATCTGCTTTGTTTTAACTATCTAATCTTCAGGTACTTACTGATTGCCTATTCAGCCTTCCTGTTTTTCCCTTTGATTTTTTCATAACCTCTGCTCCTTGTTTCCTGCCCCGCCTTTCTTTTTTGCCTTTCCCCCTTCTCCCCTATTTATTTTGGGTCTGCACATCCTAAACTCAAAACTCCAGTCATCTGAAGAAGTGCCCACAAAAGCTCATGATACCATCTACGTGCTTTGTTAGTCTATAAAGTGCTACCAGACCAGGTTTTTTTAAAGTTTATGGCAAAGACAGGCATTCTGTAAAATAGATGGTATCTAGCCATCCCAAAAATCTATTTTGACAGTACAAATCAGATAAAAAAGGTATGGAATATACCACAGTTTATTTGGGTTCACAGGTTTGAATGTGACACACAAATATTGAATTCCCTCAATGTGCTAGGTATTGCACAGATGTACAAGAAGAAAACAGTACTTATTCCAGTCACATTAATGTCTACTACAGAAATAAAGAAAACTGTTCAGATACATTATACAACAGCTGATGGTACAAAGCTTGAGATGGTGGAGATATATTGCATTGTTAAAATGTTTTATAGTGGAATAATTTTTGTGTCAGAAGGAATTTGAAAGAGAAGAGGCAGGTCATTTAATGCTTAAGAATAGGAAGAGAGATCATCTTCAGAGAAAGGTATGAATAAAGGAAGAAGGTACTGATTGTGTCCTGCCATCTCTTGAAGAGCAGAAGCTTTACAATTCCCAGACCCTCCCTGATCACAAGAGAACATGAAAGGCTACTTGAGGGGTAAAGATGGCAAGAAATGTGAAAGGCTATTTGAGGGGTACAGATACATATGCAATAGTATTCAACTGTAAACAAATCTTGTACCACAGAGATTATTTTTCTTTGTGGCAGAAAATATTTCTGCAGTGCCACAGCCCTGTCTTATCTGCTTGAGAGACTGTAAAAGTAAAGGGGCACATATTTGGAATGTGTTATTTTTAGCGTAGACTCTGTTCTGACAGGAGATACAGGATGCCGTTTTATCTGTTCCTATTTCTTTACCTTTGGTCCTGTTTAGAATACAAACCAGGATATGTGAGGATGCATGTTCGTTCTTTGTTCTTGGACATAAGCATGAGTGAAACCCAGGTGAATGAGAGGTAGGAACACTCAGTCAGAAGCAGTTCAGGATTCTAATTGCTGAAGAATGTGGATCAGAAAGAGCCAGGAAAATATGACAAATATTCCTCTGAAAGAAAGCCATGAACTCACTTTGATGGTGTATACAACCCTTTGTATTATTTACTGTAATGAAAGATTCAATATGACAATAGCTGGATTTTTTTTTTATTTACTGTACCACTAACATTTGTGCAAACAATTCTTGTGTGCAAAACCATTTAGGGAATTGGCTGCATTTGTGTATACATGGGTATTCTTGTATGAATGAGCTTATTTATATGTGGCTTAACGTATTTACAATGGATATTCACACTGGCACGTATTTACCTGGTCCTCTGGTGTAAACATGCAATGAATGGATGGAAATATAACATGAGAAATTTGCATATAAAGTCAACTAATTTATTTCTCTCTTCCTCAGTCAGGAAGGAATCCAGCCATTTTAAAATATGGAATCTGTAAAACAGAGATATGTAATATTATTTTTGTGCAGTAGAGAAGAGGAGCAATGTGTTAAATGTACTAATATTCTTAATGTTTTCCTGTCTCTTGCTATGTCTACCTCCCTAATGATTTGTATGAACACTGTTTCTCTTTACTGAGATTAGGTCATCCAATCAGGAAAAAAATAATATATTTTTATGATTTAAGTAACTGAGCACAAAGACTGAATGCCAAATTCCACATGCTCAATGGAAAACTTTCTAGGGTGCAAATCCTCCCAATCCCAAATATGTTAGCAATAACTAATTTGTCAAACAGTAATGAATAAACACATATATATAAAATACAATATCAGATTGTGGACATTTGTGAACAGACAATTAGTTCAACAGCTCCAATTCTCAGTCAACATTTCCTATAGGGTTACCACATGTCTTATTATAAGAACATAAGAATGTCTAAATTGAGTCAGACTAAAGATCAGATACATATAGCCCAGTATCCTGTCTTCCAAGTGGCCAGTGCTAGATGCTTCAGAGGAATCAACAGACTAGGTAATAATCAAGACAAGTCACCCATTTCCAGCTTCTGGGAAACAGAGTCTAGGGACATGGTTTTGCATCTCTGTCAATCCTGTCTAACAGCTAGGGCCCTTCCAAATACACAGTCCATTTTTGTCAAATTCACATTCATAGGTTTAAATAAAATAATATTTTATATTATTTCAGCTATCTGAAAATGTTACAGTATTCTAATTCTAAGGGTTTCCCTGACCCAAAAAAGGAATTGGAGTTTGAAGGTTACTCTGTGTGTGTGTGTGTGTGTGTGTGGGTTGCAATACTGCTATGCTTGCTTTTACTTTTTGCGCTGCTGCAGGCAGCAATGTTGACTTCTGAGCCACGCAGCTAGAGAGGAGTGAGTGCTGGCCGGGAGCAAAGCTGTGAAGGCAGAAAAGTTGCCTGCAGCAGTGCAGAAGTAAGGATGACATAGTATGGTATTGCCACCCTTACTTCTATGTTGCTGCTTGCAAAGCTGGGCCTACCTCTGATGGCAGCAATGCAGAAGTAAGGATGGGATGGGATGGTACTGCCACTCTTGCTTCTGAGCTACAGCTGGTAGGGGAATTCCTACCCAGCCAACAGCTGCCACTCTTTAGCTCCCCAGTTCTGAAGGTCACAGAAGAGTGGGAATACCACGATGCCCCTAAAATAACCTCGTGAACCCTCCAACTTAAATGTGTACCCCAAATTAAAAAACACAGTATGAAAAATCAAAAAAGTGCCACCATGGCTTAACAACCAAGTTAAAGAAGTAGTGAGAGATTAAAAAAAAAAATCTTTTAAAAAGTGGAAGCCAGATCCTAGTCAGGAAAATAGAAAGGAGTATTACATAGCCAAATTAAGTGTAAAAATATAATAAGAAAAGCCAAAAAGGAGTTTGAAGAACATCTAGCCAAAAACTCAAAAAGCAATAGTAAAATGTTTTTTAAGTACATCAGAAGCAGGAAGATGGCTAAACAACCAGTGGGGCCCTTGAATGATCGAGATGCTAAAGGAGCACTCAAAGATGAAAAAATCATTGCAGAGAAACTAAATGAACTCTTTGCTTCAGTCTTCATGGCTGAGGATATTGGGGAGATCCCCAAACCTGAGCCATTCTTTTTAGGTGACAAATCTGAGGAATTGTCCCAGTTTGAGGGGTTATTAGAGGAGGTTTTGGAACAAATTGATAATTTAACAGTAATAAGTCACCGGGACCAGATGGCATTCACTCAAGAGTTCTGAAAGAACTCAATAGTTCTACAAACCACCGTTAATAGTTCTGCAATTTCACATTTAACTGTGGTTTCTAACCTTTAAATCAGTTTCTCTACCTAATGACTGGAAGATAGCTAACATGATACCAATATTTTAAAAGAGGTGATCCTGGCAATTACAGACTGGGGATGTTAAATATTGGTTAATTGGATAGTTGATTAACCTCATGAATTCTTATTGATTAGTTGACTAGTCTATAGTCCCCAGGAGTGGGGCCATCAGCAGCGCAGGGGGGCAGCAGCCCCTGTCTGGGTGGGAACTGAGGTCCCGGACCCGGCACGAGCCGGAACTGATATGGGCCACCTGCCTACCTGGCTCCTTAATGCACTTTAATGCAGAACTGCAGCAGGGGGTAGGTCCCAGACTTGGCATGAGCCAGGACTGAGCCGGGCTGCTAGCCAGCCTGCTAAAAAATTAACTGGCAAGAGGGTCCAGCGGAAGGTGGGGGCGGGTGAGGGGGAATGCATGTAGCCTATAGCATTAGTCTATAAGCTTTTGCTAATCGGGTAATTGACTGCACTATTACATCCCTATTACAGACTGATAAGTCTAACGTCAGTACCGGGCAAATTAGTTGAAATAATAGTAAAGGATAAAATTGTCAGACACGTAAATGAACATAATTTGTTGATGGAAAGGGAAATCATGCCTCACTAATCTACTACAGTTCTCTGAGGGGGTCAACAAACATGTGAATATAGTATACTTAGATTTCCAGAAAGCCTTTGACAAGGTCCCACACCAAGGCTCTTAAGTAAAAAGTTGTCATGGGATAAGAGGGACGGTCCTTTCATGTATCGGTAACTGGTTAAAAGACAGGAAACAAAGGGTGGGAATAAACGGTAACTTTTCTGAGTGTGGAGAGGTAACTAGTGGGATCCCACAAGGGTCTGTGTGGGACCAATCCTGTTCAACTTATTTATAAATGATCCAGAGAAAGGGGTAAACAGTGAGGTGGCAATATTTGCAGATGATACCAAACTGCTCAAGATAGTTATACCAAAGCATACTGAATACTAATACTGATAGTTAATAGTATCAGCACTGATACTGATAGTTAAGCAGACTGAATACTGATAGTTAATACCAAAACTTCAAAAAGATCTCACCAAACTAAGTGATTGGGCCACAAAATGGCAAATGAAATGTTGATAAATATAAAATAATGCACATTGAAAAAATAATCCCAACTATACATATAGTATGATGGGGACTAATTTAGCTACAACTACTCAACAGAGAGATCTTCGAGTCATTGTGGATTGTTCTCTGAAAATATCCACTCAGTGTGCAGCGGCAGTAAAAAAGGCAAATAGAATGTTAGGAGTAATTAAAAAAGGGATAGAGAATAAGACAGCGAATATCCTATTTCCTCTATATGAAACCATGGTATGCCCACATCTTGAATATTGTGTACAAATGTGGTCGTCTCTTCTCAAAAAAGATAGATTGGCATTGGAAAAGGTTCAGAAAAGGGCAACTAAAATTATTAGGGCTTTGGAACAGGTCCCGTATGAAGAGAAATTAAAAAGACTTGGACTTCTCATCTTAGAAAAGAGGAGGCTAAGGGGGGATATGATAGAGGTCTATGAAATCATGACTGGTGTGGAAAACGTGAATAAAGAAAAGTTATTTACTTATTCGCACAATATAAGAACTAGAGGTCACCAAATGAAATTAATAGGCAGCAGGTTTAAAACAGACAAAAGGAAATTTTTCTTCACTCAGTGCACAGTCAACCTGTGGAACTCCTTGCCAGAGGATGTTGTGAAGACTAGGACTTTAACAGGGTTCAAAAACGAGCTAGATAGATTCATGGAGGTTAGGTCCATCAATGGTTATCAGCCAGGATAGGTAGGAATAGTATCCCTAGCCTCTGTTTGTCTGGAAATGGATGACAGGAGAGGGATTAAGTCATGATCCCTGTTGTGTTCCCTCCCTCTGGGACATCTGGTATTGGCCACTGTCGGAAGACAGGATACTGGGCTAGATGGACCTTTGGTCTGACCCAGTATGGCCGTTCTTATGTTCTCTCCCCTCCCGTAAACTCCCTTTTGGTTCAGGACTCCCAATTTGAGGAACACTGGTCTCCCCTGTGAAATTTGTATAGTATAGGCCAGAAGCACACAAAAGGCCAAAAATTTATGGCGGGGGGAGGGGATAGGGGAGGAGAGAGACAAGATTTTATGATCCATGACATGTTTTTCATAGCCATGAATTTGGTAGGGCTCTACCAATAGCCACTGATGGACCTATCTATGATCTTATGTAATTCTTTTTCAACTGTTATGGTCTTGGACTTCATGTCATCATATCTCTGTCATCTCTGTGTCCATCATTTAAAATGTAAGAACTTCAAGGTAGCAATTGTTCTTATTGTCCTGTTGTACAGCAACAGGCAAATCTTCCCATTTGAATTAATAAAATATAAAAATAATAAGAGATGGACAGTTAGTAATCACTCATTACAAAGTGTTTATGGTATATAGGCATAAGTGTAATCTATTTATCAAATCAAGGTGTTTATAACATATTGATTAATGTGGACTTTGTTCTTATTTATTAGTTCTACCACAGTAGCACTTAAGAGCTGCAGTCGTGAACCAGGAGCTCAAAGTGCCAGGAGCTATACAGAGAACAAAACAATAGTCCCTGATGTAAACAGTTTACAACTGATCATAGAATCATAGAACCATAGAGCTGGAACAGACCTCATACTTGATGTATAAGACTGATACCTAGGCAGCTAACACTGTATAAGACAGCACATACACAAAATGGAGGGATATTAACTAATTCTATTTGTTTCTATCATCTGAAGAGTCATATGCTAGGTGGATTGTTAGAAATCTCCACATTCCCTTTAAGAGGTTAGGAAATCTTCTATGTTTCCATGCTGAATTTAGACCAATAGCTGACTTCACCTATACTGTATAGACTAAATAGAAATCCTCCAGAACAGTCATAAGCTTTTGTTAACTAAACTAATCCATTTTTCAGAATTTTAGCAGACATAGTTAGAAAAGAACTTGGAGATACATATATGACTAATTTTGGAGTAGTTCTTGCTGACTTCTGAAGGGCCAAACTTCTCAGGGAATTTTTTTGCTCTCTTTTGAAGTTCCTGGATTTAAGCTTGTGAGTTAGGATCTTTGCCAACGGGAATTTATCAGGTATACTTCATCCTATTTACTGAGAAGTATTCATAAAAAGTAGATGCCCCATAGAGAGGCTGGAGCAGGGAGATGCTACAAGGGGTAATCATTAATATGCTTTTAACATTTTTTTTAATTTCTTCAATGTTCCTACATTATTTCACTGTTATCAAATCATAATCATGTTTGCTGTTAAAGTGCAAAACTGTGTAACCTTACCAGCTTTAGGGAAACAAAAACCCTTCGAAGACCACTTTTCATTGCCTGTCACATAGCTTTATACACAAAGGTAGGATTTGAGAATTCTTTGTGCTCAAAGCAAGCTTATCACAGCCCTCTGCTATACGTTAGACAAATTCTGAACATCTGCATTGTCATTAAACTGGTGAATGTGCAAGTGTATCACTTCTCTCCCCTGGATAGCATTAGAGCTGCTCAACTGTGCGTCGTGAGCTTAGGCTGTTAGCAACTTACTGATGTTTGCTTTCTGTTCTGTCTAGAGGCCTGTGCTTTTGAAGAAGAAAAAGCAGTTTTTTCTCTCTGCTTGTGACATAAAATTCCAAATGGGCAAGATCTGTAGCATTGTTCATTTATCTATTCATTTATTTATTATAAATGCCATTTCTGCGGTGAAATGCAGCAATGATTTAGTATTCACAGCAAAACTGCACAACAGATTAAGCTAGGAAATTAATAATACTTGATCCATTTGGAACTAAAGAGATAATGGTAGGCAGAAAGTGATTGGTTATACTATGACTTAGCTGAAATTCTGACATTAATGCCACTGCCCTTGCAAAAAGTGCCATGGGATCACTAATGACACCAAGTGTTCAGGTCTTTGGTTTCACAGCTTGTCTAAAAAGTCAGACAACACTATGCTGGGGCACTTATTCAGTTCTTTCATGTAAAAGTGCACCACCCATTGAATCAACAGTACTACTTTCTTTAGCCTGTTAGTGGTCCTTGGGGGTCTCCCATTCAAATAAACAGTCTTGACTCCCCAGTGCTTCCAAAAACTGAATAGATCATAACCTATAGTGTTCCCTAAATAAACTGAGCTGGAAAAACAATCAGAAGACAGAAGCATCACTCTCTATATACCACTCCACATTATGGTAAACCTGAAGATTTGGTATGTTGTGTACATGCCACTATTTATTATTATTCAGTATGCTACGAAGTATGCTATATTATTATAAAATATTTCCTGAATAATAGAGTCCACACATTTAATATATGAAGAAGGGAAACATATTTTGGTATTATAGAAAATCCTAGTCTAATTTAAACTAATTCAGTAATTTCCTGACCACAAATCAAGGACCCTAACAGTTATCAAGGACTAATATCTGTGTTTAGAAACCAAATGTTAAGTATGTTTGTCTTTATATTAAAAATTTAAGATTCTGTCAGCAAAAATTGGGTAGTCAAAGCACATATATAGCAATAGTCTGATCCATTGTACGTTGGAGTCAATAGACAGGCTCCCAATTACTTCAGAGAGAGGTAGATCAGCCTGAAAAGTTCAAATCCTGAAATGATTCACTTCACACACATGCCTAAACTTTATGCATTGTGAATAGTACTCAATGAACACTGAAGTTAGTGGGCCTACCCACAAGTGCCTAAAGTTAAGCACACACATAAGTCATTGTAAGGCTGGGCCTGGGTTAGAAAAGGCCCCTCATCCGCTCCATAGCACTTTATCTGAAAAGTAAGTTAACTTCTTTTTACAGCCAAAAGATGCATAATCTCTGTGGAAAAAGGATAAAAAATGAAAATGTTAGTAAGAAACTCACTTGTCATTCTAAAAACCTATGAGCATTTTTATTGTTACCCTTATACTTTGATTACTATAGGCAAACTTAATTTTTGTTACTCACAGCCAATAGAATAGCAACGTGTATTATCCCACAATATGTAATCTTTGACTTGAGTCATCACACAGAAATACTTATTCCTATTGAAAACATACTGTTTGGAGTGTGGGGAGGGCTCTTTACATAAATGCTCAGGAGATGGCTCCTGTCTGAAGCACAATTTCCTTTGAAGTAAATGTTAACTTAATTGAATCCCAATGAGCCTTCTTGCCACTATTCATTCACATTTTTATTTCTAAGTCCCACTTTTGTTCTTTCTCAGCACAGTATTAATGGGCTATTGGGGGAGGGGTCCTATATTTAGCAAGGAAAAATAATTAAAATGTTAAAAGCAAAACATTGAAAGAGAAAGACTGTCTGCATGAGCTCCTTTAGCCCCACAATGGCTCGGCAGTTTGAACAATATATTTCACTTTCTTGCACTCAGCTATTTCTGATCAGTGGAGCTTAAAAATCTGCGGAGAGCTTCTAATCTCTTCATGTGATTGTTTTCTTGCTGGCTCCTTAAACTCCTGTCCTTTAAAAAAATGGTGGCAGTTTTTTGGACCCCGAGAAACTTCACACAGCTTCATTTCAAAGAATTTATTTTCACCCTTTTCCTAATCTTTTCAGCCACCCCCCCAAAAATTCCATATCCTGAACCAACCCAAAACTTCTGGTGAAAGTTACAGTTCACTACACTCACCTGTATCTCATTGAAATGTCTTAGTTGGCTAATGCTTCCTAATGCTGCCCAGCAGGGAAGATGGAACAGTGGAAGGGTAGACCAAAGGAAAGGAGGGGGAGAAGAGAACGGGGGGCAGCACATAAAAGCTTTGTTTTCTTGTAATTGAATTAGTTAATCTCCTGGATCAGGACAGCCCTGAACTCTTGGGGTAATTTGGATCCAGATCTGGCTTTGAACTTTGCATCTTCGGCTCCACTCTATTGCAAATGCTCTGACCTCCTTCCACGTTTCCTGATTCTCCTCCTTTTGTTGTATATGAACGGAATGTGTCTAGTGCTTTTCATTGTTCAGCACTGGCTGTAAAGCAGGGCGGTACCAGTGGATCACGAGGTAAACAGTGGTTATGTTCTTCAATATGGAAAACAGGGATGACATGTTGGCTGCTTTTTTCACCCAGGGCACAATGCCATTGTTCAAGGGTTGACTAACAGGTGAGTGGCTACAATTTGTCAATCGGCTTTACCCACTTAGTCCATGCTCAAGATAAACCACTGCACATACATCAATCACGTGTGACTTCATTGTTCAGTAAACTGCATCTGTATCTTTAATTAATAACTTGCAAGTGACAGCAACACACCACATTAGTATGCTGGCTGTACATACATAAATATTAGTTATAAAATGTACAAAAATAATAGAAAATAAGATTAGAAATTACTTTTAGCTACAAGGCTTCCCTCAGGCAATGGAAAGCAAAATGTAAGAATTTATTTAGTGGATTTAATTAGTTTGTTTCTGCCATTTGGCTGATATTTATTATTTATCCGTTTCAGTTTTAGAGCAGTTTAATGGATTTCCGAACAATATAAACATTCAAAACCAAGAAAACTCTACTTTGCATCCTTACATTAATTTTTTCTCTTTCATGCCTCATGCACAATCTTTTATTTTTTTCTATAATTATAAAATATGCTTATTGCAGTAATACCTAAAAGCCCCAATCAGGAATTAGTCCCTATTGTGCTGGGTAATATACACAGCATAGATATGTCCCCTCTGCCAAAGACTTATTTAATATATAAAAATGGGATAAAGCACGTTAAAATAAATTATTCTGTACTGGCAGAGTAATTTAGTGTATTCATCACATCAAAGTAGTTCTTCTGATTTAAACTCATCATCACAAGGCCAAAGCATTACAATTGGGAGAACTGCCAAAGGTGCAAGGTCTATAAATTTTTCCCGGCAGCTCTTGTTAAAAAGGGAACTTTCAGAACAAGAGCTAGCTCAAGTGTAGTATTTGTTGTCATCATAAAGGTGGTGCTGATGTTGGACCATACTCTTTTGTTTTGTTCCCAGATTGTGCAAGCTATGGCCATTCTTATTTTCTCTTTGTTCTCTTCCCTTCCCATATTCCTTGGATTCTTGAGCTCTAGAGTGTCCTTATTCATTTTGTCTATTGTTATAATACATTACTTAAGATATTAATTATCTCAATTAGGAGACTTACAGCAAAATTAGGAGATTTCATAACAGATACATTTACCAACCATTTTATGCATAATAAAATTGTCCTGTCATGCCAAGACTATCCTGCAAGACTTATATAGAGAGTAAAATATATACATTACAGAACTTGTACAGTTCTTGAGACTAATTGTAATCATCATCTCTGATTTCCTCACTATGACTTCACTTTTCTTTTTTCATTTGTCAAGCCTGAACAATCCCTGCCCAAACTGCTCACTGAATGCCAGTGTGAATCCAGACTGAAGTCAGACCATTTTGGTGTTTTGTACAGTAATTAGATTTGCATTATTTGTATTTTCACTAGAATACGTGGTAGGCCACCATATAAGAGATGAATTTTACATGTACAACTAGCACTTTATTGTTGGTTGGCTTTATAGATGTCTCCCACCCATCCCCCAGTTTATAAGCATAATGAAACTGGTGTCCTTACAGAAGGTGACTTTCTTTAATGTGAGCATAACATAGGGAAGAGGTCACTTGAATGTCATCACACTGAAACAGTGAACCTTGGTGGGATAAATATTTCTTATTTCACCTGACAGCCAGTAGGAAATGTCATCCACTGCAAAATATGGAGAACAATTCAATCCCATCTCTTATTTTAAATGACAAAAGCGCAGATAATTAAATCCAGTTTAGGCTTTATTTTGATCTGTAAATATGTAATCGGGGTAATAATTTAGGTCACTAGATGATCCAAGTCTTTTTTTGTTGTTGTTTTAACTGCATAACATTTCACTGGTTGACCATGAATTTGTGCTTCATTGAGATCAGGTTGTAAAACATGTGATTTCTTCCAGTAATAGTGTATCATGTGCCAGCAGCAAAGGAAATATTATGCATGAAGGAGAAGGGAAAAGGGACTAAAGTTGAACCAGAGAGGAACCCTTCTGTTCTGAACTAAGCTAAATGTAATCCAGTGTAACAAGGCAATCTGCTTTCTCTTCATGGGGATTTTAACAATGAATTATTGATGTGCTTTTGTTAATCAGTCTGAGGGTTTTTTAGGTGACAGGAGAGTATGATATACCTTGTCTTATGCCATAGTAGGGTAAAATAACAATATTGTAATACATTCCACTGAGGATACTACCAAAGAGCAGATGAGAAATTAATATGTAGCTGCAATATATGCTAATATCTCATATGCAGCAGTTAATAGACAGAAGATGAAAGTACGGAGATCTGCAAAGACACCAATTTTCACAGGTCATGTTAATAATTGTTTCTTCGTGTCACAGCATTATCACTTTATAAAGATTCCAGGCTATTCTTGTACTAAGATTTTGTTCCATCTCCCTTAGGCTACTGGTTACATAAAAACTTTCTTGTTCTTTTTTTCCTCAGCTTGATGGACAAATTTCCACTTCATATCTTTTTCCCTTAGCTTGTCCCCATCTATAGCAGCCTTATAAATATTAAAGGAACTCCATCAAGACGCATTGGCCTAAATTTAGACTTACCAACTTTGATTTGGTTAACAAGATGACACACTGTTCCCCTGCTCTGCATATCTACTCTGTTCTCATGAAGAAATAATATATTGGAATTTACAAGAATCCTTTTCTTCCTGATCAATAATATGTAACAGAATGGCACAGTGAAAAGCTTCTCCATGTCATTCAGTTTGAAAGTTTGGAGAAGAATTCAATCCAATTTCTTTACTATTTTAAGCTATATAAGTAAAGATAAACTTATCCTGTTTGGATTTTTCTCGAGCTGTAAATATGCAGCTGAGGAAATAGTTTAAGCCTATAGGTGATCCACATCACAGAATGGAACAGTATGACAAAGTGAAGGAGGGTAGTGTGGTCTTCCTGGGCCAGTGACCACAAAGTAACATAAAGCTCAGATATAATGACTATTTGTCCCAGAACAGTCCCATATTTTCAACACACTCACACTCCTTTCCCTGTCCCTCTCTGCCTTTAATCTACAACCCCCTCCCCATCTCCAACTTATGTCTGTGATCTTCTTTGCTCCTATGCCCTTCCCACTCTTCCCACTGCCTCCTGTCTTTTTCTCCGATCTGTTCCAACAAGCTTTCTCCCTCCTGGGTCCTATCTCTTTCCCCTTCTCTACTCCTTAGCCTTTTGCATTTCAGCCAGGCTGATCCCTCTCCTCTTCGCTGTGTGGGCACTAGTGTTGCCAATTGCCATTCTGTGAAAATCTCTAGATGGTGCAAAAAAATTTCCAAACTCCGGAAAGCCTGTATTATCAGAGTATTGCCGATGGGGTGATCATTTTCTATTGCTGGACATAATCACAGGATAGGAAAACCCTGTGTTTGTTCAAAGCTTGCAAAGAAAGCCTAAGGAAAAAAGGTGTTCTGGGTATCTGGGAGACACAAGGGGACAGGTGGCTGGTGGCTGTGAGACGTGTGGGTTGTAGGAAGGAGGATGCCCTGGGGGAATGAAAGGGGCTGGATGATGCTGAGTGCCTAGCAGAGGAGATGCATGTAGGGGCATGTTTCCCTCCTAATTTCTGTCAGGGTATACATGCTCTGCCCACTACATACCACCAGAATCCTTATGTTGTGCCTCTTCCCACTCCTATCAATAGTTACACATCCTCTCCAGTGCCTTGGGGGGATGCAAGGAGCCAGGGAAATGGTGGGGGCTAGGTATGGGAGTGGGTTGTGGGTACTGCCTATCTAGGATGGATGCTGGAATACCATGGCTCACTCTCATCCCCTCCCCTGCATAAACCCATGTTGGAGTGAATACCAGGTGCCCTGCCACAGGGGCACAACCAGAACTTTCCTAAGGAGGCCACAAGGACATGCATGTGTATGGGTATCCCCCTCCCCCAATGCATGTTGTCAGGGTTCTCCCTCCTTCCCCTCTTTTCTCCTTCCCTCCCACAAGAAAGATTGGGATGGTCAGCATCTCCCCTCTTCCCCCCCCCCCACGTCATTTCACTCCCCCTCCCAGGAAAGAGACTCCAACAGGCCAGGACCGTTCCCTTCTCCCCACCACTACCCTCCCATTGGAGAAACCATGACGAGCTAGGAACTTTCCGCCTACTTTGCTCCCCTTCTGGCAGAGAGAACCCAACAGCCTGTCTGTGTCCAAGGGTGTGGGTTTGGGTTTCCCAGGTCCCCTCATTGCACCCCTGTTTCCCTTCATCCACTTCTTGTGTGCTGAACCCTCTGAGGTTATTTGCACCCAGACACTCTGTTCTCTGCACTGCTAATTCTGGAGCATCAGTGGGGATGGGCTATGCTGGGGCTGCCCAGTGCCACTGCCTATAGATATCCCAGTGCCCATGTCGACCCCAGCTCCCATTCTGCCCTGCCCCCCGCAGTGCACAGATGTAGGCACCTGAACTCCAAGCAAGCTGCCTGAATTGCCAGAACTGAAGCACTGTAGCCCATGCTTGGGCAACAGCAAAGAAGTGATCAGACTGTGGACATTGAATATTCACTGTTTAGCAACTTATCGCCATAGTCAGCGGAAGGAGCATTGAGAGCACAGAAAAGAAAGTCTCTGTCTTCTGCATTCAAGAGACTGGCACAAGAGCAGCCCCTGATAGGAAGAGCAATTGCAGGTGTAGATCTGCACAGCCCCAGCAGTGCTGGGATGAAGCATGCCCACTCACTCTGTGGGGCAAGATATGCTGGTTGTCATGGAGACATTGTGAGGGGAGAGAGAAAGCGAAGAATATTACTACAAAAAGTCCCAGTATTTGAATCAAAACAATGTCTACTTCTGCTCAAGCTTTACTTTCAATGGATTACCTGGTTCTAACTATCTAGAGTGGTCTAACTCAAGACTGTTAAGCTCAGTAAGAAAGGGGAATGCAAAGTTCTTCCATCTCACCAGACAGTAAAGCAAAACTTCCTATCTCAGAAAATTCTCCCTGATCTCCCCTGTGTGTCCATTGCACCTCTTCTTTATGAAATTGTCTCCTTCCCCTGGGCACCAATCCCATTTCCTGGACAGTATAGATGGGTTAGAACCCTACCCCTGTTTTCTCCATTTCCTTTAGAGTACCTGTGTGCTCCTGAGGAATTAGAATAGATGTTCTCAACAAGGGATACAAAACCCAAGTCTCCCAGGGATTGTACATCTACTAGATATTTGCCAAGTTTTATAATAGGCTACATTAAAAGCAAAGTCAGTACAAACTAAAATTTCATACAATTATTATTTATACTGCTCTATACACTGAAATGTAAGTACAATAGTCATATCCACTCAGTTTACTTTATAATATATGGTAAAAATGAGAAAGTAACTAATTTTTCAGTAAGGGTATGTCTACACATCAAAGTTCATTCGAAATAACAGCCACTATTTTGAATTAACTTTAATAGCATCTACACAGGCAAACCTCTATTTCGAAATAAATTCAAAATAGTGGAGCACTTATTTCGAATTTGGTAAACCGCATTCCATGAGGAATAACGCCAAATTCGAAATAGTTAATTTGAAATAAGCGCTGTATAGATGCTTATTTCAAAATAGGGGGCCTCCAGCCCTTCCCAGTTTCCCATGGTGGCCACTCTGGTCTAAACCAGGAAAACTCCTCTCCTCTCCCCCAGCCCTGGAGCCCTTAAAGGGGTAGACTCTAGCCACACTGCTCGTGCCAGATTCAGGCCTGCCAGCAGTCGCTGCCCCTGACCCAGTGCCCGCAGAATGAGCTGGGCAGCCAGTGCCAGCCAGCCATCCACTGCCCAGTCCCCCAGCTCCCAAGAGCCAGCCAGGGGCTGGAGACGGCGGTGCCCTCCTGAACTAGTGCGGAGATCATGGACCTCATAGTGGTTTGGGGGCAGGCCTCCAATGTCCATGGTCTCCGCACTAGATGGAGGAACGCAGCCATGTATGGCTGCATAGCTGCCACCATGGCCACCAAAGGCCACATGCACACCTAGGAGCAGGTGCACATGAAAATTAAAGAGCTCCGGCAGGCGTACGCAAGGGCCACACGGGGCAGCTCCCCTACAGGAGCAGACACCTGTCCCCGTTTTGATGCCCTGGACCGCATAATGGGGGGCGGGACGGTCCGTGCCATCCCGGGGAGCAACGATCCGAGAGCAGAGAGCCCTGACCAGGGCGTGGAGGAGGAGCCACAGGAGCCGCCACGGAGGGTGCCACGCCGCCAGGACCCCCGAGCTGTCCCAGCAGCTGAGTCACCCGGGTCGTCCTGGGAGGCCACAACATGTGAGTGCCATCACTATCCCCTTCCGAGGGGGGGTGGAGAGGGAAACCAGGGACCACACGCGTGGGCCTTGTGTGACGTAGTATGGGTACCTTGCTGGTTGCTATGCTGAGCGGTGGGCTGTGAGTGACCCCCGCTGGCGGCTGTTTGTACAAAGCACGGCCCAGCAGGACAGGGGATGAGTCATTATGCAAGGGTCTCTCAACTTGTCCGACCAGTTACTTCCCAGGGAGAGAAACAAAGGAAGGGGGCGAGGCCAGGCCTGGCAAGGGGGACAGGGCTAGAAGAGAGGGGCAGTTTCTGTCTGGGATCATGGAGGAGACAGCCTAGGGAAAGGGGCTGGAATTTAGGGGCCCAGTCTCCCCCATCTCAAGGGGCGCTGAAGCATCCTAGGCCCGGTTCCTGTAACCAGATGACATCTGTGCTGTGCTGTATCCTGGAGAAGCAATAAACTCCCTCTATTCTACTGGCTGGTGGAGTCTGTCCGTGCCATTATGGGGGTGCAGGAGTCGGGGGACCCTGACGCGCCACCACACCTTGCTTACCATGGATCACACAGCGACCACCCCTGGGACGGTGACTCCAGCTGCCTGCCACACAGGGGCCTTGGCCTGATAGCCACACGTGTGTGTGAAGAGACATAACATGCTCCTGACCCCGGGGCGGGACACAGCAGGACACTTTCCCTTCACAAGCCCCCTCTACACAGAGGCAGGGGACATCTCCCCCCCACCTCAGCTGCACTATACATAGCACAGGGGCATGGGTGCGGGCTTGGGGCAGCTCCCACTCCCAGAGATAGCTGGACATTCCAACCATGGCCTCTGTGCAAGCACATTGGCTCTGATGGTGCAGGGCACAGTCATCCTTGCCTCGCAGAGGGGGGCTGGGCTTCACCCACTGTGTCCCGAGGGAGAACTGACCACTTGTCTTGTTTCTCCACAGCCGCACCATCTGCGTGTGCAGGGTGCACCACCTCGCCCAAGACATGCTCCCGCACCCGAGGGCTCCGCAGGTCCACCCGAACAGTGCAGGGGTACCGACAGCAGCACCTGGGGGCACTGTGAGCCCTGCACTGTACCCTCCAGAACTGGGTGCAAGAAGACCTGCAGCTCCGGCGGGAGCAGCTTGCCCAGGGCTGTTCCATCTGCCAACACCTGCAGGCCCTGGTGCAGAGCGTGCTGCCTCCTGCTGCTCCAGCGCCTGCTGCCTCCCCAGCTACCGCTCCTCCTCCCATTCCTTCTCCCCCTCCCGCTTCTCCCTCCACACCCTCCTCAACCTCCACACCCTCCTACCCATCCCCGCGGGGACGCCAAGGCCCCCACATCTGCTGTGCTGGGAGACAGTTGGGCCAGCAAGACCCCTACCACTGAGCTTCCCCTCCCCCTTCTTCCCCTTGCTTCCCCCTTCCAGCTCCCTCCTCCCAGGTTTCCCCCTCCCGTCTCCCACCCTCTCTCCTCCCCTCTCCCACCTCCTTTCCCCAGTCTCCCCAGAGTTTCATCACCTCTCCCCCCCCCCAGTTTTGTTAAATAAAGACAGTTTGTGTTTGTGAAAAAACATGAATTTTATTTGACATCATCGAGGTAGACAAGCAAGCAGGGAAACCTGAGAACCAGCTGTCCGGCGGTGGAGTGGGGGGGCCTTTAAGCACAGACCTCAGTTAGCCTCAGGCAGCAGCCACACAAGGTAAGTCCTGACCTGGTGTCCTGCCGGAACTGGTTCCAGCCAGCCTTAAATGCGATTCATAGTCCACTCAGTGGGGACGCGCTATTTCGAAATAGCAAAACGCTATTTCGAAATGCATTTTGTGTATAGATGCGTTATTTTGAAACAAACTATTTAGAATTAACTATTTCAAAATAAGATATTTCAAAATAACTCTGTAGTGTAGACATACCCTAACAGAGTACAGTGACACTGGTGTATTTTTATGTCTGATTTTGTATATCAAGTGAGGTGAAATGTGGGAGTACAAAAGACAAACCAGACTCCCAAAAGTGGTGCAATAACCTGGAAAAGTGGAGAGCTACTGAAATAGAGTAATAGCCACGCTCACCAATTGCTGACTGGGAAGGAGGGGAGTGAAAAGGGACAACTGCCATTGGGCCCAACAATTCAAAAGGGCCTGGGGCTCCTGGCTGCTGCTACTGCAGCATCAGAGGAGGCTGGAGCACCAGGGCCTTTAAATTGCTGTTGGAGCCTCACATGGTGCACTCTGTGAAGTGCTGAGGGCTGCCTGGGGTAAGGGCAGTTGCTCCAGGTGGTACTAAGGCTGCCTAGAGGAAGCAAGCCCCCGTCCCACCCTTTCTGCCTGAGGCTCCGCCCCTTCTGGGGTGCAAAAGCCCCCCTCTACCTCACCCAGAGCCCAGTGAGTCTGTCAGGCCCACTGATTACAGCAGTCTGTGTACTCCATGTAGCAAAGGAATTGCCTTTCTGTCTGACCTCTACTCCAGTCACCCAAAAGAATAGGTGGGCTTCTTCCCTCCCATCACTGAGATCCTGACTAAGGTCCAGGAAGAATCAAATGCAAAATAATTTTATTAGAGCTACTCATTAAATGGTTCCAAGTTTTCATAACCATTCTGTGAGAAAAGTTTAACCCACTTTTTCACTGAAATTTTCTAAAGCTTTGCTATTCTAAATATGGTTATAATTAATGTTCTCCTTTTCGATCCTTCCCTGCAAGACATTTATATCAATCCTAGGTCATGTAAGTAAGGGTACCAGGATGAGATTCTTAAACATCAGTGGAACTGACAATTTATACCAGCTAAAAGACCTGCCCTTTTGTCTTAAGCTGGGGTTCCTGGGTTGATAGATTTAAGGACAGCTCTGGCCTGTGATTTGCCAGTTTTAATTTCAGATAAATTCCCCTTTTCTTTTAGGAAAAAAATATAACTTTATCTTATAACAATAATGAAATGAATTAAAGTCCCTATACCTTTCACAAATTATAGGTACCTTAGCAGATGTTTCAGGGCTTAATAGTATTCTTGATTGACATCTTTAGTCATTAGCAGAAGTTTCCTGCGGCTCCCTTTGGCCATTTGGTCAGTAATTTATAAGGTACCCAAGGCAGAGCTTTTAAGTGAGAATTCTGATTCAGGGGCTGTGGGCTTCATGCTTGTGCTGAATTCTAGAACGCTTTCTCTGTACAAGCTACCTTTTTTCCAGCTCCCTCTGTGTCTCTCTGGCTATTCTAAAAGGTCTATTTTTCTCACAGATCCAGAGCCTGGGGGATTCATACTCTTTCCAATGATTTTGTTGTTTATGTATGATGTTTTATTCTTCTGTTGTTTTGTCATCAAAGTGCATTGATTCAAAATATTAAAAGTTGGTATTCAAATAATATAATATCATCACTATTGTTATGTATTAGAATATACAGCCCATTTTTGTATGGACCATTAACAACCACAAATTAATAACAAGCTAATCTAAATAAGTGAACCTTTAGACTGTGCTCTGAACAGGGGCGAAAGTAAGCCAGTGCACTCCAGCGTGCCACTTCTGTAAGGAGCTGGGCAAGGCGGTTGGCTGCAGGGGGAGGCACAGTATGCACCCCGCTGCTTCCTGGGCCTCTCCTGAAGGCTACTGGTTAGGGGTGCACTCCACCTCAGTCCAGGGCTGCCTTAGCATGAGCCCCTCTAGGGGGCCATTTAGGGAGGGTGGGAGGACTGAAGTCCCCCTCCTGCAAGATTTGTTCCAGGACACTGCTTGCTGTTCCCCTTCCATCACTGTGAGAGAAACAAGAGGAAATTTCAAAGCATACCTGTCTTCCTCTCCCTTCTTGCTGCTGAGGGCAGGGTGCGGAAGAGTGAGTGACCTCGCTCCCTAACAGTCACAGGAAGGGGAAGAGCAAGCAACCTCCTGGTATGATTCCTGGGGGCAAGGCTTCAGCTCACCTGCCCTCCTTAAATAGTGCCCTTGGGCCCCCTGATCTCCCCACCACACAACCCAGCCTCTTGCCCTGACTCCTGTACACCTGCCCTGAGTCCCCAACCTGACTCCTGCACTCCTACACACACACCACAACCCTCTGCCCTGAGCCACTCCTTATACCCACCAACCCTGACTCCTGCATCCCTTCACATCTTTATCCTGTGCTGTGAGTGCCCCACACCCTCAAGTCCTGCCCAGACTTTTGCTCCCGACATATCCCCCCCTGCCCTGAGATCCCCCACCATCCCCATACACCCCAATATCCCAAGTCCCCTGCATTCTACCCCACGCTTAAATTTCTTACATGTACTATCATATCACAAAACTTTACTCCACAGAAGGGGTTCAATACAACAGTATCTGTAAGAATTTTTCACCCCTGGTTCTGAAAACAATCAGCTTAGACCTGGCAACCCACCAAGCATCCATAGGTGAGAGCCCTTCTTGCAGCTGGTTCTGGAGAATTCAATTCTAGGTGCTGATAGCAAATCATCCCAGCAAGTCTTAAATTGTGGAAGGGGGACAGTGACAGAGTATAAGGTAAGAGACAGTGGCGTACTAGATAATTGAAATCTTTAAAAGTTATTATCAATATCTTGAACTGCAACCAAAAATGAACTGGAAATCAATTCAGAGTTCTGAGTATAGATCTTATGTGCTCACAATGTCTTTCCCTCTTAGAAGGTGAGCAACTGCATTCTATATGAGCTCACACTTCTAGCAATGCTTCATGGGCAAGCCTGAGCAGGTCACATGGTTTAGCACTATTGTGTATGAATCTAACCTGATGGTGACAAAATCAGAAAGAGGTCAGACTACAACCAGTTAACCAATTGTAAATGGGAAAGAGTGGAAAGGGCCACAGTTGCTATCAATTGCTGCAGGATTGGGCCTCAACAATCTAGTTGTCTGGGGGTCAGGCAGAGCCAATGAAAACCTATAAATAGTTTTTTCATATCTCAAACTTTCTAGCATGCTTATATCTAGTCTACCATCTCAGGCCTATATCTAGTCTATCGTCTCAGGCCTTTTGGGGGAGGAGGGGAGATAAGAACTGGCTCCATGTAAGAATCTATGTCTAGACTACGAGGCTTTATCAGAAAAAGGTATGCTGGGCCAAATTTTGGAAAAAAAATCCTCTTTCAGAAGAGCCCTTCTTCCTTGTGGGATGAGGAGACAGGGCTTCCAAAAGATCGTGTCTGTTCTTCTGAAAAAAAAAAAAAAAAGCAGAAGAGCAGATGCATTCCCTGGACACAGCAGAATTTTTCCAGGATGCCAGAGGTATTCCAGAAAATCCCCATAGTCTAGACATACCCTGAGTCTCCTCAGCCCAACGTTATAAAGCTCCTGCTTCCAGCTCTGCAGAGCTATGGAATATCAAACTCAAGCTGTCGGTTTAGAAATGTTGCTATGAGCTTTGCCCATATGGTATTCATGCAGATTTGGGGAACTGCACATTTGGGGGAGAAGGAATACACACTGATCTGAAAGAAAGAAAGATTTCAAAATTAATGGCTGTTTGAAGCCTCTCAGGAAGCAAGGTTGTTAGAATAAGTCCTGAGGGAAGAACGATTAATGGCAGATGGCAGGTGAGGAGCATAATTTATTTACCACATGGCTGTACAATTTATCACAGAGACATCACCTACGTATAAGTAATATGTTTGTGTCTATGAACATAGATAGATAGATAGATAGATAGATGTGGGGACAGAGGAGTAAGAAAGAAGCAACAAACAAAAATATCTACTTCAGATGCTGTGGATGCTGGATACCTGGATAAATACACGCTGGTCCTGAAGCCCTTTCCCCTCCCCAGCTAGTGCCAGGGGAGACTCATTCAGACCCTACTTACACATATCGTTTATGCAACTTTTGTAAATGTTCCACAAAATCAGTAGATTCAATACACAACTCTGAATGGATAGATATTACTCATTCGTCCCACTGCCCTTAGTCAACAAATACAGAACATTATGTCCAAGCCTTTCTAAAGTGATTGTGTGTGTGAGTTCATTTTAGGGGGCCTTTCTTGAGACATTTTAAAGGGACCTGATTGTCTAAAAGTACTGATCAGCTTGATCAGCTCACAACATCAGTTCCCTTGCAAGCTGAGTTCCCAAAACTTGAGGCACCATAATACAAGTTATTTTTTTTTTAATCTTGCTCTATATTTACATCTTAATACATGGCTATTTAGAACCTTATGTGTGTGCGTGTGTATATATATATATATATATATATATATATATATATATATATATACACAGTGCTTTTTTTGTGACAGTACACACCGGTACAGCATACCATCACCCTTTTTTGGGAGCGCTCGCCGCTTTTCTCCGGCACAGCCCCCAGCTGGCCCTGGGAGCACTCACACCAGGTCGGCCGGAAGCCTGCTTGGGACACGTGGCAATTAAAGGGGCCACGACTGCATTTCGGCCCCAACCTCCCACGTCTCCCTGGTTACTCCCCGGCACTTTTTTTTTTTTAAACCATCTGGCAACCTTAGTACCGTCACCTTTTTTTTAAAACAAAAAAGCACTGTGTGTATATATATATATACCAAAGTATCAGAAAGCAAATGTGGTTTGTAACTTGAGTATTTATTTTGGAAAAGGAATCATGATGCAAATGTAATAAATGTTCAAAAAGCTAAACAGAAATATTGGATGTAGGAGTTATTACAACAATCTGTAACCCTCTTTTTGTCCTATAACTGCAGGGGTATTAACAGGCCACTCTATTTTGCACGATCCTGTGCAATTTGTGCTAATGACTTATGCTAAACAGTCTGCTCCACCTTGTATTTTGCAGTGATTCTGGGGGTTCCTCTCCCAGATCTGAAGAAGAGTTCTGTGTAGCTCAAACACTGGGTCTCTCTCAGCAACAGAAGTTGGTCTAATAAAAGATATTACCTAAACCACTTTGTCTCTTTATTATGTTCAAATAATCAGATGAAAACCATAGTCTTTTGTGAAATATGCCAGGATTTAAAAGTGATATAGACATTAGAAAACACATTAAAAGCCATGTCACTTGTTTAGAACTTTATGTGCATCTCAGTAGAAATAGAATGTGTGACACCTAAGCTTTCCATCCACTGTTATTACCAAACACCATGAGTCTTAATCCTATTTACATAAAAGCCTCTTTGTACCTCTCTGGCAGTATAAGGGGTGTTTTAAAATTACATTTACACTTCTTTTCAGGCTCCTTTACATTGCCTTGGGATTAGTATGTACCAAGATATCTAACATCCAGTAAAATCCCTATTGGGGAAAAGAGGATTAAATACAGTATTGTACGTAAAGAATAAATGATTGTGTCAACTGCAAGTCTACGACAAATATACTATAATATGTATTGCTGGCTGTAAGAGTGTCAGCCCTTCATCATTTCCCAGTATATTGTAGTGATGGTGACTTTATAATGTCTAGCAGCAATGCCATGAATATTCTTCAAAGGCAGGAGGAAGTGTATATATTGAAAAACATACTGTGGATCATGTTAAAAACCCACAATACTTCTGAATAATGTCTCTAAAAAGTAATAAAGGTGCAACTAATGTATATATATTAGATCCATTTATCATTATTTGAATTTAACTCTGTTCACCACCAAAGTATTATTTTGGCCAAGCTCACAGTATTTTGTTTATGTACAAGCAAGTGCAATAGTATCATTTTCAAGATAAGTAGTGATGGAGCTTCCATGTATTTTCCTTGAAAATGAGCCCATTCTTCCTCTTCACCACAGTGTTCACAGGAGCTCTCAAAACAAAGTGAGTTCCTTTTAACGGAGACATGAATTGTCTGAATGATGGAAATCCACGTGAAAGCTTTTTTGCAAAACAAAATGATTCACTCTACAGCTTGGCCTATAATTTAGGAAATAATGACCAGAAGTTATTGTTGTAGATGTTTGGTAAATGTGAAGAGGAAGGGAGTGAAGCATAGACCTGGAAGACAGGAGTATGAGCGATTGTTGGGTCTGCCACAGACCTCCTGTATGATCTTTGATGAGCCACTTAGGCCCTTCTCAGATAAGGTGACACAGCTCCCAATGACTTCAGTTAAAAATGTAGCTGCTTAGCACATCTAGGGTGTGTCTGCACAGCACCCTAAATTCAAAATAAGATACACAATTTGCATCATGCAAATTGTGTATCTTATTTTGATTATATTTCAAAATTGCTCATTTTGAAATGTAGTGCATCTATACAGCGCCAAATTTTGAAATAACACACTATTTTGAGACATCTCTTAACCCGCGTGGAATGAGGGTTACAGGGATGCTGGAATAGCACTGCCGTTATTTTGAAAAAATATTTCAAAATAACAAGTGTGTTTCAAAGATGTGGAGTAGCTAGCCACGCTATCTATACATACCTCTGCATATCAAGCCCTTACCCTCTCTGGGCTTCAGTTTTCCCATCTATGAAATAGGATTAGAACTGGTCAAATAACTTCTTCAATAAATTATTTTTGCATTATTTATCCCATGTACACACTAGGGTTAATATTTTATTAAGGTTTATTTTTATATGGAATATAGCACATTTTTAAATAAAATATTCATGATTGTTTCCATTATTCTTTAAAGGGGTTACTAATATGCAACTATCCTCAAAGGGTATTGCTGAGGATAAATTTGCTAAAGATTGGCTAATGAGGCACTACCAAAATGATAAATTCACCTAGCTGCCTTGAAAGTCTGCCCACAATCTATCAACCCTCTGATTCAGGACTGGGAAGAATCAGGCTTTGCCCAAATGGTGTGGTTTACACTGTATTGGGATTATAGACACTTTGTGAATATCTGCTGGGTTTAGTCTCTTAAACTAATTGTTTACTTAAGCTAACACCTCCTTCAATTTTGTATTTATTGTCAATGCAGTCAGTCATTCTAATGTGCATGTCCTCTGTTTAACATCCTAAATTGCCTCTCACTAACACCCATGGTATTGTGTTTCTAGACATGTAAACATACATAAAGAAATCACTTGACCTAGCACAGAAAGGAACCCCTGGTGGAATTGTTCTGATTCACAAAGAGCTGTAGAGATGTCGCAGCCATGCACCTTCTCCCTAGATACACTCCTTACACTGTAACCTGTACCAAGAGATGGCGTAGGAGTCAAGCTGTCATCTCTTCATCACCTTGGAATTTGTAATGCAACTTCTTTTTGAAGAATCTAACCCATTTTCTCAGGTATTGCATGGGCACCTGCATACAGAGTATGTATTATGTTGTCAGTTAAATTCCTAGATTACAAATGTGTCTTCTACCACTTTCAAAAAAATGTTGCAGTTGTCATTATCTTTATTTGTAAAAATCTTAAAATATGGAATAATATTTTTGACACTGAAAATCATTTCATAATCTAAACACAGACTTCATCAGCTCAGCAGTTGATATAAGTGTCTCCTGAGAAAAGTGTAATTAATAAGTGTAATTAATTTTGGTGAGGCAATATACACAGAGATATGCAAGAGTGAACTTGTTAATTTATTTCCTAATAATTTTTAAGAATATTCATCTGTTTGCTAGGACATGTTAACGAGTTGAATATAATGTTTATACTGTATGATTGGCTGAAAAATTACTACTGCCTCCAAACTATTACTCCTCAGTTCCTCCCCTTGTCATGTTTTTGAATACCACTGTTTATATCATCACTTGCAAGAATCATTAGCCATATTGTCCTATATTTTATTCTGTGAATCTTTAGGCATATAATTAAAGGTTTTTTTGGTATATTTTAGTTTTGCATGGCTTTGGTCCTTCTTTCCAAATCTTGTGTTTGCTTTTCAGGATAACCTCATAATAGTCTACTCTTTCAATTGCTTTTACTGGTGCAAAAACATTAATTTTCAGCACCCTGAAAATTGTAGAACTTTCTTCTAAACAATGTAAACTTGTTAGCTCTGTGGAGAATTTAAGGATAAATTTAAAAGTTTCTTATATCAACAGTCTTAGATGGGGCCAATTGTCTAAGAGCAAATTTTAATTGTATTTTTCCATTCAAGTTCTTTACTATTAATCCCACTATTGAGTACTGAAAGATGAATGGTGATTTGTTTCCTCTTGCTTTGTGTTGCCATTTTATTCACTATCAGGGTAAGGGGCTAGAACTAGGTATGTTACCTACGAGCTTGGCTCCCTGACAGTCTTATGAGCACAATTAGGCCCCAGTTGAGCCACCTGATTGGCCAGACTGCCCAATTGTCTGAGGTATCAGGAAACCTGCTCCTAAGGCTACGTCTACACTGGCAAGATTTGGCAACAAAAGTGCTATCAACATGCAAAAGTCGCCAAAAGTGGAAAATGGTCAAACCAGTTTTTTCTGCCTCCCATTGTCGACATTTCATGGCCAGTTTGGCCACATTGCTAGCACCAGATTGTAGGCGTTAATTGTGGAAGAACTTTATATGTGCAAGTTTAGGGGTGGTGAGGCCTGCATTCTTCCCCCCCTTTCCCTTTTCCCTATATTTGATGAGCCAGAAGCAAGTCTTTGGGCACATACGCCATTAAGATAAGCATTGTTGCCAGTATACTAAGAACAAGTATAAGAGAAGGGTAAAGGGCAAGAACGCATAAACAATTTTCATCACGTATAAACATACGCATAAACATACTGATCATGTAAACAAGGCCAAAGAACAAGTAGAACTAGATCAGAACCAGATCGATAACTAACAGCTAAGCCCTACATCAGCACATAATGAGTAACCCCTGGAAATTTCCAAACTGCAAAACAAGCCAAGAGAACTGTATTTAAGGCTGCACCAAAGCACAGCAATTTTGACCTCACCGATGGGCTTTGGGTACCAGCACCTCAGAAGCTGAGACAACCTCCCACTTCGTCCGCAGCCGACTCGGGATCCCTGGCTAGCAGGAAGGGACGTAAGATATGCCACTTCTTTGTTATGTTGACCTTCTAGTTAGGGGGTGCAGCTGTAAGCTGTCAGGAAATAAACTACTTGTGTTTGACAGATACCTGTGTAGCGTCCTTTGTACTTTGAGAACCCAGTGTCGGACCTGAGACTCACTCTTGCGGACAACACAGATAGAGCAAAGCAATGTGAAGAAGCATCCCAGAGTGCAGTGTTGTGGGATTGCAGAGCTGATCCCTGCCCTTCTTGGGTTTCTCTCATAGCTCTATAGCTAAGGAATGTCAAAGCACCACAGTAGTCTTTCCAGTCCTCCCCTTGCAGCAGCAGTCTGCCTGCCACTGTGTTCCGAGTAGAGGTCAGAAGAGAAGCATTCCAATGATTTGTTCTTTGTTTCCAAAATGAAGCAGCTGACTCAGTTGTCAGATACTTTCCAGAGCTTTGAAAGGGGAAGGGTACATGCCTGCAGGGCAGCAGAGATCACAAAACACTGAGCACAGCCATCATAGCAGGCATTGTGAGATACTGGTGGAAGCCAGTTCTTTCAGCAAAACAAACAGCAGAGTCCACACTGGCTCTTTATTGATAATAAAGGGAGGGGCAGAGCTTGAAATTGTTTGTTTCCAAAACCTGGGTGTTTTTCCCAACAAAAGTCTCATTGTAGTATAATGCTCTCACTGTTGTGTCATCAAAAGGGAGTTTTTTGTTGACAAACAGGCAGGGTACTGGTTGCTCAAAGCGTTTAGCATGTGCATTGTTAGTTCATGCTTCAGCCCTGGTCCAGCCCCATTCCTTCCTTGGATTCATACAAGCATTGTATTTCATTGCTCTGACTAATCTATTAAAGTTATTTACTTCTTCAGGACTTCTGTTGTTGCCTCAGACTCTGGACTAAATTCAACCTTGTTTAAATGAGTCCCATTCCTATGGGAATCTTGAGGTCAGATTCTTTACTGATGTAAATAATGACAAAATCACAAGTCAAGTTATTAAACTGGATTAAGTGGTAAAATAGTGCAATTTGCACAACTTGTGTTTGTACTCTAAAATGGAGTCTTTGTGGCAGCCATTATTAATGATCTTCTTATCCTTTTACATAGTCTCATTAAATGTATGTCATTATGCCAGATTGTGTTCACTAAAACAAAACAACCATAGTTATATAGCGGTTTTCTAGAGTAAAAATAAAACAAGACACAAGAAAGTATTTGCAGATAAAATGCCATTAAGTTACTCATCCATAAGGCAGAAAATGACATTAATAGCAGGTAGAAAATAAGATATCAGGGGTAAAATAAATGTAAGTCACACTGGTTATGTTGAGTTTTTCATATGTACTGTAAATTTTGTGAATTTCAGGCATGAATGGAATGCTATGCTTGGTTAATTGGGACTTAAACTGGCCAGAAGCCAATACAGGCCATGGGGATTCAAAGCTAATAATTCTACAGACCCTTCTATGTTCTGCAGTACTTAATATCTGGTTTTAGAAAATGATCAAAATATTTTGAGACAGCAATGGAGTGTTATAGTCTCTTGACATTTAGTTAGATGCTATTCACTCTATGCTTTTGTGCCAAGTATTATTCCACTTCCAAATTCTTTATAGGCTCCATTAGAATTAAGAGAACCCCTCTGGAAAAGTCTGGGAAATTTTAGGGGTTTAGACTACAATTAGAGAGAAAAACAACGGTAAAGGGTCTAGTATCTATCAAAGTTGTTAAAGAAAGTAGCTAGAAAACTAATTTTGCCTTTCAATTAAGATTATACATACTCAGAAAATAAAAATGTAAATCTGTTTTATGTGTTAACATGGTATAAAAGCTACTGCTGGTTAAATATACAGCACTCAATAATTACTGAAAAACTAAGTCTTTTAACCCTAAAGTATAAACAAAGCTACTCTTTATTTAATTTCCAATTAAATATAGGATAAATAATTGCAGGCTAAAACATGCTCTAGTTATCCAAACCCAAATACTGTCCTTTTTTTTTTTCTAAAAGCAAATTGTCAATTTCTGCACTCAAAATTCAGAAAATTTAGCTCTCTTATGTAGAAAGCTAGAAATAGAAAACAGAATAATAGATTCTACCTATTTCTATTAATAAAAACTGTAGCTTTGTTAATTACAATTATACACATTACTGTCAAAGAATATTTATAACATTATACTGGTCCTAATTTTAATCCACAGTCTAAAACTCAGTATTGCCTGTCTATTTAAACAAGTTTAGAACAAACCAAATGAAGTATTTCTTCACACAACACAGAATCAACCTTGGGAACTCCTTGCCAGAAGATGTTGTGAAGACTAAGATTTCAACAGGGTTCAAAAAAGAGCTAGATAAATTCATGGAGGATAGGACCACCACTGTCTATTAGCCAGAATGGATAGGAATGGTGTCCATAACCTCTGTTTGTCAGAGGCTGGAAATGGGCAACTAGGGTGGGATCACTTGATTACCTGTTTTGTTCATTCCCTCTGGAACATCTGGCATTGGCCACTGTCAGAACACAGGATACTGGGCTAAACAGACCATTGGTCTGACCGAGTATGGTTGTTCTTATGTTCTTATTTATAGCAAAATCCTTGTGGCTTCTCAGAATCAGTTATATTATTGTACATTGCTCAATATTTTTTTTAAATAGTTGAAATATTTCAGACGGATTCCAATAGTTTTGTTTAGGAGAAAGAGGAGGAGGCCTAAAGGGAAATGAGAGAGTGTTTTGGGGTATTTCACACAGGTATATCTATGTAAAGAAATAAAACTTCAACAGCTGAAGAAAACCAAGCATTGCAATTCATGAGTTCAGCAGGTGCACTGGGGAGGGGAGATATTTGCAGGATTGTGAATTCCTGCAAGGAGAAGTAAAGAAACAAACATTCTCCCTTTTCCTCATCATTGGTTGCACTTATTTTACCACTAGCTGAACAACAGAAGGGAAAATTTAGTGCTCAAATGGGAAATGCCAAACTCTTAGAAAAGGATTAGCTTGAGGTAAAAAAGTCCATAGGCGCTAAAGGAGTTCCACACACAGATTAGTTAATACTTTCCGGAAGATAACTACATTCCTCTTCATTTTATCCTGAAGAAACTAAGAAGATAGACAAAATGATTAAGCCTCCTCTGCTGTCCATGACGAGACAAGAGGATACAATGACATAGGACATACAGGAACTAAAGCTATATTGCATAGACAGTGTGATGTTTAAATTGTGCATAGCAATGGCACAGAAAGACGACAGGATTAATTCTATTCTCTGTTTACTGAACCCTCTAATCCTTTCAACCATGAGGATTATTAGTTTGATAGCAAAATGTTCAGTGTGTGCTGCTATTATTGCTACTTTATTTTACAGAAAAAGATAAAACATGAGCTCTTTGGCTGTAGCTGGAAGTCAATGTCTTGAAGCAGAAAGTTTTAAAGAGAAATCAGTTCACGCCAGCTGTGTTTCAAAATCTTTTGTTGTATTTATGTGTGGTAAAAGTTGCAATGTTGGGGAATAGATTGTTAAGCCATGAAGAAAACTGATACACATAATACACCTTAAAGTATATAAATGAAGTCTTAAGCCTAGAGTAAAATGTGACATATCACCTGATCACTCACATAACAAAAAAATAAAAAATACAAGTACAACAAACATAAAATTGCTTTGAAATTAAATACCTGAGAAAGGTAATAAATTTAGAGGGTTTTTTTTAACTAAACTGGAATTCAGGGTATCAAAGTTAAAGATTAAATGTATCAGAACTATAGTATCTGCCACAAGCGGAGGTCACTTCCCTTTATAATAACTAGAAATTCTTTGAGATGTGTAGCCTCTATTTGTATTCTATCTGTGAGTACATATGCATTCCCTGTACCTAGAGTTGGAGAATTATTGCAAACTATGTCCATTGGTCTGTGCACATGCCCATGCCTTTCTCATGCTTCCAACCAAAGGAGTAAAGGGCAGAGTAGACCTCCTCTCAAGATCTTTACAGTGAATCCAGTAATGATCCAAAGCAGAGGAGAAAGAGGGTCTGTAGATCTCTTCAAATTTTAGTTCCCATGTGTACTCCACTGTGGGTGTCTGACAAGTGGTACTTAAATAGGAAGAGCATGTGAGGATGAAGATGGCAGAGTCATTTGGACAACCACTATCCCAAATTAAATGTCAGTGGTGGAGTTCTGCACTAAAGCATTTTGTCTTGTGAATGTATTGATGGAACTCTGTGTAGCTGCTCTGCAAATATCAAGTAACAGTGTTTCCTGAAATGATGCTACTCAATTTGTTTATGCTATTGTAGAATGAACCCTCTGAGGACTCCTTGAGGGGGGAGAAGATGCAACAACTGGTAACAGAATAGGATACAGCCCAAGATCCATTTAGATGTCCGGTGTGAGAGAATATAGCTAACTTGGCAGAATAGCATTTCCCAGTCAACTTTTTTTGATGTTAAGGATGGTTTGTTTGACTTCAGAGCTGGAATGTTCTGATTCTGATGCCCATTCAAAAAACAAGTCATGAGATGATGTGTTTCTTTTCAGTTGGGAAGCTTGATCTTGCCCTTCTCCTGAGTCAAGAGATTGGGAAAAGGACGGGGTGAGTTGTAGGAGAGCGGGGAACCAAAATGTCTGGGCCAGTTGAGAGAGATAGAGATGACCTATGGAAAATTCTGCAGGACAGGGCTCAGGACCTGAGGGAGGAGCAGTCAGGAAGGAAAGGCACAGCTCAGATGGTCTGATCAGGGGGGAGAGAGAGTATTTCCTTGTGTCTAGCTCTTGAGCTTCTCTGGAGCAGTGTATTTTGCACTTCTTGTTCATTTGGGATGTGAGCAGATCCCAGTTAGACTCCTCCATTGAATGAAGATTCTATTTACTAATGGAGCATGAAATTCCCATGTGTTATCAATGGCAAAATGCCTGTTGTGGGTGACTTCCCACATATCCTAAGTTCCTGGAAGATTCACTGTTGACTGGATGATTTAATTCCTTGTATACCAGTTCCACTGGGTGACAGATCTTAAACCCTGGGGGTATTGATCTTGTGCCTCCTGGTTTTTGTTGATATAAAAGACAGCTGTCATGCTGTCTGACATTGTAACTGGATGAATCAAAGATAGCCCTCGTGAACCTCTCTGACTATCCAGAATTCCAGCAGGTTATAGTGCACCCTGGTCTCTCAAGGGGTCCAAGTGCCTTATGGACCACCATGAACAATCTATTTGCAAATAAAATAGTTGAGATTGTGGTGAAGGAGTGGAGAGTAGCCCTGAAATCCTCTAAAATATGTAAAGATTGGAATCGTGAAAATGTGCAACTATGCAGATTTTAAGGTAGCCATCCTGCAGCAAAAAAACTTCAAGAACAGACTTCAAAGAGAAACTGCTGAGCTACAGTTTATCTGCAAATTTGACACCATCATTTTAGGATTAAACAAAGACTGTGAATGGCTAGCCAACTCCTCTCTTGGTTTTCACACCTCCACATCAGCTGCTAGAAGTGGGCCTCATCCTCCCTGACTGAATTGACCTTGTTATCTCTAGCCTTACTCTTGATTGGTACTCTTTTCTTATGCCTATATATTTATACCTGCCTCTGGAATTTCCACTACATGTATCTGACGAAGTGGGTCTTTGCCCACGAAAGCTTATGCTCCAATAAATCTGTTAGTCTATAAGGTGCCACAGGACTCCTTGTTGCTTTTGCAGATTCAGACTAACACGGCTACCCCTCTGAAACTATGCCATTGTGTTTCACTCACTGCCATTGACCTAGATGATGTGTCTGCTGCATTGGAAGAGGAAGAAAATAAGCTTGTTAGTACTGACAGACCTGTTTTGTGTTCCTCCTCTTCCATGGGGAGGCGCTGATTGTCCTATTAAGTAGGAATGGCAAATTGATTCCCTGTAAGAGGCAAACATCAAGAAAGAAGTTAGTACCAGGCAACTCTTGGTCTTCTGTCAGGTGCAACAGGGTCAGAACAGAAGGCTATAAAAAAAAGTAGTGGAGGGGAGCTATATAAGTCTCAGACTGAGGAGATCCCTGTCCCCAGAGTAACAGGGAGGGGCTGGTTTAGAACCAGCAGAGGCAATCAGGGGCAGTGGAACACCTGGAGCTAATTGACCAGGCCTGCAGAGTCAGGCCAGCCTTGGCTGATTAGGACACCTGGAGGTAATTAAGAAAACCAGTTCAGACTGGCTATAAAAGAAGCTTTGCCCACAGTTGGGGTACACATGTAGCTGAGGGGATGGAAGAGGGCACCACTGAGAGTAGGAGGAAAGGAGGCAACAACTGAATGCTAAAAGGATGAACTGGAGAGAAGGAAGGTGCTGGGGAAGGTGTGGAGAAGTAGCCTGGGGTCTTGGAGCTGTATTCTAGCGGGTGTCAGGGATCCACACAGGCAGCTACTATTACAAGGCCCTCGGCTGGAACCAGGAGTAGAGGGTGGGCCCCCAAAGTCCACCTTCCCATTTCCACTTGGGGAAAAGGATTGTGGGGTATATTCTCTGTTTTACTATATGCTGGCCGAAGATGAAAAGAGCTCAACAAACAGCAAACTAAAGCCCTAGGTATGGTGCCTAAAACTGTGGGCTGCTGTGAGCCTCTGAGGCAAGCAAAATCTGCCAGGAAGTGCAGGACTCACCAAGTTTTCATAGGAGTGTTGTCACATAGGACTAATGTTTCTCAGAGAAGAAGACAGTCGTTCCTCTGAAGGTTCAAGTCTCCTGAGAAGAGGGAATCTGGCTCCAACGATGGTGCTGATGTCTCTGATGAATGAAAGGCAAAGCTGGCAGAGGGAATAGGCGTCTATCAAAAATTACATCCCCTGATGGAATCACAAACTCCCTAGTGAGAGAAGGTCCTCACGAATATAAGGGTCAGGAGAAGCCCTGAGGTTCTGGAAGAGCAAAGACGTCTCATGGTGTAGTATGTCTTTGAGCTCTCTGGGGTGTGAGGAGTCTGATCTGTTTGTGCTGATGGGAGGAATAGAAGGAAAGCCCACAGGGCCAGAGATTGAGACAGCGAAGGTACTCTCAGTGGTAGAAGCTCTGATTGATCCAGAACTGCCTCTTTTTGACTTAGGACTGATGGAGTTGGTGTCGTTGGTTCAGAATTCACTACCAGTAGAGCCCTGAATTTATGAGTTTTAAAATCATGGTTCTGGGATATAGAACATTCCAAATCTCTGGCGCACTGAGTGAGTGGATTTGGTCAATTTAGGCACAGCTGTCAGACATCTTCAAAGCAGACTTAGTGGGAGACCTGCTCTCATGCTACTGTGAGCATTGTCTCCCTTCCTGGCAAGATCGTCATATGGTAGCTCTGTGGATATGGCTTCCCCTGCAACACAGTCAGATCTTCAGTTAAGAGGTGTGTTCCATATCCACTCAGGTTAATGTCCACAGCTTCATGGCCTTATTGAGGTGTTGTTTACGCTGAAGTTCTCTCACCTCACAGGTTTTGCAAGGGAAAGAGCAACAGATATTGCACCTAGCTGTGATGGGGGCCCTGCTAAGAGAGCACAAATAGGTGGTTGTCAGTGGTGGCGTTCGCTGACTGAAAAGGGACCGGGGCAAGTCACATGGATTCCATCTGGTATTAAATTAATATATGGAGATATACCTATCTCATAGAACTAAAAGGGACCTTGAAAAGTCAGGGAGTCCACACCCTTACCCTCATAGCAGCACCAAGAGCCATCCCTAACAGATTTGCCCCACATCCCTAAATGGCCCCTTCAAGGATTGAACTCATAACTAAGGGTTTAGAAAAACCAATGCTCAAACCACTGGGCTATCCCTCCCCCTTATACTAGTACAAAGGTGCAAAGTCAGGAGCTTTTCTGGCTGTGGCATCTACCCAAAACCATTGTTAAAACCTGTCAAACTTACTAACTACATAGACACACAAGGCCTAAGACAAACTTTGAAATATTTAGAATTGGAAGGAAAGATCCAGACACTGAACATTCTGACACAAGTGGGGCAGTGATAAGAAGGAACTAGAGATATAGTTGAAGTGCTTTGGCTGGAAGTATGAGGTAGGCAAGAGCACATGCATGGACGAGCACGGCTTACAAGGATTCTCCAGCTCCTGACACATGAAGCACAGGCACACAGCCACAGTGCAACACCTTCTACCAGCCTTTGAAGAATGGCTATTCCTAGAATCCCTGTATGCAAAGCAAGAAACTTGAAAAAAATATGATTTAGGAATTTGACCAAAAACTGTCTAGTCAGCACTATGAGACAGCCATGGTTCCGCCATAGGATTCCCCTACCCCAATCAAAAAGTTTAAAAAGAGAGGAACTAAGTTTTCCTTCAACCCAATACTGAGCACCACTGGCAGCTGTTTATTTAAACAGCCTAACACTTTCAGATAATGGATACAAGAGAAGGGCAGCTCCTGAAATGCTTCTGACTGATCCACAGGTTCACGTGCCAGAAAAGGCTCCAAAGTAGAATTAGTACTCCAGAAAGACAGCTTACATGCCACTGAAGAGCCCAGCAGCCAGAAGAAAGGATCTGAGAAGCAGGTTCAGAGCTGTCTGTAATTAATGAGCACAGGCACACCGACGACACTGCCTAAAATTTTGACAGAGTCAGAAGCTATCATGGAAAACTGAGAAGTGTGAAGAAAATAAGTCTTTACTGCGCCATAGAGATTTCTCTGTTACAGATATTCCAGCAAACTTAGACCAGCTTGCATGTGGTGCCTAGCTTTGTATGTCTCTCTCACATGTATATGCAGAGGTAGCTAGCACCTGCTGTAGACAGAAGAGATTAATTCACTGTCATAAATATTGTTAAGCACATATCTCTTGCTTAGTAAGAAATTGTCTAGCTCTTGCATTTCAATAATAAATAATTACAACTTTATCTAGCCTCCTACACAAGTGGCAAAAGGTAAATCTAGAAGGAAATAAGGAAGTTCAGGGACAGCTTTAGGTAATTTGAACAGGCTTTAGCTAAGAAACAACTGTTTAGTGCTTCCCTGAGCCAGGCTTTTCAGCCTCTTCAAGCTTGTCCCCTGTTCCCACTGACTTCACTATGATTGAGTTCCTTATTATTATTTTGGATCATGTAGTGATGGGCCTTGTCATGGGGTCATAGAATCATAGAACCAAAGAGCTGAAAGAGACCTCAGGAGGTCATCAATTCCAGCCCCCTGCTCTAGGCAGGACCAATCCCAACTAGATCAACCCAGTCAGGGCTTTGTCAAGCCGAGACTTGAATACCTCTAGGGATGGAGACTACACTACTTCCCTAGGTAACCCATTCCAGTGTTTCACCACTCTCCTAGTGAAATAGTTTTTCCTAATATCCAACCTGGACCTCTCCCACCACAACTTGAGACCATTGCTCCTTGTTCTGCCATCCGTCACGACTGAGAACAGCCTTTCTCCATCCTCTTTGGAACCTCCCTTCAGGAAGTTGAAGGCTGCTATCAAATCCCCCCCTCACTCTTCGCTTCTGCAGACTAAACAGACCCAACTCCCTCAGCCTCTCCTCATAGGTCATATGCTCCAGCCCCCTAATCATTTTGGTTGCCCTCCGCTGGACCCTCCCCAATGCATCCACATCCTTTTTGTAGTGGGTGGCCCAGAACTGGACACAATACTCCAAGTGTGGCCTCACCAGAGCCAAATAAAGGGGAAGAATCACATCTCTGGATTGACTGGCAATGCTCCTCTTAATGTAACCTAATATGCCATTAGCCTTCTAGGCTACAAGGGCACATTGTTGACTCATATCCAGCTTCTCATCCACTGTAACCCCCAGGTCCTTTTCTGCAGAACTACTACTTAGCTGGTTGGTCCCCAGCCTGTAACAATGCTTGGGATTCTTCCATCTCAAGTGCAGGACTCTGCACTTGTCCTTGTTGAACCTCATCAGATTTCTTGTGGACCAATCCTCCAATTTGTCTAAGTCACTCTGGATTCTATCCCTGCCCTCCAGCGTATCTACCTCTCCCCCTAGCTTAGTGTCATCTGCAAACTTGCTGAGGGTGCAATCCATCCCCTCATCCAGGTAATTAATAAAGATATTGAACAGATCCAAATCATACACTACTCATCCAGCATTTTGCATGGAGGTTTAAATTCTTGAGGCCATATCTCCACTTACCAGAGGATTGAAACTCTGGTAATTGCTGAGGGCACCCCCTCAGTGCTGGTACTCCTCACTGTCCCAAGGAGTAAGGGATGTCAACATCAACTTCCTGCTATGGAGAGAGTGCCAAGCTCAGTTCAAGGTACAACAAATCCAGTTACATTATTTACATAGCTGGAGTGGCATATCTTAAGTCAACCTTCTCCCCACTGTGTAGACGTGGCCACAAACAGGCTTAACTCATTCCTTAGCTTTAGACTCCAGGGTCACCTCCCGTAGGGTCACTGGCACTTCTGCTTCAGGCAGCTTCCCACTTTCAGCCAATTCTATGGCTGCTTCCCTAAGCCCTGGGTCCAGGGACCCACCACAGTCAAAAGCACCACTCCAGTGGAGCTTCCTATTACAGTCCTTCAACTGCTACTAGCAGGCCTTTATAAATCCATATATATCCGATTGTCTGGCCTGGACTATCCTGCTGTGGTCCAGGGGCATTGGGCTTAGCTTATCCACAGATGCCAGCTACCCTGTGACAGGTCTGAATTAAAACCTCAAACACAATCAAATTTAAATATTCAGATATGAGCCAAATCAGAATGCCCTTAATCACTGGATGCTGGGATTCAGAAGTAGGTTCAAGCTGATTCAGGAGCTCAGGTTTGGACCCAATGCTTTGTTCTGGCCTGATATCCAATCAACTGGATAAATCAGATTTTGACTTTAAAAAAATCATCTGAACAGCGTGAAAGATATATGAGCTGAAATTCCTAGGCACAGAAAATGCCTAAGTGAAGGGGGTTGATATATAATGTACTAAATTCAGAAACAGCCTATTCCACTTAGATACAGCACTGTTCTCTAGGCCTGCGTCTAGACTGGCATGATTTTCCGCAATGCTTTTAATGGAAAAGTTTTTCCGTTAAAAGCATTTGCAGAAAAGAGCTTCTAGATTGGCATGGACGC
Source organism: Pelochelys cantorii (assembly GCA_032595735.1). Taxonomy (NCBI): domain Eukaryota; kingdom Metazoa; phylum Chordata; order Testudines; family Trionychidae; genus Pelochelys; species Pelochelys cantorii. Next base: position 31,763,797 of record CM064331.1, read on the forward strand.
TTTTGCGCAAAAGCACTTTTTGCGGAAAAGCGTCCGTGCCACTCTAGACGCGGTTTTGCACAAGAAAGCCCCGATCGCCATTTTAGCCATCGGAGCTTTTTTGCGCAAAACAATACCGTGTTGTCTACACTGGCCCTCTTGCGCAAAAGCATTTGCGCAGGAGGGCTTTTGCCCGAATGGGAACAGCATAGTATTTCCGCAAGAACACTGACAATCTTACATGAGATCGTCAGTGTTCTTGCGGAAATTCAAGCAGCCAGTGTAGACAGCTGGCAAGTTTTTCCGCAAAAGCAACTGCTTTTGCGGAAAAACTTGCCAGTCTAGACACAGCCTAGGAGTTAGAACAGTGGATGAGTATTAGGAAAACTAGGTTTTCCTCCTGGCCCTGCCAGGTATGCTGTTTCCCCAATGTATGCCTAAGTTCCCCGTTTGTACTCACTGTGTCTACACTTTGAGCTGGGACTGTGATTCACATTTGCAGAAGATATACTTGCACTTGTTCTCATTCAGCTAACATGCTAAAAATTGATTCCAAGGCTGGAAGGGACAATTATGGCCATCTAGACTGGAAACTGACCTCCTGTATAACACAACCCAGAAAACTTTCTCAAAAGTCCTAGAGCACATGTTTTAGAAATACGTCCCATCTTCATTTAAAAATTGTCTGTGATAAAGCTACCACAATCCTTGATAAGTTGTTTCAGTAATTTAATTACTCTCACTGTTAAAATACCCCTTATTTCCCATCTTAATTTATCTAGTTTCAACTTTCAGAAATTGGATCACATTAAACCTTTCTCTGCTAGAGTGAAGAGCCCATTACTAAATATTAGATTATCATGTAGATATTAATAGACTGATCAAATCACCTCTTAACCATCTTTATGCTAAATAGATCAAGCTCCTTAAGTCAATAGCTGTAAAACATGATTTCTAATCCTTTAATTCTTGGGGCTCTTCTCTGAATCCTCTCCTATTTATCAATATTCTTCTTGAATTGTGGGCACCAAAACTGGACACAGTGTTCCAGCAGCAGTCATACCAATGACAAATACAGAGGTAAAATAACCTTTCTGTTCCTAATCGAAATTCCCCTGTTCATATATTCAAGGATCACTTTAACCCTTATGGCCACAGTGTTGCACTAGGGGGCTCATGTTAAGATTATCCACAATCACCTCCACATCTTTTTTGCAGAATCCCTGTTTCCTGGGACCAAGTAATTCTTTCTTTGTTCCTATATGCCAACTGATCTAGATCACTCTAAATCAGTGATCTAGTATTTACATTAATTACCATTCCCCAAAATTTTGAGTCATATGCAAACCGCATCAGTCATAGGTTATTTTGTTTTCTTGGGGTTTTTTTCTTCAAGGTTATTGAGAAAAATGTTAAATAGCATAGGATCAAGAACCGATCTCTGAAGGACTCCACTAGAAACACATCTGCGTGATGAGGATTTCCCCCATTTAGATTTTAAAATGTAAATATCAATTAGCCATCTTTTAATCTCTTTATTGTGTGTCGGGTTAATTTTATACCATTTTGGTATTTTATTCAAAATATCATGCAGTACCAAGTCAAATAGTTGCAGAAGTCTTACTTTCATCAACCAAACTTGTAATCATATATAAAAGTTATTCTGATAATATCTATTCCCAGCAACATGTGCTGAAATATATTTACCTTCCTTTATTTGTTTACACAGTTGTATTTGATGCCTCCAGGAGCTCCTTTATTTAATCAGAATCCCATAGCAGCCACTCCATTATCTTGCCCAGGATCCATGTTAGACTGATACCTCAGACTACAAGTGTAGACCTATCCACTGACTTTCTTTGTAAGGCTCTTTGACATCTACTGTTGGAAAATGCTATGTAACAGCTAGGTATTATTTTTAGCATTAAGAACCAAGAGTGCCCAAAGATATAAAGGGTTAATTTTGAGTTTTTCAGTTACCTTCCCAATGTCTTCTAGCTTCAGAAAGGTCTTTTCTAGTCCATAGCTAGACACAGGCTATAAAAAGAGAGTCAGCTTTACCCTGTGTGGAAACCTGAACCCTAGATCTCTTCTTGTGTCCCCAATCTATATGCTATCTGTATGCAAATATCTACATGATTTCAGTATGAGTTGTCTGAAAAGATGCATGCAGAATCAGGCACCAAGATGCATTGTGGAAAAAAAAGACATAAGAACAAATGGCTCCCAGACTATTCATTTCTGTTTTGTTGATACTCAGAAACTTACCTTTTGAGGTTGGTGTGGCAGAACCACAGAGAAAGATGACATTTCAGGCTTACATTCCAAGAATGTAATATCCTACTTCCTTTCAGCTCACCCAAGTTGTTTGGCCATCCATTTGCTAGATCTTGGTTTTCAGTTGGTAAGATCTTCTGGGAAGGAACTGTTTTGTGTATGTACAGCACCTTGCATAGTGAGTACTACCTTGGCTGTCCTCTAGGTCCTGACTTGCACTGTAATATTGACGGCAGCACTGTTGTTGTAACCATGTCGGTCCCAGGTCTCTTTCACCCACACAAGATGTCTCAATAAAAGATTACCACACGCATCTTCTTGCTTGTACTCCTAAATCATTAGGAACTTTAAAAAAAAATCCCTCAGTTGTATTTGACACCTCCAGGAGCTCTTGCTTGGAGCAGGGCACATTTGCACCAGTGAGTCCAGTGCATTCAAAGTGAATGTCATCTGATGTTCTATATCACAGGCTAGTCACACAACTTTCTGGAAACATCCTAAGTCAAATGATGATTCACGACAAAATCATTGCCATCTGAAAAATATTTCACAGCTTTAAACTTCAAGATCCTTCAAGTATGTTCATGGCCAACAACTATTTCTCTTCAGATGCTTCTAGACTTAAAAATGGCTCATAAAATGTCTTTGGATCATTTCAGTTTGTCTGGTGAACCATATTTGAGGGCTGAGTTAATCCATCTGAATCCTTCTGCTCGTTCCAACTGCTGTTTAACATTTTGATCTGACAGTTTAATGCTGTTTCACCACAAAATATATGTTCCCACTGAAAACAAACATTCTTCATATTAGCAGTACAGGCAACTTCAAGGGATGAGGTTATCATGAGATAATTACACCCCAGGGGATTACAGGCACATATATCATGATATAACCTTATCTCTATTGTGCTTTATTGAATAATTACAAGCATGCCACAGCCAACTATAAATACACAAATGATTCTCAACTACTGGCTATCGCTTGAATAAAGGTAAAAGCTTGTAACTTTTACCACTGTTACCACAACATCTAAACAAGACTTAATCTTAACATTTAACTTGAATTTGAAGTATGATATAGTGATCTAAATGTGCCATTTCACAGGAATAAACGGGAGATGAATTTAGCCTTTTTCTTTAATTGCTATATATAATAGTCATGGAAATACCATTCTGTTCCCATTGAAGTTAATGGGAATTTTGCCAGTACTGCCCCCTGAACCATTTTGCTACTAGCATTATTGCCATTACACACTTCTTGCGAATTCCACCAGAGATTCATAGAATCTATCCAATTGGAAGGGATCACTACATCTCATGGAAGGGGTATATGAAGTTCCTCAGAACCATAGGTTAGAAGAGATTTCAAAGATCATCTAGTCTAACCTCCTGCCAAGATGTAGGATGTGTTGTGTCCTAAACCATCCAGAACAGATGGCTCTCCAGCCTCTTTTTGTTAACCTCCAGTGAAGGAGATTCCATGACTTCCCTGGGTCAAGACAGATTCTGGGACTTCTCTGAGCCGTTGTCCTGCTGTTCTTAATCTTCTGTGCTTAATGTTCTATGCTTCTATTCTTGAACTTGTTGTCTCTTGTCCTGCCTTCTGTGGCAAGAGAACACTTTTCTCTACATTTTTTATGGCAGCCTTTCAAATATATGAAGTTCATTCTCTTATCCCTCAGCCTGGATCTCTTCTTTTACAAACTACACATGCCTAGTTCTTTCAGCCTTTGCTCAGATGGCTTGTGGACTATTAGAACGATACAGATTTATGCCATTTTAGGATTTGGTTCAGAATCTCTAAATAATTCTGATAGATTAGCTTTAGATGTCTACAACCAAACTTGCCTTCTTGTTCTACTCTGTGATTTGGTGACTTCATACGTTACTGAGAGATGAACAGAGGTAAATATATTCTATGAATACTCATTCAGATTTGAAAGCAGTTTGGTTTGATCAGATTCATAACTCTTTTGTCTTCACTCTCCAGTAACATTTAAACAACTGATCTTTCCTGGCACAGATGCTGCAAAAAGTAAATTTTTAAGCTTCAGTACTCTAATACTCACCACAATCAAATTTCAAATGATATACTTTAGTAAATTCACTCTGTGTTGGTTCATTATGTAACTATAATTAAATAGGAAAAATAATTCTAAATCATCCCCACCTCTACCTTGTCTAATGTGGTTGATTTATGCATCTACCTTTAGATTATAAATTCTTCAGGGCTGCTACAGTCAATTTGTATGTACAGTATTACACATAACTGAGTAAATGGACAGCTTTTAAAACAAATCAGTAATAATAATAAATCTAATCAACTAGTGCCACTAGCCAACACAGCTCAACTTCTGACATTTGAATATCCTGATAAATTGTTCATAAGCTATTCATGTATATACCAGCTCATCTGAAGAAGTGGGCTTTGCCCACAAAATCTCATGATACTATATATATTTTTGTTAGTCTCTCGAGTGCCACAGGACTACTCATTGTTTTTAAAGCTATAAATGAACATGACTACCCCTCTGAGACTCATATAGAGGGATAAACATAATGAGGAAGTTCACAAATGACACTGAATAGTGAATAAATCTATAACTGGTGAACCAAAAAAGAAGCAGAAAGATGAATATATGTGTGTGTTAGGAACTGTTTGCTAAGTTCTATTTTCCCTAATATTAAATCGAAACATTTCCTGATACAATATATTAACAGTGCTATTAACAGCTACTACAGATTGTACCTCCCTTAATCAGGACTCGCTGGTCCAGCAACATCCATGGTCCAGCAGGACCACAGATGCTCCTGGATCACAGAGCCCAGGTATAGGGAGGTCTGGCTGCAGGGCAGGAGCACAGCAGAGGGGACTGGTGACTCAGCCAGGAGCCCTGTGTGGGAGGAGGAGATGGGCAGCATAGTGGAAAGTTCTGACCCCAGCAGCTGGACAGTAGTGGGTGGGTGGCAGCACCTGCAGAGCTCTGGACCTAGTCCCAGGGGTGGAGCAGCTCTGGCCCCAGCCACAGAGCTCTGGCTGCAAAGCTCCAGCCCCGGCCCAGGCCCAGGCCCAGGCCCCGGTCCTGGGGCTGCAGTGCCAGCTGAGGCCAGGGAGCTTTGGCCCCAGCAATAGCAAGCCAGCAGCAACAAAAGAGCTCCAGGGGGCAGGGCTGGAGCCCTAGTGGGGGCACCATGAGGAGAAGGACCTCCCAGGTCTGGCAAATCCCTTTGTTCAGACCGGTCATGTCCCGAGGGTTCCAGACCACGGAGGTCCAACCAATAATGAAAATAATCAGTCTCTCTTTGCCCATGACTTAACATAGGTGCAGGCCATTGAGTCTCAACATTTGGCTCCAGAGTCTTACATAGCTCTTCAGAAACACCTTTAAAAAAATGAGTAGGCCTTTGGCACTTTAGAAACTAACAAATATATATGGGGAAAACCCACTTCTTCAGGGTACTATTTATGGCTGTCATAGGGTCCCTGACACAGGGGCACAACAAAGCTCTTACATACTGTAGAAAGCAGCACAAGGAGCAATGAGATGGCAAACTAGAAGCACAATCCTTTTAGATTGCCAGGTTTGGGGGAGGATGCAAAGTAAACCTATATTTCCATTGAGACCAGAGTGGTAAAAAAGAGATCTTTTGTCAAACAAATTCAGAGAGAGAGCGCCTTAAAACAACCCTAGCATGTTGTCTTCAGTGTTTGCATCACTTTGATGGATCAATATATAGTAGCACAATTAAGTGTACCGTGAGTATCATAGTAAATAACTGGAGAGTAATCTTTGCTCAGACTTTCATCAGGCTAAAGACTTGAGCCTCTTGGGCCCAAATGAGTCACGTTTTGTACTTGTGCAAATATAGAGAGCCCTACAAATCTATGGATGTCTGCTTTATATCCACATCCACAGATCACATTTGCGGATCAGATGTGGATATAAATTTTGTATCCACACAAAGCTCTACAAATGCATGCACTATTCAAGCATTAGACCATCTGCAAGGGCTGGTGATAGATTTTTTCCACATACAAAGCCTATTTGCATGTACACACCTTTCACTCACTCATGGTGATTTTAGTGCTTGACGCATGTGCAGCTGTTTGAACATGCAATCTTTCATGCACACAAAAAGAGGCTCATTCTATTCATTTGTGGAGATTTACTTTCTTCACTATTGTAGGCTTGTCACACTATTAAAGAAAAAAATGTTAGTATGGGATTTTTCCCCATAAATTCATTGTGGCTACTAGTGAACAATGCATTCTCCTTTACTTACTTATAGACTGACAGCTGCTGATTTATTAATCACTCAGCTTGCCAGGTATTACAGTTAAATTCACCATTAAATAAATGCCTCCGTCTTCTTGAGTTGCCTTCTGAAACTAAGTCATAGTGCAACCTCAAGAGCTTTGTCTTTTCCCATTTTTTTGTCTGCTCCTGACTGCCATAAAATCTCAGAAATAATTGACAAGTGACTGTCATGATTATGTGTATCATGTCACCCATTAGGGTAAAGGCATGAGGCCCTGCCTATCTGAAGAGGATGTGGGGGAGAAACACCTTCAGTGCTTTTTTTTTTTAAGTGGAAAATGTTTGTAGATTTGTAGAGTAATTTACACAACCGGTTGCTAGAAGCAGCATTAACTTTCCCTCTTCACTGTTCGCAGTGGCCGGGGAGAGGGAGTTCATAGGGAGAGAATTCCAGTGTCCCTGAAGGAGTAGGCATGGGACAGAGAGCAGAGCCTCTGTGCAGATGACTCAAAATCCAAAGAAATGGAGCTATCCTTATGGAGAACCTACCATAAGACTCAGTAAGGTTTGATGGCGGTGATTTCTACCCTCTCTGCAAGGCAATGATCCCATCCCTTCAGACAGGAACATGCTATGCAAACTCCACAGGTAAACCTCATAGTGGTTCATGAGTTGTCCTTTCCATGAATTGATGCTACAAAGTGCTGATCACTATGGCCCTGATCTAGTAAAGGATTTTTGCATGAATAATCCCACTGAAGTTAATTAGATGACTCACATGCTTAAAATTAGGCACATTCCTAAGTGTTTTGCTGTATCGGGACCAAAGTGTTCAGCAGCTGGCAGAAACCAGCTCTGTGTGGTTTGTATTTTTGTATATTGTGATAGTGTCTTGCAACTGAAGAATCTTCTACTGTAGCAAAATGGTCTCTTCTTCTGATGTGCTGTCAGTTCTCCCACGGGAACAACCAAGATACCTCTGGGCCCTTGTCCCTGCACATCAGCAATTAAATTCACCTGTCCCTATCATCCTGGAGAGGACAGATAGGCTTAATTTTAACTGAACTATGTTTTGACTGCTCTATCTGGGGGAAGTTACTTTGATGTGCTCTCCAAGGGAATGAAGCTACAAAGTTTTTATTGGCAATTTACAGAACAGAGAAAAAACAGAAATAAAAAGATTTGATAGATAATATGTCTGTGGGTACTATGAAAATCAGTCAGACTAGCTCTGAAAACACATGGATGATTTACTTTCTCTCTTAGGGTATGTCTACAATGCAAAGTTAATTCGAAATAACAGCCGTTATTTCGAATTAACTTTAATAGTGTCTATACATGCAAACCGCTATTTCGAATTTAATTCGAAACAGCGGAGCGCTTAATTTGAATTTGGTAAACCTCATTCTATGAGGAGTAACACCAAATTTGAAATAGCTATTTCAAATTAAGTGCTGTGTAGACACTTAATGCGAAATAGGGGGCCTCCAGCCCTTCCCAGGGAGCCCTGGTGGTCACTCTGGGCACAACCAGGAAAACTTACTCTCCTCTCCCCCAGCCCCGGGGCCATTTAAGGGGTAGACCCTGGCCACAGTGCCTGTGCCAGCTCCAAGCCTGCCAGCCCAGAGCCAGCAGTGGCCACTGGGGCCCCTGACCCAGTGGCCCCAAAACATAAGCCAGCAAGCCACTGGCAGCCAGCCCTCCACCACTCCCCAGGAGCAGTCTGCCAGCTCCCAGGAGCCTGACAGGAGCTGGAGAAGGAGGGCGCCTTCTCGGACCAGGGTGGAGATCATGGACCTTATTCAGGTTGTGGGGGATGCCCCCAACGTCCATGAGCTCCGCACTAGACGAAGGAACGCAGCCGTTTATGGCAGGATAGCTGCCAGCCTGGACACCAAAGGCCACATGCGAACCCAGGAGCAGGTTAGCATGAAAGTCAAGTTGGTCCGGCGAGACCCCCAACCCTGAGCCCTAAACTTCCCCTCCCCCTTCTTCCCCTTGCTTCCCCCTTCCAGCTCCCTCCTCCCAGGTTTCCCCCTCCCCTCTCCCACCTTCTCTCTTCCCCTCTCCCACCTCCTTTTCCCAGTCTCCCCAGAGGTTCATCCCCTCCCCCCCCAGTTTTTTTCAATAAACCCAGCTTCTATTTTTGAACATACGTGTCTTTTATTTGACATCAGGAAGGGGGGCTAGGGAGGGACGTGAGGGAGGAATGGGGCACGAGCCCCCAGTGGGAAGGACCAGGGAGGCTCTGAGGCTCCTCAGGGTGGACATTCTCCCTCAGACCCTCCTGGATCCTGACAGCCCCCCAATGGACCCCCCAGATGGCAGTCTGCAGCAAGTGCAGCCAGGCTGATGGCAATGACCCCACGAGATGCACCGGCGTGCCCAGGGGCAGCTCTGGCTCCATGTGGCCGAGTGCTGTGGTGTCCCGAGTGCGGGCACTCAGGGCACTTCAAGACAGGACTGCTTTGCTGTCCCTCATCGAGGTAGACAAGCAAGCGGGGAACCCTGAGAACTATCTGTCTGGGGTGGGGATAGGGTCTCTTTAAGCACAGAGCTCAGTTAGCCTCAGGCAGCAGCCCCACACACTAAGTCCTAACCTGATGCCCTGCCGGCACTGGTTCTGGCCAGCCTTAACTTCAGTTCAGGGTCCACTCAGTGTGGACGTGCTATTTCGAAATAGCAAAATGATATTTCGAAATAGTTTTTGTGTATAGATGCGTTATTTCAAATTAGCTTAATTCGAATTAACTATTTCGAATTATGTTAATTTGAAATAGCACTGAAGTGTAGACATACGCTCACAGGGTAGAAGTCTCAGGTTTTTTAACAGATCAAGTTTTGTCCAGATCATCCCTTCAGAGCTGTGAAGAGTGTGTTTTTGACTCTGTCCTTCATACTGCAGGCATCACAGAGCATGTTCCAGGTAGTTCATGATGTCACATGTCTATGGAGAGAGCTACAGCATTGGCTGGGGAGGGAAAGATATGGTACATGTTTGGCGTCTTCCTAGTTCATCTTTTTAACTGTTGACTAGGTGGAGACTTTGCAGCAGGTGAGGTTGGCTAAAAGGAAGACACAAATTCCTGTTTCCTCTGTTTTTTTTCCCATGGATCTGCTCCTCTTTGTACTTCACAGTAAAAGGGAGAAATCACATGGGCCATAGACACACAGGACACTCTGTTCAGTGCATTGTATGGATATCAACATGACTATAATTAATGTGTTTCTATTTTCTTGTTGATCTTATAATGCCAGTATTGTTTCTCTTTTGGCACTGGCTTTATATCAGAATTACAAAACTATCTTTTGAAATCCTGGGAGTGGTGTTCGAAATCAATGGGAGCTAGATGACTAACTACTCTAGGCACTTTTGAAAACCCCATTCTACATTGGGATGAGAAAAAGACTGAGAGGAATGCTCTTATTTTTCAGCCTAAAAATATACAGTAGGCTGCTTTGATTGCTTTCCTACAGACTGTGATGGTGTCACAAGAGAATAGGTGTTTTTCTTTTACATTCCAACCATTCCTTGCTCCCCATACTGTATAAATAAATGCATAGCTCATATCAGAGAGCATGTTATTCAATATTCATTTTATTCCATATTAATCAATACTGTGATTAGCAGGACAAGTCTGAGACATAGGAAAAATGTAAGATGACAAGATATAAATCTGTTCTTTGTAATTTTACTAGTCTTCTCTTGAATGAACTGCTCTGCAGATCAAATTAATCTGAGCTCTTTCACTTCCCCATGCTCTCACTGGATTTCAGCATTCTCTCCTCCTAACCCTCAAGTGCCATGCATATTCAATATAGTCTGTTCTCTGCTCTTACTTTATTCCAACTCTTGCTGAGTAGCTCATTCATTATCTGCACCCTTCTCCCTGAGTGCACATTCAATGTTAGTGTCAGTCATTCTACAAATAGCCTGCCCAAGTTCTCCATGACTTCCTGCTTTTATAGCAAGGCCCGCTCTTGTTCCAAGCTGCACTTAGGAGTAGGAAAAGAGAATGTGCCTCTCTTCCTCTCTGGAATTCTCAGTGTGCAAGAAGAGTGTATTGTTCTTGAAGAATTATTCAGATTGAGAGACCAGTAGTAAACTCTCATAGTAAATGCCTCTTATTCATCAGAAAAGTTCTCGCTGAAGTGGAAGAACCAGTGGGACCCAAAGTAGTCCTCCTATTTACTTTAGCTTTTTTCCATTTTGTATTTCAATTAATTTTCCCTGTGAGACAGGCTGACAAGAAAATAACAACGGATACAACAGTTTTATTTAAATTAAACTGTCTGGGGAGAGAGAAAGCAACAGTACAGATGTAAGGCTGATAAGGCCAGAACTGTAATTAATATTTAATAATGTTAAGGATTTCATCTGCTGAATGGAACTCTCAGAAGCCGTGCCACTTTTAAAAGTCTAAATTATAAATATGCCAAAGCACATTCTGTTTGTTAATGCATTGCAGATTTACCTAGTTTTACCTTTAACGGGCATTCAGTCAACTTAAAAATCATACTCATGTCTGAAATTGATAGCAAATGTCCTCCAGTATTTCTTACAGCTGTGATAGGTGACACCTAAGGCCCTGATCCTGCAAACTGCTCTGTGCTCACACAGGGCTCCAGTGAGCTCCCCAAGGGCATTTCTGTACTACAGAGAAGATCAACCCTCTGGAGGTAGACCTTTTAGCTTTCAATTTAGCAGGTCTGGTGTAGACCCCCAGATCGAATGCTGAGGGAAGCCCTTGCCAACATCTGAAACTTCTTGATTTGCACGGAGTAAGGGAAGCCAAGAGGAGCATGTGCTCCCATTGGCTTCCCACAGTGTAGATGCTGCGACTGCTGTGCATATGGATTGCGTATCTTAAGCCGACTTGCCTGGTGTAGTGTAGACCAGGCCTGGGAGCACAGAGACTGATCTTTGTGGAGCAACTTGCAGGATTGGGGCCTGAAATTATTGTAAGTGAAAGAGATTAGAAGAAAATTCTCCTCTTTTCTTTTTCCAGGTTGTTTACCCTGATAACAGATTTTGCTGCCTTGTTTATGCTGATTCCAATGGGACTACTCAAGAACCTCAGCTGGGGTTACTTGTCATATGGTTTAATAGAGCTATGACGAATTACATGAGCTGTGGAGCTGGCCCAGTGTGATAAACAAGATCTGGCATTTGGCAGCAGTTTGAGTTTGATTCAGATTTTAGGTGGAGTGTTTTGAAAAAAAGCACCACCCCAAGTATAGCCCCAGGAAGAATTGTGAGTCAGAGACACACAGCTTCCTCCAGGTTTCCAGGGGTTGTAATTTATTGATGGTCTATATCAGTAATAAATTCTTACTCCCCTCACTCTGATTCAATTACTCTGGCCAGCAACCACAGTAAAAGCTTTGTTTATTCCTCCAACTCCCCCCCACCCAGCCCACCCCACCCCATCTGCTCCAGGGAAGGATAGTATAACCTGCCCTCAAACCTATGTATGGGTAGCATTTTAGCATTATATGTACAGATAGTTTCCCTGATTTCCCCATACAGTTTATTAGGTGGTCAGGTTCACCATTTTGTTTGGGTCTTTCACAAAGTAACAGTGTTAAGACAAACATTAAAAAAAATAGAATAATGTAGCTATACCCATAAAAATAGGCTGGAGGTTTCAGGTCACAGCTTTAATTTTTTCAGTTGACTATATCTACTTACTTTGTAATCACCATAATGTCTAATGTACATTTTAAGAAATATGTATTAAACTGGGACAATATACTTTGGAAGATGCACGATGAACACATTAAAATTTCATCAGGGTGCCTTTTGCAAGTCAGTAAAATATGGATTTTTTCCATGATAGTAGCATATTTAGTCCTTTTAACAACATGCATTTTCAATGTGCTTTCTTTTGGTTTGTTTTTGCATTCACAAGGGACCTGTGTGAGGATCTAGAGTACATACATGAAACATTCAGGACCAAATGGACCAGAAAGATTGCAACATTAAGGAGGACACCTAAATTAAATATTGATGCAGCAATGATGTAACCTAGTACAAGTCAAAAATAAACATAATGAAAAAGAATTGAGTTAAAAATGGAAAAGATGACAGATAGTATCACAGACACTATGAAAATTGAAGGGTGTAGCACAATTAAGGGGCATTCGTTATTGCTGTTATATTGTGTCTAGTTATATTACTATAGATCTTAATGTATTTAGGACTATCTATACGAATGTTTAATGTGACTACTCATGCTGGTAACTACACCCTTGTGTAATAAAGTCTTCTCAATCTGAATATTAGAAGGCTGTTTATCACAATCTTGAAAAAAATTAAAGCTTTCACTGTGTATTCTCTACAATGGGAGCATTTCCTCTAAAAAAATGTTATAACCAGTTTGTACCCTTTACAAGCAGCTATTTGCATTTGTACCAGGAGCACATACTTGCCCACAAGGCAAACACTCTCAGATTCTGCCCAATATGTATGTGGTATTAACTCTTCAAAAGATCATGGGGCCCAATTTTCAAAAGAGCTCAGAAAACCAGCTGTTTTCATTTGTAATACTTACAGGCAGATTTTCAAAGTGATACGTGCCCGTATCTGGGTCCTGATTGTGGGTGCTGGGCACTCAGCACTCTAGAAAATCCAGAAGCCTACGTTCGGTCTTTTGATGCTTTTCTACCTCTCTTGATTAGATGGGTGGGGATTCCTCTGACCTAGGTTTTATCTTTAATTAGAATGTAAGGTTTTTAATTTGTTCATTTAATGTATTTTCTTTAATTTTGTCTAGCAATTAACTAAGCAAACTCTGCCCCTCCTCGACAAGCCAACTCTGTGCTCCTTCTGACATTACTTTCCTTACTCTGTCCTGGAGACTCTTGCACTTTGAGATGGACCCTATTTAGAAAAGGACATTGCCTTCCAAAGTCATATAATATTGTGTTCAGGTGATCAAATAGCATAGGGCTTCTATTCTGCAGTATGTCTCTTGCAGGACGGAGGCTTCAGTGAGCAGCAGGCACACTGCCTGAAGGCTATAAAACAAGCAGAAACTCTGTCCATCGATTTATCTTCAGAGACTATAAATCAGAGAAACAATATTGCCAATTCTTTCACTAACCCTCCCTTTCTCATTTACCCTGCATTTTCCAGACTCCTTTTCTAATCTTGGTCCAGTCTGCAGAGGTCTGCCAGCCATACCAAACTGTGTAGTGGATTTTTTAAATGGATTATGGCCTGCATTCTGAATCAGTGATGGACTCTCTCCTGCCCAAAAGTAAATAGTACATTAAACCACAGCAAAACTTAGTATCTCCATTATACATGGATCCTTAAAAATTGCATGTGAAAAGCAATACTTATAAATACATAGCTGTAGCAAAGGAAGATGCCAATTAAATGCTTTTTCTCCCATAAAAAGACCCCTGAAACAATGCCTTCATGCTCTGGTGTAGGTGTAGCAATTACACACTCGTGCAACATTGTTCAAGACTTTTCATGCCTCACCTAGTAGTTGCAATTTCAATTCAATGACTCTGTTGTACTCCATGTTGCTGAATGTCAGAATGTATTTCATGCAATGTCACTCATGTGCTAATTTGACAAATTATTTCAGATTCAAGCAGAGAGATTTCCTTTGAGGTTATTTAAACCCTAAGCCCAAAATACACATTTGCTTCACAAAATTCAGGTTTTTTTAACCTCACAACAAGCATGGGCAATGCCAATCAAGTCAGTCAGGGATTCTAGCATGCCTTGACCTGCCTGCTAGGAGGCAATATACCCGTAGCATAGTATAAAACATTAGAGGACATTCTGACTTTTAGAAATCTAACAAACCTGTGCTTTTCTATAATATGACTAGTTCAGATGGTTCTTTTGCCATCCCTGTAAACCTTGTTTTACAAGGAAGAAGGGATGTGTTGAAAGAGCAATTTTTTGCGAAATTTGGCACTCTGTAGATGTGCCAAATTTCAGAAAAGCCTCTTTCGACAGTAAAGCAGAAAAAGATACACAATTTGAGTACTGCAAATTGCGTTTCTTTTTCCGATTTAGCTTTGTGGTGTAGACCTAGCCTTTGAGTAGACTGCGAACATTGTGATGTCCAGAGTGACAATTTTTCCTTTGCTACCACATGGCAAATTATTATGCTTGATTACCATTGTGAATGAACCAGCCAGTAGCTTTGATGTTCCAAAACAAATTTAATTTGTGTACAGGTGATAATCTTTCCCAACCTCTGTGCAACCTTCTGGTAGGGGCCTTGTTAGCTTTGCAGCTCAGGTGTTCATTTCCCACTCCCACAACCTTTCAATCCATACTGGGCTTTAAGACATCCATTATAGATCATAGTTAGCAAAGGCAATAAAAAGTTTAAGACAAATCCCTAAAACCATCAAACTTTTAGAAGCCTATTCAAGCTACTCCAGACTTTGAGACCTTTGATATTCTCTTGCCTAAGTCATTTCCATTCTCCACAGCATTTGCAGTAATTGTTTAAGGATTAAGGCCCCAATTCAGGAAAGCTCATGCTTAAAGTTAAGTTCATTCTTAATCACCGTTCCTGAATAGGAATGTTATCCTGAAGTGGGGACTGTACATAAAGTGAATTTGTAAATGCACTAAAATTGCACCTTTAAATTAAAAAAATATTTACATTAAAAATTCCTGCATCTGGTCACAAAGTGATTAGCCAGAGAATGGCTCAGAAATTGTCTATATTTAAGTCCTAAACATGCCACAGATTTCCAGTTATTTCCTTTACTCATCCTGGTAACTGTGACAAGACTTCTGGTGAACCTAACAATATTTTAGCCTGCTTTGCTCAGTTTCAGATTTTCTGCTGCTTTCTTGAATGAAACACCATGATCACCCAGCATGCATCCTACAGACCACCTGGCTGTTATAAATTATCAAGGTTAAGGAGTTTAGAGTTGAAGACTAATAAATCTAACTCCAATTTCAAGAAAATTATCACTTGAAGGAACTGCAGAATGGTAATCCATATCTATACTATTATAAAAAAAGAGATGTCCATCACACCGTCTGTCACAGAGAACATCGGAGAATACACAGGAATACACTGGAAGACTTTCTCCTTCCACCCCGCCCCTCACCAAGGCGGGACAAGACAAGCAGCAAACCTCCCCCCCCCCACCCCAAAGTGGAACGCGAGGCTTGAAAAGCAGCATAATGGGGCATGTAGGAGAAAAATGCAAGTGACGGGGCTCGGCGCCTTTCCAGAAAGCAGTCAACAGGTGTGTCAGGGAGCTGGTGGCTGTGGTACCATGCAGACCTGTGCCTGCTGGAGCAGGCTGGGGCCTTGAGCTGCTCCTGTGCCCCAGGGGAGGCCTGTCCAGAAGGTGGCGGTGGTGGGGGCAGCTGAGTGCAGCGAGGGGCAGTGCTTTGTGGTCCAGCATGATGACTTGTCCAAGCAGCATATCAGGTCTGGGGACAAAGAGAAGCTGGAGATGCTGCAAGTTGTGGGGCTGGTGGTAAGTCCCAGCCCACTGCACTTTGCCTGTCCTTCCCTTGGCCCCCTGAGCCAGTGTCCCCCGGATCTTCTTGCGCCCTGCCCTTTCCCGCACCTGTCCTCCCCTGCCGCCCATTTGCCCACCCCACCTCACCGCTGCATCCTCCCATCTCTGCCACCCCTCAGCCCACTGCACCACAGCCATGAGGCAGGGCTCAGCTAGTTGTAATAACAATGAAAACAAGCTAAAATACAACACTGCAAATTGCTTTTCACACTCAGATATTATAAGCAACAACTGTGTAGCAAAAGCCATTATCTTTCCCAGAACTATTGGTTCCATACTCAGCATTTATATTATCCAACAAACTGACCCTGAAACATGCGTCAGGGGAACTATATCAGAGGTTAACATGTAGGAAGTTTCAATGCATAATCAAAACCTGAAATCTTAAATGTCATTGACAGATCTGCTTCCATTCAATTCACTGTCACCTCATGCAGCAAAATATAATCACACATATTTAACTGATCTTGAAAAGATGATAAATGTTACATAAGTGCTAAAAATGACCTATAGGGAGCCATTGAGAGAAGAACTGTGAAATACCAAAAATAACCGCCAAAATTTCTGCTAGAGGGAGTATGTCACATTCAGCTAGCATAAGCTCCCCAGATTTGTAAAAAAAGTCACCTCAGACTACAGAGACATTGGTTTTCTCCTAGAAGATGGCACAGCTGCAGATGTGCAGTTATTCAAGTACTTGTAGTTGGCGAGATGCAGCGGGGCCGACAGACTCTCCAAGACCCTAGGCAAGGTGGGGGGCGGGCTCCATGCTGCTGGAAGGGGCTGGGCTGGGGCAGTGAGTCTCCATTGCTGCTCAGAGTGTGATGTGCTGCCCACCCCTCCCCACCCAGGCCAGCCATCAATGCCACCCAGAGCATGTGGTGCTGCACCTTGGCAGCAATTTCAAGGGCCCTCTGGCTGCTGCCACTCCCATAGTACTGACAGTAGCAGCTGGCAGCCCCAGGCCATTTTGAATTGCTGGGCCCCTTCTCTCCCTCCGCCCCCATCAGCAGGCCTGGTGAAATGTCTTATATAAGGAAAAATATTCACATCTTCATATTAAACGCCTCTTATTAGATATTAAAAATAACCCTGGAGAGACTGATACTGTCCCCCATTTGTTTCTCCTTTCAAGTTTGGCTTTTAAAATAATAATACAAAAACTTTTATATATGTTTTTGAAATGTCCTTCTCTGCTCATCCCCATTCATCATGTTACCTAGGGTTATGTTATGTCACAGCTGCGATAACTCAACATGACATGCAGGTCATAACCCAGCACACTCCACTGAATGGTATTCTCCAGGGGGTTTGGACTAGACCTGCAGTGAGTGGTTCACCAGATAAGCAAACTTAGTAATGAACAATCCTTCAGAGGTCCTCAACTGGCCACTGCAAGTTCCAGTGCAGGGACTTGATCTTCATATCTTGACCAAAGGGGTCCTAAGATAACTGATGAAAAACTATCCTGAAAGGAATGGGGAAAGGAGGAGAGAGATGACAGAGCATGTATCAAGTCCCTGAACAATCATTTTAATGCATTTGCACCAGTGGTCTAAATGAGTCTACTGAAGGCAATGCAGATCACCCTGCAAGAGTTCAAAACAACTCTAGGCTTCTACCTCAAAAAGGACTCAAATGATAAAGCAGATGAAGTGAGAGAGAAGAGGATATGAACTGACCTTGGAGCAACTCTTTTGTATCATCAAAAATAATTGGAGCTGTATCAGGTGCCCACCCTCTTAAACTCAATGGAAAGCCTCCCCTCCCCCCATTGACTTGCACACTGAGCCTCAGTGGAGATAATAAGGTGAAGTATGCCTGGTTCCCTTTCCTGTCCTCTACTGCTTCAATCCACTGCTCTCCCCACTTGAAGTGCTGTATCTTGAGGAGCTTCTAGGGTTAGGCAACATCTTGGATCATGTCACCAGAGGATGCCTCCCATGATTCCCCAGCCCAGATGCAGGGTTTTCCAAAATCCTCCCCAAGCAGAGAGGAGCATTCAAATCTAAAACAGGATAAATGAGGGAATTTGGATTAACTCTTAAAGAAGTAAAAGAACAGGAAATATATCAATAACAGTGGACTTTTTGGTTGCCCTGGTAACTCTTGAATACATTTTTGTGCCATGGTCCACTCACAGTCAAGGCAGGACTTTCAAAAGAGCTCAGCCACCAGAAGCTCCTGTCATGACACAGACAAACTTTCTAAAGAGACTTTCAATATGTCGTGTGCTGCCTTCTTTGGAACATCCAACCACTTATTCCAAAATCACAGAGGAGTAGGTATGTTAGTCTGTAACTTTAAAACCAATGAGTACAGGGGTGTCCCTGCTATGTGTTGCCCCGGTATATGTCGGTTCCTCAATAATATCATTGATGCTTGTAGGAACTGTTGCATTATAAGTCCTCCCATTCCCTGCTCTTAGGTCACGCAAAATGGAAGTCAGCTGTGGGGAAAAAATATTCCCTGCTTTACGTCGCTTTACATCATTTCACTATACGTCCACTTTTTTTGAATGTATCTTGGATGTATAATGGGGACACCCTGTAGTTCTGAGCTTTGCCCACAAAAACCTCATGATGCTATATATATATAGTATATATAGTATAATATATATATTTGTTAGTCTCTTAGGCCATGTCTAGACAGCAGTGCTATTTTGAGACACCAGAAGTATCCCAAAATAGCATCTTTCAATGTGCCCATTATTTTGAAATATATTTCAAAATAACGTGCACGCTATTCTGGCATCCCTGAATAGACAGTGCCAAATTTCAAAATAAGCTATTTCGAGGTAAGAGTGCAGTGTAGAAGCACCCTTAGTCTCTAAAGCTATATCTACACAGCAGAGTTATTTCAGAATAACTGACGTTATTCCAAAATAGTATAGTCCGTGTCTACACTACAAGCAGTTATTTCAACATAATGTCAAAATAATGTCAAGCTGGAGGACTTCTTACTCTGACTCCTATAAGGGTCTGGCTACACTGTGTTTTATTTTTCAGAAGAGGTATGTAAATAGCACTCACATTTGCATACCTTCTTCTGTTTTTTTCCCGGAAGAGGCTTTTCCTCCATTTGGCCCCGTCTACATGGGCCACATTTCGGAAAAAAAACCCTCTTTCGAAAGCTCCTGTAAACCTTGTTTTACGAGGAAAAAGGGGGCTTTCAAAAGAGGGTTTTTTTCTGGCATTTGGCCCCATCTAGATGGGGCTAAATGGCAGGAAAGCCTCTTCCAGGAAAAAAATGGAAGAAGGTATGCAAATGCAAACGCTATTTGCATACTTCTTCCAAAAAATAAAACATGTGTAGCTGTACCCTGTCTCTCATTTTATGAGGAGTAAGGGAAGGTGGAGGAAGAATGGTCTCTCTCAGACTTCCTGCTGTGTAGACAGTGCCAAAACCGGAAATAAGCTATTTTGACTTAAGCTACACAATCAACGTAGCTCACGTTGTGTAGCTTATTTTGACTTTAGCCATGCTGTGTAGACATGCTCTAAGGTGCCACAGGACTACTCCCACTTATTCTACTACCTGATGGATGTCGAACTCTTTTGAAAATCTGGGCCCCAGTTAGTATAAAGCACAAAGATTCAGCAATGAGTTTGGGAGCCATATCTACATTTCTGGGGATCATGCTGAAAATGTATCCATTGATGAATGAATTCAAACTGTTCTGTATATGAATTAAAGCTTCACCAAGACTTTACTCAGCCTTTACTCTTCAGACAACAGCCCCACAAGCCCAAATAGAGCAACAGAATTGAGGCAAACTTTTCTGCAAGATTTCAGTTTCTCAAAGTTCTTTACATATATTTAGTTTTCAGAAACCCAAGGAGATTATTTACTTCCCCATCTGGTTTTTCAATGCTTCATGGCTCTTATCTTCAGGAGACACAGTCAAATTTAAGAACCACAGCTCCACAAGGGAGGTTCACAAGGAAATTTTATTTTTGAATCCCACTTGGACTCTGCATCATTCAAGGAATCAATAAAGCCTTGTGAACATCTCTGAGAATAAATGATGATAAGCTTGGGGCTTTTTTCCATGGATAGAGGCCCTTCTAACAAAAATAATATTTTTTAGATATATGTTCAGACACTGACAATATGAACTACAAAATTTATTTGCGCTGACTTTTACTTTCTACAATTAGATCATGGATATTGGTGATTTATATGAAGTTAATATGAAGGGATACTAGATCTCTGCTAACAATAAGCAGATGTTTGTATCACTAATTATAAAAAGATAAAAACAACAAATGGTCTGGTAGCACTTTAAAGACCAACAAAACATGTAGATGGTATCATGAGCTGTCGTGGTTTTTGGTGCTTCTCATGGACACATTGCTGCGAGCCTGGCTGCACTTCCTGCACGCTGCCATCCGGGAGGTCCATTGGGGGGCTGTCAGTATCCAGGAGGCCCTGCGGGAGAGCTTCCACACTGAGGAGCACTAAGAGCCTCCCTGGTCTGCCCTGCTGGGAGCATGTGCCTCATTCCTCCCTCATGTCCCTCCACTTGCCCCTCCCTACCCCCCCTTCCTGATGTCAAGTAAAATACATGTATTTTCATGACAGAGGGTGGGAGAGGGGAGGGGGAAACCTGGGAGGAGGGAGCTGGAAGCGGGAAACAAGAGGAAGAATGGGGAGGGGAAGCTCAGGGTTCAGGGTTGGGGGTCTCACTGGACCAACTTGATTTTCATGTGAATCTGCTCCTGGGTTCGCATGTGGCCTTTGGTGGCCAGGCTGGCAGCTATCCTGCCATAGACAGCCGTGTTCTTCCATCAAGTGCGGAGATCATGGACGTTGGGGGCATCCCCCCCAAACCTAAATAAGGTCCATGATCTCTGCCTTGGACCAGGAAGGCGCCCACCTTCTCCGGGCCCTGGCAGGCTCCTGGGAGCTGGCAGACTGCTCCTGAGGAGCTGTGGAGGGCTGGCTGCCAGTGGCTTGCTGGCTCATGTTTTGGGGCCATTGGGTCAGGGACAGTGACTGCTGGCTCTGGGCTGGCAGGCTTGGAGCTGGCACAGGCATTGTGGCCAGAATATACCCCTTTAAGGTCTCCGGGGAGGAGGGAGGGAGAGGAGTGTTCTTGGTTGAGGCCAGAGTGGCCACCAGGGCATTCTGGGAAGGGCTGGAGGCCCCCTATTTCGAAATAAGTGTCTACACAGCACTTATTTCGAAAAAGCAGTTTCGAATTTGGCATTATTCCTCATGGAATGAGGTTTACCAATTTCAAAATAAGCCCTTCGCTATTTTGATTTAATTTCTAAACAGCGGTTGGCTTGTGTAGATGCTAGGAAAGTTATTTCGAAATAACGGCTGTTATTTCGAAATAACTTTGATGTGTATACATACCCTAACAGACTAACTCGGTTAATCCCTGAAGCTATAAAAAGATAATTCATTACAAAATAATGATAATCATATTTTGTACAGAAATCAGTCATGCTGAGCAGGTGGTAATGCACATTTTAGTATCACATAAAAACAATGGATTTAGAGGATACTTTTGTCTCAGTTATTCAGCAGTAAAGACCTGATTTGGTATGTAGAAGAGTACACATTAGAATAAGATTCAAGTAAATGCACTGAGTTAAACATGAATGTATAAAGTGTTGTGGTTGGAGAAAGAACAAACACTCACATGATCTCCTCAAGCATTGGAATTCATCTGTAGGAAACTTGCCTGAATAATAGTACAAGGAACTGCTGATTTCTTAATGCAGATGCACAGTACAGCTAGTGAATTATTCAGTAACTCAAACTGCCTGTGGATAATTCAAAACTAACATCTTATGGATACCAAATCCCTCACCCAAAATGTCCTTTCAGCTTTTAAAAATATATATTTTTGTCACCCACCCTTGGAAAATTAACCTGGACATTAGGTGAATCATGTAGTGAAAACAATGTCTATTATGAGGATCAAATAACAACTATGGCCCATTTTAGAAATCTAAATAAAATAGACATGTCTCTAAATTCCTCTGCATTGTGACAGCCTCACCAAACCATAATTCATTTGAAAAACAGTATCTGAGACAGTAAAATGACTAGAGAAAGAAATCAAAGCATGAAAATAAAGCAAGGTCCATTTTACGTGTAAATTTACATACACAGATAATGCAGTGAACATTTACATCGAGTATATAAGGCAGAGCAGTGTCTTTGCCTAAGCTTATATCTATCCCTCAGGCCTGATTCTGATCTCACATTAATCTAAACCAGGAATAACTCCTTTACAGTCACCGGAGTTAGATCAAATGTATAAAAAGCAAAATCAAGACTAGACTGGAGAGAGACTTCAGCTATGAAATTTAGATACAAATCCAAAGGTTTGTTTCATTTGGAGCTCTATTATGGCTCTGATCTATCTCTTTTTCGGAAGCCACCTGCAAACCTAATAACAAAATCCTTTCACATGCAGGAAGATGAGAGTTAATGAAGAAGAATTTTTCCTTCAGAAATCCAGTGTGACTGAGCTATTGAATCCTTATATGGTGCACAAACAAGTCTTCCACATAGGCCAGAAAGCAAACACCAGGTTCTCTGGCCAGTTCCCATTCCCTTTGTTCTGCAGGTTTAATGAGATTTGCCAATCACTGTATCTCCCTAGCTAGTAATTCCCCAGAATGCAAAGGACCCCAAAAGTTATAGGGCTAGTGTAACCAGCTCCAATATCAGCCCCAGAAGTAGGACATGTTTGGGTATACAAAAAGATGAAAGTGAGGCTTGGCTGAAGCTGGTGTACCCACTCTTCCTCTGCTAGCATAGTTTAAAATAGTCCCTATGTTATCATAGGACTAGGGCCAAAATAGTTTGCCCCAGACAACCAGGGTGCTCTCCCCCTCCCCCTCAACCTCTCATGTACTCAGTGGATCTTGGCCAAGGAAAGTTGAGAAGGAAAACCATGAGAAAGACAAAAGTGGTAAAATCCAGGCCCTGTTAAAATGAATGGGAATTTTGCCATTGACTTCAAGTGGATCCAGAATGTCACCCACAAAATCCATATGCATGCCATAACAAAGTTCCCATATCATATAGAGTCTGTGAGGGACATAAGAGAACTGTATCTGTTAATTATTCTGAAGTGGTTTTTGCTCCTCACTCAAGCTGAAGATAATTGTGCACTTGGCACAAACAGCTCTACAAGCATAGGTTATTTGAGGAGAAGCAGTAAAGCACTTCCCTGTTCTCTCTTGATCTCTGGAGTTCTCTAATTTGTGCAATGTACTATTACTGTGGTTGTTGTGCTCATAGAACATGAAGATATGAGAATTGCTCCAAGAACTGCAATTATAGCCTACCTCATTTGTATCAGTTGCTATATTTAAGAGTTAACTCAAGAGAGTTAACCCAGTGGACTCCCGAGTCAGATCTCACTGCTTACAAAGCATTTAGGGCATGGACAGTAATATATGAATTAAGATGACCTCATGAATGTTTATTATTCTAATGGACTGAGTGTTGACTGGAGTTCAGTAAAACATTTACTGTGAGTTTTAGAGCATGAAAGATTGTTGTCTATGTTTTGCCTTGTTATGTGCAGAATATGTATTTCTTCACTCGTCTGTATTGTTTAATTTTTGCATACATTTCTGCCTCACTCATATTTTTCTACTGCATATGTAAGACATGGTATATAACATTAACAGGTCACATAGTGATTACAGGGCTCTGGGAGTACAGGTGAAGGAGTTTTGAGCAAAGGTGGTATTCTCATCAGTCTTTCCTGTCAAAGGTAGGGACCTAGGCAGAGACCTGGAGGTGAATGCCTGGCTGCAAAGATGGTGTCTCCAGGAAGGATTTGACTTCCTTGATCACAGGATGCTGTTCCAAGAAGGACTGCTAAGCAGGGATGGAGTTCACCTTTCTAGGAAGGGGAAGATCATATTTGAATGCAGACTGGCTAACCTAGTGAGGAGGGGGTTAAACTAGGTTCAATGGGGGCAGGTGACCAAAGCTCACAGGTAAGTGAAAAACATGGAGACCTGGGAGGTGGGTCGGAAATGGGAGAGAGCATGGGCTATAATAGCAGAGATAAAGGTGGGACAAGGCAGAACTGGGAGACAAAATCAAATAAGTATCTTAGATGCCTGTATACAAATGCAAGAAGTATGGGTAATAAGCAGGAAGAACTTGAAGTGATAATAAATGAACACAACTATGACATAGTTTGTATCACAGAGACCTGGTGGGATAATACACATGACTGGAATATTGGTATAGAAGGATACAGCTTACTCAGGAAGGATAGGTGGGGGGAGAGGGGGGAGGTGTTGCCTTATATATTAAAAATGTATACACTTGCACTGAGGTGGAGATGGATATAGGGGGCAGACTTGTTGAGAGTCTCTGGGTTAGGTTAAAAGGGGTAAAAAACAAGGGTGATATCATGGTAGGGCTCTACTATAGACCACCTAACCAGGCAGAAGAGGTGGATGTGGCTTTTTTTAAACAACTCACAAAACCATCCAAATCACAGGATTGGGTGATGATGGGAGACTTCAACTATCCAGACATATGTTGGGAAAGTAACACAGCATGGCCCAGATTATCTTATAAATTCTTGAACTTCATTGGAGATCATTTTTTATTTCAGAAGGTTGAGAAAGCCACTAGGGGACAAGCTGTTCTAGATTTGATTTTAACAAATAGGGAGGAATTGGTTGAAAATTTGGAAGTGGAAGTCAACTTGCGTGAAAGTGATGATGAAATCATCGAGTTCATGATACTAAAGAATGATAGAAGGGAGATCAGCAAAATAGAGACAATCAATTTCAGGAAGGCAGATTTTAGTAAACTCAGGGTGCATCTAGACTGCAGGGTTTTTTTGGAAAAACAGCTGTTTTCTGAAAAAACTTCACTTACATACACATTGCTATTGCATTCTTTTGAAAGAAAATCAAAAGAATGCAAGGGGGTTTCCGACATAGGTAAACCTCATTCTATGTGGAAGAATTCCTTTTCTGAAAGAGCTCTTTCAGAAAAAAGCGTGTGTGGATGTGGAAGAGGGAGATTTTTCAAAAGAAAAGTCCTCCAGGAAAAAGCACAGGTGCCCTGGTGGCCACTTCATCGATAGTAATCACAGCTTAAATGTGAGATAGCATGCACACTGAATGGATGCTATCTTTCAAAAAAGCAGATTGCTTTTTGAATGAACTTTGGCAGTGTGGACGCTCTCTTTCTGAAGAAGTTTTTTCAGAAAATCTCTTCCAAAAAAGCTTTTTTCAAAAGAAGCTTACAGTCTAGACGTATGCTCAGAGAGCTGGTAGGTAAGGTTCCATGGGAAGCAAGACTAAGAGGAAAAACAACTGAAGAGAGTTGGCAGTTTTTCAAAGGGTCATTAAGGACCCAAAAGCAAACTATTCCATTGCATAGGAAAGGTAGAAAGTATGGCAAAAGAACACCTTGTCTTAACCAGGAGATCTTGCGTGATCTAAAAATCAAAAAGGAGTCATATAAAAGGGAGAAACTAGGTCAAAATACAAAGGATTAATATATGCAAACAACACATGTATGCAGGGACAAGATTAGAAAGGCAAAAGCACAAAACAAGCTCAATCTAGCTAACGACATAAAGGGTAACAAGAAGACATTCTATAAATACATTAGAAGCAAGAGGAAGACCCAGGACAGGGTAGGCACATTGCTCAGTGAGGAGGGAGAAACAATAACAGAAAACTTGGAAATGGCAGAGGTGCTGTAGCCAGACATGAACCCCATCTTATTCCCCCCCCCCCCCAGAGAGCAAGAGAAAGTCAGTCAGCCTTTGATGCCCTGGGAACGCAGGTGTGCTGCCTGTCCCTGACTCTAATAAACAGAAACCAGACAGTAAATGGGCTAGCTGACGACCCGGGGGCCTCCCGTCGCCCTGATGGCTAGCACCAGTAATTGACACGCCAGCACTGTCCCAGGAGAGGAATCTTCGCCCATCACATACTAGAAGTGCCCATTGTCTGCATTTTCCCAGGTGTGAATTATGCTTTGCACCCTTTGTGGGAAACTTGGCATTCAAAGCCATTTTTCCTAATTGGCCACTTGAGACCAAGAAGAAGCCTACGTGACCCAAGGGGTATAAAGAGGAGTTTAGTAGCCCACCCCATTTGAGCTCCAATCATCTACACCTGCTGGCAGGTATTGGTTGTCTCCCGAGGTCTGTGGGACGCCCAACCTCGCCCTACTTCTTCCCAAGGGATTGAGAGAAAGACGCTGGCCACGCCAAGTCTGGAACGCAGGGGTGAGAATATATACCTGCTAGGTGTCTATTTTGCATGCATTTAATAAGAGCTCAGAGAACCAAAAGGGTTTCATGGTACCTGTAAGTGACTTCTTAGTGTAATTTCTGTCCTGTCCTTTGTAGTGGCTGTGTTATCTGTAACACAGTAGTAGCATTTAACAGCTAAGTTTACCCTGTAACAATAAAATAGTAACTGTTTAAGCTGTGACCTGACTCCTTCAGTTGCTGTAACAGAACCAAGCACAATTTTAAAAGAACTCCAGCCGGTCATAAGGGACAGATATAGGGAGAGCTTGAGCGTTGGATCATGTCGCTTCCAGGGGACAGATCCGTTGGGGCATCTCTCAGCCTCCCCAGGCTGCCCGCTGCGAAGGGATCGTGTATCCTAGCAGTCAAAATCTGAGGTGTAATAAGCTCTCCCTGTAAACTCTGGGGCGTCTGTCGGCCTGTTGGCTGCCCGCCGCAAAAGGATCCCGATCCTAGCGGTAAAGACACGGACGTTAAACTCCTCGGGGCATCCGTCAGTCTCACCTAGACTGCCCACTGCGACGGGGCCTTGTGTCTCAGCAGTTGAAGACTCGGGTGTAACATACACACATGCACTGCCCTGACCATCGGCTGACAGGTGCTTACTGACTTCTTTGCTTCAGTCTTCACCAAGAAGTTTGATGATGAAGGGATGCCTAACATAGTGAATGCAAATGGAAACGGGGTAGGTTTAGAAGATAAAATAAAAATAAAAGAAGTAAAAAATCACTCCGAAAAGTTAGATGTCTTAAAGTCACCAGGGCCAGATGAAATGCATCCTAGAATACTCAAGGAGCTGATAGAGGAGGTATTTGAGCCTTTAGCTATAATCTTTGACAAATCATATAAATCTGGAGAGATTGCAGAAGACTGGAAAAGGGCAAATATAGTGCCTATCTATAAAAAGGAAAGTAAGAACCACCCAGAAAACTACAGACCAGTCAATTTAACTTCTGTGCCAGGAAAGATAATGGAGCAGGTAATTAAGGAATTCATCTGTAAACATCTGAAAGAAAATAAGGTGACAGGTAACTGCCAGCATGGATTTGTAAAAAACAAATCACGTCAAACCAATCTGATAGCTTTCTTTGATAGGATAACAAGTTTTGTGGATAAGGGAAAAGCGGTAGATGTGGTATACTTAGACTTTTGTAAGGCATTTGATATGGTCTCACATGAACTTCTTATCAATAAACTATGCAAATACAACATAGATGGGGCTACTACAAGGTGGGTGCATAACTGGCTGGATAACCTTTCTCAGTGAGTAGTTATTAATGGTTCACAATCCTGCTGGAAGAGCATAACAAGTGGGGCTCCACAGGGGTCTGTTTTGGGACCGGTTCTGTTCAATATCTTCATCAATTATTTAGATGATGGCATAGAGAATACGCCTATTAAGTTTGCAGATGATACGAAGCTGGGAGGGGTTGCAACTGCTTTGGAGGATAGTTTAATAAGGACAAACGCAAAGTACTCCACTTAGCAGGGCTTGACAAGCAGCGGCGAGCCCCACTCGCCAGCCATGTGGTTTGGCACACTGCGCATGTGCAGACCGTGCTGTGCATGCGCTGATCGCACTGCAGCGCCATGCCGGCTTAAAATCTACTCACCCCAGGCGAGTAGATTGACTAATTTGTCGAGCCCTGCCACGTAGGAATGAACAATTCGTTTCACACATACAGACTGGAAAGTGACTGTCTGGGAAGGAATACTGAAGAAAGGGATCTAGGGGTCATAGTGGATCACAAGCTAAATATGAGTCAACTATATGAGTCAACTGTATGACACTGTTGCAAAAAAAAAAAAAGAAAAAAAGCAAGCATGATTCTAGGATGCGTTAATAGGACTGTTGTGAACACGACACGAGAAGTCATTCGTCCTCTCTACGCTGCACTGATTAAGCCTCAGTTGGAGTATTATGTCCAGTTCTGGGCACCTCATTTCAAAAAAGATGTAGAGAAATTGGAGAAGGTCCAAAGAAGAGCAATAAAGTTATGAGTTATGAGGCAAGGCTGAAGGAATCAGGCTTGTTTAGTTTGGAAAAGAGAAGACTAAGAGGGGACATGAGATCCATTTTCTGGTATTTAAAAGGGTGTCACAGGGAGGAGGGGAGAAAACTGTTCTCCTTGGCCTCTGATGATAGGACAAAAAGCAATGGGCTTAAACTGGTACTAAAGAGGTTGGACATTAGGAAAAACATCCTGTAAGGGTGGTTAAACACTGGAATAAATTTCCTAGGGAGGTTGTAGAATTTTCAGCACTGGAGATATTTAAGTGTAGGTTAAACAGACATCTATCAGGAATGATACAGATTGTGCTTGGTCCTGCCATGAGGGTGGGGCTTGGACTTGATGATTTCTCGAGGTCCCTTCGAGTTCTAGTATTCTATGATTCTATGATAGTCTGAACCCTACTTGGTTGCCAGGCCATCCTTAGCTGCCAGTAGTCCCAGAAGGATCTGTCCCAGTTCCACCATCACCCCTTTCTTCTAGTTTCTACCTATTTAAATTGCTGCCACTGACATCAACAGAATTATTTATAGAGAGGTTTAGTATGGTGAAGAGAGGACTTCATGGAACTTGGTGTCTTGGAAGGATAACAGACTCTTCTGGGGTTCACGGTGTTCTCTAAGCTAGCTAAACAAAGGTTTTCCCAAGATTTATTCTATTTTTAACAATTTTCACTTCTAGTTAGGAGGAATCCTATGCTATGTACCAGGGATAGAAATTCGCCCCCGCAAAAGCTAAGCTAACACAAGTGGGTGGTAATATATATATATTCATTAGAATTTTTCTCTCTCATATTTCACAGTCTCTGTATTTATTTTTTCCCCTCTGCCTGCTCTGTTTCATTTTTTTACTTTTTTTTTAAATAGTTTGTTTTAGCTTGTGTCCAAAAATTAAACATTTAACTTCTTGCCTACTCTGTGCATATGTGAGGTACTGTAAGGTGTTGGTTAGTGCACTGGCTATGCATACGACTGTTCTATACTGAATGGAATGTTCGATTTCCTCAGATGTTATTGTGTTGCCCTCTAGAATTCTCTGTAGATCAGACACAAACCCAAGTTCTATGGCAAATAAAGGACATTTTAGCTTGTGTAACTCTTATCAAAGGAATTACATTCTCTTCTGCTAATCTCCATGGTCTCTAATTCAGCCATGTGGCATAATTAGACATAGACAGGCATCATATTGGTATAGATACACCAATGAATTTGGTCAAACATTATACTGATTCAGATTCTTTAGATGATTTGTGTGTCACATTGGGTAATGTATGATCATTCCTAAGCCCTGAGCTGTGACCATACAATGGAAACAATGCAGTTCCCCCTCTTTTACCTTTTGCATTATAGCATGTCTCTCAGTATATTTATTTGATTAACTTGCTATATTATGGTATTGTGCATCTTTGTGAAGACAAACACTGTGACAACACATTACCAAGAAAAAACACTGTTTCTGTGAACTACATGAAAAAAACCCCTCATTTTAAGAAAGGACATGTATGGATAATCATCCCCATTCAATGAGCTAGTTAATAAAAAATCTTTCTCAGTATATTTATTTTGTTCAAAATTTGACAGGGCTTTTTCTAAGGATCAAAATTAAACTTTCCTCATGTTTTAGGAAAAAATAAATGGAGCTTACAGAAATGTGCCAAAATAAACAAAAATGAATAGGATAATCACCAGTTAATTATTTAAATGTCCACAAAAAACCCCAAAAGGATGCCTTTAAGCATTACCTATTGTATCAAGATCTGTTTCTTGTTGTATGTCATCACTAATGAATGGCTATATAATGTATATAATTCCTATGCATAAAACTCTGCTTTTGCCAAGACCCAGTTTAAATCTAAATCAGATATATTTTTCTGCATAAGGAGGCAGATATTGAAGGCTCCACTGAAAAATAAATGGAAGCTTTAAATGATAAATAGAAAACTTTTTCATTTTATTATTAAGTTTATGAAATACTGAAGATCATTCACTGAAACCAATTATCCAGACATTTTCCATCAATATATTGCATCATAATCATGGGGCTTCTTTTTGTTTTTGTTTTAAAAAATTGCATACCATTTTAAAATCATAATTGAAATTATTTTTAATTAAAGGCATTTTATTTATGTTTTATTGGATTGTAGAGTAGTATCTCTTTGCCGAAAATAATTTTCTCCCTGTCCTCTTCAGTTATTGTTGGCCATAAAACGGAGAAGAGCAGAAAGTATAAAATCATAAGGTCCCACGGAGAGAAGCAGTAACATGAGATATATTTGCAAAAAATCAAAACCTTGCTCTTTTTGTTTTGAAAGAAATTAGGTCTGGCATTTATTTCCAAATCCATTCAAAATAGAAATATATGTAATTAAATCTCATTGACAATGATAAAGAGTGTTTCCCCAAACATAATGGTTCTTGGTTTTTGTATCTGCAGAAGCTAAAATGGAGGTATATAGCAATTGCAACTTGAAGATAAGCCCTTATATTACTGATAGAAACATTTTTCTTGGTAGAAATTGTGATGGCCAGTGTTGATTCTTTGCTTTTTAGAGTTTGCAAATTGCTGACAGCTGATAGCAGTTCAACCAGCAAACTATTATCTCGTGAGCTATCTACTTTTGCTATGCCATTTCATTGCTCTGAATAATAAAATACAGTAAAACTTACTTTTCAATTTCCAAAATTGAAAGACCAAATAACTTCTTAAAAATTCTAAAGGAACATGCTCTCCTCAGTACAGATGTCCAATTGGTTGGTATAGATAATTGTTAAACAAATGTCAAAACTATATAAAATCAGATAGCCAGCCTCATTAGCAAACAGAACAGATTAGAACAAAATATTCACTCAAGTCTAATTACAAGGTTCTGCAGTCACTATTTGACCCAGGACAAGAATGTTATTTACATAACAAGTGGCGCCCTTTCAGTTTTCTAATATATGCATTCAATATGAAAAATTAATAAACAAAGAAAGATTCAAAGGAGCATATTCTGAATCCTTGTCTTTGCTCTCAATGAGAAGTTCCATTCATTTCAATGAGGCTATTCATGGAATCAGATAATGC
Source organism: Pelochelys cantorii (assembly GCA_032595735.1). Lineage (NCBI taxonomy): Eukaryota > Metazoa > Chordata > Testudines > Trionychidae > Pelochelys > Pelochelys cantorii. The sequence goes on from CM064331.1 coordinate 31,795,190, forward strand.
TCCTCATGGGCAAGGTTATCAGAATCTGGCCCAAAGAGTTAAGTATATATAGAATCACAGAACTTTGGGCTGGAAGGGACCTTGAAACCACAGAGGCAGGACCAAGGTTGGGTAAGCAGTGAAATAAGGAGCAATATGGTAGTAAGGTATAAATATTAGAATAACATTTATACCACTGAGGGAAGGGAATTATTTCCTATAATTGAAAGGGTGTGTGTGTGTGTGTGTGTGTGTGTGTAAACTAGCATTGGATTGGTAAACAGGAGCCTTGATTTCTTCTGCAATGCCAGTGACTTCCTTAGGCACTAATGATGCTGAGGCTTGGCCGCTGACAGATTCTCTATATCACGTTGAAAAAATCAGAGCATTTGTCCAATGGCTCGTAAGTCAAAGTAGGACAATACAAGGGTTGGGTCACAGCCAGATGTCATGTGACCAAGATTTGTCTCTAAATGTGGTTCACTGGGATTTCTCTAACAACCCTTAATGTAGATGAGGTCAACTTCAGACTATGTCACATATTTTTGACAAATGCCCTCTAACTTACTCTGACAGCAGGTCCTTTACTTGGCTAATGTCAAGGCCATCATATGACTCAGCACACTGTGCATACCTTGAGAAACTGATTTCCTGCATGACCCTGGGCACCTCTCTGTCCCATCCATAAAATGGGGATATTACTTACTTTTCCAATCTGCAGCAGTTTTGTGAGAATTAATGTTTATATAGAGCTTCAACATGTAAAACACTCTAATTATAAATAATTTATAATTATTATGACATTAAGATTAAACATGCAAAAACTTAAAAATAAACACTAGAAAAGTCATTAAGTATATTAGAAGCAGAAATCGTGTGAGAGAGTCAGAGGGTCCATTAGACTACCAAAACATGAATGGGGCAATCAATATCTATAAAGACATTGTAGATAAGATAATTTTTTTTTCAGTAGTCCTCACCAAAGAGGTTCATGGTAAGATATCACAAATATTTTTTCAGAGAATGAAATTCAGGCACTGTAATAAAAGGAAGTGCTTCTCTATACGTGGACTTATTCTGGAATAGATATTCAGGAATAGTTATTCTAGAATAATTATTCCTGAATAACTCAATCTGTGAAGACTAATTTTGGACAAGATTGTCATATTCCAATTTAGTTTAATCCACTAAATTGTCTGTATATGGAGTTATTCAGCAATGGCTATTACAATTTAAATTCACACCCTATTTTAATCCAAATTAACTTTCAGGCGTAGACAAGTCCAAAGACATCAAAAGGAAAAGTGTTGAACAAGCTGATAATCTAAATTCCAACACTGAGTCCAGATGGTAAGCTTATTTGAGTTCTGAAGGAACAGAGAGGTTGAGCTGTTAGCAACAACATATAATTTGTCTCTCCCACAAGGTGGTATTCCATTCAAAAAACTATAACAAAATTCAGGGAAGATTAGAAGAGATTAAAAAATAATTAGCTAACAAGAATATCCACAGTTAGGATACAAACTTATAAAGCTTATTGCTATTTATAAACCAACTAGAGACTACATTTGCTTAGCAAGGAAATTCTTCCATAGGCAAGACATGCTGTAATTTTCCACTATGGGGATTTTGAACCTTCCTCTGAAGTATATGGTATTCATGACTAGATGTAGCAGTGGGCAATCAGGGAAGCTACTCTGGATGCCAGCAATCAGGGCTCTCATGTCATTGCATTTTGGACAAATACATGCCCTTTGGGCTCCTGGCAAAATTCAGGCACTGGCCTATATGGGGTTCCTTTCCTATGCAGATGCAAGTGCCTTAGTGTATTTAAAAAATGTGTACACCCCTGCCTATACACAACAAGCCCATATCAGGACTCTGAGCTGGGGAATAGATTTCATTTTCCCAACTCCTCTGCACTGATCCTGCCTTGCTCTGTTATTCTGGCTCCCTGTGGATACAGTGAGCACTACCGGAATGAGTGTGACAAGGAGATATCCTGAATAACACGTAAAATTTCCAAAGATATACTGTGCATGTTATATTAATTAGTTATATTAGACGCCATGTATAAGTTTACAGTATAAACTAGGTAAGACTGCAGTTTTCTAGCTAAATTATTTGAAGAAAATTCAATGCATCTCAAGTTTATAGGATTTGAAAACCACTATATATTCAAATATGCCCCTCATCTTATACATATCTATATCAGATAGGGGGTATTAGATACAGCATGTTGTCATTTCCTTGTGACTCTAAAGCCAATGAGCAAATGTTTAGACGTACAATATGTTTTTCCTGCTTTGCAATTAAAAAGTAAATTGGCTCCTCTTTTGGAGAATTTTTATTCATATTTAGTTTTGAAATGTCCTATTTCATTATAAAAATTTGGCCAGAAATGAATCTTTCGAAATGAATGTTAAGAATAAATCTAACATTATCAAGTGCAGTTGTCTTTTGTTTGTCTGTGAAAGTAATCTTCCTTCATATCCTTATATCTCAGACATAAGGAAATGATTCACCTTTGACACAAGAAGAAAAATGTGTTTAGTTGCAAGACTGTATTTTGTAATACTGGAATATGTGATTGGATTCTATGCATGGGTATTCACATAGCCATATGGATCAAATAAGAAAAGTAATTTTGTAAATTATCATAACAAATATTTATGTATTTCTTTATCTTTAAAAGTATAAGATTAATGTACACATGCTGTTTTTTTTAAACTCATGGATTTCCTCCCTCCACCTCTCAGAGTTAAAATACAAAAAAAAAATTTAAAAGCAAAATATGTACTGATACATATTTTCTGAAAATAAAACTAATTAAAGATTACACTAAAACAAAGCTTTTTTGAGTCATAGTGAACTGAATCTGGAACCAGAGTGTTGCTGAAAACTTCACAATGTTTAAAACCATGATAATTTGGAAAAAGCTCAGAAGTACTCAAAATATAAATCACAAACTATTAAACTGGAAAATAATTTGATCCACCTCTTAATTTGTTAATTTATGGGAGTGGAATATGTATTTATTACACTTCAGAGACCATTCAAAGTATTTGTGATAAATCTATTAAACAAATAATGTGCTTATACATATATAAATATAGCCAAAGTTTTGCAATAAAACTAAGCAAATATATCACAGTAAACCAATAAAGAAACAATACATTCTATAAAGACCAAGTGTTCCAAACCAGTCTCAAAATTATAACACTTCAATTAGGACAACAAATCTAAATACAGGGCCCGATTAAATAGTATTTCCATGTGTCTTTCATAACAGGGAAGGCATATTTCTTATGCTTTTTAGGCCCAAGTCATCAAACTATTCCTCCAGTGAAGGTACATGATTTTTTTCCAGAGAAAAGGGAATCTGTTACTTACAAACAAGTTTGTACCTTAACTGATCATTGTGGTCCTGTCCCTTCACTAGCCTGTGTCTTGGGTACTCATTTACACAAGTGCAAAATGGGTCAAGAGATATATATGGATGCTAGCTCTCGTGATATCCCTATAAGTGGTGTGCTTTTACGTTATAATTGGCATCTTGTGTTTTAGCAAGAAGTTTCTGGAAGTTCAAGATTTCTTCCTGAGCTGTAATGATGTTGCAGTTCTGGTTGCAACCAGGAAAAGTTCCTACTGAGAGTCTTGGTGCACACCAATATCAAGCAGCAGTGAACAAGAGAAGCCCCCTCCTCCCCCAGTTTGTTGGATATATATGTTTTTGCACTTCAGGAGAAGTCTCCTGGAACATTTACCTGCAGAAAGAAGAACGGCCATGCCTGTAAGACTACAAAAGTCAGGAAAAAGCAGCGTGAGTTTAAAAAGACAATATTTCATAGTTATTGATGAGACATTCCCAATCTTATGATTCTTTCAAAAGTGGGAGGGGGAACAGGATGTGGGAAGGAGGTCCTATCTCACAATTGTTGAATTTGTGAGTTTGGCAATACTTTTGTATAAGGCATCCATAACAAAAAGGTAGTGTTCTACATCTGCTTTATTAATTTAAATGATAATAGGCTACTGCTTTGTACTGGACTAAGAGACAGTGACAAGACAACAGGGAACTAGGGCACATTAAGTTAAAAAACATGGGCCTGACTCTTTACAGCTTTATTCCAGTTTTAAACGTTGGCATAATCAATGGTGTTATATTGGCATAAAACAGGAATAACAAAATGATAAATCAGGCCCCAGATGTTGCTAACCTATGTTACTTTTTATATCTATTATTATGATTAAAAACGATATAAATTTAATATCTAGTTTATTTGGAACTCTATGCTGTCTACATAGAGAAAATTAGAAGAGGATTAAAAAATAATTAGCTAACAACTCACCATTGACAGGGTACTTGTCTGGGATCCAGCGGAACAGAAAGAACCAGCATCCCCCTACCATGGCTGCCCCCCCATGGTGGCCCAAACACCTCAACTAACCACTAGTCCATGCAGCCTCACTCCAGAAGGATGATTATATAGACTCCAGCCACTAGGCCTTACAATCCTACAGATCAGGGCAACTCTATTGACTTTAAGCTTTAGGTCTCACTGCCGAGAGAGAGAGAGAGAAGGTACATCTACACTAGCCCCCTAGTTCGAACTAGGGAGACTAATGAGGGCGACCGAAATTGCAAATGAAGCGTGGGATTTAAATATCCTGCACTTCATTAGCATGTTCCCGGGCGGTCGCCATTTTGGAAACTGACTAGCCCGGAATAACTGCCCGTGTCTACACGCAGCAGTCAAATGGGAGTTTGAAGTAAACCCCTAACTCGAATTAGCTGTTACTCCTCGTGGAATGAGGTTTAACAGCTAATTCGAGTTAAGGAGTTTACTTCGAACTCCCGTTTGACTGCCACGTGTAGACGTGGGCAGTTATTCCAAGCTAGTCAGTTTCCAAAATGGCGACCGCCCGGAAACATGCTAATGAAGCACGGGATATTTAAATCCCGCATTTCATTTGCAATTTCGGTTGCCCTCATTAGTCTCCCTAGTTCGAACTAGGGGGCTAGTGTAGACGTACCCAGAGAGAAAGAGAGAGCGCAACTCCATAGAGTGAACTCACCTTGCATTGGATTTGTTGGGGCGGGGGACTCAACCTGGCACAGAGATAATCAAGGACAATCGAATTTAGCAAATATGTTTGTGATGGATCCTAGTAAACAGGATGGGGGGAACCCAATTTAGCTTTTTATTGTTGCCTGTCTATAGTGTAGACTAGAAATAAGAGTAGTTTTTCATTCCATCTAAAAGGTTTCCCAATGATTTCCTCCGTGTGGATCTTTTGGAACCACTCTACTCATCCCCACCAAACTTCTGGGATTTTAAATAAATAGATTCAGGATTCAAATTACTCTTTGTCAGCAAAATCATACCATTCGAGCATCTGTTAGATGCAGAATTAGCTGCATAATTATATGGTGCCAAAACTTTGAAAATTCTTGAAGAATAGACTGGAGTCCAAACCATAGATTGAAAGCTGTAAGACCTTCTACATGTGACAGTCCCCATAAGCTTGGCCCTACCAAATTTAATAGAAGTATAGCTATTGACTTGACTGGGACAAGGATTTTGTCCAAAGAGACTATCAAAGCCCAGATATGGATTTATAAAACCAAAATTTGACCAGTGAAGGTTTGCAATTTTAAATCCACCACTGTTTTGCAACAATGCAGTTACAAATACACAGAATTGCCAATGGCTAGTTTTACTTGCTAAAGACTATCCTTTATAGCATTATATTACTTTAGGAGGCTATCTAGTTGTTCCTTGAATAACCCCTTAGGTTTTACATCACACATATATCAATTGGCATACGTTATTAGCATACAGCAGTTACTTTATCTGAAGCTGGAGGCAAAATAAAAACAATTAGCAGCACCAGACATAGTTGCCACCATAAATGTACTTCAAAATGACATTGGTAAATGAGAAACTCATTCTGGAACCTGTGAACTTCACATTAATGCCTAAGGCAGTGTTCCCAAAATGTCTGTAATAGGACTATCTCTAATGACTGTGCTGTCAAGGTTCCTAGGGAGAACGCTGGTGCAAAAAGAAATTAACAATTTGCAGTAAACCTTTCCTTTGACAAAAGAGACACCAGTGCCCTGGTTTTGACGCTTTCTGTCAGATGGTTTAAGATCAGGCTATTGGAAAAAAGAAGGTTCTGTCAATTTTACGCAGGCATCTTCCCTAGGGCTAGTCTGTGTCAGTTTATGTAAGCTAGTCAACATGGTAGCTCAAATGGAAGTGACCACTGCTTCTCACCAGCGCTTTTGATATTGTGGCTCGCAAGGTTCAGTAAACACTACAAATGATCATATCAGCCTGTTAAAAAAACAAAACCTCTCATAATACTCATGGTGAAGACCCCATGCAGTCTCTAAAACGAGTGACATTATTTCTTGGTGTGACCTGATATGGCTTTGTGTTAGTAGTGAAATTACTTTATAGATGCTTTGTTAGTGCCGGAACTGTCTCCATTATCTCCCACTCTGCTCCAAGTCTTCTGCAAAATCCCCCAACGTCAATCTTCACAAATATTTTTGTTATTGCTTCTCAGCATTCACTGCTACAGAATGTTCCTCTCTATTCAATTCCCATTTTCTTATTGGTCAGAAGCAGCAAGCTGATACAACTGGATTTATTCCAGGCCCATTTATTGCAAACAAGTATGTAGAATTGAAGGCTCTCCAAAGAAGGCTCCCCAGAGAATGCAAGGCTTGCAGTTTTGCTTCTGCACAGTGGCTTGGAGTGAAGGGATGAGGGGCTACTTACATTCTCAACCATAACATACATCTGACAAAGTGGTTTTTACCTATGAAAGCTTGTGCCCAAATAAATCTGTTCGTCTGTAAGGTGCCACAGGATTCCTCACTGTTATTGCAAATACAGACTAACATGGCTATCCCTCTGAGAATTATCAACCATGTACCTCAGGGGAACAGCCAGGCCTAATCAGCCTTAAGTGAGAAAACTAGGCAAATGAATTTCACTACAGATAAATGCAAAAAGAAGCGCAATGCAAGGAACCATCTAAAACTGTCACTTTGACTAAACCGATTGAGGCATTTGTGAGATAGACATAGGCACCCTTTTAGGCAGAACTCCCAACTCTTGAAGTCTTAACACGTGTCTCAAAATATTAGGTGCTTTTTAAAATATCTGCTTCTGAAATCATGCTGTTTCATGATAATTTTAGCATTCAGGATTTTTTTTTAAGAAAACAAGTTTTAAGCCTTCGTGGTTGTGGAGAAAAGCTGTAATTGTGACTGAAAGATAAATCAGTTCATTAAATCTAAAGGCTCAAAAATCATAAAGTTAAAAAAAAAGTAATTTTTGTAAGACTATCATTGTGAATTTGGCAGGCTTGGCTCAAGACTTTTGAACATGTGAGCTTCATAAAGCAGCTCAATGAAATGCCATTATATGAATGAGTCATGTCATCTTGACTGAAAAAGCCATTTCAGAAATACTAAAGGCTCAGGGGAAAGTAACAAAAATAATGAGACATGATGATTCCACACGGAGATGATGGTCTCAGTCTGCTGATTTGGGGCATCTTTAAAAAGTTTGGTTCATGGAGATTATTTGATTGAAGACCAGATTTCTGTTACCTTTCAGCTACCATAGCTATACATTTATTAATTTAAATGATAATTGGCTACATAACCAGGTAAAGGTAGAATGGATCTTTTAATCCCTGAAAGTTAAACATATATATAGTGTAACATATAGGTTAAACATAAAATAGACAAAGTAGAAAAAAGGAACATAAATATCAGGTTAAGCCCTGAGCTGAGCCCTAGTACTAAATACTAAAAATAAGGAAGCTGCCATCCTCAGAAACCATATTACATCATTTCAGCTGAAAAGATCTCAATCAAGCCCATAGGGCTGGTATGTTATAATTGAAAGGAAACTAGCTGATGATGCAATTGTTTTAACACATGTATATGGTTCTAATAATACAGATGGTGCTTTTTTGTTGAGAACATGTTAACTAAACTGCTTCCAGATGTTGATTTACCTATTTTAGTTGCTGGAGTTTGTAACACAGTACTCAGTGAGAGAGAGGACAGATCTGAAATCTCAGGGGGAGAAAGAAAATAACAGCTACTGTGGAAGGTTCTTCTTGAAAAACTTAAGCTGGGGGGCATGTGAAGATCATGAAATCAGAGCATATAACTTTTTACCAAATCCCTCCTACAGCATGTAGTTACGTAAATTTCTTGGGGTCTGCGGCTCTGATAATTTTCTCAATTAGAAGCCACATCCTTCCCCTGTAGAATCTTGACCCCTTTCCTTAAAACTCCCTGCAGTTGTCAAAGCGCTGGTGCCAAATGGCCCCAAAATGTGTTTTCCAAATATAAATTTTCCTGAAAACTAATACCAATAGAAATGTTTCCTTGATTTTTTTTATTGTCATATTTCAGTGGAAAGCCACAAAAACATTCCCTGCCATGTCTGCAATTCAGATAATATACCATTTTGCTCATTCATGTGCATCAGAAGTGAAAATGGCTTAAAAAAAAGAGTGAAATTTCACTAGACTCTTTGTTATTCCCACATGGAAAATAGTAAACAAAGAAGCACAAACCCTGAAAATTAAAATTGACTGGTAAAATTCTGTTATAGTAATCTAAAGTGTTTTAGGACATAGGGAAAGATATTTAAACAACTCACAAAATCATCCAAAGCACAGGACTTGATGGTGATAGGGTACTTCAGCTATACAGACACAGCACAGAATAGATTATCCAACAAGCTCTTGAAATGCATTAGAGACATGTTTTTATTTCAGAAGGTAGAGAAAGCTACTGGGGGTGAGGCTGTTCTAGATTTGATTTTAACAAATAGGGAGGAACTGTTTGAGAATTTGAAAGTGGAAAGCAACTTGGGTGAAAGTGATCATGAACAGGAGCTGGCGGCGCCCCCACCTGCACAGCCGTCAATGGGCCATCAATGGGGTGACGTAATCATCGGGCGCCCCGGGCACCTCGTGACGTCATCATCGGGCACCGTTGAAGGCGGCGCCCTAGGCGACGGCCGAGTCGGCCTATAGCTATGGGCCGCCCCGATCATGAATCAATAGAGTTCATGATTCTAAGGAATGATAGAAGAGAGAATAGCAAAAGAAAGACCCCAGATTTCAAGAAGGCAGATTTTAGTAAACTCAGGGCACTGGTAGGTAAGGTCCCATGGGAAGGAAGACTAAGAGGAAGTAAGCAGTTTTTCAAAGGGACATTATTAAGGGTGCAAGAGCAAACCATTCCACAGCATATAAAAATAGGAAGTATGCAAGAGACCATCCTGGATCTAAAAATCAAAAAGGAGTCCTACAAAAAGTGGAAACTAGGTCAAAGAACAAAGAATAAATATAAACAAATAACACAAGTATGCAGGGGCAAAATTAGAAAGGTGAAGGCACAAAATGAGAGCAGGCTAGCTAGAGACACGAAAAGTAACAAGAAAACATTCTACAAATATATTGAAAGCAAGAGGAAGACCAAGGACAGGGTAGACCCATTGCTCATTGAAGAGGGAAAAACAATAACAGAAAAGGTGATAATGGTAGAGGTGCTTAACAACTTCTTTGTTTAAGTTTTCACCAAGAAGGTTGGTTGATGGTGATTAGACACCTTACATAGTGAATGCCAGTGAAAATGGGGTAGGTTTAGAAGTGAAAATAGGAAAGGAATAATTTAAAACTTACTTAGAAAAGTTAGATGTCTTCAATTCATCAGGGCCTGAGAAAGTGCATGCTAGAATACTAAAGGAGCTGATTGAGGAGCTATCTGAGCCATTAGGCATTATGTTTGAAAAATCATAGAAGACGGGAGAGATTCCAGAAGACTGGAAAAGGGACAATATAATGCCCATTTATTTAAAAAAAGAAATAAAGACAACCTAGGAAACTGCAGACCAAAGAGCTTAACTTCTGTGCCAGGAAAGATAAGGGAGTAAATAATTAAGGACTCTATCTGCAAACATCTTGAAGATAATAAGGTGGTAAGCAACAGTCAGCACAGATTTGTTGAGAACAAATCATGTCAAATCAACGTGATGGGTTTCTTTGATAGGATAACAAGCCTTGTGGATAAGGGGAGTGGTAGATGTGGTAAACCTAGCCATTAGTAAAGCATTTGTTACAGTCGCGCATAACCTTCTTATCAATAAAATAGGGAAATACAATGTAGATGGAGTTTCTATGAGGTGGGTGTATAACTAGTTGGATAGCCACTCTCAGAGAATAGTTATTAAAGGTTCACATTCATGCTGGAAGGGGATAACAAGTAAAGTTCTGCAGGGATCAGTTTTGGGACTGGTTCTGTTCAATATTTTCATCAATTATTTAAATAGTAGCACAGAGAGTATAATTATAAAGTTTGCAGATGGTACTAAGCTGGGAGGAGTTGCAAGTGATTTGGAGGATACGATTATAGCTCAAAATAATCTGGACAAATTGGAAAAATGGTCTGTGGATGAAGTTCAATAAAGACAAATGCAAAATACTCCACTTAGGAAGGAACAATCAGTTTCTCACATAAAAAATGGGATGTGACTGGCTATGAAGGAGTACGACAGAAAAGGATCTAGGGGTCAAGTTAAATATGAGTCGACAGTGTTGCAAAAAAAAAAAAAAAAAAGCAAATATCATCCTGGATTGTGAGCAAGATATGAGAAGTAATTCTTCCCCTCTACTCTGCACTGATTAGGCCTCATTTGGAGTATTATGTCCAGTTCTGGGCACCACATTTCAGGAAAGATGTGCAGAAATTGGAGAAGGTCCACAGAAGAGCAACAAAAATGATTAAAGATCTAGAAAACATGGGCTATGAGGCAAGGCTGAACAAATTGGGTTTGTTTAGTTTGGAAAAGAGAAGACTGAGAGGGGATGTGTCACGTTGTAAGCACACTCAGTCCCAAAGCAGTGCATCCCTATGGCCACAATCAGTAAATTAGTCCTTGACTCACCAAGCAATATGGCCTACAGAACAGAGTCTACAAAGTAGCTCATGAGTCACTGAGCAATACAGCCTAATGGCTGGAGTCTACAAAGTAGTGGTTGAATCTCAGGGCAGCACTGCCCAATGGCCAGAGTCCTTGGGAGCAGGGCAATATACCCTAATGATAAGAGTCAAAGTATTTGGGGCAGCACTCTGCTCCACCAGGCCCTGACCCAGGACCTGGGTAGTGAAGTGGTCTGCCACTCACTCCACAGGGAATCCCACTGCAACACACTGAGCTCACTCGGGTGGGAGATACCACTTGTGCACTCCCCCCCTTGGTCATTTCCTGCCAGTTCTGGCATTCAGATGATCCACGTGGTCTCAGGGTCCTCAGGCTTCACAACACCAGTCTCCCCCTGCAGCTCCACTGGCTCTAGAGGCTCAATACAGTCTCCCAGGTCTCTGACTCCCAGGGTACGTCTAGACTACAGGTTTTTGTCGACAGAGGCTTTGTCGACAGATACTGTCGACAAAGCTTCTGTCGACAAAGAGTGTCTAGACTACATCCAGTTCTGTCGACAAAGCAAGCTGCTTTGTCGACATGAGAGTGTAGACGCAAAGGACAGTGTAGATGCAATAACGCCTTCTGTCGACAGAACTCTGTCGACAAAAGGCATTATTCTTCGTAGAATGAGGTTTACCACCGTCGACAAAACTGCCGAGTTCTGTTGACGTTAAGTCGACAGAACTCGGTGCTAGTGTTGACGCAGGTATAGTTTTGTCGACAAAAGTCCACTTTTGTCGACAAAACCCTGTAGTCGAGACACACTCCCATTAACTGCGCTTCTGGCTGGTCTACCTATGGAGCTCCCATAGCAGGCATCAAGCCCAGACTGAGCTGAGCAGCTCTCTTTTATATCACCCCAGCACTTGGAGCATACTCAGTGTGACTGGGGAGTGGGACTTCCTCCACCCCAGGGAATTAAGCCCTCCTAGCCCTCTACAGGGTATGCACATCACATTCCCTTAAGAGGGAACCCTGTGGTGTTCTCTCTCTGAGGCTCCACCAGTTCTGGAGGCTTGATCCAGTCCTATGTTGTCCTATGTTGACATCTTTTTGACAGTCAGTAGTCACAATCCCAGATAACCTCTTGGAACATGGGTCAGTCTCAGTCTAATACTACGGGATAGGTTAATCGGGGTGCCACACCTACTTGAAGGACCTCTTCCTGTCCACGTACCTCAAACCTTATCCAGCCGGTTGGATAGGGTCATATATCCCCATGGATACATTGTAGGCAGATTGTATACTCAGAGGTTGGAGGTCAGAGACTAGCCCCTCTTGTACCATCTGGATGCATCTAGAGTGTACCAGTGTGGTTGTCACATTTGCTCAGTGTGGATGGAGTACAGAACTTCCTCTGCCCAGACAGCATTAAGCCCTCCTGGTCAAGTGTGGGGTATGCACAGCTCTTCACAGGACATGACAGCAGCTTTCAAGTACCTAAATGAGTGTTACAAGGAGGAGAGAGAAAAATTATTCTCTTTAACCTCTGATGATAGAACAAGAAGCAATGGGCTTAAGTTTTAGCAAGGGAGGTTCAGGCTGGACATTTGGAAATACTTCCTAATTGTCAAGGTGGTTAAGTATTGGAATAAATTGCCTAGGGAGGTTGTGGAATATTCCTCATTGGAGATAGATATTTAAGAGCAGGTTAGACAGACATCTGCCAGGGATGTGCTTGGTCCTGCCGTGAAGGCAGGGGCGGGACTTGATGATCTCTCAAAGTCCCTTCCAGTTCTAGTATTCTATGTTTCTATTATTTGTTTTGATTTATGAAACACTGATTCTTTTTAAACTGGCAATGATCTGACTCTCATTTTTTCTCTCTTCCTCCTTGCAGGTAGAGGTGTATATTTTGGGATGTTGTGTTTATCTGCCAGGAATGTGGCCACTTCTAAGAGCAGTGCCATGTATGACATTTTATGAAATTTATCTAATGAGTTTATTTTCAGATTACTTAAACGTTATCTCAGACCTCATCCTTTTGAAAAAAGTCTGGATTTATTGCTCTCAGATGCATCAGAAGAACGGTTCTGGTGAATGCTGTCCTCTGTTTTTCTTTAGCTCTGCAGCAGGAGAAGCTCCTTCCTGCCCTTTCTACCTCCACTGCCAGCATGTCTCCACCATGATCTGGAGGGCAACTGTAAGGGCAACCAGTCTTTTTCTGTCTCCATAACATATGAGGTCTTTGGCTGCTCTGCCATTTAGTGCAAAATCAAGTGATGAGCTGTGGTGCAAAAGCTGGAGTGATTCACCATTCTTGTCTTCTACAGGACCCACCAAACATCTATTATAGGTCAGCCATTTTTTATCCTGACTAAGATGGGTTAAATTAGTTACACAGTCAAGAATCAGGCAGCTTTCTTGAAAGCTAAGTCTATTATATCAAGTTTTGATGTTTTAGAGTTTATTTCTTTTTTTGTATATCACAGACATTTCTCCAAGCTACCTGCAAACACACACAATAATTGAGCACCATCCTGTTCTTAAAGAAACAGATGCCATTAGCCACTATACAAATATACCCTCTTCCCGACTTACAAACCGGTTCCAGACCAAGCAATTGGTCGTAACTCGGTTTGTTCGCAAGTCGGACCCCATAGAGTTACACATGACCGTGCTGTTCGTAAGCGCAGATCGCATTCATAATTCGGGGTCCGCCATTTACGACAGCTTCGGTCGTAACTGCAAACGGTCGTAAGTTGACCGTTCGCAACTTGGGGACCGGCTGTATTGAAACGTCAAGTCACTGCAAAATACGTTTTACAATATAAAATAATTACAATAATTACATTTTATAAGGTCCACAGAATGGGGGGGCAGGCTGATCGTTAGAGGTAATGGAGCTACATCCCATCAATAATATCCAAAGGAAGACTCCTGGGGGAGCTACAGAAAGTGAATATGTAATTCCTGTGGGAAGGCTATTCCAACCCCCAACCACTTGCCTTCACTTGCCTCTTAAAATTTTGGGGGATTCAAGAAATCACCCAGAAATACCTGATAAAAAACAGATCCGTTCCAACACCTTTATCAATGTAGCCAGAAGAGCCACACTATCACTAAATACATGATTTAATGAAAGCATACTTAAATTGAAAATTCTTAATGAAGTCAATATAATGCTGACATAACAGCCATACTGGGTCAGACCAAAGGTCAATTTATTCCAGTATCTTATCTTCTGACAGTGGCCAATGCCAGGTGTCCCAGAGGGAATAAGTCTCAGAGTAGTAGTCATGCTAATCTATATCTGCAAAAACAACAAGATGTCCAGTGGCACCTTAAAGATTAACAGATTTATTTGGGTGTAAGAGTTCATGAGTAAAAACCAATTCTCTGGTGTTTTTCCAAAGGAAATAAATAGAACTGGTATTCACCAAGTGATTCATTCCCTGTCACCCATTCCTAGCTTCTGACAAACAAAGGCTAGGGACACCATTCCTGCCCATCCTGGCTAATAGCATTTGAATCCTATTATACTCTTGGCGTTCACAATATCCTCTGGAAAAGATGCATTGTGTGAAGAAATACTTCTTTTTGTTTGTTTTAAACCTGCTGTCTATTAATTTAATGCGGTAACCCCCTAGTTCTTATGTTATGAGAAGGAGCAAACGACACTTTCTTATTTACTTTCCGCACACCCGTCATGACTTTATACACTTTTATCATACACCCCCTTTGTTTTCTCTTTTCCAAGCTGAAAAGTCCCAGTTTTATTAATCTCTCTTCATTTGGAAGCTGTTCCATATCCCTAAACCTTCAATAACAAACTGTCCACACAGCCCAGGCCAGATTAATTCTTGTAGATGGCTGTTAGGTTTTGTGGGACACCTAGGCTCCAGGATGAGGCCAAACATGAGGGGTTCAGAGTGGGGGAGGATGCTGAGGGTTGAGGCAGGAGGAGGTGAAGGCTCCAACTGGGGGTATGGGCTCAGGGCTGAAGTTCAAGATTGGGACATGGGGGTTTAGGAGGGAGTTATAGACTTAGGCTGCAGCAGGGGGCTCAGGGCCAGGGCAGTAGTTTGAAGTGCAGGGTCTGGGAGGGAGTTAGGATGATGGAGGGGAGTCAGGGGTGGGGCAGGAGATTGAGCTGTGATGCACTAATTTGGGGCAATTCCTCTTGTTGGGGAAGAAAGCAGGTGGCTCAGGCCTGTGCTCACCTGTAGGCACTGCTCCCCACAGCTCCCATTGGCCAAGTGTCCTAGCAGCATGGGGCTGGCAGTTCCCCCATCGCAGGGGCGGGAGTTTCCCCTGGTGCCTACAGCAACATGGTTCCAGCCCAGTGGGGTGGGCAGCAGCATGTGTAGCCACCTCCCCCTTTACCACCCAGGCTTCCGATTAAGACACTTTCATTTCATTGAGCACTGTCCTGTTCTGGCATGGAGTGCAGCACAGTCTCATAGATGCCATGCACCCAAGCTGCTCCCTTGGCCTGTTTGCCAAATAAAGAGCTCAGGCTCAGGGCCTGCTACATCTTGCAGATACTGCACATATCCTTGAGGGCAGTCTTTGCTCTGGCCAGTGTGTGTCTGAAGGAGGAAAGGGTTGCCCATTATATCATAGATTCATAGAATCCCAGGGCTGGAAGAGACATCAGGAGGTCATAGAGTCTAGCCCCCTGCCCAAAGCAACACCAACCCTAACTAAATTATCCCAGCCAGGGATTTCTCAAGCAGGGACTTAAAAACTTCTAGGGATGGAAATTCTACCACCTCTCTAGGTAACCCATTCCAGTGCTTCACCACCCTCCTAGTCAAATTGTTTTTCCTAATATCCAACCTAGACCTCCCCCATTGAAACTGGAGACCACTGATCCTCATTCTACCATCTGTTATTACTGAGAACAACCTCTCTCCATTCTCTTTGGAACCTCCTTTCAGGTAATTGAAGGCTGCTATCAAATCCCTCCTCACTCTTCTTTTCTGCAGACTAAAAAGCCCTCAGCCTCTTCCCATGGGTCATATACTCCAGCCCCCTAATCATTTTGGTTGCCCTTCACTGGACCCTCTCCAATGCATCCACATCCTTTCTGTAGTGGGGGGCCCTAGAATTGGACGTAATACTCCAGATGTGGCCTCACCAGAGCCGAATAAAGGGGAATACTCACTTCCCTAGATCTGATGGCAATGCTCCTACTAATGCACCCCAATATACTGTTAGAATTCTTGGCTACAGGGGCACACTGTTGACTCATATTCAGCTTCTCATTCACCGCAATCCCCAGGTTCTTTTCTGCAGAACTGCTGCTTAGACAGTCGGTCCCCTGTCTGTAGCAGTGTTTGGCATTCTTCCATCCCAAGTGCAGGACTCTGCACTTGTCCTTGTTGAACCTCATCAGATTTCTTTTGACCCAATCCTCTAATTTTCTAGGTCACTCTGGACCCTATCCCTACCCTCCATCATATCTACCTCTCCCCCTAGCTTAGTGTCAACCACAGACTTGCTAAGAGTGCAATCTATCCCTTCATCCAGATCATTAATAAAGATATTGAACAAAACCAGCCCTAAAACTGATCCTTGGGGCACCCCCATGAAACCAACCACCAAACAGACATCAGGCTGTTAATTACTACCCATTGAGCCTGACAATCTAGCCAGCTTTCTGTCCATCTGACAGTCCATTTATCCAAACCATATTTCCTTTACTTGCTGGCAAGAACTTTGTAGGAGACAAAAGTTTTGTTAAAGTCAAGATATATCACATCCGCTGATTTCCGCTGATTTCCAGAGAGCCATTTACCTCATCATAGAAGCTAATCAGGTTGGTCAGGCATGACTTGCCCTTAGTGAATCCATGTTGCCTATTCCTGATCACTTTCCTCTCTTCCAAGTGCTTCCATCTGGATTCCTTGATGATCCCCTCCATGATTTTTCTGGGGACTGGGGTGAGGCTAACCAGTCTGTAGTTCCCTGGATTTTTCTTCTTCCCTTTTTTAAAGATGGGCACTACCTTTGCCTTTTTCCAATCATGCAGGACTTCTCCCATTTTCCACAAGTTTTCAAAGATAGTGGCCGGAGACTCTGCAATAACATCTGCCAACTCCCTCAGCATCCTTGGAAGCATTAAATCAGGACCCATGGATTTGTGTATGCCTAACTTTTCTAAATAGTTCTTAATTTGTTCCTTCTCCACCAAGTGCTGCCCACCTCCTTCCCATACTGCATTGCCTAGTGCAGTAGTCTGGGAGCTGACCTTGTCTGTGAAGACAGCGGCAAAAAAACCAAAAACACTGAGTACTTCAGCTTTTCCCCCATCCTCGGTCACTAGGTTACCTCCCTCATCCAGTAAGGGTCCCACACCCTCCCTGATTACTCTCTTGTTGCTAGCATGCCTATAGAAACCTTTCTTGTTACCCTTCACATCCCTTGCTAGCTGCAATTCCAATTACGCTTTGGCGTTCCTGATTACACCCCTGCATGCTCGAGCAATATATTTATACTCCTCCTTAGTCATCTGTCCGAGTTTCCACTTCTTGTAAGCTTCCTTTTTGTGTTTAAGCTCACCAAGGATTGCACTACTAATCCAAGCTGACTGCCTACCATATTTGCTTTTCTTACTTCACATCAGGGTGGTTTGTTTCTGTGCCTTCAATAAGGCTTCTTTAAAATACTGCCACCTCTCCTGGATTCCTTTTCCCCTCATGTTGGCATACCAGAGGATCCTGCCCATCAGTTCTCTGAGGGAGTCAAAGTCTGCTTTTCTGAAGTCCAGGGTGTGTATTTTGCTGCTCTCCTTTCTTCAAGATCCTGAAATCGACCATCTCATAATCACTGCTTTCCTGGTTGCCTCCCATATCTACTTCCTATACTATATATATGTCACTGGAAGAAGGGAGAAGCAAATAATGTCATGTATTTAAGAAAATTTGTGTGGTAAATATGGAAAACTGATCCAGCAGGAGAGAAAAAGAGCTTTAAATATATGTGTTCTTTGTTGATATACTCTTTCAACAAATACTAGCAATAAAGCCCAGTAAATTCAGATTCCTTATTTAAGCACTAAATTAAGATCCATCCATGCAGCTATTATAATGACATTGTATAAGTTTGTTACTATATGTACAATTTATCAGGCCTCATCTTCTTGACTTGGCAGCGATACGTAGTTATATTAAAGACATTTCTGGGGTTCTTTTGGCTTTTATATGGGGCCACTGGAAATATCACTTTTTATATGTATTCTCTCAGAGTGGTAGATTATTTTCTTACCTGCTTTGCTGCATTGTTCCAGTTGTAATTTTTTTACTAATAAAATGCTTTTGTGAAATGATTGCAGAGGAAGAGAGTAATGAATTGGTACTGGCAAGAGATATAATATAATGTGATGGATCTACTGAGCAGCACAGTAACTATTTTTCTTCTACTCACCTATGGGTTATAGGTCATAGATCAGCAGGAAAAGAGATAATTGGGAGGCAACAACAGCAGAAAGCATAAGAGCTGAGAGAAGGAGGATGGTTGAGAAACAAAGATTCAAATAGGAAAACATGCTGTTACTTGCAAAGAGCAAGCATCAGGATGGAGAGAGTGTAGCATGCAAGCAGGGAGTTTAAGGCTACTAACTTAGATGTATGATTTGAAAACAATGCAGAGGAGCCCCCAGTGACATCTCCTTTCATGGGATCTATTTCAGAGAGATCACAGACCAGTACTTACTTGTCCTCTCAAGGTAAGTCCACTCTGCAATTAAACATTCATGGCTGACCCATGCCCACTCATTCTTGTTCCTGGGGGTCAGGCTATGGGACTGTTTAATTGCAGTGCAGATGTCTGGGCTCAGGATGGAGCCTGGTCTCTAGGATCTTACAGGCATACTGATGGGGGGGAAGGAAGGTGTCATTAGTCCCAGGGCCTAGTGATTCAAAAGGGCCCTTTAAATCACCACCAGAGCATGGCACCATGCACTGCATAAGGCTCTGAGGGCTGGGGAGGGGCCCAGTGCCACAATCCCCATTGTGCTAAGGGCTGGATGCTCCCAGCCCTCTTTCTTCTGCCCAAAGCCCTGCTTTTCTGTGGCATGGAGCTGCCCCTCCCTCCTCTCCTTCTCCCCCAACACACATTCCCTTGTCCTGGGCTCATGATAACTGTTGGCCCCACTGGAATTTTGTTAGGCTGCAGGATGGCATGGGCCAGACACAGATATCCAACTGCAATGTAGACACACCTTTAGACAAGAGTGAATTACAAATACCCCACTCTCCAATACACATAGCTAGCTGCACACATGTGTTCAAGTCTGCACTTTTTTCAGATTTAATGAGCTGATGTGGATACAACCCTGCATTTAAGTTAATAGTCACCACCCCATGCACCACAAAGCAGTGTCAAAGGGAAGATATAGAGATTTGGCCCAGATAGGTGGTCTAGGATGTGGGGGCAGTTGTTCAGGCTGTTGGTATAACTGGGAGGTGTGTGGCTACAAGCACTAGAGATACTGATATTATTGGGGCTTCTTGAGGACAGGAGGCCAATGGGGATAGGTAAGTGCTGAGAATCCTGGGTGTCAAGGATTTCCTAGGGGAGTAAATAGAAGGGGTATGGGTTCCTAGGTGGAAGAGACTTGGTGCTATATGGGTAGCTTGGGGTTGGGAGTTTGTGATTTGGGGAGCCTGGGGTGTGGGAGGGGGAGGGTAGAAGGAGTATCAGGCCTTCTCCTTGGGCTATTGCTCCCATCATGTTCTATTCCAGATGCCATCATCTCCTGGCTGTTGCTCCCTGGCTCTGATCCCGCAGGGAGAGAAAGGAGAAATAGCACTTCCTGCTGGTTCTCTGCAGTCAATTGGGGCCGTGACAAACCGAGATGCAGGAATGTATAATAGGATCGCCCAATGCATAGCTGTCTCATAAGATGTGTGGCACCTGGCAGCCACCCACTGGGGCATAGTTACCTTAACACCTATCTGATGAATGACAGTTCATAGGTTGAAAAAAAAAAGAGGAGTCCTGTGGCACCTTAAAAACTAACTAACAGATTTATTAGGGCATAAGCTTTCATCCACTTCATCAGATGAATAGGTTGTTAGACACTGATGTGCTGACTGTCTCTTTAAACTAAGCCATTGTACTTGGGGTATTTGCCCCCATTCTTTTCCTAGTATATACTTCAATTCTTTTGTATAAATTGTATATGCAAGTGTTTATCACTAGCCAAACTGATGTTAGAGCCAATGGAGTTTAGTGAAGTGCCTGCAATGCTTTTACTTAAGTGTATTAAACACCTGGCATGCTACAAAGTGTCTAGAAGTAGCACAACACTCAAAGCCACCCCACTGGCTGGGTCAAGAAAAGTGCTCAGGTGAAATCTGAAAATAGAGAATCAATAATGCAGAGACACAGAAAGATAGTTCATGGTGGCAGAGGCTGCAGAGAAGGCTCTCTCCAATCACACGCCAGCCTGTGTAAGGGACAGAGAAGAGACCAGTGCCAGATGCTAAGTCTACACTGGTGCTTTACTGCATTGTAACTTTCTGGCTCAGGGATGTGAACCCATCCCCCAGAGCAGCAAGTTACAGTGTTGTAAAGAACAAGTGTGAAAACAGCTACAGAGCTGGGAGCCATGCTTCCAGCACTGTTCGTCACTCCCCTCATGGAGGTGGTTTACCTAGAGCACTGGGACAGCTCTCTCCTAGAGCTCTGCCATGGCCATACCACCACGTTAAAGCACTGCCGTGGCTGCACTTTAAACTTTTAAGTGTAGACAAAGCCAGAGGCAGGAGCATAGGGCTGGCACCTCACTCTGTGCAATTGGTAAGCTACCTGTGTATGGGCCAAATTGAAAGAAACTGATTAAGACTGTGGATTAACCAGTCAAAAAGTAGGGTTGCTAGATGGTTTCATCAAAAATACCGGACACACTTGACATTACATCACAATCTACATTACATCTTATTTAGAAAATACCACACATTTATATTTTCTCATTTATATTTTCTCAATTTGTTTCCTGAACAGAAAGCTCAAATACTGGACTGTCTGGTTCAAAACTGGACACCTGGCAACCCTATCAAGAAGGGGATTCAGTTCAGCAACTGAGGACAGTTAAATGGGAGACAGGAAGTGAGAGAGGAAGACAAGAAGTGAGTCCTCTCTCCTCAGTCTCTCATTCACAGCCTATAGGGAGGGGCAGGAGGTCATTGAAGCTTGTAGAAAGCCTTATGTTAGCTAATGTCCCACACAGCTTCACATACTACTAAGAATACAAGAGGATGCCCTTCCAAGAAAACCTCAGGTTGAAGGAACTTGCCGTGTGATGAGAACACTTGCAAGATATCTGCTCAGTGGTGGTTTTTAGCATATTTAGTAATACTAATGGACAAGAAAATGTAGGAACATTTTTGTTTTAATCTTTCAGAAGCCAATTTTGTGTGCCAAATCTAAGGCAGGAGGCCTGGTCATCTATCATATTTTAAAGACCCATATTCTTCAAATGATATTCAAATCAGAAAGACTACATTGAGAATGACACTTTTAATTTTTTTCTTTAGATCAGTATTATACTATCATTTAGTGTGGATGCATTTTTAACTCCAATAATTAGTGAGCCCCAGTTTGTCCTTTTGCTGCATCCCACTGATAATTTTGGATTAACAATAGCAAGTCTTAATTTCCTGTGTGAAAAAAATCAACCCCTTGGCTTTCCAAAGGTATTCTGATTGTGAGTTTTAATCTAGCAAAGGATATCTGAGCTTTTGAAATTAGGAAAGCTGAAAAACAACATCCAGACTAGATAGGATCTCTGTATACATGTGTTGTGATAATGGTAACATATCCATTGGGAATATAAATTCTCTACCTGTAACTGTGTCACAGTTACAAACCATGCACAATAAAGATATATATCACAAATTTTCCACCTCTACAGGAACCAGTTCATCAGATAATCTCTTTAAAGAAATTCCATTACTATAATTTGCCTTTTTTGTTTTTAATCAATAATGAGATAATATAGAGGCTACATTCATGATCCAGAATGATTTAGTCAGCAGGAAACCCATTAGTTTAAACATATTTTCCCATATGTTTGTTTCTGCACATGTCCCATCATCTGGAAATAATAGAAATTATAATAGTAAATTCTGCAAGCTAAGAAAAACATGCAAGGACAGTTCACCCTGTATTTACTGGTATGCTAATGTTAGCCTCGTCTAACCAAAATGAGCATTTCTCGGTAAACTTGGATTAGGCTGTCCTGTGAACTGATACAGAAGTGGTGTTAAAAAACAAGTGTGCTTTATTTATTTATATATGTATTTATATGACAGCAGGAAAATAAGCCAGACATATGGATCCTGAATCAAAAGGACATGGTAAAACAACATTTTGCTATAATTGCAAAAGATACAAACTATTAGCTCTGTCTGTGTATGAATGCAAGAGAGAGGAAAATACCACATTTCAAATGTGTCTAATTTCCCTTTGCTTTTTAG
Source organism: Pelochelys cantorii (assembly GCA_032595735.1). Lineage (NCBI taxonomy): Eukaryota > Metazoa > Chordata > Testudines > Trionychidae > Pelochelys > Pelochelys cantorii. Next base: position 31,817,631 of record CM064331.1, read on the forward strand.
TCTTAAAAGCTCTTTCCCAAATTGAACATTTATTAATTTTTTAGAGAAGATTTTTAAAAACAAATTAATTAACACACTTTGGGGAATCACTTGTATTTGATATATTAAGAAAGGAGATAGAAGCCTTTTCAATAAACACTGGAATCGGACAATTCAGAATATTGTCCTCCAGAGCCAGCCCAGTAAACATATAACAAGGCTCAGATGGTGAGTCCTGCAGATTAGGTGTGAGAGCTACACACGTTTAAGTTTTTGAGACTGAACGAGATATCTAATGTGGATTTAAATGTTTTATTGAAAATAGTTCTTCATTTCATATTAATAGTGGAGATTCCTCAATAAATCCATGAAAAATCTCTTCCTCAGGATAGTAAGGAAGGAAGGATGTGTGAAAGCATTATAATCATAGTGTGCTTCCCTGGCTTTCCTTGTTGGTTTCAAGTGCTATGTGCTTATTGATTATAGGAAGAGTCATTAGACTCCAGGCCCAATACTTTTAATACATAATATGTTACTCTCTGAGTACTCCTATAAAAGCTGATATGACTAGTTGTGGTGTAAGGTACTACTAAACAGGAAGGAGCTACCAGGTCTGGCACACCAATAGCTTTACTCGGATCTGAATCATATATAAAATAAAATGGAGAACGGGATGAGTTGGCAGTCTTGGTCCAGTTTCTAGGTATCCACATCACAATAGTAATTGTTATTTACTTCCCAAGCACACAAAACACTGTTACTCGGTGCCTCCCAAACTCAGCTGAAGAAACAGTCATGCCCAGAAGAGCAGACAATCTATATATTGCACAATTCAAGTAAAGGGAATCATCCAATAAAAACACAGATAAAGAGAAAGGAAGGAAAAGTTCTACCAGCAAGAAAATCATGTATTTACAAAGCTCCTTAGCATGTGCATATATGATGGATCTGCACCCCTTATTTAATTGGCTAACCTTTGTTCCAAATCCCATTTCTCATAGACAAGGAATTTGAATGATACAGGTCCACTGGCTTGGCAAATAAGTTCGTGGAGTGCATTCTGGGCAAAGAAGAATGCATGGAAATATATGTGAGATATGAAGAAGAGGACCAACACTGTGTCACTGGTAAAGAGATCACAATTATAAACTATTAATGGTTTAGTACAGAGTCAAGCAATAGAACCTAATCACAAAACCCCTTTGAAATCAATAGAGAACTCCAACTGACTTCTGTGGGCATTGGATCCAGACCTGAAAAAGCATGTAAATTAAATTCCCTCATTCACTCCCAGAGATGGTACTCGATAAGCACAGTTTAAGGACCTGAAACCACTTAAAGCAAGTGTTTAATTTAAAGTAGTCTCATGAGAGTTAATGGAACTATTTGTATGCTTGAAGTATTTTTGCTGGATCAGGGCTTAAGGCTACACCTCTCCTGCAGCTGGGGGTGTGATTTACAGCTCCTGTGGGTGTACCCATGCTAGCTAGCTCACTACGAATAGCAGTAAGGATGTAGTGGTGTAGGCATCAGCACAGGTTGCACAAGCCTGCCTAACCCTCTTTCCCCTTTTGTCCCCCTAAGTACATACTTACTTATGCAGCCTGTGCTGAAAACCACACCGGGGGCTACACGCTTCTATTCTTTAGAGCACTAGATTGGTTAATCAAACACAGGTATGTCTTCAGATTCTGCAAATCCCTATCCGAGGGTGCAGTGTAGTAGTAGCTTATGATGCTGTAAAGATTTTTTCCCTGCTGAAAATGTGCTGTAACCATTTTCTAGATAAAGAGAGGGATTTGCTCTCCATGGAGGTCCACCTGGCACCTTACTCAAGTATTTACTCAAAAATTAAAAATAAATAAAGCTGAGAAATAAAAAAATATATTGGCTTCTATGTCATGGCTTGAATAAAACTCTTAACATGAGAAGTATATGATCCCAGAAATATGTGTATGCCTATCAGACAATTTGGAATGTATTTATATATGGTCCAAGGATGGTGAAGTTAAAAGAACTGGGATAGGAGAGAAAAAACAAACGGAAGGCTTTTTCAAAAATATTCCACCCACACCAATGGTTTGGAAGATACTGGGAGGAAAAAAAAGCATTTACTGCCTTTCTTCAAAGTCGGGTTTGTTTTATTGGCATGGAACTAAGAAAATGATGCATTTATACTGTGGAAATATTTGCTAAGAATTGATTTAGCTTGGCTACTATAAAAGCTTTTGTTACAAGTTACTATTTGTGATTTTTGGGAGGAGAAAAAGAAAGCTCATCGTATATATTAGTGGTCACTATGAACCATTGAACTTTCATGTACTTCTCACATACATAAATAAAAAATAAGCTCTTGGTTTTGTTTTCCCAAAATCCACAATCCTTTATGCACAAGATGCCCAAAGTCAGAGTTATACAGGCCACAAACATGATATTTCTGTACAAGAGAGAATTGCAGCATTCTCTCAACTATGCCCTTTGACAATATTTTTAGATGCATACATTTTGTTTTGACAGTACACCCATTAAATGAAAACACACAGAATGAAAACAAAAATTGAATATTTCAAGCCAAAGATATTTGATAAAAATCGGGTTATTAATACATTTTGATACAGTTTGAAAATTTAACTGCAACCCACCCTCCAAAAAGAATAAGAAAAAAACACATTTATTACAGAATACTGTTATTTAAATCCTACATTAAATAAAAAAAATAGACCACCACAAAACTAGACCAAAGTTAAAGATCTGTCTTGGGTGGAAAGAAGAAATTAGGGCCCCAGCTTTCAAAGCATTTAAGATGGGCTTAACTTTAAACATATTCTTATATCCATTCCTATTCAGCAAATCACTGAAATTTATAGTTAAGATTTAGCTCTTGCTTGAATGCCATTCAACATGGTTTTTTTTCTTTGCTGAATTGTGGTTTAAAACCAGAATGTTGGACCACTAATTCATCTAGAAAAATTTTCATAAATCATCATCTCACATTGTTTTAATATGGCAAAACACAAAAAGACAAATTCCACAGAGATCATACATAACATAATAACAAAGCATTAAAAATGTATATTAAGCTGCAGATATTGGTAGACTCATGGATACATATTCTGAGATCAAGAAAAATATTTGTCTATTTTTTTTTCTAATCAGCTCTTTAGAAGCTGGACATCTTTTACATAACTTAGTTAATTCCTATTTTGGAAAATGTTATTTTTTATTAACTCTCTATTCTCTTAATTCCTGACTGCTGGCATTAAACATTAAAAAGGTCATAGAGCAGTTTTTAAACTAAGAGGTGGGGGAAAGCCGATTGGTGCAGGGGAGCGCCTGGATCGGACGGAGACTTCTCTTACACGAGGCTCCATAGGTAGGGATTCCCTAGAAGTTAGTCAGATAGGGAACGTGGGAAATAATATATGGGCAAGATCAGATGTGAAACAATCGTGCATAAAAAAATCCAATGTGTCTGTGAAAGGCGGACATATAAATAGTGGTAGTTTTCTAACATGCTTTTACACTAATGCTAGGAGTCTGTCTAATAAGATGGGTGAACTGGAGTACCTCATATCAAAGGAGGAAGTTGACATAATAGGCATCTCAGAAACATGGTGGAATGAGGACAATCAGTGGGACACTATCATACCGGGATATAAATTATATCGGAAAGACAGAACAGGTCGTGCGGGTGGCGGAGTGGTACTATCTGTGAAGGATAATATAGAATCAAATGAAGTAAAAATCCTAAAGGAATCAAAATGTTCCATAGAATCATTATGGATAACAATTCATTCCTCTAATATGAATATGGCATTAGGAATATATTACCGACCACCTAACCAGGACAGTGATAGTGATGCTGAAATGATAAGGGAGATTAGAGAGGCTACCAAAATAAAAAACATAGTAATAATAGGAGATTTCAATTATCCCCATATTGATTGGGTGCATGTCACCTCAGGACGGGATTCAGAGATTAAATTTCTTGATGCCTTAAATAACTGCTTCTTGGAGCAGCTAGTACAGGAACCCACAAGGGGAGAGTCGATTCTCGACCTAGTCTTGACTGGAACGCAGGATCTGGTCCAAGAGGTAACTGTTACTGGACCGCTTGGAAATAGTGACCACAATATAATAACTTTTAATATTCCTGTGTTGGGAAGAACACCGCAGCGGTCAAACACTCTGGCATTTAATTTCAAAAAGGGGAATTACACTAAAATGAGGAAGCTAGTTAAACAGAAACTAAAAGGGAGAGTAATTAAACTAAAATCCCTGGAAGCTGCATGGGAACTGTTTAAAGACACCATACTAGAGGTCCAACTTAAATGTATACCCCAAATAAAAAAACACAGTAAGAGACCTAACAAAGAACCACCATGGCTAAACAGCCATGTTAAAAAGGCAGTGAGAGAGAAAAGGGCAGCTTTTAAAAAGTGGAAGTCAAATCCTAGTGAGGAAAATAGAAAGGAACATAAACACTCCCAAATTAAGTGTCATAATGTAGTAAGAAAAGCCAAAAAAGAGTTTGAGGAACAGCTAGCCAAAAATTCAAAAAATGATAGTAAAATGTTTTTTAAATACATTAGAAGCAGGAAGCCCGCTAAAAAAGCAGTGGGGCCCGTGGATGATAAAGATATAAAAGGAGCGATCAAGGAAGACAGTGCCATTGCGGAGCGATTAAATGATTTCTTTGCTTCAGTCTTCACGGCTGAGGATGTTACAGAGGTTCCTAAATCTGAGCCAGCCTTTTTAGGTGACAAATCTGAGGAACTCACTCAGATTGAAGTGACATTAGAGGAGGTTATGGAATTAATTGATAAGCTGAATAGTAACAAGTCTCCGGGACCAGACGGCATTCACCCAAGGGTTCTGAAAGAACTCAAATGTGAAATTGCGGAGTTATTAACAGTGGTTTGTAACCTATCCTTTAAATCCACTTTGGTACCAAATGACTGGAAGATGGCCAATATAACACCAATATTTAAAAAAGGCTCTAGAGGAGATCCTGGCAATTATAGACCGATAAGTTTAACATCAGTACCAGGCAAATTAGTAGAAACACTAGTAAAGAGTAAAATTGCAAGGCACGTAGAAGAGCACGAATTGTTGGGCAAAAGTCAGCATGGTTTCTGCAGAGGGAAGTCGTGTCTAACTAATCTGTTAGAATTCTTTGAAGGGGTTAATAAACATGCGGACAAGGGGCACCCAGTGGATATTATATACCTAGATTTCCGGAAAGCCTTTGACACGGTCCCACACCAAAGGCTTTTACGTAAATTAGGTGGTCATGGGATAGGAGGAAAGGTCCTTTCATGGATCAAGAATTGGTTAAAAGACAGAAAACAAAGAGTGGGAATAAATGGTAAATTTTCACAATGGAGGAGGGTAACTAGTGGTGTTCCCCAGGGGTCAGTACTGGGACCAATCCTGTTCAACTTGTTCATCAATGATCTAGAAAATGAGGTAAGCAGTGAGGTGGCCAAGTTTGCAGATGACACAAAGTTGTTCAGGACAGTCAAAAGCAAAAGGGATTGTGAAGAACTACAAAAAGATCTCAGCAAACTGAGTGATTGGGCAGCAAAATGGCAAATGAAATTTAATGTGGGTAAGTGTAAGGTAATGCATGTTGGAAAAAATAACCCAAATTACACGTACTACATGATGGGGTCAAATTTAGCTACGACAGATCAGGAAAGGGATCTTGGAGTTATAGTGGATAGTTCTATGAAGACATCCACGCAGTGTGCAGCGGCAGTTAGTAAGGCAAATAGGATGTTAGGAATTATTAAAAAAGGGATAGATAATAAGACAAAAGATATCATACTTCCCCTATATAAAACTATGGTACGCCCACATCTCGAGTACTGCGTGCAGATGTGGTCTCCTCACCTCAAAAAAGATATATTGGCATTAGAAAAGGTTCAGAAAAGGGCGACTAAGATGATTAGGGGCTTGGAAAGGGTCCCATATGGGGAGAGGCTAGAGAGACTGGGACTTTTCAGTTTGGAAAAAAGGCGATTGAGGGGCGATATGATAGAGGTATATAAAATCATGAATGGTGTGGAGAAAGTGATTATAGAAAAATTATTTACCTTTTCCCATAATACAAGAACTAGGGGACACCAAATGAAATTGATGGGTAGTAGGTTCAAAACTAATAAAAGGAAATTTTTCTTCACACGGCGCACAGTCAACCTGTGGAACTCCTTGCCCGAGGAGGCTGTGAAGGCCAGGACTCTATTAGGGTTTAAAAAAGAGCTTGATAAATTTTTGCAGGTTAGGTCCATAAATGGCTATTAGCCAGGGATAAAGTATGGTGCCCTAGCCTTCATAACAAGGGCAGGAGATGGATGGCAGGAGATAAATCACTTGATCATTGTCTTCTGTTCTCCTTCTCTGGGGCACCTGGCATTGGCCACCGTCGGCAGATGGGATGCTGGGCTCGATGGACCTTTGGTCTGACCCAGTATGGCCATTCTTATGTTCTTATGTTCTTATGACATTGTATCTTATTCTAAAAAGTGGCCATTTCAGGAGATGTGACCAGTATGGGATTAATTGTCAGAGGTAATTGAATACTATTGCATCATGCCCTGCAGCTGATAGAACTAAGTCCTTAATAATTCTCAGAAGTGAATGCCAGTGACAAGGAGCCTCTAATGAGAATGCCCTGCCCTCTTCCCCAGTGAGGCACTTAACAATCATGGTGCTGAGGACAGCATATATAATTTGACAAACAGATACATAGACTAAAACTTGGAAGATTCTCCCTTCGATACAAGAACCTGATAGGTTGAGGGAGAGAGCCAGTGTCTGAGATACTGGGATCCTAGACAATTTTCAGTTTTAAAATTAGTAACCAATACCTTGAACGGGAAGCGATCCAACAGTCAGTGTATTATATTGAATACTGTTATGCTGTGTGATTGTTGGTCCATGCTCCTGAGACAATAGAGTGCAATATTCTGTACTAGCTGTAGCTTTCAAATGTCCTTTAAAGAGTGAATAGTAATCTAACCTAAGGATGAAGACAGTGAAGTCAAAGACCTCATCTGAAAGGGCAGGATATAACATTTTTGCCTCACCTAAATCAGGAAAGGTGAATAAATAGCTGGGGGCCCAATCAGCTACACCCTGCAACATCTGAAATAAGTGCCAAGCTTCAAGGGAGTCACTAACAAAGGAAAGCCAAGCTCAGCTGTTTCCTGGATGGGTGAAAGAGATAGCTGGTCAGGGAAAGGGTTGAAGTGGGGTTGAGAGTGAGAGAAAGAAAGAAAGAACAGCCATACTGGGTCAGACCAACAGTCCATCCAGCCCAGTATACTATCTGCTGACAGTAGCCAATATCAGATACCCCAGAGGGAGGGAACACAACAGGTAATCCTCATGCAATCCCTCCCCTGTCACCCACCTCCAGAGAAACAGAGGCTAGGGACACCATTCCTACCCATCTTGGCTAATAGCCATTGATGGACCTAACCTCCATGAATCTATCAGGCTCTTTTTTGAACCCTGTTAAAGTCCTAGACTTCACCACGTTCTCTGGCAAGGAGTTCCGCAGACTGACTGTGCTCTGAGTGAAGAAAAACTTATTTTTGTTTGTTTAAAACCTGCTGCCTATTAACTTAATTTTGGTGACCCGTAGTTCTTATAGGGTACGTCTACACAGCAAAGTTATTTTGAAATAACTTTCCTAGGGTCTACGCGGCCAAACCGCTATTTCAAAATTAATTTGAAATCGCGGAGCGCTTATTCCGAATTTAGTAACCCTCATTCCACGAGGAATAACACCAAATTTGAAATAGCTATTTCAAAATAAGTGCTGTGCAGACACTTACTTCGAAATAGGGGGCCTCCAGCCTTCCCAGGGTGCCCTGGTGGCCACTCCAGCCTCAACCAAGAACACTCCTCTCCCGCCCCCCTCCCCGGAGCCCTTAAAGGGGTTGACTCTGGCCACAGTGCCTGTGCCAGCTCCAAGCCTGCCAGCCCAGAGCCAGCAGTGGCCACTGGGGCCCCTGACCCAGTGGCCCCAAAACATGAGCCAACAAGCCACTGGCAGCCAGCCCTCCACCACTCCCCAGGAGCAGTCTGCCAGCTCCCAGGAGCCTGCCAGGGCCCGGAGAAGGTGGGCGCCTTCCTGGTCCAGGATAGAGATCATGGACCTTATTCAGGTTTGGGGGGGATGCCCCCAACGTCCATGATCTCCGCACTAGACGGAGGAACACAGCTGTCTATGGCAGGATAGCTGCCAGCCTGGCCACCAAAGGCCACAGGTGAACCCAGGAGCAGGTTTGCATGAAAATCAAGTTGGTCAGGAACAGCTAACAGGGAGTTTGGAGAGGGAGTTTAGAGGGGGAGGTTAGAGGGCACTAGGGACTTCTGACCTTCTTTAAAACATAACTCTTGTAATAATCTATATTCCAGAGGTTTAAAAAGAATCCCAGTTTCTGCTTAAACTTATTCATTAGAAAAATGGAGACAGAAGCCCAGCAGCAGAGTGGGGGCTATCCTGTTTATTGCGTCGAGTGTAACATGTATGATTACCTGCCCTGTGGGCGGGTGGCATATGTGTGCACCCGTTGCAAGGAGCTCCTGACCCTCAGAGACTGGGTTCGGGCTTTGGAGGCCAGGGTGGCTGAACTGGAGGAGCTAAGGGAGGTAGAGAGATATGTTGATGAGACTTTCCGGGACATTGTAGTACTGTCCCACCTCCAGTCTGAGAGCCCCAGTGCTCTTAAGGAGGATGAAAGTTTCAAGGAAACAGAGCATTCAATGGGAGCAGAGGGAAACCATCCTGTAGTTGGGACCCTCCTCCCAGAGGATGTTGGGGTATCCTCTCACACTGAGGATACCTCTGAGGGGGAGGGAATGCCAGTTAGGAAGAGGCAGGTGTTAGTAGTGGGTGATTCGATTGTTAGAAACGTAGATAGTTGGGTTTGTGATGACCGGGAGAACCGTATGGTCACTTGCCTGCCTGGTGCGAAGATTGCGGATCTCTCGAGGCATCTAGATAGACTTATGCGTAGTGCTGGGGAGGAGCCGGTGGTCGTGGTACATGTAGGTACCAATGACGTAGGGAAGGGTAGGAGAGATGTCCTGGAGGCCAAATTTAGGCTGCTAGGAAAGAGACTGAAATCCAGGACCTCTATGGTGGCATTCTCGGAAATGCTTCCAGTTCCATGCGCAGGGCCAGGTAGGCAGGCAGAGCTTCAGAGTCTCAATGCGTGGATGAGACGATGGTGTAGGGAAGAGGGGTTTGGATTTATTAGGAACTGGGGACACTTTTGGGAGAGGGGGAGCCTATACAGGAAGGATGGGCTCCACCTAAACCAGGGTGGAACCAGACTGCTGGCACTAAACATTAAAAAGGCTGTAGAGCAGTTTTTAAACTAAGAGATGGGGGAAAGCCAATTGGTGCGGAGATGCACATAAATTGGAGGGAGACTTCTCTTAGAGGAGAATCCATTGATAGAGAGTCTCTAAGCTGTAGTCAGAAAGAGAGGAGGGGAGAGGGCAAACCATGGGCCAGAGCAGACAAACAACCGCATACAAAGGAATCCAGTGCACCGGGGAAAGGCAGACAAATAAGCAGTGGCAAATTTTTAAAGTGCTTCTACACAAATGCTAGGAGTCTGACTAATAAGATGGGTGAACTAGAGTACCTAGTATTAAATGAGGAGATTGACATAATAGGCATCACTGAAACCTGGTGGAATGAGGAAAATCTGTGGGACACAATCATACCGGGATATAAAATATATCGAAAGGATAGAGCAGGCCGGGTGGGTGGTGGAGTGGCACTGTATGTGAAAGATAATGTAGAATCAAATGAAATAAAAATATTAAGTGAATCAACATGTTCAATAGAATCGCTATGGATAGTAATTACATGCTCCAATAATAAGAAATTAGCAGTAGGGAATATATTACCGACCACCTGACCAGGACAGTGATACTGACATTGAAATGCTGAGGGAGATTAGAGAGGCTACCAAAATAAAGAACTCTATAATAATGGGGGATTTTAATTATCCCCATATTGACTGGGTACATGTCACCTCAGGAAGAGAAGCAGAGATAAAATTTCTCAATGGCCTAAATGAGTGCTTCTTGGAGCAGCTGGTGCAGGAACCCACAATGGGAGAGGCAATTCTCGATTTAGTCCTGAGTGGAGTGCAGGATCAGGTCCAGGAAATAACCGTTACAGGACCGCTTGGGAATAGTGACCATAATATAATAACATTCAACATTCCTGTGGTGGGTAGAACACCTCAGCAGTCCAGCACCCTAGCATTTAATTTCAAAAAGGGGAATGACACAAAAATGAGGAGTCTAGTTAAACAGAAATTAAAAGGCACAGTGACTAGAGCCAAATCCCTGCAAGCTGAATGGAAACTTTTTAAAGACACCATAATAGAGGCCCAACTTAAATGTATACCCCAAATTAAAAAACATAGCAAGAGACCTAAAAAAGTGTCACCGTGGCTTAACCACCATGTAAAAGAAGCAGTGAGGGACAAAAAGGCATCTTTTAAGAAGTGGAAGTCCAATCCTAGTGAGATAAATAGAAAGGAACATAAACATTGTCACATCAAGTGTAAAAATGTAATAAGAAAAGCAAAAAAAGAATTTGAGGAACAGCTAGCCAAAAACTCAAAAAGAAATAACAAAATGTTTTTTAAGTACATTAGAAGCAGGAAGCCTGCTAAAAAACCTGTGGGTCCCCTAGACGATCGAACTATAAAAGGCGCAATCAAGGACGATAAAGCCATTGCGGAGAAACTAAATGATTTCTTTGCTTCAGTCTTCACGGCTGAGGACGTTGGGGAGATTCCCAAATCTGCACCGTCCTTTGTGGGTGATGAATCTGAGGAACTGTCCCAGATTGAAGTGTCATTAGAGGAGGTTTTGGAACAAATAGAAAAACTTAATGTTAACAAATCTCCGGGACCGGATGGCATTCATCCAAGGGTTCTAAAAGAACTCAAATGGGAAACTGCTGAACTATTATCTGTGGTTTGTAACCTATCCCTTAAATCGGCTTCTGTACCTAATGACTGGAAGGTAGCTAACGTGACACCAATATTTAAAAAGGGCTCCAGAGGCGATCCGGGCAATTACAGACCGGTAAGTCTAACTTCAGTACCGGGCAAATTAGTCGAAACAATAGTAAAGAGTAAAATTGTGAAGCATGTAGAAGAACATAATTTGTTGGACAAAAGTCAACATGGTTTCTGTAAAGGGAAATCCTGTATTACTAATCTATTAGAGTTCTTTGAAGGGGTTAACAAACATGCGGACAAGGGGGATCCAGTAGATATAGTATTCTTAGATTTTCAGAAGGCCTTTGACAAGGTCCCTCACCAAAGGCTCTTGTGTAAATTACATGGCCCGGGATAAGAGGGAATGTCCTTTCTTGGATTGAGAACTGGTTAAAAGACACGAAAGAAAGGGTAGGAATAAATGGTAAATTTTCAGAATGGAGAGGGGTAACTAGTGGTGTCCCCCAAGGGTCAGTCCTAGGACCAATCCTGTTCAACTTATTCATAAATGATTTGGAGAAAAGGGTAAGCAGTGAGGTGGTAAAGTTTGCAGATGATACCAAACTGTTTAGGATAGTCAAGACAGAAGCAGACTGTGAGGGACTCCAAGAAGATCTCACCAAACTGAGTGATTGGGCAACAAAATGGCAAATGAAATTTAATGTGGATAAGTGTAAAGTAATGCACATTGGGAAAAATAACCCCAACTATACGTACAGTATGATGGGGGCTAATTTGGCTACGACAAATCAGGAAAGAGATCTTGGTGTTATCGTGGACAGTTCTTGAAAACTTCCACGCAGTGTGCAACGGCGGTCAAAAAGGCAAATAGGATGCTAGGAATTATTAAGAAAGGGATAGAAAATAAGACACAGAATATCTTACTGCCCCTATATAAAACTACTCCTCAGCCTCCCCAGGCTGCCCGCTGCGAAGGGATCGTGTATCCTAGCAGTCAAAATCTGAGGTGTAATAAGCTCTCCCTGTAAACTTCTTGGGGCGCCCGTCAACCTCCTCCAGGTTGCCCGCTGCTAAGGGACCCCAGTCCTAGCAGTTGAAGTCTCGGGTGTATAATACACACACACCACTCACTGCCCTGACCACCGGCTGACACTCAGCCAGCAAGGAGCAGTATAGCGAAGATCAGTGTTATCACGCCATGTATAGGACACAACCTAGAAATTATGATGGTGTGTGTTTTCTCCTTTCTCGCTATGTAACACTGAAAACTTGGGAAAAACCACAGAGGCATAATTGGAGTTTAAATGTGTTTATTAACCATCTACAAATATGCATGTCGACCCATCAGAGCCTGCTAGAGCAGCAGTATAGATAGAACTGTATGCTTGTATATTGTGAGCAAACATGGTTGTTTGTAACTAAGCTGTGTCCATGTGATTTCCCCACATTATTAATGTGGCATAGAAAGCAAAGACACAACAAAATGGCTAAATAATGCAGCAAAACCTTTAAGAACAATATATATGCAGCAGTTTGGGGAGCGATGCACTGTCAACAGCTCAGAACATCATCTCACATGAGCAAACATAGGCAATGGGTTTTACCCACGAAAGCTCATGCTTATATATATTTTTATTAGTCTCTAAGGTGCTACAGGACTACTCATATTTTTAAAGTTACAGACTAACACAACTACTCCTCTGAGGCTTAATTTTGTCATCTTTCAAATCCACAGATTAGATTGATCTATATTAATTTTCATTGTCAGAGAAGATTATTTGTCATCTAAGCATTGAGTTTGAATTACTCAGTCCTCTGGACTCCAGAAAGTTGGACTCAGCCTGCATGGAGAGAGAGAGAAACTGTAGACTGTGCAGTTAACTGTGAGCCATTCTTCTGATAAGGCATTAAAAACTGCTACCTTTTCTGCTCCAATAGGATGGCAAAAATCTGCATAACTTTTTGTAAATTGGCTTTCAACACAACTATTTTTGGTTAATACAATATCGAAATGGCTCAGAATTCAGATAAAGTCAAACACAGCTGTCTCAGTATTTTATTTATTTCTGTTTGTTTTTCATGAAATTTTTTCTGTGTCAAACACCGATAACCCAAATTGTTTTTGTCATGATATTTCTTGGAAATAAAGTATGAGAAGGTCAGTTCTCTTGGATGCACAAAAAAGGCTCCAAGTTACCAAAAACCCATGAAAAACACGGTTACTAATAGTGGAATCTATGCACACTACTATTGTGAAAAGATTCTATACAGGAGTTGCAACACAAGGACAGCTGTTGTAGTTCAATAGTCTTATATTGTCAGTTCACTATGAAAAGTTCTTTTCGTGCTTAAAAGGTGTCATATATTTCTAGAATATCATGAGTGGTAACAGCAGCCTCTCTTAGATCTCATCATAGTATGTCACCTTTTATAGTACTAACTTTAGTCAGAACTTGAGCTCCAGTGTGGATTTTCACTCTCACATAGCTCTAATATCACACAGAAACCATTTAAAGCCACATGAAACCCTTATTTTTCCTTCCTTTCACTACCTACTCCCAGGACACACTTGGCTATGAAGGAGGTGCTATGTTTCTTCTGACTGGCCTCATGCACTCTTTTGCATATTGAAATGAAGTGGGCTGTTACAAAAGAGCTCTATATCTGTATATTATAGGCAGAGTAGGCAGCACTGACTATTATTACACTTGCCTTAAATTTCCCATTTTAAGATCCTGTTTCCACTTATTTATAACTGCCAAATTTTAACTCCTCAGGATGAAATTTTCCATGCTAGGTGTCTGCTTCAGCCTGAGCTTTTCTGGAAAATTTTAGCCAAAACAGCTTTCCAGTGTCTGAGAATAAACCAGTGGGCATGGTTAGGGAGAGAAAACACAGCTCATATGAGGTGTTGGAATGGGAAACTAGACCTGGTTAAGCAAGAAGACTGGGAATATGAGCAGGGGAGGGAGGCTGGGAGGGAGAAAGGCGTGGGACAGAGAGTCCAAAGGTGACAATGGGACTGGGATGAGAACCTTGTGAAATGGACACATGAGGGGAATGGGGATAGAAGATGAGACAGAACTAGGGAATAGACAGAACTAGGGGGAGAACAGAAAAGTCTGTACCTACTCAGGCCCACTGACAGGAGGGAGGCAAAGGGAAAAGTTGCCCCACGGTCTGGCAATTCAAAAAGGCCCAGGGCTACGGGCCACAGCTAACACTACCGCAGGAGAAACAGAGTCCAGAGTCCTGGGGCCTTTAAAATCACCACTGGAGTACCACACAGCACATTTCAGGCAGCTCTGAGGACAGGCTAGGTTAGGGGGTGGGGGTCATGTCATGGTGCACTCTGGGCAGTGTTAAGGACTGCCTGCCCCCAGCCTCATTCCTTCTGCCCAAGACCCTCTTGTACCTCTTGTGCCCACTAAAGAACATTCCCCTTCAGAGCTTGGAATGGAATCCAGGACTGAGCCTCACTATTAATTTTCTGTCAGCAAAAATCTATGAAATCCTCTAGCAAAGTGTCTCATAGCCCTTCTAAGTGCTGGTCTCTGTAGAAGGCAACAGCCTAATTGCTATCTGTTATTGTTGGGGGTTTTTTTCATATTCTTTTACTTTTAACTCAGAAATTGCAGACAAAAATGACTGAAAAGAACATTATTAATGTTGCAAAGTCAAACAAAAATTAGGAAATGATGGAATTAAAGTTGTCTGTGCAACCTTAATTCAACATCCTTGTATGAATGTGTTATGGTAAAATCTTTATTTGTATGATCTCATACTATTTTTTTCATGAACAAGTCAAGTTCGTACAATAAAAAAAGAGGATTATCTGTAGGAACCCTGCTTCATTTATTGTAGACTTTTGAAGGTGTGTAGTAAATGAGTCAGGGGATTTCAGGAAAAGAAAATGGTCTCATGCATAAAGTATGTGACTGCTGCTCTAGAGAACTAGATTCTATCCACTATGTAAATCATTTAAATCAAACTTTTAATGTTACTATCTCAGTTCCTCAATTTCTGACTGAGATCCTGGAGTCTAATTTGCAGAAGTTCTGGGAATTCATAACTACTACTAAAGTCAATGGGTGATATAATTTGAACATATTATGACACGATGTTAAGCACTCTGAAAAATCATGTCTTAGATTTCTCAGATTCAATTTCCAAAATTAGTGGATACTTTTGACCATAATTTCAAAGCTTCCCATCTGTGAAATGGGGGTAATACCATCCTTCATGTCACCGGGATTTTGTGGAGATAAAATAATGTTTGTGAAGTACACAGAGGTTATAGTGATGAGCACCATACCTAGCCAATATGGAAATTAATAATTCTCTCTTCAGAGCAGAGATTGAACAGTGTATAGTAATTGAGGCAAACAAAATATTGAATAGCTGCTCAGTAAATGGGCACAATCTATCCTTTCCTGTCCACTGAATAAGGAAGGGTCCTGATGACAAAATAGTATGTGATTAAAGACTGTGTGATACATTGCATACACACTCTTCATTACTTCCTACGACATCATATGGACATGGCATGGTTCCAGGGATCAGTAGATATGAGAGTGTCATTTTTCTTATTAAATCAAATTGTTTAATAATTATTATGTCGTCATCTGTATATGGCATTCAGATCAGCACCTTATATTGCACAGGGTAAATCAATAAAGTGCAAGCTGTTGACAATACTTTTAATTTTGACAATAACTTGGACATAATCCATTAATTCATATGCACACAGTGAAGTATTGGTTTGTGATAGCTATGTTACAAATCAGTCTAATTAGTGGTACCGTACTGGGGGAGGGGAAGCTTATACTTAGAAAATAACTTTACTAGGACTAAAAAAACATATGTGAGGGACTGAAACCTGAGTCTCCTGTCTCCCAAATTAGTGCTCTCACCACTGGACACAAAAGTTATTCTAATTCTAGCTCTCTAGTGGAATGAATGTGTAATTATTTATTCACGATGCCTTGCATGTTCAAAAGTTTCATCTGAAGAAGTGGGTTGTGCTCACAAAAGCTCATGATACCATCTACATTATAGATGTTGCAGGACTATTTGTGGTTTTTTAAGCTTATACACAGTGGAACAGTTTCAACTTCCTACTGTAAGAACAGTAGGACAATGGAACAGACTGCCTAGGAAGGTTGAGGAAACTCCTTTGCTGGTGGTCTTCAAAAGGAGGCTGAATAGCCATCTGCCTTGCGGGGGGAAGGGGGAAGAGACAATTTACACAGAACAAATCCTGCATCTTGACAGAAGGTAAGACAAGATGGTCTTTGTGGTCCCTTCTCACTCTGATTCTATGATCCCACTCCAAAATAGCCAATTGACAGTGGTTAAGGCACTCAGCTGGGTAGGGACACAAATTCAAATCCCAGTTCCATATCAGCCAGAGTGAAAATCAAATCCAGTCCTCTCGCATCTTGGGTGAGTACTACACTCCTCTCCTTGGTGCTTCTTACTGCCTGGCTTAGAGAGATCCCTGTCCAATTGTCATGGGCCTCTTTTCCAAACAAATACTTCAATTCCACATCTGCTTTCATAATGCCCTTATGATACAGTCAGAACCTTTAATGAATGTTCAAGTCTGAACCATTCTAATGCAAATTCTATGCCTTATCATAATCTAAAAACCAAGGAGATCCTTGTACTGCTGAGACTTTATCGAACACTCTTTTTGTGCTCACAGATGAGGGGCAAATGAATCTGCTTACAATACATGTTCTGAAATGAACTTCAAGAGATGCCTGAGTAAACTTTTTAAACCATGTCAAGAAAGAGTAGACATATACTTCAGGTCATCAGCTGGTGTAAATCAAATGGCATAACTCCACTGATGTCCAAAGACCAAGCCATTAATCTGCATATAGGCTTCAAGATATTGGAAAATGTCGTTTTCTGAGTTAGAGGACATTACCACCCACCATTTACCAATATGATCTAGTTAGACTGTAAGATCATTGATGTGGGAACTATCTCTTTCTATGAATTTGTACAGCACCTAAAAGAAAGGGACTCTGATTTATCCTTTCCAAGACCTCTAAGCCATACTGTAACATAAACCATCAGTAACAATTGAGCCCCAATGTTATTTCCCAGATTCTTTTAAAAATGCTTTGGTTGCAATACAGAAGAAATTAATAGGAGATTTAAAATGGGACACTGGTGGGCAATTAATTGTACTGTACATAATGTTAAATCCTCCATAGTTTTCCTCATTGTGTAAATATTATAATGCTTTAATTCAATGTACTGTAATATACAGGCCAGGACATCTTTCTACTAATAATTCACCTCACTTTCTCATGAAACAAGCAATGATATAACTCATGGGTAGATACCTCATCATCATCTTCATATTTCACATCCATGCTGCCCAAGCTAGTGTTTTAAACTGCCTTTAAGATATTAGTCCCCAAGCAGAAAGGAGGAATTGTTACTGAAGGAAAGAGCTTAGTTACAAGATACACAGCACATTCTAGAATCCAGGTAGGACCTATCATCATTTCCATCAAGATATGCAAAAATCCAAAGCAGAAGAAAGGGAGAAGAGAGGTCTGACAGTGTTAGGACTTAAAGGATCATAAATGATCTGGAGAAAGGGGTAAGCAGTGAGGTGGTAAAGTTTGCGGATGATACCAAACTGTTTAGGATAGTCAAGACAGAAGCAGACTGTGAGGGACTCCAAAAAGATTTCACCAAACTGAGTGATTGGGCAACAAAATGGCAAATGAAATTTAATGTGGATAAGTGTAAAGTAATGCACACTGGGAAAAATAACCCCAACTATACGTACAGTCTGATGGGGGCTAATTTGGCTACGACAAATCAGGAAAGAGATCTTGGAGTTATCGTGGATAGTTCTCTGAAAACTCCCACACAGTGTGCAGCGGTGGTCAAAAAGGCAAATAGGATGCTAGGAATTATTAAAAAAGGGATAGAAAATAAGACACAGAATATCTTACTGCCCCTGTATAAAACTATGGTACGCCCACATCTTGAATACTGTGTACAGATGTGGTCTCCTCACCTCAAAAAAGATATTTTGGCCTTGGAAAGGGTTCAGAAAAGGGCATCTAAAATGATTAGGGGTTTGGAACAGGTCCCACATGAAGAGAGGTTAAAGCGACTGGGACTTTTCATTTTAGAAAAGAGGAGACTGAGGGGGGATATGATAGAGGTATATAAAATCATGAGTGGTGTGGAGAGGGTGAATAAAGAAAAGTTATTTATTAGTTCCCATAACAGAAGAACTAGAGGACACCAAATGAAGTTAATGGGTGGCAGGTTTAAAACTAATAAAAAAAGTTCTTCTTCACAAAGTGCGTAGTCAACCTGTGGAACCAGAGGAGGCTGTGAAGGTTAGGACTATGACAGAGTTTAAAGAGAAGCTAGATAATTTCATGGAGGTTAGGTCCATAAAAGGCTATTAGCCAGGGGATAGAAATGGTGTCCCTGGCCTCTGTTTGTCAGAGGCTGGAGAAGGATGGCAGGAGACAAATCACTTGATCATTGTCTTTGGTCCACCCTCCCTGGGGCACCTGGTGCTGGCCACTGTCGGCAGACAGGCTACTGGGCTAGATGGACCTTTGGTCTGACCCAGTACGGCCATTCTTATGTTCTTATGTTCTTATGTAAAGGAATACCACTAGCTGGAAATGAAGTAAGAATTCATAATATAATGAATATTTGATATAGCACATTTAATGAACACACACTCCTGATGCTCCTTAAGTGCTGCAACCTAGCAGATATAATTCCTTATGCTTATGTGCAGCAGTAAAGCTTCTGACAGCTAGATAGTTTCCTTGCAAAATATGCTTTGAACCCTGAGGTAATTTATATCATTAAACAAGGACTTTGATAGAAATTTAAGGAGTGCTATAGTATACACACTACACATGGCAAAATATTACATATCTGCAATGAAGCAATCCTGGCAAAACAACTAGAAGATTTGAGGGGCTTTATATGGACCAAGGGAAATCAATAAGCATAAGATTACCATAAGTACCTATATAGGTTATAACGTATCTAAAAATTATCCAAAAGTACTTTTCATTAGCACAGAGAAGACAGACATGCCATGATATCTCATTTCCCTATCTAGATAACAAAAGTAGTTGAGGTGTGTGATACAGCATTTAAAAAATTGTTTAAGAATGCTGCTGTTTTGCTTTCTGTTGCTTTTAGATTTAATTCAGCTTTCAACTCAGAAAAACAGATGCATGTGTTACAGATTTCCCAGGGAGAGAAGAGTTGCATTTTGTAATTGGCAGAAGTGGGAACATCACATGCAGTGCCATAATTTATTGGCAATTTCTGACAGCAAGCTAGATCTTTAAGAAGTGCAGACCTAGGCCCATTTGTTTGTTCCTTGGTATTTTCAGTGATTATGGGATCAGGCTGAAAATGGTCATGTGCTGAAGAGCAGAAGAAAGCATATTTAAATAAGCATAGTTAAAGCTCCTTGTGGTTAATGAAACAAGGGGTTTGGAGAGAGCAGGTTGTGCTTGTGAGATGCCCTGATAGAGCCAAGGGAAGAAATCTGCAAGGAGGCCAGAGAAGAGGTCACACTGGGTGGCTGCTTCTCTGTGTTGTCTCTGGTAGACAGTGGGATAGTGCTCCCAGTGCCTGAGCTTTTCTACTTGGAGTTGATGAGAGAGTGACCATGATAACACTGACTAAAGGGAGTTAGGAAGCCCAAAGAGGAGGGACTATCTATTCTGTTTATGCTTCTGTATTGGATTCTTGTTGACTCTAGAAAAGGAGACATTTGCTTTGGCCATGGAGACGCTGCAGTTGAGACTAGGAAGGGAAGCACAGGGTAGCTTGTCCATCCTTACAGTGGAGTGACCAGTTGGGAGAAGAAGTCAGGGAAAGGAAGGGGTGGAGGGCAGGCTGTCAGGGAGTTACCCCTTCTCTTGTGGACTTCCCCCAGTTTTCCAGCTCCTCTGCCCATCTTCTGCCTAACATCCACACACACATCCACACACACATATATATATTCAAGCAGTAAGAACAAGGCTCCTGTCCCCTGTAGCTATTTCCCCTCAGTCTCTCAACTTTTGGGGCCTATTGTGGAGCATACACATCCTGTCCCCAGAGAGTGTGGTGTCACTGCAATACCATTATTACTGCTTCCCATCTGTCAGTGACCTAAGTCAGTTCATCATCCTGGACAACATGGCCTAATAAAGGCCAGAGTCGAGCAGCCCTTAATTCCAGGGCAACAGAGCCTAAAGAAGGAAGGGAAGTGGCAATAGCCTCAGTACAGAGGCACAGGATTCTGGGAGGGGTGGAGCAGCTCAGCAAGGAATTCCATCAAAACATGTTGAACTCACTTGTGTGGGAGATACCACTCAAGCACCCTCCATGGGTCATTTCCTACCATCTCTGGTGGCGGGGCGATCCATGAAGTTTCAGGGTCCTCAGACTCCTAGACGCGAGTCACTCCCCAGGACTCTGCCAGCTCTGGAGGCTTATTCCAGTCCTCCCTCTTTGGTATCCACCCTTGACTGAGCTGAGCTGCTCCATTTTATACTAACCCAACAATTACCCAGCAAGCATGGGGGACACACTGCTTGTTCAGGTAATCAGGGTTTTTGGTTAGTTGAAATTCAGACTTCACCTGCACATGGCACAATGTTAAACTGAAAGAAACTATACTGAAATGCATCCCAAAGCATGCTCCTGATTTGACTAGCAGTCTGTGTGCCATTCAGAATCTGCCAAGGTGCTACATGTGCCAGAAGATGCCAATCTGTTAGGTGAAGTAGAGGTGCCATTGGCCCACCAAGATTTAGATGATTCCTTCAGCAAAATTCCTTACAAAAATGTAACTGAATACTACTGCCCTAGAGGCTGAGTCTGGCATTCCAGCAGTGGGAGCTGACAAACTTTCTGTGAAGGTTAAAGACACATCAGTGTTACTGACTGTTTTACAGCTGATCAAAGTATGTCAGAGAGGGGAGGGATGATTATATTATAAAGATTTGCACAATCTCTTGTGAAAGCTGGCTTATTCTGGCATCACAAGTGCATGGTGCTCAGGAGAGTACTACCATTTTTTCCTGCTCCTTGTCCCAGGAAGAAGACAGGATCCCTGCATCCTCCCCCAACAACTACACATACCACCACCACCACCTGAAAATAATCAGCGTAACAGCATTGCGCAAGAGGGTTTTTCTTGTGCAAGAAGGGGCAGTGTAGACAGCTCCTTCTGGTGCAAGAGCCTCTTCTGCAAAAATGTCAGCTCATTAGGTATGCAAATGAGACTCTGCGATATTCCATGCTTAGCCTCATTTGCATATTTCTCGCGCAAGAAGCCGCGAGTGTAGACATAGCCTAGCAGTATAGTAGGCACCATCTCATTATGATGGGGACTGAAAACTATACCTTCAGCATTCCTTCCATTTGACAGCTGCTTATGTGAGAAAGCAAACTTTAAACAAACCCATGAAAGCGCCTTGGCATAGAAAAAAGGAGTGCCTTTTGGCCTCTCTGTGCTTCTTAAAACAAGGAGCTAATGAGCAATATAGTATAGCAAACAGTTGTGAGCGGCTTACCACAACAAGCTGGTGGTAGTGAAATACTGCAACAAACTCTTTGAGAAGATCACAGCCCTTTGAGGAGAAGCTTAATAATTGCACAGAAGAGTACTTTTTTCCTGAGCTCCTCCAACCAAGGAAGTGGGATTTTGATCTGGTTCAGTTCCCATAGTCTCCTGTTGTGCTCTCCTGTGAAAATGCTTCACAGGTGCAAATTACATATGCAAGAGCCTAATTTAATGGAGAACCTAGGCACACACAGTCTTTGAAAACTAGCCTGAACTGAATGTTTGCTGTTGGGAAAGGTTTATTGATACATTTTATTTACTTTCATTTCATTTTTAAGAAAACAAAAATTGGAAACTGATTGAAACAGAAACGGCAAAATTTGCCTTCAAGAACAGTCATGAGAAAATCTATCTTGTCCTGGTAATCTGATATCTCTTGTATGAACAAAATAATTGATTACCTATCTAGATGAAATAGACGGTGTATATCAATAACAATGTACGCCCTGAAGATTCAAATTTCAAAGAATCAGAATACAAAACAGTGATTTTGATGCTTATTGGAGGAAAAGTGATGAGATGCCTCACCTGGCATATAGGGTCAAACTAAGCCTGTAAGAAAGTGAAAGCTAACATGGCCAGGTCTGCTGATAGGAGAGGGGCAAAAGAGTAGCTGTCCTGAGGTCTGACCATTCAAAAGGGCCTGGAACTCCCAGCTGTCCCCACTGCTTCCCCAGACCTGTTAAATCACTGCCAGAACACTGTACTGCACCCTCTGTGTGGCTGGGAGGGGACTCTGCATGTTCCAGGTGGCATTGAGGGGAGGGTCAGTGTACTCCAGGCAGCATTTGGGGCTGGCTGCCCTGGCTTTTCCACCCAAAGCCCCACCCCTTCCAGGAGCACAGAGCCAGTCACCCCTTTTCCCGGGGGCTACAGAAATTGTTTGTACTCCTGAAAGCTGATAAAACCATAATACTCACAACAGGTGGTTTATCCTAAAACACAATGATGGGCGATACTTGAAGGCCCAATATGTTCAGAAATTCAGACCTCATTTCAAGGCCTCCTTTCTCCTTCCTGTTCCCATTGTTCCATTGTACCACAACCACATTCTTTACCCTTCTTCCAGATTAATATTTTCACTCCATTAAACAGCTTTTCAGCCTACAATAAGGCTGTCCCTTGTGTGCTCCAACCAGGTTGGAAGCTATGGGAGTGGAATCCATTAGCATGACCTTGAACCTTTGCATCTCAAGTGCCTCAACTTTCCCCTGGCTCGTGCAGCTATATTTTGATGGATAGAACTAAGGAAACATAATTTCCATGGTCGTGAAAAGCCACTGTATTAAAAATTTAACAAGGATGATACCTCTCAAAGTAATAATTAATTTGCAAATATTTGTGCAGAAGATGAAAAATGTGATACGGATGCATAGTAATATCTGTGCTGCAAAACTATAATGAAAAAAATTATCAACCTTCTCTCTCTCTGTCTTGGTGTCTAAAAATGACCATAAATTCATGTCTGCAACTCTGATAAAATCAAATGAAAAGTAGCCACACTGGTTATTATTCAGATATAGATGACATTGAATTTGCTATCTTTCTATTGTGCCACACATTTCTCTCTTTAATGGGGAAAGATTTGGTTTTGTCTAAAGTTATCTCAAAGAGTTTCATTTTTATGTAGAGAATATCTTGGAACCAAACTACATCCCAGTAAGGCTCCCATTGATATTAGTGAAGTTATACTACAGATGAATTTTGTGCCCTGCGTTTAAAATTCCATTTAGAGTTAACATTATGGTGAGTAATATGCTTGTACAAGTAACTCTTGCAAGAGATCATTGACGCTGAAGATATTAAGATAAATGTGAACATTTCAGATTAAATTTGCAGCAGCCCTCAGTGGGAATTTGCTCAGGCCTCTGTCTTTTAATTGACTGGAAGTGTTAACCTTTAATTATTGAGTTCTTATTCTGAGTAGAAATTACAGTGGTTATTTTCTCTGTGATTAATTTAGAAAATCGTGAACAACTAGACTAGAACTTGTGTATTTGTGTCTGGATCATATGGATATAGTTCAGTCAAGCTGGGATATAAAGTTATATGATCAATCTGAGGTCTTTTAGTTCCTTATCTATATGGGAGTGGAGAAAATTTGCCTGGCATTAATAACTGAAGAAAATGAATTGTTTCATGAAGATTCATAAGAATCTCAATGTGCAGTTGCCTTGTTTAGTCAAGGTATTGGGTCAAGTTGTTTAAATCATTTTCCCTTTTTTGTCACAGAGTTTCCATGTGTAAAATATCCACCTGCAAAACTGGACACTTATACTTGCACCTGCAGTTACCTGATCACAGATGAAAAAAATGAAAATTTTGAACACAATCCTAGTGTTGTATAATATTTAAGAATAACATGAGTCAACTTAATGACAAGCTCAGCTCAGGCAGTTTGAAAATATTTGCTTTGCTAGATGTAGGGATTCTTTATTTCATTTATTTATTTTAAAGTATGTCTAGTTTTACCTGTAATAGTGAAATAAAAATTCCACAGAAAAGTCCCATGTCTTTCATTGGCATTATTCCCTCACTCCCCACACACCCCAACAGTAAGTGTGCTTATCTATTCTCATAGATCCTAATCCTGAATTCCATTGATGCCACTGGGAGTTTAGCTTGAGAATAGATTGTATAATCAGACCAGAAACAACCTGCAGCAAATTCTCAGTCTTGAAAGATCATGTTCTTTTTACTCAGATAAAATGTCAAAGATGACCTAACTGGATCAAGTGCCTGCCCTTCTGTCTATTAAAATCAGCAGAAAGTCTTCCATCAGATCAGGCAAACTCACAATTCCTTCAACAGAAGTTGAATTTGAGTATGTTATGAGCATGTTTTGGCTGTGCCATAAGCCTACTCCTATCTCAGACTGACCATATAGCCCCGTGAATTTATGAACTTATGGCTCTTTGAGTTCACTGAGACTAGGACAAGGCCCAAATTGATATAAAGGTGAAATTCTATGTAATTTTAATTCCCCTTACAATAAAGTACTGTAGTATTCGACAGGAGACAGCCAAAACAGAGCTTACAACAGAGATAGTATCTCAGGCACAAAAAAGCTTTAAAATGAAGATTGGGCCCATCTGGTCAGCCAGTGATTTGTTGAATAATGTAAACTAAATCCTTCTTTCCAGTTTTGTGCAAGACAAGCTGAGGTACTGTTCTGAAATAGAACAAAGGAAACAAATTGGAACTATCCAATTGTACAATATTTTTGAGTTGCAATTTCGTGAAGCCTTACAGTAATTTAACACATGTCATGGAGCACTTGGAAAAGTAATAAAAATCCTGTTTACTACCAATGTAACTTCGGGCCAATGCATTCATGTGAGACTCATCTGATCCTTATAGTTGATGACCTTAGAATCTGTCTCCATCAGGAAGAACTAGAAGATTTATTGTTCTAGGGATTTTGTAAGCACTACAGTACAGTTCCACAGGCACAAGTGCGTGTGTGTGTGTGTTGTTTAATAGAGCTCAGACTCTAATGAGTCCTGAAAGGACCCATTTGTAGATCTCACTCTCCTGTGTTGAAGATAGGGGAGTGCCACCTCCCCAAATGGATACCCTTTCCCCAAATGGATCCCCTTTTATTGGGGTGCAGATATGCAAAGTGGAGAGGGCTGGCCCAGGGCCAGGGAAGTACTGCAATATCATCCTCTGCTTTCCTCCTAGAACTCCAGGTGGCAGGTTATACACCTCAGAGACTCTCTCTTTCTTGGTTCCCTCTTTGTCTGCCTCAACAAAGTGATCCATATAAGGCCAGTTTGACTCATTTTGAAGCCATTTGCAGGCAGAAAGGTAGGCAAGTAGGATAGCTGCTGTCTCAGCACTAATGAGATTCCTTCGATTAGGCTTCCAGATCTGCACATCCTCAAAACCTCTGCCACCAGTGAGAATGTTTGAAGCCAAAATCTGAGAGTTTAATGAGCCCAGTCTCTGAGCCCTCTCTCTTGAATATTTCCACAGAGAAGTAACTGGGCTTCAAATCTTAGTCTACACTAAAATAGTAGATTAGCCCAGCTATATTGCTCAGAGTATTGTAGTTCTGCTGCCTTCATCCCTACACGACCAACTGTGTAAGGAGCAGGCATAATGGACCTCAAATTCTATGTCTTAGCGTCTAACTTTCTGCTGTTCTACCTGATTTATGATCTGTGTGGCTCCAGCAGATCATGAAAGGGCAGATGTCCCTGAAATTCTCCCCCCCCCCCCAATTAAAGAGGTCTTTTCAGTGAGGATCAGGTCTCTGCAGACTAGACAATAGGATTTCCATTTGAGGTGTGGATAAAATGAAGTGCATCCTTTATTATCCCATGTCACATGTGCAGATAGATCATATGGCCAGCCCTCTCTTATTCCAGGAAGAGGAAAAAAGTGCACTGGATGCATCCAGGTTCTATCCATCTATCTGGAAAGACAAGGTGGGTGAGGTAATGTCATTATTGAACCAACTTCTCTTTCTAGAAAGGGCAAGTTTTCAGGCATCACAGAGCTTTTCTGCAGGTCTCTCTAGAGATAGAAACTAGAGTGTTCAAGCTAAATACAAGGTGAGACAGATTGTTAACCATAAGGGGTTCACAGGTTGTAGCAGACTACTTACAACAAAAAGGGCAATTAACTCCTTTGCAGTCATAGGACAATGGAGAGTTGGTAGGCATCAAGGTCTGTTACAAGTTGTTTTAATGTGCTATCAAACCAATGTCCCCAAGGGATGCCAGCACAATTTTTATAGTCAGGATGTTGGGAGCCACTAAACAAACTTAAATCCTGTATCTAATGGAAACACTTTCAAGTCAGGGGGTGCTAGAGCACCCCACCTTTCACCCATAGTTTTAGCACCTATGAGTGTGTCAGCTCCAAGGCTTGGGGCTCCCCCTCACATCGGGGAGCTGATGCGGGTGCTCTAGCCCTGTGACCTCCCTGCAATTCCTTCCATGGGGATGGCGTGCCAGCGCTGGCTCTCTGCTCTGTGGTGGCGGTGGCGGGGAGGGGGAGGCTTGCAGACCAGAGTCTGGTAAGCCGGGGCTAGATCCGACCCACAGGCTTTGCCTACTGCGGGGGAGGAAGTGGCTCTGCATGCCGCCGCTATTCCTTTCCCTTCTCCCTGATAGGGAAATGGCAGTGCAGCAAAGTCCTGCCTGGAGGCTTTTTCCCCTGCCACTCTGATTGGCCATAATAGCAGCCAATAGGAGCAGTAGGGGCAGTGCTGGGGAGCAGTGAGGGATACAGAGACATGTGTGTCCCCTGAGGAGCTGTGCCAGGTAAGAGCCCCCTCCCGTCATCCGCACTCTCAACCTGCTCTTGCACTCCCTTTCCCACCCAGTGTCCCCACCAAGGTTCCCTCTTTCCCAGCCGGTACAGAAGGGACATGTCCCTACCGACTGGGATGGACTCACTTTTCTGTACTCAGCAGGAGGCTGCTGCTTAGCTGAGGAAGAAGTGCCCTCCCCCAGCCAGGAAGTTTTGTGCACAGAGCCCTGAGCCCCTGGCTGAACAGGGCTCATTAAGCAGCTGTGGGGCTGTGCTACCATGCAGCTTAGAGGGAACTTGGTCCCGACCCTTAGCCTGCTCCTACACACTACCTTCTACCCTGCCCTCCCACCCGAGCCTACTCCTGCAACGCCTCCCCCATCCTGCCCAGAACCTCACCGCCCAGACTCCGTACCACAAGCCCACTTCCCAGCAGCCCCATCACACACTCTGAACACCTCATTTTTGGCTCCACCTTCTAGCCTGGCCCCCCCTTAGGCTGGTGTTCAAGTGGGGCAGGTCAATAAGGAGGAATGTGTTTTTTTTCTTTTTGCTTCTCAGTTTTGTGTGGCCCCTGACTGATTTTACTGTGCGGCCCCAACCCAAAAAAGGTTCCCCACACCATCCAGCAGAGTTCTGAATTTAAACTCTCAGATTCACCTTTTGAAGGTATTATGCAGTTTTCCTTTGAGGAAAAGGACTAAGAGGTTAGCCTTGGAATCACTGATGTGTGGATAATGTTTACACATGGCCAATAGGGTATTTTTGTCCTTTTTTTCATTTTTCTATGTCAATTTATTTGAGAGCAAAATGGTTGTCTCATTTCACCCCCATAATCATTGTTGGGGCATTTGCTGCACTGCATGATATGCGTCACATGGTAGGCATGAAGTAGGATCTATTGATCTTGAAAGGTGTGTTGTACAGGTTGAACCTCTCTAGCCTGGCACTCTTGAGACATGATTGGTGCCATACCAGAGAATTTGCCAAACCGCGGGAGGTCAATATTGTCTAGTAGCATTACCAACACTTCCACTGCTTTTTGGACACTTAGAAAACATTTAGAGGTAAACTATAGCTAAATAACAGCACAGAACACTGAGAGCCAGGACTGGTGTCTGTAAACAAATTTTAAGAGATCACTTGAAACTTAGCCAGACCCATGCTAAGTGGACATCTGGTAACTAAAATCATGCCAGACCACAGATGTTGCTGGACCACAGAGTACTAGAATAGAGGGGTTCAACCTGAAGGCGTATTGAGGATCATAGTCATAGAGATAGGTTTGCAGGTTTAGGTGAGTCCAGGTCTGTGGGTCGCTTGCTTCTGACAATGAGCTTGTTACGGTGGGGGAAGCGGGAGTTGAAGGCCACAAGAAGGGGTTCAGAAAAGATTCCTTTCAAGGTGTCCCCATGAGGTATTTATACTGCATCCATCTATACAGTCACTTATCTGGGCCCCATAAACATAGTACCTGAACAATTCGTAACTATTTCAGGATAGCAATAATATTATCATTTAGAAGTAAGTTCCCAAATCTTGGTTTAGCTCCTGGGCTATCTGCTGTACTTGTGAAACTCCCTGTAGTGGTCAACAGTGTTGTTGTTCTTCATAAAAATTAGAATGTCTGTTCTTGGAGAGTCTTCTATATAAAGAGCGAACTAGCTGACCCAAACTACATTTTCATTTGAACTGAAAGGCTAGATTTAAAAAAAAAAGTCATCTGGAGAAAAGGTTATTCTAGTTACTTGAGTTTACTGTGAAGATGAGGGAAAATTAGTACAATAAGGAGACATTTTGCTGCATTAAGTAGAAATTTGTGTTGCAAACAATTTGTCTCTAGGCAACAGAAAATCCTTCATAATCCTTCATTGAAGGGGCTGATAAAGCATTGCTGTGGAAGTGCTGTTGATTCCACTGAGCAGGTATAGGTCTACAGACTGACTGCATCAGTGGCCGAGTGCAAGTAGGACAGAGAGTGAGAGCCATTTAAAAAGATGTAAAAATGTGATTATTTTATTTATTTTCCAATTGTAGGCAGGAATATTCATGGCCTGTGCCACATTAACTGATACGTGTAGCCACTTCACTTCTGAGATCCTCTTATACTCTCACCTCTCACTGACAAAAGGCTAAAGAGCTTTATGAGGCAAATGTGTGCTGTTTGAATCTACTTTACAATACCTATGCCTAGAATTACTGTTTTAAAAGTGTACAGTGTCCTCTGTGATAAACATGCTTTGTTTCTTCTTCCCCATTTTCACCTTTTACTGAAAATTATGTTGTGAACAGTCCACTGATTTGCTGCTAGCATCTGAATAAGAAGCTCTCACAGAAATATCCCTGCCCCCAACCCATTTAAATCAAGAGGAGTTAGATCTCATTGGAAAAATGTGATGCAACATTTTTTCATGGCACCTAAGCATTCCATGGGACTGTGTCAATTTCAAATACATTCTGCCTTATTTCCCACCAGCTCGACCACCTGGCTTCCAAGGTCCTGAGTGCTTATCAGCACACCAGTCTTCCTGAGTCACTGTTTCAAAGGCAGTCTGGCCACATAGCCTCAAAGCCATGGCTTCCAGC
Organism: Pelochelys cantorii; assembly: GCA_032595735.1. Lineage (NCBI taxonomy): Eukaryota > Metazoa > Chordata > Testudines > Trionychidae > Pelochelys > Pelochelys cantorii. Next base: position 31,847,103 of record CM064331.1, read on the forward strand.
AAGCTGGGCAAAGAATGGTAATTCCATTTCATAAAGAGTTTAGAAATGTTGATGTTTTATTTCAAGACTCACAGTCCTCTACAAAAGGGAATTAACTTTCTCCACCCACCTCTAAGGGAAATCTTTTTGCTGATATTAATGTGCTTTGGATCACGCCCTTAGTGGATAGAACATTTAGAGATTGGGGGATTAATTAATTTGTTTTCCTTTTTAACCAAAAAAGAAAAAACCTTGATGACCATAACTGAGGAGGAAGGCAGTGCCACTTGGCAAACAAGCTACTATTAAGCTATACATTCAGTGGAAATGTTTACACATTTTCCCAGAATAACAGCACGCAATGTTCAATTTGCATAATCAGGAAGGAGAGATAGGGTGTGCATGGAGTCTGGATTTGTATGGGTAGCTTAGTTTCCAAGACAAAATTTTACTTTTTAGAAATATAATTGATCCCCCAGGTTAAGCTCCACCTGGAAGGGATGATTTAGTGAAGCCCAACACAAGTTAAACTCTTAGCCCCAGAGTAGATCTTGTTCCTGACTAAGTTTGGTAGCAGAATTTTAAAAGACCATTCCAGGATCTCTCAGAACTACTATCAGCATGTCTGTGTAGCAATTCTAAAGGAAAAAGGGTAGGACAATCGTGTCCACCACTTGCCTACCCCCAGCATGCTTATACATGGAGTGGAGGGAAGGGCAGGGGATACTTTGTGAACAACTGCAGTCCTTGCACTTTGGAAGTGTGTCTCTGCCCCCTTTCAGCATTAGTAGGCAGAGCTTGCCAAGTAAATAGGTGGGGAACATGCTGCCTGTCTGCATTGGAACTCCTGGAAGGATTGTACCTTTGGAAACAATCCATTCCAGAGCAACTCAGAATTGTTATTTCATAATATAATTGAGCCCTAAATAATCAGCTGTAAACATTAAATTGTTCCTTTCTATTACTGGAGACTTTGCGATAGATCTCGCAATCACCACAGGTTCAGTTTGGGAGTTGATTTGGTCTGGAGTTGGCCTGTTTCTGTCTGTGTGTCTAAGATACTTTTTTTAAAATTAATTTTCTTAAAAGAAACAAACAAAAATACAAAAAGGTGAATGACTTACAGCTTATTTAGGTCATCAGATACCACATTGTATATTCTATGAGACATTTAATCACCCGTACAACGTGTTAAAACTGCAAGACCAGACAATACAAAATCATACTATACAGACATCTTAAGGTTGATAAATAAATAAATAAATAATAACAATTATCATTAATAATAGAAAGATATACACAAATAAGCAAAAAGAGAAGGATGGGGGAGGGGAACAGAGAAGTCAGATGGAATGAAAATCTTATATTATTGAGCTCTCAGTATTATTTCATCCAAATATATCAAGAAATGGGGTTCAAATTTCCTTGAATTTATACACTTGCTCTATATATCAATATGCTATTTTTTTCTTTCACTGCTATCTCAGAAAAATTCAAATGCTACTGCTCTATTCTGGTCATGAGCCAACACTTTGATTTTTGTAAAATCATGAACGTAGAAATCATTGCAGCTCTGGAGAAACAAAGTCTTTGTGGTGGAGTTAATCCCAGTATTGTAGTTACATAAAGTAGGATATAATTTTTAGATCAGATTTAGTTGCTGAAGCCAAGCACTATTTTCACTCTTGTGGCCACCTTTTTCCATAGCTACCTACCTGTGAGATAATATTTAGCATATGAATTAGGGTTCCTTTTTTTTATTACTGAAACACTAAATATCAGAGGACTATGCCCTCTGCTTCCCTCTGTGGCATCCAATACATGTGGGACAGAACCTTTTGCTGTATCAGTCAAACCCTGAGATTCACAGAAACATTTTTACTATTCTGCAATATGCTTTGCCATTGGAGTCCTTTTGAAGGCTGTGATAACTCCCCTGTTCATGCTTTCACAAAGAACTCCAGACCAATGGATTTCTTCTTCATTAGTGAGGTATACACAGTGGTCATTGGCTTGGGGAATTAATGGAGCATTTCCAAGGCTCCCAATAGCTCTGGGCCATCTGGACCAGACAGATACATTTGAAAGTGTTTTTGCTGTAAGTACTACTACATTGCTTGGGGTGGCAGACCAAATCATTGCTTTATAATGGTAAAAAAGAGACAAAGCCCTCACCATTGACCAATCTGAAAATCCATGACTTAACCCATCAATCATGTACTTTGGAACAATCCAGCAATTGTACAACCTCTTCAGTACCAGTCCTCGAAGTGGGAAATTCTGAAGCAGCATCTGCCTTCATGGCATGTCGACGAGATGGTCAGCACAAACTGATGGTGTTAAATTAGTTGCACAGCATTCAGACTCTTTGAGAGAGGCTTTAAGTGAGCTTGAATCTCATACTCTCCCAGCACAGGCTCACACTGAGCTTAAGTCAATTCAGAAGTACACATCCAAATTTGAATGCATTTTAATGTTGTCCATGTGGATGAAGCTGCTAAAAATGATCCATGAAACGAATCTTGTAATTGAAGCCCTCAATGCTACATTGAGATGTTGAGATAACACTGAATGACTTCTTAAAGATATTCAAAAGATTTGTGATCAGTGGGACACAAACCTTTCTGAGTCCAAATCAGTAATACAGGGTATTGACATTTCATCTGAGTTTTCCACCAATTGCAACCTAACATCTTAATCTGATGCAGAAAGGCACTATCAACTGAGTGGGTTTTTTTTCTTATTATTGACTCCATCAAATCTGGTCTTAAACATCAATTTGAGTCACTGTGACAAATTTGTACCCTTTTTGGATTCCTTTGTTAGTTCAGAGAACAAAGTAATGAAGATCTATATTCAGTGACTGAACAGTGTCAACAAAGGTACAACAACAAATTTTCAAGAGATTTCTGTGACAAGATCGTCTTCCTGAAACATATATATTCCACCAACTTTAAATTGAGCTGAAAGCCAAAAGAACTGCTTCAAGAAATATTCAATCTTGGCTTGCCAACTGTATTTCCTAATAAGACAATTGCATTACGTATTTTTGTCAGTCTCCCTGCATCAGTGGCTTCAGGTGAATGCACATTCAACATGTCAAAACAAGTAAGGAACTATTATCATTCTACAATGGGACAGGAACATTTGAATGGGCTCGCACTGCTTAACATTAACAGTGATGTTGTATGTAAATTAGATTTTTCTTCAATTATAAATGAGTTTGCACACAACAAAGCCAGAAAAGCATTACTAAAATGAAGAGTTTTGCTTGCAGTGGAAATTTACATTTTTAATATACATGCTATTGGTATAATAAGTTAATTGTTAATAAATAAATGTCTCGAGTGTTTATTTTAATATGACCCTGTGGATGAGAAGTTAGACATGTCTGGGGCCTGGTCTGGGGCCTCTAAACTCAAAGTGGCCTGGGCCTCTGTTATTCCTGAGAGGGACTGTTAATGATAGAGTAGAAGGAATAGTGATTTGCAGTTAGGCTATATACAAAAAAATATAGTCTGCATATAATACCCTGATTACTAGTTCATGAAACGTATCTCTTTGCCTTGGCTATCCTGCTGAGCCCATGTAGCTAATATCAGAAGCTCATCCAGATAACCAAAGCAAACAACCTGGGTCCATTGAGTATAAATTGCTATTATATATAGACCATATTATTTTGTATATAGCCAAATCAGAGCCAAATCAAAAAGTAATGGAGACAGTAGCCACCTTACCTAGTACAAAGGAAGAGATGAAAGGAATCTGAGGTCACATTGTTGATTGTGATGGGTGAGAGGCTAGGTGAGAATATATCAGTTAGGGTTCAAATCCTAGTGTTTGTAGAGTATAAAACAGTGATGGGCAACCAAGACCAGTGAGTGGGCCACATGAGTGGGCAATCTGTGGCCTGTGGCCCACTGGGGTTCCACCTGCAGCCTATGGACCCCCCTGAATGCTGCCTCCTCCCATGCACCTCTTGTGCAGGAGGGCACTAGAGTCCCACACTTCCTACTCCTTGCCCTTCCTCCCAGCACTTTCGGAGATCCATGAATCTGTTGATTCATGCTCTGTCCCCTGCTCCTCCCCTGCCCTCCCAGAGCTTGAACAGCTGATTTGCTGCATTCCAGCTCTGGAAAGGAAAGGGAGAAGTGAGGAAGATGTGTGAACCAGTGGATTCACAGTGCTCCAAAACTGCTGGGAGGGAAGGAGGGAGAGAAATAGGAAGTGTTGGGATCTGGTGCCCAGTGCACAAGAGGCACATAAGATCGGGGGCAGATAGAGGTGTGGGGGGGCCATGCCCACCACTGGTATAAAACACATTCCTTCAGCCCACTTCTATCAGGAGCCTTTTCAGCATCTAAAAGAGCTTGTGGTCCAGGGTCATACTTCATTGTCAAAGGTTATCAGAACCGTGACAATCTCTGACAAACCTGACTTGGTCTGAGTATATTATAGAACCCCAAACCTTTTCCAGGTTCACTGCTAGAATTTTCACTAATATTCTGACACCAGTATTAATAAGTTACATTGGCCTTATCATAGTGTGGCATCGCTTCCTAGTTTAAGAATAACTAATACTAAATCCTCCCTCAGCATAGGGGTGAAGGGTGCCCTCTAGGAGTGGTTCATTAAACATTTTAATCATCTTGTCAAACAGGAGGTAAAGGAAGTGTCTGTCCCTGGGCCTTTCCCCACTGTCTTAATAACCTCAATTAACTCACTCTCTGTTATGGGCTCATCAAGGTTTCGGGGCTTCTCTGCAGCAATTTGCACTAATGTAAGTTTTTGAAAAATGGATCCAAACATTTGTGAAAGGGCTTCTGTGGAAATTGTACAGATCTTTATAAAAATTAAAGAACTCTTTATTAATATCCTTAGGTGACATACACAATTTACCATGTTTATCATCCATGGCCTGATTCTACGTGCAGAAGTGTTTGTCTGGGGGTGGGGGGTGGGAGGAAAACTTGCTAGCTTTTTCACCTGATTCCAGAAAGTCTGCCTGAGCCAAAATAGAGTGCATACAGACTATGCCACATACAGCTTATTGAGTTCATATCTACAGTTAATCAGGGATTACAGCAAAGCTGGAAATGAGACTGTGTGATAAAACATATCAAGCTCTTTTACTTTTTTCCCCTCAAAAGCTATCATATTTTCTCTGTGTTCCCTCTGCTTTCCAGACTTCTTATTCTGCTTCTTAAATAGGCCTTGAGAGTCTCCCACAATAGCCTACTAGAAGATATTGAAAGTCCATTCATCTCCAGGAGCAAGCCAATTTGTTTTTCAGTAAAAATTCTGAAATGGGGATTTAACAAAAATGAAGAATTAAATCTCCATCTACAGGGCTGTTTCTCACCTGAGTCTGTTGCTATTTGAAGTGTTATTAGGCGCATGATCAGAGACAGCAGTTGTATTGATGGAGGAGTCAAGCAAGACTCTGGAGATCAAAAAATAAAATCGATATGAGATAGCACCCACATACTGGAGAAAAATATGAAGTGCTCATCCATTGGATATATAAACCATTAGAAAAAGCATTGTTCCACATAGTTAATGTGCAACTCCAGAGCCAGTTTAATTGTTATTGGTTTATGACCCTGCATCTCAGACTTGTTCACAAATGGACTAAGTGCTTTACTGAAATCCCCAGCAATCACACTAAGCATGTGGGGTTCTGCATATAATTTAGTAAACTACCTATGAAATTTTTAAGGTTTATCAAGGTGAGGCCCATTTATATTAGCAATAATTAGTTCACATCCATTTATGTTGACTTTAAGGAATAAATATCTGTCCTGATCATCTGAAATTCACTCAGAGCAAGTTACTGCCAGTGCTTTATAGAAGAGGATAGCCACCCTCTTTGGATTTGGATGAGAAGGAGAAAGACACTGGAATGGGGCTGTGTCATAAGACATATCAAGCTCTTCTACTTTGGATTTGGGTGAGAAGGAGCAAGAGACTGGAATGCAGCTAGCAACCAGTGTTCCCTCTAAACTGCAGCACAGCTTCACAGGTGATTAATCAGCCCCACCCAGTCAGAGGCTTAAGGTTATGTGCACTGGACTAACTGGGCAGGGCTGATTAAGCACCTGTGAAGCTGTTCTGCCCCACAGCTTAGAGGGAACAGTGTTAGCAATTTAGGGGAAAGTTCTATCCTGCTACAACTAGATGTACTTGGAAAACTTAAGACCTGTCCCACAACACCCATATATACTCACCTCAATTTGCTGAGATGCTTTTGATACCCCACCTCCAAAACCTTTTGGACTTTGCAGAAATCCATGTCAGGAGGACTTGTGCTCTCTTCAATTCTCTCTAGCAGTAAACAGAAGAAGGGCAGCAATTTGAGTCACTTCTAATCAAGGTAAAGTGTCAGGGTCACATCCATGTCAGGGTCACATACATGTTGTGTGCAGCAAAGGCCATGTCTATCCTTACTCAGAAGTTCAAATTTAGATATGCAACTCAGCTATGTTAATTGTGTAGTTGGAGTCAATGTACATTAATTTGATCTTTCATGCTGGCTTCACATGGGAATTAGACAGGAGAAAATGTTCCCATCAACTTCCCTTACTCCTTGTGAATCGTGGACTGACAACATCTATGTAGCTGCCCTCTGCATTCAATTTAGCAGGTCTTTAGTAGAGCCGCTAAATCAAATGCCAGAAGATTGACCATCATAGCACCAATCTTCTCATTAGTATAGACATGGCCTTAGAAAGTAGGCTGGAAGTGGTTTTAAGGCCATCTTTCCACTGTCTTGATCCTTCGTCCAGACTGGTTACACCAACTAGAGCGCTGTCTTAAGGACTCTTTGGAGAGCTCACCAAAGTAAAGTCAACCCCCTCTGTGTCCACTATATCAGGGGAATCCTCAGTTCTTCTATTAAGGAAGCTCTCTATCCACTTTATGCCACTGGAGATGTGCAAAGGAGACAGAGCAGGGCCAGAATATTGTCTTGAACATGCAAGTGTGATGACCATCATTTTAAGTGAACATATAGACTGGAGCAGGGGCCTTCCAAGTAACAATAGTGCCCATGGTGATATAACCCCACATAACTAGTAATCATTCAAACTAATTTATACCACCTACTCAAGCCTAAATTTGCAAAAATATACATTTGTATATATTTTTAGATTGTTAGAAATGGATCCCTTGAATAGTTGTAGTCTGGCGGCCAAATTGAGCTAGCAGCAGTCCAGAGCCAGGGTCAAGTGTGCATGGATGCTCAGGTAGCCAGCATGACAGTGTGTAGCTGAGATAGTCTGGAGCAATGGTCAGAGTTCTCTCAGACATCCATAGCTAAAGATCCAGTTTAAGGGGGTCAAGTCAAAAGATTAAGAAAGTAAGGATGGACAAATTAGTAAGTAAGGCACAGTCAGGTGACACTTCAATGCAGTCAGGCCAGGCAGCAGGGTGGCAAGGCTATCCAAGGTAGCAAGGCAAGGCAGTCCAGGCTACAACCAGCAGGCAATGGTTTGTTTCCCACATAGCTTTCTCTTCCTGTTGAGGTCTTTTTGTAATCTAGGTATCCAGGGAGAATGCTGTCTGTTCAGACAATCAGGGACCTGTGTCTTGGCTGCTATGGGGCACAGGCCTTGAGCACTTACGCTGTTGGTCAGGGGAATTGGTTCAGCTTTCTATTGTGTCATGGTGACTACAGGTACGATCTAGGGACCCAATGGTCTGGGGTCTTGACAATAGTGCATGGAACTGTATAATCTCCAATGCATTGGTTATTTTGACATGTTGTAAATTTTAAGGCGCAAAATTAAGGTTGGATGGGCAACATAAATGGGTCGGGGAGCCAATGAATGAACAAGGATAAACTAATAGCCCAGACACTGTATCCATATGTATATATGACCCAACCCCCCTCATCTTGTATTTTTTTAGCTGCTCAGGGCCTCTCCTGGTGTTTGTCAGCTACAGCCTTTTGCAATGACCATGCTGGGAGATTGACTTTTCTGCCAATGTCTCTGGAGTGAGGCTGAGGAGGCAATGTAGGTCCTGTAAACTCTTCAGCAGCTTTCCTGTGAGATTGCAGGATTCTTTTTTCCTGCAGGAGGAAGTGCTTGAATCCCCACACAATGCTACACTTCCTTAAGAAAACTTCATTAAAAACAGAAACAGTTTCCTTGAATATGCGTACATGTCATAAGCTAAACTACTAGGTAAGGCACTGGCTTAGTTACAAAAAAGTAACTAAAACCCTTTATGTCCAAAGAGCAAGCCTTGGCTCTGACCTTTCTGTCAGAAATTCAGTTCCCTGCTTTGACCCAGAAATCAAGAGTACCTCCTTCCACACTTAAGCTGGTTTTTTTCAAATCTTGGATTTCAGAGTTTTATTTCTGTATTAAGTTACCTGCTTCCCCCATATTGGTATTTTGCAAACTTAAGTGTATTATTTTATACATTCTTCTGGGAATACCTGCTTGACTTCTCAAAAAGATTGGTTTCTGTTGGGCCATAACCATCATGTTGGAAGAAACTAGTTTGTCTGGATGGCTGCTGGAGTATTTTTCTATTTCACCTCCTAATCTCCCTAGGTGGTTAAAAATTAGTTTAGTGATAAACTATATTCAGTCTGTCAACAAATATCTGATAGCTCCTCTGCCCAGAGAGTCCAACATGAACTAAAGTTTACGAGCCATAGCGTTGAGCTCTGGAGCAATTATTGTATTTTATTTATATTATACTTGTGTCTAACCAAGTCAGGGCCCCACTGTACTAGGTCAGTGTCAATTTCATCCTTCACAAAGTTCTACAACAGAGTGACCCCAAACAAATTTGAGAACATGAGGATTTATGGATATGAGAGATCATAAAGGGAGCCTGGAAGTGGAAGCACAATGGTAGTCAAACTTCTTCACCATGAGTAAAAGAAAACAGCACTGTTTTCCAAACATACTTTGGAGTATGCAAAGAGATCAGGAGCTTTTCTAAAGGTTAGTCAGGTTCTGTTTTTAAAACACCACTCCTCAGACTGAAAGCTCCACCCATTACAAATGCTAGATAATTTTGACTGCTCACATTTCTTTTGCAAGCTGTAAATATCTTGGTAACTTTTTCCCTGTGAAATTGATTCATTTATTACAACAGTTTTTCTCCACTGTCTCCATTAAAACTAGAACTAAAATCTGAAAAAACAAAGAGCTTCCTTTCCAGGCAAGCATTTCTAAGATGTCATAGACTCTCCCAACATTATAAACTTAAAGATTAAATCTTTGGGGAAAAACTCCTAGAAAAATAAGCCCTTATTGAAGCCAATGGAGCAACCATGCTTTTTTTTAGTTTTAAAAAGTCTCTACACACAAAATTCCATTGTCCAATATGCTTTTATTATTTTGCATTCCAAGTGAGCCCTTTTATGGATGGATTGAAATGTTATTCATTTTCACTGTAATTTTGAAAGTATCTCTGTACTTTGAAACTACTTATAGCTATATCCCTCAGTGGACCACCGTGTGTTCCTCAGCCATAGTACTCTAGAAAGACTTGTTTTGTCTTTCTGCAGCTATGGAGGAATATTTTCACACACTGCTGACTTCAGAGTTCAACTATACCTCACAGGGGCATTGTGGGGATTAATTAGCTAATTTCTGTACAGTGCTTTCAACCTATTAATGGAAGTCCAGAGCTACTGTGCTGAGCCACTCTGGCTATCCAGAACAGGTGGATCTTGTTAGCTCCGCTTTATAGTTCCTTCAGCTGTAGGTCAAGACAGAGTTTTGAGGCCAACAGCTTATTTTTAAAAGCACAGCCCTCACTTGAAATTTTGTTCTTTTATTCCTAAATAAAGTCCAGGATCAAGAAGAATTTAGAGACAATATTTTCTCAAGGTGCCATGATAGGAGGTAAATGTGCACCTCACTGGCCTCCTGTACTGTAGGTCACTTCACATAAAATGTCGTCATAAAAATTAGCAAAATAATCAGATATGTTTTCTTCAATTTCCCAAGGCTTTTCACTTTGGGTATGTCTACACTACATGGCTCGCTTTGTAGACATAGCAAAATGAAGCGGCAATTTAAATAATTGCCGCTTCATTTGCATCAAAATGGCTGCCACGCTGTGCCGATCAGCTGTTTGTCGGCTCAGCGCGGTAGTCTGGACGCTCGGTGGTCGACTTCAAAAGCCTTTGTTGACCGCCCCGTTATGCCTCATGGGATGAGGTTTACCGGGGCGGTCGACAAAGGCTTTTGATGTCGACCGCCGAGCGTCCAGACTACCTCGCTGAGCCGACAAACAGCTGATTGGCACAGCGTGGCAGCCATTTTGATGCAAATGAAGCGGCGATTATTTAAATCGCCGCTTCATTTTGCTATGTCTACAAAGCTCATCTATATGGCTCCGTCGACGGAGCCATGTAGTGTAGACGTACCCTTTGGCTACATCTAGACTGGCATGATTTTCCGCAAATGCTTTTAACGGAAAAGTTTTCCGTTAAAAGCATTTGCGGAAAAGAGCGTCTATATTGGCATGGACGCTTTTCCGCAAAAGCACTTTTTGCGGAAAAGCGTCCGTGCCAATCTAGACGCGCTTTTGCGCAAAAAAGCCCCGATTGCCATTTTTGCGATCGGGGCTTTTTTGCGCAAAACAATACCGCGTTGTCTACACTGACCCTCTTGCGCAAAAGCATTTGTGCAAGAGGGCTTTTGCCCGAATGGGAGCAGCATAGTATTTCCGCAAGAACACTGACAATCTTACATGAGATCGTCAGTGTTCTTGCGGAAATTCAAGTGGCCAGTGTAGACAGCTGGCAAGTTTTTCCGGAAAAGCGGCTGAATTTCCAGAAAAACTGGCCAGTCTAGACACAGCCTTTGAGTCTACAGGGAGAACCCAGCATGGAAGCCTATGTCCCAGCTAAGCCCCAGATGAATTCATGGACCAAGGGAGAATGGGCATTCAGCCACCTACATCAAATGCAGGCCCTAATCTGACCTCTAACCATATCTAACTGATTAGATCCCATTCAATATCAAGGAAGAAGTGGAGTCACCCACCTCATAACTTTCAGTGCAGTGGTTAGAATATTCAGCTGGAGTGTGGGGAACCCAAGCTCAATTCCCCCTCCCTGATGGATGGAGAGAAAGAATCTGATCAGAGTGCTTAGGTGAGTGCTCTATTGGTTATTCTGACATGGGGCTCCTTCTCCTGTTGAAGATGCTCCATTTTATGTAAAAACTTAAAAAGCCATGGGGGCAGAGAGCAAGACCTCAGGTCCAACCCCCTGCACACCACTGTCTTTTCATTATGTACCCACAGTGGAACAGCTTCAACAGGAGAGCAGGAGAGGCTGAAACATCTCCATGTCAGAATATCCCATACCTCAGTGGATAGAGTCCTGTCCTGAGAGCTGAGAGACACCCAGTTCAGAGTCCTTTCACTCCCCTCTGACAGAGAGGAGGGAACTGAAGCTGGGTCTACCCCATTGTAGGACAAGGTGGGAAGCTTCTCCTTCCATTATTTTGCATGGAGGGAGGCATGCGCCCAGCTTATTCCTGCAAGAAATGCCTGATGCTTTGGGCATCCGATTCCCATTCATGGATGGTTAAGCAGAGATAGGCACCTCCCTCCAGCCTCGGCTTAGGCAACTGTCTCAGAGATGGGGGACGTCTCGCACGCACTTCTGTCACTGGCATTTACCATTGACTAACGTAGGCAGCGCCACACTGAGGCTACATCTGCACTGCAAGGTTTTTGTGCAAAAACCTGCAGAGCATCCACACATCAAAATGTGCTTTTGCGCAAGTAAATTGGCAGTAAAACGGCAGAACAAAGGGCTTTTTCCGGTGTAGGTAAACCTCCTTCTACGAGGCATAAGTCCTTTTTGCGCTACAGCTATTGTGCAAAAAGGTAAGTGTGGATGCTCCACAGGGGTTTCTTGTGCAAAAAGAGCCTATCCAAAAAAGCACAAGTGCTCTGATGGCCATTCTTTGAATGGCCATCAGAGCTTTCTTGCGCAAGAGCATCCATGCAGTGTGGACGCTCTCTTGCACAAAAGCGATGCGCTTTGATGTGTGGATGTGATCTTGCGCAAGAAGTTTTTGTGCAAAAACTCTTGAGCAAAAGGCTTCTTACGCAAGAAGCTTACAGTGTTGATGTAGCCTGACTGTGCTAGTTTTTGTGTACTGGATTCTTAAGCACTTCTCTCTCCCCATCCATTGTATAGGGAAGCTCAGCTCCGAACAGCTTTGTCTCTAAATCTCTTCAGAATCCCACCCTGGGAGGCTATGAAAAAATATATGAAAGTTGCCTGATGGGGCCAAGCAATGTATACCAGCTATTCATAAATGCTCCCTGATGCTCCAGTTCCTGCCTCTGGTAAGCTGTTGCCATATTAAGTGGATGCTACAGAGGGAGGATGTACTGCTGGGGCTATTAGTTCCAGACATAAATGGTGCCTGTGAAGGGAAAACTCATTGCTGAGGCTCCTGGCTCCAAGCTACATACAGCATCTTTAAAAGAAGTTTCCAAATGTTTCTCTCCATAGACTAAGTGAAGGAGACTTGCCAGGGCTACTGATCTTACTCCATGTTGATAGATGTCCTGGTGCATGAGAGATAATATTTATAATCATTGTGAGAGATTATAGGGCTGGCTGCTATCAAGAATTCCTCACCACACAGCTTGTAGAATAGATTTGGTGTTGGTTTCTGAGGGAGCTACTTTTTCTGCTCTCTTGACAGGTTGCTATTGTTTAGGGATCGCAGCAGCTGCTCAGGCAAGAAGGTTGCAGGCTGTGTTCCATGCGAGCTGTGGACTTCTGCAGCTGCTCAGGAGAGATTCAAATGCCACCCAGCTAATTAGCAGAGCACCCATAACTAGGTCTTTTTGTTCCTACTGGTGGTGCACATTCACATATGTCTCAGTGCACATCAACATTTATCCTGCACATGGATGGAGAAACTCTTGCACATGGATGGAAAAAATTTACAGGGAACATTGATTTCAAGGAGAATCTCTGTTAAATGCACCATGAAAACTGTTAGTCCAAAAAATGATTAACTGTAGCTGTAAAGATATCTTGGATCTATTCCTCTGGTAAAACTTCTAGAGGAAACATAGGAGATGACTGTAAGCAGTATACACAAAAAGAATGGAAGAAAGGAAAGGCAGCATCATTATTTTGTTCAGTTATGCCACATAAACATTTCTACTACGGATACTATATCTGTGAAGCCAAGTAAATAATCAAAAGTTGAAAGTATAGTGGGGACTCTCTAAAAATCCATATAGACAACAGTTAACATTCAGTTACCTGAGACAGCAAGATTATTTGCTATTATGAATACAGAGAACCTCACATACTGCAGTCTGGTGACGGTTGTAAGGTGGGAGGTGTTTAAGTAATTATTTAATATAGTTATGGTTTGCCTACCAAAATGACACAACACCCTTTGTGAAGTAAAAATGTAGAAAGAATGATATCAAAACTTTTTGCATAGGAACATTTTATCTAGTTTGTTTTCTAATCGACTAGTTCAACTCCAAATTTACTATATATAATTTGGTCCAATTCTAATTAGACTGAGGCATACCCTAGCCAATTCTGTTGCAAGCTGAACATTAGGTAGAATTTAAAAAAAAATCCAGTGTTTCTAGCTTGTAAAAGCAAACCATACATATTCATAGAAAAAACAGAGAATCATTTGCAAAATTGCAGTTGGTAAACACAAAGTGAACCTGCTAAGGGAAGTGTAATATTTGCATTTCCATGTATAAAGCTTTTGATTATACTTCAAGTACTTTGTCAACCAATAGGAATGAGCACACATGTGCATGTGGAACAAAATCTGGGCACACAGTGGGTTCATATAGGTTCAGGTCCTTAGCAGGTGCTAATTAGCTTATATAGACCAGCTGAGCATCTGACCCATAACCTTGCAACCATAGTCAAGTTAATATATTATGGTTTTTAATTGGAATCTTAAGGAAAGATTGTGCTAAGAGATTTAGAAGCACAAATCCCATTAAAGTCAATGGGACTTTTGCTTCTAAATCCTTGAGCATTTTATCATTTCTCCCACAAAAATAAAAAGTGAAAGTGACTATTAAGTCATCCAATCAATTGAGTATTGTTCCATTTACTATATTTCTAATATTTGATCTAGTGCTTTGCGGTTATTCCAATGATGTAATTACCATCACTTTTCTTGGGAGACTATTCTATAGTCAAATAAATATGGTAATTATGAGATTTTTCCTGTTACTATACAGTCAATATTATTAAAAAGTAAATACTATAATAAATGCTACATCATAGTATTTATTTGTATGGTCCTGAACTAAGTGTTCAGTACTTAATGATGCTTGCTGCAGTTGTATTACAGAAATTAAAGTAAATTTTGACAAACATCATAATACTAATAAACTGACAAAACTTCATTATCCTTAAGACTGATGGTTAACATCGAAATTGAAACAAACGAATGTTCCTGTTTTAAAAACTAGGCTTTTAAAGACATAAAAATAAGTAAGCTTGATTCACAGACAGACATTCTATTGATTCAAACAATTCTTATATAACTATAGTACTTATCTCATTTCCTTTCATTCCATTTCAATGATTTTGAAGGATTTTTTTTATTCCAGTGTTCCTTATCATATACATTTGTTTTCAATTTAATGCTAAGGAACAGCCTAAACTTAGTGGTAACAATGGTGTTTAATTTCCTAGCTCTTTAAAAAAATGAGTCAAAGCAGATTCCTTGTAATTCCCATCCACTGTTTTCTCCTGCCCTTTGGAGATTAGATAAATTCATAAATATTGGGGAATCCCCAACTCTCTCACCAACTTCTCTCTGCTGATACACAAGTGTATTGGCTACATTCTTCATACTACTGTGCACAGTTGCACATTTCCCCATAATAACCAGTTTCCCATATCTCCATGATTTTATCTGACCCATGGAATTTTTCAGTGCCTCAAGTTTCCTGGGGTCTGGATCAGTGTTCCCTGTAAATTGTGTACTTGTGTGGCCACTCAGGAGAGATTCAAATGACACCCAACTGCTCGGCAGAGTGCCCCGGCTGGGTTTTTTGTTTCTACTGTTGGTGCACAGTCACACATGCCTCAGTGCACATAAAAATTTATTCTGCATATGGATGGATAACATTAGAGGGAACATTGGTCTTGATTTAACCTTGTTTCATCTACCCTGGAAGTAACTGAATCACTGGATTGGCACACTTTACACTGTCTGTGGAAGCTTAGAAGTCCCACATGGAGTTCAGTCTCTTCTGTCTGTCTGCTTGGTCTACATAAAATATATAAAGAATGCAAGGGGAAGCAGATTTTTAAACACCATTCTCCATACTGTAAGGACAATGTGTTTTTGTTTGTTGTAAATCAGTCTTTCAATTGCCTGTGCCTTAGTTGTTAACAGTATATAACTGTAATGTCTGATATATTACAGTTCAATGAGTTTTGAGCTATAGGGAACACCAAGTGGACATATACTGAGTCAGATTTTGGCCAAGATTTTTAAAAGTGACAAGTGATTCTGGGTGTCTTAGTATTTTGGGTGTTCACCATGAGATACCTGAAACAAATCTGAGTTTCAGAAAATACTGAGCATCCATCCCCTGAAATTCTGGCCTCTTTAAAGTGTTTCAGCTATCTTTAAAATTGTTTGACTAACTGCCTTTAAATATTCCAAACACTCTGAAAGTATTAACAAACAAAACTTTTGAATGGAAATTACATTCCTGTGAAAATTTACATGAGGCTTTAAAATAGGGTTTACAATAGAGCTCTTGCTCTTTCTCATGCCATCCTAACCAAGGAGCTGTTACCAAGCTCTGCCACAATATGAGTAATTTGACTTGTAAGTCAAAACAGTGTGAATATTTCTCATGTGGAAATGAGAGTTCATGCCATTCTATGAAAGCTATGTTAAAAGAATGTTAAGGTTGTAAAGAGAAGCACTCAAAAGTCACTGTAAAAGCTTTAATCTTAATCCCTTGCTCATCTGTTTTCAAACTATACATCAATTGTATAACCCCATAATGTTATTTCCACAGGACTTTTGTCTCACAAACAGGGAGGACTAGGATAGTGTTAAGATTTGCACTCCGTGTTAACAGTTCATGAAGTCAGTCTCGGGGATGGTTTACTGCTGAGGTTCTCAAGCAGTGGGTCAGGACTGCAAACTGGGTCATGACTCCATTTTAATGGTGTCATCAAGGCTGGTGTAGATTTGCTGGGACCTGCGCTTGAAGTCTGAGCACCAACACGAGGTGCCAAAGCCCAAAGGCTTCAGCCCTGGGTGGTCCCCCTCTGCCTCAGGCTGAAGCCCTTGGGCTTGGACTTTGGCCCACTGGGATCAGATGACTGGTGTTTGGACTTTGTCTTTTCCCACTTGAGGTGGTGGGGCTCACTCAGGCTCAGGCTTCAGTCCCCCTTACTGAGGTCATGTAGTAATTTTTGTTGTCAGAAGGGGGGGGGGGAGTCGCATTATAGTGAAATTAGAAGACCCCCTGGTTTAGTGGTTTGTTAATAGCACTGTGTTCTACAGAATAGGAAATCAGTGTAAAGAAACAAGTTTGCATCTTGTGTTTCCCCTCTGTCTCTCTCTTGCTTCTCACATTCCGTGTTTCCCCTTTCTAGTTCTTCCTACTTCTCCCCACATACTTTCCAACTCTTCTTCTGCTTCTGCCTCATCATCCCTCTATAAAAACTATGCCTCAAACTCAGAAGTATTTCTCAAGATGCCTGTGAAGAAGGATGGCTTGTCATCCTGCCAAATAAACATCTGGAAAATGGGTTCAGCTAACACCAGAAAATGTGCAGAGCAGCATGACAGTTGTTGAATCTATTGTCAATATTTTAGGTGCCATTCTCATTAATGTTATTGCTTCAATTAAGCTAGGTCTGTAGTATTGAATTTTCTTTTCAACAGGTAGCATTGTAGTGACCAACTAAGCTATCTCATTAGAGTTATCATGACCTCATCCATCCACATTAAAACCATGACTGCTTCAAATTAAAGTTGAGTCCTTATAAACTTTTAGGGATTTATACATTAATGCAAGACCAATCCGCTAAATAGGAAAAAGATGGGACTTGCAATACCTAAAAGAGGAAGAAAAAATTCACTCAATCTTGCTTACGACCCTAAAAAAAAGAGTCACATTTTTTTAAAAAATGAAAATACCTTTGTAAGCAGTCTTCAATGGCACTTCTAGCTGATTCTATGCCCTGACCCTGCTTTCATTCAAGTTGATGGCAAAACTCACTGACTTCAGTGATAGAAAGAGTAAAGTATACCTGCTCCACTGTTAGCATAGCAATCATTGACAGCAGTGTAAGGGATGTGACAAGAGCTTCATAAAATAAAAAAGAAATCCTTGTTTAAGTTTTTCCAGTAACAACTATGAATAGTCTAGTAGCACCTTAAAGACAAATAAAAAATATAGATAGTATCATGAGCTTTCATGGGTACAACTCACTTCTTCAGATGAATGGAGCATTAAAAGTCCAGATCCAAAATAAATAACGGAAGGCGGGGGGGGGGAGGGGGGGAAGGAAGGGAGAAAATAAAAATGAATTAGAGTGTTAATTATTTTTCTCCCTTCCTCCCCACTCCCTTCCCTTATTTATTCTTGGATCTGGACTGTTAATGTTCCAGTCATCTGAAGAAGTGGGTTGTACCCATGAAAGCTCATGATACCATCTACATGTTTTGTTAGTCTTTAAGGTGCTACTAGACTATTCATTGTTTTTTAAGTTTTTCCAGTTACAGACTAATTCGGCTATACCCCTGAAGCTAATTGTTATTGCTACTTTTCAAGTATCTCTCATTTCACTAATGGAAATGAACATTAAGAAAAAGGGAGTTTCCTGATGAGGGAGGGCAGAAGGGGACATTTCTCTGAACAGTGTAATTCTTCAGGTAGTTCTACACTTACCAGGAGATTGATAGCCACAGGACCAATCTCCCAGAGTGCTGAAACAGTCTTTTGTTAACTCTGGAAATCACCAGAATGAGAAGCATAAGGGAAGTTGACGGGAGGGTTTCTCTGGTCAACCATCTACAGTAGAAATCCTGCAGTAACTCAGCCTAAAGTATGTTGACTCCGGCTATGCTATTCATGTAGCTGGAGCTGCATACCTTAGGTCAACATTGCCCCATAATATGGACCTGCCCTTTGAGTGATTTTGATGTTAGCTAATAGTTTGCATAATTAGAGATGTAAACAACAGTAAATATCTACAGATGCTAAAGTAACTGCACACCATGATTAACAGTTTGATTTTTGCACTACAGCCAGCATGCATGTGTGCCCCTCTATGCCTGTTCAAAGGATATTTCTTTAAAGGAGTTAATCCCAGGGGTGGGGAATTAGACTTGTAAGTATGGCAGTCAGGCAACCAGACACAATAGATAAGGCTGGGTAAAATGAGAGATGCTTGGAAGTAAAAAAAAATTAATCATTTACATATCTAGAGAACACCCATACTCATAGTAGTTAGATTTTAACACTGTACGTATTATAAATTCTCTTGATAAAAGGCAAATATTACATGATAGGGATTTGGAAGAAACTTCCCATAGGAGCAGTTTATTCTAAATTTCCCAATAAAGGTTTACATGCCCTTTCTGTTGAAGTATCTGGTACTGGCAACTATCAGTGAGTTACTGGACTAGATGGACAACAGGTCCTCTCTGCTATGGCAATTTCTGTTTCATGTCAGTGGGACTACTAACGTGAGTTAGTGCTGAAAAATCTGATCCTATATCTGAACTTTTCTTAATATGAAATTCACAGTATCTTTGGTATGTGATGGCATAGTGCAAGAGCCTGAATACTCACACATATGGCGACTCTAGAATTATGCTCTGATAAATGTGAAGTTATAAATCAGCATTACACTAATTTGACTGATTCTAAAAAAAGAGCAACTTTTGAATCATTTAATGGAACTAGAAGCCCTTCTGTAAAGTTAGATGTGAATCACAGCACATATATTTGCCTTGCTTCTGCTACCATGGAAGTCAGTGATAAAATTCTCTTTGATCTCACTTAGTGCAGAATGAGGATCAATTGTAGGACTTCTGATTTTGAGTTGTAATCCATAAACACTGATAAAACACAGCTGATTCCTTCCTGAAAAGAGAGAAAGAAGTTGTTGTTTATATATTACACCCAAGTAAAGTAACCTGTTCACAGGGATGAAGAGGCGAAAGCTAATGCAGGTGGGGGAAATTACTCAACATGGAGTATATCTGAGTAACTAGTTAAATAACAACACTACTTCCAGGATTAGTGCTCCTAATGTTCAGTGTCATCATGGGTGGTTGGCTGGTGGTCCACAGAAAGGTCTGCATTGAGCAAGGTGGGCCGCAGACCAAAAAGTTTGAGAACCACTGTTCTAGTTTTATCCCGGGTGTTGGTTGATTTAAAGGGAGTGTTCAGCATACACACACCCCATAAAAGAAAAAAAAAAGCTATTTCCCCCAAACTCTACTGAAGTTTACACCAGCTGAAAATATGGCTTTGTAATTTTCACTCCTCCACAAAACTAGGTTAGTAAACGAACCTGGTGTGTGTGTGTATGTGTGTGTGTGTGTGTGTGTGTGTGTGAAAATCAAATATAAGCAATTATGTTCTGCTACAGAAATTAAGACATAATTCATTTGAACCACCATTAACCCTAACCCTAACCCTTTAAATACATTGTGAAAGTGCTAAATCATCTAGACACTTAAGTCATATTGTAGAATTTTATACCTATTATATAAGTCATAACAGTACTACAGTGCAGTTAACATTTTCCATTATATAGTCCTGTTACCTTATTTAACATTATAGTTGCCATAAAATGTGCTAGAGTGCCCATGAGAATTATAGATAACTTGGTACCCTTGACAAAACTATGGGCTAGATTCACAAGGGGGGACTATTAGGTCTTAGTGTCTCCTGTTGAAATTGTTTTAATTTGTATAAATACTAAAATATTTGTTGGAAATAGGGACTGGAACCTGGGTCTTGCAACCTATACTACACTATACTGGCTATAGAGCCAGCCTCAGTCTCTCTCTGGCCCAATGAGTATTTAAGTATGTTGTTTGACATGGAACAGATTCAAGAGGAAAAAACAAAATCTGCTATAACCTATAACCCAGTGGTTAGGGTACTTAGCTAGGAGGTGGAAGACCTAGGTTCAAATTCCTGCTCTTCCTCAGGCAGAATAGGGATTTGAACCCAATCTCTTACATCCTAGATAAACGTTATAACCACTGAGATATTTGATGTAGGAGAACATAATCTCCTTCTTATGTTTTGTGACCTGTGTGTTTAGGCATGAGTTAGACACTAAACTAGTTCAGAGTCTCAGGAGCCAGGGTAGTAGTGCTCCTGCTCAGCAACAGAAGAGGCACCAAGGGATTGAAAATGCCTGGAGGATTAGACAGCAGTTAAACAGGGGTTTTCAGAATGTTAGCTCTACCTAGATATTGAATTTAAGTGCCTAGTTGCCACTTAAGTGCCTAAGTCGTCCTTGTGAATCTAATCCTATAGTATAGCTAATCTTCTCACTTCTCTGAACAATAAATGTGCGTATGCAATGTAAATAAATTATAATAAAAGAACCATGTAGCATGCAACCACAGGAGGGTGACAACCATGGATTGTTCTGGTGATCCATCAAACCTGAAAAAATGGTTTTTTTTTAAAAACAGCAAAATCACTTTAATTTGGTGGCTGGGTATTTAACTGAAGGGGAACAGTACAATAATTTGTCCTGAGTCACTTCACAGGACAGTTTCCATTACTCCTGACAAACCAAAATAGGCATTGATAATCCTGGCACACTAACTCTAATCTGCAATTAATTACACTTGGGGATGGGTGGAGTTTAGAAAATGTTAGAATAAACAGGTTAGTGTTTTTAAAACTTTCCTTTTTATCAAGAAGCCAATGCAGTTTCTTGTGGTGAATAAACATTATTGAAAAGGTTTTTTTGAGGACGAAAAACAAATCCCTGCCAAATGAATTTCAAACATCTGGAACCCGTTGTATGCTTGAGCTCTTCTATGCCATGACAGAGAGGGAGGAGGTCATGTAAATGTATTAATATATTGCATGGCTTGATAGACAACACAACAAAATGCTTTCATTTTAGACAATGGGAGTTTTCCCACTGACTTTAATAGGAATTGGATTGGGCCAAGAGATCATAACCAGCTGTCAGATTTAATTCAGTGCTACCTGGAGCTAAACTGATTGAAAATACTTCTTACCCCTTGGCTTGGTTAAAGGTATATCAAATTTTTGCTGCTGTTTTGAGTAAGCTGAAATTGACCAGTTGGGAGGTAGGCAAATCTAGTTTACAGACATAAATGTTTCTGCATAATCTCTTGTACATTCTGTGCAATCATATAAATCAATTAGATTGCATAGGAAGGACATCAAAGAGGAAATGACCCCAGAACAGCAGCAGAGGGGAAAAGGAGCCCACATGTTCACACCTTACATCGATACAAAATTTGTATCTGTATCTTCATCCACATCCAAAAAATGATCCACAGATATCACATCCACAGATGTGGATACCCATGGATATCTGCAAATTTGCAGGATTCTACGTATAAAATTTGTATCCACATCTGTATCCATATCTGCAAAAATGAGCCATGGATATTCGATTCACATCCATGGATGGGGATACCCATGGATTTAAAGCAGATATCTGCAGATTTTCAGGGCTCTACTCATAGCATCACAGAACAAATGTCAGGCAGGCATTTCAGCAGAGGCCAGAGATGAATGAACAGGGATACTGAACTACCTTCCCACCCCAAGATCAAGGCTTTGCACATTTGCAGGGTATAGTGAAGACATTTGCTATATCTTATGCTGAGTCAATCCCCTGGGCAAAACAGGTTACCTGCTTCCAGGGCTATTATTCCAGCTTCTTTCATGGGCATTTAAAATTAAACAGACAAGCATAAAAAGGTAAAATTTTAAGAAATCAAGTTCTTCATCTTTCTCTTCAGTCTTATTTTATGCACAATATTCAGAGCAGCAGCAATTTTCCATGCCAGGCATTTATCTTAGTTTGTTTATAAACAGAGTTAATACTTTACAGATTACTTTCTATTATAAATCTTTAAAACAGTAAATAAAAACAGCACTTAGAACTTTATGTATTCACACTGTCCTTCTCACTGCTGTTCAACATTCCTTGCAGAAGGGAAAGTTGTTCAGACTTCCACTTATCAAGATCATATTTTCTTTAACTGTTAAGAGATCATAACTACCTAGATAGCAGAAAACTTAGAGTTGAACAAGAAAGGTTAGATGAGGTTAAAAAATGTATTTAATTATGTTGGTTTTTCTTGGTAACGGTTGCTTAGTAAAGTAATCTGATTTGATGCCATCAATTATAATGAGTGAATATTTCAGGATTATTACACTATGTTAACAAAAGAATAATGCAGCAATCAAATGAAAAGAGAAACAGCGGGGAGCTAAAATTACAGAAAAGCATATATACAAAGAACACAGCACACTTTGGACTTTTTTTCATTGTCTGTTATGGAGCAGCCATGCCAAATGATAAACAAAAGTACTAAGAAACAGAAACTGTAAGGCTGGCTTCATGCAGCTGATAAGTAAGGAATGTATTATTTACATACAGAGAGTCATACACTTCATAAATGCAGAAGATGCTTTTTCTTACTCATGGAAAAGCCCCAATTCCCCCATCCCTAAAAACATTATGTCCATTGGTCTATGGAAGTTAGTATAAAAATCTTCTACATTTTGTGTTCTTCAGCTGCTACATGTGCATGCTCTGCTGATAGCAGCCATGACGTCCCTAGAATGCACTTATATAAATGCTCAGACAGCGTAATAGAAGCACACAAAAAAAATGTGGCTATATTTGACAGGGAGCATACAATTCAAAACATCTTTGTTGTAACCTGGTCTGATGACAGTGATAAGCCAATCTGAGCAGGATCTAAAAAATTCACAGGCTTGGTTTTTAATCTTATTTGGACCTCTGTCTTCGATATAGAAATAGGGATGAAAAATCTGACGAGTAAGCCATTTCAAAAATCCCATAAGAAAACTTAGTTCTAGCTGGACCAGAAATGGTTTAAAAATTAACTCCCAGTCTGTATTTCAGGTTTTCAGTTGCTGGTCCATTTTAGAACCATGGAAGTGAAGAGGCGTGAAAATAAGATATTGACTAAACTATTCTGAACCTAACAGAAGATTCTATTTACATTTGGTTTAAAAATTTAATGACAATTCTGGCCAGGTTTCACTTTTATCCAAATCATTCACCTACCCATTCTTTCAAATCACCGCATGCTCTTTCTAATTCTTCATTTCAGATTTAATTGTTATGCTTTTGGAAAATCTATTTTCATCATGACTGAATATTCACCAACTGCTTATTTATTTACAAAGCTTGTTTTCCTGAAGAAAACAAATAGACCTCACTAACTACTTGAGCTAATTTAGTACATCTTGCAGTCACTCCTGAAATAGCCTCTCTTTCTTGACCACTTAATAGTGCTGACTTTCCAAAATGTCAGGGTAAATGAGATCCTATATTATCAGTATTATCGTACTTTCTCCTTTTACTTGTCATTCAGACCTAGAAAGTCTCTGAAAGTTTCCTATAATTATTTTTTGGGCATTTGTATCTTTCACTTGAGTCCAAATGGTTTGTGCATTCAATTTGCAAACGTTTCTTTCTTCTGATATAATATTCTTCATGCATATTATAATGCATTCCATAGCCCTCTTGAATTAGTCCTTTCTATGGGCTTTATATGTTATATTCCAGGTCCACTTTAGATTAAGCTAAATGTTATTTCTATTAATCACATTACTTATTAATACTTTAAAAAAATTTGCACCCAAGACTTGCAGTTCTGCAGTAAAGAAACAATATTTCAGAATACTACGTTGGATTCTCCCCCCCACACACGCACACTTTTTTTAAAGAAACCATCTTGTTTTTCCTCTTACTACTTGTTACCTTCCCCGCATTAAATATCTCTGCTTTAACAACACTTACCCATCATCAATTTTCTTCTACCTCCAATCTTCCCATTCAGATGCAGCTCCTGCTCAAGGGCTCTCAGCTTCCACCTATGACTGGCAATGGCACTAAAGGTGAAAGCACTACTTTGTATCTTTTTTCCCCACAGACTTCAAAGGAGATGTCTGAACCTCATGTCTAAAACCACAGATCTCCACTCTTTTGTCCTTTATACCCAGATTATACATTAACCGTATTATCTTGCCAATTGCCATCTAAATTATCTTATCACTAAGCTGTCTAGCCCTCTCTTTAGTTTAACAGTTTCATTTCACAGCAAGTACTGCACTTTCTCTGTCATCTCTTTAATTCTGACATCAGTGAAGTTGTTAGAGGTTGGTGATGGGAAGAGAATGTGCATTTCCTTCAGGAGAAGAAAAAATACTGCAAGAATCAAAAATAATGAAATAAAATCTATTTGCTAACAGGGCAATCTAAAAAAAATTACTTGAAAGATTCTGAGAGTCAGAGGCTCAGGAAAGACTGCATATCTGTAATTGTCTTAGCACCACTAATTATCTTGACTGTGTTTGCAGTTCTCCTAGCACTTGTAATCTTGCCAGAGAAATAGGATGTACAGCCTCTCTTCACAACACCCTGATATCTTAAACAAAAATGTCGCATTACTCATCTAAGTATGCACCTTACAAATTCAATATTTCTCTTCTGAGAAGAACTTTACATTTAGAAACTGATCCCCCTTACCTAATTCTCTGCTTATTTAATGTCTCATCCTGAACCTCCTTATCCACAGAAAGAGCTATTACCATGTGCCACTGGTTTAAATTGTTGTAGCTCCACACCTCAGTGTAATAGATGGAGCTATGCTAATCTATATCACCTGAGGATTGAGGCACCAGATTTTTAAATGTGCAGAGATTTGACACCCTAGTCCTCTCAGAGACTGTGCTCATAAAGTAGGTTAATATGCAAATTTAATCACACTCTCTCCTGTGCTTCTCCTGATATTTTTATGATAACAATTTCCAGATTGTAATGCAGTGCTGGATTCTAATCTCAGATGAATGGAGTGCTTTGCTATTTATCTTTGAAAATCTGTACCTTTGCTTCCATGCGTAAGAGCAGTAAAAGATGTTACTAGAGATGTGGTAATGCACACAAACATCTGAGATTGTATTACATTCTGGCCCTTTCACTTTATTCATGCTACTGCAGTGTAAACTCTTTCCCAAACTTTCCCCACCAGTATCAGAAACCCACTTAATTTCCTGTCTTTGGATTGTGTTGTGTGCTGTTAAACAACTGCTACATTACAGTTGTGGGTGAGGCAATTCATACATATATGTTGGGTCAAATTCAAGCTCACTGCAAAAATGTTTCAAAAATGAGCTGCACCTAAATGTATCAAAAGATGTGTTAACATACACTTGCAGGCACATATAATATATATCAACAATGTGCCCAGGTGCATGCATGTGTGAGAGGAAGAGACTGTGCATGGATACTATTGCTAGGTCAAAGGGTGTATATGCTCTGATATGTAAGCCATGAATACTACATCTTACCTCAGAATGCCCATCTCTGCCTTCTATGAATTGGATGTATGATGCCATACATAGTCAAAAGTAGTATAGTAGCGTGTTTGAATCATATTTTAAGAGATTTTATTGAAGGAAACCTAACTTCAGCTATACAAAGGCATACATAGATGTAGCTGGGATGAAGGAGGATTAATTATTTCAAGGGAAACTGCACTTCTGAGCATTCACAGAATAAAATAGTACAGTAATTACTCATTTAACACGTGCCCACTTAACACGTTTTTGCAATAGCACGATTTTTTTAGGGAACTTTTTCGAATAACACGACCATCCCCAAAATAAAGATAATCAAGTGGCAGACTACTTCATGCGGTGGTATAAGTTGATGAAAACAGTGGTAATACGCATGAGCGGATGAACACACGTAGTCACAGCGCTCCTCCGCTCACTCACATGTTTATCTTTGTGTTTTAACAAACCGCGGCGACTTATGTTGCTAGTTATCTTGTGTTGCTAGATATCTAATGTTGACATTGATGACCGAGCACCAACAAAAAACTGACTTTGTCACCACCACCTGAAACACAACCCGCACATTCTCCATTATTTTTAATGGGAAAATTGACCCCGCATAGCACGTTTTCGCTTAGCACGAACATTTTCAGAAACACATCTATAGTGTTAAATGAGGAATTACTGTATAATGCACACTTCTTGAAAACTATAAGCCAAATCCTAAAGTCTTATGTGAGTCTTCAATGAGAGTTTAGATTCCAAATATCTGTTGTAAAAATTAAGCTAAAAAAAGTGATTTTCTCTTTCCTGATTACCTCTTCATGATTCTATGATTTGGGTGGTCATTCATAAAACCAAAATCCAAAATGTCACTATCAGCCCAGCCTTTTATCACATCCCTTACAAACCCTACAGTCACATGTGACAAGTGAACTTTGAACATCTAATTAAGTGAAACAGTAGCACATTTTAGCATCTTCAAAGGCAGAGAGCAGGTTTTAAAAGCTAAGTCCTTTTAACATCCTTTATTAATTATTTAAATTCTTTTTTTGAAGTTGTTCTTCTGTAGCCTTTTTCCTGATTATGATTTTTACTGTTAGAGAATTTTACTACAGAACTACTTTCAGTTTTAATTTAATAAAATAGTACTTTAAAATAAGGCTTAAGAAAATGTGGTCAATAGACAGGGATCTTTAAGGTCAAATACAAGTGGCTTTATGATGGCAGTAATATAAAACTATATACATTTTTTAAAGAGAAACTAACCACCTAAAAAATAAATTACTAAAAAAAATTCTAAACACAATGGTATTTATGACCTATTTATCCCTGCAGATATTGAATCTCTGGTACATATAGCTTAAAATGCACAGGCTCAAACTGAAAACAGAATGGCTGTGTCTAGACTGGCAAGTTTTTCCGCAAAAGCAGCCGCTTTTGCAGAAAAACTTGCCAGCTGTCTAGACTGGCCGCTTGAATTTGCGCAAGAACACTGACGATCTAATGTATGATCGTCAGTGTTCTTGCGCAAATACTATGATGCTCCCGTTCGGGAAAAAGCCCTCTTGCACAAATGTATTTGCGCAAGAGGGCCAGTGTAGACAGGGGAGGACTGTTTTGTGCAAAAAAGCCCCGATGGCGAAAATGGCGATCGGGGCTTTCTTGCGCAAAACCGCGTCTAGAGTGGCACGGACGCTTTTCCGCAAAAAGTGCTTTTGCGCAAAAGCGTCCATGCCAATCTAGATGCTCTTTTCCGCAAATGCTTTTAACGGAAAAACTTTTCTGTTAAAAGCATTTGCGGAAAATCATGCCAGTCTAGACGCAGCCAAATGTGTATAATGGTGTTGCCCCTTCCAGTAACATACCTCTTTAGGCCTGACTGTCGGGATTACTCTGTGTGTGTCTACCTAAAGAAATGTAGGAACTTGGGGGACTTCACTGTTGGAAATTTAGGTGCCTAGGAACTTCAGGTGCCTATAAATTAGGCAACAGCTGAGCAGTGGAATTAGGAACACCAGTGTTGCTTCAGTGTTGGATTTAGGCACCTGAATCCCTCTTGAAACAGCACTGTCTTCACACACACACTAGGGAACTTTTAATGCATTTCAGCAGTGTCTATGCAGGCCAAACAGTGCATGACACGTTGCTCTGAAGTAAAATTTACACCTCTCATGAGCAGATTAAAGCAGTGTGTGGACAAACATTCTGGAACTGTTAGGCTGTGTCAGCAGGGTCCACATGGTCAGCTAGTACATGGCAGTCTTCTTCAGGGTAGATTTATGCCCTAGCTTGCTGTGAACTAAATGTTAATGAAGGCAAGCCCTATGTCCCCCTTCTGAATTCAGCCTTTAGATTCTCTGTTCCTCAGTTTTCTATCTGTAACAATGAGGATCACAGTACTTGCTTACCTTGTCTGTAGATAAATATTAGTGAACCCTCTGATACAACTGCAATGGGGTCCACTTAAATGCCTTAAAGTTGTCATAAATCATTCTCCCTACTTTGTGTACTAGTTTTTGTATTTAAGTTAAACCATCTTTGACTCCCTCACACAAGTAGGCTGCGTTAGCAGGTCTAAGGGACTCTGAGTTAAATTAATACTGCTGGCTCAATTTTGTATCACTTTATATGTTGCCTATGAATTGGTACGAATTTTAATATTGTACTTCGGCTTCAAGCAGGTGTCATATGAAGTCTAGAACTATTTTTATCTGGATTGAGCCCAAAAAATGTCCCAAATGCCTACTTAAAACCAAATACTTAGAAGGATCCTTACAATAGCATCTAACTTGTGTAGACAAGGCCTAGAATGGCTGATGAGTGGGAAAACAGTATAAAAACACTGCCTTATGGATCCTTCCTATGATACCAGCAATAAGAAGAGTTAAGATATAGCAATGTCACCTCAGAACTTCTCAGTACTCCTTCTCTCTCATGGTTTTAATTGGTTTATGCCCAAAAGGGTGAGAGAGGAGGGTGGGCCAGGACTCTGCACCAGATCATATAATGGTCCTGCAGAATTAGGAAGCAGGAAAAAAAACAGACTGGACCATTTTGGATTTTTCCTGTGCACTAGGCCACTCCCACAAATCCATCCCTGATTTCCCCATAGAATGAGGTGGTTTCATTATATCTACTAGTTGGCCACTGGCCAAACACTACCATTTGACGTGTAGATACATCTTAAATACTCAGTTGTCTGCTTCAGTTCCCTTTGAAAACACCAGCAAAACTACTTACTCAGATGCAGGAAGATTCGGCCCTTAATCTTGCCTGGCCCTCATGTACAAGGTGGTGGAAGAACACTTGGAAAGTCTCCAAATCAATCAAGTAGAGGGCATGAACTATCCAAAGTTCTCAGTAGACTGCTTGGAAGCAGTGTCCATCTAATGCTCTAGACCAGTGGCTCTCAAACTTTACAGATTATTATAATCTTTTCAGGAGTTTGATTTGTCCTGTGTGTACCCCAAAGTTACACCTCACTTTAAAATCCCTTGCTTACTTGCTTGTGATCTATGTTCTTATGTTCACTGGAAAAACTTAAAACACAACAAATTGTCTTGCAGCACCTTGGAGACTAACTAAACATCTAGAGGGTATCATGAGCTTTCGCGGGCACAACCCACTTATGAAGAAGCTCATGATACCCACAAAAGCTCATGATACCCTCTAGATGTTTTGTTAGTCTCTAACAGTACGTCTACACTGGAGGTATTCCAGAATAGTTACCACACATCTATACAAGCCATCTGGTATTTTGATATATTTTTCAAATTAATGGGTGTGCTATTTTGGCATCCTGGTAACCGTCATTCCATGAGGGTTAAGGGATGTCTCGAAATAGCATGTTATTTTGAAATTTAGAGCTATGTAGATGTGCCAAGTTTCAAAATAAACTATTTTGAAATAGATTCGAAATAAGATATGCAGTTTGCGTAGCACAAATTGCATATCTTATTTCGAGTTTAGGGTACTGTGTAGATGCACCTGAAGGTGTCGCAAGACTATTTGTTGTTTCTTAAATTTTTCCAGTTACAGACTAACTCGGCTACCCCTGTGAAGCTTATGTTACTGAAAAATAACTTTTATATTTTTGCAATATATAATTATAAAATAAATCATTTGAAATTTAAATATTGTACTTGCAGTTTAGTGGATAGTATATAGAGCAGGATAAATGAGTCATTGTATGACATTTTAGTTTGCACTGAATTTGCTAGTGTTTTTTATGTAGCCTGTTTTAAAACTAGGCATATATCAAGATGAGCTGATGTACTCCAAGGGGTACACGTACTCGAGTTTAAGAACCACTGCCTCAGCTTATGTATCTCATCCCAAAAGGGCATGGTCTTTGGGCAAGGAGAAATATTCAGTGCACTGCTTAACCTGTTAGCACTAATGCTTTGCTCACAATTTTTTATTGAGCTTCTATCTGTAAAATGTTTTTCAATGATTACTAGGTGTTATATATGTAGTAGACATGTATTATAGATGGTTATAAGCACATCATTAGAAAGTGGTATAGAAGGTTATAATAAACTTGTTGGACTCTGCAGCAATCGGTAACAATTGATTAGCCTCTGACTGCCAGAAGCTGGGAATGGATGACAACTTAATAATTGCCCTGGGTTGCTCATTCCCTCTAACGCACTTGGCTTTGTCTACTGTTAGAAGAAAGGCTACTGGGCTAGATGTACCATTGGTCTGACTCAATATGGCTGTTTTTAGATTCAAAAATGTAATTAACCCTCTTTATACTACATTACAGTTCCCTTTATACTGTGACCAATGTATCAGTCCATGACAAGTGGTGACAAAGCTTGCACTTTACTCCATGATAAAGCAGCAAACCTGCTCCACAACACATCCCCTGGGTCTCCATGTGGAATTCTGCCCTAGATAGCAAGTGCTTTTTTACAGAGAATGTGTTGAACAGATTTTCTTATCTCCTCCTCTTCTGTGACCTACAATAGTTTTTCTAGATATTAAAATGTCACAGATTTTAAAGTCTGATCCTTCCAGTCTAAGCAGAAAAATATATCATTTAGGAAAGCTGGACATTTTTCCTTTTCTAGTAGCATGGAGCTCTCTTGTCTTGCCCTCCAGGACAAATGTTACTGGTCCAGGATTAAAAATTGGCCATTCTGCACTTCAAGCCAGTGTAATGCTTCCAGAATTAGGGAACATAAGGAAACTGTTGTTTCAGGTTCATTTTAAAAAGTAAAACAAATGTAATGGTTGTCTGGAATTCTTGAATGTAACGTTGTGGTAGCCATGCTGGTCCCAGGTGGATGAGGGACCATCTTTTATTGAACCAACATCTGCTGGAGACAAGCTCTTTCCCTGTCAGCTCAGAGCAGCTATAGAATGCAAGCTCTATAGTGTAGACATTACCTAACTCAGTGTCACTGCCTTAGCATAAGTATTTAACACATATTTCAAGGAATGATTTGAGGCAAAGTAGACCATTAACACCCCTCTCAGTCAAAAAAAAGGAGAGAAAGCAGCTGGATGGGGAATGTTGTTGTAATAAGCCATAAATTCAGTATCTCTGTTCAGTCCATTATTTTTCATGACGAACAAAGTTATGAATTTAAGCCTCCAGGTTTGTCTTTTGAAAGTGTTGTGCAAGTTTCCATTGAGTGTGAGGACAGAGAGTTTAGATATAGAGTCTCTTTGTGACAAGTGTTCACTCACAGGCACCGGCTTCCAACTTTCCCCAGGAACACTCAACATTGTCTCAGCCCCAGTCCCACCCCCTCTCCAACTCTTCCCCCCAAACCCACCTCTTCCTACCCCACCTCAACCCCTCCTCTTTCTGCCCAGTTCTGTCTTCTAGCCTGAGCACACCCTGTCCCTGCTCCTTCCCCTCCCTTCCTGAATACTCGGGAACAATTGATCCACAGCAGAAAGGGGCAATGGGAGGGAAGAGGAAGCATTGATCATCAGAGCTTCTGAGGAGCTTGGCTTCCAGTGGGTGCTAAGTGCTAATTTTTTTTTCTGTGGTTGCTCCAGCCCTGGATATTCAAGACTAATAATATAACACTGCATACTGACTGTGTGTATATGTAAGTAATACATGCTGCTGCATGGTTTAAACATTTTATTAGCTGGAGTTTGTGGTGGATGCATCAGTGTGGGAGCCATTAGGGAATTATGCTGGTAATCCCAAACTAATGTCAATAAGAATGTTACTCCAAAACACCCCATTGTGTATAAACCATGCATGTTACAGAGAGATGAGGGTACACAAAGAATATTTCATAGGATTTTGAAAATTCAAATAGTCCTCTCATTCATACCTCCACATGTAAGCCATAGTTCCCATCAGTCTGCACAGGGAAATAAAGGCACATGAGCTCCACCCAACCCCCTGCATAGTTTGCCTGAGTCAGTGCTCCAGGCTTGAAGACAGAAGCTGGTTTTACAGGACTGTTATTCTCCCCCTCCGTTCCATGAGCAAGGAGTCAGAGAGGGATGGTGAGTGTTCCTAACAGGACAGCCAGCATTGCTAGGAGAGGTGAGTTGTATTGGCCCGTGGTGCCCAGGCTCCAGGAATATTCCTGGCCCCGGGGGCTAGGCTCCACCAATATTCAGTGCTGGGTCAATCCCCAGTCCCTGCCTGCCACCCCTGAGTGCCTCTGCTGGAGTGTCCCCTGGACCTGCTGCCCTGGGAATCTGGTGGTTGCCTCCTGCTGCTCTCCTGCATCTCAGTCCTGTGCCCCAGATCAGAGCCTGTACCCCAAGGTCCTTCCAACACAAGAACTCTCTCCAAAAGCCTGCACCCTTCCCACGGCCAAACTCTCTCCCAGAACTTTAAGTAGGTGTGTGCAGGGACAGAACTTGTACCTGTTCTAGGCATCAGCAAAAATTACACAAATCTGGCACAAGGTAAGGGCAGCAGTAACTTGATTTCTCAATTCACTTTCCTCCTGCAAAGGGGAGAAGGGAAGCAGCTGTGACTTTATGTAGCTGCTTTAAGGTAACATAGTTCCAAAAGGTTAAAAATTAAGTCTTGTTAAAGCCCTAGTGGGTCCATGTCTTCCCTGAGATACAGATGTATCGAGGTCAATATTTTTGGGTCTTTAAAAGTAGTTTGTGACGAAAACCTTATGTAACTTGAGTTGAATCATCTCATAAAAAATGGATGTACAAAACTCACATGCCATTTTTATAGTCAGCTTATGAAGATGCTGTAAATCTGCTGGTTCCAGCACTGCCAGGTAGTAAACCAGAAGAAAAGGAAAGTATCTCTTTAATGGTGATATGACTGCTTGGCTATCAGACTGCAACCCAGAAAGCCATTTTGCAAATACTTCAATGCCACAACATGAAACCAACACTAGGCATTCTCTCACACTCCCTAGTCTTACATATTTTCATACTAGATAGTCACAGATGTGTAGAGTGCCTTTCATCCCAAAGGACCCCAAAGCATTTAACAAACTACAGTCTAAATCTGGAGGCCCTGATTCAGATTCTGCACAGGCAAACTCGCATCAACTTCAGAACTGTCCTTTTGTGCATAAAACTCCTTTGAAGTAGAGACTGAGAGTTAACTGGGGCACAGCATGCAGTATGCCAATGGGCAAAAAGGAAATGTTAGCCAAAGAAAATGAGACAGATCCCTTTATTGAGGGTACATCTATAGGCTTATTTCGGAAGAAGCTTTTTTCGGAAGAGATCTTCCGAAAAAAACTTCTTCCGAAAGAGAACATCCACACTGCAAAAGTGCATCAAAAAAGTGATCTGCTTTTTCCAAAGATAGCATCCAGGCTGAATGAACGCTCTCTCACATGTAAGCTGTGATTGCTCTGGACAGAATGGCCACCAGAGAACCTGTGCTTTTTCCTCTTTCCTCTTCTTCCATAAGAACTCCCTCTTCCCCATCCACACACAAAAAGGCTCTTCCTCCTAGAATGAGGATTATCAATGCTGGAAAAAACCCTCTGTTCTTTTGATTTTCTTGCAGAAGAATGCAATTGCAGTGTGGACATTCCTCAAGTTTTGTCAGAAAAATGACCGTTTTTCTGACAAAACTCTGTAGGGTAGACATACTGTAAAAGATCTGCTTATAGAAAGTCCATGTAGAGCAAAGGAAACTTTGGTTTTTAAAATCCCATTTCTAAAAGTGAACAAGCAATACCAGTACAGTAATGGTGATACTGAGCACCATTGCTTTGCAAAATACTGAATGGTAAACTAATGAGACTGTATGTTAATGGATTTGCACAATAGGAATTCAGAAAGACAAGTGACTTATAAAGAATGCAAACTGTAGGGCTTGATTTTGCAGAAGGAAACCAGACTGTTAGCTACCAGATGGCAAAAATTCCTCACAGAATGGTGCACAAAGGTGGTCCTGTGCATCTCCTAGGCAGCATTCTCCCTGTAATTGGCAC
Organism: Pelochelys cantorii; assembly: GCA_032595735.1. Lineage (NCBI taxonomy): Eukaryota > Metazoa > Chordata > Testudines > Trionychidae > Pelochelys > Pelochelys cantorii. The sequence continues at coordinate 31,881,083 of CM064331.1, forward strand.
TAATGCCCCAACCATAAATGAAAGCTCTTGGACAAAACCACCAGAAAAAGGCAGCAGTGGTGTCACCATTTCCACACATCTAGAATTGAAGCCTCCCTCTCAAATACGGCTGTGTACCTGTGGGCACTGAGAGAGTAATGCATTATCTTGCACATACAGTCAAGACTGTCATCAAATGTATATAATCATTTTAAGTTTGTGTATCTTGTATGTCATTGGGGGAAAAAAGACAACAGTGGATTGTTGGAGCTTTAAAGCTTGTGAAAGTATTTCTTTATTCCCAAAATGAAAGCCATTAATAACAATAGTCTCAGATTTGTAGTGAATGTTTTCACTTCTAGCTAAGTGTGTTTGTTTACATTGTTGATTGTTCAGATCTGTAGATGAATGATGTGAAAGGGAGTGTTGGTGTTTATGTGATAGGATATGGCTGCTGAGTGAAATCTGTGGGGAATGCTTGGTGGTGTTAAATAATGAAGGAATTTGTCTAACAGCATTTTGCATACGGGTGGGCTACAGCTTTTGAATCCACCATGAATGACAAAAAAAAATTTATATCGATATTAACTTTTAAAAGAGATGTGGAGAAAACAGCAAATAGTCTACTTCTGTACTAAATGTATTTTTTTTTAATATGGGCCCCATTCTAAAGAATGTTCTTCCAACTTCTCAACTTCCTATCTGCATCATTTGAATAAGAACCATGTGAGCTATTTTTCTTGTTTTGACTCTGGTTTTGGAAGTTTAGCTCAGTAAAGTGTATTAATTCTCAGGCAGAACATTACATTTTAAAGAATCCTTAGCAGCAGTGCCAGTATGCTTGACTGTTCATGTCTGCAACCTTTCAGGACACTATTCTTCCATCCCCTGCTCACAAGAGGATGAAAAAGTTAAATGGCAAATGTGATAGTAGGGCCTAGTTTATACAGAGAATTGACAAATGATGTGGAGGAATCTAGAAACCCCACCACCACAAATAGCTTCAGTGGCCTGTGACAGCATGTTGACTGATCTTTTAACATGCTGCACAGGCTTACCATACGTGAAAGAGCAAAGAACGACCTTACCACAGACTGTTTCCCAAGTATATTTCAGTAAAATACATAATCCTAACCATAAGATTAGATTTTTTAATAAGCTTTAGCTCAGCCACACAGTGCACAGTATAGCTCTGAAGGGGGCAGAAGAGCAAATATTGCCTTTGTACTCTGGGCTAGTTCAGTGTCCAGTCTGATTTACAGCATTTAGGCTACTGTAAAATGCACTGAATGCCATAGGCCCCCAGGATTTGATATGTCAGCCAGAGAATCAGGGACACTAGCTTTAGCTTGATGATTTACCAGCAATGTGGTGCAAAGAGGCAACACAACACCACAGGATGTGTCCCAACGTTTTCAGAGAAAAGGCATAGATTGGGATTGAGATCCTTCTGGAAATCATCCTCAGTAGACTGCCCTTGACCCCTATACTTCATTCACATCTTTCTAGATGAACCTCCGCCCTTACAACCATTCACTGCAACCTCCTGGAAAAGCCAGCTCCCTGCACTGACAGTGTTAATCTAATCCCCCTGCCTCTGTAGATTTTCACACACTGCTTATAGAAATATTGACCTTCTCTTTAGTCTCTCAACTACAATGACAGCACAACAGCACTAAGTCTCAGTGAAGAGAATAATCAAAAGTAAATTAAAACATGTCAGAAAGTTTGTGCCATTAAAAGAAAGCTAAATGAAAGGTTCAGCCTCTATTCACTTACTAAGAAAATATTTCAGATACCTCCTTCCTGTGCTTAAGTTCTCTTGCCATGTGCAAATTTGCCAGTTTCCTCTAGCAATATGAATATGAATATTCTACCACTATGCTCATATAGAGCTGTGGAGGATGGAAAACAGGTGATGGCAAATCAAGTTATCTTAGCGAGTGCTGTGCCTTCACATAAGTTGTTCTGGATTCTAGCACTAAATAAGTCAAATCAGGATATGTCATCAGCTAACCAGGGCAGCATGAGTGCTTGAAAAAAAATGTTGTAGGCAAAACCCAAATGCTGCAAAAAGTGGTGCTGCTATTCCAGTGTGGGGGATTTTTCCCATTGACTCAGTCTTAGTGTGGAGCTGTAGGGCATGATGTTGCCATTGGTGTGGTCTTCCAGATAAAGTATAAAATGGAGGTTCTGACTTCATTAGGATTTAAAGCAGCAAGGTACAACCAGTGAGTGGGCTGCTCATGCGGCCCTCTTCATCTTAGTTGGCCACAGGTGGGCAACCTGTGGCCCGCACATCCTCTGTCTGCCCCCTTCTGCCACACCTCTTGTGCACTGGGGCACTGGAGTTCTGTACTTCCCCCTTCCTGACAGTAATTCCGAAGCACCATGAATCCACTGATTCGCGTTCCAGCCCCACTTTCCCCCCTCCCTTCCAGAGCTTGAACAGCTGCTAATAGTTGATTCACAGCATTCCAGCTCTGGGAGGGAAGGGGAGATGTGGGGACGGAGTGGTACTCTGAAAGTACTGGGAGAGATGGGGGGAGGGAAGGATTGCGAGGCTCCAGTGATTCAGCTATGGTGGGAAATGTTCACAGCATAATGTGTCTTAAGGGAATAATGAAAAATGTAGATTTACTCATTTACTCATTTACTCTGACAGAGAGTAGTTCCTTAGGGCCAGATGCGAATAATATCTTCATATGGCTTCCAAGCTGTACAAAGCCACATGCAACAAGAATAATTTCAATGGGTTTGTAGAGTGCTTGTCAGTGTTTATCAAATCTTACAAGGTAAACAAGTTGTTTATAGTGTTGTTGTAGCAAGATTGGTCCCAAATATTAGAACTATGTCTACAGTGCCACGTTGCTGCACTGAAACTTTCTCACTCAGGGGTGTGAAAAAACACCTCTCTGATCACTGCAAGTTATCACACTGGAAAGTGCCAGTGTAGATAGTATATCAATGGTGAAATCTGCTATGCTCTGAGTGCTGTTAGCTACTCCTCTCGTTGGGGTGGGTGTCTTACACTACTGGAAGAGCTCTATAGAATCATAGAATCATAGAATACAAGAACTGGAAGGGACCCTGAGAGGTCATCAAGTCCAATCTCCCGTCCTTATGCAGGACTAAGCATAGAAGTCTATCCAACCTGGTCTTAAATATCTCCAGAGATGAAGATTCCACAACCTCCCTAGGCAACTTATTCCAGTGTTTAACCATCCTGACAGTTAGGAAGTTTTTCCTAATGTCCAACCTAAACCTCTCTTGCTGCAGTTTAAGCCCATTGCTTCTTGTCCTATCCTCAGAGGCCAAGGAGAACAATTTTCCCCTCTCCTCCCTGTGACACCCTTTTAGATACCTGAAAACGGCTATTATGTCCCCTCTCACTCTTCTCTTTTCCAAACAAAACAAGCCCAATTCCTTCAGCCCTCCCTCATAGCTCATGTTTTCTAGACCTTTAGTCATATTTTGTTGTCCTTCTCTGGACCTTCTCCAATTTCTCCACATCATTCCTAATACTGGTGTTGCAACTGTACAGATATGTTAGAACACTGCCATGGCAGTGCTTTAACATTGCCAACATAGGCAGTTGGTGAACACAGGGCTGGGGGCTTGTCCACCCCCAGTCCCACCCCTTCTGCCAAGGCCCCACCCCCATCACAGGGACATGGGGCAGCACACCAGACGCCCCTCCCCGCACCACAATGGGCAGGAGTGGGGGGGGCATGAGCCTGAGCCTCCCTGGCTTGGAGCACCAGGAGGGAGCAGGATGTGTGGTCTGAGCCTCCCCATCCCCAGAGCGCCAGGGAGGGAGGAAAGTGTGCGTCCCCAGCCTCCCAGCCCCAGAACATGGGGAAGGTGGGTGCTGGGGGCAGCAACACTCTGGCTCCAGAAGGCCTACAGTGCCTTCCCCCACCTAGCATGCTGGCCATCCATGGTTTCCAGTGTATATATATCCTGAGACAAGGCAGAAAGGTCTCAGGTCAGACGAAGGTGATGTGCTTGGATCAAGTCTATTGGTGGCCTGGAAAGCAGGCCTCTTCCTGCAGAGGCACAGATGTTCCTGGAGGAATTTCGCTACCCCAACATCCCAGGGACAAGCAGGCACGGGAAGATGCCAGCCAGGCCAGGAACCTGTGGGCAGGAGGGGGGCATCGGGGGGCTCGGCTTCCTTTTGTGCCATGCATGTGTCAGGACTGACAGTGATGGCATCCCACAGGGAGAGGACTTGTATCCCTACCTGCTGGAGGAGAAGGGGGGAAGGTGTTGGGAGGAATTGTGTGTGAACGGCAGATGCTGCTTGCCAGGGAGGGTGCTACTGGTGTCCCCTCCACTTTCTTCCCCTAGTAGGGGCTCAGTGTCTTCTGTCTCACTGTTCTTGCCCGGGAGCAGATGCTGCCCCAAGAGTGCCATGTGTGGCACTGCTGTGTGTGTGTGTATGTGTGTGTGTGTGGATTGTGGTGGGAAGGTATCCCATCACAGGGTCGGGACTAAGGCAGGCCTGTGCAGGAACCCTGTGTACAGGAGCAAAAGAGTCCTCTATGGCAGCCTCCTGGGGCAGAGTGCTCCGGACCAGTACTCCACATGCACAGGCTGCTGGGCGATGCCCAGGCCGAGCAAGGAGCGTGCAGCCCCTCGCCGCCCACCGCCTCACCTTGGATGTGCCTAGGGACTGTCATGAAGCTCACCTGATGGGCCTTTCCGAGTTTCGTCCGATCCCCGGGCAACATCCGGGGAGGATGGTACCAGGTGACAGGGTGAGATCATGGCTGGTGGGCATCGTAGACCCCGTGGCTTGCTCCTTCTCCTGCTCCTCCTTCTCCTCGGCTGCAGGCCCACCCTCTGGGAGAGTGACAATGGGTGTCTCCCACCCGGAGTCCATAACCGGGGGGGAGAAAGGACTGACCCCCCCAAAAAATGTGGTGGAGGTGGTTGTAATATTGGCAGGTCTGTGGTGCCACCCCAGAGTGCGAGCTGTACTCCCTGGCCCTAGTATAGGCCTGCCTGAGCTCTTTAGTCTTCATCAGCTCCTGGGTGTGGATTGTCCCCTCTGCCCCAGGCTGTCAGTCATCTACCCATAAATGCCCACATTCCTGCATGTGGTGTGGAGATCCTGGAGGTTTGCCTCCTCTCCCCAGATCTCAATGATCTCCACAACAGACCAAGATGGTGCCCGCCTCTTCCACCTGCAGGCAGGGATTTGGGAGCTGCCTGCAGCTCTGCTGGCAGCCATGGGGAGCTCAGGTGCAATGCTGTGGTCTGCCATGGCAGCAGAGTTGGCAGATCTGGGCACTGCTGTGTGGCACAGTGCGAGCTGGTCCTGCTGTGTGCCCCAACCCTTTAAAGCCTGCAGGGGAAGGGAAACTATAGAGTCCTAATGAGTGTGGTCAGAGCATCCAGCAGGGCGCCTGCGGGAAGACCTGGAGGCCACTTATTTTGAAATAACCACAACTGCGCTATCTACACACGCCCTATTTTGAAATAATTATTTTAGAATGGGTGTTAGTCCTCATAAACTGAGGGTTACAGAATTCAGAATAAGATGCCCATTATTTTGAAATAATTTCAAAATAATGGGCTTGCTGTGTAGATGCTCACTTTGTTATTTCAAAATAATGCTGCTGTGTAGACGTACCCTTACACTGCCACTTGCCAGGGCAAAACTTTTGTCTTGCAAGGAATAAAGGGGCAAAGCATCTGTGAACAACAAAAGTTTTGTTGCTCAATTAACAAAGCCTTAGAAATTCTGTGTGGCTCAAAATCTAGTCTCTTTCGCCAACAGAAGTTGACCCAAAAAGCAGTACTACTTCACCCCCCTTGTATCTCCAACATGGAAGACATTTCAACAATTGCTGAGACTATTTGTCTGAGGAGAAGGTCAGGTACTCATTTTGTACTTTTCCAGTGTCTTTGTTATTTTAATTTATTCAGATGAACATTCCGAGCCCAAAAATACTAAAAACATATTTTTATTGTGCTCTGTGGTTAAATCTGTTAACATACTCAGGAACGTTGTTTTTTTTTTCCTTTCCTGTTTCTCTCCTGAAATTCAAACAATGATGAAATGATCAAAAAAGAAAGAGGATACCTATGGAAAAAAATAGTTACACCTGGTTTTAACTAATTTGATTTTCAGGATGCACTGAATATTTCATGATGTTAAATATTGGTCCTTCAGCTGCAGGCAATAAGATCCCCTGTGGAAATGACATAGTACATCTCTGTGGGATATATTTCCTGCATTAAAAAACATACAATATAAAAGTAATTCAATGATGTCTGTAGTGTAGATTAATTACAATGCATAGATATTGCTTATTATAAGTTTGATCCTGCACTCCATTCTACACTCTTTATTCAGAGAAGAATCCCAACAATGTCAATGGGAGTTTTTCTGCAATAAGGAAAACAGAATCAGGCTTCAATATTTTTTCTTCTGTGTAAATATTTCTTAAAATGCTTATTATAAGTAGAGTGCTATTTTCATTATTCATCTATCTTGTGCTACTAAAAAGTCTGTTATTTGAATCATATCTGCATATTCATATTTTTTCTAAAGTGTTTTAATCCTCCTCTCCTGAATACTTGAGGGCTTTTTAAAGTTTATTTTTAACTACAGTTTTTAGAAATAAAGCAATTTCAGGGAGAAAACCGTATCTTTATCTTAACTGTATCTGAAATTGTATTTTTATCATTATCTTTATCTTAAATGTTCATACATCTTCAGTGTACTTGACATATTCAGTAACACCCAAGAAAGCCAAAGACATATCATTGCTAATAATAAGTTAACTCAGAAAGCATGGTAAATATTAAATTGGGGAAATAAATTGTGCTTATTATATTACTTACCCTTGCAGTGAACTAGAAAATGAATGTGGTCATTCTAGACTGGTTAAATTGGAAATATATTTTATGCAGATGTGTCTAATGTAGTTTCCTGGCAGAGACATAGTGCACAAAATGTATAAGTATACAAATATGGTTTTATATTACCGTACACTTCTAAATCTGATTTCCTTTTCTGCTGTTTTGGTTTTCAGTTTCAGGCCATATTTATCTTCCTCTTTTAGTTGTTTTAAAATCTCTTGTTTAAATCATTCCTTACCCTCAGATTCTGATCTTCCCGGAGTATAAACAAATTGTATTCTATTCAAACCTAAGAGCCATCTTTTATATTTTGCTTCTGATAATTATGTTTTTACTTGCTGTTTAGTTCTATTTCTTCATAAAAATCTGAATGCTAACTAAGGGTATGTCTACACAGTGACATTATTTCAAAATAACTAGCATTATTTCAAAATAACTTAGTCCGCGTCTACACAGCAGGCAGTTATTTCGAAATAATGTAGAAACACTGTCAAGCTGCAGGATTTCTTACTCCAACTCCTGTAACCCTCATTATACAAGGAGTAAGGGAAGTTGGAGGAAGAGTACTCTAGTTCCATATAAATGCTGTGTAGATGCTTCTAATCTCAAAATAAAATATTGTGAAATAAGTTATGCAATTGATGTAGCTCAATTTGCATAGCTTATTTCGAGTTAAGTCCTGCTATGTACATGCACCCTAAGGGTTCTAGTCCTGCTCCCATGGAAATCAATTGTGAAAGGTTCACTGCTTTCAGTGGTGCAACATTAGGCAATTAGGGCCTGATCCAAAGCACACCAAAATAAATTTGGCATATTTCCTCACTGGTGCACCATTAAGGACTAATTGAGCTTCCACTGGTTTAGGACAAGCTTGACAGTGTTAAATCTGATTAATCTAAATTCATAGGACATAGTCTTGACAGTCACAGAGGATAGTCTATACATTAATAAATTTTACATTCTACTTCTTGCAAAGTCTAGAGTAACAGCTTTAGTCATTAGAATTTAACTACTTCAAGCAAGGGAGTGTTCTCTAGTTCAGCAATAGGCCATATATTGTCTAGCTGAACACTGCTGGCAAATTCCACACTTTATGAAAATGAGGAAGAAAAAGAGAAATCATTACTTTAAAAAATGTCCTGGTCTATTTATTCCAATGGAGCATTAAAATCCCATTTCTCCCAGACCTGAACTGCAAGGGAACTCTTATGCATTTGAATAAGATTCAGTTACTTTAAAAACATTTATGTATATAATGTTAAGTCCATTTCTGAAGGACAGATTGAATGCCCATACTCCAGGATTATTATCTTCTGAAGTATTCACCCTTTTAACTCATGGTGACCATCCCCACAAACCCTAGGAAGCTAGTGAAGAACTCTTTAACATTTCCTTTTTGTTATCTTTTTTAGTATGTCTCCTCATTTCTATTACTTTTCAGTTGCTATCACATTACATATGCTTATTTACATATGAGAAATATTCCATACTAGTTAAAAACCACTGCCCTTAGGACAGATTTGGATATCAAAGTCAGCACCTGAGGCAGGCTCACTCACCTTTGGTGAGCTCTGACTTTTAAATATTGTGACATTATTTAGTTTAGTTATGTGAATAGAAGAGAGTATCCTATGAGCAACCCAGGGGTGCTTTGATCTTAATCATTGATCCTTTACTCATAAATATTCAGATTTTCAGCCTCCAAGTAGCTCTGATTACAGAGGTTACTTTAGCATGGTCAAAACTGAATGAAATCATTTCATCAGGTCTAAGAGCATAGTAAAACTTAGGGATTATACTCATATCACAGTATTATATCACTACTTGTGTTTGTTCAAAAGTTGTGGAAATGCTAAGCATTATTGGTAAAGTCACTTTCCTCCTAAGAAGTTTTGCCATGAAAATGCCCATGTGCAACATGAAACTATTCATGAGTAAATTCACCATCTCTCAGACAACAGCATTTGATATTACAAAATGATCATTAATGTCAATCACTAAAGGGCTGGTGTCACAGGATAGCCCTTTGGGCTTAGTGCAACCTGTGACTATTTTATGGGCATGCACTCATGGATCAGGTGGAAGACTGCCAATCACCTGTTCCTTAGATAAAAGGCTATCAAGCAGCTCACTTAAGGGAAGATTTCTACCTGGAGAGAAAGGGGCTTCCTATACCAGCCTGAAAAAAAGGAAGAGAGAGAGGTGCTGGTGCAGAAGCCTTGAAGGGAAAGGCTTATGGAAATGCCAGGGTTTAAGGAAACAAACCCTGAGCATGAGCAAGTGGCTAGAGTAATTAGATTTGGGGAAACACTACTTCTGATTTAAGATGATATCTGAATTGTGATGTTTAAACACACTAGCCCCCAGGAAGGGGTTTTATTCACAAGCAGCTGGGTGCATTTTTGGGGATCCCCATGATGATAGATTAGGTTTGATTCTGTTACCTGATTTGTGCAACCATTAGGCCAATAGACCTAATGGGCCTTAATTAAGTATTGAGCCCCATGCCTTCTTCTCCCACCTCCACATGGGGAACAGCAGTAACAAAAAAAAGCCTTCAGATGCCTTTTGTTGTCACTCAGCCAGCTTTGAAAGTTGGATGTTGGATACTTTTTCCTATCACTGTATTTCCTTTGGTTGTTGGCATACTTACACAACCTGCCTCTCTCAGACCACTGCTTTGCTTTTGTTACTCAGCTTTATTCCCCTGACATTTTGCCCTCACTGTCCTATGTCTCCCATGCCTTCCTCTTTAAAACCCCCTGCTATTTGATATGCCTTTATCTGCTTTCCTCTTACTCCCAAAATCCTTGCCTCCCCCAATAAATATTTATCAGTTAAAAAAAAATGTGATACAAGTCTGCTTATGCCTCTGACCATTTGTTTTCTTCATCCCTTCCCCCTACACTTCTGTCTTCATTCTTCAGATTTTGTGCTATAATGTCAGACTGTTTGCTTAAATGTAGATCTGAATAACAATTTTCCAGACAAACAGAATTGAAAAATTATGACTTGTGGAGCCTGAAAAATATCACAAAAGCAATCTGGATTTGACCATTTTTTTCTCTCGAATCTCAGGGTTCCAATAGATTCAACCCAATACCAAATTTCAAAATAATTGCATTTCTCAAGAATCAAAAATTACGAATTTTTGCCAGTCCTACTTATATTTACATAGTGACTACACTTAAATAAGGCCTGCACACATTACAATAATAGAAAATGGAGCTGGTCAAAATGTATTGTCAAAAATATCTGATGGAAAAATAGTCTTCTTACTAAATAAAAATGTTAGTGGAAAGCTTTCCTTTCTTTCTAAATATTCTGGGGGTTGTTATACGCAAATAAACCGTGAATCTTCATTGTTGAAAAAAGAAACGGAAAAAAAAAACCCCAACGGCATAACAAAATTTCCACCGTTTTTTAAAACTATCACACACAAAATAGTTATCATTTCCCAGTCATCTCTATACCATTGGAAAGGGAACATTCTCTATTTTCTATTGAGGCCTGCATGTTTATAATGTTGCCATCGTAAATTCGTGCAAATAATAATCTTTATAACGCACTCTGCGTGTGTCTGACAGAGAGAAAGAGAGAGAGAGAGATTAAAATAATAAATAGCATTCACACCCTTATATACTGCCATATTTTTCAAAAATAGGACCCTAACTTTTTTCATAGATACATAAGCCAAAGGGGCTATTGTGATCATCTGATCTCCTGCACAATACAGATATCAGGACTTCTCTGAATTAATACCTATTTGAACTACGGCATCTCTCGTAGAAAAACATCATCTTGATTTTTTTTAAATTTCCAGCACAACTCTTGGTAAGTTGTTCCAATGGTCGATTACCCATGCTGTTAAAAATGTGTCTTATTTCAAGTCTAGAACTCTCCAGCTCTACTTCCAGCCTTTGGGGATCTCGTTATACCTTTGTCTGGTAAACCCAAAGAGCCCTCTATTATCTGTTCTCTGTATAGCTACTTGCAGACTTTATTACATCACCCCTTAACCCTCTTATTGTTAGACTCAGTGGGCTCAATCTTTTAAGTTTATCACCATAGGGCATGTTTTCCAGCCGTTTCATGTTTTCTTTGTCTCTTCTCAAAGCCCTCTCCAATTTTTCAATGTTTTAGTTTTTCTGCTGTAGGCACCCAATTCCATAATTAAGTATCTAAATAAGTGCCCTGATTTTTCAAAAATATGGAACTCTCAGAAGTCAATGTGAACTGCTAGATAGTCAGTACCTTTGGAATCCTGTTGTGTACATATGGTGTCTATGGACAGGTGAACCAAACTTTATTCGGTCATTTTGAAATCCATGTCCTTCTAGGTAGTTGCAGTCGATTACCATGGGTGTCATTAAGCTCAGAATCAATAACAAAGTATTTTCCTTAAAATATTATGTTTTCTGACTTCTAATTTTTAATCTGATTAAGGTTTTAATATTTAATTCACAGATGCTTATCCTGTCTATTTAACTGGTCCTCTTGTGTGCTTTTCAGTGTTTCTAATAAGGTAATTAAAAACCCTTAATTACATCTACAAAAGTAGAGGGAAATGGATATTAAGATGCTTTTATATCCAAGGTTGCTACCTCACATCTAATTGTTATGAAATGACAATCCATGTTTAGCCCCCTAGGTGGTCTCCTTTGTGCCTGTCTTGTCGTTTCTGTCATTAACAAATACGTGAAGAACCATAAGTAATTCTGAAGCTTGTTCAAAAGTATAAGTAATGAGGCAAGATATATTTTGTTACACATAAAATACAATTGCCATGGCATCAGATTTTTTTTCTAAATACTTCTCAATAAAGTCGAACAGCTCCCAAACTTTTACTGATAGTTTAATGGGAATGAAGATTTGACTGAGTATTGACAGCCAATATCACCGTAGGGTTCTATAAGAGCAGGTTAAAGATGAGGGGCCAGGTTCTGGAATGTACTCAGGACCCACAAAGGGGCTAGATATTTGAAAGAGCTCAAGTCCCATTCAGAATTTCAAAAATACTTAGCACCTCTCCTATTGCAATGCAATTGGGAGTTGCAATCTACTGAACACTTCTGAAAATCTGGCCTTAACTAGCTATTAAGGTCATTTCTATGATTATTTTTGTAAACATACCAAAGAACACAATCCAAGGCTTAATTAAAGAGCAATTGCAAACAGTTTAGTTGGGGATTAATACAATATGCGGAAAGGCACATAGTCACCACATCATTCACACTCATTGCAATTGCTTGTGTTCAATAACTCACAGATGTATTCTTAATACTCTACAGCCAGCGAGCAGCACTACAGTCCCTCTGCACAGCATGACTGTGAATGTGTTGGGGTTGAAGGTGTTGTGGCTTGACTGTGCTTTATTCCATTGATCCTGGGCTGCTGTAAGAGCCATGTGGGGCTATTACAAGTCAACATAATTTTGAGTAGTCTTCAGGATGTTGTAATCTATACTGAAAATGGAGCTAACCTCCTAGTTCTTCTAGAAGCCAGTAATTGTAAAGTGGAATTACAACCAGCAATCTTAACCTTCAACCCTCAGATTCTACACTTAGGAGAAATTGATCTGACCTAAGGTTCAGAGGTCTGAAGTCCTGTCATAGTGTCCCTGTAGTAGCATGTCTTCACCTCTTGGAATTCCCTCTTATCTCTGGTTGGAGTATTTCATCAGTCTTCATCTTTGACACTGTGGTCAGCTGGACACACCCACCCCCCATTGGAGTATGGCTGGCCAGACACAAATTCTTGTGTCTTTCCCCTTGTATTTCTAGCTCTCCCAGATAGAGCTTGGCTAGTTCCTGTTAAGCAAATTAGGTGTAGCCAATTTCTATTAGCAGAGCAAATGTGGTTTAAGTAGCTTCCTATTATGTCAAAACCCTAAGGCGAGATACTTGCTTAGAAGCTATATTGCTTAAACAGAAATAATTATGTCCACCCTTATGAGTATGTATGTAATTCATGGAATGAGTGAGGAAGTGTGAATGAGAAACACCCAACCATAAGGCAGTCCAGCACCTGTTACCTTTTAAGGCAAGAAAGGACCCTGTAGAGTGCATAAATTAATGTGACAAGCAGCCAGGTAGAAATATTTTGTGTGACAAGATGTAACAGCATGCCAAGCCTGGGAATGGCCCAGTAGAAGTAAAGCCCTCCCGCAGATCCAAAGGAATCTCCGGGGACCCTCGTTGCCTTCACGGTTGATCTCCAGGAAGCTGACAGCTGGCCAGTTTCAGTCACCTGTGAAATTGAAAGTAATCTATGCTGTGCCTGCAGCCTGCCTTTAACCAAACAGCATGAATGAAGTGTGTATGTGAGTACCGTCTTACCATTAAGAATCTGGACTAAAAAACAAAGCTCAGTGCTGCTCGAGTTCACCCTTTGTCTGTGTTTATTCCCTAGCTGATTCCAAGGACAGGTAACAGAAACTGCCCACATGACTGTACCTCAGACTTTCAATGACCTTCAATGAAACCAATGTTGCGGACTCCTGGGTAACAAACATTGCAAGTGAGGAACTAGGTGAAGCAGCATCCAGCAACACAGGAAGTACAGCCCAAACAAGCCAGAGCAACAGAACCCAGCAACTGCCCAAGTGCCCATACAACTATTTAAACCAGAAACTTGCCCCAGACTGAGCAGCAGTTCAGACTCTGGCTTGCTACTGATACAGATCTCATCTTTTGCCCTATACTCACTCTGGCCTGTCTTTAGTACCTATCTCCTGACATGATTTGATATCTAATCTTGACTCCTGTCTTTGACCTCCTGCTCAGCAAACACTACCATCCCAGCTACCTGTTACCCAGCCATTACACTTAGGGTGTGTCTAGACTACAGGGTTTTCTTGAAAAAAGTGGCCTTTTTTCAGAAAAATTTCCCCTGCATCTAGACTGCTGCCATGTTCTTTCAAAAGTAAATCGAAAGAACGCAGCAGGTTTTTTTGACCGTGGAAAACCTAATTTTACAAGGAATAACGCCTTTTTTGAAAGTACTCTTTCAAAAAAAGGCGCTATGTAATGCAAACTGTGCTTTTTCAAAAGAGAGCATCCAGACTGCCTGGGTGCTCTCTTTCGAAACAGCGGCTTGCTTTCTGGAAAGTACTGGCTGTAGTCTAGATGCTCTCTTTCGAAAGAGGCTTGTAGTCTAGACGTACCCTTAGAGTATATTTTCAGTGCAGAATCATGGTCTTGGGGTAAGGAATAAGTCACTAAATTCAGCAGTGGAGCTTATCAGGAGGTCTTTGACTGGAGGAAAGGCTTCTCTCCCTGACAGTCTAAAGCTTAAATCCACACAAGGAGGTTGTGATACTGATAGCCCACTTCTAACTCAAAGATGGGAGTTCAGGATTGGATGTTAACTCAAATAGAAGTGATAAGGGAAAATAAGGATGATGTAGAATCCTGCCTAAATTGCTGAGGTTTCAATGTCCTTACTTGACCTTTTGTTTTATGAGCCAACAGAGGCAAGGAGGAAAGGTGAAATCTCTGCTTTGATGCGTACAAAAATCTCTACAATGGTTAGGCAGCCTCTGTGCTGGGAATACTGCTTATCAAACTGATCAGTATCATCTCATTGTTTTCTTATCCTCCAAAATCTCTGTTGTACCCCCCTGTTATGTTTCATCTTAAATTGTAAACTCTTGAGGACCAGGATCTGCTGTTACGTGTTTTACTGTGCTATAGCACCACACAGCCTGGCCCTCCAGACACTCACTGTACAAAAAATAGTAAATCTAAAGAATCATCAGAGCATCTCAGGGATTGTCTCCTGAATGATATATTTCATATGACATCGGGCAGCCATTGGACAAGTGGCTGCCAAATGGGAGCCAAATCTCTGCAAGCTGCATGGAAACTTTTTAAAGACACCATAATAGAGGCCCAACTTAAATGTATACTCCAAATTAAAAAACATTATAAGAGACCTAAAAAAGAGTCACCGTGGCTTAACCACCATGTAAAAGAAGCAGTGAGGGACAAAAAGGCATCTTTTAAGAAGTGGAAGTCCAATCCTAGTGAGATAAATAGAAAGGAACATAAACACTGTCAAATCAAGTGTAAAAATGTAATAAGAAAAGCAAAAAAAGATTTTGAGGAACAGCTAGCCAGAAACTCAAAAAGAAATAACAAAATGTTTAAGTATATTAGAAGCAGGAAGCCTGCTAAAAAACCTGTGGGTCCCCTAGACGATCGAGATATAAAAGGAGCAATCAAGGACGATAAAGCCATTGCGGAGAAACTAAATGATTTCTTTGCTTCAGTCTTCATGGCTGAGGATGTTCGGGAGATTCCCAAATCTGCACCGTCCTTTGTGGGTGATGAATCTGAGGAACTATCCCGGATTGAAGTGTCATTAGAGGAGGTTTTGGAATAAATAGAAAAACTTAACGTTAACAAATCACTGGGACCGGATGGCATTCATCCAAGGGTTCTAAAAGAACTCAAATGGGAAATTGCTGAACTATTATCTGTGGTTTGTAACCTATCCTTTAAATCGGCTTCCGTACCTAATGACTAGAAGGTAGCTAACGTGACACCAATATTTAAAAAGGGCGCTAGAGGCAATCCTGGCAATTACAGACCGGTAAGTCTAACTTCAGTACTGGGCAAATTAGTCGAAACAATAGTAAAGAATAAAATTGTCAGGCACGTAGAAGAACATAATTTGTTGGACAAAAGTCAACATGGTTTCTGTAAAGAGAAATCACGTCTTACTAATCTATTAGGGTATGTCTACACTACAGCACTACACTACAGTTTGAATTAGTTAATTCGAAATAAGCTAATTCAAATTAGTGCATCTAGACCTAAAAATTAATTCGAATTAGCGTTTTGCTAATTCGAAATAGCATGTCCACATTGAGTGGACCCTGAACCAAAGTTAAGGTTGGCCGGAACCAGTGCTGGCAGGGCGTCAGGTTAGGACTTAGAGCGTGGAGCTGCTGCCTCAGGCTAGCTGAGGGCTGTGCTTAAAGGGACCCAACCCCCACCCCGGACAGACAGTTCTCAGGGTTCCCCGCTTGCTTGTCTACCTCGATGAGGGACAGCAAAGCAATCCTGTCTTGGAGTGCCCTTAGTGCCCACACTCGGCACATCACAGCACTCGGCCATCAGCCCGGCTGCACTTGCCTCAGGCTGCCATCCGGGGGTGTCAATCAGGGGGCTGTCAGGATCCAGGAGGCCCCGCAGGAGAGCTTCCACCCTGAGGAGCCCGCAGAGCCACCCCAGTCCTCCCCATCGGGGGCTCGTGCCCCATTCCTCCCTCACCTCCTTCCACTTACCCCTTCCTAGCCCCCCTTCCTGATGTAAAAAATAAAGGACACATGTTCAAAAATAGAAACTCTCTTTATTTAACAAAACTGGGGGGGGGGGGGATTAACCTCTGGGGAGACTGGGAAAAGGAGGTGGGAGAGGGGAAGAAAGAGGGTGGGAGAGGGGAGGTGGAAACCTGGGAGGAGGGAGCTGGAAGGGGGAAGCCAGGGGAAGAAGGAGGAGGGGAAGTATAAAACTATGGTACGCCATACCTTCAGTACTGTGTACAGATGTGGTCTCCTCACCTCAGAAAAGATATTTTGGCCTTGGAAAGGGTTCAGAAAAGGGCATCTACAATGGTTAGGGGTTTGGAACAGGTCCCATATGAAGAAAGGCTAAAGAGACTGGGACTTTTCAGCTTAGAAAAGAGGAGACTGAGGGGGGATATGATAGAGGTCTATAAAAGCATGAGTGGTGTGGAGAGGGTGAATAAAGAAAAGTTCTTCATTAGTTCCCATAATAGAAGGACTAGAGGACACCAAATGAAATTAATGGGCAGCAGGTTTAAAACTAATAAGCGAAAGTTCTTCTTCACACAGCACATAGTCAACCTGTGGAACTCCTTGCCACAGGAGGCTGTGAAGGCTAGAACTATAACAGAGTTTAAAGAGAAATTAGATAAATTCATGGAGGTTGGGTCCATGGAGTGCTATTAGCCAGGGGGTAGGAACGGTGTCCCTGGCCTCTGTTTGTGGAAGGCTGGAGATGGATGGCTCGAGACAAATCGCTTGGCCATTGTCTTCGGTCCATCCCCTCCAGGGTACCTGGTGCTGGCTGCTGTCGGCTGACAGGCTACTGGGCAAGATGGACCTTTGGTCTGACCCAGTACGGCCATTTTTATGTTCTTATGTTCTAAGCTCAGGGCTCAGGGTTGGGGGTCTCACTGGACCAACTTGATTTTCATGCAAACCTGCTCCTGGGTTCGCATGTGGCCTCTGGTGGCAAGGCTGGCAGCCATGCGGCTGTTGATGGCCGCGTTCCTGTGGCTAGTGCGGAGATCGTGGACGTTTGAGGCCTCCCCCCAAACCTCGATGAGGTCCACGATCTCCGCACTAGACCAGGCAGGCGCCCACCTCTTGCGGCCCCGGGCAGGCTCCTGGAAGCCACCAGCCTGGTCCTGGGAAGAGGCGGAGGGCTGGGTGGCAGCGGGTGGCTGGGTCATCCCGTGCCAGGTGCAGGGTCTGCTGGCTGGGTCCTGGCAGGCTTGCAACTGGCACAAGCACTGTAGCCAGACCGTGCCCCTTTAAGGGCTCCAGGGCCGGGAGGGGGGCAGAAGAGTTTCCCTGGTTTGGCCCAGAGTGGCCACCAGGGCAACCTGGGAAGGGCTAGCCTCCAGCTAGTTCGAATTAATTGGCTACACAGCCCTTAATTCGAACTACTTAATTCGAACTACGCGTTACTCCTCATAGAATGAGGTTTACCTAGTTCGAATTAAGCACTCCGCTAGTTCGATTTAAATTCGAACTAGCCGTTTGTATGTGTAGCCCCTATTAAAGTTAATTCGAACTAACGGCTGTTAGTTCGAATTAGCTTTGTAGTGTAGACATACCCTTAGAGTTCTTTGAAGGGGTTAACAAACATGCAGACAAGGGGGATCCAGTAGATACAGTATACTTAGATTTTCAGAAAGCCTTTGACAAGGTCCCTCACCAAAGGCTCTTGTGTAAATTACATTGTCATGGGATAAGAGGGAAGGTCCTTTCATGGATTTTGAACTGGTTAAAAGACAGGAAACAAAGGGTAGGAATAAATGGTAAATTTTCAGAATGGAGAGGGGTAACAAGTGGTGTCCCCCAAGGGTCAGTCCTGGGACCAATCCTGTTCAACTTATTCATAAATGATCTGGAGAAAGGGGTAAGCAGTGAGGTGGTAAAGTTTGCAGATGATACCAAACTGTTTAAGATGGTCAAGACAGAAGCAGACTGTGAGGAATTCCAAAAAGATCTCACCAAACTGAGTGATTGGGCAACAAAATGGCAAATGAAATTTAATGTGGATAAGTGTAAAGTAATGCACATCAGGAAAAATAACCCCAACTATACGTACAATATGATGGGGGCTAATTTGGCGATGACAAATCAGGAAAGAGATCTTGGAGTTATCGTGGATAGTTCTCTGAAAACTTCCACACAGTGTGCAGCGGCGGTCAAAAAGGCAAATAGGATGTTAGGAATTATTAAGAAAGGGATAGAAAATAAGACACAGAATATCTTACTGCCCCTGTATAAAACTATGGTACACCCACATCTTGAATACTGTGTACAGATGTGGTCTCCTCACCTCAAAAAAGATATTTTGGCCTTGGAAAAGGTTCAGAAAAGGGCAACTAAAATGATTAGGGGTTTGGAATGGGTCCCATATGAAGAGAGGTTAAAACGACTGGGACTTTTCAGTTTAGAAAAGAGGAGACTGAGGGGGGATATGATAGAAGTATATAAAATCATGAGTGGTGTGGAGAGGGCGAATAAAGAAAAGTTATTTATTAGTTCCCATAATAGATGAACTAGAGGACACCAAATGAAATTAATGGGTAGCAGGTTTAAAACTAATAAAAGAAAGTTCTTCTTCACACAGCGCGTAGTCAACCTGTGGAATTCCTTGCCAGAGGAGGCTGTGAAGGCTAGCACTATAACAGAGTTTAAAGAGAAGCTAGATAATTTCATGGAGATTAGGTCCATAAAAGGCTATTAGCCAGGGGATAGAAATGGTGTCCCTGGCCTCTGTTTGTCAAAGGCTGGAGAAGGATGGCAGGAGAAAAATCGCTTGTTCATTGTCTTCGGTCCACCCTCTCTGGGGCACCTGGTGCTGGCCACTGTCGGCAGACAGGCTACTGGGCTAGATGGACCTTTGGTCTGACCCAGTACAGCCATTCTTATGTTCTTATGTTCTTATTCTTATAAGTTTTCATTTCTGTTTAATAAAAGTTGTTTGTATATAAAGGAAAATTCAAAACATTTATCCTGTGGATTTTTTTACTATGTATAAGATTTAATTTTGTTTTAAACTCGTATTTCATATATATATATATATATATATATATATCCATACAATTTCATCTAGTAGCTTTATGGTGAACTTAACAATGAACCTGTCTCTTTTTATTTTCCATTGCTTTGTGCATGCTGTTTAGAATTCTAAAAAACTGTGCTGTATGAGATAACACAATTACGATTGCCCTTGAAATACATTGATTAGCGTAAACAACAAAGAGTCCAGTGGAACCTTAAAGACTAACAATTTTATTATAGCGTAAGCTTTCATGAGTTGAAGGTCAGTTGCAACTCACGAAAGCTTATGCCATAATAAATCTGTTAGTCTTTTAGGTGCCACTGGACTCCTAGATTTTTTTCCCTCCTGAAACAGACTAACATGGCTACCTCTGAAAACTGACTGGTGTATCATTCTAACAGTGATACTCAAACTTTTTGACCCATGTCCTTCCCCACTCAATGCAGACCTTTCTGCAGACCGCCAGACAACTACCCATGTTGACAAAATGGGTGCAGGAGCAGGGTGGGGGCGGAGGGTCTCAGCAGGAGAGGTGTGTGAGGTGCGGATGGAGATGTGGGGTCTGGGCATGAGGGGATGGAGGTGCTTACCTGGTTCCATACCTTCCACTGCTCCCATTGACCATGATTCTTGCCAATGGGAGCAACAGTGGCAGCACACTGAGCTACTTCCTTCCCCTGTAAGCCAGATTTGGCACATAAGACTCACCCCTTCACACCTCAGCGGGAAGCTGATGAGGGAGGGTGAGCCTCAAGCCTGTGGCCCACCTGCAAGACTGTTGCAGACCACATTTTGAGAACCACTGTTTTAGAGCATTCAGGGTTATAACACTTAGAACTAAGCTTTACATACAAGCATAATCAGGATGAATCTGATAGCAATAGAACATCATTGATTCCAACTAAAATATACTAAATTATACTAGATGAAGATCTGGCCTACCTTTTATTTTATTTTATTTTTGCCTCTGACGCAGTACAGCCGCCAAAATTCTCTTGTTATAATCAGCTTTTGTTAAGAGTTTACTGTGACAATGAGAAACATCAAGATCCTAGAAAATATTAGTGGGACCCAAAAGGTATGTACTTTTATTATAATGTCTCAAGCTACTGGTTATCAGAATAAATGTTAATTTGTCAAATGACACTGTTGAGGACCCATTTTTGTAATTTAGGATTTTGAAAGAATCGCTATTAGTGGTTTGCACTCTGTGTTGATTCGTTTAGAACAAGTTCATTGCACTCAGAAAGGGCTCCTTGTACTCTTCCATTCCTCCACCATCCCCACCACCCTCTTCCTGATACAAGCTCCTTGTACGTCACTCTCCATCCCCCTCTATTTCAGGGACTACATTCAACCCCTCTATGTCCTGTCCCTTGTGCTGGGTTCCTTCATTCTTCTGACATGCTTGCCAATTCCTTTTTTTTTCCTTGCCCCATTCCTCCCTTCCTCCCCACCCCACACATACCAAACTGTCCATTCTCTCTAGTCTGCCAGGAGATGTGTGCCCACTCTCCCTCCCCACACCCAAACCTTTCTTAGTTCTTTTCTTTCAGTCAGGAAAATAAGTCATTCGGGGTGTCAACATTTTAAACTAGGTTGAGAAAGGAGTAGGCTAGAAGGTGTTAATGACTGCCATCCACCAAGTCTTTGATCAACTGACGCGATTACAGAGTTGCTTGGAATAGCTGGCTCTGCTAGCCAGATGTCAGAGGAAGCCAATGTGTGTCCCCCATTCTCTATCTTTCAGAATTCTGATTTCAGTCCCTGAAACTGTAAAATCGATCAGCTGCGGCATTAACACATCACGTGAGAAAGATGTCAGAGGAGGGCAGAGACTCCCTTTGCTCAGCCAGTTAGTATATGTACTCAGTGCTTTTTCTGTTAAAAACAAACAAACAAAAAACGGTGCCGGTACTCCAAGGAAAAAGTTGAGCTCTGACTGGAGGTGCTGGTACTGTGTTTGGAGGTGCTGGTACTGTGTTTGGAGTACCAGGCAGTACCGTCACAAAAAAATGAACTGTATGTACTAATACTGAGGATAAAGAAGCTGTATTTAAAGAACATTTACCATCATTCTGTCTCAAACTGTTGAAGGAAAAGAGGTTTTACTGTGCATTCATCTTAAATCAATGACTATTATACATGCCCAAATTAAAGATTGCAAAACAAATCAACAAAAACCAGTGTAATCTCATCCTGTTTCCACCAAAGTCAATGACTGAACTATCACTTGCAAGAGATGTGAAGCAGGATCAGCTGTTGTACACTGGTGGTGGTTGCTTGTTTTGTATTGATGAATGTAATTTAACAGAGAGGTGGGGAGGAAGCAGTTTTTATGGAATGTTTTTGACTCCAGACTGATATTATCTTTCATGTACAGAAACTGTTGACCTCCTGCTCCTCTAATTCAATATACTAGAGGGGACCCATGTCCATATAGAGCATCAATAAAGTTAGGATTGAGGCTTAAATATTTATGGGAAACTGTAGTTATTTAATTTAATTTCTATGAAATATTCAGACAGTTCAGGTAAATCGATATCTGAGACTTGTTATTAAATCAGTATTATATATCTGACATACTGGGATGGTTTTAATCTAAGGAAGCAGTTTATTTTCTAATATTGTAACATGATTACTGGGCTGGATGACTGAGTTATACCAGGAAGCACTTCCTCAGGCAATCTGACGACAGTATACACTATATCAGGGGTTTTAAAATTCTGGGTAGCAGCTTGTAAGGGCAAGCTGCTAGCTGGCTGCGAGATGCTTTGTTTACCTGCACCTCTGCAAGTATGGGTGAACACAGCTCCCATTGGCCGTGGATCATCATTCCCGGCCAAAGGGAGCTCCAGGAAGTGGTCACATCATTTCCCGCAGCTCCCATTGGCGCGGAACAGTGATCCGCAGCCAACAGGAGTTGCAATCACCTCTACCTGTGGAGGTGCAGCTAAACAAAGCATTTCGCAGCCAGCTAGCAGATTGCCTTTACAAGCCATGACTCAGAGTTTGAAAACCCCGTAACTATATAATAGATCAGTAGCTTCTTTGGCTTGGTTATTTTAGATCATGGGTCTGGAAGTGAGGCAAACCAACAACAACAAGTGTTTAATTTGTGCGAGGCTTGCCAGGGCTAAGCACCTTTAGGCATCGCAATTTGTAGGCCTGGCACCTTGGGGCTTGCTGCATCAGTTCATACTGTAAAGAACTGTTTGAGCACCCAGCATCTCTTTCATTGCAAAAGAAGCAGTGAAAAAAAAATCTTTAAAGACTAATGGAGGGAGGATATCACTGCATATTTCATATGTTGTTATCTTTTCAATTATTTCTGGTATCAAAAGGGCTTAGTCTACATTGTAAACCAATAACATGCAACACTTTCTTTTCTCAAAACAGCTTTTGTTGCCAAAATGCAATAAAACACCTGGAAAGTTTTTGCAAATGTCCCAAAAGTGTGTGTCTTTTTTAGAGACTTAGAAGTCAAAACTACTGACACCATTATGTTGAAATTTTGGTTTACTCTCGTCTCAAGCTTGCTTATTTTAAGCTAAGTTTCAGCACAAAGTGAATTCTTACAGCCTCTTAAGAGACACCCCCCAAAATTGAGCTTTAAATAGAAACAATTATATAACTCTCTTATTTTATGGTAAAAACAGTAGATATCCCTTTGCAATGAACAAAACAATACAAGGAAAGGAAAGCACTGCAATAATGTTATAGCATTAAAATGAAATGATTTATAAGAATCACTTCATTTACTCTTTCACAAACAGCTGCACAGAGAATTTTTTGCTCTCTGCAGTAAATATGAGTTTTTAATGTGCTTTCAAAAACATTCTGTAATTATGTGACTATTTTGGGGAACAGGGAAGGAGTAGTGTTTAAGCAGGGTACTGAAAAGTCCTAAGTTCTGTCACTATTCTGCCACCTATTTATACTGTATCATTGGATAAATTCTTCCTACTAACATTCCCACTAACTTCATTTCGGTATTGGATTGGACTCTTCAGGGCCAACTGTAGTCAATGGAGCTATGCCACTTCAGATTGGCTGAGTATCTGGCTCTAATTCCCCTGTCCCTTAGCCCATCAGAAAGCAAAAGACTTTTGCAAGCACAAGCTAGGTTTGCTAAGTGACAACAATGTACTTTTCCTGCACATCACTGACAAACCTCAAGTGCTTAAAATCAAGGAAATGAAAAATTAAGGATGTCATAAATCCTCCAGTGTTCACATATGAACTGAACCAGTTCCCATTAAAGTCAACATGAGTCTTTCAATTTACTTTACTTGGAACTGGATAGGGTCCATAATAAACAAACACATTGGCCCTGATTCTCCTCTTCTCTGTGAAAAGTGACCAAATTTATAAAAGGGGCTTCCTGGTGGCATAGGCATAGTTTAGCAGCACTACATTGTTCCCTTCTCATGGTACAGGGGCCATGTCAGGAGAAGTAATCAGAGTGCACATCACTTGAGTTATTCTGTGCCAGCACGGTAATCCATAGATGGCTGAGACACAGCTGTAATTTACAGTGGCTTTGATGCAGACCCTAGGATAGAGAAATGTAAAAGTAGCTTCAAGCCACCTTTAGCCTCTCCCAGACAGTTCTACCCCTCGTACAATGTGGCCAGGCCTTTCTTTCCTATCTTTTTAACCAGTTACTGATCTATAAGAGGAGCTACCTGTGATGGGACCTCCCTTCTCCTTTCCAGAGAGCCACCTGATATACTGGGGTCCCACTGAGCCTGCCCATTACACCAACCTGAACTCCTTCAACCTGTCCATTCTCAGGCCCTCAAGCCTTCTCTAGCACATACACACAGGTAGGGCCATATACCCAGCTGCAAAAGGACATGCAAAGTGATGTCAGCTCTGAGTGGGAAGACTTATCTTAGGGATTGCCCAGCACTCAAGTGCACACCCCCTCTGTAGTAAAAAGTATCTTGCACTGCACAGAAAACTGCAATAGTGCAAAATCATGAAATTAGTTCCTATTCTCAATATGGAAGAAAATATACACAGCTTCTTCACAGTTCTGAATTGTGCAAACTGGGCTTTTTAGAAAACAAAACAAATGTATTAACTACAAAGGATAGATTATAAGGTACAGGCGACCCCCGACTTATGACTGCCCAACTTACAACCCCCCACATTTACGACGCAGACTCCATGCATCAGTACCAGTGCCAGCCAGCAGCAGGCGACATTTGAACTGGCACCCTGCCAGGCTGGGGCCTTGTCCCAGGCCCTGATCAGCGCCTCTGTGGGCCTGAGACATTTGCGTGGTCTGTCCCTAGCGACCGCCCTGCTCCAGCCCAGCATGGCCTCTCAAGCCCAGTGCACTGGGGACTACAATTCCCAAGAGGCAAAGCGGATGGCTGTTTCTCCCACTGCATGGCCTCATGGGAATCGCAGCAGGCGGCTGTTTCTCCTGCTGCGTGGCCTCATGGGAATCGCAGCAGGAGAGGCTGGGAGCTGTGGCTGGCTCTGTTACAGTAGCTCCCTGCCCGGTTGTATTTTTAGGGTATGAAATGGGTTTCCAGGAATGGAACCACCATTTATAACATTGTGCCTATGGAAAATAAGGGTCTGACTTATGACAGCTCGACTTACGATGGTTCTCCAGGAACCAATTAGGTAGTAAGTGTGGGGGTCGCCTGTATAGCAAACACATCAAAGCAGATTACTGAGCAAATAAAACAAACTTGCAAACTAAGCTTAATACACTACAGAAACTGGCTACAAATAGTAATTTTTGCATCATAAATAGTTTTAAGCACCTCCACAGGCCAGACACCTTTCCAGCCTTGAGCCACTCCTTTGCTTCTCCAGTGCAGTCTTAAGTGTTTACAGCAGTCATTTTGGACCAGGATTTCCTTGAAGAATAGAACTTTCCCTGATTAACTCACACCCCAGCTTTAAATAGGATTTGCACATGGCAGGAATCCTTTGTTCCCCAGTTTGACCACAACCTCCTTCTAATGGAAAATTCTAGTAGTCCAAGGTGGTGTGTCCAGTATCAGGTGACAAGATCACCTGACCTTGCAGTGTCAAAGAAGCATCCCAGGAAACTTCTCAGGAAGGGTAAGATTAGCATCTTCAAAGTCCTACTTCCTGACTAATGCCCATCCAGGCAGATTGCATTTTCTTGAATGAACATTCCCCGGTGCAAACCACAGTTGTGATTATTACATACTCAGTATTTCTAGCTTTAGACTCAGAAATGATACACGCGTACAAACAGGATAATCATATTTAGTAAATTATAACTAGGCCTGTCAAGTGATTAAAAATTTTAATCGCGATTAATCGCATGATTAAAACATTTAATCTCAATTAATCGCATGAAGTGCCCCTTTGAAATGCTGTGGAGTCCTCAGCTTATCCCAGGCTCAGTGCAGCTGCCCCTTTGGAACGCAACGGTGGCGTTTCCAAGGGGCAGCACCATGGGAGCCCGGGATCAGCTGGAGACTCCAGCTGATCCCGGCTCCATGCAGCGCTGACCCTTGGAAACGCTGCTTCAAACAGGCAGTGCTGCACAGATCCCGGAGTCAGCTGGGGATTCCAGCTGATCCCAGGCTCCTAATGCACTGCCCCTTTGAGGCGCCGGAGTGGAACTTCAGAGGGGCAGCGCAGCATTAATGCCTGCGATTAATGTATAAAAAAAATTAACATATTCATCTTGCCCTACATTAATTGCAGGCATTAACACACATCAATTGACAGCCCTAATTATAACCTTTCCAATGATATCTTTCATGACCTATCTTGCATAAAACATATCTTAGTTATGTCATATTCATATTATAACAATATTTCTATGAAGAATACTGGTATAGTGTCACACTTCCTTCTGTCCCATGACTCCTTTCTTTGCTTAAGTGCCTTTAGTGAGGAACCTTGTCAAAGGCTTTCTGAAAATCCAGCCACAATATTGGACTGGATCACCCTTGTCCACATGCTTCTTGACATCCTCAAAGAATTGTAATAGATGGGAGAGGCATGGTTTCCCTTTACAAGAGCCATATTTACAAGAGCCTAATTTATTGTATATATCTAGGTAGGGGAGCTGACAGACTTGCTGGGCCCTTGGGCAAGGGGGGACAGCTCTGTGCTCTTGAAAGCATGGGGCTTTGAATGAAAGGGGCATGTCCGAGGCAGCCAGCCATGGGCACCTCCCAAAACACACCTCTAGCTCCAGCCCCGTCCTCTAGCCAGCCCTGAGAGCCACCCAGAATACTCTGCAGAGTGCTCTGGCAGCAATTTATAGAGCCACTGTTGCTCCTGCAGAAGTGGAGGTGGGCCTTTTGAATCACCAGACCCTGGGGCAATTGCCTCTCCCATTGACAGGCCTGTATCTAGGGGTACGTTCAGACTACAGGCTTTTGTCGACAGAAGTTTTGTCGACAGATACTGTCGACAAAGCTTCTGTCAACAAAGAGTGTCTAGACTACATCCAGTTCTGTCGACAAAGCAAGCCGCTTTGTCGACATGACAGTGTAGACGCAAAGGACAGCGTAGGTGCAATAACTCCTTCTGTCAACAGAACTCTGTCAACAAAAGGCGTTATTCCTTGTAGAATGAGGTTTACAGGCATTGACAAAACTGCTGAGTTCTGTTGACGTTATGTCGACAGAACTCAGCGACAATGTAGACGCAGGTATAGTTTTGTCGACAAAACCCTGTAGTCTAGACACACCCTAGGCATCTGATAATTCTGTTCTGTTCTTTATATAATTTGAACCAATCTGCCTGTTACTTAAATTAGGCTTAGAGGCCTGTAATAGCCAGAATTGCCTCTATAGTCTTTTTTTTTTATAAAGTGGTGTTACATTATCTATCCTCCAGTATTCTTGTAAAGAGGCTGATTTAAGCTATAGGTAACATATCACAATCAGTACGGCAATTTCCTATTTGAGTTTCTGTAGAACCCTTGGGTGAATACCCTCTCTTCCTAGTGACTTATTACAGTTTAATATATCTATTTGTTCCCACACCTCCTCTACTGACACCTCAATCTCAGAGAGTTCCTTAGAAGATTGACTTGGTTGTGGAGATAACCCCCATATGCTCTGCATGAAGAGTGATGCAAATAATTCATTTAGCTTCTCCACAACAGCTTTGTCTTCCCTGAATGCTCCCCCTATTGTCCAGTGCTCCCTCTGGACCCCATTGTTTGGTAGGCTTCCTGCTTCGGTTGCAGTTAGTTTTGGTGTCCTAGCTAGTTGCTTGTCAAATTCATTCTTGGCTAGGCTTACTATATTTTCATACTTGACTTCCTACACTTGAATTTCCTAGATCAAGATTATAAATGTAGGGGATGATTTAGCTTGTTCTCTCTTCCCTCTGTACTTCAGATCTTCATGAGAAATTGACTTCACGCCAGTTATGTAAGCTGGCTTTAATGTTGCAAAATTTGAGCAAAATCCAGAAGTTCTTATTTACTCCTTACTGTGGCAAAGTTCCATTGACAACAGTGATTAAGGAGGACAGATGGAAGAGTTTGACTCATTTCTTTAAAGAAAAAGAACAAAAAACAAAAAAGCTCAGAAAGAATAATTCTTTCTTAAAAAAAAGAACTCAACACTTCCTTGATCTCTTTAAGTTCAAAAAAGAAATATGTGATTAAAAAAGAAATACCCATATGCAAGCAGGCCATACCTACACCACTAAATATTTGCTTCATTCATGCAGACTGTAGTCCATGGATGGGACAAAGTTCTTGAGTGAAAATAATCTATGGTGGAAGCATCCAGAAGAGAATCTTTAACAATGCATCTGGTCCAAATAATGTAAACCTGTCAAAAAGCAGATCAAAGAAACTTTTATCAGCCATTGACAGAAATAGTCCATCATAACTCAAATTACATATACCTACAGACTTTTTCTCTCTTAAGCAAAAACTCAAGAAATATGACCCTCATTGAGGGTCTATATCAGATGAATGCTATTAAACTAGATCTATAGGGAGGGTAGGAAGTATTATTTATAAATTGAGATAACATGCATTATGATATAGTGAAAATTGTGTATGCAATACTAATCAGCTTCTTTTTCCAATGAACATTGGTGTAGAATAGTTTGGCATGATCAAATCACGGTTAATATTTTCCTTTTTTTAACCAAACTACTTAATCCCCTATGCTTTCTGATTTCCTTCATGGAGTGTATTTAATTTTCATGAGGTCACATGGCAGAAGAACAAATATTTAATGAGGGAAATACCAGAAACAGAAACAGACCAGAGATTATTTTTTAAACTCTATTACCAAACCTTTACATAAAAACAAAAGAAAAAAGTCATAGTTTTCCTCCTAGTGTTCTCATTAGTCCTATTTATTTAAACAATAGAGGTGGGTTTAGTGCTGCGAGCTTCAATATTGAAGTACACAGATTCAGTAGAATCCTAGATTTTAATCCTGAAAGGTTGTTTCAGTATTTTATCTTTCCAAGCTAGATAATTTGAGAATATTACTAGCATATTGTCTCAATAATTATTTGCACTTTGCAGACAAAATAAGCACAGTCCCTTCCCCCAGACAACTTCAGAATGTTGGTAGGATGCAACTAGTGAAAGAAGCACACAGTAGGGACAGGAGAACAACATTTACAATAATGAAGTCTCAAGGTTACAGTGGCTTTTATGCACAGTTTTTATATCTATTTATATAGTAGATAGATATACCCAAAACAGCTTGGCAGGAATGTTTTGACAAATCCAGAGAGAGAACAGATATCCCATGAGTCAGGACACTCACCTGGCATGTGGAAAACCTACTTTCAAGTCTTTGCTCTGCCTGATTTGTAGTAGGGTTTTTTTTTTTTGTTTTGTTTTTTAACATTGATGCCCCACATTTTAGAGAAGTGCCCTAACCTTCAGGCTAAAGAGTCAGTCTCTCTCCATAAGCCTCAGTCAGTGCCCAGGTTAGATGTGCTCTGGGAATGAATCAGGGTTATATAGTGAAGGAGATTGCCAAATATAGGAGCTTGCCTTATTTGTTGCAGAAGATGGAAAGTGTGTAGTGAATGTGTGAAGGCAGACCATAACAGGAAAAGAAAGGAGGATCTGATGTTTAAAGCAGTCAATATGGCCCTGGAGAATTGGAGTCTATCCCTGCCTCTGCCACAGAGTGTGTGATGTTGGGCAAGTCATTTAATCCAAACTTTTCACTGCTGGTCATTGTATGTTTTTATTTTCTGGATGCTCAACTTAAGATTCAAAAGTCTGATTTGCAAAAGCTGTGCAGTCACAAATAGTGCTCACTGGGAATTTTTCAATTACTTTTTTCTCACAAGGTTATTGAAACTGAAACTGGTTGTGGAAATGGGTCAGTTTTGTTGAATTTCCTAACTCAAAAAAAATTAGAAAAAGTATAAAATTGCCCAAACAGGACATTTTGACACTTATAAGAAAAGTTTCCATTTTTTATTTCAAAATTATTTTTACTTTGAAATGTAACTTAATTTGCATTAAGAAAAGGTAAGAAAAAAAGGGGACAAAATCAGAGCAAATTATTAAAATAAATGTTTCAGTTGACCCAAACCAAATTATGTTTTGTTTTGTCAGTTCATGAATGAAAACATGAAGATTTTGAGATTTTGTCCAGATACAAGATGGGATTTTTTTTTCAAAATATCAGAAATTCCCTCAGGAAAAAAAAACATTTCTCAATCATACAATCATAGAGTACGTCTAGACTACATGGCTCCGTCAACGGAGCCACGTAGATTAGGTTTGTAGACATAGGAAAATGAAGCGGCGATTTAAATAATCGCCGCTTCATTAAATTAAAATGGCTGCCACGCTGTGCGGATCAGCTGTTTGTCGGCTCAGCGCGGTAGTCTGGATGTTCCGCGGTCGACATCAAAAGCCTTTGTCGACCTCTCCGTTATGCCTCGTGGGATGAGGTTTACCAGGGCGGTCGACAAAGGCTTTTGATGTCGACTGCGGAGCGTCCAGACTGCCGCGCTGAGCCGACAAACAGCTGATCCGCACAGCGTGGCAGCCATTTTAATTTAAATGAAGCGGCGATTATTTAAATCGCTGCTTCATTTTCCTATGTCTACAAACCTAATCTACATGGCTCCATCAACGGAGCCATGTGGTCTAGATGTACCCATAGACTACTAGAACTGGAAGGGACTTGAGAGGTCAGCAAGTCCAATCTCCTGCCCTCACAGCAGAACAAGCACTATTTAGATCAGGGGTGGGGAACCTCAGGCCAGGGGCCGGATGTGGCCCCTGGCTTGCCTAAATCCAGCCCCTGAGGCTCAGGGCTCCCCTCCTAGCATTACTGAGGGACTGGAGCATACACAATCTACTAGCCTGGGCCCTACTAGGCTCTGGTGTGAGAGGGGAATGTGGGGAGTGTCTTTCTCCTTCCCAGTTAAGGACCACATCAGTGAGGGTTTGGGGTGGTTTTTTTTTTTTTTTTTTTACTTCTCACCTGTGTGCAGCCCCTGACTGATTTTTCCGTGGGTCAGCAACCCCCAACTGAAAAAAGGTTGTCCAGCCCTGATCTAGATCATCCCTGACAGATGACTGTCTAATCTGCTCATAAATATCTCCAATCATGGAGATTCCACAGTCTCCTAGGCAATTTATTCCAGTGCTTAATCACCCTGGGTATGTCTACACAGCAAAGTTATTTCGAAATAACAGACGTTATTTCGAAATAACTTTACTAGTGTCTACACAAGCCAACCGCTATTTCAAAATTAAATCAAAATAGCGGAGGGCTTATTTCGAACTTGGTAAACCTCATTCCACGAGGAATAGAGCCTATTTCGAAATTGCTATTTCGAAATAAGCGCAGTGTAGACACGTAATAGGGGCTATTTAGAAATAGGAGGGCCTCCTGCCCTTCCCAGGGTGCCCTGCTGGCCACTCTGGCCCCAACCAGGAAAACTCCTCTCCTCCCCCCCGCCTCGCCCCAGAGCCCTTAAAGGGGTAGAGTCTGGCCACAGTGCCTGTGCCAGCTCCAGGCCTACTGGCCCAGAGCCAGTACTCGCTGCCCCTGACCCAGTGGCCCCAACATGAGCCAGCAAGCCACTGCCAGCCAGCCCTCCACCACTCTCCAGGACCAGTCTGCCAGCTCCCAGGAGCCTGCCAGGGGCTGGAAAATGTGGGCGCCTTCCTGGTCCAGTGCAGAGATCAGGGACCTCATTGAGGTTTGGGGGGATGCCTCCAACATCCATGATCTCCACACTAGAAGGAGGAACACAGCTGTCTACAGCTGGATGGCTGCCAGCCTGGCCACCAAAGGTCCATGTGAACCCAGGAGCAGGTTCAGATGAAAATTAAGGAGCTATGGCAGACGTATGCCAGGGCCGAGGGCAGCTCCCAAACAGGGGCAGACCCAGACACCTGCCCCTATTTTGATGCCCTGGACCGCATCCTGGGGGGCGGGATGGTCCGTGCCCCCCAGGTGGTCATCGACCCTGGGCCCTGATCAGGGCACGGAGGAGGAGGAGGACCAAGAGCCGCAGGAGCCCGGAGGGAGCATGCTGTGCAGCCAGGACCCGCGAGCCGTCCCAGCAAGCCTGTTGCCGGTGTCGTCCGAGGCCAGGGAGGCAACAACATGTGAGTGCCATCACTGTCCCCTTATGCGGGAGCAGGAAGGGAGGGAGCCCAGGGACTGCACGTGTGAGCCTTGCTGACCACAGATCATGCAGCAACCTGTGCATGTGCTGTGCCACCCCTGGGCATGTGGCCCGAGCTGGCTGCCACACAGGGGCCTAGGCCTGTTACCCACACGTGTGTATGTATGAAGGCACATGACATGCTCCTGACCCCGGGGTGGGACACAGCAGGACGCCCTCCCTCCACAAGCCCCCTTGACACAGAGACAGGGGATATCTCCCCCCCACACACACAGACCCACACCACATACAGCACAGGAGCATGGGTGCACTCCCAGGCCAGCTCCCACTCCTGGGGATAGCAGGACATCCTGAACATGGCCTCTGTGCGAGCACATCAACTCTGATGGTGCAGAGACCTGTCGTCCTCACCTTGCAGAGTAGGGCTGGGCTTCACCCACTGTGTCCCCAGGGATAACTGACCACTTCTCTTGTTCGTCCACAGCCGCACCAGCTGTGAGTGCAGGGCGCACCACTCCGCCCGGGACATCCTCCCACACCCGGGCACTCTGCAGGCTGACCCATGCCCAAGAGGACTACCAGAGGCAGCACTGGGGATACTGCGAGGCCTGCACCGCCCTCACGCTCGACCACTGGGTGCACAAAGACCTGCAGCTCTGGCGCGAGAGCTGGCGGAAGCTGCTTGTCCAGGGCTGTGCCATCTGCAACCACCTGCAGATCCTGGTGCAGAGATTGCTGCCTCCTGCCACTCCAGCCCCTGCTGCCTCCCCAGCTACCGCTCCTCCTCCCACTCCTGCTCCCCCTCCCACTTCTTCCTGCCCACCCTCCATAACCTCTCTTCCCCGGGGACACCGAGGCCCCCACACCTGCAGTGCTGGGAGACAGGTGGGCCGGCAAGATCCTGAGCCCTGAGCTTCTCCTCCCCCTTCCTCCCCTTGCTTCCTGCTTCCAGCTCCCTCCTCCCAGGTTTACCCCTCCCCTCTCCCACCCTCTCATCTCCCCTCTCCCGCCTTCTTTCCCCATGTCCCTGACCCTGATGTGGTGGTCGGGGAAGAAAGTCCTGGCATGCAGCCTCTGGCACACGGAGGAGTTGCAGTACACCCATGCTTCATGTGCTCTGCCGGACCAGCCCACATTGATGTCCACAGGGTGGCCCTGGTGGTCAGACACAGCCTGTAGGATGACCAAGAAGTATCCCTTCCGGTTGATGTAGAGGGAGGCCTGGTGTTCCGGGGCACGGATGGGGATGTGTGTCCTGTCGATGGCCCCCCCTCTCCCGCAGCTGGGGAAGCCCATGGTGCCAAACCTCTTGACCAGACGTGTCCACATAGGCAAGGCTGATGACTCTGCGGAGCAGCACTCTGTTGATGGCCTTGACCACCTGCACAGGGGGACACAAAAGTGAGAGTCACTGGGGTGCAAGGGTGGCTGAGAGTGCTCCCTACCCAACACTGCCCCGCGCCCCCACTCCCCAGGAGCAACCCCACCTGCAATCCTGGCCACCGCGGGCAGTCCTTAGTGCGGGCGGGACAGAACAAACCCCCCAGGGAGGGGACTTTCATCCCCTCTCCCCCTTTTCCCATTCCCATTCCCTCCTTGCACTCCCCCACTCCTGGCACAGTGGCTGGAGATTGCCATACCTGCATGAGCACTGCTCCAACGGTGAATCTCCCTATGCTGAACTGGTTTGCCATGGATTGGTAGCTATTCGGCGTGGAGAGCTTCCATAGGGCAATGGCCACATGCTTCTGGAGGGGAATGGCGGGCCTCATGTGTGTGTCCCGTTGCTGCAGAGCAGGGGCGAGCCACTCACAGAGCTCCAGGAAGGTGTCCTTCTTCATCCTGAAGTTCTGGGTCCACTGTTGGTCTCCCCAGCACTCCAGGATGATGTGGTCCCACCAGTCAGTGCTGGTGTCCAGACGCCAGATGTGGCAGGGCATGCTGGCGTCCAGGAGCCGTAGCTGCTCCTCTACATATCCCAGGAGGGTCCGGATGACAGCCTGGGGGTTGGGCTGCAGCAGATGCTGCAAAGCAGCCTGCAGAAAATGCAGCCAGGCTTGCAGCAACATGTCCACAAGAAACACGAGAGTGCCCGGGGGCAGCTCCGGCTCCATGCTGCAGAGTGCTGTGGTGTCCCAAGTGAGGGCAACCAGAGCATGCAGAGAAAAAAATGCTTTGCTGTCCCTCAGCGAGGTAGGCAAACAAGCAGGGAAACTTGAGAACTGGCTGTCCAGGAAGGTCCCTTTAATTATAAGCCTCAGATACCTTGTGTGGCTGCTGCCTGAGGCTAACTCCTGACCTGATGCCCTGCCAGAACCAGTTCTGGCCGGCCTTAAATGCGATTCAGCGTCCAATCAGTGTGGACGCGCTATTTTGAAATAATGTTTTGCTATTTCAAAATGCATTTTGTTTGTAGACGTGTTATTTTGAAATAAGATATTTTGAAATAACAATTTCGAAATTAGATATTTCAAAATAACACTGTAGTGTAGACATACCCCCGACAGGAAGTTTTTCCTAATGTCCAACCTAAAGCCTCCCCTGCTACAATTTAAGCCCATTGCTTTTTGTCCTATCAGCCGAGGTTGTACACCCTTTTACATACTTGAAAGCTGCTATCATGTCCCCTCTCAATTTTCTCTTTTCCAAACTAAACAAACCCAATTCTTTCAATCTTCCTCATAAGTCACGTTTTCTAAATCTTTAATATTTTTGTTTCTTTTCTCTTGACCATCTCCAATTTTTCCACATCTTACCTGAAATGTGGTGCCCAGAACTGAACAGAGTACTCCAGTTGAGGCCTAAACAACGCAGAGCAGAAGTGAAGAATCCCTTTCTACAGTACTCCTTCCTAGATAGTCACTTCCCATTTTGTACGTGTGAAACTAATTGTTCCTCCATAAGTGGAGTACTTTGCATTTGTCCTTATTGAACTTCATCCTAATTACATCAGACCATTTCTCCAGATTTTCCCGATCATTCTGAATTATTACTCATTCCTCCAAAGCACTTGCAACCCCTCCCAGCTTGGTATCATCTGCAAACTTAATAATCTTACTCTCTATGCCATCTAAATCATCGATGAAGATATTGAACAGAACCGGTCCCAAAACTGATCCCTGCAAACCCCACTTGTTATGCCCTTATCATTATTTACAGCTGCAACTGAAGTCAATGGGAACTGTGCCTGAATATAAGAAGTGCTATATATAAGTATTGTTATAGTTCAAGGCAAACATATTTATATGCCTCCCACATAGTTCAGCCAGGGCACCCGCTTAAAGGTTTCTGACTCTTCACCACCACATCTCTTGAGCAGAGACCCACACCTCATTCCCTCCAGCCTGGGTTTTTTCCAGGGTGCACAGGTTTCCACCTGCAGAGTCATAACCCCAGAAAACCAGACGGCCCAAATATATATTTGTTAGTCTTTAAGGTGCCACAGGACTACTTGTTGTTTTTAAAGGTACAGAGTAACATGGCTACCCCTCTGAGACTTTTTACCTTAATCTCTCTGTGCCATGGTGCCCCTTCTTCGAAATGGGATTATAGCACTTCCTTACTTCAGAAGGTTTGTATAAAGATAAATTAATATTACAATGGCAACTATAAAAAGCTATACACACAAAGACTGGCTTGTTATTCTAATCTCTTATTTATAACCACTTCAATATGTAGTCTCATCTCAGAACTATATTTTTTCTCTATGTATCCTCTTTAGAGATACACTTCTGGTCCAATGTAACTTTTGGTGTATGAAATTGGAAACAAAATAGATCTGGATTTTTCAATGAGAAACCCTTCCAGGTATGTTTCACTACATGCAAGGCTGCTTTGGCTTTTTATTATAATGCAAGATCTATTATAATCTTTGGGAGTCAATCAGGACACATTCCGCAGGCAACCTGTTTCCACTTCGCATGTGTGTTTGTTTTCTTATGGTACTTGAACTGATCACACCAAAACTACAACTTTAACAAACTTTGGCTGCAATTTTTGAACAACAACAAAATCACAGCTTCCTTACAACTGCCACCCTTTTATTTTTTATTTTCTTCTAGGTTTCAGGGTTATGCTATTTTTCAGGTTTTCTAAAAGTTGCTGGTGCAAACACATTGGCTTTCTATTACTTTTCCAACTCTCTCTTTTTTTCTTTTTTTTTTTTTTACAATGGGATAATTTTCTGATGTGCCTCAGATAGTTCATCCCGAAATGCTCAGCTAGTCCATATTCCTCTTTCCCCTGGATCTCGCTACCCATATTACTTCCCTATTAAGAGCCAGTTCCTGCCTTCAAAAACATGCTATTTCTAGTTACAGCACTGACAACCATGTGAGTGCATTCAAGGACAGAATTTGGGCCCCATTGTGTAAATTCCAAATTTTTATATCCATTGTGGGTTTGAAATTGTATCAAAGAAAAAGAAGCGATTACAATAGAGAAAAATCTCATATTTTGTTTCACAAAGATGTTTAATTACATAGCAATATAAATAATATTCATCACCAAATAACAGTTCAAATAGTAAGAGTGACAGTGAACCAACTATTTCTTGTTTTGGATATCCCCATAATGGAACAATTTTGGATGTCTCTGTAATGTGTCTCACAGTTTGGCAAATAGGAATAGATTCAGAGGTCCCTTTGTTGGTGTTAAGGTCTGAAAGCAAGAATTCCTGAAAAACTATTAAGACTGTCTGGTATTTGTTTTACAGAACAAAACAATGTATTTTCAATAACTGTACTGCAGATGGGATACCATCTGTTAGCATATGGCATTGACTCATGAAGGAATGCTTACATCTGGGGGACATGACTTTTTATTTCCACAAACAAGAGGATTTATTTGATTAAAAATGTGGGCAGGTAACGTTATATTTAATTGAAGGGCAAGTCTGCCCAGGATAGTACCAGCAGCTTTAGATTCACTTATATACTTGTGCATGAAGGAATAGAAAGAAAAACACAAGCTCTACCTGATGAATTTTGAGTTAAACAATATATGTAGTTCTGAGTATTTAATCAGGGGCTTGGGAACCTAAGGCCTCTGGCTTGCCTGGATCCAGTCCCTGAGGCTCAGGGCTCTTCCCCCCCAGCATTGAGGAGCCCGTACTGGTGCTGCATCCTCCCCGTTGTCTCCCTGTGCGGATGGAGCACAGAAAATCGACTAGTTTGGGCTTCCCTAGGCTCTGGTGTGAGAGGGGATTGTGAGGAATGCCTTTTCCCTTCTCAGTTGGGGGTCACGTCGGAGAGGGTTTGTTTGGGGATTTTTGTTTGACTTGTGTGTGGCCCACAACTGATTTTTGTGTGGATCGGAAAAGTCTCACCCCTGCTTTAAATAAAAAAAAATAGAAACAAAAAAACCCAGAGGATCCTAGATCACTCATTAGCTTATTAAGTGCCATGATCCTACATTGTAACTTCAAGGGGTTTCACACAGGCAGAACAGCCCACCTACATGGATCACAATGCAGGATCAGGGCTTAAAAATAAAATTGTCCGAGAAGGACTCTTAAATATAGTACCTGTCAACTATATTTGGAAAAGAATGGCTCCTAATTATACCTAATTATATTGGAATTTGAATTTGTTCAGGCTTCTTGGGGAAAGGGGGAGAAAAGGTGGGAAGAGTGTTGATAGTTTGTCCAGAAATACATATTTGAGAATTAGAATAACTTCTTCACTGGCATATCCATAGACTATAAAGTGCTCAAAACCAATGAAATACAGGTTGAACCTCTAAAATCTGGGATTCTCTGGTCCAGCAACATCCATGATCTGGCAGGACCACAGATATTGCTGGATCAGCGAGCCCTGGCAGGCCAGGTTCAGAAGCGCAGCCTGGGCTACACTGGTGGTGGGAGCACAGCCTTGGCAGGGCTGATGGCACGTAACTCGGGTCGGCGCCATGGGGGTGCAGCCCCAGCAGGAATTGGAGGCAGCGGGGCCAGCTTTTCTCTGGGGCTATCACAGTGGGGGACACAGCCCCTGTCAGGGCTCTCACGGTGTAGGGCTGGAGGCAATGCCAGGCAGCAGGAAGCGCAGCCCCAGTTGGGAGCAAAGCCTACGGCCCGGTAGGGAGCCTTGACCTCCCCTTGTCCAGCAAACTCCTTTGTTCAGGACCACTCAGGTCCCGAGGGTGCCAGACAAGGGAGGTCCAACCTATACAAGGAAATATTGATCAGTGATGACTGCCATGTCAGGGCATAGTTTAGCGAAGAGATGTCAAATTTTGTTATTAACATAAGGCCAGCTTACACTCTATTTCACATGTGCAACTCCATTCATTGGCCTGATTCTTCTGTTCTTTTCACTAGTTTACATGGTGACTCCATGGATGTCACACCGACTTAAACTCCATAGCATTACACCAACACAACAATGGTGTAATGGAGCTGAGAATCAGGTATACATGCAATGGAGATTTCACCCAGGCAACTGAGAGTAGAATCTAGCCCCTAAGTTTTACCCATCCTTTGTTTTTAGACAAGCCTCAGAGGGGAAGCTGTGTTAGTATGTATCTGCAAAAAGAACAGGAAATCCTGTGGCACCTTAAAGACTAAGGCTATGTCTACACTAGCCCCCTAGTTTGAACTAGGGTGGCTAATGTAGGCATTCGAACTTGCAAATGAAGCCTGGGATTTAAATATCCCGGGCTTCATTTGCATGTTCCCGGGCGGGCGCCATTTTTAAATCCCCTTAGTTCGAACTGACTGCCCGCGGCTACACGCGGCAGTCAGAAGTTAATCCGAACTAAGTCCTTAGTTCGGATTAACTGTTACACCTCATTGCAGGAGGAGTAACAGTTAATCCGAACTAAGGACTTAGTTTGGATTAACTTCTGACTGCCGCGTGTAGCCGCGGGCAGTCAGTTCGAACTAAGGGGATTTAAAAATGGCGCCCGCCCGGGAACATGCAAATGAAGCCCGGGATATTTAAATCCCGGGCTTCATTTGCAAGTTTGAATGCCTACATTAGCTATCCTAGTTCAAACTAGGGGGCTAGTGTAGACATACCCTTACAGATTTATTTGGGCATAAGCTTTCATGGGTAAAAACCACTCTATCAGATGCTGATGAAGTGGTTTCTACCCATGAAAGTTTATGCTCAAATAAATATGTTAGTCTTTTAGGTGCCACAGGACTATTCATTATTTTTGGTTTCAGAAGTATGCAGGCCGAGTAAGCATGCAAGACGATGGATATGTACTGTATGTATTTCTACATGCTATGACCCAGAAAAGGGCATAGGGATTTTCCTGTGCCTCCCCTAATGAGAGTGCCCCCTTTAATTTCCCCAAATCCCCAGTTACATGGAGGGTTGCCAATGTAGCCACTGGTTGGATGTTTGAGTTGAAAATGAATCATTAATACACACTTTAAAAGCATACACAGTATATGAGAAAATACTTTTACCCGAGAAAGCATAATGGGTTCGAAAAGCCTGAAAAAAACTCTCATATAGTTGGTATTTATGACAATGTTGGTGCATTTGTTTCAGCTATATTGGCCTTCTTAATAATTTCAATTTATTGTTTGTAAGTCGAGTCTGAATGAGCTCTCCCCTGACAGCTACTGATGAGCCAGTGGTGGCAGGAAAGGTTCCAAGACCAGACCATATTTATATGGACACACCTACTCTGCCTAAATATACAGCAGATAGAATTGTGCTGCCCAAGTGATCAATTTTGGCTGGTGTGGGGGCCATGAAATGTTATACTTATTTTATGAAAAAAAAAGCAGCAGAACTGTACTTAGCTTGCCCGAATAAAGGGGGGGGGGGTCTCCCTTAGTTCTTAATTTGTGCTAGGTCTTACCAGGGATGAGCCCCCGTACCTCTAGGCTTGGCAGTTCATAGCTCTGGGACCTTTGGATCTGACAGTAATAAATGTGATTGAGCTCCTGCACCTCTTTCATTACAAATTAAGCACTGACCACCTTCAGCTGAACTTCACTCCCTAAGCAGGGGGTTTGGATGCAATTTCCTAGCTGAGAGAGGGTGGAGCACAGGTGTTTTCCTTGGTGGAGTAGGCCCTGCCTAAGAGTCACTGACACTGTTTGACGTGCCCGTCTTTCATAATTTATAGATAAAGCTGATTAGGCTACATAAAGAGTCTTTTGATTTAAGTCACCACTCAAGCTAATAATCAGGTCTAAGTGCTTAGACCTGCCATGGGACAGTGCTTCTGTGGAAGAGACAGCCTAGCCTACACTAAAAGTGAGGTTCCCTCACTGAGACCACAGATGTCACAGTGGCAGAGGGCAGCAGAAGGTGACAGTGCAGGGCCACTGGGAATGGAGTACTTGATAGAGATCTACAGGTCATAGTGGACCACAAGCTAAATATGAGTCAACAGTATGACGCTGTTAGAAAAAATGCAAACATGATTCTGGGATGCATTAACAGGAGTGTTGTGAGCAAGACACGAGAAGTCATTCTTCCGCTCTATTCTGCGTTGATTAGGCCTCAGTTGAAGTATTGTGTCCAGTTCTGGGCACCACATTTCAAGAAAGATGTGGAGAAATTGGAGAACGTCCAGAGGAGAGCAAAAAGAATGATGAAAGGTCTAGAGAACATGACCTATGAAGGAAGACTGAAAGAATTGGGCTTGTTTAGTTTGGAAAGGAGAAGACTGAGAGGGGCCATGATAGCAGTTTTCAGGTATCTAAAAGGGTGTCAGAAGGAGGAGGAAGAAAAATTGTTCTCCTTGGCCTCTAAGGATAGGACAAGAAGCAATGGGCTTAAACTTAAGCAAGGAAGGTTTAGGTTGGACATTAGGAAAAAACTTTCTAACTGTCAGGGTGATTAAATACTGGAATAAGTTGCCTAGGGAGGTTGTAGAATCTCTCTATCTCTGGAGATATTTAAAAGCAGGTTAGATAGACATCTATCAAGGATGGTCTATGGTACTGGGTCCTGCAATGAGGGCAGGGGACTGGACTCGATGGCCTCTCGAGGTCCCTTCCAGTTCTAGTGTTCTGTGATTCTATAGGGATGTAAAAGTGTAGTTGAATAGTTAACAACCTGATAAGCCAAGGCTTATCGGGTAGTCAAGTCGCCTACTCGCATTCCCCCCCCCCACACACACACCTTGCTGTATCAGAGGCAGCAAGGGGTGGGAAGCAGGAGCCAGTGCTGGTGGGAGCTGACTTAAAATCCATTTCCCCCAGCACCATCTCTGCAATGGGCAGGGGGCAGAGAAGGCAGAGGTGCAGCGCTGCTGCATCGCTGCCTTTTAAATGTAGTAAGAGCTCATACCAGCCCCTGGAACTAGCTCTGCTGTGGCTCTGAAATTTTAATGTTGTAGGACCCTGGCTGCTGTGTGCCTTGCGGTGG
Source organism: Pelochelys cantorii (assembly GCA_032595735.1). Taxonomy (NCBI): domain Eukaryota; kingdom Metazoa; phylum Chordata; order Testudines; family Trionychidae; genus Pelochelys; species Pelochelys cantorii. The sequence continues at coordinate 31,922,214 of CM064331.1, forward strand.
GGGTAGCTAGTGCCCCCACTTATGGACTAATCAAGTAGTCAATGGAAATTACACCGATTACTCGATTAGCTGATGAATCAAAATTTAACATCCCTAGTGGCAGAGTGAACAGTGGCACAACAACAGTGGTCAGAGCACTTGTTGGACTATGTTTTAGTGACTTTACTCCAGAATGTTACATTTGTGACTGGGAAACTGATATTTCCTAGTAAGTGAAGATTTTTAAAATGCAAAAATCATTATCTCACATCATCAATATCTCAAGGAGTTTCTGTACTAAATATTTTTATTACAGTTAATGTTTATGTAAGAACAACCATAGTGAATTAGATCTATGGCCCATCTATTCAGTATCCTGTTTTCCCAAAGTGGTCAATGTCTGATGCTTCAAAGGGAATGAAGAGAACAGAGAATCATCGAATGATCCATCTCCTGTCATCTACTTCCAGCTTCTGGTGAACAGAGGCTACAGACACTCAGGCTAAGTCTACACTATAGAGCTTTTGTGCAAAACCAGCTGTTTTTACACAAAAACTCGAGCAGCGTCCACACCTCAAGCGCATTTTTGAGCAAGTAAAATGAAAGAACAGAGGAGTTTTTCCGGTGTAGGTATTCCTCCTTCTACAAGGAATAACTCCTTTTTGTGCAAAAAGAGGCAATCAAAAAAAGCACAGGTGCCCTGGTGGCCCTTCTGTAAAGAGCAATCAGCGTTTCCTTTTGAGAGAGCGTTCATGCAGTCTGGATGTTCTCTTGCACAAAAGCGCATCGCTTTTTCGATGCGCTTTTGCAGTGTGGACACGCTGTTGTGCAAGAAGTTTTTTCGGAAGATCTCTTCTGCAAAAAGCTTCTTGCACAAGAAGCCTTTAGTGTAGACATAGCCTCAGAGATTGTGTTGCATCCGTGCCCATCTTGGCTAATAGCCATTGATGGACCTAACCTCCATTAACTTACCTAGTTCTTATTTGAACCCTGTTATAACTTTGGCCATCACAACATTCCTGACAAAATGTTCAATAAGTGACTGTGCACTGTGTGAAGTAGTAAATTTTTTGTTTTAAACTTGTTGCCTATTAATTTTATTGAGTAACCCACCATTCTTGTGTTAAGTGGAAAGGTAAATACTATTCCCTTATTCACTTTCTCCACCCTCCTTGTGATTTTTATAGACCTCTATCATATCCTCTCTTAGTCATCTCATTTCCAAGATGAAAAGTTCCAGTCTTTTTAATCTCTTCTCATATGGAATTTGTTCCATAACCCTTCTCATTATCTTTTCCAATTCCAATATATCTTTTTTGAGATAGGTGACCAGAACTGCATGCAATATTCAAGAGAGGGGCATATCATGTATTTATATAGTAAAAGTGGAGGAGCTTCTTTTGCCAGACTGATCAGCTAAGCCAATTCTGACAATATATATGAAAAGGCTGCAAAACACCATGTCTCTGGACTGCATCAACATGCAGAAAGCCTTATTAGCCAGTCACCATCAAAGCCAATTTTAGAAGTACTTAATGAGGCTATTAAAAGTACTGGAAACATAATTAAGTTTATATGAACCAATATGGCTGTTGCATCATACTTTCTCTTTAAGCAAGAGCTACCACAGACTACAAACTGGAGGCCAGTGTTAAGTGAATTGTCACTTATTAATCTTGAAATTGGACCCTGGTTTTGAACAAGACAGGCAAATGCTCACTATCACAAAAAACAAAAAACAACAACAAAAAAACCTCAGCTGACTATTTAGAAGCCTATGGCACAACATTAAAAGACCCAGCAGTTGAAAAAAATGACATTCTTTTATCTTTTTCAAAAAATGTCCATGCATGTCTGATGAATGCACCAATGCAAATAGGTATTGAATATTAAGTCATTGCATATGTTACCTTGATGTCTATGTAGGCCAGTAGATGCATTCTAGATGTTCAGATTATAGAAGACACAGCAACTGCATCTGGGACATCTTAAAAACGTTAAATGCTTGTAAATTGAACCAAACAAGTTGTTGCTTGTGCATTTGGTAGAGCTACAAACTTCTCTGGAAGACATAATGAAGTACAAACTTTGCTCAGAGAAGAGGAACTCTCCTATGCATAGTGCAGAGGACATCTACTCCAGCTGGCGGTAGTATAAACTGCAGAATGTACAAAAGACATTAAAAAGCCATAAATGTAATGGCTTTGTTATCCTCCTTTTTTTTGGCAAGAGTCCAAAAGGATTGTACATCTTGGAAACAAATAGAATATACATTGGAACTGAAGTTCAATTTAGTGCAAGCTGGGAAAACCTGCTGGCTTTCTTATGAGAGATTCTTGGCTGTTGTCTTAAAATTACTGCAACCATTATTACTGGCTTTGGAAAGTGTCTGCCAAGATAGAATAGATCTAAGTAGTGAAGATGGTAGACAACTTTTGCTACTAAGTTCAGAGAAGACTATTGTTATTCTCTCTTTTGTCAGTCCACTTTTGAAACCACTTGGGTTTCAAATGCCATCCAGACATCTGTTACAACAGCAGCACATATATTTTCCAGTAATAAAAGCTACCCTAGGATCAATCTGAGATCCATTGAAAACATACTGGAAGAAACAAAGGCTTCAGTCCAGAAGTTGACTAATGAAGGCACTTATATTGAACCCTTGAATCAGGAGAACAAGAAGTGTTTGATAAGCCAGATGAGAAAGTACACAGGTTCGATTCTTACAAATGTACAATAGTGATTACTGGATTCTATTCAACCTTTACGTAGCTTTTACAGATGCCTGTCTTATAAAATACCTGTAGTTGAGTGAAGTGAGGTGCTAGCAGCAATGCAGTTGCTATATTATCAGGACAGAATAGGGAATTTTGAACACAGAGTGGAATATCATAGCATGAATGAATGAAGATTTACCTTCAACATCTTCTTTATTGTCACTAGTGGTTTGAACCTATCTTTGTGCTGTGTTTCCTGGGATGAAAGAAGTAGGAATTCATATCTTGCTACTCCAAGTCACAACAGCCACAGCTGAGTGTTCTTTTTCCTTACTGAATGGAATGTTGTGTTCTGAAAGAGCATAAAAACAGCCATAATGGGTCAGTCCAAAGGTCCATCTAACCCAGTGTCCTGTCTTCTGATGGCCAATGCCAGGTGCCCCAAAGGGAATGAACAGAACATGTAATCACCAAGTGGTCCATCTCAAGTTGACAATTCCCAGATTCTGACAAACAGAAGCTAGAGACACATATGGCTAATAGCCTTCTGCCTGATCATGAGCATATCATGAAGGACTGGAAGTAATTAACACACAAGGAGACACCAAAAAACTGTGAAAACTTACAAGATACTGAGAAAGATGTAGATCTAGTGCTTCATAGTAGGCTTGGGAATCCAACTTTAATTTGTATTATGATTTTAAAAACATGAGTTAACATAATAAAATGATTGTGAAACTTTTTTTAGTTTTTATTATGGGGCCATACCACTCACATCAGCCCTCAAATCCTCCCCTTATATAGTCAAACAAATTTAAATTCCTGGGGAAAACATTGAAGGGCATGTACTCTAGGAAGAAGGAAATTGCATTGAACAATAGTGCATGCTCAGTAAATAAGCTTTGTGTTCATTGTCAATGCTGGTTGCTGTCAGTTTCTGCAAATAAAGGAACTATATGATGTCAGACTAACCAACACCTCTTGGGCATTATGTGAGAAGACTGCATTTAAAAATAAGGTTTGGTGGCTTAGTTAAGCTTCTGTTTTTTCAAAGCAGATAAGCTGCTTTTTTTCGGAAGACAGGAAATATAAATAATTTAGGTTGTGATTTCCTCAGTTTTTAATAGCAGGGTTTTTTAAAGGAAGCATATAATGGTATATTGTCTTTTCAATTGCACTTAGCAACATGGCTGTGCTTTAACAAAGCTTTTTACAGCTTAGTATTCCATTAGCTTCTGGGCAATGGATCTGATATTCTGATCTGAGTATTTTAGTACTTGTTCTCATTAAGTCTCTTTTGGACTTTAAAGAAGCTTTAGGCTTTGTCTATGTTAACACTTTTGTCAGCAAAATTGTCAGTCGGTGGAGTGAAAAAAGGCATAAGTTTCACCAATGAAAGCACTGGTGTGGACAGCACAATGTTGGCAGTATAGCTCTGTCGCTGTAAGGTATAAATATAGCCTTAGATGGATTTACTAACTTAAGACACATTGACATTACTGTTTTGTGGTGTGTGACTGCAGCTCATGTAGACATAGTCAAGCTAGTTTTAACTTAGCCATTTCTGGTGCCAGAGCAATGAAGCTACAGTATCAGGGGCTTCAGTGCCAACTGTACCAGCTTTCCCAGAAACTGGGAAATAAGTCAGGTGACTAGCCCACACTGTTGCAGCTTCGCTGTTCCAGTATCTGAACTGTCTAGATTAAACCGAACTCAGATATGTTCACAAGAGCTGTGATCACACAACATGACTGTAGTACACATGTAACCTTAAGACCCATGATGTGCCTTGAAGGGGAACTTTTCTCAGATCCTTTGGCCACAAAAGACTTCCACAAAAAAAGACATTGTATTTCTTTTCCCGGAGACATTAATGCCACATAAGCTGTGGCTGCCCCACTTCATCAAGGAAAGGGTTAAAAGCAGGCTGGAGGAAGCCTGTGCAAACCTGGCCAGTTAGAGGAAAGGAAAAGTTAGCCAATCAGCACTGGGATGGGCCCTATAAAATCGGTGCTCACTCTTGCTCTCACCAGGAAGGACAGGGTCTCAGAGAAGAAGAGGTGACATAAGGGCTGAGTGGGTACACGGGTCATGGGGAATGGCCAAGGAACTGTGAGCAGTAGAAGGGAGAGAAGGAGGGCAGGACGAGGCTGACACCAGTGTGTCCCTGGGTCAGGACCCAGCATAGGGGTGGAAAGTAGGGGCATGAGGGGTGCTGCAACACTCCCAGGTTTAACACCCTGCTTACCACCAGGTGACTAGTCCCACTGCTGACCCACCACTACTTCACCAGCCCTAGGTTCCAGTATGCGGGTGGCCCCTTATGGTCCCACCAGCCCCACTGGCTTCGCCACAGCCTACATGGGATCTTCCAGACCTTGGAATCCCATTGCCCACTGGCTCTGCCCCCACAAGCTCTGCAGCCACAAGATACCAGTTGTGAAGGCTCAGTTGTCTCCCAGGGTCCTGCTACCACCAGGCAGGGGCTCTGCTCCTGGCCTCAATCTGAGGCTTAGCTAGGGGCTGGGGTTGCCAACTCTCTCCTGGACTATACGGATTAGATGACATTGCCACAAATAGCTCCCCATTGGCATGGTCCGGGAGAGGGGCACAGAACAGCTGTAAGGGAGCAGACCTAGAGCAATACCCCACTCTGAAAATTGTTCCATCACCCTTGGAACTCACAGTAGTGGGTAGGTCTGGTTCCTCTCCCTCCCCTTCTCCCTCTCCCCCCCCCAATCTCCCTCCTTGCACTACACTTTGACACATGAGAGCTTGGCCAATATGGATTGTAGCTTGGCTAATCCCCTGAGGTAAGGGGCTAGATCTTGGCTGCAGATCTGAGGACTTCAGATACACCCTGGAAAGGAGGAAAATACTGTGATAGGTAATTGTCCTGAAGAGGATACCACAATCCAGAGAGTGGCGTGGGTTGAGACAGTGGAGACAGCAGAGCGGAGAGCAGACAACAAGCAAGGCACTGTCCAAAAGGTGGTACAGTCCATGAAATGAGCTAATTCCCAATGTGACCAGTAGGAGGTACCATAGCGATGGATCGAACACACTATAAACCTTCCCTGGCACGTCATTAGTAATACTTGTTGAAATGCAATTAGTTTTTCATGCCTACCATTATGGGAACAAAGTCCCCCTTGGATTAAACAATGAATTCAACAAGCCATTTTTGGATACTCAGTGAGAGACTTGAAAGGATCCTGACTGAAAATCATAGACATCTAAGATATCTCAAAATGGACATGCAAAAATTGAAGCATACAAAATTGCATCTGAAAACCTTGTACCCTATCTATATATACTATAACTTATAAATCCAGTGTAAGTTTATAGAACACTGTGAAGGTTCCCTGTGATGAAAAGCATTAAATAAATATCAAGGCTTTATTAAATGTGGTATGAAAGTGTTTGTAATTCTGTGATCCTAAATAAACCCATAAATGAAAACTTAGTGTGTGTTATTTGCAGATAAACAGTGAGTATTACCATGTTTTAGTCCAATTTCATCAAAAGTGTTATGTGGACTACAAGCAGTGCTTTGACACAGTATCTAATGATCTAAGTAAAGCAACAAGATACGTTATTTTCAGCCTAAAACACAGCTCACTTTCAGTATGTTGCCAGTGTAGGTCCCTTATTAATCACATGCATATCTTTAAAGTGGGAATAGTCCTATTGATTTCAAGGATCTACTCATTTGCTTAAAGTCACATGTAAGTATCTTGCTGAATCAGCACATAAATCACATGTATGATTCTTCTTTTATTTGTTTCTTTTGTTACTGTCCCAAGACAACTGCTTGTTGTTTTTGGTATCTTTTCATCTCTACAACTTTCATTTCAAAATAGCCATACAGCAATTTTAAATATGAGCAATATGTATTAAAAAATAAATGATTTCTAACACCCATTCTTCAATAATTTAGATCTGACCCAAGATAAAAGTCAGTTCAGAAAGGTGTAATTTTTGTAACAGACCTCAGATTTATTCAAATTTTTGTTGTTATAGCAGCTAATTACTATAGAGCATATTGCAAATACGAAGCAATGAAAATAAACTAAAGCACTGTATAAAACTAGTAATTCTGATGATGAAGACAGTTTTATTCACTGTTATTACTTCTACTCTGCTTCATTACTTATGCATAAAATAGACTAATGGTGTAAATACATATAATTTTAATATGCTCTGTTAATAAAACAAATAATTTGAAAGTAATGTTTAAATATCAATTAACTTACAAATGAGCTTCAAATACAAATTCAGATCTCATTTCAGACAGATGGATAGTGCTCTGCTGCCAATATTCTAAGAAGGGACTTCCATGGAAAAAAAAAACCCTTTGGCGTGTAACAAAACTAATGTATATTTAATAAAGACAGTGGGGTATGTGCTTTCCAAATGGGGGGGGAGGGGCTGCAAAATGGCTTTGTTTTCCTATTCAAACAAAAATAATCATAATCATAATCCCTGATCTGAAGCTTTTTCAAAGTGATGGCATTATAGAAGTCCCAAAAATCAAAGCAAGTTCAGCTGGCAAATAAGTTTGTATTAAGCTGCACTTTGCAGGAAATATCTGACTTTTTCCCCCTAAAAACTTATTGATAGAACAACACAGTATGAGTCTTCCTCTTCCCACCTTTTCCCAACATACTTTCTATATTTGGTATGAAGAGGAGGAGGCAGCATAGTCGCCAGCAATGCCACTATGATGCTCACCCAAGACTCTCCCATGCAAAGGGAATCCCCAGCTAGGTAGATGTAGATAGTTTCCACTTCCTTTTCTCCCTGCTGAATATTGCAAAGAATCTATCCATGTGTATTTATGGCATCCCTCCTAGGAATTAATCAAATAAGTGATCTGTTTAGCTCAGGCACCGTCTAGACTGCAAGCTTCTTTCAGAAGAAGCTTTTCTGAAAGAGATCTTCTGGAAAAACTTCTTCCAAAATAGAGTGTGCACATTGTCAAAGCGCATTGAAAAAGCAATCTGCTTTTTTGAAAGATAGCATCCACACTGAATGGATGCTATCTCACATTTAAGCTGTGATTACTATGGATGGAGTGGCCACCAGGGCACCTGTGCTTTTTCCTCTTTCCTCTTCTTTCGAAAGAACTTCCTCTTCCCCGTCCACATACGCCTTTTTCCGAAAGAGTTCTTTTGGAAAAAGCCTTCTTCCTCGCAGAAAGAGGTTTATCGCTGTGGAAAAAACCCTCTGTTCCTTCGATTTTTTCCCGAAAGAACATGATTGCAGTGTGGACGTAACTGAAATTTTTTTCAGAAAAACAGCCATTTTTCCAAAAAAACACTGCAGTGTAGACATACCCTCAGTTACCTATCTCCGACAGTAGGTATTACTCTTCCTTCAGAGGAAGATTCCAGAACTCAACAGGAAAGAATAACATGCCCATATGATGATTTTCCTTCATCCCAGTAATTGGTTGGTTTATGTAGTAAAGCATGAGTGTATATCATCACACATATTACAAAAATATCACAACCTTGGATACCTAGAATTACCTGTCATTCTAGTCCTTTGAATACTACTGAACAGTCAGTCCTTATGATACACTGTGGTAATGGGTTCTATATGCTAATTATGTATAGTGTGAAAAACAGTGCTTTGCAGATATGTATTATACAATGGAGATAAAATGCACACAGTGAGCTCAGGTAGACCAAAAGGGAGAAATGATGCTCATACATGGAACAGAGAAAATGAAAAGAGGCAAACTGCGATAGTGATAAAGAGCTTAGTGAGGGAGGACTAATTTTTTTTTCTGTTTTACTTATGTAAGATTATAAATTCTCATGCAAATGTAACATAGTGGCCCTGTCATTATTACAGTCCTACTAAAACATTGATATTCTATGTAAAGTGTCATTTTTGCCTTTATCAAATAAGGGCACAGTTTAAAGCGTGCAATTCCTTCAAAGCTGTTTTACCTTGTCTTAGGTTGTGGGTTTATCTGACACAACATGAAAAGTTGATTTGTTCTAAGAACAATTCATGGTAGCAAATTGCAATAACACGACAAGTTGTTTTTGATACCTAATGACTGACCTTACTATTCCATTTAGTGTCTTGTATTTGCTTTGACTGTTAAAGTTCAATTATCTGAACTTTTCTATAGCTTTTTTTAAGTGAGAGAAACTGAAGACAAAAAAAATCAGGCAATGAAATGTTCTTAATAAAATTTTAAAATAACATTTCAATTTTCATTTCTTCCCATGGCTTCAACTTGCAGATTTTGATAGCAAATTCTAAGTCTGGGATAATAAGAAAAATATCTAGTACTTACTTGCTAGAACAAACCTGCATAATGCCACATGAAAAAACACAAGCTTGATTCCCTACTGTACCTTAAGCTGTTGGAAAGCAGATCCTGATACTCAGCCACCTGATCTCAGTGAGTGCTAACATTAACTTGTGCCACTGATGTCAGATCCCTGAAGCACCTCTGTCAATGCAAAATTGGGCATAGCACAGCAGAATTTTGCCTTTGTCAGAGTTGCTAGGTTGCTGGCTGAGGCAGGAACAGTCTATGAGAACTACCCAGCAATGGGAATGTTCCAAGCCAGGTTATGACCTTACCAGACTGCAAAGACTGCTTCCCTGAGGAGTTTATATACTTTATATGCCTTAGGATCACCTGGGGAGGCGGGTACCTCCCATGGGGATTGGTTGATCCCTGGCTGAATGGTGTATGACCTGTCACAAGACCTGCAGGCCTGTGACTCATCAAACTCTCTGTTTTAGAGATGACTCATGATTTATTCAGGCTCAGGCTCCGAGCTAACTCAGAGATGACTCAACACATTCATCTCCCATCCCTTAATTTCTCTTTTCCTGCCCTGTCTTCTGCCCTTCTCAAAGCTAAAATCCCTCCCCTTTAACTGGGCGCAAAGGGCCAATGAACTCAGGCCACAAGTGAATACTGGGGACAACAAATGAAAGAAGGTCAGAGGATGAAAATCAGAGAACCAGAAGGTACACAAAGCAGAGAACCCCCACAGTGCAGAGAGAGACAGACAGACAGACAGAGACTGCACAAGAGGTCATTTCCACCATGGAAGATCAGCTCCCACCCAAATTCCTCTTCCTGGTATGCTGGGTGGCCATCTTGGCTATGAATATTCTAGAGACCCATATTATCTGGCCCCTCTGAATACAATAGTCTTCAAAAGGTTAATGCTATCAAGGACTTGTTCAAACATACATATAACATTACCAATGTGAATACGATAATCTCAAGAGACAGCTGTGTTCTTCATAACTGTCACATTCATTTTTAGAATAAATGCTTCAAAGCATCCCAAACATTTAATTTAAAGATAAAGCCCATGACGACCAGATTTTAAAGGCATTCAGGTGCCTAAAGATGCAGATAAGTATTTTTGAAAATTCCACTAGGTATCTATCAGCATTTTTGTCTGGCTCTAAGTGGCTTTACAAAATCTGGCCCTAAGTGGTTTGTAAAGTACATGTTTTTCTACACTAATTCTTCTAATATAGGATCCCCTTTTACATCAGTCTGACACAATTATAATATTTAATGTTGGGAGAGAAAATCCTCCCTAGATTAAGGAAGGCCAAATTTAAAAAAGGAATCTGAGGTTTCTCGTCCATCTACACAAACCACCGTCTACAAGAAAAAACAGCCTATGTTTCTTCTTGACATAGCATTGTGACAGGTGTAGGACTACAGTGTTGTCAGTTATAATCCCTTACATGTCACACCTTCAATCATGCAATGGGTCATGCATTTTAAACAGAAGTCTGTTGTTTTCTAGTTTGTGGCAACAGAGTGCCAGGACATACACTGTTAAACCATATGGATGTCTCTTTGCAGGACATATGTTGTACATCCTTAGGCATGAAAGCAATTAACAGGCAAATGTTAAAAAAAAAAAAAAGCTCCAGAGTGTCTTTTGGTTTTAAAAAATTACATTGGTAATTTATTCCAAGAGATGTAGCATTTAAGTGAGAGGTACAATGAATGTGAAAGAAAGCAAAATGCCACAACATTTTAATATAATTTCCTTCCAAAGAATTATCATAATTTTCACATCCAGATAAGATAATATAGACTTGAGAACAGGAGCTTTCAGAAATATAAAGAGGAAAGTGACACAGACAGGAGAATAAAGCTGAAATTTCAAATGTAGTAGAAGTACAAGTGGATCCTTCTGTAGCATGATGATGAGGAAAGAATGCAAGGTTGCACTAGAAGCAAAGGAAAAGAAGAACAGAATGAAGAGTCATTTAGAGGAAGTGACTATTTTACTTCTAGATCATTGTTTTCATCTCATTCCAGGTTAGCAGTGAGAAAAAAAACTATTTACTTCTGGTGGTTTTTCTATGGCCTTTATGAAATGAACTGTTGAGCTGAGTCCAGTTTTTAGTGCACAGATCATCAGTATCTCCATGGCTATTGGCACACATTGTCATAAAAACCCAGCACCTGCCAGACCAGATCAGACCTATTGTCCATCTAGCCCAGTATTCTGTCTCTTTCAGTGGCTAAGTCCCAGCTGCTTCATAAGAAGGTATCAAAGCTCAGCGGTAGGTAGATATGGGATAATCTGCTCCCCCCATCAAGTGTCAGCCACTGCTACAGACTGGCTTAAACCTTGAAGCATATGGTTTAATATTCCTTCCAAAAGATTTGTTATCACTAATTATGATTACTCTGGATAGTCTTGCTATTCATATACATGCCCAATCTATTTTTAATTTTGCTAAATTCTTGGTTTCATGGACTTCAATGGTAGTGAGTTCTATTGTCTAATTATGCCTTGTATAAAAACTATTTCCTATTTTCAAATTTGAATTTGCCATCTTTTAATTTAATCAACTATCCTTTCATTCTTGTGTTCAGACAGCGAGAACAAAAGCTCTCAATCTACCTTCTGTAAACAGTCATTATTTTAAAGACTTTTGTCATATCCCCTCCAATTTGTTTCTTTTCAAGGGTAAACAATCCTAATCTTTTCCATCTCCCTTCAAGTGAGAGTTTTTCATGTCAATTATTCTTGGGACTCTTCTCTGAGCACTCTCTGGGTGCATCTAAATGACATGGCTCTGTCGACGGAGCCATGTAGATTAGGCAGGACAGAAAAGGGAAATGAAGCGGCGATTTAAATAATAGCTGCTTCATTGAAATCAAAATGGCCACCGCGCTGTGCCGATCAGCTGATTGTCGGCTCAGCACGGCAGTCTAGACGGGGATCTGCCGATCCCAGAACCCTTCGTTCGCAGATCCTTTATGCCTCGTGAAACGAGGCTTACAGGATCTGCCAACAAAGGGTTCTGGGGTCGGCAGATCCCCGTCTAGACTGCCGTGCTGAGCCGACAATCAGCTGATCGGCACAGCGCGGTGGCCATTTTGATTTAAATGAAGCGGCGATTATTTAAATCGCTGCTTCATTTCCCTTTGCCGAGTAAACTAATCTACATGGGTCCGTCGACGGAGCCATGTAGTTTAGACATACTCTCTGGTATCCTTGTTGGCAGTCTAGTTTCTATTGAACAAATAGCTATATCACAAAAAGGGCACCTTGTTGGCAGAAAAGTCAAGGATAAAGCAGAGAGACTAAAGCATCCTCTCACTCTCAGGGAAAGCAATGAGATATTTAGGGGGAGATGAAGACAAGGAGACAGAAGCTTATACTGACACTACCTGTACTATGCTTGCTGCAGGGATAGAAAACATAGGTTTCTCGGCTGGGAATTCAGAACCTCAGTAACTCAGCCAGAGGTTATAGATCAATTAAGGGAATGGTCTATGAGGATTTGTAACAAGGGGTAAAGGTGCTTTGGGTATGTGAGGGATCAAGAAGTTCCTAATTGTCACATGGCTGAACTGGGCATTACTATATAAAGAAAGGGAAAGCTGGTGCAAAGAGATGACTGAGGGGAAGGTGTGTTCTCCCAGCTGAGTGAATCTAGAAAACTCCAGGGAGCTAATATATGGTAATACAATTATTCGGACTGGCTTGAGTTTTGTTTTTAGAGATAAAGTAAGTTCTAAGGAGAGGAATGTAAACTGAACAGTAGCTGGATATTTCATTTTATCATCCCTGTCTGATAAGACTACAAACTGAGTTACAGGACTAAATTCACTTTTATTAAAGCCTCAACAACAGTTCGGCCTACAGCATTAGAAATGAGTTGAACAGTCAAATTAAAATAACAGGTCCTCTCCTACAATTGGTTTTGAGATCTTGGAGCATTTGGTCAATCCCTCACCTCAATTCTGCAAACTTTGCCACTCTCTGGGGTTTCCCAGGTAGTGATTTCCCAAGTGGCACAGTGCTTTGCAGTGCCCCGACATTTGTTGTATTGTGGATTTCCAACTGTGAAATAAATCCTGAAGTCCACAAGTACAAGGATGTGCAGTGGGTTCAGTTCCATTTCCTGAGGCTATGGTAAAGTCTGTGAACAAATGAATGATGCTGCAGGGAAAGCGGGAGTATAGAAAAGGTTAAGAGATGAATACAAGGTTTCCACAGAAGATTGCTGCTACTGCTTGAAAGGGGGAAGTCCGCCATTCACAAAGAGAGAGAAAGGATCCTCAAAAGACCTGATCAGCGTGGGAAACTTTGCAGATGAGCTTAGGAACACTAATCTGAAATTAACCAAAATTGAGACATTTTGGAAACTCACTATATTAGCCAATTCTTTTTCAAGAGAGCTGAAATCTCTTGGATTGAAAAAAACTATGGCTTCAGTCATAGTATCCCTCTGTCAGTCACTTTTTGAACCCTGACGACTACTATTTCAGACTCTTAGCCACAATTCCCTCTCTCTCCTATTAGCATAGCATGCATGCAATATACGCACACACATAATTCACCATAAGTATGCTACACACATACCTACATTCCAAAAGTGTGAGTTAAAATTTGCCTTGATCATGGCCCTAGTAAATTAAGAAATTTGAAAGACCTTGTTTTAAATGGTTCATGACTCTTTAACAAGCATTACCTTTTTAAAGACATTTTTAAATGCTCATTTTTCTAAACTTTTCCAATGTAGCACTGAAATAATTTTGATCCTAGCTATGTCTAATTCACTTTTAATTGCACAATAAAAAATGCCCAACTTCCTCTCTATTTTCGGCTGTTTTTTATTATTTAAAACAGCCATTTTTTGTGTGCAAGGAAAACATATTTACTCCAGAATTAAAAACAGGTTTCTGTGTGGGTGTTCTAGTGTCTTTGTGGGTTGCTAGCTTTAGAAATATTTTGGCTGAAGCTTGTGCTATGTGACCTTTATGAGTTTTTTAAATTGTTAAAATGTTTTAGGGTTCTTTCAACATTTGGGAGTTTTCTTTCCCCCCATAATTTCTCACTAGAAATTATAGCCTCAATGTGGCTTCCAATAAAGATTAAAACAACGAATTAGGGTATGAAAACTTTGCCACTAAAGATTACTTTTATGGGGACTCTTCCACCACTGGTATATCATGATGTACAAGAGTATAAATAAGAACCAGAAATTAAGGGAAAGAGACAGCATGAAATCCTATCCTGATTTGGGTCAATAGGAGTTTTGCCATTGATTTCAACAGGACCATAATTTCACCCCCATCAATAATGTTGAGTTTTCTAGTTATAACCTTAATTCATTAAACCATTCCTATTCAGCAAAGCAATTAAGTATTAGCTTTAAACTCATGAGATTTAAGCATGTTCTGCAGGGCTTTGCTGAATAGAGATGGACTTACGCACTTGCTTAAGTGCTTTCCTGAAGTTGGGCCTATTTGCAGACAGCATCATTAGATATCAACAAAACAGCCTTAAAAACAGGCACTTACAGAGAAATAATGAGAAAGAGTTGTCTTAAATAAAACTTTTAAAATCTTGTATCTGTCTCATTTCCTTCCTTTCCTCACACTCACCTGAGCAAACTACAGGACCTTTCCCTCTGAAAAAACTTGTCTCAGAAATGCTCTTCATCTTTCCTTTTTCCCACCCATCTTTGCAATTTCTCCCACTGAAATTTTGTGTTTGTGCTGTTCTTGAATCCCTCTAACCTTCCATCCTGCTCAGTAATTATGGTATTTTAGGCCATTTATTCAAGTGACACAGTGTAACTCTTCCTCTTTGTGAACCAAGAGTAAAAGTTCATATTTTATAGTGAAAGCAATTTTCTCCTTAGACTACCATTCTCTGTACATCTTAATAAACCTAATTGCTTATTGCTGCTCATCAACTAGATGTGCTGTTGCCCTTTCAGATGTGTTTAGAATCCTCTGTGCCTCTCACAGCAGGATTGCAAAAGAAAGCATGAGGATAAAATGAATGAACAGAAAGGAAGGTAGTTTTAAATTCTGAATAGGAAAGGAGGAAGAGTGGGCTCAACAGTTTATTAGGAAGTTGAAGAGTGTGTACAAGCTGTTGGGAAAAGATGGTAGTGATTGTGGTCACCCATCTGGGTGGAAATGGAGAATGGGCCACTGAAAGGAAGAAAGAACCTAAAATTACTTATCATGCTCTTGTATTCAAATACAGGGAGGGCTGGTAGCATTGCCATTTAAGGTTGCCTGAACTTTCCATCATAACACCCTTTTTTCATTTCCATAATTTTGCCACATACTAATGATTTGTGCTAAAATTTTACGTGCTGGGTGTCTTCCATAGACTAAACTGAACAGAAGAGCTTCAAGAAAAGTAATCTGGACATTTCTGAAATCAAGGTTAAGGAAAATATATTGTTTTGCCCATATTAAAAAAATCTGCAAACCTTTTATAGTACTCTGATACCTCCATGCTTTAAAACAGACACCTGAAATATGGCAAGAGGTGGCCTTTATGACAGATGTGTGCCTTTTATTGTCCCCGTGAAAACGTACTCCCATTTGACCAAGTTATAAACCTTTGAAGTAGCAATTGTACATGCTCAATATAGATTTTGGATATTAACAGCTAATTTCCTTAAAGATTCCAACTACAGTAAGGATGTTCCAGCCCCAGGGCTAATCAGGACTTTCCCTACAATTGCAGCTTTGGTCTGTTGAAGGCTGCTACAAGAGATTGTCTCTCCTGTGTTTTCATTGACTCTTCTGTTGGTCCCAGGTGACATGGAAAGAGGAAGATGCCTGATTCCAATGCAGAGTGGACAGGAGTCAGACCTGCAATCAAATGTGGGGAGTAGATTGGGACAGAGATGGGACAGGGCAGCGGGAGTGGGGGGGAGAGAATATGGCAGAAACTGGAACTGGAGGCTGACAGAGAAGAAAGGAAAACAGACTGGAAGTTAGGGTAGGGGAGTGGGGTTGGGATTAGTTGTTAAGGGAACTGAAAACCAGGAAGAGAAATGTGGGGATGAGGAGACTGGTAGGCAACGAAGAGGGGAAGACTATGACTGGATAAGAAGGATGCTGGGACTGGGAAACAGTGTGGAGGAAAGAAGGAGAGGAAAGGGACATGAGAGAGATCTCATAAGGAGGGAGGGAGGGAGGGAGGGAGAGAGAGAGAGAGAGAGACTGACTTCTAGGCAAAGAGACTAAAACAAGGAATTTAGTTGGAGCCCAGGGAGGGAGACTGAGACTGGCAGACACTGGGGATAAGGAACATGGCTGGGAGGTGGGTGGGAACAGGAACTCTGCATGAAGGGTAGAGACCAGATGGGGAGTTGGGTCTGAGAAAACCAAGTACTGACTGTTGGAGGAGATTGGAAGTGGATGAGGAGACTGGCACTGGGATTCCAGAGGAGTGATATAAGGAATTGGAGTCTGGTTTAAGAAGCTTGAGGAGTAGGTGAGGTGAATGGGACTGGCAGGAGGAGACTGGGATGGGGAAGACACAGGATTGGCACACATAAAAGTTGGGAGGAACAGTATAGAAGGGGGGTCATACTTCTGTTTTTCCCCACAGGATCACTGCCTCATACACTGCCCAGGGTGGATCTGCATTCAGGATGAATCAGAGTTGTGTAATGAAGAAATTGTTATCTGTAGGATGCCCTGCTTCATTTATTGCAGAAGTTGAAAGTTGTCTAGAGAAGGTGGCAGGGATTGCAGGAAGAGAAAGGATGGTCTCATGGTTGAGACAGATGAATTTTGCCTTGGATAACTGGATTCTACTCTTGGCTGTGGCCTGTGCCACAGAGTTCCTATGATAATAGACATCCGACTAAGCTTTCTCCAAGTGGTCACTAATTGTGTGTTCCTTATTTTCTGGGTGCCTGACCTGAGACTTTCAGGTGTGATTTGCTAAACGCCATGTCTACACTAGGAAATTATTTCAAAATAACTAAATTTGACTTAATTGAAGTCAATGTGAGCTGAGTTTGGAATATATAAAGTGCTATATAATGCTAAATACTCAGAACAATCAGGTCTAAGTGATCTCAAATGGGCACCCAAAATTATTAGATACTTTTTTACTTTAATCCTTCTCTGCTTTGGTTTTTCAACTGTTTAATGGAAAAATACCACCCCCTTACTGCCCAGGGGTGTTACAACGATAGATGAATTAATGTTTGTGATACACTTGAACACTCTCATGATGAGTGCTACAGTAAAGAATCATAGAATCATAGGATTAGAAGGGACTGCAAGGATCATCTTGTCTAATCCTTCTGCCAAGATGCAGGATTTGTTGTTTCTAAACCATCCAAGACAGATGGCTATCCAGCCAGCCTCCTTTTGAAAACCTCCAGTGAAGGAGGTTCTACACCCTCCCTAGGCAGCCAATTCCATTTTCCTACTGTTCTTACAGTTTAAAAGTATTTCCTGAGATTTATTTAAATCTACTACCCTGTAGTTTAAACTCTCTGCCTTTTGTCCTGCCCTGTGAGGTTTATATTCCATTTTTTTATTATCTTTGGCACTTGACTCTCCATCCTTTCTAATTTCTCTACATCTTTTCCAAATGTTGGTGACCAGTATTGGACACAGTATTTCAGCTAAGGCCTAACCAACACCAAGTAGAGCAGTACTATCATCTCTCATGACTCATATGCTATGCCTCTCTTAATACACCCTAAAACTGCATTTGCTTTTTTTTGTGTGCAAAAACATCACATTGCTGACTCATTAAGAGGTTGTGATCCACCACAACTCCCAGATCCTTCTCAGTTGTGCTGCTACCAAGCCAGATTTCTCCCATTCTGCATTTGTTTTTACATTTAGTTTTTCTTCACTAAGTGGAGCACCTTTCATTTTTCTTTGTTGAATTTCATGTTTTTGTGTATAGCTCAGTTCTCCAATATAGCAAGATCTGTCTGAATTTTAGCTCTATTCTGCAAAGTATTGGCAATTCCCCCACCCCCCTGGGGTTTGTGTCACCTGCAAACTTGATTAGGCCATGTCTATACTTACCATGTATACTTCCTTGGTGACATGTCCTTTCTTCCATTTCTTATATGTATATCTTTTGCTTTTTAGATAGTTTATAAGGTGTTTGTGTGGTCAGATTGGCCTCCTATTGTCCTTCTTATCTTTCCTCTGCATCCAAATAGCTTCTAGTAATTACAACTTTTAAGAATTGCCCACCCTCTTCAACTCCGTTTCTTCCTAAATGTTTTTTCCAAGGGACTTGCCTACTATTTCTCTGAGTTGGTCAAAATTCATCATTCTGAAATCCAGTGTCCTTGTTTTGCTGTACTCATGCCCTCCTTCCCATAGGAACTTCAATTCTTTCCTCACAAATTCCCATCTACCTTCTCCATTCATTCATTCATTCATTCATTAATCTAAAGTCAATGAGGAAATTAATAATTCTTATTTTAATAATATGCCGTGGATAAGGCCAATGACCACACATTGAAGTATGAGGATAAAACACAATATTAAATATTGGTTAATTAAGTGAGAACTGACTATTTTGTGCACTGAACGCAGTAGAGGTCCTATGGAAAAAATAGTATGAGATCATGTAATTACAGATTGTATTATCATTTATATGCACAAGGATGGTGAGTTAAGGTTGCATAAGCAATCTTAATTCTGGTGTTTCCTGCTTCAAAGTGCTTGATTTTGCAACTTTAATAATATCTTTTTAATGTAGCTTTTTTCATGTAACCTAGTCTTGTTCACTGCAAGAGCAGGTACAATAGCTCCCATTAAAAAGACAACTCTGGCCAAGAGAATCCACATTGTGGTACCTGAGAGGGTGCACTATTCTCCTATGCTTAGAACAGGAAATGCACAAGGAAATTACCATTGTTGGCAAAATTCTTTTTAATTGTAATTTTGTTGAGGGCCTAAAAATTCATGGTAACATTTTCAAAAACGGGAGTATAAAGGCAGGTTATTAGAAACAGATTTTGAACAGTACTGAGCACTTAGACGTTGCAAATGATGTTCACTGTGTTACACAAAGTCCCAATGTATGGGATTAAATTATCGTTATCTTCAGCGGCTTTTGTTTTTTAAAAAGGCCTCTTTAAGTCAACAGTCCTCCATAATAACATTACCCCAATGAGAGATTTTAATAACAAAAGCATGGTTAAATACATAAAAACCTCAGCAGGACTGAGAAACCACAACACCACAGCAGGGTTGTGCAAAGCCAGCAGTTACATTACTGCAGAAAGATGAATATAGTAAAGATTTTATTATAACTGCACTATTTGTTCGATTAAAGAGAATATTTGGTACAGATAAATCTACAAAATAACAATGAGAGTCTATAACAGATTGAAGTGTCAAGAAGCCGTAGTAATACACGCCAGAATAATATGTGAATCATTTTTGCAATGCAGTTGCTTCATTCCTATTCTAAAAACCAGCTCTACGTTAAACAGAGTTTTGTCTAGTGAGTTTTCAAAGAATGGCTCTTGTGAGGTCACTGCTGTCCCACAGAAACAGTTTAAAGCAATATTTGGGGAGTTCCCAGATGATACAATATTTTACTTGCATTTTTCATAATTTCCATCTAATACAAAAACAATCTCTTCTGCTATTTGATACAACCCTCCTCCTGCTTCAAATAAACCGGCTAAATTTGAAACAGTACAAGTCCCATTTATTTCAGCAAACTTAGTTTGTACAGCACTCTCCTTCAGCCCCACTCTCTCTCCTTGCTACACACCCTTACTCACTGTGCTAATTAGGATTTTTTCCCTGATATGGAAGGACAAAGGGCGGGGGGGCATAATACCCTGATCCAGTCTGGTTCAGGTGGGCTGTATAATTAAAAGTTGAGGGCTTTTTTTCATTTTCATTTGAACCAATGGACCTTATATACTTATCAATACATACCCGAAATATTTTCCTGGTTGTGCATTATTAAATTAATATGTTATACCTTACAGAAATTTGTGTTACTGTTTATTATTAGCAAGACAGTTACCTGGTATTTGTGATGAGGTTGCTGTGCTGCTGGAAGTGATCTTTTTCAGATGAGATACAGTTCACTGCAAGACTAAAGTCCAAGCTGCTAAAATCAGAGTTATTAGGACACTAGGATTTGCTAAATTCTGAGTTAAATTATTCAATTGGTTCTGCTGCAACAAAGATTTAGGCAGAATGGGCAGATGCTTAACTTTAAGCATGCAAGTAATTCCCACTGATTTCAGTAGGATTATATGCTTAAAGTTAAACATATACTCAAGTCTCTAAAGTCCCAGAGCCATTCTATCAAATGTTGCAATCTCAGTTGGACTGAGTATTCTTTACTTCCTGGCCAAACCTATTGAATAGCTACTGCAATCAACTATAAAAAAATTGTCACATTTCAATGGTAAATGAAGGGAATCTCTCTAGTTGTGAACTTCTGTAAAATTTTTCAAAGCAATATAAAATAATAAAATAATATACTGATATTGTTCAATGTATCAGAATCATAAGATTTTCTTTTGATCTGAATTTTGGCCCCAATAGAGTCAGATCACAAGGTGAAATTCTTCCTCTTTTGAATTAGAAATAAATGGTCTCTTAAATTTTATTTGCTTGGTTTTTGTTCTGGGTACACAAAAATAAACATAATAAATTGTTTTAATTGTTAGGGTTTCTGTTCTCCATCCTTCAAAAGTGGATTATTTTTAAATGAGAATCATAGGCAACATAGTTGGAAAATACTTTAAATGTGTCTTAATACAAGAGAAAGAGTCAGAATTCCTGGGCTGTTTCTAATTCTGACACACACTTATCATGTGACTTCAAGAAAGGCAAGACATAATTATCTTGCTCTGGAGGCATACAAGTTATGTTTTGATTTCAAAAACAACAAAAGATGTTTAGAAACCATAATATTAATAGAATATATTTACAAAACATTGAAAACAATATATGAAACTGTTATTTATATTTAAATATCCCCTTGTAGTTTGTTTGCAACAGAAAATCTGATCCTCCCTGCAAGAACATAAGTTTCAGAAAATGAAAATTTCTGTTATCAAAAAATGGGTGACATATGAAAATTAGTAGTTTTAAATTTGAAAAGTAAAATTAGGTTTTAAAATAGTTTTGATTCCTACAATGTGGTATAAAAGAGTCATCAAATACTTTTTATGTACGTACAGGTTATGATTTTCAAAAGTGACTTGAAGTGTTCACTGTTTGGATGCCCAATCTAAAATCCCTTAAGAAATCTGAGCTATAGAAATTGGGGAACAGATACCCTCTGAAAATCACTCAAACTGGGCACCCAAAAATGTATTTACTTTTGAAAATCTTGGTCATGATTTTAAACATAAATATTGTGTTTATTTAGAAAAATACCAGCAAAACACAGGCTGAAATCTGGGCCCCACTCATGTTAATTACAGCAGTCCCACTGACTTCAGTGGAATCAGGATATCATCCCATGGCCTCAATTTATTCACCCTTACAACAGGTATTTTTATTCATCTCATAGACATTGTTTGAGGCTTATTCAATGACACATGTACTCTGATCTACATGGGTGGATCCACTGGCGTACACTTACATACAGAGCAAGAGGAGGCCACGAATTCAATCCCCCAAAACTATCTAAACATTTGATTTTAGTGGGTCTTAGAGATTCTAGTGGGTCACCAGAAGAAATATAGGGCATGTCTACACTGCAGCGTTTTTCCGGAAAAACTATACTTACACTGCTATTGCGTTCTTTCAACAGAAAGTTGAAAACAGAGGGGTTTTTCCTATAGTGGTAAATGTCTTTCTACGAGGAAGAAGCTTTTTTCCAAAAAAGCTTTTTAAAAAAAAAGGCGTGTGGAGAAGAGGGGGATCTTTTGAAAGAAGAGGCCTCCAGGAAATAACACAGGTGCCCTGGTGGCCACTCTGTCTATACTAATCACAACTTAAATGCGAGATAGCATCCAATCAATGTGGACTCTATCTTTTGAAAAAGCACATCACTTTTTCGTTGTGCTTTTGCTGTGTGGATGCTCTCTTTCAAAATAAGCTTTTCTGGAATATCTCTTCTGGAAAAGCTTCTTCTGAAAGAAGCTTGCAGTCTAGACATAGCCATAGATAGATAGATATTTCCCCTACTATTGTTTTATTCTTTAATTAAAACGAATCCAGTGTTGTCTTTAAACTTAACTTTGTGGGTAACTACATTTATTGCAGCAAGCTGTTATATTCATTCCCTTGAGGAGCAACAAACCTAATATATCTACACTGTCCAGGAGAGGGCTAGAGACACATGCTTTTGGGGAAACGTCTATTTGGGAGTGGTCTGGGATCACCTTGCAATAACTAAGGCTGGTGGAAGTGACTGATGTGTGTTTGGCAGGCTGCAGCTATACACAGACATTCAGGGTATTGACTGCATGCTAGAAGGCTATTTGTAAGTAGCCCAGGTGGGAACTACAGCAGCAAAAGCATTCTGAAGCACCCACTTTTGCAGGGCATAGGTAACACCAACCTCTCAGGCTTGGATTGCAACTCTGCAGGATGCCCTAGAGCCACTACAGTTTGGATTGCTCTGAGGTCCTCAATGCTCAAACCTGAAAGAGTAAAAAAAAAACATTGAGCACACAATCTTATCATTAGTTTATTTAAAACAAATATTTGCAGGTCTCTTCCAATTCAGTTCCAAGAGTCTTATCCTTTCCAGTATAGTTTTTGATAAGGTTTCCCCATTGCTTTGTTTTCTGAAAACATAAAGTGCACTTGCAGTGTCAAAGTACAAAGAGAAAATGGGAGAGTGAGAAGCAAAGTTTTCTTGTGGAAAACAGTGCATCTCTGTAATGACTGTGAGAAATACAGTACACATTTCCATGTATTCATAGTAATAATCATTTCTTAAAGGTAATGATTAATTAATCAAAATTATGATGGAATTTACCAACTTAAAATACCTGGCAATTTTCACAACTAACTAGAACTCTGTATCTGAAGATCTCTGATTTATTTTAGATGCCTTTCAAAAGTTGTCAGGAAGTTCTGAGGACAGAAGCCATTCGATTTATTTTGGGTAATATGTTATTATCACATACCCAGTTAAGCAAATAGCACAAGATGAAAATACATCAATATTTTCCTCTTTAGGACCAAATTAATCCATAGTTTCATGGTGTGAAGCTGAAGAAAGTCATAATTTCTTGTGAGGTGTACGAACTTACATAGAATCAGCTAGAAATACATAAGCAGTAACACATGACAAAGTGTAGTTGTTAGTCATATCAAGAATGTTTAGATAAAAGGCACTTCATTCAAAATACGCTCTTCCACATGAAGACTGTAACCATGTACCAGATGGGCAGGAAGATTTCAGCATCCAAGGCTACGTCTACACTGCAGAGGTTTTGTGCAAAACCAGCCATTTTTGTGCAAAAACTTGCAGAGAATCCACACAACAAGCATGTTCTTGTGCAAGAAAAAGTACCGTAAATTTTAAGAACACAGGGCTTTTTGCGCAAGAGTTATTCCTCTTTCTACGAGGAATAAGCCTTTTTGCCCAAAAGCTCTTGCTCATAAAGGCATGTGTAGATGGGCAACAGGGGTTTCTTGTGCAAGAGAGCGGCAACACTGCCATGGATGCTCTTGCGCAAAATCACGTGGCAGTGTGGATGCGCTCCTGTGCAAGAACTTTTTGCGGAAGATCTCTTCGGCAAAAAGTTCTTGTGCAAAAGCATGCAGAGTAGATGTAGCCCAAGTGTCCTAAGCAAATCTGCCCCTGGTGGCTGGACTTGAGATAACAAGCATCAGGATCTACCCTACAGCAAAACTGGTATGGCCAGTTATACCCCATGTTTATTGGCTTCCCACATAACTGCAACAATAAAAACTTCCTACAGATGCCAGAGCCCTGACAGGGGGTACAGTGATTAGAACGGGAATCCTCTGAAACAGATTTTCCCAGGTGGAAAAGAAATATTCAGGAAAGAATCCAGCACAGGATCCTCCTTCCTTAGCTTTTCAGAAGATAACAGGTCCAGTCTTGTATTTCTGATCCCACTGGAAGTAAGGAAACTGCTTCTCCAGTGAGATGAGCAGACACTCCTTTTCATTTCTTCTTACTCCATTTGTTGTGTGAAACCTGAGCTTAAGGAGTGAGGCAACAAAGTGATTCTTCAAAGTGGTTAAGGAGTCTGTCAGATGGAGGTCCTGTCAAGCAGGGGAATATTTGTCACTTTTGCCCTCTATGGATTCAGTCGCAGATTAACACATGGGCATCCCATGTGTGCTGGACAATTTGGGGGGCCAACAGGAGTACCAGCGCAAGGACTATGGCCCTGACCCTTTGTCCTTCTCCCCTGAGACCCCATTCTGCTCCTTGTCTTCCCCTAGGACCCCACCTTCTGGCCAGGCCAGAAGTTGGAGCTGGGCCATGGGAAGAATCTCCCTAGGAGCCTGGGCCACTGTGGGGTTCCCCGTTCCCTAAGATACACTACCCAGGACAGGTGGAGGTTCCAGAGTGCCCCACAGAAGCCTGGACTCCCCATGGCTCTTACCACAGATAGGTTCTGGCTTCTGACCTGGCCAGAATGTGGGGCCCAGGAGGGAGAGGAGGAGCAGGGAATGGGGTCCCATGGTGAGGAAGGTGGGAGGGCTCAAAGTTCTTTGTGCCCAGGACCTCCAATAAATGTTAATCTACCTCCGAGTGAATTAGAAGACCATTTGCTGGCTCAGTAGCCTTACTGTGACTCTTCATTTGAACAGAGTTATGTAAGCTTTCAACAAGGAAGAAAATATAGATGTGTAAGTCCTGTGGCTCAGACCTCTAGAATAGGGGTGGGCAATAATTTTTGATGGGGGGCCACTCCAAGAATTTGGTAAGTGGTCGAGGGCCACACTCTTCCATGATATTAATGGAGGAAGTGTGAGGTCTGGGATGGAGGTTGAGTGCAGAAGGGAGCTTGGGGCAAAGGATTGAGGTGCAGGAGGGAGTGTGGGGCCTGGGAGGGAAGGGGCAGTTGGGTAAAAGGGGCAGTTGTGACCTAGAGCACTGGACTGGGGTGCATGGGTTTGGCTTGGAACCTACGACAGGAAGGGATGATGACCTGGGACAGAGGATTGGGGTGCAGTGTTTTGGGTTATGAGACCTAGGGCAGGAGGGAATGATGATCCGGGGCAGGGAATTGGGGTGCCAGATCTGGAGGGGATATGGGTGCAGGAGAGGGGCACAGGGTTTGGGTTATGTGGAGTAGGGAGACAGAGAATTGGGGAAGGGAGGGGCTGGGAGAAATACATGGGTGACTCCTGGCCAGCAGCCCAGCATGTTTCTCAGACAGTCTGCCTACTGCCCCACCCCTGCACAGGTGTCAGGAACCAAGTATGTGTGTGAATAACTATGAGCTGGAGGGGAAGGGGCATGGTGTGAAAGTGCGGCAAGCAGGGAGCCTGCCTGAGGCTCCCCACTGTGCCTGTGGACCAGATCCGGTGGCTTGGTGGGACAGATCTGGCCCACAGGCTGTATTTTGTCCAACCCTACTCTAGAGAATATGTAGCTTGCAATTGACCTCTGTTGGTAATTAGGGAGAAGAGTGGCCCAGTGCGGCAGGAAAACACAAGATGGAAAGCACCACAGGCAAGGGAGCTTTCTGTCAGCCAGAGGCAAATTAAGATTTCCTGGGACTTTCCTCTTTTCTCTCTCCCTCCTGCCCACTGTGGCCCCGACACTGAAGAAGCTCTGTCTCCACACCAGGGCCCCAGGTCATAGCAGGCAGTGAGATTCAGTCTTATGGCCACAGCATGGGTCCAGGTGCTGCTTTTCTTCAGGGGACCAGGGTTGAGGTGTTGGGGCTTCTCCTGTCCCACCTGGTGCTTCTATTGAAGAGCAGGGTTGGGCATGGGGACT
Organism: Pelochelys cantorii; assembly: GCA_032595735.1. NCBI lineage: Eukaryota > Metazoa > Chordata > Testudines > Trionychidae > Pelochelys > Pelochelys cantorii. The sequence continues at coordinate 31,948,111 of CM064331.1, forward strand.
TCCCCTGATGAGGAAAAGGTTTGGTGCTGCTGAGAAGGGGCTTCTCTCATCTGGAAGCTTTCCCATCCTGCAGCTTCAGCTGGGATCAGGAGCCCCTGTGGGGCTTCCCCCATCCCACAGCTTCTGCTGGGAATGCAGTCAGGGAAGCTCTGTGGGGGTATCCCCTGTCTAGTTGCTTCTATCGGAGATGGGCCAAGTGGAGGTACTGCAGGGACATCCCTCTGGCCCACGGCTTCTGCTGGGGACAGGGTGTGAGAGGCAATGTAGGGGTTTCACCCATCCTATGGCTTCTGCTGGGGACAGGATTGGTGGGGTGGGGGAATCTTCTCATGCCTCACCCGCTGGGCAGAAGCTGGAGGCTTCCCAGTTAGCTGGGGCCCCTAGAGCCTAGTGACTAATCTGCCACTGCTGCCCAGCATCTGTTGATGAACATGTGGTAACAACTTAATGGAGCAGTCTTCACTTGTATTTCTTTTATAGGACTGTTTTAGGCATTGTGGAAAAAAAGTCAATTATTTTAAGTTTGGGACATAAAATTTCATAATCCCTGTTGTGAAACTAAATGATGGCTGAACTGCACCAAATGTTCCAGAGTGAGGGGTCATCCTTACCAAGGGTGATTATATGTCTCGTTTTGACTTAGACAGTCTCCTTTTTAAGCCTGTCTCAGGCATCCTGATTTTTTGGAAAAACTGGGCTGTTTGCTCTTGCCACCTGATCATCATTGCCAATCAGCAAAAGAGCCAGAACATTTATCTCTAGAATGCAAGTTTGAACACAACTGATTTTTAAAATTGTTTTATAATTTGTGTACCGATTCTCTTTCAATTGCAACAAAAAACATGTATGTTCCATAATAGTTAGAGAACACTCTTTGGGTGTGTCTAGACTACATGCCTCTGCCGACAGAGGCATGTAAATTAGACATACCGACATAGTCAATGAAGAGGGGATTTAAATATCCCCCGCTTCATTAGAATAAAAATGGCCGCCGTGTTATGCCGGCTCAGCTGTTTGTCGGCACAAAGCGGCAATCAAGACGGGGATCGGTCGGCAAAGGCTTTCCTTGCCGACCAATCCCCGTCTTGACTGCTGCTTTGTGCTGACAAACAGCTGAGACGGCACAACGTGGCGGCCATTTTTATTCTAATGAAACGGGGGATATTTAAATCCCTTCTTCATTGACTATGTCGGTATGTCTAATGTACATGCCTCTGTCGGCAGAGGCATGTAGTCTAGACATACCCTTTAGCTGTCTGCTTTGGTAAGGTGGTAACAGCCAGTAAAGAACTATAGAAGGACCTAACTGTAGATTCTACATATTCATTGGATTTTCTTTCCTGAGTTTCATGATAGTCCGAAGTAAAGTGTTGCTTACTGCTTCCTAGTGTAAGTTTGGCTAAAAATTGAAATTACTGGTCCAGTTTCAAAGTAGGGGGAGCAAAATACAAATGAGCTTTGTGTCACTCCACATCTCTCCGAATCAGGAAAATAGAAGTCAAATAATGGTAAACTGTGAAAGTGCTTTATTCTTTTCACTGGGACAAACTTACCAGTAAACAAACAGTGAGGCAGGTTTGTTAACCTTCTTGATATTTTATATGGCTCAAGTGTGCTTTTGCAGAGATGATCATTGCACCCATAATTTGTAGATTGCAGTTTATTTTATGCTACTTGTCAATAAGGGCCCCAAATCTGCAGTTGTTACTCATGTGAGTAGACCTCTCGGAGTAGTCCCAATGACCTAAGGAGCTGCAGGAACATGTGCTAAGTGATGTCTGTATGTTTTTCATCTTTATGTATATGTACTTAGGCACATATATGTTGCATGTCTGCATTGTAGAAAAATAAAGAAAAAATAATAGACCAGAGCACTGGAGAAAAGAGGGTTCTTTTAGTAGATACAAGCAATAGCTTGTGTTTTTAGCATGGAAAGCAGATAAATGAGTAAAATCATTAACCAAAAAAGTCTGTACAATATGTTCAGATTAAAAACTATCACAAGTCATTTAATGAGTCATTATTACTCATCTTACAGAAAATAAATTGAACAAATATGTTTGTAGTACGATTTTGTTGGCATTCGCTTATTTTTTAAATTCTCCCAAACATTTATTTTTAGCTGCCTTTGTTAACAGGGATGAAAAGTCAAGCAGTTTACTGTTGAGCAACATTAGAATATTGACCTCTGCGTCACCTCAAGAGTTCAGTCTTCTGGGTCAAAAAAGATGTCTGGAATAAAATAAATAAATAAAATGTAAAAAATTAAAAAGCTATTAGCAATAAATGTTTCTGATTAGCCACTAGAGTGGCTATGAACACTGGATTAGACATCCTGTCGCCTGCTTGTCCAGTGGGGACACCATGCTGTTAGAGAGCAAAAGAGTTAATTTCTGGTACCAGATGCAAACCAGAGCTTAGAGGGGGTGTCTGTGTGACTAGGTAAGACAAGAGGGAGCAAGATAGAAAAGATAAATGCTAGAAGCATACCCCACAATGAAGTAACTTTCTGCTCGAACTCATTTTCGTACAGAATAGTATATGAACTGAATCTTCACTTATTTACAGCAGTGGAAGTCAGGAGAGATGCCACTTAAATCAATGGAATAATATTGGGGTAAAAGCAGTGTGACAATCAAGTGCAGTCTTTTTTTAAAAAAGAAAATAATTTTGCATGTTTCCTGCCTGATTCTCTACTTCACAAGGGGCAGCCCAAATCATTAAAAAATTGTTTTAGTTTTTCATTACTTTCCCTTCTCTGAATAATAATTGCCAGATTGTTGAGGCAAAATCAGTAGGAGTTCAAGACTTTTTTTCTGCTTGTAAAAATATTGCTTAAATGTCATTCATCTGAAGAAGTGGGTTGTGCCCACGAAAGCTCATGATACCATCTACATGTTTTGTTAGTCTTTAAGGTGCTGCAAGATTATTCATTGTTTTTTAAGTTTTTCCAGTTACAGACTCACTCAGCTACCCCTCTGAAGCTTAAAGGTTGTGGAGTCGCTAAGACAAAACACTGAGAATTTAGAAGATAACCCCACGAAAAAGCTATTTCTTTTAGCTGGATGAATTTTGTGGCTTTACCTACTTGATAGTGCCCATATTAGGCACACTGTGTTCCCTTAAATTTGGAGTAAGGACACAATCATAAAAATATTTATTACCAATTGTAGCACTTCCTATCAGGAATCATCCCACAGAAGTAGGCTCTGTCTTCAGGTGCACTGGAGCAGTACTTTGCCCACTCCAAAAAAAGGCCAAAGTGGCTTTATGTTACCTTCCTGTCCCTCAAATCCTGATCCAGGAGCAAGCGAGAAGCTGGTGCAGCCCCTAGTATAATATAAGGGATCCTCAGACCTGGTCAAAATTGTGTTAATTTTAATGCCCCCTGAAATTCTTATGTACCATTTCCTATCATGCTTCCTAGAACAGTCTATTCAGAAAGAGTCTAATGTTGCCTATTTAGGACAGTTTTAAGCCAGAGATAGTGTGGGCCAGAACTGAGCTCAATGGCGGTGTTCCTGGTATAAGACTATGCCTGGTAGTAACTGTTTGTAGGATTGGACACCAAGGCATTAAAAGTATAACTCATTTAATTTTTCAAAAATACTCTTTCATTTAGCAATAGTTACACTAGTCACAGATTTCTCTATGCTTTCTTGTGTAATAGTACATTAAAGGGGGAGACACTCTTGCATCCTTATCCAGAACAGATAGAACACATGGGCTCCCTATTTCACAGCCTCAGGTTCCAGCTTGTCCTTACCCTGTCCATTTTTTCATGGCCTTTCTTTTCCACTTCTGCTTTATCACATTATCCAAACACCACCTTTGTCAGCCTCATCTTCCTATTGGTCAAGTTCTTTGGGTATTCTTTCAAGCTGGCCTTTACACATGGCATACTTTTCTCAGACTGGATAGATTCCTCCTCAGGAGCCACTTTTCCTTTAATGCCCTTATGGAATTAGTCAATTTGCTGTAGCAAGGTTGAGTGTCAAAATGAAATATCAGACATCTACTTATAATATTTTAAAGAAACAAATCTCTGTCTCTCTCTCTTTCCACATATATTTGATTATGTCTCTCTCCTTCCTCCCCTTCCCCTAGTCTTTAAATGTCATGTGTCCTTTTAGATTATACGTTTTACGGGATGGGGACCATGTCTTCATGAGTTTGAATAGCAACTTGCTAGAGCCTGATCTACACTGTGGTACTATATTATCATTATCACTATCACTTTATTATCACTATAATTTTATTTTACTATGAAATATTTGTTGCTGTATGTAACGTAGTTTGGTGCTTTCATTGGTAAGCACTTGCTGGTAACTGTTATAATAGTGGTGAGAGAGCATTTTTTTCTTACAGGGCCTCGCTGCTTTGCAAGAAATGCAACTGTGGCACATGATGACTTTTCATAGGCTAAGGGTTGCTGAAGAGGTTTTTTGTGACATCCCCTCCCTCCAGTTAAGATAATATCACAAACACATCTTCAACAGCCCAGCATCCTTTCAAAATTACACACCACTGCATTGCTATTATTTTGGTTTGCTAGTGCATGCTGGGCGGGGGAGGGGGGAGAGCAGAGCAGATGTAATGCATAGGTCCATCTCTCTCTGCCCCCACAACTATCAGCAGTTACAAGTTGTCTCTGGCACAGGGGGAATGTTTCCAACCTTAGAATTCTGTCCAGCAAGACAAATGTATCTTTAATATAACAAACAATCACCACATTCACTGGGAGAGAAAAATGTTGTTACTCAACCTAACATTTTATTGCATCAATTGCTTTGTAAATACTAAAGGCCTAACTCTATTTTTATTTTCTAAAAATAATATCTAGTAGGATTTTTGTTCTTGATTCTTTTCTCCTTATTGTGATACCAATGGAATTACCAATTGTGCTTAGCTCTTACAGAATTTAATGATTTATTCAAATTAAAACCTTTGTGGGGACAGACTTCTAAAAAATTCTGATGGAACTCTCACTGCCTGCCAAGTCTTCCCATTTCACTTGCATCAATATTTTATTGCTTCAGCATTCCCTTTCTCCTTCCCCTCTAAACACTCCTTTTGCCCTGCAGTGTCTTAGCAGTATTGCTAATCTCAAGTATTCAAAAATCATGATAGACATTCCCCCCAGCCTGCAAAACCCCTGAAAATTTAAAAAATATATTGGTTCTTTTTTGCTTCTCGTTCTTAGCATTTAGAATCTCTTTGGTTTCTGTTTCCACAATTTTCTATGCAACTATGGGAGATAGAAACTTACTTTTGAATGAAAACTGATAATCTCAGCTCATGAGATGGTCCTCTAAAAACAGTCGAGATGTATGATAGAATACTGAGGATTGGCAACACCACTTATACCTGGTTCTGGTTTGGTGAATGATGATGGTCCATCTCAACTGAGGACAATCTGATGTTAGTCCCAAGGAAAACTTTGGACATTGTTATGAAAGTCAGGTTCTTTTACACCTGAAAAGGCTGTATGGAAATCGTCATTCTGGTTTAAGTGAGCCTTTGGCTTCAGCCTTCTTGGGAACAATGGGAGAAAGTAGCTACTCCTAGTAATGGCAAGAAAATCCTAGCTGTCTCTTGACAGCATAAGCACCTTAAAAATTGTAGGAAGTTATAACTTCTCAGGTCACCATAGTAGACATAGATGACAAATAGAACTGAGACTGAGGCAGTTAGTCTGTGCTAGAGCAGAGGCAGTCCTGATAACTAAGAACTGAATTTCTCCTCTTGGTACCAAGAAGATAGGTGTAGTGAGTACTGTATCTTGCTGAATTGTGCTGCACAGATTCCAGGGACAGAGTCTCAGCTGGACCCAGTCATATGGAAGAAGCTGGGGATTCCCTGGAGAATTTACAAACTACACCTTGCTAATCACATGGGCTTCTCTGGTGGTGTCCTCTGTGCATGAGGAATCACCTTCTCATGTCTCTCAGCTTAGATTTTTTTAAATCACCTTCTTTAAATTTGGGAGGAGGAATAAATTCAGTACAGTAAAGAGACAGCCTTAGACTGGTATATATAAAAGTTGTTATGAATGCTAGAATTTTTTTAGGAGGCTATCCCAGAGTAAAACTGAGCATGCATTTTACAGGTGTCAGAATGGAACAGATAAAGTAATTAGTTTTCCCTTAAAAGAAAACAGAATCTGCCATTCAGGTATAACTAAGACAACATGATGCTGATGCTTTGCTTATTTAAAGGTATACAGAGCCACATTAAACTCTGAATTTTCAGAAACTAATTGTTCAGAAGGTTATTGTATAATTTAAATAAAATGTGGATTTAAAAAATGCAAGAAAATGGCAAACATATCCTCCTCCAACTGCTCTCTTCAGTTAGTGGTGAAACACTCAATAGCATAGTTGAGATGTTTATAAGCTAGGCTTAAAAATATTCAAGATTGTTTAGCTTTTCGCAAGCAAACGACACCCGTATAGGCATGCAACCCGCCTCCAGCTGTCTCACAAATTCAGCTTGAGTTTTCTCCGCACTGAGGTGTTTAAAGTGTGTGAGAAAAATCTCAGGTCTGAAAAAGAACTAAAAGTGTGTGAGAGCGTTGGCGGGAGGAAGGAGAGAGAGGGAGCGAACTGAAGCTGTGGAACTGCATAGACCTTGCAGTTGTTTTTCTAGCTCTCTTGCAAATATTAACCAGTCCCTACGAGTCTGTGGTGGCGATCGCTGCAGGAAAGGGTGCGCGGTTTATGGCGTGCCCAGCTTCAGAGGAACTTTGTCCCTCTTTCTACCCTAAGACTAAACAGCAGCAGGCGGTGCAGCTGCCGCCAGCTTCCCTGGGAAGGCAGGTCGCTTGTTAGGGGCTAGGTTTTCTCGGTCTCGCTGAACTTTCATTCATTGTTGGCGTTTTCCCAGTTCCTTTTCTACTCACCTCCTCCCCCCCGACTTGGAGGTCTGGAGTCGGCCAGCCAATGAATGCTGCCCTGGCGGTTTTGGGCGTAGCCGGAGGAGGCGAGGCTCCGCCGCCCGTATATAATGAGCGAGCGTGGGGAACTTCTGGCTTGGTGTTGTTTACGGGAGAGGTGCCTGGATGTTTGCGGCAGCAGGGAAAGCCGGCGAAGGACGAGGCAAGGCGGAGGGTCCTGGTATCTGTGGCTAAAGCTGCTGGAAGCTTCCTGGTTGCTAAAGCGCGGAGCAGTAGCAGCTCGGGAAGCGCTGGCACAGATTTTGTGGCGCCTGGGAAGCACTTTCTGCCGGGCGAGCAGCGACACACACCTTGCAACGGGAAGAGAAGCGGCCTGCGTATGTGGCTCATCCTATTGTTCAAACTGCGAGACTTGGGGGTGTGAAGGCGGCAGCTTGCGTGTTGTCTCTCTTTTTCCTACCCTCTCCCCCCGTTCTCCTCTCCCTCTGTGCGGGAGCTAGCAGTCCCGGAGCTACAGGGCTGGAGCCAGCTGGATTGTTTTGTGCGGACATCCTCCGCTCAGGTGCGCCTTCGGCTATCTGGGAGGGGAACGGAAACCACCTTCCTGCCCAGGCTGAGGGAAGGAAAGTTCCTCCCACTGCCCCTCTACCCAGCCATCGCGGGCGCTGCTGAACTGCTTCCCCTCTCCTACCCGCACCGCTCCTACCTTTCCCATCAGGTGCCTGGCTGCTGCAGCAGCGCCGCCGTATCCGGGAGACGAGAGGGGACGTAACTTCCAGCCCAGCCCGTTGGCTCTCGGAGCCCGTCTCGCTGTGCTCCCAGGACCGCTTGGCTGCGATCTGTCACCGAGGAGGAGGGCAGTGGATGAGCGCGCTCTGCAGCAGGGCACGGGATCACTTCTCCAGCTGCCGCTGCCGCCTGGCTGCGAAACTTGGCTGGGGGAGCTTACAAGGCAACAGCATCCTGTGCGCTGACTTTCTCTCTTCCCCCCCCCCCCGCCCCCTCCCCAGGAGGCAGTTGGATGAAAGCTGTGGGAGCGAGGGCTGGTTTGCTGAGGCGCCTCTCGCAGACGCGTGTGTGTGTGAGCAGTTGCAAAGCGAGCCCCCACCCCCTTGCGAGACTGTGCCCAGCCCGCCGGTGGGGGAAGCGCGTGTGGGAGCCGCTCTGCCCAAGTGCTCTAGACTCGCTCGCGGGTGGTGCCGCCGGTCGCAATGCAGCTCTGTGGGAAACAGGCAGCGCTGAGCAAACGCGGGGTGCGTGGCTTCTAGCAGCGGGGAGCCGAGCGCAGGCGTGAGAAGGGACAAGGCGAAGGGAGAAGCGGAGTCGCCCAGCTCTGCCGGAGTCGGGGGCTTGGCTTCGCGTTTGCGGGGGGGGGGGCGAGAGCAAGAAGACCCAGCCCCACGTCCTGCACCTTCCGTGCCACGCGAAGGGCTCCGATTGCCCGGCTCGCCCCGCGGCGAAGTTGAACCCGGGGCGCATTGGTGCCACCGTCTCTCCTTGCCGGGGATTTGTGGTCGCGCCTTGGATCACGAAGGACTCTGGCTGTTGCCTTCCTACCCTCCGAGTTGCCCCAGGGCTCGTTCTGCGAAGGAGGAAGGCGCTTGGGGGGCTCCCGGGCCTGGGGCCAGTGCTCGAGGGTTCCGCGGTGGCGGTGCAGCCTCGGCAGCGGAGGATGGGCGGCTTCGGGAGGCTCTGCCTGGGGCTCGTACTGGCGGTGATCCTGAGCGAGGGGGCGCCGCAGCCCTGCCCGGCTCAGTGCTCCTGTTCCGGCAGCACCGTGGACTGTCACGGGCTGGCGCTGCGGAGCGTCCCGAGGAACATCCCCCGCAACACCGAAAGGCTGTAAGTAACCCCCAGCCCGCCTGCCGCAAGGCGCCGCGCGGTCCCCACGGCCCTTCGCCCTCCCCGGGTGGCTGGGTGTGTGGAGGGCGCCCCTCGGCCGCCTCTGGCTCGCCCATCCCTTGTGGCGCCTCCTCGCTGCGACGCGCCCGCGCCGGGGCAGGTGCCACCTTCGCACTCCTCGGAGGCTTTGCTTAGGTCTCTGGTCCCTGCGCCCTCTGCCCGCTCTCCGCTTCGCCGGCTGGAGGGTTAGGCTAGGGGACACGAGAGGGACCCGTTGGATCCAGCGCCTCGCCGTTCCCGCTAGGCAGGCGGCCGCCTGTCCCCTCTGCGGCCGCTGGCTGCAGGCGACATGAAGGGCGGTAGTTTCCCTGCTCCCGGCCCGGCGCCGTAGGTGGAGGAGTTTTTGTCACTAGTGCAAACCTAACTTCGCTCTGGCTTTTAAACTGGGGGCAGGGCCCCGCAGCCGGCTGGGACCCCTTGCCCCAAGGCAGGGGCTCGGCTCGGCTGCCCAAGTGAGTTCTGCTTTCCTCTCCCCTTCCTGTGGCGTGCCCCCTTCTGCCCGGTTCCCGGCGGTAACTTGGCGTGCAAAACCGCGGCTCTGCAAGGAGGCCCTGGAGGGTTAGGACAGAGCTCCCCAGCGACGCGCGTTGGCAAATGGCAATTCAACCCTCTGCTTTTGCTATTCCGCTTTTAGAAAGGAAGAGCGGAGGGAATTCCGTAGCACATGCAAAGAGATGGTGTGTGTGTGTGAGAGACTGTATTTACACTCCCTTTTTAGAAAGACTGGCAAGAACATATGTTCCTTAGTGCCCACATCTTTCCCCTACAAAAAGTTCAAATTCTTCCATGTCTTCCTCCCTATCCCCAGCTGGTCTTGCGTTCTCTGCTACCCTTAAGCGTGCATGCAAGGGGATTTCACCCCAATTACACATGCTACTGCTTCTGAATAAACTGTCCCTACTTCTGATTTTTTTTTTTTCCTGTCAAATTAGGATCCAGACCTGAAGAGCTCTCTCTGTATAAGCCCAGATCTGCTCTCTCATCAACAGAAATTAGCCCAATAAAAGATCTTACTTCACCCACCTTGTTTTTCTAAGGTCCTGGGACCAAAACAGCTACAACAGCGCTGCATACAGATCGTGATACTCTCTGAAAAAATACATATTTTTTTTCCCTGAAAGAGTTGCTGGCTCTAATACTGTCTTGGCTTCTCGAAAAGGGAAGAGGAGGAAAAAAGAGTTTGGGTTTTTTTTTAATTGTTCATCACTTGTTTCATGCTATTTAGAACCGTTTAAAGGTTTAAGTATAAACCCATCTTATTCCAGCAGTGTCTGCACTCAGACAAATCCCAAAGCTATTGACTGTAATCTTCCCTGTGAAGAAACTGTGCGCTGTTCAGTGGAAACTGTTTCCTGCCACTTTTGCTTAAAATAACATCATGTGCTGATTCTTCTAAAGAATGTTATAAATGATCAGTAACCCTAAGGTTAGTTTCTATGTAACACAGTTTCCCCTATGGCTTAGGTCAAGAAGTACATTCAAGTCACAGTAAAGCCTGGTTTTACTTGCAGTGATTGGAACCAGGGCCAGTTTAGTTCTTGACCTAAGATGCCAAAAAAGGGGCACTAACTCCAGAAGGGAAAGTGGTGCTGAAATCTGAACAAAAATGTCAAGGCCTGATTATTATTTCCATCATTGCCTCTGAGTTTGCACTTTTCAGTCTCAGTGGGATTTCCTGAGCTGTGAAAGTATGAAAACTAAGCTCTTCAAGCATATGTTTGTAAGGAAAATCCTTATAAATGTAAATATTTGAAGATTCTTTTTGAAGCTTTCTAGGCACTATTTGCCATAGGAAGTTTTGATATTTAGTAATATATTTAATAAGCTGCAAAAGTAGTTATCCAAATAACTCCGTTACTCAATTTCTTGGCTTAACTGTACCGTGGTCATAGTTTGTATTTCTTTTATGCTGGTATAGTTATAGTTTTGTCTAAATATTGGTTAGTTCTAGTTGTACTTAGATACAGATATTACAAAAAGTTTAAGATAAACTTGTGATGAACAAAATGGATAATTCCAAAACTCAGAGTAAATGTGAGCCACATAATGGCAAATACATTGGTTTTTATAAGGTCCTTCTTACAAAGTTTAAAACTATTAACTTTAAAATACATTTAATTTATGGTCCCTTTATTAGGAATTCATACAGAGATGTTATGAATTAACTGTAGGCACATTTAAGTTCTTGATTGGTTTTAAAGCACTGAACGTGAAACTGAACAAAATAACTTTAAATCCCTTGTTGAATGTTTCATTTTTCTGCTAATATGTGATTCACTTTAGGGACCTTAATGGAAATAATATCACAAGAATTACCAAGACTGACTTTACTGGCCTAAGACATCTTCGAGTCCTGTAAGTTCTTGTTTTTACTTTCTGATGTAATGGTGTTTAATATTTTTTAAAAATGTTATTTTAGTTTTTAAAAAGTGAAGCTATATATTTTCTACATTTAATTCCTATGTTATAACTGAATTTAAAATATATTGGTTGGGGGAGGACAACGATGCAATGACAAAGTTTGGAAAATTCCACAGTAGCTAGCTACTTTGTATATAACTTTTAATGATTTGTACACTTTCCCTTAAAATTATAAATATAGCAAACTAATTTGAGGCTTTAAAATAATTGGTAGCTTACAAATGTACGAAAAGGGAATTTTTTTCATTTTTGGTTAAAATTAGTTTATTCTCATTTGAGTAGATTGTAAGTTTAGGATTACCAAATCCTATCGGTGAGTAGAAATATATTCAATTTCAAAGTGATGCAAAAGGAAGAAAATGGAAAATACTACTTAAGACAACCAATATCTATATGTAATCACAACTCTCCATTTTAAAATTGTTTGCTTTTTTGGAAACTAACACAATAGGTATTCTATAGTCTGTCTGTCTGGATTTATTGTCTGGATACCTTAATGTCTACTATTTTAGGTCTTAATGCTAAGTTTTGCTGGTTATAAACTGATTAAATGAAGCCCTTTTTTTGTAATTATTACTGTTTTATTCAGGGAAGCCAAAAGTATTCTTTGGGACTGAATTGTCATAAAAGTTTTGTTAGACGCAGTTTCTTCTCGTGTGTGTGTGTGTGTGTGTGTGTGTGTGTGTGTGTGTGTGCATATTGTAATTATAGCATTTGGATCAAAATACAATGATTAGTAATGTATGCTGTTGTGGGCATACTTTACCGCTGCGTATTTCCAGGGGAGATATATATATATGTGTCTCTCCAGAATTGTGAAATATGCATTGAATAATTATTTATTTCTTTGCCATACAAAGTGTAGATCAGCTATCCCACTTATTTAACTGGAATTTTAAAGGTCTGCTTTTATGATCCTTTAATGATAAAGACTATTTTTCTCTTCCCTCTCATGCACATGTGCCCCAGTTGAATGACAGGGGTTATAAATATATTAAATTGGATGTGAAATTTCACTTTGAAATAAGAATTGCAGAGTTAATAAAGGTGAAATGATTGCAAGGTACCAGGTGCTGAAGTGCCGTAATGGCAGGTATTAATGCAGCCAGTAATCATAAAGCTGTTAAAACTCACTGATATAAATATTCTACATTTCAGCCAGCTCATGGAGAACAAGATTAGTACTATTGAAAGGGGAGCATTCCAGGATCTAAAAGAGCTGGAGAGGCTGTAAGTATTAATTCCAAACTTATGACAATGTAACTTATTATATTTTTTTGTCACTTCACTTGTCTTTGATTTTTATAGTCAGACTCTTGAAATGTTTGAGAAACAAGAGCCCTAGGCATTTCTCACAGTACCTACAATGGGTGGGAAATCCTGGATAAATAGTCTAGATTCAAAATGTAAATTGCAGTTTTCTTCAAAGATAGCGGCTCAAATGCTAAAGAAAACAGCCTCCTTTGAATGTACAAGGACTTACATACCTAACTTTTTTTTCCACATGAGCATGGGACTATATTCTAAAGCTATTTCTTTGTTTTTGTTTTTTGAGATCCAAGGTGAGATTTCAATCTTGGAGAGTGAGTGTTTACAACAGTTTGTAGAAAGACACTTTATAATTACTAGAATAGATGCCAAGTGTGTATTTTATTCTCACTGTATACAATATTGACAAAAATGTTCAGTCTGTGCATTCGTCTAACTGTTTTGAATAAATAAAACTAGTTAAAACTCTGGCCAATACAAAATATTTTAAAATGTGAAGTATACTTATTGGGTTCTGTTCCCCTAAAATACTTAGCTTTGCCATCCTTAAAAGCTGATGAATAGAGGGGGAAATAGTCACAAAACACTCAGGAGAAACAGAACTATACAGATGGTAATCAAAATACAGATGTCCGCATTAAGACTAGTAAATAGAAAGTTGAGCTCTGTTTTTCTTTAAACTGTATTAGCTTTTTGTATTGCTAGCTTTTTACAAGTTTCCAGTGCAAACTTTCCCAGGATACTACTTTTTGGATACTATATATGAAAATAGCTGTAGAAATTTATGGGTTATGTTGTGTACAGTATTATATCTCTAAGGGCAAAATACCTTTAGTGTATTAAAATTCTAATAATCTATAGCATGGTATAAATATTTTACACTCTCTCCATGCTGGAACCACTACAATAGATCTGAATGTACTTTGGTAATACAATATACTACTTTGTTCTTTTAAAAAATGGGGCCCAATTCTGAAGGATCAAGCCCCATATCTTTATTTATTTTTTTTCCAAAAGTACACATTTGGAGGTTGACTTTTGGTCTTTCATCAGTGTAACCCTACCAATGTTAATGGAGTTACCCGTGCTTTACATCAGTATAAGTGAGAAGAATCTGGCTTATGGTGTCTTCCTAATTTGTTTCATGCTGTGTATCCCCAGCTGCTGTCTAATATTTAAACTACAAATATACAAATATAAGGCTAGAGATGAGCTTCTAACTTATGACATAAACTGATAGATGCTAAATCAACTCTTATCTGTAGAAATACATTGATTACATAAATTTCGATTAAGTGTGCAGTTTTTGGTTCATTGTAAGAAACCAAATTTCAACCACCTGCAAAGGGAAAGTGCTACCATGTGACGATTTTGCCATGCTGTCAGAAATTGGTAATGTGCACAATTCTCAAATGAACTGATTAGACTATTCAAGCTTTTTCAAAGCCATTGAAAAAAGCCTTCTATATAAATTGTTACAAAAATAAGGCAATAATAAAGTAAAATTTTAAAAACGTGTCCATTTTATGTAACTGTGAGTGGCTAATAAACACTAGCGTTTCTGCTCCCATGATTTGTGGGAGGGTAATATGCAGAATATACACTTAAAATATTCCTAAACCTAGTTTCTGGACCTTAATCTCAGAAAACCAAACTGCAATCTACATTGTACTAGAAGATTGACTAAGGAAAAGTGTGAATATTTGAGTTCAGAAGGTCAGTATCTTAATCATCGATATGATTTTATGTTACTCACTAAAACTCAGTGACTTGTCTGTAGTCAAAGAAGTTTATAATTCTGTTCATTCCTGAATATCCTATAATAAGGATTTTCTTATAATAAACTTAATTCACTCTTTAAAATATTGCTTGATTTTTGCTATGTGCTTTGAAAATGTTATCCAATATAAGTCTCTTGAATAAAAAATCATGATGTATTTTGATCAATGAGTCTGACTTTTTAAAACAAATTAACTAATTACATGTGTGCACCACAATGGGGATTTAAATTAATAATAAATATTTGATATAATAAGAAATTAAAGTTTTTTTTTTTCTTTAAGCTTTGGAATATTAAGCAACTTCTTACAAATGTTAACATGGTTGTTTACATTTTTAATCAATGACATTTTGATTTTTTCAAGACAGGTGCAGTTAATATCAAGGGCACTGGTTTTTTGTAACAGTGGAGTTTAGTTCTATAGTGACACTCTTCAAGTAATGAAACTGAGACCTTAGCATTTCTTTTATTAAATTTAATTCCCTAGTTAGATACTGTAGTGTGCTCAGCTTGGAAGCTTTTACTACTCTAATGGCATCAAATTTTTTTATTCTTCTGCAATCCAGTCAGATGTTTTGAGGTGGGAAGGGGGCTTGCAATTTTGAATGAAACTAATATATATGCAGGATCTCTTTAAATCACCCCAGCTGTTGTCTAAGAGCAAATATTTCATATTTGTACGGAAAAAGCTGAGAAAATTCCTTTTGTTTACAACTGCCAAGTCCATCTGATGGAGGCACATTGTTATCTGACAGCCAATTAATCTCCTTGGGATTCTGGAATTCAAAAGCATTTCTTAGGAAACTTATAGATACTTTCTTCAAATGTTTCCCTTTTCATACATAAAATAGCAAGGATGTTGTGTTAAAGGATGCATTATCTTTAAATGTAGAATGCCATATTTTGTAGGGAGCAAGCCTAGCTACTGTCAGATCATTTTTTATGTAATATAGTGGTTTTAATATTGTGAACAGAGGGCCCCAGAGCTATTGTGCATGGTTTTATATTTAGTTTAGTTATAACTAGTTACATAAACATATTACAAATGTCTGTCTTGTGGTTATGCTAAAGTTATTTTAATGAGAATTCCAAAACTGGTGTATATTAAATTAATTATCTAGACTTGAAGAAAGGATAGATCTCTCATTCTCTACCCTCAGATTAAAAGTAAACTAAAAATAAATCCTTTCGCCAAGTTGAGAAGCTTGTATTTCAGAAGAGCTGAACTTGCAAACCGACAATTTCATAAATATTCCGTACACCAGTGAGCCATGTCTTCCATGGAGATGCTTGGGAGAGTAAGGAGTGTGTGTTATACTATTGTGCAAGTTCATTCCTGCAAAGCGATACCCTTGAGTCCCATCAACATAAATGAGAGTTGAAGGCTTACAGCATCTTCCAGGATCAAACTTTGTTCGGAGATAATCATAGGGAAAACATTCCATTTCTTGAGCCTGCTCTCTAGTAAAATTAAAATGAACTACTAATAAAGTGTAAATACAGCTGCAGATCAAATAATATCTATATTAATCAGTTAAGAGGAATTTATTTCCATTGTACAGTTTCATTTCATAAGAAAAATATGTACAAATATCAAATAAGATCTCACTTACTGCATGGAAGTTATGAATTCTGAGGCATTCCAGTGGAAACTTCATGAGCACATCATCTTTAAAAGTAAAAAGTTTCTTCATTAATGTCTCCAGAGTAGCCCCAGCTTCATATTTAATTATACTTATTTTATGCAGACTTGGCATTCTTGACTGTTTGTTTAGTTGCCTATTGATATTTATACTGATAATGCCTAACTGCACTATATAATCTGATGGGGCAAGGTAGTGATGGCTGCTAAAACGTTTAGCTACCAAGTGAGGACATGTGGGGCATTTAGCCCCTAGGAAACTTGAGAGGAGGCAGCTCAGGTTGTGAGGTAAGCACATTACCTTGGTGGTTCTGTTCAGTTCAGCAGTGAAATAGTTTCCATATCAAAATGGTTGCCTGTCTTTTTAGGTTAGATTAGAGCAGTTTGTCTATTGTTTCAGGGATAGGAACAATTAAGGAAGAAATCACCACACCTGATACCTCCTGATTCATGTTCACAAATGTAGGGTCTAGATATGTTCAAAATATCTAGTAATCCTTTAATTATGTGAGTAGCCCAACAAATGTTAGTGGGATCACTTGAAGAGGATGAGGGCCAGGATGTGAAACACAAGGAGAGCATGAGAGAGAATTAGAATGTGGCCTATAGAGTGTTTTAAAGGAATACTTGAATTATGGAGCTCTATGTAACAAGGAGTAAACTCTGGACACTTCCCTTGCACAAGAACAGGTGGAGCCATGATTAAAATCAGACCGTCTTTTGAGTCCTTAACATGAACGCTATTTTTTCTTGCTTATTTTGAAAAGCAGAACTTTTCATCTGTTTTCTTACGTGACTTTACAAAA
This sequence comes from Pelochelys cantorii, assembly GCA_032595735.1. Classification (NCBI taxonomy): domain Eukaryota; kingdom Metazoa; phylum Chordata; order Testudines; family Trionychidae; genus Pelochelys; species Pelochelys cantorii. The sequence goes on from CM064331.1 coordinate 31,964,826, forward strand.
ACCTTAGATACCTAATTTTTCCTCTCCTATCACCTTCTCCACTCCCACAAAAACAAAACAGTTTGCTTGTGAAGTGTCATCTGGGATGATTTGAGCAAAAGCCTTTTAGAAAGTGGGACCATTTCTCTCAGATGGCTAGCTTGAAAGTTTTTTGGGGAGTCATATAGGTTTCAGATGTAAATCTTTTAACTGCTATCAGAAAGTTTCCTACTCATGATACTCATTCTGATATTTCTTAGGATTTTTCTATCGGTAGCCACCATACCACAAAATGGGTCGTTGTTGTTGTGTTTTTTTTTTTTTTTTAAATTAACTTTCCTCTTAAGGTAGAAATAGTTTAAATTTTGCGTTGAGGATAATTGCTAAAGCCCAGAAAACCCAATAACCAATTCAACACTCTCAGCTCTTGCCTCAATTTGGAATTGCTGAAGACTTTTTGACCAAGCAACTTTTCAAGATCTTATCTTTTCTTTATAAGGGGTCAAATCCTCCTCAGGACTCCAGTATCAATCTGGAGCAATTCATTGTCTTCACTAGTTAGTCTGGGTTTTTACTGAGATAATGGAGTAAAATATGATCTTCAATGGTGGTATCCAACCAGTTCTGAAGCAGTAGACACTGTAGTGAATTAACCACACTCAATCGGCCAAATAGCCACAAGTGGCTAGCATGTTGGACGCTTTGGGTTTAGAGGAAACAACTTTATTTGATTCTTTTTTTTTTTTTTTTTTTTTAAAGACCCATTCAAATTGCTCACGATCACTTTGGCTATGTCTGCACTAAAGGTTTTTTGCAAAAACCTGTGGAGCGTCCACACCTCAAATGAGCTCTTGCACAGTTAAATGGGCAGTTAAAAGCCCTCTGTTTGGCCGTTTTCCACCATAGGTAAACCTCCTTTTCTGAGACAACTGCTTTTAGCACTACAGCTATTGCACAACAAGGCAAGTGTGGATGCTCCAGAGGAGTTTTTTTGCACAAGAAACCCCGATGGGGAAAAAGCACAGGTGCTCCGCACCGATGGCCATTCTGTGAATGGCCATCAGAGCTTTCTTGCGCAAGAGCGTCCATGCAGTGTGGACGCTCTCTTGCGCAAAAGCACATGGCTTTTGCAATGTGCTTTGAGGTGTGGATGTGCTCTTGCACAAGAAGTTTTTGTGCAAAAACTCTTGCGCAAAAGGCTTCTTGTGCAAGAAGCATGTAGTGGAGACGGAGCCTTTCTGTAGGCCGCTATTACAGAATTACCAAAAGAATTCTATCTAGATTTTTTTTTGCTTTGTTTTTTATTGCAGTATAAAGGAGGCAAGAGAACCAAGTAAAGGAATGCTCCAGCTTTCAACAGTGGATTTTTAATAATTGAGATGTATTGACCAAAATGGAAAACTAGGGAAAAAAATAGTCCTCCATACTATATGTCCAGACAAGGTCACCAGTTCCAGTTGTTGGAGGCTTTATCATATGTTTGTTAAATTATTCTTTTCCCAGATTGAAATACAGAACTAAACATTTTGTTTCATGGTAAACTTTGATTTTTATTTTAAGAGTAATAAGTGCTGGAGAAGTACTTAAGTTAAAATGCATGCGTTCAGTTATGGTAGAGAAATGTGTATTTGATGTAAATCTGACTTGTCCTTTACTCAGTGTATTATTGTGGAAAGGAGGGTGGCAACTCCTTTCTAAGAACAAGCTCCTTGAGAACTATAGCTGAAGACAGCATTTATATGAAAACTTTGACTCGGTAGTATTAAGTCACTACAGTTGTTAGCTTGTGTTCTGAATGAATAAGTTTTAAATGTGTAGATGTTCAGATACCATGGTGTTGTATGAGATATTGCAGTATACACAATTTCAGCTACTCACTTACCTATAAGGGGAAAGTATGCTTTCTTTTAAAGAACATTGCTTTACTCTATTCCTTAGTTTTGTCAGAAGAAACATGTATAATAAGGGTGTAATTCTAACCTCAGTGCATGGGTTCTTATCAATGGATTTTAAAATTCTGATACTGTACAAAGGTTGTCGAGTACAGTAGCAGAGTTTTCAAGATAAGATGCTCTTGTCCATATTTTATATCTGAGGCTAGAATAGAGCTCCAACAATATATTCTGTGTTCTTGCACTACAAGATATCCTATTGTATAGGCATAAATGAATTTTCACAAAGCCATTTAAAAATACATGATTTGACTGAAAATATGGTTTCATAAAAGCTTGACTCATTCAAAAAAGTAGGAAAGTGTCTTCATAGTATAATTGCTCACTGGAGTGAGTTTTCAATATCAGCTGTTGGAAATCAGCATGGGTTAGTCATTAGAGCATAGACAGTGAAACATGTAAGATCCATGTTAAGCTGTGTACACCCATAACTGTTTTTAAAATTTGGCCTCAGAGTTTAAGGGCTGGTTGTTTGGTTCTTGCAAGGGTCCCAAAATATCTGAGGCCACAATGAATGGCAAAATACTTGGTGTAGTATCTAACATTTGAATTAGACTTTTTTGTTTTTAATGTGGTGGAGTAGGTCTCCTCTAGACACTTCTCCCCTAATATGTGGAGCTGGAATAGAAAGGTTACTTCATTAAGGAAAGTAATAAGCTTTCATAGTAACAGTCCAGATTACATTCACAATCTTAATAATGGACACAGGCTAAAGAGCATGTGTATATGTATAATAAATACAAACACTAGCATTTCATTGGATATTGATCTGATAAAAGTTTGTAGTTTTTATCCATGGCATTTGAGTTGTAATAGTTGAAGGGAAATACAATATCCGAAAGAGAATATCAACAGTTATTCTAAGCGTCATAAACAGTATTGCCAGATCCAAGCAGACTCCAAAAGAGACTCTTAAAATTAGATCTTTTTAATTGGCATATTGAGCCTTTAGAATTCATGTTGCAAGAATTTTAGTGCTTTTGGCTTTAGAGAGACAAACTTGTTTTGACATGAAAGATGAAATTATTGCATGATCACATGACTCCAGAATCTGGTTCTTTAAGGGAGAAAAACAACTATTGCGAAATTTGCAATACAATTGCAAGAGTCAGCAATGCCATGTAACTAAAAGCAACTTCTCTGATTAACCTCACGCTTGCATTTGATCTCTATGTAAGCATAAACATAAAATTCAAGCGGGCAAGGAGATTGTGTAGTTTAGTGTAAGATGGTAATACTGTTTTTTTCTGACCTTATTGAGTTACTACTATAGTGCTACAATTCATGTGGCTACTGTGCTATAAACTAAAAATATTTGTTCCACTTTTTTCCTTAAGAGGCATATCTTGCTATCTTTTTTCCACATTGAGTAGTGCCTTGCTCAGGTAGTCCCAAGGAAATTGGGTCATATAGTGTGTGTGTGTGTGTGTGTGTGTGTGGCCTTAAAACAACAAAACTTTGAACCTCAGTTTATATTCACTGAACAGTGAGATTTGCAATTTCCCCCCAGTAGTTTACATATATTATAAATTAGACCTTGACAATGTTTTACAGTTTGTTACCATGACTTAGAGGATTTTTGTTGTTGTTGTCAGGTTTTATTAAAACCTAGGTGAGACAAGGCTTTAGTGCTGGCAATGCTTGTTTGTAAACTGGAAAGCAATACAATTTCAGACTCTCAAAATGCTTTATAAAATACAAACTGTGGATTTTGAAACTTTACTTCTGGGCTTTCTTTTCTTTTTAGAAAAAATGTAATTCCTTTGCATTTTAGAGTTCAAGTGGATATATAAACACGCATTTGGCTTACAGTCTGGTAAATGTCAGGATTCATGGTATTTTCATGCTTCTGTTACAGGTAGCATGCAAATAAAGGGTCCAGGTGTAGAATACGTTGCTGAATGGGCTTGAAGGAAAAAAGTTACTCGTTCATCGCAGACGTGGAGAATCTTCTCCTACCTAATCCTGCATAGTTAAAGGCAATACATAGCACATTGCTTATCTCTGAGCAGGGAGGAAACCAAGATGCCTGTGGTGCTAATCAATTAGCAAAGGAATGCAAGTTCTGTCCCTCAAGAATTGTCAGAATTATACCAAGGCACCTATATATTGGTGCATTTAATTACTACAGTACTACAACAATTATCCTGTGGTAAGATTTGTGAGGTTGCTTTAGCAAAGTTTTCGGTCTCTACAACATTCCTAGTAATGGAACATAGTAGCTAAAGCATTTAAATATCTTAATTTTTTTTATTACTTTAGGATTTTAAAATCAGATTAATATCATCATTATTTCAATTTCAGAGTAATACACATGCTGTTACAGTAACATCTTTTTGGAAGTGTTATGAACTCTTGTAAACTGCATTTAAATTAATGTAAATTTTTAGTGTTACTGTTAGCCGCATATTTTATTCAGCTCTAAGTCTAGTTTCTCATGGGACCCTTTTATGGGTCTAGAAGTCAAATTACAGGGAGAAGTCCTGTTTGCTCTTTGCAGACCTTTTTACAAATTCTGAGACAGGAAGGCTGTTTATTTTTCCCACATCTGTTTTGTGCTCATCCTTTGTGCCAGTGTTTGCTGGATGCTCTCCTTTTTTACTTCCTCTGGAATGGGTAGTTTACACTGTTGCAAAATTTTAAAACTATCTTTGTCTCGCTACAAAAATATATTGCATCTAATTTTGTTTAAAATCTATACATTATCCCCAAATATTGCTAATTTTAAGTTTTCTGGGCACTGGACTTAAATTTTCTGGAGAACTTTGCTGCAAAGTATTACTTGTACTTTATAGTTAACACTGCAACCTGTTCAGTACATATTGTTTTAATGTTTCTACTAAATGTTTACTAGGCACAAAAAGGCTGTCTGCAGAAACAGGACAATATAATTCTCTATTTAAGATTCAAAATTTCTATGGTATTCTTATTTTTAACTGCAATTCCTATGTAGATTTTTTTGAGTACACTTCAAAACCAATGGATGGAGTACTTGCCTTAATTACTGTCATTCAGGCAGTGACTCATAACATTACAGTCCCATGGACTCTTCTGAAGAAACTTTTCCTATTAGACATTTTTTCCCCATTAGGGGGATTTCTTCTACTATCCTCTGCAGTGTCTGCTGCTAGCCACCTTTGAAGAGTTATCTGCAGCACTTGGGTTAGCATTCATGGAAAAGTAAAGGTCTGTGTTGTAGCAATGTTAAATTTAATCAACTAATTGACTAGTCGATGGAATTTCCATCGACTGGTTGACTAGTTGATAAGCAGAGGAGCCACAGTGGCCTTAGCTCCTGGCCCAGGGAGCTAACCCCATTGCAGCTCTACCTTTTAAATGTATTAAGAGCCTCCTGGCTCTTAATACATTCAAAAAGGAGAGGTGCTGTGTCTGAGCTTGGGCACAAGCTGGGAATCAGTTGATTCTGTCTCATGCTCAGTCACTGCCACCCCTCTGCCTCCCCTGCCCCCCTGTGGAGATGGTGCTGTGTGGAACTGGCTTTAAGTCAGTTCCCCACAGCACCAGTTCCTGCTCCCCACCCTTGCTACCTCTGGTAGAGGCAGCAAGGGGGGAGGGAGGAGAAGTGACTAGTTTACATCCCTACTGTTGTAGGCAAAAGTAAGCCCCATCTCCAGGATACAACTTTGTTCTTCTGAAGAGATTTAGGTTGTCTCCAAATACTGCCACTTTTTTGTTTTTCCACTATCTGAAAAATGTGTCCTGATCTAGATAAATGCCATCTGCATCTGTCATTTGGCAAGTGTTCGGTTGTACAGGTTGAACCTCTATTGTCTGGGACTCTCTGGTCAAGCAACATGGAAGGACTATGGATGTTGCTGGACTAGAGAACCCCAGCCATAGAGGTTGCCAGCTGCTTGGAGCTCAGCTGGTCTAGCAGTAGGCATCCTGAAGGGGAGGTGGCCTCGGGGCAAGAGCCAGCCAGGAGGTGACCCCCCCCCCCCCACTGGCCCTGAAGCTGCTGTAGGGCTGAGCTGCTGCTGGCCGTGGCTGCAGAGCCCTGGCATCCAGAATGAAGCTCTGCTGGTCAGGAACAGGGAGCCCCAGCAGCTGGCGGCACAGAGCTGCCATGGCCTGGAGGCAGGGAGCCCCAGTAGTCTGAGCAGGGCTGCAGCACTGATTGGAGCTCTGCCAGGGGCAGGGCGCTAGCCAGGCCAGCAGCCAGAAGGGGAGCTCTGGGACAGCAGAAGGCCTGACCTCCCCTGGTCCGGCAAACTCCCTCCTTTGGAACCACTCCGGTCCCAAGGGTGCTGGACAAGGGAGGGCCGTCCTGTAGCTTTTCTTCTACCTCCCTAATCCACTCTTTTTCCCTCAGCACCAACCACCCATAATGCTGTTGCAAGATCTCCTTGCCTGATATTTGATCATAGTACACCTTTTTTTTTTTTTTTAAAGTCCTTCCACAAGTTCCTATTCATTGCCTGCCAATAAAAAAAATTAAGTTTAATGAATTTCTTAATCTTACAGAGCTCAGAATTGGAGGCTTAAACAGAGCAGTATTCTACTGCACACACTTCCTCATCATCACTTTGCCATTGAACCCTGCCTGATAACTTTCTTAAACCTTCTTCCATGCATCATTTAGAGCAGAATAGTCATAGAGATGCAGCCGTGTTAGTCTGATCTAGCTGAAACAAAAGACAGGATTATGCAGCACTTTAAAGACTAACAAGATGGTATATGAGGTGATGAGCTTTCGTGGCCAGACCCACTTCCTCAGATTCTCCCAACTTAACGTGAAAAGCCATTACCTTCACATTTCTTTTAAGTTCATCCTAATATACAAGGTAAGACCTAAAGAATAACTTTTTAAAAAAGGGGTATAAGATAGGGAGAGCCAGAAGGAGTCGTATTTTAAATCTTATGGGGCTGCTTTGTATATGAATCACAGCACAACAGTCATGCTCATCTACCCAAATACGTAGGTTCAAAAGCTGTTTCCTATTTCCTGATGGAATCCAAAAAAAGAATTTCTGGATTTGGCCTCTGGATGTGTATATAGAAACCAAGACCTTTTTCAGTTTTTCCCACTTGTGTAACAAGAAATTCATTCATGGCAGTCTTGGAATGTCTTTCCTAATTCTTTGCTGAAGCTAAGCACTGCAGGCCAGGTAACATAAATTGGGAATGGAGAGAGTTAGGGTATATCTGTACTGCTGTTCACTAACAGTGGCTGGCCCTTGTCAGCTGCCTCAGGCTTGAGGTTCAGGCAATGAGGCTGTCTAATTGTGATATTGGAGTGTGGGTTGGAGCCCAGGCTCTAGGCCCCTGAAAGGTGGGTTCATGCTGCAATTAAATAGCCCCATAACCCAAGCCAGCTGACACAGGCCAGTCTCAGGTGTTTGTTTAAAGTATAGATGTGCCATTAAAGTATGTTTACACTGAAAAATAAATAAATAAAACTTCACACAATGAGTCCTGGAGTCCAGGCCAGCTGGTTTGGTCTCGTGCTATTGTGCTAAAAACAGTATACAAGTTCCTGCTTGGGATTTGAGACCTGTCCTCATTGCCACACTTCAGAGCCAAGGCGCCAACCAAAGCTGGAACATCTGTTGCTATTTTTAGTCTTGCAGCACAAACAGTCAGTTGATCCAGGTTGAGATTCATTGCAAAGTGTTTGTGTTTATAATGAAGACATACCCATTATGGAGAAAACATGGACTCTGGTATTCAAAGTAGAGTTGGTCCTGATTCTTCATATTTGCATCTTATTGTGGTGGTTGCACCCTAATAAAACATTAACTGGAAATTCTCCATTTAAATTGATGGCAATGTTACACAGACCTGGCACATACTCAGCATTGTTGTTGGGGGGGAAAAAAAAGTGTAAGCTAGTAGGGATTCTGGCCCATGGCCTTAAAGGGAAAGTGTACCACTTTTCCTTAGCCCAGCACTCTCTGGTGCAAATAATTGTCCGTGGAAAATTTTTCAGAATTGCAAATAGCATCTGTGACTACCTACTTTATTAGCAGACATGTGAGTTGTAACAGTGGTTCTATGAGAGTCTAACACATGACAGTAAAATTGTTTGTCTTTTTTACTAGCGACTGAATAATCAGAATAAACTTATTAGTTAACTATAAAAATCAAGGGTCTGTAAAAACAAATATTAAAGCAGGCTGGGAACTTGTTACAGGTCCTTTGGCAACAGTAGCTGAAATGAGCATCCAACAAATGTTTGACACCGCTAATGAGTGCCAGTTTTAACTTGAAAACACAAGACCTAATCCTCCAGTCCTTATCCTTAATTTGAAGCAACTGCAAGATCATACCTGTAACTTTAACATGCCTTTTTTACGTTTATTCATGGTGAACAGTGCTGCCTTTCAGATTAAGAACTGTAAATACAGATCACACTATTAGATGAAAGGAAAAAATCGAATAGATATATAACCCAGCTAAGTGAAGATAAACACAGCAGATCCAAGGAATCCTTTCAGAGCTCTCTGGAATGAATATCTCATGAGCATCCCTGATAAGCATGTGGTGTGTAAATTTATCTGACTTCAAGGGATCAGTGTCTGAAAATGGTCCTATTCAAACAACTGATGTGTAGCAGAAGATTGCGTTCCTCCACATAGCCATACACCTGGGGTGTATGTGAGGTTCATGGTGGGGTTGAATCCTTATTGCTCCCGAGGTTTGACTCCTGAATAGTTATTAATTGCCTTCCTCCTGCAGTTGAACAGAGGCTTGGTTCTACAACATTCTTCTAATCCCCAGGACACTTTCCAAGATCCAGAGACTGTCATGATCATTCTGATGGCTCTTTTTTGGCAGAGAAGTGACAGATCAACCTTCAGCCTCCAGTCTAATTCCTAGGCCATCCAGATGTGTGCCAGTTTCATTCTTTGATTGGCCATGTACTCCATCCAGACCCAAGGTCTCCATACGTAGCATGTGGCTGAAAGTGACTCTCAGACTGCTTCCTGCAGGTCTGAGAAATTCTGTGTCAAAGGCAGAAAAGATCTACCATGACTCAGAAATAGAAGGGGTTCTCAATGTGGACAACACAAAGTGTTGGACCTAGTCCAGGTCTCTACCAAAGATCCTTTATTACTTTGTTGAAAACAGGTTAGCCTTTCACTTTCTAATGCCCACCTAATGTCTCAGCTAGTCTCCCACCTATGCTGTTGTGCTCTTTATTCTCTCAAGTGTAAGAAGGTACAGTGCACATACCTCCCATGGAACAGGTGTATGGCTAATGTGAGGTTTATGGTAAGGTCGAATCCTCATTACCAGTATGAGATGGTACCATTAGGGTCTTCATAAAAAAGACGTGTTTGCTGAAAAGGACAATAGCAAATGCTACAGCTATTGCTCTAGAGGAGGTTTGAATTCTGGGTAATTACCAATTGCCTTCCTCCTGCAGTTGGAGAGGTTTACTTGTATGCTATTCTTCCAATTCCCTGATTCCCAGGGCACTTGCCAAGATCAAAAGAGATAAGGACATGATCATTCTGGTGGCTCTTTGTTTAGTTTTGTTTCCTCGCTACCAAAAATCTCAATTGTATGAGAAGCATGTACATCTACAATAGGATCCACACTAATAACATCTGGAAGAACCACACTTACACTGTGTGTGATGAACAATGCATAAAAGATGACTTATCCTTTTCAAAAGCTTATCTTTTGCACTAGATGTACTGATCTGTATAGCTAGCCAATTTGTGCATTGAGAATTCAGGACAAAGGATTGAGAGTAATAAATTTATTATAGGATTCTTGTCTTACTTGTAATCTAACCTTTTTTCTTTTTCTCAAAAGGCGTTTAAACAGAAATAATCTTCAGCTGCTTTCTGAACTGCTGTTCCTAGGGACTCCAAAGCTATACAGACTGTAAGTAGTTAGAATCCACTATTGCTTTTGGAAATCTTGCAAGTCCTATATGACGGGGGGGGGGGTGGGTGTGTGTGTGTGTGTGTGTGTGTGTGTGTGTGTCACCTATCTATCCTGTCCTTTTCTGAAGTGCGCTGCTTAGTTTTACCTTGTAAAGAACAACATAACTTATTTCAGTTTAGTATTTTCTTTGATTACTCTATAGTGTGTGTCTTCATTTTCTAGCTCAGATAATATGAATTTTTCTTCTGTCCTTCCCCACTTCCAAAAGTTTGAGACTTTTTTTTAATGGAAGAATAGTTTGGTTTGCCACTAGTTATTTTTCTTTTTTGACTTTCAACAGAGCATAAAAAATCCAAAGCAATTGTTTTAGAAATATCGGCCCAGTGAAGTTACACAGGCTGTTCATAATTTGGTTCTGGCATATTCTGTGTTTATGTTGGACTAAAAACCATTCTCTAGTACTTACTTCAGTGTCTGTGTTGCCATCTTTTATATCTGTTGCTGGAAATAAAAATGATAGCCTACTATTTGGACCAATAACTTAAATGAGAAATACAAAATGTTAACATTTTTAACTAGCAGCTATACAAGGTGCAGTGTATCCATATTGCTTTTGAGTCTAGAGTTTGGTTATTAATGTTTTAAATTGGAATGTTGATATTTTGGCCAGTACTGTTCTGGAATTCAATTATTTTCCTTCACAACATGCATGTGGAATAGACTTAGGTTATTTATCTAACACACAGCAGTATCTACTGATTATTTTAATACAATAAACTTCAAGATAACTTGAATTGCTTTTATAGTATGAAGGATTTAAGAGAACACAGCAGTAATTCTTTTCAGAGCTTGTTGATAGTCAGCACATAATTTGAAGCTTGTTTGAATACTTGATATTTGTTGTAGGCTTCACATGAAACAGTTCTGCTGGAATTGTTAATGGACAAAATAGTTTGACAAACAAAGAGATTTAATTTAATCAGTATGCAATCAGTAGCCAAGAAGATAGCTATCTTTCCTCAGTTTCCAACTACATAAGGGAATAATACTAAAAAAATCTATCTGATCAAATTTGCTCTGTTCATGATGTTTTTGAAGCTGATGTGGATCAAGTAAATTTTCATAATGAAGTTGATTTCTGTTCTAACTTCCTTAAATGATTCATTCCTACTTCCTTTCCAGTGTGAAGTGAATCTTAAAATGGCTAAACTGTAGCCAGATATCAATACCGTATAGTTAACTATTATCTGCCTTTTCCCTTTGTTTGGTTTTTGTATCAAAAGCTTTTTCTGTAGATAATTCTTTGTTGGATAACTAGACAGTAGTATGCTAAAGCAGTGTTTATCCATCAGTGGTCTGAGTACCCTTAGGGGTACTCAAGAGAAGTCTGGGGGGTATGTCAGCACAACTGAAATTTGGAGAACCTAATTTTTGTTAAGTTTTACAGCACTTTATTATTTTTGTACTTTTTACACCCAAACATTTCATCGCCCACCTGGCTACAATTAAGTTGTTTAAACAAATGTGTTGCAATGGTAGGGGGAAAAAAGTGTCTGAAAACTGTAGGTACTGAGGGTACTTATTTTTTATTTTTATTGAAAAAGGGGTACTTTATTAAAAAAAGGTTGAGAAGTACTGTGCTAAAGGGTTCTGCTCTGGAAAAGAAGTTCCTTCAGCTAACAAATTAGAATACATACTTCACAAATATCACAGTATGTATGCACTGTTTATTAAAGCTAGCAAGTCAACCATTTGTTTTAATATTTCCATGCTTGCTAGGGAATTTAAAAACTAAAATTTTGTACTTTCATATCGGGAAAGGTGAGTTATGGGTATCTTATTTTATTTCACCTTTAAGTTAATGTTTGTTTGCTATATTAAATGGAATACAATTTAATGAGATACTTTGCAAATTAAAATGGATGCTCATTTAAGGCATATTTGAATACATTTTATTTAGAATTCTACAGTTGGTCGATACGTGTTTTAAAACTTACTTTTTGCTTTTGGATATAGGACATACTAACACATATGGTGTATCTAGTGGAAAGTAAGAGATGGCTGGCTTAACAGTATTACATTTCTTCTGCCCAAGGGTTATTGTTGATCAGACCATGAAAGTGAATGTCTGGTTAGAACATATGCATGTTTCAAAAATACACTAACTGTACTGAAATGTATAGTTTAACTATATGCTTAGAACGGCAAAAGTAGGTTTGTTGAGAAATGATGTGTCAGTTGTGTATGATCAGGAGCTTTTGGATTTTATGTAATTTGGCTAAAATGCCGAGAACGAGCTGTGCATATTTCTTGTTGTTGGTTTTAAATTAGTGTGCATGCTAGGGATGCCTATATAAGCATCTACATAGGGAGCTATAGTCTCTTTAAAAAAGTAGATTTGAAGTTGGCTATACATAGACATTTTAAATATGTATCACTTCAATATCTAATTTTCTCAATTAAAAACAAAACTTAATAGCTAATGTGTTGTAGTATGTGTGCTATAAGTTTCTCAGTAGGCTGTTTAGCTTCTGTGAATGATAATTACCATTTGACCCTTAGCTGTAAATGAGATGCCAGGTGAAGAAGCACATATGCTTGTTGTGTAGCCTAAACGCAATATAAAAGAGAGAGGGTACACTGTATATGAATTATGATTAGATACGGTTGGTTGCTGCCAGCGGCCGGCTATGCCTTCCCTTTGCTGTCTGCTCCAATTTCTTTGGACAGGTTGAGAGAGCACTGCATGTTCAGGTCAAGATGTTTGCTCAGAAATAGTAGTACAGTTGCAGCTGTGTTTGTTGGAGTAGGAGACTAGTTTAAATAGCATTACCATTTATCCAGTCCATTAACAGAACTCTGTAAAATAATACCAACTCTGCATAAACTACAGGACAGTGTAATAAAATTACAAGCACTTGTTGACAGATGGGAAGTGTAAGTAAACGAAAATGATAGGTTGAGCATTTAAAAGAGACAGTACATAATTTTGTCTTCCTGGATATTCTCTATTTTAGAAATCTAGTTTGTATTTTTTCAGATAAATAATGCTGGAGGAAAAGAATCTTCCAAAAAACGCCTACAGATTAAGCTAAAATATGTCCTATTTTTAATTAAACTGGAAAGATGATTCGGCACAAACTCTATTTTGTGATAAAAATATGATAAATACTTGTGATTATATTGAGAATAATTTCATATTTCCTGACTTATTTTCAAAAAAGCTTGAAAATATCTATCTTGTAGAATAAGGATTTTGACAAAGTAATAGTGCATAGATACCATTAGTGTGGATCCTGTTGGATAATATTTAAACTCTTTTGCATAAACCCATTGTTCAAAAAGTATATTTCATTGCAAAAGCAGCCTGTATTCTTTCCAATGACTCTCATACTTTCTAACACTGACTTGTCCAGCATCAACAATAGTATATTTAAAATAAAGAACTATTACAGCCTACTGGGTTTTATCTGAGGCAAATAGATTCTGACTACTTAATTTGGCTTGTTAGATCACAGTTCATTGCATTGCCATTTGCTGCAGGATACCAAATGCTATGTTCCAAGCTCTTTGAACGTTTGCCTTTAAAAGATGTTTTTAGGTGGTGGCATGAATGATATGTAATTGTGTGCACCTGTACATTTTGATTTGAACAATTTTTTTTAAGTTCAATGAGGGAGAGCTCCATGCCTGAACGGACATGATTCAGAGTCATTATAGCTCAAAGTAAACAAATATTTCTGAAACAGTCAACTTAATCGAGGTGCCAAGTCTTTTGTTCCACAGTACACCTTTCCTTTCTACCATTAGCATACATGAAAAAGTATATTTGGCATATGACATTTTACATATTTAAAGGAAAAGGTCTTAAAGTAATCTGACAGTTAGAAACACCTAGTTTAGTGATGTCTGCTTAGTGGCTTAAGATCTTTGTAGCCAAGAATAAAAGCAGAAAACTGCATGGGGAGCCCTTGCAAAAATTCCTCCTGAATTAATTTCTGCCAGCTATGATTAAAGTGTGTGGTACTAGATGTGTCAGACACCATAGTTCTCTGCTTCATTTTACTCTTGGCCTCCTTGGCCCCTGCCACAATAAATCCAACAATGGTTACGCAGGAATTGCAGGTTACAGTTGCTACGGTTACTGTTGTCTGGTCAGATCGACATCATTACTCATCCAGTGAGCTACCATGATAGCTACTGCTGATTTTCTTTGCTGGGAACACTGAAGATGTTTGATGGAAAAAGGATGAAAGTTCTTCAGATTGCTGTCATATTTCTCTTTTGTTATGGCTGAGAGAACCTGCTCTTAACATCATTAAAGTTGGTACCGCCTATAGCTGTCACAAGTTAACATGCTTTTTCTGTTTTAAAAGTAAAACCAATCAGAAGTGAGAATGAAAAAGTTGGTGAATGTAAGTGTCTAGAAGAACAACTTTCCATTTTTGATGTTTATTAAGCTGTTTTGTTTATTTACCACCAGTGTCATTGTATAGCATAATTGTATAGCATGCATAAATAAATGCATAGTTCTGCTTGTATTCCTTCTAAATTTTATAAACAAGGATTTCTTAGTAATTTAGTAGATACAATGTTTTATCTATAATAATGTGATAATCCCCTTTGATTAAGCAAAGAGAATTTTGTTAGAAAAACTGCTAGAGATCCTGAGCCTCATTATACTAAAGCTTCTGATGACTCGTATTCCAAGTGGAAACAGGTGGTTTGGCACTTAAAAATCTGATGTACAAAAAGAATGCATTCCCAATTGTAGTAGGGAATATTGAATGGTCCTCTTCTTTGAAGTAGCTTGTTAGATGAGTTGCTACTGAACAAAAGCAGTAATTGGCAGGTTTCAGCTGTTACATATATGCTGTAATACTTTCAGTAAGGGTTACACCTTTCTGTGTGAGTGGTTCACATGCAATAGCCAGTTTCAAAGAGGGGCATTTGTATCAGAAAATGATACAATATTATAACTTTTACTTCTATGAAATCCATGTTTAGTTTGGTACATTCTTCCAAACAGAGAAAGTGCTTTCTCAGGCATTAGCGAGGTCACTTGAGTTTTTATGACTTGTTCCTATGCATTTTAGCAATTGAGAAATGCTAATAAATTGTTTCGAAATCTGTATTTAGCTTCAAAACTAGAATATTGAAACAAATATTTCTTGTGTCCATAATGCTATTGTTGGTATTTTTTTCTTTTTTAAACCTTAAAGGTATGGCAAGCTATAATTTCAGGGGGATGATGGTTATTTGTAATCTTCCCCCCCCCCCAGAATATTAAATCACTTTGCATATTTAACTTTAACAAATAAGAGTTTTACAAGAGTCAGAAAGGGCTCGCTAATAGTCCAATGGTTTCAGTTCTTTAAATGATTATAAACCACAGGGAACACTATTTTTTTTCTTTGCTTAATATTTATTTTGTGAAACATTTAAAATTAACTACAATTAATGCATAAGATTTCATTTTATGGTCATTTGTAGATATGCAATAAACTTCGTAAATTACAACATCTCCCTACAGTAACAGCACACTAAGGGGATTGTCTTTCTCTTTTTGGCAGCGGAAGAACACAATTATTAAAATTCTGTGCTAAATCAATTCACTGACTATAGTATATTAATACCAAAAGACCTAAAAGTGAGTTGGGCCAAATAAGATTGTAGACCCACTGCTAAATGTAAGGTATTATTTTTGTATTTTTGCTGTAATATTAACCCACAGCTACAGAAATGAATAATTACTTCCAAGACCAGTGTTCTTTCTCCACTGTCCATCCTGTACTTCAGATTGGAAATAGGATATAACAAGAACATAGACACTGTTGATTTGATGTCTTATATATTTCTTTTCTTGCTTCTTGGTTCAGCTTGGAACTCTCATTCCCCACCCCGTCCTAGGTAGAACCTTTTTCTGTCCTGGGCCACTGACCCACAGAAAAATCAGTTGGAGGCCACACAAGCAAAAAAATCTCAAACCTTCACTCATCTCACCTGTAGTCAGGGCCAGATTAACTCTTCTGGAGGCCCAAAACTATTAGATTTTGTGGGGTCCCCTTAACTCTGGAGTGGGACCAAAATGAGGGGTTCAGCATGTGAGAGCAGGAGGGCTTTGTAGAAATCTGTAATATCTAACTCCTAATGGGGAGAAAAGCAAAAAATACATGGCAGTGTGAATAACTGGCTATTTTTGGTAAGATATTGGGGTACTTGGGTATATGGTGGATACACTCATCTGGTTTTAGAATTGTTACTATTTTCAGCTTTAATCCTTACACTTGAAATTGGGAATATTACTGGAGTCAGAACAAATCTTTAAAGTGTGTGCAGTGTAATCCAAGATACACTGTTCTTTATTTTTAAATAAGTCTATTTTTAGAACAGGGATGGTCTCGACAGTACTGGGTCCTGCCATGAGGGCAGGGGACTGGACTCCATGACCTCTCGAGGTCCCTTCCAGTCCTAGTATTTTATGATTCTATGAACATGAACAATTGTTTCTTTACTTGTATATTGTGTTCCTTTGTTTGAGTGAATGCTCTTGTTCTACTTGGTGCTGTCCAAACACATGGTTATTATAGGAAATAAGTGGAAAATATGCAATTAAATATTAAGAAATCAGTCTCTTCACAGTGCTCGTGAAGGTAAAATATTGGTCAGTGCAGTTGCACTTTTAATCTTGAAGCAAATATTTTCTTTCACTGGTAAAATACACTTTCTGTGTTGTGTTCTCAGAATTTTAGCTTGAGGTAATTGGAGTGACTTTAAGATTTTTAAATTGGCTCCTTACATTCTCTAGTTTATAAAGATGTAATCTTACATTTTTATACAAGATGTACTTTTTTTTTTTTTGTAGTGGGATGACTCTTTGGGACTAAACTAACCTCGGATAGTGAACAAATCCATTACATCCTTACATTATCTGAATGAATAGTCTACTATTTTCAGCAGACAGGCATCTATAGGAACACTTACAAATGTTGATTTTCATTCTGGCAGACATTCAATATAGTTTATAGTCATGCTTAACCTTAATTTGAAAACCATGTTAAAAACAGCAGGCAAGCAAACAAAACTATGGCTTAAGGCCACTGTCTTGGTTTCAACATAAACGCTTCTGGTGTTTGAAATTTCTTTTAGTATTTGCTGTTGGCATTTAAATATGTCTCTTAAAGATAAGTCACATTTAGATCTGCTAAGTAATTATTAGTCATAACTTTGTATTGCTTTATTTTAAATTGTATTAAATCAGTGGGGAGTTTTGCTAAAAACTGATGGCCTAACTGTTAGTCTGCTAGGCTGTGTGGGTGTGGTGGAAGTTGTGTGATGGGAGGGTTGTTGTCAAAGCAGAATCCAAATATTGTCAGTTTTATTTAAAAAAAGACTTGAATTCAAGTTAGAACACTGTAATGTAGTAGTTCTTGGGTCACCTCAGCTACAACCAAGCTAACGACCAGTCTGACTTTTGTCAGTGAGTTGTTCCTGCAAGGTTAAACTTGAAAGGTTTGATAAACTATGGTATAGGAAACCTTCCAGGCAGTAGTTAAGTAGGAAACTGAATCTCAATGAAGGAAGTAATGAAAAGTAAAAAGGCATGTCAAAGGAAATACAATTATTATATGGAACAGACTTGTCGTGTAAAACATTTTATAAAGAGGACATCTGTAACTCTCAGCTTGCACTACGTGAACATGGAAGTGTAGTTATGCCATCTTGAGTCAAGTGAGAATAAAAGAGGAGAAAAATCAGGCCAGGGGAAAAAACGAAAAAAATATTTGAACTTCACCCCATGATGGTAGATTTCTTCTGCTGGTAGGAGATTAAAGCTCAAAGTAACTGAATAGCTGAGAAGTCCAAAGAAAGCTTGATTGCTTCCCCTCCAACAGCTCCAATTGATTGAAAAAACCCTAATTTAAAGTTCTGTTTGTTCTATGTCTTAAACCATCAGAATTTGCTTTTAAAACAGGGGGAATGCTCTGGAAGAAAGAATCCAAGGATAAAAAGTCATTGCAGGCCAACAATTGTTCCTAATCCTCACAAAATGCTGAAGAAATTAAATTTATTCTTTATTGCTCAAAGTGTTACCTAGGTCACTGGGCGATGGGAAAATTGAACTGGAAGTCGAGTAGGCACAATCTTTGTTTTGTGTCTAGATACTTAACCTTAGACATGACAAGGCATCTTAAAGTGTTGTGGGAACTTGGTTTAGAGTATTAACACCAGGACTTTTATTACCATGGATTTATAATAGGCTATGCTGTCAGTAGATGAAAATGTTGTGTTTACATTTCAGTGTTAAATGATCATTTAATTAACACCTACAGGAAAAAAAAACTTGTGACATTCTTAGCAGCTCTTATTGATGGTTTCCTTGGAGGTTTTAATATTCAAGTTACACTGTGATTGCTTCTGCAAGAACAGCTAAGAAAGACGCTAGTAAAGAAAGACAGTTTAACCTCTGTTGACCCATCATCCTAAACGTTGACTTATATAGCATTTTAAATATAGTTTACCTGTTTTACAGGTTCTTAAAATTACACACTTGGCTCACAGCAAATTGTTTCTTGAGGTTTTTTTTTTAAATCTTTATAAAAAGCTCTCTGTATTTTTTTGTAGAAAATTATACTGTTCTACATCTAGTAAATTTCATAAGTTAAAATTCTTAAGTTTTCTTTTAGTTTTGACGAACTTGTATCATCTTGTTAGAGATGACTACATGTTAAGTTTAAAACGGATACAGTAGCCACTATGTTGAAATTGACAAAAGTGCAGCAGGAAATTGACAAACATCCGCACAAAAATTCTTAACTATTTTAGACAGCACATAGCAGCTTTCATATGCTCCACTGTATGGTGAAAAAAAATCAGGGCTAACCAAAATGTTTAATTTGGTCTTGCTCCTTGATGCTTTTTGTCATATTGACCTATGAAGCATTTTGAATAACTTTTTACATCCTAGAGCTAACCCAATATGAAATGAACTGTATTTTAGAGCAGCTGCTTTGCAACCAGACACTTTACATATAGTGAAAACTAAAATTATATTACTCAGAACATTGTTATAATTGTAGTTTGTTTTGGATTATCCTTCCTGTCTTTCCTTTATTTAAACTTTTATTTTTTTCAAACAGTAGAAAATATTAATCCTTTTCAAAAAATGTGGAAATCAGGAGATTCCAGAAGACTGGAAAAGGGGCAAATGTAGTGCCCATCTATAAAAAGGGAAATAACCCAGGAAACTACAGACCAGTCAGTTTAACTTCTGTGACAGGGAAGATAATGGAGCAAGTAATTAAAGAAGTCATCTGCAAACATCTGGAAGATAATAATGTGATAGGTAACAGCCAGCATGGATTTGTAAAGAACAAATGTCAAGCCAATCTGATAGCTTTCTTTGATATGATAACAAGTCTTGTGGATAAGGGAGAAGCGGTGGATGTGATATACCTAGACTTTAGTAAGGCATTTAATATGGTTTTGCATGACCAATCAATAAAGTAGGGAAATACAACCTGGTGGGGGCATAACTGGTTGGATAACCATTCTCAGTAGTAGTTATTAATGGTTCACAATCCTGCTGGAAGGGCATAACAAGTGCGGTTCTGCAGGGGTCTGTTTTGGGACTGGTTTTATTCAATATCTTCATCAACAATTTAGATGATGGCACAGAGAATACAATTAAGTTTGCCCATGATACCCAGCTGAGAGGGGTTGCAAGTGCTTTGGAAGACAGGGTCAAAATTCAAAACGATCTAGAGAAACTAGAGAATTAGTCTGAGGTAAACAAGATGAAGTTTAATAAGGACAAATGCAGAGTACTCCACTTAGGAAGAAACAATCCGTTGCACACAGAATGGGGAGCGACTGTCTAGGAAGAAGTACTGCAGAAAGGGATCTAGGGGTCATAGTGGACCACAAGTTAAACATGAATCAACAATGTGACACTTGCAAAAAAGCAAGCATGATTCTGGGATGCATGAACAGGAGTGTTGTGAGCAAGACACGAGAAGTCATTCTTCTGCTCTACTCTGCACTGATTATGACTCAGTTGGAGTATTGTGTCCAGTTCTGGGCACCACATTTCAAGGCAGATTTGGAGGAATTCCAGAGAAGAGCAACAAAATGATTAAAGGTCTAGAAAACCTGATCTGAGGGAAGACTGAAAGAATTAGGCTTGTTTAGTTTAGAAAAGAGAAGACTAATAGAGGGACATACCCTTTTAGGTACTTGAAAACTGTTGTTATATGTAGGAGGGAGGAAGGTTTAGGTTGGACACTAGGGAAAAACTTCCTAACTATCAGGATGGTTAAACACTAGAATAAATTGTTTAGGGAGGTTGTGGAATCTCCATGGCTAGAGATATTTAAGAGCAGGTTGGATAGACATTTATCAGGGATAATCTAGACAGTGCTTGGTCCTGCAGGGAGGGTAGAAGACTGGACTTGATGACCTCTTGAGGTCTCTTCCAATTCTATGATTCTGTGTTAATAAAAAATAAGTCATAGCTTCATTCCCTTAACAGTGACCTAACCATTATTTTTTTTTCTGGGTTCATGCTTGTCCATGATGGGCACTTGTCATGGTCTAAGACTCGATTTTACTGATGTTGTATATAAAGTTGCCAGTTTTCTGAATGCAGAAAACCAAACACCCTTGCCCTGCCCTAAACCTTTCCAAGGTCGTGCCTCCTTTTTCAAGGTCCTGCTCACTCCATCTCCCCTTCTTCCGTTGCTCTCCCCCCACCCACTCTCACTCACTCTTATTTTCACCAGAGTGGACAGCGGTTTGAGATGTGGAAGTGGGCTCTGGATGTGGGTGTGTACTCTAGGCTGGGCCAGAAATGAGAGGCTCAGGGTCCTGGGCAGCGCTGCAACGGGGGGTGGGGTAAGGGATCTGGCTGGGGGGAGCAGGCTCTGGGATGGAGCTGGGGAGGATGGGGGTAGGGTGTAGGTTTGCATGTTGGGACTGAAATGTTCAGAGTGTGTGTGTGTGTGGGGGGGGGTGCAGCATCTGGGAGGAAGTTTGGATGTGGGAGGTGACTCAGGGCTGGGGTGAAAGGGGGGGGGTCAGGGTGTAGGGTCTGGGTTGCATTTACCTCAGGTGGCTCCAGAAAGCAGCTGGCATTTTCCTCCATCCCCTAGGCAGAGGCATGGGCAGGTGGTTCTGCTCTACTCTTGTCCACAGGCACTACTCCCACAGCTCCCATTGGCTGCAATTGCCAGTCAGTGGCAGCTACAAAGCTCGCGCTTAGGGTGAGGGTAAAGCACAGAGCCCTGGGAGCCACACCTCTGTTTAGGAGTTGGAGGGAAATCCCAGCCACTTCTAGGAGCTGCATGGAGCTAAGGAAGGCAGGGAGAAATGACCCCACTGCCCTCCCGACAGGACTTCTAATGGTCTGACTCCTGTCAGTGGTACAGACTGGAGTTGTCAGGATCCTTTCTCAATCCAGTGTTGAGGTCAAAAACCAAATGCCTGGCCACTTTAGCTATACAATAAGTCAGTCTGGCCCAAAAGAACTTACAATTTAAGACTGTCTATACATGAAATGTAAGTTGATGTAGCTGTGGTGTTCAGGTGTGTGAAATTCATACCCTCAGGGAATATAGGTAATCCAACCTAAGCCTGGTATAAATGTTGCTAGGTTGACAGATGTTCTGCTGACTTAGCTATTGCCTCCTGAGGGGATACATTTATTACAGCAATAGAAAAAAGATTCTGGTTGCTATAGTAAGTCTAAGCTTCCCATGCCCACATATATGGCTTTTCATTCATAAAGGAGTCCATAAGAGAACTTAAATTAGGCAGTTGGTGTGCTGAGAGCTCACGGTCTTATTGTGCCAGCTAATATTTTCCCCTCTTTCCCTTGTACTGCAGTCATACTGTCTAGATCCATCTGTTGTCTCATGTTTTATATTAAGGCTATGTCTACACCACAGCACTATAATAATACATCTTCAGTTGTGCTGCAGAAGCATAGATAGTTCTGCCTACAAATGCTAGTTGTGTGTTTTTTTTCCTCCATATACAAATGATGCAAAATATGCAGCAGGTAAAATATTCCATCCATGTGCACTCTGTCAGGGAGTAAAATCCCAATAATATAAAATTATATATAAAACATGATCTTGCTTATGAATACATTGAATTTACATATTCGGTTTGAATGAATAAATGTGTAGCTATCTGTATCTGAATCTTTCTTGCTGTAGAAAATATTTGCCTATTGAAACTACATTAAGTATTGGTTTAATCCATCAAATTAAATTAAAAAAACTTGACTTTTTTTTAACCTGAGTGTTTGTACGAACATGGATATACTTACTATGTATGTATATTGTATAGACTCCAGTTAGTGGCACATGAACCAAGGGATGACTCAGAATAAAAGTGGGGCTTGCATAGCACAAAGCTTGATCACTTGTTGTTCTGCAATGTAATCATGTTAAATATCAAATGTATCAGAACTAACTTAAATACACAGGGCTTTCCCCATGCCATATTTTTAACATATCCAGAGGTCTCCAGTTCAGACAATGCAGTGACAACTGAGGGAGGGAGGTAAGTCTCAGACAGGATTCAAACCAGATGGGGCTTCATAGGATCTGTGCCAAGTTTAAATTTCACCTGGAAACAAAAGTATTCTTCCTGCAGCTGACTAAATCAATAAAATGGGCAGCTGTGTTTCACACCAATTGAAGGTTGAATCTATTCTGATACACAGGTAAACCACCATAGAGGCTGGAAGCCTGTGGTCTGCAGCACAGTAATCCCCTGCATTTTGGGGTCCAAAAGCCCCCCATTTGTTAATCACTTAGGAATGCTACTCCTGTCCTTAACAATAAATCATTATTCAGCATTATTAACAAAATTACAGTTCCAAACCAAGATCAGAAGTCCTATTTAATAGAACCCACAGACTCAAAATTCAATTCCACTGTCATCTTTTCTAAAATCTGTTTATGAATATTTTTCTTATAGCCCAAAAAGAACTGTTAACAAACAATTATGCAAAATGTTAAGCTGAGGTGTCACAGGGATTTGTATTAGGTCCAGTGTTCATCAATATGTTAGAATGGTCATGAATATGTAAACATCCCATTAATGAAGTTTATAAGTGATTATCTGGTAAGCATTGTCAGAGAAAATAATATAATGGAACTTAAATTAGAAACATGGATAAATTATATTAGAATTGTGGCATGAGTAGAAGAAACATATTTTGTTTGAGGCAAAATCCAGATAAATACTTAATGAGGGGGGGAAAACTAGCAAGCAATAATACTAAAATAGACTTACTCCAGGTCTACCTTACAGTTATGCTGACAAAACTGTGTATCAGGAAAGTGTAGGGGGGAGAGGGCAGGGGAGGGAAGAACAGCCACTAGCTGCCATAACTTTTAGCAAATGACCCTCCACTGCTCCACCAGCCGAGTGTGCAGCCGCAGCTATAATATTGGCAAGAGTCCTTTTGCCAATATTGTTTGTTCGTTCAGGGAGATAGTTTAATGATTCCAACAAAATAACTCCTTTTGCAAGTATAACCTACATCTTCATGGGGGAAAGGGAGCCTCTGCTGGTATGTAGATAGCTGGACTGGCAAATTCCAAATAGCATAGAATAGCTTTATGTGGTATTCAGGGGTTGGCAATACAACATGGTAGCAAAAAAGACTGCATACGTAGTCAAATCAGGTCTGCATACATAGTCAAATAAGATCTACTGATTTAGAAATAGCTGAATGGAATCTTGTACATCAGAAATGGCTTTGAGTTATTCTGGATCATATTTCTTACTCACTGGAGAGAATGATCTCAAGGGGACAATTTTGTAGGGTTGCTAGGTGTCCAGCTTTGAACTGGACAGCCCAGTATTTGAGCTTTCTGTTCGGGAAACGAATTGAGAATATAAATGTCCAGTATTTTCTAAAGATGTAATGTAGGTTGTGATATAATGTCAAGTGTGTCTGGTATTTTTGTTGAAACTATCTGGCAACCCTACAGTTCTGCTAGCTGAGTCCTGGCATAACACAGTGTATTATCTACTTTATGTACACAAAATCAGAGCAGACTATTGGTAATGTTTTACATAGCAGAGTCTGTCTATTGTTCTGTAAGTAGCTCTAGTTGAGCATAATAGAAATTTTGCATGCCTATCTAGACTTTTTACTGACATTTTCACTTCCTTTTTCTTCATAAAAGAAATCTTCCCTATGTAGCCACTATAAAGACTGACCGAAAACAGCTTTTAAATATTAAGAATGCATACAAGCCATATAAGTTCTTTCATCTGAACAAATATAGACTAAAGCACAAAATAATTGTCAGATATCTTAATAGAGAAGTTCTTAGTTTAGAAAGCATTTGTTGTTGAAGTGAAATCATGTGAGGCTGCTGTTCACTGAAATATGGGGGGAATATAGGCCATAAAACATAATATTCAAATATCTAGAAAAGCAAGGTGGGCAAAGTGTTTTTTTTTATTTGAACTTCCTTTTTTAGGAGAGGGAGAGAAAGATCACCCATCTTCCTGCCCCAATATTGAGAACACCACAGCAAAAAAAGGGAAGATATTTAAATGATACACTTTTGTGGATCTCCAATTTGGGGATTTGCATGTGCCTGTACCTTTGTATTCATGCAACCATGATGTGTACATATATTTTAAACCTGGCAGAAACATGCATGCACACTTTTTTAAATGTTTGGACCAAAGTTTTCAATATTTGAGAATGGTATCAAAATTCATCTGTATAGTCAAATAACATGAGACGTCTGAGGTGCAACTGCGAAGAGACACTTTCACTTCAGTAACAAACTTTCTGAATAAAGAAATTTTATGAAGATAATCACCTCTAAGTTGAATTTGTCTAATAGAAAGCATCTGAGATAAATATCATGTATATCAATTAAAACTGCATTTTGCAGTCATGGGTTAGAGTTAAGCACTGTCATTTTGAACAAAAGTATAGTAAGAAATTGTAAAGGATCTGTTCTGACAGACTTGCAAAGTTCTTTTTGTGCTTACATGGTTGAGAATGGACCCTGTAAAAACTTTTGATTATGGTACCAAAAAAAAAAAAAAATTCAACTCTTTTTTTTTTTCATGATTCTAACGATACATCAGCTTAGGCTTTAATGTATTCACTGTTTAACCCATTCATTTTACTTATACTCTCAAATGCATTTCATGCTGGCTGTCTAAGCCAAAAAAAGGCTTACCAGTCAGTTATTTTATTCCATGTAATGTAGATCATAACTGTTGTGATCAGTTCACAAATTGGACTTCATTGGCTAATTCAGCTCTGAGATGCAGAGCATCAATGAAAAGCTCTGGATTTATAGTAGTGGGCCTGTACCTTCTTTAGGTCAGGCACTAGGGTTGCTAGATGGTTTAACCAAAAATACCGACCCCCCCCCCCAAAAAAAAAACACCAGGGGGAAAAATTGGGGGGGGGGGGAGGGGAAGGGAGACCAAAGCTGTTGAGAGGAAAAAAGACCCCAGAATTAAGCAAAAAATAAATAAATAAATAAAGCATGGCCCCTTTAAGTGCGTGCAGAGTCAAAATAGGGATAGGGAGAGGTTGAACACTAAGACCCAGGGAAGTCATTGCTTCCCCTTGCTTGGGGGTCTTTAGGCTTTTTGCTGGCGGCCATCTTGTTTTCTTCGTCAAGCCAGAAAGCCGCTTCCCTGCTGAACCAGGTAAGCAGGGGGTCCGGGAGCGGGGCCCAGTTGCTGAGTGTCTAGGATTGCCAGGTGTCCAGTATTTTTTGCCTTCTGGCAGGGGCAAAAAAACCAGAAAATACTGGACATTTTAGGTGTCCAGTATTTTCTGAATTTTTTACTGGACAGGAGGTGAAAATACCAGACTGTCCATGTCCATATCAGACACCTCACAACCCTGTCAGGCACTGGTCCCTTTTGCTCAAGTGGGTCTGGAAGCCCTGACGCCAAAATCCAGTCCTGAGACAGTGCGAGTTCTTTTTTTTTTTTTTTTTTTTTTTTTTTAAGAAAGAAGCAAGGGGATGAGGGAGTTCAACAAAAACTAAACACTGATGCAGTAGCATAATCCCTTCTCCCAGAGCTCGGAGTACCTACACGTTGCCTCTCAGGTTTCTAGTTTCACCAGTGGCGGACATAAAGCCAAAGCACTCTTCTAATGAGGTGCTCTGCCCTGGTGGCTGCTCAGTCTGGACTGGTGACCTGTTATATTGCTGCTCAGCTACTTGGCCTTCAACTTCCCTTGGGGCACACATGAGCCTTAAGTGCAAAGTACTCACCAGTAGTCTCTGTCTAGCAGTGTCCATCAGTCCCATTCCTCAGATTCTCACACGCACCCAGAACAACATAGTTCTTCCTTCCACTGATACACTCTCCGATGTGCCCCACGAATGCCAAGATGGTGCATTCACCCTCTGGCATCTCCTTATTGTCATGGAATCTTCTGGCTTCTTGCCCATTGTGGATTTGATCCTCCAGAACTTGGCTCCTAAAACTTAGGTGCAATCTGCAGGCTAATGACAGTTGAAATATAAGGCTCTGGTAGAATGCCTTTTCCCTGTGAGTTGGGCTGTCAATTGGTAAAAGGGTCAGCTACACCAGGGCCTGGCAATTTAAAAGGGCTTGGGGCTCACAGAAGCGGTTGGAGCCCTGGGCCCTCTAAATTTCTGATAAAGCCCTAGGCATTGTGGCCAGGCAGTGCTAGCCCCCAGCCATGCCCCTTCTGGGGGCCAAAGCCAGTCCCTCCACCTGCGGGCCTGACACTACTTTCTTCAGAATTGCCTGTGAGTATAACCACACTTTATTCAGGCAGAGAAAAGACAAATTCCCTTCAGAAGTGTAAGGATAGGGCTCAGCCTATGAAGAGGAAATATGATTCCCACCTGGACTCACTAAGGCAGGTGAGAAGGAAGACATGTTCTTTTTTTTTTCTCCATGTTGGTATGTCGGGATGAAGTGTGAGAAACTGAATGCTTTATCCCTCCAATGGGGCTGCAGTATTTTACCGGAAACACAAGTGTTTATTTTCCACCTTCTTTTTGGTTACTCATGGCTGATGTACTTGCCAAAGCCTGCCTGGGAACTCTCTCCCCTTTGAATCAAGCTGAGGAAACAAAGGCATGTGCAGTAAAGAGGTGATATTTTGTTCAACTGAATAATTAAACTTTGGAAATGTTTCAATTTTAATTAGGAAAAAAATTAAGGGGAATGTTCTGAATTTGGTGAATTCCTTACCAAACTGAGGAAGATATTGTAGAACCAAAAATTAAACTACAATTTGGTATAATTTTGTCTCCCCCCCCCCCCCCCCCTTTATTACATTGTGCTTTGGGCAGCTTCAGCAGCAACGATTTAATGGGTCTGTAGTGTTTAGATAAAGTTCCATTAGGTAAAACTTTCCAGATATGTGGGTTTTTGGAACGTGTTGAAAATGATTAACTCCAGTTG
Organism: Pelochelys cantorii; assembly: GCA_032595735.1. Taxonomy (NCBI): domain Eukaryota; kingdom Metazoa; phylum Chordata; order Testudines; family Trionychidae; genus Pelochelys; species Pelochelys cantorii. The sequence continues at coordinate 31,992,071 of CM064331.1, forward strand.
GTAATGTTTTTATGAATGATGGATTGCAAATGTTTTGGCTGACTTGTTTTGAAGCATGCATGATTAGTTTGGGGTTTTTTGGGGGGGGGGGAGCGTTGAAGATTAGAGATGGAAGTCTATAGTGGTTGACTTCACAATGTGTGTGAACTGTAAAAGAAAAATATGTAAATATCCATTTGCACTAAATTTCTTTGCACAATTGATCTTTATAACATAAAGTCTAGTTAGTGTCTCATCACATGGGAATTGCTTAAAATACACTGTGCCATGAAGGGAAAATGTGATAATGACTTGATGATGATGAGTGTCTGCTGTTGCAGGTCCAGAAAGATGTAAGTGCCAACAACCCAGCCTCCACACTAAAAGCCAAATTGTAAGGAAGGAATTTGGCAGCTTTGATGCCCTTATGTGGATATATTACCATGGCTATGAAGATAAATAGTTCCATAGTGGAAACACTAACAAATATTTAGTCACTTGCAAGTAGATTAAAATAAATAAGTGGCACGCTTAAAAAAAAAAAAAAAAAGTAGGAAATTGAAACATTCTCCTAGGATGTGACTTTTAAAGGAATCTGGTATTTTGTTACCATATATATATTGTGGTAGAAAGGAACTGAATTGTCCTTTGTACTTGGGAATGAACTTTCATTCTTTAATATGTCCATAGAAACAGAAGCTTAGACTGACTGTACACAAAGCTTTTAAAATGGAAATCTCAATAAGATTTTAAAAAATCAGACTTGTGGGGTGTGTATAGCATTGCCATTTCCATAGGCAGGATGCATTTTGAAATCTTTGTAAATGTGTACAGCCTCTTTCATAAACATCTCAACATACTGATTTTTTCCCCCTCCAGCATAAGTAGCTTTTGCAAATTCTCCACAGAGCCTTCTGGATAATAAGTTGTTGTTCAGCCCCAACTAGCAGAAAGACAAATCTTAAGTTTTCAGATGTATTATCAAGAAAAGGTTCCTTGTGGAAATAGTGTGGTGATCAGAGGCCTGCACTTTCTTAGCTCTCCAACTGGATACTCAGTCAATTTTTTAAAAAATTTGATTCTAATATTTTACCACAGCACGTGTCTGTACCCTTGTAGCTAGCAGGCCTGTCTTAGATCAGTGTGGTGTGTTAGATGCTGCTTGTAATTATTAGAACTGGGAGCACTGGCTGTTGGGAGTCTGGAAGCACAGGAAACAGGAAGGAGTAGGGAGAAGATTAGCCAGGGCTGAATGAGAGCTATAGAGGGGTGCAGCAGCTTTGTAAAGAGGTTTCACTTTTGGTAAATAAAGTCCTGTTGAAGTTTGTTAGTACCTTGCTTGCATGATAAAACAATCAGTTTATAGGAACCTCTCAGAAACCAGAGTTTAAGTTAGGGGAAAGTACTTCTCAGTGCAGGAGAGTCTTTACTTTTATGTGCTGTATCCTGTTTTGAAGTCATCCCATTCGCCCATTTGTTGATATGAACAACTACTGAGTAGTTTAACTCATGAACAAGCAATGCATATATGACAACCAGAGAGTAGAGCCAAAGCAGTTCTTTAAAATCTGTTCAAATGCTATCTATCTTATTTCTTGGACTAGATTTGGGTCCACCAAGGGTGGCTTCCCAACATTTGGGTACGAGTATCTGTGGTGAATGTTGACCACTAGGAGTTGACAGGTTATATAGCTCCTTCTGCCAGAGGTGAGCTTTCCTTATTGTTTGGGAAAGGAAATTAAGTCTCGGATTCAACTATGGCATAAGTAAAGCAGTACATGATCCTGGAATGAAATATGAACTATAGAATTGGTTCATCAGATCCATCATCCTGAAGACTGAAATGGCATCCTTGTTAGAATCTCAGTGTCATGATGAAGGAAGGGATTATTTTCTCCCTCTTTTTTTCACTTAAAGGTTACTGAAGGTGCTTAATCATATGATCACAGAAATGTAGCACTGGAAAGGATTCTGACAGGTCAATTAGTCCATTCCTTCATCCCTACTCTGAGACATGACCAAATACACCTAGATTGTTTCTGATGTCTCCTTCAAAACCTCCAATGATGGGGAATTCCACAAGCTCCCTGGTAGCCTATTCAAGTACTTAAGTATCCTTGTAGTTAGAAAGCTTTTCCTAATACGTAACCTAAATCTCCCTTGCTGCAAATTAAACCCATTATTACTTATCCTACCTTCAGTTGACATGGAGAACAGTTGATCATTGTTCTCTTTATAATAACCCTTTATATGTTCAAAGGCTGTTATCCGGTCCCCTCCTGTCTCTTTTTCTCAAGACTAAACATGCCCACTTGTTTTAACTTTTCCTCATAGGTCATGTTTTCTAGATCTCATAATTTTTGTTGCTCTCTGGACTATCTCCACTTGGTGCATGTGTTTCTTAATGTGTGCCACCCAAAACTCTGGGCATACCAGTGCTGAATAGAGAAGAACAATTATTTCCCTTGAATTCACATAACCCTCCCATTAATACATCCCAGAATATTTGCTGTTTTTGCATCACATTGACTTGTATTCAGTTTGGTTCACTGTAACTCAAGATCCCTTTGAGGATATACTCTTTATTTATAATGGAATTGATAGTTCTGTGAAGTATTTCTAGGGAAGAAGTGGGCAAATACCCACCTGTGGGCCAGATCTGGTTCCCCAACTTAATCCCTAGTGGGCTGCTGTGGCTATATTTACCTATGCCTCTGCAAGTATGGGAAGCTGCAGCTCCCGTTGGCCATGGATTGCCATTTCTGGCTAGTGAGAGCTGCAGGAAATGGGGTCCTAGTCTGCATCACTTCCTGCAGCTCCCATTGGCCAGGAATTGCAACCTGCAGCCAAAAGGAGCTGCAATCATCTCTACCAGCATAGGCTCAGATAAATATGGCAGCAGTCTGCCGGGAACTCACCCTGGTGAACAGACAACATTTTATTACCCACCCCTTCTCTAGGGAGTGAACTTGGCTCCTGTGATGCTAGTTTTCAAATCAGATGGGTGAAAATTACTTTTTGCAGGGTGTTTTGCTTGACTATATGCAGCACTACCCCCTATCTAGTCATTCCCCATTTTATATTTGTCCATTTGATTTTTTTTCCTTCCTAATCATAGTACTTTGCACTGCACTGTCTATACTGAATTTCATTTTATTGCTTGCAGACCAATTCTTCAATCCTGTTGAATTCTAATCCTGTTTCAGAAAGTGCTTGCCAGTTTTCCCATTTTGATGCCACCAATAAACTTGATAAACATACTTTTCATTCCAGTATCCAAGTCATTAATTAAAATATTGAACAATACTGGGTTAGAACATATCCCTGTGGTACCCAACTAGATGTGTCCACCCAGTTCGACAACAAATACTTGATTAAATTTTGAGAACATTTTTTTTTCAACTAGTTCTGTACCCACTTTATGAAAATTTCATGTAGACCTTGTTTGTTTGTTCTAGTATCTTTCCAAGCATCAAGGTTAGGCTGACAGGTCTGTAATTCCCTGGGGAGGGGAGAAGGGGAGAGGAGAGAGAGACTCTCATATAATACACAAAGTGCATGCGTGCACAAACTTGGTTCTTATAATAGGACCAGTTTCACAAAGTTGAAAATAACTGAGCCAACTCATCTGGGAGAAAAAATGTAATCAGAAAATGTAAGTGAAACTACTGTGAATCATTTTGAGAACACCTTATCAAATGCCCCAAAATCCACAACACCTCAATAATGGAAGAAGGTCATATTGGTTTAGAAAATGAAGACCACTCTAAAAAAGAATTTGTATAGCAAATGGAAGAAAGGAGATGTTAATGGTAATTAATATAATTCAGAAATTAGGAATTGTAGAAAATTAAGGGAACCAAGGGACATAAGAAGAAATCTATTGCCAGCAGAATTAAGTTCAATAAGGAATATTTTCAAATATATTAAGAACAACAACAAAATGTATAGACCATGGTACTTGGTCCATTATTGGATGGAAATGGTAGAATTATCAACAATAATGCAGGTAAATTAGTGTTCAAGTATTTTTGTCCTGGGGAAAACAAATGATGTAGTCTGATCATAATCTTGATAACATTTTTCCATCCCAGTAGTATCCATGGAGGATGTTAAAGAATTTGGACATTTTTAAATCAGCAGGCCCAGATAATTTGTATCCAAGAGTAGAGCCAGCTGGGGAGCTTGTTGGACCATTAATGCTGATTTTCAATAAGCACTGGAAGACTAGGTACGTTCCAAAAGACTGGAAGGGTATGTCTACACAGCAGAGTTATTTTGGAATAACGTCCATTCTGAAATAACATTCCGTGCTGTCTACATAAGAGGCCTGTTATTTTGAAATAACTCCAACTTCTTGTGACCCTCGTTGTACAAGGATTAAGGAAGTCAGCGGAATAGGGATTTGTTTCAAAATCAGTGCTGTGCAGACAGCGCCAAATTTCGAAATAAGCTATTTTGAAATAAGCTACACAATTTGTGTGGCTTAAATTGTGTAGCTTATTTTGAGGTACGCACTACTGTGTAGACCTATTCTAAGAGCTAATATTATGACAATTTTTTTAATATTAAATAGGATGATCTGGGAAATTCTAGGTCTGCTAGTCTGATATTGATTCTGGGCAAGCTACTGGAGTGGCTGATACATGAGCTGATTAATAAAAAATGGAAGGAGGGTAATGTAACTAATGCCTTTCTATATGGACTTATGAACAACTGATTCTTCCAAGCTAACTTGATGGTTTTTGAGATTATGAATTAGGTTGATAACAGTAAGTTTAGACATATACTATATAGTTAGAATTTTATAATGTGTTTGACTTGGTATCATGTGACATTTTGATTAAAAAAAAAAACTAGAAATCTGTAGGCATGGCACACCATTAAATGGATTAAAAACTGGCTAATGGATAGGTTTCTATGTAACTAAATGGAGAATCATTCAGCTGTGTTTTTTCTAATGGGATTTTACAGGCTGATCCTGTGCTTTTTAACATTTTTATCAATGAGCTGGAAATAGTGATCATGGATAAAGTTTCCCAGTGATTTAAAAATTGGGGGAATAGTAAAAAAATGAACAGATAGCCCAATCTGTCAATGCTTCAAAGTCATCTGGATCACTTATACTGAGTGCAAGCAAACAATGTGCAGTTTTGATATGGCTAACGGTAAATGTATACATGTGGGAACAAAGAATGTAGGCCTTACTTGAGAGAGTCTTTCCTGGGAAGCAGTGTTTCTGAAAATTGGGGGGTGTGGAGAAATTAGCTGAATGTGAGCTCCCAGTATGAGGCTGTGGTCAAAAAGGGCTGTTGCAATCTTTAGATGCATAAATAAGGAAATATCAAGTAGATGTAGAGCAGTTACTTAATTTTAGTGTTTGGCCCTGGTTTCTAGTTCTGGGGCCCACAATTCAAGAAGGATGTCAATAAATTGGAGCTTCAGAGAAGAGCTACAATATTAATGAATTGCTTAGATAACATGCATTCTAGTAATAGACTAAAAGAGGTCAGTCTATTTAGTGTAACAAAGTTGAAGGGTGGTTTGATTACAATATATAAATATCTACCTCGGAAATAAATATTTAAGTATTAAGGGTATGTCTACACTTGCACCTTAGTTCGAACTAGGGATGCAAATGTAGGCATTCGAAATAGTCAGTGAAGTGGGGATTTAAATATCCGGCGCTTCATTAGCATGAGCTCACCGGTGTATTACTCTGATCAACAGCTGTTTTGAAATTGAAAGTGTGCGCCGGGACGCGTTAGTTTGAACCAAACCCATTTTTTGAGGAGTAATGTTAGTTCGAACCAAGGGGTTTGGTTCAAACTAATGCGTCCCAGCGCGCACATTCACTTTCGAAACAGCTGTTGATCGGAGTAATGTGCCGGCGAGATCATGCTAATGAAGCGTGGGATATTTAAATCCCCGCTTCATTGACTATTTCGAATGCCTACATTTGCATCCCTAGTTCGAACTAGGGTGCAAGTGTAGACATACCTTAAGAGAAGTGTAAGAGGATCCAATAGTTGGAAGTTGAAGCTAGACAAATTGAGACTGGAAATGGGGGATAAGGGTTAATCAGTGAGTAATTAACCAGTGGAACAACTAATTAAAGGTCATGGTGGATTAATTTTTAAATAAATAATGTGTATTTCCAAAATATATTCCCTAGAGTCTGTTTTGGGAAGATTTTATGGCTTGTGTTAAGCAGGAGTTCAGGTAAGATGATCATTGTGGTCCCTCCTTGGAATAAATGAATCTATGAAAATGGAGAGAACAATGCTCCAACCTGAGTGTGAGTCTTAAAAACTGCTGACTGTGCCTGCAGACTGGGAATGACTATACCTTTCATGCTGATTGAAGCAAGAATCTCCATGGTATGTCTACACTGCAAAGTTAATTCGAACTAACAGCCGTTAGTTTGAATTAACTTTAATAGGGGCTACACATGCAAACTGCTATTTTGAATTTAATTCGAAATAGCGGAGCGCTTAATTCGAACTAGGTAAACCTCATTCTACGAGGAGTAATGCCTAGTTCGAACTAGGTAGTTCGAATTAAGGGCTGTGTAGCCACTTAATTTGAACTAGCTGGAGGCTAGCCCTTCCCAGGTGCCCCCTGGTGGCCACTCTGGGCCAAACCAGGAAAACTCCTATCCTCTCCCCCAGCCCCGGGGCCCTTAAAGGGGTAGACTCTGGCCAGACAGCACTTGCCAGAGCTGGCCCTGCCAGCAGTCTCTGCCCCTGACCCAGTGGCCCCAGTATGAGCCAGGGAGCCAGTGGCAGCCAGCCGTCCCCCCGCCCAGTCCCCCAGCACCCAGGGGCCAGCCAGGGGCCGTAGATGGTGCGCGCCCTCCTGGACTAGTGCGGAGGTCATGGACCTCATTGAGGTTTGGGGGCAGGCCCCCAATGTCCATGATCTCTGCACTAAGAGGAGGAATGCCGCTGTCTATGGCCGCATAGCGGCCACCATGGCCTGAAAGGGACACAGGCGCACCCAGGAGCAGGTGCGCCTGAAAGTCAAGGAGCTGCGGCAGGCGTGCAGCAGGGCCACCAGGGGTGGTGCCGCAGCAGGGGCTGCCACCTGCCCCCTACTTCCCAGCCCTTGACCAACTCTTGGGGTGCAGGGCGGTCCGCGCCAGCCCGGGAGGCAGCAAGCCAGGACCGGAGAACCCTGACCCGGGCGCACCAGAGGGGCCACCGCCAGCTGTTCCGGCACCGGAGTCGGCAGGGTCATCCAGGGAGGCCATACCGGGTAAGTGCCAGCACTGTCTCCTGCCTGGGGGGGGGGGAGGTGAGGAGGGAGACCAGGGACCGTGCACATGTGCCATGCCTCCCACGGATCACGCAGCCACCTGTGCATGTGCGAGCATGTGCCATGCCACCCTTGGGCAGGTGGCTCCAGCTGTGTGACACCCAGGGGCCGTGGCCCAATAGGCACACGCGTGTGTGAAGAGACCTGACACGCTCCCAACCCTGGGGAAGGACCCAGCAGGATGCCCTCCTTTCACACACCCCCTCTACACAGAGGCAGGGGACATCTTCCCCTCCCCCCCGCCCCGGCCACACTATACATGGCACAGGGGCATGGATGCGGTGTTGGGGCAGCTCTCAGTCCTGGGGAGAGCCAGACATCTTGACCATGGCCTCTGTGCAAGCACAGCAGCTCTGATGGTGCAGGGCGCGGTCGCCTTCACGTCGCCGGGGGGGGGGGCGGGGGGAGGCTGGGTGCTGGGCATCATCCACTGTGTCCCCAGGGAGAACGGACCACTTTTCTTCTTTCTCTACAGCTGCACCAGCTGCTCGTGCAGGGTGCACCGCCTCGCCTGCGGCCTGCTCCTGCACCTGCGGCCTGCTCCAGACCACCACCATGCGGCAGGAGTACTGGGATCAGCACCTGGGGGCTCTGCGAGCCCTGAACCGCACCGTCGAGGCCTGGATGCGGGAAGACCTGCAGCTCCACTGGGAGCAGCTGGCTGAAGATCGAGCCAGAAACACTAACCTGCAGGCCCTGCTGCAGAGCATGGTGCCCTGTGCTGGTCCTGCGCCTGCTGCCCCCCCCCCCCCCCCACAACTGTCCCTCTTCCCACTCCTGCACCCCCTCCCACCTCTTCCTCCACACCCTCCACCCCATCCCCCCCGGGACGCCAAGGCCCCCTCCCTCGCCGTGCTGGGAGGCGGTTGGCCCGGCAAGACCGCCACCCCGATCCCTGAGTTTCCTCTCCCTGTTCTTGCCCCTTCCAGCTCCCTCCTCCCAGTTTTCCCCCTCCCCTCTCCCAGCCTCTCTCCTGCCCTCTCCTGCCTCCTTTCCCCCATCTCCCCACAGTTTCATTCCCCCTCCCCAGTTGTGTTGAATAAAGAGTTGTTATTTTTGAAAATACACATATTTTATTTGACATCAGGAAGGGGGGGCTAGGGAAAGGTAAGTGGAAGGATGAGAGGGAGGAATGGGGCACAGGCCCCCAGTGGGGCAGACTGGGGAGACTGTTAGTGCTCCTCAGGATGGAAGCTCTTCTGCAGGGCCCCCTGGATCCTGACAGCCCCTCAATGGTCCTCCCGGATGGCAGCCTGCAGACAGTGCAGCTAGGTTGCCGGCAATGTGTCCACAAGACGCAGCAGAGTCCCCGGGGGCAGGTCTGGTTCCATGTTGCAGAGTGCCATGGTGTCCCGAGTGAAGGCAAGCAGAGCACTCCGAGACACAATGCTTTGCTGTCCCTCAGCAAGGTAGACCAGCAAGCAGAGAAACCTGAGAACTGTCTGTCCGAGATGGGGGGGTTGGGTCCCTTTAAGCACAGCCCTCGGATAGCCTGAGGCAGCAGCACCACACACTAAGTCCGACCCTGATGCCCTTTTGGCACTGGTTTCGGCCAGCCTTACCTTCGATTCAGGATCCACTCAATGTGGACATGCTATTTCGAATTAGCAAAACGCTAACTGGAATTAGTTTTTAGGTCTAGATGCGTTATTTTGAATTGAATTAACTAATTTGAAATAAGTTAGTTCGAATTAGCGCTGTAGTGTAGACATACCCCATCTGATTGCCAGCTTTGGCCTTAGGGATTCTATTTTGAATCTAAATTATATGGATTGATAAACAATATGCTGTGAATTGATACTTGATATCCCTGATGAATGATGGTTTTGGTGATCTTTGAATTATTTTTTCCCCTGGACAGGATGGAAGAGTCAGAGGGTGCATCCACATCACACCGTTATTTCGAGATAACTAGCATTATTTTGAAATAACAATGTGAGCATCTACACAGCCATTCCATTATTTCGAAATAATGGACAGCTTATTCCAAAATCTGTAAACCTCATTCTGAGGAATAATGCCTATTCCGAAATAGCTATTTTGAAATAAGGAGTGTGTGGACACTCCACTGCTGCTATTTCAAAATAGCCCCTGACCAGGGCCATTCTAAGTTATTCCTCTCCAGTGCCTCCTGGGGCTCTTAATTGAGATAACATGTCTACATTAGAGAAGCTTGTCTTGGAGTAATTTTGAAGATTCACTTCAGTGTAGACTTACTATTTTGAAATAGTTATTTTGGAATAACTATTCCAGAATAGCTTCTTTTGAGATAACCATGCAGTCTAGATATACCCAAAGGAAATACATTGTATTGTTCAAATTTCTTAAATTCAACTAAATTTGTCTGAGAACCTTTCCCACACTTGGCAACCCCTAACCCATTTTTGTGTCTCCTCTTTATGAAGAACAGAGAAGCCACGGCCGACTGCTCGGATGTTTGGCGGTACTGAGATTAGAGACTTTTTTTGGGAGCTCTAGAGTCTCATGTGGCAAGAGAGAATGAACAGGAATCTGTTGTAATGAACGTTGAGGCTGGATAAAGATTTTTATAGCTAGCCCTGCATCTATAGGTCCTTCACTCGCTCAGTTTGCCTACAATGACTACACTTGATATCTTAGTCATGATCTAGATTAACCTTCATGAAGGCGCTGAAGACAAGTGCATGGAGCAACATGGTATGAATAATAGACTGGATTAGTAACAGTTGAATGCTGATGCTATCTCTTGTAATCTTTGTCAAGTTATTTGACCTTTCTTCCAGTTGCTGAATATGGGATTGATGATTCTTGGGGAAAGTTATCCTGCATATTCGTAAAATTGTTTAAAGATTAAAAGGGTGTATATTCTTATTGGTCATTACTGGGTAATTCTGAATGGTGAAGAAACTGTTCCTCAAGTTATATAGAGGCAGCACCCAGACTGTAATTGCTCAGGCCTGCTACAGTTTTCTCTTATTTCCCAGTTTCTGTGGATATTCGGGGTTCTACAAGAGTCGCATGTTTTGCTGCAAGGAGTGCTGAATTCCTGAGAATTCTGGGCAGCCAAACTTGTAATCAAAGTTCTTGAATCCAGAGCAGGGACATACAGGAATTCATATTTCCTTCCATGATTTTCAGATAGAGCTTGTAACAAGATCAGTCAAATTGATGATATAGGAGACTTGGATTTAAATTCTTCTGGCATTTCCTGGGCATGTGGAGGGACTTTGTGCTGTGTGGAATTTATAAAAGAAAAGCTTGCATACAAGGGGAAGGAGAACAATTTAATGGATAAATTCACAATGGCAACAATCTGTGGTGACTGACACTTGTCACTTATAGAAATTTGTCAGTGGTAGGGGAAAGTTCTGTTTCATTGTTCTCTTTCCATCCTTTAGTTATCACCTAGACCAGATGCTTGGATGAAATGAAATCTTTTTTCCTCTTAGGTTTCTAAGAGAAATGTTCCTTTTTTTTTCTTACTTTCTCTTTACTGCCCCCAGGGTCTTGCATGACCTTGTTGCATTGGTGACCTGTTTCATCAGGAACACAATCTCCTTTACATGTTTGATCATCTTTGGAGAAGGAGACTCTGGTCTTTTTTCTTCCCTTTGTCTTCCATCTTATCCTTGGTTCAGATTCCAGATTCATGATCTTACTTGGATTTCTGTGCCATGAAAATCTGTGGAGTATTTTTCTTTTGGGAGGAGATGAGTTGGGGGAGGGAGTGGTGGAAGTGAAATTACTTGATTTCTTTAAAGGTACAAAGTTTAACTAAAAAGAAATAATTAAGCACTCAATTAGGCATTAATAAATGGCTTTTACAAATGTAAGAGGTACTTTGAAATGTAAAAATGTGGTTTAAATAACTGGAAGTTTACATTTGAACATGAAACTTTTTCAATTGTAGAAGTGTAACCACTTTTTTCCCCATGCATGTTTAGTGGCTTTAATTTAGTAATTTTGCAAAATGTCTATCATTGTTTAAAAATTTAATTACTGCCGTTGAAGAAACAGCTTCCAAACACAAGGGTATTTGGAGAGCTGTGTGGATTGACAAGTGATTGACAGGGTAAACAGTTCCATTCTGTTCCGATATCCCATGGTGTGATGCAATGCTACAGATACCATGTAAGCCTCAGGAAATAGCCACAATCCAATTTTTATTAAACTCTTGATGCCAATGTATGTCGACGTTATTGCTAACTAGCAAACTAAATGCAAAACTGTTTTTTCTTCCTGTTGAAAGCTGTGATGTTGCTGCCTTACAGAGTTTTAGTAATATATAAATCTAATACAGATGTTTTATATATGTGAATAGAATTATATATATTCGTTATGTACTGAAATTGGTATTGTTGCTGATCACTTTCTTTTCTTTCAGTTTATGTACAAAATAGAAGTGCTCATCTAGAGTTGTAGGTGCCTTTGCTGTGTATCTCAATAAGTAAGCAGCAAAACCAGCAGCAACTTCCTAACCTCAAAACCAATAATTACCAGCCAGAAAACCTTCCAAGTCAAACAGCTGCCTGCACTGCCCAATTATATGAGCCTCTCAGTGTACCTTGGTCTTGCAAAAAGACTGGGAAAATAGATAGGCTCATCAGTGTATCCTGAACATGACCAACTATGGGCTCTTTTGGACTGAGGGAATAAGGTGGATGGATGTCAAGGTCATGGGCACATCAGGGCAAATGTCCTACTTTTTGAACATCTCACCTGGTGGTGGTAACCATGGTACTTACAGAGAAGGATGTGATATTTGAGGTAAATAGGTCTCTAAAAATGCAAAATTCTAAATTTTTCTTAACTGAACCTTCACTTGGAAAACAGTAGGTAGCTATGAAGGATCTGGAGCTCTAGTACAGGTTGGACCTTCCTGGTCCGGCACCCTTGGGACTTGACGGGTCCCACACAAGGGATTTTGCCAGACCAGGGGGAAGGTCATTTCTGGACACCTACCACCATCACCACTAGCCCTTCTCCGGTCTTGGCCCGGACGCTGGCCTCCCAGTCAACTCCCCTGCCCTGCCACCGGCTCAGCTGAGCTTAGTCACAGCAGGGCTGCTGGCTCCCTTGCCACAGGGCTCTGCCTAGGCTGCTGGCAGCCATCTGCTATGCTGGCCCTGCCGGGAGCTCGCAGTTCTGCTGGAACCTGCTGGTATACCAGCAGCCTGGCTACTGGCCTAGCCAGACTCCCAAAGCAGGGCTCACAGCTGCTGGCCCCCTGTAGATAGCCTGACTGGGCTCCCAATCCCTGCAGGGCTGTGACTGTTGGTTTCCCACTGGGAGACTCATCCCAGGAATATCTGTGATCCTATTGGACCATAGATGTTGCCGGACCAGGAAGTCCCTCTTTAGAGAGGTTCAACTTGTATATGTATTCATGGTGGGACTCACAGTTTAATAAATATGCTGCTACATTCTGCTTTGGCTTCAATTTTGCATATAGATTTAATCCTTATGTAGAGATACAGTAATTCAATCTTGAGATGACAGTATTAAAAAGTTCTTATATAAAAGCTTCAGTCCTGACCAGTTGCAAATAGTGGGGTGTGTGTGACACTGATCTCGACCTCTTAAAGTAGGTAGGTGTCCAGCCAGGTTCCTGAGACATGAACCTCTTAAGAAAAGGTACATTTTCTTTGTCACAGTGCTTCCCAAATTTACTAACTTTTTGTTTTTTATCTGGACTGAGCCTCAACTGGATTGATCCTCAGCCAACTAATTTTTATCTAGCTGTGGTGGAAAGAGGATGGGGATACTGTATGTGGTATAAGTAGGCCATGACTAATTCCATGATCACTTCTTTAAATACCAGAGGGGGGGGGACTTATGTCTGTCCTCCCCCTTTCCCATCCTGATCTCCAACTTTCCTTCCCCCCCCCATTGCTGCAACTTTACTACTCCTCACTCCCCTGAAACAGGGTTAAGGTGAGCTATAGAGGGAGGGTTGGTTCCCAGCTAGCGTTCCCTCTAATTTTTTTCCCTATCCATGTATGGATAGGCATTTTAGAACTCACTACTCAAAGAATTACATTTTTAAGTGTAAGAGGGAAAAAAAATTAAGAAATCCATAGACTAATCAAAACACTGAACACACACTTGCAAAGAATAAAATTAGACTAACACGTACAAATGTGTTAGGAGGTGAGTGAAAGATTATATATTTGTGAGAAAAAGACTGTCTGTGTAATTGCTGCTGGGGAAGCTTGAGAGACTCCATTCACTGTCTCTTTAAGGTACTCACTGAAAGCTATCCTACTGTCTCCTGAGATGGGGTATGGTGGAGATCTGGGGAAGAGAGGAGAGAGAGCAAGCTTGCTAGCACAGCCTGGAGGCTGGAGACGTTAAGATCTCAGACTGCAGCAGCTCTGTCCTGAACCGGGCTGTTACTGCTCTCCTACCTCCTCCATGGAGAGGAGGTAGAGGGCAGGGGGACATCCTGACATCACCTCCCTCCTACCTGCACAGCCAACAAGAGGGTCCCAGAAGCAGCTGCAAGAGCAACATGACCGCAGAATAATGGGGGAAGGGGCATCTGAACATGTGCTGCCAGATTTGTGCACTCTGCTAATCAACTATGCAGCACTTCAAGCACTCCTGGGCAGCTGCGCACCTTATAGGGAACACAGCCTGTACCCCCCATGTCTGTTCTTCAGACAAACTCCTTTAAATCCTTGACCAATCCATTTGTTTGATCACTCTGTTTCCCTTCCCTATCAAATACCCTGCATAGTTTGGTTCAGGAAAGAGGGCTTCTTCCTGGCATGTTTCTCTCTAAACTCCTCTTTCTTCCTTTCATCTGGGGACAGGGGTCAGTGTCCCCACTCTGACCTGCTGCATGACTACTGCAAACGTACTCCCAGGCTCTCTATCCCTTAAAGAGGACACATCTTCCGAAATGCTAAACTATCTTTATTCCTCCTAACGTATGGCATATGGTCCTCATTTATACAATTTATTATTGGGGTCAGTATGAATTTTTTTTCACTCCTATTAATGCAGAGGAATATGCAATAGGCTGGAATGACAATAAAACTCAGCTTCATAAACCAGGTTGCTTATTTCAGGTTATTTAAAGTTTTATTCTAGGAATTCAGTAGATTGCAATTTGACAAATATTATTCTTAAAAATCAATCAATAAATATTCCTTTTAAAAGTCCGATAATACATACTCCTGCTTTGTTAGTCTGGCATTTCCACTTTCAAGGATTTGTACAACAGTGGGTGGAATAGCCCAAATAATTCAAGGTCTGAGAGCTACTATTTTTCTCAGTGTGTTCCTCCTTATGCTGTAGAATCCTCACTTCGATTTAATTAAAGGAAAAGTATTTATAGTTTTTATGGTATAGAGAATAAATCTCTCAATGTAAAGGAGTATAATTGCTGCAGTGATCTATTTTGTATGTCCTGCCAGCAGTAATGCCTTTAGTGCTGCTCATAGCTTTGTCAAAGCAGCAGCAGAGTGAAAACTTATTAGTTTTCACTGATGCCATTGGGAAATCTGTGAGAAACAGCAAAACTTACGTCATCAGGTTAGTCTCACTCCTCTTTAAGAAAGCTATGGAATTCAGTAGGGCAGTTCTGGAATCAGTGGCATGGGTAACTCAGGAAACAGTGAGAATTATTTTCTTGTCCTTCCCTCTCCAGCAGCCTAATGAGGAGATCTTCTGTTGTCAGTTACCAGTCGGCTACAGTCTGCATCCACTGGACCAAAAGCATACTTCAGAAACAGTGCCCCTTCTAGGAATCCTGAAATCCAAGCACTGTCCCTTTTCCAAATAGCTGGGGAGAAGTTTAGCTTTTCGCTTGGGCGTTGCCCTTGGACAGTGTGTAGGGCTCCTCTTTCCTTTTTGCTCTTTTCTAATGTATTTATTTCTCTGGCATCAGATTCTGAGAAGATTTCTAAGCCCTTTGTATACATGGCGGTTGAGGAGATGATTGCATGGGAGGGTGAGTGGGAGAGAAACATTAGATGGGGATAAATTAGCAAACAAAATATATAAAGTAAAGAAAGGAGTCACAAAAGAATCTCCAATTATTTATATGGGAAAATAATATGAATTTAATTGAATTACAGCATACTAAAATTAAATAAGGTATCCAATTGTCCATTTTATTTGCAGAGTTTCAGGAGCTCCAGTATTTTTTTTTTTTTTTTTCTTCCACTGAGCTAGTACCTGACAGGTGGCAAGTATCAGAGGGGTAGCTGTGTTAGTCTAAATCTGCATAAACAACGAGAAGTCCTATGGTGCCTTAGACTAACAGATTTATTGGAGCATAAGCTTTCGTGGGCAAAGACCCACTTCATCAGATGCATTTTTAGTTAATCTAATTTGAACATGCATCTGACGAAGTGGGGTCTATAAGACGCCTTTGTCTGAAAATGAAAGTCTATTACAAAATAACCAGATAATGTATGTCATAACTTCTCTTTGATATATAAATACCTGCTTCTTCAAAATTCTTCTATTTCCAAGAAAGAGCCTTTAGACAGTGTCTTGGTTTAGGTTTTGTTCCTACAACTTCTTTTGATTTAGTGTAAACTTTATATCCGTTTTCATATCTCTAGCATTCATGTTACCCTGCTTTGAAGATAACTACATTTTTGAGACATTCTAAAGCTGAGAGACAGAAAAAGGGATTGTAAGCAATAGATGAAGAAATTGAAAACCTGATAATCATGAAGATTTAAGTTCTCACACAATCTAGTGCCCAGATTGGAACGCGCCTTGCTAATTTTCAACTTCATGCTGAATCTTGTGCACAAAAATGAAGCTGCAAGTGCTATTGGCTGTGTTTAACACCAGGTTAAGTGGATGCACAAGGACTATATTCTAGTTAAATTGGAGGCAAAACAGGTTGAATCTGAGTTCAAAATATCATGAAACTGTAGTACTGTACTTTCTAACGAACAGAATTATGTTGTCTGATCTTGTATTTTCCCCTCCTTCATGTTCTCATTTAGGTCACTAGTTTTAATATTTTAATCTCATTTGAACAGCATTTCAATGCATATTTTTAAACTTAATATATTTTTGTGGCACAATTTTTAATCCATTCAATGTAATTTGGTTTCCATTTCATAAAATCTATATTTTAAAATGGAAGGAAGAGAGATTTTTTAAAATCTATTTAGAAAGAGAAAATTAAATTGTTCACCATCACTTTCTGTCATGTTACTTTAAATTTTGTGATATACCAAGATAAACATAAAAGTGTATTTTTAGGGCTGTCAATCAGTTAACTCATGTGATGATTAACTCAGAATTAATCACTATTAATCACACTTAATTGCACTGTTAAACCATAAAATATCCATTTAAATGTATTAACTATTTTGGATGCTTTTCTACATTTTCAGATATATTGATTTGTTACAACACATAGTACTGCTCACTTTATATTAGGATTACAAATATTTGCACTGTAAAATAAGTATTTTTAGTTCACCTCATACAAATACTATAATGAAATCTGTCATAATATATATATGTTCTAGTGTAGAAGGGAGTTACTTATCAAGTATAGGACCAGTGTTAGTAAAGTCAATTGAATCAGGGTATATGTGGCTCATTCCAGCAGCTGGCAGGGAGGTGTGAATATAAAGAGATAAGACATTGCCTTTGTAGTGAGAACAATTCTAAATCCTTATTAATTTATAATTTGATTGTGTTAAATTTGCAAATGAATTAGAGCTCTGCTGTTTCTCTTTGTAGTCTGCTTTTGAAGGGTTTTTTTTTTTTTGTAGACAGCTACTTTTAAATCCATTCATACAATTGCTCAGACAGTATATTTACATTTGCAGGAAATAATGCTGCCCACTTATTTAGTGTCATCTGAAAGTGTAAACAGAAAATTTCATGGCACTGTTGTAGCCAGCAGCGCAAGATATTTGTTCCATATGAAATAGATTCATATGTCCCTTCATGCATTGTTCAACTTCCAAAGGACTTGCTTCTATGCTGATGGTGGTTTTGCTCAATAACAATCCAAAGCAATGCAGACTGACGCATTCATTTTCATTGCTTGAGTCAGATGCCACTAACTGGTTGACTTTTTTTTTTTTTTTTTTCTGTTTCAGGTTCTGTAGTTTCTGCATCAGTGTTGCTCTTTTAAACCTTCTAAAAGCATCTTTCACACCTCATTCCTCTCAGATTTTGGAAGGCACTTCAGAATCTTAAACCTTGGGTCAAGTGCTGTAGCTATCTTTAGAAATTTCTCACTGGCACCTTCTTTGCTTTTTTGTCAGATCTGCCTGAAAGTGTTCTTAAATTGAACAACATATGCTGGGTTGTTATCCGAGATTTCCATAACAAAAAATTTAGAATCATAAAATCACAGAACACTAGAACTGGAAGGGACCTCGAGGGGTCATCGAGTTCAGTTCTCTGCCCTCACAGCAGGACCAAGCATTGTCTAGATCATCCCTGCTCTTAAATATCTCCAGAGGTGGAGATTCCACAACCTCCCTAGGCAACTTATTCCAGCATTTAACCTAGCTCCAGCCATGGCTCAGTAAAGCTTTTATGGCCATGCTCAACTTTCATCCTGTGGGGCCGCCACCACATTATGGCAGAATGTGGGTAAAACCAAGCAGGAGACATGCAGTCCTCCCTCAAGGAGTTTAACTCCTTTTTTTTTTTTTTTTTTTAAATGGAGCATCATTAGCATGGAATGGTGACTGAAGCATGAAGGTTAATATACCTGCCATGTAAATACTTCGCAGTGCCGGCGACAAAAGTGCCATGTGAATGCCTGTTCTCACTTTCAGGTGACATACATAAGAAGCAGGCAGCATTAGCTCTTGTAAATGTCAACAACATTGTCTGAGTGATTGTCTGAACAAGAAGTAGGACTGAGTGGACTCTTAGGCTCTAAAGTTTTACATTGTTTTGTTTTTGAGTGCATTTACTTTTGTGTACATAATTTTACATTTGTAAGTTCAACTTTCATGATAAAGAGATTACATTACAGTATTTGAAAATATTTAAACAGTAAAGTGATCATTGTTTACTTTGTATTCTATATTGTAACTGAATTAAATATATTTGAAACTGTAGAAAACACCCAAAATAAATGGTGTTTTTATTAATATGTAACAGTGCAATTAGCTGAACTGCAATTTAAAAAAATTGCGTGACAGCTCTGTATCTTTTGTTACAATGTACATCAGCACAAAGATGTGCTCAATGAATGGATACTTCTGTTTTGTAATGTATTTCAACTGTTTTTAGGGAATAGTTGTAATATTAAATCTATTGATTTGCTGCTGCTGTAAACGTGTACTTTCACATTCCCGCATTTTTATTTCTGTTGTGGGGAAAAATGCTTTTACTAAACTGACTTTAGAATTCTAAATAAAAATATTTTTATAAAGAGATTTTAAGATTTTTGGATTCTGACACATTATTTCTAAAGCTTCTGATGTACCTTAGATTCTAAAGAGGAGTAGATAATAATAAATAATGTCAAAGTAAGTCAGAAGATTATTATAAGACCAGTAAGTGAAGGGTGGAGGGAGTACATGCCTTATTGCAGAAAAACAAGAAACATGGAAAATTAGGAACTGTAATCAAGAACAGTAGCTTGTTACTACTTGTAAAGATTTGTTGAGCTGGAACCTGGTTACAATTATAAACTTTTCTGATGGTGGAAAAACTAAAGCCACTTTTTTTTCCTAAACAACAAAATAAGAGCTCCCAATCTTAACTGACTTCAAGGGAATTTGGGTAGCTGAGTGAATTCAGACAGAGAATGGTTGAGACAGAAAGCTTGTACAACTTAAAAATATGAAGGCCCTACAAAAGGTGGGTCAGGATAGACAGGAATAACAAAGCCTTGCTCATGTGCTAAGCAATGTCTTACGTAGGGTTTCTTTCTAGCTTTCTAACAGTGCAATTCTGCCCTGCCTCTGAACTACCCCTTCTCCAAGGCCGTATCCTCATTTCACTCCCTGTGTTGCTCACTCTCCCCCACTCTCACACTTTCACTGGCCTGGGGCAGGGGTTGGTGTGCAGGAAGGGAATGAGGGCTCCAGCTGGGGATGTTGGCTCTAGTGGGGCTGAGGTTATAAGGTTTGGGGTGTAGGAGAGGTCTCAGGATTGAGGCAGATGGGTGGCAGTGCAGGCTTTGGGAAGGAATTTGTGGGAGGGGAATTCAGGTAATTGGGGTGTGAGGGGACTAGGGATTGGGACAGCGATCCCTTTAAGTTGAGCACTTGGGTGGCCCACACCCAGCAGCATGTGTTTCTAAGGCTGGTGCACATCTGCACATGCATTGGTGTAACAAAATTTATTCTGCACATAGATGGAAAAATTAGAGGGAACACTGGGGTGGGGTTCCAGCAGTTCTTACTGTGGATACCAGGAAACGGTCCCCAGATTCCTGTAGACCCAAAACACGTGGGCAGCCAGGAAAGCTCCCTGCATAGCTCTCGTGCCCACAGGCACTGTCCCTACAACTCCCATTGGTTGTGTTTCTAAGCCTTTGGGAGCTTTGGGAGTGATGCCTGTGGTATGCAGGACCTCCTGAGCCAAGGGGCCTCAGGGACCTGCCAGCTGCTTCCAGAAGCTGTGTAGAACTAGGGCAGGTACGGAGCCTTCCTTCACCCCAGACCTGCACTGGGCTGCTAACTGGACTTAACAGCCTGGTCACAGGAGCCACCAGGGTCCCTTTTTTGACTAGGTGATGTGCTTCTAAGCCAGATGCCTAGCAACCTTCATCTGATGGCATTGGAGGTTTCTGATTTGGAGCTAAGTATATTCATCACTAAGTTTGACAACTTTGGGCTTAGTAATAGTCACAATTCCCACTGAACCAGAGTTCTTTTGATGAACAAAAGTCATTTATTTGTAAAAATTCATAGTTATAAAAATATAGCAAGTAGAATCCAAGTTGAAAATCTGTAAGTATATTCAAGAGCACACATGTTTTAGTAGGATTTTAATGTCGACATTTTTACTCCTATAGTTTTAGCTTTTCCATGGAAAAACACTTTATATAGTGTTTCAAAGCATGCTTATAGCAGACCTCATAGTGTTGTTTTATATTGAAGGTACAGGGAGACATGCAGCTGGACTTCAGTTATATAGTTTTTTCCTAAACTATACCATTCTTAAATGAGCGTGATTCTTTTCGAGGTGGTGGTGGTGAACTGTTAAGCATTTTATAAGCCAGGTGAAGAGAGAACACCACAGATAATTGCCTTTCATACTTGTTTGTAACATGTTTTAGGAGTAGCCCTATGGCCACCAAAATTACACTTGGGACATGAGCCTGTGGAATAGTAAGCACCCTGACATCACTAGAGCTAATGTCCTGGAGGCTGTAGGAAGAAAGACAAGACTCTGGAGTGTAGTTTAACTGGCCTGCAACTCTATTAAAGTAACACATCTGGGAACTATCTGGCAATAACTCATCCAGTGCAGGCCATCCATCCTTAGTAATCTGTTCCATCTGGTGGAGGCCTGTCATCAGCACCCACTCCATTAAACTTGTTCCAGAACCACCACTGGGACAGCACTACTCTCCATTTATTAGGAGGGTTAGTAGGGTAGGAAAGAGGGGCTTTTGTCTGTTTACTACATGAGGTATTAAGAGGCCCAATTCCATTCTCTGTGTTTTTTAGGAGATGCTTTCTCATAATCCTCTCTATTTTAATTTATCAGGAAACTGAATACTCTATCATTCAATTCAATAGTTTGCCCAGGGTACCTATCAAATTGGGGGACACATTTCACAACTCACTATCCACCAGTTCCCTGGGTTGCTGAAAGGAAGGCATTTAAAAAAAGAATCCCAAAACCCTTCTTCCCCCACACACCATACAGCCAGGTCAACTATTCAGTGAAGGGGAAATTCCTTTACAGCACCAAAAAGGCAACTAGCATAATGTCCCCAGCAAGGCTGAAACCCAGTCCTATTCTAATCTCAAAGAGGGAACTTCTAGCACAGAATGTGTTTCTAGGCCTTTCCCTTGGGTGTGGGGGACTCAACAGATTTATTTTGTGCAAATCAGTCACTGAGATCTCTTCTAGTCCACAGGAGAGCAGGAACACAATTCTTAAAGGGACTCAGGGTTTTTTCTCATGTTCATCCAGAAAAAGTCCCATGCTCCTGAGGCTATGGAGAGGCCATGTTAGTAATCCTTGACATTTCTCTTGTGTGTAGCTCCAAAGTAGTTTTAGCCCAAAATGGGAATAATCAATATTTTTTGCTAGTTGGAGATGGAATAATATGAGCAGCTTCACATTTTCACCATCTACTTTAAATTCAGAGGGTCTGGCTTTGTTTTGTACTATTAGTATAAATCCTTTGAGGTCAGTTGAGTTAGTCTGAAGTCAGCCCAAAATTTGTTATTTCTTAAAAAATACTAAATTTATTCTCAGTTCAGTGAAAAATGGAATTTTGTGCTTATCACTGATGTGTTAAATATCACTACCTGGTCAAGTTTAGACTATCTGCTGACCTTCCCCTCCACAGAGGCGGAGGACCAATTAAGATGATCCGCCCTCTGATGGATCCGGAGGGTTTCCTGAGGTCCCTGAGGAACTATTCAGCCATTATGGCAAATGGTCCTGTAGATGCCCTTGTGGATACATGGAACATAGAGGTAGCCCGGGCAGTTGATATGATTGCTCCTAAGCACCCTCTTCGGACCAGTCGAGCCAAGTTTGCTCCCTGGTTTTCTGGGGAGCTGATGGCAGCAAAACAGTCTGTGTGATGGCTAGAACACCACTGGAGGAGAACTAGAGCTGAGTCCGATCGATTGCGGGTTAGAGCTGAACTGTGAGCTTACTCTCTGGCGGTGCTGACAGCAAAGAAAAGCTACTTCTCCACCCGTATTGCGTCCGCATGATGCCGTTCAGTGGAATTGTTTCGAATAGTGCGGGGCCTGTTGCAGTGTGGCACTCATGACGAAATAGAGGAGCCTTTGGCCCCCTGCTGCGATCTGTTTGCAAAGCATTTTGCAAATAAGATCGCCTGCATCCGGTTGGATTTGGACTCTGGTTGCTATGTAAGTTGGGCACAGAATGTGTTGAGTGCACCACCCAGTCTTTTTTCTCTGGATCAATTTCAGCTATTGCTGACTGAGGATGTGGACAAGGTGCTTGGAGGAGTGTGACCGATCATGTGCTCACCTTGACCCCTGCCCTTCATGGCTTATTAAATCTAGTCAGGAAGGGATGACTGGCTGGGTCCAGGGGATTATTAATGCGTCTTTTAGATCTAGTATGGTTCCTGCTGCTTTGAAAGAGGCAGTGATAAAACTGTTACTCAGAAGACTTCCCTGGACCACATGACTTAAATAACTATCGCCCAATTGCTAATATTCCCTTCTTGGGCAAGGTACTTGAGCAGGCAGTGGCGTTGCAACTCCAACCTTTCTTGGAAGAAACAGACTACTTATCCATTTCAGTCTGGCTTTAGGCCTGGTTTTGGAACTGAAACAGCCTTGGTCGCTCTCGTAGATGATTTATGCCAGGAGGTAGACAGAGGGAGTGCATCCCTGTTGATTCTCTTAGACCTCTCAGCGGCTTTTGATACCATTGACCATGATATCCTTCTGGGACGCCTGGTAGAGTTGGGTATTGGAGGCACTGTTTTGCAGTGGTTCCGGTCCTACCTGTCGGGACGTTTTCAGAAGGTGGAGCTAGGGGGCTGCTATTCGACCCTGTGGCGATTGTGCTATGGGGTCCCACAAGGTTCCATCTTGTCCCCTATGCTGTTTAATATCTACATGAAGCCGCTGGGAGAGGTGATAAGGAGTTTTGGAGGATGGTGCCATCAATTTGCAGATGACACCCAACTCTATTTCCCTGTGATATTAGAACCAGGTGTGGCGGTGACTGATCTAAATTGGTGTCTGGAGGCAGTTATGGTTTGGATGAAGTCAAATAAGCTGAAGTTGAACCCAGATAAGACTGAGGTCCTGTGGATCAGGAGGCCATCTGTTCTAGATGGGGTTACTCTCCCCCTGAAAGAACAGGTACGCAGCTTGGGGGGAGTCCTAGACCCTTTTTTAACGTTTGAAAATCAGATTTCTTTGGTGGCCAGGAGTGCCTTTTGCCTTTGATCCGCCAGCTGTGACCCTTACTGAACAAGCATGACTTGGCCCCAGTGATCCATGCTCTTGTTACATCACAACTGGATTACTGTAATGCACTTTATGTGGGGCTGCCTCTAAAGAGCTATCGAAAACTTCAGCTGGTCCAGAATGCGGCTGCTCGAGTTTTAACTAATACTAGTTATACGGAGCACATTATGCCAGTGCTTCGGCAGCTGCACTGGCTTCCAGTATGTTTCTGGGCACAATGTAAGGTTTTAGTTATGACCTATAAAGCCTTAAATGAGTTGGATTCGGGGTATCTGAAGGACGGTCTTCTCCCATATGAACATGACCGGGGATTGAGGTCAGCTGGGGAGGCTTTGCTTCGTGTTCCCCCACTTGTGGAGATAAGATTAACATCTATGCAGAACAGGGCATTCTCAGCTTTTGCTCCCAGGCTGTGGAATTCTCTTCCTCGGGTTATTCGCATGGCGCCAACGCTAGCATTGTTTCAGTGTCAGGCTAAAGCCACCCTTTTTATTCGTGCTTTTATTAATGTTTGAGTTTGTATGTGTGTGTGTTTCTCCTCTCTATATGTTTTTAGCTGGTTATGTCCCTCTGGGGTCTCATATTTTAAATTTTTATATATATTTGTATTGTGTTTTTTTTGTAAGCCGCCTTGAATATTTTAAATAGAAAGGTGGGGTAAAAATAGTTAAGTAAAATAAATAAATAAATATAGTAGAACTTACTTTGCACACCTGAATAATTTGAAGGTGAAGTAATGTTTAGATTCGTTTTATTTCATTGTTAAAAGTGATTTTTTTCTATTATCTTGTAACATTGCATAAACTAGCTTATAGAAGAAAACTCAAAATTAGTAAACAAGATATAACTTGCAGCTCTCATGCTTGTTCATAAGAACCCCCACTTATTAATTGAATTTCTAAATGAAGACCTCAAACAAATTTGTTGGTTTTTTTTCAAGTCCCCTCCTTTTTTAGATATGCATCTAAGTCAAGGTGTTAGTACAGAAAGGTGCCTCGATTTATGTTGTTTTAATTCCATTGCAGGATAAATGAAAACCCATTGGGTAGTATTTGCTCTAGAAGGTGTACCTACTGTTGTTTCACTCATTACTACTATGAAAAGCTACAAAATAACTCTTTGGCAACAGTTAAAAATCCTATTGCAGAAGCTATACTGAAGATAGACAGCCTTTCACTGTGTTCATCAAATCACTTATTTTGACAGGTAAAATAACAAAGAAAAGTGCATTTGTATGCACAGTAGTACTGGTCAATTTCAAACCTTTTGAAATTCTAAAGGGGGGGGGGAGGATAATTTTCTCCCTTCTGTTTCTCAACCAGCTATAATGCAGAGCAATTTATGAAAGATTAAAAATGTCTTTTGCCAAGTCCTGTCGGTTAGTGTGATTGAAAGGAATAACTGCTTAAGTAGACGTTTTGTACCACTATGTGTGTATTTTAGATTTTTTTTAAATACACATTTGGTAGAGTTCATACCAGGTGAGATGGAATCTTTACGTAAAGACTGTTTAAAACAAGTCAAGGAATTATAGGTATCAGCATAGGCATGATCTCCTAAAATCTAAGCTAGCACAAATCTGTTAGTAAGGATCTTTCTTCTTTTTAGGAAACTGCCTCCATTACCTCCATGTTCAATATCACTTGGTCTCTGGAATATTTCGATTAGCCTTAGTTTAAAATGGCACTTCCAGATAACATACTACATTGTAGTGAAGACCTTGCATATAGCTTTCAAGCCAGTATGACTTTTTTTTTTTTTACACAAAAAGGTCAGTTCTGTTATAAAAATGTATCTTATGTATGAGATTGCCATTTCTATATTGCAGACTTTCACTGTAATACAGATCATTCGGTTGTGTTCACTTACAAGTAATTTTGGTTTAATGACATATTTCCCATCACCAGTTGTCTGTCTGTCTTATGCATTGTAGAAAAAAATCAACTTGGAGTATGTCACCTTCTATTGGGTAAAACTTTTTACGTGAAATATTGGCCAGCTTGGCCCATTGTCTTCAAAGATGTATTCATTTCCTGTACTACTCTCACTATTGTCTTCTCTGTTAGGGATGTCAACATGTAGTTGACTACACGATTAACTGATAAGCCTGGGCTTATCGGTTAATCTTGTCAACTATACGCATGCACCCCCACTTTGCTGCCTTCAGAGACAGCAAGAAGGGGGAGCAAGAGCCACTGCCTGGGAGGCTTTGGCTTTAAGCAGACTCCCCTTGAGCACGGGATCCGCCTGGTCCCATGCTGCTGCCTCTGATAGAGCAGTGTAGAGGTGAGGGGGCCAGGTTGGAACTGATATGCACAGGGAGCCCGCTTTCAAGTGGGCCCCCTGCGTGTGCTGGTTTCAGGGACCTACCTGCCCCCCCTTGCTGCCTCCTACAGAGGAGACAGGCTTAAAAGCTGGTTTCCTCAGCACCAGGGGCACAATGCAAGGAAGGCAGGGGAGGCTGCCTTGAAGCAGCCTCTTTCTGAGGTGGCCCAAGCTCACCATGGACAGAGGCTGGTCCATGGCAGCAGTCTCTGTCCATGGGGGATTTGAGCCCCCCATGGACAGAGGCTGCTGCCACGGATCACTGTTTGTCCACGAGGACCTCGAACCCCTGCAGACAGGGGCTGCTCCCACCCTGCACTACTGCCTCTGTGTCAGAGACAGCAGCGTGGGGCGACAGGCATCCGGTCCATGAGGGGAGCTGTTTTTTAAACTGGCTCCCCTCACGGACCGGGTCCCGTGTACCACCCTGCACTGCTGCCTCTGATACAGAGGCATCAGTGCGGGGTGGTAGGAGGCTCACTGGGAGTGGGGCTGGGAGCACACTGGATGCAGGCCCTGCCCCCGGGGGACTACTGAATATTTGTGTAATGGCTAAGATTTAATGCGGTTACACAACTAGTCAATTAGATGATATCTAACATCCCTGTTCTGTATGCTTCTCACTTCCAGTGTGGCCTACATCTTTGTATAAGATTGTGTCCCTGTTTAGACTTGAGGTCTTTAAGACCTTCAATTTGAGCTTCATGAGGATCTGAAACATGAGTTTTCAGAGTTTAAGGACTAACTTAAAGTAACCTTTCCTTTGTGCTGACCCACTTAAATTCCCAAGAGTGTTTAGTGGTTTTATTTAAATTGTGAGGAGCTAAAGTCTAATGTTTTGTACCAGAAATTGCATAAAATGACAGATTTGTGCTTAGTCTATGGAACAATTGACTCTGTTTGGATTTCTTATGAACTGTATTTTTAAAGATATTTTAACTGTTTTTATTGGCTAATTTATGTATCTATTAAATATATTGCAATACAATACATTTGAGGTTTGAAATGTGTTTTTGAAAGGTTTCACTTTGGATGCCAAGGTGAAAGCCCAGGTTGTTGTTCTTGTCATTCTGAGGGCTAACGAGAAGGTGATGGTGAAAAGCTGAAACAGCACATGCTGTTGTCTTTTTAGATATCCTGTATAGGGAGCAGAATAGGCCACTAAATCCAGGATTTGAATGTAGTAGCATATACACTGCATCTCTATATGGGTGACAAAGATGTCAAAAGATTCCACTTGTGACTGGAAATGTTTGGAATTTCTATAGTCAGATTTAACTGTTTTTATTGGGGAGATATTGAGAAGGCAATGTGCACAAAAAATATAGTATCTGAGCATTACCATTACCTCAACTTTCATTTTTAAGGGGAGAGGCAGGAAAAAAATCCAAATAACCTTAAATCAGCTACTTATTTAAAAAGTTATTCTTGAAAAGAGGGTTTAAATTCATGGATTAATTGATGCTATTATCATATATGATGGCATTAATGAAACCCTGACATTGGCACAGGTTGAAAGGTTGCTACTTTACTTGGAAGACCCCACTAAAGATTTCTCAGCATCTGCAGATTCCTCTGATCACTGCCGATTTACAGCAGGGTTTCTTAAGGTCCACAGAGAATGCCCAGTTAATAGAATTGTAAACATACCTGCTGCACTCACTTTACCCTGGCAGGATAGGCTTGCATAACCCAACGTCTGAACATAATTCTTCATCCCTTTATCCCTCTTCCTATTGCAGGCTTCGTAACCCTTCCTATTCCCAGACAGATACCTGAGATGTGAGAAAAGAGCCCAGAAATACCAGTATTTGTGTCCAAGGATTTTCTCCATGAAAGGCACAGCAATCCCATTCTGAACGATTCCTGCTGTCGTTGGGGCAGAAGGGCCATCTTTTTGTCCTTTGTTTGTAGAGTCTAGCATGATGTGAACCTGATCCATAGATGCAGGGGTGCTGAGAGCTACTGAATGAAGCAGTAAACCCTATACTTAATGGATGCCACTTCAAGCCCCGCACACTCATGATTCTACTACTTATGAGTTGAGCTCTTGGGTCTGAGGTAATGTTTATAATAATAATAAGAAATGAATGTTCATGAGTGGCCTCCTTGCAACAAGAGATTGCATGAAAGGTTATGCCATAACTCAAGTCCCAGCCAGACTATCTCTGCAGAAGGTACTGGAAAGGCAACCTCCCACTACCACAACGATGCACATTTGATCTGAAGAAGAAATTCTGTGCCAATTATACATATCAAGTCCCAATATCTACACTATTGCGTTAATGTCATGAAAAAAGAACCCCACCCTTTTGTTATTTAAGACATGACTCATTTGAGACAAGGAAGACTGGAAAAATCAGGCTACTGATGTGAACAAGCAGGTATTTCTCTCTCAGGGTGACGCCGTTGTAATTTGTGTGGCACCTCCAGGGTATTGGTCCAAGAACAATATTCTTTAGTCCAGTTGTGCAATATCAGCCAGTCAGGTATTTTTTCCTTTGGGGACCATTGGCATCATCTCCTCTGATTTTAAAGCTCTTTATCTTGAAAGGGTGAGTGGGGAAGCAAATTTCACCTAAATTATGTGGTCCTTCTAACTTCTGGCCCAGCAAATGTAGTTCATTTTTTAAAAAAAAGCAGGAATCTCCAGTGAATGGCTATGACTGATAAAAGAAAATTATTGTGCAGTTTGTTATGTCTGCGGTTTTAGATGTGTAACCTAAAGATGGTGCCTTCTTAACATGCAGTCAATTTATATCATCCAGCAGCCTGTCAAGCCTCTGAAATATAATAGCTGGTTTGTGTGTGAAGTTCACTGTTACTTAAAATGTTATCATTAGTATAAACCCATTATTTTAGGATGTGATAAATAGAAAAACCTCATAATCTAATAATTTTAAAACAGTGCTTGCTTTAGAGGAATAGCTTAGTTTTCTGACTCTCTATCATATATAATAAATACACTTTAAAAAGAAATAATATAAAATGTATTAATACCTGTTCGGTTTTCATGCTAATAATAAATGGGTATTTGCAGAGGCTTCAACTGCCAAATTTATTAAAAGTAACCCCACTTGCCCCTGCCTTTTTTTCTTCCTGTCCTTTAAGGCTGCTCTTGGAAGAAAGCCACTTTGAATATTGCAAGAACTCATTTACTACAAAGATTTGGGCTATGGTTAAGCTAAGATGAAATATCTATGTTACTGTAACTGAATTTTTAGAAATTGGAAGTCACTATTAAATATTTTTGAAGAATTTTTTTCCAAGAAATGTCAAGTATACATTTTTTTCTTGAAAAAAATTAGTAACATCAGACATTTAACTTAAACTTGTAGAAAAATACTATGTTCAGGTAAGTAGTATTTTTAATAGGGTGATTATAGACTAACTTAGGGCATGCCTACATTAGGAAATTAATTTGAAATAACTAAATTTGAAATAATAATTCCCAAAATAACAAAATCAAAATAGTTTGTCCCCATTATGTGGGAGCCTCAAAATTAGTTGGAGGCAGGCTCCGTTATTGTGGATGCACGACCTCGACTTAGAGCTCCTGGAAGTACTGATGAGTAATTACTTCAAATTACTCTGGGGAGTAGTTATTTTCAAATAGCAGCAGCGGAGTGTCCATACTAACACTATTTCAAAATAAGCGTTACTCCCCGAGAAATCAGGAAGGAAGATTTCAAAATAACCTGCCCATTATTTTGAAATAACAGGCTTGGTATTTTGGATGCTCCGCTTATTATTTCAAAATAAAGGGGATGGTATTTCAAAATAACTCCCTAGTGTAGAGCAAGGGTTAGTGATATACCTCTTGAACAGAATCTTTGACTAGATGAATGTTCTTTGACACACCTATTCTGTGATAAGTAATACACTCTTTACACTTTAAAGAGTAGTGCCTGAACTCGCTTCCAAATTTCCACAAGTAGAGCCTCATGGAATTGGGGCTGTAAATAAAAACTTCTTATGGAATGGGGTGTTGAGGAAGGGTCACAGTGATGCAAGCTGATTTGTAATCTGCTTCTCTTCCCACCGCCCCACCACCCCCAAACCTCTGGCATCTTTACTCAAAGGGCTGACAGAGGCACCAGGGTGGGCAAGCGGAGGCAGTGCTGGGGAGAACCAACTTTTAAACTTGTTCCCCCCAGCACTGGCTCCTGCTTCTCCCTCACTGCCTCTGAAATAGAGGCAGCAAGAGGTAAGGGAGGGAGAATGCGGGTAGTCAACTTGACTGCCCGATAAGCTTAAACTTATTGTGTAGTTGACTAAACTCTTACATCCTCTGTTTACATACCCTCTATTCCTTCTTCCGTCTCCCTCAAATTGGAAATGCTATTCTCCTAACAAAGGATATTGTTTCTGATTCTCAGTACTACATACCACCTCTGGAATTTTTATGGCAGCATGAAACAATTGTGTAGAGCCAGCTAATCTGCAAATGGTCTGAGATTCACAAGGTAGCTTTTACATTTAATGGTCAGTAATAATAATACTTTGTACTTATATTGTGCAGATTTTAAAGTATGTTACTAACATTAGCCTCATAGAATCCATGTCACTGAGGTAGGTAAATAGTAGTAAATGTCACTGTGCCTTAGTTTACTTATCTGAACAATAGATGACGTCACTTGCTTAAAGTCACATAATAAATTAACAGCTGAGCAAGATTAGCTCCCTAGAGTCCTGATTCCCAGCACACAGCTCTACTGCATCAGCTGGAAAAGTTAATTTCAAAGAAGAATTCTTTATCTTCTAAAAGAAGATGCTGGTTTCTCTGCTTGCAGTTTATAAATATTGAAATACTGACCCTGCTGGAAGCATAGAAGTGAGCTACCAGTGTTATAATGCAAAGAATGTAATATCAGATTAGTGTGAAAACTGATGAGTTGACTTTGCCTAGTTCATTTTTTATTTGCTGATTGTGATGTGTTTACTAGTGAATGGTGAGCTGTTTAAAAATGTGATCCAGTTCACCTAATTGCCTATGCAAGCAACAAGGGCTGCTAGTCTAACCAGCCAGTGCCATACTGTGGCACTATGCTAAGGAGACACTCACTCTTGAGCAGCATTTGGAAAATGGCTGTCTCCTTGTAAAGGAATCTTTTCAGGGCACCTCTCAGGTATGCTGGGATTTGCAGATGGCTAGTGCAGCCCATTTAAAAATATGTAGAACTGTTCATTGATTTGGTTTCACTTGGTAGGTAAGGTTATGTTATCCCACTGTAGGTGATCATGGATATGTTGCAATGAACTAGGTTTGCAAGAGCACTGTATTTTGGGTTGCAGTTGATTAGGTGAATAGTGTATAAAGTGTGCAGTTTGTGTCTGTGTTAGGAAAGGGGTGCTGTAGCCTGTTATGGGGGTGGAATATGTGGATGGTGGGCTCTTGCAATGCTTTGGAAGTTGGGGGATGGAGTGTATAGACATCAGCCCTCCCTCAGTGTCAAAGATATTGATCTATGGTGGTACTTATAAATTTTGATGGTTTCTTGCATGGTAGCCTATGGGGCCTATAGTTGTTTATGGAGTTGTGCAGGCCTATGTGGGGCTTAAATTTAAGTGGACCTTTCTTAGACATTGAAAGTGCTAACTATTTGACTACAGAAAGGGAGACAGAGTGATGGCACCTGTCTCCTCTCCACCTTTTGTTACTGCCAGAATAGGTTGCCTTTCAATGTTACTTTGTTTGATCTAATATATTAATATGATTGTGTCTATCTCTGCTGGAATTTATCTTTTGGTCAACTTCCTGATCATGCAAAACCAAACACCTGTGCCCTGCCTTGAGGCCCCACCCTTGGCCATGCCTTCTTTGAGGCCTGCACATACCCCACTCAATCCACCCTCTGTTGCTCATTCTTCCCCATTTTCACTCATTTTCATTTGTCTGCGGGGGGTAGGGGAGCTCTGGGATGGGAATGCTAGGTGTGGGTTGGGCCAGAAATGAGGGGTTCAAAGTGCAGGAGAAGGTTCTGGGCTGGGGCAGGGGATTGCGATGCAGAGGGGGCAGGTGAGGTCTCTGGCTGTGGGTGCAGGCTCTGGGGTGAGGCTTGGGCTGATGGGTTTGGGATGTAGGAAGTGGCTCTAGGCTGGGGCTGAAAATTTTGGAATGCAGGAATGGATGTGGATTCTGGGGTGAGACCAGTTATGAGGTGTTTGAGGTGCAGGGGTGGCTCTGGGCTGGGACTAAGGGGTTCAGAGTGAGGGAGGTAGTGAGGGCTCTGCCTGGGGCTGCAGGATCTGGGGTGGGCTGTGGATGAGAGATTTGGGGTGCAGGAAGGGCCTTCACGCTGGGGCCAAAGGATTTGGAATGTGGGGGGGGTGAATTCTGGGGTAAACCCAGGGATAGGGGCTTATGGTGCAGGGGGAGGCTCCGGGCTGCAATAGGGAATTGGGGTGTGGGGGATGAGAGCTCTGGCTGTGGGTGTGGGCTCTGGGATGAGGCTGAGGAGGGTTTTGTGGTGTGGAGGGGACTTCAGGCTGGGGCCTGGGTTTGGAGTGTCAGAGAAGATAAAGGGTGTGGGTCCTGGTGGTTCTTATCATGTCTGCCAGCAAATGGCTTCCAGACCCTTGCTGTACCTATGTGGAGGGACCAGGGATGCTCCAGGCACTGCCCCACACCCACAGGTATCACCCCTACAGCTCCCATTGGTTTCAGTTCCCAGCCAATAGGAGCTGTGCAGTTAGCACTCAGGGCAGGCTACTGCACAGAGTTCGTATAGGTTTTTTAGGGGCTTTATGAATAATATTATTGATAGAACATCTTATGCCTGTGACCAGGACCCCTTGTGCAGTTTTCTCTTATTCTTTGTGCTCCACCAGAGAAATCAGACTCAGTTCCACCTTTTCCACAAACCTGTTTGTTTTCTTCCATGTTGTTCCTTCTATTTAGTATATTATTATATTTTCCCATATCCTTCCTCTATTATTGTTCTAGATTTTATCTTCTTTTGTCTGTCAAATCTATCATTTAAATGTTGAGATCTTCTGGTCAGGAGCCTGTCTTTTATATAGTCTCTTATGAAATGCCTAGCCTCACCTGCCATAAAAAAAATGATTTTCCAGTCATAACTAACCAATGGGTGTCAGATTTGCGCCTCACAGTGATGTCAGATCAATGAGTGAACCATTAGAGTTCATTTTAGAACATATTGTAAAATTAAACATGTTTCTAAGTTACATAATTCATAGTTTATATAGTCTCTCATTCTCTTTTTCTCCTCCACAGAATGTTCATATGAATGCTGTTAAATTATGAAGTTCTTGACTACAATTTTTAATATGCATAAGCTGTTTGGTCATTAAGTGTGACGAATCAAAAAAGAAGGTCTTTGATACCAATAACTGAATTGCTGCTTTACTTTTTAAAATGACATTCTGTAGCCTGCTATTCCGTAATCTTCATTTTGTGCATTTGTAAGGTGAACTAATCGACATACACAAAACATTAATAGAATTAGTCATAGGCGTATTTAGAACTACAGTTTCAGCTATGTGGCACGTACCCTTTCTTTTGACTTTAGTGACTGCACATTCCTTTACATCTGCAAGTACAGTGGCAGACTCTGTGATAATTACTTTGCATCTAAGATAAGAATCTGTCCCTAGTCGGCATGGCTAGCAGCCAGATAATCTAGTGATCTCAGTTTTAGTGCTTATTTACTTGAAAGAGTATTTATTTTACACGCTATGGTTGAAACTTGAAATCTTAAAAGTTGAGTACTGTAAATACTACATGACTAAAATATCTATAAAAAGCAGTAAGCTTGATCAAAATCTTATTACTTATTTGTAGTATTCAGATTCTTGTGTGTGCATATATACCTAATATATACAAATTATGTACCAAATACAATTTACATCTCATGCAGTGAGTACATTTTTATGCACTTATAATCTTCTTTTTACCTAAATTGAAACATGTTATCAAAAACCATTAGACCAGATGCTGACTATACCCCCCAAAAATCTAAAAGTCATAAATACAGGTCACACTCCAAAGCAAAAGTACTGTGATTTTAAGTTTGTGGCTTTAAACCTAAAATCTTACACAGCTAGATGAGAACATAACTCTGCATACACTTCCAGTGCATGTATATTCTATGATATAATAAACTTTATTATTTCAAAATATGTTATAGGAATTTTGAACTGCACTGTGAAGGATTCTGATGTGTATTCCAAGCATGTTTATTTTACTGCTTCTTCCCAGACAGAAGGCTCATCTCCCATGTATGCTAATGTCTCTTCCATATAAAACAGAACACTTTCATA
This sequence comes from Pelochelys cantorii, assembly GCA_032595735.1. Taxonomy (NCBI): domain Eukaryota; kingdom Metazoa; phylum Chordata; order Testudines; family Trionychidae; genus Pelochelys; species Pelochelys cantorii. The sequence goes on from CM064331.1 coordinate 32,026,057, forward strand.
GTTACCTTTTTGTCCCAGTTCCATACTTATTCATTAGTTTTGTTCTTTGCTTTTTTATTCATTTCTCAATGGCTTTAATGCTACGTGGAGCTCATACAAGGCTCATATTAGACAAGATGGAGGAATAGATTCTGGAGAACATTTCAGAGAAGTATTATTTCCTCCACACCCATAAAATGTTAACATGTGTTCAGTTTTTCTTATGTAAGTTCTAAGGACAGTAGGTGTTTCTAGGTGCAGGAGTTGAGATGGGGGGCAGGGCGGGAAGGGAGAGATGAAAATGATACTGATGAAGATACTGGTGCTCAGAAGTTACTCAGAGTGAGAGATCAAAGAAGTCTTTTGTGCGAATGATGTGGGGATCAGTCTACAGCAGCAGGAGGAAGAAAAGGAGGTAGCAGAGTTGGAAGGGCCATGGAAGTGGTCAGTGAAGTTCAGCAAGGCCAGAGTAGGAATTAAGAATAAGAGAAACTGTGTGTGTTGGGGATCAAGTCTTAAGATGGGCAATATGAGCCAGATGGAAGAGTTGATTTTGTACTGAAGCAGGAAAACTAATGACGAGAGGAGCTAGAAGGAACAGCATGGCCCAGATACCATTGTGGCATTTGGGGGCAAGGAGTGCGAGTAGAAAAGATCACGAGTGCATCTACAGGAGGTGGAGTTATGAGTTAAAGCACTAGTCCAAATGAAAGATCAAACTTCAAGACATATTGAAGAAAAAGGAACTCCTTCGGTAGATTTTAAAATTGAAATTATAGTTTTATTATTTTATGGTTTTGCAAAAGGAATATAGAACAACACAGCATAGTGGGTAGATGAGAATGCTTTAGCAGCTCATATTAAACATAAAGAAGTTTAATTCCAACCTTTAGCACTATGTCCACCTGGCTATGTCTGAAACTTTGTACAATGGGTACTTTTATGTCTTTGCATCTCTCCCCCCAAAAAAACACCTTGTGATCAAAAATCAGTCTTCACACCTGAAGATGTACACCTAGAAGATTGCACCTACAGTTAGAGACCTCTTATATGCATTTTAGATCTTAAAGAAAAGCAGTTTTGTTTTGTGATTAAATGTTGTAATTAAATGTTTACATTTTTATCAAGCTAAATTATATTTCATTTGCATCTTATGCATACTAATTATATAGTAAATTTGTAATACAGGCTTGCTTTATGAAGTTAGTACAACAGCGTGATGGATATACTCCAAACCTTTTTCTAATATAGATGTCTTATACATCTATATTAGAAAAATCCCATTTTTTCCCTTTAAATGGACAATTAAAAATGTGTTCTTTCTGTCAAAGTAAACTTTAAAATGCTGATAGTGTTATATATACAATTTAAGATAGAAGTTGGAAGACCTGGCCTTTCAATTTAGATTTTGTTTTAAATACTTTACTTGGCCAAACTTATTACTTCATATTAGAACATGATTTGCTGTCCATTAAGAAAATTTTTTGCTGATTGACTGTCAGGTATGAATAGTATTGGTAAAACCAAAGGCTTTGCATTTCCAGGAAACAGTGTTTGGATGCTGGTAGTAGTATTTTTCATTTAGCACAGTTAGAGAAATAGGTCTGCTGGATTACTTTTGGTGATTACTGAAATCAGTTTCTTACTATGATGTAATTTAATAATCTCTGCCATTATTATAGTGGTGTGTGTATGGCTATCTCTGTATTGTCGTCATACACTTCTTGGGTTCATAACTTGGCCCTAGAATTTAGTTCCAGGAATAAACTGACTGCTATGTCTAAATTTTTTTATTAAAAATAGTGTGTGTATGTGTGACTGACATCTAATCTAGTGAGCCATAACTTTAGTTTTAAGAACATCTTTTCCTCATCTCAACTACAAACAGATACGCAAGTGTCATATTTCCCCTTTTTTGCTAAACATTGTAGTAACATGTATTTATATGGCTTTGTCTATAAGTAAAAAATTCATACAGATTATCAGCACAGTACATGAAAAGATTCCAATGTATTGATCCAGAATATCATTTCAAAAGAATAGACACATTTGTTATATATTTTAACATATTGGCAAATAATTATATTTTTAAAGCAAGTACTCATTTAAATTACTTATAAAGGAAAAACAGCTTTTAAAAGAAATTTTATAGACTTGTTAGGTCATGATAGTGAATTAAAGATAATAAAGATGAATATTCCTTATTGATAGTGACCATTAAAATGTATTTCTCAGACAGGAACTATAAATTATCAGCTTTATTTTAAAAGAGTTTTAACTTTAAAATAATTCAGTAAACTAGACAAATATATGGAGTAATAGCAAGATTACCTATAATTTATTTTAGAACTCTTTATTGAAATTTTTTTCTTTAAAAAGAAATGTTTGATATTCCATATTTTAACTGTGTATGCCACTGGCTTAAAATTATTAATATTTTGTGAGGGAAAATCTTCTAGATTTCAAGACATGAGTTCATGCTAAGAGGTTTCTCTTGTAAAAATTGAGCCTGGCCAGTATATGAAAAACTGTGGTATCAACAAATAAAATGGGCTATGTGATGAGCTCTTCTGTTAGGGTGCGTCTACACAGTGGCGTTAAGACGCGGAAAGCACTATTTCAGGACACCGGAAGTATTCCAAAATAGCACCGCAGTGTAGACGTTCCTCCAGTGGGGAAGGATAATCAGAGCTGAAGTGTATAGGACCCAAGGAGGCAAGAGTTCTGGATTAGAGACCAGACTCCTATTCTAAGCAATTTGTACTCAGTCAAAGCCAAGTCTGACTATCCCACCCCAACAGGGAATCTGAGATGCTGGTCATTTCTTCTCTTTGCCCCATTTGAGTGCCACATAGGAAGGACAGAAGAGTACTGAATCTGCTCTGGACTTTCATTCGTGTATCGACTGATTGCCTCTTCAGAATAAACATTCCTGGTGTTCAAAAGAGAGCTCTATTCAGATCTCCATTTTGGTTTGTGTCTGTGTTTTTTATGCTACTTGTATCTATCAGATGGTAACATCCTATCTCAGTATTTCAAACATGAATTTCTCATTTTTTCACTGCACAGACAATGTCATTTCTTTATTCCAAGCCAAGGATAAGCATATTATTCTTGTTCTCCATACAATACTATTATGGCCAATATTTAATGAAGCCTTGGTAGATTCCTTTCATTTGCAGTACTTTTTGGTAGATACCTAAAATGGCATGCAATTATATGCATTGCCTAAGAAAAGGCATTTTCTCTATCTTATAGTGTGGCTGTCCATGTAAATTATGAGTCTTTTTGGATTCTTGTTATGCTTTCCCCAACTTGATTTAATGTGAGCTGGACTTTAAAAAAATTAGAACAAATTGGTCAGTTTTACCTGCCTTCACGGTACTATTATTGAAACTGTTTTTAAAAAGCTTTCTCCCTGTCCTTCTGGACATTACAGTAAAGTAATAATCCTCTACTCAGCACTGCAGTCTGCTACGGAGCAGAGGCTTGCAGTGTGGAATATGGGACATCACAACTTCACTGCAAGAGGAAGGAGGAACCTTCAAGGGGAAGGGGAGTGAGAGACTCTTATTTACATAAATACCAGTACATATTTTTAAATAAATGTGAGAAGGATAGTTGTGGGGGAAATGCCATATTTGGTGAGTGGATTTGTATTTTAGTCAGATGTGTGAAAATTGTTTTCTCAATGAAAGTTTCTATTTTCCATTTATTAATCAGGTCTCTTTTCAGGACAAGTTATATTCTTATATAAGTCTTAAAAATATGATGGACATAAAATATAAGAGAATACAGCAGAGATGAGACAGTTCAGATTCTTCTTTGTCTCCCTCTGCGTGCTTTGCTGGAGGTGTGTCTGCATGCCTGGGCTGCTGATGGGAGAACTTCAGTAGCAGTGTCCATCGGGCCTACATGTGCACTGTGTCTTTGTGCTGCACCATGAGGCTAGTCAGTGTGCAGGGGGTAACTAGCCTCAGTTCCTTCCAGAAGACAGAGCCTTAATTGTCTATTAACTCTCTTTCTTTTGCTGAATTCTAGCTTCCTTTGAAGCCTTTTTATTTCTTTCCTCATTCCGTTTACTTGGTCATGCCCCCTCAAAAAAAAAAAGGAATTTGTTCTTGTCAACCCACAGTGTGTGTGTGGGACCCTCCTGGACAATGGTATGCGCAGCTCTGTGGGTTTCAAGGAGTGCCTCATTTGTAGTAAGAAGATCCTTATCACAGGCAAGCACTCTCAGTGCATCTGCTGCTTTGGTGATGGACATATTCAGCAGAGGTACTCCCTCTGCCAACAGCACTGGCCGAGATCCCACATAGATAGAGAACTTCACCAAAAAATCTTTATGGAGGCAGCTTTCTTTGGCCCTCTGGCAGGTGTGAGTCTTCCCTTCTTTCTTCAACTTCAAAGGACATTGGGTCAAAATAACTGTATGGGGACTCCTCTCACATGTTAAAAAAAAATAATAAAGTGGGAATTCCCCCCAGCAAGCCCAGGGATAGCTGGAAGGGATCACCACCTTACTCATTATCCTCTGCTCCACTGGTACTGAAAACAAAATCTGGCATCTATGGTATCCAGCAATCTTTGGTATCTGGTACTGCCAATAGCCCATGGGCATGGATTCTTCGGTGCTAAGGTCTAAGAGCAAATGCCTTAAGACACCTTTGAAGGTGTGAGACTCTCTGTGAAAAAGACTGACCCTTCTCTCTACAGTTTGAAGCCTTCCAGGGCCACCGGGAATCTGCAAACCTGGACAAAGAGATGTTTTAGCCCTCCAGGCCCAACACAGGCACTCTTTTTCTCTATTCCCATCATAGTGCCAGGATGGGTCCCAAAAGAAAAACAGACAGTTTATAAACCACAAACCTTCTGGTTCTCAGCCTTCATCCCAACTTCCTACCTCCGCCCTCCTGCTTTTGACAGGCAGGTTGAAGCACCAAAAGATCACTCCCCGTTACTGTCTGTGTTCATGCATCCATTTGGCCACTCTTTGGCAGCATTCCAAAGTGCTTGGGAGTGCATAATTTCAGACAGATTGGCTAATCTCAAGGACCCATCTGGAAAATTTATTCACTTTATCTCTCTACCACTCTATAACACCTGTCCTCATCTTTCTTCAGGGATCCTTTCCATGAGACTCTACTATATCAAGAGAGAGAGTGAATCCTGCTGTTAGAAGATCTGGAACTAGTATCACAATATCTACAAGGCAAGGACTTCTACTCAAAAGCTCTACTCCCAAGCTCTACTCCCAAGCTCTACTTCCTAATTCCTAAAAGGCAGAGAGGATGGAGGCCTATTCTGGCCCTCAGAGCTCTCAATTAGTTTGTCAAGGCTCAGAACTTTAAGATGCTCACTTTATAAACAATCAAGTGATCATTGGAAGAGTGAAACTGGTTTTTGACTCTTGACGTCTAGGACACCAACATTTATATTGCAATATTGCCAGCTCACAAATGATTTCCCTGGGACATGACCATTATCAGTACAGGGTGAACCCCTTTGGACTTATCAACTCTGAGAGTATTTTCCAAAGTTCTGTCTGTGGTAGCCACTCGTGTATCCTCACAAGGAATAATAATCTACTACTAACCGAATGAATGATTGTCGTCTCAGAACCCAGTCACTCCAAAAGGCTGGTTGAGCCACTGATGTCACAATATACTTCTTCACAGAACTGGGTCTTCAGATCAACATCAAAAGTTGACCCGCATGCTAGTGCAATGTCTAGAATTCATAGGGGCTGACCTAGATGTGCTACAGGGAAAAGCCCACCTATCTCAAGACACATTCCTATCCCTGGTCTCACTCATAGGCTACGTCTAAACTACGAGCCTCTTCTGCAAGAGGAAATGCAAATGAGTGCTCATTTGCATATGTCGTGTTCTCATTTGCATTTCCTCTTCCTTTCCCTTTTGTGCAAGAGGTTTTTGCGCAAAAAAGCACTGTGTAGATGGTGCCTTTCTGCGCAAAATCTCCCTTTTGCTCAAGAGCCGTTTTCTGGCATGCCCGCCCCCGATCCTCATTGTAGTGGTGCACATGTGCCCCACCTCCCCGTGGTGGTGGAGGGTGGGGAGGTGACTTGATTCCCTTGTGGGTGGGGCCTCAACAGAAGGGTCAGGGCTGGGGAGAATACCCATGGAGACGCACATCTTGAAGAACCATTGTTGTAACACAAGATCAGTAACTTAATTTTCTGAGTTACAGTGTGTATACATACTCTTATAAAAGTGTGGAAAAATATTTCCGTCAGGTCATTTTTTGACCCATCGTTTCTCATAGTTTTGTTCTTGTTTTACTTCAGCAGTAAGTTTGTTCCATTAAAGGCAAAAACAGCTGGACTTGATAAGAGAAGACTACAAGGGACAGTAAAAAGAGTTAAATTTTGCATTCAGTACATTCTTTGTAGTTCATCTGAAATATCTCTCTCAATGCTGGGCACTTGGTGATGATAGTTTAATGTCTCAAGTCTTAAATCCCTTTTCTATCCAGAAGAGTACTAAAACAAAATAGCAGGAGCATGGGAGCAAAGGAAATAGATTGTTTGTTATTGTACATTTTTAAGCCTTGTAACAGAAGAGTGCTGCTATTTTTATTTTGTTTTAAAAATGATAAAAAATTAAATGTATTGGTAATACAGTACTGATTAAGATGAACTGCTCATGCATGCATTTACACAAGTACTATTTATCTGAGACAGTCAGCTATCAATGTCTGCACTGTTCCCTTGAAAACAAAATATCGGTACTTCATGTCATAATCTGCAAGGGCAGATTTGTAATCATGCTTTTCTGCTCACATTATTTTGTGAACCTTATATAAACAGCTACTTTTCTCTAACAGTGTATGAGTTGAGTGGCACTGATATATCCCAGAGTGTTGGATGTAGCCCTATGCAAAGAATAGGGCAAAGCGCTGATTATATATCAGTAACAATGCCTTGGGCTGTGGCAAAGAATTAGCTCCATATCAGGTAGCTTTCTAGAAATACAGTACTGGTCGTGGATTTTTTTGGGGGGGAGGGAGTGTCACAGTAGAAAATTGTGCTGGTTTTATAAGCAAAGTTTTTCTCACTTTTTAAATTACTTCCTGTAAGGATTAAATCCTGAACTATAAAACTACTATGCTTAAAGCACATAAAAAATAGATAATTTCCTTCTTGCCTTCTAGTAATACCTATCATTTCTGTGTAACCTCTGTGTAATTTGTCAGTTTTGATAAAAGTTAATCATGTTGAACCCTTTGGGCAGTAGATATGTAAACAGTATATTTTAAACAAACATCATAAAATATTTGTGGAAATCAAGTTGAGTTTGCAAACATATGTATCATAGACCTGATCTGCTCATCTAGTCAGAGGACAGAAACAGATCATGTGACTACAAAATATCTCCAGTCAAAACTAATTACACAGCTAGAATTGTATGTGTGTGTAATAATGACAATAAACTGTTCACACTGTTTGCAGATCATTATTGTTTGGAGTATAATTTTGAATATATAATATGGTTGAAAAAATCGCACATGATTTCCAGGTAATCAGCAAATAGAAAAAGAGACAGAATTTCTCAGTTATTCTGGAATGAGTATTCTTTTTGCTATAGGTTTTAAATGAGACATAGGTGGTCTTGAAAACCTTATCCAAAGAGAATTAGGGTGAATATCTTGCAAACTAACATTTCAGGAATGTTTGAAAGAAAATTATTCATAGTTATTTGCCCTATCTCCTGTTTCTTCACCGCTTCAATCCTATTACACAGCAGTTCCTGCATTTGGCAATGGCAAAATTGTCCATCTAATAGCTCTTCAATTTCTTTCTTTTGAGAGAAATACAAACCAATAGTGCATCATAAAGGCCTAATCCTGCTGCGGTTGAAATCAGTAGTAATATTCCTGCTCTTTCATTGCGGCAGGAGTGAGCCCAGAGCACCTCCTTAGGATGCAGAACATAGTATACACCAGTTGGCTGAGTACCTAGTGGGATCAGGCCCTTAACTAAACAATAGCATGAATTTCTACTCTGTTGAGGAAAGTTTATATTCTGTGTGTCAGCTTATCACCTATGTGATTATAAAAGTTTCCCTTTAGCAATTTTTCACTAGATTAATTTTACCACAGAAAATGAAACTAACAGGAATGTCCTAATAGTAATTTGAAAAAACCCGCAGATATTAAGATGCTGCACCCTTTCTCTACTAGCCCATTTCAAGCATTAATTGAAGTTTACGCTTACACTGAAACACTCTCTTCAATAATTGGTCTGTAGAGTCTAATTCAAATGCAAGTTGGCTTTTAAATTGATTCTGAACTTTTTTTTTAACAAAAGGAAATTCTCATAGACTGAGTAATTTTAAAATATTTTTTTTTCCCACCTGAATGCAGTTTGAGAAACATTTGCATCATGTCAAAAATCCTCTATTTTGTATTTCTCTAGTTTTAATGTATACTCATCTGCACTACTTGATGATAGGATTTACAAAATAGGATTTTTGCAGAAAACCGATGTGTATCTTAGTTAGCATGTGAGGTGATTTTATAAATAAATTTTAATACCAAGTCAAATAGTTTATTTTTAGAATTTTCCCCTGTGCCAAGCATTTTGCTAGGAAACTTGAAGTATTAGAATTAGTTTATATATATATATATATATATATATATTTTTTTTTTCCCACAAGAGGAAAATGCAGATGTTTATTTGCTAAGAAACCTATCTAAAATGAACTGTATATTTTACTTGATCAAGAATCTTTTCTTTTATTGCACTTCATTTTAAATTGAAGCCTAACAGAATTTAATAACTCCGGTCATCTGAAGAAGTGGGCTATGCCCACGAAAGCTCATGATACCGTCTACATGTTTTGTTAGTTTATAAAGTGCTACCAGACCATTTGTCGTTTTTTTCTGTACATAGATATTTCGATATCTAAGGCTATGTCTACACTGCAATATAAACTCGAAATAAGATACGCAATTTCAAGTGTATTTAGAAATAAAGCGCTATTTCGAGTCATCCCTCGTGGAATGAGGGTTACTGGGATGCCAAAAGAGCATGCCCGTCATTTCGAAAAATATTTCAAAATAATGGGTGGCTTGTGAAGATTCGGGGGAGCTATTTTGGGAAACCTCTGGTATCCCGAAATAGCACTACAGTGTAGACATACCAAAGTGGCCTGATTTTTCAGATATTCCAAGCATTTATAGCTTCTGTTGACTTCAGTGGAAGTTTTGGGGAGTCAGCATCTTCTAATATTAGGCAGATAATATATCTAAGCATTTTACAATGGATTTAGGAGTTGAACATTTTATTTACATGTATATTTGAATATTCAGTTCTTCTGTCCTAAGTCAATGACTTCCTTCATGGCTTTGAATAACCCATGCTCATCTGTCTGTTTGTCCATTTCTGTAACTTACTGATCTTGTCAGGAGTTCATGATGAGCTATTTGGAGAGTCTCTTTGTCCCATCTTCGTGAGTACTGCATGGCTCTGAAAATGAGTCTGTATGAAAAGCATGTAGTGTTTGCCTTGTTCTTACATCAGAAGAATTTTTTCTTTTGTCCATTTTATGCTTGTTTCCAAAGGCTTAAAATGAAAGCTTTGTTTCTACAATAATGGCTTAGTGTAGGCTTACATTGTTGATCCCTTCAGTAGATGCAATGTAATCCACTTTAGTAATGTGAATTTTTAAACAATCATCAGCCTTTTCCATTAACCCTTCTATACTAATGGTAATGCCCTACAGAAACTACAAAGGAATTCGGTGCCCAAGCTTAACATAAAACTTGGTGGACACTTAACAGCTTTTGCATTCCTTATTTTAGTCCCAATGAATTGTGGATCGGATGTTGAACTTGATCAGTACTAAATACTTGATTGTGAAGTTGATGCTTAAATACAAGTTTCCACAAAATTGCTTTTGAAAAAATCGGAAGAAAACACTCAAAGTCCCAATTCAAAATACTACTTGAAGGTGGCTGTCCCTTGGTTTGTGCAGTATCTAAACATGTCCAGTCCAAATGTACTGTTTTTTTCAATGTGGAGTTTTATATAGATTTATCAGATTATTTGGCGGTTGTATTTTATACAAAATCAGGAAAAAATATTTGAAAGCTTCATTCATATACATGTATTATAAATGATCCTGTGAAGTCTCAGCAGCAAGTCTTCACAAATATTCTTTATGCCTATTAGACTGTAGACTAAGCATGCTAGTAAGCATGATACATGCATCCCCCACTAACGCCATCATTTTAAAGGGACAGAACAGTTTTATATTATAGTTAAATGTAATGTTGATAATCAACTTCCTACTGAAAATTATAATTTGCTTGTCATTTGATTTTGTTAGACATTGTTTCTCTCCCTCACTTTCTCTTTACAAGATGATGATTTTAGATCTTATTCATTGGGCTACATATTTAATTTCAGGATGAGCTTACATGAAATTAAGAACCCTTCAAAGCTTCTGGCAGCTCCAAGGGAGAAAGAGTGTGTGTTGTCTCTGTTCCTTCCTCATATTGGCCAAAACCAAAATCTCTACACCATGGATATCCATCATGAAAGTCACAAAGAGGGAAGGTGCCATGATCACCTTCCCATTCTTTATGACTAGAGGAGAAAAGAACCTTGAAAAATGTTCATGTTGTAACATGGGGATATGGTATGGGAAATATTGAGATGTATTGCCTAATGTTATTTTACTGTTCCTCCATTTTCCAGTGTGGCCTCCATTTTTCAGTCTGTCCCAGGAACTAACTCCAGTGGCTTCCTTTTCTGCTCTTTTGGAATGTTGACTCTCACTAGAGTGAAATTGACCTGATTGGTATGTCTTCATTGCAGAGGTAGCTGGGGTAAATGGCACCTGAGTCTGAGAAACCTACTGCAAAGCCATATCCAAGTTATTGTGTTCTTACTGATGCTGTGCTTTCCTCTTTGTGTTGCTAAGGCTTCTGGGGGTATATCTGATGACTCTTTGTGCTGTAGTAAACTGAGCTAATCTGATTCTTTCCCAATGAATAGTGGGGGAACTTGCCTGTCCTGACTGTAAAATGGGTAGTTTACAGGGTTGCCAGGTGTCCGGTATTCACCCAGACAGTCTGGTATTTTCGCCTCCTGTCGGGTAAAAAAATTCAGAGAATACTGGACACCTGAATTTTTTTTTTTTGCTCAACAACTTTGTTCCCCCCCTCTTTTTTCCCCCTTCAACAGAATTATTTCCTGGTGTTTGTGGGGGGGGGGGGTGTTTGGTATTTTTGTTTCAACCATCTGGCAACCCTAGTAGTTTAACAATATGACCCAGGTTCTAAAACACACACAAACCTGAAAACATGGATAAAAAATGCCACTTAATTTTGCATTAAAAGATTTTTGGTGTGGATGGTAAAGGGGTTAGGTGTAAGAATCTTGGCAAACTCTGCAGTAAAGACACACCAAAACTCTTTAGCATTTCATTTCAGCCTAAATATACAACATAGCTCTGCTAATGAGGATAAAAATGGTTAATGAATTAAGGGGCTCCATATGATAAATATCCCTAAGAGCAAGGTTTGTAGGCAGTGTATCTATGGATATGCATTGGCTACCATCAGCTACATTGAGCTTTAAAGAAGTAGAATCCTTCAATCCTGGAAGGCTAGTGTCCAGGCATAATTGCTACTGTTGGGTAACATGCCACCAATTTTTCAGCACACCAAATGGACAGCATTGTGGCAGAGGTGTTAGATAAAAGCAAACAGAGGCAACAGGCCACCATGCACTGTAGGAATGAGGACAAGATGCAACCATAAACTGTTGTTCTCCTCCAACAGATAAAAAAGCAGGGCATTCAGTCTTGGATAATTAGACTAAACAAATCCAGAAAAATCTCCATTGAGGTGAATTCATGTATGTATCTCTTCAGCCTCTTATGTCTCATTGGCCCAGTCTGAAGAGAAGCATCCTTTGAACATGAATATGCTTCAGCTCTTTTGCAGCCTCTCCAGGATGTACTCTCACACAGCCATATAGTAACAAACCTACAGTAAAATCTCATAATTCCATATGCAATGTTGATACACATATTTTAACAGGACAGTTATTTTCATCAGATTGAGTTTTGAAGTTACATCTCAAAATGTATCATAACCATAAAAGTGATAAACATGAGGGTACAAGGTGTTACATGAGTTACAATGTGTAAGAAAAGGCTATCCTAGAGAAAGGCTGTATGTTCCCAGAAAAGGTTCATCTTCTGCCTGGGATCCAAAATTCCAGTGCTTGACCACTGAAGATGCAAATATTGGTATATGCAATCTTCAAAAATAGTGCTGCAAATTGTGTCAGGAGAAGAGTGAAGAGGGTTAAAATAAATAGGGTTTTCAAATATAGTTCTGCTCTTGTAAGCAGGAGTGACCTGAGGCCGGCTGCGGCAGCTGGCACCCTAGGCGGAAGGCGCGATTGGCGCCCCCGCCCGCACGGCCATCAATGGCTGTGACGTAATCACGGGGCGCCCCGTGACAGCATCATCAGGCGCCCGGGCCCGCGGCACCCTAGGCAACTGCCTAGTTTGCGTAGGTCCACGGGCCGCCCCGTTTGTAAGCACCCACAATGACAATAGCTGATAAAATACCACTGAACCTTATTTTGGTGGAAAAAATTAGAAAATATCTGTTTACTTGCTATTTTTTATTCAAATAGCAAGGTCCACAGGTCCAACCACCACATGAGCTCAATTCAATTTGGGAATGGAAACTTATTGATTACTACGGTTGCCAGGTGTCCGGTTTTGGACCGGACAGTCCAGTATTTGAGCTTTCTGTTCGGGAAACAAACTGAGGAAAATATAAGTGAGAAAATATAAATGTCCGGTATTTTCTAAATAAGATGTAATGTAGATTGTGATGTAATGTCAAGTGTGTCCGGTATTTTTGTTGAAACCATCTGGCAACCTTATTGACTACTTGTTACTTACTGATTATAGAAAACTCAAGTTATTCAATAGATTGCCCTTATTTAAAAAAATGGCTGGTTATCAGTTCCTTTTATCTTAGGAAATTTTCAAAGTGGTGGTGTCCTTAGAGGCCCTATCTGCTATCAGTGACTGGCAGGCCTAGTTTGTCTCCAGGTTCAATAATCAAATTTGAACCACCCTAATGTAGGATATACAGGTCTTGCTAATAAATTTTAAATTAAGCACAAATACATTTTCCAAATGCTTATGTGTGTGAGTGCTGTTTTCAAGCTCTTCTTAAGTTGTTTGAGTGGTTTTATTTCTGTACTGAACAACTAATTAACCAGATTTTTTTTTAATAATTACAAAGTTGTTAGGCAAATTACTGTAGTTTTATTCCTTTTTTTATGATTCAGTCTAATAAAGATACATATAACTGATATTATTGAAGATCAAGTGAACGCTTTTTGTGGCACGAACTAGATACTTAATTTTGCTTGGAGCACAATAAGAAGCCAAGTGGTTGTGCTTATGAATAAAGGACTTCTTGAAGCTGTGATCTTTAAATCCGTAGCAAAGCATATTTAGTAAACAAAAAGATGAACTACTACTTTTTTGTTCCTTGGCTGAGAATAAGAAATAATTATATATCTCAGACAAATTGTTTGGGTATTTCATTTTCTGAATATGAAAGTTTGTACATAAATTTAAAACTTAAATTTAACATCTTGTATATTCTTGAAATCACTAAAAATGACAGAGAAACTCACCACAATCATTTTAATCTCAATTAAGTGAACTATGCAAAAATGAAGAAACTAGCTGAACAAAAATTAAAAGGAATAATCACAAGAGTGAGATACCTGCCAACTCCATGGAGACTGTTTAAAAAAACACTGATATGTGCTGAAAACAAATGTGTATGCTCTTGTCAGGGCTGTTCCCCACTCTGGCACTCTGAGTGCAAAAGGTGAGGCCCCACAAGAAAGCTTCAAAACCTTCCTTTTACAGGCACTGGTTACAAAAAACTTCCCTCCAGAATCATAATACAAAGATTTTGGGGACTTGCTGCCATCGTCAAGTACTTTTTTTATCCCTAAAAACCAGGTGTGAACACTTGAAACCACCCCCAGGTGTACTCCAAGCTCTTTTGTTCCAAAAGAGCTTGAAAAAAGAAAAAAAAACCCCACAAGCTGCAGTCTCTGGTAGCTGACCCCTCAGTCAGAGGCATGCAGATACACACAGACAGACCTTCCAGAACACAGGAATCAAATCATCACCTTAAAAAAGGTGATTTTTATTACAAAACAAAAGATAAATTTGATACAGCATAGTTGGTTGCTAGATGTTACAGAGCAACTAAGGAAAACAAATTAAAACATGGCAAAAAGTCTCTGGGCACAATGCAAGGTAGTAAATGGGGAAGGAAGGCATAGATTTACATAGAGTAGTTCCAACCAATGCACAAAATAACGAAAAATTACCCTGAACGTGACTAGATTCACTTTTCCTCTTACTTCCAATTTTCTCTTTGTTCAGTCGTCTCCCATGCTCCAAATTCCTTGGAGACATAGTAGTCCTATTTGGGTTTAAATCATTCTGTGTCTCTCAACTCCTGGTTTATCTCTCCACCACAAAGAAAGCAGGCAAGAAATCTAAATCCAATTCAAATTTCAATATTCAATTTCAATTGGTTCTCCCGGACCCCTGGCCAACACCTTTGCTAGCTACCTGAGTTTAACCCCTTAGTCACCAGGTGCAAGTCAGGAGTCCTCCTGTCCATTACAGCTCTATATTAACATAAATAAGAGAACCCAAATAATGGCACCAGGGCTCAAAAAGGAAAGTAAAAGACACACTTACAAGCAAAAGAAGCAGTATCCTTTAAATATTGGAAGTAAAATTATATTGAAGAAAATACAAAGAAGCCATAAACTTTGGCAAACCACACGTAAAAGCATAACACAACAGGCCAAGGAAGAATTTGAAGGGCAACTAGCTAAGGATACAAAAACTAACAATAGTCGGCAGGGCCACTGGATGATGGAGGTGCTAAAGCAGGGGTTGGCAATAATTTTTGATGGGAAGGCCAATCCAAGAATTTGGTAAGTGGTAAATGGCTGCACTCTTCCATTATATTAATGGAGGAGGTGTAGGATCTAGAATGGAGTTTTGGTGCAGAAGGGAGCTTGAGGTAAAGGATTAGGATGCAGGAAGGTTCTAGGATAGAACTGGGTTGAAGGAAGGGGTTGTAACCTGGGGTAGGAGACAGGAGTGCAGGAGGGCTGGCAGGGTCTGGGAGGGTGTAGTGACCTGGGGAAGGAGTACAGAAGGGGGTGCAAGGATTTGGGTTCTGACTGGGGGTAGGGGATTTGCGTGCAAAGTCTGGGAATGGTCTGTGACCTGGAGTAATAGTAATAATAAAAAATAATAGTAAAATGTTTAAGTACATCAGAAGCAGGAAGCCTGCTGAACAACCAGAGGGACTCTTGGATGATCAAGATGCTAAAGGAGAACTCAAAGATGATAAAGTCATTGCACAGAAGCTAAATGAATTATTTGCTTCAGTCTTCACAGCTGAGGATATTGGGGAGATCCCCAAACCTGAGCCATTCTTTTTAGGTGACATATCTGAGGAATTGTTCCAGATTGAGGTGTCATTACAGGAGGTTTTGGAACAAATTGATAAACTTAACAGTAACAGTCACCAGGACCAGGTGGCATTCACTCAAGGGTTCTGAAAGAACTCAAATATGAAATTGTGAAACTATTAACAGTGGTTTGTAACCTATCCTTTAAATCAGTTTCTGTACCTATTGACTGGAAGATAGCTAACTTGATGCCAATATTTAAAAAGGGCTCTAGAGGTAATCCTGGCAATTGCAGACCAGTAAGTCTAACGTCAGTACTGGGCAAATTAGTTGAAACTATAGTAAAGAATAAAATTGTCAGACACATAGATGAACATAATTTGTTGAAGGAAAGTCAACATGGTTTCTGTAAAGGGAAATCATGTCTTACTAATCTACTAGATAAACTTAAAAACAACAAATGGTCTGGTAGCACTTTATAGACTAACAAAACATGTAGATGGTATCATGAGCTTTCGTGGGCACAGCCCACTTCTTCAGATGACTGGAGTTTTGAGTTTAGGATATGCAGACCCAAAATAAATAGGGGAAAAAGGGGGGATGGAGGAAAAAAAAGAGAGGGGGCGGGAAACAAGGAGCAGAGGGTATGGAAATATCAGAGGGAAAAACAGGAAGGCAGAACTGGGAATCGGTGAGCACCTGAAGATTGGGTAGTGAAAACGAAGCAGATAAGAATCTGATTTTAATAAATTATACTGTTTTTTACGCTGATTAAACTTAATTGACTTCAGTGATGTTGAATTATACCAGATAAGGATGTGAAGGACTAGTCTACTATCTGATAAGCAAATGCTTATTGGATAGTCGACAGGATAGTCAACTAGTTGCTTCTGCCCCCCTCCCCTTGCTGCCTCTATCAGATAGAAGCAGCAGGGGGGAGGGAACAAGGGGGCACTTCAAAGCGGCAGCTGCCGTTTTGAATTACCACGTGGAGCCCGGGATCAGCTTGGGACTGCCACTTTGAAATGCTGCGGGGAGCCTGCCATCGGGCTCTTCATGGCCTTTCAAAGTGGCAGCGCTGCTTGGAACCTGAGATCAGATGGGGAGTCCCAGCTAACCCTGGGCTCAGTGTGGTGCTGCTGCTTTGAAACTCCACTGCGGTGTTTCAAAGCAGCAGTGCCGCACAGAGCCCAGGGTCCCTGGGGGAGTCCCCAGCTGACCCCAGGCTTCGGCGCTTTTGCCTTTGAAATGTGGCAACAGCCCTAGGGTTGCCACATTTCAAAGGTGGAGGTGCCCTATCAACTAATCAAATAGTTGATGAAAAAAATGCATCAATTATTCAATTAGTCAGTTACCCAATACTTAACACCCTTAATACCAGCTTGAGATCAGAATCGGGACCAGGGAGCTACTGACACGAACAAAGTCTAGATGATCAGGACCTTTGTGTGGAGGTGCACAGATTAATACATTTTAAACCTATTTTTCAGATGGGTAAATGAGAGGCACAGAGAAGTTGTGGTATTTTTTCAAGGTTGTACAGCAAAGCATAGAACTACTATCCTGCTTTAACCAACGTAGTATCTTATTTCTTTTAAAATGCTCTTTTATCTTCCCAGTATTCTGCTTTGATTCTACAAATGGAAATCCATCGAAAGGGATAGATATTTTGTGAAGTAAAATATATCGGTTTTTTTATAGTGGACTATTAAAGAAAAATAAACCCAAAGATTTTGTTTGTCTAAACATAATTGTAGTACTATGTTAAAACCAGTCTCAAAAGTCATGATTTCAAATACTGATGTTTGTTTCGAGCATATTACTTTCCAACAGGTCTTTTAAACTAGAGAGTAAAGGTTAAATCATTCCACAAACCTTGAGGTTTGTTTTGTGTGTCATGTAAGTTAGTAATTTTGAACTTTAAAAAGTTTGAACATAATTGTACCAATGAAGTCAGCAGCCAGAATTTTCAGTTTTGGGTACTTTAAATTTAGGCATCTAAGTGGCCTGATATTTTTTTTAAGGAGCTTTGTTTCTGCAGCTTTGATAGTTGCTAATAGAGCTAAGAATGCTATGCCCTTCTGAAAAGCAAACACCTAATTAAACAACTAGCTACACGCACCAGTGGTTGAGAATTTTGACCAATACCTTTTAGTAGACTGACACAGCACTCAGCATTGCTCTAACTCTCTGGGAGAAGCATTACAATAACGTCACAAGTTTTTAACCCCTCCCTACCCTCATCTCTCTCACATGGTTAGAAATATGTGAAAAGCAACCAAATTATGTTTAAACAGCTTTTAAAACTAGATTTTAAAATGCTACAAAGTACCTTGTATACAAGTAAACCTGCAGATATGAGCTAGATTGTCCAAATAGGCCTTTCCAATTTGTACTTGACAGGATAATATGATTCATTTTAAAGTAAATGAAAAACATCAGAATTTGTTTATAAAACTACTACACTAGAGGTTTTTTTTCTTTCCTCAGAGAGGAAGCTGGAAATAAGCTAGTGTTCGTGGGTCAATTGAAACAGCAATGTTTGCTGAATGAGTTGGTTCTGAGTGGTGAAATGAGCCATGAATGTGCTATCTTGCATATTGAAGTAATTGAGAAACGCTTTGTTTGAAAAAAGAGAGGTTTTATTTGTTTGATGTAAAAATAGTAATAAATGAAATAAATTCTGCTAGGGTTAACTTGTAAATGAATAGGTTAATAAAGTGCTGTGAAAGAAACCTATGGATCGAGTTAGAACTAAGAATGTGCTGTTTTAAGTCTGGGAGAATTAGCACTGAGAGATGAAAGAGAATGGGGAGGAAATCATTCCTTCTGTTCTTTTATTACAGATATAAAATAATATATTTTAAATGGAGTGGTGAAGTGAGAATCTATTGGAAATTGCCAGAGTACTTATATAGTGAATATTGAATGTGGGGGTGGTAGTATATGCACACACCACACATTTTTCATTAAAAATGAAATGAATGACTCCTGATTAAATTATTAGTTCTGATAATATTAAATATTTTAAGATAAATCTAAAACTAGCATACTATCATGCAGTGTCATATTAAAAAAAAAAAAGAAAATCTGTTAAAAAGCATTTTCTCTGCAGGCTATGTAGGATTAGTTTTAATATAAATTTATACCTAGATTAAATTTGTGGCAATTGAAAACACATTCCATTGGTTAGGTGAAGGACAGCCACAATATAGGTATCAGTAACTTTTTTTTTAATTTAATTTAATTTTATTTTATTTTATTGTGTGTCTCTCCGTCCATCCGTCTGAGTCTGTTTGTTTGTTGAAAAACTCCTCCTAAACAGCAAGAGCTAGAACCACCAAATCTGATATGCAGCTTGATCTCATAACTTACATCAGGGCTACTCAACTTTGGAAGCCCTGGGGGCCACAGTGATACTCACAGCACATGCCAAGGGCCATAACTTAAGTGTGGTTGCATATACATGCAAATATATGCCAATAGTTTATTTCACATTGACGGGCATGAATACAAAGATTAAGGCAAGACTACACGACACGGAGGCCCCATTTAAGTCAGTTCTGCTGATATTAATAAAATGCAATATTTACCCAATTTCCACCCTTATTACAGCACTTTTAATGAGCAGTGACAGTCTAGGAATTTAACTACTAAAATGCATATCAACAAAAGACCATTATATTGACTACTTTTTTGTTTTGGCTCCCACCCGCGGGCCACATGTTGAGTAGCCCTGACTTACAGCAAGGTCAGAGTTTGTTTTTTCCAGGATAATGGGGTGTGCGTGGAATGCGATCCTTTCCATTTTCTGTGAAACAGAGGGGTTTGATAGCAGGGACAGTTATACTCATGAAAGACTACAGGAGGCAGCAATCATCGGGATCAGCAAGTATGGCAGTTATGCTGACAAATGACCATGGGAGGAAGCAAGTGCACCAGCCCTGAGGAGCAGCTGCTGGCCGAACACACAGCCTACCCTGCACTGGGCTGTCCCCAAAGAGAAGCCAATGGGTAGCTTCATGGCCCCCTCCACCCTTGCCCCCGCCCCTGACCAGCCCCTGGGAGAAGCCAGTGGGGAGGTCTGCATAGTCCCCCTCTGCCCCACATATGTGTGTGTATAATTTATTTATGCTTAAAACAGTGTGCCTTCAAAAGTCCATGATTTTAATTTTAAAGAAATAAGTAAAACAAAGGCATTTTTAAAGTATAATTGGATTGTCTGTGGGAGTTTGATACAATTAGCCTAACACATGTAAAATGGACTTACCTTCATGAACAGTTGAAGCATCTTGACTTGGCTTGCTTGGATTCCTAAAATTTCCTTAACATTGTTTTTGCTTCTTGCTTTAAAAAAAAAATCTTATTTCTTTAATTATACTATACTTATTTGTGTGCTGTCTGTCTGGGTGCATCAGACAGTGCTACTAAGCCTGCAGGTACTGAGGGGCTTCAGCATACTTGTTACCAGCAAGTAAATCTCAGGTCCAACACTAGGTTCTCTAAGTACAAAAACATGCTGTACAAGTATCTGTCAGACACAAGCAGTTTATTTTCTGACAGTTTTCAGCTGTGCCCCTTAACTAAAAGAACATCATGATAGGAAAAGCAGCGTCTTATGTCCCTTCTGCAAGCTGGGAACCCCGTTTCAGCTGCGGATGAGTGGGAGGTCATCTCAGTTTTCCGAGGCACTGGTACCAGAGTCCATCGGTGAGATCCAAATTGCTATGCGTGGTGCAGCTTTAAATACAGTTTGGAAATTTCCAGGGGTTACTCATTACTTGCTGATGTATGGCTTAGCTGTTAACTATCGATTTGATACTACTTGTCCTTTGACCTTGTTTATGTGATCAGTACATCATGGGTAAACAAGATTGTTATGCGTTATCTATAACTTGTTTTTGCTAAACTGGCACCATTGCTTATCTTAAATGGCGTATGTTCCTAGAGGCTTGCTTCTGGCTCATCAGATATAGGGGAAGGGGGAATGCATGCCTCACCACCCCTATACTTGGCATGTACACAGTTCTTCCGCAATTAACCCCTATAATACTGGGACCCTATCAGTGGGCATTTGAAATGCTAGTGGAACAAAGATTTGATAAATTTTATCTCTGTTGTTATGTAGCTCGTCTCATCATAGTATCTTGGCACTTAGGTTGATCCACCTTTGTGAAATGAGGTTGTTTCTCTCTTTATAGTGGCTCTGAGCTTGGGCATATAATGAAAGTTGTTCCCTCTTTCTGTTTAATAGTACCACAGTGTTCTGTATCCCCACAACTCTCTCCATAGAAACACACACCAGTCTGTTGCTTGCATTCACTCCCTTGTGATCCTGTCTGCCATCACTTAGTTTCCTTCCAAATTTTATTTTAGAACACAGGTCCTATAAACTAAGCTGAAACTGGTTTATTCTGTACTATTCCTCTATTCATTAACTGGGGTATAGATTTTTCTTTACATGTAGCATAAATTAATATTCCAACAGATGGGGAATAAAACTGCAGTGGGGCTGTTGGCCCATCAAACTATACAACTGATGGAACTGAGGTTGGTTAAAGGTCTTGATTAGCAGCTGGTATTGAATATTTATCTTTCTCATAGAAGGTTAAATAACAAGTGGACCAGATATGATGACAATTGGGTCATTAAAAGACTGCAACGTCGTCTTCTGAATGGTTGAAAAGGAATCATTCCATAATGTTTCTTCTGTGCTATGTACATTCTTAAACTGCATTCATCACTGTGATATTTGAGTACCTTCCAATAGCACATTAGGCAACTAGATTACACACCTGTCACTTGTTGTTTTGTCAATAACTAATGAGCTTCCTTTTTACATTGCCCTCTCTTCTTTTACTGTCTCGGCTTTTGTGAGAGTGGGGGAGGATCATGTTTGTTTATTATTTATTTAAAATATTTTTACCCCGCCTTTCTATTTAAAATATTCAAGGTGGCTTACAAATTTTTTTTAAAACACAATACAAATATATATAAAAATTAAAATATGAGACCCCAGAGGGACATAAAACCTGCTAAAAATGTCTCGAGAGGAGGAGCAAACACACACAGACTCAAACAGCAATAAAAGCATGAGTAAAAAGGGTGGCTTTAGCCTGACACTGAAACAACGCTAACGTCGGCGCCAGGCAAATATCCCGAGGAAGAGAATTCCACAGCTTGAGAGCAAAAGCTGAGAAGGCCCTGCTCTGTGTAGATGTTAAACTTATCTCCATAAGTGGGAGAACACTGAGCAGAGCTTCCCCAGCTGACCTCAATCCCCGGGCAGGTTCATATGAGAGAAGATGGTCCTTCAGATACCCCAGACCCAACCCATTTAGGGCTTTATAGGTCATAACTAAGACCTTAAATTGTGCCTGGAAACATACTGGAAACCAGTGCAGCTGCCGAAGCACTGGCATAATGTGTTCACTATAACGAGTATTAGTTAAAACTCAAGCATCTTCATTTTGGACTAGTTGAAGTTTCCGAAGGCTCTTGAGAGGCAACCCCACATATAGTGCATTACAGTAATCCAGTCGGGATGTAACAAGAGCATGGATCACTGTGGCCTAGTCATGTTTCTTCAGGAAGGGTTGCAGCTGGCGGATCAGATGAAGCTGCCCAAAATCACTCCTGGCCACCGAAGAAATATGGTTCCCAAATGTTAAAAAAGGGTCCAGGAGGACTCCCAAGCTGCGTACCTCTTCTTTCAGGGGAAGAATAACCCCGACTAGAACAGATACCACGCCACACTCTTGAACAGATGGCCTCCTGATCCACAGGACCTCAGTCTTATCTGGAATCAACTTCAGCTTATTTGACTTAATCCAGTTCATCACTGTCTCTAGACATTGGTTTAGATCAGTCACCGCCACTCCTGATTCTGTCGTCACAGGGAAATAGAGTTGGGTGTCATCTGCATATTGATGGCACCGTACTCCAAAACTCCTTATGACCTCTCCTGGCAGCTTCATGTAGATGTTAAACAGTATAGGGGAGAAGATGAAACCTTGCGGGACCCCGTAGCACAATCGCCACGGGGTTGAATAGCAGCCCCCAGCTCTACCTTCTGAAAGCATCCCAACAGGTAAGACTGGAACCACTGCAGAACAGTGCCACCAGTACCCAACTCCACCAGGCATTCCAGAAGGATACCATGGTCGATGGTATCAAAAGCGCTGAGAGGTCCAAGAGAATCAACAGGAACACACTGCCCTGTCTATATCCCGGTGTAGGTCATCTACCAGGGCAACCAAGGTGGTTTCAGTTCCAAAACCCGGCCTAAAGCCAGACTGAAATGGATCTAAATAATCTGTTTCTTCCAAGCAAGCTTGGAGTTGAGCAGGTGGTGGTATTGCAAGTACATTGCCCAAGGGAATATTAGCAACTGGGCGATAGTTATTCAAATCATATGGGTCCAGGGAAGGTTCCTTAAGTAGTGGTTTTATCACTGCCTCTTTCAAGGTGGTGGGAACCATACCAGATCTAAAAGACACATTAATAATCCCCTGGACCCAGCCAGTCATCCCTTCCTGGCTAGATTTAAAAGCCATGAAGGGCAGGGGTCAAGTGAGCACTCCTCCAAGCACCTTATCCACATCCTCAGTCTGCAATAGCTGAAACTGTTCCAAAGAGAAACAACTGGGCGGTGAGCTCAACACATTCTGTACTTCACTAACATAGCAGCCAGAGTCCAAATCAGACCAAATGCGAGTGACCTTATCTGCAAAGTGCTTCACGAACAGATTACAATGGGGAGCCATGAGCTCCTCCATTTCATCATGAGTGCCAGACTGTAACAAGCCCCACACCACTCAAAACAGTTCCGCTGGACAGCATTATGCGAATGTGATATGGGTGGAAAAGCACTGCTACAGAGTAAGCTCGCAATTCAACTCTAACCCACAATTGATCAGACTCGGTTCTAGTTCTCCTCCAGCGGCATTCTAGCCATCGCACACACCATTTTGCAACCATCAACTCCCCAGAAAACCAGGGAGCAAATGTGGCTTGACTAGCCCAAAGAGGGTGCGTAGGGGCAATCGTGTCAACTGCCCGGGTTGCCTCGCTGTTCCATACATTGACTAGGGCATCGACAGGACCATTTACCATAACAGCTGAACAATCCCTCAGGAAGCCCTCTGTATCTATCAGCCTCTGAGGGCGGACCATCTTAATTGGTCCCCTGCCTCTGTGGAGGGGAAGGTCAACAGATAGTATAAACTTGACCAGGTAGTGATCAGTCCATGACAAAGGGAGTCTAACCACACCCCTTATCCCAAGAGCTCTATCACCCTGAGTCCAAAAGACCAGAATGAGCGTATGACCTGCAACATGCGTGGGGGCAGTTATTTCTTGGGGTAGAGCTAGGGTCGTAATGGTATCCATAAAATCTCGAGCCGGACCAGACAGGACAGCCTCGGCATGAATATTAAAGTCCCCCAAGCTTTAATAATAAGCTTCGGGGTTTTCAATGCCACATCTTTCCTTGAAGGGGGGGCTGTGAGAGACGTTGGTCCTTGTTCCCAGCCCTCAGCCCTCCCTCCTCCTCCTGAGGCAAGAGGTAATGGCTTTGCTCTAAGATCTATCTAATGTAAGTAATAGCTCTTATTTAGTATGTTTGTACATTTGATTACTGTTTTCCTTAGCTTGATTTGGGGAAAAAGTCCACATTTCCAAATGTACTTGCTTTTTTCATGATTTCCTATATTCTATATAAAGCATTTTCCTTGTAGCTAGTTTTCAACTTTTAACAAATTTAGGGCACTAAATAATTTTTGTTCTTTCTGTGGTAAGGTATTGTATTACAGCGTGTAATTAATTCACTGAAATATCTTAAAAGTAATAAAGCACTTTAATGATGGCCCACCTGCACAGGTAGAGTGGAAACCAGTTATTTGAGGTCAGTAATGATCATCTCAGTTCATATTTTTTAATTAAAATCAGTTATTATGCTTATTTTCTAGAAAGTGGTATGTCCTCTTTTGATTGTCTGGAGTAGTTTCTTTAGGTAATATGAACCTGAAGCAGGAATGCAGCTAAGCTATAAATCAGTTAAACACCATTTCTTTGAATCCATGTGATAGCTTGCAGCAATATCACTTGCTTGATTTATACTTTTTTTTCTATGGGGAGCAGAAAAAATTTGCAAGAGTTCCAGCTTGCTCACCAATCACTTTCTATCAAATGGAAACAGTACCTGATCTCTTTGTCCAGTCTCTATTGAACCCAAGTTGGCCAATTTTAGATAATGACTAACATAGATCACTATGGTTAAGTGTTCATGATCAGAAACACAATTGGATGAACTCTACTAGCATTGACCATTCACAGCATGAACAGAAGAGGGGGGACTCTTAACAGGAGTCTGTACTGAAAAACACCAGCTATGAAAAGTTGTATCTTGGACTAGTCCAGCTTTTTTTTTTTTTTTTTTTTTAATACAAGAAACTTGTATGGATATGAACTGTTACAGTAGTTTCTTCCCTCATCTACCTTTCTTAATTAGACATTCCTGATGTCAGAATCATTAAGCACATTTTACAGATGAGAATAAAGTATTTTCAAATGAACCTATATAGCGTATGTTCTGGGAGATTATCTGATGTATAATGAAGCAATATATTTATCCTCTACAAAAGGGTTGGTCACAGCTGACTTACCCATTGTCCTTTTAAACTGGTATTTTCATCTACTTCTTTATAGAGGCAGTTCAGAAAGTTCCACTGGGTAGACGTAGCCTATTTTATAGCTATTCTGCATCTTCTAAATGTGCCTGTTATTTCGAAATATATTTCAGAATAACAGGCGCACCATTCTAGCATCTTTGTAACTAAGGGTTAAGGGATTTGTCAAAATAGTGCTTGAAATAACTTTAAAATAAGCTACACAATTTGCGTTGTGCAAATTGTGTAGCTTATTTTGAGGTAAGGGTGCTGTGTAGATGCACCCAAAAATAGAAGAGATTGATTAGTCTGATAAAAAGGTTGTGTATTCAAAGAGAAAATAATTATTTCTTTACTAAATCAACCTAAAAGTTAATGTAGAAATAGTTGTTACTTAAACTGGACTTTTTGTTCATTTATTAGTGTCTTTCATAAAAAAGACTTATCTTTTTATTGTGGAAAAAGACTTGTGCAGAAACTGTATATCATCAGAAAGCATAGACCCTAAAGAAGGTGATTTGTTCTTTTTATATGCAGTTCTGCATGGGCTGTTTAGATGCTTTGTCTAATAAATACAGACACCTAAGAAAGATATATAAAATATTTTAATATATTACCTTTTATTAAATCATCTGGCAGTGTTTATGTAGTTTGGATGAGTTTGTGTGCAAATGAATGAATTTTTGCATGAAAAGAAAAGTGGTTTCATTAACAGTATTTGTAGACCTAAAATTGCAGATTATAAATTATTTTGCTGTTCATTCTAGCAAATGGTTTATTAACCTGTTCCCTTGTCATATGAATGAAGATGGTCTTTTGGAAAACTCAAACAATTTTAAAGGAAAACATTCTACTTTTATTCTCTTACGAAAAAAATCCAGCAAATATTTTTATTTCTAATAGCAATCATGAAAATGTGGAGTACTAAATTTAATATTCATTCATTGAGTACTTCTTGCTAAATGGAGACATTCCAGGAAATTACTAGGAGAGAGCAAAGTGTTTGTCAGTATATATGGAAGACAAATTGCTTGAGCCATTTTCAAAATTAGAATGTACAGAGCACTAGAAAAGTATAATATCACAAACAATTCTTTATTGACAAGAAGTTGGAGTAGATGATCTAATATATCTTCAGTGCAAAAGACTTGTGTAGAACATAAGAAGGACCAAAGCAGTGGTCCAGTATCCTGTCTTCTGACAGTGGCCAATGTCAGGTGAGTTATGAGGAGTAAACAACATTTCCTTATTTATTTTCATCACACCTGTCATGATTTTTATAGATCTATATCATATTGCCCCCATAAAGTGTCTCTTTTCCAAGATGAGAAGTCCTAGTTTTACTAATCTCTCCTCAGACGGCAGCTGTTCCAAACCCCTAATTTTTGTTGTTGTTTTCTGTTCTTTTTCAAATTCCAATCTGTCTTTTTTTTCCAGAGGAAATGATGTGGGATACCATAGATTATATGGGAGCAATATGATTTTTTTCTCTATTATGAATTTCTTTCTTAACGATTCCCAAAATTCTTTTAGCTTTTTTGGCTGGTGATGCACATTGAGTAGCTGTTCTCAGAGACAGCAATAGTGTGTGGGAGGGTAAGCATAGTGATGCTACATGCTGGGATAAATATTTATTTACTAATTGAGAATCAGGTAAACATTTATTTTGGCAGTGGAAAAGAGGAACCGAAGTGGGGAAGCAAATTCAGCCTTGACATAATTTATGTCATCTTCTGTACCTTCTTATGCCAGGCTTAATTTGGCCTATTGTCCTCATTTCTATTAAAATCAAGCTATTCCGCTGTGTAAGAAAGATAGAAAGTATGGCAAAAGATCATCTTGGCATAACCAGGAGATCTTGTATGATCTAAAAATTAAAAAAGGAGTAATGTAAAAAGTGGAAACTAGGACAAATTTAAAAGGATGAATATAAGCAAAATATAGGTATGCAGGGGCAAGATTAGAAAGGCAAAGGCACAAAATGAGTTCAAACTAGTTACAGTCATTACGGATAACAAGAAGACTTTCTATAAATATATTAGAAGCAAGAGGAAGACCAAGGACAGGGTAGGCTCATTTCTCAGTGAAACAATAACAGGAAACTTGGAAATGGCAGACGTGCTTAATGACTTCTTTATTTCGGTCTTCACCAGGAAGTCTGATGATGAAGGAAGGCCTAACGTAGTGAATGCTAGTGGGAATGAGGCAGGTTTAGAAGATAAATAAAAAAAGAACAAGCTAAAAATCACTTAGAAAAGTTAGATGTCTGCAAGTCACCAGGGCCTGATGAAATTCATCCTAGAATACTCAAGGAGCTGATAGAGGCGGTATCTGAGCCTTTAGCTATCATCTTTAAAAAATCATGGAAGACAGGAGAGATTCCAGAAGACCAGAAAAGGGCAAATATAGTGCCCATCTATAAAAAGGGAAATAAGAACAACCCAGGAAACTACAGACCAGTCAGTTTAACTTCTGTGCCAGGAAAGATAATGGAGCAAGTAATTAAGGAATTCATCTGCAAACAACTGGAAGATAATAAGGTGATAGGTAACTGCCAGAATGGATTTGTAAAGAATAAATCATGTCAAACCAATCTGATAGCTTTCTTTGATAGGATAACGAGCCTTGTAGATAAGGGAGAAGCAGTGGACGTGGTATACCTAGACTTTAGTAAGGCATTTGATACTGTCTCACATGATATTCTTATCAATAAATTGGGCAAGTACAACTTAGATGGGCCTACTATAAGATGGGTGCATAACTGGCTGGATAACCATTCACAGAGAACGGCGAGAAGTCCTGTGGCACCTTATAGACTAACCAATTCATTGGAGCATAATCTTTCATGGGCAAAGACCTACTTCATCAGACATGCATCAGACAAAGTGGGTCTTTGCCCATGAAAGCTTATGCTCCAATAAATTTGTTAGTCTGTAAGGTGCCACAGGACTTCTAGTTGTTTATGCAGATTCAGACTAACATGGCTACCCCTCTGATTCATTCTCAGAGAGTAGTTATTAACAGTTCACAATCCTGCTGGAAGGGCAGAAAAAGTGGGGTTCTGCGGGGGTTCTGTTTTGGGACTGGTTCTGTTCAATATCTTCATCAACGATTTAGATATTGGCACAGAGAGTATGATTATTAAGTTTGCAGATGATATCAAGCTGGGAGGGGTTGCAACTGCTTTGGAGGATAGGGTCCTCCAAAAGAAGAACAACAAGAATGATTAAAGGTCTACAGAACATGAGCTATGAGGGAAGACGGAAAGAATTGTGCTTGTTTAGTTTAGAAAGGAGAAGACTGAGAGGGAACATGGTAGTGGTTTTCAAGTATCTAAAAGGAAGTCACAAGGAGGAGGGAGCAAAATTGTTCTCCTCAGCCTCTGAGGATAGGACAAGAAGCAATGGGCTTAAACTGCAGAAAGGGAGGTTTAGGTTAGACATTAGGAAAAATTTTCTGTCACAGTGGTTAAACACAGGAATAAATTGTCTAGGGAAGTTGCAGAATCTCCATCTCTGGAGATGTTTAAGAGCAGGTTAGATAGACATCTATCAGGGATGGTCTCGATGGCATTGGGTCCTGCCGTGAGAGCAGGGGACTGGACTCGATCACCTCTTGAGGTTCATTCCAGTTCTAGTGTTCTGTGATTTTATGATAATTGAGTAGATAAGAGTCTTTAATCCTTTTACTGCTTTTATTTAGCCTTTCTCATATCTTCCTTAGTATCAAAGAAGCTAATCATACACTTAAAGCAATATCAAGTAAATCAATTGGTAATTTTGTCTTTTTTGTCTTTTGTGTGATGGCCAACTTTAAAGTATTTCATTGGGTTGTAAAAAGTCTGACATTGTTTACTTATCCAAAATACATTTACAATTGTTTCCTGAACAATGAATAGTAGAAATCTGGGTATAAAATATCAAAACAATGATTAAGGCCAAAACTTTAAAATATGGTACCTGAAATGCAACCAGAAGCTTGAGTACACTGAAAATTAGTCCGCTACTGAAGTACCCTAATATAGATGCTTAACTTAGGAACTCACAACTGAAACATTTTGGCCTAAGCTTTCTGGCGCTAGTTTCACCTGCATGGCTAAGGTTCTCGAGCACCGCCAGTACAAGTAATGATTTATTTCCTTACTGTTTTAGGCTTCCTTTTCTCCTTCTTTCCCTCTTCTTTTATCTGCAGATCTATCAATCTCTTCCCAGTTTTCTGGGCAATTATGTCACTGGCCCTTCCCCACTATTTTTGTAATTATCTCCCATCACCTTTTATCCTGCTGAACTCATCTACTGGAATGGTTAACTATCTTTTTCTCTATTACCTTCCTTAGTTCTTAGTCTTCTATGTCACATGTGTTGATCACGTATCCTCTAAAGCTGTTTCCTTCCTTCCCTCTCCTCAACCTTCTGCTATTGCTGTTTTTTGTTCCCTTTATCCTAGATGATTTCCCAATCCCTCCTTCCTGGCTGATCTCTTGGATGTGGCTCTTAGTAAATTCGCCTGGGACAAGTTAACTTTATCCTCCACTGTTTATATAAAATAGTTTTAAGTCAAGTTAAGTCAAATTAACTATGAAGTTTAAATAAATAGAGACGATAAATAGGTCATGCATATGTTTGTGACAAAACATCTTGTAAGTTCTTCTGAGGAACACAGGAGAAAACGTGGCTTTATTTGCTTGGGGAGTGGCACTGAAATAGATGTTCATGGTGTTAATATGAAAGGTTACTGGTTAGTAAGATGAATGCATTCCAATTCCTCATTGAAATTACCCAGTGGACATTTGTCAGCTCCTATATGTTTTTAAACTGATGTTTTGCTTCTAAGACCACTTTGGCCCTTGTTATGACCACAATCCAAAAGAGAGCTGAAACATTTGCAATTTGTTAGTCCTAGGAGATGGTTGAAGGAATTCAAATAAGTTGATACAGTTCAAACATAGACTATTGTGAAACACCATGAAAGAATATTTGAGTATACTTGGCAGAAATGGCATAGAGATAATTTCTTTTTTTGTTTAAATCACTGGCCAATTTCACAACCTGCATAAATTCTTGTTCTTCTCTGAATGATGCCCCGGTGGGTGCTCCACTGTTGGTGTTGGGCTTGTTCCGGTGCCCCAGATGGGAGACTTTTCTAGCAATGTCTGGCTGGGCCGTGCATGCATACTTGGGGTGGGGGCACATGCTGTTCGCACCTTTGGAGTTTGTGTGCACAGCCTGTCTGCCTTCCGTTCTTTTGTTACCACCCTTGGTCACAGACGGAGCTTGAGTCCTCTCCTCCCTTGCAATTCCTAGAGACAAGAGTTTAGTTAGAGATAGTCTTTTAAGCAGTTTTTGGTTGTTATTACTACTTAATTTTAATTATTACCCCCCAAAAAAGAAGTTTTTACTGCAAATAGTTGCTTCAACATTTCTGAGGAGGCCAGCCCCTTAGGCCTTTGTTTAAAAAAAATAACAAAATAGAGTAGAAGGATAAGTAAAGAATAGTACAAAGGGAGTCAAAACCAAAACCACCTTCTCAATGGATTTCGATTCATAGGAAGGAAGGAAGGAACCAAGGGATCAAACCCCCATCTCTCATACTCAGAGTAGAACCAAAAAAAAAAAAAGGGAAGGCAGAAAGAAGACAAAGATTCACAGATAACATGCCTGGGTCCCTGAGCTTCAAGAAATGTGAAAAATGCCGCAACCCAATACCTGCCTCATATGGCCACAGGTCTTGCACACATGGTCTTGGTGAAGCCCATCTTCCCCAGAAATGTATTCACTGCTGCAGCCTCACCACCAGAACCTGCTAAGACAGGGGGCTAAGGCTGCATATGTTGCTTTTTGATAAGGCTCGCAGAGCCCCAAACCAGTGGGAATGAATGCAACCAGTCTGACAAGGCTAGCAAGCAGATTAAGGACTCAGGCATCTCATCAGGTAGTAGAACACCTCCTTCACATACGAGTTATAGAGAAAGTGCCCAAAAGATATCAGGGCAGGGGATTTTATTTCAACTACTTCCTCACAGAAAAGAGAACAGGTGGGTGGAGGCCGATCCTTGATCTTCAACAGCTAAACAAATACCTCTGCAAACACCAAGATGATTTCACTCATGTCATCCCAGCACTGCACAAGAAAGACTGGTTTGCTGCCTTTGACCTCCAAGATGCCTACTTCCATGTAACAATCCACCTGGTGCACCAACGTTTTCTTTGGTTTATGGTTGCCTCAGAGCATTTTCAATACCTCGTCCTACCTTTTGGACTCTTCCACCCACAGACTCTTCTCCAAGACGCTGGCGGCAGTTGCGGCATTCCGGTGACTTGGGATTTAGAACTGGACCACCCACCGTTCAAGCTCCTGGCTAAATGCTCCTTATTCCTATTAACAACAAAGAGAGTATTTCTAATAGCAATCACATCTTGAAGACAGGTTAGTGAGAGTGCCGCTCTCACAGCCTCTCCGCCCTATACGGTATTTCATAAGGACAAATCCTTTGACCTCACTCTTCCTTTCTGACGAAAGTGTGCTTGGATTTCAATATTAATGAACCTATCATCCTGCTGACCTTCTATCCAAAGCCTCATGATTCCCATCAAGAGGCCAGTCTACACAGCCTCAACATATGCAGGGCTCTATCATTCTACATAGACGCCATGTGATCTTTTCACAAGTCACACATGTTACTGGTTTTGCTTGCTGAACAGTCTCATGGAGCTCCTCTCAGCACATCTCCAAACTGATTTTATCCTGTATTGTGCAGTACTACTTCCTCCATGGCACACCACTTCCTATGCCCCCCAGGGCTCATTTGACATGGGCTGTAGCTGCCTCAACAAGGTTCCTTAGAGGAGTTCCTCTTACGGACATTTGTTGTGTGGTCACTTAATCATCTAATCATACCTTCATGAGACATTATTCAGTTTCCACAAGGATGGCCAAGGCTTCCAATGTTGCCAGCACAGTCCTTTCCACTACTCATAAGATCTAAGCCGAAGCCCACCTACCAACTCTAGGGTGCCACTGTGTAGTCAACCAAGAGTGGAGCATGCACGGGGACATCACTCGAAGAAGCAAAGGAAATTACCCATCTCATGCAATAGTTCTTAGAGATGTGTGTTCCTGTGGGTGCTCCACGACCCACCTGTCCTCCCTGCTTCTTTGGATCAGTTCTATCAGGTAGGGCATACACGAAGAAACTGAAGGCAGACAGGCTGCGTGCACGAATTCCAAAGATATGAATGGCACACCCTCTCCTCCCCCCACCCCCCCGCAAGCTGTGCATGCACGGCCCGGCCAGATACGACTAGAAAAGTCTCTTATCTGAGGTGTCAGAACAAGTCCGATACCAACAACAGAATACCCATGGGGACAAACATCTCGAAGATCTGTCGTTACTGCACAAGGTGAGTAACTTCCTTTTTTTGTTTCCTTTCTGCAGCCAAACACAAAAATGTGGGCTGGACATATCACAAACTTTCTGTGTTTGCATTATTTTATAACTGCTCTTGGGTTGCACTTCCCAGTATTCACAATCTAGGTTTAGGCCCAGACCTTTAAAATGTGATTCCTCTTAAAGTTTGAGCTGGCAATCTCCTCAAAATGTATGTTTATTAGTGAGATTTTCCGACTTGCATTTTTGTATGTAGAAAAAAATGTCTTTTCGCTGTTGTGGATGCATGAAAAAGGTATGGTAATGGCAGTCATTATTGAGATAAGAACAAAATAAATGTTGGGACAAGTGCAGGCTGGTCTCTTCTAGCTGATGATGCCAATAAAGTAAAGAAGTTGTCATTAAAAGACAGTAGTTGCCAGCAGATATTTATAATTTGCGACTTTGTTGGATAGTTTTAAATTCCTTCTCTTTACAGTCAAATATTAATGTGTGCAGTAGATAGGTCTGTAGTTCTTAATGGACCCATTTGCATTTTTTGAGGGAGGAAAAGCTTAGGAAATAGAAACAATGATGAATGTATCTTTCAAGTGTGACTTGCTTAAATTATTTTTCTTGAAGCTGATTTTCAGAGACAAAGATGAAAAACTTTTCCGCACTGTTATACCAAGACAAGTGCTAATGATGGAATTACTACTTTCCGATTGCTCTTTTCTAATGGGCAACAAATCAAAATGCCTTTTAAATGGACAATAATTGGGCAGAATGACCCTACCGTTTCTCTTTTCTCACAAAACTTGTGGGATTTGAGGACTACCAGTAGCAGATGTTAAGTTTATAACACTTCCCTGGACCTCCTAGTTGCTGACAATGCATAGACTATTTTTACTCTACTTTTTCCCTCTTTTGTTATTGGCTTACTTTGCAGTCTTACTTTGAGGTCATCCAAAATTGGAGGTGCATGTGGTTCTTCAGTATTTAGCTAAGCTAATATTTGCCCTTACATAATCAGAATAAAGAAACAGATTGTTATATTTTCCTCATTTGTACAAATGTTATTGTTGATTTATAGGGCTTGAAGGTTTAGATGTAAAAGAAACTGAACATTGGTAACTTCATCTGTAAATTAATATCCTAACTTAACTCAGTCTGTCAGAGTAGAGAAGCAACTTGTAATTTTTAAAGTCTTTTGTGCTCTGTGATTAGGGATGTTAAAATGCAGTTAATTGACTAGTCGAGTAGTTGATGGAATTTCCATCGACTACTTGACTAGTCAATAGGCACTTCCACATTCCTCCTTTGAAATGTACAAGATCCCCCCCGCTGGGGTGGTTGTACATTTCAAAGGAGGAATGCAGAATTCTGCATACAGTCCGTGGCCAGCGGGAAATCCTGCTGACTCCGGGCTTCATGTGAGTGCCTTCTTTGAAATGTACAAGAGTCCCCAGTAGGATACATTTCAAAGGAGGAATGCGGAAGTTCATTTCAAAGCCATGAAGCCCAGGGTCACCGGGGAACTCAGAGCCTCTGCACATTTCAAAGGGGCAGCCGTGGAATCCTGGGTCATCTGGGGAAATGCCGCACGGAACCCTGGGGCAGCTGGGGAGTCCGCAACTGACGTTGGGCTCCACTGAAATGCTGGGTAGCGACACATTTCAAAGGGGCAGCCGTGGAGCCCAGGGTCAGCTGGGTACTCCCCAGCTGATCCCAAGCGCCACGTGGCATTTCATAGAATCATAGAGCTGGAAGAGACCTCAGAAGGTCATCAAGTCCAGCCCCCTGCCTAAGGCAGGACCAATACCAACTAAATCAACCCAGCCAGGGCTTTGTCAAGCCGAGACTTAAAAATCTCTAGGGATGGAGATTCCACTACCTCCCTAGGTAACCCATTCTAGTACCTCACTACCCTCCTAGTGAAATAATTTTTCCTAATATCCAACCGAGACCCCTCTCACTGTAACTTGAGACCATTGCTCCTTGTTCTGCCATCCGTCAGTACTGTGAACAGCCTCTCTCCATCCTCTTTGGAACCTCCCTTCAGGAAGTTGAAGGCTGCTATCAAATCCCCCTGGGCTTCACGGTGCTGCAGCGTGTTAAAGGGGCAGCACCGCACAGCTGTGCTGCGGATCAGCTGTGTGGCTGCTGCCCCTTTGGAATGCCGCCTTGGGTTTTCAAAGCAGAAGCGTCACACAGCTGATCCCTGGCTCAGCTGTGCGATGCTGTCACTTTGAAGTACCACTTCCCCCCGCTTTGCTGTCTCTATCTCATAGATGCAGCAAGGGGGAGGGATCGACTAGTCAACAGACTATCTGATAAGCATTTGCTTATTGACTAGTCCTTAACATCCCTATCTGTGATACACAAAATAGATAAGACTGAAAGTGTGATCTCTGTGTATTATTTAAAGCTGTATCTTTTCTGTCTACATCAGGGTTTCTTTATGTTCTTTTTATTTGTGAATCTGCAGTTCTGAATTATAAACACGAAAAGACTGTTTTGAATCATCTGTTTGTGAACTACTTTTCTATTAACTTTAAAATCCTTTACCATCTGTTTGTACAGGACCAACATACAAATAGCCTTATGTTTCTTCTTTGAATAGTGTCTCTTTGTGTGCTTCACTTTATCTTTGATTTGAGATATATGTTAAAGGTACCATTCTGGCCTATGTGCCTTTGCTGAGGCATGTGGATGTTCTTCAGTTCTCTCTCAACCATCTTTAGCCTTAGATAGACTCTGTAGTGAGGACCTATACATTAATAATTAGCATTTTCTTATGTAGTTAGTTTATAGTTACTAAATAAATAAGGAATCCATCTGCAAACATCTGAAAGATAAGGTGATAAGTAACAGCATGAATTTGTAAAGAACAAATTCATCTCAAACCAACATGATAGCTTTTTTTGATAGGAAAAAAAGCCATGTGGATAAGGGGGAAGTGGTAGATGTGGTATACCTAGACTTTAGTAAAGCATTTGATACAGTCTTGCATAAACTAGGGAACTACATGGTAGATGGGGTAACTATATGGTGGAACTGGTAGGATAACTGTTTTCAGAGTAGTGTATGGTTCATAAATGGGGTTCTGCGGGGATCAGTTCTGGGATGATTTCTGTTCAATATCTTCATTGATGATTTAGATAATGGCACGGAGAATATACTTACAAGGTTTGGGGATGATACCAAGCTGGGAGGAGTTGCAAGTGCTTTGGAGGACAGGGTCATGATTCAAAATTAACTGGACAAACTAGAGAAATGGTGTGAGGTAAATAAGATGAAATTCAATAAGGACAAATGCAAGGTACTCCACTTAGGGAGGAACAATCAGTTTTACATATTAAAAATTGGAAGTGACTGTCTAGGATGGAGTAGTGGGTCATACTTCACGATGGGTCATAGTGAGCTATATGAGTCAACAGTGTGACACTGTTACAAAAAAATAAAATATCATTCCAGGATGCATTAACAGGTGTGTTGTAAGAAAGACGGAGAAGTGTTCCCTCTAAACTGTGTGGCAGCAGAGCTTCACAGATGATTCATCTTGTTATAGAGGTCTATTAAATCATGACAGGTGTGGAGAAAGTGAATATGGAAAAGTTATTTACTTGTTCCCATAACATAAGAACGAGGGATCTCCAAATAAAATTAATAGGTAGTAGGTTTAAAACAAACAAAAGGAAGTTTTTCTTCACACAGCGCATGGTCAGGCTGTGAAACTCCTTGCCAGAGGAGGTTGTGAAGACCAGGACTTTAACAGGGTTAAAAAAAAAAACAACTAGATACATTCATGGGGGATAGATCCATCAATATTTATTAGCCAGGATGGGTAGGAATTGTGTCCCTCGTCTATCAGAGGCTGGGGATGGGTGACAGGAGAGGGATTACTTGATTTTCTGTTCTGCTCACTCCCTCTGGCGCACCTGGCATTTGCCACTGTCGGATGACAGGAGACTGGGCTTAATGGACTGGGCTAGGTCTGACCTAGCATGGCCATTCTCATGAGAAGACTCAGAGGGGACATAACAGCTTTCAGTACCTAAAAGGGCGTTACAAGGAGAAAGGAGAAAAAATATTATCTTTAACCTTCTCTGAGGATAGGATAAGAAGCAATGGGCTTAAATTTTAGCATTGAAGGTTTAGGTTGGATATTAGGAAAAGCTTCCTAACTGTTAGAGTGGTTAAACACTGGAATAAATTGCCTAGGGTGGTTGTAGATTTTTCATCACTGGAAATATTTAAGAGCAGATTAGTCTGTCAGGGATGATCTAGATGGTGCTTGGACCTGTCGTGAATGCAGGGGACTGGACTTGATGACCTTTCAAGGTCTCTTTCAGTTCTAGTATTCTGTGATCTATTATGTTCACAGGTGCATTGAACAGCCCTTATATCAGCGGTTCCCAGCCTTTTCCAGATGAGGATCCATTTTGACAATTCAGGAAAACTTGGTGACCCAAAGCAATTAAAAAATGGGGGGAGGAGGACGGGCAGAGCTACCTGGGGAGACACTTGGTGACTCTTTTGAAATGTAATGGTGAACCATAGCTTGGGAAACCCTGCCTTATAACAATGAGAAGTCCTGTGGCACCTTATAGACTAACAGCTTTATTGGAGCATAAGCTTTTGTGGGCAAAGACCCACTTCACCAGATGCACGTAGTGAAAATTTCCACTACACGCATCTGATGAAGTGGGTCTTTGCCCATGAAAGCTTATGCTCCAATAAATCTGTTAGTCTTTCAGGTGCCACAGGACTTCTCTTTGTTCTTGCAGATTCAGACTAACACGGCTACCCCTCTGATACTTGCCTTATAATAAACATCCATTCTTAAACATGGAGTCCAAACCCACTTAGTCTCTTTGTATACTAATAAATTATCGGATTCTGGAACAATTCTGACAAATTATTTCATATTTTTATTATTTTCAAGAGGAAAAAGAAACAGGCCTTCAAAATAAAGTAGGGAGAAAACAAAATACTCTACTTTACTCCACCAAGCACAGTACAGTAATACTCAGTTCAAATCAGATACCAGATTATATTAACTCTGTTTTGACAATTAGATACAAACTTGCATTACATAAAACAAAAAGCTTATTGACGTGACTGTTTTCCTTTCTAATTGGTTAAATCAACCTAATTAAAGTGTTAGCATTTTCTAAATCTTAATATCTTCACCAGTGTCACCACCACACAATGTTATATTTAGAGAAAAATTCATTAAAATCAGGCAGAATTATTAACTCATTCTAGGCCAACTATCCCCTTCCCTGGGATTGATAACAAGAAATGATTACTGCCGGAGGAAAATATTCGTTGACTTTGGGCATTACTACCTAACAGTCCATTTTAAAAGGGTAGTGGAGCTACTTCTGCAGCATGGGTTTTCTGGGAGCCACATTAAGGTTTCAAACTGAATCAGATGGAATTCCTTCTGGGGTACCTGCTACAGAGCACAGCTCTCCCAGAGTGGGCTAACACAGTGTTTCTCAACCTTTTTTTATTAAGTACCCCTTTGTAATTACTGCAGAGCCAAGCACGCTCCAGCTCCCCCCACCCTCTAACCCAATAGCCTTTCCCTCCCCCAGAGCCAGGCACCCTCCAGCCCCTCCCCCCAGCCCAATGACCTTTCCCTCCCCCAGAGCCAGGCACCCCCAGGCTACCTGCTCTAACCCAATGCCCTTTTCCTCCTGCAGGGTGATATGTATTTACACTAAAAATGTAAATTATCTAGCAACAGTAACTGATATGGGCACAACAATATCAGATCAAAAATATTGCATGGACTCAAAACTTGATTACTCAAAATTGCATACCTCAAACTAGCCCAAGTTTGGGCACACAAACTAGAATCCTGACACAGCAACCCAGAGCCACCTGCGGGGAAGGAGTGGAGCAGTTGGGCGCATGGAGGGGCTCTGCAGAATGGTAAGGGCTCCGGGTCCCAGAGGAACTACTCCCAGGGGCGGGCAGTGCTTTGCGGGCTGTTCCTTCCTTGCAGGCCAGAGCTGGGGTCCTGGCCCAGGCCTACGCCTGATGTTCCGCGGAGCTGCTCAGTCCCGCTCCAATGAGCGGTGAGAGCAGCACCTGGGCGTAGTGAGCTGGGGCCGGTGGCTAGCGCCCATCCCAAACCGCACGTCTGACAGAGGAGTACGGGGAGCCCACCGAGGTGCCACCGATGCTGCATGGGGCAGCAGCCAGCCAGCCCCCACCCTGCCCTCCACCTCTTGGGACCCAGGTGGGAGGTGGGATCTGGCCTCTGCTCTGCCAGCTCCCGCCCTTGGTCCTGTCCAATCCAGGCACCAAACTGCACAGCGGGGGTGCAGCGGCTCCCGAGCCAGGGGGTCTGGGCCCCCGGCAAGCCTTTGAAGTGCCTGCTCCCGCCACCCGGCCCTAAGGAGCAAGTGGCCCACCAACGGTGGGCTTGCCGCGTGAGGCTGTGTGCTCCCACCCCAGCCCGCTGCCCCCTAGCGTGGCGCCTGGGGGAAACTGCCTTCCTAATCCCCCTCACTATGCCACTGCCGCAGAGCCAGCTTCCCTCCCCCCCCAAACCAATGCCTGGGTCTCACCGGAGCTGTTGCTGCCACCGCTGCTGCAGCCATGCACTTCTCCCTTCAGGCACTGGGGCACCTTCACAGAGTGGCTGTTAATGTCCAGGCTTGAACATTCAATTTGACAGGCATGTGTGTTGATGTACCTCCCAGAGTTCTCTTGCTTACCCCTAAGGGTAAGCATACTATGGGTTGAGAAACACTGGGCTAACATCCCAATGCAGATTTAAGCCTTTTAAGGCACAGTCAAATCCTACAGGCATAATTGACTGCAATAAAAACAAAATAATATGAGTTGGTATTGCAGAAATAGTGGTGTCATAGTGGACAATGTAGCTGGAACAAGATGGAGGGTTTTTTGGTTGTATAAATTTTTTTACTTCATAAAGTCTGAATATTCTTGATTGATTGCTTTCCAGGGTTTCCATTTTCCACACAGGTTTAAAACATTTTTGAGAACCTTCTTACAGGCCCCCATCCAACTCCTCTTTTTCAAAAGAACTAGTAGTCTTCGTTGTCTTAGTTATGGCATATGTTAGGATTTCTCAGGTCTCATTTACACTAATGCTATTTAACACCATGTCCCATAGCATGTTTTTAAATATTCCATAATTTGCTTTCCTGAAAATGTTTCCATTTTGTCAGCCAATAGATTGGTACAGGTCAGGAAGAATTGCTATAATATCTAGTTGATACAGGTTGGACCTCCCTGGTCTGACATCCTCGAGACCTGACTGGTCCCAGATGAAGGATTTTTGTGGACCGGGTAGGTCATTTCTGCTTCCCCCCCATTGCCAGCCCCCCTATTCTGTCCCCCACTGGGCTTCTTGATTCACCCCCTCCTCCCAGCCCAGCTAAGCCATGTTCCAGCTCCTAGCCTCCCTCCCTGCCACAGCCCAGCTGAGCTGCACAACAGCTCCCACCCCCTCACATCCCCCTGCAGCCCAACTGAGCCAGGCACGGGCTTCCCCTGCCCTTCCCACCCCCACAAAGTGCTAGGACACTGATCCTGGAACATTTATGGTCCTTTGGACCAGAGTTCTGGTTTACAGAGGTGCAACTTGTTAAATGTTCCTTATTAAAATGTTTTTAAAGTGTAGTTACATAGTACACTGCAACTTTTCCTTTTAAAAACAAGTAGTTCTGTGGCACCTTAGAGACTTTATATAAAGTATCATGAACTTTCGTGTTCATTTGATGAAGTGGGTTTTGCCCACAAAAGCTCATAACACTATATATTTTTGTTAGCCTCTAAGGTGCCACAGGATTACTCATTGTTTTCATAATTATGCTAACATGGCTACCCTCCGAGACTCTTCCTTTTAAATTATTCTGGTCTGTCAGGTACTTTCCTTTCCTACTTCTGATCCAGTCGGTATCATTGGGTCTTGCCAACTGGTGAGTGGCTGCTGCTAGCCAGAAGACTATTTTTGAAGCAGGAGCTGCTGCAAGCTAGGGGGGTAAAGAGTTAAGTGGGTAACTGGCTGCCTGGTAAGCATTGCTTTACCAGCATGCTTACCAGGGTAACCAGTTAAACGGTGAAACAAATGAAAGGACTATGCAGCACTTTAAAGACTTACGAGATGGTTTATTAGGTGATGAGCTTTCGTGGGCCAGGCCCATTTCCTCAGATCAAAATCTGGAAGAGAATTGGCATGACCATATATACCAAAGGAATACAATGAAAAAAATGAACACATTATAAAACTGACAAATATAATGTGTTCACTTTTTTTCATTTTTTTCATTGTATTCCTTTGGTATGCCAATTCTCTTCCAAAATTTGATCTGAGGAAGTGGGTCTGGCCCACGAAAGCTCATCACCTAATAAAGCATCTTGTTAGTATTTAAAGTGCTGCATAGTCCTTTCTTTTGTTTCAGCAAGATCAGACTAACACGGCTACATCTCTGTTAAGTTAAATGGTGTCTGGTTGGGCCAGAGCAGTCCCTACCCACCCACAATGTGGTGGTGTGGGCCCTGCCTGGGCCTGCTGCACTGCAGGTTGGGGACTGCTCCAGCACCCCCTTCCCTCTCTGCCCATGGTGCAAAACATAACATTGTAAACAGGATTTTACATCCCTTCAGCAAGCAGCAGCAGGGAAGTAAGGATGACATGGTACATATTGCCCCCTTACTTGCAGAACTGGGCCCTCAGTCAGCTAGGGTTGCCAGATGGTTTCAACAAAAATACCGGACACACTTGACATTACATCACAATCTACATTACATCTTATTTAGAAAATACCAGACATTTATATTTTCTCAATTTGTTTCCTGGACAGAAAGCTCAAATACTGGACTGTCCGGTTCAATACTGGACACCTGGCAACCCTAGTGTCAGCAGGCACCACTCTCGGGCTACTCAGCTCTGAAGGCAGCATCACAGGAGTGAGGATGGCATGGGTAAGGTATTGCCACTCTTACTTCTGTACTGCTGCTGCTGAGGTGCTGACTTCAGATCTGGGCACCCAGACAACAGCTGATGCTTTCTGGCCACCTCCACTATAAAGGCAGTGCAGAAGTAAGGGTGGTAATACCACAATCTCTCTAAAACAATCTTGTCATCCCCTGCAGTTCCTTTTTGCATCAGGACTCCCAATTTGAGGAAAGCTGAGTTCCTCCCTGTCCCCTCTGGGGAATTACTGTAGTATAGGATAAAAGCGCAAAAGACCATATTTCATGGCAGGGGCAGATTTCATGGTCCATGATGTGTTCTTCATGGCCATAAACTTGGTAGAGTCCTAATTACAGTAAACCCTCACCATTCCTGGTGGATACATTCCTGACACCACCATGAATGGCGAAATCTACAAATACTGGGGGTGGGGAGAGTGGAGGGAGTGCTCAGCTGCTGGCTTCCACAGTTGTGTGTGGATGGAAGTTGACTGCTGCTGAGGCCCTGGAACAGGCACCTCTTGAGGTTGTATTCCCCTCCTCCCCAAGCTGGGGATGGGGTACAATCTGGGGGGATAGGGGAGGAGGTGCCAAGAAGGAGCAGGGGTTGGGAATAGGAGAGGGATGCAGAATCGCGAATAGTAATTCCATGAATCGCTGTATAACCTCCCCCCTGGTTTGAACATACTTGTATTTTAATTGACTTGTTTGCACATATCAGAAGTAAAAACAATCTAATAGTTGTCATTCTTTATTTTGACATGAATTATCAGCAATAGTATAGCAAGTGGGTAAAATGAGACATTTTCTTCCAGTTGAAAGTTTAATCTTGCAGAACACCATGGATTGTAGTCATCTGATAGAATTATAATTCTATTTAGTAACGGCATATTGCTTCTTTCTGCCACTGTGCCATAACAAAAGGGTTTTCTGATTATTGTTGTAAAAATCAGGCACTCTTGGTATTGTCTGACCCTCCAGCTGTGAAAATTGAAAGAGATTTTTAAAAAAGCTTAAATATTGATATCTGTCAAAATGATCACAAATAATTCAATTCTGCCATTCCCTAATTGTTTTATAGCAACTAATGTTGAATAGATTGCCCACACGTGGGACATCCAAATTCCAAGTTTGGTCCCATTTTATCAGCATCTGCAATTGTCCACTTCTTTTTCTTCTACCCCACGCTTTTTTCATTCCCTCTTTCTCTGTTTAGTGATTTATGAGTACCTATTGCGTTCTTTGCTGTGGATGATGTTTACTCGTTTACAAAGTTTAATTTTAACCCAATGTGTAATGTATCTTTTGGCCAGTGTACACTGTGGCGTCTATTCTTATTTTCTGAAATCAAAACAGAAGGTTCACAAACACAGAGCTGTCAGCATAAACAAGCCCATCATGTTTATGGTGTGGATTCCATTTGTGTGTGTGTGTGTGTTTTTTTTGAAGGGACTGAGGTTGAGGTGTGAGTGTAGTGTAATTTTAAAATGTGCAAATTCACTTGTAGTTTATAATAATTTGTATGTCTGTGAAAATGATTCTTACCTTTAAAGCCATTCTCTCTCTAGCTAATTGTACTTTTTTCCTCTTGACCATAGAATGAGACGAGTTACACAAACTATTGGGCCCTTTTTTTCCTGTTACCGAAAATAAAAATACTTCCAGAAATGTACAAATTTATTCAACTTATTCAAACTTGCAGAAGGGATAACATTCACAACAAATTACTTATTTAGTGCTCCTTTACTTTAATGATACACATCTTGCTGTCAGCTGGATTATATCTTATTTTAAAAGAGACTTACAAACATCTCTTGGTTCCTTCATTTGACCCTAGGTTCAAATGTCATACTGTAAAATGTTTTTGTTTCAGATGTGTGCCAGTGTCTGTTATGTGTAATTATGGTGATATAGATAGATTTCAAGTGTACATTTGACTTTTCTTTTGCATAATTAATAGTTGTTTCTATACAAAAACTGTGCTAAGATGAAGTTAATGTCGAGGGTATGTATCAGTAATTTAAGGTAAAATAAATTTCAGGGATGCTGAAATTATCCCAAATCCAAGTTTTATAAACCAAGAAAATTCAGAGATTATGTTAAAGTATAGTTTCCTGGACTATTGTGGAGACTTTTCTTCTTGTAATAACTGTGTTTATATTATTTCTTCTAAGAAGATGTTTTGTGTTGTATAATTGTTATACAACATGCTGTAAACTATTACATGGTTCTCAATGCGTTTTCACACTCATCAGAGAAATTATATTAGAGCCATTCTAGCAATTCACTTGTACTTAAAAATATAGCTGTTGTGTGGTCAGGCTGTAATGACTAAACTATAACTTGTGCGAATTTGACTCTTAATTTGGTTAATTTCTTACTGTATTGCATATAGTGGACACAGTTCAGCATTTCTGTGTATTTCTCCCATTACATTTATTTTCCCCTACAGCTGTAAGTTCCTAAATGAGTTTGTCTCTAGTCTTGAGTCTTAATTACTTGGCATTGGAATTATAGCCTCACTGGTATGTTTGTTTTGTTTGCCCGAGGGTTTTCTATTTAAAATGTAAGCAATTAAGATTTAAAAAATGGGTAAGACTTGAGCATAGCACAACATTATGGTGACCATGAGGAAATAGTTTAATTGCCAACTGGAGAAATTCATTCTTAAACTGTGTGATGAACATGATGAATAGAAAGATTTAAAATTATGCACTGTGTATGTACCTGTTTTGTAGTCTAATTGTGTGTGTGTACATTTACTAATTATGCAATGGTTATGTTAAAATATTGCATCGAGAACTCATCTTATTTAGACAAACAATGAATTGTTTTTTCCTTGGCTATCAGCTGCACTTTATAAGAGAGAGAGAGAGAGAGAAACAAACATGGGTAAGGTATTGCCACTCTTACTTCTGCACTGCTGCTGCTGAGGTGCTGACTTCAGATCTGGGCACCCAGACAACAGCTGCTGCTTTCTGGCCACATGTTTTAGAAAGTCAGCAAGGATGACTTTTGGTTTCAAAAGGTAGTGCAACTTCTGTAGCAAGCAGATTTTTGTCTTTCCCTTCGGGCTAATCTAGGCAGAACAGTGGGGAATTCTTTGCATATGCATAAAGAACATCACTTGTAGAGTTCAAGTGGCAAAGGGATAATATATTCTTCTGAACAGACATTTTTATTCCCTGACCCCAGCATTCAAGCTGATGGGCAGGAGATAACACCTTCCATAGGAATTCAGCATTTTGCATTAGGTGAAGGTTTTGTTTTCCTATTAGAGTTACAGAACAAACATTTAAGAATTATAGCACGTGATATGAAGGTTGTGAGATTAATGCATGCAGCAATTTACAAGTATTTCATAAGGTCTAAACATTATACACATTGGTTTAAATCTAATATCTATTGTATCAAGACTAACACACAGGTGAGACAGAC
This sequence comes from Pelochelys cantorii, assembly GCA_032595735.1. Classification (NCBI taxonomy): domain Eukaryota; kingdom Metazoa; phylum Chordata; order Testudines; family Trionychidae; genus Pelochelys; species Pelochelys cantorii. The sequence continues at coordinate 32,070,995 of CM064331.1, forward strand.
TAGTTTTCAGCTATGCATTTGTGAGTATTCAGTGAGACGACAGGACCTCGTCATTAGGTGGCATCTGGTCTGCTAGCATTACAATTATAACTGACTGTGATTGTTGGGAAAAAGGGAAAATATTTAAAGACATTATATAAGACATTATAAAGGAATATATATGTATATGTTGCTAAGAAGAGCTTATTAGAATGTCTTTTTCTTGTCGGACATATTTCTGGTCATCAGTACACTTGAAAATATCCAAATAGTTTAGACCTTGATTCAGCAAAGTGATTAAACTTTCTCAAGTCCATCGTACTCAGGAAAGCGCACAAACATATGCTGAATTTTAAGTGTATAATATGTTTAAGTGCTTTGGTGAGTAAAGATAGACTTAAATATGTCTTTAAGTTCTTTACTGAATCAGGGCCCTGTAATCAGCATTAGTTATAAATGTGTGACATCATATAAACAATAGTCCTTTAGTTAAGTATTGAAAATACTGTCTTTAATATAGTTTGCTTCATATAAGGGATGTTAGGGTATAAACAACTAAGTGTTTAACCAATAAGTGGATGCTTATCCATTAATGAGGTCGGTTATACTCAACCTCCCAGAGAGGCAGCTTTGCTACAGCAGAGCAATGAAGTTTCCTCCCTGGGAGCCCAGTGAGCAAGAGCTGCCGGCTCCACTCCCAGGGAGGAGGCTTTGGTTTGGCAGTGAAGCCACCTCTCCAGGAGCTGGGCCGTCATGAGCTGGCAGGCCCGCTCCTGGGGAGGCTTTGCTGTGGACTCTGTAGCTAAGCTTTTTACTGTAGAGCCTGCAGCTCATGTAATCATGTAACTGCTGAGATTTTCAGCAGTTACATTTACCCTATTTCCTGTGTTTTAACATCCCTAATTTTTATACTGCCTATGAAATGTCCTTCATTAATTTCCTGTATCAGTGGGCTTATTCAGAAGATAATGGATTTTATATTTTGATTTTTCTAGTAGAGAAATTACTATAACTACCTTGGAATATGCCGCCTTCAAAATATGACAGATGTCTATTGTATCTTTGGGCTGTACCTTTTTTGTGTCTCTTATATATTTTAATTTTTCTTACTGGCTTGATATGGCATTACATCTGCTGTTATTTGTTGAATAGGATTCCAGTTGCTGCTGGCAAAGTGTAGGCTTAGTCACACTGATGTCAGTGCTCTTTGTTTTGTACTCTTGTCATTTTTCTTCTTGTTTTCCAATGATTGAATGAACCCCCATGGTATAGTGCTACTCAGTGTGTCTTTTGCATGACTTAAATACCCATTGCTGTAGCTCATTTTGTAAATACTGTTGCAATTAACCTGCTAAATGGTTGGTCATTATATAGAAAATGTTGATACTCTTTTTGGTTTTTTGTTGGATTATCAGATATTAATGCACGTCCCATGCTCTGACAGTTTGTTACCTGTCCTTGTGTATTGTTGGGTTTTTTTAAGTAATGTTCATAGCCATTTTTTAGCTTGATGGTGAAAAATAAACTCTACATGGTTTTGTACTTAATGGGTACGTCTAGACTACAAACCTCTTTCGAAAGAAGCTTTTTTGAAAGAGCTCTTTTGAAAAAGCCTCTTTTGAAAGAGATCGTCTAGATAGCCACAAGGGCTTTGAAAAAGCGATTCGCTTTTTCAAAAGAGAGCAGCTAGGCAAACTGGATGCTCTCTTTTGAAAAAGCCCTATTTGCCTTCAAGAATGCCTTTTTTCAAAAGAGCTCTTTCAAAAAAAGGCATTCTTCCAGGTAAAAGTAGGTTTACCAATTTCAAAAAAAACCACCACGTTCTTTCGATTTAATTTTGAAAGAACACAATGGCAGTCTAGATGCAGGTGAAGTTTTTTCGAAAAAAGGCAACTTTTTTCAAAACAACTTAATAGATTAGATATACCCAGTGTGTTTAGAGTTTATGGAAGTATAAATGTGTCAAACTGGGAAAACAGTACTTCAATTAAAATAAGTGTCCGCTACGATAGAAATGTATTTGATTAGTCCATTTAAGTGTCATTGTTTGAGAGTTTGCTGCTAGCATCTTATTCCTTCATTGAATTCTGTGTGTGTTTCACTAATGCTTCAATTTTAGACAAGTGAACTAGGATGGAAATGCAGTGGAACAAGTGTAAGCAAATTTTTATTACATGAGCCTGTCTTGGTGTACCCTCCAAGTAACTCCATGTGATATGGAAACCAAGTGGGAAAACTGAAGAAGAACCATCACAACAGATTCTGCCTTTTGTCACCTTTGTGAACAGATTGTAGAAGAGTATTGAACACCTTCAAAACTTTGCATATTAGACACAAGTTTTTAAACGTGGCAGGGATAGTCAGCTCATAATTGTTTTGGCAGTTGACATTTGATATTTGGTGTATGTATGTGTGGGTCCCCAGGTCCATTTGTTTTCTTTGAAAAGGGCAATGAAAATAAATGAGGCTGTTTTCAGAAAGTAGCACAGAAGACTATCCCAAGTAATGCCCTTGTTAACATGTTCGGGGAAAATGTTAAAATTCCTTTCTTCTCTTTGCTAATTTAATGACAAATTGTGAAATTATAATATTCCACTTACATTTTAAATTCAGGTGACATTTTCAGATGTTCAGAGGTGGCAGTTTACGGAGCATGAATGTAAAGAGTAGAGATCAAATATAAACTAATTGGATCGAGCTTAACCTTGGTTAAAGATGAATAAATAGTAGTAGCTATTAGAATAATTTTGCAATTCTGAAGGTTTTTAAGGTCCTTGGTACTGTCTGTGGAATAAGAATTTCTAAAGGTAATCAGAAGTTTATATTAGGTTTGCTTTTCCACGATCGATAGTTCAGACAGATTATTTTTTATTCTAAGAAATTTGGGAAATGGTTGCTTTTAGTAAATAGATGTATTCATATACTCACAAGACCATTGCAATGTGAATAAAGGTATTTTCAGTTGACACCAAAAAAGTGTTCACCTTTTGTTTATAAAGTTTCAGGCAACCAATCAAGGAGCAGTAACAGTAGCCAATTTAAGTGGCCAATCAGAAACCATAGAGAGAGTAAACAGATGAAGATAGTCTTGTCAGATTTTTCACAGTGAATCATAATCTTGTAAAAATGAGTGTTCACGCAGATATTTTATTAATGGGATAAAATATCTTCTATATTTGGAAGAGGGCTTGTTCACTGAAAATAGCTCTCGCAGCTTTAATTATGATGATTTGAAGCTCTACTCAGTGTTGTTAAGCATTTTCACACTCTCTGAATGACTTTCAAACCATGACATTTTGTGTCGACGAGAATGGCAGGAAGTAATGAAAGCAATGCAAGGTATTTTAACAAGTGTAGCGAAGATTTTTATCTTTAGAACACAAATGTGTATACTGCTACTACTTTCCTCCTTTTGTTTTACTAATTTTAAAATGGAAGTAATTTCAAGCTATATAAATGGATGACTTAAACTATAAACCCAGGTAAGAACTTTAAATACTATGTGGAAAGTTAATGCAGCTGTAGATTCAGTAATTGAAAGAATGGGATGCAGCTGGTTTCCCAGTCTTATCCAAACCAGAGAAGGGAAGTGGCTTTTCTTAGAGAAAAGGATTATGAAAGTACCTCCTAAAACAGAGGGGAAAACTAGATCCAGATTTTTTATAGGCAACAGAAACTTGCCGAGGGGATACAAAAAAACCCTCACTGCTATATGTGAGAGACACTGTAGTGCTATAACTTCCTCCATATCAGATTTCCTCTTTGTAATCAAAACTGTGGAAAAGGGGCAGTTGCATTATTTGATGTTGATCAAAGAAAGTAAGAATCTTCATTTTGCCAATCAAATAATTTACTTGTAATTTTGAGTGTGTCATGGTGTACTTGAGTGGCTGTAAATTTTTAGGAAGGAAGGGTAGATTATAAACTCTTTGGGACATGGACTGTGTCATCTTCTGTATTTTGTGTAACACCTAGCACAATGGGGTCCCAATTCAGATTGGGTCATTTGGACACTACCACAATCCAGATAAATAATAAACAATATTTAGAATGAGTTTTAAATCATGTTTACTAATTATCCTAAACAATCTCCTCCCTACCTATGCCTGTTTGCACTTTTGACTACCTTACATATTACGTACCATCTAGTAATTTTTAATTATAGTAATTAAGTGTATTTTTATTCAGCACACCAAAAGTAGTTTTGTTTTATTTACTGGGAAAAAGAAAAATTAAAGTATTTACTAACTACTTTGCTTTCTATTGTCATCTTTCTCTTCAGAAAGTAATTTGTGGTCAGTGGAACCTAGCAGGGAGCCTCCTTTCCCTCCAGATGGCTGTGACATTTGAGTAAACCTTGGAGGATTAAAGGCACTCTAGTGAGCGCTCTCAGTAAACTCCTGACACAACCTGACAGTGCTAATCTGGGTTCTGGACTGATTAGATGTCCAAGGGTGAAGAAAAAAACAACTGTGCAATAGTCATGTGCATTTATGAGCAACACAACTAAAAACAAACCCAGTATCTCAAATTTAAAGGAAAGATGTTTGAAGAGGCAGAACCAAACCTGTTGCAAATTAAATGTTCAGCTACAATCATGTATATTGCTTCCTACACATTAATTTTAAATTGTTAAAAGCTTTTTTTGCCTGAATGGTCACAGCTTGATATAAATGTCTTTACTCTGTGTTTAATAAGGTTTGCAAACAATCTAAATGGCTAAATGATAGCAGAAACTATAGAAATTGATCTGAGTGAACCAAGACTACTAAATCTAATTATGCATTATCACCATCTGCTGTAATATGGCAACAGAATAAACAGAGACCCCTTTATTTTGATAGAGATGCAGCCGTGTTAGTCTGGTGTAGCTGAAACAAAAAACAGGACTATGTAGCACTTTAAAGACTAACAAGATGGTTTATTAGGTGATGAGCTTTCGTGGGACAGATCGACTTCCTCAGATCAAATAGTGGAAGAAAATTGGCACAACCATATATATCAAAGGATACAATCAAAAAAATGAACACACATGAAAAGGACAAATCAAATTTCAGAATAGAAGGGGGATGAGGGGGGGAGGCTTTATTTTGGAGAGAGGAAAATGTCCCATTTTACTTTTTGTAATGGAGAACTCATTTTGCATACCTGAGAATGCATGTGAAAGTAAGCTTTGCTTTTCGCTCAACATATTTACAGTTCTAAAGCTTGAAATGAAATATTTGATATGTTCTCAGTTTAATTTGATTAAAGTTGGAAAGTTATTGTTAAATTGTGTCAAGCCTCAAAAATTTTAAATAAATCCAATGAACCTTTAAAAATTTCATGAAAACAGGTATATAATTATCAGTATTATACATGTCTTGAGGTAATGAATTTCCTTTGTCTGAATGAATATTAAATCATACCGTTTAACACTTCTCTCCTGGTAAACAAACAATGTTGCAATCCTGGTTTGTAAATTGATCTGACTTATCCATAGATTGCCTTTACTACACAGCAGTTGGCTAGGGTAATTTCATGCCTTTCAGTGAAAAACAGGAAAGATTCAACATGACTTTTCTAACAAACATAGCACCCTTGAACTTGTCGCATATAATATATCATGTAATATTAAATTACAGTTATGATAATATTAAAATTGCACTCAGAATTGCCAGTTACTTTGGCAGGGTTGCAAGGTTGCTTTCCTGTATTTGTGGTGAAGTATATGTACTAAAACCTTTAAATTTGTCTTGGTGATTCCTTTCAATGCAAACTCCTGTCTTACATACACAACCTGTCTGATGAAATATATCACCTTTCAGACTAAGTAATTCAGTCAAACCTGCTAAAATATTACCTCCTCTAGTGAGTGAAGAAAGATGTTGTTTAAGCTGTTTTTCAGTAGGGTATTTTTTGGATGCAAAATTTTCAGTTAAACAGAAATTGTGGGGTTTTTTTGTTTACATTAGACCAAAAAAACAAGGGAAAAAGAAATGAACCTTAATATTACGCATGGCAGATAATTGTGATTAATAATGCATGTTTTATTGGATATCTCAACATAGTAGCATAAATTTGTTGAATGATCTGAGTAAAATACAATGAGATGGTGGCTAATTTAATTTGTAGATATTTTGTAAAATAATGGTGGCTTTAAAAAGGATGATCAAATACTGAAAAACATCAGTGTTCCCCATTCTTAATAAATTAACACCCCTTCTCCCTCTTCCCTTCTGCCTATTCTGCCCAGAGCTGCAGATGGCCAGTAAGTAACTGCACTCAAATACCTTCAGTCTCCCCTAAATTATTCAGCCTTGTAGACTAAATTTCTAAACATTTGTTTACTTTTTTCAAAGAGGAGAAAAGCAAAGTTCTCTCCAAGCAAGGCCAGGGAGGGTATGAAAAGTTCTGGTTGCAGTTAAGCTAAAATATCTTGCTAAAAGATCTAAACCTTATTTTTAACGGGTGACTTGGAATCTGAACAAGGTAGACCAGTAACTTTTTATGTCCTCAGATTTCCAGTCATGCAAAAAGACCAGATTATATATAGAGGTATTTTTCAGAATTTAGCTTGGAACAAAACCTAAATTTATTCAAAATATTTAATTTACAGATAAAAAACCAAATTTGCATGTGTTAAAAAAACAAATTTCTTAAATGTATTCACAGTGTCCTACAAGAACAGGAACTTTAAAACAACACGAAATATATGTAACTTCCCCTTCCTCCCCCTGCTTCCCCATACTCAGGTTTGTTTTTCTTTCATTTGTTATCCTATTTAATGTAGCCCGTGTTTATAGCCACTGGTGGTAGAAACACAATGATGTTGCTGCAGGCTTCTTTTTAATGGAGCCCTGCCAGTGTTAGTCATTGTTCCACTTGCTTGAGGCTGCTCAACTGTGCAAGGTTGCTTGGAAACCCTTCTACTGAGTAAAACCTTCCAGTCACTTTTCTCTACCTCCTAAGTCATACCAGCCGAGTGCTTACAGATTCAGAAAGTCACAGTCAATGTGGTTGCTTTTCATGACCTCTTTGGTGCTAAAACAATGACTTTTTAGATTCAGGAGTGTATTTAATTGCAGCTACCAATTGTAGTGTGCATGACTGTCTAGGTTAAAAAAATAAACAGGCACTGTATTAGCCGGTAAACAATTTTAATTGATGCCCACCAAGTTAATGCATGATTATTTAAAAAGCCTCAGGGAAAGTGAAGCTAGCATACTCTATTTAAAATATATATATAATTAAGAACACACTACATACAGAGACATGTACCTCATCTAAAAGCAGCTCTCCCAATATGTTTTATATCATTAAAACTAATACACCTTTCTTTAATCCGAATCTCAGTATACCACCTCTTCATTTGCATGTACCTCCATTTATCATACTACTGTCCTTTGCAACTTTGAAGAAGGCATGTTGCATTTGATACTTGTAGGGGACCACTTCGCTTTTTGTTTTAAAGGCAAGCCAACATGTTAAATTAAAAAGTCAGGTTCATTTTGGACCCACTTTCCTGAACAAATTTAGCATAACCTTAGCTGCTCTTGATCTGCATTGTGTTAAAACAAAGACAGAAAGTGTTTTAAGTTAGCCAGTGTCCAAAAGATTTTTAATTTAATTTATAAATGTTTTAAAACCTTACTATATATTTTAGAAATGTGCATCTGTCTTCCCATCTGAGTCCATTTGTTCAAGAACTCCCCAAAATGATCAGAGCTAGAACCACCAAATTTGGTATGCAGCTTCTTCTTATCATAACTTAAAACAAGATCATGGTTTGATTGTGGAAGATGGGATGTGCAGGGAATGTGATTATTTCATATCAAACGGAAATTGAGGGGTGTAATAGCAGGGACAGTTATACTCACTCATGGCCACAGGGAGCAACAAGTACGGGGGATACAAATGACCACAAGGGGGGCAGCAAGCACTCCAGCAAGCAGCCGCTGGCCGGCAGCACAGCTCCTGCCATCCTGTCCTGTTGTGGGGAGCATCTGCTGGCCACTTTGTGGCCACCCTGGCCCAGCCTACATGGTTTCCCCTGCCCACAGGCTGGCCATACCCTTCATCCCTGGACCAGCCTCAGGGAGAAGCCCAGTGAGTTTATGGTCTAAATCAATGATACTCAGACTGTACCTCGCAAGCCACAAGTGGCTCTTTAATGTGCCTCCTGTGGCTTTTTGCAGCACATGATATTAAAACACTTTGTGAGTTACTTATTAACCTATCAGGATGCTTTTTCTATGTTATTAACCATTTAAGTTATCAACTTGTACTAGATTATTAACTTACTTGCTATGTGATTAATATATGTACATAAAATAAATATTCCACCATTATAATGTTTAAATATGAATAGTTCTAGAGTACATGAAACTATGATTTCCCACTACTGTGGCTCGTTGGGACAGTGTTGATCGTTAATTTGGCTTCTAAGTAATCACTGATCTGAATATTAGACACAGACAATTAGCAGAGCTGGGAGAGGGTTAGAGCAATAAGATTCATTGTAGGATTACTCAGTTGACATATGTGCACACCATAGTTGTTCATGTTAAGAGTTTTTAAAGCATGAAGTTAAAAAAACCCACTGCCGTAGATTCGCTATTTAAGTTCATGAATTGTTGTTTACATCTATCTATCTCTCTATCTATCTATGTTCTAAACAAGGGGCCTTCAAGTAAAGAGTAACCCCAAGCTGCTTTAAGTGGCTGGCTGCCCCTGTAGGCTCTCTACTCCAGGAATCGGGGGCAGAGAAGGCTGCCTGTGTTGCCCCCCTTCCCGAGCCAATAGGAGCTGTAGGATTGTGCTGGAGGTACAGGCAGCATATGAAGCTTTCCCCCTCCCTTCCCAGCACCCAAAGTAGAAAGCCACATGGAATAGCCACCCATTTTGAGCAGCTGGGAGTATGGCAAGCAGGGAGCCTGCCTTGGGGTCCTGCAGGGCTGCTGGCCAGGAGGCACCAAGGTAAATACCCGCCCCCCCCAGCCACAGCCTGCCTCTGGCACCCCAGTCCCTTGCTGCCCCAGGTCACCACCCAAACCCTCAGCATCCCCCCTTCTCCAAGGCCAAAATACTCTCTTTCATTTGTACCCTCTCCCTGACTTTGCACCCTCTTCTCCTACCCCAGGTCATCACCCAAACTCTCTGCACCCCTTTTCCCCCTGTCTCCTAGGTCACAATTCCCTTCCAGAGCTTGCACCCCCTACTACACTCTTCCTCCATGCCAGAACTGCATCCCAGTCCTCTGACCCAGATGACAATCCTCTCCTTCACCCAACCTCTGTCCCAGACCCCGCACCCTCTCCATAGAAATATGGAGCCCTTGACCACTTACCAAAATCTTGGTGTAATTCCCGATCCAAAATTATTGCCCACACCTGTTCTAAACTAAATAATGTTTAAGAAAGAGGGAAGAAACACATAATGACAAACAATCCATTTCAAAATAGCACTTGGGGCATTCTTTCATGTCAATCCAGGACCATTTGCTGTGTGAGTAAATGTTCACACTCTTCTAGCAGGGTTGTTAGCTCAGTAGCAGGCTTGGGTTTGTTTTGACTCTGCTTGACGGGAGTATTTTCCATGCAGAACAACATTAAATGATGCAGCAAATCTCTTGTGGATACAAAGAAATGATAACTCATCTGTTCAGGAATAGCCATCTGTCACACTCCCACAGTGCTGAAACTTTTTCCCCATAATTTTTGTTGATTGACATGTCTGTTTATGGCAGTGGTGCCTGTGAACAAGGAAGGCTTCTTTGTCATTTGGGTGTATCAGGAAGTTCAGGACTCTTCCAACAAAAACTTCCAACTATATAGATCAAAAGGCAGTCTTATTGGTAGAGAAATTGTTTTTATAAGAATCCCAAATTGTTTTTGTGACCTGGTAACCAGGAGTTTGCCTTAGAGCAGATCTCAGTTCCTGGAGTAACCAGCAGTTTCTATAAATGTGTGTGGGTTGAATGCTAGTATAATATAGCATTTTTAAAATGTTTTAAGTGAAAACTTTTACTGTTGCTTTTAATGATCTTCATACCTACTTGGGAGAGCAACATAAATTGATTTTTAAGTTCTATTATGATACTGTTTCAGGTCAAATATAAAATCCACTTCTTTGGACTGTTCAGATGGTATTTTTAAAAACCTAGTGGCTTGTCAGGGTCATTCAGTAATAGGTGAGCAAGGCAGGTAATTTGAAAAATGGAAATGCCAGCTGTCACATTTAAAAACTTTAAAATTCTCTTCTTTCATAAGTCAGTTAGGGTCTCTGAGGTACATATGTGTATTTCTCTCTGCATGTCTATGTATGTACGGTATGTGGTAGTATTTGTTTAATTGTCTGGGTTAGAGTTTTACAGAACAATATTTCCAAATTTGTTGGAAATATAATTTGGAAACAGTAGAAGTAGGGCAAAATAGTGTGAGCAGATTCAAAAGGATGTAGATTATTCTGGTTCATTGGTCCAGCATTTCATAAATGCAGCTGAGTTTAGAAAAACAAAACAATTTTTCTCAGAGCAAGGATTCAGCCTAGAAAATATGGAAAGCGATGGAAGCATTTCATGCTGATCAGTATTTAGCACTATTGTTGAAAAGTCGCTGAAACCATTAACCCACTTGCATGTTAGTAAGAGAACAAAATGCTAGGATATATTAGAGGGATAGAATACAAACAAGATTTAATAATGTTGCCATGGAAGCCAATGAAATAAATATTACTGTGGTTATCTTTGTACCACAGAGAAAAATGTTGCCATGGGTTGGTCAGGAGTGTGAAAAACTCTGGCCAAGCTATGCTGACCTAATTAACTCTCAGTGTAGAAGCAACTTTTATCAACAGAAGAATGCTTTCATCATCTTACATAACTTCAGTCGGAGAGGTGATGTTCTTACACTAATAGAAAAGCCCTGTCTGTCAGCGTAAGCTGCGTCTGCACTACAGTTTTAATGCCAAAATAGTTATACTGGTGTAGTCACCAGACTGTACATATAGCCTACCTTGGAAAATGAACAGTAAAGGTAGTAGTACTGTAGTAGGCCTGTAGAATCTGTCATGTAGTGAGGCAAAGTTAATTGGACTGTTCCGTCACTGAATATCAGGAACTTTCAGAAAACTGAACAAAGATTTTTTTAGTGTTGCAAGGGGCTAATTAATTGTTTTCACTGATCCAAGGTTAAAATGATGGGCATAATCTAAAGTTGCAAATATTATATTTACAAATACTAGATAATATTTAATCATGTGAGAATGTGGGGGCCTGAACTAGATAACCCATAAGGTCCCTTCCAATCCTATATGTGATTCTGTAGAACTTGGACACATAAGCTAAGCTCTCCACTACAATCTTGAGTCAACCTATGTTAGATTTGTTTATAGTCTCTGCATTAAGGACTGGGTGGCTGAGGTCTGTTCCTTGTGTTGGTGGTGCACACTTCACCAGGGGTGCTTCCAGTGACTGAAGAGCGCAATATAAGAGCCAGGACCCTCAGTTCCACGCAGCTCCCAACTGGGAACCCAGCTGCCCCCTGGATCTTCTTATCTCTGTGCTCCAAGCTGGGAGTAGGGCTGTGTTGAGGGAGAGAGGGAAGAGGAAAGCTGCCTGGGATTTCTCATGTCTGGTGGGGAGATCTGTGCCTTTCAGTATAGGTAGGACCTCTCTGGTCTGGAACTCTCTGGTCCAGCAACTTCTGTGCTCATTCTAGACAGGGACCAGGGGGAGGGGGGACACGTCCAGTAGCCAGCAGTAGGGCTCAGGAGCACGACCGGGGCAGTGATGGGATTGTGGCCGGAGCCAGTGCCAAGGAGTGAGACAGTTGGGGCTGGGGAATGGAGCCAGCGCAGGGATGGGAGTTAGGGTTGCCAGGTGTCTGGTTTCGAACCGGACAGTCCAGTATTTGAGCTTTCGGTTCAGGAAACAAATTGAGAAAATATAAATGTCTGGTATTTTCTAAATAAGATGTAATGTAGATTGTGATGTAATGTCAAGTGTATCCGGTATTTTTGTTGAAACCATCTGGCAACCCTACGGGAGTATGGTCGGGGAGTGGTAGCCAGTGGCAGAGCCAGAAGCATGACCAGCAGTTGGCACCAGGTGCATGGCCGAGGCTGCGGCTGGCAGTATGGCTGGGAATAGAGCTAGCGCAGGGCTGGAAACAGGGCCACAGCCTGCATCAGGGCGAGGGGCAGGGCTGGGAAGTGAGACTGGGTAGTACATTCAGCATCTGAGGCAATGGCCAGCGGCAGGGCCAGAAGTATGGTTGGGGCCAGGGATCACAGTCAACAGCTGCGGCTGGGCCAGGGCCAGAAGTGTGTCTAGGAGGGGAGCCCAGTGGCCAAGAGCCTGGAGGACACCCCCCCAGGAGAGCCTGGAGGCCAGCAGCAGGAGGCCAAGATTGACCTCCCCATTCGAGCAAACTCCCTCGTTTCGGACTGGTCAGGTCCCGCTGGTCCTGGGCTAGTGAGCTCCAACTTGTACAACCTTTCCTTCTCGTTTTACCTCCAGAATTCTTAATCATCAGAACCAGGCTGCCAAAAAAGTAATGATTATTTTTTAAATTGATATTTTAATTTGAATTACATAGCTTTATTTTTTTTTCAAAAAAAGGGATTTCAAATTTGAAATAATATAAAGTTATATTAAAATATTTCATAATTTAAATTAAAAATATTCAAGTAGAACATACTTGCTGTCAAAGTTTTAAAGAAAGTGGAAACCACTGTATTTATGGAAGACAGAGGCTAGGCATGTGGAACCAGAGATTGTTGACATGCTAAACCAGCTTTTGGGAGCAACTTCTGTAGGTGCAGAGAACATTTTTCCTATATCTGTTTATTTAGCTAGCTCAATTCAATGACTAGTTCATTCAGTTTTCCTGTTCCAGTCTTTATTGGTTCAATTTAAATCCACACTGCTCACAGCAGTAGCCAGTGGACAACAACTTCTGGTTTTTCATTGTGGCGTTCCACATGTGGTAAACTATGGAAACTTTCAGATGGGCGATTAGCTCAGTAATGGATCTGCATTTCTCAAGAGAGTTTGGGAAGTATTAGTATCCCAATTTTACAGATGGGGAACTGAGACACAGATAGACTGACTTATCTAAGGTCTGGGGCAGAGGAGGGAATTGAACCAGAGTTTCCTGTGACCTGAGCTTCTATACCCGGACCATTTTTAATTTTTTTATAGACAGAAGTATACATGCACATGTAATAGATGTGTGTATAAAAGTATAGAGGTGTATGCACCTGTCTGTCTTTCACCCATATTCTGTGAAATGGGTGGGAAAGAGATAGTGGCACTGTAAGAATCTTTAATGTTTCTCTTCTAGCCTGTGTTTGTTAGATTAGTGACAAAGTTGTACTGATGTTGGCTGCTATTCTTTTTAATGGTCCTCTGCAATTTTGGTTGTCATGGGTGGGGAAAACATTATCATGCATAATTCAACTTTCCTCAATTTCATTATGAATTTTTCTTTTAAAAAGTTTCTCCAAGACTCTGTAATAGGTGAATAATGTCATATACTCCTAGCTGAAATACATGATTCCATTTTTTATTTTTGTTTTAATATATAAAATACCTGTAAGCAGAGCTGAAATGATCTATATAGAATGCCAGCTTTTTTTCTGATTAATCATTAACAATAGGTGAAGAATTTCAGTAGAGTATAAGAAGATTTATACCATATTGACTGAAGTTCCCAAGAGGTAAATTGTTCATGGCCCACATAAAGATACCCGAGGTAGTTCAATAAGACTTGGGATTTGATGTCTTTCAGTTGACAAAATATGTACTAGTACTGCTATTCCTGCCTAGCATCTGTAACCTCATAGTATACTTAAACAGATTTCACTCTCTGACTGCAGTCAAAATTGGCACTAGCTGCAGGGTTGCTGCCTGGAATATAGTTCTATCAGAATAAATTGAATATTTCACTGAAGGCCATATTCTGTCACTCTTATATTGAGTAGTGTCTTACCATGCAAGAAGTGCCATTCATTTTACTAGGACTACATCAGGAGAAGGGTAATACTAATAACAAGAGTAGCAAAAGATGGCAAAACAAAAATACAGCAACACTTTGCAAAGCTGTCAATTGAACTGCTCATAAATAGAACCACACTGTTTAAAAAAAAACACTTTTCCTGAGTAGTCATAAGTATAGCCATACTAGGTCAGACCAGTTGTCCATCTAGGCTAGTATTCTGTCTTCTAACAGTGACCAGTCCTGGCTGCTTCAGACAGAATGAGTATAACTGGCAATCATTGAATGATTCATTCCCTGTTGCCAACTCTTAACTTCCTTCATGAACCTATCTAATTCTTTTTTGAACCTTGTTAAAGTCTTGGCTTTGATAAAATCCCCTGGCAATGAGGTCCACAGGATGCCTGCATGCTGTTTGAAGAAAGTACTTCTGTTTATTTTAAACCTGTGTCTATTAATTTAATTGGGAAACCAATGATTCTTGTGTTATGCAAAGGAGCAAATAACATTTCCTTTTTCACTTTCTTAATGCCAGTCACAATTTTATATAGCTCTGTCATATCCCCTCTTAGTCATCACTTTTCCTAAATGAAGAGTACCAGTCTTAATCTCTCCTCATATAGAAGCTATTCCATACCATTCATCATTTTTCTTGCCCTTCTCTATACCTTTCCCAATTTTAGTATTTTTGGTATGGGGAGACCAGAAGTGCATGCAGTATTCAAGGTGTCTGAGTACCACAGATTTATAGTGGCATTGCATCTTCGTGTTATTATTTTTCATTTTCCTAATGGTTCTTACATTATTAGCTATTTCACTGCCTCTGCACAGTGAACAGATGTTTTCAGAAAACTATCCACAATGACTTCATGCTCTCTTTCTTGAGTGTTAACAGTTAATTTAAACCCCATCATTTGGTATGTATAGTTGGGATTATATTTTCCAGGGTGCATTAGTTTTCATTTATCAACACTGAATTTCACCTGTCATTTTGCTGCCCAATCAATCAATTTTATGAGATCCCTTTGTCGCTCTTTGTAGTCTGCTTTAGACTTAAGTATCTTGAATAATTTTGTATTGTCTGCAAATGTTGCCACTTCACTGTGTCCCCCTTTTTCCAGATCATTTATGAATATGTTAAATAACACTGGACCCAGTACAAACCAGTTTCAAATTCTAACTGTGAATCAGGACCCATCATCCAAGTTCTTTTGTATTTGGAGTATCCATTTTATTATCAAGGAGTTTATATATCTGGGAAATGTGGCATCAGTTAATAACAATAAAATTAATAAAATGATACCTTCCTATTTTTTCCAAGAAGACAAAATTTAAGCCCATCACTATGAAATCTGTTTTTATGGTGTAAATCTGTATATAAAGGCTAAATAGCTGTCACTTTTCCAGTGCCAAAATGAAACTATAGGTAGCTTTTAGAAATTACATCTAAATATTTTATTATTTCACCTGCACTGGCTTATAGTGTTAAAAATGGAGAAATAATATAAAAGGAAAGCAAGTTACTAGGGAACACAATCATTCCTGTAGCTCCTCACATTTCACAAGACTTATTTTGCCTAACTGGAGGGATGCAACTTAAAGCTAAATGTAGACATCAGTGAAGGTCTGAAAGGTCGTCCACATTGCTACTTGAAAATACTTTTTTATTGAAAGTGATTTCTTATCGCAACCTCCTTGGAAAAGCCAACTTCATTTCTCACCTTCTTCCTTTTCTTGTTCACCTTCTTCAGACCTCTAAGGCTCAATGTTTCTGCTCCTTTGGACTTCACTTTTGTTAACTTTATTCCTGTTCTGGACTGGATTTGAAGCACTTCATTGATTATTTTTATTGCCTATTCCACATCAGAAGAAAATGGAAAGTGTTGTCTTGTTTGTAAAGTGGGGAATTGTGGGATTCTTCTTCACTATTTTTATCTCTCTCTATGAGATTTTGAAGCTGCTTAGAATAGCTATGTTTTGTGTGTTTATATTTGAGCCTTAACTTTCTTTAGGAACTTAAAGAAAAATATCAGTTCATTTCCCTGAACCTAAGTTGGTTGAACTTATATGGGATTTCGATTGGATTAATACATTAAGTATTCCATTTAGGGAAGAGTTAATTGCAGGGATATGATTGGTTAACTGATAAGAGTCTTCCTTACTGGATGTTGCTTACATGTTACCGTCAACCAGCAGGGCTGGAGCAGATCCCTGATCCCGGCAGGCAGGAAGTTGCTCCAGCCCTGTGGGGCCTGCCGTAGGCAGGGACACTCCAGCCCAGCCAGATCAGTCCCTGCCCAGCTGGGCTAGAGCAGTGTCCCCTCCCCTGTTTTAGATAACGTTTAACTGATTAAATGGGATTTTGTATCCCTAGTTCATTGGATGTGTTTCAGCAGGATAGTTTGTCAGGAGTCTCTGGAATCTTCTCGTTCTCTCTTCCATGTGCCTATTCTTAAAAGAGAATGGAAAATTTTTAGTCCATATAAGAAAACTTTTTCTTATTACCCCTTTCCTTGATCAGTGATACCGTTATGACTTTGACTGGAAGTACAGGCAGAGTAAATCCAGAAATTTATTTAGTCACTAGTCCAGTAGTTAATTGCTAGCCAGGAAAAGCAAACACCCATGAAGAATAAAGGTATATCTCCACTGCATCATGTGGTTTGATTACAACATGAGTAGACATACTTGTGCTAACTTCACCCATGCTACCAGACTAAAAATAGCAGTGTAGGCACAGTAGCATGGACTTCAGTACAGGTTAGTAATGGAAGTAGGTCCCTAGCATGCTGCTACCATCAAGAAACTGTATGAAGAATACTCTTGCCAGGTCACCCATGATGGAAAATTGTAGGAAAAATTCCAGGTCACAACAGGTGTGTGCCAAGACTGCCTTCTTTCTTCCTGATTGTCCTAGAATGGGTCACAAAACCAGCATATGCTGACTCAGGAAGGAAACTGCAATGGACTCAAACTAGGAAACTTGAAGATCTAAAGTTTGCAGATGACTTAGTCCTGCTTGCAGACAAATTAGAGCATATGCAAGAGAAGACAAATGTCCTACAGGAAACAGCTGAGTGAGTGGGCCTCCAGATTAGTCAAGAGAAAACCAGGTTGATGCGCATTAATAACAGACAGGAAGGTGAAATTACAATTGAAGGAAAAGCAGTGCAAGAGGTAGATCAGTTTGTATACTTGGGGAGTGTTATCAGCAAGAATGGGGGAACTGAAGAGGATACCAATGTGAGAATACGAAAGGTGCAACAAGCCTTTGCCATACTACGACCAGTCTGGGGTACAAGAGCCCTTTCAATAAGAACCAAACTATGGATTTTCACTTCCAATGTGAAATCAGTGCTGCAGTATGGCTCGGAGGCGTGGCGCGTTTTCCAGAGCAACACTTAAGAATTCAGATGTTTGTCAATAAATGCCTTAGACACATGCTCCAGCTAAAGTGGTACAATAGAGTGCCAAATGAAACCTTGTGGACCAAAACAAATCAGAAACCAATGGAGGTCCAGATTAAGAAAAGAAAATGGCGATGGGCAGGCCACATCCTGTGTAAGGACTGTGAGGAATATATCATGAGACAAGCGTTAGAATGGAATCCAAAGGGGAAGAAGAAAAGGGGACATCCCAAGCAAACATGGCGATGAAGCTGCCTGGATGAAGTAAAAGCAGCTGGCTTAACATGGGATCAAATCAATACTATTGCTAAGGATCACAAGAGATGGAGACCCTATGCTCCATTAGGAGCCCAAAGGACTAATAGATGCTACTACCAGGCCTATAGTATTATCATTAATGGGACTAGTGTGGGTCAGCTAGCTCAGATTGCAATACAGATATACCATCTCATAGAGCTGGAAGGGACCTTGAGAGGTCATTGAGTTCAGTCCCCTGCCCTCATAGCAGGAGCAAGTACCATCCCTGACAAATTGCCCCAAATTCCTAAATGGCCCCCTCAAGGATTGAACTCACAACCCTGGGTTTAGCAGGCTAATGCTCAAACCACTGAGCTATCCATAGGCCCTACAGGCATCCCTTCAATTGCATTTGTACAAGTGCTGATGCAGTGATGGAGGGGAGGGAATTGAAGCTTCCTATATTCAAGATACTATGGGAGCTGATGTGTCTCTAGTGCAAGCTATGACAGCTCTTTGCAGAGGTGTAGAAACACTGGCTCACACGTCTGCACCCAATACCCTTCTGCCTGGGTCCCCTGAAGATATGGCACATAGCTACTGGTGGGACCCCTTCGTTCAGTACTATATCCTTGAACACATTTTGTGTGCTCCATGGCTTCTTTGCACCAACTTTGATTACACAAAATGAGCACATGAATTGCCTGTGTTATGCATTATTAAGCAGCATGCACACACTCCCAACCTTTGCTCACATGTAAACCCTTTTATTGTAGTTCCTATTTATCACTAAATGGATTGATAGAGGAGTTCTTGCCTGCCTTTCCTGCTATCATGCAGTGGAACCTAGAGGTTACCAAATGAAATTAGTAGGTAGCAGGTTTAAAACAAACAAAAGGAAGTTTTTCTTCACGCAGCACACTGTCAACCTGTGGAACTCCTTGCCAGAGGATGTTGTGAAGACAAGAGCTTTAACATGGTTCAGAAAAGAACTACATACATTCATGGAGGTTAGGTCCATCAATGGCTATTAGCCAGGATGCGTAGGAATGTTGTCCCTAGACTGTTTATCAGAGGCTGGAAATGATAACAGGAGAGGGATCACTTGGTGATTACCTGTTTTGCTCACTCCCTTTGCGGCATCTGGCATTGGCCACTGTCAGAAGACAGGATACTGGGCTAGATGGACCTTTGATCTGATCCAGTATGGCCATTCTGATGTTTTTTGTTTTCCTATAAGCCCTTTTGGCCTTTGTAAAGCAATATCAATACGTACTACACCTGAAGATGGGCAGGAGCCTGAATTAACCTGCCAGGTTTCTATTTAGAAACCTTCACAAAATCTTTTTAATTTTCTGGCAGCAGTTGCTACTTTGTGAACTCCAACTTAATTTATTTTAATCTTTGCTCCCTGGAAGGTGTGAAATGTGAGCACTATCTAGACTTTCTGGTCTTTTTATAAAATTCCTATCTTATCTGACTAGAGTAAATATCATTTTAGAATAGATGACTTTCAGATTAGCCTGCTGGGAGTGTAAAAAAGAAAAATATGCCAAGCTATGAAAAGAAAAGTAAGGAAGAAGTCAGGGTAAAAATGCCATCCACTTCAGGACACACAAAGAGGTCGCCGGAGCATTCAGGTTGTAGCTGGCCAGAGTAAGTCTAAGGTCCGACACTGGGTTCCCAAGGTACAAAATACGCCACACAGGTATCTGTCAAACACAAGTAGTTTATTTCCTGACAGCTAACAGGTGTGCCCTATAAATGGAAGAACAATATAACAAAGAAGTGGCATATCTTACGTCCCTTCCTGCAAGCCTGGGACCCTGGGTAGGCTGCAGATGAAGTGGGAGGTTGTCTCAGCTTCCGAGGCGCCGGAACCCAAAGCCCATCAGTGAAGTCCGATTTGCTAGGCTCTGAGGCAGCCTTACAGTTTTCCTGCCTTGTTTGGCAGTTTGGAAATTTCCAGGGTTTACTCATTACAATGCTGAGGTAGGGCTTAGCTGTTAGTTATCGATCTGGTTCTGATCTGGATCTTCTTGTTCTTTGGCCCTGTTTACGTGATCAGTACGTTAGGGTAGACAGAATTGTTTATGCGTTCTTGCCCTTTACCCTTATCTTATACTTGTTCTTATTATACTGACAACAATGCTTATCTTAAATGGTGTATGTTCCCAAAGACTTGCTTCTGGCTCATCAGATATAGGGAAAGGGGGGAAAGGATGCAGGCCTCACCACCCCTAAACTAGCACGTACAAAGTTCTTCCGCAATTGATCACTACACAGGTATAAAGTACTATTCCAAATACTTGTTAAACGACTAAGTACTGCTGCCTCTGATTTTTTTTACACTATTTGCATTTTTTAAATTTCAGTGGTTCATATGAGTTATATCTTACCCTAAGAGTTTAAGGGTGGGGGGAGGGAAGGTTCATTGTAACTATCGAGTCTGAAGATTAACAGTCTTTTGGGTCAGTGGATATCCAAAATGCCTTTGCATTTATATGAGGTATTTTTATTGCTCTTTTAGTTAAAAGTTCCACTTTGGTCAGATAAGTGATTAATTCACTTAATTAGCTCTTGTTTTTTGTTACTACATTTTGCCAGCAAAATCTTTTTAATCTTTACTCTTTTCTCCTTTACCTAATACTATATTGATTGCTCAACTTATTTACTTTGTCTAAAACAGTACATTAAAGCTTCCAGATTGGTTAACTAAGCCCCTTATTCTTGCCTTCAGTTTTTTGATAGGGAGGAAGACAAAGGTTTTGGAGTGATGATTGCCTTTTTATTATCTCTAGTCATTATCTCTACAGCAAACAGGCTTATACTGTCAATGGAAAATATTATAGAGACAAGATACATTCATTTCATTCTTTTGCACTTGTATTCACTGTAATGGGGCCACAAGCCTATTTCGTAGGAGCTTGCTGCTCTGCAAGAGTTTTAAGCTCCATTTCCTTTGAAACTGATTGGTTTGAGACCACTTCTTTCCTTTCCTGGAGACTGAAGTGTCTGTCTTGGCAAAGTTTCAGGATCAAGTGGGCAAAAAGAGAGGAGGAGTAACACTTAACAAGAAGTCATTACCTATTTTAATGGCTGACAATTTAGAAACAAATTATCTTGAATGTTTATGGTTCAATGTTCAAACAGATAAAGGTGGGGTACTAGTTTGTGTCAGCTGCCAACCAACAAATCACATTACAGGACAGAATGACCAGCTCCTTAAGCATGCACCTATTTCTATCATGTGTAGGGGAAAAGCTGCATTATTGTGGAAGATTTCAATATGAGTGATATAGGCTGGAAATCTCATTCTAAAATGCCTATATTATTTAGTAATTCTCTGGATGACAAGTTCCAAACTCAAAAAAATGTTACATATAATCTGGAGGAATTGTTTTAGACCTCGTCTCAACATATAAACAAGAATTTGGTCACAGAACTAACAATTAGTGGTTGCTTAAGAATAAGTGATCGTTACTTGATTACATTTGTTGTGTGACTATACAATAAAGGCCAAACCAATAATATATTTATATGATTGGTGATTTAAAAGTGCCAGTTTCACAAAGCTGAAAATAGTTATGAACACAATTAAATTATTTATCAGAAAAATGTAAACAGCTGTTTGCTATCATTGGCCTCCCACTGTGTGGACGCTGCCATGGCTCGGCTTAAGGTAAGGTGACTCCAGCTACGCATTTTGCATAGCTAGAGCTGCATACCTTAATCTGACCTTCCTGGCCTAGTATAGACCAGGCTATATAAAGAGTTTTAAAAGAGCTGGATTGGGAAGTCTCTGTCCTGTTTAATATCCATTTTCAGTAAGTGGGGATGAGAGGTGAAACTGACTTGCTAATTGATCTGATAAAATGAGGGTTTTTTTCCAGCTCAGTCCTCTATTTGGCTCTAATTAAATTAATGTATTCAAAGAATCTTTAATCATTATTTACTCAGCAAGAATAGCAGTTTATTTCTAAAGATTACTGTAAAGCTCCCTTGCTCTCCAGTGGGGAGGGAGGCCACTCTTCTGCATTGTCTCAGGGGGTTTTGTCATCAGCCTCTTGTCACCATAATGAGGCCAAGGTATAGGTAGTCTATAGTTGTAAGCCCATTGGGTGGAAATGTACTCACAGTAGCGGTCTGAAGCATTGGTTTCTGGGTTTCAGCAGCCAGCAAACAAGCAGTCTATCTGCTCTGGGCCATTGGTGGGGCCAAGCAGGGAGCAGGCTTCAGCCTGAGGCAGCCAGCAAACAAACAGTCCATAAAAAACAGGTAAGGGAGAGCACCTACACAGTCTGGGGGCTCAAACAGGGATTTGTGCACCTGGCAAGCAGTTAGGGTGGTAGCCAGGGAGTTTCCTAGAGCACAGGCCTCCTGGTGAGAGTGGGGAGTTTGTCACCCCGGCGTGGCCGGGGGACATGACCACTGGGTTAGTGGGGTCCAGCTGCAACACACTGACTGAGACAGAGATAGATCTACAGCAGACTAGTCATCAGCTGTCACTGGACTCCTTCCTGCCTCCTTGGGGTTTGGTACCTCTGGCTCCCAGTGGTTCTTGGGCTCCTCAGGGTACATAGCCAAAGGTAGTCCCGGCAACTCCTTGTTGGGGTCGTTTCCTTGGTAACCAGGGGGCAGCCAGGAGCAGGTTCTTCCCTCCTGGATGTTGCAACATGGCAGGGCTGTCCTTCTCCTCTATGGGCTCTGGCACAACTGAATTGTGGGACCATTCTTTTATACTTCCGGGCCTGGTACTGGCAAGGAGGGCAGGTCGGGTCTGGCTCAACCCACCAAGGGGAGTGTAGTTCCCAGCTTGTTCTCCAGTGGAGAGGGAAGCCACTCTGCTTCATTACAATTACTTTAATAGCTGTGTTTACTTGTTGATACCATTTTCACATTTAAAACCTATGAGTAGAAGGAAAATAATTTTGCAGAGTTTCTCAGACCTGTTTGCTCAAAGCAGGGCATACAATCAGATTATCTGGCATCTGCTTATTTTAAAGATTACCAGCAAATCATTTTCATAAAACCTTTATGCCTCTGATAGCCAAGAGGTATATTCAACATATAAGAGGTATATTCAACATATTGCAAGAACAAAACTTGCTTTTCTTTTCTCACAGTTTCATGTTTCAGCCTCACTTGGATCATTGACTTCTACTCTGATCTAATACCCTAGCATACAACATCAGCCATGGAACCTTGATGGACCATGTAGCTGCCTGATAGAGAAATTGACTAAAGTTTACAAAAAAGGAAGCAAAATTTCATAAACATTTTTTTCTTCAATATTTGTTTCATATACCACTCTGAGAAGGACAGTAAGAGCATCAAAACTTCAAATCCATGACAGTATAGCTTAAAGAAATAGACAATTGGAAAGAGAAGAACCTTACCTGAGAGGCAGTATTTACAGTGGTCTTCACTTAGAATTTATTTCATTTAGCTGGTGTCACATCTTTAATTATATTTGAATTGGAATTTATTTTTGTTTCAAACATTTTATTAAGGTGAGGGAAAAGAAAATATCAGTGGATTAATACTATATTAAGAAATAGTGTAAGTTTTGTCATTATCAATAACAAGTTAAGAGCAATATAGATTTCACAAATTTAGTTTTTATTCAAAGAATAAGTGCTTACAATGTGTTATGGAAATCCTAACATAACCTGATAACCAAAAGGATACTCTACAAAAGGGTAGTGTACTGAGCACTAGATTGGAGATTGGAAATCTTTGCCTCTTCCAGTGACCTGTTGTGTGACCCGAGCTCTTGTGTCTTTTCAAACTGTAAGTGACAAGGGCTGTCTCTTCTTTCGTGTGTGTCCATTATCTGGAACACTGAGGTCCTGATCATGTTTGCAACTGTAATATTAATAAAGTGGAAAATACAGTCTTTCTTATGTGATAGGGGGCAAAAGGAGCAAGGCTAGGTTATGTAACTTGTTACTTAAGGACCTTGATTTCAGTGGGGGTTGAGTTGGGCCTTCAGGAAAAAAATTAATAGAGAATTAGGAGTATAGGAAATTTAGGGATATGTCTAGACTGCAGAGTTTTTCCGGGGTACCAGAAAAACTCTGCCACGTCCAGGGAATGCGTCCACTTTTTTGGAACAGTTTCCGAAAAAGCGGGCACATTCTTTCGGCATTCCTGTATTCCTCATTTTATGAGGAATAAGGGATCTTAGGAAAGAGGAGGTTTTTCCCACATTTGGCCCCATGTAGACGGGCCAAATGTCGGAAAAGTCTCTCCCGAAAAAGCAAGCAGAAAAAGGAACACAAATTGTGGTTCGCAATTTTTGTGTCTTTTTCCGGAAAACAAATGCAATGACATAGCCTAGATGTTTGTAAGTAACATAATTCTTCATTTCCCCAACTGTTAGTGTGTGCATAGCTCAGGAAGAGAAACTAGAGCTGACACTCATTATATTTTATAACTAAAAGTGATTGAGACTGCTTATAAGTACTCCAGATACTGATGTCACTAATTTAAGGCCTATTCTTTCAAACTGCTGAGTGGAGATGAGTGAGGAAGCCCTAAGAAGTCACTGAAATCAGTTCAACTGGAGAGCACATAAAGAACCCCTAGGAAAACAGTCAGTGACTTGCGAAATCTGGTCCCTACTGCCCTATGGAAGAACAGAGTATCCATGGTGCAAAGACTTTGTTTTGACCCATTGCATAGGGATGCATTTCACTGTATTTTCTTTATTGGAAATACCCAAATGTCCATGTTCACTTATGTAGCTATCTAAAGCAACTGAAAACATTGGAGAGAGTGTGACCATTGTTTAAGTGCACACTTGAAGGCAAGATAAAATTTTTAAAAATGGAACTGGCTCAGTTTACAGTTTTTATACTCTCTTGTTTTTTCTAAATCAAATCTAGTTGTTTTCAAAAACAACGATGTGAATCCTCAATGTATATTTCCATGCCATACTTTAATTTTAATATTATGTGGTGTTTCAAAAAATTGTGGAATAATAGAGGATTTTTTCATTCTCCTTTAAATTAGAAACAGGTGAAAACATTTGCTCCACTTCTCCAAAAGCTGTTCACCCTCAGACACTAAGCAGTGGGAAATTATTGACTTAGGAATTAATGTTTTGTAAAACTATGAAATTTAGGGCGGGTAGGCCTGGCTTCCTTTCTCTCCATGACTATGGGTTTTTAGATTCTGCTATGTGTTTTCAAGGCAGACTAGTGCAGAGAGGAAATCATCACCTGATGGGCTGCTCTTCCCGATTACCCTATTTCCTAAAAAAGGACAATTGTCAGAGCCAAAGCAAACTCTTGCATATGAGCTTGGTGTCACAGCACATGAAGCAGGCTCGGCTCTTAATCTCTCACCTGGCTTTGCAGCTTTTCCTGCCCCACCTATTCTGGTCCCTTCCTCTCTCTCAACCCAGGCCAAAGACCAGAATAATGATGTTGGTAGGGCCCCTACGCTCAGAGCTCTGCTAATGGCCATTGAGGGCCATATTGGGAGGCAAGGCTCAGGCTCACTGGCAAGTAAATGCCTATTGCCCAGCATTCCTGCTTCCCCTTGTGCCCTATGCCTCTTACGTGCTGCTGCTGATCCCTCCATAGGCTGTTCCCAGCCCCAACTCTTCTGGTCCCTGCCCTGCCAGTCTGGAGAAGACTCTTCTACACCAGCATCATACCCCTCTTTTGCTGGTAGCCAGGGTGTGTTGCTGCATCTCAGCTATCTCGCAGCTGTGGCTAATGAATTCTGCTGAGAGCTCAGATTCCAATTAGCTACTGGCCAATTTTAACTGGGGAGAGGAGAAGTTAATGCAATTCTTAGATCCCTTTCCCAAGGGAAGGTGTATATAAGGGGGAGGGTGGATGTAGCTCCCGTGGATGTCTTTGGGAGAAGAGATAGGAAAAGTGACATAAATTATAAGCTTGTGAAGATTTGTGGGTATCTAACACCTGACATCTGATTAAATGAAAAATAAGAAAATATAAAGGTTAGCAATGCCTGTGGGCATATATGCCTTTTTTTCATTGAGTGGCTTTTAAACAGACCCATGAAGGATCATTTCCGCTAGCAGTAAATAAATGAAATAGAGGAATGAAAAAAGTTATTTTGTTGAATGATGCTACGTTTCTATTCTCTGTAGAGTGAGCATTTGAACACAACCAGCATTGTTATGATAGCTGTGTTCCCAGACTGATTTGGAAAGGTTAGTTTCTGTTAGCTTTATCTCTGTAGAGATTTCCTAGGAAGTAGTATGACACAGTTCAGTGATCATAGTGGGGTTTTTCCTTTTCCAATTTGTAATATTAAAAAATACCAGAACATTACTGTATAGACTCTATTTGTGTCCTTCAGTATGTACAAAGAATAGCACAATTGTGGTTGTGCATTGATGTGCAGTGATATGAAACATGAGCAGAATTTGTAAAGGCACAACAAGAAATCTATAAAAAATGATGCATATACATCAGATATAGTATGCTGGTAATGTCCTGTGGCACTAGTTTTTCATCTGTGCGAATACCATGATTAATTAATTAAAATGAAAGACTCCGTTAGTAATTTAATTTTATTTGTTCACTGTACTGGGACCTCAAACCTTTCAAATACAAGTTTGTTAAATTCTTACTTGAATGATGATTTTATTTGAGTACCAGGCACTGCATCATACCTTTTCAGGAGCTTAGATTTTTAAATGACTGAAAGCTATAATTATTTTTTAATATATCCTAAATCATAAAAGTAAGTATTAATTTATTTTTCTAATTGAACTCATATATATATTGCATACAGAGTAAGTGTAATCATACCAAAAATCATGCTAAAGTATACATTGATTGATACCTAGTTGTCTTTTTATATTTCATAATCATGCTGGAAGGGCATAACAAGTGGGGTTCCACAGGGGTCTAGTTTTGGGACCGGTCCTGTTGACTATCTCATCAACGATTTAGATGATGGCGTAGAGAGTACGATTATTAAGTTTGCAGATGATACGAAGCTGGGAGGGGTTGCAAGTGCTTTAGAGGATAGAGTCAAATTTCAAAATGACCTGGACAAACTAGAGAAATGGCCTGAGGTAAATAGGATGAAGTTTAATAAGGACAAATGCAAGGTTTCACAGATACAGAATGGGAAGTGATTGTCTAGGAAGGAGTACTGATGAAAGGTAGTTTAGGGGTCATAGTGGATGATAAGTTAAACATGAGTCAACAGTGTGACATTGTTGCAAAATAAAGTAAACATGATTCTGGGATGCATTAACAGGAGTGTTGTGAGCAAGACATGAGAAGTAATTCTTCTGCTCTACTCTGTGCTGATTAAGTCTCAATGGGAGTATTGTGTCTAGTTCTGGACACCACATTTCAAGAAAGATGTGAAGAAATTCGGGAAAGTCCAGAGAAGAGCAACAAAAATGATTAAAGGTCTAGAAAATATGAGCTATGAGGGAAGACTGAAAGAATTGTGCTTATATAGTTTAGAAAGCAGAAGACTGAGAAGGGACATGAGAGCAGTTTTCAGGTATCTACAAGGGTATCACAGGAAGAAGGGGGAAATTGTTCTCCTTGGCCTCTGATGATAGGACAAGAAGCAATTGTCTTAAATTGCAGCAAGGGAGGTTTAAGCTGGGCATTAAGAAACATTTCCTAACTGTCAGAGTGGTTAAACACTGAAATAAATTGCCTAGGTAGGATGTGGAATCTCCGTCTCTGGGGATATTTAAGAGCAGGTTGGATAATCATCTCTCAAGGATGATCTAGACTGGTGCTGCTGTAAGGGCAGGGGACTGGACTTAATGACTGCTCACGGTTCCTTCCAGTTCTAGAATTCTAGTGTTCTATGATTCTATGATTTTTAGAATTGGTTTTCAGAAAGTTTTTATACTTAGTTTTAAAAGGACTTAGTTTAAAAAGGAATTGGGTTGATAACTCTTACCAACAAGTACAATGTTAGTATTTTTAAAGTCTCTTAACTATGACGGTGACGTAGTGGGGGTTGTGTTCACTCTGTTTGCTTTGTTACGTTGTATGTGATTTCTGCTATCCTGTACTGTTTTGTTGTAACCCTGTGTGTCTCAGTTTCCCTGGTCACTGTACTGGTACCCGGCTGGGGGTGGGAATGTTGGATGTGACTCACTGACGTGGAGGCTGCCCCATCTTAGCATGAACACAACAATAGCTCAGGCTGTCTTGTAACCTGAACCTAGGTGGAAGATTCAATTAGGGTTGCCAGATGGTTTAACCAAAAATACTGAACACCCCCACCCCCCAAAAAAACAGAGGGAGAGGGAGAGATTGAGCACTAAGACCCAGGGAAGGCATTGCTTCCCCTTGCTTGGGGTCTTTTGGCGTTTTGCTGGTGGCCATCTTGTTTTCTTGGTCAAGCCAGAACGCAGCTTCCCAGCAGAACCAGGTAAGCAGGGCGTATGGGGGCGGGGGTGTCTGGGGGCTGGGCTCGGTTGCTGAGTGTGTCTGTAGTGTTACCAGGTGTCCGGTATTTTCGCCTCCTGGCAGGGAAAAACCCCCAGAAAATACTGGATATTTTAGGTGTCTGGTATTTTCTGAATATTTTTACCGGACAAGAGGTGAAAATACTGGACTGTCTGGGTCAATACCGGACACCTGGCAACCCTAGATTCAATAGGTGACACCTTTGAAAGCTAGACAAAGGAGGAAGCAGGGCTGCCTGTAGAGTTGGGAGGATCTGCAAAGTGTGTTGATCCTCTTGGCTGGCAGAAAAGGCAGAGAGGGGGCCCAGGGCCAGTCCCCCTCTCCCCAAGTTGGATTGTTCTGACTGCTTCTGGTTCCTATGTTAACAAAAGTCTGTGCTATGCTGTATCCCTGTCAACGAATAAACCTTCTGTTCTGCTTGCTGGCTGATGGTCACATCAGACTGTGGGTGAGGGTACAGGGCCTGGTGACTCCCCCACACTCAGTGACACATGCATATAGAAATTGTTGCTGTAACATGCAGTATTGTAAGACAGGATGAAGATTCATGGCTTTAGTATAAAGGATGAGAGCTTTTCAGTCCCAGTTTGCTAACTGAAATCAGTTTTGTGTCAGTGGTGATTGGAACTCACATGACCTAGAGCATAATCCAATATTGATTTAAAGCAATGCAGGTTTTGCTGTAATTTTACTGGAAGCAGGATCAGACACCTGGTGATGGTTTGGTAAGTTTGTGAGCTGAGTTGAGTTGAATTTCTGTTATCAAATGCCATTGCTCAATTTCCTGTAAATATTCAAGTGCTCACATGGCAAACCACAGAAGCTAAGGCACCTTGCTGAGAATCCGAACAGAATAGCCAAGAATAACATGGTAATGTTATCTCCAGGACAAAGTGGGGGGCATGTAAGTGAGAAAATTTGAACCATCACTGCACATATTGCATTGTACCTGTTCTACGGGGCGTGGGAATAGAGAAATAGGACATAAGTTTCAATTATTTTAGTTCAGTACTTTTAGTGAATATTTATCTTCATAATATAAAAAAGCCTATCTTCTTTACTTGCCTTGGAATAGTTGTGTCTCTTGATCTGTCTCTGTACTCAATGTTGTTAGTTTGGGAGCTCAACACAGTTTTTCTTTTTTACATGTCTTTGAATATGTGCACAAAACAGACTACAGTCTGTTTTAACAAGTCTTTCTTTATGTTAGTAATAATTCACAGGAGTGTGATTGCTTCATTGCCCGCTGAGTCCATGTGCTAAGAAAATGTGTTCATTTTTTTCAGCCATTATGTTGCTTATAAATGTTTAAAATCAAAATAACTTAGTAATCTTTCGTATTATTTTCCCAAAGCTGCTACTTCGTTTTGTGTACATGTAATATGAATAAAACCCCCAGCTGATATGGTTTCCCTTATAGGAGGTGAATAACACATCTGAAATTACAATTATACATCTGTAGGAGGGCTTGCATAAGTTCAATTCACAAAAATCACTTCAATGTCCAGATTTTATTTTTCAGATTTTTTTAGTGATGTTCTGTGGTTGAGATTTTGTATGTTAACTTTCTGGTGAGTGTGATTTCCGACAGGTGTATTGAAACTCGTGGAAAACAGGGGTTTAAAATAGAAATGCTGACAATGCCTGCCTATCATAAATAAGTTGCACAGCACACACATTTTTATCCGGGTGACCCATCCCACCTACTGACCTCGTTGGGGATTTTCTCTTTTCTATGAGTGTTGTACCAAGATTCAGTGGTTCACTGTATATGTGCATTGGGGTAAGAGGCAGAGAGAGGAAACTGTGTCCACTCAGAGTAGTATGAGAGCTAAGAGAGAGTAGCATCAGGAATCCCTTTTCTGCTTTGTTGAAGAGGGGGAAAGTGGTTCTAATCTTAAGGACATTTCTTCCCTGGTTAGGGATCAGAGATTTTGATTGTCCCTTCAGTCCATAAGTCTGGTAGACTCCCTATTTTTCTTCAGCTCCAGGACATATAGGGAGAGCTCTCAAGTGCAAATGGTCTTTTAATGCCCTCTGCATGTTGTTTTTGCCCTCCTATGATTGTTATATGTTTCCGTTGCTCCATTACCTTTATGATTTGCTCACTGTGTCCTCTGATGGAGGATCTGCTCTTCTGTGTCTTACTGCCTAATTGCTTATGCTGTGTAGTTTTTCCCGTGGACTCTTTGACCCTGGGTTCTTGCATTCTAGCAACAGAGTGCAGACACCAGCTCTTACTGGTGACTGTACTGAAACTTTTTTCTAGAATACTTACATAATTTTAGGAAAAACAAATAAATATTTACATCTACCAAATCATTGTAATTTATGAACGTAAGATTTTCTTTTTGTGGACTTAATAATAATTGATAATGCTGTGAAAATGATATTTGCTTGTTTAATATCACTTTTCACAGCACAATTATTAGCTAACTGAGAGGCTGCAAAAATGATATTAACAAACAGACAAATATCACTTTTCACAGCCTCCCATCTTGCCACTAAGTCTGCAGTAAAAAGTGATAATTGCATGTTTGTTAATATCACTTCTCTCAGCAAGCCCCAGGGCAAATTAAGCCCTGTATGAGGGAGGTCGGGGGTGGGGGTGGGGGCAGGGAGATGATGGGTTGAATGCATGACAGGGAAGGCAGCGAGGGCCTGGGATGATGGGTGGATGAATATGGGGCAAGGCAACAAAAGGATTAGGGGGTGATAAGGAAAAGGCTGGATATAAACTGGGGAGGGCAGCAGAGGATTGGACCAATGAGGGGATAGATCAGGGCTGGGCAAGCTACGGCCCGGGAGCAGAATCTGGCCCAGAATTTAACACTTTGATCTGGCCCCCAGAATGCATCTGGCCACTTTCTATTTATATCCTACTGCCCGTGCCACCGAATTTCCACAAAGTGGCTCAGGCAGCAGGAACCTATTTAAATGGCTTCCAGCTTATGGCAGGGGCTGGAGCCCCACGCCTTTTAACTAGCTGCGGCAACTCTAAGCAGCCACCCAGCAATGCGGTAGTGGCAAGGAGGGGAGCCATGAGATCTTTGCTGGGTTTTTAATTCAAAGCCTCCAGCCCCAGACAACTCTGGGTATGACTAGTCCCCAACCCCCGCCCTTCTGCCCCCGACCCTGCCCCTTCTTGAGGGGTGGAGTTGAGCCGTGACCACATTGCAAAATTTATTAAGTGGCCCCTCTGCAAAAATTATTGCCCACCTGTAGGATAGATGCAGGGCCAGGAAAATGGTGTCTAAAGGTGATGTGTTCTCTCTCCTCCTCCTATTACCAACCAGGTGGCTGTTGTGGCCACGTGAAAAGCCTCTGGTGGCAACATTTGAGAAGTGCTGTCCTTGGCTTCTGTCTGTTCATCTCTGGTTTCAGGTATACTAGGGTATTGTGCACCAGCATATTAATGGCTCACCTTAAGTTTGTTTTTTAATTGTTTGTGTGCACCTAGTCGGTTTTCTGCTAAAAGAGCATGGTTCATAAGAACAGCTGGATCAAGTGTCTCAGTGAGCATGCACCGGATATTTATACCTGCTAGCATCAGCAGAATAACTCTTTTTGCCCTGGTTTGGGAGTAGGGTTGCCAGGTGTCCGGTATTCTACCGGACAGTCCGGTATTTGCGCTCTTTGTACGGTAAAAAAAATCAGAAAATACCGGACATGTGCAATGTCCGGTATTCTCTGATTTTTCCGGCTGCGCACCGGACGGAAGCCTGGCGTGGGCGGGGGGAGCGGCTGGATCGGCACTGGGAGCCTGTGATTGCGCAGAGACCTGGCGGGGGTGGGGGTGGGAGTGGCTGGGAGGCGGGGTTGCGATCGCCGCTTTGGGCGCCCCAGAATGGGGGGGGGTGGTTATCCTGCGTGTGTGTGTTGTGTGGTTTTTGGTTTTTTTTGCTCAACCAAAAAATACCGCAAGTCCGGTATTTTTTTGGGAGACCATCTGGCAACTCTACCAGATGGGGGACCCGAATAACGGACAGTCTGGGCAAAAAACGGACACCTGGCAACCCTAAGGGGGGAAGATATGTTTCTTACCCTTTTATGCTCAGATAAGACATCTTCCCCTTGTTCCAGACCTTGGTGGTCTGTCTTGGACTTAGTTACTATTGTTTAACCCTCTTGATGCCTGTATGTATATTTACAGTTCTTTGTTCTTTCCTGTAAGAATCACATCCTGCCTTTGGGATCTCTAATTGTGTGCAATGCATTCAGCATCACTTTCCATTTTTGTGTCATTTCTTCTTTTACTCTGTGTATAGGTCTGCATAACATCTTGTGCTGCTATACTGTGTGTATTTCTCCTTAGTCATAGCTTATGTTAGAATTTTGTCTTGGGCATCTCCAATAATTATTTTATCTGAACTGTCATGAAATAGAACACAAAGGAGCAATGGGGAAAGAGTGAAGGTCGTTTCTTGACCCTCCTCCCATCACACGACCTAGATCAGGGTTCCAAAGCTGAATACCACAATCACATACTTGAGTCAGTAGTCATTGAATTTCGTTGTTACTGTTACACAACACATGTCCCACAAGCTGCTCCCTGACTTCAATATTGGTAGCATCAGCTTATGAGCAAATGCAGGTGTGGGAGGACAGAACTCCTTTCTGTGTTAGAGCTGAAGGTTCCAACTGCAGTCAGCCAGAGAAATTTGTGGGAAAGGCTAGGCCAGTTTTTTTAGGACAACTGGCTTTGAAATATGCCATATCTCTCAGTGGCCAACACACATATGTTGAACTAATTATCAGACCTTGGGGAGGAGCTGTTTTTTTTGTTTGCCTCTGCCAGTGGGAACACATGCTTTATTGGCAGATACCACAGAAATGGATGTGAGTGAAAGGATTATTTTGTAGTTAGAAATAAGGCATTTGTCTTAATTTGTCTGACCAATACCACGTGGATTAAAAATGAGTGGGAAGTGGTATTAATGACAGATTGATCATTATTATTATTACCTTTGTATTACTGTAGCACTTGGGGGCCCTAGTCCTAGAACAGGACTCCATCGTGCTAAGTGCTATATACAGAACAAAACAACGGTTCCTGTCCCAAAGAGCTTGCAATCCAAGTATTAAGAGAAAAAGCTGATATAGACAGTGAGGTGGGAAAATACAAAGAAACGGTATTGGTCAACATGATGAGCTGATGTCAGAGAGATGGGCTGAGGTTTTAGTTTGGATAGAAGGTGACATCTGAAGTAGAGATGTAACTCTGGGAGTTGTCAGTGTTGAGATGGTAACTGAATTTGTTTGCAGCTGAGATAACTCAGAGAGAAAATATTCCCTTAGATAGAAATCTGACCATCTCTATGACTATTTGTAGGACCCTTTTTGAAAGTATTCATGTATTTAAGTGAAGTAACTATTCACTTCTAGTGTTGTATAAATATTTTTAAATGTTTTTCTTGTAATAAAATCTGTGGTAATTTATTAGTATATTGAGTCAGGATTTGGGTGTAGGATAAATTGCCTTTCTGGCCCTCAATAGAGCAACTTTATGCATCTGTACAGGTTGGAACTTCATTTACCTAAAGGAGCTGGCATTTGAGTGTTTTTAGCAGTCATGTGGCCAGGTTTAAGACTCTGTGGAAACACCAGATTATCTGAGGGGTAGCCGTGTTAGTCTGAATCTGTATAAACAATGAGAAGTCCTGTGGCACCTTCCAGACTAACAGATTTATTGGAGCATAAGCTTTCGTGGGCAAAGACCCACTTTGTCATATATATGACTAAGTGGGTCTTTGCCCACGAAAGCTTATGCTCCAATAAATCTGTTACCAGATTATCTATAGATTTGCTCAGCAATATGGTATTGTGTTTTATTTGTATTTTTCCCCCTTTTTCGCTCTATGCTACTTTCCTCTGAATGATATCATGATCAACTCTATGAGCTGCAGCAATAATCATGTCATTAGCAATTTATGCATACTTCAAGAATACCACCAAGTGTTCCAGTATTCTTTTTCTGGAATTTTCCCTTGTCTGATTTAATTCCTGATGATGATGTACAAAATCTGTAATGTCCCCCATACGCATATTAAACAGACAAATAGATTCCTCATTCAGTTTCAGTTGTCAGTATTGATTTTTCTAATCCAATATTATAAAATTTCTCAGCCAATTTCAGTTGCCAGTATTGATCTTTCTACTCCAATACTGTAAATATCATCCTCCCTGTCAGATGGATTTGTATGGAATAGTGTTGCCTGCTAATGGTTCTACATGTACATTCTCTTTACCTCATTCTCGTTTTAGGGATTCAAAATACTAATGCATTGAGTTGAAACATCAAATTTCTATTAATTTCTGGTTTCTCTGCCTGCCACATATAGTAAAATTTACTTTTCTGCAGCTATGGACCTCAACACAATTGTGAAGAGTGTGCTCTTGTATGGATGTGAGAGCTGGCATACTAAAAAGTCTTCAAATCACAAGCTACAGACATTCATAAACATATGCCTGAGGTACATCCTTCACATCAAATGCCAAGACTGTCACAAATGAGGAGCTTTGGAACAGAGCAGGACAAGAGCCACTTGACGTTCAAATTAAGAGAAGAAAGTGGGGATGGCTAGCCCACACTCTCAGAAAGCCATTGTCCAGCATAGTCCGTCAAGCTCTCACATGCAACCCGCAAGGAAAACGCAAAAGAGGAAGACCTTGGACAACATGGAGAAGATCTACTGAGATTGAAGAACAACAACTGAGGTACTCCTGAAGTCAGCTAAAAGTTTTGTCCTAAGACAGAAGTGGAGGAGACATGTAGATGACCTATGCTCCACTCGGAGTACAAGGGTTTAAGAAGAAGCAGCAGCTGTGGACCACTGGTGAAATACTGTGAAAATGTGCTGTTCGTATTAGAGCAGCTCAGTCTTTCCTTCACATTGCTGAATGGTATAAATTAAATTAGGTAAAGCTAACGGGAAGTTAACTGAGAAGTCTGCTGGTGCTCCACAGAATATATCTGCATTCCATAAGAGCCACTCTGAAAGACTCTCAGAAAGTGGTTGCTATCTTCAAACTGCACTGTGGTCCTCTGTCTGGCAGACCTAATGTTGCCTTCTTGAAGATACAACACAAAATACAATATTCAGTGCATTGGAATTTAAAATAAATCAGGTTCCCACCTCTTTACTGCATAAGATTTGGCTTGTCAGTAGATTGGGTATTCCTCACTGACTTGGCATCCAATAGGATAGCATTGAGAGAATAGATTCATTTATTAGCATTTCAGACATAGTAATCAAGAATGAGCAAATCTATCAATTTAAAAGGATATTATACTATTTGATGATGTGCTTGTAATAGTTTGATTGAAAGAGAGATACTTTGTCAACTTCAGTTAATAGTAAAGTAATCTTTTTTTTAATTTTTTTTATTTTTTTTATTTTATTTTTTTTTTTTACAATATCTACTGAAATGTTGGGAACTGGCTTAGTTTTATTTTATTGAGCAGTAATTCTGGTGTTCAGATTTGGCCAGATTTCTATTTGAGGAGTTCTGAAACTATGTCTGCAACCACATTCTTCCCCAATAAGATCAACTCCTTATCACATGGAGCCAGGCCTAGGTGGTGAGGGTGGAGGAAGGGAACTGCCCCCCCTCACCACATTCCTGGATTTGTAAGAAGTCATCTCCAACTGGCTGAGATGAGGACCATGGGTTTCTTCTCAGACTCTCTGTACTCTGGGGTATCATGACCTTCTTAGTCTCCCTGAAGAGTTAGAGTGGAAGTGAATGATTTTTTTCTGGATGCCCCTGAAAGTGTTAGGTGGCTAAAAACAGAGAGCTTTGAGTGGGGTAGAAAGTCAACCGGCTATCCCTTTTCCAGCAGACTGCTTCACATAAGATAGAGGAACCAAGATTTTGCTCCTATGAGTATAGGAATGGGGAGGGGTTGTTTGAAACTGGATTTCTTTAGTTTTCTTCTGTTCAAGGCAGGAGAGCAGATGGACTTTTTACTCTCTCTCTCTCTCTCTCTCTCTCTCTCTCTCTCCAGAAAATTTAAGGAAGCACACAAGAGTTTCTTCTTTGTTGTTGTTTGGAAGGGAGCCGCTGGGGGGTTTCTTCTCCCACTTCTTCCATTCCTCAAGGGAGAGATGATCCAGGCAGAGCTGGAGTATCACCAGTCATTTCTATACACAAATTCCTCTATTCACTGACAGTTTCCCCATGCTGACTTGCATATTTAGGGAAGCCCATATTTTGTGTAATCAATCCTGTCTTGGTGGAAATTGGTACCTGAGAACTCTGTTCTGTGCAATCTGTGCCTGAAACTGAGGTAGAAAAAACTGTTTGGTCAGATCAAATTGAGAATCAAAGCAAGTATGCATCTCTTTTGAAGCAAACACATGTTATTTAGATCAATACAAATGGAAAGGCCTTTTTACAAGCTGTTTCAATCAATGTTGATATATTTTCCTAAATACAAACAAAACAACCTTAAAACAACAACAACAACGAAACATTGATACAATGGCAATGTGTCATTAACATAAAGGACTTAAAATGACAGATAATTTTATTTGCAAAGTCACAATTGGATTGGTTCATAAATAGAACAAAATATGGAAATAGACTGATCATGCTGTCCATCTTAGGATGCATGCCACATATCCTTTGGTAACTGCTGGCAGAAGGCTCCAGTATACAGATTTGAGTTCCTAAAACCATGTGGTAGGTAAAGTTGAAAAATCTTTTGAAAAATACATCAAAAAGTTACAGTGACACAACACGGGTTATTTCTGTATCGAAGAAAGGAGCTAGTGTACTTTTCTGTTCAGCAGTTCTTCACCCACAAATGCTCCTATTTTCTAAGAATATTTTTGAGCCTCCTAAGATGTTACTTGAAAAATAAATACTAGATACTGTTAATTCTTAGCATTTTGCTCTAACACTATTTAAATAAAAACAAACCGATACACTAAATTTATATTTCTTGGTGCCTTATTTAGAATGGATTAAATCTTGATTTTTATAGACTATTTTAAATCTTTTTTTTTTGTAGTCAGACACTATTGTCTTTTATGAGTGGAGGGCATTGTGGGTACTATCGAAAATAAGTAATACCTACTGATCATCTGCATGTTTGTTATTACTGTTTATTTAGTAGGCAGAATGAAAACAGATACATAAACAGCATGATAAGGCAAAGGAAGAGGTTTGTAAATAATCCCTGTGGTGTAACTTTGCGAGAATTGATGGGGCAGGCTCCCGTGTACTGCGTCTGTGCACTGGTTCTGAGTGGAGGCAAAATTGGAGACAGGCTTAAGGAAGGAGTATAGAAGCTATCTGAGGCCAATCCTTTTGTCTGACTCCTACATAGAGAAAACGGAAGGGGACAGTAGCCCTTGTACTAGCCCATAGGTACACCTGCAAATGCAGACACAGCTGTGGCTAACTACTCTTGTGTATGCATGTTGCATACTTTGCTTCTATTCAGCCTTAGAGCTCTGTACAAAAGCCAGGTAAGGCATCTTTGGGAGTGGTTAATTCTACATAGAATTTAAAAATATCAGTAAAATATTGTGATATTGCGCTCCCATATTTTTATGGAAGAATGTTTCTGAATGTTAATGAAAGAATATGCTTAATTTGAATATGGTTTGTGCAACATCTGGCATGTAAGTTATCATTGGAGAGCTTGTAATCCTCTGAATGTGTATATTCTGTAATTGTGCATGTACCATTCCTGTATTTGAAATTAGAACTATGTAGTATAAGCCCATTTATGTCCCTAGAAAAGCTAATGAGAGCTATTAGTAGTACTCAAGGAACTTAATGGCCTGGTAGTCATGACATGGTATCTGAATAGTCTTGCTTTTCCTGAAAGCCTAGATTATGGTTGGTCATGCCAAGGCATATGGCCAGGTCACCTGATGCTGGAACCCAAATACCAACCCATGTGGTATTTTTCCATGGGGATATGAAAAGGTTGAAACTGGACACACAGGATTCCCGCCTTGGGCAAAATCTATTTATAGGCAGGAAACCAAACAGTTGGCAGACCCTTTGCTTATCACCAACATGACTGCTGGAAACATATAAGATTGAACAGGGGGAAGGATCTTGCCCAAGCTAGGAGGCTGCCTAGTTTGTGAGAAATGATGAGTAGAAGTACTTTAGGGCAAGAAATTGCATGTAACAAGTTTCCCAGAGTAATAAGATTACCCGGAATGTTTTATTTAGTTCAGTAACTTACTTTGATCTGTCTGATGTCACTTGTAACCACTTAAATCCTACTTTTTATGCTTAATAAAATCACTCTTTTTATTATGAAACCCAGGGTAAATAATTGCTACCTCACCAGGGGGAGAGGGGAGGACAACAGCTGTGCATCTCTCTCTCATTGATAAAGTGAGCAAACAAGTTACGTGCTTGCTCTGTATAAAATTTTTATGCAGAGTAGGACAGATTTATCTGGGGTTCTGGTCCCATTGGGGCTGTGCACCTGGTTGCTGTGTCTAGTCCTTGTGACTGAGCCTTCCCAGAACTGAGCTTCTTTTAGTGTCTGCAGTGGGCTGTGACCCCAATTCTGTACCTTTATTGGAGGAGACCAGAGGTTTTGGCTCAGCAGTACAAGGTGGTGGGGTACCTGAGAGGGCATGCCGGCAAGCTCAGTGGTATAATCAGCCCATCAGATGACAGTTTCCAGGGAATCTCTGTGATCCAGCCAATCGCAAATATGCTCACTGGTAATGCCTAATATAGGTCTGTACTTTGAAAAACATTTGAAAAATGGTAAGTAGGATTGGGCGTCAATTAGCTAATACATTTAATAAGGTCACATAAGCAAATAATTTCTAAAGTTTATTACAAAATTCTGTATTCCACATTGTCATTTTTATTGATGGGTTGGTACTTATTTAAAATGCACCATAGTATACACTGACTCATGCAAGAACCATCACAGTATTCCTGATGCATGAAATGACTAG
The DNA here is from genome assembly GCA_032595735.1 of Pelochelys cantorii. Lineage (NCBI taxonomy): Eukaryota > Metazoa > Chordata > Testudines > Trionychidae > Pelochelys > Pelochelys cantorii. Next base: position 32,109,979 of record CM064331.1, read on the forward strand.
TTCAAACAATAGGCTCAGTGTTTGTGATGGAAATGTAACAGGAAAATAGAGAAGAGCTGAGACCAATAAGTGAAGTGCCAAGAGGTTCATTACTCCTGGAATTAATAAACGTGTCATATGATGTAATTTGGCATTGTACTTTCATTCTTTGCAGAAGTTGATTTCATTTCTTATTAGATGAGTTAGTTTGCTGACTGTTTACTGCAAGCTAACTTTATTCAATATTTTAAGCAGAAATTGTTGCATTTACAGAGTTGTACTGTGTACAATTTTCAAAAATCCTACATGGTATAGGAGCCTAAGATCCATTTATAAAAAGGACTTAAGGAGTCAGTAGGACATGCTATGCAAGTCTTAAACACACCTCTCCTCCCACTCCAAAATATATCAGTATCAAAACAAAAGTTAAATTAGTCAAACATAATTCACATCAGTGTAGAGCCCTGCACAGAAACAAAGGGATGAAGGGGAGCTTTGAAAAGAGAAGCACCTCTTTAGTGCCTCCTTGTAGCTGGGTGCAGCCCTTCTCTTATCCTCTGTCAGCCAGCCTTGGTGGGTCTTCAATGGCTTGGCCATCAGGTTGTCACAAAGTGCAAATGAACTTGGGTATTAAACAGTCTGTTTGGCTTCCCTAGGGTCTCCAGTCCTGGCTCTGGCTCTTTTACATACATCCCTTTGTTTGGGCTCCCAAATAAGTCCTATGCCCCTCTGGGGATTTATCCCAACTTATCCTGTAACCTATAGTGGAACCTGACCATCCCACTAATCCAGCTTCTAACTCAGGGACCCTATAAAGAGAGTGATCACATACAGCTTGCTCTAGTTAGTTGTGGCTTCTTCCCTAGACCTTTTCTTACCTGGCTCCTTTAGCTTTACCCTTATTCTCTCTCTCTCTGTCTCTCTCTCCCCCCCAAACCTAGCCATACAAAATATAGGTAGAATACAAACACTGGCTATCCTTTTAGCTTCTTTGGCCATAGTAGAAAACCATTTCTTTTCCTCTCTGGTGCCAGCCAGGAACTGAATTGCTAAGGCCGGACTTCTCCTTTTTATCTGGTACAGCAGGGCCCTGATTGGCTGTGGGTAGCCCTTCAGATCTGTGGTTTCTAAAGTAAACTCTCAATCAAGTTTACTGTAGGTAAAGTTGGAGGATCCATCTTCAATTCTGTTTTCCTATCAGGTTACTGCTTCTTGTGTCTAATAGGACATGGGTCTCCCAGCAGAGAGCCACAAAGGTCAAATGCACCCCATCTGAGGCACAGAGATGTTTCATATATTTTAAGGGGATTGGGTTATCTACATAACCCAATCAATAAACCTTACCCAGTAATTTCTGTAGCAAGGTCATAACCTCTGTTTGAGCTGCAACATATATTTTAGAAAGATATCTCAAGTTGGTATAAATACTTCTAGTACCAGAGAACTCACCCTATTTTTAGGTAAGTTGGTCCTGTGGTTGATTATCTTCACTGTTAACATTTTGCTCTTTGTTTTCAACTGCTGGATTTTTAAAGCCTTTTTCTGCTATATTGTACAACTGTTTAATACAGATTGAACCTCTCTAATCTGGCACCCTCAGGACCTGATTGGTGCTGAACCAGAGAGTTTGCCAAACCACAGGAGGTCAGTATTGTCTAGCAGCATTACTAACACTTGCATTGCTTACTGGGCTCTTAGAAGACATTTAGGGGTAAATTAGAACTAAATAACAGCACAGAACACTGAGGCTGTCTCTAAACTACATCCCTTTTCTTGAAAAAGGGATGTAAATTAGACACTTTGATATTGCAAATGAAGCCAGGATTTAAATTTCCTGCACTTCATTTGCATAGTGGCGGCCGCACTTTTTCCGAAACAGGGCTTTTCAAAAGAAAAACGGCTGTTTAGATGGGAATCTCTCGAGAATAAAACCCTTTTTCGAAAGATCCTGTACTCCTCATTTTCTCTTTCATTGAATTCCATATCTGCTTTTCCATTTTGTCTGGAATTGTCATTCAAATTCAAAATAAAACTTTGGCTAGTATAAAATTGATGAGAACCTTTTGCTAAGGTGCAAAACAGGCAACATCATGTGACAGATTTCATAATCTAGAATTACTTCTCTGTTTTTCTGAAATCTATATCAAATACAAATTATTCATCGTCATTTTTGTATCTGAAGTTCTGAATATTGACTAGGGATCTGTATTTCAAATGGAAGTTCTCTGGAAAACACCTTTCAGGTTCAACAACGAAGAAGCTAGATGGGACTCATAGTCCATCAGCAAAGACATACCATCAAACCTTTATCACATTTTAATGAGAACTAAGTAGTTGAGTAAAAAATCAAAGAAGGCAATGCTGCAAAGGATGGAAAATGAAGATTTGTACTATGTAGTGAACTTCAGTTCTGAGAGCTAATAAACATTGGGAACAGAAATCTGAATATCAATAATTAGTGCTCCTGACAGGTGTCATATGGAAGCAACACAGTTGTAACAGACACTTGTGTGTTTCCATGATACTGGCACAATGCTTTGTTTCTTGAATCCTCCTTGTGTTTATTCTTAAGAAAGGAAATGGAGTAATTACAAGGGAATACGTTTTTTATTTGTGTGTTGTCTTTGTAAGTTGTAGAGAAGTTCTCCTCAAGGTACAAGCGACAACTATTGTCATAAATAATTTTTGACTACACTTCCAGCCTATCACATCTCCCTCTGAGTCATAACCCTGCTTTCCCATCCTGCTGCCTAAGGTGTGAAGTGTCAAAAAATTATCACTACTTTTTGGCAGTTGAGCTATCTTCTGGCATCTCCTGCTGTTAAGAGATGTTTTCCACAGGTTGCTATAGCACTAATTTTACTTTTGTTCAGGGATCTGGAAAAACTTTAGGAACTTGGTTATTTGGCTTGGGTATTACGTTTACATACTCTCAGTCAATCCACATAAGGGATTCCTGGCTTGTATTTGACTCCCGCCTGACTCTGCTGACAACGTATGCAAAGGTCCCTAGGAATGCAAAGTCAGTTGTTAAACCATATAAGCTATGAGCTAACCTTGTAACTAGCTCAGGTTTACATTCCATTTCATCTTGTTGCTTGTGCTTTCATACCTTTGCTTCTGTAAGAACATCCTCTTAGGGGATGAAGTCAGCATAATTTATTTTTTGAAAGTTTAGACTTGTTGCAAACAATTAATGTCTTGTGGAGCTGAAATAAGGCAAGGTCTTTCATGTATCATGGTAAGTAAAAATTGGACACACTGGTTTGTCTTGTTTTCTGATTGCACACAGGCCCACTGGTGAGGGGCAAAGGAGGCAGTTTCTCCGGGGCCTGGCGATTCAAAGGGACTTGGGCCTCCCAGCTGCCACTGATGCTGCTGCAGCAGCAGCCAGAGCCCCAGCTCCTTTCAATTGCCATGGGAGCACCATGCTCTCCCCGTAACTCCGAGAGCTTGGGTGGGAGGGGCCCAGAGCCATGCTCCTGGCAGTGCTAAGGGCTGCGTGCCCCAGCCCTGCCCCTTATGCTATTAGCCCCGCTGTTTGCACATTTATATTAGGACAGCCATCTCGTGTGAAATCATTAAAGTATACATAGCAAGGACGGGCAATAATAAAATGGCGACGGTTCAGCAGGGTTAGTCCCTGGTGGGCCGCTGCCGCTATACTTACCTGCACCTCTGCACGTACGGGTGATTACAGCTCCCCTTGACTAAGAGAGGTGGTCTTCCACCAATGGGAGCTGTGATCTGTGCCTCTGCAGGTACAGGAGGTAAATACGGTGTGTGGGGGCTAGGGATGTAAGTGAGTAGTTGACTATCTGATATCCAATAAGCATAAGCTTATGCTTATTTGAATAATGACTTGAGTAGTTGCTTCCCTCCCCCCTTTGCTGCCTCTATAAGAGAGAGGCAGTAAGGGTGGTGGAGCAGGAGTTGGTGCTGTGGGGAGCCGGCTTAAAAGCCATCCCCCCCAGCACCGTCTCTCCTAGGGGGCAGGGGAAGCAGAGGCACAGCAGGGAAATGGCACGAGCGGGGACTGAAGCAGTCCTGCTCACACACCGGTTCCCAATACAGCACTTCAGCCTTTAAAATGTATCAACAACCCTGCTTCAAAAGTTTATGTCCATTGGGCCATGTCTGCATCTTTCACCTCCCTGTGCTTCCAGATGAAGGCGTAAGGGGCAATGGAGAACAACCATCTCTTCATTTCTTTCCTACCCCTTGTGACATTGGTGCCGAACAGTTCTCATCTTCTCCAACCAACGCTGCTTGGGAATCACCCACAGTGAGCACTCATAAGCACCGTCACTCGAAGGAGAAAGGGAGGTTACTTACAGTGTATTAACTGGAGTTCTTTGAGGTGTGTGGTCCCCATTGTCTACCATCCTTCCCCTCTGCTTGGATATTCTTATTTGCAGTAGAGCAGGAACTGGAGAGGGAGTTGATCTGTGCTGCCCCTTACGCTTTTCGTTGGGAGCACACAGAGGTGAAGAGCATCGGCAAAGAGCAGCAGACATTGCTATTGAAGAATGCCTCGTCCCAGATACAAAGAGTGCATGTGCCCTCATTGTGAATACCCACAGAGACCACACACCTTGAAGAACTCCAGTTAATGTAATGTTCCTTGTGTTTTTTTCTCATGATGACACAATGAGCGATACGTTTTTTAAATATGCGTGTTAGTAAACCATACAGAGCTATGTAAAACTAGAAGCCCTGAAAAAACTTACAGCAGTGATCAGTTTTAGGGACATTTCTGGAAAGACTACATAAATATTCTTCAATTAAGCATTTCAAAACATAAATCTTTTTTGTCAAAAATCCAAAAATTTCTCCAGAACAGAAAAATTGTTATATATAGTGTCTGATTTCTGAAGGCTTTTTGGTTATGACTTTTGAAGCTAATGAAGTTATGGCTGTGTGGACAAGATATTCTATAGAATTATTTCTGTGCAAAGAAAACTCTTTTCTACGTTTTATTCATTCTTTTAGAAATGAACTTTTATAAAATATATAATAAATAGATTGTAATTTTGTACCACAGTACTTCAAGTGTAGGACCACAGAGAGGGCGAGAGATCAGACAGTCATAAAATGGTAAAGCTTTAGGGTTTTTTTTAATGCTACTCAGGACTGAATCCATTAAGAGCCAAACAAAGCACATCTGTGTTGTTGTCCCTCCTGACTGTCAGCATACAGTACATTCAAATATTTCAGCCAGAAGGCGTTTTATAAAAACAGCTTTCAAGATGTGCTCTTGAAAATGCATTTGTGTACTCATTATGCAGTGCTATCTTTTGTCAGTGGGGAACTCTGTAAATAAAGAACCAAGGTCTAATATTGCAGTAGCTGATGGCAGTAAAATAAACTATAACAGAATAACCTACTTTGCTTTATGCACCTTGCTAGTGTACAGCTGTGACCAGTCTGTAACTCCCCCCCTCCCTCCAAAAAAAGTCTTTTTTGTTGTTGCAAAGCCTTGAAACATTTAAGGAGGCTTTGGAGGGGAAAATGTATTTTCATCATCAAATCTATTATGTTCATAATCTACTAATATACCTATCTTACATTTGACATCTTGTATAAAACAACTACTTTATAATGCTATATGCACATGGAAATAGTGCAACAACTTAAAATGTATATATTTCTTTTTTATTATCAAAGCTGTGTACCGAGATTAATCCTTGCAACCACTTCTGTGAGATAGGTAAATAACAGTATTGTCATTCCCATTTCACAGGTGGAATAACTTGAGACAACAGTGTTAAATGACTTGTTCAAAGTCACAGAGCAATTGGATGGTAGGAATTTAGGAGTCCCAGGATTTTAGTCCAGCCCATTGTACAAAGACCACATTGCTCTTCCAATGTATTCTGCAGCTGATCTGCTAATTTCAGCTATAGTGGTTGCCATTTAAAGATCAACATCAGCCAGTCAATACCATACAATTACTTCCTATTCAATGTACAGGTGAAAAACTGCAACATCTGCAAAGATATATGGGTATGTCTACACTAGCCCCCTAGTTCGAACTAGGGAGGCTAATGTAGGCATTCGAATAAATGAGGTTTAACAGGTAGTTCGAACTAGGGCTTTATTTCGAACTACTGGGTCCCTGCCGTGTGTAGACGTGGGCAGTTAGTCCGGACTTGTAAATTTCAAAAAAAAAAAAAAAAAAAAAAAAAAAAATGGCGACCGGCTGGGAAGATGCAAATCAAGCGTGGGATATTTAAATCCCGGGCTTGATTTGCAACTTTGAATGCCTACATTAGCCTCCCTAGTTCGAACTAGGGGGCTAGTGTAGACATACCCTATTAGAATACAGTTATGCTGCTACCTGTTTGCCTTTATATTTTGCTGCCTTAATTGCTCCTATTACAGATTTTATCTTATGCTAAGTAGAGTAAAATTTTTGTACTGGACACTTGTTGGAACAATGAATCATCATGCCAAATTTGACTCTTGTACTAAACAATACAATAGGACAAATGTTAAAGTAATTAGAAGTTTGCTACCAAAAATGTGTTTATCCCATATTGATGCAATAGGTCATTAGTATAAAAGTATCAACTTTTCAGAATGTGTAGAATGGCTTACAATATATAAGAAATTAGGAATTAAAACTAGTCTAGAGCACTGCATTCTGACTTCTGAGAAAAATATATCTTATCTGATATATATATCTAATTTAAAAGCTAAATATTGCAGTAAGATAAACTTGCATAATACCTACCAATAAGAGGTTGAAATTCGAGAAAGGTGGACTGCTTCCAGTCAGCTCACACAGGAGTCAATCCAGTTATACAGTGTGAAGTGCAATTGTAGTGTTGTCGTTCCAGAGCTATTAGAAAGACAAGGTGGGCGAGATAATATTTTTTTTTTGATCAACTTCTGTTGGTGAGAGACAGACAAGCGTTCAAGCCACAAGGTTAGTTCATCTTATTCAGCTTGTCTCAGTTATGCAGTAACATTTCTACCTTGTTAGTATTGCTACACTATTTGTATACTCTCTAAGGGTATGTCTAGATTACAGGGTTTTTTCGAAAGAAGTGGCCTTTTTCTGAAAAAAACTTCACCTGCGTCTAGACTGCCATTGCATTCTTTTGAAATTAAAAAAAGAATGCAGCGGTTTTTCGACAGCAGTAAACCTCATTTTACGAGGAAGGAATGCCTTTATTCGAAAGAGCTCGTTCGAAAAAAGGCATTCTTGAATGCAAACAGGGCTTTTTCGAAAGAGAGCATCCAGATTGCCTGGGTGCTCTTAAGAAAAAGCAAATCGCTTTTTCAGAAGTCACATGGCTGTTTAGACAATCTCTTTCGAAAGAGGCTTGTAGTCTAGACTTACCCTAAGTGTGCTGTTGCTGAGCTATATCCCTGTTCCTTAGCAGTGGCCTCTACTGGGCACAGTCTTACAACTGGGCATTGAACTTCACTTTTCTGAGCCTTTTTTTGTTGGACTATTGGTTTCTGAATTGCTATTCTATTAGCATGATGAACTAATTGACCTGGCAGGACTCCCTGTGGAATTGCAGCTTCTGCTTAGATCATCAGGAGTACAATTTGTTGTTTCATTTCCTCTTGGAGTCCCATCAGGGAAATTGAATTGTGAAAAAGACTACCTGCTGGGAGCATTCAGTCCTCATGACTGAATAAGTAACTTTATTTTTTGTACTATCTTAATTAACAACAACAACAAAAAGACTTTGTTATGAAGGAGTCTGCTGTGATTCTGATACAGATGACTAACTTCAGTTAGAGATGCATTTGATCCACATGGCCTCTTGAAAGTTGGGGCCCCTGTGCAGGTGCAAATTTAGCACAAAGCTTCAACAAACCATAAGAGCTTTATTCAAAATAACTTACTACAGTGCTTGCAGACCATTACTGAGATTGAAATCTACAGGTATTAACTTTTTGTAAAGACATTGTGAGGGATCTAGTTTATCTATGTACAAATAACTTTCATTAATATTAATACCAGTGAGCTGTTTGCAAGTATCAATGACCGTACATGCCCATAAATATTTTGTTTTTCTGTTATAGCATAGGGAGTGGTGTGATCTTATTCAAAAGACCCATATTGTTTTGTGAGTTTGAATCATGAGTGGTTCACATACTCCAATTATATACAGAAATATCCAAAACAAAACAGCTGAAATGTATGCAAAGTAAAATCACTAACATTTACCTTGCAATACTAGATTTATTTTACAAAGTATTGCCAAATTCAACTGTACATTTCATAGACAAAGAAACCTAAAAGAAAAAAATTGTGACCATATACCAAAAAATACAGGTGCAGAAATTACACTTCATAAATGTATAATGCTAAAAAGCTTTTTCAGTTTGCTAGGATCCAGAATAAGGGACATATATAATAGTGCAGGAAGCAAATGTGATGTGAGAGCAGTTCTTTAGCATATCTAGCATATTCTATAATCTCAGTTTCATGATCCAGCATCTCAGATATATATCTAAAAATAAAATAGGTAAACAAGCAGCATATTGGTGTTAGGCATGGGAAGTGGGTTATTGTATACAATTGTGGTATACCATATCACATTTTAATGAGACTTTATCTGGGATATACTGTTATAATTAAAAAAAGCATAGAGCAAAAGTTTAATCCCAGATTGAAATTTAATCTGTATTAAATTGGTGCTGCCCAACAGCATTAAGACAAATTTTCTGTTTTGCTGCATAGCATAAACTCACTAAGTCCACATTTTAGTATATTGCAGGTCCATAAATACTTAATAACAGTGTGTTCCTTAGGCTATGTCTACACTAGTGAATTTACAGCAGCACCGCTCTTCCGATGCAGCTGTGCTGCTGTAAGACTGCTTGAGTAGCTTGCTCTGTGCCACAGTGCAAGAGATCTCTACCTCAACAGCGGTATCTATGTTGGCAGGAGACGCTCTCCTGTCAACATGGCACTTTTCACACAAGCACATATGCCAACAAAACTTATATCACTCAGGAGTGCAGGGTTTTTTTACACCCTGAGCAACATAAGCTTTGTGGACATAAGTGGTAGTGTAGATATGGATCTTAATTTGCAGTGTTCTGCGGTATTGAATCTCAGGCAGATTCTGTACATGTGCTGGGTGGGGACACCAGTGTGAGTAACATCACATTATCAGCAAGCCATCAAGGAGCTTTATGTCATCATCAGATTCTGTCTCTTGTGTTCCTTCTTGGAATTAAAAAAAAATGGAGGTGGAGATAGGAGCTGTCTTGTCCTATCTGCAGAAAGGCAGCAGCAGCCTTTGCTCTGTTCCCATGGCTGGAGTTGCTACTTGCTGGTACCATGGTTCTTTCCCTTACCTCAGAAAAAATGAAAAAGGTTACAGTCTGAAGTCTACTTCTCATCCCACTCAAATCCAGCAGCAGCTTGTAAGGCTCTGCTCCTCTGATTTTTTGAGTACTTGATGTAGTCCCTATGCTACACCCAAAACTCATGAGAGCAGAGGAGACTGAGACATAGCCCTGGCCAGTGTTATGTGTCTGTCAAAATTTTAGCCACTGTTTAACTTAACTGTACATGTGCTCAGTAAATAAAGACATGATTTAAAGAGCCCTTTACATCATTTCTGCAGCTGTCAATTCCATTAAGTCCTTCTCCTGCTTTGGGTCCACTTGCTGGAGTATACCCATGTCTATTCTGCACTTTGGCACAGTGAAGCAGCAGTCATGCACCAGGAAGAACTGGTTTTTGCTAACTTAATAACTAAGAGTTGTGCACATAATTGGAATTTAAATCAGTTTGACTCTGATTTTGTTTTCTCATTTTTCTGAATTGAGCCCAGACACTCATGGCTGTACTGCATATGCCATGATGGGTATGACTCCAAACCAAATGTATCTTTCTGGATTTTTCTCTGTGCTTCAAAGGCAGTTTTTTGTGGGATTGGGCCAAAATCAGAAAAAAAAAACCTTGCTCCTATATTGATGTCCATGTTTTAATTCTCCATTACTCTGGGATCTTGGATTTATCGGATCTTATCCATTAAATAGACTGTTAGTTCTTCAAAGAGGCTGGTGCTGGTGTCAAATAATGAGTAGAAGAGATGTCAAAAACTGGTTTACAGTACTGCTGGGAGTGATTTAGCAGCTGATTTATGTTGTAGTGTAGACTTGCATGAATTTTTGCATCATAGAGCCTGTTTGTTTTACATTTTTCATTAGCACAACTAGAGCTCTGCTGTCACAAATCATCACTGTTCTCAGATGACCTGAGTCATATGGACAAAATGGGACAGGCACTCTGATGTTCTGATGATTCTCTACCTATAGTAGAGGGGAGCTTTTAGCTAGTGTCACATCATTTCTTCCACAGTTGGCTGAATGGGACTTTCCATGAGTGTGCTTTGAAATGTAGTTGGAGCCATGAATTTCCTGGGGTGGATAATCACTCTTTTTCCTAATAAGATCTTTCTTCTTTCTACTGTGTCCCGCATGGACTGAACCCCAGCAAAAGTAGAGAAACCACAGGATTGCTCTAAATTTTGCTGGCTAGGCTATTCTGTTGTATCAGAATTACATTTTGCTCTGGTTCTATCCCTGACATGTTCTGAAATGTCATTATTAATTCAGATTGAGAATGTGGCCATCAGATATATTGATTTCAATCATAACACAGAATACAAAGTTTGCAGTGCTCACTTCATTTTTAATACTAATATTTGCGCTGTAGAAACAAAATAAATAGTATTTTTAAATTCATGTAATACACGTGCTATAATTCAGTCTCTTTATCATGAAAGTTGAACTTACAAATGTAGAATTATGTATCAAAAATCTTCATTCAAAAATAAAACAATGTAAAACTTTAGAGCCTACGTTTCCACTCAGTTCTATTTCTTATTCAGCCATTCACTTTGACAAACAAGCTTTTTACATTTAAGGGAGATAATGCTTCACGCTTTTTATTAACAATGACACCTGAAAGTGAAAACAAGTGTTCTCATGGCACTGTTGCAGCTGGCATTGTAAGATATATACATACCAGATGTGCTGAAGATTCATGTCCCTTCATGTTTCAGTGTCCATGCCAGAAAACATGCATCCATAATGATGATGAGTTCTGCTCAGTAAAAATCCAGACACATCTGACATATCCATACGCCTCAATTGGAGTATCGTGTCCAGTTCTGGGCACCACATTTCAAGAAAGTTGTGGAGAAATTGGAGAAGGTCCAGAGAAGAGTAATAAAAATGATTAAAAGTCTAGAAAACATGAACCATTAGGCAAGGCTGAAAGAATCAGGCTTGTTTAGTTTGTAAAAGAGAAGACTGAGGGGGGACATCATAGACATTTTCAGGTATCTAAAAGAGTGTCACAGGGAGAAGCGGGGGGGGGGGGGGGAGTTGTTTTCCTTGGCCTCTGATGATAGAACAAGAAGCAATGGGCTTAAACTGCTGTGAGGTAGGTTTAGGTTGGACATTAGGAAAACTTCCTAACTGTCAGGATGGATAAACACTGGAATAAATTGCGTAGGGAGGTTGTGGAATCTCCATCACTGGAGATATTTAAGAGCAGGTTAGACAGACATCTATCATGGATGATATAGACCATGCTTGGTCCTGCCATGAGGGCAGGGAACTGGACTTGATGATCTCTTGAGGTCTTTCTAGTTCTAGAATTCTATGATTCTATGATTTTCATCATCTCAGTCAGATACCACCAGCAGAAGGTGACTTTGCTTTTTGGTGCTTTGGGTTCTGTAAAATGTTGCTCTTTTCAGACTTCTGAAAGCATGCTCCACACCTGCTCCTTCTCTTACTTATTTTGGAAGGCACTTCAGATTCTTGGGTCAAATGTTGTCACTATCTTTAGAAATCTCACATTAGTACCTTCTTTGTTTTTTGTCAAATCTGAAGTGCAAGTGTTCATAAAAAGAAAAACATTCTGGGGCATCATATGAAACAACAAAATGAAGTATATGGCAGAATGCTGGTAAAACAGAGCAAGAGAGAGAATTCTTCCCCAAGGAATTCAGTCACAAATTTAATTAACACATTATTTGTTTAAAAAGCAGCATCAGGATGAAAGCGTGTCTTCTGGAATGGTGGCCGAAGCATAAAGGGGCATACGAATATTTAGCATATCTGGCATGTAAATGTCTTGTAATGCCGACTACGAAAGTGCTATGTGACAGAAGTGACATTGTAAATGAGAAGCGGGCAACTTTATCTCCTGTAAATGTAAGCAAATGTGTTTGTCTAAGCAATTCACTGAAGAAGAAGTAGGACTGAGTGGATTACATTTTGTTTTGTGTGTGGTGTAGTTATGTAAAAAAAAATCTGTTTATAAATTGCACTTTCATAATAAAGAGATAGAACTGTAGTACTTGTAGAAGGCAGATTAAAAAACTATTTTTTATGTTTCTCGTTTTTGCAGTGGAAAAAATTGTAATAAAAATAAATACATAAAGTGAGCACTGCACACTTTGTATTCTGTATTGCAATTGAAGTAAATATATTTGAAAGTATAAAAATATCCAAAATATTTAATACATTTCAATTGGTATGCTGTTGTTTAACAGTGAGATTAAAATGGTTCATTTTTTAGGTTAATCATTTGAGTTAACTTTAATTGACTAATTCCTAATACTTTGTTAGTGATGAGTAAAAGTTGTATATTCTTCCATTTTTTAATCGCATGTATGAACATTTTTTAAAACAAATTGAATTCTCTGTGTGTTGCCATTCTGTTCTAAGTGTGAATGAGAGCACCACAGGCTCAAAATAAGTTGATTCATCACCACAGGTCCAATGTAATAATACTTTTTTAAAAAAAGCACAATGTGTATCAAAAACAAAATGTCTGACTTTCTTCTTTGTTAAAACTCTCTTAACATATTTTTAAATACTTTGTTAACCTATCTACTGCCATGAGTGCACTGCTGATAAAAGTATGGTATAGTTTTTATATTAAAAAGAACTACTGTGTAAACTAAATCCTTTCTGTAGGCATGTCTAACAGGTCTGCTAGCTGTTTACAGAGGACGCCTCCACATTACTTGGCTCTATTACTTATGGTATGCTACCTCAAGACATTTTTAAATATTTTTCAAACATAGAAAATTAATAGGTAATATGAACCTTTATACTTTTTTGGGATGAGAAATGACTTGCAAGAATTGTTTTATTATTTTATTTCATATATTATTTTCCTACTCAGAGGTGGATTAAGGTTTCTTGGTGTCTTGGGTCAGAGCAAGTAGGAGGCCCCCCTCTGTGGTCTCGCTCCCTCCACATATGACCCCAGTGGCCAATGTTCCCTTTAATCTTTTCCATCCATGTCAGAATAAATTTTTATGTGCACCAAGTGAAACAACAACAACAAAAAACCTAGCTGTGGGTGCTCTGCTGATCAGCTGAGTGGCATTTGAATCTCTCCTGAGTGGCCACCCAAGTGCATAGCTTACAGGTAACATGGCCTATGGCCACACCCCTTTCTGTCACTTCCCCAGGACCCCACCCTGTTCTGTCAAGTGTCCCCTCCCATTCCGACTCCCCGATGCAGTCCCAAGACAGAGAAGCTCTGTGTTCCTGCCACAGCCACAGGCAGCAGCATGAGTGAGCACTCCCTTAGTGCTGAGGCCAAGCCAAGAAGCCTGAGCTCCTCCATCCCCCCAGAGAGGTTCCAGCTGCTGGAACTTCCCTAGTCACCATTGGCTTCTGCTGGGGATGGGGTGGAGGGCACTAAGGGCTTCACCTGCAGTCAGCCAACCATTGTTAAGATTTTGCTTATTGGTTAATTGGTTAATGGACTAAACAATTACATCCCTAGTTGGGAGGGAAGGTAGAGGGTATGAAAGGACTTAAGTCAGGTATCATAGAGTTTCCACATATCATGGTTTCAACTGAGCAGTTTGTTTAAATAAAAAAAAAGTCTAGTTTTTCTGGCTTTTGTTTGGTTTTCTAGTCAATGATAATATCCCCTCTAAACTCTCCCTCATGTCCCCCCCCCCCCGAATTCAGCATCACTTTTTGACACTCACTTATGGGCAGAGGTGTCTCTGGAACACACTGACTCATGCAGCAGGCATGGCAGGACATGATAGTTCTCAACTGGCATGATAGCAAGTTTGTGGGTAGTCTGGGAGTGGGAGAGGCAGGCAGGAAGACAGTATTTGAATGGTAACAGAAATCATTTTTCCTCTGGTTTTCAATTAAGAAAACGCTGCTGTCATCTGTGCCATCATTTTGTTGCTCTGAGAGGATGCAACAAAATGGTCTTTACTACAGAGTTCATTTTCAGATTCCAGTAACTTCACAGTTAAAAGAAGGATTTCCCTTTTCTTCGTATGGTTACTAACATACACTTGTCTAACTCTAACCCACATGCCAAATATATGTACATATAAGTGTTGTGATGCTTATCTCACAATAGTATCAAATTTATATTTACTTTTGATTTATATGCATATAAAACTGATAGAAGAGAGATTAGAATCAGGCCCAATTTATACATTAATAGAACAGTTTTCTTGCTAAATTGAACTATTTTGTAAAAATGTATGAAAACCATCTCCATTCATAAGAACAACCACACTAGGTCAGACCAATGGCCCAGCAAGCCATTCTGTAACCACAATCAATGCCATGGTATTAACAGCCCAGAGCAATTTTGAATGTTCAACCCTTTGTCACCCAGTCCCAGTTTCTGGCACATGCAAATTCAAGGACACCCGTAGCATGGGGCTGTGTAACTGACAATCTTAGGTCCATTGATGGACCTATCTGTAACCCACACACCTACTGGGTGTGTTTCACAGTCCCATCTAGTGGCACTTAGACCACTCACAAAGAGCGATAAGACCAAGTGAGCTGTACAGCTTTATAGCTCAAGCTGTAGAGACTCATGCATTAAACTCCAGAGTTACCTGGTTCAGTTCTGCCTGTTGGTGGTTACATATCCACTATGAACTTTTGGTCTTCACAACATCCTGTGACAACGAGTTCCTCAGGATTACTGTGCCTTATGTGAATAATGCCTCTTTTTTTTTGTCTAAGGAATGCTGTCCCCAGCCTGTTTGTCAGAGGGTGGAGATGGATAGCAGGAGAGAGATCGCTTGATCATTACCTGTTTGATTCACTCCCTCTGGGGCACCTGGCATTGGCCACTGTTGGGAGACAAGGTACTGGGCTGGATGGACCTTTGGTCTGACCCAGTATGGCCATTCTTATGTTCTTTTAATTTTCTGTTCATTGATTTGATCAGGTGAATCCTAATTCTAGTTGTTCCAAGTAATCTATTCTCCTTCAGATCTATATGGCAGATTTCCAGTCTGATCATCTGTTGTTAACCTGAGTGTATGGAACACTCATTGATATTGACCTGAAAATATAGGGAGAGTACATTATTGTAGTTGAGATCACCCTGGGATCTGAGACAAGAATTTTGCCCTGTGTTTCGAAATCCTGAAGGCTTGATAATGCCATACCGCTTGATTTTCATAAGGATAGTAGAATCATTCCTTATCTACATACCTGAAGTATTTTGTATGAACCTCACAATTTTTAATCCATTTGTTGTCATAACAGCCCTGTAAAGGAAGGATGGATTTCCATTTTTTTATGGATGAGGAAATTGAGACATAAAGCTGTTATGTGGTGTGTGACATAGAAAATCTGTGGCAGAGCTGAAGATTGCACTGAAGTCCCAGGCAATCATCCTTTCTCAGAGGCCAACATTTGTTAGCAATTGAAAGCCATCCAGTGGTCTTCATGAGTTACTAATCTCGGTTCTGCTCATAATGAACTATTATCCATTGCTGAGGTTAACTGTCCCCTTATTGACAGATTTGTTGGAAAGGCCATGGATTGAATGGAAGTGATGGCTGAACCACTCTTAAAATGGAGTGAAGGCATACTGGGTTATTCTGATGCCAGAATTGTTCTACAGCTACCTAAGTCTTTGGTTTCAAGATCTATGAGTTAGGCAACTTCAATAAGTATATATGACCAGATACTTTTTAATTGTAAAGCCAGGACTTGTTCCTTGAGTATTGAGAAGATGCAGGACATGAGAAAAAGCTTGCCTGTTTTTCTTCCCATTGCCAAATTTTTGAACTACTCACACTTCACTGAGAAACTTAATGAGGAAAAATCCTAATTAAAAACAGTAGCTCAAGTAGTAGTGCAAATCAGCAGATTAAAGTTGTATCATTACAAGAGTATTTTAATAAAATGCAAAAGCTCCCCAACACCATGCAAATTCATGACATCCTTTCATAATGTGGAACTGTTCATCTAATATTCTAGGCAGACCTTGAAATATAAAAATAATTCAACTAACCAATGTGCTGCTTTTTCACAGATTTAGGACGTATATCGAATGTGCTGACTGTGAGATAAAGTTTGTGTTAAACTTGTGAATTGTTCCATACATACAGCTCCATTCAGTTCAGTGAGACTTGGGATGTCTACACTTTAGATTCAGCTGAATGATGACACATTATATCTCTGTTGTCATGTTAGATTCAATTTAAAAGGTCAAAATCATTTACAAAGCACTGATGCCAAAGAGTACTTATAATGGAAGCTTTAAAATGGTATGTAGAATACAAATGCAATGGTATTTGTATCCGGTGGTGGAAAAAAGAAAAAATTTCCATGCATGCTCTTCCAAAACATTTTAAACTTTCATAATATTTGGCAATTTTTTTTCAAAAAGAATGTGCCTACACAGCAGGGCTTAACTCGAAATAAACTATGCAAAATGAGCTACGTCAATTGCTTATTTTGAAATTGGGAGCTTCTGCACAGCACTTATTTCGAAATAGAGCACTCTAAATCTGACTTTCCTTACTCCTCCCCAATGAGGGTTACAGGAGTTGGAGTAAGAAGTTCTCCAGCTTGACAGTATTTTGACATTTTGAAAGAACTGCCTGCTGTGAAGACACAGACTAAGTTATTTTGAAATAATGTTACTTTGTAGAAGTACCCAAAGAGATTAAAATTAGAAACAAGTTATTTTGTGTAAGAAGGCATATTCCTATCTAGGAAGGCAGCATTGCCTAGGAGATAGGGTTGCCTAGGATTTGGCATTAAGAGTGATTTTATTCCTGGATTGATCACTGATCTGCTCTGTGGCCCTGGGCAAGTCACTTTACCTCTATCGATGTTTCCTCTCACCTTTAATCTTTAGACTTAAATGTGTGTCTATCTCTTACTCCATGTTTGCTTAGCACTGCGACCCTTTACCTCAGTTAGGCCTGATGTCCTTCAATAAAACAATTCATAAATAATATTTATTCCTGAATGCTTCTGCCAAAAAGATCAGAAATAATTAGTGTCAGATGTGATGGTAGTTTTACAACACGGAACAGGTATATTAGGGACTGAGACCACCAACTCATTTTGTATAGAGCGTTGATGGTTGAACATTCACTCCATTCTTCCATTTGCACAACAATAGGTTATAAAATATTTTCCCCTGAGTCCTGGCTGAGGGTAATCTAAGCAAGAATAATTACTTAAAGACACTCTGTACCAGAACTTATCCATTGTCCCACATTCAGTATGGAAAGGTGACCCACTGTTATTAGAAGAATTTGGTCTAAAAGGAAGTATAAAGATCATACAACTTTCCAGCCTGTAAAAAATGCATCTTAATATTTTGTCCTTTTTTTTTAAAAAAAGTGACAGTATAATTGTACAGTTATTCCCTTCCTCCCTATGCCATCATAAAGAACAGTGGAGAAGTATAAATTTAGTCTCCTTATGTGATGGAGCTACAGGTTTTTGTAACTCTCATCCACTTTCTTGCCATCAGAAAGCCACATGTTCTTTCACTTTAAAAAATGTTTGTATTTCCAAATAAGGTCAGAGCCATGCACTATTTATTTTGAAATCTGCAAATTTCAAAAACCCACACACCTATGTGTTAGTCAGTGTATGAAGGGTTAAGTAGAAAGCAGTACTTGAATTTAAATCCCTTCTCTGACATAAGGGTTGTCTACACAAATAATTAGACCACAATATTCTTGCGTGGGAATTGAGTCCTGCACTAGCCTGCTATTGTCTAACTGTCCATAGTGGATAGTTCTCTGAAAACATTCACTCAATGTGCAGCAGCCATCAAAAAAACTAATTGAATATCAAAAATCATTAAGAAAGGGATTGATAATAAGACAGAAAAGATTGCCTCTGTATAAATCTATGGTATGACCACATATTGAATACTATGTGCAGATGTGGTCACCACATCTCAAAAGAGATGTATTGGAATTGGAAAAGGTTCAGAAAAAAAGTGCAACAAAAATTATTAGGGGGATGGAACAGCTTCCATAGAAGGAGAGATTTAAACAATTGGGAATTTTCAGCTTGGAAAAGAGATGACTAACAGAGGGGTATGATGGAGGTTTGTAAAGTCTTGACTGGTGTGGAGAAAATATTTAGTCTTTCTTATAACACAAAATGTATGGGCCACCAAATTAAATTAATAGGCATCAGGTTTGAAACAAACAAAAGGAAATATTTCTTCGCACAACACACAGACAAACCATGGAACTCTATTCTGGGGGTTTTGTGATGACCAAAAGGTAAAAAAAAAAAACCTAGATGAATTCATGGAGGATAGGTCCATCAATGACTATTAGCCAGAATGGGCAAGGATTGTATCCCTAGCCTTTGTTTGCCAGAAACTGGGAATGGACAATGGTGATGGATTTCTTAATGTTTAAGTGTTCTTTTCCTTCCCTCTGAAGCACTTGGCATTGGCCACTGTCAGAACACAGATGGACCTTTGGTTTGACCCAGTACAGCCGTTCTTACATTCTAACTGCTTGTGTGCATGTAACAGTTGTTAAAGTGGTTTGATGATTCAATCCTCTTTGAAACAGACTAGATGAAAGCATACTAGTGGACTGTTAATGCACATCAGTACTGTGCTTGCAGCCAAACTCTGGCATGCTAGTGCAGGGTAGATTTACACTTTAGTAGGTTGCCGTCTAATTATTTGCGCAGATAAGCCCCATAAACTGACTATCTGGCTGTGGTCAAGACTTTGAACTCCCAGTTGTTAGCGTCTCTATTCACAAAGTAGCAATAACCGTGCTTACTTGCTTGGCCCACATAGGTACTGGGAGGTCTGATGGGCTAATATGAATGCTAAACTGGGCCTGAAGGGTGCAAGAGCTCCAGATTGCCTAGCAGGATCAGTGCACTAATTGTTAGCTCAGTTAGGAGAACTGCAAGCACCCTATCCCATGTGGTGGGGAATTAAGGCAACACAGTATCCTGAACCTGAAAGTAGATGAGAGAAGGGAAGGAGGGTAAGCAGGGTTGAATTTTAAGAAGCTGCTGAAACGGATCCTGGAGAATCAGAAAAAGCAGGTGACACATGTAACAGAACCAACTGCTCCAGCAGCTCATTGCCTAAAATAGGAGCAACAGTTTAGAGAAATGTCAGTGCAGCACCATGAACAACAATGTTGGCTCAACCAGCAAATGGTGATATATTTGCCTGGGAGAGCAGTGAGTCGCTCTGAGTGGGGAAGATAATGCTCCATAACCATCCATCCCAGGGACACTGACAAAAATGGACCCTGTGGACAATTTAGAGCAGGGGTGGGCAATAATTTTTCACTGGGGACCACTTCAGAAATTTTTTAAGTGGTCCCGGGTTGCACCGGAAGTGGCGGGGCCAGGATACTTCCCTGCTTCCCTGCCCACAGACCAAGATTGGTGTGGCGGTTGTGGAGCACATGGAGCCTTTGCCCCCCAGAGGTTCCCCCTATGCACCCATGCCCCTGGCAGTGGGAGGAGACTTTGCACACTCCCCCTTTTGTCCCCAGGCCAGTCAGGGCTTGAGGGCGGGGGAGCACGTGAAGTCTCCTCCCGCCCTGCCAGGAGCGCATGGCGCTTCTAAGTGTTATGCTTAAAAGAAGCACACGGGATCTTTTTCAGGGGGATAAGGCAACACACCACGTTTATTGATAATATAACAAAGTAGCATGTGCATTTACACACACACACACACACACACACACACACACACGTCCTGCCGATGGAATAATTACCAGTCTGTTGCTCGTCCCAACCTATTGGTCAGATTCCCATTCCAGTGCTACACAGGCAGAATTAGGTTCTCAACAGGATGATGTTTCTTCCTTTAGGGCCCCAGGCAGAGACCCAGTGGTGAGGGAGAGCCCATAACCCTCTATCACAATCCACTCTACGGGCAAAAGTCCCACATGTGGGAGGAAGCCCAAATACTCCCAGTCTGGGATCAGAAACCGGGCACCATTACCCATCTCAAGAGAGTGACAAGGGGTTAGAGCACAACTGAACACCACTAACCACCCAGCCCTTGGAGCACCCTATCACAGCATGATTAATGTTATTTGAAAGTGTAACACATTATAAATACTTAGCATTATCTTCATGTAGAGAACATTGTATCTAGAAGAGTTATTTTACAAAGGTTTTTGCAGCTATTCTTTGTTTAATATTTTACAAAAAGTATTATCCTTCTCAGAGGAACAAAACTCTTTGTGAATGTAAAGAATTAATCAAGCAACTCAAAGGAAAGGACACACAAAATTAATTTCTGTGCAGAAACCCTTGTCATAATTTCTCGTCGTAGTACTTGAGCATTCATCAATTCCCACTCCTGTGAATGTACAGTGTGTGTTTGAAGAAAAAAAAGACTGTATATATAAGCGTGTCTATTTTATAAAAGGAATAATAACACTTTAATAACTTAGTTTTTTTCAGTTGCACGGCTAAATATAAAAGGTAAATGGTGCTTACAATTATCACTAACTGTCAGAGGGTTAGATGACATTAACCCCATCATTCCTGAAGGAGCTTTGGTGATTAATTCTCCTGACAGGTGGTAGGAGGATGAAGAAAAAGTGTGTGTGCAGGGGCACATGTGGATAAAATAGCAGCCTGAGAGCTAGATGTATGAGGTGGACTACAGTGAGTGGTTGTCTGTAGGACTGAATGGAGTTGAGTGCTTGCATTGGTGAAATGGGAGCAGTTTGGTCCTGAGGTTGAAACTGGGTGGGATGGGAGCAGCAGATTTGGGGAAGAACAGGAAGTACCACAGGCATGCAGTGAAAAGAACTGTTGGGTGAAGTGGGAAGGCACCAAAGTGTTGTAGGATGACAATGCCACAAACCTTGATCTGAGGATGGTCCTACTGTGCCAAAATGGAAAGGTTAAATGAACACAGTAGTTTTTTAACACATTTTCTTCAGTAATGAGCTAAGTAAAAAAGGCTGAATCCATAGAAATGTACGCCTGGAAAGTGACCTTGTGATCTTCTAGTCCATCCACCCCGGTGCGGTAAGACCAAGGATACTTACATTATCATAGTCTAATCCATTCTTAAAAGCCTCCAATGATGGTGATTCCACACCTTTTTTGATAGCCCATTCAGGGCTTAGCTTTAGCATTTAGAAAGCATTTCCTAATATCAGACCTTAATCACCCTTGCCTCAGATCAAATTGATTTATTTCTTGTCCCTCCTTCAGTGGGTAAGGAGAAAACTGATCATCATGATCTTTATAAATCCTTAATGTATTTATTAACGTAAGATTATCAGCTCCTCCCCCCCCTTACTGCTAGTCTCAAGACTAAATATGCCTAGTTAGTTTCCTCTTTCCTCATAGGTCAGGTTTTTCTAAACCTTTCTTCATTTTTGTCCTTTGGACTCTTGTCAGTCTGTCCACACCTTTCCTAAATTGTGGCAACCAGAATTGGACACAATACAAGTTGAAGTTCTCCAGTGCAGCACCCTTTGGACCAGACTGGTGCCAAAGCAGAGATTTTGCCAGACCACGGAAGGTCAATATTGTCTAGCAGCATTACCAACACTTCCTTTGCTTACTGGCATGTTAGAAGACATTTGAGGTAAATTAGAAATAAATGACAATACAGAACACTGAGAGCCATGACTGATATCTGTAAACAAACTTTATGGGACCACAGGAAACTTGGCCACACCCATGATAAATGGACATCTGGCTAATTAAAATCAAGCCAGACCATGGATGTCACTGGACCAGAGAGTGCTGGATTAAAGATAAATTCAACCAGTACTACAGCTGAGGCCTCACCAGCACTGAGCAGAATAGGCTCCCATGTTTTACCTATGACATTTCTGTTAATATACCCCAGGATGTGATTGGCTTGATTGGTTTTTTTTCCGAATTCATCACATTCAAGACTAATATAATCATTTTGTAGTCCATTAAACCTCTAGATTTCTTTCAGCAGTACTACTGCCTATCCCATTATTTCCTCCTTTGTATTTGTGAATTTGATTTTTCCTTCCTAACTCTGCACTTGTATTTGTCTTTAGCTCTCCAATTTATCAGTCATTTTGAAGTCTCATCCTGTTCAAATACTTGCAACCCCTTCCAGCTTGATATCCTCCATAGACTTGTTAAAGTATACTCTCCACTTAATTATCCAAGTCACTAATGAAAATATTTAACGATACTGGATCCATAACAGACCCCCTGTATGACTCCACTAGATACACCCTTCAAGTCTGTTAGTGAAACATTGATAACTACTCTGAGTGTGTCTTTTTATTATGCACCCTCTTTATAGTAATTTAATCTAGACCACATTTTCCCCAGTTTAACACACGAGACTGTCAAAAACCTTACTAAAAATCAAGATATATCATGTCTTCTGTTTCCCTCCTAGCCACTAGGCCAGTAACCCTGACAAAGAAGCGCATTGGATTGGTTTGGCATGTTTTGGTCTTGACAAATTGAAGTTGGCTATTATTTATCAACTCTTTAGCCTCCAGGGGCTTGCACATTGATTGTTTAATAATTTGTTCCAGCTATCAGGGTATGCTAACTAGTCTATAATTTGCTCAGTTTTCTGTCTTCTCTTTCTTAAAGTTTGGGAATATGTTTGCCCTTCTCCAGTCTTCCTGGATCTCACCCATTCTCCATTGCTTCTCAAAGATAATCACTAATGGTTCCAAGATTGCTTCAGCTAGTTCTTTAAGTATTTAGGTTGAATTTCATCATACTTACTTGAATATATCTAATTAGTTTAAATAGTCTAATATTCTGTGCTTTCCCATTTGGCTTGTATTCTTTCCTGCATGATATTAATATTAATTGTGTTGGACATCTGGTCACCATTAACCTTTTAAGAGATGACTGAAGCAAAATAGGCATTAAACACCTTAGCCTTCTTGCTGTTGTCCATTGTGAGCTTTCTTTCTCTTGCTAAGTAGTGATGAGTCTTTAATATCAGCAGTGCAAGTAGGCCAGTATAGTCTGGTATGCCATATCAGCAAAATATTTAAAGCCATTACTGCATACCGTAAAGACACTGTACCCTGCCCCCCCCCTCCTTTGGCTCCCTATACAGCAGCAGCCCCACAGGAGACCAGGGCTGAGAAGCGGGACAGAGAGTGTACAGTAGCCAGAAGAGCTACCAGCATTCAGATCTTTTCCTTGCTGCACCTTCTAATGGGGAAAGGAGCAGAACTGGCAGGGTTGCTGCTGTATGGGGCTAGATTTCCTCTGGCTGTTGTACTGCCCCAGCCCTCCCGCAGGTAATGTGGGATAGATCATAGGGAAGGAAGAATGTGGGGGTCCCAGGGTGGAGCCATATGGAGAGTCACACGAATGACCCCTTTGTTGGTGTTACCCCCTCACCAGTAAGAAACTAATTTTACTTGCACCAGTATTTTACATATGGAAAAGTGATCTGCACACTATAACTTAATTAGATCTACTCCTTAATAATAGGGAGAAATTGAAAATGTGAAAATAGGAAATTTTGGAACAAGTAACCATGAGTTGCTTTAATTTGGCATACGAAGGAATTGGCTTAGAGAATGCAAACAGTAAGAAGCTATTTGATTTCAGGAAATAAAATTGTTGGGGATTAAAATTTTTAATGAGCATTAGTCACTGGAAATGAAATTTAGCTTTGCAAAAGTGGAAAAATTGTAAATATATTACTACTACAGATTACAGTGGTAATTGGAAGAGATTTAAGAGACTTAAGTTGTAAAGCACAGTAACTTTTTTGGGGGGTAAAAGAACAGTGCCTGCAAGAGGTGGCCCTCATGCCTTTGTGGGGATTGCTTTAAATAAACAAGCACACAAAATAACCCAAACAACCCTGTGCTGGAGGTTGAAAAGATGAACGAAACAACAAAACCGAATAGACTATCAAAATGTGGTTTCAGTGATTTCCAGATCAGATTACTGCATTAGGCATTAAATAGTGAAGTTAGGTTTAAAAAGTTAGCCTGGATTTTTTTTTTCTTCTCTCACATCATTTCCAATGCTGAAGATATTGGTGGTCAAGATGTGGCCTCAGTTACACTTGTGCATGTAAGACTTGTACAAGTGTAAGTAGTTTACTTTTGAAATGCAAGCTTGATTAATGACTCTTAATAAGGTACAGGTTGAACCTCTCTAGTCTAGCAACATCCATGGTCTGGCATGATTTTAGTTAGCTGGATGTTCACTTATCATGGGTGTGGCCATGTTTCCCATGGTCCTATAAAGCTCTGTGTTTTGTGCTGCTATTTAGTTCTACTTTACTCCTAAATGTCTTCTAAGATCAGGATTATATCCATTTTGGGACACTAAGGAAAATAATGAATTTATTGTTGTAGTGACAATTACATTTGAAAATTCATAGACAGCTGGGGAAAGTACTGGAAGACAAGAAGAAAGCAATATGCTGTTTTGTTGGTTAAGAAACTAAGCTTGTTCTGTAGATCTATCATCTCTTGGTTATTGCTAAAGCTCACGTACATGAACAATTAGATCTGCTAGAGAGTAACAGCAGTCATGTCTTACCTCAACGATTGAGTGAACATCTGTACAGAAACAAGTACTTCAAAATCAAAATTCGTATTTAATTTTTCTCTTCCCAGAAATTGATGTTGGCAGATTTTTTTACGGGGGGAAATCTGTTCCTTTTTCACACTCTGTTGAAACCAGTGGACTAACAACAGAGATGACTCTGACCAAGGCCATCCTAAGGATTTATGGGGTCCAATGCAGTACTATTAAACTGGTGCCCCTATGTCCGATAGCAGCTGAGCACACAACACATTTTTAGAGATGTGATTTTTATAATCGTCATCAACACACTAATGAAATAGTTTAAAATTTGTTTAATGAAATAATACAGTAAATTCCGAAACTGACAGTATGTACCTGGGGTTGGCAAATGCCTGTTAAATGGTTTTATTACCACTTGAATATCTTTTTACAGGTTCAATGTTCTGCTGTTAGATTTGGCAGGCTTTTTCACTCTTAAATTAACTAGATCCTCTCCAGAGGAAGCAGAGCCACAGAACACTGAAGAGGCAGGTGGCTGGACAGTAAGACACAGTGGTGCCCCAAATTTTCAGATGCCCTACCCAACAGCATATAGGTAAAGATGGTTCTGAATCTACCACGTTAACTCTATTTGGATACTAGCTATATAGTTACACTGAAGAAAACTAGGTATGCATTGCTTTCAACTACAATCTGATGCCCAAGCTTGGATAATAAAAATATTCAGCTGAGTATAGCTGAAGCGAAGTTTTCCTTGCTTAGCAAGCAACTTGTGCCAATCCATGTAAAGGTAGCTTGGAAAGTATCACACTTTTCAGGAAAACAAGTGAAGGGTGATAATGGGTAGATCTGGCAAGTATGTCATTCCCCTTGCCAGACTCACTGGAAATGCCCACTCCTTCTTTTTTTTCCTTCACATACGTGGTAGGAGTGTTCATGCTAATACTAGAGGGAAACCTTTGTCAATGACTAATTTTCTTAAAGGGAGGATGATAAAGTAAATACAATTATTTTGCTTTTCTCTTGTCTGTCCTAACTAGAGCTATGTAAAAGTTTAATACTTGACACACAGAATAGGTTTGTACAGCTTGTCTGAGTTTCAGGCACTTCGAAGATACAGTTAGGGATGAAAAATGTGAAAAATCATTAGGTTCTACCCAGGACTAAGCAAAACTTGGCAGCAGTTTCTCCTGATTTTTTTTAAGCTAAAACTGTCAGGCAGCTGGCTTTACTTTCTTTTCTGGAGCCCTCAATGAGTGGAGATGTCTGGGGGTTGAGTCCCACGTTTTATATTTTCTTGACTGATTACCTGGTTAGATATTGAGGGATCTGGGAAGCCAGTTCCACTTAAGCTGACCTGTGATGGGGGAAGACTTGATAAAGAAAACAAAAAAAAAGCCCACCAGAAAATAAAAGAAAATGAGCTCTGAGCCTCAATTCCATTCAAATCCTCCTCTTCCTCACTTACCTAGACTTTGGGATCATGACTAAAAAATTAAATAATTCAGTAGCTGGTTGTGAAATCACAGTATTATTTCTTTTAGAAATGTGCAAGAGAACATCACAATTAGAGGCATATTAGGTGGGTTGCATTCTCTATTTCTTTTTAAAAGCAGTTTATCATAATCTTGATACAGGATGGAGTGGGAGGGAACAATTGCTTAAAAACTCAGAAATTGCTTCAATTCTGCAATATTTTCCCCAGATGAAATGTCTCGTCACATCAAAGGAAGTTTGCCTGTACCAAGACTAATCAATCAAGCCTATAGTGAGACTGCTATGAATAGACAGACCTTATGGATCCTTTGCAGTTAAGCTTTACATAATTTTATAGATGTTATTTTATATAAATATAGCAAACCAAAAAATAGATTAGCTATCCTAAATAACCATTTGTAGCTAAGACAGAATACAATTTGAAAATGGTTAATGTGTCACTCTGGTTTGTTCATAAATAGTGCATGAGTCCTGACTGTTCCTGGTAACTACTAACCCTCATAGAAAATAATTTAAACTTGATTTTATAGATGCAAGAAATTGGCCTTTGAAGTGGTCCCTGGTGACATTCATCTTGGCACTAACCTTATCCTAAGAGATGTTTTTGTTCCTGTCCTGGCATCTAGTGTGCATCTGTAAGGTGCATAATTAGGATTCATTCATTCATTTATATAGTACTCATGTAGGTGGTCATGTGAAGTACTGTTAGTAATTGTACTTTCAAATGTCATTGGCAAATAATTTATTAAAACTTGCTACTTAATAATTTATACAGTTTTCTGCAGGTGATTAGAAAAAATTTCCAAAATAGCTAGTGATCATTCTTTTAAATATTTGTAGGAAAATGTAATGTCTTCAAAAGAATACTGTCTTTTTTAAAACTATTTTTATGTCACTATTCTTTAGAAATGTGTATAATCAATAGAACTTAAAGTCATAGAAATTAGTACCTGTCAGGTCACCTTCCCCACCTCTGTGCCAAGCGGGTTGTTTCACAAATTATATTTCAATCAGTTTGCTCAGAGTAGTTTTTAACAATCACAATCCTAAAGTAAAGTCAGTATTTATTTTATATCAGAAATACTTGCTCTATTTATCTCAGAAGACATTCAGGAAATAGGTCTTTATAGTTTCCCTGTATCCTGTCTTTCTGTAAATGATTACCAGATTCCCATGTGATCCTATCCCAGCATGTGCATTTCCTTAAAGGAATTATATTTCCATTATCCTAGGCAAAACAGACACTACAGCTATTATAGACCAAGAATAATGGTTGTCTTTCTATACATTTGGAATGTAATGGTTTAATTGTTTAAATCTTAATAAAAGATTTGTGGGGCTACATTAATTTCCATTTGTACTAAGAGTGAAGGCGTCTTAAAACAGAATTAAGCATATTTAAGGCAAATGTATTTATACCTATTTAAGGCCCCTTTATATTACCAGAAATGTGTCAAGGGTATGTTCATACACAAAATGATTTTTGTTCATAGGCAGTACCTACCAATGTGGGTTTTTTTACATAGTTTAAATAAGCCCCAGACACCATATTAACCTAGTTCATAGCTCAATAAGGTAAGGCACAGTCATTTAAAATAAATGACTTTACAAAAGTCATAGATTTAGTCAGTGTCCAATCTGAATACACCCCACAACTCCTGATTCATTCCTCCATGCTAACACAGACCACTGTCCACATCCCAGATATGTGCATCCTGTCTTCCTTTGTTTCTCTTTACTATGAATTTGTAGGCAATTAGAGTCCTAATTAATCTTATGCTCTTATAAACAGATCCTTTACAAGTATTCAGTTTCACTCACTGTGTAAGTTCTTCATTTTACAACTCCCTAAAGTACCTGATAGTGACCTAAAAGGACCATAAAATGTTCTCCTGACTTAATCATTGGAAGAGTACAATAGTACTGTATTCACATTTGTCTTTGGCTGTACAAAGAAGTAAGGCCCATGCACTCTCAAGAGAGTGGCTTTTCAAGGAAGGCATCTATTTTCCTTGCTTGCTTACAACTGTTGTAAAAACACATATGTCCTGTGATACATTGTGCTATGATAATGTATCTATATAGGCCACAGCATTTACTATACAATAAGATAATGTAATTGTCCATTATTTGTGCTGCAGTGAATGTTTCTAGTATGCATGCTGCAGTTCTTTAGACTGAGTTTCCTTTCAGATTTTTAAAAAGACTGATGCTTTCTGAAAAATCTGCCATATTTCATGTCCCACTGACAAGAGCTATCACCTGATGTTGTTGAGAGTTGTCTGTAAAAGGTATTGGAAGATTTAGGGGCATTTCGCAGTACAGATAAAATTTTATCTTTTGTAATAATGATATTCAGGATTGTACTTCTCAGCTGCCTCCCTAATTTCCTGGTTCTGCTGTCTGTAGTACTTTGCCTAATTATTGAGAATGAAACTGTGGCTTCTTCCATGCTTTAAAACAATATTACTTTGAACATTGGCCAAAATAAATTGACCCTTTATCCTCTTATTTTTAACCAGGGAAAGGTGTCATCCACTGGATCCACTTGAATTTCGTGACAGTGAGAAGTGAAAAACTGTGGATTGTTCTCAGAGTGGGTTCTGCTGCTCAGCATCTTGAGCGCTAAGAAGCCATTGAAGGTTATATAAAAAACAAAGCTAATGTGACTACAGTGACATGAAATAATGACTATCAGACATTGCTGTACCCTGTGTCTGGGAAAAGGATAGAATAGGGAAGAAATGAAGCTCAAAATGCAGGCCCTTTTTCATATTGTTCAATAGACATTTTTATGATGGCACAATGGAAATGCAAAAATTAGAAATTTCAGAGTTTTTTAAAAAAGATTTGAATGTATTGCCTGTGTTAGGGCAAAAAGCCTGGCAGGTATATTAATATTAATTTTATTTATTGCTCAAACTAGCCTGATGCTCTAATTCCGTGGTGTCCAACATGCTAGCCTCTGGTCACATGTGGCTCTTTGGCTGGTTGAGTGTCGCTAATTGGCCACTTTACTGTGGGTATTTTGCTACTGCTTCAAAACTGGTTGGACACCCACCGCTTTAACTGATGGAAGAAATACTACAATGCTGTATTTTTGGAGACCTGAGTTGGAATGCCCATAATCATCACACTCCACAAACCAGTTATGGGAGTATTTGTGTAGGAGATATAGGCCTCTTGAGTAGTAGATAAAATTTGTAGTGGAAATTAATACCCACACATGGAAAATTAAATAGTATATTGATTGCTGAATGGTTGCAGCTTTTCTAAGGGAGAAGTTAATTCATATGAGGGAAAACACAGACTACAAGAATGAAAGCAGTAGGGGAAAACCACAGCATCCATATAATATCCACTTTATTATTGTTGTTGTTGTTTCTTCATTTATGATGGCACACATGATCTGTTAAATGCTTTCCAGACACTTGAAAAAGGACAGTCCCTGGCCAGTGTCAGTTGCAATGTAGGGACAGAGACAGACACAAGTATACTGATGAGGAACCACAATAGGCAGTATATATCAACTCAGTAACTGTTAACAGCACACCAAAAGCAGTAGCTCAAGAGGGATTTAATTGTGGGAGGGCAAGGGCCTTGTGGTGTCATGCATGTGCAGACGATGGATGATGTTATGTGTACAAGAAGCTCAAAAATGCCCAGCTGAGCCTGGGAACAACAGCAGTACAGAAGGGTGCAGACAAAGCTCAGTGATACAAGGAGAGAAAAGAAGAGGGGCAGTTATGTAGAGCTTTAAAGGAGATGATAAGACTAAAATTGATATGTTGGTTATTGAGCTAAGGGAGGGATTTGAGATGGAAGTGAAATAATCAGATTGATGAGGAAGGGAAGACTACATTAGCAGCATTTTGTATGAATTGTTGGATGGCAATGGGTGCTTTGGGAGCCCAGAGAAGGGCATCTATTCAAGTTAGCTGTCTCATGACTGTCCTTTTGAATGCTTTAGCAATCTTATGCTTTATGAATTCATAAACATTGGGGCAGGGGGGAAATGAAATACATGATTACATTAATTTTTTTGCCCATTGAATAGGCTGGAAGAGAGAAATCTTTGTGTTTGATATGTGGAAGACTTCCTGTTTAACACACAAACTTAAGGCTAGAAAATTCACCAGTCCACTAAGGCCAGTGTGTACAAGAAGACGGAAGTAGTGTATCAGGATGGACACTAGTTAGTGATGAAAGGGATGTAGTAAAGCTGATCTGTGCTACATCCGGAGGGGGGAGGAGGAGGGAGGTGTCAGACTTGCTGGGCCCCTGAGCATAGCAGTGGGGGTGGCTCGTGCCCGCAGAAGGGATGAGGCCTCAGGCAGAAGAGGCTGGGTGATAGGCTCCCCCAGCTAGCCCTCACCACCACATGGAGTTCTAGTAGAAATTTAAAGGGCGTGGGGCCCCAATTGCTGCCACTGAGGAGTAGCAGTGGCTGGGAGCCTTGGGCCTTGTTGAATCACTTGGCCTCAGGGTAATTGCCTTCTTTGCCTCTCTCCTCACACACACACATTACAGACCTGACTGCACCTGAACCGCAGCTGGCATAGGGCTGAATGGGATCATGGATCTGCAGCTAGCATCTTGAACCTGTGTCAGATTCCTGCTAAGAAATACTGGAGAATTGTGATCTTACTGTTTATAAACTCAGTACTCAGTACCTATTCTTAAGTCTAGTTAAAAGGCCTGCTTGCTTTGCTCTGAACTGAAATTGCTACACTTGAGGGCAACTGAGAGTTCAAATGTAATGGTCACTTTAAAAACTTGGCATAACCCCATATCATCTTATTTGAAGTAATGGTAATATTGCTGGTAACTATGGGATTAAAAACATAGCATAATCTGAATATTTTGCATCTTCTAAATGTTTTAATTTTTCTTTGGTCGTCTGATTTAGTAGATGAATATTTTGATTCTGGCAGTGAAAGACTAAGGACTATTTCCCAAATCCAATTAGATTCTGCTGATTAAACCAAGTCATTCCAAGCACTGCATGAAACCATTGAGGTCCAGTTTCCAAGTGGGAGCGAACTGAAAGCCAGATATAAAATACCCTGCCAAAGACTGATATTTATTTTGGATGATGAGATAGCTGTTTATCCTTTCTCTTGACCTAAGAAGCAGTACAGAGATGTAGCCAAATATGATGGGGAAGATATGGGGGAACTTTAAAAGTCTCAAATACAAACCAAAACAATAACCATATGTAAGATTCCCATTCTGAGAGGTGACTGAAGGAATGTGACCTTCATAAGCCACTGAATAGCATTGTAATATACTTATTTTTGTTCACAAGACTGAATTTTCTAATACATGAGGATAATATGTCATCAATTCTTTTTTGAGCCACTTCTATTAGGTGTGAAAAGACCTGTTGATATTTATCTTTCACTTGGTAATAAATTATATGGAAAAGGAATCTTTGTTAAATATCAAGTTATCAAATGTGATTTTCCATTGTTGAGAAATTTGTGGTGTCTCTTTTATGGGATCATCAATATTCTGTTCTTCCACATCAACAGATAAAGTTTTATTCAGTGATTCCCAAGTGTATCTTTAATATTTAGATTCAAAGCATTGCAGGGCATAGGACAAGATGGGTCAGGAAAAGCCTTCCACTCCGTTTTCTCTGTCACATCCAGACCTCTCTCTGAGCTCCTTCCTTACATCCTGTTTCTGCTAATTATATCTTTTGCCTGATTGGCTAGTTAATTTATTAATTAACACTGCCCCCAAGTTGCATCAGTCTCCAGTGAAGATTAATTGCCTCCAACTAAGTCTGTAATCTTCTCGGTTATGCAGCTAACTCAGTGACCAGAGTGCCACAGATAGCATTCTTAACACCCCCTTACTCATTTCTTTTCTAACATGAAGAGTCGTACTTTTGCTATTCTTTTCCCATATGGAATCTGTTCCATGTTCCTAATAATTTTTGTTGCCTTTGTCTATACCTTTTCTAAGGGTATGTCTAGACTGCAAGCTTCTTTCGAAAGAAGCATTTTTGAAAGAACTCTTCCGAAAAAGCTTCTTTCGAAAGAGAGCATCCACATCTCAAAACCAGATCGAAAAAGCAATCTGCTTTTTCGAAAGAGAGCGTCCAGATTACATGGACGCGCTCTCGAAAGAAAGCCCTGATTGCTATTCACATAATGGCCACAAGGGCACCTGTGCTTTTTTTTGACTGCCTCTTCTTTCGAAAAATGTCCCTGTTCTGCATCCACACATGCCTTTTTTCGAAAGGGCTCTTTCGAAAAAGGCATTCTGCCTCGTAATTTGAGGTTTACCAATGTCAAAAAAAACCCCTGCGTTCTTTTGATTTAATTTCGAAAGAACACGATTGCAGTGTGGACACAGGTGAAGTTTTTTTCGAAAAAAGAGCAGGTTTTTTTCCGAAAAATCAGTGTAGTCTAGACATACCCTAAGTGTAATATTTTTAAGAGGAGTTGATTGGAATTGCATGGAATATTCAAGATTTAAATACTGGCATTCTGACATAAGTTGTATTATCTATATCTTTTCCAATGGTTTCTAACACTGAGCTTTTTTGACTACTGCTGCACCTTGAGCAGGTGCATTTTGACAAATGTTCAGAATGACTCCCAAGATCTTTGAGCTGATTTAGACCCCATTATTTTGCATGTACAATAGACCCTCACTGTAACACTCTTCACAATAGCAAACCTTGGATTATAGGGAAAGTGGTCCCTGGATCTCACTTCCAGACCCAGGGCTCAGGCTGAGAGTTTCTTCAGTATCAGGGCTATGGTCAGGGGACCCAGAGGTTCTCAAGCCTTTGGGCTGAGGCGGGGGTCTGAGGGATCCTCATGTCACAGGGCTTCAGAGGGGGATGTTGGCTGAGGGCTTTACATACAACTCCTGGGGTAGCAATGTGGGGCTGACAGGTCTTATGACTCCAGTGCTGCTGCCAGGCAGAGTGTTCCTTCAGCTCTGGGGTCTAATTTTGATTGCTGAATTAGTGTGCAGGTGCATGGTATTTGTTGTTTGCATTAAATAGGAGGTTAGACTAGAAGATGTTGTTAGTCCCATCTGGCCATTAACTCTTTGGGTATATTTATGACATAAGCAGTAGGACAGGGCACAGGTTCTACAGATTTGGGTTCACACTATGAGGTTAAATATAGCTGTGTATGATTTCAGGCTCTGAAGCCTATGAAGGCAAGTGGGGATCTGTCTGAACTTGACCCCATGTTTACACAGCTATTTTTAGCATCATAGCATGAGCCCCACAATCCCAATTCTGTAGATCCTAACTTTGAGATATTTGGCCCTGTGAGACAGCATCTTTGTCCTGTTGGTCACACTCCAACATCTGTTACTTTAGAGGCCCTAGAAATGAGTTCCTTTCTGTGGACAGTAAAGGAGCTTTTTCCTCAGTGAAACTGACCAACAACTGTAATCAACAGAGCTCTGCTCAGAGGTGAGATTCCTTTTTTCTGTTTTTCCTACTTTCCAACAGTACCTTGGTTTACTCAGTTTATAAGCCTCTTTTTTTATATGTTTGCTCTTTCTTCTGCTCTGTTACTTTGAATAAATTTGAGACATTTTTAGTTAATTGTCATCCATATAGTTAAAATGGATGTCGTTTAGACTCCCAGAAGAAAGTACTGGTTCATGAGCATTTGACTCCTACTAACAATTTTTGGGCTTCTGCAGAAAGTGTCAGTGCTTTGTGAAGACTTCATTATTGAAAGCTCTTGCCACCTTGTACATACAATAGACTCTCAAGTACAGCCCTGCATTGAGACCAGGATACTGCAGGACCTGCTGCCATAATACCAGGAGTGGGACAGGATTAAAAACAGTCCCACACAGGGCTCTACTCTCAGGCACTTTAGAGTAGAATTGCTCCTCTAGCATTCCTGGGGGCATTGATGGTCTGAAAGTGTAACCTTGGGTGGGCTAGACTTCACTGCCCTTCTCCAGTGTCTAATGACCCCCCCGCCCTCCACACTTCCACTGCAGCACTGGAGACCAAGTTTAGTCTGTTAGGAATTTCAGCAAGGATTGCCCAGTGTTAGCCTCCCTACATTCAAATTCCAAAAGAAACTAACATAATGGATTTAAATTAAATAACTTTATAAAATGTTATGAAGAAACAAATATTCTAATTCTTACAACAGAACACAACTATTTTACAATCCACAAATAATGTCTATAATTACACTAAACATAAGTAAAGAGAAAACTAAAAGTGACATGTGAACAGTTCAGTCCATACAAACATAGTAAGAAAAGACTGAAAGGTTCCAAGAGCTTAGATTTAGTTCACCAAAGTCTCAATTTGTGCCTCTGATATCAACTCTGCACCATGTGCTGAGTCTGAAGTCTCTCTCTCTCTCTCTCTCTACTTGCTTGTAGGGAGTCCTCTCCTGGAGTCCAGGCAGATTCTTCCTCTGCTACCTTCACTGCTCGGCAGGCAGCTCACTGATTTAACTAGTCAGTTAGCTCACAGATGAACAGACTTAAAGAAACCCTATTACAAGGAAATACAAAAAAAACCTTGAGAACAACAAAATAGAAATGACTCTTTTCCCTATTGCAACATTTATGGAGGAGCTGGAAAAATCACATGGACTGAGAAAATGAACTAGAACAATCTGACTAAAATCAAAACAGCATTTAAAGCAAACAATTACCACAGAAGTTATTTCCCCTCCCAGGTTCTCCTAGCTCTAAGTAGCATTGCCCGTGATCCCCAGTAGAAGGTTAACACCACCACTACCTGCTGCAGAGTGAGGAACAGCAGCCAATTCTCTGCTCCTTGCTTAGCTTCCTCCAGCTCACACAGGCCTCAGAAAAGGATCTGCCCTGCCTGATTGCTCATGAAGTCTGACCCCAACTATTGGACCCACCTCCAGAAGCTTCTGGGTGGAGTGCTAAATCTCTCCAGCAACAGTAACACTCAACTCACTCCTACCTCCCCCCACAGGGGTCTCTTAAAGGGATAGCTCCCTATTAAGTGCATGGGTTACACACGCCCCTCAAGGGTAGCTGGAGCCATTGATCAACTTCACATGTAAACAATAAGAAAATCAGCATCCCAAAGGAGCTCAGGCTCTGGGAAGGGCCATGTACTCTGTGATGGGGTGCAAATAAAGCTATAGGTATCTGGTTAATTATACAAAAAGACTGCTTAACCATATTCATGCACTGATACATAGTCTGAAAACTTTCAAACAAAAATAGGGCTATCGTGGATTAGTCAACAGTAGTCTAGTGTCTCTGCAACTTTGGTTGGCAGGTTCAGGCATGGTTTAGTGAAAGGGCTATATCATGGGTTATTTATATTTATATTTGAGATATTTGGTCCTGTGAGACAACATATTTGTCCTGTTGGCCGCACTCCAACATCTGTTACTTTAGAGGCCCTAGAAATGAGTTCCTTTCTGTGGACAGTAAAGGAACTGGAGTCTGACTGAAACATTGAAGACTTTTTTGAGATATTTGATGGCAATGAGCTTAAGTGCTTTGAATATAAGATCATTTTCTGGGTGGGAGAGACTTTAGTTACAAAGCTAGTGGATTTCAGCCAATGGAAGCTGAGAGATTCTGCTATGTGCACAGATAGCACATGAAATCTCGCCCTCCTCTCCTGCTCCCAGAGCAGAGAGCCCAAGGGAACAGCCAGCCACTTTCAGCAGTCAGGGGCTGCTGGCAGGCATTGAGCCTGCCTCAGGGTCCTGCAGGGCTGCTGGCCAAGAGCTGGTAGGTAAGCTCCTCCCAGCCACAGTCTGCCTCTGGCACCCAAGCTTCCTGCCCCAGGTCACCATTCAAACCCTCTGCAAGCCCCTCCTCTACTCTTCTAGGTCACAACTGCCTCCCTAATCCTGCACCCCTTCTACACTCCTCCCCTAGGCCAGAATCCTCTCCTGCTCCTATACCCCCCCCCCCAGACTCCAGACCCAGATCACAGCCCCTCCTTCACCCAAACTCCCTCTCAGACCCCACACTCTCTCCTGCAGCCCAATCTCCTCCCCCAAGTTCCCTTCTGCACCCAACCTGCATCTCAGACCTTGCATCTCCGCCATAGAAAAGTGTGGACCTTGACCACTTTCCAAAATCATAGAGTGGTCCCCCATTAAAAATTATTGTCGTATGCCCATCTGAGAGGGGGCCCTTTCCCCAAGCATTTGAGTTAGAAGACCTTCTTTGTAACTGTTAACCATTTTTCATTTTCTTTTCCATCTGTTTACTCGACAATGTTGTTACTAGTGGATCATGTCTAAATGATTTTATGAGGGCATTTCTGTCTCTGATGTAGATGTTATGCGTCTTGTAGAAAATATCACATTTCGATCCGTTTTAAGCATGACAGTGGCTGTTCCCTGCCAAGGTGAGGTTTGGATCTTAGACACTTGTAATTAGTTATATAAGATGATTAATGATTCCCTTAGTATAAATAATATACTTACTGGATTGTTTACATGTAATTTGACATTTCAAGCATTTATTTCAGTAGCACGGAACTGGCTGTAATGTTCTGAGGCTTCTGATGAATCTCAAGTTGGAGAATGTTCAGTAAAATAGTTCCTTCAGACAGACTATAGATGTTGGTGAGGGTGAAAAAACTTACAAACAAGGGGAAGTTCCTGCATGACCCATAGTGAAAACACAAGAACTTAAGAGTGAGAATGCTCCATAAGATTTTTATTTTCAGAGAAGCAGGGTTTCAGTATTCCTTTCTTTTTCCAAACTGCAGCACAAAGTGTGAAAGTTGTAACACGATGTCCCAGTGATCTGTAAAGCAAAATAGAATGTGTGATTTCGAATAACACTTCATTAAACATCATTTAGAAACCTGAAAAATAACATCACTATTGTACAGAGCTTATTTCCAAATGCTTTGCCTCGTAGCAACATATAGGCTTCATTATTTCAAAAGGGCTAATGAGATAGTTTTATGATACGTAGTCAAGGGGAAAAATCAAGCTACATAAGTTAATGACAGAAAAGTAGAAGATTGGTACCATATGCAAATATTTTATGGAATGATATTCCTTGAAAATGACATCTGAAATATTTGAAAGAAGTTTATTCTTTTTTCCATATGTTTATACATTCTTCTTGGGAATTATACTAAACCTATACACAATTTTTTTATAATTTAAAAGGTTTTTTAATGTTTTGAGTTTTAAATTGCATTTAGGTAATTTTGCAGGTTAAATTATACAATAAACTATTTAGAATAAAGTAGCTATAGCTTAATTGAGTTTAGGATTCCAAACATTTTAATAACAATATTTTTTGGAATGGAAATGCAAGGGAAGACAGTGTTTGTAAGTCAATAGCTAGCAAAATGAGAATAAGGAGTTCTGGAATTCTTTGCATTTAACATCTTTGCCTCCATGTATTTGTGAAAAGGGTGTAATAATACACAATATCCTTGCAAAGTAGGTATCTTTAATCAATGTTTGTCCTGCACCTTAAGACAGGGCCTATAAAAGTATAGTACTTGGGCCCATTAATTTCAGCTTTTTACTTGTTTGAAACATTTCTAAAATAAAAATCATAAATGGATTAATTTTCCCATTGTGGGCAGGAAAGAAAACAGTTAAAGCTGATAACTGTCTTGTGATTCAATAATGTGACATATCAAACACATTAGATAGAAAACAGCATTAAGTTATTTGAAATTCCCTTTGGCTTTTTAAAAAAATTATTAATTGTATACTGTTTTGACAGTACATACATATGTCCTCATGGGACTGTATGGCACATCTTTGCTCTCCTTTCAGAACTAATGATTGTAGGCTAGACTCCCTTATCAGAGCCCTGCAGGGATTGTTTTTTAGGGTTTGCTAATAGTATCCCTCCAGAGTTTGTTGCTGACACCAATATGCTGTGACACACTGGAAGATAAAGTCAGATTTAGGAGTGGTCTTATTTCTTTATATGCATATCCTTCATTTTAATGCCCATGACTTAGCTTTTCATTTGTAAACTTCAGTGTGATAGCTTTGTTAAAAACAAACAAAAAAAACAAAAACAAAAACAAAAAAAACATGAATGTATTCCATTTCCACTTATCCCCTCAAACATACATCCCAAAATGAGTTGCTATTTAAGTGAACTGGCATTTTATAGACCTTTGATAAATGTGTCATTATGTGATCCTCACTTTCCTTCTCCCCCTTCACAAATGCTTAATCAGCAGGCTTTGAGTTAGTACAAAACCATGGGAGCTATTTGCCAGGAAGTGGTCATAATACGCCATTGCCAACCTCTTGGGACAAAACTTTGATCACAAGGCAGAGCTGGGTTTAAACCATCACTGGTATTTGATATTGCATTTGAAGTGTGAGGGTAATTAGTTGAACACTGCAGATACTCAGAATAATTACTTCTTGCAACAATGCAGGCTCAGCTGCTCAACTCTCCAAATAATTAAATCTATCTATCTATCTATTTTTGCAGGAATCCCTGCGAAGTCAATTGTTAATTTATTATAAGAAAAGAAAAAATACACAGAACAAAACAGTAATTATGAAAAGATTGGAAAAAACTAAATCAGGTGACATTGCTCATCATTTCTGAATTTTTTTCTGAAGTTTCATATGGAATCTTGGAATGTATCAATTCTAAAAAACATACATTGGGATGTACGTTTGAGGGGATAAGTAGAAATAACAATTCTAGTTATGCCTCAGGTTGCAGTAGTGATAAACTGTTATATAGCATCTAGTGAGGAGAGAAATACAACTTGCACAGATGGTCATGAAATAGTGCTTGCTGAGTAGTGAGGATTGAAGCTTCTGCTTGTTCTGTTTGGTGACACTGCATGAGCCTACTGATATTCAGGTGAATAGGCTTAACTTGCATGATATCTAGCTGGCGTTCATACCATAGTTTGGTGAATGTGCCTGCTGTTATTGCACCTGATTTCGATCTAAGATCAGGAAATAAAATACTGATATCCTTTATATTATTTTTTTTTATATCTACCCTTTATCCCTAAATTCTTAATAATCTTTCAAATGCTCTCGCTTTGATTACAAACGAAGGTGAGAATGACAGTGCTTGAAAACAAGAATTAAAGATAGGATGTTCATATGTTAATTACAAGTAGTTGTTTTATTTCCTCTCTTCTATAAGTAACAATCATCCTAGAGTCCACAAAAATTATACAAAAGTATAATAAAAATATAATAATGATACATATTCCTTTGAAATTTCCAGCTATGTACCATGTCATATGATTGTATTACTTATTCTAATGTTACTCTAAATCACTCTGCCTGCTCCTGCCATTGTTTGCTATCCAAGCATACTGATTTGCCTTAAAATACATTGTAGTTTCTTCAGAGTAGAGGCCGTGTTCTTATGTTTGTATAGCACCTAGCACAACAGGTTCCTTCAGGTGCTATTTTAATATAATCCCTTTAGGTGACACCCGAGTGTAAATAGTATAGTTCTAGGAATAATAACTTTGCAAAATGTAGTTGAAAGAGTATAAAGATTCTGTAATTTTAAGAGAGAGGGCCAGATTATTTTCGGTTAATTCTAGAATAAATTCAGAATAATTCCACTGAACTGTATTTCAGTTTTCAAAAGGGGTTTAGGTTGATTATTTTCTTCCTTTTTTTGGGTAATATTTCTTTATCATAAATTCATTGAGATTTAACCCAAACACTATAAGATGAGCCCCCTTAAAGCCCCATTATATTTTTGGACTTTTGTTGCTGTGATCACATATAGAAAATATTAATTTTCATTTGCATATTATCCCATTCACTAGAAACATCATCAGTGGAAGTATTCCACCATATATTTTCCCCTTGTCTGACTTCCTCACTAAATAACATGTCATAGTTAACAGGTCAATCTAAATTCAAATAAAAGATTTATTTTACAGTTAAATTTAATGAAAATACAAAAATATGTAAAACCAAACAGAATATATTTTGCCTCTATACAACCTTCCCATTCTCACCCAAAGGCAAAATGTCTGAATTGTTAAGAGATTGTTGCCTGCTTCATGCAACGTTAATTAAAATATGTTGTTTACACACAGACTGAAAAGTTTGAAAAGGTCTTATTGTACAAATGCTGACAGACCTCTAAATTAGAATAGTTCTGCAAGTCACTAGTGGTAATAAAGAGGCACATAAAGACAGATGAGTGTGTATATGGAGGTTATGGAATAGGGATGCTAGTGTGCATTTACAATGCAAAGTCGAAATCATTGTTCCAAAAGCAGTTAACTGTCAATCACTATTAGAGGAAAAAGCAAGGGAAAACAGTTTATGCCCTGTACTACTAGCAATAACTGTCTCACTACACATCAGTGAAAGAGTAGGACAATCAAGGATCAGTATTGGTCAGTTTATTGCATATTGTAGGACAGGTTGCAGTTGCCCTTAATTAATGGAAATGGTGACAATTTCTTTTGGGAGTCCCATGTGTCCAGTCCTCCTCTTTTTCTTACGAGGCAGGAAGATCAAGGATCTGTTTCTTGCCTCTTAAAAAGGGAGTAACAGTACTTCTGTACTCATGGGGGATCAGTACATTAGAGACAGGCATTTAGAGACTGTGGTAT
This sequence comes from Pelochelys cantorii, assembly GCA_032595735.1. Lineage (NCBI taxonomy): Eukaryota > Metazoa > Chordata > Testudines > Trionychidae > Pelochelys > Pelochelys cantorii. The sequence continues at coordinate 32,150,831 of CM064331.1, forward strand.
GAAACTGTATAAGAACCTAGATAGATAGGATCTGATTGCTACAAGTGCTTCTGCAGCAGCCATTTGTATGAGTGGGCTAATCTTTGGAAAGAGGGTGTTCTGTTCCAGGTACTATATTTAACTTAAAAAACAACAAATGGTCTGGTAGCACTTTATAGACTAACAAAACATGTAGATGGTGGTATGAGCTTTCGTGGGCACAGCCCACTTCTTCATTCTTGGTAGGCCAGAAAGGTATACCAAATACAGATGATTTTATCTAAGAAGTATGATAAATGATCACAATGAAGAGTGCTAGCTTATAGGATGAATGGATATCATCTGGTTTTAGCTAAGTGGATTTATGGTTTGGAAAAGTTGTTCAGGGTGTGATTAAGTCCGATAAGGAAGATCTCTTTGGCTCTGTCATAGCAATAGTATGAGTTAGGAAAAAATCTTTGAATCTGTGTACAGATTTTCTGCTATCCATGTTGGACAAAACTGGATATTCATCTTGCATATTGCCACCAAAGAGCTATTACATAGTAATGACTTCCTGTTTCTACTGACCTGGGCGTTTTTTCAGCTCATTGGTATTTGTAAATTTAGATGTCATTCTTGGTTGATCCTCTATATTCTGAAAAATATTCTATAATGAGAGTAACACACAATACCATCTATAAAATCTGAAATCAGTGTACGTTAGATTTACACTGGTATAACTGAGAGATGTTACGCCCATTATTAGCAGCAAGGGCAGTATTTAGATAATCAGTCTTGCATGTGTAGTATAGAGGCAGGACAGTGCCATTAATTAAGCTGGTGTCACTTGCTGAACAGTGCAAATACAAATATTGAATAGCTGCTTCAAAATGTATATAGTCCAAATGCTGTGCTGAGTAAGTGAAAAAGCGATCCATGTGGAAAGTGTTTTATGTGATCACATAATTGAAGGCTTTCATAATGTATATATGTACATCGGGTCAGAGTTAATGTTGTGCAGGCAGCCTTAATGTTTGCATTGCTTAACTGTGGAGTGCTTCACTTTGTAGTCTGAACATTTTTGTAAAACAGGATTTTGTTGTTATTTCCTGTTGGATTTAACAAAATTGTTTATAACTTTTGTGTCCAATGCCTAAAACTGTTAAGGTTTTATAACCAACAGATATTTTCACTGACATCAAATGCTGGAACTGGAACATTGCACTACCACTGCATAAAATGAAATAATTGTTTGATAACTTTATGGCATCTAAATATGATAAAAGTGAATGTTTACATATACATTGGCTTGCATACCTACAGGTTTTATTTTAAGTCTTTAAATTGCAGGTTAAAAAAGTTGAAAGCATATGGTAGCAATTTTTTAACCTCTCTATATGAGGTGCTTGTCAATGGAGATCCATACATCCAAAGCTAGTTAATAACAGCTGCAGGCCAAGTTCCTTTAAAAGCTATTGCAGTGTTCCAAGATTCTCTAAGACTTTCAACAAGTGAAGCTGTCCACAATGTATAGCTGCAGGTCTGCATTCTGCTTATTAAGTGACCCCCTGTTTGAACAAAGACAACAAAAAGTGGCAGAAAGACTATTCATACTGTAAAACTTGAACAGGCATGATTGGCTAGTAGACTGCTACAGTAATGCACTTACTTGGTTATGACTTACTTGGTTCAGTCTAATGCATATTTTGTTGATCATCTCATCTCCTTTAATGTAGTGCAGTTGTTTGATAATAAATGTAGAAGATTAATTACAAGCAGGGCTTTTTCTCAAAGAGCACAGTTTATAATATTGGGACTCGATAAAATTCTAACAACATGGGTATAGATACAGATATATACACACACATTATAAATATAAAAGAGAAATGAAAATTTTTTGAGAGAGAAAATTTGCAATTCACTTGCCCTTTTGTACCTTCCTGGATTTTATATTCATTCCTATTATTGTCTTGTTCATTCCATCACTGTAATGGAATATAGCTGAGAGAATTTCCACAAGGCAGCTTTCTAAACAGTTTTTAGCTGCTTTGCCACTCACAAGCAAAAGTCCAGCATTAAACTTGAAATCCACTTCTTTACAGGTGATCTGTATATTAATTCAGATTATTAATAATATAATACAATACAATATAATATACAGATCATATTGGGCATATTAATTTGAAATGTTGAAGGTATGTTGAAGCATTCAGACAATCATTGATATAAGAAAAGTCTTTCAGATTCATTTGAAGAAAATATGGTCACATAAACTTATTTCAGAATAAAACAAACATTCAAGAATGGTTACTGGATTAGCATTATACTTAAGTTACACCAAAGTGTCAATAGCCAATAATGTATCACAGCATCGTTGTTTAAATTCTATATCATTTTTTTGCAGGGCGATTTGGTGGAGGATATGTTCTATGCTGTATCTCTAGGGATGGTAGTAGATCAAATCTGGAATTTAGAAAGCATTTCTAGGACTTTGAGTGCCCCTAGGTGGCCAGAACTAAAAATACAGCATCAACAATTTTCTCATATTTATCTCATTCTTTCTAACAAACAGCTAACCTTTGTTGTTGACTGGTCACTGTTCCCAGACTCTGTGGCACATTTCAGGAGGCGTTACCATTAAACAAGTGCTTCCATTGCTTTGATAAGTCTCCACTTTACAGAAGAGCATTTGTGTGGTATTAATTTTAATCTGGAAATTGCTGACATACTGAAGTGGCAGGCTATCATTACTCCCACTTATGACTCCAATTTAGCCCTTGTCATTGCAGTTGTCAGTATCAATTGGGGATTAGATTGGGTTATGGCATGCAGAACTGATGGTCAATGAATAAGCGCTACTTTTCATTCCAATTTTAACAGAGTTTGTATTTTATTAAACAATCCCATTTGATACATTTTTTTTTGTTACTGCTTGTTAATTCTTTTAATGGCATATATGACATTCAGGGGTTATTTTTCTTTGAAGTTGTTCAAATGGGGTCTTGCTGTTTCTGAACAGATGTGGATTGTTCTGTACTGTATTTGGAGGGAGGTGTGATAATAATGAAATGAAAGGAAATTGTTACTGCTTCTGTCATATATGCTTCCTAAGAGACATACACAGTGGGAGATTACTTGCTTCTGTAGTTTAGGAAGGATTTTAACACTTTAAACTGTCATATATCTTCTATTGCTGTTAACTAGTCTCTGTAATGGAGGTTAGTTTGGTCTGAAAAATCCAGATTGTTCCCAAATCCACACAGGAACAATTTCAGATTTTTAAGTATTTGGAGACAGAGAATGTATGAAGATTTTTTTTTATTTCAGTTTTTGTACACTTAAAGAATAAGTGTAGAGGAAAGATGGTATGTAAATAATGGAAAAACTGAGATGAAAGATGGTGTGTAAATACTGGAAAAACTGTTTCTTACATCATGCTTGCTTAGAGGTAGGTTTTATTTTGTCATTCTACTGTGACATTTGTGCAGAAAAAAGTATTAGGTAAATCTGTCTCTGCCACTGTGAGAATTCCAGTGAATTTGCTTCTATGGTAACCAATTAGCCAGAGCTTATCACTCATGTAAAACACTAACTATTTGCATTTTTAAAACCTTCATTTGCAAAACAGCATGTCCAAATGATAAAGTTAAATTTCTTTCCCAAGACCACAGTTGTTCTTTGTAGGTGGAAACAACTAGGTTTACAATTTAAAAAACCAAGGGAAGGGACGCTCCTAGGCAGCAGCATCCATCCACACTAAAAGCAAATATTTGTTTTTTGGAGAGAGAATAGCTATCCCCGGAGCAGCCAGCTTAGCAAAAGCAGGAATGGAGGGGCAGAACTCATCTTTTATGGAAGTCAGATAAATTTCATGCTCTTTAACATTGACTGTGACTGCAGGCTTTTCATTGGAGCCTGGCTCCTTCCCCAGTGTGAACAAAATAGGAAAAGTGATTAAAGTTCAGTCAGTATTGGACAGCAGGAGGCAACAGCTCTAGTATCTTCAGCAGAGTGAGAGAGGCCTTTAATAAGACATGTGATTATTCTTTGAAGAGAAAAAATAGGACTCATAGGGCCTATGGAGGCCTATACTAACATTTGTTCATTTCCTGCACTTCATATGGCTTCTTTGACACTTTGTAATATTGTCATCCCCTTTCATTAAAATGTTCATTTTGAAGGGGAAAGAAAGAAATTTAGCTGTTAACTGGGGTCAGAGGTCAACAAGATCTGCTGTGAGTAGAGAGTTCAGAACTTTATTGGCTCGTAGTAGTAGCAACTCTTGAGTCGATACAAAAGGCAACAGAAAACTATAACATAAAATCTATTAATTGTCCTTTAGTCTGTCTCTGCTATTTACTAGAGTGGATAAAAATCTTGGCTGTCCACTCAAGCCTTAGTCAAAAGAACTGGCTACAGGGTACTCCTGGATCGTGCCACTTGGACTTCTCTCACTCTCTCTCTCTCTTTCTTTCTTCTTTTTTTTTTTAATGTGCAATCAGTATTCACACATTCTTATAACTAATAGGATTAGAGGCGTTGCAAAGGGATTTGAACAAGATAATTAGTTTACTGCTTAGCCCACAATATAACAGGCAAAACCCTTCTGAGAAAAGACAGACAAAATGGGTCAGAAAATGTGTGGGAAATGAGGTAAGGCCTCTCAAACTGGGCCTCAATCAACTTCACTATTATGAAAAAGTCCTAGACTATTCATTCATTACTTCAGACTGTTTGACTTTTTCGGCCTGACCACCGGAGGTGTCAAGGAGAGAGACTTAGCTGAACAGTTGGAAGTGGATCTGGACAGGGAGGACTCTGTTTCAAGTACGTAAATGCGGCTTCACATTCTTTGCCACCATGTGATGTAGAACAGTACATTTGGGGGAAAATGAAGGATTTACAAACCTGAAGACCAAGCATACAAACAGTTTATTTTAAGTTTTATTGATCTGAAGCACAATTTAAAGTTGGATGATACTTTTTAAAATATCAAATCTTCAAACTTTCTGTAATATTGCCTTTGTATTATTTTCTTGCTGTGTTCTTTTACCAAGATAAATTATAACTTCTTTTGCATGTGCATTAAATGATTCATATAAACACATTTTGTTTGTTTTTTAAAAAGCCAAAACAGTTTAAAAGAACTCAACAGGCTGAAAGAACCCCACTCTGACTCCACCATGCCATCAGTATATTGTGTGAATTAGCATGTGGTGATCTTTGGTTTCCAAAGGAGCAGCAGGAAATTCTTTAAAGATCCTGCTCATATTTTTTTTCTCTGAATCTTGTATGAACCACCAGCCTGATCAAAGCTGCCAGAAGTTGTTAGGAAACATGTCGACCTGGCCTTGCCTGTGTGGTGACTAAGTCTCCTCCTCTTCTGTGGAAGAAACAGCAGGAACTGCTCTAATGAACTGTCCAGCAGCTCCATAGAAATAGTTTCTTCAGTGTGTATACAACCAGAGGTGAGAAAAGGTTAATCCATATGGGAACTAGTTAGGAAAGCAAACCAAAAGACTTCTTGGGAGTTATATGAGCAAAATTCAAATTAAAGTAAAAAGGGTGATTTTTTTAAATGAAATTGTCATGAAATTCTTCACGTCCCCTTTTTTGTGTTGCCTGTTACCTTTTTAGTTTAAGCCCTCTGGGTTTAGCACATGATTTGGTTATTGTATACTATACACCACAGTACATAATTCTTGGGTTTTGCCTGTATTGACTGTATAGAGATTTTAATCTACCAAAATGCAAGGACATTTTACATAACAGCATCCCATTTCTGATATTAAAACAATTATGGAATACTTCCCATCCCACATTTAGTATTTTTAGGGAAGTGCATGGTGAAATATCAGAAAATCAAATATTGAAATTGTAACTTTGGCATCTTTACAGAAAGCTATTTGCCATAGTGGAAACAATCACAACTTTCAAGAGTACAGATAGGAAGAAGAGCTTTCAGAGTAGGGCTAGGTTCCCTTTTTGCATAGCGTCATAAAGGTTCATTATTACAATATCCTGCCTACCTGCAAGACCAGAGCAGATGTCATGCACATACGTTTGTCATAATATTCTTTAGGTAAAATCCTAGTGAAATCAATGAGAGTTTTGTTATTGATTTCAGCAGAGCCAGCATTTTGCCCTTTAGGTACATATATATTGCAATAGGTTACTTGTACGCATGGCTGCAGTTGGTCTGGACCAGCAGACTGGCGCATACAGTTGGACCGGGTCATACAGACTGGGGCTAAAAATTGCTGTGTAGACATTCAGGTTGGAGTCCAAACTATGGGATCCTTCCCCTGGGGATCCCAGGGCATGGGCTTCAGATGAGGCCCAAAGGTCTATATAGCAAGTTTACTGCCCGGCAATCAAGCAAACTGTCATGGACGTGCTGTGTACACATGCCATTTCCTCATTTTTATGGGTAAGTCTGTCATCCGAGGTATTTGGATTCTAGCAGTCTGTAAGTTTTTGGCATTATTGACCTTAATTTTTTTAAAAATTCTACTTTCTGATAATATCTAGGTTTCAAAAAAGGAAAAACTATGTAATCGTTATGTACAGGTTTTACATTAAAGCAATACTCTGCAGATATGATGTGGCTCAAAGCTTATATTTTGTAAGAGCTTATGGGAAAAATGAAGGAATACCCCAGCTTTTACAAAATCTAGGCTCAACAGATCATTTCCATTATTTTATTTTTTTTTAATTCTGAGGGAAATAGTTAGGAACTGGCAACTCTGTTTTCAGTGTCCAAGTTGAAAACAAATGCAAAATGAAAACCAGCATCATAAATGTTGAAAACTAAATTATATTTCTACAATTCTTTAACAAAATGTTATTAAAAACTTTGTTACTAATAACTTCAATATGCATGTATGTATACCCTTTACAAAAAACCTAACAGTGCCTCTTTATAACTCAAATTCCTTTTTGCCTACTCTGTTTCCATTTAGAATCTAAAATGTGATCTCTGGGGATCAAAGATTTTGTGTTCCATATTTCGAGATGGGAGTGGGAATCATTAAATATTGGAAATATTATGAAAAATGGACCGTGAGAGAGACATTTCCTGTGCTCTTCAAGTTTTACATTATGCCATGCATTAAAACATTTGACCAAGTTAATTATTATATGGAAGGCTTCATTCAAAAGATTTACTTACACACAGGGTAATTTTTCTATGGGAATAAAATGTGCCCCTAATTAAAATAAATGTTTTCAGGCATAAATTGACAGAGGTATGCAGGAAGAATCTAAATAAGAAACACTTTGGATGTTTGGCACCCTCTTACATGAATGGAATATTCATCAGTATTGTGAATTGATAAATCTGTATGGAGTTTTGGTAATGCCTAGTGCAGGTTAAGGCACTAATTCGGAGAATGCCTTAAGCAGGTGCTAAAGTGCATCTTTGCACATAAGTGCATGTTTACTTTAAACATGTTTTCAAATCCCAATTAAGTCAATGGGATTTAAGCATGTGCTTGCAATCTAGTATGTAACCTGTGTCTTGTTGAACTGAGACTTTAAAGTCTGAGGCTAAAGCTACACTACCAGCTTATTTTGTTGTAATAACTCCTGAAATAACTATTTTGAAATAAGCTTATTCCTCTTCACAAACAGGAGTTATTTTGAAATAACAGGCTTGGTAGTGTGGATGCTCACCTTCCTATACTGAAATAGAGACGTGTCCTGAGAAATCTTTTTTTTTTCTAGGAACTATATATTGAGATAAAGAATTGGGTCATCTAATTCATCTTTTCCCATTCTGTTTCTTGGGATCATGGTGTACGATTAATTGTATTTACTTGGTTTCATTACTTGTTTGTAAAAATACACATTTTTTTTACTAATATTCTACTCAGATACTGGCATAGTATGAAAGAGCACAATCTGGCCCGCTTTAGCTATTGTTAACAGTGGGTGAACAGACAGTTCACAGGATATATAAGGAAATGTCTGAGACAAATTGGACCAGAGAATAACAGACTTCAAGAATTGTATACCTGCAGAACTGGGACTCCATTAGATATGTTAGAATCATGTTGAATTTGTTCTTTTCTTTTTCACAGATTGTAGATCTTTCTCTCTAATTCCCACCCTACATAATTCCCACCCTACATAAATGGATATTTGAATTATATTTGAATGTACTTGTCCCAGTCTGAAGGAAATAATTAGGCATTTTCCCATGAAATTCTGAATAAAAAAATATTTTCCAATAATTTCTTTAAATATAAATGCAATTAAGATATACCATTGTATCAGCTTCAGCAAGAAGTTCTTTGAATGATTGCTCATGTCCATTCGAATGAGGTGTGCACGCGCTGCGTGCATGGCTTCCCGGAGCATTTTTTTTCCCCAGCGGTACCCATCGGGCCGGCAGGTCGCCCCCTGCGCGGCTTGTGCTAAGCCTATGCCCAAAGGAGACCCCCACCGCGAGTGTCTCAAGTGCCTTGGGGAGTCCCATTTCACCGATTCCTGTAAGATCTGTGGGGGGTTCAAGCCTCGTACCAAATGGGAGCGGGATTCCCGCTTGAAACTGCTCCTGATGGAATCAGCACTTCATCCGGTACCTTCAAGGGATCTTTCGGTGCCAGTCCCTGCACATTGCCCCTCCACGCCGGAGATGTTTGAGGCAGCTCAAGACCTGATTGAGCTGACAGCCTCGCCTCCGTTTCCCATCTCCTCTGAGGGGTCCTCATCCTCGGCACCGGAGGCATTGGGGGCTCCGAGGTCGCCCAGGCCTCCAGGCATGTGGCCGGCACCGGTTGAGGCAGGGGACCTGCCGTTGTTGCCGGCACGGGACACACGTAGCCTGTCCGAGTCAGCACAGGGTGCGCTTTCGTCGGCCCCACGTCTGGCACCGGTACCGGCCCCGGCACTGGCCCCGGCTCCGACTTTGCCGGCGGCTCCGGCACCGGTTCCGGTGCCAGCATCGCTCCAGCCCTCAGTGCTGCCTTCGCTGTCAGCGCCTGCACCGCTTCAGTCCCTGGCTTCAATGTTTCCTGTACCGGCGGCACAGCAGCTGCAGACGCCGCTCCCGGCACCGCCAGCGCTGGTTCGAGCTTTGGGGTCAGTGCCGCCGTGCCAGGCACCTCCTGGGCAGGAGGTACGCACGTCGCCCCGCGTGCACTCAGGCAAGCCTGAGTCCGTGGCATGTTTCAGGCCTGGCCTACTGCAGGGCCAGCCCGCCGCGGCACCGCCTTGGTCGGCTTCGAAGCTGTCATCCGAGTCTGAAGTGGAGTCGCTCCAGTCACTGGGTTCGTCCCACCGTTCATCGCGGTACCGATCTACCTCGCAGCACCGAGTGGTACCCACGGGGTTTGAACAGACATGGCCACCACAGGTGCAGCAGCCCTGGCCCTTTTGGACACCGTGGGCCTACCATCAGTGGCAGGGCCCACTCCCTTCGTCTCGCCCGGCCAGTGGGTCACGCAGACGCTCTACTCCATCAGCCTCCTTATCTTGGGCCCCACCGTCACCCACGGGGGTGGATGCACAGGGGCAGGGTGCCCTGGAGGTGCCCCCGGTGGGTACTCTGCTACAGCCGCCGGAGTTGCAGCAACCGTCCCCGGCACCAGCCATACCGGAACAGCAGGTCGTGGGGCGAGAGTCATTGGCATCATCGTCGCCTGATGAGGGCCTGGTGGACCCAGCTCCTTCCATGCCAGCTATGGATGCCGGGTCTCACCAGGAGCTGCTCCGCCATATGGCGGACAATTTGGGGGTGCATGTCGAACCGGTCACTGAAGAATCCGACCCCATGGTGGACATCCTCAATGAGGATGCCCCAGCTAAGCTGGCTTTGCCACTGAATAAGACCGTGGCAAAGATCACGGACACGCTGTGGCAAACGCCGGCCTCCATCTCCCCCACCCTTAAGGGAGTGGAGAGGAGATATTACGTTCCCCAGACGGGGCACGAGCACCTGTACTTGCACCCAGCGCCGGCTTCGACTGTGGTCCAGACAGCTGCACAGAAGGAGGGGCAGCCGCAGCTGGAGCCCTCTCCCAAGGCGAAGGACCCAAAACGTATGGACTTGATGGGTGCAAGGTGTATGCCACCAGGGGGGTACAGCTCCTTATTGCCAACCAGCAGGCAATGCTCAGTCGGTATGCATATAACACCTGGCAAGCATTGGACAGGTTTAGTGACTGACTGTCCCTGGAAGACAGGCAGGGGTTTTTGGCCCTTGCCACAGAGGGCAGAACCATAGCCCGTACGGCTCTGCAGGCATCCCTTGAAGCTGTGGACTCGGCTGCTAGAACCAGGGCCTCGGGGGTGGTGATGTGGCGCAGTGCCTGGCTGCAGGTCTCGGGGATCCCGATGGACTTGCAGTCCACCATACAGGACCTGCCGTTTGATGGGAAGTCCCTCTTTGTGGAGAACACTGACTCCTGGCTCTATAGCCTCAAGGACACCAGGTCCATGCTTAGGTCCTTGGGCATCCATACACCTGCCCTGCAGCGTTGGCAGCTCCCAAATAGGCCTGTGGCCAGACCGCTACCCCAGGCCCAGCTCCCTGACTATTGGAGGCGGAGGCCTCGGGGCCCTGGGGGAGGGTTTCCGGGCACACAGAGCTCAAACGCCCATTCTCGGCGGCGTCGGCCGCATCCGGATGCAGGCAAGGGCACCACCCAACCCCCTCCGCAGCAGTCTAAGCAGCCATTTTGAAGGCACGCTTGGGGACCGCATATTGACCCTCCGAATTTCTCCTCCCTTTGGGACCTGGTTGTCCCATTTTGTCCGAGCCTGGTCAGCCATCACTTCGGACAAGTGGGTCCTGGATGTCATCTCCCAGGGGTACTCTATCCCCTTTTTGGGTTCCCACCCGTCCCTCTCCCCCTCCCTGTCCCTCTCCAGGGACCCATGTCACGGGGCCCTACTCGAGCAGGAGGTGACCACGCTATTGGAGAAGGGAGCGGTGGAGTTGGTCCCTTCCTATCTGGAGGGCAGGGGGTTTTACTCCTGGTACTTTATCATCCGAAAGGGGGGCTTTGGCCTATCCTGGACCTCAGGGACCTAAACAGACATATAAAAAAGGACAGGTTCAGGATGGTGACGCTAGCCTCCATCATTCCAGTGTTGGAGGTGGGGGATTGGTATGCGGCCCTTGATTTAAAGGATGCATACTTTCACGTGGCTATTTGACCAGACCACAGGAGGTTCCTCCAGTTTGTGGTCTCCCGCTGCCATTTCCAGTTTACCGTGCTCCCCTTTGGACTCTCGACTTTGCCAAGGGTCTTTACAAAATGCATGGTGGTTGTGGTGGCTTACTTCAGGAGGCTGGGAGTTCAGGTGTTCCCCTACCTGGACGACTGGTTAATCAGGGGCAGGTCAAGGGACCAGGTGATTGCTCACATAGCTCTCGCGTGAGCCCTCTTCGACGGTCTCGGTCTCGTCATCAACGAGGAAAAGTCCAAACTGACCCCTACCCAGGTCATAGAATTCGTGGGGGCTACCCTAGATGCCAAGGGGGGATGGGCATATCTCCCGGCATCCAGATTCCAGGCCATCAGGGGATTGGTGACCGACCTGCGGCGTTCCCCGCTGACAGTGGCCCAGACGTGTATGAGACTTATCGGGCACATGGCAGCCTGCACATATGTTGTTCGGCATGCCAGGTTGAAACTCAGACCACTTCAGGTATGGCTGGTGGGGTCGTTCAGCCAGGCCAGGGCGGGGTGGGACCGGATCCTGACTGTACCCCGGGACGTTGTGGCCTCGTGAGAATGGTGGACATTGGAGAGCGAGGTTTGTGCGGGGGTCCCCTTCCACACGGAACTGCCATCGGCTCAGTTAGTTACCAACGCCTCAGACAACAGTTGGGGAGCGCACTTGCTCACGTACTGGACGCAAGGACTGTGGGGCCCCCAGGAGAGGTTGCTTCATATAAACGTGCAGGAGCTGAGGGCGGTCCGGAGAGCCTGCGAGTTCTTCTGGGGCCTACTCTCAGGGACCCTGGTCATGGTACTGATGGACAACACAGCCGTGGTGTTTTATATAAACAAGCAGGGAGGCCACCCTCCTTTGGGAGTTTTACATAGCACATGACATCCGCTTGCAAGCGGCTTACTTGCTGGGGTGCGCAAATACGCAGGCAGACTTACTGAGCAGGTCCTTCAGAGTCCACAAGTGGTCCCTGAAGGACGAGGTCGTGGCCCTACTTTTCCAGCAGTAGGGCTGTCCCCAAGTGGATCTGTTCGCCACTGAGAGGAACAGGAAGTGTCCGCAGTACTTCTCCCTCCTAAGCTTGGGGATGGGCTCGAAAGGAGATGCCCTAACCTCGCCATGGCCTTGGGGGATGCTGTATGCGTTCCCGCCGTTCCCCTGGTTCCCAAGGTGCTCACCAGGATCAGGCTGTTCAGGTCGCTAGTAATTCTGGTGACCTCAGACTGGCCCAGGCAGTTCTGGTATCCCATTCTGCAGGAAATGGTGGTGGACAGGCCGCTTTGCCTGCCACCGACCTGGGACCTGATCACTCAGGCCAGGGAAGGGGGCGTCCTGTACCACCCGGATGTCCAGTCCCTCCACCTGACAGCTTGGCTTGTCCATGGCTTGCAGAGGGTGCAGGAGGTTCTCCTGGGCAGTAGGAAACCAACTACCAGGAGGGCCTATATGGCTAAGTGGAAGCGCTTCTCGGTCTGGGCTGCGGAGAAGGGGGTTTGCCCCTCATGGGCCCCTGTTTCTATGGTCCTGGACTATCTGTTTCGTTTGCACCGGGCGGGGCTGTCCACCCCCTTGATTCGGGTGCATCTGGCAGCTTTAACAGCCTTCTACGATGGCTCTGAGGGCGGCTCGTTATTCACAGTCCCCCTGGTTAAACGGTTCCTTAAAGGTTTAGAAAAGTTGTTTCCCCATGTCAGGGCCCCCGTTCCTCAGTAGGACCTTAATTTGGTGCTGACCAAGCCCATGGGGTCCCCCTTTGAGCCACTGGGTACCTGCCCCCTTGAATATCTGAGCTTTAAGGTGGCATTCCTAGTAGCTATTACGTCAGCGCGGAGGGTATCGGAGCTCCGTGCTCTAACTGTGGAGCCTCCCTACTTGGTCTTTCCAAGAGACAGGGCGAGATTGCGCCCCCACCCGGCGTTTCTCCCAAAAGTGGTGTCGGCCTTCCACATGTCACAGGACATATACCTCCCAGTTTTCTTTCCCAAACCACACCGCTCCCCTAAGGAGCGGGCATTATACTCCCTGGACATGAAGCGAGCCTTAGCGTTCTATATAGAGAGGATGAAACCATTTCGCAAGTCCTCACAGCTTTTTATTGCATATGCTTAGCGAATGAAAGGGCTTCCTGTGTCAGCTCAGAGGCTGTCAGTGTGGATATCTTCCTGTATTAGGGAGTGTTATGCTTTGGCGCGTAGGGAACCGCCGCAAGTGTCAGAACACTCCACTAGGGCGCATGCGTCCTCGGTGGCCTTTGGGGCGCAGGTCCCGATTCTTGAGATTTGTAGAGCGGCCACGTGGTCCTCTGTTCATACATTCACAGAGCACTATGCACTCACCCTGCAGGCCTGGGAGGACGCCGCACTGGGCGCCGCCGTCCTGGATTCCGTTCTGTAAAAAAAAAAAAAAAAAGAGTGTTAGTACACGCTAAACTGCAGGATGGCTTATTGTGGTTATGGGTCTTGTGTGGTCCATGTTGTCGACTTCAGGTGTTGTTATGTTTCAGTTGTGTTATTAAAAATTCTAGTTCTGGTCAAAGCTGTGTGTGTGTGTCTCTTTCACGAGAGGCGGCTCCGACCTCACCGCCGGTGCGATAGCTTGGAAGTCACCTCATTCGAATGGACATGAGCAATCACTCGAAGAACGAAACAGGGTTAGTTACCTGTAACTGTTGTTCTTCGAGATGTGTTGCTCATGTCCATTTGACTCCCTCCCTCCCTCCCCTGCGTCGGAGTCTCCAGCAAGAAGAAACTGAGGAGGGGAAGGGCTGGCAGGGGTACTTATGCTGCGTTATAGTGGCGCCACTCCAGGGGGTGACCTGCCAGCCCGACGGGTATCACTGGGGAAAAAAAATGCTCCAGGAAGCCGTGCACGCAACGCGTGCACACCTCATTCGAATGGACATGAGCAACACATCTCGAAGAACAACAGTTACAGGTAAGTAACCCTGTTTTCCTGATCCTAAGATCCTAAGCCCACTAAAGAAAATAGGAATACTGCTGTTGATTTCATTGTGGTTTGGATCAGATCCAAAGTGCTCCCTACTCTCCTAACCAGCCTAACAGGGACAGTCAAGAATACTAATTATAAAGTGAGTCTTTAGTTGCTTTTTTTTTAAAAAGCCTGAAGCATTTGTGCTAACTAACTGACTCCTGTTCTGCTGTGAAGTTCCAGCATCTATCTATCTATCTATATCTTAAATTTTAAAATACCTTATTTTGGTTTTGCAAAGTTTCTGAAATATTAACGGCATAGGCTGAAATTTCCTTTCCTCAGTCACAGGGGAGTTGTTCTTGTGTTTGAAAAAAAATATTTTCAAATTATTTTGTTATGAGTACTTGAAAGAGGGGGGGAATGGAATCCATCTAATATTTTTCCCCATGCAGATATTGAATTACACAATTAAAAAAACCCTCTGGAATGAGAGGATTACAAGTTTACTAAGTATGAAAAAGTATGCATTAGAATGTATAACTGGGCCAGTTCCATGGGACAGTACCTGTGATGTCATAACATGGTGCATAGTAATTCATCACAGCTCTAAATAGTTGGCTGGGATGCATGTGTGAAACTGGGGGGGGGTGTCAAATAAAGTAATTTTTTTTATTTTATGGCCTCTTTACCTGAGAACAATCTGCACCTGTCACCATGGTATTTGACCATCTTCCACATAAAACAGATTGGCAAAGCCATATAAAATGCTCTGACTTCTCTTCTACAGGATATGTAACATTCAGTGCATGATTCCTAATTCAGGAAAATACTTGATCACATTAAGAATTTGAGTAGTCCCACTGAAGTTGACGGGACTTAAGCACATGCTGTAAATTAAACACATGCTTCAGTACTTTCCTGAATAAGGATGGGATTATTTTCATTCTCTTAGTTAAGTATGTAATTAAGAACATAAGAACGGCCATAGCAGGTCAGACCAAATGTCCATCTAGCACAGTATTCTGTCTGCTGACAATGGCCAATGCCAGATGCCCCAGAGGGAGGGAACACAACAAGAAATCATCACATAATCCCTCTCATGTCATCCATTTCCAGACAAACAGAGGCTAGGGTTACCATTCCTACCCATCCTGGCTAATAGCCATTGATGGACCTAACTTCCATGAATCTCTCTATCAATTTTTTGAACCCTGTTAAAATTCTAGCCTTCACCGCATCGTCTATCAAGGAGTTCCACAGGTTGACTGTGCACTGAGTGAAGAAGAACTTCCTTTTGTTTGTTTTAATTGTCTGCCTATTAATTTCATTTGGTTACCCTTAGTTCTTTTATTGTGGGAATAAGTAAATAACTTTTCCTTATTCACTTATTCCATACCAGTCATGATTTTATAGACCTCTGTCATATCCCCCCTTAGTCTCTTCTTTTCTAAGCTGAAAAGACCAAGTCTTTTTAATCTCTCTTCATATAGGACCCGTTCCAAACCCTTAATCATTTTTGTTGCCCTTTTCTGAACCTTTTCCAATGCCAATATATCTTTTTTGAGATGAGGCGGCCACATCTTTATGCAGTATTCAAGATGTGGGTGTACCACAGTTGTATATAGAGGCAAAAAAAAAAGGTTTTCTGTCTTATTCCCCATCTCTTTTTTAATGACTCCTAACATTCTATTTGCTTTTTTGACTATTGCTGCACATTGAGTGGATGTTTTCAGAGAACTATCCACAATGACTCCAAGATCTCTCTCTTAAGTAGATGTAGCCAAATTAGTCCCCATCATATTATATAGTTGGGATTATTTTTTCCAATGTGCATTACTTTACATCTATCAACATTCAATTTTATCTGCCATTTTGTTGACCACTCAGTTTGGTGAGATCTTTTTGAAGCTTTTCGCAGTCTGCTTTGGTCTTAACTGTCTTGAGCAGTTTGGTATCCTCTGCAAATTTTGCCACCTCACTGTTTACCCCTTTCTCTAGATCATTTATAAATAATTTGAATAGGATGGGTCCCAGGATAGACCCTTGGGGGACTCCACTAGTTAACTCTCTCCACTCGGAAAACTTACCGTTTATTCCTACCCTTTGTTTCCTGTCTTTTTTAACCAGTTACCAATCCATGAAAGGACCCTCCTTCTTATCCCGTGACAATTTACTTTACTTAAGAACCTTTGGTGAGGGTCCTTGTCAAAGGCTTTCAGGAAATCTAAGTATACTATATCCACTGGATCCCCCTTGTCCACATGTTTGTTCACCCCCTCAAAGAACTCTAGCAGATTAGTAAGGCATGATTTCCCTTTACAAAAACCATGTTGACTTTCCCCCAACAAATTATATTCATCCACGTGTCTGACAATTTTATTCTTTACTATAGTTTCAACTAATTTGCGCTGTACTGATGTTAGACTTACCGGTCTGTAATTGCCAGGATCACCTCAAGAGCCCTTTTAAAATATTGGCATCATGTTAGCTATCTTCCAATCATTAAGTATGGAACCCAATTTAAAGGATAGGTTACTAACCACCATTAATAGTTCCACACTTGCCCACTTGAGTTCTTTCAGAACTCTTGGGTGAATGCCATCTGGTCCCGGTGACTTGTTACTGTTAAGTTTATCAATTTGTTCCAAAACCTCCTCTAATGACACCTTGGTTTGGGACAATTCCTCAGATTTGTCACCTAAAAAGAATGAATTATTGTGATATGCTGCATTGTGACCACATTGCTGAAATAAATGACACTACAACTTCATGTTGCTACAGTATTTGTGTCAATATTTGTTTTATTTAATCTTTACGGAAGATGCTAAATTGATGGCCCTGGAGACTGAGAGGGGTTTCTGGGGTACTAACGAAGATAAAAGTAAACACACAGTCTAAATCTTGAACCTTATTTAGACTGGCCAGATGAAAGCTAAAACTGTCATGTGTCAGATGTGTGAATCTTAGAAAATTTCTGTCTTTCATAAAGTCATTGATTTATATTGCTAAACTGTATATCTTAACTGATATTATAGTACGTTGCAGTATAAAAGTTGAGTAAATTGGAAGAAGTTTTAAAATGCATGCAACTAAACTTTCTGATAGAATTTATTGATGTGATTTAGAGGGACTGAGAAAGCAATGCACCTGTCATGTTTAATTGCAGAAAGCTTTCCATCCGTTAACTTTATTATGCCAAGCCTCCTAATGAAAAAGTGTCAGCATCTAGTTCTATTTTCTTTGAGTTTGCCAGAAGAGCAATTATTTTTTTAAACTTTCCACTATTAAGTGGAGGTTTGGAAAACAGCGTATCCTAGATTATATACAATTGTATTTCACCATATACATGTTGTCCTTTAGGAATGTCTTGATATCCTGGAAAAATACAGAAGGAAACTGGAGAAATATTGCCTATAGTACAATAGAGGGTTTACAAATACAAATGTTAGAATGGTTGGGTTGTTCCTGTCCATTGTTAGGTGGTATTTCCCTGGAGCTATAACTACATCTGTGCCTGGTAGGGTTGTGTTATCAGTAACATATGTGAGGACGACATGGACATTCTTCTACCAAAAGATATATGACCCTGCAAAGTAGTAGAATTGGACATGCTTGTGTTTCAACCGTAAATCATTTTCTAGGACTTTTCTACAGATGTTGACTGCGGCAGATCTGTAAAACAGTATACAGCAATGTGAACTGCAACAGTTAATTGATCCTAAAAAGTAACCATATGATAGTAGATAGCATGTGCATGGAAAAAATAACACCTTTTTGTCGTATCCTCAAATAAATGTTAAACTACTCCTGCTTGAAGAACAAAATACAAATAGCAGTATTAGCAATTGCAAGCTATATATGCTAAAATATTTGAGCATGCAAAACTCTTATTGATTTCACTGAAGACTTAATACAAACTGGGGTTTCAGGATATGACACTGAAGAAAACATAATACAAGGAGTTTATTTTCCATTTAATGTCAGTTTGCATATGTTCAGGGTCATATATATGTATAGGACCACATTTATATGTTAAAAAGATGCACTTGAATTCCATTTTTGTTTTTCTATTGTATGCTATCGTTAAGAATTAGATTCCAAGCAGCTCAAATGTCCCTTTGTTGCTTCATTGAAAAACCTCACATCTAGTGTGTTTTCCAAAAATGTATATTTACCTTGCAAGCTCTCTCTTTCTGTTTATCTCCTTTCTCTAAAATCCTATTCTTTCCTTGTGGGACAGGAGTCTCAAACTCATCACCTGCAGGCCATCTGTGGGCCGAAGCATATTTGCAATCTGGCCCTGAAGATCCAGTGGCCCGGGAGAGGCATGCCTGTACCTGTCCCTTCCCCCCCCACCACCCTCTGCCCCCCATTGCACCCTGTTACCCAAGAGATGTGATCTTGGGGAATACCAGGTGGGCCTGGTGCAGGGCAGCAGCAGTGGTAGGGTTTTCCCCCCATTCCCTACACACACAGGTCCCGCAGCAGCAGGAGCCATGAGGAAGCAGAGCACAATTGGCACCCACACTCACTTCACTTCCCATGGCTCCTGCCACCATGGGCAGCTGGGGAGGGGGTCATGACCCCTATTGCTGCCCTCTGCCAGGACACTCCCCTGGTAATCCTCGAGGCCATGTCCCTCGGGATGGGTGCAATGTGCGGGAGAGGAAAAGATGATGGTGGGAAGGGACTGGGTCTGGGGAAGAGGTATGGACACGTCTCTCTTGGGCATCTGGGTCTTCTGGGTCAGATTGCAAATATTCTTCGGCCTATAGATGGCCCATAGGCCATGAATTTGAGACTCATGCTCAAGTGTTTCCCGGTCTTCCTTGTCTTGAAACTAACCATTTGTGACTGGGGCTACAACTACACTATCATGGGTATCAATACTTTAAGGTCAATCCACTGGCAATTCTAATGAAGACCTCCCAAATTGAACACAGATTGTGCTTCAGTCAACCCTGTTACTCTAACCTTGATGAGAAGAGTAAGGGAAGTCAATGGGAGAGTTTCTCTTCTCTACTTTCTCTTCTCTACCCTCTCAAGACCCCGCAGCAACTTAACTTAAGATACATCAACTCCAGCTACATTATTCACAGTTGGAGTTGTGTACTTTAAGTCAACTTGCTCCTGTAGGGTACAATGTATCCTTAGACACCAAAGCAAAACATAAGGTTGTCCCCTTTTCATCCTAATACACATGTTTCTCATTTAATCAAAATCAGTCATCACTCCACACCCAAAATGTCATCAGTTACACCTAAACCAAGATAAAAAAGCCCATTAATTCTCCTATTTGTTCACCTCACATAGACAGAAACTTCCAACAGACTTTTCTAATCAGCTTCCTGCAGCTTGTTTCTCATCCACTTGGAAGAAGCTGGAAGAATAGTCACAGGAGATGGTTAAGAGGCAAACGGTAGCGGAGGGGGAGTTCTGGAAAGATGCATTCCTTCCTGATTGATCAACATAAAGAAATCACACTTTTGATCCTTATTTGAAATCACGGATAGTAAAATTTTAAAATTGATTAGCCCTTCTTGCTAACCTGCAGCTCAAAGAGTAAATAAGTAAGGATATGTCTACACTAGCCCCCTAGTTCGAACTAGGGAGGCTAATGTAGGCATTCGAACTTGCAAATGATGTCTGGGATTTAAATATGTTTCCGTCCGGGCGCCATTTTTAAATCCCCCTAGTCCGAACTAACTGCCCGTGGCTACACGCGGCAGTTAAAAGTTAATTCGAACTAAGGACTGACCCAGTGGCCCCAAAACATGAGCCAGCAAGCCACTGGCAGCCAGCCCTCCACCACTCCCCAGGAGCAGTCTGCCAGCTCCCAGGAGCCTGCCAGGGGCTGGAGAATGCGGGCACCTTCCTGGTCCAGGGTGGAGATCATGGACCTTATTCAGGTTTGGGGGGGATGCCCCCAATGTCCATGATCTCCGCACTAGACAGAGGAATGCAGCCGTCTATGGCAGGATAGCTGCCAGCCTGGCCACCAAAGGCCACATGCAAACCCAGGAGCAGGTTAGCATGAAAGTCAGGTTGGTCCGGCGAGACCTTGAGCCCTGAGCTTCCCCTCCCCCTTGCTTCCTCCTGCCAGCTCCCTCCTCCCAGGTTTCCCCCTCCCCTCTCCCACCCTCTCTCTTCCCCTCTCCCACCTCCTTTTCCCAGTCTCCCCAGAGGTTCATCCCCCCCAGTTTTGTTCAATAAACCCAATTTCTATTTTTGAACATACGTGTCTTTTATTTGACATCAGGAAGGGGGGCTAGGGAGGGGTAAGTGGAAGGACGTGAGGGAGGAATGCGGCACGAACCCCCAGTGGGGAGGACCAGGGAGGCTCTGAGGGCTCCTTGGGATGGACGCTCTCCTGCAGGGCCTCCTGGATCCTGACAGCCCCCCAATGGATCTCCCGGATGGCAACCAGCAGCAAGTGCAGCCGGGCTGATAGCAATGACCCCACGAGACGCACCAGCGTGCCCAGGGGCAGCTCTGGCTCCATGTGGCCGAATGCTGTGGTGTCCTGAGTGCGGGCACTCAGGGCACTCCAAGACAGGACTGCTTTGCTGTCCCTCACTGAGGTAGACAAGCAAGTGGGGAACCCTGAGAACTGTCTGTCCGGGGTGGGGGTAGGGTCCCTTTAAGCACGGAGCTCAGTTAGCCTCAGGCAGCGGCCCCACACACTAAGTCCTAACCTGATGTCCTGCCGGCACTGGTTCCGGTCAGCCTTAACTTCGGTTCAGGGTCCACTCAGTGTGGACGTGCTATTTCAAAATAGGTTTTGTGTATAGATGCGTTATTTTGAATTAGCTTAATTCGAATTAACTATTTCGAATTAAGTTAATTCAAAATAGCACTGTAGTGTAGACATACCCAGAGAGTCCTGGATTTGGGAGGTTCAACCTGTATATAAGAAAAAATTCAGAGGCATAGAAAGAAAAAACACACACATACAAATAATCGTGTTTTCATAATAAAATACACATTCTTGTCATTTTGGGGTGTAAACAATTGGCCACTTATTGATGCAAAGATTTGGATGGTTTTGGTTCCTATAGCTTCACCTCTGAAATAGATGTGAGGCACGAGCAGGTAGGATAGGCAAAATCCTATTGCACTATCTGCTGATTGATCAAGGGAACCTGAACAGCATTGCTAGCTACTGTCAAGGAATGGCCATTCACTCTGCACCTTTGTAAGACGAATGGGCAAAATCCCTCTCATACATTATTTTAGTGACTGGAGAGGCAAATACATTTGCAAGTTTGTTGTGGTTTTGTGTTACAGTTCTAAATAAGTTATGTGGGGTTTGTAGCTGCCACGGTACAAGAACTCTAGTCTTTTGTGATACATATTTTGAGATCATTTTAGAGTGAATTATTTTGTTAGGCTAGTAATTTCAAACAGTGAATAATGTTTACAAGGCCTCTTTCTTAAACCCTGAGAACAACTTGAATTGGGTAACCATCAGAAGGAATACAAATGAAAAACTGTATTTGCATATGATTCTCAATACACAAATAAAAATGCATCGTTCTCACAGAGACAAGTGTTGTTATTAAAGTAGTGATATACAAAGAGAGGTATGTGATTGTAGAATACATTGAAATAAATGTATTGAAAGAAATTATATTCTCTGAAACGTTTAACATAAGGTTTCTGTCCATATGGCTAAAAGTCAGCTTTCATGAGAGGAGATAAGGTTATAGGTCAACAGTGTCATACTTCCCAGCTGTGCTGTTATCTCACCAATCATTATGGAACTGCACTTCGATTTCAAATTCATGACAACCTGAAGTCAATAATTGTCATTCAGCTTCCTCTATCAACTTGACCAATGTGACTTTCTCTATGGGGAATAAAGAACAAATCAACTAGTCCTCTTAAAAACTTGTTTCCTGGAAAAAGGATTGCATTAAAGCCAAAGTTTGAAGTGTATTATAATTCCCTTCCAAATTATGGGTGGTCTCTTTCTCTGACAGCCTATTAACAGAACAATTACGAGTTATAACTTTTTTTCTTACAGTGTTTAAGCAAGAGAATTACATATTAATTTAGTAAAGGAAGAGACTACTCAGAAGACAAAACTATTTGTCTTTTCAAAAAATAATTGCTAGAACCCAAGTAATGTATATGTGTGGTCCTGTTGACACTCTTGTTTTATTTTTAATGTTTAACATTTGTCATGCTAAGATACTGTATTGCAATGAAGTAACAGTGGTGAGTCTGCTTACGTCAGGGGTAGGGAACCTTTTTTGGTTTGTGGGCTGCTGACCCACAGCAAAATCAGTTGGGGACTGCACATAAGTGAGATGCAAAAAAACGAATCAACCAACCAAACAAAAAAAACACACCAGAACCCTCACTAATGTGGTCCCCAACTGAGGAGAAAAGCACTCCCCACATTCCCCTTGTACCTCAGAGCCTAGGTGTGCTCCAGCCCCACGATGGGGAAGCAGAGGGGCTGGAGCTCCAGGAAGGGATCCCCAATGTGGGGGGAGGGGCCCTGAGCCTCAGGGGCTGCATCCAGCCCCAGGACCTGAGGTTCCCCTCCCCTGACTTAAGTAATTATTTTTATATTACAACAAAATACATTTTCTCCATGCACAATTTTATGCAAAGCCTTTGTAACAAATTGATTTAAGTGCATTTTTGGAGATGTTGCAGGATGGAATTGATTCTGTGGCCTATAGATTAGCTTTCATGGCAAGTCTGAGATGGGAGGTTTTGCTTCATTCCAAAATCTAAATATGAGCTGTATAAAAATGCAAACGAAACAGCACTACTCTGGTATTTTCATCCTGCATGAATTCTAAAATCATCAAGGCTTAGTTTTGTGAACTGATATGGTATATATTATTTCTGATCAAAAACTAAGAACCACACTGTTCCTGGAGCGATAATCGATATATTAATTATTGGTATTAATCATTGTAATTTTAATATTTGTGGTACTGGAGGAGTTGCAATATTAATCTAAATCAAGGCCTCATATTCCCATTTTATTGTTGTTTATATATTTTATGCAATCTATTGACTTGGCCTACAAAAAGAGTTTTACAAAGAGTTTTACAATAATACAGTGCTATTGACAACGAGTAGTACGTTAGTTGTGTTCAAATATAGATATACAAATGGAAAAAAGAATCTGACTAATTTAAACCTGAAGGATTGAGGAGAATTTAGGGTAATGAAAGGGGGTGTAATTTAAAATGAAATGAGATGAAAATGAAGAGGGAAGTTGAAGCTAAATATCAGGGTCAAGAAAAACTTTTTGGCTGAGATTTATTGCACCTTGGAGTTCTCCAAGTTCAAGTGGTGGAAGTTCTATTATTTTCAATATTTATAACTCAACAGAGCAGAACACTATAATATTTATGGTAGGAGGAATCCTGAATTAGCAGGGGAATGGTTAAAATGACTGACTAACTTTTCCTTTCACAACATCTTATTCTCTGGCAAATCAGTGGCAGAGCCAATGGCAAGCATAGTGACTAAAGCACAAATCAGGGAATTCGGGGATCTGTGACTGACTGCTAATTGGTTCTGTGATTTTTAGAAGTTACATAGTTAAATATAGTTCCTCAGTTTCCCTTCCGTAAATGAGAGTTAATATCAATGTCATGGGGCATTGTGAGAGTTTAATCCTCAGATGGCAAGCACTTTAGAAATTAAAAATGGTATTATGAACAATACAGTACTGATGATTCTATAGTTTTAACACTAGTATGTATAATTTATTGTGTCTTTGGCAAATGAGATAAATGTGCATGCCATGTGGAGTATCAACAAAACATTGTTGAAAGCAATACATTCATTCCCTATCTCCGTTATTGAGAACAACAGTTTTACTAGATATTTTTTGAAAACCAAAAAATAATACTATTGCTGCCAGTAAGTGATATTTCACAGAGAAATATAGAATCAGATTTCTGCAAAATAACTTGATAAACATTTATTTTCCTTTCTGTTTGCCATAGTTGATCTGTACATGCCAAATAGCTATGCCTGGAAATAATAAGGCATTTGAGTGTAAGAGTAACATCATAAATAAATTATGTTGTTCTGAGAGCTGTGATACACTGATCATCTAGTGGTTTTCAACCTATGGATCCCAGTCTGCAGACTACACCCAAAATTTCCAAAAACATCTGCATCTCCATTCAAAATGTTTTGGGAGTCCTCGAATGAAAAAGTTTGAGAACCACTGATCTAGAGTTCAACTTGTCAGTATGAAACAATTAACTGGATAAGCCTCATTTAATAGGAAAGGTAACTTTATGTACTATACTGTAATTTTTGGTGTGACAAACATAAAGAAAAGGATCACAATACAATTTATATATAAATATTTGATTATTAAGGATGTATTACAATGTGATACACCTTGTACCATGATGAAAATTTAAACTTTAAAATTGCTTTAAGAGATTCACTTTAGTCTTCACCTGTGCTATTAATTTTAGAGGAAATGTTCTATCCTGCTTACTCTCCTTGCATTTATATAGCAATATAATGCTTTAATAGCTTCTCTATGCTCAGTAATTGTTCTTGTTTCTTTGTATCACACTATACAGTCTAGAAAACAATTATCCTTTTTTAAAAAAAAGTTATTCTAATGCAATAAAATTGAATGTCACTAAAGACTGCCTGTAAAGCAATAAAAAGGCTTTCAGACCAGTTTCTCTCCTATATTGGAACAGTTAAGGAAGATAGTTTTATTTTACATGGCAATGAATAAAGAATCTAAAGCAGTAAGAGCCTGTTTGAATGAAAGTCTTCACTAGATAGAAAACCAAGTATGAAGTAGGGGACATTTATTTTATTTCTTTTTCTTTCTCTCTCAAATGTAGAAAAATAGCATCTATCCAGCACCATTAGATACTCTGCCATAAATTACTCTAACAAATCAAATCAGTGACAAAAGAACACAAAACTCTCCTGTGACTTCACTATGCTCCACAGATCTGTTTACTTTCAAGAGCCCAGTTCTGAAGCAGCTTTCTCAGAGGCACCTTGCAGTACAGTATTCCCAGAAGGTCAAGAAATCACAACTGTTTTAGATCAGCGCGGAAAATCTTGTTCCAAAGCCAGGGCCTGTTAATCTGTCCTGCAGTGCAACCCCAGGGCAGACTGACATGAAGCAGGGCACAAACCCCACATCAGTTGTGACTTCTGTATTTAGATTCCAACAACTATTAACTGTAAAGTCCCCAAGTAGTGTGACAACCTTAACATGGGTTCACAGACAGTCCCCTGGGGTACTTCCATCTATCTTACCTCCCAAGTGTGCCTACTTTTGTGATTGATGTATGGGACAATCTAATATCATAGCAGTATTCACGTTACTCCCAATCCCAAAGGACCAGTCAATTATCCCACGTCAGTTACACCTTAGATCTCACACCATAGACACCGCTTGGGGTCTTGGCATGAGCTGCTGCCTCGTCTGCCACGATCACAGAGCCCTTTTCACAGAAGAATCTTTTAAATTGAGGAGGATCCAGTTTGAACACCTCCATGGGCTTGCAACTGTTGCAGGATGGCACAAAGAGGGAGGAGGTCCTCTGAAGTAGGAAGATCTGAAGCTATATAGGACTGAAGTAAGTAAACACCTTAAATTCAATCTGGAAACCAATAATCAGTGCAGATTATGGAGCACATATTTCAAGTTCTGCCATGAGGCAGCATAGCTTAATAAATTGACTACTGAATTCTCCATTAATATAAATTTCTGGATTGATTTAAGGTGCAGATTCATGTAGGGATGTAAAAAAAGTTTTTAAAAAAGTAACCATGTAACTGCTAAAAATCCTGTAAGCTGGCTCCTGGTGCACATCGGCTTCAGCTGCCACCCTCGTTCCTAGGAAGCCAGCTGCTGCCCAGTGTTGCTGGCTCTGATACTGCAGAGCCCACAAAGCAGCCAGCTCCCCAGAAGCGGAGCTGGCAGCTGGGAGCCAGTGCACGCTGGGAGCTGGCATGTTCCTGCAGGCAAGAGGAGTTTAACTGAAATGAAATTGGTAAGCTAATGCTTATCAGTTAAATGGTTAAACTCTTACATCCCTAGTTCCATGTAGACTACACTGCAGTAACCCACTCAAGCAGTGAGAAAGAAATGGATGAGGGGAAATCAATTATAGGATCAATTATCAAATATAAATAATCAAAATTTACAAATGTTTTAGATTGGGAATGAATAAATACTGTTTATTATATATTAAAATTAATTAAGCATATGTCCTTTCTAAAAAGCAAGTGTTATTTGTTTTGCTATAATACATTTATGGCTCTTTCACCAATACAAGTGTAAATCCCAGAGCCAAAATTATATAGTGGATTATTTATTAAATTATTTTAAGGAAATCCACTGTCTACTTATTTTTGACTGCTTTATTATTTTGGATTAGGGGTTGCTTTTTTTTGGTGTTTGTATGTGTTGTCTGCAATTACTATAAATTAGTTTGGTATTGTAAAATTTAAGCACAGGTGATTTTTAGTTTTGCCATTCCATGTGTGTAAACCAAGCACCTGAATTAAGCATGTAGAATATGTTTTTGCACAAAACTAGAGTATAGAAAGGATTGTGGATATCAATTAGATTTGATAAGAGATTGCATGTTAGATACTTGTTTAATTATTCATCTGTAGTAGTTTTGTTCACGCAGCTGTAAGAAACTACACATTAAATCTTTTGATATATTGTTGATTTTCTGTGGAAGAATTTGATATATTTCAGATAAGGCTATTTTGGGGTTAGTTGATATCAGAACACAGCATCTCCATCGCCTTACACTAGTTTCTTATATCAATGGAAAAAGGAGTCACATACTGTAATTCCAGTTTGGAAGAGCTTTGCATCTAGTTAACACCAATGGACAGGACTACACAATGTGCAAGGCAGTAGAGAATAATAAGGGTTTAAGACTGGTTGATTTAGGAGCACCTCCTCTAGAAAATGTGGCAAAGAAAAGTAGACAGCTAATGGAAGATGGATAACAACACCTATGTAAGGGCAAATATGGTAACTACTTCAGAGTGGTATATTGATAAACACCCATCTCCTGTCCTCCTTCCCTCATAAATTCCTCCTACAAACACTGCAACTATTATTTGGATTATTCCACCATTCACCACTAGGTACTTGAACTTTCTGGACTGAACTAGCAAATGTCACTTGTGCTTCCATTCCACTTCGGCTTTTGTGACTTGTGTGTTCATTATCTTAAATTTATGAAAATCAGAAATATTATTTCATTCTTCACCCCCATATAGTCTCAATATATCTATGGCTCAATTTATTATTTTTCCTTAAGAATATACAGGCTTAGTTTGTTGCTTTTCTGCAAATGAGTAGGATCTAGGGTATAATGTATATATCACTGTTTTTAAATAATTGTGAAAGGACCCAAGGACACAGAATAGGAACTTTTTTGAGCTGGTTTGTAAGACAGAATAAATGTCTTGGTTTCGGTGCTTCCTATCTGACTCAGTAGTTCTTCCTTTTCCTTTAAAATGAGGACACATTACTCATTTTCCATTACTCAGTACTTTACAAAGTAGAAAATGGCAGTACAGATTTATGATATCACTGGTCAGACTGTAAGCCATGGAGGAAAATAAAATTACCACTAATTAAATGTACAAGTAGGTTTGCCATCTACAAAAGATCTATTGCATCAAATTGAACGATAGTTTTCAAACTCACAAAAATGGATCCAACCTTAACTGTGCATGATATAGATATTATACATTGCTATTTCAATTTATATAATTAAAATAATAGCATTGCTTTGTAAGGTTAATGGGATACTCAACTGGATACTATATATGGTGAGTAATAAAATAGCCGCAATGCAGTATTGGCTTCATTTGTGAAGAGCTGATGCAGTAGATCAGATTCATTTATATTAGGATGTATAGTGGCTTTATCTTTAGAGCTATTAGGAAAACAATAAAATGTACAAACCTCCAGTTTTTTTATATGAAAACAGATGAGCATATTACATTGGTCTAAAATGCAAATGTTAACAAGATACTGCTTCTCCCCATACCAACCTGCAAGTCCAAAATTCTTATAAAGAGCCAGCAGCCCAACACTGTTTTCAACAAAAATTGATATTAGATTTCTTTGTTCGTAATGAGATCTTATTGGTACTGTACCTCATGCTTTGAAATATCAGTATAAAACCAAAAAAATTACCATTTTGTGTGTCTGTCTAGATGTCTTAGCTTTTTATTGTTTCATATTCACTCAAGGATAATTTTATTGCAATTCAGCACATTTAGGATCTGATTTTGAAACGAGCTTCAGTCTAACCTTCTTCGAAGGTGCAAAAAATAGAGGTCAGATTCTCAAAGGGCCTATACAGCAGGGCAGAATTTTTGGAGTCCTAAGTAAAGAAAACAAAAATTCAGAGATTTCTAGTATGAGTGTATTTATAGTTGGGGATGGGGGATGTTGTGTGTGTATGTGTTTGAATTTGGGGGTGGTACAATCAAAATAGCACAAACCAGCAAAGTTTTTGCCCAGATTTCCCTCTCACAGTTGAACCATATTTAAACTTGAAACAAACCATTATAAATGAACCTGCTCATGTGTCTCAAGAGCTCACTTCAAAGTTTCTAGTCAGCCATTGTCAGTCTGGCTATATCTACACAGCCAGGTTATTTTGAAATAAGTTATTTCAAAATAATAACTCCCGAAATAACTGTTTTGAAATAAGTTTATTGCTTTTCACAAGCAGAAGTTATCATATATATAGTAGCCCAATGTCTGTGATTCTGTAACACTGAAATGCTGGCTGTTCCCTCTGGGCGCTGCTGTTGCCTCCCTGGCTATTCCCTCTGGGCGGCGCTGTTGCCTGACTCACGTCCTTCGCCTCCCGCCGTGGTGCTCGGCTGACTTCTGCGCCGCTCAGCTGGGCCGCCGTGTGGGAGTAAGTGGCACAAGCGACCGTTTGGGCTCCGCGGTCCCCCGAGTGAGAGGCAGGAGGGGGAGGAGAAGAGAAAGAGTGAGTGAGTGGCTGGAGGGGGAGGAGAAGAGAAAGAGAGAGAGAGGCAGGAGGCGGAGGAGAGCTGAGACAGAGGGAGAGGGGGAGGCAATAAGAGGAGGAGAGAGAGAGAGAGACGGAGCGAAAGACCGGAGGCTCAGGAGGGAAGACCGACATGGAGGAGAGACCTGAAAATCCTGTCTTACGATGGGCTAATTAGCTAGTTTTGAAATATCAAGCCCATTATTTTGAAATAACAGGCTTGGTACTGTGGACACTCTTCTTGTTTCAAAATAAGGGGAGTTATTTCGAAATAACTCTCCAGTGCAGACATGCCCTCTCTGATTTGAGGAAGCCAAGAGCTCCCCTCCTCTCCACTATAGAAGTGCTAAGATTACATCTTGTTACACTGGTCCTTAAAATATAGATGAAACAGTTACTTGCTAATATCATAGGGTATGTCTAGACTACATCCCTCTGTCGCCAGAGGGATGTAAATTAGACATACCGACATTGCAAATGAAGCGGGGATTTAAATCTCCCACGCTTCATTTGAATAAAAATGGCTGCTGCGTTATGCCGAGTCAGCAGTGTGTCTTTGTCGGCCGATCCTGTAAACCTCGTTTTATGAGGCATAAGGGATCAGCCGACAAAGGCTTTCTTTGTTGCCCGATCCCCATCTTGACAGCCGCTTTGTGCCGACAAACTGCTGACTTGGCAAAACACGGCAGCCATTTTTATTCAAATGAAGTGTGGGAGATTTAAATCCCCGCTTCATTTGCAATGTCAGTATGTCTAATTTACATCCCTCTGGCGACAGAGGGATGTAGTCTAGACGAACCCTTAGAAGGATTCCATCAAAGGCGGTACTCCTGGAGGGCATGTGCAAGCCAGTGGTAGATTAAACCCACAAAGTTGCACTTTCTTGAGTACCTCTTATAAAAGGGTCAAAGCCTGCCTATAGAACTCAGAAGCTGCCCTATTAATTTGGATTATACCCACTCTGTACAAATTGCTAAACAGAATTGTGAAAAAAAATTAGTTGTGAGAGGCTCATCGGGTAAATAGAATTTGCTATACATCAGCTGAATTTAAAGGGTTTGAATATTGTTTCATTGCACCCTCTGGCAAACAATGTACTGCAATTTCCTGTGTTAGTTTCATTAGAATTGTATAAAATTATTTCATTTAATTTCTCTACTTGTTTCATTCACTCATTCATCCTTGACTTGATAATACTGTTTAGACACTCTGTCTTTTGTGTAAGCTATAATATTTCTGCAGAATATTTTATTTCTATGGGAGTGCCCCTTTATTGTAAAATGCCCAGATTGATAACCTCCTTACAGAGACAAGCATTGCCCCTTCTCCCAAGTTCAGGCTTGCACTTATGAAACCAAATGGCTACCTGTTTTACTAGTTAATATTATTGTATCTTTATGGAACCCTGTGAAGGGGTTTGCTTACCACTGGTGACACCTGCTTTTCAGGTGCAGAGTGGCAGTCTGTCTTCCACCAGGGTACCTCTCTTTACTACTACTAATGCTCTGCCCAGTTCTGATCTGTCCTTCCAGTAATTCTGCTCTCCAGCCAAGTCACATGTTCAAGTCTGTCTTGTTAGTATGTATAAAGAGTCCAACAATTGGGGGAGTCCTCAGGATTAAGCAGAAGTCCTCAGGGCTCTTCCTCCCCCCAGTGTAGGATCTCATATGCCAGACCTTTTATCTTCAGTGTTTCCCCCGCCCACTAGATTCTGAGCATCAGCATAAGCAGCTGATAGCATTCTCTCTGTTTAGCTGTTGATAGGGGAACTTGGGCCCACCCTCTCCACTGGGTTCCAGTCAGAGCCCATAGGTAGGCAGCCAAATCCTTCACCCACGGGACTATGTGGCAGTCTCTCCTATCAGTCTGCTCTCTTCCCACAAGGTAAAGCAAAGAACAAAAACACAAAGATAAAATCTAATCTTCAGAGAGTCACAGGTCCCTGCTTTGTGGGTGTGTCCAGGCCTATGGCAACAAGAACATCTCTGATACTCTTTTGAGCTCAGCATGGAGGTCAGTTCATCTCTACTATCTGCCAGTGAGCCACTCTGATCACCTTTTTAAGCAACTCTTTTACTTCTTCCTTTCCAAAGTGAGGTTTGTACATCTCATCACAAGCCCCTTTCATTCCAGTGGATCCCAGAGAGCTTCACTAACTATGTGTAAAGTACATATAACATAACAGAAATGCTGCCCCCGCTTTGTAACAGGCAAGGGCGAGCAATCACCTGTTAGACTGCATGCTGTACAGGAGTGGAAAATATTGGCCAAGGACACAGAGCCCCCTGTTTCTCTTGTAATCTATAGTGTAACCCAAACATCACTGATTGCAACCTACCTTATAGTAGCAATCATCGCAGTGACTCATGAGAGGTGGAATGGTCTACATTAAAAAGTCAACCAAAGTTACTACAATTAATTACTATTCTGCCAAAAGTAAGGGCTTGTCAGTTCCGCTGCTCTAGCTCTTTAGTAAACATACTATTATACCAATAGGAGAGCTTCTTCCATCAGCATATTTCACCTCCCTCAGAGGCAGTAGCTATGTCAATGTAACTAGACCGCTCAGGGATGTGGGTTTTTCATATACCTGAGCAATGTAGTTATACTGATACTGGTCTGAACAGTTACTTCTTGTACTGCTGTGTAGTAAATATAAGTACATGTTAGCTTTTAAATGGCAACCAGTGTGTAATTTTAAACCCATACAAGAGGACTAGTAGAAACTCATTGATCCCACCCATCCTTCTCATTGCTGATTTATTGGCCCCATTTTGCTAAGTATAAGGTATAAATTTTAAAAAACAGTGCAGAAGTGGGTGTAACAGTAAAAAAAGGAGAGATGAAAAAGAAAAGAACAATAAGATGTATTTACTCAGGGCAATTAGTCTTAGAGCTAGATGGTTTTTGTTTTGTTTTATTAATTATAAATGATACGTAACACATAAATGAAATAATTACTGCAAGTCCCTGCCAATCATTTAGCTGTTTTTATTAAGCAATTTACTGTAGATATCACAGCAGAAATGCATCTGGAAGAGGGATTTGATACAGCATCGGGAGGTGAATCTGTGGGTTAGCTCAAAAAGGACATTCCGTACCTGAGGGATGGTGTAGTAGGAAGCACAAAGATGTTTGTGGGAGAAGTTGACCAATGGGTGGTGGAGACTGGCTTTCTTTATTCAGAATATAGACACTATGTAGAAAACCAACCAAAAAATGGTTATATATATTGTCCAGAGTCTCCATATGTATATATAGCATGTATATATTGTTTTTCAAAGCAAGTTATGTGAATATAAACCTTGTAGTAGTTTAAAATCTGGAAACGGACAAATGTTACAGTGTGTGAGGTTTTGTGAATTCCTCATGCTGTTTTGTGGGTTCTCAAATCTAGTTTGAATTCCTCATCTTTGTTTTCTGTAATGGGAAGCCTGAACTTGTGCTACAGGTTATAATAAGGAAAAAAACAACTTCCAAAAGCTAGGCTGTTTACGTATAATTAACTATTTGTGTCACTCGTATTTTTCTTCCTCCTCTCTGTCTGTCTGTTTATCCAGTCTCATTCTCTGTCTGTCTCTCTCTGCTCTTTGCTTCATTTTATTCTGGTTTTGTAGAATTCATTTTAACAGGAAGTTGTTGAAGCATAGGATTTTGCAAGATTCAAAAAGGGATTGGCTATTTAAATGGATAATGGATACAGTAAATGGTAACACAATTTTTCAAGGAATCTTAAATATCATTCTTCAGGGTTTAAACCAATCTCCAGTGATTACAGATAAGGATCAGAACTAATGCATGGGCATCTCCCTACTGCCTGCACTTTCTTCTGAATCATCTGGTGCTGGCCACTATCTCATATAGTACACAGGTCTACATGGAGCGCAGGTCTGATCCAATGAGGTATCTCCTTGTTTACCAGGTTTTTTTCCTCTCTGTCATCCCTCATCTCATTTCTTTTAGTGGAACGTAACACAATAATTTTGAGTCAAACTTTTGAACTCTGTGTTTAAGTGGATTCAGAATTAAACAAAATCAATTTGGCCACATCTGTTTACAAATATATAATTTTGTTGCATATTATGTGGAATATATATTCTTTTCTAGGGGTATTTTTATTGCTATGCTGCTCAAGAAATATGAGAAATCTGATTTCTTCTTTGTTAATTACAAGTCAGTTGCTGTAATAAAATATCTTTCATAAAGAGCGTAGACTGAATTATAGCAGTCAGGATTAATTTTGAAATCCTTTTCTTACATGGTATTCCCTTACAAAAGTTGTTTCATATAGATAAAATATGTACAACAACTGTTAAGTTCCATTTCATCTTTCTTTTTGTAGTGACCTCAGTGAAAATCAAATTCAAGCCATTCCAAGGAAGGCCTTCCGTGGGGCTGTAGATGTTAAAAATCTGTAAGTAGTTTCCTATTGACATTTATATTTTCATGGCTATATTTTTACTTACTTATTGTCTTTGTTTTATCAGATGTTTTTCTCTTTAAACACTTTTTGTAGCAACTGTTGTGAGAATCTCTTCCTGAAAATCAAGAGCTTTATGTTTTTAGCAAAAGTACATTATACATTTTGAACATCCTAGAATTTACTTTCACCAAATCCAAATGGTTGAAAGGGAATGAAAGATGACAAAACAGTATAGTCCTTTGCTTATGGTAACAGGGTTTAATATCTAGTCTTCAGAACTTTTTCAGTGTTTTACTGAAAAATCAAAATATGAGCTATCTTTTCTCACCAGATTAGATAACTATTTCTTGTTAAAAATTTATTCTCCTTGGAGTCTAGAGGGGGCTGCCTTTTGTTTAACCTTGTAAAAGAGAGAGATTAAGATCATTTTATCAACTAATCCACTATAATAGATTTCTCCTTTTTATTTGATTCCTTCGCTCATGGTTTTTTTTTTTTCATGGCAATACAAGACCTTTCTTGAGACATGGTAGCTCCATAACTAGGAGTCCATTTTGGTCAATTTCATGGCCATAGGATTTTTAAAATTACAAATTTCATTATTTCAGCTATTTAAATCTGAAGTTTTCTGGGGTTGTAACTGTAGGGTCTGGATCCAAACATGGATTGGCAGAGGGAGGGATTCGCAATATTGTTGTAGGGAGGGTTGCAGTATTGCTACCCTTATTTCTACACTGCTGCTGAGGGCACTGCTGCCTTCAGAGCTGGGCATCCAATAAACAGCTGTCGCCATCCATCTCTGAAAGTAGTGCCAAACTTAAGGGTGGCAATACCGTGACCCCCCTTCCCCCCCCAACAATACATATCACCCCTACAATAATGTTTGAAACCCCCCCCCCATCCACTTTTGGGTCAGGATCCCAAATTTGTGAAATGTTGGTCTCCCCCCATAAAAATCTAGGTACTAAATAAATAAAAGTATACAAAAGACCACCAGATTTCATGGTCTGTGATGTGTTTTTCATGGCCATGAATTTGGTAGGGAACACCCATAATTCATGTACAATTTTTCATCGCTCATATATGTGGAATTTTGTTAGGTCTAAGACAACAAATCAGTGACATTCTGCGCTTGCCATTTACAATTAGTGAGTGAAGAAACAGCATTTCATTCTACTGCAGACAGCAGTAGTGAACCAGGACTTTTCAAAGCCCTCTCATGTGTTCCCCTCCAGATACAATTTTCTTCAATTGTTCTTCTGCATGTAACAGATGCAAATGTAACAAGCAATTTTTTAGAGGAAATTTTTGTTCAAATTGAATGGGGGAAAGGGAAGGTAAAAAGCAAAGCAAATAATTACGGAGGAGCACTGCATAGATTATAATAAGGCAGCCTGAGACCTGGAAGAGAAACAAGATTTCTGCAACTGGTATCAGGCTAGCAAATTAATGGGGCCTGTTGGATTAAACTCTCTTAATTTTCAGGCCTAGAGCTATAGCTTCAGAAATAGGTCAGTCATGTTCCTTGAATCTATTTACAGAAATTCAAATGTGTCTGCCCTCCTGACCCTAGTAGCCATCCCTTTCCAGGGTCTGCACAATTGTTTGTGTGCACCATCCTCCTTATCACAGTTTGGCAATCTCTGTACATCCTTTAAGAGGACTAAGCTCATGTAATTGCTATAGTGGTCAATCATCCCCTATTTTCTTTCAGTGTGCTTAGATGTGTAGAAGAGCATTGTCTAGGAAGAATGTTAACATTTATAGGTAAGGGAGGCAAATTTGTAAAGTGATTTCTGTATTCCTCATGCTTCTTTTAGTCAGCTGAATGTGAGCTTTATCATAGTCTTGTAAACTTACTAGAAAGTTTAAAGCAGAAAATTAGTCTTATTCATTATGGTTCTTGATTGTGTTTTTATGTACTTAAAAATGTTCATGTTGAAGTTTCACTGTACAGTAAAACCTGAAATCAAATCAGAGACAAACTCCACACCTTCTATAAATACTGCTCATGGTGTTTTCGTATGAGTTTTTAATTTTTCGCATTTTGGGGGTTCCATAATTACTTAAAGTCTAAAAAAAATGCTGTTGCAAAAGGGCAATGTTTTTCTGAATGATTCTTTGCTTGAGAAAATTAATATGGCTTGAAAATGAATATAGGGACTTCCTAATGTGAGGGTGAAATTTAAGAATGTTAGAAGTTTTCCACTACATTGTAATTTAAACACCAGTTTCCTGTATGACATGGCATTGAATTACCTCTTGGATTTAACAAAGGTTAGGGTATGCATTCTAGATTGTTAGCCTACAGAACAGTTTGCCAAAGTTCTGGTAATTCAAATCACTTAACGTTTTGAATACACCAATAATGATACTATTTAAAGCCTTTCCCTGTCTGGAGATAAACCAGAAAAAGCTATCAGCAAAGTCTGAACAATACCAAAAAGCCCATATCATCTTTATACACCAAAATTTTGGGTATCAGAGTGGATAAAGAACAATTGGTTCTCAGATTTTTGTCACTAGTAGAGCAAACACAAATACTAGTTGAACCTCACTGGTCTGGGTCTCCCTGGTCTGGCAATATTCCTGGTCTGGCCAGAAGCGGAGTCAATCTGGTGGCTGGAGTCTGGGAGCCTAGCCAGGGCGGCGGAGAGCAGAAGGATCCAGTGGCTGGTGTCTGGCCAGGGCTGGGAGCAGAGCCATTCTGGTGGCCGGAGCCTGGCCAGGGCCATGAACGGAACAAGTTCAGTGGCTGGGAGGCTACCAGATGCAACCTGCATCCAGAGCAGAGCTGGGCAGGGGTGGGGGAGGGGAAAGGCAGGGAGGCCAGTGGATGGAGTCCCGCAGGAACTGGCAGCAGACCCAGTCTGGTGGCTGAGAGCAGGGTTGCATGGTCTTTGTATAACGGGTGATGACAGACTGGTGTTAGCATTTACTAAATTAAATCATGTATTCAGAAAATGGATGCCCTCCACACCTCTCCAGAGACTTGAGAAAGTGAGGCAGAGTTTAAGACCACAGTCTCCTACCCATCAATGCAATATCTGTCAATAGCAAACACTATTCTCTTTAAGAGAAGTCAGGAAACAGTTGACCAATTGATTGAACTAATTTGCAAACAAAAGCCATTACAAATTAGAGTGCTTAACATCTATTTTCCATCTATAAATTCAGGTGATTAGCTAGTATTCAACCACCAAAGTACTTGCATCACCGAGTAGTGTTACTACAAATATTTAAGGGTTGTTCTAATCTCAGCATTAGTACTCTGACTTTTTGGTCTAGCCATGACCTTAAGAATCTTCATCAGAATTATAGTGGTGGTAGTGGTAGAGATAAGGAATGAATTAAAAGTAGGAATCTGATATTGGGACAAATTGCTAAGGCGTTTCAATGCAGTCAAATAATGGCTTTCCAATCTGCCGCAAGAGTGGGCAAAATAAAACAAAAGTTTGATCATCTAAACTAGATGAGATTACTGCCTCAGGGTATGTCTACACTGCATTCCTCTTTTGAGAGGGGAATGCAAATGCAGTCAAATGAAATTGCAAATGAAGCGTGGATTTGAATTTCCCGTGCTTCATTTGCATAATCGCATCCGGCCGCTATTTCAAAATACCCTATTTTGAAATAAAAAATGCTGTGTAGACGCAGTTATTTCGAGAAAAGAAACCTTCTTTTGAAATAACCCTTACTCCTTATAGAATGAGGTTTAAGGGTTATTTCAAAAGAACGTTTTTTTTTCAAATCCGCGCTTCATTTGCAATTTCGTTTGTCTGCATTTGCATTCTTCTCTCAAAAGAGGAATGCAGTGTAGACATACTCTCAAAAAAGAATGCTGTCTGTCTTGGTTCTTTCCTAGTTTCTTGCCCCAAGTTAGCTCCTGTCTTACTGCTTCTACAAAGGAGTTCAGTTTCCCTAGAACTTGGACAAAATCATCCTTATCAGAATTGTCTCAAGCTTTCTTTAATAATATCCATAGCATATTGCCATTTTCAGAAGAGTTACGAGAGCCAGAAATGCTAATATATTCTGACAGATGTCAATCTCTTGTTCACCTACATCAGCAATTCACACACTAAATCTGACTAGGTCAGAGAAATGTGTTCACCTAAACATCTTAGAAAAAAGAGCAATTGTAAGAGGATTGGAACAAGTTTTATTGGACTCTGAAACATACGAAATACTCAGGGACAATTCAGCAGTGCTATAGTAGAGGCTTTTAAAATGTCAACATTTACTGTAATTTACTACAATTATGATTAATCTCTCCTTTCCTAAGTAAAAGAGAAAACAGTGGTCCTTTTATATGGTAACCATTGGTAAATGCTGACTTTTTAATGGTACACCCTGCTTCCTAAGTAAACAAACAAGGTGGACCCAGAGTCAGCCCATAAAGAAGGAACCATTAAAGGTCCTATCATGGGCCCCAAAAAAGATCCACATAAGTATATTTCCCCTATTTGTCAAAAGCCTCCTATTAACTAATGATTTCAAAGATGAGAAGGTTCAGTCCATGGAAAGTTTGTTACATTCCGATATATTCAGCATGACAGAAATGGTGACAAATGCCAAAGATAACTCATTTTGCATCAGAAATCAGTAACTGATTGCTTGGGCCTTTTCCTCACTGTTGCTGCTGAGTGCAGTGAGTGACTAGGCATAGTTTATACTAGTTTTCATAGACTGGCCTCCCAGTACCTGGTAAGCCAGCAGTTTATATGGCAGGATCTGCTGCTGTTCCTTCAAAGCCTGAATTTTCTTCTTCAGAAAAATTGCCTTCACCCATGTGAAAAACACCGTTGTCAGTATTGTTGCTCTTAGCTCTTTGCTACAATCATTGATGTTACGCTTCAGTTTAGGTGATTCATGCTATCAAACCACCAAATCTGTATCTAACTGTTGGAAACAGAGAAAGTTTGTTTTCTGTTTTGAGAACCATCAGTCTATATTGACCTCTAAATCTCCCGTCTTTAACGTGCTTGTGCTTATTTTTTCATGAGTAATTACAAAAAGTTCTTAACACTGTTAATTTCAGTATTACATCCCTAGTATCTGAGTACCTCAGATATATTAAGAGAATTTTCTTCATTTACCTGATGAAAGAGAGAATTATTTTCTATATTTTACGAAGGTACAAAATGATTAAATGATTGTGTACCTATAATGACATAGGAGGTCTGTAGCATTGAGAATTGAACTCAAATTGTCTGAATCTCAGGTTAGTGCCTTCTTGTGTGACCCCACAACCTTCTTGTAAAGGCAGCCACCTTAATTTACCCTCATGTCTTCAGTATTACTCCATTTAAGGACTCATATTTCCTGATGTCTATAAAATCATGACTGATGTGGAAAAAGTGAATAAGGAAAAGTTATTTACTTATTCCCACAATATAAGAACTAGGGGGTCACCAAATGAAATTAATAGGCAGCAGGTTTAAAACAAACATAAGGAAGTTTTTCTTCACTCAACGCACCGTCAATCTGTGGAAATCCTTGCCAGAGGATGTTGTGTAGACTAGGACTTTAACAAGGTTCAAAAAAAAAAACCAAAAAAAAAACAGCTAGGTAGATTCATGGCAGCTAGGTCCATCAATGGCTATTAGCTAGGATGGATAGGAATGGTGTCCCTAGCCTTTGTTTGTCTGGAAATGGATGACAGGAGAGAGATCAAGTAATGATTGCTGTCTCTGAACATTTTTCAGCCCCTTGCCTTTATTTCCTGCTTTTTTCTTATTAACTTTCTCTTATACTTTTTTTTTCTGACGTCGTCTTCAGGACAAAATGACATTAAGGGTGTGTCTAGACTACAGGGTTTTGTCGACAAAAGTGGACTTTTGTCAACAAAACTACACCTGCGTCTACCGCCGAGTTCTGTCGACATAACGTCAACAGAACACGGCAGTTTTGTCGACGGTGGTAAACCTCATTCTACAAGGAATAACGCCTTTTGTTGACAGAGTTCTGTCCACAGAAGGCGTTATTGCATCTACACTGTCCTTTGCATCTACACTCTCATGTCGACAAAGCGGCTTGCTTTGTCGACAGAACTGGATGTAGTCTAGACGCTCTTTGTCGACAGAAGCTTTGTCGACAGTATCTGTCGACAAAAGCTCTGTCAACAAAAGCCTGTAGTCTAGACGTACCCTAAGTAGTGGAGCCTAGTGGTATTTGAGAGTGTGTAGGCTGACACAAAAGTTCAAGCCCATTAAAAACAGTGTTAGTAAATCAAAGTTGGCAAGTTGTGTGTGGCGTACTACAGACTTGGAAACCCATGTTTCTAGTGATATACTTTATTTGGTATATCCTACTGGCTGGTGGTCTCAAGATATAAGGATGTCCTGAACTTTTTCAATCTTACTGCATATAATATAGCCCATCTCTAGGTATTCCTCCCCATATAGTTTGTGTTTTATAATTAAGTTTTGGCTGTACTGTCCCCATCTGGCCTGAAATGGCATGTGAAGGGTACAGAAATGCTAAATCTGTGTTCAGTTGTTTCTGCTACAGGAGTATCCCATTCAGAATCACCTCCACATGAAATAATCTCAGTGTATGTTATGTGTATTGATCTAGGCTCATATGCCACATTTTTCTTAATAACAATATCATAGTTTACATGTGATATAGCTTGATTTAAAATACTCTAATCGAGTTTATTTTACTGCATAGTTCATGAACATCAGAGTCTTTGGATGCTTTATCTGAAGACAAATGAATTTTAGAAGGAAAAGACCACTATTAGGTGACTTAAAAAATCTGTTTACTAATTACTTACTACTGCTACCTGTGCAAATGAATTAGCATATTGAGAGGATGAGTAAATAGTAGGTTAAATATCAGCATTTCTTTAAGACTGTTAGTCTGCATCATATTACTTTAGCTTCTAAGCACACACTTCAGCAAGTTTCAAATATAAATTTTTGGGTGCGGCTTTCTTAGGACAGTGGTTCTCAATCTTTCCAGAGTACGGTACAATATAGTACAATATAACTATTGCACTTCCATATCAGTGTATAATATATACAGCAGTAAACAAATCATTGTCTATTTCAATTTCTATCATTGAAATTTTAGTTTGTGCTGACTTTGCTAGAGCTTTTCATGTAGCCTGATGTAAAAAAATGTCAAATATCTAGATAAATTTAATGTACCTCCTGGAAAACTTCTACGTACCTCCAGGGGTACACAGGCTCCTGGTTGAGAACCACTGTCTAACAGGACGAGAAGAAAAAAACAAAGTTATTCATTTAAAGTAAATTAT
Organism: Pelochelys cantorii; assembly: GCA_032595735.1. Taxonomy (NCBI): domain Eukaryota; kingdom Metazoa; phylum Chordata; order Testudines; family Trionychidae; genus Pelochelys; species Pelochelys cantorii. Next base: position 32,191,629 of record CM064331.1, read on the forward strand.
AGGGTGTATACTTGCAATATAGTAAACGATGATTTTATGTTACCATAGAACAAGTGCTTCTCAGCCATTTCAACCCCAGTTTCCATCCCAGGAACCTCCTCCCACCTAATTTTTCATTTAGGATTACGGGAAGGGCTAAATGATCAGGAATCCTTTCTTTAAAAACAATAAAGAAAGTGGCATTGGGGATGGGCTTATCCCCTTCTTGTAATTGCCTACCCATAGTCTGTTGTTGTACCTATTTGCATTTTGTTGTCCACATATGGTGTTACCTAAATAAACACTATCAAGCCCATTTACCTGTACAAACAAAAATGTTAACTCTCAAACATTTTATGTACCTGTACATAGCAGCATACCATAAACATATTACAAAATTATTTTAAAATCACTTAAACATCTACTGTTGAATATTATGGTTGACCTTTTTAGATTGAAAACATCACTAGTTGGAGATACATTTTATGCTCAATTGAGGAGTGATTGTAAAACTCATAATTGGCATCAAGCTCTGGACTCTTGTAAGATCATGGTAAAGTATCCCATGCCAGTCCAACTGCAAGTGTACGGGCAATATATCTGCAGAAATGATGACCCAGATATGTTCCCCATTCAGGACATACACCAACATTATGAAGACGCTAGCTCTTACAATAGGTAGTGTCTGCATCCCCTTTAACACAAAAACAAAGCATAAATAACAAAAAGGAAAAAAAATCTATTTCCATAAAGTCAAATGTAGTAAATGTTTTTCCAGTAACATGTAGAAACATCTTTTGACATGTGCTGGCACATCTATTAGTATATTCTCACCTTACAATTTCTTCAAAGTCAATGAGAATGAAAGAAGAATGGGTAAAATTTTCAAAAACTTCCAGATGACTCCTAATGTTTATTGACACCTGCAGTTATTCACAATGACTATTCCAAAATAACTTTGGGTGGAAACTCTTATTCTGAAATAAGAGTAGCCTTCTCCAAATTAGCTTAATCTACTTTGGAAGTGGATTAAGCTACACCAGGAAAAAGTGAAATAAAAGTTTCTACATCTAGATTATTCCAGAATGGCTATTCTACTTTACATTGACATCCCACTTTAATCATGCCAAACCATCCTAATTTCTCTCTTTGACAGGGTTATTGCATCTTGTGGCTAGGAAAGAAGGTAAAGACATGATATAGCTTGATTTTAGTAAGACTTCTAATGTAATCCCACATAACATTCTCATAAGAAGAATAAGGAACTGTGATCTAGATGAAATTATTATAAAGTGAGTGTACAGCTGTTTGAAAAAAATGTACTCAGAGTAATTATCAATGGGTTGGTATCAAACTAGGAGGATGTATCTTGGGTCTTGCAGGAAGTCTTTCTTGGGTCCAGTGCTATTCAACATTTTCATCAATGACTTGGAAAAAAAGATTTGAGTAAGTGCTTATAAAAGTGGGGAATGTCACCAGGCTGGGAGGAATTGCAAGCACTTTGGAAGATAGGATTAAAATGTAAAGTGACCTTTAAAAATTGGAGAAATAATCTGAAAACAAGTTGAAATTCAGTAAGGACAAGTATGAAGTACTACACTAAAGGGAAACAATGAAATGCAAAACTAGAAAATGGAGCATAACTGACTAGGTAGAAGTACAAATGAAAAATATCTGGGTTTGAAGTAGATCACAAATTGATTGAGTCAACAATGTGAGGAAGTTGTGAAAAAGATTTATATAATGGTTGATAGTATTATTAATAGAAGTGTCGCATGTGAGATATAGGTGGTAATTATTCCACTGTACTAAACAAGGATGTGACCTCAGCTGGAATGTTATATCCAGGTGCCACATTTTAGAAAAGATTTGTAAAAATTAGAGTGTACAGAGGAGAGTAACAAAAATGATAAAAGGTTTAGAAAGCCTGACTTTTGAGGCAAGTTTAAAAATGTAAGTATCATCTTAAGTAGGGACATCTACCGAGTAGTCATTAACCAGATAAGTGCTTATTGGTTTACTTGCTGGTTAACCACTTCAACATAAAGAGGCAGCATCGCAGGGTAGCAGCAGCCCCTATTTGCAGGGGGCCCAAGCTCTCTGCAGACAAAGGCTGCTTTAGCATCCCATGGAGCAGCCTCTGTCTGCAGGGAGCTCAGGGCTCGCTCTTTGGGTGTGGGAACAGCCTCTGTCCACGGAGAGCTTGGCCGCCCGCAGACAGGGGCTGCTGCTGCCCACACTGATGCCTCTCATACAGAGACAGCAGTGCAAAGTGACAGGGGCTCCCTGGGAGTGGAGCTGGGAGTGCACTGGCTGCCAGCCCACTCCTGGGAGGGAGTACTGAGTAATCGTGTAACCACTAAGAATTTTAGTGGTTACACGATTATTGAAATACATGATTTCTGACACCCCTAATCTTGAGAAGAGTATGTTACAGGAGGACCTGATAAGCCTTCAGATATATTAAGGAATGTTATAAAAGAGGCAATGATACATTTATACTCTGTCCAGTGAAGGTAGGACAAGAAGTAAAGAACTTCATCTACCGCTAGGGAGATTTAATTTTGAGCTTTTAGACTTTAAAGGTAATTAAGCACTGAAATAGACTTCCAAAGTGCATTGTGGAATCCTTGCCAGTGGAGGTTATTAATTATATATACCAGGGATGGACTAGTTATATTTGTTTCTGCCTGTATGGGGGTAGACAAGATGATGTCTTGAGCTCCGGTCCCTTCCAGACCTACATTTCTATCATTCTATAACTTTTCATGTGTAGACAAGACCTGTGTCCCATTTTTAAAACTCATTTAGCAGCCAAAGTCTTGCTGGAAGAATATGTGTTTTAAAGTCACTTTTCAATTCTAAAACATGAAATTCCTTAAAATTCTAAGTTATGTAGGCACTTTTCAAAATTTTACCCAATATAAACTTTATTAGGTTTTATATACAATGAAAAGTGTATACTAAGTGATAAAGGCAGGTATTGGGAAATATTTGTAAAGTAAGAATATAGCATCCCACAAGTGCTCAAAATGAAGATTATGGACTAGTAGGTTACAAAATCTACATTAAAAAAGATAAACTAGTGTTTCAATTATTAGTAAAAAAAGATCTTTTTGGATTCAGCACATTTAATAGCTACACATCATTTCCATATTAAAGACTGTGTACTCAAAAAATTTTGTAAATTAACAGCATTCATATGAACACTTTGTGGAGGACATGATTGAGAGACTATAAACTATAAGTTATTTAACCTGGAATCATGTTGAGTTTTATAATATGGTTTAAAATGAACTTTAATGGTATACTTATTTATCTGAAACACATCACTGTGAGGCACAAATCTGATACCTATTGGTTAGTTTACCAATAAGGTGATGGTTTTATAGAAGGGAAGGCTAGGCATTTCATAGGAAATGACATGAGAGACAGAAGGCCTCAAAATTTTAATAATGGATTTGAGAGAGAGACAAGGGAAGATAAAATCTAGAACAAGAATAGAGGAAAGATATGGGAAAATACAGTTTAATGGCTTCTCAGGGTATATTTCTTGTGGGTTTGACTTTACCTTAAATAGTTTACATTTTTAGTTCAGACATTTGGATCGGGACAGTGCTGCAGAGGGATTTGTGAAGTGGAACAGTTTAAATGAGAAAAGTAGGGGATATCTGATGAAACACATTTGGAAAGGTTTACTAAATATAAGGAGCAGCAAGGAAGAATGTACAAATATTGTACATAAAATGGACTAGGTCTCAGATGTCGTTGCTACAGAGAAGATGCCACAATGCATTCATGGATCTCTGTGCAATATTTTTTCTAATTTCTGAACTTTCAACTAATACAGTGATTGGAAAAGAGGAGTTTCTTGCCTGAAAAATAATACTTCTATCCAAAGAAAATTGTTAGAAAGGAGGCTGTAATACAGTAGCAATAGAATTTATTTAGTATTCTAGTTTTTACTGTGTTTAACTAACATTTTTTAGATGCTCTATCTTCTATAAATTCTGTGGATATATATTTATAGCCAAAATTGTAGGTTCTAGGTTTAGATATTTTCTCTTAGCAAATATCAGCAAGGCCAAGTATCTCCAGATACACCCAAAAGAAAAATGCATCTGTTCTAAATTTTCAGATTAATGTAAGCTGCAGATTGCTGTATCAGAAAGTTACAGACATTTTTGTCTGATACAAAAATCATTCAGATATTGTTTTGTATAAAGGCCAGTAAATAGAACTACTAATCCATTTTAAAGTTCTGGATTTTTCTTCTTTGGGTGAATGGGGAAAATGAAGCAGTTTCTTAGGAAAGTAAGGCAATGCCAGCATTGGCTGGAACAAGATGCAAGGTGTCATGTGTTCTTACACAGCATTGCTATACACCTCATTCCTGATTTGCAACGCAACTACCCTTCTTATCACAATTCTAAGCACAAACTGCTAATTGTACCAAGCAGTAGCCTGGATTTTGAAATATGAAAAATTGTCCAAAAGTGGATAGCCTGTGGAAGTGGGAGGGGGAAGAAGCACTATGTGAAGACAGCTTGCCTTTTCATCTCACATAAGACATACACAGCTACAGACAACAATACCGATCACATTCATCATAATTATGAAAATTCCATTTGCACAGCCATTTTTTTTGCAAAGTTAAAGAAAAAGCCATGATGCAGTTGTAGGGTTGCTAGGGTTTTTTGATGGAATGCCTGGTCAAAAAGAGTCTCTGGTTAATACCGCCAACTGGTCTGTTAAAAGTCTGGTCAGTGGTGAAGTTGACCTAAGGCAGGCTATCTATCCTGACTCCACACTGCTTCATGCAGACTCAGGGGGAGATTCTTATCTCAGATGGAGGGTAATTATTACCTTACATCGGAGAATCTGCCACTGTACTTGCAGATTACAGAATGGGCAGTCATCGAAAGGATTCATGCCACATAGCTGAAATGATAGATCTCAATGTGCCTGTGATGAATTCTACTAATGCTTTGTGTATGTAGGCACCTAACTAAATTCAAATCTAGTGATTTGGCAAACGTCCAGTGAAAGCAAATCTCCAGTGAAGTCATGTGCCCATAGTGCATTTGGTAAGACATATTTTAAATTAACTTTTGTTTCAAGTCAGTTTGGGTATCTACATGTTGTAGCTAGCATATAGAACAACTCGCCTTCTTTTCTAGGAAGGTCAGTAATTGTATGGCATTTTGGTAGAAAATTGTTCATATTGACATTTTAAATAAGAGTTTATTTGAATTCAGTGAGCTGAATATTGCTCTTAATTTTGCTTTGATTACTGGTCACTTTCCTGTAAAAACTGTCTGCAGTAATACCTGTTACTAAGAGTAACTTTGAAGAAGCATTGACTGGGGATTCTTCATAGGTTCACTTAATAAGCACAGATGTTGGACTTCATATGAAATAATATATCTGTTAGGCAAATAGATGACATCTGCAGTGCTGCATTGATAGGTGATTTCATCTATTACATAGCACTAATTAGGTGCCAATATTTTTTCCAGAAAATGTTTCATAGCATCTTTTGGCCAAGCAAAGTGAAAATAACTGGACTTTCTCAAATGAATTGATGAGCTGGAAGATCCAGAGTCTTCCTGGGAAAATACTAAAAAACGACAATATTTCAAAAATGTGTTTTCATGTGTACAGAGAGGCTGTTTAATATTTCTTTCTAGCTAAACTAGTCGTTAACTTTCCAGCTCATTCCTACCATTCAGAGTTTCATGGTAGGCACGGGTGTTTTAAAAGAATATATTTAGTCCAGGGAACTGGACTGGATGACCTCTCAAAGTACCTTCCAGTCCCACAGTTGTATGATTCTATATGAGGAAAGGCAGGGGAGATAGGATTAGGCTAAGGAAATAAAGGAGATATGAAAGATTAAATAAGGATAAAATTATGATATATGAGCCTCTGTTAAATTAATGAAAGGAGAGGAATGAAAGTGAATAAAAGTTTCATATGTTGTGAGTATAGATTTATTTTTAATGTAAAAGTGTGTATTTTACAGTCCACTAGATCTGCATGTGACACTGTGATTGGGCTCCTTCTCCACTCTTTTGAACCACCACACACAGATTGGATGATTCCCATGTTTATAAGGACCAGTGCGTTATTTGTTTGGCCCCCTCCACCAGTTCAGCTATGCAAGGCTGTACTGATGGACATAAACTTTCCTCTTAGCCCATATTCTGGGAAGCGAAAAGGAAAGCTTTACTTACAGTATGTTTCCTGGTCCGCTGCCAGTCCTCCTCTCCCTGCACTTCCTTCCTCTTCTCTAAGAGTTCCCAGCTGATAGGTGAATTGTTCCCATTAGCTTGTCAACTGCCTGTCTAATTAAGCCACTGAGCACCAATCTCCCAGTTAAGCCCACAAATAGCTAGTACCTTAGTGATGAAGTGCTGGTCAGCTCTATACTCCTGGAATTCTATGACAGGCACTCATCAAAGGCACTGACAGTAGATACTAACTTAATCATGTCATGAAGCAAAACAGTTGTGTCCTTGCTGGGATCTTTGCTGATAAGCTAGTTCTTCAGCAAGTGGTGTCCCTGTGGGTGTTCCACTCAGGTCTCGGTGAGTCCTCCTGCCGGGGATTGGAGATTTTTGCAGAGCAGGCCCCTTGCAGCGCGCCTGTGCACCTATCATGCCCCCCGCTCCCCCTCCGTTTGTGGAGTGTGCACGCGGCTCGAGTCCCGTCAGTTCCTTTTCAACCGTCCTCGGCTAAAGACGGAGTTCAGAGCAGCACTCTTCTTCCTGACAGGAAATAAGAATTTTACAAATAGTTTTAGGGTTTTTACCTCACAGTTTAGTTAGTTACAGTTTGTTTCAACATTTGCTATGCTTAAAAAAAAAAAGTGGCATCTGCCGCAGCGGAAGCTTTTTTTCTCTTTGATATGCTGGGTTCCCCCGGCGTTAAAAGATGTGATTCCTGCAGAGACATGATGCCTACCTTGGATGGCCATGCCTCCTGTGTCATCACTGCTTGAATATGATGGCTAGGGCCAGAAAAGACTGCGAAATGTGGTTTAAAACTTTACTCTGGAAAAAGTCTCTTCAACCATCAAGGGACAAACCAGAGGGGGCCCAGGGACAGCAAAAACCCTCTGACAGGGCAGCTTCCTCACCCCGCAAAGGCTCTCAAGTCACAAGGGCTTCCCTGGCATGCTCCTTATCAGCGTTACCAGAGCCTTGCGTTCCCTGGTGCCATCAGTCTCTGGCACCACGGAGAAAGGTAAGTCATCCTCAGCCAGGGGAGTTGAGGCAGAGTCTAAACTTGCTGCTCCGACTGGTGCCAATGAGGCAGCAGCCCCAGGAAAGCTTCATATGCCTCCACCATCAGTTCTTGTGAGCTCTCCCTCGGTGCCTGAACAAATGGGGCAGAATGACCTTGATCACCCCCCAGCACCGCAGCATAAAAAGACGCTGCGCAAAAATCTCCTCAGCTTGACACACGAGCCGCAGCTTGCTCGCCACACTCCACAATGCAGGGGTACATTATTATGCCACAGGGTGCCCCTCCCCCGCCTACACCGATATCCCCAAGATCGGAGTATGGTAGCAGGCATAGGAGCAGGTTCTCGTCATGCCACTCTCTCCTTCTCTATCACTGTCTTCCTGGCATTCATACAGAGACCAACAACATCCAGTGTGGTCCAACCAGCCATGGACGTATCCCCCACATCAATTCCAGCCTCAATGGACCCCTTGTGATGCATGGCAAGGTACCGACCACATTCCTCCCATGCCTGCCGCTCGAGGCACACAGCCTCTACATCCTAACAACAGCACACTTGCATGCACTCACCCACAATTTCTGCATGTTCCTCATCTGCCCACCCACCCTCAGTAATGTCTCAAGCAGGTTCTAATGAGCATGGCAGCTTACCTCACTCAGATTCATAGAGTTCCTCACACAAACCTAGGTCCAGGCAGGATGAAGCAATTTTCCAGATCTTGCCTTTCAGGAATTATTTTAACCGGTAGCTCAATCCCAAAACATCACCTTACAAGAGGTTCAGGATAAAAAATGTAAATTACTCACAATATTACAACCCACAGCATTCTCAAAGATAGCTTTACCTATCAGTGAAACTATCCTTGAACCTTCAGATGCTTTGTGGAAAAATCCAGCCTCAGTTACGCCCACAAACCACAGAGCGGACATAAAATATTTTGTCCCTGCAAAGGACATGGACTTTCTCTTTGCATACCCCCAGCCAGACTCTCTGGTGGTGGACTCAGTTAATCACAAGGCAAAGAACCCATAATTTAAATCTACATCCCGTGACAAAGAACACAAATGGCTTGACACCTTTGGCCACAAAGTATTCTCTTCGGCCACACTTCAGTTCCGTATATCGAATTATACAGCCCTTCCGGCCAATTATGACCATACCAATTATGCTAAGTTACAAGACCTGCTACAGGACCTCCCTGATAATAAACGATCTTATTATTAAGGAGGGTTATTCAATAGCTAAAACTGCTCTCCAGGCCACTATGTATGTCGCAGACACCGCGGCTTGAGCCACAGCCACAGCCATTGTAATGAGTAGGGCCTCGTGGCTGCAATCATCAGGGGTCCCAAGAGAACTGCAAGCAAGGGTGGAGGATCTCCCCTTTGACAGAAAACAACTATTTGCTAACAACACAGATGAGATCCTACACTCCATGAAGGACTCCTGGACAACACATCGCACCCTCGGGATGTACACCCCAGCCAATAAGAAACGCAAATATATTCCCTACCAAAGACCTAGGAACTATAATTACAATTGCTACAGGCAGCAGCAGCAGAGGCCATATGATAACAAGCCTAAGCAATGATCTAACAGGAGGAGGACTCAGCAAAACCACTCCTCCACAAATCAATCCACCTCGAACAAACAACAAATTTGAAGCTTTGGTCAGGGGTCTGAGCGACCACCCCACATACTAGTACATTCCAATGTCACCTTCTATCACCACCTGAGACCTTTCTACCAACAATGGGCCCATTTACCACAGACAAATGGGTCCTAGAAGTTATCAAATCTGGTTATACAATCACCTTCACATCCATGACCCCTACCCTGTCCCTTTTCAGGGACCCCTCTCACGAGCCCCTACTACGGGCAGAGGTACAAAAATTACTCACCTTTGGGGCAATAGAAGCCATCCTCAAAGAACACTGAGGGAGAGGGTTCTACTCCAATTATTTCCTCATAACCAAAAAAACAGGGGGATGGAGATCAATCCTTGATCTGAGGAAAATCAACAAGTTCATTCACAATATAAGATTCAGGATGGTGACCCTGGCAACCATCATACCTGCACTGGATGAAGGGGACTGGTTCTCAGCCCTCGACCTCCAAGATGTATATTTTCATGTAACTATCCACCAGTCTCACAGAAGATTTAACAGATTTGTCATGGGCCAAGACCAATATCATTACAGAGTCCTCCCCTTTGGCCTCTCTATGGCCCCTCAAGTATTTTCAAAGACGCTAGCCATAGTTACTACTTTCCTCAGAAGGCAAAATGTCATTATCTTTCCTTACCTCGATGACTGTATAATCAAGGACCTTACCTATCAGCAAACTACTATCACAGGGGTGGCCAACCCATTAAATGAAGAGATATGAAACAGTGGCGGAAAAAATGCGAAGAGCTACACCAGAATTTTTGTTTGAGCTATTTTTGTTGCCCCTTTAAAAGACAAGGCTTTTTGGCCATATCAGGCTCCCGTCAGCCGATGCCATCTTGTCGATGCCATTTTGAATCACCGCACCGGACAGCTCCCCTATCCCGGGGAGCACAGGGGATGGGGACCATTTCTAGGGGCGCAGGGGCTGCTTTGTGAGCCATGGGGGAGGCTTAGTGAGCCACACTTTAAGGGGGGAAGAGCCGCATGTGGCTCACGAGCCCTGGGTTGGCCACCCCTGTACTGTCATGACAATGGTTACCAGAGAATGTTTTTCCCGACTTGGCCTGCTTATGAATATACAAAAATCCGCCATATAGCCTATGCAAAGGATAGAATTCATCTGGGCATTACTAGACTCAGTCACTGCAAGAGCCTGCCTCCCACCACAAAGGTTCAAGGCAATCTGCGACTTCAGTCAATAGATCAAGCAGACTCCCTTCTCCATGGTCTGGACGTGCCTCCAACTATTGGGACATATGGCTGCCACAACATTTGTAGTCCTATTCGCAAGGCTACACATGAGATGCCTTTAATATTGGTTCGTAATCAACTATATACCAACCCGACATAGCCTCACGAGGCATCTCATGCTTCCTCCACCAGTACTGCAGTCTAAAGAGTGGTGGACATCTCCAGCCAATCTGCTTGACGGCATACCCTTCCACCAGCCAGACCCCTCAGTCACTATAACAACAGGTGCATCACTCATGGGCTGGGGAGCCCATTGTGGTGCAGCATCAATACAGGGTACATGGGCCCAACACGAGAGGCACTTCCACATCAACATCCTGGAGCTCAGGGCCATTGAATCCTGAAAATAAAACTGATAGTGGCCTAGGTTATGACCAGTGGAGAAGGTGAAGCCAAGTCCCCCAACCCACTACCATCTCTGCCTCCCAAGGTTGTGAACCTGCACCCCGTGTCACTAACTCTGGGTCACCATTTGCCTCATGATGGGATGGTGGTATTCTTGACTCTGGACATAGTTGACCACCTTAACTTAACAGAAATCTTCAGTGAGATTAAAGACAAAAAGGAAGCCTATAAGAAGTGGGAATTTGGACAGATGACTAGGGAGGAGTACAGAAATATTGCTCAAGCATGCCAGGGTGTAATCACAAAAGCCAAAGTGCAGTTGGAGTTGCAGCTAGCAAGGGATCTGAGGATAACAAGAAGGGTTTCTACAAGTATGTTAACACCCGTAGAAGATCAGGGAAAGTGTGGTACCCTTTCTGAAGGTGGAAGGCCACCTAGAGAAAGGTGATGTGAAAAAAGCTGATGTACTCTTTTTTTTTTCCTCAGTCTTAAAGACTAGATCAGCTCCCAGACTGCTGCACTGGAAAGTATAGTATGGGGAGGAGGTGAGCAAGCCTAAATAGGGAAAGAACAGGTTAGTAACAGTTTAGAAAAGCTAGACATGCACAAGTTCATGGGGCCACATATAATGCATCTGAAAGTGGTGAGAAAGTTGGCTGATGGGACTGCAGAGCTATAAGCTATTTTGAAAACTCATGACAATTGGGGGGGGGGGAATGTTCCAGACAGTAGGAGAAAGGCAAAAATAGTGCCCATCTTTTAAAAGGGGAAAAAGGAGGATCCAGTGAACTACAGACCATCACCCTCATCTCAGTTCTTGGAAAAATCATTGAAAAGGTCTTCAAGGAATCCATTTTAAAACACTTGGAGGAGAGGAAGGTGATCAGAAGCGGTCAGCACGGATTCACCAAAGACAAGTCATGTCTGGCCAACTTCATTGCCTTCTATAATGAGATAACTATCTCTTTGGATATGGTGGAAACTATAGAAGTAATATACCTAGACTTTAGCAAAGTGTTTGTTACTGTCTCCCACAATTTTCTTGCCATCAGTTAAAGTTGTATGGATTGGATGTATGGACTACAATGTGGATAGAATGCTGGCTAGATCATTGGGCTGAATGGGCAGCAATCAGTGGGTTGATGTCCACTTGGCAGTCAGAATCAGAGTACCCCAGTGGTCAGCCCTAGGGCTAATTTATTCAACATTTTCATTAATGATCTGAATGATGGGATGGACAGCACCTTCAGCAAGTTCATGTATGACACTAAGCTATGGGGACAGGTAGATACGCTGGACGGTAGACATGGGGTCCAGAGTGACCTAGACAAATTGGAGGATTGGACCAAAGAAATCAGATAAGGTTCAACAAGGACAAATACAGAGTCCTGCACTTAGGACAGAAAAATCCCATTTACCGCTACAGACTGTGGACTGACTGGCTAAGTGACAGTTCTGCAGAAAAAAGACTTGAAGACGAGAAGCTAGATGTGAGTCAACAGTGTGGCCATGTTGCCAAGAAGATTAACTGCACATTGGGCTGCATTAGTAGAAGTATTGTCAGCAAATCCAGGGAAGTGCATATTCCCTCTATTTGGTACCGGTGAGTCTACATCTGTTCTTGCGTCCAGTTTTGGCCCCCCACTATAGAAAGTTTGTGAACAAATTGGAGAGAGTCCAACAGAGGATAACAAAAATGATAAGGAGGCTAAAGCACATGACTTATGAGGAGAGGATGAGGAAACTGGGGTGGTTCAGTATGCAGAAGAGAAGAGAGAAGAAGGATTTGATGGCAGCCTTCAACTATCTAAGGGGGGGAGGGAGAGTTTCCAAAGAGAATGAAACCAGGCTGTTTTCAGTGGTGGCAGATGACAGAACAAGGAGCAGTGGCCTCAAGTTGCACTGGGTGAAGTCTCGGCTGGATATTAGAAAAAAACTATTTCACTAGGAGGATGGTGAAGGAATGGAATGGGTTACTTAGGGAGGTGGTGGAATCCCCATCAATAGAAGTTTTATATATGGTCAGGTTTGACAAAGCCCTGGCTGGGATGATTTAGTTTGGGTTGGTCCTGTTTGAGTATGGCTTGAACTTGATGACTTCCTGAGGTCTCTTTCAACTCTGATTGTCTATGCTTCTATGATTAATAATAATTTACTAACAGTATGTTTTGTACATGATGTATAGATAAGATTACAGGATAAAGCTACATTTTTAAAGTTTTTGCATAGCCTTTAGAAACTTCACAACTTTTCCTTTTCAGATAGATAATAGTGCTGAAACATTTTTAAAATGGCTATGTATTAAATACAGGAAGTAATCAGGTAACACTGCAAATATGAATGAAAATATGAGTTCTCCCAAGCAACTGAAAGTCTTTAAGAATGAGGACTGACATAAGGTAGCCTGTGAACTTTACAAAAACACGTTGCCCTGTGTATATAGCCATATCATAGGGAAGGGGCAGAAAAGGAGGTACATAGGGGGAAATAGTGATTATCGTTGTGGTGGGAAATGGTGCCACTTGCAGTGAAAATTTGAGTGGGATGAAAGAAGCTGTGTGGACATGAGTGTGGTCTGCAGGGAGGTAATTCCATTTCTACACAGTTAGCAGCCTCCACACGGAACCCTGTTGTGGAGGAATTTGTAATAATTTGAAAAGAGCTAGACATTTAAAATGGAGTTAAGATTGCTGATATGCTTCACTGACTTGTCAGAAGTAGAAGGCTTTACAACAATGCTGTAGATTTTTAAAAAGTGCTGTTTAGAAAGCTTACATATTAAAAACAAATGCTAGCTGGGAGTATGAAAAGTACACACCAAGGGGTCCTCTTATAGACTTAACTGTGGTCCATCTTACTACCTTGAAATGAGAAGTATATCTTGTCTATAAACTTCATAATTCCTCAACACTGCCAATGTAACACTGCCCTCAGCAACATTATATAGGTCCTACAGTTGTGTCTATCAGAATTACCATTAGTTAAACTGTTGAATTAGATGATTATATATGGTGGATGTCTGCAACTTAATACAAGTAGGATAACTAGGTAGCTACTTTTCAAAGTTAAATAAATAGTTTAAAAAGCTGTTTGTCATACTTACTACTTAATGAGTTTGACCCATTTAGGCACAGCAGATAGCCAATCATCTGAAAGAACAGGAAACACTACTTTTTAGAAACTTTTTAAAATTAAACATTATTTAATTTAAAAAGTTTTTAAACTTACTAGCTTCATGCCATATTTCAGCTCTATATAAACAAAAGCATCTGTGTTGGAAACTCAGGGAAAAAAGGAAATAGCAACTTGCCGTTAATGATAGCAGTGCTGTGGATGCATTACTAAAAGAAAAGGTCCAAAAGATTTCAGGTGCATCTCACCTGCTGCCAATTTAGTGGAAGAAGTCTGCCTTTCAGTTCTTGTAGGACAAGCTTGAGTGCTTTCCCTATTGCTAACTGTTTCCGTTTTGTATATAATATGGATGATTTAGAAGAAGTTGTGTCAGCACTGATTTATACATTGACAGCTAAGGATAATAAGATATGGGCAAACATACAGCTCACCCTTTTACAGATTAACCTGCAGACTGCATTAGGCAAATTTGATGGCATTAAAAGATTTTGCCAATTTGTCTGGAAACAATTTCTCTTTTGTGTTGTGTCAAGGGTAACATTTCATGCCATTGTACTAATTTAAATGGCTTTGATAAATTGTTCCAGAGGTTAGAGAATAGTACTGTAGATATATTTTACCTCTTTAAAATGAAAAAGGCTATTAACATAATTGTAAAATGAAATTAATTAGTTAAAATCAAAAGAGTTCTTAGGAAGTTAGGTTTAAAGAAAAACATGCTGCAGTACAAATATTGCACCAAAATGATTCAGCAATATGTTCAGGAAATGATATTTTGGTTTTCATTTCTAGCAAACAGAAACACTGTTCCAGTATAGCCACAATAGTATCGTGTTTCTGTGTACTAGAAACAGAAACCAAAAAATACATGTGAAACTGCACAGGCAATGTAAAAGTTGCTAAATTACAATGAACAAATATGCTATGATTTCTTATCTAAGTAAAGGGTTACCACAGCTTCAGAAGAATCTTTGAAAGTGCTTTAAGTAAAAGCCTTATTAGCTCTGATAGCTAGTATATAATGAGAAACACAAGAAGCAAAGTTCATTTGTATTATGCTCAGAGTCTTAATATTGTTTATTCACATTTTCTCATGTATGCTCCTGATTCTTGCAATTTTCCTGAATGGCTGAGGGAACATCTGACAATTTAAAGTGAGGCTATATCATGTTTGCTTTACTGAATTAAGATTGTCACAAATCATCTAAAAATTAAGTTTAAACAGCAGCTTCTGGTACAATACCTACTTGGCAAAAAGCTTATTAGGTATGTAGAAATGTGGATTTCTTAACTGAGTGATAATTAATTTCAGCAACGTGTTTATCTTTTTAGAGGAATCATGTATAATGTACTGTATTAATATTTTGAATTTTAAAAAGTAATAACATTCTTTGGAGAAATTATTATAAATTTTTCATAACTTAATACTTAAAGATTAATAATGTATGGGATGGCATTGCTGAGTTTTATTTTCAGGATTCAAGTGCCCCTTTATTACATCTTATCTGTTTTATAATTACAAAGAACACAAGCTATGCAAAAATTATACACTGAAGGTTATTGCAAAACAAATGCTAGATATATTTGAAGCAGAATTAAAGAATGTAACTAACCAAGTGTATATGCTTGGAACAGTGTTATTTCTTCATTTAGAAGAATTCTGGAAGGAAACTGCCTTTGAAAAACCCTAAAAGTGGTCTCTCTTGCTCTTTCTTGCCAAGGATAGTGAAATTAACATGCAGCTGGTCTTCTCTGATAAATGGATTCTGTTAGGTCACTGAGGGGATGCATGTGACATTAAGTGATTTACAGTCCTTTACCTTAATGAAATTGTTTCAGCGAGATGACGCTGAGAGCTTTTAATGGATAGCTTTTCTTGATGTAATGAAATTGCATTCCTTTGGCATTTAATATAAGGTGCAGTTATTATTTACTGGAGCTTTCCCAGAGCCGCTGTTTTGCACAGACAGTTCAGAACAAAAAGAGATTTCAGTGGCAGCATCAAGGCCAGAATGGCGTGTGACATTCTTAAGCAGATGAGTGTATTTGTGAGAGCGTTTCAGTTACTATGGCCTAGCTATGCAGACCCTTTAGGAGGCTTTCTTACACAGCGTTCATCTCTTTTACATATACCCTTCTAATCTGTTTAACAGGCAACTGGATTACAACCAGATCAGCTGTATTGAAGATGGGGCATTTAGGGCTCTACGCGACCTGGAAGTGCTGTAAGTACTGTTTGAATCTCTTACTTTTACGGGAGCTTAGTATCTAGGGACTACTAATGTAAAATCTTATCTGTTAGCTGCAGCCTGGTGACAAAATGGTCGAGTGAAAAGATGTTTTAAAATAATCCACTGTGTGATATGTTGTCAAATAGTAAATATATATATAAAGACATAGATATTATTTTGCTCACCCAAAAAAGCATTTCACAAAATAATCAGATGCATTGTAAGAAAGAGACACTTCATTTTTTAAAAAGTGCTAATGCAGCCATTTGGTTCTGTAAAATATTTTTGTTGAATTGCTACACATTTTATTACTGCTTTTGTTATGTAATCTGATGTAAATAACCTTTACCTGCCTGTCAGTCTATATAAAAATGATAAATATATTGGATACATTTGTGATGCTGCCTTTTTCCCGAAGCTACTTTTCTAGTAAACAGAATTGTGATATCTGATATGTTGCCTTGCCATCCATTATTAAATGCTTTACAAGTGATATTTTTATAAACAATATGTGTAGGTCATGGATTAAAGAATTGGGTTGTATGTTGCCTTACTTATGTTTTTCTCATGTTGAAATTGCTGTCAAATGAGAATAAAGGTAACAAAATAATCTACAATGACTCTTGACCTGAAAATAGTAACTATAATGTGAAAAAAGTAATTCCCAAAGAATTTGAGGTACTGTAAGTTCTTTAAATATTTCATCTGTCAATCAAAGTGTCACATTCCTTAGTTACTTTTATACATTGAAAGAAAGCAGGAGACTCTGTTGTCTATCTATAATAGTGCTTCTTTGGATGTTGTTTTAAATCATCCTTGCTTCAAATGACTTGGAAACCCAAATCTAAATTTAAATTGGTGGGAGGATGGAGCTTTAAATCTTAATTTTTATTAGTAATTATGAAAAATCAATCAGAACACTTATCTTTTTGTAAATGGAATCCAAAGGATAAAATGTGACCAACTTAAGGAAAAGGTAGCAGTTATTCAGCAGCAGAGTTAATCTATGGTTACTATGAGTGGCTAGCTATGACAATTTGTTTTTAACTTCTAATATTTTATCACATTTCTTTGTTTTAATTTGTTAGAGTTAAGTAACCAGATAAAGCAAAATTTGGTTTATCTTTTAAATAATGTGTTAAAATACACTGCTTATTTGATAGTAACATATGCAAATTGTAAAGTGTGTAAATGGGTGGTTTGTCAGCATACGTGATATACTGTGTGATTTTTATCTTCACGTTCCAAGGAACTCACCTGTATTACCTAAGGGTAACTTATATATTCACAGTGCTGAATAGGGTGATTATCATTTTAGCTTATTTTAAATGTATATCTTCTTTTAGCGTTGCATTTTATATATGTCCAAGAGAAATGAATTTTGAGTGTGTATTTTAATTAAATCAAATATTATTTGTGCTGCTTTACTGCCACTATTTTTACCTCTCAAATATGGTAAAAATTCCATAGACTTCAATGGGCACAGAGTCAAACACATAAAATTAGTAGTATTGTACCACAAGGCAAGTAATCATGCAGAATTTTGTGCCTGAATATACCTGTGTTATTACCATTAGTTAAATTAATTGGAATCTTGTATTAAACTCTTTGATTTGACAAACAATATTATAGAAGAACCTAAACTGCAAACATGGTAGAGACAAATATGTTGAATGGAACTTTGCAGCATCCATATTGTCTAATAAATAAATAAAAATTCAAAAAGAAGATATTCAAGTTAGTCAGAAGTGTATATTGAATAATTAGTGAAGCTAAGTACGTTGGTTTTGCATTTTATTGGAATTATTGTAAGTATTTTTTTGCATAGAGTACATATCTTCTATGAAAATATGTATATAATACAGCTTGTTGTACGTTCTTTAATATACTATCTGTACCCTGCTTTAATCATGGTTTAAAATGTTTGCTAAAGTGACAGATCTTGTTCATTTCTGAAAAATATATTTCCATCTTTGAAATACTTTAGTAACATTGCAGAGGTTCAGAGGTGATTATAATTAAAGAGATACAGTTAACATGAAATCTAGGCAATTTTTAAAAAGAGATAAAAGTACTGTAGTTTCATGTTTCACTCCTGGCAGTGAATCCTCCTGAAACTTTCTATGGCTTTCCATTAAATTTTCCTATTTTTATAATGTTTTTCTTTCTACCACAGCTGTGTAACAGAAGCATGTGGGGGGAATTTGACTATTCAAGGTGATCTTGGCAGTTCACACAATCCTGTCAAGTTCAAAAAATAAACAAACTGAAAAAAATACGAACAGTTATCTTTTCTTTACTCTCTCCATCTTCAGAATTTTGGGGGTAGGTGAAAATATTTCAGATAGAAGTATGATTTTTTTTTAAAGTTAGTTGCATCCCTTTAATGAATGCCACAGATTTGGGTTACTAGATTAAATTATTTATGGTCTAACACATTAAGTTACTGCTAGCTACTGTTTTGGTGTACTACAGCTGATAAATCCATATAATTAAATTGGTGCAAAATAAGGTGAAGACAAGAACAGTAGAGGAAAGAAAAAATTAGATGAATAAAGCAAACATAAAAAATAATGATTCTGTTTATTAAAAATGTTTATAAAACCTGTCCTATTTAAGTAGTGTAGGAACTACATCAATGCATACTGGCTTGCATTGCCTTTTAAAAAGGTGTACTTTGGAAGTCACCTATTAACAAGTCATGCAGGGAAAGTCTATAGGGACTGGTTTGTGGGTTTCTTTGGGGGTTTTTAAGTTTGAACATTGTGACAGAGAGTCATGTAAAGACCTAACAGTGATCATGTCATCATTTTAGACCCTTTTCCTGGTCGTCTTACCTTTGCACTAGCCCCTTTGCAAAATGTTTTTTTTTTTCTTCCTTTCTTCCTGATTCTACTCCTCTTTGGTTTCTGTACTCCTCAGGGCATACAGGGGAGTTACCTTGTGTGTATGGGTGAAGAGAACATTTAGGAACAGAAATCAGTAAACACACTAAGGTAAATTTGCAACACATTGCACCAGAAATTAACCCACATAGCTATCATTAAAGCCAATTGGAGGTGCTCATTCTGATACCATTCTTGCTACTGGCAATTACCCTTTTGCGTGTACTCAGTACTTTAATGTAAAAGTCTTTAGAAACCAGCGCAAATTATGCTTCATTTTTTTAAAATATAACTGAAAGCTTGCTTTTTCAAATAGGAGCACAAAGATTTAGCCAATGGACTTCTCAATCCATCACAGTTTATTTGTTAAAGCGCCAAATAATATTTGAAAATGTATTCCATGCTGTTCAAAACAAGTTGTAAGACAAAAGTATGGTGAAATATTAAGTGCAAACTCTTTCAATCATATTGGTGTCTTTGTTGTTCTGGAATCTAACTTGTTTTCCTTTTATATCAAACCAAATATAATTACATGCAAGATATTTAATGAAGTTTTCATACACTATTACTCATTATCTTTGCCATTGATGTATGCTAAGACAACTCTTTGATAACTAACTATTTATTTACTTTGTATTCACTGTATCTGTGCCAAATTGTTAGCACTTTGCACAACATAAATAGAACTATTCTAGTAAAATATTAAGGCTCCCTTTTCCAGGCCCAGCCAAAGAGTTTGTGGGGCCCAAGGCAGCATGTTATGGTTGACTGCACCACGTGGCTAGGCAGCTCCCAGCCAGGGCAGTGAGTGAGCAGCCAGGCGGGCGGGCGCTGGGCAGCACGGGGCCCAAGGCAACCACCTTGCTCACCTTGCCCTAAGGCCGGGCCTGCCCTATCCTCCACATAGCCTCAATAAGGCTCAGTATCATACTTCCCAGGAAAACCTGGGCCAGGTGGATCTTACAGCATGTCTTCAAAGTCAGAAAATCTGGAAACCAGAGAGCGAAAGAAATTCCAGAACCAGGATCCCTTTCTGAGAATGTCCTGCCACCAGTTGCCTTCTACTTTATACTAGGATGGCACCCCTATCTTTAAATATTCACATGATTGCAACATTTGCAGTAGCTGACAGGGAAGCAGCCTTTCAGATAGCTGGGGTTTGCATCATTTAGGACATAAAGATCAAATGCCAACACTTCATCTCGAATTAATTGGCAGCCAAGGTGGATTGCACAGCACAGGTATAAATGCTCTTTTGCTGAAATCCTGCTTTTAAAAAGCAGACCCCTGCATTCTATACCAGCTGTATTTTTTTTTTTTTGCATCATCATAGCAAATTGGTATCTCAAGTAATAGCATCTAATTTTCTTCAGAAATTATTGGATAATGCCTGGAATCCTGATAACTACAGCATGCTAAATTGAATCTTTTTGCTATTTTGCAGCACTCTCAACAATAACAACATCACTCGACTTTCAGTGGCAAGTTTCAACCACATGCCCAAACTTAGAACCTTGTAAGTAGTCCCAATGAAAATAGCAGTCTTTTATGTTAATCTTCTTCTACACAAATTTTGCTAGTAATTGTGAAAAAAGCTTCTAGATGGATTTGGGGGTAAGAAAGGGAAAAGTGCAACTGAAAGATCTCCTGGTTGAGATCCACTCCAGCAGCATTACAGAGGGATCTTGGAGGTGACATTAACAAAGCCCCTCAACCCAAAACCAGTAAGTGAGGCCCATAAACTAGACACCCACGTGTCAATTAAACAGGGTGGATTCACACAAATGCAGTTGCCATGACCATTTCTCTATCCTGTCCCCAGTGCAACAGTGACCTCCACACTACATGAGTTTCACCACCGAGAGAGGAAGGTGAAGTGTAAGCAAGACTACTGTGCATATTACAACTGTATCTAAAAATAGGTGCTTTTGAAAGTGGAAAAAAAAAGTGTTTTACTTTGAGCTATTCAGTAGGTCACATTTCATTTAAGAATTCAGAAGAATCTTTGATTGGCTGTCAGATGTGATAAATGGGAAATCTTTCTTTTATGAATGCACTGTTAGCAGCCCTAATTAAACTAAACTGGCTCTCCAACATTCTTCGTAACAAAAAATTATAGCATCAACTGGTAGTGCTGTTATAATTAAGGCTGTGTCAGCATTTACATTAAGACCCCCATTTTTAGCAGTTACGATTGAAACATAAGAGTATGCTTCAGGCTACTAATGTGAAACAAAGAAATTATATACGCAACTTTTCGCCTTTTTTAAGTTTAAATAAAATTACACAAAAATTAAGGATGGCTTTTTAATAAAAGATGAAATAGCTGTTAAATTACACACACACACACTAGACAATTTATCTGGCATTGCTCAGGTCATTTGCTTGCTCAGGGCAGGAGTGAGGGCTGGGAGGTGTGGGAAGGCATTGGTGCCACTTCCGGCAGAAAGTGTGGCACTGCTCTGGTGATGGCAGCTCATCCAGCGGCTCCTTCCAGGAGGGGAGGACCAGGGTTGTGCTGCCTGTCCCCTCCCCCTAGTCCCACATCTCCTCAGAGTGGAGGGGAGGGGGCATGCTCCCCATGTCCCCTTTGGGATGGGAGGTCCTGTGCTGGTCATCCCTAGCAATGCTCCTGGGGATGGTAGTGGGGCTGTTATGTGGCAAAGTCCGCCTGTCTGGCACTGAGGCTGAGGGCCAGAAGTGAGGGATTTGGAGAAGAGGGGACCATTTATCTGTTGCCAGTGTCCAGAAATATAGAGTTCTGGCCCCAGCTGGCTACCGTCTTTCTGGTGCAGCTGCCCCCCTGTGATCACTGCGCAGTATAACTGTCCCACATATTCACTACCCTGAGTGGTCGTTGCGGAGCATAACTGTCCTTCCTATCAGACCCCTCCCTTTCTGTGTTATGGAAAACAGTCCCCTTTCAGATACTTCCCGTTTTCCTGGCACAACCAAACCCTGACCTTACTTTAAGTTTGGAAAAGAGAACGCTGCACATCAAATTTGGTAGTCCTAGCATTTACCGTTTAGGAAAAGTTCTTGAACAGATTGACTCTGAGATGGATGGAAGGGCTCATGGATAGACAGATGCAAAAACTATCTAAAATACGGAATGGCCCATAGATAATACTTGTATAACCCAAAATGGCTTGGATTTAATTTTGTTTTAAATGTAGGCCATGTTTGACAAATACCTCTCTCTATATATTTACATAAACTGTATTTCAACTCCTTAAACACAAGTGGTATTTAGGCAATAGACTATAATGAGTGATTTTAATCTTTTTGCAAACTTTCATGCAGGTTTTTGTGGGATGTTTGTTATTAAAATTTATTATAGAAACAAAGAAAGTCAACACAAAAGATTCTACATTATAACTGTAACATTTAGCTGTAACCGTAAATAGCTAGAGGAGAATTCAAAAGAGAGCTTTGTCATTCTAATCCCATTTACGTTGATAATACTCACATGTTACTGCATTGCCTTAAGTGGAGTTTCTGTGGGTTTGCACTGGTGCGAGAAAGTGGAGAATCAGACACTATGTCCTTACCTAGTGGTGATCATGTACTACTTTGCATCATACTGTATGCTGTATCTCTCTGCTGGAGTATCCACATGATGTAAAATTAGTTAGGGAAAATACATCAGTTTTAACTTTAATTTATAGTCCTCTGTGAATGGAAATAATCAATTAAATCACCTTGCATTTGTTGGTTGGTTCCATAGCCTTGATGTTACTTAATACAGTTTTTAGTGGGTTAATTAACTTTCTCGGCTGAGTTCTAATTTTTTAATATCCATTATTTGCTTAGAATTGAACACATTATCAGAAAAGGGCTAAAATTATATTACTCAATTAGAGATGTTTCTGGGAGCAAAGTTGTGATTTTATAGCTTTGAATGTCCTTTTCTTTAGTTTGAGAAAATATAAAACCCAGGCTGAAGTAATTTACCTAATTCAGTGAATATGTTTGTCTGATATTTTATCAATGGCAAAGTGCTTTTTGGCACCTGGCGAGGAGCCATGATCTTGTGTAGGTCCCTGCCAAGAGAGGCGGCTTACTTAATTCCTTCACTCACTGCCATTTGGTCTTTTAATTTCAGGCACTGCTTTGAATATGGGTCCCTAGGAGCCAAAAGCAGCTAATCCCCTTTTCTGTGTTTAAACAAAAGGAGAGAAAATCAGGAAGGGATGTGAAAGAAGGTGTTTTATATTGCATTATTATTCTGTCTTGTTCAGCAGCAAAATGAATATGACCTTCTAAAAGGATTTTGCAAGTAGTTTCTATAGAGACTAATGATGGCCAGACTTACTGATATCTCTAATTGGAAGCCAAATCTTTTATTAACTTTTTTGTTGTCAGTATATTACTGTAATAAACCAGTTTGCTTTAGACTTTCTTGTTTTATTGGCCTTTTGTACAGAGCTAAGCTAAACAATTCAAGAATTGTTTTCAAACTCTGGTGTATTTGCTTTTCTCTTTTGAGAGAATGAAGAAACTGTGTAGATACTCATTTTTGTGATAGCAAACCTAGTTTCTTATTAAACTAATTGGAGCAACCTAAAAAGGCTTTTTGATACTTAAATGTTAATAAATAAAGCTACATGAGTCTCTCCAGCTTCAAATGAAAAATTTAAAAAATCGATTCCTCATTAAGGATTTCTTATTAGTAAATCTTCCAGATCTGTAAAACTGTCGCTCAGGTTTTTTGTTAATTTAAACGTATTGACTTGTTTCCTCTCATTCAGTCGACTTCACTCCAATAATCTCTACTGTGATTGCCACCTGGCCTGGCTATCTGATTGGCTGCGACAACGACCTCGAGTTGGCTTGTACACACAGTGTATGGGCCCATCCCACCTGAGGGGACACAATGTAG
This sequence comes from Pelochelys cantorii, assembly GCA_032595735.1. Taxonomy (NCBI): domain Eukaryota; kingdom Metazoa; phylum Chordata; order Testudines; family Trionychidae; genus Pelochelys; species Pelochelys cantorii. The sequence goes on from CM064331.1 coordinate 32,215,256, forward strand.
CAGAGGTTCAAAAACGAGAATTTGTCTGCAGTGGTAAGGGAAACAAATTATGTAACAGAGCCCTGATTTAATGCATGTTTAACACCAGTTTAACAGCGATTGTACTGATATGCACTGTGTGGTCATTCTATGCCTTTCAGATCATCTTAATGTAAACAAGTTTGAAAGCCTGTTCATTTATTTTGGAGATGTAAATGGCTCCAATGTGGGTAATTGTGTTCCTGTGCATTTTATGTAAATGATTCATGCCTTTCTAAAAATAATTTTTGGAGGTGGGTGACTATGAAAATGAAATATAAATGTACATTTTGAGACAGCAAGGAAACTGTCTCAATGAAATGACTCTTTAAATTTATAAGCTCTTTGTTCCCTACTTCAATATTTTCCACAGTTCTCACAAAAGAACCTCTTTTGGAATACCATGTGTATGTTTTAGCAACGCTGGTTGTTTTCTGAAGTGAAATAATGAAATGACTAACAATTCAGTACTAACCACTTTTTTATTCGTTTTTCTTCCCTTTATTCATAGATGAGGAAGAAGGCAAGTTCATGTTTCTTTTTTACTAGTTTTAGACTGGGATTGAAAAATATTTATAAATTTTGGTTTCTGTTAATGTTTTTGGTTCTCCAAATTCTAACATTCTTGCATACGTGCAACTGCATCTGCAGTGTTTAAGCCCTGATCTGCAAGTTTCATCATGCAGGGAGACCTGTGTGTCCAGCAGAACACCACTGTCAACTCTAGAGTACCACACAAGCACCAGGATCTGTCCATACAAAGCATGTAGGATTAAGGCTTAATTAGTGCATTGCTGTATTGATTATAATGCCGCCTCAGTTCACAAATTCTGCCTTTGGGCGCAAGTGCTGGGATCCAACCTAAGAATTTAGCTTTAAGTGAATATCTGTGAACATTCCCATTGTAAATCCAAAGTTTGGGGGATTTAGATCTCTATGCCTTGATATACATGTTTTAGCCCTGGGTCAGATTATTTTCATTTAACAATATCAACTTGGCTGGTTTTTTTAACATTAGGAGTGTAACGAATAGTATAGGTATATTAAGTTTTGGCTGCTTGTTTGGCTCTCCTGTAACTTGAGATTAATGCTGAAATTTAGATATTGAAAAGTGGTAGCTTACAAGGCAAATCTTCTTTGTTAGTGTAATTTTTAAAATGGATCAGTTCAAGTTTGAAATACTGAACATGCAGAGCAACTAGTTATAGCAATGTTAAAATTGCCTTATGTATATTAGCATCATAAAAATTCTAGGTAAAAGTATGACATTAGAGAATAAGGACATGTTAGTCTTAAAATCAAGATTGCGCAGTTAGTCATCAACGTGTTTTTCGTGGATTGAAAAACTTTCTCCAATTTTCAAAACAAAAGCAAAACAAACAAACAAAAAAGGGCAGTATCTCACCCTCCTGAATTTAAATAGCTACAGTAACTAGAGGTATGTCTACACTGAAGAGTTTTTTTCAGAAAAACGGCCGTTTTTCTGAAAAAAAACTTCACTTATGTTCACACTGCTATCGCGTTCTTTCAAAAAAAAATCTGAAGAACGGAGGGATTTTTCCGACATTGGTAAACCTCTTTCTACTAGGAAGAAGCCTTTTTCTGAACAAGCTCTTTCAGAAAAAGGCGTGTGAAGATGGGCAAGAGAGAGTACTTTAGAAAGAAGAGGAAAGAGGAAAAAGCACAGGTGCCTTGGTGGCCACTCCGTCCATAGTAATCACAGCTTAAATGCAAGATAGCGTCCATACTGAATGGACACTATCTGCCAAAAAAGCAAATTGCTTTTTCGATGCGTTTGGGCAGTGTGGACACTTTCTTTCGGAAGAAGTTTTTTCAGAAGATTTCTTCTGGAAAAGCTTTTTCTGAAAGAAGCCTGCAGTCTAGACATAGCCTAAATTTCCTGGCTATACTGGGGGATGTGCAATTTATACATTATATTTCATGATATACTTTCTGAGTATTAATTTAAATGTAGAGAATATAATTGTCACTCTTGATGACATAGGGCACAATGCAATAAAAACCATTTAGTGAAGAATTATAGCAACATGAGTTAGGATGAGGAGTGATCAGGATTTTGTGGGTTTTCTTTGCATTTTTGCCTGCAGTATCACTAAGAGTAAAATCTTGATCCCATGGAAGCCTATGACAAAACTCCTGTTGAACAGTGTGGGGCCAGGGTATTCAATGAAAATGATTTTGGATTCTGAGAATGAAGTCACAGATGAAAAAAAGATAGTTTGATGGAAAATCATATTCTAGAGGAGTCTGCCTCAGATATTTAATATACACTTTTTAAAGGGTAGTGTTTAAATAAGTACTTATGTACTAGAATTTACCAGGTCAGCAAGCATTTTGATTTTTGTGGGAAAGTTCATTAATTTCCATTAACATTTTGATTGAATACTGTCATATAAACATAGGAAATAAATCAAATACAGATATTTAAACCCGCAAAAGAAAAAATGGTTGAAAATCTTGGCTGAATCTGTATCTTCAGTGCATTTCATTTTGCCCAGATATTTTTGTGCCGCAAGCAGTTTTTGGAACACATGAATGTTAAGCAATCTAAGAAATTATGAAACCAAGAGTTCAAGCTGTATATCTGAATTTTCTCTTTAAGATCGTTCAACATGCAAGTATTATTCAGATTAATTAATGTAATTCCAAGTAATTGATTTTTGTAGCTCTGTTATTTTGTAGGGAAAGGGAGAAATAGGTTGGTTCACTAGTAGAATGATCTGCACTTCTATTTGACTGTATTTTGCCATTTTAGAAGAAGCAATCTGCTTTCTGTTCCAGGTCATCAGTCTTTTATGGCTCCCTCCTGCAGCGTCTTGCATTGTCCTACCGCATGTACCTGTAGTAACAACATTGTTGATTGTCGTGGGAAAGGCCTTACTGAGATCCCAACCAATCTTCCAGAAACGATTACTGAAATGTAGGTGATCTTGCTTCTTTTTTTTTTTGCCATTAACTTGCAGAAATGTAGTATTATTTACTTATATTTATTTGCTGTCATAAGTAATATACTGGATAGAAAGAGTATTTTGGAATATACCAGAAATATTCTATTTAATGAGTAGGAAATTATTTGTTATAGTCTTGTATTTTCCGTAATAGGTTCATTATAGGGACATTAGCCAGGGATCTGTTTTTAATGTTACAACCAAAATGGTCTTAAAATGTGTCATCCAGAGCAACATACCACAATCTTACCTTTGCTCTGTTAGGTGGCTTTCTTCAGTCATCCCTTTTTAAAAAACTATCTATTCCCAGTGCAGCAAATTTCTCCATCAGACATCCACAACCAATTGTGCTTGGAGTAAATAGCTGGTAAAGGGATATCATCAAAAGGATAAGAACATAAAATTGGCCATACTAGGTCAGACCAAAGGTCCATGTAGTGCAGTATCCTATCTGCTGACAGTGGTCAATACCAGATACTCCAGAGAGAGGGAACACAACAGGGAATCCCTCCCCTGTCATCCATCTCTAGAGAAACTGAGGCTAGGGATAACATTTCTACCCATCCTGGCTAATAGCCATTGATGGACCTAACCTCCATGAATCTATCTAACTCTTTTTTGAATCCTATTAAAGTCCTAGCCTTCACCGTAGGCTGAGTTCCACAGGTTGACTATGTGCTGAGTGAAGAAAAACTTTTGTTTTAAATCTGCTCCCTAGTAATTTCATTAGGTGATCCCTAACTTCTTATATTGTGGGAATAAGTAAATAACTTTTCCTTATTCACTTTTTTCATACCAGCCATGATTTTATAGACCTCTATCATGTCCCCCCTTAGTCTCCTCTTTTCTAAGATGAAAAGTCCAAGTCTTTTTAATCTCTCTTCATATGGGACTCGTTCCAAGCCCATAATAATTTCTGTTGCTCTTTTCTGAACCTTTTTCAATGCCAATATATCTTTTTTAAGATGATGCAACCACATCTGTATGCAGTATTCAAGATGTGGGCATATCATGGTTTTATACAGAGGCAATAAGATATTTTCTGTCTTATTCCATATCCCTTTTTTAATGACTCCTAACATTCTATTTGTTTTTTTGACTGCCGCTGCGCGCTGAGTGGATGTTTTTAGAGAACTATCCAGAATGACTCCAAGATTGCTTTCTTCAGTAATTGTAGCCCAATTAGTCCCCATCATGATGTATATATAGTTGGGATTATTTTTCCATTGTGCATTACTTTATATCTATCAACATTCGATTTCATTTGCCATTTTGTTGACCACTCACTTAGTTTGGTGAGATCTTTTTGAAGTTCTTCACTGTCTGCTTTGTTCTTAACTATCTTGAGCAGTTTGGTATCATCTGCAAATTTTGCCACCTCACTGTTTACCCCTTTCTCTAGATCATTTTTTAATAAGTTGAATAGAATGGGTCCCAGGGCAGACCCTTGGGGGACCCCACTAGTTACCTCTCTCTATTCGGAAAACTTCCCATTTATTTCTACCCTTTGTTTCCTGTCTTTTAACCAGTTATCAGTCCACAGAAGGACCTTCCCTCTTATCCCATGACAACTTACTTTACTTAAGAACCTTTGGTGAGGGTCCTTGTCAAAGGCTTTCAGGAAATCTAAGTATACTATATCCACTGGATCCCCCTTGTCCACATGTTTGTTGACCCCCTCAAAGAACTCTAGCAGATTAGTAAGGCATGATTTCCCTTTACAGAAACCATGTTGGCTTTCCCCCAACAAATGATATTCATCCACATGTCTCACAATTTTATTCTTTACTATAGTTTCAACTAATTTACCCAGAATTGACATTAAACTTGGCGGTCTGTAATTGCCAGGATCACCTCTAGAGCCGTTTTTAAATATTGGCGTCACGTTAGCTATCTTCTAATCATTAGGTATGGAAGCTGATTTAAAGGATAGGTTACAAACCGTTAATAGTTCCACATTTGCCCACTTGAGTTCTTTCAGAACTCTTGGGTGAATGCCATCTGGTCCTGGTGACTTGTTACTGTTAAGTTTATCAATTTGTTCCAAAACCTCCTCTAATGACACCTCAATCTGGGAGAATTCTTCAGATTTGTCACCTAAAAAGAATGGCTCAGGTTTGGGAATCTCCCCAATATCCTCAGCCATGAAGACTGAAGCAAAGAATTCATTTAGCTTCTCTGCTATGACTTTATCCTCTTTGATTGCTCCTTTAGCATCTCGATCGTCCAAGGGCCCCACTGGTTGTTTAGCCGGCTTCCTGCGTCTGATGAATTTAGAAGGCTTAACTTTTCATATGTTATACAGGAGGAGTAGTTTTGGAATATACAACTCCTTCTAATATCAGAATTTAGTTTATATGAATATACATGCTATATAAATTACACAACTCAATTCAGTTGGCTGGCACAGTGCCAAGTCACCTAAAAATAATTTTGTTGTATTGCTCCACTGGCAAGTCGGTTGTTCTTGCCAAAAACTATTAACAGGTTATCCAATAACTAAAACAGAGCCACCAGGCTTCATGATTTAAAACAGAAAAACCACAGCACTAGGTTACTCTCCAGTTGCAGTACTTTTCCAGTAAAAACCCTGTATAGAAACTGAGATTTTAAAATGTAGTCTACACTGCATAGTCTAATGTACTTCTGATGTTTTCCACACATCAGTAGAATAAACTTTTGTTTAAATCTCCTTCAAGTGATTGTGCATGTGCATTCCATTCTTGGTATATGTGTGCCCAGTGCATGGTGATCAGTATGAGTGGAATTGAGATACGCAACACGTCTGAACAGGTTAGCAACCTTTTTTATAAAAAGAGCAAAACTCCCATGAAAAAATATGAATTATTATAAACATATACTTGTTAACAGTACAACTTATTTTCTTTCAGAAGCATTAAAAAGGGAAGGTGACAGATACACAAGATAAGGGAACCATCTTCAAATTGTGTGGGTTTTTCACAAATAAAAATAATTTTGAACATTCTCAGAAACAGGACATCCGCAGATTTGCTTACCTATGCTCTGAGTAAAAAAAAAAAAAAAAAAGTTTAAAGCGAATAGGTGAAGCAGAAACAAATGAAGCAATTTACATTGACCTTTAGCCAACATTCAGTGATGAGGCATTAAAAGTAACTGAATTTGCAGCACTATGTGCAAGAAGAATATTTTTCAGTACATTAGAAATTGTTTATACAGAAATATTTAGTTTTTTGAAAAATGCTTGAAAAACGTCATATGAACAAAGAATGCCCTCAGCTATTAACTCCAGGTATTGGATCGCACTATTGACATTATCCCATTTTGAATCTCATCTCTGGACAGCCTATATTTATACCCAGGAAAACTCATTATCTTCAGTAAGTTTTCAAAAGTGTGATTAAAAGAAGAATTTGCTGTAGTTTATATGATATATGTAAGTATATATAATATAGCTACCATGTTGCTGCTGGTTTTAAAAGCATCAGAATTGCATAATGGCACAGTACAGGCAATTGAAGAAATAACATTTCTACTTCAGAGTGCACACAATCTTAGATCAGTTTAAATGCAGTACAAGAACACAACAAGTATTTTAAAGCAGAAGTTTGGGCTGTTTTAACATCAGTTTAACATGATGAGAAAGGTGCTTTGTTTAGTGGTTGAATATTATGATAAGAATCAGGATTTTGAGTGGTGTTTTTGAGGTGAAAAATAGAGTACACTTAGCACCCAGTATTTGGGAAAGGACTCCAGCTACAATGGGCATTGCCACAGAAAGCATGACAGCAAAGGGAGTAGCAAGGTGAAAGGAATACATTTGGGGGAACAAGGAGATACATTGACAGAAGTAACTGGAGGAGGAGAGGCACAGCGCTCTGTAAGTAAAGAACAAACTCAATGAAAGGACTAGGATGGATAGTGGAATACTTCATGAAGGGTACGTCTAGACTACAGGCTTTTGTCGACAGAGGCTTTGTCGACAAATACTGTCGACAAAGCTTCTATCGACAAAGCATGTCTAGACTACATCCAGTTCTGTTGACAAAGCAAGCCACTTTGTCGACATGACAGTGTAGACGCAAAGGACAGTGTAGATGCAATAACACCTTCTGTCGACAGAACTCTGTCGACAAAAGGCGTTATTCCTCGTAGAATGAGGTTTACCACCGTCGACAAAACTGCCGAGTTCTGTCGACGTTATGTCGACAGAACTTGGCAGTAGTGTAGACGCGGGTATAGTTTTGTCAACAAAAGGCCACTTTTGTCGACAAAACCCTGTAGTCTAGACACACCCGAAGATATGGTCAGAGTGAGATGACAAGAATAGAATCTTTACTGCTTTGTTATGTATAGGTTGACAAAGGGAGAGAGTGAAGGCAAGAGAGGAAGCGTTTACATAGTTAAAGTGAGATGTGATAAATTTCTAAGGGCAAAGGGGGTAGCAGGTGAGTGGAGTGCTTTTGGGGGAACAAGAAATTACAATCAAGATATGATCATATTTCTGGAGGCATGTCTACACTAGGGATGTGACCGGGTAGTCAGTTAACCGGGTAAGCATCACCCTTACCAGGACTGGGAGCTAGCAACCCCACGGGGCTTGCAGCCCCACCCACAGGCTAGGGCCATTCCAGCCCAACCGGGCCGGAGTGGTCCCCCATGCATGGGATCTCGCTTAATCAGTTAACCAGTTAAACGTAACCAGTGGATCCAGGCTTGTGGACTTGAAGTTTCCAAACCTGTGCTTGAGCATATATGGTGCATTGTAAATGTGGGTTTACAGATATTGGATCAGAAACTCTCAGCCATCCTAACTGCACTACACAGACCTTCTCACTCAAGTCTGAAGATTAACCTTTGTCCATACACTGGAAAATTGCAAGTTTTGTACCCAAGTCGTAGTGGGATTTGGGCTCTGACCCACCTCTCCTCCCTCCCGCCCCCAGCAATGTCCTGAGTACTTGCTGACCTGTGTCAGACTGATTTGAGTATGGACAGAAGGGAGACTTGGGTTCAAACTGGTTCCAGTTTTAAATATTTTCCTTTTTTAATTCAGTTAATTATTCTCTTGTTCTTATATTGTGTAAGAGGATAAATAAGAATTCACAATTTATTTTCAGAGGCATAGCTGTGTTAGTCTATTTACTTTTGCATTTATCATTTATTTATCGCTATCATGTACATCTCTTATTCTGCTTTTCAGTAAACTAAACATTCCAAGTCCTTTCAATCTCTTCTGATATGACTCTTTCTATGCCTTAATCATTTTCATCACTCATCTCTGAACTCCCTCTCTCTGTTTGAGATCGAATACTTGAAACTGAGCTCTGTATTCCAGATGACAGTGAGCCATCAATTTCTATAATGGGATTACACTTTTCTGTCATTTTCTTTATATATGTGAATACTTCATTTGGTTCCATGAGCACTACTGTATAGGTAGTAGAGATTTTCACTGAATCATTCACAATGATGCCTAGGTCTTTTTCCTAAATTGTTATATTTCTGAGTTTTACATTAATTGTATGAGTATATCATATTGTTCTATCCAAATTTGTATTACCTTTCATTTTAAGCACTGAATTCAGTTGCCATTGTGCTACCTATTCACATAGTTTTGTTATTTCCCCCACAGTATCTTGACAGCCTCTTCTTGTTTTGTCTAGTTTTAAGTTAAAAATGTGTGTTATCTGTACATTTTTACGTGGTTCATTTTTTCTAGGTTGTTATGGTTGTGACCCCTCTATTTTGGTTGCTTATCATTGGAAAGCATAAATGATTCTTGCTGCATATTTTAAAGTCAATATAGTAGGACCTTGAGTTTGATCTGGGAGAAAATCTGTGGACCAGAGAAACATCATTTCTTTATTCAATTCTGTTTAACTGAATTCAGAATTAGTAAAAATCACCTTTTACTTTTTCACTTGTCCCCCCTGGAAAATTGTGACAGTAAGTAATAATTGAACATGAACATTAAAAAGACATTTCCTAGAACTGCACCTGCAATGGCTAGGAGCTGCTGAAGCAGCAGGGAAGCACCAGCATGGTGATCTTACCATTCCTACATACATGGCCTTAGTATCCCATTCACCCACCCTATGCAAGCAACAAGTCTTGCAGGAAAAATACAGAATTATGTGCTACTTTAGAGACTACAAAATTTATTTGGGCATAAGTTTTTCTGGGCTGGAACCCATTTCTGCAGATGCATGGCAGGTATATATATACACATGCAAAGATGGGTATGTTACATTTCTATGCAGAGGACCAGTGCTACCAAGGTCAATTCAATAAGGGTGGACATGACTCATTCCCAAACATCAGTGAAAAGGTGTGAGGGGAAAATTATTTTTTGTAGTGAGCTAGCCATCCCCAGTCTCTAGTCAGACCCAGTCTGATAGTGTCAAGTTTCCCCATTAATTCCAGCTCTGTAGTTTCACACAGAAGTCTGTTTTTGAAGGTTTTTTGCTGAAGTATGGCAACTTTCAAGTCTGTTACTAGGTATCCAGGGAGATCGAAGTGCTCTCCAACTGGTTTTTTAATGTTACCATTCTTGGTGTCTCATTTGTGTCCATTTATTCTTTGGTGCAGAGACCGTCTGGTTTGTTCAGTGTACATGGCAGAGGGGCATTGTTGGCACTTGATGGCATATATCACATTAGAAGATGTGCATGTGAATGAGCCCCTGATTGTGTGGCTGATGTGGTTAGGTCCCACGATGGTTTCACTTGAATAGATATGCGGAATAGAGTTTGTTGCAGGGATTGGTTCCTGGGTTAGTGTTTCTTTGATGTACTGGAGAGGCTGTAGCTGGGGGCTATAGGTAATGGCCAGTGGCACTCTATTACTTTTGTTGTTGGGTCCTTTAGTAGGTGCCTTCTGGGTCCCCGTCTGACTCTGTTTCTTCAATTCCCCAGGTGGGTATTATAGTTTTAATAATTGGCAGGAGTTCCCCCAACTCTCAAGGAGGAGAGAGGGGAAAAAGAGGTGAGCTGGTTCCATTCATAAGTCCCCTAGACCTAAACTTGTTGGCCTAAACTTGTTGGCCAAGGACCCCTGCCCATCCATTTTCACTCCCACTCAGCCCACCCCCCAGCTAACCTATAGACCAGCACACCATTTTTTGGGATATAATTGATAATATACATTATAATAACATCATAAGTACAGTGGTCGCCACCTTTTAACTCCCAAGATCACTGTTTTGAATTTAAGGGCAGTCCTTACCCAAAGCCGCACTGCACTCATTCTTCCCCCACCCACACTCACTTTCATCAGGCTGGGGTAAGGGATTGTGGAAAGGGCTCTGGGCTGGGGCCAACAGGTTCACAGTGTGGGAGGAGGCTCTGTGCTGAGCCCAGGGAGGGGGTTAGGATGCAGGAAGGGGTGAGGGGATCAGTTCTGGGAGGGAGTTTGGTTGTAGGAGGGCTTTGGGCTGGAGCAGTGTTGGAGTGTAGGGATGTTAGATATCAGGTAATTGGAAAAAAAGTTGAGTAACTGTATGAATTCTTATCAGTTACTTGATTATTGTATAGTTCCTGGGGGCGAGGCATGCAGCCAGTGCACTCGGGCCCCACTCCTGGGGAGTGTTTGGCCAGGTGGGAACCAGTCCGTGAGGGGAGCCAATTTAAAAAGCAACTCCCTGCCCAGACCGACTGCCTGCCGCCCTGCACTGTTACCTCTGACAAAGAGGCAACAGCGTGGGGTGGCAGCAGTTCCTATCTGCAGGAGGTCCAGGCTCCCCACCGACAGATGCTGCTCTACCTCCCCTGTCCACAGGGAGCATGGACCCCAGGGACCAGCCTCTATCTGCAGGGAGCTCGGTCCTTCTATGGACAGAAGCTGCTTGTGGTATCCTCCCCTACCGCCCCACCCCATGCTGCTGCCTCTAATAGAGGCCTTTTAAGCCAGCCGCACCCCGCCCCCACACCGGCTCCTGATTTCCCCCTTGCTCTATGCTGCCATTCTCTGCTGGCACCGCCACCTCAGCTCCCATTGGCCACAGTTTCCCCATGCTCGGCCAATGTAGCTGCAGGCGTGGTGCTTGCAGGCAGGAGCGATGTGTTATCAACCTCTGCTTCCACATCGCCCAGAGACGCATGGATGAGCTGCCTGCTTCTGGGAGCAATGTGGGGCTGGAACAGGCAGGAGCCCTATTACACTGCCAGAGAGAGTGATCAAGTGGGAGAGTCCCCAGGATCTACCCGTTGATTGTGATAGAGAGGTTAATGACCACTGTTCTAGTATATAGGTTAACACTGCATGTTACAAGTCTTTATCCACAATAAAAAGTGATCCTTTATTCCTATTTTGATCCATGCCATGACTTCATTCTTTGCCCAATGATTGCTTAGTTTTCATAAAAGCTTCTTTTAAGGGACCTGGGCTTTTTGAAAATCCAAATTGCATCTAATGGTTCTCTCCACCATTGCTCTATTGTCTTACTGAAAGAAATCCTTTAGCTTATTTTCTGTGAGGGAAGCTTTGCTATTGTTTTTGTCTGTATTTCATCATGTTCCTCTAGGTGTTTTTTATCATTCTGTTTTTAATTGTTGTTGTTGTTCAAGTGTTTGCTCATGTCATTTTGAAGTAGGAATACATGTGCTGTTTGGACAATTGTCAGAAGGTTTTTCCACAGCTGTACCCATGGGGTCAGTTGTGCAGCCCCCTGGAGTGCTGCCTTCATGGCGTGCGTATATATCCCTGCCTACGCACCACCACCTTTTTAGTTCGTTTTTACTGCCAGTGATAGTCATTGGAGCACCTCCTCTCTTGTGTTTGCAAGTGATTCCATTGTGAAGTGATTCCACTCTTTTCTTCTGTATCTGCAAATAGTTTGAATAGTTCTAGTTATTTAAATTGCATTGCTAGTTTAAGTTTATGTTGGAGGTTACACCCTCTCCTCCTCCCCCCACAATCCCATCCCAGAGACCAGGGCACACTTTGGTCTCAGGGCTTCAACTTGTGCAGGGCCTGCCTAAAGCCTATGACAAAGGGAGACCCACACAACTCCTGTGTTAAGTGCCTTGGAGAAGGCCACCAGTTGTACAGGTGTAAGACGTGTGAGAGCTTTAAGCCCAGAATAAAAATGAAGCAGGACTGTCCCCTATCCCTATTTCTTATGCATGGAGCTTTGTATTAGGGATATAAAATTTTGATTAATTGGCTAATTGAATAGTCGATGCAAATGCCCCAGAGCTGTTGCTACACTTCAAGTGCTGTGGGGAGCACAAGGCCAATGGGGACTCAAGCAGTCCCCCGCTGGCCCTATGCTCCCCGTGGTGTTTCAAAGCAGCAGCTGACTCCAAGCTGGCCCTGGGCTTCCAGCTGGCCCTGGGCTGTACGCGGCATTTCAAAGCAGCAGATCCCGGGCTCCATGTGGTGTTTCAAAATGGCAGCACCGCGTGAAGCTCAGGGTCTGTCCCCGGGTTCCACGCAGCACTGCTGCTTTGAAGTACCCCTTCCTTTTTCTGAGCCCTCCCTTCTGCCTCTTTCTGATAGAGGCAACAAGGGGGGCGGGAAGTGACTAGTCAACTAGTGTGTCGACTGTCTGATAAGCATTTGCTTATCGGATAGTCATCTAGTCATTCACATCCCTACTTTGTATTACCTACAAATGGCTCTGGGTTTTCCATACTGTTGCTCTCCAGATAACCCTAATAATTTTGGCTGAGAGAGGTAAATGAATCTGACCTTTTGGGACATTGTAGTTTCTTTTCCTTTTGAGGCATGATGGAGCACAGGCTGACATAAGTAATTAAGGCTCCAATAACCCCAATTGCTAATTTTTATTGTATAATACTATACTCTGTATCAGTAACATCATTTCAGTTCAATAAACTTGCATCACTAGAATATTATATAGCATGTAAATTCTTAAGCGTCTTCTTTTCAGGACCATTTCACTTAATGTGATTTTAGTTATGATCCAAAAATGGTTATCTGAAATAACAAAATAATGTGTATCCAAAATCATTCTTCTGAATATTTCCCCTAAGCATATTCCTGTAACTTCTGCATTCATATAGATTGCCACAGAAAACATATTTACAATAAACAACATATATATATTCAGCTCATGTTAGTTTCTTTAATCACTTAGCCCTTCAGTCATTAATTTCAGAACAGTTTGATTTGACACAGTTTAAATTTGTTTGCTTGAGTTGACAGCTCTTTCACTCTCCACCAAACTTACTTGGGATTTTTTTCTGCAAATATTCTCTCTATTGAACTCTATCAGATATAAGGACTATTTCATTTGCCAACTTATCCTTCCCGTCTCTTAATGACTTAGGGATCATTCATAATGCTCAAAAAGCCGGTTTCATAATCATCTTTAACATGTGAATCTCTTTCAAAGGTTATTATCTCCAGTAAGTCTCTTTACAAGCTTCTATTTCCACATTTAAATTTTCCAGCAGTCTGGATCTCCCTCCCTTTAATTGCATTTCAAAGTTCATCTTCCACACTGGAAGCCTAAAAATGCTGTCTCGAAGTGGTTTCCTTGATATGTGATGCACCTTGGCACATGACAAAATAGGAATTCCTAGAAAATCAAGAAACTCAGAGAGATATCCAGCAGTGAGGCTATTAAACCTACTAATCACTGAATCTTTAAAAGTGAGTAATAAGATTTTCAAAGTAATGGGCCAGGAAGCTGTTTGTGGTGTGGGCTGATTTATGAAAAGTCTGGCTTTTGTTCTGTTTGAACTAGTAGATACTCTTAATCAGATAACTGTTCCTAAAATCTCTTTCCTCAGCATAGTGGTACAAATGGAAGAGAAAATAAAGTCTGCAGTAGAATGGATTTTGCTATACTTTAGGCTGATAAGATGACCTGCTGTGATAAACATAGCTAAGTGTAAATAAGCATTTAAGCAATGAGAGATGGGAATTAATTGCTCCCCCCCCTTTGGTTAGAAGAATGGGGGTCAAAAGCAGTATTTTTTATTGTTGGCAACTGCTGTTTAAAAGGCAGAAGTCCCAAAATATGTAGTGGAAATGTCAGGAGTCCAACTTCATTCCTCTGTGTAATGAAAAAATGCTGTTGTCTTCAAGATAAAGTTTGCTCATTCTGAGGTAGGGAATATTTTCAGTATTTACAGTGTGAAAAATCATATTTATTTGATTGTCACATAACTTTTCTGGTATTTCACTTGTCAGTTCCCATATTTTTTATACCTTTTTATGTATGTAGCTTTTTTCCCCAAAGTATTCCAAGTTTACTATTTTTATCCCTATTCTCACATTCTTCTATCTCATCCTCTCTGTGGTGGCACATTTATTCTTCCATGAGTCTGTCATTCACTGTGTGCTACATAAGGTGTTCGCTTATGTCTGTATAAGTAGGGGAATATCCAGCAGAATCAGAAGATGGTGGTATTCCTGTTCAAGGATTTATGGAGTGGAAAGTAAGTTTATTAAATTTGTGGATGATCCCAAGAAGAGCAACAAGCACTTACAAGCACTTAGTATGATGGCATTAGAATTCAAAATGACCTTGAGAATTGACTTGGAGAATTGGTCTGAAAAAAACTTATAATTATGTAAAGACAAGTGAAAAGTGCTACACTTAGGAAGAAAAATCAAATGCAGAGCTACAAAATGGGGAAATACAAATGGTGGTAGTACTCCTGAAAAGGATTTGTGGGTTATAGTGGATCAAAAATTGAATGAGTCAACAATGTGATGCATTCACAAAAAAATAACCAATATAGTTTTGGGGTGTATTAGCAGGAATGTCACCTGTAACATGTAGGAGATAATTGTCTCACTGTCCTCAATATAGGTGAGGCATCAGCTGGAGTACTGTGCCCAATTCTGGGCACCACACTTTAGGAAAGATGCGGACAAATAGAGTTCAGAGAAGAGCAACAGAAATGATAAAAGGTTGAAAGCCTGACCTGTGAGGAAAGGCAAACCACCTGGACATGTTTCATTTTGAGAATAGAAGTCGGGGAAAAAAACTTAGGTTAGATATTTGGGGGGAGGGGAGAACCCTAATTGAAACAATAATCAAATTCTGTAATCGGCTTCCAAGGGAGAATAGGGAATCCCCTTCAATGGAAGTTTTTAAGAACAGGTTAGACAAACATGTCAGGAATGGTCTGGGTTTTCTTGGTTCTGATTCTGCCCAAGGGCTGGACCTGATGACCTCTCGTGTATCTACATAGCAAAGAAAAACCTTGGCTGGCCCCTATCAGTCAACTTGTATTTGGGCTGCAGGGCTGTTTCATTGCTGTGTAGACTTCTGGACTTGGCTTGAGGCTGGGCTCCACAACCCAGTGGGGTAAAAGAGTTCTAGAGATTAAGCTCCAGCCAAGCCTGAGCAATAAAACTGCCCTGCAGCCCAATCCCTGTGAACATGAATCAGCTGACATGGGCCAACTGTGAGTTTTTCTTTGCTTTACAGATACACTCACAGAAATGTAGGGCTTGAAGGAGCCTTGTGGGTATGTTTACACTACAACATAAGCCTGGGTTTAGTAGAACTTGGTTTAGCAGTCCCTGGGTTTGTTTACCTTGGGTTTGAGTGTCTCCACTCATTTGTAACCCCAGATTAGGAACTGCTCAACTATGGGGCCTAATCTTGGGCTCCAGTGTCTGCACTCTATTATGCAGGTTCAAATCCAACCGCCCATACCCCAGACTTCCTATTGCCATCTCTAAATGTGGCCATTCAGTCCCTTTGTCCGAGATGCATTGTGGGATATCTTGACAGTCCAGAGGACAAAACAAGTTTGATTGCGGGATATTCTTGGCAGACTCTCAGAGCACTCTTACTTGGCTTGACTGAGGCTCGGACTCTTCACCCTTATGAGGTTCTGTGACCTTAGGTCCGAGTCCTTAGTTAGTGTGATTTGTATGTTGATGAAAGGGTCTACGTTTACACTGCACTGTAAGCCCAGGGTTCAGACATACCCTATGATTCTACGATGACTAGGACTGTTTCTGGGATACGGTCTTTGATGTGTGGGCGCCATAGCAGAAAATATATTGTATTACTAGAGAGGGCTCATATAAGAGGTATAAGAAAGAGTCTGGAAAACCTTTCTCACAGTGAGAAACTTAAGCTCCATCTATTGAATTTATCCAAGAGAAGTAAAGAGGTGACTTGATCAAGGTATTTAAGCTTCTGTATAAAATGAAGATGAATTTAATTGTGGAGTGGCAAGGCAAAGTCATAATAAGACCCAATGACTGGAAGCTGAAGCTAGACAAATTCAGACAAGAAGAAATAACGAGGATAATTAAGCACTGAAACAACTTCCTCTGGTGGTAACCTTTCCTACTGCACCTAAGTCAGGAAGGGATTAAAGTAGGGGTGGAAGTAAGTATCCAGACTTACTGGTATGCAGCCTGGGCTGGCCGGAGTCCTGGGCAAAGTGTGGGGTGGCTCTGGGTCCCTGGAAAAGGTGGAGCCTTGAGTGGAAGGGGTGGGGCTAGGGACCAGACTCCCCAGCCAGCCCTTCATGGCCACCACTACTGGAGCCCAGGGGCAGCGGTAGCAGCAGCCAGAGTCCTGGGACTCTGGTGGTGATTTGTATGGCTGGTACCAGTGGCCGCTTCTTCCTGGTATGCTATAGCAGGTATGCCATACTGATCCATTTTCACCTCTGGGTTAAAGAACACCTCTGGGCACAGTCAGCCCATATCCAGTGTACCTGTGAGCAGGAATGGCTCTGTGACATTAGTGTCCTTCTCCCACCTTCTCTACTCTTTGAGCATCAGTAAGGGGTTAGGGAAAATGACCAGCCAATCAGCAGAGCATAAATACACAAAACCAAACACATCCACAGCCAGCCAATCAATGGTGGAAAAGGGGGGGAAAAGAGAGGCACAGCAGTCTGTGCAACCCGTAAGGCCTGTCAAGTCTGGAGAGGGACAGCTCCTTCAGTGAGAGGATCCAAGCCCAGTGCAGGGTGACACTTAGATGAAAGTAGGGCTAGAGCAGTGTTTCTCAACCTTTTTTTTATAAAGTACCCCTTTAAAAAAAAAATAACAAGTACCCCCAGTACCTACAGTTTTCAGACACAAATTTTTTTTCTACTATTGCAGCACATTTGTTTAAACAACTTAATCGTAGCTGGGCAGGCGATGAAATTTTTGGGTGTAAAAAGTACAAAAATAATAAAGCGCTGTAAAACTTAAAACAAAAATTCAGTTTTCTCCAAATTTCAGTTGTGTTGAGGTACCCCCCAGGCTTCTCTCAAGTATCCCTAGGGGTACTCATACCACTGGTTGAGGAACACTGGGCTAGAGCACAGAGCACACAACAGGGGCTGCTTAATAGGAAAGCTGCTGAAGAATGTTTGCTGCCTGGATCCTCAGAAGAGAGTAAAGGAGTAATCTTTTTGTTTCCTTTTTAGAGCCCAGGTTGCTCAACCTGGATCCCTTGGAAAACATAGGGGGACTAGAAGCCCAGACCCTTTGAAGAGACTGTTTACCTTTGTGCTTTATTTCTGGTCTGAATCTGTCTAATTTCATATCCCAGATACTGGATCTCATTACACCTTTAATCTACCAAAGACCATTCTTACTAAATTTCTGTAGGTTCTTACAGACTGGGTGTGTCTAGACTACATGGCTCCGTCAACGGAGCATTTAAACTTCCCTTTCATAGGGCAAATTGATTGAGCTTTTTGAGTCTTTCACTCTAAGTGTTTCTCAGAGAGAGCTGTGGGCCTGCTTTGGGAAAGCTGCTAGCAGGCCTGCGCCACTTTGTTTACCTAAAGGGTCTATAGCCACGGAGTCTCGTGTTTTCCATTGTTCTGGAAATGGCGAAACGGAGCCAATGGGAACTGTGAGGCTCTGTGTCTATGGATCCTTTAGGAAAACAAAGTGGCACAGGCCCGCTAGTGGCTTTCCCAAAGCAGGCCCATGGCCCATTTGGAGGAATAATGCTCTATGGGCTTTTAAAAAATCCTTTAATCATTCTCATGGCTCTTTTTTGAATTTTCCTCCAATTTATAAACATCATTTTTGAATTGTGAGCACCAGCACTGGACACAGCATTCCAGTAGCAGTATATTTACATATGTATGATGGGAAGGGAACTACATGTTAAATTCCATAGCCATGTGACAAATTTAATTTCTCATATCTGTTTGACCACCTTGCATGATCTGTGTCAGTTTGAGGTCTCACACTGTACCAAGCTGTGCATTTAACAAGTCAGTGAACTGAAAACATGTCAGTAGTAATGTTGTAGTAAAGATCAGAATGTAACAAGATCCTTCCCAAAATGAAAAGACTCACCAAATTCAGGGGCTTGCTTTTGAGTAGACCGTTATTTAGTAGCTGTATAAGGAGAGCGCATCACGTCATGTGATACAAGTCTTTCTAAATGCATTTTATTATGTATAATCAATCCCCTGAAGAAGAATTTGAAGGTAAGAATAGAGTGGATGTTAACAATTTGGCAAGCTGTAGGGCAATGATAATGATTCCTTATATACTAATGTTTAGCAAACTGCTAACCAGATTTATTAAACGCATGCAGAACTAGTGTCTGGAATTGCTACGTCAAGTAACACAGTACTTCAAAAATATAACCTTTGTTGTGTTGGACTGGATGATATCACAGATTCCAGTGAAATTCTTTGCTGATAAAATGAGAAGCAACATTCTATGGTCACAAGTACTTTGGAGGTGCAGTTATTAAGCGGGGAGGAGTACTCAGAGCTTGAAGGCTCTCTATAGCAAAGAGAGAATTTTAAGAACGAGTAAGCAGTAATAGACTGGCAGATATTATCTTTGTCAAGAGAGGTGATGGCTATGTACAGTGGTTCTTTAGATTCAGGAGCTGCAGCGAATCCCATTACTGAAATCTATTTTCTGTTCTCAGACAGCTGTTTTTGCCATTTACTTTAAAAGCAGATGGGGAAAAATGCAGAGAAGAGTTGTCAGTTTTATTACCATATATAATCAGCATCTGTGCAATACATTAGTCTCATCAAGCAACTTACAAGTTCTTTTCTGTTTTAAAAATTCTTCTGGAGTTTCTCGACTTGCTTCTTACAATCTTCTTATGTATGAGGATGTGCTGAAAATAAATAGTTTATATTAAAAACTGAAGCCACTAACCCTGACCAGATTTGCTCAATGAAAATGTGACTAGCTGAATTTTGAAAGCAATTATATTATTATTATATTACATGAATAATTTATTTCTGAATATATTTACATCTACAACTGTTTGTTTTCTTAAGCAGTATAACATTTTATCATTAGTAAATCAATGTTTAGATCTATTGCTGATCCCTTGATAGTGATTTCTTTTTAAGCACATAGGTATTGTGTATGTCTATACAGTATAAATGTTCTGCCCTTCCCCAAGTTCTACTGAACAGGCTTGGTGTATTGAAAAAATGTTGTGTAACCCATCTACACAACTTAGAACCAAATTTTTTATTCAGAAAAATGTCTTTTATTTTCTAGAGGAGCACTTAAGTACATTCCGTATTGTACATTTAAAAGCAAACAAAGGTTAACCTGAAAAATAAGCTGGAAAGAGTAGTTTTAATGTATCTGTAGCCTGTATCGGCAAATTAGCGAGCACTAATGAACATCTTATACTGTATGCTGTAAGCTTAGAGGACATAAGAACCTGTCATTGAAATGTATTAAGTAATTTGTGTGTCACAACGGTATAGCTCTCTGGGGTGCAAGAGGAAAGGAGCCATCTACTCCTCAGGAGCATAATTTGATTTGATTAGGTTGGAAATTGCAGCTGCAGAGAGTACCTCTATATATTGTAGAATAAAAGTGTGTACTGAAGTTGGTGTGTATATGTAATGGTGGGCAGAGGAGGGATTTGGGGGATGGGGAACTCTTCACAATATATTTCCTGGATAGAAGTACATAGGGAATAATCTTTGAAAAGATGTCAAGAAGACTGGCAATTTAGATGATGACACAACATTTGTGTATCAAAGCAAAATTTTCATTGTAGAGAAGCCCTAACAGAAAAAAGAGAGAGAATGTCATGAACAGTAATTACTGTTTTTTGTGGTGAGAAGGGCCTTATAAGGAGATCTTACATGAGGAGCAGTTTTTCTGAGAGAGTCCAGTCAGTTGATGAAGCATTTACTTAACTATATTCCATTATCTTATCTTATTTAACAGGCTGCTAGAATTGGCTGAGGCTTTTCAAGGAGGGACCATAGTCACTGTTTTGTGATACAAATGTAATCACTTCTCATAAAATAAATAAAAAGTATTTTGAGGTAGGAGGAGATATTTTGAGAAAGACATTTGATATAACATCTACATAGAACTTTACAGATTCTCACAAGATTTTGCCCTCCTGAAAAATAGCAAGTTTGGTTGAGCCATGTGGTTTATGAACATTATATAATTGGTTTTTCAGTCCTAGCTAACTAAACATAGTTTTATTCAGGAATTCAAAATATTTCAGGCAGTATGAGCTAGAAATATAAAGAAGCTGTTTTTAATTACTGTGAGCTTTGTCAGAAGGATGCAGATTTCCTTGAGATATTCTGTGCTTTGTGACCCTGTAATGTATCTAATTAGATTTTTCATGGAATGAGGGGTGCAAATTTGCACTGTGTAAAATTCAGCTGATTCTAGGCAGATAAAGGAGAAGATTAGAGGATAACAAAGCTTGAAAGCATGAATGTGATTTGCTTTCTTTATGGACAACATCAGGATATAAAAGATTTTACTTCTGTATTTATATAATCTGATTTAACAATTTTCCTCTCTTTTATTAACCTCTTTTTCTGAAATGTGATGTGTTTTTAGAGTGTACACATTAGTTGAAGGTAATAAAAAGCATATTTACATGATCCTACTATAACAAATCCTTTATATTTGTAAGTGTATCCCAGAACTACATAACTGTAAATCAGACCATATATCAGATTATGCGTCAGTCTGTAAATTTTCTATTAAAAGAAAGCATTCGATAAAACTGACATAGAGATCATTTTAGTACGTACACTGATAACTTGGTAAGTTCATTAATCAGCTGTAGGACTTTTTTCTATTTTTGGAGCTATATATTTTGTGAACAAAATTGTACATTGATAAATTTAATGTCATTCTTACTTGCTATAACAAACTGTAAACACATGAAACTACAGAACACTGAATTAATAACCAATGCAGAAATCAAATATCAGTGCAGAAAAATTCATCTGATGTAACACATGGCTCCCTTTGTCACCTTATTGGGCCTACTGTTTTATCACATCTGTTTGAATCAGATAGTGTGCTCCACTTAGGACTAAATCAATTGCCTTTTCTCTTGTGGGTTCCAGGACTAGCTGCTCCAAGAAGTAGTCATTGAAGTTGTCTCTGCATCGTGTCCTGGAGTGACATATACCCAGCCAATATGGAAATAGTTGAAATGTTATTATTATTATCATCATCATCCTCTATAATCTCCCTGAGCATTTCATACTCAATATCATTGGTCTGGTGAGGTAGTCTGTACTATATCCCTACTGCTGTGGTGTTATTATAGCGTGGAATTACTATTCATAGAGACTCTGTGATACAATTTAGAATTTTTTCTTCACTTGCTTCTGTGCTTTCTTTCCCAATATATTTTGTACCCTGGTATAGGCTGAATGTCCCTGGTCAAGGACTTCCTGGACCAATGAGACTTTGGAACAGAGAGCACCAGCATTATGAAGCCTGGGCGTTGGAGCTGTCCAGGGAGCTAGGGCCCCTTTGCCCACCCTTGAGCTAGCAGCCCAGCAGATCCCAGGGTTGGCAGAGCTTGGGGTTGGCTGCAGAGCCCATGAAGCTGCATGCTGGCGATTGCCGAGGAGCCCAGCAGTGCCCCAGAGCAGCTGAGCCCAGTGGTGGCAGCTCCAGGGCATCCAAGCCTGGTGTCCTGGGACTGGCCATGGAGCCACATGCCAACGCTGGCCATCGAGCCTGGCAGTGCTCCATGGCAGCCAAGCCCAGCAGCGGTGATAGCCCCAGCACTGTGGAACCCAGCAGCAACCTTGGAGCAGCTGAGCCTGGGGACAGTTGCAGCCATGTTGCAGCAGAGTCCAGGCTCTATCCCAGGTGTCTCCTGGGCAGCCAAGCCCAATGGCTCAGGGCTGGCTGTGTAGCTGCATGCTGGGGCTGGCCACGGAGCCCGGCAGCACGCCTGGGTATCCAAGAGCTGCAGAGCCCAGCAGCTGAGCCCAGCATTCTAGGGCTGGCTGCTGAGCCCAGTGGTGGCATCAGCAGCAACCCCAGGGCAGTGGAGCTCAGCAGCAGCAGCAGCAGTGGCCCAGGGGCTGGCTGCGGAAGCTGGTGGCAACCCAGGGGCAGGGGACTTGGTGTTGCAAAAGCAGGGAACCCAGCTGCAGAGCTAGTGGCCAGGAGGGGAGCCTGGCTGGGTCTGCTCACGGACCCAGGAAAGTCCCAAGTCCATCAGCAGAGGGGCTAGAATTGACTTCCTCTGGTCCTGCAAACTCCCTTCTTCAGGACAGGTCAGGTCTCAAAGGTACGGGACCAGGGAGGTCCAACCTGTATTACTATAGCCCATTGATTATCCTCATTCCACCAAGTTTCTGTGATGCCTACTCTATCAATATCTTCCTTTAATATGAGGCATTGTAGTTCACCCATCTTATTATTTAGATTTCTAGCATTTGTGTATAAACACTTTAAAAAGTGTCACTTTTTAGCTGTCTGCCATGATGTGATGTAATTGAATGGGATCCTTTTTCATTTGACTGTTTCTCAGCAGATCTTACTGGTACTTTATCATCTTCTATCCTCTCCTCCTTCCTAAGACATAAAACAATGTTTCTCAAAGTGTGCCATGGGTCCACTCTGAGAAAGCTGCGAATGGGCCACTCTGGTTTGTTCATTTAACAGCTCCGCAGCCATGGAGGCTCGCAATTCGCTGTTTGTAGTCAAAGGAGCCGCGGGAAACAGTGTGGCTCAGAGTGGCCCATTAGCAGCTTTCTCAAAGTGAACCCATGGCCCACTTCGAGAAATGCTGACATGGGAAATCTCCATTAAAAGATCATCCCCCGAGGAATATATCTGTCCGACCCACATGGTCTTTCACACCTGTCAGCTTTTCCCCAGCTCTTAGTTAAAATTAAAGTGGTAGAGCACTTTTTAAAGTACCAGCAATCTGGTTCCATTTTGGTTTAGGTAGAGCCCATCCTTCCTGTATAGGCTTTCCCTTTCTCACAAGTTTGCCCAGTTCCTAATCAATCTAAACCTCTCTTCCCTACACCATCATCCCAGCTATCTGTTTAGCATATCTCTTACTCCATTTTATATGTAAATATACATTGCTGGCAAGCATTTGGATATCATAAAAGTGTGAAATTACTAAAGATACATAATTTAGCTCTCAAGAAAGAGTTTAATCATTTGTACTTCTTGACTAAATTACTTGGAAATCCCAGGTAAGTGGTATATGTCAGATCAGTTCAACCTGTAATTTATAGTGTTACAACTCTATGTGAAGAAGAGAACATGTGTCGACAGCCCAAAATTAAATTTTTGAAATTTAAACATTTACTGACCCTGATTCTCATGGCATAAACTCACACTATAGTAGTGGGGGAATACTATTATTAAATACATCTCTGCTAATTTATTCTGACATGAATTGTATACATTTTAGATTGCTCTTCAGCATTTCATTTTTGTATTTTTATGGTATGTTTTTTCTTTGCAGACGGTTGGAGCAAAACTCAATCAAGGTCATCCCTCCTGGAGCTTTCTCACCATATAAAAAGCTTCGAAGAATGTGAGTGAGAAATATTTTAGAATTATATAAAAACATTTTTCTAAAACAGGTCATGGTCATACAAAGAAATTCCCATCAAAGTATGAATACTTAAGAGTTTTTGACAGCCAGAGGATTAACTAATATGGTTGTCTGATTGCAAGGATCGTATAGTGTCTTTGTCATGGTAATAACAATCGCTAGTAACTCATTGTAATGCTACTAACTAAAATAAAAATGCATATATAGAGAAATAGTATGTCACTATAATGAAAATAATCACTTAACAGATTTTTGTGACTATATTTCAAAATTATATACTATTGTCATTCCATAATGCTATTGATGCTGTAAGATCTTGTTGCCATATCAACCTAACTCAAAGAAAAGTCATAAAATGTATTTAACCCTTTTATTATTACTAAAAATAAACTAAGAATCATTTTATGCCTATTTATTTTATTTAACTATGTGGTATTTCAATGTAATAAAGTTATTTTTGTGCATTGATATTTTAATGTTTCAATTTTGTATCAAAAGGTCAAAATAAATATTTAGGTTTAGCCTTTTCTTGGATGACCAAAGGCTAATTACATATTTTTAATTTTCTATGGAATGGACTAGAATCCTTAATATACCTTCATTTTTTATTTTAGTGACCTGAGCAATAACCAGATCTCTGAGACAGCTCCAGATGCTTTCCAAGGTCTGCGTTCACTCAATTCACTGTAAGTATCAATGTGATTTTCTCAAAAGAAAGGCAAAATTTCTAACATTTGTGGTATTCAACTTTAAAATTTCTGCTTCATGCAAAATTCTCAATCTTCCTTATTCTTGCCTTTGAAAACTATAGGATAATATCAGATGTCATTACCTTATATTTAGCTGAACACTAAAATTTGTTTTAGATACATGTCTTAAGAAGAATGCATATGTTATTAATGTAAAAAGGTCCCAACTGGGTCCTTTGATAACTGGGAACAGGAAGTAGCCCATTTTGCAGTTGAGGCCCTTTAAATCCAGATGGGGATGCAAAATGCACCATCCAAAGGGGATGGAAAATGCACCATTTTTCGTACCATATTCACTTTTGTTAAATTGAAAAATATTTCCCAGAGTAAATTTAGGATAATTTTAATTTTGTTCCAGGTTGAAAATTTGAGGGTTTTGTCTCTATTTTATCATGATCATCCTTAGCAGAAACAGTGACAATTCACACTGATTAATTTTGTGAACAGACTTAGTTTCCACATCCAAAGCTTACAAAGTAAATACTGATAGTTTTATGCTACTTTGCTCTCCATTGATTATAGCAGTGAGAAATAGGACCTTTTACTTTTTCAACTTCTGTTATTTGAGCCTTAATTATAATTAAGTAATGTTTTACTGCTCCTACTTAATTTTGTTATCACAGAATTGGTTAATTCACAAATACTTTGAAGTGGAATAGAAGTTTCTACCGTTGCTTTAAAATTACATCCCCCACCCTTTTTTTTTTTTTTTTTTTTTGGAGCTTCCACTACTTTCTAAATATAGTGATTTTTTGTTTTTTTGTTTTTGCTTGTTCCCCTGAGGAGCATCTACTTTATTTTCACACATCCCATCCTAGTTGCTTTTTCACATTAAAAGATTGGCTCCTATTAAAGCTGCATGGGAAGATGCCATGCAAGCTGCTTCTCAAATTATTTCAGCGGAAATCATCTAAATATGTGGGGCCAGCTGTTCAACTGTTAAAAAAATCATAATTGTAATTAATTTTTCCTGCTAAAGCCAAACATGAGGAAGTTATAGATTTTAGAGAATAAGTCTTTTCACTTAAATATTTACCTGGTGAAGATAGTGAAATAGTCTCTCCTCAAATAATACTTCTGAGGATCTGAAAGGGCAAATGATCATAACTGTCACTTTCAGGAAATCTTAAGGGGGTAAAGGTAACTTGCTCTACTTTTCCATGTGTGGTCTGTCTTTGTAGAAGGCACTGGTCTGCGAATTGAAGTCTTGGGTTCTACTCCCAGCTCTGCTATTGACGTGGTGTATGTTTGTTTCTTTGTGCTTTACTTTCCCTATCTGTAAAATGGGAATGTCATGTGTACCCTCATAAAATGCTAGGACATCTTTGGTTTAAAAGTGCCAGAAAAAGAGCTAAGAATTATTTTTGTACTCTGGGTATATACTATGCATGTGTTATATCAATCTTTGTTGTTTTCTTAAGGTGGCAAAACCAAGAACTCTAAAGCTAGAAAGTAGTATTGCTGCATGCATTTGTTAAAATTATTTTACAAATCTACTTTATCATGCACATCAGTTGTTGCCTCCAGGCTCTTCACAGGGTGCCATTGTGGGTTTTAGAGCTGCAATTTGCTAACCTTTTGTATAATATATAGTAATTCACTGGCCTTTTAACTAATTTTCTTATTTAGATGAACATTCTGACTTATATCATCTCTCACAGCAAAGAAGGTGATACATTTAATCAGTATTTCATTAAGAGATATGGCAGATCAGTGTATTAGGGTTTTAGCAAGTAAACTCTTCCACTTCTGAAAGAGTATGATGGGGATTTATTTTAGTGTCTGCTGTAGAATCAACAATGAGAAACAAATTCAGAAGCAAATCTTTAGTGTCAGGAAGTCTCTGTCAGTGTTATTGGCTGCTGTCTGGGGCCATGAGTACATTAAAAAAGTTGCCTAAACAAAAGTAATCTTGTCAATACTTATACTTTATTACCATCTGATCAATCAATCAGTAGTCTAAGTTTCCTAACACCTTTTTAAAGTAGATATTTGGGCCCTGATCCTATAGTATACTCTGTAGGAACCAATTTCTGCACCCATACAGAGGAGTTTACAGGGGTCTTAAGCCTTAAATTTCTTGGTTATTTCTATGTAGAATCATTTCAGGGAAGAGGGAAGAAGTTTTTCTGTCTTTTAAGTCAAATCCAGAATACCTGTACTTTAACTGTAGCTACCTTGATTAATTCTTTTCTCTTATAGTGTCCTCTATGGAAATAAAATTACAGAGCTTCCAAAAAGCCTGTTTGAAGGACTTTTCTCTTTACAGTTGCTGTGAGTATTTATTTGTTTAATTCTTATCTCATTTTTCGTTAACTGGTAGGGAAGGAAATGGGAGGGAACTCGAAACTCTGATATGTGCCCAGAAAAGAAGGGGTAGGAAACTATCCCAGTGTGCAAGATCAGATGGGTGGTGAAACCATTAATTTTAGTTTTAGTATATGAAATGAGAGAAGTCAAGATTTCTTGTTTCTGTTTTGGACTCTAAATTTTGTTCATAAGGTATTCCTTTGATCAAAGCATATATACCCTGTGTCCCAGTTTACACACCATTAAAATTGACATAAAGTTAATCTTGCTTGTGAAAATTAAAAAAAATTGTAAAATGCTTTGAGATCCTTAAGCAGCAGATATTTTATACAATGAGAACTGGCAGAGAGTCCACATTTATCATAGTAGAAATATCTTGCTGTGTTAAACACAATAAATACATAAAGGAAATATAATTGATTTGGTGTTTATTTTCTTTATAATAACACCTATTTTCAGTGTAGAATATCTCTTCTTTTATTGATTATTTAATACACCTTCTTAAGCTCTTCTATGTACAGTTATGTAAAGGGAATGTCTTAATGTTATGATTTTCAACTACTATTTCATTTAATAATCCTACAATCACACGAGAAGTCTTGTGAGTCATCTCTGTTTTGATTTAACAGTGAGTATAAAGGGGAGCATCACAGTGATATGTTTATCATACCTTCTAAAAAAATTCAGCAGGCTCAACAGTGTGGTTGTAGTACTGTCTAAAAATAGATTGTGTGCAGTGGGCCATAAATTAGCAGTGATATTCTGCAGGGGAGAATCAGGGAATAGCTCGCTTGTAGCTGTAAAGACTGATGATGTTAGAAAATAACATCTACCCACTTGATTAGAGGCACTTCTTGCCCAGACTTTATACAGAAGTGATATGGCAAAATTTCTCCTATAAATACTTGCTGAAGAAAGTGCCAACTAGGAAGTCAGTGATGTGAACATGTAAATCACAGCACCATCTGGGGTTGATGTTTCATTCTTTAGATCATGATACAGTAGTCAGGAATGTGTTTGCCTTTCTTTCCTTCTGAGAAGAGTTTGTTACAGAGAATTATATTTAATCAATAAGATCAAAGATATTTTCTATTCACTCTATATTGAAAGCTCTACTATACACTGATGAATTTTGCTGTTTCTTTCCTTATTTTATTTCAAGTGCCTGTCCTCCCTTGACCACACTTTTATTCAAATACAAAACCATCTTTACATTGAAGTAAAACCTAGTTTTTCAAAGCATAGAATACACTAACTTCACTGTTCACCCTGGTAGATGAAAAATTGAAAAGGGATTTGATTTGACATATCCAACAGTATTCATGTTTAAAAAGATAATAGATTTCTGTGAAAACAGTCTTCTTTTGTATCTTTTTATATTTATAATATGGGAGATCAGAAAGGTTTCTCTTTAGAGGTAGAGAAGAAAATCAAATCTAGGATAGATCTCAACTGTAGCACATAATGTACCCCCAGTATTCTACTACAACCTTTGGAAATGTGGCAGAGTATGCTGATTAGTAACATGCAATTAAGCATGCCACTGTGTATCTCTTCCGGCTAATGAACACCATGTTCAATCCTTTTGGCAAAAGGAAATGTTTTCCTTGCCCATACTTGATATCTCAAGCTCATTTCCTTGTTCAGATAAGCACTGCCTGCGTACATTCCATGAACACATACATACTGGACTGTGATTTTACTAAACAAGTTAGAGCATTTCAACTCCTGTGTGTAAGTGGTACGGAATAATTACAGAGCACCTAAATAAGTTATTTTAATTCAGTACAAATGCACTTGTATTTGTTAATTAAGGTTTGTATAATAATAAACAAATCAAACTTCCTGTGCTGGTTTGAGTACAAAGAATTATTGGTGATGCCACAATGAAGTCAGTGACAGTAAACTAATTCTATTTATAATTGTCTTTGGTATAACAGATTATTAAATGCCAACAAGATAAACTGCCTACGAGTAGATGCCTTCCAAGATCTTCACAACCTGAACCTTCTCTCTTTGTATGATAACAAGCTTCAAACCATTGCCAAAGGCACCTTTTCACCCCTACGTGCAATTCAGACTTTGTATGTACACTTTTCCTTGTGTTGTACCTAATGTAACTTTCTATTCATTTGTTTTCTATAACAACAGAATTTCAAGAATAGTTGAGACCAATTGCAAATAATGTGTACAAATTTTACCTTTTTTCTTCATGAAAGGCATTTGGCTCAGAACCCATTCATTTGTGACTGCCATCTGAAGTGGCTGGCGGATTATCTTCATACAAACCCTATTGAGACCAGTGGTGCCCGTTGCACCAGCCCCCGCCGTCTGGCAAACAAAAGGATTGGCCAGATCAAAAGCAAGAAATTCCGCTGCTCAGGTAATTTGCTTAGTTCAGCTGCTATTTCTCCTTTATTGCCAAAAACAGTGGTTACAGAACTTTTAATAATTCAGCAAAGAACCAGCTGCTTTTATCAAACATTGTAGAACCTTTTTTGTTCTTGGACTGAACAAAGGGGAAAATAATGGACAGCTCACATTATTTGATCATGAAACATAGTGTAGTTAACACATTTGGCACTAAATCTAACTAGCACTAAATCTAACAGAAGAAATACAATATACAGCACTTCAGAATGAAATGCTAGAGTTATTCTCCAGAAGGATCACCAGCGTAAATCATTTAAACAAAGTTTCACAACGCTTTGGTGTATGTAAAAGATCTAAATATTTCCAGCAAAATATGGAAACATGACATATTCATGTTACACAGGGAGCTTACCTCATCTTGAAATTTACTGTTTGCTTTTTCTAATCTTATTCCATTTCCTACTTACATTTTTCTAAGCCCTAACCTCTGTCATATGGTATCCAGCTGCTCCAGGTGCATTTCACATTCTACAATTTATTTAGCCTTGAATGCAAATACAAAAAAAACCCCCTGTTTATTCCCTATGTCCCAGATATGTTTAAGACTATTCACATGTTGTTTATCAGCTTTTGCTGTGAATACACTTTTTTCATGTAATTATCTGCAGTTAACTATAGTCCATACTTAATCTAATAGAATGCATTCTCTGCTTGTTGACATTCAGGTGCATCTTCTATTTTTTCTCTTTGTTTTTTATTTAGCTAAAGAACAGTATTTCATTCCAGGTAGGTTTGGCTCTGCAGTAAGACTAACTAACTGCAGACACACTCTCCTCTCCCCGAAAAAACCAAAATTTGTCATAGCTTTAGGAAACTGATGCATGTGTTTTACATATAGTTAATACTCTGTAGATAGATATATTTTCCTGTGTAGCTTACTAGTAATTCTGTTTTCTGAATATGAGGGCTTTGCATGCAGCTCCTGATATCTTTTTTGGTCTCATAAATCTTCACAAGCCTAAGAAATGGTACTTACAATTACATTAGTTAGAAGGTTGCACCTGTTATTATATATTCCAACTGATATCTTTACCTAGCTTGTATACCTTATCTGCTGTAACACTTCTGTTTTTAAAATGTAGCTATTGAACTGCTTTTAAACACAGAAAACCTTCCTACTGTCAAAGAGCTAGTACAACTTAAAGCCACTTTTTAAAATGAACTATTTCTTGCTTTGCTTTTATTCTCTAAACCAGCAGTTTCCTGCTGTCTGTCTGCAGCTATTGCTTGCTCATCTGTGTGATCCTATGATTCCTGTGTTTTATAAAATCACAACAGAATGCCAGGAAATGAATGGTGGTGATCTTCATTAAAGGCATATTAAAATCTCTCTCATACATTGTGCATTAGAAAAACTTTTGGATAAATAGGAAACAAAATTTTAGAGTTGGGGTAAAATAAAAATGTAAACATCACTTTAAACTACTCAAATATTGTGACATTTTCCAAAGAAAACATATTGCCCTAGCTCTTTGAAATTTGTTTCTTTTCCCTCTGCTGTCAAGTGATCACACTGTTTTCTTTACAGAAAATACCTATGTAATTTTCCTAACAGGTGATAAATAATTGATTGGCAAAGTATACATGGGTATAACTACAGAACATTTGTCTCATAGTTTAGTATTTAGAAAAAATATTTACAGTAATTGATTGTGACACCAATGCACTTGTTCTTTCAAATCCTACATCTATATTGTCTTTCTGCAGTGTTTTAAGTACATCTTACCTATTGCCTTTTAAACTGGTATGTTTAACAGCTTTGCTTTTATTGCTCTGTAATTTTTGTTTTAAATTGGAATGACTGTGTGAGGTTTTTCTTGCCCTTCTACTAACATGCTGGCTTGAGTTTTGTAGGGGAAAAATAAAATGGGACAAGGCGCAGTTGAAACTTATTTTAAAACAGCGTAAAGTGGGGTTGAGGGATCTGATTTCCCAAATCTATCTGGCCACCTGAATTCCATAATGGGTAGAACAGCTGTATTCCTCACAGAGACTTCGACTCCGTATTGCTAAAATGACTTTTGTCTCTAAATTACAAGTGTATTAAACACCAAATATCTTTAACAGGCAATTTATTATATGGCCACACATACAGTCCTGATTTGCTTACCTACAAGAAATAATATACTGCTTAAAAATGCAATTTCTAAAATGTGAAACGCATCAGGAAGTTCTGAGAGTGGTACTTTTTGAAGTGTGGCTTTGGTGTAGCTTCTTCCTAATAAGTAACTAATGGACATAATGTACAATGTGTAACATTTATTCAAACCTGAGAGATCTTGGCTTAGATACTTTGTTAGTTTGAGCTACTATGCCCATACAAGTTAAAATATTTCTTCCTCATAAGTAAATCTCAGTGCCCCATTTTTGAAAAAAAAAGATTGGATACACTTTATGCCTAGATAAATATTATTTAAAAAATCAGTGTTTTCTATAAGAAGTTGAATGTAGACTTTTTATAGCTTAGAGGTCTGACTGCACGGACACTTAAACTACTTTAACAGTATTCTCACATAGTCATGTTTGGAGACTAAAGGTTATAACAATAATAAAGCAGGAACTTGAACAAATCCTGCTTTTGTATTAGTTCATAGAATATTTCAAGTAGTTATGTCATATACATTACTTGAAGCTAAGTAGAAATTAAAATATTACAGTATACAAGACCCCTTTTGTTCCTAGGTACTTATGACATTTTCCCCAAAGTTTCTTTGATTATTTTTTATTTTAAGTGGCTTAACATATATTTGTATAAAGCAGCATTACTCTAGCTTATCGTAATAAAATAATTTTTTAAAAGCTAAATTATACCACATGAAAAGTATCATCATCAAATACATAGTTCATAATTAAGCTCTTTCTTTAGCTTAGTTGAAATTTTGTAGGCCACTTAAAATGAATTTTTCTTTCTGTTCCAAAGATGATGCCACATTGCATCATCCTGTAATCAAAGAAATAATATTGAGGCAAGAGAGTGAGAGTGCCTAGTTTTGTGTTTTTATTTTAATTGGGATTACTCTGTCTTTCTTTCCTTCTTGGCTATCTTTACTTTTGCAGGAGTTCACCATTTTGGCTGTAAGTAAAGTTCAGTGTCTGAACTAAATCACAATGTACTTCCTATCCCTGGTGCACTTCCTTCTATTAGTGTCTTTCCACCTTTGTCCAAGAAGAACCCACAGGTCCTTTGAGCTTCTCTCTGTTTTCCCCATCACCTACCCTCAATTCCTTTCTGGATGTTTTCTTCTGATCTGTATAGGATGTTATTTTTGTTCTGTTGATAGTGGGAAATGGTGAAAGAAACTTGCAATGTGGTCTATTTCTTGTACTTTTTAGTTAAGCTGTGACAGTAACGCTGTTACAGTGGCAGTGGACATTCTGTAACAGGAATGCCATGTCATGTAAGCACGTATTAAACTTCAAGAGATTCTGTAGCTTTTCCCTATTCCTACCTCTTTTCCCTTGCTCTTGTCCTTGGCCTAGTGGATGCAGTTATGATAATTTAGCGAGATTTTCTGTTGTGCTTGATCTAACCATGTGGTTGCAAGGTATGAGTAAAACATGGTTCTGTCAAGCACCATGGAACGTCACGCAGCTTTCTACAGCATGGCAAGCTGCTGAGGCTTAAGTCAGGATTACACATTTTTTAAAAATTAAAGGAGAAAATAGGGCTTTGAATCTGATGTATGTGAGATTATATGGAGGATTGGGGACTCTTAAAGAAATGAACATAGAAGGCTTATGAAGTCCAGTCAACAACAAAAAGAATAACTCACGAAAAAAGAAATGGCATACAAGAGTCTATTAAGTCTTGACACACAGAGAGAAAAATAAATTCTGTAATAATTAGTGGCATTTGTGTAATTCGACATAAACCAGGCAAGATTGGCTGATAGCACAATCAGCAGAAAGTACTGCTGTGAAAAGCTTGAGTTTTCAGTGTTCTCCCATCACATGAACTTGGTCACAAATTTTCCAGTATATCTCAAGCCCTTGTATTTGACCCTCTCTTGAAGCCTTAATGTCTGTTCAGTAGCACAAAGTTTACCAAACATTTCTCAAGTTATCTGCATATAGTCTGCATTGCAGATCTGTCATTTTAATTTTCTCATTAGAAATTCATCTTATACTCTATGGACTCAGTGTCTATATTTTGGCTTGACTCTTCCACAGGCACAGAAGATTACAGATCAAAACTAAGTGGAGACTGCTTTGCAGATCTGGCTTGCCCTGAAAAATGCCGCTGTGAAGGAACCACAGTGGACTGCTCCAATCAGAAACTCAGCAAAATTCCTGACCACGTTCCCCAATACACAGCAGAGTTGTAAGTTCTACCCTCAGTAATGTGCTGCTTACAAGTCAGAGTAAAGCTAAAATTTTGGTATGAAGAGTCAACGCACCTTAAAATAAAGAGGAGGAAACAGAAGTTCACGCTATTTCCCCTTCCTTCATTGTTTTGAACACTGAATAATGGCATCCCTAAATGTAAAGCATTTTTAACACTCAACCCATACAAGTGCTTTAATTCATCAAACGCAAAACAGAATATCTAAACTAACAAAAAATAACTGCTGTATTATGCCATATTTCTGCTCCAAGATTATCTACTGTTTTTATTCTGTGTGTTTATTTTATAATTATATTAAAGTAGCAACCAGGAGACCCAATCAAGAATCACGACCACATTAGGCTTGGTGATGTACAGGCATGTAACAAAGAAAAAAATGACTGCTCCATATTATTCACAATGTACACATCAGACAGTAAACAAGTGGTGGATGAAACAACAGGAAAGGGCTGGGTTGTAACAAGGAGAGAACAATAAAAGAGAATTTAGCAGAAAAAGAGAACTCACAGCTTTGTGCTTGCCTAACCAGTTCCAAATGGAAGTGATTTGTAGGCATTACAACAGAGGTAAGTTTCGAAGAGGAATTTAAAGAGAGTATGAATTCAGACAGTTTCATGAGTTTGTCCCATGAAGAGGGGGCAGTATGCACAGAAGTGCTGAAGAGCTTCAAAATTAAACTGACAGGTGAATGACCATTATTGACAGAGTGAGGCAAGAAGAATAAATTCGAGCAAGTCAAAACTATTTTGGGCTGGCAAAAAAAAAAAAAGGAATATGAAGATCAACTAGCAAATGACACAGAAACTAACACCAAAATAATGACATCAGAAGCAGAAAGCCTATCAAACGGTCAGTGGGGTCAGTGGACAATCAGCATGCCAAAGGAGCACTAAAGACTGTTGCAAGGATGCTAAATGAATTCTTTCCATCAGTTCTTTACTGCTGAGGATAAGAGAGAGATTCTCACCCCTGAGCATTATTTTTGGATGCCAGACTGAGGAACTGTCCCAGAATGAGATATCAATGGAGGGAGTTTTAGAACAAATCAATAAACAGTAATAATATACCAGAACCAGATGGTATTCACCAAGAGTTCTGCAGGAATTCAGATATCAAATTGTAGAACTACTCATTGTACTATGTAACTTATTACTTAAATCAGGCTCTATACCAGATGACTAAAGGATAGATAATGTAACATCAATTTTTAAGTAAGACTCCAAAGGCAATCCTGACAATTAAAGACCAGTAAACCTAACTTCATGATCAGGCAAGTTAGTTTAAACTCTACTAAAGAAGAGAATTATCAGATGCATAGATAATTCAGCACTGCCTTTGTAAAGGAAAGTCATGACTCACTAATCTATGAGAATACTTTAGGTTGCAAACAAGCATGTGTGCAAGTGTGATCCCATGGATAGTGTACTTGGTCTTTAAGAAAGCTATTGGCAAGGTTGCACATAAAAGGCTCTTAAGCAAATAAAGTGGTTCTGGGATGAGAGAGAAGATCCTTTCATGGATCAGTAACTGGCTATAAAATAGGAAATAAAGTGTGGGTAATAAATTGTCAGTTTTCACAGTAGAAAGTGGTAATAGGTTCCCTGTAGGATCTTTACCAGGACCAGTGCTGTTCAACATGTTCATAAATGATCTGGAAAATGGGGTAAACTGTGCAATGGAAAAGTGGACAGGACATTCAAGATAATGCAAAATAGTTAAATCCAAAATTGACTGCAGAGAGTTACAAAAAGACCTCACTAAGCTGGGTGACTGTCCAACAAAATGGCAGATGAAGTTCAGTGTTGATAAGTTCAAAGTAATGCACGTTGGAAAACATAATTCTAACTATACATACAAAATAATGGGTTGTAAGACAGGATATTAGGCTACATGCACAATCAGTCTGGCAGTTCTTATGTGCTGATGCTTTGATGTTTTAGTAGATCTGATAGGTAGGGTGGACTAAATGGTGAAGGGCTTAAAGGAAAAGAAGAGGAGCTTGTAGTGGAAGGGAGAGAGCTAGTGTAGGGAAGCAAGGAGGGGAGTGATATATTCAGAATGACAAGACAGAATGGGGGTGCTGGTAGCAGCATTTTAAATAGGAGGTGCAATGAAACTGATGTCAAGATGAAATTACAATTGTTGAGGAATGATGTGATGAAGACCTGACAAGAGTTTTGGCAGCTTGTACACACCAGTAAGGCTAAATCCTTGAAAATTTAACAAGAAGATTTGGATATAGTCCGGATATATGAGTAGAGAGAGGAGGCTGAATTGACGATGATTGCAACCTGAATGATGTTCATTATCATGAGGACAGGTAAATTGAGAAGAGGAGAAGGCTTTGTTAAGTTGTTAAGTTAAGTTCAGTTAAAGCTGCTGGGAAGAGATTGATCAATGGGTGTTCGAAAGATAAGCTTTGATGCAAGACTGGGTCAAGGAAGACCACATATCAGTAAAGATATAAATATGCAGGTTGTTGGCGTATACTATATAAAGCCATACATGTGTAGAACAGTTGCATAGAAATATGATGGTAAAGAGAGAAGAGCCAAGGTCCAAGCACGCAGCCTTGGAAGTTCCCACCAAAAGAAAAAAAGAAGAAAATACCCCATCAAATGATACATTTCATGTGGTTCAGAAGAATAGGAGGAGAAGGAGGATAGGGTGGCTGAAACAAATGGTTGCTTGGATTTCAAGTGGAAGAGGTATAAAAATCAAGGAGGGTGAGGATAGAGCAGAGGCACTGGACTTGAGTGAAGAAGTCTTTCAAAACTTTTTGGTAAAATCAGTTTTAACTAGAGTGGAAACTGATTGGGAGCGCTAGAGAGGGAATTGGAGGGCATAAGTGGTTGTAGACAGTGGTTGTACATTAAGCTTGGCAAAGAAAGGAAAAAAGGGCAGTAGATGAAGAGCTAGGTGATGGTATTTGTTTCAGCAGACAAGCATGTAAGCTCACAAAAAAGATATCAAGTTATTTTGACAGAAAATATTTCCAGAACATTACACCTTTCCATGTAGGACCCAATTTTGACAATTAGCAAGAAAATGGTAATAGCAGAAAAGATCCAGGCAACTCAAATTCTGAGGCTCAGCTCTGCTGGGAATCCTATAATAATCAAAAAAGGTTGATGCTTTGTCAGGTCTGCTGCAAAGAGGGTGATATCCAGAATTGAGTGTTTTATTTAGGTGAGGGGAGAAAACAATGCAGTGTGACAATCACTACAACTTTTCAGCAGAAATGAATTGGGAAGCAACATTTATCTCTGCATCTTAAGGATTGTAGAACTGATGAAAGATACCACATCAGTCTCCTCAAGCTTAAGGATGGATCTAAAGCCATGCTATCTATCAGTGAGTGGCCTTCTCCCACTCGCCCCTTTCTCTCCTCAGAGATGGCAGCCCTACTAGGAGCCCTTCAGCTCCATGTCCCCTCTTTCTTACTCACTCTTAAGTGGCTTTTGTAAATGCTCTAATAGGGTCTGGTTTATTAACTGAAAGTTTTAAAAAATAAACACAAAAGTCTTCCCTCCAGCTGGCACAGTTCCAGACTTCCTTGATATCTCAGGGTTTTCCCTGCTGGTTCCTCTCTGCTCCTCTTAGCTGAAGCTCAGCCCTCTGGCTCTGGCTTCCAGGTCCCAATCCTTCTTCCAGAAGGGGTCCCTGCTTTATTAAATTAACAACTATTCACATTATAGTTTTCAAGTCCATACATTCACCCAGGCTTTCCCTGCCTGTTGTTTCCCTAAGCAGATTTCACGTTTCTGTGCTGGAGCCTACTCACTCCCAGCAGTCTCTGTACTCCCTTCAGTTCTTCCTGAGAACTCCTTGAATAAACTGTCTCTGCAGCTTCTTGCTGCTTTTAAAGAAGAACCAGGTGATTCCTACTCAGGTGTTCAGGTTTGGCTGGATTCAGGCTGCTAGCTCTGAAGGGCATGGCTATGCTGTAATTTAAAAAAATCATAGCACTGAATCTGAGCCCAGGTCTGTTGACTTGGGCTCACAGGGCTTAGGGGTGGGATAAATATTTCAGGCTAGATGTTCAGGCTTGGGCTGGGCCCTGGGCTCTGAAATCCACCCTCTTGCAAGGCTTCAAAATTGAGACTCCATCCCCAGCATCTATACTGTACTTTTTAGCCCCATGAGCCCAATTCTTCTGACCTCTGTCAGCTGCAGCCATGCTGTGGATTTTTTATTGCAGTGCAGATGAACCCTAAGATGCAATATACTTAAAAAAAAAAAAGGATGAAAAAAAGTTTTATCAACTGTCCTTTATACACACCAATAGCTCTGCAGTTATGGCTAATTATCAAGTAGCTTGTCCCTAGCCACAGAGATGAGAAAGATGTTCTCTTGGGCAAAGTTTATCCCACTTGCTGTTTGGCCACACAAGTACCAGAATTGAACTGGCTCAGCAGTTAGGATTTTATTAAGAAAATATTTCTCCAGATTAGTTCAGGACTAGCTAGAACTCACATGACTAATACAGCCAGGGTAGAGGCATAATTGCTCTGATCATAGTCAGGATCATAACCAAGCATTGCTCTGATCTTTCCTTTTTGCTATTTGGTCCAAAGTCCTTTAGAAAATAAAGGCAGAGGAGCTGGTCATGCAGTATCTGTTGTGTAGCAGAAGTGCTCTGGAACACAATCTAACAAGCTCTGTCAGGCATCCTGGAAGTAAGATACTTCGCTGATTATTTTCTGACAGGTGGAACAACTCACAAGGGTCTTGACAAATCCAGGAGAAGAACCTCACTCTAAATGGAACAAAATATCAGTTCTATAAATCCTCTTTACTGGTTTTTGCTATAATTTTTCAGCAGCTGGCATAGCACCTGATCTATATTTGATAGTTGCCATCAAAAGCTTAGCAGTACCACAGGGTACACAGCCTCCAGCAAATGTTCAGCTATTATGTACAGTTCATTTCGAACTCCACAATAGTGGCCTTGAAGTGAAGGCATACACCTGAGAAGCTCAGACTTGAAAAGCAATACTGTCTGATGTCCTTAGACAGATTGTTACTTCCTTATCTGCTTTGACAAGTGACCGTGTAATATCTGACTTTCCAGGAACTTGACGGTGACATCAGCAGACTAGCATACAGTGATTCAATGACAAACACTGCCAGCATAATTGCAGTTGCCAGGAGAACACTGACACCAATGGAACAATGGAGAAGGAAGCTCTCATTGAGACTTGGAGCTACAGTCCCCTTTTAGGTGTGTGGAATATAATGATCACAGAACACAAACCTCTGGGACAAATATTTAACCATTCAAAATCTTAAGCTGTTCAGTAGATGAGTTTTTCAGTTCCAACCATATAAATTCCATGTGATCCATAACCATACAAGTTACAACACTTTAGTCCATGTATCTTGCCTCCTTGCATGTCCACTGAGGATTTTGACATTATTGATGGTAGTGTGCACTGGAGCACCACACATGCAGTATCGAAAGCAATGACACTGTTTGAGCCTCAACTTGCAACAAGAAGAATCCTTGCATTTAACCCATCTTCCTTATACATCATACAGGAGCATGAAATAACCTACCAATTACCAAGAAACTCCCAAATAGGGAGAGAAATCTTAAAATCATTCCCTAACAGCAAGATCTGACTATGGTTTTTAATAACAACTACCTATTTATATCTTTTGTAAAGTGCTTTGAGATGTAAAGATGAAAAGCAGTATATAAGAACTAGGAATTATTATTATTACTGCAAGGCACCTGCTGTGTGATTCTGATGTTGCCCCAACTAAGAGCACTGGCCTTTGACTTTGGAGGCCACCTATATCATATCAACATTCAATCTGCTTCTTCATGAAGAAGTCTAATTTACAGTTATTGCACGCAGACTGAAAATCTGAGTTCTGTTTTCCATGTCAAGCATCAATTCCTGCTAACAGCCTCTTCCGTGTCAAATTTGCTCAAAGGGGCCTGGCAGAAAAATCTCTCTTGATTTCTTTTAACTTTTTTCTCTTCCCCATTCCATGACTATTTCCTGGCTATTCTGGAATATTCAGGCTTCCTGTGGTAGAGCTCACCTCATGAACCTCAGCACATGTCTACAAGCTAGAGTCAATGAGAATTACAAGGCATGTGTATCCCTAGGATCTATCACTCTTTGGATTTACTGCAGCTGAGTCTCACCTGTATCACAGAGGATACTACAGAAAATGCTTACTGTATATTAGAGAGATTCTTCCCTTTCTTCTTGAAGCTGGGCCTTATCCTTTCATACCCCCTCACAGGTTTCTCCAGAGAGTTGAATGGCTGGTATTAGAGATGGCTTGTGGTTGCAATGTTAGATAGTTTGTTACCATGTAGGAAAGCAGCTCTTCCATAAGGTGCTACATGTCCTTGGTGAACTTGTTTATTGGTGTAGAAAGAACAGATATATTTAAAAATCCTGTTTCAGACTCTGAGAGGTCACTTTAAAGATTACTCAGTGTAATCTCAGTCATTGGTCAGTATGCATCAGATTTTCCATTGCTCATTGACTTCATTTGGATTTGTGGACACTTTGCATCTCTTGAAATTCATGTTCTGAGTGTTTCACATTGTTTGGAAAATATTCTACACCTGTCCAGAACAACTGTTCCCGTTCCCAATTCAAGGTTATGCAGGATTTCAATCAACTGTTCAAACGACTGTATTACCAGCACTTCAGATTGATCAACTCACTACATGTCCTCTGGCTATCCCCTAACTCAGCTAGGACACAGAGACCCCCCCAGGACCATTATTTGATGTGCTGAAATACCACTGAGCCTACTTTCCTACCATACTGGGGTATCCCTCATGTCTGTCTTGCTGAGCCAGGCCCTCTGGCTTCCTCCAGCATTGACACGGAGATAGAATCAAAGCCTTTTTTAGTATAATACAGACACTGAGATCATATCAGCTCTGGGAAGGCTCAGCCAAAGGGGCTTGTCTCAGCACCCAAACTCAGTCTCAATGGGACCTGAAACCCAGATAAATCTGTCTTACTGTGTGTCAAGTCTTATATAAGGTAAGCTTGTTTTCAGGGCAACAAGAGATACACAGATTCCTTGCTACCCTCTGTCCCTCAGGTAGCAATTACTTACATTGAGTTTATTAATAAACAAAAGTGATGTATTAAGTATAAAGGGTAGGATTTAAGCATTGATAAGGGATAGCAGAACAATGTAGGTTACTAAACAAAATGAAACAAAACATGCAGGCTAACCTTATACACTAAGAAATTTGTAATATGTAATATCTTACCTTCAGAGTTATTCTGATAAGCTTTTTTCAAGACTGAAAAGCCTCCCAGCCTTGGCTCAATCTCCCTCCCCCCTCCCCCGTTCAGTATTAGAATTTCCACACAGCTATCTTGGGTAGTAAAAAGGAGGGTCCTGATGACAGGCAGCAGCTCCTATTGTTTGGCTTCTCATCTTTATATATATATTTTGCCCAAGGAGGGACTCCTTTGTGTTCAGTTTAAACATTTTCTCATAGTACAGTACCATGATAGGTCCCAACATGAGATGATATGGCCACATGTCTTAGTAAGATCAATCTTAACCCTTCCTCCCAGGCTTACAGGAAAAACAAGTATATTCGCAGATCACTGTCCTGAGTATTGAGCCATTAAGTTCCTTGAGGACTATTAATGGCATTCATTTAGCATGACTGTGTTAACAACACAGGTTTATACTTCATATTTCTAACTTCAAATACAGGAATGATACATGCATACAAATGGGAAAATCATATTCAGTAGATTGGAACTTTTCCAGTGATATATTACATGAGGTATTTTGCATAAAGCATATTCCAGCGATGTCATATTCATATTCAGAAACATATTTTATTATAGCGTCTGGAATGCCCTGTGACAGGTGTGTGAACTAGCAGCTCTTGCTGCATTCCCTTTCTCGCCTTCTTCCTCAACAAGATCACCCTGAGAAGTATTTCCAGTTTTAGACCCAAGTTAGATTTAGAGTTCCATGATGATTCAGATATTGATCTCCTGTGGTTTGGTCCTAGTCTCAAACCACTAAACAGAAGGTTAGACTCAGTTCCTGAATGGGGTAAGGAAAGTAAAATGTTAGCTCCCTAAACCTGAAAAGTCTAGATTTTGGTATTTTTTTTAAGAAGCCTAAGAAAGGAAAAGGGCCTTTTGTGCATTAGCTATATGGATCGATGCATACCATATTGAAGTATAAAAGTTGGCCCAAAATAACAGGCTCTCAGAGTTCAGGCCGCAGTCTGATAAAGGGGCTTTGGTTTCTGAGCCAGAGAATCATTCTCTTAAGAGTTTTCAAGCAGCCATCTGGAGCTCATTACCTACCTTGCTGGAGCACTACAGAGTAGCTTTTGGCGATTTCTCAGACACGGTCGATAGCTAGTATGACCTGGAGTCTGCGTCTATGGCCAAACATGTTGACTTCAGCAAGCAATCATGGGCTTACTCTAGGGCTTAAGAACAGCACTATGTTGTAGAGCCCTTTATTCCCAGTCAGGAAACTGGAAGCCGGAAAGAATAATTTCATTCTTGTAAACGATATTTCTGTGAGAATCTCCAGATGTCTATCAGACTCCACCTAATATCACTGTAATGACCAATTTTCAGTTGTTTGTATATATTTCTTATTATTTACAAGTTGTTATGAGTTCATCCCTGGAGTATTTGTGGTGTGTTAACCCTGAGAGGAATAAAACTTCAAAAGTGGAGATGTCTCCTTATCTGTGTGAGGAATAGGAACAGCCCTTTCGTTCTGGACCCTGAAAATCTCTTGAAAAAAACGTTTATAAGTGTGACAAATAATGCCTTCCTGGGTTATGAGGCTGCTCCTGTTTGTTCCCTAATTGAATATTCTTAGTGACTAGATCTTTGCATGTTCTGCCTATTGCTCCTCATCCCAGTATCAGAGAG
This sequence comes from Pelochelys cantorii, assembly GCA_032595735.1. Classification (NCBI taxonomy): domain Eukaryota; kingdom Metazoa; phylum Chordata; order Testudines; family Trionychidae; genus Pelochelys; species Pelochelys cantorii. The sequence continues at coordinate 32,257,732 of CM064331.1, forward strand.
GAGAGGGTAGCAAGATAGTTGTATTGATCTTTCCCAGAAGGCAGATTAGGGTAGAAGACATGCCAACATCAGATTCCCTCAATGGACTTTAATGTTAATTTATTATGCATCTTTATTTATCAGTAAAAAGAGAGAGGATTTAAATTAAAAACTTATTTTATATTTCCCATCAGTATTTATATTTAAAATATGTGCATTCTGTTCTTGATCCTCTAATTGAGATTTATGGCATATGTGTGTACATAGGAATTACAGAATTAGAAGTGACAGCATATATTGAAATTTTACTGGAGTACTACAGATATTTTAGCTAAGATATTTGGGAAAAAGATCTGTTTTAGAAAATAGTCTGTCAAGCCATGTTGGTGTTGGAATAATTTTGTGACTCTCTTGTTGCTGTTTTCTCCAGGAGACTGAATAACAATGAATTCACAGTATTAGAGGCTACTGGGATCTTTAAAAAGCTTCCTCAGCTGCGTAAAATGTAAGTTCACTGACCTCTGTTCAAATGGTATATTAGTTCACTGGTGTAATTTTCTATAATCTTTATTAGTTCACATTTGAGAGATTTAGTGTATTCTATTCCAAAATCAAGAGGTGGACTGCAGCATAGGTTTGGCCTAATATTGAAGTTAAATCAAAGTTTTCTGTGGAGCTAGACACAATCAGTTGCAACTTCTCATGCTGTACAGCTTTGGCACCTTTAGTTTAGTGTTCAGCCAGTTGGTCTGTTTTTCAGCCAGAGCAGGGATCTAGCAATCTAAGCAGTTCCAGCAATCTTTAGTAACTTCCTCTATTACTCCCTAACCATGCTGTTCTGCTTCTTTCAGCACATTCAGGACATGTCTTTGAACTTTTTGCTTCATCAAACTACCATTAGGGGGAAAATATCAAAACTAAATTATTGGAAATATGGCTTGATAGCTCATCCATGTAAGCTAATGCCCACAATTCATATTCCAAGAGAAATTTAGACATTCAACAGTTTCATAAGTCATTTCAGAAGCCAATATAATCTCCCCACACACTCTGGAAGAGTCATTTTTTAAACTTAGTGAAATACAGAAATACTTGTCAGAGAGTAGAGAACATGTCACTTTCTTGTAACTATATTTACTTTCCAGTCTTTTATTAATGTTTCTTCAAACTACAGACATAGCACAGAGGATAGGGAATACAATTCTAGCAAATCCATGAAAAATTATGCATTATTCACTTGTATACAAAGAGAGCAATAAAATGAGTATTCTATGTGAAGCTGAAAAGGGCCCTATGTTAGCAATGGCCAAAATTATCACTATTTGAGGGTGATTCAACTTATGTGAAATGAGTTGATATACATAGTCCAGTTCCTAGTGGGAGGGTCTTCACAGATGCACACACGCATGAAAACCTGCATAGGTAGTACACATCAGTATTCTTCTAGAAGATTCAGAGAGACCAAAGACCAAATGCCATGTCCGGTCTAACTAATCGCTCACATCTACTTTGTCACTCAGGGTCACAGTTGAGTCATGTTTACATTGCAGTTGAAGATGTAATTGCAGCTTTAATCCAGCAAACTTGAGTCCCAATATCAGCAAAGCTGCAAGAACATGGACTTTGTATTCAGGCTGCTGAGTGGGCTTGTACAGCCCTGTTGAAGTCAGTGCTGTTGTGGCTTCACGCTGTTGGCTTTGAGAAGGGAGGTAGATTAGATGACCTACTAAGGTCCTTTCCAACCCTAGGCTTTGTCTAGACTACAGGGTTTTTTTTGAAAAAAGTAGCCTTTTTTTTAAAAACTCCATCTAGACTACAGCTGCATTTTTTCGAAAGTAAATCAAAAGAATGTGGCAGTTTTTTCGATCGCGGTAAACCTCATTTTACGAGGAATAATGTCTTTTTTTGAAAGTACTCTTTCAAAAAAAGGCGCTATTGAATGCAAACTGTGCCTTTTCGAAAGAGAGTGTCTAGACTGTCTTTCGAAAAGGCGGCTCACTTTTTCAAAAAATCTGCTTGTGGTCTAGATGCTCTCTTTTGAAACAGGCTTTTTCAAAAGCCTCTTTCAAAAGAGGCTTGTAGTCTAGACATAGCTGTAGTGTGGAACCCACTTGCATCTGACGAAGTGTGTCCCAGCCCACAAAAGTTTATGCCCAAATACATTTGTTAGTCTTTAAGGTGCCACAGGGCTCTTCGTTGCTGTTGCTTTGAAACAGACTGACAAGGCAACCCCCTGAAACTTAGCTTAGTGTGGCTGTCTAATTTAAAGCAGAGTAGCTTTGTTTAGGATCATACAGAAGAGGCAAGAGTAAAGAGAAAAATTCAGTATAAAATCAGCATTGCTATTAACACTGCCCCGTAAGTTTCTAATACAGACACTCTATGAACATCAGTCATGGAATGCTCCCTTTACCTCTCTTAGTTGCTGGTGTTTTCTTTGAGTATCTTTCCACTATATATCTTTCTTTCCACCCATTAGCTTACGGATATAGTTCTCAGTCCTCTTCCCTTGCAGAAAGTAAAATGCTGCCAGAACTCAACTTCTGCTCATCTCTCAGGCTTCTGGGGCCAGAGCATAGCACCTTTCTTTGCCACTCAGGTCCTAGCCAGGAACAGATGTGCTCAGCCCCTGCAGCTGTTTCTTTGGTTGGCTGCCTCTATGCACTCTCTCTAGTCAGGCCTAGGATGATCCTCATTCACCACTCCTTTCTGGGGGAGGGGAGTGTAGTAGGACCATGACGCCTCCAGAAGGTGGTCTCGGAGGGCCTGGTACACCCATCACAGCCATACGGCATAAACTTATCAAACCAAAGAGCCTGTTTGTTTATCCATTAGTGTCCGTGTAATAAGCACTTTTGATATTCACGTTATAAAAGAGTATGAAGAAGAAAAATAGATGAAAATTAGCACCTTAACAACATCAGAAGGCCACAGTTCAAGTTGACACTAGTTCAGAGTATGAGAGAACCCATGGAAATAAAACATGATGCCATCTACCCCCATTATGTAGATATCATGGATGTATACTCGTTTGTTATGATACCCCAGTTATAAAAGATCAATGCTTGTGCCTGTTCCATCTGGAATTCTGGATTTCCATAATTAAGCCTAATCATTAATACTAATCAGTCAAGTTAATCCATTCTCAATTATTTCCTAACAACAACTATAGTAAGCCTGACAACCCAATTATGTATTTTCACCTACTTGTCCCCTTGCCTGTTTCAAACTAATGAGTAACATATCAAGATCAGTCATATACCTGATAATATCATTATTATTGCAAGCAGTGGATAAGGGGAAGCAGGGGAAAGGTCATAGATTAGCACATTGGAGGACTAGGGTCTAAGTATTTAGTCAAGCTGATGCTCTGTCAATATTAGTAACTCTATATCTGAGCTAGCACTTTGACTCACTGATGAATTGTGCAAATGTTAAATATTCCTTGCATGAAATATACATATTACAATAATATTTCCACTTTCCATATGAAGAAAATCAGATGAAACTAAGGAGATTATGGGCCATACATCAAATCTGCGGAGAATCATGGATTATGGAAAAAAGAGTTTTAGGTTCCCAGACATGAGCTTTAATCACATGGACCAAATCATATTCTTCATCAAGGGCAAAGTGCATTTTAAATTAATATTATGCAAGAATTGAGTTGACAAAATTCGACTGAAAGCAACAATTTAGGTTTTACCTTTGTCAGATACTAATACAGATTTTAGCTATAATGAATAATATATTTTCTCTTAAACTGAATAAATAGACCTGATGTTTCAAAAAACCCATCAAATTATCTTTTTTCTTCCAAATATCAAATAGCAAGAAAAAGAAATAAGACTTTAGAATCATTTCATATGTTGTTTTGATTATGTAGTTGCTTTATAAAAAAACATTACTTATAACATCACACTGCGTATTAATACATATTTGATGTTGTTTAAACTAAAATTTAAGTTAAGTATAAATATTGTTATTTGAAGAGAGCAAAATAAACTATTACATAGGTATCACTAAAATCTTTAAAGCTATATGTAAATATTGAAATCGGATACTTTGTAGCAGATACAAAGTCACTGCTAAAAAAAGTTAAGAAACGAGTGGTCCTGTAGCACCTGAGGGTACATCTACACTATGGAACAAGGTCAAATTAAGATACGCAACTTCAGCTACGTTAAATATGTGGCTCAAGTCAAAGTAGCTTAACTCGACTTTTCGCGTTGTCCACACTGCCCAAAGCAGGACTATTGGCATTGACCAAAGTGCCTCTCTCAGTTCAAATTAGCATGTTTTAAGTAGACCTGCTAATTCAAACCCTGGAAGATCGACAGCAGCAGCTTCTCTGTAGTGTAGACATACCCTGTAGTGTAGATATATCCTTAGGGCTCATCTAGACTACAGGGAACGGTCGAAAGAAGATATGCAGATTCCACAGGAATTTGCATACCTTCTTCAGATCGCACTTTCGAAAACTCTGCTTTCGAAAGTGAAAGGAATTAAAATGTGGCTTTTTCCGTGAACCCCCCCTTTGTCGAAAAGCCATGTAGACCTCCTTTTTTGAGGAAGAGCTCCACTTTCAAAAGTGCGATCGGAAGAAGATATGCAAATTCCCACAGAATTTGCATATCTTCTTTCGACCATTCCTTGTAGTCTAGATGAGCTCTTAGAGACTAACAGAGAGAGAGAGAGAGAGAGAATATCATGAGCTTTATGAAGCAGATTGTGCCCATGAAAGCTCATGTTTCTATATATATGTTAGAGATGTTAGTCTCTAAGAGTACATCTGTGCTACAGAGGAAAGGTGAAGCTGCCACTATCAGTCTTCCAGGGTTTGAATTAGCGGGTCTAGTTAAGACACCTAATTCAAGCTGAGCGGGGTGCTCCGTTCGATGCTGGCAGTCCTGCTTTCATGAGGAGTAAGGGAAGTCAAAGGGAGAGTATTTTCCTTTCAATTTCCTGCAGTGTAGACACTACCAGAAGCTAAATTAAGCTACTTTGACTTCAGCTATGCAATTAATGTAGCAAAGTTGAATATCTTAATTTGACTTGGTCCCATAGTATAGATATACCCTTAGGTACTACAGGACCACTCATTGTTTTTTAAGTTTTTTTTTTAAGTTACAGACTAACAGGGCTACCCCTCTGAGACTTTAAAAGTCACTGCTACTCATTTTAAGTCAGTTTCAACACTATCGCAAAAAATGATGCAACATTTTTTTCAGATTTTCTTCCCATATTTTAGAACTGTTCTGCACAAGAGGTAGAGACAAAAACCATACCTCTTGTTGGTTTAAAAATTCATCACCCTTTTTAGTGGCAGTATAAATCATTAATATTTCATTTACTTGTCATCATTTATGCTACTTAATTAATTTTTGTATCTCTATCATCTTAGAAACTGAAACTAAACTAGTTAATTTAAGTTATGTTTTTCAGGCACTAGCATTACACTGTTGATTGGATTCAAAACACCGCAGTCAATGAAAGCATTAAAATACTGTATTAGTATCTTTTGAAATTTTAATGAAAACATTTTCTTGCATTGTGTAGGCACTGATAGAAATTCTGATATTCTTTCAGTGGGCATCACGTACCCAACTTCCTTTGAAAATCCCAATCTGTATTGTTATGATTCTATTGAAATTTGCTTTGCAGTACTAAAATATGGTTATTTTTACTCTTTAGATTTATTTTCTAGTTTTACATAGTAACAACTTATAGTTATCTAAAGCTGTGTGTTATAGTCTGCTGTTTTTTCAACAGTTAATTAGCCTACAATATTAAAAATATTTTTTCTCTAATTCTTTTTTTGGGGAATGTAAAATAGAAATCTGAGCAATAACAAGATCACAGATATTGAAGAAGGAGCATTCGAAGGAGCATCTGGTGTGAATGAACTGTTGCTCACCAGTAACCGTTTGGAGGCTATTCGACACAAGATGTTTAAAGGATTAGAAAGTCTCAAAACTTTGTAAGTCTACCCAAGTGGGTGTTTTTCTTCCCCTTGTGTGCCAGATCTCTACTCAAAATAAATTCCTACTTTTTTTGTAACCTTCATTTTGAAGAAAAAACTATGGCACACAGAAGCATGTTCTCGCTCTTATTTTCATTTTACACCAAGCATTTCCATTCATAGTGTGAATTCATTAACTTTGGGCCTGGCCTAGTTGAAATTCATTTGTGTGGCTTCTTGTCCACAGAAACTGTATATGCAGCTGCTGAGGCTGCTCCTGATTCTTTGAGTGGATGGAAATATATCCCTTATAGCCATGGAATTGTGCATTCTGCACTGCCACATCTTTAGTATAGAAGTTTGATTCTGTCCAGGCTAATTGTTGTTGGGAATTACACCAGAGGAAGGAGATAGATTCATTGTTATGTCCTTACCTCAATCTCTCTACATTCTGGATTACTCCTGAACTCTCTTTGGGGCTTCTCTTGCACACTAAACTTTCTAATCAACAGATCCGCCTGGGCTCTGTAGCAGAGAAAGATGCAGATATTTTTTATTATATTGCACCTAATATTTTAAGCTTTATTTAATTTTAGGTTTATTTTTATTTCAAACTTTTGATGTTGTTACTTGCTGTTATTGTGAATCTAAGTAGGAAAATAATTCTAGGGTTTATTGACAAACAAGCATAAAACCGTCAATACCTGAAACTGCATTGATCCTATAATATTTTTGAGAGAAATATTTCTTTCCCAAGGTTATTTTTCTTTTTAATATTCTAAACTTTCTACTAATTTTTAGACAGAAGTGCCCAAACTTTTCTGCTTGTACCCCCTCTTCACCAGTAATAAAATTTGTCTATCTGCACCTCAGAGTTCTGGGATCACTCTATTAGAAACACATTGGTTTCTGTTAGTTGAGATTTGTTGAGCATGTTAAGAGTGCTTTAATTTAGATGCAGGGACTGTGTGTGCTTGGGCTGGGACTGCAGCCCCTGGCTTGAAATGGTTTTCATTGTATCCTGGATTTAGAATTTGGTTCAGTGGCTCTCAACACCCCCGCTAGATAAATTATCCCAGCATTCCTATTTACAGTATGTTAATGAACAAAAATATGGACTGTGAAATGTCACCAAAATATATAAAAATTGTAACAAATAATCATGTCAATATTTAGATTGTAAAAGTAGTTGTATTATAGCAAAAAGAGCTATCACAGTTCTTAACCAGTATCTTCACATGAGCTGTAACATTACTGAAATATTCTCATAGCTAAAACACTAAAATTTTAGTGAGTTTTCATTACAATAAATAGTGTTCAAAATATGTCTTGCTTTAGTTTTTCTATTGTTCTGTAATAAACTCAAAAAGTAATAGCAAAATATTTTTTAAGTACATCAGAAGCAGGGCTAAACAACCAGTGGGGCCTTTGAACGATCGAGATGCTAAAGGTGCACTCGAAGATGATAAAGTCATTTCAGAGAAGCTGAATGAATTCTTTGCTTAAGTCTTTATGGCTGAGGATATTGGGGAAGATTGCTAAACCTGTGTCATTCTTTTTAGGTGACAAATCTGAGGAATTGTCCTGGATTGAGGTGTCAAAATGATAAACTTAACAGTAACAAATCACCGGGACCAGATGGCATTCACCCAAGAGTTCTGAAAGAACTCAAATGGGAAATTACGGAACTATTAACTGTGGTTTATAACCTATCCTTTAAATCACCTTCCGTACCTAATGATTGGAAGATAGCTAACTTAGCCAATATTTTAAAAGGGCTCTAGAGGTGATCCTGGCAATTACAGACCGATAAGTCTAATGTCAATACCGGGCACATTAGTTGAAACTATAGTAAAGAATAAAATTGTCAGACACATAGATGAACATATTTTTTGTTGTGGGAAAGTCAACATGGTTTCTGTAAAAAGAAATCATACCTTACTAATCTGCAGGAGTTATTTGAGGGGGTCAACAAACATGTGGACAAGGGGGATCCAGTAGATATAGTATACTTAGGTTTCCAGAAAGGTCTCTCACCAAAGGCTCTTAAGTAAAGTAAGTTATCATGGGATTAGAGGGAAGGTCCTTTCATGGATGGATAATTGGTTAAAAGACAGGAAACAAAAGGCAGGAATAAATGGTCAGTTTTCAGAATGGAGAGAAGTAACTAGTCCTCCAAGAATCCATATTGGGACCAATCTTCTTCAATCTATTTATAAATGATATGCAGAAAGGGGTAAACAGTGAGATGGCAAAATTTGTAGATGATACCAAACTGCTCAAGATAGTTAAGACCAAAGCAGACTCTGAAGAGCTTCAGAAAGATCTCACCAAACTAAGTGATTGGGCAACAAAATGGCAAATAAAATTTAATGTTGATAAATGTACAGTAAAGCATATTGGAAAAAATAATCCCAACTATACGTACATTATGATGGGGCTAATTTAGTTACAACTACTCAAGAGAGAGATCTTGGAGTCATTGTGCATAGTTCTCTGAAAACATCCACTCAGTGTGCAGCGGCAGTCAAAAAACAAATAGAATGTTGGGAATCATTAAAAAGGGGATAGGTCTACCATAACCATTTTATCTAAACATCTTTCTACATTTTATTACGCTTACTTACCATTTACTAAATTTCATCATATAATGCATTTAATGTATGAAGGTTTTCTTAAACATTAACCATACTGATATTCAATATAGTTAAACATTTCAGAAAATGGAGAGAGAGAGAGAGAGAGAGAGAGAGAGAGAGGTGTGTATGGTAGACCTTCTTTAAAGTAATAAACGTTAATCCTTTCTTTTTCAGGATGCTAAGGAGCAATCGTATAAGCTGTATAGGCAATGATAGTTTCACAGGATTGAGTTCTGTCCGTTTGCTCTCCTTATATGATAACCAAATTACTACAGTTGCTCCAGGTGCCTTTGATACTCTCCATTCACTCTCTACATTGTAAGTTACGTTATATTTTTAGCTTTTCCAGGACTTGAAGCCACTCACGTGTTTATAACATTTGTATTTATGTTTTTCTGCAAAATCTTGCATTGTATGTTAAGATTCCACTAAAGAAAAATACAACAGAGTATCAGAAAGTCTCTGTCCTGGGCCATTTTGAAGTACAATGCCTGTATTCACATACAAATGTTAATTCAGACAAAGTACTTTAACACATACTGACAGTGTTCCTTGATATGGACATTGGTATCTTTAATGTCTCAGGACTGCATTATTTAATATTTTTCATGAATGACCTTGGTACAGAAAGTATAAGTGTGTTAATGAAATTTGCCTGTGACAGAAGTTTAGAGGCATTGCCATTATAAAGGAGGAGCAAAATATCATAAAGAAAGAATTTGATGTCCTAGAGAAATTAATAACAAGAATTTCTGCTATAAACTGTAGGTTAATCAGTTGGAAACAACAGAGAAAGAGAGAGCGAGAAAGCTCTAGGTGAATTAGTCAGGCTCAGGAAAATAATAAGCCACCAGAGTGATGTGTCTGTTTAAAAAATAAGTAGCAGCGAATGTGATCCTTTATATGTATTTCAAGTAGAGTTAGGGAAGTATTAATGCCATTGCACAAGGCACGGTAAGATCTCACCTTGACTACTATGTACAGTTCTGGTCATCCATATTTCAAGAAAGATTAATTCGGCCCGGAATAGATGCAGATAAGGGCTATTAGGATGATTAGGGCAATGGAGGACCTCTTGTATGAGTAGAGATTAAAAGAACTTGCCGTGTTTAGGCTGGCAAAACAAAGGCTACATGAGAAGATGTGATTGCTTGCTGTAAATACTTGGAGGGGCAGAGGGGGTAAACACTAGGGGAAAATGCATATAAACTGACATAAGCAAATAGAGACTGAGGATTATAAGATGGTTTTTATCCATGAGAGGAGTGAGGTTCTGGAGCAGTCTTCTAAAAGTAGAGGGGGCAAGCTAATTAGTTTTAGGACTGAGCTTGATAGATTTGTGGATGAGATTATGACAGGATTTCCTGTGATAGCAAGGGACTAGACTCAATATCTCAGAAGGTCCCTTTCAGGTCTGTGCTCCTTTATTTATGCTAGGGTTTTAGAAGATACTCACCATGACTGCCAAAAATAGGGAAGCTTCCAGTGGTGGAAGCCCAAGGGTGACAGGTCTCCTGTGGTCACTGGCATTCTTGACAGTTTCCATTTTTTTTTAAACTGAAGTTCATAGATAGGCTAAAGCTTACCTTGAAACTTAATTCACTCTTGCTGTATGATGGAGCACTAAACCACAGTCCCATTTTCTATAAAAAGAAATGTCTGTGCAAGAAGTAATACATTTTCAAAGGGTTGTCTGCCTTCAAATCTTTTCTTAATGTAGTGGGAAGAAAAGAAGAAGGGGAGAGAGAAGAAAAAAAGTGCCTGTTTAACAAAGTCAGGTTACCAAAGAAGTAATTACTGTGGGAAGCAGCACTCAGTAAAGTATTTAATCCTCTTTCCACATAAAATGAGACACTTTACACCTAGTGACTAATCTGTGCATATTAAAGATGGCATGTTTCTAAATAATGGAATTGTCAATAGGCTTGTGGTGAAGTGAGAAGATGCCAAAAGTACTCAGACTTGTAGAAGTAAATTCATTTTTATAACTGGCATGTAATCAACTTAGCTGTCAGTTTAGATGAGAAACTTATTCTCTGGAGCAAATATAAGATGGAAATCTTGAGATGACAAATTAATGAAATAGCTGTTATCAGGTTAAAGCTAATAGTATAAAGTAATCAGCCTTCATCTCTATATTAAGTTACTGCTTTATCAGTGCAGGGTAGTTTGACAGCAAGTCAGATATTTGACAGGTTTAAATTATTTCTAAATGAACTATATCAAGATTCACTGCACAAATCCTAAATTGCTGCTCTCAACTTTGGTTTGCATATGGAATTGTTTGAATAATTTCATTTAGATCTAACTTTTTGGAAATACACATTAAACTTTCTAAAATGAAAACAAAGTTACATCATTGAAACTAGATTATGTATTGTTTGCATATGGTTCTCAGAAACCTCCTGGCCAATCCTTTCAACTGTAACTGCCACCTGGCGTGGCTGGGAGATTGGCTGAGGAAGAAACGCATTGTAACTGGAAACCCTCGCTGTCAGAAACCTTACTTCCTAAAGGAGATTCCCATCCAAGATGTGGCAATTCAAGATTTTACTTGTGATGATGGTAAGAAATACACACTGGATCTGTCAGAGCAATATAGTTCTGCACCTCTCATACATATAACATGCCATAGATCAAGAGGTCCATATTACAGGCATCTTTTTTATCATTTCATATACGTTCACTTTGATCCCAATTTAACTCCTGAATAATCAATGTCTATTCAAGAAAAAGAACATACCCAAATGTAGATGATTAAAAAGCATGCAACATTTCATATACATCTGTCAACAAGCCTTTTGAAAATAACAGTGCAGTACGGCAAATTGGTATTTTGAGGTAAAAATTTATTTTATATTTCTCTGCAAATATTTGAATACTCGTCTCTGACATCCCAGTCCTCATAATTCCAGGTTTAATAGTATGTTTGCTGATACTCAAATGTATAACTTTCCCTAAAAATAATAAGCTGCTTTTATTTACTTGAAATTACTGTATTTTTTAGAAATCACTGCATATATTACTTTACTACACTATGCTTGGGAATTGCGACCTTACTTTCATGAGGCTTTTTCTAAAAAATATGACTGTTAGAGTGCATCTAGACAGCATCCTTCTGTCGGAATAAACTACGCAATTTGTGCTTTGCAAATTGCGTAGCTTATTCCGAGTCTAGGTCAAAATAAGGCACTCTTCCGACAAATCCCTTAACTGAGGGTTACAGGGATGCCAGAACAGTGGTCATGTAAAAAGATGCGGCATTGCTATTTCGGGATACTTCTGGTATCCTGAAATAGCACCGCAGTCTAGACGTACCCTTGGATATTAAAACAGTGTTGTATTTAATAACTCCATTTCAAATTATATCATTTAACGGCGATCTCTTAGGGCACATCTACACAGCAGGGCTAAAGCTGAAATAAGCTACGCAACTTGAGCTACGTCAATTGAATAGCTTAAGTCGAAATAACTTATTTCAGCTTTTGGCGCTGTTTACACAGCAGAAAGTCTGAGGTAGAGCACTCTTTCTCCGACTTCCCTTGTTCCTCATAAAATGAGGGTTACAGGAGTCGGAGTAAGAAGTCCTCCAGCTCAACATTATTATGACATTATGTCAAAATAACTACTTGTAGTGTTGACATGGATTGTGTTATTTGGGAATAACGGCTGTGTAGATGGACCCTGTATAATGTCCATCCATGGAGCTACTGTAGTATAGAATCTTCATGTCTGTAAAGTGAAATTAAATATATTGAGTTCCTGCCAGTTCATACATGCTCTCAGAGCAAAGCTTTATTTATCTGTTTCCTTTCACTATTCAGGAAATGATGACAACAGTTGCTCCCCATTGTCTCGCTGTCCTGCAGAATGTACTTGCCTAGATACTGTCGTTCGCTGCAGCAACAAAGGCCTTAAGGTTTTGCCCAAAGGCATCCCAAAAGATGTAACTGAACTGTAAGTAGCACAAGTTCTTCCTTTTCTTAAATGCCAAGTTCAAAGTCATATTGGCTGATTCAAGAATGAGGCAGCGTAAGTATGCAAAATGAAGAACTGATATTAACCAATCAGCTGTAGTTTGAGACTTTATTACTTTTTAGAAACTGACCTGTAAATCAACCAAGAAATTCTTATCAAAGGAATTTAATATCAAACATTCTGTTTATACTGGTCAGAGGGTTCATATAATTAAGAATTATTCTAGTATTTCTAGAAATTCTTGTATTCCTATGGTTAGTTAAGTTTTTTCTTAATATAATAGTTTGATATCTGTATGTGTGTATTTAGGATATATTTTCTTGCTTATAGAGAAAATACCACATCGAATTTTCATTGTCGAACATAAAAGAAATGCAGAGAGTAAATAACATAAATAGCATCAGAACAATTAGCTATTTAAAGTTATTATCATTTTAATAGTCTAAGGAATGTTTAGTGACATATTTAAGGAAAAGGGTAATTTTTAAATTTTCTCTCAGTTCTCCAGTGGAAGTTTGTTTATTTTAATAAAAATGTTGTGAATTTGGAAAAATAATACAGATTCAACCTCTCTAATCTGGTACTCTCTGGTCTGGCAACATCCATGGTCTGGCATGATTTCAGTTAGCTGGATATCCACTTATCATCATGGGTGGCGGGTAACGTAGGCAAAAACAGTCTACACTGCCCATCCGCCCAGGAAGGGCTGGACGTGGATTGTGCGGCAGCCCCAGCCCTCAGCTGGAGTTGGGTGGTGCATGGCTGGGGGTGGAGGGAAGGTTGTGAAGGAGCATGGTCTCAGGGAAAGGGTTGTGGTTTTGGGCAAAATGGGCAAGGCTTCAACTGCCTTTCTCAGCTGGGCTTTCGCCCACTGCCCATGCTTATCATGGATGTAGCCAAGTTTCTTGCAGTCCCATAGAGTTTGTTTATAGCCACCAGTCCTGGCTCTCAGTATTCTGTGTTGTTTAGCTCTAATTTACCCTAAATGTCTTCTAAGTGCCCAGTAAGCAGTGGAAGTGTTGATAATGCTGCTAGACAACATTGACCTCCCATGGTTTGGCTAATTCTTTGGATTGGCACCAGTCAAGTCCCAAGGGTGCCAGACTAGAGCAGGTCAACCTGTAAAGATTCTTTTATGAATATTATAAAGCAAATTTTTAGAAGTGGCCTCTAAAATTGTGCATGTGGTCTGGGGTATTTGTTTTCCAGCTTCAAGTTTCAATCTCTTAGATTCTCAAGGCACTGGTCATTCTAATCGTAGATATAATTTGGTAGTGCAGATTGTTTTTTCATGTAGCCAGCTACTGAAAAGCTCTATGTATATGCACTACAAAGATTTTGGGACAACACAAATTTTACACTAAAAAGAATGCAAAAGTTCAGAAACAAGTTTAGAAAATGGGTTGTGACATCTTTGAAACTTCATCTTACATATTTTAAGAATTAAAGAAACATCTGGAAAACTCAAGAATAATAAATAGCTTTTAATATTTCATCATCTTCTATCATTACAAAGAGCGTCAGTTAATAATTAAACACACAGGAAGGCTTTGAGGTATTGTCCATCCACTCTGTTTAATATTACAATTCATTAATGGAAGTATTTTCTTTGAAAGGCATCTTAAGTGTGCACTTCAACACTTTCATACCTTCCTTGTCTTACAACTGCAATTATTCAGAAGTTTTTAAAACATCAATTACTTGTTTCATGGTAAAAACAGGATACCACAAAAACTACATTTGTCATTCCCAAAGACAAGCTAGTGAGAATTACTTTTGGCAGGCTAGTGAACAAAAGGATAACCTGTGTGATCAATTTTTTTAAGTACCTTAATTAAACCATTGCTGCCTAACACATAAATTTGACCTAAATTTAGGAACAATGACTTATAAAATTGTACCTATATAAGAAGATTTGTTTTCAGAACTATTCCTGGAACACCTAATGTGACTAAGGATATCAACATGTAGTCGAGTACACAATTACTCAATAAGCCTACACATATTCCCCCTCCCTTGCTGCCTCTGTATCAGGCAGAGGGGGAGACGGGAGACAGTGCCCGTGAGGAACCAGCTTTTAAGCCAGCCCAATATCAGTTACTTGCTACCACCAAGCTTCTCTCTGATAAATTTTATTTTGGGGAGCCCCTCCTTGTGCTCTCCTCACTGGGAACAGGATTCTCCTGGTAAGTACAGCAGATGTTCTTTGGAGAAAAGTGCAGAAATTCCTATTCATCACAGCTACACTCCAGACTAAATTAACAAACTTGTAATTTATTATTTACAATTAAAACCTTTGAATGAACTTTGGAAGTGCTGCTTATTGTTCTTTTGAAGCCAAGGAAAATCTTCTGGCTCTTTTTTAATATACCGTGGAGTCTGATATTCCCCCAGTCTGGTGTCATTGCAGTCCTCCCAGCAGCCCAGACCTATGCAGCCCTGATGGATTGGTCTCTGGAATTACCTTTCTTAGCAACTTCAGGCAGCACAACCAAAATTAGCTTCAGCTAGAAAGTCTCCATTCTCCCTCCTCCCATGGTCCTTTCCCACTGCTGATATTCAAACCGATATTCTGGGATGGCTCTCAGCAACCCAATGAGCTCTGAGACATTCAGTTTCAAAATGCTAGTTCACTTTCACCAACATGAATATGTGCCCAAATTGATATTTATCCATATTTAGCAAAATAAATTTTGGTTTATTTTTTAGAATTTTAATTTCTTTCAAATAATAATTGAGCAGCTCCTGTATTTTAACTTGTTTAAAATTGAAGGCTATACAATTTAAGTATGTTAAAATGGGTTTAATTAAATACACGTGTAACCATTGGAAATTTCAGCGATTACACATGGAGGTGGCTCCCACCTGCCCCCGCTCCAGGCTGCTGCCTCTGATGCAGATACAGAGGTAACAGTACAGGGGTGGGAGGCAGGCAGCTCCTCAGGGGCCGGGGTGCATGGGGAGCTGGTTTTTAAGCTGGCTTCCTGTGCATATCTATCCTTGGCCATCATGTCATCCTGCTGTTGAAGAAGGAAAAACTGTCACCAGTTGCAGTAGTAAAACTGAAACTTTGTGTAGTCACATGTATTTTTAAAGCATCTATCTGAACCTTATTTATTGCTTTAATACTAACTATTTTCTTGCTGGAAGTATTGATCTTTTAATTAGGTGAATAATAGTTCATTATTTTATTTTTCTGTTGTAGTTATTTGGATGGAAACCAGTTTACCCTTGTTCCCAAAGAACTTTCTAACTACAAACATTTAACTCTTATGTAAGTAACCTTAAAGTATCATTTTGTGTGAGATTGATCAAAAAGCTGCTCTTCCATTTAATGAAACAGTTACAAGAAAAACATAAAATGTAACCAACCTTTTAACAAATATAGCCCAAAGGCACATTTTATAAATGGGATCTTTTTAGTCCAGTGATCACAACACATTTTATTGAAAAGTAAATAGGCAAGAATTATAGTAAACCTGCAACGAGATGCAACATCTCACTAACGTGCAGTAGAGTATGATAGCTTCAGTACGTTTTACATAGACATACAGTTCTAGCTTCAATGAAGGCATGAAATTATTTCCGTTACAGAAAAAATTGTCATTTGTTTCACAAACATAATGCTACATTTCTACAATTGAGTAGCCTGCCACAATTAATAAGCTAATGATTGGAGAAGGGAATTAAGTCAGGACACTTCATTATTATTTCTAGCAATGCTGCTGACTTGCTGTGTGGTTTTGAACTAATCTCATAGCTCTTTATGCTTCAGTTGATGCCTATAAAACAGGTGTGTGGGGCAGTAGCTGTGTACTTCTGAAAGGAGTGGGGCACCCTCACAGTCCCCTGGGCCTTTGGAATTGTTGGGCCCCAGGACAGTTGATCCTTTCCTCCTCCACCACCTTTGGCGGGCCTAGAAATAATACTGTTTTCTCTGTGAGACATCTAGGCAGATCTTCAGCTGAATTGTCACAAATTCCATTGACTTCAGTGGATCAGCTGGAGGTGAACCCTGTAAAGTTTTGAAATACCTAGTGGCATAGGAACAGCCACAAATTAAATATTAGGCAACAAATCAGTGTAATATTCTAAAAATGCACCAGCTCCTTTTCAATGCCTTATTCTAGATTAAATGATAAATTTATTTTCTATATTTGAAAAATGGCTCTCATTTTTACAGAATTTTGGAATAGTATGAGCAGTTGCACAGTTCTCAAATATGTACAGTCTAGGTCTGCATGGAGTGTTTGTGGATTTGTGCTTCAAGAGGTACATGAGACCTACTTTGCTGTATGTCGACCTATAAAGAGCATGCATGTAGGTTACTGTTTGCTGTAGTGATAAACACTCCTGCATCATATTGGCCCACAAGAAGCATGTCTGAAAGTAGGATTCTTTGGAGTAGCGATGCTCAACACATTGCCATGTATTTTAATGTTGAAGGCTCATAAAACAAATGCAAATTACAATATCAGTTGTAGTATAACTAGTCATTCAGGCTGACATTTCAATAAATAATTTTGGCAGAGTGCAAATGCAAAACATAAACTGCAAAATTGTTCAGTCAACAATAAGGTATATTATTAAGTTTATATTCTGAAATTCTGGGTGAATATTTGCAAAAGTAGCAAGTCATGTATTACATTTTGGACAAACTGTTCATATTGAGAGATTATCTGTAAATTCCTATCTTTTCTTGTATACGTTAAAAAGGATCCAGGTGATTGAGGCATTCTTGTTTCATAAACCTATTTTATGTATATTTTTAACCTTCATGGCAGGAAATGGATGATTTTGTCAACTTACCATGAATACACCCAGGTCAATCATCATTCCAGTAGCATCATGACTTACAACTTATATTTCCATTGTTTCCTGAGTTAGAGTTCCACTATAACATTAAACAATAAGGGTATGTCTAGACTACATGCCTCTGCCGACAGAGGCATGTAAATTAGACTACCCGACGTAGTCAATGAAGCAGGGATTTAAATATCCCCCGCTTCATTAAAATAAAAATGGCCACCGCATTGTGCCGGCTCAGCTGATCGTCGGCACAGCGCGCAGTCAAGACATGGATCGGTTGACAGGGAACGCCTTTGTCGACCACTCCCTTATGCCTCATGAAATGAGGTTTACAGGAGCGGTCGACAAAGGCGTTCCCTGTCGACCAATCCGCGTCTTGACTGCCATGCTGTGCCAATGATCAGCTGAGCCGGCACAACGCGGTGGTCATTTTTATTTTAATGAAGCAGGGGATATTTAAATCCCTGCTTCATTGACTGTTGCTTAGTCTAATTTACATGCCTCTGTCAGCAGAGGCATGTAGTCTAGACATACCCTAAGTGAATGCAGTAATGAACAAATAGGGGACCCATTACTAAATTATCTGAATTATTCACAATCCTCCTCATATTTATCCTCACAACACTCCGGTGGATTAATAAGGAAGTATTATTTGTCCTCATTTGACATATGGGAAACTGAGACATGGAGCGACTGACTTACACAGTGAACAAAGTAGATCCCAATAGTGTGTTTTAACATAGTGCTGTTTGAAACACTGCTATGTTAGCCTTTAATGTGCAGCATCAGGGTCTAGACAGACCAATTAACGTGTAACATATCAGTGTGCCTTAGAAATCACACCTCTCATGGACTGATAACTGGTTAAAAGATAGTAAGCAAAGGATAGGAATAAATGGTCAGTTTTCAGAATGGAGAGCGGTAATAAGTGGTGTCCCATGGGGGGTCCATACTAGGACCAATCCTATTCAACATATTCATACATGATCTGGAAAAAGGGATAAACAGTGAGGTGGTAACATTTTCAGATGATATTAAACTGCTCAAGAAAATTAAGGCCAAAGAAGACTGTGAAGAGCTTCAAAAGGATCTCACAAAACTAGGGGACTGGGCAACAAAATGGCAAACAAATTTTAATGCTCATAAATGCAAAGTAATGCACATTGGAAAAAATAATCCCAGCTATACATAAAAAATGATGGGGACTAAATGGGCTATTATGGCTCAAGAGAGAGATCTTGGAGTCATTATGGATTCTCTGAAAACATTCACTCAGTGTGCAGCAACAGTGGAAAAAAAGCAAACAATGTTTGGAATAATTAAAAAAGGGTTACAGAATAAGACCGAATATATCTTAATGCCTATATAAATCCATGGTATGCCTGTATCTTGAATACTGAATACAGATGTGGTCACCTCATTTCAAAAGAGACATCTTAGCATTGGAAAAAGTTCAGAAAAGGGCAACAAAAATGTTTAGTGATTTGGAAAGAAGAGAGATTAAAAATACTGTTACTTTTAAGCTTCAAAAAGAGGAGACTAAGTGGGGATATAATAGAGGTCTATAAAATCATGACTGGCATGGAGAAAGTGGATAATGAAACATTAGATATTTGTTCTCATATCATAAGAACTATGGAACACCAAATGTAATTAATAAGTAGCACATTTAAAATAAACAAAACGAAGTTTTTCTTCAGTGCACAGTCAACCTGTGGAACTCCTTGCCAGAGAATGTTGTGAAGGCCAGAGTTAGGGTTCAAAAAAGAGCTAGATAAATTCATGGAGGACAAATCCATCAATGGCTATTAGCAGGGCTCGACAAATTATGGAAAACCCTACTCGCCAGGCAAAAAAGGGACTCGCCAGCCCACCCCCCAAAAAAGTGTTTTTTAATGGCATAAATTCCTAATAAGAATAAGAACAGTAATTACTAATAAGTTATTAATAAATATCACCCAAGTTATTAATAATTATCTTATAAATCTCTACCTTGTCCCTCTGCTGCCATGTCTCCTCCCCTTGCTCCATCAGCTCCCCTGGTACCTGCTGCCCCCCAACCCCTCACCCTCCTCTGCTGTCCTGACTCCTGCCCTTCTCACTGCCCTCAGCCTTCTTGAGACCTGCCCCCCTCCACCAGCCCTTCTCTCCCCCCTGTGCCCACTCCTCCAGTAGCCCCACTCTGATCATGTGAGCTACCCCTCCTCATCCCCTCTCCTAACACCTCCCTCTACACACCTGCCCTGCCTCTCTCCTCTGGTGCTGGTCCCTCCCCTGCAGGTGTCTGTCCTTCTGCTTCACCCCCAGAATCCCCTGGCACTTGCACCTTCCTTTACCCCTGTACCCTCCTGGTGCCTTCCCCTTCCCTTACTGCCCCTGCCCCCTTTGCCCTCTTTTTCCCTGATGCCCACCCCTCACCACTCTTTGCTCCCATTCCCCTCATGTCCCTCTGTGCCCTCACACGACTTGCTCCATCCCCACCTTTCTCATGCCCACCCCTTCTTTCAAGCCTTCTCCCAGCACCTCTCCCTCCCCTCTCTAGCCCCCAATGCCCTTACTCTCTCCTCTCCCAGCATCACCCTGTTCCCCCTCCCACTGACACCTCCCCTCCTGCCCTTTTCCTCATTGTCTGCACTTGGCCCCCTGGCATTTGTCTCTCCTGCACCCCTGTCCCTTGGTGCCTTCCCCTTTATTCTTCTTCTCCTGACCCCCTCCCCTCCCCTCCCCTCAGCACAAGCCCCTTCCCCATATTTTTCCCGCCCCAGCCCCAGCCCCTACCTGGCTTCTGCCTTCCACTTTGCGGGGTTGCCAGAGCCTTTTTTAATCCAGTGGTCACAGGCCGTGACATCAGGACTCCATGTCACGCCAGCGTCCTGGCGTCTGCCAGCATCCCGCCCTCTGGCTCACGCCCCGCCTCCTTGCGCCGGAGCTGCACGCAGGCAGCCCGGCGCTGAGAATCGTCGCACTTCCCCCTTCCCAGCGGCACTCTGCTCCTCCACCAGCCGGCGGATCGGATGGGGCCACGCCGCCCATAGTGCGGGTTTCAGCCAGCCCGTCACAACGGCCCACCGGGCCAGTCTGCCCCTGCACTCACCAGCTGGTAAAATCTACTCGCCACGGGCGAGCGGGTGAGTGTATTTGTTGAGCCCTGGCTATTAGTTAGAATGGGTGGGATGGTGTCCCTGGCCTCTGTTTGTCAGAAGCTGGGAATTGGCCACAGAGGTGGGATCGCTTGATGATTACCTGTTCTGTTCATTCCCTCTGGGGGCATCTAGCATGAGCCACTGTGGGAAAACAGGATGCTTTTGATCTGACCCAGGATGGCTGTTCTTATGTTCTCCATAAATGCATTACTCCTCCATGTAAACCAGCACATGGAATCATACCCATGGTCACAAAGTAGGTAAATTAATCTGGGTCTTCTGTGCCCCAAGGATGTTAAAATGCAATTAGCTGGCTAATTGTGTAGTCAATACAATTTGTATCGACTATATGATTCATTGATAAGTACCGCTATGCAGAGCCATAGCAGGTAGCTCCAGGAGCCATCTTGAGCCAGGACAGAGCAGTCCTGGCTCCTGCAGCTCCGGAGCCACTCAAACTGCGGCTATGCCTTTTAAATGTAGTAAGAGCCTCTGGGCTCTCACTACATTTAAAATGCAGAGACACAGTTATCAATGCGAGCTGGGACTACTTGGTCCTGGCTCATGCTGAGTCCAGCAGCCCCAGTTTGCGGCGGACAGATTGCTCCGGCACCACCACCCCTTCACGACAGCCAGGGCTGGCCATTGCAAACAGGGATTGCTTGGTGGCAGTGCTTCTCAGAAGTGTCCCTATCTCCCCTCCCCCCTCTCCACTGCCTCTGGCAGTGTTGGGAGGGGCAAAAGGCACCCTGGAGACAGTGCTGAGGGACACCGGCTTTTAAGCCGGCTCCCCTCAGCACTGACTCCTGTCCCCCCGCTTGCTGCATGCCGCAGAGAGCATGGCACTCTGCTTTTGAGATGTACAAGAGCCCTTGTACATTTCAAAAGCAGAAGCGCCCGCAGTAGGAACCGGTGCAAGTGGGGACTGAGCAGTCCCTGCTCACACCATTTCCCCGCTGTGCCTCTGCCCCTTGCAGAGATGGTGCTGAGGGGAACCAGCTCCTGCTTCCCTCCCCTTTGCTGCCCCTGATAGAGGCAGCAGGGGTGGGAAATGACTAGTCGGGTTGCTACTTGACTATCAGATAAGCATTTGCTTATTGGATAGTCGACTAGTCACTTACATCCCTTCTGTGCCCCAGTCCAATATTGCATCCCATGGATCCATCCTCCTTCACTTCTTTTCTCTTTCTGGTTCCAAGTATATTGTGCTCCATTTTATGTGGCTGACATGTTGATGAGTACATTATAGGTTTGTCATCTTAGGTTTTCTAATGGCAAATGCTGATGAAGAAGCCTGTTGCATACCATTTCTGCCATTACTTATTCAATAATATTGCTAGACAATCATAACTAAAGTATTGATAAGAGTACAATATTTGAGTTAATGCTGTTGTTTGCTTAGGAATGCTCTAAAAACAATAATGAAATAATCATCATAAGCAAAGCCAAGAGAAGGTAGAACAACAGTATGAAAAAGTAGAACCAACTACAGTTTCCCTTATCATGATCTATTTCCAAATTTTCCACATCAAATACAGTACTCTTCTAAGTTTGTTTCACCAGCCTTCTTAATCTAAATAAAAGGAAAAGATTTTATTCATGAGAATATGGAGCAGCCACAAGAACTTCAAAACTTTCATCCGTGCAGACCCAAGATTTCACATGTTATAGGAGCATTGGAAGTGAGGTACAAGGTTTGGGAGGGGGACCTAGTTTAAAATAGCTTGACCTATGCTTTGAGACTTCTAGATTAAGAATGTCTGGTAATACATATTCATATTTCATTAGGAAGGTAGCTAGAAAGATTTCCACTTAAAATTATCTACCTATCTCTCTATTCCCAGTTCACCTGCTAGTGAACATAATGGTCACTGGCATTATATAAGAATGCAAGATATTGAATTGCTTGGCCTTTTATCCTTTGAAATGAGAATATTTTCATTTATCAATGTAAACTCTTGCTTGGTTTGTATGTAGCATGTAACAATAAAATGTTATTTAAAATTATGTTAATAACATTACTACCTCTACTAATAAAAATCATATGCTATTTCAGTTCTAGAATAAGGCGTTTCAGAATTTGTGCAATCATTTTAAGGACTGAATTTTTGAATTTGTATTTTTTAGAGATTTAAGTAACAACAGAATCAGCACTCTTTCTAACCAGAGCTTCAGCAACATGACTCAGCTGCTCACCTTGTAAGTTTAACTGTATAACAATGAGTGTATGAAACCATAACAATGTTTATTGTCTTGAAAAGACAACCCATTAATATTAAAACTTGCTTGATTTGGAGGCTGTAAGATAACTGTTTCTGAACTGGCTATGAATGCAAAAATGTACATTTGATATGCTCTTCGTTGTATGTATGTGTTTGTTTATTTATTTATTTGCCTTATTTTATATGCTTTTAGAATTCTTAGCTACAACCGTCTGAGGTGTATACCTGCACGGACATTTGATGGGCTGAAGTCACTTAGGTTACTGTAAGTAGTTATTTTATGTTGAAAGAAAAATATTTTATGGAATAACAAACTTGGAAACCCATAGGTAATTAATAAATCTTCAACCCCCAATGAGTACTTGAACAAAAAAAATACAAAGAATCACAAAATATTACTTGGCTGCTTTTTATTATTCAATTAAAATGTGGATCAGGGAGTATAAATAGGTGCATACAAAGAGTGTTCATTGCACCATTTTCTGTTCTATCTCTTGTGTCTTTTTTCTCTTACGTCATGTTCTTGCTTGAAAGATTCACTGGTGCATATCTTAAAATGTCCTAGTCTAAGTATTTTATTTTTGCCATTAGATTTTAAATGCATTTTAGCATTCCCTTAATAAATTGCTTACTTTCTTTCACTTAAGTTTAAGTAATTTTCCAACACAAAATTTGATGAACAAAATATTCTGTAATTTAACCCAGTTTATTTTAACAGACAGACTTCTATTTTAGTCTTATTTGTGTGTTGCTTTACCTTATTTAAGTGTTTGGTGCACAATGCACCACTTCTGTCTGTAGATTCCTTCAAGTGTTTGCTGTTCAGTATCAGAGCTTTAGGATTGGTCGCCTGAATTACTATATTCTGATATCTGGAAGGAAGCATAAATCTTATTAGGAACTAGTTTTTTTAGGGCTGGTTCTGAAGGTGGCAAAACTTGTGGATGGGCCCATATCAATAGGCTCCAATGTAGTGGGCCAGAGAGTCCTGCACAAGTTCATTCCTCATGTGAACAAGCTAAGCTGAGCCTATTTGTTGACTCAAAGTACAACTGACAAGATTTAGGATGTTGATCTTTTTGGCCATTCCAGTGGTGCAGAACAGCCAACAATCCAGTTTTACCATCTGTTAATCAATTTGCCTTATTGAGTTTCCTGCTGGCACAGAGCCACTGAAGGTATTTCATACCCAACCCACATCCTGATTTATTGTTGGATCAGGGCCTTTGGAGGTATAGTTCTTTAATTGCCAGCCATGCATGTCACCAGGCACTGCTTAGTTTCTGGAGCTGCATGCCTCTATCAGATTTGAGGGAGTGGCATTGGGATAGAGAATATTTCAAGCCATAAGTTCATTTTCCTTGCTTCTCCTGCCCTTACCTAGGGCTCCTCAGAACTTCATTCTTAGATGCTCCTACTACCTCACTGGGAATTTCTTCCAAGACCCTTCTCCTGGAAGATCCTCCTCCCCTTCCATTACGGCCTCCTTCCCAATTGCTGATGCCCCCTACCTGACAGTTTCATACTGCCTGCTACGTGCTGTTTCCATTATTACCCTACAGTTATCCTGACCCTACACTTTCTGTGCCTCAGCTCCATGTCCCTCCCCTTACTTTCTTTCAGCTAATATATCCCCGACTCTGTTCTCTCCCCTAAGCAAAATGTCCCTGCTCTTCTCCCAGCAGATTTGCACTCTTCTCTAGTTTATGCCCCCAAACTAGTGTTTCTCTCTCCCCCAGTTTAGCTATCTTGTCCCTATCTTACTTTCCTCCTGAAAAAAATCTTTCTGCACACCCATCCTCGTAGCAACCCTGGCCATCGTTGCACCACCCAGCCAAGCTAAACATGTTTTGTCTTGAAAAGACACACCGTGAATGACAAGGGATAGTGAGGATGGAGACACATATACTGGGGATTTCTAGTCATATACCAGCTACTTTGTAAAATTATAAACAGGATAACTTGTCAAAGCAACCTTTGTTCTCAGTGGTAAAAGGAGGTAAGCACCAGCCACCCAAGCTATCACCAGTTGTACCCCTTTGATATTCAAACCTGGAGCGTGTTCTAATTGCAGAACCACTCACTCTAGTCCAAAGCCCTAATAGAGCATCTGTTGTATTATTCAATAATCTACCACAACTGAGAGCAACTTCTGTGCCTTGTACAAGTGGTGTAAGCTTCCTGCTAGTGTCAACACCTGCTTCCTAGCAGGTGATTAATTCTCAAAGAAGGCAGCTCAGGTAATAGATTGGAGGTACAGATAAGGTGATGAAATTCGTCCAAGCACTGTACACAAAATGAGATCTACCCACATGACTCACCAAAATGAGACAATTGCCCACAGTATATTATTCAAATTATTTAAGAAGCAATCTGAGCTCCACTGGGCTTCTTGAGTTTGGCTTCTCCTATGTGGGAGTTCAGTATTCTTAAGGGATCTGCTAAGTTCTAAATGCAACCCACTTATGGCACCAAAATGAGAGGCCACTCATAGTAAAGTGTGCAATTCTGTGGTTCCCCCTCTTCTTTCTTACCCAATGAATGAAACATTTTAAATGTCATAATTAATATCACTAGATTCTGAGTTATCATTACCAGATCTGACTGAGGCAGTTCACACGCCTCAGCTATTGTTTCATGATCTCATATTTGTACCATATTATTCACATTTGAGGTTTTTTTTTCCCCAACCACCACAGCTAGAGTTTTGCTGTTTGTTTGTTTTTTAAATGAGAGCCTGGAGGACAAGATAGTAGCTTCAGAGATGTGCCTTTACAGAATACAAACACCAGCAGTTTCCAAATCCTGGTTCAACCCCTTCAGCTAATCACTACCCTTTGCACTTCAAATAACTACTCCACTAAAGGGAGTTCCTTGTTATCAGGGCCTGCCCCCCACCAAGTTGTGATCCTGTCAAGATGGCAATATTGAAGAAGAATAAGGAACTCCAGACTGATTCAGAAAATAGTGTTATACAAAGCAACCACATAACTTCATAAGGACCCATGCAAGAACCCTGTTCAATTGTCCAGGTCTGTGACTATCCATCACAATCATTCTAAATCCTTGCATTACGCAAATGCTTCAGGATTTCTGACTCACATAAAACGCTGCTGCCACAGTAATTATGAACCCCAAAACACAGCATATGACCTGCAGCTCTGTTACTATCCACCACCAGTAAGGGCAAAGAGAATGGAGAAGGGATGGTAGGATATTGATTTTTGCAGTGGAACCAGCAGTGTGTAGTAAGAGGTATTCTTTTTGTTGAGGCCACAATTCCAATAAGCCAATTCAGGCACTTGCACATGTCAATGGGAGCCTCTCTGCAAAAAGGGGTGCTCAGCTGATTGGTGTTGCCTGGAACATATCCGGTCTTCCAAGGGTGGAATTTCAGGCAGATGGGGGGGCAGCAGCCATGAGCTCCAGGACATGGCTTGCTATCCATCCCTTTCCCAGGAGGCTAAGGGAGTCAGGGGAAAGTACTTGCATTCCTGGCATGCCTCTCACACCTGGCTGGTGAAGGGAGCTCACTGATGTGAGAGGCATGCATGGAATGCAAGCGCTTTCCCCTCACTCCCTTAGGGTAAGTCTACACTTGCTCCCTCATTCGGACTAGGGATGCAAATGTAGCCGATCGAAATTGCTAATGAAGAGGGGATTTAAATATCCCGCGCTTCATTGGCATAATCTCGCCCGCGCGTTATTCCACTTGCCAGCTGATATTGAGGAGTAACATTAGTTTGAACCAAAGGGTTTGATTCAAACTAACACGTCCCGAAGCGCACTTCCTGGTTCGAATCAGCTGGCGAGCGGAATAACGCGCGGGCAAGATTATGCCAATGAAGTGTGGGATATTTAAATCCCCTCTTCATTAGCAATTTCGGTCAGCTACATTTGCATCCCTAGTCCAAACTAGGGAGCAAGTGTAGACATACCGTTAGTGTCCAGGGCACAGGATGAAAAGCTAGCCGTGCCTTGGTACGCACAGCTTCTGTGTCTTCCCCCCCCTCCCACACACACACACCTGCCCAAAATTCCACCCTTACTGCCTTCCTGATCTGAGGGCAAGTGTACATGATTGCCATATTAAAGAACCATGCTTCTGCCTATACAGCGGAATCACAATTCCCTACTGTTGTTATAATTAGAGCAGGTCAGATATGAAGTGTGATCCAGGTCTTATGATACTAGCCCTGAAGCCAAGGTTCAATTCTCATCTGAATCACAGACTTCCTGTGTGATCTTTAGCAAATTGTTTAACTTTGGTGTGTCTCAGTTCCCTATCTGGAAAATGGAGATACTAGTACCTCCCTGCTTCATAGGGTTGTTGTGAGAATAGATACATTAAACATGCAGATGCTGTGATCACATGGGCCACATTAATTACCTTAGAAAGACTTTTTTGTATAGAAATGACTTAATTTTTTTTCAGGAAAAGAATTGTATTTGAAATCTGTTGGTTTTTCAACAATCTGAAAATCAAAATTTCCAATTTCAGTTTCTTGAGAAATGTCCAGTTATCCCACTGGGGAAAGATGAGCAGAGGTTTTTGGGTTTTTTTCTACTTTACTGTTCATTGAAAAAAGATTCCTGCATGAATTGCCCTTTTTTAAAAAGCCCTAGTTATATGCTGTTTGTTGCGGGGGGGGGGGGGGGGTGGGAGTGTTTCTATCCACATAGGCAAGTTAGAAAGCATGTTATAACACAGCTGAACCAGACGTTTCAAATCTGCAGTTACTTTGTATTGTATATACAGGGCATTAGTTAGCAGCTGGATTTTGTTTTTATTTCATGTTTTTAAAAACACCTTATACAACTTTATTCGTAAGCCTGGATATATCTAGAATAGATGTATGTGTGAATGAAAGCTTGCATAGAGAGGGAGGGAACTCTGCTGAGTAGGTCTGCCCCAGTATGACTGAATCAGCCCTGTGTACTTCATCAATAAATAATTTTATTTTGTGATTATATTATTATCAGTTACAGACACACAATTGATTTTCATGAACCTTTGTTGCATATGTGTTTATCAGTGCATTAAAAAAGCAAAAAAGAGCACAAACACAATCTGTGCTATTCTAGTTGAGCTGCTGAAAAGTTAAATAATTACTTTCTCTGTTTTTCCTGTTTTGAACTCACTAAGTACTACTGTGTTAATCGTTGATCTGCATCTCTCTTAAGCAAGTTTTATTTTTAATTAAAAATAAAATGTTTAGTCCAAATTTGGAACAAAAATCTGATAAGCAAAGAGATGGTCTTGGGAAGGCTGCAAATCCGCAGGAAGTGAAATTGAATGTGAAACTGAACCAAGTTTTTAAAATCACAAGCCTGCAAAGTTAAACTGCTGAGTTCTATACATCTATAGTTTTTGAAATATACTTATTTTGGTTATTTTCCCCCCTTTAGGTCATTACATGGCAATGATATTTCTGTTGTTCCCGAAGGAGCTTTTAATGATCTTTCAGCATTATCACATCTGTGAGTATTCAGTCATATATTATTTTATGTACATGTATATTGATCTCCTGCTTGGATCAGCATTTCATGAAAGACTTTTTTTTCTTGAATAACATCTTGCTATTTTGCTCAGTTTTCTGTGAGCTACAAAGAGCAAAGGTGAATTGAAACCATTAAATGTGCCCATTGATGTTTAGATGAAGATATTGAATCTGATCCTTGCAAGAGGGGAGAGGATTTATTACTGTGTCCCTGAGTTTGACATTGTTGAACAGGTGCAGTTTTTAAGTGTCTTTATGTGTATTCATCTGTTTTGTTGTAAGCAACTAATGGTCCAACTTTGTGTCAGATGTATTCAGCATCTGGGAATGTCACAGAAATTTGAAGGAGTACTGATTAAGTTTGGTGTCATCCTTATTTACAGTTTATTCAAATGTGCTATCAGGATGACATGTGCATGAAGACCGATTAAATCAATATGAGGAACTTGAAAGGGACAAATAGAGAGATGGAGGTTATGAAAAAAGAGTGAAAGGAATTTATTTTATACAAAGTAAAATAACAAAGTGGTTTCAGCCCTCTGAGTTTTTGTCTTTCCCTTCCCTGATTCCAAGATGGCAGCCATTAGCATCTTTGGTTATGCTCTTCAGAAGATTTTAAAAACATGTATGATCAAATAAGTCTGACCTCCTCCTTATTCCCCTCCTCCAAAAAAAAAAGTTGTTTGTCTTTTGTACTGGCAGTTAGACTTTTGAGTGGACTAATTTTCCTCATCACAGCTCTACCTGGTGACATTTTTGTGCCATCTTGTGGTGACATAGCATTGTCTCACCATATCAGCTGACAGAGCCTACTTCTGCTTTTCTGAAGCGCTGATTATGCATTCCAGCTATCCCCTCCCCCCACTTCTAGAAAGGATAAAGTTCTATCATCTTCTTCCTCCTCATCTCTTCTTAAGAAGGGATATTTCTCTCCCTCAGTCTGAAGCTGGAACATCACTCTTCTCTTGGGAGCATATTCCTTCTCTCAGAGAAACATTTCCTCTTTTTCTCTTGAGCAAGAATAGGGAGGGGGGAATATCTCTCATATGAGTAACATGGCAATAAGGAGATAAAAAGCATCTATAAAACTGGGTCTATTTTTTATTGCTCCTCATTCAGCTTGACTGAATAAGTGGGTTCTGCAGAGTAAATCATAGAAGTGCTTCCTGTTAAGTCTGGAAGAATGCAGAGCATTTCTGCAATCTTCACTCTGTTCAGGGTGTTGGAGCAATACTCTGATCATTTCTCCTGGGATCATTTCTCTTTCTCTGAAGGCCCAGTGGTGTGTAACAGTCTCAAAGCAGTGGAATACTAAAGTCATTTCCGGGACTGCCTATTGAAAAGGTGGACACATACCAGACTTATTTCTTTATGCCACCAGCATAACTTCATTTCATAGCAGCACAATAGGAACCATGGGTTCACTAATGTTATAAGTGACACACTGAATGTATTCTCTACATTAGCCGCAAAACATTTTGCTCCCACCTACGCAAGTTGTAAGAACACTTGTGCTGTCTAGCACGGAAACTTTGACTGTTACAGAAGGCACTTTACAAATTGAGTAATTCAGAAAATCTTTTAAAATATTTTAAACAATAAAATTGCTCAAATTATTAAAAATAAAATTTTAACTGTTACATCCAACTGAATTCAAGATAAACAGGCTTTCCATAGAGACCACTCAGGGGAGAATGATTCGGTGGAACTTGCTAAAAATGTTGCATTATTTCAGATTATTAGTGGCAGAGACCTGTCCCTCCCTAGCTGCATATCTTTTGGGCCTGCCTTCAGCACTGAGCTTGCTTGGGGAATCTCCTTACATAATCATGTTGAGGAGATCAGCAGCCATAGCTTTATATTCTTTGGCAGAGCTCCAAAGAGGAAATAATTAATCAGAGTTTTGTGGGGAGAAAGGTAAAAGCAAATGATTTATTCAGGGCATACATCAATGGAGTGGAATTGAGAAGTATATTTTTAAAAATAGTTTTCCCATTTTTTGCAGGCTAGCCTTAGGCCCCAGTTGATGATCCATAGGAGTACAAGGGTTTTACTTCATCCTCAGGCTAACTTAACTTCCCACGACAAAATTTCTTCTGCAGCTGTAGATACTCTTTGTTAAACTCAAATAAATTGGCCATTTAAGCATAAAGGGTGATACTGAGCTCATTAGCATCAGTTCTCCAAAGTCCATACTAATATAACTGGGAACAATGGCTAGCATTCTGGCAAAGTTTGCTGCTGAGTCCTAATTTCAAAGCCAAGATCCAGGTAATCCACGTACTGCATTTAGGTTCTAGCAATTTTCTGCTGATAATAGATTTGGTTTTGTTATGTAAAACAAACACATAAAACTCTCATCTTTTTTCACCCAGAGCTATTGGAGCTAATCCTCTGTACTGTGATTGTAACATGCAATGGTTGTCCGACTGGGTAAAGTCAGAATACAAAGAACCTGGTATTGCACGTTGTGCTGGACCTGGAGAAATGGCAGATAAACTACTTCTCACAACTCCATCTAAAAAATTTACTTGCCAAGGTACTGTTTTATATTTCTTCTTATGTGACGCAAATTTTGAAATTGTACACCTGAATAGTTAAGTTGTGAAATGATAGAATAATCCCATACTCTCTAAAGTTATTCATCATAACATCTTCACTGTTGGGTCCTTTGTCATGGACAGGTCCAAAGTGGATACTTCTCATACTCAAAGTTATAAAACCATTGGTTCCAGCAAAGAGCATATTGATCTATGCAGTTCCTTTCTAACAAAAGTTGTAGAAGCTGCTTCTCTGGTTCACAGTGAAGTATTATCCCAAATTGCATTGCTGCCTGTCTCAAACTGACACTATTATAACAATTACCTTATTCCTCAAATAATATAGTTTCACTAACTTCTGGTACCTCATTCTCAAAATTTCCAGCAAAACTTGGAAACATTTTCATAATTATTAGGTAAGTGAGCCTTGCAGTTTTTGCTGCATCCAAGGAAATGGATTGGATTATACCTAATATTGTGTCTCCGGTACTAGATGCTTCAAAGGGAGGTACAAGAAACATGAGATAATTGCTCTCCATGATGGTCTCATCCTATTTCCCAATAGGTGAGAGTGAAGCAATCATTTTAAGTTTTATCTTTTTGCCAGTACTCTTTTTGTTCACATAAACTTTTATTATTCTGGATGTTATTATCAGTCTCTTTT
This sequence comes from Pelochelys cantorii, assembly GCA_032595735.1. Taxonomy (NCBI): domain Eukaryota; kingdom Metazoa; phylum Chordata; order Testudines; family Trionychidae; genus Pelochelys; species Pelochelys cantorii. Next base: position 32,289,169 of record CM064331.1, read on the forward strand.
AAGAATCTGATGCTGCTATTCAGTCTCTTTTAAGAATCTGAATAAGTTTGTGGCCTCAAAGGATCTGGGCTATCCTAACGCTTGGCTCTCGTGTGAAACAGGACTTCTGTTATTTTACATATTATTTTTTCCCCACTCCATTTTTTTTCTTATTTTTTCTTAAACTTCTTAAATGTATGGAGTACTTATGCTGCTCTTCTTTGTCTTTAGATTGTTAAATACTTTAAAGTACCCAATAAAAAGATCTATAAATATGGTGGTATATTGGTACTGCTTAAATTGATAACTCCTCCTGAAATGCTTGATAAATGTAAGCTCAGTTTTTCCATGCAAGATTATTGTGGCAGTGATTTAAGTTTATAGACAGAGAGAATTTCAAACTCTATTGATTTTTTCATCTCTTAGCAAAGGCTTCAAAGACATGGTGGGCCTAAAGATGCATCCTATGCTCTTTCCTAAAATAGTTATAGAATTCTGCCCTAGTTGATCTCATCAGAACATTTTTTTTTCCTTTTTCAGCATTCTCATCTCAATGAGGCTCCTCTCCACAAGCTTGATGATGGGAGGCCATCATGCTTTTAGTAAATTAAAGCCTTAGAATGTCCAACTTATTTGTTTTGAGTTTTACGCTAATTCATTAGGCTTTGCTGTCCCTAAGAGAACTATTGTTATGGCCTGACACGACTGTTACTCTGAGACCACGTCAAGGCCAGTTCCTTTCAGACAAATCTGCCGCCACAATCATCCAATCTAACTTGGAGATTTGCAGCCACTCCCTGCAGTGAGTTGAAAGCCCTGTAACACAGTAATAGAATCGTACAATAACAGAACCAGAAGGGACCTCGAGAGGTCATCAAGTCCTCTCCCCTGCACTCATGTCAGGACTTAGCACCCCCCTAGACCATCCCTGACAGATGTTTGTCAAACCTGTTCTTAAAAATCCAATGATGGAGATTCCACAACCTCCCTAGGCAATTTATTCCAGTGTTTAACCACCCTGACAGGAAGTTTTTCCTAAAGTCCAACCTAAATGTCTGTTACTGCAATTTAAGCCCATTGCTTTTTGTCCTATCATCAGAGGTTAAGAAGAATTATTTTCCCCCTCCTTCTTGGAACAACCTTTTAGATAATTGAAAGCAGGTATCATGACCTCTCTTTAGTCTTCTCTTTTCCAGACTAAACAAACCCAGTTTTTTCAGTCTTCCCTCATAGGTCATGTTTTCTAAGCCTTTAATAATTTTTGTTACTCTTCTCTGGACCTTTCCCAGTTGTTGCTTACAACACTCCTGTTAATACATCCCAGAATGATGTTTGCTGCTTTTTTTTTCCCAACAGTATCATATTGTTGACGCCATCGTATTAGTTTATGGTCCGCCATGACCCCTAGATCTTTCCACAGTGCTCCTTCCCAGGTAGTCCTTTCCCATTTTGGCTTTACTCTTCAGGCCTCCTCCCTCCCCTATGCATATGTCAGTAATTTCTCCCTCTTGCATAGAATGCATTTGGCAGCAGGGACGCTGGGAGGGTTCTCCAGTGGATGCCTGTGCTGGAACCAAGAATTTGGAACTTTGGTGGTTTCTGCTTTGGTCGCATGTAGGTGCACAGACCTAAGAATGGTAGTTTCTTATAATATATGTAGTCAGAGAAGAAAAATTGCAGGGAACTCCTTTTTATCGATGTTTGGGTTGCTATTGAAAGCAAAATGTAGTGCTGATGTTGGCTTGTGTAACAGGCAGCTACTATCCAATAGAAAACAGCTTTTCCAGTGAAAGTCCCTTCTGAGTGGTACAAGATTCACATAAATGACTCATTGAAAGATGGTGAATTAGTTTTGGAAGTTATAGGGACCTCTCCTGATTTACTTTTTTCCTTAGACTTTTTTCCCCTAGGATTTTTTTTTATACATACTTCTAACAGACTCTCAATCTTTTACTTTTGGCCTTTCACAATCCATGCCCTGCTTCTAGAGATTCCAGGGCCTTGTGGTTTTCTCATACCAGGTAAGGTTGTAAATAGCCTTTGAATGAGTTATCTGGTTAAGACTAGACCTTCTGACCTTCCCTATGTGTACCTCAAGCGGATTTCTTTCCTAAAACATGCATGTTTAATGTTTGCATCCCTCCCTTTCCTTGGATAAGTTTATGGGTGATTATTTATTATATGTTATACAATATCACTGTATAAATAATCTTGATATCCTAAATAGCCTGTATTCAGGATTGAAAATTAACTACCTTATAGAAATGATGGTTACCACTGCAGTGTGATTGCATTGTTCTGTAGTTAGGAACCTTAGGAACAACTTTTGTTGAATTGTAACTCAATGTGGACATTTAGTATAAAATTAGGTCATATGTTGGTGAGAAAAGGATTACTTAGGGCCAAGTCAAGTCAGGGCTAAAGAGTTTCTCTTCCAACACATTCTTTGTGAGAAAATTTTGTTTTGTTTATATTATTTTTCCTTTAAAAAGTGTTATGTAAACAATGCATCTTATACATCATACAACAGCCCTTCAGTATTTAACAGATTTATTTGATGAGCAAAGCATATATGCATGTGATGGGACTTTTATATAATGTACAGCAGGGATGGGGAACCTCAGGCCCAGAGGCCAGATGCAGCCCCCAGTTTGCCTGGATCTGGCCCTTGAGGCTCATGGCCCTCCCCCCAGCATTGGGGAGCTTGCTCTGGCACTCCAGCCTCCCCGCTACCCTATCACAGGGCTGGAGCACACAAAATCTACTAGGCAGGGGCCAGGGGCCCCCTAGGCACTGGTGTGGAGGGGAATGTGAGGAATATCTTTCTCCTTCTCAGTCGGGGGCCACATCAATGAGGTTTTGGGGCCCCCAACTGATTTTTCTGTGGATCAGCGGCCCCCAACCCAAAAAAGTTTCCCCACTCCTGATGTACAGTTTTGAGCAGTCGCCCGTGGGTCTCATTCTTCTTCACATGAAGCCCTCTTTATTTACACTTCCAGAGAAGCATGAAGGGCCATAGTGAAAATGAAAATCTGGTCCTAGAGCCCTTCACTGCTTTTATGCTTTACAAAGTAAAGGACTATTTAAAGCATATCAGCAAGGTAACATAGTATAGAAATATATGTCCTTTCCTTCCCTATAGGTCTAGCCTAAGACATTCACATTATTTATCTTAACCTTTGTATTATTTCCATTTATATCTACACACCTAAGGACTTTAAAGTGTTAGCCTACATTTGCATTAAGGATTAATGTGACCACAAATTATTTTTAAAAATATTTTTGAGCAAGAGTTGAGTTTTTTTTTCTCACATAGTGTTTCTATCATTTAAGCTGAATTCACATTATACAATGAAAATTAGAATGTTGGATTCTGTCTAATTAGGGTAGAGTAAACTGACTTACATTAACCATGAGTTGGTAGAAATTTCACCCAAAGCTCAAAACAGCTCTTGATATGTAAAATACGTATTTCTTCCTTTTCTCATACACTGTGACACTTAGTGGCCTTAGTTGCTGTTTCGGTATTCCTGATACAAAACTACAGATTACCAGAAATCTCCCAAAACAGCCTCTTCTCTCAGGATTTCCACTTAGATTTTTAGACCAAAGAACTTAAGAGGAAAATCAACACTATAGATATGATTATTTTTTAATATAAAGATAACCAAATAAAGATTTTGTTACATAAGCAGGAAAGGCAAGTGTCAGCTATGTGGGATATTCAGAAAAGACGAGGAAATAAAGATAAAGGATTACAAAACAGTGTTATAATTGCCGATTTCATTTTTTCAGTACATCCCACTTGCTCCATTTTTGCTTGATTTAACCATTGAGTCTTTTTGACATTCAGTCAGGCAGGACTTTTCAGATGATAATTTTATGGCATTTGTTTCAACTTGCATAGCTCTGTTGTTTGTCTCTTTAACAGGAACTTAAATTGGTTTTAGACTTCTTGTTTGAAATAAGGCAGTGACCCAAGAATGGTCAGTGATCCATATACAGTTTGTGTGATTGGTCATAAATACCACTTCCTTACTGTAGCTTAGTGCTTTTTATTTCTTTACATTGTAATACAAGCTCTGCCACAGAGTCATACCAACAACAACAGTTTTGAAAGTGAACTAATATCAGCTTCTGCCTGTGCTAGAATCATCTTTGAGGGCCTAGTTTTGGTTCCTTTGCCCCATGAATGCCATCTTCATTACAACAGAATCTCCCCATTTAACTCCCAGATAAAATGTTTGACTATCGCACAGGTTGGCAAGAAAAGCATGGAATATAATTTGTAATTTATTTACTATTTGGTTTAAACAGCATTCTAGTGAACTACTTTAAATGATAAAATTCTTCAGTCATTTTGAAGTATCTCTGATTTTCTGGCCAGGATATAATGTTAATATTAGATCTTTTTTTTTTTCATATGAAAAGTCTGTGTCTGTTTTAGGTGATTTTATGCCCACCAAATTTTCCTTTAATGTTGACTTACCCCAAGAGCACTCTCAGCAATGTGTGTTCACTCTGCATTCAAGTAACAAATCCTGTATTACACCAAGGGAACAAGTCTGTGTCACATGCTGGAAGGGCCAGCAGCAACAGACAGATTTAAACAACTCTCTTTGCCTGGTCCCCAGCCACTATCTCTTCTCAATAGTTATAATGTGCAGTCACAGCATTATTCAATAAAAGCAACTAATGCAGGATATTTATTAGGGATGTCAATGTGTAGACGACTACATGATTAACCAAAAAGCCTGGGTTTATCTGTTAGTCCTGTCGACTACACACATTCCCCACCTGCTTGCTGCCCCGTATCAGATTTAAATCTATTAGAAGCAGCAGTGTAGGGGGCAAGGGGGCTGCCACGAAGCAGCCTCTGTCTGCTGCAGCCCAAGCTCGCCACAGTCAGAGGCTGCTCTGCAGCAGCAGCCCTGTCCGCGGGGGGTCCAAGCTCGCCAGGGACAGAGGCTGGTTTTTAAAGTGGCTCCTCTCGCAGAACAGCTCCCACCTGCCACCCCGTGCTGATGCCTCTGAGTTAGAGGCAGCAGTGCAGGGTGGCAGGCGTCTCCCTAGGAGTGGGACCAGGAGTGCACTGGCCTCCATGGACTATTGAATAGTCATGTACATTTCATGCAGTTACATGACTATTCCGTTACATGCTATCTAACATCCCTATTGTTTATTGCAAATAGCAACAAGTTGAAGATTAGCAAATTAAAGTTGTAGAATATAATATTGGGAAGGAGCAATCAGATGTAAACTTGACTTTATTGCAAAGCACCATAGGTGTCTCAGGGAATTACAAAAATTGTTTTTGTCAGGCTGCTCCACCAAGCTCTATCAAATCAGTTGAATATAACTGTGCCTCAGCTGAATCATAGACAGCTTCCTGCCCTATTGAGTTGTAACATATTCTAAATTTTCAACTTTACTCTGCTTATTTATGACTTTCAGAATAACACAAAATTCTTTTCAGCTTTAAATAATTTTTCCCTTTGTGTAGGACTACAAAAACAATAAAAATGCAAGCCTCTACTTTACAACCACAAAAATAACATACATGCACTGAACTAGCCTGGCCAGTTATAAAATTGCTTATTAAATACTCCTTTTTACAGACCTCTGCTTCCAAATAGCTATTTGCTGTTCAAGAGCACATGGTAATCCAACCTTGTGGTACACATAAAATAAAGCAGTAAACCAGTCTTTTAGGTCTGAACTGCTACATGTAAAATTAATATAGGAATCTCAAAGGTTTTGCAGTTTAGTTTAATATCAAAATCTGCACCCTCCTTTGTCTCTGTATCCCCATGAAGTTCTCCTCACCTCACTAGACTCTGTCATAGACTCTTCTTCACCTACTATTGTTAACTCGAATAGTGAGGAGGGGGGCCAACGGCTTTCTACACTTATCAGTGTTCTTAATAAATGACAGAACCAGTCACCCTTCTGTTTCTTTTGGTCCCATCTCCCACACAGACCTCTGAAGAAAAACCATAAATTTTATTGTCAACATTTTTTGATTATTTTAAAATGTTTAAAAAATTGTTCCTATAAGCAATCCTCTGCTAATTGGACATCATGAAGAAATAGTCTGATTTGTAAGTTCAATCATGTAGCAAAAATCCACCAAACCCAGCTCATAAGTAGAAAATGAGCTCTGGAGAAAATGTGTCTGCCTGAGTTAGATGAAATTTTTTCTACACAAAAAAGTTACAAGAAAAGGTGTATTTTTGCAGAAGCTCCAAAATTCAAAAAGGGCAACTGTGAAGTTAAATTATAGAATGGGTTACCTAGGGAGGTGGTGGAATCTCCATCCCTAGAAGTTTTTAAGTTCCAGCTTGACAATGCCCTGGCTGGAATGATTTAGTTGGGGTTGGTCCTGCTTTGGGTAGGCGTTTGGACTCGATGACTTCCTGAGGCCTCTTCCAGCCCTGAGATTCTATGATTCTATGAAGTATTTTAACATTATGGGGAATACATGGTTGGGGAGTGCACAACAAAGTACTCATCTGATTGACATTACAAAACCTCAGACTTCGTAAGTAAAGCTCTGTGTCTATCACATAGGTCACAGATGTCACTGTTTCCATGAGTTTCTGCAACCTCCATGACGTGCAGTGGCCATTGTGACTTACACCAGGGCTGACTAGTCATCTGGTTTCGGGGTCACATGCTCAAGTGTTCTTGTGGCCCTCCAGTCCTGAGGTAGCTGAAGCAGCTGCGGCCCATAGCCCCCAATAGCAATCCCTGGACAGGCATCCAGAACAACCATGGTCCTGGGCAGCTATCAGGAGCAGCTACAGTCTGTGGCCCCAGGCTGTGATCCCCAGGCGAATGGCTGGAACAGCCACAGTCCATGGCCCCCAGTAACTGGTGCCACAGGCCATAGGTGCTCTCTGCTCCACCAATGCCACCCCCGGAGGTTTTCCATTTAGCAGCAACCCTTCCACACCCTCCCTGAAAATTTAGTCACTAGTATTTTTAGTATAAATCATAAACAGGTCATGGTTATAAATTTTTTTATTGCCTGTGTCCTGTCCATGACTTTGACTAACAATACTCCTGACTAAAACATAGCCTTATTCAAAAGTACTAATTGCTCAATTCTGTTGGTACAGCCAATTAAGATGAGGGCTAGAATACACAGACTAATAGTGCTCAATTTTATTGTGGGGAAAATGAAGAGAAGTATGTACATGAGCTCCCGATCTGAGTTAGTAGGTATATGCGTGTGATGACAGTGTAGTTGCATTGCTTCTAGGTTCATCACGTGCATAAGTGTCCACAATCCCAGGCTGCTCATAGACACGGCTTTCTGTGGAGGAGGTCTGGAACAGAGGGATGTTCACGGGGGCAGTGGGGGTGTCTAGGCTACAGGGTTTTTTCGAAAAAGTAGCCTTTTTTCAAAAAAACTTCCCCTGTGTCTAGACTGCTGCCGTATTCTTTCAAAAGTAAATTGAAAGAACGCGGCACTTTTTTCGACCGCGGAAAACCTCGTTTTACGAGGAATAACGCCTTTTTTCGAAAGTGCTTTTTCGAAAAAAGGCGCTATGTAATGCAAACTGTTCTTTTTCAAAAGAGAGCATCCAGACTGCCTGGGTGCTCTCTTTCGAAAAAGCGGGTTGCTTTTTCGAAAGTACTGGTTGTAGTCTAGACACTCACTTTTGAAAAAGCCTCTTTTTAAAAAAATCTTTCGAAAAAGCCTCTTTCGAAAGAGGCTTGCAGTCTAGATGTAGCCTTGGAGGCTTCATGGAAGGCAGGGTGGCAACATTATTTTTCTTCTGTAATACCTCTCCACTTGTACAACTGGTGATCAATTCACTTGCTAAGCTAGCCAGTAGATTCTGCAGGTGGACAGTTGATATGATTCATAACAAAAAAATGAAAAACAGCACAAAACTGCATTCTGTAATGCCACGGGGAGGCAAGTGTGAAAACTGTAACATTCCTGGTTTTCAGAGACAAATTATAGAGACTATGTTGTTCATTTCCATCACATTTAAGTGGGAGGCAAGAATGGTAGATGCATATTACTTATATTTTGAGATGGGGAAAGAGAGGGGTGAAATAGTTGAATGAATTTTTTTTTTACCTTAGTGTTAGAAAAGGAGGTTGAAGGCCAAATGTTTTCAGTCTTGATTAAAAATGAAAAGTAAGGCTACCCCTGTATATGGAATATGCAGAAATGCTAGGGTTAGTAGACAATAAGCAAACTGACACAAGTAAATCATCCAAAATAAACAATGAGAAATGCTAGTTTCTGACTATAACATTTGTGTTTCATTTAAGGTCCTGTGGATGTTAATATACTTGCCAAATGTAGTCCCTGCTTATCGAATCCTTGTCAAAATGATGGCACTTGTAACAATGATCCTGTTGACTTCTACAGATGTACCTGCCCTTATGGTTTCAAGGTAAGTACTGAGAGTTGAGGAAAAAACAAGCTTCATCATTCTCCCTAGTCATGAAAAAGGTCTCTTTTGGCTCACTTTCACCAGTCTTCTTATTTTGTTGTTCTGTCTGCAGGGCCAGGACTGTGATATTCCAATTCATGCGTGCATCAGTAACCCTTGCCAACATGGTGGAACTTGCCATTTAAAAGAAGGAGAAAAAGATGGATTCTGGTAGGTTTCTTTAATCAATAAAAACAAAAGTCAACTGAGATTGAACTACTTGTTAACTAAGGAAAGATAAACTCTTTTTGCTATTAATCCTTGAATCCTAGGAAGGAATGAGAAGAGATGTTTGTTGATAAACACAAAACCACAGCAGTAGTCTTTTTAGGGCTTCTGAAGTATTAGGAAAATTTCTTTTTTCAGAAAACTTAAGTACTTTAAAAGTGTTTTTTTAAATGATTAGTCAAGGCATATCATGGCAAGACAACATAGTATTGACTCTATTATGTTAATTAATAGCTAGCTAGATTCCTGCTGAAAGAGTCTCACAATTCAGCTGTTGTATGTATTACTTCAACAGATAGCATGTAAATAAGTTGTAAATCCCAGTGAAACAGAAAATTAATGATTCATTCCAGATCACTATGCCAGCAGATAAACATGCTGTGAGCATTTTTAATCTTGAGTTATTTAATCACAGTACAATTACTCCAGATGTACTTCATGAATTATGAAAAAGAGTTCTTTATTAAATGACTAATAATTTCACATTAGAATGCTAATCTACTCCTCAAGGTTGTTAGAAATGCCACTTTATAAAGAAACATTCTTTATTCAGCAATTCATTAAGAAATTATTGTTATTTTTATATCCAAATTCTACTCCAAGATTATACTCTTTCCAATTCAATATTAACTCTCTACATTTTAATATGATGCCATAGTCATGTTTTAATTAGAATAAAAAGGATACAGTCACAATTTGAAACCTCATAATCTATCCTTTCTTTTCAAAGTCTAATTAACAAATGTACAGTTATGGGTGTAATATAAATACAGTAGGTACATTGAATTATATCAAAATATGTGTCAAGTAGATATGTGCATGTGTGTATAATATTTTTGTTTCATTAATTATTTGTTTTTGATATGCTACATGGTGCGAAAACATGAATAAAAGAAAGTACAGTCTCTGCTTTGAAGAGTTTACAGTCTCGATATAAAATATAATGAATATTTATTTATTTTGTATTACATTATTATATACTACATATTAGACTCTAATCCCACAACAATTTAAATGAGTAAAGTTAAGCATGTGCATAATCTTTGCAAGATAAAGGCCTTACATGTAATGATTTATTATAACATTTTCATGGTATTTTTTATGTTTTAAAAAATCTGTTTTACACATCAGCCTACGTAAGCTTCCTATAATATAGAAGTAGCATACATTCAGTAGAGGAAACATTTCATTTTGAAATCCCGTGGTTAGTCTATGTTAATTAAAATTATTTTCTGAAAAATACTTTGGCAGGATTATAAAATTTTAAAAAATAGCCCTTTTATATATGATATAGTGCTTAATAACTAATGTTATAATTAATTTGGTGTTTAGTTGTCTGATTTCCCCAGCTGATGATTCACTGTAAGCAAGTATATTTTCTGTAATACAGGTGCTCTTGTGCAGATGGATTTGAAGGTGAAAACTGTGAAGTGAATGTTGATGACTGTGAAGACAATGACTGTGAAAATAATTCTACGTGTGTAGATGGAATTAACAACTACACTTGCCTTTGTCCACCTGAATACACTGGTAAGAAGAACATAAGAGAAAACACAGGCAGTTTAATGCTAATCGTAGATGAATAGTATTGTGCTTGAAAGTTCATGGCTGACCCCTGGCTCCACTGAAGTCAATAGAAGTTTTGCCATTGACTGCTATGGGGCCAGGATTTGACCCTGTGCCTTTTTAATTTGGTTTAGTTGTTTAATTACAGAAAAAAAACCTCACACACTACCAACACACCATGCCAACCAATACTATGTTGATGTGCATTCACTGGTTTTTTTTTTTTCTTTTCTTTTCTTTTCTTTTTTTTTTTTTTTTTTTTGTAATTAACAACTCTTTGAAACTTAAAAATCATGCAGATTTTGTTTTAATTTAAAAGATAATATTGTCTTCACCAGCTAAGCCCAGTGGAGAAAAGCCTTTCTTCTAGGAAAGAAGAAAAAATTAGGAGCTGTGCAGGTCTAAAGACCAACTCTTATGGTTTCCTTTGTCTACATCTGCAAAATATTAACGGAGCAGAGAGCTTACACTCTGTCACAACAGTGGTTGTGGCAAGAGCTCCCTCTACATTTAAGCATAGTGATAACAAGGAAATGTAATATGTTTCCCTCCATTCTCAGCCCCAGTGCACACACGCAAGCGCGCGCACACATGCTCCCCAGCAATTATTTCTTGTTGTTGTTCACCTCTCAATGTCAGTTAAAGGCCAGGCGTAAACCATTCCTTTCTCATATAAAGGGCAGTTTTTCAAGTTTTATTGCTGTTGTCACTCTTACAGACTCTGTGGCCTCAGATAGAAAGTGGGAATGGAAGATCCTGAAAATAAAAAAAAAAATAGCAAACGGGAACCAGGATATTTTATATATTGAAATGCATTCTCTGTGTGTCAGTAAATTGCTAGGTGCATGTAGGGGATAAAATCATAAACCATACTAAAAAAAATACAACATATTTAAAGAATTGCTGTGACTCCAGAATAAAGTCTACTCAATCGTTGGGTCCCATAGTCCCAATTGGTATCCCTGCCCCTAAGAAAAAACAGAAGAAAACAGGTGAGTCTTGCAGAATGGTATAAAAAGCACTAAATCTGGGCTCTGGTAGATGGCCTCCAGAGGGAAGTGTATTCCAGAAATAAGGGTCCTCACCAAGAGCACAGCTGCCAACCATCTTCTGTTTAAACCAGGGCAATATTCACTTGAATGCCATACCCCCGATGCCCATACTTTTAAGCTTTAAAACTTAAAGCCTACACCTGAAGCCTGGAAATCAACTGGCAATGAGTGTAGGTCATAGAGCTTTGGTGTAATGTGTTTTTTACAAGCAATACCATTCACAAGTCAGATAATTGCATTCTTATATTGTCTGCAATTTCCAAATGATTTGGTGTCGTGGCTCAACAGCAAAGTTGCGAATAAGTGTGGTGAGATCCACATCTAAAAGAAAAGGACATAATGTTATGTAAAGTACAAATGACAGAACACTCTTTTGCCATTTGCTCCTATCAATATATCAAGGAGCAACTGTTGAATCAAGAGAACCCCTTACTGTAAGTCTTAAAACAAGCAGTAGCCAAATCATAGCTCCAGTAAGGGCACATATATAATGTTTGGCATTTTTCCTGTCATCCTAATATCAGTCTTAGGTGAGTCTCAGCCAGCCAGCTAGCTAGCTGTCAGCCATTTCACACCATTAGCCTCTAGATAAGTGATTCCACATGCAGATTGAAAGAGATGGGAAATATAGAGCTAGGTGTCATTAACAAAACATTTTCTGCATTAGCTTTTTTGAGGTGTTTTTTTTTTAATATCCCGGGAAAAAAATAAGACCGCTTATGCATGAGCTTTTATTCCTAGTTACTTTGTGGCATGTTGCCAGTGTTCTGGTTTGTTTTTGTTTTGTGCCCTTTGTCTCAGGTTTCCCTTTAGAATTAATTTATGTAGTAACATAAAATTATTAAATATATATTTATAGAATGTCTGTCCCACTTTGCTTTTTAAGTGTTGGTGTGTTTAGGAAAACGTAACACAGATTGGAAAGGGAGAAATTTTGGTAATGTGTTTTTATTTTAATTTTCTGTTGCAGCTGTTTGTTTTTAGTGTGGTGGCAAAATAGTACTGTAACTTTAAAAACAAAAAAGGTGACTTATCCCTGGGGAAATTACATTTCTGTGGAGGGTAGAATTCTGTCCTTGGACAGAACGGCTCTAAGAAAAAAAACTTCATCCTGGTTTCTCTAAATCAAAACTTTGATTTTGATTGTTGTTACTTTCAGACTAGTTTAAAGAGAAAAAAATAATTTAAACTCTTAAAAACAATGAATTCTGTTTTCAGAGATGTACTGTGTATTCACAATTTCTGTTTAAGTCAATGTAATCAGAGGCAACAGTAGGTTCTCAACATCTCTGAAGATAAGGCCAAAGTGTTATATTTAATGATTATAGTCAATACATTAAAATACTTCAGTACCTCTCAGGCTTTCCTCATCCTGCCCTGCCCCCCTCCTGCCAAATACTTTTTAAATATAAATGGCCAAATTCTTAACTCCCTGGCTTATATAATTCATACACACTGTAAAATCAGTTACTGTGATTTCATCCAGTGTACAATAGCTTCCCATCCTGCCTAACTCACCCTGCAGTCTGAAATAAATAAAGACTATTGTGTTACAATTATAACTTACTACAGTTAACAAACCATGTCAAGATCTGAGAATGGAAAAAGTGGTTTATACTCTATACGCTACTATGTTACAATTGGTTAAAGGTCACAAGTTATTTTTATGATTTTTTTTGGTCTGCCTGATTCAAAGGCAAGTAACTAAATCTCAGTCTAAGTAACTCAAGCTGCATGAAGAACTTTGTAAATTTCATGTACAGAAATCTCTGCATACGGCAACCTATTGTCTCCCATTGTTCTGGATATCCAGGCTGCTCTCCTCTCTGCAGCTTCACAGAGGCAAATCAGTGTTTTGGCATTGCAATCTCTGGTCATGTCCCCCTGGCTTCAGTTTGCCATTGTATTCTTCATAGCAGCAGAGAGTGGCAGTTTTTGTTGCTCGCACCTTCATTCGTCTGTTTATAGCTTTGTCTGCCTACTTTTATGGGCTTCTTTCCAAATCTCTCTTGTTCGCTTGGTTGATTAGCCCCTCACGGATTTAACCTTCCCTGATTCGCCACTTCGGTGTCTCCCTGCTGGCTCCTTTGCCCCCGTACAGGCAAGGCAGAACAACCAAGAAAACACAGGTCAGACTGAAGCAGTGCACTGTTTATGAGGCTGCTTTTCCAGGCGTAGCAGATGATGAGTTATACCCAGTCTACACCCAGACAACCGTCTCTAACTATTTAGTCATGGAACTACCAGACAGACAGACAGATGGGGTCCCTACCACACAAGGTAGACATGACTCAGCAGGACAAGGTTCCAGAAGTCATGAGGAGCTTGAGAATTCATCTTCAGGGTAAGTCCCAGGGAATCCTTTCAGAAAGAAGTGTGGAGACTGGTAGGGCCCTAAGTCCTCCCTTCCTCCAGTCTGAAAGTATGTTCTGTATGTCCTGGGGAAAGAAGCAAGGTATCTAATCAGCCTCCCTCCCTCTCAAACTAACCAGTCCCCACCTTCCTACTGAAGGAATGGAACTCAGCAGAGAAGGATTCTGATTCAAGCCTCTTGTGAGGGCTTCAGGCCCTAAGGACGACATCTCTCACACACACAACACACACACACACCCACACACACACACCACTAACACACACACACACACACACACACACACACACAAAACACACACAAACACACAACACACACAACACACAACACACACACACACACACACACACACACACACACACACACACAAAAGAGAGATAAGTCATCAGTCATCTTTCCCTTCTCATCCTCTTTCCCTTCCTCCATTAAGGAAGGTGAGCAGTTTGGCTCCAAATCCAAACAGGAACAGAGAGGGGGAGGGGTCTGGCTTTTTTAACCCAGAGAAAATTAAAGCATCAAGGCCAGTCCATAATTCAAATTAAACCTGAGCAGTCTCCTGAGATTAAACCTTAGAATATATCTACACTACACAGCTTTTAGCAATAAGGCTGTGTCAACACAGTCCTGTCACTAAAAGTCGGCACATGTGAATGCTTTCTGTTGGCATTTTTAGCAACAAAATACTTCCACCTGAAAGGAGCAGGTTTCATTTTGCCTACAAAGCAGCATTAACACATTCATTTGCCATGGCAAAATCTTGTCATTTGCAGAGAGGAGGTCAGATTTAAGGATTTGTGAATGACATAAGTTTTGTTGAGCTAGTGCAAGTGTGGACATAGCTTAGAGTAAATTTCTTGTTTCAAAATCCTTCCCTGAGGCAACAATACTGCTTCATTCTTCCTTCAGGGAAGTGGTTAGGGATGAATGGAACAAGCCTGATAAGAACAAGCCATTAACAAAAGCAACCTCAGGCTATAACATTCAAGAACCTAAGGGCTTTATTGATGACTTTGTAGCTTCCTTCCCCTGAGGTGATTCGCTCATCTGAAAGAGTTTTTCCCAAGGATCCCATGAATAAGAAAGACAGAGGCTACTCTCAAAAAGGACGTTGAAGCCCTCTGTGCTTCCTTCTGAGCATCTTTTTAGCTACCTGCTTTGCAAGAGCATCTCTTTCCTCATGGGAAGATCTCAAAGCCCTTAAGGACAAAGATTTCCCTGACTGTGGTTCCATTTTAAAGAAAGTCTCCCTAGCAGCAGTGTTTGTAACTAACACCTCAATGAATGCAATGAGCTTCTCAGCCTGTGCCATGCCTTCTAGCTCAGAGCCAAATACCCCCTGTGTCTCCATCTCTGGACTGTGGATACTCAAAATATTTCACAAGGAAGTCAGACAATTGAGGCATGGGGACAAATGCCCTTTTCTATAGTTGGCTGCAGGGCCTACTGCATACATTGCCACCCTTCCCGCTACTGGGGAAGGTGGGCCAGAGGATAAAATGAGAACCTGTGACAATAAAACTTCTAATTGCTCAGTGGCTAAAGAGACCTTGATTCTCAGATCTCAATTAACTGAAAGTGGAACCCCCACACCTGCTTCAGTGGAGAGCGGGCCTCTTCTGACAAGGCCCTGTTCTTCATGTGGACTCAAAATGGCTTCAACTAACAGCAAAGCTACTGAGAGGAAGGCACTGGAAGTCTCTTCTTGTCCTCCAGAGTCATTAAGACATTGCTTTTGTCTAGAAGGCTATAAACACACTCCTCTATCTGGTCCATATTCTACTAGTGCACAGTACACTGCATATCCTGGAAGTCCTGGAATTCTAACCACTCTGTACTTCTCTAAAAACGCATAGAAAGAGGCCTTCAGCCCATACCATTGGGCATCAGGTGTCCACTCTTAGTAGCTTGTTTATTTGCAGGATCCTTGGGTTCCCTGGTAGAAAATTCAGGTACAAAATTCCTTCAAGTAATTCAATTAGCCAGATTAGCAGTCAGATCACTTTGCAGAATGGAACCTACTCTGGTTTTGAGGACCCTGACACATCTTCTCCTTGAGCCTTTGGCTTCACTGTTGGCTTTTTAAATTTATCTGTTGTTTCTTAGTAGCTATTCAAACTGAGAAATCAGAAGAGCCTTAAAAATCTGTCTCAAGCATATAGAGTTCATGAGACCATCAGACTCTCTATTCATGTTCTTTCACTCAAAATACCAGAGACATAGAGTTTTCAAGTCCTTCATCACTATGTGGATTTGACTACAGATTATTGAAGCCTACACATCACTGGTTCCTATACTAGAAGACCTAAAAGCACAATCCATGACATCCTGAGAAATGTCATGGCAGAATTAGCAAGTGCATCCACTCTGGAAATTTGCAAAGTGACCACTCAATCTATAGTTGATACCTTTATTAAGCACTGCAAAGTGGACTTTCTGTCTTCATGAGATGTGTCTTTAGGCAGAAGGTCTTGCAGATGGTGGCCTGGAATGATATGGACCTTTGAGTGAGCTGCTAAAGTAGGATACTTCTTTTCTACTGAACTCTTGTTTTATAATGCTCCCTATATCTGATCACTGCTCAATACCTCCTGGATATCTAGAACTGTGAGCTATGCCAGGCTGAAGAATGGAAATTTTCTTACTAATAATTTCCTTTCTGCAAGCAGCATCTTGCACAATTCTATGAGATGGCTCAAGAGTCCAGGATCAGCTATTAAGTGGAATCCTTACCATAGGATCATCTATTCCATTATGTCTGGAATACTTGTCAGTAATGAGGCTATGAAAATTTCACAGCCGGGCAATAGCTCAGCTGGTGGAATGTGGGAGTAGAGAAGGCCTGCCCAGAGACTGGTCTAGCTCAGCTGGTAGAATGTGGGAGCAGAGAAGGCCTGACCAGAGACTGGTCTATCTCTGTGAAGCTGCAGAGAGAGGGGAGAAGCCCAGATATCCACAGTTGTAATTGTGGGAAATGTTGCTTGCAGAAGAATATTATCAGTCAGAACGTTTCAATTCTACTACCCGTTATAGCTTATTAAAACCAAAGAGATAGATTGCTGATGTTGCTGGAGGCGGGTATTTGTTTCCATTCCTCTCCCCTCAACACTGAAGACAGATTAAAGAAATTCATGATTTTCAGATTAAAGAAATTCATATTCTAAATAGGCAAAAATGTAAACTGTCAGGAAAGCTACGTGCAAAAGGTTAAATATAGTTACTGTACATAGGCATTAATTTTCAAAACAAACATGAGAGAATAGGGCTGGATCCTTTAGGGGAGGTGGGCGAACTTATTGGCCTGAAGGCCACATCTCAGTAGGGAAATTGTATGGCAGGCCATGAATGTTCATGAAATTGGGTGTTGGATTGTAGGGAGGGGGTGAGGAGGGCTCCATGTGAGGATGCAGGGCTCTGGGGTGGGCCCAGGGATCAAAGACTTGGGGTACAGGAGGGTGCTTTGGGCTGGGATCAAGGGGTTCAGAAGGTAAGAGAGAGTTCAAGGCTGGGACAGGGGGTTGGAGTATGGGAGGAGGTCAGGAGTGCTGGCTCCAAGCAGCGTTTACCTCAAGCAGCTCCCATAAGCAATGGTATGTCCCCCTTCTGGCTCCTACAGTGAAGTGAGGCCAGACAGCTGTGCACACTGCCCCATCCACAGGTGTTGCCACCTGCAGCTCCCACTGGCCACAGTACCCAGTCATTGGGAGCTGCAGAGCTGGCAGTTGGGGCAGAGGAAGGTGCAGAAACCCCCGGGCTGTCCCTATGCATAGGAGCTGGAGTGGAGATATATCACTGCTTCTGGGAGCCGCATAGAGTCGTGGCGCATGTACAGCAGGGGGAAGCCCCAACCCCGCTCCCCCCAATAAATGATTTTAAATGATTCACGGTCTAGAAAACATGACCTATGAGGGAAGATTGAAAAAATTGGGTTTGCTTTGTCTAGAAAAAAGAAGACTGAGAAGAGACACAATAACAGCTTTCAAGTACCGAAAAGGTAGTTACAAGGAGGAGGGAGAAAAATTATTCTTTAACTCTGATGATAGGACCAGAAGCAATTGAAGTAAGGGAGGTTCAGGTTGGACATTAAGGATGCGTCTACACATCACCCTTACCTCAAAATAAGCTACACAATTTGCGCTTATGCAAATTGCATAGCTTATTTCGAGGTTATTTCAAAATAAAGCTCTATTCCGACAAGTCCCTTCACCCTCATGGAACGAAGGTTATAGGGATGCCAGAATAACACACCCATTATTTTGAAATATATGTCGAAATAACGGGTTCATTTAAAGACTCAGAATTGCTATTTCGGAATACTTCTGGTATCTCAAAATAGCCCCGCTGTCTAGATGTAGCCTAGCAAAAACTTCCTGTCGGGTGGCTAAGCACTGAAATACATTGCCTGGGGAAGATGTGAAATCTGCATCATTGGAGATTTTTAAGAGCAAGTTAGACAAACACCTGTCAGGGATGTTCAGGATGGTGCTTGGTCCTGCCATGAGTGCAGGGGACTGACTTGATGACATTTCAAGGTTTCTTCCAGTTCTGTGATTCTGTGAAGCTGTATGAAATTATTTGAAGCTGTATGAACAACAGAGTTTTGCTGCAGCAAGTGAAAGTATGAACACTGCTTTGTTGGCAAGAGCGTTCTGCTGCCAACAAACAAAGCCCCCTCACTGGGGGTGAAAGTATTCTGTCAAGAAAAGTACTGACAAACAGCATTTATACATCCTGACTTCTAGCCACAGGGTTGTGTTGACACATCCCTGTCACTAAAAATTGTGTCATATAGACATACCCTCAATCCTTACAGCATTCTTCTAATGTGTGAGAACTGAAAATTTTAATTGACTATAAACAAAAGTGATACTGACTAATCTATTTTTATTGTCCGCACTGGATAAAATGCTATAAGTAACCAGAGTATATAGAGTGACAAATATAAATCATTTTGTTCATATTATATGTATTTTAGTAACCTAAATGATTATTTATATAGCAATTTGCATTTCTTAATTTGTCAACAGTGTCCCAGTAATCAGAACTAGCCATAAAATCAATGGAAGTGAACAGTTATGTGGGGCCATATCGTCAGATGGTGTAACATGCCCTGGAGCATTATTGACTTTTGTGGAGTTAAACTGATTGATACCACTTTTTAAGAGCTTAATTTGTGTTTTCTTTAACAATTAATTAGTAGTTTAGATTATATTCTTTTCCAATTAGATTCTTGTGGTTCCTATTTCATACTGCATGGCAACTGACTGTGGACTTGCATTATGCCAGAATTTTTTTTTAGTGAATGGCTGTCTGTAAATGCAGTTTAATATTTCTTCATAGAATAAAATAAAATGTTGGTTGTAATTTAGCAATCTAAAATGTAAATTATTCATTCTGAGGGGTTTTTTTTTGTATGTGATATTGGATCTCAAGATTATCTCTGAAACAGCAGTTTCCTATATAGATATTTTTAAAAAATACTATGAAGGGTGTTCTATCTCAAAACCTCATATATTTTGAAAATTGACACCTTTTTCTAACAGTTGGCACAGAATTGAAAAATGTGGCTTGTGGCTTTCTTAATAGTTACAAGTCTATATCTGCCATGTTAAGATTGTGGTTGGCAGTTAACACTATCATCACAATAGCATCAAAAATAAGTATGGCATGAGGGTTGCACTACAAACATTTCACAGAATGTAACTGTGAAACCAGCAGTAAGCACACAGGATCAGAAGAGACCCAGAGTTGCTGCTGATGAAACAATATGTAAAGTTTTCACATTATGTCCTGCACTCTTTAACTTTGCCTTGCTCTATTAACATGATCGTCTCATATTTTTATCCTCAAATCTAATGAATGTCAGGCCATTAAATGTACATCATAAAAATTAAAATTGATCATTTCTTTTGTTCATTACCATCAGTCATTAGAACACATATCTCCGTGGTCTAGAACACATAACTCTTTCTATGCCAGCAGGAACACATACTTCTTACTTTCCTTGTTTGTTTTGCTCCGCTGTTGGTAAAATTTGAAGCTTGCTTCACTTTGTTATGTCAACCTCTCTGCTGCTATAGTTGTGCATTAGCTTAATGTGTTGTTGTATTACAATGTAAAAAGTCTCTTGTCTCTTCTGTCTTTGTCACTGCAAGCTGCTAATCTGAATGAAGTGGAAAAAGGTCAGTTGTCCTTTAAGCCTATTTTCACTTATCTTGCTTTTCTTTTCTTTTCTTTTCTTTTCTTTTTTTTCTTTTCTTTTCTTTTCTTTTCTTTCTTCTTTAAAGGTGCATGGATTTCAGTGTATGCACGTGGTCAAAGAAATGATATTGTTGACATTTAGCAAGCTTACCCTGTATTCTCAGATCAGGCATTTAAATGTTTTTGCATACATGTCAAATTAATGCTATAAAGGTAAAAATACAGCTCTTTGCACAGAAGACAGTGTTACAAGAACAGATTGTTAATACTGTATACATTGTCTTTTTCAAATATATTGAAACTTACCTTATGCATCCTCTCTGTTGACCGATGAAAATGGCTTTCTTTACAGAGATGGTCTTCGAATAAAGCTTGCATCCAACAGGCGTAAGATACACTTTGGTTCATTTGTAATGCTTTCTACATTTTAAAATACCCAGCTAATTTTCTTATATGAATTGTCCTGCTAGTTATTAGGTTGGGATGTCCTCCTGTTTATCATTGTAATGACCAACTGTTGCAGCACATTCTGCATCTAAAAAATCAGTTATCTGAGGGTCTGTACCAAAGAAAGATAATGAAGATGGACACATATGGCCTTAATTTGAATTAAACTTACTTTTTGGGATTCTGTCAAAACATTAATGCCACTAAAATAGAAAGTTTATTTAACCAAATAATGAAAAAGATTCTGATCCATCATTTTGAATTACACATTTAGATCATTTCCTAGCACTGGTATTTCATTATTATATCTATGCAGCTGAAGGATATGGTTGTTGTTTTTTCCTCTCCATCATTTCCTGTCCTCTTTCCATTTTCTTTCCCCAAACAATCTGGTCCCATACAGAAAATCTTCCTTTAGAGAGATGAAAGGTGAACTGACTCTGTCTGTGCCATTCTTTGAATTGGTGAAATGGGTGATTAAAAAACAACATAAGATACTTCTGAAAGCTGAGTTAATGGCACTCAGATCCTTATATTTTCATTGTTCTGTGATCACTCTGCCAGGCTGGTGAACAATTATTTATTTTATTATGCTTATTGGTATACATATTAGGAAAGCTAGCTACCATTCAAACACAATATCACTATTTACAAACAAATCTATCTTCTTTTTAATGGTGAACCAAAACCAGATCCCAATGACTAGTGAATTTGCATATGTATTTTTTTTTTAAATTGCTTTGTAAGAGTGCAAAGTGTTTTTTTGGTGCACTCACTGAATTCTTGAAGTATAACGTATAAATTATCTGACTATTTAGTGTCCATGAAAGTTACTGTCCATGAAAAACACTCTTTAAATTGGAGTGTAAACTATAGGGGCACTCTGCTTATTATTTTGAAATAAGGGGTTTATTCAAGCTTGGATGGATATTCCCCTTGTATAATTATGTTTCCTAGCTGAAATATCTGTTTATGGATGATTAAAGGAGAAAATATAATCAGAAAATATTGAATAGTTACTGCAAACTTTTAACATGGGTGATAGACATAATATATTGTAATTACTGAATCTAACAGTAACTAACACACTATCAAATTATTAAATAACTGAAGGGAGCTGAACTGGATTAGAAAGGCAAAATTAAGAATGTGTATAGAAATGTGATGCATTGCTTATGCTACTTAGTTTATTAGTGGAACATGGAAGAGATTTAGCTGAATATAAATTACTAGCAGAGGCCTTTGTCTTACTTGTTAATTCAGTAAGAAAAAGAGGAATGATATAAATGAAATATATCTCTCAGTTTAGTTAAGTACTACACCAACCAATTATATAACATGATTTACACGTTTCCAAAAATGTAGTATTTACACAGTCCTAGTGACTAATGAATAGAAACTTAAATACATCTAGTGCACTTTGGCATCAGTTAAGCTCAGTACTTAAGCACATGCCTGACTGTAAGCGCACAGTTATGTCCAATTTAAGTGAGAATTGTATTGGTTTAAAGTCATGGGCCTAGGTACCCTGCTAAACCAAGGTCTTGATGTTGTGACTTACGAGAATTTAAACAGAAATGCTTTTATTACTCATGCTGGGTTTCTACTAATAGTGTATTCTGTTTAATATACTCGTGTATTGGAAATGACTGTAAATTATTATTGGAGCACTGTAATCATTCCACTAATTATGATTCATTTCTACTCATGATTAAGGGCCCAGTCCAGAGAATGCATGCGATCTTGGTTAAAGTAATTAGATTCCTAGACTTCAGTGGGTCTGTTCCGATGAATACTGTTTGTATCATCAGGAATAATTTATCATTTTTCTGCATAGTGATATATGTTTCTAAAATAATTAGTATGCGATTCTTGCCTGCCAATACCAATTATTGCTTTAGTATTGAAACAGCTTAGTCTGTAAGGTCTCAGTCTTGCACTGGGGATCCACTAGCATGAGATGTAAATTAATGGAATTCCACTGGTATGAAATTGGAATAATGCAGAGTTGAAGCCGAGCCAGAAATTATATTTTAAATAATTTTGTTAATTGGATTTTCAGTGTTTTACATAGGGTTGCCGGATGGTTGAACCAAAAATACCAAACACCACACCCCCTCCCCCCCCCCAAAAAAAATTCTGTTGAGGAAAAAAAAAAGCAGGGGGGGGAGACCAAAGTTGTTGAGCAAAAAAAAGGACTCCGAGACTTATTAAGCAAAAAACAATAATAAATAATAAAACATCATGGTCCCTTTTAAAGTGAGTGCAGAGTTAGAATAGGGATAGGAACAGGGGAGTGGTTGAGCACTAAGACCCAGGGAAGGCTTTGCTTCCCCTTGGTCTTTAGGCTTTTTTGCCGGTGGCCATTTTGTGTTCTTATTCAAGCCACAACTTAGCTTCCCTGCAGAACCAGGTAAGCATGGGGGGCGCGGGGACTGGGGGTGTCGGAGCCCGGGGGGGGGGGGGGGGGAAGACGAGGCCAGGGGCTAGCCAGGTGTCCAGTATTTTTGCCTCCTGGCTGGGAAAAAATATCAGAAAATACCGGACATTTTAGGTGTCCAGTATTTTCTGAATTTTTTTACTGGACAAGAGGCGAAAATACCAGACTGTCCGGGTCAATACCATATACTTGGCAACCCTAGTTTTACAATTGGTCTTTAAGACTCTGAGTTGTAACCTACTTCCTACTGCTACTGAGATTTTTTCCCCTTAATCTTTGTTAAAATAAGTTAAAATAGTACTTAGCGTATGTACAGTTTGTCAAATTCTCCACTTTAATTCCATATAGTTTAACTAGAACTAACATCCCTAAAACAGTGCTTGCTGTTTAAATCGGATATAGCTAATAACTGGGGAATACAATCAAACTATGAGGAGGAAAAACTGTGTAGCTTTCATAGAATGTAAAAATACTGCAGAAATAGACTCATATTTATACATATATATATATACACTACCCAGTAACTACTTTAACTACCGTTAAGCCTGCCCTGTACACTTGGTATTTATGCTTTGGAACACTGTATACTTTCTTATGGTGATAAAATTGATTACTCTTTCTTTTTATTTATATTTTGTCCCTGGTTTAGATTTGAATATTCTGTTTGCCTTTTCTGTAATGCTGATGGGTTTAAAAATATTTCTGTGATAGCTTCAGATAATTTTCTTAGTTGGTACTTTGTCAAGTTATTACAGTTTAACTTCCCAAATCTGGGACTCTCTGGTCTGGTAACATTTGTGGTCTGGAAGGGCCACAGATGTTACTAGACCAAAGAGCCATGGAGGCCGGGAGTAGGAGCCAGCTGGGAGAATGCAGGTGCTGGGGAGTCCCAGATGCACCAGCAGCAGCTGGGCCGGGAAACCCCATCATCAGCAGGGCCAGACAGTGGCCAGGGAATCCCCCGCCCTCGCAGAAGAACATCCAATGACAGTAGGGCGGGCAGCAGCCACACGAGTCTGACTCTGGCAGGGTGGCCCAGCTAGGGAAGCCCGGGGAACCCCCCCATCAGCAGCAGGCGGGCAGCAGGTGGGAGCCCTGGCTAGCCAGCATTAGCAGAGCAGTGACAAGCCAGGGAGCCCCAAAGAGAGGATCTGGCAGAAAGGCAGCCAGCATGGGAGCCTTGACTTCCCCTGGTCTGGCAAACACTCTGGCCTGGATCGCTCAGGTCCCAAGTGTGCCACACCAAGGAGGTCCAACCTTTATTTCCTTTATCATTTCATTTTTGTTAAAACATCTCCCAATTGCTTTGTAAATAAGATAGTAACTTACATATACAATTTACATATCCAGTTACTCAAAATAACAATAATAATGATCTAAATCCTTTGGAATGTGATTGTATTTTTCTTTCTTTCTTTCTTTCTTTCTTTGCTATTGTTTTTAGCTTTAGAAAACCTGGATAATTGCTATTAAATAGTCTCATTCAAGTCATTAATTCAAGTTACAATCTGTCAAGGAAGAAAATTGATATATAAATCTGGCGACTTGATAAGCTCTTCTCACTAGATAACCAAGGTGCACTTATCAACCATGTTTATATGTTGTTTGACTATCCAAGTATACAACATCTATTGTATATAAGAATATCATCTTTGATGAACTTACAGGCCTTGCTTTTGGAATAGTATCTAGGTTCTAGTAGCTCAGACTGTAGGGCCTACATATTAGAATGGAATTCTATTTGAGGACTGAGGTTGAGTAAAATAATTAAGCAACTTATCTGATACAAAAAATGATTTTGTCTGATCCGAATTAAACTGTGGAATTATTTTATTGAATTATTTTTTATATATTCACCACAACTGATTGTTGACATTATTTTGTCATTGCTCGGTTTTCTGAATGACTTAGAAAATAGCAAATTTCTTGTCTTTAAGAATCGGATCACTTGGCAAGAAACTTATGAAAGCCACAGCTATTATTTTACTAAATTGGTGAATGAGTGGATGACTATACACATGTAATATTGATGTGAAACTTTGTTGAACATAAAGATGCACAGTGGTATCACAACCATTTTTCTTAACTAAAGTATTTTTTTTTTAAAAGTGGATCTACAATTTCTGATTGAGGTTGCTTTGCAACATTTTCCATATCCATGAAGACAAAAAGCACAATCTGTCATCTCTGTAGATTTTTCACTTTTGTCACTATCTCTGTGGGTTTTGTAAATTAAATTTCTTCCTTGCATCTTGCCCGCACTGATTACATTCTGGAGAACTCATGATTTTATATTCACCAGTCTTGAGAACTTCACTCTTTTCCCCTCTATTTACTCTCCTTGGAACAACTTCTCAGAAATAGTCTTCAAATTAACACAACTAAAAAATTGTGTTAGTAAGTTTTTCATGCTTATTCTTCAATGGTTACAAGATTTTTTAATTTTATTTTCATTTATTTTTTATAATAGTTTATTTTTGGGTGTCTTCAATGGTGCTTATATAAATTCTTAGATGGGCAGATATACACTGTATCTCTTATTTATTTTTTCCCTCTGGTATATATGTAGATGCAAAAATAAAATTTCAGGAGTGCAAATTTGGGGGGGCCACTCTAATGCTTCTTTGAAAACTTTGTTGTTTGTTTTTTTCTTTGTAAATCTTTCAGAGCATCCATTCTTGTTTTGATCACATCATATTTACTAAAAATCTAGCCTTTGTTCATACAGATTTTATGTTCATTCTTCACCACATTGGTCACAGGATTTCCCACTTCCTTGTTATAGTGAAGCATTTCCCTTCTTAGATTACCTATTAATGTTCTCTTTGAACTAAATATTCTCTGTCTGTCAGGCCATGAATGCTCACGAAATAACTGACATCTTGATTTAATTCACAATATTCATTCTGCTCTGTGGGTTTTGAAATTAAAATTTAAAAAATAAAATATTTTTCTTCCTTTCATACTTTCAGAATACATTATGCAGTATTCCTTCAAGTCAGGAGACTTTTGATCGGCTAGTTGGTTCATATCCTCATTATTGTACATTAGACTGTGCACTTTATATATTGTGTAAACCTTTCATTATATTTAAAAAAAAACAAAAACAAAAAATACCTCTTACCAGGTCCTCAGAAGTGGATTCTGATGTTTTTGACCATTTCACAATTGTCAGCCGGATTCTAGCAAAGTTGCATTGATCTTATATTTTCAAGCAGAAGCAATATGAAACTGCATTTTTAGCTGAGTTTCACTTTTGGCCTCAACCTTCAACTGTACCCCGTATCCCACTGGCCACAGCTAGAAATGTGGCCTTTAAGCTCCCTTATCCTTGAACTGATTTGTCCTTCTGTGTAGTTTAGAGCAACCTGGCAGTCACCAGCAGGTAGTGGACTCTGACCAAATGCACTTATTTCTGTACACCCTTCACATCCAGATCAAGAGGGTTAGCAGAATTTCACAGTGTTAAATCCTTGTTCCACAGAGAGGGCTGCCACATTTGGCAGTCCCCCAGGCAATTTCTGATGTCAGAGCCAATGGTGACATGCCAGTGGGAATGCAGCCGTTGGCACAATCTCCAACCAGTGGAACAAGGAATACGGGTTCAATAAAGTTGTCAGTGATTATGGGATTATTGGTCATGTTATATCAGTGTTTATTAGACAGGATTTTCCTATGTCCTATGGGTCTTCAGTGTTGAATTTTTTTTTCTATGAATCATTTGTGGTGTCTATAGGATCACAAATTATGTCAAGTTACTTACTGACACTTGAGAGCCAGAAAGTTTCTTGGTATTCTGGAGCTGGGATGGCTGTCTTACCTCAGTAGGCATACAATGCTTGATAGTGAAAGTCTTCTGTTTCTAAAGGACTGTGTTGCATGAACAAGAAGAAAATCCAAGTTGAGGGAATTTATAGGAGGTTTTCTGTCTGCTCTGTGAATACCGATTTGTAGTAGCATTTTGCAGGGACATCTTAATATCACTCAGGATCAGGACATCATATATTATGGGATTCCATAGTGATGTAATTTATTGAATAATTGTACTGCAGACATGAAGAGTCTTTCCTTTATATATGTTCCAAGCCTATACAACACATATAAATTAAGTAAATAAAAAGGGCTTTTTGCTGGCTTCAGTTTATGATCATAGGAGTTTTAGATTTTCTGCTGGATGTATTTCATCCTTTAAATATTTTTTTAATTGCCTCTATAATCTCTTCAGGAGTGAGTTCTGCAATTTGTATGTGTCTGAAGAAATGTTCTCTCTTAACCATTTATTTATTTGAATGTAAGTGCTTCAAAAGAGAAGCTTGAGTATTTGGTTTGATATGGTTACGTTGTGAGATTCTTTTTTAGGATTCTTTTTTGCATTGATCTAATAACTACAGTCTTTCATTTGCCAAATGGAAATGGCAAAATACTTTGAGAACAAAATTCAAATCTTGTGGTTTAGATAGCCCTTGTGGCCTGTGATTGAGCTTTCTTCAGTTCCCTGTATATATTTATTAATTAATATTATTGGCCATTTCCCTGAGAACCACTGAGTACCCTGCTTCTGAAGATCACAGAAAAATCATGGAGCAGATCCTCAAGGAATCTATTTGGAGAAGAGGAAGATGATCAGGAACAATTAACATTCACTACGAGGAAATCATGCCTGACCAACCTGATATCTCCTCATAGACGGCAAACTGGGTCTGTGGATATGGGGAAAGCAGTGGATGTGATATACCTTGACTGTAACAAAGTGCTTGATACAGTCTCCCACAGTATTCATGTCAGCAAGTTAAAGAAACATAATTTGGATTAATAGACTATAAGGTGGATAGAAAGCTAGCTAGATCATTGGGCTCAATGGGTAATGACTGATGGCTTGATGTCTTTTTGGAAGCTAGTATCAAGCAGAGTGCACCAGAGGTCAGTCCCAGAACTGGTTTTGTTCAACATCTTTGTTAATGATCTGGACAGATTGCACCCTCAGCAAGTTTTCAGATGACACTAAGCTGGTGGGAGGGTTGGGTTTGTTGGAGGGTAGGGATAGGGTACAGGGTGACCTAGACAAATTGGAGGATTGGGCCAAAAGAAATCTGATGAATTTCAACAAGGAGAAGTGCAAAGTTCTGCACTTAGGACTGAGGAATTCCATACACTGCTACAGGCTGGGGATCAATTGGCTAATGGGCAGTTCTGCAGACCTGGGGTCTGGAGAAATATAATGAATGAGAAGATGGATCAGAGTCAACAGTTTTCCCTTGTTGCCAAGAAGGCTAATGGCATATCCAGCTGCACTAGCAGGAGCATTGCCAGCAGATGAGGGAAGAGATAATTCCCCTTGAATTGCCACTAGTGAGGCCAGTTTTGTGGGCTTCCCCCACTACAGAAAGGATGTGGATAAA
Source organism: Pelochelys cantorii (assembly GCA_032595735.1). Classification (NCBI taxonomy): domain Eukaryota; kingdom Metazoa; phylum Chordata; order Testudines; family Trionychidae; genus Pelochelys; species Pelochelys cantorii. Next base: position 32,317,305 of record CM064331.1, read on the forward strand.
TTGGAGAATCTCCAGTGAGGACAACGAAAATGATTAGGTAACATAACTTATGAGGCGAGGCTAAGGGAACTGGCGCTCTTTGGTCTGCAGAAGATAAGAATGAGGGGGGATTTGATAGCAGGCTTCAGCTACCTGAATGGGAGTTGCAAAGAGGATGGAGCTAGGCTGTTCTCATCAGTGGCAGATGACAGAACAAGGAGCAATGGTCTCAAATTGCAGTGGGGAAGGTCTACGTTGGATACTAGGAAAAACTGTTTCACTAAAAGAGTGGTGAAGCACTGGAATAGGTTACCTAGGGAAGTGGTGAAATCTCCATCCTTAGAGGTTTTGTCAAAGCCCTGGCTGGGTTGGTTTCATTGGGGTTGGTCCTGCTTTGAGCACCAGGTTGGATTAAATGAACTCCTGAGATCTCTTCCAACTCAAATTTTTTCTGAGTCTAAGATTCAGACACTTGTATTATGAATTCATGTACACATTGCCATGGTTTTGTGAAATTGGTGGTCTTTGTAGTTAAGAGAGTACAGTTCTATGTGAAAAATGTCTTAATAGATTGATATTGTGCTATCAAACTTCTTTGGTAAGCGTTGCATGTATATTGTTGGCATGGATTTTCTGATGGCCAACTCTGTATATACATTGCACTACATATTGAATATTATTTGTATGAATCTTCTCAGCTGCAAATTCTGTTTGTCAGAATGAATACTAACATCCTATTTTGGGACTTGATGTTAGAATAAGTTAATGCTTGCCATGGAATTGTAAAAACAAGCTCTTCTACAACAGATGATGGGAAAGTACTTTATAGGTCCTTTTTTTTCTTTAACTCTAGTGCTTCTGAATTGCATGTTGTGCCCATATCTTTTCATCTTTAAGGAATGTATGTTTCCAACATGTTTTCTTTAGACCAGTACAAACATAAATATTTATGCCTTATTTCCTGTTTAAATTTGTCTCACTTCAACTTCCAGCCATTGGATTGTATTATACTTTTCTCTGATAGACTGAAGAGACTATTATTGAATATTTTTTCATGTGTATAAACATATATACTATAATAAGTCAATCCTTACCCTTTGCTTTATTAATCTAAATATATTGCTCTCTGAGTCTTTCACTACAAGACTTTCTAATTTTTTAATTATTTTTATAGTTTTTCTCTTAAACCTCACCACTTTATCAACATCCTCTTGAATTGTGGGCACCACAACTGAACTGTGTTCTATCAGCAGTCACACTGAAGCCAAATACAGATGTAAAATAACCTCTCTACCCATGGGCAGTTGGTGAAGGCATGGCTGGGGGAGGCAAACCTCCAGCCCTGCCCTTTCTTCTGAGGCCTTGCCCCTTCCCCATGGCTTCCCATGCGTTCCCTCCCCCTCCCAACCATGGGAAGAGGAGGGGAGTAAGTGGGTGCACGCTTGCCCCAGCCTCCCCAGCCCTGGAGGAGGTCAAAGGGCGCGTGGCATGGCCCCAGCCTCCCCAATGCCGGAGGAGGGCATTCCGCATGGCCTGTCCCAGCCCTGCCTCTCCAGCTCTGGACAACAGGGCGGGCAGGCACTGGGGACAGCAACACTCCATTCCAGAAAGCCTACATGTTCTGGGGCAGAGTATGGGCAGGGTTATGCCTGGCAGTTTGGAAAAGCAAAGCCTCTCCCCACCTTACATACTGAACACCCATGTCTCTGCTTCTATTCAAGACTCTTCTGGTTATGTATCGAAGGATAGCATTAGTTCTTTTGTCCAAATAGAACATATTCAGCTGTTTATCAATCACAACTCCCAAATCTTTTTCAGAGTCACTGCTTCCCAGGATATAGTCTCCCATCCTACAAGTATGGCCTACATTTGTTGTTATTAGATGTATACCTTTATCCAAATTGAAATGTGTAGTGTTTGTTGGCACCAGATTTATCCAACAATCCAGATTGGTTTGGGTCAGTGACCTCTCCTATTCATTATTTTTGTTCCATTTGCGAACTTTGTCAATAATGATTTTATGTTTTCACCCAGATCACTGATTTTAAAAAGATATTTGGCATAGGGCCAAGAATAGATCCCCATGGGACCCCATTGGGGAAACACCCACTGATAATGATTCCCCTTTAATGTGTGCCATGCTAATTTTATACTATTCAGGTTTTTTAATCAGAATATTGTGCAGTACCAAGTCAAACATCTATCTATGTCTTGGTATACTTCGTCAACATTAATACCTTTAATAACCAAACTTGTAATCTCATCATAAAAAGATATCAAGTTAATTTGATAGACTCTATTTGCTATGAACCAATGCAAATTGGCATTATTACATTGCCGTTCTCTAATTCTTTATTAATCCTATATTAATCCTATATCAGCCACTCCATTATCTTGTTAGAAATCTATCTTGTGTTGGAGAAGTATAGGAAGGGAAGAAGAATGGTTACTCTATGTAATCTCAAAATCTCACTCAGTCATGTACCCCTTAATCCTTCGCATTCATAGACTTCCTTCCAGTCAGACTGGAGATGCTAAAACATCACCATCACAGGCATTTATACTTCTATGTTTCTTAACAGACCATATGTCTAAATACTCCTGGCTGCATGGAAAATTTCATACTCTGATTATTTACAGGGAGAGATCTAAAACACAGTGTGCTACAAGTGCAGCCCATGCCCAGCAAATAATTACCCACTCCTTGATCCCATAACAAGATATTATGGTAACTACTATGCTAAAGAAAGAAACAAGGCTTCTCTTATGATTACTGTAAAGCAGTCATAAAATAAAACCTTTATTGTAATTGTTATTGTAGATTGTTTCATATGATTATACAGAGAAATATGTGAATGATTAATTATGTAGATTAATTGCTTTTTATCTGATATAACAATATTTGGATTCTCACACACACATTTTTCCCAGAAGTATATTCTAACCCACTCCAGGATCTTCCATCTTTCTCCTTTCCCCAATTCTCCTACCCTTCAAAATGGTATTGCCCCTCTCCTGACCTCATGCCTCCTTCCCTATCAGTTTTTCCTTCTCCATCAATTTTCTCATCCTCGAGTACTTGGAGAAAGAGGCTGAAGCCATTATGTTCTATACCCTTATGCACAGTTGCAGCTGCATGGAGCCAGTGTAGGAAACAGACTGTAAGCACTGGCGGATGACAGTGTGGTGTCAAAGCTTTTCTGCTTCCTCATAGCAAACGGCCACTTCAGTAGTGAGGATGACTGTTTGGGACTCACTGTCTTCTCACCTTTTCTTCCTTCAATACCCAATGTTGCTTCCACTCTGCTCACTCACCTACATAGCTAATTGGAGCAAATGTCAAAAGCGGGGGGGAGGGTTATCCTTGGAATCTATAGGCCACACTAGATTTGTGGATCCTTAAGCACAGTATGGGCAGAATTTATACCCATGAATTATACGTATGTATCACTGTGTAAACTCATTTTGATTTGGGAGGAGAGAATATTGATGGCCTTTTCGTACAAGTTATATAAAATAGAGGCATTAGTGCAGGGGTGGACAAGAGAGACTCTGCAGACTGGATTTGGCCCACTAAGTGGATTGATCTAGCCTGTGGATGCCCTGCCGCTTCCCTGCCCCCGGTTAATCCGGGCTTGGGGATGGGGAGCGCGCAAAGTCTCTTCCCCTGCCAGGAGTGCTCAGCACTTAGAGTGAGCCTCCAGCTGAACAGCTGGAGGCTCACTCTAAGTGCCATGTGCCCCATGCAGGGCGGGGGCAGGAAGTGAGAGACTTTGCACACACACACAGCTCCCCTCCCCCGGCGCTGATTGGTCTGGGGGTGAGGGCAGCATGTGAAGTCTCCTCGCACCGCCAGAGGTGCAGGTCTCTAGAGGGAACCACCAGCTGTTCAGAACAGCTGACAGTTCATTCTGGAGGGAGGGTGGGGACAAAGACTTCATGTGCTCCCCCACCCCCCAGCTTATCAGGGTCTGTGGGCAGAAGAGCAGGAAGTGTCCTGGCCCCATCCTTTCCGGGGCAGCCCAGGGCCACTTCAAAAATTTGTGAAGTGGCCCCCCTTCTAAAATTATTTCCCACCCCTGCATTAGTGTGTTCCTAGTAACCACAAGTAGATAATTACTTCATAGTGCAAAATATTTTAAGTGCAAGAAATTACATTTACTCTGTTGGCACAGTGGGAGAGACTGGTCTGGAGAAGCTGTATTCCTGAATGATATCAGAAAAAATCAAAATATATCAATTGTTTGTGTGTTATAAAGTGTAGACTTTTTCATATATGAATAAGTTAAATCGCAATGATTATAAGAAGTGTTGCTATTGAGATAAAGCCAACCATTGTTAGGGCACTGTGGTATTCCCCCCAAACTGACAGTGAATATTATATTGCAGGTGAATTATGTGAGGAGAAACTGGATTTCTGTGCCCAAGATTTGAACCCTTGTCAACATGACTCAAAGTGTATCCTGACACCCAAAGGATACAAGTAAGCATAAAATATTGTCATACTTTAATTACACTATTATTCCCATCATTCTATTATTCTTCTGCACCCCTTCAGGGTTTGTTTTAATGTGGCTCAGTTCTGCTGTAGTATCAGTGCATACTCATAGTAGTTGCAAACACCCATGTATTAACTTGAAAAGTATCCAGCAAATTAACCAGTTTAACCACATGAAACAGGACCAGTGAACAATGGAGAGTTTCATTCTCTGTGACAGTCTCCACAAAAGTCTTTTAGAAACCTGGACTATAAAGAGAATAATTAAGTTAAATTAAAGTGGGATTATTGTATTGCTTTGTGAGTAGTAATTACAGGACAGGTTACTGGTAAGACACATTGGAAAATAAGGCAGTTCATCATCAGGAAAATTAATCTTTAATTACATGACATCCTTATTAACATTAATTAGCATGCACTCTTAAAAAGTACTTGGATGGACTTTAGATTAGTAGATTTAGGAAACCTGTTTCTTTAAACAGTCGTTCATGGGCAATCTGTTTTGTGTGCTGTATTTTTTTGTGCTCAGAAGCAGCTTATGCTATTGAAGTTGATATTCTTAGCACATTTTAAATAACAGGCTATTTTAAACAGTGTAGACTTTATTTGGCGATATTCAAACGTACATGCAATGAGCTCATGTACACCGTAATATTAAGAGTTATTAACATTGTAAATTATATGCATTTATTCATTTCATCTGGTCAATCAATAAAATTGATTACAAATTTTTGTTACTACTTCTAGTTTGTAACCTAGGACATAAAACTTCCATATTTTGAGATTTTAAATCAGAAGATAACACTTTCAGTAGCTTTTAGCATGCATCTCGCTTAGCTTAATACTGTGCTTTATACTCTTTTCTCCTTCACTTAAACATTTCTTTTTGTCAGATAAAAGGCTTGAGAGATATGATACATTTTTATTGATGGGCCTAATTTAAAGAGATATGTGGGTATTTAAATTTATACTGTATACTTCTAAATGAGTCTATAAAGTGCTACCAGACCATTTGTTGGTTTTTCTTTCTGTAACAGACTAACTCGGCTACCCCCTGAAGCTTCAAGGCATAAAAGTATGAGACTGATGCAATGTCAGGGTGCGTATACGCAGCACCCTAAACTCGAAATAAGATATGCAATTTGCGCTATGCAAATTGTGTTTCTTATTTTGAAATAGCTTATTTTGAAATTTGGCACATATACACAGAGCCAAATTCTGAAATAATGTGCTGTTTTGAGACATCCCTTATCCCTTGTGGAATGAGAGTTACATGGATGCCGAAATAGCACGCCCGTTATTTTGAAAAATACTTTGAAATAACGGGTGCATTTAAAAGATGCAGGGTAGCTATTGGGAGATACCTCCAGTATCCCGAAACAGACCCACTGAGACATACCCACAAAGACTGATGTAGTTAGGTGTTTGTTAAAAGAAAAAAGAGAATATGTAATTAACTTTTAGACAGCTGTGTATGCATTTGTAATCTTATCCATGGATCTATGAGCTAAATAATTCTGAACACTTGTTCAACTTAATGTCTTAAGCTTTAACTGAAGAATTCCCATTAACATTAATGGTGACATTTTCCTGGTTACAATATAGAAAATATTCCAGTTCAAGAATGTTTTTTTAATTTCTTATGATAAGTAAAATAAAAATAAGTGTCCTACAACCACTTTGGTTGATAGGCAACAGAGTTATTTCTTCTAAATTCTCTTAGATGAAATTTAAATAAAGTTGTGATCATTCTAACATGCCTCTGTAAACACACTGTTATATCTGCACAAGAACTTGTCTTGGATTTTTTTCTTTCTGACTCCCAGCAGCTAAGTTAACTATATTTACTTATTTTGACTGAATGTACATTACTCATATATTCCAAGGAGAACTATCAGAACAATTTGTAAGGGCCCTCAAGGTTTACACCAAGAATATTTGGTATAATATCAGATAATCGGTAACTACAATGTAATATGGCAAAAAACAACATTCAGTAAGTCCTTAGAGACATGTTTTTGTTTCAGAAAGTGAAGGTAGTAATCGGGACGGAAGTCATTTTAAATTTCATACTGATCAGCTGGGAGAAAATGGTGATGAATCTGAAGGTGGATGAAAGTGATAATGAAATGATAAATGTCATGATTTTAAGGAAAGGAAGGCATGTGAGCAGCAAAATGAGGATGTTTATTTTCAAAAAAGCCGAGAGCAGGCCACAGCTCCATGGTGGGGGGCAGGGTAAGGGGGCTGAAGCTGTGGCCACAGTGGGGGGGCAAGGGCAGGGCTGAGAGCAGAGCCTAAGCCAGGGGCCGAGGCTGGCAAAGAAAGCACCAGCAGATGGGGCTGCAAGTGCAGGGCCAGGAGTTAGGGGCCAGACACAGACCCAGCAAACTGGGTAACACTCCTTTTCCACCCACCCTGAGGCTGGCCCATGCACCAGCTATGCCCCCTTAACATTCCTCAGTGCCCCCTAGTGAGATGTGCCTCAGAATTTGGGGATACCTGATGTAATTAATCACTATATGCAGGTTCTCAATAACCACACTAAAGTTACATTTTAATAATACATTATGTTAAAATGTGATCAGAAAACATATTTTCTAAATAGTGCTGTACTTTAGAATCAGTTAATAAAGTATTACATCTCTGGCATTGTCATAAGTACATTGTTTTTACAGACAGACATAGTACTAACCAAAATACTTTCCTGTTTAATAGATGTGATTGCACACCTGGGTATGTGGGAGAACACTGTGATATCGACTATGATGACTGTCAAGACAACAAGTGTAAAAATGGAGCACAGTGTACTGATGCTGTGAATGGGTATACGTGTATATGCCCAGAAGGGTACAGGTGAGAGAGGCTTGAAGACAGGACAAACATTTATATTTTTATCGTACCACAAGGGTGATTTTCTCTGAAATACTGGTTTTTGTGTTTGTGTTTAGTGGCCTTTTTTGTGAGTTTTCACCACCGATGGTCCTCCCTCGCACCAGTCCTTGTGATAACTATGAGTGTCAGAATGGAGCTCAGTGCATCATAAAAGTAAATGAACCGATATGTCAGTGTTTGTCAGGTTACCAGGGTGACAAATGCGAAAAGCTGGTCAGCGTAAACTTTGTGAACAAAGAATCCTACCTGCAAATTCCTTCAGGCAAGGTCCGCCCTCAGACCAACATCACTCTGCAGGTAAGAAGCGGTGCATTGTCAAGAACTGATCTTGAGCCAGCATCATTTTCTTCACTGTCAGTCACTGCAAGTTGGCATGGGTCCTGGTCATTTATCATGTATGAGGGGGGAAAGCTAAAACAAATGCATACATATAAAAGTTGTCAATCGGTCCATTAAAAACTTATAGACTCTGGCCTGCAGAGAATTAAAATCACCACTGAAATTAACATCACAAATGGACAAAAGATTATCTTTATATCACCATTCCATTAAGAGTGTGTCTAGACTACAGGGTTTTGTCGACAAAAGTGGACTTTTGCCGCCAAAACTATACCTGCATTTAGACTACCGCTGAGTTCTGTCAACAGTAAGTCAACAGAATGCGGCAGTTTTGTCGACAGCGGTAAACCTCATTCTGCGAGGAATAACGCCTTTTGTCGACAGAGTTTTGTTGACAAAAGGCGCTATTGCATCTACACTGCGCTTTTTCAAAAGAGAGCGTCTAGACTCTCATGTCGACAAAGAGGCTTGCTTTGTCGACAACTGGATGTAGTCTAGATGCTCTTTGTCAACAGAGGCTTTGTCAACAGTATCTGTCGTCAAAGCCTCTGTTGACAAAAGCCTGTAGTCTAGACGTACCCTAAGAGTTTTATAACAAAGGAAGAAATGTTGGTAGTGGCCATGAAAATGAATGCAACCCATTTAGTGTGTCAGGTTTATTCCAATTCATTTCCTTATAACTTAGTGTTTCTTTTTTCTCTAGATTGCCACAGACGAGGATAGTGGGATCCTGCTGTACAAGGGTGACAGAGATCATATAGCAGTGGAACTATACCGTGGTCGAGTGAGGGTCAGTTATGACACAGGATCTTATCCAGCATCTGCCATTTACAGGTGAACCACATACTATAAATTACAGTTCAAGACAAAATGTGTATGATCTTTAGCTGGGTGGGGTCTAAACAGAGATATTTTAGTAGCCATTTAGAAGAATTCCCTCTGCGTCCAAATTAGTCATTTTCTCCTCAAAATAACCACATTCCAAAATATCTTCTTGGTTGCCGAGGAAAGTTGTGGGGGCAGCACCAAAGGGCATCATCCCTTCTTGCCTCAGAATTGACAGGTTAAGACTGCAAGGGGAAGCAAAAGGCTAAAAGATTTTACCATTATTTATTTGACTTCAACTACCACCACCAGAAAAGCTTCCTGGTACAGATGTAAAGTGCTGAGCTGGTACTTAGGTTAGGTCCACACCAAATCAGTTAAACAGGCTGGTAGGAGTCTTCCTCATTGAAACCAGGCCAAACATCAGCAGCATAAAATTTCAAGTAAGCTGTTCAAAGCATTTTTCCAAGGCATAATCTTTTTCAGAGCTTTCAGAAAGGAAATACAAAATGGATGTGAACACATCTAAAGCAAATTCATTTTAAATTTGAGTTAAACACTAATGATCTTTTTTGTTTTGTTTAGTTTAGTTTTGTAGTATTGACCAAGCTCCTACTGCTGGCTATCATGACAATACTGATGTAGTGGTGTACGATATAATGGTACATGTTTGATGGAAATTGTAGAAACTTGCACTTACTTTACATTTTGTAGGAGCTATTTTATTTAAAATAAACAGTATTTCCAAAAATTGCCCTCAAATGTGAAAAAAATCCTAAATTTTTTCTCTGGGGAAAATGATGCTAAACTTTGTTAGGCAGTAAATAAAGGGAACTAAGATAATATATAAGATAAAGTATCCTTATAACATACAATGTGATTTAACTATAAAAAAGTACGATGCCTTATACAGTGATCATTTTAAAATTACTTCCATTCTTTTAATGCAAGACTTATTTATGACATTTTGTTTATAGATCTGATGCTATACCATAATTTGTAGGAGTAATATTTCATATTTCAAATATATGCATTTAACTGAATTTAATTAAATTAGGACTTAAATTTGCAAAAGAATCAAGATAAGTTTTTAAAACAGAATTGTTAGAATTAGATAGAGCAAATTCCTTATTTCCTTGTGAATCTGCAGTTCACAATAAGATAATAATCCTTTTCTCTGGAATAATGTTGAAAAGAAAGTGAGATACTGGTAGGAACAGGGATAAACAGGGATTGTTTTTCTGGGTTTATATTTATTGGGTTTATCAGGTAGCTTTGAAAGCAAACAACAACTCAGACTGCATGCACTTTTCAGTTATTTGCATTCTGGCTTGCTTAAACCCTTTAAGTCATCTCCTCTAGCTCTTTCCATATTAAAAACTTATAACCTGCCATCTACCTTGTACATTTTATGTAGTATTACTTGCACTGATTGTGCATTTCAGCCTTCTAGTCTACACTTACGGTTGTGTATAGAATTCAGGCATTACTCACTTAGGGTATGTCTACACTTTGCACCCTCTTTTGATAGAGGGATGCAAATGAAGACATTCGAAATTGCAAATGAAGCCGTTTGCATATTCGCGTTATGGTGCTATTTCAAAATAGCACTATTTCAAAATAACAGATGCTGTTAAGACGTGGTTATTTCGAAAGAAAACCCTTCTCTCGAAATAACTGGTAAACCTCATTGTATGAGGAATAAGGGTTATTTCGAGAGAAGGGTTTTTTTCTCAAAATAACCGCATCTTAACAGCGTCTGTCATTTCGAAATAACGCTATTTCGAAATAACGCCATAACACAAATATGCAAATGAAGCACGGGATAGTTAAATCCCGGCTTCATGTGCAATTTTGAATGTCTTCATTTGCATCCCTCTATCGAAAGAGGGTGCAAGTGTAGACATACCCTTAGCTTCACACCATTGGGAAAGGCTCTGGAAGCTCTGAACTGGCGTAGCCTTTCACTATGGTGAGGAAAAGCTCTTGTGGGAAGAAGAGAGTAGGGAAAGTTTCTCGCAGCTCTCTGCTGCCACAGCCTTTCACTAGTGTCAGAAGGGTAGCTGTGTTAATATGAATCAATAAAAACAATGCACAGTCCTGTAGCATCTTAAAGACTATCAGATTTGACTATCAGATTTCGGGGGCAAAGACCCACTTCACTATGGCAAAAAAAGCTCTGGAAGCAGGGAGGCAGCCAGGAAAAGCTCCAGCAGCATGACATAAAATCTGTGTAGACATGGGAGTTATTGCTTGGGTGTATAGAGAGCCATACAGGATTTGTACCCTGTGGGTGTAGTCATGTAGGGTACTCTACTCACCTAATCTATACCTCACCATCTATACTGGTAGTTATATCTGTATTAGCTGAGTATGCAATGTCTGTATTTTCCATGCCACTGTACCTATAGACATACCCTGAGAGATGCTTTGAAGAACCATTATTCAAAAGATCTCAATATTAAAAAATAACGTGAGACTGTTCCATCAAAATAAAATATTTTACATCACCATTGATACCACACTGAACTGACCCACCGATGCAGGGGCAAAGGGATCAGTTGCCTCGGGGCCCAATGATTCAGGAGGACACTAGAAAAGGGGATATGAGGTGAGGGACAGGGGGGTTGGAGAAGAATTGGGGCAAGGTGCCTTTCAGCCCCACACATTCCTCTCCCATGTATGTGCCATGATTTGGGAGCTCCCAGCCCATCCACAGGAGTCTGACCCTGCCCCCCTTACATGAGCCAGGTTCTGAAGGGGGTTTGCCTGTCTGTGGTGGTCTGATCCCCCTCATCCTACCACCTCATTTAAACAGCAATTTAGGTATCCCTGCCCTTCAGGAGAGTATAAGCCCTGCTTCCTGACTTCCTATGTTTGACAGGCTCCCTGTCCATTTAGGGCTGTTTGAACCCCCTTACAAGAGCCAAGTTCATTTGGCTTACAGTTTGGTGGTGGGAGCCATAAGAGTCCTTCTCCCTTCCATGTGAGATAAAATTTAGGTGTCTTGACCATCTAAATGAATCTAAGGCCCATCTCTCCCCCTCTGAGACATGCCCCTGTTGGTGGGGAGCTTAGAACAGACATTCTCAGGGCATGCATCAGAAGCTGAAGGCTGAGACTGGGCTGAAGAACTGAGTGTGGGTATGCGTGACACACATCAGAAAGGTTCCAGCACTGGGAGGCTGAGAAGAGAACACCCACTGATATGAATGAAGCATCTTATACATTTCAGGTCTGTTGTTTCAGGCTCTATTCTAGTGGTCTCCTACCTTTTTATGCACAAGGATCACTTTTTTAATTTAAGTGCAATCCAGGATCTACCTCAACCCCAAAACCCTTGCCCCGCCTCCTTCCCGCCCCTTCTCTGAGGCCCCACGCCTGCTCTATCTTCCTTTCTCCCATCCTTCCTCCCTTTCACCAGGAAGGGGCAGAGGGTTGGGGCACAGGCTCTGGTCTTAGGTTGAGGTATTGGGAATGTGAGAGGAGCCCTAAGCTGAGCCTGGGGTAGAAGGTTGGGGTGCAGGAGTGGGTTCAGGGTACAGGCTCTGTAAGGGAGTTTGGGTCCATGGGGCTCAGGGCTAGGGCAGGGGCTTGGGGTGCACGAGGGGGTTCATGACCGGGGCAGGGGTTCGGAGCTGGCTCTAGCTGAGAAGTGCTTACCTCAGGTGGCTCCTGGGTTTTGGTGCAGTGGGGCTAAGGCGGGCTTACCCCTGCCCTGGCCCTGCACCACTCTCCAAAGCAGCCAGCAAACTCTCCATCCAAAGCCCTGCTGTGCCCCCCCACTCTGTTCTGTGGAGACAGAATACAGGGTGGGGGAGGGGGCTTTCTAACATCAGCGCCCTTCCTCTTCCTACCCTGCTCTGTACAGCAAGCAGGAGGCTCCAAGGGGTGGGGGCAATCTCTAAGGCAAAGAGTAGGAGATGCACAGCAGTGGGGGGAGGGGCAGTTGAAGTGCCAGAACTTGATACCAGTCAAGATCACCTGTCAGAGGCACCAAGATCTACCAGTAGAGCCCAAGCTACTGGTTGGTGACCACTTCTCTATTCACTTGCTTCAGTAATTTCCTTCAGCTGAGAACATCTCAATGAGCTGAATGGAGTCACTTAACACCTCTGTGAGCCTGCAACTTTAAAGTAGGGCTGTCAATCTATTAAAAAAATTAATCATAATTAATCACATGTGCTGCCCCTTTGAAACACTGTGGTGGCGTTTCAAAGGGGCAGCGCTGCAGGAGCCCCGGACCAGCTGAAGTCCTCAGCTGACCCCGGCTCCATGCAGCACTGCCCCTTGGAAAGGCCACTCCGGCATTTCCAAGGGGCAACACCGCAGGAGCCCAGGGTCAGCTGGCGTCCTCAGCTGACCCCAGCTCCATGCAGAGCTGCCCCTTGGAAGCACCATGGCAGCGCTTCAAAGAGGCAGCACATTAGGAGCCTGGGATCAGCTGGGGACTCCAGCTGATCCCTGGTTCTGCATTTCAAAGCCCCTTTGAAGTGCCGGAGCGGCACGTCAGAGGGGCTTTGCAACGCAGTGTCGGGGATCAGCTGGAGTCTCCAGCTGATCCCAGGCTCCTAATGCACTGCCCCTTTAAAGCACCAAAACGGCACTTCAAAGGGGCAGTGCAAGAGGAGCCCCTTTGAAGTGCTGCTCTGGCACTTCAAAGGTGTTTTGCAAAAGCAGAGCCGGAGATCAGCTGGGGACTCCAGCTGATTCCTGGCTCCGCTTGCACTTCCCCTTTGAAGTGCCAGAGCAGCACTTCAAAGGGGCAACGCAGCATTAACACCTGCGATTAACGCGTTAATCCTGTCCTGTGCTAATCGCAAGTGTTAGCGCAGGTCAATTGACAATCCTACTTTAAAGTTTGAAACTCACTTACAGAATGAATTGTAAACATTTGCTTAAAACCTGTCTGTCAATATGCATGTTTGTTTATTTACTGATTATTTGGAAATATCTGAGTGCATGATGCTATTTTTAACACAAAAAGGGTTGCAGAATGTGTGGGGTAGCACAGGAAGATGAGGGTTTAGGGATGTGAGGGGAACTGTCAGCCTTGAATTCTTCTGTCTGTGTACTGTGACATGAGGGAGCTCTACTCCTCTAGAAGAAACTGAGCGCTTTTCTCTGCCTGCTGTGTGTTCTGGAAACTGGGAGATTCTGCTACACTTGGGATGTCTGACCCCTTTTCTCTATCACTCTATGTGACCGGGGATCTGAAATGGAAATGATGGTAATACAAAGGTAAACAGTTGAAATCTAGAAAATAAATTGCTAAGATGCACATCACCTCTGTGTAGGCTTAAAGGTCTGATGAGAATGTGGAGGGACAGGCAAGGGTGGCATTTTAGGAGAGCAGGGGGGCAGCAGCCCTGCATACCAGGATGCGGCTTGCTATTCTTCCCATTCCCTGGACAACAAAGGAGTGAGGGGAAAGTAACTTGGATTCTGTTCATGCCTCTTACTCCTGACTGGTTAAGGGAGCAGCCCTTACCGTCAGGAAAACAAGAAGAAAAGCAACCCGCATCCCAGTACACATGGCTGCTGCTTCTCCCACCCCTGCTCTCCTGAATCTCTGCCATTGGTGACAGGGCCTGATTTGGAGGAAGAGCATACAGGGTAGGGCCTAGCTGGGGAAGCCTGGATGAAGTAGGGCCAAGAGTCTTAGCTGGAGGTGGATAGTGTGAGTCAGAGCCCTGCTCAGTGTGCATCTTGGCTGTGTAATTAGGGTAGATCCTCAACCTAAAGATGCATATTTAATAATATAGTTAACTCTTCTGACAGAAGGTTCCTATATTTCACTATAGGACAAAACTACTTTCAATACAGTGTATTCCCATTCAGCCTTTTTTCTGTTCCTACAGGTTGAACCTCTCTTAACTGGGACTCTCTGGTCCAACAACATCCCTGGTCTGGCAGGATCATATGTGTCCCAGGACCAGAGAGTCCTGGTGGAGGGTTGGTGATTGGGAACCCTGTAGTGGGGCTAGAACCCAGTAGCAGGGCTGCCCTGTGATAGCAAAACTGGGACCCCATCAGAAGGGCTGCCGCCCAGTGCCAACACTCTGAGACTGGGGGATGGGAGGTAGTGGAGCTGGAGCCAATCAGCTAAACTGATTCCAGGAGGTAGCAGAGCCACCCAGCAGAACAACCAGGAGCCCAGCAGCCTCACTACAGCCTAACGGCTCAGCTGCATGGCTGCCCCGCAGGGCCAGGAGCCTGACCATTAGGCTGCCTGTCAGCAGGGCCAGGAATTGAGGAGTGGGGCTATCCAGCAGCACAATAAAAAGCCCAGAAGCCCCGCTGCTGCCCAGTAGAACTGTCTGGTGAGGCCAGGAGGCAGCGGGGCTGCCCAGCAAAGCTGAAGCCAAAGTAAGGTGTGTCGCCTAGTGGGGCAGCTGGACCCCGAGGGGGGGGGGATGCCCCGCAGGGATGGAGCCTGGCAGTGGGGCTGTGTGTGTGTGCTGGTGCAGGGCTGTGTGTGGAGGGGCCCTGTGTGTGGAGGGGTCAGAGACAGGGGGATGATGGCTAAGAGACTGGCAGCAAGGCCATGGCCTGGAGGACTGGTGACAGGGTTGGGCCCAGAAATGACCTTCCCTGGTCTGGCAAAATCCCTCATCTGGGACCAGACATGTCCCAAGGGTACTGGACCAAGTAGGTCCAACCTGTAGAATGTTTTTGAAGGACTTTGTCAGTTGCAGCAGTTTACCATTGCAGTAAAATATTCTAATATTTCCATATCTCAATGATTGGGGCATTCAGCTAACAGGATGTTTTTACAACACCTTGTTGGCCACTCAGAAGGCCATAGCACAGCTTCTCACACAGGGACTTCAGTTAAACTTTCAAAAGTCCGCTTTTACTCCATTGCCAAGATTAGCATACATTGGAGCTTACCTCAGTGCAGTAACGGCCAGAGCTTGCATACAAAAGCACAAGTTTACAGCACTGTTGAATTTAGTCACCACAATTCAAGTCAGGTACCAAACATCAGTAAAAAACTGTCTCCAGTTGTTGGGATATGTTGCAGCTGGTACTTTCATAATAAGTCATGCAAGGTTATATGCAGCATCTGCAGGGATCACTCAAAACTCTTAATTCTCTGAGCAAACACAACTTGAAAAGACTAATCTCAGTGGAAAGACCCCGACAAGATTTACCACAGGAGTATCCTTCACTCAACTGTTTCCAATGGGTACGTCTACACAAGCCCCCTAGTTCGAACTAGGGAGGCTAATGAGGGCGAGCGAAATTGCTAATGAAGTGCGGGATTTAAATATCCCGTGCTTGATTTGCGTATTCCCGGCTGGTCACCATTTTGGAAACTGACTAGCCCGAAGTAACTGCCCGCGTCTACACACGGCAGAGAAGCGGGATTCCGAGATAAACCGAATGGAATAAGGTTTAACTGTTAATTCGAACAAAGGGGTTTATCTCAGAATCGCATTTCTCTGCCGCGTGTAGACACGGGCAGTTACTTCGGGCTAGTCAGTTTCCAAAATGGCGACCGGCCAGGAATATGCTAATCAAGTGCGGGATATTTAAATCCCACACTTCATTAGCAATTTCGGTCACCCTCATTACCCTCCCTAGTTCGAACTAGGGGGCTAGTGTAGATGTACCCAATGGCGGTAATAACAATTCATATGTCGTTGTGGGGATGGGGAGCATGTCTCAACATTCATGCTGAGTAGGGCAGGTGGCCATCAGATAAGACGCCTCTATGCATCAATTTAATGCAACTAAGGGCTGTCAAAATGATAGTCTCCATTTCCTGCCATTGATCAAAGGAAATATGAAAAGATCATGACCAGAAAATATGACATGAATATTTTATACAAACCAAAAATGGGGAGTGATCCTCCCTCTGCACTGAAACAGACTTTGGAATTGGAGCATACTCAACCAATCTCACATCGTGGCAGCATACCTTCTAGTTGTTCAAATCATAACAGCAGATGCCTCAGCAGACATTTCTCTCAGGATTAGGAATGAGAGACGGGTCTCCTTATTCTTCACTGCATATTTCAGTGTTGGGATATTCCGCAGTAAACCTCTTTTCTGCTGCGACGATCAGGAAGAGCCCCCAGTTCTGTTTGAGAGGGGAACAAGGTCACCATTCTCTGGGAGATGCCTTTCTCCTGCATTGAACATCAGGTCTGTTATGCATTTTCCACAACACCTCAAATGTCAAAGGTGGTGATCAAGATAAGGCCAGAGTTACACTGGTGTTCCAGATATACCTGCAACAGGTACCTCATTCAGTTAGCAGTTTGTCAACCGGTCATCCTCCAGGTTACTCCTCATCTTCTCTCATATTCTTTATCCCAACCTCTGAGTTCTTAACCTCAAAGCATGACTTATGGATGGCTTGTGGGGTTAAAAATAGCCTGTTCTGAGGAGGTGAAAAAGGTATTGTTACATATTAGGAAGTGATATACCTGTAATGCTTACCTACAGCAATTGGTTGAAAGATTCAGGCACTGGTGTGTAAGACACCTTTCAACTCTGTCCTTCAATGAAAGAAGATGTGGCTATCTTTGAGTACAATTGCCTGCCATTGCATCCTTTCTTTCTGTGGGTGAGAGGGTTCTCAGTTTTTGCAGATGGTAAGATTTCTCAAGGGTTTGAGGAATCTTATCCCACAAGTCAAATATCTTACCCAAATTTGGACTCTTAATTTGCTGCTTAGATGCCTACAAGACCTCCCTTTGAGGCAAATGAATCCTGTTCTGTACTTACGTTATCAATGAAAATACCCTACATGGTAACCAATACATCAGGTTGAAGAGTTGAAGAGATAGGGATTCTACCAGTATATCACCCCTTCAGTGTTCTTCAAGGATAAGGTAACGCTACAGCCACATCCAAAATTCTGACCTAAGGTGTCATCTGAGTTCCATATTAACCGGATCATTCTTCTTCCAGTTTTCTTCTCTAAAACAGACTGAACTAAGGAGGATGTGGTACTGCATACACTCTGTGTCAAGAGGGCATTAGCCTTTTACCTGGGCAAATCTAAGCCATTTAGAAAATATTCAAGGTTGTCTCTGTCTCTTGCTGACAGGTCTAAGGGATCCTCAATTTCTAATCAAGACTCTTCAGATGAATATCTGAATGTATTCTTTCTTGATCTCAATCTAATCATTTTCAACCTCCTTCTAGGGTCCTGGCCCATTCAACAAGCTCCTTTTCTACTTCTGTGGTCTTAAGAATGTCCCCACTGCTGAGATCTCTGGAACTGCAACTTGGAGCTTCATACACACTTTTTGAAACATTGTGCAGTGATCCATGACTCAGCTTCAAATGCTGTGTCTGGATATACTACTCTGTTCCAAAGCTTTCCCCTCCCCTAGCGGGTCTAGCTTGGTAATCACCCAAAGTGGAGAACCCCTAGGGACACTTCTCGAAGAAGAAGTGGTTACTCATCCTGTAAAGTAATTGTTCTTCGAAATGAGAGTCTCCATATGTGGTCTACTACCTGCCCTCCTTCCCCTCTGCTTTGGCCTTTCCACTATGGAGCTTTGCAAAAAAAAATGAACTGAGGGTGGTTTGCCTGTGCAGCTCTGTATAGCCCTTCTGTGGAGCACTAAGGTGTTTAGGGTGCACCTAAATGTGTGGGCCGAACAGGCAGTGCTACCTGAAGTGGAGCATCCCTAATGGTACACATCTCGAAGAACTACAATGATTGCACAAGGCGAGTAACCTCTCTTGCTCTCTGCAGTAGCTTTTCACCAGTAAATAGCAATTTAAACCAGATCTTGTTGGTATTCAGTCTTTTCACTTACATTTTACCTTAGGTTTAATTGGTTAAATGATTAACAGAATATTAGGAATAATTTTAAAAGATATAGAGAATAAGAAAGAGAATATCTTATTGCCTCTATATAAATCCATGGTATGCCCACATCTTGAATATACGCACAGATGTGGTCACTTCATCTCAAAAAAGATATAGCAGTATTGGAAAAGATTCAGAAAAGGGCAACAAAAATTATTATGGTTTTGGAATGGGTGCCATATGAAAAGAGATTAAAAAGACTGGGGCTTTTCAGCTTAGAAAAGAAAAAACGAAGGGGGGATATGATAGAAGTCTAAAAATCATGATAGGTATGGAGAAAGTGAATAAAGAAAAGTTATTTACTTGTTCTCATAATATAAGAACTAGAGGTCACCACATGAAATTAATAGGTAGCAGGTTTAAAACAAACAAAAGGAAGATTTTCTTCATGCAGTACACAGTCAACCTATGGAACTCCTTGTCAAAGGATGTTGTGAAGACCAGGACTTTAACAGGGTTCAAAAAAGAACTGGATAAATTCATGGAGGTTAGGTACATCAATACTTATTAGCCAGGATGGGTAAGAATGGTGCCCCTAGCCTCTGTTTGTCAAAGGGTGGAAATGGCTGACAGTAGAGGGATCACTTAATGATTGCCTGTTGTGTTCACTTCCTTTGGGGCATCTGGCATTGGCCACTGTTGGAAGACAGGATACTGGGCTAGATGGATCTTTGATCTGACCCAGTATGTCTGTTCTTATGAGTAAGTGGGATACCGGGAGGGAGGACCGGCTTCTGCTCTCCACCCCTCCATGCACGGCGTGGCCAGCTCACGACTCCCACAGGGCTGCAGCAGCCCTCTGCCCATGGATGGGGGACTGCTGTCAGGAACTGATTAACTGGTACTCATCACTCAGTAAGAGTGATGCCTACCAGTAGTTTGTATCCACTTCCCAAGGAATAAGATATGTACAATATTAGTGGTTACATGTAGCAAATGGTGATGTGCATTGTTCAACCTGGCACCATCTTGTTCCTGAAAACATCAAAATATGTTAAATAAAAGTCAGTGTTACTTTTTTTTATTGCTGCACATAGAACTGTGATATTTTTAGTCTTCTTTCTGTCAGTCAGATTGAAAACCTCACGTTCTATATATGAAGAAAAGCAGTACTATTATGCACATCCTACTTGATATATATGTATCAACTGGTCAGAAAAATAGACCTTGTTATGTGGGAATCTGGAACATTTTTTTATATTATTTTTTATTTGTAGCATAATAGTCTCTGCTCCTTCACATGCCAAAAAGTGCATTTTAGACATATAACCCTCTGGGTTGAAACAGGACGGCCTTGTCTACATTAGGAGCCCTCAGAGATTCTCTTGCCATGTTAGCAAGGAGAGAAGGCAGGATATAGACAAGCAGAAACACTTTTTTACCACCATGTCACTGTATTAGTAGGGGAAAATGCATAAATTTATCTGTGCTTAGTGTATCCTAATACTTTATTGGTAATACATCATCTACACTTGGAGCTGGGATTGTGATTCCCTGCCAACTAGATACTCATGCTAGCTTTCATCAACTAGTAGTATAGTCTCTATAACATGGGCACTGGCAAGTGGCAACACAGATTAGCCACTTTTACTATAAACATGCCAGACCCTATAAGCATGTACCTGGCATGGCTAGCTCAGGATGCTACTTGCTGCTGCCAGTACTATTGCAGTGTCACTACTATTGTAGCATGCTAGCATGAATATGTCTGCTTGACCTGGAAATCATGCCTTTACTCTCCAAACATAGCTGCAGCCCCAGCGCTAGAGCAGTGACGGGAATATGTCTGTAAATCCAAAGTATAGACATCGCCTGGGTTCTGTGGAACAACAGATTTAAATCTCACTGGTGTCAACTCAGCTTTTAACTCTTTCAATATCAATAAATGGAATACTGTTTGCTCTTCACTTGGCATGATCTCATGGCATGCTTTGTAAAGGGAGGAGATTGTTTGTAGTAAAAAATTTCCCTCCTCCTACTCTAGTATACACAATGTCTGGCTGAAGTTATATGTATATGGTTAGTAATCTCTTTTGGGAATGCTTCAGACTGAAAGATGTCATTAGTATGTAAATTGTACATATTAGAAATATTACAATGCTCTAGAAATAGTAATACAAGTTATTGTCTGTTAATAAGCATGACTGCACATCTTTACTTAAAATCTAGTTGTCAGAAGATGACATTAGTGGAGAAGTTTTGCTCTGAGTTTTCCCCTCTGCTTTGCAATTTCCACTATGGAGTTTTGCAAAAGAGATGGAACTGAGGATGGTTTGCCTGTGCAGCTCTGTATAGCCTCGGTGTGGAGCATTAGGGTGTTTAAGGTGCATGTGTGGACTGAACAGGCAGTGCTACCTGAAGTGGAGCACCCCTAATGGTACACATCTCAAAGAACTACAATGACTGCACAAGGTGAGTAACCTCTCCTGCTTTCTGCAGTAGCTTTTCACCAGTAAATAGCTGTATACTGTTTAAAAGACAGAAGGTTAAGGAAATCCTAACCAGGATTCAAATGCTTTAAAACTTTTTTTGTTGTTACAGTGTTGAGACAATAAATGATGGGAATTTCCACATAGTGGAGCTGCTAGCCATGGATCAGATTCTGTCTTTGTCTGTTGATGGAGGAAGCCCCAAGATCATTACCAACTTGTCTAAGCAATCAACTCTGAACGTTGACTCCCCACTTTATGTAGGAGGTAGGGGAACTTACTGTTTTCTATTAGAGATGTTATAGCAAATATACTCTGGAAATACGCATTGACAAAAAAAGCACTGTAAAAGGTCACTTCATTGAGTTAATTCCCAAAGATGATATTCAGAGCAATTAATCCTGAAATAGTCTCATTGTTAACTGTAGTAGTAGATGATTCAAATTTCTACATAACACTCTAAAAGGAAATAGAGAAGCTTAGTTGAAGGACCAGATCGTTCCTGATAGCTAATAACTGTTGTTTTCTGACAGTAAGGATGCAATCCACACTGTAATATTTTATAATTATGTTTTTCCTATTATTATTTAGTTTTAAACAGGACTGGAGAAGTGCATAGCATTTTATAGATAAAGATACTGGGCCTATTTTTGACTCCTTAGCCACCTGAATAGTCATTTGTGCCTGTTCATCATGGGTGGTAAAATTCTACCATTTTGTGTCGGTACTGGTTTACATTCACTTTACACTGTAAACAGACACACCTATATGATGGCAAGACGCAAGGCACTGGAAACATTACAACCTTAGTTTCTGCCCTGAGGAGCTTACAATTTAGGTTATAAAAGAGCTGTAATGCATGGACAGAAGACCTTAGGCAAGAGACAGCAACAGCCGGGGACTTACACAGTAAAAAGTTGTGACAGTTCTTGCTTTCACACTGTACATATTATGTCAGTACTTTCCGCCATAACAAATCATTTTAAGCTGGCATTAGACTCTTGTGAGGATAAATCATTGAAATTGTGGCGGGTTTTAGTATTTATCCACACAGAACTTTTTGTTGGTATGTGTGCTCCATGCATATGAGCCCAGTATCTTTAAGCCAACAGTGTCCTTTGAGGCCGCTCTTATGCCCTGCACATCCATAAGCCCCTACAGCAAAGGTAGAGCATTCCTGATGCCATTGTTCTTTTTCACCACCCACAACAGTTCACAGAAGACTCATGGTGCCCATTTGAAATTTTTTCTGATGAAAAACTCAAGATGTATGTCTCATTCTGAGGTCCCTCTTCAGAAATAGTGTCCTTCTGCTCCAAAATAGTTTCAGCAAGTGCTGGAGCTAAGTCTCCTGATCCTTCTTAATCCTTGTGGGTGAGTCAGAGGTCTCTGCTGCCCAAGGTCAGAAGGACCAGAAATCTGTGGTCATCATCCCCCATACTAGCCAAGGGGAAAGCTAACTGTCAAAATTCCTCTGATTTCCTCTGATAAACTAACTCATTCAAAATCTCATTGGTACTGAGAGTCATCAGAGATTCTGGGATTGTGTTCTTCTACAGCAGTTCTACAGCCTCTATTTCAGGTGACTAACACTGTTTCCTTAACACTGTATGCCACAGACTCATCAGTACTGCATTATGATAAAAATTTATCTGCTAAGACTGATGATGCCGCTACTGATGGTCATGGTATGCTCGTCATTTGAATTGCCTCCTGTGTCTGCCATGGCTACTTTTACATCTCCTGCAAATCTAACCATCTCTCCAGAACCAATATCCCCTTCACTATCCCCAGTCCCATGTCTTCCTTTTAGTTATGATATCAAAATCTATGCTGGTACCAGAGCCCAGTGTGTTGAAAATGAAGCATCTAGCTTCTACAGTACCATTGCCAGCTGCTCATACTGTCATGTCTGAGTCTTCCTGTTTCTTACACCTCAGAGATTTGATCTCTTTGAGAAGAATTTTATTCATCTGCATCATCTTCTTCTAATGGCAGCAGAATCTCCTAGATCTCCTCCTCTACCTAAAGTGATGCCTGACTGATGCCTTCTTGTCACAAATCTCATGCTTCAGAGATGTTTCATGTTCCTTGGTGTGAAATCTGTAATATGAAATCTAATAAATACAGGTATAAAAATCTGCACTTAGGAGGGAAAAAAATCAAATGAATAAATTCAGAATAGGGCATTTCTAGTTAGGTTGTGATATTGGAGAAAAGGTTCGGGGGATTATAGTAGAGCAAACAAAAAGGTAATATGATTACAAAAAAGGCTTATGTCATTGTATGTAATATGGCAGACATTGTAAGAAATCTTTCTGCTCTACTCAGCACTAGTGAGGCCACAGGTGAATTACTGTTTTCAGTTTTGGGTATCACATTTAAGAAAGATGTGAACAAATTGACAAAAGTCCAGAGAAGAGCAATACAATGAATAAGAGGTTTAGACAATATGGTGTATAAAGGAAGATTTAAAAAACTGGGCATGTTAAGTGTAGAGAATTAGATTTAGGGAGGCAGTATGATGAAACAGTCTTCAAATATCTAATAGAGTGTTTAAAGAGGATGATGATCAATTGTTCTGTATCTGTATCTTGGCTGATTTGAAGTCACTCATAGCAACAGGTCATCACACAGTTCTACAGCTCATTTCCAAACAGGGCCACCAGATCCAGTGAGAGATGTCCATTTTCGCCCCTACCGAGTCCCTACAATTTATTGGAGTAATGCTGCATTCCAAATTGGCAAGAGTATAGCTTTCTACAAAAAAAAAATTAAGTGATAAATCACCTCATTTCATACATTGGCTCATCCCAGAATAGCAGCAAGAAGTCTCCTGAATATACTGGGTCATATGGCAGGTTGGAGATACCCGATTCCACATGCAAGATGATCCTCCAGCCTCTTCAGGGCTTAATTTACTAGCTAATGAAATACAGCCTGGACTTACTGGTATGCATTCTTTGGAAAATACTATCGTCTCTGCTTTGATGGACAGATATTCAAAATGTGTATCAGTGTATTCTGCTTGATCCACCACCTCCTTCAAAGATTCTGGTGGTTGACCCATGAAGTCTCTGTGGAGGTGCTTAGTTGGTCTTTCTTCTGATTCAGGGCACATGGTCCTGAGCAGTGTGTCAGTTGCAAATAAATGTTGCAGAGCTGAGGTCCACTCTGTTAGCCTGGAAGGCATTCTTGGGGAGCAGTAAGACCAGAATCTATGGCAGATGTATTTCTGATTCAGTGGGAAAGAACTTGCTTTTATGCTTTTTCCTCCATTCCACTAATTGCCAGAGTTTTCACAAAGCTGTATCAGGACTAGGGCTCAGTGCCAATGGTAGCTCCAGCATGGGTTCATCACTTTTGGTATGCTGACCTGATGCATCTATCCATCAGACCATCTCTTTGACATCTGAACTTCTCAGACATCATGTTGCTGAACCACACCCAGTGCTCCACATGATATTGGTAAATGGTGTCTACAATTCTAAAGGGCTTAATTCATGCATTTCCACCAGCTAAGGAGTGGTTTTCTACCTGTGACTTGAATGTTATTCTCCTATCTTTGATGGATTCCCCCCTTTCGATCTCACTGCATCACATTTTCTCTGTCACTTGTGTTTAACTGACATTTTTGGTAGCCATCACCGGCACTCTGTGGGAAATTGAGGCTTTGATAACAAGACCCCCTAAAATCATTTTTCAAAAAGACAAGATTATTCTGAGACCACATCCAAAATTATTTCAAAAGTGGTTTCAGGTTTTCATGTAAACCAATTTATATATTTAACCAATATTATTTTTTCCTAAACCTCATGATTCTTTTGCAGAGGCCAAAACAACACATAAGCAAACAGTCTTAGAGAGCTATTCTTTTCTCTTTTCAGAACAAAGCCATTCATTAAACAAGATACCTCTTCTCTCTTGAGATAGAACACAGTCTTCTAGGGATCAGTTGATAACAGTAGACTGTGTTAGAGTGACCTTATTTTTGAGATTTAGAAGGCAGTAACTTGGAATTCTATTCATAAGTTCATCACTACTCCATTGTGGTGCCTTTTATATCATACATCCAATTTGTCTAGGGTGTTCTCACTTACTATTTAACTAGGACGACAATCCACCACCTCCTTCAGAAATACCTACTAGCCAGCTACAGTGGGCTCTATATGGACAAATACACAAATGAAAGATTGTTCACCATGCAGTCACTGGAGTTCTTTGAGATTCCTTTGTTCACATAGATCTCACAAATTGCATGGTTCCTCACCGATAGAGTCCTTACTTGGATTTTCTGTACTAGTGAAGATATAGTGCTTGGGGCTGCTTCCACCTTTTATACGTTCACTGTACAGAGCATGAGGGCATACAGCTTCATGTAGAATCCCAGCAGGCAGGGCTGGCTAAGAAATTCCAGGTCTGCAAACACTTGCAGTGGTATCTGCAGTATGTAAAGTGAGAACTCCAGTATGTAAAATAAGTAACCATTCCTTCTGTTGCTTCTGATTTAGTCCCCAAAGTGACAGTTGGGGTGGGCAGACCCATATTCTTGACTCTGCATAGGCATAAGTCTGTACCTGTGTGGATGTTCCTGCAAGATGAGTGTCCTAGCAAGGAAACTGTATGCATCATGTATGGTGCATATGGAAAAAATATTAATTAATCATAATGGATGAATTCATAAACATAAAAAGGTCAGTAATTTTAGAGTGAAGGTTTCCATAGCAACTGTTCCTCTGCCCACGTTTGCCTATGTGCTGTAGGTGAGTCTTTCACTATGCTACATGTATGCATCTTTGATTTTAGAGAAACGTTTATTTGAATTGACTTACATTGTAATATTTGCCTGATATTATTTTATCTATTGTAATGCACATTTGCTCTATTCCCAGTTGCTGTGGGAACCTTCACTCAGAAATCCCTAGTTCTTATATCTCAGTGTTGCATTGGTGTCTTTGTTTCATATAGTTTTGTGTGTTCCTTTTTTCCAATGGCTGGCTCTGCGGACCATGTCAAAACAACTGTTGTTATATTTTTTCTCGCCCATATAGCTAAGAGGCTGAGGGGCAGGTCTCTCAAGGGACTCCATGTGCAGTCTGAGTCAGGGACACTTAGGGAATCTTATTGGGCCTAACTCCCACTCTATTGACTAATCAAACTTAGAACTTCCTTGCTTTTTAATTTTAGATAAGTTCTAGTCAAACAATGGGATCATTTGCATTCAGGTAACCTGAAGTTCCACATTTAGTTGAAATACGCTATGACTCCTGCAATTTATTCATCCCAGGAAGTATTAAGCATTCATGAAACAATTATTAGACCATTATGCAAAAGAGAAGTTTAAAAACTGAGAGTTACTGCTGCAAGAACACAGTGTTGTACAGCAGTTCTCATTCTGAATTAAAGTCCAAAATTTTTAAAGGGTATATTGAATTGCAGTACATGTACCTACCTTACCTCAGTCCCCACAAGTGGCCTCTGTAACAACTGTAGATTGGAATAGAACTTACAGTTGTGAAAATAATCAGTGATATATGAATTTTCACCTTTCAAGACAGCTGAAGTTTTTTGTGATTTTTTTTTTAACATACAAAATTTCACGTATAAGAATATAAGAAGCATTGGCTTGATTTTCAGAAGGGTTGAACTTCCACAGCTCCCAATGAGTTCAGATTCTATTGTGGATTCTCGGCATCTCTGAAATCAGATCCTGTATGCTAAATTTCAATACCAACTGTGTTTTTAAAATAATTTGTGAATGGAAGTAAAGGTTTAGAAAACAAATATCATCTGTACCTACTGGGCCAAAGCCAGATTTTCAGACCTAAATTTTTCAGTTCTGTGAAGTACTTATTTGAATTATGAAACTAAATCCATCTCTACAATGGAGACCTTGGGTGTCATCCTGGTCTGAGAAAGGCCTAGTTTTGGTATGCATGCTTCTGAACTCTGCAGTTAAAGATGATTGAGATGTTGTGAGACTAGCTGATCTTGTGAAATTTTCACCTTACTTGGATGAAATATCACAAGGTTAGCATAATATGTTTTGTTGTTGTCTAAGTATGCCTGAACCATACTTAGACCATATCTAGGGCCAGATATTGAGTCCATCTCTGATAATTGAATATTCCATATCTATGAATGGTTAATTGGGGAACAATAATTTTAATAAATAAGAACAATAATACTAAAGAATACAAAACTGTATTCACAAGTTGATGATGTTCATTTTCTAGGTATGCCTGTAAAAAACAATGTTGCAGCACTGCGCCAGTCCCCAAGCCAGAATGGCACCAGCTTCCATGGCTGCATCCGTAATCTGTACATCAACAGTGAACTGCAGGACTTCAGAAATGTGCCACTGCAAGTGGGAATTATTCCTGGTTGTGAGCCTTGCCACAAGAAAATGTGTGTGCATGGAACTTGCCATGCTACAAGCCAGTCAGGTTTTACCTGCGAGTGTGAAGGAGGATGGACTGGACCACTGTGTGATCAGCAAACCAATGACCCTTGTCTTGGAAATAAGTATGTCCTTCTTCAAGACAGAGCTATAATTTCATTTTCTAATGCCCTGTTATGTACATTTAATGTAAAGTTCAAACTTTTTCAGAAAGATACAAATATACTGTGCATGTAGGAGTAAAGATGACTCCAAAGTCAGATCACAAAAAGTGTAGCTTTTTGTGGGCTAAACTTGAAGAATACTCATAAACTACAGTTTGTGACAACATTCTGTATTTATAGAATGGTCTGAGTGTGCCAATTCATTTTTAAACATTGTTAATGAATGAAATTTCCCAGTACAGATGGTGACAAAGTTTCTGTATTTCTACTTCTTAAGCCCCACCAAAGGTTATAGCAGATGGTACCTAAGTACTTGCATACAATTTCTACAATGTGAACTACAATAACTATTCACACAGGACATGAGGATTGGCGTAAAAAATAATCAGAGGACTTCACAAATAAAGCACACATCCATTTCTGTTACTTTTTATGCTTCCATGTTGTCACATTACTCAGCTGGTAGATTGTGCACTGGGAAAAAGATCTAACTTCTGTCATATGTTCAGAATCAATTATGTTAGTAACACCTGAGTTGCAATTTTGTTTTAAACTATTCTATCTGCATATTTCTGTTGACTGTTTTTCTAGATCAGTGCATAGATAGATATAGAAAGCATCCTCACAAGGTTCTCATTGTTGGGTCATGGACACCTAGCACAAATCAGGTCAGGAACTCTGCTAACTCAGAGCTTTCTAATCACCTGCTGATTATGTTTCCTGTTACATCTCCCCATACAATTTTCTTCACCATAATTCAGCAAGCCAATTCCTGTGAGAGCTGCAGTTTTTGGAATGGTTATCACTGATCTCTCATTCTTGCAAGTAGCTCCAAAACACAGGTATTCTTTTGCTTTTCTTGTCTTGATTGTTTTTCAGTAGTCCAGTCTACATGATCCAGAACCACAAAATTCCTTTGATGTCCAGTGG
Organism: Pelochelys cantorii; assembly: GCA_032595735.1. Classification (NCBI taxonomy): domain Eukaryota; kingdom Metazoa; phylum Chordata; order Testudines; family Trionychidae; genus Pelochelys; species Pelochelys cantorii. Next base: position 32,345,602 of record CM064331.1, read on the forward strand.
GTTCATCTCCTAGGCCGAGTGATTTTTAAGTGTCTTTTTTGGCATATTGTGTGTTGATACTACTGATGACCTTGAGACTTTGGCTTAATTATTTCAGCAGTTTGCACTGCCTCCAGAATGATTCAGTATTTTGAAGTTTATAAGTCTTTTCCCAAAGCCACAGCACATCAGTGAAGTTTTGAAGTATTTTAACACTCACTGTCGCACCAAGCTTCTGGGATTTTATTTATGGGATTTCTTTTCCAGGATAACTGTTTTTCTTTGCCTCTCAAGAGGAGGAGGAAAGGAAAATCTAGTGGCTTTCAGAAACATATCAGCTGCAAGATGTCCATCACAGCTGAGCAAGTCTGCTGCATTTTGTGTTTTGGAAGTCAAATATAATGTGGAAATGCCATCCATCAAATTTTGTGTGGGGTGCAACTAAAGACCCAGTTAGCAGCACGGCACCACTAAAAGAATGCTCTTGTGTTAGATATTAGTTTCTATACTATTTTTATCACTTAAATGTCTGAACACCTTCTGGTAATACATTAAGTGACATGATTAAAATCTATCCTGATTAGTTTGCTCTTTTTTCCATCATTTCCCTAAGAGGACAACTTAGTGTTCTGTTTTGATTTTTTTTTTAAATTTCATGTACTTTTATGTCATACTCCTTGAATCTATGCTCCTCTGTGTGTTCATCCTGGAGATGGTCAGGCTGAAAATATTCAGCCAGGAATGGAAGAGGGTGATAGTTCCTTGTACAGTCTCAGGCCAGCCCCAATGAAAGTTGACTCCTACCCAAATGAGCTTTACTCTTATGGTAGGAAATTTCATTGTGTCAGAAAAATAGAGTTGTTCTCCAGAGTCCTCATTCTGTAGCTTTTGGTAATATTTTAGGCATGTTGGATCCTGGCTATTGAGCACCTTGAAGATAAAGATCAAGAGACTGCACTTGATTTTCTTTTACTCCATTTTGGACTGGAGTGCTTCAAAGGTTCTGTTGGTTTCAGGACTTGGCACTGGCACATTTCTGACTACCTTCTAAATCAAGCAGATCCTCCTTACTAGTTGACTTGATGCAGTTTGTATTTTCATCAAAGACAACCTCTTTAGAGCACATCAGGCTTTTGATATCCTCAGCAGAACATTGCAGGTTGGATGTCATAAGCTCTGGCTGTTTCTTGGATGATGGGTTGTTTCAGTCAAAGGCCTAGATGCAGAAAGTGCCACATGAGACCCAGAAGCACTGGGATACTTCCAAAACCCAGGACTTTGCAGTGCAGCCTGTAAGCTTCTGATTACCACATCCAAACACTTGCAGCTTTTGGAAAAGACCTGAGATTAAGGGACTGCACAGGTCCAGTGATGAAGCATGTCAGAGGTCTTGGCATCCCCGGAGTCTTGTTTGAGCTGGTGTTGAATCTCTTGGGATTGGGTTACATCAGTGCAGGCAGAGCTATGCTATATGCAATTTATTTCAACACAGCCTGCAATGGATGGGAGAAGGATTGTGCTCAGCCATGATACAAGTGGTGTCAATACCTTATCCAGCAGCATTGACTTTCCTTCCAAGCCTTTAAGCGCACTATACTAAATCATTCATGAGGAACCAAAGGTACAGTGTGGAGAGGAGCACAATTTGGGTTCTACTGATGAAGTTGGAGACAGGAAGGAGAAGCATCAGAGTAATTCTGAATTAGACTGTTGGGATTGGTTAGATCCATCCAGCAATTTTCACACAGATTGTCCCTTGGAACCAATACATGTCCAGGAAACTAGTGTATCAGGAAGAATGTTACAGGAAATAAAATTCCTCCTAGGAAGAAAGACATTGACCTTGTACCATCAAATCAAAACAATGACAATTAAATAATTTTGTTAAGAGTCAGGAATTATTTCCCCCTGGATTTCAATCTGTGCTTAGTGAAATAAAATTAAAAATTGTCCGTCTGGGAAACATTTCTTTTAGAGGAGTGTGATTGACTATGTGCTCCAGCAATGTACATAGGCAACCTGGTAGATGCAACTCAAGGCAGTCTTTAAGCCTCAGGACAGATGCAGTACATTACAAGCTTACTGGAAGGGGTTTATGAGAATCAGAAGGGAACATTTTGACCATATTACAAATGTTGGGTCTCATAGCCAAAACAGTAATCATAGTACCTGTGCCACCTCTTTTTAAAGTGCAGTCTCAGTGGACCTTGAGATCTCAGTGGAAAAAAGCAGTCAGGAACTGTCTGGAAGGTTATAGACCTGGAAGGAATAACAGTTGGTGGCAAATGATCATTGAATTTGGTAGGGTAGGTATTGTGCATAGCCACCAGGCTGCCACAGCTTTAGAGAGGCAAAAACCTTTGAGTTAATGAGATACTGGCCTGTCTTGCACTGGGAGCCCCAAACCTCAGGCATACTTTGAAATGATACTTTCAAAGAAGCAAAATTACAGGTAAGTAACATTTTCTATTCGCTGTTCAAGTTTAATTTCTAAAGCGTTTGTTCATTAGGGGTATGTTCTTGCATTCTTTACACACCCAAACTCTCATTTAAAATGTAGGTGTATGAGGAATGCTGGATTTATTTAATTATGACATGTACAAGATTTCCATAACACATCTACAGTGGCTGTTTTTGGCAATAACAGAATAGTATCCTATACTGCAGTTTATTTTCTGTAAACTTTCATACCAATTACTAAAAAAACCTTGCTTAAACCACTTAATTGCATCTCACTGAAAAAAGTGCATTTAAGTCTTGAAGCAATTTCTTTTAGAGTACAATCCAAAGTTTATGTAGTTAATGTTGCTTAATCTAAACTTCTATGAATAATTTATTTTTATTCTCTTGGGCTTGTTTCCCCTGTAGATGTGTACATGGTACCTGCTTGCCAATCAATGCATTTTCATACAGTTGTAAATGCCTGCAGGGACATGGGGGAGTCCTCTGTGATGAAGAGGAAGAGTTGTTTAACCCCTGCCAGTCCATCAGATGTAAACATGGAAAATGCAGGCTTTCCGGCCTGGGGAAACCATATTGCGAATGCAGCAGCGGATACACTGGGGACAGCTGTGATAAAGGTAAATAATTCAGCATGTTATCATTATTTGGTGTTAGAACATGAGCAATCAGAACATTACCATACTTTTTTTTCACAATACACATTTGTGTTCCTTTTTTTAAAAAATATATTGTAAAGGGCTTGTCTCAGTGAGAGAAAAAAAATCTAACAAATTTGCCCATTTATTAAATATTTTACACTTTTAATATTTTTTCATCATGTTTTGCTGTGAAAACATTTCTCTTTTTGACTTTATTGAGAAGCAAATTTTTGCTATATATAATTATTACCTTTTACCTGCTGTATCTTTGTGTATTTATTGTTTCTCTGTCTTCTGCAACTGAGAAGCCAAATCCAATGATTCTGCTCCTAGTTTTATCACAAACTCTACTTTTGACCTCTCAGCTTCAACTGATATATCACAGCGAATTATGCAGGTGAGATGGATGAAAACAGGATGACTTTCTCCCCTATCTTTTTTCTTTTTTCCTTTGTCTGTCAGAGCACTTCCTTTCTATCCCCATCTTTTTTTTTCTGACCCCAGCTGGCATTTATTTATTTTGTATTGTGCATCAACGTGACTAGAATAGAGAAATATACTGGTAGAACTTTTAACAGATATCACGTTTAGATTATTTTATACCTCAGTAATTTATAAAGTTAGTGTAATCTGTATAGCCTCTATTAAATAATAAACTGAATGATATTAAACTCCAGACCTAATAAATTGCATGCTCTAGGAAACATTTTCCTACAGTAAACAGAACCAGCTGCAAGCAATATAAGAACAAAAGATGTATATTTGCATAATAAAGATTTTATCTTCCCATTTTCTTTTCATTCTACTAGTATTTTATTTATGGTTTACATATTTACAGTGTAGATGTTACTGAAAATAGAGGGCACAAAAAGGTAAAATATAGAAAACAAGAAAATGCAAGTGAAATCATTCATTTCTGATATATAATGAAAGTCGAACTCTAAAATAGGAATTGAATTTAGAAGCATGACATCTTCTTATGTAAGCTGTGTATTATAAAACATACTGTGACTTGCATCTTTAAAGCATACATCATTTTGTTTTTTTGTTTTTCACAGAAATCTCTTGTCGAGGGGAACGAATCAGAGATTACTACCAAAAGCAGCAAGGGTATGCCGCGTGCCAGACGACCAAGAAGGTATCGAGACTAGACTGTAAAGGAGGATGTTCAAGTGGGCAGTGCTGCGGACCACTAAGAAGCAAGAGACGGAAATATTCTTTTGAATGCACTGATGGGTCCTCATTTGTGGACGAGGTTGAGAAGGTGGTGAAGTGTGGCTGTACAAAGTGCCCCTCCTAAATGTGCCCGTGTCTTTTGAAAATGTTGTATACTTATTGACCATGTCGGACTAATTAATACTTCATAGTGAAAATATTTGAAATATATTGTAAAATACAGAACAGACTTATTTTTATTAAGAGAATAAAGACTTATTCGTCATTTGCAAAAAGATTCAAGTGCTTGAACTGAAACTTTTCATAATCAAGAGGAGCTTTGAAGAAAAAAAAGACCCTTTAACATTGCAACAGTGATGGGAAATGTAACTGCTTTTAACATGGATTCTTCTTTATAACATGCTGAAGATAAACTGATACTATACACACATAACTTTCAACCTACGGCTCATTGATGAAAAATTGACCAGAACACGAAGGGGGTTTTTTTCACTTTCATATCAATATATTTTATTATGTTGACAGACCATACCAATTACTTATAGATGAGGGAGAGTTGTGGGAAAAGGGATTCAGATTATATTGGTTTAACAAATGTATGTGAAGGATTTTATGTGGCATAATTATTAAGCGTCTTGGGAAGAGGGGGTGCCCATTTAGTGGATCGGAGACATTAAAATGTGAGAATATACTGAAATTTTCTGACGATGTATACTTTTATGTCAGCATGTTAGCAAAAGAAGCATACAAAAAAGTGTTTATCTACCCTTTTCCAGTATTAATTTTTTGTAATATAAATGTTAAGGGGATGATAAAAATAGATTATTGATGGATAAATTAGTAATAATATGGATTTTTGTTTCTATGAGTTCTAAAAAGCTCTATGCAGTATTCGGTTTCATTGAGAAATATTTATTGTATCAAAGTACATTGTACCTTAACCTTTTTAGGTCATCCCTTTTACTGTTTTTCAATGCTTTAATATATATTAATTTATATTTGTCCTGATATTTTTGTATTTTGTTTTTTTTAAAGAAAGACTTAAAAATCAGGATTTTTTGCAATAGAACTAACATAGCATGTTATCTTGGAGTAAATGTGTTTGGTCTGTTTTTTGTTTTGTTGTTTTTCCTAAGCATCTCACCACTTGGTGTCTGAAATGGAAAGTGATAATAGTCTGCAGTTTTCACATACAACAGATATTAAGGACACCTCTTGAAAACTTGTATGAGAGAAAATATCTTTACACTTGATGGCAAATGTATAGAAGTAAATTTTCCCTATATATATATATACAATACTTACAGAAAATAAAATGGTGTGTAGAAAATGACACTAGATAGTAGACCTTTACAAATTAATAATCCCATGGAGTTCCTTTCCCTTAAAAAAAAAACAGAAAGAAAAAAAAAGGCTGTACTATCAAGGACTGTGACTTTTTCCAAATAATAAAACTACTTTATTGTCCTAATGTTCCCTATGTTAATATGTTGCTGCTAAATTACAATGTAGAACTGGTAACGATTCATAGTGGGTTGTGTTCTTTCAGTAAATCCAAGGATGCCCTGTAAAAATGCAATTTTTTTCAATTTTATTTTATTTTTTTTTTTTACAGAAGAACTTAGATGTACATGTGTAATGCCGTGTGCTTTGTCTTATTTGGACTGATATCAGTAATGCTACTGATGTTTGTAAATTAAACAGATATTTACTTCATTAATAGCTCTTATTTGTGTTCTTCTGAGGATCTAAATTGTTGAACAATCTTTAATTAAACATCTGTAGTTGCAAAGAATATTTGGGGAAAAACAAAGGAAAACCCAACGCCAATTCTAGTGTACAGTTGCTGAGAAAGTAAAGGAATAAGTTCCATAGGATTATTACAGTTTCAAAGCTATTCACAGTGTCATCTGAAAATGTGAGTAATGAGAAACACACATCTTCTGTGAAAAGTTCACTTCCCACCCATTCCCTGTATTTAATGAAAATACAAATAGCTCATTCTTTGTTGTTTTATTGGATAGACTAACTTGATTCTTTGTACTTTTTTACATTAAGATGCCACCTTTTGGGCTAAATGTTTTTGATCTAAGCAATTGGTCAGGCTAATGTTTAGGTGTTCTGTGATTTATATAATGTTTGTATATGCTGTGTGTCTATTTTCTTAGAACTTGACTAAACATCTACCAAAACAACACTTAGTCTGGATGCCTCATCTCATGTTACTATGATTTTGAAATAAATAAATAGTAACTTCTCTAACCGTCAGTAGCAATGTGTGAATGTGGTAGCACAGAATAATCTAGTATTTATTTAGCATTGCCAGAGACATAATATTACATCTTTCTTTAAGTGTTCAAAAGCTGTATTCAATCCTAAAGCTCCACACATTAACTATGTGGAACCAGACTCTGAATTCTGTTCTCATGCTTATGGGGGAAAAACCATTGGCTTTGGAATTCGGGCTACAGTAGCGGGTACATGGGAGTTCCAATGCTTGAGGGCGTAAATACCATGATAACCACTAAAAGTGTAAGAGGCTAAGTTATCAAATGCTTGCTTTTTATGTATTTCTAGTGAGGAGGCATAGTCTTTGGTGACTAAATGCACCAGTAACAAGTTCTAACTTTTATTAATAATTTTATTTGGGGGATTTTTGTAATTAGAGAGGCCCCCTCCCTTATTTGTTTGATCATTTATTCTATTCTAATACTATGTGTACACAACATAAATCATAGTTCTTGCCCCCAGAATCATGCAGTCTAAATCAAAATGATACAATACAGGCCATCCTCGCTATACGTCCAAGATACGTTTAAAAAAACGTGGACGTATAGCAAAACAATGTAAAGCAGGGAATTTTTTCCCATAAGAATTAATGTAAATATGGGGGATATGTTCCAGAACAGTTTTTACATCACCTTAAAGACACAAGGCAGGGAATTTTACTCCATAATACTTGATGGAATAAGGGGAGGGTAGGTTCCAGAACTTAGGAAATGCCACACTTCTGATTTTAACAACACATAAATGTGATTTTATGACATATTACTGTAGTTTTTAATAATCTTACCTTGAGAAGGTGACTTTTTGCTTGATTGGCCTGATGTTGGTGTTGATGGAGAATTAGTTGGAGAATGAGGATGGAGAAGCAGGTGGAGGATCATCAGCTGCCATTTCAACATCACTAATATCCATCGCCTCAATGACTGGAGATTCAGTAACACCTGCTGCGTCGGTGTCAATAACAAATAACATCACGACTTCTACAGGCTCTTCAACAGCTACTTCATGGGGTTTTTCTGCTTTTTAATGCCAGAAGGTCCTGGTTGAAGCTCATCTTTGAATGGTTTGGAATCCTTTTTTAACTTTTTAAGTAAAGAAATCATCCAGTATTGTTTGCTTGGGGCGCTTAAGTTTGGCATGTAAAATCTGTCTGTAACATGACACGCCATCTGCCACAATTGCTGCTGCTCGTGAAGAACAATCAACAAGATGGTCACATTCCTTAAGAATATCCATCATCTCCTCATACAGGTCCAAGACATGTCAGAAGATAGGGACTGTCAGGCTGGCATCTGCATTTTTATCTTTATCCTCATCTTCATCAACACTATCTTCTTTGTGGCACTGTTTATCCAAATCTGCTAGATCCTCGTTACTGAGAGGCAAAAAATGAGATTCCAACAACTCTTTCACATTATCCTCTTTGACTTCCTGAAAGCCAGCCTCCTTTGCTAGTTGGACGATTTTCTTACATATGAGGACTTCTGGAAAGCCCAAAAAGTCATGCACAGCATCAGGATACGGGTTCTTTGAGGCACTGCTCATTAAATAGTTGGAGACTTTTCGCCATGCAGCACTAATGATCATAACAGCATCCATGATGTTGAATTTTTTCCAAAATTCCTGGACTGGGGGTTTTTCTTCTCCATCAGTTTCCCAAATAAATCTGCGGAATGTCCTCCGCAAATAATAAGCTTGAAGTTTGCAATAACCCTCTGGTCCATTGGCTGCATGAGTGAGGTTATCCTTGGTGGCATAAAAACAACCCTGATGTTAGGACAGAGGGATTCAAAATCCAGGTTGTGGGCACTAGCATTGTCCAGGATGAGAAGAATCTTGAATGTAAGATTATTCTCCTCACAATATTTTTTCATTTCTGGAACAAAATAATCCACAAACCATTCATGGAAAATCTGCCTGGTCATCCAGGCCTTTCTGTGGGACTTCCAAAAGACAGGAAGCTGAGATTTCACATCGTTTTTTCATAGCATGGGTATTTTCACTATGATACACTAGCAACGGCTTCAGCTTCATGTCTCCATTGGCATGTTAGGCAATCCTTTGAGGCCTTAAATTCAGAAACGGACTTCTCGTTCACAGAAATATAGGTCCTAGATGGCATGCATTTCCACCCATGCATACAAGCCCATTTTGTCAAAATTGAAAACTTGCTATAGGTCGTAGTTGCCTTCTTCAATGATGGCAACTTCAATGATGGTCTTCAGCATTTCGGGAAATGCCACAGCTGCACCCTTGTCTGCACTCTCAGCCTCTCTCTGCACTCACACGGTCTTGAAGGCATATTTTTTCTGGAACCTGTGGAACTATCCATGGCTGGCATTAAAAGGTCCAGGTTCACCAGTCTCTCCTTCTATTTCAATGTCTTATACAAGCTCATCACTTTCTCTTGAATGAAGGCTAGGTTAATGGGTGTATTCTGCTTATACAGATCATGCAGCCATATAGACAACGTGTTCCATTTTCTGCATCCTGCCACTTCTTTGCCATGTAAGCTTAATAGAAGCTCACTTCTGCACAAGTTTTTCTGTCTCCAAAGTTTTCTCATGATTCTTAATAATCATGCATATGGTCATCAGAGGCAGTCCCAGATGGCGCACAATATCAACAAAGCATTCACCCTTCGTATTACGATCTAATACATCCAACTTCACATCCTGACTAATACTACTCCGATGCCTCTTACACTCACCAACTTTACTTTTAACACCAGTTGCACTTTCATTAGGCATGTGGAAGGATTACACAATGTAACACAATATCAATCAGAAATAAAATGTAAAGGATGACATGATGGGCGCATGGTATATTTGCACAACATGATTGCACACAACAAAGACTGAGAGCGGCGATGCTTGGTGCAGTTTGCTATAGTGTACAGTATTCCTCCCCATCTGCTATGTCTGTGCAGCACGAGTTGGCCATTTTCTTTTATTTGCATTCAAGCGTCTGACTTTCATTTCAGCGACTTTTGGGGGGGGGGGCAACGTAAGATTGGGGAATGGGAGGACTTATAAGGAAACAGTTCCTAAATTCATCAATGACGTTAGTGCAGAACTGACATATAGCGGGGATGGCCTGTACAGATTTAATCAGGGTTAAGCACAAGAAAACTATATTTTGATCAGCAAGAAAGATGAAAAGGGTTTTTTGTTTTGTCTTGTGTGCTTTAAGTGTATTGATTATCTTGCACAATTAACTCAAAAGTTAATCACAATTTAAAAAATTAATTGCAGTTTTGATCACATTGTTAAACAGTAGATACCAATTGAAATGTATTAAATATTTTTGTATTTTTCTACATTTTCAATATATTGATTTCAATTACAACACAGAATATAAATTGTACATTGTTCCCTTTATTATTTTTCATTACGAAACCACTTTGTATTTACTTTGATACTGTAAAAAAGATAAATAAAATATTTTCCAATTCACTTCATACTAGTGTTGTAGGGCAGTCACATGATTATGAAAGTGCAGATTACAAATGTAGATTTTTTTTTGTTACATAACTGTTTTGGTTTTGAGTGCAATGTAAAACTTACAGGTTCACTCAATCCTACTTCTTGTCCAGCCAATTGCTAAGGCAAACAATATGTTTATGGGAGACTAGCAGATGATGCCCGTTGTTGATTGAGCAATGTCGTTTTGCATAGCTTACACTTATAGGACAGTTCACAAAATTAAATATATGTAATAGAATTTTTTATTAATGTGCATGCAAAAAGAGAAGTAAGAGAAGTTTTAAATGTTTAGGATTTCAACTTCAAACATTATTCATTTTATTGACTAATTAGCATATATGGTAAATTTGAATCAGAAACTCATAAAGCTTTCATTACTCTTTCTGTAACTAATTTAAATTATTTTGTGATATGTAACAGTAAAAATGTTCTTTGCACTAAAATGACAGTTGAATAGGCAACTTGATTTTAATTTTGTTAGCAAATATTTTTATGAACTCTAATCATAATAGTCATGACTTTTTTTCTGATGAAAAACAAAAATAATTATTTAAATATTTCGCCCAGCATATTCCGGTGTAAAAAGTAAGTACATTTAGCTAATTTAAGTGGGAGGATTGTTTATGCACATTTTGTCATTTGTAGGTAAGCATGAAGTATAACTTTATTTTGCGCAAACAAATCCACAAAGTCTTCAGAATATATAATAAATAATGCTACCTGCTTCTTATTTAGTGTCACCTGAAAGTGAAAACAAAGGTTCACATGGCACTTTTGCACTGCAAGTTATTTTACATTCCAGATACGCTTAAACTTTTGTATGTCCCTTCATGCATAAGCCTCCATTCCAGAAGACATGCTTCCTTGCAGATGATGCTCATTAAAAAATTGTCTTAATTAAATTTGTGACCAGATTTCTGGCAGAGAATTGTATGTCTCCTGTTCTGTATCTTAGTCAAATTCTGCCATAGCAATCTCAAATGATGACCCATGCACATGTCTATTTTAAGAAAATTTTCACTGTAGATTTGACAAAAAACAAATGCTGCAATTTCTGAAGACAGCTATAGCACTCAACTCAAGTTTTAAGAATCTGAAGTGCCTTCCAAAATCTAAGAGGCGGGAGGTAGGTGCATGTTTTCAGAAGTCTTAAGAGCAACACTCTGATGTGGAAACTACAGAACCTAAATCACCAAAAAGGAAACTCTTTTGCAGGTGGCATCTGACTCAGATGATGAAAATGGACATGAGTTGATTAGGGATATGAATGTGCACCAAAGTACATGGTTACATGCAGCCCTCCTCTTCCCCCTCCCACATTGCTTTTTTTGCAACAGCATCCCACTGTTGACTCATATTTAGCTTGTTGTCCACTATAACCCCTAGACCCCTTTCTGCTGTACTCCTTCCTAGACAGTCGCTTCCCATTCTGTACGTGTGAAACTGATTGTTCCTTCCTAAGTGGAGCACTTTGCATTTGTCTTTATTAAACTTCATCCTGTTTACCTCAGACCATTTCTCCAATTTGTCCAGATCATTTTGAATTATGATCCTATCCTCCAAAGCAGTTGCAGTCCCTCCCAGCTTGGTATCATCTGCAAACTTAGTAAGCGTACTTTCTATGCCAATATCTAAATCATTGATGAAGATATTGAACAGAACTGGTTCCAAAACAGATCCCTGTGGAACCCCGCTTGTTATACCTTTCCAGCAGGATTGTGAACCATTAATAACTACTCTCTGAGAATGGTTATCCAGCCAGTTATGCACCCACCATATAGTAGCCCCATCTAAGTTGTATTTGCCTAGTTTATTGATAAGAATATCATGCAAGACCATATCAAATGCCTTACTAAAGTCTAGGTATACCACGTATACCACTTCTCCCTTATCCACAAGACTCATTATCCTATCAAAGAAAGCTATCAGATTGGTTTTACATGATTTGTTCTTTACAAATCCATGCTGGCTGTTCCCTATCACCTTATTATCTTTCAGGTGTTTACAGATGATTTCCTTAATTACTTGCTCCATTATCTCCCGTGGCACAGAAGTTAAACTGACTGGTCTGTAGTTTCCTGGGTTGTTCTTATTTCCCTTTTTATAGATGGGCGCTATATTTGCTCTTTTCCAGTCTTCTGGAATCTCTCCTGTCTTCCATGATTTTCCAAAGATGATAGCTAAAGTCTCAGATACCTCCTCTATCAGCTCCTTGAGTATTCTAGGATGTATTTCATCAAGCCTTGGTGACTTGCAGACATCTAACTTTTCTAAGTGATTTCTAACTTGTTCTTTTTTTGGAGCAAATCCGATTGTATCTTAGGGCCTGGCTGCAAACAATTGATTGGGTGATGTGTCCAGGATGGAAGCTAGAGGCATGCAGGTAAATATAATGTTCAGTAGGTTTCAGGTATTAGGTGATGAAAATGTGGCCATCATTTAATTGTACTATAGTGTCAAGGAAGTGGATCTCTTTGGTATGGAGTGGTCCAGGCTAAGCTTGATGGTAGGGCGGAAGCTGTTGAAATCCCCGTGGAATTCTTCAAGGGTTTCTTTCCTGTGGGTCCATATGACAAAGATGTCAACAATGTAGTGTAAATAGAGTAAGGGTGCTAGGGGACGAGAGCTGAGGAAACATTGTTTGGGGTCAGCCATAAAGACATTGGCATATTGTGGGGCCATGTGAGTGCCCATAGCTGTGCTGCTGACTTGAAGATATAAATTGTCCCCAAATTGGAAGTTGGTGCTAACAGACTAACATGGCTACTGGTGAGAATTTTATAGAATAATGTGGACATTATTTTCTATGGTGGGGTGTGTTGATTAATATAGCAATTTTTTTTCTTCTTTCCACTCTCTTTGTGATTACATTGGTGTTGTTTCCTCTCTTTCAGCAGTGGTGCTTGTTTGCAGCTAATCTTATTGGAGACCATTCTTCTGCACAATATTTCCTCTGTATTATCAAATGTGTAATCAGGCATTAGAAACCCAATGCAAGGTCTATTTCAATCTGGTATAGTTATCACAGAGCTTAAATAATTAGCAATTTTGTCAAGAACTTACATTTCTGGCCACATTCCTGGACTAACTAAGATTAATACATACATTTTCCAATACTTTTTATGAGGATGCCAGAAAAAATTGAAACTTTATATTCATTTTAATGAAACTTTTTTTGTTATTTCTTAAGTTATAAAAAAGAGATGTCTCTTAATTGGTTTTAATTTGTATTGGCGTATGCACACCACTTGGCTTTATCTCACTTGTGATGGCAAGGTCAGTATGCATGGGATCATATTCATTAGTAAAGGTTTCATTGAAATGATAACTCAAATAATCAATCATATGTTCAGTAGCTAGTGGAAAGGGTGAATGAAATATATATCAACTACTTGCCAATGGTGGAACTTGAACCAGCCATGAAGGAATTGAGTTCCTCTTCTCACTACTCCATTCTAGGGTATGGCTACACTCTAGAGTATTTTCAGAAAAATGTCCATTTTTCCAAAAAAACCTCACGTCCACATTGCAATCACGTTCTTTCAACAAAAAATCGAAAGAACAGAGGGGTTTTTCCGACATTGGTAAACCTCTTTCTACGAGGAATAACGCCTTTTCCAAAAGAGCTCTTTTGGGAAAAGGCGTATGTGGACGGGGAAGAGAGAGTTCTTTTGAAAGAAGAGGAAAGAGGGAAAAAAGCAGAGGTGCGCTAGTGGCCATTCCATCCATACAGCTTACATGCAAGATAGCATCCATTCAGTGTGGATGCTACCTGTCGAAAAAGCAGATCGCTTTTTCGATGCACTTTGCCAGTGTGGACACTTTCTCTTTTGGAAGAAGTTTTTTCAGAAAATCTCTTCTGGAAAAGCTTCTTCCAAAAGAAGCCTTCAGTCTAGACATAGCCTTAGTCTCTGCTAAAAGCACAATATTCTTTGTCTTCAAAACTGCCTCTCCTTGTGCTATCAGAATCATCCTATTTTATAGGGGCCTTCTCCTGTGTTCTCCAAGTACTTTCTGCAGGATGTTCCATAGGTCTTACAATTAATATGAGGATCCTTAATGTACAACACTGTGTCATGGTGGTGTTTTTATGCAACAGCTTCATGGAAAAATCATGATGTCTTAAAGGCTGTTTATTTTTCTGGAGGAAACAGAACACCCGGCTTTTTACATAGCACCTTGTATTGTTTATGAAGTCCATCCTTAGGTTTTTTAATTGTGGTAAAGTTACTGTTTAAGCTACAAAGTCTAGTGAGTATTTTGAAAACAACTCTTCTTTCTTTCTTTCTTGTTCTTGCAGCAGGTAGCATTTTTTACTCTAGGGCAGGCTTCGTGAAATCCATGTCCTGCCACTCCTCTCTCAGCTTTATTTTAATTGTTTTAAATTCTGGTTTACTTAGAGGGATATGTACATCAATTTTCATTTTGTAACAGCATTTTTGCTACTTTGTCAGCCACCTCATTTCCTGCTCCATAACAGATACTGAAAGCCATGATATTTTTCAATGTTTACTCCCATCTGTGCCAGTTCTGTAGTAACATATGTCCTGAATTATATCATTTCTTCTCACTGAATTCCCATATTTGATAACCAGGAGCACTGATAGTGAATCCAACAAGATGTCACTGTGGGCAGGTCACATATTTAGTGTAACATCAACATTATTAGTACTAGTTTGATGATGGCTAAAAAGCTCATAGTTTTATAGATTTTTTTTTTATTCCAAGTATTGGGATGCAGAATGCTGTCCCTACTCTTCTGTTTAGTTTTTTTCATATTTAGACCCATCTGTAAATATTTGGCAATATTTGTCTCATTAATCACATAGATATTAATTTCCTAAATATAATACATTTAGCTCTCCTTTTCCCCTTTTAATTCCCTTATACAGTTCTACATTTACATCAAGGGTCATGATGTTTTCATCCTTAATGCAATTTCATATGGCTATATATACTAATGTATTTTACATCTTTCTTATCTCTTAATTCTTTTGTCCACAACTTAATCCTATTGATATAAGGCAGTTGTGGAAAGGGGTTCCCCACTAATTCCCTAGCATTCTTTGTATATTTGTTTAGGGTTTCCACAGTCGCTGTTTCTTTTAACGTTTGCTCCACAGTTTAGTTTCAGCAATTTCATTCTTAACCCTACAGGCATTTCACCAGCAGCTATCTGCATTATACACAGAGATGTTGATGCAGATGTAATGCGGGCAGACAGAACTGAACTTGGGCCCTCTGGAGCTTAGTGCATGAGCCTCTACAGTTTGAACTAGAAAGCGAGCTGGCTCTCAGCTAAGGCTGTATAGGAAACTCATTCTTTCTCTCTCTAAGTGGTCTAAGTACCATGACATGGACAATGAACAACACCTAGTAGGTGTGTGGATTACACAGGCACCGCATGCAATATGTAATACCAGGGTTCAGATTAAGTCTTTCTTCCTTAAACCCATTTTTGATACAGAACTAAAACGTCTAGACTGCAAGCTTCTTTCAAAAGAAGGTTTTTGAAAGAGCTCTTTCGAAAAAGCTTCTTTCAAAAGAAAGTATCCACACCTCATAACTGGATCGAAAAAGGGATCTGCTTTTTCGAAAGAGAGCATGGATGCTCTCTCGAAAGAAAGCCCTAATTGCTATTCACAGAATTTTTCCAATTGCCTCTTCTTTTGAAAAATGTCACTGTTCTGCATCTACACATGCCTTTTTTTGAAAGAGCTCTTTCAAAAAAGGCATTCTTCCTCATAATTTGAGGTTTACCAATGTCGAAAAATCCACTGCGTTCTTTCGATTTAATTTAGAAAGAACACTATTGCAGTGTGGATGCAGGTGAAGTTCTTTAGAAAAAAGGGCAGTTTTAAAAAAAATGTATTCTAGACATAGCCTGACTATCCATACTCAATATGTGACTTTATTAATGTTCTATAAAGCGCTACCATTGATTTCTTATCCACAGCTCAGGTGGTTCTGGAAATATTTTAAAGTATTTTGAGTTTACCTTGATGCATATTTCCAATATTTTCAATGTGAGCCTTCCATGTTAGTTTGCTATCAGATGCTATATCTAGGCTTTTGTAGCTTTTAATTCTATCTGTTGACTCTATTGTTCTCTATTTGTCCATAGAAAGATAGTTTACAATCTTTTAATTTTCCTTTTAGTGAATATCATTCCTTTAGTTTTGAAAATTGAAAAGTTAAAGTCCCACATGTTTCCCCATTCTACACTTCATGCTAAGTGTAGCTAAGTGCTTCATTTAATTTGCTTCTTAGCTATTCTTGGATTCTCTTTTTAGTCTATAAGGCTATGTCTACACTGCCACCCTAGTCTGAACTAAGGTGGCTAATGTAGGCATTCGAACTTGCAAATGAAGCCCAGGATTTAAATATCCCGGGCTTTATTTGCATGTTCCCGGGTGCCGCCATTTTTAAATGCCCCATAGTTCGAACTCCCTGCCCGTGGCTACACATGGCACGGACTAGGTAGTTCGAATTAAACCTCCTAATTCGAACTACCGTTACTCCTCATTGCAAGAGAAGTAACGGTAGTTTGAATTACGAGCTTTAATTCGAACTACCTAGTCCATGCCGCGTGTAGCCGTGGGCAGGGAGTTAGAACTATGGGGCATTTAAAAATGGTGGCACCCGAGAACATGCAAATAAAGCCCAGGATATTTAAATCCCGGGCTTCATTTGCAAGTTCGAATGCCTACATTAGCCACCTTAGTTCGAACTAGGGTGGCAGTGTAGATATACCCTAGGGAACTATATGTCTCCACTCCATAGCTCACCTGTTCACCATATACTGTTTTATAGTAGTAGTAGTATTCTTAGATTCCCTTCATCCAGGAGTTTTAGCAGTTCATTACATATGTCATACTTGACAGGTGCAGTAATTTTCTTTTTATCTGTAATTTTTGAAGTTCCCTCACACAGAAGTTTTTGTTTAATATTGTAGCCTCATTTTCTCCTACCTCTTGCAGGTCTCATGATTCTCTTTAATAATTTTTCCACTCAGATGGATTTCTGTATGCTGACTTTCATCATTACCAATCTGCTAAGGGCTTCCATTTTTCCTGCGTTTGAGCTTTTTTATTCTTTGAACTTCTATAATGAAGCATAGTATAGAATTGCTGTTACTCTGTGCTCAATGAGAGGCAGCCTCCACTAGTGAGTTGACTACATGAGTGGCCTTCCTTCATCTCAGTGGGTCACAAGATTGTTGTAATCAAGACAGTCTCTCATGATAGGGTAATTCTGCTAACTGCACTTGCATACCTAGAATTTGTGGGATGTGCTGATTGTGCAGCATTTTGACAGGATGCAGATGGAATGCACAACTTTCATTGTAAATGCTGTGTGCAATCATCATGCATCTCACTTTGTGCCCTTGCTTTACATGTGTGTCACTTTACTGATACTTTACTAAGACACCTGTCATCTCAGGGCCTGGTGATTCCCCTTCCACCCCCATCACTTCACCTACAGTATGGGGATTCCCATCTCCCCTACCACCCCCCCACCTCCTCACAGGGCCTGCAGATTTCCTCCCCTCCCCTCTGCACAGCTTCACCAAGACCTGAAGGTTCCCCCTCTCCACACACACACATGCACACACAATGTGGCTCCTCATGGAGCCAGGCCACGCCTTCCTTCCTTCCCATGACACTCCTCTCGGGGCCTAGGGATTTCCTCTTCCTTCTCCCACAGCTTCACCCACACAGTGGAGATTCCCGATTTTGCCCCCCGCCCCCCACTGTGCCTGGCCTGGGGATTTTCTAAATACACCTGCTGAAAGTCTTCCTGAGGACCTACAACTGTGCACTTGATGCAATATAAAATTAGGCATCATTTTTGTATGACATGGAAATGCTTTTATGTGTACAAGTAAGTTTAAACAAATGCTGAACGCCAAACACATTTCCACTCCAGAGACTTGCATACTCTCCATGCAAGCAAGCATCATTGAAAAACAAATTTCCAGAATCCCACAATACACATCCTTTTATTCATATCAACATACCTGTTTTAAAATAAATCCCCAAATCCTGCAAACATGCACAGCACAGAGGGGATCTGACAAACTGACCATCTAAACCAGTATCCTGTCTACAATCGTGACCTCTACCAGTTATCTCAGTGGAAGGTGCAAGACACCAGGTAGTGGACAGTTATGTTCCTTCTGCTTCCCATTTGGGGTTGTCTTAAGATTGAGCCATGAGTATTTATATTCCAAAACCTGAGTGAAACCATGAGAATGAAACCATAAGAATGAGAATGGAAATAATATCCTGGATAGAAGAGAACCTACTGCCTCTCAAGACAGTTCATATACAGCAGCTGTGGCCAAACCATGACTCAAGGTGTCAACTGCAGCTTCCAGAGCTTGAGGCTTCACCTCATAGGGAAGGAGGAAAGCAAGGCAGCACTCATAGCACCGGACCTGTGGGAGGGTGCTGAGGCTCAGGGTTTCACCCTTCCTCCCCACAGTGGGGCAAGTTGCATTGGTGGCTTCAGCCCTGCGGCGGGGGGGGTGCCAATTTTGAGGGCTTTATTCCTGCAATGAGGCAGCAAGGCTCAGGGTTTCATCCCTGCAGAAAACAGTGAGTCCGTGTTAGATGCTTCAGCCCACAGGAAGAGGTGAGCTGTTGCTGGGCTTCAGCCTTGCAGGTGGGGCCTGGGCTCTGACTTCAGCAGCACATGCTCATTATAACAGGAAACTGCATCACTACAATACTCTGTAGACTTCATGTGCTGCAATTTTTTTTTCATGCTGCACACAACAGGCTGTGTGTACTGTTCAAAGGGTATATCTACATTACATGCCTCTGCCGACAAAGGCAAGTAAAATAGGCTACCCGACATAGTCAATGAAGCGGGGATTTAAATATCCCCAGCTTCGTTAAAATAAAAATGGCCGCCGTGCTGTGCTGGCTCAGCTGATCGTCGGCACAACGTGCAAGTCAAGACGTGGATCTGTCGACAAGGAAAGCCTTTGTCAACCGCTCCTGTAAACCTCATTTCACGAGGCATAAGGGAGCGGTCGACAAAGGCTTCCCTTGTCGACCTATCCACGTCTTGACTCGCGCGCTGTGCCGACGATCAGCTGAGCTGGCACAGTGCGGTGGCCATTTTTATTTTAATGAAGCCGGGGATATTTAAATCCCCGCTTCATTGACTGTCGGGTAGCCTATTTTACATGCCTCTGTCAGCAGAGGCATGTAATCTAGACGTACCCTAAGTGTTAAACCTACATTAAGTCTGTGGATGACAGTGATATCTTCAAATTGTAAGAAATGCAAAAATGAGAAAGAAACCCAAAGTTTTCAGCCAGAATGAGAGAAAGATTTTGTATGCACTGGTAAAGGTGGAAAGCCACTGAGCCATATCTGCAATGCGTTGCTCTCTCCAAACAAAGCAAGCAACTTGAAATGGCACTATGAAATGCATCACAATAATTTTTCCTCTAAATAGCCTCCTGGATCAGGATTAAGTAAAACAAAGTTAACTGAATTAAAATTACACTCCCAACAGTCAACAGACACTACTTTTGGTATTCAGTAAGGAAGCAGACAATGTCTGAAACTAGTTTTGTTGTGGCATCGAATATCACTCGTGGAAAACAGCCATATTCTGATGATGGTGAATTTATTAGGAACCATATTGCAGAAGTGGTTGAAATTTTAGATCCAAGTAACACAAAACACATGAAACAGAAGTAACACAAAACTTCAACAACTTAATACAGCAAATTCCATTTTTGTGCCACGCTGCACAGATTTCCCAAATCAGTGCCCATGTTCCAAGCAAGATGCAAAATGTTCGCTAATATTCATCCTACATTTTGAAAATCAACAGATAAACCACAACTAGCAATATTTGTTCACTGTGGATCTGCAGATAGTGTTGCTAGGTGTCCAGTTTTGAATCGGAAAGTCCAGTATTTGAGCTTTCTGTTTGGAAAACAAATTCAGAAAATATAAATGAAAAAATATAAATGTCTGGTATTTTTTAAATAAGATGTAATGTAGATTGTGATGTAATGTCAAGTGTGTCCAGCATTTTTGTTGAAACCATCTGGCAACCCTATCTGCAGATGTAATTGCGAAAGAAGAAATGTTGGACTTAGTGGCCCTAAAAGAAACAATGCCTGATGCTGATATAAAAAATGCATTTGACAAAATATTAACAAATGCCATTGTACCACAGGATAAATTTATCAGTTTTGTATGGGTGGAACCAATGGGTGGAACACCTGCAATGGTAGAAAAAAAAGTAGGCCTTATCTGACTTTTGAAAAGCAATCTCAAATTTCTGGAATTTCTCCCTGTTTACTGCATCATCCATCATGAATATCTCAGGGTCAGATACTTAAAGTATGAAAATGTGCTTCCAGGTTGGTTTCCACATAATTCCTTGGTTTACAAAACTTTTGCTTTATAGGAGGGGTGGGAAACAACACGTGCATTCTTGCCAATTATTGTAGTATAATAAATTAAACTCTGATTGCCCTTTCCCTCCCTACTTCCAGGATTCACAGCTTACTTCCTCCCAGGGGTAAAGAAAGAAGAGTGAAACTACAATAGAATAAGAAATACCTTGCCTGTTTTTTTTTTCTGTTAGCATTTCTCTGTGAATTCAGCCCTTCCTAGTAATCAGGTAGATGACCAGAATAGAACATTTTTTGAAAAGGACAATTACATCAAGTTGTCTTAATGCTAATAATTGATTGCAGGGTGTTTCTTCAACTATAACAGAGCTCTTCTGGTAGCTTGAGCTGAAGGGAGAAGCTTATTACACTCATGGTGCCTGAGAATTCCACAGTTGAGGGAGATTAGTCCACAGTTAATACATTTGAGGAGAAGCTAACAATGAAAATTATCAGGTAAGAAATTCCTCACTGCAGTGCAATAAAACACAGATGGGGAAAAGCAACCCAAATAGAGAGTTAACTATATTCACTCCTCTCATGAGATTAAGTCAGGGTTGAATGGTATGTTCCTGCTGCTTCTGTTCTGGCCAGTGTCCATGGGGTGATGGCCAGCAAAAGAATATGTCCTGAGGAAACACATTTTGTTAGTGCTAAAAGCCATTTGTCAGTCTGAGAAAAAACAGTCATCCCTTGAACAGCACCCCGACCTTTGGCTTTCAAGCATTCCCACAAAATTGCTTCAGGTCTACAGAATGATACCCACACTGAAAGAATTCTGCTCACCCCTGGGAACAGGCATCAGAATTATTTCACAGGCCCACAGTTTCATTTCAGCATATTGATCCTTTCCGTGTTTTCTGCCCTGTAAGTTTTGCAATGTATTTACATTTCATTTTGCCTCAGTAGTAAACCAGCCATTGAAATGCTGTATCGGGCATCCCTTTTTAATCTTATTAGCTGCCTTACACTATATGCAGGAGATCCAGCAAAAGCAATAGTGACTTTTCTTTATGCTCTTTTTCCAGGATGAACTGCCACTTGGAGAACAGAGGGCCTATCTTGGGATGGGGAGCAAAAGAAGAGTTGCATAGCTAAGTTGACCCTCAGTTCCTGCTATGCATAACAGCAGATAAAATTGAATAGACTAGAATTGTTTTTCTTATAACTAGGAAAACATTTTATTTGTGCCTTTCCCAAGCATTGTATTTGTGTCTATCAGTGCATATTATTATATTTTAAAAAGAAAAACAAAATGGAAAGTCCTATAGCTCAACAAAATGCAGCCTATCACACTTTTTCCTTGCTATTCATGAGGTCTTGCCCTCAGAGTCCTTACTAAGTCTACTACTCTCTTCCTGAATGTTATTAAGAAGACAAAGCACAGAGCTGGATTCCCAAAAAAGATTTTTTTTCCCCATTATGCAGCACATTTAGTTTAGCTGTGGAAAAATAAGGACACCTCCAGAACTACTTCTCAAAATTACCTTTTTTGCAGCACCTACTTTGCATCGCCGAATCCTGGACTTGGATTGGAGAAATTATATTTTTGTCCTTAAAAATTAGATCCTTTTTTTTTCTTTTAGCTTTATTTAGGCATTTTCCATTTCATATAAGTTGGGTACAGATATAATTACTGCGTTGTGATTGCTTACTTTCTCATTAAGTTTCCTTGAAAGGACCTGGTAGCATTTCTTCTGTTTCTTAGTTTGCACATGCTGCACTGCAATCTGCTTTGCTTCCTGATGACTCATTTGCCCACTGTGGAAAATTTCCAGGGCAGATGTCTCCCCTCTCTGTTCTCCCACAGATATTCTTAGAATCGCTCCTAACATATATTTAGAAGTATGTTTTGTTTCAAAGTCTTCTCAGGCCTGTCTCTCTAAGCTGCTGTTACTTACTATTTTGACTTGTGAGAGAGGGTGATTAGCTTTATTTAATCACACTTCTACATCTGTACTATGGACAAACCAGTAAAGGAGGTATCAGGTGACCCTTCCCTTTTATGGCATTTCCTTTTTGGTATTGTGAGTTTGGAGTTTGCCAATGCTATATCAAACATCTTGAATGATTGGCTCTCCCCTCCCTGCAGTATATTCATTTGGGGGACAGTTGTTTTCATACACAAGTATTTTCTCGGAAAAATGCAAGATTGTTCATTTATAGTTATATCAATTGGATACAATGAAATAAAGAACGAAGGTAAATCTTGCCATGGAATCTGCTCCTGAAGTGCCACAGAAATTCATATATCACAAACAATGGCAATGTTGCCTTTTCTCTTTCATGGCTGAATGAACGGTCACAAAATCAATGAGTAATGGTCTGACAGCATTATCATGATAGACATGTGGAACTAAGGTATTCCAAAGTAGAAGTGTTTTTTGGTGATGTTTATGTCCCTAAACAAATATTGTGAACATTAGATTTGCATCAACTAGAAGCTGATTTTCTTTCAAAAGGAAAAGATTCGATGCTTGCCCATCAATTAAAATAATTGGACAATATATAGGAAACAAGATCAGATAAAATGTCTGAAGGAACTGTCAGAGGCATCTCAGGTTGCCACAAAGGATATCACAGTTATGGAGGCTAAAGACAAAGATGCAAGCTGAGATGAGGAAGAGTACTGAGAGCTACCAAACCAGTAACCAAGAATAGAGTGGTAAAATGAAGCCTTCAGTAAGCAAGATGAGGAAACTTAATCCTGATCAGTGCATCTGTAGTGAACAACGTGGATCTAGGCACTAGAAAAGTAAACAGAATAGTTTCTCACCTCCCAAATGTCAGAGCTGACAAAATAATAAGGGGCCTGGATATTGTAAGGCATGGCAGAGATTTTCATTGATTATAATCCACATAAATGCAAAGGACATCTGATGAGCTCAGGAATCACCTCTGCAATTTAGAAGAGAGTTTAAGATGGGAGCAACACCAATAATCTTGTCAGGAATCCTTCCAGTGAAAAAAGTAGAAGAAAGAAAGAAAACTGGTACTAGAGATCACTCATTGAAAGCCTGGCTTTTGTAAACAGGAGCATTTTGGCCTCACTTCCTTGAAACGTCTGAAACGTAATACTGACCTACTAGATTTAAAACTGAGTGGTCTTGCTAGGCAACTTTTAAATAAACAGGAAACAGAAATAAGAGGAGCTGATGCTTTATTTTGTACTGAATATTCATTAGATTGGTAGGCGACCAGATTGGCTTACTGGGGAAATCCGTGGTGAGCTTAAACACAAAAAGGAAGCTTGTAAGAAGTGGAAACTTGGACAGATGACTAGGGAGGAGTATAAATATATTGCTCAAGAATGCAGGGGAGTAATCAGGAAGGCGAAAGCACAATTGGAATTGCAGCTAGCAAGGGATGTGAAGAGTAACAAGAAAGGTGTCTACAGGAATGTTAGCAATAAGAGGGTGATCAGGGAGGGTGTGGGACCCTTACTGGATGACGGAGGTAACCTAGTGACAGATGATGTGGGAAAAGCTGAAGTACTCAATGCTTTTTTTGCCTCTGTCTTCACATACAAGGTCAGCTCCCAGGCTATTATACTAGACAATGCAGTATGGGAAGGAGGTAGGCAGCCCTTGGTGGAGAAAGAACAGGTTAAGAACTATTTAGAAAAGCTAGACATACACAGATCCATGGGTCCAGATTTAATGCATCCGAGGGTACTGAGGGAGTTGGCAAATGTCATTGCGGTGCCTTTGGCCATTATCTTTGGAAACTTGTGGAGATCGGGAGAGATCCCGGATAATTGGAAAAAGGCAAAGGTAGTGCCTATTTTTAAAGAAGGGAAGAAAGACAATCCAGGGAACTACAGACCAATTAGCCTTACCTCGGTCCTTGGAAAAATCATGGAGGGGGATCCTCAAGGAATCCATTTTGAAGCACTTGGAAGAGGGGAATGTGATCAGGAATAGTCAACGTGAATTCACCAAAGGCAAATCATGCCTGACGAATCTGATTCTATGATGAGGTAACTGATTCTGTGGACATGGGGAAGTCAGTGGATATGATATACCTTGACTTTAGCAAAGCTTTTGATATGATCTCCCACAATATTCTTGCCAGCAAGTTAAGGAAATATGGATTGGATAAATGGACTGTAAGGTGGATAGAAAACTGACTAGATTGTTGAGCCCAACGGGTAGCGATCAACGGCTCAATGTCAGGTTGGCAGTCAGTTTCAAGCCGAGTGCCCCAAGGATCAGTTCTAGGGTCCGTTTTGTTCAACGTCTATATTAATGACGTGGATGAGGGGATGGATTGCACCCTCAGCAAGTTTGTGGATGACGCTAAGCTAAGCTTGGGGAGAGGTAGATACGTTGGAGGGCACGGATAGGGTCCAGAGTGACCTAGAAAAATTAGAGGATTGGGCCAAAAGAAATCTGATGAGGTTCAATAAGGACAGAAGAATCCCAAGCACTGTTACAGGCTGGGAACCGACTGGCTAGGTAGCAATTCAGCAGAAACGGACTTTGAGATTACAGTGGATGAGAAGCTGGATATGAATCAATAAGTGTGCCCTTGTAGCCGAGAAGGCTCATGGTATATTAGGATGCATTAGGAGGAGCATTGCCAGCAAATCTAGAGAAGTGATTATTTCCCTTTATTTGGCACTGGTGAGGCCACATCCGGAATATTGCATCCAATACTGTCCCCCCCCCCCACTACAGAAAGGATGTGGACGCATTGGAGAGGGTCCAGCAGAGGGCAACCAAAATGATTAGTGGAGCACATGACCTGTGAGGAGAGGCTGAAGGATTTGGGTTTATTTAATCTGCAGAAGAGAAGAGTGAGGGGGGATTTGATAGCAGCCTTCAGCTTCCTGAAGGAGGTTCCAAAGAGGATGGAGAGAGGCTGTTCTCAGTAGTGACAGATGGCAGAACAAGAAGCAATGGTCTCAAGTTACAGTGCGGGGCGATCTAGGTTGGATATTAGGAAAAACTATTTCACTAAGAGGGTGGTGAGGTACTGGAATGGGTTACCTAGGAAGGTGGTGGAATCTCCATCCCTAGAGGTTTTTAAGTCTTGGCTTGACAAAGCCCTGGCTGGGATGATTTAGTTAGAATTGGTCCTGCTTTGGGCAGGGGGCTGGACTTGACAACTTCCTGAGGTCTCTTCCAGCCCTATGATTCTATGTGAAAGTTCCCATTCTTTGTGTTTCTTATTGCACAGCTCCACAACACCACCACTCAGTTTTGAATTGGAAAGGTCAATATACCTTAAGCTTAACTGGAATCCATCTAATATAAGGCAAACATGAACAGGGAGAATGTTAACCTAATAAAATGTCTGTATACCAATACAAGAAACCAATGTAAGAATTGGTAAGTGATGATGATGGTGGTATTTTCTGAAAATAATCGGCATAACGGCATTGCGCAAGAAGGCTTTTCTTGTGCAAGAAGGGGCAGTGTAGTCAGCTCCTTCTGGAACAAGAGCCTCTTCTGCAAAAATGGCGGCTCATTAGGTATGCAAATGAGGCTCAGCGATATTCCATGCTTAGCCTCATTTGCATATTTCTCGCGCAAGAAGCTGCGAGTGTAGACATAGCCTCTGTGTGCTAAAAACTGAGTAAAAATCAAGATTTCAGTGCATTTAAGTGGGTTAAAGCATGGTGCTGCTTCCCCTGTGGATCATCAACTGAAGATCTTTTTGTTGTTCCATTTTCAGGAAACAAAAAAGGATCTCTCAATACTGGGATTGCCTAGGATCCCAGGGAAATGAAAAGAGAACGTGTTTCAACACTTTGCATATCCTCTGCAAAGAAATGAAGAGATAATTATTTTTTTGTATTTCCCTCAGGAATAGGGGCCAAAACTAGATTAAATACTGGAGCCTCCCTGGCCGGGAGAAAGACTCTATTGTAGTGAAATTGATATTCAAATTTTAAAAGAACTTTATTGTGATTAGTAATAAATGTGTACAGAAAACAGTGTGTCCTTGTAACATCATAACTCTGTCTCTAGTATACATGTATCATGGGTGGAACATACACATTTATTTTTCCGGAAGCAAACTTTCATGCTATTAGATTTGCCTGAGTAGCTCTGAACAATAGCTAGTATGAATACAGATTCAAGATAGCTAGGAGTCAGGAAATTTAACCTAATTCATCTTGACTGCAACATTTTTGTATAGAACACACTGTAGTTCACACTGGGTGACAGCATATCAGTTTTAGTTATACACACTGAAATGACTGTGTGCATATGGAAATCACTATGCTTGTTCTTAGCCATTTGAAGGGATCAAAACTGTGTTAAAAATGTTCTGTAATGAAACCTGAAGACTTG
Source organism: Pelochelys cantorii (assembly GCA_032595735.1). NCBI lineage: Eukaryota > Metazoa > Chordata > Testudines > Trionychidae > Pelochelys > Pelochelys cantorii. Next base: position 32,372,357 of record CM064331.1, read on the forward strand.
TGTAATGAAACTTGAAACTAGTCTAAATTCTTTCCTGATTTCAGGCTTTGCTATAAACCTGAAACTGAAGCCAACTTTGTCTAGATTTGCAAACCATTTCATGAACCTGAAATGATTTATGTTTTCAGGTAAAAAAAAAAAATCAATCCAAAACATGTTTTGCATGTTTTATACTCAAAAGCAGGTAAAAAATTAGAAGTTTCCATTCAGTTTCACTTTGGCTTTGTAGGTTTGTTCAAACCCCAAACTCTAAGCAACCCTCAGCAAATCTGAATTATTTGTGTGTGTGTGTGTGTGTGTGTGTGTGTGTGTGTGTGTATCTATCACCAGTAACTGTACAATGTAAAATAGTGTCTCATACAACCTCTCCATCTTACATTTGCTCAAGAAATTGGAAGGGGCTAGATAAAGAACAGCAGCAGGTTACTGACACCAATGGTGGATTTAGGGGTAATGGGATTCCCTGGGAGGGGAGGAACTGGGATGTGGTCACTGCCAGAGAGCAGAAATCCCAGGGAGGATGCCACAGTCTGGGAGGGAGGTGGGAACTGATCTAGTGGAGATGCTGAAATGGGGGATGACAGCTGGCTAAACACCGGCCAGAGAAGGATGCTCCAGCACCGGAGAAGAGCTAATTCCCAGAGTGACCAGAAGGAGGTTCTGTGCAGTGAGTTGAACCTGGTGCAGGTAGGAATAAATGCTCAGTTTTCACAATGGAAAGTGGAAAATACCAGAATACATCATGGATCTGTACTAGGAACTATATACTGTTCAACATATTTGTAAATGACCTGAAAAAGGGGTGAAAAATGAGGTGACAATGTTTGCAGACAACACTATACAACTCAAGCACAAAGCTGACTATGAAGAGTTACGAAGAGCTCACAAAACTGGGTGACCTGACAAAAAATGACAGATGAAGTTCAATGTTGGTAAGTGCAAATCAATGCTTACTGGAAAATGTAATATTAACTATACGCTAGGGATGTGAATGGTTAACCGGTTAAACTAGAAAGCCTCACCCTTAATGAGTAAGGCTTATCCATTCTGGTTATCTGGTGGAGGCTGGAGCAGCTCCCCACCTGCTGCAGGCAAGAAACTGCTCCAACCCTGCTGGGCCTGCCACGGGTGGGGCGGGGACACTCCAGACTGGCCAGAATAGCCCCCGTCAGCAGCAGGCTTGGTCCAGGCATGCTGCAGGTGGGGGGGAATGGGCACTCCAGCCCTGTCAGAGCAGCCCTCCCCTCTTTTAACTGGCTAACATATTAAACATTACGTTTAACTGGTTAACCAATTAAATCGGATTTTACATCCCTGCTATACACACAACACAATGGTGTCTATATAAACTGTCCCCACTCAAGAATGAGATCTTGACATCATTGTGAATAGGTCTCTGAAAAAATCTGTTTGAGGTGCAGCAGCAATCACAAAAGCTAACAGATTCTTAGGGAATGGATAGGTTATATAAGAGAGAAGATATCATAATGCCACTAACTGTATCCATGGTTTGCACACACCATGACTATTGCATGCAACTCTGCCCCCATCTGAAAAAAAAAGAGAAGGGCAACAAAAATGATTAGGGGTATGGAACAACCTTTGTGTCAGGAGAAATAAAAGACTGGGACTGTTAATCTTAGAAAACAAATGACTAAGGGGGGATATGATAGAAGTGTATAAAATCACAAACAGTATGGTGTATATAAATAAAGAAGAATTGTTTACACTATCATGTAAAACAAGAACCAGGGATCACCAAATGAAACAAGAGACAGCGGGTTTAAAATAAACATAAGGAAGTATTTTGTTACACAATGTCGAGCCAACCTGTGGAACTTGTTGCCATGGAATAATGAGAAGGGCAAAAGTATAGCTGGATTCGATAAAAAATTACCAAAATTCATAAAAGCTAGATGCACCAATTGGTGCCAGCCAAGATGGTCTGGGATGCAATTCCATGGTATGGGTGTCATTGGGACTAAATGACAAGAGAGGGATCATTCTATAAATTGCCCTTTTCTGGTCATTCTCTCTGAATCTAATGACTGGAAAATAGCTAACATGACGCCAACATTTTAAAAGGGTTCTGGAGGTGATCCTGGCAATTACAGACCAGTAAGTCTAATGTCAATACCGGGCAAATTAGTTGAAACTATAGTAAAGAATAAAATTGTCAGACTCATAGATGAACATAATTTGTTGGGGGAAAGTCAACAAAAAGACAGGAAACAAGGGGTAGGAATAAATGGTAAATTTTCAGAATGGAGAGAGGTAACTAGTGGTATCCCCCAAAGATCTGTGCTGGGACCAATCCTATTCATCTTATTTATAAATGATATGGAGAATGGGGTCAACAACGAGGTTGCAACATTTGCAGATGATACGAAACTGCTCAAGATAGTTAAGACCAAAGCAGACTGTGAAGAGCTTCAAAAAGATCTCACAAAACTAAGTGATTTGTCAACAAAATGGCTATTAGCCAGGATGGGTAGGAATGGTGTCCCTAGTTCTGTTTGTCTGGAAAAGGATGACAGGAGAAGGATCATGTGATAATTACCTGTTGTGTTCACTCCCTCGGGGGCATCTGGTATTTGCCACTGTCAGCAGACAGGATACTGGGCTAGATGGTGCGACCCAGTATGGCCGTTCTTATGTTCTTATCCTCTGGCATTGGCCACAATGAGAAGACAGGATTATATATACACTGAGACTGCAGTAATTCTTCAGTAGACGACTGTCTTCTGTATACATAAGTATGATCTTTAAAACATTGGTCTAAAATCCTGAAAAGAATGTTGCACCTGGTTATTGTATTAAATTTTAATTAATGAACTAATGGGACTATCTGTATACCAGTACATGAGTATTCAAATACTGTAGCTGATTTTTTGTGTAGGGGCATCTTAGACAAGAGATGGTTACTCATACACACCAGCACTGTTCTTTTTATCAATTGAGTATATTGTTAATGTTTAAAGTAGACTTTGTTCAGGCTAAGCTAGTTATTCCTGAATCCCAACCACAGCCAATAGCAGCTAGATCATGCACAAATCAGTTTGGGCTACCTATTTAAATACTCATGAAGCTTTTCATTTCAATCTAAATCAAAATGCTGTTCTTCTCCATCCCTGGGATAAAAGCACATCTAAGAGGTTCTGAAAAGTGCCTCATAATTAGCCTGATTGGATGTAGAATTTCTTACTATCTTTGATCTATAATGTAGTAATGTGTCAGCCAGACCAAAGTAGTTTTACGTGTAGTAAATAAGACAAGCTGAGTAGCTTTATGGTTAATTGATTAAAAGGTTCTAAAGAAGGTGCAAGATTAAAGAGCAACTTAGTGGTTTTATGTTACTCTTGAGATCTGTCAGTCCACTTGTCTGACAAGGGGCACCTTGGGCAATGAGGTAACACAATTAAAAAACCCCACAAACCTCAAATTCTGTTTATTTAGGTTTGCCACTCTTATTCCCTCTAGAGAGAGATACATGTTTTAGTTTTATTGCACCAGTGTTGTGTGACATATTGCATTTTGTTATCTTCTTTGGTGATACAGTACAAAAATACAGTGCACAAAACTGGCCTCTTTCATATGCTTTTCCTGAGAAACTCAGATTCACAAGCTCCCACATCATTATTGGAAAAGAGATTTAAAAAAATACTACAACCAGGAGGCAATTCAGGCAATTCATCATACTGGGACTGATCCTGTGAGTTCCTAAGCACCCTCAATCAATTCCACCAGTATGAAGCCCAAAATGAAGAGTATTTTAATGAGAGGGAAGTGCCCAAAGGTCATTTATATGTTGAGCAAAAAAGATTCAGCCTGCTGTGATGGCATCACTTGGACTTATAGATCTGAATATTTTAGGGAGGAAATGTTTAAAATAGCAAACAAAGAGAGAGAGAGAGACAGAGAGAGAGAGAAAGTACTATCCCTATTATACAGAGGGGATACTGAAGCACAGGATTGTTCCAGTCAATTACATCATGTAATAACAGACAACTGAAAAATTACATTTTCAGTGCTTGTATACAAATTCTAGCAGTCTAAATAATAAGAGGAGCAAACTAGAGTGCCTTGTATTAAATGAGGATATTGATATAATAGGCATCACAAAAACTTGGTGCAATGAAAATTATAAATGGGGCACAGTAATACAGAAATATATGGGCAGAACAAGTTGTGCTGGTGAAGAGTGGCACTATATGTGAAAGAAAGCATAGAATCGAATGAAGTAAAAATCTTGAATGAACCAAACTGTGCCGTAGAAGCTTCATAGTAATTTCATGCTCAAATAAGATTATAGAAGGAGGGATATACTACCGACCAACTGGCCAGGATGGTGATAGTGACCGTGAAATGCTCAGAGACTTTGGAGAGGCAATAAAAATGGCTGCTGGCCAACCCTCATGGTTATGACACCTGTGGGGCCTCCCCAGCAGCCCCGGCCTCACAGAGGCCCGGAGGTGCCCAGGGGCCCATCCTGCATGCCTCCCCCCCCATGGATAAGCAGCCCAGGGAAGTGTCCATCCAGAGTGGGTTCACAGGTGTGTGAGAGGGGCACACTGCTGCCGCATATGCTTGACTGGCCAGCTACATGCTGTCCAGGCCAAGCATTACACGTGATTATCGTGCCCCATCCCCTGTGAACCAGTCTCCCCCACTCTGCCCATGTACCAACCTCACAGCACTCACCTGATGTTCCCTCCCCAGCGTCAGATGATGCCTGGGAGGAGTCCTGGGCCTGGGGAACTGGATCCAGGGTGAGGGTGACGGTGTCCTCCTCCTCCTCCTGGACCAGCTGGTCATCCTCCTCGTCCTGCTGCTCCAGCTGTGTGACCACAGACGTTTCAAGTCCTGACTCCACCAGGTGCCTTGGAGACTGTGCATTCCCACCACCCATTATCTGGTGGAGCTCCCTATAGTATGGGCAGGATGCAGGTGCTGCTCCAGAGCAAGAGCTGGCGTCATGGGCCCAAGCATACCCTTGATGCAGCTCCTTCACCTTGGCCCTCACTTGATGAAGGGTGCAAGAGTGGTGGCCTGTTGTTTGGGACAGTGAAGTGGCCATCCTGCCATAGATGTCAGCATTCCGCCGATGTGAGTGCAGGGTCTGGAGTGCCTCCTCCTCTGCCCACAACTCCAGCAGGGACTGGGTCTCAGCCCCTGACCATGCTGGTGCATGGCATTTGTTCCCCCTGGGCGGATCCTGGGAAGGAGGAGGGGTGCCTCCAGAGCCTTGTGGCTGTGCCATTTTTGGTACCGGTTCTCGCAGGGTGAGCTGTGTGGCCACTTGTACTACTCTGCAGCCAGCTTCCTGGCACACTGGCTTAACTGGGTGCCTATGCCTTTAAGTCCTGGCTGGAGATAGGAACTACAGAGTTCTGCTTACTGGGGAAAGATTGTCCACCAGGGTTTTTCCTGGAGGACTCTTTTTTCGATAGAACTGGCTCCCCCCATGTCCACACATGCCTTTTTTCGAAAGAGCTCTTTTGAAAACAGGCATTCTTCCTCGTAAAAGCAGGTTTACCACTGTTGAAAAAATCACTGCGTTCTTTCGATTTAATTTTGAAAGAACGTGATGGCAGTCTAGACGCGGGTACAGGGTGTTTTTTGGTTTTTTTTTTTTTCCCGAAAAAAGGCCAGTTTTTTCAAAAAACCTGAGTAGTCTAGATATGCCCAAAGAGTAATAGCAAAAAATTCTTTATGTACAACAGAAGCAGGAAGCCCGCTAAATCAGTCATGGGGCTACTGGATGGTTGAGATGCCAAAGGGCCACTCAAGGATGGTAAGACCATTGCAGAGAAACTAAATGATTTCTTTGCATCAGTTTTAATAGCTGAGGATTTAAGGGAGATTCCCAAACCTGAGCAATTCTTTTTAGATGACAAATCTGAGGAACTGTTCCAGACTGAGGTGTCGTTAGAGGAAGTTCTGAAGCAAATTGATAAATTAAATAGTAATAAGTCACCATGAACAGATGATATTCATTCAAGAGTGAATGTACTCAAGTGTGAAATTGCAGCACACCCAACTGTGGTTTGTAACCTATCATTTAAATCAGTTTCTGTACCAAATGTCTAGTGGATAGCTAAGTGACATCAATTTTTCAAAAGGGCTCCAGAGGCGATCCCAGAAACTAGTATGTCTGACTTCAGTATCAGGCAAATTGGTTGAAACAACAGTAAAGAACAGAATGATAAGACACATAGATGAAACACAATTTGTTGTGGAAAAATCAGCATTTTTTTTGTAAAGGGAAATCATGTGGTATCTGTATTTACATTTTTCTAAACATCACTTTCCAAATTATGCCTATCACCTAAGTAATTAGGTACCTCATTTCAGAAACAAAAAAACAGGTCTTAAAAAAGGTCTATATAACAATATTCCCCTTAACATAGTCAGATGAACTAGAACTTTTCTGACCAAAAATACCTTATGGTGTGTCCTGAAAATCTCCAAATTAGGGCTCTGATGGACACCCTGAGAAATAGTCAACGATGAAAAAGGAAATGTCAAGAAATTTGTAAGTATATCACAAATAAAAAGCAAACAAAGAAGCTTGCAAAAGAATTGATGATCCATTAAATCGCCAGGAGCTAAAAGGAGAAGACAAGGACACTGATGGGAAGACCAATACCAAATGATTTCTTTGAATCACTTGCATCATGGAGGGTGCTGGAGAGAGAACTGTTCTTTCCTGCTAAAAAAGATAAGGAATTATTAGAAACTGAGGGATTGCAAAACAGGTGTTGGAGCAAACTGATAAATTAAACAGTAAATCACCAAACTTAGATAAGATTACAATAAAGAGTCTGTAGCAGTTAAAGTCTGAACTACTGAAGTTTTTTAGCTGCTAGGTAATCTCATTAAAAACAGTTACTATACTTGTGGATTGATGAAGAATAGAAATTTTACCTGTGTTTCATCAGGGATAATCCAGGGAACTAAAGACTAGAAAACCCAGTATGTACCTGGTAAATTGGCTGAAAATATAAATAGAACTAGAAGACTTGCCTGGTGTCCTTCAGGGTAGGGTGCTGGGGTTGTGGAATCAGGGTTGGAGGTTGAGGAGGGGCTCAGGGCAGAGGGTGCAGGAGTCAGAGCAGGGATTTGGGAGGACAGAGAGTTCAGGGAGATAGAGGGATATTTAGAAAGGAAGTGAGGGATTCAGGGAAGAGGGTGAGGTTGGACACCAGCTTCTCCCCAGGGTGTACCTGGGGCAGCAGGAACCATACACTTTGCCCTCCATCTTCTCTCAGGGCAAACCCAGGTGGGGGGAGGGCTCACACCCTGCCCACCAGCTTCTCCCTGTGGCTGGCCGTGGGGTGGGGATGGGACACACACCTCACCCATTGACTTTTCCCCCTAGCCCAGGGGCAGTGGAGGCCCTGGAGGCTGCTTGCCAGTGTTCCCTGTGACTGGCCTGGGGGCCGTGCAGACCACCCACCAGTGCTCCCTGGGACCAGCATTGGGCATGCTGCCTCCCTGTGATCATGTGTGAGTATGTGTCTCAGCTCTCAAACTCCTTTCTTTCCGTTCAGTATGAAACAATTGCATTCCACACACATCCCATTATCTTGGCATAACCAAACCCTTTGCTTTAAGTTATGATAAGAGGAAGCTGCATACCAAATTTGGTAGCCCTGGCTCTTATCTTTTAGGAGGAGTTCTTGAATAAATGGACTCACAAACGGACAGAGAAGCAGACAGACATGCACATTTCCAAAACATATAGTAAGATAAAATATCTGGAAGATATCTGCAAAAGAAAATTGTTTGACTAATCTATTAGAACTTGTTGGATGTGTCAAGGTACAAGCTGAACCTCTGTAGTCCGGCACCCTCAGGACCTGACCAATGCTGAACCAGAGAATTTGCCAAACCACAGGAGGTCAATATTATTTAGCTGCATTACCACCACTTGCAATGCTTACAAGGCTTTTAAAGACATTTGGGGTAAATTAGAGCTAAATAATACCACAGAACACTGAGAGCCAGGTCTGGTGGTGTAAACAAGCTTCATGGGACTGCAAGAAACTGGGCCACACCCATGATAAGTGGACATCTGGCTATCTAAAATCATGCTGGACCACGGATGTTGCTGGATAAGAGCATGTCGGACTAGAGAGGTTCAACCTGTAGTGTCCAAATGGAGAACCAGTTGCCATTTATTTGGATTTTCCATAGGCTTTTGGCACATTCTGTCCACAAATGCTTCCAAAGACACACACTAATTATGGCTCAAAGACACAGCATTGCTGTGGATCAAAAATTGGCTAAGAGATATAAAACAGAATAAGAATAAATGGTCACCGCTTTTTCAATTTAAGAAAAAAATCATGAGAGCATTATTTTACTTGCTGGTTTATATGATCAGTTCTGAATTCCATTCATTATTTTAAAATTGACTCAGAATATTAAAAATTGTGGTGCTGTTATTTAGCTCCTAAGCTTCAGTGTAGTTAGTGTTAAATTAAACTGAAAACCCATGAATGGAAAAGTACTTTTAAGATCCATTCCTTACTGCTTTCAAAATAATGTACTGACAGTAGTACATAATGCTTAAATAATTGTACTTGTAACTATTATACTAATTTCACTTATGTGGATCTAAATTTATAAATAAAACTGCTGATGTAAAAATACTTAGGATAATTCCTTGAAAAGACACCATCTGGGAGGAAGACCTTCAAAACCATCTTCTCAACTGGCTAAAATTATTGGTTGCACCAAGAAAGCCCTACCTGTAAAATACACAGCATTCATAATCTAGTATATAATTATCAGGAATGTGTTATATCAGTCATATAGAAAAATTAACATCGTAAACACAATTGTTAGCAAGATTTATCTAAGTTCATGTAATCAAAATATGGTAGTAAAGTATGGAAACTTAGGGATAAAACTTCAAATGTAAACAGACAAGTTGTTTCAATGTAGTCGGGGCCAGAAATGGGATTTGGAGAGGGCCAGCAAGATGTGCTCTAATTGGTCCCTTTCACTTGGAAACAAAGCTGATTCCTAGTCATCATGAAGGCAATACCATTTCAGCAACAATGTCCTGAATTTGAGTCTGATATGGTGTAAATGAATTTAACTCGGTGGTGTTACTTGTAATGAATTGCAATTTCTTCTAATACTGAAGAAGGAACGCTATGAAAATAACAGAAACATTATGTATAGCTGAGCTACTCTCTTTCTTTGCGTCACTGTCGAGTTTCTCCCTAGCATAGGGGTGGGCAAGAGGCTGCTTGCAGGCCGGATCTGGCTGCCAACCTGCCGGATCTGGCCCATGGCCACCTCACCAGCACCCTAAACAGCAGGCTGCTAATTGCTCTGCAAGCTGGGCAGGGAGGAGAAAGCTTTGCACACTGGCCCTACCCCCTAGCAAAATCCCCAAGCTCTCCAGTTTCCGGCCAATAGGAGCTGTGAAATTTTGCTGAAAGCAGCGGCAGTGAATGAACCCTCCTCACACCCTCCCTCCTTCCCTGTGCTGGTGCAGAGCAACGTGGAGCAGCCTCCCCCCCGGCCCCACACACAGGCAGGGAGCCTGTCTCAGGTCCCCCGTGCAGGGCTGCTGGCTTGGAGCTACCTAGGTAAGTGTCTCCCAGCCAGAGCCTGCCTTTGGCACCCCACCCCATCTCTCCCTCCAATTACCTACTCCAAGCTACCACCCAAACCCTCTGTATCCCTTCTCCCCACTCCCTCCCAAACCCTGTCCCCCTCCCCCCGGCCAGAATCCTTTCCTGTACCCATAACCCCTCCTGGACACTGTATTCCAAGACCCTGCCCCAGATCATAACCCCCTCCCTCACCCAAACTCCCTCTCAGACCCCACACTCCCTCCTGTACCCTAGTCCTCTATCCCAAGCTCCCTTTTACACCCCACCTGTCATCCCAGACCCCACACCTCCTCTATAGAAGTGCAACTCTTGACCACTTACCAAAATCTCGGAAAAACTTAAGAAACAACGAATAGTCTAGCAGAACCTTAAAGACAACAAAACATGTAGAGGGTATCATGAGCTTTCATGGGTACAACCCACTTTTCCAGATGAAACCCATGAAAGCTCATGATACCCTCTACATGTTTTGTTAGTCCTTAAGGTGCTGCTAGACTATTCATTGTTTTTTTAAATTTTTCCAGTTACAGACTAACTCAACTACCCCTCCAAAATCTTGGCTCCACTTTAAAAATTATTGCCCACCCCAGCCCTAGAACCTTCCCCAGCTTCTCCTGCCTCTAGTTTCCTTCTACAGACTTAAAGAACCAGTGCTGAGTCTCACAATTGAAGTGTATCAGTGTAAAACCAGGGTACGTGAAGTCAGAATAAGTTTTTCTGTGTGCATATCCTGGGGACAACGGCCATATGAGGAAAGGGAGCTCCAACCTCATGAATCCCAAGGTCTCCCCTCTACTAGGAGGGCCTGCCACTCAATTTTGTTTCCTGTCCTTATCAGGTGCCCCCACCTCTCCCTTGCTGTACTCTCTTATTTTTCTAGTAATATTTATTTTGGTTAGTTCCTCATGCAGAAAAACTCCTTGGCAGGCAGGGGAGCACAACAAGCAGAACAACAACCTCCCAGCCCTTCTCATCTCCTGCCCCCCAACATGTTTCCTTCAGAGTCAAGAACTCAGGCCACATGGATTGCTCCTGAAACTGGGGAGTGGATGAGCTTTCATGGTCTCCAGGAATGGACAAAGCATTTATTTCCATGTTTATTATATTTCCATGCAGGGGCCATAAAGTTCAGCCAACCTGTCCTTAATCAGCATTTTATGTCATATATGCTCTGTTTCCTGGTCTACAATAAAATTTGACAAAGATTTCTCAGTAAATAAAACAGTTTCTTTGGGAATCGACCAAAGAAATGCTTCCCCTTCCTAGCCAGCAATCTCTTCTATTTTGGCACTTTAAATATTGGAATTAATAGACTATTTTATTTTTTCCTTGTTCAATTCCCCAAACTGACAGCAGCAGCAAAAGAACAATGAGTAACTGATAATATTACACAAATCTAGCACAGGCAAAACAATGAACAAAAATAGTGAATGATCGCCACCACGTGGTCAAAATACAAACTGAAAAATAAGTATCCCTGTGGGCTACTTCTTTTTCTGGCACTCTACTGTATTCACGCTATCAGCCTAATTATCAACTGTAAAGCGATCTCTATATCAGTTTGCCTAAGAAGCATGCAAGCTACATTCACTCTGACTCCAGATTATCCAGGTTAAAAGAATATGATAATTAAAACAACCAGTCTGCAGTAATTTGCTAATTATAGGTTGAATCTTTCTAGTCTGGCACTCTTTTGCCTGGCAACATCCGTGGGCCAGCATTATTTTAGTTAGTCAGATGTCCTACTGCCAGATGGTTACACAGCTAGGCTGCATCTACACTGGCATGATTTTGCGCAAATACTTTTAACGGAAAAGTTTTTCTGTTAAAAGTATTTGCGCAAGAGAGCGTCTACACTGGCATGTGCTTTTGTGCAAAAGATGTGCTTTTGCGCAAAAGCATCCGTGCCAGTGTAGACGCTCTCTTGCGCAAGAAAGCTCCGATGGCCATTTTAGCCATCGGGCTTTCTTGCGCAAGATATTAATGGTGCCTGTCTACACTGGCCTCTTGCGCAAGAATACTTGCGCAAGAGGGCTTATCCCTGAGCGGGAGCATCAGAGTATTTGCGCAAGAAGCACTGATTTCATACATTAAAACGTCAGTGTTCTTGCGCAAATACTCCCGGCCAGTGTAGACAGGCGGCAAGATTTTGCGCAAAATCTTGCCAATGTAGACACAGCCCCCCCTGCAAAGTGGCTGACCAATAAGCATAAGTAGAGCAATGCATAACAGTCACTTAGAAATGCTTACGCCCCTTCAGTCTGCGAGGAGTCCTGTTCCTGTCACCTCGCACCAGGCTGCAGTGGATGTGGCTCCAGCTGGGGGGATCCAGGGCACCCTCCGAGGTCTAGGTCCCTGGTGAGACTCATGGGGCATGGGACTCCCTACACTAGTTATACTACAGAACTACGTCTAGACTACATCCCTTTTTCGTAAAAGAGATGTAAATTAGACGTATCGCAATTGCTAATGAAGTGGGGATTTAAATCTCCCCCACTTCATTAGCATAAAAATGGCTGCCGCTTTTTTTCCGCACGGAGCTTTGCTGGAAAAAAGCGCCAGTCTAGACGCTGATCTTGCGGAAAATAAAGCCTTTTCCGAAAGATCCCTTATTCCTTATTTCAGAGAGGGATAAGGGATCTTTCGGAAAAGGCTTTATTTTCCGCAAGATCAGCGTCTAGACTGGCGCTTTTTTCCGGCAAAGCTCCGTGCGGAAAAAAAGCGGCAGCCATTTTTATGCTAATGAAGTGGGGGAGATTTAAATCCCGGCTTCATTAGCAATTGCGATACATCTAATTTACATCCCTTTTCTGAAAAAGGGCTGTAGTCTAGACGTAGCCCAGTTGTTTAAGGGTGTGTGCGTACTGGCTCAACAACATTCTTATCACTTTCATAAGCTGAGACTGAGATCAAATTTGTTTACCGTTTAGTAGTTTCCCAGCTCAAGCCATGGGTCAAAGCTGATAAAACCCAGCTGCTGTTTGCGTTTGCAGGGCTATGCTACGCTGAGTACGGCAGGGATGGAAACTTCCATCCCAGGCCTGCTGAGCTGCAGGCCCCACATATGACTTTTCATGTGACATGGTGTTTCTTGCGGTGCCAGAAAGTTGATTACGGCCCCCAGACCCTGGCTCTTAGAAGATATTTACAGGTAAATCAGAGCTAAATAACAGCACAGAACACTAAGAGCCCAGTAACCAGTGGAAGTGTTGGTCAGGCTGCTAGACAATATTATCCTCCTGTGGTTCAGCAAATTGTCTAGTTCAGCACTGGGCATGTCCTGAGGGTGCCAGATTAGAGAGGTTCAATCTGTACTGACTAGCTCGATCTTCAATAACTGTAGGAAAGTAATTTTACCCAACTAATAAGCACATCAGATGTGAATGTCTCCCTAAAGAGGATACAGTTACCATCAAAAGCTATTTTTGCTGCGAGTTCCAAATTTTATACCACAGAAATCTGTAGGAGTAGAATCAGAAGAACATAAGAATGGCCATACAAAGTCAGGAAAAGGTACATCTAGTCCAGTAGTCTGTCTTCTGACAGTGGCTAACATCAGGTGCCTCAGAGGGAATGAACAGGTAATCAAGTGAACCATCGCCATCTCCCTTTCTCAGCATATGCTCCTCTACTCACATGTACTATCATGTGACAGAAAATACCATGTTTCTGTCTGGGCTACAATGTATCTCTATGGGACTTTGCTGAGTCATTCCCCACCAGAAGTGATGAAATATCATGCCTCGACTGCATGATCCAGAAATGATGCAATACAATCTCCTAATTGCTTCACCCCTATACATTCCTACAGGCCCTTATGTATTCCTTTGGGATTTTTCAGCTGACCTGTGGATGACCCCCCCCAGAGCTGTCAATCAAAGTTCCCTAGCAGCAATGGAATTTACCATTACATCACAGGAAGTGAAATTATTATAACATAGGTAATGGACTCCTATGTTCCTTAGAAATGAGATCTTCCACAGGCAGTGGAAACTTCCATTACCCTATGGCTGCCATTACTGGATTTTCTAATTTAAACTATTTTTTCATGTAATCAGAAGCCTTATTCTTAAAGCTAATTACTAGGCTAAACATTCCAAAGGGCCCTGAAACTACCACCATCCTTTTTATACCCAAATAAGTAAATTATAATTTTTCTGATTTTAAGCCCTTTTTTCGAGGTGTTACATTATCTGATTAAAATATGTTCATATAATTGTTGCAGCCAGTATTATATATTTGCAACAAATCTTGACTAACAATGGACCCTGGGAGACACCCTTCTACACTAAATGGACAGTCCTATGGATGTTCCATCTGAAGTAGATGTAATAGATTTGCCATGACTATGCAAAATTATGCATGGACACGTGATTTGCCCATGTGACTCTATACTTCATCTTTACCTGTAATTTTCCACAATAAGAACACTGGGATTCCCGCACATGGCAGAAATCATAAAAGGCCTGGGAAACACCTCCATTTTGTCTCTTTCCTGCTCCAGCCTCTAGACTATGAACTAATGGGAACATCCTAACCAAAGGATTGAGGACCTTCCAATATTTGGAAGCAACCAGAGACTTGACTTAAGCCAGCAGTTTATTCCATGCTTTCTAGAAGCCTGAATCAAGAACTCTGCATTTATTGCATGTGACTCATTTAACTGATTTTACGAGGTTTCCTTTCTTTCTTTCATTCTTTCTTACTATAAACCTTTAGATTTTTAGATCCTAAAGCAGGGCTACTCAATACATGGCCCGTGGGGCACATGTGGCCCGCGGCCCATTGTTTGCAGCCCGCGGGTGAGAGCCAAAACAAAAAAGTAGTCAATATAATAGTCGTCTGCTGATATGCATTTTAGTAGTTAAATTCCTGGACTGCCATTGCGGATTAGAAATGTTGTCATATGGGTGGAAATTGGGTAAATATTGCGTTGTATTAATATCAGCAGAACTGACTTAAATGGGGCAGGTGTCTTGTGTAGTCTTGCCTTAATCTTTGTATTCATGCCTGTCAGTGTGAAAGTTATTTGCATATATTTGCATACATATTTGCATGTATATGCAATCACACGTAAGTTGTGGCCCTCCACATGTGCTGTGAGTATCATTGTGACCTCTGGGGCTTCCAAAGTCGAGTAGCCCTGTACTAAAGGATTGGCAACAGTGTGATTTTTGGATAAGATATGAGTAATATATTAACCTAGCTGTGTAGCTGGTCCTTTGGGATTAGCAGACCCCTTTTTGCCAATTAAATTAAATAACCACTCATCATTAACTTCAGTGTTTTGATGATGATATAAGGACTGGAATGCCTATGACTTCTTTATAGCCCGGATAGTAGAACAGAAGTTTCCTTTTGTTGCTGGTTTGGTATATCTTACTGGAGAATAACCACCAGTTTTGAGAGTTGTCTGATCTATTTCTCAGTAGTTTGTCCTGAATTTGGTATTCTCAGTTGTGACCCATAGAGGCATGGTAACACAAGGTTTCTCTGCAAACTTAAATTTGTCAGTTTGAACAACTGAGGCAAAATCTTTCATCATACAGGGATGATTGGCATCTCTAGCTGAAGGAGAGCCAACCTAGAGGAACATCCCTCTATCCGCATCTATCATTGGGGTTTGCTCTTAGCCCTTAATAATAAAACTGACTAAAGAGTGGGTGTTGACTTATGAGTATTTATCCATCAACAATTCTAAGACAAGGTAAAGCCAGGAAATTAGTAACATAGGTACAACATAGACCCCCCCCCCACAATCAAACAGATGGCATGTTCACTGTGATAGAGATGAGTTCGCTCCCTCATGATGGGACCTAAGTAAGGGAATGGAGGATCAGATGACCTGCATCCACGTCCTGCAGCTTGAGGACCCTCACAATGATGGGACAGCTCTAGATTCTATCTCCAGGTAGTATTGAGAGATAAGGAATGGACTTCTGGATTAGGTGATGTTAATTCAGCTCCAATGAGGGCTTGACTTGCTCTCCCTCTCTGCGACATTGTGGGTGGGTGTTTGTACTTAGTTAAAAGGGTGGCAGGTGGAGACACATCTCTTGTGTGCAGATAAGATCCCACAACCAGATGTGATGCTAGGCATACACATCTAGGCAGCTGAGGAGCTGAGATGACCACTGTACTTTCCAGCGATGGCACCAGCAGTACCTCCAGACACTGCCACTCAGAAGGACAGCTCCTTAGAACTGGAGACACAGTTCTTAAATAGCCAAAGATTGCTGAACAGAACTTAGGCCACATGCTCATTTTTTGCCACCAAAGGCCAAAAGAGCTGGAAATGCCCTTAGGAGAGGAAAGGGAAAAGCAGCTAAGATGGGGTCCTGGTTGTTGTTTGGGCATTCCAAGATGGCACTTCTCTAAAATATTTCCCGTTGTATTCCCCCCTACAACAGGACTAAAGTAATCTAGAATTGCTCTGCTAAAATGGCACCTTCTCCCACCAATTTTCCTTGAAGATTTATATTCATATTCACAGCTCCACCAGTGTTGAACAGGTGGTGAACTGCCTGATGCTATGTTTGAAGATGAATGTATCTTGAGCATCTAAGCTTTTGAACAATTATGTGTCTATATTCTATTTTTTAGTCCCATACTAAATACGGATGTGAGCAGGTAACTGGTTCACCGGTAAGCATCACCCTTAATGATGGGAGTTGGCAGCCTCACATGAGGAGGTGGAAGTGGTAGCATGAGCTGGCTACCAGGACCATAACAAGGGCAAGATGAGTGAGGCACTTGCCTTGGGCACATAGCTGAGGGGGTACAGAAAAATAATATAGAAAACTAACTATTTTAAGACAGCTACTTATTTTAAGGCAGCACTGCTTCCCTCCCCCACCCATTAGCATCGGCCACCCCGCAGTTTACATGTCAGGCTGAATGTTGTAGCTCCGTGATCCAACAGTCACCAGCCCTGGTGGCCGCCCAGCGTGTCAGCTGCTTCAGAGTGGCGCGGGAGGCTGGGCACTAGCTCAGCCACACCAAGCGCCGCCTTAAGGTGCCCTAGTGCAGTACCCGAGTGCGGGGCCAGGGGAGAAGGGAATCAGATTGCCCTGCACAGGGGCAGAGGTGCAGGGGGTGAGGTGGAGGTGTCAGGCTGGGAGCCAGGACTCCTGGGTCTTGTCTCACCTCCGCCAGGGGAGTGGCTCTAGGTCTTAGGGGTATGTGATTAGAGCTGGGGGTCTGGGAGCTACGATCCCTGAGTTCTATGGGTCAGGGTCCAGGCCCTTAGCCTCTTGGAGTCATGGTTTCCCCTCCAAAAACTTGCCTGTGCCAAGTGCTTTGAATGTGCTACACAAACCAAGGGGGCAAGACAGTGACTGTGGCTTCTTGCGAAAGAAGTTTTAGTAAACTAAAATTAATTAAGAACTACCTTTAAGCATCCATGGGTCAGGAGAGATTATCAAATATGTCCATCTTATCAATAGAACATGAAGTAGCGAATAATATTAATTTCAATGCAATTATTGATGAGTTTGCCTCATTAAAAGCATGGAAAGTACAATTATAAACAAATACCTAATAGTACCTGACATGGTGATATTTTATATTTATATGTATATATGTATTAATTGATTGTTTATGCAGAGCTCATAACTATACTAAATAAATGCTGTGTTATTATTATTATTGTTATTTATGTATTTTCCCTTTTTCTACGAAATGACGACTATAAATATATACACATGAGGGGGCGCAATTTTATATTCTTGCCTCAGGCACATAATTAGCTAGTTATGGCACTGCTGGCTACCATCCCCATCCCTCCACAACCAGCAGCCCTGCGAGGCTGGAACAACTGGGTTGGAACAGCCCCTGCCCGCAGCATGGGAGCCACTCCAGTACAGCTATGGTTTGGGGGGGGGTGGGAACATTCCTTCCGAGAGAGCTGGAACAGCCCTTCCTCCCACCCCCATTTAGTCAGTTAACCTGTCAAACTTAACATTTAACCGGGTACCTAATGATACAGGAATTTAAAACCTTAATACTAAGATGTGTGATTAATCCAAGATAACCATGCTGAGATGAGATTTGATCATTACATAAATAAAATAGTGTTACATTTAACTCATCAAAGCATGTCTCCTGAAGTTAGAGAAACTTTCTAACTAACCGCTTCAAAAAGGGCATGTTTTCTCGGTAAGAAATGGAGGGAAAGCGAACTAGGGAATGATGGAGAGTGGTGGGATTTGGGAAAACTTATTTGTCTCTGTTTTACTGGTACTTTGAGATCCCAATCAGGGACAAAGGACAAATTATGCTAGGTACTGTCCATATAGTCTCTCCTTCCTTACAAAAAAACTTTTAAAGTACATAAAATTTTTGTGTGAATTTACTTAGTAAATTTTAATGGATGAAAAAATTATAAATAATTGTTGCCATTGCTTTAATTCTTGACTAAAAAGGGTAGATGGGCTGATACATTTTCAAGACAGTTTTGCACTGCTGGAATGTAAAATTTATTATTATTTTTGTCCATTGGTGAGTACATGTGTGAACACAATAGTGTATATGGAGCGCCGTGCATGATATGTAACTTCAATATTTTTGGAGGAAAAGTTGTTTAAGGCTCTTTAAATCAATGTGTAAAATGTTTTAAATTTTATTAAATGTAGTATTACAAAATAATATACTGCAAGGCTTGATTCTTACTAGTGAAATGAGGGCTGTGGTTCACCCCCTTTCCTACTACCAGTGTAGAATTTATGCTCAGAGAGGGTGAAATGGACACGCTTCTTGTACCTTCTCCTCTGATTAATGAACTGAATCTGAGCCATCTTGGAAAAGGTCATTACCAGCACACTACAAGGTGTACTAATTCAGTACATCTCCCAGGTGATCTGCATTAGTGGGGTTTTTTATGGATACCTGGCTATATATTAATGATGTTAATTCTTTGCAAAAAGTAGTTGTGGTAGTGCTTTCTCTGGTAGAATGCAGTGGAATGAATCCCCACTTCAGTGCAGTTACCCTCATGGGCATATACGTTAAATGAAGAACATTTGTTACTGGTATTTGCAAGTTGTGTCCTTACTGACATAATTTATTTCTACCAAAGTGAACAACTGCCTACAAGTGTACTGTACAGGCAGTGATGGGTAACTTTTAAGTCTAGCCAAATATCTTATAAGAAGGCAAGTAAAGCATTAGCTTGTAGAAGGGAAGAGATGTGGACAATAGAAGTGACTCTAATATTGAACTGAATGTGCATGACTTTTTGTGTTTGTATGTATGCATACACAAAAGCATATATATTCCCCCCCCCCCCAGGAGGAGATTACTTGCGTTTATTCACATTCCCATCTTTTATTTGTCCTCACTCATTCTCCTCAAATTTGCAGAGATATCTCAGTTATATGCAATACTAGCTGTAGTTGGCAAGAGAAAGTCTAAGGTCCGACACTGAGTTCTCAAAGCACAAAGGACGCCACACAGGTATCTGTCAAACACAAACAGTTTATTTCCTGACAGCTAACAGCTGTGCCCCATAACTGGAAGAACAATATAACAAAGCAGCAGCATATCTTACGTCCCTTCCTGCAAGCCTGGAACCCCGGGTAAGCTGCGGACGAAGTGGGAGGTTGTCTCAGCTTCCGAGGCGCCGGTACCCAAAGCCCATCGGTGAGGTTCAATTTGCTGTGCTTTGATGCAGCCTTAAATACAATTCTCTTGCCTTGTTTTTCAGTTTGGAAATTTTCAGGGGTTACTCACTGCTTGTTACAGTATGGCTTAGCTATTAGTTATTGATCTGGTTCTGATCTAGTTCGACTTGTTCTTTGGCCTTGTTTACGTGATCAGTACGTTAGGGTAAACAGAATTGTTTATGCATTCTTGCCCTTTACCCTTATACTTGTTCTTGCTATACTGGCAACAATGCTTATCTTAAATGGCGTATGTTCCCAAAGACTTGCTTCTGGCTCATCAGTAGTAGGGAAAAAGGGGGGAGGGGGGAGGGGAAGAATGTAAGTATAAACTTGCACGTACAAAGTTCTTCCGCAATTGACCACTACACTAGCAGAAATACCTGGCGTCGCCCGGGGAAAATACAGCCGGTCCTCGAGTTACGAACGCATTGACTTATGACCGTTCGTAGTTATGACCAACTCCCATTAAGTGCATTACAGCCAGTCCCTGAGTTACGAACGCAATCCGCGCTTATGAACAGTGTGGCCGCATTTAAATGAATGGGGTCCGACTTACAAACGATCGAGTTACGACCAAGTGTTTGGTACGTAACTCATTCGTAACTCGGGGACTGGCTGTATAGTAAAAGGTGTGATGACTGAACTACGTCAATGACATTAACGTAGCATATTTTATTGGAAATACTTTTCTCTTATATATTACTGTAAGAAATTAACATAGCTAGTACTTTTTCTGTTATCATAGGGAAGGGATTTCGTAGTTGCAGTTTATGTGACATGCTTAAAAGAAGAATCCAGCAAATGACTATGATCAGGAGCTACTAAAAGCTCATTAGTGGCCCAGTTGGGACTCTGGGGGTCCAACTGGGGCTCTGGGGGAACCGATTTCGAGATATAACCAATCTAGTGATTGAAGTTAGGAAATCAGGAGTATCCGTGCAAAATTTTGTGTTTCCATGATCACGCGCTACTAATCAGTGGGCCCTATTGGGGCTCTTGGAGAACTGGGGTAACTGATCTCGAGATCTAACCAATCCAATTATTGAAGTTAGGAAATCAGTAGTATCCGTGCAAAATTTGGTGTTTCTAGCTCTTACCGTTTCGGCGATCTTTCGGAATTATCAGTAGGCCCAACTGGGGCTCTGGGGGAACACGGGAAACCGATTTTTAGATATAACCAATCCAGTTATTTAAGTTAGGAAATCAGTAGTATCCATGCAAATTTTAGTATTTCTAGCTCTTACCGTTTCAGAGATCTTTCAGGACAAACAAACCAACCTTTCAGAAATATTTGCAAGAAGATTGCCCATGGTGAATTCACTTATCCAAATTGGCGCTTATTTAGTCTGCAGACTTTTCAGCTAGCCAGGGCTGACGACAGACTTTGCTGGGCTGTGTTCCAAATGAGTTAATAGACGCGTCTCTATTTTTAATCTTTCCAACTTTCAGTTGTTGGCAGATATAAATCATTTATGTGGGATAAGGATGTGGCTTATGCCAAAATGCTAGTGCTGACCAAAATCTAGGACTCCGGTTAGTTGTCAGATAGATGGACCATAACTTTGTTTCAGGATTGCCATTTCCTTTCCCCACCTATTACTGCAGTGAAACCAACTGAAGAGGCTGTCTAATCCAATTTCTTTAAAAAATCGCATAAAATGTCCCTCTATTAACGTAATGAACAGATACCTTGCAATATATAATAAATAATAAAAAGCTCTCCTACTTGGGGAATTCACTGGCATGCGCTCAAAGTGCTGCAGGGCTATTCCTTGTTTTTTAAAGCATCTTCACTGTAATGTTTTGAGCCAAAAGACGTACCTGCAAAGGGAATGTGCACCCTGGTGTGCAACGTGCTAGTCTCTGTCGCTAAAACACTAAAGGTGTGCCCCACTCACTGGGGTGATCCTGGCTTGCTACCGAAGGAGGGGAAAAGAGGAGCGTGGCTTCTGCTTACCCACGCTCCAGGATGGACAGACCGGAAGCGCCCCCCCCCCCCCGTCCCCTTTTTCATGTCCGCGCATGTTCCATAGCTCGCCTGCAGCCTCCCTCAAGGAAGTTTGGCCTTTCCGCGGCCTGTAGCCACGCAGCGCTTCCTTAGCAACCGGCGGGACGACGGAAGGTGTCGCTTTGGCCAAGCAGCTGCGCAGCCCCGGCGTCTGGCGGGCCGGGTGAGAATGGCGGCGCGCAGCCGGCAGCGGGCTTGGCAGGGAGCGGCGCTTCCCTGGCCGGCTGGGGGGCTGTTCGCGACTTGTCATGTCTGGCCTCGCCGCAGTTACGGGCCGAGCCCCGCTCCTGGAGGCTGCAAACGCCCGCACAGAGTAGCGTTCCGGGCTCCCAGCAGCACCTCAGAGACCCGCCACCACCTCCGTAGACCTGCTGACATCCCCAGGGTCTTGATCGCTTCGCCCCCCCCAGAGCCCTGTAAATACCCCCATGGACCCAAGTCTCCCAGAGCCTCTTTAAACACCCCTAGAAAGCGGAACCCTGTCCCCTTCCCTCCCCCGAGTCCCGCCATCACCCCCATGGACTTGAACCGCACGTCCTCGCTGGAACCGTGCAATATCCGCATAGCTCAGACCTCACATTTCTCCTGAGCCCTGCGTGCACCCGCATTGGCACGTACTCCAGGAAGCCCTAAAATGCCTCTATAGCTCTGTAATCCTGCACCCCCCCCCCCTCCAGAGCCCCCCATATCACACCCCGGATCTATGCCACGTGTACTCCTTCACACCTTATTATTTTGAGCTTTTATAATATAGAAAATATTTCGAGATCAATTATTCTTGCAGTTGGAGAAATATCTTATTTAAGTGTGATGTGGTAATAAGAACTTTGATGATCCTGTCACTTGCTAGTGAAAATGTATTATGTACAAAAATCAAAAAATATTATTACATTGGAATGTTATATTTTATCTATAGAATCATTGCCAGCTTTAGTACAGTAGATGAATTCATATTTTTAGACATGAATAAGTTTAATCAATAATTAATATTAATTTTATGAACGATTTTCCTGTGTATTACATTAAGCAGTATTATATTGAATCATTTTTTGTAAATTAGACCTGCAATATAGTCTTGGAATGCCAGTGTTCCAAGGGTGGGTAAGGGAAGAAAACACTTGGAAGAGAATCCAAGATGTAAACCAAGAATGGAATTGATTTTGGTAAATGTGTTTTTTTTTTTCAGCAGTGATTTAATGGTTGTGTCATTTAACAATGTACACTGTGAGCAAGGGACCTTGAATGATCCCAGCAGGACCAACACAATTAATAGAAATTCATTTTGAATTAAGGCAATTTGGTGGCATACAAATATTTAATATTTTTGTGAAAAAACCTCTACCACTGAAGAACTCTTAACTCTGAAAATGTTAATTCATGTGTCTGAGGTGATAACCGAAATTGCATATTGTCCTCAGCAATAATTTGGGTTTTTCACTAAAATATCACACTGAGGTTTGATATGTTAAATTACACATATATATACATTTTCCTTTTAAAAGAATACTATGATAGTGTTTTCCATATTATAATTGTTTTTCTAAACTTTGAATATTTTGTTTATTTAATACACTATATTTATGATTGTTCATTTTAATGTGATCTGTGGTCAGACATTTATTTTTTGAAATCTCATCTTCCTTTTTTGTTTTTTTTCCCCATTCTGTGTCTCTGTTCTTCATTTTCCACTTTATTGTTCTCTGAATTTGCTTTAATTGCAGTGCCTTTTAAAATCGTTCCTTGCACTTACATTCACTTTTCCTTCTCTCCCATCCCTTCCAATGGTTTTGCTTCCTCTTCTGTTGTATTTGTACCCAACCATCCTCCCTTCAGAGAACAGCATTATGCTTCATGTGCAGCAATAGTAGCACAGTGAAACTGATTAAACTTAATTTCACTTTCCTGCAAGTGTCACTCTAGCAGAGTGGTGAAAGGAAAACAATGCAGGAAATAAAAAGATGTGGAGGCACGTGTTTAAAAAATGGAGTGATTTGTATGTACCCTGTACTCTTATGGGTGTTCTGCAATACATGACTTCTCTGCATTGATTCATTCTCCTGCACACCCAAGAATGTGAAATATAGGCACAACAAAAAATCAGGATTAAAGAGCTAAATTTATTGTCAAGTGGAAATAAGAACTCTGTTTTTAGGTTTCTTTCCTTTTTTCATTCTAGAAAGTTATGATAAAAGAATGTCATCAGGTTTCCAAATAACGCCAAAGACTGCAATACAGAAAAGCAAGACGTCTTCGTCGTCTTCATCTAGTTCTCTAGATCTTGCGGTTAAGCCACAGCCCAGGCCTAGTGATAAACTTAACCCCAAAACTATTGATCCGGTATGTAAAAATCATATTTCTAAATTAATTTTTTCCTTCTGTGCCAAAATAAATGAGTAGGACCAAAAATGACATGGTGGATTGATTTAAATCAAGTTTCCCATTGAAGAAATATGTGAAGAATTATCAAACAATGGTGCAAATCTGATCATTGAAACATGTTAATTTACAGCTCAATACAATATTTTACAACATTTAAAACAGTTTACTTTTGTAATTTTTTTTAGATAACTTGATTTTTATGAATTTAGGAAATAATACATAATACTCATTACCTGTGTCAAGCTGTAGATGAAGCAGCAGTTCCTTAAGAATGGTAAGAACTAAATCATATACACACAGTTGCAGGCATCTGGGACTGGGAGCCTCAGCTGTAAGGCTAGATCCCATCTAGTCGGTTAAATGTTAGGTCAACCTAATGTTTAACTGGCTAATTGATTAATTGGGATTTTACATCTCTAATATCTATATCATCTTCAACATCATTTTTTCTCAAAAAGCAGTTTTCCTTATGAGGCTTCATTCTTACAGCTAGGCATCATTTTCTTGCACTGCTTACATTTGACACATTTTTCTTTTTTACCCAGGGAATGAATTTCTTCAAAATAGTCCCTGGTAGGTTCTCTTGTACACCTGGAAGCCATGATAGTTTTTCTGTGGCAAAAGTGTAGGGGAATATAGACTGCTGTGTGTGTTGAATACCTTCCCTTTTTCTTTCCAGTCCACTCCACTGTTCCTTTCTATGCTGCCAACATTGACAACTAATTTGGTGCTGATCTATAGCAAATAGCTACCAAATTTGTTTGTCAAGACTGGCTGGACATAATTGTAAAATTTTGACACACTTCAGGAATATTAACTGAAAAGACGACAAAGTGGTTGCCAATTCTACAGCTAAATATAAATGTGTACATCTAGAAATGAAGAATGCAGGCATACTTAAAGGATAGGGACTCTTATTTTGGGACTCAGTCACTCCTAGAAAGATTAGGGGGTTATGATGGATAATCAGCTGAACAATGACCTCATAGAGCTGTGGCCAAAGGTCTAATACAGTCGTTGGATTCACACAAATAAGTCTCTCAAGTAGGAGTAGAGAGATTATTTTTCCCCTTTATTAAGCACTGATGTTGCCACTGCAACTAGTCCAGTCCTAGCTGATAAATTGCAGAGGCTTCAGGAAAAATTACAAGAATGATTAAAGACTTAGACAACATGTTTTAGATTAAGCGGCAATCTATTCAACTTAACCAAGAGAAGGTTAAAAGGGTGACTTGATCATAGTGTATAAACACCTACATGAGGAACAAATATTTCATAATGGGCTTTTCAGTCTAGCAGAGAAAGGTATAATCCAATAGCTGGAAGATGACTGGAAGTAAGTGGACATTGCTAGTGAAATTAATTAACAGTTGGACAGTTTGCCAATTCCATAGTGAATTCTCCATCACTGGCAATTTTTAAATCAATATTGGATATTTTTTCCTGAACGATATGCTCTAGGAATTACTTTGGGAAAGTTCTGTTTTTCTTGAAATTAGATTAGAGGTTACTTTTTCATTTTAAAGTGAAAAAATGTAGTGCCAATAAATTTTAAGATTCTTGTCTTCACTGAATTGTCAGTATTAGACTGGCAGGATAAGAGTCAAGATACCTGGGAGTGTTTCTGCTAAAACAGTCAGCCCTAACTTGTGAAGTGGAATGAGTTCGAAAGAATAGTGAAAGATATTGTGGGCATCCTCATCATTTTTAAGACTAATTCCTTTCTTACTTGAAAATTGCTGAAGAAAGCACTCTTTCCATAATAGGAAAAACTTTTGTTATGATTGGAGACATTTCATCTGATTTGTGAGTTTAGATTCTTAACTTTTGTTATTAATCATCCAGTCTCTGAGGTAAACAGTATCTAATTCCTTGTCCCTTTCACAAGGATATTTGATGACAACCTCTTAATTTCTAGGATTGGTTTTTCTATATCAAAATACTTCAGTTTTCTTATGATTTTTTTTCCTTTGAAAAAAGTACACACACACATACACACACTAAAAGCTAAAGTGTTTCCAATACAATCTAGGTGTCACTCCCTTTAAGCGTGGTGGGGCCTAGCGGTACCTGTGACGAACAGCTGTCTCTAACCTGGGGCAGAGACCAGGTGATAGCTGAAACATCATCTCATACTCATAAAACCCAGCAAATAGATCAGTTGCTGGTGTCAGTTGTCAGAAACAGCAAGAAACAGGGATTCCAGGCTCAACGGAGAGAACCCAATTAATGTGAAACTCCCAGGTAGCAAGTCTAGTAGCGTGTAATCCTGCAAGGAGCAACCTGTGAAGAAGAGAGCAGAGAGGCTTGCTATGACTTACTCATGAAGTAGATAGGTCCTTGAGGAAGACCCCAGTTTATTGGGGAGGGAAGTATTCAATATATTGAACTTATGTTTTTTTGAAGAAATAAAGCTGAAAATTTGGAGGAACAAGAGATTGAAATATTGTGGCTGGAGACTGTTCTGTGATGCCTAGGTGATGCATAGATGAGTTAGATCAGTTTACAGTAGATAAAGCCATACGCTGAATGAATAGCCAGTGAAGGATTGTAAGCGTAATTCTTGTGAAAGGTATTTGCTTGCCAGTTCGGACTGTGAAAGGGTTAAACAACATGTTTAACCAGGTAGCCGATTAAATGGGATTTTCACATCTCTGTTGCCAATATTAAAAATTGAATACTTCTGTCCATAAGGAACAGTTTTATTAAACCAGCTTCTCTCTGTGAAAAATATGGTGGTTTCATAAATTCACTGTTATCCAAACCAACATACTGTGAAATTACACACAAAATTATGTTAAAATGTAGTTAACATTGCAGAATCAAACACTTAAGAGGTGGGAAGTGGCATATTGCAATCTTAATCAGATGCCTCATGAACGTGCTTGTATGATACAGTCTTTAATTACATGGCTGCATACTATTTTTTCCCACAAAACTCCTGCTTCAGTGTACAGAATCAGAAGTGCTACTGAGTGAGTAAATATTTGATATTGCTTTTTAATCTTGTTGTTCCATATGAGACACTAGACTTTCTCTATTCCATACTATTCAAAACCCACTCTGAAATAAAAATTAACTTTCTTAGGGACTTTTTTGTGGTGCTTATCAATATAGTATCTGAGAGATTGACAACAGTAATTTATTTTCACAACACCCTGTGAGATAAGGTGGCATTATCCCCATTTTACTGATGGGTAATTGAGGCACAGAGAAATTAAAGTAAAAAGTGTCTACTAATTTTGGATGCTCAGCGGCACCTAGGACCTGATTTTACAGAGTACTTAGCTTATGTAGCACTCTATATAATCAAAACACAGCTTCTACAGACTTAGTTCCAGCTAGGGTTGTAAAATTTGGATTAATGGGCTAATCGAATAGTCAGTGCAACTTGCATTGACTATTCGATTAGTCAATGAGGACGCTTTTGCCTTTGAAGTGTAGCAACAGTTCAAAGGTGACAGTGCTGCGGGAACATGGGGCCAGCTGGGGACTCAAGCAGTCCCCCACTCGCCCCGTGCTCCCCGCGGCATTTCAGAGCAGCAGTGCTGCATAGTGCTCAGGGTCTGGCCTCAGGCTCCACACAGCGCTGCCGCTTTCATGCACCCTCTCTCCTTGCTGCCTCTTTCTGATAAGGGCAGTAAGGTGGGGGGAAGTGACTAATTGACTAGTGTGTTGACTATCCGATAAGCATTTGCTTATCGGATAGTTGACTAGTTATTCACATCCCTAGTTCCAGCTGTGAGTGTATAGCATTCCAGGGTCTCAGAACGTGCAAAAACAGTTCATGAACACCTAGGAAAAGTTTTGGCTTAAGTGCTTGCTTAGCGTCATCATATTAGGAACTCTCAGGAAAAGGCAGGAATAGAGTCCATTTTTTCATGGTAGCATTCAGCTGCCTTAACCATGAGATAAACTTTTATCTTCTTCCAATCTTCTATATTCTTCACTACACAATTTCCAGTTTCTGAAAAAATTAGGCAGCCTCCTTCACTGCATAACACTGTTTCATCTCCAGAGCAGGTTTATTGTGTGCACTGAAGGAGGCAGTGATTGTCCCAGGAAAATTGTATATCATATATTCACTAGGAAGCCAAATTATGGTTGCAAAGCAGCTACGGTTACCAGATGGTTTCTGAAAAAATACTGAACAAAAAACAAACAAACAAACAAAAAGGACCCCCAATAGTTGTTAAGCAAAAAAAAAAAAAAAAAGGACCCCAAGAAAAAAATAAATAGTGGCCCCTTTAAGAAACGCTTTTGAGGCTTTTTGGCCCTAACACGCTAGTGGTGGCCGTCCACCATCATGCCTCTCTGCACCGGGCTGGACAGCTCCCTTGCGGGACTCAGTAAGCACCCAGGATTTTCGCCTCCTGGCCGGGAAAAAATCAGAAAGTACCAGACATTTTAGGTGTCCGGTATTTTCTGAATGTTTTTACCGGACAGGAGGCGAAAATACCGGACTGTCCAGTTCAATACCAGACACCTGGTAACCCTAAAAGCAGATGCTCCTCTCAGTTGCTCCAAGTCTCCTTGCCAAGCGAGTCCCAGTCTCCTCCCTGGCACTCATCGTGTCCCCACAGGCTCCCAGTTTCCTTGTCCCAATATTATCCTCCCCTTCTTCTCCCAACCCAGTTCAGCTTATATTTCTACTTCATTCAAGTCAGACTTCATGCTGTCTGGCTGCTAGCAGAGGAACACAGAGAGCCCAGGAGCCATGCCCTCTCTCCACTTATATAAAGAGACTTTCTCTCTCTCGCCCCTCCCCCATCATGGAGCCATGACTTTACTGGGGCTACTTGCATGAGAAAATAGAAAAATTAGATGGGAAATGAAAAGTTCACTCAGGATGAACATATTTATTGTTTTTTATTAACAAAACAGTAGCAACATACTGCTGTGAGGTTATATTTACTTTCCTATTTAATTAAATTTGAGAATTCTTTTTTCCATTCAATCTCTGTAGTATCTTTTACAATTATTTTCTGATCACAAAATTGTCACATTTCTCTCTAAACTGCAGTACAAAAGTATATTTATAATGATTATAACTGAAATATTGTGATAGCAAGTAAAATAATGTGTTTTACTTTTTTGTCTACAGTTTGGAGATAATTCAAGAGCTCCTTCTGCATTTTCTGCCATTTACTCCAAAGGTGGTATACCTTGCAGGTAATGAATTTTTAAAACAATGAAACTGACTCTATTCAGGCAGTAGTGTTAAGTACAGTTAAGGAGGTCAAGAATCATTTCTTCATTAGTGTTCGCGTCAGATGAAAACTATATGCTGACTTGAATGTTTTCTGGCAACTTGATTTTGCTGATTGCTGAAGGTGCCTCTGATATTTAATTCTTCTCAAAAGGAGGTAATCACTCATTTATTTAGTTACTTACTGTGATACAGAGATGTAGAGGCTGCAGCACTCCAAAATAGTATTTACTGCGTCTGCTTTGTAAAAACAGTTGATTTCTTCATACAGTGATGTTTTCTTCCTCATAGAGGCAGGATCAAATTATATTTGGTGTCATTTAGAGGGCAGGTAATTGCCAGTCTTCTTGTCAGCAGTAAAGATGCAGAGAATGGAAAATTTCTTGCATGATAATTTCTTTTCTGCTAGCAGCATCTTCTACAACTGTTAGGTCTGGACTGCTCTCTTCCACTCTGCAGTTTCCAGAGGCAGTTTAGATTGCAGCCCCAGTCATGCTGACCTCATCCCTTTTTTCCTGCTTGCTGTCAGATGAGTCATTTCAAAAGTTGCAGAAAAAAATAGTAACAGTAACCTCAGTGCCAACCCAATCACTATGTACTTCAGTGCTCTTCTGACATCTAGCATGTGCAACAGCTTAGTGGGTGCTGTGGCTTTGGACAGAATGAGAAGAATAATCTCCTATGAAGCATGTAAAAACAGAATTTACTGCAGGGACAAATAATTCTGAACTTCTCAGCACCACCTTTGTTATTGTGGAACACGCAGCGAGGTTATTGCACAGATAGTTCTGCCAGCCCTGAGACTTAACTAGCAGATGTAATGGCAACCAGAAAACAGGTTTAGGTGGAGTCAGGCCAGTCTCTGCTCTGAGAAACCTGAATACTTGGGAGTTCCCTATTATAGATCCTGTGAATAGAATGCTCTTAATGTCTGATAACTGGCATGCTATAGTACTGAGTCAAAGACTTATATCGATGCACTGTTAGATGAAATCCAAAATAGATGGAATCCCTGGATCTCTTCAGTCTACACTTTGCTTGTGGCACTAGATGCTGAATTTAGTTCAGATCCAGAAATAGAAGCTTGACCAGGGAGTCCCGGTTGAGACGGTTTCAACCTGTAGTGGTAATGATGTTTCCAGTTTGTTCTACTAAACTGGAAAACCATGGTTTCGTCTGCTTGTCAGAATTGGCACTGTTATCTTTGTTTGTTCCTCCTTCATCTTTTGGATCACTTTTCTGAGGAGTACGAAGAGTGGAAATGTGTATGGCATGCCTTGCAACTATCTATATGACTGGGCATCTATTCCCATAGAGTTGGAGTGTACTTCACTGGTGAAATATTTCAGTCATTTTTCATTCTTATGGTTTGCGACTAGGGATGTAAAGTCCCATTTAATTAATTAACCAGTTAAATGTTAACTTAAGGGTGAGGCTTATTGGTTAACCATTAACATCCCTACTTGCGACCCAGTAATTTAAACAGAGATTGCCTGCTAGTTTACAATCAACATTTGAGGGAAGTTAATCCTTGTGGAGTCCTTGCCCTTAGAAGAGGAGAAGAGAAGAGGAAGGGCCAGGCACTGCCAAATTGTTCAGGAACAAAGAAGAGGTGGTTAACTGCCCCAAGGCTAGAGTTTGCTCCTGGACTGGTGGACCCATATGGGATGATTCCAGAAGCTTCACAAGGGGCAGGGCTCTCTGTTGCTGGAATCTGTGGTGGATTGTTGGTCCCTGCCACTCAATTGACTGGTGATTTCATCTTAGAACAAGATGAGGAGTGTTACCATTGCGACTTAGGAGCATCCCACAGATTCGGACATGGTCACTGGCATGGGGATAGGGCATTGGTGGCAAACAGGTGCAGGATGAGGGGCCCCTGTCCCCAACTGCAAAACAAGTACTAATCCTGGTACTCATGGTACTCCATGAACAGCGCTCATGTGGGCTAGATAAAGGACAGTGGGAAGAAGAAGGTTCGTGGGGATAAAGGTGGAGCCAGGCCTGAGGAGGTAAGCAATTCATGCATTGTCCAAAGCATGGGAGAGAGTGGCACCGACACTGGAAACAGTATCACCAGCACCAAATACACCTCTTTTATTCCCAATGCCAGTAGCAATGTGAACACGAAGATAGTATTAGTACTGAAGTAGTTGATGGTGTTGAAGTGAGAGGTGGTGAGAGCCACCATGGTAACATCATTGCCACCAGATGCAAGAGGACTGAGGAAGTCCCTTGTACAGAGTCTGGCACTGTGCCATAAACTGTGGAAGGGAAACATTGCAGTGTGGTGCCAACACGAAGGTTCAGCAGCCAGTTCAGCCAACAAGGCTATAAACAAATATAGAAAAATCTTGGGCCAAGAGAGAGGTTGGAAGAGTAATAGAGGTCCTTTGCTGCCTAATATCATGCCAATGTGGAAATAGTGCGTGCAGGCATTGCTGTTGTCAGCATTGGACTCAACAGATACACTGGAGCCAGAATTGGTTTTGACAGTGCAGGGTCTCTGACCTTCCTGTGCAGTACTGGGGAGTGGTTAGAGGCACTTGTGTCATCCTGCATGCAAGTACATGCTCTTTCTGGAGGAGGCAAAAGAATTTCCATGAGACCTGAAATGATCTCATTTGGTCTTTTTCCTCTTTTGTGCACTTGATGTGGAATGTCTCCATCTCTCCAGAGAAGTCCAGGCTCCAGAGCATGAGCTGGATCATTGTTGAAGATCATTTCCCTACACGATGGACAATGTTTAAACTGTGATGAGGCTATTAGGGAAATAATTAGTGAATTACTGGTAACTAACACTAAATCTAACAAAAAATACTAAGAGTACTAATTAACTATATACAACTAGAAAAAAGTCACTAAGAGAGAGAGATTGTGAGGTTAAGAACTTCTCAGAACCCTGAGTCTAGCCACAGGCAGTAAGAAGGGACTGAGGTGTGTCAAGGTGGCGCTAGTCAGGGGAGAGTGCTGTTGCTAACAGCCCATCTCCTGTGGATATTGCTAGCAAAATTCTCCAGCTCCAATGTCCTGGGCATGCTTACATCTAAGCGGAACACATTACTGCATCTACTCAAAGAAGATCCAGTTAGATGCAGCATAAATACAGATAAACTTTACTGATCCCTTAGTTAAAAAAACTTGATATTTGATTTTTTAAATCTATTATATATTTGAGAGAGTCTGTCTGTCTGCGTGTCTATTTTCTGTTTGTTCAAGAACTACTTCTAAGTAGCAAGAGGACCACCAAATTCAGCATACAGCCTCCTATGATCATAACTTAAAGCAACATAAGGGTTAAGTTGTACAAGGAAAATGGATGGAATGTATCTGGAATAGGATTGCTTCTCACAAAACCAAGCGTAAAATAGACAGATTCACCAGAGCACGTACAGTCCTCACAATTGGCATAACTTTGTAAACCAAACCAATGTGAGCCTGAAAAATGGGATGAACCTGGAATATGATTGCTTTTCAATAAACCTTACAGAAAAGAGATGAAATGGAGACATTTGTAGTAGTGCTCTGTTTGGCAGTACCTGGCAATGCCAGGTAAATCTGCTAGAGTTGATGTATATGGAAAATATGATATCGTTGCCATTTACAACTATTTTACTTTAGCCTGTGTGTGTGTGTGGGGGGGGGGCAACATCTGAATTATTTCTTCAGCATCTAAAGGCATGTGTGGATATGTGCATATGGAGAGAGAGAGAGGTTGTTGAAGGAAGAATTTAGATGTTGCCTTTTTCAGAAGTTATAATAATAATGTTGTGTCAAAATATCTATAACATTCTGCCCAAATAGGGCTGAATATTTCACTAGAGTAGTCAGTGCATATATCAATTGTTAAAGTTATCTGTTTGCAAAACATTTGGGGATCTTTTGGTATGAAAATCATGTTAAAGAAATTGATATATGCTGTCTATTTCTCTGTACCTTTACTAACTTTTGTTCTACATGATAGGTTGGTTCATGGTTCAGTAAAACACAAATTGCAGTGGGAATGTCTTCCTGAAACTCTTCCATTTGATCCTCTTCTTATTACTTTAGCTGAGGTAAGCTTGCTTTTCTTGATTAATTAGAGAATACAATGTGTTTTTGCCCCTTAAAAAGGTCAAAAAATTAAATAGGCATGCATTATTCAAACTGAATGTTGATAACTATTATAATTACTTCATATGTCAAAGCGGCGAGGAGTCCTGTGGCACCTTATAGACTAACTGAAGTGTTGGAGCATAAGCTTTCGTGGGCAAAGACCCACTTTGTCAGATGCACGTAGTGGAAATTTCCAGAGGCAGGTATAAATATGCAGGCCAGAATCAGGCTGGAGATGACGAGGTGGATCCAATCAGCTTATGCTCCAACACTTCAGTTAGTCTATAAGGTGCCACAGGACTCCTCGCCGCTTTTGCAGATTCAGACGAACACGGCTACCCCTCTGATACTTCATATGTCAAGTTCCAACTGACTCTGTTATCTAGATACTATTATAGTTGGTCATTTTCTGGAGACCCAAGATCAAATCTTATACAGATTAGAAAAATAAATAAGATTGATGTTGTTCATTTAGCGGTAAATCTAGTTCCCAATGTCCAGACCAGCTATTTCAGCTGCATAGTGGAACCTTCAGGGCAAGGAAGTTGGGGAGCAACAGTGGATACTTTATACCCCTTTAGAAACCTCCAATGAACTGGAACACTTATTTTACCCTTCTGAGTTTCATTCCCAACTGTGATACTTCATCCTTACTACGTGTGGGATCCAAAAAGTTATGTTTCTTAGAGATTGTACATAATAGATCCTTCTGGATTATTGGATGATCTACTACTGATGGACACCCAGCATTCTCCTTTTTCTGGATCCCACCATTGGATCCCATGTGCTCTTAGGCTGGCTAGGACTAGAGAAAGTCTGGATGTTGTCTTTGAGTCTCTATGCACAGTTGCACATTTCATGTCCCTGATGTCCCTTCTTAAGAGCGAGGATTCTCGAAGTCCTATTGCCTAGACCCTGAATCTACTGCCATCTTCCAGGCCTCTCAATAGCTCTTGTGTGGTCCTAGAGTTGCACTGACATTGTGGATCCTCTGAATTTTTCTCCCCCTCATCAGGGAACAGAGAACAGTGAAAACAAGGAGCACACAAACTTTGGAACAGAATTGCTAAATTAGTTGTACTTTAATCATAAACAATGTACATGAGATATCTCTCTATAGAAAATAACAGAAACCTTTATGCAAAAGTCTACTTCCAGTGCTCTCACCACTCAAAAAATCTATTGGTTAGTCCTATCAGGATCCCAAGACGCTCCTTGTCATCACCATTGTTGTCTTCTCCTCCCCACCCCCACTTAATTCCCAAAAAGTCAATTAGATAGCCTTTCCTTTATAGGGTTGCAGTTCCCTCTTTGACATGACATGGCTTTGAGTTCCTCAGTAGGTGATCTGTTGGGTAGTTACGGACTCACCTAGGAGAACAAGTTCTACTGGGTAGCTGTTAGCTTATTATCTTAGGTTGTTTTCATTTGATTGGGAAACTATCCAGATTAATGACTCTTGATTTTGCTGCATTTTAGCTCTTTGTTAATATTTCTGGGATCTCTGTTCTAAGATGGAGGTAAAAACAACAGTGAAAACACTCAGAATGTCATTTACAAAACTAAATGGAGTTTTGATATAGACGTGTACAGACATGCACTAATACATCACACATTCCCCTGTAATGCTCTTACACAATCTATTTAAAAATTTCTTTTGACCTAATATAGGCTCAGTATTTATTTGTCCTAATAATGCTTTTAAATAACTGGAAAATTTCACTATAGCTCTTTCTGGCAGTTGTGATAATTTACTGCACTGTTTGAACAGTTTTGTGTCTTAATATTATTTTAAATTGTTCTTGGACACCTTTTTCCTAGGGAATCAGAACTCCATGACAGATTTCCAGCACCCATCACCACCAAATCCTATGCTTTGGATGATTTTGTTAGTTGTTTAAAAAAAGCCTCATCTACCTCTTCTGCCTGGGTAGGTGGTCTGTAATAGACCCCTAGCATGACATCACTCTTGTCTTTTACCCCCTTTTAATCTAACCCAGAGACTCTCAACAAGTCTGTCTCCTACGTCCATCTCCACCTCAGTCCAAGTACAGTACACTTCCGATAATCCGGCACCCTTGGAGCCCAGGGGGTGCCGGATTATCGGATATGCTGGAGTATCGGGAGGTACTCCGGTGGGGTGCTGTGACGGGACCTGCACTGCGTGGGGGGGTCAGCAGGGAACGGCGCGGGAAGGGGGTGGAAGCCACGCGCAGCCGGCTTGCAAGCAGCGGCGGCGGAGAGGGGGCAAGAGGCAGGCAGCTGTTTAAGGCAGGCGGGCGGGGGTTGGCGGGGAATGCTGCCTGCCTCTCGCCCCCTCTCTGCCGCTTACAAGCCGGCTGCACGGGGCTTCCACTGCCTCCCCGCAACACGGCGGAGGGTTCGCCCCTCGCCGTGCTGCCCGCCCGTGTTAAACAGCTGCCTGTCCCTCGCCCCCTCTCCGCCGCTGCCTCTGGGCAGCTCCAATTGTCCGGCTGGCTGGAGCACTTCCGGGTTCCAGCTGGTGCTGGACTATCAGGAGTGCCGGACCAATGGATGCTGGACAATTGGAGTTTTACTGTATATCTATTTTTAATATATAAGGCAACACTTCTTCCCCACTTATCCTTCCTGAGCAAGCTGTACCCTTCTATACCAATATTCCAATCGTGTGCATTATTCCACCAAGTCCCTGTGATACCAACTATGTCATAGTTGCGTTTGTTTGTTAGCACTTCAAGTTCTTCCTGCTTATTTCCCATACTACTTGCATTGGTATGCAGGTATCTAATTTGATTTTTGCCCCCAGTTCTGCCTTGTCTGTCCTTTATCTCTCCTATTATAACCCAGACTCTCTCCTATTTCCAACCCATCTCCCAGGTCTCCATGTTTTTCACTTACCTGTGGGATTTGGTCACCTGCCCCGGTTGAACCTAGTTTAAAGCCCTCCTCGCTAGGTCAGCTAACCTGTATCCAAATACTTTCTTCCCCTTCCTCGAAAAGTGAACTCCATCTCTGCTTAGCAATCGTCCTTCTTTAAACACCATCCCGTGTTCAAGGAAACCAAAGCTCTCCTGGTGACCCCATCTTCGCAGCCAGGCATTCACCTTTAAGATGCACCTGTCTCTGCCTGGGCCCCTACCTTTGAAAGGGAGGACTGAAGAGAACACCACCTGCACTACAAACTCCTTCACCCATTCTTCCAGAACCTTGTAGTCACTCTTGATCTGCTCAAGGTCACACCTTACAGTATCCTTTATTGCCCGCATGGATGAATAGCATGGGGTAGTAGTCAGACGGCCAGATAATCCTCGACAATGCCCTCATAATGTCTTGGATACAGGCCCCTGGCAGGCAGCATACCTCCTAAGATGTTATGTTACGTCGATAGATGGGTGCCTCCATTCCTCTCAGAAGAGAGTCTCCAACCACCACTACCCTATTCGCAGTGGTGGCTGCAGATCTCCCAGCCTTGGGGGTACAAGGTTTTTCCTCTTCTGCCTTAGGGGCTGATTCCTTGTCTCCCATATCCAGAACAGCGTAATGGTTCTCCAGAACCATTGTGTGAGGGTTGGGAGCAGAGGTGGAACCACCTATCCCATGATCAAGTTGGCACCCCAATAGTATTTGGGTATTGACTATAACAGCAACACCCAAATGACATCGAAAGCTAAGCATGGGACACATCCAGTGCACTCAGCCTCATTAGCACTAGTGTACTACAATTGACAGGTATTCCTCCTCCCCCCATTCTTTTTCTGTTATTTATTGTGAGATTCTCCCTTTTTTCTTCGCGCTCATCTGAGGAAGTGGGTTTTGCTCATGATACTATATATACATGGGGTTTTTTGTGTTTAAAGTTACAGACTAACACGATAGAAAACATGCTCAGTTTTATCGTTACCTTCTGTTTTTGTATTTTCTGTCCAGTCTTATCATTTCCTGTTTTCCTAATATTTCACTATTTTCCATGGGGTTTGTCTTCAAAGACATTCCAGGAATCTCAACTAACTTAAATGCAGGACTTCTCTGCACTTGAAATTCTACAGCAGCACAGCTGCAGTGCTTCATTGTAGATGCCACCTACACCAACCAGAGAGATTCTCCAAACAGTGTAGGTAGTCCACCTCGCTAGGAGGCAATAGCTAGATTGACAGAAGAACCATGAGTGTGGATTTTTCCATCCTTGAGCAACGTAGATGGGATGACATAACTTTAGGGTAGGACCAGGCCTTAGAGTCCTGTAGAGAAGTGCTAGGCTGAACCTGAGCTAGGTTTAGATGTTTTTGAAAGAAAAAATAATCTTTTAATATCTGAAGTGACTGAGAGAATTTCTCTCACTGAACAAATCAGATTTCAGCCATATAGATTGAGTTGCTGTAACTCCTGTGATTCACAATATAATAAGCCTGCAGATTTGTACAGCGTTAAGGTGTCCGTTTTGTACCACATTCTGTTTTCCTTAAGGGTAGAGAAATCCCTTACAGATGTCATTTATTTTCTGTTAATGGGGCTATGGAGAAATGAATTTGAGATGATGATAAAGAAGTTAAAACTTTTGATGAAAATGACCTTATGAAAAGAGTAAAAGTATTTTCACGTATTAGAGGGGCAGCGGGGAAGCCTGAATAAGAATATCAAGTGAGCAGAATTATACTCAATGAATCCACATGGTGGAGTAAGTGTATTTTATTTTTTGAATGGCTGCAATAAAACATAAGCAATATATTGCTCTTAGAGGGAACCTTTGATGTTTTAATGTAGTGTTCTGTTAAAAGTTACACATTAAGAAAACATATTTTCCATATGTATATAAAAAACAGGGTCTAAAAGAGACAAAACATCCCTATACGTTTGTATCAAAGGAGGGGTTTAAAGAATTACTCTTGGTTGAAGGTGCTACTGAAAAAGCAATTCCTTTGTTGCCTCGTCTGGTTCCAGTGTTAAAGACTGCTCTGGTATGTTTCTCTTATTCTTCATGTATTATATCCTAGGATTTTTGTCTTACAAAGATGAAATATAAAGAAAAAAGTCACAGTTTGATATTGGGGTTGCAGATGGGAAATATGAGTCCTGGGATGACATTAACAAGCTGTGGGAAGGCA
This sequence comes from Pelochelys cantorii, assembly GCA_032595735.1. NCBI lineage: Eukaryota > Metazoa > Chordata > Testudines > Trionychidae > Pelochelys > Pelochelys cantorii. Next base: position 32,410,429 of record CM064331.1, read on the forward strand.
TGCAGCTCTCAGATGTCTCTTTAGGCTCTGAAAGTATGTCTGCATTGTAGTGCAAGCTCATGCTTGAGTCCACACTCGAGGCTAAACCCCCTTGCATTTATACTGCAATTTTGCTAGCTCGGGTCTTGGACCCAAGGTCCCAGGGCCCTACCTGCAGGGTCTGAGTTCAAGTCAAACGGGTCCTGAGCTCTATTGCTTTGCAGTGTAACCACAACCCCACTTGAATCAGGTCCCAGAGTCACCAGAAATATCCCACGATTCCATGGAATAAGTTCCTTATTTCTCTCTGTTCCAGTCTGTGCTCTGTTGAAAACAGAAGCCTGTCCCTACCCACCCTTGGGCAAATGACAGCAAGTCAGATCAGCATTAACTCTGGGATATAATTACATTGATATTCACTTCACACTGCAGTGTGGACAACAGGAAACAGAAAATTCTTAACATAGAGTTGAAATACAAACTTAGGATTGCCTAACACAAGTCAGCTGACCGATATCTCACAAACCCTAATTTTATATTTCAATGTAGATAGAGTGTAGGAAATAGATAGCAATAAAGCTTCAATACCATTGTGCTTTATGTGTAACATGCATACAATCAAAGGTACAATGCACAGACCTGAGAGCAAATCGATATGACTGTGAAAAGCATGCTATTTTAAAATGTGTATTTCATTAATGCATTTGAAGGAACTGAAAATTTAGAGCAAGCCCAAAGTCTTAGGTTGGAATGGGGCCTCGTAATACCATGGTCCAGATCCTCAAAAACACTTACGTTCCAAAATCCAGGATTTAGGTGCCTCTGCAAGCTCTAACCCAACTCGCTTGGCTGCTGCCCAGCCTTATAGGAACTTAAATTCACTCAGACCTACATTTCCACTAAAAGTTCCCTAGGCCACAAGTATCTGCCTCTGAGCATGCACACTGCAGCCTTATGCTAGGCACCGGGATTCCTTATTTTGACTTATTTTGATCCACGATCTAGGAGAAACAGTGGCAACTGCTGGAGAGGGACACAAGGGGAGCACCTGCCATGTGGCTGGCCCGCCAAATAACTCCTCCCTGTGTCACGTTTAGCCTGAGGGAGGGCACTGCCTCTTTCTGTGCCCACCTCCACTTCGCCCCTTCTCTCAAGCTCCTGCCTTGAGCGACATGGCCCAGGGGATTAGTAGAGGGCCTGGCACCAGTAGCAGAGGTTGGTCCTTCATGTATTCACTGACTCTGTGGGAAATGGAGCAACCCAGCCCCAGCCTGCTCCATTTCCCCAACTCCCAGACACGTCGCTCCACTTCCTGCCACCGGTGAGTGCAGGGGGGAAGTTCCACCCCTCCCCACATCCCCTCCCCTGAGCGGCACAACTGGCAGCAAGGGTAACAGAGCAGGCTGAAGCTGGGTCACTGCACTTTCTGCCGCCAGTGAATGCAGAGGATAGGGAAGCGATCCATACTGCTGATGCCAGGAACGCTACTGGGCCCCAAAGCGCAGGGCCTGAGACAACTATGCCTGTTGGCCCCTTGCCCCTCTCTCCTCCCCCCGCAGTTCTCAGTTCTCTCTCCATAATCAGTCTTTGCATAGGAACCCTTGACCCACTACCATCTGAGCATGAGTTTTAAGGCTGTAACTAGCCCTGCCTTACACTGGACATCCTCAGCAATCCAGTCCGCCTAATGGCCAGCATCAGTAAAATGGATATTTTTCTCTTCAGAGACTATGAACAATGTATTACTAGCAGTTACAAGTCACCTCACAATTCTTTCTAAGCAAGAGCATTTACTTTTTAGGTGAAAGCATTACCTATTTGATGTAATAAAAAATAAACTGACTTAACCACACACTTTGACTGGGTGACTCCTGGTATGTCTGTCTTATAAGGCTCTAGAAGGCCAAGAGTATATCACATGGTTTGGAACTCCCTTGTATGGAAGGTCCTGTCTTTTTGCTGGATCAGAAAGAAGGCTCCGTGTCAGTTCAAACACAGGTTTTTTAAGGCACAAATGTTTTCTTTATTTTCCTAATTCCAGAAATCCATTTTGAATCAGTGTATATGAACCTCTCTGTAGTTCTTCAGTGAGTAAGCTACTTTAATTTCCCTCACACACACTCACCCCCCGCTTTAAGTCCTGAAGGAGCTTTGGTAACATACAGGCTGTGTCTACATTGGTGCGATCTTGCACAAAAACATGCTGCCTGTCTACACTGGCGGGGAGTTCTTGCGCAAGAACACTGACGTTCTAATGTGTGAAATCAGTGCTTCTTGCGCAAGAACTATGATGCTCCCGCTCAGAAATAAGCCTTCTTGCACAAGAGGCCAGTGTAGACAGGCAACATGAATTTCTTGCGCAAGAAAGCCCGATGGCTAAAATGGCCATCGGAGCTTTCTTTCGCAAGAAAGCGTCTACACTGGCACGGATGCTCTTGCGCAAAAGCACATCTCTTGAGCAAAGGCATATGCCAGTGTAGACGCTCTCTTGTGCAAATACTCTAACGCAAAAACTCTTGCGTTAAAGAGTATTTGTGCAAAATCTTGCCAATGTAGACGTAGCCACAAAGAGGAAGCGGCGATGGGGCGGGGAGAGTGAGTAGTTGAGTACTCCACTCAACTATCCAATAAGCTTATGCTTATTGGGTAGTCAAGTAGTCGACTACTCGCTTACATCCCTATTTCATTCTGAATAACATCTGAAAGTTGTGATCAGTATCCACAACTGACTGCTATGCTGTATTGTTTGTGTTTCTCCTAAAAATACATTGTTACATGCTTGATATTAATATGTTCAAAAATACCGCACTTGTGTTTCTAAATCTCTTCAAACATTAGTTTATGTCAGTACTAATTATTGTACTTGAGTAACTGGTGTTTTAGTTAGCTCAAAAATTTGATAGTTGATTACTCTTTCATAGTAGATTATTAATTTTTCCCCCTTACAAGGCCCATTCAAATGGTGAAGTATTTGAAAGAGGGTTGAATGCTTTGGTACAGCTGAGTGCCGTTGTTGGCCCTGCTCTTAATGATCAGCTGAAACATCTACTTACAAGTGTAAGTACAAAAAATTGATGAAGTACCTATGTCTCTGCATGTCTTATATTACTTTTGTTTAGAGACTTCGTGCAATTTCACACATTGAGACTTTCATTTGTACTATGAAAGGTATTTAACAGAGATCCATCGTTTTATTGTAATGCATGGTGAATTATAGTATTCTAATATTCAGTATATTACTACTAGACCAAAAGGATGATTTTTACCACAAAACTCCCTGAAAACAGACAAATTAGTTGCTGTGTTTTGAAGCAACATTGTTTATTATAAAACAAAAGACAGGACTATGCAGCACTTTAAAGACTAACAAGATGGTTTATTAGGTGATAAGCTTTCGTGGGACAGACCCACTTCCTCAGATCAATATGTGGAAGAAAATTGGCACAACCATATATACCAAAGTGATACAATCAAAAAAAAGTGAACACATATAAAAATGACGAATCAGGTTTAAGAACAGAGGGGTGAGGGGGTGTCTGTGAGGTAATGACATTAGGGGTGATAATTGGGGAAGCTATTTGGGTCTGGCCCACGAAAGCTCATCACCTAATAAACCATCTTGTTAGTCTTTAAAATGCTGCATAGTCCTGTCTTTTGTTTCAGCTAGACCAGACTAACAGGGCTGCATCTCTATCACTGTCTGTTATAAAGTTATTTATGAATTTTAAATATTGATATTTAGTAACAAAATTCATTAAAATTGCTAAGAAATTAACTACAGTAAGCTGGCCTATTTTGTGTGCACAACAGAAAAAATGCAGGTGAACTCTTCATCCAGACACTATTCCCAACAACTATTTTGTATTCCATTTGACACCCTACATCTGCATCAAAAAAAGTTTCAAACAAACGTAAAAGCTGCCTGCCTATCTGTGGATATTATAGAGCCACCCAAAATTGCATTAGCTGATCATTTTCTGCAAAGCTATGTTTTTCATTCTGGAAAACTTTGTTTTCATCTTATCTTTTAACCACGTATTTTACTTGGCATTAGCTACTAGGGATAAAGTAATTATTCTTTTTGCTTTCATTTTCCTGAACCAAGGTAAAACAGTATTCTAAAGCAAAAATAAATGTAGTCAGTTTTCATACATTGTATTAAAATAATTTTCTTTCCAAGTTATAGTTATATTTTATTTTTTCCAATAGATTTCAAAGAGGCTAATGGACAAGAAATTCAAAGAGCAAATCACTGTTGCATTACAAAAGCTGGAGCAGTATGGTGGAAAGGTGAGTTAAACAGATTACTCTCTGCATTTTACACTTTTGGTAAAATATATATAAAATATACTTGAACTTAAAACACATCAAGAAAACTGATTCAAATCTCTGAATCCTTCGAATTAGGGCATGAAATTTGTGAGGAAAAGTTTACTTACTGCAGTGACATGTAATATTTTAAAATGCTGGCTTTGTTAGTTAACCTGAAGTATTTAAATGTCCAACAATAAACATTAGTTTGACCCAAGTGTCATCTGTATTAACATTTTGTCTTCCCAAACAAATAGGATTTTTCCAAAAAAATAATACAACAATTACTGAGAAATACATTTTATAAACACAATTTTAGTAAGAGATATTTCATACATTTGATATATTTTTGTATTCTATTTTCTGCTTTCCACTTTTTCCTTTTCTTATCTTTGTCCTATGCACTACGCTTTGTTCTTGTCCCCTTCAGAGAAATTCTCTTTATGAGTACTGAGCCCATCTTTAAATTATCGTACTCCTTTCTTATCTTTCATTTATCACCTAGCTATTATCAAAGATTAATTCTGCCTCTCTCAGACACACAGCTTCCACTGATTTAACTGAGAATTACATTTGTAAGACGACTTTCAAATTAGGCACCTGAGCTTTTTTCATTCATCTCTCCCCACCCACATTTGGGTACTCAGTTTAAGTACTGAAGAGGAAAATAATGCTGCCAAATAAACAGTATTATTTAAAAACAATTTTCACAGCCAGACACGTGGTTTATGGAACTTTTAAATCCTGTGTTTTGTGTGTTTGCTGTTTACAAGCACCTTTTTTTAAAAAAAGATTTATTAGAGTGAGAGCAGCAAGAACTTAACAATAGTTAATAAATAACCCACAAGTCAGTGACACACAGAACCTACCCTCGTTTACGTCTTCTATCTGTTTTCTTCTATTATTTTATTAGTTTTTTTCATGTTTTTGAAGTTTTGTGTGTCTGCTGCTTTTCTTATTAGAGAAATTTGATCTCACAAAATATTTAATTTTTTTTGTTTTCAATTCTCTTTTGATTGTTTAGTATGCATGATGGATGTTTAGATGTGTGTAATTTTAAGGAAATGTTATAACTCAGATGCTTCTCTTGGTTGCCTTCAGAAGTAAGTGCTTCATATTGTGTACTCTTCTTTTTTATCAACAGGAAAGTGTAGCTATCATCAAATCTAAAATTCCAACCTATTGTTCCATTTCCTCTTGAATGAGAGAACCATATAGTCGTTTACACAGCGTGGTGTGGTTGTGGGCATCAGAAGTTGACTGTGGACGCTGTTGGAATTTCCTTATGGTACGATTTATTTTAGCAAAACTAACCACAAATATTTGGTAATCTGGCTTGAGAGAAAACTGCAGATGAAGTGAATGTGTCCATAACATCTTGTGATAAAGTGTACGTATGGCAAACGTTTATAGAATTTTGGTATATAAATCTATTTGTATATCCAATCTTATGTTTACAGTTAATAAATGGTTGACTATCATTTGTTGTTTCAGGTGTAGACAAAGTAAATGTTAATTCATTTTTGCTATGCATTACTATTTCCTTTAATAATTCTGCCACTCTGGTGGTGATTATTAAATGTTACCTAAAAAGTAAAATTTGATTGTACAATGTTGCTCTAGTGGGGTAAATAGTGTAAAAATCAGGTCTCGATACTGGAATACTGTTTCTCCTATTTCCTCGCAGTCACTCTTTATTTTGAAAACTGTCACATGAGGAACTTAAATCTTAGCACAGTATTGAAATAACAGTTTAACAAAATTTACTATTTAAATACCATGCATCCTGAATTAAGTATTAAATAAATGTCTGTAGTCTAGCATTTTTTCAAAAAACAAAAAACATTGTGCATGTTTTTCTTTCTTGTATTTTATTTTATTTTTTTACAAAATGTGCACATTTAATTTACGCAGACACGCTACAGCAAATTTCAGGTGTACATGTACTGTACTACTCTTATTCCTACACTGGTGATAGCAGAGCAGCCTTCAACATTCCACCTCTACACCAGAATAGATACCTGATTTATTTTTGCAAAATACTGATTGCAGCATTCTTTCTACTCCAGTAGGCCCCTCACATCTTTTGTGCAGAAATGTCACAATAAAGATTGCCATATTTTCAGTTGCATTTCTAAGTATTGGCCTGGAATCACTGAAAACAATAGATTAGTCATTTTTAGTTCTTAACTGTGATCAGGGAAAGATAATCCATTTTCATCTTTCAGGTCTGTGCACTTATAATTTTTTTAGGTTCAGAATTAAAGTATTTCCTACTTTGATAGAATTCATGTTCCTAAAAAATGTAATAGTATTACTGCTAATAAGAAACATTGGGGTATAGCTAAAGATTTTGCTTCTTTTTCACTCCCTTTTCATAGTAAACAGACCACTGAAACAGAGATTAGACTGTCTAGATATTACTGCATTCTGAGCACTGAAGTGAAATGGAAGCCTCAAAAGACCATTATCTCCTTTTTTTTCCTCATTAAAACTGGTAAGACATGTACTTCTGGAAATCCACTCTGAGATTCTTTACAAAGAACTTTGAACTCAAAACCTTTTCAGGTCCTTAGTTTTGAGCAGAAAACTTCACTGACAGTCCAACCAGAATTACAAATACAATATATAGGACTTCATGTACTCATTTCATGAAAAATTCATAAATGCAGATTAATTAGGTAAGGATGATGTGTTTAATGCCTACCAGTGGTACATGTCTATCTGAATCATTAAATTTTTTATTATAAAAAAGATTTCTTCCTCTTATGTAAATTAGCTAGGTTTCAATAAAGGAGGAAAGAAAGCCAAATACAATTGGATGTTGTTGTAGGACGATATGTATGGCTCATTATCTGTAACAGTTTTTACTCAAAGCATTATATTAAAATGAGTATTACACCATACAAATGTGAAAAGAAATAAAGGGTGATTTCTCTAAAAAACAGAGGCTAAGACGCTTTTTAAGATGCTGGGAATTCTGGAGCTTGATCCAATGCTAGTATCAGAAACAACCATTTTTTATTTCCATGTGTTAAAGCCTCTTTTATCTAGGGGTTGGAATGATGATAAAGCTATATAATGGCAGAAGCTATGCTATTTTTAGAACTGTGGGGCAATACCTAATATTTTTAGAATAGTCCATTAGTTAAATAAAGGACAAATTATTAATTCCTAACCTTTGGGAAATCATTTTTGGGAGGAAGGCTTTATAATAAAACAAAACTTATTTGCATAATACATGTCTCAGTGTAAAGCTGAGCAATCCTACATATGGTAAATGTGGCAAATCCAGCTTTAATAATGTTGAAGAACAGTTCACTTTTGTCCATTAATAGCAGAGTAAACCATGTTGTTAAATCACATTTTCAAAGAGCTGCATGGAACGCATTATGTTTTCATCCTGTAAGTAGAAGAAATATACACATCAGATTCTTACATTTCCTATAGAGAAGTGTATAGGGAAAGAAAGTGAGTGCAGGTCACTAAAATGTTAGGCCTTGTCTACACTGTGTGGTGCCGTGAATTAATTTCACATACGTAGATACCATAGCTGGAGTTAACATACTCTCCACGGCATCTTCCGTGCAGTGAAGTAGGAGTGGGCTGTTCTCCCATGAATGCCAGGTACTTTTCTCAACTTGGTGGAGTACCAGCATCAAGGGGTGCACACTTGGAGATCAATTTATTGCGTTTATAACAGATGCAAGAAATCAATGGCTGGTAGATTGATTGCTGCAGCATTGATCCACCCCATACTGTAGACAAGGCCTTAGTTACTGATAGCAGCAACATGTTTGGAAAAAAAAAGTACTTAAGTAAATGATGATAAAACTTAACACTGAAACAGATTCTGATTTTAGGAAAAATATCATTTCTAAATAGTTACTGAAGTTAAAAAAAAAAAGAGAGCATATTGAGTAGTAATGATATGTTAATCATTCTGTAAAACAGTGTTTTGGAGGTAATCAATTGATCTCTTGATACTCTGTAAAAAGCTATATAAATATATGGTAATATCCTATGTAAAATTTGCGTACAGCCATATATTTGAAATTTTTACTTGTCACAGTATATTTTCTTCAAAACCCTTTGGCATAATGGGCTATTTGAATCAGCACATCCATGCATCACTGTGTGAGCTTAGCATCTGTATAAATCTCCCAAATACTTTGTAAAAATTGGCTCCTCAGCTGAGATTTCCCCCATGACATATAGCAAGTGTTCTCTGATGCTATTTCTGTTTGTTGATATTAAATACGAAACTAATTTCATCCAATGTATTTAAAACTTTTAGAGGTGCCCTTCCTCTGAATCCTCAAAATGGCATACCCCACTGATTAAATATACATAAAAATAATGAAGACTTGCTGCAGTCACAGTAAAACCACCTCTTAGTCCTCACCTAAGAAAATAATTTGGTCTTTCATTAGCCAGTTTTGGACCAAAGGAAGAGTGAATTTAAGAATAGAGTACCTTATGAAAAGTGCTGTCTCCAAGATCAAGGTAGCACCATATCCTTTCCACAGCTGATTTCAACTGGGATGATTTCTTAAGTAATTAGGGCCCAAATCATTCAAGGCTTTCTTAACAGATTAAAATTCTTGCCTTGAATTCCACCCAGATGCTTACTGATAATAAAATTTCACCTGATAAGCTAGAAAAGAACATGGGCTAGTTTGAGTTTCCAAATAGTCTCATCATGTAACTAATTACCATAAACCAATCTCAAGATGACAATAACTGTAAGTAAAAATGATGAATTCTCTTCAGAAATGCAGTTGGAAAATAGGATACTTGACCATAACCATTACCTGGGCATCTAGGAGAAGTCAGGTATCTTCTTAAAAATACATGAGTTCTGCAGCCATATTTAACAAATGGAGTGTGTACTCGCTCAGTGAAGGGTATTCATATGATCATATGGCTCCTTCCTCCAACCAACCAACATTATTTGTCTTGTCTGCATTCAGTTGCAGACAACAGATTCTCCTTCCATTGCCTTCAATAGATTATTTGTTATACTTACAAATCCAACAACAAAACCTGTCTTCAAACGATATTCTAAACAGAATCAGTAAATTCTAGGGATGTTAAAATGTGTTTATTCAAGTAATGTGTAACTGCTGAAAATTTCAGTGGTTAGAGGGTTACATGTGGGGAGAGGGAGTTGTGAGAACCAGCTCCCTTGCGCTGTTGCCTCTGATATGGGGGGGGGGGAGGAGTGGCCTGTGTGTAACCGTGCACATTAACCGATGAGCCCAGGCTCATGCGTTAACCATGTACACGATTACACTTTCACATACCTAGTAACTACCAGTTACCTACCAGCAAAAAAATGTCTCCACTACTAGAGTTGTGATGGTGTGTGGAAGGCTAGCCAATATGCCTCTTTAATAATAGTATAGAGCGCCAGTCTTTCTAATGGTAGCAAGTCCATTTGTTATCCACTACAGAGTATAGTTATCACACTTCCTACCATCTCTTTTCAGAAGACTTTGTGTCTGACAGCTAAAAGTAGTTCAAGCCTGTGTTTTATGGACTCCTTTCAGTATCTTTCTCAATTCTGATATAGGAAATGAACAAGTCAGTCTGTTCTTAGTCTTCGTATTCCATCAACGGTGTGATGCTGCTTTGTCATTCAACTATAAATCTGTAGCTGTTTGAAAGAATGTATACATTCTGAGCTAATAACAAGATATCTTGTTAGACAACTGATATTGCTACCATTGGTGATAGTGCTAGTATAGGTTTTTAGGCCAGTGCAATTAAATCTACTGATACTTTTGGGCTCCCTTTACCCCATTATTATCCTTCATGCGAAACTACAGGTGCTGATATACTGGAATTGTAATCAATGCTATTGGTCTTGGAAGGTACAGGTTTGGGGTTTGTTTGTTTTTTAAAGTTCTAGTGTGATTAGTGTAGATTGCTGACTACATTAATCTCTTCTATGTACAGTTATTCCACTAATGACTAGTTCTCAAGCGTAGGAAACAATTACAGTACAAATTCCTAAATTACGGAAAAGTATCAGAAGCTTTCATCTGTATACATATAATTAACACATAAACCTTGGTGATATGGGCTAATATATTATCAAACCCATTTATATAACAAGGACTTAGACTGGCATTGACAGTTGAGGGTTGATTTTGATCCTGCTATTCTGAAATAATTGAAGCTGCAAATCATTCTGGGAGAGAATCACATTGGAGCCCTCACTGTTCAATCCTCCTCTATTCCTGTAGAGAAATTTTCCTACTCCATTAGCGTCATTGCAATCTTGTCCAGACTCCATCTGTAATTTTACAATCAGCCTTATCCAAACCTCAGGCACTGAGGAAATAAAAGAACTGCTGTTGAATGAAAGGGAGATTAGATGAATGCCAGCAGCATACTGATGATCAGTCTGCCTGAATAGCCTTTCAGATATATTGAACAAGAGAATTGACTAGATAAAACCTTAAAAAAAGAGTAGTCCTGTAGCACCTTAGAGACTAACAAATATATACATATATAGTATCATGAGCTTTCATGGGCAAAACCCACTTCCTCATATAAACATGATAAGCTCATGATACTAGCTCGTCATCTGAAGAAGTGGGTTGTGCCCACAAAGCTTATACCACCATCTACATGTTTTGTTAGTTTGTAAGATGCTACTAGTCTATTTGTCATTTTTTTTAACTATTTTTTGTTAGTCTCTAAGGTGCTACAGAACTACTTGTTTTTTAAAGTAACAAAGCTACCCCTCTGAGACAGATAAAACCTTGCACTCTATATCAAATCTCTCCAGGAAAGAAAACATACTCAGCAACACTGCAATCTTAGAATGAATCTACTGCAGAGAACACCATCCATTCTATAGTCAACTCAATCCAAAGCCTATCAGCCACTATTAGAAGTGCAGTTAAGAATATTACATCATTGGCTAGGTCTCTATAACTTTTCACTATCTCCCTGTTTTTGATCCAACAGGAATTCCTCATGGAATACCTACAGATGCAAGTGAAAAAAAAAACAGACCACACACCACATTTTATATTTCCCATGCAGCTTGTTTATTGCTAGACATGCTTTCTCCAGTCTTGCTTACCAATATCTGTATTGCCAGCTCTTGTTTGCTGGCCCTCTTCTCTCAGGGTATGTCTACACTACAGTGTTATTTTGAAATAGTTATTTCGAAATAGCTTATTTCAAAATAACGTGTCTACACACAAAATGCATTTCGAAATAGCTTTTTGCTATTTCAAAATTGCGTGTCCACACTCAGTGGATGCTGAATCGCATTTAAGGCTGGCCGGAACCAGGTCCGACAGAGCATCAGGTCAGGAGTTACTTTGTGTGGCTGCTGCCTGAGGCTATCTGAGGCCTGTGCTTAAAGGGACCCCCCCACCCGGACAGCCAGTTCTCAGGTTTCCCTGCTTGCGTGCCTACCTCGATGAGGGACAGCAAAGCATTTTGTCTCTGCGTGCTCTGGTTGCCCTCACTCGGGACACCACAACACTCTGCAACATGGAGCCCAGAGCTGCCCCTGGGCACACTGGTGCTTCTCTTGGACATGTTGCTGTGAGCCTGGCTGCACTTTCTACAGGCTGCCATCCAGGAGGTCCATCGGGGGGGCTGTCCGTATCCAGGAGGCCCTGCGGGAGAGCTTCTACCCTGAGAACTAAGAGCCTCTCTGGTCTGCCTCACTGGGGGCTTGTGCCTCATTCCTCCCTCACGTCCTTCCACTTACCCCTCCCTAACCCCACTTCCTTTGATGTCAAATAAAATACATGTATTTTCATGAACACAAACTCTCTTTATTTAACAAAACGGGGAGATGGGGGATGAAACTCTGGTGAGACTGGGGAAAGGAGAGGGGAGGGGGAAACCTGGGAAGAGGGAGCTGGAAGGGGGAGGGGAAGCTCAGGGCTCAGGGTTGGGGGGGTCTCGCCAAACCAACTTGATTTTCATGCGAACCTGCTCCTAGGTTCACATGTGGCCTTTGGTGGCCAGACTGGCAGCTATCCTGCCATAGACAGCCACGTTCCTCCATCTAGTGCAGAGATCACAGACGTTGGGGCATCCCTCCCAAACCTGAATAAGGTCCATTATCTCCACCCTGGACTAGGAAGGTGCCTGCCTTCTCCGGGCCCTGGCAGGCTCCTGGGAGCTGGCAGACTACTCCTGGGGAGCGGTGGAGGGCTGGCTGCCAGTGGCTTGCTTGTTCATATTTTGGGGCCACTGGGTCAGGGGCAGTGACTGTGGCCAGAGTCTATCCCTTTAAGGGCTCTGCGGAGGGAGAGGAGTGTTCTTGGTTGAGGCCAGAGTGGCCACCAGGGCACCCTGGGAAGGCTGGAGGCCCCCTATTTCGAAATAAGTGTCTATGCAGCACTTATATCAAAATAGCAATTTCGAAATTGGCCTTATTCCTCGTGGAATGAGGTTTACCAATTTTGAAATAAGCCCTCCGTTATTTCGATTTTATTTCGAAATAACAGAATAGCTGTGTAGACGATAGGATAGTTATTTTGAAATAACGGCTGTTATTTCGAAATAACTTTGCTGTGTAGACATACCCTTATATGCTTTAAGGGCAATATATTGAGTCTTATTTTTGGTTTTCCTCATCTCCTTTTCCCTATCCAAGACAACCCAGATAGTGGTATGTCAGCTGAAGTCTACTGTACTTTATTTAATTTTATTGTTAGATAGAATTTGTTTTAGTTTGTTACAGCTATTGACAGGTTTTCTTTTTCCCCTCAAGAAAATCGGTCTGCATGATCTAATCAATTGTTACTAGCCTTTTTTCCCAGTTTGGATCTCAACGCTTGATCTAATGTAGTCATGGCACCTTCTGTATGTAACTTGTTTCTCTAGTATAACCCACATACAAGTAGCTTTTATGTTTTTATTACATTTTTCATAATAAATTGCAGAACTTATTTTTATGGGGCTCTCTTGGCTTACTGTAGGCAAGTTCTTAAATAATAGCACATTCAATTATCTTACAGTGAATAAATGTGAATTCTGGCAGATATTTACCCAGCACAAGAGAGGAAAAATATTCATTATAACAAACAATTTATTATCTACTACATTGTAGTTTTGCCCAAGAAGAGAGGATGTAAACACATTGGTTAACTAGATGTAGATTAGCTTTTCAAAAAGTATCACCTCTGTGAATACAAATACTGTACATGTTTGCATATGTTACTCTGTGTTTTGCAGTACAGTGTTCCAGATACACTTTTTTTTTGTACAGGTGCCTTGGCAAATGTAGTCCCTAGTATCTAGACATGTAAGCTACATCTTTACACTCAAATCCTGTAGTGGTAGTACCATGTAAGAACCATTTCGCCAGCTGATAGGTGTAACTAATGATAAATGTGAGATATTTACTTACTTTTTGGCAGCTTTCAATGAATTCATCTATGGTAACTACTCCATCTTTATTCTTGTCCATTTTCTGTCCAGAAAGAGTAAGAACATTTGCTTACATCATCAGAAAATCCTGCTTAAAAACACTTACTTTTTTTATTACTTATTTTAAAGTTATATTGCAGGCTGGTGGCCAATTAGGTCAGGGTGTCATTTTGCTTGGCACTATATGTAAATAACTGTTTCTGCCTCAGAGAGTTTACAGTCTAAAAGCCTGGATATAACTAATTAGACAGACAAGTAGGTTGGGATGGGAGCACAGGGAAGACTGGGTAACAAAAATAATAGGATGTGCAAAATTGTTTACCAATCAATATATGATTTTCACTTGTAGATCATCCTTTTTGGATGTCTTGCCCTACCTGAAAAAATGTTTCCACATGTTGTCTAGGGGCGTCCTCTTTGAGAACAGGATAAGTGCATTTTCCCATCATATCATATATAGCTTTCATAATATCAAGCATTTCCTGAAGAAAAAACATGTTCATATAATGTTTCTTTAGATTTTGAGCATTTATAGTTTAGAAGAAATATTTCAGACTAAGTCATAGTCAAATTGTAATTGAATAACTTCACATGGATCACCTTGAAATTTTAAATTAGGCACTGCAGCTTACATACATTCTACAATAGAGAAAACTCAATAAAACATTGTCAGGTAACTGAAAACTCTTAAGCAGATGTAGGTTTATGCTTTTGAATTTAAATGATTTACTACATATATGTCTAATGATATTGTGGAAAGAAAGCTCCTATAGTCCAGTAAGTGGAAACAAATGGAAAACAGGTTTGTAGCTAGAGAGATGATTGGGCAAACGTCATCATCTCCCTGTGCATGAGTTTCTCCAGCTTTTGTTAAGGTACTTTGAGATATGTTTTTGAAAATTGATCTAAGTATGATTATAAATATGTAATTGATCTGACTGTGTTGAAAAAATACTTCTTTAAAAAGTCCCTTTGTAAACTTCATAAAGTGTCTTGCTGAAACTGTTCATAGCAATAACATTTACAGGATACAGATTAGGTGCCTGATCTTGCAAAAACTTATGCACATTCTCACGTCACATGTGAGTTATCCCATTGACTTTGATAAGTGAAGTTCAGCATGGGACTAATCCTTTTAGAAAATAATACAGGCTGGACCTCCCTGATCCAGCACCCTTGGGATCTGACCTATTCCAAAAGAGGGAATTTGCCGGATCAGGGGAGATCCCCTGCCACCAGCCTCCCAGGACACTCCTGTCCCTGCAGTTGGCTCAGCTTTAGCCCCACTGCCACTGGGCTCCAGCCTGCGGGGCCTGGACTCCATCTCCGGGGATGGAGCTCCCCAGCCACCTGGTCTGGGACACCGGGGGATAGGGCTTGCTGGTTGCCCTGCTTCTGGTGCACTCCATCAGATCCCCGAGGACAGGGCTTGCCAGCTACCCCGTTTTTGCCACTGTTTACCCAGCTGCTGCCTCACCTGGCCGAGGCACCCCAGGGATGGGACTCGCCAGTCCCACTGCTGCCACATCTGGATGGGGATCCCCGGGGATGGGACTCACTGGTCCCACGGTAGCCTTGCCCAGCTGGGGTTCCCTGGGGATGGGGCCCCCAGCTGTTCACACTCCCGGGCACCGGAGCTCTCTGGTCCAGCAACATGCCAGACCAGGGACGCCCAGATTTTGGAAGTTCAGTCTGTAGTATTTTAATATGTTCTGTACTAACAACAAATTACAGATTTTATTTTAAATAGTGTTGGAGTTCACTTGTATTTTTGGATACCCATTTTTATGTTCACTACCAATTTTTAGCAATTCTTTGGGCATATTTAGGTACCCATTCCTTCTCCTTATGTGGCTTTTCCTTAAGAAATTTGGCCAGCTATATCTTCTATGTCTACTAATAAAATCTAAGTTTGTGACCAGTTCTTAAATATCTTTTCTTAAAATTTTTATAAAATTGCATTTATTTTAACCATTTTAAGTTGTGGGAAGAAAATAAGTTGTGTTGTTGTTTTCTACCCAACTCAGGCTATGTCTACACTGCCCCCATTTTATGCAAAAAAAAAGGCAAATGAGGTGAAGGGTGGAATATCACTGCACCTCATTTGCGTAATTAATGAGGCTCCATTTTTGTGCAACCCCCCCGAGCAAGAGCTGTTCTTCTGCATTTTTTTAGGAAGAAGGGCTCGTGCGCAAGAGGGATTTTTTGTGCAAAAACGGAGCCTCATTAATTATGCAAATGGTGTGGCACTATTCCATGCTTCACCTCATTTGCATATTTTTTGCACAAAATGGGAGCAGTGTAGATATAGCCTCAGAGGTTTGACAACAGTTTCTCTAAAGCCCCGTTCCTTTGATACTAAAGAAGGAGGGACACATACATGCTATGGTTTCAGGTTCTGTGGTTGCAAAATGAATTCTTACCTCTTTAGTTATATATCCATCCTTATTTATATCATACAAATTAAAAGCCCAGTTGAGTTTTTCTTGTACAGTCCCTCGAAGTAAAATTGAGAGACCCATAATGAAATCCTAGATAGAAAAAAAAATCAAGGTGGTTGGAAGGTAAGCTGTTTCTTGTCTAAATATATAGCTTTCAGATAGGTTCTTCAATATAATACTAGGCTGGAAAGAAGGATTGTTGCTGTTTCTTATTTTGGTAATGAATAGTAAAGAATAGTTGTGGTTTTTTATTGTTTGTTTGTTTTTTTGCATTGCTCTACTAATGTAATACAAGCAACAATCAGTTTTGAAGCCCACCCCCTTCTGTTAATGTACAGAATAACTTGAATGTACTATTTTGTGTGTGTGTATGTATAATATATTTATATATATTAGTGTCCATGTGACTGGCTGTCTCTCTGCGAGTCCATTTGTTCAAGAACTCTTTCTAAATGGTTAGAGCTAGGGCCACCAAATTTGGTATGCTGCTTCTTCTTATCCTAACTTAAAGCAAGGTCAGGTTTGGTTGTGCCAGGAAAATGGGAAGTGCCAGGAATGGGACTGTTTTTCCAGAACATGCAGTTCGATGGGACTGAAGGCAGTGAGCTCAGGGGAGAGCTATACTGCAGAGTGACCATTGTGGGACAGCTACACCATCAATAGAGTGGTGAGCTAGGGCTCACCATCTTGCCACCAATGGGTAAGTAGCACCACTGCTCCAAACCCCTCCCTCCACTGGCTCTTGGCTGAAGCTCTGAAGGGTGTGAAGGGAGAAAACCCTATCAGATTGAGGGACAGAGGAGAGAAAGATGGCTCCTGCTGGCCAGGGGAAGAAAGAAAGCCCCACCAGATGGGAACCCCTCCCCGTTCTGAGCCCCTTCTCACCTCTCCCAATCCTTTCTCTCATCCCCAGCTTCCTGTCTTGACCACATCCCCAAGGCCCTGACCTGACTCC
The DNA here is from genome assembly GCA_032595735.1 of Pelochelys cantorii. Lineage (NCBI taxonomy): Eukaryota > Metazoa > Chordata > Testudines > Trionychidae > Pelochelys > Pelochelys cantorii. The sequence continues at coordinate 32,427,529 of CM064331.1, forward strand.
TGCAACCCCCACACTGCCAGTCCACTGGCCTGAAGGATCCGGGCAACGCTAGATAAATCTTCTAGTACTTTGTACAATGATGTATGGTGGCAATTCCTTTTGAAGTCAATGTGGAGAAAAAACACATCACCATAGTGCGAGGTCCAGAACAAAGTCTATGTATTTCTTAAAATCCCAAGTTAGGAAATAATTGGGACTTAAATTGCATATATGACTTATTATGGAATGCTATATGGGAGCAAATTACACCCACAGGATTAAAATATTCACATATCAGTGGAGGTTTTCTTCAGAAGCTGGTTGCTCTATAAATTGGAGCATAAACAACAAAAAGGCAATTCTGAGAACTATTCATTAGAGAAATTTAACTTAATATTTCATATAAAAGAGGTGAAAATAGAGATAATTGTACATTAAAATATTGTAGAGAAATTCTATGGAAGAACAAAAAAAGCTGAATCCATTCCTTTGATACTTGGTGGTAGATAACTCTGACAGAATACCATGGTGTCAGCTTTCAAAGAAAGAAATTAGTGAGGTTACATTGCTTCCTTGTAAGCCAAGAAGTCTGATTACTACACTTGTGTTAAAGAGTGCTACATTAGATTTAATTAACACAGTTTTATTGCAGCATGAACCTCATTCATGATTCAACAGAGATTTGGTGAAAAAGTCAAATTTATTTATTAGTTACATTTCTTTTGTATTTTTTATTATTTAATTATTAAGGATGCTTGATCACAGTCATTTCCATAGGGCACATATGTATTTGGTAGCCCTCTAGTTTTTACATGGCATGAATCACAGCCTGTGAAATCTGGTCTTTTGTATGCTATTTCTCCATACTATACAGATTTCACAGGAAAGACCAGTGCTGCTCAAATTGGGAGTCCTGACCCAAAAGGGAAAAGTTTCAGGGGATAAAGGACATCACAAGATTATTTTAGGCTCGCAGTATTGCCAGCCTTACTGCTGAGTTGCCTTGAGAGTTGGGTGTCCAGATAGTGGCAGAAGGCAGACCTGCTGCCATAATCAGCGCAGAAGGGTAATAGTATTGCACACTCGCTTACGATAACCATGCCCTTCCCATCACAGTTCTTTTTTGGGTCAAGGCTCCTACAATTACAACACTGTGAAATTTCAGATTTAAATAACTGAAATAATGAAACAAATTTTAAAATGCTATGACCATGAACTTGCCCAAAATGAATGGTGGATTTGGTAAGGCTCTAAGTCATCAGCAGATGATGAAGTAATGGCACAAACTGAAATGAGACTGTCCAACAGCAACAAAAGTCTAAAGCTGTGCCAAGCCCTTTTGCTGTCAGTAATTCTGTACTGACAGCGGCCAGGTTTATATGTTTAAGAAAGCAGAATTTTAAAACACGAACATGGGGGAAAGGTTTAAACAGCTAATGGCTTGTGTGAAAGACAAGAGGGGCTGAGCCAGCATGTTTTAATATTATGTTGGTTGTACTAATACAGTCACCCTTACAAGCATATATTGAGGATTAGATCATCTAAGGCTGCACAGCTGTATCAAAGTCCTGTCTTTCTTCACTATTTAGTTTCATGTGCCCCGGGGCTTGCTGATGTCCTTATATTTTCCAGTATTAGTGCTTCAGTACACTCATTCCATGATACATCTTAAAAGTAATGAATGCATGAATCCTGAAAAGCATTTTGATAAACTAACTTATAGCTTCAAGTATTGAGAGTTACAAGGCTAAATCTCTATATAGCTCTTTGAAAGCATACTGCCAAATATTAAACCATTATGCTTCAGGGAATTCAGACCAGATTTGACCATATATTTTAACAGTCTCTATCTCAGCATTCCCAGTTTTCTGTGTTCTAAATAGTGGTGTCTCTTTTCCTGAAGTCCACCTAACTCTAATGTGGATTTGTCAGCTTTCATTCTGGCATTTAATTCATTGCTCTGCTCCTCTCCATTGAGCTCTCTCTCCTGTTTACTTCCCATTCTTCTCCTTTATGCTGCTACACGCCTTCCCTTGTTTGCTCCCCTTTACCTTCTGTATTCTGTGCTAAAGCCACACTTTTCCTCAGAGGCTAAGCAGAAACATGGATGGTGACAGAATTAAGAAGCCATTTTGGAAGAGGCAGAAAAATGTTCCTCTGTCTGCCCATCTTAAAAAGTTGATCATTCAAGGCTTAATAGCATATTCTGGAGCATGTCCTGCATGGCACTGAGTGCACACTGAGGCTCATGAGTGTTGGAAAGACTCAGCACTTCGGATGTGGTCCACATCTCACAAGATCAGCCGATGGGTTGACCTCATATTTTCAGTTCTAATACCAATGAGAATAGCAGACACTACTGTGAAAGTAAATTGCTGTTTGATTGAATGTTCTCTTTCCATACGGTATAAGTCCATCTCTGAAGTGCTAATAAGGAATAACACTAATAGGAACTTATGATGTGCCAAGATTTTTTTGCTGTGTATATACTTTCATTTCAGACAGCTAAAACGCAGCGATCAAATGCTATGGAGATGAAAAGGCTGATTAATTTTTTCTATTAAAAAGTTTACTTTAATAATGTACGTTAGTCTAATCATGCCAACCTTCACTGTGTATGTTATTTATTTATATCTATATTTCAGTCTAAAAACTTACAAATATAAGGATGCCTATCCAAAACTGTGGATGCCCTTGACATACATTTAAAAACATAATATGAGTTGCAAAATGTGCCACACAAAAGAACAGCAATTCTTTTCCCTGACCTTTCATCCATCATTGTTCATGGGGGACAACCCAGTTTAAAATTATCTGGGTTTTTTTAATTTAAATTCCTTGTGTGTGCAATTGAATGCTTTGGGAAGCAGACACATTCTCACTGTTGGAACCTGAATACATTATTCACATGTAGGAGGAATATGTGCACCCATGTAGCTCACCTATGTTCCTGAGAAACTATTTTGATCAGAAGAGAAAATCTCTGCCCCTTTGGGTTTTCATTAATACCCAACTCCACAGTATGTAAGCATTGCCACCATGCGAAATATATAAGCAAATATGCCAGCTGTGACTGTGATTGTTGTGAGGTGAACCACTGTGCATTGTGAAATGGCTCAAAACACTCTGACTGATTTCATATAGGCCACCAAACAAGTTGTTTTGTGCATAATCCTACAGACCGACCATGGGAACCAGTTCATCAGCCAATTACTTTTTTACATATTATGTTTTTGTCAGTATTAAGTGCCAGTGTTGAATTTGGCCCTAAACAAGAGACAAAGGAAGACATGATTAGGAATTTGACTTTTCCGTTCAGCTCATAATTTTGAGTTTTGTGCTAGTGCATTATGAAGGGTGTTATTTAATGAGTTCTCAGGGAATAACTGAGGCTAAAAAAAATCAGAAAGTCATTGACAACATTAAGAGATAATTAATCATCCTTATAGCTCACAAGCAGAGGTTTTAATCAGTTCTTTTGCAGAAATTAGATGTATGCAGTAGGGCTGGTTCCACAAAGGGACTTACTTAGGTGTTTCAACACCTAACCTTTAAATATTCTACTATCTATATATGAGAGAGTTTGTCTGTCTGTTCAAGACTCCCTCCTAAGAGCTAGGATCACCAAATTTGGTATCCAGCTTTCTCTTGTTATAACTTAAAGCAAGGTAAGGGTTTGGTTTTGCCAGGAAAATGGGATGTGCTTGGAATGAGATGGCTTCTCATGAAACCATACACAAAAGAAACAATCACCAGACAGGTGAAAGGGGCTGATTGTCTGAGGGTGTGCCCCCTCCCCCCCCCAAATCCAGGACTGTCCCAGTCCCCCAAGCACCCTTTAGGGAGGATGGCGGGGCTGAAGCACCTTCCTTCCTCCCTCCCTCCCCCCAGATTAATGCAGGAATATTGCTAGCTGTTCCCCTTTGTCAGAGAGTAAGGCGAAAGTGCACAGTTTGGTGCATTCTTCAATCTGGCTGGGGAGTGCAGGGCATTTAATTTAATTTTCCCTTTCCCCATCCCCAGATATGGGGTGCTCAGCTCTTCGACAAAAGCACTAACCTCCCTCTCTCGCTGAGTCGTTTGGTGGGGAGGTGTCTTATGTTGACACAGTTCCATGCTAGCTAACTAATTAACGCTGGATAAGGCCAAAGAAAGTGTGAAGACTCATTCTACAGGCCAGTGATTGGAGCATTTGCTTCAGCAACCAAAAACCCAAGTTCAGAGCAGGCAAAGGCAGGGATGGGCAATGTCTCTCATCCGGCCTGACACAGTTGCCATGCTAGCTACTAATTAAGGCCTGGGACTACAGCTGCCACTGCCAGAGCAGCACTAGTGCCTGAAGACTCATTCTACAGGCCAGTGATTGGAGCATTTGCTTCAGCAACCAAAAACCCAAGTTCAGAGCAGGCAAAGGCAGGGATGGGCAAAAGCCTCTCATCCGGCCTGCCTGGCTGCAGCAGTGGCACCTCCAGGGGCGGCCCTAGGCCACAGTAGCAGCGCCTCTGGGCTGTCACTGTGTCACCTGGCCATGGTGTCACCGCTCCAGGTCACCTGGCTGCAGTAGTGGCACCGCCAGGGCTGGCCCCAGCCCGTGGTAGTGGCGCCTTCAAGGCCAGCCACATGGCCGCGGTGCCTCTGGGGCTGGCTCCAGGCTGTGGTGCCTCCAGAGCACCCTGGGGCCACGTGGCTGCGGTGCCTCCAGGGCCGGCTCCCAGCACCATGGCCAAAGCATCTCTGGGGGCAGCCTGTGGCTGTGACGCCTCTGGGCCAGCCCTGGATTACATGGCCACAGCAGCGGTGTCTCCGGCTTCCGGGACCACGTGGCTGCAGCAACGGAGCATCCCTCTGGGGCAGCCAGGACCTTGTGGCTGCAGCCGTTGGTGCACCCTTGGGACATAGTACAGATAATGGGGGCCCATAATATAGGGAGGTTGGAGGGCTCCTAGAGTGGCACAGTGGATAAGGTATGGAATCTAGGTAAGATTTCTCCCTCATGTCCAGACCCCCCCACCCCAATCCCATCACCTCCCTCCCACCCAAGACCCAGCATCCCCAGCTTGCTCCAACACCCTCCCTTGTTCCTGCTCCCTCCACCTGGCCAGACACCCCACTCCCAGCCTGCCTCTGCACCTCAGATCCTGCACCCCATCCCCATCCTACTTGCTGGCAGCCCTGTCTCATACACTGTAACCTTCATTTTTGTCCCTACCACAGAGCCTAAAGAGGTTCCATAAAACCCACTAACTCCAGAACCCCAGAAAAGTAAATCTGATCTATGGGAAGCCCTGAACCTTCCCTTCCTCTCACCCTGTGAGGTTGGGGCACCAGAGGAGTGAGATGTCTCAGTTGGGGCCACATCAGTGAGCATTGGGGGGAGGGGGGTTGGAGGAAGTTTTTTTTGCTTCTCACTTGTATGGTCCCCAATTGATTTTTTTTATGGGTTAGTGACCCCAGACCTTAAAAAGAGTTCCCCACCTCTCCCATAAATAAAGAAAACATTGAAACCTTTTGTGTTGGACATAATATTTTACTTTATTTAAAATGAAGTTTGATAAACTAACATGAGAAAGTTAAAATGCTTAATCTGTTTCATAATTTAAACTGTTCTTACTAGCTGCAGCTGGTTCAGAAAATAAGGTCACTGTACCCAGCAGGGTAGTTCTCAGACCCGCCCCTTCCGGATCTGCCCACGGCCACTTCAGAAATTTGTGAAGCGGCTCCCCTTCCAAAATTATCGTCCACCCTGGGCAGAGTGGATCAGAACATCTCTCTCACAATACAGCTAAGGCTACATCTAGACTGCGGGGTGTTTCCGAGATACCAGAGACATCCCAGAAACACTCTGCCATGTACAGGGAATGCGTTTGCTGTTCCTCTTTTTTTGTGGAAGAGCAAATGCACTCTTTCGGGGAGCCCTGTATATCTCATTTTATGAGGAATACGGGCTCCTCCAAAAGAGGAGGCTTTTTTGCCATTTGGCCCCATTTAGATGGGGCCAAATGGCGGAAAAGTCTCTTTCGGAAAAGCAATCGGAAAAGGCTACGCAAATTGAAAAAAGGCTATAATGTAGACCTAGCCTAAGTGCCCTAACCTTTTTCTCACTACCACCCCCAGACATTTGTCTACACTGCTGGCTTTTGCCGGCAGAGAGTATGCAAATGAAGCACTGATTAGCATTTTGTTGTACTTCATTTGTGTAATCTATTTGAGCTGTTTTTGCGCAAGGGGCTTTTGCGCAAAAACAAGAAGTATGGACCTTTCCTTTTTGCGCAAAAAACCTTTTTTGCGCAAGATCCTTATGCCTCCCTGGCATAAAACCCCTTGCACAAAAATGGCTCGAATAGATGATGCAAATGAAGCGTGACAAAATGCTAATTAGCGCTTCATTTGCATACTCTCTGCCGGTAAAAGCCGGCAGTGTAGACATAGCCTTTGCAAGGATGTAGGCCTGCTCTGAGTAAACATAACAGATGAGGCCCTGAAGGTGAGACAGGTGGTAAAAAGATATGAGGATTTCTTGGGGCTAAGGTGTGAGACAGGAACCCAGACTCAGGCAGCAGTGCCCATGCAAAAACTTATGCACCTACAGGATTAGGCAGCAGACGAGTGGGTGGGTGGGTGGGGAAGTTGAAGAATTTCAGCGTCACCTAAGGCTATGTCTACATTTAGAGTACAAACATTGCACACTCACCCTAACAAACACAGGTATAAATAGCAATGTAGCTGGTGAGGCACTCCTTAGGAAAGCAGAGTAAAGATGCACCAGAACCTAAGGTATGTACCCTACACAGTTCTCTATTCACCCTAGCTGTGCCTCCAAAGGCTACACTACTATTTTTATCAGTATAGGGTCTCTCTGCATCCTCAGTGCCAGAGCCGTTCTCTGTTGCCTCCCCCTATCCTCCCCCATCAGAGCCTTTCACTGCATTGTCCAGCTACACACATCCTACCAACCGCCATAAGTTTAGATGAGGACTACATGTTGAATTTAGAGACATGAAAGGGGCATCTGACTACCTAAATCCCTTTGTGGATCAGATGTGGATCAGCACACAGCACCTCATCCCTCTCACTCTTGAGCATTACTTGGAGCATATTGAGTGATCTCAGTTTCCCTTGGCCCGGATCCTACAAGCAACCTCAACTATCCATGAGGCTTTCAGGATGCTAAAAATCACTAAATCAGAGCCACTCACTTCAGTAATCACTGAGGGCAAAGACAGATATTTACACATTGCTCTCCTCTGAGTTGCAAGGGCTAACTCTCACTGGTGCTTAAATACCTTTGAGAATCTGTGCCTAAGTTAATTACAAAGCTTAAGTCCAATGTCAAAGCAATGGAAGCAAGCCTCATTGAAAGAAATCCATAGGATTTAGGCTCTAAAGGACCAGATGCACAAAGGTACTTAGGCACCTAAATCCAATATTTAGGTATAACTGACTTTCTCAGAAAAACTTCTGCTCAACCACCTAACCCCACAGGTTCATATGGTCACTAGGTATCAAGATTTCTGCTGGTAGGCATGTGCAAATTTGCTTAAGGCCAGATGGTACTCCACAGCTATTGGGCGGCTTGGCATATGAGTGCAAGCCAGAGGCCCAGCAGCACAGAATCAGGAGTATCAAACAGTGTGTATCCACACTTATCTCATCAGTGCAGCACACAGAGGCATGGTTCAGAGCACATCTACAAGCTCAGGCTCTGCACGAAAGGCAGACGGTGTATGTAGGCATACACTGAGACCTAATAGCCTAGGGGTTAAGATACTAGGCTGTGGGAAACTGAGGTTTGAATCCCCACTCTATCTGATCTAGAACAGGAAGTAGAATGCAGGTGTTTCACATCTCAGTGAATGTCCTAACCATCAAGCTATTCCAGGACAGGTGTGTCTTTGTCTCTGCTGTTAGGCTTTGTAAAAATAATTAAATATTCAGTGGTCCCATGAGAGAAATTAGCATAGTCTCCTGTGATACCCAGGTTCTAGTCCCTGCTCCAATAAATACTTTATTGTTTAAACAAAGTGGAACAGCATTGAGAATATTAAAAGATATCCAACCCCAGCAATTACCTGAGAGGTAGTACACCTAAATTCAAGTCTCTGCATGAAGCAAAGTGGGGATTTGAAGCTAGGTATCTCACTTCCTGCATCGGTGTGCTAACAACCACTGGGATACTGGGAGAGCTCTTTATCCAGCTATGTTTTCTACAGGGCCTAATTTGGAAGGTAGCACTGGCATTCGAGAGGAGTTGTTATAGAAAGACTCTTAAAATAGGATGGATACAGAAGGTCACCAATGAGGAATTCTACAAGAAGATACAGCCGAAAGAGAACCTACTGCAGAAGGTTAATACAACGGAAGTTACAGCTATTTGGGCATATCTGCAGAATGAACAATGAGTGAAAAGTTAAAACCCTGGTATTTGGCATAATGGATGGTCCGACTAGGAGAGGCAGACTCCACAGAGAATGGGTAGATAGTATAGTAGATTGGTATGGAGCTAGTCTACAGAAACTAAGCCACTCCTCACTGGACAGGAAAAGATGGAAGGAAATAGTGAGAGAGGCATTGGACAGCAACGGACATTGAGCCCATGGTTGATGATGATGATCTGGGTACTCCTACTGGCTTGGGCTCCATGAGCAAAACAGGTGGGGGGCGGGGGGAGACATACCACCTACGCTCAAGTATGATGAACTGAAATGCTCAGAGGTGTCAGGACTTGGGTGGCTGTGCACACACCCCATACCAGAAATTCTGATACCTAAGGGACTTTTAGGTTTCTAGAGACTGAATGCTAGTGAATCCTTAACACTGGACTCAGATATCTTACGATTTGCCTCACCCCCTGCTTTAGGGGATGGCCCAGTGGGGTCATTACATGGCATCTCACCCAACCGTTCCCAGCTCAGGGAGGAAACGTGATGCGCTTCAGTGGTCTGCAATGGGGATCTGCTGTGGTATTTGTGAGTGCAATCACAGCAGACTTTGTGCACCTTCTCATATCTCAGTGGTGCCAATGGATCTGGGAGTGAAATCAAGAGCACAGTGCTCATTGCTAATGATGGGCTGTCAAGGCTGTTCCCCACTCTTGCACTTTGAGTGCAGAAGATGGGGGCTCACAAAGAGCTCAAAAGGGGGGGAAAAAAACAACTTTTGCCTCTATAGGCACTGGTGACAAAAAAACTTCCCCCCAGAATCACAATACACAGATTTGTGGGTATTGCTGCCACCACCAAGTGATTTTATCCCTAAAAATCAGGAGTGAACATTTGAACCTTCCTCCCCCAGGGTTACCCCAAGTTCTTTTGCCCTAAAGGAGCTTGGAAAAAGAAAAGAGAAAAACAAGCTGCAGTCTCTCATTGCTGACCTCTCAGTCTGAGGCAGACAGACAGACCTCCTGTACCTTCCAGGACAGAAGAATCAAATCATCCCCTTAAAAAAAAGAGATTTTTATTACAAAACAAAAGATAAACTTGATAAAGCACGCTTGGTTGGTAGATGTTACAGAGCAACTAAGGAAAACAAATTAAAACACAGAGAAAAGTCTCTGGGCACAATGCTAGTTGGTAAATGAGGAGGGAAGGCACAGAGTCACACAGATCAGTTCAAACCAAACCACAAAATAAAGAAAAAATACCCTGAACTTGACTAGATTAACTTTTTTCCTTTACTTACTTCCAATCTTCTCTTTATTCAGTCCACTGCCATGCCCCAAATTCCTTGGATGCATAGTAGACCTTCCTGGGTTTAAATCATTTTGTCTCTCTCAACTCCTGGTTTTTCTCTCCCACACAAAGAAAGCAGTCAAGGAATCTTATCCAATTCAAATTTCATCCCTCTATCTCAATTGGTTCTCCCAGCCCCCTGTTCAACACTTTTGCTAGCTACCTGAGTTTAACCCCTTAGTCACTGGGTGCTGCTCAGCACTCCTCCTGTCCATTACATGGGCAGTGAGTGCATCATCAGCACACTGGACCAAGATCGAGCTCCACAAGAGGCTGTAGCCATGAGAAATATGCAGAGGCACAGAAGTTGAGCCTTGCAGATCCTTGATGGGAAGGCCTTGCGGATATTGCAGCAGGTGACAAGATGTGCCTCACCCAGGCAGTAGAGACAATGTGTGCGCTCATCATTCACAGAGAATGAGTAAGGGCATGAGGCAGAGTTTGTGAACCCTGGAATGTGGGACATAGTTCCCTAATGGGCGAGTCCCTGGAAGGGGCTCCGATATACACTGCTAAGCTATTACAGAAGTATAAATTAAAAAGGCAACAAAACTATATGCAACAGACCATAGTTCTCGTAAAACGTATGAGCATGAAGGAAGGACTTCAACCCCAACGATGCAGTAAGAGGGAACTGAGGATGCATTCCCCTGCATGGCCTTTTATAACCTCACAGGGATACATGGTGACATGAGATGGCCATTAGGGTTGCTGAAAAATGGATGCACATACGCAACCGCCTTTGGAATTCATATAGGGTACGTCTAGACTACAGGCTTTTGTCGACAGAAGTTTTGTTGACAGATACTGTCGACAAAGCTTCTGTCGACAAAGAGCATCTAGACTACGTCCAGTTCTGTCGACAAAGCAAGCCGCTTTGTCGACATGAGAGTGTAGACGCAAAGGACAGTGTAGATGCAATAACGCCTTCTGTCGACAGAACTCTGTCAACAAAAGTCCACTTTTGTCGACAAAACCCTGTAGTCTAGACACACCCATAGTAACTATCACTCGAAGACTAATGTTTTAGTGTCTCGCTTTTGACTCTTGAACCTTTCAAGCTGTACACTCATTTAAAGCTTTGTGGTGTGCGGGTTCAAATGAGCTCCATTTAAACCTTCCGGGCAGAGTTGCAGAAATCTGAACAAAGACTTCCAAAGGTTTACAACATGCATACATTTTCTGAACACTTCATACTTGTTTATTTACAGATGCATTGTTCAGAAGCTGAAGGCAGGCATCCACTGCTCTTGCTGGACTGGGTTTTAGGCTTTGGGAAAGGAAGGCTCTAGCTTGGTGCTTTGCCTTTGGGAAATAAGCCATGGCTGTGAGACAAACTCAAACTCAGATCAGGGCTGCTCAACTCAGCTGTGACTCAGACAATTTGGTCCCTAATGAAGCACAAAATTACACACATACTTAATTCAAGCATGCAGGTCATCCCACTGAGTTCAAAGATATAACTCACAGGCTTAAAAATTAAGCACCTGCATACACCTTTGCAGGACTGGGCTCAAATGGGGTGTAATACATAGAAATGGTATATCCTCACTTCTTAGTGCTGCTGCTGGTTGAAAAATGGAGTGAAAATGCCTAGAAAAGTTGGAGCATATAAGTGCTTCCTTTCTTTCCCACAATTCCAGCAAATCCCTTGTTTTGTATTATATTCCTACAAATTAGGTTGGTACAGGAGAACATAACAGAAAGGAATTTGCTCTTCTTCTGGCTCTTCCAAAAGAAACCAGACAGCCTGTTTACATAAAAGACAGCTCAAGTTATTTGTTTTTGATACAATGAGATAGAGAACATTTTAGCAACAAATACAGTTTACCACAACTACTAAGAAAACAACTGGTGACAAATCATATTTATACCCTAACTTTTTAGAGCTTTTTCCTTATACTGGCTGGCTGGAGGATAGCCATACCTACACAATACAAGTCAGTGTAGAAAAAAGCTTGGCAGACTTTAAATTTATGATTAAATATATATATACACACACACATTCTAGAGTCATTTCTTCACACTGACTAATGAATCTACATACTGTCTAATTTATAATGTTTAGAAATTGTTATACTACTCTAAAGAATAAAAAAGAGTAACTTAGGTAGTCATATTATGCAGTTAGTTTGTAGGCATTATGCTGCTACATATTGAAAGAACATTAGACCAATTTCCATTATCTGCAATAAAGCTCCTCTGGATTTAATAGCAGTATAAATGAGATCTGGATCATTCCACTTAAGTTAATATTGTACAAAACTGAACGTGAAAACTTCTTCTAGAAATGAACAAAACAGAACCTCATTTTTCTTTTTCTATTTCCTTTTTTAAAGCCCTTGATGTACAAAGGGTTTCATTTAAGTGTGTTCAGATCCTCTAGAAATTGTAACAGAATAAGGCTAGGCATGCCCTTCCTTTTTTAGAGCTTATTTCACACATGATAAGAAAATAACAAAATGACATGGGAGAGATGCAGGCACTGCTTTTGCAGTGACTTTTTTCAACAACAGACAGTAACGGCAGAAATGTGGTTGGAAAATTGGTGCAAACAATTCTTTGCCCGGGTTGCCTCTGTTGAACAATATACATTGGCAAGTATGTGTGTGTGTGTGTCTAATATTAATAATATGTATTATCCACACCACATTAGCGGTGTTCCCTCAAAGCTGCGCACTAGAAATTTTAGGTCCGCCCACATAATTTTAAGAGCAGCACTCACTGCTCACATTCCTCCTAGAATGGAAGGTGAGTGGTGGTGGCAGCTGGTGGCTTGGTGGGTTCCTGGCGGCAGGCAGCTGCCCTTTTACTCCACCTGGAGCCCGGACGCGTGAGGTGAGGCTGTTCTGGTGAGGTTGCCCTAGCTGGAACGGACCTCCTGAGGCAGCCACTTTACTCCAGCTGGAGCTGGGACTGCCCGTGATGCTATTTTTAGTACCAAGGTCCCACGGGGACTGGGACTGCAGTACTAAAAATAGCACCTCAGGCGGCTTCTGCTCCAGTCCCAGCACGCATTCCCATCCCGGGAGTGGCTGGGGCTGGTGCTGTGGGAGCTTTTGGGGCCGGGACCATGGTACTAAAAATAGCTCCCCAGCCCCAGCTCTAGCCCCCGCAAACTGCTTTCCATGTCCAAGGTGGAAAGTTAGGGAAGGTAGGGGGAGAACTAAGAGGAAGGTGAGGATGAGGAGAGGAAGGGGCTTATGCTAAGAGGAGAGGAGGGAGCCAGGGTAGGAGAAGAAAGGGGCAGGCCCCAAGTGGCAGGGTGTAAGAGAGACAAATATAAGGGGGCCAAGAGGAGACAATGAGGAAAAGGGCGGGGGGGGGGGGAGGGAAGAGAAGGTGTCAATGGGGGTGTGAGAAGGGAGGGGACAGGGTGATGCTGGGAGAGGAGAGGGGAGGGACAATGAGGAGAAGAGGAGAGGGGAAGAGTGGGTGCCAGGAGAAGAGGGGTTGAAAGGAGGGGTGGGCATGAGGAAGGCAGGGGATGAAGCAAGACATGTGTGAGGGCACAGAGGGGCATGAGGAGAACTGGCAGTAATGAGGGGGTGGGCACCAGGGAGAAAGAGGGCAAGGAGGGCAGGGGAGCGAGGGAAGGGGAGGCACCAGGAAGGTGCAGGTGCCAGGGGACTGGGGGGATGAAGCAGAAGGGCAGACACGGGGAGGGGAGGGATGGGCACCAGAGAACAGAGGAAGGGCAGGCAGGTGGGTAGAAGGAGGTGTTAGGAGAGGGAATAGGAAGAGGTATCTACAGATGATCAGAGTGGGTCTAGAGAAGGAGTGGGCACAGGGGGAAGGGAAGTGCTGATGCAGGGGAAGGGGGCAGGTCCCAGGAGGGCTGAGGGGAGTGAGAAGGGCAAGAGTCAGGACAGCAGAGGAGGGTGAGGGGTGGGGGGCAGCAGCAAGCACCAGGGGAGCAGATGGGGTGAGGGAAGGGTAGGAGACAGACCTCAGAGGGAAAAGGGAGTGGTTTATAAGATATTTATTAATAACTTGGGTGCCACGGTGGCACACATCCAAACAAGCACACATGACCTCAATACTGGTGCACAAGACAAAACTCACTCCACTCATGGGTGGAAAATCTTAGAGGGAACACTGAACATTCGTATACCTTAAGCACAAATTTTATAGCACTTACATTGCCTAAACTGGCTAATGATATTTTTATATATCTCTGATCACTTAGGCTAAGCTTCGCATAACCCAGCACATAGTCAACCTGTGGAACTTGTTGCCAAGGGAGGTTGTGAAAACCAAAAGTACAAGTGTGTTAAAAAAATGAATTAGGTAAGTTCCCGGGGGATAGTTCCATCAGTGGATTTTATCCAAGACAGAAAAGGATGTAACCTCCAGTCCTATGTGTCCCTACACTTCTGATGCCAGAAACTGGGACTGAATGACAGGAGATAGATCACTCAGTAGCAGCCCTGTTCTGTTCATTCCCTCTGAAGCACCTGGCACCGGCCACTGTTGGTAGACAAGATATTAGACTAGATGGGCCATTGGTCTAACCCAACATGGCCATTTTTATATTATTTCCTTGTATTCATTGAAGTTAGCTTACCTATTTGCTCAAGTCAAAACTATCAAGATCAAGACAGATGAATGCTTTACCACAGCAACAGAAAGGTAGTTACTCTCACAAGCCTGTACAGGAAAGTCCCAAAGGATGAGGCCAAGACATCTGATTGTTCTACCCTAGTACAAACCTAGGAGGTAACTTCATGTCCTTTGGTACCTGAAATAATGTGTTTCGAGATAGGCAATACACCATGGTATCAGAAAAACAAGCTGGAAAGCTTATTGGTTAATCTAGTTTCATATAATGTACATAGTATTTTTTTTACTTATGGACAGGTAGGGTATTAACATATGGCTTTGGGAGTGTAACTTGTGGATTACAGCTTTTATTATGTAAATGTAACGTTACATGAGAAAGTTTCCCAGAGACTCATCACATAGAATCTGTTTCCTTTACTGTATTATCATTGGCTTATAGCAATTAAACTGGCTGACCTGGTTTATTTGGTCTGGTAGCACTTTATAGACTAACAAAACATGTAGATGGTATTATGAGCTTTCGTGGGCATAGCCCACTTCTTCAGATGACTGGAGTTACATCTCCGGTCATCTGAAGAAGTGGGCTGTGCCCACGAAAGCTCATAATACCATCTACATGTTTTGTTAGTCTAAAAAGTGCTACCAGACCTTTTGTTGTTTTTTAAGTTTATCCTGTACAGACTAACTTGGCTGCCCCCTGAAGCTTCTGGTTTATTTGGTCTCTTGAGTATATTTCATAACAAACGTGTGGTCAAGCAACTGACTATGCATTACTAAAACCTCTTCTGTTATCAGTTTGAGGAGAAAGGAGGAGCAACTCATTAGTCCATGTATCAAATATATATAGATTAAGGCCCTTGTTCTCCTATTGACACAGCACAGCACCAGCTTGTCATCAGTTGGCAGACATCCACCTTATGGATCCAGATGTAGAATAAGGGCTCAGGTATTTTCAAATAAACCTAAAGTCTAAACAAAATCTTGTTGCTGTTTTCTTTTTAAATATAGTAAATCCCTCATGAATTAAGTTTTATATGCTGTAGTCACAGAACACCTAGTTGGATAAGGGAACCTGCTGATTATAAGTATGCAATAATATAATAGCGCAAATACTTGTAAAAGTGTCCTGTGTAATGATACATCATTGCCAAAATTTGAGCCCTGGTCTGCACTAGTGAGTTATTTCAAATAACTCCCCTTATTTCCACACTACCGAGCCCATTATTTCAAAATAACTGTTTGGTTATTTTGAAAGAATAACACCTGCTTGTCACAAGGAATAACGCTTATTTCAAAACTGTTATTTCAAAATAGTGTTAGCTATGTCTAGACTACGCTGTATTTTCGAAAGAGAATATGCAAATTCCACAGGAATATGCATATCTTCGTCCGATCTCACTTTTGAAAGCAGAGCTTTCGAAAGTGAAAGTAGTCTGAACGCATTCCTTTGGGGGGGAAAAAACCCCTTTTTCGAAAAAAAATGCTCTTCCTTAAAAAATGAGGTTTATGCGTTTTTTTTTTCGAAAAAGGATTTTTTCCCAAAAAACGGTGTCCAGACTACTTTTGCTTTCAAAAGTGAGATCAGAAGAAGATATGCAAATTCCATGGGAATTTGCATATCCTCTTTCAAAAATACAGCGTAGTTTAGATGTACCCATAGTGTGGATGCTCAGCTGCTGCTATTTTGAAATAACTGGCCTCCCGAGGCCTCTCACAGCACTCTTGTGACCACTCTGGCCACATCCCGACAACTCCAATGCTCCCCTTCTCCTGCAGACTTTAAAATTGCAGGTAGAAAGGAAAACCATGCCACCCAGCACCCATTGAAGGAGTCATGAGCAACCCCAGCACTCCCTCAGCTGTCAGCATACCCACAGCACCCTCTGATGTCCCTAGCCAGGGGTGAAAGAGAGCATCAGCGTGGACTGGTGAAGAGATCTTGGATCTCATTTAGGTCTGGGGGAAGGAGACCAACACCCAGGATCTCTGCACCAAAAGGCGCAATGCCAATGTGTATGGCTGGATGGCAGGAGCCTTGCCAATGAAGGGCACACCAGGACCCCACACAAAAATTAAAGAACTCGGCAGTTCTACACCAGGGTCAGGGAGCTTCCTGCTCTGGGGTGGCACTGTACCCTTGTTGCTTCTATGAGCAGCTGGATGCCATCATGAGAGGGGAGCCAGTCACCTCTTCCCCCTGTCATTGTTGACTCTGGCCAGGACACGCCTGGCATCAGCTGCCACGAGGGCAGAGATGGAGCTGGACACTAGTCACCTCCCTGCCCCTCCCAACTCCCTGCCCAATTCCCTGCACCCCCTCTTCTTCCCACACCCACCCCTGCCCCCCAGCGTCTCCTCCTAGCTCTCCCAGGGGGCTGCTGAGGCCCCCAAATACGTGGTGCTAAGACTTCCTGGGCAGCCGAAGCCTCCCAAGGTTCCTGAGGCAGACGCCAGTCCAAGCCCCATCCCTGATCACCACCACAGGTTCTTTTCCCAGTCCCTCCCCCACTGTATATCCACCAAATAAAAAATGATAGTTGTTTTTTCAAACAAAAAATGCTTTTTATTTGGTCTACAGTGGAGGGGGGGAAGGTGGGAAGGGAGGAGTGGAGAAGAAAAGGCACACAGGGGCAATGCAGAGGCCCCTTGTGAGAAGGCCTGGTGGAGTCTCACAGGTGGCCTTGGTTGAAACTGTCCCTCAGGCTCTCCTGGATGAGCACATCCCCTGATGTGCTCTCTGTATGGCAGTGGTGCTCTGCCCCCACCGTGGCAGAAAAGTCTTCCCCTTGTTCTCACATATGTTGTGGAGTACACAGCAAGCCACCATCCTATAGGGGATGTTTCGATTGCTGAGGCCCAGGTGGGTGATAAGACTCCTGAACCTCCCCTTCAAGTGGTGGAAGGAACACTCGACCACCATGTAGCACCTGCTGAGCCTGGCATTGAAGTGTTCTTTGGTGAGGTCCAGGCTGTCCATGTAGGGTTTCATGAGCCAGGGAAGCAAGGGGTAAGCTGTGTTGACCAGGATGCACATAGGCATGTCCATGTCTCCAACCCTGATGGTGCAATTGGGGAAAAAAGTGCCAGCATTCATCTTCTGGAATGGGCTTGAGCTCCGAAATATGTGCGCATCATGGACCTTCTCCGACCACCCAACGTAAATGTCCACAAACCATCCCTTGTGGTCCATTATGGCCTGCAACACCATCAAGAATTATCCCTTTTTGTTGATAAGCCCTGATGCACAGTGGTTGGAGGCCAGGACTGGGATGTGGGTGCTGTCTATGCTCCCTCCCCCTCCCCCCCCGCAATTGGGAAAAGCACATGGTGACAAAGCCAGCAACAATGGGGTTGACGTTCCCCAGGGGTGACGACCCTCCATAGCAAGATAGTATTGATGGCCTTCACTAGCTGCATAAGCACAGCCCCAACTGTGGATTTCCCCACACCAAATTGGTTCCCCACAGATTGGTAGCTGTTAGGCGTGGCGAGTTTCCAGAGGGCAATGGCAATACACTTCTGGAGGGGGATGGCGGGTGTGATCTGGGTGTCCTGCCATTTGCAGAGCTCTAGGAAGGTGGCCTTCCTCATGCAAAAGTCCTGGAGCCACTTCATCCCATCACTGCAGGATGATGAGGTCTCACCTGTCGGAACTGGTCTCCCTCCACCAGAAGTGGCATTCCACGGTGTGCAGCGAATGGAGGACCATTTGCTGCATCAGGAGCACCAGGGCCTGGGTGAAGAGGTTCTCTCTCCCTCCCCCCGTCCAGGCTGTTTGTCATGGTCCTGAATCAGCACATGGGCAGTGTGGAACAATTGCACCATGGGGCGCAGCACAAGACCTGTGAGCCTGGCACTGCTTTGCAGCAGCTCCGGCTCCATGTAATCAGTGCTGTGGTGTCCACAAGGGCAACAAGAGCACACAGAATGAGTTTGATGTCCCACAAGAAGGCAGGCAGTGAAGTAGAGCAGTGTGAGATGCGACCAAAGAGAGAAGCCCCTTTAAGCACGTCTCTCCTGGTGCCCTCTCTAGAGTGTTTCCAGGGACTTTAAATGCAATGCAGGATCCAATCAGTATAATTCTGCGCTATTTCAATTCTGCCTTGTAATATGGATGTGCTATTTCAAAATAGTTAGTTCAGGAGTTATTATTTCAGAATTAGTTACTTTGAAATAATTTCCTTATGTAGACATGTCCTTACAAAGTAATACACATAAGAAATTTCAGGCAAATTAAAAAGTGGGTTTATTTTAGCTAGTCATGCATTTAACGGTGACGGGAACAGCCATTGCCCATGATGGACATGAAATAAAATAAACATATTCTTTAGAGGTGAATTGAAAGGCTTTTGAAATTCTCTGACCTAAGTTCAAGTTTTTTGTTCAATATTTGAAGACCCACATCACTACTGCAAAAAACATACCAGGGAGTTGTGCTCTTTAGCATGCTGTTGATGATGTCATTCACTATGGCAGGCAAAGTGTAACCCTGAAATCATGTCTAGGCATATAAGTGGAGGAAGAGCTTATTTTAAATGCTTATGTCATAAAGTACATTTACTGTGAAGCCACATTTTCTAAAAGTAAAGCGTGCTCCTAGAAACTACTTGTGCATGTGAGTAATCCTTTTTTTCCCCCCACAAATCCCATTAACTTTAATTGGAGTTGAGAGCACTTGTTATCTCACTGGAGGCACTTAGCAAGCTCATATGTGGTTATATGTCACTTGCATCTAATTTAGGTTGCCTTTTAAATGAACATTACATCAGCAGCACAGTTTGAATTACAATACTGAAAGATGCAGTTGTAAAATAATAGTGGCTATTGCTAATACCGTGGAAAAACTTGAAATCTGGACCACAGCTTAAAAAAGCTAACTTGGTGAGCAACAGAGGTACATACACAGAGTTCAAAACGGATAAAAGCACTTACCTCAAAACTCACAGTTCCATTGTGATCAGTATCAAATGCATTAAAGAGAAAATGTGCATAAGTTGTGGAATCTAAAATTTAAAAACAGCAAGAGTGTTCCTTAGTAAGTGCATTTTTTAAAAAATACCTTGTGCCCTAAAACATATTTTCTTTAATTTTCTTCCATTAAATTGTTTAGCTACAAACAAGGCTAAATTTTAACTTCAACCTTAATCAGGTTTCCTTGTTTTGCAGGAACAAAATTCTAGGTGCAAATAACTACACCATTAAAAATGCATTCTAAAAATCTAGTCCAGACTATCCTTATGTAATCTGATTTTCATCTTTACATAGAAGGCATCAGTCACTATAGTATGATTTTATTGTGGCTACTGTACTATGCTCAGTATCTATGAACAGTTGGATTTGCTCAGGGCTCTGCTACTCAGATAAGGGACCGTAACGAGTTCTGTATCTAGAATTGCAGATGATGTTCATTTGTTCACTTTTAAGGAAGAAACAAAGCACAACTGTCACTGCACTTAGTTGGTTATTTTTTATTTTCAAGGGAACCGTGTTATCCAGTTTGTAACTGAACCTGCCAGCAGACTTCAACATGAATGAGCACTGGAAGTGCACACAATAAAAAAATATGCCAAACCTCTCTATATTTACACATGGCTATCTCAGGCTAGGGACTGCCTAAGCTCAAAGTGAAGCATGTTTTATTTGGAGGATTTTCTGTGCACAAACACTAAGGAATTTGTCCTGACACCTCCATTGTACCATAGGGTAATATTTTCATCTTTTTATTGATACAGAGTTGAGGCACAAAGAACTAAGTGGACTGAGAGCTCCTGTTCAAAAAATCAGATCAGATGTGATCTGAGTCATAGTCTACTGCCTTAACAGCAGCAGCCTTCTTCCCTATGAGCTCCAAACAGTTATCCTCTGGATTTCCATTCCCACCCCGGTGCACACCCAAAACCTATGCTTGAACACCATGCAAGCAAATACTGCCTGAGGTATTACTTGCCCTACTTTCCTCACCACTGTTTATAATGGAATCTTTCCCTGCTTTATGTAATCACATTGGCTTTCCTATAGTGCTTTTACCTTAATAACTAAGGAGCACACAAATTTGAATTAATTTTGGTCTGAGAAATTCCTTGTGAGGCAAAGAAGTGCTATTATTTTATAGATAAGGAACTGCGGCAAAGAAAGATTTAAACTAATTGCCCAAAGTTAGGCAGAGAAAAGCAAAGATGAACATATTCTGGGTATTGCTTCAGGAGAAGGGATGACCATACCCGAAGGCGATAAATTTCAGCGATCTCATTGTGGCAGGTGCAGATCATAACTCCAGCTTGGGATCAGGTGAGTGAGGATCTTGCAAGAGAGTGGAAACTAGGGAGCTTGGATGTAAATCCTGGAGGGAATTCTATGAATAGGCACCTCAGGGAGGGATTTTAGGTTCTGTTTTATGTTATTGATCCAGATACATCAGCAAGTGAGGATAGATGCAGGGATTGGTTTAAAACCATCAGGCCACAACTTTATTAAACATAGGGAAGAGGCATGGCACCCCCTGTCAGACTCTTGTATAACAAGCTTTTTAAGTGATTCCAGTGTGCAAGTTACAGAGCTCTTACCATACAACCTACAACACAAGGGAGAATCTCCACGGTTGTCTACTAGGATTAGCTTTACGGAAATCCATTCCTTCCTCATGCCACAGACAGAGGGAAGTAAAAAGGAAGAACAAAACGACAAGGTGTCTCCCTACCCCATGGACGCAAGGTCCACCAACAAAATTCCATGTCTTTTGGAAACTGGCTCTTTGTTAACTACACTAGAAACTGATCCTGACCCTCCTTTGACACTGTTGACCATATTCGTTAAATCTTCTCCTCCCTTGGCTTCTGTGACTCTGCCCTATGTTGGTTTTCTTTCTATCTTTTTAATCAATCCTTTAGTGCATCCTTTGAAGGCTACTCCTCATCCAGCCTTATCTGGTTCTGTGGGGGTTCCACAGGGCCCTGTCCTTGGTTCTTTTCATTTCTCTCTGTATACTTTACCCCTGAATGATCTCACCTGTAAGCACAAATTCAACTACCATGGGTATAGGGATGACTCACCAACCTACCTCTCTACCCCAGGCACATCTCCTTCTGTTCAAAGTAAAATTTTCCTACACTCCAAGTCATGCCTGCTGCCTCTTCTCAGCCACTGTGGATGATAGCACTATTTTGTCTGTCACTCACTCAGGTTTGTAACCTGAGTGTCATGCTCAACTCAGACCCCTCTCTAGATCCTCTCATCCAGGCTATATCTAAATTTCACCAAGTATTTTTCCAGAACATCTCTAAGATATAGCCTCTCCTATCCAGTCACCATCATCTTGTGTCTCAGTTTCTGCAACATCCTTTCTTTGGCATTGACAAATGTAATCTTGATCAGCTCATATCCACTAAGGGATACTAAGCTCATATCCATTAAGCTCATATCCCAGCCTAGGTAGATAGATTCATACTAGCTCTACTTAAACTAGCACAATACAAATAGCGTATGTGTGGTATTTCAAGCTAGCTGCCTGAATCAAAGCCCATCAAACTCCTGGGTTCAAGTTTGTGCATCTAGTTCAAGTTTCCACACATCCTGCAGTGTCAACACAGCTATTTTTAATGTGCTAGCTCAAGTGAAACTAGTGAGATTCTGTCTACCCAAGCCAGGAGACGTGCTTCTACCTGCGGTGTAGACATATCCACAGAATGCTGTTGTAGCATGTTGCTTTAGACACAAACTCTTTCTTTGCATCCCTCCATTGTCTTCCCCTTCAAATATAAGGTACTTGTCCTAATTTCCAAGGACCTTCATGATCCATATCTGATCCACTATTGAAAGGTTGACTCTTGCCTCCAGTCAATCCATGTTTCCGGTGTCCATCATCCATTTTTCTTCTATACTGCCATTAATACTTGGGTATGTGGGTGCTTCCCATAATCATTCATGAAGCTACCCATCATCCTCCTTCAAATCCATTTTTATAATTCTCCTTTGCCTCCTTGATGCCTACAAAAAAACCTGTGGATGGCAGGCTGCTGGTGTTCTGAGATCAATGCTATCATGCAGCCCAATATTGTCTCATTGTTTCTTATACTCTCCAGTGTCCATATCCATCTGCTATATCGTTTCTTATACTTTGATTGTGGAGCAGGGACCATATGTTGTATTCTGTGTTTGTGCAGCTGGCACAACAAGGGCAAAGTCCATGACTGGTGTTATGATTATACAAATATTAAATAATAAAACAACAAGAACCTCTTGTAGTCTGTGTACTCCATTGGGGATAGAGCTGGAGCTCAGCTTTGGGCACTCCCTCCCTCCAGGACAGAAGGAATGGTTAAAGACTGGAATTGTGTGTGTAGGCAGATTTTAAAACTAAGTGATGGGTAAACTTGTGTCTGGCCAAGAATTGAAAAGTTTGGGTGCTTGTCAGAAGCTTATCCAGCCTTACTCCTAAAGGGACTTGCAATTATTATGCAATCTGTAAAATCAGGATCTCTTCTATATAGCTTTGATCCAGCCAGTCCAGAAACAGCATAAGGAAAGTCTTCTTTGGAGTATGTTGTTACTTTGGGTCCTGGCTGTACAGCGAGCACAGAAGTGTGCACATTTATCATAGACAACCAAAGTTTTCCAACTCTGAAATGGTATTAATTTGGCAGGAATGTTCAGATTTTTATTTTTCCTCTGCTCCAGCTTGTTCATCCCTAATTAAAACCATTAGGGAGGTTTTGCAGTCAGTCACTGGAAATTTTAAAGAACAGATTAGACAAATATGACTCAGGGATGGTCTAGATAATACAGGCAGAAGCTCTTAAATCTGGCACAATCTGGACCACCAACATCCGTGGTCTGTCATGATTTTAGTTAGCCAGATGTTCACTTATGATGGGTGTGGCCAAGTTTCCTGTGGTCCTATAAAGTTTGTTTACAGCCACCAGTCCTGGCTCTCAATGTTCTGTGCCATTATTTAGCTCTAATTTACCACTACATGTCTTCACTAAGGCTATGTCTGCACAGCAACATTATTTCAAAATAGCATAGTCTGCGTCTACACAGCTGGCAGTTATTTTAATATGTCAAAATACTGTCAAGCTGGAGGACATTTTACTCCAACTTCTGTAACCCTCATTTTATGAGGAGTGAGGGAATTTGGAAGAAGAGTATTCTATTTTGAAATAAGTGCTATGTAGACAGCACCAAAACTCGAAATAAGCAATTTCAAAATAAGCTGCACAATTGACATAACTCAAAACAAGCTACACAAATTGAGCTAAGCCCTGCTCTGTAGACATGCCCTAAGAACCCAGTAAGCAGTGGAAGTGCTGTTAATGCTGCTCAACAATAATGACCTCCAGTGGTTCGGCAAATTCTCTGCTTTGGCATCGGGCTAGTCCCAAGGGTACCAAATCAGAGAGAATCAATCTATACTTAGTCTTTTCTTGTGTGCAAGAAACTGGATTAGAAGACCTCTTTAGGGCCCTTTCAGTCCTCTGATTCTGTGATAGTAACCCTCTAGTCTACACTATTTTGTTACCCTTCTGTTTCATCACCTTCCACATCATATCAGATCAGAATTTGTACTCCAGGTCACACCTTCTGGCATTAGCGGCAGCACTCCTGAGTGCCACAACACAGGGTCTCATCAAGGAGCAGCCTTGTTACTGCCCGAGAAGTCCTTTTCTACCTAGCAGGATCTACAAGGGACTAAGCTGTTGGCTCCTGTATACTATTTCCATTTTTGTTTTAGCAAAATCATATTAAACTTGAAAAACTGGTCACACTATGAAGGGCCAAAACAATCTTCTTGCATTGGATATACCAATAGCATTTTCTCTAGGCTATATCATGCACTCCTAATGCAGGCAAAATTCCCATTCTGAATTTAAAAAGACAACCCATTCTCATGACTTTTATCTGAATAAGGACTTCAAATCCATGGCAGGTATTAAGCTCATCTGATTAAGTCAAGTATTAGCCCTTATTACAATATGTTAATTTGGTATCATATACATTAATTGTTGTAAGAACAAGCTCTGCACTCTTTGAACATTGGCTACTAATGCATTTTCATTGAATTCAAAAAGAAAATCCTATTGTGACACAGAAGATCACAATACTGGTTAGATGGCTAAGTACCAACCACTAAGCAAATCCCCATTTTATTATTTCTAGTACTGTAAGGCTGCAGATTCCAATATATAGCTGAAATTTTAATACAAAAAGTTTCTGCAATGTATTAGGAGGAGATTTGCTGTGCTGTGGATGGTGCTATGGGAACTCTATGCAATAACCTCTGCTTATAGAATTATAATTAAATGTACACTGATTTAATAATTCTTCTCAATATCATGGTAAAAGGCATAACGGGGCAGTCGAAAAGGGCTTCCCTTGTCGACCACGGAGCATCCAGACTACACAGTGCGGCAGCCATTTTGATGTAAATGAAGCGGCAATTATTTAAATTGCCGCTTCATTTTCCTATGTCTAGAAAACTAATCTACACGGCTCCGTCAACAGAGCCATGTAGTCTAGACTTACCCTTATTGTCTGTTTAGAGTGAATATAAATGCGTTAAAGAAATGATTTTCTATTTTTTATTGCCTTGTTCAGATCACATATGACTGAAGGGACATAATTCCATTTTTAATTATCATATGTATCATGGCATATGAATAACAATTGTCCATGTTTTCAAAATATTTTCTTTATAGCAATCTGTATATTTAAATTTATTCTTTAGGTCCCTATTTCTGCAGTACTTGTGCAGGTAAAACAGCCATCGAGGATGACTGGAATTTTGCTTCAAAAAAAAGACTGCAGAGTGAGATACAGGGCTTCAAAACAGGGAGCTCAGCAGCAGCATGGCTGCTGCCCAGTGACAACACTGTAGGAGGAGGGTGCAGTGGGGCTGGGAGGCAGCAGGGATGCCTGGCAGGCTGGAGCCCAGCTGCAGGGCTGCTCGGAGACACTGGGAGGCAGTGGGGTTGCCAGGCGATGGGGCTGGAAACCCAGCAGCAGGGCCGCCTGGCAGCGCAGCCAGGAGTCCTGCATTCCTGCTGCCAACCAGTGGCTCTGCTGCACGGCGAGGCTGGGAGACAATGGAGCTGCCCCGGTGGCTGACTGCGTAGCAGCAGGGCCAGGGACCCAGGAGTGGAGGTGCTGAGCAGCGCAGCAAAGAGCCCAGTGGCTCTGCTGCTGCCTGGTGGAGCTTCCAGGTGAGGCTGGGAGGCAGCAGGGCTGCCCAACAACCCTGAAGCCTAAGCGGGGCTGTGCTTGCAGTGGCAGAGCAATATCTCTCTCTGCCTTTTGAACAGCAAGGGTAAACAATTTAATAATGGCCCAGTGAGTCCACTTTATCGGTGACCTGAAAGGTTAGGGGTCAAGTCTGAAATTACATTTTTGGTGGTATGTAAACACATCCGTTGAACTGAACACTGAATCCTGTATCTGAAATCCAAATCACACTCTTGTGCCATTTCTACTCCTTCCCAATTCTCCTGCACTTTAATGAAATGATTTGACTGGTAACATGTGAAACTAGTGTCTGGTAACAGATGGTACAAGCTACTTGTTTGCCATACAGAGGAAAAACACCACAGTTGATTTTCTCAAATGGAATGGGAAGATTCAACAAGAAATTGTCTCACCTTTTATATTTTTTCACACTGAGCTGCTGATGCACATAACTACACACAGTACAGGAATAATGATTCTAGGTGTACCCCACACCTGTTTCTCTATAGTAAGCTAATCTATTTATTCTTTTTAATATTCAGATGTACATAAAAAAATCCAAGAAAACTGAACCGCAAACAAACAAAAAGATCTCAAATGTAAATTGGGCATAGGGCTGAGCAGAGATCAGCAGCCCTGGGACAAATTCCTTCTGGTTTATATCCTATATTACTAGAATTTCATGCTTCACTGTTTCAGTTAGTTATCTATAGGAGTCATGAAGGATTTATTTTATTTTATTTTTATTTTTTTGCCCAGTGCAATCTCAGATTTTTATTTTCTGTCTACTTCCCGTGAAGCAGCAGTGAGGGCCACAGCTAGAGATGGAGCATTGGATGGGTCTCTGAAAGGGCATCCCCCTTTCTTTCTCTCAGTTCATATGTAGGGGCGGGAAAGAATTTTCCTCGAGATCAGCTGTGTACTGACTTTGGGTTTTTTTGGCTTCCTCCGCAGTGTGGGATGTTGGTCACTTGCTGGGATCAAGTATAGCTCATTAATCAATTCCCTGCTACTGAAGGGGCCTCTGGCTTTGACGTACCTCAGTCCCTCCCATTCTCTGCCTGTGACACATAGTTGTCTCCTGTGAACTTCAATATTTTGTCTAATTTTGGTTGTGAGATTTCCTGTGCTCGTGCTGGGTTGTGTGGGTGGCTGTGATATGCAGGAAGTCAGATTGGATAATCTGGTGGTCCGTTCTTGCCTTAACCTCTCTCACTCTAAATACATATACTATTAACGCCAGAGTTTCAAAACTGCTCAGCTCTCAATCCAACCATTGTTTAGAAGCGTACATCTGATAATCTGGATCTGTAATTTATACAGATGGTCGGTAAATCATTGCAGAGTTAGGTATCTTGAATACCCGGGAAGCAAAGAGCCCAAATGAAACCAATGAAGCTTCATGCAGTGATCCATCCTTGCGGTACTCTGCATAGGATTGGAGTCCTAATTCTAAACTACTGAAAATTCTTAACATCGCTGGATGTTATCATCCTTAACTGACCAAATCTCTGTGGGATTTCTGCCCAAATGAGGATTACACTATCAAATCACATTTTTTCCATTGTGTATTGATATAATTTGAACAGAATGAAAATATTCTTTCACAACAAAAAGTGAAAGACGACATGAATTTATATTGTACTTGCTCTTACAACAGTGCATAAATATATTATCTCTGACTAGAACAATAAAGATTCAGCAGAAGGTCAGAGATGAAGAGTTCATTTTTTTAAATACCAAACTACTTTTTAAAAATATTAATTAGGACATTGAGTTTTCTGAATATGAAAAATATCAGTGCAAAACAATAGTCTTTAACAGGGGCTTCTTGCAATGAAAGTTATCCATCTATATTACACAAAAGTTAAAAAGTGATGCATAAAACATCTGTAAGCTCCATGGCACTAACTGACAATAAATACGACTTTGTTAGTGTTTAAGGAAGCCAGGATTACAAGTTATTTTCAAATCAGCTGCATAACTGGTGTGAATTTTGTAAATGAGTTAAGTTTCAATATGGGATTTTAAAAAGCAACTCTACATTGGGCAAACTCTGCTCACATTATGGAAGCAGAGTTGGGTCAATGCTGGGCACTTTTCAAAATTCCACCTGCCATGGATTGAAATAGGAACATATATCTCCACGTATGACCAACATGTCAATCACTATTCTTCCAATCTACTTTATAAGGATTACTTGAATCTTATTACATGGTAACAATATGGCAGCTCTAATGAAGAACACAGTCAAGCATATGGGGATAGTGAGTTTAAGGAAACTGTATATGTGGCTATGGGTTATAGCTGAGCCACTATTAATAATGTCCTCGAAGAATCTTGTCAACTCATTCATTTGTACCTCTGTTCAATGCGAAGTACTCTAAGAAAACAAACTTTATGGGAAAGATTTTGAGCTTACTGACACACGTGCAAATCAACTAATTCCACAAAAGTCAATAGAGTTCACAGATGTAAAACTGGTGTAACCAAGAGAAGAAACTGACCTAAATGCTATCTTCTCTCTCAAGTCCAACAGACCACATACTAAATTTATGGTCAGAAGCTTCAGGGGGTAGCTGAGTTAGTCTGTTACAGAAAAAAAACAACAAATGGTCTGGTAGCACTTTATAGACTAACAAAACATGTAGATGGTGATAGCTGTTTACATGTTTTAATTTTTAAAAATAAATGTTATTTATATTCCTCCTGATGCAAGGAGAATTATGAGCAAAGATATGGTAGGTGGAAAGTGGAGTTGCAATAACAGAATTCTGATGAACTTTTCTAAAAGCCTCTGCAAGACTCTTATTGTGAAAGATAAACACATTATTGCTCTCCATAACACCTCCTATTATTGATTAATGAATTCACTGGATTTCATACTTCTAGGACCGGTTTTGTTCAATATCTTTATTAATGACCTGGATGACGGGATGGATTACACCCTCAGCAAGTTTGCAGATGACACCAAGCTAGGGGGAGAGGTAGATACGCTTGAGGGCAGAGATAGGGTCCAGAGTGACTTAGACAAATTGGAGGATTGGGCCACAAGAAATCTGATGAGGTTCAACAAGGACAAGTGCAGAGTCCTGCACTTGGGAAGGAAGAATCCCAAGCATTGTTACAGGCTGGGGACCAACCAGCTAAGTAGTAGTTCTGCAGAAAAGGACCTGGGGGTTACAGTGGATGAGAAGCTGGATATGAGTCAACAGTGTGCCCTTGTAGCCAAGAAGGCTAATGGCATATTAGGGTGCATTAGGAGGAGCATTGCCAGCAGATCCAGAGAAGTGATTATTCCCCTTTATTCAGCTCTGGTGAGGCCACATCTGGAGTATTGTGTCTAGTTCTGGGCCCCCCCACTACAAAAAGGATGTGGACGCATTGGAGAGGGTCCAGCGGAGGGCGACCAAAATGATTAGGGGGCTGAGGAGAGGCTGAGGAAGTTGGGTTTGTTTAGTCTGCAGAAGCGAAGAGTGAGGGGGATTTGATAGCAGCCTTCAGCTTCCTGAAGGGAGGTTCCAAAGAGGATGGAGAAAGGCTGTTCTCAGTAGTGATGGATGGCAGAACAAGGAGCAAAGGTCTCAAGTTGTGGTGGGAGAGGTCCAGGTTGGATATTAGGAAAAACTATTTCACTAGGAGGGTGGTGAAGCACTGGAATGGGTTACCTAGGGAAGTAGTGGAGTCTCCACCCCTAGAGGTGTTTAAGTCTTGGCTTGACAAAGCCTTGGCTGGGTTGATTTAGTTGGGATTGGTCCTGCCTAGAGCAGGGGGCTGGACTTGATGACCTTCTGAGGTCTCTTCCAGCTCTATGGTTCTATGATTCTAATGTGGACAAACACCAAGATGATATTAGTATACGTGGATCTCCTTTGCAAAATATGTAGAAAAGAAATTTCTCAATTCAGGAAAGCTGACAGGCTTTGGGTGAGAATTTTGCCATTGATTTCAGTAGGGTCAGAATTTCGCTCTGTCCAGAGCTACTCAACATGCAGCCCACGGCCCGTTTGTTTGCGGGCTGCGGTGCGGTTTGGGTTTATGTGGGTGGGATCCACTGGGAACACACTGCACAACGGCGAGGCTTCACCCAGACGGGGTGAACACTGAAAGACGCAAGGAGACGGGCTGGCTGGAAAAGACGGGTACAGGGTTTCTAGCTGCGAGGGAGGAGGTGCCGGGAGTGCCGAGGCATTGTGGGAAGTGTTTTGTATCCATGCCTCTCAGTGTGAAAAAATCTATTTGCATATATATGCAACTGCACTTAAGCTGCGGCCCTTGGCACGTGCTGTGAGTAACATTGTGGCCCCCAGGGCTTCCAAAGTTGGGTAGCCCGGCTCTATGGTCTTAAAATCATTTGGAACTGAGGATGCACAGTGATTTGTAGGAACAAGTTCTATATGGCTGTGACATTTGTTTCATATATTTTACCAATATTATGGTAAGCAAGACTGAAAAAGGGTGAGTTCAGTTACATTGGTCTAGGTTGGCGAATGCCTAGTAGTTAAAATATGGACGACTGAAAGTTCAGAGTTTCCTTCTTCTTCTTTCTTCTGTTGCTTTAACTTGCTAAAGCATGGTGAATTACAGTGGGAAAAGTTGCCTTTTACAAACCAGGGTAACCTATGGGTGTACAATCTGATATAGGTTGAACCTCTCTTAACCAGGGTCCACCAACATCCCTTGTCCAGAAGGGTTGGTGGCTGGGAACCCAGTAGCAGGGCTGCCCTGTGGCAGCAAAAATGGGATCTCAGAAGCGGCAGGGCTGTTGCCCGGTGGCAACACTGCAGGGTATGTGTGTGTGGGGGGGAGGGATGCAGGGAGGCAGCAGGGCTGCCCAGTGGGCTGGAGGCCAGCAGCGGGGCTGCTGCCTGGCAGCGAAACTGCCCAGAGAGACCAGAGGTGGTGGGGTTGAGAACCCGGCAGCGGGGCTGTCTGGCAGCACAACCAGGAGTCCTGCATCCCCACTGCCAACCAGTGGCTCAGCTGTGTGATGGGATTGGGAGGCAGTGAAGCTGGCCTGAGAGACCAGGAGCCTGACCACGGTGGAGCTGCCGAGCAGTGCAGCATAGAGCCTGGCAATACTCAGTGGAGCTGTCAGGTGGGTCTGGGAGGCAGCGGGGGCTGCCCAACAAGGCTGAAGCCCAAGTGTGGTTGCTGCCTGGTGACACAACTGGAGTCCAGCAAGGGAGCTGCCCCGTGAGGCCAGGAGCCTGGCAGCGGGGCCGTGCTTGCAGTGGCAGGGCCGGGAGGTTTGCACTGAGGGGCCAGCAGCAAAGGGAAGCTGGCTGGGAGGTTGGTAGTGAGGCCATGGCTGGGGGGAACCCAGAAATGACCTTCTCTGGTCTGGCAAAATCCCTCATCTGGAACCAGTCAGGTCCTGAGGGTGTCAGACCAGGAAGGTCCAAGCTGTACTACAGTTTTATATTGATTGGTATAAAAAAAACCTAGACAGATAATCATCAGGCAGTTCTAGTCTTCTTAAATGGTTTGTTCTTCCTTTAGAATGCTCCTGCTTGTTGTTGGTTTCAACAGTGGTAACCCATAAGAGTTACTACCCCCTTATCTTCTAGTTTTTATTTAAAATAAAATAAACTCCCCAAAATTGGGAGTTTTTGTTGTTACTGATTAATGTTTTATATATACAGCTGAAAAATAACGGCCATTGTCAGCTCCATGGAAACCTTCCACTCTCCAGTGTTGTAGAAAGAGATGAAGAGGGACAACTGAATAGCAAAGAAGTGGGGTGGGAACAATAGAAGGAAAAAAGAAAAATACAGCAGTGATTGTGTACTTTCATTATACTGAAAGACAGACGATCAAGAAATTACTGTACATCACTGGAAATTACCTGACTGAATAAAGAGAATAGAAAAAGACCTGGTGTAGGGAAAGAAATCCCACTGAAGTAAATGGGATTTCACCCACATACACTAGATTTGAATTAGCCCCACACATTTAAACTAACTTCTACATAACTTCCCAATCCATAAGATCTGGTGGGGTGGGAGTGGGGGTGAGGGGAAGAAGAGTAGAAAAGACATATCTGCATTAAAACTTACGAAGAGATGAGCTACTGAGGGAATCCTAATTTTCAAAAAGATACTTGGACTGTGTATTTCAACTAGATACTGCCATCTTGTAAAGACCTCCTCTTGTTGATTACATTCATACAGTCTATGAAAACTTCTATCCATTAAGATACTTACAATTCTCTATAGAACTTTATACCACCAGTTTATTAAGATGAACAATAGGCTGATTAATCCAATTTAGAAATTCACAAGCACAGTTCTGTAAATGCTAGCAATGCTAATTATGTGTGCAGAGTACTCACCTCCCTGTGGAAAGAACTGAGAATAAATCTCTTTGAAGTTCTCTTCATTAACAATCCCACTGGGACACTCCTGAAGAAAGTCACAGACAAGACATATGAGTAAACTGTCCATTTACCTCAGTGCAAACAAATCAGCTGTTCATACATCCAAGTGATAAAGCTGATATAGATAAATCTGGGATATTACAATACTGAAAAAAAAAAACCAAAATCTGAGTCTTTCTTTCTAAAACAAATATTAATAATTTATCACTTTAAAGCCATTTTTAAATGACCTTCCCATGGAATGAGGTTTTCCTCTATGCCAAGGGGTTAACTGCAGCATGTCTCCCTTCTAACAGAAAAATTATTACATGTCCCCAGGAATGGGTCAGGGGACCAAAGCCTGAACTTAATGGAACCTTGCCTCCTCAGGCAATGGGGACAGCGCCAAAGTCCAAGACCTTCATATCTCGGCAGGGGGCCTATAATATGAGTCCAACCACACAGGATGGAAGTCACCTCAGGTGCTGGGGTTCCAGCTTTGCCCCTGAGCAATGAGGTTCAGGCTTCAGCCCCAAGTCCCTGTCAATCTATTGCCAGCTCTGATGATCCTGTTAAAACTGGGCCCTGACCCACTTTGGGGTCCTGACACGCAGTAGGAGACCTGCTGTTCTATGCCACACACTTACATTTCAGTATCTTCACAGAGCTGGGTGACTGATACAAGCAGCACTAAGCTCTGCTGCAGTCCTTCCTTTATGGGGCTGTCAGTGTAGCCGTGGGCCCTAGGCTACCTCACAACTGTTAACTGACCTTATACTGAATGGATGCCAGCTGCACAGCATGGAGGCAGTATTCCATTCAGACCCCACCACAAGGGCAAAGTATGGGGCTGTTGAGCTCAAAAGAAGCCAGCACAGAAGAGCAAAATCAAGCCCTGAAGATCCTCATTTCCCATTGTTCCTTGTGTGGAGAGAAAGTTAGATAGAGAGAGAAACAAGGCTAAAGGGAAGGCAAATTAGAAGGAAGTGAAACTTGGCAAAGTGAAAAAAGATGACAAGGGGGGAAAAATAGAATGGTTATGTTATAAAATGATATTTGGAGACAGAAGAAATAGAAGGGAAATGATGGCTACTGCAGGAAACTTGGATCTGAGGGTACGTCTACACTAGCCCCCTAGTTTGAACTAGGGAGGCTAATGAGGGTGACCGAAATTGCTAATGAAGCACGGGATTTAAATATCCCGCGCTTGATTAGCATAATCCCGGCCGGTCGCCATTTTGGAAACTGACTAGCCTGAAGTAACTGCCCGCGTCTACATGCAGCAGAGAAGCTGGATTCCAAGAAACCCCTTAGTTCGAATTAACTGTTACTCCTCATGGAATGAGGGATATTTAAATCCTGCGCTTCATTAGCAATTTCGGTCGCCCTCATTAGCCTCCCTAGTTCAAACTAGGGGGCTAGTGTAGACCCTGAGAGATCTGTGTTCAGTTCCTGACTTGGCTTCTGACCCTGGCAATTCACTGAACTTTTCAGTGCCTTTGTTTCCCCAGATATAAAATGAGGATAAGAAAACTGACCTACACTGCCAAGATCTCTAAAAGCCATTGATGGAAAGCACTATACAAATGCAAAGCATTTTTATTAAACAGAAAGGAAAGAAAAGCAAAACTTTAAAGTTAGTACATTTAATTTTTATTTATTGCCATGCTTACCATTTGGAGCAATGGGAAATTAGGAATTCATGGACCAAAACTCAGGAAAGGGGACATGTGAGGTATTGAAAGATAACATGATTAGAATGTAATTTTTCTGCAGACTCATAAAAATCAAAATGAGGAACACTGAATGCATTCATAGTTCTAACAATCTATCCTAAACATCAAATAGGAGTTCAGGGCAGGTGTGGAGGGGTGGGGCAGGGGGAGAAAAAATAATAATAATTCCCAGTTTAGTTTAGTTACATGTAAAACGGGATCTATCGTCTGTCAAAATACATCTCCGATTTGTAGACTAGGATTATTATGTTAGTACCAAAACTGTGATACTTTAGTTTGAACTCATGTATTAATACACCAGTTGAAAGAAATAGTGTTTGAAAAGCAATCCACTTTCATAGAATTGTATAGCAGAAGATCCAAAAATGACCACTTGATGACCTAATCTAATGCTCTGAATTTTGCTGGGATATTAACGTCATTTCCACTGATGTCGTATCACTTCTGTCCTTGGACACCTGCAGTAAATGCATCTTAAGCACAGCTTTTCTACTGGTCAATTGTTCTTGCTAAAAAAGTTCACTGTAAGGTCTAGCCTAAATATTCCTCTCCTTTACTTCTCCTTGTTCTAACATTCCCCGAGAGCCCTTCTCTAAGACCTTTTTCATTGTGCTGACATTCCCTGAGATAGTGGACAGTTCTGTTCTTTCTTTAGTAATTTTATCTTGAAAATATTTAAAGACAAAGATCCTGTGCCCCTCAAATGATCTCTTTTCTAGACTTATAAATTTAACTCTTTTGTGTTAAGAGGGTGTCTTTGGCCCACCAAAGGATAAAATATTTAAAAAAAACTCTGTTTACTAATCTTCAAAACCTTTTATTAAACACATAGAAAAGGAATGAGAACAGTTAAAGGATTTGAAACTGAAAAAAATAAATAAGCCTTTCATCTGAACAATTTCTTATACCGTATTAGCTGTGTGGAGGTTTTTTTTTGTTTGTTTTCTTAAATAGGAGAAAACCTCTGATTGATAGTCTTTTCACATTGAATTAATGATGGTTTTAACTGTTCCTTTTTGGAAAAAAAAAAGTTCATTTAAATGGTTGTATGCTGTGGTCATTGAAGTCAAATCCTGTTTCCTTTAAAAGAAAACAAGATAAACTCACACAAAAGGGGAGACAAAAGAATAGTAAAGATAGAAAATACAGCCTTTGTCTCTGACAATCCCTTTCATTTGCAACTGTAGGAAATTACAGACACAGTTTATGGTCTTATCAGATGCTCCTAAACCTGGCAAATTT
This sequence comes from Pelochelys cantorii, assembly GCA_032595735.1. Lineage (NCBI taxonomy): Eukaryota > Metazoa > Chordata > Testudines > Trionychidae > Pelochelys > Pelochelys cantorii. The sequence continues at coordinate 32,462,349 of CM064331.1, forward strand.
TTACCAGTGTCAGGTTGTCTAAGGCTCTGCTTTCATTTGGCCTTTCTGGGCAAAGGTTTACTGCAGTGTAATCCAAAAGGGAGAGTTTTCTTGTCCAAGTAAGGCAGGCTCTTTTTATCCAGGAGGCAAAAAGAGAAAGACACAACAGAGGAGAAATAAGGAGAGAAAAGAAATGACACAGGAACAAACGCAGAACAGTAATAGATGTTGTTCAGGAGCTAGCCAGAGCTGAAAGAGTGCTAATGTCATTACGCTTCTCTCTTGATGGCTTTGTCTGGTTGGGACCTCCTAGGGCGCCTAGAAGTGACACGGATAATGGGAGGCAGGAGGATGAACTTGTTTCTGCCAGCTCACCCATCCCACTGGCACTTTCAATGTCTTCCAGAAAACAATGCCAAGAAGGGCAGCAACCTGATCCCAATAACATTAAAGACGACAAACCATTTCAGTGATTCTACAAGAGACATTACTTCACGTTTTTAGAATTTTTCAATTTACTTTTAAAAGTCCAATTAATACCAGTCTGCGTGTATTTGATTTGTTTCATCTTGTCCCTCTGAGTATGTTTTAATTTTCACTGAAAATTTCAATTTAATATATACTATAATTCCAAAATATAATGGAGAAATACCTGTGTATTAATTTGGATTCCTCAAATTTAAAAAAAAATTGGTTTCTTATAGTGCCCAATCCAACTCTTAATAAAGACAATGCATGTTCTTCTAATGACTGTAATGGAGCTGGATAATACATTTAATTTGATACTTATAGGATGAGAGCTTAGCAATGAAATTCTAACTTCACAGTTCAGACAAAAACTGGAAAAGTCACTACAAATAAAGGGTTAGTAGTCAGATTTCCAGCACAGATTGGCCTAGAGATACTCAATGAAGCTACTTCTGGGACCTTATAAACCACATAACATCAATACAGGGTAAATTAGTTGTAACTATAGTAAAGAATAAAATTGTCATACACACAGATGAACATAATTTGCTGGGGAAAAGTCAATATGGTTTCTGTAAAGGGAAATCATGCCTTACTAATCTACTAGAGTTCGAGGGAGTCAACAAACGTGGACAAGGGGGGATTGAGTAGGTATAGCGTACTTAGATTTCCAGAAAGCTTTTGACAAGGTCCCTCATCAAAGGCTCTTAATTAAAGTAAATTGTCATGAGATAAGAGGGATGGCCCTTTCATGGACTGATAACTAGTTAAAAGACAGGAAACAAAGGGTAGGAATAAAGGGTAAGTTTTCCGAATGGAGAGAGGTAACTAGTGGGGTCCCCCAAGGATCTGTACTGGGACCGATCCTATTCAACTTATTTATAAATGATCTAGAGCATGGGTTCCCAAACTGGGGGGCATGAAGAAATTCCAGGCGGGGCACGAGGCACCCGGCTCCCCCTCCCCCATTAAGTTTTGCTGCCTCAGTCAGTTATTTTCTTTTTTTTTTTTGCTCAACAAGTTTTGCTGCTATTTTGGGGGGGAGGGGGGATGTGAGGGTTTTTCAAAAATCAAAAAGGGGGGCATGATGCTGAAAAGTTTGGGAACCACTGATCTAGAGAAAGGGGTAAACAGTTAGGTGACAAAATTTGCAGATGATACTAAACTGTTCAAGATAGTTAAGACCAAAGCAGGCTGCGAAGAGCTTCAAAAAAAATCCAACTAAGTGATTGGGCAACAAAATGGAAAATGAAATTTAATGTTGATAAATGTAAAGTAATGCACATTGGAAAAAATAATCCCAACCATACATACAATATGAAGGGGACTAATTTACGTACATACATACATACAATTTACAATGTACATTGTACATACATATATAAATTGTACATACAATGTATGTATCTACGTACGTATGTATGTAGGTACATACATATATACAATATGATGGGGACTAATTAAAGTATAACTACTCAAGAGAGAGCTCTTGGAGTCATTGTGGGTAGTTCTCTGAAAACAGTCACTCAATGTTCAGCGTCACTCAAAAAGCAAACAGAATGTTAGGAATCATTTTTTTAAAAAAGATAGAGAATAAGACAGAGAACATGTTAGTGCCTCTATGTAAAACCATGGTACGCCTACATCTTGAATACTGCATACAGATATGGTTGCCTCATCTCAAAAAAAGATATATTGGCACTGGAAAAGTTTAGAAAAGGGAAACAAAAATGATTAGGTGTTTAAAACAGGTCCCATATGAAGAGAGATTAAAAAGACTGAGACTTTTCATCTTAGAAAAAAGGAGACTAAGGGGGTATATGAGAGAGGTCTAATAAACCATTCCTGGTGTGAAAAAAAGTGAATAAGGAAAAATTATTTACTTGTTCCCATAACATAAGAACTAGGGGGCACCAAATGAAATTAATAGATAGCAGGTTTAAAACAAACAAAAGGAAGTTTTTCTTCACACGGTGCATGGTTGGCCTGTGGAACTCCTTGCCAGAGGAGGTTGTGAAGACCAAGACTTTAACAGAGTTCAAGAAAGAACTAGATACATTCATGGAGATTAGGTCCATCAATGGCTATTAGCCAGGCTGGGTAGGAATGATGTCCCAAGCCTCTGTCAGAGGCTGGGAATGGGTGACAGGAGAGATTGAAGACTTGAAGATTCCCTGTTCTGTTCAATCTCTCTGGGGCACCTGGCATTGCCCACTGTCGGAAGACAAGATACTGGGCTAGATGGAGCTTTGGTCTGACCTAGTATGGCCATTCTTATGTTCTTATGTATCACATGGTTTAAAAATGATGATTAAACTGCTTTTGGCCAAATGAAAGAAATTGAATTACTTCAGAACTATGTGGAAGAGTTCCGCTAGAAATAGTCTCCATAAAGTGCTGAAAGAGCTCAAATGAAACTTTACTTGGAACAGCAAACTATGTTTAACAAAAGTTGATATTGCCCTGTGAATTGTGTGTTAAGGATCTTTGTTCTGATTATCCTTGCAAGAAAGTCCATTGAACACATTATGTGACACTTCACAACAATGATGGACCAATGACATGTCACCATTTACTACACACAGTTGTTCCTTTCAGATTAGCTTTCCTATGCATACTTGTCCTGTGTGGGATATAAATGTCAAACAGTTGAAATAAAAGAAAAGAAACTAGTTTACTAGTAAACTAGTAATAAAAATTATTCTAATATTTTATTACTTTATGAAAATATCTTGAGACAATTAGAAACCGTCCCACCTTATTTTCAGCTAAGAATCCAGGATAAGAAAAGAAAAGGTTGTTATACGGCAGTGGTCACCAACCAGTAGATCGGGATCTACCGGTAGATATTGGAGCCTTTGACAAGTGATCCTGACTCGTTTGGCCAAGAGGCTATCAAGCACTGGCACTTCAGTTGCCCCTCCACCCACTCTCATGCTGCTCCTGCCTTTTGCCTTGGAGCTGTGTCCCCCTCCCCTCCCCCCCCCACCCGGGAGCATCCTGCTTACAGTGCAGGATGTGGGAGGGGGGGCGCTGAAGTCAGGGTGTCTCTCCTCCCTCCACTCTTGTACCCAGAGAGATTGATAGCTTCCCAGCCAAACCAGTCAGGATCACTTGTCAGAGGCTCCAAGATCTACTGATAGATCTCAATCTACAGGCTGGTGACCACTGCTCTAAAACCTAGTACTTAGGGTCTGATCCTGATCCCATTGAAATGAGTAAGAGCATTACCACTTCAGTGCAAGCAGGAATGGACTCTAAGCAGGTTACCAATGAATGCTTAACAGTTGTGGCCTGTAATCTTCAGAGCAAAAAGCATAGCATGGCTGTCTTTAGTTTTTGGTTTTTCTCCCTTAACCCTGCCCTCCACCAATTCCTGAACAGCAATGCCTTCCTTCTTTTGCATCAACTTAAAAGTCTCTGCTCCAATTCTCTGATAGCTTATCTGAATTACCTTTTGGTCACTGCCACCATATAGTTCCCTCCAGCTAACCAAGAACCACTAACACAGTACTTGCCCACTTCTTCCTTTCAATGCTATTACTCATTTGCAGGCTGAAGAAAATTGAAGAAATACTTTGTACTTTAAAGAGCTGTCCATTTGATGGTCTCATGCTTTACAAATTAAGCCCACAAAACTCCAATACAGTAGATACATTGCAATATGGTTTATCAATGAAGCAATGGAGTTTAGCATCTCATCCTTAGATGACACAGTGAGTCTGAAATTAAGCTGAAAATAGAACATATTTCCTGGCTTTGTGTTATGCCTTAGCACAAAACTGTCCTTCCAATTGGGTATTGTCAAACACTAAGGGTGAGTGTGGGAGAAAAGGGAAAATCTTTATGATTCTAGGACATCTACCTTTAACTAGATCACTTGTTCATCTAAAAAAGCCACTTAATTAAATGACCAGTTAATTGGCTTCAGTGGGACTATTTAGATACATAAGACTTCATAATATTTGGTCCTAACTTTGTTCAACATTTAAACCGTTTGTATGAATTATGCTATATGTAATACAATAGGTTGTGATATAATTTATATTCAACATAAAATATAATTTCAAGTAAAATTTTTAGTAAATTTCAATTAAAAAATTAGTCCTGATCCTGACTGATACTGCACACTTATCATTCAACTGCCACTCTAGTAGTCACTTACTAACATCAGGGCCTTAATGTCTTCAACAAAGATGTGATACCCTCTCATTGTATGGATATTAACATATTAAAGAATATGAACATAACATAATTAGAGGCAGAGTTAGATGAATATTTTTTGTATACTCAAACTTCACCGTGGAAAGATCTGTTCATGAAGCACTCTTTTGTAAAGAACAAATCATGTCAAGTGAATCCGATAGCTTTCTTTGATAGGATAATGAGTCTTGTGGATAAGGGAGAAGCGGTGGATGTGGTATACCTAGACTTTAGTAAGGCATTTGATACAGTCTCGCATGACCTTCTTATCAATAAACTAGGCAAATACAACTTAGATGGGGCTATTATAAGCTGGGTGCATAACTGGCTGGATAACCATTCTCAGAGAGTACTTATTAATGATTCACAATCCTGCCGGAAGGGCAGAACAAGTGGAATTCCGCAAGGGTCTGTTTTAGGACCAGTTCTGTTCAATACCTTCATCAACAATTTAGATACTGGCATAGAGAGTATGCTTATTAAGTTTGCACATGATACCAAGCTGGGAGGGGTTGCAACTGCTCTGGAGGATAGGGTCATAATTAATAATGATCTGGACAAACTGGAGAAATGGTCTGAGGTAAATAGGATGAAGTTTAATAAGGACAAATGCAAAGTGCTCCACTTTGGAAGGAACAATCAGTTTCACACATACAGAATGGGCAGTGACAGTCTAGGAAGGAGTACTGCGGAAAGGGATCTAGGGGTCAAAGTAGACCACAAGCTAAATATGAGCCAACAGTGTGATGCTGTTGCAAAAAAAAAAAGCGAACATGATTCTGAGATGCATTAACAGGAGTGTTGTGATCAAGACACGAGAAGTCATTCTTCCGCTCTACCCTGCCCTGATTAGGCCTCCGTTGGAATATTATGTCTAGTTCTGGGCACAACATTTCAAGAAAGATCTGGAGATGCTCCAGAGAAGAGCAACAAGAATGATTAAAGGTCTAGAAAACATGACCTATGAAGGAAGACTGAAAGAATTTGGCTTGTTTAGTTTGGAAAGGAGAAGACTGAGAGGGGACATGATAGTGGTCTTCAGGTATCTAAAAGGGTGTCATATGGAGAAAGGAAACATTGTTATCTTTGGCCTCTGAGGATAGGACAAGCAGCAATGGGATTAAACTGTAGCAAGGGAGGTTTAGATTGTACATTAGGAAAAGCTTGCTAACTGTCAGGGTGGTTAAACTCTGGAATGGATTGCCTAGGGAGATTGTGGAGTCTCCTCTCTGGAGATATTAAAGAGCAGGTTAGACAGACATGTATCAGGGATGGTCTTGGTATTGGGTCCTGCTGAGAGGGCAGGGGACTGGACTTGATGACCTATTGTGGTCCCTTCCAGTTCTAGTGTTCTATGATTCTATGACTGCACTATCATCGGACAGCAATTTTGTTATCATCTGAATGGATTTATTGTACATACATCCTTCTAGGAGCTGGCATTAACAAAAAATATGTTGTGTAATGGTGGGCAAATATCATATTGAGTACAAAATGCTACTTGAATACAAACTCAGATTTCCAAATAGTTACCCAGAGTTTAGTTGCAGTATAAGTGAAGTTACAGTCACGCAGGCCAGAGTGACAAAAATGACAGCAGGAATAACATTATAATTTATCACTGTGACAGACTGTATTCAAATACCCTGTTCAGCTAATTGTATTTGAAATATCATTGCATCTCAGCTTGGCAGGGAAATCTCATTCCAGCCTCCATTTAAATGAAAGGAAAGGGTAATACCTCTTAAATTTGTTCTCTATGAAACATTGATGAAGACGAATCAGAAATGGCAGTGCTAAAGGTTGTCTCTTGCTAGAATGCTCTTTTGCTATAACAGTGACACATGACAATCAAAAGCGTGCCAGTGACAATACTCAAACATTCAATGGGACTCTGAAATCCAGTTTCTGCCCTTGTGCCTGCAGGCATACCATACAAGTCAACTAGAAGTCTATGGGAGCATATTCAAGGGCAAAATTTGGCCTTCTTTTGTTGTACACTCAGCGATCCAGTATACTTTTCCTTATTCTTAAATAGATCTAATACAAGTCTAATTTTTCAAGAACTGGATAAGCAATACAAAATTTACTGGGGGTAAGTACAAATAATGGCGGAGCAGGTCCAACCATCTTTGAATAATAATGCTTCAACAACACAGCAGTAATGTGTTCAATAATGGATTATTTTGTAAGGTTAGGTCTACGCTAGGGGATAAATTTGAATTAAGATATGTAACTCCAGCTACGTTAATTGCATAGCTGGAGTCGAAGTATCTTAAACCACAGTGGGAGGTTGATGGGAGCACACTCTCCCTTCAACCTCCCTTACTCCTTGGAGGAGGAGGACTACTGGTGCCGACAGGAGAGCCCTCTGAGTTTGAATTAGAATAGCTTCACTAGACCCGCTAATTCAAACCCCAGAAGATCGACTGCAGAAGCTTCAATCTTCTCTGTAATGTAGAGAAATCCTAAGGGTAATTTTCATTACTGTAACAATTTATTCCTGACACAGATATTCTGTTAGGTAATCATGACCTAGCTACTGCATCTTAGGACAAGTAGTATTCCAATATGATCTTCAGTACACTATTTGTGATAAGACTGTATTGCCTCTTAACAGCTATTATTTATTCCCTCCTTAATCCCTTGACAATGTAATTTTAAAACTCCCAATTCTAAATGCTAATGAAAAACTACAGTGGAGACTGATTCTGCAAGATGCTGAGTGCCACTTTTAATACGCTGAACACCTTTACATCATGCTATGAGGTGTTCAGCACTCCATAGAATCACAGAAATGGAGGGCTAGAAAGGATCTTGAGAAGTTACCTTGTCCCGTCCCTTGCACTGAGAGATCACCAAGTGCACCTAGACTACACCTGACAGGTATTTAACTTGTTCTTAAAATCCTCCAACGATGGGGATTCCACAGCCTTCCTTGGAAGCCAGCTGCTCTGCTTAACTATTTTTATAGTTAGAATTTTTTCCTAATATCTAACCTAAACTTCTCTTGTTGCAGAGTAAGCCTATTATTTCTTGTCCTACCTTCACAGACAAGGAGAAGAATCGATCACTATTCTCTTTATAATAATCTCTAATATAGTGGAAGACTATTAATTCTCCCACCCCCGAGTCTTCTTTTCTCAAGATATGCCCTTTTCTAACCTTTTATTAACATGACATGACAACACTCTTATCTGAGTGTTCACTATGAAACTGTTAGAGACAGATTTTTAAAGGTATTTAGGCACCTAACTTCCATTAAAATCAATGGGAATTAGTGCCTAAAATACCTTAAAATGTGGCTCTCCATGTTCAGCAGTAAAGAGTGACAGATGTGTCAAGTAAAGAGTGACAGGTGCACAGGTGTTCAGATACTATACTGATGGGATATTATTTTTCCCCAACAAATAACTAGGAACAGTAGCAATATCTCCACAGAAGGCTGCAGATGATATTACAAACTGAACTCTCATCAAGCTAGAGAGAGTATGTATATGTGGGCCTCTAACTTGTAGTGTAGCCTATGTGTTTATATTGGAGAAAGCAAGGTCAAAGATGTGCATCTTTCACTTAGAATGGAAGATGGTGAGGGTTGTGTGACTCCCATGGGAATTTGTTCCATAGTCTTGAACTAGCTCCCCAAGAAATCTCAGCTGTGAAGGTAACAGAGCTTTTTTATAAGATTAAACCAGTATGTCCATTCAGTAAGTGGACCTTGTTAACTTGCCAATTATAAACACAGACCTGACAACTAGGGCAGGAGACAAGGGTACAGATCAGCTAAGCAGTCCTAAATAAGGAGTCTAACAACTGGGAAAGGTGACCATTACGTCTTTTGAATTAATGCTGATTTTGTTATAACTGGTGCACTTAAAAGCTATAAAGAAACAGTGCCTCTGAGCCTCAAGACAAAGGAGCCTGTTGTCTATAACAGAGGGTGAGCTTGTGCTGGTTACATGTTTTATCCCTTTTCATGTTAATTAGACTCAGCTTCGAATTAGGTGTTTCTGTACTTCCGAATCTGCATGATTTGAGTACTAGCTGTATTTGCAGTGCTTCAAGAGATTAGAGCAACAGTAATCTGTATAATTTTCCTTCCACCTCTGATTAGTGTGAATGAAACACAGACCTCCTCATGATTTTTATATCTGAAATATACTGAGCCAAGTGATAATTCTCTCATAGCAATTTCTTACAATACCAAATACATCACCCTAGCTAGGAGTTACAATATGAATTTTTATTTTGTGATTAAATATCCAACTCTAGTTTTGCTCAGAAACAGGACTGTTCTGAGTTTAATTGATTTGCATTTGCAACATGGTAAATTTGTTTCAGATTCCATGGTCAAGGGTCTGTGGCTCTTAAGGAGAATAACTATCCTCAGCAAGCCACTGGTCAAAAGTTTCTCCAACTTTTCTCCCTCCCCTCTCCCAATATCTGATTCTGATAGCCAAACTATTGTCATCTCTCTCTCTCTCTCTCTCTAGAGATTAAAAACAGAACTCTGAAAATGGGAGCACACTAAAGCCGAACTAGCACATTTTATCTTTCAACTGATTTAATGAATAGACAAAAATTTGGGCTTTTTGCCAGGAAGAATTTTTTGTCAATTCACTTCAGCTAATAATGTCTCTTCTTCCCACTGTCTTTAATAGAGGTCATGCCTTTGCAGAATCAGTCGTTTTTCAATTTGGGAAATATAAAAAGATGAGATCCTGACAGCAGAAGGCAAGTACCAAGAGAGGAAGAAGGGAGACAGGGAGGAGTTAAATTGACATCAGATTTAAAAATAAAGTGGGGTTTGCTTTGAGTTTTTGCAACAATTTTGTTAGGTATCCAAAAGCATTTACATGAGGGTGCAATAAATCTAAATATTATTATTGAGGGATGGGCATAAGATGTCTCTGACTTTTCCTACTTCTGAGGCAGACTGACCTTCAAAACTGCATTCTCTGTATCCAGATGAGTGAAGTTAAAGTTTGACCAAGGGAAAATATAGAGACTGTAAAATTAAAATACAGAGAACTAGAGCACACAGTAAAAGATTGTTTGTGACTGCAGTAATCTGTCAAGATGTCTGGAGTGTTCAGTTTTCTTTTTTTCATCATGGTCATTATAGCAGAATCTTGACTCCTCAGGCATTAGTCTGCATCTACCTCAATTTCCTTCCTTTATCAAACAAAATTACTTCCCCTTTTGGGTCTGTTTTTTTAATATAAAATAACAGTTCCTCTCAAAATTAGACTATCCCACACTCCTTCTTCCATGTATACCATTCATTATGCTCCTCTTATAGGTTCCTAATGCCTGCTAAAGCATTTTTGTTTTTGATCCTGGCTATAGGCAGCTTCATGCATGCCTTTCCCTATGCCTGGGAGGGAGAGCTTCACTCCTTGCCCTCTCTGACCCTCACTCTCGTCTCGATGTTTTCTTGCTCCCTAAAAGAATCTTTCCTCTTTACCTTTGTATCGGAACCCAGACCTAAGTTCCCCAAGTCCCTTTGAACAGGGATATTCTACCAGGCCTGTCTGGGCATCTTCAGAGGGCCTCTCCCTGGTCTTTCCTAGACACTAATCTCTCCCTTGCTGACACAGCAGGCTTGTTGTTTTAGGAAATGACATGCACAGGCTACTATCATGTGATGCCAGGTCACTCGACCCAATCACAAGCCCATCCCCAAACCCATCACCTAGGAGGCAGATAACCAGGCATAAGAAGAGTTGAGTCCATCTATTCCTAACGGGACTTTTCATCCTGTAACATTCCAAGAATCTTCTTTTGCATTGTCATTTGCGAAAGATTCTTTTGCCTGGGTGTAGAAAGCAAAAGGAAGGTTGCATAGAGAGCTTCTTCCCTACCCACAGAAGCAGAGCAGGATGCAGCATGTAAGAGAGCATGCTAGTGATACAGATTCACTCTAGTATGTACAACAGTCCCATGGTGGGCAGCAGATAAGTCTGTCCAGTCGCTATCTACCCCTATTCAGTAGACAGGAAGGAGCTGTATACCCTAACTAAGCAGCTTCCCAGACTGCTCTCTTGAATCCTACACCAGTTAGAAGGATCTCTCAAGCAGAGAATACACTACTAGCATTCCTTCCTGTGCCAGGACAGGATTCCACTCTATGGATTTTACTCTATACACCCTTCAGTTATGAACACAGTTGATTTACAGATGACAAGGCATGAAATTATCTATTCACGTGAGTAAGTCATTCAGCCAGTTTTGAAACCTCAGGCAAGAAAAAAAACCTAAATGAAAACTAGTCAGTTAGTAAGCCAATTATGCCACAGAGATTAACCCATGGTTAGCTGAAGATGTTTTCACTTCAAGACAACACCTTTAAGGTCTTTTTCTCAATATTGTATTAGGCTTATATGGTTGTTAACTATATACTTGTCTAGTAATTTAAGCTCAGCATTTGATGTACCTTAACACTGATAATCTAACAGAGAATGTCCCACAAATTCTAAATACTTGCTCTGTTAGCTACACATTACAGCCTTGGCCTCAATGGTTTTAACTGGGAAAAGATACATTGCCTGCTCTCCTTTTGGATAGCAATACTGCGTGGGACTGAGAGATTAGGGGAGGGGAAATGTGACCAGATAGCAAGCATGAAAAATCAGGATGGAGGGTGGGATACAAATCAGAAATAATCTTTATGAAAAGGACTGGCATAGTTACACCTGGAGCAACAAGCACAATTTTGAGCAACATATTAAAGAAAGAACATCAAAAGGTACATAGGTGCTGTAACTAGAATTGTTGAGGGTGCTGCTGCACCCCGGCTTGAAATGGTTTACATCATATGTAGGTTTACAGTTGGGTTCAATGGCTCTCCGTACTGTCACTATACAAATTGTTCCAGCCCGTTGAGAAGGTAGGAAAAGAAACACTAGAGGGTATAAGAATGATAGCAACCTGGAAATAGTAATTATGAAAAGACCTTAGGGAAATCACGGTTTATTATTATTATTAGAGAAGAGGAGATTTTGAGGTCAAGGATGTATAGATGAAAAGAACATTTATTCTGGACATAAGGAAAATTACCCAAATGGGAGATTCTACACATCCCCTGTACAATAACTTCTCAAGTAAAGTAGTAGAAACCCTAACTCCAGAAACATTTGTTTGAACAAAACACTAAAACATATCTTTGCCTTCTCTTTGTCCCATTAGTCAGTCAACAGCTCCCGTGCTTCATCTCAGCCATACCAGTTGAGTTCATCCTCCATAAGCAACTGGCAACTGCAAATAGTTGAGGTGAGACAATGGCAGACCCCCTTCTCCACAACACTCTGCCATGGTCAACTTACTGGTGACTTCCAAAGCACCCTTCAGGAACACCCTCTTGACAATGGCATCTGCTTTGGACCATTGCATGCTGAAAGGTCACCCATATCACTCATCCTTAAGACTGCCAGCTACATCTTCTCTGGAATGCCCCTTCGGGCAGTTGAAGACCACAATCAAATCCACCCTCCCACTAAAGAAGCCAAGTTCCCTCAGCCTCCTTTTATAAGGCATGTGCCCCAGCCCCCTAATCATTTGAGTTGCCCTTCATTTGACTTTCTCCAATTTTTTACCATTGTTTTGTAGTGGGGAGCTCAAAACTGGACACAATACTAGATGTGGCCTTATCAGTGCTGAATAGAGGGGAATAATCACTTCCCTCAATTTGCTTCAAGATCTGGCCTTCTAGGTCTATTCCCTGATTTATGGTCTTGGAGCATGGTCAACAAACGGGAGTCTATGATAACAGCTCAGTGTGCCTAGGAAAGTCTGTTTGAATACATTGAGATGTTACAAAAAGCTCATACTTGTCTTAGACTCTAGAAGGACAGATCTTGAGTCATTATAAATCAGCATTACTCCACTGGTTTCATGAAGCTATGCCAGTTTACACTAGTTGGCAATATTGCACAAATACTTTTTCTCCTAGCAAACAAGATAGGTAAAATATTTACTATCATGTGGTGTTTCTTGTATCTGAAAACAGAGAGAAGGTTTGTAGTATAAATATGTATGTTACTTCTCCTAGATTGCTCAGCAATGTTTACGTACAGCAAATACATGCCATAAGAACAAAGATTAAATCTTTTTTGTATGTACAATAATGTACAATCATCATACTTAGATTTCTCTTTCCATTCCCTGCTCTAATTCTAGAAAATGTAGTAAAAGAAAAATACATGGTTTTACTGTTATATACATATAACTCAGTTGAATTCTCTGGAGTTGCCCCTGTGTAACTGTGAACAGATTTTTGTTAATCATATTTAGAAGTTAATAAAACTAAAAGAAGTTATTTCCCAGCAGGATCAGAAGTATTTAATCTCTTCTTCACTACAGACATAATTTTCTCTGAACTGTCTCATTGAAACACCTTTCCACGTAGCACAACTGCTAACATTTGGTCCTTGATTTTAACACCTCTTTTTGAAGTTAAAAGCACAATAGAAATGTTTAATTTATTTTTTCTTGATAGATCTTTCAACAATTCCACATCAAATGAGAGTTATGAGGATGATTTGGGAAAACTGGTACCTGTGCGAGCTGGTTGCAAAGACTGTAAAAGAGATTTCTGCTTGTTCTGTTCTCATGAGTCAATTATATTTTTTCCCATCCCTCTGTTCTTACTGAACTTTTCTAATTGCACTCTAAGGGCCTGATTCCTGGTTGTTCCCAAACTCCACTCAGTTTGTGAGTAATATCTTTATGCCATCTTTGCACGTCCCTGGAGAAGCTTCAGGTCTTCCCTTATGTGTAGCTATCTACCTATATCTCTAAGGAGCCAATGAGGTAACTGGAGATGATGGGAGTAGGGAAGTATGCTCAGGTTGCACCCCTTACCCCAGTCATACCCATTCACTAGGGGCAGCTGAGTCACAAAATAACTATGCTATAGGATATGCTTACTAGCTATTTCTGCTTGATGTTTGCCCTCCTTGCACTGGAAAACAGTGTACAGAGACAGAAATGTAATGATAAATCAGACCCTGTATTCTTGTCCTGTGTCTGTGAAAATAAGCTCCCTAGAGGAGACTAAATAATTAAACTTCTTTAATATAATGCCAAAAGGCTACACTAATATTTTATAAACAGCCTACGAATCCCAAATGTCTGTTTGTTCAAAGCTAACAACAACTATCAGAGTTAATTAATGATTCCAGGCCTGCTGGAGAGTTCGGTCACAGTGTATTTCTTTCTTCAATGTAATTTTGTTAAAAATGTTTAATATTTGTTAACACAAAGGAAAATTGCTATTACTAGACCAAATACCACTGTATAAGAACAGATTAAGTCTGACCACCTAAGAATTGGCACATCTTATTGTATTTGTTTGTTACCACATCTTATCCCATTGCATTTGTTTCATCCATTTGCCACACATTTTGCCTCCTGAACTGTAAGCTATTTTGGGATAGGGATTATTGTTTATTATGTCTGTACAAGCCAAGCTCAATAGGACCCAAACTAGTTGTGGTTTGAGAGTCCCCTTTGTACACACGCATGATGATGATCACTTTTCTAATCTATCTTTCAGCTATATAATCTGGCAATATTTGGGACTAAAGGCCTTTGGTAAGTGTCCTAACTTACATGTTTATAGATTCAGAAACAAGAGGCAGAGCTAGAAACAGGACTATCTAGAACATAGTCCCCCATGTCTCTGGTAGCCCTGGAACTCTAGGGGGGGTCACAGAAATTTGTCTGAAGATGAGGAACAGCCTGAAACAGAGGAAAGAGAAGGTCTCTTGTTTTTCAGCATGAGAGCAGAACATACTTTCCTATGGGAAGCCCCTGAACCTCCTGGCTGACATTTCAGATATTCCCAGGACCTAGCTGGAAAGAAAGTCATCATGGATATTGAGAAGTCACATTTTCGAGCATATAATATTAATGACAAAGTAAAGAATTAGAGTTGAAATTGGTGAAGAAAATGCATGTGTGTTATAAACAAAAGGCCCAGACTAGCAAACAGAAGGAAGCCCTTGAAGATAATGAATTATAAGGCCAGAAGGAATGAAATAGGGAGGATATCTGGTTCAAATAACTAATGAGATAGGGGAAAGTTCATAAAAGGAAGACCCCCTGACTGATAGGGTTGATTGCAGATGGCTTTAAATAAAAGAGAATATCTTAAAAAGAGACATTATGGCCCTTCCCAACACACATACACCCATGTTAAAACCTATGTGAACCCAGCTGCAATGAAAAAACCCCCAACCTGTTGGTCAGCAAGGAAGAGGGAAGGAAAGGCCATGGGAAGAAAGGAGGTTGTAAATCTTTGTGTGAATAAGGCTGGAAAAAAGAAGACTTGCCTCGTATGGATTTTAAGCTGCAGTCAGTAAGTAGCAATTATATCACTGGTATGTTGAAGGGTATAAAAATAAACTCTTAAAGACTTCATTGGTAATATCTGCCTGACCACATTGGAGCCAACCAATATGGGTCTCATCTGCCTTGGTTTTAACCCATTTGTAAGTATCTTGAGCAAATTCTTATATATCTTTTGTTACTGTAGTGACTTCATAATAAATAATAATTCTAACTCATCAGGACTGCTCAGACACTATTCATTTGCAACCCAGATCCGCTCCTTCCTCTCACCCCACTTCTCCCTCATTTCCTGATGAACCCCAGCCAGATCTGCTTATAACTTTGTGCCCCATGAGAAATGTGCTTCCCCATCCCAGGAGCTAATTATGGGGCTTCATGCAGAGGTAGCAGGTAACTATATTGCTGAGGAGGGCATTGGTAGGATAAGTAACAGTGCCACAGGCAACCTAAGATTATTACTAAAGGGTGGGCATTTTGAAGTTGTGCTTTGGGCCAGTACATGAATCAATAAATCATCCCAACACATCCAGCTGCAGAGGGATCTCATCTTCCAGGCATTCCACGTAACACATAGCCCTAATCCACCAATCAGAGTACCTCATCCAATATCCCATCTGCAGTCCTGTCTGACTCTGGAGCCAGCTTGCTCTACCTTCCCTTTTTAGCTCCCCATTTTGAAAATTATGCTTTGCATCCACTTCTGGCTTCCCACACGTGCCACAGAATATCCAACAGATCTGGGGTGGTGATGTACCTACCCAGGTAGAAGAGGCTTTTTTTAAACAACTAACAAAATCATCCAAAGTGCAAGACTTGGTGGTGATGGGGGACTTCAACTATCCAGACATCTGTTGGGAAACTAACACAGCAGGTCACAGACTATCCAATAAGTTCTTGGACTGCATCGGAGACAACTTTTTATTTCAGAAGGTTGAAAAAGCTATTGGGGGTAAGCTATTCTAGATTTGATCTTAACAAATAGGGAGGAGCTGGTTGAGAATTTGAAAGTGGAAGGCAGCTTGGTTGAAAGTGATCATGAAATCATAGAGTTCATGATTCTAAGGAATGGCAGAAGGGAGAACAGCAAAATAGAGACAATGGATTTCAGGAAGGCAGATTTTAGTAAGCTCAGAGAGCTGGTAGGTAAGGTCCCATGGACCTGAAGAGTGTTGAAAGTTTTTCCAAAGGGACATTATTAAGGGCCCAAAAGCAAGCTATTGCTCTGCAAAGGAAAGACAGAAAGTATAGCAAAAGTCCGCCTTGGCTTAACCAGGAGATCTTGCATGATCTCAAAATAAAAAAGGAGTAATATAAAAGTGGAAACTAGAACAAAGTACAGAGGATGAATATACCCAACAATACAGGTATGCAGGGGCAAGATTAGAAAGGTTAAAGCACAAAACGAGCTCAAACTAGCTACAGACATAAAGGGTAACAAGAAGACTTTCTATAAATATATTAGAAGCAAGAGGAAGACCAAATACAGGGTAGGCTCATTGCTCAGTGATGAGGGAAAAGCAATAACAGGAAACTTGGAAATGGCAGAGGTGCTTAATGACTTCTTTGTTTCAGTCTTCACCAAGAAGTCTGATGATGAAGGAATGCCTAACATAGTGAATACTAGTGGGAATGGAATAGGTTTAGAAGACAAAATAAAAAAAGAACAAGTTAAAAATTACTTAGAAAAGTTAGATGTCTGCAAGTCACCAGGGCCTGATGAAATGCATCCTAGAATACTCAGGGAGCTGATAGAGGAGGTATCTGAGCTGTTAGCTATCATATTTGAAAAATCATAGAAGATGGGGGAGATTCCAGAAGACTGAAAAAGGGCAAATATAGTGCCCATCTATAAAAAAGGAAATAAGAACAACCCAGGAAACTACAGACCAGTCAGTTTAACTTCTGTGCAAGGAAAGATAATGGAGTAAGTAATTAAGGAATTCATCTGCAAACACCTGGACGATAATAAGGCAATAGGTAACAGCCAGCATGGATTTGTAAAGAACAAATCATGTCAAACCAATCTGATAGCGTTCTTTCATAGGATAACTATAGGGAATAATTCCATTTGCCCCTATAACAACGAATCTTGTGGATAAGGGAGAAGCGGTAGACATGGTATACCTAGACTCTAGTAAGGCATTTGATACGGTCTAGCACAATCTCCTTATCAATAAACTAGCCAAGTATAACTTAGATGGGGCTACTATAAGGTAGGTGCGTAACTGGCTGGATAACAATTCTCAGAGAGTAATCATTAATGGTTCATAATGCTGCTGGAAATGCATAACAAGTGGGGTTCTGCAGGGGTCTGTTTTGGGACCAGTTCTGTTCAATATCTTCATCAACGATTTAGATATTGGCATAGAGAGTATGCTTATTAAGTTTGCAGATGATACCAAGCTGGGAGGGGTTGCAACTGCTTTGGAGGATAGGGTCATAATTCAAAATGATCTGGACAAATTGGAGAAATAGTCTGAGGTAAACAGGATGAAGTTTAATAAGGACAAATGCAAAGTACTCCACTTAGAAAGGAACATTCAGTTTGGGAAGTGACTGTCTAGGAAATGGGATATTGACCACAAGCTAATTATGAGTCAACAGTGTGATGCTGTTGCAAAAAAAGCAAATATGATTCTGGGATGCATTAACAGGAGTGTTGTGAGCAAGACACAAAAAGTCATTCTTCCTCTCTACTCTGTGCTGATCAGGCCTCAATTGGAGAATTGTGTCCAGTTCTGGGCACCACATTTCAAGAAAGATGTGGAGAAATTGGAGAAGCTCCAGAGAAGAGCACTTAGAATGATTAAAGTTCTAGAGAACATTACCTAGGAAGGAAGACTGAAAGAACTGGGCTTGTTTAGTTTGGAAAGGAGAAGACAGAGGGGACATGATAGCGGTTTTCAGGTATCTAAAAGCATGTCACAAGGAGGAGGGAGACAAATTGTTCTCCTTGGCCTTTGAGGCAAGGAAAAGCAGCAATGAGCTGAAACTGCAGCTAGGGAGGTTTAGGCTGGACATTGGGAAAAACTTCCTAACTGTCAGGGTGGTTAAATGCTGGAATAAATTGCCTAGGGAGGTTGTAGAATCTCTATCTCTGGAGATATTTAAGAACAGGCTAGACCAGCCGCTCCCAGTCTTTTCCAGATGGGTACCCATTTTGACAATTCAGGAAGACTTGGAGACTCAAGGCAATTCCAAAATGGGGAGGGGAGAGGGCAGTACCGTAACTAGCTATTTTTGTGCCTGAGGCAAGAATATAAAATTGTGCCCCCTCCTGTTTATATATTCACAGTAGTTATTGCATAGAAAAACTGAAAATACATTAATAAAATAATAACACTACATTTATCTGAGTTGTGGTGGGGGAAAGACACTCATCCCCAAACTGTTCCCCCCCCTCCCCCAGCTTAAACCCCACACTCAGAGGCTGAAGGGGCTGGGAGTCTCATAGTCAGAGGTCTGAGGGGCACACTCATCAGGGGCCTGAGGGTCACACTCAGGGGCTGAAGGGGCTGGGAGTCACACACTCAGGGGCTGGGAGTCAGGGCCTGGGGTGCACACTCTGGGGCTGGGAGTCACACTCAGGGACTGGAGGGGCTGGGAATCACAGAGAGTCACACTCAGGGGCTGGAGATCACAGAGTCACACTCAGGCTGGAAGTCAGGCCTTGAGGGGCACACTGGTCCTGGGAGTCTAACAGGTGTTACAAAAATATTAGAAACATAATACACATTATCCAAAAAACAAGTAAAATTTAGTATTTTATCAAACAGTTTCACCTGAGCTTAAATTAATGGGATGGTTGAGCTTGCCTATACTTTGCTAACTGTTGTATCCTTGGAATTGTTGTGGCAAGGGCGCATCGAAGATCATCTTCCACATTTAGTTTATTTCGATATTTTAAATTGTATGCAAATGTGAGATGCCTGATTCACACAAGAAAGTCATTAAGTACCTAGTTCAAAGAAATAGGTAAAGTTTTTGTTGCTAGTATTTGCCAATGGATGAAACAGTGAGTTCCAATTATTTTTGGAGAAACGTTTTTAACCAGGGTTTGGAATCCAGACTTGCAACCAAGCATAGCAGGAGCCACATCTGTGCAAATGCTGCACAAGTTTTTCCATTCTATGGAAGGTTCTTCAAAGAAAATATTAAAGATATTGGACACATCTTGTGCAGTGGTCATAGTTTCCAATGGTTTGCAGAACAAAAATTCTTCTTTTACATATTATTTTTAATATACTGAACATACACCATCAGTTGTGCAAGATTACACACATCAGTTGTCTTATCGAGCTGCATACTCCAAGAGAATTTTTAATTTCTTCCATGACTTGAGATTTGATGTTGTTAGACATGTCAGTAATCCTACGCTTCATTGTAGTATTGGACATGGACAAAGGTTGCAGCTTTTTCAAAGCATCTGCACCTACCAAAAAGCGGACAATCTCCTTGGTAAAGGGAACTAGATCCTTAGCTATGGTATGCGCTTTCTTAGCTTTCACAATTTTCAATGCTACAATGTATGAGGCTTCTATGGCAGCTAACTTTTGTTGCTAAGACCCACCAACATCAAGTCGGCATTTCTTGACACGTTCTGCTTTTTGTTTAAAAAAATCCACATCTCGGCTCTTAAATTGAGGGAGGTTAGTATTTAAATGATGTTGCAATTTATTTGGTTTCAGTGATTCACTGGAAAGAATTTCCATGCATATGACGCATTGCGGCCTTTCCATTCCTGCTGTAATTATTGAAGTAAATCCATACTTGATGTATTCATCAACATACTTTCTTTTTGCTGAAGTCATTTTTTCAAATAAAGGGCAAAATGAAATTTACAATTCCCTGCTGTATTAATAACAAAAACACATGCACACAGTAACATTGCGCCAAACACCAGATTGCTGCTTTACTAACAAAAGCACTTACACGCATTATGATTGTGCAACACGATAAGTCTGAGATGGCGTATATTACTGGCTGTTATTTACACCAGGGCTACTCAACTTTGGAAGCCCCAGGGGCCACAACGATACTCACAGCACATGCTGAGGGCCACAGCTGAGGGAGGCTGCATATATGCAAATATATGCAGATCACAAAATTTACTAAAATAGCCCCTTTCCTACCCCAGAGCCAGGCACCCTCCAGCTCCCCTGCTCCAACCCAGTCCCCTTCCCCTCCACTAGAACCAGGTACTCCCCAGTCCCCTGCTCCAACCCAATGCCCTCTCCTCCCCCAGAGCCAGGCACCCCAGCCCACTGCTTTATCCCAATGCACCTACCCCTCCCCCAGAACCAGGCACCCTCCCACTGCAACCCAATTCACCCCCCCCCCCGAACATAGTCCCAGACCCTACCCCGGCACCCCCCAAATACAGTCCCAGCCCCTCCCCCCAGGCTCCCAAACACAGTCTCAGCCCCTACCCCCATACTCTCCCCAGCAGAGTCCCAGCCCCTCCTCCCAGGCTCCCAAACACAGTCCCAGCCCCTACCCCAGCACAGTCCCAGCCCCTCCTCCCAGGCTCCAAACATAGTCCCAGCCCCTACCTTAGCACCCCCCCAGAACACAGTCCCAGCCCCTACCCCCAAGCTCCAAACACAGTCCCAACACCTACCCCAGCACCCCCCAGCACAATCCCAGTGCCTACCCTAGCAACTGTGCCCTCAGCACAGTCCCAGTGCTTACCCCTGACCCGCAGAGCACAGTCCCAGCCCTTTCCCCAGGCTCTGCCACAAGGCCTAAGCTGCCTCCCCACCCAGGCCCAGCATGCAGAGCTCACCAGCATGGAGGCAGCCCCAGGGCATCTGCAGTCAAGACCACTCCCCGCTGGGCAGCCCTGTTGAGTAGCCCTGATTTACACAGTGCGCAATGGCACAGTTAATTTTGCCAGACACGAGAAACCCAGCTGGGGCAGCGGGGGGACCCCCCGTGGCTGCAAACTGGCCAGGGCAGAGTCCTGGCCAGCCAATGCTGGCCACTGGAACACGAGCCAGGGCGGCTGGAAACCTCTCAACCAGATGCCCTGTCACCTGCCCCCCCACCTACCTGAGCTGGGTGCTGCTTCTCCTCTGGGTTCCCTAGCCCATCTCCAGGGATATTTCCCTACTCTGCTCTGAGTCACTGAAATGGTATTCAATTCAGTTGATTGGTTTAACTGCCTGAAGGTTGTTAAACCAATTAAGTTGAGTACCACTTCAGGTGAACTGCTCCTTAAGACTAAGCCAGCTGCATAGCCTACCTTTTCAAATGTGTGAATGGCTCCTTAAGAGCCACCTGGGGAGACACTTGGTGACCCTTTTGAAATGTAATGGCAACCCATAATTGGAATCAAGACCCATAGGTTGGGATACCCTGGGCTAGACAGACATCTATCAGGGATGGTCTAGATGGTACTGGGTCCTGCCATGAGGGCAGGGGACTGGACTCTATGACCTCTCGAGGTCCCTTCCAGTTCTAGTGTTCTATGATTCTATGTTGAATTGGTGCCAGACACAGAGTCAGAATCATAGTCACTCCAGGTGGGTTTGGTATAAAGGAGAGATGGAGGAGGACTCAAAGGTAGGAACAGAGGTGTACGGATCCATCACAATATGCATCACTTACCTCCTCCCTCTGCATCTGATCCTAACTCACAGTTGTTAAGCCTAATCACAAATTTCCAGTGTCAAATACTTTTCCCAGTAGTGCCAGGCCCAACACTCAGCTGTTGTGTTCACTCACAACTCACCTGCTTTTGCATTTAATTGGTGATGCTGAAAACAACAGTTCTATTGTCTATATGTTTTACCAACTGCTGAATTTCATCATTGTACAAACCCACACTCAACCTCTTCCCTCCAACCCACTCACAAACTCTCTAATCCCCCCTCTTCTTTCCAATTAGAACTGTGAAAGGTCTTGAGTCTCATTAAGTACCATTGTTGGAAAAAGCAGCCAGTATCATGACTGACACTGATGTATTTGGAATGGCTGACCACTTGTGTGATTTCATATTTTACGCTGGAATCCCTAACCTCCTAAGTGCAGATAAAAAATGAGATACTTGAAGGGCTATTGAGTGCTCTGTCAATATTCACACTAGATAAATGCAAAGTTCTTTGGCATAGGTGTCTAATCATGCCTAATTCAGTCTTCTAATTACGATTTATTTGAAAAATACACTGTTCAATGGCCTTCCAACACTTAATTCCAGCTCTTGTTACAGATTTATAGGCTGAATAATGAAGTTTTTCAACAAGTGGAACTCTCACGGTGAATGTTTTATGGTAAAATGTTCTTTCAGAGTAGTGAAAGAACATCAAGATAGGAGGGGGAGTTTTTGCATCTGTCAACACAGGTCTTGACATTATAAGGTTATGCAGTCTTGAAGACAGGGTTCAGTAAAAAGGAAAAAAAAACAAGAATAAAAGAAAAAAAGTCAAGCATGCCAGGTACAAGTAAAAGCACATGCAGAAAAATCCCTGGTTATCCCTTCCCACCTTCAAAATTGTTCTAGGATTGAAAAATTGAACAGGATTAGGAATTTGTATTAATGGAAAAATACAATTGTGAGGTCTTTAAAGTTGTATTCCCCCTTTCTACAATTTTTGAAATACAATACAAAAGAAATATTTCATAATTTAGCTTCTCACCATCACACTTCCAAGACAGAAGTAGGATGCTGAGAAGAAGGGGTTGCTATTCTTCCTCTCTCCCACGGGTGGTTTGAATTCCTGTGTTGAATGAAGAGCTGACCTTCATCCTCCGAAGACAAGGTGAATAGGTTAATACCAGGTTGGACACTCCTCCCATTAGGTGCTGCTGTTTTCCATCTACTAGAAGGAATTATTGGGAACCCCAGAAACAACTGGTCTGTTCCGGTTTATGATTCCCTTCTTATTGAGTCCTCATTGTACCATAGTAATAGAGATGTAGCCGTGTTAGTCTGGTCTAGCTGAAACAAAAGACAGGACTATGTAGCACTTTAAAGACTAACAAGATGGTTTATTAGGTGATGAGCTTTCATGGGCCAGACCCACTTCCTCAGATAAAATTGTGGAAGAAAACTGGCATGACCATATATACCAAAGGGATACAATCAAAAAAAGTGAACACATATAAAAAGGACAAATCAAATTTCAGAACAGAAGGGGGGATGTGGGGAGGAAGGTTAATGTCTGTGAGCTAATGATATTAGAGGTGATAATATATCACCCAGTTATCACCTCTAATATCATTAGCTCACAGACATTAACCTCCCCCCTCCTTATCCCCCCTCTGTTCTGAAATTTGATTTGTCCTTTTTATGTGTGTTCACTTTTTTTGATTGTATCCCTTTGGTATATATGGTCATGCCAATTTTCTTCCACAATTTGATCTGAGGAAGTGGGTCTGGCCCACGAAAGCTCATCACCTAATAAACCATCTTGTTAATCTTTAAAGTGCTACATAGTCCTGTCTTTTGTTCTCACTGTACCAGCTATGGATGAGCAGGATTTCTGGGGAACTGCATCCGGCCTCTTTTTCGAAATACCCTATTTTGAAAAAAGAAATGCTGTATAGATGCGGTTATTTCGAAAGAAAACCCTTCTTTCGAAATTACCCTTAAACCTCATTTTAATAGGGTATTTCGAAAAAGTGGCCGGATGCAATTATGCAAATGAAGCATGGGAAATTCAAATCCACGCTTCATTTGCAATTTTGCTCAGCTGCATTTGCATTCCTCTCTCAAAAGAGGAATGCAGTGTAGACATACCCGTCCATTCCAATATCCATACTCTCCTTCCCCTTGTCAATGTGGCCATCAAGAAGGAACTAGGTGAGGAGTGGGTTGGTAGGGCTCTATATACGATGCCATGAAGGTGCTACTCCAGGGTGTGCCCAGACTTGCCCTACAGCTAGCTGCTAGGGCAAAAATCTTCCAGCTACCGTGTATGTACGTGCCTACACAGCTGATTGAAATGGACATAAACACCACATCTCAAAGAACAACAGTTACAAAAGATGAGTAACCTTTTTTTTTAATATTTACCTTATAGTAACCATGGTGCTTTGAGATAGCTTGTCTGTGTGTTTTTAGAAACTTTTAGAAAGCAGCATGGGTTGGGGCAATGCCTGTGTCCTGCACATCCATGCCCTCCCTGTGAGAAAGCCATAAAGGACCCAACCAACCTTCAGTTCCCTCATTAATTTGGAATCCCAGAATGAGGACTCCAAAAGAACAGGACTGGTGATGGACAATGAGATGTGGGCTGTACTTGGAAAGAGAGCTAGAAGCATCTCACTGCAAGGAAAGTAACCATCCTTTTTACTTTGAGTCTTTGTCTATGTGGATCCCTCTATTATATTACTGCTTGTTACTCACCATGATGGAGGGAGAACCAAAGTCTTATCTTAAAAATGACCAAAAACTAATTAGTCAAAAGAAGAGCAGAAGACAGCCTTTCTAACCCCAGGAATCAACTCTGGCAGCCAGGTCAAAAGGGAGTGTTTACAGAAAAATGTAAGTGGGGAGCTACATGTAGCTATCTTACAAATCTCTGACATGGGAATGTTTATTCAGAAAGCTAAGGATGGTTGCCTGAGCCGTGGCTGAATGAGCTGTAATTCTCAGGAGAAGAGGAATATCTGTCAGTTTGTAACAAACAGATATGCAGTGTGTAATCCTCTTGGAGATGAACTGAATGTGGATAGACTGACTTGAACTGCTTACTATCCCCCTGTTGACCCTTTCTGAGTTTGTAGGGATTGAGGACTGTGTCTACTATGAGTTATGCACTAGTTCTAAGCAGCCTGTATAGACTGGCAAGACCAGTCTTGGTTAGCATCTGGAAGTGGAGAACATTGAAGACCTTAGGGGTCTTTTCTTAGGTTATTGAAATCTGTGTTTTGAGTGTCTCAGATAGTCTGTCAATGAAGTCTTGAAAAGCCCTACAAACATCTGACAGTGAAATTGGTACTGATGAGACTGTTTCATCAGACCACGATGAAAAATGAGCCACTGTTTGCTCTGTCACCTCATTCTAACTTTCACTACAAGTCTGTGTATGCTTGAGAGAGTCTCGCATTTGCAATGAAGAGGATCTTGATCTCTTTCTAGTTGAAGCTGCAGGGGAATGAGACCCTGATGTGCACCAGGTATGCCTCTAGCATGCCCAATAAGGCCACAGAAGGTAGAAAGACTGGAAGGGTGGGGGAGGATGCAGGAAGCAGTGTTCTAAGGCTTTTCAATCCCGTAAATATGGAGGGAAGGCCCCCTTCCCTAGGGCAGGTTTGGATGATAACTTTACCTGGACTTTTAATAGCAAGGAAGCGCTCTCTATTGGAAGCTGAGGAGAAAGAAGGGCTGCAAAGGAAGTACTGATGGGATTGGTGCTGGGGAGAGTGGTATCAAGGAGGACAGGGGTCAGCACCAGGGTCCCACATGACAGCTGCAAGCAGTACTGGAATGAGGTCCCCAGAGCAGTGTCAATCTTGAGACCTTTTACGAGTATGGGGAATCAGAGGTTAAGGAGTATAGTGGACTCTCTACTCACAGGAACATTGGGGGACTTTGGCTTGGGAACACTGTTTGGAGACCAGGGAAGGTCACTCAGGCTCTGAGGTATCCCTCAGGGACTGTTCTAACAGGTGCAGCTTTAGGTGAGATTCCCTTGAATTTTTGATCCAAGTAGAAAAGGACCTGCAGACTGAACAAAGATTGGAGATATGGGATTCCTTCAAGCAGAAAAAGCATCTGTCATGTTCATCAATTAAAGGGGTCAGCCTGTCACTGCAAGGCAGAACTAGAAGTCTGCCTTAGGATGATGAGGTGCAAATGCCTGAGGACATTCCCCAGGACAAAAAGGGAAACAGCAAGCTGCCACTGTGAACTCACTATAAAAAACTATTAATCTAAACCTATACACAATCACTAATTAAAAAAAAAAACAAACCTGTGTGACTAGTCACAAGTGAGAAGCAGAGAGGACACGGTAGTTCCAACTCACTGCTATGGCTGTTACAAGGGAACCGCAAGTTTCTCGGGTCTGCGTGCCCCTTTATGTCCTCAGCTGGGTCAGGGTGCACAGATGTGCAAGGCCTGAGTGTAGCATCACTGAATGTTGCTTATTAGAAAAATCTGAAATTGCAGATATTCACACAAAAAATAGGATCCTCATAGACAAGGATTCAACAGTTGGGGCTACATTTTTGAGGCCCAAGAGTAACTGTATATTTTATGAAGTCTCATTTTTTCAGGCTTACTATTTTGCAAAGCTTTTCCTACTCTTCAATAGAAAGACACAAAGCACATAATGCAAAAAGGGGTGAGCTCAGCCTCCCCTCTGTAAAGACAGAGAGCTCCCTGTCTTTACCTTGGCTTGAATAAGCAATATCTTACATAAGAACGGCCATACTGGGTCAGACCAAAGGTCCATCGAGCCCAGCATCCCATCTGCCGACGGTGGCCAATGCCAGGTGCCCCAGAGAAGGAGAACAGAAGACAATGATCAAGTGATTTATCTCCTGCCATCCATCTCCTGCCCTTGTTATGAAGGCTAGGGCACCATACTTTATCCCTGGCTAATAGCCATTTATGGACCTAACCTGCAAAAATTTATCAAGCTCTTTTTTAAACCCTAATAGAGTCCTGGCCTTCACAGCCTCCTCGGGCAAGGAGTTCCACAGGTTGACTGTGCGCTGTGTGAAGAAAAATTTCCTTTTATTAGTTTTGAACCTACTACCCATCAATTTCATTTGGTGTCCCCTAGTTCTTGTATTATGGGAAAAGGTAAATAATTTTTCTATAATCACTTTCTCCACACCATTCATGATTTTATATACCTCTATCATATCGCCCCTCAATCGCCTTTTTTCCAAACTGAAAAGTCCCAGTCTCTCTAGCCTCTCCCCATATGGGACCCTTTCCAAGCCCCTAATCATCTTAGTAGCCCTTTTCTGAACCTTTTCTAATGCCAATATATCTTTTTTGAGGTGAGGAGACCACATCTGCACGCAGTACTCGAGATGTGGGCGTACCATAGTTTTATATAGGGGAAGTATGATATCTTTTGTCTTATTATCTATCCCTTTTTTAATAATTCCTAACATCCTATTTGCCTTACTAACTGCCGCTGCACACTGCGTGGATGTCTTCATAGAACTATCCACTATAACTCCAAGATCCCTTTCCTGATCTGTCGTAGCTAAATTTGACCCCATCATGTAGTACGTGTAATTTGGGTTATTTTTTCCAACATGCATTACCTTACACTTACCCACATTAAATTTCATTTACCATTTTGCTGCCCAATCACCCAGTTTGCTGAGATCTTTTTGTAGTTCTTCACAATCCCTTTTGCTTTTGACTGTCCTGAACAACTTTGTGTCATCTGCAAACTTGGCCACCTCACTGCTTACTTCATTTTCTAGATCATTGATGAACAAGTTGAACAGGATTGGTCCCAGTACTGACCCCTGGGGAACACCACTAGTTACCCTCCTCCATTGTGAAAATTTACCATTTATTCCCACCCTTTGTTTTCTGTCTTTTAACCAATTCTTGATCCATGAAAGGACCTTTCCTCCTATCCCATGACCACCTAATTTACGTAAAAGCCTTTGGTGTGGGACCGTGTCAAAGGCTTTCTGGAAATCTAGGTATATTATATCCACTGGGTGCCCCTTGTCCGCATGTTTATTAACCCCTTCAAAGAATTCTAACAGATTAGTTAGACACGACTTCCCTCTGCAGAAACCATGCTGACTTTTGCCCAACAATTCGTGCTCTTCTATGTGCCTTGCAATTTTACTCTTTACTAGTGTTTCTACTAATTTGCCTGGTACTGATGTTAAACTTATCGGTCTATAATTGCCAGGATCTCCTCTAGAGCCTTTTTAAAATATTGGTGTTATATTGGCCATCTTCCAGTCATTTGATACCAACGTGGATTTAAAGGATAGGTTACAAACCACTGTTAATAACTCCGTAATTTCACATTTGAGTTCTTTCAGAACCCTTGGGTGAATGCCGTCTGGTCCCGGAGACTTGTTACTATTCAGCTTATCAATTAATTCCATAACCTCCTCTAATGTCACTTCAATCTGAGTGAGTTCCTCAGATTTGTCACCTAAAAAGGCTGGCTCAGATTTAGGAACCTCTGTAACATCCTCAGCCGTGAAGACTGAAGCAAAGAAATCATTTAATCGCTCCGCAATGGCACTGTCTTCCTTGATCGCTCCTTTTATATCTGTATCATCCAAGGGCCCCACTGCTTTTTTAGCGGGCTTCCTGCTTCTAATGTATTTAAAAAACATTTTACTATCATTTTTTGAATTTTTGGCTAGCTGTTCCTCAAACTCTTTTTTGGCTTTTCTTACTACATTATGACACTTAATTTGGGAGTGTTTATGTTCCTTTCTATTTTCCTCACTAGGATTTGACTTCCACTTTTTAAAAGCTGCCCTTTTCTCTCTCACTGCCTTTTTAACATGGCTGTTTAGCCATGGTGGTTCTTTGTTAGGTCTCTTACTGTGTTTTTTTATTTGGGGTATACATTTAAGTTGGGCCTCTAGTATGGTGTCTTTAAACAGTTCCCATGCAGCTTCCAGGGATTTTAGTTTAATTACTCTCCCTTTTAGTTTCTGTTTAACTAGCTTCCTCATTTTAGTGTAATTCCCCTTTTTGAAATTAAATGCCAGAGTGTTTGACCGCTGCGGTGTTCTTCCCAACACAGGAATATTAAAAGTTATTATATTGTGGTCACTATTTCCAAGCGGTCCAGTAACAGTTACCTCTTGGACCAGATCCTGCGTTCCAGTCAAGACTAGGTCGAGAATCGACTCTCCCCTTGTGGGTTCCTGTACTAGCTGCTCCAAGAAGCAGTCATTTAAGGCATCAAGAAATTTAATCTCTGAATCCCGTCCTGAGGTGACATGCACCCAATCAATATGGGGATAATTGAAATCTCCTATTATTACTGTGTTTTTTATTTTGGTAGCCTCTCTAATCTCCCTTATCATTTCAGCATCACTATCACTGTCCTGGTTGGGTGGTCGGTAATATATTCCTAATGCCATATTCATATTAGAGGAATGAATTGTTATCCATAATGATTCTATGGAACATTTTGATTCCTTTAGGATTTTTACTTCATTTGATTCTATATTCTCCTTCACATATAGTACCACTCCACCACCCGCACGACCTGTTCTGTCTTTCCGATATAATTTATATCCCAGTATGATAGTGTCCCACTGATTGTCCTCATTCCACCATGTTTCTGAGATGCCTATTATGTCAACTTCCTCCTTTGATATGAGGTACTCCAGTTCACCCATCTTATTAGACAGACTCCTAGCATTAGTGTAAAAGCATGTTAGAAAACTACCACTATTTATATGTCCGCCTTTCACAGACACACTGGATTTTTTTATGCACGATTGTTTCACATCTGATCTTGCCCATATATTATTTCCCACGTTCCCTATCTGACTAACTTCTAGGGAATCCCTATCTATGGAGCCTCGTGTAAGAGAAGTCTCCGTCCGATCCAGGTGCTCCCCCGCACCAATCGGCTTTCCCCCACCTCTTAGTTTAAAAACTGCTCTACGACCTTTTTAATGTTTAATGCCAGCAGTCTGGATCCACCTTGATTTAGGTGGAGCCCATCATTCCTGTATAGGCTCCCCCTACCCCAAAAGTGTCCCCAGTTCCTAATAAATCTAAACCCCTCTTTCCCTGCACCATCGTCTCATCCACGCATTGAGACTCTGAAGTTCTGCCTGTCTATCTGGCCCTGCGCGTGGAACTGGAAGCATTTCAGAGAATGCCACCAAAAGATGTTCTGGATTTCAGTCTCTTTCCTAGTAACCTAAATTTGGCCTCCAGAACATCTCTTCTACCGTTCCCTATGTCATTGGTACCAACATGTACCACGACGACCGGCTCCTCCCCAGCACTGCCCATAAGTCTGTCTAGATGCCTCGAGAGATCCGCAACCTTCGCACCAGGCAGGCAAGTAACCATACGGTTCTCCCGGTCTTCTACAGCTTCACCTCCTCCTTTACTGTTGCTGTGAGTGGTCTGCCTACTGTTTCAATCTACTGTAATCAGTGGAAAGAGCTCTATGTTTGCCACCACTGAACCATCCTCAGAATGTGCCAGTTGGTTTTCTCAGCAAAGGAAGGCAGAGCAGAAATTCCATATATTTCCTCTGTGCTTATCAGATTTCCTTACATAATTGTCTGTGCTTGTTCTAATTTCCCTATCTTATATTTAAATGATTTTCTACATTTCATTTAATTATACACCTTCTAACCTCGTGCAGTTGGTAAACAAATGCTCAATGAGATTATTCTCCACTGGTTGATGCACACACAGAATTCTCTGTGAAGCTAATAGCTGGTAGTTTTTGGTGTACACAGTATGCAGAGCTTGGGCCTCAGTGGACTGGACTTTCATTCAAGTGCAACAGTGCTAATATCACAGTTAAGAATACTCATAAAAACCCTGAGTAGGTCTTCACCTAGTGTAAATCATCTGATTTATACCATTTGATGATCTCACCCTTTATAGGCTTATATATTTATATTTTCACCCTGCTTTACTGTTTTATATATCTATCTATCTATCTATAGATAGATATAATTATACCATAATTCATGATCCCCTAATTACACTAATGAGTCTCGTTCAAGAAAAAATTATCCAAAGACTAGCAATTAAAATGTAGTTACAGTTGAAGAGATTTCATTGAATTTCATATTGCTAGAGCTTCCGTGCTTCACTGTTATGATACATTAATATTTTTAAAGTTCATTAACATGTGTCAAATACATTAAGGTCTGAATAAGGAATTACGTAAGTAGAAAATACTAATTTTTATTACTATGTTGCTTTAAACAACTCTCCTAAAATTTGTAATTATAAAACCAGAATTAATATTCTCTCACTCAGTGGGATATTATCCCTGCTATGTACAAGTAATACATTATATATGAGTGTGCTTATAATGATCTAGCTTTACATAGATGGATTTTCTCTAATTTTCTCTATTGAATAACCTGTGTTTAATTCAATTATATTGCAAAGCCACCGGTGTTTTTAATTTTAATGATCAATTCTACTCAGAGTGTTATCAGGAGTGGTAATGCTATTTAAATTAATCTCCTGTTTAAACTGATTTATTTCTTGTTTTCCTCTTTCATGTTATCTATGCCAAGTCTGGGATCTAAGAAAAACTTTACCAGTATCTTTCCTTTGCCAAACAGTTCTTGTTTTTAATTCTTCTTTAAATGAACTCTGTGCAGTCATTTGGAATGATGCCTTA
Source organism: Pelochelys cantorii (assembly GCA_032595735.1). Classification (NCBI taxonomy): domain Eukaryota; kingdom Metazoa; phylum Chordata; order Testudines; family Trionychidae; genus Pelochelys; species Pelochelys cantorii. The sequence continues at coordinate 32,493,647 of CM064331.1, forward strand.
TTGCTAACCCTAATGAGCAATGAAATCACAAAAACACATTTTGCTGGTCAGACACACATAGTTTGAACCAATACATTGTAGACTATGGACTATGTCCAAGTGCCCCTTAACTTCAGTAGGCCAGGATTTCAACCCAAAAAAGATTTCCCAGTGTCTTCAATGGGTACAGGATCGAGACCATAATTCAAAGAGTGCCTTTTACATATTTTCCAATAGTCCAGATTCCATTTAAAATATTATATGCTAATTATGGGTTTCCCTCCAGAGATATTCCATATTTATTCAGAATTCCAATCTTTCCTATCCTCTTAACACAAGGGTGGGCAATAATTTTTGCAGGGGGGGGCACTCCAAGATTTTGGTACATGGCCAAGGGCCACACTTTTCTATAGAGAAGATGTGGGGTCTGGGATGGAGGTTGGCTGTAGAAGGGAGCTCAGGATAGGGACTGTGGTGCATGAGAGGGTGTGGAGTCTGTGGAGGAGTTTGTGACCTGAGGCAGGGGATTGGGATGTAGGGTTGAGGGGAGAATATGAGTGCAGCAGAGATTCTGGCCTGAAGGAGTAGTGCTGGAGGAGTGTTGGAATGGGTGCAGGGTCTAGTAGGGATTTGTGAACTGGGGCGTCAGGGTGCATAGGATTTGGGTGGTGATCTGGGACAGGAGTAAGTGGTGACCTAAGGCAGAGTTGGGGTGAGGGAGAGGGTGGTGTAGCCTTGTAGGTAATAAGTTATTTATAATGAATATATGTTATAGCATAAGGTTTGGATTATATTTTAAGAGACTTAAACACAAGATGTAGGTCTCAGACAGGCCAGGCAGTTTTGTTAATTTAGCTACAGCTCTGTTTGATGTCAGCATATTCTGATGTTAAAGTGAAGGGATGGAATATTGTAATGCATAGTGATGTTACTATTAGGTAAAGCCTTGTAATAGATGGACATAAGTTTAATGTAACTTTGTTAAAGTGACTAGAAGTACCCTTTGGTCTATGTTGCAATTATATAAATGTGTTGTTTGTATGAATGAGAGAGAGAATGTTTTAAGAGAGATAACTGTGAAGGCCACTGCATGCCCAGCTGGTCAGAGGAGGTGCCGGAGACTCAGAAGCACCAAATAATTACCAACTAAGCTAAAGCACACTGAAGATGCAAACTGGACCAAGGCAGATTGATGAACCCTGAAGTTACTGGCAAGAACCCCTTGATAGGGAACCAATAACAACTTTCACCAGAAGATGTAGGGATAACATATTAAAGTATTAAAAATGATTCCCCAAGTAGAAGAAGCATATAAGTGTTTAGATTTATTCTTGTTAAAGTGTTTAGATTTAGTGTTATCAAGCTTGATAAGTGTTTAGATTTATTATTATTATTATTTGTTAAGACTGTTAAATGTTTAGATTTATAATTATTGCCCCTTTAGAATATAATGTTAGGAATGTAATATTAGGTCATGTAACTTAAAACTGTTAAGCATATAATACTATGTAGCCAGAAACAGCTCCCCTCTCTGTGTCCCAGGGCACGCTCAAACTTTTGCAAGTGGCTGCTTGTCAAGCCACTAACTCTGGTCTGGGAGCCAAGCCCTGTAATTGATTAAGGGCATTGTTACACAATTGATTCCTGTTCTCTTCAAAGCATTGTGAACCAATTAACCCTAATCGCAAAGCGAAACATTGTAACTATAACAGTAACTAACTCAGCACTCAGAAAGAGAATGTTTTAAGAAATGCCACCCAGAAACTTTTGTAACTTTTTGTAACTACAACTCTTGTATATGTAAAATTATTATTATACAAAATACTGTATGTGAAACATTAATTAGGGAATGTATGTAAGAGAGAGAGTGCTTGGACAATGAATGAATGGTTTGAGAGGTGCCAGCCTGAGAATACAGTATCAAAGGGCTGAAGAAGGCGTCAGGTGCCAGTGCAACCAAAAGGTGTCAAGTGGAGAAAAACTGGAGACTGGAGGTCCACCCTATGAGATCACTGACGAGCACCTGGCAGCCACCCTGTAGACATCAGCATGATGCAGCAATTCCCATAGACTGGCATAGGAAGAAATTCCTATAAAGACTGGACCAAAAGACTATGGAGTCAGAGTCCAAGGTTCTGCTGCCAGCCTACCAGGAGCTTCAGATGAGCATCTGATCAGGACTTTGCTCTCCACTACCATCACTTGTGTACAGAATACCTGGCCAGTACTCTGTCACAAGCAACTTCCAGGCTGGTAACTATAACAACTACACAGAACCTGAATGAATGGATGAATGATTGAATGAATGTTTATATATATATAGATATATATAGATAAGGGTTAAGTAGTGATAGGAATAAGTAGTTAAACAACGTTGTTTGCTTCTATCTTTTCTTTATTCTTTGTTATTATCTTTACAATAAATGTGGCTTTTTGCCTTATCCCCCTCATAAGAGCCTGCTTATTTTTATTGGTATAACAAAGACAACACCCCCGAGGGGTTGTCAGCACACTGATACCAGATGACTGTGAGAACAACCTCCAGATTAACATATGTCTCAAAGACTGATTGTGATGCTGAATGACTGATTACAGCCTGACAAGGCAAAATGCATAGACTCGCATAGAAGGAAAATGCTATAAAGGATGGGGTGTCTTGTATGTTTCTTTGGGTTTCATCCTGCTACAACTACGGAGCATGTCTGGATTGAGAAGAACCTGGCTCCTCCCTTGTACTCAACTTATCTGGCCAATAAATTAGGTGGAACAACAGACTGGTAACTATTCCATCAGCAGGATACATATACATATATATGTATATGTATATGTATATGTATATGTGTATGTGTGTTGTGTGTGTGTGTGTGTGTGTGTGTATGAATGCATATGATACTTTGTTATATTATCAATAAATGTGGGGTGTTGCCTTATCCCCCTGAAAAAGATCGTGTGCGCTTCTTTTAAGCATAACAGTGGGGTGTCAGAGGCAGGCTCTGACTGGGAGATGATTACCTAGGTAGCTCCTGGCCAGCAGCCCAGTAGGACCCTCAGGCAGACTCCCTGCCTGCCAACAGCCCCAGACCACTCAGAGTGGCTGGCTGATCCATGTGGCTCTGTGCACTAGGTGTGAGGGGGAGGGGAGGTTTCACAGGCTGCCCCTGCTCCCAGCACAATCTCTCAGCTCCCATTGGCCGGATTGTGTTAGGGGCGGGGGCAATGTGAAAAGCCTCCCTCCCCCCCCCCCCCCGCCATCCCTAGCACACGGTGCAGAGAGCCACATGGAGCAGCCGTCTGATTTTGAGCCGCGTGGAGCTGATCTGTGCCTGAGGGTTTTGGTGGAGTGGACAATGGGCCATATTAAAAGGTTTGGCAGGCCGGGTGCAGCTCACGGGCTGTATCTTGCCTGCCCATGACCTAATATCTACATGATCATTTTTATCTCATACCAGTGCTTATTTCCCACAGCACTATTGCTTGAATACAAAAACACAGAGAATTTGCAAGTGAGGAAGCTAGAAATAGCCTGAAATTAATGAAAGTCTGTGCCTTCCCATAACCTTGCCAACCATTTAATCCTCAAGGGAAGTCATCTGTTCTTCTTCAGCACACTGCCATTAAAAAGGGCCTCCAACAGATCATCACAGAGCTGCCTGAGCACCACTAGCCCCATCATCCAGGTAGGCCTCTCCCCATGCAAGGCAATATCTTTTTCAGGCTACCTTTAGAAGCCTCCTTTCTCCCTGAAGGGCTGTGAAAAGCCTGATAAACTTGTGATGGGATCAGCTCTATTCACTTGGACAGCCTTTTACTTCATCACCTATTTGAATGAATTAGCATTCCTGTCCAAACTCCACACCTCCATTGGTGCTCCCATTCTCTCTATTGTCATTCTCTCTCTACTACCCATGTCTATGTCCATCCAGCTATTCCTCACTTTTGTTGGAACTGAAAGTTTTATTCTTTTTATATTTGTATTTTAGGTTTAGTAATATAATAATGTAGTTTAATAATGTAATGTTAAATTAACCCCTTTTAGTTAAATGTCTATTTCCTTGTCCTAAAGTTTAGTGAGTTTAGTAAATGGGCCTAAGTAAAAAGATAGTTTTGGTATTGTGTTTGTGTTAATGAGATTAAAGGGATGTTGAAGGCTGAGGCCTTAATTGCTTGATTTACAATGCCTCTTTGCTTTGCCAATGCAGATGTTGATGTTGTGCCACATAACCTTGAGGACCCTTGTAACATTGCTTATGTGTGTGAAAAAGGGTATGAACGTGTCGAGATAAGGTGCAAAAGTTATTGCTCAGAACCAGATGGCTGAAGAAGGAGGTTGAGTGTGGGCGAAAACCAGACTACCCGGTGTCAAAGATGCATACCCATAATAAGGAGTGATTGGACTTTTGGCAGCTTGGCGAGCCTTGAAGCAAAGGTGGCACCCCCAAAAGATGATTGATTACAGGATTAGCCTTCAAGAGATGTTTGGGAACGATTGAGATCAGTAAGATAACATTCCGGTCACAGGCTGACAGAGAGGAATCCATTGATTTCAACAGAGAAAAGGATTATAAAAGCAGTGTGCTTTGATATGGAACTTTGGGTTCATCTTGCCACCAACTCCAGAGAAGCATCAGTTCAATCAACCAACAAAGGCCCTGCTCTCCCTCTGTGTTCAATCTAGCCGGCCACTAGACTGATACAGAATCTGGACTGGTAACTATGACATCATCTGGCGGGACTGTGTGTGTGTGTATGGTGTTTGTGTGTGAATGATTGAAAAGCATATGCAACTGTTGTATTCTCAATAAATGGCGGAGTACTGCCTTTTCCCCTATAAAAGATCGTGTGCTTCGTTTAAGCATAACACCTTCATCTCAGCTTTCCTCCCTCCATTCTCCACCCATTCCCTGCTGCTCTCATATACTTTCTTTGCTACAAGAGAACCTGCATCCCCTTTACCTAGGGAACACATAAACATACTATAAAAAAAAACCCTTAAAATGGGGAACCCACAAGATTTTTCTATACTACACTTAAGCATAGACATTTCACTGTTTTCATCTTAATCCTTTCTTCCTATACCTCCTTGTTTGTGATTTTCTCCCCTCATGTTTTACTCAATCTCTAATGTGGCTCCTGGACCCTGGAATTGGATCGCTAGTTCAGTAAGTCCATTCCTTTGTGCCTCTGCAGAGCTCTTCTGAAAGTCACTGGAGCAGAGCCTCAGCTATAACCATTTATACCTGTGAAGGATATCCCCCAGTGTTATGCTGACCATCCTTCCTGTTTTTTCTGCCACAGTCCCAAATTTAAATGCTCTGTCCCATCAAAGACAGAAATGTCCCAGAAAGTCCATCGGGATCTGGATAGAAATGGCACTGCCATTTGCCTCCCCCACTGGGCCACCTTTGCAGACACTCAGCCCTAGCACGGCACAGCACCAACGCTCCCCCTGCCCCAGTAAGTAAGTGGCTCCCTTGGTGCTTTGCCGGAGCTTCTAGTGGCATGTGGTTTCCAGAACTCCAAGCTCCTGTTCAGTATACAACAACGCCCAGCAAGCCCCCACCATTGCGTGGCCCCTTCCCTCTCCCCGCGGGACTGCCTCCGCGCGAAACCGCTGGTCCAGCCATGCCACCTCCTCCAGCTGTAGCTGGCTGCTTGTTCTTGGGACAGCGGCTGTCACCGCTGCTGGGGGGGAGGCGCCAATCTGAAGATAAACCCGGCAAGCTGCTCCTTGGCGCTGCCATGGCAGGGACTGCATGGAGCCCAGCTGGGGTGCTGCAGGGCGGGACACGTTTGGGCTCTGCCAGTGCACTCTGTGCATTGCCGCTCTTTCTTCCCCCACCCTTAGGGTTGCCAGGCGTCCGGTATTGGCCCAGACAGTTTGATATTTGCGGCCTCTGTCCGGTAAAAAAAAACCCAGAAAATACCAGACATGTAAAATGTCCAGTATTTTCTGTTTTTCTCAGATGGAAGGCCGCTTGGGACATTCTGCCCCTGCATGTCTGGGGAGGGCGGGGGAGGGGAGGAGCGTGGGGATTTACAGGCACAGTGACTCTTTTTTTGTGCGGTTTTTTTTGCTCAACAACTTTGGTCCCCCGTTTTTTGGTTTTTTTTCTGGCAACCCTACCCATCCTTCCCACCCATTGGGGGAGCAGCAGCGCACAGAGCTGCTCACTCTGCCACTCTTCACGAGCCGGGCCTGGAAGGGTGGGGGCTTTCTTCACACACACTACCCCTGTCTCCTACCAGGAAGCCATGGCTGCATGGGCTGCTCACAGTGTGGGGGAGCGGAGAGCTGAGCTCCCTCCCCATCCTGCTAGGGGAATGGCAGTACGCTGTCCAGAACCTTTCCCCACTGCCAAGGCGCATGAAGCCAGGTAAGCATTCCCCTCATGCCCTCACTCACTCCACTCTCACCCGCCAAGACCCTGCATCTCCAACTTGCTCTGACACCATCTCTTGATCCTGCACCCTCCCCCCTGGCCAGACACCTACCCTCATCCTGCTCCTTCATCAACTGTTGCTCCTGAACCCTCCTTCATGGCCACACACTGCACCCTCCCTTGCTCCTGCTGCCTCCACCTGTCCAGACACCATACTCTTAGCCTGCTTCTGCACCCTACCTCCCACCCAGACCTCGCAACCTTTCCCCCTTCTGCACCTCACCTTCCTCTCAGATACTGCACCCCATTGCTGTCCCACTCAGCAGCCCTGTCCCACACATTGAACCCCTAATTTTTGTCTTGGAGCCTAAGGGGGCCTATAAAATCCATAAAGTCTGGAACCCCCAAAAAATAAATCTGGCCTATGGGAAGCCCTGAACCTCAGTCCTCCCTGTCCTTCTAGGGATGTAAAATTTCATTTTTTTTCAAATAGAATAGTCAATGCAAATTGAATTAACTATTCGATTAGTCGATAAGGGCACTGCCACCTTTGAAGTGTACCTACAGCCCTAACAGTTGGGGACCACTTCAGGCTTTGGGAGGAATTTTTTTGTTTCTTCCTTGTGTGATCCCCAACTGATATTTCTGTGTATCAGTAGTCCCAACCCAAAAAAAGATTGCCTACCCCTGCCATAAAGAAAACATTGAACCCTTTTGTGTTGGACATAAATTAATATTTTACTTAGTTTATCAAACTTCATTTTAAATAAACATGAGAAATTTAAAGTGCTTAATTTGTTTAATAATTTAAATTAAACAATTCTCCCTAGCTGTAGTACTAGCAAAAAGCCTTGGGCGTAATTGTGTAATTAAAGGTGAGTTTCCATTAGCAACTGGTGGTCCGTGGAAAGGTTTACATTGAGCCAGGTGGTCCATAGGCCAAAAAGTTTGAGAACCACTGAAATAGAGGCATCCTGGGACTCTCTTACCAAGAGATCACCACAGGCTCCCTGCTGCTCCACAAGAGCCCACAGAGAAATCAGGTCTGTTACCATGGTGGTGAAATCACTGAGTCACTCCAGTGTGGATGATGGACAGACCCTTTGTGAGTCTTCCTCATCTACGTAGTTGATGATTTGAACAACGTGTTAAGATGCCATGTGAAAACACTTGGCACATCCACGGAAAGGCAGGATGTATCATTTCTCTCCAGAGAGGGTTGTCATGAATTGTGTGTCTGGGTAAACAAGCCCTTTGTGAGTTCTGTGAAGAGATGAGATGTTTTGACTTCCAGTTTCAAGGGATTTGTTCTTCTGTCTTTGGGGCTGCACATTATCTAGACCTGAATGGAGTTAGCTGTGACAGTGCATTTCTGAGTTATTCTGACACACAAAGTGAAACCTGTGCTAAAGACCCCACCTCCAGTGAGAGAGAGTGTTGCTGTAAAAAGAAGTAAATTCAAAGTGTCTTCCATTTTCTTCAAAGATCACCTCTATCAGGCAGTGGGGCTTTTACTGATTGGTCCCTTATATTTTTGAAGGGTGACTAAATGTTAACTGGATCTTCTTGGGTAATATCAACAGATTGCTTTGGGCCCACTCCTATCTTAAAATTTAATTTGGATCAGGCCCTTTGAAAGCAGGTTGGGAAGTGGTCTCATTTACAAATTATTATTAGGTATTATTTACATAATATAGGCATTGCCATCATGATATTGACATATACATTTCTTGGTAGTAGATTTACATATAAAATAGCCCAGCCCCATTGATCTCCACAGGAAATGTACCTTTCAAGCAGTGGTGGTGAGGGTTAGTGACATGGTCTTCTCCACCTTGTAACTGGCATGGTTAGTTCAGTATTGTCATTCTGGCTTGCAGAAACGGAGGGTGCATGATAGTTTTCAGTAACTTCAAGAAATGCAGTTGCAGTACATCTCATTAAGGATGTAAATTCCCATGCAGTTAACCAGTTAATGTTAGGTCCCACTATCCCCTGTCCATAGAAAACTGTACTCCCCAAGGAAAGAGTATGCTCCGGACACTTGCGCAGTCCCTGTGTGTGGGGCCCCTGGGTTTCCTGGAGATGGGTGCTGCTCCAGACAAGAGCAACCCTGTCTGCCATGGGCCATCTGTGGGGCTGGAGCAGCCTCATGCCCAGCAGGTGGGGAGCTGCTCCAGCCTCCTTTGATTACCAGTTAATTGGAACTGGTAAGCATTATCCATTAAGAGGACTAAGGAAGTTGTCCCATGAAATTGTGGGATAGTTTTGGATAATTCTAAGGCCTGGGTCAAATGAAGCTGCATCTACACTGTAAAGTAACAGGTCTCGGATTCTGGTTTTCATCTTGAGTTGACATTGGACTCCTAGCACTGCAGTATCATGGGACCCTAGGCCTGGACCCTGTGTTAATTCAATTGCAGTATAGTTATATGGGGAGTTCCTATGGGGCCCAAACCCATCCCTATTGGTAGAGGATGGTGGGAAGAGTTCTTAGAGGGAGTTACATGACACCCTTTACTTCCGGTCATGTGTTCATCTTGACCCCAGAATTACTATCCCTGGGGTGGGACTTCCTGTGACAGGCGGGCGGTGTCTAAAGGGTTGGGCTAGTGGTTTCAGGGAGCATGGCTAATGTGTCCCTATTTTTGGTTCAGAAAATATGGTCACCATACCCAGTGTGCCTGCATGGATGAAGTAATGGATCCTCATGGGCCTTAGACCATAACCTCTTCTGCACAGGGAATTAAATGTATACATTAATATTAATAAATAATAATGAGAGATGTCAATCATGTGTAAAGAAATGGTAGGATTCTATGACTTGTTTCACTCCATCTCTTGCTTCAGAAAATTGGAAGTATTCTTTTGTGAGGGCTCTTCTGCTACTGTAATTGAACCTTCTACAACACACTGCCAAATTTTTCTTAGGGTATATCTGCACTACATAGCTTTTAGTGACACAGCTGTCCATACAGCCATGTCCTTCAAGTCAGGCAGTGAAAATATTGTTTGTTGGTGCTTTTGGTGACAAAAAACTTCCACACCCGAAGAGCAGTATTTGCTTTTTTAGCAGAAGAACACTCTGGTTGTCAAAGCACTGTTTACACTAGTACTTGCTGGAGCAAAGTTTTTGTGGTTCAAGGATGGAGGTATTAAGCACCTATGAATGACAAAAGCTTTGTCACTCAATTGCCAGGATAGCCAAAGCCTTAGGCAAGAGTTTATTTCTGCTTATTTCTCAAAACAGGAATGTAAACAGACACAGAAGAGAATGACCAACAAAAGAAAAATAAATCTAAAGAGAAAGTAGCAAAATATCTGGTTAGTCCAGAGATAAGCTGAAGAAGATTGGCATTTAAATTGCCTTGCACCTTTTACGTATTCATTTACATCAGTGGAAAATGAGTACTAAATATTACAAAATCCAAATAGGAGCATTTTATATGCACTTTGCATTTCAGTTTGCAATTGTTTTAGGAGCAGGTCAGTAGGGAAACAGGGCCACTAAATTCTCAGCTCTACAATTTACAATTTGAGCTCAAATAAATTATACTACTCTGACAACAGTATAAATCAGCAGTAACTTAACTGAAGTCAATGGAGTTACACTGGTGTAAATCAAACATCTTTCTTCTCTGATCACTATCCAGCTGCAAAATATTTTTTTAAGAATTTTGTTCGGGCTCTCTGTCTACTGGCTAAGCTTCAAATTTCTCTATGGCTCATTTTATCTCTTTGTGAAACAGATATAATAGTATGTCCTGTGATATGGTCAAAATGCATTTAATATTAGTTCGGGGTTTTGAGCTTTCTTATGCACTGCATTATTTAATATATACCAACCTGCTCCCAACTACTAATGACTACAACCATCTTGTATAATTTCAAACCAACATAAATAGGACTGGTTCACATCCATCCTATGTGACTTGATAAACTAAGCAACAATTAACAAATTAGCTACTGGTTACAGCAATGTTGTAATCTGTTGTTTTTTACATAGCAATGCCAGCCAGCTAACATTACTTTAGTTACCTATTATTAGTGATGGCACTGAAACAACTATAATCAATTGGGCTTATAAACTGAATGTAAAACAAAAAAAATCCAAGCCTGCCAAATTTTGTGGGCAAATCTATGGGATCCAAATGGTGCTTACAGTTTCTGTGTTTGCTCAGCAAAAGTGAAAGGAGATTCCATGGCAATGACTTTAAGAACAGAAAGACAGGTAGGCAAAAAATAAGGCTCCAAATGAATTATGTGATTGCTGCTTCTGTGAACATTTTGGTAGGCACAAGCCACATGGGCTCAGGTGAAATTTATATGTGATGCTATCAATGTACACAGCTAGAAAGATAATAAAGTGATAAGCAAGAGCATGGATTCATCAAGAACAAATCACGTCAACCCCACCTGACAGTTTTCTTTTACGGGTTAGCCAGCCTTGTGGATGAGTGGGAAGTGGTAGATGCAGTATAACTTCACTTTTGTATAGCTTTTGATACTGTTTCACATGATGTTCTCATAAACAAGCTAGGGTAATACAATCCAGATGGAGCTACGATAAGATGGGTGTATCACTGTCTTGAAAACCATTCCCAGACATAGCTTTCAGTAGTTCACAATCAAGATGGAAGGGCATATTGAGTGGGGTCCCACAGGGATCAGTTCTGGGTCTAGTTCTGTTCAGTATCTTCATCAGTGGTTTAGATTATGGCATAGAGAGGACACTTATAAAGTATGCAGACAATACCAAGATGGGAGGGGTTTCAAATGGTTTGGAGAATAGGATTAAAATTCAAAATCATCTGGACAAACTAGAGAAATGGTCTGAAGGAAAGAGGATGAAATTCAATAAGGACAAATGCAAAGTACTCTACTTAGGAAGAACAATCAATTGCACAGATACAAAATGGGAAATGACTGCCTAGGAGGAAATAATACTGAATGGGATCTGGAGAAGCATAGTGTGTCACAAACTAACTATCAGTCAACCGTGCACACTATTGGAAAAAAAAGCAAACATCATTCTGGAATGTATTAGCAGGAGTGTTGTAAGCAGAACACAAAAAGTAATTCTTCCCCTCTGCTCATTAGTCTTCAGATGAAAGATTGTGTCCAATTCTCAGCATCACAGTACAGGAAAGATGTGGACAAATTAGAGATAATTCAGAGAAAAGCAACAAAAATGATATTTTATGAGGAATGATTGAAAAATGTGTTTGTTTAGTCTGGAGACAAGACTGAGAGGAGACATGATAATAGTTTTCAAGTACATAAAATGTTGTTACAAGGACGAGGAGGAAGAAAAAAAACATTCCTTAACCTCCAAGGATAGGACAAGAAGCAATGGACTTAAATTGTAGCAAGGGAGGTTTAGGTTGGACCTTAGGAAAAAACTTCCCATCAGGGTGGTTAAGCATTGGAATAAATTGTACATGGAAATCTATATAATTGGAGATCTTTAAGAGCAGGTTAGACAAACCCCTGCTGGGGATGACATAGGTAACCGTCCAATGATTCTATGTTTGTGTGACTTTCTGTTCAAACATAGCCCTTAGCTTGAATGCTTCCTGTTATTCTTTTATTAGAAAATTGATCTGTAGGATGAGAGTTATTTGCTGTTTTTATTTTAGTTTGACTGACTCTATTTCTTGCATAATTTAAAATGAGAGTGGATAACTCCCTGAAGACAGGACTATAGGGAGCAATCCTGCATGGAACAGAATGAGAAATTGTGTCAAGGGAGCTTCATTTTCTAGAACAGTCGAATGGGCACTTTTTGTTATGAGCACAAATTCTTATTCATATTTTAAAAATAACTTTCCAATTCAGTATAATGTATTTGCCAGAGTGCCAACAATGACCCACTTAGTATCAATAATAATGGTGGTTTGGGATCTAGACAGCTGTATACTGGGTACTAGACAGATGTAGATATTTTGGCTTGTTTATTAGGACTGAAAACAGAAATAAACTGAAAGTGTTGTATACACTCCAAACTATTTAAGCATTTTGTATCTGGCAGACAAACGTATGCTAGTAGCTGGAGTAGCAACACCGAATTGAAATTTTATCATGTCAGTCATGAAATACAGTACAATGAATTGGCAATTCAGATTTAATGAACATGTCTATATTTACAAAATATTTGTTTTGAAATTGTGCCTGTGACTGCATCTGGCTATTATCAGCCTCATGTTATTTCAGAACACTCATTGTTTCTCAAAAAGTTCATTGGTAGAGGAGAAAAAGAAAATATTTAGTTAAATACTAAACATGAACAAATACAGTTAGGAAGTCCAGCTGTTAGAAAATATTGTCAACTTGCAGAAATGAAAAGAATAAAAAGTATCCCTTTGGGAAGAAAAAAGAAACAAACAAAGTTAAAACTATGTCACCGAGCTCCTAGAAACATATACTTTGAAGAGCAAGGGCCTTATTCTGCAAATCCATATGAATGTGCATGACTTTAAACACATGAGTTACAGAGCTGGGTAGGAATTGGCATGTATAGGTGTAAATTAGAAGCAACTAAAAAATACTGAAGTCAGTGAAGATACGCTGGTGTAAAACTCATATGAGAATGAACGAGGCACGGAGAAGCAAAACATTTCTCTCCGTGCAACATGTAAGAGAAAAAAAATTGTCCTTGGGTTGCTTAGCATCTTATGGCTGGAATTTTAATTTGACACAATTTCTCTTCTTATTCCATGCAGGATTGTTCCCTATAATCTTTTTCTAAGTAATCCTGTTTAGTCATGAATCCATTGGCCATACCAACACAGATCACATCCATGCCTCCTCTGTTTTTTCACCAAGAGCACGCAAGTGCTGTACAACTCTGCAACCTGGTTTCACTGTGCACAATAGAATTATACTGCTTCCATTTAGACCCTATACCATACAGTCATGTTAGAGCTATAAGGACATTAAGAGCTAACACTTTAGATCCGTGGTGTCCAACCAGTTCTGAAGCAGTAGATACTATAGTTCACTACTGCTATAGCAAACTAGCCACATTCAACAGGCCAAATAGCCACATGTGGCTAGTGGCTAGCATGTTGGACACCACGGGTTTAGATCATATTGTTCATCTGCTTTGGAAAAGAGGAGTGAATGACTTTAGCAGATAATGGAAGATCTTATGATATATCCACGCCTCCATAAGTGTCAGATGTTTCCAGGGTTAAATGAAAGATATAAAAATATATTTTGAAATTTTATTGAAGTTACGTCCAGAGCATTTATGTCTCATAAAACCAACCTCCCATATCACTGCTTGAAGCTTCCCCTATTCTATATACAGATACTTGGCGTACTAATTTTGGCAGTGCTTTCATACTTTATCAAACAGTAATAGTTATTGGAATACTAAAACTATTGGAATAAAAAAACAGAACTATTTATCTGGTTATTCTGATTTTAATATATTAGTGGAAACACAAGGAGTGAAAGTCAGATAAAAGCCAAATGAAGGCTTTTTGTGAATAGAACAGATGACAAAGAGTGTTAAAAATCATGACAAGAGGGAATTCTCACATTTCCAAAGAAGAATTGCACCATACTTGGTGGCCCTGCAATAAGCGGATTATTTAATTTCTCAGAACTGTGCCAGCCCTCAGGAGGTTCCTTAAAGGATTACATTGTTCAATCATCAGTAAAAGTCTAATGAGATCAAAATTTAGCAAAAACTACAAATTTTCTGTTCCTCAAGGCTTTCCATTGACCCACAAATAACTGCAGCCTATGACACATGGAACAAGAAATAAAGGCTGACATTTACTTCAGCTTTTAAGATAGAATATCACATCAGTCTGCTAAGCAGATGGTGATGTTTGTGGTATAGGGATTTCTTCCTTCATCTAAAGGATGAAGGGGATTGCACTGGTGTGGGGCAGAGTGTGTGTGTGTGCCTGGCCAGGCACAGGATAGTGAAGAGCTGTTTTGCTGAATGCTATCCTGGGAGTGAGAGAATTTGTGTACCCCTTGCTAGAGATCCTGACCTGGATCAGATACAAGTCTGGTACTTATTTTTCCAGGGGATTAACTCTGAGTCCTCCTCCCCCGCAAGGAGGGTGGGTTGGTATTATCTTTCAGGTGTTTACAGATGATTTCCTTAATTACTTGCTCCATTATCTTCCCTGGCACAGAAGTTAAACTGACTGGTCTGCAGTTTCCTGGGTTGGTCTTGTTCCCCTTTTTATAGATGGGCACTATATTTGCCCTTTTCCAGTCTTCTGGAATCTCTCCTGTCTCCCATGATTTTCCAAAGATGATAGCTAGAGTCTCAGATACCTCCTCTATCAGCTCCTTGAGTATTCTAGGATGCATTTCATCAAGCCCTGGTGACTTGCAGGCATCTAACTTTTCTAGGTGATTTTTAAACTTGTTCTTTTTTTATTTTATCTTCTAAACCTACCCCCTTCCCACTAGCATTCACTATGTTAGGCATTCCTTCAGACGTCTCAGTGAAGACCGAAACAAAGAAGTCATTAAGCATCTCTGCCATTTCCAAGTTTCCTGTTACTGTTTCGCCCTCCTCACTGACCAGTGGGCCTACCCTGACCTTGGTCTTCCTCCTGCTTCTAATGTATTTATAAAAAGTCTTCTTGTTTCCCTTTATTCCCGTAGCTCCGTTTGAGCTCATTTTGTGCCTTTGCCTTTCTAATCTTGCCCCTGCATTCCTGTGTTGTTTGCCTATATTCATCCTTTGTAATTTGTCCTACTTTCCATTTTTTATATTACTCCTTTTTTATTTTTAGATCATGCAAGATCTCGTGGTTAAGCCAAGGCGGTCTTTTGCCATATTTTCTATTTTTCCGACGCAGCGGAATAGCTTGCTTTTGGGCCCTTAACAATGTCCCTTTGAAAAACTGCCAACTCTCCTCAGTTGTTTTTCCCCTCAGTCTTGATTCCCATGGGACCTTACCTATCAGCTCTCTGAGCTTACCAAAATCCGCCTTCCTGAAATCCATTGTCTCTATTTTGCTGTCCTCCCTTCTACCTTTCCTTAGAATTGTGAACTCTATGATTTAATGATCACTTTCACCCACGCTGCATTCCACTTTCAAATTCTCAACCAGTTCTTCCCTATTTGTTAAAATCAAATCTAGAACAGATTCCCCCCGGTAGCTTTTTCAACAGTCTGAAATAAAAAATTGTCTCCAATGCAGTCCAAGAACTTATTGGATAGTCTGTGCCCCACTGTGTTATTTTCCCAACATATATCTGGATAGTTGAAGTCCCCCATCACCACCAAATCTTGGGCTTTGGATGATATTGTTAGTTGTTTAAAAATAGCTTCTGTCCATTTATACCATTTTGTTTTCTTTAAAGGAAGAAAGATGTAAAAGATTTTGAAAACATGACCTAGCTTCAGGTGGGACATAAAAAATGTCAATTGTTAAGAAAACATGTCTAAGCCCTGCTCTTGGCAGATCATTTCAGGAAAAAAATGATTTGCAAAACATTTTTTTCTGAACTGTAATTGTACAGGTTGTTCTGTACCTCCCTTAACCAGGACTCCCTGGTCTGGCAACATCCATGGTCCAACATGGACCATGGATGTTCCTGTACCACAGAGCCCTGAAAGAGAGAGGTCTGACGGTGGGGCAGGAGCACTGTAAGGAGCACCAGCGACTCAGTTTTGCTTATTACATTTAAGGAGTCACACTTCAAATTCTTATATACATGTAATCTCTAGGTCACCTTGTCATAGAACAAAAAGGAAACACACTAAGAATCCTGATGTAGGTCCTTATAATGCTGCCCATCACCATAGCCCATTCAAGAGCTATAACTGAAATATCAATAAACCAGTGGTCTAATGAAAAAAATACGTACGCCAACATGGGACATAAAATACAATGAGAACAGGTTTTATAACTATATTAGAACCTTCAGGGGGTAGTCGAGTTAGTCTGTTACAGAAAAAAAAAACAACAAATGGTCTGGTAGCACTTTATAGACTAACCAAACATGTAGATGGTATCATGAGCATCTGTAGAAGTGGGCTGTGCCCATGAAAGCTCATGATACCATCTACATGTTTTGTTACTCTATAAAGTGCTACCAGACCATTTGTTGGTTTTTTTTATATTAGAACGAAAGACTGAAAAAGGAATGTTTAAGTTCACTAGTTAGTGGGGAAGGAGAGCTAAGAAGAGATGACATCAAGATGACTGAGGTGCTTAATATCTATTTTTCTTCAGTCTTCATTAAAAAAGATTAATAGTGACCAGACGCTTAATACAATAGTAGCAACAGAAGGAAAGAACAAACACCAAGATTAATAACAGATTAATAACTGATTAATAACCATTAGTCAGGGTTGCTGACAGGATGGGACAAAGGGAACAGCTGCTCGGGGCCTGGTGATTTCAAAGGGCCTGGGGCTCCTCGCTGTGAGAGCAACCAGAACTGTGGCCCTTTAAGTTGCCAGTGGAGCCCTCAGTGGTACACAACCTGTGACCCTGGCAGTGCTGAAAGGTTGGCTGGGGGAAGCTAGCTCCCAACCCTGTTGCTTCTGCCCAAGACCAAGAGCCAGCTCCCTCCAAAGTCCAATGAAGTCTCTCTCATCAGCCCTGCCTTTGAGGATAGGTGATGTTCCAGACAATTGTAGTAAGGCAGATCTAATACCTATCTTTTTAAAAAGGAACAAACAAGACCATGAGAATTCTATACTACAAGTTGAACCTCTGAAATCCAGGACTCTCTGGTCCAGCAACATCCATTGTCTGACAGGAACACGGATGTTGCTGAATCAGAGAGCCCCAAATTGTCTGGGAGCCCCATCCCTGGGGAGCCCCAGCCAGCAGGACCAGTGAGCCCCATCCCAGTGGAGCCCTGGTTGGGCAGAGGGACTGGCAAGCCCCATCACTGGGGAGTCCTGGCTGGGCAGAGCAGAAGCAGGACAGTCAGCAGCAAAAGTGGGGCAGCCAGCAAGCCCCATCCCCAGGAACCCGCAGCAGAGCATGGCAGAAGCAGGGCAGCCAGCAAACCCAGTCCCAGGGATTCCCGGCGGAGTGCAGCAGAAGCAGGGTAGCTTGCAAACCCTGTTCTCAAGGATCCCTGGTCGGACGGGGGAGAAGCAGGGTCATTGTGGCTGGAGAGACTCATCCCTGCGGAGCCCCAGCAGGCTGGAGCTGAAGTCCAAACCCTGAATGCTAGAGCCAGTGGCAGTGGGGCTGAAGCAGGGCTAGCCACAGGGAGGAGGAGCGTCCTGGGAGGCTGGTGGCAGGGGATCTCCACTGATCCAGTAAATTCCCTCATTCAGGACAGGTCAGGTCCTGAGGGTGCCGGACAAGGGAGGTCCAACCTGTAGACAGCCTAACTTTTGATTCCTGGAAAAATACTACAACAAATTATTAAATAATCAGTTGGTAAGCAGTTACAGGTTAACAAGGTTATAAAGCAGTGGTCGGCAAAAGGGCCTCCACGGGCTGGATGTGGCCCACTAAGTGGGTTGATCTGACCCGCAGAGGCCCTGCCGCACATCCCTCCTCCCCCAGCCAATCAGGGCCTCGGGAAGGGGGAGTGGGCAGAGCTTAGAGTCAACCCTGGAGGTTGACTTTAAGCGCCAAGTGCCAGAGGACAGGGAGTGAGCGACTCTACACGCTCCCCCTTACCCCAGGCCAACTAGGACCTGGGGGTGGGGAAAAAGCATGAAGTCTCCTCCTGCCTTGCCACTGCCCTGCAAGGAGTGCACGGTGCTTCTAAGTGCCGTGTACTCCTGACAGGGTGGGAGGAGACTTTGCACACTCCCCCCCCGCCCCCAAGCCCTGATTGGCCTGGGGTTGGGGGGAGCGTGCAAAGTCTCCTCCTGCCCTGCAAGGGATGTGGTGCTTCTAAGTGCCGCATACTCCTTGCAAGATGGGAGCAGGGCGAGGGGAGACTTTGCACGCTCTCCCCACCCCCAGGCCAATCACAGCTTGGGGGCAGGAGGACAGCGCAAAGTCTCCTCCCACCCTGCAAGAGGCTTGGCACTTAAAGTCAACCACCAGCTGCTGCTCAGCTGGTGGTTGACTCTAACTGCAGCACTCCCTTGCAGGGTGGGAGCAGGAAGCGAGAGACTTTGTGTGCTCCCCCCCCCCCCACAGGCCCTGATTGACCTGGGGGCAGAAGGGATAGTGTGCGAAGTCTCCTCCAACCACCAGTTGCATGGGCGTTCTAGAGGGAACTGCCAGCTGTTCAAAACAGCTGGGGGTTCTCTCTGGGGGGGCAGGGCAGGGGAAAAGACTCTGCATGCTTTCCCCATCCTCAGAGCAGTCAGGGTCTGTGGGTGGGGAAGCAGGGAAGTGTCCTGGTCCCACCCCTTCCACCCGAGGCTGCACTCCTTCCTGGGCGGCCCGCGGCCACTTTTAAAATTTCGGAAGTGACCCCTGGTCAAAAATTTTTGCCCATCCCTGTTATAAAGAATAGCCAGCATAGATTTGGTAAGAACAAATTATGCCAAATCAACAAAATTTCCTTCTTTGAAAGAGTAACTGGCCTACATATGGGAGGAAGGAGCAAACATGATACATCATGATTTTAGCCTTACCGGTCCCATTTGACAGTCTCATAAGAAAAGTAGAAAAATGAGATCTCAAAGAAATTACTATAAAGTGGTTGCACAACTGGTGAAGAGACCATACTGAAAGAGTGGCTTTCAGTAGTTTACTGTCAAACTGGGAGAACATATTTCATGGGGACTCAGAGAGGCCAGTCTTGTGTCCTGTACTCTTTGTTTTTAAAGTTAGGGTATGTCTACACTACAGTGTTAATTCGAGTTATCTTAATTCGAAATAGTTAACTCGAATTAAGCTAATTCGAATTAACATGTCTACACACAAAATGCAGTTCGAATTAGTGTTTTGGTAATTCAAAATACCGCATCCACACTGACTGGACACTGATTTGGAATTAAGGCTGGTCGGAACCAGGTTAGGGTTAGGGCATCAGGTCAGGAGTGTCTTTGTGTGGCTGTTGCCTGAGGCTATCTGAGACCTGTGCTTAAAGGGACACACACAGATATTCCCGGGCAGCCGGTTCCCAGGTGTCCCTGCTTGCTTGCCTGCTTTGCTGAGGGACAGCAAAGCATTTGTGTCTCAGAGTGCTCTGGTTGCCCTCACTTGGGACACCATAGCACTCTGCAAATGGAGCCAGAGCTGCCCCTGGGCACTCTGGTGCTTCTTGTGGATGCGTTGCTGTGAGCCTGGCTGCACTTTCTGCAGGCTGCCATCCGGGAGGTCAATCGGGGGGCTGTCAGTATCCAGGAGGCCCTGAGGGAGAGCTTCCACCCTGAGGAGCACTCAGAGCCTCCACCTTGAGGAGCACTCAGAGCCTCCCTGGTCTGCCCCACTTGAGGCTTGTACCTCATTCCTTCCTCACGTCCTTCCATTTACCCCTCCTCCCAACCCCGCTTCCTGATATCAAATAAAATACACGTATTTTCATGAACACAAACTCTCTTTATTTAACAAAACTGGAGGGGGGGGGGATGAAACTCTGGTGAAACTGGGGAAAGGAGGTGGGAGAGGGGAGGGGGAAACCTGGGAGGAGGGAGCTGGAAGGGGGAAACAAGGGGAAGAAGGGGGAGGGGAAGCTCAGGGTTCAGGGTTGGGGGGTCTCACCAGACCACCTTGATTTTCATGCGAACCTGCTCCTGGGATCGCATGTGGCCTTTGGTGGCCAGGCTGGCAGCTATCCTGCCACAGACGGCCGCATTCCTCCGTCTAGTGCAGAGATCATGGACCTTGGGGGCATTCCCCCCCCAAACCTGAGTAATGTCCACCCTGATCTCCACACTGGACCAGGAAGGCGCCCGCCTTCTCCGGGCCCTGGAAGGCTCCTGGGAGCTGGCAGACTGGTCCTGGGGAGTGGTGGAGGGCTGGCTGCCAGTGGCTTGCTGGCTCATGTTTTGGGGTCACTGGGTCAGGGCAGTGACTGCTGGCTCTGAGCTGGCAGGCTTGGAGCTGGCACAGGCACTGTGGCCAAAGTCTACCCCTTTAAGGGCTCCGGGGAGTGCGGGAGAGGGAGAGGAGTGTTCTTGCTTGAGGCCGGAGTGGCCACCAGGGCACCCTCGGAAGGCTGGAGGCCCCCTATTTCGAAATAAGTGTCTACACAGCACTTATTTCGAATTAGCTAATTCGAGTTTGGTTTTACTCCTCGCAGAACGAGGTTTACCAAATTTGAATTAAGTGCCCCACTATTTTGAATTTAATTTGAAATAGCGGTTTGCCTGTGTAGACACTATTAAAGTTAATTCAAAATAATGGCTGTTATTTCCTCCCAGGCTAACATGGCTACCTCTCTGAGACATTTAGGAGGAGTTCTTGAACAGACAGACAGACTCTCTCAAATATATAGTAGATAAACAGCACTATGAGCACTTTGAATGAAAGGTGTGTTCGAAAATTTCTCTCAGAAAATATAAACTTATAAGGTGACTATTTAAATCTCCCTCCTTCATAAAAAATTTCCCTACTCACTTCTAATGAAACATTGAGTGATGAGTAGTTTCAGAGTCTAAAGAATCAGTTCCCACTTTTCATAGTAGTGGGGGAAGGAGGAGGAGTATGTGTAGCTTCATAGCTAAAATGTAGTTGTATGCAATGTAATGTGCTTCATTGTACCTTATCACTACAGTGACCATATTTTCTGAACCAAAAATCGGAACACATTAGCCGTGCCTCCTCACACTGCTAGCCATGCCCCTGGCCCCTTAGGCCCGCCCACCTGCCACAGGAAGTCCCATGCCTGGGGGTAGTAATTCTGAGGTCATGATGGACACATGGTTGGAAATAAAGGGTGTCATGTGACCTCTCTAAGAACTCCTCCCACCATCCTCTACCAATAGGGATGGTTTTGGGCACTATAAGAGACCCCATGAAACTATACTGCAATTGCATTAACCCAGGGCAGGGTCTCAGGACACTGCAGCATAAGGGGTCCAACCTTGATTCAAGATGAGATCCAAAATCTGAGACCTATTGCTTTGCTGTGTAGATGCAGCCCCATTTGAGTCAGGCCCTGGGAATCATCCATAACTATCCCACAGTTTCATTGGACAACTTCCTTAGTCCTCTTAATGGATGAAGTTTACCATTTGCAATTAATTGGTAATTGGAGGAGGCTGGTGCAGCTCCCCACTTGCTGCAGGTGGGGGGCTGTTCCAGGCCCACAGAGGGCCCACTGCAGGCAGGGGTTGTGTTTGTCTGGAGCAGCCCCTGTCTGTGCAGAACCTAGGGGCCCCACAGGCAGCAGCTGCGCCAGTGTCTAGAGCAGCCTTCCACTGAGGGAAGTCCATCCTGCAGTGGACAGGGGCTGCTCTAGAGGGGGCTGGGAGCTGGGGATAGTCCCAGTGTGACCTAACATTAACTGGTTTACTGATGCATGGGAATTTACACCCCTAATGAGATGTACTGCAACTGCACTTTTTGAAGTTACTGCAAAATTATCAAGTGCCCTCTGTTTCCACAAGTCAGAATGACAATACTGAACTACCCAGGACAACTACAAGGTGGAGAAGACCATGTCACTAACCCTCACCACCACTGCTCGAAAGGTACATTTCCCATGGAGGTCAATAGGACTGGACTATTTTATATGTAAAGCTACTGAGAAATGTATATGTCAATACCATGATGGCAATGCCTATATTATGTAAATAATACCTAATAATAATTGCCAAATGAGACCACTTCCCAACCTGCTTGCAAAGGGCCTGATCCAAATTAAAATTTAAGATAGGAGGAGCCCAAAGCAATCTGTTGATATCACCCAAGAAGATCCAGTTGACATTTAGTCACCCTTCCAAAATATAAGGGACTAGTCAGAAAAAGCCCCACTGCCTGACAGAGGTGATCTTTGAAGAAAATTGAAGAGACTTTGAATTTACTTCTTTTGACAGGAACACTTTCTCACTGGATGTGGGGTCTTTAACACAGGTTTCACTTTGTGTGTCAGAATGAATGCATTGTCACAGCTAACTCCATTCAGGTCTAGGCCCAAAGACAGAAGAACAAATCCCTTGAAACTGGAAGTCAAAACAATTCACCTCTTCACAGAGCTCACAAAGGGGTTGTTCGCACAGACGACACACAATTCATGACAACCCTCTCTGGAGAGAGACGATATATCCCGCCTTTCTGTGGACACCCCAAGTGTTTTCATGTGGCATCCTAACACGCCATTTAAATAATCAACTGCTTGATGAGGAAGACTCACAAAGAGTCTGTCCATCACCCAAACTGGAGTGACATGGTGATTTCACCGCCATAGTAACAAGCCCAGTCTCTCTGTAGGCTCAAGGAGCAGCAGGGAGCCTGTGTCCGTCTCTCAGGTGGGGAGGCTGGGGTGGATAGAACCCCACTATTTCAGTGGTTCTCAAACATTTTGGCCCGTGGACCACCTGGCCCAATGTGAACCTTTCCGCAGCCACCAGTTGCTAATGGAAACTCGACATTGATTACAAAATTATGTCAAAGCCATTTTGCTAGTGCTGCAGCTAGGGAGAACGGTTTAATTAAAATGCTTAATCTATTTAATAATTTAAACTTTTTCATGTTAGTTTATCAAACTTAATTTTAAAGAAAGTAAAATATTAATTTATGTCTAACACAATAGGTTTCAATGTTTTCTTTTTTATGGAGTGGATAGGCAACCTTTTTTGGGTTGGGGGCCACTGACAGAAATATCAGGTGGGGATCACACAAGTGAGAAACAAACCAAAAAAACCCTCCCCAAACCTCCAGCCTTCATTGAAGTGGCCCCCAATTCAGACACCTCACTCCTCTGGCACTCCATGGGGCGAGGGGAAGGGACAAGGAGAACTGAGGATCAAGGCTTCCCCTAGGTCAGATTTGCTTTTCTGGTGAATTTTATGGACTCACTTAGGTTCTGAGGTAGGGACAAAAATGAGGTGTTCAGTGAGTGGCACAGGCCTGCCAGTCAGTGGGATAGGGATGGGGTGCAGGATCGGGGGGGGCAGGTGGGATACAGAAATAGGAAAGGTTGCAATGTCTGGGTGGGAGGTAGAGTGCAGAAGCAGTCTGGGAGTAGGGTGTCTAGCCTGGTGGAGGGAGCAGGAGCAAGGGACGTTGCAGTGTGTGGCCAGTAGGGAGTGTGCAGGAGCAATGGTGGATGCAAGAACACAGTGGGGGTAGGGTGGCTGGCCAAGGGGGAAGGTGCAGGAGTGGACTTTGGATAAGGTGTCTGGCTAGGAGGAAGGGTGCAGGAGAGGACTTGGAATAGGGGTTGGACCTCCCTGGGCCGGCATCCTTGGTACCTGACTGGTCCCAGATGAAGAATTTTTTCAGACAAGGGGAGATTATTTCAGGGCCCTGCTGCCACCCCTCATCCCTCATCCACTGGGGTTCCTGGCACTTCCCTCTCCTGCACTGCAGCTGAGTCCTGCGCCCTGGTTCCCAGCACTTTCTCCTCTCCCCCGCAACCCAGCTGAGCCCCATACCCAGTTTCCCGGCACCTCCCCCCCCACCCCCAGTCCAACTGAGCCCCATCCCTGGGTTCTGGCATCTCCTCTCACAACCCACCTGAGCTGTGCGCCCCAGTTCCTGGCACTCCTGCTTGCAGCCCAAGCTGAGCCCCATGCCACTTCCCGCTGTGCCCCTGTCCTCTAGGGTTTCCAGGTGTCCGGTATTCACCCGGACATTCCGGTATTTGCGTCCCCCATCCGGTAAAAAAAACAGGAAACACCGGACATTTTACATGTCTGGTATGTTCTGTTTCCCTTAGATGGAAGCCCGGTGGGGACAATTTTCCTCTGCCACATCTGGCAGGAGGCGGGGGAGTGAGGACTGCGGGCCCATTTAAAGACTGTTTTTTTTTTTTGAGCTTAACAACTTTGGTCTCCCCACCTTTTTTTTTTCCCCCCCTCTCAATAGAATTTTTTTCCTGGTGGTTTTTTTTTTTGGGTGGGGGGGAAGGGTGTTGTTCCGTATTTTTGGTTAAACCATCTGGCAACCCTACCGTCCTCACAAATCACTTGCTTTCCCTGCTCCCAGCAGGCACCACCTCTTGCTGCTCCTATTGAGCAGGAAGTGTGCCTGACTCCTATTCCCCCAGTGAAGGAGGATGAGGAGAAACAGTAGCACGCAGCTGCATTTGGAGTCTCGGAGCTTTTCGGGTCATTTCAGTGCTTCACGGGGACACTGGGACAGGAGATTAAAAATTAGAACTGTCCCGGATTTTCCAGGATGGACGGTCAGCATAAATTTACCAGTCATCCTATCTGACTTGAAGAAATAGCCTGGTGCTGTTGGTAAAGATGCAGTAAGCAGGCTGTTTGTGTTTGTTGTTAATGTTAAAGCAGGAATAAACCAAAAGGTTCTATTTGTCACCATTTTACTGTTAGGGTTGCTTTCTTCTATAATTAAAAAAATTGTACTAGATTTGTTTTTACAGAAGCAACTATGTAATTTTTGTTTGTGTCAGTAAAGAATGAGGAATGTGTGTTAGAAGATAAGTGTGAAGGCCATCACCAGACCAGATGTTCTAGGGAGAAACTGAGGACGGACATAAAGGCATCAGGACATTGCTGTATACCCCTACATGCAGATGAAAGGCAGATTGAGGACTCCAAAAGATAAGGCAAGCACCTATCAATTGGAACAAGATAGCTGTGATATGAAATGAACAACTTAAGAAAACAAGCACTCACACCATGATGGTGTGAAACTTAGTGATTCCAATGAAGGAGAACTGCCATAAAAGGGGGCTGCTTTGCCATAGTTTTTGGGTTCCATCCTGCCAAGGTCCTGGAGCATCGGTATGGACTGAGAGAGCCCCACTCCTCTCTCGCTCTGCCTATCTGGCCAGTAGGCTGATTTAAACAGCAGACTGGAAACTATTGTGTGTGTGTATGTGAACATATCCTAGTTAGTGGCTGTACTATCGCATTCTTAATAAACGTTCTTAATAAATGCAACATTTTACCTTTTCTCCTAAAAAGACCCTATGTTGCATGTGTTTCACTACTGACACACATCAAAAAGCTATCTACGTTTCCCTGACCCTCTGGTAGCTTTCTGATATATTTATTAGTACAACAGACACAATGCTGTCTACACTGACAATTTGGTCAGGATAACTGTTTCTCTCTCTTTTAGGGGTATGGATTTGTCTCACCTCAGAGAGACAATTGTGCAGATGTAAATTTCCAGCAGAGACCAGCTCTAAGTATTTTTTCCATAGAAATATGCAGTGGCTGAAAGCTGTGAGAGACTTATTAATAGACAAAAGAAAAAGAATGTTCACATGCTGAGTACATGCTTGATAGACCAGGCAATTTACTGTGAAGTGCCATTTGTACTAGGAATGCCACAGAGCCATTGGTTTGAAAGGTTAATGATTGCAGCAATCACAATTTCAATTTACAACAAATGGGAAGACAGGAAGCCAAATAGAAAATGGAGGGGTCCCACTGTGATGGTAGCTGAGCAACAATTCATCAACAACACTCCAGGAAGATTGTGAATCCAGAATGCTGGGGAAAATCTTTGGAGCCTGGAGAGGCCTGAGACTTCCATTAAGCTAATTTTTCAGTGATAATATAAAATCTTTAAAATTTCTAAATTATTGAACATAGGCCTGAGTCCTCCCACAGTGCATATCCTTCTCACAGCTGTTATCCCATCTGAGGGATCATCACCCACTCCCTCGCATTTCCTTTCATCTCTCGCCCGCCCCAGTGGCCAGGGCCATGACCCAAACAACCCCTTCCTAGAAAGTTATATGAGGGCATCTGGCCCTTTTTGTATAATCCATCCTCTACTTCTCTCTCTCTCTCTAACATTGCAGCAGAGGTGATGTTCTACCAGAGTAATTCTCTCTCAAGCAATCAAAGCATCCATATAAAGTCCTAAAGACTCATTCCTTGACTTTCTGCTTCTACTACATGAATTATTCTATGATGGGTGCTGTGATGTTGTGAATCTCAACTGGGACGATCATTGTACAGCTTACTGTAATTTGCTTGCATAAGGAAATCCAATTGATTAAAAAGTCTTTGAAGGCTTACTTAGTTTTTAATTAAACAACAAAGTAATTGCCCAAAACTTGTAAATGTCATGCACATTACAGAAACACTGGATTCAGATAATATCTTTCTCAGATACACTTAAGCCGAATTATGGAATTAGCTTGCAAGCATACAGTGGGCATTATTATACAGCACATTACATTTTATTTCTATCATGACTGGGATCCAATAACTTATTCCCTCCTTCAGTATTGGGATAAACTGAGAACTGCATTGTGTAAAGTAAAAATGCACCTGAAAATTCATAGATAACAATTATACTTTACATGAACAGTACATAATTTTTGATGCACAAAAGGCATTTACAATTAAAAATTCTATTCAAATATGGATTTCAAGAGGATTATATTGAAATTTTTCATGTTATATATATTATCATAATAGAAATGCATTGTGGTTGTTTAGTATCATCCCCTTATACTCGTTCCCAGCTTTGTTGTTATATTATTATTAGTTGTATTATGATAATGTCTGGAGGCCAAGTGATGATTGGATATGGTCATTTGAGGCATTGTAGAAAGACAAATCCCTTTCTTAAAGTGCTTACAATCTAAAGTTTGCCTGTACAGGAAAAACAATGAGTAGTCCTGTAACACCTTAGGGTATATCTACACATCAAAGTTAATTCAAAACAACAGCCGTTATTTTGAATTAACTTTAATAGTGTCTACACAGGCAAACCACTATTTTGAAATAAATTCGAAATAGTGGAGTGGTTATTTCAAATTTGGTAAACCTCATTCTGTGAGGAATAATGCCAAATTCAAAAAAACTAAATTGAAATAAGCACTGTGTAGATGCTTATTTCAAAATAGAGGACCTCCAGCCCTTCCCAGTTTCCCCTGGTGGCCACTCTGGGCCAAACCAGGAAAACTGTTCTCCTCTACCCCAGCCCTGGAGCCCTTAAAGGGGTAGACTCTGGCCACAGTGCACATGCCAGATCCAGGCCTGCCAGCAGTTGCTGCCCCTGACACAGTGGCCGCACAATGAGCCAGGCAGCCAGTGCCAGCCAGCTGTCCACTGCCCAGTCCCCCAGCTCCCAGGAGCCAGCCAGGGGCCAGAGACGGCGGGCGCCCTCCTGGACCTCATTGAGGTTTGGGGGGAGGCCTCCAATGTCCATGATCTCCACACTAGATGGAGGAACGCTGCCGTGTATGGCTGCATAGCTGCCACCATGGCCACCAAAGGCCACATGCGCACCCAGGAGCAGATGTGCATGAAAATAAAAGAGCTGCGGCAGGCGTACGCCAGGGCTACATGGGGCAGCTCCCCAACAGGGGCAGACACCTGTCCCTATTTTGATGCCCCGGATTGCATAATGGGGGGTGGGATGGTCTGTGCCTCCCCAGGGGGCACCAATCTGGGAGCACAGGGCCCTGACCAGGGCGCAGAGGAGCAGCCACATGAGCCACCAGGGAGGGTGCCACGCTGCCAGGACCCCCGAGCTGTCCCAGCAGCTGAGTCACCAGGGTTGTCTGGGGAGGCCACTACATGTAAGTGCCATCACTGTCCCCTTCCGGGGGAAGGGGGGGCGGGGAGGGAGACCAGGGACCGCGCGTGTGGGCCTTGCTTACCATGGATCATGCAGCAATCTGTGCATGTGCAAGCACATGCCGTGCCACCCCTGGGCAGGTGGCTCCAGCTGCATGCCACACAGGGCCATGGCCTGATAGCCACACACGTGTGAAGAAACCTGACATGCTCCTGACCCCGGGGCAGGCCACAGCAGGATGCCCTCCCTTCACAAGCCCCCTCTACACAGAGGCAGGGGACATCTCCCCCCACCTCGGCCACACTATACACAGCACAGAAGCATGGGTGCGGTCTTGGGGCAGCTCCCACTCCTAGGGATAGCCAAATATTCTGACCATGGCCTCTGTGCAAGCACAGCGGCTCTGACGGTGCAGGGCACAGCCATCCTCGCCTCGCAGAAGGGGGCTGGGCTTCACCCACTGTGTCCCCAGGGAGAACTGACCACTTCTCTTCTTTCTCCACAGCCGCACCAGCTGCGTGAGCAGGGTGCGCCACCCCACCTGGAACATACACCCGCACCCGAGGGCTCAGCAGGTCCACCGCAACACTGCAGGGGTACTGAGAACAGCACTTGGGGGCCCTGCGAGCCCTGCACCACACCACGGAGCAGTGGGTGCAGGATGACTGGGAGTTCTGGCGGGAGCTGCTTGCCCAGGGTCTGCTTGCCATCTGCACCCATCTGCAGACCCTGGTGCAGAGCGTGCTGCCTCGTGCCGCTCCAGCGCCTGCTGCCTCCCCAGCTCCCGCTCCTTCTCCCCCCTCCTCCCCATCCCCGCTGTGCTGGGAGACAGTTGGCCCAGCGAGACCCCCACCCCTGAGCCCTGAGCTTTCCCTTCTCCTTGTTCCCCTTGCTTCCCCCTTCCAGCTCCCTCTTCCCAGTTTTCCCCCTCCTCTCTCCCACCTCCCCCTCCCACCTCCTTTCCCCAGTCTCCCCAGAGTTTCACCCCCCCCCCAGTTTTGTTAAATAAGGAGAGTTTATATTTTTGAAAATACGTGTATTTTATTTGACATCAGAAAGGGGGGTTAGGGAGGGGTAAGTGGAAGGACATGAGGGAGGAATGAGGCACAAGCCCCCAGTGGGGCAGACCAGGGAGGCTCTGAGTGCTCCTCAGGGTGACGCTCTCCCACAGGGCCTCCTGGATACTGACAGCCCCTCGATGGACCTCCCAGATGGCAGCCTGCAGCAAGTGCAGCCAGGCTGATAGCAACGCATCCACGAGAAGCACCAGAGCGCGCAGGGGCAGCTCTGGCTCCATATTGCAGAGTGCTATGGTGTCCCGAGTGAGGGCAACCAGAGCACTCTGAGACACAAATGCTTTGCTGTCCCACAGCGAGGCAGGCAAGCAAGCAGGGACACCTGAGAACTGGCTGCCCGGGGGGGTCCCTTTAAACACAGGCCTCAGATAGCCTCAGGCAACAGACACACAAAGACACTGCTTACCTGATGCCTACCCCTGACCTGGTTCCGGCCAGCCTTAAATCTGAATCAGTGTCGACGCAGTATTTCAAAATAGCAAAATGCTATTTCAAAATGCATTTTGTGCGTAGACATGGTATTTCGAAATAAGATATTTCGAAATAACACTGTAGTGTAGACATACCCTTAGAGACTAACGATAAATATATAAATAATCATGACCTTTCGTGGGTAAACCCCACTTCCTCAGATGAGCAGAGTAGTGCCCACGAAAGGTCATGACACTATATCTATATCTCTATGTCTATATTTGTTAATCTCTAAGGTGCTACAGGACTACTCATTTTTAAAGTTACAGACTAACACTGTTACCCCTCTGAGACTTCTTTACAGGAAAGTTTAGTAAAACCAGTATAGATGGTAAAACTGTTATTGTTCTACCATGCCAGGGTTTATACTGAACACTTTTATTCTGATCTAAGAGTGGTTATTTTGGGTTTACCTGAAAACAATTCCGAAATGTAATCCATTTTTTCTTATTTCATGGTGTTCAACCTGCAAAATCTATGCCTGTAATTTAAACAGCTATTTCTACTTGCACTGAGTTGATACAGAAACATTCCCATCAAGGTGGCAGTATAGAGCCTTGAGTGACTGCAAAGAAGTAGCTGCTATTTTAGCATGTTGGAGGGAGTGCAAAAAACTGTTAACCATACTCAGTGGCTGTTTTGAAATTAACGTGGAAGGCTTCAACAAGGGCAGACATTCAGGCATGTATACACATATTCCCTTAATTAGAAACTGTAAGCTCCTGCTCAATCACTAGTCAGTTCTGGCAGAGTTACAAAATTAGCAGACAGTCTGAGCACCAGTCAGATCCAGCCTAGCTGTGCAAGGAGACATAGAACTGTCCAGGGTGAACCAGACTGAAAAGCGAGCTGGCTCTCAATACAGCTTTCTATAATTTTACAGATGTCAGTGGGATTGAAACTGAGAAAACAGCATAGAGGAGGAATTGCAGACTGGAGGCAAAATGCCTGTGGGAGGTGTATTACATCATTGAATGAGAGACAGTGTGTGATTCCACAGTTACAGTTATGGTCAAGATTTTTTTCTCTTTCTTATTTGATGTTATATAGGAGGATGCTGAAATACCTGGTTATGTGGTACAACTAAATGTTTTATTTAACTGTCAATGTAATACCCAGGGCGGGCCTATTTTAAAACAGTAAATTTCTGATTGTCAGAAGTCCCAATCCCTGTATTTATTTTGTAAGGGATTAGATCCTGTGTTACATTTTTCACACTAAAGGAAAATAGTTAGATCTCTAGTTAGTGATGTTAGTCTCACTAGGGTACATTAAAACTGCTATACTGTAAGAGTTTATCTTTTGATAAGAGTAACTAAGAGTTACTAGTAAAAAGGTATTTGAAATTATTAATTGTGTCTGTGCATACTTATCTCATGGTAAAGACTGGTACTGGATTCCTAAGAAGCAAAAGAAAGTGAATCCTATTACAATGTCAACTTTTAGCATTTAGAGGATTTCCGTACTAAATCAAGCTCTTGCAAGGATAGCTATTCATGGTCTCTGCAAATACTCTAAGTCAGATAGGGGGATTCTGTAGTACAGTAAGTAAATTGACTTACCTCCCATCTATATAGCAACATAAGTTAAACTGAAAAAAGCATTGTTTCCTTTTTATAAGAATAAGAATTTCCAAGACCATGTGTGCATGTGTTACATTGGTATAATTACATTGATTTAAATTCACAATTTAGCTTATGCCAATACAACCTTCCCATTCAACAAACCCTGAGTTTACACAACAGACAAGGCATGGAGAAATGGAAAGAAGCAGAGCTATGGTTTGCAAATGTCATGTTAGTGCCTCGTGTGTGAGCCTGTGTGGGTGGTTTTGTTAGGGGGAGATTTGGTAAAGGGAAAGACAAAGGAAGCAGGTGGGGACACTGCAGGGAGATAGGCAAGGGGGATGAGGCAGAGGAGAAGAGGGAGACAAGAAAGGAGAAGAACATAGAAGGCAGGTGGAGAGAGAGATACATTATGTGGGGTGTGGTTGGAGCAAACAGCCAATGAGCCCAGGGGCAAGAACATCCAGAGTCAAATCTGTAGAGAGCATTCTGATGATAGCATCAGTGTCTAGTATGCACTAAGGCTGCTTGAATTCCATTTGACAAATGGAAGTTTGATGTGTGCCATAGATAGCATTTGATGTGAAAATCAACTTGGGCTTGAAAAAATATATGAACTGGTTAACACACTACAAAGGCAATTCCCCAGCCTTTGATATTCGCTTTTCCTCATCAAATGCCTAACTTAATGGGCTTCATTAACACTGGTCCTATAATTGACAGGTAATTGCTTTTGTATTATATACATACCTTGGATTCTGTAATTTCCACTCCAACTCATCAGATAAAGTGGATTTACCCCCTAAAAGCTCATGATCTAATATATTTGTTAGTTTCTAAGGGCATGTCTACACTGCATGACTATTTCTAAATAAACTATTCTGGAACAGTTATTCCAAAATAGCTTATTTAGAAATAGCACATTTATACTGCAGGAAAGCATCAAAATTAGTCCAACGCAGGCTTCCCTAATGTAGATATGCTATCTCGATTTAGAGCCCCAGGAGGCATTGGGGATGAATAACTTAGAATGGCCCTGGTGAGGGGCTACTTCGAAATAGCATCAGTACAGCATCTACACATGCCTTATTTCAAAATAGGCATTATTCCACGTAGAATGAGGTTTACAGATTTCGGAATAAGATGTCCATTATTTCAAAATTATTTCGAAATAACGGAATGGCTGTGTAGATGCTCACATTGTTACTTCAAAATAACACTAGTTATCTCAAAATAACAGAGCAGTGTAGACACACCCTCAGATGCAAGAGGACTGCTCATTGTTTTTGCGTATTGAAGGTGCACTTAACCCACTCGTGTGATGAGGAAGTTGGGGATCAGTGGCCTCAGCACTTTGCAGCTAGAATTTATTACTACAATAGATAAAACAAGACCCCAGATTCAACTGTGAACTTTGGAAAGAATCCAGTTCTGAATTCTGTGACTTGGGCTAGCTTCTGTTGCTTTGGCAGATGTCACTGCTCTAACAGTCTGTAAGCCTGAGACATCCATTGCAGTAGTTTTGGAGACACTGATAATTTCACCATGAAGAAAAACTACAGCTCATGCTCATTAACGCTGGATATTCAAAACTTGCATTTCTTGGATTATCATGCATGGCAAGAGAATGAAACATCCGAGGAAGGAACCACCAGATATATTACTGATATAAAACATATCGGATGTATCTTGAATGTAAATGGGGAAAATAAGTATTAGAGAAGGAATTCCCATTTTAGGCTATGTTGATAATCCTTGTACTATTTCCTGATAGCCGAGATTTTTTTACATATATGGTTCTACGGTGAAGAAAATATTCAGGTCCAGAAATACTCAAAGAGCTAGAAATTGCTCTTTTGGAAACATACAGGAAGCCTCAATTTGCTCACCTTAGAGTAGTTGCTCTTAAAACCTTTCCAATTATGCCTTAGATAATTAAAGAACATCACCTCAGGATTTGCAATAGCTAGAGAATACTGTGAAGAACAAGGCAATGTTCTCTAGTTATCTAAAGAAGCTGGAAAGCTTTTAAGAGCTATCACTATTAATCACTACCACACCAATGTCAGATACCCACTGATGTCAGGAATGATATTTGGTCAGGATGCCCTGAGAGTCTGGCTGCATTTTATTTGCATTTGGATTTTTCACTGAAAACTTTTTGTTTAAAAGAAATTTCTACTGGACTTCTTTCATTACAGATTATATGAAAGCTGTAAGGCTTGCTGTTTCTTCTGAGTGCATAAAGTATTTTTATGCTACATTTTGTCTTTGTGCTATCAGTATGCTATTAGTGGCAATGCATCTAACTTCTTGCATTTCATTTTTATAGTAAATGCCAAGTGAAGGTCAAAAGAAAAACTAAATCAAAAAGGCCATAAAAGAAGGTTGAATATATTTTTGCATTAATCTGAACTGGTGAACAACTCAAATTCATATTATTCAAGCTCATTCAAAATTAAGCATCTTGGCTCAAAGTTAATTGTATATAATGCCATATAAAAACATTCCTTTAATGGTGGAACCAAATGGAAATAATGCATAACAAAAACATAAAAAATACATCTCTTGATACTTTAAAGGTGGATTTAGATGTCACCCAGACTCAGAAATAACTTAATTCCACTCAGTGACGCAATAACTATTTTCAGATGCACATGTTACTCCGTCTGATTTAGCTTGTCCAAAATACTATCATCTTGATCTGATGTTTGATAACCACTTTTCACAAGTGTAAATAATAAAATAAGGTACAAGAAGATAGTGAAGAAACAAGACTCATGTCTTTGGTTAAAAATGACTAATTTATGCGTGTTAAAATAACTAGTATAAGGACAGAAGCTTCAGGGCGTAGCCAAGTTAGTCTGTACAGAAAAAACAACAAATGGTCTGGTAGCCCTTTATAGACTAACAAAACATGTAGATGGTATCATGAGCTTTCGTGGGCACAGCCCACTTCTTCAGATGACTGGAGTTTTGAGTTTAGGATGTGCAGATCCAAAATAAGTAGGAGAGAAGCAGGGCGGAGGGCAGGGGGCGGGGGGGGGGGGGGTGGGAGGGGAGAAAAAAAAGGGGGTGGGTGAGAGACAGGGAGCTAGAGGGAATCACTAAGTATCTGAAGATTGGGTAGTTAAAACGAAGCAGATAAGAATCAAAGTCAATTGTTAGTATCCTTCCTGACATAGGAGTCTATATAAAGAGCAGTTTGCACCTTCAATGACTGTTAAGTTGATAGTGCCTCAACCATCCTTCATCACGATTGAGTCCATTAGCATGTGAACTGAATTTGCAGATGAACTCTAATTCCAATGTTTCTCTGTGTATCTGGATGGTAGAACTGGTTTGTGACAAGACAGCCACTTGAAGATCTTTTAAACAGTGATTAGGAAGATTAAAGTGTTTCCCAATAGGTTTCTGTATGTTTCCTTTACGTATATCTGATTTGTGTCCATTGATTCTTTCCCGCAGAGACTGTCCAGTTTGTCCAATATATATAACAGTAGGGTATTGCTGGCATTTGATGGCATAGATCAAATTACTGGATGTGCAGTCAAATGACGTTTTGATTTGGTAGATTATGTTGTTGGTTCCAGTGATGAATTCTCTAGTATAGATATGTGGGTAGGGTTGGCATCGTGTTTGGTTTCAGCGCTGGGTTCCTGGATGCTTATGTAACCCCCAACGAGATTACCTAGCTTCCTGGGGCTCTGTCTGCTGGCAGCTCAGGGAGAGGCACAATGAGTTTGCCTTGGCTCCCCCTCCCTACCAGAGACAGAGTCTACCTGGCAACCCATAGGGTGTGAAATGCCCCTCCCAGGGAGTTCAGGAGGGGGAGGAGAAGCCATTGTTTGAGGAGTCTGGAGCCAGCCAGGGCAAGGGGAGGGCTGGCTGTGTGGGAGCTAGTAAGCCCCAGGCCTGCATGCAGGGTTTCCGCCTGAGAACTAGCCTCTAGGGACCTGAAAGCAAGATCCTGCAGCTGGGTTTTACTTCTCCGCTGTTGATTCCCGGTTTGTAGAGTTTGCTGGGAAACTTCCCCAGCCAGGCTGAGTTAGCTCTCTAGCTCCCTAGGTGAGACCAGTCACCACATGCTCATCTCTGCTCTGTCTGCTAGTTCAGGGCTGCTGCCTGCTGTGTGGGTGTCTGAATGCTGGGGTAGGAGATTACAGTTTGAATTTTAGTGCAGTTGTGTAACCTGCACCTTGAGCCTTGCACCCCTTTGTGGTGAGGGGAAATTCTGGGACCAAAGCAGCCTGATTCCTGCCTGAAGAGGATCCCTGCCAGAAGAGACCAGCCCCTCTGCAGTGACTGAGTCATCTCTGAACCTGAGGCTCATGCATGGAGCGTGTGAATGCACCATCTTTAAGTTAGTCAATCAGGGAATTTGTTTGGGGATTTTATAACCTACTGCATATTAAACCAGTGGAGGGATTTACCACCTTCTCCCACTTGTGAGTCCTTTGGGCTATACTGAACCCAGTCAGCCCCACTGCTAAACCACTGCAGAGAAGAATTTTGTGGTCATAAGTCATCAAGGGCCCCAACAAAGTACGCGTACCAACGGGACACTAATCTTACAGTTGCTGGGCACCAGTGAACCTAAAAATAGTGTTTTACCCTGTTATGTTATATTTGTCTCCTGTTTAATATAATTGTGTTTAATATAGTGTATGGCTGCATCTAGACTTGCCAGCTGTCTACACTGGCCACTTGAATTTGCGCAAGAACACTGACGATCTAATGTATGATCGTCAGTGTTCTTGTGCAAATACAATGACTCTCCCGCTCGGGAAAAAGCCCTCTTGCGCAAATGCTTTTGCGCAAGAGGGCCAGTGTAGACAACGGAGAACCGTTTTGCGCAAAAAAGCCCTGATGGCGAAAATGGCAATCGGGGCTTTTTTTGCGCAAAACCGCGTCTAGATTGGCCACGGATGCTTTTGCGCAAAAGCACTTTTGCGCAAAAGCATCCATGCCAATCTAGACGCTCTTTTCCGCAAATGCTTTTAACGGAAAAACTTTTCCGTTAAAAGCATTTGCGGAAAATCATGCCAGTCTAGACGCAGCCTATGTGTTTGTGTTATTTTCTGGGAGTCTCCAACTATCTGGCAAGTACGTGGGGATTACCCTGGGTTAGAATTTTCCTCCCAAGGTGCCCTGGTGACCCTGCCAGGAAGGAGTGAGGGGGGTGGAGGCACCGCCAAATAAATCCATAGGAAAAAATAAAGTTGAGTGGGTGGCGGGATCCAGAAGAACCCAGACCTATCCATCAAAACCTGTAAGCAGATTGGCATTAAAGAAGGTAACCAGGTGGAGAGGGGGTGCTACACTTACGATGTGGTTGTGTGGCATGGTTACTGGAAAGAATTTGTTTCAGGTTGGGGGGTTGTTTGTAAGCGAGAATAGGCTTTTCTCCCAACTATTAGGACAGTTTATGTCATCTCATGAATGTAAATAAAATCAATTTGAAACTCACAATGAAAAAATGTACAATTGTACATCAGGGCTATACCCACTTTCATTTCATACTAAGTCTTATAACAATTTACCATTTAGGAACAATAATAAAAGTTTGTACTTAAATAGTGGCTCATGTAAGAATCTCAAAATGACTCATACATTAATTAATTAGTTAAACGTCACATTATTTCTGTGAGGTAGATATTATAATCCTGATGAGTAAAATGATGCAAACAGAGATTAAGTAACTTGCTGAAAATGACACTGCAAATCAGCACAGTTAAGAGAACAAGAATATGAGTTCTGAGGTCTAACGACACTTCTTTTCATTT
Organism: Pelochelys cantorii; assembly: GCA_032595735.1. Lineage (NCBI taxonomy): Eukaryota > Metazoa > Chordata > Testudines > Trionychidae > Pelochelys > Pelochelys cantorii. Next base: position 32,530,443 of record CM064331.1, read on the forward strand.
ATCCATTTTAGTCTCTAAAACAGCACATCTACTAAATTTTGAGATGGGCTGCAAAGTTTAGATCCCAATCCATATCCAAACTTTCACACAACTTGAAGAAGTTCAGTTTGAAGAAGGATCATAACCTGGTCCCTGAGCCCATTTTGGATCAGAACTTCTACAAAGTGTTGATGTTTTTTGGTCTAGAGTTTGACATAGACTTTATTTCTCATTAAGCAAACTTTTGAAAATGCTGTTAGTGCATGTCTCTCAGAACTTAACTACAAACAATAAAAACCTCTTTCACATTGAACAGTCAAGCTTATGTGTTCCTTGAACATCTTATCTTGTTTATGGCAAACATAGTTTTTGTTTGTTTGGGATTTTTTTGCTTTTTACTAAATTGACCAGCTCATAGTATCTTGTTACTTACATCACAAACACTTTCATTTTGCATTCCAATCATATACCATTTCTGATTTTGTTGAGGGTTACATGCTATTTAAGTGAAATAAAGTCAGAAAGAAAGTGCTTACGTTCTTGAATCCTCTATACAGGATCTGAAGTTCCTTCTTTGTGAATTTGCTCTGTGCTTCCAGCAATTCAAGAGTCTCAGGCCGATGCCGCACGGTGGCCATTTCCATTTCATCTTCTACGCTGTCTACAGAACAGAAAGAAAGCTCAAGAAGAATATATGTGACATAGAAATATTTGTTCATTTTATAAATACAAAAAAAAAACCTCTTTAGGAAAAAGGCATTTACAACATTGAAGTGTGATGGGATTGTGAGCTCACAGGGCAAGGATTGTGTTTACTTCTATGGCTGGATAGCACTATGTACTATGTGGACCCAATCCTAATTAGCAGATCCAGACACCACCAAAATATAAATATTAAACAACAACAAGACATGGCAAGGAAAAATCCTGCATGGTTATGCACGACCTCCTTAATAGGTCTTCACCATCTCTAATGCTAATGATTTTATGACAGCCAAAATAACTCAAGTTTCACGAAGCAGCATTGTCTCCAGGAATCTTCTGCTGACCCACTGATTAGTTAACGAATGGGTGTTGCAACTTTCGGCTGGAGCATGTAAATGTTGGCCTAAAGATGAAGGTGACATTGGGAATTCTGTAAGACATAACAGGATTGGTGTTTCATTTCTGAGGGTAAGCTTTACTGCTGTATGCAGGTGCAAAACAGCCTCCTGGGTAATCCTATCTTTTTGTGGTTGGGAAACTAGATGGGGGATTTGCCAACTTGAGAACATGTAGACCTTCAAGGGTTGCAACAGAGCATGAGCTTACAAGGAGTGAACTCTCCTAGATAACGGTTTGATTTACGTGTTTGAGTTAAAGTTTGACAGTTAAAAAAAAGTTCAATAAAGTTGTGGCAATGGCCTTTACGTGACAAATACTGAGCCGAGAGTCGTAATGTTGTTCCATGCCTCTGATGCCAGCAATAGACCTGTGGTTGGTAGTATCTTTAAATTGTTTCACAGTATTTTGAAAGAGTCATAGCACAGAGTGAAACTTCTGTAGTGCTCCAGGGACAAATATATTAAATTCACTACCTTGTTCTAGTGTAATAGTTGATCCCTCTATAGATATGTAATCTGAGCCAAAAAACAAAACACAAACATACATAACACTTCTTAGGTCATACAAAACACAAAATGCAGAAACATTGTTTCAGAAGGCTCAGTGCCCATTCAGTCTTCCTGGGAAACATTATTACATCTATTTTTCCATGATCAAACTATATTACTTAAATAGTATTACACTTCAGGAATCTCTCTCCGACAAGCCTTTTTTTTTGTTTTTTGTTTTTTTTGTTCTGACATTTGCTACAATAGTGACTTCCAGCTGCCAGGGTGAAATCTGGTTTCAGGAGGTTGATTTCAATACCAATAAAAATGAAACCCCAGTTTAAAAAACAGCCCCCCAATACATAAACACACACAAGACTCAGCTGTACCTAATGTAATCACACAGTTTTGCCTAGTTTTCTGGCAAAAGACAGCAGATCTAACTTTTACAGAAGAAAGTAAAAAAATGTAAATAGCTTTGGTGTCCACAAGAGAAAAGATGGTCCAATGGATAAGGCACTAGCCTGGATCTTGGGAGATGATGGCTCAGTTCACTGCAGACCCTCCTATGTAACCTCAGGCAAGTCACTTCTGTGCATCAGAATCCATATGCAAAATGTGAATACTTTGAAGGGATATTATAAAGGTAAATGCATTGATTATTGTGCGGTGCTCATGTGCTATGGTATCCTTAGCTAGAGCTGGTAGAACACTGTAGTAACACCATTCACAAACATTAGTTCACATTTCAAACAGATGATTATTTCAGCTAAGCCCTCTTTTTTGGCAGCATTCTGGAACACTCACATGGAAAAAAATTTCATTCACTATACTTAGGAGAATGGCAATTCTTCATATAAACACCAGCATTATCATGTAAATAAGGGTATTCCTGTGTAGACAAGAATATTCATTATTCACTGTTCAATATTATTCTTCATCTTAAAAGTTTCAGTCAGCCAGTCATGAAATAACAACAGTGTTATTTGATTTAAATGGTAATGTCTGAAGTCTTTAGTGACTACCTACAGAAAAGAATGAATTCACAGAAATTAAAATCCTGTCAACAATAATTCACAAGAGCAACCTTTACTAGGTCAAGCTTCCTCCCTCCCCTCCCCCATCTCGTTTGTGCTGCTTGGCTTTTGGTGTCATTTTCAGATTTGCTGCCTCAAAGAGATTTAAAAACATTGTAACATCAGAGAAACTCATTTGGTGATGCCTCGGAAGCAAGACTTATGGTAAGGGTGGCTGAAAGGCAAGTTCCAAGCCCAAATCCAGCCAAAATATGCCATGTACTATGTAGCCACCAACATCTGAAATACTGAAGTGAAACACACACTAACTAAAGCTTCCAGGAGGCATTGATATATACCATAATGAGCATCCTCTGTTCAAATTAAGATGGACCCTTTGTATGCCGGAATCTGTAGTGTCTCTGCACACCTCATATCCAGTACTAAAGAGGAGGAGGACTGTAGTTAGCTCTATTTTAAGCAACTTAATTGTGCAGAGACTCTTTGCAAGCTGTTGGGTATAGCTAAGTGATGGGTAACCTAGGCTAGTGAGTGGGCCACACAAATGGGCCTCCTTAATCTCAGCAGGCTGCAAGATTTTCGTAACCAAGACAGTCTCCCAAGATAAGATACTTTTGCTAACAATGCTTGCATACTTAGATGCTGTGGGGCATTCCGATGGAACCGTAACAGTGCTTTGATTGGATACAGAGAGAAGGCACAGCTCTCACTGTTGCGTGTAATTGGCACACAGCTCACTTCACATGCCCTTGCTTTACATGTGTGTCACTTTAGCAATACCAGCGGGAAAAAAACCTATGTGTGTACATTAATTACAAGTGATGGGTAAACTGTCATAGTTTCGCCCATTTGCATAAATTTGGAGGCAAATCTATATTTTTCTTTTATCTGGAAATCTTTAGGAATATGGTCTTCTATTAAACCTTTGGGCCATTTTGATTCCTGCCAAAACAGAAATAACTATACTTTGCTCTTATTGTTATTACTATTTGTAATGAAGATCTGGGGTCCCATTTTGCTAGATGCTGTACAAACACATAGATAGAACATCATTGTCACTGTCCCAAAGAGATTTTAATCTAGCTTTCCATACAAGGATCTCAACGCACTGTACAAACATTTAAGAGCTAAAATAACATTCCATAAGATAGGTAAATGTTATTCCCACTTTAGAGATAGGAGAACTGAGGATAAGAGAATAAAATCCTGCAATATGCTCCAAATAGGAAGATTCCTGCACCCGAGAAAAGATTTTGTGGCAGAAGAAGGGCCTAAGTGATTTGCCCAACCTCAGACAAGTGTGATAGAGCAAAGAGGAAAATACAGGAGTCCTGATTCCCCAAAGCTTTACCTTAGACCACATCTTCCTATAATTAAAGTAATTTTTGGTCACAGGTTTTCAATACCTCAGTTTTCTGCAGAATCTGTAAAGTACATAAGCAAGGTGCTTAAAAGTAAAAACTCAACTCCTGTGAACTTTCTGAAAGTTCAGTAAAGATATAGATTAAGTTTGGTTAAATATTCTTTTAGGGAAAAGATTTAGGCCAGCCCTTAGTCCATCTAAGACAGTTTCCTCAACTCCGCTAAATGCTGCCATTTTGTTTGACTACAGTTTATAAAAAAGCTACTGGGGGGAAGGTGTTCTAGATTTGATTTTAACAAATAGGGAGGAACTGGTTGAGAATTGGAAAGTGGAATGCAGCTTGGGTGAAAGTGATCATGAAATCATAGAGTTCATAATTCTAAGGAAGGGTGGAAGGGAGAACCGCAAAATAGAGACAATGGATTTCAGGAAGGCGGATTTTGGTAAGCTCGGAGAGCTGATAGGTAAGGTCCCATGGGAATCGAGATTGAGGGGAAAAACAACTGAAAAAAGTTGGCAGTTTTTAAAAGGGACATTGTTAAGGGCCCAAAAGCAAGCTATTCCGCTGCGTCGGAAAGATAGAAAATATGGCAAAAGACCGCCTTGGCTTAACCACGAGATTTTGCATGATCTAAAAATAAAAAAGGAGTAATATAAAAAATGGAAAGTAGGACAAATTACAAAGGATGAATATAGGCAAACAACACAGGAATGCAGGGGCAAGATTAGAAAGGCAAAGGCACAAAATGAGCTCAAACGGAGCTACGGGAATAAAGGGAAACAAGAAGACTTTTTATAAATACATTAGAAGCAGGAGGAAGACCAAGGACAGGGTAGGCCCGCTGCTCAGTGAGGAGGGCGAAACAGTAACAGGAAACTTGGAAATGGCAGAGATGCTTAATGACGTCTTTGTTTCGGTCTTCACCGAGAAGTCTGATGAAGGAATGCCTAACATAGTAAATGCTAATGGGAAGGGGGTAGGTTTAGAAGATAAAATAAAAAAAGAACAAGTTAAAAATCACCTAGAAAAGTTAGATGCCTGCAAGTCACCAGGGCCTGATGAAATGCATCCTAGAATACTCAAGGAGCTGATAGAGGAGGTATCTGAGACTCTAGCTATCATCTTTGGAAAATCATGGGAGACAGGAGAGATTCCAGAAGACTGGAAAAGGGCAGATATAGTGCCCATCTATAAAAAGGGAAATAAGACCAACCCAGGAAACTACAGACCAGTTAGTTTAACTTCTGTGCCAGGGAAGATAATGGAGCAAGTAATTAAGGAAATCATCTGTAAACATCTGAAAGATAATAAGGTGATAGGGAACAGCCAGCATGGATTTGTAAAAAACAAATCATGTCAAATCAATCTGATAGCTTTCTTTGATAGGATAACGAGTCTTGTGGATAAGGGAGAAGCGGTGGATGTGGTATACCTAGACTTTAATAAGGCATTTGATATGGTCTCGCATGATATTCTTATCAATAAACTAGGCAAATACAACTTAGATGGGGCTACTATAAGGTGGGTGCATAACTGGCTGGATAACCGTACTCAGAGAGTAGTTATTAATGGTTCTGAATCCTGCTGGAAAGGTATAACAAGTGGGGTTCCGCAGGGGTCTGTTTTGGGACCAGCTCTGTTCAATATCTTCATCAACGATTTAGATATTGGCATTGAAAGTACGCTTATTAAGTTTGCAGATGATACCAAGCTGGGAGGGGTTGCGACTACTCTGGAGAATAGGGTCATAATTCAAAATGATCTGGACAAATTGGAGAAATGGTCTGAGGTAAACAGGACCAAGTTTAATAAAGACAAATGTAAAGTGCTCCACTTTGGAAGGAACAATCAGTTTCACACATACAGAATGGGAAGCGACTGTCTAGGAAGGAGTACGGCAGAAAGGGATCTCGGGCTTATAGTGGACCACAAGCTGCATATGAGTCAGCAGTGTGATGCTGTTGCAAAAAAAAGCAAACATGATTCTGGGATGCATTAACAGGTGTGTTGTGAGCAAGACACGAGAAGTCATTCTTCCGCTCTACTCTGCGCTGGTTCGGCCTCAGTTGGAGTATTGTGTCCAGTTCTGGGCACTGCATTTCAAGAAAGATGTGGAGAAATTGGAGAGGGTCCAGAGAAGAGCAACAAGAATGATTAAAGGCCTAGAGAACATGACCTATGAAGGAAGGCTGAAAGAATTGGGTTTGTTTAGTTTAGAAAAGAGAAGATTGAGGGGGGACACGATAGCAGTTTTCAGGTATCTAAAAGGGTGTCATGAGGAGGAAGGAGAAAACTGGTTTATCTTGGCCTCTGAAGATAGAACAAGAAGCAATGGGTTTAAACTGCAGCAAGGGAGGTTTAGGTGGGACATTAGGAAAAAGTTCCTAACTGTCAGGGTGGTTAAACACTGGAATAAACTGCCCAGGGAGGTTGTGGAATCTCCATCTCTGGAGCTATTTAGGAGTAAGTTAGATAAATGTCTATCAGGGATAGTCTAGACAATACTTGATCGAGGCAGGGGACTGGACTCTATGACCTCTCGAGGTCCCTTCCAGTCCTAATATTCTATGAACAGCATTATACATTTTAAACACTGATGTTTATAAAATGCAAGGCTGAACATTCCAAAATTTGCCCAGTTTAATAGGATGTGGTAACAGTTGTGTACAGTTTCTCTCTGGAAGCCAATAGAGGTAGCTTTAATTAGTGTGACTAATTTTTTTTCCTTCTCCAGAACATATTTAAATTTGATCAGCATGAATCAGTACCAACAGGTAACCGAAATCAAGATGTATGCACTAAGATATATTATTCTAAAACATTTCTTACATCGTATTTGCAGTATTTTTTAGATCAGTGAGTGTAACTTTATCTGATCTTGGGGTTAAAGTCTGAGAAGGCAAGCACTTTTGTTCTCTTCTGTCTCTAACTACTTCTCTTCAATCTACACCATTACCATTGTCTCTCATGATGTACGTGCCTCATTATCCCTTCTCTGAATGTGGAGTACACACCACAAGAAAATGAGGTGTGGAACAATTCAGGCCCTGTGACTGGTAAGTAAATACAGATTTTTATTTTAATCTTTTTCAAATTAGCAGTAATTATTTTAATAGTTGCAATTATGAGTGAGCAGTGAATGAAATTATATGGGCTGTCAAAAATTGATTCTGAGTTTGTAACTTCACTGCAGCCTACTTCTTCATCTAGATGTTTTCCTGTCTCTATTCTCTAGTACACTGACTTTACATACAGAAGATAACCCTATCAAAATTTTTCAACTCTCACTGTCTGCAGAAAGGCTTATTATGCTAAGAAGCAAAGAACTGTTCTACTTAGGTCACTTATTTACAGGTGCCATTACATCCAGTTAGTGCATTAACATGCTACCCTGGTTTATGACAAAGATTATGCATGGCACACTTATGATTAGACTATTCTGAATTTAAAATTAAAAGCTTTTTTCTTCCTGATACAATTCAAATCTTTTAATTTGCATTTGAAAATTAAATCTTTTTATTCTTACAAGAACCAGTTAGCTCTGTAATTTAGTATTTAGGACTTTGCAGGCATTTCCTTTACAAACCCTAATTTTCTTGATAAATGGCCTGCAAAATTTGCTGGAACTTGTCGTGCAAGGTCTAAGCCAAGGTGATGCATTTTTTAGAAGTCAAATTTGTTTTACACTGGTTTGTGGTATAAAGATTTTCCATAGGAATTCATAGGGCCTCATTCTGCTTGCATGGGAATCATCATCAGTTGATTATTAAGGGGCTTGTTGCCAGAGGTGCTGAACAACCACTGACTTCAGTGGATGTTAGGGGGGGGTTCTCAATATGCCTAAGGATCACATAATAAGTTCCACAGAAAGAGGATTTTTGTAATCATCAGGTGGCACAACAAAACATGACTAGTTAAAACAGCAGGTACAGTCTGTTTCAAAGCGGCTACCACATTTCATAACTGGACCATGAGAAGCATGTGCCTGGGTTTCAGGAATCTGCATTTTAGATTTCTCCAAGCCATTACTTAACAGGGTCTCTGAAGGGAAATGAACAGTAATGAGCCTCCATAGCCCCTCCCTCACCTAGAAGCAGCAGGGATATGTCACTGCTTCCAGGAAGCCACGTGAAGCCCAATAAGGAGCCTGCCCACCCCATGCCAACTGGACTGTAAACCAGATTTTCAACAAAGATCAGAAAGGCTTGCTTATAGCCTGTGCTGTATTTCTGCATGCCCAGCCAAGAAGTCCATATGCCCTCCCACACCTCATTGCCCTGCCTAAGACTGGATGAGCCCCCTCCCAGATCTAGCTTCCCCCCCCCCCACCAGCATTGGCCTGGGCTCCTGCCCCCTCTTCCCCAATCAGGTCAGGAGCTCCGCCCCTACCTCCTGCATCATGCTGGGCTCCCTGTCCTCTCCCCACTACCACCAGTGTGCCTGCTGGACCACAGATATTGCCGAACCAGAGAATCCTGGTTTATAGAGATGCAACCTGTACCATGCTGAAGGGAGGATTTATAAGCATAAGCAAGGAATCCTCAGCTTTTTAGCTCAGCCCTAAAACACATATAAAGTTGCTGATTATAGAAGTTCTGTTATCATTTGTATGTGTGTTACTTGTTTTAACCTTGTAAATATCTCATTTATTTTTCCTAGTTAATAAACCGTTATTTCATGTGTTACAGGATTGGCTACAAACACTGTTTTTGGTGTGTGATCAAAGGTACAAATTGACCTAGGTAAGTGACTAAACCCTTGGGACTGGGAGAAACCTGAATATTTTGTGATCTTTGGTATACTATGACCATTTGTCACAGAGTCAAGCTTGCCTGGGTGATAGATCAGAATGCCAAAGAGGACTGTCTGTGACTCAGTGTTAAGGCTGTACAGTGTCAGAAGAATTTACACTTGTTACTTGGTTGGATAAATCTAAGTACAGAACACACCACCAGCTTGTGGGGTTTGTGCCCTGCTTCTTGACAGTCTGCCCCAAGGCTAGTAATCAGTGAGACAGCATGTTCAAAACTACCCTATTTTCTGTATATCAGCACTCAACTTGGTCCCAGTTTAGTAAAGGACTTAAGTATGTGCATAAGTCCAGCTTATTCAGCAAAGCACTTAAGTACTGCCAACCTCAAGACCCTCCAAAATTCATAAGATTTCTAAAGAAAAACTGTTTGTGTTTTGATTTTAAACTTCCCTACCTATCCCCAGTTGTGACAACTGACATTGCCCTCTCTCCCAAATGTACTGGTTCAGGTGGTTTTGGCTCCTGCTGCAGAAGCAGTAACTCCAACATGAATCTGTCTCCTACCTGGCCTTTGCCCTATCATTTTATCCACCCACAGTAGTTCAAACCTCCTCCCCCTACACACACGTGTTCCATTCCCTCAGCCTCATTTCTGCTTGTCTCCCACGTCTTGGAGTGCTGCAGGGATCTCTTCTCCTTCATCCAGGCAGCTGCCCCAGCTCTTCACCCCACTCTGCCACTTCCCAGGCCAAGTGCTGCAAGGAGGAGGAGAAAGAGAAAGAGGAACAGAGCAGCAGCTCCTGTGGCTCACAGGAGGGGAGAAGGGAAGAATTGGCTGGTTGTTTTTACTCCCTCCTCCCCTCCCTGCTCCTATGACAACTTTTGGTTGCTACTGGGAGGGAGAGAGCTCTGCCTGCAGCATCTCTGACTTGTCACTCTGCCCTAAGAGGCCAACAAGTGGTGAAGCAGTCTATCAAAGGACTGGAAGTTCTTGGCTCATTGAAAGAATGGGTCCTGCTCCAAAAACATGTCACTAGTATAAAAATTGTGGGAGCTGACAAGGATATGTACGTCACTTTAAACCTGGTCTTAAACTGAATTAAAGGTAACGGGAAATAAGCACATAGCTAAAATTAAGCACATGTTTAAATGTTTTGCTGAACAGGAATAAAATGCTGAATTAGGGCCTTCAGGAATGCTAGTATCGATTCATTTTCCATGCAATATTATCTGAGTTGAGTGAAGAAATTAAGATGTAGTGGACATAATTGTGTGTGGGCCTATTTTTACAGTTACCAAGCACTGCTTCTGAAAATATACCTCTTACAGTCATGTAAGAATTCACAATGCACAAAACAAAGTATGTTTGGGTGATGTTCATTTCCTTTCTAGTACTTTGGAATGTTGTGCGGCCAAACCAAGCAATAGTTGTGTCAAAAGGGTGATAGTAGATAGTGGTGAGGAGTGTCACCAGGTGCAGAGAAATTTAAAATTAGTGCTATATAACTGACTAGAGTACAAAGAAAGATACTGACTCCATGTTCGCTTTTTAATATTTTGTTCCCCAATACAATTACGTTTATGTACATTTTTCTTCAACTTGCTTTACTTGGTGTAGAAAACCACTTATTAGCAAGCAAGTACAAGTCTTGTGCTAAAGACTTGTTTGTGCTAAAGACTTGTTTGTAAATACTTTTAATCATTTGTGAATCAATCTATTTTATTGGGGGAGGGCAGAATATTATTACTTGTATATAGGGCTTGTAATTTTAGGTTTAACATTGAAAAAAATCATATCCAATGCCCCCACCCCCAGATTGATATTTATCTAATGAACTCCAGAAAAACACTGGAAATCATTCTGTGAATCTAAGGGCTTGTCTCCATGGAGCAGTAATGTGAACTAGGGGAGTGTGATTTCTGAAGCATGCTAACATAAGCATACTCACTAGGTAGACCCTGCAGGTGCACACTAAAGATTAATACTGCTGTTTGAAATAGTACTTATTAAAGCACACTAGGGAACATTATAAAGAGATTATTCATTACAGTATATACAAAGAGAAAGCCCCCAAATCCCCTGATTTATGGACATTTATAAGAACCTCAAATTACTAAAAATAAGTCCTGAAAAATGAAAATTAATAAACCCTGAAAAACAGAAGACTTACAAAGCAGTTAAAAATGTGCTAGAATCTTAACGAGCATGCAGAAAGAAAGGCTGTTCTCCAAACAATTTAAATTGCAATTGTACAAACCTATAGTCACGAGACATGATTAATACTAAAAGTCAGTGCTTTTGAGCTTTCCGTGACAAAGCATACTTGTAAAGCTGGGCAAATGCTACAGTCCTCATTATAAAGACGAAGGTGACTTAGGCACAGAAGGTAAAGTCTACCCTGCACTTAAAGGTGTAATTGCACCAAGGTCAGCTTTGACCTAACCAATAGCCATCAAATAGCAAAACTATTGCCTAGCTGCCACCTGAAGACATACCCAGGCTCCCTGTTCGGTTTTTACTCAGGCAGTCAGCCCATGCTGCAGCTTCACTGCCATTGGTACCAGGTCTAGCTATATCAAAGTTAATTCAGCTACATCTACACATGCTGCTGCCACACCTGGGGTTGTAGTGGGACACACCCAGAAATACAGAAGTGAATTGTCCAAGATCACATAGCAAGACAATGGCAGACCCAATACTAAAACCAACTCTCTGAATAAGAACATAAGAACATAAGAATGGCCGTACTGGGTCAGACCAAAGGTCCATCTAGCCCAGTAGCCTGTCTGCCGACAGTGGCCAGCACCAGGTGCCCCAGAGAGGGTGGACCGAAGACAATGATCAAGCGATTTGTCTCCTGCCATCCCTCTCCAGCCTCTGACAAACAGAGGCCAAGGACACCATTTTATCCCCTGGCTAATAGCCTTTTATGGACCTAACCTCCATGAAATTATCTAGCTTCTCTTTAAACTCTATTATAGTCCTATTATAGTCCTAGCCTTCACAGCCTCCTCTGGCAAGGAGTTCCACAGGCTGACTACACGCTGTGTGAAGAAGAACTTTCTTTTATTAGTTTTAAACCTGCTACCCATTAATTTCATTTGGTGTCCTCTAGTTCTTCTATTAAAGGAACTAATAAATAACTTCTCTTTATCGGCCCTCTCCACACCACTCATGATTTTATATACCTCTATCATATCCCCCCTCAGTCTCCTCTTTTCTAAACTGAAAAGTCCCAGTCACTTTAACCTCTCCTCATATGGGACCCGTTCCAAACCCCTAATCATTTTAGATGCCCTTTTCTGAACCCTTTCCAAGGCCAAAATATCTTTTTTGAGGTGAGGAGACCACATCTGTACACAGTATTCAAGATGTGGGCATACCATAGTTTTATACAGGGGCAGTAAGATATTCTGGGTCTTATTTTCTATCCCTTTCTTAATAATTCCTAGCATCCTATTTGCCTTTTTGACCGCTGTTGCACACTGCGTGGAAGTTTTCAGAGAACTGTCCACGATAACTCCAAGATCTCTTTCCTGATTTGTCGTAGCCAAATTAGCCCCCATCATACTGTACGTATAGTTGGCGTTATTTTTCCTGGTGTGCATTACTTTACACTTATCCACATTAAATTTCATTTGCCATTTTGTTGCCCAATCACTCATTGGGCAACAAATACTCAGATTAGGGCCCAATCCATTGAACCATATAATCTCTTTTGATTTAAATGGAACTAATCAAATGAAGAATACTCTTCTGGATCAGTTCATAGTGAGACAACTTATAAAGCAACACAATGTAAGAGTTTTTCTGTCACACTTCACTCATTTCCAAACCTAATTTCCAGTCTTAATTTCTCTTAACCTCTACCCATTTTTCCTTTTCTTTGTAAACCTCCAACTATTTACTCCTTTGTTTTTGATTGTCTCTTTTTATTTATTATTTTTCATCCATATTCTGTTTTCTCTTTTTTCTTTCTTTTAGTATAGTTTTTAATCTTTATTTTTACTTGATTTTATTTTCTCTTTCCTGTTGGCTCTTATTTCCTCGAGTTTCTTTATAAACCTTCTCCCATCTCCCATTATACTATTTAAAAGGCCAATGATTGTCCACTCTACAATGCGGGTCTCAAACTTTCTTTACTATGTTGATTCTTACATTTCTTATTCAAGCCCCATATAGCAGTCACAGCCTCTGATTCTGTGTTGCATCCCAGAAACTTAGTAACAGTTCTATGGTATAAAGGACTCTCCAGCTGGGAATGCCTAAAAAACAGCAAATAGTTCTGTAGCAGCTTAGAGACTAACAAAAATGTAGATGGTATCATGAGTTTTCATGGGCAAAATCGACTTCTTCCAATGAATGGAGTTAAATGGTCCAGGATCCAAATAAATAGCAGAGAACGAGAGGGGGAAAGAGAAGGGAAAAAATGGAGAAAACATATTGTCATTTAGAGTGTCTGTGCTAAATGAGGCTAATGGAGTGGGCTATAAGTACCCGGTGCTTAGCTTTTTATGTCATCAGGGTGTGGAATGTAGTGGTACATGCAGGTCAGGTCTTTGTTCAGACCTTGATTACAGGTGCCAAACTTGTAAATGAAACCAAGTTCTGTAGCTTCTGTCTCAAGCTGTTTTTTGAAATTGCTTTGCAATAGCTTAGTCACTTTTAGATCCATTAGTGAGTGCCCGGGCAAGTTAAAATGTTCCCCATCAGGTTTCTGTGTGTTACCATTTCGAATATCTGATTTGTGTCCATTAATCCTGTGTCAGAGACTGTCCAGTTTGGCCAATATACATGGCAGAGAGGCATTGCTGGCACTCGATGACATAGATCACACTGGTGGATGTGCAGTTATACGAGCCTCTGATGTGATGGCTTATGTGGTTAGGTCCTGTGATGATGTTGCTTGTATAGATGTGTGGAGAAAGTGGGCACCAGAGTTGATTGCAGGGGTGGGTTCCTGGGTGAGTATGATGGAGGTATGTCGTATGATTACTGGAAACAATTTGTTTGAGGTTAGGGGGTTGTCTGAAGGTGAGGATTGGCCCTTCCCCCAAAGCCTGTGAGAATAAGGAGTCATTTTCCAGGATAGGTTGTAGATTGTTAATAATGCGCTGGAAGGGTTTAAGTTGGGAGCTGTAGGTGATGACCAGTGGTGTTCTGTTGTTTTCTTTGTCGGGCCTATCTTCAAGAAGCTGATGCTTGGAGACTCGTCTGGCTCTATCAATTTATTTTTTCATTTCCCTGGGTGGGTATTTAAGTTGTGAGAATGTCTGATAGAGATCCTGTAGGTGTTTGTCTCTGTCTTTGGGATTGGAGCAAATCTGGTTGTATCTTAGGGCCCAGCTGTAAACAATTGATTGGGAAATGTGTCTTGGATGGAAGCTAGAGGCATGTAGGTAAGTGTAACAGTCGGTAGGTTTCCAGTATAAGGTGGCGGAAATGCAGCTGTTGTTTGACTATACTGTAGTGTCAAGGAAGTGGATCTCTTTTGTGTGGACTGGTCCAGGCTAAGGTTGATAGTAGGGTGGAAGTTGTTGCAATCCTTGTGGAATTCTTCAGGGTGTCCTTCCTGTGGGTCCACATGATGAAGATGTTGACAATGTAGCACAAGTAGAGTAAGGCTGTTAGGACATTGTTCGAGGTTGGCCATAAAGATGTTGGCATATTGTGGGGCCATGCGGGTGCCCATAGCTATGCTGCTAGCTTGAAGATATAAATTGTCCCCAAATTGGAAATAGTTGTGGGTGAGGACAAAGTCACAGAGCTCAGTAACCAGGTGTGCAGTGGCGTCATCAGGGATAGTGTTCCTGATAGCCAGTAATCAACAAACAACATTGTGTGGAATGTTGGTGTAAAGAGCTTCTATGTCCATGGTGGCCAGGATGGTGTTTTCAGGAAGATTACTGATTTTCTGTAGTTTCCTCAGGATGCTGGTGGTATTTCACGAGGCATTTCACAAGGCATACCGGAGCGGTCGACAAAGGCTTCCTTTGTCAACTGCGGCGTGCCCAGACTGCCCCGCTGTGCCGCCAAACAGCTGATTGGCACAGCACGGCAGCCATTTTGATGTAAATGAAGCAGCGATTATTTAAATTGCCGCTTCATTTTCCTATGTCCAGTAAACTCATCTACATGGCTCCGTCGATGGAGCCATGTAGTCTAGACATACCCTGTGTGTCTCTCAAATTCTGGGCTTGGATAAGGAGACTCCCAGCTCATAGTTGGGGCCAGAAATCACTTTTAATCCAGCTATTATGTTGACTAATTTATAGGGGGAGAACATACTTCTCTTCAGTTTAGCCTATATTAAATTATTCTGAGCAATCTAGTCTTTCACAGATAGAATCAGACTATTGAAAGGCTGTATGTATGCCTTTCTTTTTCTTTCCCCCGTTTTTTTTCTCATACATATACTGTAAAATGTTACTTCCAAAGCAGTTCGCTATAAGTAGTTACAAATGGCAGAGCAATTGCTTTCCCCAGAACCAGTTATACTGGTAGTATTCTATAGGCTGTCCATAAATGGCCATTTAAAAACCATAACACCTTTGTCCTACACACAGGCCAAGCATTTCACTTACTCAGTGAACTAATTATTAATTGTTTACAGCGTTGATGTGGCTACATTAGTCCCATGTATACCGAGACAAGGTGTATAAGGTGATATCGTCTATTGGACCAACTTCTGATGGTGAAAGAGGGACAGTTTCAAACTTGCAAGCTCAAAAGCTTGTCTTTTTCACCAACAGAAGCTGACTCAAAAAACGGTTACTCAACTTTCATAACTGTTGTTCTTCAAGATGTATTATTCATGTCTATTCCAATCAGGCATCTTCACAACAGCTGGAAGATGTTTCCCCTAGAAGCTAGTAGTAGGGTTGGCCTGGACACCCCCTCTTGTCACGACAATACTGTGCCTAATATAGGGCCCTGCTGACCCTCCTGTTCCTCATTTCCTTCTTGCCAGCTACTCAGACAGATGGAAAGGAAAGTCCGTATTGAAATGGACATGAACAATACATCTCAAAGAACAAGAGTTATCAAAGGGAGTAATTATTGTTTCTTCAAGTGCTTGTTCATGTGCATTCCAACAGGTGACTCACAAGCCCAAATCTAGGAGGTTGGGACAGAGTTCTGCACTGATTGAAGCACTGTCTGCCCAAAGATTGCATTGTCTCTTGACTATTGTATAATTGCATAATGCGCAGCAAAGGTATGTACTGAGGAACAGGTTGTGGGCCTGGATGGTAATCTGGATGCGAAAGAAGTCTGGACCATAATAGAGTGAGATGATACTGGCTGGCCTTTCATTCTGTCAACCATGACTGCAACTAACTGAGGTGACTTCTTGAATGGTCTTGTTCTATCAATGTAAAAAGCCAGCTCTCTTTGCACATCAAAGGGATGGAGACTCTGCTCTCTAGCACTAGAGTGCAGTTTGGGGTAAAACACCAACAGAAAGAGGTCTTGACTCATATGGATACTGGAGACCACCTTTGGTAGGAAGGTCAGATGTGAGTAGAGTTGCACCTTATCCTTTTGGGCTCTCAGCTCAGACACTCTCCTCGCAGAAAAACTACCTTATGAGAAAGATAGTGTAGTGAGCAAGTGGCTAAAGGTTGGCCCCCATGATTAGACAGAATTATGTTAAGGTCCCAGCGAGGGAATGGTTGGTGGATCTAGTGGTGAAATCAGGGCCTTTAGGACTTGACTAACTAAAGGACTGGAGGACACCGATTGACCTTGTGCTCCCGGATGGAACACCAATATGGCCACCAAGTTGGCCCTGGCTATTTAAAGTTGAGATGATAGTTCAAGATGAAAGACTTAGGCACAAGAGTTGGGTAGACTCCATGCTAAGTTGACCAGATGGAGAATCTCTTCCACTTGGAAAGATACGTAGTCCTTGTAGAGGGCTTCCTACTACCGAGGAAACTTGTCTGACCTGGTCTGAGCAACACAGCTCTGCTGGGTTCAGACATGGAGTTTCCAGGCCATAAGGTGCAGTGACTCAAGGTCTAGATGGTGAAGATGCCTATGGTCCTGTGTCAGATAGTCTGTATAGAGTAGTAGGGTGATCGGGTCCAGAATCATGTCCAGAAGAGATGTGTTCTAGTGTTGATGCACTCAAGCTGGTGCAATCAATATAATGTGAGATTGTTCCCTCCTGTTTGAGGGCTCTGTGAATGAGCAATATGGGTGGGAAGGCGTATAGCAGTCAGCCTTTCCACAAGAGGAGGAACACATCTGTGGCTGATCCAGGGCTGTGGCTCTGGAAAGAAAAGAACTGATGGCACTTCCTGTTGTATCTCATGGCGAATAGGTCCATTTGGGGAAAGCCCCAGTGCTGGAAGATTGAGCTCACAATGTCTGGGTGAAGAGACCATTAGTGACCTTGAAACTACTTGCTGAGGCAGTCCGCTGGATTTTTCTGCACCCCTGAAAGGTGTGAAGCTTGAAGAATAATCCAATGTTCTACACAGAAGTCCCAGAGAAGGAAGGCTACTTGGCACAAGGGAGAGGAGTATGCACCCCCATTTGCAGATATAGAACATTGTCATTGTATTGTCTATCATTACTGGCACACAACGTCCTGACAGGTATGGCTGGAAAGTTTGACAAGCTAGGCAAACTTCCCTTAGCTCCCTGATGTTGATATGGAGCATTAGATTGGCTAGAGACCAAACACCCTGTGTTTTGAGGTCCCCCAGGTGAGTGCCCCATCCCAAATTTGAGGCATCTATGACCAGTGACATAAGAAGTTGTGGTGTCCCACAGGGAGCCTCTGATCAGACGTCCTGTGAGTCAAATCCACCAGATCAGGGAATCAAGAAATTCAATTCATGTGGTAGAGTCACTATCATGTCTAACGCATCCCTGGCTAGGTGATAGACTGACACCAGCCACAACTGCAGTGGTTTGAGTCTGAGCCTGACATGTCGTACAGGTGGACATATGGCCAAGTAGCTTGCGGCTGTTCTTCACTGTGGTAGTGGGAAACCATCAAAGACTTTGAATGACATTGGATAGGAGCTTGAGCCTCAATTGTGGCAGGAACATTTGGGCCTGTGCTGAGTCCCTGATTGCCCCTATAAACTCTAATCTCTGAACTGGTGACAGAATGGACTTTGCTTCATTCACAAGGAGACCTGGGTTGTCAAAGGTGGATGCGATGAATGCACGCAGAGCCTCTAGCTGAGCGCTGGAGCGGGTCTTGATCAGTAATCGGCAAGGTATGGGAACACTTGAATGTGATGTCTCTGAAGGTAAGTTGCTACCACCACCATACATTTGGTGAGCCCCTGATGAACTACAGATAGGCCACATGGAAGTACCATGAACTGATAGTGAGTACCATTTGCCACATAACTTAAGTATTTCCTGTGTGCCTGGGCAATTGCTATATGAAAATATTTGTCGATTAAGTTGAGGATGGCATACCTGTCTGCCAGATTCAATGACAGAATAACAGAGATCAGGTAAACTATGCAGAACTTGCATTTCTCTATGAATTTATTGAGTTTCTGCAGGTGTTTTCCTAGTTTCTGCAGGTGTTTTCCTAATGCGGAAAGCAAAGGGAGGTCTGAGACCATTATCAGCAGAGTCTAATGCTGCATGCAGCGATGCTCTGAAAATAAGTCTCCCTTCTTCAACGAGAGCCGTAAACTCAGCCCTGCAGTCTGAGGGGGAGGAGCTCCATAAACTTGGATTTTGCTGAGCAGGTATTGTCTGAACACCTGTTAACAATGGACTGCTGGTTTGCAATGCATAATTGCAAGCCCCAAGTAGAGTAGACCTTTCAACTGAAGAGATATAGGCATTTAGCCTTTCTGTTCTTCGGGGGAAACCCCATGAAACCCTTATCTCTCCCTCTGGTTAGCAGTATCAACAGTGAGGGAGTCTGGTTGCAGATGAGAATAGAGGTACTCATACCCCCTTAAAGGGCACAAAGAACCAACACTCATTGCATTTGGCGGGGTTTGGCTACATATTCTTTGTCATATCTATGACAGTTTGATGAGTGGCAAGACAATCTTAGATGGACCCAAATGAGCCATTACGTTGACCATTGGGTTGACTTCATTGACCACCTCGTCTCCCTGAATACCCAACCCCTGGGCTATTCTGTGCAACAGCTGCTGCAGAACCAGGGGGTCCTCAAGAATAGGGGCCACACATGACCCTGATAGGGCCTTGATGGGTCAAGAAGAGGATGATGCTGGCAATGAAGGAGGCTGCTCTCTCCCATCACCATCAGCAGGGTGTCTAGAGCCAGTCGGTATGGTAAATGGGTAGGGGGTTGGTATTATGGGGGGCATAGCGGACAGTGCCACTGAAGTCATCCTGGATGGTGCCTGAGGATCTAGATGTTGGGGCTGATGCAGGTTCCGGTACAGGTCACAAATCTGAATGAACAAAGACACACTAGGCATTGTGTCCATAGTGCCTGAATCTGAGTGTGGTTTCAAAGCTGACTTCATAAGTAAAATTCAGAGTTGTTGTTCCTTCTCACTTATGGTTCTAGGTCCAAACTCCTGACAAACTTTGTGGCAGTTCTTTTGGTGACCATCATTAAGGCACTTCAGGCAGGAGGAATGAGGGTCACTCTTTGGCATGCACTTGGCACATGACCGACAAGCCTTTAAACCCAGGGAATGAGGCATGCCCTGGGAACAGGTTTGACAAGATGAGGAGAGGAATGCCCCTAACAAACTTATCCTAACATCAACTCTAAGAACTACTATAGCTATGAACTAACTGCTAACTATATACAAAATTGAGAGAATGTTTATCTGCTTGTGAGGCAAAAGATGAGCAAGGACAAGTCCCAGCTACTGTCACTGGCAGTATGAAGGAACTGAGGAGAGGGCCTATATTAGGTGCCATATCAGCGACACTCCGGGAGATGCCAGGCTGACCCTATAGCTATTTGCTAGTGAAAAACGCACCTGATTGGAATGCATATGAACAAGCACTCGAAGAAGAATAGTTAAGAGCTCACCAACCTTGAGTCTCTAATTCTAAATTAGCTTGTAACCAGAAACCCCCCTAAACCAGCATCTCAGTCAGCAGCCGCTTACAGCAATGACACTCTGACATCAGAGTGAGCAAGGCCAAAAATTCTGGAAGTCAATACACCCTTCCAGAGTTACCTCCAACATCAGTAAACCAT
Source organism: Pelochelys cantorii (assembly GCA_032595735.1). Lineage (NCBI taxonomy): Eukaryota > Metazoa > Chordata > Testudines > Trionychidae > Pelochelys > Pelochelys cantorii. The sequence continues at coordinate 32,550,345 of CM064331.1, forward strand.
GTGAGTATTTAGAAGATACTTTGTTTCCCAAATGGACAGTTAATAAAATCATTTTAAGAGTAGAGATTGTGACACATTCAAACCTAAAAACAAAATCAAGTGAAAAATAACACTTGCTTTGAATATCAGGAGATGTCGTATTGGCAGCCGAGCAGGGCAAGAGCTTCATAAGTCGCTCTTTAATGCTGCGTTTGGTACTGTTCTGAGTGTAGAGGAAACCTAGAAGATACATTATCAGGACTGTTAACATGGTCTTAAGTACCGTTTATGTGCATGCTGCAAAACTCATCATACTAAAATTCTGATGGGTAATTCTGACAGGCAGCAGTGTGACAATCCCAGCTTGCAGAAGGCAATCAGAAATATTGAGCAGGACAACAAAGTTGCTTTTTCTTTGCATATTTTCTATCAGCAACATTTTCCTATGAGTATGCATCTTTAACAGTGCTATGTCTACTATAATAAGGTGCAAAATGTAGACATTAATTCATGTCTTTAAAAGAGAACAGAATGAGTGGGTGTTTTTAAAGATTTAAGTTACAAAATATTTACAAACACTTTTGTAGTTATTTTAATTGCCACATGATTTAAATATGGAAAAAAAAACAGTTTTGTTGTCCCACATGACAGTTCTCCAGCTCCAGTGAGTTTGACTATATAATTCATTTAGCAACTGTGACCACCAGCTGGTGCTTTTTGCCTTTCCTGAAAATTACGATGCTACTCAATACATAGCCTTTCCTTCATTCTCCGTCACTTGATGTATAGATAATTATAACTACCAATTATTTATTTTTCATATATAAATTGTAAAAAATGAAGTTATGAAGCTTATTTTTATCCAAAGTAAGTGTTAAGAAATGAGGCAGATTATTATTGGCACCAGTATTAGCCTTCATTAGTGGAAAAGGAATGGTGATAATAGATGCCTCTGACAGAGTTAATCAGTATAAAACAAATCATGTATTTATCCTTCTGCACAAGATAGTGCTTGATCTGTGTATCACATAATTCCCACACTTCTCGTTTCTATCACCTATAGCATTATACTGACAGCACTTTTCCAAGAGTTCCTACTCTGGTAGCCGGGTTGAAGAATGAGAGGGGAAGAAATGAGGCATGGTGAAACCCAGAGGTAGCTCTGGACGTACTCTAGTGGCCTGAATAATTTTGGGGTGTTCCAGCAGGGTTCCGGTGTTTGTGCTGAATGCTGGAGTGGAAAGTGTTATGAAGAAAAGAAAACTTTCTCTCATCTCCTGAAACTGAGTAACTATAATCCAGACTATCCATCCAACCACTAGCTGCAGGTGAAACAGTCTGTGGAGCCTGCAGTGCTACTGGGGATGTGAAAGTGCTTTCAAAAGATTTTAAAAATTAAATTAAAAACAAAGAAAAAAGTTTGGGAAATGTTTTTAAAAAGTTGAAAGAAGCACACTTTTTATTTTGGGGAGAAAGGAGGGACGGAGAAGATGAAAGCACCAGTCCTGAAGGGAGAGCAGCACGGGGAGAAAATTTAAGGCAATGCCAGACTTTGTAAGTGGCTGGGAGGCCCCAGTATCAGCACAGGCTCAAGGAAGTCTGAACTAACTCTTAGGGAATCTATTTTGGAAACTATTTAACAATAAATGCATTGTTATTTGTATTAGAGACCAGTGACCAGTTCAGGATAGGGACCCCATTGTGCGAGGCACTTCGCAAACCCTTATAAGAGACAGTCCCTGCCCAAAGGAAGGGCTAAAGCCTCAAAGATTATTTTGAATATAAAACTGACACAAACTCAGGATCTCTTTTGAGCGGTAGAGTAGCCAGGCTAACACTTGAGTTGTGAGACAGATGTAGATCTAGCTTGCTAAAGAGTCTTGATTCTGTTTTGTATTATTAATTCTTGAAACAATGCATTCCAGTGGAACTTAACCCTAACTTATTAACTTTATCAGTGTTTCTATTAGGGATGTAAGCAACTAGTCGACTTACCCAATAAGCACATGCTTATAGGGTAGTCGAGTAGTGCCTCGACTAGTCACTTCCCCCCACCTTGCTGCCTCTATCAGCTCACGCCTGATCCCAGATGTGGCACCTCTGCTTTTTAAATGTATTAAGAACTGCCAGGCTCTTAATACATTTAAAAGGCAAAGGTACAGCCAAGGGGACCTGGCAGGAGCCAGAATCAGCTGCCCTGGCTTGCGCCCGATCCCAGAAGCTGTGCCTCACCTTTTTTAATGTATTAAGAGCCTGGCGGCTCTTAGTACATTTAAAAGGCAGAGTTGCAGCAGGGTTGCCCCCCTGCAGTTTCCCCTCTTATTGACTAATTGAGTAGTCAGTGGAAATTTCATCGACTACTCGATTAGCTGATTAAACACAATTTAACATCACTAGTTTCTATACAATTCTGCAGATGTTCATGATACCTTACAAACACAATAAGAAATGTATTCCTTCTCCTAACGACCCTGGACTTGCCACTATGGATCCCACAGAATTCAATGGTCTATGTGGACTTAAGATAACTCATCGACTTGCATCGTCAAGACCATAGGTAAACTGAGAAAATCTGGAACAAATGACAACACAAAAAAGGGTAAACAAGAGATAGGACAGGCTCTCACTTTGAAGACTACTGAATCTGCCTTGATGGTTACAAAGATGATTTATAAAAACTTTGTGAAGACTTTACACTACGAAAGGGTATGAGGTAAAGTGGCTGGCCAACCTTTTCACAGCATAGTGAATCAGCAAGCAACCTTATATTTTTTGGTATCTGCAATGAGTTCATTCATGCTATAGCCACCCAGCACAACCCTCACAACCTCCACAGAGTATCAGCCCACATATTGTGAATGCTCTGCTTCTCTGAGGCAATGAGATGACATACCAAATAGAGTGGTGGGATGAGGACCCCACATACAGGAAAATTTAGGTGTCTAGTTCTATAACTAGAGGTCAGTGAAGATGATGAATAAAAATGGGGATGAGGTGAGATGTCATCTGTGATAGTAAAAGTTGTATACATGTGAAGACTCAGGCCTGCACATTTGATTGTAGGGTATATTATACTATCATAATCATAGCATTTGCATTACTATAGTTAAAGGCTATGTCAACACATTCTAACTTTTTTTATTTTCAGCCAAAATGTTCAGCCATGTAAAATTTAAATTATTAAAAACAAACTATTTTTGCACTGAAATTCCAAAATTACATTAATGTTATGTTGAAATTCAATAAGTCTGATAGACAACATGGTAATCATTTTTAGTATTTTAGAGGAAAATGTAAAGCATCTCAGTAATTTTTTTAAAAGTGAATTTAATACTAATGAAAGTTGGCAGAGTGGCCATTCTTGTTCTACAGAAAAAATACACCAGAGATTGCTACAGTACAAATTCCTCACACTGCCCAGCCAATGTGTCTCAAACATAACCCATTGAACCTAGAAGAGGACAGAGCAGATTGTTCACTGCCCTACTACATGCTCCAAGTCTGCTTTGAAAAGCACAGTAGAATCACTATGGGTCAGATTATGAATCTCACTCATTCACCTTACTCCATGGATTTCACAGAGCAAGATACTACTCAACACTAAATCATATGCTTGGTCAGTTTTTAATCTCTGCTGAGACTGTGAAAACAGTTAACATCAAATATTGTAGCATTTTGTTGTGTAACACTATAGATATCTACCCACTGTGAAATACAGGGAAAAAAGAAGTGCTACGAGATAGCAACATTTGGTCATTACCAACCTGACAGATTAAAATTTGTAATCTACCGGTGAAAGGCTCAATATCTCATTACAAGGACTCATAGCCAATTTTCAAATTATTGTTTGTAGAATGTTGATATTCCAGGAAGTACTATTAAGCAGATAAAGAAGCTGCTTCTATCACAGTGTTAGAGCATAATAATAGTAATTCTTAGCATATCTGTAATGATTTATAGACCTCATATTGGTTTGGTTTATTTAAGGCCTTGTTGTCAATGCAAAGTTAACTTGGACACTTCCTCACTTGTTGCCCCAACCTGGTGTCCCTCTATATACAAAACCTCTGGCCTTGTTGTGATGCTGATTTACATCCTTTCCTAGAGTTAGGTTTTAGTTCAAGGGCTGCTTACAGTTGGGCTGGTGATTCTTGCAATTTGTAGTGAGGAGGCAAGCTAAACCACTTGAGTGCTGGTTGTCCCCAACTGCCTTCCCACAATTCTTCCCATGTGCCCAGAAGGACACACAACTTCTTACACAATTTACTGACCTGTAGAGCAGTTCAGCTTACTGAAGCACTAGCAAACCATATGATATAACTCCAGAAGTCCCAATGCCTCACAGCAGTAAGTACAATACCAGTGTGGGCTCATTAGTTCAAATGGCTTTGCAGTCTCTCTAGCCAGTTCTAAGAAAGGCTAATCCATCTGCTGATCACCTAAGATTAACTTTCCTGTGAAGGCATGCCCTACGTGTGGCTTTTGTTATTTGCTATAAATCATATCCTGTTATAATGGCGTAACTCTACTAAGGTCAATGGAGTTACTCCAGATTTACACCATGTAAGAGCAGACTTTGGCCCTATGATTATAAGCATACATACATATGTACAATACAGTTGATGAAAACAGCCAATAAAATTGTTAATGCTAAATTTTGATCTTTTACTCCTTTTTAAAGATGTCTGAGCTTTATCCACGCTTTATGTTGTTTTAAGTGTAGCACAGTCACTTGTAATAATAATATAAATAAAAGCTCTAGATAGAGCTCATAATTACTGATTGCAAATGGAATATGCAAGCAAGCAGAAGCAGAATTTGTTTTATTCTCCGAATTAAAACGATCACTGTGAGTGTGCTCATAAAAGAATATAATGCCAGTGCAAATACACAAATGATTATTAAATTAAATTAAATTAAATAATTACAACAGTCTAACTACAATAAAATGTGATAGATTCATATTCATTTTCTTTTAGAGGTATTGTTTAATCACAACAAGCTTGACAGTGCAAAATGCCATAGCCCCTAGTGAGGAACAGTGCCATTCTGCTCAGAGACCGCCTACCTTAGGGAAGTGCATGGCTTTCAAGGAATCACACAAGCTGCTAAAACCCCTGCTAAAGAATACAAAGTACTGGTAACTCCACACAATCACTAAATCATGAGATTGGTTGAAAAGTCATGAGGTCTAAAAAAATTGCATTAGGAGTTCTTTTGCTTTGCTTTCTCATTTTTCATGTTCTTAATTTTTTCTCTGCAACAATGTGGGCTTGATATTTATATATTTTTAAAAAATGAAAGATTCTCAGATAATCTCTTGACTCTAGAAACTGACACTTTAAGGAAAACACCAATATCAACAAGATTTTATGTATCCACCAAGCTTCACTGTACAATTCCCTCAGTGTGTTTTCATCTATTCTACCCCCTCTTGCATCCTGGTATTGCTAGTCCCCTGCCCCCATCTTGCTGGAGAATTAAAGAACAGTTCCTGCACTCTCCTTTATTCAACGACTACAGTTCTACCTGGCACTTACACAGAGTGTGCTAGGAGACGAGGAAATGTATTCCTTCTCCATCTCACTAGATTAGGTAGAATCTAACCATTGGTGAATATTATGAACTTGTTCATGTTCCCATTGATTGCAATGTAATTTGGCCACTGACTTCAAAAGACACACTAATTGGCCCTTTACCATTCAGTGCATCATTATCTTTAAAACACCTGTAGCCTTTATGGGTGAAACACTACCATCCAACTTTTTTTTTGGACTTCATTAGCAGACAGGGATATTTATTCGGCAACATGTGAATAAGAAAGAGGATTACAGATAATGCCTGAAGTCATTGGGAGTTTTACCATTATTATCAGGAGCAGGAGCTCACCTATTTTCTGTAAAGTATCTATAATCAATTTATAATCCAGCTCAATGCCAGCACATCAGATGACATGTAATGGAAGACAGCAGTAATGTAAGAAACAAAATTAAAAGCCCAGGGGGTTCTCCCTTTTGTGGTGGTGGCGGCGGCAAGTTAATTACAGTTCCTTGAGAATATAGTCACATGGTTAGCCAATATTATATACAGTAGAACCCCATTTATCCAACCCTCTGTGCTAACCAGACAACCAGTGGAACACAGATCCAGAAGAGGAAAACTCTCCTGTGACCATTTTATGGTGATGTACGATAGCACTTTCCTATTCTCCGGTTTATCTGGATATTTGATTATCCAATCTGGTCCTAGTCAGATCAGATAAACAGGGTTCTGCTCAAGGCCGGATTAAGACCTTTAGAGGTCCTAAGCACTGAAAAGATTATGGTGCCCCCCATATGTAATTCAAAATAAAAACAATACTATATCGTAAAATCCCTTTTTTTTTTTTGGTGCCCCTGCTTTGCTGGTACCCTAAGCATGTGCTTAGTCTGCCTATTGGGTAATCCAGCCCTGGTTTTGCTGTATCTCCTAAAAGTTACACTATACTTATCCTTAATAGACTGCATACTCCCAGTATGCTTTGCAAATCATACCAAGCATACAGTGGAAATATATCTGTAGATAAACTGTGTGTGACCTCTGTTCCTTGTACCTGTAGAAGTTGGCAAGAACAAGATTCATGTTCTGTTAATATATGAACAGTGCTGGTCCATCTCCTATGCAGGGCTGAATGGGACTCCCTGCACCTGCCTCCACTCTGAGCATTGGCTCTGGGGACTGGTGCCAGTGGGCGAAAGCAACATGCAGAGTCACTTATGCGCCTCTGAATCAGATCTCCTGCTGGCTACTCTCAGGGGGTATTGCAGACCATAATGCCAGGACAAGCAGGAAGCTTACCTTAGCACCCCCGTTGCCCTGCTAACTGGCAGCTGGGAGAGCAAAGAAAACCCATGCCCAAACCCTGAGCATCAACCACCTGCCCCATCCCTGAGCCTCTCCAAACCCAGAGTCCCCTGCTACATTTCAAACACCTCATCTCTGTTCCACCCCAGAAACTGCATCCCCAATGGGGCCTGCACCCACCCTGAAACTCACTCCACCCCAGCCCAGACTTTCTTCTCACACCCTGAACCCTGTCCCCAGCCTAGAGCCCCTCTTACACTCCAAAACCCTCTTCCTACCCCCACTCCAGAGCCTGCACACCCACATGGAGCCCTCTCCTCCCTCCACAAACCAATTCCATCCTGACCCCATCCCGTAGCCCTCACACTAGTCAAAAGATATAATTATGTTGGATCACAGGCACCAACAATTTTCTTCAACTGGGTTGTGAGGAAAAAAGTTTGAAAATCACTAGAATAAAGAACTGAACCTAGCAGCATCAACAGTGTTTTCTACATTCTTTCTTCTTTGACTTTCTTCACCCAATCCTGTTTTCTAGGCTTCATTTACCATCTTAATATTGGCAAAGGCTGCAGGTGAGCAGCTCCCAATTACAATTCTGTTCAATTTTTCACTTGGCAGTATTGCTGTCACCAGCTGGTGAGGGCAATGTTCTCAACTTTCTGTGACCAAATCCATTATATTGTCAGTACAGCTAAGCTGCCCTCTATTTCTGTCTACTTCTGAGGTTTTAGACACTTACCTGGCAAACAAGTTGCCATTACCAATGCATTACCAGCCTAGTTTAACATACTAATTACAGGTTAAGTAAACACAAGGAAACAAACACAAAAGCAAATAATGAGAAAACAGTCACACAAAATCAGCTTAAAGACAACAAATAGTGGAAAGGCTGACAGAAAACACAGTTTCAAAACATCAAGAATAAATTTCCTCTTTAGAAACCTTGAAATCAACCTTGAAAATATATCATGGGTTCATACATCTGAACTTCTCCAGTTTAGACCCTCCAGAAGAGAATAGTGTTACAAGCATGTAGCTATTTTTCTCTTGTGACACATTCTCTCATATATACCAAGGATGCTATTACATATAAATGTCAGCAGCAGCAGCAGATGACACATGAATTATGGGTGAAGTGAGTATTGATGGTGATATTTTTTTCTCAGCAAAAACATTTATCTAAATGATAATTATGGTCCTTTTTTGCTTTTATTTCGCTCAGTTTCAGTCTGGAAAAGCATTGTACAAAGTATTACTAGACAGAGAAATCAAGCAGAATACTGTTTTATAATTTACAGCCCTGTTTAGTTCATGCTTTTGAACTATAGTTATTGTTTTTCTGGCATGTAAGTCTACAGATGGTCAGTGAATAAAATAGCAAATAATATTTTCCTTAGACAGTATGTCTCCTCTGCAATGTTCCCTCATCTTTTTTCATCCGTTTGTGGATTTTTCCATCCATGTGTGGAATAAATGATTTTACATGCACTGAGACGTGCAAATGTGTGCCAAGGGTGAAAACAAAAAAAACCTTGCTGTGGGTGCTATGCTTAGTCAGCTGGGTAGCATTTGAATCTCTCCTAATTGGCCATGCAAGTGCACAGCTTACAAGGAACACTGCTCCTCTGGATCAATAAATATCGCAAAATCATGATGTTTGATGGAGGCAATGAGGCTCTGGGTATATCCCCTTTTGTACCAATGATTGGGTCATTTATCATTGTGAATAGGGAAAAATCCCTATGCTCTACTAGTCCCTCATGGGAATTTTTTTGGAGGATGCTTAGTACAAGGCCCATAAAACAAAGCTGTTAATGGGCCATGCCTAGTCACGGAGGTCACATTTCTAAATTTAATATTTTACTAGCAGTATCTCTTGTAGGCACCCTACGGTGGGCCCAATTTCAGCTGTTCAATTCATTTTTTCCCAGCTGGTAGTCTCAATATAGTGTCAGCTTAGATGGAGACAAAATTTTATTCTCATAGGTTCATGACTTGTGCAGGTAGCCAAGGCAGAATCCTCTCAAGGGAATACTTATGTAATTATATTGCCTGGCCAAGTTGGTTGTTTACAACATTATTATCACACCCAGCCAAATAAAGAGCTCCTAGATCGGCCAGCCACCTGCTCTTTACAACCAAGAGCCAGCCTAAGCATTTTTTAGATAGGCCTGCAAATTACCACCATTACCTTCAGCTTCATGGAACAGAGAGGAGTGTAAACCTCAGCAAATCTGTCACATGAAGGAGTGGCTAAACAATTGGAATGATGAAACTAATAGCAATATGGGCATTTTAGGGACCATTGCACAAACTGGTCATAAAACAATGCTGTTGCTGTCTCATCCATGAAACCCGTCTCTGTGTGCACCCACTTCCAATCAGCCCTCTAGAAGTCTATGGAGTCTATGACTCTGGGCATGGCTTAAGAAAAGGCAAGCCTACATACAGCACAGCTGCACAATGCTACTACTGACTCTGATGAAGGACAAGCATTCATTTTTCTGCTCACTTGCACTGAATTACAGGTGAGAATGCTATGGGATGGAGGGGACAGTAACAATGGCCTGCATATAACTTGCCCTACTCCCTCCACTCTGTCACAAGGCTAATTAACTGGAAGAGTCATTGGTGGACACAGCAGTAGTTGTGACAGGTAAGGGTACCATTTCTGCCTGGGCCAGATGGGAGTAATCAGCCGGACGTTTGGTTTTTCCTATTTTTTAAAAAAACTTTCAACAGGACTTTCAGCAGTGGAGGTAATGGGAGAAAGGCATAAAGGAAGCCCTTGTCCCATGAGTGGAGGAGCACATCCCTCATGGAACACTGCTTCATAACTGTTCTGGAGCAGTACAGTAGACATTTCTTGTTCTAGTAAGAAGTAAGCAATCCTATTATCAGTGCCCCCCCAGCAGAATATGTTGTGGAGTACCAATGAGTATCACCCCCTCATGGTCATGGAGGAATTTGTGGCAGAGACTGTTTGCTGTGATGCTAGGTACTCCTGGTAGGTAAGCTGCTGATACTGTAACACTGTGGTAAATGCACCAGTTCCATAGCTTTAGTACTTCCATACAAAGCGAGGGCAATCTGTCACCTCCTTGATGCTTTATAATATGTGCAGGCTATATTGTCCATCAAAACCTTTGCGTTTGTGCCTCTGATCATCAGCAAAAAGTGAGCACATGCTCCTGACTGCTTTGAATTTGAATAAACCGATATGAAGACACATCTTGGATGAGACCATTTACCCTGCACTGGGAGATCGTTGAGATGTACACCCCATCGTCTGAGGGATGCATCAGCATTGAGGAATAGTGATGGGAGAGGTTGAGCAAATAGAATTCCAGTGCAAGATTTCTCTGGGTCTTTCCACCAACTCAGGAATTGTTTGCTTTTGACAGGCATTGACAGAAGTTTGTCTAGGTTGTCCTAGTTCAGTCTGTAAAGGAAACTGAACCATGACTGGAAGCATCTCGTGCACAGTCTGCCATAAGGTATCATTGATGTGCCCATGGCTATGTACCCCAGAAGCTGAAGGCAATATCTGGCTGGATTACACCGTCTCTAAGGCTATGTCTACAGACAGAAGTGTTATTTCATTCAGGTAAGGGAAATCATGGAACTTGGAGAATACTCTGAGGGTCAAGGAGAGTCCACAAGAGTACTCTGTACTGATAGTGGTCTTGGCCAAGTATGAATCTAATGTATCATCTGTGACTCAATATGACTGACACATGGAAGTAAGTGCTTGAAGGTCTAGGGCTGAGAACCAATCTCCCTTTTCTAACACTAGGATAATTGCTAATGTGACCATCCTGAAACCTCTTGAGAGTAATCCTGAGATAGCAAAGGATATGCATGCAATTTTAAGAACTGTAAACAGGGCTGGTTTCTTTTCTGTAGCTTCTCCTATTCAAAGTAATCTAAATTTTTCATTTTCAGTCTGGGATTGCTCAAAGGCATGCTGAGGAAAAAATCCTCAAATACTGAACTAGAGTACTTAATGGCCAATACACACTGAATATGATGCTCTCTTTCAATAGCCTGTAAAAGTACACTATACATGTTAGACTCAGGAGGGGAGACAGCTGCACAGCATATTTTTCAATTTCTGCTATGACTGGGACAGGATTGTATTTCTGAAATGAAAATATTTACAAGAGGACTTTATTTGGAAGATGTACTAATGAATACAAATGTCTGGTAGAAGCAGGATTCCCTGATACCAACAGTATCACATAGTTTTATTTCATATTCAAGAATGCCTCCATTCCCAGAAAAGGGCTGTGATAACTTTATTCCTGCACTTCAGCAATTTACAGAAACAATGCATGAGGCAGATACAGATAAATATAGATGAATATAAAGGGTCATTTGCCAAATCATAATCTGATTCATTAAAGATATTGTAGTTCAATATATAACTGTTTTAATAGCATTTTCATTGCTAGACTCTAGTCAGAGAGTTCCTAAGCAACCGGTGGAGGCTATATAGATAAGCATCAGTCCTTGTTTTTCAAAAGGGGTAAGGATCACGTACGACTTCTTGGTTTTTAAACTTGCCATAGAATTTGTGCAGCTTGCTTCACAGAAATCTCCATTCCCTCTATTCACTTCCATCCCTCCACACAATCTTGCCATCAATGGCAAGAAAGATGTGAAGAAATTGGAGAGGGTCCAGAGAAGAGCAACAAGAATGATTAAAGGCCTAGAGAACATGACCTATGAAGGAAGGCTGAAAGAATTGGGTTTGTTTAGTTTAGAAAAGAGAAGATTGAGGGGGGACATGATAGCATTTTTCAGGTATCTAAAAGGGTGTCATAAGGAGGAGGGAGAAAACTTTTTCATCTTGGCCTCTGAGGATAGAACAAGAAGCAATCGGCTTAAACCGCAGCAAGGGAGGTTTAGGTTGGACATTAGGAAAAAGTTCCTAACTGTCAGGGTAATCAAACACTGGAATAAATTGCCCAGGGAGGTTGTGGAATCCCCATCTCTGGAGATATTTAGGAGTAGGTTAGATAAATGTCTATCAGGGATGGTCTAGACAGTATTTGGTCCTGCCATGAGGGCAGGGGACTGGACTCAATGACCTCTCAAGGTCCCTTCCAGTCCTAGTATTCTATGATACTATTCTCCTATAGAATCATTCTATCCATAACAGTCTTTCTGCATTCCACCTCATTTCCAATGTTATCCAAAAGTAGCTTTTTCTTCCTTGTTTTTGATGGTGCTCCCTTTGCATTGTTATTTAATTTCTGAAATTATTCAAGGATACTATAATAGTATAATAGATCATTCACATACTTGAACTTAGGTAACATGTTTATCTTTAATATAATTGGTTAACCTGTTTTGTTTTTAAAAAAGCCCTAAAGAATTCAGCTTCAATGTCAATTTTGCTAAAACAGTGCAACCTGCAAATAGCCTAAAAGTTGAAGCTAAAATTTAAAGCAATATTAAAATTCACCATAAAAATCTGCAAACTACTCTTAATGGCAGAAAAAAAATCCCATATGGAATCCAATAATCAGTTGCAGAAAATAATTTACTACTGAGAAAACTATTTTAAATACAGAGTAAAGACATTTGCAAACATCTGGAATATAATAAAATGATAAGTAACCTATGTGATAGCTTTCTTTGATAGGATAACAAGCCTTGCGGAGAAGGGCGAAATGGTAGATGTGTAAATATTTATTTGCATACCTGTTTTATCACTATTGTGGATTTACAGCTGTGTGAGAGCAGAATCAGTCTCACTCAAGACAGATGAAATGCTGATTTTTGCTTTCATTTTACCTGATTCTGTATTTTCAATTCCCTGCCACCCGTGTCCCAGTTTGAGGCACAGAGTCTCAGCGACGGAGCAGCCACCCGCTTGCTATGTGGCCTCTGCCTCAAGCCCCAGGCAGCAGCCCTCCTACTGCCTCAGCCTCCAGGAGTAGCACCCTACTCACCCATGGCCCCAAACCTCGGTGGCAGCTGCCCACCCATCCACAGCCCCAAACCTCTGCAGCAGCCGCTCTCCTACAGCCCCAAACCTCTGCGGCAGGTGCCAGCTTGCCCTAGCCCCAGAGCCCAGCAGCAGCAATCCGCACGTCATGTGGCTGCAAACCCCAGTGGTAGCCACTCGCATACTCGCCCATGGCCCTAAACCCCGGTGGCAGCTGCCCACCAAGTGGCTGCAAACCCTGATGGCAGCCTGCAGCCCCAAACCCTGGTGGCAGCCATCCACCTGCTCACAGCCTTAAAACCCAGAGGCAGACACCCACCCACAGTCCCAAAGCCCAGTGGCAGACACCCACTGGCCTGTCACGTGGTCGAAACCCTGGCAGCAGCTGGAACAGCTGTCCCTCAACACAGCCCCAGATGTCAGAGTAGCAGCTGCTGGTCCTGGTCATGCAGCCCCAGCTACAGCCCTGGCCACGCAGCCCCTGCTGTGGGAGCAGCCAGCTCCCAGCTGTGGGAGCAGATCCAGCAGGAAGGTGAATGCTGCTGTACAGTTCTGGGAAGGAGGTGGGCGGGTATAGAATTTTTTGTGCGTGGCCGTGCAGGCATACACCTTAGAGGGAACACTGAGTGTCGATAGTGCTTAATTTTCCAGTTCATCATTAAAGAGCGAGGTGATCATAGATAATTAAGTTACAATAGCAAATAGACCAGGGGTGGGCAAAAAGTGGCTTCTGAGTTGGACGCAGTTTGTCAGGGTTAAGCCCTGCTAGGCTGCCAGGAGCTAACCCTGGCAAACCATGTCTCGTCTGCAAGCCACTTGTTGGTCACCCCTGAAATAGACAGTGTACCATTCATAATAGCATAAAAATATTGAGAGTATTTTTCTTACTCCAATACAATAATATTCTGGTCATTTGAAAAAACATACATGATCCTACAAACATTCATCCATATTTTGCAGCTCTTACAGCAAATAAGCGGTAGATTGCAATCTGAGAACCAACTGTTAATTATGTTATTCACCACAGCCTGAACTCCTATTCAGTTAATAAAAGATGAATTAGCATATTAAAAATTATGGCTAAGAATGACAGTTTTTCAATTACATCTTGCAGGTACGTTAAACACATTGTGGCATATCCCTCCCTATGAAAGAACCAAAAATTTGATTAATTAGTCTGCTGATGACCCCATGTTACATGTGGAGCTTCAATTTAGAGGCTTCTAGTCTGCCCGGCTTAATGTTACTGTCTGAGACTAATAACTAACCACAAACAACTTTATGAGGTAATACTGTCTGTCATTGTCACTGTGGAAAGTAGATAAGAACAAGATGGAAATATTGCTGTGTATTTCAGGTGTAACTTTGTTCCCTTTTCAATTTTCTTTTTCCAAGTCAGCATTAGAGAAGTAATTTTGAAACAAGAAATTCTAAATTAAAATCTATAAAAAGCTTGAGATTTCACTCTAAATAATCAACCTTGAAGTGGCACGGGGATAGGCAGGATAACTCAGAGTTATCTAAAATGTGTTCATCAAGAGAAATATTCCTTTTATAGTTTATGAGGATCCGTTCTGCATCTCTCATCTTTCCCTTTAGGCAAAAGGAAAAAATGAAAAACTCATACTGAATTCCTCATAAGCAAATCGTGGGATTGCAAGGTCCCCCCCTCCTTTGAAAGTATTTTCTTTTTTAACATTTAAACATACTAGGAAATAATTTATTCAAACCATTTCCTTAGATGTAGCAATTTCTTGTAAAGTTGGGATTATTCACAACTGTTTTGAAAACCATCTTATTTATTTCAACTACTTGGTTGTGAATCCATCACAGAAGCATGAAAATATCCATTAACAGTAGTATAAAAAGTGTTAAATTATAAACCATAATAAAAGCGAGATCTGATTCACCCAACATATACATGCGCTAAGGAAGAAATTCCATTAATGTATTTGCTGCTATTTTCTCTATTCAGTAAAATAATTGTTAGCATAGTTAATACGATACAAGGGCCTCTAAGGCCCAGACCTACACCTTTACAGCAAACAAAACTCCTATTACAGTTAAGAGAAGTATTGCTTGCACAGGAAATGAGATCTGCCTTTAATAGATTTTCAGAACTAGACTAGACAAAGCACTGAAATACTTTAACATAATATTTGTCCCTCATGGATGAGAATAACTCCCAATCAAAATCCCAGAAACCATCACATTCTATTCTTTAAATCTCTCCTCTTCTGCAGTTCACATAGGAAGCACAACCTGATTATGACTAGTAAGGTGAAGAACTATGATTATGATTAATAATCACTTAAGATTTGTGCACCTACTCACATCCATTTTTTTATCTCATCCACTGGTTACATCTTATTAATAGACTGCAAATCTTTGTGAGATAGACTATCATTTCATATATTTTTGTAGGGACAACCTAGCTATGGCTTTTGGCAATCATTCCTTATGCATATTTAATAATTTGATCACATTCCAACTTAAACCAAAAAAACTCCCCAAACAAAAAAAAGTGATTAAAAAACCTTTAAAGCAGCCACTGAGCAGAGACAGAGACACATCTGATATTTGACTGGATCAAAAGACCACTGAAAAGGCTAAGATTGAGCTATACAGACAAGTTTCACTGTCTAGAATATGATACAACTTCACCATTGTAAATAAAAGGGCCCATAGCCCAAAACTTGGGAATCACTGACCCAACTGATCTTGTGGTAGCTCAGCCACTCAGAGATACTAATACTTTTAACGATATTTGGAAACTGCATCCAAGGTAATCTACTTATTTATCCATTGCTTTTTTATAATCCTTTATTTCTATATCAAAATATGAAGAGATTATGTGATGAAGAAATCAGCAATTTTTCTTTGTTTCATTAGAGTCCTGTGCAGCAGTCTTCACTATTTTTGCACCAGATCCACTATTAACTCCCCTTACACATGAAATATTCAGATTCAGCAGTAAGTCCAAAACCAGGGAAAGAAGGCAGCCACAATAAAAGTGGACAGATGACTACTCACATTACTGGTCTCTAGGTGTTAATAAAACCCATAGAACAGATCTTGCTATTGTTCAGACAGGGTAATTTATTACAAATTCCATATACATAACTAAATATCTTACAATTTAAAGATGAGCAATCAGATGAGAGGACAGACATATACGTAGCAGGAACAGTCCTAAAAATATCTAGCTCATAATAGGGATTCATGTAAACTTCTTTCTTTCTCAAACAATGCACTCAAGGCTTATATCAATATAAGCTAACCAATCAATGTCAAGGGGCGCTGCCCCCTTCTCACTACACTCCCCTCCCACCATCCCAGAGCACCGGGGGTGGGGGAAAGGGGAGGCCAAGTGGCTCCCACCCACCTGAAGCACTGGGGAGGGGGGAGTCCACACAGTTCCCGCCCCTCCCCCCGAAGAGGGGGGAGGCTGCATGGCTCTGTCCCCCCTCTGGAGCACCAGGGAGGCCACATGGCCCCCGCTCACTCCCCCGCCCGAGCACTGGGGAGGGAGGAGGCTGCAGGGCTCTTGCCCCCCACTCCCACCGAAGCACCAGGAATGGGGGAAGGAAATGGTATTGCAAACTAGAGTAGGAAAGCTTTTTGTAGTACGAATCATAGAATACTAGAACTGGAAGGGACCTCCAGATATCATCAAGCCCAGTCCCCTGCCCTCATGGCAGGACCAAGCACTGTCTAGCTCACCCCGATAGATGTCTATCCAAACTGCTCTTAAATATCTCCAGAGATGGAGATTCTACAACCTCTCTAGGCAATTTATTCCAGTGTTTAACCACCCTGAGCGTGAGGAAGTTTTCCTAATGTCCAACCTAAACCTCCCTTGCTGCCATTTAAGACCACTGCTTCTTGTCCTATCATCAGAAGCCAAGGAGAACAATTTTTCTCCCTCCTTCTTGTAACACCCTTTTAGATACTTGAAAAATGCTACCATGTCCCCCCTCAGTCTTCTCTTTTCTAAATTAAACAAGCCCAATTCTTTCAATCTTCCCTCATAGCTCATGTTTTCTAGACCTTTAATCATTCTTGTTGCTCCTCTCAGAACTTTCTCCATTTTTTCCACATATTTCTTGAAATGTGGTACCCAGAACTGGACACAATACTCCAACTGAGGCCTAATCAGTGCAGAGTAGAGTGGAAGAATGCTGATGATTTGGAGGAAACTGACACAAGATCAGGGCCGGCCGAGGCATTCTGGTGCCCCGGGCATGGGCATGTGGTGCCGCCCCCGGGGTGTGCGGTGCCGCCCCCGGGCGCACAGCACATGCGCGGGCCCGCCCGTGGGGAGCGGGCCTGCCCCCGGGGCGCACAGCACATGCGCGGCCCGGCTATGGTCGCTGGTGCGCAGCCCAGGGCTTATGGCGCAAGCGCAGCCCAGTCCGGCCCAGCTGTTGCTGCTGGCACACACGCCAGTCCGTGCAGGGCCCCGCAGCTGTGGGGGTGGGCCGGCGCTGCGGGAGCCGGGTGTGTCGGCGCCTGATGGCAGCTATAAGGGACACCGCACGCCCCTTACAGCTGCCATCAGGCGCCCCCCATTGGTTGGCACCCCGGGCAGCTGCCCGGCTTGCCCACCCCTTAATCCGGCCCTGCACAAGATGCACCAAAGCTCATATCATGGACATAGCAGACGAGTGGGGCTGCCATAACAAGAAACTACATTGGCAAATTCCTTGCAGGTCAAAGACCATCTCATTTCAAGGCTGGCACA
Source organism: Pelochelys cantorii (assembly GCA_032595735.1). Classification (NCBI taxonomy): domain Eukaryota; kingdom Metazoa; phylum Chordata; order Testudines; family Trionychidae; genus Pelochelys; species Pelochelys cantorii. Next base: position 32,567,870 of record CM064331.1, read on the forward strand.
ATACTGGTCCCAGTTACTGTTGTACATCTTACTACCAAGACATTTAGAAATATCAATAATGCTGTGATGGGATATTCCCTATGCTTTATGAAAATATGCTTATGAATATGCAAACTGGAAAATGCTTCATGCAAAATAATTCTTGTAAGGTATCATTGGAAAGCTTGTAATCTACTGAATGTGTATACTCTATTTGTATGCATGTACCATTTCTGTATCTGAAATTAGGAATATTGACTGTAAATTTATTATCAATGTGTTCATGTTGGGAAAAACCTATTGCCAGTCAATCAGGAACAACAATGAAGAAGCCAGACACACAGCTAATAGTTCATTAGCAAGAGACAATTGAGTAGGGGAGAACTGTCTTCCTACAGACATGCTACGCTGCTACCCAGAGACTCTGGGGTGCTACAAACATATGTGACCACCTGACACTGGAATCCATCTTGGTCCTTTTCCTTTTCCACTGAAGGTCAAAAAAAGTTTAAACTGAACACAAAGGATTCACACCTTGGGCAAAATCTATATAAAGATGGGAAACCAAACACTAGGGGCTCTGCCAGGCACCAAGACCTGCTTACTACCCCAATTGACTGCTGGAAACAACTATGACTGAACAGGGGGAAGGATTCAGCCCACACTGGGAGGCTTTTCAGGCTAAAAAAAAAAAAAAGAAAATCAGAACTACTTTTAGAGTAAGATTTTGCATGTAACAAGTTTCTTAGTGTATTAGGCTTAACTGTGTTTTATTTTGCTTTGTAACCTCCATTGTTCTGTCTGCTATTTCTTATGATCACTTAAATCCTACTTTTTATTTATAGTAAAATCACTTTCCTTTATTAATAAACCCAGTGTAAATAACTGGTATGAGGTGAGGACATAGCTGTGCATCTCTCTCTTTCATTGATAAAGGCGGCAAACATTTTATGATCTTGCTCTGTAGAAAACATTATACAGAATAAGATGGATTTATCTGGGGTTCTGGGCCCATTGGGGGTGTGCGCCTGGATGCTGTGGCAAGTCCCTTTGACTGAGCCTCCCCAGAGCTGCCTTCACTGTCTGTATTACTCTGCATAGGGCTGTGACCTCAACTCTGTGCCAACACTGGAGAAGACCAGAGGGTCTGGCTCAGCAGAACAGGCTGGTGGAACAATCCAAAGAGCAGGGAGGAAGGTATTTCACCACATGAAGGCTACGGCTACACTGCTGGGTTTTTTCCAGAAGAAGATATGCAAATCGCACTCACATTTGCATATCTTCTTCCAATTCTTTTTGTGGAAGAGGTTTTGCTGATATTTGGCCCCGTGTAGATGGGGCCAAATGTTGGGAAAAAAACCCTCTTTCAAAAGACCTTGTAAACCTTGATTTACAAGGAATAAGGGGTCTTGCAAAAGAGCGTTTTTTTCCCAACATTTGGCCCGTCTACCCGGGGCCAAATATCGGCAAAACCTCTTCCAGAAAAAGAATTGGAAGAAGATATGCAAATGCAAGTGTGATTTGCATATCTTCTTCCAAAAAAACCAGCAGTGTAGCCGTAGCCGAAGTGACAGTTTCTACTCTAGGGGATCTCTGTGGCCAAATTCACCACAAATGCTTCTTTTATCTTGTGGGACATATAAAGGTATAAGGGACACCTTCCTCTGGAGTCAGATGCCTGCAGCTGGCTGGCTAGTGATTAGCCTCTCTCTATGCACCTGAGAGAGAACTGACCCTTGTGAAAGAGGACAGCAGGCAGTGTTCTCAATGGACTGCTACTGGAGCTACTGCAGAGAGGCACTGCTCTAGGAACCAAACAGACTACATGGAGATTGTGTAGATCCTTTATTGCTGAGAGGCTGAGGTAAGAGCCAATAAGTTTTCATTATTAGAGTTAACCAATAGGCTTGTGAAAGGGACTGCTCAGCCTGAACATATTTTGATGGAAAAGTCTGCAAGGCTTTTTTTGTTAAGAAGACTCAAATAAAACAAACCATCCGGCTAGAAAATGCTTTCCCAGATTCCTTGAGAGAGGTCAGACAGAATTAGCCCAGGGAATGAGCTGACTCAGCAAGATCTAAGCCATATCTGATATAAGGCGAGTGCTATAAGATAGGGCCTTATCCTTTTGCAGGAAGTAAAAAAGAATAGATGAGACATATGTAGTGTATCATGTACAGCCAGACTCCAGTCAGGCAAGGATCTGATTGCAAATCCATCTTTTATCTGTAGCTCATCAAGTATTATTCACAGACAATACAAACTTGACAGAGAAATACAGTATTAATTAGAATTTATTATGAATAATATGGAGGGAAGTTCTTCACCTAGAACTTCAATAATTTGCTTCATATTCATGCCGTTTATTGCTGCAATGACAGATATTCATGACAGGCATTTGTAGCAGGTTACAAGAAATTGGGCTTCAATTTCAGGTGACTATTATGGCAGATGTATATTTTTACATTCTCTGCCTTATTCATTTTAATGAAAACAACATGACTAGGAGGCTTTTTTAAATTAAAAAATTCTTATTTATACCAGACATAAAGACTTCTGATTTTTCTACAGAACACTTAATTCGATAGGTTTCAAAGGTCCACTATGAAATTCTTAATGAATAAACTGATGGGACATTAGAGGCATACCATTGTAATGATCACAGGAAGTTTGGAGTAGGAACCAATGTTACTCATAGTTGCGAACCTTATCAGCTGAAGCACATTGATAGCTTTGGGGAGCCAGGCAGGCAAGCCAGAAACACCCGTCTGCACAATTCTCAGCAACAAGTTTAGTAAACAGTTTACAGTTACTTTAAATGTCTCCATTTCCTTTTCTTATGAGTTCTTGTTAGTTGACAACAGCTCTTACATGGTGTCAGAATAAAACTAAAAGTAAGAAAAGATTAGAAAAAATAAAAGAAAACACATGTACCAACTAAACCCCCCAGGAAAGCTGTTGTTTGAAGAAAATTCAGCAGAAAAACAGACAAAGTCGAAGCAAGGATTTGAGCTATACAGCAATGCACATGGTGTAAGAAAAAAAAAGATGAGTGGCTTAAAGCAGCATTATTTCTCAATTTGATGATGCACCAGATAAAGAAAAAAAATACAGGTCTTAAAGAATAAGTTTAAGGCAAACTGTCCACCATATATGAGAAACACTATTTTTAAGCAGAAGTCAGACAGATGAGGAGAGTACAGACCAATTTGTAACTGATTTAAATCTGACAGCACAATCTTATGAATATGGAGAACTGTGAGAATCCCTTTTAAAAGAACTATCAGCTGTGGTACTGTGTCAGACTCTGTGTAAGCTAAGTTGCTGAGGAGGACTAACTCTTGAACAAGCTATGGACATTATGTCAGGCAAATTAAATGGATGCAAATAACTGAAAGTACCGGGCGAACCAGAAAACCACGTGCACAAATTGCAGCATAAGTCTGTGTTTAGTAAGCACTCAGACAAGCAGGGTATTCACTGTTAATAAAGTCTTGTGAGCAGAAGTGGTGAAAAAGAGCTATCAGAGGCAACTAAGAGCTGTTATAAACATGGACATAGCTATGCATAAGGAATTATCCTGAATAAGTGCAAGAGTTCAAAAGATATGGCAAACAATCACTTTTCTAAAATGTGGAACTTTGGAAAGAAACTCACAGGTAAACACGTTTACTCTCAGAAGAGGAGATGTGCACTCAAAAGATATCTCCTCAGCATGCTGCATACTAAGCTCCTCAAGAACAAGTGTTATATGGATTTGCTCATTAACCATGAATTTTAAAATTGATAATGGAACACAAGCATTATCATGCTTTATCATTTTCTTTACAAGCATTACAATGTGTTGACTGTAAAGTTATACAACACTCTAAGGGCCAAACCACTTCACAGCTCAAATATCCAGCTGATAATTTATTCAGGGATAAATCTGCAAGTGTGTGGTAAATTCAACTTAGACTGAAAGTATCAAGATAAGAAACCATTCCTGGTATTTTAAGTGGTGGATTCAGGAGCAATACTGGGCTTACAGGCTGTGACAAACTTAAATTTGGGGGTAAAGAGTCAGTATGATAAAAGGAAGGACTTGAGGACAGGGCTGTTGACAGAAGTGCTGGGCCCCTGGTTAAGGTGGGGACTCCAGAAGGGGCAGGGCCTTGGGTGGAAGGGGCAGGGCTGGAGCCTTCACCAGGAAGCCCTTCAGCACCGCCAGGCCCATGCCACCCAGGTCTCCATTAGCGATTTAAAGGGCCCTAGACTCTAGCTGCTGCCGTGGTAGTCGTAGCCAGGAGTCCAAGGCCTTTGTCATCTGCAGGGTCCTAGAGCACCACCCCCTTTTGTCTCACTCTCCCAGTCACAGCCCTGCCAGAAGGTGACAGGGATATATTTAAAGAACACACTACACATTTGGAGGTTTAAGGTGCCTACAAGGTAAGTACACCATACAAATGAATTCACAGATACCACCTATAATACAAACACCTCAAATTTTCTATGTCATTAAAGGACAAAGTTGAATGGAACAGTTGCAAGTAATAACGAAAGTACAAGAAAGTACAAAACGAGCCGATTCTTCAAAAACTGTAGATAAACCAGGTTGAAATAAAATAAGACTCTTGTTTAATGAGATATTAAGAAAGTGATACAAAAGGAACATTTTCAGTTGCCTACAACGGAAGAAACCATTAGCAAGTTAGTGAAAATTTCATCCTTTGCTATCTTGGATTCCCATATGAATTCTGGCAAAGCTGGATAACAAACATTCTAGACACTGTATGTTCATCACATCATTTGGCAGGCCCAGATTTATCAGGCTTATTTTTTAGCATCTGTTCAGCTCCAAAAGTGAATCAAAGAGTAATCTAACATATTTTTAAAGGTCTGAAAAACTATTAAATAGATGACATACAGATGTGTGGAAATACCAAAAGAGAACATGATTCTAGATGTACACCATGAATGGGATCTTGATCAGGAGAAAATACAAATTTGCTCTGTCAGAGATAAAATATTTGGAGCCTCATTTGACAAAAAAGTTCTAATAAATGAAAACTCCAAAAATTGTTTCAGCATCTGAAATGGCCACATAAACCTGCAAGGCTGAATGGGAAAGATGTCTTGGAATGTCTACTCAGCTTCGGAAATTTATTCCACACGTCAAAAGTAGCAAACTCTATTAAGACAACTGTTGGGAAAAGATGTCATGTTCTCCTGGAGGTAGGTACAGTAGCATAAGAGCACTTCAAAGAGTGTTTACAAGTGAATCCATGACAAAGTACTTTACTGTCAAATAACCAGTTACTGGGATCTATTGCTGCAAAAGGGGGTGCTTGCTGCATATGCCTCTAAAGCTGTGACAACTAAACAATAGAACTATGCCCAAATAAAAGCAGAAATGCTTGGAATACTTCTTTATCTACAGGAAAATAGCTGTGAAACAGACAAGCCCTGAGGTCATTTTCAGAAAACCTGTGTATAGTTCTCCACCAAAAGAATTCAAAGAACATTGCTAGCTCCCCAGAAATATCAACTGGAATTTAGATACAGATCAGGGAAAGAGTTAGCAATTGCTGATGCTTTATCCAGAGCATGAATGTGGGATGGTGAAGCAGTAAGAACTGAAGAAACTGATGTTACAGTACATCTGATGTACTATTTGCCTTTTTAGAACAGATACTGAAGGAATTTCAAACAGCTGCAGCAATCGATGTTGACCTGTAAACCTTAAGAAACTATACAGCAAGCATGGCTCGACAAGAGACCTGAAGTACCAAAGGATATCCATGCTAATTGGTCATATAGAGAGGAACTGAGTGTGCAAATGTGATGGTCTTTAAAAATGAAAATCACTTCTGGAGAAAAGAGATCTTGACTATTGTTCTTGAGAGTCATCTGGGAACAGACTTGAGATGTTAAGATGTGTCTATTGGCCAAGCATGTATAATCAAGTTGAGTTACTGCACAGTCTTACATCACATGTCAAACCCTCAGAAAGAAAACTGAAAAGGAAACAATAGTACCACATGAGGTCCCAAACAGACATTGGCAGAAATTAGACATGGACCTGTCTGAGTTCCATGGTGCAGATGAGCTTACTGTGTCTGATGATTATTTGGAATACTTAGTCTGTTTGCTTTATGACACTCAAAGTGTGTCTGTTATCAGATGTCACAAGTCTACACTTCCAATCTATGACATAGCTGAAGAACTCACTGGAGACAATGGACAAGTTTTTGTTTCAGAAACATTAAAATTTTTGCAAAGCAATGAGACTTCCATTCAAGTCTGGGGCAGTTTGTTGATCAAAGATCTTATATGGTGAGACAGAGGAAGGAAATGTCTACAGAAGAAACAGAAAATATTTGATGAGCAGTAAAACAATTGTGCAACAGGGGAAAGAAAATATAGAACACACACCAACTGTATCAGCATCCAACTCAAATGCAAACACCACCAAAGACACATCTACTGAACATTCTGAGTCCAGGTCTGAATATAGAGGAAAAGGATACTTACACTCCTTTGTCTACCTTAAAAGACATCCTGCTAGGTGCAGGACAAATTTTTCTAGACTCATAGGGTTTCAGAGTTGTGGATGCTAACTGGACACAAGTAAATAAAAAAGTTCAAATTTAGATTAACTGTATTTTTAAAAGGAGATGTAATGATAGTAGGAAACAAAATTCCCCATAGTGTTGTATGTGGGTAATCATCTTATATCTAGACAATGTTTTAATTTTGAAAGAAGATATGCAAATTCTGCAGGAATTTGCAAATCTTCTCCCGATCGCATTTTTGAAAGCAGGTTTTTCGAAAGTGAAAGTAGTCTGGACCTGTTTTTTTCAGAAAAAACGCTTTTTTTGAAAAACCCAATCTTCCTAAAAGAAAGGAGGTTTACACGGTTTTTTGAAAAAGGGTTTTTTTCCCCCCAAAAAAACATGTCCAGACTACTTTCACTTTTGAAAAACCCGCTTTCGAAAAAGCGATTGGCAGATATGCAAATTAGCACCTAATTTGCATATCTCATTTCGAAAAAAAACCCGTAGTCTAGATGTACCCTTAGTGACCCTTATCAACAAAAGCACATATTCACTGCTAGCAGTTGGAGCCAAGTGAAGGATGGAACACCTGTCTGTACAGTTCTCAGCAACAAGTTAAGGAAAGTGTTTCTCATATCTCTTCTTATAACAACATGTTGGCAAGAGCTATTACAACCAGCAACTCGAAACTGTCAGTTTGAAAAGGAATACAATGTAGTTTTAGGTACCACAGCTGCCTTCAAATCTCCCTACCAATATTTGTTACATAGAATCCATATTTTCCTATTCCATAAAGTTTTTCCCTTCTGTGTTGTTTAGTGAGATACCATCTCAAACATTAAAAAAGGAAAGTTGATAAAATATAAAACATTGCCAACAAAGTAAACATACTGAAACAATTAAAATTGTACTTCTAATCATGGTAAGCAGTTATTTTTCAAGCATAAATGTGATTTTTAAGTGATAATGTTGCTTTAACATTAGTGTATCATGCTAACAGCGTTACCTGAAAATCTCAGCCTGTTAGTAGACAGGAACTGCTGGAAAATGCCACCTACTTGTGTTGCTGACTTCCCAAACTATATGTAAAGGAAGCAGGAATCAATTTTCTCTCCCTCTCTACAGGGCACATCCTAAAAAATCCTAGGGCATCATCCCTGTGAGTTGTCATGCCTGTGGAGAAAAATTGGGCTAGATTTTTGGGTTTCATGTTGAGCTCACTTTGTGAATAAAATAAAACAATTTTGAGCTGATACAGACCACACAACAATTTGGAATTAGGCTTCTATCATATTGTTAGCAACTAACTTAAAAGGCATATTTTTGGCCCAGATCTAGAAAGGGATTCAGGCACCCAAACCACACAGTTTATGTAAAGTTATTTCACTTTAATTTCAATGGATTTACTGGGAAATTCTTACGTGAGCAAGAGTTATGACACCATGGTGGGGTAGTTAATGTGGCAACAATTTCAGCATGCAAGAAATATGAATTGTAATTAGAAACTTTAAAAAAACCACATTTATTATATATGCATATTTCATAAAGAGTGGAACATCTATATCTCTATATTTCTATCTATATAATTTCTGTCTCAGGCTACTCCAAGAGAGAAGGATTTCTCTCAGACCTTTGGACTGAGCTAAATGGATACAAGCATCATAGAATAATAGAACTGGAAAGAACCTCAAGAGGTCATGAAGTCCAGTCCCCTACAGTCATGACAGGTGTTTTTCTAACAAGCTCTTAAACATCTACAATGATTGAGATACCGTAACCTCCGTAGGCAATTTATTCCAGTGGTTAACCACCCTGATAGTTAGGAAGTTGTCCAACTAAACCTCCCTTGCTGCAATTTAAGCCCGTTGCTTCTTGTTCTATCTTCAAATGTTAAGCAGAATATTTTTTCTCCCTCTTCCTTTTAACCCTTTTAGGTACTTAAAGCTGTTATGCTTCCTCTCAGCCTTCTTCTCTTTTCCAGACTAAGCCACCCTAATTCTTTCAATCCTTCTTCATAGTTTATGTTTTCTACACCTTTAATCATTTTTGTTGGTCTTCTCTGAATCTTCTCCAGTTTGTTCACATGTTTTCTGGACTATGGCACCCAGAACAGGTTACCGTACTCCAACTGAGGCCTAATCAGCATAGAGTAGGGTAGAAGAAATATTTCTTATTTTACTTACATCAGTTCTATTAAATACATCCTAGAATGATGTATTATTTGCAAACTTTATAAATGTACTAGGACCAATCCTATTCAACTTATTAATAAATCATCTAGAGAAAGGGGTAAGCAGTGAGGTGGCAAAGTTTGCGGATGATACTGAACTGTTCAAGATAGTCAAGACCAAAGCAGACTGTGAAGAACTTCAAAAAGATCTCACCAAACTGAGTGATTGGGCAACAAAATGGCAAATGAAATTTAATGTGGATAAGCGTAAAGTAATGCACATTGGAAAAAATAACCCCAACTATACCTACAATATGATGGGGGCTAATTTAGCTAATTAGGAAAGAGATCTTGGAGTTATCATGGATAGTTCTCTGAAAACGTCCACGCAGTGTGCAGCGGCAGTCAAAAAAGCAAATAGGATGCTAGGAATTATTAAAAAAGGGATAGAAAATAAGATGAAGAATATCTTACTGCCCCTATATAAAGCTATAGTAAGCCCACATCTTGAATACTGCGTACAGATGTGGTCTCCTCACCTAAAAAAAAAAAAGATATTCTGGCATTGGAAAATGTTCAGAAAAGAGCAACTAAAATGATTAGGGGTTTGGAATGGGTCCCATATGAGAAGAGGCTAAAGAGACGTGGACTTTTCAGTTTAGAAAAGAGGAGATTGAGGGAGGATATGATAGAGGTATATAAAATAATGAGTGGTATGGAGAGGGTGAATAAAGAAAAGTCATTTACTTGTTCCCATAATATAAGAACTAGAGGACACCAAATTAAATTAATGGGTAGCAGGTTTAAAACTAATAAAAAGAAAGTTCTACTTCACACAGTGCATAGTCAACCTGTGGAACTCCTTGCCAGAGGAGGCTGTGAAGGCTAGGACTATAACAGAGTTTAAAAAAAAAGAGCTAGATAAATTCATGGAGGTTAGGTCCATAAGAGGCTATTAGACAGGAGGTAAGGAATGGTGCCCCTGGCCTCCATTCGTCAAAGGCTAGAGAAGGATGACAGGAGACAAATTGCTTGATCATTGTCTTCGGTCCTCCCCCTCTGGCTCACCTGGCACTGGCCACTGTCGGCAGACAGGATACTGGGCTAAATGGACCTTTGGTCTGACCCATTATGGCCATTCTTATGTTCTTATTCTCCATGACATTATTTAAATCATTGTTAAAGATACTAAATAGAACTGGTTCCAAAACTGATTCCTACAGAACTCCACTGATTATGCCCTTCCAGCATGACTGTGAGCCACTGGTAATTACTCTCTGGAAATGATTATCCAACTAGTTATGCACCCACCTTACAGTAGCCCCATCTAAGTTGTATTTCCCTAGTTTATTAGTGAGAAGGTCACGTGAGACTGTATGAAATACTTTACTAAAGTCTAGGTATACTGCATCTACCGCTTCCCCTTTTCCATAAGGCCTGTTATCCTATCAAACAAAGCTATCAGGTTGGTTTGACTTGACTAGCTCTTGACAAATCCATGCTGATGGGTACTAATCACCTTATTATCTTCCTTTTTATCTTCCTGCAAATGGATTCCTTAATTATTTGTGCCTTTATCTTTCCTGGTACAGAAATTAAGCTGACTGGTCTGTAGTTTCTTCATTTGTTCTTATTTCCCTTTTTATATTTGTCCTTTTCCAGTCTTCTGGAGTCTCTCCCTTCTTCATAGACTTTTCATAGATAATATCTAATGGCTCAGGTATCTCCTCAACCAGGTTCTTGAGTATTCTAGGTTGCATTTCATCAGGTTCTGGGGAACTGAAGAAATCTAAATTGTCTATGTAATCTTTAATTTGTTCTTTTTCTATTTTAAGTTGTGAACCTACCTCATTTTCACCAGCATTCACTATGTTAGGCGTCCAATCACCAGTAACCTTCTTGATGAAAACTGAACAAAGAAGTCATTTAGCACCACTGCTATTTTCACATTTTCTGTTATTGTTTTTCCCTCTTCATAGGCCTATCCTATCTTTGGTCTTCCTCTTGTTTCCAATATATTTTAGAATGTTTCCTTTTCACCTTTTATGTCTCTTGACAATTTGAGCTCATTTTCTGCCTTAGTGCCTTTATGTCTTTTAATATGTGATATGATGGACCATACATACTATTCAAGGGATAACTCTAGTGTGCTGACAGTCATTTTAAAGTTACACGTGAACAGATTATACTGATAGTCACAGTTAAAGTTACTGATCTTTTAAACATCTTTAATAAGTTAAATACAGGAAATTACTTTTGCATATAGATAATCCACTCTTAGCTCTAGAATTCAGAATCAAATGCTGTTGGCAACCATCTGGTTTAATGCTGGCAACATGGAAGGTCCACGCATAAAGTGATTTGAAAGTGTTGGGATTGTATGACAAAATTATCCACTGATGGTTTTGTTCTCGTATTTTCTTTGGGAAATATTATGCAGCTGAAGATTTCACTTTTATGTTAAAGTTCTTCAAAATGGTTCTCCTCACAATAGAAACATGCAAATTATAAATTTTCACATCATATGTGAATAATGGAAGATTCTGATTCCATCATAATTCAACCATCTGTGAGTCTTTCAGGTAGAATACAATTCTGCTTTGCCAAAATATGTGACTCTCTCTCATGTCCATCTCCCTGTTCTTCTCTGCTCCCCCCAGTGATGCTGCTTGGCATGAGTTTCCTTCTTTCTCTTAATGCCATTTACATGCCTTTTCTTAATTCCTCTCCATACAGGGAACGATCTTCCCAGTCATGTTTGCAAATCCACCCTCCTCATTATTCATAACCACACTAAAACTTCATTTATTCCACAGTGCCCCCAAATTCTGAGATCATAACAACCCATAAATTATGCTATCCTAGAGACTGTTTAGGGTCTACTTTTTTTTACTATAACCTCTTGGTGTCAATGGCTTTCTTTATCTTTGTGTTGTTAGGACAAAGCCTTGTTTTCTTGTGCTGGGCCTCAAGGCCTGACTAAGATAAAAGCACAGCTTCAACAGGACCTTGAGCATTGTTGAAACTTCGCTGAGTTTGTTAAAATTACAACCTCCTCCTTAATTCTCACAGGTTTACAAGAAGCTGTTTTGTTAAACCTTGTTGTCTCTGCTCTGCCTTTCCTTATCTCACCCAGTCCTTTCTCCCCCCTTACCCTGGCCTCATATTCTTGTGCAAAGATCTGTTCTTTCTTGAAGAAGACCTGATAAACTAGTTGTAGCTGATATAATGATGATATGTCTGATGTATGTGACTGATATATAAGACTTGTACTGCTAATAATTCTTTGGAAGCTGCTGTTGAGCCCTCCCCAATGCATTGCTAATAAACCTGCTTAGTATCTGTGTGGGTGAATTCTTGGGAAAAGAATTCCTTTGCTTAAAAGTACAGAGCACATTGTCACAAAACAAATAAAATGCTAACCATGATTTTTAGTTAAAATCTCCATTGCTGGATATACCATGTAATGGTATAAAAGGAGTAACTCTTATTAGGGGACACATTTCCTTGCAAAAATCTCCCAAATGATCATAATGACCCTAAAAGATCTAAGATTATTAAACAGTTTACTTTCCAGGCAGTAATAATGAGAGCATTCTAGTCTAGGGGACTATGCATGGGTCTCTGCCAGGAGCATGTACTAACCATTCTTAAAGAAGAACTCAGATCTTTTTCTGATATCCTCTTGCAAAGCTGTAAGAATCTGAGGTTTTAGATATCTCAAATAGTTGGAGTTTGCGAGGCAGCTCCTACTCAGTAATGGCTGAGAGAAAACAGGACACCAAACATAAGCAAGTGTAAATCTCTGCCTACACACACACACAGAAACTACTCTGATTTCCTTTCAGAGAACACTTGTAAAATAAGACAAGAGTAATATAAAATAAACTAAAATTTTCTCACTAATGGAAGAAATTAGAAAAATGTAGAGTGCTAAGCTACTGCCTTTGACAGAGTCTGAGACACAGACGTGGAACAGTTAATTTTTTCTGACTTATCTTTGTAATTAAAATCTTAGCGAACACATCCAAATAGTCTGAAAATTGATAATATTCTTTCACAAAAGGGAAAACAAGGAATAACTCCACTAAGTTAAAAGATTTAGATTGTTAAACACTGTAAGATCAGAATGAAGCCCATACTATTCAATTTGGGCAAAAATTGTGCCAAAGCAAGAATTTATCTAATGAGTCCCTTACACGGAAGCAGCTTGAGGAAATTTTGAAGGGCTTTTCACTTTTGGGTTGAAAATTTCACACAATGTTACTGCAATGTAAACTGTTCCATACAGTGAAGTGACATACACAAGCAAGTCTGCTGCAGGGTGCATGAAATTAACAATCTAGAGATTTAAAATAGATGAAGCTAATGAAGATATGTAGGTCAAGAACAATGTGGTATTATCAGGGTGATATTTCATATGAAACTTGCAAAAATGATTTACAGGAGGAAGAAATCAGGATTATACTTTCTCTCTTGGTTACGTAAACAAGCCATTGCACTTTGTTAATTCATGTTTACACATAGCAGAAAGAGAATCTAGAGTCATACAGTTCTGCAATTTATAGCTAAACATACTGGAAAAGCCACAGATTTTAAAATGTGGCCAAATTAGTAGCCCCATGATATTTTAATAGTTTATGTCTGAATGACAAAAGTTGGATTTCTTTTGATGAAAAGCACAATATATATTTCTTTGGAACAGACTCAGCTTATTTTCTGTAACTGCTAATAGAAAAAAAATAGCACCAGAGACCCACCCAGCATATGGGTTTCCTCCCAAAAAGATTAGTGGTAGCCACTAATAACACACTGCTATTTTTCCATATGGTGGTATATAGTATAATGTATCTGTTCATTATCTGTTCAAAATTATTTCTAATCTAGGCAACTGTTGTGATAACAGTTAGGTTCCAACCCAATTCTGTCCTTGTCTAGTACCCAACATAAATATGCAGAATTCTTTGTTAAATGGCTGATATTTATTTTATGCTTCCCCTTCCTCACATAATGGGCTAGTTTCTGGTTGCAAGTATATCCAAAGGATATATTCAAAGCAGCTAACTGCAATGCAGGTTTTAGAGCTGTAAAGATTATAGTCTTCTCTCTGACATGCTTCTTGCTCCATTGGCCAAATGCCTAAGAACTTGCTGATCTACCTTCACATTCAATAGGTAGCAGCCTTCTCGGAGAAAGAATTAATCACCTCTGCAGTGTTACAGCCTTCGCTGCAGACTGGGAAAAATATGGTGTAATCAAATAATATGATCTAAAATAGTGGTTTTCAACATATGGCCCGTGTACCTCTGGGGATCACAAATGATGTCTAAGATTTCTAAAGGGGTCCACATCAAGAGAAATGTTTAGGGGTCCACCAATGCAAAAGTTTGAAAACCACTGATCTGAAAACTCAGAGCCACATGATGCATTAAAAAAGATGATTTAATCAGAACAAACATATCATCACTTGGGCCTCGATTTTGCATTCTGGACTCAATCCACTAAAACACTAAAACCTGTGTTTAACAGAAATCAGTGGAGTTATTCATCTTCTGAAGCCTTTACAAGATCAAGTCCTTGAGCACAAATGCTATTTGATATACAGGTTGCCAAATCGGGTCTTTAAACATATCTCCATTTCTAATATTTGTCCCCATTTGTAAAATGTGGATTATAATAATTCTCTGCATCATAGGGGTGTAAGGAAGCTTAAAGTTTAAGAGTTTTAAGACCAGAAAGGAATTGCATAGTGGCAATATTTCTAGAAATATACTCTGGAAACAATCCTGAGTTGGCAAATAAATTGACTTTGCATTTCTAGTACCTATTATTCATGTTCAGATAAATCACCATGCCAACCAGATTTTTAATTTTTATCTTCCACAAACTGAAGAGGGTTCTGGGATGTTTGAGATATGGGAAGTGTTCCCTTTAAGCTGGGGACTTCGGTGGCCACCGAAGAGAGATTCAAATATCACTCAGTTGATTAGCAGAGTGCCCACAACCCCTACAGCTGGCAGCATGTATTGCTTTTGGGGGAGCACATTGCACATGCCTTGGTTCACATAACAAAATTTATTCTGCACATGGATGAAAAAAATAGATGAAATATTGGATACAGGGGGCATGAGTGCTAACTTATTTTTCCCAGGGAGTGTTCCACCCCCTGTCTGCCCTGAGGTCTCAACCTCTCTCCATCTCTTCCTGAAATGCTCCATCCTTCCCCAAAGCCACACCCCAGTTCTGCCTCTTCAAACCCCTGCTTTGCCTCCTCCCCTAGCTGTTAAACAATTGATTGGCAGCCTGGACTGGAGCCAACAAGCAGTTCTGGATGGTGGGTGCAGAGCACCCATCTTTTCTCCCAGGGGTGCTTCAGCCCCAGAGCACCCATGGAGTCGGCACCTATGATGAGGCATAGCATACCTAATTAATTTTATAACCCCATATTTAGAGCCCTGCAGAGATACAATATTTATATCCTCAGATGTAAATACCCACTGATATAAAGAATTTATCTGGGGAGCTATAGGGCTCTATCAGGAACCACAGCGGTGAAAACAGCAGCATGTCAAGCCACTGCTTGCAGGAGCCTACACCCAGCCCGGGCAGCTACTCCACTGACAGGACTCTTTTCCCTGCAGTGAGCTACTTGCACATACTAGCATAACCAGGGACAGCTTCCTGTGTGCATGGTGCCCACCCCAATGGGCAGGGCTGAGGGCAGTACAGCCACGCTATAGTTGCTGTCTGGGCTGGGCACTGGCTCCTATCAGCAGCAGCCTGACATGCTGCTGCCCCTCACAGAGCTCTGCAACTCCCTGGATATCAGCTTTTTATAGCCACAGATATCCACATCTGCATATATCTATTTTGTATTTGCACCCGGCTCTACCCATATTTTATTAAAGCTCATTGTTATTTGCAGAAAATTTACCATTAGGGATAGGGGGACTTTAACAACAAAGAGAAAGTCCTCTACAGAAACAGGTTTTATGGGAATTTTCAAATTCTCAAGCTGTTCTTGAACAATTTTTATACCAGTTGCAAGGATAAGCAAACAAAACATCCTTGCCTGTATATAAGTTTATAGACAAAGACGTGCACCTATTATTAAAGATTCTAGTTGTGGTTCATGTATTATACAATTGAAGGCAAAAAGCAGTGGAGTGGATGTATAGTAAAAAATCCCCTTCCGTTCTAACAAAGGCACTGTTAACAAGAAGTTTTATAGCGGCTATTAGAATTATTGCATCTTTCAATTCCAAACATATACGTAAAACCCATATTAAAAACAAACAGTCTATATATTTGGTCCATAGAACAAAACATACCTGGCCAAGGCAAATCACTAACTTTACTTAAATGGGTAGTGATCAATTTAGTGAGTTCATTATAGACAATAACGGGTGATAAAATATGCATAGAGTTAATGGATTTTTGTAGGATTTTCTCTGGTGAGCCAAACTGTCCTATTAATAAATACTGTCCCTTTTGACAGAAAGAGTTTAAGGCTATCAAGATTTTTTTAATTTTGTAAATTAAGAAAGTAATATGCCTTTGTACCATCTATGAAATTTTCCCAGATCACATCATTCACTGGGTTATTTTCACAATTACCGTATCTCTTTCTGAACTTGGTATTTTAATAAGCATAACAGCATAATGTCTGGAATGATAATGTGCCACTAGGAATATTTCATTAAAAGATTGTAATACTGGAAAAAACAACCTAAGAGTAGTGGTAAATCTATAATACTGGTAACAACTGAAACTGTCTCATCATGAATCAGAACAAGTGAATTTATATAAGCATACCAAACAGTAAATCATATAGATAGAAACTGATGGAGAGGCATAGAAAACTGTAGCAAGAGCCCCATGGTCTTGAGTCCCTGCTCATGCCGTTTCCCCGTTGTACCTCTGCCTCTCCACCCGGCCCCCGCCCCCCACAGAGATGGTGCTGGGGGAAACTGGCTTTTAAGCTGGCTCCCCCCAGCACCCGCTCCTGTTTCCCCCCCCGATAAATATGCTTATTGGGTTAGTCGACTAGTCGCTTACATCCCTACTCCATAGCCAGGTGTCAACAGAAGAAGCTATTAATATCTATGATCTGACCTTGCATCCTTCTGCATATTTAGTTCTTTAGGGCTTTTCTATACCATTTGACACTAGTAAACTTTAAAATGTTCTAAGGTGTTGTGCTCTAAGGGTATGTCTAGTCTACATTCCTCTGTCGCCAGAGGGATGAAAATTAGACCTACCGATATTGCAAATGAAGCGGGGATTTAAATTGGTTGATCCTGTAAACCTCGTTTTACGAGGCATAAGGGATCGGCCAACAAAAGCTTTCTTTGTCGCCCAATCCCTGTCTTGACAGACGCTTTTTGCCGACAAACTGCTGACTCGGCAAAACGCGGCAACCATTTTTATTCAAATGACGCGCAGGAGATTTATAGTAGTCTAGACATACCCTAACTGCCCAGTGTAGACCCTGCTGACACACACTAAAACATTCCAAGTGTGTATCAACAATGTACTGTTTGAAATGGAACTACATCATTGCATGATAGGTACTTACCAATGTTGAATTGCTTCCTCTGACACCTGGCTTCTGAGTGGGTAAACTGGATTCAATAAGTCAGTACTAATCATCATGATTTTCAAGTTCAGGCATACATTCCAAGTGACAGACATAAAGTTCTAAACAAGAATTCTGTTACACATCCACACAGCACAAATGACAGTCCTTGACCATGACAATATAGGCCCTGAGCTGGCAACTGATTCATGTTTGCTCAGGGGTCAAACTGAAGAGCCAACTTCAGAATAAGGGCCTCTGTTGTCTGCTATGAGAGGTGTTGCTAGGTACCTTGATCTTTTCCAGTGATGTATGTTTGACAGTAATGCAGATATCCACAAGAAGATACATTTGGGCAGACCCCCCCCTCCCTCCCCAAAAGCCCTTACCCACTAACAAATACCATAATTTCCCTTAATATGAATTTCTAAACATAGAGAAAAATAATGAAAGCAAAACTCAGAATTCCCAACTACCTTCCGGACTAATTAAATAGCACATATTCTTATGTAAGACTGACAGTATGTCGTCAGTTATTAAAATTACATTCTTTTGTGACTTAGAAAAAAATAAATGTTGACTTCCTTCAGAGTAAAGGATGGAAAGCCGTTATTTACTACCATGTCTGAGTTTAATGTTTAATGTTTCTCTTTAGCACTCTGAAAATCTAATTTCCTCTAAACAGGATCTGTGTTATCATCCATCACATCCCTTTTGTGTTGGATCCTTAGTGATATTGCTCATAACAGCTTGGCCTGATAGGACAACTGTGGTGTGATGCTACAGTATGTAACAACAGATGCTTGCACCCTAATCAGATACACACTAATCAAATAGTATGTGTTAATATATAACAGTAATACACAGCTGTTTTTTCTTAACCCTCTTCTTACTTTCATGAAAGGTCTTTATCTAATACTAAAAATATCTTGGGGTGTAGCTCCAGCATTGCCACTGTATTAATCTCAGTTTGTTAATAACACCAGCAAATGGAGTGATGTATTCTAACCACCCCAGAAGCTGATAATTGGATTCCAAGTTATCCAGCTATTTGGCCTTATGAGGCCAAATAGTTAAAGGACTGACATCAGATGTGTAAATCTACAAAATCAGTTCTAGATGTGGAGCCAGTGAAAGGCATCAATATTAGCATTTCAATATCTTATTACTCTATGTGAGTGGCAAGATCAAGTCTGGTGGTTAGACAAGGAAATTCAAATATTTATACCATCAAATTATTTTAATTGTACCAGCAAAATTTAGAAATTTAAAAATTGTAAAAGAACCAAATGGATTTGATCCAAACCAATTTAAGTTAGCATCAACAGGTTTTCAAGTTCCACAGCAAACGAAATCTACAAAATGGACTTCCAAAAATGTATAATATTCACTCAAAAAAACACATGGCACAGACTCATGATACAATATGTTATACCAGTAAGCCTCCAGATAGCAATACATACAATTAAATGTATTCTTGTTCTGACAGTAGCCATGTCATAGAAGTTGAGTAAAGAAATTAAAGCTACAGGAAATGTAGGTTAGAAAGGGAAACATGTAGAATTCATGAAATTTGAGTCAGTAAAAATAACTAGCCTAAATTCCACCAAAGTATCAAAGAATGTGCTCAGATTCTTAAAATCTTTATCACACTCAAAAGGCAACTAATTTCTTGCTGATATAATAAATGGGAATTGTCAATTTCAAAACAAAAATAAAGTAGGGATGTTAAATAGTTAACAGATAAGCTTACTGGTTAACTGGCCCTTGTCAGTGAACTCTGCCAGTGGCCAGCAGCCCCAGCTGTGGAGGATCTGGTGGGCCAGGCAGCAGGACCCCATAGCTGCTGCAGAACCTCATGGCCACAGCAGGACTGTCAACAGGGCCCCAAAGCAATGGTGGGGCCAGCAGCAGGACCAGGCGGTGACTGGGTGGCAGGGCATATGTTTAAGTCGTTAACTAGTTATGTGCCATTGTTTAACTACTTAATGATTTTAACATCCCTAAAACAAACATTTAAAATACCAGAATACAGTGGAATACACTAGCTTATTAAAATATCTCTTTTATAAACTGTCAAAATATATAACAATTTTCTAGCCAGCAATTTGGGGAGAAGGGAGTTGCTTCACCCATTAGATTTAATTAACACCAATCATTGTGATTTCATGGCTGTGGTTAAAAAATGCCTTAAGAAACATAGGGGGAGATTTTCAAAAGTTCCTCCATATAAAACATTACAAGTCAAAGGCATCTGTACATCTAAGGCACTTCTGAAAGTCTTTCCCCTACCCCTCACCACCTAATAATTTGACAGATTCTTCTAGGGCTTCATGTACTTTTCCTGAGGGTATGAAGTGCAGATAGCTAAAGATACTTTTTTCATTCCCTAACTAAATCCAAAATATGAGCTAGCTCCTTTAAGGGGGCGGGGGGGGGGGGCGGGGGAGGGGAGGGGAGAGGGAGAATGGTGAGGGGGATTTAGGGAACAAAATTCTATAACATACCCCAAAAATTAGACATACAAACTCTATATTAAAAGAACATTAAGGTTGCAAAGTCAAGCGATCAAAAGTTAGGAAATGGCATAATTTAGGTTGCCTCTGCTCTTGTTTGTATGCATTATGATAGTGTTTAATTACATTATTATATAGTGATTTGCACAGCATCCTGCCTCATTTAGTGCTCAGGCTGGCTGTGCTCTGGGAGCAAAAATTTTGAGCAATTACAATAAAAGATTGCATTTCCAATTTATTTTAGTAGGGGCTGCATTTGTTCAACAACACTGAAAATCAGTCTCTTAGCATGCCTCTCAAATTTGCTCATCCAAACATAGGAGATTCAATATCGAAAGACATTGAAAATGTTGGCTGTGTCTTCAGGACCTCAGTTTATATATAAAATGTGAGAATTATATTTTCCAGATTAAATCTGAAAATACATAGGATTCAAGATCACTGCAAGTGGAGACATTTAGGTAATTATCATCATCATCTACGGATGTTAATTGGTTAACTGGCCTTTACCAGTTAGTTCCAGTGGTGGCCAGGCAATGGGACTTAGTTTAATATGGTTAACTGGCTAAGTGCTATTTTTAACTAGTTAACCCTTTTAACATTCCTATTATCATCCTTATTTTACAGGTTTATAAACTGCAGCTCAGAAATCATTAATCTAACTAGAAAACAGGCAACTGACACTGAAGAAATGTAATAAATATTTCATTTAGCTTGTGGCTTTCAAAGGATACATCTACACTGCACAATTATTTCGGGATACCAGAAGTATCCTGAAATAGCTACCCCGCGACTTCACAAGCTGCCTGTTATTTCAAAATGTTTTTCAAAATAATGGGTATGCTATTTCCTCTTTCCATGAGGGTTAAAGGATGTCTCGAAATAGAGCATTATTTTGAAATTTGGCGCAGTGTAGGTGTGCCAAATTTCAAAATATCCTATTTCGAATTCAATCAAAATAAGATGCACAATTTATACTACACAAATTGTGTATTTTATTTTGAGTTTAGGGTGCTGTATAGATGCACCCAAAGACTGAAATAACTAATCAACATGTTGTTTGGGCTTAGTAGGCAGACTGACATTTGAGCAAGAGGTTTGCATAAAACATCTAAACCTTTTATCCATTTCCCCCTCTGAAGTTAGAAAATAGAAATTATTTAAATATAAGTGAAACAGCTACAGGAGTCTGGGCTTGGTCATTCTACAGCCCTGGGAAAGTTCTGCAGCAAGGAAACCTGCTGTAACATTGCTAGTCAATGTTGCTATGGAAACCAGAAAAAGGGAAAAGAAAGGGAAACAAAACTTGGTGATATAAAGATGAAAGCAGACCATGAAAACAGCACCTCAACAGAGCTATTCCCTTGGTAGTTTGCAGTCAAAATCTATAACTAAAATAGCAGAACTTCCTGACAGATCTTTTTGTCATCAGTGCTTGGAAGGAACCCTCTTCACCAAACTGCTCCTTCCCATGCTGAAGGTTTGCATTTCAGGGCAGCTACCTATCCAGCATGATCTCCGCCTTCCCACAAAGATCCCTCCTAGGGGAGACCAAAACTGCATGTAGAGTGGGAAGGGGGTTGTTATGATGCTTCGAGGAATGCACATTATCCAATAGAGTTCAGGAGACCCTAATGCTGACATAGAGGTATTTAGGTTTCTCCACAGATGACCCAGGGACTTGCCTGTTCCATCAGAGGCAAACCTTGTTTTCGTAAGGCAGTGATTTTAATGACCTCTTACAAAGGAAATCTCCCCACAAAGGCTCATACATTGGTTATTTTTGTGGGCTGTGAAATGTGGCCTGTGTTAAAATGAAAACAATGAGTAGTCCTGTGGCACCTTAAAGTCTAACAAAAATATATAGGATCATGAGCTGTCATGGGTAAGACACATTTCATCAGATGAGTTGGTGTGAAAATAACAAAATCCCAGATATATATATCAGCAAAAGAAGTACCTGTCAATGTAAGACCCATATTAATTAATGACGTTAATTAAGTGGGTTAGATGTATCCCATTCATAGTTTTTGATGTAAAAATACGGATGTCAAAGGCAGGAGAAATTGGCTTCGTAGTGCAGTTAATGTCTTTATTCAAACTCAGGGTTCAGTGTCAAATTTGTAGATGAATTCCAGTTCTGCAGTCTCTCTCTGTAATTGGGATGGTGAATGGACATGAGCAAGCACTCAAAGAACAAACATTTCTACATTGTGTTCAAGAGGTATTGGAACAAAACCTCACCATGTGATTATAATACACCTAATACTGGGTCTTCTGTCAAAAAGAGGCCCAAGAAAATACTTTTTGATAGGACATTCTTTATGAGGGGACTTTTTATCTGAAATACTGCTTTCTTGGTTCATCAGGGCTTAGTAACCAACCAGATACTGCAACTCCCATCATGACATGATGTGGAGTAGCTGGAGTTTGAAAGAGGGTTTATGATACAGCAGAGTAAAATACTGTTAGTTTTGTAAGAGGCTTTACTAATTTGAAAAAAAAATGTAACCAGGAACTTGATGGATCAAAATACTATAATGAAATATTTAAAATTTTCTGTATTTAAATCTGAGGAAGTACTTGGAAATCTGGAAAGATATTGTAAAAACAACAACAACAACAACAACAAAACCTTTGAATTAGACAAGTTGATATATATCAACAAACTTTCCTCAAGCCATCTAAACCTTGTTAGGAATAAACTAAAGTGAGCCACATTAATCCCTGGTACAACTGTATTGATCTCGCTGACTGATACAGACAGTTTCCTCACGTGCATACCATGACTACATTTGTGTTCAAACTATTCAGGCACCATCTGCAAAATCTTGATTTTTATTCACTTGTAACTGGATTTGTGATTTATGTTGAAAAACAAAGGAATTATCTGGCTATTTTGTACAGAGAAACTGTCATTTGGAGTTTTAGGATACCAGGTATTATTGATAGAGGGTTTATCCAACCTCTGCTTCCCTGTGTCAAGAGAAAGTGCCAGTTATCTAACACTTTCTGTTCTTGACAGCTAAGGCTGGCAACTATAACACTAAGCCTGCTGCAGACAGTAACAAGAAGGTTTCTATTTCACACCATATTTAATGCCATCACAGGTTTTTTTTTTTCAGCTGTATTCAGTGCTGAAAAAATTATTGTGCCTTAAACAACACATCAGGTAAGTGAATTTACTTTAGGCATTCAGAAAGAGAACGCTTTTGATTTACTCTATAAACATAGTTTGCTTATTGATAGGTCAACCTCTTAGAGAATAAAGCCATCATGAATTATTTGCAGAGTTCACAAATATAATTCAAGTACACAAATCTTTTTACCTGCAATTCATATCCACATTTTTGCAGGAATTATCCAAATAAAATGAAACAAACCAAAGGGAGCCAGGCTATTTATAGGCTATAAGAACTCCTTTACTCTACCCATGCCCACAAAGCCATATTGGCTAAAGGTGAAGTGGTATACAGAATATGCTCTGTCTTACACTCAAAGCATAATTGTATATGTGGCAAATCACACCTAAATAATGCATCAAGGAATCCATAATTACACATCAGTGACCCAAGAAATATGCACTCTGCTAATCCAATTGAAGGGGGGCATTGGAGGGGAAACCATTTGGGAAGCAAAAGTTCTATGTTACTCATTGCGATACTAAATTTAATGAGTTTTATACTATCTGTTTTTATTTTAATTTTCAGTATGCTGTAAGTTTTTGAAATGAAAGCTCTTCAGCACCCTATCCATACGATTAGGGCAACAACGTCTCTGGGTAGTCCATGGCCTTTTCCCAACAGGCAGATTTCGATGGCAAAGAATCACCTATATTGATATATTCGGTGGAGAGAAGAAAGAAAGAAAATTGGCGTAAGAAAATTATTCTTGCTTCTGGCACAGAGACAGGAATAATACCAGGGATGCCACCTGCAAGCATTCTACTAAGTGCTCCCTGGTTCATTAGACACCAGTAAGAAGTAGCCTTCTAGAGTGCTCATGTCCCAAGTCTTGAAAGATATAGGTTCATTTCTTGGCACTGTCAGACTTCCTATGTGACCTTGGCAAGTCATTTAACCTCTGTAAAATAACAATGTTTGCTTTCACTTAGCCCTTGTCTTTTTTTTATTTAGACTGTAAGCTTTGGAAGCAAAAATTGCCTCTTCAATGTTTGTACAATGATATGTGGCATCAAACCCTGCAAATGATTGAAACGCTCTGACTTAACAAAATTCTGCTGCAAAATTCACCTTCAGGAAGAGGTGCAACACCTGAACGTCATTCACTTTGGGGTTCAGATTACAGGCCACCATCACCGTCCATTTCTTGCTGAGCATTGTGTTGAAAGTACTGACTTTTTTGGGGTTTTTTTGTTTTCCTGTATTGTGGAGTCATTAAAAATAAAATTGAAGGATTTCCAGAAGTAGTTGGGTTTTCTCTCTGTATGTTTCTCCTGAAGATTGTGTGTTAGTTTCAGGTGAGATTTTGGTTGTCAGGATCTGATAAATGTCTGTATTGACAAGTGTGTTAGTAACAGTCAGAGAAAATTTCAGTATTTTCTGTGTGCTACACAGCAATTCGAAGTTTTCATCAGTGGAAAATTACCTTGGTGCACAGAATCTGGTGACCATTTTCATTACAGTATTTGCCAGTCTCTTCAGAGATTCTGCTTTACAACCAACAATCTCAAGATGATCAAATGAACAGGTTAGCACAGTTCACAAGTTCACAGGTTATTTACATGACAGGGAGTGAAGTACAAGCTCTTCCACAAAAGGGAGAGGAAATGGGCAGTTGGTTCTGCACTTGTATTGCACTGTATGAAACAAAGACTTCAACATATTCATATGCTTGAAAACGGCCTTGAATCCAAAGATAAATGAATTCTCGTCTTCCATTTCTTCTCTAGCTGCAGCTGCTGACACTGCAATGTTCGTCAGGTGAGCAGGATAGGTAAAACTTAGCAGCTCCAGCCTCTGATTGAGTTTAATCTCCCATGCAAATTTAGCCATGTAGGAAGCAGATTCTGTGTTAGTCGTAGCCATATTTTCCCAGGCTAGGTACATCTTAAATATGTCAGCTGTTGCTGTGTCAACAAAACAGGTGTCAGCAGAGGGGATGAATGTCACATTAGCACAAAATGATGCAGGTTTATTCACTTTGAAATTAAGAAATGAAAACAGAAGACCAAGAATTGGAGGATCCAAAGCATTCAGAGACTTGTTTAAAAAAAAAAAAAAAAAAAAAAAATCAGACAAGACACTGTATTTTCTTCAATTTGTTCCATCAGTTTATGTACTAAGCATTGGCATTTTCCTTCAGATACTTACCAGTGAGGTTGTCTGCATTAGGAAGGGTTTTAACTGCTGGACATTATTGTTGCACAAAGTCACCAAAAGGCCCCTCTGCAATTAACAGTGGTTGTCCTGTGAAACAAAGAACACACACAAATTCATTGATTCAGTTGTGCTGTGTCCTCCTTCATTAAAGACCTGGTGAAAGCTTCTGATTTTGACTGTTTATTCCAAAGCTCTTTTTTTTCCTGAAGCTTGTGTCACTTGTTTTCAGCATACTCCTTTATTCTGTCAGCATGAGTACTGACCTTAATGCTACAGTACTTGCGGCGAAATGCGTCCTCTTCATTCTAGTCTTTACTTTTCTTGAAAATTTCAAAGCATGGATTTTCTT
This sequence comes from Pelochelys cantorii, assembly GCA_032595735.1. Taxonomy (NCBI): domain Eukaryota; kingdom Metazoa; phylum Chordata; order Testudines; family Trionychidae; genus Pelochelys; species Pelochelys cantorii. Next base: position 32,593,340 of record CM064331.1, read on the forward strand.
GTTGGTAGTCAGGCATAAATATGTTTTCTTCCAAAGTTTACCTTTTTTTTTTTTTTTTGAAGGACTGATTGTTTAAATTCAGTGTCATACTAAACGTATGCAAAGAAATAGGCAGACAGCATCTTTTTTTGAGGCAATTAAAACATGCTATTAATGTGGTTTGATGTTCCAATCTCCACCATGTGTATTTTCCAATTTTTATACTGCAGAACTGCTTCAGTCTCAGAGCTGCAGGACAACAATCACATAAAGCAAATAAAAATAAGTACCTGAAAAAAAATGTTGAGTGGATTGATAAACAGATGTAAATCAATAAAAACCTAACTCTTTTAATCTGTAACCTCTTTGGGGTTTGGAGTACATGGCCAATTTAAAATTGCAGGTCTCCAGTACTACTGAAGTCTAATAAGAAGCAATTTGTATTTATTGGGGAAGATAGATGTATATACAGGCGGTTGTTATGGCTTTGTCTACTTATCTTTGATTAAAAAGGTTTAAGTAATTTAGGTTTTGACCTTAGACACTTCACAAGTTGTAACATTTGGGTGATCTTGAATGAAGGTAACTCGTCTCTCTTTTGATGGATGAGTGTTCCCTGGCTCACTGACAACTACAACTGATAGAATCTTTTCTTTATATAGATCTGTAGTTGGACAATCAAGACCATTCTACTTCTGTGGCCCAAGCGAGGGTCATCTCCAAGCCTGAAAAATGTAGCTGTGGACTGCTGCAGAGGAAGATTTAATATGTCTTCCCGCTATGCACTTTTGTGAAGCTTTAGAAGCTTGCTCTTTTTTTTTTTTTTTTTTTTTTTTTTTTTAAGAAAAAGCAGGAATAGATTCTACGGGAAAGCTGATTTCTTGCTGAATCAACCAAACATTTGAATAGACAGTTTTCTATGGTCTTCCTCATTACGAAGCTGGGAAATATTCTGAACAGTGCAGTAACTATGTATTTTTGCGCCTGGGGTGCAATATTAATTGTGTGCCCCCTCTCCTTAGGTTAGCACATGTCACGTTCTTTACTTTTGCAGGTTATTATTTTTACTTATTGCACGTTTGTGCCCGATTATGACGTACCTGGGGCGAGTGCCCCACTTGCCCCGCCCTTGTTATGGCCCTGATTCTGAAGTGAGTACAGCATTACTTTGGAACAAGCTGCCATGTATGTTCCATCAGCTGCTCATCAGTTTGTAGCTCTTATGAAATTCTGGAAATTATTACATTTACATGACATATTACTATCACATTAATTATTTTACAACCTCATTAAATCATGTAGTCACAGAGTTTTCTTTCTTCAATGATGCTTTGTAAAGAAATTATACTTTCTTACAATCATTGTGAACATTTTAACGATTCCTACATAGTTTCTCTTGTCACTAGACCAGTTGCTTCCGTAATAGAAATTGGCAGTAATTTTCCATATTCATGTTTTATAAGAGAGGGGAAAAAAGAATATAAAATACAAGATTTAGCATTTGTGGAGAAAAAAAAGTAAAATCTTATACATGAAAGGTTTTAGTTCAATAAAATCTACAGCTGGACACAGTAGCTCCCTAAATGATAAATGATCCAATATGCCATTGAAAAGCATATTCACAGAGTTCTTCCACACAATCCACATACTTAACAGTCTTTGTGAGACATGAAGCACCACTCTGATATGTGACAGCTATTGCTCATCCACTTACTTTGGGATATATTGCAATCAATTCTGGGTGTCTGGCACTCATATTATAGCAAGCATTTTAAAATTCTCCATATATAATAATATCTATGTCACTATGACAGATAAGAGGGGAAAAATGGAAAGTGAACTTTCTTCTGAAATTGTTCTTGGACTCTTATTTTAATTGCTGCATTATATATAAAAATAGAAGCTTTAATAACATTTTCTGTACGTAAGGCGGCTCTGATAACATATTACTGATGTTGCGAAACATGTCTTACCATAAGACCCTGTTTTAAGTTGCTTATAACTACCAAAGTTTAACCTTTTGAGTTTGATTTTTATATGCTGAATATCTGCCTTTTTTGGAAAATTTCACTCAAAATAGTTCAATTGTTTAAAAAAACAAGTTTAGGGAAAATCATTTTGACCACATTAAAACATTCTGGTCATAATTAAAACCAAAATCAATTTGTTTAGAGACATTCGGATCTAAGGTTTTTAGCAGCAACTCATATAGTTCACCAATTTCAGAAGAATTCTCAGACATAATAGTTACATCTCTGTGAAATCAAATAGCAAAGTCCTCCAATCTCTTGGATAATTTGTCATGAATGGCTGGGGTTCATTGTAGTCTTTTACAATCACGTTGTTCCAAAGGGGCAAGTAAGGCATTTTCATCCACCAGAAAGGTCTGAAGTAGTCCTAAACAGCTTCCTCCTGGAAAATGATTTGGACAAGCTTTGATACTGTAGCAAGTATTTCCCTAAACGTTTTTACAGCTATGATACAGATTAGCAGTTCAGTTCTATGAAATGGCATATGCCATATTGACTTGCTGTGAAGCATTCAGTGGTGCATGTTTTTTTAGAAGCAATCATGCCACATCTTTAATGTTGATTTTTAAAAGGATAAAGAGAATGGTGAAAATGCTGATGCAAATTCAGCTGTATTTTCATAAGATGAGAAACAGAGAGTTGTTAAAACACAATCCTGTTAGCTTTATTCAAGATGACTGGCAGGCGACCAGGAAATGATTATAAGACATTGATTGGTCAATAAGGAGTAAAAATCAATTGAACGTTTAAATTTGTAGCAAAGTTTGATGGAAAATTGAGTTCTCTCTTCCACAGAGAAGCAGAGACTAAAATTAGATTACTCATTATTCCTTGTTAGATTAACCTTTTGCTTTCAGGAAATGCATAAGGAGGCAAATCCTACCTCCTTCAATCTATTGGCCAAGAGGACCCAGGGTGTACTGCAGAACTGTAGTTCCAGTTCAAGTTCCCCACTGAAGGAGAAATACAAGAAAGTAAGAGAGTCAGTGTAGGTGCACAACTCTCGTATGGTCCAACTCTGCAGAACCTCCCAGTATACTGAAGTGAAGAGGGTGGAGTGGATCTGGGAAAGACTCTTTGTTGATCTGGCATTGCCCTTCACAAAATGTGTACCATCAGAGCTCTACATTTTGGCCCCTCTCCAGTGTATTGTTCAGGTGACAGACTTGACCTCTCTCAAAGGATGGAATCTTGTGGCATAGTCACTTTTGGGCTGGTTCTCAGAGTTGCAGCACCCTTCCCCCCCAACTATTTCCCAATGTTAATATGACAAGTCTAATTTTTCCTCCAGGAGGTTGTGTCCAGGAACTGCTTAAAGTGACTCACAGGAAAGCTCTCACAGAAGATTATGTTCAATTAAGTTCCATTCAGTTCATTGACCTGCACTTCTAGACTAGACAAAGCAAACTGCCCTGCTGCAGCATGCTGTGTATGCCATATGACAGAGAATCTCTTCTAATTGTTGCTGCTCACTGCTCAATCCCCACTTCCTCGCTCAGCTGGGCTCCTTCAGGTTTTGGTATTCCCTTTACCCCTATGTTTGGCTTGGGATGAATAAGCCTTGATAGCCTAGGTGAAGCCAGGGCAGAGGACCAATCAATAGCATCCCAATTGTTTCACCAAGGCCTCTCGGTATTAGATATACCTTATATTTTCTATTGTTCTGTTTCCTCTCTGTTCCTCCCTTATAGCCTAATTTGTTTATGCAGGTAGGTAAGTTAATATCAAATTGGTAAACTGAGATACATGATAGCTATAAAAATTGGTATTTCTCTCATTCTCCACTGATGTTTAAGGACCAAAGCTTTTATCCAAAGAGGGGGAGAGCAGCCCATCTATAGCTAAAAAGGGTTTCAAACCATTACTTCCCACACTGGTCAGCCAGGGTGCGTCTACACATCAGGGCTTAACTCGAAATAAACTATGCAAATTGACCTACATCAATTGTGCAGCTTATTTCGAAATAGCTTATTTTGAAATTGGGAGCATCTACACAGCACTTATTTTGAAATAGAGCACTCTTCCTCCAACTTCCCTTACTCCTCATACAATGAGGGTTACAGGAGTCTGAGTAAGAAGCCCTCCCGCTTGACAGTATTTCAACATTTCGAAATAACTGCCTGCTGTGTAAACACAGACCAAGTTTTCAAAATAACGCTAGTTATTTTAAAATAATGTTGCTGTGTAGACGTACTCCCACCACAGTTTACTTGAAAAAAGATTTCCTAAAATAAAGATGATTTCATATTATTAGTTCTGCTAGAAAAACAAGCCATTAATATTTTACCCTGATTAAAAGTTCCATTTCCAAAACTTAATTTTGGTAAGTGTAAATTTTTCATGTCACTGGACACAACAAGAGTAAAAATGTCATTGACTTTTCAGAGTCTCTTTCCTGCTCCTCCTGCTAAGTTGCCTTATCAGAGATGGATCTTGAACCATTAGACTAATTCTTAGCAATAAGAGCAATTTTAGCATGAAATAAGGAAGATAAAAGAGGACCTTTGCAAATGGGTAAAACTGTAATTTGTTTTGAATAAAATGAAGGGTCATTGTTTTTCCAACAATAATGGAAGGATTTGATTCTTCATTTCTTGCACACCCAAATCCTAATGACTTTAAAAATGAAAGTTACATGTCAAGTTCATAGGGAGCTCTGTATCGGAGAAAAATACAGGATGGGCCCCAACTAGCCCTATATTATGAATGCAAATCTCAACTATCCCAATTATTTTCCATTTAAAAATAGCTTTCAAATGAAATAGTTATTCAGAAAAAGCAGCATAAAGGTTCACTGCACCCATTTAAATATGACAGGTAAAATGCCTCAGTGTGTATTTACCTAATTTAAAATAATATTACGGCAGAAATTGTACAAGATAGGTTTACAAAATCTAATGTTCCTTCAAATATAATGTAAATATTGTTTTAACAGTATGTTGTCTGAAGTGTTTGTTGGGTGATGTTTACCCTAGTGCTCAGACTAAAGCACAGCCGTGTGCATCACAAAAGCTATGCACTGGGAATTAACAGAAATGGAGGTCCCGTCTTCTGGTAATAAATCCTGTGCATGCTGTGACCGGGCGCTTGCCCTGTACCGGCCATTTAAGGGCAAACCCCAGCCCTGACCAAGGGCTGAGAGTAAAGCCCCAGCTGAGGCAGGTCTTGCTAACTAGGGCCCAGCTGGGGGCTATAAAATGAAGGACTCCTGGGGGAGTGGGGGAACTGATGGTGGCTCTGGACAGAAAGCAGCAGGGGCCTGACTGCTGGGGAAGCAGGAGGCTTCTGGGTATGACAGCAGGTCCACACCACAACTCCCCCCACCGCCCCCGGAAGGGGACGCAGAGAGACTGGAGTGGGTATTGCCGGAGGGCAGTGTCTGGAAGAGGATGCCATGACATGATGAGAAACATGGGGTGACACCACGTAGAGAAAGGCATCCAGCGAAGCATGAAGAGCTAATTCCCAGGACAGCCAGCTGGTGGCACCGTGGCAGTGAGTCAGCCCCTCACGCATGCCATTGTCACTATGCCAAATGCCCATAAGCCATTGCGGCAGGTCAGAGAAGAGAACCACCTATGCAAGCTTACATAGCCCTGTTATCATATGCAGCCAATAAGAAGAGACTGTGACCACTACTCAAATTCACCAGCTGGAAGAGTAGCCCAAGAGCCGTACATCCTAGCCCGAGCTAGACAGTGATAAATTGCATCTCCTTGACAGGAGAGACCAAATAATGGAGCTCTAAGTAGTTGGATTGAATTTCACCGTAAATAAACTAAGATAGGCAAAAAGAAAGAACAAAAACAACAAAAGACTAGACCAGACCCCAAAACCTCTGGTTGTATGGATACTGTGCGATAACATACTCTCTCTTTGGATCTTAAATGAGTGCAATGGCATCTTACAGACAAACTAATGAGGAAATGTAAGAAGTCTCTGCAACATGGTGCAATATATGAATCTTAGAGAACACAGACACGTGTAATTCAATAAATATTGACAGAAATTGTTCTTTTCAGTCAGCTTTGACAATGACCTTTATTCTTCGTTTAAGTGAGTTTAGCCCTAGAGATAAATAATTAGTCATAGGTTTTGGCATCTTTGTTGCATGGTGCTTAATTAAAGTCCCCAGTGGGGCTGTAAGATTTGTAGGCAAGTATTATGCATGTGATGCATGCTTTAAATATTTAAAATATTCCCCTGAAGGAAGATACATGATCTGGAAAGCTTTTTTCCCCTTGTGTTATCGTATACAACAGCCTAGGTCACCATGGAAAGCCAGTAGGGATCACCCTGAATTAACCCACTCTTAATACATGCTTACCTAGCAACACCAATGTACTTTCAAAAAATCACAGGTAAAGCCTCGAAAAAACGTAAACAATGACTGGTCCTACAGGACCAGTCATTGTATTTTTGGTTTTTTGAGGGTTTTTTTTTTTCCAGTTACAGACTAACACAGCTACCCTTCTGAGGTAAAGTGTAGGTTTTCCCTTGCTAAATTGTTATGCCATGGTGGCAGTGATTTTGATAGGCATGCAATTGCTGTTTTAACTTCCCTTCTTGGTTGATTATACATCTCATCTACTTTTAAGGTCTTTCTATCTTTTTCAAAGTGATTTAAATGTATCCACCATCATTAGTTCAGGGAGCTGGAAGGGCCCACCCTTCATCTAGATGCTTTCCTAGGATTTCACTGCAGGATTGCCACAGTAACCTTGCTGGCAGAGGTTACAGTGGAGCTGAGCTCAATTAGAGCATTCCCTGTGGCTTCCCTTTTTTGAAAATCAGAATGAAATCCTACAGAAAATAGAAGCATAGACAAATTGCTAATTATGAGATCGAGAGAAAATTACTAGCACATATGGACAAAATCAGAGAAGACGCAAAACTCATTGCACTTAGCAAGGGACATAAAAGGCAGTCAGGAATGAAAGGCTGGAGAAAGGAGCACCATGCTTACAAGGTACTAAAATGTTGCTCAGAGACGAGAGCCTAGGAGGGGACAAACTGATCAATAGGCGGGAAAGCCTGAAGAGATCCAGGGGATGGTAGGAAGCAGCTCAGCGTACTGTCAGAATCAAAGAACACTGATCCTGCTCATCTACCTTGAGGACCTTGAACTGGAACTCAGTGGAGTAGGTAGGTCTGGGTTCCTGATGGACTTGGGAATAAAGAAAGGGTTTTTAGACTCCCATGCACCAGGAATAAAGTCAAAAGGCTGTGCCATGGTTGACCAGAGGGGGCACCACTGCCTCACAATGTAGAATGTAAACATTGAATTCATCTACACCTTTTGCAGTGTTGTATTTTGTAATAGCCTAATAATTTAGGAATGAAGGGAAGCTGATCTCAAAATGGAAGTTCATCGGAACTGCTGTTTTTATTTGTTAATTACATATAAAGTCCTACCTGCTGCCATAACACCAAGAATCAGAGGTGACAAAAGAATGTTTTTAGCAATAACTTTGCCTTAAACTTAATACACTAATTTACACAATAAAGAACACTAATAAAAGCTTATGTGATGGTGTTTAAGTCCTGGCTTGACAAAGCCCTGCCTGGGTTGATTTAATTGGGATTGGTCCTGTCTTGGGCAGGGGGCTGGACTTGATGGCCTTCTAAGGTCTCTTCCAGCACTATGATTCTTTGGTGCTCTCCTCCCCACCTCTCCTGTGATTCACAGACATTGCTTTTCTGAAAACTGTAAAAGAGTGGTTTTTAATCTCTGATCCACAAACCATTGGGTGTCCTCAGGCTGTGTCTAAGATTTCCAAAGGGGTCCACACTTCCATTTGATGTGTAGCGGTACACAAATGAAAAAAGGTTGAAAACTACTGGTGCAGAACATTTGTGATTTTAAACCAACAAGGGTTATAACCTTTGCACCAGATTTTGAGTTATGAATTATGTACTTTTTCTCCATGAATCTCACTATTCAACACCACACAGTTGTTTTCATAGACATGAGACAGAATACAATTATTGGATATTAAGTAATTATTTCCTCCCACAAGATAATCCATAGCACCTCATTACTAGCTAAAATGGTTCTAGAATCTTTGAACCTTTTGAAGTTAAATTTTACAAATAAAACAACTTTAAAATTGACTGCACATAAGTTATTTGATATTTTCCTCGTAGACCCAAAGAGCACAATCACAGAATCATAAATTCTGCATCACAGTATAAATATATGTTCTCTCTAGTCTGTTAAATATATGAACTTGCCTTATGGGGATTAGGAAACTTGTTAATAAGAGGAAGGTTAATGATTTCTCTAAATTGTACACTGAGAAACTCTTTTTAATTGTCTTGAAACCACTTTACATGCAGTTATGCAAATTATCAAAGTTGCTCTCTGCTATCATCACATAGTGGTGTTTCTGGAGTGAAAAAACCCTTCTTTTAAGGGCAGAGACAACATCACAATGAAAGACGTTATGGGCACACTCTGCCTTATGCAAGGCCTAAATGGGTGAAATTCAGTTCTGCAAGAAGGCCTTCACAAGGTCTATGCCAGTGTTTCTCAACCTTTTTTTTTTTTTTTAATAAATTACCCCCTTTAAAAAAAAAAGTACCCGTAGAACCTACAGTTTTCAGACACACAATTTTTTTTCTACCATTGCAACACATTTGTTTAAACAACTTAATTGTAGCTGGGTGGGTGATGAAATTTTTGGGTGTAAAAAGTACAAAAACAATAAAGCGCTGTAAAACTTAAAATAAAAATTCAGTTTTCTCCAAATTTCAGTTGTGTTGATGTACCCCCAGACTTCTCTCAAGTACCCCTAAGGGTATTCGTACCACTGGTGGAGAAACACTGGTCTATGCGACATTTAAGCACTGTTATGAGGTCATAAGTGGGATTTAAATTGTGCATCTGTTTTTTGCAGGCCTTCTTGAGAGGGCAGAATTTCAACCATTATAAATTTTGACCTCATATTTTCAAAAGAGCTCACTCAGCAACTTCCATTTAGGAAGATAAATAAATGGAGATAATTTCAAAAGAGCTCAGATCCCACCTAAAGCTTCTCCAATGGGAACTGGCAGGTGATAAGTTCTTTTTAAAAAGTAGTACCATTTGGGAAGGCTAAACACTTGATAATCTAGTTGGACCCAATTGAAAAGCATGCTAATTATGCGTACCTAAACTTTAGTAAAGCAGATGATATAGTCTCACATGACCTTCTTATCAATAAGACTAGATGATACAATGTAGATGAAGCTACTATAAGAGGGGTGCGTAACTGGCTGGATAACCATTCCCAGAGAGTAGTTATCAATGGTTCACAGTCATACTGGAAGGGCATAACAAGTGGGATTCCACAGGGATCAGTTTTGGAGTTGGTTCTGTTCAATATCTTCATCAATTATTTACCTATGGCATATGAAGTGCACTTATAAAGTTTGTGCATGATACCAAGCAGAAAGCGGTTGCAAGTGCTTTGGAGGGGAGGATTAAAATTCAGTATGACCTGGACAGACTGAACAAATGATCTGAGATAAATAGGATGAAATACAATACAGTAAAGACCAATGTGAAATATTCTACTTAGGAAGGAACAGTCAATTTCAGCCACACTACCTGGAAATTACTTTCTAGAAAGGAGTACAGCAGAAAGGGATCTAGGGCTACATAACAGTTTGACAGTGACTGGGGAAAAAAGCAAATATTCTGGGATATATTAACAGGAGTGTTGTAAGCAAGTTATTCTGCTCTATTTTGCACTGATTAGGCCTCAGTTAGGGTATTGTGTCTAGTTCTGGGCACCACATTTCAGAAAAGTTATGAACAAATTGGAAAAAGTCCAGAGAAGGGCAACAAAATAATTAAAGGTCTGGAAAACTTGACCTGTGAGGGGCTATTGGAAGAATTGGATTTGTTTAGTCTGGAAAAAAGATGACGGAGATAGAACATAACTACTTTCAAGTACCTAAAGGGTTGCTTCAAGGAGGATGGACAAAAAATACACTCCTTAACATGATGATAGGGCAAGAAGCAATGGGCTTACATTGAAGCAAGGGAGATTTAGCTTGGTCATTAACCACTGGAATAAATTGCCTAGGGAGATTGTGGAATCATTCGTTAGACAAAAACACCTGTCAGAGATGGTTTAGATTGGGGTTCCCAAACTTTTTGACATGGGGACCAGTAAATCCATTCACAAGCTTTTGGAGGATGGGCAACATTCATTTGCATATTCATTAATCAAATGATGAATATGCAAATAAGTTGTTTCTGGCACCATAGCCCCCAGTGCCAGCTTTAGCAAAGCTTTTGATACGGTCACCCACAATATTCTTGCCAGCAAGTTAAGGGAATATGGATTGGATAAATGGACTGTAAGATGGATAGAAAGCTGGCTAGACCAGGGTTTCCCAAACTTTTTACTTTAGCTGGAACCCGTTTTTTTTCAGTACTTTTTTTTGCAGCCCAAAAATATAAACACATATTTAAAAAAGAATGAAAAATGAATACATTTTCACTGTTTCACCCAGCTGCATCCTCTGCCCAGCCCGGGCCAAGATTTGGGGGACCTGGCACGCACGAGCACTCCGGGAGGCGTGAGCAGGAGCAGATTGGGGATAAGGTATCTGGCTAGGAGGGAGGGTGCAAGGAGGGGACTTGGGTAGGAGTTGGACGTCCCTGGTCTGGCACCCTCTGGACCTGACTGGTCCCAGATGAGGGATTTTTTGGACCAGGGGAGGTCATTTCAGGGATCCTGGTTCCCCCCCTACCCACTAGGATTCTTTGCATCTCCCTCCCCTGCAACTCAACTGAGCTGCCCACCCCTGCTAGTTCCCTGCACCTCCCCGCAAACCAGCCCCCACAATCCAAGGGAGCGCAGCACCAGTTCCCTGAAGCCCCTCACAGCCCAGTTGCACTGCTGCCCTTCTGTTCCCTATGCCTTCCCCCAGCCACCTCAACCCACTTGAGCCCCGCACTGGTTCCCTGCATGCCTCCCCCACAGCATAGCTGAGCCCCGTTTCCCTGCACCTCCCCCCAAGCCCCACAGAACTGCTGAGCCCAGCTCTGATTTCCTGCCCCTCCCCCCTCCCTTCCTTCCCTTGAGTCTAGCCCCGGGTTCCCGGCACCTCCCTCCTCCTGCAGCCAAACTGAGCTCCGCACCTCCTGCCCCCCCACCGCAGCCCAGACCAGTCCAGCACCCCATACGTCCCCATTCCCACAGCCCCGCTCAGCCCAGCACCCTGCACCTCCCCACTCCCGCAGCCCAGCTCAGCCCAGCACCCCACATGTCTTCACTCTCGCAGCCCAGCTGAGCTCCGTTTCCCTGCACCTCCCCCCAAACCGTGCAGACATGCTGAGCCCAGCGCCGATTCCCTGCCCCTCCCTTCCTCCCTCCCCTTGAGTCCAGTGCCGGATTCCCGGCACCACCCTCCTGCAGCCCAGGTGAGCACAGCGCCATGCACCTCCCCCCATCCCAGTCTGGTGCTCCCCTAGTGTGGTGCCCGGGGGCTACTGCCTCCCCATTCCCCCCTCGCTACACCTCTGCCGGGTGCCTGGAACATCCGGCTGCATCCTCAGCACAGCCCGGCCCCGGGTTTGGGGGACCCGGCGCCACACGGGCAGTCCAGGAGCCTGGAACACCCCGGCAGCCACTCTGAGTCCCGGTATTTTTTTCCGTGGACCGGTACCGGGCCACGGCCCATAGTTTGGGAAACGCTGGTTTAGGTGATGCTTGGTCCTACCATGAGTGCAGAGGACTGGATTTGGTGACCTCTCGAGGTTCCTTCCAGTTCTAATATTCTATGTGGGCTAACAGCATTCATGTATGTTATAACAGAGAAAGGTACTGGGGGGACATTAATTTAATTCCATTAGCTTCCTCATTTCTACATTTAAATATTATTACTTAGCCACCCTTCAATGAGCTTTGAAATTTTTATATAGAAAGTACTCTATAGATGCAAAATATTTACTAATGAACAATTTTAAGAGAGAGTAAATTAGTTCATATTTCCCAAATTCACCATTTTTCTTCTACGGACTGCTGATTTCCATTATTCTGAAATATTTTTCCCTATATAAACTTTGGAGTTTATATATGTGTGTGTGTGTATGTGTGTGTGTATATATCTCTGGGGTGGGGAACTTCGGGGGAAAGGGATGCTCACACTATGTAAAACATGGAAAATATAATATAACCTATTTCACCCCATTTCAAAATGGCTCCAATATAAGAAATATTATTGCTATTACTTTTTCTTTATTTCCCCCTCGAATTCTAAAAAGCAGAGAAAACACCATTTTTACATTCACTTGTAGAATTAAACTCTCTTAATCGCCTTGCAATCATTTTTAGGCAGAGAGTGATGCCCTATTTTATTATTTTAATTATAATAGGAAGAAAGTAATAAAGCCATTATTAGGTCAATTTTTTCTCAGAAATGTACAACTGTGTAATCTAGTAATAGTACAGTATGAATCGTTTTGTGTTAAATGCAGCCTATAAGTACCTGCAGGGCAAAGCTTTGGTTTTATTGGATAAGAGTGAAAATTTATTCAAGAGGCAAGAGTATGAAAGTTGTTCTTTCTGCATGAAGTGGTTTAAAACATGGTCCTGGATACCTGAGTCCACTTTCCTCCCTCTGAACAGAAGGGTAGTTGAGTTTATTTGATGAGCCAGAGGCAAAAGCTTCCTATGTTTTAACTGGAGGGCCCAATGTCTTTGGCTGGGAGTTTACCTTCCCAACAGGTTTGCCAAAGCTAGTATCAGAAGATTTTCAGAGCATGCTGAAAGGACTCACATGCTATTCCTGTTTTTTTCTGGAATGGGGGTCAAGGAGGGGATAGATTGGTGAATAACCTTTTTAAGAACTGGGTAAAGTGTCAGTAGTTCTGTTCTCTCTCTCTCTTTTGTAAAAGTTATTATATATTTTTAACTCTTGTATTATGCCTAGAAAACATGACCATCATAACTGGAATGAAATCTAAATTAACATTTAACAATAATAAACATTTTAATAAAATATTTTAAACTAATCAGAAGGGTGATTTTTTTCCCTGGAGAACAGTACAGTCGGGGGAAGCAACTAGTCAAGTCATTACTCGACTATCCGATAAGCTTATGCTTATCGGATAGTCGACTAGTCACTTACATCCCTCTGTCAGTTGCCACTGTGCTACCATGCAGGCCTGCTGCCTCTGCTTGATGGGTTCCCACTGATGCACCAGGTAGCCCCACCACCTGTGCATGCACCAGGCTTCCGCTCCAGCACCCAACAGCCCCGCTGACTCTGCATGCCAGGTTCCCACTGCAAAGCCTGGCTCCCACTGCCACTACGGGCAGCCCCTGCACTGGGCTCCCACTGTCACACGTGGGGCTCCCAGTGCCCTGCTGGGAAGACCCGGGCGCTAGCCCTCCAGTGGTGTTCCAGGACCAGAAAGTCCCCGTTAAACCTGTACTTAGAATAATGAATTTTGACAATTAAGAACACTGCCTGGTAAATATCTGAATTGAATAAGTAAAGAGAAGCCAAACTATTTCCTGCACTGGAACCAGGCATTTTAAAATAGCAACACAAAGAGAAGAAACAGAGTGAACTTGGGTACCTAGATTTGGACATGTAAATCTGCATTTTGTTAGCTAAATCAAAGTGGCCTTATTTTCAGAAATGCTCCATGTGGAAATCAGGCCACTTACTGAGTTCCTATCACCAGTGATACCAATCTTAGCGACCCATTTAATCATTTTTTCCCCATAAACACTACTCTGCCTTCTTCTATGCTGCTCCATACACCATGGAACACTTGCCGCAAATTTATCCAAGACATCTCTGTTGCAACACGTATAAAGGAATCACCCAACAAATGGAACACTCAAAACTTACTCTTTTAATCTCTACAACAGGAGTTCCCAAACTTTTTGACACAGGGGCCAATGAAAAATGAATAAATTTTCACTGTTTCATTTGGCTGCATCCTCCACCCAGCCCGGGCCAGGGCTTGGGGGACCCAGCGCTCCACGGGCACTCAGAGCCCGGAACATCCGGCTGCATCCTCCACCCAGCCCGGGCCAAGACTTGGGGGACCTGGCACCACGTGGCACTCCGGGAGGCGGGAGCAGGAGTAGATAGGGGGTAGGGTATCTGCCTAGGAGGCAGGGTGCAAGGAGGGGACTTGGGTAGGAGTTGGACCCCCCTGGTCTGGCACCCTCTGGACCTGATTGGTCCCAGATGAGGGATTTTTTGGACCAGGGGAGGTCATTTCAGGGCTCCTGGTTCCATCCCTCCCCTGCAACCCAACTGAGCTGTCCACCCCCGCTGGTTCCCTGCAACCCCAAAACCATCCCCCACAATCCAAGGGAGCGCAGCACCAGTTTCTGCAGCCCCTCACAGCCCAACTGAGCTGCCCTTCTGTTCTCTATGACTTCCCCCATCCACCTCAGCCCAGCTAAGCCCCGCACTGGTTCCCTGCGTGCCTCCCATACAGCACAGCTGATCCCCGTTTCCCTGCACCTCCCTCCAAGATCCACAGAACTGCTGAGCCCAGCTCTGATTTCCTGCCCCTCCCTCCCTCCTTGCCCTTGAGTCTAGCCCCAGGTTCCCGGCACCTCCCTCCTCCTGCAGCCAAACTGAGCTCTGAGCTCCGTACCTCCTGACCCCCGCCCCCCCACAGCCCAGCCCAGCCCAGCACCCTGCACCTCCCCACTCCCACAGCCCAGCTCAGCCTAGCACCCACACCTCTTCACTTTCGCAGCCCAGCTGAGCTCCTTTTCCCTGCACCTTTCCCCAAGCTGCACAGATATGCTGAGCCCAGCGCTGATTCCCTGCTCCTCCCTCCCTCCCTCCCCTTGAGTCCAGCACTGGGTTCCCAGCACCTCCCTCCTCCTGCAGCCCAGGTGAGCCCAGTGCCCTGCATCTCCCTTCCCCCCCCCCCACGCAGCCCAGCCTGGTGCCCCCCTAGCGTGGCACCCGGGGGCAACTGCCCCTCCTGCTCCCCCCTTGCTACGCCTCTGCCAGGAACCTGGAACATCCGGCTGCATCCTCCGCCCAGCCCAGACCAGAGCTTGGGGGACCTGGCGCTGCACGGGCACTCCGGGAGCCCAGAACACCCCGGCAGCCATGCTGAGGCCCGGTATTTTTTTCCCTGTGGACCAGTACTGGGCTGCAGCCCATAGTTTGGGAAACACTGCTCTAAAAGGGGGAAAACATATACAGTGTTCTTCTTTTGTAAGAATTAAACCCATCATAGAAATTTGATTCTTAGAAACTGTTGTGTCTTACCAGCAGAATTACAAAGAACATATGAAATCTACCATTATGTTTTAAACTGTTTTTATTTGAGAATCATAGAATCATAGAATACTAGGACTGGAAGGGACCTCGAGAGGTCATCGAGTCCAGCCCCCTGTCCTCATGGCAGGACCAAATACTGTCTAGACCATCCCTGATAGACATTTATCTAACCTACTCTTAAATATCTCAAGAGATGGAGATTCCACAACCTCCCTGGGCAATTTATTCCAGTGTTTGACTACCCTGACAGTTAGGAACTTTTTCCTAATGTCCAACCTAAACCTCCCTTGCTGCAGTTGAAGCCCATTGCTTCTTGTTCTATCCTCAGAGGCCAAGATGAACAAGTTTTCTCCCTCCTCCTCATGACACCCCTTTAGATACCTGAAAACTGCTATCATGTCCCCCCTCAATCTTCTCTTTTCCAAACTAAACAAACCCAATTCTTTCAGCCTTCCTTCATAGGTCATGTTCTCTAGGCCTTTAATCATTCTTGTTGCTCTTCCCTGGACCCTCTCCAATTTCTCCACATCTTTCTTGAAATGCGGTGCCCAGAACTGGACACAATACTCCAACTGAGGCCTAATCAGCGCAGAGTAGAGCGGAAGAATGACTTCTCGTGTCTTGCTCACAACACACCTGTTAATGCATCCCAGAATCATGTTTGCTTTTTTTGCAACAGCATCACACTGCTGACTCATATTCAGCTTGTGGTCCACTATAAGCCCGAGATCCCTTTCTGCCATACTCCTTCCTAGACAGTCGCTTCCCATTCTGTATGCGTGAAACTGATTGCTCCTTCCTAAGTGGAGCACTTTGCATTTGTCTTTATTAAACTTCATCCTGTTTACCTCAGACCATTTCTCCAATTTGTCCAGATCATTTTGAATTATGACCCTATCCTTCAGTTTAGTCGCAACGCCTCCCAGCTTGGTATCATCTGCAAACTTAATAAGCGTACTTTCTATGCCAATATCTAAATCGTTGATGAAGATATTGAACAGAACTGGTCCCAAAACAGACTCCTGCGGAACCCCACTTGTTATAGCTTTCCAGCAGGATTGTGAACCATTAATAACTACTCTCTGAGTATAGTTATCCAGCCAGTTATGCACCCACCTTATAGTAGCCCCATCTAAGTTGTATTTGCCTAGTTTATTGATAAGAATATCATGCGAGACCATATCAAATGCCTTATTAAAGTCTAGGTATACCACATCCACCGCTTCTCCCTTATCCACAAGACTCGTTATCCTATCAAAGAAAGCTATCCGATTGGTTTGACATGATTTGTTCTTTACAAATCCATGCTGGCTGTTCCCTATCACCTTTTCACCTTCCAAGTGTTTACAGATGATTTCCTTAATTACTTGCTCCATTATCTTCCCTGGCACAGAAGTTAAACTAACTGGTCTGTAGTTTCCTGGGTTGGTCTTATTTCCCTTTTTATAGATGGGCACTATATTTGTCCTTTTCCAGTCTTCTGGAATCTCTCCTGTCTCCCATGATTTTCCAAAGATGATAGCTAGAGGCTGAGATACCTCCTCTATCAGCTTCTTGAGTATTCTAGGATGCATTTCATCAGGCCATCTCATTTACTGTTACTAAATTTTTTAAACTTTACATGTATTCAATATGGAATAAAAATCATACCAATATTCTAAAATAAGCAACACGCAATTATTTGGCTGGTGCTTTTATTCAAGACAATACTGTACAGAATGTCACAACTTTGTATAAAGTGTAAGTTAGTGGTGCTATTTGCCTCTTAAGGATATAAAGATACAAATTTCAAAAATCTCTCAAACTGCAACAAACATAGCATATGAAAGTGCATTACCCTGACTTTTGTAGCATAAATACAAATGCTGCTAGACTATTCATTGTTTAAGTATTTCTAGTTACAGACTAACTCGGCTACCCCCCCTGAAATTAATGAGTATTTCAGTGTGTCACCAACTGTCACATGAGTTGTATGTCTGGCACTGAATTCAAAATGCAGTAGTGCAGTCACTGTTTGATTACAAACTTGTCCAGTGTTCCCTGAGTTACTGCACAATCCACAACATTATCAACCTCCTTTTCAGGGTGAAGTAGGAAGTTAAAATCATAGAAGCCCCCTGTATGATAAGCCATTGCTCAAAGTTTTTGTCACATCCTTTATTTGGGTTCAGGATGGGACAATTACCTCTGCATCATTTTTGAGTTTCACTTCAAAGTGGTATTTAATATCAGTCACAATGTCCACATCAGAGTTTCCACATGAAGAGAGTTGTTGGTCTTATCGATGTGGCGCATTTGAGCCTTTGGCATGCAAAAGTACACACTGGCAGTTCTGATAATTTCCTGATCATACACTGAAGGACAGAAGTTGTGTTCATTGGGGGGGAATTCAGACGAATATACTCCAGTACTACATCTTTCATCACGTGGGCTTTGCAGCTGTCCACAAGAAGCAAAATCTCTCTTTTTTTCTGGCCCAAATTTAAATCCCAGTCCTTCAGCCATTAACCAAATAGATGCCCCTCTTCTGGGCAGATACAGTAGCAATATAATGGACTGGAAGATGTCTCATTTTTAAAACACTGTAGGATTTTGACATTTCCTGAAGATGAAAAGGTCCTTTTTCTTACCAGTTATGGAACAGATCAACAGAGCAGTAATTCTTTCTTTAGATTTCTTTTACCCCCTTTTTAATTATGTGATTTCAAGGCGAGTGCCATCTGGCAGGACTTAAAAGTAAATTTCACTTTTATCTGCATTCCAAAGGTATTCTTCAGTGAATTCATGTCTCATTTCACTCTACTTGTTCTCTAGCAATTCTTCATCTGACCTAATGTCTGCATCTTGGGCTTCTCCATGCATTTTCTTAAAAACAGTCCACTCTCATTTATAGAGACCTCATACTAGCCAGTGCTGGTTCTGAAGGTCAGTAACATCTAGGACCACCTCCAGTCCTTCCACTTTCTGCATCACCAGAGGTCCGTTGGGTGTGAGGGGAGGGATATCTTTCTGGCATTTTTTATTTACTTCATAAATACCACTTTGAACTTAGATGACTTTCCTAACCACATTCTTTTTTTGTTTTTCATTTTGTATGATGCTCTCCCTGTCTCTGAGAATATTAGATACTGAAGGTTGTGGAATGTCCAGTTTCTGAGCTGCATCTTTTTGCCTGGTCCAAGGCAGGCTACCTTAGCACTCTAGAAGGTGGTGAATTTCATCTGCAGAAAGTGTCTTTTTTTCCCTGCTATGTTGACTCACACATAAACAACACTATTTGTTTATTTCACAAAGGGATTATACTTTATACATGCCTGATTACACGAGATATGACCAAATTCATATTAACCCTTTATCGGGTTAATACATGTTATTGCACCTAATTGAGTATTTTATTACATGTAGTCAGTTTGCCCTGAAATGATTCTTCTAAGCAGATTTCTTGATTCTTACCAGGAGAGTAGTTTAACGTGGTTAATATAGGCATGATTTTGATTACCATATGCAGTAGATTCTTATATCAGTAATTCTTATAAAGAGAGTGCAGACTGTCTTAGGACTTCAGATCCAGTATATAAAATTCTGTATGATTGTTCCCATGCCCCTCATTTATCATTTTAGAGATTGACTGTGGTCCATCTTGCATGTAAGGTACTCCCATGCTCCCTTGTACTGGTGATGTAGGAGAAAGCTGGCTTTATAGAACCTCAATATTCCTCTTCTCAGGCACGGTGGTAGGAAAGGGCTCTGCCTTTAAATTGCCCCTCCAATTTCAATGCTCCCAATGTTGTGGTTATGTAGACATGATGCTACCACTATTCACACATTAGCAGCATATTGGGCTGCATTAATGCAAGCTTTGCCAACAGATTGAGGGAAGTGATTATTCCCTTCTATTTGGCACTGGTGAGAAAACATCTGGAGTATTGTATCCAATTTTGCCCCCCCCCCCCAGTACAGAACAGATGTTGACAAATTGGAGAGAGTCCAGGGGAAGGCAACTAAAATGATTAGGGGCCTGGAGTGAATGACTTATGAGGAGAAGCTGCAGAAACTGGGCTTATTTAGTCTGCAGAGGAGAAGGGAGAATTGATAGCAGCCTTCAGCTTCCTGAAGGAAGGCTTCAAGGAGCTAGACTGTTCTCAGTGACAGAACAAGAAGGAATGGTCTGAATTTGCAGTGGGGGAAATCTAGGTTGGATATCTAGGAGGGTAGTGAAGCACTGAAATGGACTACCTGAAGAGGTAGTGGAATAAGAACGGCCATATTGGGTCAGACCACCCAGTATCCTGACTGCTGACAGTGGCCAATATCAAATGCCCCAGAGGGAGGGAATGCAACAGGTAATCATCACATGATCCCTCTCCTGTCATCCATTCCCCGCCTCTGACAAACAGAGCTAGGGACACCATTCCTACCCATGTTGGCATTTCCAGACATCATCTCCATCATTGGAGGATTTCAAGACTCAAGTTGACAAGGCCCTGGCTGGGATGATTTTGTTGGGGTTGGTCCCACTTTGAGCAGGAGATTGGACTAGATTACCTCCTGAAGTCTCTTCCAACCCTAATCTCCTATGATATTGTCTTATAATTTTGGAGCCACCAGGAGAACAAGAGGGAGATTGTGACTCTCAGAATTATAAACTCCATCATGGGGTGATCCAAGAACAATGCAACAATGATAATATGACCTAACGGTAGAGCATGAGCTATAAATTGTCTGAGGCAGGACTCTGTGTCTTTCTGTATGCTTCTACATATGGTATGTTTCTGTCACCTACTATAAAAAAAAAAAGGCCCGATTAGAATCTCTGGATATTACTGTTATATAAATATTACAAAGTAACAATGGTGACACATTGGGCTATATCCTTGAAAAACCTCATTGTATTAAATGTGTGTACTATTGTGGGCCAAGATTATATGGAACTCTCAAAGGTGAAAATGTGACAGATGTGAGGCCTGGAAGTTCAACAGACTGCACTGAAAATATGCCAGATGAGCATCAATTTTGGTGAAAATATGTCTTAAGTGGATTCCCTATGGAATCCCTAAGATGTTAATGCAAATTCCCTAACTTCCATTATATGCAAATTCATCCTTTTGAAGCAATGCCCTGTTTGTAGATTACCTCTAGAGAAGTCCAAGATCTAAGGCCTGAGCTGCACAAAGAAACTACTGACCAGCCCAGTCTTTGTTCTGGATTTAATAGGGATGAGTTTGTAACCATGCGGAAAACCCAGTTGTGGATTTTTGAAGGACGGAAAGTCATCAGAGTCTTAGGTTAGAGCTGTGGATAGTCTCTGGTAGGCTTTCTAGTATGCATGTAGGTTCTTTTAGGGTGCGTCTTCACAACATCCGAAACTCAAAATAAGATACACAATTTGTGTAGCACAAATTGCGTAGCTTATTTCAAGTCTATTTCAAAATAGCTCATTTCATCATTTGGCGCTGTCTACACAGTGCCAAATTTTGAAATACAGTGCTATTTCGAGCCATCCCTTACTCCTCGTATAATGAGGTTTACAGGGATGACAAAATAGTGTGTCCACTATATTTTGAAATAGAGGATATATTCAAAAGACGCAGGGTTGCTATTTTGGGATACTAGAGGTATCCCGAAATAACTTTGCTGTGTAGACATACCCCAATTGATTTAATGGTATCTCTGTAATGCTTTTGTTTTAAGAACAGATATGCTTGATTAGAAGGATATAAATGGTAACTTATAACGGTGGGCAATAACATGGGTCTTAGCCTTCAAAGAGAAATTGGTCTGCTTAGGCAGGACATCACAGTGTGAATCCAGGTACCTATGCAACCTTAAAACCAGGAGAGTGTGAGACGCAGCTCTGTGCAAAGAGAGGTAAGAGCTAGGAATCAGAATCCTTTAAATGGGGATCTTGAGGGACCAGGGAAGAAATACAGGTGAAGTTATCCTGAAACTGTGACAACAGCAATTGAATGAAGCCCATGAAAGCAAGGATTTGATTAATTAATCATGATTTTTCAGCCACTTTTATTTAAACATTTTTCCATGAGCACATGTTTGATCTGGTGAAAAAATTGAAATGAAAGTCTTATAACAGTATTTTAATAGTTTCATCCCCATTCATACTTTAAACAGGATACGTATAGATGTCAAAAGCTAGTAGCATAACAGTACAAACTGATAATTTAAGAGTATATGTAGAAATATCCATTTATTGTTAGCACTTGAGGTGCTGCTGCTTTCATAGAAATAAATTTATACTTGTGTGTGGGTTGATTACTTTACTATGAATATTGCCATCTTGTATACAATATCCTGCTAAGGGATTAAACTGGTTGGCATGTATAACCTCTGAAGAAATTAGCTTTGCTTTTGTACAGTGTAGCTCATTGATCTTACTCATCTGAGAAGTTGAAATTCTATCATTCTACAGTACGTGAGAATCAGAGTGGAACCCAAATCCCAAAATGATTACTGTGAATTAATTGACTTCGCTCTACTTAATGTCTTTAGTAAGGAGGGCAAAAGGTTGCCTAAGAAAGAGAGGAAATGCTGGGAACAAAAACTGCTGCAACTTAAGTCAGATGACCATTATGCAAAGGATACACTCAGAAATGTATACAGAGAATCAATATACTGTATAAAACAGTTTATTTTGAAATTATTTTTTGAAAATATTTAAAATAAAGAAAAAGTAGGATATTTCTCAAAAATTTAGATTCATACGTCATATATATGTATGTATATATATATAAAATTTATGCAAGTTGCACTATCATTTGAAAAACTGTTCTTAGCCAGTGTATAGTAAAATGGGTTTGTATTTGCTAACTAAACCTCTTCCCCTCCCCAAAAAAACACCCCAACCAACTCCACAGAAATGAGAAAAAACTCATACCACAGCCATGGAAAGGGATAAGGCATACCAACTGATGAATGAAACAAAGTTACCTTTGATACCACAGTTCTACAGATCCAACAATCTGTTGAATTACTATCTTTGTGCCTTGTACTGCAGTTTACATATTTACATGAGGAACACATATTTGATATTGGGCTGTTCAATCTGGCAGATAAAGGTATAACACAATCAAATGGCTGGAAGTTGAAGCTACACAAATTCAGACTGGAAATAAGGCATACACTGTTAACCATTAGTGTAATTAACCATTGGAACAACTTACCAAGGGTGATAGTGGATTCTCCATTGATGACAACTTTTAGAAAAAGATCCAATATTTATTTAAAGGATATGTTCTAAGAATAATTTGGGAAAAGTTCTCTGGCAGTGTTTTACAGAAGGCCAGACTAGATTATCACAAGGGTTCCTTTTAGCCTGAGAATCTATGAATTCAACAAGATTTTTTTTCCCAATGGTTATTATAAAGTCAGCATTTGTCAACAATTACCAATATCTCACTAGTTTTCCCTATTCTTAATGGAAGAGGTTTGTATGGTAACTGTGGAAAGAAATGGCAAATATTTACTTTTTAGTGGCTTCTTCAGTATTCTTAAATACTGAGCCAGCAATAAAAAAAAAAATAAAGGAGCGTGACAGTGGAGAACAGTGAATGGTCAAATTGAGGGTAGTACCTATGCATATGTGCAAACAATCAAATAAAATAAATAGCACCATTTCCAATTTACAGCTGCAGAAATAGAAACAATAATCAACAAAGTCAAGTTTCAGGAATGTTTAAAGGCGTTGTGTTTTTCAAGGAAATTAATGCCCAGATTCTAGACATACAGAGATAAGTAATTTTATCTTCATGACAGTCCCATTGGAATCAATAAGACTACTCACATGACTACAGGATTAGGGCCTATGTTGAGAGGTATTTAAAAAGGAAATACAGATAGCTTGTGGAATTTTTATTTGCAGTATCTGTCCATGTGCTAAGTACATTGTTCAGACAGAAGAGAATGCTCTGTCCCACTAATGATGTTATAATTAGGAATAATAGGCAGATTGGTCATAGCAACTATGCAACAAAGAAAACATAGATCAAAGTCTAATGAAAGCTGAATACAATGGCTAAATAGAGGGCATCTATGGCTAGAGGAAGTACAATGGGAAATGAAGGTTAGGTTCCAAAAGACAACAAACCTATTAGTATACGATCTACTTGACAGCACTTTTTTGTAAGAACCTAAAATACAGCATACACACTTTCTCTGCAGCAACCGAAACACTGCAGGTAAAAATTTTAAAACCCTCACAAATTTACAATAGTAGTCAGTATAATCCATGATGCACCAACCAAGAAAGATATGCAGAATCATAATCATTGTAAATTATACTAGTATTTATCAGCTTTTTCCCCTATTGGTTACCATATCTGAACTCAGCACAAGCTACAACACTTTGGTATTATAATGTCTAAAGCACTTTGGTATTATAATGTCTAAAGCACTGTTACATGGACAGCTGAACGTATGTTATCCCCAATGCCTATATATATATATATATATATATATACACATACATACACACACACACACACACACACACACACACACACACACACACACACACACAGATCCTGGCTACAGGACATACATCTCTCTCCTTGTTGAGATCAGATGAAATGCTTAAGCTAGTAAACTCCTGGTTTCCATGAATGTTTTAAATGGGACTCCATATTTCTGAGGTACATAAGCCCTGCTGCCTGAGCACCTCACAATCTTCAGTGGGTTTATCCTCACAACACCCCTCTGAAATACAGATGTATTATCATTCCCTTTGTACGTACGAATGATTAAGACACAGAATTACACAAGATCACAAAGAAAGGGAATCAAACCCAGCTCTCTGAAATCCCAGCCACCATCTCCCTACCCCCAAATACTGGATCATTTTCATCTTTTTCTGCCTGCTAAATGGAATTACATAAATTATACTTGTGAAACTTAGAGGAGGATAAGGGCCACTATAGTCAGTTAAAACTACAGATGGAATTTAGGGAAACTGAATGTAACTATCCAAAACAGAAGTTGTTTAGGATGCTTGGATTATCCCTACTCTTATAAGTGTTATTCGACTTTAAGAGTGTGTCTACACAGCAGGGATTAACTCAAAATAAGATATGCAAATTGAGCTATGTTAGTTGAGCTACTTTATTTTGACATAGCTTATTTCTAAATTGGGAGTGTCTACACAGCACTTATTTTGAAATAGAGCACTCTTCCTCTGACTTCCCTTACTCCTCGTACAATGAGTGTTACAGGAGTCAGAGTAAGAAGTCCTCCAGCTTGACAGTATTTCGACAGGGCTGGCCTTACCATGAGGCGAACTGAGGTGGCCACCTCAGGTGCCAGACAGTGGAGGGGAGGGGGCGTGCCATTAGGACCCAGAGTGTAGAAAACTGTGTCTGATGCTGGGGCATATGTATTCTCTCTGCTTGAGATGCACAGAGATGGTGGAGTGCCATGAGAGGAGAAGAACAGGAAGAAGGCAAAATTGATACCTTTCGAAGTTTTGGCCCAAGCGATGGGGTACGGGGGTGTCATTTGAGCTCCCCACCTCAGGTGCCAAAATGTTGTGGGCCACCCCTGCATTTCGACATTATTTTGAAATAAATGCCTGCTGAGTAGACGCGGACTAAGTTATTTCAAAATAATGTTGCTGTGTAGAAGTACCTTACGGGTACATCTAAACTAAACCCCTCTGTCGGCAGAGGAATGTAAATTAGATGTATCGAAAGTGCAAATGAAGCCGGGATTTAAATATCCTGCGCTTCATTTGCATAATGGCGGCCACCACTTTTTTTTCCCCTAAACTGGGCTTTTCTAAAAAAACTGGCAGTTTAGATAGGCCATTTTTGACAGAAATGCCCTGTTTTGAAAGATCCTGTACTCCTTCGAAGATCTTTCAAAATGGGGTATTTCTGTCGAAAATGGCCAGTCTAAACTGCCTTTTTTAAAAGAAAAGCGCTGTTTCAAAAAAAAAGCAGCTGCTGCCATTATGCAAATGAAGTGTGGGATATTTAAATCCCAGCTTCATTTGCACTTTCGATACGTCTAATTTACATCCCTCTGCCGACAGAGAGCTGTAGTTTAGACGTACCCATAGTGACCATAAGTCATCAATAGCAGCATTTTATATCTCATCCTAAAGATAACATATCCAGTAAAACAGTAGCTTCTCACATCATGGCCACCTTCTTTACGCTACTGATTCAGAGGCAAGAATCCTGACTATTGATACACAAACCCAGTTCCTTTTGACACCCCCCTTACCGTATCCAAATATTGGCCTACCATTGCCCAGTGTTGCTTAGCTCATCAAACCACAGGAGATCATAGCCCCAGCAAGGTGATATGGTTACAGGCTGAACAGTTAAAAACTCAGGACTTCACCGAATCAGCAAATTACAGGCTTCCACAAATGTGTAATGCATAGGTTTTAGTTTAAAACGTATGGGAAGGATTTTCTACATTTATCTGTCAATTCTGAAGTTAGAAACTGTAAGGCCCAAATCCAGTTTTAATGAACCTGCAGTTGCTGCCTCTTGCAAATTCCAGTGTAAACTATTCCCAGTCAGCTGAAAGGTGTCTCTGTTTCTACCATAGGATGCCACATTCTCCAGCTGCCCCATTCCCAGAGAGACATGATTTCATATAATCCTAGACAACATAATTCATGGGAGTTATATAAATAATTCTCTGAGTTTCTGCCATAAATTCCCACAGTTTTATGGATAGGGTACCTCCTTAGCTTACACTGGCGGTTAACCTAGTAACTCGTTAAATACCAAATGACAACATTATCATGGCACAAACTAGACTCTTTTAAATTCCTGATCCCCAGGCAAGATAATCATATCTGAAATGGTCACATCAACTCCAGGAGCTCCAAAAAAATTAACTCAATTGTCAGATTTTCAGGTAGGCTTAGATTATTACTGTAAAGTTCCTTATAATGTTATTTATAATGTTTTAAAGCCAGTTCGCATGCACCATTAATTATTTAATAAGATATCACTTCTAAAATTGAATAATGCAAGGTTGAAAATAAAATATATATACAACACAATCAGCTATATGCTTCAAATATGCATGATTTGTTTATTTTTTTACTTATTCATAAACAAATACACATATGCAAGTAACCCATTTACAACCAAATAAAATTTCAATGTGTTGAATAGATTGCCTTTGTACTAGACACTTACTCAGAAGTTACTTTTTTGAGAAACAACCACCAATGGAGTAATTATAAAGATTTTTATATATTATAAGTGACTTAGTTAGAACTACAATCGTTAAAATACATCACAATTTCCATTACATATTCAATTTGCTTGCTTATTTTATCTTGAAAATACAGATTCAAACTTGGAACACATGGTCTTATCTTTAGAACATTTTATTCCTTCAAACATATTAAAAACAAATATCTCTCCCTCCCCTACTCACACACACACACTAGTTATGATAGCACAAAAAAGCTCATAGGTTTCTGATTTTAGAAGAGATTGTGTGTTTCTGTAACTGAAAGTGACTTCACTCCAGATTCAGCTGGTTTGCTCTGGCTGCTTTATACCTCTCTAGTGACACAAAGCAGTTGTATACCTACTTTTAACTGCCCAGCTAAACTAGCTTTATGGCTGCTTTGCAATGCTTTTTAATCTAATTTTGAAATGATTTTAATATGTACTAAAGGATCGTGTCAGATAATGGAATGATATAATGGATTTTTTAAAATCTGTTATGATTCTTGGATGGAACTGATTCAACTGATTTACAAACCTTGACATTTATTTATAGATCTATACATGACCAATTCAGGCACTCTAGCACCTATATAATCCACATGCTGAGCAGCATCCTTGTCCTCTTTAAAATCACATATCCCAAATACTCCTGTGGGTAACAACTATGTCAATCACGCTAATTAAATAAGAAGTCAAGACTAGAGGGGACTAATAATACGGAAATCTTTTATGATCAGTCATTTCACCATTGCGCATATTTAATGATACACAATTCCATTTTAAATATTTCTATATATACTTCTGCATAATGCTGTTCCAGTTTTAAGGCACAAATCCTTTTAGGTTCAAGGTGGCCATGTGATAGGCCCAAAAAGCATGTGACCGAAATGCTTTTTTCACCATCTGCTTCCAGTCAGATTGTGACCATTCTTCAGAAGCACACTTTTCTTCTGTTAGCCTTGTCACCTCAAGGATGGATTTTGTTACACAAGGCTCATAGCATCCTGAAACTGCATTTGGTGCAGAATGCAGAAACTCAGTTGGTATATGGAATATTTTACCTGCAGCACCTGACACCAATACTTCCGGATCTATATTGGCTGGATGTGGCTTGAGACAAGCCTGCTTGAAAGAATACTCTCTCCAAGCTTCCACAGCTGTGGTTATTGGAAGCACTTGTGTTGGATCATGCCTCTCAATGTTTCAACTTGCAAATGCATGACACAAGCCATCAAACTGGGTGATAAATGATTGAAATATATGACTCCATGTTTCATTGCACAGTGGGTCATAGTCTGACAGATTAAAAAAAACTTGTTTAAGGACTTTCTTTATTGCACTAGTAAATGGAGGGAAAGGTTGCAGAGAAGAACATCTCCTAATTGATTGCAAACGTGGTTGATTTGATTGATGTACACAGTACTCTGTATTTAAAAACATTATACTCTGTCAATTATAGCCCTACACCAAACAGGAGACACCTATTTTGGCTTTGTAGGACCCAAAGTCAATGCACTCATACGTATATGTTGCTGCCCAGCTCTCCATTAACCTTCCTACACAAAATGCTGCCTACAGAATCCATATCCCAGCCCTGCAACACACATACAATGCCACACTCTTTCCTCATATATATGCACAATTCATGCTGCTTTCTTCTACCCCAGTTACTACTGTCTGGGCAATCCCTATGCTGGAGCTGCTGCTTTCTCTGCTGCTTATACGGAGGAGTAGCATAAAGGGGACAAAGAGAAGGCTGGCACCATCTGCTCTACAGATATGTTTGCCAACTTTCTAATTCCAGAAAACCAAAACCCTTGCCTCACCCACTGCCCATCTCTTCCCTGAGACCCCCTGCCCATTGCACTGCCCCTTCCCTGAGACCCTGTCCCCATCTCCCCCATCTCCCCATTGCTTGCTCTCCCCCACCCTCTCTCAAATGCTCATTTTCACCGTATTTATTTTGGGCACATTATTATGCTAAGTTCAGGTTTTATTTGTTACAGGACACCACAGCTGTCAATAAAATAGTAAAAAAGGGTATTTTTTCTTAAATATTTCACAAAGTTTTTCATGATTCTTTCCCTTCACCATTTTTGTAATCAGCTCAATCTTTTCTGTCCAGTAGAATTAGTTTAAATTTATGTGTGGAATTAGGACCACACATTATCACAGCTGCAAGGAGTCTATTAAAGGCCCACTCCTGAAGCCCAAATACAAGTCCACAAACACCACAGAAATCCACACCTTTCCAGATACCTATATAAATAAAACTGACATACTGCAATACAGCTGAAGGGGCGGGCTGGCTGGCTACTCTTCATTTTAAGAGAGAGGGAACTAGCAGTAGAACTTTTCTCCACACGGCGATCTTTGTACCATGCTTTCATTCCGGCACTATTACCCATCAGGGCATACTAAAAGGCTCATCATCTTGTCTGGCTGGCTGAAGAGAATGCTTCCTTATGGGACTGTGTGCATAGAAGTTTCTTGGGGAAAAAGCTTTGTAACTCACTGTAGTCACAAATGAGTAGGCAGCAATCTCACTAAACTGGATGACTGGGCAACAAAGCTGCAGATGAGAGTCATTGTTGATAAATGCAATGCAACACACATTGGAAAACATAATCCCAACTTACAAACAAAATGATGAGGTCTAAGTCAGTTGACAACACTCAACAAAAAAGTCCTAGAGTCTCCCTGGACAGAATTCTGAAAACGTACTTCATGTTCAGCACTAGTAAAATAAGCTAACTGAATATTAGGAACCACTAAAAAAAGAGGCTAGATAATAAATGTAATAAAATCATAATGCTGCTATATAAATCTACAGCATGCCCAAATATTGAATACCGCGTGCAGCATATATATCACAATATACACAGAGTATTAGAGTCAAATTCTAATAGATCAGAAAAGATATACTAGAACTGGAGTTGAAGGGCAACAAAAAATGATTAGGTGTATGACATAACTTCCATATGAGAAGCAATTAAAAAGCTTGGGGCTTTTCATCTTGGAAAAGAGACAAGTAAAAGGGACTACCATGGAGGTTTGGACAGAGTTACAGAACAGTTATTTACTCTTTCACATAACACAAGAACCAGAAGTCACTTAATGAAATTAATAGGCTGCAGTTTTAAAAATAAAAACATAAGGAAGTTCTTCTTCCCACAATTCACAGTCAACCAGGGAAACTTATTGCCAGTGGATATTGTGGAAGCCAAAAGTGGAACGAGGTTTTAAAAAAGGGAGAGAGATAAGTTCTTTGTCCATTGATGGTTTTTGGCAAAGATGGTCAGGAAGCGGGGATGGGATAACAGGGCTCAATCAATAATTGCCGTGTTCTATTAATTCCCTCGGAAGCACCTGGCATCGGCCAGAAGACAGTATACTGCTCTAAATGGACCATTTGTCTGACCCATATGGCTAGTCTCATGTTTCTTCTTGGTGGAGTATTTTAGGAGAATTCTGTTGCTGTGTTTTTGTTGTAAAATTATTTTACATAATGTCTACTGGGCCTAAAATAGTAGATGGGGGCCTTTTTATCTTATTGTAAATGATTGTAATTAAACAAACAAAGTGCTACAGTTCCATAGTGTGGATAGATTAAGAAGCAGTGAGGCAAGTAAAGGGACAGCAAAGCCCTTTTCAGCTACTTGCAGACAGAGGAGAGGGAAAAGAGTAAGCTTAGGGAAATGTCAAGGGTATGATTGACTGATCCAGGAACTGTGCAAATTCCCTGATCTCAAAGAGGAAGAAAGGGTAATTTTGTGAGTAAACCTTTGGGCTGAGACTGAGGAGATCTGATTTCTGCTCTCACCTGTGCTACAGACTTCCTGACTGAGCATAGCCACATCTCTTTGGGGCAGATCCTCAGCTGGTGTAAACTGCCATGAATCAATGTTATAATTTTACTGAGCTTAGTGGAGTTCTGACAATTTGGGCCCAATGAAGTTTTATCCTTTCACCCTCTGTGTTTGATTCCACAACTGTAAAATAAGGATTAAAATACTATCCTATCCTCCAGTAGTGTTGGCAAGACAAATTCATTAGTGTAGATGGAATATCATTGAAGAGTACCACATAAAAGCCTGCACTTATAAACAAACACAAGGTTGCTGCACTGTCCTGCTTGTACAGGTGCCTCATGCTCTGCCTTCTGGTTGTGGGATCTGAGATAGTCCTTTATCTTTCATTTTGATCTAAATACACAACCCTTTTTATCTTATTTTCTATAAGAAGATAAGTACAGCCATAGTGAGTTGGTCCATCTAGCTCAGTATTCTGTCTTCTGACAGTGGCCAATACCAGATGCCTCAGAGGGAGTGAACAGAAACAGGTAATCATCAAGTGATCCCTCTTCTGTCATCCATTTTCAGCCTCTGACAAACACAGTGTAGGGACTGGGTAATAAGTATTGATGAACCTAACCTCCGTGAATTTATCTAGTTCTTTATTGAACCCTGTCAAAGTCCTGGTCTTCACAACACCCTCTGTCAAGGAGTTCCACAGATTGACTGTGCGCTGCATGAAAAAAAAAATCCTTTTGTTTGTTTCAAACCTGCTACCTATTAATTTCATTTGGTGATCCCTAGTTCTTATGTTATGGGAACAAGTAAATATATTTTCCTTATTCACTTTCTCCAAACCTCTCATGATTTTATAACCTCTATTATACCCTCCCCCCCTTAGTCTTGTCTTTCCTAAACTGAAAAGTCCCAGTCTTTTTAATCTCTCTTATTATAGAACGCATTCCAGACCCCTAATCAGTTTTGTTGCCCTTTTCTGAACTTTTTCCAATGCCGAGATATCTCTTTGATATTCCATCCTCATGCAATATGCAAGATGTGGGTGTACCATGGATTTATACAGAGGCAGTAAGATATTCTGTCTTATTCTCTATCCCTTTTTAATGATTCCTAACATTCTTTTTTGTGTAAAGCATCAGCATTTGACCAACAGGACCTGATCCTTTTCCCACTGAAGCCAGTGGCAAAGCTGCAGTGAATGTCATGAATTATTCCTTATCCATTTCTTACATGGGCAAATATTCTTGTTAACTTTAGTGGGTGGAGGGTGTTGAGTAAGGGATAAAGGATGAGCATTAAACAGGCCTCAATTGAGCAAGAAATCCTGCTAACTACTCCTGCTATTTTAAATCAAACTAGTAATGCCATAATGTTTTTACTGTATTTTATAATGTTGTTATTTTTCTACTGCACAGATTTCTCAATTCCATGTTGCTGGGTGATCTTAAATACACTTATTATATTATGTGATGAAATATCATGGCTGGAATTAATTACATAATGTTAGTCTTAACTGTAAATAGTTATGCTTTCTATTCTATATTACACTGCACTTTTTGTTTCTTACGCAGTTGGTTTGTTACTAGCAGATTTTTTTAGGGGCATGATTTACTGCTTTTGCTGTAACATATAGAATGTTTTCTCGGACTTAATTACAATATGATTTTGTGCGGAATCAAGAAAAGGGACAAACTCATAATTGCTAAATGGATGAATGCTGTATTTTATACTTTTTCGATAAATACTTCATTGCCATTAGTTATAAAGTTGATGTTTTCATGCAATTAAGTAAGATGAAACTTTGAAGACACTGAATGTTTATGTGCAAGTCTACATTACCTAGAGTTTAAAAGAAAAAATGTGAATATTATGAGGGACAGATTAACCTGTAGTTTAAAACTTTGAAAAAGAATTTCATAATTCCATAAAAAAGTATTTAGTATCAAGCTTTATTGTTGCTAAATGTGATACATTCTCACATGAAGTTGTAAGGATGAATTATTTAATAATTCACTAACTGAAAAAGTACGAGGTTAAATATTTCACATTTCATCAGTACATTGAACAGTTTTATGAAGTCACTTTTCAAACCTCCACCATTCAAAGATCTTTTCCCACTATGAAAAAAAATGTATGCGTCAGAAAATTAATATATTCTCTTTAGCTGACAGCAACCAGAAATCAATCATAGTGCCGAAGTGACAGTATATATTTGGCATTTGTACAGCAACAAAATGAAGCTTTAGGCTGTAAATGACTTTTGTTTACTTCAGCATTCAGACAGAAATTGGAGTTGATGATAGCATAATTTGATTTTAGAACTAAATTTAATTAGCAAATGTGAAGTTAACATTCAATATCATGCAACAATGCTTAGCATCTGTATCATGGTCTGCATTGTGCCACTGAATTTTAAACAGAACTTGGTACTGAAATTAAGGGGAAGTTCTGCTTATTAACAGATGGTATGTTATGGCCCTATATACATAAAGAACAGTCTAATAAAAAAAATGTTACACACACACCCTCCCCAGAATAATTATTTTAGAGCATATATCAAAGCCAAA
This sequence comes from Pelochelys cantorii, assembly GCA_032595735.1. NCBI lineage: Eukaryota > Metazoa > Chordata > Testudines > Trionychidae > Pelochelys > Pelochelys cantorii. The sequence goes on from CM064331.1 coordinate 32,626,204, forward strand.
GAGCACCCAGTTATATACAGCATAGATAAACCTGTATGAATTAAGTTTTCTACTAGTGAGCAGCTCTCAAAGGTTACTGTAACTGATAGATGCATGTGTTTTCAACCTTTCCAACGTATTTCAGTGCAGACATGCTGTAAAAAGTAATGCACTGTATATAATAAATCCTATGGTAGATTCTAGTTTCATTTTAAAATAGCACATAAATGCAACAGAAACAAAACCAAGATTTCACAGTCCACAGGTTATTCTCACTTTTCAAGCATTTTCACGTTACAGGTTTTAAGCCAGACTAGCAGTCTGTTTTACAGAGACAGTCTCTAAGCAGACTAGATACTATGAACAGTACAAACCATGATTGACCACTTTACCTTCTGAAAAATCAATCAGTCCCAGCAAATGAAGCAGCTTCAGAGACGCAAATATAATCACAACAATACCCACTGTTTGCAGTCCCTCTGACTCCCACTCTAATGTCAACATTCTTCAAACAAACAAATCATTCCAGTCTTCAAGCCAGTTCGTAATTAAAGGGAAATCAGAGGATTTTGCCAATATTTTGTTTTGAAAAAAGTTGCAATGGTGAAATGCAACGTTGTGCTATACTGTGGAAATTAACTGACCACCTTAGTTGAGCCAAAATACTAGCTAAAGCCCTGCATCTCATGCTTCTCTAAGCATTTGATTTCATTAGCAGTGAGTCCTCTTAGAATACTGAAGTGGACCACTAACCCCTTGATATGACATTGTATCCTGCAAATAATGTTACTTCAGAGCTGCTGGAAGAACATCTGTTTCAAAACTCGAGACTTTGCTGTGTCAGTTCCAAAAAAAAAAAAAAAAAAACAAAAAAAACCACTCCCAGGAAACTTGCACTAGGGAGCACACTGCTACCAGCACTGTACATTATCATTCTCCTAGACCTCATGCTTTCTGATTCTATCCATGCACTCATTTTAATACACGTTTTTTGGGGGGGTTTTTTTGTTTGCTCCTTTTGGAGGGGGGTTGATTAAACTTGACAAATGCCAGTTTAGCAAAGACATCTGTTTTCACATGTCAGACTCTGCATGTCAGAAAAATACTGCCTTCTGCATCTTAGTGCGTGGTATTTGCAAATGCCGTATCCCTTCTTCTTGAACAATAGCAAAGTCTACTTAGAATTTCTAATGAAAATAATGGATAACATGTTGACTTAACACAGTGTCCCTGCTTAACAAAATGTAATGTTGTACAAGGGGCATGTCATCCTGTCCCCAATTTTTGCAACATATGTACAGTATATCTTTAGAAACCAGAAGTGCTTCTTTTTTGACTAAGGGCTAGAGCCCGAACTTCCATAGTTTTTAATTGAGTTTCAAGATACTCAACATATAGAGTGCATGCTGTAAGAATTGTTTATGCAGTAACAGCCTTCTTGCATTTTAAGGCGGGACCTGTGAAGCAATTACTCCCACTCCTTCCAAATTTAACTAAGTTTTATCCAATGGGATACCAGGCAGACAATAGAATAAGAACCATGAAAGGAAGACCCATAAGATGGATCTTGAACTATCCTCAATAATAACTTTATAATTATGTAATAAAATTATTAGGGTTTAGTAGTTATCCCTATATTTAGATTGTCTAAGAACATTCACTGGAAATGATTCTTGCTAACTTTTTTTTGAGAAATTTTGATACCTCATTTGTTTGCAGGAAGCCACTGACAATTTAACAAAACAATTTATTATATAAACTTGAATAGAAGCACAGGGGGCCGATAGTCTTCAGGATACCATCAGCCTCTTTTGCTGCTGCAGAAAGGAGTCTGTCATCTCAGACTTAACCCTCCACAGCCTTGCAAATAACAAAATAAACATTTCCCATTATAAACCAGCTGTTTATGAGCTAAAAGGTTCATTCACTGAAGAATTGTGTGCATTCAAGTTAATTTAAACTTATCTTCTTTGGTTTTGTTGTGGGTGTTTCCTTCCCATAGTTTAACTAATCCAGAAACTTCAGCTATATTCAGGTAAATGTTCGAAATAGGATCTCTTCAGTCCCCTCTCCCACCACCATAGATAGCTGCAGAAACAGCACAACAAAACAGATGATACATAAACTAAATTCATTAATATGTTGTGTGCATCTTCTTGCTTATTCTAATCTTCCTGGTATTTAACTCCTTTATTTCTCGTTGTCCTTATGTGATTCAATTGATCCATCTTCAAATTAATTTTCTATTCTCTCTCATTTCTGTGCACTACTTTTATTCTCCAACTCTCTGTTCTTTTTTCTACTTTTTCTCATTTTTCTATTCACCCCACTTTGCTTTCTCCCATTTCACATTGTAGCCCATTCTCTGGTCAGTCAGATTCTCACGCCTTATTTTCTTCTCATAAGAACATAAGAATGGCCATATTGGGTCAGACCAAAGGTCTATCTAGCCCAGTATCCTGTCTTCTGACAGTGGCCAATGCCATGTGCCCCAGAGGGAGAGAACAGAACTGGTAATCATCAAGTGATCTCCCCTGGCACCCATTTCCAGCTTCTGATAAACAAACTATAAACACTATTCCTACCCATCCTGGCTAATAGCCTACATGAAATTTATCTAGCTCTGTTTTGAACCCTGTTAAAGTCCTAGCCTTCACAACGTCCTCTGGCATGGAGTTCCACAGGTTGACCATGCTTTGTGTGAAGAAATACTCCCTTATGTTTGTTTTAAACCTGCTACCTATAGATTTCATTTGGTGACCCTCTAGTTCTTGTGTTATGGGAGCAAGTAAATAATTTTTCCTTATCTACTTTCTCCACACCAGTCAGGATTTTATAGACTTCTATCATATCCCCCCTTAATCTCCTCTCTTCTAAGATGAAAAGTCCGAATTTTATTAATCTCTCGTCAGATGGCAGCCATTCCAAATAATTTTTTTTGCCATTTTTGGAACTTTTTGCAATACCAAGATATCTTTTTTGAGATGAGGTGATCACATCTGTACGTAGTATTCAAGATGTGGGCATACCATGGATTTTTACAGAGTCAATAAGAAATTCTCAGTCTTATTCTCTACCCCCTTTTTAATGATTCCTAACACTGTTTGCTTTTTTTACTGCTGCTGCACATTGAGTGGATGTTTTCAGAGATCTATCCACAATGACTCCAAGATCTCGGTCTTGAGTGGAAATAGCTAAATTAATCCCCGTCATTTTGTATGTATACAGGAGGCCACTGACTTGCGACTGCCCGAGTTCTGACCCCCCGCACTTACAACCATTTTTGTAAGTGAAGAAGGGGCTGAAAATCCCTGACTTGCACCCTGAGCCCACATTTACGATGGCGCACAGCGCCTATTGTAAATGCAGGTTCGAGTTATGATGCCCCCGACTTGCGACACTTCCCCTGGAACCAATTACATCGCAAGTTGGGGGCCTTCTGTAACTGGGATTATGTTTACCAATATATATTATCAGGGCTTGACAAACCGTGGTGAAAACCACTCGCCAGCCCCGCATGTGCGAACCGCTGGTGAACGGGGCGACCGGCTGAAATCTACTCGCCACGGGCGAGTAGATAAGCGGATTTGTCGAGCCCTGTGTATTAATACGCATTTATCAACATTGAAATTCATCTGCCATTTTGTTGCGCAGTCATCTACTTCTGTGAGATCCTTTTGAAGCTCTTCGCAGCATGCCATTAGCAATTATCTTTGAAAACCCATCAAAGCCAAGAGAGATTCTAGTGAACTGGAAAAGGGCAAATGTAATTGTCATATATAGAAAGGGAAATAAGGACAATCCAGGGTATTACAAATGAGCCAGTTTAACTTCAGAATCCTGAAAAATAATGGAGCAAATAAGTAATCAATTTGCAAACATGTAGAAGATAATAAGGTGAAAAGAAACAGTCAGCACGCATTCATCAAGAACAAATTTTGTCAAGCCAACCCAACAGCTTTCTTTGACAGGTAACAAGTTGCATGGATAGAGGAGAAGTTGTAGGTGATGTCTAGCTTGACTTTACAAAGACTCGCATGACTCTCTCATAAACAAAGTAGGGGAATACAACCTAGATGAAGCTAGCATAAAATGGGTCGTCAGAGGGTAGTCATCAGTGGTTCATATTTAATCTGGAAGAGCATACCCAGCAAGTTCTACAGGGGCTGGCCCTGCACCCTGTTCTCTTCAATATCTTCATAAATTATTTAGATCAGGGGTCTGAAACTCAATTTAGCTTACAGACAATGCAAGTCCTCAAATCCTCTTAGTGGACCAGCAGGAATCCCCTCCCCCCGGCAGGGTTCAGGGGCTGGCAGGATGAGGAGAGGGGTCCTTGCAGGTTCCTTCCCCTCCTTCCTATATATCCTCAGCCCCACCTGCTGCCCCCAGGGGATTTAAAATCCCTTGATGGCCCTCAGTGCCACCACCTGCAGCACAGTGGGGCTAGAGCAATTTCCAACTGCTACCTCCATGCTGTTGCCAGCTTGTCCCTGTGGCCCAGGGGAGTTGTGTGCAGAGTGGTGAAGCAGAGCGATCAGTCGGCCTGAGAGATGGAAGCAGAGCAGAGACTACTGCACTGGCTCCCACCCCTGCAGTAAGTGCGGGAAAGCTGACCCTGCTGCTGCCCTGAGACTATGTCCCTCAGGGGAGAGGACTGAGGGAAACGGGTACCATGGGGGAGAGAGGACAGAGCAGAGGCGGAGCTGGGTCTGGGCTTAGAGGAAGGGAATGGAAACACTCCCCTGAGGCTGGATTGGGGAACTGCTTAGGCTGTAGATGGACCACAGGCCAGGAATTTGAGACCCTGATTAGATGATGGCATAGGGAATACGCCTACAATGTTTGTGAATGATTCCACACTGGGAGGGGCTGTAAGGACTTTGGAGGACAGGACTAAAATTCAGAATGAGCTGAGCAAACTGGAGAAATAGTCTGAAAAGAATACGAAGAAACGCAAAATACTCCACTTAGGAAGGAACAATCACTTGCACACATACAAAATGGGAAATCACTGCCTAGGAAAGAGTAAGGGATCTAGGGATCATAGTTGATCACAAGGTAAATGAGAGTCAGCAGCATAACATAGTTGCAAAGAAAAAAAAAAGCAAACTCATTCTGGGATGTATTATCAGGAATGTCATAAGCAAGACACGAGAAATAATTTTACTACTCTACCACGCATTGAGAAGGCCTCACCAGGAGTATTGGGTTCAGTTCTGGGCACAGTTCAGGAAGTACACAGACAAACTGGAGAAAGTCTGAAGAACAATAAAAATGATTAAAGATCCAGAAAATATAACCAATTGTACTTGTTAACCCCTGAGGAGATGAGGAGGAGGAATGGGCTGAAATTGCAGCAAAGGGAGGGACTTAGGTTGGACATTAGGAAAAGCTTCCTTTTGTGGTAGGTAAGCACTGGAATAAATTGCTTATGGAGGCTGCAGAATCTCAATCATTGGAGATTTTTAAGAACAGGATAGACCTGCCAGGAAAGGTCTAGTTATTATATAGTTGTACCTTGAGTGCAGGGAACTGGATTGCATGACCTATGAGGTGCCTTCTAATCCTACACTTCAAGTATGCAGTCCTAAAAATATCATTTTATAGTTCCACGGCGATCACCACAGTAAAAAAGGCTAAACATACTTTTTTGATTTTTTAAAAGTTGCACTTATCACTGATATTTTCAAAGAAAAGGACCCATAGCCATGGATTTGGTTAGCCTCAAAATCTCTGTTCTGCAAATTAATGCAATATGGACACGACTCAAAAGTTCATGCAGGTGAAAAAAAGCAGCATTTTATTTAATGAATCATGCATTACTTTCAACTCGTTACAGCACTACAATATGCTGAATGCTTCCTGAAAATGTCCTTTCTCATAGTATTTGAAAACAAAGTAGAATTTAGGCAAGGTTATCACTCAAAAGCAACCACTGTTCATGTTTTCAGCACTCTTTGGCTATGTCTACATGCAGGCTTCTTGTGCAAGAATGGCTGTTCTTGCGCAAAAAACTTGTGGAGCATCCATACTACAAGCCCGTTCTTGCGCAAGAAAGTTTATAGTAGATCGTCAGAAGAGAGGGCTTCTTGCACAAGAGTTATTTCTCTCCCCACAAGGAATAAGCCTTTTTGCGCAAGAGCTCTCGCACAAAAAGGCTAGTGTGGATGGGAGCAGAGTTTGTGTGTGCAAGAAACTCCTATGGCTAAAATGGCCATCAGAGCTTTCTTGCGCAAGTGAGCATCCACACTGCCATGGACGATCTTGCGCAAAAGCACATCTCTTGCGCAAAAGCACATGGCAAAAAGAACTCTTGCGCAAAAAGTTCTTGCGCAAAAAGCCTGCAGTATGGACATAGCTTTGGCCTACTTATTGGCCTACTTTCAATACTTATTTTGAAATAACTATTTTGAAATAAGCTTATTCCTCTTCACAAGCAGGAGTTATTATTTTGAAATAACAAGCCTGTTATTTCAAAATAACAGGCTTAGTAGTGTGGATGCTCACCTTGTTATTTAGAAATGAGGAGAGTTATTTCAAAGTAACTCCCCAGTGTAGATTTAAAATCCACAACCGATTGTGATTTTTCTGTCTGATTTTATATCCTGAAAACTACTTAAGAATCATTACTATGATATATCTTTATGGGAATGCCAGTATAAGCACTCCAAGCAAAATTTTAAAAATCTCATTTTCCAGAAAAGCTAGCTTCCAGGCAACACCACAAAAGCACTCAGTAAAATATTTAATTAAAAAAACCCAAAACACTTCTCTGTCTACACTGTCTTTTGTATTAATTTTTACTCTTCCTTCTCATGTTGGCTGTTATGTCACTGAAACACCTTTTGGCAATAAGTTGCAAAGACTGCCTTCTTGCAGATGACTTTTCCTTGCATTCTGCAGATTAGCATAGTGCAAAACCAGTATGGCAAGCACCATAGGAAAACTTTTATAAAGTCTTTCTCAAATTATTATTACTCTCAAGCTCTATCCTAACAGTTGTTTGAACTCAGCTGCAATAATCCTGTGTTTATCTTCAAAGAACACCACTAAGACTTTGTCTTCACTCTGTGGAAGACCAAAGCTGCCATGATTGATCTTCTGAAGTTTTATTTAGTGAGTCTAGTTAAGACTCACTAAATTGAACTCCGAAGGTGCTCCCACCAGTGGCCAGTCCTCCTGCTCTTGTGAGGAATAAGGGAAACCGATGGGAGCATTTGATTTGTTCAGATAATGGATTAAGCTCCTTGAGTATCACTGCAAGCCATATTTTCTAATCCTTTAATCATTCTCGTGGCTCTTCATTGAACCCTTTCTCTGATTTATCAGCATCATTCTTGAATTCTTGGCAACAGACCTAGGCATATTATTGCAGGTGCCAAATATAGAGGTAAAATTAGTACTTTACTCTTACATACGAGTCTACTGCTTATGCATTCAAGGATCACTTTTAAAGCAATTAAAATTACTACTAAGCACTGTGAATGGGGATACCGAGTATCAGCCTGATATGGGTTTCATAAGGTGGTGTGGGAGTCTTTAAAAGTCCACTCCATTTTGAAAACATCCTATTAATATCCTTCCAGATTTCTCTTAAAGCAGCTTATGCACACTAAAAGAAGCACAGGACTAAACTGTTCTTTCTCCTTTATGCAAGGAGGGAGGGTAGGAAGACTGCATGTAAATGCCAAGCACCAGGGCTGTGTGAAGTTAACAGACCCAGAAACCCCCAAAAGGCTGAGAGGAGGTGATTGAGGCCCTTGCCCTGCCTGACCCTCCTCCTTTCCTGTAAGCCAGAGCAGTTGATTGGTCGCACAGGAAATACAAGTTTTTCCCTCTTAATAGTGCTATGGAGGCACCTATATGACAAGGTACTGGAGGCAGGAGCAGCAGCTTTTTTGAGGCACACACTCCTCCTGGAGCTCCCAAGCTGTGTTGTGGATCTGTACTTTCCCCAGTAGAGCCCGTGTCTGTTGGATCAGCCCACATACTCTTACATGCAATTTTTTTTCCACAGAAAATATGCTTCTTTTTCAATATACTAATTATTCTTGTACATATTACAACAAACATTTATGTCTTGCGTAAACATGGTATATTAAATATTAGCTTGGACTACACAGCGTACAAGCACTTCAATCTTTGTTGTGTGCACACATGTATGATCATTCATGCAATTGACCCCATACCTTTATCTGCTCTTTTAAGGTATGTTTGCATGCAAAGAAGTCCCTAACAGCAAATCTTAGACTCCATGTCAATGAACTTGGGCTTGTACTATGGGGCTAAAACCCCGCACTACTATCAGAGATTGTGCTCCACTCCAAGCAGCACCATCTAACTGCTGATTTTAGGTCCATAGCAAGCCCGATGCTGAGACTCATTCTCATGGGTTTGGTTTCATTTTTTTTTCCTAGAATTGTAGAAGTGTCCCTTGATGTTACTGTAATGTAATCACCACTGGGCAGATTTGAACCTGGGATCTCTTGAAGCTTAGTATAGGAGCCTTTACCCTCTGAGCTACAGTCATCTGGCTCTCAGGTTAGGCTGTAAAGCTCCCTTGTTCTTATCTTTCGCTATATGTGGTCTAAGTGCCACTACATGCGACAGTGAACCACACTTGGGCTATGTCTATACTGCAAGGCTTTTCTGAAAGAGGAAATGCAAATAGAGCTCTCATTTGCATATGTCACACTTGCATTTGCTCTTCGGATCCCTTTTGCACAAGAGGTTTTTGCACAAAAAAGAGCTGTGTAGACAGTCCTTTTTGCGCAAAAACCCCCTTTTGCGCAAAAAAACCCTTTTGCGCAAGAGCCGTTCTTCCTCATTTTTTCAGGAAGAAGGGCTCAAGGGTTTTTTTGTGCAAAAAGAAGCCATCTATACAGCTCTTTTTTGCACAAAAACCTCTTGCGCAAAAGGCATCCGAAAAGGAAATGCAAATGCAAGTGTGACATATACAAATGAGCGCTCCATTTGCATTTCCTCTTGCAGAAAAGCCTTGCAGTATAGACATAGCCTAGGTGTGTGGGTAACAGTAACACCATCCACAAATATTAACATAATGTTAGGTAAGATATTTTGGCTCCCAAGCACATTTTCTGTACAGTTTGGAAATAAAAATCCAGGACCGAAGACGACAGAAATCACTATAATGAATCACAGCAGTGCTCCAGCTAGTCAACCATCCTCTTTGAAAGAGTGACCGGTGCTGAATGCTGCAGAGGAAGGTGTAAGAAATCCTGAAGGAGACAAATATTCAATAAACAGCTGATAGAAAGTAACTTCTACTGATCCTGATCAGTTAGTGGCTGTTTATTCTCTGAGGGGGTGTCTAGACCACAGGGTTTTGTTGACAAAAGTGGACTTTTGACATAAGAACATAAGAATGGCCGTACTGGGTCAGACCAAAGGTCCATCTAGCTCAGTATCCTGTCTGCCGACAGTGGCCAGCACCAGGTGCCCCAGAGAGGGTAGACCAAAGACAATGATCAAGCGATTTGTCTCCTGCCATCCCTCTCCAGCCTCTGACAAACAGAGGCCAAGGACACCATTTTATCCCCTGGCTGATAGCCTTTTATGGACCTAACCTCCATGAAATTATCTAGCTTCTCTTTAAACTCTGTTATAGTCCTAGCCTTCACAGCCTCCTCTGGCAAGGAGTTCCACAGGCTGACTACACGCTGTGTGAAGAAGAATTTTCTTTTATGAGTTTTAAACCTGCTACCCATTAATTTCATTTGGTGTCCTCTAGTTCTTCTATTTAGGGAACTAATAAATAACTTTTCTTTATCGGCCCTCTCCACACCACTCATGATTTTATATACCTCTATCATATCCCCCCTCAGTCTCCTCTTTTCTAAACTGAAAAGTCCCAGTCGCTTTAACCTCTCCTCATATGGGACCTGTTCCAAACCCCTAATCATTTTAATTGCCCTTTTCTGAACCCTTTCCAAGGCCAAAATATCTTTTTTGAGGTCAGGAGACCACATCTGTACACAGTATTCAAGATGTGGGCGTACCATAGTTTTATACAGGGGCAGTAAGATATTCTGGGTCTTATTTTCTATCCCTTTCTTAATAATTCCTAGCATCCTATTTGCCTTTTTGACCGCCGCTGCACACTGTGTGGAAGTTTTCAGAGAACTGTCCACGATAACTCCCAGATCTCTTTCCTGATTTGTCGTAGCCAAATTAGCCCCCATCATACTGTACGTATAGTTGGGGTTATTTTTCCCGATGTGCATTACTTTACACTTATCCACATTAAATTTCATTTGCCATTTTGTTGCCCAATCACTCAGTTTGGTGAGATCTTCTTGGAGTCCCTCAAAGTCTGCTTCTGTCTTGACTATCCTAAACAGTTTGGTATCATCTGCAAACTTTACCACCTCACTGCTTACCCCTTTCTCCAGATCATTTATGAATAAGTTGAACAGGATTGGTCCTAGGACTGACCCTTGGGGGACACCACTAGTTACCCCTCTCCATTCTGAAAATTTACCATTTATTCCTACCCTTTCTTTCGTGTCTCTTAACCAGTTCTCAGTCCAAGAAAGCACCTTCCCTCTTATCCCATGGCCATGTAATTTACACAAGAGCCTTTGGTGAGGGATCTTGTCAAAGGCTTTCTGAAAATCTAAGTATACTATATCTACTGTATCCCCCTTGTCCGCATGTTTGTTAACCCCTTCAAAGAACTCTAATAGATTAGTAAGACAGGATTTCTCTTTACAGAAACCATGTTGACTTTTGTCCAACAAATTATGTTCTTCTACATGCTTCACAATTTTATTCTTTACTATTGTTTCAACTAATTTGCCCGGTACTGAAGTTAGACTTACCGGTCTGTAATTGCCCGGATCGCCTCTAGAGCCCTTTTTAAATATTGGTGTCACGTTGGCTACCTTCCAGTCATTAGGTACGGAAGCCGATTTAAGGGATAGGTTACAAACCACAGATAATAGTTCAGCAATTTCCCATTTGAGTTCTTTTAGAACCCTTGGATGAATGCCATCCGGTCCCGGAGATTTGTTAACATTAAGTTTTTCTATTTGTTCCAAAACCTCCTCTAATGACACTTCAATCTGGGACAGTTCCTCAGATTCATCACCCAAAGGACGGTGCAGATTTGGGAATCTCCCCAACGTCCTCAGCCATGAAGACTGAAGCAAAGAAATCATTTAGTTTCTCCTCAATGGCTTTATCGTCCTTGATTGCGCCTTTTATAGTTCGATCGTCTAGGGGACCCACAGGTTTTTTAGCAGGCTTCCTGCTTCTAATGTACTTAAAAAACATTTTGTTATTTCTTTTTGAGTTTTTGGCTAGCTGTTCCTCAAATTCTTTTTTTGCTTTTCTTATTACATTTTTACACTTGATTTGACAGTGTTTATGTTCCTTTCTATTTATCTCACTACTACTGGACTTCCACTTCTTGAAAGATGCCTTTTTGTCCCTCACTGCTTCTTTTACATGGTGGTTAAGCCACGGTGACACTTTTTTAGGTCTCTTGCTATGTTTTTTATTTGGGGTATACATTTAAGTTGGGCCTCTATTATGGTGTCTTTAAAAAGTTTCCATGCAGCTTGCAGGGATTTGGCTTTAGTCACTGTGCCTTTTAATTTCTGTTTAACTAGCCTCCTCATTTTTGTGTAATTCCCCTTTTTGAAATTAAATGCCAGGGTGGTGGACTGCTGAGGTGTTCTACTCACCACAGGAATGTTGAATGTTATTATATTATGGTCTCTATTCCCAAGTGATCCTGTAACGGTTATTTCCTGGACCTGATCCTGCACTCCACTCAGGACTAAATCGAGAATTGCCTCTCCCCTTGTGGGTTCCTGCACCAGCTGCTCCAAGAAGCAGTCATTTAGGCCATTGAGAAATTTTCTCTCTGCTTCTCTTCCTGAGGTGACATGTACCCAGTCAATATGGGGATAATTAAAATCCCCCATTATTATAGAGTTCTTTATTTTGGTAGCCTCTCTAATCTCCCTCAGCATTTCAATGTCAGTATCACTGTCCTGGTCAGGTGGTCGGTAATATATTCCCTACTGCTAATTTCTTATTATTGGAGCATGTAATTACTATCCATAGCGATTCTATTGAACATGTTGATTCACTTAATATTTTTATTTCATTTGATTCTACATTATCTTTCACATACAGTGCCATTCTACCACCCGGCCTGCTCTATCCTTTCGATATATTTTATATCCCGGTATGATTGTGTCCCACAGATTTTCCTCATTCCACCAGGTTTCAGTGATGCCTATTATGTCAATCTCCTCATTTAATACTAGGTACTCTCGTTCAACCATCTTATTAGTCAGACTCCTAGTATTTGTGTAGAAGCACTTTAAAAATTTGCCACTGCTTATTTGTCTGCCCTTCCCTGGTGCATTGGATTCCTTTGTAGGCGGTTGTTTGTCTGCTCTGGCCCATGGTTTGCTCTCTCCCCTTCTCTCTTTCTGACTACAGCTTAGAGAATCTCTATCAATGGATTCTCCTCTAAGAGAAGTCTACACTACCGTCGAGTTCTGTCGACATAACATCGACAGAACTCGGCAGTATACCTCATTCTACGAGGAATAACGCCTTTTGTCGACAGAGTTCTGTCAACAGAAGGCGTTATTGCATCTACACTGTCCTTTGCGTCTACACTCTCATGTTGACAAAGAGGCTTGCTTTGTTGACAGAACTGGACGTAGTCTAGACGCTCTTTGTCGACAGAAGCCTGTAGTCTAGACGTACCCTGAGAGCTTAACAAAACCATGGAATTTCTTTGAAAATTGTATCTTGATGTAACTATGAACATTCTCATTAGCCATATAAACATCTAAATTAGTTTTTTGATCCTACTAAACTCCTGACTTCAATTTCAGCTTTCAGCAGTAAGTTACACATAATAAATATTGCAAATTATTTTCTTCTTGTCAGTTTTAAAATATATTATTAGTTATTATTACGACCACCAGCCTACCACAAAGGAACCCAAGGTGGGTATGCGAGGCAATAACAGTCAATAGAGGACAAAAAAAATAAAAATAAAAAAGATGGTGCCCTCACCAAAGGCCTTATAATCCAAAATAAAATTTGCTGCTTTTTAGTTACCCCTTGTTCTTTCTTAGGAAAAGGTAAATAGGAATACTCAAGTGCTCATTTCTGTATCATTTTGTATATCTCTATCATATATATTTTAATTCATCTCCTTTATTAACTAAATAGTTCCAGTCTCTTCAGTCTTTTCTGAAACAGACGTTTGACCATGCCTGTAATCAATCACTTATCATTTTCTTTGCTCTTCTCTGAACACCTTGTATTTTTGCTACATCTCTTTTTGAGATGGGGGTAACCAAAACTGAATGCATCTTTCAAGATCAGAGCATGCTATCAATTTATATAAAGACATAATATTTTACTAAATGATGGAATCTGCTTAACGTTATAACTAATTTAAGGAAGAGACATAATTGACTAGTAAGGAACAGTACTTCATTAAAAACTGGCTATTTGATTTTCTCCCCAAACATTGCTAAAAAAGGAACTTGATGATGAGTTAGAAAGCGAGACAAAGTTTGGAGGAATTTAATTAGCTGCCCTTCTTTTTGCACTCCATTTTTCCATAGGGAAATGTCAGCCAGCCAGAAAAGAAAGACTTTTTAAGTAAATACAGACAAACTTAAGCATAATGCATACTGAACTGCTTCTTGTATTTGTTTTGAATGCCAGATCAAAATGTATTACAGAAGTTCTGGAGCTGATAATGAGCTTAGCCTTCTTGTTAGATATCTGTTAAAGATTTCATTCATCAATAATAACCCATGCACATAGGAAACTGACGAGGGAATCTTAGCTCTGCAGCAGAAAATCTTGTTCAGTAGAAAGCATGGCTGAAACACAGAGAAGTAACTTTTTTAATTTATGAAGGTCCAGACAAAGATTATCCACAGAGGAAATGAATTCATGTTTCTGAATACTAAATTCTCTATGTATTCAGCTACTGATAATAATATACATTAATCCCACATGCTTAAAAAAAATAAGAAACCAATACATAGGATCTTTTGTTCATCTCAGCAACATGATAACAATTTAAAAGCGGAATACCATACAGGTTAAACCTCTCTACCTCAGCACTGTCTGATCTGGCAACATCCGTGCTCTGGCATAATTCAGTTAGGAGGATGTCCACTCATCATAGGTGTGGCCAAGCTTCCTGTGATCCTATAAAGTTTGTTTACAGCCACCAGTCCTGGCTCTCCGTGTTCTGTTATTTAGCTTTAATTTACCCCTTAATGTCTTCTAAGAGCCCAGTAAGCAGTGGAAGTTTTGGTAATGCTGCTAGACGATATTGACCTCCCGCAGTTTGGCATATTCTCTGGTTTAGCATTGATCATGTCCTGAGGGTACCAGACTGGAGAATTTCAAACTGTATTTGAAGAATAATTTTATTCAATCAGAATTGCCAACAGTCTTTAACTGGTAGAATGCAGTTACCAGAGCTGGAAACAAGAAAACATGGTTTCTCCCAGTTTCCATGCTATGACATTATTTTTTAAAATAAATTACGTTGAAATATTGTTGTGTATTTGGTTGTATAAATATATTTATTTCTCTGCAACCTGCATTTTCTGAGCTTTTGTATCAGAATTTTTATTTTTATTCTTTTTTTTTTCTGATATGTCTGACTCTTAGTTGTTCTTAAATGTTTTTATCTTCCTTGAATGTACATTAAATTTCCACAGACACCACTGGTCTGAGATCATGATTTAGAAATGCAACAGTATAATAATCTACTTCAAGTTCATGTAAAAATTCTAATGACTAAAAGTATAAAGGATGAACATTCATCTGGTTTGCAACCTAAATCTGATCATACATAGTGTCTTCCATTAAAGCTGCCTGCTGTTGTTGGATGCTCATTATGACTTTGTCCCTGAATACATTCCATGCATGGTCTACCTTCAGGTGAAGCAAAAATAGCTTGATAGGGGAGGAAAGCATCTACCCTTGAGCCAATCACTTATATTTGCATCCAGTATCTGGGGCATCAAGTCTAGATATCACTCTAATTTACAAGAGAACTTCTTTCATAAGAAAGCTTGTCAGTGTTTCTAGAAGTTACAGAAATGTTTCATATTTCTGACAAAACACCTATGGATATTTACATTGCTAAATGCATGTCCAAATATCTCGTTTTCCTCAGTGTGTAATAAATAGATAGATAGATGTTTTGACTTTCACTTGGCCCAAATCCTGCTGTATTAGTCTGCTGAGTAAGGCTGATTCAGGGTTTGTTTCTTCAATCATCTCCCCCAGAATACCCTCTATGGGTTGTTTGAGGTATTGTTACCACATATTTTAAAAATGCATACTGGTTTTATACAGTTATTTTTAAAATTGTGGACAAGACACAAAGTGGTTTGCAAATTAAACTTCCTCACTCAGAAAGCAGAAGTGAAGTTTGCACTTTACAAGGCTAATACAAAGTATTAGAAAAATCCCCCTTAAAATCATATTAAATTATGTTTTGTAGCAGCAGCAGCTACTAATCAAATTGTAGTTTATTTACTAGAAATCCCACTTGGCTGGCAAATTAAACTGTCACTTCTGGTAAAACTACTAAAGTTACAGGGCTGTGGGTTATAGCACACAAACCTTACTCTCCCCCCTTCAAAATCAAATAAAACTAGGTCTTGCAGTAGCAGGAGATACTGTTATGAAAGTTGCAAGAATAAAACTTGCTACACAGCTTAGTCTGGATTGTGTATGAACAAGTGAATGCAGATATAAAAAAATAGGCTCATATTATCCCTCTGAAGATGTTTACTCTAAATGGACAACAACATGATTCTCCACCTGATTCCTCTGACTCTCTCTCCCTTTACAGAGTCCATTTAGCTAGTTTGCCTTCCCAATCCCCAACCCTGGTGCACCCACAATGTCTGCTTCTTCCACTTAATTCTTGTGTTGAGGAAAGAAACTGGCACATATTCTATAGCTAGGCTGACTTCCTCCAATACAAATTATTCTCTCTTCCTTCAGTTATTCCTTGCTTAAACAACTTTACTTCTCAAACTCATTTGAATCCCATACCTACAATCTCAGCTTGCCTTTTTGCCACCATTGACTCATTCAAACTTTTTACTCCTTCTCCTGCATCCATTTTGTTCTCAGACTAGGATTTCACCAAATTCTTCCTACAGAAAAGTGACAAAATAATATATAACCTTCTATTTCCTCTCAGCTTGCCTTCTCTTCTCCCTTCACCTGCACAACTTTGATTCCTACTTTGTCTGCTCTCTTCCTTTAATCCCATCTCCTGATCTCCCTTGCACTTGTGCTCACATCCTTTCTTACTTTTCTCCCCAACCTCTTCCCTCAGCACTTCCCCCCTCAAAATACAAACAATTCCATCTGAGACTCACTCTTATCCCATTTGCACTCCTGGTACTCAATTGAAACTACTCTTGCCAAAATCTTGAATGACCTCTTCCTAGCTAAAGCACAAAACCCAGTACTCCATTCTCATCTTCCTTGATCTATCAAGCTACTTTTGCCACCATCAACCATATTTCTCTTCCTGAAATCTTTGCATTCTGTCTCAATATCATCTCCTGGTTCTCCTCATCACTCTCTAATCACTCCTTCAGTTTGTCTTCCAGAGGATTGTCCTCTGTGGCCCTCCAACTTTAGGAGGGTAAGGGACGGAGGAAGGGAGGTTCCTACAGGTATCTGTCCTTGGTCCTCTTCTCCAAATTTTATCTCATATGCAAACAATTTCAACTACTATCTCTATGCTGACAACTCATAGATCCAACTCCTCTGCTACAGAAATGTCTCCTTTTATCTGAACCAAATTCTTAGCCTCTCTCTCCAGCATCCCTTCATGGATGGATAGTTGCTAGCTCAAGCTCAACATGTATAAACCAGAGTTCCTAATCTTCCCCTACAATCTTCCCCTATTGTCTACTTCCTTCATCACAGTGGACAAAACCACCATCCTGCTTGTTACTAAAGACATAACCTATGCATCATCTTCAGCTTGGATCCTTCTCTGGGTCCTCAGATCCAGGCTAAGTCTAAATGTTTCCAATGTTTTACATAGTATCTCAAAGATATAGCTTTTCGCATCAATACGTTCAGCTAACATTCAACTAGCACCTCAGTTACTTCAACATCGTTCTCTCTAGCCTTGACAAATTTAGAATTACCCCTCATATGATGCTGTCACAAAGTCTCATAGTCCATCTCTTTGTCCATATCACCACTCACTCTCTTTGTATCCTTCCACTTACTCCTCCATTTTCACAACAAACATGAGCTTCAAGGCCAAACCCCCCTCTACTTATCTCTCGTGCTATTGAGATGATGGCACTTGTCACTAATCAGACCAAGTAAGCTTCCCTTGACCACTGGTTAAATATTCAAACAAGCACCTTCATTCTTCTTCCAATGCATGGTCCCCCTGCCACAGACAAGGGCTGCTCTGGCCAGGCTGGAGAACCCTTTCCCACGGTGCTCTGGATAGACCCTCTGCCTGTGGCCAGCCTCCAGCCCCCAACAATTAACTGTAACTAGTGAACTATTAATATCTGTACTTGGCTTATAGTGTGCTGAAACCACTACCCAGCATGCTGACCGATACTATCTTATTTATGTGGTCTCTAATCTTAAACTTTCTTATACTGTAAGTGCTTTGGAGCAGGAGCCATCTTTTGCTGTGTGTTTGTACAGCATCTAGTCCACTAGTGTCCTTGTCCATGACTAGGGCTCCTTCAAATAAAAACAAACACAAAATTCCAACAAAAGCTCATGTCACAGCTCAATTCCCCAACCTGGCACTTCAAGTGTAGATATGAGGGCTGGCTAGCAGAATAAACTCAATAAGAACCTGTCTCTAACTCCTAGAGACAAACTTGACCGGTTTGCTGCCACCACCAAGTTCAAATACACAATATAAAATAAGCCCTTTTCCAGGGAAGAGACCACTTGGAATCCCCTCCCTGAGGCAAAGCTCTCCCCCTTCCCCAACCTCTGTTTTGCTTGGAATTGGGAAAACAAACAAAGGTAATCCACAGAGAACAGTGGGGGTCTGCTTCTTCTGGGGTAACTTAGGCACGTAGGTTTAAGGACACACATACAAAAAAATCAACCAATAACAGTTAACCAAAACAAAAAGAAAGCACTTTTATTATTAACACAAGACTACTGTTGTAAGCATAGTAAATGACTGGGTGTTAAAAGCCATGGATTGAAATAGATTCAGGGAAAATCCCTGGGCTGTAATCCTTAGTTACTAAAGAAGAAAACAATTAACAAGCTCAGATGTGATTTCCAAACCCCCAAACAATAAAAACCTGACAGACTATCTAAACTTTTCTCTCTTTACACATTTCAAGGAGTCTGTTCCTGGGAGAGCTCATCTCTCCTGCTACTTGGGGAAAAACTGCTCTGCCTCCTCCCTCCCCCAAAAAAGGGAAAAAAACCCTCTGTCAGTTTGAAATTCCTTATCTGCATTTCATTGGCCTAATGCCCAAAGCCCCCTCCCTCAGGTGCATCTCCAGAGTTGCTTAACCCTTTCCTCTCTCTCCAGGAAAGTCAGAATCTCCTTAGCAGCTCCTATTCATGACAGCTCAACTCAGGCTTATTTATCAGCACATTTCTATTTCAGCTCCTTCTCTCAAGATGTTATTTGAATACCCAGCTAGGCCTCTCCCTCTCATCAGTATTATTCCTCTACTATTTTTCTGCTCTCTTTCTCCAACTTTGGCATTCAGGCATGACCAGAGTACACAATACTGCCTGAACTCCCAAAGCAACAATGGGAGCTAGTTTTGTAAACATCCTTTTGAGTTAGCTGACATTTATCATCACTTAAGTTCCTTACCTATGCAGGAGTTCAAAGGAGATCTATAGGAAAAGGTTGGCAGGAGAGAGGAGAATATTTAACTCCACACTGAACTGCAAAGCTGAATTAGGAATATATGCATGGATTCTCTACCACTCATCTTAACAGATACCTTTTTGTGGACAGTGCAAGTGTTGAAAATCCCAAATGAGTTCAAACAGGGGAAAAAAGATGTTTACCTGAGCCTATCTTACTTAGGGATGTATTTAACAGCAATATTCCTTTTACAAGAGATTTAAATTATGCAATAATCATCCATAAGAATATAATATTCAGAAGTGTTCTGTAGTGTCTCCTGTATGGTCTAATATTTATTTGATTTATTAACAGATGCTAACTAATACATCACTCTCCATTATATACCCTACAGTGACCAAACCTCATTTATATTATTTTCAGTGACACAGAATCTTCAAAGCCTTCTTTCCTGAGTACAACATTTTAAGCAGATCTGACTTACATGCTGTAAATCTGAAAACATGCTGTAGAAATGTTTACTTTTTTAGAACAAAAACATTAGGGTTAAACCTGATCTCAGCCTTCCTGAATGTAAAACTCACTGAGCCAGTTCATGCTTTCAGCCTGTAGAGAAGACACTCAGCAGGGAGGGCTTTCTGTGGATCCATGGATTCAGAAGTGGGGTGTGCAACAGTTACTTGTTATTCCATGTCTGGGTACTGGGGCATATTTGTGCCTCTGTCATATCCTGTTCAGCTGACAGAGTTCTAACCCACCCTGAGAGTTAGATAATAAGTGCATTATCTTTTTTTTTTTTGTTATACTTACAGGTTTCATACAACAACAACAAAGATGGTGGGTGATACTACCTATTTTGAGACTACCTGTCTCTCTGCACCACTGGCACACTGCTGAATTCAATTTTAATTGTTTGGGACAGGAGAGTGCCACTCCAGTAAAAACCAAGCTATGCTTACCATCTTTTTTATACTTGTCAGTTGCATCAAGCCTTCCATTTAGCTGTATGTGAGACATCTCAACATTTCCAAAGAAGGATGCTCTATAGTATTCACAAATCACTTCTGAGTGTCCCTCTGTCTGCAGAGGGAAACAAAATCCATCACTGAATAGTTTTTCCTCATCCCAAACCTCCACACAAAGCATCTGGAAAGGTTTTCTACCCTATGGTTCAATCTTTCCTCATAACAAGTATCTATTTAGCTTGGACTTTCCTATATTTCCCTTAAAACATTCAAGACACTTTCTACTTTGCATGTAGCAGGTTCTATAGCCTCTCTGTGAAGTAGGTTAGAAATGGATAAACATATTCCACTCAGAGGGGTAGCCATGTTAGTCTGTAACTGAAAAAGCGTAAACACAACGAATAGTTTTGCAGCATCTTAGAGACTAACAAAAATGTAAATGGCATCATGAGCTTTCATGGGCACAACCCACTTCATCTGATACCATCTACACTATTTTGTTCGTCTCTAAGGTGCTGCAGAACTATTTGTTGTTTACTTTTTTTCAGCATTCTACTCTGGGAATCTGAGGACCCTTTACAAGATACTGCTCTGCACTTACACAAAACCTACACCTGAAAAAGTAGGCAGAAAGAAGGCGGGTGGGAGGGGAAATCTAGCCTAATGCAATTTTTTTAACCTGCATACAATAGAGCTGTTAAAAATTCAGGTTATTAGGGAAACAGCATGTTAAGTGTTGATTTCCTGAACAAATGAAAATGAGGCAGAGCTATTGCCCTTTTTAAAGCTGGACTGAATTTGAGGATAATTCCATAAAATCCTGGGAGATGGGGAAAGGAAGAGACTTCCACTACCAACAACAGCATAGCACAGTTGAAAAGGAAAAGGTAAGCACTAGCAAACAAATGATCAAAACTTTCCTTTTGATTGAACTGGTACAGACAATAGTAATGTCCTTTTGCTGCCAGCTAACAGTCATGTAATTCAAGTGGTAGCAATCCGTACTACAGTGTCAAAGGGTCAGGCTAATAAGGCAGACTTTTTACAGTAGACTATAATGTGCGTGCGTGTTGTAATGCGAAAAACTAAAAAGTTTAGAAATAAGAACACATCTCTGAAACCTTAGTTCTCCATCACTGTGTATGTGCATTAGGATACAGTTTTTGATCACATTTGAAATACTGTTAAACCAAGTCAGATTATGCTGAAACCCTCATGCTTCACTTGGATACTCACAAATAAATAGATGGAATTAGTCTGGCTCACCCTTTTTTGTTAGTATTGCTCAAATAGGTTTCAGAGTAATATAAGACACCTTGTAACAGTTTTCATTTACTGCCTGTAAATTGCGGTATACATTAATCTCATTTATAACTTGTATATCTCACATTGTAAAACAGTATTTGAGTATCTGCACTCCAACTCCTGTCTGGTAATTTACATAGTTATAGAGGAGACATGAATTATTGTGTCCAATAGATATTGGGTCCTGCCCAACAAAAAATGCCCATCAACAAAAGAATAATTCTTGTGGAACATCAAAAGACAAAAAGACTTTGTTTATTGCTCTCTGTTACCTCCACCCATAAAGGGAAGATATGCAAGTGAATTCCTCCCATCAACTGAGCTAGCAGCTCAGAGAAGGGAGAAATGAATAAAAAGTCCAAAGAGGAACTGTAGTTTAGCTCTGTGCTGCTTAGATTCCCAAGGACAAGACTTTCTAGGCATAAGCAAGAGATCTGCCTGGGTTAGCCGTATGGAACAGGTGAAGCTTGCTTGTTATGCTACCTTTTAAAATTTGACTTCAATTCATTTGTATGTGTATGTATACCTGCTTTAACCTTGTAAATAACTCTCTATTTCCCGTTTACCAGTAAGAATTTTTTAGACAAATTATTAGGATTGGCTAGAAGCATTGTCTTTGATGTGATAATCTGGGGCAAGTAACTGGTCCTTTGGGACTAAGAGTATACTGAATATTATTGTGATTTTTCTGGTGTAAAGGATTATCTATCCCAAAGGCCAGTTTACCTGTGTGGCAAGATAGAACAGAGTGCCCAAGTGACTGTCTGTGTCTCCACGTTAAGGCTGCGATTGTGCTTGAGGAGTTTACACTTGATAACTGATTGGTGAAATCTAAGCATAGAACTCACAGGTGACTGGAGTTTATGTCCTGCTTCATGTCAGTCTACCCTGATGTTGATATTTGTGACCCCAAATCACTGTAGGATAGCTTGCCAATATCATCATGGACTTTCTCCCAGCAAACACCCCTGCCTCATTTGGAATAGAAGCTCAAGAGGACAGAATTCAGATGACACAAGGACCCTTAGAATTAATATTTCCTAATGTTCAAGTGCTTAATTTTGTAATCTAACTTTTTATTAGATGCAATACTACACAAACCAAGCAAAATCAACTTGGATATTTATAATCAAGAGCTTATTCCATTTAAAGTATGGTAAGGTTATCACAGATTCATAGAATACTAGGACTGGAAGGGACCTCGAGAGGTCATCGAGTCCAGTCCCCTGCCCTCATGGCAGGACCAAGTACTGTCTAGACCACCCCTGATAGACATTTATCTAACCTACTTTTAAATATCTCCAGAGATGGAGATTCCACAACCACCCTAGGCAATTTATTCCAGTGTTTAACCACCCTGACAATTAGGAACTTTTTCCTAATGTCCAACCTAAACCTCCCTTGCTGCAGTTTAAGCCCATTGCTTCTTGTTCTATCTTCAGAGGCCAGGAAGAACAAGTTTTCTCCCTCTTCCTTGTGACACCCTTTTAGGTACCTGAAAACTGATATCATGTCCCCTCTCAATCTTCTCTTTTCCAAACTAAACAAGCCCAATTCTTTCATTCTTCCTTCATAGGTCATGTTCTCTAGGCCTTTAATCATTCTTGTTGCTCTTCTCTGGACCTTCTCCAATTTCTCCACATCTTTCATGAAATGTGGCACCCAGAACTGGATACAATACTCCAACTGAGGCCTAATCAGCGCAGAGTAGAGCGGAAGAATGACTTCTCGTATCTTGCTTACAACACATCTGTTAATGCATCCTAGAATCATGTTGGCTTTTTTTGCAACAGCATCACACTGTTGACTCTCATTTAGCTTGTGGTCCACTATAAGCCCTAGATCCTTTTCTGCTGTACTCCTTCCTTGACAGTCGATTGTTCCTTCCTAAGTGGAGCACTTTACATTTGTCCTTATTAAACTTCATCCTGTTTACCTCAGACCATTTCTCCAATTTGTCCAGATCATTTTGAATTATGATCCTATCCTCTAAAGCAGTTGCAACCCCTCCAAGCTTGGTATCATCTGCAAACTGAATAAGCGTACTCTGTATGCTGATCTCTAAATCGTTGATTAAGATATTGAACAGAACTGGTCCCAAAACAGACCCTTGCGGAACCCCACTTGTTACTCCTTTCTAGCAGGATTGTGAACCGTGACTGAATACAGTTAACTGTCTTTGTCTAAAGTACTTTCTTTTAATCTTGCAAAGATGTGACAAAGATATTGTAGACTGCTGCCACCCTGGTAATAAATAATGGTCAAACGTTTTTCTCCCGCAGAGTATGTATGTAATACATAACAGTAGGCAACGTGAATCATGAATTAAAAATGACAAAAAATTGTTAATATACAATACTCCAGAGAAATTATGTGTTAAGCAGCATAGAAAACCTTTAGCCCAATTCTGTATGGTGGCCTTAGTCATTACCTCAGATTCATGGATGTATAGTTCACATGCAAAAAATTCATAATTTTATAGGAATTATCATGTGATCTCAAAACTGGTTTTACAGTAGAATATTTAATAGATAAGATATTAAATCAAGATTATTACACCATTAAGTATACTAAAGATTGCATGTGGAATGCTGTTAAATATAGCAGGGCAAAGGAAAGCATTTTTTTTTTTACCTGTATGATCATTCTTAATGAAGCAAAGGAAAATTAAATATTTACATTTATTAACCAACACCAGCAATCTAGTTTACAACAACAGAAGAATAATTCATATGAACCTGTGATTTTTTTGCATGAGATAATAAAAGCATCTGTTAAACATCACTGTAGATGTGTTTGCATAAATTACAACAGACCAAGCTGAACATGTATCCTAGTTTCTGGAATATAACCCTATTGGAGAACAAAAAGCCAAACAAGATATAAATTTTAATTTAATTGAAAATGCTTTCAGAATCTACATCCATAAGCAATTGGCAATAAAATACCACTTTCACTAGTCTGTTCTCTTATATCTGCTCTTTATACTTTCTTTTAGAAATAATAGCAAACTATCAGTCTAGCTATAGCACCTTTTACTGTGCTTGCAGCTGCACCATGTAACTTCTTAAATTTTGTCTTTTTGCCAATTTGCAAATCCACTCATAAGGAATTCTATGTACAGATCTTAACTTCTGGAGTCAACAGACATTCAACCTGCATTATATTGGCTGATTATTTTCCTCTCCATATTTTTGTCTATTAGCCAATCATCATCAATCCAATTAAACTTTTCTTGCTAACTTGGAAGAGTACACTTGTATTCCATTCTGCACTGCTGCAGTATCACCAGACAAGCAGGCTGCTCCAGTGGATGCAGTCAGCAGTTCCATTTATTCCTCACCAGGTTTAATTCCATCATTTGCTAGCACAGCATAAGGAAGAGAAGCTGCACAATAAAACTGATCACAAAAAAGAGACAGAGAGAAAAAAGATAGTTTTAGTCCTAAGTGGAGCGCAGGATCTGGTCCAAGAGGTAAATACAACTAGATCATTTGGAAACAGTGACCATAATGTAATAAAATTTAACATCCCCGTGGTGGAGAAAACACCTCAGCGGCCCAACACCGAGGCATTTAATTTTAGAAAGGGGAACTACTTGAAAATGAAGAGGTTAGTTAAACAGAAATTAAAAGGCACAGTGAAAAAAGTAAAATCTTTGCAAGCTGCATGGAAACTTTTCAAAGACACAACAATAGAGGCCCAACTTAAATGTATACTCCAAAGTAAAAAACACAAGAGAACCAAAAAAGTGACACTGTGGCTTAACAACTAAGTAAAAGAAGCAGTGAGAGAGAAAAAGGCATCTTTTTAAAAACGCAAATCAATTCCTATTGAGGAAAATAGAAAGAAGCATAAATTCTGTCAAATTAAGTGTAAAAATATAAGAAGAAAAACCAAAAAGGAGTTTGAAGAACAGGTAGCCAAAAACTCAAAAAGTAATAGTAATATGTTCTGTAAGTACATCAGAATCAGGAAGTCTGTTAAACAACCAGTGGGGCCCTTGGATGATCGAGATGCTAAAAAAGCACCCAAAGATGATAAAGTTATTGTGGAGAAGCTAAATGAATTCTTTGCGTCAGTCTTAATCTCTGTGGATATTGGGGAGATCCTCAACCCTAAGCCATTATTTTTAGGTGACAAATCTGAAGAATTATCCCAGTTTGAGGTATCATTAGAGGAGGTTTTGTAACAAATTGATAAACTTAACAGTAATGAGTCATTGGGAGCAGATGGCATTCACCCAAGAGTTCCGAAAGAACTCCCCTGTGAAACTGCGGAACTATTAACTGTGGTTTGTAACCTATCCTTAAGTCTGCATTGGTACCTAATGACTAGAAGATAACTATCGCAACGCCAATATTTAAAAAGGGCATCTAGAGGTGATTCTGGCAATTACAGACCAGTAAGTCTAATGTTAGTACCGGGCAACTTAGTTGAAACTATAGTAAAGAATAAAATTGTCAGACACATAAATGAACATAATTTGTTGAGGGAAACTTAACATGGTTTCTAGAAAGGGAAATCATGCCCTACTAAAGTTCTTTGAGGAGGAAAACAAACATGATGACAAGAAGGATCCAGTGGCTACAATATACTTAGAATGTCAGAGAGCCTTTGACAATGTCACTCACCAAAGGCTCTTAAGTAAAGTAAGTTGTTATGGGATAAGACGGAAGGTCCTTTCGTGGACTGATAACTGGTTAAAAGACAGGAAACAAAGGGTAGGAATAAATAATAAGTTTTCAGAGTGGAGAGAGGTAACTAGTGGGGTCCGGCAAAGGCCTGTCCTGGGACCCATCCTATTCAACTTATTTATAAATGATCTAGAGAAAGGGGTAAACAGTGAGGGCAAAATTTGCAGATGATACCAAACTGCTCAAGACAGTTAAGACCAAAGCAGACTGTGAAGAGCTTCTAAAAGATCTCACCAAACTAAGTGATTGGACAACAAAATGGCAAATGAAATGTAATGTTGATAAATGTAAAGTAATACACGCTGGAAAAAATAATTCCAACTATATATACAATATGACGGGGACTAATTTAGCTACTCAAGAGAGAGATCTTGGAGTCATAGTGGATAGTTTTCTGAAAACATCTACTCAATGTGCAGCAGCAGTCAAAAAGCAAATAGAATGTTAGGAATCATTAAAAAAGGGATAGAGAATAAGACAGAGAATATCTTATTGCCTCTATATAAAACCATGGTATGCCCATGTCTTGAATACTGTGTACAGATGTGGTTGCCTCATCTCAAAATAGATATATTGGCATTGGAAAAGGTTCAGAAAAGGGCTACAAAAATGATTAAGGATTTGGAATGGGTCCCATATGAAGAGAGATTAAAAAGACTTGGACTTTTCATCTTAGAAAAGAGGAGACGAAGGGAGGATATGATATAGATCTATAAAATCATGACTGGTATGAAAAAAGTGAATAAGGAAAACTTATTTACTGATTCCCACAATATAAAAATGAGGGGTCACCGAGTTGATGAAATAAATAGGCAGCAGGTTCAAAACAAACAAAAGGAAGTTTTTCTTCACTCAGCACACAGTCAGCATGTGGAACTTCTTGCCAGAGGATGTTGAGAAGACTATGACTGTAACAGGGTTCAAAAAAGAGCTAGATAGATTCATGGAGGTTAGGTACATCAATGGCTATTAGCCAGAATGGGTAGGAATGGTGTCCCTAGACTCTGTTTGTCTGGAAATGGATGATAAGAGATGGATCACATGGTGATTATATGTTGTGTTCCCTCCCTCTGGGGCATCTAGTATTGGCCACAGTCGGCAGACAGGATACTGGGCTAGATGGATCTTTGGTCTGACCCAGTATGGCCGTTCTTATGTTCTGACACCTGTATCCAGACAGTTCAGTTGTACAAAATCTTTGACAGATTAACACAAACCAACATGACAGGCAAATGTGTCTCATAATTTATAATCATTTTAATCAGTGAGTAAGATTTCTTTGGTGTTTGTCACCTCCATATCTGAGCATTTTACGAACACTAGCAAATTAAGCTTCAGAAGTGTTTTAAAATAGTTAGTTATTCCAAATCAGTATTTCTGCAGATGAGGAAACGGTACTACAGAGAGTTTAAATGAGACTGGCCCAAGCTCTCAGTGACTTTGGAAGTGCTGAGAATAAAATCCAAATCTCTTGATTCCAATACCTGTGCACATATTCATTCCTCCTCTCCTCTTCCCCCTGAGATACAGTGTATACTGGTTGGCAAAAGACAAGTCAATGTACTACAAACATTCAGATTCAGAGGGGAAAAACTAGCATTGGATATTAAAAACATTTCTATTGTTACGGCAAAGTGCTAATGGCTTGCATATTAAGGGTCTCTGATGTATAAGCATTCATAATGAAACTTTTCAATCTAAGATGTTAGGTGATAACTGTCTAGAGAGAGTTGTAAGGGTATTTTATTGTTTAAAGCACTCTTCTTTGTCTAAAAAAGTAGGGCCTTCTGAGTTTGTGTAGTAGAGGAGAGAGAGTGTCCAAACCCTCTTTTTCAGACCATATAGTTCAGGGGTAGCTCAAATTATTGATGCTCTGAGTTACGTACAACAATCTTCAGAAGTTCAAGAGCTGGTGTGTGCCTGTGAGGGCTTGGTGCTTCCATTCTATGGTGGGGAGGGAGTCTTGGAGCTTCAGCCCCATGGGAAGTGTCTGCTATGTCTCAGGGCTTCAGTCCCACTCCTACCTGAAGAACTATGCATTTAAAGACTACTCACAAGACTGGGTGGGAAACACTTCATCCTGTCGTGATTTAAATCAAAGACTAAAGTCAAAAAGGTGCTAATCAGGAAACTTCTATTTGCTGCTGCAGCTGATACCCTCATATCCCAGGATGAGCATCTACCAGAAAAACTCATGGACCAACTTTCAAGTGCTTGTCAGGCATTTGCTGTCCCCATCAGCATTAAGAACATGGTTGTACTAGGACGGGGGGGGGGGGGGGGTCCACAAAACCCTTCAATCACTTTAAATGCAAGCCAGCTACAAGTAGTCCTGAAGTTCAGCATCTTAGATTCTACAGTGGCCATCTACCTCTCTCTGGATGAAGAACTAAATATCTGTACTGAAAATGCCACAGCCACACTAATGAAAAGAGCATGGAACAATCAAAGCTTACCCAAAATGCTAGTGTATCAAGCTTGTGTCCTTAGCACTCTCTTGTATGATGGGGAAGTACACTTGACTTATACTCATCAAGAAAAAGGGTTAAATAATATCTACCTATGTGGTTTACACATCATGCTCAACATCAAATGGCAAGATAAAGTCATCAATGCAAAAGGTTCTTCAAAGGGCAAACTTACCAAGTGCGACAGCCCTGCTCAAGCAAAGACAACTGTGCTGGGCCATCTGAGTAGGTTGGAAGACGGAAGCATACCCAAGGACATGTATAAGGGGAACTATCAGAGGGAACAACAGGATGTTCTAAGTTTTGCTATAAAGACACCTGCAAGTGAGCATGAGAAAATTTGGAATTGATCCCGATCAATGGGAAAATTTGGCAAGTTATAACAGCATCTCCATCAAGACATCAAAGTCCATGACAGGAGCTGGCTTTTATAGCTCGAAGATAAAAGTGCCCATAGGAAGCAAACAGGTCCCACTCAGTATCCATATATTTGCAACAAATCTCAGATTGGACTATCAGTCATATAGGACACTGAAAACCATCTATATAATAGGCTGCAATTCCCACCGTCTGTTGCAAGTGAAAGGATGTCAACAACCTAATGCATAATGAAACAGTGAAAACCACTAAATGGTTACAAGTCCATGATTGTGCTTTATTCAGATGAAATTTTCTTTTTTCTAATTAAAAAACATACACTAAAAGTGTGAAAAGATAGAGACGAGTGAAAACCTGCAAATTGCATTGAAGAAAAGCCTTGTCTATAAGAAAGTGAGTTTATGGCAAGCTGGGGTGCAAATCTACCTTGCACTAACCTACTGTAGTTTAGCACATCTGGAACATAAATACCTTGAAACACTAACTACAAAACTAAATGCCTGTTCTCATTTTCAGATGACATTGTAAATAAGAAGTGGGCAGCATTATCTCCCGTAAATGTTTGTGTTAGTGATTGGCTGAACAAGAAGTAGGACTGAGTGAACTTATAGGCTCTTAGGTTTTACACAACTTTGTTTTTGAGTTCAATTATATATAAAAAAAGCTACACTTGTAAGTTTCACTTTCCTGATAAAGAGATTGCAACACAGTAACTTGCACAAGATGAATTGAAAAATGCTATTATTTAAAATCTTTTTATGGTGAAAACATTTGTCAAAAATAAAGTGAGCACTGTATACTTTGTATTGTGTGATGTAATTTAAATCTACATATTGGAAAATGTAGAAAACATCCACAAATATTTATAATACATTTAAATTGGTATTCTATTGTTAACAATGAGCTAACACTATAATTCATGATTAACTTTTGAGTCAATTTGTGATTGACAGCCCTAGTTATACTGATACAGGTTATTTTGCTATAGAATGCATTATGCCAGTATATTTGCATAATGCATTCTATACCAGTATAATTACATCTACTCCAGGAATTTATCAACTTCATTATATCAGGAAAAATATCACACCTATAAGTGACAAAGTTAGGTCATTAAAACATTAAGTGTAGACCAGTCCACTATAGGATAGCTGATAGTGGGCCTAGTTTGATAGTAAATACTTCAGGCCTACAATTGGGAGTTCGAAAAGCTAGGGCAAAAATCTGCTGCAAGCTAATTTGCAGTTATTTAAACAACTTCAGGCATCGAGGTGTGAGGGGACTGGACAGGGTGACAGGATAGGGCCAGCATGGGCTTAAGTTTGAAAGGCAGGAAATAGGCAGGGTATGGTATGCTACAGAAACTTGGATTGGGAATGGAGCCCCTGGGCACATTTGGACTCACCAGCCCTCAAGAAATGAAACCACATGGGACAAAGCAGAGACTCACAGGGACCCATGGGAGAAAAGGGGTCTGTGGATACCACTCCATGAAGTCCTGAGTACAGTTCTGCTGGGGTGTCTGACCCAATGGGAGTTCACCTACTCAGTACAACTATGGATAAAATCCTGAGGGGTGAATATATGACAAATATTGCATAGGGAGGTGATGACAGACAGCGAATGTGGGGAGAACAAGAAAAACAGGGATCTGCCGAAGCGGCCAAGGGTGCTAGATTATGCGAAACTTGGGACGCTGCCTTTCTAATCTATGCAGAAGTTATAATACAGGCCTACCAAAAGGAGCCTTGTTTGAGTACATGGACATAATCAGGTGAGCAAACAATATGTTTGGAAGAATGACCTGGTTAAATTATGATGAACATTTACGATTAAGGGCAGTAATACAAACTGGAATCCAGTGGGGAGTATTTCATCATACACTGTTGTTGGAATAGATGACACCAAGGGGGCCGGGAGTTCTCACAGACAGTAGTTTTTTCATACTGCAGCAAGCTTAGGAGGGGATCGAGTCATGTAATAATAGTTGCTGGGCATTTAATGATAGTGGTTGTTATCACAGCACATGTAAATTCTGGCATCTTTTTGAGACATGATTTGGGACCCATTCAGCCCATTCTTGCCAGAGCTGTAGGGAAAAATCACAGGAAGGAAACAAGAATGGTGGTGACTCAAGCACCAAGCCCAGGTTTGGCTCTGTGGGAACATAGGGTATGTCTAGACTACATGCCTCTGCCGACAGAGGCATGTAAAATAGGCTACCCAACATAGTCAATGAAGCGGGGATTTAAATATCCCGGGCTTCATTAAAATAAAAATGGCCACCGTGCTGTGCCGGCTCAGCTGATCATTGGCACAGCGCGAGAGTCAAAACGCGGATCGGTCGACAAGGGAAGCCTTTGTCGATCGCTCCTGTAAACCTTGTTTCATAAGGCATAAGGGAG
This sequence comes from Pelochelys cantorii, assembly GCA_032595735.1. Taxonomy (NCBI): domain Eukaryota; kingdom Metazoa; phylum Chordata; order Testudines; family Trionychidae; genus Pelochelys; species Pelochelys cantorii. The sequence continues at coordinate 32,657,290 of CM064331.1, forward strand.
CGGTCGACAAAAGCTTCCCTTGTCGACCGATCTGCATCTTGACTCGCACACTGTGCCAATGATCAGCTGAGCCGGCACAGCACAGTGGCCATTTTTATTTTAATGAAGCCCGGGATATTTAAATCCCCGCTTCATTGACTATGTCAGGTAGCCTATTTTACATGCCTCTGTCGGCAGAGGCATGTAGTCTAGACATACCCATAGTCTGGGACACAGAATACAAGCTGGGGAGAGGGACAAGCAAAGGATTTGTGCAATGGGCAAGGGCACCAATGCCAGTTAGGCCAGATGTGTGAAAGGTTCTCCTGTGGGGTTACCCTAACAAGGCAGATGGGCATATTTGCAGGGTAATAAAAGGGTGTGCGTCTAATGCAACGACATGGCAGTGATACATGTTATCAATCACCATACTTCAAGATCGCACAGAGTTATGAAGCTTGTATGGGCATGTGTTCTGCAACGTGTAGCCATCAACATTGGTGTTTCTTCTAATCCTGTGCAGGGGATGGATAATAGTTTAGCAGACACCTTCTCTCATTTCAAGTTTGACAGATTTTGTGAGCTTGCACCAAGGGCTAGCAGTACATCCAAGGAGATGCTTCTGGCTCGCTGGAACCTCAGAATATAATGTGGTAGAATGGAAATTCTTGGCTCCAGGCACACAAGCAGTTTCTTTTCCTGCAGTTCTTTCAGTTTAAGGATCCAGAGTGCAGGTCACCTACACAGCCCACCACGGAGGGCAGTTGTTGTGGTACCTAGACAACAACCACCCAGCTGTTGGCTCCCCATGATGATACTGCAAGGGACAATAGGTTCTTTCAAGAGAAAGAAAACTTCACTGATTAGGGCTGCTAGGGAGCCCATTGGGAGATGTCTGGGAATCTGCTTGGGGTGGGGGAAGAGGCAGCCAGGCACATTTCTGTTGCCTCCTTGTGGCAGATGTCCAATGCAGGTACTCCATTGGAAGGCATCCAGTGACCAGATAAATGGCCTAATAAAAAACTTTAAAAGAATTGCTGTTAGGATCTTCTATAAATGGTAGGGCAGGGAGCCAACTCCCCTCTCTCCCTAGTTCTCATAGCCCACTTTACTCCTCTTATGAGGGTGGTGGAGAGTAAGGTCCAAGTCATGGGCTGGCTGGGGAGACCTGGATGGAAATGAAGGGAGGCTGGTGGAGCCCATGCAATGATTCGAATAAACATGGATTTACCTGCACTGTACACTTTGTCAGGTAATGTCAGACATCTATATAATGAAATTGTAGCCTGATTAAAATCATATCAAGTGTCTCCTGTCCTTCTTTTGGCATATCAGACAAGTAAAAAACTAACAGATTTAACACATATTCAAAAGATCGTTTACCCATCAGCTTTTACTTCCCTGAATGTAACTTAAAAATACAACTCAAATAATATGGTACATGTAGCAGTACTTTTATATAAACCATCACCAGTAAATCAGGTAATTAAAATACTAAAATACTCCCTCATTTTCCAAGAAGTTCCTTAAGTCAAAGTATTGCTTATAACTGCTGCTATCACTCCTTTACACCAGTAAGTAGACACACAGTAAAACAAAACAAAAGCCACATGCAGTAAACAAACATGTAATGTTGCTGGATGATATGTTCATGTGTATTTCTCACATACTTTGCAATGCTTTTCTTTTGTTGCTGAATTCAAAGAGCAGCATTAGGGATTTGTCCTCATTTTCAGTCATTATCATTTGACAAAATAAATACTATCACACAATTCAGTACTACATAGTATTTATGATACTGGCATGTTATTTTGGTATTCACTGCATATTTGTGAGGGCAGGTACCACATTCAAAGTATGTAGTCTTTGCCCTCAGACTACTATTACACTACAAACCATTGTGCATGTCCATATATAAATAGTACATATGTGTTTTTTGAATACAATATTGTTGCCAGCGAGAGTAAGTCTCAGGTCCGACACTGGCTTCTCAAAGTACAAAGGACGCTACACAGGTATCTGTCAAAACACAAGTAGTTTATTTCCTGACAGCTAACAGCTGCACCTCTTAACTAGAAGGGCAACAAAACAAAGAAGTGGAATATCTTACGTCCCTTCGGCTAGCCGGGGATCCGGAGCCGGCTGTGGACGAAGTGGGAGACACTCTCAGCTTCTGAGGCACCAGTACCCAAAGCCCATCGGTGAGGTCCAAATTGCTGTGCTTTGGTGCAGCCTTAAATACAGTTTTCTTGTCTTGTTTGGCAGTTTGGAAATTTCCAGGGGTTACTCATTACATGTTGATGTAGGGCTCAGCTGTTAGTTATCGATCTGGTTCTGATCTGGTTCTACTTGTTCTTTGGCCTTGTTTACATGATCAGTGCATTAGGGTAAACAGGATTGTTTACGTGTTCTTGCCCTTTACCCTTATCTTACACTTGTTCTTGCTATACTAGCAACAATGCTTATCTTAAATGGCGTATGTTCCCAAAGACTTGCTTCTGGCTTATCAGATAAGGGGGAAGAATGCAGGCCTCACCACCCCTAAACTTGCACGTACAAAATTCTTCTGCAATTAATCCCTACAAATATTTTGTAGTTTTTACTCACATGGGCTAATGCAAATAGCCCTAATTCAAGATGGTATTTCTGTCCAGGACATAAAGTGCACAATCAAGACCCAGTGAAGTCAATGAGACTTGAACACATGCTTAAAGTTAAGCAGGCACCTTAACTATTATCCTCAATAGGTCAAAAGGGAATTAATTTTTGTGCTCATCACTCTTTACTTCTCTTTATAAGTAATAGATGAAACTGGATTTAGAGAAGTGGAATTAACGGGCATTGTTAGCTCTACTTATGTATTGCAGAGTGTTACACTGATTTCTACTTCTCTGGAACTAAATTTTGCATGACAGGGCTATGCAGTTGAAAAGCAGAAATAATATTTATCTTCTTTGTGTTACAAATGACCTTTCTGAATATTATTAATCAAATATGCATCTTAGAGAAAAACAAAAGTGGAGGAGTTATTCCTACCAGCAAAAAAGTAATAAAAAAATAACACCCAGTTCTCATATAGCACTTTTCATCTTTAGATGTCAGTCTTTTACATAGGGAGTGATTGTTCTTATCCCAGTTTTACTGAAAGAAAACTTTGGCACTGAGACAAAAGGACTTGCCCAAGGCCAGATAGCTGGCCAGTGGTTGAGCCAGGAAAATAATCTGTCTTCTGAGTCTAATGGCTCTATCCAATAGACCACCCAACTCATTAAAAGAGAAAAATTCTCACCAACATGTGCAGAATCTCTCTGGCTTTATATGCAACATCCATGTTAGCCAAAAAAAACCTATGATATGATATGTAGTTAACCAACCATACATCACATATACATGCAAGAGTTAGGTGTACAAATGCTCATAAAAAGATGTACTCTGTGAAGTATTTTTTAAAATATAATCTTTCCCCAATGTGGCAAAGTTCTGGCTGTGCCCCGTGGGTCTCGCGCTACTAGCAGATTAATATTAGCCTCAGAGACTCGCTGTGGTCCTATATACAACCCCTTTCTCCTCACAGAAGGCAGAGTGCACAGCTTACTGAGCCATACTCATCACAGGCTCATTCACGGTTTTGGGGTGAAAACCCCTTGATAGGCCTGGTCTCCCTTCTTGGGGAAGGTTTGTGGGGAGTTCTGGCCCACCCACTACTCTGGGTTCCGGTCCAGGGACCCTAAAGTCAGAGTAGCAGTCAAGATTGTTTTTCCTTCTGACTTGGCAGCTTTTTCCCTGGGCCAATTCCCCAAACAACCCCTCCAAAATGTCTCCCTCTGGTACCTGTTTACCAGCTCTCAGCTCACACTCAGCTTCTTGTTTCTTCCTTTCTTCTTCCAGTCCATCCCTCTTTGTCTTCCCCCTCTCCTTACCTAGGGGCGGCCTTTTAAAGCAACTCCACTGGCTATAATTGGCTACAGTTGTTGAGTTACTTGCCTGAGGGAACAGTCTAGTTAGCTAGCCCCAGGTATTTTCCTGCTTTCATTTTATTGCAGCAGGCTTTAGTATTTATTCTTGAAAGAGAAAACCACTTATCCTGTGCCCTATATACCTCCCTTCCACCAGTGTGGGGCAGGCTGGTGGCTTAGGTCTGTCACACAAATTTTTAAACTATGCAGGATAAGAAGTCAGAAGTATTGTTGTGGCATTGTCAAATCTATCAAAGACCTCCAAACCTTGGGGAAGTTGCCTATTCTACTTCCTTCAAAGCAAGAAGTGGAAGAAAATAATCTACTATATATCTGAGAGAATTTGTGCCTCTGTCTCTGTGTATGCCTGTCCATCTGTGGGTCCCTTTGTTCAAGAACATCTCAATAGTAAGAACTAGGACCACCAAATTTGGTGCGCAGCTTCCTCTAATCAAAACTTAAAGCAAGGTCAGGGGTTAGGTATGCCAAGATGATGGGATGTGCGTAGAATGTGATTGTTTCTCATCATTGGAAAGGGAGAGGGTATGATAGCAGAGACAGTTATACTCATGGATGACCACAGAGGGGCAGCAAATACCCCATTCCCTGGGAGTAGCTGGTATCTAGCAATATGGCCCCAGGATGGCCCTGGGGAGCAGCTGGTAGGGGAGCCTCTGTGCACTGTCACCCCTGTCCTGCACCTCCCTTCCCCTTCCTTGACTTCTGCATCTCCCACCCCTGCCTTGAGCCTCTCCTTGCCTTCCAGCTCTGATCCTGCAACCCCCACACTCCCATCTGCCTTCCCTGAGGACCCAAGCAACACTGGATAAGTCTACTGGTATTTACATATTTGACAGAAGAATGGTAAGGCTTAATTCATTAAGATCCTCTCATAGAAGCTGCTGAAATGTAAGCTATTGGCATCTATATAAAATGGTTACTTACTTTTGTAACTGTTGTTTTTTGAGATGTGTTGCTCATGTCTATTCCACTTACGTGTGCACATGCCACATGCATGGATTGTCAGAAAGTTTTCCATTAGCGGTATCCATCAGGTCAGCAGGGGAGTTCCCTGCAGTGGCGCCACTATATCGGTGCACATATACTCCCACTGGCCATCCTCCCACTCAGTTCCTTCTTGCCGGAATGCTCCGATGTGGTGGGGGGTGGGTGTGATATGGTACAGACATGAGCAACACATCTTGAAGAACAACAGTTACAAAAGTAAGTAATGTTTTTTTCTTCTTTGAGTTCTTGCTCATGTCCATTCCACTTAGGTGACACTAAAGCTAAAACCCCAAGAGGTGGGGTCGGAACCTACCGAGATGGACTGCAACACAGCCCTACCCACGGCAGCAATCTCTCTGGCATGTTGCATAATAGCATTGTAATTTGCAAAGGTGTGCACCAATGACCAGGTAACTTCTCTGCAAATCTCTATGATGGGAACCTGGACTGCAAAGGCCGTGGAAGATGCCTGTGCTCTCGTGGAATAAGCCATAATGGGCATAGCCAGAACCTGCATCAGCTCGTAGCACGCTCTGATACAAGCTGTGATCCAGGATGAGATATGCTGGGCTGACACAGGCTGGCCCTCATCCTGTCTGCTATAGATGCAAACAATTGAGGGGACTTACAGAAGGGCCTGGTCCTCTCTAAATAAAAAGCTAAAGCACATCTCACATCAAGCATGTGTAAAGCCTGTTCTGTCCCAGAACTGCGAGGCTTAGGGTAAAAAACAGGAAGAAAAATATCCTTGTGAACATGGAAGTAAGAAACCATCTTGAGCAAAAAAGCAGGGTGGGGGTGCAACCTGACCTTATCTTTAAAAAAGACCATGTACAGGGGAAGGGGGGAGTCCACTGATAGGGCCCTCAATTCCGACACTCGCCTGGCTGAGGTAATGTCACCAGGAAGGACACCTTCCAGGAAAGGTGCAGAAAGGAGCACATTGCCAATGGCTCAAGAGGGGGCCCATAATCCTTGTGAGAACCAGATTTAGGCCCCAAGAGGGCAAGGGCTTGCACACTTAGGGGTAGACCCTATCCAACCCCTTAAGAAAATGGTGCACCATAGGATCTGAGAAGAAGGTCCTGCCACCCGAGCCTGAATGAAAGGCTGAGATGACTGCTAGGTGCCTATGTACAGAGGTAGGAGCCAGACCCTGGAACTTGAGTCCCAGGAGATAATTCCAAGATAGTAGGCACAGGGGCCTCCATAGGAGAGAACCCCTTACCTTCTGACCAGAGAGTGAAGCGTTTCCACTTTGCCAGGTAAGAGGACCTTGTGGAAGACTTACGGCTTCCCAAGATAACTGCCTGGACCTGCTCCAAATACTGCCTCTCCATGGCCATTAGCCATGAAGCTTCCATGCCATGAAGTGCAGGGAGCTGAGGTTCGAGTGTCACAGCCTGCCGAACTCCTGGGAGATTAGGCCCAGGCCCAAGAGGAGGCCTAGAGGCCATTCCATTGAGAGTGCGAGAAGCTGATGAGGCCACGCTGGGGCTACCAGGATTATGGAGGCCTGAAATTCCCTGACCCTGAGAATTACTTTGTGGATCAGCAGAAGGGGAGGAAGGCCCCAAGGCCAAAGGATCATGAAAGCATCCCCCAGAGGCCCTGGGTTGAACAGGGAGCAAAAATGGGGACACTTCCTGTTGCAGCAGGTCATGAACAGGTGGGGAAACCCCCACATGCGGAAAATAGACAGGGCTACATGCACTCTGAGGGACCACTCGTGGCCCTTGAAGGAGCTGTTGAGGCTATCCACTAACCCATTCTGGGCCCCCAGAGAGGTGAATACTGTGAGCCATGCAGAACTGGCCAGAACCCAGCAGTCTGTCATAGTGAGCAACCAGGCATGGTGGAAGAGGAAAAGGTGATTGGTAAAAGGCCTCTGGTCTGAGACTGGTGCACTGTCCTCACTTGCACCTTCGAAGATTCGGCCTAGGGCCCTGGGACTTGCAGGAATGGCCCACCCCCTGATCAGAAGACAAGTGGGAAGGACACCTGCTGCTTCTATTATTATTATTGCAGCCCCTGCGTCTAGAAAAATCTGACCTGGAATGAGTGGGACAGAACCCTTGGGAGGGAGCACCTCTGTGGGGCAGGAGTGTAGATGCCTAAGGACCTGAGAGTCGCCCTAGAATCCTTCAGCCCATGGAAGCTAGTATCGGTCCATTCCGAAAACAAGCCCCCATCCTCAAAGGGCAGGTCCTGACTGTTGTTCTGAACTTCTGCTGAGATGCCAGACATATGAAGCCATGTGTCCCTGCACAGGACCAGACCCATTGCCGTGGTATGGGCTGCCACATCTGTGGAGTCCAGGGCTGCCTGGAGTGCTGCCTAGGACACTACCTTGCCCTTCTTGGACAAGGCCCTGAACTCCTGCTTCAAGTCTTGGGGCAGCGACTCAATAAATTTGTCTATAGCTGCCCACGAGTTGAAAGCATACCTTCTTAGGAGGACTTGCTGGTTAGCAAATCCTGAGTAAGAGACCCCCCTGAGATGTGGGCCTTGCGACCCAACAGGTCTGATCGCTTGGCCTCCCTGTTCTTGGGGGTAGGGGAAGGTTGGTCCTGGCACTTGTGGTAGTTAGCAATCGGTACCACTATCGAGCCCAGCAGCACATGTGAGAACAGGTCCTCATGGCCTGCCTGGGGGACAAAGTACCATTGTTCTGCCCTTTTGTCCGTAGGCAGAGTAGATGCTGACATCTGCCAGAGAGCCTTGGTGATTTTGCCCACCATCTTATTCAAAGGCAAGGCCACACAAAATGGCACCTCTGCATGGAGGATGTCGATTGTTGGGTCAGAGTCCTCAGAGGCCCGTTAAAGATGGACCCTGAGGCTTTGGGGCAGTCTCCAGAGGAGTTCTTCATGGGCCCAGGAGTCCATGTCCGGTATAGATGAAGAGGCCAACCCTATGGCCTCTTTAGGGGAGGATGATGAGTACTTGCATGCCATTGAGTCCTTCAGTTCATGCAGCTGTTCCGATGCCTGAGAAGGGGCAGACTGCCCCAACAGACCTTGGTCACTGCCACTCTCCAACAAGGGCAAAGGGGATTCACCCCACACTGCCGAGGCCTGTGGTGTCAGGGCACTAGGTAATGGGGTGGCCAATGGTGGGGTCCGGATCCCCAAATGCAAGGATCCTGCCATGGAGGGAGCACTCCCTTTGGCCTGATGGTACGCCCAGAGGTTCCAAACAGCCACTGGCCTGGATGCTGCCACTGTGGAGGCTAGGTCTGCGATTGGCCTGAGACACTATCATGGTGCTCAGCTGGGATCAGCGCCGGGAATCCGAGTGGCACTGGGAGTGGAAGCGAGAGTGCAAGACCTTGGACCGCACCAATTCTGCATCAGAATCCAACAAGTAGTCAGACTCTGACCAAGGCGGGGCTGAGGCCGGACCCAGGGATCAGTGCCACTCCCCATGCCGAACCATGGACACTGGCTTGGCCCCTGTCACAATGGCAGTGGGGGCATCAGGTGCTCCGGTGCCGTGGACTGGGCCAGCGGGATGAGCCTGCTAGATGCCGAGCTCTCTCTGGACTCCTGAGATAGCAAGACCACTGGTACCAAAGGACCTGTCGGTGCCAGCATAGATGTGAGTACCGGGGAGCGCAGCACCGCATGGGGTGCTGGTGTCAAGGACGGTGCAGGGGAAGGGGATGCAACAGGCGAGCCCCAACCCAAACAAATTTATCTAACTATTTAAACTGGTACTTAACAGGGAAAACAACTTGGAAAGAGCAAAAGGATTCAACTAGGTGCTACCTGCTCTAAAGGCTTGTGGATACCTCTGACAGCACGCTTTCAAGCAAGTGAGAAAGGAGCTCCAACAACCGTCACAGACGGTAAGAAGGAAATGAGGGGGTGGAGGGTCAGCAGGGGTATATATACACTGATATAGTGGCACCACTCCAGGGGGGTCCCCTGCTGGCCCAACAGGTACCGCTAACGGAAAACTCTCCGACAATCTATGCACGCAGCATGCACACACCTAACTGGAATAGACATGAGCAAGCACTTGAAGAAGAACACTACTTACTAATGTTTATAATTATAGTTCCAATGTAGTCTAAATAAGTTTTATTTCTAGTCTACTTTTATGTTGAGTTATACTGGGGCTCTTTTGTTGATTAATAGCGTCTAGACCTTTCTTTTTCTTTGTTAAGTGTTATCTTGTGCCTGCCTAAAGTGATTAACCAAAAGAGCAGAAGTCAAACTGGTTTAATACAAGTTTGTTTTGTTTTCTTATATTGATGTAATATCTATAAATGATCTAATTAACTGAGTGAATTAAGTGGAAAGCAAGTGTATATTATGATGATTTTGTTCTTTTATGATTAAGTGTTTATTTGTAGCATATTTTATTTCATATTCCATTAATTTTATAACTGATCACATTCTGGTCTTCAAAAGAAATTTCTATCTTTCATTTGTAAATTCATATTATAGTTGATGGATTAAATTAATCTTTCACAAAAACATTCAAGTGCTATTGAATTTTTAAACAATTAAAATGTGTCCCAAATTTAAATAATTACATGAAATTAACAGTCCTTTTAAAGAATCCTGAATTTATTGAGACACATTTATCATATTCATGAAATCAACAGTATTGTAGTGGATTCATTAAATCAGTATAAAAAAGACTAACAAAAGGTTAAGTGGACATTACCTAGCACAAAACACAAAATTAACATTACTTTACTGGATTAATTAATTTTTTCCCAACACTGTTTCATGAATCAAATAGGAGGCTGGTGATTTAATGATAAGCATTGACATACAGTTTTCATGACTTCCATATGACTTTGAATTTCACAAAGGCATGTAAATCAGAGTACTCTTGTAACTGTTTTTAAAAGAGCAATAGAAATGCATTTATTTAATGAAGCCTTCATTTTTGCCAATTCTAGAAAGAGTAGTTTGAAAAAATCAGTTTAAAGTATTTAATCAAATCAGTGGAACACATCTATTATATATTCTAAAATTGTGGCCCATTCAGATCAATGGCAAAATTCATGTTGACTACAATATCTATAAAAGTGATACCATCACAGGAACTAACCACATAAGTCACAACATCAGGAGCTCATATAACATCCTCTAATGCGATATACACCATCAAATGTCAGCAATGCCTCTCTGTTATGTATACTGGCCAAACCGTTCAATAAGGCTAAATGGACACAAAACAGACATCTGAAATGGTAACACACATAAACCTACAGGGGAACATTTTAACCTACCTGATGACTCAATCACAGATTTAAAAAGTAGCCATTTTTCTACAAAGGAATTTCACTAACTAATTATAGAGAGTGTCTGCAGAACTGGAATTCACCTTGAAATTTGACCTTGTTAATCTAGGCTTGAATAAAGACATTAACTGGTTGGTACATTACAAAGCCAATTTCTCCTGCCTCTGACATGTGCATTTTCAGATCAAAAGCTATGAATGGGACACATCCAGCCCTCTCAATTAGCTTCATTAACACGGGTCCTACTATTGACAGGTACTACTTCTGCTGTTTTTATATATAGATATAGATCTTGTTTTCTGTTATTTCTACCCCAATTTATCTGATGAAGTGGGTTTTACCTATGAAAGCTCATGATCCTATATATTTTTGTTAGACTAAGATGCCACAGGACTACTCATTGTGTTTAAAATTACAGACTAACACGGCTACCCATCTGAGACTTTTACACAATAGGGTCCATATTTCACCTATAACATGCACTGCTTACAATCCTGTAGATATTCTCTTGAAAAAAACCTTAATGATTTCAAGGGTTGATACATACAGAACATAAAAGTATTATCCTTTTATCCTTGAAAAACCTTTGCAACAGTAAAAATTGTTAACATATAAAGTCAAATTATAATTGAAGAAGCAAGATGTTTCTTGTATTATTTGTGAGAAATCTCAGTGTTACCTTATCAGTTGAGCAGTCACTGAATGTCAAGTTGCCAAACACTGCACTTGGAACTATGATTCCACCTATTGTGTTCAGTACAATGGGGTCTATATTTAAACCAAGAGCCATTAACTGGAGTTTTATTGTCATGACTTTTTTAAACCCACAATAAATTATAAGCTTAGAAAAAAATGTATATATAGTAAGGAAGTTAATGAACTATCAAAATCTGTGAGTAGCCTTTTCATTTGACACTGATTAATTTATTCATTGTTTACAGTAACAATTATTTAAGTTTTCTAGACAATAGGATGCAACATCAGTGCATTGTGTAGAGATAAACTATATGCAATTATTTTCTCTGAATTTGTTTTATTCAACTTATGAGAAGTGTTTTTCATCATCCAGCTTTTTTCTCCTCATTTACCTTTCTCTACTATGGAAGGTTAAAAACCAATCAGAGACATAGTCTTTACAACTGACTGGAAACCAAAGTTCTTCACAGGGCTACCGACAGGGAGGCAGGCAGGCAAAGGGGAGCAGCTGCCCCAGGACCTGGTGATTTAAAAGGCTGAGGGGCTCCACGTGGCAGCTGTGGCAACTAGAGTTGCAGGCCTTTTAAATTGCTGCTGGAGCCACAGATGGTGCTAAGGGCCGGGCATGTGGGGTGGGGAGCTAGTCCCAAACTCCACACCCTCTGGCTGAGGCCCCACCCCTTTTGGGGCCCAGAGCTGAGCTCCCCCTCCCCCTCCCCCTTGCCCAGAACCCAGCAAAGTCTATTGCTAGCCCTGATTGTCCATAGAAATAATGTTAGGTGAAGCTGTCCTAAATGACATCAGGATGTGTGGTTTCCACAATGTTACCATCACCCTGTAAGGCTCTGGAATAAAGATCAATCCCTCACTCTGGACCTCCTGCTAGATACTTTGCACTGTCAGTAGGTCGTCAAACAGACACACTTTTTGGTAATCTTTAAAGATATTCTTTTATCACTCAAACTTTTAAATCCATCTGACAACTATACTGTACATATACTAATTATACAAGTTATATTTTTCTACAGTCAACCAAAGCATCAGAAAAATATTTTGCCAAAATGGTGCTTGTCAAATATCTATATAAATGTTATGTGACAGACCCACACATAATTTAGAATGATCTGAAGCCCTCTAGCTGAACAACAGCTAACCTACATGGATGTGTGATCTTTTTACCTTATTCTTATCTTCCCTCCTACTGTTTGTCACATTCACTTGAAGCACTTTGTTTCAAGTTAGACTGTAAGCTCTTCAAGGCTTATTCTTGTATCTATTTATTTGTACAGAGCATAATACAAGTGAACTCCTAATACTGAATGGGTCTTTGATTGACTGGGTCTTTCGGTGCTATGTCCATATGATACAAGCAAAAATAATAAACAATAGTTGAAGCCTTCCCTCCGTGGTCACCTCATGTATTGTTAAGCTTTTTAAAAAAAGAATCAATATAAACACCAGAATGTAGATGATATAGCTACTGCAGTTGAATACAAGACTGGCATAGTAACTTTCTTTTGGCTTAAAATTTGGTCTATAAAATATCTTGACTGCAAATCAAAGGTTGTTCAATATTTATTACAGCCTGAATAAATTACTGATAGGTGAACACTGTGCATGCAATGTGTTCCTTTGTCACTTTAAGGCTTCTGCTCTTGCATTGGTTGAAGAGAAAATGTTGCACAAATCTAATGAAACAGCATGCAAGTCTCTTTCTGACTAAAGATCAGTATATTTCCTCTGGGGAAGTTCAAACCACAATCTTTTCATGGAATTGAACCAACCTGCATGCAGTGAAGTGGAACATAAGCATTCAGAATAATTGAAACAGACTCTCAAATGGAAGTTCCCTTCCCAATCCCACTTTGATTTTCTCCCTCTTATGAGGAGGGTTAATAGGTGGAGCTACATAATATTCTTCTCAAGTCAACCTAGTGATTCTATTAACAGCATTTCCACTGGATTTTATTTTATTTGTAATTGTACTTCATTGAAACGAGAGCAGATACATGCATGGAATTAAACAAGAGACTGCAACTTTTATTATATCTTTAACATGAGGGAAGGACGCTGCCTGTCCATCACCCATACTTTCCTAATCCAAGTATTTAACGAGTTTTATTGCAGGGATCACAGGGTTCTTAAAAATATAACCCATAACATGGGGTAAGATCTCTTCAGCCAAACCCTCCCCACCGCCAGGGCTCAGCCCTGAGTCCTAGCACCCTCCCTCCATGAGAAACACAGAAGGTGCAGCAAGAAAGGGATCTTGGCCCAGGTCTCACCCTGTCATATGAGCCAAAGGCCATCAACAAAATCCAATATATTTTATCTATGGAAACCGTTCATTAAATTCTCTTAACCACCTTGGAATCTGGCTGATGGTTGTGATGAGTAAGCAACCCCAGCCAAGTATCTTGGTAAGATACCATGTACAGTCTTGCTTTAACTCACAATAGCTAGCATATATGCAAGGAAAGCAAAACACTCCCTTGTCCTCTGTCAACTGGCCCAGGAGGAAAAAAATCTGTTCTTGATTCCTTAAGTAGTTGATAAGCTAGACCTCACAGCACCTGTCAGGTTGGGTTCCACTTCTAGTTTGGGTGGGTAAAATGAGTTGCTTGAACACAGAGTTGAAAGAATTCCACATGGATCCTATATTCGTCCAAATTCTGGAACCCAATCAGAACCCCTCTCAGCTGCTAATGGTTTCTAGAGACTGCCAAAGGAGGAACGACCTATTGTTCCTTGGCAAGTACCACTTCTTTGCTAATAGGGCTATCCTCCTTTCACCACTGGCTCCATCCATTTCCCGTATATAAGAACATAAGAACAGCCAGTTCTGAGTCAGACCAAAAGTCTATCTAGCCCAATATCCTGTCTTCCCACAGTGGCCAATGCCAGGTGTCCCAGGAGTGAACAGAAAAGGTAATCACCACATGATGTCTCTCCTATCATCCATTTTCAGCCTCTGACAAACAGTCTAGGGACACAATTCCTAACCACCCTGGCTAACAGCCATTGATAGACCTAACCACCATAAATTTATCTAGCTCTTTTTGAACCCTGGTAAAGTTCAAGTTAAAGAGGCAAAGCAACCTCTGCCTGTGATGGGCCCAGGCTCACCGTGGACAGAGGCTGCTGTGCATCCCAAGGAGCAGCCTCTGTATGTGGCAAGCCTGGGCCCACCATGGGCAGGTCCCGCTGCCATGAAGCACCCTCTGCCTGCAGCAAGTCAGAGCCCACCCCGGGCAGAGGCTGCTTTGTGGCAGCCTTCCCTCCCTCCCCCCCCCCATGCTGCTGACTCTGATAGAGGCAGCAGCGAGGGGGGCAGGCAGTACCACAGATTCAGTGCAGGGGGAACCGGCTTTAAAGCTCAGCTCCTGCTTTCCTCACCCTCCATGCTGCCTCTGATACAGAGGCAGCAAGGGGAGGGGGGGAGATATGAGTAGTCAACTAGATTAACCAATAAGCCTAAGCTTATCAGTTAATTGTCTGCTCGACTACTTGTTCACATCCCTAATATGATCCATGAGGAAATTATATTCCCCTCCTCACACAGTGTATTTTAAATACAGAAATGCATTTAGCATGCTGGCTAAAGCATTTCAGTGCCAATAAACAAAGGAGAAACAGTGGAGACAAACTACTGTTGTATAAGGATTTCTTCCCTTTGGTGTGTGTGTGTACATTATGGCCTGGTCTTTCAGGGCATAAAGCAATTCCTCATCTCTGCAAACTTCCTCATCTCTATCCACCATTACTAAGACATTATATAGAAATTCATTGTCAGAATTTTGGAATAAGCAACCAATGAGATGATTCTGTGCCTTCTTCACCCACATTTAATTTATAAAAATGGAGATATTTGTCCATGCATCACCCTCTGCTTCACATTCAAAGGATTCCTGAGGAAGTCTGGGCACAGTTAGTATATATAATAAAAATTAATCATCAAGAAATAATTCTGTAAGAAGTTGGGATTTGGGGGTCCATCCATTAATTGTCCCTCCAATATACTGGAGGATTGTGTGTACATACCAGTACACTTTATCAGATGCCATTTCTGTCTCTTTTCCAGTTATTTAACGTAGAATCCAGAGTGACCAAAACAACTGAACAGAATACTCAAAACAATTATTTGAGGGAGTTAGGATGCTTCCCCCCCATTTGCAAATTATCAGCAAGCAGACAACAATGTCCGTTAAGCTACCAGAATGCATTATGTGAATAAATGATGTATTGAGGCAACTGGGACAGATATACCATCCAACACTTCACAGTGTAGTGAACAGAATTTTAACTGCCTAGTCAATTGTCCTTTTCCACTACTCTGTATCCATATTGCTATTTTACCTGAGACTATGTTAGTACATTAATCATTATGTACCTTAATCTGAAATAGCAACTGTAACATCATCTGATTAGATAAAGAGTCTAAATGCAGACACCTGTGCTGCAGCAAATGTTTTGGATTTTAATCAATAACACACTTTTCCAACAGTTTTCACTATTTCACCCTCAGAATCAAGACAAATTCAGCAAAATGAGTATACACGTTTGTTATAATACATTATATCCTGCATATTCACACTGTACCTTATATGTCAAAGCCCATGTTTTCAAATACATTTAACATGACTTATTGACAGAAAATCAGATGAACTAACAAATTACTTTTCTGAGCCCCTCTGCAGCTCCTTGGCTACAGTGTTTTACTAAATTCAGCTGTTGCAGGAGAACTGATTTGAATCTCACAATGCACTGACATGTACACATTCATAATAAATAATTTCCAGCCCTATCTCACACGTATCATAGCTCTCTGGATGATGCTTGACAAGAGAAGTCCCATGCTGAGCAGTGAAGCTGGAGAAAAGGAATCACTGTTGGCAGGCTGTTTGAAAGCAAGTAGAACAAATAAATATTACATGGCTGATGCACTGTTCTTTGGAACAATCAAAGCTTTCAGACTTGACTGTTTACTAAAGGACTATTGGCAATTTCACGATAATCCCCCAATTTAGAGCTTTATGACTCATCTATATAGCTTCCAGTAGTCTGAAGAATGGCATACAAGATATAGCAAGGGATCAAAAACTTTCAGTGGAAAAAATTGACAGAAAAATTTAAAGAGGTTATTTTAACTTACAGGAATACAAAATAAAACAGAAAATCATTTGCTTTGGACATGTCTGTGCCTAAAAGGAAGCAAAAAATAAAAATCAGAATCATAGAATACTAGAACTGGAAGGGGCCTCAAGAGGTCATCAAGTCCAGTCCCCTGCCCTCACAGCAAGACAAAGTACTATCTAGATCATCCCTGATAGATATCTATCTAACCTGCTCTTAAATATCTCTGCTTGTAGTGAGGTGTAGTGCTCACTACAAGCAGTAGCCCCATTTTCTCCAATCTGCATACACGCATTTGTGATATTTTGAATGATTAAGCTTTTTGATCGTGAACTCTCCAAGGTAGAAAACGTAACTTCACATATTTTACTAAATGGTAGCATATTTTGTGGTACGGTGAAAGAAAATGCTAAGGGTAAGATTTTAAGATGTGACAACATGAGTAGGTGTTGGGTTTGTGAATCAATTAACTGATATTCCTTTGTTTCCTCAATGCCCAAATATGATGTGTTCTCTGAAGTTTTTAATCTATGTTGGAACTATATTAGAATACTGTTTTGTCTTTTGTTGGTTATTGTATGACCATATTGACTGCATGCTAGATTATATATATTCTGCTATATGTCTGATGAACAGCCTCATTGCCATTACATATATTTTAAATAATCTTTTAAATTGTTAGTATGTTATTACATTTGAAAATAGATAGAACTGAAAAATGTACCAACTATAAAGTTTGATTGAAAGTCCTTTGTAATATATATGCATTACAGTTTCCTAATTAAAATATTTTCATAAAGGTTTTTGTACTAACTGTAGCATGCATCCTAAATATAATAATATACTACGTAATTACATGATTGAACAGATTGATTCATTCTGATCTGTTGCATACTTTTTATACTTTGTTATACCATTTGTAAATAGAAATGTAACTGATTGACCAGAGAGGTTCTGAAGCAGATGCTATGATATAATTAGCTACAGAAAATACAAGATTTAAAAAACACAGAGTAGGATGAAGCTTTACTGGCAGCTGGATAAAGAAGTGAAAAAATATATATTGCTTTTTCTAAGAGGAAAGGAAAATTCTAACATTCACATCTTTTCTAGTTCTTTGCTCCTGTCCAAGGGTAAGCATTACATATAAATTATATTCTAGGACTGTATCTTCTATCAATATTTTTGCACAGATGCAGTGAGAATTGTAAAATATACTGCTTTAGTCATATGGACAATGGATGGAATAAACATTAAATGCAAAGGATATATTTGTAATCACAAGCAAATGCAAAATGTTAACTTAATTCTAATTCAGAGAATACTGAGATAATACTAATTCATTCCCCAGAAATCCTTGTTTCAGCTAACCATTGGTTAAACAAAGCATACATCATTTGTGTGATAATGGGACAGTTATTGGTATGTCATTTGGGCATAATTGTGTAGTCTCTTTTCAAAGCATGGATTTACATAGAAGATGAACAGGAGAGCTGACACAACAGAAACTCGTGGAAAGCTGCCTAAGAAATGCTTGGGGCAGACAACACGTTGTCATTCTCTAATTGAAAAAAAGTGGAATCTACCTCCTCCACCACATGATTTAGGCAGGTCAACAAAATATTAACAAAACATGTAGATGGTGGTATGAGCTTTCATGGGCAAAACCCACCCCTTCAGATGACCAGAGTATAAGAAGTCCAGATCCAAGAATAAATAAGAGAAGGAAGGAGAGGAGGAGAAGAAAAAAGGGGAAGGGAGGAAGAAAAAGAGAGACAGTTCAAATAGTTACAAGAGGCTGTTAAGGTTTTTGTGTATTGCCTTTTCGGATATCAGATTTGTGTCCATTAATTCTTTCCCGTAGAGATTGTCCAGTTTGGCCGATATACATTGCAGTGGGGCATTGCGGGCATTTGATGGCACAGATCACATTAATGGATGTACCTGAAAATACCATCCTGGCCACCATAGACGTAGAAGCTCTTTACACCAACATTCCACATGAAGACGGATTACAGGCTATCAGGAACATCATCCCCAATGACAGCACTGCACACCTGATTACAGAGCTCTGCAACTATGTCCTCAACCACAATTACTTCCAATTTTCTTCAAGTCAGCAGCACAGCTATGGGCACCTGCATGGCACCACAATATGCCAACATCTTTATACCTGACCTTGAACAACGTTTCCTCAGCTCTCACCCCCTAAGACTCTTACTCTACTTACGCTACATCGATGACATCTTCATCATATGGGCCCATGGGAAAGAAACCCTTGAAGAATTTCATAGGGATTTCAACAACTCCCACCCACCATCAACCTCAGCCTGGATCAGTCCACATGAGAAATCCACTTCTTTGACACTACAGTACTATTAAATGATGGACAAATTTCTACCACCCTATACTGGAAACCTACCGACCGCTACACTTACCTTCATGTCTCTAGTTTCCATCCCAGACACATTTCCCAATCTATTGTATACAGCTAAGCCCTTCTGGGCCTGTCTTGAAGTTTTTAAAGTTTTTCCTGTTACAGACTAACTCAGCTACCCCTCTGAAGCTTTTCAACAAAATATTGTTAGTGGTACTAAAAGCTGATAAACCTAAAAGGATTAGCATGGAAATGTGACTCTATAATAGGAGAAAGATAAACCTAACTAACTTGTGTAGATACCATAACAACTTCAGGCCTAAAACTGTAATAAAAAGATTCAAGGAAGCAAACTTTGCCATAGTGGCGTTGCCAAATCCATCTCAATATTCACCAAAAAAAGACACAGCAGAGACACGGCATCATCAGTTGATGGCTTCTTAGGCAAGAGCCTACAACTTTTAACATAATAGAAGTTTGCAACCTCCTCTCCATAGGAAGGCATTAACATCTGCACTAAGCCATGGATCAGTGTTACCACACTCAATTTTACTACCATTGAGGGGCATTAATCCACAAAGAACCAGCCAGTTTTCAGGGAAAAGACAATGCTTTTCACAAATGGATCTACTACAACTAAAGCAGGAAGTCTGATCCAAATCAATTTCATCTGTGAATTAACTGGAAAATTAGTCATCATGACAGAGGTCTGACACAGAGTGGACTTAAACAAAGCAACCACCCTCCAGAAGAATTTCCATGCACTGAACTTCAAATGTGCAATAGTAAAAGAGTTGGACAGAATTCCTCCTGTGGCAAATAAAAACCTCCTGTGAACAATTCCAGTGCATGGAATGATACAAAAGGCATGAACCTGGCTACAGTATAAAGGCTTCAGGATTGGGATATTTGCACCTTCCCAAAAGCTAGAGAGGTGGGTTTTTTATCTTTTTTTTTGAGAGAGAGAAAATGACTGTTTACATAAGTGAACAAGTATTTAAATACAGTAGCTGCACCCAGTTATTATATTTCACTTAGTAAACTGATGAAAAAAATACAAGATCAGATAACCTCTTTACAGAAGTATTAGAAGTGCTTGAGGATGCTGGGTCTGGAAGCATATTAGAAGTGTGGATATAAACACTCCCTACTAGATTCTCATGGAGCCTGCTACTATCTCTGCAGGGTTGCATACCAGTAAAGTGAAGTTGCTCCACTAAGAGTTCGGCCTCTAACTGTTGATGAATTGCCTAAGAGGAAAAGTTTTGCACTAAGAAGAGCAGTTTTCACCAGCCTAAGCTACTCTACTTTCATCCTTTGCCATGGAAACACTGCAGTCAACAACAAACATTATAGGGAGCACAGTCTAGTAAATCCAGCACTCAGATGGTATTCAGGAGATCTGGATTCTATTTCCAGCTCTGCCACCAACCTGCTGAGTGCCCTTGGCCAAGAGCTCCCTCCCTTCTCTCCATGCATCAGTTTCTCTAGCTGTAAAATAGGGATAGTGACTAACTCATTTTTAAAGTGTTTTGAGATCTATGGATGAAAAGCATAAATTAGGTATTATATTGTGGATTCTGATGCTGACCTGCTCTATGGCCTTGGACAAATGATTTCACCTCTGCTTCACATTCCGATCCCATGCATGTCTTGTATACAGAAGTCTATAGGAAAACTGCCTGCATCCTAAGTTCTGATTAAGCAATTTGGGACAGATCCTATCCCTTACCATGTGATTATACACGGTCTACCACAATGGGACTTTGATCTCAATGCTACTGCAAATGGAAATAAAAATAATACTAACAAACAAGGCAAAACAGTAGAGTTTTAACTTTTTTTTTCTTTAGTCATTCAAAACACTAAGTTTCTGCATGAAAAACATTTCAGATATCTCTGTCAGGAACTTGACTGATAGTAATAAGTAGAAATATTCTTGGAATGAAAATATCTGGAAAGGAAAGGAAATTATTAAAGATTTTATTATTCCCTTGTTTGTGCAACAATTTCTCAAATATAACAGGTAATAGTCACAGCGGTTACACATAAAACTAATCTTGAATAGTGCTACATGGGCTGTTTCATGCTAGCTTTTTAAATAAAATGCTTGAACAGTAAGATATAGTATTCTGTATATATACACCAGACCTTTGGAAAAAATAAATCAATAGAATTCTGTTTTACTGAATGTCACAGAAGTTAAAAGCTGGACTGGATGTGATAAAAGTATAATACAGGCTTCTACTAAGCCTTTTTGAAACTATCCATTCACTCAAATTATTGAGCAACAAAACTAGTAAACTGATGAACTGTTTTAGATGCCATTTGTCTCAATCTCAGAGATTCAGGAAGTTTGCTGTATTTCTGTCATATTCTCCTTGAGAAAAACACAAAGAAAAACACCAATATTTTCTATGACAACAAAATATTCTTTAAAACAGAGGTCTGATTCAGCAAACCCTTACTAATCCAAACAATTGCTACACACGTAGCCCCAGGCCAAATTAACTCTTCTGGAGACCCAGAGATATGAGATTTTATGGGGCCGTCTAGGCTGTGGGGTGGAACCAAAATTAGGGGATCAGTGTGCAGGAGGGGGCTGTGGGTTGATGCAAGAGGATGGGTGCAGTGCAGCAGGGGGTAAGGATGCCAACTTGGAGTTCAGACTTGGGTTAGGCTGAGGCATTTGGGGTGCAGGGGCTCCAGGCTGGGGTCAAGTGATTTGGAGTGCATGAGCAGGCTCAAGGCAGGAGGCTGGGCTGGGAGTGTGGGGTCTGAGCAGGAGTATGGGGGGTCTGAGTATGAGAGGAAGCTCAGGTGTTGGAGGTGGGGTCTTGGAGAGAGTTAGGGTGTGAGAGGGATTTGAGGTGCAGGGTCTGGAAGAAATTTACGATGTAGGAGGGGCACAAGGTATGGGCACTTACCTGGGGCAGCTCCCATTTGTTGTGTGTGTGTGTTTGGGTGCGGTGGTCAGAAAGTCTCTCTGTATGGCCCACTCTCACTGGCGGGCACTGCCCCATGCAGCTTTCATTGGGTGGGAATCACAGCCAATGGGATCTGTGGGGGGCAGCACCTGTAGCTGAAGATGGTGCCAGGAAAGAGCTTCCTGGTGCAGTGCTCATCACAGCAACTCAGCTTGAAGGGAAGAGGAACAGCAGTGCACAGCCACCAGTCCCCAGTTATGGGCCCCATTTGCAGGAAATTAGTAACTTCCACTCAAACCAAAAAGAGTTACTTGGCCTCGCGGTGAGTTAATCAGACTAATTTATTGGAGAACTTAATGGAACTCATAGTATCGAACCATCCATAGTACCCACAGTATTTAAGCTCAGCACAGGCATTAAGAATCAATTTTGTGTAACCCTTATGCTGAATATCATGTGTTCACACAAGTAATCTTAATGAAGTCAAAGGTATTATTCAACAAGTGTGTACTAGTCTGTATATGGCATACAGTATCTGGTTCTAATGAATAAGGATTGTTATAAAATCCACTGACATTTACAGAATCCACAAAATAAGAGAATTTCCCCTCAAGTTTCAGTATCTCTGTGAGGTAGAGAACAAATGGAAAATGAGCACAGAACAAGTCAAGTAACATGCCAGATTTCCCACCACACAGGTACATGCATTAATCACAAAATTATTTCCTCCCATGTGAACCCTATTGTGCTACTATATTGAGCCCTCTCTCACTGTTCCTTAGGTCTCTCATTTCCAAAAAGACGACGTGAGCAGGTAAAGCCCCTCTACAGCTCCTCCTTTTTTCAGCCCTCTCTGGAGTCAGCTCCCTCTACTCTCTCCTTCAGCCCTAGCTTGGGAACACATCCCTTTCTGCTCTTCTGCTCTCTCACAGTTCTCATTCCCTTCTCCTGACTCGCTCAGTCCTTACTGACTCCTGGCTGACATTTTATAGCCTCCCAGATGATGCTAAGCCCTCTTAATTGACCAATCTAGGAGCAACTGAACTGGAACAGGAAAGCTGAGCTCAGCTTCATTTAATGGGCCCACTCTGTCACAGCCACACATAAAACCTCCCATTGACTATCGTGGGTGTTCCAGGTGCAAAATAATTGCAGGACTTACCCAGAAAAGTAGTAACCATACAACTAGTGAAAAATGGTATTTCCATTTGAGCAAATATCAACAAACTCTAAACAATAACCTGCATTCTGACAGAGAAAAAGTTCATGCATTTTGTTGAAAATATTTTTAACAACATTTATTAGCATTTTATACCTTATTTACACAAACAATAGAGAGGAATTTTGAATGTGTTTAAGCAAGATCTGTTATCGGTACCAGAAACATAGGCCTTGTACACTAGAGTCTGACCCATTCGCTGTGACCCAATATACTTTTAATTTTTTCTCGGATCTCTAAAATAACAGAGATGTGATTCCAGCTAACTGACACAACAATTGTTGGATGAACTTGTGAAGGTCTTGCACTCAACCTCTTTCTGTAACACACTAACTTTTGAATGCAGTATCCAATAAATTCCAGAATTTCTGGAATTTTTCCAGTCATCAATGGCTAGAATCACGTTGATTTTAAGGGAAATCAGAACACTGAGAGGGGGAAAATGAAGGATGCATGGAGTCACTATTAGCCACTGTCAGCCTCAAGCACCTCTGAAATTGTCTGTATATCAGACAAATGGCTGATGGCACCTATTAAGAATGATTTAGTTGGGATTGGTCCTGCTTTGATCAGGGGGTTGGACTACATGACCTCCTGAGGTCTCTTCCAACTCTAATCTTCTATGATTCTAAAACATGTTACCTTTGCTCTGTCAGCAACAACATTTTTAGCAGATAAGAAAGCACTCTTGTGTTATCCCATTTGTTCCAGGCATTTATTGGTCAGATGTACATGTCTCCTTTGATTTATTTTCTGAATCACCTTGCCAGAATTTTGAGTTGAAAGAAACCCACATAATGAGGGGAAGGGAAATATTATTTCTTCAGTGGGCCAGGGAAATACCATTTCCCTCCCTCTCTACCACACTTCAAGTTAATTCTCCCCTAAACTGAATAATTTTTCCTGGTTCCCACTACTGCATGTGGGAATCTTATTTAAAGGGAGTCCTGGGGACAGCCACTACATGTTGCACAGTCATCCTGCTAGGGAATAATGGAGATGCAAAGTTTTCATGAAGCCTTTCAAACAACAATTGGATACTAATCTCTAGACTATTTAGGTTTGTATACCATGACCATAACCATGATATCTCCCCCTTATCCATTTCACAAGCAGTTGGGAGACAACCAATCACGATAGTTAATTTCTCTCTGTTGATAAATGTTGACTTTTCCATGACTCTTCCCTATATGTACACCAAGTTCTTTAAAATCCCTTATTTTCCTTCAGTGTATTTGCAGCAATATCTATTATTATGAGAATTATTCTTAATAAATATCCCTTAATTCAGTATTGGTACAGCCTCATTACTGCTTCTTTTGTCAATCAATATATAACTCCTGACAAACCAACTGAAACTGGAAGAACCTTCCACTTCTTTTCAATCTAAGTTATTCTTGTTCTAGTTAAGCATTCTGTGCTTTCCAGACTGACATAATACCAATACAAGAGATACATCCAAAGCATTCTCTGCAGAGTTGCTGTTTCCTGTGCTACCAACTGAAAAGATACTAAGAATGTTAATTCACTTCAGAGAGTGTCCTGAAAATCCAGAGAGTCAGTGGATGGAAAGCAGAACTCTCACTGAAAAAAATAGAAAGTTTTAAAATAGTCTTCCTGATTTTAAAATACTTTTAATTTGTTTAAATCTAGTAAGTAGAACTCAGTCTTCCAGAACTTATTCATCAAATCAAAAAGAACTCCAGAGTAATCTAAAGTAGCTTTACACTATTGGAAAGCTATTATTTTAGCTAACTGAGCCATATTACAATAAAACAAGGTAAGAGGTAAAATTCTATCGATGAGGAATGTCCATGACTAAGATAAAATGGATTGACATTCTTTATTAAAAATATAATTAAACATAACTATTTTTGGAATCACAACGGCAAACACAAACATATCTGTACCATATTTTTCATCTGTTGAATAATATTAAGAATGTAGTTCAGAAACCTATAGGCTGCGTCTAGACTGGCAAGATTTTGCACAAAAGCGGCCGCTTTTGCGCAAAAACTTGCCAACTGTCTACACTGGCCGCTTGAATTTGCGCAAGAGCACTGACGTTCTAATGTAAGAAATCAGTGCTTCTTGCGCAAATTACTTTGACGCTCCCGTTCGGGCAAAAGTCCTTTTGCGCAAAAGCTTTTGCGCAAAAGGGCCAGTGTAGACAGCTCAGATTTGTTTTGCGCAAAAAAGCTCCGATGGCTAAAATGGCAATCGGTGCTTTCTTGCACAAAAGCGCGTCTAGATTGGCCAGGGATGCTTTTGCGCAAAAGCATCCGTGCCAATCTAGACGTGCTTTTGCGCAAATACTTTTAACGGAAAAACTTTTCCGTTAAAAGTATTCGTGCAAAATCATGCCAGTCTAGACGTAGCCATAACGTATTATTTGTTACCTATAAAGCAGGCAAAGATGGACAACCAACTAGAAAGAGTGTTTTCCATTTTTCTCCCAAATCTTCAAAGTCTGAAAGAGCTCACCAGAGAGTGCAAGTAGATCTAAGAATCAACCAAGACTTTTCCCACTTCTTCTCCAGCTCAGGCATCTATATTGTATTGTGGACAAGTAACCAGGGTCCAAAGATAAGAGTTGTGAACTAGAATTGCTGAAGTTTTATTTATGTTTTATAACAGCTACCTACTGAGCACTTTTAGTGTAATCATTTTAAGAGACTTCCCAAATGTTTATTAAGAATTACTATCCCTAAGTTAGGTATTCATCTTAAGGAGGGGATAAGACAGAGATATGCAGATGTTAAGTGACTTGTCAAAGATTGCATAAGAAATCATTGGCTAAAGAAAATACTGATGCCAGGCATTCTGTCTTCTAGTTCCATGTTCTAACCAACTGAAAACACCCAGCTAATTAAGATGATGGCAGTATTCTTATTACTATTACAGCAAATCCTCTTATGTAATTTATATAAGAAATGACACTTGAATAACTGATTTCAGACAAATTAGATGAATGTATTATGGAGTTGTATATTATATTTAATCTGAACCTGCTCTCATTATCATATAGTTTCATATACGAAGTATCAAACCTGTCAGTTAATTATTTCCTTACCAGAGAGATTTATTTTTAAACCACGTAAGACAAGCATATTTAGCAAAGATGACTTATAAATTAACTTATAAAGAACACAGGTAATATTTCAGCCAATACTTCTCACAGAGTTAAGATTTACCAAAACCAGAATTTTCTTTTGACTGAACTTGGGAAACAATTAGTGTTTTGACTGTAGCAAGCAGTTTTGAGAATATACTTTAAAAGGGATTGGAATGTAAAACTCATTACCACAGCCTATGATCACTGACCAATTATTTAAAATCACATCACAATGGATATACAATGAGGCTATTTTGTAAACTGGACAAAGTTCAATAAAATGTTTAGCTAAAATGGAATGAATTGGATTCTCCAAACTTAATGTCTGTGTAAAATATACCTAAAACAGAGTAATGGGGAAAAAAGTTATAAATATTCAACATTGGTTTCTCTGACAACTCATACAACAGAGGAGAAACATTCATAAAAAAAAAAACAGGGCACCAAGCAGGCAGGTGATCATGCATTTTATTCAGAGGTTCTGTATGCCTCCAGCTAACCAAAAATTAATTCCAGCCAAATAGAGAGGAGTTAGAACAAAAAAAATGCAAGCCTACTACATCTTATGATACTGAACTCCCTTCCCGCCCCCAACTCCCAAAAGCTCTAAGGGAGTAAACAGACCACAGTCTATAAATATTTCTCAGATGACTACTAAAAAAGCACATTTCTGATTCAGCAACCACTAGCTCTTCTGACATCACTTTACCAACGGTTCAGCAAAATTTGTATCTGAAAAAAAAGGAGTCCTTGAGCATCCACCAAAATTTTCAAAATCAAAGAACAGTTAGCAATATCATACCTATATAAATATCGAAGGGGAATGCTTTTTATGGATTCTCACTGCAGTAAAAAATGCTGCTAGTAGTCTTTGCATAAAAATGGGATTATTTTTCATTAAAATTTCAACGCTGAATTCACCTACTGCTATCAGACAATTATATCAGTTTAATACCTGGCACATGTTTAAAGTAGATTAGATTATCTGGAGAATATTCAATTTGTTTTAGCATTTTGATAACAATGTTGTTTTGTGGGAAGCTAGTTATTAAATTCACTTCTCCTACTCAGTGCCAGGTCACAGGATGTGCATTATCAAAAAACATGGGTAATATATATTGCCCATAGCTAAAATGTAATGGGAAAAAGGATCCTTATCAAATTCTCTTCCATGCTCAGAGTTCACTCAAATTTCCCATCTCCAACATTCCCTTGAATAACTTTTCACATTAGTGCAGAAGAAAATCACCCCAACATATATTCCATGACATTTTATTTGCTATTTTTTAGAAGACATTTTGTAACATCAGTATGAAATTCAAGAGACTGTCTCCTCCAAAGAGAGAAATTCAGCTCAGTGATCTCGAGTTCACCTTGCACCCAAGTGGAAGGGGTTAATAAAGGACTTGGGGGCCTAACACAGCCTCCTAGCAGTCTCTGGAGCAGGTAGGGGAAGCAGACAATGGGAGGAAGGCTGCAGGGAGCAGCCACTCAGTGCCCAGTAGTCTAGTACAAAAAGCATTAGGGTACGTCTACACAGCAGTGTTATTTCGGAATAACTAACATTATTCTGAAATAGCATAGTCCATGTCTACACTACAAGCAGTTATGTCAAAATAATGTCGATTTGGAGGACTTCTTACTCTGACTCCTGTAACCTCATTTTACAAGGAGTAAGGGAAGTCAGAGGAAGAGTGCTCTAACTCGGAAGTCCTGCTGTGTAGACAGTGCCAAAAGCTGAAATAAGCTTTTGCAGGACTGCTCTTCCAAGGCCTGAGTCTGCTCTGGAAATTACGGTAATAGCATAATTGCCCACGGATGGATGACCATGTGACCACTCTGCAAATATCCAAAAAGAAAAAGTTATTCAGGAATGCTCATGTCATTCTCACCAAGTGAGCACACACCTACTGAGGTGGTGTAGTCCAGGGTGCCTTGCCTGGATCCGGTTCCCGAGACTTGGATCTCCCCCCACATTGGGGGGTCTGTGCGGGCACTCCAGTTCCACTATCATCCTCCAGTGGGGCTGGAGCACATAAAATCGACTAGCCTGAGCCCCTAGGCTCTGGTGTTTGAGGAGAATGTGCAGAATGTTTTTCTCCTTCTCAGTTGGGGGCCATATCAGTGATGGTTTGGGGTTTGTTTTTGGTTTTTGTTTTTGTTTGCTTCTCACTTGTGTGCAGCCCCCAACAGATAGTCTAGGTCAGTGGTCCCCATCCCAAAAAAGGTGCCCCAGCCCTGGTGTAGCCAAAACTCTCTTACAACCCATCATGAAGTCTTGACACATGATGTTATCCATCAAGAGATGGTCTGTTCAGAGACTGCTTGTCCCTTCATGAGGTCTGAAAATGACATGAACAGGCAATGCAAAATACGAAACTGCTTAGTCCTCAGTAGATAAAAGGCTAGAAAGTGTGGCTTAAGGGAAAAAAATCCCACCGGTTAATACACTACAAGATTCAGATGAAACTGAGAAACCACCCTGGCTAAAATCTTAGGGTGTGGTTGCAGTGTTACCTTGTCCTTGCACAACTCAGTGTAAGGTGGCTCTGCCATTAGGCCCTGCACATCCTTCCTACCAAAGCGATAGTTAACAGGAATGCAGTTCTCTCAGACAGGAGGCACAGCTCACAGACACAAGAGGCTCAAACACTGCCAGGACAGAGTTTAGGTCCCACACAGGAAGTTGTTCTTGGACTAGAGGTTGTAAGTAGAGAAGCCCCTTCAGAAATCTTAAACAACAATAGTCTATCAGCACCTTAAAGACTAAGAAAATATGTAGATGGTATCATGAGCTTTTGTGGGCACAACCCATTTCTTCAGATGATACCATCTACACGTTTTGTTAGTCTTTAAGCTGCTGCTAGACTATTCATGGTTTTTTAAAGTTTTTCCAATTACAGACTAACTAGGCTACCCCTTTGAAGCTTCAGAAATCTTGTCACTGTGGCATTGGGAAAAAATTACTTCCTTTGAATTGGGGAATGGAGTTCTGATGCTGACACCAAAAGCATTTTCAGTGACTGAGCACAAGGCCCAGTTTCTGAAGATGTAACAGCCATTCCAAGATGTCTTGGATGGAAGCCTCTGTTGGATGGGTCCTATGGACCAAAGCCTGCATCAAGAACCTCTTCCTTTTTGCTAAATAGGCCATCCCAGTGGAGGACTTCCTACTGTTGAGTAGGACATATTGGACAGTCTCCAAGCACTGCTCTTCCTCTTTAGCTAGGTGACAGGCCCGCTAATAGGTACAGGTAGCTCATTAGAGAATGAAGGGTATAGCTGTGGTTCTGGTAAAGTAGGTTGAGATGAAAAGAAAATGCAATAGGAGGTTGAAATGACTGAGCAAGAAGATCTGAGAATCAGCACTGTTTCGGACATGCTGGCACAATTAAGGTGAACTTGGTCTGATCTGCTTTCAGCTTGGAGATGACCTAAGGAATGACTGGAATAGGTGGAAAGGTATGCAGATGAGTCAACTGTCAGCTGCTGTAGAAGGGGTCTGCATGGGAGTAAGAATAGTCATCTCTTCCTGTTTTCCCTTTTGGCAAACAGGTCTATTGTGGGGATGCCCACGTTGCAAAGATGAACACTTTGCATTAGGGACCACTCATAACACATGAAGAAAACCCTTCTGTGATAGTCCATGAGTTGATTTTGCTCACCCTAGAAAATGAATTGTGTGAACAATATCCACACAAAAATGGCCACAGACTGATCACATCAGGCAGTGCACCTTGAAATGCCCCCCACTTCCCATGCTTATTCACATAGTATATCATGATGGTATTGTTGATGAGTATGTGAATTGTTGAGTGCCTGATATTGTCTCAGAAGTCCCAATACAACCTCTTCCAACCATAGGTCCTGCATCTACATTCCAAATGGAAGCATCGGTAACCACTGACTTGGTTGGAGAGAGATGAGCATAGGAGCTCCTTGGCGCACACTGCATGAGGATTCCCACCAGCACAAGTAATCTAGGATTGCTGGATGGAGGTGAATCAACCTATTAAGATGATGCAGGACGGGGTGGTAAACCATCCCGTGAGTGGGGTGAAGGTAACCACATAGCATTCCAACTCCAGCCATGGGTGAGAAGGAACTGGAGGTTGGGGGGTCCAGAACAGATTGCCTCACATAGCCAGGTGAGAGGCCACAGTCACAAAGCATGAGTCTTGCCACTCTAGAGGTACTGCTTGGTAAAAGGTTCTAGTCCCACCATGCTGGGCATGCACATACCCTAAGCAGAATATATATCTATTTGAAAAATAATGCACTATTGCTCTAATGAGCTCTAGCTGTCTAGAGATGGAGCATAGCAGGTTGGGACTGTGGTTTTGGTGGGCTGCATGGCTTTTTTAAAGTCATGGCTGTCGTACTATGGTGTAGTCTACACACAAAAAAAGGCATGCCATAAGCACGCAGTAAATTGCCAACGAGACTTAACTGAGTATAGATTGGATCCCTCTTGTGTTAAGGTCATTGGTGGGGTTTGTGCCATTTTCACTCTTACTAGACAACTGAAGGTAACACAATAACTTTAGAGTAATACAAGTGTCCATATGAAATCAGAATGTAGCTGACAACATGTAGCAGGACATAGAGAGATAGCAGCTGAAAAAAAAAGTCCAATGCCAATCCCATGTGAAATAAAAGTGCAGTAGTTGGAAAAAAGCAGGTTACTTAAAAGTACATAAGAGAAAAGGAGAGGGAGTTCAGAAACACTATTAAGTCCCTGGAGGCAGAAACCAGAGGGGGTGTTATTTCTCTATCTGATGTGCATCTAGCTGTGAGGAAATTTTTTATTAAGCTTGCCCCTCCAGGGCACAACTCTCTGAAGCAGCTGAAAAAGAGACAGTGAAAATATTAGACCTGACCAAGTGGGAACCTCTGGGACAAGGGAACAACAGTAACAACAACAAAAACTGAGACAACTTATTCTTCATTATCTTACCTGTGCTTCAAAAACCAAGATACAGTCACTGAAGGAAACAGTGATTAAGCAAAAACAACTGTGCTTACTCAGAGAAGCTGCGGTTTACATATATAATGTACCTAAAATATCAAAAGATTCAGACAGACATGCACATGGGTGTAAAACACACAAGAAACAATCATCTCTTTGCCATTCTATATAATGTCTTTCATCTAAGAATCTCAGTGCAAATGTCAATTAATTAAGGTTGAGAACTTCCACATAAGGTAGATTATTATCCTCATTTTGCAGATGCTGAAACTGAGGTGCAGAGATTAAAGGCAATATTCAGCTATCATGGGAAAGGCCATCACAAGGTCCCCTGAACCAATTAACCCTGCTTCAGTGCAGTGTGGGTACTGTGACAGGAGCAGTTACACATATCCTGTGCACTGTTGAAGAGAGAAAAAACAGGACTAAGTAGCACTTTAAAGACTAACAAGATGGTTTATTAGGTGATGAGCTTTCATGGGCCAGACCCACTTCCTCAGATCAAATAATGTTGAAGAGGGTCTCTGCAGCAGTTTTGTGGAGCTCAGCAGATAAAATATGGTTAGGGGTGAGCCAGCATAGAAGCCACAGAATCTCTATTTTCAGGGAATCATGAGTCCTGATACAGTAAGCAAGTGGTTAAGAGGTACAGTAGCTGCTACTCCATCCTATACTAGTGTAGTAGCCCTGGAAGAACTATGCCCTGTGCCCTGGTACAGGGTGGATTCATCTCTGCACTTTAAAATTCCCACCTTTAGGGCTTAGATATTAATTGCATTCGTTATGACTTAAAACCTGTGCAGGTGTGCTCACTGAAACAAGGCAAAGCTCAGTTTAGCTTAATTCATGGAAATAAGACTACATTACTTCTGAATGAAGAACCCACACAGGTTTAATGCACTTCAACTAATGCATTTTTAAATTCACACCTTCAGTTAATTCAGCTTAACTTTCCTGAGTGTAAAAAAAAAGCCTCAAGTGCTGCAGGACAATAACCACTTTACTATATGTCCACACGGTACTCAGCACAATGGTGCCCAACACTACTCTAATACAAACAGTTAACATTCATGAGGAGTTCGGACAACTAACGTACTGAGCTCTTGTTTCTGTGCAGTTGTTATGTAACCCTATTTTGCAGTTCTCCTTGACAAAATCCTGAAGACATGGCTGATGTGCAAGCCAATGTTGTGGTCTTCTGGGGTTACACACCACAGTAGCAATTTTCCATAGTTCATTTTATTTAATCATGCCCATGGCAGTAAAACTTACTGAACAGGAATTCAAAGTGGTGAGGAGTTATTGATTTTATTAAAGCTCAATTTCTCTCTTTAGGAGTGGCAGACCAAAGCCCAAGGAATCCCATTTGACGACCTTGGAATGTACCCCCAGGATAACAAACATCTATTGTTGATGAGTTAAAAGTGAATTCAATCTAAGGATAATACAAACTGTTTTACAATAATTCAAGTCATTGGTGGCTATGTTAGAATTATTGTTTATTAGCCTCTTTCCCAAATCTGCCCCTCACACCAGTAAGTTCATCAACACTGGTGCAACTGAGATGAAAATCTAATACAAATAAGTGGATAGAAAATGAAAAGAAAATGTCAGAAGGAAGTTAAATTCATAGAGTATGTTTTCTAATTAGGGATGTGAATAGTTAATAGTAAGTCTCATCCTCAATGGGGCCCGCCATGGGCCGGGGTCATTCCAGCTTGGCTGGAACACCCCCCGCCCCGCCTGCCTCCAGTTTAATCAGATAACCAGTTAAACTTCGTGTTTAACTGATTAACTAATTAAACAAGATTTTACATCCATATTTCTAACCATCGCAAACACTTATTTGATCTTTTTTGGGAAAAAACAACATTGATAATGGAACTCACTGGTGCGTGAGTTCAACCAAATGTAAAGGCAAAATCAGACAGCACTATTTTTCTGCAAAATAAAAGCAGGCATACCCTCTAAATGTAAAACAGTGAAATAAGGAAAATTATTATTTTCATAATGATCCCTTCTATAATAATTAGGTTGTCAAAGGAATATATGAGCCCAGATTACAAAATAGTTTGTTTTGCCATTTTTCTGTGACTGTTAATAGAATGAGGATTTCATTATTTTGCCCAGATTCACCTGGTGGTAAGAAAGCATCTATGCTAGCCACAGATCTCAGACAATGATAAAGCTTGTTTATAAAACACATTCTGATTCTGCATTCTCTCTTTTGAACAAATAGTCTGCCTGATTAGCTTAAAAGAAATTAATGATAGTAAAATTGTAATAGGCTTATCTGCTTGTTGCATCTCAGTCTTCATTATATTTTGCTCTGCCTTGACACTTGCAAACTCCTGAAACAGCACTCTTTGCAGAGTACAGAATAAAAAGTAAGGAAGTGCATGTCATATTCAGCTGAAGCTTGCCAGTATCTCAGAATAATCTTTGTTTATGAAGAACAAGCATCAGTTCATGGGCTGCCTCTCCCTGCTTATAATTCAAACTCAAGTATGGCTCAGATAAAAGCTATAGGTTGAACGTCTCTAGTACAGCTCTCTCTGGTCCAGCATGATTTTAGTTCGCCAGATGTCCACTTATCATGGTCAAATTTCTTGTGGTTCCATAAAGTTTGTTTATAGTCACCAGTCCTGGCTCTCAGTGTCCAGTGCTTTTATTTAACTTTAATTTACCTCTAAATGTCTTCTAAGAGCCCAGTAACCAGTGCAAGGATTGGTAATGGTTCTAGACAATATTGACACCTCCTGTGGTTAGGCACATTTTCTGGTTTGGCACTGGTAAGCTCCCAAAGGTGCTGGATTAGAGAGGTTCTAACGGTCCTAGGAAACCCAATGACCCAGCAGCTAGGGTGACATATAGATGCATGGATGCAGGGGTATAGGTGTTGCCATTATTGGCAAATCTTGCCAGACCCTATGGTATTTTACCACTGGGCTAAGCAGAAGCTCTGCTGATGACTCCTGTTGCTGTCCTTTCTCCTTCCACTGCTATTTGCTGCTAGTCAAGGCTTACTCTCTGAGCTCCCAGCAGGCCATTGTCCAATAGCATCTATCCTTTTACCTTTCCACACCTAGTTATTTAGTCAGAAACTTATAGGGCAGAAAAACTGGCTTCAGAGAAGCAGCATCTATCAGCCCTCTGCTTGGCTTACTATGCACATAGGAGCGCATGAATTCATGTGTCTCTTCAAGTGAGAGTATGTGTACATTGCTGCACATAGAAACATAAAAAAGGATGGATGGAAAAAAAGAAGCAGAAGCCCCCTGAGCTGTGAAGGAAAAGCAGAAGCAGCAGCCAAGAATTCTAGGGAGCAGTCTGTGTGTAGGGTGGGGGCAGGAAGACTTTTTTTTGTTGATGTTAATCCTTTTTTTTCTTTTGCATTTATAACACTACCTCTAGAGTTGGTGAGTAAGCAAGGCTAGAGGATAGAGTATAAGCTTTTGTACCCCCTGACTCATACCATATGACCTGAATCAAGAAATAAATGATTAATTCCCCCTTAGGCACATCCACATTAGAGAGAGAGCGAGAGAGAGGTTTAGCAGTGGGGCACACAATAGGAAAATATGATTAGTCTGTTGTGGTGACCACTGTACCCAAGGGGATTCAGTGTTTACAGTGAAACTTGTCATAGAGGAGCACAAAAAGCAAAACTTGGCTGTTACAAAGTGGGTCTTTGAATGATCATGGAGAAGAATTGTATTTGATGTGCTTGGGATGACTTTCAGATGATTTTCAGAAGGTACGTTGTTGGCAGTCACAACACAGTATTATTCAATTTTTATACCCCCCTCCCACTGCCATATTTAGAATACAAACCCAACAAAATTCAAATTCAAGCATAAAACTTTCAAATTCACAATGCAAACCAAGTTCATCCAGACCCTGTAAAGTCTGAATGCTCTGGTTAAGATTTCTAGACACATTATTTCTAACAAATTATGGGCTAAATCCTACCTTCCAGTACACACGATAAGAACTGAATACCACTGAAATCAAAGAAAGTTACACAGGTATCCAGCAGTGTTCCCTTTAATTTTTATGTCCAAGTGCAAAATGAATTTTGTTATGTGTACCAATATGGAAATGTATAATACATAACATCCATACTGGTGCACATCACACAATTCATTACGCACATGGACAGTGTGTGGTGGAGGTAGACCTAGGGGTTTAAGAGTGTGGGAAGGGTCTCAGGGCTGAGGCAAAGGATAAGTGTAGAGGGCTGAGAACACTGCATGAGGGGGAATTGAATGTTTCAGATGGGGGTGTGGGCTCTAGGGAATGAGATATTTGGAGGGGTGAAGGCTACCCCAGGTAGAAAGGCTAACCCAGCCCTCTCTCGCTGCGGAAGCTCTGGCTCAGGTGAGAAGTGCTCTCCCCTGGCCCACAGCAGCTCTACACTGGGTCTAGGAGGCAAGGAGTGCCTCTCTGCACTGCAGCAGGTCTAGCACTTGGGGAGAGGCATCTCTCCTCACCACAGCCCTAAACCTCTGTGCAAGGCTTAGTAGGCAGCTGCACAGCCACATAGCTGTGCAGCCAAGAGGGAATGTAGGTATCCAGATGTATCTGATTCATATATATTATTTACAATAGTATACCGTAGCACCTCAGGTTTACAAACACTTCAGGAACGGAACTCTGACACATTCAGAACTCTAACCAAAACGTTATAATAGTGCTTTCAAAAGTTAACAATTGGACATTGACTTAACACAATACTTTACAATATATAAAAAATGCTTCTTTTTAACATCTTAATTTAAATAAAACAAGCACAAACAGTTTTCTTCCTTTGTCATACCTGTTTTTTAATTTTATTTTTAGTAATTTTAGTCAGCACTGTACAGTATTTGCTTTGTGTATGGGAGAGTAATGAGAAGTCTCTTCTTGCCGACTGCATACTTCTGGTTCTAAATGAGAAATATAGTTGGACTGGTGGATTCATAACTCTGGTGTTCGAAACCCTGAGGTACTATTGTAGTAATAGTAAAAAAAAAAAAAAAATGGTAGTAAGTACAGTTATAGTCCTCATCCTGTCTTTGTATGGCAGATTACTAGCTCTTGCCTAAAGCCCAGCAGAACTCCATACGGGTGCCCAAGTCTGCCTGAGGTGATGCAATTGCAAGATGGGGAGCATAGTTTAAAACTTAATATCACTCCTCAAAACAGAGTAGGCTGGTAGTGTCTAACATTTGCCTCAACATACTTTAGCCAAGTTTTTTGGTGCAGATGTCTTGGTATCAGTTGAGTAATGAGTTTTGATCTGCATTTTTTTCATTTCATACATCATGAGATGCACTGTAAGGTATCCTTGTGTATGCAGAAGAAGTTTGAGGCTACAGAATCTTTACACTATTTGTTGTTCTTATTGCAATTCTTGCCTTTTCTTTTACACATATGTAACCATCTGCAGTTACCTCCAATGTATTGCTAAATTATGGTACAGCTGTAGATGCAGGTTCAGGTCTCTGATTATACTACAGATACTTTTGTGCATGGAAAAAACATAATAAAATATAGGACTAAGAGTCAGCTGGTATAAATTTCAGTAGTCCCCTTACAATCAATGGTCCTATGAACATCTATACCATCTAAGGATCTAGCTCAGTATTTTTAATTCAATGTAAACAAAAATTGTTCTTTTCTAAATTAAATGCAGCTCATTCAGAATGACATATATTTTACTGTAAAGATGTATTGTAGTGTTTTAAGATTTATTTAATAAAGTTGTAAGTATCGTAACAATCTTCCTAAAATATACTTAGAGAAAAATAGGTTTTTTTCCAATGTCTTCCTCCTTACGTGACACTTATTCACTCTTTAAATACCTATATTCATATTCAAGTGGTAGACTATCTAATGAATCATATTTAATCCATCAAAATATTGTTAAAAGAATGCATTATAAAAATATTTTGGATAAAATCAAATGTATGAAAAATAAGATGACAGTTTTTGAGCAGTCTTTTTCCTTTTTACTGTGGCATCTTGAAACAGATGGGCACATGCATAATTTTTATTCCAGCAAATGGCAAGTAATTTATTAAGTAGCAAATTACATCAGTGGCTGCTCAAGTATATGACAGAAAAAAATGTCAGTTCCTTCTTCTCAAAGGCACCAAAAATCAGCAGATATATCCCATGGGATTTTACAAATGTAAATCAAAAGGAGGGTAGTGACCAGGAACAGACTGCAATCAAAGGCAAATATCATGAAGCAAGATAGTTGTATATTTTCATCAAGCTTTGAAGGGTACCAACTAGTCACATTCTTTAAAAAAAGTGGCTTGAAATTAAACACAGGATGGGAGTTACTTTTCTGTGTATCTGGAGATGCAAGTTCAAACAATTCCTCCAGAAATGATGTTTGATAAAAATGAAAAATTATTGGAAGAGAATATACATTAAAGAACAGATCTTTTCATTTGATTACTAAGTTCAGAGTAGTGCTATCAGACAAATTTTACTTATTCAAAATACTGCATATAATTAATTGGGTATGAATTTTTTTTCTGTTGTGTGGCTTTTTTAAAAGTCAATTTACTGTACATATTTGCTGATCTTCTCTGAAGTGAGCATAGTACTGCAGCTGAGGTTGTACCTTTCCCATATAAAGAGGTATAATTACTTCCTGTGTGTTACACAAAACACTCCTGTTAATATACCCCAAAATGCTTATGAACCATTTTTACAACTACATCACATTGGTACTTCATACTCAATTTGTGATCCACTC
Organism: Pelochelys cantorii; assembly: GCA_032595735.1. Classification (NCBI taxonomy): domain Eukaryota; kingdom Metazoa; phylum Chordata; order Testudines; family Trionychidae; genus Pelochelys; species Pelochelys cantorii. The sequence continues at coordinate 32,694,686 of CM064331.1, forward strand.
TAACCCCTTTCCAGCAATACTACCACCTTGACAGTTATTCACCACTTTGTAGCTTTGCATTTGATTTCTCTATCAAGTGTGGTGCTCTGTACTTGTCTTTATTGACTTTTATCCTGGTCATTTGAGACCAATTGTCCAATTTGTCTAAGTTGTTTTGAATTCTAAATCCCATCCTCCAAAATATTCCTACCAGTCTCCACTCAATTAAGCAAGTCATGAATGAGAATAAAACAGAACCAGGTCGTGCCCCTCCCCCAGTTTGGCAGTAAATTATTAACAGCTACTTTGCCTATGCTCTTTTAATCAGTTATACACCCATCTTGAAGTATGCCACATTTCCCTAGTTTGTACAGAACAACATTATGGGACTGTGCAAAAAGCCTTATTAAAAAAAAAATCAAGATTCATCACATGCACAACATCCTCCCATCCAAAAGGCCAGAAACCTGTCATAAAAGGAAATTAGGTTGATTTGGCATGATTTCTTCTTAACAAATCTATGTCAGCTATTACTTATTACCATATTATGCTCTAAGTGCTTACAAAGTGATTGTTTAATAATTTGTTCTGGTATTGCCCCTCATAATACAGTTATACTGACTAGTCTACAATTCCTCAGATGCTCTTTGTTCCCATTTTAAAAGGAGGAATTATGTTTGTTCTTCTCCTGTCCTCTGGGATCTCATCCCATCTTCACTGAGTTCTCAAAGATAACTGCCAATGGTTCTGAGATTGCTTCAGCTAGTTTCTTTTGTCCCTTTGTATGAATTTCAGTGGGCCCTCCTGACTTGAATGTATCAAAATTATCTAAATATTAACCTTGTTAACTCTCCTTCCCTATGACAGAGAACCTACATTTTCCTTTGTTTTTCCTCTTGCTCTTAGTGCAATTATGGAACCACTTTTAATTGTCTTTGATTGCCTTTGCTAAATGTAACTCATTTTGTATCAGCCTTTCTGAATTTGTCTCTACATGTTTGTGCTACACTACTGCACTCACCCTTTGCAATTTGGTCCACAATTCCAATTTCTCTAAGCTTAATTTTTTATTTTTAGTTCCAGAGGGGTAGCCATGTTAGTCTGTAATTTTAAAAACTAATCGTTCTGTGGCACTTTAGAGACTAAAAAAATATATATAGTATCATGAGCTTTTGTGGGTAAAACCCCTTCACCAGATGATCCTGATAGAGCCATACTGATCTCTTCATCCCATTTTTCTTTCATGGGGGATAGTCTGCTATTTATTTTTGAGTAAAAACTGCATAATTTCAAAGAGTTTATATTCAAATTGGATCATTTTTGCAATTTTTGTAAAACTAAAAGATAATCTCAAATTTCCACCTATTGGGGCACAGGAAAGAAGCAGGCTCAGAGTACCCTGAGCACAGAGCTGATAGTTGCACTGCACTAGACGGGGTGAAACCCTGTCTACTTCCTCTCCCTAACTGCACACCCATGTAAGGGAAGCCCTGAGAAAGTGGTGCCATCAGCTCTCTAGCCCCCTCACTATTTAAACCAAAAGAGGGCAAGTCATGCCTGATCAATCTGATTAGCTTCTATGATGAGGTAACTGGCTCTATGGACATGGGAAAGTCGGTGGATGTGATATACCTTGACTTTAGCAAAGCTTTTGATACTGTCTCCCACAATATTCTTGCCAGCAAGTTAAGGAAGTATGGATTGGACAAATGGACTTAAGAAGGATAGAAAGCTGGCTAGAATGTCGGGCCCAATGGGTAGTGATTAACGGTTCGATGTCAGGTCGGCAGTCGGTTTCTAGCGGATGAGGGGATGGATTGCACCCTCAGCAAGTTTGCGGATGACACTAAGCTAGGGGGAGAGGTAGATACACTGGAGGGCAGGTACAGGGTCCAGAGTGACCTAGACAGATTAGAGCAGTGTCTCTAAAACTGTGCTCCACGGAGACCCAGGGCTCCACGAGACATCTCCAGGGACTCCGCGGGGTTGACAAACTGGAAACATCGATAGGTACAACACACACAATCAGTGGACCGCTGGGGCTCCGCATAAACTTTTACGCATGTAAAGGGCTCCGGAGCCCAAAACGTTTGAGAACCGCTGGATTAGAGGATTGGGCCAAAAGAAACCTGATGAGGTTCAACAAGGACAAGTGTAGAGTCCTGAACTTGGGACGGAAGAATCCCAAGCATTGTTACAGGCTGGGGACCAACTGACCAAGTAGCAGTTTGGCAGAAACGGGCCTGGGGGTTACAGTGGATGAGAAGCTGGATATGCATCAACAGTATGCCCTTGTAGCCAAGACGGCAAATGGAATATTAGGTTGCATTAGGAGGAGCATTGTTAGCAGATCTAGAGAAGTGATTATTATCCTTTATTCAGCTTTGGTGAGGCCACCTCTGGAATACTGCATCCAGTTCTGGCCTCCCCCCCCCCCACTATAGAAAGGATGTGGATGCATTGGAGAGGGTCCAGCAGAGGGCAACCAAAATGATTAGGGGGCTGGAGCACATGACCTATGCCGAGAGGCAGAGGGATTTGGGCTTATTTAGTCTGCAGAAGAGAAGAGTGAGGGGGGATTTGATAGCAACCTTCAACTTCCCGAAGGGCGGTTCCGAAGAGGATGGAGAGAGGCTGTTCTCAGTAGTGATGAATGGCAGAACAAGGAGCAATGGTCTCAAGTTACAGTGGGAGAGGTCTAGGTTGGATATTAGGAAAAACTATTCCACTAGGAGGGTGGTGAATTACTGGAATGGGTTACCTAGGGAGGTGGTGGAATCTCCATCGCTAGAGGTTTTTAAGTCTCGGCTTGACAAAGCCCTGACTGGGTTGATTTAGTTGGGATTGCTCCTGCTTTGGGCAGAGGGCTGGACTCGATGACCTCCTGAGGTCTCTTCTAGCCCTATGATTCTATGATTCTTGGTGTGACAGCTTGAATTGCCCGGAAAATGTTTTTCTTCCAACATTGACCTACAATCCTGTTCATTGTAAGAAGCTTTGTCTCCAGTATTTGCACATGGAATGTCCATGACCACATCAGTTTTATATTTGCAAACCCAAAAGAAAGAGATTAACAGAATGTCTCTGGTTCATTAGGAAATATAGAATTTTCACTTCATGGCTTGCTATAAGAACTATTTCTAAAGCAGTAATTTTTGCTTATGGCTAAGCCACAACAGTGCCAGACCCTGCTGCCAACATCTCATTCAATATGGCTTATAATTGCATTACAATTTCATAGACTTTGTATACATGCTTTCTGGCTGAAGGCAAAAGTTATGACGACATGAAATTCAATTTCCAACACAAATGATATTAATGTTTTAAATTAAAACAAGTAACACAATGTACTTATTATAATGTTGCCGTTGCTACAATATAATAGCTTTTATTCTAATATCAATAAAGATCATTACTGCAAGAATTTTTTTTAGTAAACTACATTTCAGTTTGGAAGATGTACAAGATGATCTTCATTTAGTGTCTAAAGACTTTAAATTGCAATTCTGAAGTTATTCTCTTATCTTAAGACAGAAGCCTACAATTTCTTCATATGTAACTTTTTTTGCATTCACTGATATGCACTAATGCAGGATTGGATTTGTGATTGGAATTTTGTCTAATATTTTTGTTCAGGTTGCAAGAAATTTTCCATATGGTGACAATTTAAGGAAGCTTTTTTTCCTGTATTATTTTTATTCACAACTTATTGATGTTTTCAAAGTACATCTATATACATCTCTCTCAAGGTTTTTTTTTTATTTCCTCCCTTACATGTTTGTTGTAAAATATGACAGCTATGGCCATAAATATCAGTAACTAGAGTAGGTATTATTGTCAAAATTAGGCAAGACTCTTAACCACAAGCCTAAATTTAAGCACTTTAAGTAGTCACATTTACTTCACTGAGAGTACTACATATATGTTTAACGTTAAAATGATCTTAAGTACTTTGCTGAATCAGAGCCTATATTATTAGTATCACTCAACTTAATTCACTGGGGGAAGAGTGAGTTTTCATACACAGGTAAAAGGCTTAAATAGCATTTATATAGTGCATAGATTGCATGTGGATCCTCTTTACTGGGAAGGTATTTGAATTAAAATACAGTGAAACCTTTGTTATCTGGCACTCTGTTAACCAGAAAATGTTGTTAACTGGCATTGCCCCCAGCCACAATACTGTCACATCTTCAGGTGCACAGGCCTGGCTTGGCTTACCATGATTGGCTTAACAGTTTTTTATTTAAGAAGTACTAATCATCTTTAACTCAAAATAGAAATGAGAGACCAACTGCCTCACACTACAAAACTACCAATATTAAAAACTTGAGTTTTACTATTATTGTCCATTGGTTTTTCCTAGGTTGATGGGACCCCCAGATAACTAGAATTTTTAGATAACTGGAACACCCTAATCCCCAAGTGTGCCAGATAACACAGGTTTTACTGTAATTAGAATTAGAGTTCAGCTTGGCAATATCTCTACTGCCATATCATTTTTATAATATTTGGTAAAATAAATTGTGAAGTTAAAAAGAGCCTCATATTTGGATAATTATTTTTTAAATCTTTTGGGTCCAATCTAATAGCCCTAAGAGTAAAACTAATTGAAATTAATGAACATTTGGGATTTGGGGCAAGTCCTAAACTGTATAAATAATTAAAGATTAACAGGCCTCTGTTTACAGAATGCTATACTAATATTAGTCTGTCTCTAGATATTCAGCCAACATATTAACAAATGACATTTCAAGTCAATGTACAGGAGGCAAATTCAATTTGAATGCTAACCTGCTTGCAATATTTACATGGATTTTTTAAATATACATCTACAAATGCACTTTTGTAGAAAAGCTCAAATGCACTTCAGGCAGACACTAAAATTCAAAACTATATAAATAAATCAAGTGCAGTAATTTTCTCAGACAAAAATTCCCCACTCAACCACTAGCCCCAGCCACACAAAACATCCCAAAAATACATCTTCTGTGAGAAGAGAGAAGAGCTATGAAATAGGCCCTGAAGATCAACCTATTCAAGCTATTTCAAACCAAATGGTGAATTCACAAGCCCTTATTCTTTCATTCCCAGTGTAACCTTTATTAAACTGTAGCAAAACGTAGCAAAAGTGGAAAGGAGTTTTAATTGAAAATCAGAACATTTTGATGTGACACAAATTAGCTGAATTAGCTAAATTAATGTAGCATATAACCAAGATGAAACAAAAATTGACTCAGTTTTTAAACTTAAATCAAATATAGGGGGCCAATTCCTTGCAAGCGTGTCTCTAGTGACTTAAAAGAAGTTACCCAAAGATGACTCTAACCTAAAATGTATCTACATACTATGTACATAAATGCACTTAAGTAAATCAATAGCAGGAAGGATGCATTGGAGAGGGTCCAGCAGAGGGCAACCAAAATGATTAGGGGGCTGAAACATATGACCTACGAGGAGAGGTTGAGGGAGTTGGGTCTAGTTAGTGTGCAGAAGAGAAGAGTGAGGGGGGATTTGATAGCAGCCTTCAACTTCCTGAAGGGAGGTTCCAAAGAGGCTGGAGAAAGGCTGTTCACAGTAGTGACAGATGGCAGAACAAGGTCTCAAGTTGCGGTGGGAGAGGTCCAGGTTGGATATTAGGAAAAACTATTTCACTAGGAGGGTGGTGAAACACTGGAATGGGTTACCTAGGGAAGTAGTGGAGTCTCCATCCCTAGAGGTGTTTAAGTCCCAACTGTGTAGATGCTTATTTCGAAATAGGGGACATCCAGCCCTTCCCAAGGTGCCCTCTGGGCACAACCAAGAAAACTCCTCACTCCCCCCCCCCCCCCCGGAGCCCTTAAAGGGGTAGACTCTGGCCACAGTGCCTGTGCCAGCTCCAAGCCTGACCCAGTGGCCCCAGGATGAGCCAGGCAGCTAGTGCCAGCCAGCCCTCCACCACTCCCCAGGACCAGTCTGCCAGCTGCCAGGGGCCGGAAAAGGTGGGCGCCTGCCTGATCCAGTTCGGAGATCAGAGACCTAATTCAGGTTTGGAGGGATGCCTCCAACGTCCATGATCTCCGCACTAAACTGAGGAACGCAACCGTCTGCAGGCAGATGGCTGCCAGCCTGGCCACCAAAGGCCACATGTGAACCCAGGACCAGGTTTGCATGAAAATAAAGGAGCTGTGGCAGGCATATGCCAGGGCCACAGGGGGCAGCTCCCAACCAGGGCAGACCCAGACCCCTGCCCCTATTTTGATAATGTGGATCACATCCTCGGGGGCAGGATGGTCCGTGCCCCCCAGGTGGTCATTGACCCTGGGCCAGAGCTTGCTGCCTCCTGCTGCTCCAGTCCCTGCTGCCTCCCCAGCTACTGCTCCTCCTCCCACTCCTTCTCCCCCTCGCGCTTCTTCCTCCCCACCCTCAGGGACACTGAGGCCCCCGCACCTGTGGTGCTGGGAGACAGTCGGGCCGGCGAGACCCCCCCAACTCTGAGCCCCGAGCTTCTCCTCCCCCTTCCTTCCCTCGCCTCTCCCTGCCAACTCCCTCCTCCCAGGTTTCCCCCTCTCCTCTCCTACCCTCCCTCCTCCCCTCTCCCACCTTCTTTCCCCAGTCTCACCTCAGTTTCATTCTCCCCCCACCCCAGTTTTGTTTAATAAAGAGGCTTTGTTGTAACAAACATGTGTCTTTTATTGTACAGCAGGAAGGGGGGTTAGGGAGGGGTAAACTGAAGGACATGAGGAAGGAAAGAGGTACAAGCCCCAGTGGGGCACACCAGGGAGACTGTTACTGCCTGCAGAACATGCTGCCAGGCTCGCAGCAAGACGTCCAGGAGAAGCACCAGAGTGCCCGGGGGGGCTCCAGCTACATGCTGCAGAGTGTTGTGGTGTCCTGAGTGAGGGCAACCAGAGCATGCAAAGAAAAAAATGCTTTGCTGTCCCTTAGAGAGGTAGGCAAGCAAGCAGGGAAACCTTAGAACTGGCTGTCTGGGGGGGTCCCCTTAAGCACAGGTCTCAGATAGCCGCAGGCAGCAGCCACACAAGGTAACTCCTGACCTGATGCCCTGCCAGAACCAGTTCCGGCTGGCCTTAAATGCGATTCAGCATCCTATCAGTGTGGACGCACTACTTCGAAATAGCAAAATACTATTTCGAAATGCATTTTGTGTCTAGACGCATTATTTCAAAATAAGCTATTTCAAAAGAACACTGTAGTGTAGACATACCCTTATATGTTAGCATCACTCATGTGAAGAAACATAGTGACCTCAGGCATTATCTAATATAGGGTGGACCTCCCTGGTCCAGCACCCTGGCAACCTGACTGGTCTCGAATGAGGGAATTTGCTGGACCAGGCCACTGGCCCCCCAGCTTGCCAACCTTACCCACTGTCAGGCTCGCTTCTTCACCCGGCTATGCTACCAGCCCCACTGTTGGGGTCCCACCATGCTGCAGGGCTCCCAGTGGTGCTGCTGGTCCCCATTCTGTACCACTGTCCCGCCTCCTACCGTGGGACTCTGGACTGTGTCGCCAGCCCTCCTTGCCCCTGGACACTCTGGTCCAGGAACACCTGTGGTTTGGCATTCCTGGTTTAGGGAGATACAACCTCTATTATTTAAACACTGTGACCTCAAATTTATTTTCTGTCTGCAACAATTCTATATGTAACTATGATTGATCCAAATTTTGAGATGAGAATAAAAAAAATTTACAATCTATGTTTCTTATGCAGAATGTCAGTGACAGATGACTAGTAATTATTAGAAATCTATGTTTAAGAACATGTCATAATATATTGTATTGCAATTGCAATCCACAGGGGATTGTCTAGAACACCTCTACTAGACATTTCTAAAATGACAGTTCCTGATCATTGTAATATCAAAATGTGACTTTTACCTCAATGCAAGGGCCATCCACTGCTTATGTTTCACATAGTAGCCAAACGGAACTTAAATAGCGGACAGGCTTTCTCCTGGCCCCTCTGCACGTGGCTGTATTTCTCTCTAAAGCTCCGATCTTTTTTTGCAAAAAAACCTGCAGTATAGATGGGGCCATTTTTTCGGATAAAACCCTTTTGCGCACGATCCTTTATTCGTCAAAAATGAGGTTTATGGGTTCTTGCGCAAAAGGGTTTTTTTCCGAAAAATAGCCTCATCTATACTGCAGGGCTTTTTTTTCAAAAACCTCTTCCGCAAAAAGGATCAGAAGAGAATATGCAAACGAGAGCGTGAGATTTGCTCATGAGCACTTCATTTGCATTTCCTCTTCCGCAAAAAACAAACAGTGTAGATGGAGCCTAAGTGCTGAATTTACTTGACATCTGCAAGTCAGTATTTAGTAACAAGAGCTGTACTTTAATCCATTATTTCATAAAGCTGATCCCAATTTGGCCTGAAGGATGCTAAAAACCCTGATCCAGGGAAAAAAAACTCTTATGCATGTACTTGATACACATGTGGGTAGTCCTAAAGTCAATGAGATTATTCATGTTATTAAAGTTAAGATCATGCTGTGAAGAGAATTCTCAGGATCTTGCAGGATCCGCCCCTTGAATGCTGAAACTGGCATGTACTTAAATTGGATTTTAAGCGCCCCAGTGTAGTAGAACTGGGTGTCCTTATTTAAGCAATCACACATTTGAAAGTTGGGTTTTTAATGTTTGTAAGCAAATACAAGTTGAACCTCTCTAGTCTGGCACTCTGTGCTTTTAGTTATTTGGATGCCATTTATCATGGGTGTGGCCAAGTTTCCAGCAGACCCATAACATTTGTTTATAGCCACCAGTCCTAGCTGTCAGTGTTCTGTGCTATTATTTAGCTCTAATTTATCCCTAAATGTCTTCTAAGAGCCCAGTAAGCAGTGAAAGTGTTGATATTGCTACTAGACAATACTGACCTCCCTGATCTGGCAAATTCTCTTGTTTGGAACCGATCAGGTTCTGAGGGACTGTTTTAGCACCGGTCAGGTGCTAGACTAGAGAGGTTCAGCCTGTACATCCATGTAACTTCCACATAAAATATCTTTATTCATTTGGCCAGAGTATCCATTTTTGTCTTTTGGTCAAATGAGTAAGGTGTGTTAAATTGTCTGTCTGCTTTTTGTGTGTGTGTCAGATTATACCAATAAGGAGAAAGGATTCTATCACTCTCACATTCTGAGCATTACAATGGCAGAGAATTCAACCATGAATAAAGGTCATATTATGAAAGTCGCAGTTATGATGTTTCTTTGTGTGAGATTTCTGTGAAAAATACACTGCTTGTTACACCAGACATATAAAACCTCATAGATAAAATCTGAAGCATGTCATGTTACATAATTTTTTTGTTAGTATTTAAAAAGAGCTCTAGAGGCGATCCGGGCAATTACAGACCAGTAAGTCTAACTTCAGTACTGGGCAAATTAGTCGAAACAATAGCAAAGAATAAAATTGTGAAGCATGTAGAAGAACATAATTTGTTGGACAAAAGTCAACATGGTTTCTGTAAAGGGAAATCCTGTCTTATTAATCTATTAGAGTTCTTTGAAGGGGTTAACAAACATGCGGACAAGGGGGATCCAGTAGATATAGTATACTTAGATTTTCAGAAAGCCTTTGACAAGGTCCCTCACCAAAGGCTCTTGTGTAAATTACATGGCCATGGGATAAGAGGGAAGGTCCTTTCTTGGATTGAGAACTGGTTAAGAGACACGAAAGAAAGGGTAGGAATAAATGGTAAATTTTCAGAATGGAGAGGGGTAACTAGTGGTGTCCCCCAAGGGTCAGTCCTAGGACCAATCCTGTTCAACTTATTCATAAATGATCTGGAGAAAGGGGTAAGCAGTGAGGTGGTAAAGTTTGCAGATGATACCAAACTGTTTAGGATAGTCAAGACAGAAGCAGACTGTGAGGGACTCCAAGAAGATCTCACCAAACTGAGTGATTGGGCAACAAAATGGCAAATGAAATTTAATGTGGATAAGCGTAAAGTAATGCACATCGGGAAAAATAACCCCAACTATATGTACAGCATGATGGGGGCTAATTTGGCTACGACAAATCAGGAAAGAGATCTGGGAGTTATCGTGGACAGTTCTCTGAAAACTTCCACACAGTGTGCAGCGGCGGTCAAAAAGGCAAATAGGATGCTAGGAATTATTAAGAAAGGGATAGAAAATAAGACCCAGAATATCTTACTGCCCCTGTATAAAACTATGGTACGCCCACATCTTGAATACTGTGTACAGATGAGGTCTCCTGACCTCAAAAAAGATATTTTGGCCTTGGAAAGGGTTCAGAAAAGGGCAATTAAAATGATTAGGGGTTTGGAATGGGTCCCATATGAGGAGAGGTTAAAGCGACTGGGACTTTTCAGTTTAGAAAAGAGGAGACTGAGGGGGGATATGATAGAGGTATATAAAATCATGAGTGGTGTGGAGAGGGCCGATAAAGAAAAGTTATTTATTAGTTCCCTAAATAGAAGAACTAGAGTACACCAAATGAAATTAATGGGTAGCAGGTTTAAAACTAATAAAAGAAAGTTCTTCTTCACACAGCGTGTAGTCAGCCTGTGGAACTCCTTGCCAGAGGAGGCTGTGAAGGCTAGGACTATAACAGAGTTTAAAGAGAAGCTAGATAATTTCATGGAGGTTAGGTCCATAAAAGGCTATTAGCCAGGGGATAAAATGGTGTCCTTGGCCTCTGTTTGTCAGAGGCTGGAGAAGGATGGCAGGAGACAAATCGCTTGATCATTGTCTTCAGTCCACCCCCTCTGGGGCACCTGGTGCTGGCCACTGTCAGCAGACAGGATACTGGGCTAGATGGACCTTTGGTCTGACCCAGTATGGCCGTTCTTATGTTCTTAGTACAGGTAATTGTCACATGCATATACTTTGTTTATATTTAGTTTTGTCATTATAGAAAAAAACTAGCTAATTTTTTATTTTCTGAAAATATACAAGGCTTATTTAAAAAATAGTAGGATTTTTCAACCAGTCTTAGGACACTTTGACAGGTTTCAGAGGTAGCTACGTTAGTTTGTTTCAGCAAAACATCAGAGAGTCCAGTGGCACCTTAAAGGCTAACAATTGTACTATGGCATAAGCATTTGTAAATTGCAACTCAATTTTGTCAGATGCATGAAGTGAAAGAAAAAGAAACGGATAGTAGGGATACAGACATGGGAGTCTTGCATCAGAGCTAATTCAAATCAGAGTGGATGTGTTAAGAAGGTGAGAATACCTAAACTGGAAAATTACTAGCCATTCCTAGTTCCTATTCTGATCTATTCTGAATAGGAATTCAAATTTGAATTTGACAACATCAGAAAGGCTCATTTCTTCTCCCTATTCAACACATCCTTAGTTAGTTTAGTACTGAATTGGCTACAAGAGTCTTAGGTGTGAGATTTGAGGAACAAATTCACCTGGGGTAAATAACTGATTTCATGGGACTAGAAGGAACCTCAATCTTTTGTGATCTTTGATGTATGGCAATCAACTATCACTAAGTCCAGCTTACATGGGCGGCAAGATAGACTGGAGTGTTCAAGAGGTCTGTCTATGATTCCATTTTAAGACTGTTATGGTGCTTCAGGAGTTCACATCTGTTACCGGATTGATGAAATCTAATTATAGAACACACATCCAGTTTGGCATGTCTGCCCTGCTTTTTGACAGCCTGCCCTGAGGCTCACACTCATAGTTATGAGCCACTCCAGACAAATGACAGCACTTACATAGCATCTTTCATCTGAGGAGCGAACAACACTTTAAATTTGTATCCAAGTAAGAGAGTCTTCATCCCTCATATATATAAAGGGATCCAAGGCACAAATTATGAGGCTTTTCCATGGTCAAATAGCACAGAAGTGCCACTGCTTGGGAACAGAATCCATACCTGCTATCTATCAGTAACTCCCAGTCATATATTCTTAACAAAAGACTATGTTGTCTCTGATGGAAATTAAAACTGCAATTAGATATTATCTGGTCTTTTTTCTTTAAACGCATTTTTCTATTAAAGTTTACAACCAAAACAAGGAATTAATTCCTCTACAGGGCAACAGCTATGTCTCAAATTTTAAAATGGTAAAGCTAGCATGAAAATCAAAATTCCAATCAAGATATAATTACTAGTAGTAAAATACTGTGCTATTTGTTAATATTAAAACATTCGGTTGCTGCAGGGCCTGCAAGCATCATTCCTTTATTATAATAGCATTTTGAGGAACAAGTGTACATTATACAGCCTAGGTGATGCTGCATGTCTTTCAGGCAGAAAACAAATATTTATACAGCAGAAGAGATGTTAGTATCATCATCAGCCTGCTCGCTGGACTCCCTCCAACAGTTTTGGCCTCAAGGAAGTAGCATGTGGCACCATTATAGTCATGGTTACTAACTTTTCCTGTAGTTTTGTACTTTAATTTCATCATCTTTGTTAGATGAATTTTCTCTGCAGACTTATCAACTATGAAGTCAAGTGTGACACACACAGTATGACACTTACTAAGAAATAACAAAATTGGTTATTAGTCAGTAATGTATGAGAGGTTTTTTCCTTTAATTAGCAGTTTTTGTACAGACAAAGTTATAATATTTGAAAGGGTGAGAAATATCTAGTAAAATGTAAAGTGCTGTGTTATCATCATCCAGTGTCCTCTGAAGCTTGGAAGAGCAGCGATGAGGGGATAAGAAATATCCCTCCCTGTATACTAGATCTTTCCTTCCAGAGCTTAGTGGGAAGCTTGGAGTTTTTCAGGCTATTTAGCAGAAGCATTTTCTGCAGGGAGAAAAGTAGAGTTAAAAGGAAAATGAAAGCAATGAATAGGAGAAAGTCTTGAATCTTCCACAGGAAGGAATGGCTCAGTGATCTAAATATCAAATTTAAAATTTAGCCTCCCTAGAGTGACAGATAAAAAGCTACATATAGATTGAAAGACAGAACCAATCTCTTGGATGCAAAACTGTGTCTCATGCCACTTATCAGGAGAATGTTTTCAGAACATACTTAAATAACTGAAACCCTTGTCTGTGCTTTGTGGACGTTAAGAGTGATGATATGTTTTGTAGGCGTACAGTTGGAACACGGAATCGGAAGCCAGGACTGCTAAGTCACAGAATTTAAGGCCAAAAAAGACTTATTATAGTCATTTAGTCCAATCACTTGCACAAAGTGGTCCATAGGACTTCACAACATGAATCCTGTGCTGATTCCAATAACTTTTGATTGAATTATAATACTTTGTCTAGAAAAGCAACTGAACTCTATTTAATAGCGATTCTATTACTTCTCTTGATAAGCTGTTTCAATTGTTAATTACTCACAATTAAAAACAGGCCCTTATTTCAATTTTGAATTTTTTGTTTAATCTTCCATCCATTTGATCTTTCCATATTTTTACTTGGTAAGTTTAAGGATTCTCTTATTACATATATTTTTTTTGTTTATAAAGCTGTGATTCATTTCAGCTCTTTGCCATGTTTTCTAATCCTTTAATCATTCTTGTAGCTCTTGTCCGAACCCTCTCCAGCATATTCACATCTCTCTCGAACTATGGGCACCAGACCTGAACACAGAACTCCGGAACACAGAAGCAGTGGCTTCATCAGAGTCATTTGCTTTTCCAGGATAGAGAATCCCCCACTGTCTAAATATGGCCTACATTCTTTATTCCTAGATATTTTATATATATTTACATTAGACACATTAAAGGGCATAGTATTTGCATATAACTGGCTTGTCAAGTGATCCACATTGCTCTATATCAGTGACCAGTCTTCTTGAGCTGTGTACGACCCCTATTTTGTGTTTTCTTTCAAGGCATTGACCAAAAGTGTTAAACAGAGTAGGACAAAGAACCAATCCCAGAGGGATCCCATTGGAAATGTGACCATACACGATTCCCTGCTTACAGTTAAATTTAGAGGCCTACCAGTTAGCAAGTTTTTAGTCCATTTAATGTGTGGAATTTTAATTTTACGTTGTTTTAGTATTTTTTAATCAGAATGTTGCACAGCACCAAGTCAAAGCCTTACAGAAGTCTAAGTATATTATGCCAATATTATAACCTTTATCAGCCAACTTTTTAAAAAAAATTAAATTATAAAGAAATGTCAAGTTAATTTCACAGGCTCTATTTTCCATAAACCCACGCTGATCTCTATTAGTTAGATTACCCGCTCCTTTAGTTCATTATTAGTTATCTCATCCAGGATTGCGATCAGGCTGACAGGCCTATAATTACCTGGTTTGTTCATCGATGCTATTGGTGCAGATGTTGGTGCCGTAAACACTGTGAAGACCAGTTTCACTGGCGCACTCGATGGAAGGTGCTGCGCCTTGAATGGTGCCATTGCCATCAGTTTAATGAAATCCCACGTGACTTCAAATGCATTTAACATTGAGGGAAAGTCAAAGTCCTCCTCCACTACCACTGGCACCGAGGAGTCCAGCGACACCAGACTTGATGGACCCATCCATGGGGCCAGAGTCAACGGTACCAGGGCTGAGACACTTGGCCCTGAGAGCCTGGGTGTGGTGTGGGCCAACTTCAGGGCCTTACTAAACCTGCAGGAGCGGGATCGGCCCCTGTCTGTCTTCTTCTTGTGCTGCACCGGGGAATGGGATGGGTGCCCATAGAATGAGCCAGACATCTGTGCTGGAGAGCAGTGCTGATACCACTCTTCAGGGCACGGTGCTGAAGTCTCGCCCCACCAAAGTCTGTGTACTGTGTACCAATGGTGTTGAAGTGGTTGGCTTTCAGACTCAGCATGCCCAGCAGTGGCATGGGGCATGGCTTCCTCAGCCTGTAATATGCAGTTAACCCCTACAGGATCAGTACACCCTGTCATAGACAGATACTTATAACAGTAGCATTTACAACTGTTAACTGTCTCTGAAGGGAAAGCAAGTAGGTATCCTTAGGCAAGCTGAAATAACACAGTGAACTGTGCAGCTTGGAAATGCCTCATTAAAAAGTGAGAAACACATGTCTCCATCCAAAAAGCCAACAACTAGGGAACTGTAACTGTTTGCTGAACCACTCACGGGACCCACAGATGCAGTTACCATGAACTGACACCTGGCACTTACTGTATCTGCTTTGCAAATTATGTGACAAAATATTCATTTGGGGTCCAGTTTATCACGTTATGGAAACAGTGCTATAATAGATCCCAGATTATTGCTATGAAGTTTCTACCATGGTTTCCCTGATTAATGTAGATAAGGCCTAAGTCACCCTACCAAAGACTATAAAGACTCATTAATTTGAAAATCTTCTATACAGAAGCACTGTGATTTAACCAAGATATTCTTAGAAAGACAAACCAACATTTCTAGTAGTACGAGGTGGTGATTTCATATTTTCCCAATGGGCTTTTTTGTCAGTTATCCAAGTTTCTCCCCTTGAAAGCATGTGGTACCGGTACCGGTCACTATCAGAGACAAGACACTAGGCTAGCTGTACAACTGCTCTCACCCACTATGGCAGTTCCAATACTGTCAAGCCAGTGGAAAATAATTTGGAGGGCCCTGAAGAAAGATTTTAGTCCCTCAGATAAGCATAAGATATGCCTATTTGCTGTTGGAACGCCATCCCTCTCTAGTGGTGTCTGAAACTAGAGATTGAGAAATCTCAACAGCTTTGACTAACAGAGCTGGGTCTTCTAGCTCAGGTACTAGAAGAAGTTCCTCACTTAAGATCCAGAGATTTCCAACTGTGATCCCCTCTGCTGATACTCAGTAGTGTCAGGAAGTTACATAAGTAAACAGAGGTTGGCAAACATAGGATGAGAAAGGCACTATCCATGACTGGAACAATGTTTTTGCCTTTATCCATCCATCCAATTAGTCTTTACTTTTAAAATGTGATTATAATGCATTATGCAGTGTCATAGTATATGTGCTATGTTTGCAGACTAGCATCTCCAGCATTTCCTATCCACAGTGATACCAGCTGGTGCCTCTCAGCAGTCCAGTAAGATGTGCTGAAGATTATGTCTTGTCTGGTTCTTACAACATTTAAGTGACAGAAAAAATCCCTCAGTTATTTGAAGAAACAACAGGAAAAAGCTATGACAAGATTGGGTCCTTCTGTGATAAATTAGTGGGCATTAGATGAGCCTGTTCCTTATTTCCTTAATTTATTTTAAGATCCCCTTTGTATATACAAACCACTAATGTATACAACTAACAGAGCTCTTTTAAAAACCACTGACTCCTCCTTTACTCACATGAGGGGGATATAGCCCAGAATGTGGAAATTAGTTGCCATCTGACCCAATAAAAGTGGTATCATTTCCCAAGCAACAGAACCCCACTGCCTGCAGTATGGTATGTAAACACAGAGCTTAACTAAATACATTAGCTTTCTGACAGGCCATAATATCTAAACATCATGCTGGGCTTATTGATCATGTCTGATTGCTCATTCCTAAGTGCCTTGTTACAGTCAATAAAATGCAAGTGAAGAGAGATTACATTAGGAGAACACCACTTATTTCCAGAGAGAAGAATATATAAATTGTAGTCAATGAAATTTCAACCCAACACTTAAGCTGTTTTTTGAGTAATCAAGGACATAATTTTCCAATATATTCACTCTGTTACCTCTTTCTTTTTAGTATGAAGTATGTAAACAAACCCTGCTCACTTTACTTAGTTCTGAGAAACCGAAGATTTAAAAAGGTAAGAGACACAAAAGTGATTTCAATTTGCACTTCTGAACCTCCTTCTGAAGATATCATTCTAGTGTAACTGACAGACTTGGCATACCTATATTGAAGAAATTATTGCAGTAGCTACCATCTCATGACTTACGCATTCTACAACAGAAAACCTGGAGAAGACACATCATTGTTAGCCAGAATAACAACAAGCATTAGATAAATACTCTGTTTTGCACAGTGGAATGACTGGTATGTTCAAAGACTGTAGGAGCCTATGTTCTTTTGGGTTCAGAATTGGATGTGCAGAAAGGACAACAGCAGCCTGGGTATTTTTCCTTGAACTGAAGAAACCAAATGCAGACATTGAAAGAAGTTGTTTGTTGGTTTTCTTTTCTTAGCACTGCCTTTCTTTTCTTTATTTCCACTTCAAATCTAACTATTTAAAGTCCAAGCATATGGACATGTTGAATGTAACAGCATCTTTATATGTGGTCCTTGCCTATTCACTTGTAAATGGAAATACTATGTATCATTTGGAATCAGGTCTTTTCTCATCATCCAGACATTGAGAATCTAGGGAATCATAAGGAGACAGACTGCCTACCTGAGAAAGGAATATTGTCTCTTTTTACCTAGAGGTAATAACAATAGCCACCACCCATGAATCATTTGACTATAAAGAAGCATTATTTTCTCTTAACACATCCTCCACTCTCTTATCTGCTCCTTTGTTTAACAGTGTTAGTTTGCTTTTTGGGAAACTGATTTGAAAAAGCAGTTTTAAAGTGTAAGGTTTTTTTGGTTATAACCCAATTAATATTTTTAATCACAAAACAAAAGAGTTAAAACAGGTTTTGTAATTTGCAATTTTTCTGCCTGTTTAAATAAAATGTAGAGAGAAGTTTTTAGCACTAGCCTTGGGGTGCACTAAATAACATCTCATTAACCCATAAACCACGACAGTTCCCTGAAGACTTTGAACATTAACATAGTTTTTCTTCTGGGTGTTAAAGCAGCAGCAAAGTAGGATTGAAATTAGTTTATAGAAGAGAGAAGCCTAAACTTTAACATTTGGTTTTGAGTTCAGATCCAAATCCAAAGTTCCCTGATGTTCACAGGCCACTTGATTTGGCGTTCTAATTTAGCCCATTTTAGGGAAAGCATGAGGAACAAAGTTTGGATATGGATTTAAACTACTTTAAAGTTCAAAGGGGTTCAGACTCCAGCATCCAAAGTCATTGCCATTTCAGTTTTCTTGCCTGCAACCCTGGACTTTCCAAAATAACACAAAATGTTTTTAGCACTCAGTAACAGGCATAGAAATATCAGTTGTAATGAAAAACCTTGTTTTCAAATATATTTAAATATAATTAAATTAAATTTAAATTAAAATATATTTATATATTTTCAAATAGCTAGGCTGGTCCAAACGAGTTAATCTTTTTAGCAATTCTTACCAAAATACATCACTAAAACACCACAAAAATCTAAAAAAGTAATGTTTACATAGTAAGAACATTGTGAACTTTTAATCCAGACTTTTAGGATGATAAAACCACATGGCATTTTATTTTGCACAGAACAACCTTCTTTGGTAATAGTAGAGTACTTAATCCGTAATTTTGGGTAAACATATATAAGGTAACTAAAAATTGGTTTCATAGTGCTAGGACTGTAAATTTTAATATTCTATTGTAATTGGCCCAGCTCAAGTAGAGACAAAAATTATTACTGCCTGAGGGCTGTTCCATGGTTTACATGAAGTTAATTGCTGATCTCTATGCAGTTTCTAATGGATCAGTGTTTACATCCCCACAGAACGCTTCAATTGATTATTCCTACTAGCAATCACAGAGGTTAGAGGGAATGGACACCAAACCACCTTCTAACTCTGGACCTGATCCAAAACCTAAGAATATCTTTCTAATGATCTCAATGGGCTTCAGACAGTAGCGTAGGCAGACTGGGAAACTTGGGTGAGTTCCGATTTAGGATGGGCAGGCAATGACAGGAGGGCAGGGGCAGGAGCCATCATGGTCACCTCTTCCCTCCTCCAGTTCCTAGGGGGGGTGACATATGCTCTGAAGGGCCCTGCAAAAATGGGGGGGGGCTGAAGAAAAGTGCACCCCATCTGCACTACCCGCCCCGCACTCGGCACACCAGGCATACTCCAGTGGGATTGGGGCACAGGGGCTTGTCCAGCTCTAGCTGGAGAGAGGGGGTTGGGCTGCAGGGGCTTGCCCTGTTTCTCCTACCCAATGCTCCTGCCAGGGAGTGGGATCAGGGCACAGGCACTGGGATCAGGGCACAGGCATCAGCAAGGGAGTGGAGGTCAGTGGCTTGCAAGCCCCCATGACCCAAGCCCACTTCCCAAGATGTGTGACAGGCAGGAGGAGAAGGGCAACCCAGCTCCATAGCTGGAGCATCTGATGGGCTGAACAAGGCAAGCCCCATGCCCTTACCCTAGCAAGAGCACCGGGTGTACAGAACAGTGCGAGCCCCACATCCCGACCACCTCTCCCCTGTGGAAGTGCTAGAGCAAGGCAAGCCCTCACACCCCCAACCCCACTGGACGGACTGAACAGGGCAAGTGATGGGGCAGGAGCAGAGCTGGGAAGGGGGTGGGGCCCACTCATGGCTATGTCCCTGGCTGGATAGGATAGTCTGAGCTGTTCCTTCAAATCACAGTTGGCCCTTCAAAGTCAGAGCTGAAGAACATCGAAGGAAAGGGAAATGTCCTCTCTGTCTTTAACGGTTCAAAAGATAGAATATTTCATCTTCAAGAATGCCATATTGGACCTTTCAGATATAATAATTCATTTTCTTAACACACAAAAGTGGTTTACACTGCAAAATTTGTGGCACTTCAGAGTATAAGTTCAGTAAATCTCTTTAGAATATAGTTACTACACTAATAGTTCCCTTGTAAATCCACACAGTTAAGTACTTTTCATTTCTTACCCTCTACAGCTGAGTAAATGTTGCTGTGCAGTGCTACACAGCTGTCAAGTTTCATGTTTGGATAAAAGGTGTTATATAAATGTAAAATCATCACCATGATTATCACGTTCAAACTTTTACTGTTAATAGTGAGGACTGAAAACTTTGTGAGGAAAATAGGTAATTAAGTTACTCTGAAACATGAAATGTTTATTATGCTATAAGAAAAGTTAACCCTTTTGCTACAACCCTCCTCCACATCTCTCATACTTCCTTCATCTATTAATACTCATTCAAAAGCAATGGCTATTAAGGTACATCACACACAAATAATGCTTTCTATCTTGATGCAATGGGAATATTCAGCATTCAAGTAGTTATGGGAGGAAGTTTACCAGGGGTTCCAATTAAAAAAAAATATATCAAAACTAAACCATTAAAGCCTATCATTCTCCCACCACAGCAAACAGCAATCACATACTGAGGCATCAAAAAGTTTGCACCTAGCAGTCTAAGTACTTTAGTCATCTGAACAGTTGGCATGATTTTCAAAAGGAAGATTTAGAGCTGAGATTTTTCAATCTACTAGGATATTCAAACATACAATTCTCATTAATTACAACGGAGCCATATGCCTCATCTGCCTTCAAAACTCTCCCCTAAGTTTTTTCTTGGCATGATACCTATAAACAAACCACATCTATCATGCTCAACAGTATTGTCTCACTGTTTTCTTTTACCCCACCTCCCCTGCCAGTATCCATCAGTTGTCTCTTGTACTATTTTTAGATTGTAAAGTCTGTGGGGCAGGGATCATCTTTTTGTTCTGTGTTTGCATAGCACCTAGTAAAATCTCATCCTAACAGCGTTACTTTAGGTAATCATTTTTTAGTCTTGGCCTCAGCTAACTAGACCTAACTGGGGTTTTTTTGGATAAAGTATATAATCAAAAATAATGTTAAACTTTTTTTTTTTTTTGCAAAAGATCTTGTTTGACCAAATACATTTATTTTTCCAAAAGTTTCAAAATGAAAAATTTATAGAAAAATGTAATTGTCACCAATTTCTTAAAAAACATTTTGAAATGAGGGAAATGCATACCTTTGATCAGTTTATATTTTTTCCCTTAAGGAAACAGGCATTGATCTCAGCTTGGTGCCTTGGCTGGGAAGACCAGCAGAGCTGGCCCAGCAGGACTGGGCAGTAAGAAGCCCCAGAGATCAGGAAGATGAGTGACAGTGGCTTTGTCAGCACTCTGGGAGGCACCCAAAAGGGGTCTTCTGTGAATGCACCCTATCACAGTGTCATTCAACGTACTGCAATCAAACGGACATAGGATCAACTTTTTAATAAATTGCAATTCATATACCCCTTGGAATGAAAATCCTATTACACTAATGTAAAATTTATTTGTAGACATCAAACATCTGTGATGGTTCCAAGAGTATACTATCTCCTTACTACTTTGGAATGAATAAAACCCAATTAATCTTCATTGTTGTAGTCAAATGTCATTAACCTAAACTAGAAGGCTGTGAAATTAGTGTTCAAAGCCATCATGCGTTTCAGTACAATTGTTGGTGGATAAAGACAACTTTTTAGCAGCAGAGCACAGGTTAATTGCTGAGAGAGTTAAAAGATTTCATTTTTTCCAGATTAGTTAACCTTTTAATTTATTGGCCTTAAATAAGAGTGTCATTTAATCCAGTTATTCAACTTTTGCCAGCATTTTCACATTTTAGCATAATATTTGCAATTTAATTACATGCTAATATGAAGTATCACTCATATCACCTGTAGACCAGAATGTGGGTGGCTCATTTATTTCAGAATTTACAACTCAGTGGAGTTGTGAAGGGCAAATGGAAACTTTTCCACATTTCTAAACAGTAATTAACACAGAATTAACATCACAAGAATTACAGAGTATTCTGCTTTACTCTGGAAAAAAAAAGGGCATTTCATTAATTAAAGCAACAAAATGGATACTTCCCATTCTGTTTGATGAAAAAACAAAAACTGACTTCTGATTAGGGATTATCTTTTAAAAACTATGTTTTAAAAAATGCACACTTAGAAAAGTACAATTGATTTTGTCACCATTCTTCAGTCTGCATCTTAAAAGGTTTCCTCTGTGTTCTGGATATTTTGAGATTTGTATTTTGAGCCACATTTCTTACAGGTATATTAGAACAAGGAACTGTAATTATGTTTTTCCTGGTGCTGACTGTTAAGTATCTATAGTAAATAAACAAAAAACAAATATGCTAGCTCAAACCATTGAAATGTGTACAGATCCCCTAAGTGTTTTAGTTGAACTATGAGTTTGCATAAACAAAGTTCCTCTAGTTTTATTACAAGAGCTTCATCATGGCACTAATGCCAAGGAAGAAAGTAGAAAGGAAAAGTCCCCCCAAAAAGTTTTACATTTCTTCATTTCACTTTTCCTACCTCTGTACCTCATGTTCAGACAGACAATATTTCATACACATAGTGAGATTACTTGTCAGTCACACATTTATTAAAAGGCTTCCAACCCAGTTTCTAATGAGTTACTACCTACAGTGGTGACAATCACCAAGAAAGGTTTTATAAAACAACCGTTCTGTATTACTAGTTATTGTAATTGTATTGTGGTAACCCCCCGGTGTTTAAACCTGAAGACCAGATATTAACAGTCATGGTGGTAAATACCGCAGGGCACAAGCCAATCAGGGCTCGATGGAACCACCAAACGTATCCCTCTCCACTATTTTTGATCTAAGCTCCATTTTGCTAACTGACATACAAAGCCTTGTCAGAACAGACTAGCCTGAAAAGGCATCATAACAGAATAGGGCTGTGCTCTTCACAATGCTGTTAGCAATGCCAGTGGACATGACAGATCACTGCCAACTGCAAAGTCTCTCCATCACACAAATCCAAACACCCTTGCCACATCTCTTGCCCCGCCCCAGGGAGGTGGGATGCAAGAGGGGGTGAGGGCTGCAATGGAGGTTTGGATGCAAGAGGGGGCTTGGGGTGCTGGCTCTAGGTAAGGCTAAGGGCTGGGGCAAGGGATTGGGGTGCAGGAGGGGATGAGGGGTACAGACTGAGGGCTGGTGTCACTTATTTCAGGTGGCTCCTAGGCAACAGCACAAAAGGGCTAAGGAAGGCTCCTAACCTTCTCTAGCCCCGAGCCACTCCTGAAAGAGAAAAGGCATATCCCTGCAGCTCTTGTGGGACATGGAGGTCTTCACATACTGCCATGGCCTGCAGGTACCATCTCTGCAGTTTCCATTGGCTGCATTTCCTGTCCAAAGGGAACTGCAGAGCCAGCACTGGGAGCATAGGCAACACACAAAAACCCTTTGCCCTGTGCAAGCCGCCTCAAGGATGTGCCAGGCACTTCTAGAAGCGGAACGAGGCCAGGGCAGAGATGGATCCTGCTTTAGTCCTACAGCATCACCAGATATTTAGCAACCTAAAATCTCCAGGTTTGCTTCAGTAGCCTCTGAGAGAGACACCTTGATTCTGGGAGACTCCTGGAAAAACTGGTTAGGCTGGCAACCTTAGTCACCATATGCATTTTATTAAAAATACTATAATGTATTTTTTGCTTTTCTGAACATATGATTTGAATGAATTTGCTTTTAGATATAGGATTTTCAATAGTGAAGTAATTTACAAAGCAGGAATACTTCTGTGTGCAAAAAACGCCTATCTGAAATAAAATCAGATTAAGGGAGCGACAACAATTTACATTCTCTTGGATCTGAACCTTTATATTAAACAGAAATATAAACACACACAAATCCAAGACTTTTTGGTATAAAAATGTGAGGCTTTATTTAGCACTCAGCATCAAAAGTCAAGAGAACATCTCAAATTTACAACACGAACAGAATTTATAAAATGTCAGTTGTGAGATTTTGCAGACTATGTTATTGCTTGAATTCATACAAGAGGGCTCATGGGGATATATGGCTCTCAGAAAGAAGAGTTTTGGTGCACACAGTGAAAAACAAAATCCAATACAGATAATGAAAAACAGATAATTCAGAAATTAAGTGCAACAATCCTAATACATAATGTAAACATCCTGTTTTCATAGTATGTATAAACAGACACCAAGTTATCTGCCTACTTTCCATGCAAAACAATATCAGAGTCACTAGAAAAGCAAATGAGAATGAAAATTTAGCTATTTATCTTCCTAACTCAATAATCCTGGTGCTGCTATTCATGGAGAAATGACAGGGACCTCCTGAATAAATCATGTCAGAGACAATGTTTCTCAAGATATTTAAGTATGGGGGAATGGTGATGGATCTTTAATTTCTGATCTGTTTTAGAAGTCTGATTTTGATGTTCTTTTCCTTATTTGGTTTGTTGACCCCTCCCCCCCCCCCCGCCAGAATCTACTGATATAGAAACATTTCTGCAAAAGGTCTCCAAACACAGCTAACCCTTTAGAAAGTGAAGCATCAGAGCAATCTTAACAAAGAAGGACAAAGTATGGAATAAGATTTGGGCTTATTTAGTCTGCAAAAGAGAAGAGTGAGTGGAGATTTGATAGCAGCCATCAACTTCCTGAAGGGAGGTGGGGGGGTCCCAAAGAGGATGGAGAGAGGATATTCTCAGTTGTGACAGATGACAGAAAGAGGAGCAATGAGCTGACATTGCAGTGGGGGAGGTCTAGATTAGATATTAAGAAAAACTATTTTACTAGGAGGGTGGTGAAGCACTGGAATGGGCTACCTAGGGAGGTGGAATCTCCATCCCTAGAGGATTTTAAGTCTCAGCTTGGCAAAGCCCTGGCTGGGTTGATTTAGCTGGGATTATTCCTGCTTTTAGCAGGGTGTTGGACTTGACCTCCTGAGGTCTCTTCCAGTCCTGTGGTTCTATGAATAGAATAGTTCTGTATAGCAATGACCAGAGATACTGACAGAAAGTTGTAGGGAATGAAAACAAATAAAAGAACTGAGGGCTTCCACAAAGAACAATTCCATACTGATAGGGAAGAAAAGACTTAAATTTGGTCTCTAAGGGTACATCTAGATTACACCTCTCTGTCAACAGAGAGATGTAGATTAGGCATGTCAAAATTGCTAATGAAGCAGGGATTTAAATATCCCATACTTCATTAGCGTAAGCATGACCGCCGCTTTTTTTCCAACATGGAGCTTTTTCGGGAAAAAAACAGCAGTCTAGACGGGGTCTGTCGAAAAATAAACCCTTTTTCGACAGATCCTGTATTCCTCAAAAAATGAGGTTTACAGGATCTGTTGAAAACGGGTTTATTTTTCAAAAGATCCCCGTCTAGACTGCCTTTTTTTTTTTTTCGAAAAAGCGCCGTGTCAAAAAAAGCAGCGGCCATGTTTATGCTAATGAAGCGTGGGATATTTAAATCCCTGCCTCATTAGCAATTTTGACATGCCTAATCTACATCTCTCTGTCAACAGAGAGGTGTAGTCTAGACACAGCCTATGTAAAGAATGATCTTTAGCAGGACACACACAAAAAAAGGAGCATTGAAGAGATGCTTTGGATTTATATGAAGTGTGTAGGCCTTTTGAGAAATAGGTCTTTGTGCAGAAAAATTACACATCTTCCTCATGCCAAACATCCACCATAGCCATCTTTCACTCTAGTAACCCCCTGCTCTTCAAAGGACTGCTGATTGTCTCTTAATCAATACAAACAGTTGAATCATTCAAGTAAACTATTTCCTCTTTTACACAATCATCTATATACATTTTTATTTATTGATGATCATGTGCATTAATATGTGTGACAAAAGAAGACATTTCAGGTTTGGACTCCTAGTGCAGTACAAAAAACCAAGTGCAATAACGAAGAACAGTAACTCTAGATAGGTTATCCCTCCTATGCAGAAGAGTGGGGTTTTCTACCTCTGTGGCACCATATCCAATTAGGGATGTTAAATTTCATTTAATCAACTAATCGACTAGTCGATGGATTTTCTGTCAATTAGTCGATAAGTGGGGGAACCACAATGGGCCAGGAATCAACCCCACTGCAGCTCTGCCTTTTAAATAGATTAAGAGCCTATTGGTTCTTAATCCATTTAAAAGGCTGAAGCACAGCAAGGGGGATCCTGCATGAGCTGGGACAGCTGATTCCTGGTTCGCACCCGGTCCCACTACCTCCCTGCTCCTCCCCCTATAATCAGCTCTCCCCCTTAATCAACTCCTACTCCCTCCCCTTGCTGCCTCTGATAGCAAGAGGGCAGCAAGAGGGGAAGCAACTAGTTGAGGGATTAGTCGACTATCCGATAAGCTTTTGCTTATCAGATAGTTGACTAGTGGCTTACATCCCTATATCTAATGTACAACTCTGTGAAAAGTTTGGCATTTTGCACTATGAGATGGGGGAGAGAAGATGTTTGCTGTCCCATCAGCATCTAGGAGAATTTCCACCAAAGGCAATACAGCCACAAGGAGTAGGTGGCTCTTATGTTCCAGTGGCTCCAAGATCTGCAGAGTTTGGAGCACTAAAAAAAAAAAAAAAAAAAAAAAAAAAATTACCTACATTTTAGAATATTGTTCTTTAAGAGGTGTAGCTAAGGTCCATTCCAAGAAGATGTGTGTGCATCATATGCACGATAGTCAGAAGGTTTTTCCCCTAGCAGTACCCATTAGGTCGACTGTAGAGCCCCTTAGAGTTGTGATGTATATAAATCTCTGCTGACCCACTGCCTCTTCAGTTCCTTCTTGCTAGTTACTTTGACAGAGGAGAGGTGGGTGGGTCTTGAAATGGGGATTAAAACCACATTTCAAGGAACAATTACAAAAGGAAGGTAACTTTTTTCTTTGCGCTCTTGCTCACATAATTTCCTAGCAGGCGACTCTCACACAGTTCTCCAGAAGAGAGGTCAGAGTTGACACAGTTGCATACTGTTGCACAGCTCTACAAAACATGGCATCATCTATGGTTTGCTGTGTGATGGCATATTGCGACAAAGGTGCGGATAGACAACCACATCATTGCCATGCAGATGCCCTGAATGGGGACCTGTGCCAGAAATGCATCACCCTTCTGGAGTGCAGTCTTTGCTGGGACTAGAATTTTTGCTAGGTCATAATATGTTCTGATGTAGGCAGTGATCGAAGAGGAAATTCTTTGGGATGAAACGAAGATCCTTCACTCTTTTGGTGGTAGCAATGAGCTGTGTCAACTTCCTACTTGGGTTTGTTCACTCAATGGAAAAGGCTTATGCCTGTCTGACATCCAGGGAATGGAGTATGTGTTTTTCTGTTGGTGGTAAGAGGTTTAGGGTAGAACTGTGGCAGAAAGGTGCCTTGATTCACATGAAATTGCTAATCTGCCTCTGGGAGGCTACTTGGGTTTGTCCTTCTAAAACATGGCATAAGGGGCTTGGACATCAAAGCCTTGAGCTCAGACACCCTCCTAGCTGATGTTATAGTCACTTGGTACGCCACTTTTCAAGAAAGGGCCCTTGAGAGCACCAGATTAAGATCCCATGGAGGCATCAGCTATTTGACGTGGGGATATCGTCTGTGCAGCCCCTTGGGGAAACTTACGACCGTAGGGGGAGTCCTGTGGCACCTTATAGACTAACAGATTTATTGGAGCATAAGCTTTCGTGGGCAAAGACCCACTTCTAGAAGCCAATGTGGAGGTGTGAACACCAAGGGAGGAGAAACTGCTTTTTTAGTTGGCTAGCCATTCACAATCTTTGTTTAATCCTAAACTGATGGTGTCAAATTTGCAGATGAACTGTAGCTCAGCAGTTTCTCTTTAAAGTCTGTTTTTGAAGTTTTTTGTTGCAGGATGGCTACCTTTAAATTTGCTACTGTGTGTCCAGGGAGATTGAAGTGTTCTCCTACAGGATTTTGTATATTACCATTCCTGATATCTGATTTGTGTCCGTTTATTCTTTTACGTAGGGACTGTCCAGTTTGGCCGATGTATATAGCAGAGGGGCATTGCTGTCACATGATAGCATATATTACATTGGTAGATGTGTAGGTAAATGAACCCATGATAGTGTGGCTGATCTGGTTAGGTTCTGTGATGGTGTCACTGGTGTAGATATGTGGGCAGAGTTGTCACCAAGATTTGACTCCATCAGTTTAGGATTAAACAAAGACTGTGAATAGCTAGCTAACTACAAAAGCAGTTTCTCCTTTCTTGGGGAGTATCTAGACTACTTGGAATGGTCAAAAGAGGATATACAAATGCCATGGGAATTTGCATATCTTCTTCCGATTGCACTTTCGAAAGCTTACCTTTCAAAAGTGAAATTAATTAAGATGCAGCTTTTTCGGCAAACCACCCCCTTCATCGAAAAGCCGCTTCTCCTCAAAAAAGGAGGTTTACATGGCTTTTCGACAAAGAGAATGGGGGTGTCACTGAAAAAGTGCGATTGGAAGAAGATATGCAAATTCCTGTGGAATTTGCATATCTTCTTTATACCGTTCCCAATAGTCTAGATGAGCCCTTGATGTTCACACCTTCACATCAGCTGCTAGAAGTGGGCCTCATCCTCCCTGACTGAATTGACCTCGTTATCTCTAGCCTTACTCTTGATTGGTACTCTTTTTTTTATGCCTGTATATTTATACCTGCCTCTGAAATTTCCACTACATGCATCTGACGAAGTGGGTCTTTGCCCATGAAAGATTATGCTCCGATAAATCCGTTAGTCTATAAGGTGCCACAGGACTCCTCGTCGCTTTTGCAGATTCAGACTAACACGGCTACCCCTCTGATACTTACAACCCTAGGGTTAGTGAACACTGAGTGGCCTGCTGAGCCAGGATGGAATGCCAAAGCTGCTGCCAGGTGCATCTTTATTGGTGAGACTGCTCGCCCCTGCTGTTTCAAGTGCAGTAAGTCATTCAGAATAAAGGAAATAAAGAACTGCAATGGAGGAGTACATTTCAGGAAGGACCAAATGAAAAAATCTCTTCCACTTAGCCAGATAAGTGGCAGAAGTAGAAGGTTTCCTGCTGCCTAACAGAACCTCCCATAACAGAGTCTCAGCAGATAAGTTCTAGAGGGAGTTCAGCTGTGGAGTGTCCATGCTGTGAAATGGAGAGAAACTCAGTTTAGGTGCTGGACATGGCCGCAGTCCTGCATGATCAAGGGGCAAAGTCATGGGCATGAGCAGATCCACTTACTGTGCACTGAACCACTGCTGATATGGCCATGTTGGTGGTATTAAGATCAACAAAACTTTCATCAGACCTTAAGGAGAACCCTGTGGATGCACAGGAAAGGCAGGAATGCATATAATAGGTGCTCTTTACAAGGTAAGATCAAGGTGTCATGTAATTCAGGAAGGAGCAGAAATGATGACACTTCCTGTTGTATCATGCCACAAATGGGTCTATCTAGGGAGATCCCCATGTTGGGAACATGTTGATGGTAACCTCTGTGTGAAAGGACTACTCACGGCCTGAAAACACCTCCTGAGGTGATCAGCCAGTTTGTACATTCCAGGTTCACAAAACAAGGCCTCTAATTTTATCCAGTGGGCAATGGAGAAGTCCCACATGTGAGGGCTTCCTAGGATAGGGCTAAAGAGAGAGCACCACTTTGTTTGTTGACATAGAACATCCCTGTAATATTGTCTTCAATACACATCTGCCCTGAAGATGGTTTTAAAATATCTGGCAAGCAAGACAAATGGCCTGCAGATCCCTGACAATATGCAGTGAAAATTGCACCTGGGACCAAAAGCACTGAATCCTGGATTTGCCAACATGGGCTCTCATCCCATCGCCAACACATCTGTGACTACAAACATCAATGGCTGGGATGTGGAGAAGCTTATTCCCTCATATGCTGCTTGTGGGTCGAGCCATCAGAGGAATTTGAGAACCCAAAGAATAAGAGCGACCAGTTTGTCCATATGGTCTCAGTTCAGCCTGTGAACTCATGGGCTAACCAGACCTGAAAGAGACATAGCCAAAGCCTGACATACTGTACCATATAAATGCTTCCAGGGGAAAAGCATTGTGGAGTCCAGGAAGACTCTGATGAACTCTAGACTTTGTGAATGGTTAATAGTTGACTTCGCCACATTTGGAATGAGACCAAGCCTGAAGAACATCATGAACAAGAAACTCACATGGTCCTACACTTGGGTCTGAGATTGGCCTTTGATAAGCCAGTCATCTAGATATGGAAATCTTGCACCAGCCACTTTGGCACGTAAGTGAACATGACATCCATGCATTTCATGAACACTCGAGGCCAACAGAAAGGCCAAAGAGGAGGATTGTGAACTTATAATGGACGTGGTTGACCATGAATCAAAGGAAATTTCTGTGGGATATGATTAGATATGTAGAAGTATGTGTCCAAATCAAGGATAGTGTAGCAGTCCTCTGGATCCAGAGAGGGAATAATGTGAGCCAGAGACCATGCAGAACATCAGCTTCTTCATTCTGAGGTTTTGCAGATCTAAAGTAGTGTGAAACCCTGCCATAAGCAGAGGCTGCTTTGTGGCAGCAGCCCCTGTCCTCAAGGAGCTCGGACCCCTTACGAACAGGGGCTCCTGCCACCTCGCACTGCTGCATCTCTATCAGAGGCAGCAGTGCAGGGCAGCAGGTCTGTGAGGGGAGCTGGTTTTCAGCTGATAGGCAGCAGCGCGGTGTATCAGAAGGCTCCCTGGGAGTGCGGCCAGAGCACACTGACTGGTGGCCCCGCTCCCAGAGACTATCAAATAGTCATGTAACCATGAAGATTTCATGCAGTTACACAACTATTCAATTATACGATATCTAACATCCCTATCAGGAAGCTGCCCCAGGCTCTGAGCTTCTCCCACAAGCAGCTGGTATGTTTGACTCCTAGGGGAGGCAAAATCAGGGAGCTCTCCAAAGTACAGGCTGCTTGCGCCTACAGGCTCCACCCCTGTATAATCCCTGGTTATAGTTCCTTGCCAACAAGAGCTGTATAGGTGTTGCTTAAGATGAGGCAGCATGTGGTGTTTTCCTGGTCACCCTTATGCTTAAGGGCTGCAGGGAATTGGGACATACCAGTCACTTCTGGGAGATCTGCAGAGCCTGGGCAGGCAGAAAGCCTGCCTTAGCTCACCGCACCACCAATCAAACTTTTAATGGCCTGGCCAGCAGTGCTAACTAGTGCTGCCTTGGTCCCTTTTCGACCAAGTATTCACGTTGAAAACCGAATGCTTGGCAACCCTTAATGGAAATGTTAATGAAGATCTCTGCAACTATTATAATTATGAATCCCTTTAAAATTAACAACTGGAAAATAGCTGAAGTATAGCATGTGTGGACAATAGTTTGAACGAACAAAGCATCTATGTATATAAGGAGAATTTATATCCAAAAAGCAAGATTGTACACAGATTAGGTGGACACAAGGAACAGTCTTCCTCCCATGTCTACATTTGTTCACAGGTCAGGCAGTTGCAGTCCTTGAACTTCCTGAAGCATGGGAAAGAGAGGAATCAAGAGGAGCTGGAACATCTCTCTCCCTCACTCAGGAAGCAATACAATACTGCAAGCTGCATGCGATCAACTTGTAGCGCAGTGTCTGTGTTGAAAGCATATAATACTTTGGGGAACTGTTCTCTGAAGCACAACATCCAACAGACGTTCCCACTGAGGTTCTGCCTTACAGGCACACAATTGACCCCAAACTTAACAAAAATAAATTGCAATGATGACAGCACATTATTTACCTCATGCCCATCTCTGAGAAATTTGCTTGTCTTCCTGCCTTCTGAGAAGGTCACAAATAAATCATGAGCTCAGGAAGTGAACGTGAGAAGTCCTTTTTTTCAAAGGACTGAGTGGGAAGTTAGCTGCACTACATCCCTTTATGACACTGGGAATTGTGCATTTAAATCTCCAGATATTTCTATAAAAACTCACCAGCTGAGAAAAACATCCAACTACTTAAACCTATGTTGATCAGAAATCTGAGCAACAATTTCCTTTATACTGGCATTTAAGGACAACAACAAAACAAAAGCAGCTATCAGTGTGAAAACAAAGTGACAAATTATATTGGATTATGTGTTATCTGAAGTTGATTTTTATAGCACTTGTCACAGTTCTAAGCCCGAGGCACAACTCATTGGGCTGAATATATTACTGCCTTTTTTGTGTACTTGGAATGACAGAGAATCATTTAAAAAGGATTAAGTGATTTTAACATGATTTTCAATTAAAGGAAGAAAGCATATTTTAGGCTTTAATTATGTGAAGAGTCAATGAAATTCACTCATGATAGACAATGAAGCAGAACAAATTAATACCATGCACTACCAGTCCTTCGATATACTATCCATTCAAAGTAGATATCACCCTTATCTGGGCAGACCATGAAGACAAATTAAACAAGTCCCATAAAGCTTTCAACAATTTCTATTCAACCTTCAGAATCAAAATGGAAAATGTAAGAGAAAAGATCAGTTTTCTGAATCCTACAATAACTGTGAAGTTGGAAAAATTAATATATCCAACTGCAGACAGCCAACAAATAAGTTTCAACTAATTACACTGCATAGGTTATACTAAAATGGGTTATCTTCAGACAAAATCAGACTTTATAATGCCTGCTCAGAAATAGACAAAAGTATCTAGATAACCGATAGCATGTTACCTCTCCAAGTCCCAGGAGACATTATCAAGCAGTTTGGCCAGAATCACTCAGATGGAAATTAATGGAAGCTTTTTAAAATTACTGAACCTACAGACATCAAACTGATTCAAGAGGAAAGAAAGCCAGATCTCAATCAGTAATATCCATCTATCTATAAGCTACTTTAAAAAAATCTGTTTGCCACAAATTAGATTGTGGAGAAGAAGTCAGACTCTAAAGCCAGGCTATGGCTTTAGAGAAGAACACGAACACACTCACTTCTCCATAAGTGATTGTTCTACTCTAAATGCAAGACTTAAACCATTCATTTAAGATTATTTTGTAACAGCATCTCCTAGGGTTGCCAACTTTCTAATCACAGAAAACGGAACACCTTTTTCATGCCCAAGACCCTACCTATGCCCTGGCCCTTCTTTAAGGCCCCACTCTCTGCTTACTCCATATCGCTCCCTGTTGCTCACTCTCCCACCACTTTCACTCACTTGTTCATTTTCACTAGGCTGGTGCAGGAGACTCAGATGGAGGAAAAGGAGGAAAACATGCCCTTTGTCTCCTAGGTGGAGGCATAGCCAGGAGGCTCCATGTGCCACACCCACCCACAGGTTCCACTCCCTGCAACTCCCACTGGCTACAATTTCCAGATTATGGAGCATGGGAATATCATTGCTGGCAAAGGAAAAATTAAAACCCATGATTAACAAATGTAGTACAGGACTAAATTAAGATTTTAACAAATGTGAAACAGTATTCCTAACACAGGATAAAATGAAAGTCAGCTCAACACCCAGAACAAAGGCAATTAAAATATTTGGAAGGATCAAGGCAAATTGAATTTTATTTGTTGGTTATGGGTACACTTCAAATAGCTGATCCATACTGAATTTTGAACTAAGTATTCTATAACGTATATGAAGCTTTTCAGAATCTGACGTCTCCTCCTGCCTCCCAAGTCAATCAGATCTTTCAACTCCATTATTCTGATTTTCCTGACCCATCTCTCTCTGATTCTAGCATTTCCTCTCCTGATGTTCTTATAAATAAGCTCAAACACAATAAATCTCTTTCCACAACTATCAGATTCTCGTGATATAACTTTGGAGGAATGTCTCTTCGTATCTCTATAAGGTGTCCCATAATCCACTACATCCTCCTTTTTTAACCACACAAGTACTTAACTACTCAGAGTAGTCGTTAATGGTTCACAATCATGCTGGAAGGACATAACAAGTGGGGTTCCACAGGGCTCTGTTTTGGGACCAGTTCTGTTCAATATCTTCATCAATGATTTAGATGATGGCATAGAGAGTACAATTATTAAGTTTGCAGATGATACCAAGCTGGGAGGGGTTGCAAGTGCTTTGGAGGATAGGGTCAAAATTCAAAATGATCTGGACAAACATGAGAAATGGTCTGAGGTAAATAAGATGAAGTTTAATAAGGCCAAATGCAAAGTACTCCACTTAGGAAGGAATAATCAGTTTCACACATACAAAATGGGAAGTGATTGTCTAGGAAGTATTGCTGAAAGGGGCTTAGGGGTCATAGTGGACCACAAGCTAAATGAGAGTCAACAGTGTGATGCTGTTGCAAAAAAAGCAAACATGATTCTGGGATGCATTAACAGGAGTGTAGTGAGCAAGACACGAGAAGTCATTCTTCTGCTATACTCTGTGCTGATTAGCCTCAATTGGAATATTGTGTCTAGTTCTGGGCACAACATTTCAAGACAGATTTAGAGAAGGTCCAGAGAAGAGCAACAAAAAATGATTAAAGGACTAGAAAACTTGACTTATGAAGGAAGACTGAAAAAAATTGGGCTTGTTTAGTTTGGAATGGAGAAGACTGAGGGGGGACATGATAGCGGTTTTCAAGTATCTAAAAAGGTGTTACAAGGAGGACGGAGAAAAATTGTTCTCCTGGGCCTCTGATGATAGGACAAGAAACAATGGGCTTAAATTGCAGCAAGGGAGATTTGGTTGGACATTAGGAAAAACTTAATAATTATCAGGGTGGTTAAACACTGGAATAAATTGCCTCGGGAGGTTACGGAATCTCCATTACTGGAGAAATTTAAGAGCAGGTTGGATAGACAACTACTAGGGGTGATCTACACAGTGCTTGGTCCTGCTATGAGGAAGGGGACTGGATTCAATGACCTCTCGAGGTCCCTTCCAGTTCTAGTATTCTATGATTGATCTCATGAGATCTATGAACAACTTCTGGCCCATTAAAACATGTAAGCTCTGCTAACAATCTACATGTATGTTACATATATTATACCAGCGGGCTGCTCCCCATGCTCGCTATACTTGCCTACCCCACTCTCTCTGGCCACTTTGTGACCAGAAAGCGTGAGAGCATGATGATGTCATTCTGTCATCTGTCAGGAAAATCTTTTTTATATAGAGAGAGGTATATAGCCAATTATTTCCACTGTAATAAGATTCAGTCAGGTTTAAATTTTGGGCTGTTTTTATTTCTCTAGGACAAGGTTAAGTCATCCCTTCTTATTAGCAAATATCTTTGTTAAATATGGTTTAGACTGCCAACCTGATTTAAAGAATTTAGGCCTTCACAGATCTAGGGAGTGCCAGACTCTAAGCTATCTTACTGTTTTTGTAAGATATGTTTCTGCTGAAGTACTTTTGCTATATACACAAATATTTTGCTTTCAGCGGGCTTTAGCCACTGTCATTGCCTCATAGGGAAGAGAGCTGGTTGGGACTGGTTAGTTGGGATTGGTCCTGAATTTAGCACGGGGTTGGACTCAATGACCTTCTGTGGTCTCTTCCAATCCTATGATTCTAACTGGGCTTGTTGAAGTCAGATTTTATGAGGCAAACTAAATTAGTTCCAGGAGACTGCAACCTATGTGGGAGCCTGAGAATGGGAGAACCCCTTGATGCCATTCTGAGAGAGGTGATGGCTCAAGGCCTAGGAAACGGTCATCTTCCCAAAATGCTTTGTGTGAATAAGTTAGTGAGGTGCCCAAGAGAAGAATCATAATGCCAAAAACTATTTCAGTGGCAAAACCTGTCTGTGACTATGGGGCATAAGGACAATATGAGCAGTCTGAGTTCTCTGAATTTAAGGTGTGAAATGGGAGTTTTGCCTTTGACTTCAATAGGATCAGAAATTCATCATTATTTCTCATGTCACAGAGATAAGATGGCCAAGCTGTAAGAAGGGGGAACTTGAGGGACATCGCTGAAAATATCTATTCAGGGCAAACTGCTTAGAGACAGGGCTACTTACAGCCCAAGCCTGGGGGTTCTCCACTATAAAACACACCAAAACAGTGAAAAAGAAAACTTCTGTTCTCCAAAGTGGCTAACAAGAAGTCATACAAGCAATTCCCTCAGACACTCCAGTTCTCTCATATCACTACCAATGCCATACCTTGTACGGAAGAGAAGTTACGAAAACCCAACTCATCAAATAAAAAGATTCTTCCAATCCCAAAGGACTAGCCACTTTCCACATCAGTTTATAACTTAGACTCTTATCCAAAAAGCATGCTGCAGCCAATCTTTTAGAATCTAAAGGTTTATTGAAAGGAAGGGTGAGATTTAAAATTGTTAAAAGAATCATATACATACAACATTTGTAGAGTTCTTGATTCAGGATTGTAGCAGTTATAGGATAATCTGTTGTCTTAAGTCAAGTCTCTGGAGTAGATCTGCATTGTATGGGTCATTCAGTCCTTTGTTCATAGCTTCTGTTCATAGCAAAGTTCCTCCAGAAGTAAGAAGCAGGATTGAAGACAAAATGAAAAAATTTCCAGGGCCTGTTATATATCCTTTGCTATATGAAGGGAATCACATTGTTCTTGCTGTGGAAAAGTATTTCCCAGTAGTTAGTTTGGAGTTTTATGAGCATGTCATATGTCCATGCAGGACTCCGTTCTTTGCAGGCGGACACCATGGCCCACATTCCAGATTGAAGGTTTGCAGAAAAGTTCAGTCAGTGCACTGGGTGCCTCCCATGCTTCATTGTCCAGTGAATGTTTCTTGATGGGCCAATAAACATGAATAGTCTTTCTTTCCCAAATAAGCTGGCTAGCTGTTCTGTGGGTATTTTTCCAGGAACTATCATTTGAAATACAAATACAAAGCCAATACTCATAACTTTAAAAACAAAGTGACACATGCATACAAATAGTACAATCATAACCAGAAGACTATAGCTTTACATAGACACCTTAATTGGCATGCTTTGTACAAAATTTGTTGCGATATATAAAGGGGTTGCAACAACATTCTATATGGTCATATTTAAATCAGATAATGTCACACAAGTGTACAGGGTTTAACAAGCCCACAGAGTTAGTTATAAGAGGTAGCCAAATATGATATGTTTTCCATTAGACCTGTCAATTAATCACTGTTAACTCAAGCAATTAAATCATAATAAATTAATGATTAAAAATTGCAATGCTAATCACACTGTTAAATAATAGAACAACAATTTAAAGTTATTATAAATGTTTTGGATGTTTTTCTACATTTGCAAATATATTGATTTCAATATAACAATAGAAAGCACACAGTGCTCATTGTATATTTTTAATTTTAAATATCTGCATTGTAAAAATATTAGCAACATAAATTGTTTTCTCATTCTGTAGCACAGTCTTTATTGTGAAAGTGTAACTTACAAATGTTGGGGGGTTTTTGTCTTTGTTTTTTTTTTTTTTTTTTACATAGCAGCACCCTCTCCAAAAAAAATGTAAAATATACTCAGTCCTACTTTTGTTAAGCCAATTGTTATGACAAGCAAGTTTGTTTACATTTACAGGAGATAATGCTGCCCTCTTCTTATTTAAAAGTATCACCTGAAAGTGAAAACAGGCATTCACATGGCACCCCTGTATCCAATGTTGCAAACTATTTATGTGCCAGCTGGGCTAAACATTTGCATGTCCCTTCATGCTTCAACTTGTGGATGTACTTTTATCTTTTTTACAGTGCAAATATATGTAATAAAAATAATATAAACACTGTACACGCGTATTTCTGCATTATAACTGAAACGTAGAAAAACTTCCAAATATTAATTTAAATTACTATTCTATTATTAATAGTGGAATTAAAATTGCAGTGAATCATGATTAATTTTTAATCTTGCAATTAATTTTTAATCCTTTGACAGTCCTATTTTCCATACCAAGAAAGCACCATGCATAATTTTCTGCTTTTCTTCACACTTTAAGTGACTGAAAAGAGGTATGACATTGTAAAGAAGTTGAGATTGGATTGAAGAAAGAACCTAGTGAATCCAGGAGATAACTGGGGCATTGCTCTTGAGTGCTCCTTGAGAATGAGTACTTCTGGACCCCAAATGCTTTGCCAGACTGCGCTGCATAGTTGAGGAGGAGGAAGGGTGGCAACAGCTAAAGCTTGTGTTGCTATCCCTTCTTGCAGACCCCAT
The DNA here is from genome assembly GCA_032595735.1 of Pelochelys cantorii. Taxonomy (NCBI): domain Eukaryota; kingdom Metazoa; phylum Chordata; order Testudines; family Trionychidae; genus Pelochelys; species Pelochelys cantorii. Next base: position 32,732,285 of record CM064331.1, read on the forward strand.
CAAGGCTGTGAAGACTATGGTATATGTGTACCAAATGAGCCAAAGAGGCGTGAGTACCCTTCAACCATGCTGCCTTGCATCTGTCTCCTCTGCAAAGAGTCCACTCACATCTTGAGAAAGACCAGCAGTCTGACACCAGGAGCCGCCCTTATGACTACTACCAATATGATCACCCTACCCACCAAGTCAGCTGAGTCCCATGCCACTAAAAGACAGCACCTTGCTGCTGCAGTTCCCTTTTCTACCCAGGTGCCAAATTCTTGGTTCAAATATTTGGGGAGGAACTCCTTGAAATTATAAAAGGAATCCCAAAAGCAAAACTGTACCTGCCCATGACAGGCTGATAGTTTGCCACCTGGAATCACAGGCTGGCTGTTGAATAAGCGGTTTCTTAAGAAAAGTTCCAATCTTTTGGCCTTTCTATTTTTGGTGGTTGAATTGATTTGCTCCTGCTTGTCCTTCTTGTTGGCTACAGAAACTACTAGCAAGCAATATGGGTGGGTATATAGCTACTCAGACCATTGCTGTTGGACTTGTATTATGGAAAGGAGCAAAACGTCCTTTTCCATTTGTCCTCATACTGAAAACTTTTCCATACCATCAATAATTTCAGTTAACTTTCTCTGAAGTTTTTCCATTTCTACTATGAACTCATGGTTTGTACCTGGTAAAAATAGTAAATTTCATAACATTCCAGCAAAGCCATATGAAAACTATGCCTCCACTCTGGGGGGACAAGTAACTTTAGATTCTCATTATCCTCCTTAAACCAATATTTACCAGAAGAACAAGAAATATCCTAAAATGAAATTCTGTTCCCATTCAGTATCAATCATGCTTTATTTGAAGAACCGAAGTTTACTAAAAGTAGCATAGATTTGCCTCTGCTTAAATTTGACCTTCAAGTGCAAGGTTTAATAGCCTGGGGATTAAAGTTAATCACTGTGGCTTGTTCATTCATCTAGGTTAGAAAGAACTACAAGGAGGAACTGAAACAACATAAAATAAAGCCAAAGGCAAAAGTAGTCTATAAGAGAGATAAAGTGTGTCTGTGAACGAGAAAAGGTTAGAAAAAGAAACATGCATCAAAAGATTTTAAGAGATTTTTTACTCCTTTTCTGTGTTGTGCATCAAAATCGTTGTTTAGGGGAATTAGGATATATTTGCATACAATGCAAGCAAATGACACTGCCAAAACTGTGCAAACTGCCAGCTCTTTGCTGATTTTAAGCAATTTGTATCAGCAGGAAGATCCAGCCTTATCTATTATGTTTTACATTCGAGCATACATTAGAGTGCCTCTCAGTCTAGAACACACTGACAGAGCTGTGATCACTGGAAGTGCTGATGCTAGATTGCTGTTAATATAAGAAGGGAGGGAGGGGGCACTGATACAGTGGAGAGGGGGCAGCATTCTTTGTAAAGGCCCAGGATTCTGAAGTGTCCTCCCAAGCCAGGTCTAAAACATCCCGGATGTGCTAACTTTCAGAGCATGCTGCAAGAGCCCATTTGTTTCAGTTGGTTTTTGAAGAGAAGTAGAGACAGAGGGTGGTGCAGGCTGATGAAATGGGATATTAGTATTATGTTATGTACAATTCCTGCAGAAAGGGTGACCGGTTCCAACTATATTTAGTTTTTGTAATTTTAAATAATTTGCAAAGCTCTTAGATCCTACACATGGACATTACAACTCAAAATCAAAGGCAAAAAAACAGTTTTGTGCACTGAATTTACATAATGAGGACAGACAATTGCATTTTCAAAAAAATGGACACTAATGTACAGTTTCATATTCAGATTTGGTCAGCTCATGTATTTAGTGCAACTAGTTATTCTTACTATAAAACACACTTTGAATAATATCAGTTTTTACAGTTACAGTTGGTTTCTCTGAATTTAGGATGCTAACCATCTCGCTGTAAAGTGCCAATTTTTATAGGAAGTGGATATGGCATTGCTCATTTTTAAATCAATGGAAAAACACAAGATATAGTAGAAATTGATTAAGGCCTTAGGCCGGGAGCCCTTTGTCAAGGTTAACCATCTCAGTATGTGATAATTATATTGACACAACTACTGCTGCCAGTCTACCACCTTTGATAAAGTTTATCTGTCTGAGTTTTCTTAATTCCTTACCATGCACTTTATCTGAGCACAGACAACCTAGGCTGTGTCTAAACTACATCCCTTTTCTCAAAAAAGGGATGTAAATTAGACACTTTGAAATTGCAAATGAATCTGGATTTAAATTTCCCGCACTTAATTTGCATAATGGCGGCCACCTTTTTTTTTCGAAACAGGGCTTTCCGAAAGAAAAACAGCTGTTTAGACGCAGATAGATCAAAAATAAAACCCTTTTTCGAAAGATCCTGTACTCTATTTTTTCAGGAGTACAGGATATTTCGAAAAAGGGTTTAATTTTCAATCGATCCCTGTCTAAACAGCCATTATTCTTTCAAAAAGCCCTGTTTCGAAAAAAACGCAGCTGCCATTATGCAAATGAAGCGCGGGAAATTTAAATCTCTGCTTCATTTGCAATTATGAAGTGTCTAATTTACATCCCTTTTTCGAGAAAAGGGATGTAGTTTAGACAGCCCTAGACACACAAAGTGGGGAAGTAACGTCTTTCATTGGACCAACTTCTATTCCTGAAAGAGACAAGCTTTCATGCTCGAAGAACTCTGTGTAGTTTAAAAGGCTCTCTTTTTCACCTGCAATAAAAGATGTTTTCTCCTCACCTTGTCTCTCAAATATCCTGGGACCAACACAGCTACAACTCTGCAGTCATCCTAGTTGCATCCACTTCATTATGACGGAGATATTGCAACCACATTCACCATCTTAGGGGTATCAAACTGTATGTTATGTTTGAATTTCAAAACATTTTATACTGAGATGGTCCAGACAGCAAGATCTATAGAACATTCGAAGTAGGGATGTAAAAATCTCAGTTAGAAGATTGTTAAAAATGTTTAACTTGTAAAAAGCAAGCAAGGCTGGAGCAGCCCCCTGCCCACAGTGGGGATACAGGGTGACTGTTCCAGTCCGGTTGGGCCTGCCACGCCAGCTGGGCAGAGCCTGCTGCACCACACTGTGGGCGGAGGGCTGTTTCATTCAGGCCAGGCCCACCACACCTTGGAAAGGGAGAACTTCAGCCTGGCCAGGCTAGAGCAGCACTCCATCCATGGTGCAAGGTGGCAAGCACGGACGGCCAGAGTCCCCCCCCACTCTTGTGGCACAGCATGGTGTGGTTGGTGCATGAGGGGGGCTGCTCCAACCAGACTAGGTCAAACCTGCCACACCACACTGCAGGCAAGAGGGGGTATGCTTACCGGGTAACGGGTTAACCCTTTTCATCTCTAATTCAAAGCCTTTATGAATAGAGGTGATGAGTATGTGTGTGTTTCTGTCTCACTAGAGAGCATGTTTCCTGCAGAATCTGGGATCACTAGGGGTGATTACTATGAACTTCCAAGCCAGCTTTGAAGCTTGCCTTCCTGGACAAAAAAAACCTTAGGCCTTCTTTCTGACCAACAAATGACATGAACTTTTGTCCTAGGGCCTCCAATGCTCTTGAAGGGTTTGAAAGATTTCAGCCTATCAGGGCCCCATAATACGCATGCATGATTTCTGATACATTTAGTAAGAATACAGGATTTTATTTAGGGTTCTTTTTAATGTTTTCTCTACGATGTTTTACTCATAAGAATAAATGTACTCTTCTGAGAGACAGCAGTGTAGTTACTGGTGAAAAAGACACTGTCCCTTGGAAAGAAAGTACAATATAGGTGCAAGCTGCAGGCAATCTGGCTTTCTGAGGCACAATCCACAGTAGCCAGAAGGGAATGGGATTTGGGTCCCTGCCCAAGAGACAGGTGACAGCTAGAGGCCTGAGATTTGGCTGGTCACTTCTGGGTTAGACCAAGGAGATTAGATACTGGTGCAGTGACCTGAAACTGACACTAACTTTTTATTAATTCCTTCCCATATGATTTGCAAAAATCTACTATGCATGTATGCACAATGGTACACAGATGCACAGATGTTTATATAAGAGAGACAAGGTAGGAGAAGTAATATCTTTTATTGATCCAATGCATATCAAATAAGAAATACTAGCTGGAGTTACCCGGCATTGCTTGGGAAACCAGAGGAACAAAATGTAGAAAAACAGTATTCCATTATCTTTTTTTGAATGGTAGAAAAGTTGCACTGATTTCTATAGGGATTAAAATATAGGTTTGCATCATCCCGGGGGGGGGGGAGGGGAGGGGGAGGTTATACACGGGAGGGGCACCCCAGCTCGTACCCAGAGCTGCACATGCAGTGGGGGGCAGGGCGGGTGCCTGAGCCGTTGTGTGCGTGGGGGTTGGGGCACTGCGTGCCGGCACGGGGGGGGGGGGGGAGAGAGGGGAGAAGAGGGTTGCTTATGTAACCTCGCGGGCGGGAGGGGGAGAGTCCCAGACAGCGCTGGGGGCCATAGGCAGCGGGCATGGGACCTAGGGTGGGCAGGGCAGCCCCTGCAGCGCAGCACAATGTGTTACTTTTTTATTTTTACAGCTTGAGCTCGGGCCCGATTGGGTCCAAAAGTACCTTAAAACCTTCTCCTGGACGAAAGGTTATCCCGTGCAAAGTTTGGTTGCGGTAGCTCTTATAGTGTCCAAGTTATTAGGGCACAAACATACAAACATTCTCCTTTATATATTAGATTACCTCACCTACTTTGTGTGTCTTTCATACCCTGGGAACATACAACTATAGTATCACTTCACAAAACAAAACTAAATCCTACAGATGTTTCAATTAGCAGGCACTTAAGATGCCTATGTTATTGCTCATGTTTGGAGTACACATGTACATTTAGAAGATGTTAAAAAAAAACCCAACAGCCATGACTGCAGGCCTAATTAGAATGTGCAAAGCTGCCTCCATCTTCACACTATTTTGAAACATTAAGCACAAACATTAAATGATACAAAATTGTAAGACTCCAGAAAGTGAAACTTTCAGGTAGTTTCACTAGCTCACTCATCAAGCTAAATCATGCAAAACCGCTGAGAAAAGCAATTATCAAGCTATTTTTTTATTACAATTCTCAGTCATCTAAGATAAATGAAAATAGCTATTCAATAAATTCTTGTATGATAATGCTTGAGAACAGTCACAAATATTTCATCAAGTTTAATATGAAATATTTTATGTATGCTTATGTTTCTGTAATTATATATTTTTTCTATATGATTTCCTTTTGCTCATTTTAAGTTCAACAGTATCTCTCAAACTTATGAAAAGTAGGAGCAATTGGTGAACACCTTATAGTTTCAGTACTCAGTATGATTCTTCTGCTGTGAAAAGCAGTATGTTTATTTTCACAGTAGATTAGTTGGGACTGTTTTTATCTGATAATCATATTAAAATATGCTATTTCCAGGTTAAAGACAAACTAAACGTGTGCGGTAAAATATGAATAATTTAATAGATGAGTAAGGCCAGTCCACTTCATATACTATTATTAGACCTTCTGTTGGGGGGTTGCTTTACGACAGCATTATAAAAGACCAGGACAAAAATTCAGCATACGAGCATGCTATATACATTCTTTGCCATAATCCAGCAAAAAGCATGTTGGCAGATGTACCAAGTGATTCTATTTATTTGGTAACCCTAAGCTTTTCTTATTATGTATTTTCCAAGGGGGTTTATAATGTAGTTTAGCTCTGTCTTCTTGCTTTCTAGGATTTATCTCAAACTGTACTTTAAAATGTCGAGTTTCACATTCAGAAGTTATCAAAACTATTAAACCAACTTTAATATTTTTTCTAATAGATTTACAAAGCAGAAAAAATATTAGTATAAATTTGGCTGTTTTCATCAGTTTATAATAGTGCCAAAAGTAAAGCCATCAGATGTTCATGCTACAGAAGGGCTTTTATGCACATGTCTTTACTTCATTGTGTTAAGCAATGCCATTAAGAAAAATACAAGTGGGCACCTTGGCTGAATCAAAAAAGAAAGCCAGAAACTTTACATTAATCTTATATTTGATAGTGTACCACTGAACACTAAGGGGTGATGCCATATCAGGTATAATAATATTAAATGGCCAAAACTCACTTTATACATTTGGAGAAGTGGTGGTTATTGACTGACTAGAATACCATAATGGATTCTGAAGTAGAATTATACCTAGTTCTGAAACTCTGCAATTAGAAATTAATATAATAATTGATAAAAGTTCCTTTTCAAAAGAAGTTACAAACTAGCAAGCAGTGATGGGTAAACTACTCAAGTGTCAGCTTTGTGTAAGACAGTGATAATTTCCCACACCTCCCTCTAAAGCCTCAGATACTTATCCAAAATACAAAGACCTCTTGGGTCAGCAAAACTGGTATGGAAATCTCGCAAAAGACATTTCTGAGATTTTTCAGAGTATTGCCAACCCAGCTGGAAGCAAAAAAATACTATTTTACGGTAGTTTGACATTCCCATTTCTGGTTATACCTCAAAAGCATGCAGCTGTATGAAAAAGAGTAAATTCAAAGTAAAACTAAATGGGAAAAAAGTTATTTTTGGTTCAATTCAAAATGATTCTTATTTTACCCAAAGTGCTTTCCCTACATCTGTTGGAGTCCTCTGAGAAGTAATATGACAGAGATACATTTAGTTTCTTCCTGAGCCACTTTAGCTAATTCCTGTTTATGGTCTCTCCACAATTTGTGCTTCAACTCTTGATAACCACATTTAAAATAGATCCATTTACTCAGTCTAAAAGGATCTCTGCAGGTGCACATACTCAAGTTGCAAAGGTCCACAGAAGATTTGTATCAAGCTGCATGAGGTCTCCTTACAGTGTGAGGGCAGAGAATGGTGAGGTCCCCAGCCAGTGCAAAACCTTTCAAAACATGGAGCTCAGGGGCTGTCAACCCTATCATTCTTTCCAGAGATCAGTTTGGATATATCGCATCCATTGCATGACTAGATATTTAAAATGTCAGCAATTACAGAGTTTTGGAATCCTTCAAAGGCAAAACCTAAAGTACAGCAGTGCTATAGTAAAACTGTCTTGGGTGTCTAAATGAAGACCCCAAAAAGCAACAAAATTCAGAAATAAGGCTATAAATCTGCTTGACAGTCTATGAAGTCATCATACTGATATTTAGATCTGCACTGCAGCACGTACAAAATAAGCACTGTACGCAGACCGCTGCAAAATGTGAGCATGTTACCCTTATTAAAGTATTAACAGATAGCATTGTATACTCAGCTCTAAAATTATTAATGTGATTGTACATAATGCTGCCCAAGAAATAAAGGAACCTTTGGGAAGAGCCAGAGAAGCTGAAACTAATGGGAGATGTAGAAGAACATCCTAGTGAGATAAATAGAAGGGAACAAACACTGTCAAATCAAGTGTAAAAATGTAATAAGAAAAGCAAAAAAAGATTTTGAGGAACAGCTAGCCAAAAACTCAAAGAAATAACAAAATGTTTTTTAAGTACATTAGAAGCAGGAAGCCTGCTAAAAAACCTGTGGGTCCCCTAGACGATCGAACTATAAAAGGCACAATCAAGGACGATAAAGCCATTGCGGAGAAACTAAATAATTTCTTTGCTTCAGTCTTCACGGATGAGGACGTTGGGGAGATTCCCAAATCTGCACCGTCCTTTGTTGGTGATGAATCTGAGGAGCTGTCCCGGATTGAAGTGTCATTAGAAGAGGTTTTGGAACAAATAGAAAAACTTAATGTTAACAAATCTCCGGGACCGGATGGCATTCATCCAAGGGTTCTAAAAGAACTCAAATGGGAAATTGCTGAACTATTATCTGTGGTTTGTAACCTATCCCTTAAATCGGTTTCCGTACCTAATGACTGGAAGGTAGCTAACGTGACACCAATATTTAAAAAGGGCTCTAGAGGCGATCCGGGCAATTACAGACCGGTAAGTCTAACTTCAGTACTGGGCAAATTAGTCGAAACAATCGTAAAGAATAAAATTGTGAAGCATGTAGAAGAACATAATTTGTTGGACAAAAGTCAACATGGTTTCTGTAAAGGGAAATCCTGTCTTACTAATCTATTAGAGTTCTTTGAAGGGGTTAACAAACATGCGGACAAGGGGGATCCAGTAGATATAGTATACTTAGATTTTCAGAAAGCCTTTGACAAGGTCCCTCACCAAAGGCTCTTGTGTAAATTACATGGCCATGGGATAAGAGGGAAGGTCCTTTCTTGGATTGAGAACTGGTTAAGAGACAGGAAACAAAAGGTAGGAATAAATGGTAAATTTTCAGAATGGAGAGGGGTAACTAGTGGTGTCCCCCAAGGGTCAGTCCTAGGACCAATCCTGTTCAACTTATTCATAAATGATCTGGAGAAAGGGGTAAGCAGTGAGGTGGTAAAGTTTGCAGATGATACCAAACTGTTTAGGATAGTCAAGACAGAAGCAGACTATGAGGGACTCCAAGAAGATCTCACCAAACTGAGTGATTGGGCAACAAAATGGCAAATGAAATTTAATGTGGATAAGTGTAAAGTAATGCACATTGGGAAAAATAACCCCAACTATACGTACAGTATGATGGGGGCTAATTTGGCTACGACAAATCAGGAAAGAGATCTTGGAGTTATCATGGACAGTTCTCTGAAAACTTCCACACAGTGTGCAGCGGCGGTCAAAAAGGCAAATAGGATGCTAGGAATTATTAAGAAAGGGATAGAAAATAAGACGCAGGATATCTTACTGCCCCTGTATAAAGCTATGGTATGCCCACATCTTGAATACTGTGTACAGATGTGGTCTCCTCACCTCAAAAAAGATATTTTGGCCTTGGAAAGGGTTCAGAAAAGGGCAACTAAAATGATTAGGGGTTTGGAACGGGTCCCATATGAGGAGAGGTTAAAGCGACTGGGACTTTTCAGTTTAGAAAAGAGGAGACTGAGGGGGGATATGATAGAGGTATATAAAATCACGAGTGGTGTGGAGAGGGCCGATAAAGAAAAGTTATTTATTAGTTCCCTAAATAGAAGAACTACAGGACACCAAATGAAATTAATGGGTAGCAGGTTTAAAACTCATAAAAGAAAATTCTTCTTCACACAGCGTGTAGTCAGCCTGTGGAACTCCTTGCCAGAGGAGGCTGTGAAGGCTAGGACTATAACAGAGTTTAAAGAGAAACTAGATAATTTCATGGAGGTTAGGTCCATAAAAGGCTATTAGCCAGGGGATAAAATGGTGTCCTTGGCCTCTGTTTGTCAGAGGCTGGAGAGGGATGGCAGGAGACAAATCGCTTGATCACTGTCTTTGGTCCACCCCCTCTGGGGCACCTGGTGCTGGCCACTGTCAGCAGACAGGCTACTGGGCTAGATGGACCTTTGGTCTGACCCAGTACGGCCATTCTTATGTTCTTATGTTTATGTATGCTAAGACATGCCCTGTTGGTTTCTACAGTTTTGCTCTCCTTTGTACTTGCCTCCCCCAACTTGTCCCCCGTGACAAAACTGTGACTTTGCATTATTTTGCTTGCCCCATCATGCTCTTCTTCCATCTCATTACTCCCTTATATATCCTCTACCTTGTTTCTAGCCCCTCATCTTTTTTTTGCTCATCTCCTCAGAACAAAACTCCACTTTAAAAATAAATTTTAAAAGCCCCCCAAATATCCAGAACATTGGTGTTGGAACTAGGGATACTGGGAGTGCTATCGCACACCCCTGGCATGAAGTAATTTCCATTATATTCAGGGCTTATTGTACATTTCAATTGCTGGTCGCACCCCCACTATACGAATTATTCCAGAAACTCTGTCCTGGAACCAATATGACATTTTCAGATTACCACATTATTCTACATTCTCATGAGTTATATCTGCTCTTCCCTACTCTTAGCTGTGCTATTTATTTGGAATGTAATCTTTTCAGGCCAGTGACTGTTTCCTACTGATAATTTTATGCAGGAGGTCCTAATTTTGATTGGTGGCCCTAGATGTCACCCTAATACAAATTAGCAAATAATTACATATTTTGCACCTACATTACACAAAAAACAACAGTTAAACATGCAATGTAAAGCACTCAAAAGTTAGGAAATGCCACACAGTTCTGGATGAAGATTAAAAAAAAGAAAAGTAAGTAGCCTCAGGCATTAAACCCAACTTAAAAAAAAAAAGCTAGCTCTTCTTTAGTATTTTCACAGTGAAAGATACTAAAGGAGAGACAAATCAAATTATTTCAAATAAAGCATAATTACAAATGATTAACAGGACCCAAATTTTGGCAGCTAATGATTAAATTATAATACAGAGTGACCAGTAAATACATTTATGGTAACTGTACAATATATTTACACCCACTATAGCAGCTGGAATAGGGACAGATTGCTGAAAAGTTTTGTAAGGGCAGGCTCAGTGCAAGGTCATTATAAAGTGCATCATTGCTGCTCTCTGCTGGTCAAAAGGATTATTCCATTCTCTTAAGCTTAGAAGAGGGTATTCAGATGGGGGGGGGGAAGGGAGAGGGGAAGAGTACAGTACAGTAAAAGATTTGTTATCTGTCATGTTGGAGAACAGGGGTGACAGTTTAGTCAAATATTCTGGTTAAGTAAGAGTTTGGAAGGTGGGAGGGAGCTCTGGACTGAGAAAGAAGGATGGAGTGTGGGAGGGGGTATAGACTCTGTACAGGAGGGGGAGGGAGATGATCTCTGGAGTGGGACCAGAAATGACTGGTTCAGGGTATGAGGAGGAGGATCTGGCCTGGGGCATGCGATTGAGTTCAGAAGAGAATGAGGGCTCTGGCTGGGAGTAAGAGCTCTGGTGTGGGGCCAGGGATAAGTGTAGGGTGCAGGAGGGGCTGAAAAGCTCTGTTGGGTCAAATGTGACACATTTCAATAATTTGATTACTATTATTATTGTGTTAATATTTGGTCACTGAAATGCATGAATAAGGCCAAAAACCAATTTAATTATAATTTTGGCCAAATTACTCTGTGACAGAAAAGCAAGTCTGGCTTTTGTGAGAAGTAACATCCATTTCACCACAGTACCCATTCCTTTTGGCTATTGAACATCCTGCCCTCTTCAAGTTCAGCATGAGCATAACACATTTCCAAGCGTATGACTTTCATTTCTCCAAATCAGAGAGCCTCTTATCAGCTAATACTCATCAGAAAACTTTCTACATATACAGAACCTTGATCATTTCCAAATTCAAGCATCTTTAAACCTCTGGTATATTTGCCTTTAATTTTAATTCTCCTTTTATATAAAAGGCTCATTTATGGAATCCTAAATTAGGCAGTCCTTAATTGAATAATTCTAATAGGTGTTACTCAGAATCAGTTAAAGTCCAAAATAAGGACCCAAATGAGGCAAATTACCACATCGTGAAAACAATGTATTTTCACCAAAACATTAGTCTGCAAAGTGGGCCAAATTTACATTCCAATATCATTCCCCAGAATCAGTATTTTAAAAAAGATTAGACAGAGTTCCTTTGACAAGTCACATCAAATACAAAATCTGTACCTAGCAGGAAATTCAGCTTCTCAGCTCTATTTGTTTAATTAATAAAATCATTGTATTTAGCAAGGTACAGAAACATGAATAATTTATGTCTGGGTCCAAAACCATATTTTTCCTCAATGGAAAATTTTAGCCCATAGAGAATGACTCATCTAGATACAGTCTGGGAGTATTTGAATTGAACTGGCTTTAAGCATGTAGCATTCAAAGAATTGTCAGCTAAAGAATAAATTACCAAATGGCTTAAAGAGCTTTACTTGAGGTCACAGCAATTCACAAACTCTTCCCAAACCATCTCCTCTCTCCACTCGCAATGCTAGCTAGCTTTTTGGAGCAGATGACGACAATAGCACTATTATTTGGTAGCTAAAAAACACCTGAACATAGGAGAGAAACTTTAACCATGGTATGCAGTTGATGAGAAAGCAATACAGTTCCTTATCTAAGAATCGTGGGACTCCTTTTAAATACAGCTCAGAAAAGACAGTTGGCAGCAGAAAAGAAGTTTACTCACCTTGTGCATTAACTGAGGTTTTTCAAGATGTGTGTCCCTGTGTTCCACTCTAAGAATTGACATGTCCTTACACCGTTGATTGGAGATGCATGATTAGTGTCCTGTGGCATTGGAGTCTGTTTGGTGTTCATGTTTTCTGAGACCCTGAATTCCTTCTCTACCAGAGAGTTATGGAGGTGAACTCTAAACTAGAGGGGGAAAAGGTGAGTAGTGGAGCACCCACAGGGAAACTCATCTCAAAGAACCTCAGTTACTGTAAAAAGATGAGTAACTCTTCATCAAGTGACATCCCTGTGGGTTGGGTTTTCCCCCCTAGGTGACTACCACAGTGCCCCTAATGGTGGGATTGCTTTGGAGGTTCAAGATTACTAGAAGCAGACAGCAACCTGTGGCTTAGTAAGGTGTCTGATCTGGTGTCCTGGATGACTGCAGAACATTTGACAATTGTATGGTGTGGCTTTGCATATATCATTAATAGAAATATTGTACAGAAAACCTGTGGAAAGAGACAGCTCCAGTTGGAATGAGTGCGGGTTCCCTCAGGGAATTTGAGGCTGTGTATTGGTAGCAGGACCTAATACAGCTTAATATCTACTTGGAAAGTTGCTGCTTAGAGACATCAACAGACAAGGAAAGTCTCTGGTGCACTTGGCAATGGACAGAAAAAAAGTTTTGGGATTTGTAGAATGGCTTAGTTCTGTCCAAGTAGAGGCAGATATGCCCATTTGATGTTGACAGTGTGAAGTGTCACCTGTTGTGGCTTTTATGGGATGTGGGGTGAAATGCAGGAAGATGTATAGGTTAATTAAGGTGGAAATGGATGCCACCTTTGGAAGAAATTTAAGATGGGGTCACATAGTGACCTTGTTTTTGAGGAATATAGTGTAGGGAAGGTCAGCCATTAGAACACTGAGTTCTCCTATTCTACTGGCTGACGTGATAGCCACAAATAACGCCACCTTTATGGATATATGAAGGAGGGAACAGGTGGCTAGAAGTTCAAAGGGAGATCTAGTGACGCCTCAAAAAACTATGATCAGATCCCACATGGGTGCTCCTGATACATGTTTTGGAGTCCAATCAGAAAGCATTTTGTGGTAGGGTGTTTGCAATGACCACCACATGGTGAACAGTTTCCATTTGTGTAGGAAAGTTCTGTGGGTGGATACTCATCTGTTGTGCAGTAAGACATGCATGACTTGTTCTTAATAGCTCTGCTTGTGCACCTGGAAATAGATGAGCCATGCTTACAGATGGAGCTTCTGAGGTTGAAGATGAAAGACGTGACTGTTGTCCTGAGAGAGGAGATCTGGTCTCACCAAAAGAGCTATGGGAGGGTGAATAGATGTGCAAAGGCAATAAGGAAACCATGTCTGTTTAAGACATAGTGGGGCAATTAGTAAGATCTTGGCTTTGTTGTCCCTGATCTAGCAGATGATCCTGTGTATAAGTGGAAATGCTGGAAAGGCATAAATGGTATCTTGTTCCATGAAATTAGGAACTTATCTCCCTCGGATTTGATCCTAATTCCTACCCTCAAGCAAAAAAAAAAGAGGATGGCATTTGTGGTTCCTTGGCATTGTGAAGAATTTTATATCTAGAATGCTCCATAGAAAGAACAGGCAGCACTCTGAGAGTTTGAGCTCCCATTAGTGTTCACATTAGAAATGTCTGCTAAGACTATAAGTCATGTTCCAATTTTCTAGGAGGTAAGCAGCAGAGATGTCTATGTGCTGCTGGATGCACCAACTTCGTAGCCTGATTGGCTCTATGCACAGGGAGAACGAGCATGCTCCTTCTTGTCTGTTGATGCATGCAATGTTTTCCCTGAGGTCCCGAATTATGGTGTGTCTGATGAGTGGGAGGAAGTGAAGGTATACCTGGCTGTCCTGAGCTCTAGGATGCTGACAGGCAGTTGGGCCTCTGTTGGAGACCAGCTGCCTTGTGCTGTGTAGCCATGTAGATGTGCTCCAAAGCCTATGAGGGAGGTGTCTGTGGTGAATGTCATTGATGGGGTCTTTGGTGAAATGGCATGCCCGCACATATGTTCTCCCTCTTTGTCCACCACTGCAGGGAGAATAAAATGTTTGTTGGCAGAGTTACCATATGCAGGCTGTGCTTGACGGGTTTTTATACTGAGCTCAGATAGCACATGCGGTGCCTTCAGGCTCTCTCTCAAATCACCCTTCAGAGGTGGTAGTGGCAACATGTCCTAGAAGTTATTAGGCACATTCTGGCTTTGATCATAGGGCAGGTAGACATTGTCAATATAAGATGTGTGATGGTGAGGAATCTGTCATGAGGCAGGGAGACTTTGAATGATACTGAGTCTAGAGAATCCCCAGTGAATTCTGTTTGTTGTGTTAGAATTAGAATGGATTTTTGGAAGTTGATTTGGAAGCCAGAGCTGGGGAAGGAGGGGGGTAGGAAAGCTTTTGATAAGGTATGGGAAAACCATGATCCCTTGTTTGCAGAGGTGGGTTACCTGTATGTGGGCCAATTTGAAGTCTGCATGTTGGTTGTCAGGAAGAACAGAAACGAAGTCGAGGAGTTTCACAAAATTATCATTCATTCTAGTATAGACTCATTAATAGGGAGAGTGATCTTAGATGGTGTGGAAGGTTGGAGAATCTTCAGAAGTTTATGTTGAGTCTCCTGGATCTCCTCTACAGGGATGTCTTTGTCAATTGCCACTCTCTTGAATAACTCCTGAAACTATTGGAAGTCAGAGGAAGAGTGCTGTATTTCAAAATAAGTGCTCTATAGACGCTCCCAATTTCAAAATAAGCTATTTTGAAATAAGCTACACAATTGACATAGCTTATTTTGAGTTAAGCCCTATTGTGTAGACACGCCCTTACAGACTAACGTGGCTACCTCTCTGAAACCTATGAGGAGAGGTCAAGGTGCTTTTCTTCTTCTCAGTAAAGGATGAAGTTGTGCTCTTGGTTGGTTCTGACCATAAGGGAGAGCATCTAAAAGAGGGTTTAGGGCCATGCATATCCATAGTAGGTTGGAGAGATTTCTCCACAAGAATCATCTTTAAGTGCAGGTCCCAGTAACTATGAGCCCTGGTTGTTGCAGGTTGTAGGCACTTTAGCAGGAATGCACATCTTACCCAGACATTTGACACAGTTGGAATGTCTGTCTGATTGTGGCATGGAGTCCTTAGAAGAGACAATTTTTTTAAAACAGGGAAAGCCTGGAATGATGGAAGGCCTTCTGGCAAATTGAGTCCAAAGAAAAAAAATGGGAAAGGGGAACAACAACAAAAGAATATTTTTGTAATACTTAAACTTCTATTCCTAAAAATGTAGAAAACTTCCATACACTCAACTAAAGTAGTCTATTTGTTTCCCCCCACATCACATTGGAAGGAGGTGCAGTACTGCTCTGAATTCCATGTTCAGCCAAAAATGGTTGAGAAAGAACAGAGGAGCTCAGAAAGTGTGCACACCAAACAGGATCCGACTCCGCAAGCACCAGTTACTCATGCATGTCCAGATTGGGCACTGCTATCAAAAGTCTCCAATCAACAGTACTGGGACGTACTGACACCTAGTGTGGAGCACCCAGAGAGACACCGTTAGAAGTGTTTTTCCTACTCCCATTGCACTGTTAGGGGTAAGATGGCAACACACATATCTTCATATAGTCCTTAATCCCAGGAAAAAAATATGACTGGGGAAAGAGGCCCACAGATGGCAACTCTCCAAAGGACTTCTTGGTGTAAGAAAACCCACTGACAAACCTAGAAAGTCAGAGACCAATGCAGAGGAGCCAGATAGATTCAGGAGAATCAAGCAGGCAGGGGGGCAGGCCACTGTCACTCCCACAATTGACCAAAAGGTATTAATGTAGGAAGGTGTAGTCCGGAGGGTTACTGGAAAGTGAGATGACTGTTGGAAGACAAAAATATCCAAGAAGATTCTGCACAGAAATGCTTGCAGAATCATAATTACAGTAATGTAAAACAGGTGTAAGGGAGAGGTGATTTAAAAAAAAATTAAGTCTGCCCATTGTGTGATTGTGAAGAAAGCCTTCCAAATGTAGGCAGTTTTCCTAAATGTGCATGAATGAGTAGAACTCAGAAGAACATATATTGTGTCATGGCAGGTTAAAGGGCTTGACAGAAGGGGAGAGAGGCAGCTCTTAAAAAAAGGAACAGCAACAGCCCTGGCTAATCAGGGGCAGGTGAGACAGGGCTGCTATAAATCAATTAAGGGCCAGGGAAGCTGATTCAGGCTGCCACCAGAGCTCTTTAAAAACCTTCCCTGTAGGTGACAGTAGGGAGGAGAGTGGAAGGGGAGCTTGGAGGGAGGAGAAGAGGAGTTACTACTGATAAGATTAGAGTAGAAGAATGACAGCTTTACCAAGGCAGGAGGAAGGTGAGGCGCTCCAACAGGTAGTGTTTGGGATCCCTTCCCCCAAACAACCAAAGAGACAAGCTGGTAACTGGGAGGACTGGTAACCCAGCCCAAGCTGACCAGAAGCATCTGTCCTGACAGCCATTTTGCCAAGGGACAACCCTCCTCAAAAACATTGAAAGGGGTAAGCAAACCCTGTGCTGCAGTACCTAGACTGGAGATTGTGGACTGAACACAGGGCTGGGACCCAGAAGTGGGACTGACCCTACCACAATATATAAGCACAAAAACACTAGTTTAAGAAGCTGAACAGAACTATGCTTCAATATGACTGCAACAGTGGCTATGAAACTCCTCCTTGGGCAGGGTCTCCCTTTCGGTACAGAACACTTGTTAGAACATTCACTTACCCTGAATTCCTTTGGAATGGATTTCTTTGACTCTCCACCAGCTACATCGGGAAGTATCCCCTAGGCATTTTGAAAGAACCAGTTGCCTTCCCACCTCTACTCTTCTTCTTCCTTTCCAGGCTAGCTTTTTCTTTCCAATCTCATTTTCTTACTTCTCACTGTGTGACTATTAGTCTTCCAAATGGGAACCATGGCAAACAGCACTCGACAAGGCAAGTTGGAATGACGCCTTCCATTTTAGTTTTCCCTTTGAACAAAACTCTCAATTTAATTATGTTAAGACTCTCCCAGGAGAGAGACAGAGACAGACACCAATACTGAAAATAGGGCCAGACCA
Source organism: Pelochelys cantorii (assembly GCA_032595735.1). Lineage (NCBI taxonomy): Eukaryota > Metazoa > Chordata > Testudines > Trionychidae > Pelochelys > Pelochelys cantorii. The sequence goes on from CM064331.1 coordinate 32,749,430, forward strand.
GACATGCTTGTGTAGGGCAGTAAGGGGACATCAAACCACCTTCCTTGCATCCTTATGCAGGCTTCCTATATCCTGAATAGCAGCACAAGGTGATGTCCCCTTGAAGAGTGGCCTTTATGTGGCTACTACTTTCCCTTCTATACAAGAGCACAAAGAGTGGGCATAGCCATAGCTCAATCCCTCTCAGACTTACTGGCTACCAAATCAGCTAAGCTGGCATGAAGGGGGAAGCAAACTGCACTAGGTATGGAACTGCTTCCTCCATGGAGCAATAGGTGGGCCAGAAAACAGTACACATTATGCTTCAGGGCACTGCAGCTACAAGCTGCTCCTTTATCAGAGTTTGTAGCAAAACTGCAACGGCACTCTTAGTCTTCACATTTTTCAGTCAAGGATTGTGTTTTGCTATGATTTGAACAATTCCTAGAACAACGAAACTCTAGTAAGTGGGGACTCTAAGGCTGCGTCTATGCTACAGGGGTTTTGAGCAAAAATGGCTGTTTTTGCGCAAAAACCCGTAGAGCATCCACACCTCAAGCGCGTTTTTGCACAAATACATTTACAGTAAATCAAAAGAACAGAGGGATTTTTGCGGTGTAGATATTCCTCTTTCTATGAGGAATAACTCCTTTTTGCACAAGAGTTCTTGTGCAAAAAGGTGTGTGGGGATGGGCAACAAGGTTTTTTGCGCAAAAAGAGCCAATTGAAAAAAGCACGGGTGCTCTGGTGGCTATTCTGTGAATAGCAATCAGAGCTTTCTTTCAAGAGAGAATCTTGACGCTCTCTTGCACAAAAGTGCATCTCTTTTTCAATGCACTTTTGTAGCGTGGACACTCTCTTGTGCAAGAAGTTTTTGTGGAAGATCTCTTCCGCAAAAAGCTTCTTGCGCAAGAAGACTGCAGTATAGACGCAGCCTAAGTGACATGCAATATAAACAAATCAGAAGTAGTAAATAGCAGTAAACAAAGATTTCTGGTTGATGTAGTAGCCCTGCATAAAGGAGCTTTTCAGTAGACATGACAAAGGCCTGGTTAACTATAGTGAGAGTTACATCCAAAATAAAGGCTGTAACCACCTAGTAAATTGAAGATGGCAAAATGTATTTTGGGAGCTGCTACAGTTGGGACCCAGATGTAGCCAAGAGCTCAACAAGATTCCGACACCCGGTCTATACTAGACTAGTAAGGTCAGCTTAAGGTACTCAAATCCAGCTATGCAAAATGCATAGCTGGAGTCATCATCATCATTGCCCTTCACGCCCACTGGTATATAGGGCAGCATCCTCCACTTCTGTCTGTCTTTGGCCAGTGCCCCAAGTGTGATTCATGCTGTTCATTTCTACTTCAACAGTCCGGCGCCATGTTGTCTTGGGTCATCCTCATTTCCACTTCGCTTCAGGGGTCCAGTGCACAGCAGTCTTTGTGATGGAGCTTCCATCTTTCCTGAGCACGTGCCCAATCCATCTCCAGCCTCTTTTTATAATGATGGTAGCCATGTCATTTCATACATGGTACGTACATTCCAGAACGCAATTCTGGTCTTAATCTTGGCACTCAGGACTTCCATCTTCATGTCAGTAGCTTCATTTCTGCTTTCACCACTGGCCGTCATACAAGTCACTGTAAGTGACTCTGGAAGGCCGTCACACACATTTGAGAAGAAATTCTTTGTTGCTGTTTCCATAACAAAAGCTTTTTCTAGGTCAGGGTTGCTAGCCCCGAGCCAATAGCTGGAGATGGCATACCACAAGTCGAGCCTTGACGACATCCACACTGTGCAAGGCTGATGGGAGAAAACACTCCTGTCAGTTTTCCTTAGTCCTCACAAAAGGAGTAGCACCAGACAGTGGCAGGGGCTGCCCTTAGCATTCAATTTACGGGTATATGTAAGACCCACTAAACTGAACCCAGAAGATTGACCTCCAGAACGTCAATCTTCCGAAAAGCATAAATGTGCCCCTAGAAAATATCTGGGTGTAAGTCAGACTAGCTCAAACAGCTATGCTTCATGCTGGAGATGAGGATGCATGGTGGTTTAAAACAAAAACTTTCCTTTCTCTCTCAACCTCCCTGGTCTTGTGTCGTTTCCATTCTACACAGGGTTACAGTTTGGATCTATGGTTTTTAACACCCCCACCATAAAAATTGTTCCAGCACTCCTGAAACAAAAAGGTTCCAGGACTGGTTCTCCTCTCACCAATATTGGTTTTATACACATCCTTTAGATTCCTAACTGGAGTGAAGTTAATCCTGATTTATATCTGTGAGCAAGATCAGAATCAGACCCACTGTTACATAACAGCCAGTTATAGGGATAGGTGCATCTATCTCTGAAGCCCGACAAAGATTCAAATAGCATTCTAATCTTCATCACACAGCTTTGGAATTGCCCTTAAAACTGTGAAAGGCAGTAGGAAAGTTTACTTTGTATAACCAAACACTAGGTTTTAAAAATAAGCAACTAAACACTGTACAGTACATCACTAATTTTTTCCCAAACTCCATATGTTGGGCTTTAGGCAATATGAACATTTTCTTATGTTTTAGCTTCCTTTCTGCAATATGGCAAACAGTAACTCATTTACTTAGTTGAAGCTCCAAGAGACACATGCGTCAAAGCCAATAAACTTCATACTTGTAGTTTGTTTTTATGCTACCTATACATTTCACCCATATCCGTAGCATTCATAATGCCATATATTAGTGATTCTACCTTAAAAAAAAAAACCACACACTAACGCATCTGGACTGCCTTTTGCACAAGTGAAATGGTAAATCTAAGAAAATTTTAACCCTCCCTGAAAACAGACACTATATGCATAACTGCACAGCCGATCGCAGAGAGGTGACAATATCACCTAAAATAATCAACCCATCCCTTAAAATCATTAAAATAAAATGTGATCGATTTATTGTGCTTAAAAAGCTAGTAACTGAAGTGGCAGGAATCAACATCTAGTATGCTAAATAAATGAATGATTTATCATTTTCCCACCATGTACTTGTTTTGGGTACCTCTGCAAAACTGATGGCCTAATTCAAATTAGTGATATTAATATTTAACATACATAATTCTAGTGTTTAGCAATAGAGCTGAATGTGAGGAAGATAGTCCCTAGAGATAATGGATGCAATCTGGAAGTACACATTCCATTCTATTACAGAAGAAAAGTGGTGCCTTTAGAAAAGTTAGCCAAATTAATTGGTGGTCTATCTTCAATAAAATTGTGGAGGAGTTTCGCCCAAAGTATTTCATTTAAGAAAACAAATACCATTTCCATCATCTTGTCCCAATATTATGTTTTGGGTCCGCATGTGAAGTTACCATTATGGAAGCTAAAAATATGGCAAGATTATTTGTGTGGAAGTTATGTGAAGTTGTATTAAGAAACTGAAAACTCAATGGCCTTTAATACATGAGACGTTTGTTTACATTTTCCTCTACCTCCTCTTATGCTATACAAATTAAAAATTTAATTATATTTAGAAGATAGCAGCTGAGGAAACTGCTGTATCTACTTTGTTTGAAATAGGATCTATGAATGAAAATAAAATATTTAGAAAGTGTTCGGTTGTCACTAGTAATCCTCCCATAGACAGAAAACAAGTTCAGTTTTAGCATATAAAATGATCATGGTTTACAAGAATGAATGCATTTGCAATAAATCAATCTTCAAGAATATTTTAAAATGTGAGTCCCATATGCATTCTATTTGTGCCATTTATTACATTCAGCAGCAAAACTCTTCACTAAGGAACCTTTCACAGCATGTAAAATATATAATGTATACAGATAGAATGTGATACGTTATACTTTTTAATATTTATAAATAGTGGACAAGTTACTTACTTTGCAATTAAACTTCTGGGCCTTTGATGTAAGTGCCCCCAAAACTCATTGCAAAGTGAAAAAAATTATTTTCTTACATTATAGTACATTTTAAACATTCTTAATTCCTGACTACTTTGTTCAGTCTTCACTTGGAAAACTTTCCTTTATTTTTCAGGGGGAAAAAACCAAAACAACTCTGCAGTTTGCTGCAGACAGAGGAGGTTAGGATTAATTATTCAAAAAGTATAACTGGGAAAAATGACACATCTGCCAACACACCATTCTATCAGCTACTTACACAAACTCAGTGGGGTTGTTTGATTTGTTCACAATCTATTATCTTCAGATGTCAATCAAAAGACGGCAACTCATTCATTAAGAGCTTGACATTTGATTTCAGTTCACAGTGTAGAACTATTTGATTTAACTGTTAGGGAAACAAATAAAAAGCTCTGATTAAAAAAGAAGAATGGAGAGAGGTGGCCCTGAAGAGCAGGGGTAGAAGCTCTGGCCCCCTGCTAAATTTCATTGGGTCTGTGGCAGAAGCCTGGACCCTCAACACCCCTGGAGGGGCTGGAATCACAAGTTCCAACTAGCCCTGCTGCAGGGGAAGCTATGGTGCCAGGATGGTTAGCTGTCCCTGCAGCTCCTAAGCACAGGGATTATCGTGGAAGCTTGGCTCCGAAAGTCCGTGTGCACCATTTCTGTCTCCACTCCAGAACTTAGAAAAAGCCCTGAGTCTCCATGCCCCTCCACAGGGCTTTATATAGTCTGTGACAGATTTCTTCTATGGGTGAATTGCCCTCTGCTTAATAGGATGTAGAAATGTAATAAAAGCATCTAAAGTATGCAAAATAACACTGTTTCTTCCCTGTACATAAGCAGACGGTATGTTCACAAATGGACTTTAATTTGCATATGTTCATGCTTATGAAAAGCCCAATCAAAAAACTATTGAATACAGAAGGGCAAACATTTTTGGCTAAAAATAAATTTTCCACTGAAAATTGAAGATTCGGGTTAACTGAAATGCTTTGCAAATTCACAATTTTGGCAACTTGTTTGGGGTAGAGTCACAAGGAGATTTAATTGTTATTCATAAAACAGTGGGGATACCTTCCCTACACCCACATCCTTGTGGCTTGTGCACTTCCCTAAGATGGAGGACACCCATTTCGTAGCAGTGACTTGAACTCAGTTCTCCTATATCCTAGCTAAGTACCCTGGCCTTATTAGCTCTGCTGATGTGGGAGTCTCCATCTTTCATGTTAAAATGGTTTTACTTTGTATCAGAGGCAGCATGGGGTGGGGGAAGGGGAGGCTGCTACGAAGCAGTCCCGTCCATGACTGGACAGAGCCTGGAGCCGACGTGGACAGAGGCTGGTCCCAAGCAGCAGATCCTGTCCATGGGAAGTCTGAGCTCCCTGCAGACAGAGGCTGCTCCATGGGAGGCAGAGCAGCACCTGTCCACAGAGAGCTTGGACCCCTGCAGACAGGGGCTGCTTTCACCCTGCGCTGCTGCCTCTGTATCAGAAGCAGCAGCACAGGGCAGCAGGCAGCTGGTCTGCATAGGGAGCTGGTTTTTAAACTAGCTCCCCTTGCAGACCAGCTCCCACCTGGCACCCCACGCTTCTGCCTCTGATCCTGAGGCAGCAGCATGCGCTGGCAGGGGGCTCCCCAGGAGTGGGGCTGGAGTGCACTGGCTGTTGGCCCTGCCCCCAGGGACTATTGAATATTCGTGTAACCAATAAGAATTCATGTGGTTACACAACTATTCAACTACTCAATATTTAACATCCCTAGAAGAAACAGTATGCCTTTATTATGAACAGAAGGAATTACAGCAGAGTGAGGATGTGATGATGAGGCATGTGATGGTGGCAAACCAAATGCCAGCTCTTGATTATACTGAAGGCATTAGCTAAGAACTAACAGATTCCTAGCTGGAGACAAGACCAGTTCACCCATATGGTAATTTTGCTAACAAAAGTATTATTATCAGAGTGTATGTTGTAACATGCTTGCTAGCTGCTGCATGTATTAATCTTACATGTAAAATCAGTATTACATACTATAAGAAAATATGTGAATTTTGCTTTATAATACTGAAATTGAATGCTCTGAATTTGTGCTCCTGGATGCTGATCCCTCCAGCCATCCAGAAGGACTATCAAAATCAGATGAAACATCACAATACAAAGGCACCAGCAAATCAGGCAGGTTCTTGGGGTGGCACTTTGCCAGGGGCAGTATTTCAGGTAAGCAGCCGGTGCCACCCCTGGCAACGCCTAGCCCAGCCCCGCCCCGCCGATTTAAAGGGCCGTGGCCAGGAAACACCGGGAAATGCTGCAGCTGCGCACAGCCAGTTGGCAGCACCAATGCACCCCGGAGCCTGCTGGCCACCTCCGTCTCCTCTCCTGTTCCTCCCCTCCCCCGTCAACGCCTAGCCCCACCCTGCCCCGCCCCGCTGATTTAAAGGGCTGCGGCCCAATGCACCCTGGAGCCTGCTGGCCACCCTGTCTCCTCCCCCTCCTGCTCCTCCCCACCCCCGGCAATGCCTAGCCCCAACCTGCTGATTTAAAGGGCCGCGGCCCAAATGCACCCCGGAGCCTGCTGGCTGCCCCCGCTCCTCTCCTCCCCTCCCCCAGCAACACCTAGCCCAGCCCCGCCCCGCCCTGCTGATTTAAAGGGCCGCAGCCCAAATGCGCCCCGGAGCCTACTGGCCACCCCCGTCTCCTCCCCCGCTCCTCCCCTCCCCCGGCAACACCTAGCCCCGCCCTGCCCCACCCCGCCGATTTAAAGGGCCATGGGAGACGCTGCAGCTGCGCAGGCAGCACTGGCACCATGTGCACCTGGCCCTGGAGCCTGCTGGCCGCCCCTGTCTCCTAGTCCTGGGTCCTGCTCCTCTCCGGCAGCTGCTACCTCCTCCGAGAGCCTCTCCACTCCAAGCCATCAGCCACCCCTCCGCCTACATCGTATGGAAATCCCAGGTAAGATGCCCCCTTTCCGCCTGGGGTTGCTATGTGTCCGGTATTTTCACTTCCTGTCCGGTAAAAAAAAAAGTCAGAAAATACCAGACACCTGGCAAACCTACAAACACTCAGCCCGCTGGCCCAGCCCCTGGCCTCTCCCCCCAGGCCCCAGCCCCCAACAGCCTTAGCCCCACATACCCTTTGAAGTCTGTTCCTAGTATATTTCTCTTGTTCATGTTTGTACTAGAAGTAGAACCAAACAAGGATCCAGCACACACACACACACACACACACACACACACACACACACAGAATATTAACTGTTTAACATTCTTCAAAGCACCCCACATGCTGTTTCATAGATATTTCTTTAAAGAATTAAATTTCGTTGATGTGGGTAAACCTTTGTGTTTGATGTCTCTAAGGCAAGCTTCATTCCATATATAGTTGTATTGGGCACATACAACTCTTCACTCCCTCTAACACCTCATAAACTTGAATATATAATGGTTACTAAAAAGATGGACACACAAAAATAATGTGCACATGTACACCCACTGATCTCAGTTTATCTGATAACATAGATGTGTTAGAGCCACATAATGAGCCACTGCATTCCAAAACAAATCTAGTTTAACAATACAACTATTTATTGATGTAGTTTAGATGTCTTATATGCTATAGTTATCATAATTGGTTGACAAGTATGTTTAAACAGAGTGGTATTGTTAGCTGATTGTAATTGGTTTGAAGATTGATTAAGTATATCCATAAACTACTTGAGTTTTAGATGTGGCACAAGTTCTCCCTTCTATTTTTGGTACTTAGTTAAGGAAATATTTGTGTTAATAGTTTTTCATGCATTCAAACCACAATTAAAAAGTATCCTATTTCTATAAGAACAATAAAGTAGAAACTTCCCATTCTTGAAAAAGAGCTTTGTGTGAGATGGAAATCTTGTCTCTGTCACCAAAACAAAACAAAAAAAATTGCGAAGTGCAAACGTGTAAAAGCCAACAAAAAGGGGGGGGAGGGAAGCGTGGCCGGGCGGAGCAGCCAAAAATTTTTTTTCTTGGGGCAGCAAAAAACCTAGAGCCGGCCCTGCCTACTGCATCTTTGATATGTGAACCTGTAAATAACTCGAACTTCTTTTTCCTTCAGAGGGGTAGCTGAGTGAGTCTGTAATTGGAAAAATCTTTTTAAAAAGCCAGCGAATAGTCTAGCAGCACCTTAAAGAGTAACAAAACATGCAGATGGTATCAGAGCTTTCATGGGCACAACCCACTTCTTTAGATGAATGGACTGAAGTGGGTTGTGCCCACAAAAGCTCATGATACCATCTACATGTTTTGTTAGTATTTAAGGTACTGCGAGACTGTTTTGTTGTTTTTTAAGTTTTTCTTTTTCCTTATTAATAAGCCTTTACATAGTTTACTACAGGACTGGCAACAGGCATTGCTTTTGGTGGAAGACCTAGGATACCAGTTGATCTGGGATGACTGATGTCGCAGGACCAGAAACAACCTGAATATTATGCAATATTTGGCATAACTGACCATTTATCACTAAGTTCAGCTTGTCTAGATGGCAAGATAAAACTGGAGAGTTGATCTGGAACTGTCTGTGACTCCATGATAAGACTATTATAGTGATCCAGGAATTCACATTTGTTATCTAATCTGAAACCTAGATATAGAACATAGCACCAATTTGGGTTATCTGCCTTGAAGTAGGCATTCATGGTAATGAGCTACTCTAGACAATGTAACAAGGCAAAGGATGAGGGAAGGGGTGACAGACACCAAGATGAAGTGAGTCCAGGAGTTGGGAAGAAATGTGTAAATGCGAAGTGGAGAGGTAAGGGGAGGACTATGAGGAATATCATTGAGGGTAGCAAGTGAGGAAGAGATTCATGTGAGAGAGGAGAGAGGTGGTTAGGTCATATTTTGTTAACATTCTATTCTTAAATGTATGAATGTGACAGATGACTATGTAACAAACCTTATGGATTTTAAGTTAACCAGTAAGCTTTGGTGCTTTGGAACTCGCTGTATTAAAAATATAAACATCTATGTTTTATTGTGGGATCATACATAAGAGCTTCAAAGGATTCTTAAAACTATGGGATAAAACAAGCATAAACTATTCAGTGGGTTTCACAGGAAATACTTGGTCAGGAAAAAAAGCAAAATGACCCACTTTCAAAGCCATCCTTTTGAAGCTACACCTTGAACAATGGATTAACTATTCATGGTCTCTTCAAAAAGGACTGATGAACTAGTGACTCTCCAACTCACTTAAATAAGTATCTAATCTCATCATTGCAAGGACACTCACATATATGTTAGTCTGCTGTACTTTAACGTTATGTTTGATAATGCTACCTTAACAGCACTCTGAGAATTGGCTCAAGCTACAGTGTGGCTAGAAGTAGGTACTTCAAGTGGAGAGTAGTAGTGGTATAGTTAGCAAACTAAGATTCCTGCTCAGTAATAAGTATACTTTTTCTTTTTTCAATTCATTGTGCCCATGATGTGTACTGTCCCAACCTCAGCTATATTAAAACTCATCTATGTCCTATGAGCAGGTTACAGCTAATTAAATTCTTGTGACTCATTCCTCTTCTATATCCCCACAGTGAATCACTATTTGTTTTATGCACTTAGTTTGCTCTGCTGCCACATACTGTATTTCGGAGGTCAAACCACTACATCATTTCCTTCAATTTATGTAATATGGGATCATCATCAAATGCGTACATTTCTAGTGAGGTATTCTTGGCTCTATGCTATATAACATTTTTATGAATGACCTGAAGGAAACATTTATCAGGGTATGTCTACACTGCAAAGTTATTTCGAAATAACAGCCCTTATTTTGAAAGAATGTTCCTAGTGTCTACACAGCCAAACTGCTATTTTGAAATAAATTCAAAATAGCGGAGCGCTTATTTCGAATTTGGTAAACCTCATTCTACGAGGAATAACGCCAAATTCGAAATAGCTATTTCAAAATAAGTGCTGTGTAGACACTTATTTCGAAATAGGGGGCCTCCAGCCTTCCCAGGGTGCCCTGGTGGCCACTCCAGCCACAACCAAGAACACTTCTCTTTCCCCACCCTCCCGCCTCCCCGGAGCCCTTAAAGGGGTAGACTGGCCACAGTGCCTGTGACAGCTCCAAGCCTGCCAGCTCAGAGCCAGCAGGCACTGCCCCTGACCTAGTGGCCCCAAAACATGAGCCAGCAAGCCACTGGCAGCCAGCCCTCCACCGCTCCTCAGGAGCAGTCTGCCAGCTCCCAGGAGCCTCCCAGGGCCCGGAGAAGGTGGGTGCCTTCCTGGTCCAGAGCGGAGACCATGGACCTTATTCAGGTTTGGGGGGGGATGCCCCCAATGTCCATGATCTCCACACTAGATGGAGGAACGCAGCCGTCTATGGCAAAATAGCTGCCAGCCTGGCCACCAAAGGCTGCATGCGAACCCAGGAGCAGGTTCGCATGAAAATCAAGTTGGTCTGGTGAGACCCCCACCCCTGAGCCCTGAGCTTCCCCTCCCCCTTCTTCCCCTTGCTTCCCCCTTCCAGCTCCCTCCTCCCAGGTTTCCCCCTCCCCTCTCCCACCATCTCTTCTCCCCTCTCCCGCCTCCTTTCCACAGTCTCACCAGAGTTTCATTCCCCCCGCCCAATTTTGTTAAATAAAGAGTTGTGTTCATGAAAATACGTGTATTTTATTTGACATCAGGAAGGAGGGCTAGGGAGGGGTAAGTGGAAGGACGTGAGGGAGGAATAAGGCACAAGCCCCCAGTGGGGCAGACCAGGGAGGCTCTTAGTGCTCCTCAGAGTGGAAGCTCTCCCTCAGGGCTTCCTGGATACTGACAGCCCCCCAGTGGACCTCCTGGATGGCAGCCTGCAGAAAGTGCAGCCAGGCTCACAGCAGCGCATCCAAGAGAAGCACCAGAGTGCCCAGGGGCAGCTCTGGCTCCATGTTGCAGAGTGCTGTGGTGTCCCGAGTGAGGGCAACCAGAGCACGCAGAGACAAAATGCTTTGCTGTCCCTCATCGAGGTAGACAGGCAAGCAGGGAAACCTGAGAACTGGCTGTCCAGGGGGATTGGGAGGTCCCTTTAAGCACAATCCTCAGATAGCCTCAGGCAGCAGCCGCATGCAGTAAGTCCTGAACTGGAGCCCTGCTGGAACTGGTTCCGGCCAGCCTTAAATGTGATTCAGAGTCCACTCAGTGTGGACGTGCTATTTCTAAATAGCAAAATGCTATTTCAAAATGCATTTTGTGTGTAGACGCGTTATTTTGAAATAACTATTTCGAAATAACACTGTAGTGTAGACATGCTCCCAGTGATAAAGTTTGCAGGTGACATAGATGGGGGAGAGTGGCAAATAATGAAGAGGACAGGTGCAAGGAAAAATATTCACTTTAATATGGCTACATGCAAATGTATATATTGGGGAGAAAGAATGTAGGCCATTACACCAGTTACAGGACGGGGGACCAGTGACTGAAAAAGATTTGCAAGTCCTGTTAGATAATCACCTGAACATGAACTCCAAATGTGACGCAGTGGCCAAAAGATGTAAAATTTTTAACTGTGAGTAATTAACCTTTGAAACAATTTGTGGTGATATCACTGATCATTTTAAAATCAAGGTTGGGTGTTTTTCTACAAAAATATGCTGTAGGAATTATTTTGGTAAAGTCCTATCACCTGTGCTATACAATAAGCCAGAATGGATGATCACTATGGTCCTTTGTCTTGGAATCCATAAATCTAGATAATTTAATAAATGTGTTAAGTATGGATGAGAGAGTTTATTAGGGGAAGGGGCTTAAAAACTCCCTTTGCCCACCATATTCATAGGTCTCTACAATTCCTGAATGTGGCTGGATTCAGAAGTAGATTTGCCAAAATACAAGAAAGTCTATACTTATGGCCAAGCACCAGAAAGCAGAAAACTCACCACAACATCTCTCTTTGCATCATTCCCACCCAATATTGCAGATTTGAGAGTGTGAGGCAGCCCAACTAAGTGCCAAGACTTTTGAGCGAGCCAGGAACATACTGAAGTTTCCCTATTGCTACATAAAACAGATCAAATCTTCTTGAGGCACCCCCGTGCAGTTGTGTGTGCTCTCTTGAGTAACTGATGCTATAACTAACTGTGATGCTGGAGTGACTGCTTATTCACTCAGGCAACTGCTTAAATGGCAGTGCAAGAAGAGTGGTATTGTACAGTGGAAGCAGCATGCAGACAGAACCGAGTAGCAGTCAGAGAGCAAGTGATGGTGCTCTTACCACAGATGATTGGCAGCTCCTGAGTGGAGTTCCTTGACATATCCTGAACAAACTTTATTAAGTTAACCTTTTCTGAATTAAGCTGAAATATTTTAGCTCTGTCATGGCTCCTTCCCCACTCTGGCACGATAAATGCAGAAGTGGGGGTCAGCAAGTACCCCAAAACCTTATCTACCAGGCCTTGGTATAAAACTTCCCCCCAAAATCTTACAACCCTAGATTTGGGGAATAAAACTTCCGCTGCCACCACACAAGTATTGATGTGAAAAATCAGGGGAGAGATCACTTGGGAAATCTCAGCCCTAAAGTACAAAGCAGGACACAACCATTAACCAATGCCAGGTTAATAAAAGAGAAAACTTTTATTATCACCACAATATTCCTGTTGCAAGCATAATAACTAGATGGAAAAGTAACAAATAATATACTCATGGAGAAACTCCATGGACCTAGAACTTAGTTATGAGGAAAAGCCAAACATCTTTTAAAAAGTGCACAGACAACAGATCCCATACCCAAACCATACAACAATGAAACCTAATGGATTTATCTAAACTTTACCCTACTTACAGAAAGTGAAGAAAGAGTCTTTTCTTGGAGGGAGACATAGTGTCTGTCCCACTCAATAGCTGGAGAGAACTGCCCAGAACAAAGGAGGGAAAAACCAAAAATTCCTTTGTCCCAGTTTGAAATTCCTACCTACATTCCTATTGGCCACTCCACCTGGCTAGGTAAGAGACATAGTTAACCCCTTAGTCCCCAGGCTGCTGGCTAACCCTCATGATCATGACAAGCTCACTCATGAACGGTGTGTAATGTAGGCTGTGGGAGACTAAACCTCCCCAGAACTTGCACCGCCATGATGGGCAGTGATGAGATGCAGGTCACCAAAAAAGAATTTTCCCCCATCACAGCCCCAAGACTAGAGAACCTCTAGTTCCACCCAGGGCACAGAGCATTTTCTGGTCTCATGGCCACAGTGGTGGGGTGGTGTGGAGGATCAAGTGAGGAGGAGGACCTTGGGGGAAGAGGCAGGGCTGCAGGGGAAAGGGCAGAATGGGATAAGGCCATGGGTAAGACCACAGGTGGAAAGGGTGGAATGGGGTTTCCACACTCAAAATTCTAGCCAGGGCCAAGGAATTACTTCAGAGGAGGGAAAAGCAACTTTCCAACTCTGGACCCATCGTTTTTAAGCTATGCTTGGAGGAGAAACCCATTGTCTGCTGATTGCCTGTTACACGAGAACAAGACAAGAGACGCAAACTAAATAGAAAAATGAGTCACAGACTCATAGATGCACTGGTTCTGAGCCAATTGCTGTTAGAACTTGTGACCACAGAAATTCCCCTGGGTGAGGTCTGAAGGACTGCTCATCTGCCAGAGCTCCTGCCTGAATCAGTAAACGATACTGGGTAAGCTTATGAGAATTTATGTTCGTTGTTTGAGAATATGAGAATTCTTTCATTGTTTTTGGTATCTTTTCTTTGGAATGCTTTTATCCTAATGAAGGTGATGACTTAAAGAAGACTGCATGATAATTTTATATAATTGTGAATATGTACACTATTCATAGTCTCTGAGGATGAGCATGGGGAGGCAATCTGTGTCACTCCAAGTACGGACAGTGTAATCAGGGAACTTTGAAGCCTGGAAAAAACCTCATGAAGCAGAGAGCAAGACACAGGAGGTAACTACTGGGGAATGCTTCGCAGACCAGGGAGAGGGAATACAGGTGCAGTTGCCTTGAACTGGGACATAGCCATTGGAAACAACATGTGTGAACTGGAAGTGGGAAATATTTCAGTGGATCTTGGGATAGCAATCAACATTAAAGCAGAATGTGGACGAAGCCTGGAGAAGAATCCACAGGCAGAGCAGGCAAGGAGGGGAGATTTTTGGAAGAACCTACCTACCCACCTGCAAGGAAGAACTAGGTATCCTAGAGCCAAATAGGACAAGTTGAACAGTTAAAGGAGCTTTTCTAAAGATTTCATTTATAGGTGTCCTTCCTCAGCATATAAAAATCATGTATTTGAAGGTGATTTATTTCAAAATTGGATCACATTTTCACTAGTACCTACAAGAACCTGTGTTTGCAATCAGTGAGTGCAGAAACTGCATACCTCTATTACACTACCAGATTGGCACACACAATCTGATCTCTGCAGCTTTATAAATGCAGAAGTGTGGGATTTCGCAATATCAGCTGCAGTTTTACAGATAAACTTTTTGAAAATTTGGCAGAACACACAGTAGATAAGTTCCCCCAGAGACTTAGGCACAATTTATGTTGTTCTGTGTAACAGTTAAAATCTTTTGAGAGAGAAATGGGAACTGAAGATGCACTTATTTTTAATCAAAGATGCAAAAAGATATTTAAGAATTTAACTTTAAAAATCACCTAAATACACCTGTTTCTTTTTCCATTTGGTTCATTAGTTATTTTCATTTTTACAGTAAGTGCTCGTTGAATGAACTTTTTGTAACCCTATCAACTGGTGACCAACCACTGTCACTGTCTTCCTATGCCTCTGGAAAGATGGGAATGATGACAGGGCAAAGTCTTAGCAACTGTTTCCCCCAATGACCACAGTTGACACAATATTAAAAGAACACTTTAGCAACAAAAAGACAGTAGATGCCAGACAGTAGCAGAATGGGAAAACAAATTCTAGAGGATTAAAATGTTATTATATGCAGAAGATTATTCAGGCTTTCCCGAAGATGACAGTAGCTCGTGCAGCTTCAGAATTTACATGAATTATACAATTTCAGGGCAGAGTGAACTAAAGACAAGATTATCTCAAACCCTTGCATCCTTTGCTACAATAGGCCCCCTTCTATTTTGAAAATATTTTAATTATTTCAGGGATCAGGTACTCAGATGATGCAAACTAGTGTAGGTCCACTGACCTCAGTAAAGCTACAACAATTTATGCCATCTGAGGATCTGATACCAGGACTCAGAATAATTTTTTTTCAGGAATGCAGGTAAATTGAAAAAAATTGACTTCTGCCTTGGAACTGGCACTTAAAGTAGGAACTAAAAGATAAAAATTTCTGACATGCTGCATATAGGCCTGAGCTAGAAAACATGGTTCAGAAAGTGTATGATCCATAAGGGAAATGTAACCACAGCAGAATAGGATGGTTCATCCCCTTTGAGCTTTTCTTTTCCATACTTCTGTTACAATTAAATTCCCATAGGCCAACATTTTCAATTCAAGTTGAGCAACTGAAAGTAGGGCAAAAATTTCCTCTGTAGTACTTATTCTAGATCTCATATTTTATCACAGAATCCTAGGACTGGAAGAGACCTCAGGAGGTCATCGAGTGCAGCCTCCTGCCCAAAGCAGAACCAGTTCTAACTAAATCATCCCATCCAGGGCTTTGTCACGCTGGGAATTAAAAACCTCTAGGGATGGAGATTCCATCACCTCCCTAGGTAACCCATTCCAGTGCTTCACCACCCTCCTCCTAGTGAAAGAGTTTTTCCTAATAGCCAACCTAGGCCTTCCCCACCGTAAATTGAAACCATTACTCCTTGTTCTGCCGTCCGCCACTACTGAGAACAGCCTCTCTCCATCCTCTTTGGAACCTCTCCTCAGGAACTTGAAGGCTGCTATCAAATCCCCCCTCCCCTACTCTTCTCTTCTGCAGACTAAATCCTTCAGCCTCTCCTCGTAGGTCATGTGCTCCAGCCACCTAACCATTCTGACTGCCCTCCACTGGACCTTCTCCAATGCCTCCACATCCTTTCTATAGTGAGGGGCCAACAACTGGACAATATTCCAGATGTGGCCTCACCAGTGCCGAATAAAGGGGAATAATCCCTTCTCTAGATTTGCTGGTAATGCTCCTCTTAATACACTCTAATATGCCATTAGCCTTCTTGGCTACAAGGGCACACTGTTGACTCATATCCAGCTTTTCATCCACTGTAACTCCCAGGTCCTTTTCTGCAGAACTGTTACTTAGCTAGTCAGTCCCCAGCCTCTAATAGTGCTTGGGATTCTTGTTGAACCACAGATTTCTTTTGGCCCAATCCTCTAATTTGTGTAGGTCACTCTTGTGTAGGGACCCTATCCCTACCCTCCAATTTATCTACCTCTCCCCCAGTTTAGTGATGGCACAGACGACACAAGCTGTCCCAGGGATGGAGCTGGCTACCACATTTGTAAAACAGGATAAGGGGCCTGCTGAAGGTAGGGAGGTGGAGTGGGATCTCCAGTGAACTCGGGGGTAGGTATCAGCCTCTGGAACACGTGGTGGGCTCAATCCCACTCTTCTCCACCCACCCAGGCAGCGGCTGGATAGCCAACACAGGTTGCCTCGGCTGGAGCTGGCTCCTGTATTACGAAGACAGGATAAGAGACGCCCTGAAAATAGGGAGGTGGTGTGGGTTCTGGAGGGGCCCAAGGATAGGGCATCAGCATCTGGAGCACAGGGTGGTGGATTAGAGTACTCCCAGCCCCCACTCCACCCACTCAAGCTGTGGGCGGACAATCCATCCCCTCATCGAGGCCATTAATAATAATGTTGAACAAAACAAGCCCTAGAACCAATCCTTGGGGAACTCTGCTTAAAACCGACCGCCAGCCAGACATCGAGCCATTGATCACTACCCATTGATCCTGACAATCTAGCCAGCCAAAAAAGCTACCTTAAAGTCCATTTATCCAATGCATACTTCCTGAAATTCTGGCAAGAATATTGTGGAGACCATATCAAAAGCTTTGCTAAAGTCAAGGTATATCACATCCACCAACTTCCCCATGTCCACAGAGCCAGTTACCTCATCACAGAAGCTAATCAGATTAGTCGCGCATGACTTGCCCTTGGTGAATCCACGTTGACTATTCCTGATCGCTTTCTCCTCTTCCAAGTGCTTCAAAATGGATTCTTTGAGGATCCTCTCCATGATTTTTTCTGGGAACTGAGGTGAGGCTGACCAGTCAATAGTTCCCTGGATTGTCCTCCTTCCCTTTTTAAAAAATGGGCACTACATTTGCCTTTTTCCAATCATCTGGGGCCTCTCTTGATCTCCACAAGTTTTCAAAGATAATGGCCAAAGGCTCTGCAATGACATCTGCCAACTCCCGCAAGACCCTCGGATGCATTAAATCTGGACCCATGGATTTGTGTATATCTAGCTTTTCTAAATAGTTCCTAACCTGTTCTTTCTTCACCAAGAGCTGCCCACCTCCTTCCCATACCGGGTTGCCTAATGCAGTAGTCTGGGAGCTGACCTTGTCTGTGAAGACAGAGGGGAAAAAAAGCACGGAGTACTTCAGCTTTTTCCACATCATCTGTTAATAGGTTACCTCCCTCATCCAGTAAGGGCACCACACCCTCCCTGTCACCTTCTTATTGCTAAGATGCCTGTAGAAACCTTTCTTGTTACCCTCACATTCCTTGCTAGCTGCAATCCCAATTGCGCTTTTGCTTTCCTGATTATTTTATATTCATTCTGCTTGTGGAACTCTGATATATATCAAGAACTTCCCCTCTATTAAGTATTTTCCTTCCTGATGCATTGCCCTCTATCTTTGCCATATATTATTTTACCACTTCTTCATTCAAGCTGCTTTATTGGTAAAGGCTATGACATTGAAACAAGAAGATAATTTTATTATACATTCACTTCTACATATCAGTTTAATGGAAATGGTTGAAGTACTGATCCTGCTAAACTCAGTGAAAGTTTATCTAATCAGTAAGAAGACTGGGTGTAAAAGGCTAACTCTTTAAATAAAATCATTACATCACATAACTGGTCAAAGTGTATACAAAGTAAATAGAAATCAGTTTAAAAGATGAGATAAAACCAAAGTACAGTACTACCAAATCATGCATCTTTAGAAATACTTATTCTTGGAAGAGGAGAGGAAAGAAGGAAAGGGAAATGTACGGGTCTTAATCTGCCCTCACCAGCTAAGACCCGTACATTTGGGTTCTGACCACATAATCCAGAGCATAGAGCTGCTGATAGTGTAAAGTTCACCTAAAAGGATGCTGCAGCATCTGCTCCTACCTCCACTGCATGAAAGGGTCCACAGCTAGCCAGTGCCACCTCAATCGATGGGTTACTGGCCATTGTGGGGTCATAACCAGACAACTTGGAAGATCTGATGATTCAATGGATTCTCGAGGCAGAAGAAGCTTCCAGCAGAAGTGCTATGGGAATTGGAGGCACAATTTAAAAGGTGGTTTCCTGGTGAAACACTTCCACTATTACCACCATTCTCCAGGGTGCATCTGCTCCATTAAACACATTTACAGTGTGCTAAAGTGGAGATGAATAAAATCCCAAGTCTGCGCTGCTGACAGCACTAGAAAATGCAAAACAAAACAGCAATTAAAATGTTTTGAAAATCCTTCACTTTTTCTATGCTGAAATTCAAGGTCTGCACACAATTTTGCTATACTTGATATGGCAGGATAGATGGTCCAGGCTCCAATCACCCTTATGTGAGAGTTGAATGCAAACAACTTTCTGCAAATATCAGACTCACTTCAGCTCTTGCATGAATTCAGATTTACCATAAAAGTTGTAGCTGTTCCAAGATGTGGAAAGCCAGGGAAGAGACACCAGCTATGTCTCCTCAAGCAACATCCATATTTCTTCATTCCTTCCTGATATGCCCCCTATTTTACTTCCAAAAGCGGCAGCAGTGGTGCATTCCCCCACACAACCACAGGGTTGGGACCATCAGCATTATCATTCCTCACTGCAGGCACATTAAAATGGTGCTGTGGGCAACAAACAGCACAGGGTACCAAAAAAAAAAAAAAAGTCAGCAGCCTATAACCACAGTTCATCAGGACCAAAGGATATTATTTTTCCATTATATATTTGAATGGCATTTGTGACTTCCATACAATATATGGCAGAGCTTCTCATACACTTAATATTTCCATTTAGCAAAGCTCTTAACTTATATGGGGAAAAATCTCATTTCTGAATCAGAAGATCAAGAATTTTATTCCTGAAATATCACAGGTATGGACACCAATTCAAAAGTTGGCTTTGGAATTCGTACTGCCTTTTCCCAAAATGTTTGTGTCTCCATAAACAGAGTCAGCTAACAGCTGGTAGGTTCAAGGGAAGTTTGGATGTAAATGTAGTCCCCTTATTAAAGGAACTGCTGACTTATACTAGGAGGATCCTTTGTGCGGCAATCTAGCCCTAGAGACTAGAACTCCCATGAGCCCTAAAAGGGGGAACGGTGCCTCTTCCAGGCTATGCAGACAGAAAGTTAGGCTAGGCTCCATTTTTCAGAGGGAGGAGCCAGGATGCTGTGGAGGAGCCTTTGTCCAGTCCAGGAACTGTTGTGTTGGAGCTGGAGCCTGGTACTGAGAGCCTGTGGGGTTTGGCTCTAGCAGGCTGCTTCAGGGACTGCTTCCCTAGAGGGGAGAGACTCTGGCTGCGCCTGTAGCTGAGAAGGGCTACATAAACCTGCCCACAGGAGGAAACTAAGTAACTGGGCTCTTTGGGAAAGTGCTGCCTGGGACAGATCTTTGAGAATAGATGAACTTTGGGTCCAAGGAGAGGCAGAGTGACCAGCCCAGTGGATCAGAGCTGCATTTGGCGGAGCCTGCTCCAGTAGCAGAGGGGCTTTGCAGCTGGCTGCTCAGGTTGGACTAACACACACAGGACCTGCACAGTGCTGTCTCCACTCCAGCTGCAGATCTTCAAGCGTGCCCACACAAGCAAGTGTCTGGGACTCTGAATCCAGAGGAGAGCACACTCTGGGGTGGGATAAATGGTGGCAGTGCAAATGCCAGATGGAGAAGTTTCCTTTCTTTGTGTATTTTTAATTGGTTTTGTTCATCCTTAATCTGTTAACCCCAGTTTCTTTAAGTTGTTAAGTAAAGGTGTGTTAATTCTAATGTAATCAATTAGATCAATATTTTTTATAATTGTTGTCTTGGAGTTAGTTCCAGGTTATTACTGGAATAATTTTATTCCTGGAGGCTCCCAAGGCACACCATGAGTGTGTGCAGGCACCGCCATTGTATATTCTTTGGGAGCAAGGAACTGCAGCAAGGGGGTGGATAGGGAATCCCCAACTAAACATCACCACCACTGGGGTACTCAGGATCTCCTTTTATGTTACAAACATCAGGTGCCCAGGCACACATGTGAGTGTGACTTGCTCTCAAGTAACCCAGGGTGGAAAAAGGGGGGGGATTACATAAAAAAAGAGAGTCAAAATAGAAGAAATTTGAAAAGAGGGAAGAAGCTTTTTTCAAATTATCTCATGTATGATAGATAAAGAAAAGGAAAAGAACATCCGGTGACTGGGGAGCACATCTGCTAAGAACCTTGGATAGTTCAGATTGGCAAATGAAAAGGGCCCTGAATTCCTAGGTATCACACGCACCATAACAATATTAAACCTTAATTTGTATGTGATATACTGGCTTGTGGGTTTGGACACAGTTTCCTTTCAGATGGTGAGAGACTCCCCACTTGCGCATCTGGTGGACAGGTCATATTGGCTTAGCAAACACCTGCATTTAGCAGAGGATGTTCCCAAGTTATCTTTCCCAAACCCTGTCCTAATTCAGAATTGTTTCTGACTGTATACAGTATTATTGCCATAAGAGATACCACACGTGGCCCAGGGTCAAATGGGGAAAATACTACCTCTGGCTCATTTAAAGGTCATCTCTCTTCACATAGAGAGCTTCCTCACCCTGGTCACATAAGAAGATTCAAGCTTTCATCAGCCTGGTCCAACAAGGGAGGAAAATGTCAGAAAAAGGAAAAGAGCCCTTAACAGCCTTTAACTTTCAGGCTGTAGTGAGGAGCAGCATTTCCCTTCTTGGTGACTGAGTGGGCAGTCACTTTCCCAGCATCTGCTTGGTGTGGAAGCTTTCTGACTGGTTTCCTCTCTGGACTAAGAGGAAAGAGTAAGCCCTTCTTCCTTTCCTCATGGACCCATCTGTAGGGCAGAGATGCAAAGAAGATGGTGTTAAAGAACTCAGGTGGATGCTTAACTTCCAGGGAACTGGATGGGGCTCGCATCTGCATGGGTTCTTCCTTGCTGAACTTATTATGTGTATCACATCACAGAAGCTCCTGTAAATCCCAGCCCAGAGTCTTCCAGGTAGTCACGTGAATGTCAAAAGCAATGTCATTGTATGTAAAGGATAGCCTTGATCAAAATAAGACAATATTGTAAGTGTAACTTTAGAAAAGGGAAAAATACAATACAATACAAGCTCTAAAGCAATTTTTCCCAACATTTTTTTATACCGTGGACTGGCAAACCCATTAATAAACTTTTGGTGGACCGGTAACATTTTATTTGCATATTCATTATAGTAATTAATTTTAAGAGTTCACGTATTATTTTACATCGCCTCTGTATGCACACAATACATGTCGTTGTAATGGATCAGAGTTTGCAGGTATCTACAACACTAAAAATTCATAGAAAGAATTTTCCTCTGGCTGCTGGGGGATCAGCCCCCCCCCCCCCCCCCGGGGCAACTGCTGCCTTCAGAGGGAGGGGTGCAGGGAGAAGCACCCACAGGAGCAGGGAGCATGTTGGGCACCCATTTAGCAACTGAAATTTTGTCAGGGACATAGGAGCTGGTGCCCCCAAGTGCCATCACCAGTCACCTCTGCCCTCCCCACTCCTGACCTATGGGGTGGGGGAGCTGCTACTGCATCTCCTCCTCCCATCTCCTTGGCTATGTCTACACCAGTGGTCACCAACCAGTAGATCGGGATCTACTAGTAGATCTTGGAGTCTCTGGAAGGTGATCCTGACTGGTTTGACCAAGAGGCTATCAAGTGCTAGCATTTCAGCTGCCCCTTCCCCCCACTGCTACTTCTCTCCTGCCCTTTGCCTTGGAGCTGCCCCTTCCCCTGGGGAGCCTCCTGCTTTCTATGCAGGGCAGGGGAGGGGAGGGAGAGAAGGGTGCTGATGTCAAGATGCCCCCTCTCCCACTCTGTATCCTTTCTCCGGGAAGCACAGAGGGGGCACAACAGAACTTGGGAGGGAGTTTGCTGGCTGCTTTAGGGAGTGATGCAGGGCCAGGCAGGGCTGAGTCTGCCTTAGCCCCACTGCACCACCACCCAGGAGCCACTTGAGGTAGGCAGGGCCCAGCTGGAGCCCACAGCCTGAATTCCTACCCCAGTCATGGACCCGGTCCTGCATGCCAAGACCCAAGCACCCCTGCATCCAAACGCCATCCCAGAGACTGTGCCTAGAACACCCTTCTACATCTCAGCTGCCTGTCCCAAGAGCAGCTCAGAGCCTCTCTCACACTCCAGATCCCTTAATCCAAGACCAGAGCCTGCACCCCAACCCTCTGCCCCAGCCTGATGAAAGTGAGGATGGGCAAGAGAGGGAGGATGGAGTGAGCAGGGGCGAGGCCTCGGAGAAGGGACGTGAGGGAAGCAGGACAAGGGTATTTATATTTGAGGTAGATCTTGGACTGCACTTAAATTCAAAAAGTGATCTTGTGCTTAAAAAGGTTGGAGACCACTGGTCTACACAGCTTCCTTCTTCCACAAAAGCCTATGCAAATGAAGCATAGATTAGCATATTGCCACACTTCATTTGCATAATTAATTAGGAGCCGTTTTTGCACAAGAGGTTTTTGCACAAAAAGATGCCATCTACACAGCGCTTTTTTGCACAAAACCCCCTCTTGTGGAAGAGCCGTTCTTCCTGAAGAAATGACCATTCTGACCCTAGTTTTCTTTATGAACTCATTGAGGTCCCTGAGGTCCAGAATGGGTCGAAGACCTCCCTTTGAAATGAGAAAATACTGGGAATAAAACCCCCTTCCCCTGAATTTCCCTGGAATGGGTTCCACCGCCCCCTGCCTGTCACCCATGCTGCAGCCTCTGTGGGTGGCAACAGGGGTGGGCAGATAGCTCCACAGGAAATAGCATACAGGGGGAGCCAGCTTAAAAGCCAGATCTCCATGGGTCCTGGCTCTTGCTTTTCCAACAGCTGCCTCTGATACAGAGGCAGCAAGGATGTGTGTGCATGCAGTCATCTGTATTAACTGATAAGCCTATGCTTATCAGTTAATCATAAGAACATAAGAATGGCCATACTGGGTCAGACCAAAGGTCCATCTAGCCCAGTAGCCTGTCTGCTGACAGTGGCCTGCACCAGCTGCCCCAGAGGGGGGTGGACCGAAGACAATGATCAAGCGATTTGTCTCCTGCCATCCTTCTCCAGCCTCTGACAAACAGAGGCCAGGGACACCATTTCTATCCCCTGGCTAATAGCCTTTTATGGACCTAACCTCCATGAAATTATCGAGCTTCTCTTTAAACTTTGTTATAATCCTAGCCTTCACAGCCTTCTCTGGCAAGGAGTTCCACAGGTTGACTACGCGCTGTGTGAAGAAGAACTTTCTTTTATTAGTTTTAAACCTGTTACCCATTAACGTCATTTGGTGTCCTCTAGTTCTTCTATTACGGGAACTAATGAATAACTTTTCTTTATTCACCCTCTCCACACCACTCATGATTTTATATCTCTCTATCATATCCCCCCTTAGTCTCCTCTTTTCTAAACTGAAAAGTCCCAGTCGCTTTAGCCTCTCCTCATATAGGACCCGCTCCAAACCCCTAATCATTTTAGTTGCCCTTTTCTGAACCCTTTCTAAGGCCAAAATATCTTTTTTGAGGTGAGGAGACCACATCTGTACACAGTATTCAAGATGTGGGCGTACCATAGCTTTATACGGGGGCAGTAAGATATTCTGTGTCTTATGTTCTATCCCTTTCTTAATAATTCCTAACATCCTATTTTCCTTTTTGACTGCTGCTGCACACTGTGTGGAAGTTTTCAGAGAACTATCACGATAACTCCCAGATCTCTTTCCTGATTTGTCGTAGCCAAATTAGCCCCCATCATACTGTACGTATAGTTGGGTTATTTTTCCCGATGTGCATTACTTTACACTTATCCACATTAAATTTCATTTGCCATTTTGTTGTCCAATCACCCAGTTTGGTGAGATCTTTTTGAAGTTCTTCACAGTCTGCTTCTGTCTTGACTATCTTAAACAGTTTAGTATCATCCGCAAAATTTACTACCTCACTGCTTACCCCTTTCTCCAGATCATTTATGAATAAGTTGAACAGGATTGGTCCTAGGACTGACCCTTGGGGGACACCACTAGTTACCCCTCTCCATTCTGAAAATTTACCATTTATTCCAACCCTTTGTTTCCTGTCTTTTAACCAGTTCTCAGTCCATGAAAGGACCTTCCCTCTTATCCCATGGCCATGTAATTTACACAAGAGCCTTTGGTGAGGGACCTTGTCAAAGGCTTTCTGAAAATCTAAGTATACTATATCTACTGGATCCCCCTTGTCCACATCTTTGTTAACCCCTTCAAAGAACTCTAATAGATTAGTAAGACATGACTTCCCTTTACAGAAACCATGTTGACTTTTGTCCAACAAATTATGTTCTTCTACGTGCCTGACAATTTTATTCTTTACTATTGTTTCGACTAATTTGCCCGGTACCGAAGTTAGACTTACCGGTCTGTAATTGCCCAGATCGCCTCTGGAGCCCTTTTAAAATATTGGTGTCACGTTAGCTACCTTCCAGTCATTAGGTACGGAAGCCGATTTAAAGGATAGGTTACAAACCACAGATAATAGTTCTGCATTTTCCATTTGAGTTCTTTTAAACCCTTGGATGAATGCCATCCGGTCCCGGAGATTTGTTAACATTAAGTTTTTCTATTTGTTCCAAAACCTCCTGTAATGACACTTCAATCCAGGACAGCTCCTCAGATTCATCACCCACAAAGGACGGTACAGATTTGGGAATCTCCCTAACATCCTCAGCCGTGAAGACTGAAGCAAAGAAATCATTTAGTTTCTCCGCAATGGCTTTATCGTCCTTGATTGAGCCTTTTATCTCTCGATCGTCTAGGGGACCCACTGGTTTTTTAGCAGGCTTTCTGCTTCCAATGTATTTAAAAACCATTTTGTTATTTCTTTTTGAGTTTTTGGCTAGCTGTTCCTCAAAATCTTTTTTTGCTTTTCTTATTTCATTTTTACACTTGATTTGACAGTGTTTATGTTCCTTTCTATTTATCTCACTACTACTGGACTTCCACTTCTTGAAAGATGCCTTTTTGTCCCTCACTGCTTCTTTTACATGGTGGTTAAGCCATGGTGACTCTTTTTTAGGTCTCTTATTATGTTTTTTAATTTGGGGTATACATTTAAGTTGGGCCTCTATTATGGTGTCTTTAAAAAGTTTCCATGCAGCTTGCAGGGATTTGGCTCTAGTTACTGTGCCTTTTAATTTCCGTTTAACTAACATCCTCATTTTTGTGTAATTCCCCTTTTTGAAATTAAATGCCAGATAGCTGGACTGCTGAGGTGTTCTTCCCACCACAGGAATGTTAAATGTTATTATATCATGGTCACTATTCCCAAGCGGTCCTGTAATAGTTACCTCCTGGACCTGATCCTGTGCTCCACTCAGGACTAAATCGAGAATTGCCTCTCCCCTTGTGGGTTCCTGTACCAGCTGCTCCAAGAAGCAGTCATTTAAGCCATTGAGAAATTTTCTCTCTGCTTCTCTTCCTGAGGTGACATGTACCCAGTCAATATGGGGATAATTAAAATCCCCCATTATTATAGAGTTCTTTATTTTGGTAGCCTCTCTAATCTCCCTCAGCATTTCAATGTCAGTATTGCTGTCCTGGTCAGGTGGTCGATAATATATCCCTACTGATAATTCCTTATTATTGGAGCATGGAATTACTATCCATAGCGATTCTATTGAACATGTTGATTCATTTAAGATTTTTATTTAATTTGATTCTACATTATCTTTCACATATAGTGCCACTCCACCACCCACACGTCCTGCTCTATCCTTCCGATATATTTTATATCCCGGTATGATTGTGTCCCACAGATTTTCCTCATTCCACCAGGTTTCAGTGATGCCTATTATGTCAATCTCCTCCTTTAATACGAGGTTTAAACAACTATATGCTAACATCCCTAGTTCATTGCCTATAATCAACTACTGGAACACATGTAAATTTAGGCCTCCTAGTTCTCAGGTGAGTGCCTGAACCATTGGGATATAGAATCACTCTCTCTTTAGCCAGGTGACTCTCTATGAATTTATAGAAAGAAAGAAAGAGAGCTTCAACAGGAAAGATTAAGCAAGATTCATCCCAGACTACTCAATAATCTAGACACATTCTTCCTGCAATATGGGAAATCTAATTTCATGTGTGTTCCACATCAAAGGGAGCAACAAAACCCATGTTTGTTCCTCTGCTCTCCACAAGCAGAGTGCTCCAACTAGGGACGTGAATGAGTAGCTGAGTTAGACAATTAACCGTTAAGCCTAGGCCTAATCTTCTTTATACTTGCATTCCCCCCTTGCATTCAGAGGCAGCAAGGGCGGGGGGAGGGAATAGGAGCCAGTACTGGGGGGAGCCATCTTCAAAGACAGTTCCCCTCAGCACCAGCTCTATTAGAGACAGCAGCATGGTGGGTGGGGGAAGGGGAGAGGTGGCTGCCATGAAACAGCCCCTGTCTGCAGTAGGTCAGAACTCCCCATGGACAGGAGCTGCTGCTGGAGCAGCCTCTGTCCGCAGTCAGCCCGGGCCTCTGTGGACAGAGGCTGCTTTGCAGCAGCCTCCCCAGCTTCTCCTCCCCCAGCAGCCTCTGTCTGTGGGGAGCTCAGACCGTCCGCAGACAGGGGCTGCTGCCACCCCGTGCTGCTGCCTCTGCTACGAGGCAGCATCATGGGATGGCAGGTAGCCAGTCCATGAGGGGAGCTGGTTTTTAAACCAGCTCTCCTCACACACCAGCTTCCATCTAGCACCCCATGCTTCTGCTTCTGATACAGAGGCAGCAGCGTGGGTGGCAGGGGCTCCCCAGGAGTGGGGCCAGATTGGACTGGCTGCCAGCCCCACCCTGGGAGATTATAGTATAGTTGACTAACTGCTAAGAATTCATGCAGTTAATTGACTATTCTATTACCTGCTATCTAACATCCCTAGTTCCAACCTTTGGACAAAGGGTTAAAAGGCCCACATCTCTTCCTCCCCTAGCCCTTTTGTAAATTGTACCTCAGTTTAAAAAAAAATATAGCCATATCTATTCAGCCTTTCGATTCACTAAAGCTATTTTTCCAGCTCTTATTTGGACCCAAAGAGGAAAAGTACCAGGGACTCCACCAAGTCTTCTAAGGATTTTGCTATTGGATTTATGTGCAATGGTGATGGGAGAGAGGTCTCAAAGCTTTCTATATATTTTAGAAATGTGCAGTGGTCTGTCTGTCTGTTCATGAGTCTCTTTGTTTAAGAACTCCTCCTAAATGATAAGCGCTAAAACCACAAAATTTGGTATGCAGCTTCCTCTTATCATAACTTATAGCAAGGCAAAGGCTGAGTTGTGCCAGGACAATGGGATGTGCCCAAAATTCAATTGTTTCTCATAAAATGGAAAGGGAGAGATCTGGTAGGAGGGACAGATAAACTGCAGAATGACCGAAAGAGCCAGAGATGGGGACTGCAACAGCTATAACCACATTAGGAAAACAGGGAGCAGGAATGCAGAAAGGGACAGCTATCTACTACATACTTCAGAGAGTTTGTCTGTTTGCCTGTCCCTCATCTGGGGGACATGCACCTCTTCCCTAGCTGTGCCCGCTGTAGCAGCTATGGACAGGTACTTCTCACCTGGAGCCAAGCTGCTATGGTGAGAGAGGGCTGGGGTTGTCCTTTCTCTCTAGGTCAGCCTACATACTGAACCCTTCACCGCCGACCCCACCCCAGAACAATGACCTAAATGAATTTTAAAAATGTATTTAGGTTAAGGACCTGAACAATGCTGGATAAATCTTCTAGTATTATAAATATCTTCAGGCCTATCTGATTAATCAAACATCTTGTCTTTTCCCTACTTCACAGCAATGCAAATGTATTTGGTACCTCTCATGGGATGAATGGGACATATTATTTAAGCTTCACAGGATTCAATTGTTTACTTTATCACAAAGAAGAGCAAATGAATGTTAACATGTAATTAAAACACATAGGAAAAAAAAATCAGACAAAGCACAGATCAATGTCAGAACAAAGGAGTAGTATCCTTGACTTGAGAGTCATGCAGAGACTCATTACTGAAGAGAGCCACTGTGGCAATGTTAATTAATATGCTTTCAGCGGTCAGCCACCCATCTAGTTCATTTTTTAATCATAAAGTTCATGTAATTGTAATATGGAGAATGCTTTGTGCAAAAGTTTGTGCACAGCAGCTGCACTGATCTGGTCAGATAAAAACCCCATGTATACGGATAAACCACTGCGTAAGCAGGAAAAGCAGTGTAAGCCCTATGATTTTACAAGGCACTGTGCAACTGCTGAACTATGCTGAAACCAAAACAGTTTCGAGCACTAAATAGCAAATAGTCTATAGTCACAGATGGAAATACAAAACAATATAGCCACAGTAAAAGCACCAAGACTATACTGAGATATGGACATTATAACTGAACGAGTCATGGCTCAGGTGAATTAATTTTTGGAATAAGACGAGGGGGGAGGACGAGATGGTTGGCATTTATGAACTGGGAGGGTAATCCAAGTGTAAGGCCTAATTTGAAGGAAAGGCACAGACAAAGGGAGCAAAGAGGAGAGAGGCATTGGGTAGCACGTAGTAGTAGTATAGATAGGGACACGGTTAAAGGGTGAAATACTGGCCCCACTGAAGTCAATGGGATTTTGGACATTGACTTTAACAGTGTCAGGATTTTAATCACAGAGTGGATTTGAACAGTGAAGAGGAGAAGCTTGAATTTGATGTGGAGGAAGAGACGACAATACAAAGGTTAAAGAATTGGTGGGGCAACCTGCATAGAGCAGCAAGATGATGATCTTGGCACTGGAGTTTCAGCAGATGTTGGGGAGAAAGCCCTTTCCATAGTCTTTCCCCTTCAACTCTTGAAGAGTCCTGAGGGGTGTTTTTCTTATTTTGTAAAATTTGGGATAGAGTAGGTACATGGGATTGTGCATGATGTCTTTACAATCACCATGAAGCCATGAGAAGGTGGGACCCAAGAGAGCACAGAGATGCTGGTTCTCTGCCTTTTCACTTGCTCCAAGATATATACAGGTAAAGGTGGATGCCAGACTGTTCCTGAGAGAGAAATAATCCCTCCCCAAATGAAACAAGTCAGAAGAAATTGTAGTTACTAAGGATTTGCTAGTACGTACTCTCACTATGCACATAGAGATATGTGAAACTAACATTAAAGAGAGCTTGATTCTCTATCACCTTGCAATTTAAAGTAGAGCAAATTGAAAATTTTCTGATGGAATTTTTTTCCCATTAGAAAACGATACTTTCTAGAAATCAAAGCTTTCTGTAAGAACATGGGCGGTGGGTGAAGGTAGGGCTAGGAGAGGCAAGCCCCAAGCCCTGTCCTTTCTGCCAAAGCCCCACTCCCCATGGGAGCCAAACCAGCTCCCCTCCCCGTCCCCACAACACAGGGAGGCAGGGTAGTGCACCACACACACACACGACCTCCCTGCCCCCAGAACATGTGGAGCAAGGAGGGCATGTAGCCCTAGCCTCTCTGGCCCCGGAGCACAGGGAGCAAGGAGGGCACGCAGCTCCAGCCTCCCTGGCCCCAGAGTACAGTGAGGGCAGGTGCTCAGGGGCAGCAACATTCTGCCCCTAGTATGCCTACAGTAGGCTTCCTGGGGGTGGAGTGTGGGCAGAACTAGGCTGGAGGTTTGGGAAGGCAATGCCTTCCCCTGCCTAATATACCAGCTGCCCATGTGTTAGAGCATGTCAATGCTGACTTGTTTTTCTTTAAGGAAAAATCTGAAAATGCTATTTTGATGAGGTCCATCTATTCTATCTTGACATTGTCAAGATGGAGTATTCTGATTTTCTGTTCTGAAGTTTACATTATAATATAGAAAATTTTTAAAAAGTCAGAATTGGAAGAAAATGTTTCAATCAAGTTAAAATGAAAATTTCAAAAATTTAGTTTTGCAAGAAATTTAGAATATTCTGTTTTTATCTCAATTCAGAATAAAAACAGATTTCAAAATATTGGAGTTTTCCACAGAACAGAATTTCCAAGTTTTGCTCAGGCCTAGCAAAATAGCATCAGATCAGAATGGTTGCATTTTCCATTCACCATGCGCATCCAAAAAACAAAAAGCACAAAGTAATTTCTGTGTAGTGTGAAAAAGTATTATGTCTAGCAAATGTCTGTCTTTTTGTACATGCTAAACAGTGTTAAAGCTGTTTAAATCATACAAAAACTCTTACTGACTTCAACAAGGCAAGATTTTGCTCACAATACTTATGAGAAGGGGTGAATTGAACCTAAAAGACATTATATACTCAAACATTTTAACAAAATTTACTATTCACACCTAAAAATCACCTACAGCTCAAGCTCTTTCAAGTGGATTCTGAAAAAACACAGCAGTGGATTTTGTAAGAAAATAAGACAAAAAAATAGTTCCATATGCTGAAACTTCAGTAAATGTTAATGATGCTGCCTTATAAAAGACATAACTTAACAATGTTGTCTGCTTGTCACCCACAATATTGATGGCTTCCTAATCAAATGTACAGGACTGAAGTCAGGGTATCTGGATTCTATTCTCAGCTGTACCTCAAACTGTTTGACCTTAGAAAACCATATAATCTGCCTGTCTCAGTTGCGCTATCTGTAAAATGGGATAATAATAATGATCCTGAGAATAATTCATTAAATGCTCATGAGCTGGTCAGGAGGATCACAAAAATACCTATAAGTGAATACACAATGTTAATGAACGTAACACACACAGAGAGGGGTGGTGAAATTTTTAGATCCAAGTGAGGAATTTAGATCTACTCCCCTTAAAATTAATTTAAGCGGGGTGAAGGAATTGTGTCTTAGCTTTGAAATAATCAACTCAGGCTTCGGCCAGAAGGAATAAACCTGATCATCTAGTCAATTTCTTTTACACTACAAGTCACAGAAACTTACTCACCCACTCCTGTAATAAACCCTTAACTGCCAGACAAGTTACTGAAATCCACAAATCAAGATTTAAAGACTAAGTTACAGAAAATTCACCATTTACACAAATTTAAACTTACATATGACCTCTGCCCCATGCTGCAGAGGAAGCAGAAAAACTTGCAAGGCTTTCTGCCAATCCAATCTGAAGGGAAAATTTCTTCCTGACCCTGAATATGGCAAACAGACCTTGAGCATGTGGACATGACACATTAGGCAGATATCTAGGAAAGAATGTCACAGCTTTCTCCAGCTAGTGTCCCATCTCTGACCTTTGGAGTTTTTTGCTATTGACAGTTACCAATTGGCTGGGCTTAAATGCATCAGGAGCCCAGTGCAGCAGAACTCCAGTAAATATTTTTTAAACACATGAGGCCAAAGCTCAAAGCCCCACAAGTGAAGCCCAAAGTCCTCAATATGAAAGAGTGGAGTACCCTCAGAATTTAAGTCTTGCTAATGAGCCACGTGCCATTGTATCATTCCCTCCATAATATCACTATCTATGGCTAATTTGACTCTTTAATTATCAGGTCAGTCCAACATCTGTAATTAATATACAGAAAGACTAAAAATAACTTTTTGATTTATCTTTTCGAAATTAGGATGCTGTTTTATAATTCCAGTGCCATTCAGAAGCCGCAAATATACTCTAGTCAGTAATGATACTTGAATAAGGAACAAAACGGATTTTCAGAGGTTAGGTATATTATTTATGTGAAAATACATATTTACCAAATCATAATAGTGGACGTAAACAGGAGAACCACAATGAATGTAAGTTCTGTGGGTGATGAATATTCATGTTTTAAATGTCACCTAAAGTATATACTATAAGTGATATACAAAAAGCAATCTATTTCCTAATCAATATGACAATGGCAGCCAGGAATGTCTAATTTTTGTTCTGTCTGGCTTTCACTGACTATACCAAAGTGTAATAAATTCCCAATATCTGAGTTCAAGCAGCAGTCAGTTCTTCATACAGGATTTTGCATTTCTATTGTCTGTCCTCTTTTATTCATATGAATTTCT
The DNA here is from genome assembly GCA_032595735.1 of Pelochelys cantorii. Lineage (NCBI taxonomy): Eukaryota > Metazoa > Chordata > Testudines > Trionychidae > Pelochelys > Pelochelys cantorii. The sequence goes on from CM064331.1 coordinate 32,781,633, forward strand.
TCAATTATTGCCCACAACTATTGTGGAAACACACAATGGAAATCTGACCATGAGTTTCAGGGTATCAGATCAAAAATTGAGGCAAGACCCCCCATTTATTTCCTTCCTTATCCCCCATAATCAAGTTACTTTATGTATCAACTGGCTTCTGGTTCAAATAAATATTGCTCAAGTAGTACTAGTGAGAGGACTTACAAACAAGTCTCCTATGGCAGGCTTTATATGCTTGGTACAACTGCACAATATTCGACAAACACACAACAATGTACTCAGAGATAGTCCTGACTCAAGAACCATCTGCAGAGAAACCTCTTGAGTCTTGTGAAAGTTTGGAAGCTGATCACAATTTGTGCACATCTTTACATGGCACAGCATTAAAAAAAACCCATAATTCATGGGGCTATTTGGAAAGAAATACAAAGATAGCTCTCCCTTTGCTGATTATTACAAAAAGATATTCTGAAAGGAAGCTAACTATCTGCTCACTCTCAGTTGTCAATTTCAGGCTATCCCTAGCATATAACTGCTTAATAGGCTGATGTACATTTTCTGAAAAATCAGAAGTAGAACAAACATCTTTGAAATTGACATAAAAATCAATATTTGCCACCCAGTTTTGTGTTCTAAACCAGTTATTACTAGCAAATTATGATTAGTCGTCATATTAGTAACTTTATTGCTGAGAGCCTGGATGGGTTAAGACACTACATGGTGAAAACAGAACCAAATAGATCCCGATTGTCCAAATCTCTTGGGGAACTCTTAGGACCTGGTCCCCTACTCAGCAAATATCTTTCTTTGGTGCCTACTGTGGGGGACCTAGGGATGTAAGTGACTAGTCGAGCAGTGACATGCCTAGGCTTATCAGGTAGTTGCCTGGTCACTTCCGCCCCACCCACACTTCCAGCTTCTTTATTAGAGATGTAACAGTGTAGTTGATTAACCGATAAGCTTTTGGTTAATTGGTTAATACTAAAAGATTACACACATTTCCCTCCCCTCTCCCAGCAGCAAAATTTTTAGGATGGCAGGCCAGCAGCCTGGCTCAGTCCTGGCTTGCGATAGGTCCAGGACCTCCCCCTGCTGCGGCTCTGCATTTAAAGTGTTTTAGGAGCAATGCGGGCACGCAACTCGACTCAGTTCCGGCTTGCACCGGGTCCAGGAGCTCCGACATCCTGCCCCTCCAGATGGGCTGCTTCCACCCTATGCTGTTGCCTCTTTATCAGAGGCAGCAGCAAAGGGCGACAGGCAGCCCGTCTGTGAGGGGAGCTGGTTTTAAAACTGGCTCCTCTCATGTACCAGCTCCTGCCTGGCACCCCTCACTGCTGCCTCTGATACAGAAGCAGCAACACGGAGTTGCAGGGGGCTCCTCAGGAGGGGGGCCAGAGCGCACTGGCCCCACCACTGGGAACTATAGAATAGTCAACTGATAAGAACTCATGAGATTACCAATTAGTCAGTCAATCAATATTTAACATCCCTACTATGTATCAGAGGCAGCGGAGGGGGAGCAGGAGCTGGTGCTGGGGGGAGCTGCCTTAAAAGATGATTCCCCCCAGCACCATCTCTACAGGGGATGGGGAGGCAGAGGCACAGCAGGAGAAATGGTTCAAGGTGGGAATGAGCAGTTCTGACTCATGCTGAGTCCCAAACGCTGCGGCTCTGCTTTTTAAACGTAGTAAGAGCCACCATTTAAAAAGCAGAGCTGGCTGTCCCGGCTTGCGCCCGGTCCCCAGAACACTCCAGCTCTGCTTTTTAAATGTAGTAAGAGCTTGGCGACTCTTACTACATTTAAAAAGTAGAATTGCAGCGAACCCCCTTATTGATTAATTGGGAAATTCCATCGATTACTCAATTAGCTTCCTAATCACTATTTAACATCCCTATGGGGACCTATTGATTGTTACTTCTCCGAGTTATGAGGAGCCCAAAACAGTATTCAACAATTCTGCTCTTTCTTTTCCCACACAAGCCCAAGACATATCTAACATGATTTTGGTGTGAATGGTAATACTGTGAAGAAGACTCCTAAAGTGAACCTGTAAAATATTCATATAAGTCAATTAACTTAAACAGGTCACGGTGTGCAAGTGGAATAACTACCACTGTAAGTGTCCATTTGGCAGCACAAATTAGTGGAGCCCTGTGCGGATTCAAAAGTTTGAATTTGCATCCACAACAATTTATATCTGACCCACAATGTGCACGCCATCTTTTATATCTGTATAAACTGTATCAGCTAGGGATGTTAAATATCGGTTAATTGAATAGTCGATTAACCTCAAATTCTTATCGGTTACTCAACTATTCTATAGTCCCTGGGGTGAGGCCAGCGGCCAGTGCACTCTGGCCCCATTCCTGAGGAGCCCCCTACCACTCCACACTACTGCCCCTATATCAAAGGCAGTCACATGGGGTGCCAGGTGGGAGCTGGTCTGCGAGGGGAGCCAGTTTAAAAACCAGCTCCCCTTACAGACTGGGTGCCTGTCGCCCTGTGCTGCTGCCTTGGATACAGAGGCAGCAGCATGGGGTGGCAGCAGCCCCTGTCCGGGGAGAACTGAGCCAGGCAGGCTGCCTACCTGCCTGGCTCCTAATATACTTTAAATGCAGAGCTGCAGTGCATGTAGGTCCCGGACCTGGTGCAGGCCAGGATTGAGCTGGGCTGCTGGCCAGCCTGCTAAAAAAATTTACTGGTGGGGGAGGGGGGCGGGGGCCGGGAGAATGCATGTAGCCTATAGCATTAACCTATAAGCTTTTGCTTATTGGTTAATTGACTATACTACTACATCCCTAGTATCTGCATCTGCACCCACACCAGTGGTATCATTGTTACAGCCCTTGGTGGATACAAAAATGTGAATCCACACCTGATCTCCAAGCTGTAAAGAGCATTACAACTGCATCCTTATCTGCAGCTATCCACAAATTCATGGGACTCTACACATAAGCATTTGCATGCATGCATAAACATGAGGGTTTATGCACATGAATGGCTAGCTCACAAGCGATGCAGGCAAAGTATGAGTGACCCTGGAGTATTTGATTCAGACATAGTAGAATGTTTTAATACATATTTTTATAGACTCTATAGATCATTTAATGTGTATGTTTTTAGGAGAAATTCTTGTTAATAGCATTGCTTAATTAGCATCAGACGAATATTCAATGGATCTATGACATAGTTGTAAATATGTCCTGTGTCAAAACCATATGGTTTCGTCAATTTAGCCATTAGTTACTGAAATAATGTGCAATGTTTTAACAACAGATTTAAAGATTATCCATGAAGCAACTATAACAACAGGTTTTGAGAATTCTTTAGACAGATGGTTAACAGTGAACTGCTGATCACCACTTTCAGTGGCTTGACAGCTGACAGACTGCTCGTGTCTTGCCAATTTGGCAACATCACCCAGACTGGCGCAGAAAAACATTTACAGCTTTCAAGATTATTTTTATGTTTCTCAGAAAATAATTGAAATTATTTTTGCAGATCAAAACACAACAGCACAAACACGAATAGAGATATAGTAAAACCCCAATACAGAACCACTACATTGTCAACAGCACTGAGCACCTGAAAGTGAACTAAGTAATCCCTACATTGGTTTTACAGAAAATAAAGTTATGGGGGAAAGCCTGGGAGCAAGGGGGTCAAAGATGCAACCCATAGAGTTTGGGTGGAGTCAAGAATATTTAGGTAAATTTTGGTAGATAAAGATAATCCTGATAATTTCTCATTCCCCAATGTTGTTACAACTACTGTTTAACCCAGTCATCAGTGCCAAAATGACTGCAGGGACCATGTACCAACATAACTCTTTAGTGACTGTGTTTTCCTGCACAGGATTACATTTTCTACTCGGCATGGAAAAATCTAGCCAGCATTTTTAATATGCTGTACAAGAGGGCTTTTTCAGGTAATGGGAAATTTGGGGCTTTTTAAAGAAAAGCACTTACACAGAATGATGATAATTATTGCCAAGAATCAGGTAGCGTTATTTCAGTCTATCAACTTCAAAGGAAATAGGTTCAGATCCAGATTCAGCTTTCAAAAAAACCAAAAGGAAGTCCTATTCATCCATCCAATTTGTTGCTGCTTCATAAATACAACCTAAAATCACTTCATTATGAATATTACATGTTTAATTTAATTTTGTCAGATACTGTATCTCTCAGTAAATACTATCATAAATTTTAACATCAGTGAATGTTAAAGGAAGGATGAATACAAAAGCAGCTATGTTACTGACTATGAATTGATTCTATTTATAATATTCAGCCAAAAAAAATAATCCCACAGAGAGGAAAATGTGTCTCCAGTTCAGTTTTCTAGCAGTAAGCTACAGAATTTTAATTCCTCCTCAACGTTGACTGACTTGGTCTAAAAATAGCCTTTTTGTGTGTCACAAGACACTCAAGTTCTGGTTTATTTGAACTGATTAACATACAATCAACCTTTGGCACCAACGCTTGATTAAAACACACATTCAAAGCTGGGTGTGCAGAGCTGATGATCACTTTTAAGTTGTTAAAATCCAGAAACAAACACTACATTTTATAAATAATGAACACATTTTCCCATGTTGTTTCTTCTAAAAATCTCATTTGAGACCCCTGGTCTGAATGTTGAATAGCTTTTACTGAAAATTAACAACAACCTCAAAACAAACAACTTTAACTAGTTCAGTTTCATTACTTCTGATAAACCAGAATCAAATACAAATATTTTAGATCAGTTAGGAAGAAATTTAAATTACTGGCAATGTCCATTTAAACCTATCACATCAGCGGATTGTTTTTCAGAAAAAAAAATCACACACACACACACACACACATGGAATAAAAGGTCAGCTATTGATTCTAAAACAGTTCTAAACTTCATAACTGCTGCTGAATAACTGCCTATTTCTACTGTTGATACCCTTTCTGGTTCTCACGTTACCAAATGGGTCACTTAAGTATTAACTCAAATGTGGCTCTAAGTTTGTGCACTCAAAATAAATTGCTTATGTCCTTCTTTATGTAATGCACTGAACTGGGTTGTTTTGCATCAGTCATTTCAATATGGCATTAAATTGTTGCACTGAAGTGGATCATTCCATCAAAAAGCATTATGATTGAACATGACAACTCTGAACTTTCATATTAAAAACTTTACTACTCCCCAGCCCACCCAAAAATTAAAAAGAAAAAAAAATTCTACCCAAATTTCCTCATGGTTTAAAACAACAAGAACAGGAACTTGACAAAAAACACTGTTGAACACACAAAAGCACTACATTAAAAATATCCAGTTTCCAGTGTTAGCAGAAGAGTCTGCAAAAAGCCATTGATCCAAACAGCACCAAACTTTGGTGCAATTCAGATTCAGAGTTGAACTCTGTGGCTGCCACCTTCCCTCCACTTTTCTGGGTTGAAATAAAATCCAGATATACCTAAACGTCACAAAAAATGAATATATCAAGTGTTGCAGTTTGATCCACTTGTGAATGGCCACTATCCTGATCTCTTTAAAAGCCTTTCTTAAGGCTTACTTTTACCATGATACCCTTCCCAAACAAGAAAAGATCTTCCAGTGATTAAGATACTAACCTTAGATTCAGAAGATCCGGTTGCATTCCTTCTGCTGCCCCAAACTTCCTGTGACAGGATGGGCAAACCACTTTGTGTATTAGCAGTGCTACCAAGGTAAATTCAATCAGGGTGGATATGGTCCATTCCCAACAGTTAATGAGAAGGTGTGGCTACCAAAAGAGAGAAAATTACTTTTTGTAGTGAGTTAGCCACTCCAGACTAAGGATGTTAAGGATTAGTCGATTATCCGATAAGCAAATGCTTATCAGGTAGTCGAGTCAACTAGTCAATCCCCTCCCCCCACTTGATACCTCATCAGATAGAGGCAGCAAAAGGGAGAAGGGGAGGAATCCCATACCCGGGCTTCCTGCAGCATTGCCGCTTTGAAATGTTGCAGAGGCATTTCAAAGGGGCAGCGATACATGGACCCTGGGGTCAGCTGGGGACTCCCTAGCTGACCCCAGGCTCCCTGCGGCATTTCCGCAAACCCGAAGTCAGCTGGGGAGTCCCTAGTTGATCCTGGGCTCCATGCAGTGCTGCTGCTTTGAAACGCCAAAGCATAGCCCTGCAGCAGAGCCGGGGTCAGCTGGGGGGGGGGGGATCCCTAGCTGACTCTGGGTTCTGGGGAAATGCCATGCAGAGCCCAGGCTCAGTCCCCAGCTGACTCCGAGCCCCACTCAGCATTTCCACGGAACCTGGGATCAGCTGGGGACTCCCCAGCTGATCCCAGGCTCCAGCACAGCATTTTAAAACACGCAGAGCCTGGGGTCAGCTGGGGAGTCCCCAGCTGACCCCGGGCACTGCGTGGCATTTCAAAGCGGCAGCATAGCATGGCGCCCGGGGTCAGAAGGGAACTTTGAGTCCCCCGCTGAACCCAGGCTCCACGAGGGCACTTCCACTTTGAAATGCACAAGAGCTCCTGCTGGGGACTCTTGTACATTTCTAAGTTAACACACCTTGTGCAGCCTGGGACCAGTGGCAAGTCTCGCTGACTCCAGGCTCCACACGGGTGCTTCTGCTTTGAAATGCACAAAAGCCCCCGGGAGCTCTTGTGCATTTCAAAGGGTAAGTTCCCTCGGGGAGCCTGAAGTCAGCAGGACTTCCTTCTGGCCCCGGGCTGCACACAGAGTTCCGCATTCCTTCTTTGAAATGTACAAGAGCCCCAGCGGGGGCTCTTGTACATTTCAAAGGAAGAATGTGGAAATGCCTATTGACTAGTCAATGGAAATTCCATTGACTACTCGACTAGTAAATTACTTGTTAATTTACATCCTTACTCCAAACTTGCATGCCTGGGTTAGTGTCAGTCTGATAATATGCAAACTTGACACTAATTCCAACTTTGGTTTCACCCTAAAGTGTGTTTTTGAAGTTCTTTGCTGAAGTGTGGAACTTTTCTTTGTGTGTGTTTTTTTTCTACAGTGTTTTTTACCTAGGAATAAAAGTGTTTGCTCAGAAAGAGCTGTATGGTAACTAGTAACTGCTGGGAACATGCTCATCATAGCCCGTAGACTAGAGAAAAGGCAAGTGCTTGTGTTTTGCTTTCTAGGGATATCATAGTATAGATCATGGAGCTCTGCAGCCTTTAGAACAGGAGTCTCAAACAAATTTATCTTAGAGCCAGTGACTGTCCTCAAATCCTCTTAAAGGTCCAGCTTAGCACCTCCATCAGGCAGGGATCTGGGAGAGGTCTCCTTGTATTTCCTCTTTCCTCCCCCTGTTTCTTGGTCATGGCCTGCTGGCCTGCACACTCCCACCTCCATACATCCCCCAGTCCCACCTACTACTCCAGGGCAATTAAAAACCTGCAGGGAGCTCATGCTACCACCAGGTATGCAGCAGGGTAGAGTGGCTTCCAGTTACTGGCTCTATGCCAACAGCACATTCCTATGGCCCAGGAGAGGTGTATGCAGTAGGGATGTGAACGACTAGTCAACTATCCAATAAGCAAATGTGGCTAGTTGCTTCCCTGCACCTTGCTGCCTCTATCAAAAAGCAGCAGCAAGGGGTGGGGGGAGAAGAAGAGATGGTGCTTCAAAGCATCAGTGCTGCGTGGAGCCTGGGATCCACTGACTCCTCAGCTGATCCTGGGCTCCATGTGGTGCTGCCACTTCAAAACGCCATGGGGAGCACAGGGCCAGCGGGGGACTGCTTGAATTCCCTGTTGGCCCCATGCTCCTGCAGAGCTTTCACCTTTGAAGCATAGGGGAAGGCAAAGGCACCCTTATCGACTAATTGCATAGTCGATGCTAATTGCATCAACTATTAAATTAGCCCATTAATCTAAATTTAACAACCATAGTATGCAGAGCCATTCTATCCATAAGTGTAAGCTGTGAAACTATTAATTCATTTTGTGAAACCGACTAGATATCAGTGATGCTAACTCTCCTCATTTGATCACAAGCCTCCTGTTAGTGGGGCTTTTTTTTTTTTCTCCTAGATAAATCCAGACATACTCGCACTGGGATTATCCACTGGAATAACCTGAAGTGAAACTCACTGGCTCTGCCTCGCTAGCTCCAGAAGTGTATCAGCTCAGATGGCTCTCTGTCCAGTGTGGTTCACATTGTGGCAGAGGCAGTCAGTATGGCTTCCCAGACTGAGCAGCACCCTTGGTGGCCGTGACTACGTAGGTGCCGTATGGGCCTGATTAAATAACTTTTTCAAACTATTTTTGCAGGCCAGATTGGGGAAGTGTTTAGGCTGTAGATGTCGGGGGGGGGGGGGAGAGAGGGGCTGGGAGTTTGACCCCTGCTTTAGAACCTGGTTGGTAGGCAGTGAGCCACATCTCCACCCAGTACAAATGACAGCGGGGAGCCAGAAACATTTAAGTAAGCATCCTGGAGGAGGAGGTTAGCTGCCCTCAAATTATGACAATGGCATTTTACAACCAATATTAATCAAGCAAGACTTGCAATATAAAAATATCAGCCATTTAGAGTAAACAATTTTCTAGTGTTTTGCTTCAAAATGTATTTTCAAAAGGGTAGTTTGTATATTTTGTGAAAAGAAACAAATCTTATGCTGTAGAGATACTATGAAAATGTCTTCACACTTTTAAAATGAATATATTTCATATAAGAAATTCAACAGTAAATGTGTTATATTCCCATATTAATATACTCTATTGCAGTATATGAATACCATACATTTATATGATTTGTTGTACTAACTAACATTTTCAGTAGTGTTTTCCTCTGAGTAACTGTTAAATGTCTATAAATCTTTCAGACATGCTGGTTTCCTAATATGAGTAGTAAGAAAATGTACTAAAATGTTTTTCTTTGCAGAAATTATACAAGACATCAAGTAAAATCTGTATTAGTAGCATGCCTTTTAGGAGTAAAAACTACCTAATTCTACAGAGAAAGACTAATGGACAGGAATTAAATTCATAAAGATGACACATGATACACATATTCCAAGATCAAACACTGACTAACATTCTCATTTTTGTCTTCATGCATCCATCCCTTTTCCATAGTGTTATAGCAAGGCCGGTATTGAAGTGGGGGAAAGCAGCAAAGATCATATTGCAAAAATTGGCACTTCCTTTGATGATAGCAACAAGCAGTTACCGGCTACTCATAAAAGGGGGAGGGGGCAGCTGTGTGAACATATATGGGTAAGGCATTAACTCGGGCACAGCTACACAGCAAAGCTAAAGCCTAAATAAGCTATGCAACTTGAGCTATGTCAACTGCGTAACTTAAGTCGAAACAGCTTATTTCAACTTCTGGTGCTGTCTACATAGCAGGAAGTCTGAGTTAGATCATTCTTCTTCCGACTTCCCTTTCTCTTCATAAAATGAGGGTCACAGGAGTCAGAGTAACACAGCATTGCAGTAGACAACATTATATTAGCTAATATAGCTAATATAGTTGCAGTCACTTTAGCTTCCTCTCCCCCTCCACATCATGACTTCCTCATTGTTTGTCGTACAAAAGACATCTCTTTACTATTGTTTTCCTTTTCCTGTTTGACACATCTTGTTTCTGTTTATCTATTGGAACAGAAACTGTCAACTCTTTTTGATGACATCATTATCCACTATTGCAAATCAAGGATGCACCGTGTTTAGATATATGGCTTACCTAAAAGAAGATGGCTAATATAACTCGAGTTTTACATATCTGTGCTTTAAAACTAAACTAACTGAAAATTTAAAAATAGAAAATAATTTCATCTTTTTTTAAAGTTAGCATTCAAAAAGTGCATGCTAGTGGGATTATAATTTATCACAATTGTGCCTCGTCAGCTCCTGGTTGATAATGTAGGAGTTGAAGTCTTACGCAGAGACAACAATATCACATATGCCAGTGGTGAATGTCTTGGATGAGATATTCTGTCTATTGTGCCTCTTCACTTCAGCATTCTTCAGCTATATGAGACTACAGACTATAGTCAGTAATGAGGATGTTAAATTGCATTTAATCAACTAATCGAGTAGTCAATGGAATTTCCATCAACTACTCTAGTAGTTGATAAGGGGGGGAAACTGCAGAGCTGCAGCAGGCCTAGCTTCTGAGGGCAGGAGCTAACCCCACTGCAGCTCTGCCTTCTAAATGTATTAAGAGCCACCTGGCTCTAAATGGCTCTTAATACATTTAGAAGGCAGAGGCACAGTGTGGGATGCTACTGCTGTTCTGCCTTTTACGTGTAGTAAGAGCCAGTTGGCTCTTACTACACGTAAAAGGCAGAGCTGCAGTGTCTGGGATGGGATGCAAGTCGGGACACCTGAGTCCCAACTAGTGCCTGGTCCCCCGCTGCGCCTCTGCATGGAGACTGTGCTGGGGAAGGAACCAGCTGAGAGAGGAACTGGCTTCTCCCCAGAACCAGCTCCTAGTCCCCGACTTTCCTGCCTCTGGGGGACAGGGGAGACTAGTTTGGGAGAAGTAACTAAGCTTATCAGGTAGTTGATTACTCAACTAGTCGCTTACATCCGTGGTCAGCAATCTACCAAATGTTAAAATTGTTGTTCACTAGAAATTAACAGTTCAGGATCCAACTACGTATGATAATCAAAGCTTGTTTTCACTATGTGGCAATATTCTTATGTAAGCATCTATATGTCCATAGTTGTAATTTCCTGATCAAGTTCTACCTTGTTTGCTGTAACCTTCCTTGTGTTGTTATATCGCAAAGTACTATAGTTTAAAACGAAGGTAGCTCTTTTGCTTAGTGTTCATTGTCATGAATACAGGGGATCCCTTAATTTCTCATGTCAGTATTTTTACCTTTCACATTCAAAGTGGAAATGGGTGGCTACATTGTGGGTATCAGTTTCAAAGCAGGACTCGCTGCTGATTTTTAATAAGAAAAAAGGATTGAAACCACTATGGTGCATTGCTCAAAAATTATGGTCACAACGCCTAACTTTAAAATATATAGATTTATTCACGGCAAATGGAAAAAAGGGTGGCTAACTGAAGTATTTTAACCAAATGGAGACCAGAAGGTATAAATGCTACTACTGTTGAGAGCTAAGGAAGACCATGCTGAGTGAGACTGTGCTTTAGATCAGTTAACTTATGTATCGCATCTGTGTTTTTGGAGATGGAATCCTTACACTAGTCTAGAGAAGTGGAAGATAAGCCTTTGGGGAGAGGAAGAAGTACTGTCTCCACAATACTCCTAGCCCCAGATGACCTTCTATAGATCATGAGATTAGGTATCAAAGCAGGTTTCTTATATGGTATTGGGAAGCCACTGAACAAAACACCTCTCCCTCCAAACTGATGTATTTTATTCTGGAAAAATAGGTCTCCAGTTGCTAGAAGAGCATTGTTCTATTCCATTCAAAACTAGACTTCCCTGCTAATTAATCTCTACAACAAAATAACCCTATTACTTCACTACAATATTGAGGAAGACTACCTAACCATAGTTTGCTAATTAATGTTTCTCACCAAACCACCTGGAGTACACTTTCTTTACTGCTATTGTGTTTACTAGTATGCATTTTGTGCCAGCCCACAGCTTTACAGAACTTAGATGTCCTTGAAAATGGTAGGCATCTGGTGCACCTTTCTGCAAAGACCGGCCTCATCTGAGTTAGAAATGGTGGTGATGGACTAAGCTCTGGGAAAATTGTTATAATACTCTCTTTTCAAAAATCTCTGTAAAGACAGAAGTGTAGAAAAGTATGGATTCCAACGAGGATAAAATAATCTGCTCACCTATATTCAAAATTCCCATAGAAGATTCTCTGAAAAGTAGTTTCAGAATCCAGTCATGAATGGGAGTGTATTTTAAAGCACTTCTCTCAATGCAATGTTGTATTTCACCCTTCATGGTGTGATATTTAACAGGTAATTTAAAATCCTTTAAAACAGATAAAAAAAGCAAAAGGGGCTTACATAGGGAAGACATCTGAGCCACAGAGCATTTTAAAATTAGCAAAGACATAGTAAAATCATATGACTAGAAAGTTAAGCTAAAATAATTTCAACTGAAACATGGCTCACATTAATAGCAAAGGTAATCGATTATATCAATTTATCAAGGAACATGATGGATAATCATTTGAGTTTTTAAATCCAGGTTATATGTCTTGAAAGAGATATGCTCTAGTTTTATAATCTAAGAATTACTAACACCCAGAAACCATTTTGTTTTCCTTGTTCAGATTAGTTAAATTTGTTTTCAAAGAGAGTCAGGTAGAGGCCAAAAAAAAAAAAAAAAAAAAAACAAAAAACCCCAAACACAGTAATTAAGGCTATGTCTAGACGATGGAATGCATCTACTCTTCCGACATTTTTTGTGGAAGAGCAGATGAACTCTTTCAGAAGACCTGTCTGCTCATTTCATGAGGAAGAAGGGCTCTTCCAAAAGAAGAGGTTTTTCTGACATTTGGCCCAGTGTAGACAAGCCAAATTTCGGAAAAGACTCTTCCAACAAAACTATCAGAAAAAGGTACGCAAATTGTGGCGCACAATTTGCGTATCTTTTTCCGATAAAACTCCATAGTCTAGACATAGCCTAATATTTCAATAAGTTGAACAGTAGAAAGATACTCAATAGTGATATAAAATGGCAACCTCCCATTGAACAGATTTTCTGCTCAGTTGTATTCAGAGTCTTTTCTGCAGATTTTAGTGCTAAAAATCAAGATTTGTTTTAGCACTACAGAGCTGTGACAGAATGAGTTGGATTCTATTTCTTTTCAATCAGCACCAGTAAGTAAACTTGCAGGGCTATAATCCAAATACACATCACCCCAAAGATGACAGTTATTTACACCTTTGTTACCTTCAATTTACCTCAGATTTACCCAAATTTTAATACTGAGGTAAATTGAGGTAAGTGAAATTACTGCTTTTCTTACCAGAAATATTTAATGAGACAAGAGAACCCAGCTTCATCTTCACATCCCAGCTGGACTTGACAAATGTAGCACTTAATTTCCCATCCTCAGCACAGCCCCATGAATGGAGAAAATTGGATATGGAAATCATTGACAAGCACAGAAGCACACAAGGTCATTTTTACAGACATTTGTCAGACCTAAATCTGCTGTTAACTTCCATGGAGAATGATCTGCCCTTGAGTTATAAAGATGACATCCAGCACTTTAGGTTATTAAAAGAACTAGGTATAACGCTGTTTTAATTGCTCCTTTTGAAATAAATTCTGTAATAAATTAAACATCTCCCTTTCCCTTAGGTCACAAAATAAAGTAAACCAGGCCTTTGACAAATATTTTTCACTGCAAAGGTGAAAGGTCCTGAGGAGAGTAGATAAGAGGAAACAATTTATATTTGAAAGATATGTTATAAGTTTCAGACTTTAAAGGAAGGAAACAACACAAGTGCTGGTCTCAATGCTCTTTTAAACACTTAAGAGGCATGCCCTATGGCTGAGTAATATTTAAAACAGCTGTAAAAGGCTATTTTCAATTAAAGCTATCATATCAAGGCTAAATAGATTGATCAGATTTATTGACTGGAAATCCCAAGGAACTAATGGGAAAACAGAGGTTAGCACCTTAGCCTAAAAAAAACCTAACCAACAAAAAAAAAACCCCAAACACAATAATGCAACCTTCTGGATATACTACCGGACTGGGACTCAAGAGACCTAAGTTCTATTCCTAGCTCTGCCACTGGTCTGCTAGGTGACCTTGAGCAAGTCACTGTACTTCTCTGTGCTTCCTTGGGCTGGAGAAAAAATTCAAACTGGAAGTAGGGTACTTTAAAAAAAATCCATTATTGGTATTTAAGTCAACAGGTGAGATTTTCCTAAAAGATATCCTGTAGTGCAAACCAGAATTAGTCCTATGTCATTCAGGAAGTCAGATGAGGCAATCAAAATAGTTCCTTCTGGATCTTATGAACTATATAGTTGGCAGATGAACTTCTGATCTTAGATGAACAGGAGCAACGAAGCGGGGAAAAGATCAGGGAGGAAAATATTCTGAGTAGATTAACTGAATCATTATCAGGCAACCAGTGAATCAGCTACTGAAAGACTGTACTCAAAGCACAGAGCAGAAAGCTAAAGGGAACTTATCTGTTGGAATGTCCTTGCTGTATGAAGTAAGCAGCTATACAACAAACTGTTTTACTTTCTTAAAAAGGCAACCAATGGTCAACTGTTAATTCCACATTAAGAAGAGTGGACAGAGGATTCATCAAGGGCCATGAGAACAAAATGATGATGTTGCATCCCCAAAGCAAAAATGAGATGTAAGACACAAGTTTGAACAGGTTTATGAAGTCTGGTAAGTCTCCACTGAGAATGATATATAGTGGAATCAACGATTCAGCATAATTTAAAAGTCTAAACACTATAGACTACTGCAGGGACATTGGAAGAGAATTGAAAAAGAGGAAACTTCAAGGGATAGTATCAGAAATCCTTCTGGTCCCAGAAGCCGGAGAAGGCAGAAGACAGCGAGGGTGTGTTTACACAGCAAAGTTATTTCAGAATAACAGCCGTTATTCCAAAACAACTATACAAATGTCTACACAGTAATTCTGTTATTTCTAAATAATTTTGAAATAACAGACAGCTTATTCCACCTTCTGTAAACCTCATTCTACGAAGAATAATGCCTATTCCAAAATAGCTATTTCGAAATAAGGTGTGTGTAGATGCTCCACTTCTGCTGTTTCGAAACTGGCCCTCACTAGGGCCATTCTTAGTTAATCCTACTGGGGCTCTAAATCAAGATAGCACATCTACATCAGGGAAGCCTGCCTTGGACTAATTATGAGGCCTTCTCTGCAGTGTAGACGTGGTATTTTGAAGTAAGCTACACTTTGCAGTGTAGATGTAGACTGGGAGTTGAATGGTGACTATATGACTGGGTGTGAAGCTGATGGTTTTTGTTTTGTGGGTCAAGGGCCATATTCCATAACCAGAATAGCCTCTCTCATAGGTAGAAGTGCTAAGCTTCTTACCTGTAGAACCAGAAGTACATCACACAAAGGAACTGGAAGGCACCAGGAAAGAAAATGTAGTGCAAACTGAAATTCAGCATATGAGTAAATTAAACCAGTGTTATAAAGAATGCAAAGACTTTTTCAGTTGCTTATGTAGCAATGTGAGGAGTCTGAGTAAGAAGCATGACTAGAAAGTCTTACAAATAACAAACGTGCAGTAATTGGTATAACAAACCTGGTGAGATAGTTCACATGATATAATGTGAAAATCTTCAGTTTTAACCTGGTCAGGACGCAAAAGGAAAAAGGAAAGTGTAAGCATGGCACTATGTTAAAGACACCATTATCTGTTTTAGAATTATGGATCTCATAAGCATGGAAGGAGACACTGCTACAGGTCTGTGTAACAGACTCTCACCTGTATGTTATCCTGGGCTTTTTTAAAATTAGTACACTGATCTATAAGCATTCAAAAATTACCGAGACCATGCTCCACCCCTGTTTTCATCCCCTGCTCCAACCATCGCACCCCAGGGGACTACCAGAGGGCCTGGTGCAGCAGCAGGAGTCTCTCCCACACATGCTCACCAGCAATGGTAGGAAGTGGAGTGATGCAGCCCCAGTCCACTCCTCTGGTTGCCAGCCACATCGCTGGTGAGCAAAAGGGGGTGGTTCTGCCTTTCCCCGAGTGACGTGAGCTAGGGGAGCAGAACTGCATTGCTCCACTTCTATTCTCCGCTGTCGGTTACCCCCTTACCAAACACCTGGGCTGCCCAGAGGTTCTGGACCCTTGCCACTCAGGCTACTTCTACTCAGCAGTGTTATTTCGGAATAACGTTTGTTATTCTGAAATGTAGTGTGCGTCTACATAGAAAGCCCCTTATTTCAAAATAAATTCAAAATAATGGGGTTCTTATTCCAACTCCTGTAACCCTCATTGTATGAAGAGTAAGGGAAGTTGGGGAAAGAGTGCTCTATTTTCAAATAACTGTTGTGTAGACAGCACCAAAAGTCGAAATAAGCTATTTCAACTTACGCTTTATTGATTTTCATCTTGCTGACATCTGTTCAACTCTTCAATTTGTTAAGGTCATTTTGGATTCTTAACTTGTCCTCCAAAGTGGTTTCAATCCCTCACCTTGGTGTCATCTTCAAGATTTATAAGAATATTATCCTATTCATTAACCAGTTAATAATGAAAATATTGGTCAGCAACAGACCCAGGTCAGATCACTGCAGGACCCCACTAGATATGCCTTCCTATTCTGACAGCAAGCCACTGATAACTACTGTTTCTGATCTTTGAACCAGCTGTGCACTGGTACACTAATTTCATCTACATGACATTTCCCTGGTTTTCTTATATGAATGCCATGTAGGATTATATCAAAAGCCTTACTGAAAATGAAGATATTATTTCTACTGCTGCCCTCCTCCATCTACTAGATCAGGAACACTGTCAAGAAAAGATTATGTTGATTTGACAAATCCATACTGGCTATTCTTTACATCCTTATTAATTCTAGGTGCTTACAAGATTATTAAATAATTTATTCCATTATCTTTCCAGGCATCAAGGTTAGGCTGAGTAGCCTGTAATTCCCTGGATCCTCTTTGCCTCCCCCCTATTTAAAGAGAGGTACTATATTTACCCTTCTCTATCTCACTGGGATACATCCTCTCTGGAAGTAATCACTAAGGGTACATCTACACTAGCCCCCTAGATCAATCTAGGGAGGCTATTGAGGGCGACCGGAATTGCAAATCAAAGCCTGGGATTTAAATATCCTGTGCTTGATTTGCATGTTCCCGGCCGGTCGCCATTTTAGAAATTGACTAGCCCGAAGTAACTGCCCGCGTCTACACACAGCAGTGAAACGGGATTCCGGAATAAAGCCCCTAAATTGAATTAGGTGGTAAACCTCATTCCACGAGGAATACCACCTAATTTGATTTAGGGCTTTATTCCGGAATCCCGTTTCACTGCCACGTGTAGACGCAGGCAGTTACTTCGGGCTAGTCAATTTCTAAAATGGCAACCGGCTGGGAACATGCAAATCAAGCGCGGGATATTTAAATCCTGGGCTTGATTTGCAATTCCGGTCGCCCTCGTTAGCCTCCCTAGATCGATCTAGGGGGCTAGTGTAGATGTACCCTAATAGTTCTGAAATTGCTTCAACTAGTTCCTTAAGTACACCAGGATGAATTTCCATCAGGCCATGCCAACTTGATTGCATCTAATTTATCTAGTTACTTTAACCTCTTATTTCCTTATTTTAACTTGTATTTGTTCCCCCTTCTTAATTGTTTGTCAGCATTAACTTTTTTTTAATGGAAAGCTGAAGCAAAATAATCATCGACTGCCTCAGGCTTTTCAGTGTCATCAGTGGAGAAGGGGAGCCAACAAGTAGAGAGCCTACCCATGCATTCATCTTTCCCTTGGTCCTACGGTCTTTAAAGAATCTCTTCTTATTGACTTCTCTCTCTTCCAAGATCTAACTCCTTTTGTGTCTTAGCCATTCTGATTTTATCTGTACAGGCTTTTGGTTATTTATTTTAGTACTCTGGGCTTCAGTTTCCTCACCTGAAAAATTGGGATAATGATATTTACCTCCCTTGTTAAGTGCTGAGAGATCTATAGATGAAAAAGCACAGAAAGAACCAGTAATAGTAACAGGTACTCAATGCTTTTTGGAAATAAAACTAGATTTTACTACTCAGATTAATTTTAACCTGTTAACTGCAAGGTGGGCTGGAAGAGAATTTATTCTGTAACTCAGCTACACTCTTACAATATGAAAGAGTTACTGATCTATTTAATCCACTATACTGTAAACCAGGGATGGGAAACCTTTTTTTGGGTTGAGGGTGAGAAGCAAAAAACCAAAACCAAAACCAAACCCTCACTGACGTGGCTCTTGACTGAGAGGGAGAAAGACACTCTCCACATTCCCTTCACGTACCAGAGTCTGGAGGGGCCCAGTCTACAGGGTTGCCAGGTGTCCGGTTTTGAACGGGACAGTCCAGTATTTGAGCTCGCTGTCCAGGAAACAAATTGAGAAAATACCAGACATATAAATGTCCAGTATTTTCTAATTAAGTAAGTTTTATTATTACCATGAGTATCAGTATGTGGTTGCATACTGCCTGGCAGGTAGACACACTCACACTACATGCAGGCAGTATGCAACTACACAGTGGGGGGGGCAGGGCCAGGGCAGGACGGATCCCTGCGGCCGGACTTGCCTGTGTACCCCGCCGGGACTGTGCGCGGGATGGGTAGCACCCCGGGATCTGCATGCACCCGGGCCAGCCCTCTCCCTGCCAGCCAGTTCCTCTCCCCCCCCATTCCTCCCTCCGGCCAGCCCCTCTCTCCGCAACTCCCTCCCAGCCAGCCCTGTTTCCCACTGGCTGGTTCTCCCCCACCCCGATCTCCCCTGGCCAGCCCTGCTCCCCCCAACCTCCTCCCAGCCAGTCCCACTCCCCTCCTCAGCCCCGGGCCTGAGGTTCCACACTCCTGCTGGGAACTGAATTATGACTCAGTAAAAACTTGATTAAAAAAATACTAAACCCATTTCTCTTGACTCTATAACAAGACATTTATACTGGGTCCATTTAAACTACTAGCATTTAAGACGAATATACCTTCCCCCAAATGGGTACAAATCCATCCCAAGTTAGCCTGTACCCATTGACAAAATAAGCAGCCACTGGCTATGGCTCAAAACTAAGAAAAAAAATAGTGAAATGCATTATAGAAAGCCTCATGAAGATTTTCATCAGAATGGAATTCATCTTTGCATATATGAAGCAAAAGTAAAACTGTGGCAAAGAGGCATCCTCTGCCTACAGTGACCTTTGACAGCAAAACATTTGTGGCTGGGAGGAATACATTTTTTAACCCCAAAAGACAAAACAAAGTACTATAGTAAGAAGCAGAGCAGAAAAGTAATGGACAAGTGTATAAGCAGCAGCAGTCACCTCTTTGCTGGGATGGTAAGACTTCTGCAGATATTCTCATACTTGCACAAAAAGAGATGAAAGGAGAAATAAAAAATGAACAACAGAAAAAGTTGTTACCACTCAAAGATCTTGTTAAGTCATTGTGGACAGTTCTCTGAAAACATCCACTCAATATGCAGCAGCAGGAAAAAAGCTAACAATGTTGGCAATCATTAGGAAAGGGATAATCATTACTGCCTCTGTATAAATCCATGCTACTTCCATATCTTTTATACTGTGTGCAGATCTGGTTGCTCCATTAAAAAAAAAGATATACTGAAATCAGAAAAGTTACAAAAAAGGGTTACAAAAATGATAAGGGATAAGAAACAGCTTCCATGTAAGGAGAGAGAATACTAGAACTTTTCAGCTTAACAAAGACGACTCAGGGTTATGGTAGAGGTCTATGAAATTATGACTGATGGGGGAAAGTAAACAGTAATTTACACGTCATAACACAAGAGCTAGGGGGAAATTAATAGGCAGCAGGTTTTAAAAAAAGGAAGTCTTTCTTCACACAATGTGCAGTAAACCTATGGAACTCATTGTTAGGGGATGTTCTGAAGGCCAAGACTAACAGGGTTCAAAATGAACTAGATAAGTTCACAGGCTATTAGCCAGAAAGGGTAGGGATGCAAAACCATGTTCTGAAGTGTCCCTAGCCTGTTTGCCAGATGCTGAATCACTTGATGATTTCCTGTTCTGTTCATTCACTCTGAAGCTCCTGGCATTGACTACTGTTGGAAGACAGGAGATTGGGCTAGACCAGGGGTGGGCAATAATTTTAGGAGGGAGGCCACTTCACAAATTTTGAAGTGGCTCTGTGCCACCCCAGAATGCTCCAGGCCTCGGGAGGAAGGGGCACGGCCAGGACACTTCCCGTGCTTCCCTGCCCATGGACCCTGACTGGCCTGGGGGCGCACATGAAATCTTTACCTCCTGTCCTTGGGCACCTAAAAGAGAACTACCAGCTGTTCTGAACAGCTGGTGGTTCATTCTAAGCACTGTGCACCCTTTGCAGCGCAGAAGGAGACTTCGCGTGCTCCCCCTGCCCCCAGGCCAGTCAGGGTCTGGGGGCACGGGAGAGTGTGAAGTCTCTCGTCCCTGACCCTACCATGCAAGGGGTGCGCAGCGCCAAGACTGAACAGCTGGCAGTTTACTCTAGGTGCCATATGCCCCAGCGGGGGAGGAGACTTTGCGAGCTCCCCTGCCATCAAGTCTCGATTGGTCTGGGGATAGGGGAGCAGCAGGGTGGATCAACCGACTTGGCAGGCCAGATTTGGCCCATGGAGGTTCTCCTGCCCACCTCTGGCCTAGACAAACGGTTGGTCTGACCCAGTATGGCTGTTTTATGTTCTTAATAGAATACCAGAAGAATTTTAGTAAGAACAGGGGAAGAGGCCTGTCCGCTAACTGATGTCCCAGGCTAGCCACAGCATTTCAGAGAATAGCCAACCCCTTCAATTACACCAGACCACAGATTGCAATTCAGGTGTTATATATATTACACAGACTTCCCTTGCATAAGAGATGGATAGCTACAAGCTTCATTAGCTGAAACTTCCCACTATCAAGTATCCCCAAGTAAAGCACCTTTCAATAACTTGGCTAGAGAGTGGTCTGGTTTGGAATAGGGATGTTACATTTAGATTAATCGGCTAACTGAATGGTCAATGCAATTTGCATCGACAATTCGATTAGTTGCTCCCTGCAGTGCTTTTGCCTTTGAAGTGTAGCAACACTAAGGCTACCTAAGGCTGTTACTACACTTCAAAGGCGAAAGCACTGCGGGGAACACGGGGCCAGCAGGGGACTCAAGCAGTCCTGGACTGGCCCTGTGCTCTCTGCAACGTTTCAAAGCAGCAATGCTGCACGGAGCCTGGGGTACCCCACAGCAATGTTGCTTTGAAGAACCCCTTCTTTTCCCCCCACTTACTGCCTCTCTCTGATAGAGGCAGCAAGGGGAGAGGGAAATGACTAGTTGACTTTCCTTCAATAGGACCATTTTTGTCTTCAGGATGTCCCTAACATGGGACATCCTGAAGGCAAAAATGCTCCTATCAAAGGAAAGACTGCAGTCTCCAGTCTAACTGGATACTTTAGAAGGAACTGTAAATATCATCAGCATACAGGTGCTCCTCCAGCCCAAAATGTCTCTCTCTCTTCCCCTCCCAGAACACTCCTGTCTCCAGTGGGACAGCATTGAGCCTGCAGTCCCTCTCCCCTCCAGAAGATCACACAAGGAATATATTATTTCAGTCAAACCTTGATAAAGAGAATCAGGAGTCAGAACTGACCAGAAGCTGGGGAGTGGTAGGTGGGAAACATTCAGAAGAACCTCCCATCATGCTCAGTAAAGCAGTCTTTTTTTCAATTGTATGTGTTCGCTACATCATTCAGTGTTAATCAAACAGGGAGGATAGCAGTTGTCATTCATAACTGAATGCTCCCTGAAGAGAGCTAATACCTCACTTTGGAAGATATCAAAACAACAATTCTAACCCACATCAAAACACATTTAATTTTCATCTCTAACTTTTAATAATTGTGAACAATATAAAATTGTGCTCTGTACCACATATTGTAACTTAACCTTCCAAAATTCCAGTTAAGGCAAATACATTTTTGAAGGATGATTTAAAAAAATACCAGTTTTAAAATGCTCACAATAGCAAGATAGGCAGGTGTTAAACTGATTTCATATGCAATTTTTATAAAGATATCTGAAGAGTTTTCAAGATGCAAGTGCCCCCAAAACAGGGCTATTTGGAAGCCTTTTAATAGCTCTGGTATTATGGACTTCTAGTTAGTCTCTGAACTATTGGCTACTTTAATTTGCTCTTCAAAATAGAAGCACACACTGGATTCAAAGCAGTCTGGATAACTTTGTAACTAGGTGCAAACTATATGCATTTCAGTACAATCCATTGTGAAGTAAAACTTCTAGGAAAAACTGCATGTCATAGTTTACACGATGGAGTTCTCTATCTTGAGGTGACAAAGATCTTAGGGTCATAGTGGATAATCAGTGGGACATGAGCTCAAAGGGCCAATGCAATCCTTAGATGTATAAACAGGGGATAAGGGGAAAGAGTATGGAGGCTATATTTCCTCTATCTGGTACCACTGCCACATGGAATAGCATGTACAGTTCTAGTTTCCATAGTTCAAAGCAGATGTTGATGAACTGGAGAGGGTTCAGAGGAAAATTTAGAGACATGAAAGTGATTAAGAGAGTAGAAAATATGTCAGTGAAAGGATGGAGGGACTTCAATCTAATTAGCTTAACAAGGAGAAGATTAAAGGATGACTTGACAATTTATAAGTATCTATATGGACAAAAAAAAGAGCTGTTCAATTTAGCAGACAAAAAGGTATAACAAGATCCAATGAATGACAGGAATTGAAGCTAGATACATTCCTACAGGAAATAATACATTTTTTACAGTGAGGATAATTAACCAATGGATGGGATGGGTTTTAAAAGATGTGTTGTTCAAACAAGAATTAATTCAGGGAAACCCAATGGCCTGTGTTTTACAGGCTAGAGAATCTCAATGGACCCTTCTGGGTCTGAGAATTTATGAATAGTTTGATTAATAGCAATTGCTTGCCACTATCAATGTTGCTAAGATCAATTTGTATAGAGGGGGATCTGAGAGTCACTGAACCAAGAAACAAGTCTAGTAGTGACAGAAAAAGATTCTCCCAGAAGCCACATGCCTATGTGCAAGTTAAGTTTTTAGTGACAGCCTACATATCTGCTTGTATTTAACTCTGTCCCATTGCTTTTTGGGGATTCATTTTGAGTATTTAGCTTTGTGAAAAGTATCACATTGACAGCATCAGAGTTTAATATTCTGTGTCTACCATCAATTACATGGCAAAGGCTAAGTATGTATTCTGATGTAATTTTATCAGTGTACATGATTTCTGATTGGCCAGCCCAATCAATGTTGGGTGATGCAATCTCCTACTGCATACCTTTTAGAACCTTGAAATATTTGCCAAAGCCATCAACTACAACTTTGTCATGTTTAATATCCATGGATGAGGATCACTAAAGAAATGTAGAGTATCTTAAAAAGTAGCAATTAGTCCCATGAGTGAAGTTCTTCACTGGGCATTGAACTAAGGCCACTAACACATTTCACAAAGGCAGCTGAACAGGTGTCAGAAGGTAATCACTCTCAGATATTTTGTTAGTCATAACAATGAGATAAGTGACATAAATCCTGAGTTAGCTAGTCACACATAGTTTTAGACATTGTCAGACTATACCAATGTGATAAATATCTGAAATGTACAGATGACCATCTGTTGCTTGCACTACAGCTATTGTGTCTTGTTATAGGGTCTGCTTTATGGCTGTTCTTTCAATTTCTTCTAAAAATCTGAAAATATAATGTAGCAACTATTTCCAAGCAAATAACCAAAAATGCCATTTAAAATGTCCAAGATTTCCCCTTACTTTCCTATTGACACATTCAGCTAGATGTACTCGTATTCTAGTTTATGAGTGTATTTTAAGCATCCATGCATTCAACACCCTCTGACATCAAGGAGAAGGAGTGTACAGTGTCATTTCTAAGGCAGGCAGAATGGCACACAACCCTGGGTGATTGTTACAGGTTAGCGATTGCCAGTGTGATCCCACCTACCACCACTTCCTTTCATGGACATCACAATGAAGCACGATTATTCTGAAGTTCCCCTGAGACTGCAGTTTGGGTCACAAACAGGTTCAATAGCTCCTGTTTTCAGAGCAGAATGAAAAGAGCAGCCACAAGTAACACAAGAGAGGCTGTCATTATCAGTCATACATAGTGCTATCTTTTTAACAAGCACTACAACATCACTCAGCAACTCCGTATATATCCATAGTCATGCACTGTTTTCCAACTGAAAGCAAGTCATCAAAGTACCTATCATTAAGATTGTGTTAGAAACTTTGGCATTTTACAGCAAGCCAGTGATCCAGTGGACTTATTTCCATTATAATGATTTCAGCTGTAAAGTTCAGAGCAAACTATTGCTGCCACTCTCAGGCCCCACAAGGAAGTTTTTTAATTTATTATTGATATCATGAAATTAACATTTTAAATTCAGGCATAGTATAACAAACCAACCATTTTTCAGTGTAACAATAACTACCCTTTATGCCAGCTTTGTATTCCTAGCTGAATTTTATTAGTGGCAACTTATTGTTTGAGCGGTATCTATTACTAGTTGTGTGTCTATAATTCCTGAAATAACTATTTCACAATAGCATGTCCACATTACAGGGAAGCTTCAAAATTAGTCTGAGACAGGATCCCTTAAAGTGGATGCACTACCTTGACTTAGAGCCCTCGAAGCACTGGGGAGTAATTACTTTGAATGACTATGGGGAGTAGTGATTTCGAAATTGCAGCAGCGGAGCGTCCACACTACCACTATTTCTAAATAATGCTTATTTCAAAATAGTTATTCCTCATGGAAAGCAGAAGATGTTATTTCAAAATGACCAGCCCATTATTTAGTGATATTGGGCTTGGTAGCGTGGATGCTCCACTTGTTATTTTGTAATAAGGGGAGTTATTTTGAAATAACTCCCTACTATAGATCAGGGCTTACTTAGTTGAGTGAACAGAGTAGTCCTGTACCACCTTAGAGAGTAACAAATGTTATATATTAGTATCATGAGCAAAACCTACTTCTTCAGAATGCTCATGATAGATATTACATAGTTAGTCTCTAAGGTGTTACCGGACTACTCTTTTAAAGTTACAGACTAACACAGCTATCTCTCTGAGACTGACTGACCAGATCATTTCACAACCTTTTATTATACATTTAGTTTTAGTAATGAGATTCAAATTCTAACAATTTTAAGGGAAACCCAGTTTAATGTTTGTAACTTGATAGGGTGCCTTAACTTTACTCTTACGTACAACGACTAGTCCACTAACACAGCTACCCTCAAACTTTTTACTCTTACATGTTTGTTTTAAAAGGTAGATTAGACTACCTGACCTTTGCCAACAATGACTTAGATTCAGAGGGGAAATATATATATTTAAAACTGCATCATGTGAATTTGATTAACTTGTATATAGGTCATCAACTTTCATAAGAAAACTACAAACATTACAAAATATAAATTGATATCCTGACTACTGTTCTACCCTATTTTAATTTACTTGTTCTTGTATCTAACAAGCCTGTTCTCCCACACAATTATGTGCGGTTTATGAAGAACATCTCAAACTTCACTTTTTACTGTAGTAAAACATTGAAATGTTTCTATTAATAGTGCATCAATACTGTAAATACTCTCCTTTGAAAAAATGCCAGCGAGATACACTAAAGCAGGACAATAGGCACCTGTTTAGTTCACAAGCAATTGAAGAGCAATTACAAGTATAAAATCTTGCAATCTGTATAATTACACTATTTCTTCCTTTAATATCTGCTATACATTTTTAAAAACATCTTTCCTTTTAGTATAGACATACAATAATCACAGCAGTATCTTTCAGCACCTGAGGATGGTTGAGAAGGCTCATTAAAAATAGTTACTTAGGTGAGTGCAACAGATTGGAAAATAAATGTTCTGATTCTGCCATTATACTACTTCATTTTTGTATACAAAAAGTACCTTAGTGTTGAATTAAATGTAATGCATAATGGCATGTATTCAAATATCGCACACTAAATACATGCCACAATATTGAAAAAATACTCAATAGTGTATATTTATGTAGACAAATCTAAATCAGAATCTCAATTGAGTAAATGGAATTTTGATTTTGTGAAATAGGGTGAGTATTTGACCCTTCTAGACAAAGTATCCAAATCACAAAATTCAACTCCAGATATAAACTTCCCCAAATTTGATTATGTGTAAATCCAAGATTTTGTTTTCTTTCATTCCATCTGGAGGAACAAACTCTGAAGTTTAAGCATGGCTCTGAAATTCAGAGTTAAACAAATGTTTTATTTGGTATCCTAATTTGGATCCATAATGATTATTGAATTCTAAAAGTTAACTTCCCACACATATCTGCAAATAAATATCTGAGAATAAAGTACAATTCTTGCCCTTGTGAAAAGAAAGCAAATCAATGTCAGTCAAGGTGAGCTATTGGTTTTTCCATGTAATATGCAAGGAGATCTTACTACAAAAGATGAATTCTGGAGCATAGAAAATGGAAAGGAATGTCAAAATGAAAGCTGAAACAATATATCACGATAAAAAATATTTTAAAGAAACTATCAGTGTTTTTAGAAAATCCTACAAGCATCGTGAATGAGCTTGTAATTGTGCAAATGTATTTTTTAATGTTCTAAGAACTTTTGAGCACTTACCCGTGCAATGTGTGTGTCACAAAGTAGCATGTGTGAGAGTATACTTCATTAGAGTTTATCTAAAACATCTCGGACAATTGTTTATATCCCCCAGTAACACTTACACACACACAAAACATAATTTCTCTCTTACATCGTTCAAAAATCTTAATCTTCCATGTCTAAGAAACATGCAGGGAGTAAAGCTGCTTTTCAAGAATAAACCTAAGACATCCATTTATCTTTTCTGTGTAAGCCCCTTTTGTGTATTTAATCATTAATAAATCTAATAAGCAGTTTCAACATATATGCATGTATTTCATACATATTGTTTCCTTTATCACTTGGAATACCATGAAGCAATAAGTTTTATACCTTTTATAATTTTATTCAGCTAACAATCAGGAAAGCTGTATTATGAGTGGTAGAAAACAGACTATATATACATGCAAATGGACAGTTCTCTTTGGACAGCAGGATTTTTGAAACAAAGTCAGTTCTTCTGCAAACCTGTACAGAACATAAGAATTTTACAGACCCTTAGAAGCAAACCTACCCTCCATAATCTGTGTCTCAGTTTCCACCACCCCAATACACACATACACGAACAGTGGATTTTACCATAGAAACACTGGAGTCCGATAGTCATACTTAAAAAAGATCATGTAGAAATATGCCAGTTCAACACATTGTATTTTGTTAGAGGCTATCACTGTAGGTAACTTTCACCATTACACTGCACTGCATTAGTATATCAGTTTTGTAATTAACAGAAATTTAAGACAAAATCAGGTTCTAATAATACATTCAAAAAGCATAAGGTCTCAGTTCTCTATATCAATCATCATTTTATATATATGTTTATTTATAAATAGATAGATAGATAGGCAATCAAGTGAACTCTAATGTACTCTCAAACCATCCTAAACAAGCTTTAACAAGAATGCATCTGATAATGTCGCTCTGGAAGACACTAATATTTTCAGGAGCTGTAAGTCTACCCATTTCTAAATATACACAGAAAGAAAGAAAGAAAAGAAAGAAAGAAAGGACAGTTCTCAATGAACTCTCTCATTTAAAAATCACTTCAAGAAAAGAATGCATTTCTCTAAAGGGTTACACACAGGATTACTGTAAGCCTTGTCACAGTGGCAAATGTATTTTATTGAGATTTTTTTTTTTTTTTACTTGTTAGCCTATAAAACATAATCTGCTCATAGACAGAGTTCCCAAATGTATACGTATAAGTCCATGTACATCATCTTAAATTCAGGCTGACAGGAATATTTACAAAATAGATTATTTCAGCCTAGTACCTTGTAGAACTTTAGGAAACAATATCTGTATATTTTCTTCTATACTGCAGCCAGCTTCCTTGGTAGATTAACTACTCAAAAGAATAACTACGCTTTAACAAGATCACAATAAATCAAACTGCACTCAGAAAAGCTATACTGAAAAAATGCAAGCACCTGATTTTCTATGTTTAATGATTTATATACAGATTTCATTTTTAATAAGGGTAAGACAACTGTCTCAGATAAACAGCAAACAAAACAAACTTGCAAATAACATTGGCTGCCCTTACATGAATGTTAGAGTTGTTCATCAGAATATAAGGATTCCAGTTATTTCCCCCAAACACTGTTTTACTTTCATAAATACTGTAAACAGATTTGCAAATATTCTAACATGTACAGCTGATTGCACCACTCAGCCCAGATCATGTTCTCATAGCTATAGATCAAATCTATTCGCATGTTAAGTATTTTAAAATCTGATTTCAATAACTATAGATGAATGAGGAGCTAACATTTTAACATCTTTGCTAAACATTTAGTTTTATATGTGTGCAGTACTTGAAAGCATTTTAATTACATTTTTGCTGTTAAAAGAAAAAAAAAATCACTAAAACTTGTAATGTTTAAGCCACAAAGCTTCTGTTGTGCATGTCAGTCTCAGGGTGACTTAGGTCATATCTTACATCTGGTTTACAGGTGCCCCTTGCATTGTTACAAGAGATCAATCATAACAAAAATTTTTAGAAGTCACTGAAATAAACTCCCTTACCTTCTAAACCTGCTTCAATCAGCCCAAATTGTTCCAACACTTTAACAAAAAGCACAATCACGATCAAAACTGCTATCATTTCAAGCCCTTCCAAGTTCATGGTGAGTTAGGTCATGGTCCGACCACAGCCACAGAGAAAAGTGCTCTTCTGCCTGGCTTTGTAAAGCCATTAAACTACATTAAGAAGGCTACTGCCAGGGAAGGGGGGGGAGAGAGAGAGAGGGAATACAACCTGTCTACACTAACAGAGGCCAGAAGTGGCAGACGGATAAACTCAGGCCTGTCAGGATTATCCGTTTGCTTGTTATCACTCTTACACAGAAAGACAGCCATGCATGAAGTAAAGTGCCGATCACCCAAGGACCCAGGAGGTCACCGAGTAAATGTCCCTTGTAAAAATGACGTGTCTAGAGTGATAGCTAGACATCTGGGAATATGCTGCTTCTTGTGCCAGTGCTGCTGGTACTGTAGCATTGTTGTGGATATTCAGTTGCCTAGGTAACAGAAGCTAACTAATATGTGGACTCACATTGGACACTAAGGGACAAAAAGGCCTCATATCAAAATAAGAATTGGAACATGAAATAATCAGGAGGAGGATTATTAAATCACCGTGGCTTGAAATGTGTGTTTACAGAAACTTAGTACTATATAGTCTCCCATAAATGAATGAAATTGTAGACAAATATTGTAGCTTAAGACTGGATATGGGTATGACTTTTCAATTAGTTTTCTTTTGTCAAAAAGAGAGACTGAAGATTTTGAATTCAAAGCTGTACCTACCAAGTATATTTTTATTTTATATCTGGAATTGAGAGAGACTTATTTTTGTTTTTTTAAAATACAAAGTACAAGCCTGATCCATTGTGCCCTTGTATCTTTTTTTCAGGTTTAGGAACAAATTTGTGAAATTAAAGAAATTAAAACAGAGAAAGATAAAGGGAGCATGAAAAGGGAAAAAGTTCACTAACAAAGCTTTAGTAAAGAAAAACAACCTTTGAGGATTAGCTATACAAAATATTTTCAAAATGGTCAGCAACAATGTAATATCAGTTACCCGTGGGAGAGAGTTACAGTGCTTCTATAGCAAGACATACAGTGGTCCATTTTTATTAGACCTTACTATACTGGTATTGTCACATGAAGCATACAACTCATGGTGTAGTTTAGACCATTAGTTAATCTCAAGTCCTTTGTAGTTAAGCTTAAGCATGCATGTATATGAGTAAAACTTGGGGCTGTATCACAACACTATGAGCAACAGTGCAGCTGCAGCAAATCTAAGCCTGCAGGGTGACATCTCAGCTCCTCTTGAAGTCAATGGTTACGAGAAAAAAAAGTTGAGGGGAACCTCAAATTTCCCTTTAAAGGGATTCACCTGAGTGCCTCACTGGTTCTTTTTCAGAAATGCTGTGGGTCTTAATGATTTTGCGTATGAGGCCTTTCTTCAGGCTACCTTTCCCTGGGTTGTTTGTAGAGCCTTCCATTGTCCACCCTTTTTCTCATACCAGGTACTTTTCTAAAGTTGTTCCACATATGCTAAACTTCTTCAAGGACACCTTATCAATAGGCAAACAGGTCACAGACCCAACACTGGCAAATTACAATCCCATTCTGAGCAAACCTACTAGTGTCAACACCACAACCTTTTGATGCAGGGCACACAAAGCAGCAAAAGATACAAAAGTTATTTTGGATGCATATTAGAGAGATAAAGTGGGTGAGATGATATTACCATATGAGTTAATCTATCTATGCCCACAGATTAAAACATGGTTGCTGGAAATATTAAAAGTTTATTGAAAAGAGTATTTTTAATTACTGTTTTATTATGCTAACTTCTGAAAGCCCCAACCAAAATTGAGCTACCCATTGTACACACATACTAAGAGTGTCTTTGGCATGAAGAGTTTATTTAGACAAAACAGACAAAAGATGGACAATTCTTCCTTTATCTCTTCCCCCATTTTATAGATGAGAATCTGTAGCACAAAGTTGTTAAGTGACCCTCCCCCCGGAAGTCTGCAAGACAGCAGAAAACTGAACCCAGATCTCCCACGCTCAACCCCTGCAAATCAATGGCAATATTACTCTTGCCTATTTGTCCTTTACTATTATGACAAATCACTATCACCATAATAAAATATATTCTGTTAGGTTTTTTTTAATATTAAAACCTCAGGTCCGCACTTCAGTGTCTTATAATAATTGGCACTTCTAATGTTAAAAAAACCAAATAGGCAGAAGGGGAGTGGCAGAAGGGTGTATCCCTATTTGCATAAAAAAAGAAAATGCACACAACACAGAATGCTGTTAAACTATAAAAATAATTTGAAATCCTGCAGTTATTCTATCTTAAAAAGGTTAGAACAAAACTATTAGATACGAATAAGCATTTGTATCTTTAATCCTTTGTATTTAATCTTTGAAGTAAATAGTTAAGTGCAAAAAACAAAAGGGACCATGTTATGGGTGGCTATGATGGTGCTATATCACCCAGAGATTGCTCCATTGTGGGGATCTTCCACTAGTCTTTTCAGCCAGATTTAAAAAGCTACTTTGCATTGCATCCTATTGAGAGAACAGCTTGATCATTTGCCAAACCACAGGCTCAATCTAGTCATATATTGTTTTAAATGTTTTAACAACTGTCCTTTGGGGAAGTCTGTGCACCTATAGAGACATAACATGCTGTATAAGCTGTTTTTGAAAAATGACAACTGTCAGGGGTTGGTGTTAAAACTATTTTGGAGGGGAATCTGTTTTACGACATGCTTTGGTTTTGACTAAGTGATACAGAACATCAAGTTTTGAGTTATTGGCATCTTGCCTAGTTTTGGAAGCTGGTGGACCTTCACGCTCTTTGAAGCCAGTTAGTTAACCATGTCTAGCTGAGACTGGTAGTGCACCATGACATTCATTAACTGCCCCTCTTCCTAATAAGAAAGAGCGTGACCTACAGTGCTTTTGCATGGATGCACTATGGAAAGCAGCTGTATTTACCCAATACCAACACATAAAAGCAAATACAGAGTAACTCATATAGAACAGACGTAATAGCACAGGGATGAACACCAAATTTTCAAGTGACTGAGAACAAAAGTTATTAACTAAATTAAATAAGGTTCAGTATTTTAGAGTTCTGTAGCCACCTTCACATCTTGATTCAGTGTTAAAATATTTGTAAATAACGTATCTGCTATTCTTAATCTTCAGTAGTGCTATAGTCCACACAAGGAGCTCTTTAATTGCCTTTTTAATAATTACACAAGACACAAAACCCATACATTCACAGACTGCTGAGCAAGTCATTTACACCTATCATTGTAAAGACACAAATGAATAGATCCATACGGATGTGATGAAGTTCCACATATTTTGGATGTGGAAATAAGCAGAATGCTTCTATGAATCATTTGACAGAGAAAATCACTTAAAGCAGTAGGAAACTGAGATATTATTTATGCTTACTGTAAACAGAAGCCCTAAGTTTAAAGCAGCAAAAGAGTTATATTATGCACTTAGCTGACCTGCTTGGGGCTTGCTCCTGCAAAGATTTAAGCAAAGGAGTAACTTTAGTCACATGATTAGTCCCACAGCTTTCAACCCTTTCCAGCCTTCAACTGTCACCCAGCCTGGTACCTTGGGTGCCATCTTCAATTTCACCCTCTCCAGACTAGGGATAAGTAAAAGCTTATTGGGTAGTTGAGTGGAGTATGGACTACTCACTTCCCTCTCCCTCCCCCCCGCCTTGCTGCCTCTGAGTGCAGGGGAACAGGAGCCAGTGCTGGGGGGAGTCGGCTTAAAAGCCAGTTCCCCCAGGACCATCTCTGCGAAGATGGCTGCCTACCGCCCTGAAGTGGGGGCAAAGCTTGTCATGGGCAGAGGCTGCTCTGGCAACAACTCCTGTCTGTGGGGGTCCCAGAAGGCAGCTGGGCCCCCCACATGGACAGGGGCTACTGCTGCCAAGCAGCCCCTTTTCACAGCAGCCTGGGCTGGTCTTGTGCAGGGGCAGCCCCTGTCCCCCACAAAATGGGGCTGGTGCTGGAGCAGCCTCTGTTCGATGCAGTCAGGGCTGACCACTACAAACAGGGGCTGCTGAATTCAGCCTGAGGTGGGACCAAGCAGTTCTGGTTCTCACTGCTCCAGGAAACTGCGCCTCTGCATTTTAAATGTAGTAAGAATCTGTCAGCTTTTACTACATTTAAAATGCAGAACCACAGCACAGGTGTCTCCTGGAGCCAGAGTGAGCTGGACTGCTTGGTCCTGGCTTGAGCCAGCTCCTGGAGTACACCTGCTGTGGCTTTGCAGAGTGGCCCTTATCAACTAATCATGTTGTCGATACAATTTGTATCGACAATTTAACATTCTTACTCCAGACCCACATACCTCATTCATGGCTAAACTCTGATGGTACAACACCTAAAAATCCATCCTTTCTTCTCAAGCCATACAGTTAAAACTTCAGTTCAGACCCCACTCATTTTCTTGCATCTGGACTACTGTAACTTTTTCTTTTCTGTCTCTGAAAATTGCTGTCTTGTTCCCTATTTATAACCATTCAAAATGGTTCTGTGAAAGTCATTCCAGTTTGGTACTCCATCCATGTCACCCCACCCTTTACATTCCTCTAGAGCAAACACCGAATACGGGTCTTCACTGTCAAGGCTGGTCATGACTTAGACCTGACGCCAACATTGTTTGCCCATGAATCAAAGCTGGCCCATAAGCAACTGCGCTTTCTCATGAAGCTTCTTATGGATGGGTAAAAATACGCAAAACCTCTACCATTGTCCTTTAAATCACTCCTCTGAACTCTCCTCTGTTATAGTGCCTATAAACTTTGTGTCAATGCACTGGCAGCTGGTGCTATGACCACTGCTTGTTACACTAATTGTAATTACCTTGCATCTGTTCTCTCATTTAATACTTAAATTGTAAATACATGGAGTAGTGTCCTTTTCATTATACCTGTGGATGGTTCCAAAACCAAGATGAGGTGGACAGCATTGTTCCCCTAATTTTTCCCATTCAGGTGCTGACTGAATTTTGTTATGCGCACCAACATGGAGATGATGTGTGGTGAGGGTGGGGCCAAGAGGTTCAAAGTGTGTGCCCAGCCTGAATGCCTTCACAAGGCTAGTGGGCAGGGGGTGCAAGCTTTGGAGTAAGGCCAGAGATGGGTTCAGGCTGCAAAAGAGTGCTCAGGGCTGTGGCAGGGATAGAGAACTCACCCTAGTTCTCGGGCTGTTGCCAGGACAGAAGCACCTCTCCCTACCATAGCCTTGAGCACCTGCTCACCATCAGTAGGCTGTTGCATGGCTGTGTGACCATGTAGTTTAGAGGCAACTTAGGTAGGCAGCTCTACATACTATACTATATAAAGGATTGACCTTTAGAATATTTTTACCTTGACAGTTTATGAAAATTATGTCCTGATATGCTGCAGAAGCTATTTTGCCATCGCTGCTGCCCCCTCTCATTTTAGTTACCATTGCCATTATCACAGTAGTCAAGCTAGAAATAAGCTTTTATTTTGTTCTTAGTTTCCATATTTCTTCTAGCTTGAAGGTGACCATGATTTTCAGTTTTGCACTTTTTCATCTACATCAGAGCAAGATGCTTTCCTCTAATGTTTACTCTCTTTGCTCAAGGTGAACAGCTTCACTTATTGTCAAAAGCAGATAAGCTATGAAGATGAAACACTACCTTTCTCTGACAGGGTTACAGATCCATTGATACCCAGTAAAAGCTCTCGTTACTATCAAAGGGAGTTCTGTACATGAAAAAATGGCAACATTGGACTCCTGGTTTCAGGAGGTATACACAGGGGGTAAACAAAAAGCTAAAGGATAAATTGTTTTTATATTGCAGAGTATTTTATCTGCACTTAATGAAACCTGGGGTCAGATTCACTGCAGGCAAAAGTGAGCACAACTCCACTGAAGATACCCCGAACTATCAATGGAAATAAATAAGGAGGGGGATCATCATGGCCACAGCATACCTGTGATCCCCATCTGATCCTTAACGCTAATCATAGCCAACATAAGCTACAGCAGCTTTCAGTCAGCTTTAGTATTAGATGACCAGCCCAAACAGAATGACTTCAGGCTTACAGGGATACAAAGGTGGTTTTAAAAAAGTCCTCTCTGCAACCCTCTCCCTTCATGCACTGTCGAGAAGGGTGTTGAGAAAGAAAGACTATGGCAGCCATAGACTTCTCCTTCTCATGTGCAACAATTCGTTGTATGCTATTTCTGATACTAAACTTGAGGAAGAAGTATATTAGAACATTTAAAGAACAAGATCTAAAGCAAACTGATTTGATCTCTATTTCTGGCCCTACAAACCTTTATATGCATAGTTTTAGGTATGTAAAACATCCCAGGTAGGTCACTGAGATCACCTGTGCTTAATGTTAAGCACCTGGGAAAGTGTTTGCAGGATGGATCAGGGCATGTGTGACTCAATCACAGGATTAACTGTCAATACATACTAATGAGAATTGCTTTAGGCCCAGTTTATTAAGGTTCATTCATAACATTCAAGGCCAAATGGGACCATTAGATCATATAGTATGAGCTTCAATATATTACAAGCTTTTAAATTTTATTCAGGTAGCCTTGTATTAACCCCAATAATTTGTGTCTGAATAAAGCACATCTTCCAGAACGACATCAAGAAACAGAGAATCTACCATTTCCCTTGGCAGTTTGATCCAATGGTTAATCATCCTCACTGTTAAAAAATGTGTGCCTCATTCCCAGTTGAATTGGTCTAACTTTGTCTTCCAGCCAATCAATTCTTATTATGCTGTTAGTACCCAGTATTTTCTTCCCATGAAGGTATTAGCGCACTGTAATTAAGTCACTGCTCAATCTTCTTTGATAAGCTGAATAGATCAAGCTCTAAGTTTCTCACTGGAAGACTTTTTTGCTGGCCCTCAAATTACTTTATAGCTCTTTTCTGCACTCTGATTTTTCTACATTCTTTTAAAAATGTTGACAGACAGTACACAACCATAAAAATGTCAAAATCCATAGAAATGTTTCCTACTGAAA
This sequence comes from Pelochelys cantorii, assembly GCA_032595735.1. Classification (NCBI taxonomy): domain Eukaryota; kingdom Metazoa; phylum Chordata; order Testudines; family Trionychidae; genus Pelochelys; species Pelochelys cantorii. The sequence goes on from CM064331.1 coordinate 32,817,064, forward strand.
ATTGCATTTTTTAGATTTTTCAGTTAGTAAGTTCTTAATCCTTTTAAACACGTGATTTGTTGATATCCTATAGGACTACATCATGCCTTAATAAGCCAAACACTTTACAAAAGTCTAAATATACTAGAATTATGCAATTACCTTTATCAACCAACCTTATACTCTTCTCTTCAGACAAAGTCAAGTTTATCTGTCAAGAACCATTTTCCATAAAACTATGTTGACTGGTCTTAATTATATTGATGTTCTTAATTGTTGGTCAATTGAGTTTCATAAAAACTTCTCCCATTATTTTGCCTGGAACTGATGTCAGGCTAACTAGCCTAGAGTTGCCGGAGTAAACTTTCTTGCCCTTTTCACACTTTGGCACAGCATTATCACTCTTCCAATCTTTTGGAATGTCCCCAGTATTCCAAAGTTTATTAAAAAAAATTAGCACCAGTGGTCCAGCACTTCCTCAGCTGGATCTTGTACGAGTCCAAAGTACAAGTTATCCAGGTTTGCTAATTTTAAAATGTTTACCTCTAATGCATGTTAACATCCTCCTGCTTTACTAATTGACTGGAAAGAATGTCATTCATATATGATATTGTTACACCATCCTGTTTCTCTCCACAAACAGAATAGAAATATGTATTGATATTTCCACCTTTTCTACATCATTAATAATCTTACCAGTTCTACCTAGTAATGGCTGTATAACACTGCAGGGATTTCTTTTGCTCCCAATACACTTACAACTCCTCCTTGTAGTCCTCAGCCCTTCCACACATTTTCTTATTTTACCTATCCTTATCAATTTTCTGCATGTCATAACTTCAAAATTATATTGATTGCTTTCTAAATCAGCTTCTCCCTCCCCTTTAATAGATCACATTTTCATTTCAGCTTCTGTTTTCATTCCACTGCTGAACCAAAATGATCTTTTAGCCAAACTTCCAGACCTGTCCTTTTGCTTAATTATGGAATAATGGCTATTTGACTATCCAATAGAACTCTTCTTAAAGAGCTACCAATTTTCATTTAAATTTTTCTTCCTCAAGTTTCCTTCTAAATAACCTCACTCACAGTTTTCTTCAGCGTTGAAAAATTAGCCCTTTTGAAATGCCAAGTGTGCATATATATGTATAGTTACTAGTTGGGACTATTCCTCCTTTGGAGTGTGGTGAATTCATGATCACTGATCCCTAGGAAACCATCAACTACAAGTACAGTGTTTAATTCATCTTTATCAGATAGTTCTCATATTGTAATAGCTGTTAGAAAGTGATCTATAATATTTTTTAAAAAACACCAATGGTCCCATAGCACCTTAGAGACTAACCAAAATATATAGATAGCATGAGCTTTCATGGACAAAAGCCACTTCGTCAGATATCAACTAAGTGGGTTGTGCCCACCAAAGCTCATGATACTAGCTGTATGTTTTTTGGTTAATCTCTAAGGTTCTACAGAACCATTGTTTTTAAGGTTGCTTTTTTTTTTTTTTTTTTTAAAGTTACAGACTAACATGGCTACCACTCCGAGACTATATTAAAAAATGTCAACATCTGTCTGTGCGAGACCTCCATGTGAAGTTCACTCCCCACTAAAATGCCTCCTTGTGGCCTGATATGGCACAATAGCGCTCACCCTATATTGTGCACTCTGCAGATGACTGCTCCATATCTTGGCCCTCCAGCCAGGTAATGATTTAAGTCCCTCCCTTCCAGGATAACAGAGTCCCACACACAGAAGTCCAGTGTCCTTATATATTTTCTCTAGCTCCAACTCTGGGTTCCACAGTCATTGTTCCCTCTTGCCATATTGCTTCCCCTGTCCTTCCAGCTTCTCTGGCAGTTGGTTGGTGAACTCAGTTTCCCATTACACTAAGCTCTGATCAAGGGACCCAATAACCAGCAGTCAAAGTGTACTCCTCACAGCTCCCTGCTGCTGCCTCCCTAGGCTTCTTTCTACCCAGCCACTCTCAGGCCTTTTATGTTCCCCTTTCTCTGTTCCTCCACTGAACACCTCCCAGTGCTCTTCAGGAATGACAGAAGGCCTCCAAAAGTTGGGGGACCACCAGTGTCAAAATTGGGGCCCCATTCCTCTGTCACTCACCCATATGGCTGATAAAAAGGGGGAATACAGTCCCTGGCTCCCTCTATTACAGCAATCCTGATGTACTTGCCCCTGAAAAATTTAAGTCCTTATATCAAGACTTACTAGTGAAGCTTGTTCTACTCTCTGAGTGCTTCATCTCTCACCATGCCTTCTGCTAGACTTTTGTAAGTCAAAGATCATGTCACGGCTTATTTCTACCTCATCTCTTGGATTCCCTGAAATCTAATGTCACAGTGATTACAAATTGCTTCACTCACTACCTGCAGCCTATTTTCTGCTCTGCAGTCCCTTTACTTATAGCAGGTCCTGCAAACTCCTGGCCCACAGACCAGTCCCAGCCCAAGCCATTGTGCAACATGATCTGGGACTCCCAGCAGGTCAGTGAGGGGCAGGGGGACAGGACTATCTATTACCTCTCTCCAAGCTCCGCCCCTTCCCACCATCATCCCATAACCACTCCGCCCAGGACTGGCCCACAGGTGGGGAGTTTCAGACCCCTACCTTATAGCCAACACGCAGTTCTTTTCCCATCTGTTCTTCATTCTTAATTAAGCCTAGCTTTCCCTCCAACTGCAGCCTGGCACATTAACTGGCCTCTTAAGTCCACACTAACCTTTGTTGGAGCTTGTGTGGGATATATACCCCTTCGCACTCAAGTGCTTAAGTCCCTCACAGCACGACAATATTTCGTTCCCCACATTACAGACAAATGGCAAAGGAATAATAATAGAATTTGAGATCCTGATAGGCAGTGATTTAGTAGTACAAAGCATTATTAGCATAAAAATTTTGCCTGTTCTTATGAAAAAAGTAAACAGCTCGTCCTTTCCTTTCACCTTTAAAAGGTCTGTCAGATGTTCTCCTGTCATTTGGTAATGTAGTGTGTGAAAAATGTTAGGTTTACATTGCAAAAGATCTGTGTTCCTCTTTCATTTTAACAACAAATACAAAGGTTTTAATGAAAGCAAAACATATTTGCTGTTATCTTTGCTGGCAATATGTAACAAACAGGGCTCAGGTTGTGTCAAAGACATTAGAAAAAGTAAGATAAGAAATGTAATATTTCAAATACCTCATTTGGAAAAAATGCACTAAAACAAGAATGACTTCTCTAAGACCTAGTGTTTCCTACTATTTCCCATAACTGCCTCATCAACTTTTTGAAGGACAAAAGACTAACATTCAAGTGACATTTGCTGACCTCCAATCAAAATATTGCCAAGATCTGTATGGGTATGTCTACACTACAGCGTTATTTCTAAATAAGCTATTTTGAAATAGTTAATTCGAAATAGCTTATTTCGAAATAACGCATCTATACACAAAATGCATTTCGAAATAACATTTTGCTATTTCAAAATAGCGCATCCACACTGAGTGGACGCTGAATCGCATTTAAGGCTGGCCGGAACCAGGTCCGGCAGGGCATCAGGTCAGGAGTTACTTTGTGTGTCTGCTGCCTGAGGCTGAGACCTTTGCTTAAAGGGACCTCCCCTGGACAGCCGGTTCTCAGGTGTCCCTGCTTGCTTGCCTACCTAAATGAGGGACAGCAAAACATTTTGTCTCTGAGTGCTCTGGTTGCCCTCACTCGGGACACCACAGCACTCTGCAATGTGGAACCAGAGCAGCCCCTGGGCACTCTGGTGCTTCTCTTGGATGTGTTGCTGCGAGCCTGGCTGCACTTTCTGCAGGCTGCCCTCCGGGAGGTCCATCGGGGGGCGGTCAGTATCAAGGAAGCCTTGCGGGAGAGCTTCCACCCTGAGGAACACCAACAGTCTCCCTGGGGGCTTGTGCCTCATTCCTCCCTCACGTCCTTCCACTCCCCCCCCCAATCCTCCTTCCTGATGTACAATAAATACACATTTTTTCATAAACACAAACTTTCTTTGTTTAACAAAACTGGGGGGGGGGAGAGGGATGAAACTCTGGTGAGACTGGGGAAAGGAGATGGGAGAGGTGAGAAGAGAGGGTGAGAGAGGGAAGGGGGAAGCAAGGGGAAGAAGGAGGAGGGGAAGCTCAGGGGTCTCGCCAGACCAACTTGATTTTCATGCAAACCTGCTTCTGGGTTCACATTTGGCCTTTGGTGGCCAGGCTGGCAGCTATCCTGTCATAGACGGCCGCATTCCTCCATCTAGTGCAGAGATCATGGACATTGGGGGCATCCCCCCCCAAACCTGAATAAGGTCCATGATCTCCACCCTGGACCAGGAAGGTGCCCACCTTCTCCGGGCTCTGGCAGGCTCCTGGGAGCTGGCAGACTGCTCCTGAGGAGTGGTGGAGGGCTGGCTGCCAGCGGCTTGCTGGCTCATGTTTTGGGGCCACTGGGTCAGGGGCAGTGCCTGCTGGCTCTGGGCTGGCAGGCTTGGAGCTGGCACAGGCACTGTGTCCAGAGCCTACCCCTTTAAGGGCTCTGGTTAAGGCTTGAGTGGCCACCAGGGCACACTGGGAAGGCTGGAGGCCCCCTATTTCGAAATAAGTGTCTACACAGCACTTATTTCGAAATAGCTATTTCGAATTTGGCGTTATTCCTCATAGAATGAGGTTTACCAAATTCAAAATAAGCGCTCTGCTATTTCGAAATAGCGGTTTGGCTGTGTAGATGCTAGTTAAAGTTATTTCAAAATAAGGGCTGTTATTTTGAAATAACTTTGCTGTGTAAACATACCCTATGATTCTTTAAATTTTAATATGGAGAATTTGCACTCAACCAACTACGGCTCTATATTTTCTGTAATATACGTAAGAAGAAGAGAAGCCAATGAATGAGGTAGGTTGAGTGTTAGAACGTGGCAAAATGCTCAAAGAACGAAATAGGAGAAACTGGGGAAAAAACAGAACTGGAATTAAGAATATTTATCAAAGTACAAGGTGGAAGTTCAATCAGAGGAGCATCAGTGAGCGCAAAGATGATCATATTAGAGGTGCATCTTTTAAGCATCTGGGAATGGGAGGGCACAAGCCTGCCCATATCTAAAGGCTCCGTGGTTGGGCTATAACTCCCACTCTGTCAAATTTAAAAGCCCAGCTCCTTAAAGGCATACTGAGAAAAGAGTTCCTATAATGGGGATTCAGCAGTGGGGAGAATCAATACTGATCAACCAATAACAAAGAGAAGTGCTTCAAAGTGAGGGGCTGCTTTTATGTATCATCACTATATCAGGAACCATGCTTTTAACCCAACAGAATTTTTAGTTGTGAACATTTACATTGAGCACTAGCTTATCATGAGTGGAGGAATAAAGGAGAGAGAGTAATCTGAGAGCACACTTTGTTAAAACCAGAGTAATTTACAATATCTTTGTTCTAAAATTTCATTAACTTAAAAAACATGGTATTTTGGATAAATTTAATTTTCTATCATTTCTATTGCCTAAATATTTTACTGTAAAATGACAAACCATGTTCCTACATGCATTAATCTAGCACTGTTTTTGCCCTGCTACTAAAAAGCTAGATTGCCAGGAAGCAAAGGGAGTACAATTGACAAACCCTGTTCCATCAGCATCACTGAGACTAGTGAACAAACTAAACTTGTGCTGCTTTAGAAACAAACAAACAAAAAGATCATGCTCGTCATGTGCACAGGTAGAGAGAATGGGTTGGTTTCCCTTTGTTGCAAGTATATTAACCACTTCACAGAGTAGAACAGAAAAAGTACTTCAACTATGTTCTCGCTCCACTTGAGGAACATAAAAGTACACTCCTGAGGGAAACAATAGGGTCCACTCCTTGAGGACATAAAATATACTAATAGCAGGTGCCATCCATGCCTTCTGTGAGAAGGGCACTAAATCTAACTCTCAAGGTGAGAAGCATACATCAACAGAAAGACTCTTAAATTGATCTCTTTCACGCTGATCAATCTCACATCAAACAGTAAGGGCTCAGGCTCCAAACTGCAGAGATAACTGTAGATGTGGGGGAGAAAAGTTTTGAGGCCTCCACATGGCCTCTAAGCCACTCTTCCATTCCCCAATCAGGCACCTGGCAGGTGCTGAAAAGATCCCCAGAATAATTTAAAGTTGCCTAAGGGCAACTGTAAATTAGTCTCATAGGGACTGGTACACCAGCTGGTGATCCTCACCCAGATACATCCCGTACTCATAGTGGGAAGTGGCCAGGAGCCAGCCAGCCAGGTGTTACAGCATTCAAGGATGGTCAAGGGAATCCCTGGTTGCCCCTCTAGGGCAGCATCTCTCATTAAGCTAAAGCAGCTAGGCAGGGGTGATGATCTGGCCATAACTCCTGAAAAATACTTAAACAATTAACATAAAAAAGAAAAGAAAGGGCAGCTTTATGTGATTAATACATATGGGGAATTTTGACTGTCATCTCTGCCTAATAGCCAAAGCTTACAGGACACTATATTAAGTCAAAAAGTCAATATAGCAAACCCAAGGAAAATTAACCAATTAGAAAAGAGTCAGTTATCAGCGAGTCATATATTTTTAAAATTCTTTGATCCTAACTGTTTTTGTTTAAGTTGTTGAATTAAAGTTGATTAATAAATGTCAGCAGTGCTACACTTAATTTAAAAGTCCCTAAACTTAATTTAAAAAAACCACACAAATGAATGAGTGGTCCAGTTGCAGCTTAGAGACTAACAAAAATGTATAGTATTATGAGCTTTGGTGGGCACAACCCACTTCTTCAGATGAGTGGAGCAAGCTATTTTTTTAGCCTTTGTATGGTCTTGGACTTCACAACCTCCTCTGGAAAAGAATTCCACAGATTGACTGAGCATCATGTGGGAAATATTTCCTTGTTTGCTTGTTTTAAAACTGCTGCCTGTTAATTTCATTTGGTCACCCATAGTTCTTGTGTTAGGAGGCGTAAACAACACTTCCCTATTTACTTCCTCTGTCCCAGTCATGATTTTACAGACCTCTATCATATCCCCCATTAATCATCTCTTTTCCAAGCTGAAAAGCCCTGGTCTTATTAATCTCTCTTCACACGGAAGCTGTTCCATACCCCAATCATTTTTGTTGCACTTTTCTGAACCTTTTCCAATTCCAATATATCTTTTTTGAGATGTGGTAACCACATCTCCATGTAGTTTTCAAGATGCAGGTGTATCTGGAATTCCCTCTAAAAAGATGTGCGCAGGTTTGCCAGTCATGGCATGGTTTTCCAGTTATGTGGATACCTCTTCATATTATGCGGACACTTGTCTGCAGTCACTAACATTTTACACATAACTAAACAGCCAAGTGGTAACTACCTATATCTCATTACCAACACGAGCTGACAATCCAGAAAATACCTGAATGTTTTAACTTTAAGAACTATGAAAACTACCCAAAATATGTGTTAAAATTTGAGAAGTTCCTAAACTTTTAGATTTTAAACACAGAGGGAACCATTGTGATAATTTTATCTGGCAGTCTGTATAATCCAGACCATGGAACTTCACCCCTTAATTCCTGCATCAACAGCAAGTGGAGGAGAATCTATCACAACTTTAGGTATATTGTTCCAATGGCTAATTAACATTGCTGTTAAAAATGGGTGTCTTATTTCATGTATGAATTCGTTTATATTCAGTTTCCATCTATGCAATTCAGACTGGTATCAGACCTGTGAGAGAATGCAGAGAAGACAAGTAAATAACTAATTTAAATATTATTTTATTAAGTCTGTGTTCTGAAAGCAGCTAGAAATAAAAGATGTGTGCAAAACTGAATCTGAGATTCAAAGAGATGGGTTTGATGGCAAACATGTTCATGGTAGATCTATATCATTTAGCAGAAAATTATGTAGGTTGGGAAGTGTGTGATGAAATAGATAGTGACAAGATAGTCACAGGACTAAAGGCTCCAAATGGAACTTGACCTCAAAGAAATGCTAAACACCTGCTGCTCCTAATGACTAGCCATGGGAGATGCAGATGCTTAGCACCTTTCAGGATTAGGTGAACAATGAAGAGGAAAGATGAGAACTTTACTTGCCAAAGAGAGGAAGTTGCAAAACAGTCACTGATTAGCAATATAGGCTTGGAAGGCAGAAATAATGGAAAAACATGAAAGAACGGAAGAAGAAATGAAAATTGCAGGAGGCAAAGATAGGAAAAAGGGCTCCTAAATAAACAGAAAAAAACAGAAGACTGGGCATGTCCAGTAAGTAGTCATAGAGCTTAAGACCAGTAAGGACCAGATCCTCTAGTCCCGGGGTTGTCAAACTCTGGGTCATGGCTTGTAAGGACAAGCTGCTGGCTGGCTGTGAAATGCTTACTTGCGCCTCAGCAAGGAAGGGCAAGCACAGCTCCTATTGGCCATGGATTGTAATTCCTGGCCAACGGGAGGTACAGGAAGCGGTGTTCTGGTCCACACCACTTCCTGCAGCTCCCATTGACCAGGAATGGTAACCCACAGCTGTAGCTGTGATGACCCATATCTGCTGAGGCACAGGTAAACAAACTATCTCATGGCCAGCTAGCCACTTGCCCTTACAAGCCGCGACCCAGAGTTTGACAACTCCTGATCGAGTTGAACCTCTTGCATATCACAAGCCACCAAAACCACTCAGCACCTGCAGCTGAACTCAACAACCAAAATTAAACTGAAGTATCACAGCCCACAGATTACACTATTATGTGCCACAGGCAGAGAATAGAAGAGATGGAGGTTTATCAACACCTGAGGCCCACACAGGGAAATGAGTGAGATATACCCAGATAATTGACTAGCATCTACATGCTGCAGAAAAATGGTGGAAGAAAAAAACCAAGATCATTGCCAGTGAGACCTGGGGAAAAATTCCTTCCTGACTCCATATATGGCAATCAGTAAGACTCTTAGCAAGTGAGCAGCCAACCACCCAAGAGAGAGAATGATCTGTGCCATGTCAGAGCACTGGCTCTCCCCAGACTATGTCCCATCTCCATCTGAGCCCATCCCTGATGCTTCAGAGGAAGGAATCTGAAGCTGAAAGGAGCCAGATGAAACCCTGAAGCAGGAGCTTTTAAAAACATAAGACAACCTGGAAGGGAGGCCTAGGGCACCTGATCCCTGCCTCATCATAAGCAACTGCATCAAACTAAGCTCATAAATCTGTCCATTTCTCTTAAAGCTAATTAAGGTATTTGCCTTCGCAACTCCTTTAGGAGGGCTGTTCTAGAGCCTCACTCCTCTGATGGTTAGAAATCATCTACTTTCCAGCCCACATTTATTCATAAGAACTTTATATCCATTTGTTCTTGTGCAAACATTATTTTTTTAGATTAGAGAAGGCAAAGAGCTATTTAATGTATTAGTAGAAAGCGATCATATCTTCTCAGAACCCTTTTTCGCTAGGTTAAACAAGCCAGTCTCTTTTGATCTCCTCTCATATACAGGCCCTTCATTCCCCTACTCACCTAAGTAGCTATGTTTTGGCACCTGAGTGTTTAGAATTCTTTTTCTATATGTAACTATAATTGTACAATGGCACTACTACTTCTTTAACCTACAGCTCTCTGCTTTTCAAATCCAGGATTCTCTGGTCTAGCAACATCCATGGTCTGGCAAGGCCACAGATGTTGCTGGACAAAGGAGCCCCAGATGCCCGGAGGGCAAACCAGCCAGAAGAACTTGAGGGCTAGGAAGTCCCAGCTGGGCCAGCAGCAGCTGGACCAGGGAACCCTGGTGTTAGTGGGACCAGGTGGCTGGGGAATCCCTGTTGGCAGTGGGGCCAGGCAGCTGGGGAACCCCCCAGCAGCAGTGGGGCTGGCAGTAGCAGGGCTGCCTGGCAAGGAACCCCGGTGGCAGTGGCTAGGCAGTTCTGGCCAGGAAACCTGGGGATTACCCTGATGGCAGAGAGCAGGCAGCCCGGTGAGGAGTCCCAGCCAGGCCAGCATTGGCAGGGTGGGCAGTGCTAGCCTTGGGAGCCCCAGGGAGAGGAGCCAGCAGCAGGGCAGCTAACAAGGGAGCATTGACCACTTCTGGTCTGGCAAACTCCTTGGTCCGGGACTGCTGAGGTCCCCAGGGTGCTGGAACAGGGAAGTCCAACCTGTACTGGAAATTTCTTTGCCTGGTGCAATCCTAGGACTGAATTTGCCTTTTTTGCACAGCTGCTTCACATTCATAGCTTGTAGCCATCCTGGAATCTACTTGCATACCCCAGTCTCTGGCCTCCTCTGTTGTTTCTAAATTATGAGTCTCCAGTGTGTAGCACAAATTCTTATTAGCCCCTAAGTGCATGACATTGCACTTCATGCTACTGAATTTCATATCATTTCGGTCACTTCTGTCCTCAAGGTCATCCTGTAGAATATTCTGATCTTACTTTGGATTGACAATGCCTCCAAACTTTGTATCATCAATACATATCATTAATACATTCCTATTTTTGTGCCCAGGCCATTAATAAAAATACTGAATAAAAGACTGGTTCCCAAGACAAATCCTTGAAATGCCATTAGTAATCTCCCTCCAGTCCAAAAATTCACCTTTCAACAGTCTGTTCCTTCTCCCATTTAGTCAGTCAATTTCTTACCCACCTTGCAATTCTTCTATCAATGCCCTCCCTCCCTAATTTAACTAATAATATCCCATGAGGTATTATGTCAACTGTGCTCCTGAAATCCAAGTGCATTAGATCTAGTGCACTTTGCTTATAAAAAAATCATTTCTTTTCTGAAAGAAGGAAATCAGGTTAGTCTAGCATGAAACAAACCTATGTTGCACTACATTTCATTTACCTCCATGAATTCAGTTATTTCCTTCACAATTTGTTCTAAAGCATTGCATACTATTGAGGTTAAACTAACAGGTCTGCAATGTTTTTTCTTTTATTAAATACAGGTGCTATGTTAGCTGTTCTCTAGTGATGTGCTATAGCCTCCGAACAGATACATTAAAAATCTTTGCTACCAGACTGGAAATCACATGTGCCACTTCTTTCAGTATGCTGGGATGGATCCAGTCCCCATGATTTGAATGTAATAAGCCCTTAAATCTTTCTTCCACCTCAGATGTGGGAATTTCCATGTCCAAACACTCGTTTCCATCATCTGTACTACTTGCGTGCACATGTTCTGTATTATCATCCTTACTGAAAACTGAGGGAAAATATTTTTGTTTTGTTTTGCGGATGTACCTAGATCATGAGTAAAGGCAAATTGTAAAATCATATGAACCAACAAACCACTTCACTGAGGATTACTAGGAGCGTATACTAAAGGATAAGTCCTGGCCATGCTTTTGTAGCTGCAGAAGTTGCATTAGTAGTACAACTAGTGTGGTCCTGTTAGGGGAAAATGAGGTTGATCAAAAGGGTTTTTGTCCTGTCTGTGGACCTGTGAGCAACCATTTCTGATTGCTTTTATATACAGTTTTCCAATAGCTGTCTTCTACCTTAAATTCTTAGCTAAAGAATTATTCTTTTGTTTCTTGGTCCTTGTTTTTCATGTTTTTATCTTATACCCAGGTATTACATCACTGTCATATGTCATTCAGCTATAGTAATGATGATCAGAAGATCTAAAACACCTTTTGCATACAAATGACTTCACTGCAGATTAAGTGATGGAAATCAATATCTGGATGGTTAAAAAAGTATGTGGCCCACGAGGACTAAGGAGCCAGGGAGTGACATTCTGCTGCAGCTGCAAACCAGGTCAGCCACTCCCACCCCATCTCCCTCAGTTGGCCGGAAGAGGGAAAATGAATAGATTCATACCCAGGCAAAATCAGGCCCCAATGTACAATAGTCAAGGGCGCGTGGTTGCATTGCTGGGCGTGCTCTTTCAGCATGGCCAAGGATTCCACATGTCCACTCGGCTGCCTTTGCTGCCACTGGTACCACTCCACGCACACACCTAGGAGCACAGGCACTGATTTCCAGATTTCCCAGGAGGTGCTTAACCCGCTCCTCTGTCCTAGTCTCCTTTCCCTATGTCCCAACCTCTTTCCAATACTACTCTTCCTTTTCCCCTGAGGGGACTCCATATACAAATGGTGCCTTTAAAGGGCAGGTCATGTATTGCTTCTCTCCCCTCCCCGCCGTATGCCCAGCTCAGGGCCACCCCCCAACACATTCTGATATCCTCTCTGGTAAGCCCAGAGAGAGCCAATTTTAATGCTGGACCCTCTCAGTCACTGCTCTTCAGTCCTGCTTGTCAGCTGTCTGAGAGACTCTGGCTGGGGAGAAAATGGTTTCCCCTCCCCTCCTGACTCAGTTGCTGGAGATCCTGGCTCCTGAGCCCAGTCAGGGAGAAGACATCTCCTCAGCCAGGCTCTCTCAGGCAGCCACCAGGCAGGGCTGCAGAGCAGCGTCTCAGTGGTATCACCCAGGCTGACCTCTGCCCTGCCTCTTCCCAATCCCAACTACTCCTCTTAGTCCAATGCCTATGGCATACTGCCAGTCAACTGACAGCAGCAGGTGGGTGGCAAAGGAGAGGGGGGGGATGAGCTGATTGGTAGGTCCACTGCTGATGGGAGGGCTGGGGAGGATCAGGGGGCATGCTGGTGGGTTCTCAGCACCCATTCATTGCCTATGCCTATGAGCCTTGGAGCCCAACCAGGCAATTAAAAGACACTTAAAATAAAAGTTCTGGTTTAACTAAACCATATCAGGAATTTGCTGTCCTTGTTTCAGCACAACTGGACCAAAAAAAAAAAAAAAAAAAATATCAGATGAGCAATGGTGCAACTCAAAATTTTCTGAATTTCCTGTTTTCTTATTTGATCTCCTAAATGTCTGCGCACCATTCCAGCAGATCATTTTATGCTGGAAAATGTTAGGTGCTGGTGTGAAAAGGTTAACTTCCAATTGTCAGTAGTAAAGTGCACTAATTCTTCTTGCTGATGTCCGTGCTCTACCGCTGACCAGACTTCTGCAGAAAAATAGGTTGACCAATCACTCAGAAACATATCAATCCATAATACGAGAAGCAGCGAGCAGTGATCATTTGATCACCCACACTGCTGTTATTTTTTCTAAAAGTAGCTGCCTACAACTTAGAGTGAGGATGGGGTGAATTGTCTGACCAGAAATCGAATCTGTCTGCATTGACAACCTCTACACTTTTGGAGTGGACTTGCAGTACAGATTGAGTCCCTTCACTTCACCACCGCTAATATTGCTGAGGTCAGAGTTAAGTTTAAACCACTATTACTTTAAACACAGGGCTTAGACAGATGTAGTAGATAGTTCCACAGCATTTTGGAGCCTCTTTTTTATTCTCCACAATCTCAGGACAGGTCTACACAAAGGCCTAAGTTGATATAATTTACATCTCTCAAGGGTGTGTAAAAACAACTTAACCCAAGAGTTGCAAGTTTTACACTATCCACACCTGCACTATGATGTTCTCCTGCTGACATACTTTCAGCTTCTCATGGAAGTGGAGTAATTATGCTGAAAGGAGAGTGTTCTCACACAGATAGCATATCTTGACTAGCCATGCTATATCAGTACATCTGCACTGAGATATAGCTATAGCATAGACTTGGCCTTGGCCTTAATTTTCTAACAGGCAAGTCTGTAGCACTATAGCTGCGCAGAACAGCTCAGAAATATGAATCAGGTATAAATTATGCACAGATGTCTACATGGGCCTGCCGAGATGCAGGCTGGCCTATTCTTCTTAGTGAGGTCCCATTATTACTGAGCATCTTAGCTGTTTTAAGAGTCAGTGTAAAAAGAGGGGCAGGATTTCAGAGCTGTACAATTTACAATGAGCAATTTCATACACAAATAAGGGGGATGTGGATGATACCACCACTTTTCCTCATCATAAAAAATGTGTCATGCCCAAAAAGGTTAGTAGAGCCTGTTGCCTGCCCTTGGAATCAGCCAAGGAATAAGCCCAGACAAAGGGTGAACTTGAGCAGTACTGAAGCTTGTTTATTAGTACGGATTCTTAATGGTATGGCAATACACACTCTCACACATTCATTCACACACCACATTCATGCTAAGAGTTTGGAGGCAGGCTGCAGGCAGCGAGAGTTAGTTTTGATTTCACAAGTGGCTGAGACTGGCTGGGCAACAGCTCTCCCAGAGATCAGCCGTAAGGCAACAGAGTTCCCTGGGGTCCCTTGAGATCCACAGGTGGTCTCTACTACTTCCAGTCCGGTCCCAAGCTTGGCATGCTTTTACATCTTTCCGAGGCAAAGGACCCCACCTGGCTGCCTGTTACATCCATTTAAGCACTTTGCAGTTTTCCTTAGCCATACAAGGCAATATATGTTGTGCTGTCTCATGATTGGTTTCTTACTCACTCTCTCTCATGCATACATTGACAAGTTACATGTTCTTAAGTGGAATACAATTAATCCTAGTAAGGCAGTATGCTTTTAACAAATATTTAACACTATAGGAACTTTCCAACATAACAGGAACTACGTAAGCCACATTTGCTCAGCTAACATGAACTGTATAAACTGCATTTGCTTAACAGGAATTAGTCAAGCTGTAGCTGAGAGGGAGAAACAGAGGGGAGTCGTGCCCAGCCAGCAACATCCTAGTAAGAGGGCTGGATCCGGCTAGCTACAGAGCCCATGGTATTATTGCAGCCCACTAAGGGAGAACCATGCTCTAGTATCCCAATTGGAGCTTAGAAAGCATGTTTACTACACGCAGTTTCTCATTCGGGCAATTCACATGAGTAGAGCTTATTTTGTGGGTTGAGTCTGGAGGAATACCTCAATTTTTCCTCCTCCAATTTGACCTGTTAAAATATTCTATATAGCTATTTCATAAAGTGGCAAAAATTGTAAAGAGATTATGCTGATAATTTATATGCAATAATTATCTTAGATGGGAATCTGCAGCAGATGTTAATGAGACACAGGGCTCAGCATAGAATTAATGACATACAGTACTAGTGCAGCATGTTTTTAAACAAAGTCTACTGAGCTTGAGGGATGAATTTTGAAAACAAGGCTTAAGCATCATCAGAACTGAGAACAAAATAATAATGATGTTATGGGGAAGGAGAGATTACAGGGAAAATATTTTCCAAGAGCCTGTTGGAATATAGTTATGAAAGACGCATCACAGAGGAAATATTTTCCAAAAAATTCTGTACTAGTGAGGATAAGACAGAAATTATGGGGAAACTTAAGACTTCTATACATTCAGACTCTTACACCAGGTCTTGGTCTGCACTTACAAGTTAGGTTAACATAGCTATGTCAGTCTGGGATGTAAATCACACCTTTCACCAATATAGATATGCTGATCTAACCTCTTGTGTAGGTGCAGCTATGTCGATAGAAGAATGCTTCTTTCAGCATAGCTACCATCATTCAGATGGGTTGGATTCCTACACCAGTGGAAAAAATCTCCATTGGGGGAGGCCTTGTCTACACTATGGGTAGGGCACTACCACGTTTTAGGCAAATACAACTTATATGGGGCGATTATAAGGTGGGTGCATAACTGGTGGGATAACCAGTCTCAGAGAGTAGTTATTAATGGTTCACAATCCTGCTGGAAGGGCATAACAAGTGGGGTTCCGCAGGGGTCAGTTTTGGGACCAGTTCTGTTCAATATCTTCATCAACGATTTAGATAGTGGCATAGAGAGTACGCTTACTAAGTTTGCACATGATACCAAACTGGGAGGGCTGCAACTGCTTTGGAGGATAGGGTCATTATTCAAAATGATCTGGACAAACTGGAGAAATGGTTTGAGATAAACAGGATGAAGTTTAATAAGGACAAATGCAAAGTACTCCACTTAGGAAGGAACATTCAGTTTCACACATACAGAATGGGAAGAGACTGTCTAGGAAGGAATACTGCAGAAAGGGATCTAGGGGTCATAGTGGACCACAAGCTAAATATGAGTCAACAGTGTGACACTGTTGCAAAAAAAAGCAAACATAATTCTGGGATGCATTAATAGGAGTGTTGTGAGCAAGACACGAGACGTCATTCTTCCGCTCTACTCTGCACTGATCAGGCCTCAGTTGGAGTATTGTGTCCAGTTCTGGGCACCACATTTCAAGAAAGATGTGGAGAAATTGGAGAAGGTCCAGAGAAGAGCAACAAGAATGATTAAAGGTCTAGAGAACATGATCTATGAAGGAAGACTGAAAGAATTGGGCTTGTTTGGTTTGGAAAGGAAAAGACTGAGGGTATGTCTACACTACAGCGTTATTTCGAAATATCTTATTTCAAAATAGCGCATCCACACTGAGTGGACTCTGAATCACATTTAAGGCTGGCCGGAACCAGTTCCAGCAGGGCACCAGGTTAGGACTTACTGTGTGGGGCTGCTGCCTGAGGCTATGTGAGGCCTGTGCTTAAAGGGGACCCCCCCCCCCGGACAGCCAGTTCTCAGGTTTCCCTGCTTGCTTGCCTACCTCTGAGGGACAGCAAAGCATTTTGTCTCTGCATGCTCTGGTTGCCCTCACTCGGGACACCACAGCACTCTGCAACATGGAGCCAGAGCTGCCCCGGGCACTCTGGTGCTTCTCGTGGATGCGTTGCTGTGAGCCTGGCTGTACTTTCTACAGGCAGTAACTGGGAGGTCCATCAGGGGGGCTGTAGTATCCAGCAGGCCCTGTGGGAGAGCTTCCACCCTGAGGAGCCCTGAGAGCCTCCCTGGTCTGCCCTGTGGGGGCTTGTGCCTCATTCCTCCCTCACGTCCTTCCACTTACCACTTACATTTTGGCTGTGTAGACGTTAGGAAAGTTATTTCGAAATAAGGGCTGTTATTTCGAAATAACTTTGCTGTGTAAACATACCCTGAGAGGGAATATGATAGCGGTTTTTAGTTATCACTAGGAGGAGAGAGAAAAATTGTTCTCTTTGGCCTCTGAGGATAGGACAAGAAGCAATGGGCTTCAACTGCAGCAAGGGAGGTTTAGGTTGGACATTAGGAAAAACTTCCTATCAGGGTGATTAAACACTGGATTATGCTGCCTAGGGAGGTTGTGGAATCTTCATCTCTGGAGATATTTAAAAGCAGATTAGATAGACATCTATCAGGGATTGTCTAGACGGTACTGGATCCTGCCATGAGGGAAGGGCACTGGACTCAGTGACCTCTCGAGGTCCCTTCCAGTTCGACTGCTCTATGATTCATGGTCCATTTTGTTCAATTTTATGGCCATAGGATTTTAAAATTAGTAAATTGCATGGTGTTATTAATGTAGGGTTCCTGGCCTAAAAAGGAGTTGTGGAGGGTCACAAGGTTATTGTAAGGGGGTTGAGATATTACCACCCTTACTTGTATGCTGCTGCTGGTGGGAGCGCTGCCTTCAGCTCTGGGCATCTGGAAAGCAATAGCTGCTGTCTGGGAAAAGCCATTGCCAGCAGCAGCACAGAAGTAAGTATAGCATGGTTTGCTATGGCTATCCTTATTTCTTTGCTGTTGCTTGTAGAGGTGGGCCCTCAGCAGCTACCACCCTAAAAGCAGCAAAGAGTGCCACGGGATGGTATTGCCACCATTACTTCTGTCCTGCTGCTAAAAGGATACCCTCTTCAGAGGCGGACACCTAGACAATAGCTGACACTCTCCAGCTGCCCAGCTTGGAAGGCAGTGCAGAAGTCAGAGTGGCAAGACTGTGAATCTACTAAAATGATCTTGTGATCTGCTGCAACTCCTTTTTGGGTCAAGACCCCAAATTTGAGAGATACTGATTTCCCATGTGAAATCTGTATACTGTTGGGTAAAAGCACAAAAAAGACCACAGTCTACGATGTATTTTTCATGATCATGAATTTGTTAGGCCCCTAACAAATTGGGGTTACGCTATCATATCCATGCTGACATAACTATACTGGTAGGGTATGTCTAGACTACATGGCTCTGTCACCAGAGCAATGTAGATTAGTTTACTAGACATACCTAAATGAAGCTGTGATTTAAATAATCGTGGCTTCATTTACATGAAAATGGCTAGCGCGCTGTGCCGGGGATCAGCTGTCCCAGCACAGCAGGGCAGTCTAGACGCGCCACGGTCGACAGGGAAGCCTCTGTTGACTGCTCCGGTAAATCTCATTTCACGAGGCACAATGGAGCGGTCAACAGAGGCTTCCCTGTCCACCGTGGCGCGTCTAGACTGCCCCGCTGTGCCGGGACAGCTGATCCCCAGCACAGCGCGGCAGCCATTTTCATGTAAATGAAGCCGCTATTATTTAAATCACAGCTTCATTTAGGTATGTCTCGTAAACTAATCTACATGGCGACAGAGCCATGTAGTCTAGACATACCCGTAGAGTCCCCATAGTGCAGACATATCCAAAATTAAACTCCTCCCTTTGACTTACTTATACACGTTGGACCTATCTGGTCAGGCAACCTTTGGACCGGACTGGTCCAGGATGGGGGATTTTTCCAGACCAGGTGAGGTCATTTCTAGCCCTCCTGCTGCTGCCTCTCCCTCCTCTCTGCCCCTACCAGGCTTTCTGGCTCACCACCTCCTGTAGCCCAGCTGAGCTGCACATTACCCCCCCCCCCATACACACATAGCACTGGGCTCAACCCTTGAACTCCCCCTTCCCCCCCCCCCCACCGCATTGCGCCAGGACACTCTGATCCTGGAACATATATGGTCCTTCCGGACCACAAAATGTTGCTGGACCAGAGAGTTCTGGTTTATAGAGGTGCCATCTGTACCCATTTACCAAAGTGTGAGGAACTGTAAGTGAAACAATATTAATTAAAGTTACAAATCAAGGAACTGAAAAGAAGTCGTACAATAAGGAACACAAGAACAGCCAAGGGTCCATATAGCCCAGAATCCTGTTTCTGACAGCCAGTGCCAGATGCTTCAGAGGGAAGGAAGAGAACTAGGTAATTTTGAATGATCCAGCCTGACATTCAGTCCCACATTCTGCCCATTGGAGGTTCAGGGACACACGTGTCCCTAGGCATCTTGGCTAATAACCATTTGTGGATCTATCCTTCATGATCTTATCTAATTCTTTTCTGAACCTACGTATACTTCTGGATTTCACAATATCCCTTTGCAAAGTGTTGCATGGGCTGACTATACATTGAGTGGAAAAGTACTTCTTTTTACTGGTTTTAAACCAGCGCTTATTTATTTAATCAGATATCCTCTCGTTCCTGTGTTGTGAAGAGGTAAATAACTCTTCCCCATTTACTTTCTGTACAACAGTCATGTTTTTATAGACCTCTGTTACATATCCCCCTTTTGTTGCCTCTTTTCTAAGATGAATACTCCCAGTTTTTTTAAAGTCTTCTTACATGGAAGCTGTTCCATAGACGTGATAAATTTGATGCTTTTCCAATTCTAATATTTCATTTGGAAATGGGGCATGCAATATTAAATTTGTGGAAGTATCATGGATTAGAGCTATTATGATAGTTTCTTCTATCTATCATTTTCCTATTGATTTCTAGCATTTTGTGGCTTTCTTGACTACAACTATACATTGAGCAGATTTCAGAAAAAAAATTAATTTCAGGATGACTCCAAGATCTCTTTCGAGTGCAACAGCTAATTTAGACCCCATCAATTTGTAAACATACCTGAGGTTATGTTTGCCAGTGTTCATTATTTGCATTTGTCAATGTTTAATTTCATCTGCTGATTTCTTGCCCAAGCACCCAGATTGTTTTAGACCTCTTTGTAACTTTTCTCAGTAATCTTTGTACTTACCTATCTTGTGGCATTATAGAAACATAGGCCTTGAAGGGACCTCAAGAGGTCATCTAGTCCAGTCCTATGCACTCATGGCAAGAGTATTTTTTATCTAGACCACCTCTGATGGGTGTTTGTCTAATCTATTCTTAAAAATCTCCAATGATGGAGATTCCACAACTTCCCTGAGCAATTTATTCCAGTGCTTCACTACCATGACAATTATTAGGTTTTTCCTAATGCCCAACATATGATTCTCTTACTGCAATTTAAGCCCATTGCTTTTTGCCCTATCCTGAGAGGTTAAGAAAAATTTTTCCCCTCCTCCTCCTAACAATCTTTTAGGTAATTGAAAAGTTGTTGTTCCCAGACTAACAAACCCAGTTTTTTCAATCTTCCCTCATAGATTGTGTTTACTAGACCTTTAATCATTTTTATTGCTCTTGTCTGGACTTTCTCCAATTTGTCTACATCTTTCCTAATATGAGGTGCACAGAACTGGATACAGTGCTCCAAATGAGACCTAATCAGTGCAGAGTAGAGCAGAAGAATTGCTTTTTATGTCTTTCTTATAGCACTCTTGTTAATACATGCCAGAACTATGTTTATTTTTCTTGCATCAATATTATACTGTTGACAGATATTTATCTTGTGGTCCACTCTGACCCTCTGATCCCTTTCCATAGTACACCTTGCTAGACAGTTGCTTCCAAATTTGTATGTGTGCAACTGATTGTGTCTTCTGAAGTGGGGTACTTTGCATTTGTTCTTATTGAATTTCATAATGTTTACTTCAAACCTGTTCTCCAGTTTGTTCAAATGATTTTGAATTTTAATCCTACTCTCCAAAGAACTTGCAACCCTTCACAGGTTGGTAGCAGTGCAGAACCTTCACCACCCTGAGTCACAGCAATACTTTTGAATCCTACATGAACAGTTTTGTTTTGTTTTTTTATGAGAAGGGTCCATGAAGAGGGCTAGGGAGAGGAACTGGTGGAGTAGAGCTGAAGTGTATTGTCCTGCTGCACATACCCAGCATCCTATGGTCCATACTGATAAAGCAGCAAGCAGGGAGGAAGGGGCACAAACAGTGGGAAAATAACACAGGGGAAGGATCCAGCAGTATGAGAGTTACACTGTCCTCGGGCACATCCTCAAAAAGGGTACTTGGATGTGTCCTTAGGATAGGTGGAGCCCTCCAGGGAGGAAGGTTGAGGCTGCTTGGCCTGCCTCTTCCTGAACCTCTTTTATTTGCTCTTCTCTGCATTCTGTCAGAATACATACACACCCCCCTTCTTCTGTAATTTCTAATTCATCTCACAAAAGCTTATGCCCTAATAAATCTGTTAGTCTCAAAGATTCCACAGGACTGCTCATTGTTTTTGGAGGAAGAGGTGTTACTCTTCCATCCTTTAGTCTGCAATATGGGAAAACTAGTTTCAATCCCCCCTCTGTCTGATATACAGAAGGTACCCAAACTCGGGTCACCCTCCCACTAGGAGGTATTCCAGGCTGGGGGTCTCTTGATCTCTCCAATTAAGACTGTTCTACTGTGTAGAAATAAATAAATACTCATTGGTCCAGACAGAGGTAAAATGATGATACAGCCCAGTGATTAGGGCAGCCAGAGATGTTGCTAGCCCATTGGGGCCAAAAGTAAGATTAATTTTGGGTCACCCTTATCCCTTCTGTGCTGAAGCAGCTTCTTCCAAATACTTATTCCATTCTTGAGTGTGTAGAGCCCTAAGGGTTTGTCTACACAGCAGTGTTATTTTGGAAGAACTGATGTTATTCCAAAATAACAAAGAGCGCATCTACAGAGCAAGCCATTATTTCAAAATCATGGTGAGCTGGAGCACTTCTTACTCCAACTCCAGTAACCCTCATTTCACAAGGAGTAAGGGAAGTTGCAGGAAGAGTGTTCTTCCTTTGCCTTCCTACTGCATAGACAGCGCTAAAACCTGAATTAATCTATTTTGATTTCAGCTACACAATTGATGTAGCTGAAGTTGCATAGCTTAAATTTGACTTTTGCCCTGCTGTGTATCCCTTTGCATACTAGTAGCTGATGTGGATGAATTTCAGTATCATGGAATTTACTGTCCACTGGAGAGATATTACACATTTTACGATAAATTACGTGAAGATCAAGCCTAAATGAGTAAAAGTCATTCATGAAAGAGACTTCAAAAAGATCAATAGAGGAGAGAAACATCCACTACAGCAGTAGAGCTGAAAATGAGGTTTGCAACAGAGGACACTTCCAGGGGGTTCATGCGTTAAATCCAGAAGTTAAATCAACTACTCCCCCTCCCTCCCAGGTCCTCTGCATGCTGTGGAACAGTTGTTCCACTGTGTGGAGGAGGCACAGGGAGGGCAGAGGAGGAATGGGGATGGGGCACACTCAGGGGAGGGGCAGAAACAGGTGAGAAGGAGATGGGGGCAGAGGTAGAGCAGGGGTGGAGTGGGGATGAGGCCAGTGGTTGTGCATCCTCAAGGGAAATTAGAAGCCAGCTTATGGTTATGGGTCCATGAAAAATTTTAACACAAAATGGAAGTCCTGCAGTTGTTAAAGTTTGCTCTGGTGGAAATGGCTATAAACAAAGAGCAGGACAATGAATTGAGGCTATTGGGTCTGCCCGCAATCAGTCAGTCACCTGTGTGTGACCCTGTCCTCCCAACATGGGCATTAGCTTTTAAGTACAACTTGTGATTTATGTTGAGGGAAAAGAAAAGACAAGAGCAGATATGAAACACAGTGAAAATGAGAGATCCAATTACAAGAACAAAAGCATCTCTCTCTCTCTCTGGGCTTATTGTGTGTCTGTTGTGCATGCAGGTGTGGCTGCAGTGAGAAAAAGGTAAGTGAAAAAAGCTCCTTATGGAGTCTGTATGTTTTCATGGTTCAATATTGTCAAGTCTACTACCCATTCCACAGAGTGTGTGTATGAGATTTCTTCCAAATCACCTGTGCAGGGGAAGCCACACTCCTAGAGCCTGCAATCCCTAACAAGGGTAGAAAATGTCTATCACAGCACCAGTAGCATTAGCAGACATTTCAAAAATGAGTTTGAAGGGGTCCAAGCCAGGCAATTTTCCGCTGCATTCCTCATGACAGCGCAGAAATGTAAGCAAAAATCTTCAGGATGTTTCCCCTTGCCAGAATGGGCATAGTCTATGCTTTCTGAGCTAGAGTCAGGATACCCCTGCTGGTGCTGGGAACTTCTGCTCCCACCTCCATCATGGCTGTAGCCCACAGAAGCAAAGAGGAGTCCCTTGTGCCTGATTCTCCACTGCTTTGCGTCCTATGTAGTCCTTCACACTTCTGCAAAATAGACATACAAGCCTACTACACAACATGCTCCACACACACAGGCAGTAACTTTCCACCCATGTTTGCCCAAAGATGTATTACTACAGTGCCAGAAAGAGAGAATCATCCTCTTCATGTATAGTAACATTGAAAACATGCACTTTATATTTTCAGCTACTACTGCTGCATGAAGTCAATTACATACAATACTTCATGTGTTTAGAAGAGCTAGAAATCTCATTCAATTCTTCAGAGCGTTTGTGACTGACAGGCAGTGCTACCACTGAAGTGGGATATTTTAATGGGACAGATAACATTAACATAATTAGGAATTTGCAACAAGAATTCAACTTTATATTTCTTTGCTTCAAAGCAATCTGATGGAATGCCTCAGAGGAATCTTTAAATTTTCAAAAATAAAAGCAAATGAATGGATACTTACCTCAGATTTCATGAGAAATGAGTCATGGCTCCCTAATCATGATTCTTTTCATCTCTCTCTTTAATAAAAATAATCATCCTTGTTTGTACTGGTTCCTGCATTCCTATCAAAGTGGAACAGAATCAATTTTGCTTCAGCCGAATTGAGCTCTGTACAAAATAATAGTCTACTTTTTGAAACCGGGTTCATTGTACCTTCTCATCTGTACTAATATTTTTCACTGACAAGGAAATTCACAACTATCACTCATCTGGGTAAATACTCTTTTCCGTTCATTACATATTATCAAAAGAAAAATGCAATTTTGGAAGTAAATTTAACTTCATCAGCACATTCCTAATGAGTTTGGAAAATTGCTTTGCTTTCAACATATAGATACAATCTATTTTTATAACAATAATGCCCTTAATACTCTCATCCACAAATATCTAAGAGCTTTGCAAAAACAGATAGGTATTTTTGTTTCTATTTTTAGATAGGAAAAATGAGGCACAGAGATGCTTTGAGAGTTAACCAAGGTCACAAAATGGTAGAGTCAAGAATATAGCTCAGCTATATAGCCATCCAGCCCCACATTCAACTCATTAGATAAAAGCTAAGAGGTAGATCTAAACAGAGGACTCCAATGTTACTTTATAATCTGGCAAATTCTACTGTGTGTTTTAAAGTCAATGGTGAAGGAATAGATACAGTACTCTTCACCACAAGCTTGCTAGAAAGAAATCATACAACAGAAAAGTAATTTCAAAGCATAGTCTCTTACCTTTTAATCTCAGCATAAAATATTCTTAAAATATTTTATACCTAGAGAAGCTGTAAGAACAGCATGAAGGTTTCCAAGAAGTATATTCATTCACAGGGGATTTTCATCAGATATTATCCATGAAATGATGAGGACCACAAACTCCATAAGATCAAGGCAGTGTCAACAGAAGGGGTATTGTTTTAACCTAGCTGTGACCTCTAGTATAGTATTTCTTACACAATTAGTCTAACAATATTTTTTCCTGTACTGTGCAATTCTGACAAAGGATTTTCTCCACCAGACAACACAGCTCAAGACCACAGCAATACTTTCGTATTCTACTTCTCATCCCCAACCTGAGAGATCTTCACTGCTGCACTTACACTTTTATTCCAAGTAAAAAGATAGAACAGTGTAAAGGAGCCTTAAAAACCACAGTTCTAGCTGAGGGACGATTGCACTGATACAGAGGATAAGAACAGCCATACAGGGTCAGACAAGAGGTCATCTAGCCCAATATGTCTTCCAACGGTGGTCAATGCCAGGTGCCGCAGAGGGAATGAACAGAACAGGTAATCATGAAGCAATCCATTCCTGTCATTCATTCCCAGCTTCTGGCACAAACATGCTAGGGACACCATTCCTGGCTATCCTGGATAAGAGCCACTGATGGACCTGTCCCTCGAACTTATTTTGCTCTTTTTTGAATCCTTTAATAGTCTTTGACTTCAAAACATCCTCTGGCAAATGACTGGGCATTGTGTGAAGAAATACTTCCTTTTGTTTGTTTTAAAACTGCAACATATTAATTTCATTTGGTGACTCCTAATTCTTATGTTATGGAAATTAGTAAATAACTTGTCCTTATTTACCTTCTCCACACCACTCATGACTTTATAGACATCAATCATATACCCCCTTAGAAAAGGGATAACTAAGGTGAAAAATTCCAGTCTTATTAATCTCTCCTCATATGGCAGACATTCCATAGCCCTAATCATTTTTCTCTACTTTCTGAACCTTTTATTTTAAGTTGAGGCAATCACATCTGCACGCAGTGTTCAAGATATGGGCATACCGTAGATTTATATAGAGGCAATATGATATTTCCTAACTTATTAGTTCTTGTTTTCTTAATGATTCTCAACATTCTGTTTACTTTTTTGACTGTGGCTGCTGCACATGGAATGGATGTTTTCAGAGAACTATCCACAATAATTCCAAGATCTCATTTTGAGTGGTAACATCCTTTTATACATATCTTTGGGATTATATGTTCAATGTCTTCTACTTTGCATTAATCAATATTACCCTTCACCTGTTTTGTTGCCAAATCAACCAGTTTTGAGAGATCCTTTTGTAGCTCTTTAGTCTGCCTCAGACTTAATTATCTTGAGTACGTTTGTATTACCTGCACATTTTGCCATCATCCTGTTTACCCCTTTTCCCCCAATCATTTATGAATATGTTGGAAAGGACTGGTTCCATAACAGCCTCCTAGGGACACCATTATTTTCCTCTCTCCATTATATTTCTCCATTCTGAAAACTGATGATTTATACCTACCCAGTGTTTCCAAATCCTCTTATTCTATGGCAGCTTACTTTGCTTAAGAGTTTTTGGTGAAGGAGCTTGTCAAAGACTTTTTGAAATTCTATGTACACTATAGCCCTTGCTTCTCCTTTGTCCACATGCGTGTTAATCCCCCTCAAAGAATTTTAGTAGATTGAGGAGGCATGATTTCCCTTTGCAAAATCATGTTGATTCTCTCAACAAATTATGTTCACACATGTATGACAATATTGTTTTTCACTATAGTTTCAATCACTTTGCCCAGAACTAAAGTCAGGCATACTAGTCTGTAATTGCCTAGATCATCTCTCTCGAGCCATTTTTAGGAATTGCCATCACATTAGCGATCCTCCAGTAATTTGGTACAGATGATGATTTAAGTGATAGGTCACAGACCACAGTTAGTACTTCTGCAGTTTCACATTTGAGTTCCCTCAGAACTCTTGGATAAATTCCATCTGGTCCTGGTGAGCTATTACAGTTTAGTTTATCAATTTGTTGGAAAATGGCCTCTAATGACCCCACAGTCTGGGACAGTTTCTCATATTTGTCACTAAAAAGAATGGCTCAAATTTGAGAATCTCCCTCTCATCCTCAGCAGTGAAGACCAATGCAAAGAGTTCATTTAGTTACTCTCCAGTGGTCATATCATGCTTGAGTACTCCTTCAGAATCTCAGTTGCCCAGTAGCCCCACTGGTTGTTTAGCAGACTTCCTGTTTAAATGTATGTAATTTTTTAAATTACTTTTTCAGTCTTTGGCTAGCTATTCTTTATTCTATTTTGGCCTTTTGTGACGGGGTGGTCTGGCTACACCCTGCCTCAGAGAAAACAGAGTGGTCCTCCAATTAGGCAAAAGTGGCAGCTGAGGAACTAGTAAATCAGGGGCCAGGAAGGCTACAAAGGGAGCTGCAAAACAGAGCAGCAGTTAGTGCAAGGAAGAGCTCAAGGAGAGCAAATTGTGAAGCTGTCTGAAGATGTTGTCTCTAGAGGAGGAAGCCCTGGAGGCACCACGCTTTCCAAGTACGGAACAGACTTGGAGACACTAGCAGAGTATGTACTCTGGAAGGAGTTTGAATATTTCACATAGAGTGTGACTCAGCTGGAGGGCTGAGTAGCCAGAAAGGCTTTAAAAAAGATGGTGCAGACACATGCACGCAGCTAGATGGGGGGCACTCATGGCAGGTGAGTGCTGTCCTGTTACATAGTGGTACCAGAACTGGGGACTTCAGACTGGGCCTGCAAACAAGAACCACGGAGCAGCAGCAGAAGCAGGTAGTTGGCCCTGATGACACAAAGGAGCTGCCACCTGTCCACCCAGACACCACATACCACAGGAGGACAGGTACTCTGAACTTGAGAAACTGTGGGAGAAAAGGTCCAAGATGAACATTTATTGGAGGGTATACGCAGTGTGACTTGCCCAGCAGCAGAGGAGGTTCTCTGGATGCTGCGGGGGGGGGGGGGTGGGCACATGGACCTCAAGGGAGGCCAAGCACAAAAGGCAGGAGACCACAAGAGGCCAAGGAACAGCTATGCGTGTGGGTGTGAGGAACACTGCAAGAGGGAGTGCCCCTACTAAGATGGGGCAAGGTGGCTCTGCACAGCTAGAAAGAGTGACAGGAAAGTGCCACCTGTGAAGCTAACAGGGAGACCCCCAAATATTTTGGGCCTGTGAGGAGCCCAGGCTTATAAAAAGAGAGTGTGCCCCAATGGGACCTTCAAGGCTCTAGCTAAATCTGAGGGAAGGGCTAAGCCAAACATTGATTATGGGAAGCCTGTGGCCAGTGGAAGGCACGAGAGATGCTTCCACTGCCACCAGAAGGGCCATATAAAGAGGCGCTTCTCCCCCCCCACCAAAGAAAACATGAAGGAGTGCCAAAGGGATGGGCTCAGTCTGAGACTGACCTGAGGGAGGCAGTAGTGAAGACTGGTACCCAGGCAGAGAGGGAAACTGAGGCAAGGAAACTCTGGGTACAGGAAGGGCGAAAGGGCTACAGTGGGGACCCAGACAGAAAGTGGAACCCACCCATAGTGAGCTGTCAGGAGAGGGGCAAGTCCAACACCTTCACTCCATCCCTTGCCTAAGGGCAAGGAGGTAGGGGGGCAATAATACCCATACAGGGGTGGGGAACTTGCAGATGTGATGACCTTGCTAGTCCTGCAGCTTGTGTCCCTATTCCCCTCCACTGTTACCAAAGAAAGAGGAACGCAGTGTCCAGCTTTCTGAGGGAGGGATTCAAATGAATTGCTTATGGTGGGGTTTTAAAAATTGGGGTGTGTGTAAGGGCAGAAGTTGAAATGACGTGCAGGGAAGAGTGTTCAAAATGCAATGACCGGGAGTGGGTGTATGTGAAAGGTAGTTTACATAAGATGTTGAGGTGTGGGGCTTGTGTTTGTGGGGCACAATTAACACAATACACTTGGAAGCAGTTGTATGAAATGGTGTAATTTGTGGGGGACTCGGGAGGAATTAAATTGAAATGACAGAAGAGGAAAAGGGTGTAAATATGACAATGTGTTGTAGAGAGAGGTTAAAATACAATTCCAGGTGGAAGAGAGAAATGAAATGCTGATGGTAGGCAGGAAAGAAAGAGGAATAGAATTAAATGCTAGGGTCTCCCTGTTTCTCATTTTTTCTCTCTTCTCCTTTCCTTCCCTCCATTTTCCTTTCTCTCTGTGCATCTGTCTCATGTACATATATTCAAATATGCACCAGGATGAAAATGTATTTAAATGTATTTGCATGTCTACTACTTTTTGCTATGTAAACCTCAGCAGGTATATTTGCAGTCTCATTAGATGTTATGAATATATATAGCAATTTAAATCATGTCTGACACTTTCACTTAACACAGGCAGGTAGGTTTTACAGTACGAAATACACTTCATCCATAACAATTAAAGTGTACTGAGCAAATTAGGTAGACAAGGGAGGCAAAGGTGTTATGAAGTGTTAAAGCTTCCATGGTAACCCTGGCAATGATGATGCAATTGACTCATATGGCCCCTTCTGTCATGTCTTGATTCCATGCCAACAAACCATGAACTGTCCATTTTTTCACACATCTATTTATAGATCATCCTCAGCTGCTACAAATAAAATGGTAAATGATACACATTCATGGAGAGCTATTACCAGTGATCAAGAACAGGGCTGTTTCCATCTGAAATGTAATCTGCAGCTTGCAGTGAAACAATGTTACCAAGCAGCAGACCTGATATGTGATGTGACTGATCTGAGGTGTGCTGTCAAAGTGCCTGCACTTTTATTAAAAACAGTTTGACCCACAGGCAAGAAGCCTATACCAAACTAGACCAAGAGCACTATAGCCATTGTGGGAATAGCTGTACTATTCCACAGGGGTTGGTGCCACTGCTGAATCCTACCCACAGATTGGATAACCATGCCAAAGGTATATTGGCCTCTGAGAGCCCCACCTTCTATGTGACACATGTAGTTAGGGCTGCTACATATGTTTAAGCTCCCCACAGCATTGTCACCAGAGGATGATACAGCTGCTTCCCACAGAGTGCCCAATGAGCACACACAAACAAGTAAAATCAAATGAAGTAAGCTGCACCACAAATATATTGCCACATCACACCATCCTCCAAGGAGTCAGAGACACCTCTAGAGATTCACAGCAGGATGGAAAAAGTTAGGAGAATATTCCTTCCTGTGGCAGTCAGATCTAACACCAGAAATAATAGGGGAAGCCAAATTGACTAACCACGGAGACAGTGCAACAAGGCACAAAGCCCACACCAGTGTGCCACTAGTGGATATATGACACAGATAGGTGACATCATCTCATTCCCGCGACCTTACTCCTTTCTACTTATTTGATCTTGTCTTGTATCACATCTGCCTCCCATTCGCAACACCCCTCAACCCCTTCCTGTTCCAGGATGCCTCCTCTCCCAGAATGTTATAAAATATCTCTGCAGCTTACAGATTACCTTTTATAAATGAAATACGTACTCCAGACTGATCCATAAGGCCTGTGCCCCCTCTTCCTTCAAATCTCATCTAAAGACCTACCTCAGCCATTGTTCCTATAAGAAGTCAGCTGATTTACAAAAGAATTTATCTAAATAAATTATACTGATTACACTGCTCTACAGCCAAAATGCTTCTGAAATAAATATAGTAAAACTTCACTAATTCTGGGTCACTGAGAATGAAAATGATGCTTAAAATTGTTGATTGGCTCTATTTTTCAAGATATGCTATTGAGTTAGTATATACGACCCTTGACTTGGGAATGGCGGAGGATAAGTGAGTTATAAAGGGAAGGGATCTCAATTTAAACCAGAAATGACTAAAATACATCTTTGACTGGATCTATGAATAAATCTATGACTGGGTTTGGACAGTACTTGCTTTTTAGGCAAAACAATGAATGATGCAATCTGAAGCTGGTATTGCGTCATACATGATATGAATTGCATCATGTTATTCCTAGAAGTCATGGATGATGCAATCATAACGAAGCTTACATCACTCTGCTGAACAAATTGCCCTGTATCAGCTCTAGAAATCATACAGTGTCATGCTCTCTTATTTGTCAGTATTTGATTTTGCAAAGGGACACATTTCTGTTTAGCCAAAGTGAGCAGAGATGCCTTGTACTTGTGTGAACAGTGCAGATAACTTCTGCTATGTTTGTGGTGAAGTGACTTTTGCTTCACAAAAGCGCAGTATAACCACTATGGTTAAGAAAGCCTATCACCTTTATTTTGGCTGCAAAATTGGAGATCAGGACAAGAGGTGGGCCCCACACATATGCTGCAACACTTGTGCAACAAATCTTTGCCAGTGGTTGAACAGGAAAAGGAAATCTATGCCTTCTGCAGTGCCAATTATTTGGAGAGAGCCAACAGATCATACCAGCAATTGTTACTTCTGCATGGTGCCTCCAGTTGGGAAAGGTGTGTCAAAAGAAAAAGTGGACTGTGCATTATCCAAACATTCCATCAGCTATACGCCCAGTACCCCACGGAGAAGAACTGCCGGTTCCTGATGCACCAGAATCATTCTCACTTGAGTCAGATGAGGAAGAGAAAGAGGATGAAACTTCTGGTCCTGAACCATCAATGTCACAGGACCCACATTTTCTCCCATCCTCCTCCTCTGAACCACACCTCATAACACAAGGTGAACTGAATGACCTTGTCAGGGATTTGGAACTACCCAAGAGTAAGGCAGAGCTGTTGGGCTCCAGACTACAGCAGTGGAATCTTCTGGCAGGTGATGTTAGGGTTTCCATGTTCCGTGACCGTCAAAAGGATCTTGTCCCATTCTTCTTCATGGAAGGTGATCTTGTAGCCTGCAACAACATCAATGGTGTGATGGCAACCCTCCACATCATTCACGATCCAGATGAGTGGAGACTGTTCATTGATTCATCGAAGACGAGTCTTAAAGCTGTTTTGCTGCATAATGGCAATGTTTTGCCATCAATTCCAGTTGGTCATGCAGTCCATATGAAGGAAACCTATAACAACATGAAACAACTTTTGAGGTGCATAAACTATGACCAACATCAGTGGCAGCTTTGTGGTGATTTGAAGGTTGTTGCTCCCTTGCTTGGTCTGCAGACTGGATACACAAAGTACTGCTGTTTTCTCTGCGAATGGGATAGTCATTCAAGAGATTCCCCACTACATCAAGATAGATTTGGCCACTCCGAAAGTCATTGGAGCCTGGGAGGAAAAGTGTTCAGCATCCACCACTTGTTGAATCGAGGAAGATTTTGTTACCACCCTTACACATCAAGCTGGGTCTGATGAAGAACTTTGTCAAGGCCATGGACAAAACACAAGCAGCTTTCAAGTACCTCCGTGGAAAATTTCCAAGGTTAAGTGAAGCTAAGATAAAGGAAGGTGTCTTTGTTGGTCCTCAGATTCGTGAACTTCTTTGAGATGATGCATTTGACCATGCACTGCGTGGCAAGGAAAAGACGGTATGGAAAGCCTTCCAGTTAGTGGCAATAAATTCTCGGAAACAACAAGGCAGACAACTACAGGTTGTTGGTGGAAAACCTCCTCAAGGCATACAAAAGCCTTGGTTGCAACATGTCACTAAAGATACATTTTTTGCACTCTCATCTAGATTTTTTTCCACCGAACTGCGAAGCAGTGAGCGACGAGCACGGCGAGTGATTTCACCAGGACATTGCAACAATGGAGAAATGCTATCAGGGCAAATGGAGCCCCATCAATGCTTGCAGACTATTGCTGGACAGTGACAAGAGACAAGCCAAGAAGCGCCAAGTAGACACTGAATAGGACTAAACTATGTACATAATAGTTTTTTGCCTTTTGTTTCATAATAAATTTTATTTATATAACCCTTTTGCTGATTTTTAAAGTGTTACATAAACAGGACAGGTGAAATATTATCATGTAAAGCAACCATAAACACATGAAAAGACCTAGGTTTACAATTTATGATTAAAACTCTACTATCTACACAATATACATAGATGTAAAATGTAAAAGCTTAAATATCTTGGAAACAGTAGCCAATCAGTTGTTTTAATTGTCATATTTGAATTCAGCACATCAAAATACATAATAAATAGCACATTTTATCTCTGAAGCAGACGACTTCTAAAAAATTGTAGACCAGTGTTATTTTTCTTGAACTATTTTTCTAGCTACAAACACTCTTTTTTTCTCATACTACATGAGCTTGTAAAATTGTAAGGCAGGAAATCTATCTTCCTATAGTCACACATTGCATCAAACAAAGCTTGATCCAGATTAGGACCTTTGGCAGCTACCTCAATAAATAAATGTCCGTAGTTAACAGTAATTTTACTTCTGGGGCTAATATGTTTTTAAAGATATACGTACTTGCTCTCTTCATACTACACTGTGGATAGTAAACTCTAACCTTTGGTGTCGTTCCCCTGATAAACAGTTTGTTCTGAAATAATTCCTACAACAATATTTAGTTGCTATATTTTACTTGTTGGGTTGCCTGAACGTGTCACAGCATAGAGCTCTTTAACAAAACGATGTGAATTCCTCCAGTTTAGTGCTTGATGCAGGCAACTCTAGAGGGAAAACAAAGCTGTTTATCAAAGAGTTGTCATTTTCAGTGCATCTGTACACATCAATTATTTGTTTGATAACAAAAGTGAACATTTGGTGAGAAATTCTACGGTGTTTATTTTTCAATGATTTAGGAATTTAAAAATAAATAGCTGGAAGTTTTGAGGACTGAGTATTTCCCATCTATTACAGAGAAGCTTAAAACGTCACTTCAGGCAATTACTCAGGTCCCCATACTTACAACACTGCCCATTCAACCATTCCCTTGACTTTTCAACACAGCCCATTTTAGCATTTAAGAAAAGGTCTCTTCAGATTCATGCTAAAGGCAAGCACCATGGCTAAAAGAGAACACAGGATACTGCAAGAAAGCAGTTCATTTGCAGCTACTCTGACTAAGAGGACTGCTTTGAAGCAGAACTACTATCAGCCAGCAAAGCTGGGGTTAAAGAGAGATTCTGGGCCCAGCTAGACCTTTATCAGCATACATTCAGCCAATGCCAGACTTGTAAGGAAGAAAAGAGGAGAGAGCCAGGTTCATTTCAGGGTATACTGGTGAAGGGGTAAAAGCTAGCCACCTCCCTAACTGAAGGGAAGGTCCAATAACCTGCTCACTAGTGCAGCCACCCAAGAGATGCACTGTTCCTTCCCCAGCTATGGGAGTCTCTGGGGAAGACCTAAGAGCCTCCAGCTTTGGAGGCAACTGAGTGAAGCCCAGGGACATTGTGGGGCCACCCCCAAAGAAAACAGGAAGTAAGTATCCCAGAGCAGTGAATTTAGACTCTCACCAGAAGAGCTGTTCCTGTTCAGGAGTAGACAAAGGGCATGAGTTGAGATCCCATGGAGAGGAAAGGAACAGGTCCCCCTGACTTTTCCTGGTCTTAAAGACTGCAACCACTGGGACTTGAGTCTACATGCTCTAGTCAATAGGCCCTCCAAGCTGCCCATTACAAGGATCCTGCATATGCTTAGTCATTTGAGTAATCCTTCATTGTACAACTAAGTTTGCAGCATCAAAATCAACTGCATAACAGGAAGGATGAAAGAATTAAAAAAAATACTGACTAGTATTTTATAGGACCAGCTTTGTTTCAAAGGTAGATATAATTCTAGTTATCCTCCGGTGTTGTACAAGGGGACAACAGATTATCACAATGGTCTCTTCTGACCTTAAAATATGTGAAAATATTCCATTCTAGCAGCTATACATTACCTTATTAAAAAGGTACAATTACTGTCAAATTACTATTCTCCCACCCCATCCACAGTAATATTTGTATGGTACCACCACATTTCAATTCTTATGATATAAGCATACCTTAACCTTGGGTCCAGCTATGCCCCAGTATGCACAAGACCTTTAGTTATGTAAACACAGGACTTCCATAAAAGTCTATTGGCTCTTCCTTGCAAATACCTCCACAAACACTTGGAATACAAGAATTGGTCACATACAGGATGATCTTGGTTGTTCAATACATTAAAATTGCAGAAAGTTCAAAGGTTTCAATTGAATAATGATTAATTTTAATTTGATAATTTCATGAAAAAACTGGAAAAGAAATCAGTGCTCAAATATTAGAAATTCTGGAAGGCTTCTAATTAAATGTTCAAGTCTGCATTGGCCAAGCCTATGACAATGGATCCAACATGGCTGGGAAGTACAATGGAGTACAGGCAGTCCTCCTTGAGCAAAGTCCAAACTGGGTTTTCTCCACTTGTGGCAACCACACACTAAATCATGTCAGCTTTTATTGTACTGAATAATGCAAGGAAGCAATCACATACTTCGGAACAATCCAGCAGTTGCACAGCCTCTTCAAGAGCAGTCCCCAAAAGTGGGAAATTCTGAAGCAGCATCTGCCTGTTTCCATTCATGGTATGTCGACAATGAGATGGTCAGCACATATTGATGGCATTAAATGAGTTGCACAGCATTTGGACTCTGAGAAAGGCTTTAAATGAACTTGAATCTCTTGCTCTCACAGCACAGGCTCACACTGAGCATAAGTCAATTCAGAAGTATGCATCTAAATTTGAATGCATTTTAATGTCGTCCATGTGGATGAAGCTGCTAAAAATGTTCCATGAAACTCGCCGTGTAATTGAAACACGCAATGCTATATTAGATATTGAGAGGGATAACATTGAATGACTTCTTAAAGATATTCAAAAGATTCATGATCAATGGGATGCAATCCTTTCTGAGTACAAATCAGTAGCACAGGGTATTAACATTTCATCTGAGTTTTCCACCAATTGCAGCCTAGCATCTCCATCTGATGCAGAAAGCACTATTGAGTCAATGTTTTTTGGGGGTTTTTTTTGGTTATTATTGACTCCATCAAATCTGGTCTTACATGTCAGTTTGAGTCACTGACAAATTTGTACCCTTTTTGGATTCTATTTTGTTTACTGAATTCTGTGTCATTGCAAAATGATCTTTTAGTATTGAAGAATTATATGGCTGAAAAGCTCATTTACACACTTTTAGTATAACATTTTATTTAAAGTCTCTTTGATCACAATTCTATCTTGCTTACTCAGAGTAGTGCCTTTCTCTTCAAAACCATCAGAGTTATTCAGAGTATGGTTCTACTCCATGTGAGTAATGGTGACAGAATCAGGCCTTGGTAAACATTTCTTGATAACAGCTGATAAATGCGACTCTTTTGAAACTGTAGTTAATAACTTGCACTATTTGCATAAATGTGTACTAAGATGGATTACTTTAAACAACTGTCACTAATTAAGAGATTGAAAGAAACAAAAGACTAATAGCACTTTAAAAACCAAGACAGGCATATTAGCATATTTTACCCAATATCATTGTTGCAATGTCACAAAGACAAATATTCCTGATTACACCTGAAGCAATACTATAACTAATGCAATCAATCATAGCAAGGGACGTTAGACTGTGGTGGTAGTTTTTATATTCATGCTGATTTTTATATGAGCCTTGCTGCTGAAATAGAACAAATTTGTTGTAATAATATATTGCTTGAAAGATTTCCTCTCAATTGAATTGTTAGCAACCATTTCCTAACAATAGGTAATCAATAGGCAAATATTCAACCTACATTCATCAGGGGAGAATGTTTTTTTTTCAGAAGACCAATTTGAATAACAGTTTATCTTTTGTGTGGCACTGGCATGCAACAAAATCTTCTTTGACTTCTTGAAGATTGGAGAGATTTTTCTTCAATTAACCTAAGACTTGAAAAAAGTCACTCAAAGAGCAGATAAAAAGTAATTTAAATCCAGTTAACACTGCTCACTATTAATTAAGACCACACAGCTCATTGAGTTGCATGCTTGGGGTATGTGGAGTATTAAGGGCCAGAGTTTTAAAGAGAGTTAGGTGCCTAAATACCTTTAAATATCTGACCCTAATCCATACAGACCCATAGGATTACATGAGAATATAATCAGTCCAGGTAATGTTTAAATATTGTAATCACATTAATTTTTATTATTTGTTCTTTTTTTTCCAAATAGGAGCCAAAAAAAACTATACACTTGTCAAGAACTTCCCATTACTGAAGCTCTGAATCTGTGTATTTGGCAGAATAGCCTATCCCATAAGCAAACTTTGTTTGAACTTACAAAGTTATTTCTAGAGTTGTGAGAGGCCTCGTATTCCCTTCCCCACTAACCCAACCCTGATCCTGAACTTAGCTGACAGCATCATATGCTGACTCCTCATAACAGGTACTTTAAAATAGAGGACAAGGGATATGTATTAGTATTATGCCCCTTATAAAGACTGAAAAGCTGAGGAAAAAATACTTATGGCAAAAGTTTCCAGGCTATTCATTTTAGCCTCCTCTGTTTTTTTGGTGCCCAACCCAAGAAGCACTTGGGGATTTAGGGTTTTTGTTTGTTTTGTTAGTTTCATCTCCCATCTGTCATGTAAGCAGAAAAAAGTCTGCAGCCCTGAGAGTCTGGCTAAGCATAATAATTACTATGACTTGGGTCCTGGGCTGCTTCTGAAGAACATTAGGCATCTTGGAAGGAGTAGGTGCAAAAAGGGGCTGGAATGCCATATTATCACCTTTGATCACAAGATTGGCAATGTTGGCTAGTTCCAAACACAATTGAGAACAGCCAATTGCACCACTTTACCACTGGCTCTGAGAAGCTATCTTTCCAACACACAAAGCATCTTTACATCCTATGTCCCCTTTTCCATAGAATAGGGGATATGATTAATGGATGGGGGAAGAGGTCACTAAGATAGGTTTGCATCAAGCTATGATTGTCCCTCATATAAAAGTGGGATCCTCAAATAGCTGAATCCACTAGGTATATTTTGAATAAGGAGAATGGACAATAAGACTTAATTCACTGGAGATCGGTACCGATAGGGTTTACCTACAATCAAGATTGCTTATCTAGTAGAATAAACATTTAAACTCTGTTTTATATTTCATTTTTCTTATAAGCAAATACACAATCCTGTTGGTGCCATTCTGTTGCATCTCAGCTGATAGCTGAACACTGTATTTGTCCACAACAGTTTCCTATGCTTTGTTAAATACACTGTTTTCTTGCTGGCTTCTCTTTGTTCTAGGGAACGGCTATCTGACCTATCTACAAAATATAGGATAAAGGCAACAAATACCCAGATAGGGTAAGTTCCTCAGTAATTGAATTTAAGGAAAACAGTGAAAAATCCAATTCAGCCCTTCAGCTGATTTCATGACCCTATTCATGTTCATTCACAAAAGCAAATTTTTGCATAAATGTTTAAGGAATGCTTGCTGTTCATAAAAGATATCCATAAGGTTTTAGAAAATATCTGCAAGAATTATTCTAGGTCTGGGAAACATGTCCCATAGAAGAGTCTAAAGAAGTTCAATCTTAGTGACTTTAAGAGAAAGTTATTTATTAACTTGATCCCAATCTATAAATACCTGCACGGAGAAGAGATTTCCAGTAGTGGACGCCCTTTAACCTAGTAAACAAAGGCATAAACGCCAATGGACAGAAGAAGCAGCTAACAAAATTCAGACTAGAAATAAAGCACACTTTTTAAGAATGAGTTTAATTAACCATTGAAACAACTTACTTAGTAGGAACATAGTGGCTTCTCCATCACATGAAGTCTTTAATTTAAGACTAAAGGAAAAGCTACAGCTCAAACAGAAGTTGTGGGCTTAATGCAGAAATTACTGGATGAGATTCTTTGGCCTACGGTTTGCAGGAGATTGGGAAAGATCACAATGATCCCCTCCGGACTTAAAACCTATCTATCTGTGTGAGACAGCAAGGATATTTGTGAGCAAACTCAATTCATTGTTCTTAGAAAGTAGCAGGCTTGGAACAGAAATAATAATTAAGTGGCTTAGCTGACCAATCAAACATGACAAATAGTTGACATGAACACATCACAAACAGCCAATAGTTTGAAATTTGTTTGCATAAACTGTGGGATAATTTAATTTGCAAAAACTAAAATCTATTGGTGAATAATTCACTACCAGGAAAAAAAAGCAGAATTCATCATATCAGTTATTCACCAGGAATACTAAATCAGCTGCACTGCACTGCACTGCACTGCACTGCAAGAGTGCTAGGCATAAAGATCAGAGCAGGAGTACTGGCTTTCTCGTATATCACAGGAATAAATGTACAGCATACCACTCCATAATTCTGTTCTATTGTTCTGAAACTACACCATTTTAGCTAAGGAGTACAAAATATTCTCTCTCCGACTGTGTATGGAGTTGCCACTATTGTATTATTCTGCAAGAAAGCTTTTATTTTTGAACGTTTATCCATCTCAAAATCCATTTTTAGGTCCCTAAAATATAAAAAAAGCAAGAGGAAAAAAGTTTTAAATTGCACATGTTAGAAGAGAATTAATAAAACATATGTGTGTGAAGACTGTTGCCAAATTATGATGTTTTGTGAACTAAAGAGTCCTATACTCCTGTCAGCGATATTATGTCTGACTGTTAATCACATGGAAATTGGTTCTTCAATGCCCTTCAGATGGGATGTGGCAATGCTCCCTCATCACTGCATAGCCACCAAAAGCTCAACTGCATCAAAAATTCATTAACGCAGCAGAGTAAGAAGGGTGCAGGAAGTATGGTGCATTAGAGGGGAATGAAGAAGTCCAGCAAAATCTGGTCTACATGACATGTTTCCTTTTCAAACCATGGACTACAAACATGAGAAGCAGTCAAATGAGAGTCCCATTCAATCACATCAGGCAATGGCAGACATCTAAAGTTTTGTAATGCTTATATACAAATGTTGTAAGTTTAGATAAGAGGTGTGAACTCAAATGCCTCATATTAAATGAGGATATTGATATATTAGGCATCACAGAAACTTGGTGGAATGAGGATAGTTAATGGGACACAGTAGTACAAAATATATTGGAAGGACAGAACAGGTTGTACTGTTGGAGGGAGAGAGGGGTGGCACTATATTTGAAAGGAAGTATAGAATCAAATGAAGTAAAAATTTTAAAGGGACCAAACTGTTTCATAAAATTTCAATAATATGACTATAACAGTAGGGTTATATTACCAACCACCTGATCAGGATGGTGACAGTGACTGTGAAATGCTAAGGGAGATTAGAGAGGCTATAAAAATAAAAAAAAGTACATAATAATGGGGATCCCATTCTGAGTGATGTGTAGCAGAGATAAAGTTTCTTGACACCTTAAATGACTGCTTTTTTTCGAGCAGCTGCTTCTGGAACCCAGGGGAGGAGAGGCAATTCTTGATTTAGTCCTAAATGGAGTATGGGTTCCAATTGGAGAAAGGAAATATAGCTGATCCGCTTGGAAATAGTGTCCATCACACAAGAAAATCATAGAATCATAGAATACTAGAACTGGAAGGGACCTCGAGAGATCATCAAGTCCAGTCCCCTAACCTAATGGGAGGACCAAGCACCATCTAGACATCTCTGTGACAGGAAATACACCACAGCAGCCCAACACTAGAAAGGGGAGCTACAAAAATGAGGAGATTGCTTACATGGAAAATAAAAGGTACAGTGCCAAAAGTGAAATCTTTTCAAGCTGGATGGAAACTTTTCAAAGACACCATAACAGAGGCTCAACTTAAATGTACATCCCAAATTAAAGTAAGAGAACCAAAAAAAAGTGCCACTGTGGCTTAACAACCAAGTAGAAGAAGCAGTGAGAGATAAAAAAAATCTTTTTAAAAGTGGAAGTTAAATCCTAGTGAGGAAAATAGAAAGGAGGATAAACTCCTGTCAAATGAAGTGTAAAAATATAATTAGGAAGGCAAAAAAGTAATCTCAAGAACAGCTAGCCAAACTCAAAAAGTAATAGCAATTTTTAAGTGCATCAGAAGCAGGAAGCCTGCTAAACAACCAGTAGGACCACTGGATGATCGAGATGCTAAAGGAGCACTCAAGGACATTAAGATCATTGCAGAGAAACTAAATTAATTCTTTAAAATGGTCTTCATGGCTGAGGTTGTGAGGAAGCTTCCCAAACTTGTACCAATCGTTTTACATGACAAATATCAGAAACTGTCCCAGATTGAGGTGTCATTAGAGGAGTGAATTTATAAAACTTGCTAACTGTGGTTTGTAACCTATACTTTAAATCATCTTCTGTACCAAATTACTGGAGAATAGCTAATGTGATGCTATTTTTTAAAAAGAGCTCTAAAGGTGATCCTGGAAATTACAGGCTGGTAAATCTAACTTCAGGATCTGGTAAATTGGTTAAAACTATAGCAAAGAACAGAACTGTCAGACATATAGATGAATATAACCTCTTCAGGGAGGGAAAGTTAACATGGTTCCTGTAAAGGGAAATTATGCCTCACCAATCTACTAGTGTTCAAGCATGTGGACAAGGGAGATAAGAAACAAAGGATAGGAATAAATGGTCAGTTTTCAGAATGGAGAGTGGCAACTAATGGTATCCCACAGGGGTCTATACTGGGACCAATCCTATTCGATACATTCATAAATGATCTGGAGAAAGGGGTAAACAGTGAGTTGGCAAAACTGGCAGATGATACTAAACTGCTCAAGATACCTAAAATCCAGAGAATTCTGGGAGAGCTTCTAAAGGCTGTCACAAAACTAGGTGACTGGGCAACAAAATGGTAGATGAGTTTTAATGTTGATAAATGCAAAGTAATACATGTTGGAAAACATCATCCCCAATATATATAAAATTATGGGGACTAAATTAGCTGTTAACACTGAAATATGTGTGTATATATATGAGTGAGTGAGAGATCTTGGAGTCATTGTGAATAATTCCCTGAAAACATCCACTCAATGTGCAGCAGCAGTCAAAAAAGCGATTAGAATATAAGAAATCATTAAGAAAGGGATAGAGAATAAGACAGAGAATATCTTATTACCTCTGTATAAATCATGTGTGCACATTTCCTGAATAATGGATACAGGTGTGGTAGCATCATCTCAGAAAAATATCTTGGCTTTGGAAAAAGTTGAGAAAAGGGCCAAAAGAAAGTTATTAGGGATATGAAATGGCTGCAATATGAGCAGAGCTTAAAAAAAGACTTGGACTTTTCAGCCTGGAAAAGAGATGACTAAGGGGGGATAGGACAGAGGTCTATAAAATCATGGCTGGTGTGGAGAAAGTAAATAAGGAAATGCTATTTCCTTGTTTCCATAATACAAGAACCACGGGTCACCAAATGAAATTAATAGGCTGCAGTTTTAAAATAAACAAAAGGAAGTATTTCTTCACACAACACATAGTCAACCTGTCGAAATCCTTGCCCGAGGATGTTGTGAATGCCAGGACTTTAACAGGATTCAAAAAAGGAGGTTGATAAATTCATGGTGGGTAGGTCCATCAATGGTTGTTAGCCAGGATGTGCAGGAATGGTGTCC
The DNA here is from genome assembly GCA_032595735.1 of Pelochelys cantorii. Lineage (NCBI taxonomy): Eukaryota > Metazoa > Chordata > Testudines > Trionychidae > Pelochelys > Pelochelys cantorii. The sequence goes on from CM064331.1 coordinate 32,858,727, forward strand.
CTGAATGGGCTACAGGGGATGGATCACTTGATGATTACCTGTTCCTTTCATTCCTTCTGGCGCACCTGACATTGGCCACTGTCGGCAGACAGGATACTGGGCTAGATGGACCTTTGGTTTGGCCCAACCTAGTATGTCCATTCGTGGGTTCTTAAAAATATCCACGTGTGTTTAAGCATCCTCTCAGAGGGATTACAGGTATGCATGAGTTGGAGGATGCCAACATGAATATAGCATGGGTGATACTCTTAATATGTTTCAGAGGGATCTGGACTTCTAAAACTCCAGTCATATGAAGAAGTGGGTTGTGCCCACGAAAGCTCATGATACCATGTACATGGATTGTTAGTCTTTAAGGTGCTACTAGTCTATTTGTTGTTTTTAAAGTTTTTACTGTTAATATAGCTACGTCATGCAGAGACAGAAGTTTTCTACTATAATTGGAGGTTCTTGTGTAATTTCCCAACACTTTTTAGCATATGTAATTATTTTGACCATGCTCCCTGTTAGCTGTATGCTGTCAAAAGCCCTATTCTTCCATAGTGAAGATATGGCCCAATTGTGGGTCTACAGAAACTGTATGGCAGGTAAATTCTTCTCTTCTATTATTCAGATGTGGTATATATGCCCCTTACAGTGAATTTCTTTACGCAAGAAATAAAGTTTACCAAGGTAGTAAACAATGTCATTACTTAGTATGATGACATCTGAATATTGAAATGTACAGCCATCTGGATTGCGTCCTGCTGCTTTGAAACTTTTTGTAAAAGATCACTTTGGACTGCAGCACATTTTAAAAGATAGCTACTTAAATGCCAGCAGCAGAGGAAACCAATTACCATGGGTTGCACTACTTATTCTGCAGCCCTAATATGAGGCAGCTCAGAGATGTTATGGTGGCAGAGAGATTTTTATAAAATGGTTTTTCAGATAGGTTAAAATTCAGGTTTGTCAGTTTCCTGAAGGGATCCCTGTGGCAAAAAATGTTTCTTTTCATAGGTCACAGTTACTTTATTTCAGATAGCCCTTTTCTTCATAAAGACATTACATACTCCAAGGATCAATCTGTTAAAGAGTGAGTCCTATTTTAGTCATGCCCCATTGTATAAGCCTACTCAGATCAGACTCAATGAGAACCCCTCAAAGGCTCCTTAACATTGGTGTAATTCATCTTTTTGGCTGACCTATTAAGGCTTGTATTTTGAGGAAGCTCAGTAACAAATGAGCCTTCAGAATAATGCTACTGGCTCAATGACCTTGATATGAACACAAGGCCACATTGGTGTGGTTCTACCCAGCACAAACTAATACAACATATTTCTGTTTCTCTTCCACTTTTTCTGCCATTAAGAATATGAGAGAAATGCTTCAGTGAACTGGTAGGGAGACTAAAATGTTACAAGCTATATGACCCAGATATGGGCTGCTTACATGTCACATCCCATCAGTATGTGACAGCTGCACTGTAGGGCAAAGTTAATTTGCCCTGGAAGTTTAAAATCAGCATACAATTGTTTTCATTCACAGACTGATCAGAAGAGGGAAATGAAAATGACAAATTTTGCAATATGTGCAAACAGTAACATTTTGTGGTATGTGTGTCACTGCCCCAAGTCAAGTTGGCTCTTACTGATCACTGCTCTGCTACAACCAACCAACCACAATTTGGTATTTCAGATCAAATGGATTTCTTGCTCAGTCTGTTAAGTATGTTACATTTAAAAGTCAGCTCGAGCCAGGGATGCGTCATCCCTGGATGGGATAGTATTGCAGTATCTAGACAGGATGATCATCAGCTAAATGCTAAGAAATCCCGTCCATCTGCCCTTCAGTAAAAAGGCTGGAATTTAGCAGAAACACTAATGCTTGTGTGTGCTTTTAGTGCTTTCTTGGTGTTAGCTTTAGCTCTTATTAGAGATGCAGGGATTTGAGTTTAATGCGGACCTCCCTCACTCCCAGAACAAAGAGCAGAGCAAAGGTGGTATGGAGGCCCCTACCTTCTCTCCCCTTTTCTCTACAGCTCATGCTGCTGCACTCTGGTTCAGGAGACAGACACCACCCCACTGCTGCACCCTGTTAGTGGTTGGAGCCAGAGAAGGCAGAGGTGAGACTTTGTGCTCAGCTTCTTTCCACTGCTCCCTATGGAAAAGGATACTCAGGGACTGCTGCAGTGCTGAGATAAGACAAACACTGAAGATCGACTCTTCTCTACTACTCCTTGTGGCAATGTGATTGGCTGAAGAAATGGGGGAGAAGGGGTGAAGACCAACCTCTCTGCTCCAGGACTAGATGGGAATCAGGGAAGTGGTAACTGTTAAGCTCCTGTGCAATTCTTTTGAATATGCAATAAAATAAAAATCCTCCCACCTGGAACCAACAGATCTTGAAAGTCAGACACAATGTGTCTGTTCTGCAGCCACGGGCTGTTGCTGAACAAGATTTATTCCAGCTAATTTGACCCTGAAACAGTGAAGTCACAGCCATACCAGCTAGCTGCCAGAGTAACTCACTAAAGGCTGTAGGTTGACTTGTACAACCCATCATGAAGCCAGTACTGCCCTGTCTTTACTGCTGCAGTGTCCTAGCTAGCATAGGTGCCCCGACTCCATACTTGCTTCAGGGCTCAAGCAGCTATGGAAAAAAATGGTATTCAGCACTCAGAGCTTGAGTGTGGAATGTGATGAGCTCTGTGCTGCTCAGAACTCTTGTCTTTGTTTATAAACAGGCAGGATGATTAAGATAAAATGCTTGTCATTAAATTAAATTAAGGATCCACAGATGATCCTGAAAGCATTTCCCAGCACTCACGTTAAAAGATAATGAAATAAAGGGTGGGAGTAAATGGTCCATTTTCAAATTGGAGAGGAACAGAGGTGCCCCCTGCAGGGCTCATAATGGGCTGGGATCAGTGCTGTTCATCATATTCATAAGTGGTCTGCAAAGAGAGAAACAGTGAGGTAGCAAAGTTTGCAGAGGATACAAAATACATCAAGATAGTGGAGTCCAAAACAGACCAGAGAGGGAGTTACAAAGGGATTTCACAAAACTGGGTGACTTGGCAATAAAATGGCAGATAAAATTCAATGTTAAATGCAAAGTAATGCATATGGCAAAACATACATACAAAATGATGGTGCCTAACTTAGCTGCTATCCATCAAGAAAGATTTTGGAGTATTTCCAGTAGCACTATATTTTCAAAATACTGTAAATTCTCAATGTACCTGTATCATCCCCAACAATGGAATTCTCATTTTCCAGCTTCAGAAGACTTAAAAATTATCTCCCGTCAATGTGACAGATACAAATGAATAAATGTAGCTGTCCTTACTGTACTTCAACATACCAGGGATCCTACATATAAATAAGATTGCAGATAGTTTAATTCAGAAAGCTAGTGAGACACTGTCTTTAAACTGGGACATTAGTAAATACAGTTTGTGGGTGACTGCAGTGATTTTAGTATACTATAATTCATGATAATGTAATTATGTAGATTAGAACAACTGAATCACTATTAACATGGAAAAGATACCTATCAGACACATTCAATAAATAGAATATGAAAGTGTGTAAATATGCTGAAAATAGTCTTCCCACAAAACTGACTCACCCCAAACACACTCACAACTCTTCAAAAGCACTTACTTGTAAAAACAAACAAGTCAGCATGAGGCCTAGATAGCTAGATTAAAGATAGTTTGGGTGTGTCTCCATGAGCTGAAATCACATCTTGATTCCATTATAAATTATACCCCCACACAGAAAAATAAAGCATTATACAAGTCTGTGGTGGCATATGCATTCCCTGACACCAATGTGACTATATTCCAGGATGCGGATGCTGCCTCCTCAGCCATGAGGTAGCTGGCCATCTCTATAGTCCATGAATCTTTCCTTGTCTCAGAGTAACCCCGAGTCCATAAGCACCCCTGTGAGCAGGGCAATGAGGGCCAATGGTCAGAGTCCGTATACATCCCCTTGGTTCAGGGCAGTGTGGCCTACTGGCCAGAGTCAGTAACTAGCCCTCAGTTCAGGACAGTTCTGGTCTACTGGCCAGAACCAATAAATAGCCCTCAATTCGGGGGCAGTGTGGCCCACTGGACAGAGTCAGTAAATAGCCCTCATTTCAGGGCAGTGTGCCGTACAGGCCAGAGTCAATATGGTCAGGGCTAACACCTAGTAGGGGGACCCAGGCCCACCCTGCTCCATTGGGTCCCAACCCCGAGCCCTGTGAGCAGCAGAATGGGCTGCCTCTCTCCATTGTATAGTCTAAAAAAGTTATCTTTATAGAAGTTCAATAATGAGCCTTCTTTCCCACATGGGGAATTAAGGGAGTGTAAGGAGCCTCCTTTTTCTCCTGTACATGGTCTATCTGTATTAGCAGAGCCTGTGGATGGAGAATGATCTGGCTGGATGTTGAGACTAAAGCTTTAGTCACCCAATACTGAAGCCACCACAGAGGGCAGCCATCTATTCTGCATCATCCCTTTTGCTGGCACAGACGATTTTCTCTTGGGAGCATGGGGGAAGCAAGAACCAGATTGTTACTGTCAATGTTGAGAACTGACTCTTACTCTACTCCTCTGGAAGTGCAAGAATGTTCTGCTTTTCACATGGGCCAGACTTCAGGATTACAAACCATCCCTTGATGAGCAGGGAGGGAGACAAACAAAAAGGCAGAAGGAAGAGTGTGACGGGGAGTGCATACCCTGCACTGAAGGGGGAACTACGACTCTGTGGGCGGAGGAAGTCCTGCCCCTTTACCCAGACTGGGCATGCTCGAAGTGCTGGAACAGTATAAAAGGCAGCAGAGCAGCTAAGTCTGGGTGGACCAGCGAAGGAGAAGGACCTCCTGCCAGAGCTCCTGAACTGCTGCGGCCAGCAGCAAGAACCGGAGACTCAGACTTTAAGGTCAGAAGGGACCATTATGATCATCTAGTCTGACCCCCTGCACAATGCAGGCCATGGAATCTCACCCACCCACTCCTGGAATAATCCTCTCACCTATATCTCAGACACTGAAGTCCTCAAATAATGGTTTAAAGACCCCAAGATGCAGAGAATCCTCCAGCAAGTGATCCGTGCCCCATGCTACAGAGGAAGGTGAAAAACCTCCAGGGCCTCTGCCAATCTACCCTGGAGGAAAATTCCTTCCCAATCCCAAATATGGCAATCAGCTGAACCCTGAGCATGTGGGCTAGACTCACGAGCCAGACACCCAGGGAAAAGTTCTCTATAGTAACTCCTATCATCCAACCATTGGCCTATTTACCACTGATAGTGAAAGGTGAATTAATTGCCAAGATCATGTTATCCCATCAAACCATCCCCTTCATAAGCCCATCTAGCTTAATCTTGAAGCCAGATAGGTCTTTTGCCGCCACTACTTCCCTTGGAAGGCTGTTCCAGAACTTCACTCCTCTAATGGTTAGAAACCTGTGTCTAATTTCGAGTCTAAACTTCCTGATAGCCAGTTTATATCCATTTGTTCTTGTGTCCACATTGGTATTGAGCTTAAATAATTCCTCTCCCTCCCTGGTATTTATCCCTCTGATATATTTAAAGAGAGCAATCATGTCTCCCTCAGCCTTCTTTTGGGTAAACAAGCCAAGCTCCTTGAGTCTCCTTTCATAAGACAGGTTTTCCATTCCTCGGATCATCCTAGTGGCCCTTCTTTGTACCTGTTCCAGTTTGAATTCATCCTTCTTAAACATGGGAGACCAGAACTGCACACAGTATTCCAAATGAGGTCTCACCAATGCCTTGTATAACGGCACTAACACCTCCTTATCTCTACTGGAAATACCTCGCCTAATGCACCTCAAGACCATATTAGCCTTTTTCTTGGCCATATCACATTGGCGGCTCAGTCATCCTGTGAGACCTGGGAGACAGCCACAATGCAAACCCCACGGAATCCCAGGGAGAACCAGCTGGAGGAAAGCCGGAAGACCCAGCTACCACTTGGGACATTGAACCAAACAAAGCAATAGGAAGTAGCCCAGGGACGGTGCAGGAGCAGCCTCTCCCGCCCAGGTATCCTCGGCGTGTTTCGGCTGGATACCCCGCCGAGGGAGTGGCAGACTGTGCTGCTAATCACAGGGCCCTGGGTTGGGACCTGGTGGAGCATGGTGGGCCCAGGTCCCCCTACTGGGGTGCTAGCCCCAACTGCACTGACCCTGGTTATTAAGCCATATTCCCCTGAACTGAAGGCTATTCATTGACTCTGGCCAGTAGGCCATACTGCTCTAGACCAAGGGTTATCATTTATTGACTCTAGCCAGTAGGCCATACTGCCCTGGACTGAGGGCTACCATTTATTGACTCTAACCAGAAAGGAATACTACCCTGAACTGAGGGATATTTTAACTCTGGCCATTGAGCCATGCTGCCTGGCGAGCCGGGCTGCTTATAGACTCGGGGTTGCCCAGAGACTGACAAAGTGTTACAGATTATAGTGATGGCCAACCCTCTTTTGGCAGAGGAGGTGACGTCCGCACCCTGAAATTAGATCACCCCAGTGACGGGGAGTGCATACGCCGCCACAAAGAGCCAGATTAGGGTACTTTCAGAAGACAATTGAGACACATTCAATCACTCAGTAAAACTAATTGCCTTCTACTGTCATTGCTGCTGTTCCCCCCCATAGTCCTCCTCCCATATTATTTTCCCCCTTAGTGGATAGTTTGTTAGACAAAGGGTAAATACATTTTAAGTCTACCTCTCATTTCCACATACAGAGAAATATCATTGCTTGAGCAAGATACAACAATATCAACACTACCCATGCTGCCTGAACAATTCCATGTCATTCAACCATATACTTGTTTAATAAATAAGGTGCTTTCATCCAGAGCAATCTTACTACAGAAAGATGGTCCAGCATATTTTGGAAAAAGTCCCGTTTTTAAAACCCTGCGCTATCTCCTCAATTTGGACTACTTGAAAGCTATAATTGAGATAATTTATGTTTTTCTCCACTATGCTGATGTCCACAATGTATCACAAACAGCAAAGAGGAAATGACAGCTACTAATATTCAAAATACTACAGCATCATAGCCTTCCTTTCTTCTCCTGCTATCTGCTTTTCACCAGTCCTCATCCATAAAATATCTAACTAGCCAGCAGGGGTCCTCTTCTTTTATGGCTATCTTGGAATTTCAAGCATGATTTACATTTCTTTGATGTGTATTGGTCTCTGAATCATTAGCTATTTCACACTTCCTGAGACATGAAATTCAGAACAAGAATGTTAAAACGAAAAATGTAAGCTGTACAGCAAAGACCGCTGGGAAATAAGAAAGAATGAAATGACGACACAAGGGATAAAACTTGAGGCTTTTCTTGACAGCATTAGCTGTACAGCTGACTACAAAAAAAAAATCTACACTATTTTTTCCTTTCAGAAGTAATGGTAAAAATGTAGAATTTTGTTAGTTTACCAAAAAATTTAAACCTCACTAATTTTACTATGGACATTACAACATGTTTAAATGGGCACTAGAAAGATGAAAGTAGCATATGGTTTCTTGTTGATCTACTCTTCACCCTGTCTGTGAATCTATGGCTTAATCCCACTTTCACTGAAGTCAATGGAAAGAATTTCAGAGACTTCTCCTGGAGTTGGAACAGGTCCAAAAAGTCTATAGGAAATGCTCTCTGCTGGAATCCCAAAAGAAGTGTTCAGCTAAAACTTGATGCAGTAGAGTTACTGTACTGTCCTTGCAGATGTGCTTTAATTCATTAGTGTCACCAGCTGTGCTAGAATTTAAGGGTGAGGCAGCACTACATCTGGCACTAGGATTGTCTGGGCAGCACTTAAAAGCTCTTCTAGATATTTTAACTGAAAGCTAGGAAGATTATAATGGTATTTCTATTACCCGAACCAGTGATGAAGCTGTTCTACATAAAAAATGTGACTTCTTACTCATTTAGTTTTAAGGTTAGCCTCCATAAAAAATTACTTCTCCAGAGAAATCATCTTAATCTACATAATGAGGAGCCAACAAGAGCCATAAAATGTAAGAAGTGCAATCTGTTGTCTCCCTCATGTATTTATTCAGAGAAAATATTTAACACTAGGATCTTAGCATACGGGATAAGTATATATGCAAATTGTTACAAATTTCAAATTTCCTGTCATGATGCAGAATGTTTAATTCCTCTTGGAGGTAGCCTTTGTGCATTCTCACTCATGACTTCTAGGTCTGATCATCCTTTCACATATTCCCAAGGGGCAAAGTAGTCTTGAGCTTATATAGCCCAATTAATATCAGAAGGTAGCATCCTAGTTGTACTTGAATTGGACCAGCATCTCTCAATGAGCTTCCTAAAATTTTATTCTGGGCTGGAACAAATTAAACACAATATGCTACATGTCAAAAGGCAGTGTATGTTTGACTAGAGCAGTATAGCAGGATTCAGCATTGGTATGGTACATGCTGCTGGTTGCATTGGGAATTAACTCAATTCTCAACTGGGTATCCCCTTCCTGCTGGAGTCTCGCCCTCTATTGCTCTGAATTCTCTCTCTAGCTCTCCTGAACATGCCCAGCTCTGCTCTGCCTAGGGTGCTTTCTCTCAGGGAACCAGTTCTGCATCCTCATTGGTCATGACCCAGCTGTTCACTGCTCTGCTGAGTAGTTCCTTATAAACAGGGCTGCTTCAGCAAGCCACTAACTCCATAATTGGCTGGGGCTCTGTTCAGGCTCCTTCCAGCTTGCTTTATCCTTTCTGGCCAAACTGGGGCAACTGCCCCACTACTAGCATTTACAAAGTCAACTAGATTGGGGGTGGGAGGTGGGAATCAGTGAATGAATAGCCATTTCTATTTATCACCTTTTTAATTGGATCAAGCTATGAATTGAGACCTCAATTACTTATAGTACCTTAGGGTGTTAAAGCCACTCTACAGGCATCAAGGTGATATCTATACCATGTCTTTAATATTTCCATCATGAAAATCTGCAGATTTGCTTATTATGTGATGCTGTTTACAGAACTATCACTTCTTTCTCTAAAATCATTTCTAGATCTGATTCTTGCTTTGAGAGGGCTGTTCTACCATCTTGTTAACTGGAACATCTCAGCCAACATTCCTGGAGATTTTACTGTTCAATAAACCTTCCAAAAACTCTGAATACCCATCCTGAAAAAGGAAAACTCTTGTCATTGTAACTGGAATTGATGTGTTTCTGGTCCATATTAATGTGGCCCATTTCACCTCTTCCTTGGAGTTCTACTTTCGTGAACTCTTGAGTTTGCCTGAAGGGACTGAGGAACTTGGAGGTATACACTCTTTTCACAACGTTGGCTATGAACATTCAGTACCATGAAAGGGCACTCACAACATCCCAACAAGTACTGTTTTCCAGAAAAAGTTTCCAAAGCCTAGAAGGACTGAGGGAGGAGAGTGGCAGATACCATCCAAATTTGGATGTGCAGGGGCAACATCCTCAAAGAATCAGTTACTGTGGTAAGTAACTTTTCTTCTTTTCTGATCTGAGTAATAGCATTAGAGTCTTTCTGGCTAGCTTGCTGCATTTGATTGATAGCTATTAAATTAGGTTTTACCTCCTCGGTTCTGTCCAGATTAAATACATTTATAGCACAGCATGACACAATGAGACAAAGGAATAAGTGGCAATTACTTCGTCTATTTTAGTCACCTTCATAGTTAACAATCATTTAAACATTGAAAGGGAAGAAAATCACCTGTGAGAGTTTGAAGAAAATGGAATGAATTGGATCAGGCTATGTTTCCTCTACAACAGTTTGCAAATAATACTAGACAGAAGATGCAGTTTGTAAAATCTTGAGAATGACTTTTAGACAGAGAACAAAAAAAAAAAAAAAAAGGATTAAATATGCAAGACCATGTCAGTTTAAACATGTTGAAATCAGAGATACAAAAATCAATGAATTTGGCCCATTGTGTAACTTAAAATAGTATTTTAGGGTGTTTTTTGTTATTTTAACATTATGAGGATGGTGACTTCTCATAGCATTAGAATAGAACATACATACAAATTCTGGGTCCCCTGCCTGTGAATAACTGCATCTTATGTACACACTTGCTCATCTGGCCATTTGTACATGGCCTGGGCCATATATAGAAATGGTTTCCTAAGGCAAATATTCTGCAGCAAGACAGGCACATCCTGTCAGTGACTGCTGACAGATAGGTGGCACATACATTTCAATTCATTCACATGGCACATACATGAAGGTGATGTGGCATTCATAAGTAGAGGAATACTCAGCAGTTCCTCCTCCACACCTCTCCCCAGGATCCTAGGACTCAAGCCAGGCAATCATACATCACAAATTTTGTGGGACCACATGCAGTTCTTTGGTGCTGGTGTGATAAGAAAAATGTGAATGTAAAAATATGCTAGGCAGCCAATCAATCAGGTTTCTGTTTCAATCTTGAAGAGAGAGGGCTTTTTTTCTGATCGTCTAGATCAGGGCTACTCAACTTTAGAAGCCCCAGGGCCACAATGATACTCACAGCACATGTGGAGGGTCGCAACTTAAGTGTGGTTGCATATACATGCAAATATATGTGCAAATAGCTTCTTTCACAAAGATTAAAGCAAGCCTGCACAACACACAGGCCCCATTTAAGTCAGTTGTGCTGATATTAATAAAATGCAATATTTACCCCATTTCCACCCATATGACAGCACTTTTAATGAGCAATGACAGTCTAGGAATTTAACTACTAAAACACACTTCAACCGAAGACCATTATATTGACTACTCTTTTGTTTTGGATCCCATCCATGGACCACGTGTTGCGCTCCGCATAAACCCAAACCCTACCGCGGGCCACAAACAAATGGGCCGCGGACCACATGTGGCCCATGGGTCGCATGTTGAGTAGCCCTGGTCTAGATAATAGTCAACTAGCTAGAAAATTCCAGTGTACTGATCTCTCATCCATTCCTTCTTTCTCCTCCAGAGATTCATATTTGTTTGGATATGCCTCCTGGTCAAACAGCTGAAGATTGCAGTTCTTAGTAGAACTGGATGATTTTTTTTCCAAAATGTGATTTCAATTTAAAATCTGGTCAATTTTAAAACAACACACACACGGGTGAAAAAATACCTGAAACAGTCAAAACAAACAAGTAAAAACTATAAAAAAGTTTTAAGTATAAGAGGGGTAGCCATGTCAGGCTGAATCTGCAAAAGTGACAAGGAGTTCTGTGGCACCTTATAGACTAACAGATTTATTGGAGCATAAGCTTTTGTCGGCAAAGACCCAATTCGTCAGATCAGACTAGGACCCCCACCAGAGCTAGTGCCTACAAGCTGTAGATACTGAGGCAGTTACAGTGTTGCCTCAGACACAGAACACTTTGCAGACTACTGGTATCCTAAGGGTTTGGATGCAGAGTAAATAAAATGGTTACTTACCTCTCGTAATTCTTGTTCTTCGAGACCCATTGCTCATGTCCATTCCATCTAGGTGTGTGCACACCATGTGCAAGTGTTGTTGGAAAGTTTTTCCCTTAGCAGTATCCATTGGGCCAGCATGGGAGCTCCCTGGAGTGGCGCTGCCATATATCAGTGGATATATACCCCCACTGCCCCTCTGCTCCCCTCAGTTCCTTCTCACCGCCTGTGATGGTCATTGGAACCAGCTTTGCTCTTACTACTGCAAGTGCAACTTAGCAGTTATTTGTTATCTTGTTAGTTTTTTTTACTGTTAATTGTTCTTATCTTCTGTAAATAGTTGTTCTTATCTAGTGTAGATAGTCCGTTGTTGGCTTGGGGCTCACTTTGCATCCTCGGATTGGCACCTGGAGCGGGGCATGCCCGGGCCCCAAGTCTTCAAACCCTGCATCAAGTGTCAGAAGCCTATGCCCTGTGGGGACCTCCATGAAGCCTGCTTAAAGTGCCTTGGGGAGGCTCACCTGTCCATCTCCTGAAAAATATGCAGGGGTTTTAACCCACAGACCAAGCAAGAGAGAGTCCTCCTTGAAGATTCTCTTTATGGAGGCAGCCCTCCATCCAGCACTGGACTCTGCACTGGCAACTCAAGTATCCCAGCCTCGGTTCGTGACACCCAGCCATTCACACGCGTCTCTGGCACCGTGTAGACCTCAGAATGGGTTGCAATCTCCTGTGCCTCAGAAAAAAGCAGAGACCTAGCAGGGGCAGGTCTCCATTGAGGCACATGCCGAAAGTATGCCTTCAGTTGGGGCACATGGCACCGACAGGATTGGCAACCACGTCTTTGGTGTCGCTCCCATGCTTCCTCCGATCGGGGGCGGGCCCCTCCAACAAACCCCAAGACCCTCACCAGGGGTTTTGAAGGTGAGCCCAAGGACAACCTTTCTTGAATTGTCTACACCCTTTCTACCATGCCTAGGTGTCCATTACTTCAGATCGTTGGATCCTAGAAATGGTAGGGAGTGGTTATGCCATCCCATGGTAGGGAGTAGTTATGCCCTCCCAATTCCCTACCCTGTCCCTTTTCAGGGACCCCCTCCCCCACCCCCATGAGCATCTCGCACAAAGAGGTGCAACAGCTCCTAAATCTCGGAGCAGTGGAAGTGATCCCCCTGGAGTTCAGGGACAAGGGATTCTACTCCTGGTATTTCCTGGACTCCAAGGCGAAGGGTGGTTTCCAGCCCATCTTAGACATCAGGGACCTCAATGCCTTCATCATCAAAACCAAGTTCAAGATGGCGATGTTGGCATATATCATTCCCTCCCTCAATCCCAGAAACTGGTACGCTGCCCTCGATCTGAAAGACACCTACTTCCACATTTTTATTGCCTACCCCGCATCACAGGAGGTTCCTGCACTTTACTGAGAGCCAGGGCCATTACCAGTTTACGGCCCTTCCCTTCCGTGGAAGGGGCATTGCTGACAGCATCTTACCCTCAGTGGCACATTGAGCGTGCCATATGTCACCCACACCTCCTCAGGCAGCCCTAAGAGCTGCTCAGAGTGTGCTGCATAGTGATTCAGCAGTGAATTAAAGAGCTCAGGGCTCCAGGCGTTGCTGCTGTTGCAGCAGCAACAGCCGCTAGAGCCCCAGGCTCCACTGAACCACCAGACTCCAGGGCATTTGCCCTCTCCCCCATCATCAGGCCTGGCTTGCTTTCCCATTTTACCATGCAATTATAAAATTAATCAACTGGAATATAAATATTGTACTTACATTTCAGTGTACAGTATAAATAAGTCCTTGTCTGTATGAGATTTTAATTTGTACTGACTTCACTAGTGCATTTTAGGTTTCATTTTGCCAAAGGGAAAGAGATCTTCTACTCTTCCTCAGACCAGAGTGGATTGAGGGCACCAGTGGCTAGATCCACAAAGGTCTTAGACACCTAACTGGTACTTAGGCACTTAAGTCCAACATTTAGGCTCTAGAGAGCCTCCTTGACTGCCCCCTAAATCCATAGCACCTACATTTCCATGATTATAGTCCCTTATTCACTTAAGTTTCTGTGCAAGCATGAATATGGCTGCCTCTGTCTAGGTAAATGGGAGCTGAGGCACTAACTCAGGGCTCCAGATTCCACTGGGTATCAAGGTATCTTAAAGTTAGGTACTGCAATGTTGAGCATTGTAATGCCTTAAATTTCTTTGCAGATTTAGCCCTGAGACTACCATCCCCAGTACTTAAAAGGCATTCTGGTTTAATATTTATGCTCTAGCCCTTTTTTCCAGGTAATCTTCACAATAGATGTATGAATACTTAATGTTGAAGCCATTTCAGTATATCAGACACTGATCATTGATAATTCATTCCAAGTTTATTTTTCATGTGCAAGTGTCATATTGTTGAAATAAGTAATCATTTTCTTTGTGCTGGTCTCTCAAGGAATTTTAAACAAAGCCACAATAATTGTGCAGTTATTTCAGTCATGCCTAGTAGTTTTCTACTGTATTAAAAAGGTATTAATTGCTGACAGTGATGGGGAAAATGTACGTATGTCTTCTTGATGGAGCTTTTACTTATTTTCAGTCAACATAATTACCCTTTATTAACACGTCTTATCTAAACAATAGCCTACTTTTTATTTATCCCACTAATAATTTGACATTCATAATTACCTAATGTTTGTGCTGTAACAACTGCAATGAACAAACAAGATGGATTACGTGAGAAAAAACATGATATGCTGATTTTCTTCCCCAAAATATTTAATTCAAGTGTAATACAGCAATACCAACTGTATGGTGTTTCACAAATAATAAACAAAACACCAGAATTTTAAGCAATACCTATAAAAGTAAAGCCACTATCAATGGAGTGGATTCATAACGTAGTTTTGTGTTTGATAGCTCCTAACTGTTAGCCACCTCATATTTTATGAGGAGAGCTGGGTGCCTAGACAAGGAACTCAAAGAAGCCAGCAAAGCTGAGCAATAACCACATAAGCTTTTCATGAATGAAATGTAGAGAAAAAGAATTGGAGTGTTAGTGATCAGCTCCATAAAGGAACTTAGGGGCTTGACACTCAGGCCAAAAGGAAGCACCTGTCGCAGCTTGAATCACAACACTGAACCCTCTCAGAGTTAGGAGAATGTCAGCCTTTGTTGTGAAAAAGCAGAGCTACTCCACCCCAATACCCCAGTGGTCAGAGCACTTAACTGGGATGTTGGAGACCCATGTTGGAATTGTTGCTCTGTCTCATTGGAATAGAGTTGAACCCCAGCCACCCACTGACTACCAGGCTATTGGCTGTTTTGTAGCCTGTTGGAAATGCTCCACTTTGCAGAAATAATTAAATATTTATGGAATTTCAGTGTGCCACAGAGTGACTCCATAGCCAAATGGTTAGGTCACTCCCCTGTGAGATGGGGGCCATACATTCTAGTCCCTGCTTAGCTATAAATAGGGGAACAGCTTCAAAAGAAAAGATGAGGGAACAAACCCCAGCATATCCAGCAGCCCTCAGGGAGGTAAGAGACCTGTGTTCAGCTCCTTGTCCTAAGTCTGCTACTTGGTGGTGTCAGGACTTAGGCCTTGCCTATCCTGTGAAGTTAGAAAAGCAGCAGTTGCCTTCTGTCAACCTAAGCATGTGCTCATCTACACTCAAATTTGTCTCCTGCTAGTGTAAGAATCCCATTATGGCAGTAATACCACCACTGTCAATGGGATGAGCCATGGTCCATGTATTATGGTCAATACAGTCTGAGTGTAGACACAGCATGAATCCTCTACAAACTGTCCTCACATACACCACTCTGGCCACAAGTGTGACCTTCTCAGCCCAGGGGTCTTCCCTCCCCTGTGTATTTTAGAAATGTGTTTTCCTGATTGATCAGCTTAGTGAGCACACCTAGCAGCACCCCTGTTATGTGCAACAGCCCAATCAACTGTCATGATCTTGAGAAATGATCTGAAATAGGATGAAATTCAGTGAGGTCAATGCAAAGCACTACTGTTTGTACAATTGGTCTTTCTTTCCTAACACAAAAGGGGAAATAACTGCCTAGGAAGGAATATAAAGAAAAGGATCTGAAGGTTATAATGATCACAAACTATATGTGGAACCTCTCTGGTCTGGGATGCTCTGATCTGGCAACATCCAGACCAGGGAGCCCAAAATTCTCCAGTTCAAAACTTATCAGTGCTGAGTAGAGTAGAAGAAATACTTATTGTCTTGCTTACAATTCTCCTGCTAATATCTCTCAGAATGAGGTTTGCTTTTTTTGCAACATTATTGCGTTGTTGATTCACATTACTCGGGTCCGGGACACTCTGCTCTGGCAATATCTGTGGTCCAGCAGGACCATGATGCTGGTGGACCAGAAAGCCCAAGGAGCCTAGTGGCAGGGAACAGAGCTGGGAGCCAGATGGCCCAGGCCCAAGGGCAGCAGCAGCCCCAGGACAGCAGTAGGGGAGCCCTGACAGGTCTTTTGATGGACCCCGGGAGAGCCCAGAGTCTGTCAGCAGAGGGGCAGAATTGACCTCCCTAGGTCTGGCAAACTTCCTTGTTATTTCATGAGGGTGCAGGACCGGGGAGGTCCAATCTGTAATATGAATACACCACACAATGTATTGTCACAAGCCCCCTTAGTGAGTTCACACTGCACTGATACAAGTAGCCAAGTGTGCAGGTGCACCAGTGATATACTAACTGTGGCAGTCCTGTGCTCATTTTACTTGCATCATCCAAAGTCTGTCGTATAGACATTGCTTTAGGCAGGTTTGCATACACTCACCAATGTAAGCTTAGGCACTTCAGGGACGTTATCAGCAGAAAGGTATGGGTTAGGCCATGGATGGAACAATTTGTATGGGAAGCAGGGTGCTGAGAGCCATTAAACCGAAGTGTAAATCCTGTATAGGATGGAAACCACTTCAAGCCAGCAGGTGCTCCACTACCACCTGCACTGGAGTTCCAGCACCTATGGGATAGGTGGCAGCTGAGTAGTGGCTTTGTAAATGTCACTGATATCTAAAAAGGCAGTTAGGCACCTGAGTCCCTCCATAAATCTAGCCATTTGTGACTGAAAAATTGAATCTTTTTCATTGCTTATGTATTATAATTCGTTCTCTTGTGACTTAGGAAAGTGCACTTTATTACTAACAACATGTCCTACACAGATATTTGAATACTGTTATATTAAACAGCAGGATTTAATCTCTCCAAAGTTCATCTACATTAGTAAATATTATGCAGGATGATTAATTCCCTATGCCAAATTTATCCTACATTACCAAATTCAATAAAACAAAGAAAGCTAATGGCACTTCACTACTAATACCATGAGTAAACTTCATCCAGTGTTTGAATTATGCTAATGCTGGGCCTCACAGTTTTAAGAAGCAACTCTGATGCCTCTGATGGGAGATCAGATTAAAACGAAGGTGGACTCTTCCTTCTGGAAACTAAATTCTTTCATCAGCATTATAAAATAAAGTACTGTGGTTTGCTATGAAGCTTGATATGACACTTTAGTCACACAATTTATATTACAGTTTACATCAGCAGCATGGCTTTAAAGGCTTCTATATATGTTTATACTGAATGTGGGGATTCACAAAAACCTATATTCCTAGTGTTTGGGGGGCTTTTAGCAAAGATTTTTATTCTTCACACATACCTGTGTCTTACTGTACCTCTGCTTTCATACATTATGCAAAGCCTTATTTATAAAGGGCTCTGTTAAGACTCTTGCCCATATTGGGGGCAATGTGCAGCAGCGCTGTCCACAGCCTGTGGCTTCCAAAGGGACTCTCATACAGGGGGAGTGAAAAGCTGCCGTAAATCTTTAAAGCAGAGTATCTGTGCCTGTCTGATGCTGGCCAGCTCTGCTAGCTGGTGCAAGAGTTGGAGGTCAGTTTGTGACCATTTCCTTCTAGTGCTTTTAGACAGCCCTAGCCACACATTGACCTTGATCTCAAGTTAGTGTAAGTACTTCAGTTGTGGCAGCAGTAACTTCCATAGGTATCTGCTCATTGCACTCTCCTTCTGCATTTATGCAGCCACACACTGGCTACACTCTGGTCCAGACTTAAGGAACGGCCCCATTTAGCTTCTTCAGTCAGCAAATTTGCAGTAGCCAGAGCAATACAGAGATAAACGCTCCATTTAATCATCCATCTATGAAATACTGCACATTATACTTCCACTTCCTTGGTATGTTACTTATTCAAGAACATTGTGGCTCCTTTTCAAATGACAAACTGTACAATCAAAGTATGAACACAGAAACTGAACTCAAATTAATGCCATGATATTCCCATTACTTGAAAATTTAACAGAACAAGACTACTGATACCCTAGCTCTAATGCTTCTTATACTTAAATATTTATCATTTTCTTCATGAATTTCAAATTATGAATAACTATGCTGGTTCATAGACATTTATAACTCAGTGTTTTCATCTAATATTTTCTATGGGCTACGTTATTATTAAATATGGGTGAATCTTGTAGCATGTAAGGTTCACTAACACCATCTGTTGTTTTGAACCCCTCCAAAACAAGTTTCAATTCAAGTATATCCTTCATACCACTCACGTATTTATTTATGTTCCCAGAAAGTGATTTCCAGTTTTAGAAGAACTGTATATTTCTATTATAAAAACCACAGGGAAGTGCAAATTAAGTATAAGAGATTAAAAAAAATCAAGATTGGTTTTTCATCAGAATTTTCTTCCCTGCTGTGCATCTTTTGTGTTTAATAATCAGGACTCCATTGTGCTTAACTACTAGACAACCATCTTCAGTGAAACATTCCCAGTATTGCCAACCCCATATGTTCAAAAATCATGAGTAAGTCACATCCAAAACCACGAAACTAGCTTTAAGGTCACTTGATTATGTAAATACAGTAGTTCTGGTGGTGTTATTTGTGTTCTGCTTTGAGTCTTTACAGTGCACTTTGTTCACATTTTGAAGCGGTCTTCAGAACCATGAGTGTGTTAGGCCCTAGAAAATTGGGCCTAGTGTAGCAGAACTAAAAAACAGATCAAGAGGGAGGCTGGAGGCGAACAAAGGTTTCTGGGTAATCCCTGAGCAGAACTAAAACGCGGCTTAAACAGGGACGCACCCTACGTATTTGTTTGAACTGAAAAAGTGAGATAAAGTAGAAGGCTGCATTCTTGTACCCGGGGTGGTGAGGAACAGCTCTGAGAACTGATAAGGGAACTCCCTGTTTCTGTTCTCCATCTGATCTTAACTTCCCTGTTTCTGCCCTCCAATTGTTAACAACTCCCTGTCTCCTTGTTGTTTGGTACATGTCTTCTAGCTTGATAAGAAAGTTGCTGACGCATTATGAATTGTTTAAGGCCATGATGTATAGTTGGCCGAGTATGCAGGGATACTAACAGTTCTAATTGGTAAAGGGGGGGGGGGTGGGTTGCTTAGATGAATAAGCCGGTGACGCGACGAAATGGTCTATATAAACCTACTTGTTATTGAGATCGGGGCTGGTTCTCTTTGGAGACGGGCCACTCTCTATTGTTGCATGTACTCTTCAATAAAGAGCTTATAAGTGAGCCTTGCTGGTGTTGCCTGTCTCTTCGCGGTCAGACAACGAACGGAAGCTGTCTGGGTTCGAGTCCCTGACAAGTGCTAAAAACTTACTTTTCTCTTTAGGAATGAAGGCTGAAATCATCACATCATTGTCAGAGGGCTTATTCCTTAACCCTCCAACTTCTCTGATCCTTCTCACATGAATAGAAAACAGCAATACCCGAAGTCCAGAGATACGAACAATTCAATGTATATTGGGGTTAGCTTCCAGCAAACATGAATCCTGTTTCCTTTCCCTTCTTCCACTGTTCCATTGTGTTCTTCCCCCTCACTTCCTGTTCCTCCCTAATATATATAGCAATATTTTTGGGTATACCTTAACCAGAAATGTAGCTAACCAATCCTAACATATTGTAACATGATTATCTAACCAATTATATCCCACCAGCTTAATTTTGCTGGGTGTAAACCAATTATACAGGAGACAAACAATCAAAGAACCAAAATAGATAAACAATAGAGAGATGGGGAGTGGGTCCTTGCCCAACAGAAAGCTATCAACCTAAGTTTCAATGACTGGTTTGGAATGTACCTTCCTTACTGCTTTGGAATGTTTGGAGTTTACCTTCCTTGTAGGTTTGCTCTTATATATGCCTTTACAGGAAGCCCTGAATAGCTATGTCCTAACACATTGGTCACCAACCTGTCGATCGAGATTGACTGGTCAATTTTGGGGGCTCAACTAGTTGATTTTGGGGGGGGGCACAACCAGTTGATCATGAGGTGTTCCAACCCCCCCTTGCTCCTGACCTCCAAGAAGAGCCCATGCTGGGACTACCTCCTGGGAAAATGGAGGTAGCACCAGCTTCCTGCTGCATGGGGGGGGGGGGGGGGAAGGAATTCCCTAGCTGCATGCCAGATCCGGTGTCTCAGCAAGCGCTTATGCTGTTCCTCCTCTTCGCAAAACAGCCGGCGTGCTTCCTGAAAATCCAGATCTGGCATACAGCTGGGGACTTCCTTCCCCATGCTGCCTGCCTGCCTTCCTTCCTGCACCAGGAGCCTGGGGGAGGAGAAGTTCCCAGCTGCATGCCAGCTCCAACTTCTCAGGAAGCAAGCCTGTTGTTTTGGGGGAGGGGAGGAGCAATGTGTGCATTTCCTGAAAAGTTGGAGCTGGCACGCAGCCACGGAACCTCCCCCTGTGCAGGAAGGAAAGCAAGCAGCTCTGGGAAGGATGTTCCCAGCTGTGTGCCAGATCCAACTTTTTAGGAAGTGAGTGGGCTGGCTGTTTTGGGGAGGGGAGGAGCAGTATGTGCTGCAGGATCCCCAGGTACTGGTGGAGCTGTTCCTGTCCCCACTGCCTGGCCAGATGCCCCAACAGCACCCTGCCCAGACCCCCATGACTACCCTGCTCAGACCCCCACCAGCAACCTGCCCCCTGCCCTTCTTGGACTGAGCCATCAATCAACAGATCTCATCTTCTATGATGCCTTTGGTGAGCAACTAAGCCAATCCTTGATCAGCAGAGCTGATTACAGATGTCACATAACAAGCCGCCAGCTGCAGGCACTGTATGTTCTTTTCAGATCCTCCACTTTTCCTGCAATGTCTGGATACACTGACTCTCAAAGCAATTAAGAGCCTATACAATGGTTTGTCACCAGGACAATCTGTCCTGAACTAGAGTTTCCAGATCATTGGGAGATATGCTGCATGACTTCATATTGGCCTTTAAGATGTCTTGATAGCGCTTATATTGACCATGAGCAAGCTGGCCACAGAAGACCATCTTTGGTATCCGTGTATCATCCATTCTTATAACATGACCAAGCCAGTGAAACTGTTTGTTCACAAGCATTGCTTCCATGCCCAAGACACCACACAGCTTAAGAACCTCCGTATTAGGAATTTTGTCCCAACAGTTCACATGGGCAATCTTCCTCAGGCAATGCATATGGAACTGATCGAGCTTCAAAACATGGTGACGATAGATTGTCCATGATTCCGAGCCATACAGTAGGACATTCAGGACAACTGCTTGATAAAACCACAATCTTGGTATGGAGTGTAATACCATGGTCAATCCATAGGCATTTGGTCAGTATTCCAAAAGCAGCACTGGCTTTGGCTAGTCGAGCAGATACATCATGATCCACATTTATACTAGAGGACAGTGCACTTCCCAGGTAGCAGAACTTGTCAACAGCCTTAAGGACTGTATCAACAGCAGTAATCACTGGAGTGCTGGGCTCTTTCCAGACAGGCTGAGGCATAATTTCTTTCTTCTTGAGGCTCACAGAGTCCAAAATGGTGAGCAGAAGTAACAAAGTGATCAAAAAGCTCCTGTGCATCCTTCACTGAATGAGCCAGCAATGCATAGTAATCGGCAAACAGAGGGTCACAAACAGTTGTAGTAACCACTTTAGTGCGAGCCTGGAGTCTCCGGAGACTGAAAATACTGCCATTTGTTCAAAACTGAATAGGTATGCCCAACGTGCAGTCCTTAAAAGCATAATTGAAAAGTGGATGTTGAACAGGAGAGGAGCAAGAACACATCCTTGTTTTGTATGTTTGATATTTCAAAAGGTGCTGATGTGTCTCTATTGTGAAGGACATGACCAAGCATGCCATCGTGGAGAGACCAAACAACGTTGATAAATTTTTCAGGACAAACAATGTGTCCAAGTATTTTCCAGAGCCTATTTCTGTTGACCGTGTCGAACACCTTGGTCAAATCAATGAAAATCACATAAAGCAACATGTAGATGTTGCTCTTTACATTTCTCTTGTATCTTTCTGGCTGCAAATATATCAGCAGTGCTTCGACTGGCACGAAATCCACACTGGCTTTCAGGAATAATACCATTTTTAAACACATGTAGTGAGAGCCAATTGTAAACGATGCAGGCCAAAATCTTACCAGCTAGAGAGAGCAGAGATGCCCTGATGGTCATCACAACACACACGGTCATCTTTCCTCTTATACATATGTACAATCAGGGCATCTTTGAAGTCCTGGGGGACTAGCTCCTTCTCCCAAATGGTGCTAAATAAATGGTGAGAGTACATCAGCTGGCCACCAGCAGCTTTATAAATTTCTGATAGAATTGCATCACTGCCAGGTGCCTTTCCAGATTTCATCTGTTTAACAGCTTTTTGTACCTCATCAAGAGTTGGTGGTATATCCAGCTGTAAATCATTAGCCCACTGAGGAATCTCTTCAAGAATGCTGCTGTCAAAAGTTGAGGTCTGTTCAATACTTTGTGGAAATGTTCAGCCCAGCGGTCAAGGATTTTAGCATCAAAAGTGAGGCCATCAGCAGAGCGCACTGGTGTACAGCCAGCTATGCGTGGTCCATAGACTGTCTTCATCCCATCATAGAATGTTTTAAAGTCATGTCTATCAGCTGCATCTTGGAGTTTAACTGCTTGATGTTTCCACCAGTCCTCTTTCATTTGCCATAATTTGACTTGTGCCTCCTGCTTAGCACGAATATATGCTGATTGCCTGGAGGCATTCTCTTTACAGTTGATCCAAGCCAGGTGTGTCACACGCCTCTTATCAAGACCACCTTGGGCATCTCTGTCCTCGTCATCAAACCAGTCCTTGTGCCTGTGTTTTTGGAAACCGAGGATCTCGACAGCAGTTCTGTAAGTTGTTTCTTTGATGTTTCTCCAATCATCTTCAATAGTGGGTGACCATTCTAGACCTTCATTGCTGGTGACTAAGGAAGCATCAAGAATGCATCGAAACAGTGCTTGTGTCTTGGGTATTTTAAGTTTACCGACATCCAACTTTTTTCAGCATACAGCAGAATAATGTTTTGATGAACAAAGGTTCAAGAATCAGAGGGGTAGCCGTGTTAGTTTGAATCTGCAAAAGCGGTGAGGAGTCCTGTGGCACCTTATAGACTAACCAAAGTGTTGGAGCATAAGCTTTCGTGGGCAAAGACCCACTTCATCAGATGCATGTAGTGGAAATTTCCAGAGGCAGGTATAAATATGCAGGCCAGAATCAGGCTAGAGATGACAAGGTGGATCCAATCAGGGAGGATGAGGCCCACTTCTAGTAGCCAATCTGGAGGTGTGAATACCAAGAGAGGAGAAGCTGCTTTTGTAGTTAGCTAGCCATTCACAGTCTTTGTTTAATCTTGAGTCAATTGAGTCAAACTTGAAGATGAATTGTAGCTCAGCAGTTTCCCTTTGAAGTCTGGTCCTGAAGTTTTTTTGCTGCAGGATGGCTACCTTTAGATCTGCAATTGTGTGTTCAGGGAGATTGAAGTGTTCCCCTGCAGGTTTTTGTACATTGCCATTCCTAATATCTGATTTGTGTCCATTTATTCTTTTACGTAGGGACTGTCCAGTTTGGCCAATGTATATAGCAGAGGGGCATTGTTGGCACATGATGGCATATATTACATTAGTAGATGTGCAGGAGAATGAACCAGTGACGGTATGGCTGATCTGGTTAGGTCCTGTGATGGTACTGCTGGTGTATATATGTGGGCAGAGTTGGCACCGAGGTTTGTTGCATGGATCGGTTCCTGAGTTAGAGTTATTATGGTGCGGTGTATAGTTGCTGGTGAAAATATGCTTCAGGTTGGTGGGTCTGCCCCCTGGCCAGACTCCCAGCTGCACCCTGCTCTAGCCCCCCACCAGCACCCTTCCCCCTCCCAAACCCACACCAGCACCTTGCTCCTACCCCCTGGCCAGACCCCTACCAACCCCCCCCAACACCCTGCCCCCTGGCCAGACACCTACCAGCACCCTGCCCAACCCCCCACCAGCACCCTGGCCCCGGCTATGCCCTACCACCACCCTGCTCCTGCCCCCTGGATAGACCCCCACCAGCACTCTGCTCCTGCCTTCTCCCTCCTGGCCAGACACCTACCCCTAGCTTGCTCCTGTACCCTATTTTCCACCCAGATTCTGCACCCGCATCCCTATCTCACTCACTGGCAACCCTGTCCTGCACACTGGATCCCTCATTTTGGCCCCACTTCAGAGTGCAGAGGGGCCCACAAATTCCACTAACCCTGGAACCCCAGGACAGTTCATCTGTCCTGAACCTCAGTCTTACCTCACTCCCATGGCACTCCAGCCCCATGGGGGGCGGGGGGGAGGGTGGAAGGAAGGTAGGTAGGTATCTCAGTTGGGGCCACATCAGTGAGGCTTGGGGGGTTTTGGAAGGGTTGTTTTTTTTGCATCTCACTTGTGTGGTCCCCGACGGATTTTTCTGTGGGTCGGTCTGACCCCTGACCCAAAGCAGGTTCCCCGCCCCACTCATAAAAAGACAATGCTGAAACATTGTGTGTTTGACATAATATTTTATTTAAAAATGAAGCCTGTCCAACAAGTCTCCAATTGGAGCCAAGCCCCCATCTGGCCACAGCATCATAACACTCCTGCACTCCCCCCCAGCCACCAACCCTGAACCTATCATACACAGGAACCCCCTGTCCCGAGCCTCTCATCCCCAAACTCCTGCACCCCTACATTCCCAGTCTTCTGCCACAACAGTCCTACACCATCCACACACTGCAAATCTGTGTCCTGAGCCCATCGTACTCCCAACCTCCCTGCCCTGAGCTCCTCATACAACCCAACCCAAACTCCTGCACCCTCACATCCACAAGCCTGCGGCTTTCTCAGCACCCCAACCCTCCACCTGACCCCAACGCTCTCCAGCCTGGAGCCCCCTCTGAGCCAGCATCCCCTTCTCCACCTCCTCCTGCACCCAAATTCCCTCCCAGTGCTTGCTCCTCTCACTCCTTCCCACACCCAAATCCCTAATTCCCACCCCAGAGTCTGCACCTCCTGTCTCAACTCAGTGAGAGTGAGTAAGGGCTGGGAACAGCAAATGATGGAGAGGAGGGGAACAGAGAGGGCAGGGCCTCAAGGAAGGTATGGGGTCTTGGGGAAGGGATAGGGTAGATGTTGGCTTGCCCTGACATTTAAAAAATGATCTTGGGTGGAGACCACTGTCCTGAAAATCATCAGAGTTGGCAACACTGCAGGCCCACTCCTGAAGATTAAAATGCAACTAGATAACTAGCATAAAAGGGTGGGTGAACAGGCTTCCAAATGTATAAAAGCATTACATATGTATGTGCATTTTCAACTTCAATGAAAAATAAAGTGGCAAATATTCACATCTCCCCTACATTCTAGCCATCCATTAATTGGCTGATTTCTAACATACCTTACAGCAGAGATAGGCCTTGAAGAGAATTTTGAAGGAAAAAAAGCTAGAGGCTTGTGGATGAGTTCAACGAGGATTTCCACACTTAAATGTCTTCATGTCTTCCTCCCTTAAGTGAGAAGCTGACCCATGAATGGAAGTATGGATGAGGCTAGTACAGCTGCTAAAGTGGAATTGGTGGGGTACAACAGAAGTGAGAGAAGACAAAATAAATAGGAAGTTTAGGTCTTGAATGAAAGGAATGCAGCTTCAGTCTGGTAATCATGTCTTGACCCTGGGTGACTACATTTCAGTGGTGTTATAGCTTGCTTGCACTGGGATCCTTCAGGATAAAAGGAGCTTTTGCAAATGTTTTAAAACAAACTGATTGTGAATCTACCTGAATGACAACCTTGGTGACCACATGACATGATTTATGCACACAGTATAGGTATGGTATGGACAGCAGCTGAACAAGCTTCTCTACACTGTTTTCTATAGCTACTTCAGCCTTCATGGTGGAAATATGGTCCAGAAGCTAGAGTACTAGCCTGGGCTGAGAGAGACCTAGGTTTAAATCCTACTCAGAAACCACAAACATCTCTAGTAACTCTGGGCAAGTCACAGGACTGCAGTAAAGAGTGCAGGAACAATTCTGTCTGTTCTGAAATGCTGGGACTATTTGGGTTCAAAGAAGGGAAGAGATCTGATGGGGGAGGGGGCATCTCAGGACTTCCATTATTTTTCAAAGCTCTGTAATTTCTGAATGTTTGAGAAAAAAATCTATTCCTTTGCTTCCTTATTTCCTGACACATTGTCCCTGCAGGGGTTAAACTAGAATCCTAGAGAGCCCAGAGCCTAGGGAAAGTTCTGGGGGCATTTGTGACTGGGGAACTACTGAGGTTTGAAACTGATTTGGGGGTTTGGGACATCACTGCAGCAGCACCTCATGTTCCAAGGAAATAAGATGAGCTCCAAGTCAAATGTTTCCTATAGATCTAGAGCTAGGAATAGCGACCGTGTTCTACTCAGATCAGTTAACTTAGAAGCACGGGGGATCCAGCAACTGAGTCTACTTGCAATATAATGGTGATTTTTCAGAGATGCATCGGGAAAGGTTCTAACAACCGCCATATCATTTCATATGTGTTAAACAATTTTCATATGATAATGACTAGTGGCGCCTATGGACTTGTGTTGGATCTGATTCACTAAGTGATGAAAAGTTCTATCTATATAGTAGAGCTTCAGTGTTACAAATTACCTTGGGAATGGAAGTTCTTTGTAACTCTGAAATGTGTAACTCTGAACACAACATTATGGGTATTTTTTTTAAAAGCTTACAACTGAACAGTAACTTAAACCAACTTTAAAACTTTACTGTGCAGAAAAGAACCACTGCTTTCGCTTTACTTTTTTCAGTAGTTTACATGTAACACAGCACTCTACTATACTTCCTTTTTTATTTTGTCTTTGTTGTTGCCTGCTTATGAACATCCAGTTCCAAATGAAGTGTGTGGTTGACTGGTCAGTTCATAACTGTGGTGTTTGGTAATAAGATACTGAGTTTAAAACACCTGCACTATACAATCCACCAGCTACCTTATTTTCCTTGAGCAGAAGTATAAAGTGACCATTATTTCTTACCCATATACCAATAATTCTATCAATTACACAATTGTTTAAAAGAAAAGTGAACACTTTATGAAGAAAAACATTTTAAGGAGTATTGTATCTGTCGTTTAGAAATTTTCATTATTCCTCAAGTCACTTGACAACTTAAATCCTTTTACTGAAAGTTTCTCTCAGTTTAGGTTTTTTACTGTAACAAATTTTTTTTTCCTCCTGGCAGCTTCTTTGCTGCCCTCTAAAGACCTTTATCAGAACAGCAAAACTGAATGCAAAGCTGAGTTACAAAGTACAGCATACAAAGAGTGTCTGGAAAAAGGAAAGCTATGGTCTGACACCCATTGTTGATAAAGAAAAATAAAACTTACTATGCAAAATAAAATCCTACCCATAATTTCCTCAAACTGGCACTACAGTTAGTCATTTAATGAGCTTTGCACCATACATCTTTCTCAGTAATTTTAACCACATCTGGGGACAAGCTGTTAGAAAATAAAGAATTAAATAAAAGAAAGTAGTCTGAGGAAATTTCAGGCAAGTACTGGTATTTTTATAGCATTCTATTAGAGGTGTTTTGTGAACATAAATTGTTTTAATTTTTCTTCTGTTCTGGTTTCCCAAAATGTATCCCTGAAGTAAATCAAAATTTCTAACGCCTTTCTTTGTATGTTCTTCTAAGAAAAAAAATTGACACAAAAACACATATACAAATAATTCATCTATGGTTAATAACAAAAGTTATTTTGTTATATTTTCATTCCCATGAATCTGTATTCCTTGTTTTGCCATGAGTACGGTTTTTAATAATGTGTGTTAAAGTTTTCCCCTCCTCCCCAGATTGAAATTTTTCCCAATGGTTTGGTATTTTCTGATTGTTTCTAAAATGTCAATATTTAACAATGTTGCAGTTAAGAGATCAGTCTGTTTAAATTTTCTATTCCTCATCTGCTTTCCCTCAGCATTTTAGACGAATAACCCATCACAGATGTCAGCGTAAAGGTGGAGTCTAAGGAGAATCCAGGAGAGAAGGAAGAAAAAAAATTAGGGTTATATAAAAAATAAAACATATCAGGTAAGTTTTATCTGGTTTCATGACTACCTGAAAGGATGCATCAGCTTTGGTACAGTTTTTTGCAACTCTAGACTCTGCTGACAGGAATACATTGAGAAGTGGAACTGGCTCTGGGGTCAGACCACCAAACAGTGATTTCAGTGTAGACTCAAATGCTCCCAACATGAGACAAATACACTTTTTCAAGACTTAACAGGACTGTAAAACTTAACTGGATTTGTATAAATGCCATTTGCTGATGATCTAAATATTGCTTTTTACCATGTCAGCAACTAATTCATTGCAATCTGATTGTCAATATTCTCAATGTCAAGCCTTGGTGCTGGGAAGGGGGCAAATCTGCAAAAATTCAGGTTTAGAGGGATGAGGAAATAGGGTTTTTATGGAGACACTAGTGGCCTCAAATTGAAACCATAATTTCCATTCCTATTGGCCACATGAAGCACCTGAGTTAGGATGAGGAGGATAAGATTCCAGTGATCCAACCCTCAGCAGAGATGCAGCAGGGCTAGACAAAGTTAATGCTTAAATGTTTTTATCTTAGCATTAAAAATAAGACAAAACCTTGAAACAGAATACATTTAAAATTCAACTTCAGATGCAAAATATTCACACTGTAAATGCAATGTAACTTAAAACCAAGATAGAGGTCATGTGGGACTTCAAGAAGCTACAGTGGAATGGCATTTAAGAAAAATAAAAATCCTATTTGAATCTCAAATCTTTATAAAATGGCAATATTTGGAGAGTAACATTTTACTTAGTTGGCTTTAAGATTATGTGTAAGAACTGTCAAATAGAAAAAAAAAAACACACCAATCTGATCATTTATCAATCTAAAAGTTCTTTCAAAAAACCTATTTTATGCCCTGCTGTTTGAAACATTGTATTGTTATGCCACAGCATTTTCAGTTGCATCATGAAGGATCACCATACCTTAAATCAGCAAAACTTAAATAGGCTTAAAAATAGAGATTTTTACTGGACATGTCAATTAACATTGATTTCCACAAAAACACTCTTACACACACACACACACACACACACACCAAGGAAAATATTTTCACTAAATGATCAACATTTACAGATCAGCAAAGTAACAAAAATGCTTCTGAAAAGTTACGAGAGTTTGATTAAGGATATTTACTTTGTGTTGACAATGTGTGTTTTAACAGGTTATAAGGCTTTAATATTTTGAATTTCAATGTTTGCTTTTATTAAATAATTGTCCAGCCCCACTTTTGTCTGATCTGCCATAATTTCCTACAACTGAAAATTTTAATTTAAAATTTAAAAAAACATTTTAAAATGTTTTAAAATACAGAATGATATCAGTAATTTTTTTAAAAAAATTAATTCTGACAAGCCTAACCAAAGAACTCCCAAAATGCTTTAGAAGTCCCAACAAACCATTCTAATTTTTCCAAAGACTGTTTTGCTACCATCCATGTAAAACTAGTGGGAAAAACCACCACCACCAAAAAATGTGACTGGGACAAAAGAAATCCAAAGGAAGTTTAACAAAAATCCTCAGTAATGTTTCAGCTTTTTTTCAAAGAATCTATGAGAAATTTGAGAGACTTCCTCTTTTATATAAATTTACCTACTTATTTGTGTAACTAAATGTACTTTTTTAGAAAATGATAAAAATGCTACAATGCTACTTTCCAGAGAACACAGTATAAAGATAAAGAATCCAAGGAATGAGTTGTATTTATAACAATGAGTAGATAGAGGAACGTAAGGAAAAGACTAGGCAGAGAGATTAAAGACAGAACAAAACAAGTGTTAATAGGATCTGGTTTATGGGATGTGTAAATCTTATACTGGACCAGGATATGGAGAATTAAGGACCTGTCCTGAACAGGAGCTGAAGTTAGTCCTGTCTCCACTCCACCTGCTAGCAATAGTAAGCACTGAGGGGAAAGGCCTGGTAACTAGAGGGAATAAAAATGGAAGGTTTTGGTTGCCCTTGATGCTATCACTTTCTTCATTACTTACATGCTTAATAAAGGAACCAGAAAAGGTGCTCTTTAACCCACATCTTTAATACTAGAAACCTTGGCCCTGAAGATCAAGGCTAATTGTTATTCTCAAAATATCAGTCAAGGTCAGGAATTCTTAAAATATTCAGTGTGGGCTACCTCTCCTCTTACTCATATCACCATTCACACACATGTACCATCCTTGTGCCAACACAACATTTGCTTACACGGAAAAGTTGCTCTAGAAGGGTATGTTTACACTGCATTCCTCTTTTGATAGAGGAATGCAAATGCAGCCGAGTGAAATTGCAAATGAAGCCCGGATTTGAATTTCCTGCGCTTCATTTGCATAATCGTGTCCGGCCGCTATTTCGAAACCATTAAACCTCATTTTTTAAGGAGTAAGGATTATTTCAAAAGAAGGGGTTTCTTTCAAAATAACCACATCTACATGGCATTTTTTATCTTGAAATAGGGAATTTCGAAATAGCGGCCGGACATGATTATGCAAATGAAGCATGGGAAATTCAAATCTGCACTTCATTTGCAATTTTGCTTGGCTGGATTTGCATTCCTCTCTCGAAAGAGGAATGCAGTGTAGACATAACCAAACAGAATTTTTAGCTGTCTTTCAATGTGATTTAACAGCTCAGAACAAAGGGGAGAGCCAGCGCGTGTGCAGACAACATTTTGTTCATTACCAGCAGGTGCTCTGCAGAACTCCATTTGAGTTGCTGACTAGGGAGTGCTGAACAAAGAATGGGACACTAAACAGATAGGGTATGTCTACACTAGCCCCCTAGTTCGAACTAGGAAGGCTAATGAGGGCGACCGAAATTGCAAATGAAGCGCGGGATTTAAATATCCCGCGCTTCATTAGCATGTTCCCGGGCGTCGCCATTTTAGAAATTGACTAGCCCGGAATAACTGCCCGCGTCTACACGCGGCAGTGAAACGGGAGTTCAAAGTAAAGTCCTTAATTCGAATTAGCTGTTATTCCTCCTGGAATGAGGTTTAACAGCTAATTCGAATTAAGGGCTTTACTTTGAACTCCCGTTTCACTGCCGCGTGTAGACGCGGGCAGTTATTCCGGGCTAGTCAATTTCTAAAATGGCGACGCCCGGGAACATGCTAATGAAGCGCGGGATATTTAAATCCCGCGCTTCATTTGCAATTTCGGTCGCCCTCATTAGCCTTCCTAGTTCGAACTAGGGGGCTAGTGTAGACATACCCATAGTGTCTACACTAGAAAGCTACCCTTCCATGAGATAGCCTCAATATAGTATAGTATATAGGAAATTATAAAGAAGTTAACAACAAAACTTTTGGCAGCTAAATTGGCACCCCCCCCCCCCCCAGCATGGCACCCAGGGGCAACTGCCCCCCGCCTCCATTGCTACGCCACTGATAAATTGTGGAAAAACTTCAGATAATGGCTATTTTGGACTCTTCTTCCACGTATCCATAGCAGTATTTGAAAGTAAGTAACTAACAGATCTGGGATAAAAAGTAATCCATTACCTAAAAATTGGTCTTCATCAATAGTGTTTTAACCTTTAAAACATTAAGACTTTCATACCCTGGGCTTACACACACAACCTTCAGTTTTGGTTGATCTAGAAACACAAACTCAGAGTACTGGACACATCAATATGTAAGACTGAATACTAGTTGACTTTGAAATGTCTCAGCATTCTGTTCTGTGGTTTTATGCATTAGCAGAGATGTAAGAAAAAAAAACGTTAGCCCAAACATTTATGTTGTCATTGCAACCTAGCAGGCTATTAAAGTGTTCATAAAGTCATGCTGACATATGGCACTTTATATCCAGCTCTTCAGATTAGAATTTTATTGTGTGAAATAATGATGCTACTACTACATAGCTTAATATTACATTAATTTATAGTAAATAATAAAAGGCTAAGGCATAGGTTTAACACGCTTATTTAAAAAGGAACTATTAAATGCACTGTAAAATAATCAACAAATAGGTTGCATTTTAGTGCCATTTGGTAGCTGAAATATGTTTAAAAGCTGTATTTTGGAGTTTAGAAAAATGATGTTCTCTGCTCCAGGGTTTAATGCCACTCATGTGAGCACTTTAATTAAAATGCAAATTCAGCTATACTGCCAATGTAAAGACATAAGTCAACATCATAACAGATCAGATTAATGCTAGTGAATTGTAAAAATTATGTTTGTTCCTTCACACCATCGAAGAAGTTATAAATTACACAATCATACCACCTAGAATTTATTTTCTACAAATTTTACTTTAAAACACTCTCCTATGAACAACTTTCTTTACTGTATTGTTATTAAATCCTTAAATTTAAAATACTATGCTTTCTTACTGTATAACTATATAGAACCTCACATCAGCGAGTCTCCGAGAGTCTGGCATCCAGTGTCAGTAAAGTTTCATTTAAAATGCACCTTGCATATATAAATGAATACCTCCAGTGTTAATGCTACCCATTAGGAAATTGAAGTGACTGCTGTCAGGGGTGACCGTTAGTTACCCCTGCTGTTTTTTGCAGGTGGCTCAGCTGGAGCCGGTGCTGGGCTAGTTCTAACCAGTGATGAGCTGGCTCAAGGCCTCCTTCGCTGCATAAACAAGTTGTGAGATAATTAAGCCCAAGGACATGTATGGGAATGGGATAGACATGGTACTTCTTGCTAGAATCTGCCTGTGAATGTTTGTGCTTCTCAAAGAGAGAGTTATGAAACAGCTGAAAGCACTGCTTCAATGGTCAGTCCCACCTGTGGATCTAGGCCATGTGGATGCCCAGGAGTTTCCCCACACTGGAGCAGTGCCCGCTACCAGCCCTCGATAGCACGGACGGGAGGGCCCGGGACTGGCGGTAGCTGAAGAAAGGGCATAAGCACTGGATCCTTGCTTGTCTGAATGCTTGCTTCCTTGCTTAATTGCCTCCTTCTCTGCTCTGAGAAGCACATATTTTGTAATGCGTGAAGGTTGCAAGGCGTAATATGCTTTGGCAATAAAACCTCTTATGTTTATGCATCTGGTGTGGCTTCACTGAGTGTATCCAAGCCTCCTGGTAGAGCAACAGCTGCCTATGGTACTAAAATGGGAAAGGCTTAGAAGACATGGACTCTGATGGACTTGGACTTTGTTCAAGCATGTAGAGCTCATCATGACTACACTAAGATGTTGAAAGAGGATAGAGCTTTTGAAAGTAACAGTAGTTTGTACGTGGCTTTTTTGGCAACCCCCCCCTTTTTCGAAAAGCCACGTAAACCTCATTTTTTGAGGAAGAGCAGCTTTTTGAAAAAGGGGAGGCAGTTTCCCTGAAAGTCATGTCTAAACTACTTTCACTTTTGAAAGCTCCACTTTTGAAAGTGAGATCAGAAGAAGATATGCAAATTCCCGTGGAATTTGCATATCCTCTTTTGACACTTTAGCATAGTCTAGATGAGCCCATAATGTCCCCGCCCAGCACAAAATTTCCAAACTTGGTAGACTCCATTCATGGATCTCTCCTCTCTTCATGCTCAGTCACCTACCCGACTATCCCTGTAGCAGACATTTCCCTTTGAAATCATGGAGCTATGCATCTCCTTCTCCAGTCATCATCTATATTCTCTGACTCATTGCCCATGAGCCACATATCTGGTAGTGGAGGCATGGTGTGTTTCCTCAAAAAATTCCAGCCATAGAAGTCCTCTGTGGCTCTGCCTGCTTCATAGGAAATTTTGAGACAGAAGGGGTTGGACCTCTGAAGTCTCCCCAACAACCTTGATTGTGCCTTCCAAATATCAAATTTCACCAACACGTTTGACAAAAAGAAAGCTAACAGCTTGCCGCCCCATCGTAGCTATGACTTGACTACCCAATCAATCTTCAGCCTAGAGAAAAGATACTTTTTTAATATATCTAGTCTCTCTTCAAATCTGAGTTAGCACTAGACAGGGTGTATCTCAAAAAAAAATCCAAAAAACAAGACAAAACAAAAAACTCACCCTTGTAAAAGGAAGCTTTTCAATTTTTCCACATGCCTGTTTTCTGATTTTCTTTTCAAGTAGGAAGAGGTATTCCTGTGGCCATGTCTGGATTAGCAGGGATTAACAGGGGTTATATCTGGGACAAGTATCCTTTACCCCGTATCAATGAGCTCTTTGAAAAGCTCTTTTCTGCCAATGAATTCATGAATTTGGACCTTTTGTGGAGTTTACAGGTTGGTTCACATTTCATAAAGAGACCACCTTCCACATTCAGTATGGAAATTAGCTACTTGGGTACGCCACTCAGTCTGTGCAATGCTTGTACAACTTTCCAACATTTCATTAATGGTATTTTTAGAGACATACTGCTATTTACCTCTTTACTGCTATTTACCTCTCATTAGCTATTTACCTCTTTTTTCCTGAAGCTCAGGTATTTTGGTGAACATGTACACTATGTCTTAATGACTTCTCCAAAGCCATCAGTATTTGAAGCTCAAAAAGTGTGAATTTGACCTGGACAGGTTCAAATTTCTTTGGTATACTGTCTCCCCCAAGAAGTAACCATGGACCTACATATGGCAGCAGCCGTAGCCAACTGATGCACTCCGAAGTTCCTCAATGTTTTTTCAGCTTGGTCACCCTGATGGTATGAGTCAAGTTAATCTGGTCCTCAAAAACCCAACCTGTCTCCATGAACTAAAGAGTGCATCCATCCTTGATCATCTAGATTCCACTAAACCATTTATCGTGGATGCTGACATGTTAAACTTTGCCACAGGCATGATGTTATCCAAACAAGTGGGTCCCTGGAATCAATTTCACTCCATCCCTTTTATTCCCATAAATTAACCCACACAGAAAGAAATGTATAGCTAACAACTCCTTGTCCCAGATTTCAAGGTGGCATTTGAAGGTTGGTATAGTCTCCTGCAGAAAGCTTGATTCCCAGTCCCGTTCCTTATGTTCCACAAGAACCTGGAATAACTCCAAGCAGACAGATACCTCAACCAATGCCAGATGTGCTCATCCTGCTTTGACTAATTTGACTTCGTGATAACATATTGCCCAGGGACAAAAAATGAAAAGGCAGATACTTTGTCTCACAAGGATGAGCACCTCAAAACCTGGTACAGAACCCCCTTTCACATTTTAAGGCATCCAATTTTGTCAGTGGGTGTGTGGACAGCAGCCTGATGTCTTTCGTTTGCTCTCTATTGCCCATCAATCCATTCATAACCCAGATCTGTCAGTCTCTGAGGTGATGCAGGTGCTGAGCCTGATTCAGCTTTCAGGGTGCAGGATGGCATCCTCCAGAAGAGGGATCATATTTGTATTTTGGAAGGCGATCCTAGACTTTGGCTCTTGAAATTATGGCTTGCTGGTCATGTTGCCCAATCCAAGACTTGAAATCTGGTTTCATAAGAGTTTCTGGTGTTCAGGTCCACACACTTGCATCAAACAATATAATAAGTTTGGTCTTGAAACAGGATCCAGTAATTGAAGCTACTTGACTTTCTCCAGCCCTTGCCCATTCCATCTCAGCCTTGTTCTATATATCCATCGATAAGCAAGTAGAGCTGCCTCACTTTCTTGGGCACATGGTGATACTAAGATGGAATACTTTGGAATACTTTGACCTGCGCTGCACTATTCCTACTACCTTGGAAACAGCACTTCTCTTCTTAGAGAAGATCTTCCATCTACTACTAGCCATCATGTTGGACTGGGGTCCTCAGTTATGTCCTTTTTTTGGCAGGAGAGTCTAAGGCTAGGTCTGCACTGTGATGGTAAGTCAGAAAAAGAAACGCAATTTGTGGTATACAAATTGCATATCTTTTTCCACTTTACTGTCAAAAGAGGTTTTTGAAATTTGGTGCTTCTGCACGGTGCCAACTTTTGGAAGAAAAAGTGCTCTTTCGACACATCCCTTATTCCTCATAACATGAGGTTTACAGGGATGGTGAAAGAGTGCGTCCGCTTTTCGAATTTTTTTCCAAAAAAGCAGATGCATTCCTTGGACACAGCATTGTTTTTCCAGGATACTTCCAGTATACCCGAAAAGCAGAGCAGTCTAGATATAGCCTAAGACTTCTTGGCTTAGAATCCCTTGACTCATCTTCCTATCACCTACAAACCAATGGGCAATCAAATGAGAATCAAATTCTGGAACAGATTACTTGCTCTCTCAGGATATGTCTGCACTGCACACTTATTCCAAAATAAGCTATTCCAGAAGAAATATTCTGAAATAGTTTATTTTGAAATAGCACATCTACTCTACGGGGAAGCCTCAAAATTAGTCCGGGGCAGGCTACCCTAATGTAGACATGCTACTTCGAATTAGAGCCGCAGGAGGCACTGGGGAGTAATTAGTTTGGCCCTGGAGAGGAGCTATTTCGAAATAGCAGCAGTGGAGCATCCACACTACTGCTCTTCCAAAATAGCTATTTTGGAATAAGTGTTATTCCTCATGGAATGAAGTTTGCAGATTTCGAAATAAGCCATCTGTTATTTCAAAATTATTTTCAAATAACCGAATTGCTGTGTAGATGCTTGCATTGTTATTTTGAAATAATTATGCTGTGTAGACACACCCTCATTTACCACCAGGATGACTGATTTTCCCTTCTGCAGCACATCACATTTGCTTTATGTATTTCTCTCCTTATATGAACCAGGCAGCTCTTCCCAGCCATAGTATGTGGCCTAAAACCTGCTACTTAGTCAGGAAACAGAGGAATTCAGGGATGGCCTGGTTGTCCCTCGTGGATTCAATGGCATCCAACTGAGTTACAGGTGCATTCAGGCTGCTCTTATCTGTACTATGATGATGCTATGGAAGAGGTGTGGCCACTCAGAATCTGGTTGCTGGACTTTGTTTTGTTGTTCATTTTTTTTACATCAAAGATTTAAGTGATAATTGGGCATGAATTTTGTGAGCTCTGTTCCACATTCAAAACACATCAGGAATTTGACTAAGAAGAGTGAAAATAAAAATTAAGCAATTTACAATTGCCAGTGGATGATACTCTGTACTTAGCAACACCACTCTAAATTAACAACAACAATGTGGTACGGGGGCCCCTCAGGGCACGGTGTAGGGTTACTGGAGTCAGTGGAGGACGTGGGGGTGCAGGAGTCAAGGCAGAGGAGGTCTCAGGACAGAAGGTTCAAGAGTGAGGCCAGCTGGGACTAGGAGGGAGCATGAAGGCGGGGGCTACCTGCCCATAGCTGCTCCCCAGGCTAGCTGAGCCTGTGCTACCTCAACTATTCCCCAACAAATCTTGCCTGGTAATGAAGTTAGGCTTACTGGCCTACAATTGCTGGGATCACCACTGGACTCTTTTTTTAAAAATTGGCATCACATTAGCTATATCCAGTTATCTGGTACAGAAGCAGATTTAAAATGATAGGCTACATACCAGTTAGGAGTTCTGCAGTTTCACATTTGATTTTCAGTAGTTATTGTAGCTTTAATCACACAGCAGGAAAACAAGTAGATTTCCTAATTTGAGTTACTAACTGGTGTCTGCAAAATTGCTAAATATGCTGGTTACTCATTTGACTAGGGACAAGATTAACCTCTCTCAATACAAGCTAAGGTTGATAATCTTAATAGCTAGGTGCATCAAGGATGGATTCACACCGACATATCAGAGTTTTCCAATGTGCTGTCAACTAACTGGCCTGCTCAAAAATCACGCATGATGGCAGAGGTGAGCACAGAAATCATTCCAATGCTCACACTACCAGACTACTCCTTCCAATTAAAAGGGATTCCATCCCCCCCCATTCTTCTTGTAGTATTATTCATTATACTGAAATGTAGCTATAATTTGGATTGTTTTATGCCAGTAATTCAACAAACTAGTGAGACAATACAAAATTAATTTTAAGTAACCGCTATCAAATATTTTCTGTCTCTTATTAAATCTGAACCTTACCCCATGTTAAAAATGTTCCTTACAAGAATACTGCAGGGTTGCAGGACTAATTACCATAAAAAGGGAGGCTAGAGGATTAACTGAGAGTCCTTAAGATCCTTCTTCCCTAAATCTGATAATACAGATTAATGTTTTTAGGTCTGGGAGTTTTACGTGCTTTTCTATCTGCATTGTCAAGACACTATTGTTATTACCTAGAAACAGTGCTCATCATCTAAGAACATCACATGGTTCCTGTGACTTGGATCCAGTTTTCTTATATATTTACCTCTTTATGCTGCTTGCCAAGGAATCACCAAGGTAACCCAATAATTAGTTACTATGGAGACAACTATACTGCATAGGTCAGCTGACACACAACTAGCACTCTTATTCATTGAGCAATTCAAAACCATTGATTTTCTAATGCTGCCCGCCAGCCACTTCTAGTTCCTGCCTCACTAATGAGGCACATTTTTTTAAACTTGAAAATTTATGTGATTTTTGCCCCTGGGTGTGATGTCTGAATTGCTCTCGGGAAGTCCCGTGTGATGCTATAGTGGCAGCTGCTAGCAGACTACATATGTTCTCATTCTCCTGTATTTACTTTCTCTTTAGGGTACTAGTTCTATGAAAAACACAAACTAAATTTTGGCTGGTCTCTGCACAGATACACAAAAAAAGGGATTCAGATGAATCCTCCTCCCCATCCACAACTTATGCTCATGCACTGGCCCGAATTGCCCTGTATTGGGGGCCTTACTACCATTTTATATTCCTCTCCAAAAAAGGAGCAGGGTCTGCTAGCTGTGGAGCAAGGAACACAAGGAAACCTGGACACACAGAGCATGGGCTCAGCTAGACTTGATGCTGAAGGCTCAAGCTCAACACAGATGTTTCACCTTCCTTCAGCAAGGCTGTTAGGGCAAGGACAGTATCTATCCTTTAATGTCTCTGAAGTGGGAGCTCCCAACTGCACATCTGGATCCTTGATGCTCACATCACCTTATTTCCCCCCTTCGTCCACAACATCTACCCTAAAATGATGTAAAGGTAATGGAGAATGGGAGAGAGGTGATGGGATACAGAAAACCTGAGACAAACACTGAGGACTTACCCAAACAGAAACTTAATATGTACAAAATAAATTACATTTATTAGAAAAGTTCATCCACAGGAAACCTACAGGGGTGACTATCTGGCATTACGACTTCATGTAATATGATTCCACCATTAGTTATTTCACCTCTTTTCTCCTATATGCCTTTCTTCAGTTTCCATTCCCTGTGCTTTGTGCACATGTCTGAGGTGGATATCAGGATGGCTAATGAACACTGGACTGCTGATAGGAGAGTTATAATTTATCTTAATTCTTGTCCCCTTCTTGGATTATTGACATTAAAATAGAGTTCATCCAAGGCTGTAAAGTCCAGACCCTCACCTAAAGTTTGCTAAAATCCATTAGTATTAATAGATCCTGAGGGTTGTTTTGGAGTCACCCATAGTTAAAGTGAAATATCCGCTGGAGGATCTACGTGGAGAGATGAACTGTTGCATGTACATTTGCACCATTTGCAGACACACTGTCTTCCCTCTGCTCAGGATCTTACCGAGCACTCTCCATGCGAGTGGGAACCAGAATAAATGTCGGAGACAGGATAGGAATGTGTCTGAAGGGATTGGGCAACAGCTCCCTAGAAGCCAGTCCTAAAACTGTGTTAGCTAAAGCCATTGAACTGGATGAATGGTTTGCATGGAACCCCTGTGTTGTGGGCCACCTTCCTTGAAAAAGGTTCTTGGGGCCTGCTGAGCTCTCCCCTGACATTTAGTGTTCTTATGGCAGAAGAGACTTCAGGAACAGACAGTGTTTACATAGACACTTCTACTTTGCCTAGGTGCACAGCATGATACTACTTAACCAAAATGACCAAATTATAGTTAGTTTGGGGTTAGAAGTCACTCATTCTAGTATTCAAATGGAGGGGCAATGAAATGTTATCCTTGTAGTACATGTGAAGGGCAGCAGAACTGTGTGTAGCATGCCCTGGCTGAGGGGGAAACAGTCTCACTTGCTGAGAGGAGGGTATACATTCCAATCTTGGTAAGAGAGGGGTATGAATCACTGATAAACTAATCTAGGGACTATGCCTTAGTTCTGGTGAAGGGACAGTGCTGAAATGAAAGACAAGGAAGAGGCTGTACTGATAGTAATGCTCCCTGCAACTAATGAAATTACTGAAGATTGGAGTGAACCTCAGAACTTGGTATTGCAGAAGGGACAGGGAGTGTCCAGAAGCAGTAGCAGCAACAACATAGCAAAGCATCAGCAGTGATGAACAGGGGGCAGCTGCAAACAGCCAGCTGAAGAGAAGCACAGCAACTACTCAATACCCTTCCCCCCATAATGCACCTCTTAACTCTGGGTCCTCATTAACCAAGGATGGCCAACTGCGAGTGGGGTGCATGGAAGGAGAGAGGAGACATATGCAAAGGTAGGAAACTGAGGCAAAGGACACTGCCCAACACACTGTGGGGTTGGGGTTTTGTTTATGGTTGCATGCTATTGATCATGGCTGTGCTGTCTTCCCAAATAAAATGCTTGGTTCTTTTTTCCTTTTAATCTAAAACTAGGTGGCATTTTGCAGATTCCTAAATGCAAACCCAGGAGATATTACTTTGTACATCCTCATTTTTCACACTCTCAAACTGGCTATTATTTTTAATCTTAAAAATACTTAGGTTCCGTGTTTGTGGAATATCTTCTCCTTCATATTTCAGCTGCCTTCTCACTTAGACAAGACTGATGGCTATTTACTAGTCCCAAGTCTATTTGCCAGAAACTGGAAATGGGTGATAGGTAATCATGAAGTGATCCGTCCTATGTCATGTCCATTCCCTCTGGGATACCTGGCATTGGCCACTCTTAAAGACAGGATACTGGGCTAAATGAACATTTGGTTTTATCCAGCATGGCCATTCTTATGTTCTGCTTTCCTGCTTAATGACACTAGTTTTATCTGAAGTACAGAAGTCATTCAGTAATTCTGGACAGTGGCAAAAACAAACAGCGAGAGCACTTGCATCCTTGACACTGCTGAAAGAAAACATGAGCCAAAAAAGTCTCAGGTTCCTAACCTTCTATGACATCACTCGGATATTTTAGACATTGGTTGGACCAAAATGAGATAAGGCTTAATGTACAGGATTATAGGCTAGAGGAAAAAAAAAAATCATAGTACAGGTATAATGTTAGGTGAGGGTTATCTAGAAACCAAACCAAACCGGTTTTGTATAATAGCAGGAAAATTGAACAGGATTTTATAATATGATGCCATTGCCAAGACGACTCGTTCAGTTTTGGGATGTATAGTATATGCAGAGAGCTCTTACAAAATGCAGATATTATGTACTATGGCCACTCTTATCTTAAAGTGTCTCCTAATCAAAAAGATAAGAAGTTATTTTGGAATTTATTTCTTCGGTACTCATACCATTGCTTAATGAAAACTGGGTTTCCTGTACAGTTCGCTTACTGAAGCTAAAACTGTCTAAATAATAGATCATTACACAGATAGTTAATTTGATTTCCCATTTATTTCACTTTGATTTTATGTCAATGTGATGGCTTTCTAAAATAAGCTAACAATACCTCAGTGTTTACTTTGGAAATACATTGGCCTAAATTGCAGAAATGCTGTTTGCATAGTTAAGTGAAGGTTATGTATGTTTTTATTTAATTAACCTATATTTGTGTGCGTTTAACATTTTGATCAGCACTGAAATTTATCACAAGGTCATCTACTTGATTAACTTAACTGAGGAGTCATGGGGACATCTACCATAAAGCTAAAGAATAAAATTAATATGCTTGCCACGTACACAAGCTGAAGTTTCTGTTTACATGAATTGTCCTTAAATAAGCAGATGTCTATTTATAGAGTGTTAAAGGCTTCAATAGTGGCTACTTAACTCTATAAATATAGCATAGTGTACACAGAGTTTTATTGTTTCTTCCCAGAATCATGTAAATAGGTGTGGTCCACAGACAGACTGTAGGCCAAATCTGGGCTACCAGATGCTTTTGAATGGATCCCCAAAATCTTTAATTATTATTGGTTTTAATTATTTACTTTGGAGTCTGGATCTTAACTGATCCTAATACAATAGCTGATCATTCATGCTGTAAAGTCTCAATTTCAAGCAATGGACATTGTGAGCGTTATAAATTTTGGCATATTAAACAAGGAAAATATAGAATGATTTAGGAAATACTTTTATAGTAATTTTCTCTCAAAAGTAATTAATAAGCAAGATTTACCTAGTAAAGTAAATCTTATGTTGCTTTTTTAAAAGAAAAAAAAATCTTGAAAAAAAAAAGTTGGCACAAATTTTACAAACAAGGATTAATACAATTATTTTAGATGTCAGAAAATACGCACATTATATACTGTATTTCCCAAAAGTGACTTTCCCCAAAGAAGTCTATTATGCCCTATTTGAATTTGTACAGTATATCTGGTGAATATTCACATAAACTAAAAACATTTAAAATATTTTTCACATGAGTATATCTGTGTATTCTCAGACAACTACAATAGTTATCTACTATACATCTGAGAGAAAAAGAGTAAGTAGCTCTCTCTCTGGTCTGTTTGTTCAAGAACTCCTCCTAAAAGTTAAGAGCTAAGACCACCAAAGTTGGTAAACAGCTTCCTCTTATCATAACTTACAAGATAAGGGTGTCGTAATGTGGGTGGCTCAAGCTATCCCCTCCCCCGATTTGTATAGGGATGCATAAAAATACACAGTAAAAAATGTGACATCATCAGGCAGGTGAAAGGGGCTGGCAGGGGGCACTGGTTCCTGACTCTCCCCCCTGCCCCGCCTCTGTGGGAGGCAGCAAGGGGTGGGGGCATATGGAGCCGCAGAGCCAGAACACATGAAGAGCCAGCTTAAAAGCCAGCTCCTCATGAATATCGACTCCTGCCTGCCCCCCTCACCCTCTGCAGTTCTACCTCTATCAGCAGTAGCAGCATGGGGGTGAGGGAAAGGTGGATCCAGTGCTCATGAGGAGCTGGCTTAAAAGTCTACTCCTTATGGGCACCAGAACCCACCTTCCCCCCTTGCTGCCTCTGATAGTCTACGTCTACACTGCAACGCTATTTTGGGATACCAAAATAGCTATCCTGCATCTATTTCAAAATGTAATAGGATTGCTATTCCAACAACCCTGTAAACCTCATTCCATGATGAGTAAGGAATGTTTCAGAATAGCGGGCTATTTCAAAATAAGATTGAAATAACATACGCAATTTACGTAGCTCAAATTACATATCTTATTTCGAGCTATGGTGCAGTGTAAATGCACTCATACAGAGGCAGCTAGAGGGGGTGGAATGCATGTAGCTGACTGGATTAACTAATAAACCCAGGTTTATTGGTTAATCATGTAGTCATCTATACATCATCATCCCTAATGGAGAGAGACATTTCTCTCCTGGCCCAAGCTGCTGCGGTGAGAGAGGGCTGGGGTAGTTCTTTGCACCCTGAGGAAGCCCACATACTGAACCTTTCATCCCCAGCCCCACCCTAGAGTAATGATTTAAATGAAGAAAAGCAAACATTAATTGAGTTAAGGATCTGAGCAATGCTGTGTAGA
Source organism: Pelochelys cantorii (assembly GCA_032595735.1). NCBI lineage: Eukaryota > Metazoa > Chordata > Testudines > Trionychidae > Pelochelys > Pelochelys cantorii. Next base: position 32,902,104 of record CM064331.1, read on the forward strand.
TCTTCTAGTTACTTATAAAACTAAATTGTGTAGTTGTCATTTTTTTAAACTTTTTCCTCACCTTAATTTAATAATTACATCTAAGGAGAGATTAAAAGCACTTATTCCTCATACACTTAGCGGTATGTTCTATAAATCCATGTGAGACATGATTCCTACAATTTTACTGCAATAAAAAAAATCAAGTAAAAATGTTAGAAACTTAAAATGACATGACAAACACAAATTATTTAATTGTCTCCTATATTAAAGCAACCTTAGAAAAATAGATAATATCTCATTCCCTTAACAGTTTTAGATATTAGCTAAGGCTGTAAATAATTAGAAGAAAGTTCAACTTGTATATCAACTCTGATATCTTCTAAGTAGTATTTATCACAAAAGGGCAACCTTTTCTCAAATAATGAGGAGCAGCAAACTAGCAATTGGACAGCTGTTCTAATTTTAGACTGACAGATAAATTACTGTGCAGGTTTCCTCATATAATTTAATTTGCAGGAGGGTTAGAGGTGAACCATTCAGACTTGAAGTTTTAGTTGAGTGCCCTCCAACTGAAATCATATAAATCTGTGAAATCCAGATGAATGTATGGTGCTTGTAGTTCAAGAGTCATTGCATTACAAACTATAGCAACACAATTTTTGTATGTTCTAATATCATGTTACTCCTGAATTCTAAGTTCAGGACAGCACACACTAATAGATTCATATTTTTTCCCTTAGGCTTGCCTGTGAGTTTATAAATAATTAATTCAATTACAAAGGTAGCTTTGTTATCCAAAATAGTTTTCTTGAAATATTTTCATACAAGAAATAGCTATTCCAGGCCGAAGTGTTCCTAAATGTCTAATACACTATTTAAAAATAAACAATCAAGACCATAGGCCACAACCCCAGCAGGTGTAAACTGTCAAACTCCATTGGTTTTAATGGAAAGGTAACAATTTAAACCTCTTGAGGATATATCTCCATAAGTCTAAATGTCTGACATTTTAACATTTGCCTATAGTCTCTTTGGCACTAGCTCCATATTCTATCCTATAAAGTCAAGATACTCTAACTACTCAAAAGCAAAGGCCTCATTAGGAAGAAAACTGTCTTTAGCAAATAACTCAAAGCCTAAATTGATATAAAATCATATATCTATATATTGACAACTTGTGTGTTTTATACAATACATCAGTTTTTCAGAAGTTGCATGTAAGGTAAGATACATATATTTGGAAATGGATCAAGAGTTACCACCCAACCGTCACGGTATCTTTTGTAAGTATGTAAAAGGTCACTGTAATAGCTCCCATTCAAACTTCTATTCCAGACCTTCCAATTCCTTTTGCTAACTTGAGGTGTTCAGGAGTTCTGTCACACAGTACGCAGAAATAAACTGACACTGACAAAGTAAGCCTAGAAGGCTTCTATACTTAGGCTATGTCTACACTTGCAGCTTCTTGCGCAAGTACGGCTGTTCTTGCGCAAGAATCTGCAGAGCGCAAGTAAATTTACAGTACGGCGTGGCAAGAGAGGGCTCCTTGCGCAAGAGCTACACTCTTGTTTAAACAGGTGTGGATGCTCAGCAGGGATTTCTTGCGCAAGAAAGCCCTATGGCTAAAATGGCCCTCAGAGCTTTCTTGCGCAAGAGAGCATCCACACTGCCATGGGCGCTCTTGCGCAAAAGCACAGCTCGCACATGGCAGTGTGGACATTTTCTTGTGCAAGACTTCTTGCACAAGAACACTTGCACAAGATGTTCTTGCACAAGAAGCCGCCAGTGTAGACAAAGCCTTACTGTCTTGACTCCTCTAAGTACTTGCATCAATTGTTTGCAATATTATGCATTTAAAGGTTATGCCCTCCAGGTTTCAGCTTCTGATGTACACACATCAGTGGGAGAGCCTGAATAAATACAATGTAGCCTTATTGTCTCCAAGCATCTCGATTAATTGAGCTTTCTGCTGCTTTATGCATTGCTGTGGCATGTGCAGTGCAATTCTCATACTTTAAATATTGGATTTAAATTTTCTTAAGCTATAAAAAGAATGAGCTGATTATTGCAGTTAGTTGTGAAAAATTGAGTAAACAGAATTAGGTAGTAATACAGCGTACAGTTGGAAGGTTTTCATTATATGTTTACAAAAATATAGTGTTAAATCTTGAGTGTATACTTGGGGAAAAACCTCTAAATGTTCTATTGGCTGATAAAGATTAACATTTCACTTGAATAGGACTACCTCAGCCCACTCGTTTCAAGCCTCTAAACCACTAAATAAAACAGAGCATAACCTAGTAACTATATGTTCCTTCATTAATCCAGTTTAATGCTGAGGGGGGGAAAAAACCTCAAAAACATTTTCATCTGTCAGGTAATCTTCAAATGATTGTCCACTCAAAACATTAACAGCACCTGAAGTATTACTGTTACTAATATTGGTCTTGATCTAAGTGGCGTTGAATACTCCCTTCTGCCATTGAAACCAACCCGAGTCATGAGTGTTTCAAGAAGAAAGGAAGTAGTAGGAAATTTCTTTAAACCTCAGGGATTATTTTTGTAAATATGCATTCATATTTATTATGTCATTGTGGAAGAGTGAAAGTCAATTTCCAAGCAAGGCAATAACAAAGATCAACCACGTATTTGCTAATGGTATTCCGCCATTGACTTCATAAATAGCCATTAATTCATGCTATATCAAAATAGCTTTTTTGCCAAATAGCTTGTCAAATGAAATCAACTTTTATAATTACATTATTATTTAGAACATGCCAATACGACACTTTTTACTTATTGGTGCTGATGTTAAAATAAATACCTTTAAAGGCAGAGACACAAGGTGAGAGAGGTAATCTCTTTTATTGGACCAACTTCTATTGGTGAGAGAAACATCAACAGCTTGCTTCTCTTACCAACAGAAGTTGGTTCAATAAAAAAAGATTACTTCACCCATCTCATCTCTAATATCCCAGGATTGTCACAGCTTCAACTATACAGCATTTATAAAATAGAATAAGTTTCTTGCATCTAGCATTGTAATTTGTGAGATTCTAGTATTAAATATTTGATTCCCAATATGTCAGAGAAACTTATTGCTGACTGGTAACATGGGATATATTGTATGTATGTGCGTGTACATGGGAAAGGGCAGCTGAAGGGAGCATCAAATGAGAATGTGTGTAGAAAGAGGGCCAGTGACAGTTTTCCTGAACTGGAAGGCAGATGAGGTGGGGCTCTGAAGGAAAAAGCCCTAATCTCGCCTGCTTCCTAACTGCCATATACCGTCTCTTGACCTCCACATTAGAAATCTCACAGGTTCTCAGGAATCCAGGAAAATCTGAGTCAAACAGATCTGCCAAAGAATATATCTTCTACAATGCCCCTTCTGCAGAAAAATTGCTAAATCAGATTAAGCCTGTCTGCCTGATTCTATATTGATCCCAAAGAGCTATAACAAAAAAGTTACTTTGACCTCCCACACCTTTAAAGTAGTTCTACAGTGTCTTACTATATAAATATTAAGAATAGCAAGATCCAAAAGCCAGTAGGGGAGCAATTTAACCTCCCTGGGCACACAGTTTTGGATTTACAAGTTGCCATTCTCTGACAGAAAAACTTCAAAAAAAGACTGCAGAGAGAAATTGCTCAGATGGAATTCATATGCAAATTTGACATGCTGAACCAAGGTCTAAATAAACACATGGAGTGGCTCTCGCATTACAATAGGTAATTTCCCATTCAGGTACTCTCACCTTCTCACCACAATTGGAGGTGAGCCACATGGACTCTGATTTAGAATCACAGATTCCTAGGGCTGGAAGAGACCTCAGGAGATCATTGAGTCTAGCCCCATGCCCAATGCAGAACCAACCTTAAATAAATCATCCCAGCCGGGGCTTTGTCATGCTGTGATTTAAAAACCTCTAGGGATGGAGATTCCACCACCTCCCTACGTAACCCATTCCAGTACTTCACCATCCTCCTAGTGAGATAGCTTTTCCTAATATCCAACCTAGACTTCCCCCCACTGTAATTTGAGACCATTGCTCCTTATTCTGCCATCTGTCACTACTGAGAACATCGCTCCATCTCGTCTGGGACCTCCCTATACGAAGTTGAAGGCTGCTATAAAATCCCACCTCACTTTTCTTCTGCAGAGTAAATAAGCCCAAATCCCTCAGACTCTTCTCGTAGGTCATGTTCCCCCACACTCTAATCATTTTGGTTGCCCTCCACTGGCCCCTCTCCAATGTGTCCACATCCTTTCTATAGTGTGGGGAGAAGGCAGAACTGGACGCAATACTCCAGATGTGGCCTCACTAGTGTTGAATAAAAGGGAATAACAACTTCTCTAGATCTGCTGGAAATGCTCCTCCTAATGCACCCTAATATGCCATTAGCCTTCTTGGCTACAAGAGCACACTGTTGACTCATATCCAGCTTCTCATCTACTGCAATCCCCAGGCCCTTTTCTGCTGAACTGCTACTTAGCTAGTCAGTCCCCAGACTGTAACAATGCTTGGGATTCTTCCGTCCCAAGTGCAGGACTCTGCACTTGTCCTTGTTGAACCTCATCAGATTTCTTTTGGCCCAATCCTCCAATGTGTCTAGGTCACTCTGGACCCTATCCCTACTCTCTAATATATCTTCCTCCCCACCCAGCTTACTGTCATCGACAAACTTGCTGAGGATGCAACCCATCCCCTCATCCAGGTCATTAATAAAGATGCTGAACAAAACTGGCCCAAGAACTGATTCTTGGGGCACTCCGCTTGAAAACGACCACCAGCCAGACATTGAACCGTTGATCACTACCCATTGAACCTGACAATCTAACCAGCTTTCCAGCCACCTTATGCCCATTTATCCAATCTATGCTTCCTTAACTTGCTTCCTTAATTTAATTAGCACTGTTGTCATACTCCCATCTCTATAGGAGTTGTAGCTCACAAAAGCTTATACTCTAATACCCTAATACACTTGTTAGTCTTTAAAGTGCCACTGGACTCTTTGTTCTCTTTGCTGAAACAGAGTAACACGGCTGCCTCTCCAAAACTTATGTAAACATTGTGATTTAACAAGCAACTTTCAGTACTGGATTGAATAAGGAAAAATTGCAAACCTATTAAAATAATGTTAATGCTAACCTTTCAGGAAAACATCATATTTGGACTGCAGGGGAAAGCTTCTATTTTACTTTTTAAAAATTCTTATTCAGCAGATATTACAGAGCCTGGGGGAACATGAATCTGCATATTATATAAATTACTATTAATCCCTTTAAATTGGGTTAATCTGAAGGCCGAATGTTGAGTAATCTTCTCACCATTTTGTCCTTAACTGGACAACCATTAAAACTGTTGGCTTGAGATTGTTGTGCAGGCATAAAAGTAAGTTTTAAAAAAAGACTCTGGCCTTATGATTACTAAGTAACAATTTACACACACAAAAAAAAAATCTATAACTAGGGAGGATTGCTTCAGAGATAATGGGAAATCTTAAAAATGAAAAACAAAATTAAAAACCACTAAAAACATGAGTACGCAGTCCACTTAAAGTAGGATTTTTTTAAATATCTGAAAGATAGGACCTGAAGATCTGGACCAGATGCTCCAATACATTGCTTAGGTGCCCAAAAACTAGGAAAAGCATGGAAAAAGATGCCTTTTCTCTTGTGTTTTCCCTTGAAGTGCAAGGATCCTCCTCTTCCAGACAGTGGCAAAACATAAAACCAAGCCCATGAGGTCCAGATCATAGCTATTGAGAAGTTACACTCAGTAATAGTGAAGGTCCTGTGAGGAGGGCCAATTTTCCATGAACTAGGAATCTGACAAAAAGTTGGGTACGGTAATCATTAGATCTTTTTCTATCTACCCATATCTATGGAAATAATGCCCCAAAGAGAAGGATGGAATCTGAGAGCAATTGAATAAATATGGGCTCTGCTGATCCAGTGGCAGATTGCCCCGGTCTGAGACACAATGGAGCAGGAGGGCTGAACCTTTACCACCCCAAACCGTGAGGAAGCAGTCTGCCCCTCTCTGGGCCAAGAAACCTGCCAAGATTGCACACTATCCACCAGAGCTAGAATGCCCAATCCACTTCCTTTCTTGGCTGCTCTGTCCTGCATCGAGGCCTGAGCCATAGACTCTTCCTGCTTCACCCTAAAGATCCAGGCTTATTAACTCGACTGGCTGCTCAGCCCTGCATCCAGATTCTTGATGATCTGCCCTGATTGCAGACATGGGCTAACCATGTTTATTGTTCACTCCCTGAAAAACAGGCTTGAACTTGAAACTTCTTGTCCTGTTAATGCCTCACAATGGGTGACATACAGGTGTGTAATTGCTCACAGCGAGTGACACACAGGCTACATCTAGACTGGAGGCTTCTTTTGGAAGAAGCTTTTCCAGAAGAGATCTTCCAAGAAAACTTCTTCCGAAAGAGAGCATCCACACTGCCCAAGCGCATCAAAAATGCGATCTGCTTTTTCAAAAGATAACGTCCACACTGAATGGACGCTATCTCACATGTAAGCTGTGATTACTATGGGTGGAGTGGCCACCAGGGCACCTGTGCTTTTTCCTCTTTCCTCTTCTTGCAAAAGAACTCCCTCTTCCCCATCCACACATGCCTTTTTCCAAAAGAGCTCTTTTAGAAAAAGGCTTCTTCCTCATAGAAAAAGGATTACCAGTGCTGGAAAAACCCCTCTTTTCTTTTGAAGAAACGTGATTGTAGTGTGGACATAATTGATTTTTTGGGGAAAAACAGCTGTTTTTCTGAAAAAAACTCTGTAGTATAGACATACTCACAGGTGTGTACTGAGACCATGTTGCCCCCCATGACCCAGATGGAGCACAACCCTACCTCTAGACCACTGCAGGAACCAATGTTGGCTTTTATTTGATTTCTTGCAAACTCTTCTCCTTCCTTATTGGTCTTCCCAAGTGTACAATTGTTTAAATCTCATATGTGAAAGATTCTGAGGTACAATGTTTATTCCCCTCTGCCCCCCCAAACCAAAAAAAAAAAAAAAGAATAAACTGCAACTGGCAATATGAATATTACAAAATGTATATTTTTATCCACACTGTGGCAGCAGAGTCCTTAAAAAAGAAAAAAAAACCAGTGCAGTTTCAAGAGACTAGAACATAAGAAATGGGGATAAGTTAGAAAATCCTACAAATTTATTCCCAAAAAGATTAAATTCTTTAAAATTATGGGTAAGTACAAGTCCTCCCCCCCATTTACAAATAACCATTTTGTGGGTCATTCTTTGCCTTTTTCTGGAAAGTGTTTTACTTTTTACATTTGATACAATGACTATTGTGTTATATGAGCATACTAATTATGCCCCTCTCATGGGGGTACTAATTATGCCCCTCTCATGGGGGCACTAGAGAAACCTCATTCTACAATGCTAAATGGGAATATTGAAGGGAGGGTGCACTCTGTAGCCTTGTTAGCCTCCAGCTGGATAAGCTCTATGGAAAATGGAGTGGAAAATGGTCCTTTTAAGCAACAAGTAGAAAGCAATGCCATTCTTCTCAATCCCCAAAAATGTCTATTTTCACTCCCAATACAATAGAACAAGGGGTAGGGCTTAACCAGGATGATGAAAATTGGAATAGAATCTTACTGGCTCATTTCAGAAGTATCTATATGGAGAACCTTACACTGTGGGTTGGAAGGCTTGGATTGCTGTTGTGTCAGTACACAGATTTCACTCTATCCACACAGAAGACAACAAAAAGCATCACTAATAACTGAAATTTACACACGAGCAAAGAAAGAAAAACATTGCTTGAAAACTTAGTAAATATCTTTCAAACTAGGGATGTTTTGATTTCTGATGTTTACAATTTGTGTTTTAATTATCAGGCTTTAAACTTTTGAAATCAATGTCTACTGTCATCATATAATTGTCTGTGTAATTTTCCCACAATGACAATTTAAATAGAAAAAAAATCATAAAAGCCATAGAGAAAAAAAATGAATTCTGCCATGCCTGCCTACAGTTGCAGTCTGAAACTTTCATATTCAGCACCACTGACTCAGAGGTAGCAAGAATTCTAGCCACACTTCCTTGGTCAGTAAGCAAGGGACATCTTATTGCCTTGGAATATTCCAGTTTCCAACATATCTCTTACCTCCAACTTTTCACTTCCATTGTGTTTAAGAAGGTTTATTCATGTGCAATCTTTTCTCTCCTGCCCAGTTTGGGGTTACATACATTGAAACATGATGCACATATACAAAAAACCCTACGAAAATCCCACTTTTATCTATTAATATTTACCCATGATGTTTACTAGGAATCTAACACAACAGTAAGTAAGAGTAGAGAGAAAAAATATTTTTTCCAGTTTACACAAAGTACTGTCAAAGAGAGAGTAAAGTCATGTTCACTACTTCCTCCTTATATTCAGTTAAGTTCTGATCCTGCAAAGCCTTTAGGCATGTGTTGTACAATAAGCATGAATACAGTACCTCTGACTTCAATAGAACTATTCAGATTAGTTAAATTAAGCACATGTATCAAGTGTGTAGGTGCAGGACCCTATTTCATCCTTTTAATAGTAGTGACCTGGAAAGTTATTAGGCATATGGAACAGCCGCCATAGAAGGAGCAATTAAAACTGGGACTTTTCAAAATGGAAAAGAGGCAACTAAGGGAGGATATGACAGAGGTCTAGAAAATCATGACTGGTATGGAGAAAGCAAACAAGGAAAAAAATTACTACTGCTGCTCATACCACAAGAACTAGGGGTCACCAAATGAAAATAAACAGGTTGCAGGTTTAAAAAACAAACAAAAGGAAGTTGTGACAGGGTGCTGAGGCACCATTAACACGGGCCGCGGCACTCCCCGGGGCCCACTGGGGGAGGGGGGAATTGCGGTGTACCGTGAGCTACGCATGCACAAAGCAGAGGCCAGCTGTCTTGACGCCGGATACCGGTGTTCTGCCGGGGGCGCAGGTGCAGAGCGTGGGGCGTACACTGGAATTCTGGGCAGATGGGGTCGATGTCGGCCTGGTGCAGGGCGGCCCCTTGAAAAGGGGCATCGCTCAAGAGAGGGGGGGCTGTAGCCAGACATGAACCCCATCTTGTTTTCCCCCCCTAGAGAGCAAGAGAAAGGCAGTCAGCCTTTGATGCCCTAGGAATGCAGGTGTGCTGCCTGTCCCTGACTCTAATAAACAGAAACCAGACAGTAAATAGGCTAGCTGACGACCCGGGGGCCTCCCGTCGCCCTGATGGCTAGTACCAGTAATTGGCACACCTGCACTGTCCCAGGAAAGGAATCTTCGCCCATCACATACCAGAGGTGCCCATTGTCTGCATTTTCCCAAGTGTGAATTATGCTTTGCACCCTTCGTAGGAAACTTGGCATTCAAAGCCATTTTTCCTAATTGGCCACTTGAGACCAGGAAGAAGCCTACATGACCCAAGGGGTATAAAGAGGGGTTTAGTAGCCCACCCCATTTGAGCTCCAATCATCTACACCTGCTGGCAGGTACTGGTTGTCTCCCGAGGTCTGTGGGACGCCCAACCTCGCCCTACTTCTTCCCGAGGGATTGAGAGAAAGACGCTGGCCACGGCAAGTCTGGAACGCAGGGGTGTGAATATATACCTGCTAGGTGTCTATTTTGCATGCATTTAATAAGAGCTCAGAGAACCAAAAGGGTTTCACAGTACCTGTAAGTGACTTCTTAGTGTAATTTCTGTCCTGTCCTTTGTAGTGGCTGTGTTATCTGTAACACAGTAGTAGCATTTAACAGCTAAGTTTACCCTGTAACAATAAAATAGTAACTGTTTAAGCTGTGACCTGACTCCTTCAGTTGCTGTAACAGAACCAAGCACAATTTTAAAAGAACTCCAGCCGGTTATAGGGGACAGATCCGTTGGGGCATCTCTCAGCCTCCCCAGGCTTCACGCTGCGAAGGGATTGTGTATCCTAGCAGTCAAAATCTGAGGTGTAATAAGCTCTCCCTGTAAACTCTGGGGCGTCTGTCGACCTGTTGGCTGCCCACTGCGAAAGGATCCCGATCCTAGCGGTAAAGACACGGATGTAAAACTTCTTGGGTGCCCGTCAACCTCCTCCAGGTTGCCCGCTGCTAAGAGACCCCAGTCCTAGCAGTTGAAGTCTCGGGTGTATAATATGCACACACACCACTCGCTGCCCTGACCACCGGCTGACAGGGGCATGCGAGAGCAGTGGTAGGAGACCAAAGAGTGCTGCGGAAACCCCCCGCAGAGAAGGGAACCGGGCAAGCAGCAGCCCAGAGACGGAGGAGGTGAGGAAGGAAGTGACCCAGGGCAGGGCTGTTGGAAGGCCAGTGGGTTGACGTGTTACAGGTAAGCACCCCATCAACCAGGTCAGGGAAGGGTTTTCCCTGCGTTTAGGGCCCTGGGTCAGGACCCGGAGAGTGGGTGGGCCCGGGTCCCCCTTTCTGAACATAGAACCGACTTGGTGATCCCCCTCCCAGCAGGGATCCTGGCATTGAACTGAGGCTCGGACCACTGGATCTGGCGGAACTAGAGAGCTTCGGATGGGTATTAGGCTGAGGCATGACCACAAGGACCCTGAGTGGGGTACCTGAGTTAAAGGGGGGGGGAATAGATCGGATAGGTGGAGTTTTGTGGGGGCTCAATGCGACCCTGTGACACATTTGCGGGGGCTCAACGAGACCCTGTGACAGAAGTATTTATTCAAACAATGCACAGTCAACCTGTGGAACTCCTTGCCAGAGGATATTGTAGAGGCCAAAGCCGTAACAGGGTTCAAAAAAGAGCTAGATAAATTCATGGTAAATAGGTCCATCAATGGTTATTAGCGGAGATGGAAGGGATGGTTTCCCTAGCCTCTGTTTTTCAGAACCTGGTAATTGACAACAGGGGATCGACAACTTGATTACCTGTTCTATTCATTCCCTCTGGAGCATCTGGCATGGACCACTGTCAGAAGACTAAGTACTGGGCCAGATGGACCTTTGGTCTGACACAGTATAGCCATTATTATGCTCTTCTTCATTACTTCTGCAACCATGCTCACTAAAGTCAAAGGGCCACCGGCCACCTTTACAGCCACCAAGATTCAAGCATGAGGAGCTTCTCAGAGGATGAAGGCCTAATTCCCTACCCACCAATACCAATTCCTTTCCTTTTCCTGGTGGATTATTGGGTATCAGCAATTCAGTATCACATGGAAGAGCAGGAAAACAACTCCTTCCACAGATTACTTCAATACAATACCATGTTAACAATTGAACTATGGATTTGTATCTCCTGAAAGCCAGAGTCTTCAGGCCAAGCTCTTCATTCCATGTCTGTGACTGGAGGCTGGATACAGACTATTCCACAAGCCAATTTATACTGAGTATCTTAACACTAACATCTCACATTTATGCTGAGCAATAAACGAAAGCTCATACAGGTGGACCTACCTGGTCCTGCATGCTTGAGAACTGACTGGACTGGTCCCAGATAGGGATTTTGCTGGTCTGGGGAGGTCATTTCTGGCCCGCCTGTTGCCATGCCCCCCCCCCCACTCTTCTTCTCCCCGGCTTCCCACTCTCCCCCCAGCCCAGCCAAGCCATGTGCCAGGCCCCGCCCCTCCCCAGCCCAACCAGGCCATGCGTCCAGCTTCCGATGGACCCTCCCCCACCCACAGAAGAGCCAGGCTGAGCACCATCCTTCCCTGCCCCTCGCATCACACCAGGACTGATTCCTGAGAGTTCCCGTTTATAGAGCTGAAACCTGTATTTGTTAGTCTGTGAGGTGCCACAAGACTGCTCATCCTTGAAGTATTATTTTCATAATTTTCTGGTAAAATACTGACTTATTTCGTTACCGTCATTGATCATTAGTAATGTGAACCAGCCCATTTTTTTCTAATCTAAAAATCAGATTTATTCAAACTTTTGTCCAAACCTTGCTAGGGAACATACCTTAGGAGGTAAGGTCCATTCAGTATAAAACTGCTATCTCAAGGTCATACTGAATCAGCACTTATGTTTAACATATTAAAGTGATATAACTAATTTTCATAAATATTTAATGAAAGCATTTAAAATCAATTGAGAATGTCTGCGACCTCAAGCTATTATATGTCACTGTTCCTACTGATTGTGGATATTATGTTGAAAGGCTGATTGAACTATGGGAATGTAACAGATACACTTTCTATACTTTGAGATAACTATTTATAAACCAAATATTTTTGTTATTGTAGGTCTAACTGTTTTGTACACTTTCACAATTCTGGATTTCTTATTCGGGTATAAGAAGGAACAGTGTACATACAGTTGCCTAAGTCCTCCTTATTTTGCATAAAAGTTTTACATGGAGAAAGTTTATAAGTTTGTCCTCTTTATCAATGAAACGATTTAAAGGATTACAAGTTACAGAAGATCTAAGTAAATTACTAAGCAAAAAAATAAAATAAAATAAAAACATTCCAGCTAAGCCTAATATATTAAGAAAGGATTGGGTCCAAGTGAGGAGAATGTCTAACTTGTAGAAAAAATGATTAGAACTACTGCTAGGGTAAAAATTTGCATGTAGTAAGTTTCTTAATATATTAGGCTTAGCTGGATGGACAAGTGCAAGATCCAAAATGGGTTCCAGCACCAGGTGGCCTGGGCATATGTCCTGACATGACCTGGCAGAACCAACCACAATGCAGTCTTATAAGAAGAACGAGACTGTTCACAGGTCATTAGTTTGAGTATTGAGTCATTATGTTTCTGGCAAATCAGCAATAGCACATCTAGATTTATAAATAGAGTCACACTTCATTTTTTTAACTTCACATACAAGATTGATAAATGTACAGAAACAGATTATACAAATTCAGCAGGTTATAACTTTAAAATAGTATGTCTCATGGTGCATTTTGCCTAAAGAGTGTTCAAGTTATGCATTCATGTGCCAATTTTCATAAAGCACAGGGGCCCCTGTGACAGTAATAACAGCATTGTTATCTGTAAACATCTGTATGGACAGCCAAGTGGCCACCCTGCAAATGCCCAATATGGAAGTCACTGAGGAACACTAGCGATGTCAACTGTGCTCTCATGAAGTGAGCCCATAGCCACTGAAGAGATGTAGCTGAAGTTACCTCATACACAGCCTTGATACAGGATGTTATCCAACAAGAGATGGTCTGCACAGAGACCACTTGTCCCTTCATGCAGTTTGAATATGACACGAACATGCAAGGCAGAACACTAACTGGTTCAGTCCTGTCTATAGAGAAGTCTAGACATTGCTTAACACCCAAAGTGTGAAGCCACTGTTCTTCTGGGGAAGAGTGCGTCTTAGGGAAAAACACACAGGTAAATAAATCATCTGATTTGGATAAAAAATTGGGTGTGGTTGCAGCATTATACTCTACAAGGCCAAGGCAAGGCAGCTCAGACATGAAGGCCTACAACTCAAATCCAATCCATGCTGAAGTTATGGCCTTCATGAATGTGCAGTGGACTCCAGGTCCTGTGATGGGGCAGACCAGGGTCTGAGGCCAGAAAAGGGCCATAGAAAAGATTTTCAAGGAGGTTAGCGTGGCTGCAGAGAAACCAGTCAAACAGGTGCCAGAAGGCCTATAATAGTGGTGCAGAAGCTAAGGCCTGGAGTCCAGGAGCTGGATTCAGTCCCTAGGCTGCCTGGATCCAGCCCCTGAGGTTTGGGGCTCCCCCCACAGCATTGGGGAACTCACACTGGCACTCCAGCCCCCACACCTGTGAGGCTGGAGCACACAAAATCTACTAGCCTGGGCCCTGTTAGGCTCTGGCGTGAGGGGAATGTGGGGAGTATTTCTCTCTCGGTCGGTGGCCACATCAGTGAGGGTTTGGGGTTGTTTTTTTTTTTTGTTTTTGCTTCTCACTTACGTGGCCCCCGACTGATTTTTCTGTGGGTCAGTGACCCCTGACCCAAAAAAGGTTCTCCATCTCTGGCCTATAAGAAGCAGCTGCAGGACCAGAGTCAGCTCAGTGTCTCCAGAGCCCTGAACCTGTGAAGACCAGGTGACTGGCTGGCTGAGGGAGCAGCAGCACCATGGAGAGTGCTGTGTGGTGAGCTAGTGTGGACAATGGTGAGACTATGTGGGACTTGAGGTACAAGTCCTAAGATAAGGGCAAGAAGCTGTCTACAGGCGGGCGAGCCCTGGAGGCACCACTCTGAGTGAGGAAACCAATTGAGACAAACAAAGGCATAGTAGCAGAGGGCACTGGGATGGGCTCCAGTTAGATGTATATCACAGAAGGGGTTGAGTATTTCACACAGAGTGTGAGTAGCCAAAAGGCTGAGAGAGTGCAGGTATACAGTCGGCAAGACAGGGGCACTTCTGAGTGCAACCCAGTTACAGGTTCCAAAAGGGAATCAGTTCTCTGACTGGAGGATGTAAACAGAGTAGTCCCCTTAGAAATATGACCTTCATGATATTGGGGGGGGAAAAAACCCTGACTTCTTTTGACTCAGGGGATGCAAAACTGGTATCATTGCCAAATGCTCTCAGTTAACCGAGCATGAGGCTTGAAGATGTCACACATTTTCAAGATGCCCTGAATGGAAACCCCTTTGGTTAGCTCTCATAGGCCAAGGACCACAACAAGATGCTCGTCCATTTCATTTAGTAATCTGCCACATTGCAAGAGTTATTACTGTGGAGGACTTGATGGACAGCTGCTAAGCACTGCTTCTCTTCAGACAGCCATGTAGCAGCAATGCCATAAGGTTCAGGGAGCTGACTGCAGTATTAAGAGTGTGGTCATGGTCCTGAAGCAGCAGCAGCAATATGGAAGACTAAGAGGACAGAAAACTAGCACTGTCTCAGCTACACTGCAGGAATGAGGATTAACTTGGTATGATCTGCTTTGAGCCTGATGTGTAGAATAATCCAAATGGGGAGAAGGGGTATAGAAAGACTGACTACAGAAAATGAAAAGGGGCAGAGAGACTGTCTACAGAAGGAAACCTGTAGGAAAAGACCTGGGACTACAATGGATGAGAAGGAATATTGCATACAGTTTTGGCTCCCCGCCCACTACAGAAAGGATGTGGACATATTGGAGAGAGTCCAGCAGAAGGCAATGAAAATGGCTTGGCAGAATCGCCACATGAAAGTAAGCATCTTGACTGTCTAGAGAAGTGAATGAGTCATTCTGAAACAACCCCAGGGATGAGATAACATGACCATAAAGAATCTCCTGTACTTGATGAATTTGTTGAGGCCACAAAGGGTGTCATCATGTTCTTTGATTTCATTATCTGGAAGTAAAAACTATGGGTCGGCTATTCTGGTAGAATCTCCTCCACTGCACGCAACTTTAACTGAGACTAGACCTGCTCTATGAGCAGTGTCTTGTGAAAGAGGTCCCAGAAGAGGGATGGGAAAGGAGACAGATGAATTTGATTCATATCCCATTCTGACCATGTCCAAGGCTTTGCTGTCAGAGGTAATAGTTACACAAGCATTTTAAAAAGTGGGTCAGGCTGTCTCCAGAGGGATGCTGAGATCAGAGGAATGACTAGATCTGTACTTTGGACAAAGGAGTAAAAAATGGGAGCCTGGGCTTGAGCAGTGTCCAGTTCCAACCCATACTGCTTTCTTTTGTGGGATCTAACCTTCCTTCTAAGACAATCTTGTTGTTCCAGGGGATAAGGTTGTGCAAAGAGATGTTGCTGCTGTATCCCATAGTGGGAGTATACATGCTATCTATGCAAAATCTCCAAAGACCTCAAAGTAGCCCTGGGACTCCTACAAGGAGTCTGAAGTGTCTTGTGCTTAGACAAGAGATATGATTTGGGTGTCAAAGGGAAAGTCCTTAATGGCTTGATGGGGACGAATTTAGATACAACTACTCAAGAGAGATCTTGGGGTCATTGTGGATAGTTCTCTGAAAACATCCACTCAGTGTGCAGTGGTAGTCAAAAAAGCAAACAGAATGTTAGGAATCACTAAAATGGGGATAGATAATAAGACAGAGAATATCTTACTGCCTCTATTTAAAACTATAGTACGCCCACATCTTGAATACTGCATACAGATATGGTCGCTTCATCTCAAAAAAAGATACCTTGGCATTGGAAAAGGCTCAGAAAAGGGCAACAAAAATGTTTAGGTGTTTGGAACAGGTCCCATATGAAGAGAAATTAAAAAGATTTGGACTTTTCAGCTTAGAAAAGAGGAGCCTGGGGGGATATGATAGTGGTCTATAAAGTCATGACTGGTGTGGAAAAAGTGAATAAGGAAAAGTTATTTACTTATTCCCACAATATAAGAACTAGGGGTCACCAAGTGAAATTAATAGGCAGCAGGTTTAAAACAAATAAAAGGAAGTTTTTCTTTACTGAGAGCACAGACAACCTATGGAACTCCTTGCCAGAGGATGTAGTGAAGACTACAACTGTAACAGGGTTCAAAAAAAAGAGCTAGATTCATGGAAGTCAGGTCCCTCAGTGGCTATTAGCCAGGATGGGTAGGAATGGTGTCCCTAGCCTCTATCAAGAAATGAATGACGAGAGGCATCACGTGATGATTATCTGTTGCGTTTCCTTCCTCTAGGGCATCTGGTATTGGCAACCGTCAGCAGACAGGATACTGGGCTAGATGGAGCTTTGGTCTTACCCAGCATGGCCATTCTTACGGACCTCTACAGTGAACTCAGTTTTGCAACCATAAAGCCCTCTTTATAGTAACAGGCAAGAGTGGTGGTATCTGTCACATCAAGGGCAGATGGCACGGACATTTTGGCCATCAATCAGCCTTCTATAAGAAGTGCCTGGAGCTCCTTACATGAGGCCGTAGGCAACTGCTTTTCAAATTTTGTCATAGCTGACCAAATGAAGAAATCACTTGGCCTGCATAGCTTGTTAGTTAGCAATTCTCGCTATACCTTATTGGCCCTATAGATCTTTCTACCCAGAAGATCCAGCCACTTGAAGTCTGTCCTTAGTGGAACTAGAACCACTTTCCTGGTGAGGGTCATGATGGCAGCATGGAGGGTCACAGGAGCACCAGGTTCCAGCTCCTCTGGGAGATTCCTCAATTTCCAAGCCATCTAGGAGAAAGAATCCTTCCAGTATGTCCTAGATTGGTCTTGGGGCCTGCCCCCAGTGGGATGTGCTTCTATAGTTCTCATAGAAGCCTCCCAGGAAGCACCCTTATCAGGTACCTAAACTACCTCAACTAACTCCAATCCATCCAAAAGACTAGAGGTTCTACTTCAAGGTCTTCCCAGAGGGTCCTCATATCCCTGCATGGGAACAAAGTAGTGTTTTTTCCATGCATTTCACCACTAGTGGTGCAGAGCCTAATGTACTCCATAAGGCTCTCACCAGCCAGAGATCACATTGTGCAAGTGAGCTACTGTCCTGGGAATCGTGGTCTGGTAAAGTGTCCCCCAGTTTGTATGTTCTCATAAAGGAGCTCTACTTGAATGCCCAGGGATGGCAGCTATGTGGCATGAAAGGTCCTAGTAAGCTTTAATCCTTTTGGGGCTACATCTACACCATACATCTCTTGTGCAAAGGTCTATGCCTCATTTTTCAGGAAGAATGGCTCTGGCACAAGAGGGGGGTTTTGCACAAAAAGGAGCCATCTACACAGCTCCTTTTTGTGCAAAAGCCTCTTGAGCAAAAACAGCCCCGAATTAATTATGCAAATGAAGCACAGCAACATGCCAATCCATGCATCATTTGCATAGGCTTTTGTGCAAGAGAGGTGCAGTGTAGACGCAGCCTGGGAGAGGAGGGGGATCATGAACCAGACAGCACAGAATTGTCTGGTAACAAAGATTAAAATCTGGTCTCAGCCAGAATTGGCTCTTATGCCCACAGAGATGTACCTGGATGGAGAACACTGGCAATTTTTGGAGAGAGGAAGACCAACACCAACACCAACACCAACACCTGTGCCTTTGGCTGATCTGAAGCCACTACCACCAACCAGAACAGTGCTCTGGACTAAGGAGTCAAAAATGGGAGCCTGGCTTGTACTGAGGGAGGGCATGAGCAGTGTCCACATCCCTACGCAAACTGTCAATACCTGGGCCTTTGGCTGATCTGAAGCTACTGCTATAGCTGTGAGTGGGATCTTTGAATGAGGAACATCCAATTAAGTTCAAGGCCTCTGATCTAGGTAAGGCATTGGTGGCCAGTAGGGGTGGGACCAAGGACCTCCGTAAGGCACACATCAATCCCGAAAGCCATACTGGCCCACTTGCAAGTACCAGAGTTCATTAGGTGATGTGGAGCTGGAGGATAATGCTGACAACTTGGAATCAGAGTCCCAGGATCTTAGTAATATGAGCAGACCGCCACCAGAGGAAGCCCATAGCCAGTCTGATTCATCCATTGCCCAGAATAAGGCAGTAATTACTGAGCCTAATGAAGGCAGTGCCCTCCGTACCAAACACACTGGTGCCACAGGCAACATCTGCCTTGGAGGGAAACAATGGCCCTGGAGCCTCCAAATGTATTTACACCTAAGGTGCTAAGACCTTAAAAGATGGTGAGATTAAAAAAAAGTGTATGATTTTTGGGTCAAAGAATTTTTGGTCTGTCTTGATGTATGGATGGCTCCTGTTCATTCATGAGAGTGCCAACTCTCCTACATTTATTGGGTAAGGAGATAGTGGTCCCTGCTGAAGAAGCTCTCACTGGATGGCCTGGTGTAGAATTTCCATTTTAAGTAGTGGCCCCCACATTCCTGCTTTGGACCAGCCCCTAGTCCTAAAATCTTGTGCACCTTCTCAGCCTCCCCCTCAGTTCTGCTACTGAGCCTCACATATGTGCATGCGCCCATTCCCCATTTTATCTCTGTTCCTCTTGCTGCTCTGGCATTAGAGGCAGAGAGGTGGGAGGAGCAGAGAGAATTACAGCAAGGCTGCCTTGAACTACTGGGCTCTTTCCACTCACTCCTGCCCCAGCTAACATGGCTGCTTCCTCTCATCCCTCCCCTGCTCAGTGTCCTTTAGTTGCTGAGGGAATCTGAGAAAGCATTGCCTCTCTCCTGAAGTGACCTGATTGATAGCCAGTCCCATTGTCCACCATCAAGGGGTAAGAGATTCTCCCAAGTCAATCAAGACTGAAATATATTTGTTAGGTGGAGGGTGTCTCATGAAGAAACCAGCTTCATCCCAGGTCAACTCCCATAGTTCAGAAAGACAGCCTAAGAGCTGGCAACACTGCAAAAACAGTTGCCTAGTGAGTACTACCTGCAGGAGTGGAAGTCAAAGGTCCTTACAATGATGGACCTTGAGACAGGATGGAAGTGGCAGCATTGCCACTCTTTCTAGGCACAGCACAGAGTGATATAAATGTTTCTAGCATTGTTACAGTACTGCTGATTGGAGCATTACCAAAGTGCTTTTTTATAGCACCCTGCTGAGTCTGAGGCTGACGGAAATAATTTGTACCTTGCAAATTATGTAAAATAAATATGACTGGTTTTGTTATGAGAAAACATGTCTACATAATTGCTGAATTTAGAAAGGCCTTATTTTTCATGTCAAAATGCAACAAAGCATGCTACTTTATTAGGAAATGAATCAGACATAAAATTGCCCCACAAAGTTGATCAATTTTACTTTTTCATATACAGTATTAAGCTGACAATAACCTATAATATATATTGTGCTTTCTTGGTTCAGAAATTGGCTTTATAACCTGTGTTAATATGCAGGTTAGTTAAAGGATTTATTCAGTATGAAACATTTAAATAAAGAAGTGCTGGGAAATATGATTCCATACAACAAACATGTTGAGAGAATAATGTTGAGAGAATAATACTTCAAAACAAAAAACAAAAACAAAACCAAAACACAAAACCACATGTGCTCCAAAGGGTCAGTTTTTTCCTCTCTTTGGGATACATCTAGCCCAGGGCTACTCAACATGCGGCCCGCAACCCATTTGTTCGCGGCCTGCGGTGCGGGTTGGTTAGATATGCATTTTAGTAGTTAAATTCTTGGATTGTCATTACTTATTAAAAGTGCTGTCATGTGTGGAAATGGGGTAAATACTGCATTTTATTAATATCAGCAGAACTGACTCAACTGGGGTTTGCATGTTGTATAGTCTTGCCTTAATTTTTGTATTCATGCCCATCAGTGTGAAAGAAGCTATTTGCATCCATATTTACATATATACGTAACCACACTTAAGTTGCGGCCCTCTGCATTGTGCTGTGAGTATCACTGTGGTCCTTGGGGCTTCCAAAGTTGAGTAGCCCTGATCTAGCCACTAACCTTTTTACTACCATGTTACTAGGGAACTTCATTTTGAACTATTAAACACTTTTTGGATTTCACTACAGTTCACAGAAATATGACAGTGTGACATCAACAATCTATTGTGTTACCAAAATACTAAATGTGCTTTACAGCCTGATAAAAATGGAATTATTCTTCCATGTGACAGGATAAAAACTGGCAAAAACCACAGCAGAAAGTGTTTCATATATTTTTTTAATTGAAATAAAAGTAACTTACCTGTAAGCAATTATAAATTCAGAACACACAGTAGATGCATAAGGAAAAAAAGCAAATGATAACTACCCAAGAATCAGAATTTTCCCAAGGTATCACTATTGTCACCTACATCCACAGAGAAGCATGCTGCTCAGCCACAGCTGGGCAGGAACTTCAATTAAATTTCTACTTGGTGTTAAGAAATGCCAATTTGTCAAAATTGACACTATTTGTGGAAATGTGCATGTTTTGATCATGCAGAATGAACTATCTGGGCATGTCCTGGTCATTCAGTTGCCCCTTGGCTGGAGCTGGCTCTCGCATTAGGAAGGCAGGATAAGGGAGAGGGAAAAAAGTCAATAACCCCATAGTGAGGACATGCTTGGGATGTGGGAGATCTAGGTTCTAGTCTTTTATCTGCCTGTTTTAGTCAAGGGACTTTAAGCTCAGTTCTCTCAGGCTATGGACTACTCTTGGGTGGGTCTTGGTCTTTAGTCTTCACCTGAAATGCACATGAACACAGCTGACTACTTCTGCAAGATAGGTCTGCTGAGCATTTCCAGTCAAACCACTTTATCCCTGAAAAAAACTCCTATTAGATTTGAAGAGACTTGGGCGTAAATCAAATTGCCCCTGGTGTATGCACACTGCTTTTCATCAATAGCTGCCAAGCTCCTACCATTTGATCACAAGGAGAATCTGTGTTTTAAAGTATAAGGCATACAACAAAACTGAACAGTTTGATTTCATCCTCAAGAGCCTACTAATACACATAAAAATAAGCAAGTTCACTATTAGAATTCATCAGGAAATTTATTGAAATATTTTTAAAATGGAAAAAACAGTTCACGAAAAATGAATTTCTGCAAGAAAATTCCAAATTTTGCTAAAAATTTCACATTTCTGATCAGAAAAAAATGTAATACTATATTGGATCATGTTGACCTGAATCAATATATTTTCATGTATTGCACTGAATTTAAATGTCTCATTTTGAGTCAGTTCAACATTAATCTGTGTTTACCTGAGCTGTGATGGTGCCACATGTCATGTCCTTATTCCCTTCAATGGTTGGGGCTCCCTGACTGGAACATAGTGCATCCACTGATTGAACCATTGTGGTGCATCATGGGAGATCTAGGCTGGCTCATGGCTCATCATGGCATCCTGGCTCAGAGGAGAATGGGGTGGCAGTAGGCTTCTGATCTAAGTCTCTCATGAGGTACTGCGATAGTTCAGAGGTTCAAAGATTTGTTAAATGGATAAGAAACAGTGGTATAGCAGAAAACCCCCCTTGGGGGGGTCCAGACTTTGGGTGGGTGGGCAAGAGTAGGGGGATGGGACAGGAGGGATGAGGAAGGTAAGCCCTGATCCCGCTCCCCAGCCAGAGTGCCAGGGCAAAGCAGGGTAAGCCTGGGCACTTTGGCCCCACTGGCCCAGCTGGAGCATTGGGTGAGCTTGTGGAGGGGTAAGCCTGGATACAAAGTGGGTGGGCTATTGCCCATTCAGGCCCACCCATGGCTGTGGCCTGATACAAAGTGAAACATTTCCTCAATTTTTCATTCTGTGAAAAATAGATATTTTGACTTTTCATACTGATTTGTAAAAGTTCATTTTTATCTCTTTTTGCTCCAACCACTCTAGGGTTGACCATGACCAGTGACCATGCTTTTAAAGCCTATCTAGCATTAAACATGTTTATGAAAGTTATCCATTTTCCTAGTCTAGACTGTGCTCAACAGAGAACATGAAGATTGTCAGGTATGCTTCCCATTCTGTTCTCCATTTCAGCTACACAAACTGTTTTAAAAGAAAGAACCCTTATCATTTACTGCCACAAGTTACTCACACGTAACAGTGCAGAAAGCATGTAGCGAATTCAGTGGGAGGCCAGTGGGAGGAAATCAAGCAGTAAAACACAGTTACACCTGCAAAATATCTTCCTGCATTGTGCCTGCCAAGAGAGTATGTGAATAACTCCTTAGTTGCAAGGAGAACTAACTCAAACGCTGCCTTCAGCGATAAATGGCTGAAGTGTTAAGATCTCACTATGCATGATTAATGGGAAATCAACCATGCAGTATTTTAAAAATTCCTGTCCCATGAGCCATCCTTTGATCTATATTTTAATTTTTCATTTTGCTCTGAAATCCTTGATGTTGGCAAGTGAACAATACAGGCTGGAGTTCTGAAAATCTTTGCCAACACAAGCACAAACAGCGCATGCATGTTCACACAGCATGGCTGATACAAATAGTAGTGCATTAGGCATAGTCACTGACACCTTCAAGGCTTCCACGGGAGGACAAGATCAGTCCTTGGAATAAGGAATCTTGAGGTCTTCACTTGAATGTTAGTAAGCAGGGAATCACCTAAAAAGAAAGCTGTGCATGGTGAGGTGTCTTACACCAATGCTATTTCTGTCATAGGGAAAGAATTCAGTCCTTCACATTCACTCACTAGCATATGGATGGCAGGAGTCTCTCAGTTAACACCCCCCCCCTCCAATTCAACGCCAAAACCCTACAGATTTCTGAACAAGTCTGGGACTAGACCTATACAAAATTAAAGTGCAGCAATTGCTGACTTATAGAAGCTCTGCTGGTCTTTTGGGCTCCATAGAGAAGAGGCTCCCTGAAGCCACTGTTCTGGCAGCCTCAGTGATTCCCCTTCAGAGGCAGAGCCTTCAACTACATCTAGCCTGCATGCTTGATGACAATGATGTCTCGGCTACTGGTACCCTGTGGAGATGGAACATTCTCCAGCTCATTAATAATCAGCTAAGGAAGAGGTCGGCTGCTTTAATCCATGAGCCAGAGAGCCAGCCATAGACAGCAGAAACAAATCTGCTCACATACACAGTTTTAAAGCGGTTTATTAATAAGGAGGCCCTTGGAGCACATCTGCAGTCAGGGAGGCTCACTTTAACTTTTTCTGAGAAGCAAACAATGGATCTCATCCACTGCTGAGTTCCAGATAATTGATAATAGTTGAAGCTAGACCTCTTTCATACATTCCAGTTACAGTTTAGAGCTGAGTTAACAACAGTTAGTTTCAGTGAATAGTGAGTTCAAAGTAAGATTTGTGCAAGATTTTGTAGGATCTCCTCTCCCCCACTGCTTTTCTGCAAGGGCAGAATTTTGGGAAGGGGGGGGGGGGGGACACAGCAGCCATGCACTCCAGGACACGGCTAGCTTTTCATCCCATTCCCCAGATGCAAAGGAAGTGAGGGGAAAGTTCTTGCATTCTATTCATGCCTCTCACACGTGGTTTGGCCAGAATGCAAGTACTCTCCCCTCACTCCCTTAGTGTCTGGGGAACGGGATGAAAAGCAAGCTGCATCCTGGAGCACATAGTTGTTTCTGCACCCCATCCCTCCAGAATTCTGCCCTTGCTTTCCTGATACACAACCAGGATCTTCAGCCTTCCAAACGAGACAAGAGAAAGTTGTAAATTGGCTAAGAGTTTTACGATTTACATAAGATTAACAAAAATTATTAGGCACTTAATTGCTACAACACATTCATTGTACAAATGTGAACCAATTTTGCAGATATGAAAACAGAAGAACAGTAACACTAAGACCAAAATATGGAAGCTTGAGTATGTGGATTTGGGAAGCAAAATCTTCATTTACAAATCTAAATAAAAGTGGCCTGATTTTTCAGAGACAGGGTCATCTAGCGGGTACGGAGAATTTACATTGCCTCTTGATTTAGAGCCTGATCCTGCATTCATGCCCTTAACTTTAATCGTTCAAAATTACTATTTTGAAATTCAATTTATAGCAAAGATTTTCAATCTTTTTCATTGGAGATGCCTAAAAATTTTTGAATAAATGTGCGGCAGACTCGTTTGGAAATCTTAAGGATAGTCTGTGGACTTCCAGTGATCCTCAGACTACAGGCTAAAAACCACTGATTATTAAAAATCAGTAAATAAGAATAGGAAAAAATCAAAGTGTTCTGATTGACCTGAATCAATTCTGGGAGGCAGAGGGTCGGAGTTCAGCTTATGCAAAACTGAAATCACAAATTTTCATCTTATTTTGGATGGGAAACTTGGAAATTTTGAAGTTTTTGCAGGATTTTTCCCCCCCACCAGCTCTAATTCTAACTGCTGCACCATCCTTCTGTCTTCTTTTCAACACTTCTTTGCTTTTGGTTAGGACATTACAGGAGCGGGAAGTCATGGCATACGTGTATATATGTGAGTAACAGAATTCGCCACATTGTAAAGGTACCAATGTGACTGGACCGAAGGGCATAGTTGACCCATTTTCCACTGAGAGGGTTTTATTTTGAGGGGGCACAAATGCAGTCACTGAAGTCCATCATGTTAGTGCACACTTTGGGAGTTCTTACTCCACAGGTCGTTGACAATACACTTACATTTTAATAAGATTTAAAAACTTGCAGTCATGTCAGAAGTGACTTTGGACAATTTTAGGAAGAGAACTCAATTTACATGCATTATATCTACTTTGAAAGAAAAAACTGCTTATGCAAATTTTTAAAAATTACATATATGCTCAGTCTTAATACATACTATAAAACAGAAGTATGCAGTATTTCACTTGGACAGTGAAGCCTATTCTACAGCAACATGAGCATCAATGTTGCCAGCAGACCTTTTCCCTCTAATTTTGATCATGGGCTAGAGACAAAAAAATGGAGCTACGCTGAGTTATACTAGTTGATTATCTAGCCCTATATTCCCCCTACTCACACACCAAGCAGTGAAAAAAACTTGACTATCCCTCAAATGAAATCATGATTAATGCCAGTATGCCACATTTCACTAGGATGAAGAAAGAAGCACAGGATTCTTCCTTGCCCCCAGCTGCTGGTACTACTCTTGTCAAAGGGAAACACAGCTCCCATTGTTACAAAAACCCTCTGTAGTTACTTCTGTCAGCAGATACATCTTCTCCTCCATTAGACCTGCCATGTCTTAAGAGTTTAGGTTCTCCCTTGGCAGTGACCCCTCTTTCATTCTTGATGGCCTCATTTCCTAAAGTTCCACCTGGCATTGTCTCTGGTTCTCTCCCCAGCCCTGCCTCTACTCTAACAACTGCCTGATCTATCTACTTGATACATCCCAGTCCCCCACACTTCCTATCCATTGGACCCTTCCCCTGCCTCCCAACAGTCACTACACCTGACTGGCCCCCTTTTTCTTGTCATCACTCTACCTGACCCATCATACTACACTTCTACACTATTGCCAAATGATTCCAACAAGCACTCCCCACACAATTCTAGTCAGACCAAGAGTGAAGGGCTTCTGCCATTCCACCCTGTACAAATTGATGCAGGAATGATAGGATCAATAATGCTCATAGTATTTTAACTCAATACAAAGGAAGAGATTTTAAAACACTCTTTAATCTCCTGTAGACATCTGGTATCTGTAACACTGATTCTAAGGCAGCCACACCACAGACTGAATAAAGCATTACAATTTAAATTTATAGAGGATAATAAATCTTGAGTGGTAGATATTAAAGATCCATTATGGATAATGCATATGTATGGCTTCTGCATAGTCCATCAAAACATGTCTGAACTTCGCTTATGAAATAGTTTTATGTAACATGGGTTAATCTTGCACTAAAAAAAATTAAATGATTTGAATGCTCAGAAGGGATTAAACATTCAGTATTCTATGACACTAAAGATTCAGTTATGCTTTGTAAAGTATTGACCAACTAGCCAATCCCAAGATGGGATTTTCAGGTCTCTCCTCCATGTCGGTCTTCTCTCCTGAGCCTCCAGTCTCTCGTTCTGTCTGTCTGTCTCCCTCCCCTCCTCCTCCTCCTACTGCCTCCCCCCCTCTCTCTCTCTCCCCGTGTCTCTCACTTTCTCTTCTCCTCCTCCCTCTCACTCTCTCTCCGCTCTCCTCTGTCTGTCAGGGATGCACACTCATGCAGGCCTCACCCCCTGGGCATGTACGTCACCTCCCCGCCCCCCTTTGCCTCTCACCGTGTCGCTCGGCTGACTTCTGCGCCGCTCAGCCAGGCCGCCACGTGGGAGCAAGCAGCGCAAACGGCCTCTCTCTCTCTTCTCCTCCTACTGCCTCGCCCTCTCTCTCTCAACTCTTGTCTGCCTCCTGCCTCTCTCTCCATCTCTCTCTTTCTCTTCTCCTCCTCTTGCTGCGTGTCTCACTCTCTCTTGCTGTTCTCCACATCCTCCATTCTCCTCTGTGTCTCCTCCGCGTCCTCTGTCTGCTCTGCTTTCCTCCTTTTGAATCCGGCACCCTTTCCTGATGTCAGAGATGCATGCTCCTCCAGGCCCCGCCCCCTGGCTGTTCCCTCCGGGCAGCGCTGTTGCCTCCCACCATGGCGCTCGGCTGACTTCTGCACCGCTCAGCCAGGCCGCCGCTCAGGAGCAAATGGCGCAAGCGGCCGTTTGTGCCTCGCGTTCCTCATGCAGCACCCCCATGCTGCATGGGGAGTGTAGACCCCAAACGGCCGCTTGCACCGCTTGCTCCTAAGCGGCACAGAAGTCAGCCAAGAGCCACAGCAGGAGGCAACAGCGCTGCCCAGAGGGAACAGCCAGGGGGCTGTAATGTTTCAGCATTACAAAGTGCGGAAGAAAACATTGTTTTTACTTTGCGTTTGTAAGCAACAAGTAGCCAGAGGCAGTTTTATTACAAGCTGCAGCAAGGGAAAAATTGGTTCGGACGGGGGCGGGAGGGGAAGCCCTCCCCTCCCCGAGGCAGATTTTTAAATATAAGCAATTATGAAGCAGTTTATATACTGTTTATTAGCTATAACAACATTAAACAATTAGTTTTCTTTTCATTACAAACACCAATGGCTAATAGTTATTTTAGTTTCACCCAGATGCTTCTTATTTTAAGGTCCCTGCCAGAGTCAGCATTTTATTCTTATTTCTGTACGGAGGCAAGAGGCCAAGGCAGCGTCTTATTACAGCTTTTGCATTGTTAGTCCACAAACTTAGCCTGACTTTTGCTAACAAGACAAAGATGGATGCACACAAATTTCCTTATTCCCTTTTTTTTGCCTCCACAAGAGTCACAGACATTGGGCTACTATATTGACCAATGTTATATAATAGGATTTATTCTGCTCACTTGATAATAAATGAGCAGAGTAGAAAACCATGAAGGGTAACAGGAAAATATACCATACCATTGCAGAACCGGAAGGGACCTTGAGAGGTCATCAAGTCCAGACCCCTACCCTCACAGCAGAACCAAGTACCATCCCTGCCTGATTTGCCCCAGATCCCTAAATGGCCCCCTCAAGGATTGAACTCACAACCCTGTGTTTAATAGGCCAATGCTCAAACCACTAAGCTATCCTTCCCCCCCAATAGCTTTTCTGCAATCAAACTTCCCCATGCTTAATTAAATCTACCACAGTCAAAAACAGTTACATTTAAAAAAGTCTTAAATTTCATATTATAGCAAAACAGGTTATAATCAGTTGCTGTACCCTCAGCTGTTAGCATGTGAAATATGAAAATGTATTACTGTTCAGGAGCAATTGTTTCAAGCTCCAAGTGTGTCTCAGAAAAAAATTATATATATTCCACCTCTTTGCACTTGCTCAAATATACAAAACCCAAAATATCTTTGCAATTAACTTAATTACTTTTACCTTTGATTTAGAATACAAGAGTAACAAATCTGAAATGGTAATTTCTCATTGATGTCAATGAGGTTTTAATAGTGTTTAAAGTGTTCCCTCTGTATTAGTTTGTGACAGGATATCATATGTTTTGAGTTCTTTAAAACTGTTAAGGACACATTTATATTTATGCATGTTTTACTGAAAGTAGCAGCTAGTTAAAATTCTAGAGTTCAAAAAGCAATATATTACAATAAATACTTACCCAATAAATAACAAGCAAGCACTTTCCTACTCAGCTACTTTATTTTTCCTCAAGATTATGGTACATTCCGAATGCTTTTTCATCTCTAGGAAAGGTTAGCCTTATTAATAGAAATTGGGACAGCTGAGTTATAGAAAGTAACTTCTAAAATTACTAGAATTAATGCATTAAAAGAAGAGGTTTCAAACAATTCTGAAATAATTAAATACACTAGAATACCGATTCTATGCTTGACTTGACTCATGCCTCAGTTTTTCAGAGTCCTGATATGTTATATGTAGAACCTGAGTTTTTCAATGTACTCAACACTTCCAGCTTCCCCTGACTTCAGTTAATGTTGCTTATGTTGGGCCTCATTTGCAGAGGTACCCCAGATGTCTCCAGAAGGACATATGTTATGGCCAACTTATCCATAAGGGCCAAAGTAAAATGAGGGCTTCTATAATTAGCTCATCTCTAATTATAAGGTAAGCAACATTATAGACTAAAATACATAACCACTAACGGAATATATTCTGTTTAGCTGCTTTGGATAGAATACATCCATGTGAGATGATTGGCCTTGTGGCTAAGAAACTGGAAGACTTAAGACATGACTTCAAATTCTGGTGACTAATCCAGTTTTTCTGTGTCTTCAGCTGTGATCTTTCTGTAGTTCAGATTCCTAACTATCAAAGGGGGTTGATGACTGCATCTTGCTGCTTTTACAGTATTGTCATAAGGGTATATTAATGTTTGTGAGTTGCTCATATATTGTTATGGGAGCCCATAGAGGAACCTAGATGATATCTGATGTAACTTTGCCAGTGAAGCCAAGATTGGAATTAAAGGTTAATCATATGAATGAAATAATTACCTTGAAAATTACTTTCAGTGGAGTTTGGTGAGCAATATGTCTGAACAATGCCTAAAACAATGGACTCTCAGCCTGGTTCAGGCCTCTAGCAGCTGCTGATTTCTCATGTTATACAAACCCTTAATCCAAGATTGCAGATTAAGTAGAACAAACCCTATGAAGCCTTTCTATCACATTATCAAGCTGTGAATGCCTTTGATTATGCTAAAAGCATCTTATTAAGCATATTAACTGCTCCATTTTTTAAATTGTCACTTCAGGTAATTGAGGGGAGAAGGGCTATTGCATTTTTGGAGAATGGGAAGTTGAGTCTCATTTTGACTATTCATAAGCATACACTGTAGATTATTCCCATGTAGGTGCCAATGCCACTTAGGTGTGCTGTGTGAGGACCCCAATCTGGAATACCCTGCTACAGCTGCTGACCATCAAACCCTGTGGTGTATCTTCCCAAGGAGTTTTGGAAGTAGCCCATAGTAACTTCCAAACATGTATGAATTTCTCCTCTCTCAGAAAGGGCAGCAGGATCCTATCTTCCCTTGGGAGCAGCACATGCCACCTTTTTACTCTTGACTCCTGAGAGGCATAGAGGGACATCAGAGGACCTCCCAAGTACTCGCCCCAGGAACCAGGATATAGTTGCTTGGGTGGATGGGGCAGCCCTTTCCATTTGCATAGCCCTTTTGTTATACTGTAGGTGAGGACCCTCAGAGAAATGGGGGGTCTTTGACTAATGTCAATGAAACATTTAATCTGGTAGCTCATAGTAAGTTACTCCCAGAGTTAGTGTGTCTGGCTGCCTGCAGATTCAGGCAGATTTCACTGTTTTGATTACACTTTCCCTATGGTTTTAAGCTTTTCTTCAAAAACATGAGGGCTAGAAACTCTCCCCTTAAATGAAAGCTGAGGTTCTCATGTAATCACATGTCCCCATGAGCTGAGTCCCTACACATTGCACTCTGCCCTTTTAATCAGGTCCTGTTGATAACACCTTGCAGTTGCACTCCGGAACGAAAATTTAGAAATCCTTAAGGTGCCTGAGGTGAGCTTGTCAGCATGAGAGAAAACAGGAGCTTATGTTAATATTCCGAATGCCATACACCTTATCTTCTCAGTAGAATAAATTTGAAAAAAAATCTTTCTAAAAAGTTAGAAAGATTAGATGGTGGTGGTGGTGGCATTCCCATTTTACAGAGGTGTCAAATACAAAGTGAGATTTGCCCAAGTCCACAGAGGAAGTCTGAGGAAAAAGTGGAGTGCAAATTGGTAGCTATGATACTCTGCCCTGAGCTTTGTTACATAGACTGCAATGGCTGTGCTTGTTAACACTTTCAAATGAGTAAGACAAAATTTTAAATGACAAGACCAGCTGTCCTAGGTTTGTGGACTTAGTTGGTTAAAGCTCTTCAAAAGTTGTCCTGAATTGAAACATATCATTTCACAGAGAATTGAGTTGTTTGGATTGAAGTAGTATGCCATTAAATTGTAGAAACATGATGATTAAATGGCAATGCAGCAATATTCATTTTACACACCACAGTTGGGGAAAAACCCCACCAACTCCACTAATGCAGCACCTATTGGCTTAAACAGTAAACAATATAGCATATATAGGATTCAGCTCAGATAGAGAAATCGTATTCACAGCTTTTTTAGATATATCTTGTCATACAGCACTGTGGGTTGAACCCCTCTAGTCTGGCACCATTGGGACCTGACTGGTGCCGAACCAGAGAATTTGCTGAACTGTAGGACGTCAGTATTGTATAGTAGCATTACCAACACTTCCACTGCTTAATAGGCTCTTAGAAGACATCTAGGGTACATTAGTGCTAAATAACAGCACAGAACACAGAGCCAGGACTGATGGCTATAAACAAACTATGGGACAATGGGATACTTGGTCACACCCATAAGTGGACATTCAGCTAACTAAAATCATGCTGGACCACAGATGTTGCTGGGCATGTAGGAGCTGAAAACTAACTCCTTAAAGTGCCAGGCTCTTTTTTTTTTTTTTTTTTTTTTTTAAACAAAAATGAAAAGCAGCATGTTTTTAAATTAAGCAATGAAAACCTACAGGTCTTAGTCCATAAGGATCAAGAAAAAAAAAGGTACTGTATTCAAATATGTTCATTTCACAAAGCAGAATCTAGAGAAAGGAAATTTTCTTGCATTTAAAAGTAATTACAAGTTGCTTATTGGCATAATTATACAATTATCTTATAGATACTTGCTCCAAGTAGTATTAGAAAGAACCCTCAGCCCACTAGGAGGAATCATTTTGTCCATTTGTAATGTTTGGAGTTTTTCTGTGGCTTTTTGGGAAAGTTCAGGATAATGAAGACATTAACTATAAAGCCCTATTTAGGTTTCTAACTTTGTGAGATACTGACTGTAAATCTAAAAAGGTGCCATGTAGTATTAAAATTTCAATAATAATGAAACATTCATATAGCTCTTTGGGGTTTTTTTGTTCTTTATATTCATTAACTAATCTAGTCTCACAACTAGTATGTTTCCTATCATGGGATAGTTACTCTAGTTATTTACTCTAGACTATTGCTTAGTAAACAAAAATCATGAAAAGTTGTCCTCTCCCATTCTCATTCTGAGGTGACGAGAGTTCCATATGTTAAGTAAAAGACTGCTTCTGCAGGCAGGTGAGAAAAAATGTTTTCTTCATTTTGAGGCTATTAAGAATGTAGTTGCTTGTTTTTAATGGAGGCGTTCCTGCCCTGCCCAGAATGCACCTGTATACGTATGGAGACATCGCATATCACTGAATAAAATAGGAACTCAGAAGGCGAGGACTTCCCCTCCACACCAATCTTCCCACTACATCTAAATGACAAGATACAAAAGCCTAAGAGACAATGGGTCTGTTGAAGCAATAGGGAGTGAAGTGACAACTGAATTTTTTTAAATGTTTGATTTTTGTGTCTCTGAATAATTGCTTTTCTAACTCCTTCTTCGTCTTTTTAACATCTATTTTCTACCATAACTTGGTCCT
The DNA here is from genome assembly GCA_032595735.1 of Pelochelys cantorii. NCBI lineage: Eukaryota > Metazoa > Chordata > Testudines > Trionychidae > Pelochelys > Pelochelys cantorii. The sequence goes on from CM064331.1 coordinate 32,934,294, forward strand.
TTTCACTGGCTTTAGCTGAGCTGGATTTCCACACCCCCTCCCGCCTTTTTATTTTTAAAGAGACCATCTATTTTTATGTATTGGAATCAGGAAAAGTTAAGCTAAAGAAAATAAGTGATCTTGCTGGCTGAAAGTCATCTCTTTGTCCTCTTTCAAAATTTCTCCTTGAAGCTCTCCTCTGCCATCAGAAAAAAAAAATCAACTATGCATAGACTGTTGACATGCTGTGATATTTGTTTACTAATTTTAATGTTAAAATAAATTCCTGAATTATGTACCTTTTGTGTGACTACAAAATTACTAACATTCCTTTGTGAATCCAGAGCAGAGAAAATGAGTCAGTGATATGAACTCTAGTTTTAATTGAATGCAGTTTAGAAAGAATGCGGATAGGATGAGAAGTCTAGTCCCACACAAATGCCTTTACTCTAAACTCTGAATGAAGGGGTAGAACCACAAAGAAAGTCCCTATCAAAGACTACAGGAAAGGCTATGAATAACATTTTCAAAGTTCCAAAGGTCCTAAGGGACTTCCCATTGATTTTCAGTAAGTCTTAAGACACCACGTCGACTTTATACAAATGCTACAGCAACATAGCTTTGCCACTGTAGCTTACAAAACACTACAATGATTGAAGAGGTTTTTCTATACTGTAAAGCCACCTTGAAGCAATAACTAGGCCAATGGCAGAATCTTTGTTGACCTACTTATGTCTACAGTGGGATTTCTCAACCTAATTATATCCCACAGAGGGGTTCTCTCAAATCCCTGAGTGATGTAGCTAGGTCTACCTAAGTTTGAGACCAGGCCTTAGGCTCCTAAAAGTAGTGGTGTTACTTCTGAAAAATGAGAGTTAGGTGCTGCTGAAAGATTACCCCATGTGCATATTTGCTCTTTAGAAATAATGTACATGTGACTGAAATAAAAATAAAACAGACCCCCCTCCTCCCCCCCCCCAAGGCCTAAATCAAAGAACTTTGAAAGCATACTGCAACTCCTAAAGATTCAAACCTGCAAACATTTTGGCATAGGACTAATTTGATTCTCACAAGTAGCTTTGTTGAACTCTGGGTGTGTGTTTGCAGCATAGGTGCCTTCTCCTGCAGCAGGATACTCAGTCCCTGCTCTGCTCTCAGCCCTGCCCTCACTCTACCACTTCCCCCAAGCCCTCCCTTCACCTCCCCACATTCTTCCCCTTCCCCAAACCACCGATGGAGTCAAAGCCTATGGTTGGCAGCATTGGCAATATGTATTTACACAACCTCTACAGATTTCTCACTATTCCAATACCAAAGTGAGTTTAAATGCTTCCACCAATTCATTTCCCCTGCATTTGATTAATTCTTTTGGTAACTGAAAACATCCTTAGTGCCATAATAAATGAAACACTGTTCTTACAATTCACTTGTTTATTTTTTGTATTTTATGAAAACTGAAAATTAAAGTAGAACACATTCAGTTTTCTTTAAAAAACTGTGTCAGTCATCTCAGAGAATGACCCAGTTCAGTGAACAAGGCTATATAGTTTTAACAGCTAAAGCTGAAATTCTCTTGAGTTATGTACTGTGGCTGTAATACACTTTCAATTTATTTTTTTATTTAGTGCATTACACTGTCATCATGCTTGCTGACAGTCTTATAAACCTAGAGAGATAATCAGGCTTTATAAAACTCCAATTCAGAAAAAGGTGTTTTAAGTGACACAAAAACATCTGAAGTGAGATTTCTTTGTGTAAACTTCACAACTTTACGTACACCAGCTTAAATCTGAGACATTATGAACACATTCAGATTATACTGTAAATGACTGATCAGGAAGTTGTAAGTAATATCTGATGCTCCAGTAATGCAAGATCTAGCCCAGCAGAGAAGGTCCACAGCCTCCCAGGACTCTCAAAAATGCCAGCAACCACAGATGCAGGCCTCATATCACCCTTGTATGAATAGGTGTAGTGGTTGACTTAATTTTGCTAACTAGAGAAGGTTACTTTGATCTTGGCAGTATCTCTTACACTTTAAGAGAAAGTCATGATCAGTGAGGTACAGTTATCTATGTCAAATTAAGAGCGACCACTCTAGGCTTACAAAGTGGCTTCCACACACACACACGGAGGGCACTGAAGAGTTGCTCAGAAACAGAGCTCATGCAAAATAATTTCTACCACTTGGAATTTGCAACTCTTTCCAGAACTCCCAATTCCTCCAACTGGGGCCACTCATATAATGGGTATTTCTGAAGCCTTGGGGTAGAGTAGTACCCAGTCCTCTCCTACTCTCCCACATGTGGAGACCCAAGATGGGGGAAGGATCTGGTTCCAGTTATCTTAAAGGCCACATACTAAAAAACAGTGCTGAATTTGTCACTGCTGATTTAGAAGAGGGGTTCACTGATCAACCACCTGAGTGATGTACGGTAACTCAGGTGCTGAGATACCATGAGGAGAAACATAATAGACATCTAGACAGACAACTCTATTTTATGGCTCCTTTAAGACGTTCAAGGGCAGAGTCTCCAATTGCTGCTGGTTGTGGGAAGGAAGAGAGATAGGAGTGTGTGCACATTTGTTTCCATTCAACCAAGGGCTCTTTTCCTTTTGTGAGCACCAGAATTCTGCTGTCTGCCAATGAGTGGGCTTTAGGTTTCTAGTTGCCCTTTAACATCTAAGGGGAAACATCTAAAATCATAGAATCATAGAGCTGGAAGAGACCTCAGGAGGTCATCAAGTCCACCCCCCTGCCCAAGGCAGGACAAATCCCAACTAGATCAGCCAGAAAACCCACTTCTCATATCTGGGCACTCTCATCTTGGACATCCATTACCGAAAAGGAAAACCCTGTGCAACAAAGGGAGCAGCTGAATAGTCAGGCAGTCCCATGAGAATCTGTGGGCCAGTACTTACTTCCTGCTGGATAGGTCCCATGGAGATGGAGTGCTTCAACAATTTCAGTATTCCAGCATGTATTTTTACTACCAGAAGTAATATGCTGTGCAAGAATCTGCCTGAATGGCTTGTGACTGAGCAAATACAATACCATATTGGAAGGAATTATACCTTGATTTTCAGACTCCAAGTTCTACAGACTTCTTGAGAACATCAAAAATGGTTAACAAATCTGAACTTAGAACCCCCAAACCAAGTATACATATTTACAGCAAAAGAAGGTGGTTCCATTAGTTAAGACACAATTTGTCTAAAGATGTGCATTAATAAATTCATAAAAACTAAACCCCCCCCTTCAGCTTCATTTTTGCACATAACATATTCCTCTACTATACAACAAATCAAATTGAACTGCTGAATCCTAATGGCAATATAACCATCTCATTTAAACATCAGATTAAAACATTTGCAAAGAAAGAAATAGCAATAAAACATAAGGCCATCATTCTCAGGTATGCCATAAACATATTTGTTAAAAAATAAAAAATGCATAACATTCTTTTTTTTGCGAAGAATACAAAATATGAAAATATAAAATATTAGTGGGTAAGCTAAAATAGTTTGAATTCTGCAGAATAGAATCTTTGGGGAAGAGAATCTTGTAGCTTCAGTAAACTGCTGTGTGAATATGAATACTTCAGCACTTCAATATAGACACGATAGTGCAGCTTTTGAGTAGAATTATTCACACAAATGCTTTGTTGATTCTTTTCTTTTTGATGGAGGGGATATAAAGTAAGTTTGTACAAGAAAAGCGACAGCACTTTTCAGGTTGATGCTATCTAACACTATTTCATGGATAAATGACAGCTCCTGCCATCAACATCAACTGTTCTTCCTCTCCTACCCCTTCCCCCCCCAATTGTTCCACAGATACCTTGTTTTCCAATCATCTGCAACAGAAGCAGAAAGAGGGGAGACTATTCAAGCTTGGATGATGAAAAGCAAGCAGATATTTAGATTCAGGCACACTGATGTGTTAAGCCTGTATGCTGATCACAGCCTTGAGATCCTGCTTCTTTACTGCCATTGTATCTACTGAGCTTTTCTAATGTCGGCCACTTTGTAAGCCATTCACTTTACTCCAGACCCATCATTTCTTGCTGTAAAGAATTATCCTGGTACTTCACGGGGGACTTAACCACATCTGGGATGCCTAATCCCTGAGGTATTTTACCTTCTTTGCACAAGCATTGTACAAAGACTAGCAGAAAGCTTGAGCTTCATATTTTTTCCCCATAATAAGTGGCCAGGTTCCAAATTTTCTGTGAAAACAGTATGGTCTTAGAATGATCTCTTTTATCCTTCATGACTAAGTTAAAGGAAGTAGTGACGAGCAACTCCTTGAATGCAATGGATTTACAGTAGGCATAAAATATAGGACATTGGCTCATAATGCTTAATAAGGAGAAAAGTTACATTGTTGCTGTAAAGAATTTGGTTTAGGAGTGTTTATACAGAGAGTACTAATAGGGTACACAGATGACATCTAAAGTGTAACAGTTATTTACATGACTGACAGAAGTTAACGTGAGAAATTGTTGAAGACTTTTACGGTAGCCTAACCTTTTTTTTCTTGTCTTACTGAATTGAAAACCAACATCCTAAGAGTCAAGCTAAGTATACTTTAAGATGGCTCATTTAACCACTCCATAATTAGCAAGCATTCCATAATTAGCAATGATGATCCATTTACACAATGATTTGATAGAAATCTTTCATTATAATTTTAAATGAAACTTCGAGTTTGAATTTTAAAAACGTATTTTAGGTAGCTGACGACTAGAGCATGAGAGTCACACATTTTCCAATTTATCATGCTTCATTTACTACTGAATTAAATTTAAATGGTATCCTCTCTACCCCTTAATAAATAGTTTGTATTTATTTCATGCTTTACCTTTTCCAAGGGCTATATAAACAATGAAAACAACACTACCCCACTTCAAGGAAACCCAATTTTAAAGAGGGGAAACAAAGATTCCGTGATTGGCTGTAGATCACATACTGTGAAAGAAATGAAGAGTTCCTGCTCCCCTGCTAATGCTATTAAAACTATTGCTTCTTTCTACTTAATAAAGTGATGTAATTTAGAATATTGAGTATGGGGGGAAATGTTCATTTGACACAGAGAGATAATACCCCTAGGCCCTCCAGGTACAGAATCCCTCATCCAGACTGACAGAGGAATCAACTGATGGGTCTGGTGTATACTGGCATACATACTTATTGGTTCACCAGCCCCTGCTGGTGAACTCCAGTGGTAACCAGCCTCTGGCTGGAGCAGGCCCCCGCTGCAGAGGAGCTGGGAGCAGCACCTGTTGGCCGACTGAGCTTAATTGAAAATATAAAACTGGTTGAGCACTAGAGTTTAACCAGTTAACTGTTTTAGCATCCCTATTGCACTCTCCTTGTGGCAGCATACGGAGCACTCTCACATACAGTGGCTACATCTAGACTGCAGGCTTCTTTCGGAAGCAGCTTTTTTTGGAAGAGATCTTCAGAAAAAAACTTCTGAAAGAGCATCCACACTGCAAAAGTGCATCAAAAAAGCAAACTGTTTTTTCGAAAGAGAGCATCCAGACTGAATGGACGTTCTCTCACGTCAGCTGTGATTGCTATGGACAGAATGGCCACTAGGGCACCTGTGCTTTTTCCTCTCTTTTCTTCCAAAAGAATTCCTTCTTCCCCGTCTACACATAACTTTCTGCAAAAGAGCTCTTTTGCAAAAAGGCTTCTCCCTCATAGAATGAGGATTACCGATGCTGGAAAAAACCCTCTGTTCTTTCTATGTTCTTGTGGAAGAATGCAATTGCAGTGTGGACGTTCCTCAAGTTTTGTCGGAAAAACAGCCATTTTTCCAACAAAACTCTGTAGTGTAGACATGCCCAGTGAGGCCTAGTTTATGAGACGAAAGAGATACTCCTGAACCCTGCTGGAGCCTTTTTCTGACTGTAGCGAAAGACTGGCAGTGAAAGTCTGAAATTTCGGTATTTAAATTGGAAACCGTTTCTTGCAGCTTTATAGGGTATGTAGTTGATGGAAGTATTTCCCATGAATGCTTATCTTGCACTCACAAGCAGATGCAGATATGAACGAACAGAACAATTATAGGTGGGGTTCCTATTAAGGTTGCCTGACATTTCCCATTATGAGTCCCTGTTTTGCTCATCACTTTGCTTGGTTTTAACCATTTAGACTGAAATTTCCCATAGGATTGTCCTTCTCGGGCTGAATTTTTTTTCAGATAAAGAGTTCAGCTGTTTCTCAGAACATGGCTAGGGAAAATGTACTTTGTTAAAACAAAGTTTTATTGGAAAGTGTAGTGCACCTATGCTTTGGAGCAGGATTTGAAATTTGGCAGTGTGTGTGTGGTATTATCCCCTTGAAATTCTGCCCTAATTTGGCAAGTTATAAGCCTTTGATAAAAATGACAATTTGCTAAGTAGGGACCCACAAGAGGAAAATAGCCCCCCAGTGCTGAGCCGGCTGCCCATATACTATCTCCACAGAATTAAAAGGGCAAAGCTGGATTCCACTGTAAAAGTTGCTCCCAACTGCTCTAACCTGGTGCCGACAGAGAGACAATGGTTTGCTGGAAGAACTGAGAATTGATGAAGAGTTGGGTGAGGAGGCTGGGGCTGACAGAATAATGGGAATGGACCTGGGAAACAAGGGGGCCGAGGGAAGGAGGCTGGGGGAGGAGATAGTTGGGACAAGGAGCTGGAGTGTGAGGGGGTGGATTAGGACTGGCTGGATTAAAAATGGGATAAAGCTGGAAGAGGTGAAGACACACCCTAAATAAGGAGCCTAAGAGGCAAACTGGGAGCCAGTGGGGGGGACGCACATGACTGGAGGTATGTGCACACATGTGTGTGGGCATATCAGAGTAGAAAAGAGAGAGTAAGGACAGACTGTACAAGGAGACTAGGAGCTGTAGCAAGAAGGGGACACTGAGAATGACAGGTGAGAGACTGGCTGGGCAAGAATTGGATGAGAAACCTGAGTGGAGACTGGGCCTGACTGATGAGAATGAGATGCGAACAAGGAGCTAGTGGTGGGACAGACAATGGACTGGGACAAAGACAGTTTGGAGGGCATAGGGCAAAAGGAGCCAAGCTAGGGGCAGAATTGGCAGGAGAGTCTGTGTAGGATAGTCCGGGGAATAGGAAGAAAAGCAAGCCGCATCCCAGTATGCACAGTTGCAGCCCCCCCAGCCCTCCTGAAACTCTGCCCTTGTCATTAAGTCCAGTTCTCTGACCTTATGGTAGAACCCCAAACCCTCTAGATTAGTGGTTCTTAACCTAGGGGTAATTACCCCTCAAGGGGTAATAAGTTTAAAATACAATAGATGTTCAATTTTGTTCAACATAACGTATGAGAAAACAAAATACAATAAAAATGATTAATAGTAATTTTATTTTTGTCTATTGTCATTTAAAAAAGGAGGAGGGGTAATTTTGGTTTATTGGTTAAGCTTAAGGGGTAACAGTGCCAAAGAGGTTAGGAACCATTGTGCTAAACCATCCTTGAAAGGTGTTTGTCTAGCCTGCTCTTTAAAATCTCCAGTGGAGATTCCCCAACCTCCCTAAGCAATTTGTTCTAGTGCTTAGCCACCCTGACAATTACGAAGTTTTTCCCTAATGTCCAAACTAAACTTCCCTTGTTACAATTGAAGCCCATTGCTTCTTGCCTATCAGATTAAGGAGAATATTTCCCCCCTTTTCCTTATGTAACCCTGTTATTCCTCCCTGGGTTACTCAGGAGCAGGTCACACTCACATGTGTGCCTGGGCTCATAGGCGCGCGCAACACATTTCATTAGGGTGTGCACCCAGGGAATTTTATTTATTTATTTTTTTTTAAAGGCGAACATTTATTGAATACTCAATCATAAAGGACATTATTTTTATTCAAACAAACTAAAGAAACTAAAACTTAACTAAAAACTTATTTTTTTTTAATTAACTAAACTTTCCTTAAAAATACAAACTTAAGTATGGGACATTGTACTTCTTAGTTTGTTTTTTACATGTGCAATTTGGCACTTATTGCATAATACAGCAATCCATACTTTAAAACTAAAAGAGCGTATCATGCAATTAAATTAAAATGCAAAGCCACTTTTTTTTTGAGACATTATAGGGTTACCAGGTAAACAAAAAAATACTGGACACACTTCATTGGGGGGCGGGGGGTAAGGGAGGACTGGACGGGAGGGGAGCGGGGCTGGCCAGGAGGAAGGGGGGGGGGGCAGGAAGCAGAACTGGTGGGGGGGGGGGGTCGGGGGCTGGCCAGGGGAGATGAGGGAGGCGGCCGACGGGAAGCAGAGCTGGTCGGTGGGGGAGGGGGAAGCAGGGCTGGCCGGGGGAGATGAGGAGAACTGGCCATCGGAAGCAGCGCTGGCTGTGGGTGCAGCGAGTCTGGCTGGAGAAGATCGGGAAGAGGAACCAGCCGGTGGGATGCAGAGCTGGTGGTGGGGGTTGGGTACAGCAGGGCTGGCTGGGGGAGATCGGGAGAGGAGGGGAGAGCTGGCTGCCAGAAGCAGCGCTGGTGGGGGGTGCAGCAGGGCTGGCTAGGGAAGATCAGGAGGAGAAGTGAGGGAGAACTAACCGGCCGGCCAGGAGGGGGAGCGTACCAGCCAGTGTGGAGCGGGACTGACCCGGGCAGTGCAGATCCCAGGGCGCTCCCGCCCCCCGCACAGTCCAGGCGAAACGCAAGTCAGTCAGGCTGCGGCTCCACCACGCGCTTGACCAGCCCCCAGGAGCATGGACTGGGCTGCCCCTCCTCCTCACACGGAACCAGGGCTCCCAGCACTGATCATGTCCCGACTCCCAGCCACTCCCCCCACCAGGCTTCCAGGCACCCAGTCAGAAAACCAGAAAATACTGGACATTGCACATGTCCGGTATTTTCTGGATTTTACCACCGGACAGAGCCCCAAAAAACCAGACTCTCTGGTAGAAAACCGGACACCTGGCAACCCTAAGACACACCCGGCACACCCCAGACACACGCCAGTGCCTGGGCTCCTGATGTTTGTAACATAAAAAAGGAGAGCCTGAGTACCCCAGTGGTGATGATGTTCAGTTGGGGATTCCCTATCCACCCCTTGCTGCAGTCCCTTGCTCCTGAAGAATATACAATGGCGGTGCCTCTACTTTGCTGGCCCTATAATGGTGTGCCTTGGGAGCCTTAAGGAATAATCTGGATCTATTTCCAAGACAACAATTATAAATAATATATATATAATTGATTACATTAGAATTAACACACCTTTACTAAATAATTTAAAGAAACAGGGTTTAACAGATTAAAAGTGAACACAATCAAACAACAAAATACACAGAAGGAAACTTGCCTACCTGCCATTTACACTGCCATCATTTATCTCACCCCAGAGTGTGCACTCCTCTGGATTCAGAGTCCCAGACACTTGCTTGTGTGGGCACGCTTGAAGGTCTGTAGCTGGAGTGGAGACAGCACAGTGCAGGTGCTGTGTGTGTTAGTCCAAGCTGAGCACCAAGCTGCAAAATCCCTCTGCCACTGGAGCAGGCCCCACCAAATGCCAGCAGGTCTGGTTCACCGGGCTGGTCACTCTGCCTCTCTTTGGATCCAGAGTCAGTCTGTCTTCTGTGCTCTGTCATAGGCAATACTTTCCCAAAGATCCCAATTACTCACAGTTACCTCCTGCGCACGTTTATGTGGGCCCTTCTCAGCCACAGGCACAGCCAGACTCTACCCCCTCTAGGGACAATCAACAGCCCCTGAAGCAGCCTGCTAGATCAATGCCCTGGCAGGCTCTCAGTAACAGGCTCTAGCTACAATCAACAGCTCCTGGCCTGGAAAGACTCCCCACCAGCAGCCTGACTCCTCGCTCCAAAAATGGAACTCCTCACCTCTCTCCATGCCTGGAAGAGCCACCATTCCCTCCTTTTTCCCAAAGGCTCATGAGAGTTGTTGTCTCAAGGGCTAGATTGCAACACAAAGGATCCTCCCAGTAAAAGTCAGTGGCTTCTTTAGTAAGGGGACTACACTTGTAACAACCTTTTAAAATACTTGAAAACTGGTATGTCCCCTCTCACACTTCTCTTTTTCCAGAGTAACAATCCAATACTTTCAATCTTCCTTCAGAGGTCATGTTTTCTAGAACTTTAACCATTTTTGTTGCTCTCCTCTGAATCTGCACACGATACTCCAGTTGAGGCCTAATCAGAACAGAGAAGGTTATGCTTTGAATATGCCTGCTAATCCCAGAATGATGAATGAGGTTTGCTTTTTTTGCAACCGTGTAACACTGTTCACGTTTGGCTTGTGTTATACTCATAGAACTGGAACTAAGGGTGCGGGGAGAGTGCTGCAATATCCCCTGGCTTGATGTGGTTTCCATTATATAGAAGGCTTACAGTTTGGCTCAATGGCTCTCAGCACCCCACTAGACAAATTGTTCTAGCACCCCTGCCTACTATGGCCCCTAGATCCTTTTCTGCAGGATTCTTTCCTAAACAGTCACTTCCCATTCTGTATGTGTGCAACTGATTATTCCTTCCTAAGTGGAGCACTTTGGATTGATCATTTACTGAATTTCATCCATTGATCATTACTGAATTTCATCCACTTTGGATTGATAATTACTGAATTTCACCTTAGACTATTTCTCCAGTTTGTCCAGATCATTTTGAAATTTAATTCTATCCTCCAAAGCACTTGCAACCCCTCCCAGGTTGGTATCATCTGCAAACTATATACACATGCTCCCTATGCCATTATCTAAATAATTGATGAAGATCTTGAACAAAATTGGTTCCAAACGCGATCCCTATGGAACTCATTTGTTCTGCATTTCCAACATACAGCTGGTTCCCGAGTTGCGAACGGTTGACTTATGACCATTCGCAGTTACGACTGAAGCTGTCGTAAATGGTGGACCCCGAGTTACGAACGCGATCCGTGATTACGAACAGCATGGGCGTGTGTAACTATGGCATCCGACTTATGAACAAACCAAGTTACAACCAATTGCTTGGTCCGTAACCGGTTCGTAAGTCAGAGAGAGGCTGTAACTACGAACCATTCATTGATTATTACTCTCTTGGAATGGTTATCCAACCAGTTATGCACCCACCTTATAGTAGCCCCATCTAGGTTGTATTTCCCTTGTTTATTAAAGAGGTTATCAAAGGTTTTACTAAAGTCTAGGTATATCACATCCACCTTACCCACGTAGGCCTGTTATCCTATCAAAGAGAGCATTGGGCTGGTCTGACAGGATTTGTTCCTTACAAATCCATACTGACTGTGATTATCACCTTATCTTCTAGATGTTTGCAAATCGATTGTTCAAATATTTGCTCCATTATTTTCCCTGACACAGAAGTTAAGCTGACTGGTCTGTAGTAAGGATATTAAGAGGCAGGCAGTTAGGTAATCATTTTGTCAATACAATTTGTATCCACTACATGATTAGTCGTTAAGGGAAGGTGCTCAAAAGGAGAAACCCTTGCTGAGCCCCTGCAGTTTAAATGTAGTAAGAGCTGGGTGCACAGGCAGCCCGGCTCCTACTACATTTAAACTGGAGAGCCGTAGCAGGAGTTGCTCCTGGACCTGCTGCAAGCTGAGACTGAGCCAGACGTGCTCAGTCTTGGCTCGTGCCAGGTCCAGCAGCCCCTGTCCACAAAGGGAACCCCCAGTGGGGAGCTGGGACCCCCAATGGATAGGGGCTGCTGCAGAGTAGCCTCTGTTCACAGCCAGCCACAGCTGCCACAATTGGCCATAAACAGAGGCTTCTCCGGCAGCAGCCCCTGTCTGCAGGGGGTCCCAACTGGTAAAGGCAGCAGCATGGGGAGGGAAGGCAAGTAGCACCATGGAGATGGTGCTGGGGGGAAACCGGCTTTTAAGTCGGCTCCCCCCAGCATTGGCTCCTCTTTCCCACCCCCTTGCTGCCTCTGACAAAGGGGCAGTGGGGGGGAGAAGAGAGGGAGAAGTGCAAGTAGTCGATTTGAGTACCCGATAAGCTTAGGCCTATCAGGTAGTCAAATACTGACTATTCTTTTACATCCCTAGTCTGTAGTTTTCTAGTGTGAACTCACCGGGGCATAGCCAAACAGGATTATGGATTTGCTTCACAACAGAGTCAATTAGGGATAGTTGCTTTTATTAATCTCATGATGTCACTACTATTACAGAGTTAATACTGCCAAATGGTTACACAGCTACTGCAAAGTGACACATCAATAAGCACAGGCAGAGCAATGCATAAAAGAATAACAGTCACTTAGAACTGCTTATGCTCCTTCAGTCTGCGGGGAGTCCCATTCCTGTCACCTCGCACCAGGCCGCAGTGGATATGGCTCCGGCTGGGGGAATCCAGGGCACCCTCCTAGGTCTAGATCCCTGGTGAGATTCACCAGGCACGCGACTCGCTACACTAGTGATACTACAGTTGTTTACTGGGTGTGCACACACTGGCTCAATGCCACTCAACATTCTCATGAGATGAGCCCGAGATCAAACTTGTTTACTACTTAGTAGTTTCCCAGCTCAAGTGCATGGGTTAAAGCTGATAAGGCCCAGCTGCTGTTTGTGCTTACAGGGTCCCAGGCTATGTACTTCAAGGATGGAAACTTCCATCCCGGGCCTGCTAAGCTGCAGGACCCATATATGACTTTGTGACACTTGGGTTGTCCTGATTTCCCTTTTTACAGATGGGAACTATATTTGCCTTGTTCCTGTCTTCAGCATTCTCTCCTTTCTTCCATGACTTTTCAAAGATAATGACTAATGGCTCTGATCTCCTCACTCAGCTCCTTGAGTATTCTAGGTTGCATTTTATCAGATCCTGGTGACTTGAAGACATCTAACTTGTCTAAGTAATTTTTAACTTGTTCTTTCCCTATTCCCAAGGGGGAATAGTCGAGTCTCTAGGGATCTTGAAATCATGCCCCAATCCCATGCTTTCAGCAATTCTTCTCTTGTCCTGAACCCATGGCCCTCTGGTTGGGGCTGTGCAATCTAGCTGCCGGAGTCAGTAACCAACACCCCTCTCCCCCTGGGGCAGTGAGGCCTAGTGGCCAGTGTCAGTAACAAGCGTGTGCAGGCCCCATAGGTTGGAGATTGAGGAGATGGTAGGGGGACCCGGGCCCTCCCTACTCCACTGAGTTTCAATCCAGGGCCCTATCAGCAATAGTACAATCCACTGCTCACTCAGTGGAGAATCCCACCGCAATATACTGAGTTCCACAAGATACAAATCTCCCACCCTGGGCTACTTCCTACCAGTCTCCGCTGGACTCCTTCCAGGGTTCTTCCTAACATTGTATAATTGCATGCAGACCTTTCAACTGTGTATGAAGTGTAGGGCTTGATCTTAGGCTACGTCAAAGGGAATTTTTCATTTGCTTTCAGTGGGATCAAATTCAGACCCAGTCAAAGCAATCTAAAAAGTATAAAAAGGTGTATGTATGTGTGTGGGGGGCACATTAATTGCATGCATGTACTACTAAATCAAAAACTCTGCATCAATCTACGCTAAGACTAAGACAAGACACTGAGTAAATTTGTCAGCCGTGACAAGATTGCTTAAGAGACTGTTGTAACAATGTTATTTTAGACTTACTTTTCTGGTGGGACTGAACTAGTTTCTGGAGCAAATTGAAATTATACTTTTCCTAAAGCTCCACAGGATGTTTTTAATCATGTGAGAAATTAGTTGTGCTAGACAGACAGTCTATGATAATGGTGAAGCCTTTTTGTAAATTTTCTACATATTAATGTGTTCCATCACTATTCTGCTAGGAGCACTGTTTGCTTTCAATCTTTAATGTAACAATTTTCACACATCAAGGAATGAAATGATTTATGTGATGTTGCTGTGCACTTAACATATTACAGAAGGCTTGTCATGCTGCATTGAGAAAGCTAAGACCTCCATTACTATTATTTTAGTCTTAGACAGGTTCACAGAAATAAGCTTTCCATTCTTCCGGGACATATCAAGAGGTCCTTCTCCATAAGTTTGAAACTATAAATTATTATATATTTTATCCTAAAAAAATAAGCAAAAGAAACAAGAAAAAAAAATACACTCAAGACTCCTTTAGAACAGAAGTTCTCAAACTTCATTGCACTGTGACCCCCTTCCAACAACAAATTTACTACTTAACCCTGGGTGGGAGGCTGGAATCCAAACCCTGCACCACCCACTCTTTCCTAATTATAGTTCTAATATCCATACTAGTAACATTTCTAGTTCTTAGTATTGAAATTGCTTCCAAGCAGAGAGCACAAAGAGCACTCTTTCTTACAAATGCATGAATTCACATCTTCCTCTGGAAACCTCAGTGTTCCGATGTTCCAAATGTGTATTTAATTTCACATTAATACTTCCCTTTCAACAAAAGTAAATTTAGGGGTTTAGGGCAGCTAACATTTAGCATGCCAAATACTTGCCAATTCCTAGTCTATTTTTCTTCTTTTGTTGGCTTACATGGTGTAAAGCTGCTTTAACTGCTCTCATTTTAGGCTCAGTTAAATTTCTCTTCAGGTAAGAGGCCAACAGCTAGTTTACATTAGCTGAATCACAAATTTATTGAAGCGACAAGGAGTCCTGTAGCACCTTGTCGCTTTTGCAGATCCAGACTAACACGGCTACCCCTCTGAAATTTATTCAAGAAGAGTCACCAGGTGATGTAACAGATATTTTAACTGGACATGGAATGGTTTAATCATTTTAACATGCCATCTAGGAATCTAACCTTTGCCTTAAAAATACACTTACAACCCCTTTGTACTGAAAGGAAACAAAAAACACATTACAGCTCTCACAGAACAGAAATAATATACCAATGATGTGTCTCATTCCACACAATGTTTTCCATACATCAAAATGCATTGTAAACGAAAAGAACTTTTTTTCCCCCCTGTTCAAGGGACAGTAATCCCAGCTTAAGTCAACAATTTTCTATTTAGGAATTTCTAAACATTTTATGAGCTCACCTAGAAGCCTAAACATTATTTTAGTCCAGCCTAATCATACCATCCATACAATGAGAATTAGAAGAAAGTAAAAAGACTTGGAGAAGCCGCAATGTGGCAATTCAATAACCTTTACTTAAATCCACCCTATATGAATACTACTCTGCTTATATTATACCTTGCTAGATATGACTTTTAGGGATAAAAGTCAGCATCTTTAGATTAGCGATAGACTAACAGCTCCACAGAGAAAAAATGGTTATACATTTTAGCTCAGTATACAGCAGCAGTCAGCCTTTCTTTGCCAGTGGTTTTCAACCAACACTCCAGTCATCTGAAGAAGTGGGCTATGCCCGTGAAAGCTCATGATACAATCTACATATTTTGTTAGTCTTTAAAGTGCTACCAGACTATTTGTTGTTTTTTAAGTTCAACCTACAGTAGTTATTTGTAATTTACACTCGAGAATAAATAGAATTCAATCACTGCAGAATGATTAGCAAGATATTTTCCTTAAGAAATTGCTTCTTCAGTGAGTCTAACTGTAGAAGTAACATGGTACTTCCAAGTTTTAGAATGACTGGATTTCAGATGACCCTGTGTATTTGATAAATGGTTTATATAATAAGACCACATAGTTGTTGCTACTGTCCCCACCTTGTTAGCATCACTTAAGTATTTCTATCCATGCCACTAGGTTGAGTATTTTATAGCTAGAAGATTTACCCAGCATTGCTTGGGTCCTTAACTCAAATAAGCTTTGTTTTTCTTCATTTAAATAATTTATTCTGGGGTGGGGCTGAGGGGTTCAGGATGCAGGCGCCCTGGGTGGGGAGAGGAGAGGACAACTCCAGTTCTTTCACCACAGCAGCTTGAGGCCATGTTAGAATTACCTATCCATGGCTGCTGCAACTGCAAACTCCAGCAGAAATTCTGAAATCTATAGTAGGTAGCTTTCCCTTTCTCCATCCCTGCCAGCCCAATGGGGTTACAGCTGCCCCAATCCTCATCTCTGGCCCCTTGCTGCTCCCTTGTGGTAATTCTACAGGGTAACTCCCTCCTACCAGACCCCTCCCTTTCCATTTTATGAGAAGCAATCCAATTCCATGCACATCCAATTATCTTGGGGCAACCAAACTCTGACCTTCCTTTAAGTTATGACAATAGGAAGCTACATACCAAATTTGGCAGTTCTCACTCTTACCATTTAGGAGGAGATCTTGAACAAATGCACCCATAAACAGAATGAAAATTTCTCCAATATAGAGCAAGATTTTGCTGAACTGAGCTTCAAAACATAACTGTTATTTATCCCAAAGAGTGATTTTTTTCAAAGTTTAAGGAAAAGGCCTTCAGCTAATGCTTTCCCAAGTTTATAATATTAAAGAATAGTGGGGTTTTCTTAAAGGTTCAGCTGAAGCAGTTAGGAAGGTAACATTTAAATTTGGCAGGGAAATAGCCCAAAAGTATGACAAGTGCCTTTGAACAGTTTGGAGAAAGTTGGTTTTCATTTCAACACATGTACAGAAAGCTTAGCTGCATACCAATGTAGCTTTTTAGGTGCTTTGATAAGTCAAAGGCTAAACTGAGTTCAGCAGGAACTATGCAGGAGAGCAGCTACAAAGTTGCCTGACTTCTGTAGAGCTCAAGGAGGTTGGAATCTCTGTAGCTACTCTTCTCAACTCTGCAGGAAATGGGACTGATGAGGGTGAACTGAGTTGGGGGAACTGGAAGAGACCACAGGAATTCACAAGATTCAAAATTCAATTAATTGATTCTGAACATGTACATTGAATAGAAACCTGCCTCATTAATTTCACAAGAGAATATACTCAAAGAGGCTCCATAGACAGACACACAATAAGTAGAGAATACAGTAAAAAATTTTTTTTTAAATACAGAAGTGATTTTTGGCTGCGCTCCATATTGAGTGCAGAAGCTGTACTGTTGCATGCAGCTGGAATGAACTCCTAGAGCAATCACAAACCTCACCACCTTGGACTCCAAGGAAAAGGTGCATGTCTTTGACCTTACCTTCTCTAACACAAATAGCAATGTAAATATATTTAAAAACCTCTAAAATATAATATTCCATTGAACATGCCTCTCTTCCATATCACTTAATGCTGTACTGAAAGGCATTAGCATACTACCATGATGTGTGGTATGAAAATTTATATACAATAGGAAGCTTAATATCTATGCTGTCTGATGTTGACTATGACCATGTCCATATGCACAGTGCTGCTGCACTGCTGAAGCATGTGCGGTGAAGACGCTCTGTACTCTTCAATCAGAGCTCTCCCATCAGCATAAAAGAACCACCTCCCCAAGTGACATAAGCTATGTTGGCAGGAGAAACTCTCTTGCCGGCATAGCCCTGCGCACACTATTGCGTATGTGAATGTGAATAACTATTGCTGACAGTCTAGGTCTATATCACAGCCTATAAGCATGTTTGGCAAGAGTATCATCTCAGTTTTAAATGACAGAATGCAATGGAGCCACTTTTGCTACATTATGGTTTGAAGGATCATTTTTAAATGTGGTACTGTAAAGGGAAGTCCGGAAAGGAGACCGCAATGGGTGAAGGTCAGAGTAAAGTTCACTGATGCGTTGCAGTGCAAGTTTGATATTACATGAACATCTCAAGATAAGATTACATATAGCAGGTTTATACAATCATCTCTCACTCTGTAGTAGTGGCAGAATAGCAGGGCCAGTCCTGTGCACAGAGAAATAGCTTTAGAGCCATTTTCCTTTATTTAGAGAGATGTAAATGAGAAAAAAAAATGATGCTATTTTGACTAAGACAAATACTCTTAATGTGACATAGTACAAAAAGCACAAGGGGTCCAATCTGGAATAATGGTGAGCATATGGAACTCTAACCAGAGGCCCAATAAAAGGAGTAGTGGAGTGAGGTTAGTGGCAATTCACTTGTGATTATTAGGGCTCTGTCAGGGAGGTCATGGATTCTGTGACATTCCGTGATTTCTGCAGGGGCCATGTGGCTAATCCCAGGGCTATCCAAGCATCTGGCTCTGGAGGTAGCCCCATGAACAGCCAGACCAACTGGTTTCAAGGAGCAGCCATGGTCTGCTGGCCCCCCCAGGCACCCCCATTTTTCCTCCCCCAAGATTTAATCACAGGCATTTTTAGTACTCATGGACAGGTCACAGACTGTGCATTTGTGCTTGTTGCCTGTGACCAGTGTTCCCTCTAAGCTGTGTGGCAGCACAGCTTCACAGGTAATTACTCAGCCCCACTCAGTCTGTCAGCTCCTTGGATAGAGCCCTGAGCCTCTGACTGGGTGGGGCTGATTAATCACCTGTGAAGCTGTGCTGCAGCCCAGCTTAGAGGGAACACTGCCCGTGACCTGCCTATGACTTATACTAAAAGCATCAGTGACTAAATCATGCTTCAGTGATCATATTCTAAAGAACTGCAACTGTCTAGATGACTGGTCATAAAACAGACTTTGAGGTAACCCATAACACCTGTCAATGCTGGTGAGTTTAGTAATTGAACATCATGGAATAGTCTATTTTTAACAGTGTCCTTATGTTCTATTGCAAATTTCTTTATTCTAGCCATTAATCTCATAGGACTTTGTCAGATACTTTTTGAAAATCAAAGTACATTACATCCACTGAATTTTCTAATAGGGCCACGATATCTGCAAAGATTTACAGCAGGTTTGTAAAGCGTGACCTCCCCTGACTGAATCTACATCAGTTATCCTTAATCAACCTCTGTTATTCCTGTGATAGGCTACCAAAAATCTGCACAATTGTTACAATTATCAGTTAGTAGTGCATTGAACTGGATTTGAGCTATTACTACACATTGGAAATATGTATTGTACTTCTAATTCTGAAGTCCTATCTGAATTGTTTTGTGGTTTCAGGTTTAATTCTTAGAGAAAAAGGATTCAGAGCACAAAATCAAGCACTATACTTGGCACCCTGGATCAATAAAAATAAAAAAAAGACTGAATAGACAGAGTGACACTAAACTCACTAATATCTGTAGAACCTTTTAAAGTAGTTCCATTGCAGCAACCATTGTGTGTTCCAAAATTTCAGTTCACTGTGTCAATCTGTAGCAGATCATTCCACATCTGTACTAGTATTTTGTCCAGTGACTTTGGGTGTTATGTTGTTGCATAGGATTTAATTCATCCTCTTCTATATGGGTATGTCTACACTGCATTCCTCTTTCGAGAGAGGAATGCAAATGCAGCTGAGCGAAATTGCAAATGAAGCGCGGATTTGAATTTCCTGCGCTTCATTTGCATAATCATGTCTGGGCGCTATTTCGAAATACCCTATTTTGAAAAAAGAAATGCTGTCTAGACAGTTATTTTGAAAGAAAACTCTTTTCGAAATTACCCTTAAGCCTCATTTAAGGTGTGTCTAGACTACAAGGTTTTCGGAAAAATAACCTTTTTTCGAAAAAACTTCCCCTGCTTCTAGACTGCTGCCATGTTCTTTCTAAAGTAAATTGAAAGAACGCAGCAGTTTTTTTGACCACAGAAAACCTTGTTTTACGAGGAATAAAGCCTTTTTTCGAAAGTGCTCTTTTGAAAAAAGGCGCTATATAATGCAAACTGTGCTTTTTCGAAAGAGAGCATCCAGACTGCCCGGGTGCTCTTTTGTAAAAGCAGCTTGCTTTTTCAAAAGTACTGGTTGTAGTCTAGATGCTCTTTTTCGAAAGAGGCTTGCAGTCTAGACATAGCCTTTATAAGGAGTAAGAGTAAATTTCAAAAGAAAGGGTTTTTTCCTGAAATAACTGCGTCTAGACTGTTTCTTTTTTCCCCAGATAGGGTATTTCAGAATAGCTCCTGGATGTGATTATGCAAATGAAGCGTGGGAAATTCAAATCTGAGCTTCATTTGCAATTTCGCTCAGCTGCATTTGCATTCCTCTCTCAAAAGAGGAATGAGGTGCAGACATACCCTATGTAAGGATCAGTTGTTTGGGGGTTTTACTTACTCCAAATAAGACTGAAATTATGCATTTGTAATGAGGTTTGACTGGTAACAGTTAAAATACAGCATAAATATGAAGTCTGAGTGGAACTTTTAATGTACAATGAGGGATGGAAGTAATGTAGAGAACAAGAATCATGCCCTCTATAACCTGAAGTTCTATTGTAACCAGCTCTGCTTAGTAGGACTAAATAAACAAACATTTCAAGGTAGCGAATAGAAGCTACTAACAGAGGAGTTTCATGAGGGAGTTCTCCAGGTGGCAGAGAGATTACATAACCCTTGGGGTAAGGCTATTGTCTGTAGCATGTGTGCACATGCCGCTTAACTGAAAAATGCCATGTGGTCTGCTTGTTGGTAGGATTGTGTGCTGGGGGTAGATGAGTGAGAATATACTCAACATTCTTTAAAAAAGCCAAACACACCACCTGATAAAAATAAAATGTCAACAAAGAAATGAGCTGCAGGTGGTTTTTTTTTTTTTTTTAAGGGGCTGGGGGGGAATGCAGCAACTGGAGGCCCTCCAGTTTATTTCATCCTGCACAGAATGAACAATAACCTAACTTACAAGCAAGCAGTATATATGTATCTTTAGTGCAAGGTGCTCCTGGCCTTCAGAGAGGGTATTTGGGCTTAGGGACCAGAGTGGCTGAAATGGAGGAGCTACGGAAGACAGAGGGTATACAGATGAGACTTTCTTGGCCACAGGAGAATAGTTCTGTGCTGTTGAGGAGATGAATGTTTCAGGAAAGGAGAACATACAACTGGAACAGAAGGAAATGATCCCATGGTTGGGACCTCCTTTCAGATGATGATGTAGTATCCTCTCATGCTGAGGATACCATGCCACTGTAGTGAACTCCAGTTATTGGAAGAGAAATTAATTAATTAAGGGGGATCTGATAATTAGCAATAGATCGCTGGGTTTGAGATGACTGGGGAAAACACATGTCAAAGGTGGCTGATCTCTCAAGATACCTGGACAGACTTCTATATAGTGCTGAGGAGTTGCCAGTGGATGTAGTACCTATAGGTACCAATGATACAGGAAAGGATAGGGGAGAGGTCCTGGAAGGCTGAATTTAGGTATCCAAGTAAGAGACTGAAGTCCAGAACCTCCATGGTAACATTCTTTGAAATGCTTCCAGTTCCATGCACAGGGCCAGTTAGACAGATGTCAATACATAGATGAAACAGTGGCAGAGGGAGGAAGTCATATTAGTCCCAGCCCTGGCACAAATATATTGAAAGCAGCCATTTTCTCTGTTTAGCACACCCATGTTCTGCTTTACCATACCCATATGGCAGAGCATAAATTAGCCTGCAAGCTTTGAAAATGTTAGCATGGGGAATAAAATCCAAACAAGTTTATAATTATGAAACAAACATTGCAAGACTATGTTAAGAAGAGTGTCTCTCTCTCTCTCTCTCTCTCTCATATATATCAATCAATTTCCTGCAGGATCACAAAATGATGTAAACATGTCACTCTGCATTCTGCTACCCCTCCACCTTCAGCCGCCAGCCTCCTCCCTCACTCCCCCCCCCTCCCAGTGCTGCGTGGTGGGAGCTGTGTGGCCTCCCCCTTCCCCGGCACTCTAGGGGGTGGGAACTGTGAGGCCTCCCCCGCTCCCTTCCCTCCTCCCTGTGCTCATGGGTGGAGGGAGGGAGCTGTGTGGCCTCACCTCCTCCCTGGTGCTTTGGAGGGGCGGGAGCCATGAGCCACGCACCCTCCCCCAGCCCCATCACATACACCCTTGGCTGAGACCCCACACCCCCAACCCCCTCACACATCTCCTCTACTGAGACCCTGTACCCCCAACCCCCTCACTCACCCCTTCCACTGAGACCCCACAACCCCAGCATTCTCCTTCCCGGCCAGACACCTGTCCCCAGCCCACGCCTGCATCCTCCCCCTAGCCAGACACCTGCCCACAAAGAGAAGGGGACTGACAATCATAGCTAGCAGGAGATGCAGCCCCCTAGTAGTTTCAAAATTATAAAATCTTCAGGGAAACACACTCATTAATATTTCTGCCAAGCTGATAACAGTGAGCAAAACATTTTGCCTCTCTCTTTGACAGTTATGAAATTATTTTCTTCTATCCTAAAATAGATCTATTCTTCACATGAGGAAAGAGGAGAGTCCCTTAAACTGACAAAGTTGCATTGGGAGGCTTGCTCAGCATCTCCCATAACCCACATAGCTGTTGCCAAGCTGTTGCCAATTTAATTAGCTTTTCAGTTCCAAAGCAGTAACAAAATGGATTTGCAGCATTTAAGAGCTAATGAGGCATACACTAGGGTTTCATATTGGAATATTAACTATAGAAACTGTGCCTCGCAGATGGTAATTTCACAAAGTAGCCTGAACTACCTATCGGCAGCAGATGCAAGACTGCTTATCACACTTAAACATCTGAACACCCCTAGGATCAGAGATATCTGAAGGTCATAACATCAGTTTGACTCACCTCTACATAGCATTTTCACTGATGGATATTTCAATAGGAACAAAAGCATGGAGACCCATTAGTACACCTGTCATGTACATTTTTATTGAGTGCACAGAGTCTAACCTAATAAGACATAGCTGACATCTGTCTTACTAATGGCTTCCAAACTTAGACAAACAGAAAATTGATGTCCTTGAAAGAGAACAAATTAACCGTTTCTTTAGTGCATCAGAATCACACCTTAAAAAGGAGTATCAATTTAAATATAGTGGGACTAGTGTTTGAGGAAGAGCTGCCTGGGGTGACTTCTGCCCTCTTCCCCACTTTCCTAATAGGCAGAGAAGACCCATGTCTGCTGGGGGGGGGGGGGAGAAGAGTAAGGATAGCCAGCTTCAGCAGTATTCTTGATCATGCTCGCTATAAGCCAAGCAGCACTTGGGGGGGGGGGGGGGGGAAGAGGAGAGACGGTGAACATGTAACCTTGCATGCGCATGCATCACCTCTGCCTACTGGGCAACAGTTGGATAAGAAACTGCTGCTCCCAGAGACTGGGTTCTCCTTGCTCATATAAAGGCACAAGTTGTGCTGGAAAAACTTTCCTGACTTACCAATAGGTTTCCTTGAACTTTCCATTTATTAATTTTCCTGGAATAAACAATAACTTCTGGGGCATCTTGTGCCACAGTTCTCAGCATGCACAAGCAGCAGGAGCAGGCAGTTCTCAACACTGAGGAAAATGGACAGGTGCCAGCTCCCTAGAATATCCTCCTCAGAAGTGGAGGGAAGCTGCTTATTGAAAACCAAAGACAACAGAGGGTCTGGTAGGGAAGATGGGAAGGTAAAGCTATGTTGATACAGGTTTTTTTTCTGTCAATTAAAGACAGGCTAAATCTTTGAGTTCTCCCCATTTACTTAAGTAGAAAGTTCTTGTGATAATGAAACAACCTCTCTCAAAACTCAGCCTGTGTTTATTCCATGAAAACAATAGAAATGGCAATTTTAACACCTTCCACTATCTCACACACAAGATCAAACTCTTATTCTTCAGTGTGTATCTAAGCACTGATGGCCTATTAATGGGGACCCTGGAATGTTGTATTTCTACACATTCTTCTGTAAAAGTACCTGAAACTTCCTAGTAGAAAAATGAGAGTATATCAGGGAAAGGATAAGATATGCCTAGACATGGTGACTGGTGATCTATTTCTCTAGACATTAAGATATCTAGCGGTTGCCCTGACTATACTGATCTGAATGAAAAGGAAGAGAGTTTCAGGAGAAAACAACAAAGCTCTAGTCACTTTCTATAAATGAGTTCCAAATTCAGGGACCTAAACCAAAGATCAGTGAAATCTATGCAATTATTCTCCAGTATTCTTTTTACAATAGAAGACAAACTAAAAGAAGCTGATTATTCACAAAGTGATTCTGAAAGGACAGGCTGGCACTTTGTGGAGACCAAGCAATTTAAAATAGCAACTTTAAACACAGTCCTCCAAAAAGGGATGGTTTTCCATACCCAGTGAAGTGTGGAGTGTTTTCACATGTAAAAGGAATACCCAGATGGCATATATTTGACCTACTGGCTTTTAGCCCAAGGTCCCTAGGCTCTTGGACAGAGCGAATTCCTGGGAGAACAAGGGGCATGGTCAGAGTGTGTCTGGATGCACGGGTGAACACTGGGTGTAAGTGTTCTATGGGCAGCTGGACATCCTAGCGTAGGCCTAGGAATCAGGACACCTCAGTTTCGTTCGCATCTCTGCCACTAATTTGCTGTAGGACATTTGTCATTTCATACAACTGCTGTCTCAATGGCTCATCCAAAAAAATGGAATGAAGGTTATAGAGTGTATCCATCTTTATAGTGTTTCTGCTTAAAGGACTCCATAAGTGCCAACATTTTCATTATGCATTTATTTTTTCCACCATGGATTTCTGGTAGCTTCGTCTGTGAATTTAGTAAAGATTCACTACAACAATTATCTCAATTGTCTATCAAGTCGTAACGGGCTGCCATGTGTTATACCCTGTCACTTCCCAGAAAAGTGGTGAGCCTACAGTTTTAACCAGATTGAAGAGCTCTATTAATATTTAAATAGCGTTTTGAATATAAAAAAACCATTATTTGGAATCACAGTCTTGAAGTTTATTATATTCACAGAGGTCAAGGAATGGAACCCACCAAGTACAATTTGTTCAGATTGATTTTGCCAGTCATGTAATTTCAAATTATTCGCACAACATTTGGCATTTTTAAAATAGTATTTTGAAAACTGAAAGTATTTGAGAACTGAATGGACTGTCTGGTTTGTACGATAGCACTACAATACAAATCAGAGTAGAAATAAACATGATGGAAACCTTGGTTTTTCAGATAATGCTCCTGTCATGGAGGAAATGTATCAATCGCCTAAGAAGACTGCCAGATAGGAAAGTACTCAGCCACAGCATTGAAAGTGGAGTTACTGGATAGTCACCCTCTGTCCTTTTGCATCCAGTCCCCTAGGTACATACTTGGGGCAATTAGCTCATGCCACCAGATCTACACGCTATTTTTAGCACATGGGATCAATGAGAGCTAGCGCAAGTATCTTTTTTACCTGGATATCACATCCCCAGCTTCAAGTGTAGTCACACTGCTAGATGGATACTTGCATAGCTTCAATACACCAATATATACCAGTGTTTGTAAAGAAGCGGCTCTAAGCTTTTTCACAAATATTTTACCGCTACACTAAACACAAATGAGTTTGTTATTTTATCAAAAATAAAATGCCCAGTGATTGCTTTCAATTTCTCTCAGTTTCTGTAGCCGTGCACTTTTTCTCCTATTTTCCTGTCCTTACATTGTGCTATCAATTTCTGACTCGCTTTGATTTTCTCCTCTCTTCAGCAGTTTCTTTTTATGGTAGGAAGTGATTCTGCAACACTATACAATAAGAAACAGATAAACCAGTTGCTGTGATTGACCTTCACTAAGAATATTGCAAAAAAGGAACACAAATGCCTCATTTTATATAGTCCACACCAATCCTAGTAAAATACAATAAAATACATAACTACTGATGCCAACCAGTCCCCTAAGTACTGCTCAGTGAGTTAGGCTCCAATGTTCAAAGTAAGGTCAGCATAATCCTAGGCAAAAGACTTTAACATCTCCCACTCTACAAAACCCCATTCATGCACTATGGCATATATAAAATATGCATTCTTCAATGGCTCCTAACTGGTCATGGAGAAGACTCAAAAGAACTCTGAGAGAAGAGTTTTCACATTTATTTATTCCTGTCAAAACCTAGGCATAGGAACTTCAATATTGTAGTCATGGAAGTGGCAATGGGTCTGCAATAGTTTAGTGGACTAAATGCACATATGGGAGTTTCCATGGACCTTTGACTCACTCTAAGCTAGGGCACTTCATCTCTGTTCCACTCCATTGCTGTTTACAAAATCTGAAGGCAACAGACTTCCCTGCAAGATGGCTAGAGGTACTCTTGCCCAAAGAAAACTTTCATTTTGAAAAAAAGAAACACCTGAGACTGTATTTATGTTCCTACAGCAATAAAAGTTGGCTTGGGACCCCCTTGTTTTTATTCTTTCCTTACTTCACTTTTAACTCTGTACATATTTTCCTCATCACTGATTGTCTGTTTCCTCTTCCTCTAAGATTACTTTTCTTTCCTTGTGTTGTTTCATCTCTCCCTGCTCCCCAGCTTCTTTTAATATCATGACTCCCCATTCATTCTAATTCTCTCTTTTCTGATCAATTTCTAGGTCCCTCAATCTTCTCATTGCCTGCTTCCCATCCCTAGGATGCAATCAACTCAGTTACCCTGCCATTGTAGGGCTGCCTGATACCAGGAATCATGGACACATATAAGACACACATAGATGGAAGAGTTTCCCCAGCCCCTTCAGGGAACAGGAGAGGCTTAGGCCAGTAGGCTGTCTCAGTCCCTGCAGAAAGGTTATAAATTCTCCTGTCATACTCTCTACCAGTGGTTAACATGGATCAAATTATGAGCAACAGATTTCATGGCTACCATCCCAGATCTCTGTATTATAGATCATTGTATTATCTTATAGTTATAGCCTGGCCTGCAGCAGGAGGAAGAAAATACAGTAATTTTTTTATAGCACTATGGTGTCTGACTTCCTTGATGGACAGAGAAGAAATATGTCTGGAAGTCCTGCCTGGTAAGCCTGCACTTCACTAGCTAAATAGCGAATGAATTACAGGTGAAGGGTAGCAGAAGGAGCTCTCAAGATGCAAGGGATGTGAATTAATTAGGCTGCAACTTCATTAACACTGGGAACTATCTGGCACTAACTTCTATGTTGCACATCACTTCAACTGTTTGTACCTGGTGGAGAGCAGCCTCCCCCTGCCCCTCACACATACCTCTCCAAAGCTTGTGGCCAGCCTGTTGCTGGAACCCTATTAAATCTTGCCACATATGAGAGTTATAGGGAATTATCATAAGGGTTACTTCTAAATGAAGAAGTTTAGACAGACAAAAATGATGCGTGTGTTACTTGAGTGGCTTTTGCCTAGTTTTGATAGGAGTGTTGCCATAATGACCTCATTATTAAAGTAAACATGCTTATATCTATTGCATAGAACGAAGGCAATTTGACAACAGGATATAATTAAATTGGAAAAAAACCACAATGGATACCAAAAATGTGCTACCACCAGACAGTTACAGAAAAACAAGTTGGGTAAAGAGTGAAAGTGAACTGGTCAAGCATGTGTCTAGTAATCAAACAAATTAGAAAAGAGAAACAAGAAATTAGCCAGGAGAGCAAAAATCATGTCATTTTAAGCTTACACATGAACAAGTAGAAGCTTCCACATGCACTATATTATGTGGTGATAGAAAGAGACCCAATATGTAATTTGGATGTGCCTACTATGTGGGAAATAGCAAGGGGCAGTCAGAGATATGTAGAAGTCCATCAC
Source organism: Pelochelys cantorii (assembly GCA_032595735.1). Taxonomy (NCBI): domain Eukaryota; kingdom Metazoa; phylum Chordata; order Testudines; family Trionychidae; genus Pelochelys; species Pelochelys cantorii. Next base: position 32,961,621 of record CM064331.1, read on the forward strand.
GACCCTGTGCATGAGGAGAAAGTAACTGTCTTTTTTCTATATGCCTAGTTCTTACTTTAACAGTAATTGTAATCACAAGGCACACTTTTGATTCAAATAAAGCTGAATTCATAAGCCAGAGTGTCTCAGAACTGAGTGTGTGGCACTCAATCAACTGTTATGGGATGGGGGAAAACAATCTGCTTGCTGTGGCAGATATTTGGAGTCTCACCACTGTTTCCTAGCATCTTTAGGAGATTCTTACAATTCCATCTTACATCAGTGTGTCAGCCATCTATGGAGCAATTACCTGCTCTTTATACCCAACACCAAGCAGCATTCCCTAGAAGCTGTGCACTCCTGTGGCCTCTCAGGAAAGATTCAAATGCCACTTAGCGGGTTAGCAGAGTGCCAACAGACAGGTTTTTGTTTTTACTGCTGGCAAACATTTGCACATTCCTCAGTGCACATAAAATGTATTCTGGACATGGAAGAGATTAGAGAACATGACCACCAAGAGATGCCAACATTTAATTTGGCTGCCCCTGACATCACTCTCCCCAAGGTTGACAGATATTAGACAGGAAATGGTTAACTATTAGCAAAAGAGAGTGTCTGCGGTCGGTCAGAGCTGCATCCCACGGTCCCTGAATAATGCTGCTACCAAATGGTATTGTTCATGGGCAATGACTGAATCTCTCTGTTCCTGATAAGTGAATTATCCCCCATGTAGGCCTGGTGACTCCCCACCATCCTTTCTACAGCATCTATTCTCAGTCAGCCCCAGAAAAAGGTCCTGGATCTGGCCCAGATTTCAATTTTACCACCACCACCTTACAAAATCCCAAGTTGTTTTCACCCAGGAATACAATAATAATTTCAAGAGACTGCCGAAGTGCATAAGGGGGTATCAGTTGATCTCTACCTGTTTGCTCAATACCCATTATTGTCCCTGTAAATGTGAACACCAGCATGTGTCACCCATTCCCTTGCTCTGGGACACTGGACAAAATTAGCACATTCACACCATTGGGCTCTCTCAACCAACAGACTCCTGTTCCCTGTATGCACTCTCCCATACTCCTACCTTAGAGACTGAGGGATTCTCCTCCCTCCCTCTCCATGAAGACAACAGGAAGTCAATGGGTTCTCAGGGCTAGCCTGGCATTTAACACACTGCTGTGTCATAGAATCCTACCCCTGGAAAGACCTCAAGAGGTCAACGAGTCCATCCCCCTGCCCAAAGCAGGAACCAATCCCAACTAAATCATCCCAGCCAGGGCTTTGTCAAGCCAAGACTTAAGCTCTAGGGATGGAGACTCCACCACCTCCCTAGGTAATGCATTGCAGTGCTTCACCGCTCTCCTAGGCTACGTCTAGACTACATGCCTCTTTTGAAAGATTCTTTCGAAAAAGCCTCTTTCAAAAAAGAGTGTCTAGATTGAATTACGCGGATTGAAAAAAAATCGATCCGCTTTTTCAAAAAAGAGCATCCAGACTGCTGGACCCTCTTTAGAAAAAAAGGCACGCAGAACCGTTTCTGGCAGGGAATGGGGGCAGCATTTATTTCCCGGTGCTGCTCCATGCCCTTTGCAGAGACGCATGCTTAAAGGGATCCCCCTGGACAGCCATTTCCCTGCTCCTGCTTCTGGCTTGCCTACCTCTTAGAGGGACAGCAAAGCTGCTGCAGTTCTTGCTCTGGTTGCCCTGCTTTCCTGGACACCACAGCAGTTTCTTTTCTGGTTGGTTTTCCTGCTTTTCATTGTGTTTTTGGCCATGGAGCTGGAGCTGCCCCTGGGCAGGCGATGACCCCATGCTGCCACGTTGCGGCTTCTGCTGCATCTTTATGACTCTGTCATAAAGCTCCTGCCCCATATGGACCCAGACCAGAGCTACAAAACCTTTGTCTGGGATGCAAGAGCTATGCCCTTGCCTCCAAATTTTTGGGGGGATAGGCCGATTTGGAGGCACAAGATAAGTTTGGACTGGTGGGACCAGCTCGTCATGCAGCTCTGGGACAACGAGCCGTGGCTCCGCAACTTCCGGATGCAGAAGGCCACGTTCCAGGAGCTGTGTGCCTGGCTCGCCCCTGCTCCAACACCAGGACACCCACCTGCGGCCCGCCACCCCTCTGCAGAAGTGAGTCACTACTGCCCTTTGGAAACTGGCCTCCCCCGACAGCTACCACTGCGTGGGACACCAGTTTGGCATGGGGAGGTCTATCAGGGCCATTTTGATGGAGGTAACTCACTCTCGGGGGACAGGACCAGCTGAGTGGGGGGCTGAAAAAGGGGGGATTGTCAGGCAAGGGCAAGTGGGGGATGGAGTGGCACTTTGAGGCAGCTCCTCAGCCAACCCTGCGCTGATGCGGGGGGGGGGGAGGGGGGTTCTCCTCCCACGGTCTTAGGTACCCTGTCTAACTCCCTGGTTTCTGACTGACTGTCTTTCTGCAGGTGGTGAGGGCCATCAATGCAGAGCTACAGTCCTTCCTTACCATGCTGAGCAGCTGTAGTGTTTCTGTCCGCAGCCTCTAAAGGCACAGGCACCCAGACAGGCATTGCTTTACGGAAGCCAGCCACAGCACCTGTGCCAGCCGTGCTAGCCACGTCCCAGCCTCAAGGCCCCCTGGCCCTTCTCGGGACAGTGAAGAGGACCCACCCAGGGGCTCCAAAAGGCAGGCACCAGCCAGGTCAGGGCCTGAAATAAAAGAGCCTCCTGGAGCTCTGGTCTTAGGAAGAATCCCTGCAGGCCCTGCAGTCGTGCCACAGGAATGTGGACATATACGGGCACATGGCCCAGGGACTGGCCAAGAAAGGGCATCACCCCTGCACCCTGGACCAAGTGAGGGCCAAGGTGAAAGAACTGCGACAGGGGTATGCAAAGGCCTGAGACCAGAGCCCCCGCTAAGCGGCAGCCCCACAGAGCTGCCCATATTATGCAGGCCTGGAGCAGATTCTGGGCAGTGGGGAAGCCCAGACCCCACTGCGTGTTGTGGAGTCCGGGTTACCCCACCATATTGTGGACCAACCCGAGGGAGGACAAGCAGGAAGGAGGGACAGGAGAGCTGCACCAGGAGGAGGAGGAGGAGGAGGACAGCAGCGACCCTATTCCAGGAGCCTGTCCTCCAGACCCCAGAGGCCTCCCAGGCATCCTCAGACATGGCAGAGGGTACATCAGGTGAGTGCTTTGAGGGGTCACCACACATGAGCGGATTGGCAGTGTGGTGAGGCCATCTTGTCATCTGCAAACTTGCTGAGGGTACAATCCATCCCCTCATCCAGGTCATTAATAAAGATGAACAAAACCAGCCCTGGAACCAATCCTTGGGGCACTCCACTTGAAACCGACTACCAGCCAGACGTTGAGCTCATTGTGCCCTCGTAGAGCAAATGGAAGCACTGATTTGTTCACTGCTGAGTCTAGCCCAGGTGAACGCACAAGTTCTGGAGGGCCAGACCTGAAACCCATAGTCAAGAGCAGATCAGCAGTGCCCAAATTGCAGCCTTATAGAACGTATACATATCAAGAACAATCCGCTTCCTTTAATCGTTGTGCCAATTTCACATATCAACCCCATGTATCTCCATTAAGGCCAGTGAGGTTACATCAGGGATTTAGGTGCAAAGGTGATAATTCGAAGAGAATTAAGGGTAAGGCTGTGTCATAGAACCCATGATTTGCTCCACTTCAAGTGGTGGGGGAGAGGACACACCTGGAGCTCCCAGCCACCATGAGTGCTGGGGGACCCTGGAGATAATGGGTGCAGCAAGGGCAGGTGCTGGATCCCGCACGCCCCTCACACAGAAACACTGGGACTTAGCCCCATTTTGTCACAGATAGTTTTAATAAAGTCAAGGACAGGTCAGGGGCTTCTGTGAATGTATTTATTGCATGTGACTTAAAAATAGTCATGACAAAATATTACCCTTCATGACAAAGGTTGCAATAAGAAAACAAATGCTGATTGACCCTACTTGAGAAAAACAGCTCTTAGATAGTCTAAATTGTGTGGCATTAGAAATCCTAGCCCCAGTTATGTCAATTGGAGTTCTACAGCCATTGAGTCAATGGCAAAAGCCCTAACCCTCGTTCTATGGCATAATACCAAGTTCTGTGGAATGCTGAATGTTCTATTAAAGGACTTAAATCCAGAGAGAGATGGAGCATCTAATCATGAATGCTGTTTTCCAGGCCCTGTTTAGGCTTTGGGAATTCCTCAGTGACACTAGTGTCTTCTATAAACAAAAAAACTGTCTTCATTTACAAGTAGGTTCCCCCCCCCCCCCATGAAAGACTAATGAGTATTTTTTTTAATCAAAATTGGCTATAGGGGATGTTCTAGTTTTCCTTCATCTGCAATCGTTTCCCTAACAGCTGCCATAATTTTCACTTCACAAAGTGATTCATATTCTTACTTGGACATTGTTGCATTGTTTCCGTCCCTTTTAACAGATCCTCTGAGACATATGGGAAAGAGAAATATTTAACAGCTGGTTTGGTAAAGATGCTGTTCTATATGGGGATTTTTTTTTAAATCCCATTTATAGAATATTTACAAAACCAGAATATACTTCATTGCCCTACCAGCTCATTTTACATCTCCATTTCATTGCAAGATGCTCAAAGGAGTCAGGAACAATGCAAGTGGATAAACAACACAGATTTTTAATTTATTCAGCCAGGGATGGTATGCTATCAGAAGTTGTTTGAGTTGACTGCAGAGTCTGCTTAACAAAGCTGGTCTTATAAATCAGAGCACTTGCAATAATCACACTAAGAGGTGCATCATGAGCAAACTTGTATATTCTTTGACTTAAGTTAAAATAAAAACTAATTTTAAGTCAAGGAATTTTGTACAATCTCCTATTTAAGCCAAATCTTGAAATATCCAATTTCTTTTGCTGAGACTATACCACTTCTTCCTCAGGATTATCTGCTGGACCTGTACTAAGGGGGCACTGATGCATACTGCAGATTCTTTTTACTAACCTACTGTACACAGGTAGTACTTAGATATTGCCTCAACTTGTTAAAAGATACTTAAGGTTAGCGCAGCTGGAGCTATGACTGCATTTCTCAGGGAGTGACTGACTGCTTCAGAGAGGAAGGCCCTTTCCTCAACAGCTAAAAGAATCATTTTAACAAGGGGAAAGCAGAGGTACAGTTTCTTCCCTGATCCTTTGGAAGAGCTAGAAGGATACATACTGCAGAGGGAGTTGAAGAAAGAAATGAAAAGGATGGATTATAGTACATATTTTATTGGCATAATGTACATATGCTAAAAAGATCTCCTGTACAAGATAGACTATAATAAGAAGGAGGCCTGAAACATAAGCCCATATATCACAGGCCTTCTCTGAGGTCTAGGTAAAAGTGGCCAAGACTTTACTAATATAAAGCAAAGCTGAGCTGTGAGCAAGAGCAGGCCTTGCTCACAGAATCTGGCAGGAACAGGGATATGATGGCAGAAACACTCATACCTAAGAGGTACTAGGCACAAGTCATATAAACACATTCTAGAAGAGTGGTACCAGAACACCCCATTAGGAAACATCTTAGTACTAACACACTCCCCAGAGATAACAGGAACATACTGTCCTAGGTTCAGCATAAGGTCAGGATGACAGCATGATGGATAGCAATGTTTTGATTGAACCAGCAGGTACAAGGTAATAAGTGGTATCTAATTGTGTCAGAAGATGGCTCCCTCATACCTCAGGTGTAATGTGTTTGAATCTGTGTATAAAAATGCACATTACAGGGGCTGTCTTTATCCAACTGAAGGGCCAGTGGAAAATTCTGCCACTGATCTGCATCTATGGTCACGGGCACCCATTCTTAGTATCCTCAGAGTCTACCAGGTACTACTATTGTGCTTTTTTTTTTTTTAAACAATAAACTTGGCCTGGTGCCTTCATACCTCATCTGATTGTGTGATTCTTGGGCAGTTCTCCCAGAGCCTATTCTGCTGGCTAGCTGTGCAGAGTGAGGGCAGCACACAGTGGGACACACACACACAGCCCATGGTATGTTTAACATTTAACAGAGCAAGATACGTGTCAGGACACCCCATCAGTTACTGTTGACCACAAAAACTATGAAGTTGGAACAGTCTAGGGTCTTTGATGGGCGAGGAAAAGAGAACAAGATTCCCAGCTTTCTCCATCAGGAACTTCACTGAGAGATGGGTAAGAATGAAGGTGATAGACTAAAACATTTTTTGCAATGCATATTTCCCTAAGAATCCTTCCCCTATAATGCAGGGGATGAAAAAGAGGGCCAAAAACTTTAAACACATTTATATATAAATATCACTGGCACAGAACTTGTTCTCAGAAGCTCAGGACAATCTATTTTTTGTCATGAATTGAAAAAGCATCTCTCGCTTGGATGCCTAGCAGAGTAAAGCAAACAACACTTACAGCTAGGAAACATTTCCAGGAAATTTTGATACTTATCCTAAAAAATATAACAGCATTGTTGATTGCTTTATATACACATTAGTGATTTCTATACAAAGTAGTTCTGAGTGCAAGCTGCAGTGTCTTCACACACTAAGATGGGCATCGGTCCACAACATCAGTGCAAGACACAGAAATGTGAGCTAGCCCACAAGTCTGTGTCCCCCTCCTCTTAAACTGCAGGGGAGAGAAAAGTAAAGTTGCTTCGGAAGAATGGAAGCAATCTTGCACACTTTTCTGCATGGTATTGAGAAGAATCCCATTCCAGAAACATCTCATTTTTCTGGCACAACCAAACCCTTTACTTTGGTTTAAGTCAGGGCTACTCAACTTTGGAAGCCTCGGGAGCCACAGTGATACTCACAACACATGCTGAGGGCCGCAACTTAAGTGTGGTTGCATATACATGCAAATAGCTTCTTTCATACTAACGAGCATGAATACAAAGATTAAGGCAAGACTACACAACACACAGGCCCTATTTAAGTCAGTTCTGCTAATATTAACAAAATGCAATGTTTACCTGATTTCCACCCATATGACAGCACTTTTAATGAGCAATGACAGTCCAGGAAATTAACTACAAAAACGCATATCAACAGAAGACCATTATATTGACTACTTTTTTGTTTTTGCTCCCACCCGTGGGCTGTATGGGGAGATTTTGGCAAATCCAGTAATGTGCCTGAACCACTATTGCTTACTGCTTAAACTTTAGCAACCAAGCTAACAGGCCCAAATTAGACCTAGACAGGACCACAGTCAGGAAAAAAAGAGGGAGTTTGGGTGCCACAAAGAGGGCAGCTTGACCCCACAGCCTTCCTGAGGCCCAAATCTCTAGTGAAGTCGCTAAGCTATACATTTAGAAAAACAGGAAGTTTGTCTAAATGCCCTAAGACACATATCTATCAGGGCCCCCGGGCATGGAGTCTCTGAAAAAGAAAAAACGCATCTGGTCAAAGTGACAATCAGAAGAAAACCTCTCCTTACCTTTAAAAACTGCTTGCCTAACAAGTTTGAGTGACATGATGTTGTAATACTAATGGATAAATAGGGAAGGAAAGTGAGTTAGGGGGACAACTTTGGGGAACACCTGGAGCGACACCTCGAGGACTTCTTCAGAACTCTTCACATCTGGATGCATTTTCATCCCCACCGGCAGATGGAAGACTGGCCATCAGAAGCATGCCCGGTGTCATTCGAGAGCCACACTCAACTTCAGTAATTATCGAGGGTGAGGGTGTTTTACTATCCTGTTGCGGAAATGTGTAAGTGCTTGAGACTAAGTAAAGTTTAGCTTTAAGTGAAAGCACTTGTGTTGTCCTGTTTGTACCATCCATCTATTGGTTGGACGACCGTGTCTCCCCTGAATTATTTCCTGACACCACCTCGCAGAGAGTAAAAGTTACCGAGAGGTTTGGGTTGAAAGAACCCTGGGTAACAGGGCTGCATGTTGAGCCCCACAAACCCAAAATGCACCACAGGCAGCAAACAAACAGGCCGCAGGCTGCATGTGGCCTTCGGGCCTTGTGTTGAGTAGACCTGGTTTAAGTTATAACAAGAGGAAGCTGCATACTGAATTTGGTGGTCCTAGCTCTTACCATTTAAGAGTTCTTGAACAGACAGACTCTCTCAAATATTTAGTAGACAAGGAAGCAGTTCCATACCACTAATAATTTTTTGACCTTCAGCATCTTTTCCTATTTCAATCTCCTTAGCTAATTATCGGAGGGCAGGGAGTTTGTCAAAAGCTCTCTGCTATGCATTGTGGGATGTGTAAAATACATTCAGAATGACCACTGAAGCTGGGAGGAGGTTTGCACAGAGAAGGAAACTGTGATGATATAGTAAGTAAATGCTTAGTTTATTATTTGTTTCATGCCTTATCACTTTCAATGAGAAAGTATGTTCCCTTTACTTTTCTTTCTCCTCCATTCTGTCCCCTGCCTTTGAGTCTCCCCATTTTCTTTTGTGCAACAACTCCCAATTCAGTGTGCCTTTTACTCCCATTCTATCCACTAAAAAGATTACATAAGTAATGTTGACTCTGAAGAGTCATAATAGTTGACACTCTGGTCAGATTAAATATTAGACAAAGGAGTTCACACATCTGAACCATTGCTTCAGACTGCCTGCAAACTCAGACAACTGACTGTAGCTACCCAAAGAAAGTTACCCCAAGCACGGTTTAACTATGTCTGACTGAATTGTGGACATTTTTGTAAAGTCTTTTTAGAGAGCTTTGCATATCTATTCCTTTAATAGCAGATCCCCTCCCCACCCCCCATGAATCTTTCAGCTGCTTGAGCAGGCTTATCTACATGATATACAATCCTGCTGCTCTATTTGGCATAGTACAGAAAACAGTAAAGAATTAAATCAGTTTAAAATTCTATTAACCACGATTAGTAATTCACTAACATGCTGCACTTTGTTTTTTTAAACAGAAAAGATTCTGGAGAGAACCAGAATGTATGCAAAATAAGTAAACTTAATTTACCATTCAAAATCAGTTAGAAGGGAAGGAGAATTATACATTTGGAAACAACTTTTTGTAGCTACAATGAAAAAATAAAAATCTACAGGCTAGACTAGTTGCTCTGATCGAGAAATCTGAAAGTAGCGAGTAGGGGAAGGAATACCAGCCACAGTCTGCCCTGCAGAGTTTCCTAGGCAATGTAAGGAGGTGGGCAAATAAACTCTACCTGTTTCTTAGTAGGTTAAGAACCCATAGATCTCAGAGGATCCAGAAGAGAATGTCAATCCCTATTGACGCCACATGCTAGCACATCAACTCCTGTATGTTTAGACAAAAATCAATTCCAGAAAGGGGAGAGGGGTGTTTCTCAAAAGATTAAATTGAGGGTATGGTTAAATATATGGCTAAGTCTGGAGACCTTCCTCCCATGCTATGTTCTTTAAAATTTGTCCATATTGTTTGAGATAATATACAGGCAGAGGAAGAGTATATTGCATTGCTACTCAACAGTCAATGCGGAATCTAGTACTAATAATAATCTGAACCAGGACTGAGCCACAGTCCAGTGCCCTTCCCACTGGACCATGCTTCTCTGAACTAGAACTTAAATCATTATCAGCCAGGCAGCTACACAGCTACTATCAGTGCCTGCAGAATATAGTATTAGTGTTAAATTCTTGGCTCAGTCTATTGCATACATCTTGGCTGTCTACTTTCTGAATTCAGTCTTGGGATGACACTTCTCTGCAGATTATTCTCTATTTCTTGAATGTGCTTTTGGATACAATTTACAATTGCCTTCTTTAACTGCATCAATTTCTTCTTCTCCCTTAAGTTCCTCCTAGCCAGTCGATCCAGCATGCAAACCTGGTCTTCTTGCAAACCTGGAACACATATTCCTCTTGTATCCTGATTTCCTGTTTCAGAATCCATTGTGAAATGTCCATACTACTTTGAGATCTTACTCTAGATTACCTCAACCTTGATGATCTGATCCTCTAATTCTCTTATACTTATTGCTCCCTATGTATTTTGAGTTTTATAGTTCTTTCAGTCTTCCCTCAATCCAGCCAAAGCAAGCAGTAGGTTCTTCTATCATCCTTTCCCTGGTAAGTATTTTTTTTCCAATCTTGTCTGAAGTGCCATCTGTTCTCCCTGACATATTATTCCTAATTTTCCTCTTAAAAAGAATTACATTCAATCTTACAGCCTGAGCCTCTCTAACACTTCAATATGAAGTTCTACAAAAACATGGCTTTTGTAAGTTTTCTGCTCTAAATCTAACTTAGAGACATTACTTGTATTTGCATGAAATCACTAGGACAAGCTGTGAAGTGTTTTATGATACAATGGGCTCATGCTAGAAATGAGTTGACCAGATAATTGAAAAGTCTATTTGTCAAATCAAACGCATGTTTTCAACCCACACAGAAAATATCCAGAAAAGGGGATTATCCGCATGTTCCCCAGACTTCTCCTGCAATGTCAGATTTTTCCCTCATTGGAGGTCAAGTGAGGAAAGAGCAGCAGGAACAGGTGAACTACTAAAAACAATCTACAGAATATGACAATAGAATTTACTAGAAAGACAATTAAAGGTTCTTGCAATATTTATTCACTATGGATTATCTGGGGAGGTCAAGAAAGCCATTACCAAATAGCATAAAGAACCCTAAAAGAAACAGGAGAAACTGATAGAATTCAATAATGGAACAATATTTCCTTATATTGAGTAGAGCAGAGAACCAAAATTAGCTGCAACTTCATATTATTTTAAGTCAATCTCCATTTTCTCTGATCATTTCTTCTATTCAGTTGTGCTTTTGATGGCCAGCACTAACAGCTCTGGTTAATCCCATGCTGTCTTGCACAGTTCTCTAGAGTGCTTTGCAGTAATGCCAGGCATAGATTTTTATGGTAGTGACAGTCACAGTTGTTTGGCTGCTTCCTAAATTGCACTGTGCAATTAGAGGGACTGGTAAGTCATCTGCCATCACTGTCAGATGTAATGAAGTGCCCTTATAGCAGGGCTGACTCATGCAGAGGGAAGTTATCTGGGGAGATTAAGTAGGCTAGTAGAACAGGTCCTTAAGGAAGTAATGCTAATTTTTTTAAGCTTCAAGCCAAAGTGTTAAAACAGTAATAGCAATCCTAGAGTGTGGTGACTATATTAGGTTAGGTTATGTCTTGGCAGTGACTGATTGCTAGCACTGTAGAATGGGCATGCCACAGACTGTAGAGAAATAACTGTAAATTTACCCAATTAGATGAAAGCTTCAAGGTATTATTTTAACCACAGGATTCTGCGCAAACATCATGGAGAAAAAACAAAACAAAACAAAAAAAGGACATTTTGTCACAAACACGGACATATTTGGGTGAAAGCAAGGAATGGAATACAATAGCATATACATGAAGGGCGCTCTAGAAGCTAAAGAAAAGAAATTGCCAGAGATTCTCTTCCGTCACATTTTTCTTTATGTTTATTTGGACATTGCCATAATTAAAAGCTTCCAAGCTCTGAGCACCATAATTATTAAAATTTAAAACCACCAGCAGCTTTGCCTAATTATATACAACCAGATGAAAGCTGCTAGCCAGCAGTAGCAAATGAAAAGTCCTGAAACCCTGCTTTTACCCACACAAGACTGTGCATGGTGTTACTGATATCATTAGAAAACAGTATCCCAAATCTTTAGTCACTTCAAAATGCCAAGCATGTAGTTGCATTATAGAAGTAATTTTATATTCAACATGAGAATTTTAATCAAGATCTCAAAGTGTGTTATATATCCTCAGAAAAAAAAAATTATTGAATTCTTATCTTTTTAAAATAATGAAATCACCATGGTATCACAATTTCTAAGTCCCATTTTCAAATGACTCACATTGTTCTCTGGACACATGTTAAAACCGGTGAAGTCTCACCAGCAAGGTTACCAACCCTGAGCTCAGCAGCACCAAGTATAGAGATCTATATAACTAGAATTACCATCTACTGCTACATAAAGGGGTAGAAATAGCTGGTTGAATTTGATCATGTATGCAACACAATCCAACACCTTCTGCTAAAGTGTGTTAAATAGGATTTTGCTGTACCTAGGGGTCTGAAGTTATACATCCCATATAAGGCATCACAATAAGTGGAATATTTCCAGTACAGAACCATGCTCTGGAAGCTAATTGCTTAATTATTTGTGCTGGTCAATTCCTAAATGAACAAAAGGGAAGAGAATCACTGATTTTAGAAGGGACAAAGAATGAGAAGCCATTATATTAAGCACTTCTTATAGTTATCAGTGCTCCAGTATTTTCTTTTAAAAGTTATAGTGACTTCCTAGTCCTCATATAGGCTTTCACCTGCTCATTGCAGTACTTTGGCAGTCACCAACCTGCTAAGTTATGCACCTTTTTGCTTTAAAAGCAGCTAGGTGTATTTATGCAGTTCACAAGCAGAGACCTCTCTCATCAATGACAAGCACGTTCCTCTGTTTAAGTCTTCAAGGATTTATTCACTACAGTAGAGAAGGATTATCTGGGAAGGTCAAGGAAGCCATTACCAAATAGCATAAGAACCTTAAAGAAACAGGAGAAACTGATAAGAGTGGGAACACTATATATTTTTCCTGATATTAAGTACAGTAGAAAACTAAGATTAGTTGCAATTTCATAATATTTGAATTGTTGCAGTTTCTGGAGAAAACCCCAATTTTAACTGACTTTCAGGGCACACTGCAAGACCTGTGTATTTGCTCCAGTTATGGAGAAAGGGGCTAGCTGAGAAAGACACAGAAGAGAAGGGGGAGAGGTAATCAAGTTACTCATCCTTTGAGGTTGTGTGGATGCAGGAGTTTGTAACAGATAACTTGATAGCTTTGGGCAAGATAGCAGCTTAGCCTAATATGATCATATGAAAGGAAAGACACCTCTTCCACTGTCTTCCACCACTGCACTCTCCACTTCATTTGACTGGAGCATGGGGTAAGAGAACAAGGGATGTGCTTCCTCACCATCACTTCCCTTGAAGGTAGAATGGGGCAAGAAATAGGCAGCACAAACGCCCTGCCCTTCTTTCCCTCTGCTACCCAGTGTAGCTGAGCTAGCACAGAGAAAATAAGCTGAAGTACAAGGGATCAACAAGTTCATGGGAAAAGTGAGAGCCAGGAAGTAATTGTGACGGAGTGGTAGACCCTTTGCAGAGCTCATCTAAGGCAGCATGGGTCTTTTTACACCCTTTACGTGAGACATGCAGCAAAATCTCCATGTAACCCTTTGCAAATGCTGTGTGCGTAGGCACATTTTATAAATACAAACTAAATTAAAGAAAGGGGCTGCTGATTCTTCCTTATTAGAGGATAACTGCACACAAGACACTGATAGATGTCAATTAATATAATGCTTAATATAATGGCTTCTCATTCTTTGTCACTTCTAAAAATCAGTAACTCTCTCCCCTTTTGCTCATTTAAGAATTGACCAGCACAAAAACACTGATAGATACAATTAATTGTATCTGCTCTAAATTTCTCCATGTGTTTTTCTCTGTCTGAACTCTGTTCAGACTCCTTGGATTTCCTCAATATTTGGTCCAGTTAGCATCGGGGGAGAAAACTCTGCAAGATGTATTGACCTTGATAAAGACTCTAAGGACCAGTGTCTCTGCCATTCAGCTCTCTTTTCCATTACGGAATTGAGATGTACCTCTGGGAACATATCCTTGTGCATCATAGGAGCCATCACATGGGAAAATGATCACAAGTTCTGACAGCTTACATACCTTTTGCACCAGTAACGGACATCCATTTTGGGATCTATTCTTTGGTTTTTGGAAACATTTTTCTGACTTGCTGAACATTAATTAGGTCTTATGGTAGTGAAAGGAACCTGTCATCTTAATGCCACTGAATGGCTTCACGTGGAAAAAAGCTATGACAGTAACATCTGCCTCTGAAAAGGCAAGGAAATGGAAGAAATTTATGGTGGGATTTGCTCTGCCCCAAAAGACCTTTTTGACTGCAGTATTTATATTAGTGCATCAGTAGAAAGTAAAAGCGTCAGGATGCTGGTTTTAAGAGAGGTCCCCTATATGCCAGACTCCACCCTCCCCATCTCCAGCAGACAAAAGCATCTTTTTTCTCATTCTTAAACCTTCCTGTGCATTATAACAGCTTTTGGAACATGAAGAACATTTGTGGAAGAAAAAAAAGTCCAATCAGCATGCAGCAGCTATTAATGTCAAAGGTAAAATGCAGTATATGCTCAATATTTTTCAGTGTTACACTTAGTCAGGAACACCTTATAACACACTATATTTAAATGTTTCCCACTTTGACTTATTCTGGAAAATAATTACTGCTCCTATCATAAGAATTTATTTGACAAAGAGCTATATGAAATGCATGTTATTCAAATGTATTTGAAAGACTTCTAAAAGCAAGGTGCCTTGGATGTGGGTTAAATAAAGAGATAGAAAACAGCTGATTGGACACTCTACAGAATATTTTCATCTCATTTAAAATTCCTAAGATTTTCTTGCCACTGAAGACATAGCTCTGTTACAGAGAAATAAAATGCAATAAACATCCATATGGAAATTCAAACAACTATCACATTCGCACAGACAGTTGAAAAAAGGTTAGTATTCTTACTTCAAGTGTTGGTGACCAGCCACTTTGTCATACTTTGCCGTGTAGCTAACTCTTTTGCTGATAACCATTCACAATCTCAAAAAGTGAAGGGAAGGAAAATAAAAAGACTGCAACAAACTATGTGCAATTGTTTCTAACCAGAGTTATGAAGCTTTAAAACATTCTATATAACTAAGAAGCAGGACATTGTGCAATAGGTTTGATTGTTTCAGAAGAAAAGATTAACAAAGCTACTAGCACAGTTGAAATCCATTCATTTTCAAATATGCAAGAAAGATCATTCTGAGGTGGCTATCCCTATGTTAGTTTACCTGAAATATTGGGAATTAGTGTTTTGATTTAAGCGACTAAAGATAGTTATATGGCCCCTACTGAACTAGTATCCAAGTGTGTCACAATGCCCAGTGTATTTATCCTCACATCATGCCTGAGAGAGAAGAAAATATTTTGTTCCATACTATATACGCAGGGAACTGAGGCACAGAGAAGGTATAGGCCAGATTTTTCAAAGGAATTAAAGCGCATGACACTAAAATCAAAGACCATTAGTTGTCCTAGTACCTTTCAAAATCTGACCTAAATGAATTGCCAAAGGTCATATCAGATTTCTGTGTTGAAGCAGAGAACTGAAACTGAGTCTAAGGCACAAAAACATGCTATCAGTGGATTAAATTCTCTCTTAAAAGTAAGACTTCTTAATTCTGTGTAATAGGACTAGAATGTGTAGGTACTGTTTTGAGGTGCCTTTGGATTACTTTGCTGATCCCTGTTTTCATAGGGATCAAAGCAATTAAGAAATTTCAGTTTAGTATTTTCTCCACCAATAACTTGTAATTTGTTCTTTCTAGCTTCACATTTCCTAGAGAAAACAGCATTTTTATCTGTTATGGTAGGATATTCTTAAATCTTAATGTGTTGCTCCATTTTTTGATTAATTTTTTATTTGTTCTGCTAGAAAAATTCATTTTACTGGTTTAAACTATTTTTCATTAGTACTGTAGGCCACTACATTGCCTATTTTAATTATTTGCTGTTTATATAAAAGTGAAATGCAAGAATAGTAAAATAACGTGCAGAAAAAGATTATGTCAGTACAATTTCATTAACTATTTGTATATGGTGTGGGGGAAACGGGAGGAGTTGATCAAAAGCAGACACTAGTTTCTTATTTTACACAACTCATTTCATAATCATTTTATACAGATTGCAGCCTCTAGACTTTGCTCCTTTTCGTTTATATAGCGTGCTCTAGTACCACCCTCCTTGTCAATACACCACAGTATGGTTTTTTTCTACTCAATATAATGATAATTTTAAATGATGAAGCGCATTAAAAAGTGGTTAATTATTGCATTTGCTATGCTCGGAGATTTCACTGTGTATTTTGGAAGGTTTAACAAGCTTATCCTCTTACATAAGACCTTGAAAATGCATTAAGAAGGAAAATAGTACTGGACAAAAATATATGTTGTGTGTTTAAACTATGGAAAGCTGCCTTCCACTCTGTGATGTGCTCATTATAAGGAATGAGGAAAGTCATACTCGATACTTCATTGCTGTCAAGCATGTGATACTCTTTATTGGGGAGCGCAGCAGGTTTTCAAGTCACTCATTGGTAGATAAGTATTATTGCAACTGGATTTGACCTTATCATTCTAACAAAGTGGGACTGATTTCAAGGTTATGGT
The DNA here is from genome assembly GCA_032595735.1 of Pelochelys cantorii. Classification (NCBI taxonomy): domain Eukaryota; kingdom Metazoa; phylum Chordata; order Testudines; family Trionychidae; genus Pelochelys; species Pelochelys cantorii. The sequence goes on from CM064331.1 coordinate 32,977,876, forward strand.
AACAAGTCTCACAAAGACCAAATGTCGCAAAGTACAGTCACCTGCCAACTTCAGATGTAATGGTGGACACCTTAAACAGCAGTTCAGGCATAAGTTAATATACTAGTCAATAACTGTCTCAAATCAAACCTCTAAAGTAGCCAGAGCCTATGTTGTTAAGAGCAATAAGTTTTTCTAGGCACTACCCTTCCCCCCCTAACCCCCGCCCCGTATGTTTCATGCTATGGTGTTCCCAAACCCAGGCTTACAAAAGTGAATCATCCCCTGCCCACCCCCACCCTCACCCCAAATAATTGAGAATTGGTTTCAAAATCATGAATTTTTTTAAGCGTCGGGCACACCCGTTTTGTGCAAGATCCTTATGCCTCTCTGGGGGTTTTGTGCAAAAAGATAAATAAATAAATAAAAATTTAAAAATCCACACCACTTCTTTGCGGAAAAACTCCTTGTGCAAAAAGGATCATCAGAAAATATGCTAATGATGTCAGAACTCATGTTAATGAGACCCTAATTAGTATATTTTCTGCAAAAAAAACTCGTAGCGTAGACATAGCCATACTGCGTTCAGTTTATCTCCCATGTGTAATTACTTCAACCTGGAACAGGTGCAGAAAAGGGCTACTAGGATGATCCAAGGAGCAAAAACCCTCCCTTACGAGAAGAGACTCAGAGTTTGGCCTGTTTAGCCTAACAAAAAGAAGGCTGAAAGTGTTATAATTGCTATCTATAAATACATCAGAGGGAGGAATACCAGGAAGGGAGGAAGTTAAGCATCAACGCGGACAAAAGATCAAATGCATGTAAACTGGCCAAAAACTTACGCTGTACATTAGATAAAGGTTACTAACCATCAGAAGAGTGAAGTTCTGGAACAATCTTCCAAGAGGAACTGGCTGCATGACTGAGCTTGATAAGTTAACGGAGGGGATGGTAAAACAAGATTGCCTACAATGGTATATCACCCATTTGTGACAGCTATTAGCAAATCTCCAATGGCCAGAAATGAGGGCACTATATGGGGAGGGCTGTGAGTTACTACAGTTAACTCTAAGATATTAGGCTGGTAGGTCTTGTTCACATGCTCAGGGTCCGATAGCCATAATTTGGAGTTTGGGGAGGAGTTTTCCCCCAGGTCACACTAGAAATGGCCATTTGTTCAGGGGAAAGGTTTCTCCTCAGTAGCACAGGTCACAGGTCACTTGTTGGTTTGAACTAGAGTCATTGTAACTGGATTTTTTTAAAAACTAAGCTTAGAGGTCTTCAGTAACTGACAGATATTATGGGACTATTACAGGAGTTGGTTGGTGAGGTTCTGCGCCTCTGATGTGCAAGAGATCGAACTAAACGATCACAATGTTCTCTTGTAGCCTTGAAGTTCATGAGCTTAAGTGCATCCAGCAGCATTACCAATATTTGTCATGTAGGGGTCTCTCTTACTCTGAGTTTGCTTTCTTTGCAAACCATGACGGATCTGTATAAGGGTGCGTCTACATTGCACCGTAACTTGAAATAAGATACGCAATCTGAGCTATGCAAATAGTGCATCTTATTTTGATGCTATTTTGAAATAGCTTATTTTGTAATTTGGTGCTGTCTACACAGTGCCAAATTTTGAAATAAAGCATTATTTCAAAACGTCTCTTCCTCTGCATAGAATGATGTTTACAGGAATGTTGGAATAGCGAGCCCGAAATAATGGGCTTGCTATGAAGATATGGGATAGCTAGTTGGGGATACTCTGGTATCCTGAAATAGTGCTGCAATATAGATGTACCCTAGCATCTTCACAATATTCTCCCTCAGCATGGTCTGATAATTTAGACTGTTATTACAACTCAGATTTCCTAAACACTTTACATATACTACAGATAAACATTATGGAAACAAAATCAAAAAGTTTTTCTCCAAAAGAGCTCAGAGAAATTAGAGATGTGCTCCAATCTCAGAGCTTGGAATTGAGACTCGGAAGATCTTGGTCCTGCTTTCTGAACTGGTCATTGAACTGTGCTACATAAATTTCCATGATCTACTGAATATAGTGTCTCAGTTTGATGTCAAATGCTGCCTGCTTTTAGGAGAATGTCAGTTTATTTTAAAGCCATTTCCTCTTTATCAAAAGATGTTTTTCTAGACTGACTAGAATGAAAAAGCACTTCAACAAAGTGATCAGAAAAGTGCTATAACTTACACCAAAATACTCCCAAAATGGCAGCAATTCAATAGCTGCCCAATATAGCACTATACAAACAATAAGCAAGTAATGTAACAGACCTGTCCAGAGCTTCCTGTAAGTAAATACATGCATTCGGTCAGTTGCCCACAATAGTTTATACTAATCATTTGATCGTTATCAGAGACTTATCCAATTATTCTTTATAAAAATGGGAATGCTCTGTTTCCATTCAAATCTGCCACTCAATATTCAAAGACAGCCCCAGAACCCAATAATTGTGGACATTGAAATGTCTTTACTATAGAGACAGCTAGTCATGATGATGATTAGAGCCCAGCAGGGATACAAAATTTGCATTTTCATTTTCAAAAAATGAGTTCTGGGTGTCTGCATCCACATTCACAGATGTGGATACCAACAGATATAAGTTTTCAGGGTTCTAGATACAAAATTTGTTTTCACATCCATATCTACAAAAATGAGGCACAGATATCTGCATCCACATTCACCGATAAAAAGCAGATACACACAGATTTGCAGGGCTCTAATGATAATGAAACCATCAACAAAAGAGTTGTTACATTTTGTCATAAGCTTGTCAGATAAATGGGTAATCTCTTAAACTCTCAAGCATTTTGATCTCCCACAACATACATATTAGCAATATCCTGAAATACTACTAACAATTGGTGACATATGAATTAAAGAAAATCAGTGTTAAAATGCACCGTAACTACCGTCTAACATAATATCCTTATTCCTAATATGTTTTCTTAAAAATTACTTTAAAAAGATAGATTGCTTATATAAAGATGCCCCATTGCACATAATGCACTTATATCCCATTTAAAAAGTCTTTCTAAAAAATGTACATAAATATCCTGGATTTGTTAATTCTCTCTTCTTACTGTATTTGATTCCAAATATATAGTAATAAGTGAAAATTAACAAATCCAGGGTATTTATGGGTTTTGTTTTTTTAGGGGTTTTTTTACATTCTGTGCATCAATATTTACTTTATCAGACAAGTTCTTTGCTGATGTAACTCCATTGTTTTAACGTGTTTACACCTAAGACAAGAATGAATCTAGATATACGATTTTTCATGTAACTGTGTAAGGTACGTCTACACTAGCCCCCTAGATCAATCTAGGGAGGCTAATGAAGGCGACCGAAATTGCAAATCAAGGCCGGGATTTAAATATCCCGCGCTTGATTTGCATGTTCCCGGCCAGTCGCCATTTTAGAAATTGACTAGCCCGAAGTAACTGCCAGCGTCTACACGCGGCAGTGGAACGGGCTTCGAATTAGGGGCTTTAAATCGGAAGCCCGTTTCACTGCCGCGTGTAGATGCGGACAGTTACTTCGGGCTAGTCAATTTCTAAAATGGCGACCGGCCGGGAGACATGCAAATCAAGCGCGGGATATTTAAATCCCAGGCTTGATTTGCCATTTCGGTCGCCTTCATTAGCCTCCCTAGATTGATCGAGGGGGCTAGTGTAGACGTACCCTAACTTTTTTTGCCCTTTTTCCTAATAGCAAAAACAAAAACATTCTTTTAAAACACAGAAGTCAACCATTTTCAACCTTTTTTGTTATTGTTCTTTAGAGCTTATTATTTAAGTATAAGATCATATACAACACATGGACACAGATAATGGGCAGAGTTTAAGGAACTACTGAAGCTTCACATGAGCATATTGTAAATTGCAGGATCAGAGTCTTATGTTTGACTAATTTGCTTGAAACTGTCCCAACAGAAGTTAACTGAATGGAGAGCAGATTGTATGACAGTTTAAGATTCCTTCCATAAAGCAAAACAGAACCAGCCAAGTACAATGCCCAGAAACAACAAGTAGTTCTAGCCCTGGTTTGTATAAGATGAAAGGCCTATAGGCACTTTGCAAAAGTTTCAGTATTAAACACTAATGGATGAGACACTGACAATTTGAACAACTATAGAGAACTGATAAATTTGGAGAAGATTTTCAGTGTTGGAGCGTGGTGCCACCTTGCTTCAAGGATCATTAACTCCTGAAAGCTTTGTTTCTGTATCTTAGCATCCTGTACCTTGTTTTGCTTGTACTAGTAATGTTCATGAAACATTACTAAATTTGGCAGCAAAAACTCTTTTACCGGAAGATCTCTAAGCAATGACTTAATCAAACATGGGTGTCACATCTGTGCTAAGTATTTTCAAAAATACAATGCACATATAAAAAACTTGATTTGTATGTGGGAAAAGATGAACAGCTACATGATTTTTTAATCCATGGTTCAACTATGTATTCAATGGAACAGATGCAATAAAATGAAATTTATCTCTGAACATCAAAATGTTGGAAATACAGCGGGATAACATTCCATTCATAAAATATAGCTGTCACCGTTAAGACAGTGCAGTTATCAGACAACACTATCAGAGAGATTACCTGAAATACTGAAATTTAGAACAGGAAAGGAACATAGCATGGGAGGTAAACACTATAATATTTATTAGGAAAATTGTGTCTACCTGTGACTGTCACGGAGCGCTAAAAGATCTTTTGATTTTGCAAGATTTAATTAACATCAAGATATTTTTGTTGGTAGAGTGACCCCTTACAAAAGGATCCAATTCTGAACCTCACAATTTTGCAGATTTACTGAAATCAATAAGGATGTGTCTGTCTACACAGCACACTTACGTCAAAATAGCTTATTTTGTAATTTGGTACTGTCTACACAACATCAAATTTCGAAATAAACCACTATTCTGAAACATCCCTTAATCCTTGTGGAAAGATATTTTGAAATAATGGGCATGCACTGTCAAGATGCGGAATAGCTATTTTGGGATACTGGAAGTATCCCGAAATAGCTTCGCAGTGTACACGTACCGTACCCTAAGACACCAAATTGGCACATTCAGAATTAAAATGGTGCCTAAATTTGGGCTCCTTAATCTACATTTAGAAAGTCAAATAAATCACCTCTATCAGAAATACTAACACCCAGTAATTCCCATTAAAGTATGAGTAATTTCAGACACTAAAAAAATTGGCTAGTATTTTTGATGTTATATATGAATGAGGAAAATATAAAATACGTGTGAAGCATAAAACAGCTGGAGTCCTTACAGATTTTCAGTTAGATATTCATGACAGCGAAGGATGCTACAATCCAGTATGCAATTATCACCAGTCAAATCTCAGTTTCTAAAAAAAAAAACCCCATATAAAATAGTCTATGCACAGAATTCTAAATAATCTTACATAGAGTCACAGATTCCACAGCCATGGAGATCATGTAGTCTGGCCTCCTGTATAACACAGGCCATACTTCCCTAAAGCAATTCCTAGAGTGCATTTTTCAGAAAAACATTCAATTTTTATTTAAAAATTGTTAATGCTGGAGACTCCACCACAACCCTTGGTAACTGTTCCAATGATTATTCACATAATTAAAAATTTGTATTATTGTACTGTTGCAAATAGCCAACTATAACATGGCATAACAAGCTGATTCTCTCCATGCTCAAAAAGCCCTATATAATTTTATCTGTTTTACCATTTCTTCTTGACTGCATCTTAGTCAATAATATTGACTAGCCAGGTAAAATTTGGACTATTGTTAAACAGTTCATTGCCCACATTTTCCAGGAAACATGTTATTGCTTTTTTCAAAGTGTCTTTTGTATTTTACATGCATAACTATGGTATTGTATTGACCACCTTGCAACAGTAGCACTTTTACAGCATGTAATTGTATAATAGGCTGGTAAAAAAAAATCTCTCTGGTCACAGGTGCATGAAGGGCTACCTGTCCATATTTGATTGTCCAACAAGAAATTACTGTTTTCTAAATTTGGGGGTTACAAAGTTCATTCTCTCAAGTAAACACCAACAAAATGTTTTTGTGATTTATCTAAAAGCATTTCTCTGAACACTTACCTTTTGGACTATTCTGCCAGAATAACATGGTGCAGAAACATAGCATAGGTGAGGTCATATCTTTTATTGAACCAACTTCTGTGGTGAGAGACAAGCTTTCAAGCTTACACAAAGAAAAACATGTTCCAATCTGCCTCCAATCAGACTGAGAACAGAGCTGAGACTATGTAATACATTATTTCAAAATTCAAGTAAAAATGCCAATACTTAAGTATAAAGGATATTGACCCTCCCAGTGATAGGTCTAGTCTATCATTCGTGCTACCTGTTCTTGTATATGAATACTCATTTTGACTGTGTCCATGAATATGTGTCTTGTTTCTGGTCTCTTGAGCTTGATGGGGCTAAAAAGCACCAACACTTGGGCTAATCTTCTAGTATCTGCATCAAGAATTAGAACATGCTTGGCTGATGTGTGTGTGTGTATACACACACACACACACACACACACACACTTGTTTTGATTCAGTTCATTGTGGAAAACCCATATTCTATTATTAGAGTGCTACAAGACAAAGAACAGTATTTCTGTTACAAGAAAAATATCCTGAAAGGCAGGTGGTCTGTTGATTGCTGATTCCACAGTATTTAAGTGTAATTCCCTGATTGGAAAGGGAAGGGGCTGTCTGTTGGTGTTAGTACAGCTCAATCCAAGATTAAGGCCACTTTAGAAATGCAAATTGACATTAATCCAAATCTCTAAAACTGAAGTCATGTTTACTGACCATATAAGCAAGGTAAAACACAAGACGATTTTTAGATCTCCTCATGTTACATATTAGGGCATTGTATAGTAACAGTATCTCTGTGTGGATAAAGCAGAGCAGACATAGTATCTAATCCAAAAATTTCATGACCACTTTTAAGAATATACCTCATGCTTTCAATACATTACATAAATGCAAATTCTGGAGAATGTACTTGGAGCTACATTTCTCAACATTTTAATGTGCCACATTCTTAAGTTTTACTTGACCAAAGTCATTCAGCATCGCTATAAACAGAGTCATGCTGAGTTTATATTTGTTTGGGGTTTTAGCCCAGACCTCCAATAAGATCGGGCTGACATTTTTCAGTTGAAATATTGTCTTTTAAACTGTGCAAAATGTTTGACTTTTGCTTTGTTTTAGTGATTGCAATTTACCAGATTGCAATTTGCAATCTGAAAAGCAAAAAACCAGCAATTCCAAAAGAGGTAACCAAGTACAGGGGAAAGATTATATCCTGCCTACAAATAAAACTACACAAACTGCAGTTTACTTTACCACTAGGTATTATTTTTGCTAATTAAACCAGTGAAACTAATACTTGCCTTTCTAGAAAGAACAACTGACTCAGAACTGACCATGGTATTTAACTTTAACTCCTTATTCGACCCATTAAATTCCAACTGCATTCTGCTGCACCAAATGAGCTGCTAACAAGAGTAGCAAGGTTCAGGAAGAAGTCTGCTCTGGCTTGGTTGGAAAGGTTTTGCTTCATTTCTGTCCAGGGTAACTGCCTGACTTCAGCAAAAAACAGAAAAAAAAACCAACAGATCTGAAGTTACTCAAACACATTCCTCACAAAACTCTGATCAGTAGGCTGACAATGGCTTCAAACAAATGCAGGTATACTAATGCAAGCAAGGGGCTGGTCCCACTATTGAGAGAGACTTTTCTAGCTTGTACACCGTCTCAGTGAAATCAGCTAGTGAAAGGATCTGAGTCCTTGTTCCCAACCAATGTTCCCTCTAAGCTTCCGTGCAGCACAGCTTCACAGATGATTAATCAGCCCTGCCCAGTAAGTCAGCTCTTCTGCACAGAGCCCTGAGCCTCTTACTGGCTGATTAATCACTTGTGAAGCTGCGCTGCTGCCCAGCTTAGAGGCAACACTGCCCCAACTTCCTTTCCCAAGTGCCTGCCTGACATCGAGGGCTCCCTTTCCACTCTTCCGTGTGGCAACAAGGCTGGGCCCAGGATTCCTGGGGGGCTTGGCTCCCAACCTGACATGGAGAAGGGCCAAAGTGCCCCCGCCCCCTCCCCCCAAGTGCTCTTTCTGCTCTAGAGGCTTTCCTGGCCCACTGACCATTATATACAGTTTATTAAACAATCAATTTTAAAAAATAAGGAAAAATGGGGAAGGTTAAAAGAAAACACAATCACACACCTTAGCATGGGGACATACAAATAGCATGCCTGGAACGTAAGGGCAGTTCACAGTCTGTTCCTCACGTGACCCAGGCATCCCTTCCAAAGTCTGGCTGTACTGCAGGGGTGTTGGAGGTCGCACACTTGCTCTGGCAATGGCCGCATGCCTTCAGAGTCCCTTCTTCACAGCATCAGTCCCTCTCCCCCGAATCATGGTTATGATCCCCCTTCAAATTTTGCTTGCAATGCCTCTTAGCTGCAAGTGTCTCCAGCCCTCTCCCTAGATGAGATTTGTGGCTGAATCTGTTTCCTACCTATAAACCACAAAGAAGAATACTCTCTCATCTCACCAGGGTATTGTAAAGATACATTCTTAATGTTTATAAAATACCAAGATATTAAATGAAAGCACTATTCATCTGTATTCATTGTGGGTTTTGTCTGCATGTTGAGGGCAGGCCTGGAGTCAAACACTGAATGGTGAGAGTTAAAGTAAATACTTAAGAACTCATTCACTAAATGAGGTAGCTGTCTTGTGGAAAAAATTGTATGTGATCACAGAATTAAAGACTGTACATATGCATTATGATGCAAGGGGCTGAATTAAGGTTTCACAGTAAACAATTCTGGCATTTCCTAACTTTTGAATGCTTGACTTTGCACTTAAAAAAACTAAGTGAAATGAATGTTATGTGCTATAGACTGCTGTCCTATATATGGATGCAGTTTTAATGTCCTTGTAAAACACTCCAACAGAATTTTTTACAAAAGCGTTAGCTCACAGAATAATAAGCATGCTTGTTTTGTTGAAAGAGATCATTGATATAGGTGTTTCATTACATCTCTTGTAAGAGAAGCTGAATTGTATCTTCTATCAAAGATCCAAATGGTAAGGAAAGATTAAAAAGCACCAACTTTTTTATAAGTAGTATTACTCAGGATCATTAATTCAGCACAAGAAATGTCATCCATAAATAAAGTTCAGTTAAAAAAGGAAGTCTTTAGATAGGGACTAAGGCTTTTGTCAGAACAGCTTGAACACAAGTCAGATGAAATTAGATAGGTAATTCAAATAAAGAAAGTTTTGGTTAAATTCTTTAAGGGGATCAGGCATACAGAGTAAAAAGACCTTAGAAGCCACAGTTGCCAGGTGTCCAGTTTTTGACCAGAATGTCGAGTTGAAAAGGGATCCAGGTCCATTAAGGGTACATCTACAGAGCATGCTTATTTCGAAATAAGCTATTTTAGAAAAAAATCGAAAATAGCTTATTTCAAAATAGCACCTCTACACTACACGGAAAACTCAAAATTAATCCGAGCCAGGCTTGCCTAATAACAGCTGTTATTTCAAAATAAACATGCTGTGTAGATGCACCCTTAAGTGCTGAATGGGCCATTAAAAGTGCATTCTGACAGGCAGCCTACCTACCTGCCCTTGCTCTGTACCCTGGAAAGAGCTGGCATTTTCCTCCAGCTCCTATGCAGAGGTGCAGAAGGGGGGGAAGAACACACTTATTGGGTGCTCCTTTCTCAAGAAAAAGCAGATGAGTTCAGGCCATGAGCAGTTATAATAGAATCATAGAACTGGAAGAAACCTCCAGGGGTCATCAAGTCAAGTCCCCTCCACTCATCTAGACCATCTTTAACAGGTGTTTGTCTAACCTGCTCTTAAAAATCTCCAATGGTGGAGATTCTACAACCTCCCTAAGCAATGTATTCCAGTGCTTAACCACCCTGATAGGAAGTTTTTCCTAATGTCCAACAAAAACCTCCCTTGCTGCAATTTAAGCTCACTGCTTCTTGGGCTATCAGCAGCAGTCAGAGACACTAATGTTTCTCCCTCCTCCTTTTAGGTATTTGAAAGCTGTTACGTCCTCTTCTCAATCATTTCTTTTTCAAATTAAACCATCCCAATTCTTTCAATCTTCCCTCATAAATCATGTTTTCTAGACATTTAATCATTTTTCTTGCTTTTCTCTGGGCCTTCTCCAGTTTGTCCACATCTGTCTTGAAATGCGGAGCCTAGAATTGGACACAATACACCAGCTGATGGCTAATCTGCACAGAGTAGAATGAACGAATTACGTCTCGTGTCTCGCTTACAATATTCCTGTTAATACATCCCAGAATGATGTTTGCTTTTTCTGCAACAGTGTCACATTGTTAACTCATTTTTAGCTTGTGGTCCACCATGACCCCTAGATCCCTATCTGCACTATGTCTTCCGAGGCCATTATGTTCCATTTTGTATTTGTAAAACTGTTCCTTCCTAAGTTAAGTACTTTGCATTTGTCCTTGTTGAATTTCATCCTATTTACCTCAGACCATTTCTCCAGACTGTCCAGTTCATTCAGAATTATAATCCTACCCTCCAAAGCACTTGCAACCTCTCCCAGCTGGTATAATTCACTAACTTTATAAGCATACTATCTATATCATTATCTAAATCACTTGTGAGCAAGACATGAGAAGTCATTCTTCCACTCTACTCTGCACTGGTTAGGCCTCAGTTGGAGTATTGTGTCCAGTTCTGGGCATCTCATTTCAAGAAAGATGTGGAGAAATTGGAGAGGGTCCAGAGAAGAGCAACAAGAATGATTAAAAGTCTAGAGAACATGACCTATGAAGGAAGGCTGAAAGAATTGGGTCTGTTTAGTTTAGAAAAGAGAAGACTGGGGGGGGACATGATAGCAGTTTTCAGGTATCTAAAAGGGTGTCATGAGGAAGAGGGAGAAGACTTGTTCATCTTGGCCTCTGAGGATAGAGCAAGAAGCAATGGGCTTCAACTGCAGCAAGGGAGGTTTAGGTTGGACATTAGGAAAAAGTTCCTAACTGTCAGGGTGGTCAAATACTGGAATAAGTTGCCCAGGGAGGCTGTGGAATCTCCATCTCTGGAGATATTTAAGAGTAGGTTAGATAAATGTCTATCAGGGATGGTCTAGACAGCATTTGGTCCTGCCACGAGGGCAGGGGACTGGACTCGATGACCTCTCGAGGTCCCTTCCAGTCCTAGTATTCTATGATGAAGATATTGAACAGAACCAGTCCCAAAATAGATCCCTGCAGAATCCCACTTGTCATGCCCTTCCACCTGTGAACCATTGGTAACTACTCTCTTGGAAAGTTTATCCAATCAGTTATGCACTCACATTTTGGTAGCCCCATCTAGGTTGTATATTCTTATCTTATTAATTAGGAAGTCATGAGAGCCTGCGAAGCAGTGGCTTGTTAGCAGCCGAGCCGTGGTGGCTCTGGGGCCCGGGTCCAGAAGTGTCATGTGAGTAATGAATATGCAAATATGGAAATACACTGTTTCTGGTCCACCAAACGTCTCTGAATGGGTTTACCGGTTTCCCATGTAAAAAAGGTTGGGAACTACTGCACTACATCTGCTGTTTTCCTGTTATCCACAAGACTTATTGTATCAAAGAAATCTATTAGCTTGGTTTGACATGATTTGATCTTGACAAATCCATGCTGACTCTTATCACCTGATCTTCTAGATGTTTGAAAAAGAACTCCTTAATTATTTGCTCCATTATCTTTCCTGGTACAGAAGTTAAGCTGACTGGGTCTGTAGTTTCCTGGATTGCCTTTTTTTCCCTTTTTATAGATGGGCACTATATTTGCCTTTTTTCTAGTCTGCTGGAATCATTCCTGTCTTCCATGACTTTTCAAAGATAATAGTGAATGGCTCATATCTCCTCAATCAGCCCCTTGAGAATTCTATTGTGCATTACCTCAGGCTCTGGTGACTTGAAGAAATCTAACTTGGCTAAGTAATCTTTAATTTGTTATTCTCCTTTTTTATCTTTTGAACTTAATTCATTTTTGCCAGCATTCACTCAGACTCAGCCTTGAGCCTCCTTCTGTCTACCCACAAATCTCTGAGACTTGGACATGGATGTAGGGTCCTAGGACCTTGTAGGGACAGAGGGTCTAACCCTGAATCAAGCCAGATCCCAAGGTTTGAGCCCTATTGCTTTCAGTGCAGACAGTTCCCCCAACATGAGTCCATGAGTCTTCTGACCACCAAGTTGCAAACACATCATGGAGAGCTTTCTGTCCTTGCAATGGAGATGGACCTGAACAAGCCTTCTGCCAAGCACACTGATTTATGGTCACAGGCGCACAGTCAGATTTTGTTAAATCTCTGGTGCAATGCCACGAAACAGTGGACATCAGTAATAGTACCAGGAACGACCAGAAATACCAGCAAATAGCAAAGAAGATTGCAAATTTCCCAACCAATGACCACCGTAGGGAGTGGATTACATGGTTTAAGAATGAGCAAAGAAAATCCAGGTACCAGAATTGTTCCTCAATCAGCTCACTAGCTACGTCTACACTACAAGGTTTTTGCGCAAAAATGGCTGTTTTTGCGCAAAAACTGGCAGCGCGTCCACACCTCAAGCACATTTTTGTGCAAGTAAACTGGCAGAACAGAGGGCTTTTACCAGTAGAGTTATTCCTCTTCCCACACGGAATAACCCCTTTTTTGCGCTACAGCTCTTGTGCAAAAAGGCAGGTGTGAATGCTCCGGAGAGGTTTTTGCGCAAGAAATCCCTATCGGCAAAAGCACAAGTGCTCTCATGGCCATTCTGTCAGTGTCCATGCAGTGTGGATGCTCTCTTGTGCAAAAGCACATTGCTTTTGCGTTGCACTTTGAAGTTTAGATGCGCTTTTGTGCAAGAAATTTTTGCTGAAGATCTCTTCCACAAAAGGCTTCTTGCACAAAAAACCTGCAGTGGAGACAAAGCCACTGATGTTATGTCCATTTTATGACATGCACAGAGCCAACAAGTGATACATGATAATCTGGTCAGCCAGAATGGACTCCTGGCCACAGAATCCAGCATGGGGACTGACAGTAGCCAACAGTAGGTGCCAAGTGACAATAGTTTCTTAAAACAATCCCAGAGATAGCTCTGTAGAAGAAGCAGCAGCACATTCTGGGGCCATTCTTCGAGGAACTGTTTGGTGCATCACCTTTGGAACAGGCCACCAATAAGCTTGTAACAGTCACAGAAGACCAGAAGCTGCCCTTTACTCCAATAAGTTGCTGGCTCTATTTTAATGTTCATTAATACAGTAATGGAAGGGATTACTATGCTATGAGTCAATGCAAAAGTTATGAGATGCCACAGATAGCAACATGTATCTGATAATGGTGGATGGTATGCTCAGGCCTTGATGTCTATGTCCCTTCCCCATCCCATCATGTGGAGTTCAAAATGACAAGAATACAAACAGTAAAAAACACCTTCAAAGTGATTATAAGGGAAGAGTACAGAATTGATACAAACATTCCGGTTTCTTAAAAACTACAACTTTACATTACTGGGCCTTTAAGTGCACCTCTCTGCAACCATTCAATGGTCTACTGAGGCACCTGAAGACAGTAAACTATGGGATGGGAGGGAAGGAGAAATGTTCTCCATTTTGGAATCTAGTCCATTTCAGTTAAATAGATGACAAAATCATTTAGTGAATGAAATTATGTTATCTGCACTGTTGGCCTGTATTGAAGCTCATACAGATATCTACCTGAATGTCACTTATATGATGTAAGATCTGTAATTATACATGCTTGTCATTCATGCAAATGTGTATGCCTATGCTTGAAATCGAACTCTGTGGAAGTCCATTACTGTCAATCAAATGGAACTGTCAATCAATTGGGGAGCCATTGATTAAGTAAGACCTGTCACGTATCTCACATCTTGCACATATCATATCTACCTGTCAGGTTATATTTAAATATTTGTTATGATAAACATTCTCTTGTATGTTAATTTGTTATGGTCAGTTGACCAATAGGTTTGAAATCATGTATATGAGCATTCCAATTTGACCAATCATTTCAAAGCGGAATACTCATGAATATTCATCAACCCACCTTTTATAAGTCCACACAATGGCAGTTGTAAGCTGTTGTGTCGGGGCATCGGGCTTAGTTAGGTTAAGCATCCCAGCCTAGGCTCTTCTCTTAAGGATAGACGGAAGGTCTATTCCTTACCTTAGGTCTAGATAGGGTTAGTTAGGATAGCTGTCGTCGTCGAGTCTGTCCATTAGGTTCGTGTCGGTCCATGCACGTCAGCCGTCGTCGAGCTTGTCCAGCGGGCGCGTCACAATTTAGTTAGTTTTCCTTTTAGTTAGGTTAGGGTAGTTTAGAATCGATATTCTACCATCGTCTGCTCCAGCAGTGCCGAAGAGCCTGAAGAATCGTGCTTCACGGAAGGTGAAGTCAGCATTTCTCCTCAGCTCTTTGTGGGACGCCTGGCTGTTCCTCTCCTGAGGCCCAGAAGGACCAACGGATTGAGGTCGCCAGCTTCGACCCTGAGACATCCGTTGAGGGACTCCTGGCTGTTCCTTGCCCGAGGCTCTAAATTAGCCAGAGGCTTGTAGGTCGCCAGCTCCACGTCCATTGTCTCCTGTGCCTCAGATTGTGGTATTATTTTCTTTCCTCTTTGGGACTTCCCCAAAGAGTGTTTGTCCAATTATTTTTCTGTTAATATAGTCTTGTAGTTTTAAAACTTAACCAAATTGTAAGTTTTTATTTATGCGCCAGTTCCTGGGACTACCCGGTGAACAGATACAGGAGAGGGTCCGCATTTGTAATCTTCTTTTATATTAATTAGGCTAATTGGCAATTAAACAATTAGTACATACCATTACCATCATGCATACCCGGGTAACTGCACAGACTTTGCCTAATTTGCTCTTTCTGCAGCTGGTACTGCATTACAAGTTGGGCTTGAGATTCCAATCCTTAGTTCTTCACCTTGATTGCTGAACAAAGTCCTTTTATCAGGCTTCCGCTCTATGTCCAGGATTTGCATCCAGGAAAGTAAAATTGAGAAATAAGGAGATTGTGTGTATGTAAGAGCTCACAAAGAATGCCTTAGACTTCATTGAGGGCCAATAGTGCTACCTGGGGATTAGTTTTTGTCAGAATTGAATGTTCATTGTTTGGCTGTTTTATTTTATTCTGTAGAGCAATTAGACAATACTGAAGGTTTTGTGCTACCTAGAGTAAATATTGAACATTTTCTTCTATCTGGAGACTTCACTGCTTATTGTTTCATTACTTTGACTGTATCTGTCTGCAACAAGAAAAATAAACACCTTTGAACAATGAGCTTTCATGATATTACCAGTATTAAATCACCTGCTGATTCTCCACCTTTGGGGATCTTTTGATAGTATGACGACCAGTTAATGTTTGTGAAGCATCTCAGAGATTAAAAGAGTGATATAAGTGCGAAGTATTATTACATTGCAATATATGAAAAGTTCCACTACGGCTCACCTAGCAAATACAGGAAGGAATCAGTAGTACTGGAAGGCACCTATCTTCTCAAATCGGACAAACCAGAATCAGAGCTCCCTTTTCTCTGCCAAATAACAATATAAGATGCTTTTTAAAAGCAAGAGATTATACATCTGTCTTACTGTAAAACACCCCTCTTTCAAAAAATTAGTCTTGGAAAGATGTCTTTCAGTATAGTGGAGAGAAAAGCATATGACTGGTCAGACTAGGCAAACACTCCAAGAACACAATTAAAATTCCTTATTAGGCCCAAATTCATATTTGGTGGAATTCACCCCATTTGTTCCAGTGCACAGAGAACCTTGCTCTGGCAGCATTAAAATTTTATGACGGGGCTATACACAGTGGGTTGAAAATGGATGGATTGCTCAAAGGTTTCTTGCACACCTCTTGTGTACAGAAAGGGGGTTATATGCATGATCCAAACAGACCAGTATAGGAGAAAGTTTGGAGTGGACTGACAAAGGGGACATGAAATCCCTGGCTGCAGATCTTGTATCCCTTTATGCCCACACACACAGATATGGAGAAGGAACAACTACCATTCCAGTCTATTGGTGGGAATATCAGTCACAGAATGCTTGAGAAAGGTGTGTGACAGTATGTACATATTTTGTTGTCTCTGCGCCTGTCAGATACAAAGAGTTCCCTTCAAAAGTTAAATTACACTTTCTTTCAGTGCATGTGTGTTGGAGGCTAAGGGCATGTGGATTTAATCTACTGTGCTTTTTAAGACTTATGCTACTATATTTACTTACTGGGTTAAATTTGGCCATCCACTGCATACACCTCACCTCTACTTAAAAAATATTCACACATATCTGAGGAATACCCTTCTATGGGTATGTCTACATTGCATTCCTCCTTTGAGAGAGGAATGCAAATGCAGACAAACAAAATTGCCAGTGAAGCGCGGATTTGAATTTCCCACACGTCATTTACATAATGGCGGCTGGCCGCTTTTCCAAAATAGTGTATTTCGAGGAGAAAAAAAAAGGGGGTTATTTCAAAAAGAAACCCTTCTTTTTTAAATAACCCCCTTTTTTTTTCTCCTCAAAATACGCTATTTTGGAAAAGCAGCCGGACCCCATTATGCAAATGAAGCATGGGAAATTCAAATCCGCACTTCATTTGCAATTTCATTTGTCTGCATTTGCATTCCTCTCGAACTGAGGAATGCAATGTAGACATACCCTATGTGTGTCTATTGGCAAGAGTACTTATAATGCCAAGAGATGGATGCTGACATCAGTTTCACTTTCTGAAGTGTTGCAGTATTTTAGGAGCCACTTTTTCATTCATCAGCTAGTGATTACACTTCATATACAGAACAATCTTGCCAATAGCTCTCACATTCATTTAAAGAATGGCTTTTTAAATCTATTTTGAAAATACATAGATCTCAGAGAGCTCTGATGCACAGGTAACTTATCTTTCATAAGTGCTTGTGGTTTTTGTGGACTGCCATTGCCAGCTCTCTCAAAAACAAATACCCCCTCAAAAATATTGACCAATAAGGAGCACAGACTCTTTAAAAGGAACAGAAGTCACTAAAAAGGATTAAACCATCCACATTCCTCAATCACTATTTCTGGGTAGAGATCATACAATCCACACCTCTAAATCACATTTAAAGCACTTCACCAATAACCAATGCTCATTGGCCTCGATTCAGCAAAGTACTAAACCACATGCTTACATGAATCAGGGTCACAGTGCCCAATTTATGTCCTTTAACTGAGTCCTTTACTCATGTAAAATAAAGAATCTGACTGAAATCCCACTGTGCATCTGTAACACTTTGCATGATGTAGTGATTTAGCTTTGCAAATGTGTTGCTTTAGCAGGCTTGGTGGCAATTATTTGTATTGTTCCATCCTTCTCACTGAACCTCTGTATTCCTTGATACTGGCTCATTTCTAGCCTCTTCCTCAGAAAATGCTAGGGGAAAGTATATTGATCTTATGACGATGGCCTCAGTCTTGGGGTATTGTCTCACTCTCATTTATCTCAGTGTAAACTGAGTTAAACTGGAATAAGTGAATGGAAAACCAGGTCATTGTTTATATAGTGCAATCACCACCAACATACCAACAAATCAAGTGCTGAATTATAATTTTAGCTCAATTTATAAATAAATTTTAAAAAAATAAAAAACGTATTTCCTTTCCTCTGTCAAAGCTGTAACTTGGAACTAGTTCCATTTACCAAATGCTTTTCAGGATTTAAGTTCCCTATTTACTTTGATTTGCTTTTAATTTAACATTCATTTATTTACTACGGAACGGTGATAGGTTCCTAAGCTGGAACTTCTATAAAGCAGAAACGTTTTGTTACAACATTTTTCTTTTTACAAAAACTGCAGTAAAACAGGGAGTTTCAAGTCATCTTTATACCATTTTCTCTTATAACAGCTCCAAGAAAGATTTCCTTTCCAACCAACCTTAACAGAAAGGAAAAGATATTAAAACAATACATTTGACTTCTGATTATAGTTTCCCACTGCTCAGTCCCTAAGAAAGAAAACATCTAAGGACAACATTTGTACTGGAAACCTCATGCACAGATCCCTTTTTTATACTTGCTTGCTAAAAAGCAACCAGTGCAATATGTACTAGGGCAGGGGTTGGCACACAAGATGATTTTCAGTGGCACATGCATCGAATGGGCTCCCCTTCACTCCCCCCCACCCGCAATGGGGAGCCCATGCTGGCGATCCAGCATCGTGCCCTCCGCAAGATTGGAATCAGTGCCTGCTTCCTGGGGTGGGAGTAGCCCCAAGGCTCCGCACAGGATCTGGCTTGCAGGGAAAACGCACACATGCTGCTCCTCCCCTCCCCACAGGAAATGCTGGAGAGGACCCCAAGGCAGGAGACCAAGAGGGGTACATGGTGGAGACAGCACTTCCCCGCTCCTAGAAGAGTGGCGCGGCCCAGGGCAGGAGGGTTAAATCTTGGCATGCCACTTTGGAAAGGTTGCCGACCCCTGTATTAGGGCTTGCAACATGAGGAGCCCTAGTGCAGCTAAGACTCCAGTGGCTACAGCCATTAACACTTTATCAGGTTTGTCCTGAGCAGGTTAAATTAGTTCAGCATTAAAAGTGACTGCAGTGCAGAGCCTGTCTGTTCTATAGATGCAGTGCTGCTAACTCAGCATTGGCAATACAAGAAACTTTTTAGAACATTCTGCTAGCATACGCATGGGTTAAGAAGCGCAGCAGTCAGGAAAAAGTACCTCACCATGTGATCAATTTGGCAATTCATTGTGAACATTCAAAGTGTTTTTCCTGCCTATCATAGAAATTATTCAGTGAGTAACTTCAGAAAATCCAACCACATTTGCGGAGAAAAAAAATCACTATTAAAAAAGCAAAATTGGAGAGTTAGGTGAATAATGAATCAAAATCCCCCTCTTGTCATTAGACTCACATATTAAAGGCATTATCATTAGATGATCTAGACAGAATAATAATCTAAGGCATTGTCTGTACTTGCACTTTTGTCAGCAAAACTTTTGTTGGAGTGTGAAAGAAACTGACAAGTTTCACTGACAAAACTGCCAGTGTGGACAGTGCTACATGTACAGAAAAGTGTCCCCTGCTGACAACTACATACATAACTAAACCACACCCAAACCTCCCCCAAAGAGTGGAAGTAGCTTAGTTATGTGAGTGGGAGAGTTCTCTCCTGCTGACAGAGCAGTTATGTAGGAGATCTAACAGTGGCACAACTGAAGCAGTACAGCTGCGCCGCTGTAAAGTCCATAGTGTAGACACAGTCCTGCAGTTCTACTTAGAGCACCAGATGCATCAGTTCGCCTCTGAAATACTGCATCACTCATTTATAACTTTTCTAAGGGAAATGCCCGCAAAGGTATGTTCAGACTAATTTAAAAGGCATTGTATTTGACCAGAAATCTCTCAGCTTTTACACAAAACAAGCAGGCAAAACATTTGCTCGTGCCAACTATACCTTGAATAAGAGGGCTCTAACCAGTTGCTGGAGTAATTTCATTAGATATACTTAAATTTACCACTCAGTAATTAACTACAAAATGTTCTCCAAGTTTTGTTCATTAAATTCTGCACTAAAATACAAGAGGGAAAAAGACTGTATAATTAAATGTGAAAATTAGAGTTAATTAGTCCCAGTATTCTTCTTTTACATAACCTCTGCACTTTGAAGAAAGTCTAGAATATTTAACTGTCACTAACAAGATTGTTACACCTGTATTATGATTATGTAAAAGGTTTTATTTTAATTAATCTTTAGTTTATCACATCATTGTAACCACTTTTTGGAGCTTTATTTTTTTTTTTTAAAGAAGTTGATAATTAGCATGCCAGTGAGCCATGGGTATATATTGAAAACCTCAGACCACTTCACCCAGTGTCAAAGCTGATAGCAAGAGTCACTGAAGGAGTGAAAACTCTACAAGGTATTCCTGAATTTCCTCTAAATCCTTCCACATACACGAAGAAGAGGATTTACCTGACACATTTTTATTGATTTCACAAAGGGAACCATTGTAGGTGCAAGGACATGGTTCAGAAGCAGAGGGGCCAACAGACTTGCCAGGCCTCCATGCTCCCAGAAGGTGCAGTCTCAGGAAGAAGGGGCCAGACTGAGGCTAGCCTCCCCCAGCCAACCCTTCAGCACCACTAGGGGCTCTGGAACATGCCACATGGAGCTCTGTCAGCAATTGAAAGGCCTACCCTCTGGCCGCTGCTGCTGCCCGGTATTGGCAGTGGTGGCTGGAAGCCCTGGGCCCTTTTGAATCACTGAAACAGTTGTCCACTTTGTCCCAACCTCTACCCAAAGGTGGACCTGTTCAGAAGCCTTTAACTCTACACTAGTTATCTGGCCTCCACGGCTCTCCACAGCTTGAAGCTGCTTATGAGCATCCTTCCAAAGTTGCTTCACAGAACAGAGAAGAATCCTGAGGGGAGAGGTGTGGACTAGTGGCAGGGATAGCAGGGGAGCAGACCAGTGCTTTAAATTAAAGGGGCCAACATTTTATTTTGGGAGGGGCCCCTCAACAAAAAGTTTCTCTGGGGGTGGCGAATGAAAAAAAGGTTGAGCACCGCTGGTGTAGACCCAGGCTCCATGAATGAATCCTAGACCTCAGAAAATACTTCACTGCATCACCCCCACTGCACTTCTGCTAGGATGGGGGAGAATCATTGTATGATTATCTCCTCCTTACTGCCATGTATGAGAAGCTGAGATGCATTTTGATGTACAGTTAGTCAGAGTGATATTTTGGCTATAATTCAGTTTTTTCAGAAATATACATGCAACCATCATATTCTTCTCTTACTGAACACCATCAAGAAACTCACACCAGATCAACATTGTTCTCAGCAAGAACTATCTTAAATCCATATTTTCCTTGATATTGACCACAGCTAGCCTTGGAGCCAGATAAAAGTGCCTGAAAGTTTCTAGGTTTAAAATGTATAAACCCAAAGACTGCAATGAAAGCACTCAAAAATTAGGAAAAGCCATTATTAAGGTTGTCTCTGCAATCTTTATTTTGTTCTCTTGTACATATGCATTATGGTATTTTATATGATCACGTGCTATTTTCTCATCCACTTTTTTAAAATTCTGCCTCATTCAGTGCATGTGATAGATAATGCTCAATTAATGAGCAGATATCAATATTTGGTGTTATTTTAATTATTCACCTGATGACTGTAGGTCTTATCAACTGCACTCTATTCAAAAAAAATCATCATTATTGTACCCTACTGCTTCACAAACATTCATTTATCTTCACAAACACTCCTGTGAACTGAGGGGATGTTCTTATGATCATTTTATAGAAAGGAACCTGAGACACAGAGATTAAGGTTAAAAAGTATCCATTAATTTTAGGTGCACAACTTGAGATGTATAGAACTTGTTTTCTCGGAGTACTACGTACTCTGTATATTCAAGCACAGCTCCCAGTGATTGCAGCCAAGAGTGCTCAGCACTTCTGCTAATCAGATCTTAGCATACCGAACCAGATATTCAGAACAGTAGAACACACAGTAGTTAATGATCACCCATGAAAAGTCTGGTCTAAAGATGCATCCACACAGCAGGGCTTAACTCGAAATAAGCTATGCAAATTGAGCTATGCCAATTGCGTAGCTTATTTCAAAATAGCTTATTTCGAAATTCAGAGCATCTACATGGCCCTTATTTTGAAACAGAGACTCTTCCTTTGACTTCCCTTACTCCTCGTACAATGAGGGTTACAGGAGTTGGAATAAGAAGTCCTCCAGCTTGACAGTATTTCAACATTATTTTGAAATAACTTCTTGCTGTGTAGACACGGACTAAGTTATTTAGAAATAACACTAGTTATTTTGAAATAATGTTGCTGTGTAGATGTACCCTAAGTGACTTTCCCAGCATCATATATGAAATCTTGAGCAGAACCAAAACAGAATCCAGTTCCCCACAAAAACATTCAACCATCTTAAGTATGAGACCCTTCTTTCTCTTCCTGAAATCCCCTATCTAATTCATTGCACACTTCCCAACTTCTGCAACCAATGACACAGTCCTATAAACATCTCCCTTCACTATACAACTCTCATTCTTCCCCAGAACAAGTCTGCCCTGGGTCCTCTGGGGAAAAAAATGTGAGTTCATGTAAGTAAACACTATCACAGTGCATATTCACAAGTAGATAAACCCAGAAAACCTTAATTCTGGCATTTGATAACTTTAGAGTGCTAGACTTTGCAATCCTTTTAATGTTCATTTCCATCACCTTGGTCACATCAGGGTTGGGACTTTTAGATCTACTGCACAGATCTCTCTGCCACTTGAGCTCATGGAGTAACTGTCAGCAGTAATAGGCTATTATCATCTATGTGATGAGGGAGGCACTAGAGGGGGATGAGAGAGACAGGCAAGGTCTACACTAGACCCACCAGCTCGGCTTAAGGTACACAACTCCATCTACATTGAATATGTAGCTGGAATCGACTTAAAGATGAGCTTGGTGGTGTCCCCACAGTGTAAGCCCATGAGAGCAAATGCCCATCAGCTTCCTTTACTCCTGGCAAAGCAGGAGTACTGGACATTGGTGGGGGCACCCTCTGAATTCAATTTAGTGAGTATTAACTAGACTTGTTAAATTGAACTCCAGAAGATCGATCATGGCAGCAGCGATCTTCCATTTAGTGTAGACAAGGCCATAATCAGGGGTTTTTATAGATTTTTGCTGACAGCAGAGGTATGGTGTGATTCAGAGATACTGAGTTCCATTCCAGGCTTTAGAGGGAAATGCATTTCAGTGGGCACAGACCCTTGTCCCAACGATAACCCCCTTTGGCCCTATCCCTTCCAACCTGTCTCTTGTCCAGTTCTCTCTTCCCCACCTTTGAAATTGAACAAAAAGCTATTCAATTTGTCCACTTAGTCAATCTCCACTCCTCAAACTTCTGCTCCTAGTACTAATCTCCTTGCCCAGACACTCTTACCTCCCCTGCAGGCTTTGCTGTCCACCTGTACATCTTCCACCCAGAATCCAATGTCTTCCCCTCCCTACATCCAGTCCCAGACTGGGACTGGGAGCAGCCTACTACTGTTTGGCCAACCAATCTCCTTTCCCAATAATCTCAGTCTTCCTTCTCCAACTCCAAGTTTCTCTTCCTCATCCCTCCAGTTCCAGTCTCACCAGACCCTTGCTCCAATTGACTTTTTCCTCCTCCTGGGTTTTTGTCCACACTGCATTCAAACCAAATAGCTCCCTCCTCCATGCTCCTAGGCAGTGTGGAGGAGAAAGCTATTTGGTTTGAATGCAATGTGGACAAAGGCCCAGGAGGAGCAATTAGGCAATTAGAACAAGGGGCTCATGGCGGGAGGTGGTGGCGGGGGAGGAGTTGCTAATACCTGTAACAAGTGATATTTATCTAGGTGTTTATCTTGTGCATCAAAATACCCAAGTTCATTTCCTTCAAATGCACCACAAAACCCTGTACATTAGTTCCAGTGCTCCACAAGAATGGCTGATGCACCAGCTGATGCTTCAAAGAGCATGCAGTAGGAATTAGGGCAATGACTTATGGATGTTGCTAGTATTTGAAAAGCACTGTCTGCAGGTAACAGTCTCCTAAGCAGAAGACTGGATACACAGAAGTGGATTAAATGTCTGTAGTAGAACTAGGTTAAAAAGGTTGTTTTTTTTTTGTTTTTTTTTAAAACCAAGACGCTGGTGGCCCAGTATTGTTAGGAACAAACAAATGGGGATAAAGATCCTTTTTGCTGGGGAGGGGTAAAAAGATGATACATTTTGATTTATTAATACAGGGTTCACCTTTGAAGCCTCGATTCAGTAAAGATGTATGAGTGTTTAATTTTAAGCATCTGAATAATCCCACTGATGGGGAGTAGTGCTATCCCTGTGATGAAAGTTAAGCATGAGTCATCTTCTAAGCCATTAACACACACAGGCATGTGAGGCATTATGATTTTAATGTTCTAAATATCAGGACACATGATGGTATCTTAAACAACGTGTGTTGGCAAGTGCTGACTGTGAAACTGTAACCTGATGTGGATGGTGATTGGCAGTGACATCATAACTATTTCTACAGGAACACAGTGGGCCTTTTTCTTTTCTCCCTCTGGGTACGTCTACACTGCGGGGGTTTTCCGGGATACCAGAGGTAAAAACTCCACCGCATTCAAGGAACACATTTGGCTCTTCTGCTTTTTTTTGCGGAAGAGCAAATGCGCTCTTTCAGGGAGCGCTGTATACCTCGTTCTATGAGGGATAAGGACTCTGCTAAAAGAGGAGGCTTTTCTACCATTTGGCCCTGTCTAGACTGGGCCAAATGGCGGAAAAGCTTCTTCTGGAAAAGCAATCAGAAAAAGCTAGACTGTAGACCTAGCCTCTGTTAGTACACTATTGTAACTGCACTGCCTTCAGCAGACTATTTACAACAATTTACTCCAATGTAGGTGAGAATAGATACTTGTGTTTTCCATGAGTGGTTACATATATAGTTTATATACCATAATCAAAACATGACAGGTCACAGTAGAGAAATCTTGCAACTGCAGAAATTATTCAACGGCACCAGCTACTATGAATCACATGAATAAAGTAACAAGAACACAAAAACCTGGGTTGTAAGCCAAAAGGTTCATCTTCCATAGGCACGAAAAACATTTTGTTTCAGATAATCAGTTCTGTATTTTCTAATTTTTTGGAGATAGAAATAGTACATTTCTTAAGTATCCCCAAAAGGTATAATTTTCTTCTACTTTCCATTAAGCTTTCAATGTTTTCATTAGTTGCCAACTAAGGAACTTAAAGTTGCCTAATGAATTACACATTAGATACCAAGATGTGAACAGTGGCTATTACAACAGTTGTAGTAAACTTATAGACCAGCTTTTATGAGAACTTAAAGGAGCTCTATAAATCTTAAGCTATATTTTACATTGCACTATACATTTTATATCTGTTTGTCACACTATTGAAAGTGATGGGAATTATTATTGTGATAGTTCTGAGAAAATTGGATTTAACATCTTTTAACAGTCCTCTTCAATACTGGAAGAAACAAGTATTTGAAAAGTTCACTGATCATATTTACTATAGATACTAAGTACATGGAGACTTTTTATAAATAGCCATATTTCATATTACTCTCTCATTCTTCCAGCAATTTATCATTGTAAACTAAGCAAGCTTCTTCTAAAACAATGGTTCTTATTCAGGGGTAAGTGTAGCCCTGGGAAGTTTGCAGAGATCTTCCAGGTGGGTACATTAACTCACTTAGATGTGTATAGTTTTACAACAGGCTGCCTAAAATGCTTTAGCAAAGTCAGTACAAACTCAAAATGTCATACAGTGACTTGTTTATACTTCTCTATATACTATACATTGAAATGTAAGCAGAATATTTATATCCCAATTTATGTTTTGCTATACAGTAAAAATGAGAAAGCAAGCAATTTTTCAGTACAAATGTGTTGAGGCACTTTTGTATTTTTATACCTGATTTTGTAATCAAGTAGTTTTTAAGTGAGATGAAACTTGGGAGTATGCAAGCCACATGGGACTCTCAAATAGGGTGCAATAATGTGGAAAGGTTGAGAGCCACTGTTCCAGAGTGCTAATTTTAACTGTAAAAACTTAAGATAATGCAATGTAAGATTCATGACCATAATGATCACACCTATAATAATTCACACCTATGATAAAAGTATGAGTTATTCACAAAATGGTTCTAAAATTGTGTATTTAAGAAGCCTGTGGGCAGACGTAATAAACTGAAAACAAAGAAAAATAATGGAAAATCCATTTAATCTGCCATGGAGCAGA
Organism: Pelochelys cantorii; assembly: GCA_032595735.1. Classification (NCBI taxonomy): domain Eukaryota; kingdom Metazoa; phylum Chordata; order Testudines; family Trionychidae; genus Pelochelys; species Pelochelys cantorii. Next base: position 33,003,781 of record CM064331.1, read on the forward strand.
AGACTAGGTTAGACCCCTTATGGATATAGGAGAATGGTGGTCTTTTTTTTTTTAAATAAATACCTCTTACATAATATTACTTAATTTCCATAGCAATGTACAACCAGCATTTTAAAGAAATCTGACATTTGATACAACACACAAAAAAAGGGTGGACCATGGTAAGGAAGTCCTGGAAAAGGAAATGGTGTTTATTCTAAATACAGAGACAGGGAGACTTTAGACAACAATTATATGTTGCTATTAATGAACTTTTACCATATAGTCAAAGTTACCAAAAGGCCATAACAGTTACAATGCTAGAACACTCCTATTTAAGCACCATTTGTCAATGTTTATACAATAATGGCTACTACATTGATATTTGCTACTCCCTGTATTTAACAATATTACAATTATTTATTAAATTTCTTTGTAATTTTGTTTCAGCTTTCTTAGCATAGGCTTTTAAGTAAACATATTCAAGATCAACATCAGTAACTTGAAAATTAATTATGAAACTTATGCTGATTTGAATGACATTTATTTTTAAATAGTCTTTAATACGTTCAATTATTGCATCTTTACTATACTCACAGTCCTGACTTATGTTTTGATCCAGGAAGCTAAATTAAAAGTTATATTCAATGTCCAAAAAGCAGTTATATTTTAGTGCACCTGAATGACATGCTATTATACAAGTCAGCCTATGAGTCTGACATCTGGCACAGCTATCAAGAATGCCTATTACAATGAAAAAACTGTATTTTCCAAAGTGTTATTTAAGAGTACAACTGCATTGTCTGCTGAGCCTTGTATTTTAAAAACAAAATGGTCTACTTGTCCAAACTTAATATGCCCACATTTAAAAAGCAACAATATAAGCTTATGAATTTTTATTTCAGTTAATGTAATGTGAGAACAAATCTATCACAGGTATTTCACAGATTGCAAATGCTCTCAAGATCTATGTTTTGTATAGACATTTTGTAATGGGATTTTAAATGTTATATTAACATTTAGCTGAAGTACAGTTCAAGAGCCATGTAAGCCCTAGTAAGCTGAAAGAGAATGTTAATGTCAGTTTTTATATAGTGATTGACCAGGTAAAACATAAGCAACAAAAAGAGAGTAAGAAAAAAACCCTAACAATTGTGGGTGCTTTCCATTCTCTCACACACACCCCCTAATTCAGGTGTGAATGTAGTTATACAGTCAATAGGTACTGTAGAAAAAACAGAACTATATAATAATAATTTATTATATTTAGCCATGAATTCCTTAATTATATTCAGCCAAATACTTCCACAGATTTATCATACTGTATTTTCTTATTCACTAGATGAACAATATCAAAGCACAAAGCATTATACTGACTATTTTAAACTTAGCTACAATGTTACCACACTGCACATCTTGACTATAAAAGAAAAAAAATCATTACCTGTATGAAGAGAACCTGTGATTAGCCTGAGAAGGTACTGGGCAAATTTCAATATTTCACGTTTACAGCGCTTTCTACAGCCACTCATCTTAAGCAGTAAAGTATCCTCTGAGAAGAGCCAATAAAGAGAATTGTTTCTGACAGAAAACTTCTGTCCCAGTTTATATCACAGACTGCCTTACAACTTGCCTTGTTAAAGCCAAACAAGCTCCTTTGATTTATCTCTGGTGTCTGAAAAGGAGATTCCTTAAATAGCTAGTGGAGTTGAATACAGATGAAAGTACAATAATGAACTGACAATAGGATGCTGATCAGTATGGTCACTTAGTTCCTTGTCTGACAATATAGACAAGCTATCTGAAGAGGAACACTTGTAGTAAACTGGATATAGTATAGCAGACATTCACTTATACAGAAATCTCCTCAGTAGATACTGCAACCTCACAGACCATTCAGTCAGAGGCGGGGCCTGCATGCCCACTCTACACAGATTTCTCCATCAATGAATCAGCATATAAGCAGGTGGGGAGCAATAGATGGCAGGACCGTGTTTGATTTCTGTTTTTTCTGAGAAAAATTACCCTGCAGAACAGCAACGGTTTTTTTTACAAAATAACTCAGTACTCTATATTATGAACAGGGAAAATGTTAAAGCATGCTGTTCAAGGTCAGATACACTAAGCCAACACTCTTTCTATAATCTCACCTGCTGGAATTAAAACAAAATTTTAACCTGAAAGGGCATGTCTACACTAGGAAATTATTTTGAAATAACTTATTTTGAAATAACTCCCAAAATAATCATTTTGAAACAGTATGTCTCCACTCCAAGGAAGCGTCAAAATTAGTCCAAGGCAGGCTCTGTTAAAGTGGATGTACTACCTTGACTCAGAGCCCCAGGACGTACTAGGCAGTAATTAATTAGTGAGAGTTACTCTGGGGAGTAGTTATTTTGAAATAGCTGCACCAGAGAGTCCACACTACTGCTATTTCAAAATAACTATTTTAAACTTAGAATTATTCCTTATGGTAAGCAGGAGTTATTATTTTGAAATAATCAACCTGTTATTTTGAAATAAGGGGCTTGGTGATGTGCATGCTCTGCTTGGTATTTCAGAATGAGGGGAGTTATTTTGAAATAACTCCCTAGTGTAGACCGGAGCAAAGTTACTTGTCAATGTGTTAATTTCTTGCCAGGGCAGCCCAGTTGATCTAAATGTTAATGGACAAATCCTTCAACCTAACTAAGGGCAGTCGGAATCTCAGATTGCCACAGAACAAGAGTTAAACTCTACAGAGTGGGTACAATATGGATCCCCTGCCTAGGGCTGTAGAGTTGCATTTTGCAGGGGTGCACCTGCCCTGCACCTTCCATACACAAAGGAAGGGGCAAAAAGGTAGACTATGACATGGTTACTGGGTTTGCTGGTATGTAGCTCTGACACCTAAAACCCCGATGGGGAAGGGATGTGTGTAAAGATGTAGTGGCATCTATGAAATCACTGCTGGTACTCCACGACCTAAAAGAGACCGTCCCACAACTGCTGAAGAACTTGTCCTTTCCCACCAGATTCAAACTCTTTATTCATTAGCTTGGATAAGAGAGAATGCGCCTCTTTTAGGAAGTTTGGTTTACTCTAATCGCTGAGCATTTTAAACATGAAAAAGAAAACACCGGACTGCTTTTTCCTAATGTATCTTGATTTTTTCTACAGGGATAATTCCAAATACTATGTAAATAAACAGAAAACTAAATTCTTTGGATATTGCATTAATTATTAGTATAATATATAATGTCTAATACCATTAAAAGACAGGGAACCCATTAGAGAAAAGCTTACCAGAGGAAAAACAACAGTCTGATCTAATTCTAAAGGCAGCATTGACCAAGTACAATATTTTTGTGCATTTTTCTTTAAAAAAAAATCATAATCTTTGAAAGAACACATCCGTAAGCATTTTTACTATTCCACTCTGTGTAGGGATAGAATTACGTATGTTTCATAGATTTCATAGAGTTTTAGGTGTATTTCAAACATTACATTTTACAGTTACCCGTGTTGAGCCCAATAACTTGGATTATCCTAAAGGATTTTAGCCCTCAGGAATCTAAACTGTTGTGTCAGGCAGAAAATAGGGGACACTGAAGTGCCTATATTGACTTGACATACATCATCTCACGATGGGATGCAGAGATAAAGTTTCTTGACACCTTAAATGACTCCTCCTTAGAGCAGCTGATTCTTAAATCTACAAGAGGAGAGGTAATTCTTGATTTAGTGCTAAGTAGAGCACAGGATCTGGTCCAAGAGGTGAATATAGCTGGACCACTTGAAATTAGTCACCATAGTATAATAAAATGGAACATCCCTGTGGTGGGAAAAACGCCACAGCAACCCAACACTGTGGCATTTAATTTTAGAAAGGGGAACTACTTAAAAATGAGGAGGATAACAGAAATTAGAAGGTACTATGCCAAAAGTAAAATCCCTACAAAAGCTGCATAGAAGTTTTTCAAAGACACCATATTAGAGGCTCAACTTAAATGTATTCTCCGAATTAAAAAAAACACAGTAAGAACAAAAAAAGTGCCACTATGGCTTAACAACTAAGTAAAAGAAGCAATAAGAGATAAAAAGGCATCATTTAAAGTGTGGTTTAAATCCTAGTGAGGAAAATGGAAAGGAGCATAAACTCTGTCAAATGAAGTATAAAAATATAATTAAGGCCAAAAAGGAATTTGAAGAACAGCTAACCAAAAAATCAAAAAAGTAATAGCAAAACTTTAAGTACTTCAGAAGCAGGAAGCCTGCTAAACAACCAGTGGGGTCATTGGATGATCAAGATGCTAAAGGAGCATTTTAGGATGATGAGTTAATTGCAAAAAACTAAATTAATTCTTTGCATCAGTTTTCACAGCTGAAGAGATGAGGGAGATTCCCAAACTTGATCCATTCTTTTTAGGTGACACATCTGAGGAATTGCGCCAGATTGGCACGTCATTAGTGGAGTTTTGGGAACAAATTGATAAATCAAACAGTAACAAGTCACCAGGGCCAGATGGCATTCACTCAAGAGTTCTGAAAGAGCTCAGATGTGAAATTGCGGAACTACTAACTATGGTTTGTAACTGAGACAGGGTCAGAGCAGAGGCTATAAAACAGTAGTGGAGGGTAGATCTATATGCCTCAGACTGAGGAGATCCCTGCCCCCAGAGTAACAGGGAGGGGGCTGGTTTAGAACTAGCAGAGGCACTCAGGGGCAGTAGAACACCTGGAGCTAACTGACCAGGCCTGCGGAGTCAGGCCAGCTTAGGCCAATTAGAACACATGGGGGTAATTAACAAAACCAGTTCAGAATGGCTATAAAATAACCTTGCCTGCAGCTGGGATCAAGGAGGAGAGTGGTGCTGGGAGTAGGAGGAAAGAAGATCACAACTAGGACCACAAACTGGAGAGAAGGAAGGTGTGGGGAAGTAGCCCAGGGGTCTTGGAGCTGTATTCTAGCATGTGTCAGGGATTCACATGAGCAGCTACTATCACAGGGCTGTAGGCTGGAACCTGGAGTAGAAATGGGCCTGGGTTCCCCTCAACATCCCATTTTCACTCAGGGAAAAAGATTGTGGAGTTGATTCTCCACTTTACCACATATTAGCCAATGATGAAAAGAGCTCAACAAACAGTAAATTAAAGCCCTGGGCATGGTGCCTAAAATTGTGGGCTGCTGTGAGCCACTGAGGCAATCAAATCTGCCAGAAGCGCAGGATCCACTGAGTTTTCATAGGAACTTTGTCACAACAGGTGTCAGGTGTGAAATTGGTGCACAGCATGTCGAAAGAAGGAAAAAATAAAGTGGTGTTGGGTTTGGAGTATGTTCTCACCTACATCGATGCAATAGTACAAGCATTAGTGCAAGCCACAATAGTATAGGAGGTGGCTACCCAAGCCCAGCTGAATGTTCAACAGGAGGCAGTGAGGCTGCAGCAGACCACCAATCAATTGTTAATCAGGCAGCCCAAGATCAAGCACTCATGCAGAAAATAGTGGCCCAGCTGAAAACCCTAACTCCAGGAGCCTAGATGGCCGAAGGGTGAAAAGCCACTAGCTTTTTAACCCAAGAGGAGTATGGAGGATGATGTGGAAGCCTACCTGCTCACCTTTGAGAGGGTTGCAGAACATGAGGACTGACCTAGAGACCAGTGGGGTCAGTATACTTGGCCCATTCCTGTGTGGAGAAGCCCAGAAGGCATATCATGACCTGCCTGCCGAAGCTGCACAAGACTACGCTCAGGTGAAGGCAGAAATCTCAGCCCAAGCAGGAGTGATGGCCGCAGTATGGGCCCAGCAATATCATGAATGGAGTTACCAGGAGAACAGACCTCCACATTCTCAATTATATGACCTCATCTACCTTGCCTGGAGGTGGTTACAACCTGGGGTCCATAGCTTTAAAAAAAAAAAAAAAAAAAAAAAAAAAAAAAGGTAGAGGCACTGGTTATTGACCAATACATGAGGGGGCTACCACCAGACCTTTGCACTTGGGTGATCCAGAATGAACTGACCATGTATGATGGTGTTGTTATACAAGTGGAGAGGCAGAGGGCCACAAGGGAACTGACCCGACCAAATTAGAGAAGCCCCCCCCCCCATCTTAAATCAACAGCACCAATCTCCCAGGTTCTAATACCAGGACCCCCAGGGAAGTCCTGGTGGGAGAAAAGAAGAACAGAGGACCTATCGGAGGTGATAAGAGCTTCAATTAATAAAGGTGAAGGAGTTTGGGAGGTCAGACACTTTAAGCTGAGAGACTGAAGAATGCCTAGCGCTTCCTACTGATGCTACGCTTATGGAGAATGGGAGCACACAGACACACACTGTCCCAATGCAGAGGATCCAATGCAATGCAATATGGGAGACTCGAAAACGCATGTGTAACCCACACGCTTAGCATCCCATATAGTGGCATTTAGACCACTTACAGCGAGGGATAACAAGGGAGCTCTACAGCCTAAGCTGAGAGCCAGCTGGCTTTATAGCTCAAGCTGTAGAGGCTCCTACACTAAGCTCCAGAGGTCCCAGATTTAAATCTGCCTGGTGGCATTTAAACATGCTCTCTGATACATGTTGTGGAGTCACATTAACCCCACACCAATATACTAAGTTGGTAAGGTTAAATGGAGTTGAAACCATGGTACTGATAGATTCAGGTAGTGCCATCATGCTCATCTCAGGGAAGTTGGTGAAGCATAGTCAATTGCTCCAGGCAAAATACACAGGGGTCATGTGTGTCCATGGGCAGTTTGTTACTACCCCACCATATCAGTACAGATTGAAATCCAGGGCAACACACTACTGGGATAATTGCAGGGGTAGTCCCTCAACTTCCCTACCTGGTGCTCATAGGAAGGGACTTCCCAGGGTTTGAAGCTCTACTCCCAACAGGGGAATTGGTAAAAGAAGTGGAGCCGGAAGTAAGCGAAGTGGCTACCATAGATCGTCAACCCCCAATTTTTTTCTGAAATATCCCGATTGGTTCTCCGTCCCTACGAGGATCCTCCCCTCCTACCCCCCCACGCAAAAATCAAAACAAAAAAAGAAAGGAGGCCCTTAAAGGCTTTGGGAACCTGAATTCAAGTCTAGAACCAAAAGGCTGCTCTTGTGGTCAGACCAGCCTGGGCAGCCAGAGAGGAGACTTCCCCAGAGAAGGAAGTGTCAGAACTTGACTCGCATTCTAATGCCTCCAATCAGACAGAGGCAGCCACTTGTTCACCAGAATTTGGGCAGATTAGCCCAGGGAGGGAAAATTTTGGATGAGATCAACCTGAAAACCCCAGATGTGACAACATTAGGAAGGAGGTGACTGAAAAAGATGGAGTCCTAGTGGAACGGAAAACCCAGGGGTCTGGACCAAACTTCAGCATGATGAAGGATCTCCTATATCAGGTCACCTCAATACAGGGGGAGGAGGTACATCATCTACCAGTACCTCAAACACCAGAAAGCCATCTTAAGCCTTGCCCACAGCCATCAGTTTGGGGAGCATCTTGGTGTAGAAAAAAACCCTAGCATGGGTCCTATGAAGATTCTTTTGGCCAGGAGTACATGAGGATGTATGCCAGTAGTGTACATCATGTCCTGAGTGTCAACTGCACAGCCCTTGGCCCCACCTGAAAGCACTGTTAATATCCCTCCCCATCACAGAAGTCCCATTCAAGCATATAACCATGGATCTGGTAGGACCTTTAGAGAAAACAACATGGGGTCACCAGTATATTCTGGTCATCTTAAACTACGCAACCCTGTATCTCAAAACCGTATCCCTGCGGAACACAAAGGCATTATTAGAAATCTTTCCTTCGGTAGCCCCATCCAGGTAAATATTGATGGACCAAGGAACCCCATTTACATCAAAACTGATGAAGGACCTCTGCACCTTACTCCATACCTGTACCCTAAGGACTTCTGTCTATCATTCCCAGACAGATGGATTGGCTGAAAGGTTCAATCAAACCCTCGAAGCTATGATATGGAAGGTAGTAAGTCAAATGGGAAGAACTGTGACACCCTGCTACTTTACCTGATGTTCACTATCCAGGAGGTAACTCAGGCCTCTACTGGATTCTTACCCTTTGAACTATTATATGGTTGATACCCCTATAGCATCCTGGATATTGCTAAAGAAGTCTGAGAGGAGGAACTCAATATAGGAAAGAACATAAATGTGCATGTCTTGCAGATGAGAGAATAAATAGCTCGAGTTGTTCCCATTGTATATCTGGAAAAGGCCGAGGAGGCCCAGCAAACTCATTACAACCGCCAGGCAAAGGTTTGACAGTTCCAGCCAGGGGATCAAGTAATGGTATTGATACCCATGGCAGGGACCCTATGAGGTGGTTGAAGCCATGCGGAAAGTAAAATATAAAGTGAGGCAGCCAGGACTCAAGAAAGGGGAACAGATTTATAACATGAATCTCTTTAGATCCGGGTGATCACACATGCCTCTCTGGACTGCCAAGGAGGCCCCAAACCAGGAAGATACCTCACATGAGCAAGCCAAGATATCCCCTGATCTGACACCACACCAAAAGAGTGAGGTAATCAAGATGATCAACCGACATCGGGATGTGTTTTCAACTAAGCCTGGCCAAACAACCAAAGTTTATCACCACATCAACACAAACCCTGCGGTCAAAGTTACACTGAGAGCCTATCGGGTCCCTTCAAGAAAGAGGGAAGAATTTAAGGCTGAAGTAAAGAGCATGTTGGAGTTGGGAGTCATTGAGGATTCCCACAGTGAATAGTCTGGCCCAATTGTATTGGTGCCAAAGCCCGAAAGTACCACTCAGGTCTGTAATGACTTTCGGCGGTTGAATGAAATATCCACATTTGACACATACCCTTTACCCGATGAGTTAGTTGACCACTTGGGCAATACCTGATTTTTGATGACCACCCTAGATTTAATGAAGGGATATTGGCAGATTCCCTTGGCCAAGTTAGCAAAAGGAAAAAACTGCATTGTCTACACCGGAGGGCTTATTTCAATATACTGTCCTCCCTTTGGACTATATGGGGCTCCTGCCATCTTTCAGCATCTGACGGACAAGCTCCTATGCCCCCACACTAGTTATGCGGCAGCAAACCTTGACAACATAATTCATACCCCCAATTGGGAGACTCATCTAGAAAACGTGGAAGCAGCACTGAATACCCTGACAGGCTGGTCTTACAGCTAACCCAGCCATGTGTGCCACAGGACTTGCCAAGGCCAAATGCCACAGCTATATCATAGGAAGAGGTGTGGTAAAACCCCAGGTGAATAATCTGGATGCCATCCAGAACTGGCCTTAGCCAAATAGGAAAAAAAACAAGTCCAAGAATTCCTGGGTGTGGTGGGGTTTTATAGATGGTTCATTCCCCATTTTGCTACCAGAGCAAGTCCCCTGACAGATCTGATAAAAAAGCCCAGGGTGCTGACATGGTGAAGTGGACTGATGCAGCGAAAAAAGCATTCTTGAATTTACGTAAAGCTCTCTGCAGTAATCCGGTACTCATAGCTCCCCACTTTAACAAAGAATTCATTTTCCAGACAGACATGTCTAAAGTAGGCTTGGGTGCTGTCTTGTCACAGATGGTCAGAGATGAAGAGCAACCAGTCCTCTACCTCAGTAGAAAACTCCTAGTGAGAGATCAGAAATATGGAGTGGTGGAAAGAGAATGTCTTGCCATCAAGTGGGTTATGGAAACACTCCATTAGTATCTACTGTGCTGATGATTTACTTTTGTGACTGACCATGCACCCCTTCAGTGGATTCAGCACAATAAAGAAAAGAATGAGAGTAACCAGATGGTTTTTGTCTTTACAACCCTTCCAATTCTCTATGCAACACCAAGCTGGAAGCCATTGTGGCAATGCAGATGGTCTGTCATGAATATATTGCAATGATGACCCAAGTTGCCCAACCCCAGGGTGTTGAGCAGGAGTGTGGGGGTGGGGGATGTGACAAGGTTATAACAGAAGTCTATAAAAAAAGTTTTGGATGGGAGATCTATAAGCCTCAGACAGAGGAGATCCCCACCCCCCGAGAACAGGGAAGGGCTGGTTTAGAACCAGCAGAGGTAATCAGGAGCAGTAGAACACCTGAGGCTAATTGATCAGTCCTGTAGAGTCAAGCCAGCCTAGGCCAATTAGGACACCTGGGGGTAATTAAGAAAATCAGTTCAGAATGACTATAAAAGAACCTCACCTGAAGATGTAGGGTATGTGCAGCTGGGGGGGAGGAGGAGAGCGCAGCTGGGAGTAGGAGAAAAGGAGATCACAACTAGGAGGATGAACTGGAGAGAAGGAAAGTGCTGGGGAAGATGTGGGGAAGTAGCCCAGGGATCGTGGAGCTGTATTCTAGCAGGTATTGGGGATTCACATGAGCAGCTACTATCACAGAGCCCTAGGCTAGAACCTGGAGTAGAGAGTGGGCCCAGGTTCCCCCAAACACCATCTCCCCATTACCACTCAGGGAAAAGGATTGTGGAGTTTATTCTCCTTATATCATATGCTACTCAATGATGAAAAGAGCTCAACCAACTGCAAATTAAAGCCCTTGGCGTGGTGGCTATAATTGTGGGCTGCTGTGACACTATGAGGAAAGCAAATCCACCAGGAAGTATAGGACCCACCAAGTTTTCGTTGGAGCTTTGTCACAACTTATCCTGTAAAAAGTCTTCGGAATCAAATGACTAGATGATAGCTAACGTGATGCCAATCTTTTAAAAGGGCTCTAGAGGTGATCTTGGAAAATACAGACTGGTAAGTCTAATGTCAGTACCGAGCAAATTAGTTGAAACTATAGTAAAGAAAAGAATTGTCAGACAAGATGAAAATATTTTGTTGGAAAAAACCCTACATGGTTTCTGTAAAGGGAAATCATGACTTACCCTCAAAGAACTCGAGTAGATTAGTATCAACAAGTATGTGGACAAGGGGACATCCAGGGGATATAGTTTAGTCAGATTTCCAGAAAGCCTTTGACAAGGTCCCTCATCAAAAGCTCTTAAGTAAAGTAAGTTGTCATGGGATAAGAAGGAAGGTCTTCTCACAGATTGATAAGTAATTAAATATAGGAACCAAAGGGTAGGTATAAGTGGTCAGTTTTCAGAATGGAGAGAGGTAACTCATGGTGTTCTGCAGGGGTCCATACTGGAAACAATCTTATTCAACATATTCATAAATGATCTGGAAAAAGGAGTTAATAGTGAGGTGGTAAAATCTGCAGATGATACTAAACTGCTCGAGATAGTTAAGACCAAAGCAGACTGTGAAGAACTTCAAAGGGCTCACACAAAACTAGGAGAGTGGGCAACAAAATGGCAAACAAATTTTAATGTTGATAAATTCAAAGTAAAGCATATTGGAAAACAATCCCAAGTATACATGCAAAAAATGGGGACTAAATTAACTACAGGTTGGACCTTCCAGGTCTGGCACCCTTAGGACCTGACTGGTCCCGGATGAGGGATTTTTCCAGACCAGGAAGGTCATTTCAGGCCCCCTGATGTCACCCCTTCCCTCTGCTGCCCTGCCTGGCTTCCTGGCTCCCCCCACAGCGTAGCTGAGGCACGTGTCAGGTCCCGGTCCCCCCTCAGTGCAGCTGAGCCACATGCTGGCTCCCGCCCTTCTCCAGTCTAACTGACCCATGCACCAGCTCCCGGCCCCACCTTGAACCCCAACTGAGCAATGCTCCAGCTCCCGGGGCCCCACCACCAGGCAGTGCACCGAAACACTGATCCTGAAACATCTATGGTCATGCTGAACCATGGATGTTTCCAGACCAGAGAATCCTGGATTTTAGAGGTGCAACCTGTATTATGACTTGAGAGAGATCTTGGAGTCATTGTGGAACAAACAATGCTTCTTCAACAGGTTGACTGTGAACTCCTTGCCCAAGGATGTTGTGAAGGCCAGGACAGGGCTTAAAAAAAAAAAAAGGTAGATAAATTAATGGAAAGGTCCATCAATGGTTATTAGCCAGGATGGGTAGAAATGGTGTCCCTAGCCTCTGTTTGTCAGAAGCTAGGAATGGGTGACAGGGGTGAGAAGTTGATGATGACCGGTTCTGTTCATTCCCTCTAAGGGTATCTGGCATTGGCCACTGTCAGAAGACAGGATACTGGACTAGACAGACCTTCTTATGTGTAGTACAACTTTTCAGAGGAGAATTCCCCTTCTGAAGATTGAGAATTCAAATATTACTGTCTAAGAACATGACAAGAAATAACAAGTGAATACAAACAAACAGCTAAGGCAGCACAAGGTAACATGAGATGATTAGTGTAATAGGCAGCAGTCATATTTAATAGAGAGGGGACCGCTTATTTTTAGCCATTCCTTAGTCAAGTACTGTGGCTTGCCATCTACACATGCAAGGCACGCACTGCATGGCCAACTGTGTGTTGTCCAACTAGTGGTCCATGAGCCAGATCCAGTCCAGCAGATGGATCCTGTCCACAGGATAATTTCATCTGACCCCTGGGGAGGACACTTTTTAGATCAAAATGGCATCTTCTGTTCATCCTGAGATTACATGTATAGTAGTCTTTCAGATCTCCTGGCATAGTTTACGAAGGCAGCAAGTCAGTCCCAGGTATTGAAAAGGTTGAGAAATATAGGCCTCAGGCATGCAACTGAGTTGCTGCATTCCTTATTAAAACTGTCATGACACACTACTGATCAGATTATACAAATTTGACTCATTTTATCCTTCTAAATTAATCCCTTCAATTTTTGTGGCTCTTCTTTTAGCTCCCTCTTACTTGGTAATATATTTCTGCTAGCGAGGTGCCCAAAACTGATTAAAATATTCCAAAGTGACTGTAACAAGAGCCCACCCCTTCCCCTTTGAAGTTGTATTAGTTTCAAATGGGCCTGAAACCTCTCTATCCCATAATAAGATGCCTCTGAGGATGTAGCCCACATACTAATGGATCTTTTTGTTGACTTAGCTCCTTGAGAATTAATATAGGTTTTCTGCTTGCTTCTTGTGTCTGTTTTTTTGGTATTCCACTGAATAGCTGTGCTTAGAATATGTCCACACACCAAACAGCAATACTGAAAACCATTAGAAAAAATTTCTGTCATCACAGAGTCTTAGCATAATATCAACAAATTATGTGTGTTCCATTACAATAACCTGTACCTGCATTCAGAAAATGACTGTCACCATTGCTACATTTCCAGCATGTATAGTTTCAAAATTGCGTACTCCATATTATGTCTACATAATATTATTCATAAATATAGTAGCTAGCCTGCTAGAAGCATACATCTTGATTTATTAAAAAAATAATTCTGAAAACATTATACTTTGTGGTTTTCTAGTTCCTCTGCAACTAGCTGAACCACCTACTTGTTTTGGTCTATTCTGTGTCCTTAAAGTTTTACTTCAAGGATTCTTTTTCATACAGAAAATTATATTGCAGATCATCAACTAGAAACTGCTGCCTTAACCTCCCACACCATTCTCACTAGCCTAATTAAATGTTGACATCCCCAGAATAATATTACATCAACTCAAGCAACTTTTCGGTCTGGCCTTCCATAAGCGGCAGCTAGAGAACAATGTTAGAAAATAAACAAGACTTGTGTATATTTGCTCTAACACAGAGCAGTGTAATGCAGTTTCCATGTCACACACTTAAGTACTGCGCATATACTGTTAAATTCTCATTGAGGAACCTAGAGTGCTCATAGCCTTTTAGCGTGTGAAATAAATTTAACCTCTGTATGCCAACCTAACAAAAACTAACTGCACAGAAAGATGTATCAGTATTCCTGGTGCAGAAAACTAAAATATTTATTGCAGTATTTGGAGACCCATGGTTTTGTTACCATAGTATCTTAGAACTTTCTATGTAAAGTCATTGGAAGAGTCAAGATCCAAAGGAATTTCATGGAGTTTCGGACACGTCTCCCTGTTATAAAGAAGCACTCTACTTGTAATTGTGGTTTTGTATCTAATATTTTTTACATTTTATTCATTTCCTTTTTGGTTGGTCTGTTGGTAGGTAGGTTGTTAGAGGTTAATTGGGTAGAAGAGATGTCAGTATTGCAAGTCCTAGACTTGTGCTGGAAAGGCTTTTTCAGAGAGGAAGGTTTTGAAATGTTTCCTATGTGGTCAGACTATTGATTCCACTGATGATCTCTGAAAGATTGTTCAATAGCCAGATCCTCTCATTTGAGAGTGCTTTATCCCAGCTCTCATGCACTAGTTCTGGGAGTTGTGATTGCATTGTCCCAACGAAGTACAACTGTTGCAATGGTTCACAGATCAATATTTGGTCCTCATTGTTTCAACCTTAAACTGGCATCAAAACTGGCGAGCACCAATGGAGGCATGAGCATAGACCAGATATGCTCCTGATAGTCTTAGCTATGGAGAATGTGGACAGCTGCATTTTATACCAGCTGGAGCCTATGCATTCTCTTTCATATATATCTTGATAAACACCAAATTATGGTAATCCACCTGAAGTTTATGAGTGCATAGAGTACTGGCCAGGTCCTTTACTGGGAGGAAGGAACAACATTTTCTAGCAAGCTGGAAGTTGAAAAAGGCCTTTTTAGATATTGATGCTCCAGGGCATCCAAGCATAATGATGAGTCAGACAGGAACCAGATCCTTCACACCACTTCCACGAATGAGAACCATATGTCTTCAACATCTGAGACAGTTCTTCAAAGCACTTTCCCTCTCCAGTCATCATGACATGGTGCTTGCCAGGGTTGAGCTCGAGCCATCTGCTCTTCATCCAAGAACTGATTCTTTGTAGACTTTTGAGAAGTTTACATTGAGTGGTAGTTACATTATTTGAGAAAGATATATAGTTGAGTGCTAACTCAGCAGCATTACACCATCTTTCCCTATAGTCTCCTGTAGATATTGAGATAAACTAGGAATAATATGCAACCTAGTGGGACCCTGCAGGAGAGGAGTAAACAACACTTGCTATTCTGAGTTCTGCTGGAGAGGAACTAGAGCCACTATACTACTGAGCTAGTTACTCCTGCTGAGACACAAAGGTTTGTTTTCAGTACCTTAAATAATATTCTTGGAAGGTACCCTCTTCCTTTTTACTATAAAAGGCAATTTATGCATCAGTGTAAGGGAATTAGACAATGTAGTTACAGGACCTGATAAACACTTTTGACAGCTAATAAGTTTTACAAGTGTCCAAAATTCTAAGAATCTCCATATTAACGTTGACTTCTTTCTTTTGGCTTCTCCCAAATTTTGAATTTCTGTCTGTTTAAATATGGCAGCAGAGGTAGCAGTTTGTACCTACTTTACAGCCTGCTCCAGAGCTCACTAATGTCAGATAAAAGATTCCCACTGACTTCAATGGGCAAATGGTCAGACCCTTGCGCAGTAACAACATTATGTATTCTTGTTGTATGTAACTGGGAACATAGAAAGTGATATTATAGGTGCCTATTAACACAGAATGAAAGGACCGATTGAGATGAAACATTTAATTTACAAAGGCATCCTTTCAAACATAGAAGTGATGTGAATTAACAATTAGGGTACATCTACACAGTAGTGTTATTTCGGAACAACTGATGTTATTCTGAAGTAACATAGTCCACGTCTACACTAGAAGCAGTTACTTTGACATATTGTTGAAATAATGTCAAGCTGGAGGACTTCTTACTCCAACTCCTGTAAACCTCATTTTATGAGGAAGGGAAATTGGAGGAAGAGTGCGCTCTCGAACTTCCTGCTGTGCAGGCAGCACCAAAAGCCGAAATAAGCTTTCAGCTTAAGCTGAGCAATTGATATAGCTTTAGCCTGGCTGTGTAGACATGCCCTTATAGTGATGAAAACATAGCAATGGATGATAGTTTTAAACCACATAAAACTTTTCTTGCAAATGGATTAAGAATTTTATGAAAATACAGCTAAGTAAGTAATGACAGAGCCACACCTAAAGAGATGACGAAAGCCTTTTTACTCAACATTTCACCCCTGACCCCTTTCAAATGACTTCGATTAAACTGCGGGACCCATTCCTGTCAACTCAGAATCAGTCTGTGGTTCATAGCCTATGCTCGGTAGACTCATGAAGGAGCTACAAACCTTTTGCAAAGTTAAAATGATGAGACTGAACATAGGACAAAGTGACATCTTTGTGGCCTTAGGGACGTTACACATCACTTTTCTATTTAATTCTGCTGGAGCACAATAAACTAGCTCCCTGAAAGTGCATCTTGTGCAGATACTTAAAATATTCCTAAAAACAAAAACATATCCATATGGATACAGGTGGCTGTAGGTCTTGTAACATCTGTAGGGCACAACCATGTCACTTTTCAACTTGTAACCATTTCCTTCTACCACCACATACAACTTCAGATGTCTCCCCCACTTGCTTGCAACTTCCTTTAGCTTCAGGTAAACTATCTGCTTGAGAGACAAACTATAGCTACTGATAACCGTCTTCAAAAAGGCAGGAAATGCAACTTAGAGAGAAGAGAGGGTGAGGGGAGAAGTCAGCGAATTCAATCTCAAATGAGACCCACACAGAGTTAGACATCTAGATTGGGAAGAGCGTTATGGCTGGGAGGTTGAGTAAATCTTCATGTGCGCTCTGAAACACTGGCAACAGCAGGAGTGCAGTGAGTAATTCTTAAAGCTGAAAAAAAGCAAGATTGTCAGATAAAACAAACTTTGAGGATGAAGAGAATTACTGCAGTTTCTTAAAGAGAATGTGAGAACACTGCTAAAAAAAAAATCAATCTCAAACATAACTTCTCATCCATTTCTAATGGAAAAGATAAGACAGTTAATGGGTTTTCATTAAATACACCATTTTTACAACATTAGAATGATCAGTGGGTTGAAAGAGGATAGTCTGAATAGGTAGATTTGTGTATTTGCCCAAATAAGACAGGTCAGCCAATATCTAGCTATTGTCTAAAATGTAGTTTATGTATTGCAGAGGAAAAGTCAGTCTGGTAGCTCCAACCCACAAGGGGAAAGTTACCAAAGGTACCACTGACAAAATTGTGCATTTTCCTTCTTCTGTCTTAGAGATCACCACATTGAGCAGTTTTGAGAGATAAGGGATGCCCCTGTACTAGTAAAGGCTACGGTGACAGGACTAATGCAGATCCACTACTTGATGTCCTCTGCATGTGGGGTGGGGCAAGAAGGCCCAACAAGTTCCCATATGCTGGAACAGGAGCCACAGTGCCTTGTGGAGACATTCCAAAGCCTGGGGCTGCGGTTTCCCATTCAATGCAGCAGAAAATCCAGAGTTCACATTCCAGCTGCTTAAACAGTGTGCTTGAGAAAGATTTTTGGATAGGGTTTGGTACTCAATGCAGTTTTTGTTGGATGAATTTATTCCCTTAAATGTCTCTCAAATTATGACTTCAAACTCTTCCCATCAAAATAGGAAAACATCTAGTGCAGAAACTATTCTGAAAAAGATAAGAGGCTTCTATAAAAAAAAAATCTATTAGAACAAGTCATCTTATTGGCCGTGTACATGCCTGAAAAACAGCTATAATTTCCACTCCTCTTCTTGCTTGTCACCTTTAAGCATCTTCCCACAAATTCAGTATGTTACTTACTAAGGATTTCATAGGGAAATGGTAAGCAGTAAGTCACTATGAACTTAATTATAAACATTTCTAAGGTAAGCTATCCTTGGCCTGTGGCCCATGGCCCATCTGAGTATCACTTCTGTATAGGGAAATAAGCGAGTCGCTTTTCTTTCTGGTCTGTAACTGAACTGAGAATGCCTTGTCTAGTTTAGTCTATGAGAAATGTAAATTTGAATTTGAAAATACATTTCCTTTAGTTTTAATTCCTTTTTCTGTGCTGTAAAAAGCTTGTTTTTTCTAAGTTTATTATTGTGGGAAACTACATATTAGTCAGTCTAAAACAAAAATGTCTTTCAGTGAACCGTGTTGTTCTAGTGGGTGAATACAATGGGAAAAGGACTAAACAAGAAATGAGATGAGACTGACCAACTCTCCTATCTAATACTGCTCCCATTGCTAAGGCCTTGTCTATACTTATGGAAAGATTCATGCTCTGGAGATGGATCTTCCAGGGATCGATTTAGTGGGTATAGTAAGGACCCACTAAATTGAACTCTGATGGCATCCCTATCAACCCCAGTACTCCACTAGGTCACCGGGTCAAGGAGTAAGGAAAGTTTACAGAAGAGTTTCTCCTGTTGATCTCCTGAAGTGAGGACAACAGAGAAATTCGATTTAAGGTATGTCAACTCCAGCTATGCTATTCTCATAACTAGAGTTGTGTATCTTAAATAAAATTTATTGCATAGTGTAGAACTGTCCTAAGGGAAGCTGATGAAAAGAGGATGAATGGAGTCAATATTTATGCTGTTGAAAAATTTAATAGAGCAAGTCCAGGACAGTACTTTTTAAAACATTTTTCTTTGGAAACCTGCAATTCTCTTAAGGCCCAGAAGATCCCTTTGAAAATACATTTTCATTTCTGTTTCCTGAACCTGCCATTTTTCTATTAAGCCACAGATTGTGCTGTTATCTTAGTATCCTAATCCTTTGAACAGACCATGACAGATGTCCGCAAGATTCAACTTTATTTCAATTTGTCTAGCTAATACTGCAAGGAGCCCATGTTCCTTAGGATTAGAAAAGCTGTCCACAAAATGGAAATTAATTCCATGGCAAATTCCAAATGTTAATGATTTATTGTGTTTCATTCCACATACGAATCAAGTGCTACACCTTGCCATTTCAATTTGGAAATGTGTTATTGCTACTGCCACCTCTCCCAGGTGTCCCTTTCCCACCGCTGCTCCTTCTTCCTTGCTATCAGATAGCAGAAGCAGGATGGCTCTCCTGGGCTGATGGAGAGCGTTCCCTCTCCCTATCAATCTTTCCATCAAAACATTTGTCAAAAATTATGTTTCAGTAAATCCTTTCCATTTAAATGAATCCATATTTTCTGACTGAAAACTATTCTGTCAGCTCTAGTAGTAAGCACTTGGCTACATGTTCATTCTCCATCAAGCTCTGAGCACCTATGACTTCATTGAGTTTCAGACATTTCCTAACTGATCACAGTAATGCAACATTAGAGAAGAAACGAATTATGTTAGATGTTTATAATCATTGTTCCACCTAGCATCCCCACTTAGCTCCTCATTTACAGCCCCACAACATGCCTCAGCAATTCCAAATCCTCTCCAATATCTATGTAGCAAACCTAGACACCTCCCTCCAGACACCCTAGAATTGTTCAGAGCTCACCTTTCTTTTCCACTTGGACACTCCTTTGCACTCATCCATCTACCTTAACAGCCTTTCAAGCTTCCTTCAATAATAAGAAATTAGCAGTAGGGATATATTACCGACCACCTGACCAGGACAGTGATACTGACATTGAAATGCTAAGGGAGATTAGAGAGGCTACCAAAATAAAGTACTCCATAATAATGGGGGGGTTTAATTATCCCCATATTGACTGGGTACATGTCACACCTCAGGAAGAGAA
This sequence comes from Pelochelys cantorii, assembly GCA_032595735.1. Lineage (NCBI taxonomy): Eukaryota > Metazoa > Chordata > Testudines > Trionychidae > Pelochelys > Pelochelys cantorii. Next base: position 33,023,250 of record CM064331.1, read on the forward strand.
GCAGCAGAGATAAAATTTCTCAATGGCCTAAATGACTGCTTCTTGGAGCAGCTGGTGCAGGAACCCACAAGGGGAGAGGCAATTCTCGATTTAGTCCTGAGTGGAGTGCAGGATCAGGTCCAGGAAATAACCATTACAGGACCACTTGGGAATAGTGACCATAATATAACAACATTCCTGTGGTGGGTAGAACACCTCAGCAGTCCAGCACCCTGGCATTTAATTTCAAAAAGGGGAATTACACAAAAATGAGGAGGCTAGTTAAACAGAAATTAAAAGGCACAGTGACTGGACCCAAATCCCTGCAAGCTGCATGGAAACTTTTAAAAGACACCATAATAGAGGCCCACATTAAATGTATACCCCAAATTAAAAAACATAGCAAGAGACCTAAAAAAGTGTCACCGTGGCTTAACCACCATGTAAAAGAAGCAGTGAGGGACAAAGGCATCTTTCAAGAAGTGGAAGTCCAATCCTAGTGAGATAAATAGAAAGGAACATAAACACTGTCAAATCAAGTGTAAAAATGTAATAAGAAAAGCAAAAAAAGATTTTGAGGAACAGCTAGCCAAAAACTCAAAAAGAAATAACAAAATGTTTAAGTACATTAGAAGCAGGAAGCCTGCTAAAAAACCTGTGGGTCCCCTAGACGATCGAACTATAAAAGGCGCAATCAAGGACGATAAAGCCATTGCGGAGAAACTAAATGATTTCTTTGCTTCAGTCTTCACGGCTGAGGACGTTGGGGAGATTCCCAAATCTGCACCGTCCTTTGTGGGTGATGAATCTGAGGAACTGTCCCAGATTGAAGTGTCATTAGAAGAGGTTTTGGAACAAATAGAAAAACTTAATGTTAACAAATCTCCGGGACCGGATGGCATTCATCTAAGGGTTCTAAAAGAACTCAAATGGGAAATTGCTGAACTATTATCTGTGGTTTGTAACCTATCCCTTAAATCGGTTTCCGTACCTAATGACTGGAAGGTAGCCAACGTGACACCAATATTTAAAAAGGGCTCTAGAGGCGATCCAGGCAATTACAGACCGGTAAGTCTAACTTCAGTACCGGGCAAATTAGTCGAAACAATAGTAAAGAATAAAATTGTGACGCATGTAGAAGAACATAATTTGTTGGACAAAAGTCAACATGGTTTCTGTAAAGGGAAATCATGCCTTACTAATCTATTAGAGTTCTTTGAAGGGGTTAAACATGCGGACAAAGGGGATCCAGTAGATATAATATACTTAGATTTTCAGAAAGCCTTTGACAAGGTCCCTCACCAAAGGCTCTTGTGTAAATTACATGGCCATGGGATAAGAGGGAAGGTCCTTTCTTGGATTGAGAACTGGTTACAAGACAGGAAACAAAGGGTAGGAATAAATGGTAAATTTTCAGAATGGAGAGGGGTAACTAGTGGTGTCCCCCAAGGGTCCGTCCTAGGACCAATCCTGTTCAACTTATTCGTAAGTGATCTGGAGAAAGGGGTAAGCACTGTGGTGGTAAAGTTTGCAGATGATACCAAACTGTTTAGGGTAGTCAAGACAGAAGAAGACTGAGGGACTCCAAGAAGATCTCACCAAACTGAGTGATTGGGCAACAAAATGGCAAATGAGATTTAATGTGGATAAGTGTAAAGTAATGCACATCGGGAAAAATAACCCCAACTATACGTACAGTATGATGGGGGCTAATTTGGCTTCGACAAATCAGGAAAGATCTTGGTGTTATCGTGGACAGTTCTCTGAAAACTTCCACACACAGAGTGCAGCAGCGGTCAAAAAGGCCAATAGGATGCTAGGAATTATTAAGAAAGGGATAGAAAATAAGACCCAGAATATCTTACTGCTCCTGTATAAAACTATGGTACGCCCACATCTTGAATACTGTGTACAGATGTGGTCTCCTGACCACAAAAAAGATATTTTGGCCTTGGAAAGGGTACAGAAAAGGGCAACTAAAATGATTAGGGGTTTGGAACGGGTCCCATATGAGGAGAGGTTAAAGCGACTGGGACTTTTCAGTTTAGAAAAGAGGAGACTGAGGGGGGATGCGATAGAGGTATATAAAATCATGAGTGGTGTGGAGAGGGCCGATAAAGAAAAGTTATTTATTAGTTCCCTAAATAGAAGAACTAGAGGACACCAAATGAAATTAATGGGTAGCAGGTTTAAAACTCATAAAAGAAAGTTCTTCTTCACACAGCGTGTAGTCAGCCTGTGGAACTCCTTGCCAGAGGAGGCTGTGAAGGCTAGGACTATAATAGAGTTTAAAGAGAAGCTAGATAATTTCATGGAGGTTAGGTCCATAAAAGGCTATTAGCCAGGGGATAAAATGGTGTCCTTGGCCTCTGTTTGTCAGAGGCTGGAGAGGGATGGCAGGAGACAAATCGCTTGATCATTGTCTTCGGTCCACCCTCTCTGGGGCACCTGGTGCTGGCCACTGTCAGCAGACAGGATACTGGGCTAGATGGACCTTTGGTCTGACCCAGTACGGCCATTCTTATGTTATGTTCTTCCACCTACTGCTTCCTCAGCTGCAAAGTTTTCTGCCACCCCCTAAGCTCTGCCATGTTTGGGGACAGGATGTGTACATCAGTGGTTATCAACCAAGGGGAGATGTTCCCCTGGAGGTACACAGAGGTCTTCCAGGGAGTACATCAGCACATCTAGATATGTGTAATTTTACAACAGACTACATAAAAATTAGCGAAGTCAGTACAAACTACAATTTCATACCACCAATAACTTATTTACACTATTCTGTATATACTATATTCTGCAATGTATGTATTTATTTTATAATTATATGGTAAAAATGAGAGGGTAAGCCATTTTTCAGTAATACTGAGCTGTGACTCTTTGGTATTTTTATGACTGATTTTGGAAGCAAGTAGTTTAAGTAGGGTGAAACTTTGGGTACATAAGACAATTCAAACTCCTGAAAGGGGTACAATCAGCTAAAAAGGCTCAAAACCACTTTTGTATACTGCAAACTGAAATTTACAGACAAATTCATCTAATTTGCAAATATGGAAGTTACATCCTTATATAAGGTGAATAAAATATCACACATGGAGCTGCACAGAAATCGATAGCTACAAAAAGACTTTAATCTCGACCATATGTCTATTGTATAACATCATTACAGAGCAGTGTTGAGATTGTCTGGGTGTCTGAACTGTGTATTGCTGTAGATTTCTTTTAAATCAGTGGGTGGGTGAAGGGAAGAGACTGGTCTCTGAAAATATAGGCCTAAATATTGCTCTGAGCTACATATGGGCCAATCCCTTTGATTGTGCACAACTCTGTGCAGTTTCAGATCCCCGGAGTAGGGCTAAGGAAAAAAATCATAGGAAAAAAATAAGGGTATAATTTATTGTTACTCAATGATTTCTGGAAAAACTGAATGATCATAATTCAATGGAGTAACTGATGTTACTGAAATGTACAAAAAAAAAAGATGTGACCTAAGACCAACCAACCGATACTAAAGATTGCTTTGTCTTGCTACAGCACTGTTAATCTTTGCATTATCAGTACTTCTGCTAAGATTTCCCTGAGAGAGGGAAGTTTAAGTGAGAAAAAAAGTGAAGCTAGGAGAATTTCACTCCCCCTTTGAACTCTCCTACGATTTTTAAAGAATGTGTTAGATTAGATTAACCAGTAATATTTGCAAAAAACCAGTTGATGTTTTTTACCTGTTCAAGAATAATTATGGTGGAACCTCTCTAGCCTGGCTTCCTCAGGAGCTGACTAGTGCCAAACCAGAAAATTTGCTGAACCATCGGATGTCAATATGGTCTAGCAGCATTACCAACACTTCCACTACTTACTGGGCTCTTAGAAGATGTTTAGAGGTAAATTAGAGCTAAATAGCAACACAGAACACTGAGAGCAAGGTCTGGTAGCTGTAAACAAACTTTATGGGACCACGGGAAACTTGGACGTACCCATGATAAATGGACATCCATCTAACTAAAATCATCAGGATCCCTCATATGTTGCTGGACCAGAGAGTGCTGGACTAGAGAGGTTCAACTTGTATTAATTAGAAGAAACACTTAGAAGGCAAAGCTAATATGAAGAGGCCAGTTTTGCTCTGGTAGTTGTTTTGATTAGTTGTAATAAAGGCGAAAGAGCAACAAGAGAAAAATCTATCATATTAAGACAATAGGTTTAAAAAACTGGCAACTATAACTTATTGTACCAATTAAATCTTCCAAACCTAGATATTATAGTACTCTTTTAAAGACTATAAATACAAATTATTATTACAATTCAAAGGATGAAAAAACAGTTATAAATCAACTGTCATTAAAATTGGGGAGGAAATAAACTTTTCTGGGTTTTCACTAGTAGTCTTTTTATGATGCTTGACATTCATTGATTAGCCACATTAGACTGTCATATTTAAAAAAAAAACAACAAGTAGTCCTATAGCACCTTAGAGATTAATATATCAGCAGCTTTCGTGGGCAAAACCCACTTCCTCAGATGAGTCATGATACTAGATATATATAGATTTGTTATTCTCTAAGGTGCGTCAGGAATACTTGTTTTTTAAAGTTATAGATTAACAGCTACCCCTCTGACACTGTCATATTCTTATCAGTTTCGTTTTCATAGAAAACTGAGCAGTGGATGTTATGAGGATTGTGAATGACACCATATGATATATATTCTAAGCCATGTGCCTTCAAAATAAAACTGCCCTTTAAGAAGCTGAATTCAATAACATTTTCACAACTTAGAAGTGAGCATAGCAACTAAAATATTAATTTAGTGTGTCTTGCACAGATGTGTGCAGCTTTCAGAGGCACAGAAGACAGATGGAGTGTTTGGTATTGAGTAAAGAATTCCACTTCATTCATTTTGATGCTTGTTACCAAAGTGTTAATATACTGAAGTCTGTGCTGGTGTCAATATACTTATGGCCTTAGGGTTTGCTTCAGCTGTCAGTTTCTTTGAGAATGGGCACTGAGCTCCAAAGAAGTAACTTATGTTTGAGAGAGGATGAAGAGCTAGCAACTCTTATCTACATCCTTCTGCCTTCCTTAATTGCACTCTGTAGTACATTATGCTGTAATTATTCTTGATATCAGCGGGACTATATGCAAAGTAAGATGCTACTTGATATAACTAAGACTGGTAGAAACAGGCACTCAACTTGTGTGCATATGTGCACATGTTTTGAGGTCAATCGGAGGTGCTGGGTGCTCACCCCTTTAAAAGCCAAGAGGGTGTATATCTGTATGTGTATTTTTTTTTATATATATATTTTTTATTTATTTTAGGAGCCTAAATTTAGACAAGTATTCTTGAAGATCTGCCCCAGAATGTCATCTAGACTAAAGAAATTAAGAAAACAAAGTATCTGATGAAGTTTTAAAGAGATAACCACTTAGTAGAGATGGAGAATATATGTGGAAATTATGAGTTTCTGAAGATGGAAATGATTGTATCATTACATTTCTGAACAGTTCATGCACAGATATTTGTAATGAATTCATAGCAATACTGCCTTCAAAAGTAGTTCTTCTAGAGAAGTTTCTAAGGCCTGATTGGCAGGACAAAATTATTCTTCAAGGATCACTTTTCAGAAGGTAAGAATTACTTTTTAAAAATGGAGAAATCAGTACAACAGATTTTTAAACTAAAGGACAAATACACTATTGTAGTAAATGCTTTAGCTGAAATACTGGTATAAACACTACTTGGAAGGCAGGCACCATAATAATGAAATTAATAGTAAGAGTTGAAGATTATTTACAATTTAAATATTCATGTCATTATCATAACTCTTAGTAACCACTTTTTTGTACTGTAACTATCAAAATTATACTGTCTCCAGGACAAAAAAAAAAAAGCCAGTTCTGAGTGTTGCTATTCTAGTCCACTGATGACATTTGAATTGAAGAAATTACTAGAGCATTCTTAGCTCTTATAGCACATTCAATATCATCCCTTTGATAACCTTGATGAAAATGTCTGCTTGTGTAATAAATTTCCAAGTGGCCTGAATATTTTCATGCAATAAGGAAACTTTGCTGTAAATAAAATAATTGTACTAGATTACAAAAAGCAATCAGCAATCTTTGGAAGTACTGTATATACTTTGCAAATCCTACCCTCATCAAACAAAAGCAGCGATACAGAAAATGCAGGAAGAGCCTATTGTACAGCTATTATGCTAATATACTTTTATTTTAGAACATTTGTTATTCAAAAAAGCAGACTAATCAAGCATATAGAGAGGAACTGAAATAATGATATCCTAAAAAAAGTCCAAGTAGTGCCAGTCATGATGCTGGCTCGCACATACATACTAGGAATTAAACTAAACAATACTCTGTTTTCCAATATGCCACCAAATAATCATAAGAATTTAACGAACTTGACAGTTTTATCCTTAAGCAAGCATCTGCAATCTCTGTTGTTAATTGTTGGTTCCAGGAGATATCACAATGTGCTGGTGCTTTCCAAACAAAAGAAGGACTTAACAGTCTGTAAAAGTCAAATGACAGAGAAGATAAGGGTAAGGAAAAAACAAAGTAAATTAACCAAGTGAATAAATGACACCTGTATGCCTGCATAGACACACATGTACAAGCAACCTCAAATTACAAACAAGTTATGGGCATCGGATATTTGTAATTGGCACCGTGTCTAATATTGCACAGTCTTCTGATGAATGTTACATATCACACAGAGTGCCAGATAAGGGTTATTTTCAGATTAGAGGAGCAACAACAAAATCATACAAGTACCCTTCACTTTGTAGCGCGCGCGCACGCGCGCACGACACACACACACACACACACACACACACACACACAAAACAGTGAACAAGAATAAGATGAGTGGACATGAATAGAAGGTTAATGACAATTTGGTAACATGGTATCACATTTGAGTTAACATACAGAATCAAAAACATTAGTTAAATGTGAGCAAATATCTCTGATGAGCTTCCAAGAGAAATATAGTGGAAATGATATGTAAGACACATGGGAGCACTACAGACTACTTTCACAGCATCAATGGATGGCTAACAACAACAACAACAAAAAAGTTAGACTAATACAATGTGGCCAATATTCCTTCTGCACATACCAAAAACTTAGATATACAAGTGTCCCAAACTGCACTTTTAGGACAGATACAGACTGAAAGCCACAAGATCAAAATTATGTTGACAAAGCCTGGGTTATGGATGAATTGCACAGGGCAAAGCTCAGTTATATCATGTATGAATAAAAGTTGCTTAAAGTCATTCCTGTATGGTTAAGTGCTCATGTGTTGTTGGCGGTCTACAAGACACAGGTGACAACAAAGGCTTTAATTTTCAGGGCTATATTTTTAACTGCTCACACTGGTGTATCTGCCACTAATCCTGGGAGTAACTGCTCAACAAAAGGAAGGGTTTCACAATTTAGCCTTAAAATTAATGCTCACTATATAATCAGATAACACTGTGTATTATGGGCTACATCCTCAAATTCTTAGGCCTGCAAAACTTCCAGTGTTTTCAGTTGCAGTTTTGACCAAACCAAAAAAACCAAAACACAAATAAAAAAAACAGGATAAAGCACTTTAAAAAACAGGCCATGTGTACATCTCCAGTGGATTTGAGTCTGCACCATTACGTATTTCCCCAATATAAAATAGGTGAGAGATTACATAAAACACTGTTTGGAAAAAGAGCTTCAGGCATTTTTATAATGTTAAGAAAAAGCTAGTGAGATACCATGAAGTTCCTACAAGGTAATATTTCAGTAGGGGAAAAGAAGCCATTTGAAACATCAGTTTCTTTCATTTAAACAATTCCCTTACAAGAGATTGTCTCTCTCCGGAGAGAACGTTGGTAAAGCCACTGCTTTCAGAAAAATATGACTTGAGTAGTAAGTGTCAGACACTATCAGAGCTAGAGACTATGACAAGCTCCAGCAAAGGGCACAGATGAAGGCTTTTATTACTTTATGTACCATTGCCCAAATGTTGTTAAGGAAATGCAATTACCAGCTGAAAGCTCATTCATCCAAATTATTCAGTGCAACAAAGAAAACCTGACATATAAACAATTTAGATAAGGATCCTAATCATCTAGTAGCATGAAATATCTGCAATTTTTCACTCACTTTTAACAATGTTTGCAACCTAAGTCCTTGAAAAACTGACTCAGCTAACTGCATCACAGAGGTTGCAGTTAAAACTTTCAAGCCAATAGAAACATTTTAATAATCTCTTTGGTATAATTCATCATTGGTATGTCTGCACTACGAGATAAGGTCGAATTAAGATATGCAACTTCAGCTACATTAATTGCATAGCTGAAGTCCAAGTACCGTAACTTGACATTTGGGGCTGTCTACACTGCAGGAAGACTCTCCCTTTGACTTCCCTTATTCCTCATGGAAACAGGACTAACAGCATCTACCAGAGTATCCCTCTCAGTTCAAATTAGTGTGTCCTCACTAGACCTGCCAATTCAAATCCTAGAAGATCGACAGTGGCAGCTTTGATCTTCTCTGTAGTGTAGACATACCTTTTGGCTCTGTCTCCACTGCAGGGTTTTTGCGCAACAAACTTTTTGCGGAAGAAGTCTTCCACAAAAACTTCTTACGCAAAAGCGCGTCCACACCTCAAAAGCGCATCGCAAAAGTGATGTGCTTTTGCGCAAGAGAGTGTCCACCCTGCATGGACACTCTTGCGCAAGAAATTTCTGATTGCCATTCACAGAATGGCAATCAGAGCACCTGTGCTTTTTGTGATAGGCTCTTTTTGCACAAGAAACCCCTGTTGAACGTCCGCACGCACCTTTTTGTGCACGAACTCTTGTGCAAAAAGGAGTTATGCCTCTTAGAGGCATACCTACACTGCAAAAAGCCCTCTGTTCTGTTGATTGTAGATTTTCTTGCACAAAAACGTGCTTGAGGTATGGACGCACCAAGGGGTTTTGCGCAAAAATGCCTGTTTTGGGGCAAAAACCCTGTAGTGTAGACATAGCCTCTCTGAGACAAGGAATCTCTCTGAAACTTCCAAAAAAGCAATCAACCTTTAAAATGTTTGAACCTTAACTTCGCACTGATATTGCAGTTTTGATTTTTAGTTTTAGTACTGATGGCAATCAAAGATGTATAACAGACATACAGATTGAAAGCCACAAGATCAAAATTATGTTAACAAAGCTGGGGTATGGATGAATTGCACAGGGCAAAGATCAGTTATGTATGTGTAAAAGTTGCTTAAAGATCACCTTTGCATACCTGGTCCTCTGAAGCCAAGTCAACAAAGCTACACAGTTACTTGAGTTTACACCCTCTACAAATAACCCTGTGGAACTGGAGACATGGCCAAGGATCAGCATAGCTTAGTGGCATCATGCTCACACCTCCTATTTTTCTGATCACATCTGCTTTTCATACACCGTGGTTAAGCACCACCTTGGATCATCATTTCACTGAACAGGTTAAATAGCTTTTAGGGCCAGACTATAGCTGTGTCAGTGCCACAACATTTATCCCATGGTCTTTTGCCATTACTTTCTCTTATATTCATATAAACAAAGGATTGTTTTCCACTGTTCTATTCACAGAGACCACTTATTCATTTATTTTCTTTTCTGCAAAAATAAATGGAACAGATATTTGTTATTTGTACCATGCCCAAATGTGCGCCAAATACCTCACAGAAAAAAAGAGAAAAAAAGAGAACTTACCATTTTCATAGCGTGATTGTTTGGGTAGTTCATTATCTGATGTGAATTGAATTTTTTAAAACTATTTTAACACATTATAGTTCTTAAATACTCTTCTGGTGAACGAATCAATATGGTAACACCAGTAAATAAAGAACTACTTAACAGGCATTGGTTTAACCCATGTAACTAAGTAAATCTGGAATCAAACTACAATGTTCAGCCAAGAGCAAATGGAGAGAAAGACATGAGGTAAAAATAAAACTTTGAAGTAATCATCACAAGTCCTTTCCATTGGCAATTTTAGCCTCAAATTGCCAGGTTGGTGTACTTACAATACTACAGAGTTAAAAATTTCTCCATCACCAGAAACTGACAGATATAAATAAGCCAGAAAAATGGAATGGTAAGTAACAATCCTTTACACGTATACAGTGCTCTTGGTCCAAGAGTCATATTTTACAAGCAATCTAATAATAAATTCATGGTAAACAGCTTATGTCTTAGCAGGAATCCACTTGTGTTTAACTAGGAGAAATAATGCTACTGTTTGTTAGAATCATAGAACACTAGAACTGGAATAGACCTCGAGAGGTCATCGAGTCCAGTCCCCTGCCCTCACAGCAGGACCCACTACCATCTAGACCATCCTTGATGGATGTCTAACCTGCTCTTAAATATCTCCACAGATGGAGATTCCACAACCTCCCTAGGCAATTTATTCTAGGGTTTAGCTACCCTGACAGTTAGAAAGTTTTTCCTAATGTCCAACCTAAACCTTCCTTGCTGCAGTTTAAACTCATTGCTTCTTGTTCTATCCTGTGAGGCCAAGGAGAACAATTTTTCTCCCTCCTCCTTGTGACATCCCTTTAGATACCTGAAAACCTCTCATGTCCCCCTCTCAGTCTTCTCCTTTCCGAACTAAACAAGCCCAATTCTTTCAGTCTTCCATCATAGGTCATGTTCTCTAGACCTTTAAACATTCTTGTTGCTCTTCTCTGGACCTTCTCCAATTTCTCCACATCTTTCTTGAAATGTGGTGCCCAGAACTGGACACAATACTCCAGCTGAAGCCTGATCAGTGCAAAGTAGAGCAGAAGAATGACTTCGTGTCTTGCTCACAACACTCCTATTAATGCATCCCAGAATCATGTTGGCTTTTTTTGTGACAGTGTCACACTGACTCATTTAGCTTGTGGTCCACTATGACCCCTAGATTACTTTCTCTAGTACTTCTTCCTAGACAGTCGCTTCCCACTCTGTGTGAAATGGATTGTTCCTTCCCAAGTGGAGTACTTTGTATTTGTCCTTAAATTTCATCCTATTTACCTCAGAACATTTCTCCAGTTTGTCCCAATCACTTTGAATGATGACCCAATCCTTCAAAGCATTTGCAAGCCCTTCCAGCTTGGTATCATCTGCAAACTTAATACGTGTGCTCTCTATGCCAATATCTTAATCATTGAAGATATTGAACAGAACCAGTCCCAAAACAGACCTCTGCGGAACCCCACTCGTTATGCCCTTCCAACAGGATTGTGAACTGTTAATAACTACTTTCTGAGAATGGTTATCCAGTCAGTTATGCACCCACCATGTAATAGCCCCATCTAAGTTGTATTTGCCTAGTTTATTGATAAGAAGATCATGCGAGACCGTATCAAATGCCTTACTAGAGTCTAGGTATACCACATCCACCTCTTTTCCCTTATCCATAAGGCTCATTATCCTATCAAAGAAAGCAATCAGATTGGTTTGACAGGATTTGGTTTTTTACAAACCCATGCTGGCTGTTACCTATCACCATATTATCTTCCAGATATTTTCAGATGAATTCCTTAATTACTTGCTCCATTATCTTTCCTGGCACAGAAGTTAAAGTGACGTGTCTGTAGTTTCCTGGTGTGTTCTTGTTTCCCTTTTTTATAGATGAGCACTGTATTTCCTCTTTTCCAGTCTTCTGGAGTCTCTTCCGTCTTCCATGATTTTTCAAAGATGATAGCTAAAGTCTCAGATACAGGCTTATAAGGAAAGACAGCTGATGTAACAGTTTTGTTGTTGTTGCCTTGGAAAATGTGTCAGTAACGTGTGAAAAGCCAGAGAATTACCTGAAAGAATGTTAGACTCAGATGGCTACAGAAGGATGAAAATGAAGCCTATACTTGTTTTCAAAAAAACAAATTTAATCTAGAATCTAAAATTTGCAATGCTAAGGGTTTCTAACAGGCATACATATTCCAAGCACATTTTTATATAATGACAATTTTATCACAGGACCAGTTTCTAAAGAAACTCCATGAAGATTTTTGGGGAGAGAAGGCATGAGACCGGCAGGAGAGTTTTAGATGAAGAGGAAATGTGAGAGAGTCTTAGGGTGTGTCTAGACTACAGGGTTTTTTAAAAAAAAGTAGACTTTTTCGAAAAAGCTTCCCCTGCATCTCGACTGCCGCCGTGTTTTTTAAATTAAATCAAAAGAACGTGGCAGTTTTCTCAACCATGGTAAACCTCATTTTACAAGGAAGAATGCCTTTTCTCGAAAGTGCTCTTTCAAAAAAAGGCATTCTTGAATGCAAACAGGGCTTTTTCGAAAGAGCATCCAGACGACCTGGCTACGTCTAGTCTGCAAGCCTCTTTCAAAAGAGGCTTTTTCAAAAGATACTTTCGAAAAAGCCTCTTTCGAAAGAGGCTTGTCGTCGAGACGTAGCCTTAGTTCTCAACGTGAGTTCTAAATTCAGCACTCAGTTTTTATGAAGATTTACATGGGCACTGAGCACTGGATGGCTACTTTCTAATAAAGGGAAATAGGTTTGACTTGTAAAATAGCATATCAGAATAAAATATTTTAAAACCTCCTGCTTCTCTGCTAGAGAGCGTGCCAGGTCCTGCAGATCTTCACAATGGAGACTCTGAAGAAATATATTAGTTTTGCCTGGGTGAGTAGAATAGTATTTGACTCAGTCCAGATTTATCCATTTTACTTGCACCAGCATGTCAAAGTCAATGTAGGGTTGTGCAAGATATCAGATATGCACATTGTGAATTTTTATTTTTATCATCTAAACTGGAGATTGTAATCATCCTTGGGAAAGCATGCAGTTTTAAGCAGCTCTAGCTATGCAACAAACAAACCATCCTTCATGCATAATTTTATTCATGTTAATTGTTTGAGATCAGGAATTTCTGAACTCCACAATGCATTTGAGAGGCAAGACTCCAGATTTTATTTTCAGTCCTGAAGGGCCAGAGAAGCAGGAGGTTCCACAGACACTTCTAAATCCTAATGCCCCAGCCTGAAGAAAGAGACTAGCCACCTCCCACAAAAGATTCTAAGTAGAGGGTCAGGGAAGGGAGAGGACCATGTAATCCATGCTGAAAAGAAACTCTAGAGAGGAGTAAGTCTGCTCATCACCCTGAAATTCTCAGAGGATGTCTACATCCTACCCAGCTGTGGCCCATGACAATTACATAGAATTTTTTGCCTGTGTTAGCCCTTGTGCCCTGGCCAGATTTACAATACATCCTGCTTTCCCAGAATTTCCTATGTAATCCCAAAACAACAACAGTATTCTTTACTTCCTGCCCCAATTGTTATGTAGTGATGCCAATTACTATTAAACAGCTACTACACTGAATCCCAGAACCTTATTGCAAAAGTTCTGAAGTCACTATGAGTGTATATGTAGACTTCAGTGCAGGAAATATTCATGCCCATAGTTTGTGATGGGGGTTTGGCTCTTTTAGCATTAGAAAGATATATGTCCTGCTAAGCCATTACCAAGAAGAAAAAATGGTTTGAATTTGTATTACTTATGTAATGGATGTAGCTTAAAGAACTTGTTTGTATTCCAAGAGCGCAGAATTGGTTTCACTTATTTAAAAAAAAAATGAAGTTTTCCAGACACTCCTTAATTTGGACCTGTGCCTTTGTATTTAAAATGTAAGTCACCCAACCGATTCACATTTAAAAGGCAGTTATCCACTGCACTGAATAAAGGCCCAGTCCTGCTAGCTACTGAGTACCCTCAACTTCCACTGAACATCCTTGCAGGATGACAGAGGTTGTCCCACACTGGAAAAGAAGGGGTTAAAACAGCTCTGGGAGAGGACTGTTTTTAGAAGCCAGTTGAGACAAGGCTTAAGGCAGATGCCCATTGGGCCATATAAAATGGGCTTCAGGGCAGAGGAAGCTCAGTCTCTCTACAGATGTGAAGGGAGATGGACTAAGCTGCCTAACAGTCTAGTACTGCAGTCAGAGGAGGCTGGGAGAAGCCAGGGAGCCAGCAGGTTCCAGCCTGATTAACTCCTAGGCTCAAGTCCTGACTAAGGGACCCATGAGGGTACTAGGGTTGCAGAGGGCCAGCCAGGAGAATGAAAGCAGCAGCATGTCCAGTTTAGACTGCAATCTCCTCCTGGAGCAAGAGGCTAGACTAAGGATAGCAGTGGCTACTGAGTTTAGTGGTGGGATTAGGAGTAGCCATTCCCCGAAGGAGAGGAACCCAGAGTAGCTGCTCAGGAATGGGCAATTGCTAATTCCCTAGAGGGGGGGAGGGGGTGTCTACTTCAGTAAACTATTTTAAAATAACTAAATTTGACTTTAACCCCTGATATTGAAAAATCGAAATCAAAATTAGTCGGAGGCAGGCTCCGTTAATGTGGATGCTCTACCTTGACTTAGAGCCTCAGGAAGCACTGGGAGTAATTCCTTCAAATTACTCTAGGGCAGTGGTCTCCAACCTTTTCACGTCCAAGATCACTTTTTAAATGTCAGAACAAGCCAAGATCTACTACCCCATCCTTCCCCCAAAACCCCACCCCCTCCTTGAAGCCCCGCCCTCTGTTCTCCTCCTCTCCATCACTTGCTAGCCCCAGCCCTTATACACTCTCAGGGTAAGGAGGTTGGGAGTAAGATGGGCAGTGTGTGGATGGAGCAGGAGTGTTGCGGCAGAAGACTGAGGATGTGGGGCTGCAGGAGTTTGGGGATGTGAGAGGCTCAGGACAGGGGGTTCCAGTGTATGATCGGATCAGATCTAGGGTGGGCCGGGGGGGGGGGGGGGGGGGGGGGGAGATGGAGTGTTATGATGCTACGGCCAGATGGGGGCTTGGCCCCAATTGGGGGTTTGTTGGCCAGGCTTCATTTTTAAATAAAATTATATCATATCAAACACAAAAAGTTCCTGCATTGTCTTTATGAGAAGGGCAGGGAACCTGTTTTGAGTCGGGGTTACTGACCCACAGAAAAGTCAGTTGGGGTCACAAGTGAGATGCAAAAAAAACCCTCCTTCAACCCACCTCCCCTCCCGCCACCTCACAAATGTGGCCCCAACTGTGGTGGTGGGAGCAGGGGACATGGTACTGGGGAAGGGTGCTAGTGGGTGCTGGGGCAGAAGACAGGGTGCCAGTGGGTTCTGCGGCAGGGACAGCGAGTCCCCAGCATGCACCTCCTCTGGGGACGACCCCCCCCAGAGGAGGGAAGTCCAGTCACATGCCTCTTCCCGGGACTTCTAACCCCCCCGCCCACGTGGAGGAGGGAAGCCCCAGCGCACACCTCCTCTGGGGATTCCTCCCCCCTCAGAGGAGGGAAGCCCAGGCACACGCTTCTTCACAGGACTTCTAACTCCCCCTCCGCCCCCGCATGGAGAAGGGCAGCCCCGGTGCACACCTCCTCTGGGGACTCCTACCTCCCCCCCCCATGCAGAGAGTCCCCAGCGTGCCACAGCCCTGCTTTGTCGTACAGTGCCAGCTGTTTGGGGGAGGGGGAGCAGCCTGTGCACTTCCTCAAAACCCCAGAAGTGGCGCACAGCTGCTGGACTTCCATCCACGCTGCAGGAAGCCAG
Organism: Pelochelys cantorii; assembly: GCA_032595735.1. Lineage (NCBI taxonomy): Eukaryota > Metazoa > Chordata > Testudines > Trionychidae > Pelochelys > Pelochelys cantorii. The sequence continues at coordinate 33,038,781 of CM064331.1, forward strand.
CACTACCTCCCTCATTGCTGGAGGTAGGTAGTGGAGCTTCTTTGGCGTGGGGGGGAAGTATGGCGGGGGGGGGGGGGGTCCTGAACACCTCGCCATCAACTGGTCGGGGCTTCCCGATTGACGGATTGGTGACCACGGTTCTAGGGAGTAGTTATTTCAAACAGTGACACTGATGTGTCCACAGTAACGCTATTTCAAAATAACCATTCTGAAATTAGCATTATTCCCCGAGGAAAGTGAGAATTATTTTGAAATAATCAACCTATTCTTTCAAAATTATGGGCTTGGTAGTATGGACCTTCTGCTGATAAATTACACCTAACTTGGTTATTTTGAAGTAACACCTTAGTGTAGACCTGGGCTAAGAGACCACAGGAGGTACCACTACAGTGAATCCAACCTGTTACATGGGTTCAACTTTTTTCTGTACACTATCCTGACTGGTGTTTTCACTCCTCGTATATTCTGTGCAATGTCATCGGTATGCCAAGGTATACATATATGCTATAATGGTTTTGGTAAAACTGTGACAAAAAGTCCCCATTTCTAAATGTCCAAATACAAGTAATTACATGGAAGACTAAAGCCTTCATCTGATTCATTTAGAAAATTATGTGTTTTTCAAAATAGTCCAAATCTGTGTTTATGACTGACCTTAATGCCTTACTTCAAGCTGCTCTTTTATTTCAGCTTTTGTACATGTCCATCACCATTTTTTTCCAGTTTTTCATTACACTACAATAATATTTCAAGCAGAAAAACAAATAATGCTAAAATAGTTTTAATTGGCTGTTGTAATAAATCTTTCAAACAAAGTCTTAACAACTGTCATTTCATATGCTGGATGCTATTGTCACTCTAACCCTAATGGTGACAGCAGCGATACACCAGTGTTTATACTCCAAAGACAATTGGACTCGAATATGTGAGCTAAAGGAGAATCTCCTTGGCCAGTTAGTTGAACAGTGTCCATTGCACACTACTGAACACTTCTGATTCCATTCAGTATGCAACCATTGCCTTCTGATAGCTCATATAAAAATTGTAAACTCTCGAGTATGGTTTTATATTTAATTCTGTAAAAAGGCATATGTACTTACAATACAAAAGGCAAACTCTGATAACATTACTCACACTAATACCTTAGTCCATAAAAAGTTCCATTTACTTCCATAAAATTCTCAGGGATAAAATTAAGAATGAATAAAGGTTCCACATTCCAAGGCCACAATAAAAATTAGGATCAATTTGCTTAAAAAAAAAGCAAGTATAAACAGGCACAGAGGAACAAATTAATGGAGCCAAATAGTCCACATTTTCCAGGCCCTCACCTTACCCAGGCTTTAGGAACTATGCAGATATTTGGAAGGTGGAAAGGTAGCTTTGTGGAACACACTAGCATCCCAATTAGCTACTTTCACTCTACTGTTTGCACAGTGCATTGGCTCTCTTTTTGCTGTCCATGGTGAGAAAAATTAAATCACTTTTGAGCCTTTATTTACCCACCTGTATAGCGGATATAAAATAAGCCTGACATTACAGGGGTGTTGTGAAACTTAGTGCATTAATATTTCTACATGTCTTTAGATCTTTGTACAAGAAATACTGATACGATTTTCTTTCAATATATATTACATTATATAATTGCATACATTAGCAACATGGAAGTCATAATTAGAGCTGGGTGCAAATTTTTAAACAAATGTTTCTCCATCTGAAAATGCCCATTTCTGAAACCAAAACTTTGTACAGAAACTTATTGGTTTAGTTAGGAAGGTTCTTCAAGTCCAGGAATGTTTGTTCAAAATAGCTAAGGAGGCGAAGGCACTAGACTACTGGTTATTCTGAGGTAGGTGGGTGTCTTGCTCTCACTGCAAAAAGCTTTGTAAGGTCTCCGTTATGTTCTGATGTGGAATTAAAACAAGTGTTGAAAAATTGATTTTTTTTTTCAATGAAGCAGAGTTCATAGCATGCTGTGAAGGCATAGCCTAAACATATCAAACTACAATGAAAGAATAGTTTGCAAATTAAACAGACATAGATCATTCCCCCCATTTAAAAAAAGCCATAAGTTTGCAGCTTTATATGAAAAGTTGAATAACCACACATCACAAATACTTTGCTCATAGAGAATTTCTAAATGTTAAGCTTTCATTCCAAACCTAAACAAAAACAAAGTTTGAAACATCAAAACGTAAACAAAACAGAATTTTTTTGTTTCTCCACACATTGCTAAATGTAAATTCCTTGAGGTGGGAACTGTCTTTTTACAGTGCCTAGCCTCCTGATGTGGGCCCACTGGTGCTGCTGGAATACTACCACCAACTCATCAGGCAGACTGGCAAAGACCTGAGCACGTCAGCTGGCAGGTAACCAGAGAGGTAGACAAGGAATATTTTTAGTTTGACAAATTGACATTTTCCAGTGGAGAAGCCCATTGTCAGACAACTTCCAACCAGCTCTAATTAATATGCAAACATAAGATAGAAGCAATAGATAGATACAGACAGATATGGTAGCACAAGGAAACAAGTCAGGAAAACTGTTCAGCTTGAAAAAGCAGTGGTTATGGCACACACTAATACTTGTAAAAAAGTCACAATAAACTGTAGTGGACATGCAACTAGTTTTCTTCTGCAAATATTAGCATATAAAGAGAATGAGTTCTTAACACTCCATGAAGGAATTGCCCTCCATAGGGATATAAGAAGTGCTACCAGACCATTTGTTGTTTAAGTTTATCCATGTTGAGAGTCTGAGGGATTCCAGAACTCCTGACTATGATTTTCCTGTCAGTTTCACAGGAAATAAGAGTTTATAGTCTCTGCTAGATTTACATAGTGAGAATTTTCTGAGTCTGGTATGTTATATGGGGAAAAAGAGGTTAAAATGTTAATTGGTATTTTTCTATCCCTCACCTTCCAAATGGTCTTATGAATTTCCATCCATTAATGGAATTAAAATTTTAATTGCCTTCTTTCTTGACAAAAATTTTAAAGTGTCCTGGGACACATGACCTGCATACAAATTAAGCTGAAGTGAGATCTGGATTTTTTTGGCAACAGTACAGTTAGACTCTGATAGTTAAATCTGAGTTTATAAAGATCATCATTTTGTACTCTGCATATTTCCTAACCATAACTATGGCATGAGTTATTTAATAAAATTCCTTACATCAGGTAACAGTCTCTTAAATTGGCATATTGTGCCTTCACTTGTTTTATAAGATGTTGAATGCAATTGCCAAAAGTAGTTTGATAGAGGCACAGCTGTATCAATTTATGCTGCAAACTTAGATTCCAATCTTGAAAAGCCTGAATACCTGCTACCAGCTAGGGTGCTTACAGTTGGAAATAACTACTATGCCTGGTAGTAAATGTTTGCAGGATTGACAGTTAGGAATGACAATGTATATTAAAGATGTAATCAGGTGAGCAGATCATTTACTAACGCTGAAGTTCATACTGATCAAATTCTGAAGCACAACCAAAGTAATCAAATTCTACAACTCAGCAACACCAAGTAATTCATACTTTCCATATGGATTTGGCTGTAATCTACAACAGATGATTTTTGGATTTGTTTTTTAAAAAAGACTGTATAAACTGTTATGCACCTATATTGTATCTGAGTTAACATCTCTCTTGTCCTAAGAACTGCTCTGATTATATCCATACTTAAAGACAAAAGTCATCTTATATGGCACTAATCATCTGATGAAAATTATCAAATTGGATAGCAAGATTCTAGCAAAAGTACTAGTGAATACACTGGCAATGAAATTCTTAAAACTGTGTGTATCCTAGCCAAGTTTAAGTTATATAGTCATGTTATTAATAGCTTCCCAGTGCTACTAGTTTGAACAAATAAGACTTCAACAGTGCCACAGAGATACAGTGCATTCAATAAAGAGAAGGTTTGCACTTTCCCAGGAGCTCTGTTTTTAATAGAACTAGCTAGCAGTTAACAGCTGATTAAGTGGCAGAAGGCCTTTGGAAAAAAAGGAATGCCATTGGGATAATCCAAACAGGGCAGGGAGAAAAAAAGTAAAGGGAAAGCACAAAGAAAATAAAAAGTGATGCTTCTGGTTCGCACACATCCTCTAAAACAATATGGACAACTGACAAACATTTGTATTGCCAAAAGCCTTTACAGAAGTGACAAACGCAGTGAGCAAAATTATACCTGAAAAATTGTACCAGTGGTTTGATTTAATTCTAAAACTCTCATACCACAAAATGGACTAACTTCTCAAGCATATATGTAGGTAAGAGGAATCTATCAGGAGTAAGTCCTGTTTCTCCATTCCTTTTGGGCCTCCCTATGGAAGCTCTAGCAACTACAAGTGGCAGGATGAACAAAATGTTGGACTAAAGTATTTGGGTATGTGGTTGGATTCTCTGTTGGAATATAGTGTTGATCTAAGCACTTTATGATTTCCATCGTATAAGGGGAATTACTAGGGAGCACAAAGCCACTATAACTCATCTCCCTGAAAATGCTCAATTGTTCCTTAGAATGTATTTTCATGTGTTTTAAGTTAAGTTTAATGTTAAGCATCAAAAGCAGTCTGGGTTCTACCACTTCCCTTGAACACCTATTCCACAGCCTAATACACTGAATTGACAAACCAACACGACAAGGAATTATAGGGTACAAAAGTAGCATTACAGTAAAAATCAAAATAAGGATCTCACTCAGTTACACAGGAGAGGAGATTATGTGAGCTACAATAAAAGGAACTTTCTAATATTTTTTCAGTAGGAGAGGTGCGCTGTGCCCAAGTGCCCAACCCCCCCCCCCCCCGGAAGAAGCTAGAATTTTAACCTGCTTAACCCACTAGTTATCCAGTTATATTTCACACTAGACAAAGGAGATCATCATATAAGTGCACCCTGCCTCCATTGTAATGCTTGGCTGCAAGCTTCTACAGGAGCTGTATTTCCAGGTGTTCTCTATTGTAGCTCTCCCTGAAAGTTATCCTCCCTACCCCTTAAAGAACTGTTCCACAGTAAGTAAGGAAAAAAACAGCATTAGCACTGCATTAGCTTGTGCTTCCAACAGACTCTGGGTGAAGCAAAAATCCAAAGGAGTCAATCTGCTTTCCCAATTCCACCCACCTAATCAGAGCTACAATTCCATGAAGTCCCACAAAGGCTTCTGCAGGGACTAGGGAAAGACATGGCTTCTTTTTCTCTATATGGACACATCTGGAACACAGGGCCATAAGCCAGTTCACACAACTGTGCTATCAGTTTGCATACTAGTATGATTTTTTTTTAGCAAAGCTATTGCAGTTAGTTATGTTCCTACAGAGTTATACTACACAAGCAGGTATACAGACATTCATAGAATCATAGAACCGCAGAGCTGGAAGAGACCTCAGAAGGTCATCAAGTCCAGCCCCCTGCCCTAGGCAGGACCAATCCCAACTAAATCAACCCAGCCAGGGCTTTGTCAAGCCGAGACTTAATCTCTAGGGATGGAGACTCCACTACTTCCTTAGGTAACCCATTCCAGTGCTTCACCACTCTCCTAGTGAAATAGTTTTTCCTAATATCCAACCTGGACCTTTCCCACCACAACTTGGAGACCATTTTCCCTTGTTCTGCCATCTGTCACTACTGAGAACAGCCTTTCTCCATCCTCTTTGGAACCTCCCTTCAGGAAGTTGAAGGCTGCTATCAAATCCCCCCTCACTCTTCACCGCTGCAGACTAAAACAGACCCAACTCCCTCAGCCTCTCCTCATAGGTCATATGCTCCAGTCCCCTAATCATTTTGGTTGCCCTCCGCTGGACCCTCTCCAATGCGTCCACATCCTTTCTGTAGTGGGGGGCCTAGAACTCGATACAATACTCCAGATGTGGCCTCACAAGAGCCAAATAAAGGGGAATAATCACTTCTCTGGATCTGCCAGCAATGCTCCTCCTAATGCAACCTAATATACCATTAGTCTTCTTGGCTACAAGAGCACACTGTTGACTCATATCCAGCTTCTCATCAACTGTAATCCCCAGGTCCTTTTCTGCAGAACTACTATTTAGCTGGTTGGTCCCCAGCCTGTAACAATGCTTGGGATTCTTCCATCCCAAGTGCAGGACTCTGCACTTACCCTTGTTGAACCTCAGATTTCTTGTGGTCCAATCCTCCAATTTGTCTAAGTCACTCTGGACCCTATCTACCTCTCCCCCTAGCTTTGTGTCATTTGCAAACTTGCTGAGGGTGCAATCCATCACCTCATCCAGGTCGGTAAAGATATTGAACAAAACCCGTCCTAGAACCGAAGCTTGGGGCACTCCGCTAGAAACCGACCGCCATCCTGACATTGAGCCGTTGATCACTACCCGGTGGGCCCGACCTTCTAGCCAGCTTTCTATCCATCTTACCGTCCATTTATCCAATCCACGTTCCCTTAACTTGCTGGTAAGAATATTGTGGGAGACATCATCAAAAGCCTTGCTAAAGTCAAGGTATATCACATCCACTGACTTTCCCATGTCCACAGAGCCAGTTACCTCATCATAGAAGCTAATCAGATTGGTCAGGCACGACTTGCCCTTTGTGAATCCATGCTGACTATTCTTGATCACTTTCCCCTCTTCCAAGTGCATCAAAATGGATTCCTTAAGGATCCCTTCCATGATTTTTCCAGGAATCGAGGTAAGACTGACCGGCCTATAGTTCCCTGGATCGTCCTTCTTGCCTTTTTTGAAGATGGGCACTACATTTGCCTTTTTCCAATCATCCGGGATCTCTCCCGATCTCCACGACTTTTCAAAGATAATGGCCAAAGGCTCCTCAATGACATTTGCCAACTCCTTCAATACCCTTGGATGCATTAAGTCCAGACCCATGGATTTGTGTACGTTTAGCTTTTCTAAATAGTTCCTAACCTGTTCTTTACTCACCAAGGGCTGTCCATTTTCATCCCAACTTGCGTCACTTAGCGCATTAGTCTGGGAGCTGACCTTGTCCGTGAAGACAAAGGCAAAGAAAGCATTGAGTACTTCAGCTTTCCCCACATCATGTCATTAGGTTACCTCCATCCAGTAGGGGCCCCACACCCTCTGATCACCTTCTTGTTAACATGCCTGTAGAAACCTGTCTTGTTATCCTTCACATCCTTTGCCAGTTGCAATTCCAATTGTGCTTTTTGCCTTCCTGATAACCCCCTGGTATTCTCGAGCTATACATTTACACCCCTCCCTGGTCATTTGTCCAAGTTTCCACTTTTTGTAAGCTTCCTTTTTGTGCTTAAGTTCACCAAGGATTTCCCCTGTAAGCCAACCCGGTCTCCTACCATGTTTTCTTCTCTTGCTACACATTGGGATGTTTTCTTTGTACCTTCAATAAGGCTTCTTTAAAATTCCTATCTGTTTGTGAATGTGTATTAAACAAGTTTACAATTTTACATTTAACAGTCCTACAGAAAATAGTTGTAACTTTGTTTCCATACTGAATATATCTAATGTGGTAAAGTGCAGCCTTCTACAACCAATGCTATATATGTTCAAACCTAAACAAAAACAAAAACCACCAACCCCATCATCTCCCCACCACCTAAATGCACACCTATGGATGGGGGGCGGGGGAAGGAAGAGAGCAGAGGTGGTAGACGACCCAGGGCCTGGCGATTGAAAAGGGCACAGAAGTGGTAACCACCGGAGCCCGGGGTCCTTTAAATTGGTGCTGGAGTATCACATGCTGTGGTCCATATGGCTCTGAGGACTGGTTGCAGGGGTGGGAGGGGAGCAGCCATAGCATGGCACATTCTGGGTGGTACTGGGGGTAGACTGCCTCAGCCCCATCTCTTTTGCCTGAGTTCCCACTCCTTCTGAGAGCATTGAACTGCCCCCTTGTCCCAGGAGCCTGGCAAATATGTCAGTCCCCCTGCCTACATGCAATGACTGTCTCAAAGTCTCAATGAATTGGAGCTGTATTTCTGGAGATTAGTCCATAAAGCAAAGTATTTCTGGAACTTAATAGTTCTTTAATGGCATTTTTAAACTGCTAGTGGAATTTACATCAAATCAATATTAACTGCAGTCACCATTTTAGAAATATATTTTAAATCTCTCACTATTTTAATCAATGGAGAGGATGATTACTGTTGTGTTATTTTATGATTGGTTTGTTGGAATCAACAGCATTTTTGCCAGACTTCCACAATTCACTTGGAGCTGTAAATGAACACTTGATACCTTTAAAGAAAACGTCTGAAAAATATGGGCAGCTTGTTGAGAAAATATTACTGAGCCTCGGTGAGAGTCTACATACTTTGTTATCCTTTTGTTTTTATAATTTATTATATATTTTGTTTTCTGCAATATATTGACATTTGTCCTTAGTATATCACATGTGACTTGGTTTCAATAGCTCAAAGTCTATAAAAATTCTTCTTAGAAACTGCTGGTAATTATGTTTACTTAAGAATTGTAGGTCTCCTTACCAGTAACACTTTTTGGTTAGCTTGGTGATACTTTTCCAGACTATTAAATGTCTTTCTTCACAATCATTATCTGATTTATAAAAAACACTTATAAAAAATTGTCTCCCCTTCCTCACTAATTAGGGATATGCAATTTGTTTACAATCAGCAAACAGGTTTTATACCAGAAGTCCTCAAACTGTGGGTTGGTACTTCAATGTGTGCTGTGACCCCATTTTCATGGAATCACCAGGACTTGCACAGACTTGCTGGGCTCAGGGCCAAAGATGAAGCCTAAGGGACTCCACCCTTGCATTTAATTTCAAAAAAGGGAATTACACAAAAATGAGGAGGTTAGTTAAACAGAAATTAAAAAGGCACAGTGACGAGAGCCAAATCCCTGCAAGCTGCATGGAAACTTTTTAAAGACACCATAATAGAGGCCCACATTAAATGTATACCCCAAATTAAAACACATAGCAAGAGACCTAAAAAAGTGTCACCGTGGCTTAACCACCATGTAAAGGAAGCAGTGAGGGACAAAAAGGCATCTTTTAAGAAGTGGAAGTCCAATCCTAGTGAGATAAATAGAAAGGAACAAACACTGTCAAATCAAGTGTAAAAATGAAATAAGAAAAGCAAAAAGATTGAGGAACAGCTAGCCAAAAACTCAAAAAGAACTAACAAAATGTTTAAGTACATTAGAAGCAGGAAGCCTGCTAAAAACCTGTGGGTCCCCTAGACAATCAAACTATAAAAGGCGCAATCAAAGACGATAAAGCCATTGCGGAGAAACTAAATGATTTCTTTGCTTCAGTCTTCACGGCTGAGGACGTTGGGGAAATTCCCAAATCTGCACCGTCCTTTGTGGGTGATGAATCTGAGGAACTGTCCCGGATTGAAGTGTCATTAGAAGAGGTTTTGGAACAAATAGAAAAACTTAATGTTAACAAATCTCCGGGACCGGATGGCATTCATCCAAGGGTTGTAAAAACTCAAATGGGAAATTGCTGAACTATTATCTGTGGTTTGTAACCTATCCCTTAAATCGGCTTCCGTACCTAATGACTGGAAGGTAGCCAACGTGACACCAATATTTAAAAAGGGCTCTAGAGGCGATCTGGGCAATTACAGACCGGTAAGTCTAACTTCAGTACCGGGCAAATTAGTCGAAACAATAGTAAAGAATAAAATTGTGAAGCATGTAGAAGAACATAATTGTTGGACAAAAGTCAACATGGTTTCTATACAGGATTTCCCTTTCTTACTAATCTATTAGAGTTCTCTGAAGGGGTTAACAAACATGCGGACAAGGGGGATCCAGTAGATATAGTATACTTAGATTTTCAGAAAGCCTTTGACAAGGTCCCTCACCAAAGGCTCTTGTGTAAATTACATGGCCATGGGATAAGAGGGAAGGTCCTTTCTTGGATTGAGAACTGGTTAAGAGACAGGAAACAAAGGGTAGGAATAAAGGGTAAATTTTCAGAATGGAGAGGGGTAACTAGTGGTGTCCCCCAAGGGTCAGTCCTAGGACCAATCCTGTTCAACTTATTCATAAATGATCTGGAGAAAGGGGTAAGCAGTGAGGCAGTAAAGTTTGCAGATGATACCAAACTGTTTAGGATAGTCAAGACAGAAGCAGACTATGAGGGACTCCAAGAAGTTCTCACCAAACTGAATGATTGGGCAACAAAATGGCAAATGAAATGTAATGTGGATAAGTGTAAAGTAATGCACATCGGGAAAAATAACCCCAACTATACGTACAGTATGATGAGGGCTAATTTGGCTATGACAAATCAGGAAAGATCTTGGAATTATCGTGGACAGTTCTCTGAAAACTTCCACGCAGTGTGCAGCGGCGGTCAAAAAGGCCAATAGGAAGCTAGGAATTAAGAAAGGGATAGAAAATAAGACCCAGAATATCTTACTGCTCCTGTATAAAACTATGGTACGCCCACATCTTGAATACTGTGTACAGATGTGGTCTCCTCACCTCAAAAAAGATATTTTGGCCTTGGAAAGGGTTCAGAAAAGGGCAACTAAAATGATTAGGGGGTTTGGAACGGGTCCCATATGAGGAGAGGTTAAAGCTACTGGGACTTTTCAGTTTAGAAAAGAGGAGACTGAGGGGGGATATGATAGAGGTATATAAAATCATAAGTGGTGTGGAGAGGGCCGATAAAGAAAAGTTATTTATTAGTTCCCTAAATAGAAGAACTAGAGGACACCAAATGAAATTAATGGGTAGCAGGTTTAAAACTCATAAAAGAAAGTTCTTCTTCACACAGCGTGTAGTCAGCCTGTGGAACTCCTTGCCAGAGGAGGCTGTGAAGGCTAGGACTATAACAGAGTTTAAAGAGCAGCTAGATAATTTCATGGAGGTTAGGTCCATAAAAGGCTATTAGCCAGGGAATAAAATGGTGTCCTTGGCCTCTGTTTGTCAGAGGCTGGAGCGGGATGGCAGGAGACAAATCGCTTGATCACTGTCTTCGGTCCACCCTCTCTGGGGCACCTGGTGCTGGCCACTGTCGGCAGACAGGCTACTGGGCTAGATGGACCTTTGGTCTGACCCAGTACGGCCATTCTTATGTTCTTATGTTCACCCTGAGTGGCAGAGTTCAAGTTACAGGCCTCATGGCTCGGGCTGAAGCCTGTGGGCTTTGATTTTGACTGTCCCTGGGTGGGGAAGAGGTCAATGTCAAATTCCTGGATCTGGTCAAGAACAGCAAGCCATATATTTTAAACTACAAGTCAAGTACAGTGAACTGAAACACATTTACTTTGATGAAAAATGCTTGATAGGTGATACCAGGTACATGAATTATAAGTGCAAAGTTAAGCACAGGGATGGGCAATAATTTTTGAAGGGGGGGGGGGTCCACTTCAAAAATTTTTGAAGTGGTTGCAGGCTTCCCTGGAAGGGGGCAGGGCCTCAGGCAGAAGGAGAGGGCCTTTAAATAGCAGAAGTTGAAACGGCTCATACCTCTCTGGTGGCTTCCAGGCAATGCATTAGCAGCGGGGCCAGGAGTTGTGAGCCTTTTCAACTGCTTCTATTTAAAGCGTTCGTGGGGGAGATGTGGGCCCTTTAAATAGAAGCAGTTGAAAAGGCTTGCAACTCTTGGCCCTGCTGCTAATACATTGCCTGGGAGCTGGGGAGATGAGACACCTTTCAACTACTTCTATTTAAAGGGCTCACACCTTCCCTGCAGTTTCTAAAGCATTGCCTGGCAGCCATGGGGAAGGTGTGAGCCATTTAAATAAAACAGCTGAAAGGGCTCGCGCCTTCTCTCTCCCAGGCAATGTGTTAGGGGGTGGGGCCGGGAGCTGCCATGCAGGCTGAATGAAAGAGCTTGGTGGACTGGATCCCGTGCGCTGGCAGGCTCTTGCCCAGCCCTGGGTACGCGTTTGAAATTCAACTCTGTATGTATAAACTACCCTTTGGGATAACTCAGCTCTGGAGTGGCTGAAACATTTCATGTCACAGGCAGGTTACAGGCTTAGTAAGCTGTACAACTGATCCACAGAGTCTCTAGAGAAGAGGTACAGAATCCTCCAGAGTTGTATCTTCCCTATAGTCACACACTTTAACTGGTCTGTGGAAAAGGTTTACTAATGGTACTTCACTTTCTTCAACACTCACTTTCCCCTAGCTATTTAATCCTAGCTCTAAAGAGTCATTTTTGTACTCCTGACAGCTTTCACAGCATAAAGCAACAACTGTTGTTTACATTTCAGGAACAGGCAGAGCAGGAAGGATAATGTTATGAGAAAATTTTGGTAACTCAGTAACACTAATGTAGGCATTCTAAATCCTAGTGTTTGGCACTGAGGCATCATATTAGAAATATAGAACACACAAGTGCTGCTAATAAATATACTAGGAACAATTTTTATATTCATCTTGCTTGGTACTTCCTTCACCCTCTGACCATTTTAGACATGATTCTCACCAGTAGGGAGGAACTGGTAGCAAATCTGAATATGGAAGACAATTTGGATGAATGTGATTATGAAATGATAGATCAGATGATTCTAAGGAAAGGAACAAGAACAACAGACTTCAAAAAGCAGACTCACTCAGAAAACTCGTAAGTAAGGTCCACAGGAAGAAAATCTAAGGAGAACAGGAATTTAAGAAAGCTGGCAGTTTCTCAAGGAGACAATATTAAAGGCTCAACTGCAAATACCCCAATGCAACAAAGAATCATAAGAGGAAGACTAGTAAGAGGCCAATATGGCTCCATCTGCACCTCTTCAATGATCTGAAAATCAATATGGAACTCCTACAAAAAGTAGAAACAAAGATAAATTGCAAAGGAATAATAGAAATAAATAACCACAAAATCAGAAGGGCCAAGGCACAAACAGAATTAGTTGCATCTAGCAAAGGACATAGAAGACAATACAAGTTTCCTTAAAAACAGGAGTAAAATAATATAAAAAAAATGAAGGATCTACTGCTTGATCTAAAGGAAGACTTATTTATTGGTGTGTACTTGTGTTATGGCAGTAAATTCCACAGCTACTTGCTAAGCACTGATAGAATGGTAGGGCATTAGGATGGGGCATGTGGTCTAGTAGTTAGAGTGGTAATTGGTTAGAGACAGGATAGCCTAGTGCACAGGTTTGGCTCATTCCATCTGCAAGTCAATATGGAGAAGGACTCATTTCTGCTAAGTTAAGTTAGACTAGGATTTGGTTTCCAGTTCTTATATTAGTGTGCAACCTCTCAATTTATTTATAACAAAAGGAATTATACTTGTTTCCTTTCTACAGTAGCGTAAGAGAGACTTCGATCAATACTAAGGGCAATCAAGGGCACAGATATATAAATAGCAGTTGGCAGAAGTGAGAGCAGAACTTAGTCTCTCTACTCCCAGCTCAGCCACTACATTTTCCTCTAGACACCAGGAAAGTGCAATATTTGGCTAGACAAATCCCTCACTCTCTCACATCTGCAGGACATTATCTGACTAGACAGGTCATTGGAAGAGAGATCCAGATTCATCAGAAGTATGAGATGTGCCTCAAATGTCAGTGCCTTTGGGAACTCTATGGGGCTTACTTGCAAAAGAGACAGGTAGCATCTCTAACTGCTCTCGAAACACAGGACAGCTTTGGAAGATCTGATATTCAGAAGTCAAATAATTTGCCTGTTCCTCTCCAAAAACTTTTCCCTGCAAAGTCCCGCAGGCCTCCAGACTCTTTTCCCCCCCCCCCCCCCAATAGCTATATGAGACCATTGGGAGCAATAGTGAGATACCATGTGCTTAGCTGCCACTAGTATGCTGATGAAATTCATCCATCTCTCTCCATTCTCTACCAATATAACCATTTCCACTATCTGAATGACTACTTGAAATTAGTTCTTGGATAAAGAGAAGCTGGCTCAGACTGAACCTGGACAAGACTAAGTGATGCCGGTAGAAAAGGAAAATAATGTCATCCCCACCTTCTATCTAAAGACATATAGCCCCCATTCAGAGTGATGCTAAACCTTTTAAATTGTGTAGTTGGTTCATAGACAGTTACACAGGGTTGGTGACAACAGCTATTTAATGTTTTTTTTTTAAATCAATGATCTTTGTATGTCTGATCCTTCTCCATGATTCATTGTTTCCTATTAATATCTAGATTAGCTAAAATTGAGTTCTTTTGTGTAGTTATCTTAATGGTATACAGCCACTGGTATTCATTTTCACTTATTTGTTGAAAAGATCTTCATTCAATCAAAAACAGTCTCAGCAGTTTTATACAAAATCCAGCATGTAACATGATTAATTAGGGGATATCTGCAGTGTTCATTAATTACGTGAGTATATATATATGTGTAAGGAGCTCACTCCTTGATGAACTGCCCAGATGCTGCCTTGCTCATGAGACCTGCAAGGTACCAAAGATTTTATTATCTCTCTTCTCCCATCCTATGATGGGAGCAGACATTGCATGAAAGACCATGTTATTTGAGCCAAAAACAGACCTCAGTCAAAGCATGCATATGAAATCCTAATCCACCTCTTCCTTTCATTTCTTATGCCCATTTGTTCTTCAGCATCAGTCCTTCTGTCCTGGTACTCTGCTTCTTTCACTACTCCAGGTTTAGAGTAGGGGTTAAAAAAAAGAAGAAAAGCAATCTAAGATAGGATATAGAAAGGGGGAAAATAGATCAGCAGAGCGAGAAATTACATAGAAAGACTACAGTTCTGTTCAGTCTCCTACTAATAAGGGCTCCAATAGCATCAATGCCACATATTAAAAAGCAAGAATCAGACCTCAAAGAATTGTAAGAGTGGCTTAGAAATCACAAGATTTTAAAAACCAGTACATTTTTATATTATTTTATCTTTTGACACTTGAGTCTTTAGGTTCAGTATTAAACATACAACAGCAAACTATTGCTATGTGAAGAAAAGATAGAATAGTAAGACACCAATATGGTGCCATAAGGATCTCTTCAATAACCTGAAAAATTTATTAAGAATTCTACAAAAAGTAGGAACATGGACAAATTGCTAAGAAGGAGTATAAAATAAAAAGCAGAAGCATGTAGGGACAAAATCAAAAAGGCTAAGGCACACAGCAAGTTACAGTTAGCAAGGGACATAGAACATCATTTTATTATCTTTTATCAATACATTAGGAACAATAAAAAGATGGAGAAGGTAGCTCTACTATTTAGTGTGGAAGGAGATTTAATAATGGATGACCTCAAGAAAGGTGAGGTGTTTATTGCCTATTTTGCTTTAATCTTCAATACATGATGACTAGCTATTTAACGCAATATTAACAAGGGTGAAGGAATCAAAATGAGGAAAGAACAGATTAGAGACACTAGATGAATTCAAGTTAGTAGGGTCTGATGAAATTCACTGTGTCAGTGATTTTCTTGAATAACTCCTAGAGAATGAGGTCCCAGAGAACTGGAGATGAGTAAATACAGTACCAATCTTTTAAAAGGTGAACCAAGAGAACCTGGGAAATTATAGACCAGTTGGACTACCGGTAACTTCAACATCTGGAAAAACACAGGAAAAAATAATTAAATAACCACTTTGTAAGCACCTGGGGCTAATGAGTTAATAAGTAATAGACAAATGGCTTTCAAGAATAAATCATACCACACCAATTTTCCTTCTTTGGCAGGATTGCTGACTTAGTGAATGGTGGAAAGCTGTGATATATCTTGATTTTAATATAGTTTTAGACATACATGTCATTTTCATAATCAACCAAGGAAATGTGATCTAAATGAACTATGAGATGGGTGCTTAACTGATTGAAAGACTGTACTCAAAGAGTAGTTATTTATGGCTTGATGTGATGGCTTATACAAACTCCACATTGGAGAAGGAGTTAAGTAAGGAGCAGCTCTTAGGGCATATCTAGACTACTGAGTTTTTTCGAAAAAAGTGGCCTGCTGTCGCATTCTTTCAAAATTAAATCGAAAGAATGCAGCTTTTTTTCCCCTCAAAATTGGTAAACTACCTTTACCAGGAAGCATGCCTTTTTTTGAAAGAGCTCTTTCGAAAAAAGGCATTCTTGAACACAAACAGGGCTTTTTCAAAAGAGATCATCTAGATTGCCTGTGTGCTCTTTTTCGAAAAAGTGGCTCACTTTTTCAAAACCCTTGTGGCTGTCTAGACTCTTTCCGAAGAGACTTGCAGTCTAGACATACCCTCAGTCGATGTAGCCCGGAAGCAGAGCAGCTCAGCTGGCAACGGAAGGGACTTGTGCATTTTGGAGAAGTACCTGGGGAGCGCTTGCTGCCTGAGGCTTGGAAATACTGATATTGCTAAGCTAGCAACAGAGGTACTGGTGAGTTTTGATGATTACAGACTTTAATTTTGTGTTAGTGTAACTCACATAGCTGCTGGGTGTGTTGTACTGTCCCACCCAGTGGCACCAAGAGCAGTTAGAGAATACAAAGTCTGCTCTACAGCCTTAGCTGAGAGCCAGCTGGCTTTTAGCTCACGTTGCAGAGGCTCATGCACTAAGCTCCAGAGGTCCCAGATTCGCTTCCACCTGTTAGCGTTACAAGTGGGTGCTAGTGCAGTGGTTTCTAACCTGTGGGTTAGGACCCCAAAGTGGATCACAACCCCATTTTAATGGGTTTGCTGGGGCCGGCATTAGACTTGCTGGGGCTTGGGGCTCAAGCCAAAGTCTGAGCCCCTCAGCCCAGGGCTGACACCCTTAAGTTTTGGTGCTCCCCATGATGGTGGAGCTTGGACTTCAGACCCACTTCTCATGGTCACCCTGATTTCTAGTGCAGTCCTGCTGGGGGTCTGTCCTGGGTCTGATACTAGTGAATATTTTCATTATTGACTTGTATATGCTCTACTGCATTATCATTTTATAATTTGCAGATGACACCTAGCTGGGAGCTGTTGTAAGCATTTTGGAGGACAGGATTTGAATTCAAAACAAACTTGACAAATTTGAAAACAAGTGTAAGATTCTATTCTTAGGAAAGAAAAATCAAATGCACAAGTACAAAATGCTGACATAGGGTGCGTCTACACTGCACTCAACTGGAAATAAGCTACGCAATTTGAGCTATGCAAATTGTGTAGCTTATTTTGAAATAGCTTATTTCAAAATCTGGTGCTGTCTATCCAACACCAAATTTCGAAAGAGCTATTCCAAAACATCCCTTAATCCTTGTGGAATGAGGTTTACAGGGATGTCAGAACAGCGAACTTATTATATTTCAAAATAATGGGCTCGTTCAAAAGACACAGAATAACTGTTTCAGGGTTACCAGAAATATCCCGAAATAGTGCCACAGTGTATGCATACCCTAACTGTCCATGCAGCAGTATTGCTGAAAAAGATACAGGGTTTCAAGTGAATCACAGTTTGAGTGAGGTAACAATACATTTTAGAAAGAGGCTAATATCATACTGGGGTATATTAATTGGAGTGTCATAAATAAGAGACTGAAGGTAATTATCTTGCTCAGTTGGAATACTATGTCCAGTTCTGAGCACTGTTCCTTAAGACAGACAAGAACCAACTGGAGAGAATACAGAGCAAAGCAACAAAAAAAGTTGAGAAAAACCTGACCTATGAAGAAAGGTTAAAAATATCGGGTATGTTTTTCCTAAGAAAAGACGACATATCAGGGGACTCAACAGTTTTCAGATAAGCTAAAGGCTATTAAAACGAGGATGGTGGTCAACTGTTCTCCATATCCACTGAAGGTAAGACATAATATAATGGACTTAATTTGCAGCAAGGGAGATTTAGGTTAGATATTAGGGGGAAATCTTCCAACTGTAAGAATAGTTAAGCTCTAGATCAGGAAGACAGTCAAACTTCAATCATTAGAAGTTTTTTACAACACCTATCTGGTATTGTCTAGATTTACTTGATCCTTTCCCATAGAAGGAGATGGGATTAGATAGCTTCTCACAATCCTTTCTAGCCCTACATTTCTGTTATTCTATTTTTATGCTTCCCTCTCCCCCTTATTTTTTAAAAATGAAAGACAAGATTTTCACATGAACTTTATCATAAAACTTGTGCTATATAGTGTTTTGCTTAAAGTCATAAGAGCTGGCAGCACTGAAATGCCAACAGGAAATCCACAGAATACCTAATAAATCTTCTCTCTCATATGGCAACACAGGGGGTAGGAGGGATGGAGGAGAAGAGAAAATCTAGAATCTGGGAATCTGCCAGTCCTTAGTCTTGTCCCTGATCAGAAAGAGAACCCTCTCACCTAGCCCAATACATCTTACTCTGCAACACTGAAGAGTCTGCCTCACAGCTCTTCTAGGCATCTGGAACTCTGCAATTCTCTTAACAGTTCTAATTTCCTTGTTTGTCAGCATTCCAGGCCAGACTACCGGTAGAGAGATAGCACCTGTGAGTGGTGTACAAAGAGTCCAAGGCACAAGGCTGGGAGAGGCTTCCACATCATATCCCAGACTTTGAAAGACATTGTATTGGTTAGTGGAATCAGAGTAACATGAAGTACTAATTATCCACATAGACCTTTTATCACCAAAAGGTTAGCTAATACAAATCAACACTAGTGGAGACAAGATAGTTAAAACTAGGAACTACTTAAATAGTTAAGTGTTAATTGTTATTGATGCTGGGGGATCCTAAGACTTACCATGTTAAAATTGCAAATGCCTTGCCTTTGCTAGAATTTTGCTTTGTGATATCCTAGTAAAAAATAGTTCGAGACAGAGCTGATCAAATCTTGAGCAGTAGGCAGTTTCCTAGTTTATACTAAAATAAAGACTAAAATAGAAAACCAGTACCACGTGATAAGCTGACCTGAAAACATGTTTAAATGCATCTTCAAAACTGAAGGGTTTGGGTTTTCTTCAATCAAGCTTTTATTTTCTGACAGGCAGTTGTTAGCAGGACATTTAGGAGATAATGAGTTATAAGTGGCTGAGTATGAAGCCATATGAAACCTCACAAAAATAAATGAGAGAAGTTATTAGTCTTATGTGTATATGGTTCCCTCACTCCCTGTGCCCTTGGACTGATCTCATTTTGCTCTTCAAATAGCTTTCCCATACACTCACAATTTAATATAAAATGAAGGATGTGGCTAGTCAGCAGTTTTCTCTGTGGAACTTTCAGGTATGGGTTGGTTATATTTTTCTGGTGTAAAACTAATTTACAGGGAGATTAAGTGCGCACATAGCTGGTATATTTAATGTCACTTCCTGTATTGCATTTACATTTCACTTCTGGGTACAAAATTAATAGTACTTCAGTTAAAAAATTGTTAAAAGTACTTCTAAAGCCAATTTTGAAGCTTTCTCCAGCTTCACCCTTAAATTCCCTGCCCCTGTTTCCCCACAGTAATATGGGAAAAGTTACTTATTTGCTCTACAGGGAGTTGAGGCTTAGCTAGCTAACTTTAAAGTGCTCTCAGGATGAAAAGTGTTAAACTAGATAATTTGCCTGCCAACTAACACTAGCTCAGAGAAGACACCAAACTGAGACACCAAGCTCATCCTTCATTTTTTTTGTTAAGGGGATTGTGATGGCACATACTCTTCCTGCTCTGAGTAGGAGGGGGTTAACTCAGCCCTGAGAGCTGCGAAGGCCTCAATCCCTTTAAATTATTGGGCATGCTCAGGCTGCACTGCTATAGAGAGCAGCTCAGCTCCGTTGGGGCTGGCAGCCAGAAGGAGAGAATGTGCCTGGCCACCTCCCTGCAAACCCCAGCGTCTGCCCAAACGCCAAGATGCTACCAGGTAAGTAAGGAAGTCGGACACCGGAAGAATCACAAGGAGGAACAAGCAACAAAGGAGGACCCTTGATTCAGATGGAGAAGGTAGATAACCAGTTGATCGCCCTAAGGTATTTGTGCACAAATGCGAGAAGCCTGGGAAACAAACAGGAAGAATTAGAAGCCCTGGCTCATTCAAAGAACTATGATTTGATTGGAATAACGGAGAGTTGGTGGGATGACTCACATGACTGGAGCACTGTCTTGGAAGGCTATAAACTGTTCAGGAAGAACAGGCAGGGACAAAAGGAGAAGGAATTGCATTGTAAGTAAGAGAGCCGTATGATTGCTTGGAACTCCAGTATTTAGAGGGAGAAAAGACTGTTGAGAGTCTATAGGTTAAGTTTAGAGGTGGAAGCAACAGGGATGATGTTGTGGTTGGGGTTTGCTATAGACCACCAGATCACATGGATGAGGTAGACAAGGCTTTCTTTGGACAACTGAGAGAAGCTTCCAGATTGCAGGCCCTGGTTCTCATGGGCAACTTTTGTCACCCTGACATCTGTTGGGAGACCAATACAGCAGTACACAGACAATCCAGGAAGTTTTTGGAGAATGTTGGGGATAACTTCTTGGTACGAGTGCTGAAGGAACAGACCATGGGCCAAGCACAGCTTGACCTGCTGCTCACAAAGAGGGAGGAACTAGTAGGGGAAGTAGAGGTGGGTGACAACCTGGGAAGCAGTGATCATGAGATGGTAGATTTCAGGATCCTGACCAAAGGAAGAAAGGAGAGCAGCAAAATACACACCCTGGACTTCAGAAGAGCAGAGCAGACTGACTCCCTCAGAACTGATGGGCAGGATTCCCTGGGATGCTTACATGAAGGGGAAAGGAGTCTAGGGGTATGTCTAGAGGCATACCGGAGCGGTCAACAAAGGCTTCCCTTGTCGACCGCACCGCGTCCAGACTGCCGCGCTGTGCTGGATCAGCTGATTGTCGGCACAACTTGGCAGCCATTTTTATTTTAATGAAGCGAGGATTATTTAAATCCCCATTTCATTGACTGTGTTGAGTAAGCTACTTTACATAGCTCCGTCAATGGAGCCATGTAGTCTAGAAGCACCCCACGAGAGCTGGCAGTATTTTAAAGAAGCCTTATTGAAGGCACAGGAAGAAAACATCCCAATGCACAGCAAGAAAAGCAAATATGTTAGGCGACCAGCTTGGCTTACCGGGGAAATCTTTGGTGAGCTTAAACACAAAAAGGAAGCTTGCAAGAAGTGGAAACTTGAACAGATGACTAGGGAGGAGTATAAATATATTGCTCAAGAATGCAGAGGAGTTATCAGGAAGGCGAAAGTGCAACTGGAATTGTATCTAGCAAGGGATGGAAAGGGTAACAAGAAAGGTTTCTACAGGCATGTTAGCAATAAGAGGGTGATCAGTGAGGGTGTGGGGTCCTTATTGGATGAGGGAGGTAACCTAGTGACAGATGATGTGGGAAAAGCTGAAGTACTCAATGCTTTCTTTGCCTCTGTCTTCACAGAGAAGGTCAGCTCCCAGACAAATGCACTAGGCACCACAGTATGGGAAGGAGGTAGACAGCCCTTGGTAGGGAAAGAACAAGTTAGGAACTATTTAGAAAAGCTAAACATAAATCCAGGCCCATGGATTTGTGTAACGCATCCGACAGTACTGAGGGAGTTGGCAAGTGTCATTGCGGAGCCTTTGGCTATTATCTTTGAAAACTCGGAGATCGGGAGAGATCCCGGATGATTGGAAAAAGGCAAATGTAGTGCCCATCTTTAAAAAAGGGAAGAAGGACAATCCAGGGAACTACAGACCAGTCAGCCTTACCTCAGTCCCCGGAAAAATCATGGAGGGGATCCTCAAGGAATCCATTTTGAAGCACTTGGAAGAGGGAAAATGATCAGCAGGGCTCAACAAAGTATTGAATCTACTCGCCCATGGCGAGTAGATTTCAGCCAGGCACCCCGTTCATTTGCGGTGTGCGCATGCGCAATATGGGTCGTGTGCATGCGCAGTGCGGGGCTGGCGAGCGGCTTTTGCTGCCATTCGTCAAGCCCTGGTGATCAGGAATAGTCAACATAGATTCACGAAAGGCAAACTGTGCCTGACCAATCTGATTAGCTTCTATGATGAGGTGACTGGCTCTGTAGATATAGTAAAGTCAGCGGATGTGACATACCTTGACTGTAGCAAAACTTTTGATACAGTCTCCCACAATATTCTTGCCAGCAAGTTATGGGAATATGGATTGGATACATGGATTGTAAGATGGATAGAAAGCTGGCTAGACTGTCGGGTCTCATGGGTAGCGATCAACAGCTTGATGTCAGGTTGGTGGTCAATTTCTAGTGGAGTGCCCGAAGGATCTGTTCTTGGACTGGTTTTGTTCAACATCTTTATTAATGACCTGGAGGAGGGGATGGATTGCACCCTCAGCAAGTTTGCACATAACACTGAGCTAGGGGGAGAGGTAGATATGCTGGAGGGCAGGGATAGGGTCCAGAGTGACCTGGACAGATTAGAGGATTGGGCCAAAAGAAATCTGATGACGTTCAACAAGGACAAGTGTACAGTCCTGCACTTGGGACGGAAGAATCCCAAGCATTGTTACAGGCTGTGGACCGAATGGTTAAGTAGCAGTTCTGCAGAAAAAGACCTGGGGATTACAGTGGATGAGAAGCTGGATATGAGTCAACAGTATGCCCTTGTAGCCAAGAAGGCATATTGGGGTGCATTAGGAGGAGCATTGCCAGCAGATCCAGAGAAGTAATTATTCCCCTTTATTCAGCTCTGGTGAGGCCACATCTAGAATATGGTGTCCAGTAATGGGCCCCCCCACTATAGAAAGGATGTGGATGCACTGGAGAGGGTCCAGCGGAGGGCAACCAAAATGATTAGGGGGCTGGAGCGCATGACCTATGAAGAGAGACTGAAGGATTTGGGTTTGTTTAGTCTGCATAAGAGAAGAGTGAGGGGGGGGATTTGATAGCAGCCTTCAACTTCCTGAAGGGAGGTTCCAAAGAGGATGGAGAGAGGCTGTTCACAGTAGTGATGGATGGCAGAACAAGGAGCAATGGTCTCAAGTTACAGTGGGAGAGGTCTAGGTTGCATACTTAAAAAAAAAAAACCCACACACCAAACTATTTCACTAGGAGGCTGGTAAAGTGCTGGAATGGGTTACCTAGGGAGGTGGTGGAATCTCCATCCCTAGAGGTTAAGTCTCAGCTTGACAAAGACCCTCGCTGGCTTGATTTAGTTGGGATTGGTCCTGCCTTGGGCAGGGGGCTGGACTTGATGACCTCCTGAGATCTCTTTCCGCTCTATGATTTTATGGTTCTATACCACACAGTCTGGAGATCTGACACATCTTGAGACTGCACAAGTTCCAGAAGCAAGTGGAAGTAGCCGGATCTCAGAAGGAGGGGAGCTGGAGAGCCACCAGCAAACAGACATTTGATGCAGGAAGCAGCCCAGGGACGGCATCAGCTACAGGGTGAGTGAGCTGCCGTCGGAGAGTCAGCGGGTTGCGGCTGGGATTTCCCCACTGACTCAGTTGCTAGAGTTAGACACTAACAGGTCCCTGAGTAGGGTCCAGTGGAGTGGGAAGGCCTGGATCCCTCTGCCAGGGGATGTAAAGCTTTCCCCTTTTAAATAGACTCTGACTACTGGGTTGCATTGGGACTACTGAACCTGCCAATAGGGGTGAGTTATAGATTTCAACCATTAGGTCACATAAGGACTATTGAATTGTGCTGCCCTGCCAACAGGAGTGAGTTATAGACTTTAACCATTGGGTCACATTGGGATGATTGAACAGTGCCACCCTGCCACTAGGGGCTAGATATAGATTCTGACCAAGAGACTAGTGGGAAGGAGTAGACAGACTTTGGGTGTGTAAGAGCAGAGACACCGGCTGGGGAGAAAAGGAGTGAATACAAGCATGACAGGCCTAGGGCGGCCATCCTCACCCTGCCCTGGCTGAGGTCTTCACCTCAGCCGTATGACAGGGAACTAGAGGACTACTGGAGGAATTGGAAAGTGTTCTGATACCAGGTGGAAGGTCTAGTAAGAAACTGAGGATTTGTCGACATGTACAATAGAAGCTGCACCACTGTAGTGCTTTACAGAAGACACCACTATGCTGATGGGACACCCTTTACTGTCGAGTAATTAATCCTCCTCCGTGAAAGGCAATAGTTCCGATGATACGAGAAGTTCTCCAATTGACATAACACTGTCTTCATTGGGCATTAGCTCAACATAACTGCATCAGTCAGGAGTGTGGATTTTTCACACATCTGAACAATGTAATTATACCAATTTAAGTCTGTAGTGTAGACCTGGCATCGATAGAATATAGTCCGTAATGTTAAAATGTAGGAGTGGGGGGGGTTCATTAAATAAGCTGTACTCATATCCATGGATTACTACCCCAAGCTCTCAAACAAAAAATAACTTATGGATTTTATTTGTATCATACTTTAAGACATATTTTCCATCTATCCCTAACCTAGCATGAGAGAGCATGCTTCGTTTGTCCTTTTCCTAGAAGGAAACAGAAAGGGCAGCAGATACGATAAATGCTGCCCAACATCCATTAATACTGTGTTGCTGGACCTCCCCCACTTTCTAACTCTATCTCATTTCATTTTTCTGTAAAGGGTTTTCTCTCTGCAAATGAACAACATATTTGGAAATAATACTCCAAGGCAAAACTACCACTAATTTCAAAGGAGTCCAGGATTTTCATCCCGAACATTAACATTACAATGATGGGCTTGTTTTCTCATAAGAAAGTGCTTTAAATCTGTAAGGTCTTGTAATGGGAATGCTAGCAAAGAGTTTGCATTCCAGGAACACCACTTCAGATTGCTTTTATGCAATTAGATAATTATGTACTAATTGTATTTGTTGCAAATGGATGGATTGTATCTTGTAGCCATAAGAAAAGTGAAGTCAACACTATCAGATCAAGCTTTATGGAATGGAGGAGTGAAAGCATCTCAAATGCCTGAAATTAATTCCTTGATCCTTAAATCCCCAGATGCTTCAACCCTTGGGAGGTCGTGTTCATTTGCAAAGAACGGACAGAGAGGTGTCAGTGGAATAGGATGTATGGCTCAATGCATATCACAACAAATCCAAGGGGTGTAAGGAGAGACAGTGACAACAAAAATAGGGCAGGGTAGGTCATAAGGTGTGCCTGGGATGTCTTCCAGTCAGAGGAGACAGAGTATAGGACATGTCTTAGAGGAGTAGCCACGTTAGTCTATATCTGCAAAAACAAGCAGGAGTCCTGTGGCACCATAAAGACTATCAGATTTATTTGGGCATAAGTTCTCTTGGGTAAAACCTCCATACATCTGAGGAAGTAAGCTTTCGTGGAGATAAACTACTTCCTCAGATGTATGGAGGTTTTACCCAAGGGAACTTATGCCCAAATAAATCTGATAGTCTTTATGGTGCCACAGGAGTCCTTGTTGTTTTGGTATAGGATGTGTTTGACATAATCAGCCCAGTACATGACAATGGACCATGGTTCCCTGTACACTGGGCACTTGTGCCACCAGCTCAAAAGAGATTCAAAAGCTGTCAAGCTGATGAGCAGAGTGCCTATATCTAGGCTTTTGTTTCTGTTAGTGGTGCACTTTCACACATGCCTCAATGCACATAATGTATTCCAGACATGGATGGAAAAGAGTAGAGGACTCTAAAAGTTTGAGAATTATGTTTTTATTCTTAATCCCAAAATCTTTTATTCTTACTAATCACTCCAATCAAAAGACTGTATATTTCTGGTGTATTGTAATGTTCTTTCTTGCAATACTGTTTTTTGTCCACCAGCTTTGCTGAACCTCCCTGCAAGATCTCCTTCATTCTTGTCCCAGGCCCACTGAGCCCCTGCACAGAATTCCAGCCAGCAACCTGCCCCGTGCGGTCGGGGGCTGAGACTAGGAGCTGACCCCAGCAGCCAGCCCTGTGCAGGGCTGAGAGCAGTAGCTGTGTGAGCTGGTGGCTACTCCAGCTGGGTTAGAGTAGTCTCCCACCTGGGATCTCACTTAGTTAACCAGTTAACTGATTAAATTAGGATTTTACATCCCTAGTTAGACTCCTTTCTTCCCACCTTAACTCTACTGCTTCACCACCCGGAAGCCATCTCAGTTAAACCCAGTTAGCCAGAGCCTGCTTCCTGAACCTCCTCCTTCACCCAACCTCCTGCCCCCCAAGTGAGTCCCCCTGCACCAACACTCATTCCCAGATCTTGCACTCTGAAACTCCTCTTGGATCCCAATCTCCCACCCTGGGCTAAGCCTGGAGCCCCTCCCACACTCCAAGCTCCTTGGCCCAAGACCAGAGCCTGCACCCCAACCCCCTACCCCAGCTTGGTGAAAGTGAGTGAGGACAGGGGAGGTAAGGGGATGGAATGAGCAGGGGGAGGCCTCAGAGAAGGGGTGGAGCATGGGCAGGGCCTCAAAGAAGGGGTGGGAAGGAAGCAGGGCAAGGTATTTGGGTTTGAGGTAGATCTTACATTGCACTTAAATTGAAAAAGTGATTTTGTGGTTAAAGGCTGGAGACCACTGCTCTAGTAGATTAAAGGGAAATCATGCCTTACTAAAGAAACCATGTTAACTTTCCCCTCAAAATTATGTTCATCCATGTGTCTGACAATTTTACTATAGTTTCAACCAATTTGCCCGGTACTGACATTAGACGTCCTGACCTTAATTGCCATAAATATATTGCTCTGAATAATTGTATGATTGTAAATGTCTGCCATACAAATGTTGCATCATAAGAAAAAAAAGTCACAATCATAGCATTTAAGGCCAGGAGGGATCACCAGATCCTCTAGCCCAGGGGCTCTCAAACTTCATTGCACTATGCTACCCTTTGACAACAAAAATTACTACAGAATCCCAGAAGTGGGGATGGAAGCCTGAGTCCACCTGAGCCCGGCCATTGGGGATGTGGGGGAGTGGGGAGCCAAAGCCCAAGGGATTCAGCCCCAGGCAGGTGGCCTGTAACCTGAGCCCTGCCACTTCGGAGTCCCAACTCACAGTTTAAGAACTCCTGCTCTAATATGACCTCTTGTATATCACAAACTACCACCACCACTGAGCACTTCACAGTAAACCCAACAACCAAGAGACACTGCATAGGCAGATAACAGGAGGGACCGAGATGCACCAATACCATAGCCTTTACAGTGGCAGGGAATAACTAATTAAGATATATGATCTTGGTGAGTGACCCACACCACATGCTACAGAGGAATTAAAAAAAAAAATCCTAAAGTCACTGCTAATCTGACTGGGGGAAATTCCCACTCAGCTCCGCATATGTTGATCAGATCCACAGATCTGAGCAAGCACCAAGTAGCCAAGCACTTGAGAGAATGTTCATTGCTGCCTCAAAGCTCTGGCCCACCCTGTCTGATATTAAATCTGCATCCACAATCTTTTATGCTTCAGAGGCAGGAGAGCAGACAAGAAGAATACATTGGGGGCAGTGAGGGGAGGGTTCTCTTCCTGACCCCTGCATGTAGCCCTGAAGTGTGAGATTATAGTAATATGGACATGAAACAGAACAGACCCCAGAGCATGGTGAAACGAAACTAAAATCTTCATAATACATTTGTAGAGAAGCAAATGTATATTATTTCTTTGTGCTTAAATAATGCTTGTTGATAATGCCATCTGCTGGCCACAAGCAACGTAACTACACACTGATTTAAAAAAAAAAATGCAATTCCAGTAATTTAGTCTGATCCTTTTTTACCATAGTATTTAGAGGTATAAACTTACAATCCTTTTGATTACCATTTTTTATTAATATGCAAAACTGTCCACAATTAGTAGTTTTCACATCTTAAACTTAAAGTGGGATATCTGACCCATACATTCTCTGAAATGATGTAAAGATAGTTCTGAAGGAAATGGAACTCAAACCCCAAAAACCATCAAGGGATCACTGAAGGCCAAACATCTGAGGGAGTAGCAGACTATTATATCTTCCAGACAGTGTACCATAAAAACAATATTAAACATAACCAGCATCAGGATGAAATTCTATAAATACAATTTTAGGCCCTAATCCTGAAAGCTGCTCTGCGTGAGTAGACATGGGGGCTATATAGGGGCCAGGTGTCCACCTTCATGGAGCAATCAGAAAGATTACAATATTAACCTTTTACATTTAATATTGCCACTGTATGCTTGCTCCAGTGCCCCACACCTCTCGGGTAAGCAAAAGCTTTCAGTGGCGTATCTGATCACCTCCATAATGGAGTGCATCTAAGTATTCCAGATTATTGTATAGTCATCTCTTATTCTTGGGTTTATAGACCTCTGTAGTGCCAGCATCTATACAATAAGGATGAGTTAAGGGAATACTGTTGGACTTAAGAAATTTTTTTTAAATTTTTTGATTTGTCTCAAAGAATATTGGAAGAATTTTGAAGAGTAGTGTTCTAATAAATAGAGAAGTAAATTATATTTAAGACTTAACCTTTCATTTACCTTGGAAAACAAAACTATACCAATTTTCAGACGCTGAATTCTAGTTTGTTTCACTTTGTACTAATTGAAATGTTTGACTTTCTACAAACCTCTAACAAAATATGCAACAAAACAAAATACAAGAACGAAAACTTTGGGTGGATGGGTAAGTTTCTGAAAACACTTCAGTTTAGATTTTTTAAAACTAAAGCTTACTCCAAAGCATGGTTTTCCCCTCCCATTCACTTATTTTTAACAGTTCTCATTTCATTTATTTTTTAATTTACAGCTGAGTTTTACATTATGTTTTCTTAAATGTATGATCCCAGCTGATATAAAAGAGGTGTTCAATGTCAATTTTTTGCTACTCAAGATGATAGATGTCAGTATCTACTTAGGGAATCCATAATACATGGATCATAAACTATTTAATATGTAAATTTCTACCCAAATCTATAATGAATATTACACAATACCCTAAACTGGTATGTCTATAGTGGTGTCTTGTAACTAGAGACTCTCTAATTTGAATATTCTTGACTAAATTAAACAGATGGATAACCACACACACACACACACACACACACACACACACACTATACATAAATATATTTTAACTAAAGCAATCTTAAAGCTCTAATCCAATTCCACTTAAAAGTCTCTCTCCTCCAGTGATTATTTTCAGTGAGGGGAGCAAAAACAAGATTTAAAATGACTACACTATTTTAACACTTTTGAAACCTAAGATGTGTTAATGAATCAAGGTTGTAGATCTCATTGGAGTCCCGCTAACACCAAAAATACAAAATTACACCTTTTTAATATTCTTTAACGGCTGCAAAATTAAAATGCCTGGAAATGAATAACTAAGGAACCCAACTCATTCTCTGCTGCTAGAGAATGCTTCATCACCGAATACCACCTCACTCAGCTTCTAGAGAATGAGAGAAAATAACTTTATGAACACTTTTCTCCTTAGCATTATTCTACTTTAGAAGCGACTCTTTCAGTGATTATTTACCTTAGTCACATACTATCTTTCATTCCCCAGATCTCTCTCATCCCACTCCCAAATCATTCTGGCATCCATTTGTTTTCAGGGCCTGAAATCCATCCAGGGCAGAGATCTCCTGTACAGTCCACTCCCCACAACAGCATTTTTAAAAGCCCCTTTGTCTGAATTATAAGGACTGGAAGCAGCAGCTTTAGTGATGGTCAGGAGAGGCCAGTTTTAAGCCAGCAAAGTCCAGTCAAAAGGGGGACATGGCAGTGTCCGGTTACCATGGATAGGAGGTGGGAAAGCTCTGGGTCAAACCCACACCAGCCTCTAGGTGAGCAGCAGCAGGCGCTAAGTCAGCTGCAGCTTCAATCCTAGTCCTGGAACAGAGGAAACCCAGCTTTGGAGGGAGGGAATAAAAGAGAGGTGGAGAGTATCAAGGAAAGGGGAGGAGGAAGAGAAGCAAGTTGGGGACAGGATCTCAAGGGAAGAGGTGGAGCTTGGGGATCCAGTTTTCAAACTTAGTAAGCTGTCATTCTACAGAGCAGGGAAGTCGCACATGAGGAAGAGGAAGTAGCTTGAGCAAAAGGGATCCTGAGGAGCAGGCCAGTGTACAACTCAACACACAAGGAATCCAGGGAGCAACGTAGCATCCTTCACACCAAGAATTCTCCCCCAGAATGCCCCACACTTCCAGCAAACAGAGTATTTCTCTCTCCTCCATTCCTGGTGATGTAAGAATCATTGTGAGATTGTTTAAGCTGCATCTGTATTAGTAGATGTAAATCCGTGGCTCAGTCAAGACCTCTGAATCATTCACCTTCAACACAGCCCACTGTTTCCACTTTAATCCCCCTCACCACAGTCTTCTTTCAGCCCAACCTTCACCCGCTGCTTTCCCCCTTCTTGCTATCCCCCCTTTCGGTTAACTGTGTCTTATACCATGTATTCTTAATAAATTAAACATGAAAGCACTGTTTTATTTGAGGTTTTCCATTTAGAAAGACAAAGGGGAGGGACAGAGAATATCAGTCATGAAGAAAAAACTAATACTGTTCTAGAGTTAGTGGTCAATGAAATTCAATGAATTAAAAAGAATGGAAAGACTTTTGCAATAGCCTCAGTTAACTTACAGCAAGACACCCAGTTTGTATTGAAAATGTTTCTATTATTTCTACTAGTAAACAAGGTTTAAGCTGCTAGGAAAATTATTCCACCTACATTAGATATACAGTGCTTTTCCATTTTCTTAAGAGCATGTCTTGGGCAATGTTTAAGGCAATATAGAGCTATCTAGAGGGAAATGAGGTGAGATGTAAATTGTGACCCATGAAGCAAAGAATACAATTTTATAGTCAAAAGAAAACAGGTTCTAGAGATTTCTGCAAAGTGTCATTTCAGTATTTCTTCAGCTTTGGGCAATGACATCTCAACAGTTTAATGTATAGAAAGATCAACCTTAGACAAGTTTTAATTGACTACTGTTACTGGACCTAACACTGTGAGGAAGGAATCTCAGTAAAGATTTACATAAAATGTTTTTAAAGTCAAACCATTTTTTTCTTTTAACCTCAGAGAAAGAAATTTGTAGGTCCTCCTACAATTTGGATTTAATTTTGATAACTAAAGGAGATTAGCTAAATGTACTGTTTAGTCATCTGTACATTTCACTACAGGCTGGGTCTACACTAGAATCTTATTCCAAAATAACCTCACAAGTTTGAATTTCTAAGTGGTGCATCCACATTACCAAGCCCGTTATTCTGAAATAAGGGGCCACAGAATTCAAACTCTGTACTCCTGCTTTTTTTCCCCCCAATCAAGAATAACAAATTCTGAACTTAGTGTGGATGCTCCAGTGCCACTAATTTGAACTAATTGGCATCTGGAAGCCTCCCGCAGCTGTTAGCTCTGACTGCTCTCGCCATACCTGGTGTCTCCACTGTTCTCCTCCTCCCACAGAGCCTGTCCCACACGGCCAGTTTCGCAAGTCCTGTGCGAGTGAGCAGCACATGAAAATATGAGCACCCCCAGTGTCCCCTCCGGTACTCTGATGGCTACCAGCACTTGTTTCCACAGCCTCCACTGCCCAGGGATGCAGAAGAACTCCAGCCTGGACTGCTACAGAGATCCTGGACCAAATCAAGATCTTGGGGGGAGAGATGAGTCCAACTGCCAGGAACTCCAGACCAGGAGGAGGAACACCTATATCTATGGCAGGATCATTGCCAGCCTAGCAGAGAAAGGCCACAGGAGGAACCCGGAGCAATGCAGGCTCACAATAAAAGAGCTGTGCCTGGCCTTACTCCAGTGTCTGCAATGGGACATCTTCCTATGCCAAGCCACCAGTAAGCAGAGTGGATGCTCTGAGGAGACCTCACACCTGCCTCTATTATGACCAGCTGGATACCATCCTGGATGGGGGGGGGGGCTTGTCACCTCTCCTACCACCCTGCAGGAGGGTGGTGGCGGCAGAGGAGGAGAATGCCAGCCAGGCGATGCCTGAGAACTAGAAGCTGCTCCTCACCTTGGAGCTGGTGTCCCCCCTATTAGGAAATCTCCTAGGCTTTCAACGACCCCGGGGGAAGGAACTTTCTCTACCTATAAGCAGGGTCAGGCGACAGGTTGAGAGAGGCTGTGTGTTCCTCTCTCGGCCTACTCACTCTGGGGCTCACACAACAGCTTGTTCATGTGTCTCCAGATGGAGCTCCAGGCTGATGTACTCATCTCCATGACTCACAGGAATCCCTTGATCCTTCTCACAAGGTTCCTGGAGAAGCCTGCCTTACTCCAGTCTCTGTGATGGGACATCTTCCCATGCCAAGCCACCAGTAAGTAGTCTGGGGGTCATGGAAACACACAGCAATGCTGCACACAGCCCAGGTTCATGCCCACACCTAGTCAGCATTCCCTCCCAATTAAGCGTGGTGATGCTGAGAACACTGATATTGTGTATGGGAACTTGCCAGAAGGAGGAAGAGGAGGGGACCCCAGTATCACTCTGGCAAGTGGTCACCCTGCAAGAGGGCAGGGTAGCAGAGGAGGTGACCATTCACACACACCTACCCCTTTCTTCCCCCTTTCCTCCAGCAGGCAGGGAGGGAAAGAAGTTCTTTCTGGAGGACACTGCAAATGCCAGACACAGTGTATGCAAGATGAAGAAGGAAGGTGAGCTGCCCCGTCCCCCTCTCCTGCCAGCATGCTCCTGGTCTGGCTGGCACCTTCCCAAGCCTGCTTGACCCCAGGCTGTGTGCATTGCGATGCTCACCTGTGACATCTGAGCTCCTGCTTTCTAGGCAAGATGTGGCTTTGCTCGAAACACAGCACCATTGTCTGAACTGAGACCTTCAGTGTCAACTCAGAGATTAGGGCTAGGCTTTATACAGTGTCTCCTGTGATAACTGCCCTTGTAACTTTTCTTCACAGCTGGGACAGCTGTGAGCTGAACTCCACCTCCACCTCCCACTGCATCTACTCACCTGAGTGGGATTCACAGGTGGAAAAGAACCCAGATGAGCTCATGAGGGAGTGCAAGGACTTGAGGCAGAGCACCAGGAGCAGGTCACCAAGAAAGGAGTGGTGGGGCTGACCGGGGAGGAGAGAAAAGCTGCTTGGGAAAAGCTAGCATGAAGACATGTTCTCCACCCTCACCTCAGTGATGGAGTACATGGCACTGTGCATGGAGTGGGCCACCAGCCACCTCCCTACCTGATGGCTTCCCCTGCAAAGGTTCCCGGGGGCTGCTTGGGCATCAGGGGAGGCTCTAGGGCACCCAGAGCCTCCAGACCACCTGGAGGATGGCACTAGCCCCAGCCCTGAGCCCACCCTGTCATTCTAGGATCTTTTCCCATTCCCTCCCCTCTTCTTTATTCTGGGGATATATATCATGGTTGTTCACGAATGAGCTCTTCATCATTTGCTCTGCAGGGAAGGAAGGGGATGGGAGGGGGAGGTAAGGGGAAAGAGCATAGGAGAAAGGAAGACAGGGAAGAGGGGTGGGGGATAAAAGGCACACACAGGGAATGCAGGAGCCCCTTGTGGAGAGTCTAAGAACTGGCATTGCATAAAATGGTCCTTCAAGGTCCCTGAGCACCGGCCCTTGCTGTGCTCTCCTTGTGGCACCCGTGTCTGGTTGCTCAAACTCCCTGGCAAGGCTTTCTGCCTCAGCCTCCAGCCCTGTCTGAAAAGCCCCCCCCCCTTTGTTCTCAGGTTGTGGAGCACACAACAGGCTGCCAGTCCAAAGGGGGTGTTGCGCTCACTTAGGTCCAACTGGGTGAGGAAACTTCTGAACCTTCCCTTTAAACTCCCAAACACATTCCACCATCAGTCTGCACCTGTTCAGCCTGGTGCTGAATTCCTTCATGCAGGGGTCCAGGCTGCCTGTGTAGGGCTTCATGAGCCAGGGAGAAAAGGATAGGCTGTGTCACCCAGGATCACAATGGGCATGTCCACCTCTGACTGTCCAGTCAGAGAAAAAAGTGCCAGCCTGCATCTTTTGGAAGAGGCAGGAGTTCCGAAAGATGTGGGTGTCATGCAGCTTTCCTGACCATCCAATGCTGATGTCGGTTAAGTGTTACTTGTGATCCATGAACACCTGCAGCACCATGGAGAAGTACCTGTTGTGGTCGAACTCCAAGGCCCGGTGATTGGGAGCCAGGATGTGTGTTCCCTATACGGCCCCCCTCAGTTGGGGAAGCCTATGTTGGCAAAGCAGTCAACAATGCTGTCCAGGTTGCCCCGAGTGATGACCTTCCCTAACAAGATATGGTTGATGGCTTTGGCTACTTGTATGAACACAGCCCCAACTGTGGATTTCTCCACCCCAACCTACTTCCCAGCTGAGCGGGAAGTTGTGTGTTACCTAGGGTAAACAATACTGCACATTGTCTTCTATCTGGAGACTTCACTGCTTATTGTTTCATTACTTTGTCTGCAACAAGAAAAACAAACACCCTTGAACAATGAGGTTTCATATTACCGGTATTAAATCCTGCTGATTCTCCACCTTTGGGGATCTTTTGATAGTATGATGACCAGTTAACGTTTGTGAAGCATCTCAGAGATTAAAAGAGTGATGTATGTGCTAAGTATTATTACATTGCAATACATGTCCCACTACGGCTCACCTAGCAAATACAGGAAGGAATCAATAGTACTGGAAGGCACCTATCTTCTCAAACTGGACAAACCAGAATCAGAGCTCCCTTTTCTCTGCCAAACAATATAAGCAGCGTTCCACTGTGTCCAGGAGATTGAGGGGTATGCCCAGTAGAAGCAGCACCAGAATTTGGCTGAGCAGGGCCTGCAGGCCATGCTGGGGTTTGTGCTGCATCCCTTTTCTGTCCCATGAGTGGGAGATGGTAGAGGAGTGCCTTGTGAGACACGGGTGTAGAAAGGAGCCCCGGTAAGCACCTGTCACAGTTTGCCAGACCAAAGAGCCACAGGAAGTTTCTGCCTTCCTAGCACATTCTCCAAAGTGCTTCCAGGGGCTCTGAGTCTGAGGCAGGCTCTGTTCAATGTGTATGTGCTAGTTCAGACTGACTGATGTTTCCCCATAGTGGGGACAAGCCAATTTGAATGTGTTAAATTGAGAGTTCATAAGTCAAATTTAGTAAATTCAAATAATTTCCTAGAGTTGACATAGCCTCAGATACAATTTTGATGGCATACTAGCCAAGAAATCTCCCAGGGGTAACATCTCTATCTAGGTCTAAATAGCTTTTTAATAATCTTTGTAATTGATCAGATAATTCATAGTTGAGAAGAAAAGGAGACTTTTTTATACACGTTTCCTAGTTTTTGAATAGCCATTAATGAGCTCTCAAAATTGTTAAAGTTTCCTTTCAAAAGGATGTTTTCAGCCATAATTTTACTGCAGACATTACTGCAGATTTAATTTTTAGGAATCTCTACTAGCTATAGCAATTATTCCCAAACACACCAGGCTATGTGAAATATTGGATTCCTTTATAATGACAACAATTGTTTTGACTATAGTAAGATTTTCAACTGAACTAAAAGGAAATGCTGCATTACTTATAAGCCCAGGTTGACATTCCTCCCACAATACGAATCATTTCACCAATGGGTAGGAAAAAGGAGTAGATATACGTCTATCAGATTTAAGCATCCTAGATGCTGTTTTGTATTCATTAATTTTTGTGAGATACATGCTTTCCATTCCATATGAAGTTCAAGGATAACTATCACCTTAAAAGCTTTATCCATAATCCTTAACTACAGCATGCTAAGATAATAACTTATCCACAGGCTATTAATTTCTAACTTTTAAAAACAATAAGCAGAGTATTTGCTAAATCTTTTAAATGTTATTTTTATGAGTTATGCTAGATTTTAATATTAAAAAGCCCCTCCTAAGTGATTTTACATGAAGAAATGAGAAGTGATGATGATCAGCAAATAAAATGAATCCCTACTATATGGAAATGTCAAATTATATTTAATTCAGTTTAATTTGTATTCTTTCTACCCCCCCCCCCAAAAAAAAAACAAAATTTTAAATTAAATCTAGAAGAAATGAACTTTCATGGATTAAGGTGAAAGATGAAGTAGTCTGCAAACAGAGCTCTAGTGAACAGTCTTTCATGCATTCACCCCATATTTGAAATAATCCAACTAACTAAAATGTGAAAGAGCTCTAACTGGAGAGAGCCATTCTCTACTAGTGGAAAATTTAATTATGCAGACACAAGGCATCGTTTATTCCAAATAGCTGAATCCTGGTGATTTTAAAAAAAAAAAAGTTGTAAGTTCAGGCCAGGCAATGTGAATTTCTATGTATCTGGACACTGCCCTGCCCAATGGATCTTGATCCTGACTGTGTACTTGGGTGGGCTAAAACTTTTTCCTCCTATTAACACTGGATCTGAAACAGAGGGTACATCTATACTGCAACACTACTTCAAAACAACTAGCATTGTTCCGAAATAACTTAGTCCGCATCTACACAGCAGCCAGTTATTTCCAAATAGCATCAAAATACCGTCAAGCTGGAGGACTTTACTTTGACTCCAGTAATTCTCATTGTTTGAGGACTAATGGAAGTCGGAGGAAGAGTGCTCTATTTCAAAATAAGGGCTGTGTAGATGCTCCCTATTTCAAAATAAGATATGCAATTGACGTAGCTCAATTTCGAGTTAAGCCCTGCAATGTAGATGCACCCAGAGAGTGCTAAGTTCCTAACAAAAGACTTATCAAAATGAAATTGGAAATAATTAAGAAGTTGATGCCCACAGAAGATATTACCTAATATTCATACCTCATTTGTTAAGCAGGGATTGGAGGAGGGGACAAAAGTCAGGATGTGGGGACAAATCCAAGCAGAAGTCAGGTACAACTGGATTTTCATATAATGCTAAAATGTCCTCGGAAAAGGGCAAGAGTGTGTCCCTGTAGCAGGAATTGGGATAGAAATGAGAAAGCTGGCCATTGCACTTCCTTGAAACACTGAGCTGAGAATCACTACAGTTGTAGAGGTGAGCGCAAAGACTTTTCTACTATAATGTATCTTGACGGCATACCTTGTAAAGTATATTGTGACTCCTCTGAGCGAAGCTTTCCATAACATCTCTGCAGGATGGGGATATTCTGTTTAGCTTCATTTCCTGACCACCATTCCCTAGCTCTATAGTGTGCCAATAAAGTTGGCTTATAAGACAGTTGGAAATGGTTCTGGAGTAGTTTTCAGTTGCAATAATTACTGATGGGTAATTCAAAGAGAAACTAGGCTCAGTAGAAGCAGATTGGGAACAAAACTAAAAGGAGAGAGGACTGCAATGAAAAGCAAAGGAGCAAGAGTCTTTCCCAAAAGCTTTGTTGGCTATTCAACCTATTGGTGTGTGTGGTAATTTTGTTCTTTACTAGCTTTTCAACCAATCTGCCTCATACTGAAGTTAGACTTACAGGTTGGCAAGAGACAAGTTTTCAGATAACTGCAGTTTTGGTAACTGCTAGGATTGCCTCTAGAGCCTTAAAAAAAAACTGGTATCACATTAGCTCACCTCCAATCATCTGGTACAGAGGCTGATTTTAAGTGGAAAGTTATATACTCCAGTAAGACTGCAATTTCATATCTGAATGATTTCAGAACTTTTGGGTAAATGCCATTTGATCCTGGCAACTTACTGTTTAATTTAGAGACTGAAAGTGGATGAGAATATCTTTTTTGAACCATTTTCTGTTAGTGACAGACAGGATTTCAAGCTTACATAGCACTCCTGTTCAGGTCTGGGAAACACACAAGAGTGGCACCACTAAATTCAAGGTAGAACAGATTGTTTAGCAGAAGTAATTAACACATTTCAAGGGACTATTCAAAATGAAATGGTCCCTTAACATTCCTCCAGTCATGGGTTAAGGGTGGAGGGAGGATTGCTAATAGATTATAATTTGTTTTAATAAGCCTTAAATCCACTATCTAATTCAGTCCATGATTTTTGTTGTCTGGGAAAGTTATGAATTTAAGCTGCCAGGCTTATCTTTTGAAGTGTTGTGAAAGTTTCCTTTGAGAATGAGGGCTGAGAGGTCAGATACAGAGTGCTTGTTTTGTGAAAAGTGCTCACCCACAGGAGATCTGGTGCTTTTGTCTTATTTTCCTTTGAGAGTTCCTTCAAGAATGTAGGTACCTCATCCCGTGCCCTAAATGCCTCAACAACTACGGGGGTGAAGCCAGGCAATCACAGCACACTTGAATGAACTCACACAGGAAAATAATAAAACAGAAGCACCAGGTCACCTGTGAGTGAATGCTTTTCACAAAACAAGCACTCTGCATCTGACCTCTCAGCCCTCATTCTCAAAGGAAAACTGCACAGCACCTTCAAAAGATAAGCCAAGGAGCTTAAATTCATAACTTTTCTGCACACAAAGAATCAGACAAAAAACAAAGCCCCTGGATTTATGGCCTATTACCACAATCTGTAATCTAACAGCCCCATGGCCTTGAGTTCTCTCCCCCCCGCCCCCCCCAGCCCCTCTTTCAGTGGAGGGGTGTTAATGGGCCACTACACCTGGAATGGTTCCTTAAAATGTTTTAACTACAGTAAAAGCTCTATTATCTAGCACTTCAACAAGAAAGCTCAATTAATGGGCATTTCTGATCTCCCAATATAAATCTTCATTCTAGTAACCTGGACTAGGATAGTGCCCAAGAGGTTATGCAATTGCACATTCTGTGCTCTACTTTATGAAAAAAAAAAGAGGCAGAAGACAAATAAGGAAATTGATATGAGGGATTTATTTAAAAAAGCAGCTTCCAGGGTATGTCATATGGTCATTACAGATTCAGCCCATTCTCCTACACACCTTCTACATCTACAATGATAACTGATGTTGATAAAGATGACCTTAAGGCACTACAAGATCCTGAAGTACCCTCTGAATCAAAGATTACATTATATTCAGCATAGTTTTAGTGTTAAGTATAATTTTAGTGATCTTGGTGTACATCATGCACTGCCCATAGTGATATGTAGTGTATAGAAAACTTTGCCTGTATACATTTAAATGCTTCAAGAAACCAATCACTCTGCAGTACCATGCTACTACTGATTGGTGAGAATCGGAATATTATTTTGTGGAAGCCCAAAAGTTTCTCTCATTAACAAAAGTTGGTCCAATCAAAGACACATGTCAATCACCTTGTTTCTCTAATACAGAGTTACAATGTTGCATATTGATTAATTTAATTTGTTTCAAAATCTTCTCTACTGACACCTCTGTCTGGGAAAATTATTCAATGATAGCAATGCAAAGAATTTAACATCTCTGCAATGACCTTATCCTCCTTGAATGCTCCTTTACACTTCAATGTTCAGTTGTCCCACTGACTGGCAGGCTTTCTGCTTCTGCACTTAAAACAAGTGTTAATTTTTGTGCCTTTAGCTCATTCACATACTTTCTTGGCCTGCCTATTATACTTTCTACTTGACTTGCCAGAGTTTATGCTTCCTTTTATTTTCCTCACTAGAGTCTGACTATCTTTTAAAGGATGCCTTTTGTCTCTTCCTCTTTTTTTACTATGTCATGTAGCCATAGTGGCATTTTGTTGTCCCTCTTACATTCAGTCTGAGCCTCTTGTATGGTGTTTTGAAATAATCTCCATGCAATTTGCAGGCATTTCACTCTTGGAACCATTTTTTTTAAGTTCCTTTTAACTAGTTTATGAAGCTCCTTTTTTTAAGCTACGTGCTATTGTATTGAATTCCTTTGGCATTTTCCCCTCCAAGCATGTTACATTTAATTACATTATGGTCGCTATTACCAACCATTTGAGGACTTAACATAAGATGTTCCTGTCAATACTTCCTAAACTATTTATTTTTGCAACTACATCACTGACTCATTCAATTTATAAGCTATGAACTTCGCCCCCAGATCTTTCAACAGTACTATCAAGTACCCATTTATTCCCCATTTTGCAGTTGTTTTTTTCCTTATGTATTGTTCTTTGCACTTAGCTTGAAATGCTCACAATCAGAAAAGACATCAGAGTCCATCCTGCTCTCCCTGTCCTGTAATGCATTGTTATAGATAGCAATGGTCACTCCCCAATACTCAGAGCAGCATTGTTTTAAAGTTGAGTTTCTCTTTGCAATGTGTTCCTTCAGCCTCCTTCACCAGTCATACGTGCCCATCTACAGGGTCCTATGTAGAAAAAAGCATTGTTCCATGGTGAGGACTGGCATCTGAGAGGTATTCAAAGTGAATGGTCCTTGATTACAGTACTGATAGTTTTGCTATGAAGAAGTGTCAAATATTGAGACTTTTCCCCTGAGTACAGCACCCTTTCACTTGTAATATAATAAGCTGCCCTGAAGAAAGCTGAGACTTGGATTCATCACGAAACAGAGTTGATAATTTGGTACTGACATATCCGCACACTATGCAAAAGCTATTAGTCTTGGAGAAACTAAGGCACCACTCTTATAAGCTGCTTGTGAGTAAATACATAGAACCAATGCACAGGAATGAGGGTTTTTAATCTTTCCTTACACCTTTTTATCCTTTGCTACCATGGGCTATGTCTAGACTGGCATGATTTTCCACAAATGCTTTTAACGGAAAAGTTTTTCTGTTAAAAGCATTTGCGGAAGAGAGTGTCTAGATTGGCACGGACGCTTTTGCGCAAAAGCATCCCTGGCCAATCTAGACGCGGTTTTGCACAAGAAAGCCCCGATTGCCATTTTAGCCATCGGGGCTTTTTTGCGCAAAACAAATCTGAGCTGTCTACACTGGCCCTTTTGCGCAAAAGGTTTTGCGCAAAAGGACTTTTGCCCAAACGGGAGTGTCAAAGTATTTGCGCAAGAAGCACTGATTTCTTACATTAGAACATCAGTGCTCTTGTGCAAATTCAAGCAGCCAGTGTAGACAGCTGGCAAGTTTTTGCGCAAAAGCGGCTGCTTTTGCGCAAAATCTTGCCAGTCTAGACACAGCCTTAGAGTGCCAGGACAATCGCATTGTTTTATCATAAAAACTCAATGACACTAAAAAGCAATGGACACTGGAGAAGACCAAGCCTTTTTAGCCATGTACTGGGTAGCTTTGTCCCAGCTAACTTGATAGACTGACATCTGAACTGCTAGAGTGTTTATCAGGCAATAGCAGTCTTGTGTAAACAGACCTTAAAGAAACTACATAGGTCAACATGTCTAGGGGAAGTCACATAATAGCTAGAAGTAATAAATGTTAGAAATAGAAGCAGTAGGCCAGACAATTATCCCCACAGACAAATTTTCACTTGAAACACCAGATGAAATTATAACAGCTTCAAATAGAAATATATACTTTATCAGACGGTACACAGTCCTACTGGCAGCCACCTTAAGGGCTTTCATTTGTGCTCTGTTCCCCAAAGCTAAATGCAGCTAGTGGTCACATCTATTTCCAGACAGTGTTTGGCTACTAATAAATTTAAAGCTCCAAAAATGCAACTTCGGTTCATTAGAACAGGGAATTTACTAATTAAAGCATTCGGATATTGTTATAGTCATACATTTGAGAACAATGTCCTATAAATGCAAGCCCTTTCAGTGTGTACTTAGGGCATCCCCAGGAACTGTATTATTGGTGCAAAAGACAGACTCCATGCTGGGACCTCTAATCTCTGCAGGTCAGACCTTCCTGGTTGCAAGAAAAGTAGCTGTGATCTGCTCCACTTTATGAAAACCCAAATAATTGAGTGGTTTTTTTTTTTTTTTTAAACAAAAAACTCAATGACACTGGAAAACTGCATGTGAAACATGCTGCTGGATTAGGCATCTACATATCATGGCCTAGTTAGCACCTTGCAGCTTGCCTATAGTTGAACCCAAGTCATGTTGATACAGGGAGGTGCTGAGTTGCCATGCTTTCCCACTCTCCATCAGCTCACAAGGTGGGAAACCCAGGGGTCTAGCTAATCCCTCCCCTCCTTTCCCCCAAATTTTGCACTGGAAGTCTGCTCGCCCAAGCCCATGTAGGTACCAATGATGTAGGGAAGGGTAGGAGAGATGTCCTGGAGGCCAAGTTTAGGTTGCTAGGAAAGACTGAAATCCAGGACCTCTATGGTGGCACTCAGAAATGCTTCCAGTTCTACGTGCAGGGCCAGGTAGGCAGGCAGAGCTTCAGAGTCTCAATGCATAG
This sequence comes from Pelochelys cantorii, assembly GCA_032595735.1. Lineage (NCBI taxonomy): Eukaryota > Metazoa > Chordata > Testudines > Trionychidae > Pelochelys > Pelochelys cantorii. Next base: position 33,080,587 of record CM064331.1, read on the forward strand.
ATGAGATGGTGTAGGGAGGAGGGCTTTAGATTTATTAGGAACTGGGGACACTTGAGAGAGGGGGAGATTGTACAGGAAGGATGGGCTCCACCTAAACCAGGGAGGAACCAGACTGCTGGCACTAAACATTAAAAAGGCCGTAGAGCAATCTTTAAACTAAGAGATGGGGGAAAGTGGATTTATGTGCTTCTCCGCACCAATCGGATGGAGACTTCTTAGAGGAGAATCCATTCAGAGAGATTCTATAGGCTGTAGTCAGAAAGAGGAGGGGAGAGGGCAAACCATGGGCCAGAGCAGACAAACAACCGCATATAAAGGAATCCAATGCATCAGGGAAGGGCAAACAAACAAACAGTGGCAATTTTTTAAAGTGCTTCTACACAAATGCTAGGAGTCTGACTAATAAGATGGGTGAACTAGAGTACCTTGTACTAAAGGAGGAGATTGACATAATAGGCATCACTGAAACCTGGTGGAATGAGGAAAATCTGTGGGGGACAGTCATACCGGGATATAAAAATATATTGGAAGAATAGAGCAGGCTATGTGGGTGGCAGAGTGGCACTGTATGTGAAAGATAATGTAGAATCAAATGAAATAAAAATCTTAAATGAATCAACATGTTCAATAGAATCACTATGGATAAGTAATTCCATGCTCCAATAAGAAGAATTTAGCAGTAGGGCTATATTATCGACCACCTGATCAGGACAAGCGGCGAGGAGTCCTGTGGCACCTTATAGACTAACTGAAGTGTTGGAGAATAAGCTTTCGTGGGCAAAGACCCACTTTGTCAAGACAGTGATACTGACATTGAAATGCTAAGGGAGATGAGAGGCTACCAAAATAAAGAACTCTATAATCATGGGGGATTTTAATTATCCCCATATTGACTGGGGACATGTCACCTCAGGAAGAGAAGCAGCGATAAAATTTCTCAATGGCCTAAATGACTGCTTCTTGGAGCAGCTGGTACAGGAACCCACAAGGGGAGAGGCAATTCTCGATTTAGTCCTGAGTGGAGCGCAGGATCAGGTCCAGGGGTAACTATTACAGGACCACTTGGGAATAGTGACCATAATATTATAACATTTAACATTCCTGTGGTGGGAAGAACCCCTCAGCAGTCCAGGTCTCTGGCATTTAATTTCAAAAAGGGGAATTATGCAAAAATGAGGAGGTTAGTTAAACGGAAATTAAAAGGCACAGTGACTAAAGCGAAATCCCTGCAAGCTGCATGGAAACTTTTTAAAGACACCATAATAGAGGCCCAACTTAAATGTATACCCCAAGTTAAAAAAACATAGAAAGAGACCTAAAAAAGTGTCACGGTGGTTAAGCCACCATGTAAAAGAAGCAGTGAGGGACAAAAAGGCATCTTTCAAGAAGTGGAAGTCCAATCAGTGAGATAAATAGAAAGGAACAAACACTGTCAAATCAAGCATAAAAATGTAATAGGAAAAGCAGAAAAAGATGTTGAGGAACAGCTAGCCAAAAAACTCAAGAAGCAATAGCAAAACGTTTAAGTACATTAGAAGCAGGAAGCCTGCTTAAAAAAGCCAGTGGGTCCCCTAGATGATCGAGATACAAAAGGAGCAATCAAGGACGATAAAGCCATTGTGGAAAAAACTAAAATGATTTTTGCTTCAGTCTTCATGGCTGAGGATGTTAGGGAGATTCCCAAAAGTGCACCGTCCTTTGTGGGTGATGAATCTGAGGAACAGTCCTAGATTTAAGTGTCATTAGAGGAGGTTTTGGAACAAATAGAAAAACTTAATGTTAACAAATCACTGGGACCAGATGGCATTCATCCAAGGGTTCTAAAAACTCAGACGGGAAATTGCAGAACTATTATCTGTGGTTTGTAACCTATCCTTTAAATCGGCTTCCGTACCTAATGACTGGAAGATAGCTAATGTGACACCAATATTTAAAAAGGGCTCTAGAGGCGATCCTGGCACTTACAGATGGGTAAGTCTAACTTCAGTACCGGGCAAATCAGTCGAAACAATAGTAAAGAATAAAATTGTGAGGCACATAGAACATAATTTGTTGGACAAAAGTCAACATGGTTTCTGTAAAGGGAAATCATGCCTTACTAATCTATTAGAGTTCTTTGAAGGGGTTAAACATGCGGACAAGGGGGATCCAGTAGATATAGTATACTTAGATTTTCAGAAAGCCTTTGACAAGGTCCCTCACCAAAGGCTCTTGTGTAAATTACATTGTCATAGGATAAGAGGGAAGATCCTTTCATGGATTGAGAACTGGTTAAAAGACAGGAAACAAAGGGTAGGAATAAAGGGTAAATTTTCAGAATGGAGAGGGGTAACTAGTGGTGTCCCCCAAAGGTCAGTCCTGGGACCAATCCTGTTCAACTTATTCATAAATGATCTGGAGAAAGGGGTAAGCATGAGGTGGTAAAGTTTGCAGATGATACTAAACTGTTTAAGATAGTCTGCTTCTATCTTGACTGTGAAGAACTTCAAAACGATCTCACCAAACTGAGTGACTGGGCAACAAAATGGCAAACGAAATTTAATGTGGATAAGTGTAAAGTAATGCACATTGGAAAAAATAACCCCAACTATAGGTACAGTATGATGGGGGCTAATTTTGCTATCACAAATCAGGAAAGATCTTGGCGTTATCGTGGACAGTTCTCTGAAAACTTCCACACAGTGTGCAGCAGTGGTCAAAAAAGGCAAATAGGATGTTAGGAATCATTCCTATTATATATATATAGGAACCCAATATCTGTGACTAATGCTGGCTGTTCCCTGTGGGTGGCGCTGTTGCCTCCCGCCGTGGCGCTGGGCTGACTTCTGCACTGCTCAGCTGGGCCGCCACGCAGGAGCAAGCAGCCGTTTGGGGTCCGTGCTCCCCATGCAGCACAGGGGTGCTGCATGGGGAGCGCGGACCCCAAACGGCTGCTTGCTCCCGTGCGGCGGCCCAGCTGAGCAGTGCAGAAGTCAGCCCAGCGCCACGGCGGGAGGCAACAGCGCCACCCACAGGGCACAGCCAGGGAGCAGGGCCTGGACAAGCATGCATCTCTGATGTCAGGAAAGGGCGCTGGATTCAAAAGGAGGAAAGCAGAGCAGACAGAGGCAAACGGAGGCGGCAGAGGTCAGCGAGAGAGAGAGAGAGAGAGACACACAGCAGGAGGGGGAGAAGAGAGAGAAGGAGAGAGAGGCAGGAGACAGACAAGAGCTGAGAGAGAAAGGGTGAGGCAGTAGGAGGAGGAGACGGAGCGAGAGACTGGAGGCTCAGGAGAGAAGACCAACATGGAGGAGAGACCTGAAAATCCAGTCTTATGACGGGCTAATTGGCTAGTTATTAAGAAAGGGATAGAAAAATAAGACCCAGAATATCTTACTGCCCCTGTATAAAACTATGGTATGCCCACATCTTGATTACTGTGTACAGATGTGGTCTCCTCACCTCAAAAAAAGATATTTGACCTTGGAAAGGGTTCAGAAAAGGGCAACTAAAATGATTAGGGGCTTGGAACAGGTCCCATATGAAGAGAGGCTGAAGCGACTGGGACTTTTCAGTTTAGAAAGAGAGGGGGGATATGATAGAGGTATATAAAATCATGAGTGGTGTGGACAGGGTGAAAAGTTATTAGTTCCCATAATAGAAGAACTAGAGGACACCAAATGAAGTTAATGGGTAGCAGGTTTAAAACTAATAAGCCTAAGTTCTTCACACAGCGCATCGTCAACCTGTGGAACTCCGTGCCAGAGGAGGCTGTGAAGGCTAGGACTATAACAGAGTTTAAAGAGAAGCTAGATAATTTCATGGAGGTTAGGTCCATAAAAGGCTATTAGCCAGGGAATAGAAATGGTGTCCCCGGCCTGTTTGTCAGAGGCTGGAGACAGATGGCACGAGACAAATCAGTTGATCATGGTCTTCAATCCACCCCCTCTGGGGCAGCTGGTTCAGGCCACTGTCAGCAGACAGGCTACTGGGCTAGATGGACCTTTGGTCTGACCCCGTACAGCCATTCTTATGTTCTTAAGCCCCAGATGGTGCTTTTATCTGCAACACAGCTTGAATGTAATATATAATGAGTTTGGAAACTGATGATTGCCTGTTTGTTCATTCCCTCTGAAACACTTGATATCGGCCACTGTTGGAAGACAGGATACTGGGCTAGATGGACTATTGGTCTGACCCAGCATGTTCATTTGATGTTCTTATATAGAACCCAGATGTATCTGTCCCCTACTGTACCTCACTACATCTCTCTAGAGCTGAGATAGAACCCAGGAGTCCTTATGGAGTCTTTCCATATACTTAGCAGTAAATTAAGAATATATATTAAAATTTTAATCTTAACTAGTGTTTCTTAAATGACTTGCCACAAGGTATCAGAACATATTAGAGCAGAGTGGATCTAATAATTTAATTTTCTTTTATATAGGAATAAGATACATTGCTCCTCACCAGTAACTGCTAAGTTACCTGATAAAACACAGGAGTTTTCAAGTGCCTAACCAGCCCATGTAATCAGTTATATTTGCCCTTCCCTACCAAAATCTGAAATAGCACGGTTGGGAAAAGCTATTGTAGCTGATGTCCCCTTGGAAATGTCTGGTAAAGTAACAGCACTCACAGTCTCCTTCTCTTCTTGCCAATGGACCAGTCATAGAATGTCCTTTCTGCCAGCATTCTACACAGAAAATATTTTAATTCATTACACCTTATGTCGTAGATGCTCTATGAACAGTCCAATCCAATGATGGGCAACCTAGGTTAGTGAGTGGGCTGCATGAGGGTCATAACCAGGATTGTTTCCTGGGATAGAGTAGTTTTGCTAACTGTGTTTATATACCTGGAATTTGCAGGGTGTGCCAATTGAACTGTAGCAATACTTTGATTGGATGTGGATGTAGCACGCAGCTTTTACAGTCAATGTTGTGGGCAATCAGCAGGCACCTCACTATGTGCCCTTGCCTTTCATGAGTATCACTTTATTAATACTAGTAGAAAAAAAATTATGTGAATGGAAACCAGTGGAATCTGGCAACAGTAACAAAATGTCTCACAGGCTGCTCATAGAAACTCAATGAGTTACATGAGGCCCCTGGGCTGCAGGTTGCCAACCAATGGTCTAGTCCCTTTACCTCTCTCATACACACAAGAATGGGGGGAGAAAAAAATCTACATACAAGACAGTAATTGAGGAGAGGATATTCAAGATTTAGGTTAGCTGTATTATTTGGGTATCTTCTATTTAAACTGGTAGAGAAAAGTTAGTAAGCTTAAGGCAATAGAAAGGGAAAAGCTATACAAAGGCATTAAATGAAACAGTGAAGTTGGCAGGGGCAGAAGACAAGAAGAAATTGAAAGAGACAGTCAGCAGTGACTAAAAATCCACATTTTAAGGTATTGACACCAGGTGGGCCCTTCCAGGAATTAGGGTTACAAGAAAGGAGAGTCCTTTGCTCCAAGGTTCATGCTCTGCTCCTGTGCTACTTCCTCCTAGTCAACATAGCTGTAGGAGAGAGTAGCTTGCATGTACTTCCATCTACCTCCCATGCAGATCTGAGGCACACCTGCTGTGGCCACCTTAGTTTTTTTCCCCTCTAGGATGTAGATCTTCCCATGTTTATCCAGCCTGAACAAGATGGCTGTATTAGTGTGACAGGGCATTTGCCCTGCACTGGCCCTTCAAGGGCAAAACTCCAGCCCTGAGTGAGGGCTGAGAGTGAAGCCCCAGCTGAGGTAGCTCTGCTAATGAGGGTCCATCTGGGGGCTATATAAAGAAGGACTCCTGGAGGGAGGCAAGAACTGACTGCTGCTCTGGCTGGAGAGCTGTAGAGGCCTGACTGCTAGGGAAGCGGGAGGCTTCCTGGAGGTAGAGCAGTGCTGGGGAGGCTCTGGCCAAGTAAGCCCCAGCTTCAAGGCCTCAAGCTACTGGGGCTGCAGAAGGTAGCCATGGTAGGCAGGGGCAGCAGGTCCACACCCCTTTGCCAGTGATGAGTGACCATTGCAGTCTGCCCCAGGAGGCAAAGGCTAGATGAAGACTGGGAGTGGATCACTGAGGCATGGTGGGTACAGGGGGAACTGGGTGTTCCTGGGGAAAAGAACTGGGGGTCCCTGGGAGAAGGAAGGACTTCTGGAGTGTGCAAGCAGGATAAACAACCTGCCCCCCTGGAAGGGGATGCAGAGAGTGGAGTGGGCACTGCTGGAGGGCAGTGTCCTAAAGAGGATGCTGTGGTTAAAGAAAAACATGGGGAGATACCAGCTGGAGGATAGGGTTGCCAGGAGTCAGGTTTTGAACCGGACAGTCCAGTATTTCAGCTTTCTGTTTGGGAAACAAATTGAAAAGATAAGTGTCTGGTATTTTCTAAATAAGATGTAATGTCGATTGTGATGTAATATCAAGTGTGTCCGGTATTTTTGTTGCAACCGTCTGGCAACCCTACTGGAGGAAGGTACCCAACGAAACAAGCTAATTCCCCAAGGCAGCCAGAGAAGGTGCCATGCTGGTGAGTTTATCCCATGACAATTAGTAACTGAAATGAACTTTGCCGGAAGACCATTAAGGAGTTTCTACTAGTCTAAAATGTGAATGCTCACTTGTGTGCTTAGTGCCTCCTCAGGCTAGTTTAGAGACTGATATTAGAAGATATGATCCTACTTCTCAAAAGTTTAGATTCATTCTATCTTAAGACACAAGCAGCAAGTGTAACAGACAAGGAATGTGATGGGGAGAGAAAGATCATATAGTTAGACCTGTCTGAATTGGCTTGCTCCCTTCCTAGGCCCAGCTGCTGGAGAGAGGGGCTCAGAGAGCTGAAAATCTGGGAGAGTGCCCAGAACACTCTCCAGCTCCAGCAAGCTGAGCACAGCCAGCTTGCTAGCAGCCTGTTGAGCTTTGTGAAGGGCCAAAAACTACAGGGGAGGGGCAGCACTGAGCACATCAGGCAAACAGGGGACCTTGTGCTGCCATGAGGATCAGTTTGCTCTAAGCCCTGCAAGGCTAATTCAGCACTCACATTTTGGGGGGGAGCATTCAGGGTTATGTGGGTGCCCCCAGATTTCTGTATCACCTCCCAATGGAGGTCTGTGATGGAAGGCTTCAGAGAACTTTGTAATCTGAGGTATACAGAACCAACTCATTTTTCCAATTATAGTAAGGCCCAGCAAATTACTCTCTCGTGAAGAACCAAATACATGACAAATGAGAACCACAAACGCATGGCCAGAAAAGGGCTAGGCAGATCCCAGGCCAAATGACCCAGGAAAAACATGTTAGAAAAACTTGTAAATGATAATTAGGACCATTCAGTAAGAATTTTGAAATGCAAAACTATATTGTTAGTTGGGAAAGCTGCTAGTGGGCCGGTGCCATTTGGTTTTTCTAATGGTTCCATAGCCGTGCTGCTTCCCGTGGCTCCCCTGACTGGAAATAGTGAACCGGAGCCGATGGGAGTTGGGAGGCTCTGTGGCTACCAACCCTTTAGGTAGACAAAGCAAAGTGGGCCTGGTAGCAGCTTTCCCAAAGTGGGCCCGTGGCTCATTTTGAGGAACACTGTTTTAGAGCATGCGAGCAGGTCTGTATGGGGTGGTTAGAACACAACATATTACAGCACTTTACAAATCAAACCTCTCTAGTTCTCTCTGTGCAATGTAGAGACAAAACCTTTGTTTCCTTTTGTAATTCCCTGCTAAAGCTGCTTGGCACTACCATCTTCCCTTCTAAATATGAACTATCCTCCACAGCTTTCTTTTGGGTCCATTCTGACAACAGCAATAAGCCTGCTGTACTACTTATTCTTTAAAATTTCATGTCATCCCAGATATATTAATTTTACCATATTTTAAAAACTACAGCTAAGAATTCTTCAGTCTCCTTCCCCCCCGGAAACATTTTTTTCCATCATATGCAGCATCTTTTCTTTAAAACAAAAATCTACTCTTATTTGCAAGGGGAAGGGTTCCATTAACTCTGTAAATCATAAGCACTTTGAAGAAAACTTTGATTGAATTGATCTGCCTATGCCACTCAAAGGGTACATCTACACAGCAACATTTTAAAATAAAAAAGTGTTATTTTGAAATAATGTAGTCTGTCTACACAGCAGGCAATTGTTTCGAAGTAACGTTGAAATACTATCAAGCTGGAGGACTTCCTACTCTGACTCCTGTAACCCTCATTGTACGAGGAGTAAGGGAAGTCAGAGGAAGAATGCTCTATTTTGAAGTAACTGCTGTGTAGACACTCAATTTCAGAATAAGCTCTTTTGAAATAAGCTATGCAATTGACATAACTCAAAATAAACTCTGCCAATTGAGCTAAGCCCTGCTGGGTAGATGGCACCCAGAGTGCACAGTACCAGTCCAAAAAACAAAACACTTCAGAACAGGGGTGGCCCGTCCATATAGGCAAACTAGGCGGTCGCCTAGGGCGCCAAGTTAAATGGGGCAGCAAATGGTGGCGCAATATCATTGAGCAGTTTGAAGGTGGTGGTGCCAGTTGCTGGCAGCTGGTCTAGGGCCACCCCCGCTTCAGAATATCACTGAGTACTTTTCCCAGACCTGAAGAACTGACAGAAGTTTCTCCAATAAAAGATACAAGTAGTCCTGTGGCACCTTATAGACTAACAGATTTATTGGAGCATAAGTTTGTGGGCAAAGACCCACTTCTGGCCACAGGACTTCTTGTTCTTGCAGATTCAGACTAACACGGCTACCCCTCTGATACTTGTCAATAAAAGATATTAACTCATCCACCTCGTGTCTCTCAGAAAGTAATTGAAATAAATAGTTTACAGATGACCCTAGACTTACGACTGCCCTACTTACGACTTATTTTTTTACTTTCCCCTCCTGCGCACATGCCGGCCATCCTGCCAGTTCCAGCTCCTGCAGGTGTGCTCTGCTGCCTGGTTACTTTGTCGAGGCAGGCAGCCCTGCAAACTCTGGCTCCCAGCCTCTCCTGCCCCCTGGCAGGCCACCCAGCTTCTACAGACAGTGCTGCCTGCCTGTGCCAGCACCCTCAGGGTGCCTCCAGGGGCCCATCCACCCCTCCCTGGCTGGCGATGAGGCAGGCTATCCCCTGCCACCTCCTACAAGTGGGCCTGCCTGCCTCCATGCCATGCAGCTCATGGCCCTCCCTGCCAGGTCAGCCTCTCGGCTGCTCCCCCCACCCAAGGTCACTGACTGGTGACCAACCCCCCCCCGCCAAAGCCCAGCCACCCCGTGGCCCCACCAGCTCTGTCTCCTGCCCCCCCCCCAGCAGGTTGCCAGGCTGTATCATGGCACCCGCCCCCCCCCCCGCAGCTCCTGGCAGCTCAGCCCCCCCCCCCGGAGGCTGCCACCGCCATCTGTCTCCCAGCCCCCCTGGCAGCCTGGCCCCTGTGGCTCCTGTCTCCCCTCCCCCAGATGCAGTCCCAGTCCCTTCCCGTTTTGCTTTTCTCCAGTAACCATCTCCCTCTCCAAGTTAAGAAGATGTAGATATTTTCTCTGCTTTATTTTCATAATGAATGTTTGTTTTAAGTTAATAAATGTTTGTAAAAGCATATATTGTTTTATTTACTTTCCCTCCACTTCCAGAGTCAATTTTGGCATTTTTAGGGCCTGAAATAGGGTTCCAGGAATGGAACCCCCATTTTTATCATTGCACCTATGGGGAAAAAAGGGTTCAAGTTACAACGGCTCGACTTCTGATGGGTCTCCAGGAACCAATTAGGTTGCAAGTGCGGGGGTTGCCTGTATTTGTCATTCACTTCCTAGAAAAACTTAAATCTAGCAGCACCTTAAACTTTTTTCACTTCCAAGAAGTTACACCACTAGGTGGTGATAGCTCAACACATTAGCATTTGACTTCCAAAGTAAATGTGATCTGTACAACTGAAACAGCTTAAAATAATCATACACTCCGAGTGCATTAGAAATACATTTTGTTCTTTTGGCTGGATAACACCCTGTAGCAGGGGAAAACTACCTCAGTTTGTCTTCCTCCCCATGTATGAAGCTGCCACCAGAGGTTCTTTCACATTGGAAGGAGAGTTAAATTTACAGTTAAAAAAAACCAACCACCACAACAGGCCCATCAAGCATGAGGGCCATAGTTTTAAAAAATCATGCACAGATCTGTGCAAATCTTTAATTGACACTGATTAATCCTTCCAATGTGAAATCGTAAAACAGGGTAAAATGTGCATGGAAACATGATTCACATAGGTACGTCTACACTTGCTCCCTAGTTTGAACTAGGGATGCAAATATAGGCGACCAAAATTGCTAATGACGTGGGGATTTAAATATCCCATGCTTCATTAGCATGATCTCGCTAATGTGTTACTCTGCTCAACAGCTGTTTCCAAAGTGAAAGTGCATGCTGGGATGCATTTTTTTTTTTTTAAGAGTAACATTAGTTTGAACCAAGGGGTTTGGTTTGAACTAACGCGTCCCGGCGCTCACTTTCACTTTCGAAACAGCTGTTAGCATGATCTCGCCAGCACATTACTCTGCTCATGAAGCACAGGATATTTAAATCCCCGCGTCATTAGCAATTTTGGTCACCTACATTTGCATCCCTAGTTTGAACCAGGGAGCAAGTGTAGATGTACCCATAGTTTCTTAGCTATCGCATCCAATAGTATTCATGGTTTTTTAACTGCATGGATCTCAAAAGAGGAGGTCTGCATGAATTTGCAATTAGAAGCTCGTTCATTCTAAAACCTGCTGAGCTGGGTGAGGAAAAGGGGCTGACACTACTGGAAAAGTGGTACCTTTGGTGTTTAACACCTTATCGTGCCTATGCTAGGCTGTTGTCAGCTGAGCAACCCAGGCTATGTCTATACAGAAAAGGGCTGTTTCATTGCATAGATTTCCAAGCTCAGGCTGAATCCCAGGGTTTAGGAACCTGTGGGTTGGGAGGGCACCACAGTTCAGGTGAAACAGCTCCATGGATCAAGCCAAGGTAGCTGGCACAGGTTTTTATCTGCTGTGTAGACATACTGCCGAAGTCCTCTGCTTGACACCCACGTCCCTCCTACTGCAGAATGCAAATTGCAGCTCTGAATGGGAGAAGCAGAAAACCCCTCCGTTTGCTCCCTGGAGCCATGCAGAAGTGTATTTTGGCAATAATGTTTTCTAAATTGCTCGTTTTTAATGAAAACTTAATAAAACATACTGCAAAGGAACTCTGCTCATATATCAGCAAGCCAAAATAGTGAGAGTTGAGATTGTGTCAGAACGCATCTTACTGATCCAACATTTTAAAAATATAGACATAAAAGGAAGACTTGTGTATTCTTTTCCACCTTCATATTGCCTACAATCGTAAACCATGGTATGTGAAGTTGCCAGCTTTCCAATTTTTCAAAACTGGATACTACAGGCCCCTCTGTTGCTCTCCCCTCTGCTCCTCCATCCTCTGGGACTCACCTGCCAGTTGCAGACCTAGGCTAGAAGGAGCTGAGGTGGAGCCTGCATCTGTCTGTCTAACTGGAGCAAGGTAGGACTAAGGGAGGGGGAGTCAGTCCCCTAAACGACAGCCTGGAGAGGCTGAGAAGACAGGATAGGCCATTACAGATGGCGAGCCTGGCCACTGGCCCACTCCTCAAATGCTAATTACTGGCAGGATCTTACTTCCTCTAGTAATAGCTGCTCTTCCCAGTTCAACCCTGCCAGTAGTGGAGACTGATTGTGGTTACTCTGACAACTAGACTGATGGCATCCAGTCAGAAGTACTGACCAGACATTACATAGATCCCCTTTTTAATCTGACTTTGCAGTCAAAAACAGGTTACCTGGCAACCCTAATGCCACAAGATTGCGTAAACTATGCTGACTGAAAGTTGGCCTGAAGTTGACTATTTATGAGAACAGTTGATACCAGAAGAAATTAAAATGCAAATAGGATCCAAATAAAAGCCAAATGAGAACAAAAAAAACAGTTTTTGTATTTCCAGCATAAGCACTACATTAGTATATCAAGAAATACACTCCTAAGATATCTTGCATTATGAAACAGCACTGAAGCTTACTCAGTGTGATGCCATATAGGAAATGCTGACAGGGTTGTGTGGCTAGGATGAGGAGAAAGTTTAGATTACAGTATAAAGGCTGTAAAGATATCAAGTCAGACTTGATATCCAAACTTCAGAGAGAATGAAGGAGACAAGGAAAAGTCCATGGTCCTGGTTTGATCTATGGTTTCACCACTTTCTTCTGGATCTCCCCTGCATGTGTTGTTAAACTGTCCTATTTTCTGATTGAGTCTCAAATTCACACCCATTTGTTGGCATATAATTTATACCCCATTGAACATCAATATTTAGTTTGGCCTGAAATGGTATAATATGCCTGTAATATGCTCTTCCATTCCTACAGCATGTAAATCAATTAACAGGATAGTGTAAGTAGGCGACCATTAGAACAGGGTACCACCTACTTAGAGCATTAGTAATCCCAGCATGAGAAGTCAATGACAGGTGATCTGAGAGAGAAAGCAGTACACTGAAGGCCTTCCTCACCAGCCTGACAAAAAATAAATAAATCAATGTCATATATGACATTGTGTGTCTCAGGCCCTTGCTTCTAGGCACAATTTAAAAACAAGTAGTCATGAACAACACACACAGGGGAGCAATAGTGGAGTGGGGTGGGGCCTCAGGCAAAAGGGGGCAGATTAAGTGTTTTGACTGTCATGTTAGTTTATCAAGTTTGATGTAAAATAAATATATTAATTATGTCCAACACAAAAAGTTTCAATGTTTTCTTTATTTACGGCAGGGGTGGGAAACCTTTTTTGGATTGGAGGCCACTGACCCACAGAAAAATCAGTTGGGGACCACACAAGTGAGAAGCAAAGAAACTCCTCCAAAACCCCCCAACCCTCACTGAGACATTGCATTCCTCAAGTGCTTCAGCCCCATTGGGCAAGGGAAAGGGCAGGGAGGAATGAAAAAAAAATCAGGCCTTCCTATATACCAGATTACTTTTCTGGTGTTCTGGAGTTAGTGGATTTTGTGGAACCCCTTACAGGTGGGGACAAAAATGAGGGGTTCAGTGTGCAGGACAGGGCTGCCAGTGAGTGGGATAGGGATGGAAGTTCAAGATCTGGGCAGGAGGCAAGTTACAGGAAGGGGTGAGGTCTAGGTGGGAGGTACAATGCAGAAGCAGGCTGGGAGTTGGGTGTCTGGCCAGGAGGGAGGGTGCAGGAGCAAAATAGTGGATGCAGGAGCAGGGTGAGGGTAGGTGTCTGACCGGGGGGAGGTGCTGGAGCAAGGGAAAGTGTAGTAGAGTGTACTCAGAAAGTAATAGTAAAATATTTAAGTACATCAGAAACAGGGAACTGGCTAACCAGTGGGGCCCTTGGACAATCGAGATGCTAAAGGAGCACTCAAAGATGATAAAGTCATAGCAGAGAAGCTAAATGAATTCTTTGCTTTAGTCTTCACAGCTGAGAATATTGGGGAGATTCCCAAACAGTTTTTTTTTTTTTAAAAAAGGTGACAAATCTGAGGAATTGTCCCAGATTGAGGTGTCAGAGGTGGTTTTGGAACAAACTGATAAATTTAACAGTGACAAATCACCAGGACCAGATGGCATTCACCCAGGAGTTCTGAAAGAACTCAAGTGGGAATTTGCAGAATGTTCTTACATAGGAGCAAGCTAGGGGTGCAGGGTGTTGGCAGTAGGAGGGGAGTGAGTAACGGGGGATTGAGGTGCAGGGGTCTGAGTGTGAGGGGGGCACTTAGCTGGCTTTGTGTCCCATTGCTGTAAGGAAAGCCTCTGAACAATGCATCACTGTGCTGCTGTTCACCCAGCAGGGTAGGGAGGGGGAGGGAACTCAGCTCCCTTCTGGCCAGCGAGTAGTTTCTGGGCTCCCCACTTCCATGACTGTCCAGTTCATTTACCCAGCCAAAGATGTTGGTTCCTAGCATCCCCCCAACCCCGGTAGGACTCTCAGGGATGCTTCACAGGCTATGAGCGTGCCAGGAACTGTGCAGCATTAACACTAGGGCTGATTATACAGGGATCTCTCACTTAGTGCAGAGAAGCAGCTGGCCCTGCAGTAAAGTAAGGAAGTTGCTCAGGCAGGGATTCCTGCTCATTGCTGAGATGCTGTCTAAAAGCATCTGGGTTGGAGCTGTCTAAAAGCAGCACTGCACAGTTGTTCAGTGGGTTTCAGGAAGAACTGTTGGTTGATGCTCACCTCAGTTCCCTGATGTAATGCTAAAGGGGTTGATGTTCTGTCCCCAGCTGGGGTGGGGGGAGTCTAGTTTGTTAGAGCAGGGGTGATTTCAGAGCAATGGACTGACCTGGGCATCCATGTCCTCCCTGAAAGCAGGCCAGGCCTGCTCACCCCCTGCATTGGTCCAGGGCTTGAGTGCTCTGTCCATCTGTCTGTGCCCTGCTCCCTGGCATGGGTCAAGCTGTGGGCAGTCCCCAGGTCTGCCCCTTGTACAGTCTCACCTTTGGAGGGGGGGGGGGTCACACTTTACTGTGTGCCCCCAGGTCCTATGATCTGGGTCTGACCCCATCACATCCCAGGCCCCAATTCCCCCATTGCCTGCTCTCTGGAGCCTATCCAATTTTTCTATCCTATCCATCCTTCTAGAATAGGCCAGTAGCACTCACATCAGCACAGAAGTAAAATAATCTCTCTCCTCCTATTCAAGATTACCTCATTTATGTTTCCAAGGATTGTATTAGCCCTTTTGACCACTGAATCACTATAGAAGCTCACTTTCAGCTGATTATCCACCCTGACCCCCAATCTTTTTTAGAGTCACTACTTCCCAGGATACAGTCCCCCAGCTTTTGCAAATGGCTACATTCTGTGTTCCCAGATGTATACTTTTACACTTAGCCACATTAAAGTGCATATTGTTTGTTTGCACCTAGCTTATCAAGTGATCCAGATCACTCTGCTTCCATGGCTTGTTTTCTTTATTAATTATCAGTCTCCCAATTTTGGGGTTACCTGCAAGCTTTATTGGTGATGACTGTTTCCTTTTAGCTGTGTTGTGGAGAAATCAGAGCCCTGGGCAGTAGTGGAGCTGCCTGGGGAAAAGCAAAGCCCCCAGACAGCAAGGGGAAAGCAGAGCCCCTGCCACATGGACCTCCCCTGGTCCAGCAAATTCCCTGGTTCAGGACCAGTGAAGTCCTGAGGGTGCTGGACCAGGGAGATACAACCTGTACCTGTCAATTGTAGGACCCATGTTAATGAAGCTATTTACAAGGCCCTAGTTCTTGAAATCCGAAGAGATGAACCCACTAGACCTTGTTATGCAAAGAAAAGCACTCTAACCACCAGAAGGAGTCAGGCTGGTGGCACCTGATATACCAAAGCATGAGTGTGGCACTTAAGGGGGCACTACTACTGACCCTACAGATAGCACTCAGGCAAAAGTGTCCAGTGACCCTGCATTTGGTCACATCTAGAATGGGCCTGACATGAGCAAGCACTCAAAGAACATCTGTTCAATCATGATTCTGCTTTTAAAATTATTTTGAGTCCTATTGGTTAGTCAGCTTAACCCTTGTAATGTGTGCCATTTTAATTTTAATTCTTTCTAGCTTTTTAATTAAAATGTCACAAAGTACCAACTCAAATGTCTTACGGAAGCCTAACCCTATTACACCAATACTACCTTTATCGATAAAGTTTGCAAACTCATTAAAAGAGATATCAAGTTCGATAGGATGTATTTTCCATAAACCCATGTTAATTGGCATTCATTATATTACCCTTCATTAATTCTTTATCAATCAAGTCCTGCATTAGGTGCTCTATTATCTTGCCTATGACTGATTCAGATTGACAGGGCCTATAATTACTCAGGTCATCCCATTTAACCTTTTCAAATAAAGCTTTCTTCTAGTCTTTTTGAAATCTCCTTCTAAGACTTACTGAAAACTGAACTACTCAATTTGCAGGTATAGTAGTTAAATAATGAAAGTACCTGACCTTCTGAAGCTTGTGGGTTGAAGTCTCAACTTCAGGTCACCTCCAGTTCAAAAGTGCAAAAGAGGTTTCTGATCATTTGGGTTAAGGCATCCAAAGGCAACAGAATGTGATCCTGACCAAATTACTCCCATAAACTGTTAGCTATAAATTAATCCTAACTGTATCAGCCCAATGAGCCATGGGTTTGGGGGAAAACTTTGAACACCCCCTCTGGGACTCTATTACTACTTACTGGAACATATTCTTTAATTCCCTCATCACCATCTTCCTCATTTACTTTGCAGTTTGGAATCAGCAATTCTAAAGGGAGCTCCCAGGATTAAGGTGGCTACAAGGCATGTTATCATGTAGTCAATTACATAACTAACTGATAAGCCTGTGCTCATTGGTTAATCATATCAGCAACATATAACTCCTCCCACCTTCCTTCCTCTGTATCAGAGGCAGCAGCAACGGGAGGCAGGCAGGAGCTAACAGGTGCGGAGGAGCTGGCCAACTCTCTGCTTGGTAGAGCCTCCTGCCTCCCCCAGAGGCAGCAGCATGGGTTGGAGCTCCCTCCTGTCCCCTTCCGCCTGTGCTGCTGCCTCTGTGGGAGGCAGCAAAGTGTGTGTGGGAGTGGGGAGGTGGCTCTGCGGAAGCTGGCATGCACGGGGAGCCAGCCTAAAAGGTTTATGCATAATCACAATCCACAGAGATAGGTTTAGGCATAGTCACGATTCACAAGGAACAAACCCATTATCCTGGGACTTCTTGAACACAGAAGAAACAAATTAGTGCCAATCTCAGTGTGGCATCCCTCTTCCCTTTAGCCAATGACCTCCCTTGCCTCTAGCCCCAGTCCCAGTATCATGTTTACACCTATCCTTGATTCCCTGGTGCCTTTAAGAATGCTTCACTGTCCACTGGAACCCTCCTTGATGAGAGATTCTGAACCCCAGGTCACCCCAGCATAGTCCCAGCTCCCATAGGCTTCACTTCAAGCAATGGGCCTGTGTGATGGACCAGGCTGGGTCTTGGCACCGCTGAGGGAGTCTGCCCAGGGCAAATTGCTCAAAACCAGGGCTCCTTACAGCTCCAGACTGGCGACCTTTCCCAAATAGGCCACAAAGCAGTCACACAGAGCGCTTCAGCCACCAATCCAGCCAGCTGGAAGCTTCATGAGCCAAATCCCTCAGGCACCCCAGCTCTCCCTGTGTCACAATCAGCCTTGGGCCTTCCACACAGGTGAGGGGTTATAGAACCCAATCTCACCTACCCTGCACAGATTCTCAGTCCCAAAGAACCAGCCACAGATCCCTGGTCAATTTACACTTTAGATCTTTCCCACAAGATCATGCTGGGCCAATCCTTAAGAATCTAAAATCTAAAGGTTTATTACTAAAACAAAGAAAAGGTTGAGAGTAAGGTTAAGGAGAATACATTACATGCACCAATCACCACGTTCTTGATGTAGGCTCTCAGCAGAGATGTTACAAACAACTATCTTAAAAGTCTCTGGTGTACATCCTATGGCAGGATGGATCAACAATCCTTCCTGGCTCTCTATCCCTCGCAAGGCTGCATCTAGGATCAGTAGCAGAATTGAAGACAAGATGGAGTCTTCCTCATGGCACGTCTCCTCCCCCCCCCCCCGTACCTTCCAAGCTGGAGCAGGTCACATGGTCAAGTGACCTATCCCTGTCCCCCATGCCAGCAGCCATTAAATACTGACTGGTTTGGAGGTTTCCAGACATTCCTCAGGTGTGTATTGGCCACCTTGAGAGCCATTGTCCTTGGGGCCATGCTAATTAGCGTAGTCATTCATTGGACATTCCTTCTTTACAACAGGCAGCCCAGGCCCATTGCTCTGTGTCAGACAGAGAACATTCACAGTATAAGCACAGAGTCCATATTCACTCCATGTACAGATATCACACAAGTAGCATACATAGAAACAGCAGAACATAAGCTTTCATTTGACACCTCACATAGCCTCCTTTGTACAGACTTTAGGGCAAACACCCCCCTGTGAGCACAGCAGTAATCTGTCTGCTCCCCTTAAAATCCAACAACATGACAGCCTGTTTCAAGGTCTGTCAGTACTCCATACTCCAGTCAGCTCTCCAGCAGCAGATGACATGCTCCTTTGGTACTGCTGGTAGTACCACTATGTTTCCTATGGGGAGAGAATTTCCCATTTAAACTAGGGAGAGCAGAAACCTCAGTTTTAAGCTATTGTTCAAGACTGAGATTCTGGAGCAAATTATGTCTAAATCAGTGGAGATATCCTCCCTTACTGAACCCCAAATGGACCAAGATGCCCACTTTCAGTACTTCAGTCCTTTGCTGTGATCCTGCCCATAATGTGATATGCAGCCTATGGCTCTCCTGCGAAGTAGGGGATTATCTTGATAGCCCACACCTCCAGGGTTCATTGCTGACCCTCTGCCTCCTGTCCAAGTGGTCAACAAGGGTCATGGTCACACCCTGACTTAGTGAGAAATTCTCCACCTTCCTGGAGCATCATGATGTCACTCCAATCTAAGGCTAAATCTTTACAAGTAACCATCTGGCTCAAGGGTGTGACCTGACTCTCCCCACCACCCTGACCACAGCAAGTAATAGTGCTGTAAAGCACCAGTATGAACCAGGCTACAATACTGGGAGCTGTACTCCCAGCACAATTAGCTACTCCCCTATGTAAACCATGTCTGCAAGATCTCTCTCCCAACACGCATGCTATGGCCACACTTTCAGTTTAGAGCCACTTAATAGTTTAAACTGTAGACAAAGCCTGAGTCTGAGCCCTTCTGACCCAGTACTTGGAGCAGAACATGCCACTGGCTTTCCTGTATCCATTGAAACTACTGTTGCTGGAGTTGTAGGTGGTGATGCTACAGCTGCTGTTATTGTGCCCCTATCCATTTCAATAAGGCCTCTGGATCCATTTTTATCTTCAGGTTGTGGCAATTTCCTGGCATTTCCATCACATGATTGCTGGAGCGGTTATTGCACCAGACCACAAATGAACTAGTGCTATGCCTAAGCATTTCACAGCCATGCCTCAGGGCAGAATTTTTTTTTTTTTTTTTTAAATAAAAGAAAAGCAATTCCCTTGACTAAATGCAGGCTGAGGTTCCCTCTCTCTTTTCAGCCCTGAAAAGAGGACAGGGTCTTTCGGTCAACTCCAAACTGGAGTGCTCCCTCTGTAGTACCAGCTGCAGTATACGGATTTTGCAGTTTTGTAAGAGCTAGGCAAAGTAGTTGCATACTGCCTGGCAGCTTTTCCCTGCACATTCATAAATGTATCTGATGTAATAGTAGATCTGTAATTTGCTTTTCCAAATACTGTTAAGCTCTTAGATTCAACTACACCTTGAAGCACTGAGTTCCAAATGCTAATTATACCATGCATAAAAATAATTGCCTGTTATCACTTTACTTTGTTTCATTGGCTGTCCTTTTGATCTTGTATTGGATCTCATCCATAATCTAATAATGTCTCAGAAAAGACTACCATTGACTACAGTGGATTTTGTATCAAGTCCTTTGTGGGGTAGGATAGACAGGAATGGCTGATTTACCTTCTTGTGCTATTTGATATTTTGTAGCCCCTCTTTTAGCCTCTTTAAGACAATTAGTTTTAATCATCCCAATATCTGTGTGCAAAACTTCCAATACATCCACTCATTTTATTTCCTGTTTCTGCTATATTTTTTGAGAGGCTCTCTGCCCTAGAAGGTTTTTACAAGTTCTGGGTGTGGTGACTTTGTTACCACACCATCGTGGTATCACGGAATGTTGGTATCCTATCCTTCCTCCCATACTTGTGTGTGGTGGGGTGAATTCCATTCCTCCTTCTATAGGAAAGAGGATCCCTTTACCTGACAGCCAACCCAATTCCTCATGGCCTACCTTACATAAAAATACTTTAGTTGAATTCAGTTTAAAATGAGTGAAATAAACAGCAAGCGTTATTTGATGGAATTAATATAAAAGCAAATGTTAATATTTCATTATGTACAAAAATAAAATCAAGTTTTGAATAAAGATCTAGATTACTGCTTCAAAACACAGAAACAGGAGGGAGAAAAATAGCATCTTCAGGAGCAGTCCTCAGAGCACCACAAAGTATAAATAGCTCTATTGAGGACAGAACAAAAGTTGTTATATCATGCAGCTGAGCCAAAAATAAAGACTCCATGGAATTGTTTTAAAGCATCTTCTAATTCTTTTAAATCTCAGTACATTACATTTTTTTCCTTTAACCTCTCAATGGCCAGAAAAAAATAAAAACAAAAACAAGCAGCTGGTTTTGAAGCATCAAAATTGCAGGCTTTGATTTTTTTTTTTTTATAAACTGATTTTGAATTAAGAATATTAATTGGCTGAACTTCTTTTGACCAAATCAATTGCAACAGTCTAAAAACATTTTTTTAATAAAAATAGTATATAATCTATAGTGAGAAGTAAGAGCTTTCCTAAATAAGTGCTTATTATGCTTTTCATTTCTTCTACACTCAATTAAAAAAACAAATGCCAATGCTTTGGTATGAAAAAGCTCATTTTAATGTTTCAAAAACCACTGTATATATTTTAATAAAAATCTTAATTCCCATTTGTATTGAATTTCTCTGTAAATAGGAAGGTCAAACCAGAGCATGTATTCCCATCTTTAAAAAGGTGACTCAAACCCAGTGAAAATTATAATTCCATCCTCAATTATATCTGTACTACCCAATCCAATTTAATGGGATTGCAGAATTGTATGCAGATGGAAATTGGCTACATTCTTTAAAATGGCATCACTGGGGGTATGTCTATGCTACAGAGTTTGTGAGGAAAACAGCCGTTTTTCCGACAAAACCTGAGTTACATCCACACTGCCATCACGTTCTTCTGAAAGTAAATCAAAACAGAGGGGTTTTTCCGGTGTTGGTAATCCTCTTTCTATGAGGAGAAAGCCTTTTTCCGAAAGAGCTCTTTCAGAAAAAGAGGAAAGAGGAAAAAAGCACCAATGCCCTGGTGGCCACTCCGTCCATAGTAATTATAGCTTACATGTGAGAGAGCATCCATTGAGTGTGGACGCTATCTTTCGAAAAAAGCAGATCGCTTTTTCGATGCACTTGTGTGCGTGGATGCTCTCTTTTGGAAAGGTTTTTTTTTTTTTTTTTTTTTTTTAAAAAGAGCATAACATAAGAATGGCCATACTGGGTCAGACCAAAGGTCCATATAGCCCAGTATCCTGTCTGCCGACAGTGGCCAGTGCCAGGTGCCCCAGAGGGGGTGGACCGAAGACAATGATCAAGCAAATTGTCTCCTGCCATCCTCCTCCTTTGACAAACAGAAGCCAGCGGCACCATTCCTTACCCCGGCTAATAGCCTTTTATCTCTTCCAAAAACAGGTTCTTCCCAAAGAAGCCTGCAGTCTAAACATAGCTTGTGACAGGGGCTTCTTTCCATTTCCATAATTTGAAAAATAAACTTCACTCTTATTTACCTGTATTCCGAGTCACTCGCTTACAGCGTGTCAAGGCTATTCCCTACTCTGGCACTCCAAGTGGGGAAGGTGGGGTCTGCAAGAGAACTTAAAAATACTTTGCCTCTATAGGCTTCTGGCCTTGGGATCACAGATTTTCTGGCCTTGGGAGACAGGCTGATACCACCAAGTGAAGAAAAAAAATTTTTGAATCCAGGAAGAAGCACTTGGAACTTCTTCCAGAGGGATACCCCAAGCTCTTCTAACACAAGAAAGCTTGAATAAAAATACAAAACAAACTAATCTCTGATAGCAGACCTCTCAATCTTAGGCCTGTAGACACAGATCTCCTATTACCTTCCAGGACAAGAATCAAATCATCACCTTAAAAAAAAGTGATTTTATTAAACAAAACTGAAAGATGTTTGATAAAGCCTACTTGATTGCTAGATGTTTTAAAGCAAGTGTGGAAAAAAAATTAAACAGAAAATTCCATCCCTGAGATACACCTTGAAGTATAGTGTATGGGGAGGGGTACTTACACTTAGCACGTGGAAATTTAACAAAACAAAGAAAATAACCTGACGACATCTAAATAAATAGACATTTCCCTATTTATCATCTGTGCTTTAAGGGCCAATCCATTTTCATGCTTAGTATTCTTTGTAGGCATGGTAGTTCTGCCTGGATCAATTCATCTTGTTCCCCACTCCTGGCTTAAAACTTACACAAAACAGCAGGCAGGTATATCTTCCAATTCAAATCTCAATACTTTCTCCCATTGGCTCTCCAGGCTCCCTGCCAATGCCCCCTAGCTACCTGAGTTTAACCTTTAGTCATCGAATGCTGGGATGTGCAAAAAAGGCCAGCACTCTTCCTATCCATCACATGGCATTCTGGATTTTTGGAAGTCACTGTGATGTAGTTGAGGGGCTGTCCACTCTTGTGGCCCAGGGTCCACTTTGGTTGGGCATTCATTGATTGCTGTGTTGTGGGTGACCCCTACTGGCCAGTGTCTGTAAGGACTGCCCAGCAGGGGGTGATCCCTCAGGACAGGCAAGTAAGCCATGGCTAGCAACTGGCCAGGGGAAGGAGTTTAAACAAAGGAAGGGATGTGACCCATGGCTGAGAAAGGGGGCAGTCTTGGCTGGGCAAACATGAAGAGAACAGACTGAGTACTGGGGGTTCAAGGACCTGTGTATCTCTGCGTCAAGGGGTCTAAGGCTGCCTGCCCCTGACTCCTATGTCCACATTGAACCCGGGCTGTGTTGTATCTCTGAGAAGCAATAAACCCTCCTTATTCTACTAGCTGGCGGAGTCACATCTTGCTGCGGATGGGGGTGCAGGGTTGGGGTCCCCAACATGCCATCATGGTCACTTTCTCCTCCCTCCCAGGAGAACAAGAAGTTCCTCTCTTCCTTCCCAGGATGGGACTATTGTTATGGGCTATTGTTTGGTTTAAGCTTTTGCTTCCTAACAGGCATGCTAAACTATTTACTTTGTAGAAATTTAGTATCTCTCCCTACGAAGCCTATTTATTTCTGTCTCTTTCTTTCCTTGGAGACAAGATTTTCTAATATTGTGTAGTACAACAGAAAAAACTAAGCTCTTCATTAAGGAAACAAAGTCTGATGGGATATCCAATTCAGATTTCAAGCATGCACTTTGAGCCATTTCAAATGGAATGGAGGGCTAGTTTAACAAAACTGGCCCTTTGCAAAGTTATTCAGCTAAGCATCTCTCCAGAGAGTAGAGTTCAAGGAGAAGTTTTATCTTTGGCCTTTCCTATACTACAAAATAAGGCTGAATTCATTAAGGTTGATTTTTACACCACACATTTTTTAAAGTCAAAAGTGCTTGTCTCCACTGTGTGGCAGAGTTCAACATAGTGCATCCCCAGTAGATTAGCTACTGTTGACTTTGACAGCATTGCACTGTAGGTAGCTATCCCACAGTTCCTACTGCCCCTTTGCATTTGGGTTAGGTTCCCAGTGCCCGATGGGATCAAAACAGTGCAGCAAGTGGTTCTGGGTACATGTCATCAGCATCCCAGAATGCACTTATCTCCATCCCTCTCTCCCTGCTTGAAAGCAACAGCAAATAACCAGAGGGGAAACGGGTGCAAAAAGATTATCCATGCAGATGCCATATCAGGGTAAGCACAAGCCCCATTCAAAAGCAAAGTTCCATGGCAATCATAGCAAACATCTCACACCTTATGCTGCAGGATGTCCAGAGCCTTATCCTCCCCCTTTTTCAAAACCAGAAGAGTTTGGAAGCAAGGGGAGTATGTCCAGAAGCGGTTTGTATATTTTTCCACAAAGGCACTCCAGTTATCTCCACAAAGCTGTCTGTCAGAATAAAGCAGCTTGCATTCTTCAGCAGATGACAATAGAGTCAACAACAAAAACATCTTGCTAACATCACAACCTGTCCACCATGAGGTGGAGCCATCTGACCTGGAGACCCTTTGTGGCTGCAGGGTTGGCAGCATCACCTGATCAGGCCCTGACAATTAATGCAGGGACAAGACATACTGACAGTATTGCTGATGCCAGATAAAAGTACATTTTTGCTGGCTATTTACTGTGATTGTTTGTGTCTCCATGAAAACAAATCGCAGGTTGTTTTTTGGTTTTGTTTATCATACAACTGAGTCCCAAACTTTCTCTTTCCAGCTGAGTAAATCATTTAAAAATAAGTACTTGAGCTAATGGGAGTGTCTTATTTTTGACCACAAGAAAGATTGAGATCCTATGGGGCTAACACTGGAGCTGTGCACCCCAACACTGAGTTATACCTGGAGGCATACAAACATTAAGAACAAAGGGATTTTTAAAAACTATATTGCAGGGATCACACATTTGGAACAGTAAATGGGAACAGTTATACAAGAGAGTGCAACTGAGGAGTGGTTTTCGAACTCCGCAAATTTGTGTTGGCAAAGAGAACAGAGGCTGAACTCCTAGCCCCATTGGCTCTGGACTTAAATGGAATTAGGATTTCCCCTAAAAAGTTTCTCCTAACGGACTTAGCACAGTGGAGAGCTACTTACTCAGACTTGTGGTTTCATGCTAATTAGTATTTATCTTTGTTCAAAGCAGCTTGCTGTAAGAACAGAGTATATTATTTATTGATTTTGTAGCACCTTTAATATATGTGCTGAACATGCCATAAATGAAGGCAGACAAAGATAAATCATTAATCATGGGTATGTTTTCATTATTTCTTTCCAAAGCTTCCTGACCACTCACAAGTCATGAAAATACTTTCCTGGAAATGATAAATGAAGAGTAATTCAAAAGAAGAAAAAGATGTGGAAAAGCAAAGTGAATATTACCCAGTAAGAGTCAATGTTTCAGGGTTGGTAAAGGGTGTTTTGTAGAGAAGACCAAATCTTCCCCTGAGCTACACTGTTCCAGACTTGGGGCTGTAGTGGTTTCCACCACTTTTGCACCACACCTTCATGGAGTAAGGGTCTTTATACCACTTAGTGTCCCAGCTTCAAAAATGCAGATCTAAAGGGATTGTTGACCCCTCAAGTGATACCAACTAAATCAGTTAATTTATAATACAGTATACACAGTGTATAGGAATGAGATCTTTTCTGATACCCTGGCATTAATATCATTATGAAATGTATTGTAATGGGTTTGACTCACTTTCATGGCTTCTTCCCTCAGGGTGGCTTTTGGGGAAGTAACCAGCTGCTCTGATACCAACACACCCCCCTTGAGTGAGGTGTTCTCTTCAGGGCACTGCCCTCCAGCAAACAGCAGCTGCCTCCTTGCAGCCCAGCCTTTTAGGGCTGCCTCCATGCAAGCCCCGCCCTCCATAACTGCCTCCTTGTAGCCCTGGGCCTCAGGCCAGGTAGCCTGGGTTTGCTAGGCCAAAGCTTCTCTCATGGCTGGCAGGAAGGTCTGATCTCCTCCTCCTCCCAGAAGCTGCTCTATATGGCCTCCAGCTGGACCCTCCTTAGCTGCCTCAGCTGGGCTGCCTCCTGACTCCAGGTCTCAGCCCCTTAAAGGGCTAGTACAGGGCAATGCCCTGCCACAGTATGTATTAATACTATAGGAGGAAATATGGATATGTTTCAAAGTCTGTGCCAAGAAGAGGGAAATAGTTTCTCTTCCAGATAGGAGAGAAGGCAGCTATTTACCTGTCTATGTAAATTAAGCATGGTGGAATCAAGATAGTGGAAGCCCACAGATATACAGATGGATGTAAAGCCCACAGGAAGGGAAGAACAGCATGATGAGGTAATCCTGCCTCTTGAAGCAAGGACAGAGTCCATCTTTGGCATCCATTATTAGACAAACACAAGACACTAGCACTTTTGCCAGCTGGGAAAGATGGGTCCTCCAATTAAGGGCAGATGGAGTTGAAGACTTTGGGAAATTAACATAGTGAGAAAACCTGCTTACACAAAGATTGTATCTTGCTAGACTAAGCTTTAGATTTTCAGATGAGTGTTTTCACTTGTGTTTTACTTGTAACCCTTTCTTATTTTTTCATTTACTTGGCATCACTTAACCTATGTCCTATTGTTAATACATTTGTTTTATTCTTACTATACACCAGCACTGTGTTTAAATGAAAGAGTGTATTAATAAGTTGTGATATGTTTGGTTGTTTTCAGAGGAAAAAAAACCAAACCAATTATTTCTCTGAATTGTCCAGGAGAAGTCTGGACATTGCAGAGTGCACAGTTTTGGAGAAATTCAGAACTGGGAGTCAATTGGGGGCTACCTCCTTGTTTGTAGCCAAGGCTATCATAAACCAAAGAGGGGTTATGGGGATGTAGACAGGAAGCTGGGGTCAGAGCTGCTGAATCAGAGCTGCCTAGGGGGTTTATCTGAATGCTGGTGGGCTGGTAATGAGCATTCCAGCTTGGGAACTACAACAGCAGAGTGTTATGAGGCACTGAGGGTTGCAAGTGGTGATAATGTCTTACAGGTTTGGATTTCTCTCCAAACTTTGTCACATACCCTCAGTATTCTGGGCTGTTCAAAGAGCATACATGACTGCTGGCATGAGTAGCTGGGATTGGGGGAGAGATTCCAGTCTACAGCACACTCACAAGCACTGCCTGTGAACCACTCTGCAACCTGAAGCAGTCCAGAATTTCCACAGCAGCATATCTGGCATGTCCCACATAACCAGGACTTGTCCTGATTCCAACTTTGGTTGCTATATCCTGTCTTAGGAGCATAAAGGGGCCAGGAGACAGAAGAAAATGTGTCCCCATGTTGAGATGTCTTGCAATTCACACATGAGAATTCAACAGAGATATACATTTGTAAATATATAAATGTGCATTTCTCAGGTGGCATCACTTCAGTTGCTTTAATGTTCAGTTTGCACTGTATTTTCATTGTCTAAAGCCAAGCACTGCTTATAAATTTGCTCCTTGTAGAGTACAGGGCTTTTTAAAAAAAAATCTTAGTATGACAGAGCAGAACAATATTGAAACTGAACAATTGAGCCCTCACTAAATATAGTAATCTACAACCCTTAGAGATTTCATCTTTGACAATCTATTTTATTACATACTATCATCCACTCATTTATGAAAATGGTAGATGGCAATGATCCTAAAATTGTCTGATTATCCTATAATAGGACTTACTTTCCTCCCAGCAATGGCTACTATGTAAGGAGTATTTATGAATATAAGAACTCATGAATCTACAGCATATTTGCCCTAGTCTTTTTACTTTGAAAAGTTAAGGACAACAGCATTTGTTAAATCAATAAAGTTAGCTGACTTCTCAGCTGGAACTTGTGAAAGATCCTGAGGGGCTGAAGACAACTAACATTTATATAATACTATTCATCAGTTAGGAGCCCATAGGACTTTATTAGGTATTTAGGAATGCTGACAGATTAGATTTTCATGAAATATAGAGGACTTGGTTCTCTAGTGCCTTGCACAATCATTTATATCTGTGTAAAGTGGGTACAAGATGCTACACTGTACTGTTTTGGACTAGCCTGGCTTTGCACAACCATAAATGCCTACACAAGACTCAAATGCCTACTCAACAATCTCTGGGACACAATTAGTCCCAGAGATTGTTTCTGCCCCTGGGAACCTGAGACATAAGATGAAAGTGGTGCACACCCCACTTTCCAGATAAGAGCTAGAAGGAACATCAGTGGTAGCTTCACTTGGGTGGGAAACAGTGACTAATTGTTGCCCTATGCTTCTTGAAAGTCACAATCGACTGAAAAGGAGACAGGAGTGAGTGAGGAAGAGGCTTGACCCCAGTTTCCTAAGGCACAATTGATCCCTGAGTTCCATTTCAGGGAGAAGCGATACCTAGAAGATGTCAAACTGAAAGCTACATTATCAACAGTGTTCAAATTGCTGGCTATATCATTTTTTTAAAATTCAATTTGGGTCAACTCAAAAGAATTTTTTTTATTTTTTCCACAACCAAAGAGTAAAATAAAATTATTATTTCAAGTCAAGGAATATAGTTGCTTTGTCATACCTTGACATTTTTTTTTAATTTCAAAATACATTTTAATGAAGGAAATTTTGAAACCAAATATTTGTGAATAAAATCAAACCATTTCAATTAAAAAGTGTCAAACATTTTGATTTTTCAGAGAAAGAGGATTGACAAACAATTTCAGGAATTTAACATGAATTTGAAAAATGTCTCAGTCAAATCTACATTTTTGGTGAAAAAAATTTCAGACAAAAATAATTTCACTCAGGTCTACCTGTACTCTGGCCAATATACAATGCTGAATCACTCCATGTCATATTTATGCCACAGACCTTGGTCAGTACATGGTCCATTGGCATAAAGCAGTTAGCATATTGCTTGTGTGCATGTGTGCTTGTCTCCTGCACATTGTCACTAGCAGAAGTATTCTGATGCACAATGTGGTGCACCATGGGCAAGTATCCCACTAGGCAACCTGCCACCACCCAGCAAACTATCTTTTGGGAAATTTAGGTAATGCATGATGGGGTAGAAACAGGTCTCACAAGGGTAACAGAGTGAGGAGATCAAATTCTCTCATGCAACTTTCTCCATAGCATAATGCCATCCCTATTCCATAACTTCATACTTTTATAAAAATCTCATAACTGTGAGGGACTTGTCTCTGTCTGGCACCTCTGACACAAGCATGGAGTCTGCACAATTCTGGACTATTGTCATGATAATTGCAAACACTGGTCACATGATCATTTGATATTTGCAGAGCTTCAAAAACAGAGCCATGCTGACAGTGGACAAGGACAGAGTGGGTGGGTTGTAGTAATGGGGTTCCCAAACTGCAGTGGAGTGATAGATGGCGCACACAAATCTATTTCTTCACAAGTCCACCTGGCCCTTTCTGTGGAGGCACTCTATGGCTATTTTAATATGGTTGTGGAAGCTCACCAGGAACATTTCACAGACAGCAGTGTGCTGGTTAGGGATGATGCATGATGCTTGCATCTTTCAGGACACAAGGCTACTCAGAAAGCTAGAAGCAGGGACTTTTTCCCAACCAGCAGACTACCATTGGCAATGCTGAAATACCAGAAGTGATCCTGGGCAATCCTGCCTACCTCTTGCTTCCATGGCTCATGAAGTCACACACCAGCCACATCAAGAGGGCCATGGAAAGACTCAATTACTGGCTGAGCGGGTGCAGAATGACAGCTGAACGTGCTTTTGGAAGACGGAAGGGACACAGGTATTATTTACTTACAAGACTGGATTTCTGTGAGGAAAATATATTCCAGTGGCTATGCAGGATACAACAGGCCACTATAATAACTGTGAGGAAAAGTGGATGAAAGAAGAACAGCTATCTGCTTAGTTTGAACAATCAGACAGGGGCTTTTACATAGAACTAAGAAGCTTAGGGAGACCTTGCAAACAGTGACAGTAAGGTGGTGTGATGGACTGTGCTCCTCCTGGCCCTAAAGTTGGGGGGGTGGGGTTTTAGGAAATTGTGTGGTGCTTGGTGTACATTAATGACAATAATTCTGTTAATGCAACTAATAATTTTTGCAGTGCTTACTGTACCTTTATAAATCTCTCACTGTTTATTCCCATGAGTTCTGTGGCCCTTTACTGTAGCAAGCAGTGGGAAATTTCAGCAGCACTATACATTCTGCAACATATGTTGTGGAGTAATTAAAAACAAAAAACAGATTTGATTGTATACCAGAAACTATGTGCAATTAAAAACAAATACAATACAGTTCCTACCACAAATACAAAACTTATGAAATAATTTAAAGGACCAAAATGTAAGGTGAAGGAACATTCATGTCCATCTTGGCTATATACACAGCAAGCATGGCTCTCATTGGAGAGTGTAGGTGAAGTTTTGATTGTTCCTACGGTCCCAGTTTGGAGTGGTAGGGGTTGGGATGTGGCCCCTAATGCCTTATAGGCTACTGGGTGGGAGGTGAAAGGAAATGCTAAAATGGAGGTCTCCACTGAGAGCAATGGGTGGGGAGGGGCACATCTGAGCTTGAACCTATAGGTACACAGGAGTCTGCAACAACTGTATTTACTGCCAGGGAAGCCCTACTATATTCTGTTTTATCTCCCTACATCTCCATTTTCTTCTAGGACTTTCGCCATATAATCTGAAATATTCACCTCCAGGCCTTTTGTTCAGAGTCATGCAGCATTTGCTCAGTGAGATCCTGCAAACATGTCATCCCAAGTTCTCCTCTTCCTCCTCCTTATCTAGTTCAGGCATCTGCACATGTGGAGAAGGGACCACTGAAAGCTGTGCTGGTAGCAGCTATAGATGAAACAGAGATACCTGCCATTCTAGTCACAATGGAAAGCATTCGTTCAGAACTCCCTTCCCTTTTCCTCTGCTGCAGCTTTACACAAGATATGCTTGGTGACACTTGTACAACAGGGGCTCCAAAGCTCAACGTGGTTCTTCAGTATCAGCTAAAGCAAGTATGGTTTAGTTGGGGTATTGGGGGAAATAGAGGGAAATCTTTAGTTGTATGAACCAATACAACTACAAGGAAATGGCACTGAGTACAAGCCCTGTTATCATAGGTGGTGGTGATTTTAGTGGATAGTTCTATCCTGAGGGTGACAGAGGCACAGAGAGCACAGCTGATGCTGTCTTCCGGAAGCTGCCCAGACCTGTACGTGGCTAGTCTTAACTACAGAGCTGTTGTGAAGTAGCATGGGAAAGCATCTTATCACAAGGAAGGAATAAGACTTCCATTTCTAGAAAGCTTAGGAAGGGTAAATACAGGATACCACCTGGAAAGATCTAGCGTTCTCAGGAGAATTGAAGGGGCCTCCCTGTGCACATAAACAAAATTCTCTGAATGACCCCCACCTTCCCGACTAACTATAAAGGAAGAGTGCCACCTACTTAATCACCGACATCACTTTCCTGCAGCTCCTAAGTTTTTCTTTTCTAGATCCCCAGTCCTAGTATATATCAAGCCTTACCTTGTGTAGTGAGAGCTTTGAGGAGATCACAGCTAGAGATGGTCTATTATGCAGCTATTAAACCCATAGCTGCTAAAATGAGAAGCTGCAAGTCATTTACATTCATCTCAAAAAGCCTCACTGTTATTTGAGACTGAGAATTAACTTTTCCATGTATTTCAATGCCTCTGGCCAGTCTGGAATGGACATACTTCTTCAACTCACTGATGATACTAGCCTTACAAAAAAAAGTTCACTACTGCTTGTTCTCACTCACTTAATAAACTAAAAACTGGAGGGACTATTACTATACAGATGCTTGGAATGTAGAACCGACATAACAAAGATAGAAGACATGCAGTGTGAAAGGTGGATCAAAGGGCTTTTAGAATACTGAAGAGAGAACAAGATTTAAAACAGGAAATTGAAACATTTAGTTAACTAAGTAGGAATAGAGAATGTATTAAAGGAAGTGGGAATCAAAGAAGAAGAGAGATGCAAGGGTTCAGACTAATCTGTCATTTCTCATGGAAAAAAGCAGACAGACATTCTACCTGTTTTCACTCTGAAGAATCATATTGTTAACATGAATAAGAGGTAAGGGGAGGAAAAGTGAAGACAGAATAATAGCACATTTGATAATATTAATTACTCAAGAATGCCCAGATTATTCCCCCCACTTCCCCTGTTTTTTTATGTAGACAATCAATTGTGACTTGTTTCCTCTAGTACTAAACAGAACTATTTTTCTTTTTACTGAAAAAGGTGGTAACTGGAAATTTATCTGACAAGTGATACCTATAATTCATTACCTAAAAATTTATCTGACAAGTGATATCTATAATTCATTACCTATAATTCAATACCTAATTGACTATTTCTTCCCCTTTTTTTCCGTCTCTCCCCCCACTATCCCCTGTTTATTTCGAAACTTGACCTTTAATAACTTCATCTGAAGAGTGGGGTTGTGCCCGTGAAAATTAATGATATCATCTACATGTTTTGTTAGTCTTTAAGGTGCTGTAAGACTATTTGTTGGGTTTTTTTAGTTTTTCTTGTAGCAGCTAGTCCTGAAACCCACAAGAGGAGAAGCAATTCTTGATTTAGACCTAAGTGGAGCACAGGCTCTGGTCCAAGAAGTGAACCTATCTGGACTGCCTGGCAATAGTGACCATAACATAATAAAATTCAACATCCTGTGGGACAGGGACATGGGTGGGAGAGATGTGAGCAGGAAACCATAGCAGCCCACCATGGTAGCATTTTATTTCAGAAAGGAAAATTACATAAAAATGAGGAAATTGTTACTCATAAATTAAAAGGTGAAAGTTCTAAAAATGAAATCTCTGCAAGGAACAAGGAAGCTTTTTTTAAAAGATGGCATAACAGAGGCTCAATTTAAATGTATACTCCAAATTAAACTGCGTAGTAAGATGACCAAAAAGAATTGCCACTGTGATTAACAACAAAGTGAAAAAAGCAGTGAGAGGCAAAAAGGCATCCTTTAAAAAGTGGAAGTTAAATCCTATTGAGAAAAATAGAAAGGAACATAAACTCTGGCAAGTGAAATGTAAAAATATAATTAGGAAGGATAAAAAAGAACTTGAAGAACATCTAGCCAAAGACTTAAAAATAACAGCAAAAAACCCCCAAAACCCTCAAACACAGGAAACCAACTACACAACCGTTGGAACCACTGGATATTTGAGATGCTAAGGAAGTACTCAAAGAAGATAAGACCATTGACCATTGCGGAGAAACTAAATGAATACATTATTTGAAGGGGATCAACAAGCATGTAATAAATGGTTAATTTTCAAAATGGAGAGAAATAAATAGTAGTGTCTCCCAGGAGTCTTTTCTGGGACCAGTACTATTCACCATATTCATAAATAAATGATCTGGAAAAAGTGGTAAACAATAAGGGGGCAAAATTTGCAGATGACACAAAACTACTCAAGATAGTAAAGTCCAAAGAAGACTATAAAGAGCTACAAAAGGAATCTCACAAAACTTGGTGACTAGGCAACAAAATGGCAGATGAAATTCAATGTTGACAAATGCAGAGTCATACACAATTAAAAACATAATCCATATAAACTATACATATAAAGTGATGGGATCTAAATTAGCTGTTATCACTCAAGAAAGAGATCTTGGAGTCACTGTGGATAGTTCTTTGAAAAAATCCACTTAATGTGAAGTGGCAGTGAAAAAAGCTATCTGAAAGTTGGGAATCATTAGGAAGGGGACAGATAGCAAAAACGGAAAATGTTTGGTCTCTATATAAATCCACAGTACACTTAAATCTTTCATACTCTGTGCAGATGTGGTTGCCCTATCTAAAAAAATATATATTGGAATAGGAACAGGTACATAAAACATCAACAAAATCATTAGAGGTATGGGACAGCTCCAATATGACAAGAAACTAATATGATTTGGACTATTTGGCTTGGGAAATAGATGGCTGAGGGGAGATATCATAGAGGTCTAAAAATATTGACTGTTGTGGAGAAAGTAAGGAAGAAAGTGTTATTTACTCATAACATAAGACTAGGGGTCACCAAGAGAAATTAATAGACAGCAGGTTTAAAACAAAAGGAAGTATTTCTTCACACAAAGCACGGTCAACCTGTGGGATTCTTTGTCAAGGGATATTGTGAAAACACTACAACAGGGTTCAAAAAGAATCTTGCATATGAAGCATCTTGCACTCACCACTGTCAGAACACTGGATACTAAGCTAGTTGGACCATTAGTGTGACCCAGTATGGCTGTTCTTATATCAATAACCTCACTGACGTGCAATTCAGAATCGGACTACTACTGCCTCAGACTGAAAAGCTGAATGTTGTGTTCCCATTGACAGGACGGCAGAGGGTGCACAACACCTATAAAGAATGGACATGATGATCACTAAGTCCTGTGAGTTTGAAAGAGGAATTACTGCCTTCATTATTACCTAGAGAATATGGAAGAAAGCAAGAGAAGTATTGGCTGGAATGGCAATATTTAGAGATCCTTCTTTATTTCCTTTCTCCCAGCTTTCATATCAGGGAGATAAAGTGAAAATTAGGCAGGGAAATCCTCAGGCAACAACTTTATCTGCAGTTTATGATTGTTAGATTGAGATTGAACAGTGTTTGGCACAAAAGGCCCTAAGAGGCTATTATTTTTCCTAGTAAGTGTTTAGGGCTGCAAAGATGGAATAGATACGATTACTTCAAGTGGTGAGATTTTATTTATAAATGGAAATGCACAGGTGTAAATCTGGGCCTGAAATTCAGAAGAGGAAATTGGAGTCAAAGGTAAAGTAAATGCATTACTTGCTTTGAGACTGCAACCCAACCCCAAAATGTCCTCATTAGCTACTAATGCCAATTATTTTAATTTTATCATTTCTCAACTAATAAGCTCAAAATAAATCAGTAAATCAGATAACACAATACTTTATTTTGTACAGCACTATAAGAGCAACTTTTTAAAAAGATGTTTATTAGGATTGTGTAATAGAGGACTGTGGACAGTTTGGGATATAAATTACGTAAACTAATAGTGCAAAGACATTGTAAGGTGAATACGTTACATTAGACCATCCAGTCATTAACTCAGATAAAGTT
Source organism: Pelochelys cantorii (assembly GCA_032595735.1). Taxonomy (NCBI): domain Eukaryota; kingdom Metazoa; phylum Chordata; order Testudines; family Trionychidae; genus Pelochelys; species Pelochelys cantorii. The sequence goes on from CM064331.1 coordinate 33,115,036, forward strand.
TTCCATAAACTTATATTAGTCTAACAAAGAACTTCTAAGCCTACTGTAATGAATAAACAGAGACTTCAACTTGTACAATATGTGGCAGTCTATCTTCTAAGAGAGACAACTGCTGAGAGCACCACTAGTGTTCTACAGTCTACACTGGCTCCCATTTGGTTTCTTCTCTTAGGTCCAGTTTTTCAAAAAAGCTCAACATCCAACAGTTCCTAGTTATGCACCTAAATTAATGTCCAGATATTTCAGAAGTACTCAGCTCTTAGTAGAGCCCATTTCCAAAGTGTTCAAGCACTCAGTGGTTTGCACTGGAAAATCTGGTCAGAAGTATCACAAAGAACTCACAGTTCAGGGCACTGCACCTGTATTTCTTCTCAGACGTCTAGCAAGGACACCCACTCTCAGGCTTCCAGTTCCTCAGCTGCTGCCTCACACCTCTTCCCCTTCTGACTGGTGTATGTCCATGCTACAGTGTTCCCTGCCTTCATGGTGTTATTCCCAGCATATATAGAGAGAGACATTGTCCAAGGCCACCTGTTTATTTCCTCTTGGGAAGCAGTTAATAGATGAAATTGCTATTTATAAGTAGCACATACCACTTCCTATGAGCATAAAAAGCATTATGGAGAACATTTATATAAAACAGAAAGAGAGCTTATATGCATGCTAATAAGATCATCCCCTAACATGCATTCTGACAGGAATAGTCCTTCAACCTACCACACCATCACAGGAAGGGAATTTCTTGTGATTACAAATTCCCTGCAAGCATCTAGTCTTAGGGGACTTCAGTAGTCCCAATCCTACCTAGCAAATGAGACCCTCCCTCGATCAGGAGTCTTGTCCATTTTCTGGATCAGGGAGAAGGTCTGAGCCTCTTTAAAACCAGGTTATTTATCCAAAACCCTTTCCTTTGTATGTCAGTCTATGGAGAATGCAGTTTGAACTAGTCTATGTGAACCTCACTGGGGATGGGAGGGGGGCTGATTTCAAAGGATGATGTAGGAACTATATTAACATCCACTTCCCTACTACAGAATATGCATATAATGCCACAGTATCATACATACAATTGCATTTGTAATACAAAAAAAAGTACCCAAATGTATTAATAACCCTAATTTGATAAAATTTATCTTAATTCCATAAGGTTTGTTCAGGACATTGTCAGCCTATCCTTCCTCTCACACTTAGTTATCTTGTGAAAACATTAGGAGAGGAATGCTTCTGAATAGAGCAGGCAGATTTTAAGGAACACCTTATCACCTTATGTGCTCCACACCTGTAGCTTCTGTGGTCAGCACAAGCCTAGGACAATGTCCTTTAATTGTTCACCCCCTTTCCAACACAGCTCTGATTACTGGAAAGCTCTCACATCATTGTGTGTTTTTGCTAATGTTCTGGGAGCTGTGGAGACAATCACGTGCCATGTAACAGGCTGGAAAATGTGAGATTTTGGTTACCTGGATGTGAGCTATTCTGTATACTGATTGTACTTGCAACTTTAATCACTAAGGCTATGTCTACACTACCAGGTTATTTTGAAATATGCTATTTTGAAATAATAACTTTGGAAATAACTATTTCCAAATAAGCATATTCCTCTTCACAAGCAGGAGTTATTTTGAAATAACAAACCCAAATAACAGGCTTAGTAGTGTGGATGCTCACCTTGTTATTTTGAAATAAGGGGAGTTATTTCAAAATAACTCCTCAATGTAGACATGCCCTAAGCTAAGATGTAGGTATGTTTGCATGGAAGCTGAACATTGGAGTGTGGAGATGTGTGCAAAGCACAGTTTCTTTACCATGCCCGGGCATAAATCAGGATCAGAGGAATGAGTTGTCCAGCTATCACCACAACCTTCTTTATCTTTAAGAATGATGGATAGAGTATTTAATACTAACTTCATCCTGTAATTCTTCCTCTTAAATTACAAAACAATACCTTAGATTGTTTAGTGGTTATAGTATATGGAGATATGCCATCTCATAGAGCTAGAAGGGACCTTAAGAGGTCATCAAGTCCAGTCCCCTGCTCTCACAACAGGACCAAGTACCGTCCCTGACAGATTTGCCCCAGATCCCTAAATGGGCTGCTCAAGGATTAAATTCATAGCCCTGGGTTTAGCAGGCCAATGCTTAAACCACTGAACTATCCCTCTCCCACAGTCACACACTTCACCTTTTCTCTGAGTGAATTACTGCTGCATTATTCTTTTTTAATGAAATCTGACTGCACAATATTTCTGATTGCTGCTAATATTTATTTAGGTGTATGTTTTATAAATGTGTTGATTCTGTATCAATTGAAGTTGATTAAATAGTTTGAAATGGAAAAAAGCTCACATGTTCATACACTTAAATCTCTTTGTGCCAACACATTATCTTCATCCCATTAGAGTGCCTTATGCCATCTGTACTGTCTATGCTGCCAGCTGGTCTGATGCTCCACAAATATCCCTTCAATTATAGTATACTCATTAGTTTTTAGTACAAAATCAATTGTAGCTTAACTGAATTATAAAAATATAAATCTCTTTTGCTATTTGGTTTTTGTGAGTTGATTTTAACAATGAAAACAAAAAAGTTCTTTCCCGCCCTCCATCATTTAGAGGCTTTATGCTGTGCATTGTATATAAGCAAGGGGACCTCCACTTACTTCACAAGTAGTCCCTCTGACAATATTGAGATCGCTTACAGATTAAGGTACTATTTGGTGTTAGCAAACATTGGCAGATCTTGGTACAACAGTAAAAGCAGAACCTTATGTTTCCATTCAAATATGAATGTTCATTCGAGAAAGTGAAACTTAACAAAACTGTGATTTTTTAATTTACGGTATAACTTCTTAAGGTTTACTTAAACCCCTTATAATACTATTTAGAAAGCAAATTATGGGTAAAATCTTGGCCCCCTAAATTTAATGGCAGCAATAGCCTGCACTGGTATTAACAGCCTCCGAAGCAAGGTTAAAGCTTGCCTAACTAAGCTGCAGTTAGATCTCTGACTGCAGTGAAAACATAAGCCGAAGAGAAGTGAGTTAGAAGGATTGATGTAACTTACCTACTGAAGATCTACTATTAGTTGCTTTTGTTGCTCCACTTGGTCTCATGGGATGTGTTGCCAGAGGTGCTAGAACAATTTTTATAGTGGGAGGTGCTGAAGGCAAAAGGCAGAAGCTATGTATTTGGATTATTGTTCCTTCAAACCAGGGAGTGTAGCAATACTCCAGCAACCCCAGTTCCAGCACCTATAAATGTTGGCACTTAAAGCAGTACCATGCTACTCTACCCTGCACTGAGGTGCTAACTAGCACAGAGCTATAACCAGATCACTGGCAGTACCCTCACTCTGCTGCCCCAAGTGGTTCCAGATGTAGAGAACCTTGAGACCTATGGCAAGAAGAGTTTGCTATGTACTGGTTTCCCAGGGCATGCACAGCATATGTTGCTAGTCTTGAAGATTTCCAAGATCAGATTTTAAAATCACAATATGATTAGACCTGAAAAAGCAATTTTTGATCATCATTGGGGTCCCATAGATACATTAATTTTAATTTTCCTCTGTACAGCTTGTACGTTTGGACCCACAGTAAGAAGAATATCTTGGTTTCACAGGTGGATGGACATGGACAACAATATTGAAAACTATTGAAATCGCCTAAATATTTCTAAGTTCATTTGCAATGACATATGTGGCACCAGCAGGATGTTTGCTATGAAATAAAGGTTTTAACTGGCAATTGGCTGGGTTCTGCTGCATAATTAAATGGAAGCTTTGCTATTTATGAGTAATGCCGCCATCCTGAACTCATGCCCACAAACCCTTTTTATCACACAATGAAGGATTTCCACACACATGGGACAAGTGAGGGAAGCCAGAACAATTTGAAATACACAGAACTGATTTTCTTGCCAAAAAGAAGATACTGCTCACAGGAACAGCAGGGGGGTCCCAGCAAAACAACATTGCCAAAGAAAGCTTTCTGCACTTGCACAGACCAAAGAGCACTGAGTCCTCACAGTTCCCCAGTTTCTGACTGAAGAGCTGTGAAATAGTATTCTACCCAGAGATGGTTTGTCTCCTTCAAGACCTATTGGGCCTGGGATACAGACAAATGGAAGAGACTATTCAAGGAAGGCAAAAAGAAAAGCAAATTCAGTTAAACAGGGAGACCTAACACAGAGAAAGCAAATTAGACAGCAATTTGTTATTTGAATAGTACTGGTTTCACTCTTCCTTATCTCCTTGCTTCTACTTTTTTTGAAGCAATCCAAGGTCATGCCTACACAACAGGGCTAAAGCTGAAATAAGCTACGCAACTTAAGCTACGTTAATTGCACAGCTTAAGTCGAAATAGCTGATTTCGGCTTTTGGCTCTGTCTACACAGCAGGAAGTCCAAGAAAGAGCATTCTTCCTCCAACTTCCCTTGCTCCTCATAAAATGAGGGTTGCAGGAATCGGAGTAAGAAGCCCTCCAGCTCGACATTATGTCAAAATAACTGCTTGTAGTGTGGAAGCGGACTATGTTATTTTGGAATAACATCAGTTATGCTGAAATAACACTGCTGTGTAGACATAGCCTAAAAGCCTCCCATTTCCTGTGTCTCATGTTGTAACAAATAAAAAATCTGGGTAGCCTTTGTCTTCCTAATACCTGCTGTTTCTGTAAGGTTCTCTAGATCTGAGATAGAACTGGTTCTTCTATCCAAGTCAATGTCTCCAGCACAGAGCACTTGAAAATACAATGCACTAATAGTCTACCTACTTCAATAAAGAAAATGCAGATATCATTAACAACAACATCAGTTCTTTATAGGCTATATTCATTTACAAAAACACTTTCAGAGATAGCATTTAATTTTGAATACTCTCAATATATTTAGCAATTTAAATTGCTGGAGTAATGCCCAGAGAGAAAGTGGCAAGATGTGTAAAGATTGATTCAGTTTGCTAAGTGTCGCATGAATAAAAGAGTCCCTCCACTTAATACAATACATTAGGTTGTATTATTACTTTTTGACTGATATCTTTTTAAAAACCAGGACTGAGAGTAGGAGTGAAACTGTGAGTACAGAGATGAAATAGATATCTTTTTGGGTTTCACCTCCCCCCCCAGTTTCCCAAAAGCAGTGATCCGCTGTACATTCATATCTATTCCTCTCAAAGATAACGTGAGAGCTTTCAGTAGCAGTCTCTCAAGAAGTTAATTGAAGAAATCCAGTTCAGTAGCTTTTTACCCCGGGAAAAAATATAGAGCAACAATAAACTGAAAAAGCCAACATCGGCTGTCAGATTAATAGGAGATCAGACAAAGGGTATGTCTACACAGCAAAGTTATTTCGAAATAACAGCCCTTATTTCGAAATAACTTTCCTAGCGTCTACACAGCCAAACCGCTATTTCGAAATAAATTCAAAATAGCAGAGCGCTTATTTTGAATTTGGTAAACCTCATTCTACCAGGAATAACGCCAAATTCGAAATAGCTATTTCGAAATAAGTGCTGTGTAGACACATATTTCGAAATAGGGGGCCTCCAGCCTTCCCAGTGTGCCCTGGTGGCCACTCCAGCCTCAACCAAGAACACTCCTCTCCCTTCCCCCCCCCCCCCCCCGCCCGGAGCCCTTAAAGGGGTAGACTCTGGCCACAGTGCCTGTGCCAGCTCCAAGCCTGCCAGCCCAGAGCCAGCAGTCACTGCCCCTGACCCAGTGGCCCCAAAACATGTGCCAGCAAGCCACTGGCAGCCAGCCCTCCACCACTCCCCAGGAGCACTCTGCCAGCTCCCAGGAGCCTGCCAGGGCCCGGAGAAGGTGGGCGCCTTCCTGGTCCAGGGCGGAGATCATGGACCTTATTCAGGTTTGGGGGGGATGCCCTCAATGTCCATGATCTCCGCACTAGATGGAAGAACGCGGTCGTCTACGGCAGGATGGCTGCCAGCCTGGCCACCAAAGGCCACATGCGAACCCAGGAGCAGGTTCACATGAAAATCAAGTTGGTCTGGCGAGACCCCCACCTCTGAGCCATGAGCTTCCCCTCCCCCTTCTTCCCCTTGCTTCCCCCTTCCAGCTTCCTCCTCCCAGGTTTCTCCCACCCTCTCCCACCCTCTCCCGCATCCTTTCCCCAGTCTCACCAGAGTTTAATTTCCCCCCCCAGTTTTGTTAAATAAAGACAGTTTGTGTTTATGAAAAAACGTGTATTTTATTTTACATCAGGAAGGGGGGCTGGCGGGGGTAAGTGGAAGGATGTGAGGGAGGAATGAGGCACAAGTCCCCAGTGGGGAAGAGCAGGGAGACTGTTAGTGCTCCTCAGGGTGGAAGCTCTCCCGCAGGGCCTCCTGGATACTGACAGCCCCCTGATGGACCTCCCGGATGGCAGCCTGCAGAAAGTGCAGCCAGGCTCGCAGCAACGCGTCCAAGAGAAGCACCAGAGTGCCCATGGGCAGCATGTTGCAGAGTGCTGTGGTGTCCCGAGCGAGGGCAACCAGAGCACACAGAGACAAAATGCTTTGCTGTCCCTCATCGAGGTAGGCACACAAGCAGGGAAACCTGAGAACTGGCTGTCCGGGTGGGGGGGTCCCTTTAAGCACAGGCCTCAGATAGCCTCAGGAAGTAGCCACACAAAGTAACTCCTGACCTGATGCTCTGCAGGACCTGGTTCCGGCCAGCTTTAAATGCGATTCAGCATCCACTCAGTGTGTACGCGCTATTTCAAAATAGCAAAACGCTATTTCGAAATGCATTTTGTGTGTAGACGCGTTATTTCGAAATAATGCTGTAGTGTAGACATACCCAAAGAGATTAGATATTTTGAGTGTCTGCACCATACCAATGCTGCCAACAACTTCGAACACAATACACATCATGCAGATGGAGACCATTATTTTTCCTAAGTCAGCAACGCTTGTTTTTTTAGACCCAGTCCTATAAGGTGCAAAGCTCTTTTAACTACTGCTTAAATGGCTGGAAGTAGAAGGTGCCCAGTGTTCACAAGAAAAACCCAGGGCATTCCAGGAGTGAGATGGATTGGTGCCACTTAGGGTTGCCAGGCATCCAGTTTTTGACCAGAACGCCAGATATAAAAGGGGACCTGGCAGCTTCAGTCAGCTCTGACAACTGGGCCATTAAAAGTCTGGTTAAAGGTGCAGTGAGAGCTTGAGGCTAAGGAACTATCTGTCCTAGTTCCACATGGCTTCTGGGAGCAGCCAGCTTGTCCCTGTGGCCCCTGGGTGCAAAGAGGCTCCATGCACAGCCCCCTGAGTGCCAGCTCTCCTGGTCTCGTTGGCCAGGAACTGTGACCAATGGGAGCTGCAGGGGGGGCATCTCTGGGTGCAGGGGTAGCATGCAGAGCCTCCTTGCACCTTACGTGCCCCAGAGACCTGGCAGCCACTTCCTAGGAGCCACTGGGACCCCGCACCTCAACTACTTGCCCTGGCTCAGAACCCTCTCCCAAACCTCTCATCCCTGGCCTCACCCCAGAGCCCATATCCTCATCCTGCACTCCAGCTCCCTGCCCCAACCTAGTGAAAGTGAGTCAGAATGGGAGAGAGCAAGCAATGATGAGGGGATGAGTGAGAGGGGGGCAGGGCCTTGTAGAAGGTGTGGGACAGAAGTGTTCAGTTTTGTGCAGTTAGACAGTTGTCACCCCTAGTATCATTAGAGAATGGGAAAGCCCAAAATACATTCATATCTCCACTCTCTAGGTCAATGGTTCTACATCAAGCTGGAAGCAGCAGACCTTCCAGATTACATCAAAGAAAAAACAAACACATTCACTGCGAAAAAGCCTCTCAGAAACCAAACAATGAGAAGGTCTCTATTAGAATTACATGAATAATGCTCTCTGACTCCCAAGCTTATCCCAAGATTTATATGAACACTGCTGAATGGGGAAAGGGAGAAACTGTCAGGCCAGAAGAGAGATTTGGGAAGCAGCTGCAATGGACAACATAATCTGTCCAGTTTGCATAATTTCAAGTAGCACTTGCCTTCAGGCCTTACCATGGGGCAAACTGAGGCGGCCGCCTCAGGTGCCACACTGTAGGGGGTGGGGAGTGCCACTAGGACCCAGAGTGTAGAAAATTGTGTCTGCTGCTGGTGCATCTGTATTCTCTCTGCAGTACCATGAGAGGAGTAGAACAGGAAGAAGGCAGAATTGAGACCTTTCAAAGTTTTAGCCCAAGCGAGGGGACATGGAGGCGTCATTTGAGCTCCCCGCCTCAGGTGCCAAAATGTTGTGGGCCAGCCCTGGGTAGCACCATGCACGGAAGTTCATGCTGCATCTGCCAACATCCAAACCTCATTCAGAGAGGTGCAGAAATGGCAAGGGAGGCAATGACAGCAGGCTGCTCAGAAATCCGTAAGGATCCAAGACTCAGAAATGTTGTGACGCAGGCCTTCTGTGTGAGGCCCGCCTAACCAGGGAAGAGCAAAGCAGCAGCTCTGAGTTTCTGCACACAAGTCTTTTTGAGCCATCTTTCCCAGAGACTTTCCATTGGGAGCATTTGACTCTTTAGACAATTTATAACCTGTGAGATCCTAATTCCTGCACTTTACATCCAGGGGTACGTCTACACTGCACAGCTATTTTGGGATACCTCCAGTATCTCAGAATAGCTGCCCCATGTCTACACAAGCCACCTGTTATTTTGAAATATTTTTCAAAATAACAGGTGTGCTATTTCACCATCCCGGTAAACCTCGTTGCATGAGGGATAAGGGATGGCTCAAAATAGAGTGTTATTTCAAAATTTGGCACTGTGTAGACGTGCCAAATTTCAAAATAAGCTATTTTGAAATAGATTCGAGCTAAGATATCTTAGTTTAGTGTGCTGAGTAGATGCACCCTAAGATGAGCTGAACTCCCATGTTGCACTTCTTTGACTGGTGCCCTTGTATTGAGCATATTTTAAAGTACACAGTTATTTGTGAAGTATGTTTTTGAGGCAATCATCTTTTTTTATTAAAGTACTTTTTTAATTGAAGTGCTTCAAAAATAATGACAAATGGTCTGGTAGCACTTTATAGACAAACAAAACATGTAGATGGTATCATGAGCTTTTGTGGGCACAGCCCACTTCTACTCATGATACCATCTACATGTTTTGTTAGTCCATAAAGTGCTACCAGACCATTTGTTTTTTTTTCTGTACAGACTAACTTGACTACCCCCTGAAGCTTTTAAAAATAATGGTTATACCAAGTCACTTTTGTGCTGGTTCTTTATTCAGCTCCTTCATGTTTGTGCTGAACCTAGAACAGTAGGGTCTTTTATCCCAATCATACCCTCTGGACTTGACTGTTTGTGTGTTTACAATTAAAATATTAAAAATTAATCAGGAAAAGGGATCAAGGGTGTTTTAATGTCCTTGCACAAACTTATGCAGAAAGGTGATGCGGCAAACTAGTTCTAGCCAGAGAATTATGCTACATTAATTTCATAAGTGCTTGCAGCTGCTCAGACTCTTGGCAACTCCATACATTGCTCACTTTGCCTGGTTCATTTTATAATCACATGTTAAAAGCCCCTTTTAAAAACGAATAACTGAAATAATTCTAAATTGTGGAAATCCATGGGTTTTTTTTTTAATTGTACTCTTAGTTACTTGGTAGACACAGTTGTGCATAATACCTTTGATGGACCTAACCTCCATGAATTTATCTAGTTCTTCTTTGAACCCTGTAAAAGCCCTGGTCTTCACAACCCAATTAAGTAAAGCAGACATTTAATAGCATCATCCTAATAAATAAATCCAATTAATCAGAATTTCACCTGACACACAACCTCAACCTGATAAAATATGCTCTGTCCAATAAAGTGCATACACATTTTTTCTTCATTTTTAACCTTTCATAACAACATGGAAGTTTTTTTATGTTTTGGTTCTACATACCTTCTTGCTTTATTAGCTAGAGTTTTATACATAAAGCAGCTGAAGTTTACAAAATACACTCATAGTATTCTTATTAATTTATTGAATAACTTCAGAGAAGAAATCTCAGGAAAGAACTCACTTTTCTTCAAGGTTTTATTAAAACCATATTCAAGCAAACAAGTCTGTAGAATCACAAGAGCCAAAGATCTAGAATAATATTAATTTTCTCCTGAGAGAGCTATTAAGAGATATAATGTAGTTACTAAGGCTATGTCTACACTGCAATACTATTTCGGGACAGTGGCACTCCCGAAATAGCTATTCCATGTCTTTTGAGTGTGCCTGCTATTTCGAAATATAACAGGCTTGCTAGTCCAATGTTCCTGTAAACCACATTCCATGAGGAGTATGGGATATTTTGGAATAGCAATTTATTCGAAATAAGTGCTGTGTAGACAGTACCAAATTTCAAAATAAGCTATTTCAAAATGAGATTGAAATAAGATACACTATTTGCATAGCTCAAATTGCATATCTTATTTCAACCTACAGTGCAGTGTAGATGCAACCTAAGAGTATAAGAATCTATGGTTGCACTTAATATATCTCTACTTTTCAAATGGTTAGGGTTATGGTGGCTTAAAGCTAACATATATCCAAAACACATGAGTAAAAAGCCCAACATCAATCACATTCTGAAAGGCTATGTTTACACTACCTGGTTATTTTGAAATAAGTTATTTCAAAATAGTAACTCCCGAAATAACTATTTCAAAATAAGCTTATTCCTCTTCACAAGCAGAAGTTATTATTTCGAAATAACAAGCCCATTGTTTCAAAATAACAGGCTTGGTCGTGTGAATACTCATCTTGTTATTTCGAAATAAGGGGAGCTATTTCTACTTCCAAGTGTAGACATGCCCAACTATCTTAACTTAGACATAAAGGGTGATATCTTGTGCTCTTCAAGTTCACTAAAAATATTGCCATTGACTTCATCCGGGACCAGGATTTCCCTAAAAAGTAAAATATTTTTTTAAATGGGTGACTTGTGGCTGCCTCCTTTCTTTATTCTGGTGTCTATACATTCTTTCATGATAGCTGTTTTTGACACAAACATTCTTGGACTCCCCATAGATAAGCTCCTCCTCCAAAAAACGAAAAACAAAAACAAAACCCAAACCAACCTGATAAAGGCTCCCGTATTGCCTGGAGACATAACATACCCATCACATAATCCATTTCAGCATTTCGCAAACTGTGGGTCAGGACCCTAAAGTAGGTCACTATCCCCATTGAATAGGGTCTTTAGGACTGGCTTAGATGTGCTGTGACTTGCGGCAGAATCAGACCCAAGAGTTTGCAGGATTAAACAAAGAATATACAGTAAATAAATATAAAGTGAAAATATCAAAAAATATAAATGTGAAATAAAACTGAGAAGGGCACCAGAGGTTATACACCACGTGCCATCTGAACTATTGATCAGCACTATATAAGTTACAATTTGTATGCAAATTCTTAGCCCTGTTTAAACTACTATAGTTTCAGGTAAGGTCTGGAACCACATTTCTGTCATTGTGAAGCTATACAAGTATTTTGTTAGACACTGGATAAACAAGCACCGGGGAGGGGTATACAAGTCAATAGTTAGTGAACTATCTGTGGATACCACAATGTATTGGCTTCAATCCTGATTTCAGCATGGAGTGGTATTCTCTTTTCTGTGATCCTGAACAGCACCAAAGAAGAATGTGTCTCTGGAGGATGACACTGCAGTCAATGGAGATTTGAGTCTGGGACAACAGACCTGTGCACAGTACAAAGTGGTGCTCTCCCATACAAGTGAACATGCTCAAGATAGATTTGCTCCTGACAATGGGTGCCTTCAGGCTGGCATAGTCATAGCCCCCAAACAATGTGTGCTAGAAAGGTATTCAGGACTAATCAGAGCTCTGTGTCAATCCCAGTCTGGGGACTGTTCTCCAACCCACATGGGCTACCTCCTGGGAGAAAGACAGCTGCAATTTCTTATAGTTTATTTTATAGGGCATGAGTATCTATTACTGAGAGATGCACTCCCAAGACTGGACAAGGCCAAGAATCAAGAGGTTATCCAAGTGTTCTGATGTCTGTGGCTTATGAGAACAATGAGTGTCCTACTAAAGACACAAATACACAGGAGGCAAGAGCCCAAAAGTAAGGGTGAAGATTTGGAAATGAAGATTGCCTAGAGTGAAATGCAGGTAGTAGGGAAAGGACAAATAAATGGGATATGAAGGCAGGAATTCAGGCCTACCAGTATATCGCTTGCAGGCTGGACCTGGAAGTTTCTATAGTTGCTAATATGAGGAACAGAAACTCCAATCTTACTGGCTCAGGAGAGGAAAGAACTAGATCCAAATGACTGGCTTGTGAAGGTCTTCCATTTCCTATTGGCGGCAGCAAGATCCTGGGAAGGATCAATGGGCATAAATAGGATATGGTTCTTGAGCCAAAGGTGGACCAAACTGGAATCTCTCAGAGGGGCCCTGGACCAACAAACCTACACCAAGGGAACAAATCCTCCACAACGACAAAGAGGCTGAGGGAGCAGCGGACTAGGGAAACCCTCCTGTGAGATCTGCAGAAAGAGAAGTAGGAAGAGCCCATGGAAGATAGTGAGACCTTTCAGGAAAGATAATGTGCTCTAGATCTTCCCCAAAGTGTTTCAGTCTTCTTTGTTCCAAACTTAGCATTCCTGTACATGCTGAGGGCCCACCCCAGAGAGAACAAGGGTTCTGACTGGTGTTTTGGCGGGGAGAGAAGTTTCTCTCAACATCTTCGGAATAGACTGCAACCTTGAGGTAGCCAGGGCTGCACAGAAGAGGTTCTAGTTCTTTAGTGTTACAGGGCAAACCTTACTTTGTACGAGAATGTACTCAATCCCCATGTGAAAGCATCAAGTTGGAGATGATCTAATTTGCTCTCTCAGGTGCAAATATTAAATTAGTTCCTACTCCTCTAAGGTGAAAGAAATTGAGGCCAGGATTAAAAGGGGCACTCCATTTCTGTTAGGAGAAGGAAGAGCCAGAAACCAGAATGAGAGCTGAGACTACAAAGACTATTCCAACTGGGCCTAGGAACCATAAAGACATGAGAGAAGAATGAACCTATGTCTCATGTGGAGTGGGGACTTGAATGTGGGTCTACCTTCCATGTGAATGTCCTGACCGCCAGGCTATTGGCTATTCCGAGGTAAACGTTTTTTACTTTGTTTGAGGGAGCTGCTCTACTTGTATAAATAAGATTCATTGGTCCAGAATGAGATCCTCAACAGCCCAGTTGTGAGGCCACTCACCTGTGATGAGGAGACTTAGGTTGAAGACACTGTTCCAAATCTTTAATCTAGATCTCCAATGTCTCAGTGAGTATCCTAACCTCTGGACTATTGGCTTTTGGGGGGCTCATCTGTGTTTGTTTCTCAGATAATATTTCAAAAGGCCTCAGTTTCAACCAGACATATCACATGAAAAGTTTCTGAAATCTCAAAAATCCATATGAAATTTACGATATTGTCAGTGGTGTCAGTAGGTGGAACTCCAAGAACTCTGGGCCAGATAATTCTGGGGCATTATATATTGTAACAGATTTGTGACTCTTTCGATGTCTCTATTAATTGCACCTTGTTAAGTGTACAGTAGAATGTTTATTCACTAGTTTGAGCAACCAGGATACTTTATTACAACTACACCTTGTATTTTGAATTGGTTGCCAATTAAGCAGATTAATCCAACACAGTTCATTCTTTAGAAGTTTAAGGCCCCCTGTGTTGCCCAGAACTCCGAAAAGGTGCACTCCTGCAGATAACTCATTGCAGGACAAATGGCTTAATGCCATACACCCTGGCATTATTCAAAATCTGCTCCTCCAGTTATAGTGTTATATTTTGGTGTCTGAACCCCCCTGACTTTTAGGGATTTGAATACTCCATCTTTTGCACCACAAGCCATATTTTATTTCCAGACTCTTTCTTAACCAGTATCTGCCCAGCGCTATTTAGAATACTCCAAAGAAAAGAGTTAAGAACTTTAAGAGCCACTATTCAAACTAAAAATCTTTTCCTCTTTCAATGTTGGAAATGTTTAATGGGATGAATTAAATTCCAGGGTCAAGACATTATAATGTTTTTATCAGAAAGGTTAAAGATTATGTATTCTGAGCCTGTGGTTAAATCATTAAAATACGACAGCAGTACAAAGCTTCTATCATTCTGAATCAGTGTACTTTATACACATTTTGCAAAGATGCAAGTTACTAGACAAGTTGAAACAATGAACGATCAGGCCCTTACCTGCAGTAGAGTGGCTCTAGACCTTGGATTGGTAACTGGTGGTCTGTGGACCACATCCATAATTCTATATGGCCTGGTGCAGCTCAGTCCAAGGAAGGTAGTCTAGCGGGGCCAGGCACAAGAGAGACATTTTAGGGGATAGGCATGTGAACATGTGACCAGATGCTGTGCTGAGAGTCAGTGGGCCATGTGGGGAGTCAGGCCCATCCCTGGAGGCTAGGAACTGCCAATGCAATGTGACTGAGGAGCAAGATAACTCTTCATATCACAACTGCCCCAACTTGGGGCAGGACCTGTCCCTCCCTCCTATCTCATACCTCAGGGCCCACCAGTCTTTCAGTGGATTGTGTGGCCCTCTAGAACCTAAAGTTGTCTGAGCATTTACATTCTAATTCAGTGAGGGTATGTCTACACTACAGCGCTATTTCGAATTAACTTATTTCGAATTAGTTAATTCAAAATAAGCTCATTTGAAATAACGCATCTAGACACAAAATCTAATTCTAAATAGCATTTTGCTATTTCGAAATAGCGCATCCACACTGATTGGATGCTGGATCGCATTTAAGGACAGCTGAAACCGGTTCCAGAAGGGCATCAGGTCAGTAGTTGCTTTGTGTGGCTGCTGTCTGAGGCTATCTGAGGCTCGTGCTTAAAGGGACCCCCCCGGGACAGCCGGTTCTCAGCTTTCCCGCTTGCTTGCCTACCTTGCCGAGGGACAGCAAAGCGTTTTCCTCTCCACCTGCTTTGATCACTCTCATTTCGGACACCACAGCACTCGGCACCATGGAGCCAGAGCCGCCCCTGGGCACTCTGGTGCTCATGTTGAACGTCTTGCTGCAAGCCTGGCAGCAATTGCTGGAGGCTGCCTGGCACCTTCTGCTGCAGGCCAGCCCCCTGGCCCTCCCCCTGCCCCCCCCGGGAGCCCTGGAGGAGCGACGCCCGGACGCCAGCATGCCCCGCCGCATCTGGCATCGGGACACCAGCAGCGACTGGTGGGACCACATCGTCCTGGAGTGCTGGGGAGACCAACAGTGGACCCAGAACTTCAGGATGAAGAAGGACACCTTCCTCGAGCTCTGCGAGTGGCTCGCCCCTGCTCTGAGGCGACAGGACACACGCATGAGGCCCGCCATTCCCCTCCACAAGCAGGTGGCCATCGCCCTCTGGAAGCTCTCCACGCCGGATAGCTACTGATCCGTGGGGAACCAGTTCGGCGTGAGGAGATCCACCGTCGGAGCGGTGCTCATGCAGGTACAGCACTCACTGGCCACTGGGTCAGGAGGGGGGGCTGCAAGGAGGACATGGGCTGCCCCAGGGAAAACAGGGGGGAGGTGGTGTAAGTGCCCTCCCCGGGAGGGTTTGGTCTGTCCCAGCCGCGCTACAGA
Organism: Pelochelys cantorii; assembly: GCA_032595735.1. NCBI lineage: Eukaryota > Metazoa > Chordata > Testudines > Trionychidae > Pelochelys > Pelochelys cantorii. The sequence continues at coordinate 33,130,630 of CM064331.1, forward strand.
CCACCCGCGGTGGCTAGGATTACAGCAGGGGTTGCTCCTGGGAGTGGGGCGCGGGGCAGTGGCAGGGCACGAACACTCCCAGCCACGCGGGCGCCCTAGTGACCCTCGGTTTTGTGTGTCTCCCTGCAGGTGGTCAAGGCCATCAACAGGGTGCTGCTCCGCAGAGTCGTCCGCCTCACCGACCTGGATGCGGTCATCCAGGGGTTCGGCGCCTTGGGCTTCCCCAACTGTGGGGGGGCAATCGATGCACATCCCCATCCATGCCCCGGACCACCAGGCCTCCCTCTACATCAACAGGAAGGGGTACTTCTCCATGATCCTGCAGGCCGTGTCTGACCACCGGGGCCAGTTCACGGACATCAGTGTGGGCTGGTCCAGCAAGGCACACGACGTGCGGGTGTACCGCAACTCCTCCGTGTGCCAGAGGCTGCATGCCGGGACTTTCCTCCCCGACCGCCACATCAGGGTCAGGGACGTGGACACGCCAGTGTGCCTGCTGGGGGATGCAGCCTACCCCCTACAGCCCTGGCTGATGAAGCCCTACATGGGACACCTCAGCCTCTCCCCGCAGGCCTTCAATGCCAGGCTCAGCAGGGCCTGCATTGTGGTCGAGGGGGCCTTCGGCCGACTGAAAGCACGATTTAGATGCCTCCTCACCCGCCTCAACCTCTCCCAGCACAATATTCCGCACGTGGTGGGAGCATGCTGTGTGCTCCACAATTTATGTGAGAGGAAGGGGGAGGCTTTCCTGCCAGCCTGGATGGCAGAGGCTGACCGCCTGGCTGGCCAGTAAGCACAGCCCTGCACGGCTGCCAGCCGGAAGGCCCTTCGAGGGGCTGTCCGCATCCGGGAAGCCCTGCAGGAAAGCTTTCAGGCTGACGAGGACTGAAGTCCCCCTGGCATGCCCCACTGGGGCCTTGTGCCTTACATTCCACCCCCACCTCCTTCCCCTTTCCCCTCCCTACCCCCCCTTCCTGATATACAATAAAAACACCTGTGTTGCCACAAAAAAATCTCTTTATTTAACATAACTGGGGTGGGGGGACGCGGGGAACGAGGGCGGGAGAGGGGAGGGGGAAACCTGGGAGGAGGGAGCTGGAAGGGGGAGGCAAGGGGAGGAAGGGGGAGGGGAAGCTCAGGGTTGGGGGTCTTGCCGGCCCTCCCGTCTCGCAGCACTGCGGGTGTGGGGGCATCGGCGTTCCCAGGGGGGAGTGGGTATGGAGAGTAGGGCAGGAGGGATGGGGGGGCGGAAGAAGTGGGAGGGGAAGCAGGGGTAGGAGGAGGAGCGATAGCTGGGGTGGCCGCAGGGGCTGGAGCAGCAGGAAGCAGCAATCGGTCTGCCAGGGCCTGCAGGTGCTCGCGGAGGGCACAGCCCTGCTCCCACAGCTCCCGCAAGCTCTCCCGCCACAGCTGCAGGTCTTCTTGCATCCACTGCTCCTGGCTGTGGACCTGCCGTCCCTGCAACCGCAGCTGCTGCCTCTGGAACACCTCCTGGTTGCGGGTGCGCCTGCTGGCCCGGGTGCGGGTGGATGGTCCAGGCGGGGTGGTGCATCCTGCACTCGCAGGTGCTGCGGCTGTGGTGAAAGAAGAGAAGTGGTCAGTTCTCCCTGGGGACACACTGGGTGAAACCAGCCCTCCTCTGCAAGGCGAGGATGGCAGCTCTCTGCACCGTCACGTCCTGCTATCCCCGGGAATGTGAGCTGGCCCAAGACTGCACCCCAGCTCCTGGGCTGCCTATAGTGTGGTGTGGGGGGGGAGGGGAGATGTGCCCTGCCTCTGCGTAGAGGGGGCGTCTGGAGGGAGGGCAGTGTGCAGTGTCTCTCCCCGAGGTCAGGAGCCTGTCGTGTGCCTTCACGCATAGACGCGTGTGGGGAACAAGCCAGGGCCCCAGCATGGCACCCAGCTGGGGCCACAAGTCCTAGTGGCATGGCAGATGCACAGGTTGCCACCTGCTCCGTGGTCGGCAAGGCCCACGTGCATGGTCCCTGGGCTCACCCTCCCCCACCCCACCCGCCCCACATAAGGGGATCGTGATGGCACTCACATGTGGAGGCCTCCCCGGCCTCGGATGAGGCTCCTGAGAGACTCTCCAGTTTGGCTCGGGGGTCCTGGGTGCAGGGCACGCTCCCTGCAGGCTCCTGGCTGCCATCGTCCTCCTCTTCCTCCTCTTCCCCTGTGTCAGGGGCAGGGCCCTCTGCCCTGGGTTCAATGACCACCAGGGGGGCACGGACCGTCTGACCCCCCGGATGCGGTCCAGGGCCTCCTAGTGCGGGCAGGCCTCCGGGTCAGCCCCTGGTTGGGAGGCCCTGGCATAGGCCTGCCGCAGCTCCTTTATTTTACTACGCACCTGCTCCTGGCTGCGCATGTGGCCTCTGGTGGCCAGGCTGGCAGCCATGCAGCTGTAGACGGCCGCATTCCTGCTCCTAGTGCGGAGATCGTGGGCACTGGAGGCTTCCCCCCCAAACCTCAATGAGGCCCACGATCTCCGCACTAGACCAGGAAGGCGCCCGCCTTTTGCGGCCCCTGGCAGGCTCCTGAGAGCCGCCAGCCTGGTCCTGGGGAGCGGCGGAGGGCTGGGTGGCAGCAGGTTGCTGGCTTATGCTGTGCCAGGTGCACGGTCTGCTGGCTGTGTGCTGGCATGCTTGCAACTGGCACAGGCACTGTGGCCAGAGTCTGCCCCTTTAAGGGCTCCGGGGCTGGGGGGGGGGGGAGCAGACGAGTTTTCCTGGTTGTGCCCGGAGTGGCCACCAGGGCTCCCTGGAAAGGGCTGGAGGCCCCCTAATTCGAAATAAGTGTCTACACAGCACTTATTTTGAATTAGCTATTTCGAATTTGGTGTTATTCCTCGTAGAACGAGGTTTACCAAATTCGAAATAAGGGCTCCGCTATTTCAAATTTATTTCGAAATAGCGGTTTGCCTGTGTAGACGCTATTAAAGTTCATTCGAAATAATTACTGTTATTTTGAATTAACTTTGTAGTGTAGACATACCCTAAGTCTGTACAGCTTGTTGTTCAGGCATATTCATGCCACAAGTGGAAGAACAAAAATCTAAAACTACTTTAAACAAAAGCATAAGGATGAGAGAGTTGAAAGCGTTACAGCAAATTTGTTTTTTGCTTCATTAACTCTAGTATTAAACAACAAAATAAATGCTTCATAATCTGGTTCAAATTTATATAGTAATCACATATCAAACATTATACCTTTAGCAAAGCACATTGTGTGGTGATTAAAGGAGCCATTCATGGGAGATATTCAGCTGAAGCATTAAAAATGAGTTGGTCAAGGAAAATTAAACAATTTAGCTTCTCTTAAAAAGCATATTTTCTTACCAATGGGTAGACAAATGGATAATACAGTGAAGAGAACTGCTTACACAAAAAGGTAGACGGTGTTTATCTTAATTTTTAGAATTCTGAAGCTAAGCCACTAGAGCATTTTTCTTAATTAGTATAGAAACAACAAAATAAAAGTTCACACTTGGCATTGTTTCAACCTGCTGTTTTTAAACACCACTATGTTATCCATTTAAATACATATTCCATTTACTTAGAACCTTATGTTTTACAGCCTTACATCTTGGATAATAATTTACATCTGTGAGAGTAATCAGAATAACAGTGTTCTACATCACATTGTATAGGTGTACATGACTGCACAAGGTGCAGAATCAGGGCCGTTATATTGTATGGCTAAGTGAAAATGTTCCCTGGTTAAACAATATGAAGCAGGCAGTTGTTTCTGTTGAAGTCAATGAGAATTTTGACATTGACTTTCAGAAGTAAGATTTTAAATTATTTATTATTCATTAAGGTAACCTCTGTCAGGTGAGCCTACAGCCTTAGCAGGCCCTTGGGAAGGCAGGAGGGAGAGTGGCTCTGTGCTCCCAGAAGGGTGGGGCCCTGGGCAGAAGGGGAGGGGTTGGGGGCAGCCATCTTTTTGCACTGCCCAGACCACGCCCCCCTCAGTACCATCCAGAATGCGCCACCCAGGTCTCTGCAGGATGCCACACTGGCCTCCAATGGCAATTTAAAGGGCCTGGGGCTCAGGTCATGGGCGTTGCCGCAATAGCAGCAGTGGCGGCCAGGGGCCCCAGTCCTCTTTGAATCTCTGGGCCCCAGGGCAAGTGCCCCCCCCATCAGAGGGCCTGACCTCTATATTTTCAAGGTTTTGCAAAAGGTTTGACTTTCCAGTTAGACAATACAACTCTTGTAAAGTTTTCTGTTAAATACAGTACAGAAGTAACATTTGGATATATAATAGGGATGTAAAAGCGAAACTGTTTAAACAGTTAACTGATAAGCATGAGCTTATCTGTTTCCATAACAGTAGCACACCAATTACTGGCCCCGCTCCTGGGGAGCCAGCTGTCATCCCACACTGCTGGCTCTGCCTCCCAGAGAGCCAGCTACCTTACTGTGCTGCTGGGTCTGTATCAGAGTCTGCATTGCAGGATGGCAACCAGCTCCCTAGAAGTGAGGCCAACAGCTGGGAGTTGGTTTACTAGTAAGCTGGCTCCCAACAGGCACTGGCTCCAGCGAACAGCTCTGCCCTTGGCGAAGCCGGCTGTCATCCTGCGCTGTGGGCTCTGCAGTATAAATCTTATACTGAAAAGCCTGCAGCACAATCGGCTGTCTGGGAGTGGGGCTGGCAGCCGGGAGCTACCTCCTGGCGTGTATGCCGGCTGCTCTGCAGGCTCTGCAGTGTGAGCTTTATGCTGCAGAGCCCACAATGTGTAACTGTGTAAGATTTTTAACTGTTACACAGTTACATTATTAACCATGTTAACATCCCTAAAATATAAAATGGCATTTACAATGGTGCCTTTTTTCCAGGTTCTATAATTATCCTGTAATTATTCAAAGAAAATCCCACTGTGGTCTGTGGCAATTTTGCCACAGAATGGGTTACAGGATTTGGGGTCCAACCAAAGGTCTTGAAACATTGGTCCTCATATTGTGCAGTTATAGTGCACCATGACAGCAAAATATGACAGAATCAGATTAGTACTATTTTATAGTCATTTTGAACAAATGTGGCCCTGTATACGTAAGTTGATGAGTGCTAAAAAGTATCACCACTAACTCAAAATTATACTTTTCAGGAAGTACTGCAACTTCTTCTACACTACAAATTTCAACAAGAAATAGATCTGTAGATCTTGAATTACTCCAGGCAATAATTTGAATTGTCAAACTACAGTTTCTTATAATTGTTAAGTTTTTTGTGATATTGTTGGATATCTTCCTTTTTTTGTTTGTTTGGGTTTTTTTGTTCTGCATTTTCTCATCTCAGGAATTATTATTTCCATCCTAAACAACAATTTAACCTTTAGCATAGGTTTAGATTTTACTAAACCATAAACATGTAGCCAGATTTGTTAGGGGTTTTTTTCAGGTAAGCTTTAAGGTTTCTCTAAACATTAGGCTCATCTGACATAACCTTTCATATTAAATAACTTTAAAAAAATTATTTTTAATTGAACAATTCATTTTAATTGTTGCTAATGGGTTGACAGTCCCTCCAAAGTGGCAAGTCAGTCAAGAGAATTGATATCAAACAGTTTATTGCTCTCCCTAAAGGTGTGTCTAGACTACTGAGTTTTTTTGAAAAAACTTCACCTGCATCTAGACTGCCATTGCATTCTTTCAAAATTAAATCGAAAGAATGTGGCGGTTTTTTCGAAATTGGTAAACCTACTTTTACCAGGAAGAACGCCTTTTTTTGAAAGAGCTCTTTTGAAAAAAGGCATTCTTGAATGCAAACAGGACTTTTTTGAAAGAGAGCATCCAGATTGCCTGGGTGGTCTCTTTCGAAAAAGTGGATCACTTTTTCAAAACCCGTGTGGCTGTCTAGACAATCTCTATCGAAAGAGGCTTTTTTGAAAGAACTCTTTCAAAAGAGGCTTGTAGTCTAGACGTACCCTAAGTGAACCAGAAGGCAGTGTGGGAGAACAGTTTTAATTGAAACTATTTACCTAGTAGATTAATAAAAGTATTATTTGTAACATGGCTAGAAATTAATACATACTGAATAACTCCCCAGGTTTTAACTGTTATTTTTATCAGCTTTTATCTACTTGGCTTAAAATGGCATGAGTAATTCTACAGCCTCTTTTGATTATAAATAGAATTATTACCTCTTACTTTGATTTGTAGTTTAGGTAAAAGAATATGTTGTTTCACCTCTATGGAAATATTTATTATCCTTCCTACCTCAGCTGTTCTTTAGATTAGATTGGTGTCATAAAGGAGAGTTACTCCCTTCTAGCTCTTATTGAAGGAAAGCAAAAATGAATAGTTGGGCCTGCGTGCAGCCTTAATACTACTCAGTGTTGGAAAGTAGCTAAAGCCCCTTAAAGTCAGTTGTACGCTGCCTTCTGGTTTACTTAAGCAGACCAATAAACTCCCGTTTGATATCAATTTTCTTGACTGACTGCCACTTTGGAGGGACTGCCAACCCAGTAGCAACAGCTACTCCTGCTAGGACTTAACTTCAGTGTTAAGAGTCCACCAAAAAAAGCTATTTACCTGGTAGATTAATAAAAGTATTATTAAAGCATTTGATATGGTCTTGCATGACCTTTTTATCAATAAACTTGGGAAATATAACCTAGATGGGGCTACTACAAAGTGGGTGCATAACTGGCTGGATAACCATTCTCAGAGAGTAGTTATTAATGGTTCACAATCCTGCGTGAAGGGCATAACAAGTGGAAATCTGCAGGGGTCTGTTTTGGAACCGTTTCTCTTCAATATCTTCATCAACGATTTAGATATTGGCACAGAGAGTACGCTTATTAAGTTTGCAGATGATACCAAGCTGGGAGGAGTTGCAAGTGCTTTGGAGGACAGGGTCATAATTCAAAATGATCTGGATAAACTGGAGAAAAGGTCTGAGGAAAATAGGATGAAGTTTAATAAGGACAAATGCAAAGTACTCTATTTAGGATGGAACAATCAGTTTCACACATACAGACTGGAAAGCGGCTATCTAGGAAGGAGTACTGTGGAAAGGGATCTAGGGGCAGGGGCGGCATGTCCATATAGGCAAACTAGGCAGTCGCCTAGGGCGCCAAGTTAAATGGGGTGCCAAATGGTGGCGCAATATCATCGAGGGGTTTGGAGTTGGGGGTGCCGATTGCATGGTTCGCCTAGGGTGCCAGTTGCTGGCAGCTAGTCTAGGGCCGCCCCTGTCTAGGGGTCATAGGGACCACAAGCAAAATATAAATCGACAGTGACACTGCTGCAAAAAAAGCAAACATGATTCTGGGATTCATTAACAGCAGTGTTGTGAGCAAGACACGAGAAGTCATTCTTCCTCTCTACTCTGCACTGATTAGGCCTCAGTTGGAGTATTGTGTCCAGTTCTGGGCACCGCATTTCAAGAAAGATGTGGAGAAATTGGAGACAGTCCAGAGAAGAGCAACAAAAATGATTAAAGGTCCAGAAAACATGAGCTATGAGGGAAGACTGAAAGAACTGGGCTTGTTTAGTTGGGAAAAGAGAAGGCCGAGAGGGGACATGATAGCAGTTTTCAAATATCTAAAAGGTTGTCACAAGGAGGAGGGAGAAAAATTGTTCTCATTGGTCTCTGATGATGGGACAAGAAGCAATGGGCTTAAAACGCAGCAAGGGAGGTGTAGTTTGGACATTAGGAAAAACCGCACTGTCAGGTGGTTAAACACTGGAATAAATTGCCTAGGAGGGTTGTGGAACCTCCATCACTGGAGATATTTAAGAGCAGGTTAGATAGACATCTATCAGGGATGATACAGATAGCGCTTGGTCTTTCTGTAAGGGCAAGGGACTGGACTGATGACCTCTCAAGGTCCCTTCCAGTTCTAGTATTCTATGATTCTATGAAAACTAGGGGATGGATTCTGACCAGAGCACTAGCCCTTAAACATTGCTCCAGTGGCATATAGGAGTTGTAAACAGCACGTCCTGTGCTGGCCCTGCAGCAAGCTCCAGTGTAAAGGTTGTGCTAAGGAGGAAGCCAGGACGATAATGCATGCTACTACTGCCTTTCTGGTTTATACCACAAGCTATAAGCAGCATCACGGAGATGACAGACAGTTAGAGCACCTTTGCACCCTCTCTCTCCTCACACAGAATCTGACTGTAGACAAATAATCATAAATTAATTTTCAAAAATATTGAGGCTCAAATGGTATGAGAAGGCAAACTTTACAATGTATGCTTTTCATTGTGAATGCCTCTGATTTTGCCAACGGGGAGGAGGGTATTTTAAATATAAGCCTAATTGGTGAAGGGCTGCCATCAGCCCTCTAATTCTTCCACATCTGGAAAAGTAAAATGCCTCCAAAAATCACTGCTACACATTCACTTCTTTCCCTTTACTGAAATATGTGGGGCGACTGATGTTTCCAGATGCTACTCCACATACATTAGAATGTAAGAACTGAGGACTAAATAAGCTGTAAGATTTTGATATTTGTAATAGGATTTAAAAATAAAATGGTTCAAAGAAACACTATAATATATGGCACTTCCACAGATTCATTTGAAGCAATAGTGAATCTGATTAGCCTTGTGGGGGAAAAAAGAAATGGAGGAAACAAACACACAACCAGCTTTTTTGATTAACTGTTGTGAACTAATGGACCTGTCAGCAACTTCTAAAGAAAACATTCAAATATAATTTAGTGTTGTGAATTGGTTTCTTTTTCACTAAGCCCTCACTAGGATTGTAGGGAAAAAAGAATGGTTATTTACTTTTGTAACTGTTGTTCTTCGAGATGTGTTGCTCATATCCATTCCAATATGTGTGTGCATGCTAAGTGCATGATAGTTAGAAGACTTTTCCTTAGAAGTACCTGTCATGTCAGCGATAGCACTCCCTGTGGTGATTCCTCACAACTTCGCATGTATACCCTGCTGATTCAACTCCCACTTCAGTTCCTTCTTGCCAGAACAGTCTGACAGAGGGAGGTGGGTGCGTCTGGAATGGACATAAGCAACACATCTCAAAGAACAGTTACAAAAGTAAGTTACTGTTCTTTCTTCTTCCAGTGATTGTTCATGTGCAGTCCAATATGTGATTTACCAGCAGTTTGTATGGAGGAGGACCTCAACTTGTTGACGAGTGCAGTACAGCTCTACCAAACACTGCAGCATCCCAGGATTGCTGGGTGACGGTGTAATGAGTCGTGAGTGTTGGGGTGTGTAAGGGTTAAGTAAGGAGTCTGAGTTATTGCTACCATGGTGTTGGGGGCACAGCCCAGGCAGGCACTGTCCCTATTGATTTACAGATGTGTTTTGGTGCTCCTTTTTCCTCCCTTCCTGCTTGCCTGGGATAGGTAAGTGCACAGCTGCACTAAGAATGTAACTTTTAATGAATGCTACTTTGTATAACTCTTATTTTCCTTTTCTTCCTTCCTTTCCCACTTGCTTTGAAATATATTCAGGGTCACAGCTCCTTTTTACCCCCTGTAAGCTGCTGATTCAAGGAGTTTGTGATGGGAAAATTGCATGCTTCAGCTCAAAGTGTGGTAAACAGTAAAGAGGGGTGAGTATAATTATATTTATCACATGCTTAATACTATTCATGATATGGGTGTTCATATTACTAAATAAGAGTTTAAGGGGAGTTATAATAGATAAGTATATTTACCTACTAACTTGGATAAAAGAGTGTACCTGTGATTAATTCGTTTCTCACTCGAACAGCGTTTTTAGGGTCTTGAGGTGGAACTAATATCTGCAGTACCCCATCCATCTACTCCATCTGCTTTCCCAACATCTGAGGCACCAGAAACAGGATCTCAGGGGACAGTCATGATCACCATGTCTCACCATGGATGTTATGAGTAAGCTGAATGGCCTTTACTGCAACCCCAGTTAAGAAGTTTATTAACAAATTGGTGGGGAAAGGGGGAATCCTTATGCAGGTCCCTCTGGAGGGCATCTAGACTAACCAGCTATTCCACGGCGGGTGGAAGCTTTCCTGGTGTCCAGGAGTTCCCAGGATAAGGAAATGTCTGTTTTGTTGCAGGCTTTTTGTGAGGGTCAGTCAGGTTTGTGGGAGGAAGTTACTAACCTTAGAAGTAAAGCTAAGACTTTGCAGAAAATTACAGAAGAACAGTGCACTGTTAATCATCGTTCTGTGCTGGCAGCCAGAATGGCTTAAAATATATGGATGATTTTTAATCTCTTCAAGTCAGAGAACCTGGCCCTGAAGAGTCAAGCAGACACCTTAAAGCAAAATTCTTGTCCTTCTCCCTCTCTTCAAAGAGAGGTACACAAATATAGGGCATTTGAAAATGTTTAAGGACCAGGAGGTGTGGCTGCTAATTGAGGATCCCATTCTTCTTGCTACATTGGTAGTGGAACAAGTCTGTGTCTATGAAAAGAGACCATTCAGCAAGGAAAGCAGGATGAGGCCCAGACAAGCAGGCAGGCAACAGACAGATTGGAAAACAGGCTGGGAGCCCTGTGCAGGGGCATAGTGGCAGGAGTAAGAAAAAGAGTAAAGTACAGGATTTGGGGGACTGAAGTGAAATGAGTATCTACAATAAAGAAGTCCATCTATTCCATCCATCTCTGCATCCTCTTGTTTTTTCCAAAAGTGAAGGTGTGCACCGAGGACCATGTAGTAGTCTCGTATATGTCCTGAATTGAGACTTGCACCAGAAAGGCCATCGCCAAGGCTATCTCTCAAGGAGAGTGCACTGTGATAGGTGGGGCTGGCAATTTAGCCAAGTCATAGCACAGCTTGATACACGTAGTGATCCAGGACAATAAGCACTGCAACATAATTGGGAGGTCCTTCATGTGGTCCACAATGGAAATAAAGAGCTGCAATGACTGCTGGTTTAGTACATCCCAGATAAAAAGCAAGGACACTCCTGACACCGAGTAAATGCAGTACCATTTCCTTATCCATGGTATGAGGCTTTGGGAAGAATACGGGGGGGGGGGGGAGTCCTGATGGTGACACTGTCTTGGGCAGAAAGGCACTTTGTCCTCATAAAAAACACTATAAGGGGGCTCCAAGGTGAGGGCTCTCAATTCCAACATCTGTCTGGGTGAAGTAATTGCTACCAGAAAGGTCACTTTGTAAGAGAGGTAGGCTAGAAAACAGTTGATGTGGGGCTCAAATAGACGGGCCATAAGCTGAGAGAGCACCAGTTCAGGTCCCAAGAGGGCAAAGGCTGAGGGCAGAGCTTGTCCAACTGTCTCACCTGAGGGCAGAGCTTGTCCAACCCACTACCAAGTCCCCAAAGAGATGATTATCAACATCTAATTAACCAACCACAGGGTTAAGGCTTTCACAAAATCAGGTAGATAAAAAAAGACAAGTTACCATACTGGCAATGTCTACAAGTGTTTTTTCCTGATTGTTGCAGCTTCTATTGGTAAATTGCAGTGTTACTGGAAGTGGGGCACCCATAGCTCCCCTGTGCAGTGGATTATATGTCAGTGAGTACATACTAGAAAGTGTTGGAAACTGGTGCTACATTACAAGTGGAAATTATTGCAAAATGCATTGCAAGTTTCATCCCATTACTTTTTATCAACTATATTGTGTCAGCAATTTGCTACAACATGATAAATTGATAAATAAAAAATTCTATTCAGTGTTAAAGTTGCTCGCATCAATAAATTAAACCATTCAGAAAAGAAATTCAGAGTTAAGGAATTAAAGGGCATAAAAGATTGCAAAGTCAAGCACTCAAGTTAGGAAATGCAAGAATTAACATTGTCTGTGCAGCATTAATTCAGGCCCCTTGTGCATATGAATTACAGTAGTCTAGAATTACATGATCCCCATGCTATTTTTGACATAGAATCTCCTTGGTTCATTCAGTGCATAGGATGGAGTTGGGGGTTTAAGTATGGAAGCTTCATCATAAAGTCACAGGGTTAGAAAAGACCTCAGGAGGTGAGTCTAACTCCCTGCCCAAAGCAGGACCAACTCCAGCTAAATCAACCCATCCAGGACTTTGCCAAAACAGGACTTAAAAACCTCTAGGGATGGAGATTCCTCCACCTTCCTAGGTAACCCATTCCAGTGTTTCACTACCCACCTAGTGAAATATTTTTTCCTAATATCCAACCTAGATCTCCTCTAATAATCATAATGTATATGCACAAAGGGCTCAACCCAGGCGTGCATGGGCAATGTTCATTCTGGCATTTCCTAACTTGAGAGTGTTTGATTTTTCAGTCTTTAAAAAGGGGAGGGCTGGGCCCATAGTGCAGCTGCCTGGCCGTCCAGCTGCCTGGGAAGGCTGGAGCTGCAGCACTCCAGCCAGCTGGAAAGGATGGGGCTGCACCACCTGTTGGGTGAGACTAAAGGGTCTGGGGAGGTTCAAGGGCTAGGATCAATAACTAGCAGCACAGGCTGGCTGATGATGTGGGGGGCAGGGCTTGCTGTTTATGGACGGGGGGAGGATATGAAAGGGATGAAGCCTTGGGCAAAAGGAGCAGAGCTGGTGTTTGCCTTCTGTAGCTAGGGATTCACCTACAGCCCATGGCCCAGATCCTTGGTAGGATCAGGCTCCTGATGAGGTATTACCAGAATCAGTTTTAGTACTGATCTTATTTAATATTCTTCAGTAATGATACAGGCGAGGACATAAACAGCATGTTATTGAAAATATCAGATTATTGTAAATTGGGAGAAGTTATGAACAACTGGACAGAATGATTCAGATACTGGCAAACAAAAATCCATTTTATCAATTAACAGAATAGCTATATTCTCTTTTCTATAAAAGTTTGATATGACTGCCTTTGTATTGTATTAGTTCTAGGAACCTAATTAACATATTGAACAGGAACAGAAATAAAAATAGTTATAAAGTGCTGTTGGGATTAATGTAAATAGTATGCATATAAAGATTAGATCAACAACAACAAGTAAAGTGCATAATAAGAGTCCACAGATGTTTGCAGATGTATTATATACAAAGTAGTGAAGAAGAATTTAGCACAATAAAACAGATCCTAACTAGGAGTATGAGATAGAAATTATCAAAAAAGAGAAAAAGATGCAAAATATCAGGAAGGTTTCCTCAATTATAGTAGCTATCAACTCTATTAATCTATTTAAGTGCCCTAAGGAAGTGGTGAAAACCCTTTTATCTGACACATTTAACATTATACTGGACAAAAAGTGATTTTTACGAACAGAAACAGTTCTATTCATGTATTAAGATAACAGCTTTTTCTATTTCTAGGGTATATGGTTCAGTTCTTTAAGGTTTCTGCCATGTTTGCAAATGCAAGTGCCAGTCATGAGGAGATTTGTGTGTGCAATGTAGATACTCTTTCATTAGAACACAGGAAAGAAGTCACAAGATCTTTTTCTTATAGACTTGTGAAAAGCTATCAGGGAGTAACACCTGACCATCTCTATGGCTATTTCTTCACTAGGAAGGTACAGCATCAGAAGTGCTGCTGACCATTGTAGACAAGGCCTACATCACATATTATTGCTATCACCCATGTCATCAGGTCCACATTTAATGCTTCTTATACAAATATTTTCTCTTTCTGTGAATATGCCTGATAGCACTGGGGGACAAATGTCTTCTACTTACCCACAGAATGAGTATTAAGGATGTTAAAATGTGATTATTTGTCTAATCTTATAGTAGATACAATTTGTATTGACTACACGATTAGTCAATAAGGTCCTGGCCGCCACGAACAGGGGTTGTTTGGTGGCAACTGCCCCTATATGCGGGGGGGCCCAGCTCGCCACTGGGACCCCTCTGGACAGGGGCTGCTTCACAGCAGCGTCCCCTATCCCCCACTGCTGCCTCTGATAGAAGCAGTGGGGGGGAGGAGGGGAAGCGACTAGTCAAGTCGACTATCTGATAAGCATTTGCTTATCGGATAGTCAACTTACATCCCTAACGAATATCTTTACCTTGCATTGGAAGGACCACTGTTAGTGGAGATGTTTTCATTCTCATTCAGTCTTTAGCCTAACTGCAGAGACTAGCAAGGTAGTTAGTGATAGTTTCAGTGATGGCTCTGGTGATGGGAACATCTGTCCCCATGGACATGGATTGACTTCACACAAAGTAGGCTACTAAACACTATATTTAAACTAGGTACACTAATACCTGTGTGTCATGGGGCTCCTAGTCCCCTCAGAGTCTAGCTACCACGGCCGCCGAGCAGCCCGAAGTTAATTGCCCTTTAAGCGCCTTTAATTCCACGCCCCTCCAGGGCAAGGTGGGATTTGAGGGGGACCTGGACCCTCCCTCTCTCCAGATCTCAACCCAGGGCCCTGAGGTGTGTGAGCACACCTCACACACCTGGCTGGAGGGGACATTTGCCGCAATGCGCCAGCCCGCAGGCAGGCTCCCAACTGCCTGCCCTGGGTCACTTCCTCAACTCCTCCTTACTAGTCGGTCCGGACTCCCAAAGGAAAAAAAGAAGGCTTTTGGGGCACAATTACTGGACAGAGTTCCCCATCCCCCTTTGGGGTTACCTCTTTGCTCCTGCCCCTTCCTCCTCTCATCCTCCCCTTTCCCTTGGCAGGAGGGCTCTTCTTATAGCCCCTCCCCCTCCTGCTCGCACCCTTCTGTTTCCCCAGCTGCCTTCGCCCCACCCCCTTGCCATTGGGCCATCACTCAGTGCAGCTGCACAGATGCCGGCAACAGTCTCTCCCTTTCGGAGGCGCATGCGCCGGCGTCCTCCGGACTTCTCGCCCTTCCCTTTCCCAGCCCCCGGCTGTTAGGCACTCCCATGCATCCTGCTGGGTCGCCGGCCTTGGTAAGCGCCTGTCGGGAGCTTGCGGCGGCTTCCCCTGCCGCCATCTCGGGAGGGCGCCTGATGCTCAGCCCTCCTCCCCCGTACTCCAGGGACTTTTGTCCAGTGCGGGGTTGCTTCACCCCATCACACTGTGTTCTATATATGGTAGGAAAATAGGGTACGTCGAGACTACATGGCTCTGTCGACGGAGCCATGTAAAATAGTTTACTCAGCATAGTCAAAGAAGCGGGGATTTAAATAATCCCCGCTTCATTAAAATAAAAATGGCCGACGTGCTGTGCCGACAATCAGCTGATCCGGCACAGCGCAGCAGTCTAGACGCGGCGCGGTCGACAAAGGCTTCATTTGAAAAATGTCATTAACTATATATCTTGTGTTACCCTGAGTGTAATTTCTATGCGAATAAGGGTACACAAAATGGAGTCTGTGAAACCGCCATTTTGTATAAGGGATGTTTTTACCACAAGTGTAGCTTCTCGCCAAAAGAGCAGCGTTGCACACGATACTCTACCTATGCACTCATCTCAACATCATGTGCACTTGTCACTATAGTGCTGCACCCCTCACCAAAGCTGCACTCAGCCCTCTAGTTAGCTGCACTCATCCCTCTAATCCTATGCACACGGCCCTAAAACCTTGCACTCAGCACATTGAGCCCTTTTCCCGCCTCTAGGCCAATAAAAGGCCTGGGCTGAGGAGAGTTCGTGTTCCTTTGGTCCCTCTTGCTCTTAGGGTTCCATACCCTTTTGTGTTCATGTCTATTTAGTATAACATCTATGGATTAATGGACTGTGGTGAAGCCTTTTGGTTTTGACTCACATACCGCCCACATGTGGAAACTTCCCACGTAAGGGTTTTTGGGTTGGAGTCATATTACTTTTGGACTTGGACCTTGTCATCATCCCACTCACCTTCTAGATCGGACGGTTTCGCTGGAGAGCCAACCAGTACCGTATCCAGGGAGAGCCATTATCCTAGATGATCGAGGATCTTTTGGCAGCCCTAGGCTACCAGGCGAGGAACATTGCATCAAGGGATCTCCTCGCTGGTCCTCTTTGAGGCTTAAAATTAGCTAAGAAGTTGCAGGTCGTGAGCGCCGATTGCCTGACATTTTGTAAAGTATTACCTTTTGTGTATGGGTCTTTTCGATCTTCTTTATATCTTGGGATAGGGTGGGTTGCGTTCATTGCTCCTGTTTTTGCTGTTTAAATTTCTAAAATACATGGTTTCGCCTTAAACCTTGTGTTGCCTGATTATTGGATCAGTAGTCCGCTGGTGATAGAGATACGGATTAGCAGGCAAATCTCACTTCTGGATCAGGGATCATTAACAGCTAGTCAGAGCGAGCCGAATTGACATTCAAAATTAACGTTATCTCGTTCCCTGGGTAACACTTGCTTTGTAAAAACTTGAAGACACTTTGCAAATTTGCCACAAATTCATTACGTGTTTCCATAAAATGCTGCTTCACTGCAAAGATATAAGTATTTCTTGCAAAATGTTGAAGTTTCATCCTGGTTCAGATCAATTGTGTGGTCACTATGAATATAAAATTCTTAGGATAGTAATCAGTGATAGCACATGAATTTGAATATTGTATTTTTACTGAATAATAGTGGTACCCCATGAACATTTAGAATTCAAGGGTGTATTGACTGACCTATCTACTTTTGAGTTGGTCACTTCCCCTCAGCATAGCCAAGACAAGCCCATTTCAGTATAAATGTTGTGTCACATGAAGTCCAGATGCAGAGTTTATATCATATTCTGTTCCTCCTTTCTGTATATATTTTAAGTATGTACTAATTACATAATCTAAAGCTGTCCTTTAAGTTTACCTGTCATATACAACAGTAAATAATGGTCTCCATTAAAAATTCAAGATTTGTTTCCATCCCTGAACAATTCCGCAAGCTACAGTGGAAGGCAGCTAGGGCCAGAGCCTGGTCTCCTTCTGGGCCCACTTGAGGTTTTACACACTCGAGGCACTGATGAGGAACAATGCCTATACTGTAGGGAGGGTAAGGACTGCAATTGTGCCTGACTGGTACATAGGGAATAAAAAAGGAAGGGATTCTTGCACCTTCTCCATGCAGATGAAAACTGTTGTCTAGTTCTTACCTTTTGTAATGGACAATGGGGGTATGCATTCCTCTTTCGAGAGAGGAATGCAAATGCAGACAAACAAAATTGCAAATGAAGCGCAGATTTGAATTTCCCATGCTTCGTTTGAATAATTGTGGTCAGCCGCTTTTTCGAAATATCCTATTTCGACATAAAAAACACTGTTTAGATGCGGTTATTTCGAGAAAAAACCCTTCTTTTGAAATAAAGGTATTTTCTCGAAATAACCGTGTCTAAACAGTGTTTTTTATCTCAAAATAGGGTATTTTGAAAAAGCGGCCGACTGCGATTATTCAAATGAAGCATGGGAAATTCAAAATCCGTGCTTCATTTGCAATTTCGTTTGTCTGCATTTGCATTCCTCTCTCGAAAGAGGAATGCAATGTAGACATACCCTGATAGTTGAAAGTCCCCAGTGGGTCACAAAAGGCACCTGGGTTCTGGCAGAAATGGGAGGGGTAGCATAAAACTTTCTCACTGTGACACATCAGTATGCAAGAGTCTAATTAGCAGGCAGTTACATATCTAATTCAAAAGGCTAAACTGGGACCCATAAAGCAGTCTCACAATTCAGGGACTTAACAGAGGGGAAAAAACCAGGTTGTTTCTCAGGTGCTTAATCACAGGACTCATGCTTTCACATTTTTCAAAGCAATATAGGTGTGGCTGAATGCAGCTATGGAAAAGGGAGGCAGAGGCAATGGAAATGTTATATGCTTTGGATACCTTTCTAGCTCCAACAGTTAAAAAAGATCTTCTCGCTCACTTAAAATAATTGTTGATTTTCATGGAGTTGAATGCAGCCACCTATTCCAGCATGGGTATTGACACACTGGGATAAAGTTTTTAAATTTTCTCTGCTACTTGCGATATCAAAATAGGCCATTCTAGCCAATCAGAACATGGATTTAGACTAGCCATACCCTTAAGATTATTTTTACTTAATTATTTTCTTCAGTGAGGTGACACTGAAATTAGATTGTAAAAATATGGGCTAGGATTTAGGGATGTAAAATTTTGATTAATTGGCTAAATGAATAGTCGATGCAATTTGCATCAACTATTCGACTCAGCCCAAGGGCTATTGCTACGCTTCAAAGGCGAAAGTGCTGACAGGAGCATGGGTCCAGCGGGGCACTCAAGCAGTCCCTGCTGGCCTTGTGCTCCCCACTGCATTTCAAAGCAGCAGTGCCACATTCAGCCTGGGGTCAGCTGGGGATTCTGAGTCCACAGCTAACCCTGGGCTCTACATGGCGCTGCCACTTTGAAATGCCACATGCAGCCTGGGCCAGCTGAGGATTCCCAGCTGGTCCTGCGCTGCATGCGGCATTTCAAAGCAGCAGCACCACATAGAGCCCAGGGTCTGGCCTCGGGCTCCACGTGGCACTGCTGCTTTGAAGCACCCCCTTCTCTTCCCCACCCCCCATTCCGCCCCTTGCTGCCTCTTTCTGACAGAGGCAGCAAGGTGGGGGGGGAGTCACTATTCGACTAGTGTGTCAACTATCTGATAAGCATGTGGATAGTAGACTAGTCATTCACATCCCTACTAGGAATATAGTATGTAGCTTTTAAGTCCTTTTATTGGATGTGGCACAGCCCCCAGACTATTTATCCTTCATGATGTATAATGGGAAAGTTCAGATTTGCAAAGTGGGTAGGGAACAATTAGCACCTTTGGCATCAGGGGTTGTTTGGAAAGCATTTTTTAACTGTACGTTCTATCTGACCTCTGGGTACTTGTGGCCCCTATCACTATAGTATCTGAGCATCTAAGATAAGCACGTTATCTAGATATTTTTGGCATAATCTAAAATGTCAGTGTGTTCATAGCTATGATTCAGAGTTAATATTAGATATAGATAAGTGGCACAGTTCAAACCTTTCAGATAAACAGTTGTGAGCTGTTTGCAGGTGATATTGTGTCTCTCCATTTGTATTTTCAGTGTTATTTTCACAACCTTTAAGACTAGAAATGATTTTTAAAAGTGAATTCTGGAACACAATTCTACAAGAAAAGCTGGTTTGGATTCCACAGAAAATTCCAGAACACATGAGAGTCTAACTTTCCTGGAAGTATATAATTTCTTATTTTTTAAGAACTAATTCTATTTTCACATCTTGACTACTTGTTTGCATTTCTACAGTGTCCTTCAGCAAATGATATGGAATAAAGATTCATACCATATCACATTTTAATCTTATCAAAAGTTCATCATCCATCACTGTATTAAATGCTCAGTATGATTTAAATGCCTGAATAATTGAAGTGATTCTTAATGGAATAATCAATGACAGACGCATTCTGTTAGCATATGCCTATTTTTCATGGCTTTGGGCAATATCAGAGTTTAAATTAACAAACTGTCTCATATATCAGATGGTATTTCAAGCAACCACTAGTTCTTGAAGCTAGTGGTTATGAAGGTAATCATAAACACTGCAAAATAATGAGTTTTTGGACCTTCCAGTGTCATGTAGATTGATGAGTGGCTGACATAGGCAGAGTTTGCTGCTAAACTCATAAAGCAGTCAACTTTGTCATCATCTCACTCTTGTAATTAGGTATGGGGCGCATAAAGGAGATTGAAGAAGTGTGAAGCCAGGAAAAATAGAATAAAACATTTTGATATTCCTTTTTCAGACATAAATATTTTTCTCCCGTTCTTGCAAAACTACAATGATAGTGATTTCTCTGTTCAATATTATATTAAATAGTGTATAATGCACACTGAAAATTATCAGCATGTGTTGCAAAACAGCTGTATTTTCACTAAAGTTATTCTCTAATGTGCTTGGTGTTCTTCTATATGGAGCAGAGTTCTGAAAAATTAAGTCCAACCAATTCAAACTGAACAGCTTTTAATGCAAGTGTCTGCACAGACTAGTAAAGTAAAATAAACTAATAGAATAAGTAAGGAAGAGGGCCCAGACTGGGCACAACCTGCAACAATACAAGGAGCATGGAAGATAAAACAGGCATATTTTGGATGTTTTAAGAGTGTCCAGCAGGCTACCTAAACAACCACTTGTTTGGTGACACAAAGGCAAGAGTCAGACAGGCTGATATAGAGGTGCACCGGATAGCATGATAGTTGCTGAAGCAGCATTATGACACCGAAATATAAAAGACAAGAAAAAAAGAGCGTAGGTTAGGGATGACTGACACTGGCTTGTCGTATATGCTTGATGGTGCAAAAAGAAGGATTATAATGATTCTCTAATATATGACATTTTAGATTTAAGACAAAATCTAATTTTAAAATATTCATTCATACCATTTGCTTGGCATTCTCTCATGCATTGCTCATGAGATATATTTTCTCTCTCCCAGAAGTAAAGGTAGGTCCTAATTCTCAGCCACTGAAGACAGAATGTCAGAACCACTGACTGAAAGAGAAATACTCTCTCCCTGAGGTCACCTTCCGCTGCAGAACATATGTTCTATGGAGGGATACAATCTTGAATTCCAACTGTTCCTTTTGTAATAATACTCAGCAAAATCAGCAATATATCAACATGCTTTACAAAGGTGGATAAGGACTATGAATCCCATTCTAGGGAAGTAGAGATATAAAGTTAAGTGACTTGCCCGAAATCACATGCTCTGTCAATGGCAGTCTTTGCAAAAGAAACAAGGTGTCCTCACTCTCAGTCCAGTGACCATATGACTGCACTCCATCCTCATAGGCTACGTCTAAACTACACCCCTCTGTCGGCAGAGGGATGTAAATGAAGCACTTTGAAAGTGCAAATGAAGTGGGGATTTAAATATCCCACATTTCATTTGCATAATCGCGTCATGGCGCTGTTTCGAACAAGCGCTATTTCAAAACTGAAAGGGGTACTTTATAAAAAAAAAAGTTGAGAAACACTGCTCTAGCCCTCCAGTCCTACTCATGCAGGGCACTGAAATTCAAAGGTAATTGGGAACAAAAAACAAACAACTGAAATCCAGCGTCAAGCACACAAACTGTCAGCAGGGCTCCCCTTTTATATTTGGATTTGTTCCAAAACTGTGTGCTTCCAGAACTGCCTGCTCAGGATCTGATCTTCCATTCCAGAAGGGTAGAGCAAATTGGCAAGCAAGCTCATCTCGGGGCTTCAACCAGGCTTCTCTTCAATCAGGAAGAGCAGAATCCTGTCCTTCTTCCATTCAATGCAGCTAGACCCTATTTTTTCTCTTTGTTTCTCCATGCCTGACATTGGCTCCAAGGTCAACTGGATCTACAGACTTTCCTTAACCCTTTCATTGCCTACTTAGAGCCCCTCATTGCCAGTATGGGGCCTCTTTGCCCCACCACACAGAAAAAAAATCAACTTTCAACTTTATCCCCTATCACCCTTTGGCACTAGACTTAGTCAAAAACAACAATTACAACAACAGCAGTGCACGAATCTTTGAGAGAATATTAAATGGCTGAACTCTCCTCCTCCTCCCTGCATACTTTCCAAAATAAATCATCCCATGCAGCAAGGCCTGTAAAGTTTCATCCTGGTAGGTGCATGTTTTAGGAAGATATGAGCAGAATGGAAGATTTCCATTTTAATATATTAGTCTCAGCAACATCAGCAGAGATGCATTTGATTACTGGAAGTTGAAAATAGAAGAGTCATGGCAAGCTTTTAGATTAGAGTAATTACACTGGAGTAATTATATGGGTCTGAGTTTCATTATACTAAATGGTTGTTTTAATGTCTGAACCATTTAAGAATTTACACAGTGACTGATACTCAAGTTAAAAATCTCTTCTATAATATGGAACATGTGTTCAGCTAATACACTTAAATTATCTGTGAACAAACAATGCCTGTCTTTGCAGTCTGAGGAAAAGCAATTCTATAGAACATGAGGAGAAAAAAAGATTTGTTCTCCTGCTCTGCAGAAAAACATGGACACTGAGAACAACCAATGTTAGTTTGGCAGTAAATAAAACTATGACATGAAAGTCATCTCATCATTATTTGCTAAATTCTGGATTGTCATAATGAAAAAGTAGTGCTGCTGCAATCAATACTTTGAAGGCTTCCAGACTTTTCTAATTGGATGAACGCTGATGATATCTCAAATCTATACTAATTGGGGGGGGGGAATGGAGATACTTTCTCAAGTTTTACTCTTTAAAACTTTTTGATTTTTCAGTTTTATTCACATAGGCCCCAACTCAGCAAAACACTTAAGCACACACCCAGTCTTAAGCACCTGTGTAATTCCCATTAAGTTTTGAAGTTTCACAATAGTTAATGTCTCTCCAATGTATCTTGACTGGGATCCTCTTCTAGAAGCCTCATGAGAATCTAGGGCTTAATGAGGGAAAAATATGAACTTCTTCCACCAACACACACCTTGGAGAGGTTCCATATTAACCAAACTACACATGCAAGCATAGGCTACCTTCCAGAGTTCACTGTCTTAGACCCTGATTCACGAAAGCATTACTATTCACTATTCATGCTTGGTTTTAATTTTAAGCATATGTCTAAGTCCCGCCGAAGCCAGTGCAAACTACACACGTGTGTAAGCGCTTTCCTAAATCAGGGCCTCAGAGAAGACAGCATGTTTGCTCAAGCGCAGTTTTCAAGAAACTATAAAAAAACAAAACAAAAAAAAGAGGGAAAAAACCATACTGAGTCTCAGTTTCTTCTGTTCTTCAATGAGAGCTATTTCCATGCAAATGTTATGTTTCAGCTATAAGCCTGTTGAAAGAGTTATGTAAATGAAGTCAATTCAAAACATCTCAAACAATGAATACAGTGATTTTAAACAAAAGTAATTAATATTAACATAAAAGGAATCCTCATTGTACATGCATTGAAAGTGCTGCACCACACATTTTGGAGACTTTCCACATTTTGCCTCACATGATTTACACACAACCTGTGAGGATGCTTTGATTTTTGTGTCACAAAGTAAAGAGGAATATTAGAAATTCGAGCATCAGGCACCAATGTAGGAGTCCATCCCTGCTCAGAAAAGGAAAGCAGGTAAATATGTGCTTAACAAAGTTACATAAAGTGGAACGTAAGCATGTTTCAGAAGATAAATGTGTACCTATATGCTTTGATGAATATGGTCCATAATACAATTTAGTGCCTAATACAAAAATCTACAAGGATGGAAAGTAAGTAGGAGGAGCTTTTTAATCTTTTGACAATATGTATAATGGAAGTGAGCACAGAATCAGTTCTTTATTTAGCACTCATTTAACTTTGGGCCAACTGCCTGATGCTGGGACAAAGCTTTCATTTTAAGTGACTTACAAAGGGGCAGAGATGAGTTTCAATGCTTCAATATATTTAGGATAGTCATAAAAAGAAGTGGAGTTCAAAGAAAAATCATCTTGTACTAGCTCATATAATGTACATTATTAAAACCTATTCACATAGTGTCCATTAGATGGCTATTGAATGCTTTGGATACTTCTGTGATGAGCACCAATATAAGAACCTAGGCAAATGACATATGGATAGAACTACTAAACAATCCAGTGCATTTATACAACCATGTACAGCCTGAAAGCTAATAGTAGCCTACTGAAATCATCTGTTCACTAATGTGTTGCAAGGTGATCCTGGGAGCTCAAGAGCCCCTTGTTAAAATTCTGCCACCTGATTTAAAAAGAGCTGATGAAACTAAGTGCCTCAGGGCACATTCACCCCACTTTAGAAACATCTAAATTCATACTTTTCAGAGCTGATTTATAAAAAGTTCTTCTTGCCTTGGGGCAACAGGGTTCTACAAAATGGATATGTAAAAGACATGTGTAATGGAGTGCGGTCACAGAAGACCCTTGGGGGTGCCTCCTGGAGTGCTGACAAAGCCACTGACATTCACCTTCCTGCTCTCTGGGGCTTCTTACCGCCTGGTCCTGCTGGGCCAGCTCTGCTTGTCTCTCCCAGACAAGGCACCAAACTGATATTAATACCCTCCCCCCCTGCTTCCCCGCAAGAAGCAGTGCAGACACTGAATCTCTTCAGGTCCAAGGAAAGTGCAGTTTAGGGCCCAACTTTCCAGGATACCTCTCCCCAAATGGGGTCAAAGCCCCCAATTAATTATTTGGGTAAGCCCCAATGGTGTAGCAAGGGAGGGGCAGGGGGGCAGTTAGTCCCCTTCTGCTTCCCCTGTAATCCCTCAGCTCTCCTGCTCCTCCTCCGCCCGCCGCTGTCGGCTGGAGCCTCCTCCCCACCCATAGCCCGACCCTCCTCCATTTCTGCCAGTGGGTTAGTGCATGCCGGGGCCCGGCCCCAAACTGGAGGGGGCGGGGGAAGACGTGGTACAAGCTCCCCCCCCCTCCTCCCAGGGTCGGGCTCAGCCATAAGCCAGGTTTGGGGTCCCACTGCACAGTGGCGGCGGGGAGGGGCACAAATTTTGCCTTTGCCCCCGGGCACATAACACTCTCGCTACACTTCTGGTAAGCCCCCTTTAGCAATGAAAGGGAGAATATACACGATTGCCCCCCAGGTAACAATTATTTATACTGGGCTTGATAGAAAATAACAGTCATTTTATTAAGTACAAGCAATAGGATTTAAGTGGTAATAAGTGAAAACAGGCAGAGCAGAGTAGATTACAAACTCAAAATAACAGAAAACGCTTAGCTAACTCTAACACTGAAACCTCACTACACAAACTGATTACAAACTCACCTTAAAACTGTTTCTTTTCCAGCTAAGCCTTCCAGATCAAGCCTGTTCCTCACCCTGGGATCTTTGGTTCCTTCTCTCTGGTGTGCCAGCCCAAGACAAAACACTCCTACTTTCCTACTGGTTTTCAAGATTCCCTTTTTGCATGGGAAGTCACCTGGCCAGCCCCTACCAACCACTGCTAAGACTTAAGGACAAAAGGCTATTTGCATATGATTGCTCAGACATTGAGGTCTCCCAGCACTGGAATCACCTTTGGTGGCTTGCCTTTGCCTTTTTAAAACCATAAAACATTCCATACTCCATATATCTTTACACAAAAGAATGATACATACACCAAAATAAGATGTACAGGTCCAGTGGATTATGACATGAAGATTGATGGATTACATGAGATAATATAATATATATGCCTCTGAGTTAGACATATCTGTGTCCATGTTCTAAAGGCTTCATTCCAACACCCTTTCACAGTCAGCAAGATGAACAGTGCCATGTTGTAGGAATATTACTCAGTCGATACTGTAGAAACAGAATATACATGTGAACTACATAAAGTTCTGCTAAAATGTTTTGTGCAAAAAAATTTCTCTCTACCACAAAATCACTGAGGCAAATATCTGTCTACAGAACAGTACTTTTAAAATAAAACTTTAGGTTTGCTATGGTTAGGTTTAATATATCCTCTTTTGTCCCTTAAGAATAGACGCCAGAGTCTTACATAAAATGCCAACATTTTTCAGCTGCATCTGAGGAAATCTCCTGCGCTTTGTTTAAAAGCAACTTTGCTGCCCTCTTATGATAGACACTTCTCCAGAATAAAGAAATATTAACAGAATTTCCACAGTAAATGTATTTTAAGTTACTCATTAAAATATTTAATATGATTGTTTCAAGATCATAAAAATCCTCAAAATATCCTTCCAGTTTAAGTGAAAACTGCACCATTGACAGTGTATTTTTTCTTTTAACACCAAAGTTGCAGTCATCATTGTTAGACTTAATTTAGCCCCAGAACACATTAGCACTATCTTTATCACATCTGGAAAAGCTGTATTCAAAAAAATTATAATTCCTCCATATTAATTATAAGCTCTTGCCATCATCTATATAATACAGCATGATGACATAATTATTAGTTTGAAATACAGGCTCAGGGTAATGATCCAAAACTCACTGAAATCAATAGAAACACTCATTGACATCAATAGAGTTTAGATGAAGCCCTAGGAGAACAGACTTTATTTGGAAGAGAGGAAAGTCAATCCCTTCTAGTGAATTTCAACACCAACAGGAGCCATTGTCATTAAAAAGACATTTTCAGGGTTATTGTATCTTTCACAGTAATCTTTTTAGAAGTCTGGATACTTTTCCCAAACTCTTGGGTACCAAAAGCAGGGCTGAAAATTTGAAACACAGACACAGAGCTTGTCTTCACATATAGTTCAGCTATGCCATTGTAGTGTCTTAATGAAGATGTCATTCAGGACTGTGGATTTAGGTTGACCTAGCTACCTCATTTGGGGTCATGAAAAATTCAAACCACTAAGGCTTTGTCTTCACTACAAGGTTTTTGCGGCGGAGAGTATGCTAATGACGGACTCATTAGCATGAGTCGCGATATCATTAGCACATTTTCTGTCAATGCTTTTTGCGCAAGGGGTTTTTGAGCAAAAAGAAGCAGTGTAGCCGCAAGATTCTTATGCCTCTCCAGCGACATAGCCTAAGACACGTAGTTAAGCCAAACAAAACCCCAGTATAAAGTTGATGGACGAATTCTTCTCCTGACCTGGCTACCAGTTCTCAGGCTACATCTACACTGCAGGGCTTTTGAGCAAGAAGTCTTCTGTGGAAGAGTTCTTGCGCAAAAGCTTCTTGCACAAAAGCGCGTCCACACCTCAAAGCACATCGCTTTTGCGATGCACTTTTGTTCAAGAGAGCCTCCACACTGCATGCGCTCTTGCACAAGAAAGCTCTGATGGCCATTCACAGAATGGCCATCAGAGCACCTATGCTTTTTCGGATAGGTTCTATTTGCACAAGAAACCTCCGCGGAACGTCCACACGTGCCTTTTTGCGCAACAGCTGTAGCACAAAAATGAGTTATGCCTTGTAGAAGGTGGTTTACCTGCACTGCAAAAAGCCTTCTGTTCTACTGTTTTACTGTCGATTTACTTGTGCAAAAGCTCAATTGAGGTGTGGACGCTCCGCCGTTTTTGCGCAAAAACCTTGTAGTGTAGACGTAGCCTCAAAGGGGTGGATTTACCTACAGCAACAGACAAAAACCTTTTTTCATCCCTGTAGCAAATGTTGACACTAGGGATATGTCTACACTGCAATCCTATTTCAGGATACCACAGGTATCCCGAAATAGCTACCCCACGTCTTTATTGCACGTTCATTATTGCAAAATATAGCAGATGTGCTATTTTGGCATCCCTGGAAACCTCGTTATACAAGGGATAAAGGATGTCTCAAAGTAGTGTTTTATTTTGAAATTTGGCACTGTGTAGACATGCCAAATTTCAAAATAGCCTATTTCTAAAAAGAATCAAAATAAGATATGCAATTTGCTTAGCACAAATTGCATATCTTATTTTGAGCTAAGTGTGGATGCACCCTAAGTGGCTAAGCTGCAGCTGTGCCACTACAACACTTGTAGAGTATCCATACCCTTACATAAGCCCACAGGGCTTGTCAGTCATGCCAATACCCTCTCCAGCCTTCAGAGCCGTCTGGATTGGGAGTGCTGGCCCCTCTGTCCCCTGAGCTGCAGGTTCTGTTCTACACTTGTTAGAGTTTGTATAGAATGCAATTCACAGGGTATTGTGCATGATTGTACCTCAAGCCCACATACCCAAGCCAGATTTAAACTAGCCAGGTCAGGTCCCAGGGAAATGCTTTATCAGAGGCTTCACCATAATTCATTTCCCAGAATTCCAAGCTAGCTTGTACAGCCTGCAGTGAATTTTCATTGTTCCAGGATCCAAGTGAGAGAGATTTAGCTCAAACTCAGACATGCCAAATCGTGTCTGAGATATACCTGTTAAGATACACATATAACCCGAATACAACACTGCCCAGGACTCTACATATGTACTCAAGTAGCTAGCCCATTCCACTTCCCTGTCTGCACAGGGGACATGAGCACTCTTGCCTATGGTCACAACATAAATCAGAATCCAGGCTGGGTCAGATACTAAGAAAGGCCAGAGGACAAACCAAGAGTCAGGTATCCAGAGGTCAGGTACCAGGAAATTACAGTCAAGTAGGTAGTTAGACAATCCTAAGAAGGAGGAACCTAAATGTTTGGACAACTGTTCCTGGTTTAAATAAGACTTCAAAACCAAGCAGAAACCCCAGTGTTCCTTCCAGGAACCAATTAGATCCCAGGACAGTTTTCTCCAGAGTTGGCAGCTTAGATCAGAACTACCTAGTTCCTAAGAGTCCTGAGAACCAGGTTTCCAGACTTGCAGTCCCTGAAGTGCTGAGACAACACTGCCATTGTTGCTTGAGTGAGATCAAACCTTACATGAGTATGCTAGCTACATGAGGGGCAATCACTCCTCCTGATTATAGTATACATACACCTTAAATTTCACAGCAAAGACTCTCATCTTCAACTTGCATAAATGGTTAAGGTCAGTTCCAGTGGAAAAGAGTGCAGGTTGGTTTTTATTTTACTCAATTCCAATCTTTCTCCTCCTCCTAATTAACATACTGTCAATCCTTGGTGCTTCAAAAGCTCCAAAATGTTCAGGTCTCCATTCATAAACTGGTTTGCTGCCTTCTCAAATTGTGGGGAAATGGGAAAAATGGAAACAACATGTATTTCACTCCTTTTTAAGAGCATGGGGGATCTGAAGCATCAGAACAACACCCATTTTGTGATGTGCTTTTGTTTTAATATTAAAGACAAAATGGCACATTGCAGATTGACATATGCTGATTCTGTTCTTCATTTGATTTTGTATATTTTCGGTGGTGTCTCTGTTTCTTTGGATTTTAAATTACAATTTTAAAGTTCTTCTGCTGATACTTTAAAAGGGACAGACTATGAAGCAAAGTTAGTACAGTCACGAGACCAACACATGAGACATGCAGTTCTCCAGTCCCAAGCAAGTCAAGATGTGCACGACCAGGAGAACAAAGTTACCAGGAGTATACAATTTGTGCTGTGCCTAATCAAGAGAAGAACTGTTTTGCTGTGAACTGACTGGATTTCAGATGTCTATACGAGCTCTCTGACAAAAATGGGAAGTATGGTGAAGAGGATACAAGATCCGTCCCTTTTTGGGTATACATCAAAGACCTTCACCACAGTGGCAAAGCTATCATCTGTCTTCTTAAAATGTTTATCCTTTTCATATCTGAATAGTATCAAGACCTTGATCAGTCTGATAAATATTTTACATTCATGGCAAAGAACAGATATTTTCTAAGATATCTCAGGTTACAAAAACTGAGGCAGTAGTCAGAAGAAGGATGCATCTAGACTGCAGGGTTTTTTCGGAAAAACGGCTGTTTTTTCCAAAAAAACTTCACTTATGTCCACACTGCTACTGCATTCTTTCAAAAGAAAATAGAAAGAATGCAGGAGTCTTTCCGACATTGGCAATCCTCATTCTACAAGGAAGAACACTTTTTCTGAAAGCTCTTTTGGAAAAAGGCGTGTGTGGATGCGGAAGAGGGAGTTTTTTCAAAAGAAGAGGCCTCCAGGAAAAAGCACAGGTGCCCTGATGAACATTCCATCCAAACTAATCACAGCTCTATAGTTCCTGTCTCCTGCCAGCTCTTAAAGCTGCAGGCACCCTGGACTAGCCTTGTGGCAGGAAGCCAGCCTTGCAGCAGCGCCCTGCCCATGCAGTTCTGACTGCTAAAGACCTGCTGACCCATGGCACAGACACAAGTCCCCTGAGACCCCCCTGGTCCACACAGGGAGCAGAACCAGGGCTCTGAGGACCCACCCAGGGGCACCAAATGCCGGTGCCCTCCTGGACTGGGGTGGAGATCCTCAAGCTGTGGGGTGCGGAGGAAACAGTGCAGAATCTCCACTCCTGGAGGCATAATGTGGACACTTATGGGTGCACGGCCAAAGCTCTGGCCCAGAGAGGACATCACCCCCACACCTTGGACCAAGTACAGAGCAAGGTGAAGGCCCGGGTCAGGGAGTGCAGCTCTCGCTCCAGGGCAGGACCCCACGCCTGCCCCTACTACAAAGAGCTGCACCAGATCCTGGGGGGTAGGGAAGCCCTTTCCCCACCCATAATGAGGGACCCAGGCCTGGAGACACCTGTGCTCGCTGGCCTGGAGCTCCTTGAGGAGGAGAACGACCATGACCACGACCAACAGCTGCAGGTGGAGGAGGACACTGACAGTGTCGTTATCCTCAGCCTACAGCCGGTACTCCAGGCCCTGGAGATCTCCCAGGCATCATTTGACGCTAGGGAGGGATCATCAGGTGAGTGCTCTCATTTTGTCACACGCACACAGAGGGGGAGGCAGGCTCAGAGAGGATGGGGTGTGATCGTCGCTCAGCATGCTCGGCCTGGACAGCATGCTGCTGTCCATGCACGTGCAAGCACGTGCAGCGGCAATGTGTACCACGTGCTTTCAGGAGCCAGCCTCAGGGTATGTCTACACTAGTCCCCTAGTTCAAACTAGAGAGGCTAATGAAGGCGACCGAAATTGCAAATGAAGCGTGGGATTTAAATATCCCGCGCTTCATTAGCATGTTCCCGGGCGATCGCCATTTTGGAAATTGACTAGCCCGGAAGAACTGCCCGCGTCTACATGCGGCAGTGAAACGGGAGTAAAGCCCTAACACGAAGTAGCTGTGGCAACTGCCTGGGAATATGCTAATGAAGCACGGGATATTTAAATCCCGCACTTCATTTGCAATTTCGGTCGCCCTCATTAGCCTCCCTAGTTCAAACTAGGGGGCTAGTGTAGACATACCCCCAGAGCACACATGGGTAGCTGCTCACAGGCTGGGTGGAGGCCCCACATATGTCCGACCCCTGAGAGGGATGTCCTTCCCCCATCAGTCACTGCTGGAGGAAGGCTAAGCACAAGGGCGTATGCACGACCCCACACAGACTGAGGAGTCCTGCATACAGCACACAGGCATGCCTGCAGGCATGAGGCACCACCCGCTCCCACGGACAGCGCTGCCAGGTGCAGGTGTGTGTGTGGGCCCACGGGAGGGCCAACCCCCTCTCCCATACTTGGGATCCCACTGTGGCTGGACACTTGGCCTGCTTGTCCATGCGGGGCGGGGGGGGGGGGGGCGGGCAGCATGGTCCCTGGGCACCTCGGGCCCCCTGTGAGGCAGGGCCCAGGCCACACATGGCCTTGCTTTCAGGACATCATTGTACCCTGCTCCAAGAATAGTTGCTCACTGCTCACAGATGAGGGCACAGCCTCAGGGACAATGTCTGCATGGATGACTGACCGCCTCTCTCTCTTTTCCTCCACAGCCGGACAAGCCATCGCTAAGGGGCGATCCATGCCATCACAGGCAGCCGCCCGAAACTTGGGGAGTCACAAGTGCAGGAGGGTCCATGAGGACCTCATGAGGGAGCATGTGGTAGTCCTGTGTGACATGCAGCAAACCCTGGACCAAAAGGTCTGCGATGATGCTGAATGGTGCAACCGCATGTGGGACCAGCTAGTGCAGCAGGGCGAAACATGTGCGCCACCATCTGGGAAGTGATGGCACACCCGGCTCCTGTCCCCACTCTAGCCCTTCCCCTTCCTGCTCCCCCCACTCCCGCTCCCCTTGCCATGCCCATGTCCCCTCCCCTGTCCCCCGTTCCAGATCTGACCCCGCTCCAGCTCCTCCTCCTGCCTGCCCCCCTGTTGTCCCAGGCTCCACCCAACCCTGAGTTTGTTGAGGTCCCTGGACCCAAGGCGGAACTTGCAGCTGCACCAAGCGCCACTCGCAGCCCTGATACCCCCTCCTTATCCTCCATCCAGGTTTTCAGCCCCCCTCCTCCCCAGTTACTTTTTGTTAAAAAAAATACACAAAGGTTTTGTTGTTCAACTTACAACTGTTGTTTGTATTGATTGTACAAGGAAGGGGGGCAGGGAGCAGTTGTGGTGGGAAAGGTATAGGGGGACAAGGCACAGGCCCTCGTTGGGGGGGCCCTGGGGAGAGTTTCTGGGGTCCTTCCGAGAAACTCTCTCTCAGGGCCTCCTGGATGCGAACCCCGCAACTGACGGGCCTGGTGGATGGCAGCTGTCCGTGGCTGGCTGAAGGCCTTTCCCTCAGCCAGCCTTTGCCCCTCACCCAGAGGAAGGCCTGCCCTTTGCTCTCCACTATGTTGTGGAGAACACAACATGCCGCAGACACCTCGAGGATGTTGTGTTCCCCCACATTGAAGCAGGTCAGGAGGCACCTGAACCTGGCCTTGAGGCACCTGAAGGCGCATTCAACCTGTATGCAGGCCTGGTTGAGGCGCATGTTGAATTGTTCCCTGGTGGGATCCAGGTGGCCAGTGTAGGGCTTCATGAGCCACAGCATGAGTGGGTAGGCCACGTCCCCGATGATGCACAGTGGCATCTGTATGTCCCCCACGTGAAAGTCCCACTGGGGGAAGAATGTGCCAGCCTCCAGCTTATGGTAGAGGCTAGAGTTCCTAAATATGCAGGCATCGTGCACCCGGCCTGACCACCTGACAAAAATGTCCAGAAACTGTCCACAGTGGTTGACCAGGGCCTGCAGCACCATGGAGAAACAGTCCTTCCTGTTAATGTACTGGGTGGCTCAATGCTGTGGTACACAGATCAGAATGTGGGTCCCATTGATTGCTCCTCCACGTTCGGGAAGCCCAGGGCAACAAATCCGACCACGAATGGATCCAGGTCTCCCAGGCAGATGACCCTGCACAGCAGGACGGAGTTGATGACTCTTACAACCTGCAGAAGGAGACAAAGAAACACATAAAACACAGAATGAGAGGGAGTGCCTGAGCCCTAGGGAGGTGCTCATCTACCTCCTCCCCCCGTCAAACACCGCAGGAGCCACCCTCCATGGGGCCACCCATCCAGCATCAGGGCTGTGTGAGGGCGGGATGGCACAACCCCCCAGGAGATGGGGCTTCCCCCCACCTCCACTCTACCCTCCACCCCCACCTTTCCCTAGGGTCCCCCTTTTCCAGAACTTCCGCCCCGTGCAGGGACTGCAGCCCGAGAGTGACTTACCTCCATGAGGAGGACCCCGACGGTGGACTTCCCCACGCCAAACTGGTGGCCCACCGACTGGTAACTGTCAGGGGTGGTGAGCTTCCAGGCCACAATAGCATCCTGCTTCTCCAGGGGGATGTGCTGTAGATGGGTGTCGCATCTCCAGACTGCAGGGGCGAGCCAGGCACACAGCTCCAAGGTGGCCTTCTGCATGCGGAAGTTGAGCCACTGCTGGTTGTCCCACCAGTCCATCACTAGCTGGTCCCACCAGTCAGAACTGGTGTCCAGCCTCCAGAATTCTCTCTTGACTGTGGGACGCGGGTGCAAGGGCATTGCTCCCGCTCCAAGGCAGAGGGACTCACAGATGAGCTCTGAGTCAAACCGGGGCAGGATCATCAGGATGGTCTGCACAGACTGCAGCATGGCAGTGTGGGGCCACCATATGCCCAGGGGCAGCTCTGGCTCCATAGCAAAACATATATATATATATATGCTGTGGCGTCCAACAAAGCTGGGCAACCACAGCACGCACTGCGAGAGCTTTACTGTCCCTCATAGAGGTAGGCAAGCATGCAGCAGAACCTGAGAAACGGCTGTCCAGGGGGATCCCTTTAAGCACGCATCTCAGATAGCCTTAGGCAACAGCACCTGGAAGCAACTGCTAACCTAATGCCCTGGCTGAAGTGGTTCCGGGTGGCCTTTTATGCAGGAGGGCGTCCAATCAGTGTGGACGCTCTCTTTCGAGAAAGCAGATCACTTTTTCCATGCACTTGTGCTGTGTGGACGCGCTCTTTCCAAAGAATTTTTTTCGGAAGATCTCTTCTGAAAAAGCTTCTTTCAAAAGAAGCTTACAGTCTTGATGTACCCACACTTTTGAAGTTTCTTAACAAGCAGAAGGTACAAATCCCTCTCTTGCTCATGCCAGCAGCTCTCTTTGTTTTAAAAATTTACTCTTGTAAAAAATATCAAAAAATTCCATTTATTTTTCAATTTTTCAAAATAATGAAAAAAAAACCCTACCCTAGAGACTGTAGGAACCCATTAGAACCTGAATCTTTAAGAAAAGCAGTATTTCACTTTCAGGCACTCCACAACTCTGTGCAGAACCTTCGAAATATTTCAGCTCTGCTGCTGCTGAACAAGTCATTATGCTTCACAGTTCTGTAGGCAGAAGCAAAGGGCTTGAAATGTCAATTTTCCTAGCTGTAGCTATACATTTTGGATGCAACATGTTTCTAATAATGGTATAGACTAAAACAGTAAAATAAACAAAGAACAGGTAAAAAGGCTTCTCGAAAAATAAAATTAATTATCAATAGTAGTTAGGCACCCATCTCCCACTAAAAGTCATCTTTACACATCTAAGTAGTCCCATGAGAAGCTGCAGGATTGTGTCTAATGAATGAAGGGTCCAATATTGTAAGACCTCATGAGCAGATTTCCTATGAGCACCTACAGGAGTTCTGTGAAAGGAGAATGTGCAAGCTAAGATCTCACATGAATATAGTTTAGTTCTGATCCCACATGAATAATACAGTTGAATTTTCCCCATTTCAGTCTTTAAGTTATAATGTACTTTAAGACCTGATGAAAAATACATTAATATCAGCAATTTTTTATTTTAATTATCTTAAATTTCACATAAAATGTACTTGAATTAGGTGTGTAGAGCAGTCATTACAATCCTCTTGGTAGTTCTCAACATGAAAGTGCAAGACAGCAATTATAAAAAAAATTCCTAACAAAAAAAATAACTTTGGGTAAAGTGGTACTTTTCAAAAACAACTGAGAACATAACTGTTTCCATTATTATCAATTAGCTGATTGTTTCCTATGGCAGCTGCACTGCAGATAGACTCATGAAATTATATTCAGAGCTATAAGTGGTCTGACAGCTCCATTACAATCCATATTAAATGATCACTGGTTTATCCCTTTCTTGATTTGGCATTTCAGAAGGCATGATTACATTTTTTGAACAACCAAACTATTAAAATGTAATTAAAACCATGTTCCTGTAACAAACTGTAAAGCTAAATTTGACTCCAATGTTGCAGAAATGTAAGCATAACAAGTGGCTTCGGTTGTTCTCAGCTTACAATGATCAGTTTCAGACCACTGTAACTACTTTTAAATAATAAAGGTGCAATGTCCACTAACAACAGTTACCTGCTTAGTATCATTTAAGATTTAGTGATGTAACCAAAAGTACCCCCAGACTAATATTAATATGCTAACCTGATTTAAGGAAAGCAAAACATGGTATGGATGCCTCCCAACACATTACACTGGCAATGGGTAGCAAATTGGTGTAAAGCTAGAGTCTGCAGAATGTTCTCTTTCCTGCAGTCCTGAGAAGGCCCCTCTGAAGATGTCCTGACAATCATTCTGTCAGTGGGCTAGGGAGAGAGATACTGTAATGGCTAGAGCCAGGTAGCAGCCACTCTCAGCACACTGCTTCCCTTAGTGCCCAGATATTTTCTAGTAAAAATCCACACAGGAATTAAAGCTGGTTTCCACAGACTTTAAGGCCAGAAGGAATCATTGTGATCTAGTCTGATTACCCACAAATTTCAGGTTATAGATCCCTATCCACCCATCCTTTAGTGGAGTCTTAACCCCTTAAAGATTTGTAGAGAATTCACCATTTATGCTAGCTGAAACCAGCAAGTGAGCTGTGCTCCAGGCTTCAGAGAAGGTAAAGAACCTCCATGATCTATGTCAATCTGACAGAGGGAAAATACCTTCCCCATTCCAAACATAGTAGACCTTGAGCATGTGGGGAGACCTACCAGCCAGACACTTGGGGGAAAATTCTCTGTAGTAACTCAGGACCCTTTTTGTCTACTAAACCACCCCCAACAATTGGAGATATTTGCCATTAGCAGTCACAGATGGGCCACATGCAACAGTACGCAATCTCATCATACCATCTGCTCTATAAGCTTATCAAGGTCAGACTTGAAGCCAGTTGGGTTTTTGTTCCCACTGTTCCCCTGGGAACAGTGTTCCAGAACTTCACTCCTTTGATGTTTAGAAACCTTCATCTAATTTCAAGCTTAGACTTACGGATGGCCAATTTATATCTATTTGTTCCTGTGTCCACATCAGTTCTTCTCTCCCTCTCTGGTATTTATCCCTCTGACATATTTATAAGGAGCATTCATTTGGTTAGGCTAAACAAGCCAAGCTTCTTGAGTTTCCTCTGATAATGGAGGTTTTCCATTCCTTGGATCCTCTCAGTAACCCCTTCTCTTCATCACTTCCATGTTTAAAAAAGATTAATTCAAAGTGGGAGACCAGAATTACACTCAGATGAGATCTCACTAGTGCCTTGTTTAATATTACTAACACTTCCCCTTCTCTCTGGAAATACATTGCTTGATGCATCCTAGGATTGCATTAGCCTTTTTTTTGCAGGCGTATCACATTGGTGGCACACAGCCATCCTGTGATGAATCAAAGCACTCAGATCTTGCTCCTCCTCTGTATCTTCCAATTGATACACCCACATCTTATAACAACAATTCTTGATGCTAGTTCCTAAATGCATAACCCTGCACTATTACATTCACCCCATATTTATTACGCCAGGTTTTAATATTATCCAGATCTTGTATGATATTCTAGTTCTCCTCCAAATAGGCAATACCTCCTAACTTTGTGTCATCTGCACATTTCATTAGCACAGTTCCACTTTTTATGCCAAGTTCATGAATGAAAATTATAAATAAGATTGGTGCCAGAACTGATCCCTGAGGAACTCCACTAGTAACCTTCCTTCAAGCTTGACAGATCAGCTTTCTGTATCACCCATTATCACCATTTCAGTTCTCAAATTAATCCCCAACTTCTCCAATTTAACTAATTATTAAATTGGGCTGGCATGATTTAGTTGGAATTGGTCCTTCTTTGGTTTCTTCCAGCCCTAGGATTCTAGGATTCTATGAATTCACATATGGAACTGTATGAAATGCCTTATTGAAATACAGGTATATCAGACCTACTGCATTTTCTTTGTCTTTCTATGCCGTTCTTATGTTCTCATGTCCTTAACTACTTTCTCTTTCAAAATTTGTTCCAAGACCTTGCATACAATTGAGACCAAAGTAACAGGCCTGTAGTTTTCCAGATCACTCTGCTCTCCCCTCCCCTTCTTATATATGCCTACTATGTTACCAATTCTCCAGTTTTAGGATGAGACACTGAGTTTAGATTCATTAAAAATTCTAACTATTTTCTAACAATTGTATGTGCTAGTTCCTTTAATATTCTGTGGCTTATCCCTGCCCATGAAATACAGTACATCTTAGAGCAGAAACTTCAGAGGATAGACTAGTTAGTCTGTACAGGATAAACTTAAAAAACAATAAATGGTCTGGTAGCACTTTATAGGCTAAAAAAACATGTAGATGGTATCATGAGCTTTTGTGGGCACAGTCCACTTCTTCAGATGACCGGAGTTTTGAGTTTAGGATGTGCAGACCCAAAATAAATAGGGGAGAAGGAAAAAAATGGAAGGGTGCAGGAAACAAGAAGCAGAGGGTATGAAAATATCAAAGGGAAAACTAAATAGGCAGAACTGGTAATCTATAAGCACCTACAGATTGGATAGTTAAAAGAAGCAGATAAGGATCATAGGATAGCAATTAGAGAGGAAGGGTACTAACACAAGAATCTACACAGACAAAGAGCTGTTGGCACGTTCATTGAATGTTAGGTTGATAAGTCAATGGCTACCTCCAAAGGAAGCTATGTTGCTAAATTTTAGAGTTGTTTGGGGCAGGAAATGTCATGCAAAGCAGTATAAAGCATGGTGAGGCTGTGGTTCTGGCCTCTAGACAGTACCATAGTGTAAATGATCAATAATAGTAAAAGGTGGCTGCTGAGACAACATGAAGCAGTGTAAAGGGGAAAGCCATCCCTGAGGACAAGCATGTAGTGATACGTATGGGCTTTTGAAGATGACATTCCCCTCCATCTGCACAGCATGCCCTTGAGAGGACCTCAGCTCCACAACCAAACGTTAGCCGATTTCCTGTGGCACTACAGAGCCCGAGCTCAGCTCCACTCCTCCCCCCGTGCAGCCAGGAGCTTGTGCTGTGGTTCCAGCCTCAGCCCCGCAGCTGCAAGCTGGAGCTTTAGCTTCAGCTTCCTGCTAGGAGGTGAGAGAGGTGTGCGTGTGCATTGCTGGGGCTGCCACTGCCCAACGTGGGCATGCAGCTTCTGGGAGCTAAGGGGTTAACCACACCCCATCCTGGCTACAGGCTTCTTGCTTCAGGAGGGGGCGGGGCTGGGCCAGCTCCGCGGGGCTGGTGCTGGACGGCCAGCACACTTAGCATGCCAGGGCCCAGGCTGCTCCCCACAGGCTGTGTACAGGGTTGGGGAGTCCCTTTCGCAGTGCCCCACTGCACCTGGCCAGGCTGGAGCCAGCCCTGGACAGCTCCAGGCTCTGCCTGCCCAAACCCTGGAGCCGCAGCCTGCAGAGAAAGGGCTGGTCTGGGCAGGGAGGAGACTCTGCCCCCACTCCTCACCCCAGAGCTGCTGCCCTGCTGGTGAGCATGCTATGGGCACAGGGGTGTTGGGACGGGGGGGATGAAGGAGGATGCAGAGGTAGGATGGGAGGGGGCAGGGGTTGCACTGAGGGGCATGGGGTGATGCAGGGAATCAAGCTGTGGGGGATCATGGGACTGAGGCTGGAGCAGAGGGAAGATGAGAAAGGGGGTACAATTTTACTTTGCAGAAGCTGCACTTTCCTTTACTCTCTGCTTCTTTGCCTCCCTCCCAAACTAGCTATTTGGCTGCATTCTCACCCTCACCTTTTCTGCAGTACTCCCCCAACCTTCTCCCGCCCCCAAACTGCATCTCGTATCTCCACCCCACACCCTCTCCTGCCACCAAATTCCTTTCCAGACCCTGCCCTCCTCACCCCATCCTGCATCCCTATCCCACTCGCTGGCAGTCCTGTCCCGCACATTGTACCCCTCATTTTTCCTACCCCACAGCCTAAGAGGGTCCACAAAATCTGGAACCCCAGAAAAGTAAATCTGGCCTATGAGAAGCCCTGAACCTCAGTCCTCCCTGCCCCTTCCCGTCACCCCAAGGGGGCTGGAGCCAGAAGAGCAAGGTATGTCAGTTGGGGGCCACATCAGTGAGGGTTGGGAGTTTTTGTAGGAGTCTTTTTGCTTCTCACTAGTTTGGTCTCCAACTGATTTTTTCTGTGGGTCAGTGACCCCCAACACAAAAAAGGTTCCCCACCCCTGCCATAAATAAAGAAAACACTGAAACCTTTTGTTTTGGATATAATATTTTACTTTATTTAAAATGAAGTTTGATAAAGTAACATGAGAAAGTTAAAATGCTTAATCTATTTAATAATTTAAATTAAACTGTTCTCCCCAGCTGCAGCACTAGTAAAATGGCTCAGATGTAATTATGTAATTAACAGTGAGTTTCCATTAGCAACTGCAGAAAGGTTTGCAATTGTGGAAAGGTTTGCAATGACCCAGGAGGTCCACGGAGCACACAGTGGAGACAGCCACTTTAGAAAGTTTGCTGACCCCTGCTTTAGAATTTCATAACAGTTATACTTTTTTCACAGCAAGGATCATGAGATGGAAGCATCAAGCACCAAAGCTGTTTGACTCCAGGCCAGGTTTGATATAGTGCAGGTTAACTAAATAATTTAGAGCTGCTCACAAATGCAGTCTTTTGTGAAATTTAAAATCTGTTTTCTATGAGAAACAGAATTTACTCAAGATTTCCTTTCTAATATGGAAAGATATGTGGGGTAATACCCACAAACACATCCCATGTTCTCTTAAACCTTTAATAATCAATAGAGCAAATTCTGTTGAAAAGTACTGAAACTTTCTGAAAACAGCAGAAATCTACCAGAATCTCTGGCAGCTGGGATATTAAGTAAAACACCAAATACTGGGAGACTTGTGTACTAAGGTTGGTAACACTAAAGGGGGATGCAGAAAATGCAGAAGTAATAAATTTCAAATGTGTTATTTTCTCTATTGCAGGGGTGGGCAAAAGGGCCTCTCTGAGCTGAATCCAGCCCACCAAGTGGGTTGATCTGGTCTGTGGAGGTCCTGCCAGTCCCCAGCCCCCAGGCCAATCAGGGCCTCGGGACAGGGGAGTGTGCGGCTCTTAGAGTCAATCCTGGAGGTTGACTCTAAGCACTGTGCACCGGAGGGCAGGGAGCAAGAGACTTCACGCTGCCCCCCCACCCCACGGCCAATCAGGGCCTGGGGATGGAGGGAAGCATATGAAGTCGCCTCCCACCCTGCCCCTGACCCTGCCCCTGCCCTGTAAGGAATGCATGGCACTTAGGTTGGAGTATGTTCCATCTCTGGAGTAGGCACAGAACAGGGAAGATGCAAAGGTATCTTTAAAACCACCAAACTCCCCACTTCTCCTTGGCTGTGAGTTCTATTTTGGAGCCTCAACATAGATGCACCAGGGCTGTAGAAAACACACAATAGTAGATTCTTAGCACCCACTGGCTACTACATCTTCCTTTCCAACTGGTGCCTCCAGCCTGCCATCAGCCCCACCAACTAATTCTTCCCTGTGCTTACCACCTGCTGCAATCAACTATCCCATGACAGGTAAGGTGCTAGGGAGTGGGGAGAGGGCCTGCTCAAGTAGGTGGGGAGGGAGCAGAAAGGGGTAGGGTGGCAGAGGGGATCAGATAGAGGAGGAGCTTATGGGAGGGGGCCCTCAAGCTTGGAGGAAGCTAACCCCCATGTGTCTCACTAATGATTTTTGAATGCTTGGGGGAGGCAAAACTCTTCACTTACATATAAATCTGAAACTTGTATGTTTCAGATTTATATGTAAACCTGTAGGTGGGTTTTTCATAACTGACTGTGCATTAACATGTGGAAACAAGATTGTGCCAATTACTCTGTTTTAGAACAGAACATCACTCTCTTGAAGAAGGTATGTTACTGTGAAGTGTCCTTTCTTCATCTAAGAGAAGTTGTTTTAGTGAATAACAAATATGCTCAAATCATATTTTACACTCTTCTCCATTTAAGTAACATTACCTTAAGCTGTTTTAAAATCCCTTTTGGTAACAGTTATTTGTAAGAAAAAATCTTACTGCTCCCTTTTTTTCATACTATGAATTAAGTTTGCAAGAAACAGACACAAAACCATATTTAAGAAGATGCAAGTAGGTAACCTAGCAAAAAAAAATCAAGCTCTAAAAGACACAAGGACCTCAGGTTTTTTGTTAGTAGTCTGTATTTCTGTATTCAAAACGCAGATTCAGAGAACTGAATACTTTAAACACACTGTTCTAGTTTATATTAAATTGCAAGTATCAAACATTCTTCTTAACACCACCTCATATGCCCCAAAAAATCCTCAAATACAATGTCTGTTCTTGTTTTTGTCTATTACTATGCAAAGCTCTTAGTGGAGGATTGACTGGAGGTATTTTATTCACCTAATTTAGTTATTAATATTCATATTATATTTTTCAGTACATTTCTTAATTAGGCTACATTCAACAGCTATAATAAACTGCTTTCTGCTAGCTCAAGTTGACAAACAAATCTTCAATAAATATAAGAAAATATTCTATGTATACCTCCTTAGGCTATTACTGACCCACTGGAAATGGAACAATGTCTATAACAACTGATGAACTACCAGATAAAACCAGTAAATACACTGGTTATACACTTGATCCTGCAATCATCTCTGTGCATTTGGAACCTTACATCTACATGGAGTCCTAAAAAAGGAAATCAAGTGGATTCAGAAGTCTGCCCACACAGACCATTTGCAATGCTGGGGCCTATGTTACCACTTTTGTAAAGAGATGGCATAAGACAGTTCCCTGGTATTGTAAATGTCACGGCTGCATTGACTCAGATGGACTTTTACAAGTCTATTTCAGTAGAAAGTCTGACCTAACATCTTCAATAGACGAGAAGTATAAAGTAACTTTAGATTCTAAATTAATAATAAAAAATGGAACACTCGCCCTGAGCAGATAAAAGTATGGGAGCATGTCTGTGTAATCAAAGAGAACTTAGGAGCAGGGTATTTTAAAACAAAAACCAAAAGAGATATGTTTAAAAAAAAATTATTAGACACAACAGTTTTAATCTTTTTAAATAATGAGCATATTACGGTTACTTTATCATATTGGTGGAGATAATAGCCAATAATAAAATATGCACCTATTTGTAAAATTAGCAACAATCGATTAAGTCATAAATGCAATAGCTATTAGAAAATTATGCAAAAGTCTCCAATTTAAGTGATATAAATTCCATACTGCACTATCTTCTATGCACCAGCAGTTGTATTCATTATCATAAGTTTAAGAATCCTCATTCTTTCACATTCAGTTTCACACAAAATTACTTTATGGGTACTTTCCATTTTAATAGTTAAACATTCTTGTAGGTACTAAAAGTTATTATCACAGCTTCTAATGGGTGGCCAGCAACAATCTTCATGCTTGCAGCATGGGGAAAATAACTTATGACAGTTGGCTCCAAAATTGCCTATATAAGATGGGGCAAATATTTCTGAGCAATTTTAGCATACCAAACAGTCAATAGAAATGCCTATTAGCCAGTACATGATACAGTGACCTAGATGTGAAAAAGTCTCATATTCCTGTCGTGGAGAAAAAACCCTCAAGAATGATACAAAATGGTTAACAAAATGAAAATTATTATAAATATAGTTTATAACAATTTGTCCCTGTCTTTACTGTATTTTAAGAGAGACAGTTCTTTTCAAACATGCTATATGAAGATTATGATGTCTCACATCCCTAAACTAGCATAAAGAGGCAAGGATTAAGAGATGACCTACCATTTCATGCTTCTCTAGCCTATACATTTTACCTGTAGTAATTATGGGGGATACAATTATATCACTCAGCACCTTCTCTGCTCCACAACTCCATGTGCTATGTAACAGATTTAACTACAAATGATGTAGGTACCAGGTACAAGTCTCTACATATCTCTGATTAGCATCTTAGGCACATGGCTATAGTCAGCCTCTCTCTTCCCAATTAAAATGTACTTATTTATACCAAGTGGATCAAGTTTCAGCAGGAGATGCTGAGAAAGCTGCATCCCAGCATAGCCAAAAGACCACTAGTTAGGGTTCTCACCTGGAGGTCGGAGAACCAGGTCCAGCTTCCTGCTCTTCCTCAGTCAGAGGCTGAAGAGACCCACCCCAGAATAGCTTCATTTAGAGCAGGTATTTGAACCTGGCTTCCACATTCAAGGTGAGTGTCCTAACCACTATTGTCCCCAGGATTCTCTTGACCAAATATTTCATCCTTGACATGAGAAACCTTTCCTGATGAAAGTTTTGTCTAAACCAACACATTCCTGTAAAGAGACTGGTTTTGACAAATCGGTGTTTTCTGAGGGGGGGGGGGGAACTTTAATCAGAAATTACTGCCCAGCTCCAAACCAAATATCTAATTTTACTACAAGCAATGACAATGAAATACACTAGCTGGTTGTTTCCACTAAACTAGTCAGTGGCAATAGCACTTTAACATTTAAGATGTCCTCATTAGGTCAAACAGCTACAACAAGACTGAAAACGTGAGGAATTCATAGCTCTCTCAGAGCTATAGATGCATGCAAATACACTACATCAATCTGCATTTTGGATGTTGCCTTTGCAGCCATAAGGGAAAGTCTTAACTTTATTTTTTTAAAAGAAAACTAACATTCAAGAACAAAACTGTGTGCCAAACTTTAAAAAGAAGCAAGCGTATGCAGCAATTTATATAGCCACACCAAAAAAAAAAAAAAATCACCTTACACACAGGAGCCTGACTGACCATTAAAGATGGCACTTTGAAAAAAAGCTTTGTTTTCAGTCACTTCCACCTTCACAGAAGTTACATTTTGTGACTAAAGTTCTTTCCATGATCGGCTTCCCCTTAAGAGTATTATTTTCCCTGGAAAGATCTTCACAGTGTTTCATAAAGTTCTCAGCATGGGATTAAAAAAAAAATTTGTTTATTCATTTATTTATTTATTTGTGCTTGGATGATAGCACAGTTTTAAAAGTTAAAATTCGGTATTTCCATGAGCTCTGAAGAGAGTCAAGCAATTTTGTCATGTCTGAAAGAACTTGTTTTTGAAGTAACAAAGTTATGGATTTTTAAAATAGCATATTTAGCAATAACAAAGCATTTGCTTTTTTTATCTTCAGAAAGACATGCCAGGGTGTCATCTTTGGAACATCTGCAAGTAAGAACATTATGGAGACCATGCTTGTGTGCAGTTTATTTTGTGATCATTCCTACAATTACAAATGACTCTATTAGGCTTTACAATCAGACAATAGAGATTCTGCTCCCACTGCAGCATGTGTATACTGTGTTTATACACAGGTATCCGCAAAATAGCA
Source organism: Pelochelys cantorii (assembly GCA_032595735.1). Lineage (NCBI taxonomy): Eukaryota > Metazoa > Chordata > Testudines > Trionychidae > Pelochelys > Pelochelys cantorii. The sequence continues at coordinate 33,174,762 of CM064331.1, forward strand.
GAGATCTAGTCAAGTGGACCACATGTCACCAGCACAATGGTCTACACAATTTTAAAGCAAGTGGCATAACAAACTCAAGCAGTTGTGTAAAAGAGCCAATATCTGCATTAGATTTACATTCTTTGTAATGACATTGATTTATATCTCTCTGGATTTCAGTGCAATTGCAGTGGCAGTTAAGTTAGGACAGAATTTCACCCTGATGCATAAACGTGAAAAAGTATAGAAGTCAGTTACACTTACAAATGGTGATTAGTTGTTTAAAAGTAGGTAGCTTAGCTAGTTTGAAAATGCTTGATCTCATCTGATTTTAATTGCTTGGTCTTACATAGTACATGACTCCTTTAGAACAGCATGGGGCAATTTCTGGCATGACCTACAACCAGGACATTGTCAGTGAAGGAAAATTTGGCCCCTAGTATTCTAGCCTGAATGTTATTTTCCTCTTAAATACATAGGTGCAAAGCTTCCTTCAACAGTAAATACCATCAAGGGTCAGGCTATTCTCTGGGGTATGTCTACACTGCACCGCTATTTTGGGATACCACAGGTATCTCAAAATAGCTACCCTGCATCTACACAAGCCGCCCGTTTCACGAGGCATAAAGGATCTGCCGACAAAGGGTTCTGGGGTCGGCAGATCCCCGTCTAGACTGCTGAGCTGTGCCGACAAACAGCTGATCGGCACAGAGCGGTGGCCATTTTGATTTAAATGAAGCGGCGATTATTTAAATCGCCACTTCATTTCCCTTTGTCGTCCTGCCTCATCTACATGGCTCTGTCGACAGAGCCATGTAGTCTAGACACACCCTAAATGACAATGTTACTGTATTACCAAGAGCTAGGCATTAATAATAAACATCCTCTTCCTCTTTTTCTAGAAATAAGTTGAGTGTAAGAGAAATGTGTAAGTCTGTTGTCTCACAGATGTTGCAGTGCACCTTCTTCTAACTATAATTTTAGTTGGGCATAGAAATAAAATTAAATTGTACTATATATACAAAGAAGAGCTAAAATAAATATTCAGCAAGTTATAGTATATGTGACAGGTGGGGTCGCAGAGATCCCCTTGACACTGTCACTTGATGGGCTGATCACACCACTGACCTGCACACTAGGGTGTCCCACTGCTCTGTCCAGCTGAGCCAAAATCTCTGGTTTCCCCCAGCAAAGTCACAGAGTTGGGGTTACAGGCCACAGCAGTGCAACATTGAAACTGAGAGCAGCTCAGCTCTGGGAAGGTTCAGTCACAAGGATTTGACACAGCACCAAGGTACATAGCCCAAGTGAGACCAGAACCCCAGATAAATCTGTCTTATTCTGCATAGAAGTTTTACACAGAGCAAGCTCATAAGTGTGCCTCCTTTATAAATGAAAGAGATGCACAACTGTTGTCCCCCCACCCCCTGTAACAATTACTTACACTGGGGTTAAAAATAAACAAAAAGTTGTTTTAATAAGTATAAAAAGTGGTTGCAAGTGATAACCGATAGATCAAACTGAGTTATTAAGTTAAATAAAACACACCAGCTAAGCTTAATACTCTAATAAATTGTTATATGCAATTCCATACCCTCAGAGTAGTTTTAATCATCTTTTGTCCCAAGCGAGGCATCCTCCTATCTTGGGCTCAATCCTTCCCCCATTCAGTCTCACAGGATTCTAGCAGGCAGCCTAGCGTTAAGCAGGAGGTGTCTGGGTGCCAACTCTTTTATTGGTTCTCTGCCTATAAAATGATTTTGCCTAAGGTGGGGATTCTTTGTGTTCAACTTCAAACCTCCCACCCCCCTCACTGAAAAGTACCATGTTCAAAATGGGGTTCTAGCATCAGGTAACTAACCACATGTCTTTGTGGGACCAACCAGAGTCCAGGCTTATGAGAAAAATAAGACTATTCACAGATCATTGTCTTGAGTACCAGGCTGTTAAGTTTCTTGAGTACTGCTAAAAGCCTTCATTAGCACATCTAGATATATAAATGGGTTTATACTTAATATTTCTAACTTTATATACAAGAATGATACATGCACACAAACAGAAAATACACATTCAAGAGATTACAAGCTCTCCAACAATAGGTTACAAGTCCTAATTTGCATAAAGCATATTCAAAAACATATTCCCAAAAGTATATGGGGATGCAACATCACAGTTTACAACAAATTTGTCTGGTAAATATTTCTAGATACAATCAGCCTTGCAAAAGAAAAAAGCTCTATGAGGTTTGTACACTTTATGATATTTAATAAAGTGACACTAAACAAATACTGCAAAGACATAAACAGCATCTTTTGAAGTGCAGATACTTTGCTGCAACACTTTACACAAAATGATAACCTGAATATGAAGCAGCATTTGAAAATTCTAACAGGTCCACTATTACCTATGACATTTGATTTTCACGTACTGTTCTAAAATGTGTTTAAATTAATGGCTTGTTTGTTTTTAGAAACAAGAGCAAGCACTAAAATACTCCACTCTATATACTGGATGCTATAGAATAAAGGAATGCCAATAAACACAAAAGGAAGCAAACAAGATCACTGGAAAGATATTCATCATGAGATGATCATCCTTAACTCATTTTAGATTTCAGAAAAACTAATTTCTTTATACAGGGAAAGTCCATATACTCTGAAAAACAAGAGCCATCAGACCCTGAAGGAGAAAGCCACCTCCTATGTATTCCAGTTGTCTAGAATCTCTACTCATATCATCAAAAGAGGCAAGGGCTAAAGGTTTGCAAGAAATGTTATAAAATCAGAATTTTTCTTTTAATCTCAGAAGGTCCAGTTCTAGCTCCCCCTACAGAGCTGTATGTAAAAACAAAGAGCATTTCTGTGGCACCTTAGGGTCTAACAAATGTATTAGATCATGAGCTTTTATGGGTAAAACCCACTTCATCAGATGAATTGGAGTGGAAATTACAGAATTAGGGATATATATTAAAGCAAAAGAAAATACCTTTGTTAGTCTCTAAGGTGCCACAGTACTGTTCTTTGTTTTTACAGTTACAGACTAACACTGCTGCCCCTCAGATTGTAACATGAAGGGCTTGAGTGCATGGACGGTCTGTGCAGCTAGGGCTGGGGAAGGCAGGACACCAACCCCACCTAGGGCACATCTAGACTACATGGCACCGTCGATGGAGCCATGTAGATTTGTTTACTCAGCAAAGGGAAATGAAGCAGCAATTTAAATAATCACTGCTTCATTTAAATTAAAATGGCTGCCGCGCTGTGCCGACAAACACCTGATTGGCACAGCGCGGCAGCCATTTTAATTTAAATGAAGCAGTGATTATTTAAATTGCCGCTTCATTTCCCTTTGCCTACAACCCTAATCTACATGGCTCCGTTGACGGAGCCATGTAGTCTAGACGCACCCCTACAATCCCACCCCTTCTGCTGAGGCTCATATGGGGAGGGAAGGAGACAGGGTAGCATGCCGAGCACTCGTGCCCCCCTGCCACCACCACGGGGAGGGGTCAAACACATGTGTGCTCCAGCCTCTCTGGCCTGGAGCACCAGGGAGGAAGGAGAGTGTGCAGCCCAAGCCTCCCCAGCCCCAGAGCACCAGGGTGGGAGGCGGATGTGCGGCTCCATCCTCCCCACCCCAGAACATGGGGAGGTGGGTGCTTTGGGACAGCAACACCCCACCTCAGTACACCTACAGCAGGCATTCTGGGGATGGAGTGTGTGGGGGCCATGCCTGGAGGTTTGGGGCCATGCCTTCTCCCTCCTAGGATACCGGACGCCCATGCTTGAGTGCAACACCCTTACTCACACTTAATAGCACTATACACCAGGTGTACATCCGAGGTTCCTCCAAGGCCTATCTTATGGCTTAAGATAGTGCTCCATAGGAGTAAATAGCACAAATCTAATTCTTACATAGTCTGTTATCCTGGAGAAAAGAACTCTATGTGCTCACAGTATCTCAACTGAGAATTGTCGTTTTTATATTACGTTGATCTGAAAAAAAATTAAATGAAACTTGTGCTCTTAAAACACATTTTGGGTTGGATTGTTCATCAGTGATCTGCCCTGAGTAGGCAGCTGTGAATAAGCAGCGCTCTGAGTCACTCTCCCCATTACTCAAGGGAAGGAATGAACTGCACTGGGTCTATGCCCAGCACAATGTACTTCTGCCGATTTTATTGTGAGTCTCACAATGCTTGGGGTTCTTCTAAAAGCCACGAATCCTAGAGTGACATGATGTAATGAGAATCTAGCCCTTGTGGTTGCAAAGAAAACCTTGAAGATATGAACTCTACAAGCTCAAGAATCAGAAGACAAATGAGTCATCCACTCTACCCACACTCTACCTCCTCTTGCCCTCTCCCATCCACCCACACCAGAAAGGATGCAAATCATCAGAAGAAACTGTTTCTTCTGCACTGTGAGTAGCAATACAGATAGTAGGCATAAGGTAGTACTACTAATAAATAATACTAGTTCTCATATAGCACATTCTATCAATAGGTCTCAAGGCACTTCACACTCTTTAGTGTGGTAAGTGGATCCCAGCCACAATCTGATCCTTCGTTATAAAGAAACCTAGGAGATTGCACCCACTGCTCACTATGCTTGCCATCCCCCATCTCTCTATGAGTAGGTGTCTGGCCAGGGGGAGGGTGCAGGAGTAGGCTGGGGTCAGGGTGTCTGGCCAAGGGGGAGAGGGCAGGCACAGGTTTGGGGTAGGTGTCTGGCCAGGGAGGAAGGTGCAGGAGCAGACTGGGGTAAGTGTCTGGCTGGTGGGAGGGTGCAAGAGCAGGCGAGTCCCCAGCTGCCCTGGGCTGTACATGGCGTTTCCCTGCAGTGCTTTCTCCTTTGAAGTGTAGCAACAGCACTTATTAACTACTAGAATAGTCAATGTAAATTCCATCAACTATTCAATTAGCCAGTTAATTGAAATGTAATATCCCTATTCAGTAGATGTCGCAGGATCAGGACTTTAATTTGAATTTAAACAGGAACTGAGACAATCAGTGAGTTCATAGTAATTTTTTCAATATTTTAATCAATGCATGTTCTCTTGGACCACAGCTATTGTCTTAGTACAGCAGTTCCCAACTGCCAGGCCATGGACCACTGCTGGTCTGTGACCCACTGGCTACCGGGCCATGGCGACTGCCAACGTTCAAGCTGGCTATTCACAGTGGCTCAGCTCCGGCAGCTGTGGTAACTGAGGCATGGCAGGAGGAGGCGCAGCAGGAGGCACCTCTCTGCCTCCTCCATGCACGAAGGAGGAAGAAGCATGCATCCCACCAACAGCCACTCCGCCGCCTCCATGGCCACTTTTGCCAGCGATGACACTAGGACTGAGGCAGCGGCAGGAAGAGGAGGTGCCTCCCTCTCTTCTCAGTAATGGCAGCCAACTGGGGTCTGCTTTTGCTGGCAGCAGCAGCAGGAGGAAGAGGTAGAGGAGCAGGTGCCTCCTAATCCCCTCTCAGTAGTGGCATCCAGCTGGGATTCCGCACTCTGCCCCTATGGCCGTTTTGCCAGCAATGGCAGTAGGAGGCAGAAAAGGAGGCACCTCCTTCCCTCCCTCCTTGGTAATGGTGGCCTCTCTGGGGCTCCACTCTCCCCCTCTCCCCCATCTACCCATGGGGAAGCAAGATGCATTTGGGGAGGAAGGGGGCACAAAGGAGGAGGGAGCATGTGTGCTGCCAACAGCCACTCCCCCTTTCTGCAGGGCAGTAACAGCCACGCTCCCTAGGTGGGCAGCATCACTCTGGGGAGTGTTGGGATGGGGGGAGGAAAAAGGGGTGTTGGGTGAGGGTGTAGTGGAGTCATGGGTCCAGAGGGTGTTACAAGTTAAAGGGTCAAAGGGCATGGTATGTAGGATTGGGGGTCAAAGGGTGTTAGGCACTGGGGAGCAAAGGGCTGAGTTAGGGCTAGGCAGTCAGGTAACACTGTATCTACACAGTCATTATTTGCATAATGAGTATGCAAACATGTAAATAAAATGTTATAGGGTCACCAGTATGAATGTGAATGTGTTTGCCGGTCCCTAGCATTGAAAAGGTTGGGAACCACTGTTAGTATTACACCAAACTGATATTAGTTCATCTAATTAAGCTTCTTGTGTACATATTTGTTCTACAGGTTGAACTTCTGAAAACTGATACTCTCTGGTCTGGCAATATCCGTGGTCCAAGCTGACCACAAATGCTCCTGGACCAGAGAGCCTGGGAGCCTAATGCCAGGAGGGCCAGCAACCCAGCCAGGGGCACTGCGGCTGGGCCAGAGAACCCCAACAGCCTGCAGTAGCATGGGGTTGGAGTAAGAAGAAGCTTGGTTGCCTGCGGCAGCATGGGAACAGAGAACACCGGTAGCACGGAGCCAGGGGCTGGAGGATCCCAGCTGCCCACAGCAGCCCGGGGCTAGTGGAAGAACCTTGGCTGCCCGTGGCAGCACGGAGCTGGGGAAATCTGGCCACCTGCGGCAGTGCAGGGCCAGGGAACCGCAACAGCACAGTGCTGGGGGCTGGAGAACCCTGGATGCCCATGGCAGCCCAGGGCCAGGGGGCTAATGGCAGCAGGGCAGGCAGCCTGACAGGGGTTAGGGAGGAGAATAGAGAGGGTCAGAGGCAGGTGACACCTTTCCTGATCTGGAAACATTGCTGAACCAGGGAGGTAAAACCTGTACTAGCGTACTTTTTAAATGAGTTATACATCATCTATATCATCAGCACTTTAAACCAAAACTTGCCATATAGTAATCTCATGATGCCATTTTCATATAGATGAGTAATTAGACAGTTTAAATTGACAACTGCTATTGCACATATTGTTCATGATCAGGTGTTTCTGCAAGTATTACTTTCTTCAGAGCTAGGGAGGAAAGAATGGTAAATAAACACCTAATTTCTTTAATTAGTGGAAAAAAAGAATCACGAGGAGATTGACACAATCTAATGGCAAGTACATTTGGATGATAAGTTAGAAACTCACTTGTGACAGGGTGTGATCACAGAAGTTCCCTTGGGATTGTTCTCCCGTGTGCTGATCATACCACTGACACCTGCCTTTGTACTCTCTGGGGCTCCCCACCACTCTGACCAGCTAGCCCAGATCCTCTGGTTTCTCCCAGACAAGGCACAGAGTTTGGGTAATCACTCTCTTGCAGAGCAATGTGGACACTGAACCACTTCAACCCTGTTGGACACAGTTCTAGGCCTCAGCACCCAGGAAACCAACTCCCAAATGGGACCAATCCCCCCCCAATAAATCCAACTTTGTGTAAAAGTTTTACACAATGAAACCTCATCAGGTAAGGCCCCTTTATCAATGAAAGAGAGATATGCACAATGGTTGCTGCTTCCAGGTAACAGATTGTAAATGAAAGTGTTTTTGTTAAGTACAAACAGCAGGATTAAGTGGTTGAAGGGGAAAATAGGCAGATCAAAATAAGTCCCTAAATTACAGTGAAAACTCATAGCTAGTTCTAATACATAGATGGTACGTCTAAACTACAGAGAATGATCGAAGCTGCTGTTGTCGATCTTCCAGGGTTCAAATTAGTGGGTCTAGTTAAGACAGCTAATTCGAATTGAGAGGAGCACTCTGGTCGACACTGGTAGTTCTACTTTCACAAGGATTAAGGGAAGTAAAAAGGAGAGTGTTCTCACTTTGACTTCCTGCAGTATAGACAGGAGGTAAGATACTTCAACTTTAGCTATGCAATTAATGTAGCTGAAGTTGTGTATCTTAATTCGATCTTGTCCCGTAGTGTAGACATACCCTAAGAAACATTGCATACAGATTCTTATCCTAAAGAGCTGTTCTTGTTTCAGGCATAATCTTCAACTCAGAGACAAACTCGTTTACTCTATCTTGGGTCTCCAGCCCTCTTTGGCTATGTCGACACAGCAGTGTTATTTCAGAATAAAAGATGTTATTCTGAAATAACAAAAAGCGTATCTACACTGCAAGCCATTATTTTGAAATAATGTCAAACTGGAGGACTTCTTACTCCGGCTCCTGTAACCCTCATTTTACAAGGAGTAAGGGAAGTCAAAGGAAAAGTGTTCTTCCTTCAACTTCCTCCTGTGTAGTCAGCACCAAACACCAAATTAAGCTATTTCAACTTTAGCTACACAATTGATGTAGCTCACGTTGCATAGCTTAATTCGACTTTTGCCCTGCAGTGTACATGTGCCTTGTGTGTCCTTTTAGGCTGTGCCCAGCTGTTTCCAAGCCAGCAAAAAACAAAGGGCGGATGGCTTCCCGTTTCTTAAATGGACTGTTCCCCAGGGCAGGAAATCTTTGTTTTAAATCTCTCCTGCCATAGAAAAATAACAGGGTCAAAATGGAATTCTTTACCTGGTGCTATGGTCACATGTCTTTCTAAACCAACCACCTGCTAGGCTTAAAAGACAAACATAACTGTTCATGAGTCATTGAGTTGGGCTTAAAAGATAAACAAGGCTATTCACAAGTCAATGAGTTGATCACCAAATTTTAAGGCTTCTGGGGCACCAGTAATGGCTCTCATTAGCATATTTAAAACTATACACAGTTTCTTACTTCATATTTTTAATTTCACGTACAAGAATGATAAATGCACAAAAATAGACTATATAGATCCAGCAGATTGTAACATTAAAACTGATATGTTACATGAGGCATTTTGTCTAATGCACTTTTGAGTTATGGATTTTTATATTCATAAGCTAATTTTCAAAGGATGGGGGAGAAACCTTCACACCTTCCTCCTGAGATTACAGTGAGAGCATTGAAGAGAGTCCACTATAGAGGCATGTGTTCAGAAGTTCATTTAGGCTCTGATTACATAATCACTCAGTCATTCATAGGAGTTTTTCCAAAGTTCTGGGTTCCTGGCTCCAGAATGCCTGCAAACATGTTTGGGTGTAACAGTGCCCCAGAATATGGATACCAATATCTTTTAATGTGTAGATGTCTTGGTATTTGGCCACCAATGCCACAAGATGGTGTGCCTTAGTTCCCCTTCCACACAGCAGTGGAAGTTTGTTACGCCTTTGTGGCTACACCCAGCTCTAAGCTTTGTGTACAGATATTAGCTTATAAGCTGATGCTCATGGGTCTCTTTTGCTCTCTACTGCTCCTGTTGCTGGCCAGGGTGCTGAAAGGCCTCCAGCGGGGATGTCGGGCTTTGTCCACCCCATCACAGTTGGACATAATATTTTACTTTATTTAAAATAAATTTTGCTAAACTAACATGAGAAAGTTTAAACGCTTAATCTGGTTCATAATTTAAATTAAACTGTTCTTTCTAGCTGCAGCTAGTTCAGAAAATAAGGTCACCGTACCCAGCAGGCTAGTTCTCAAGTCTGCCCCTTCCACTTGAGGACCTGCCCCGGGTCGGCCTGTGGCCACTTCAGAAATTTGTGAAGTGCCCCCCCCCTTCCAAAATTATTGCCCATTCCTGGTCTACACTGCGGGGGGAAGGTCGTCTTAAGGTACGCAACTCCAGCTATGTAAATAACAGCTGGAATTGACGTACCTTAAGCCAAACTTGGTGCAGTCTCCACAGTGGGAGGTTGTTGGGAGAAATGTTCCCATTGACTTCTCTTATTCCTCACAACAGTAAGGCGCACCAAGCACTGAGGGGGGCACACTCAGCATTTGCTTTAGCGAGTCTGTATTAAAGAGCTAAGAGACACTCTCTCATCCATGCCTCCGCCCTGTGAAATTTGCTTCCCTCTTCGCAAATTCAGCACAAAACTATTCCTTGCTGCTAATAATTCCTGGCATGGACTCTACCACGCCAAAAGAGACACTTCCCAAAATAAATGGTGCAAAATTCTCTGTCATAGCAGCAACAGTTAACTCAGCCTCTTTATACTCTCTTTGCACCAGGAGAGCCACAACAATGCAGGGTCCCTGAGCAATGTTTGTGAGGAGATGGCTCCCCACTTCAGGAATGGGCGGGGCTTCAGCAGAAGGGTTGGGGCCAGAGCTGCGAGCATGTCATGCCACTCTCCCCACAGCACTCAGTGCCACCCGGAGCACAGGCACACTCCCCCCATGGCCCTGAGAGCTGGCTGGAGTGGCCACATGATCCTGCAGCAGCAATTTAAAGGGTCCAGAGCTCTAGGTGCCACCACTGCCACAGTAGCAGTGGTGGTACCGAGAGCCTTGTGCCCTGGAGCTCTCTTTGCCCTCCCCCGCCATGTGTGAGCCTGGTCCGTACCTGTACCCTGGCCAAAGATGCAAGGGTCTTATGTCCACCAATCAATTCTAATTCAGCCAAGTCCCTAAGGAGGCTATTTTGCTCTGAAAGCAAGTCCCTCTGGACTTCAGAAATTTCTGTCCCTGTATCCCTCCAAACACGAGTGTCCCAGCCATTCACTCTGATAGACTTTATGTGTTTACAGCTTGGCTTTGAAATGAAGATTAATAAATCCACAAATTACAAGAAGAGTCAAAACAAAAAGGAGAATAAACACAAAGATGAATTGTTACACACATAGGATTTCACTCAGTCACTTGGAGTACCACATACTTATCCAGGCCTTACTTTAGCACAAAATTCCACCACTGTCAATAAAAGTTATGGCCGATCAAAAAATTATTAAGGACATCAGGATTTGACCCATTTCATTTAAAAGTCAGCTAAACAGTCAAAGCTCAAGAACTGTACTGATCTTAGAAAACAAACAACAATCATATTGGTGCCAGCATTCAATAAAAGGAAGCATTACAGCTGCTGATGAGCATTTTTTAGGTTGCGGTTGGTGGGTATTTCTCCCTGATTAAAATGAACTAGCTGAACTCATTACACTCAGTCTCTGCTGGGAGAATATTGCTCTTCAAAGCATGAACAAAGATGCTCATGTGTAATTATTACACAAATGCCTGTAGTGGCTCACAGTAATATTGAAGGGAATGGCCCAAGCAGAAAAAGTGAGTATTAAAATAGTACCAGTCCTGTTGTGTGGAAGATTTAACCACATGTATTGCTCATTTCTTTACTTTATTAACAAGACACTATAGATACAGGAAAAATCCAGTTCTCAAAGGAATCTTGATTGTATTGACAGATATTATAGCCTTGCTGAGAACCATATTATATTTCCATTTCTCAGTTTACAGAAGAAAAAGAACATTTTTTATCAATTCCCAAACCAGATTACAGTCATTGTCAGATAATGTGTATAGTTGAGTCCCTCATGCATTTTTTTATTCCCTCTAAATCATTTTGGAACTGTTACATCACTGCCTAAAGCTGATTACGAACTCAGTTCAAACCTATTAATCACATTACATTTTTGCACCATGGGACCCGGTGCTGTTTTATGTGTTTTTCAATAAACATTCTATGATATTTTAAGCTTCAGTGATACTTTAATAAATTTATTTTTCCAGATTATTTAAATATTAAACTTTGTGTAGCTTTAGTCTTCTTCTGGATGAAATGCTATGAGCAACATATCCTATTTCATTACTGCCAACATGTTCAAGTAATAAAAACTGATGTATTTGTTGTAGAAAAATACACCTTAGAATCCAAAGTCTCTCTCAAAGAGTGTGCAGTCTAATGATAAAATGGAAGATTTTGTTACATCGGTACACTTTTATGTTATTACTTTTGAAGATATTTGGGGGGGGGGAAGAAGTCAAAAGCAATTTCATCATCTTCAGTATGTATCCAGGAATGTTTGTCATACACTCCGTCTATGATCACAGTGACTCAGCGCCTTTAGTTAAACCATACCCTTTCCTTTCCGTTTTGCAAAAGTGTTCAAAGACTTCAGAACCTTTGGGGTCAGACTGTCTAACCCATTTTGCCATTTGAGTTTCACCAAGAGTATAGACATTTCTGACACGTTTCTTGCTGGGGATTTGCCAGAAAGAGTTCCCAGAAGGAATAGTCACCAGAACTAGCTCCTCATTATTGCCAGTGTGGTTGTGATGTGTTGGGGCAGACAGGGAAGTGGCCAGAATGAAATGTAGTACAGCAACACCCTGATGGTATGAAGTCACTAGCTCCCAGATCTCAAAGAGACGTACGTAGGTATCTAAACCTCAGATTTAGGAACCTATGTTTTAGGCTACATAATACCCTCCCTTGCCTGAGGCCTCAATTTGTAGGCACTTAAACTCATGCAGCATCTAAATTATGCATGTAAAAGTTTTCTATGTGCCTGAGTTTGTGTTACCAGAAATGTCACTGCAGCCTCACTCTAAGTGCCCACACAACTATCTCCCACCTACGTTTCAGCGCAACTGAGAAACCGGGGAAGATAGAAGGAGGAGAGCCTATTTTACCTGCAGGCCCCGGTCCACGAGGTGTGCTCGGAAGCTGCCTACCCCAAAGCACAGCTCTCAAAATGTAAAAGACGGTGGTGATCTCACCTAATAATCCAGGAGTTAGCACACTCACCTTGGATGTGGGAGACTCAGCTTTAATCCCCCTTTGGATGGAGAAGAAAGGATTTGAATAGGGAGCTCCCGCCTCTCAGGGAACGGAGTCTAATCACTAAGCTATGAGATGGTCTGGTGGGCATGAGCCTTCAGTCTCTCCTGAAGAAGCTGTTCCACTTTGGATAAATACTTCAGGAGTCATTGGGCCAGAGAGCAGACGTGAAAATAACCACAGTCTAGAACAGTAGTTCTCAAATTGTGGGTCAGGACCCCAAAGTGGATCACAACCCTATTTCAATTGGGTTGCAAATGCTGGCTTAGACTTACTAGGGCCAAAGCATAAACCTCATCTCCCAGGGCCAAACCTGTAGCCCAAGCTCCACTGCTCAGAGCTGAAGCTGAAGCCCAAGGGAAAGGTTCATCTTAGAGGCCCTTTGCCTGTGGCTGAAGCTCTGGGGTGACGCAGCTCAGTGTTTGCCCCACCCCCTCCAGAACAGCAGGACTTGGGTAGGCTCTAGTTTCAATCCCCCCTTCTGGTGTTGTGCAGTAATTTTTATTGTCAGAGGGGGGTGATGGTGCAATGAAGTTTGAGAATTCCTGACCTAGTGGTTAGGACACTCACTAGCGCGGCAGGAAACCAAAGATTCAGTCCTCCTATTCCAGTGATTTGTAAGTCATTGATACTGTTCCCTTTCAACAGGAGTGTGAGTATATTCAGTATCCTACTGGATACAGGCCTCCCTGAGAGGTGGGAGACCCCTTACTGCAGTGGTTTTCAAACTTTTTTTTCTCACGACCCAATCAAAGTAAAGTGTTGATGCCTGTGGCCAACATAATTTGTGTGGGCTCTAGGGTGGGTCTAAGAATGAGAGTTTTGGGGTGTCAGAGAAAGCTGGGACAGGGGGGACTTACTTTGAGCGGCTCCCAGTCAGTGGTGCAGTGGGGTTACTAAAGCAGGCTTCCTGCCTCTCCTGGTACCACAGACCATGCTGCACACCAGAAGCAGCCATCAGCAGGTTCCCAGCTAATGGGAGTGTAGAGCTAGTGCTCGGGGTAAGGGCAGTGCACAGAGCCCTCTCCCCCCATCAGGAGATCCTGATGCTGGCTGTTTCTGCAGCGCAGCACAGTGTGCCTTTGTGCCCCCACTGATCACCCTGCAGCAAAAAGACCCAGTGTCTGACATTCCATAACATAGTACTGGGTCATGACCCATAGTTTGAAAGTCACTGCACTATTCCAGTTCTCTCCTCACAAGGTTGAAGGGGCAATTGCAGCCAGATGGCTCACATCCCAGACTAGCGCTCTAACCACTGGGCTAAAAGTTATAACTGGTGGGAACTGGCCCCATCTTCTCTGAAGTAAGCACTTAATTCATTCTCAGAGCTAAGCCACCTGACTCCAAAAGACGGATATCCCAGTTTTTGGTGGCAAGCTGAGACAGGCATCAAAATCTGTGAAAGAGGTGGAATTTAGTATACACCCCTCTTGTTCACATCTCCCATTGGCTTGCCTAGCATGCTTGCTTTTCTGGAGACTTCCCAATCTGAGGTGCCTGTCTTCCCTTCACTGTATAGAAAACCCAAGCTCTTAATTTGGGCTTTGTTGATCCCATTATTGTTCCAGTGATTTCCTAGACACCTAAAAATTAGGTGTTGCAATATTCAACACTGTAGTATCTAAGTATCTTTTGGCTCCGGGTTCTATCAAACAGTAACCCAGCTGGTGCACATTAGAGGAACACTTTGATTATTATACCCTGCACTTCTGGCTAGAATGTAGAAGAGAGATAACCAGCACTGTGACAGTATTCTCTGTCTACTGCCCTGAGCATAAAATGGATGCATGCAAGAATCTGACTCAGTGTGTCAATGCTGACTTCAAGAAAGCATGACAATATACATGAGGTGCAGTTATAAACCTTTGTATCTAGTAATAATATTCAGTACTTAGCCTTAACACCCATCACTTCAGTCCTAACATAAGTACTGTGCTTCTCTGAGCTTTTACAATTATTAGGACCAAATCCTACAACCCTTAGGGTATTTCTACACTGCAGAGTTTTTTCCGGAAAATGGCCATTTTTCCGGAAAAGCTACACTTACATCCACACTGCAATTGCATTCTTTCGACAGAAAGTCGAAAGAACTCAGGTGTTTTCCCAACAGCGGTAAACCTCTTTCTACGAGGAAGAAGCCTTTTTCTGAAAGAGCTCTTTCAGAATAAAAAAGCGCGTGTGGACGGGAAAGAGGGAAGTTTTTGTCGAAAGAAGAGGCCTCCAAGAAAAAGCACAGGTGCCCTAGTGGCCACTCCATCCATAGTAATCACAACTTAAATGCGAGATAGTGTCCAATCAATGTGGATGCTATCTTTAGAAAAAACAGATTTGCTGTTTGGACGCTCTCTTTCGAAAGAAGTTTTTCCAGAAGATCTTTTCCAGAAAAACTTCTTCCGAAAGAAGCCTGCAGTCTAGATGTAGCCTTATTCACTCATCCTTGCCTCACTGATGCCAGTGTAATGAGACAGTAGAGACTATTCAAGTATTGCAGGTTGGATTACTTAGGGTCGATAAAGCAAACTAGGGTTTGCTCTCACTGTGCATAGGAGTCAATGTCTCCATAAGGTATATAGCAGCATACAATCAGACCCATGAAACTTTAGTGCCCCTCCCCCAATTGTATTTGCAAAGAAACCATAGACATCTTTGTTCAGATCAGTAATAAAAGTTAATTTGCATTTAGCTATTAAGGATTTGACAGGTTAGTAAAAAAAATCATGACTTTGGTAATATCAGACACAATTGTCATGGCTTGAAGAGCTTATGGTGAGGAGACTGAAAGACTGAACAACAAGAAAGATATTTAACAAAAGAGGAGATTTTGTTTTTCTACTCCTAATTTAATATTAGCACCAACATCCTCCATTACATAGCTATCATTTGAAACAGATAAGGTGACCAGCTGGGCAACTTATCTCACAAAGCATGCCAGGTGTTGCTATTTTATCATTGCACCTTAGCAGGTCATATTGTTTAATCATTATTTTGGCGTATTACTGTAATGGAGCTATGCTAATTTATCAGATGAGGATCTGGCCTATAGTTTGTTTTATTTTCCTATGACATGAGAAAAATGAAAACAATGCTAACTTTCAAACTAGAAAGAATATTTCTTTACAGGCATATCTTAACCTTAGCTGCCATGTTATACATGACAACTTCTTGAAGCTTGACAGCTCATTCTTCTCGATGGGACACATCCATTTCTTTCATATTGATGCTGTGCAGCTGTTCCATTAATTATAGGCATATCTAAGGGAGTCATGATTGTGGAAAGCATCTCTAAAGAGATTTCAAATGAAATAAGAGTGTGAAACAGCAAAAAGAAATTCACTTCAGAATTCTGACAGTAGTTTGAGGGATTATATTTCTTAAACATGCACAAAATGTACATGGAAAGTATGGAGACCCATAAAAATCCTATGGAAAAATATTTAAAGAATCTGAAAAATATGCAGTAGTAACTATTGTAAGAATATATACTGTCTATATTTACATTCTTTTGATTTAATGGACACTTTTTTCTTTCACTTTTTACTAATGGTCTATAAAGGACTTTGCCAGGCTTAAATGAAAAAAGTAATAGTGTTAATTAAAAATAATTGCAATGCAGCATATTTGAAATCAGTATCATTACAATTACTCATAGGAGGTCACTTAAACTAGCCAGTATAGGAGCCAAGAAAAAAACTACATTAAAAAGATTGTGTATTTTTGGCAAACAAATTGTCAACTGATCCAAACTGAACTCTTAACTCTAAATGTCACTCTTTCAAGTCCTCAACCTTATGCTTTTGTTTCAGTCCCTCATTTCTCCCACGTTATTAATTCCTGTCTCTCTTAAACCTTGTTTTCCTGACTTTTTTTACCTTGGGGCTATGTATTACGAACACACTTCCTGTGAACAAATGTTACTAAAAACACACCTCCTGGGCCATAATACTAACAATCTGAGCAAAGGGTAACCAAGCCTCCAAAACTGAGGTAAGGTCCACCTCCTCAAGAAGCATAGTGCTTAGGTCAATGTAGTTAGGGAGATGTAGTGTCTGTAAATGCTGTTGCTTACATCACTACTGTCAGCCTCCTGCAGGTCTTACAACAGGAGCTCCCACCAATGGGAGCTGTCACCCAGCAGCCTGGGGCTCCATTTCAGAGCAGGGAGCCCACCAGTTTCAAAGCTGCTATTATTTTCCATTTCCACACCAGCTGTCATACCCCAGGGCCTAGGGCTCCAGTTGTGAGCCCTGCATTGCCATCAGTGACCCACAATGCTCCACCTCAGTCAACGCAAGCACTCCTGAAGAAGCATACCTCTGGCAGAAGGAAGGCAGCGTGAACACCAACAGCCAGTTTAATTGCTACAGTGGTTGTAGGCTGACCTAGCTTAAGTCAACCTACTTTTGCAGCGTTGTCAAGCCTTTAGTAACATAAGTAGTCTCATCAAAGTCAAATGACTCCAATCCTTCAGAGACATAGTGGCTGAAGTAATATATTTTATTAGACCAACTTCTGTTGGTGAGAGACAAGTTTTCAAGCCACACACAGCTCTTCAGGTCTTGGGAGAGTACCCCATGCATCACAGCTATATGCAAGGTAGAGCAGATTTTTTAGTATAAGTAGCACATATTTTAAGAGACGATTCAAGGTAGAGCAGGCCATTAATAGTTCTACAATTTTAGGACAAAGAGGGGTTAGTAGGTTATAGATTGCTGTAATAAAGCAAATTTCTATTCAGTGCATGATTTTTAGTGGCTAGGAAAGTTATGAATTTAAGCTCTAAGGCTCACGTTTTCAAAGTGTGCAAGTTTCCTTTGAGCATGAAGTCAGCTATAGAGTGATTACTTTGTGAAGTAGGTAGATATGGTGTTTTTGTTTTCAATCACTTTCTTCTGTGAGTTCATTTAAGTGCGTAGTAATTGTCTGGTTTCACTCACATAATTGTTATTGGGGCTCTTAGTACACCAAATAAGGTACACCACATGTTGTGATAAGCATTTGTAGCATACATGTTGAAAGGTGTGTTGTGGGGAAGAGGGGTTGGATCATGCAACAGAGGACATATGTCTATAGGTTTTGCATCCTTTGTTCTGGTGGGTCTGATGCAGCTTTGAATTGGTGTATCCTGCTTTGTGAGGATCTTGCTTCTGATGATGAGCTTGGAGAAGTTGGGGAGTTATCTGAAGTCCAAAAGTGGGGGATCAGGAAAGATTTCTGTCAGGATGGGGTCCCCATTCTTTATGGGTTATATTTGTTTGAGGATATCCTGCACTGGTTCCAGTGTGGAGTGGCTGGTGTCAGGTAAGGGTATGCAGTCAGAGGGAGGCTTAATTCTGTACTGAAGCAAGTTCTCTTGGGATTTTTGAGCAGCCCAGTCCATGATGCAATCTACTTCCCTGGTGTCCTTGTTTGGTGAAGGTGGTTTTAAGTGAGTTAAGGTGTTTATCGAACAGACATTTAAGGAAGTGATCAACTGCTTGCCTCTGTAGTCTTATTACCTTCAATTAAGCATGTGCAGATGCATTTGCTAGATCAAGGCCAGTGGATTTACTTACGTAAATTGGGATTACTCATGTGAGCATCTGAGTTGCAAGGTGAGTGTCTTACTGCACTACCTAGGACCTGATCCTGCAGAGTATTGGCTATTTCCCCAAGAACCCTCAATTCTCATTAAAATAAAGTTGGAGATATGGGTGTCCATCTCAGGACTATGCCCTTTGAAAAGACTCTTTTTTCTTATCACCATCAGTGTTCAAAAAATAAAATAAAAATATAAATTAATTATGTGGAATCTTGTGGGCAACGAAATATTTCTCTTTAGACGAAACAAGCAATATAATGTGAACTGAACAGTTTTCGAGTGCCTTAAATTGCTTCATATCTAAGAATATTTTCCCCAACCCCCAGAACAAACTGCCAACCCCCTATTTATAGCTAGTGACCACAAACTGGGATTATCTCTCCCTGAGGAATCCAGCTATTTAAGCTGTTATTAAAAACTCCCCATTTGCTGTTTTAAAAGTTATTACTTCTGTCCCTTTCTCTGGGTTCTCACATCTCTGACTCTGAAGTGGTGGAGACAGGGCTGGTTTGAAAATAACATTCAGCTCTCTTCCTGGATGCCATAAAGCATGATATATGTGCTAATAAGGAGCTTTTATTCTGTATGAACTGCATTTTGGTGTATGCCCCTTGGTAAAACCACTCTATATCATTGTAACCTGGCCACATATTTTAATTGGTTCCAGTCATGCAGCTTCACACAGACATTCTGAATTCTTATCAGCCAGTCTTGGGCCATATCACGCTTGCTGACTGCATAAATGTAGGAGACAGAAATACAGTGCCATCAGGAGGACATACAGAATTGGGGAATGACATACCTGAATCATTTTCCTTTCCTGATTTGAAGATCCATGCTACAGGAGAAAGTATAAAATAGAATTGTAAAATAAATATTAAAAGAGGACAGTAGAAAATAGTCATCATTTGCAAATCTCCTCAGGATCTCTCAGGACCAAAGGGTATTTGTAACTCCAACTTTTTTGGAAGGCTCACCTATTTGTTAGGTCTACCCAACTCTGTAAGAACTATGGGACAAATTTGGCACTAGCCAGTACAGCACTGGCAAGCAGAGATCCTGTTAGTTTGGGTAGAATTCTGTAAGAATGGCTAAAACAAAAATGAAACATATGCAGACCATCAGCCCTCTTGATAGCACCGTACAGAGTATCCGTCTAAATCACAGGTCAAACTTTGTATACACTGGTGACCATGCTGGCTTGTAGTCAGGCCCACCTCCCACTGCACATCTTTGAGACAGAGGCAGATCCTGCCCTGCTCTAAAGGATAAGGTGCCTCACATATGTTCATCTTGCCTCCCCAGAATGAGCCTCATGTCTATTAATCAGAGTGCACACCAATAAATGAGTGTGCTGTTTTGTCCAGAATATATTGACTTTAGTTGACTGTAGTTATTAAAAATATTCCGCTTTTAGCTTACTTTACAACCTTATTCACCATTTTTCATTCATCTCAAATAATAGCAGAAGACACTACTGATATAAATTATTAAATGAACAGTGCTGCTTATGAAAACTATCTGTAAAACTTCGGACAAGTGGATAGTTATGCACCCACTTCATTGTCAACTGTTTCCTCTTGAGCAATTTAGCCATTTTGGAAGGGGCAGGGGAAACATTATTCTGAAATAAATGCACCAACAATAAATTGAAGGAACAGAGTTTTATTGAAGTTATGGTATAAAAAACATACAGTTTCCATTAAATATTTACTATCCTTACTGCAGGGTTCATTAGTATGATTACAAACTCCAGATCCAGGTCATACAATCCATGTAATCTACCTGCCTGCCAACATCAATATGCTATTTGTAGAGATCCCCGCTGAAAGAAGGGAGTGGTGATGGTGAAAAGAAAACGTTAGGGCTTCCCCTTTCAGTGCTATTGCTGGAGTCAGGTTATAAAGGAATAGCAGTAAAGTGATTCCTCCCACATGAGTCCTATTCATAGAAAGGGACCAAGGACAACCCTGGGAGTTTCAGAGCTTGCATATGATGCAGATTCCAAAGCAAACATACGTTTTGCTTGTGCTTTATTGCTGTCCTATTGCCTTTTGCAGTTGGTATGAAGTTAGGATGGTGAAATAGAGGAAAATCTCACTCTGAATGATTTGGAGAGCAAGATCTTTATACGCTGTATCTCAGTACTCTTTCTGTGCACAAGAAAGAGGAAACAAGCAGAAAAGGGCTAAGGGACAGCATGACAAGCATATGCACATCCCTGAAATAAAACAAAATCACCAGCCTTTGTGGTGCTTTAGTGGCTCTCTTTGTCAAGCACCTAACACCAAGCATAAATCAGAATGGTAAAGAGAATGGCTGAAATGGGATAAAATACAGCTAAATGTTGCACATATCAAATATTTAGCTCTAACTAGAAGACAGTCCTAAGTGCACATCTGATTCAAAAGCTTCCCATGACACGTGTTTTGTGTTTTTACAGCTGCATTAACTAATTTACACTATGTGCCTGACTATATTTTACGTTTGAGTATAACACTGGGAAAGGCATGAGTGCACCAAACTTCAATTGCAATTGCTTATTCATCATTCCCTTAACTGTGTACTAACTGCTCAACAATGCACAACGGACAGGAAACAAACACTGTAAAATTGCTCTTTTGAGGGAAGCCAAGGCATTTTAACTGTAAATGTAAAGTGAGAGTCTCTACCAGCATTTTGCATATAATTAATCTAAAAATATGTACTTAACTAGAGTTGAGATTATGACCTATGCTGGCAAAAGACTATTCAAACTAAAGACTAACCATCTTCTCTTCAATTTATTGTTGCGGAATATCAAATTACTTTAGTGTTTTGCAGTCTGATATTTGGGTGCACAAGGAATGTCAACTCTCCAAGAACTCAGCTGCAGTTTGGGGTGTTTACTGAATACAGAATTGTGTACAACATCACCCACTTTTGAAATATCTACTACACAGTAGCAAAAGGAGATAAGTTCAGTATTATATATTCATTTATATTGTTTGCCATTCTTCCTTAAATGATGTCACTTTCCCTTGCAGAATGTCTACTTTTCCATTTAAAATATTGATTTTCCTCCCTCTCATTTCCAGTTGTGAGTCCATTTCATTTGTTCCTTTGCCTGCATATTCATAATGTCTGCGAGAACATGCACAGCTTGGAAATAACATACTTACATCAATTCAGTGCCTATAATGAGAGTATAAAAACACTACACAAAGGGCTAGATATTCTCCAAGCTCAAGCCAGCATGGTAGAAGCTCCTAAAGCTGTTAAGTCCACAAAAACAAGAGTTCAGCAACACAAAATTGCTACAGCCCTACTTATCCTGAAAGGGGGCCTTATGCAGCCAAAGAAGTGGAGGTATTTGAATAGAAAAAGACTGTTCAAGGTATCCTGGGAGAAACTAGTTCAGTTCCTCCCTACAGCAGAATACCTAGAATAAATTCAAGCTGACACATTGTTGGGAAAATCAATGGAAGATACTGACAGCATCATTGCCTACCCTCCATAAGGGTGAATCAAGTATGGCATACAAAGGAAAAGAACTGACGTCAGCAGGTGTAATTTATAGCTCCTTGTTCCAACACTGGATCCCAATATTTTTTAAAGATCATGTACATGTGATATTAAAGTGTTTTGTGAAGGCCTCCTTTGCCTTCTTTTTTCCCTTTCTCTACAACTGTCTTTCCTGTGTATTTTCTGTCTTTCCTTCTCATTTCCTACCAAGTCTCTTTTCATCTTTCTACTCATGTAGCTTTTCTTTCCCCTTTCTGTGCTTGTCTTGTATTTCGTTTTTTCTAGTGGCTTTCTCCTAGAGATGCCTCCAGCTCCTGAAATCAGGCCTGGATGGAAAAATGTTAATACTACTTACTTAGCACTACTGCACAAAAATCTCCTGCATCTATGAAGGTGAGCAAACAGATAAGAAAACTATGACCCCCTAACCAAATTTTAAAGACTGTAAATATATCTTCATAATGTTGCTTGTGGAATCTACTATATTTTTAATGTACATAATAGCTGTTTTCTTGAATCATCCCAGTTTTGGAATGATGTGGAGGAAAGACGTACAAAACCATCCATACTCCTCTCTCTCCTTTTTCCTTTAAAAAAAAATCTATTATATAAGAGAGACACGTGGATTTTGTAAAGATTGTGTTTGTGAAAGCACCAGAATCTCAACACTACAATCAATAACCTATTCCTCAATAGAACATGCGTAACACAGGAATGAACACTACCCTACCAATATAGCTTAACCTATATCATTAATCTCAGGGGAGGGGATGCATTTCCTGACTGCATCAGCAGTCTGTGCTGCTCCCATTGCAGGCAATTTGTTGTAAAATACAGCCTTTAAAATTTAATATGGTGTCTTCCTGACAAATAAAATGAGAGGGGGCAGGTGTCCTTACCTCTGTTGTCAACATCACTAAAGGAGCTTAAAACTTAACAGATTTAACATTAATTTAATACTGTGTGTTTACTGTTCACATTATGTTCAGCTTAGAAAGTGATGCAGAGGAACAGTAGCACTTTTGTTGACATCAGTTTCTGAGCCTCATGAAATAGTAGGGCAATACTGAAGTATTCATGGTACAGACACTGCAGTGCAAATATACTTACATTTAAAAACTTGTTTTCATTGGGACTTGAAAAAAGAAATCATAGAAACAACTTTTTTGAACACAGATTAGGGTAAGCAAAAGTTGTACAAAAAGGACCCAAATTGAGACACTGCCCCTTTAAATGGTCAAGCTGTAAGACCCACAACAAAGCTAAGTGACAATGATACAAAACAATTTTACAAGATTCTACTCTAAACAACATTAAAGCCTAATATTATAAGTGTAAATATCATACCATGCTTTATACTTGGTAAGTGAAATGTTTTGAGTTTTAAATGTAAAGACCAAAATCCAGCAAAGACTGATAAGTATGCACTTATTTTACTCATAAATAGTCCCAGTGATGTCCAGCTGAGTACAGTAATGCACGTGTAAGTATTTGCATGATTGGGGCAAAAAAATCAGGCTCATTATAATGACTGGTGAGCCAAGGTACAAAAATCATATAAAAGAATGAGACATTTATTTTGAGTCTTGTAATTATGACAAAATACAGTTGGACAACTTTTTTCCCTCTCTATTTTAAGATTTCTAGTAAAATAGTGTACACTGTGTTTGATATTATTATAAAAATGTATGCTTTTATTTTTAATTAAGTTTTGGAAATGTAGTATACTAATTCTATCAATATCAACCATGCACTTTAAAGAGGTTCCCATTAAAAATTCTGAGCAGGATGCACATGAAGAGAACTAAAAGGGTAATTCTGCAGACACACATGTTAATATTTTAAAGTGCAGATTAAACTAAAAATAATTCTGGAGAAACAGCACCAAGCCATTTCATGTTTACTATGTCCTAGTGATTCAGACCTTATTTCCTCAGTTTACATGCAAACATTTCCCTCTTACTGCTAACCTGAAAACTCTTATCTGTCAAGTGAAAAATCATGCTGCATTCGTCCTTCTTATGCATCACTTCTAGTAATGATCCATAGGCCAAATTATGCCTCAGTAACAGCTGCACAACCTTGCTGTGCCCCAATTATGACCTTAATTGCACCTATTTAATCCTATGAGGATTTGACAGGTGTACCAGAGGGCATAATTTGGCATGTAGAATATTTACTATTGGAAAGAGAGAGAGAGAGAGAAACCAGCTTGATTCTTAGATCCCAAGAAGGGACAAATGCTGACAGGAAAAATCTTGACTTTTGTGTCTCAGTACTTTCCAGGCCAAATTTCCACAGTTTACAAGAAATATTATCACAGCATCACTTCTACAATTTCTTCTCAGATTAAAAAGAACCTCTGTTTTCAAACCACATCTTATTTTTCTGTGATATAATACAAATATACAGTTTAACAATATAGATTATAGATTACACACACAAGATTCCTTTATAAAGTTCAAGTGCCCTAATATTTTATCCATAAATCTGCAAGCCCTAATTTTGGAACAGGAGAAGAGTTGAGGAAAGCAGAACCTTGGGTGGGGGACATAAGCCCAAGCAATGAATGGATGATAGATACAGTACTATGGAGCGCACGTGGTTCAGAGACTTTCTCAGAATACTATTTGGAAGCAGCAGAAAGCAGGAAGTGGCTAGGACTCTGCTACCTCTCTTTATGAAACCTCACTTCAAGGCCAATGCTATTCCCTGCTTGGCACTAAGTAGTTTGCAAGCAGGAGCTTTAGAATACGCAGGAAATATTAACACATTCGTTTGTTTCCTTGGTAAATACATGTCAAAAGGATCAGAGAATGTCATTTTGCAAGAGTTCTGCATGAATTTCACTACTCTCCATACCCAGAAGACTGTTAAGAATTGGACATCATCCAGAATATCAGCAATTTAAATAAAAATACATTCGCTTCATCCAAACATCATAGATAAATAAATCATTATCAGTTTCCTATGTGTGTTAGATGTAATCCTCTACTGATAATCAAAAGTAACCCCTAGTCCCAGCTTTCCTTTCTAAAATGCAAGTTGCTTTATGCAATTTTTTTTTTTTTTTTGGAATATACTGAACTGCAAAACACAAGAAAAACAAGAAGAGATCGGGCAGATAACTTTTGTTATAAACAGTGTCACTGTTTTCAACTACACGCAGGGAAGTACAAATGTGATCAATGCAGGAAGATAACAAGTGTGACTGTTCAAAATAACCTCCTCATGGGAGAGTCACCAAACGGAAAGAACATGTGCAGGCTGCATGTGGCAGTTTCACGTAGGAGCTCAGTTAATTTCAGGAAAGGCAAGATTACCAGCAAGGTTCACAGTAGACACCTTAGCAAAGACTTTCCCAGGCATTTTCACGTTTCTCTGAGCTGGGTCTCATGCATTAATCGCTCCCCTCTCCCAAGCCAGCACAGATTGATTTCTCCCATGCAAGAAGGGAAGCGGAGGGTCCCTCCCTCCGACAAGTTGCAAGGTCTCTGCTTAACAAGAATCACAGCCCAACATGCTCGCCCAGTCCTACCGCCTGTAGAGCTGGCCTCCTCCAGCTGCGCTGAGATGCTCTCCACTCTCCTCGCGTTCATGCTGGGAGAGGTGGGATCGCCCGAGTCTTGTCGGGGCCGGGGAAGAAAAAGGCGACACGATGTTCCGAGCGCGCAGAGCGAGCGGCGGCGCTGGGCAGGGTCCGGCGTGCGAGCCCGTGTGCCAGAGCAGAGCAGCGGCGCGGGAGCCAGCGAGCTCACCTTAGAGGGAGGCGCAAGGGCGGCCGCGCCAGCCAGCCACGCACCAGGCGGGACCGTGCCCCCTTCCCCCACCCCCGCCAGCTTAGTCTGGGTGGGCACCTCCCCCTGCAACCTGCTGCCCAGACCCTGCTGGGGAGGGCGAGGCGCGGGCTGCTGGGGCGGGCAAGCGCCCGAGCCCCGTCGCTGCTGGATGGCGCTGGGCTGCCTGGAGCGCCCGGGGTGCCCGCGCTGGGCACGCAGTGCTCGCAGCAGAGCAGCGACACCCCGCCAGCCGCGGCCCGGGACAGGGAGCCTTGGGCTGGGCAGCCCCCGCGCGTGGCTGCCCTGGCCCAGTACCTCACCCTTGCTTGGGGGCGGGGGGAGAGGGAGGGCGGCGACCTCTAGGAGGGAAACCGCGGGTGTAGTTTCCTTGTCCGACGGCTGCCAAAAAGGGGACCAGTTACTGACCAAGGCAAGTGTAGACACCAGGCTCCTAGGAACTGGCCTGAGAGGATCTGGCCTTTCTCATGAGCCAGCCAAGAGCACACAACTGCAGCACGTGGCCCACCAGGAAACGCAGGAGTGCACCAAAGGCTAGTGCAGCAGGAATCCACAGAGCTAACAGAAAACACCTTTTGCCATTCTTACCTCCTGTCAGTGTGGTCTGGGCACTGGGCCCTCAGGTAGGATCTAGGAGACCTTTGCTGTCTTCACAGCTCTGCCAGTGACTGGGGTGTCATTTTAGGCAAGTTGTTTCCCTCCCACCCTTAGTCTTGTCTCTTTAGTCAGCAAACTGGGCTGAAGTGCGGCCTTATTGCGTCATTGTACTTGGGACCTCCATGAGAACCCAGGTATGCCTATATGAGGATTGAAAACTCTGCAGCATGGCTGTGGCTCGGATGGGTCAACCGACTCAGAGTTAGCCAACAAAGATGTTGCACAGGGAAGCCAAGATCTTTGCAATATTATAACATAACAGCAGGTATCTGTGCCTCAGGTGCTATAAAGGACTCTGTGCCCACAAGAGACTTGGTATAGGTGTTTGGCAGTTCTCTGCGACTGCAATCTCTTCCAAGCTTTTTTGGACTGTATCTCTCTGAATTATTTAACCCTACTTGTTTCTGATTTGAAGCTTTCCTTCTCTCATTGTCTTTAACAATCAGATCCAAAATATTGTTTACTTAAACATATAGCGACAAAGTGTTTATAATATAAAAAGAAAAACATTGAAATGTATGTGCCAAACCTTGGTGTAAATGGTTATAGCTTCATTGATTGTGTAGAGATACACAGATAGTAGAGTTCTGAAGCACTGAGCTTCTGATCCAATCTTAACTAGCCCAAGACTATAGAAAGCCTTGATACCATTATGAGATAGTTACAATGGTTAAGTGTTAATAAATTAATCTATAGGTCAAAAGTTTCTGTCTCAAGGGTTGGGGCTTTTACAGTTGTTCTTAAAAACTAAATTAGCTATCATTTCCCAGATAGTATCCATAGGCTTTGTTAACTTTCCACATCCCTGTACACCTGCTCTAGGTTGTGTTTACTGAAACTTAACACAGACGGTACTTGGTTGCTCCTGGCAGAGACTGGTGGTTTAGAATTCTATTCAGTTTTAAGCAATACAAAAGTTCATTGTATTTTTCAGTTTTTAAAACACCTGAAGTCCATTTCTCTTCCACTTTCCTTATGTCTACTTTATCACTTCAAATAGTTCCTTTTTGGACCTGTGTACTAGAACATAAGAAAGGCCATACTGGGTCAGACCAAAGGTCCATCTAACCCAGCATCCTGTCTTCCAACAGTAATATTTTGCTATCATTTATATAGGTACATAGATCTTTGGGGTTTCTTCTATTTTAATTATATTTTACTACAGCTGGTCATTCTGGTTCGCTGCTGATTTCTTCCCCTGAATGTTGAATTAACATATTTCCTCTAGCCTTACGATTAAGCTAGCTACCATGATTTTGCCACACCTCTTTAAAATGCTAAGTAAAATAAATTATATCATGAAGCTAGGCTTATGGCTGAGAAGATCTTTTTATTCAAAAAACAAATTCAGGATCAAATCCTCCTTTCCATGAATAAAAAATAGGGGGAAAAATAGGAACGAGAGCTACAGCTTATGGAGTTTTAATTGTGTTATCCTATCAAAGAGAACATGGCTTGTACTCACACTAATAGAGTCAGAAAGGGTTTAGCCTTCTAAACTCAGACATCCATTGGGATGTAATAAAACTCTAGGGGAAAATCCCTGTTGAGCTTGATATATCTACAAAGTGCTGAGGCATTAAGGCAGAGACACAAGCAGTATCTAGAGAACTGAATCATTTGTAATTTAACAGATTAGATAGAACCAGTTTAAACACAAATGGTTTAGTGTGTTTATATTAGCTATCACAAGCCAGTTTAAAAATCATTACATTTTTGCCTCACTTCTGCAAGGCCTTGTTCTAAGCTATTTCAGTCATAATACCATATGAATACCTATCCCAGAGACAGTGGATTCTGGGAAATAATGGTTTAGAATGAATTGCTGAATGCAAGTCTGAGTGAAGTGGATCTTGGAAGTATTTGTAAATGCGTATGTTAGTTTGCACACTGGTTTTACAAATGTTCTAGGGGCTGGAACAGTTCTGAGAATAACAGGCTCAGGGTGCAAGTTCTAGGAAGGAGTTTGGGTGCCTGGGACCTCATGTCTGGGGCAGGAGGGAGTTCAGGACTGGGACAAGGATTCAGGATGCATGCTCTGGCTGGGCACCACTTAACTGAGACAACTTCTGGGTGGTGAAGCAGTAGAGTTAAAGCAGGGGTTACTCCTGCCGTGGCCCTGAACCATTCCTGAAAGCAGCTGGCATGTACAACAGTGACTCATGGTGCTATGTGCTGCCCCTCATCTACAGGCACTGACCCCAGAGGTTCTACTGGCCACAGTTCCCCATTATTGATCAATGGGAGCTGCAGGAGTGGTGTCTGCAAGCAAGCACAGCATGTGGAGACCCCCTGCTGTGCTTTTCTTAGGGGCTGCAGGGACATGCCAGCCACTTCCAGGAGCAGCAATTACCACAGGGATAATTACTCCAGCCATGACAGGTTAGGCATTTTAGAACTCACTACTCAAAGAATTACATTTAAGCATCAGAGAAATGAAAATTATGACGTGTACAGGCCAGTCAAAAACCAAAAATAACACAATTTGCAAGCTGTAAAAGAAGTAACAACAACCCCCAAGTATGTGTTGAGTCAGGAAGTGAGAGTGAAGGACAGTTGGTGTTTCTGAGAATGACAGATACACACCATGTGTGAGTGACAGAGATGCAGAGATTTGCACTGCCAAGCTCCTTCCATCCCCTTCTCCCTGTGTGGAGACAGGGTACAGGAATGGGTGGAGGGGGACACCTCAACATCAGTGCCCCCCTTCTCCCTCCCACACTCTCCACAGCCTCCCAGGGGGGCAGCTCCAAGGCAGAGAGCAGGAGCAGCATGACACTGGGTGGAGGGGCAACTGAAGTGCCAGTGCTTGCTAGCTTCCTGGCCAAACCAGTCAGGATCACCTGTCAGAGGCTCCAGGATGTACCAGTAGATCCCGATCTACTGGTTGGTGACCAGTGGGCTACATCCTGAATTGGTGTGAATGAAGGATCTAGCCCCATATTGTTGAATTACATTTATATGTTGTAACTTCTTGGGGGAAGGACTTTAGTATAAGTCTATCTATATGTAATTCATTGCATGTCTAAAATTAACATCGTTGATAATTTCTATAGGGGTCAGGAGTAGAGATGTTAAATATCAGTTAATTGAATAGTCGAGTAACTCATGAATTCTTATCGGTTAATCGACTATTTTATAGTCCCTGGGGGCAGGGCCAGCAGCCAGTGCACCTTACTCCCAAGGAGCCCCCTGCCACTCTGTGCTGCTGCCTCAGTATCAGAGGCAGCAGTGAGGGGTGCCAGGCAGGAGCTGGTCTGTGAAGGGAGCCAGTTTAAAAACCGGCTACCCTCATGCACCAGCTGCCTGTCACCCTGTGCTGTTGCCGCTGATAAAGAACTGGCAGCACGGGGTGGCAGCATCCCTTGTCTAGGGGTAGGTCTGAGCTCCTGTACCCGGCATGAGCTGGAACTGAGCTGGGCTGTCTGCCTGCCCGACTCCTAATACACTTTAAATGCAGAGCCACAGCAGGGGTAGGTCCCGGACCAGTTGCAAGCTAGGACTGAGCTGGGCTGCTGGCCAGCCTGCTAAAAAATTTCCGGCAGGGGGAGGGAGGAGGAGAAGATCTTATGTAGATCTTATTAAGAAATGTATGTAGTCTATAGCATTAATGTATACGCTTTTGCTTATCGGTTAATCGACTATACTATTACATCTCTAGTCAAGAGAGTTCCCACTCTACATAAGTGGATATGCAAATCAGAATTAAGGTAGTGACCAGCAATGATTTTATTAAAACTTCAGCTTTACAGTTATGCACAATGCTCCAAATAACTCAGCTAGGAGAGAGATTTTCCTCTTATTCTAGAAAGCTGGACTTTTCAAAGGATGCGAGACAGTTAGGTACCCAGCCCTCACTGAATTCCAATGAAATTTGAGTGCTTAATTCCCATAAGTTCTTAAACACCCAGCCTCACTTTCCTCCTCCCAATCCTAGTTAGTTGACTTCCCTTTGGTGAGATACATTCTCCTGCTGAGTGGAGTTGGCCTTTATAACAGTTTAACTATTTTTTTCAGGGTATGGCGATGATTTATGTATTTATTTTTCAGTTTATGAAAGATTTTTAATTTCTTTTGTCAGTGTTATAACTTTAACATCCAAAGCTCAAATACATTTTTAAAAGTTATTTCAAAACCATGTATACTTTTTAAGTATAACATTGCACATATTCCAAAACCAGTCTGCAGATGCTGCTTGAAGGTATAATGGAGTCATCTGTATACCTTAATACATGGGAGCTGACAGCCTCACCAGGTCCCTGGGCAAGATGCGGGGGTCGGCTTCACTCTCCTGGAAGGGGTGGGGCCTCAGGCAAAAGTGGCGGGGTGGGCAGACAGCCCTCAATGTCAACCGGACCATATTGCGTCCCCCCCACAGCCTTCAGCATGATCCCAAGCACGTTGCCCAGAGCTCTGGTGCACAGTGCTCCAGTGGCAATTTAAAGGACCTCAGGGGCAGCTGCCCCATTTGCTCCCCCTGTCAGTGGGCATGCCTTAATGTAATCTGTTATTTAATTATTTGTCATCACAGCTGGACTGTCACTGAAATTATTTAATGAGTAAATCTCATTCAACGTAATGTTTCATATTTACAGATACAATGCTATCATTTCACATAAAGTATTGATTAAACACCTCATGCTCATCTGGATGGATCACGAAACTCTTGAAAAAATAAATAAATATAGGCAAGTGCTTCATCTGTTACTGAAATGCAGCCAATTTTGGAGAACAGACAACTGGAGCAGAGCACATTGTACAGTCATGGATGTAAATTTTGGCTAGCAATCCTGTGGCAGATCTCTGGTCTTGAGAAAAGATCAATGAGGTCTTTAATGTTACTCAAGAGCAGACAGGACTTTGGGTGTTAAGGATTAATCTGAAACACCCATGCAAAGTAATCTACCTGGAGTTCAGTTTACAAACCTCTGAAGGAAAAAGTGCTGAGCTGACCCTGCTGGCATTTGGACAGCACTCAGAGACACACTGTGTCAGCATGGCATCTCAGCCCTTCTTTTGGCAGCGTGCCATTCAGCCATGCGCTGGCTTTCTACTGCTTTCTGCTCTCCCTCTCTCCTCAGTGCTTCAGTCTAGTACTGTAGTCCAGTATACCCCGGCCTGATAGGTCCACCCATTTCCCTGTCCTATCTGCCTCCACCTACTGGGACTTTGGAGTGGGTCGGCACTGACTGGTGCAATGGCTGGCAGAAAATGGAACTTCTCAGAAACAAAGGAGCCATTTGCACCCAGTCCGTAGAAACAACTGGTACTGCATAATAACTGAAAAGCAAGGCTTCATTTTTTTTTACATGCCTACTGCTGATCTGAAGAGCTGGAGACCAGAACCAGAGCTTGAGGAACAAAAACCCAGAGTTCAAGGTACTTCAGACTCACTTCTTTGGCTCCTACGCCATCTCCTTCAGGCAAAATCTGGCTACATGTATTGTATATGACATGCACAAATACAAGACTGTAAGGGCATGTCTACACAGTAGTGTTATTCTGAAATAATTGGCATTATTCCAAAATAACTATGCGAGAGTCTGCACAGCAAGCCCGTTATTTCAAAATAATATCAAAATAACAGGTGTCTTATTCTGGATTCTGTAACTCTCATTGTACAAGAAATAGGGCATGAGTAGACAGAGCAGCTGGAGTTATTTCAAAATAAGAGGCCTCCAGGAAATCTCACAGGTGCCCTGCTGGCCATGCTGTCTACACTCATCAGAATTCTATAGCTTCCTTTCTCCTGCAGCCCTTAAAGCCGCAGCCTCAGGGGAAACAGTGTGTGGCATACAGCAGGAGCTGACATCCCTGAGCCACACAATAGCTGCCAGACCAATGCTGTCTGCCACCATTAGTGACCCCGTTGCTCCCACTGAGCCCTCCATGGCTGCAAGGGAGCTGGCAGCCAGCTCCCAGGACCCTGCCCAGGGATGGAAGAGACATGCGTATGCCTTCCTGGTCTGGTGCGGAGATCCTGGAACTCACTGAGGTCTGGGGAGAGGAGGCAAACCTCCACGATCTCTGCACCAGACACACTAATGTGGATGTCTATGGCTGGATGGACAACAGCTTGGCCACCAAGGATCACATGCGCACGCAGGAGCAGGTGCGCATGAAAGTTAAAAAACTTAGGCAGGCCCATGCCAAGGCCAGAGAGTGCAGCTCCCACTCTGGGGCAGCACTGCAGGCCTGCCCATATTATGCCCAGCTCCACTACATCCTGGGGGGCAGGTCAGTCCCTTCCCCCCTTCTTGTTGTGGACTCAGGGCTGGAGACTCTGTCATTGCTCTCCCAGGGGGCAGAGCCAGTGAGGAGGAGTGGGAGGAGGAAGAGCTAGATGAAGTCAACACCAGCTCAATACCTGCCAGCCAGGAGGTCAAGCTCTCCCTGGAGCAAGTACCCCCAACCCAGGATGTCTCCTGGGCATTATCCAAAGCTGGGGAATTCCCATCAGGCGAGTGCCATCACTTTCCCTACACACACACGGGTGGAGGTGGTGGATGGCCTGGGGATCGTGCAGCAGCCTGTGCACATGCTTGCATGTGGACTACCAGTCCGTGGCATACAGTTCCAGAAGGCTGCAACAGAGGACCCTCTGGCTCATAGGTTGTCTGGATGGGCCTGCCTTACTCCTGACACCAGGGTGGGACACCCTCCCACCACTATAAGGAGACTAGGGACATGGAAACAGACACACACACTCAGGGGTGCTGCACACAGGCATGCCAGCACTCTCGGGGCAGCTTTCACTCCTGGGGACAGACTCCCGAGTGTAAGTGGGCCCTAGTGACAACAGTCCAACCTCTTTGAAGTGAATAGAATGGCACTGGTATATCAGAAGAGGCTTGAGTCAAGATAGAATTTTTCCTTATTTCTTATGTATAACCAATGCTTTCAGATTGGCTGAATTTATTCTGTGAATCTTAGGCATATTTTCTGATTTTTAAGATGCTTTTTTTCCCCTCTCAATTTGAATTACTAAGTACTCTGTTGTCATGGAAATCGTCTCCTCCATACAATCCTTGAAGACCAGCTCTGACTTAATCAGTTTCCAAATATTGCATCTGCTAATTTCACTTTTTTCTTAATATTTCTCATCCATCTTCCCACTACATCTAAGTAGATACCCATAACTTGTGTCAGATCCCTACACTCTTTGATCCTCAGAAGCACTCAGACCAATTTTCAGGAGAAGTGATTTCTCCTGAAAAATTGACCCTCCTATGGATCATGTGCAAATACCACCATTAATAAGAATATATCAGGATAATAGGTAGGACTATGAGGCTACATCTAAACTACACCTCTCTGTCGGCAGAGGGATGTAAATTAGACGTATGGAAAGTGCAAATGAAGCCAGGATTTAAATATCCCACGCTTCATTTGCATAATGGTGGCCGCCGCTTTTTTTCAAAATGGGGCTTTTCGAAAAAACCCCAGCAGTTTAGATGGGGCATTTTCGACAGAAATGCCCCATTTCAAAAGATCCTGTACTCCTCAAAAAATGAGGAGTACAGGATCTTTCGAAATGGGGCATTTCTGTCAAAAATGCCCCATCTAAACTGCCATTATGAGGAGTACAGGATTTTTTGAAACAGGGCATTTCTGTTGAAAATGCCCCATCTAAACTGCCATTTTTTTTTTCAAAAAGCCCAGCGGTGGCTGCCATTATGTAAATGAAGTGCAGGATATTTAAATCCTGGCTTCATTTGCCCTTTCGATATGTCTAATTTACATCCCTCTGCCGACAGAGGGGTGTAGTTTAGACGTAGCCTAAGAGTTTAGCTGGCACATATAGTACTGACCACCTGTTCAAGGTGGTAGTGGTAACTGAAATGCTCAGGAAGATTAGAGAGGCCATTGTTGAGATTTCTGTTTTTCATAAGGGGGGATTTCAACGATTTCCATATCGAGTCAATCAGATGGTGTTTATCCAAGCTTTCTGAAGGAACTCAAATATGAAATTTCAGAACTACAACCGTGGTATGTAACATATTGCTTGAATGAGCCACTGTACCATTTGACTGAAAGATAGACAATGTAATACCAGATGTTATAAAAAGGTTCCAGAGGTGATCCTGGCAATTATAGGCAACTTAGCTTAACTTCTGTACCAGACAAATTGGTTGAAAATATGTAAAGAATAGAATTATGAGACACATAGATGAAAACAAGATGTTGAGGAAGAGTTAACATGGTTTCTGTAAAGGAAACCATACCTCTGCCCATTAGAATTCTTTGAGGGTGATGCAGCTGATACAGTGTACTTGAATTTTCAGACAGCCTTTCATAAGGTTTCTCACCAAAAATTCCTGTGCAGTCATGAGATGAGAGCATGTCCGAATGGGTCAGTAAATGGTTAAAATATAGGAAGCAGGGTTGGAATAAATGGTCAGTGTTCTCAGTGGAGAGAGAACAAGTGGGGTCATACAAAGATCTGTATTGGGACCAGTTCTATTCAACATATTCATAAATGATCTGGAAAAAAGGGCAAACAGTGAGGCAGAAAAGTTTGTAGATGATAAAATATTAATCAAGGTAGTTAAGTCCGAAGATTACTGTCCAGAGTTATAAAGGGGCGTGAGAAAACTGAGTGACTGGGCAACAAAATGACAGAGGAAATGCATTGTTGATAATTGCAAAATAATGCGTGTTAGAAAACAATCCCAACTATCCATACAAAATGATGGTGTCTAAATTAACTATTACCACTCACAAAAGAAATCTTGGAGTCATTGTGGATAGTTCTCTGAAAATATCCACACTAGGTGCAGTGGCAGTTAAAAAGTAATAGAATATTGGGAACCATCAGTGAAAGCCAAAATTATAACTGGGTTCAAAAAAGTATTTGATGAGTTCATGGAGGAGAGTTCCATGAATGGCTATTATTCAGGCTGGTCATGGACATAATCCCATGCTCTGGGCACCCAGAGAGGGATTACTTGATAATTGCCCTGCTCTGTTCATTACCTCTGAAGAATCTGGCACTAGCCACTGACAGCAGATGATAGGATACAAGGCTCAATGGACCATTGGTCTGACCTGGTATGGTCATTCTTACTTACCTAATATAGGTGCTCTATTTATATAGTTTACCTCCTTTTGAATTTCTAGAATAGATTATTATTGCCAAATGGGCATAGGAATAAATGGAATATTTATGTCTGGTCTAAAATTAAAACTTATGTTGACCATTACAGTTCACAGGGATGTGAAAAATGTACACCACTGAATGCAGTGCTGACCATAGGCATGCGCAGCACATTTTGTTAGGGTGTGCACCCAGGGAATTTTATTTATTTATTTTTTTTAAAGGCGAACATTTATTGAATACTCAATCATAAAAGACATTATTTGTATTCATCAAACAAACTAAAGAAACTAAAACTTAACTAAACTTAATTTTTTTAAATTAACAACTAAACTTTACTTAAAAGAGCGTATCATGTGATTAAATTAAAACACAAAGCCACTTTTTTTTGAGACATTAGGGTGTGCCTGGGCACACCCCCTGCGCACGCCTGTGGTGCCGATCTAATCCCTGGCATAGACATAGCTAGGTTGACAGAGGAATGCGCTTCTGCCTACCTAGCTATTGTCACTTTGAGAAGTGGAATTCCTACAGCAACGGGAAATATCTCTTCTGTCACTGCAGATTGCATCTACAAAGCATCTCTCTTGAGCTGTTAATCTCTTGAGCAGTTAATACTTTGAACTCCTGTGCGAGTCTCATTTTTTGAAAGCTTCCATTGAAAGGCCTTTTAATAGCACCCACAATTATTATTTAACATTTATATTGTGGTAGCAGCATGTAGAAATAAACAAGGGTGGAATCCCATTGCACTAGCCACTGTACGACATAGAAAATGACAGTCTATACTCCCAAACAGCTTAGAGTGCAAGAGACAAGGCCTACCAGGTGCATGAGGCACACAAGTGGTCCAGTGTGGAGGTTGGAAAAGAAGTTAACAAAATCTGGTTTATGCAATTCTTAGCTAAATAGGTGCAATAACCTCAGCTTGACACTTGTTTATCCATTGTCATGTTAATAGTTGGCAAATATTTGAGTGAAACAATTGATTACTTTGCTCATTTCATTACCATTTTCTAAATACACTTTGAAATGTAGCAGAAAATATATCAATGAAATATAGATAAATAAATCGAACAGTGAATGGGACATATAAGCAGAAGTCTAGAACAGTAAACCTAGAATTATACTGTTTGTTCTCTACCATTCAGTCAGGTTTCAACCATTCTTCAATAAAAAAGTGTCTATCAAAACAGCACCTTGGCAATCTTAAAAATACACCAAAACAGCTAGACTCATCAGTTATTTTAAGGTCAAGAAGCCTGGTAACAATATAGATGCAACAACATTCAAACAGAATCCACACTGGAGTCCCACACCCCATTACTTCCTAGCCCTTCCTATCATCACCTGTCTTCTTACAGGAGTGAAGGAGAAAAGATGGGTCTTGAAAGCTAATAAACTTGGATTGCTATGGGTCAAAGAGAGGAGTTCTCTGGGCTAGAAGATCTAAAGAAACCCCCTTCGCCAGCATCCCTGTTCACTCAAGAATGTGGAGCAGTTCAGATGCTTTCACTAACTGCATGCTATGAGAAGAGAGATCTCTTAGCCCTGGTCTACACTAGGGAGTTATTTCAAAATAACGCCCCTTATTTCAAAAAAATAAGTGGAGCATCCACACTACCATGCCCGTTATTTCAAAATCTGTACTCCTGCGTTCCTTGGGGAATGACACTTATTTTGAAATTGTTATTTTGCAATAGCGTTAGTGTGGATGATCCAGTGCTACTAATTCCCCCACCTCCCACACCATTACCCGATTCCACAGGATCTGCAGGTGGAAAAGAACACATAAAGACCTGATGCGAGAGCAGATGGTTTGCCTGCAGTCCCTCATCTGGGGGCTCAAAGAGGAGTGCCAGGAGTGGGCCACTGACCAGAAGCAGTGGAAGGCCTTCTGGGACCAACTGGTATGCCAGCACTAGCCATGTGCTCCTTCCTCACCTTGGTGATGGAGCACATGGCCTTGTGCATGGAGTAGGACACCAACCACCTCTCCACGACCACCCCACATGGCTTCCCTTCCTAGGAGCCCCAGGGGCCATCTAGGCCCCAGGACATAGAACGGTGGGACCTCTCAGGCAGCAAAAGCCTCCCAAGCTACCCAAGGCAGGTGCTAGTCCCAGCCCCAACCCTGAGCCCCCTTCCCCCTCCTCTCCCCTCCTTTCCTCCCTCATTCCCAATCCCTCCCCTTTTGTATATGCCCCCCAATGAACAGTCTTGTTTTTTTCAACAAAGAAAGCTTTTTATTCTCTCTTCAGGGAAGGGTGGGAAGGGGGGAAAGGAGGGCAGGGGGAGGGAGGAATGGGGCAGGAAAGGCACAGAGGGAGAATGCAGGGAGCCCTTGAAGAGAGGCATGGCAGAGAGTCTCACAGCTGGTCTTGGCTGAAATTCTCCCTCAAGGCCTCCCAGATGAGTCCAGCCCCTTGATGTACTCAATGAATGGCACTGGTGTCCGGCTGCTCATATGCCCTGGTCAGCTGTTCAGCCTCTTCTGCCACGGTGGGGGGCAAATTCTCCCCCTTGCTCTTGCAAAGGTTGTGGAGCGCACAGCAGGCTACCACCACGAAGGGGTGTTGCACTTGCTGAGGTCCAAGTGGGTGAGGCGGTTCCTGAACCTCTCCTTTAAGTGGCCAAACGCACATTCCACAACCGTGTGGTGCCTGCTCAGCCTGGTGTTGAAGTGCTCTTTGCTGGGGTCCAGGCTGCCCATGTAGGGATTCATGGAAGCAAGGGGAAGGCTGTGTCACCCAGGATGCAGATGGGCATGTCCACATCCCAAACGCTGATAGTGCTGTCTGGGAAAAGGGCGTGCAACTTTCAGAACAGGCAGGCATTCCAGAAGATGTAGACGTCGTGCGTCTTCCCCGACCAACTGCCATTGATGTTGAAGTGTCTCTTGTGATCCACGAGGGCCTCAGCACATTGGAGAAATATCACTTTCTGTATATTTAATCTGAGGCACAGTGTCAGGGGCTAGGATGGGGATGTGAGTATCATCTATGCCCCTCTGCGCCACAGCTGGAGAAGTCCATGGCAGCAAAGCCATCCAACGATGCTGTTCATGCTCCCCAGAGTGATGACCCTTCATAGCAGCACATGGTTGATGGCCTTGGCTACTTGCAGGAGCATGGCCTGGACTGTGGATTTCCCTATGCCGAACTGGTTCCTGATGGAGCGGTAGCTGTCTGGCGTGGTGAGCTTCCACAGGGTGATGGCAATGCACTTCTATACAGGGATGGCAGGTCTCAGTCAGGTGTCCTGTTGCCTGAGGGCAGGAGCAAGTCACAGAGTTCCAGGAAGGTGGCCTTTCTCATGTGGAAATTCTGGATCCACTGCTGGTTGTCCAATAGCTGCAGGACAATACAGTCCCACCAGTCTGAACTGGTCTCCCTTCACCAGAAACAGCATTCCACAGTGTCTAGGGGATTGAGGGGCATTTGCAGCAGCAGGATCACCAGAACCTGGGTGGTGAGGGCCTGCAGTCTGGGATGATCCTTGTCCTGCTGGAGTAGCACGTGGCCAGTCTGGATGAACTGCGCCTTGAGGCGCAGCATGAGGCCCATGAGCCTGGCACTGCTTTGCCGCAGCTCTGACTCCATGCTTTCAGTGCTGTGGCATCTTCAAGGCAACCAGAACATGCTGCATCCGTTTTGTGTCCCATGAGCGGGTAGGCAGTAGAGGAGTGGCGTGTGAGACGCAGCCCTAGAGAGGAGACCCTGAATGCACATGCTGCAGTTTATCTAACCAAGCAGCCACAGGAACTGTCCACCCTCACCAACAACTCTATCTTATTTTTGTAGCTCCTTTCCTACTTCCTTCAATCCTAAGTATCTCGGTACTGCATGGTCCATTGTATACATTACAGGCTCTTGTCAACTTTTTAAATGTATTACAGTAGGTTAGACTACATAATCAAGTGGTCCCTTCTGGCCTTTAAATCTATGAGTGTATGAATCTAACTTATTACAGCTTCCAAAACTGTGCTAGGTAGTCCAAACTAAAGACATTGTTCCTGGTTGAATGAGCTTACAAACAAAACTCAAATGTGAAGTGACTAGAAGCTAGTAAAACCTAAGTGTTAAAATACCAATGGGATTAGTTTTAAAAACATGAGATTTTAAAAAACAAATACATTTGTGTGTGTGTGGGTGGGTGGGTGGGGGTGTATCTTCTGGTGTGTGGATTACACTGTGGTCACATTTGCATGCTTTTCTTCACAACCAAGATTGCTAATATCTTCCTTTTAAAAAAAGAAAACCTGAGATTCTCACCTAATCACCTGACTGAGAGCTGGGGGTTAAAGAAGGACAACAAAGATGGAGAGAAATATAATAAAACTGAACATTATCATCAAGTAAATGTAGCCACTCTCCTCCCTGGCCATTATAAGTGCATGAGAGAAGCAGCTTAAAGCAGCATGGAATGTAGCACATAGGCAGAGACTGGGAAATAAATGTGCCCAGCTTGTGGGCTGGGACAGAGGAGAAGAGGCCCTGACATCCATCTCATGGCTGAGCACAGACAGACACAGTGTCTGTCAAGTTGAAGCACTTAGTGTGGAGCA
Source organism: Pelochelys cantorii (assembly GCA_032595735.1). Lineage (NCBI taxonomy): Eukaryota > Metazoa > Chordata > Testudines > Trionychidae > Pelochelys > Pelochelys cantorii. The sequence continues at coordinate 33,214,372 of CM064331.1, forward strand.
CCAGCAGAAAGAGGCAGAGTAACTCAGCTGCTCTCCAAAGCGAAGAACATTTTGTTTCTCAGCTAAGCAGAAGCACCTGACTTCATAGATGGTTTTCTCCCCCAACTTGCTGTCCTTGATCCAGCTTGACTATAGTTAATGGAGAAGCCAGTCCCCCCATCTCAAATGATCACCATTCCTACCCTGGATCCAGCATGGAGGAATTCATCTGGCAATCTCAATTGTTAGATCTTCCTTACCCCAGAAATCAAGAGAATGCCAGGGTTTGAGTCACCTGGATCCTGCTCCACTCGAGGAAAGATCTGCCTTGCTCTGGGTCATTATAGTGAGTACTGGGCAAGGCTGCAGACAGGAGAGAGTGGGGACAAAGGCAGCAGTAGTCCCAGGTCTATGTGATTTAAAAGAGATGCTGCTACCTTGGCAGCAGCAGTGGCCAGAGCCCTGGCCCCTTTAAATTGCCGCTGGAACCCTGCATGGCACAGTCTGGGTGGCACTGAGAGCAGGCTAGGGACAGCTAGCCTCTAGCCTTGCCTCTTCCAGGGGCCTGGAGCCAAACCCACTGCCACATTGCCCAGGGCCCAGCAAAATCTGTTGCCAGTCCTGGTACTGGGGTGCTTCACATACCTACTTAGGAAAGGCTTCAAGGTGATGAAAGTCCTGACCCATGGGTGGACAGTCAGATGAAGTCTCACTTGAAGGAGGGTGTTTGTATCACACTGCACACAAGTGACAAGTCTGTAATGTGTATTTGATAAATTAATTGTTCAAAATTAAGTTTATTCAGTCAGCTCTATAACTCCCCAACACAAAGATATCTTCATGCGCACTGACCACCTGGCACATGTGGATGGGCCCTGGGATTGCGTTCACTTCTTGTGTGGTTTTTTTATATTTGGTTAGTAGAGGGGTATTTTTATTTGAGGGGTGAGGTCACTTTTGTTTATTTACCTCTCCCCTGCCTTTTCATTTACCCTTTTCTTAGTTTAATGCTATTCTTTGTCTAATAAATTGTTTCTTTTTAAAATTGTCTGGCTCTTGATTTCTTGTAATTGTCAGCATCATAGGAGGGCTATATATTAAATTATTGATCCAGACCCTAGGAGGAGACACTTCTCACTGAGTATCTAATTTAGCTCCAACAGCTGTGGCTGAGACCAGGGACAGATTTATATCTTACATGCTACTAAGCACAGCATCTTCAGTCACAATACACATTTTGCCCACAAAAGCTCATAATTACAGATTGATAGGTCGATAGTCTCTAAGGGTGCGTCTAGACAGCACCCTTCTGTTGGAATAAGCTACGCAATTTGCGTAGTGCAAATTGCGTAGCTTATTCTGAGTCTAAATCGAAAGGGCTTATTTTGAAATTTGGCGCTGTCTACACAGCACCAAATTTCAAAATAAGGCACTATTCTGACAATTCCTTTTAACCCTCATGGAATGAGGGTTACAGGGACTCCAGAATAGCGCACCTGCTATTTCAGGAAATAGTGGGCACTTTTAAAGATACGGCATTGCTATTTCAGGATACTTCCAGTATTCCGAAAGAGCAATGCAGTCTAGATGTACCCTAAGGTGTTATAGGACGACTTGTTTTTAAAGTTACAGACTAACACAGCTACCCCTCTAAGACCATATGCTTTGGTGGAGGTAGCAATAGCATTTGCAAACACTCATGATTAGAGTTGCAAGCACAGATGCAGGTCTGTAAGTGTAGCACATACACATAAGCAACTAAGAGAGTGACAGTGTTGGTCAATCACAAATAAGCCCATATCATGCGCAATATAAAACCCAGGTGTGGTGTTGCTATAGTTTCCCATGTTATGTTATCACTGGATTGTTTACAGATTTTAAAACAGCTTATGCTACCCACTTTTAGCTGTGGATGAATTAACTTTTAACCCACCTTTAACTTTTAGGTGCTCCTACATGCTGGTGCCCCAAGGTATGTGTCTACTGTGCCTAATTGGAAATCTGATCGTGGCTGAGAGCTGCTATTAGTCCAAGGAGCAAAGAACCCAACAGTTATTAATGCAAGGGTGGAACACTGAAAACCATAGAAGGAAGGAACAAATGGACTGTGCCATAGTTGGAAGTCAGACAGTGCACCAGAAGGAATTACATAAGTAATAAGAGTAGGGTGGGGTTTGAAGGAGGAAGGAAAGAGGTAATGTAAATAAGATAACTGGTCTAATTCTCTGCTCCTTTGGCTAAACAGAGGAGCTCTAAGGCCACTTTATCCAGCCCATTGAGGATTCCACCTGCTACTGTGCCACAACCTTCAAGATGGACAAAGTTGATGGGATCAGGTGACCCTGGTAATCACCAGCAACTACAAATGCTCTTAAAAGCTAGAAGCAGCCGCCAAACCTTAGAGCAGTTTTCAGATGCTGTAAGTTATGTCAGGTGCAGGCCCAGCATCTGAGTGTCCCAGATATGCTGGATGGTATAAGATGGGAAGGAACTGCAAAGTTTCCTTTTGTCAAGTATTCGTGGCTGGACTCATGTTCTTTACATGGTCACTCAGTAAGGGCTTCTGTACAGCATGGTGGAATAAAACTATTTTGAAGGGAATAAGCTAAATATATCTCCTGGTATTATATATGTTACCCATTTTTCTAGTGAGCCTGAAGGCACATGGTTCGTCACCACATTGGCCTTTCACATCAGTCATCTCAGTTTTGACACAAAAGTAACAACCGGTGTCTAGCAAAAGGCAATTATTTCTCCATGAAAGCTGACTCTTGAGCTTCTTCTCAGTACAAACTGACAAGGTTTGTTTTCATTGTCTGAGTGACAGGTGTGTGATGGAGGCAGCCACCTGTTAGGGCTGAACTGACCTAAAACTACTTAGTGTGTTTGATTTTAATAGTATGAGGATGTACTTCAACTATTGATTCAGTGATAAAACTACCATTTTGTGTTTTTTTTTAAATTCATTATAGATTGTCTAATCTCTCCAATCCTGTTTTAATAGGGGTGAAATGATACTGCAGTATGTTTTTTTAAGAGTGGGATAGGGACATATTTAGCATGTCAACAAATAGGGAAAGTAGAAGAGGAAGTAGAGATGGCAAGCTTAGGTCAACTCTGTTACAGGTCACCTTTTGCAATTCAAAGCAATACTGTGCAAATTTATGACCATTGAAGCCAGCCATTGGAACGATTTTCTTCCCTGTCTATTATTATTTGCAAATCTGAGAATTTCCAGAATTCCCCATAGGGCTTTCTTCTTTTAAACTATTGTCTGGGATACAGTAGCCAGGTATTCTGGACCTACAAATGAGAGAGTGAGAGCAAGGTACCTAGGGAGTGAATGTGATCTTGTGTGATCTCAGATGACAAGAATGCTGGAATTTGTTAAGAGCTTTTGCCCACAAATATACAGGAAGAGGATTCCGGAAGCAGAACTGTACTTAAAAAGTATTACCCCAGACATTGCTGTTGCTATTACAAAGCACAGAGAACAAACTATTGGCAGAGTGTTGGGGCCTTTTAAAATAGCATGCCCAGTACAGTGTATAAAAGAGGCACATTGTTAACACCAATGATGGAGTCCCAGTGTAGATAAAATGTTGGTTGCAGCTGGTTTATATTTTTACCACTGCATTTAATATAGACCTGTTCTCAACCAGTTTAGATTATATGGGTTTTAATACACTAGGCAACCTGGAGCCTGGTCTGCACTCCAGGTTGAACCTCTCTAGTCCAGAACTCTCTGGTCCAGAAACAATCTGTCATCCAGAATGATTTTAGTTAGCTGGATGTCCACTTTTCATGGGTATAGCCAAGTTTTCTGTGATTCCATAAAGTTTATTTACAGCCACCAGTCCTGACTCTCAGTGTTCTGTGCTGTTATTTAGCTCTAATTTTCCCCAAAATCATTTAAGAGCCCAATAGCAGTGGAAGTGCTGGTAATGCTGCTGGATAATAATATTGACCTCCTGTGATCTGGAAAATTCTCTGGTTCTGAAATGGTCAGGTCCTGAGGGTGCCAGACTAGAGAGGTTCAACCTGTACTACTCACATCATTGCCAACACTGCAGGGGTTGCATTAGTATTAACCAGAGTGGGGAAATAAATCCAGGGCAGATCTAGCCAGTAATGTAGAAACAAGACAGTACTGGTTAATGCTGCTGCCTGAGCATCCAAGAAAAGCAAAGGATGGTATATACCCCATGAAACATAAACATGAATAGCTAACAACAGAAACTCTCTCATTCAAGAAATTGCAGCTATTTCTTTCAGTCCTTTTATCCCAGCCTATCAATAATACCACAGAATATGCTGAGTTGAGCCTAAATACTTAGCTGCAACCTCAGCCAGCACTGAGTAAATTACTAAACTGTACCAGATGGGTCAGATTACATGGAGACATATTGCTAGATTTTATCAATATACTACAGTTTATATCTCTGCACCATCCCTTCTAGTGGCATCACACATGTTGAACAGAAGGAGCGACAAATTAGAGTCCTGTCATACTCCACACAAAAGAGAACCTTCTGAAGAGAGGGTTAACTCAATTTCTCTTAACAAGTCTCTCAAAGGCACCCCATCACCTGTGTAATGTACCACAGATGTTTCACAGTACCTCTTGATTAATGGTGTCAAAGGCAGCTGACAGACCTAAAGAAATAGCCTGGGCATGTGACTCTACCACCCCCCGAAAGAGACTATTGACTAATGCAGCTAGCACTGTTCTTGTATTGCATGAGGGCATGAGGACACATTGACTGAACTCAAGGCATTCTAAGGACTTCAGACTTTGCTAGAATCTTCTCAAAAAAGGAAACTTGGAATAAATGAGAAGAGATTGATAGTGGCAAGATATACAAACATAACAGCATAACATCTTCATAACTCTTTTTTAAAGAACATATGGCACACTAAAGGAAGGAACTCACTATCTTTATCAATGGCACGGCCAGTGATCCTTCTCTGCCCTTCACCAGCCAAGGAGGCTGGAGGTCTGACTCAAAGATGGCAACCTATAGTTCCCCAAGAAACATTTAATGACCTTTGCAGAAACTCATGCAAAGACGACTTAGTACTTGTCCCCTCAAGACATTTTTCTCCCACCACAGAAGCAGACAATTTAGTCCAAATCAGAACAAATTTACCTGTAAACATGAACATTCCCGAGACAAAAACTCAGTTCTGTAAGGGCACATCTACACTTCATGGTTATTTTGGAATAAGCTATTCCAGAGGAAATACTCTGAAATAGCTTCCTTTGAAATAGTGCATCTACACAGCAAACGCCCATCGAAATAGCACCGAGTTATTTTGAAATCGAGCATCTATGCTCATTGGAGTGGGAGCTGTGCTCCCTGGCCTTGGCATAAGTTTGCCTTAGTTCCTTAACCTTCATGCGCACCTGCTCCTGGGTGCGCATGTGGCCGTCGGTGGCTAGGCTGTCGACCATCCAGTCATAGATGTCTGCATTACTGCACTTGGTGCGGAGATCCTGGAGGTTTGCCTCCTCTCCCCAGACCTCAGTGAGGTCCAGGATCTCCGCACCAAACCAGGAAGGCACATGCCTCTGCTGTCCCTGGGCAGGGTCCTGGGAGCTGGCTGCTGGCTCCCTAAGAGCAGAGGAGGGCTCAGTGGGATTGTCCATGGAGATAGTAAACACTGGTCTGGCAGCTGCTATGTGGCTCAGGGCAATCAGCTCCTGCTGTGTGCCACACACTGTTTTCCCTGAGGCTGCAGCTTTAAGGGCTGCAAGGGAAGGGGGACTACAGAGTTTTGATTAGTGCAGACAGAGCAGCCAGCAGGGGCATCTGTGGAATTTCCTGGAGGCCCCTTATTTCAAAAGAACTCCCGCTGCTGTGTAGACATGCCCTAAGTGGGTGGAAACATATTAGAATAACCATCTTCTCTGTCATGCAGAACCGGGTTGCTGTTTGGACCTCTGAAAACCTTTCTTCCTCTCCTTCACAGTCATGGGAAACTTTTCTAAAGCATTTGGGCATATTTTGCACAAGAATTCTGCTAATGATTTAAACTGAGACTCTAGCTGTCTTCCTTTCATCTGTAAACCATGTAAACCTGTGTGCTGGGAAAGAAGGTGTGTAGGGGCCACTTTTTCAATACAGGCTATTCATATAGCGGTTTGTCAGCCAAAAAACCTTCACTAGAGAGCCCTGCTATGCATCCAAATAAGAAACTGTTGGGTATAATTAATTTCTATTCTACCAACCAAATCCACCCAAAACTCAAGATCAAGATGGTTAGCAGTATGAAGTAACAAAAACAAACAAAAAACCCATGTTTCCTAACATTTTCTATTTAGAAAAAAATAGATCAACTGAAGAATTCAAAATACAAGTCCTAACTCCGTGAACATTTCTAAATAATTACATAAACCTCATTACTATGAAGTAACCATAACAAAATAAAATCTTTTTTATTCTTTTAATCTTTTTAGTCCTATTGGTAGGACTAAAACCTTGAGTAGATTTTCTTTAATTTTCTATTTCACATCCCTGCCCTGGAAATAGGTTCTGTATCAATTAATACAATAAATAGAACCACAAAAATATCCCTGACTTACTGATATAAAATGGAAGAACATTTAAACACACTCCATTTAGTTAGTCCAATCTTGCTGTTCTCACCTGATCTTACAAAAGGAAAACTTCTGTTGACTTCAGTGGGTATTTTGTCCACATAACAACTACAAGATTTGGTTCAAGCATTTAAAAAAGTTAAATAAAAATGAAGTCACTTTTAGTGCATTAACTCAGTTCATTTTCTTTGCTTGGATTAAGACAACTTGTCATACTGAAATCACATCTCCACAATAAATGTGACCCTACTTTTTTATCCCACTACAAAAGGCTTCTGGACATAGTGTAGGGACTTGAATACTTTTGTGAGTGAGCAGTAGTAGATCACATATGAAACCCAATATCAGTAGACAGTTTCACTTGAGCTTGCAGAAAGAATTGCCAATCAGACATTACAGGGAAATTCCTTATCCACAGAAAACTTTAGGACATTAATTTGCAGCAAGCTGGTGTAAATCTACAGTGCTCTAGTGTGCCATGCATTAACTGGCCCTGTGGATCCTGCTACCATATAATAACATGCTACAGTGCACTTTGACCTGCTGCTTAAGCTATTATTAAAGCACACATACACATGTACACTTTCCCTTAGTCCTGTAAACCCTTAGGCTACATCTACACTGTGAGTTTTCTCAGCAAAAAATATGCTAATGAGGGACTAATTTGCATGATTTGCGATCTCATTTGCATATTTTCTGCTGATCTGTTTTTGCGCTGGGGTTTTTGCGCAAAAACCCCACCGCAAAAATAGATCCTCAGAAATATGCAAATGAGATCATGACACATGCAGATGAGTCCCTCGTTGGCATATTTTTTGCCGAGAAAACTCATAGTGTAGACGTAGCCTTACATATGTGCACAAAATCACTCACGCATAGTCCCATTGGCTTCACTTTACAGTTAGGTAACCTTGAATATATTCATTTGTGCAGGCAATTGCTAAAACAAGAAGCAGCACAAGAGGGAGGACTTCAGTGGCACTGTTTATATGAGTAACTTATGCATGTAGCTACATTTTTTTTCCTGATCAGGATCTTTCAGATTGTTCAGAATAGAAGTACCATTCGTTTGACAAAGAGATGGAGTCAGTGCAACAAAAGGGGTAATCTTGCATTTGGAGTTCCTGATTTGCAGCCAAGAGAATGTGGGAGATTACTAGAAATGAGTAGCATTTCAAGAAAAGTATTTGACAGTTTTTAAAAATAGGCTCTGATTTTTGGGAATGTACTTCTGGGCTGCATTTTACAGTCAAGTAGTGAGGATAATAAATGAGTAGAGTTATTCCATTTATCCCCCATTCTTCACTTTTACCTATCATTTCCATCAAATCGTCTCCTTTAAAAATTGACTGTTTTACCCATCATAAATAAATATGGATACCTTACTTTCTACTGCAGTCCCTTGTGCTTTAATTCTTTTTTGCAAATAACCTTTCCATCCACAGTAATCAAGGTATCTAACTTTTTGTAAATACTTATATAGTTTAAGGCAAATGCAATTTTTAAGTTAATTTCACAGCACAATTGTGTTCATCTCTGGAATTAAACCTAGGATTTCACAGTGAACCTGGTATTCCAAAATGCTTTGGAAAGAGGAATATATTAATATTGGATATCATCCTTCTGTGGGTGTTTATATGCCATTTCATAACTTGTGTTGCCAATCCTGCAGTCCTCTCAACCAGATAAAACTACTGACTTCAATGAGTCTTTTTTAATCAATACTGCAAAATCAGAATATATATAATTGGCACACAATTTTTCCAGAATGTTTTCATATAAACTCTTCAGTGCTGAGTATAATCAATTAGTACTGTGGTTTTGTTAGCTTTATGATTTTTAAATATAATTTACATATCTCTCAGGCTGCTATTTTAATGATCACAGAATACTACTCAAAATAGAATCACTTTATTAGAATGATCAGTAAAGCAGAACAATACTTCTTTTAACCAAATATCATATTAAAATGGAATAAATTCTTACTGAAGACAGATGGCTTGTTGCTGTGTTCTCCTTAGAAATTTGTCTGTTTGGCCTTAAATAAATAAAGGTACCTTAGGATCTGAGTTATCTAAATCAATTCTGAAGATCTTAAGGATGACCAATGGGGTTGTGCATTGAATAGCTTTAGAATTATTGGCTATTGGATCTTTTGTAATGTGCTGATACAGAAATAAAGAAGAAACTATATTTCATTGAATGGCATATTTTCAACCACACTTTTTTCACACCCAGCATTTCACTGTGTTTTGTTTCATCTGCATACTTTAAAACACAGCATATGGTAAATTCAACAAGCTTTTCACAGGAGTTAGAAATGACAGCAACAGTGTCTCAGGAACATCAGATAAATTCATCCATATATCAAGTTTGGCATTCCAGTATATTTACCTCCCACCACATCTTCCTTTTTATGCACAATCGGACATCACTGGGATTTCTAAAGCTAATTGAGGATATCATATGGCTTCAGAATTCAAAGCCCCTTCCTCCACTATTAGCACTCTAAAGGAAGAATGAGTGTTAAGATTGTGTCATATAAATGTGTAATTGAATGTATTGTAATTAGCACCTGGAGTTTTCCTATCATTTTTAGACACATTGTAATACTATATTGTTTATTGTTCCTGGAAGCTAAGTTTGTGACACATGCTGCAAAGGGGTGGGGTGGGGTGGTACTTAGTGGAAAGAAGGCTTTAGGTGCCAATTTATACCATTATGTCTGTTTTGCTCAGATCTCTGTGCAGACTATATATGTTCCTGGAAGGAAATTGGCTCACCCAATGGAAATTCTCTCTCTTATGATGAGCTCATTCATTTGATCTGTAGAAGCTCCATGACAATAGAGAATAACTTTATACCAATACATAGCTTCATTAACTATTGGTTCTCAATTTTCAAAGAATGTGCAGACTATTATATAAATCTTAGGCATCTACGTATGTTGAGTGTACCATGCGTTGCCACCAAAGCTCAAGAGCATGATTAGACTCAAGGACAGTGAGAAGGGGGAAGACTTGAAAGATCATTCTTTCCTTACTACAGCCTATGTTCTTAATAAAGTAAAAAGGAGAGACCATCTGAAGTCAATATAAAAGGAACTTAGAGTTGTGCTAGCCGCACTGAACCTCACTCAAATGGCTCTGTTCAACAAAATAGTTTAATTTCTCCCACAAATGCATAAGGAAAGAGTTTAAAAATGGAATCAAGAAGTCTTAAAATTAACAAACAATTCAGTTAACTCCTAGTCAACGTAAGATTGAGATCCATAGCCTGCAATGGGGTATTCCACTCACTGGTAGGATGGCACCTTTGCCTAGTAGCTCTGAGTATTAGTTTGTCAGGTCAACACCCCTTCCCATGCCAGCACTGTCTGCTGTTGCCTCTTTCTGACTTGAACGTCCAGCCAAGTCATGAAATATTTTTGTTGCTGGAGTTGGAAAGTCTCTTATCGCAGCAGACTCAAGCATTCTTCCTATTCACTGTTTCATGGCACCACTCCCTCAGGAGATAGCAGGAGATTCCAGGTCCACCCGCTACTCTGGGTTCTAGCACAGGGACCCTCTAATCAGCAACCAAGGTCTGTTCTCTTTTAGACCGTATTGCCTTTCCCTGACCCATGTCCTACCTTCCTGACTTCCTGCCTGTCATGGTTTGCTAGCCCAAATACTTCCCTTCTCCAGACTTTCCAAGACCACCCTTCCGCTTCCAGTTAGGGATGTAACAGTGTTGGGGACCTACCCCTGCTGCGGTTAGGCAGGCAGGCAGCCTGGCTCAAGTTCTGGCTCATGCCAGGTCCAGCAGCTCAGGCCCCATCCTGGATAGGGGCTGCTGCCACCCTTTGCTGCTGCTTCTGTATGAGAGGCAGCAGCGCAGGGCAACAGGCAGCTGAACCTCGATGAAAGCTGGTTTTTAAACTAGTTCCCACCTTGCACCCTACACTGCTGCTTCTGATTCTGAGGCAGCAGCATGGAGTGGCGGGGGGCTCCTTGGGAGTGGGGCTCGAGTACACTGGCTGCCGGCCCCACCCCCAGGGACTATAGAATAGTCGAGTAACCAGTAAGAATTCATGAGGTTAATCGACTATTCAATTAACTAATATTTAACATCCCTACTTCCAACTGCCTGTCTTTAGTCCCAGATTAGCTTGTTCCTCCTCATATGGGCTCTCTTACTCAGCTAGGTGATTACCTGACCACCTGATTACCCTCAGCTGTGGCCCATTAGGTTAATTCGCCCCAATTACTCTGCATTAATTCCTCCTGGGCAAGTAAGGGGTAAACACCACATTACATGTTCTTAAAGAAAATCTGAGATGACAAGATGTCGTCTATCCTATTTCTGCTTACGTAGGTAGTTAACTTCAGCAAGGTATGTTTGGGCTGTTCTACTGAAAAGTGTTAACTGCTATCAAGTGAGTCTTGGATCCAAAGAAAAAGAGCTCTGTGAAAGCTCAAAAGTTTGTGAAGTAGTTTACACTGAAAACTTTCATCGGCATAGGTATATCTTTTGCTGTGTGAAAAATCTGGACCTAGCTCCTGTATAGACTATATTAGAATGACAGAAGACTAAGCATTGAGTGGGATTTTCAAAAATACCTATCTGCTTCTTTAGGTGCCTAAATATCTTTTTAAAATGTAGCCCTTAAGCACCATTGAAACTTTTATCTGATTGTCTCATCCTGCAACACTGAAGATGACAGGAGTTTTGCCAATAACTTCAATGGGAACAGGAGCAGGCCCCTAAGTTTCTTAGTCTCCTTTGAAAATGCCAGCCAGAGTGCATTAAAGGTTCAGTGCCTTACACTTAAAGTAATCCTTTTTTAAAAAAAAAGGAATCCTGTTCTTTCTTCTGGAAATAATTCCTCCTGACTGAGGGTTTTTTGTTTTTCTTTTTTCAAATTGAGAGTGTGTCAGTCCATTTACTTCACTGACATTAGGTGATCCATGCTTGCAGACATTTAGAGAGAAAGGCAGTGATCTAAAACAAAAATTAGGATTAATTTCTAAAATAACAATTTATTTGAAAATTCTGCAGCACTTATAGTGTTTCTGCTTGACTCATCCATTATGCAATTAATTCTGCCAAGAAGGCATGGTTTATTGAAATAGAAGTAAACAACGCAGCAAAGAATGCTACTACCCCATTTTCACTCTTATGCCACATTATATCAGAAAATATTTCAAACTATGAATGTTTTATTGGATGGGAATAATCTATTTGCTGTGAAAATAATGTTTCCTTTTGTCTCAGATGTTAGCTAGCTTTAGGTTATATACCCAAGATGCCCATGTTTGGAAACTAGGTTTTACATGCAGAGTATCTTAAAAACAGAAAAATGTTTCTATAAGCCTTATTCTTCTCACCCCTTGCCCCGTTTTGTGGAATAACATTTTTGAAGATAGAGCTGCAGTGTAGCAGAAATAACAACAATTAATACTGGGGGTGTAGCCCTGAAACTGTTTGACAGCTCAAAGTTATAATCTTCTTGTCAGTCCTCTAATAGCTTGCCTTCTTTTACATGTCTTAAAGCAAGAATGCAGAAAAGAAATCTTTTGCTACATACTTTTGAGGCCCGTACACAGGAATTTCTGGGGTGGGGAGTGTGTTTTTTTTGTAAATGTGGACCGCAAGGTTGCAAACGCACACACGCCTCCCACCCATGGTTCCCCAAGTAAGGGTGTTCTGAACAGCCAGGGGAAGGCAGGAGCAGCACACTGCCCAAGCCTCCCTCCCCCATGCTCGGCCAGCCGGGGAAAGGTGACCAGGGGGAGAGGAGGGCAAGGGGGAATCAGCCCAGTCTTCCCCCGGCCAGCCAGGGCATGGGGGAGGGAGGCTTGGGCAGTGTGCCACTCCTGCCTTCCACCAGCTGACCGGACCACACTTACTTAGGGGACCATGAGAGGGGGGGGGGTTGCACCCTCCACACCCACACACCACATATGGGCTTGCTATATCAAACATTCATCTTTGGGTTCTTTTGTCTTTTACATAGAAATAGTCATCCCTTTCTTGTAAATTTTGATCCTTACATATATATCCCAAATTTTCATGGGGCACACACTGAAACATACAGTGGTTTTCCATTGTTGCTTTCTTTATAAGCCCAGGAATGATGATCAGTGGAATAAATATTTTTTTTTTGTTAGCTGGATTCCCATAGGTACCACTGGATAGATATCAATAGTTAGGCAAAAGTGTACAGTTACTACATGCTTATAGAACCATTTGATCTTTGTTTAAGGTAAAATTTACCAATTTCTACCATGCCATTAATTGTCTCTCCCTTCTGTAACATTTTTCCTCAACAGTTTTCTTATTTCCAAAGGCAAATTACCTTGCATACCTTCCCAGATTATTTGAAAGACCAATTGCTGACATTTCCTGGGCCTGTATATGGGCTAATACTAGGGACATATTTCCTTGTATTGATTCCATATTTCCTGCTAACAGTAAAAAATCCTTTCCTCCCTGATGTTGCCATACTGGCAATAATCAAGAAAATAATTGTTGTCCCATTCCTAATTTTGATAAGGCTGCACTGATAGGCTTTCCCAACTCTTGTATTTCAGCTGTAACATAACTTTGTTTGCCAATATCTCTGCGTTAGTGGCATCCAGTACTCCAACTCTTAATCCAGATCCACCCAAAAGAGTTTCAGTCTTCGGGGTTATTTTCTTATGTTTGTCAATATACCATAATTTTAGTCATGCTGCCCACCCTTTATAGAATGTTTGTTCATATGGGGCACATTGAGGTATGACCTTGGACACATTTAACTCAGTAAGGCCCAGCTCTGTTTGCTTTAAAGATCATATTGGTGATATAATGACTTGCTCTCTGTGATCCAGTTTTACTACACGTAGTCCGTTTAAAGGGCATCATCTTGATTTTTGCAAGGGCTTCCCTCCAGAGCCAGATTAACTACTCTGGGAACCCGGGGTTTGTAGATTTTGTGGTTCTTGCCTTGGACTTTATGTTCTCCATTCTGTATACTAATGGAGTGATGCACATGAGGCTAGGGGGAGCTTTCAGAGGGTTTAGGTTAGGGATGTAAGTGAATAGACAACTACCCAATAAGCCTGGGCTTATCAGGTAGTCTAGTCAAGTTGACTACTCGCATTCCCCACCCCCTTGCTGCCTCTGTTTCAGAGGCAGCAAGGATGGGGGGAGCAGGAGTTGGTGCTGGGGGGAGCCAGCTTAAAAGCCAGTTCCACCCAGTACCATCTCTACAGTGCCGCTTGCCCTCCCCCTCACTGCTGCCTCTATCAGAGACAGCCGGGGGTGGGGGAGGCAGGGGAGTCTGCCACAAAGCAGCCTCTGCTTTGGTTCAAGCATAGATGAGGGTGGAGAGATGTCTTTCATGAGTCAGATAGGATAGATACTATGCCCTCAATCCCCAAGAACACAGAGCTGGTAGTAATAGACCCAACAGAATAAAAACTGTACTATAAAACGAAAAAAAAGTACAATAATCTCCAAGGTACAAATCAAAGTACAAAAACCACAGCAAGTGCTATAATAGAAACACAGATGGAACTGCTAAAACCAGTAACTACTAGTTACTTAAATGTTTTCGAGCATTAGCTATTAAAATAAAAACAAGTAGTGCTATGACATGTATTGCCTAACGTAATACAGAGAAATGATGAAGTGTTCAGAGTAATAAAAGAAATAGAAATAACATTTATAAAGGGGCAAAGCTTTAATTAAGATGGGTTACAAGGACGGCATTAGGGCAGTTGTAACTTTAAGAGCAGTCAGTTGTACCTTTAAGAGCCTTGTATCCGGTGCTACTACGTTTCACCCCAAGAGGGGAAATAAAAATCCCTCTCTGCCCTTCCACCCTGCCTTTGCACACTTGGCAGGTGGTTCAGCCCCCCCCCCCCCCCGGGTAACTGTTACCCCCTTGCCTCTCTCTGTATGGGGGCAAAACGCCTGCACAGGAGCTGGCAGCCAAACCCCAGCTCTGACCCCCCAGAACCTGATTTTTCCCTCTACCCCCTCTTCTGCCTCACCCTAAACTTACTTGACCCCCTTCCCCATCCAGTTAATTTCTGCCCCCTGCTCACACCCTGCCCATCTCCCTGGTACAATTTGCCCTGGAACCTCTTTTTAATGCTTGTAAAGAGCCAGAAGCAGAGTCTGAATCCATGTGACTGCAGCAGCTCTTACTGAGCATGTTCCGTTCCAGTGAACATGCTCAATACACCCTAAGTAGCAACAGTGTGTAAGAATTTGCTTCTGTCGCTACAGCAGCATAGGGGAGGGGCTGACTCCCCCTCCCCTTCACATTTGGGGGACAATCGGGGATTTTCAGGGGGGTATGTTTACCCTTCGCACACCCCCCGCATAGGGGCTGCCTTTGATAGGAGAACAATACTGAGATGGAGTGTATGAAACCTATCCTTGGAAGGGTTATACCTCCATCCTGGCCAATTTCCACTCAAAATGAGGAGAAAATGGTGCTTAGAAAACGAAGAAGGTCTCCTAGCTCTCATTCGCCTTTCTCCATACACAAGAGTAGACTAGGGCTGTGTAGCCCCTAAACCAGAAGGAGACTCTTAATTGTTTGTAGTTAGGTCATGTGGCCAAAAGGAAATATAGGCCTGGATTAGGCCCTGTAAGAAAAGCAACAGAGAACATCTCTGACAGAGAACTTGTTTTTAAGTTTCCCTGTCATCCTTGCTTACAGATTTGGCAATCCCAGGCCCAAGAGAAGTGCCAGTGATAGGGATACCAACTTTCTAATTACACAAAACCAAACACCCTTGCCTCGCTCCTCTTCTGAGGCCCCACCCCCTGCTCACTCCATCTCCTCTCCCTTTGTCACTCGCTCTCCCAACCTTCCCTCACTCATGTACATTGGGCTGGGGTAGGGAGTTGGGTGTGGGAGGGATTGAGGGCTCTGGCTGGGGATGCAGGCTCTTGTGGGAAGGGATCTCCAGGGGGTTTGGAGTGAGGAAAGGGACTCTGGTCCGGGACAGAAGATTGGTGCATGTTGGGGATGTAAGAGCTCTGGCTGGGGGTGCAGGTTCTGGGGTGGAGCTGGGGAGAAGAGGTTCGGGTGTAGGAGGGTGTTCTGGGCTGGGACTGAGAGGTTTGGAGAGTGGGAAGGGGATCAGGGCTGGGGAGGGGGTTGTTCCATGGGGGAGGGTGGGAGGGCTCAGGGGTGCAGGCTCTGGATGGCACTTACCTCAAGCAGCTCCCAGAAGCAGTGGCATGTCCCCACTCCTGCTAGATGGAGGCGCAGCCAGGCAGCAATATGTGCTACCTCGTATGCAGGCACTGCCCCGCAGTTCCAATTGGCTACAGTTCCCTGTCAATGGGCACTGCAGATCCTGTGTGTGGGGTGGGGGCAGCATGTGGAGCCTCTGACTTCTCCTATATGTAGGAGCTGGAGGGAAGACTTCTGGAAGTCATGAAGAGCCAAGGCAGGCAAGGGTCTAGCTTTTTCATATCCCTGACTGTTATGGCTGGAAAAAACCAACAAATGGTCTGGTAGCACTTTATAGACTAACAAAACATGTAGCTGGTATCATGAGCTTTCGTGGGCACAGCCCACTTCTTCAGATGACTGGAGTTATCTCCGGTCATAACTCCAGTCATCTGAAGAAGTGGGCTGTGCCCACAAAAGCTCATGATACCATCTACATGTTTTGTTTGTCTATAAAGTGCTACCAGACCATTTGTTGTTTTTTTCTGTAACAGACTAACTCGGCTACCCGCTGGAGCTTCTGTTGTGGCTGGGTAAATCTAATTTCCTAGACCATCCCTGAGGTTTGAGAACCAATAAACATGATATACAGTACATGTGCTCAGAAAGGTTAGAACCTGTTATAAAGTTAAAGTTAATGTAATATAAATTTAACTGTTAGCCCAATTTTTGATCATTACAATATTGGATTGTTTCCTGAATACATGCAAAAGAGTGTGTAGAATGATAGTAGATATGTAGAGACACTTCCAATAGTGGAAGTCTACAATTATCTTATCAGCTATGTTTATATGGAATGGGGAGGGTTTTGGGGAGTGACTGATGAGACTGTGTGAGGTGGAAATATTAAGGAAGGAAGAACTGCCTTTAAATTGATGCGTTGTGGAAAAGGAAGAGAGAACACAACACAAAAGGAGGTGAAGAAGTGGGATGGAGGAAAAAGAACAATTAAGTTTATTTAGACTTTTCATTGTTTAATAGGTTAATGCCAACTGTATTAAGTTAAACAATACAATAAACAGTAGAGTATGGGATGACAGATCAATGGATGGGTATGCTGATGTTTGTCTTGGGCCACAAAATGTTTAGGGCAAGTCCACACTCCACTTTTGTGAAGAAACTATGCCCTGGCATCATGGTTGTTCTCATACTGTGAATAAATGGCACTGAATAGAGAATTGGAACACATGAAGAAGACAATCTTATATAGAAAGAATGAATGAATCTGATCTAGAACAAAGACAACCAGTTGATTCTGGTCACATACCTCATTGACACAGAGTAAGGGTTCTTAAGAAGCCAAACCAAGTCCGAGGTCTTCAGATGTAGAAAATCCTAAAACTGAATAGTGAACGATCATTAGGGCAATTATCAAACAATTAGGAACGACTTAGCAATATAAGCAATGTAGCAGAGTGGAGAGAGAACTTCATTGCCTGATATTAATAATTATATGTACAATAATGAAGATAATAACAATAATGATAATAATCAGGCATCTAATGTGAAGAAATAGGAAAATAATGAAGAAAATCCAATAACCATATAAAGGCATTAACTTGATGTGCCATTAGGAGACAGGCTTCTGCATAATGGTGCTATTGCACACAGACAATAGCTGATTGAATTCAAGTTCATTAACACCATTTTACAATAAGCAATAGAATTGCAAAAGAAATACAAATACTTTAATACATTTAACTAATTAATGGGCTAATGCGTAGGTAGTAGAATAGCTAGCAGGGTATCATAGACATTAATGCAAGAAAAGGCCATTTCGCTCATCCAGACTAGCATTTGGCCTGAACTTGGAATTTTCAGTTATTGAGAAATTTCAACATTTTTTAAATTTCCCATGAAATTTCCCATAAAGTCCAAAAACCGTTTGTTAATGATATTTCTACAACCAAAAATGCTCCCCAGGTCCTAGCAGCTGCACAGTCAAACTGACGTAATTTTTGCCAGTTTTACTGCTGCTGAAGAGCATTGGTCAGCATAAGTAAAACTGACAAGACTTATGCGGCTACCTGGGCTCCTAGGATCTGTGGCTCTGGGGAAGTCCTGCCATGCTGGCTGTCCCAGGGGATCTTGAACTTTTCAGACCCTTAGGGCAGCCAGCTGCCTGGTCTGCTCAACTCTCAAGACATCTGGCTCAATAACCTAAGACAGTTGGGCTACCTATAGAGTCAGCTGGTCCAGGATGCTAGAATCTCAAGGGGTCCCCAGCCTGGGACAGTCTGCACTGGAGCTGCAGACTATTCCAGGAAGACTCTGCAAATCTAGCCCAAGACTTCCAAGTTCCAGCCTTCATAGTAGAAAACCTAGAAACCCTTAGACCCTCCCTCTCCTGATGTGAAGCCAGGAGCCTGAAAATCCTGTGGGCTCTGAGAGCTTCCAGGCCTCCCAGCACTGAGTCCAGAGCCAAGCCCTAGTCGAATCGTGGATCCTGAAAGGCCTGCAAACCACTAGAAACCAATGTCATGATTCAACAAAAGTTAATCAGACCCTAAATGCTCTGTGAAACATTTCACGTTCAATGAATTATCATTAGTCAACAAAACTGTTTTGTTGGAAAATTTCGAGCTAGCTCTAATCTAAAACTTTAGAGTATTCTGCATAGGTCATCTGTTTGCTAGGACTTCTGAACACAACCTCCTCTAACTGTGCCCAGACTGTTTTGAAAACACTGAGAAGAGGCTGAGAATAAGTTCGGGGGTATTTCCTATGAAATACAGTCTGGTGTCTGAATGCACATTAAGAACAAAACAAACAAGCAAAGCTTGTCCCCCATCTGTAGGTGCACTAATAATTATTTAGTGCACAAAGGATGACCATCCAGTAGCAACAGCCACCCCCAGGCCACAAAACTCAGAGGGAAAAATCAGCCAATAATTTACACTGTTGTAAAATTAATTCTACTCTCTTAAGGCACAGCACAGAAGGGGAGCCCCTCTTTGGCTGCAGTTCCAGTATGAGAGCATCATAGACCCTGCTGTGCCTGCAGCTTGCTTGGTAGGAGGCAATCGCTGTGGTCCATCAACCCTATCAGACTAGTCATACTCTGTGCTTAAATTCAGCTGCTTACTAGGCTCTGTTGAGCACAGGGTGTATAGACTCCACTGGGGACTTGACAAAGCCTGAGGCTCCTATATAACAGGATCACACTGCTTCTGCTGCATGCACAGCCCTCCACTCCCAGAGAGGGAGCAGCAGGCCTTTTCCTTTTAAAAAGAAAAGGAACTCAGGCATTGTACCTGTGTCAGATTCCCTGCTTTTCATATAAATTGTCCCCTTCTGTGGGCATGCTGTTTATTTCCTCTGTCTAGGTGTTTGAATTTACATGCTTTTGCTTTGACTCTGCATTCACTCTATACAGATCACTCTCCTTCTCTAATTAATCATGTTTAAATGTTACAGAAAAGCGAGAGGCTTCGAAGGAGCTGTGGGCCTCATTGTGCTAGACACTTTGCAAACATTTAATAACAGAGAGAGTCTTTGCACTGAAGAGCTTACAAGCTACAGAAAGATGACTGACTGAATGTGAGAGGAAAAATAGCTGCACAGAGAAAAGGGTCACACAGGGTATGTCTACGTGACAGGGAAGATCGAAACTGCTGCTGTTGATCTTCTAGGGTTCGAATCAGTGGGCCTAGTGAAGACACGCTAATTTGAACTGAAAGGGGCCCTCCGGTCGATGCCGGTAGTTCTGCTTCCATGAGGAGTAAGGAAATTTGAAGGGAGAGTATTCTCACTTCAACTTCCTGCAGCGTGGACCATGCCAACAGTCGAGTTAAGGTACTTTGACTTCAGCTTCACAATTAACACAGTATCTTGTGTCCAATAATGTATCTTAATTGGACCTTGGCCCATAGTGTAGCAGAGATGGCTGGCAGAAAGGGGGAAAGAACTGTAGTGACCCAGGAAGGAATACAAATGAAAAAAATCAAACATCTTTAAAATTCAGTTTCCTTTAAAGCTAGATACAAACACTGTTTGCATATAATGGTATGCTTATTGCAGGGCACCATTACCGGGTGGAGTTCAGCTTGTCCAGATACCTCAACTGTGCATTGCCATAAATTAGTAATTTAATGTTTTATGGATTTCTTTTCATTTTTATGAAAGTCTGTTTTAATGTGTGTTTGAAGAGTAACTGCAACATTCCTTTAAAGTTTATACCCATATATTACGGATACATGCTCTCCACCTTAACTCTACATTAACAATTTTTATTAGAATTATGTATTATTTGTAGTATGGTAGAATTCAGAGACTCCAATCAAAATCAAGATCAAGATCCTATTGCTCTAGATACTGAAGGACACAGTAAAAATCAGACTCTTCCCTTGGAAATGAAAAGCTGAAAGATCTATGTAACACTATCACTCATATCACCCTGCTGAATGAAGTACACTGCCCACCTAAACTTAACATTTAATTCTGAGATATGGCCTCATTTTGACATTCTGTTCACTCCTGACCTACCTGTGGCCAGTTTCTCTCTCAGATATAGGAGTAAATTAAAAGTGCATTAGCTCACTGGTTAGATACCTTCTCTACTGTTAATGTTTAGTTATAAGTAGAGAGGCACAGATTCCCAGAAAATACCTGATCAGAACAGGGTCAAGAAGGAAGTCATTTTTCTCTAGAGAAAAAAAAATCCTAGCTTGGCCTTGGAGCTGTCAGTTACTGAGATAGAAAAGATACCTTATGCATTCTCATGGAACCTTGAGATGATTTCTCTCATTATTCAAATTAATTTGAATTGATTTTACTTGTTGGGAACTGTCTATTTTACTGATGAGCAACGAGATCTTAAATTTCAGTCTCTTCTTAGCTTGGGTTTAGGGGTTAGAAGAGAGTAAGAGCTACAGACAGAAAATTGTAAGGTAAGGGGAAACAGAATAACAAGATAGAAAAAAGGAAGAGAACAATATAAAAAAAGTAACCAAATTAGAGTAGTTGACATGTGAGAGGAAGGACATTTAAAAGTGTCAGTGCAGCAATGAAAGGGAGTTTAATAAATTTTATTTGATTACACTGCAAAAATAAGATGAGACAAATTGACCAAATCTAATAAATTTAAGAGTTTTTGTTACTTATCTATGACTGTAAATATCCCAGCTGCCTTACAAACAAGGGTATGAGTGACAGATAAATTCCTTTGGCCAGAAGTTGTTAGCTCATAGCTGAGTCTTTGCCACGGATAGAACTGGTCACATAGCCTTTGAGATAGTTTGGTCTCCTCAACAGGTAACCATCCTGTGAGTGTCTCTGTCTCCATCACCTCTCTCTGAGGATGCGTCTACACTGCACCATTATTTTGAGATAACTAGCGTTATTCCAAAATAACAATACAAGCATCTACACAACCATTCTGCTATTTCGAAATAATTTTGAAATAATAGACGCCTTATTCCGAAATCTGCACATCTCATTCTATGAGGAATAACACCTATTCTGAAACAGCTATTTCGAAATAAGGCATGTGTAAATGCTCCACTTTTCTGCTATTTCACCAGGGCCATTCTAAATTATTCCTCTCCAGTGCCTCCTGGGCTCTAAATCGAGATAGCATATCTATGCTAAAGGGAAGCCTCAAAATTAGTCTGAGGCAGGCTTCCCTAATGTAGATGTGCTATTTTGAAATGAGCTATTTTGGAATAGTTATTCTGAAATAGCTTATTTTGAAATAAGTGTGCAGTGTAGACATACCCATAGTTGAGCAAAATTTCTCTCTGTGGAGTATCCTTCCTTCCCTCATCACTGGATGGTTCTTTGTTTCCATGTGACCTTTCAAAGGCTCACCTAAACCAGCAAGGGGTTGTGTCAGTATCTACACTGGGTGCAATTGTTCTGTGCAGCTTTGGCCCCGAGCTCTGACAGTTGCATGTTCACAGCATAATGGCCTCACCCATGCTACTACACTAACACCCCTTCCAGTCTCCCCAAAACTGTCTCCCCTGAAGTGTCCAGTCCCTCTCAATGGACCCTTGGAGCAGTTATCAAGTTCACTGCTTCCAAAAAGCCAGAAAGCACACCAGCCTGCTAAATTAGCTGAGATTTTGCCCATTCCTTTAATATACAGCACTGATATGGTTTTGTAAACAAGCTTATTAACAACAGAACCTTGATTAAGTGGTACCTAGAAGAAGACATAATGATCAAAATACAAAGAGTAGTAAATATATGCTTCTATTCAGCACAAGCACACATTATAGTGACCAAAATGTGTTACAAGGGTTGTAAGCATGCTAGAATCGTTATCCAAGCTTACATGCCAAAACCTGTTCCTTTGGCAAGAAGTCATCTGTTCCCTCAATAGCAGTCCCTGTGGGGAATCTGCCCTCCCACCCTCCACCCCGGCTCCTGTTCTACTGATCATGAGTAGTGACTGGCTTCAGACACAGCCACCAAAAAGCCTAGTTGGAAAGGGCATTTCCATCTGGTGCAGCTCTGTAAATCGCCTGGAGATCCTTGGGTTACACTGGAGTGCTCCCCCAAAGCGTGGAATTGTAGTTTAAATAGTCAGTCTGGTAATATGGCATGTGCATTGAAATACTTTACTATTTAAAAAAATTACTAACATCACTAGTGATAAATGGTTGAATTTTGGACTATTCAATTCAACATGTAAATGAGTGTGCCAGGGAAGAAGGATCAGAAGGGGGAATATGAAGGAAAAGCTACATTAATGTCATGACTGGGTAAATGATCTCTTCTAGTTCCTTAATTAACTACAACTTTTGCTAAAGAATCTGAAGGAAAAACCTTCAAGCCTTACAGTCTGTCATGTATTTGGTAAACTCATCAGAGTCCTTTATATCATTATAAAACTGCTGATGATTAAAAAATGCCTTTTATCAGCTGAATTACACCACCCAGATTAAAAAAAAATTGAAGGTTTTTTTTACACAAAAGCCAACAACACTTCACTGTAGAAAATTAATACTGAGGCTATGTCTGCACTACCATCTATGTCGCTCAGGGGTATGAATAAGCCACCCCCCTACGTGACAGATATTATACCAACCTAAGTGCTGGTGTGAACAATGCCATGTTGGTTGAAAAGCTGTCCCACCGGTGGAGCTGTTATCCGCTCATTGGAGGTGGATTAATTAAATTGACGGGAGAGTTCTTGCCCATTAGCTCAGCATGGTTACACTAGATAGTTTACTATGGCAGAGCTGCATTGGTGTAAGTTCTCCAGTTTAGCCATAGCTTGAGTGCAGAATTAAATAGTCTCTATCCTACATCTCTTGTTCATGAGTGGCCCTTACTCACAGTAGTCATAGTGAAGTCAATTGGTAAATCATTGGCATAAGGATTACTCATGTACAATGGTTTGCAGAATTAGATCCGATAGATGCTAAAGCTACAGTGAACATGATCCAGCACCTTGAAACTGGGAGAGGGGTGGTTAGGTCACTGACTTTATGGAAAGAGAATCAGGCGAGTATTTATTTACTAAGTTTGTGCTTTTTAGACAAGTAGTACTAGTGCACAAATACAATTTTTTTCTTCTGAAGTCCATAGAAAGGAATTCAGTAATTTTGTGATTCTGTGTGGCTACCAAAAATAGCAGAGATAAGACAAGTGTTTGTTTTTTCTTCTGTGTGCAATACAATAAAATATTAACTGACAGTCCTGTGAGCAACGTGAAGTTGATTTAATAGGTTTGTGTTAAAGCAACTGAACTCTCCATATATGGCATTTGCTAGAGTGAGAGTTGTACATACATTAGCACTGGCATGGATATTCATAATCTCCTTCAGTTAAATCACTCATGATTTATTTCCCTAATATTAAACAAGCGGGAGCGGGTATAGGAAGTTCATGAATTTTGAAAACACTATTGGAGAGAATTATTGTGAGGAGAAATCTCACAAATGTAGATCTTCCCTCAGAAAGGCTAACTTTGTTAAAACATTGAAAGAAATGAATGAGCTCACATGAGCTTGCAGATATTTTACTGAACAGAAATGCTGCTAATTTAAACTCATGAAAGAAATTGATGGTAATAATAGGAGCCTTCCTTACACTTTTCTTTGGTATGATTTATGGCTGATGTATTGTAACAATGACTGCAAAAATCTAATTAGAGTTTGGATTGTCATCATTTTCATACTAGTTTTTCTTTTGACTCTAACACAACCCATAAAATTGAGATGATTTCTAGGCAATCCTTGGTACTTGTGCTGTGGTGTGCTCCACATTCTTGCCCTGGGAGAGTTGAATTAGGCTTGTTGCAATGTTTAATTTGTGTTGGGGCTGAGTCTTGGCACCTCTAGGCGTGTGGGATCAGTTATGACAATAAAAATATTGTTTGACACCTACCACCCCTTTCGTTACAAATTGAGCACTGGCCAGGTGGGCTTAATCAGCCAAGTGAACTGCAAATGGGGCCGATGTAAGATGAGAAGAAGATGCTGATTAGAAGGAAGGTCAGCTGAGGGCAACAGTTAGGGCTTCTAGAAAATCAGGAGGCTGACACAGCATGGGAAGTGGTAGGAAGAAAATCTGATGTTTTTTCCTCTGTGTGGTAAAGGGGTTAGAGGATGCCTGATGAAGTTTACCTAGAAGATGTAAGAGAGAGGGGTGGACTAGGAAGTCTGGAGAAGAAAAGGCTTGAGGAAGGATGGTAGGAAATAGTCCAGGGACAGCACTGTAGCTGCAGGCTGTCAGGCCCTGGATTAGACTCCGAGTAGAGGGTGGCCAGGGTTCCTCTGCTATTCACTGCAGAGCAGTACTGCATGGGACACTGAATGGGAAGGCTGCCCAAGACACTGCAGGAGTGATAGTCAGGGCCATCAGTGGCTGCAGGACGGGTTGTAGGGAGGGCCACCCAGAAGAACAGGGAAGGGGCATGAAGGGGCACCCTATTAAGCAATTAGAATTTTGGTGGGGGCACAAGGGGGTTGGGTACCCCCTGCATACTACCATGTGTCACCTATGGTCAGGGCAGCAGGTGTAAGGACTGTCTGATGCTGCTGGTGCAGAGGGACCAGCCTAGAAAGGGAATTGCCCAGAAAGGGAACACAGTGATGTAGCTGGAAGGCCAAGTCATGAAGCTGTGCTGTGACTGTGAGCTGGATGAGCAATGGTGGCAGAGAACAAAGGGGTTCTGAACTGGGCGTAAAGAATTGCCAGGAGGTGGTGCTGCCCGGTGGTGAGTAGAGCACCTTGTGCCTATGTGATTCTGCTGTAGATCTTTGCAGATTGTAACCATGTATTACTTTTTAAAGGAAGGTTGCTCTTTTGCCAAATGATGCTTTTGTCAATAATCCAGAATATCACTCATATGGGCACCAGCTGGGAAAATTAAAATTGAGACAAGTTACAAAAGCTAGTAAATCAATATTGTGTTGAACTGCTGTGAAAAGAAATCTTTGTACAGAACACCAATTTCCACCTAAGACTGGGTTTCATCACTTACTACTGAAAAGGTTGTTTGTTTCCCTCCTTTCTGTGTGTATTCTCCTGCTCCTTTGTGTATTGCTTTTGTGATCTGTGCTCTGGCTTGTTTTGAACTATAAATATAGCTGAAAAGAGCCAATTTAAGGTGGGAGACCAGGCAAAAATGGTCTGATGAAAAGGCTGAATTGAAGTAACAGAATACCCCTTTCCAGCACTTGGTGGGGGGGAATCTAAACACATTTGGTGCAGCTGTGTGGACCTACCACTTTGCTGTTCCTAAGAGGAAAAAAGTAGCAGTCTTATTCTGGGGGCAATTCTGTGAAGGCAGGTCATCATGATGATCACCACCTGGGGACTGAATAAGAACCATCTGAGCTCTTCAGAACTATCTAAAAGTTGGAAATGCTCCAAATGCTGACTATAGCAGAGTGTCATACTCTGTGGGTCAGTCCCAGAGGGAATGCCTAATATACTCTGAATTCTGAAATCCACAGGGATTTCAACAACTTCCAACCCACCATCAACCTTAGCCTGGACCAGTCTACACAAGAGATCCACTTCCTTGATACTACAGTAGAATTACATGATGGCCACATTTCCACCACCTTATACCAGAAACCTACCCACCATTATACTGATCTACATTCCTCTAGTTTCTATCCAAGACACATTTCCAAATCAATTGTTTACAGCCAGGCCCTAAGATACAACCAGATTTGCTCCAATCCCACTGACAAAGACAAACACCTACAGGATCTCTATCAGGCATTCTTAAAACTTAAATACCTACCTGGGGAAGTGAAAAAACAGATTGACAGAGCCAGACAAGTACCCAGGCATCAGCTTCTTCAAGATAGGCCCAAACAAACAACGGAACATCGCTGGTCATCACCTACAGCCCCCAACTTAAACCCCTCTAGTGCATCATTAACAATCTACAACCTATCCTGGAAAAATGATCCCTCACTCACAGGCCTTGGGGGACAGGCCAATCCTCCCCTTCAGACAACTCCCTAACCTCAAACATTCTTTCCAGCAACCATGAGGTACACCTCAAACATACTCAGCCAAGAACCCACCCCTGTAATCAACTCCAGTACCAACTTTGTCTACACATCTATACAAGCAACATCATCACAGGACCTAACCACATACACCACCACATCAGAGGCTCATATAATTGCACATCCACTAATGTGATCTGTGCCAGCAATGCCCCTCTGCCATGTATATTGGCCAAACTGGACAGTGTCTACGGGAAAGGATTAATGGACACAAATCAGATATTCAAAATGGTAACACACAGAAACCTCAAAGGGAAACCTGTTGGGGAAACATTTTAACTTGCCCAGGCACTCACTAATGGATCTAAAAGTGACTATGCTATTACAAAGGAATTTCAAAAACCATCTGGAGAGAGAAGCTGTAGAACTTGCCTTCATCTGCAAATTTGACACCTTTTAATCAAGGTTTGAACAAAGACATGAACTGGATGGACTGCTGCATTCAACACCCTAATGACATCAAAAGCTAAATAATGGGCACTTACAGTCCACTCTATGAGCCTCATTTAGTACAGATGCTTTAAATGACAACTCTCTTTTTCCTTTTCTTTCCTTCCTCATTCCCTCTCTTTCTGCTATTTATTTGTACCTCTGGACCCTTGCTCCATTCATCTGAAGAAGTGGGTTGTGCCCACAAAAGCTCATGATACCATTTATGTTTTTGTTAGTCTCTAAGGTGCTGAAGGACCATTTGTTGTTTTTTGAGTTGCAGACTAACAGGCTACCCCTCTGATACTCTGAATAGTGAGCTACATACTGACAGCATTCACGCATTCCTGGAGCCATAAGTAACTGATATCTACTATTTCATATGTTAACATACAGCTATGTTCAACTCATTGAGTTTAAGGCCAGAAGAGAACACCAGATCATCTACTATACCCTCCCACACTTCACAGGCCACTAACATCACCCAGCTAGCTTCACATTAGCTTACAATTAAAACAGATTAACTTTGAGTGACTCAAATACATCTTACTGTGTACATTACTAGTCAACAACTAAGGGCGTGATTCTGCTAGGGAAGTAGCTAATTCTGATGTTCCAGGACTCCACCATGACTGTTGCTGTAGCAGCTGGCAGGCCATCAAGCAGCACTGGAGCAGGATCTTCATCTTACCAATAGTCACATGTTCCTTTCACCTTGCATTCTCCTTCCCCAAATTCCCTCCATCTCTCTGTTATATACATTTGTCTTAAAATCAAACTCTGATCCTGCAGTTAGATCTGCAGTGGCAGACCTTTGCACTGAACCCTGTGGGCCTCCATCCACCTACAAAGATCTGCTTGATGGATTAGGGGTTCAGATGAGAGGTCCTTTAGGGCAGGGACTATCCTTTCTCTGTATTTGTGGAGTACCTGCCGAGTACCTACCAGGTACTACTAATAATCTCTCTCTCTCTCTACATCTATCTATATATAGATAGATGTAGATGTAGAGAGAGAGAGATTTTCCTGGTGGATGACAGAAGGATGTCATCATGTCATTGGCACCAACAGGCTCTCTCAGTGAAGTGAAAGTGGTCAGAAAGATGGGGGTAGGTAAGCCTAGAGAGCAGAGGGTACCTCTTGTAGTAAAGTAATAATAAAACTAACACTATAGCAAAGCATCAGAGAAAATTAAAAATTCTTATCTATATATCAATTTTTACTTTTATCAGCTGGTTCTTGTTCCTAGTTTCCTGGTCACCCATATAACCCTCAGATTAATAGCTCTTAGGAGGAGTACCTGAGGTGAATTATGTTTAACAACTACGAGATTTCCACTCCGCCACTGTTGTGAATGCATTTGTATGTTGGAAAGGCAACACAATCAACATAGAAATAAGGGGGGGGTCCATCTTTTCCCCCCAAAATGATGTCATTAGGAAACCATCACTTGCCAACAGATACTACTTGTTTCTGGGCCTGATAGGTCAATTATACTACATCTATAATGTGTGACACTATTGAAGCAAATGAAGCCATGCTGCATAACAGTATAGATGCAGGTCCTGTTGCTCTATAGAGATTACTGACTTCTCTTATGTCACAGTGCTGACCATCTGTGTGTGTGTGGAGGGGGAGTAATGCTGATTCTTGCTGAGTTATGTTTGGGCAGAATGTGCCACTATTTATTCTGCATTTCAGGCAGACTGTCAACACTTAGTGTGACTCCTCATTATCACACTGCAAATGGAAATTACTTTCAAGTTTTGAGATGACACTTTAGACAGACTGTATTCACTTTTAAAAATTGTCCTTTTAGATGCTATTGCTTATATTCTAAATGATTTATAATTAATTTTTTTCATATCTTTAAAGATGGCTTTTATACTATACATACATTCACCCAGTTCTGCCTTCCATGAAACGATTGTGCATTCCATTGGCATCAGTGGAGATGTGTCCCTAAAAGGAAGGGGCAGAAATGGATTCAATATATGTAAAGAGTATGACCAGATCCACTGATGAAGTGACAAGGTGGGTGAGGTAATGTCTTTTATTGGACCAATTTCTGTTGGTGAGGGACACAAACTGTTCAGCTGTGACATTCTAACCTGAAGAGTTGTACAGCTCAATGCAAGATTAGATCATTTACCGTAACTATCCTGCATATAGAACTGTTGAAGTAAATTTGGTTACTCCAATATACACCAATTGAGGAACTGATCCTCTGTCTTATTCTGTGATATTAACACCACTTTAAATAATCAAAACAATGATTTTTTTAAACCAATATACTTTGCAGGATTTTTAATATTTAGTATTTGAACTTCATTTAGCTTAACCTGATAATATCCTTGTCAGTTTCTCTTGTATCTGTACAATGCTGCAGTGTTCTGGGTTGCAAGCCCTGCAGGGAAATAGTTGTAGTTGATGGGATTAAAAACACTACACTGGAGGTTAGGTTCTATAACAATTACCCTTCCACAGTTAGTAATTTGCAGAACCTACCGTGAGCATTTTAAACTATTCCAGTGTCCTTCATTATATATTAAGCCAGCGTTTCTCAACCTTTTTTTTATAAAGCATCACTTTAAAAAAAATTGAGTACCCCCCAGTACCTACAGCTTTCAGACACACAATTTTTTTTTCTACCATTGCAACACATTTGTTTAAACAACTTAATTGTAGCTGGGCGAGTGATGACATTTTTGGGTGTAAAAAGTACCAAAAAATTAAAGCGCTGTAAAACGTAAAACAAAAATTCAGTTTTCTGCAAATTTCAGTTGTGATGACGTACCCCCCAGACTTCTCTCAAGTACCTCTAAGGGTATTCGTACCACTGGTTGAGAAACTCTGTATTAAGCTGTAAGAACACATTATCTCAAACATGAACATTTTCCAGGCAGCTTTTTCCATGAGGGTTTTCTGTGGTATTTTACTTTGCAACAAGAAAAAAATATCAGTTTGTTTTATGTATGTGATCAGAAATCTGCCCATCTCATCCATGCTCTTCTGCAAATACATGCCCAGAGTTACACTGAAGGTATAAAGCTGTAGTTTCATGATAGGAAGATGTGGAGGTTCTACTTTCTAGCTGGAGTTCCTAGAGATAGTGTGTTTCTCTCTCAAGTCACTTACTTCTCTGGTCTTTGAAAAACTACTGCATATGCTGGGCCCATTTCCTTCTTTCCCTTTTTTTGGGTGGACTAGAGAAATGGGCCCAGAGCAGTTCTGGTGCACAGGAATCAGAAGGACTGTGACTGGCCCCTGTGTATGTACTATGGTGGAGAGGGGGAAGGGATGTTGGTGCTTCTAGCATTCTCCTCCCTCACTAGCACAGGTCAGAATTTAGTCCATGTGCTGTCAGAAAGCTCTCTTCTCTGAGTCTGCTCTGTCATGTTACCAAATTAATTTTAACAATAAAATCTACTCCTACATATTCTGATCCCATGTAACCTAATTTATTATTCAGTTTCACTTGACTAGGCTCCTGTTTTAATGGGATCATAAATTTGCCGTTAATCTTTTATTGTATTCCATCTGCTCTCAAGATGACTTGTTATTCCTTGACTACTTGGTATAGTGGTAGTGGCTAAACAATCTTCTTGCACTCATTCTCTGCATTTCCCTATTAAGTTTCAGAGCATTCAGTCCTTAGTCATTAAACTCACTGAATTACACCATTTCAATGCTCACTTCCTTTTAATCGTAGTTATCCTGTTTTGTTTTGTTTTGTTTTTTATTTATTTTTTTTAGATTGACTTAGCCCAATACTACAAGTTGCCATCACTGAAGTTGATGGAATTACTCACATGCTTAAATATAGGCAAATGCTTAAGCATATTTTGCAGCAGCTGAACTATAATCATTCTGTATGTATGTGATGTGCTTTTATCTTAGTTACTTTAGGCAGCTATAAAATGCAAGATATCTTGGATTGGCTACAATGGTTATTTTCTCTCGAATGCAGAAATCCGTGTTGCTGTAGTGAATGGTTCGTTTTTCCCCCCTAGGCAAGGTGCAATGCAAAGACTAAAAATTCTCCATCTGTGTTATAACAAAGAATACTGTGACTTGTGCTTTTAGCATCTTTCATCCATGCATCTATACAGGCTACAGATTCATACTTTATGCCTTGTCACACCCCTTGCATTCTCATTGTGCAGACAGGAAAAGCAAGACTTAGAGAAGCTAATGCTCACATTTTCAAAACCAATCACTAACGTTGGGCATTTCAGTCGCATCAACAAGTGCCTGATTGTCAAAACTGTGGGGCATCTGCAACTCTATCTGAAGTAAAGTAGAAGCTGGCTGCAATCTGCACCATTGAAAAATTAGGCCCCTCAGAGTTAAATTTTCCAGACTGCCTGCTATCTTTAGGTGTCTCCAATTGTCTTGCTCAAGATTGAATCAGACAAGTTGGCAATAAGTCCTTTGGGTTCTACCTTTCGTATCTCTAAAGGGGTTGAATAGCATGGTAACTCTAGACTATCCTGGCTTGTGGTCACCAGATCTAACCAGTAAAACAGTCACTTCAGTTTAGTTGATGGAGATGGTGACAACTTAGTTCACAAGTTCAATCCTACACCTTTAAGCACTGTTAGGGGAGGGACGGCAATCCCTAGTGCACAAAGCTTGGAACCCTTTCCCTATGCACAGTGGCCTTGCCTGTGTAACCACCGGTTGTGAACAATGGAAGTCACTTCTTCCCCCCGCCCCCCGATGAGGCCTGTTGCTGAGCTAAGAGAGGCTATTTGGCAGCTTTCAAAATGAAAGTTAGATTAGGGACGGAAACTTGTTTAAAGCTTCCAATTCAGTTTCTTAATGTAAGGGAGGGAGAGAGGAAGAGCAGGAGATGGCTGGTGGAAGCAGCAGTCTGGGGGAGGGACACTTCATCCTGGAAGCTTTAAATGGAAAGGGAAATAGGGAGGAGTATAGATAAGCATTTCTCCCTCCCCAGCTTCCCTTTTGTTTTTCCCATTTAACATAATGAGCAGTCAGTTTCTCTTTTCCTCTTTCATAAGGAGATCCCAGCGGTGTACTTCTACACAGTGGTGCACAGCTGTAACACCAACCAACCACAATATGCTATCTATATTTCTTAGACACACCAGTAACTGTGGCTGAGACATGCAGCTTTAGGAGCTCATTAGATGTTGCTTCTTCGCTGGTCTCATTTTTCAAAACTCTTTGATTCTGGGCATTCATAGACCTCCTTTCTATAAAGCTGCAAAGGTATCTTTGTCTACTTTTATCCCCCAAAAGCCTGTGAGCAAAATAGAATTTGGGCCCCTCAGACACTCTCTCTTCTCCAGATACAGGAAGATTAAAATGCTCCTAGATCCCAACAAAGGCTGCCATTTGTTCCACTGCTGAGAGTCAGAGTAGGCAGTGGTAGATTTAGTGCTTCCAAAAATCTGGAGAGGAGCTGCGTCAGCTAAACAATGTCTCATATTCCAAACACCCTACATGTCTAGCTTTTAAAACTAGTGGAAAGTGCACTCCCAAAACTAGATACAAACCATCACTAGGCTGGGCGCTGGAGAAACTTTGTGCTCAGCCGCAGCAAGGGGGAAGGTGCCTCCTACTTCCTAGAGTGTGTGGGGCTATTTACAGTCTGCCTTGGCTGCAAAGATAGTGGATTTGTTTTAGGGATGCAAATTTGGAAAACGTCAGAATGGAAAATAAACAGTAGCTGGGAATCCTCAGGAGTTTGGAGGGCCCTCTAGTAAACAAAACAAAAAAGGCTCTAGGGATATTCAACATACAGCTTTTGAAACTCATCTGTTTGGCTGAAATGAGAAACCCCCCATCCATAGACACAACACTCAAAACTATAACAAGGAATTGTGTGGTTCCAAGCTACACTGATCCTTTGGTATAATTCCTGCTAAAAATCCAAAATTATTCTTACTTCTACTCAATGAATTAAATTCAAACTGCTGCTATAAATTTCACTTACTGGGTTTCATTTTATTACGTCCAGCTGCTGATGTTTGCTCACTGATGGGAACAAATAAAACAGCAACAATTTAATTGCAGAGTCTTTTTTTTTTATGGCCTGATATTTTTTTCCTCTGTATCCTTCATGCGAAATAAGATATAAAAGCAACTATTGAAAGAATTAGCCATGTTTGAACTGGATAAAAGGAGGCTGAAGGGATACATAGCTGTAAAGTTATGTACAAGGATGATATAAATAAGGATGAATTATCCTTATTAATTAATGAGGACAAAGCAATGACTCAAGGTTAAAAGTCTACAAGAGGACTTTTTTAGTTTTCCCTTTGAGATGATGAGCTACAATACTCTCATTAGTATGAAAGCTATTTTAGACTATACTGATGTGTAAATATGTATTAACTAAGTGCTACTCGAATGCTCTGGAGAGGCTACAAACTGGAAGAGTCAAAGTGGAACTAGACACCTCAAAGAATAATAGAGTAGATCTTAGCTACTTAACTCATTAGCTTGGTAGGTATGTTATGCACTTAGGGCTGTGCATTTTGAAGCCAATGGCAAAACTTCCATTGACACAGGATCAGCTCCTAAAAATGAAGTTCAACTGTACCCATGGCATTTTTGTGTCTTGGCGCTATAGAATCTTAGATCTTACAGAGCTGAAGTCTTTAGTTTCATTGGATTATGTGTGTGGCTAAGGGGAAAAACTCTTTTCTTGGTTTGACACAGAATGTTAAGAATGAAAATACTATCAAATAACGATAGAAGCTAATCTAGGAGTGGCCTCTTAGGTCAATCAATCAGTGATTTATTAACAGTGACTTACCATGGGCAATGCACAAAAAGTGAAAAGCATTACAATAAAACTAACTAAATCCAATGTCAAAAACATATAAATAAGACAAAGGACCTACATCTTATTTGATCACTGTATCACTTGATTTTTTCTTATATTAGCAGCTGAACCATACCAATAGGGCAATGGCTCAGAACATACAAACATTGTCAGTTCCTAACAAATATTTTATTGTCTGAGAGGTCATAAGAAAAAAGGCACCTAGAACAAACACAGCCATTTTGATTTCATATGGCTGTACAAATTTCAATGAAGTAAATAGAGGGCATGACTTCCAGCTATCCTAATCTGCATGAACAGAAGTGGTTACATTAGTCTGTCAGTATAAAGACTTCTACGTAACATAGCTGCCTCAACTGAAAATGGAGAGCTGTAAAGGTCTCCTTATTGCAAAAACTATCTAGCATGCCAGTGTATCTCTTTGACAAGAGGGAACCAAGCTGCCATATTTGAAATAGAAACAACAGGGCTGTGTCTAGACTGGCCACTTTTTCCGCAAAAGCAGCCGCTTTTGCGCAAAAACTTGCCAGCTGTCTACACTGGCCGCTTGAATTTGCGCAAGAGCACTGACGTGCTAATGTAAGAAATCAGTGCTTCTTGCGCAAATACTTTGACGCTCCCGTTCGGGCAAATGTCCTTTTGCGCAAAAGGGCCAGTGTAGACAGCTCAGTTTTGTTTTGCGCAAAAAAGCCCCGATGGCTAAAATGGCGATCGGGGCTTTCTTGCGCAAAAGCGCGTCTAGATTGGCCACGGACGCTTTTGCGTAAAAAGTGCTTTTGCGCAAAAGCGTCCGTGCCAATCTAGACACTCTCTTGTGCAAATACTTTTAACGGAAAACTTTTCCGTTAAAAGCATTTGCGCAAAATCATGCCCGTCTAGACGCAGCCCTGCTGTATAACAAGTGATGACACCATGTATTAGCATTTTTGTAAAACACTTGCCTGCCCATATTAGGCCATGCAATCAGTGTCTTCAGCTCCACAGACAGACTTTACTTTTTAAAATAAAAGGCTTTCTCTTGTTTCTGCAAGAAGAGGGGAATGAGCAGGTGGAACTGTGGGAAGCAGAGGGAGCAAATGGAAAGGAATTCAAAACCACAAGAACAAAACCAAGAGAGAACATGAATCTGCTGAGAAATGAAAAAGTTCCTTATTAATGTGAAGGCAAACTTATTCAAAGACTGCAAGGAATGTGAATGAGAACAGTAGTTTTAACCCTTCTGCTAGCTATGCAGCAACAAGGGCCACGTTCAAATAGCTAGTGGGTGCCTCTCAACCTCTCTCAAGTTGCCACCTAGAACATGTTCCCAAGGTGTCCTTAACTGGCAATATTGCCCCTCTCACCAGTGCTCAGTGTATGGAAACAAAGAAAACTTTATTGTGGCAAAGGGAACGGTGTCTGTTTGGTAACATACCACAACCACAGATCTAAATGAATTATAAATAAACACTCCCCCACTACAACAACTATAGAAGGAATCCATTAACTTAGATGTTCACAATGGCAGGTGGAGAGCTAACAGGCAAATGTCCCTTTGCTACATCACTTGCCCTTCCTCATTCTCTAAATCCCACTCCTAGGGTACGTCTACACAGTAGGGTTAAAGTCAAATTAAGCTACGTAACTTCAGCTATGTTAATTGCATAGCTGAAATCAAAATAGCTTAATTTAGCTTTTGGCGCTGTCTGCACAGCAGGAAGTCAAAAAAAGAACACTCTTCCTTCAACTTTCCTTACTCCTTGTGAAATGAGGGTTACAGGAGTTGGAGTAACAAGTCCTCCAGCTTGACATTATTTCGAAATAAAGGCTTATACTATAGATGCACACTTTGTTATTTCAGAATAACGTTAGTTATTCCTTAATAACGCTGCCATGTAGATGTACCCTCAGGGTGTAGTGTAAACTTGGGAGGAAGTCAAACATGTCTGTCTCTAATCTCTTGGGAAGCATTGCCTGATCTTCTCCTGAGGCTTTGGCACCTAATCCAGGGGTAGTGATTTCAGCTTTCTTTGCTAACTGGCAGTGTTCCCTGTATGGCACTTGTATGGTCACTCAGGAGAAATTCAAATACCACCCAGCTAATTAGCACAGTACCCACCCACATGCCTTGGTGCACATAAAATTTATTCCCTGCATAGATGAAAAAGATTAGCGGGGACATTGTTGACTGGGTAGGAGGGGCCTTGCCATTCTAAAGATTGAAGCAAAGGTATTTTCCAAAGTTACAACCCTCTTCCTCCCCTCCCCGCTAGCTAACCTGAAAAAGCACAGAGCTACACTAGCCTTAATGCTAGACTGAAATTAAAAGAGTTGTGCTTTTCTTCATTGTTTTCATGAAGATCAGGACATATTTGGAAATATGTATCGAGGTGTTGTGCACTAAGATTTTCTACAAAACCTTCCTCAGAAATACCTGAGTGTGTTTATACATTATCACATTCATTTATATTATAGCCATCTATTAATTAACTCAGTGAAAAGAAATCATAAGAAAATTAGACATAGGCATGTCCGATAGAACAGAGTTCAGAAGTGCTCTTTAAATAACTAATCTTAAAACAAAACCATTATTTAAATCCTTAAATTTGACTAGCCAGTTAAAAATGGAACATTTTAAACTTTTCCATTGACTAAAGTTAAACGCACAACAGAAAATATTACTGAAATGGTCACTGAAGGAGGGGTGGGATTTCCTGCATCAACATACAAAAGCCATTCTCTAGAGAGCACAAACGTTCAAAAGACTGAAGTTAATTTCCAATATGCATCAAAAGGAAGGATGTGGCAGCAGCCTAGGACATGGAGAGCTGGGTTTGAGGTCCTTTTGTGACATTTGGCAAGCATTTCCTGTGCCTCAGTTCTCCACCTCACACTGAAGAACATGAGATTCTCAGATACTATGGTAATGGAAGCCAGATAAACACTTAACCTAGATAAGTGATGTGCAGTATCTTTTTTACCACCAAGGTATCTAATCATATGTTATAGCATCTAAAACAAAAACATCCACTCATTCTCCTCTTCTGAACCTATTCTAAATGATGCTATACAGAGAAGTTCACTTATAAGTAACTTTTAACTGCTTGGTGTTGCACTCTGTTCAGAGCAGCTGCTTTAAGTAGCTGGCTGCTCCCTGCTCAAGGTGCTGGGGGTGGATTCACATGGTGCCCCTGCCCCCCAGCAAAATCTCTCAGCTCCCATTGTCTAGAGCCTCTTAGGTAAGCTCCTCCCATCCAGAGTCTGTCTTTGGCACCCCACCCCTCTCTCTCCTCCCAACTCCCTGCCCCAGACCACCACCCCCAGGTCATCACCCTCTGCCTCCCTGCCAGGTCACAACTTCCTCCCAGACCATGCAAACTCTCCTACAAACCTCTTCCAGGCCAGAATTCTCTCCTGCGCTCATAACCTCTGCCAGACCCTGCACTACAATCCCTTACCCCAGATCACAACCCCCTCTTTTCTCCAAACTCCCTGTGACCCCACGCCCTCTTGCACCTCAGACCCATACCCTGAG
Organism: Pelochelys cantorii; assembly: GCA_032595735.1. Lineage (NCBI taxonomy): Eukaryota > Metazoa > Chordata > Testudines > Trionychidae > Pelochelys > Pelochelys cantorii. The sequence continues at coordinate 33,251,413 of CM064331.1, forward strand.
CTCCCTGCTGCACCCAATCCCTGCTGCACTCTTACATAGAAAAGTGCGGCCCTTGACCACTTACCAAAATCTTGGAGTGGCCCCCATCAAATATTATTGCCCACCCCTAAGCTAGAGATTGATGAATCTGCAACAGCCTTTTCTAAGAGACAGGTATCTTTTAGCTCATGAAGTAGATGCTCGTGCACTAAGCTCCAGAGATAACTTATTTAATACTGGCTGCCACAGACAGGGGTCTGTTAGAACTACTGAAAAATTAGAAAATCCCACGTTTAAATATATTTTCTGACATTAAATGAACAAGAAAGATTAGCTGGGGAGCAGGATGAGGAAGATATCTATAGAATATAAGTGACATATGAGGGAGTTCAAACTGCATACTATATAAGACAGCTTGTTTAGGGGTTGGACATAAGTAAGTCCAGTCATTGTGGTTCAAGGATATCATAGATTTTTAAGGCCATTAAAGGAACCATTAGATCATTTCATCCAGCAATGGGCATCCTAGGCTAGTGTGTGGGCTGCACGAGTGGCCCTCCATCTCAGTGAGCCACAAGATTGTTTAACCAAGTCCATCTCCTAGGATGTCATTTTGCTAACTGCACTTATGTACCTAGAATTTGCAGGGTGTGCTAACTGAATCATAACAGTGCTTTGACTGGATGCAGAGGGAGTGCACAACTCTCGGTCAATGTTGCGTGCAATCAGCATGCATCTTACTTCACGTGCCCTTGCTTTGTGTGTGTGTGTCATTTCAGCAATACTGGTAGAAAAAAATAACAATGCAGAGGGAAGCCAGTGGACTCTGGTGAGCATGGGCAATGATAAACAAAACATGTGGCCCATTGGGGTTCTAATGTAATATAACATATGGAAATATACCATCTCAGAGAGCTGGAAGGGACCTTAAGAGGTCATTGAATCTAGTCCCCTGCCCTCACAGCAGGACCAAGTACCACTGCTGACAGATTTACCCCAGATCTCTAAATGGCCCCCTCCAGGATTGAACTCACAACTGTGGGTTTAAGGAGGCCAATGCTCAAACCACTGAACTATCCCCCACCATATTCAGGGTGCCCACTATTGCTTTATTCTGATCTGTTTAACACAGTCCATGCAATTTCACTTAGTTACCACTGCATTGAGCCAATAATGTGCTTAACACGGATCTCCTAGAAACACTTTGAGTATAAACTTTGCAGTTTTTCAATATCCTTTTAAAACAAACACTCTCATTGGTAAGAGTATGGAGAGTCTCACCAGTGCCAGAAATAGAGGTAAAAATCACATTCCTACTCCTATTTGCTAATCTTGTATTCATTGATCCAAGGATCACATGCTCCCCTTTTGCCACAGCATCACACTTGACGCTCATATTGAGTGCTTTTCTTCTATGACCACAAAAGGAGCCAACTATCTGGAGTTTAATGTAAGCCACACTATCACAGAAATTTTCATTCCACTTAATTAGAAGATCAGCTGCATTTAGATCATGAGAGTTCTAAGTACAGTCTGCATATAGTTATGTATGTCCCCAGATTGTGAAAGGTACTACAGGTTGAACCTCCCTTATCTGGCCACCTGGAGCAGTCCCGAATAAGGGAATTTGCTGGACCTGGGGATGTCAGGCGTCTGCAGTTTCCCGGGGCTCCCCTCCTGGCAACTGCTCTGGGAGAACCTGGAGACCTGATCTCCTCCAGCCCACCTGCCTAGGTCTCCTGCCCCCAGCCTATTCACAGGTGTCTGCACCCTGCCCCCAGCCCCACAGGTGGTGGTGGCAGCTGCTCCTGGGGGTTCCCCAGAACCCTTGAAGCAACTGGGCAGCAACTGCTCCCAGGGCTCTCTACCCCCCAGGTCACTGCCCCTGCAGGCTGCTCCCAGATGCTTTCAATCTCTGCAGCTGGGGCATTCTGGTCTAGCAACACCTGTGATTTTGCTGGACCACGGATGTTGGGCGACCAGGGAATCCCAGACACGAGAGAGGTCCAACCTGTATTGGATTGCCATCTCCTCAGCAGTTGGGTTACAAACACAACTTTAACCCTAATTTTAGAATTACCAACTGTTCAACTGTAATAACAAAGGCTACATTGAGTTAGTATCTTTTATTCAAATGGATACTTCCAAACTTTTACTAACTGATTGTACAGCATATCTCTACGTATTCATCACTTTTCATACCACAAAAATGCAGCCACCTCTAGGATAAATTGCAGCAGCTTTTCAAGGGTCTGATCCAAAGTTCATCTTAGTCAATGAAGGCTGGTGTGACTTCTATGGGCTTTGGATTAAGCCCTCACAATACAAATCTATTCTATACAACAGTTTAGAATATAAAGTGAAGAAGATCATTGGAAGGATTTTAGGTAGGCAGGTTGGATCAAATGTTAAGGACCTTGGTTTTATCTCTCCTTTAAATATGGTACCTCTAACAATACAGTGCTCTATAGTACTTAACTAGACAATTGGTGCAACAAAGACTCAAACAGAAAAGTGCCAACTATTAGATGACCTACACCCCAAGGCATCCCACATGACCACTGTACCAGCCTGACCCTGCTTAAGTCACACCCTCAATAGCAAGAAAATATTCGCTATCCGAAAAGTACTAATGACAAGAATATATGGCAAGTTAAAAAAATTGAAGAAATTAAAACAGGGATATTTGTCTATTGAGCTTTGTCAGTTTCTTTCCAAGTGACAATATGATAATAAAACATTTGTCTTTTGTTTTTCTTTTTATAGATTGAATCAACACTACAGCAACAGAAACAATGCAAGTGGGTTCCTTAGCAACCATCAGACTCTGCAGGAAAACATAAATCAATATTCCTAAATAACAGTAACTTGGGAGCCATTTAATTCCAGAATACTAGGTTCTCAGACACAGATTCATTAATAACTATTTCAGAAAACATATAACAAATTATTACTCTGTAGTGAATATCAATTCTATAAAGGTAGAAAATTAATTGGCAAAGTATTTGCATACAAGCAGTAAACTGTTTACCACAAGCGTCAGTCTGCTTACCACAGCATGCTAAATTTTGGTCAGTGGTCTAAACGCTATTAATTTTTAACCAAATCATTTCATCCTGCGCTTCATTAGCAAGATCTCGCCCGGCGCACGAGTCCGAACTAGTGCACAGGGCAAGATCTTGCTAATGAAGTGCGGGATATTTAAATCCCCGCTTCATTAGCAATTTTGGTCGCCTACATTTGCATCCCTAGTCCGAACTAGGGAGCAGATATAGACATACCTCTGGATAGTTTGGTATGAGGGATGCAAACAAATAGTGTGTTTTTTAACATGATTGATCTTTCAACCAGTTGTGTACCCTCCTTACAGTAAATTAATCAAGGCCACATTTCCCTGATTTATTTGTAATAATGTCATATGGCACTGTGCTAAAAGCCTTGCTAAAAATCAAGATATCACATCTATGCTTCCCCCTCCTCTAATAGGCCAGTAACCCCACCATAGAAGTTCCCCCTCCCCCATACAACCCCCAAACATTGGGGGTGGCTGATGCAGTTGGCAATGAAGCAGCTTCCATCAGACTTATGTCAGTGGAGTTTCTCTGCAGAAGCATTATTCAGTGGCTGCTTTAAAGCTACTCGGCACTACTTATGGCAAGCCGGTCCCAAGAGTGTACACCCACACTCTCAAGGAAAGGAACAGAGCCTGGACATATGTTGTGTTTCTGTATGAGTTCTGTTGTTGGAAAATTTCCATTCATATCCTCATTAGCAGCAGATGCTGTAGCTATGAAATGCTGGAAGCACAAATGATTAAGGGAAATGTAATTTTTGCAAGTGTAGCTTTGAACAGGTTTTTTTCAGTATAAATGCTGAAGAGGTTACACAATAGGGTAGAATTTCCTAACAACAACAAATGATCAATTCCTTCAAAGTTAACAGAAGTGTGTGTGAGAGAGAGTTCCAAAAGTACAGGTTAGGAAAAAATGCAATTTAAGTTAATACAATAACTTGTAATTTTTTAGTCCTGGTTACAAAACGATGATACTAGAAAGAAGACAGAACTAGGTCATTCTTCACAATAGTACAACAAAAAGTGACAATGTGGTATGAGCTTATCAGTTCAGAAATAGACCAAAAAAAAATCCCAAGCAGTTATTTTTACTGCATCTGGTTACATATTTGTCTCCTTTATTTATAGTAGAAAAATGTATAATGTTAGTGACATTTCTGGCATTAATAAGGGCTTATAATATGTTGCTGATTTTTTTCCCTGTGGAGCAAACTAAATGATTTTTCACAATCACAAGCAATGTAATTCAGCAGATTATACAAAACCAGACTTATATCAGAGAACTAATACAGCAACTGCAATTAACTTTTCTTTGTTTAAATCTGAATAAATATGTGTAATCAGTGGAAACCAAACTATATGACAACCCAGAGCACTGAAGAGTATTGAAATTATGTGAACACTATGAAATTATATATGACTGGGCCAAATTCATCTTTTATATATCCTCAATAGAGTCCACTGAGTTCCACCAAGGCTGAAAATAAATTACTTTAGTAACTAGTGCCAATCCCAGTACAAGTTCTTGACAGGCCTGCTGAATAAGTTCAGTCAAAATGAAAATTAAACCAAACATCTGTCCATCCTATAAGCTAAAAGAAAATACTTATTGTTTTAAAATGTTCCCTCTCTCCAACTTGAGCTAGAGATATTTTTCCACTGAAAATAGGTATGAAAAAGATCAGTTTCACAAACTTTCTGCAAAAAAACTTCAACTTTTCAGTGACAGCCCCAAAACTGTGTGTTTGGTATCTATTTTTCTGGATGAAAGCTTGAAATTATCTGTGGAAAGCAGATACTTCTTGAAAAATATTTAGTCAAACCCCCCCCACAATTTTCACTGAAAAAGGTTTGCAGCAAGTTTTGACCACCCGTTATCCTTGAATTCCCTGGGAAAAAAGCACAGAGAATGGGGTTTTTTTGTTGTATGTTGGTGTCAGTGCCATTTTCCCCTAGTAAATTCTACAGGGTTTATTTCTCCTGAAAACCTGGTTTCTGTGCTAAGTAGCTCTGAAAGTTCCTGTCCTAGGCTGCAACATTAATATTTACATAATTTGCAGAACTCCTTTTAATCTGAGGGATACAGAATCAACCCATTTTTCCAGTTATAGTGAGGCCCAATATATTTGTTTCTTCATGAGACACTAACAATGCAGGACAAATGAGACCCACAAATGCATGGCCAAAAAAGGGTTAAGCAGATCCCAGGCCATGTGCCCAGAAAAAACATGTTAGAAAAGTTTATAAATTAGTAATTAGGATCATTCAGCAAGAGACTAGAACTTTGAAATGCAAACCTTGTGAGGGCAGTGTTTTGTATTGTTAAGGCAGTGTTCCTCAAAGTATTTTGTGGGCCTCCTTTGGGAAAGCCACTAGAGGGCCTGCACCTCTTTGTTTACCTAAAGGCTCCATAGCCACAGAGTCTCGCGGCTCCCATTAGCTCTGGTTCCTTGTTTCCAGCCAAGGGAAACTGTGGTTATGGACCCTTTAGGTTGGGGTGAGGAACCTTTTTTGGCTCAGGGGCCATTGACCCACAGAAAAAAAATCAATTTTGTGGGGGCCAGTGGAGAGCTGGAGTACTGGTGCAGGCTTCCCAGTGCTGGGGGGATGAGTCCTGAGCCCTGGAGGGCTGGATGCAGCAAGCCAGAGACCACATCAAGCCCCTGGGCCTTAGGTTCCCTGCCCCTGCTTTAGGTAATCAAAGTGCCACTAGCAGCTTTCCTAAAGCAGGCTCCCAGAACTCTTTGAGAAACACTGTGTTAGGGAATAGAAATAATACTAATTGTGTGGATTTACCTATATTTTGTTAAAGGTTAAAAATTTAACCAGTGTATATCTATTGCTGTTTATATGATGCAGAGATTAAAGAGGAATGTTTATATGTCTCTTTAAAGTTTATCACAAACTGTATGTGAATTGCTTATAGGATAAATTGCCCTATGTTAATTACCACAATGTTTGAAAGACAGAAGGTTTACATGAAAAGCCTATTGTTCACCCAGAACTGAATGGCCAAGAGGCTGCTGGAAATGCATAAAACTGATCTGGGAAGGGATCCTTTTTTTAAGCTCAGATCTTGCTTTATGTTTTGCCAGGGAAAGTTTTAAACTGAGGATTGGGATCTCCAAGCCTGCTGGATACACTCCATGAACATGGGTTAATAATTCTGAACTGATTGTGTAAGAACTCTTTGTAGCTACAAAGCTCAACAACTCTACTGTAAATTTGATTTCAGAACTGTATTCATGTCTGTATGAACTATATTCATGATATTTTAACAATGCATGAACCCAATTGCCATGGTCCCAGCACGCTTACTTCCTTGCTTCCCACTGTCTACCACACTATGGCCATGTCCACACTAGGAAATTATTTCAAAATTACTAAATTCAACTTAAATCCCAATTTAATAAAATTGAACTAGCGTGTCCCCACTACGGGGAAGCCTCGAAATTAGACCAAGGCAGACTCTGTTAATATGGATGCGCTATCTTGATTTAAAGCCCCAGGAAGCACTGGGGACTAATTAGTTTGAATTACTCTGGGGAGTAGTTATTTCGAAATAGTGGCACCTGAGTATCCATGTGTCCGGGGGCCACCCCACGAGCACCCCACTATAGTCAAGGGACCCCTATTCCCGGGGCAGACCCTGGATTTCTCTGGCCCTTGCTGGGCCTTATTTGTGCTTTCTACTGTGGACACTCGCCCTGTGACCTACACTCCCCAGGGCCACTGGCTCACGATTCAGTCCTCCACCTGGGTTGTCAGCTAATTGATGGGGGAAGGGGGACCCAGGCCCTCCCACTCTCCAAGCCCCAGCCCAGGGACCTAAGACAGGGGAACAATCTGTCCCTGTCCAGACTGATGGGGCTGTTGCCTGCAACTCGCCAGTCCTTGGGCAATCCACACACTCCCTGGGCTGCTTCTTTCCCCCTCGGTCCCTACCCGTACCTGCCGCCTCGCTTTGGCTCTTTCAGTTCGCCCGGGGTGTTATGCCACACCCCTGATTCATCACCGCCCTTTTGTCTGTGTCTCACCCTGGAGGGAAAGGGGGGGCTTCTGCCTGCCTGGCTCAGAGTCCTGCTTCTCCCTCCCCCCTTTTCCCCAGTGTACTCTGGCCTTTTATACTTGCTGCCTCTTGTTGCGATGCCTCCTCCTAATGACGTCAAGAGATGTCATCTCTCATGGCTGCCCCAATGTCCGCCTTACGCCCTGCTCGGGCGCCGCCATTCAGATGCCCCGGTTGGCGCCGGCCACTGATCAGCTGGCCCGGCGCTGTCTGCTGGTCAGCTGTTCAGTGCTAGCCACCGACCAGCTGACTGGGGCCACGCAGTCGGCTCTCTGCCGCTCTGTGTACAAGTGCGGGGCCGTGCTACCCCATCACACAATGCTACCGCTATTTCAAGATATTTCAAAATTAGCGTTATTCCCCATGAAAAGCAGGAGTACAGATTTCAAAATAATCAGCCTGTTATTTCAAAATAATGGGCTTGGTATCATGGACACTCCACTTATAAATTTGACCTTATGGGGGTTAATTTGAAATAAAGCCCTAGTGTAGACCGAGGCTCTGCCATATGAAGAGTTCCTAGGGTTTCTTTCCTCCCCATAGTAAACAGTGGAGTATGGACTCTGAACAGGCTCCCTGGCCCACCACTACCATGGAAAAACAAAGTGTCATATGAATTTGGACTGTGTATAATGTCAAGGTCTCTTCGGGACAATGCCCCACTTCTACTGCTGGTATTCTACAGTGCAATTACATAGCAGATATTAGCAATTCTCTCTAGAACACTTAGATACAGAATGAATGGGACAGACATACTTAACGTTTAAAAAATGAAAGATCTGTTTCTTATTATTAACTATTTTTATTATGATAATGACTAGGGTCCCATTGTGTTGGGCAGAGTATTTCTTTGCTTATCTGGGGAACATTTTCCTACAATACTTTCTGTGCTTCATGCTCCTATAGATACTCAAGGAGAAGTGAGTGCTACTGCTTTGTCTTCTCTTCTAAAAGAGAGCTTTGGATATTTATAAATGTTTTATCGTACTTATTACACATAACCTATGGTAAACATGGTTTACATTTATTTATAAATATCAATGGCTTGATCCTGTACCACTAAAGTCAATGAGACTTTTGCTTAAGACGCATAGGTCAAGCTAAAAGCAGAGCTTATTGTAAGTGAGTGTTTTAATTGTGATTCTTCCTTGTATTTTAAAACAAGTGCTGCTCAGACACATCAAAACATGGGTAAGGAGCGGCCAGGAGGATCCTGCTTTTGATCACACTCTGATGCTCTGTGCTTACTAAGCTATACTGTGCTCCCTATTCTTAACTGGACCCAAAACCACCCTCAGCCCAGAGAGGTTTTCCAGTGTAATTTGTGCTGCTCCTGCATCACAACTATCTTTTTAAGATGGATGGAACAAGACCTATATAATTATTCAAGATGGAACATGAACAGTCTGTGAGGTCTGTGTCAAAATATCTCCTACAAGGCATAATTAGTCTTCTAACACATAACTAATCCACCCTACTCCACAGCAAAATGGTACAAAACTATTCTGTAATCAAAGGTGAAATGTAAGATGCTTTCTTTTATTTCCAAGCATCCTCGCATACAATGTGCTATAATTAATTTTTAGGAAGTAAAACATAGACCAATTATGTAGCTGGATATTTGCTCTAGAAGCTGCTCTGTATAGTCTAGCTGTGGCTCAGAATACATGTAATATCTTGGGATGCCAGTGCTTAAGGTTTTTAAGCTGTGGGCTAGACTGTGATTTGGACTGCCAGGAGATAGGGCACAAAAGAACCCCCCTTATAGAACTATGCTGTCCATCCAGCCCTACATCCACATGCTCACAGAATGGGGGAGTGGACAGAGAAGGGTTGGGAATGGGTGAAGCCTTGGCTCCATCTCTCCTGTTTGCTGGCCAGTGCAGCGGCTGCTGCATAGGCCAGGAGAAGTTCCTAGTGCCTGGAACAAAGCAGCAGCAGCAGCACTGGGTGTCTGAGTGACAGTGCCTCCTATTGCTGCTCTGGAGCAGTTATGTTTACACCTTGCTCAAGGCGGTGTCTAAAGTAAAAATTTAGCCTTGTGACGTTGACAAAACATTAGATATAGGGCTCATATGAAGCCTTAATGGATGAGACAATGTAATCAAACCCAAGTCATTGGGCTTAGTACAAGGGTAACTGGGTAAAATTCCAGGGCCCATGATATGTGGAGGTCAGACTAGATCATCTAATGGTCCCTTCTGGTGTTAGAAATGTATTTCTCATTACCAAAAAGTAGACAGACTAGTCAACAGCTAGTCCTTAAATAACTACTAATCTGGAATTTTTCTAAACTGCTTTTTATGAAGACATTTTACTGTCCTCTTTGCAATGCCCTTTACAAACTGTTCTTTGGAAAAAAAAAAAGTCATCCAAGCTGTCCCTTCTGTAGTAACCTTACCAAAACTATTTTTAAATCTATTAAACACTTGGCTACAATTGCAGTATAAAATATCAATATTATTGATTCAGCTTTTTTTCATTTCTTCAGTGTATGGCTTTAATTCAAGACAATTTGTATAATGAAAACAGGAGAATCTGCCAGATATAAGAGATTAAAGGGAAAGCACTTTTTCAAAGAAACAAATGAAATGCTTTATCAGCATCATATGCAATCTATATCCCTATAGCCGCAAAGGAAGTTATATTGTCCCACAGCACACCACAGTAGAACTGTCTGCTTTGACCTAGCTGATCTGATTCTTCATTTCAGTTCTATGCTGGATGTAACTGCATTGATTTCAATGGGGCTTCACCAAAATAAAACGGGTGTAATGGAGTGGACAATTAGGCCCATTGTATCTATGCTTTAAAAAATAATCTAATCAGCAACAGTTCCATTTCCTATCCTTTTGTATATTATTAAGCATTCAATTTTGGTAAATCAACATAAAACAATCCTAAACATATAGTAGGATCTCTGCCTCCAGTCAGGATAATGAAATCTGTAAGCAAACGTGTATAGTACCTTACATTCTCTAGTAGTCTCAGTTCATTGTTGTAGCTGATTCCCTCTCAGAGTAAAATCCTGCCTTACTGAAGTCAATGAGTTTTGTCATTGATTTCTTGGGGCTGGGATTTCACTGGATGAAGTATACACATAAAATATATATTTCTCTCTGTTCCTTCAAGTTTTCACAGGCTGTACTTTATGTATTTTTTGGTGGTGGTGTGTTTCTGAAAGAGCTGGTCTTAAAGACAGGGGTACTGTAGTTTACAATCAAGATGTTGATGTTTGCAGCCTGATATTCAGAAATGCTGAGCATCCACACTTCCAACTAAAGTCAATAGGAGCTGCTGCTCTTCTGAATACCAGGCTTTCATTATCCCTTGAGTGTGAATTCCAAACCATGGGCCAGTTACTAAGACAGTGCTATCTTTTGCACATATGAAAGTTTCACAATTGAGTTCCATTATCCCAGCAGCATGTAGCTTGACATTATCATTATGCAAGTTGAACCAGACTTTTGGGTAACCTGGGCAATTCTGAGGTCCACTTTAATGCTGAAGACCAAAGCCTTTCATTTTTAATAATATTTTCTTGGGAACCAAAGAAGAGAATGGAACATTGGGGTTACATGCATTGTTTTCAGCCTTTGTCACCAAGAATCTAGGTAAGTGATCTGGGAGAAAATAAAGTATTTTATGTCAAATTTAAGTCAGTCTATTACCTATGGACCATGGTACAATGTTGAAGCTCCAAACAGGAATTGTCAATATAATTGTAATATGTTAATTTCTCCCTCAAATTCTTATGTAATGTTGCAATGTCACCATGTTTTACCCTAATGCTAATTAAAATTCATTGAGATAGAAATTGATTCCTACATCTAGGTGATAAATCAATAAGTGAAGTGCTTTTTGATGTTTCTGGATGAGAGGTGCTATATAAATGTTCTTATGTAAGATCGCCACCATGAACATACTTAAGAATAATAGGACACTTTGTTTTATCAGCAAGTGAAGACTTTTCAGTCTTACAAACCCAGTGAATCTGATTAATTTTCTTTCAGAAGGTGATTTTTCAAAGGTTCTCTCAGCTCTAGTGAGATTTTTCAGAAGCACATAAATGAGTTAGGCACCTAACTCTTGAAAATCCTAATAGGTGCTGCCTACATCATTAGGTGCTTAAATATCTTTGAAAATCTTGATTTTAGTGCCTGTCTGCATAGGATGTAAATCTGCACTGAAAGCATATTTGACTTCTGTGAAAAATTGGCAAGGGCCTGTTTCAGAAGCCTTGTGACATTGTTGAGTACAGGAACACTCTGACCAGTCTTGTTGACCTGCTATGCAAATTTGGAGTTTGCATGATTGACTGCTTTGAGAATGGATGTAATTTATCCAAACTGACCTAAATAAATATATTTTAAAAGGGCTACAGTTTGGGTTTCTTCATTTTAAATTAGGAATGGACAGTCACTCAAACTGGATTTAGGGACAAATCTTAAAAATGGGCTGTAAATACACACAAGTGGAAGCAAAAACATAGTCTGAAATGAAAAAAGAGCAAAATTAGCTTATTCTTTATAAAAGGATTAATCATCTTGATTCTTTGATTATGGCTGTTTGTTACCTACCATTCTGTTGGGTCTTTATAATCAAGTCAGATAATATCTGTATTTAGCATATTTTAACTAATTCTATTTTGATCTGTCTGCATCTCTGAAATCTGAGTCAATTAAGAGTCATCTTGTTTATACCAGCTTTATAGAATATCTTTGCACAGAGTTAGGATCCCTTATGTTATAATTTAATGCATCTGATCTTTCTTTGACATGACACTTCAAATGGGTTCACTGAGCAGTTTTATGGACCAACCCATGAAAAACCCTTCTAAATCCCTATTTATCCAAAAGACTTATAAGGTCACTTTGCTTTTCTTCATGCGTCACATTCTATGAACTGTACATCCCTAGCTAGAGAACAATATACTTGCCAGACATGGTACATGCTGTATTCCACATCTTTAAAAAAACATATGCAAGTCCTAAACTCACAGGTAGAGTAAGAAAGCACTTCTTGCTTCCATCCAATTTTGTTTTCAATGCCTTCAGTGATAGCAATGCTACAGCCAGGATCCCCATTGTGCAGGATTCAGTAAGTGAGATTCACAAGATAGGTTTGTGCACCCAAGGTCAATTTCAGGAGCCTCTGACCTTCACAAATCAACCCCTCCCCTCAGCTGCTGTTTAACCCTGTAAGTGATTAAATGATTTCTTTGCTTCAGTCTTCACGGCTGAGGATGTTACAGAGGTTCCTAAATCTGAGCCAGCCTTTTTAGGTGACAAATCTGAGGAACTCACTCAGATTGAAGTGACATTAGAGGAGGTTATGGAATTAATTGATAAGCTGAATAGTAACAAGTCTCCGGGACCAGACGGCATTCACCCAAGGGTTCTGAAAGAACTCAAATGTGAAATTGCGGAGTTATTAACAGTGGTTTGTAACCTATCCTTTAAATCCACTTTGGTACCAAATGACTGGAAGATGGCCAATATAACACCAATATTTAAAAAAGGCTCTAGAGGAGATCCTGGCAATTATAGACCGATAAGTTTAACATCAGTACCAGGCAAATTAGTAGAAACACTAGTAAAGAGTAAAATTGCAAGGCACATAGAAGAGCACGAATGGTTGGGCAAAAGTCAGCATGGTTTCTGCAGAGGGAAGTCGTGTCTAACTAATCTGTTAGAATTCTTTGAAGGGGTTAATAAACATGCGGACAAGGGGCACCCAGTGGATATAATATACCTAGATTTCCAGAAAGCCTTTGACACGGTCCCACACCAAAGGCTTTTACGTAAATTAGGTGGTCATGGGATAGGAGGAAAGGTCCTTTCATGGATCAAGAATTGGTTAAAAGACAGAAAACAAAGGGTGGGAATAAATGGTAAATTTTCACAATGGAGGAGGGTAACTAGTGGTGTTCCCCAGGGGTCAGTACTGGGACCAATCCTGTTCAACTTGTTCATCAATGATCTAGAAAATGAGGTAAGCAGTGAGGTGGCCAAGTTTGCAGATGACACAAAGTTGTTCAGGACAGTCAAAAGCAAAAGGGATTGTGAAGAACTACAAAAAGATCTCAGCAAACTGAGTGATTGGGCAGCAAAATGGCAAATGAAATTTAATGTGGGTAAGTGTAAGGTAATGCATGTTGGAAAAAATAACCCAAATTACACGTACTACATGATGGGGTCAAATTTAGCTACGACAGATCAGGAAAGGGATCTTGGAGTTATAGTGGATAGTTCTATGAAGACATCCACGCAGTGTGCAGCGGCAGTTAGTAAGGCAAATAGGATGTTAGGAATTATTAAAAAAGGGATAGATAATAAGACAAAAGATATCATACTTCCCCTATATAAAACTATGGTACGCCCATATCTCGAGTACTGCGTGCAGATGTGGTCTCCTCACCTCAAAAAAGATATATTGGCATTAGAAAAGGTTCAGAAAAGGGCGACTAAGATGATTAGGGGCTTGGAAAGGGTCCCATATGGGGAGAGGCTAGAGAGACTGGGACTTTTCAGTTTGGAAAAAAGTTGATTGAGGGGCGATATGATAGAGGTATATAAAATCATGAATGGTGTGGAGAAAGTGATTATAGAAAAATTATTTACCTTTTCCCATAATACAAGAACTAGGGGACACCAAATGAAATTGATGGGTAGTAGGTTCAAAACTAATAAAAGGAAATTTTTCTTCACACAGAGCACAGTCAACCTGTGGAACTCCTTGCCCGAGGAGGCTGTGAAGGCCAGGACTCTATTAGGGTTTAAAAAAGAGCTTGATAAATTTTTGCAGGTTAGGTCCATAAATGGCTATTAGCCAGGGATAAAGTATGGTGCCCTAGCCTCATAACAAGGGCAGGAGATGGATGGCAGGAGATAAATCACTTGATCATTGTCTTCTGTTCTCCTTCTCTGGGGCACCTGGCATTGGCCACCGTCGGCAGATGGGATGCTGGGCTCGATGGACCTTTGGTCTGACCCAGTATGGCCATTCTTATGTTCTTATGTTATGTTCTAAGTGCTTCAAGTACCTTGGCACCTAAGTTTCATAACTTCTGCTTTTCTTGAAAATGAATTCCAGAGGAGGGTTCGTTGCTTTGGCCATAATACTCTCTCATTATTTCCTAGTACCTAACCTAGAGAATCAGCTTTGTAGAACCCCTTTCTTGGACACCCATCTCTCCCCATGCATTGCATGGGGGAGCCTTGGCACCTAATTCAGGGTTGCAAATTCTGACGAGGCAGCAGGGCACCTAAAAGTTAGGCACTGCAATACTGATTGCTGCAGTGCCTATGTCTCCCTTGTGAATCCTACTCTTTGTGTTTTGACATTAAGACTCCAAGCAGATGGCCACATTGCTTAACAATTGCCTAAAATATCACAGAGCAGAAAACGATGGCACTATATGATGGGCACATTAAGAACCTGTGATATTCGCATTCTAAGTGTTTGACATACTGGAGTCACTAGGCAGCAAAGTACTTTGAACAATCAAATGGTTCCATTTCCTTCAAAACTGGAGCAATCATTTAGGGCCCAAGCCATATGAAAGTTAAGTATGTGCTTAAATGCTTTTCTGGCTTGGGGCCTAATCTTCCTCAAGATATCTGAGAAAGTACAGTTTTCATAATTGATAAGCAGGAATTCTTTGATGCTGGCAGCTTTATTTTACTTCATCGGATGATTTGTAACTACTCTGTGAACTGATCATTTTATTACTTTATATCAAAATCCATGTTGCTATAACACAACTGAAAATGTGGATTAAAAAAAATCAGAATTTTCACTCATGACCCTACTAAAAGTATTCTTAAAAATCAGAGTTTATTGTTAGAGCATGGGGAGGAAGTAGCCAAATTATGTCAAAATTTGTCACTGCCAAATTATGACATATCACTGTTTGAAAGGAGCATAAATTAGATGAATCATGATGCCATTTGAATGTTAGGGCTCACTTACCTAAGGACAAAGATGATGGTATAGGAAACAATGACTATAATGGCTCTTACCAAAAAATAAAAATAAAAGTATTTCATTGACTTCAGTTAATCTTCACTGAACCTTTAACAACAATTGGATTATAGCATGTGATTTATTTGATTATCTCTTTTCACACACACCCACACTGTTTTTTCTAGTATTTTACCAGTCAGAATTCTCTAATAAACCAGCATTTCAAGAGGAGGTGTGGGGTGCAGCCTTTGGGAGGGAGTTTGGGCATGAAAGGAGGCTCAGGGAAGGGGGGGCGAGGGCACAGGCAGGATTAGGGTACTGGATCCAGGTGGTGCTCATCTTCGGCAGATCCCTGTAAGCAGAAACATGTCCCTGCTGCTTCTAGGAGGAGGCCCAATCAGGCGTCTCTAAATGCTAACTCTGCCTGCACAGATCCCATTGGCGACCGTCATTGCTCCTAGGCAAAGGAACAGTGATAGGACTCTGTGCACTGCCTTCACCCTGCCATGAGTTCTGGCTCCACAGCTCCCATTGACCGGGGACTGTGGCCAATGGGAGCTTCAGGGCTGGTGACTGCTGACAAAGGCAGCATGCAGAGCCACCTGACCATGCCTCCTACCAGAAGCAACAGGACACTTTGCCATTTGTGGGGAGCCACACAAGGTGAGCTCCACCTGTATCCAGCAGTCTAAATCTTCTCTGCCTGTGTCCCAACCCCTTGCCATAAGCCTTTTTCTGCACACAAATCCCCTTCTCCTTTGTTAACTGACATTTTTTACTTACCAGCACCCCCTATTCCTCCAACATGCTGGATAATAAAGCTTTTAGTGTATATATACACATGCTGTCTCATATTGACTATTGCCGTACGCTCAATAAAGCTAACTGCTCACATGAAATTATAGAAGGCTCTGATCCAATACTCAATGACATTCTTCCCATGGGCTTTGAATCAGGCCCCAAATGTCAAGTGTTTCAGGATTGGGGCTTTAGATTGCCAATTCTTCATGGCACTGACTGCCTTCCTTTGTTTGTCACAATGATCAGACTACAGATAATCAGTAGTAATTATACAGTGACAATGTTTCATAAGTAGGAATAGCTCTATTATATCAAATACCTGCCAATTGTCTTTAGATGTTTAACAAAATACCCATTGGTCCATGTTCTCAGCTGCAGTAACTTGGCTTATCTTGGATTTTATGCTTCCCTTGCTAATTTCTCATTCATGTAATTCATACTGCAGAGGGAAACCAACAATTACTAGTGCCCTTGTTGAATATGCATAAGTGAATCATATGGATTTGTAGACATCTGCATGTGGACATCCAAACACCACAAATACTGAATGTTTTCTTCTGTGTTACACTACAGCATGTTTTTGGAGAAAAATATGTATGAAGAAAGTCTTTTAGGAAAATGATGAGATAGTAATTAGGGGTGAAACCCTAGTCCTACTGAAATCAATGGCAAAATTCCCATTGATTCCACAAGGACAGATTTCACCCTAGGAGGTAAGGCATTTTGTAATATTTTGTTATCTACAAAGCTCTACTTCTTGCATCTGTGCAGAATCTCACTTGCTTGATCTACAGTGCAGTTTTATAAAACAAACTCAAGTTAGTCGATTAGCAACAGCCAGAAAGAAGTTCCAAACCTTACATTTAGTTTATACATTTTCCATTTCAACTTCCAAATCTGGTGGGGGGGGAGGTTTGCTCAATTTAATGTATGGTGCAAAGGAAAATTCTATGTTTTGCAAGTCTTTTAAATAAACAATTAAATAAATTAATATATATATGTGCTCATAGTAATGAAATGCTCATGTCCTCCAATAGGAGCTTATTGTATTTTGAAGGTATTTCCTTTCGTTGATAAAATATTATGCTCACCTATGCTCAGGTGAACTATTCTTTGAAAAAGACTGTGAACCATTAGGCAGCCAAAGAATTTTAAACACACACATGCACACAGGGTACGTCTACACAGCAAAGTTATTTCGAAATAACAGCTGTTATTTCGAAATAACTGTACTAGCGTCTACACAAGCCAACTGCTATTTCGAAATTAATTCGAAATAGTGGAGGGCTTATTTTGAAATTGGTAAACCTCATTCCATGAGGAATAACGCCAATTTCAAAATTGCTATTTCGAAATAAGCGCTGTGTAAATGCTTATTTTGAAATACAGGGCCTCCAGCCCTTCCCAGGGTGCCCTGCTGGCCACTCTAGCCACACCCAAGAAAACTACTCTCCCTCCCCCACTCCCCGGAGCCCTTAAAGGGGTAGAGTCTAGCCACAATGCCTGTGCCAACTCCAAGCCTGGCAGCCCAACAAACAGTCTGTTCTGCTTCTGCCCCAGTGGCTCCAATAAGAGCCAGCAAGCCACCAGCAGCCAGCCCTCCACTGCTCCCCAGGAGCAGTCTGCCAGCTCCCAGGAGCCTGCCAGGAGCCGGAAAAGGCGGGCGCCTTCCTGATCCAGTGCAGAGCTCATGGACCTCATTGAGGTTTGGGGGGAATCCTCCAACGTCCATGATCTCAGCACTAGATGGAAGAATGCAGCTGTCTATGGCAGGACAGCTGCCAGCCTGGCCAGCAAAGGCCACCTCCGCACCCAGGAGTGGGTGCGGATGAAAATTAAAGAGCTTCAGCAGGCATATGCCAGGGGCACACACACCAAGCTGCCCCTATTTCAACACCCTGGACCATACCTTCCAGCACTGGGTGAAAGAAGACCTGCAGCTCCAGAGGGAGCAGCTTGCCCAGGGCCATGCCATCTGCCAGCACCTGCAGGCCCTGGTGCAGAGCGTGCTGCTTCCTGCTGCTCCAGCGCCTGCTTCCTCCCCAGCTACCGCTCCTCCTCCCGCTGCTTCTCCCCCTCCCGCTTCTCCCTCCATCCCCTCCATTCCCCCAGGGACACCGAGGCCCCCGCACCCACGATGCTGGGAGACAGTTGGCCCGGCAAGACCCCCAACCCTGAACTTCCCCTCCCCCTTCTTCCCCTTGCTTCCCCCTTCCAGCTCCCTCCTCCCAGGTTTCCCCCTCCCCTCTCCCACCCTCACTTCTCCCTTCTCCCACCTCCTTTCCCCAGTCTCCCCAGAGTTTCATTCCCCGCCCCAGTTTTGTTAAATAAAGAGTTTGTGTTCATGAAAATATGTGTATTTTATTTGACATCAGGAAGGGGGGTTAGGGAGGGGTAAGTGGAAGGACGTGAGGGAGGAATGAGGCACAAGCCCCCAGTGGGGCAGACCAGGGAGGCTTTTAGTGCTCCTCAGGGGGGAAGCTCTCCCGCAGGGCCTCCTGGATGCTGACAGCCCCCCATGGACCTCCTGGATGGCAGCCTGCAGAAAGTGCAGCCAGGCTCGCAGCAATGCGTCCACGAGAAGCACCAGAGTGCCCAGGGGCAGCTCTGGCTCCAGGTTGCAGAGTCCTGTGGTGTCCCGAGCGAGGGCAACCAAAGCATGCAAAGAAAAAAAATGCTTTGCTGTCCCTCATCGAGGTAGACGAGCAAGCAGGGAAACCTGAGAACCAGCTGTCCAGGGAGGGTCCCTTTAAGCACAGGCCTCCGATAGCCTCAGGCAGCAGCCACACAAAGAAACTCCTGACCTGATGCCCTGACAAAACTGGTTCTGGCTGGCCTTAAATACGATTCAGTGTCCACTCAGTGTGGATGCACTATTTTGAAATAGCCAAATGCTATTTCGAAATGCATTTTTTGTGTGTGAATAACTATTTCGAAATTAGTTATTTCAAAATAACGCTGTAGTGTAGACATGCCCCCCACACACTTGAATGGCTCAGCAAAACAACCAATAAATATGCTGTCCTAATCAAAATAAATCAAATTACTGTGGCTTCCAAGACAGTCATTAGTTTTGTAAAAAAAATAGATCATTTCACTGTTATTTGCCTGCTACTGTTTTTGACAATTGCTAAACATATTGGAGTCAGATTTTCAGCTGGTGTAAGTGAGCCAAAATACATTTAATTCAATGGATCTATGTTGCTTCACACCACCTGAGGATCTTGCCCATTGACTGGGATCATCCATCTCACTGCCAAATTTCTTTTCTATGTAGGAATATTTCCACATGCATTGCAAGGGACCCAATATACAGTGCTAATGCAAATCTGAAACATGATGGGATGGTTTTGTACAAGCTACTAAAAAAGAGCGGTCAAATTATTTTACTTTTCCTGTCTCATGTCAGACATAAGAGATCCAAAAATCCATAAAATATCAATAAGAAATGGGTTAGTTGGTATCAGAGGAGCCTGACTAAGTAGAGGTCGGATTTTTTTTTACCATAATGATGATTGACTAGAAATATCAAAATATTGAGACCAATAACCCAGATGGACAGGGCATCTGTCTGCCAAAAAATTAAGGTCTAAATCTCTGTTGATACTTACCAATGTCCAGGTCAGGGAGATAGCTGACGGAACACAATGTGATCAGTTCATTCTGGCAGACTCCCAGCATGTATTTATTGTGCTGAGGCAGGACAGGGATATAGAATCACGGAATCCTAGGGCTGGAAGAGACCTCAGGAGGTCAAGTCCAGCCCCCTGCCCAAAACAGGACCAACCCTAACTAAATCATCCCAGCCAGGGCTTTGTCAAGCCAGGATTTAAAAACCTCAAGGGATGGAGATTCCATTCCATTGCTTCACCACCCTCCCAGTAAAATAGATTTTTCCTAATATCCAACCTATACTTCCCCCACTGTAATTTGAGACAATTGCTCCTTGTTCTGCCATCCGTCACTACTGAGAACAGCCGCTCTCCATACTCTTTGGAATCTCCTTCAGGAAGTTGAAGGCTGCTATGAAATCCCCCCTCACTCTTCTCTTCTGTAGACTAAATAAGCCCAAATCCCTCAGCCTCTCTTCATAGGTCATGTGCTCCAGCCCCCTAATCATTTTGGTTGCCCTCCACTGGACCCTCTCCAATGCGTCCACATCCTTTCTGTAGTGGGGGCCCCAGAATTGGATGCAGTACTTCTGATGTGATCTCACCAATGCTAAAGATGGGCACTACATTTGCCTTTTTCCAGTCATCCGGGATCTTTCCCCATCTCCACGAGTTTTCAAAGATAATGGCCAAAGGCTCTGCAGTGACATTTGCCAACTCCCTCAGTACCCTCAGATGCATTAAATCTGGACCCATGGATTTGTGTATGTCTAGCTTTTCTAAATAGTTCTTAACCTGTTCTTTCTCCTTCCCATACTGTGTTGCCTAGTGCAGTTGTCTGAGCTGACCTTGTCTGTGAAGACAGGCCAAAAAAAAAAAAAAAAAAAAGAAGCATTGAGTACTTCAGATTTTCCCACATCATCTGTCACTAGGTTACCTTCCTCATCCAGTAAGGGTCCCACACCCTCTCTGATCACCCTCTTATTGCTAACATGCCTGAAGAAACCTTTCTTGTTACCCTTTCCATCCCTTGCTAGCTACAATTCCAACTGTGTTTTTGCCTTCCTGATTACTCCCCTGCATTCTCGAGCAATATATTTATACTCCTCCTTAGTCATCTGTCCAAGTTTCCACTTCTTGTATGCTTTCTTTTTGTGTTTAAGCTCACCAAAGATTTCCCTGATTAGCCAATCTGATGGCCTACCATATTTGCTTGTCTTACTCCGCATTTGGATGGTTTGTTCCTGTGCCTTCAATAAAGCTTCTTTAAAATAATGCCAGTTCTTGTGGACTCTTTTCCCCTTCATGTTAGCATCCCAAGGGGATCCTGCCCATCAGTTTTCTGAGGGAGTCAAAGTCTGCTTTTCTGAAGACCAAATTGTGTATTTTGCTGCTCTCCTTTCTTCCTTTGGTCAGGATCCTGAAATTTACCATCTCATGATCACTGCTTCCCAGGTTACCACCCACATCTACTTCCTCTACTAGTTCCTATATGCCTGCTTTCCCCTTCTCTGTGCTGCTAGAGCATGAAGGACCTCTGAAACACGAGGATTGCATCATAGCATGAACATCCTATCTATCACAACTTGTGCTGCCTTTTTTCCTCAGGCTTAATTAAAATGATGACCAACAGGTGCATGAGCTAAATAAAATTTGCAGGTTATTGGAATATAAAGTACACTTCTCTAGGTATTAGGATGAGTGGAAGTGTGGCTGGAGGAATATAGTCACATCCTATCAACTGTAAACTATTTTCCTCTTGCCCCATAGAAACCAGACAGACCTGGTATTCCAGAGTAGCTTTTTGACTTGAAACCTTTTTTTTTAGACACCCCAAAAATGCTCGTTTGGATGGATGAACATTTTGTGAATTTGTATCACAAACTTTTGGTTGCAAAAATATACAGATAAAATATTTAATCTCAACATTTTTTAAACACATTTTAATTTCAAAACAAAGCATTTCGTACAACCCAAGCAATTCCCTTCCTCCAGCCCCCAACTTTGCAGTTTGCCAAAATGCTTTAAAAAAACCCTTTTATTGTGGATTGACCAGAAACATTTTCTCCCCAACACTGCCAGAGAACTGAAAAATCAGTTATTCACCTCTCTCTGTTCCAGAGATATTCCTGTCTCCCAAGACTCAGCCAGAGGAGCATAAGAATACATCTCCAGATACAAGCCACTCTTGGACACCAGTTAAAAAAATTAAGCATTTACAGATGTACATAAGGTTGCTTAAACTATCATCATTTCTCCTTAAGCTTTGGAGATACATGTGGTACCAACTGGCAATATCTGTTTTTTCTAATGACTACTACTGTAAATTAGGCACACCTTCCAAGTATGAAAGTGTACAGAATGTTCCCAAAATATCATTAAAATAACCTGCACCTGAAGAATAAAGTAGACATGATTGGAAAAATATATTTATTTTATGATGGATCCCTAGGACAGGCTCTGGCTCCCACCATGTCTGCTATGTAGTGCTCTAGCAGAGAGTAAGGCAGTAATGGTGATACAAGACAAGGTGTATTCCCAGAGTGCTGGAGCGACAGCCAACATAGAGGGATATGCAAGAAGTGAAAATAGGAAGGCTCCTTTAAGAAGATAACATGGAAAAGATGCTTAATGTAAAACATTCAGCAGGGATACATCTAGTGTCCTACTACTCAAGTTCTGCATTTTAAAAAATGTGACATAAGGATAAGTGACTCTGCTATTTTTATTTGTTTACCTGTCTGGTACTGGTGACGCTTTGAATATATTTATAAATATGTTCACATTTGCTGTATTAAGAACATCAGTTTCAATATAAAAACCACCTGAGCCCTCTACATTTTGTCAGTTGTTTGTTTCATTTCATTACCCATCCTTTTGGACTATTTCACCTCATTCTCAATTTTTCCATGGGAAAATATAGTCTCCCTCCTGTTGATATGATTTTGTTTCTAACTGGATCTCATCTATTTCTTTGTATATCAGACAGATTCCCGTCCTGTGACTTCTCCTTTCAGCTCTTGAATATCATCCTTTAAAAATTTCTAGTGTTGACATTTCCCTAATAGAAAAATGTAAGCCACTGCAGTTTAAAGATGTTGGAATCCAGATGCAAATTTGTATCACAACTTCCTGTTTTAAGCTAATCTCTATAACAAAGTTATCTCTTTATTCCTGCGCTTGTACTCACTTAAGTTTCTCCAGAGGATATATACATTGTAACCACACACCAGCAAGCAAAATCATGTAAGCCTCAGGAAGAGTATCAATTACATCTCTGCTGAACAGCACTGCAGTGGCATTAATCATGAGAGCTCTAATTCAGCACAATTTAAGCTCTAATTCAGGGTCTCAACTGGGAATTATGTAGGGCAGAATATTTGTGTTGGCCATCTACAAATAGGAGAATTTTACCCAAGAATAATAACTTTCGTGCCTGTTGAACAAATTTGTTGAACTTAGGGATAATTGAGAGTCTGTGGAAGAATGACCCAGCTTAGTAACTGACAATTAACAATTGTCTTTTGTACTGTACTAAAGCTGTTCAGTACTAAAGGGACTCTAAAGCTGGGTGTACTGCAAATCAGTGGCAAAGTTGCTTCAGAGGCAAAACCCAACAGGTACTAGTCTGGCTTACTTGGGCCCTCAGTAAAATATCCCTTCGTTGTTGTTAAGGGTCTAAGGCAGGCAAGAAAGGGAAAGATTGTGACTACTCTAGGTCTAGTGGTTCATCTAGTCAGACTTCAGGGTAAAACGCTCCCCCTGGGAACACCTAGGCTGTGTCTAGACTGGCCAGTTTTTGTGCAAAAGCGGTCGCTTTTGTGCAAAAACTTGCCAACTGTCTACACTGGCCACTTGAATTTGCGCAAGAGCACTGACGTTCTAGTGTAAGAAATCAGTGCTTCTTGCGCAAATACTTTGACACTCCCATTCGGGCAAAAGTCCTTTTGCGCAAAACCTTTTGCGTGAAAGGGCCAGTGTAGACAGCTCAGTTTTGTTTTGCGCAAAAAAGCCCCGATGGCTAAAATGGTGATCTGGGCTTTCTTGCGCAAAAGCGTGTCTAGATTGGCCACGGATGCTTTTGCGCAAAAAGTGCTTTTGCGCAAAAGCGTCCGTGCCAATCTAGATGCTCTCTTGCGCAAATACTTTTAACAGAAAACTTTTTCTTTAAAAGCATTTGGGCAAATTCATGCCAGTCTAGACATAGCCCTAGTGTCTGGGCTATGCTCCAAAATCCAGTTCTCTATTACAGGCAAGTAGGAAAGCTGCAGGGCTCCAGGCCAGGATCAGTTGTGCAAAGGAACCCTCTGCATGGTCTCCCTGCTGTTGTGGCAACACTTTCTGTATAGCTCCTGAGAGAGGCTGTGCCAGCCACAGTGGCAGCCATACTAGAAGGCCCTCCACAGTCGATTGTTATACACACACACACACACACTCTCTTTCCCTTGCAAGGATGCAGCCCTGGATCTTGGGCCTGCCCACCTCCCAGACTAAACTCCAGTTTCAAGGCCCTCTGTCTGCATTAGCCTTCTTTTGGCTCTTGTTCCTTGAAGAGTTTGAGAGCTGGCTGCTGGTTCTATGGCCCAAGAATTCCCATCACTTGGCCCTCTCTACTCTGGCTCTATGGCCTCCAACAAGTTCTTCATAGACCAGTGTCCAGATGCAAGGCTGGCCAATCACAGCCCACTCCCAGGGAGGACATCTGACTCACTGGGCAAGTTGCAGAGGGGCCTTTCACTTCAGGAAAGGGCAGGGCCGCAGGAGGAAAGGGCGGGGCTGGGGTCAGCTGGCCCTCAGCACCTCCAGGACTGCAGTGTTCCTCCCCTGGTCCTCAGTGCTGCCTGGAGTACACCACACAGCACTCTGGTAGCAGTTTAAAGGGCTCGGGGTCTGGGTGCCACTATTGCTGCAGTAGTGGTGGTGGCTGGGAGCCCCAGGCCATTTACAAATTGCCAAGCCCAGGGACAGTTACTTCCTTTGTCCCACCTATCATCAGACTTGTCCTCTGCTCATGAAACTTGTCTTGTTTCCATTCCCTTACTTAGGCAACTCTTTTCTGCAATCTATTTCCATGCTTTGCTCCCAGCATGCCATGCAGCCTAGACCAGTGGTTTCAAACTTTTTATCTCATGACCCAGTTAAAGAGAATTGTTGATGCTGGTGACCAAACAAAATGATATCTTTTGACTAGAGAGCAGGCTCTGGGGTGGGGCTGGAAAGGACAGGTTTGGGGTGCAAGAGGAGGTGTCTGGGTTTGGAAGGGGCTCATGGCTGGGGCAAAGGATTGGGGCCTGGGCTTACTTCTGTGGCATAGCAGAGGTGAAAAGACAGGTTCCTGCCTGTCCTGACACTAAGGCCCACACTGCACCCCGGAAGTGGCCAGTAACATGTCCAGCTCCTAGGTAGAGCTACACAAGCAGTTCTGCATGTTACTCTTGCCTGCAGGCACTGTCCTGCCAAGTCACATTGGTTGGTTTCAGGCCAATGGGAGGTCAGAGTTAGTGCTTAGAGCATGGGGATTACATGGAGCCCGATGGCCCTCCCCACCCCTCATGCGACAGGCCCTATTGCTGACCGCTTCAGAGGCACAGCATAGTCTGTGGTGCCAGAACATGCAGGAGGCCTGTCTTAGCACCCCCACTGATTACTGGGTCACCCTACAGCAGGGGTCTCAAACTCAATTTATCTTAGTGTCAGTGCCAGTCCTCAAATCCTCCTAGCAGGACAGCAGTAAACTCCTTTGGTAGGCCCTGGGGTGAGGTGGCTCCACGCTACACATTCCCTCTCCCCCATGTCTCCTGTCCTCGCCTGCTGCCCCCAGGTGATTTAACCCCCCAATGGGGGCAGGGAGAGGGCAAAGCACTGTTGGAAAGAGATGGCACAGGAGTGGACTCAGCTTGGGGGAAGGGTATGGACATACTCTGCCAGGCCACAGGGACTCACATACTGGCAGTGGCATGTGGACTGAACTGTGGGACTATTCAGGCCATAGATAGCCTGTGGACCATGAGATGGCCCTACATTCAGTAACTCAGGGCCTGACATAATGCCTGAGTTTTCAATGCTTTTGCTAAGTACTGATTGAGCACAACTCCCATAATAGTCAGTAGGAGTGGAGGGTGCTCAGCATTAGAATGAATATAGTGCAGTAAAATTCAATTCTTGATTCATACACGCACCAACATTACAAAAATAAATGAACTACTAAAAACAAAAACAAAACTCTGTAACACTAAGCTGGCTATTTTGACTCCTGTGCTTGGGCTCATAAAACTTTTCCTAGTATTCATGATTCCTAAAATACCCATGCTGCATTTCTTTTTCACCAAAAGAACCTCTGCTACCATTGAAGCAGTAGATTGATGCTGAGAGACTTTCAAAATCCCACCTTACCTTCTAGTTGTAGTGAGAGAGGGTTAATTATGTCTGTGAATAAAGTTAAATTAGACACATCAGGAGTGTACATGGTGAGAAGAGTTACTATTTATTGCCAGGAGGTGGATGAAATGGACACAATAAATTAGAAACCCATCTAAAATTGTCAAGATGCATTTATGAAAATTGGAAGATTTTTCCAACAGTGCTTCCGTATCTCTCACTGATTGCATATGACAAAGAAAGCAACTGGCAGAAAATGAAATTGTAGCTAATTGTGGGTGGCTGGGAAGTTCAACAAATTAATAGTTCTGTGTTCATTGAACAGGAAAGAAACACAGAGTCTCTCATGAGGGGAAAGTGCAGTCTGCATGCATACCTCAAAAATTAAAATACGAAGCACAATCCAAAAAACTAGTGTATGGGGGAAAGCTCAAGTAAATGTTACCAGATCATTAGATCAGTCAGTAATTAGCAATATAGATGTCTGAGCTCTTGTACAATAGCCATTTAAAAATGCTTTTATTTCATATTTACTAATTATTTTCTAAACAGCTTCGACACTAGAGCTAAAGTAACACCCCACCATTATCTAAGTATAGATTTTAGATCCAAATCTCCAGTCCCAGTTCATCTGACTGGTACAGGGCAATTCCCTTGGGAAAAGAAAGGACCCAGTATTTCCCCACAATTCCAAAGCACTACTAGTGTTATAGCTGTGCTAGTATCAACTTGCTGCGGAGGTTGAGGTGAAGGATTTGACCAGGAACTCCACATATGCTTGGAGCCACCAACCCTAACCCCACTCAATCCCCAAGTGCCTCTTACCAGAAGCATTCAAGGAGCCCCCAGAAGGATGAGTGCCGTAGCAAACAGGAGTTACAAATTTCCAGCATGAATTCCCTACCATTTTTCCCTTTCGTTTTTTTCCATCTGGGGGCAGAATAAATTTTGTTATGTGCACCAAGGCGTGTGGATGTGCACCACTATAGAAACACATGTTGCCAGCTGTTTGCACTCTGCTAATCATATGGGTGGCACCTGAATCTCTCCCAGGTTGCTGCCCAAACACTCAATTTACAAGGAACACTGCTCCCTACATCCTGCACATCCTCTATATATGGGAATTGTATTGGTTCCATGGCAGCCAGGAATTTCTGCTTATGAAGGACAGAGCTAGGGTTTGCCCTCTAGTAACTGTAAGCCTCTACGAAATGTGTTTGTTCAAAATGTGCTTGTTCTATACTGAATTGAATCTGTTTGTGCCTTTATTGTTTAGATTCTAGACTCTGTAAGGCATGATCTTTTTATCTAATGTTCCAAATCACATGTACTTGTGGCACTGTATAAATAATAGCATCTCTTAGGATTTGACTCCAAGATAATAAAGGAATTTGTACAGGCTCCTGGAAATTCCTTTCCCACTGGGCCAAGCAAAACAAATAAATGCTTCCGGCATGAGCCAATCTATAACTTGCAGGGACTAAGACAAAAGTTTTCCTGAGGGTAACATATTTCATAATTGCTTACTGCAAAATTTCTTACACTGTCCTCTGAAATAAAAGACAGGACTATGTAGCACTTTAAAGACTAACAAGATAGTTTATTACATGATGAGCTTTCGTGGGCCAGACCCACTTCCTCAGATCAATATGTGGAAGAAAATTGGCACGACCATATATACCAAAGTGATACAATCAAAAAAAAGTGAACACATATAAAATTGACGAATCAGACTTTAAGAACAGAGGAGGGGTGAGGGGGGGAAGGTTAGTGTCTGTGAGGTAATGACATTAGGGGTGAAGCTATCTTTGTAATGGGTGAGATAATTAGCATCTTTGTTAAGATCCATACGTAAAGTGTCAAATTTAAGCATGAATGACAGTTCTGAGGCTTCTCCTTGAAGTCTGGAGTTAAAGTCTCTTTGAAGCAACAAACCCCGGTGCCAGCTTTGTCCACATATTTACTCTGCTGACACCATTATTGGACCTAACCATGCCAATTACAAGATCAAGAACACGTATTCCTGTTCGTCCAGAAATATAATTGATGCTATCATGTGCCTAAAGTGTCCGTCTGCTATGTATATTGGACAAACTTCTCAGACACTTTGCCAAAGAATCAATGGACATTAAAACAGACATCAGGCTCTCTCACAGAGAGAAAACTGTTGCTTGCCATTTTAACCAGACTGACCATTCTCTCAATGACCTTAAAACATGCATATTGCTTCAAAGAGATTTTAACTCCAGACTTCAAAGAGAAGCCTCAGAACTGTCATTCATGCTTAAATTTGACACTTTACGTATGGGTCTTAACAAAGATGCTAATTATCTCGCCCATCAGAAGACAGCTTCCCCAATTATCACCCCTAATGTCATTACCTCACAGACACTAACCTTCCCCCCTCACCCCTCCTCTGTTCTTAAATCTGATTCGTCAATTTTATATGTGTTCACTTTTTTTTTGATTGTATCACTTTGGTATATATGGTCGTGCCAATTTTCTTCCACATATTGATCTGAGGAAGTGGGTCTGGCCCACGAAAGCTCATCACGTAATAAACCATCTTGTTAGTCTTTAAAGTGTTGCATAGTTCTGTCTTTTGTTTCAGCTAGACCAGACTAACACGGCTGCATCTCTATCACTGTCCTCTGAAACAGCTGGTTGTTTCTGGCCAGCAGCCCCCTATGTTGAACTTTTTAAAATCCAACTTCCATTTGCTTCTGCTATTTGGCACGGGGTCTGCATAGGCTCTACTGGCTGCTTTTGTAAACAAGGTATTAGACCAGATGGACTACTGGACCTAGGTGGACTTAGCACCTTGCTCCTTATTCTAGTTATACCCATGGCTATAATTACTGGACTGTCTCAGAGGCAAAATGACAATGGAACTAGGTAGGTAGATTAAAATTGTTTGTGGGAAATTTACATAAAACTAGTAACAGTGTGTGTGCACCCCAAGGAATAGGAGACAAGTTGCAGAAACAGGACTGAATGGGGCTTGTGGTGAGATTCACCAAAAGAGAGAGCCTCATAATTGACTGGCCTAATGGTGGAAACAAAAAAGATATAAATCAGACAATTTATACAATCTACTATTAAAGATGTACTAGAGTTTCTGGTCCCATTTAGAGGCTGTCTTGTGTCCCACGTATGCTGACATTGTATCCAAGTGTCGCAAAGCAAGCAAATCTTGAGCTCAGAGAATACTCACGTATTGACCTCTCTAAAGTCAGACAGAGATCCAAATCAAAGATCTTTAAATAGAATGAGTCCACAGAGTGTGGGCACAAAAACTTCAGGATTCAAAAACACTGCCCAGAGATCTCTTGTAGTTCAGTGTTTGGACTTTCAAATTGTGCAGGAAATGTTATCAAAAGCATGGCATAAAAGGCACTACTGAGGTAGACAGGAGATGAGTATGCTTTGATCATGATTACTGAAACACAAAGAATAAGACAACGCTTCAATGAAATAAAGAGTGGGCTATATAGAATCATTTTCTCTCTGTCCCAATGACACTCTGGAGTGGAACAACTTCAACAGAATGGATTAAGTGAGCACCATATCAAAATAGCCAATAGGTCAGTGGTTCGAGCACTCAGACTTTGAACTGGGGTTACCCCATTGTTTTTCCCTATGTGATAGAAGAGGAATTTGAACCTGGATCTCTTATATCCTGGGGAGTGTGCTAACCACTGGGCCTCCTCTGCTCATATGGTGGGGAGCCTAATTCATCCTCCCTGCAGCCTGGCCTACAACTCCTAACTCAGTGAGAGTGGCAGGGCTTAGGACACACCCTTCTTGTCATCATCTCTGATTGGTTAGTTTAGGCAGCTCCTCACCTATTATACTGAACATAAGAATGGTCGTACTGGGTCAGACCAAAGGTCCATCTAGCCCAGTAGCCTGTCTGCCGACAGTGGCCAGCACCAGGTGCCCTGGAGGGGGTGGCCCGAAGACAATGATCAAGCGATTTGTCTCATGCCATCCGTCTCCAGCCTCTGACAAACAGAGGCCAGGGACATCATTCCTACCCCCTGGCTAATAGTCTTTTATGGACCTAAGCTCCAAGAATTTATCTAGCTTCTCTTTAAACTCTGTTATAGTCCTAGCCTTCACAGCCTCCTCTGGCAAGGAGTTCCACAGATTGACTATGCGCTGTGTGAAGAAGAACTTTCGCTTATTAGTTTTAAACCTGCTACCCATTAATTTCATTTGGTGTCCTCTAGTCCTTATATTATGGGAACTAATGAATAACTTTTCTTTATTCACCCTCTCCACACCACTTATGATTTTATATACCTCTATCATATCCCCCCTCAGTCTCCTCTTTTCCAAACTGAAAAGCCCCAGTCGCTTTAGCCTCTTCTCATATGGGACCTGTTCCAAACCCCTGATCATTTTAGTTGCCCTTTTCTGAACCCTTTCCAAGGCCAAAATATCTTTTTTGATGTGAGGAGACCACATCTGTAGACAGTACTCAAGATGTGGGCATACCATAGTTTTATACAGGGGCAGTAAGATATTCTGTGTCTTATTTTCTATCCCTTTCTTAATAATTCCTAACATTCTATTTGCCTTTTTGACCGCTGTAGCACACTGTGTGGATGTTTTCAGAGAACTATCCATGATAACTCCAAGATCTCTTTCCTGATTTGTCGTAGCCAAATTAGCCCCATCATATTATATGTATAGTTGGGGTTATTTTTCCCAACGTGCATTACTTTACACTTATCCACATTAAACTTCATTTGCCATTTTGTTGCCCAATCACTCAGTTTGGTGAGATCTTTTTGAAGTTCTTCACAGTCTGCTTCTGTCTTGACTATCTTAAACAGTTTAGTATCATCCACAAACTTTACTACCTCACTGCTTGCCCCTTTCTCTAGATCATTTACGAATAAGTTGAATAGGATTGGTCCTAGGACTGACCCTTGGGGGACACCACTAGTTACCCCTCTCCATTCTGAAAATTTACAACTTATTCCTACCCTTTGTTTAAGTTGGGCCTCTATTATGGTGTCTTTAAAAAGTTTCGATGCAGCTTGCAGGGATTTAGCTCTAAGTCACTGTGTCTTTTAATTTCCATTTAACTAACCTCCTCATTTTTGCGTAATTCCCCTTTTTGAAATTAAATGCCAGAGTGCTGGACTGCTGTGGTGTTCTTCCCACCACAGGAATGTTAAATGTTATTATATTATGGTCACTATTCCCAAGCGGTCCTGTAATAGTTACCTCCTGGACCTGATCCTGCGCTCCACTCAGGACTAAATCGAGAATTGCCTCTCCCCTTGTGGGTTCCTGTACCAGCTGCTCCAAGAAGCAGTCATTTAAGCTATTGAGAAATTTTATTTCTGCATCTTTTCCTGAGGTGACATGTACCCAGTCAATATGGGGATAATTGAAATCCCCCATGATTATAGAGTTTATTTTGGTAGCCTCTCTAATCTCCCTTAGCATTTCAATGTCACCATCACTGTCCTGGTCAGGTGGTCGATAATATATCCCTACTGCTATATTCTTATTTTTGGAGCATGGAATTACTATCCATAGTGATTCTATTGAACATGTTGATTCATTTAAGATTTTTATTTCATTTGATTCTATGTTATCTTTCACATATAGTGCCACTCTGCCACCCACACGGCCTGTTCCATCCTTCCGATATATTTTATATCCCAGTATGATTGTGTCCCACAGATTTTCCTCATTCCACCAGGTTTCTGTGATGCCTATTATGTCAATCTCCTCCTTTAATACAAGGTACTCTAGTTCACCCATCTTATTAGTTAAACGAGCATTTGTGTAGAAGCACTTTAAAAATTTGCCACTGTTTATTTGTCTGCCCTTTCCTGATGTATTAGATTCCTTTGTATGTGGTTGTTTGTCTGCTCTGGCCCCTTGTTTGTCCTCTCCCCTCCTCTCTTTCTCACTACAGCCTAGAGAATCTCTATCAATGGATTCTCCTCTAAGAGAAGTCTCCGTCCGATTTACGTGATTCTCTGCACCAATCGGCTTTCCCCCATCTCCTAGTTTAAAAACTGGTCTACTGGCCTTTGTGACTCTCATTCTGAGGTATCTGTCTCTCCATGTTAGATGTATAGGCTCCCTGTATGACAAATTCAGGCTTTCTGGATCCCATTGCTGTTCATAGAATCATAGAACCATAGAGCTGAAAAAGACCTCAGGAGGTCATCAAGTCCAGCCCCCTGCTCTAGGCAGGACCAATCCCAACTAGATCAACCCAGTCAGAGCTTTGTCAAGCCGAGACTTAAATACCTCTAGGGATGGAGACTCCACTACTTCCCTAGGTAACCCATTCCAGTGTTTCACCACTCTCCTAGTGAAATAGTTTTTCCTAATATCCAACCTGGACCTCTCCCACCACAACTTAAGACCATTGCTCCTTTTTCTGCCATCCGTCACTACTGAGAACAGCCTTCCTCCATCCTCTTTGGAACCTCCCTTCAGGAAGTTGAAGGCTGCTATCAAATCCCCCCTCACTCTTCGCTTCTGCAGACTAAACAGACCCAACTCCCTCAGCCTCTCCTCACAGGTCATATGCTCCAGCCCCCTAATCATTTTGGTTGCCCTCTGCTGGACCCTCTCCAATGCGTCCACATCCTTTTTGTAGCGGGGGGGGCCAGAACTGGACACAATACTCCAGATGTGGCCTCACCAGAGCCAAATAAAGGGGAATAATGACATCTCTGGATCTGCTGGCAATGCTCCTCTTAACGCAACCTAATCACTGTTCCAGTGATTTCCTAGGCACCTAAAAAGTTAGATGTTACAATGTTATGTGTTGTAATGCCTAAGTCTCCCCCACCCCATCCTGAGGGCTGCAATATGACAGTACCTTCAGTTTCTTTCACCCTGGCAAAGCTATAACAGAACTAGATCAGTTCATGGAACTATTAGCCAGGTGGGGAAGAAATGTTGTGCCTAGCATGAAAAGGGTGTCACTTGGGCTACGTCTACACTGGCATGATTTTGCACAAGAACTCTTTTGCGGAAGAGTTCTTGTGCAAAAACTCTTCCGGAAGAGAGCGTCTACACTGGCATCGCCATTTTTACCATAGGGCTTTCTTGCGCAAGAAATTCATGTTGCCTGTCTACACTGGCCTCTTGCGCAAGAACAGTTGCGCAAGAGGGCTTATTCCTGAGCGGGAGCATCATAGTTCTTGCGCAAGAAGCACTGATTTCATACATTAGAATGTCAGTGTTTTTGCGCAAGAACTCGCGGCCAGTGAGACAGGCATCAAGTTTTGGTGCAAAAGCGACTGCTTTTGCGCAAGATTGCGCCAATGTAGACACAGCCTCAATGTATTCCCATTCTGTTCTTTCCTTCTGGGACATCTGGCATTGGCTGCTGTCAGAAGACAGGCTACTGGGCTGTTCTTATGTTACCATAGATGCAGATTTCTATTCTTTCCTATTTTTAAATTTGTAACCATAACTGTAATCCACAACTGGATTTTTCTTTTTGGGTTTTTCAAATTATAAATAAAATATGTTGTATTTTCCTGTTATTGATACATTCTCAATCTTAATTGAAAGTTATATATTTTTTTTAATCTAGAAATGTAGTTAAAATGTTGTAAACATTGACTTTATAGTAGGCTTTTTGCATAGTCATTATACTGTACTTGTGCATTCTCTAAAACAATGTAAAGTGAAAGAGTCTGAAACTCAAGTGTATCAGACACAAAATGAGATGTAAGACAAAGTACTTCTAGATGTAAAACAAGTACTTAAAATTACTGAATTTTTCACTGAATTATGTTTATGATACAGGTTCAAGACCAATGACAGTCTGCACTTTGCTTTATCAGTGAACTATGGAAATTAGATGGACACTGAAAGTGAAGAAGGAATATCAGTAAAGAAAGACCAGTGGTTCCCAGATCTCATCTGACTGTTCAAAATTCTCTCATATTGTTCATGTGAGGTACTATGTGTATATAAGTATGTATATACACACAGGAATACCCAAGCAGACCTTACCCTAAGCCAATCCAGAAACATTGCAGAAGGGAGACTCAGGGAGACATGTAAATCAGAGTTAGGAAAATATTCAGTATTGTTAATACCTTAATTCCAGTGGGAAGAGAGGAAGACTAGCACTCTCCAAATATAAATATTTGATTTTATTTAATACTAGCAATTTTGCCCAGCATTGCTGGGGTCCTTAACTCAATTTTTTTATTTTTTGAAAAATAAAATGAAAATGTGCATGCTTCATTTCAACCATTGCTGAAGAGGGGTTCAGTATGCAGGTTGCCCCAGAGAGAGAGAATACCCCTCTCTCACCACATTCTCATCAGCCAGTGAGGAATGCAGCAAACTGTGCACTTCCCCTTGCTCCCTGGGGAAGGGGAACAGCCAGCAATGTTCCTGTACTAGTTGGGAGGTGGGCAGTGCCGGACTGAGCCATACTTGCGCCCCGCCCCCGGGCGCGCCGCATCTGATTGACATGGTAAGAGGCACTGTGCCCCCGGGTGCACAGCACATGCACAGCCCCGCCCCCAGGCGCCAACCTAAGGGGGGTACCTGATTGAAGTGTTATCACTTCAATCAGGCACCTCCCCATAGGTTGGCACCCCGGGCAGCTGCCCAGCTAGCCCCCCCTTAATCTGGCCCTGGGGGTGGGAGAAGCTTCAACCCTCCTGCCATCCCTAACTCCGACTGGGGAAGGTCCAGGTTCTTCTGCTTCCTGTGCACTTTTCACTTGCTCTCTGATGAAGAGGAACAGTTAGCAATGTTCCCATATGAATTGTGGTGGGGGGGCCTTGAGTCTTCCCTGAATATTGCGGGGGGGAGGGGAGGGACGGGGATGTTGGCTCAGGGCTAAGGCAGTCCTGGATAGGAGGGGAGGGAGAAGGCATCCCCAGCCAGCTTCTTTCACCTGCCTTGTGATTCTCTCTCTTCTGTTTGGTTTTATGAGAAGCAATCCCATTCCAGGCACGTCCCATTTCCTGGCACAACCAAACCCTTACCTTGCTTTAAATTATGATAAGAGGAAGCTGTATGCTGAATTTGGTGGTCCTAGCTCTTACCATTTAGGAGGAATTCTTGAATAACCAGACAGATGGAACCCTCTCTCAAATATGTAGTGGATGGTGCAAGTATAAGATTAAATGATTAGAGTCAAGCAGTTTTATTTGAGACAGAAAATTACAAGTATAATTGAAATTTGGCCTTTTTAATTTCTAGCCTTTAAAATATACTTTTCCCTGAGTAAGAAAAAAGATTATAGGATCCTTTAAAAGAGGGTGCTTAGAATGGAAGCGTAAATGATAGCTGTTGATAAAAAAAAAAAAATCAGAAGTGGAAAGACTACAGGTTATACCTCCCTTAACCGGGACACTCTGGTTTGGCAGCATCCCAGATCTGGCAGGACTGGGGATGTTCTTGGACCACACAGCCCAAGTATAGGGAGGTCAGGCCATGGGGCAGGCACACAGTGGGGGAGCCAGTGACTCAGCTGGGAGCCCCATGTGGGGGGGGGGATGTGGAGGGGTGGGCAGAGGAGCAGAGTTCTGCCCCCTGCGGCCAGGAGGTAGTAGGGGTTGTCAGTGGCCACAGACCTCGGGGTCCAGTAGCAGCCGCAGACTTCCAGCCCAGGCCCCCACAGCAGTTAGGGAGCTCCAGCCTAGGGAGCCATGGGTGGGCAGGTAGCAATGGTGCCAGGCTAGAGCCCTAGCAAAGGGGCAGCAGTTCAGCAGGGGACATGTTGGGAGGGAACCGTCCCTTGGTCCAGCAAATCCCCTCGTTCAGGATGGATCAGGGTGCTGGATGAGGGAGATCCTCCATCCAAGCTATTACCCTGTAAATTGGAGCTACTCAGTTTGCACATACATTTTCTGGAAATGCATTAAACTGTAAGGTCCTGCCAAAACATGTCTCAGAGGATGGCAGACTCGCTGCTGATTGCATTGCTGTGAACAGGGGAGACAGTTATCTCCTAAGCCCTTTTAATGGTTTTCAGTCCGTTGCTGTGCTTGGAAGGTATCTTTGTAATTGCTGAGCTTTGAAGCTTTGTAATTGTTTCTTTGGAACTTTCAGCTGCTTTGCCTTTTAAGTTCTGCAACTTCTTGTAAGCTTTGTGGTTGCTGAGCTTTGCAACTGTGTAACCTCAACCTCCCAGCGGCGCAACATTCCATCTTGTGATCATAAGAAAGTGTAAATGGGGGTGTGTGTGTCTAGGTGATGAAAACAGCGGGGCTAAATAGGTGGAGCCAGGAGCTACGTGATGGCTAAATAAAGCAAACAAAGGACTTGGAGCAACGATTGGGCATGCTTCTTGGTGACGGACGTGGAAGAAGGACTCTGTGTGCATGACAGGAGCCACCCCATTCCAATAAAAATGAGAGAGCACTTGGATAACTCTCTCTTTATGATTAGCTCACCGGCTGGGATCCATGACTGCAGGCAGATGCACAGGACCCACTATGGTTTGGCAGTCTCTGCTGTTTCTCTGCAACCACATCACCTGTGTGAGTTTGCCTGCATAAGTGTATGAGTGCTGAGGGGGTGTGTGGGTGTGTGACAACTCAATACCTTTTGTTTAACTCTATAGTGGCATTTAATAAATCCATATGAGTGTAACCCTGGGGTCTTTAGTGTAAATAAGGTAACTGGTCCAACCTGTTGGGCACTCACTTAATGGCTACACTAGTTCAATATTAATTAGGGAAATGTAACAAACATGAAGTTCTAAGAAATATAAGAAAGTTACTGTGACCGGGGTCCCAGAGGAACCTACTCAATGTGGGCAAAATTGCAGAGAAAGGGGGAGCCTCTCCCTAAAGCTAGTGGTTATTCCAATAATTAGGTTTACCCAAGCCAACACAAAACAGTTTCTATAATACCTCATTGATTACTCAGGAAGCAAAAACACATTTCACATAAAAGCAACCCCGCATTAGGCCTCCACCCAAACATCCAAGTCAAATAAAGTTCTACAAATCCCAAAGGATCAGACACATGCCTAGGTCAATGAATATTTCAGATTTTAGCCCAAAACTTATACACGCTTTTAACCAGTTCTGCAGGATTCATGGGGACGAAAAAGAATCAGTATCAAAACTTTAAGCAATGACATTATTGATTTGTTCTTAGACTAAGTTTTGATCCAGTTTCTTCTAACTGAAAGATGTTGTATAGAAAATTTCAACCAACACAAAAACAGGGAATGTGTTTTTAAATCTGACTAAGCTCCTCAGAAAACCTGCATTGGCATTTCCATGTGAATTTGTTTTCTTTTACGAAGTGCTTTCTATTTCCTACTAGGCATGATGACTGTCAACTAGTAGTTGTGCAATGCATTTTGGAACAACTGCAACTGACAGACTGTAGGTGGGTAGCTTGAAAATGTTATGGTTCTGTCCATATTTGAAAGATACGGAGGGACAATATGTAAGATAATTTTGCTATAATTATTTTTTCTGAAAAAATTCAAACTAAATACCCTGAATACAAGTACAAGTTGAACCTTTCTAGTCTGGCACCCTCAGGACCTGACTGATGCCAGACCACAGAGTTTGACAGACCATATGAGGTTAATATTGTCCAGCAGCATTAACAGCACTTTGACTGCTTACTGGGCTCTTAGAAGACATTTAGGGGTAAATTAGAGCTAAATAACAGCACAGAACACTGAGAACCAGGACTGGTGGCTGTATACAAACTTTATGGGACCGCAAGAAACTTGGACACACCCATGACAAATGGACATCTGGTTAACTAAAATCATGCCGGACCATGGATGTTGCAGTGCCAGACTAGAGAGATTCATCCTGTAGAGAATAAAATATTTAGGACCAGTTCCTCAGCTGATATAAATTGATGTAACTCCATTAGTCAATAGTGTGACTAGTTTGGTTATGTATCCTCTACAGTACATGAATGTATCTAGGCAACATAGAAAGATTTAAAGAAAAATACAGGGATTTTAAAATATTCACTGTTTATCTGTTTTGTCTATTTAGAATGTAAGTTCTTTGGGGCAGAGACCATCTGTTATTGTGTTTTTACCATGTTTAGCAGGTCTGGAGTCCTTTAGGTGCTACTGTAATAAAAATAAATAATTTGTTGTTAGTTTTGTACAATCGATTCTCCCCTAACAGAGGAATTCCAAACCTCTCACTCCACAAGCAGTGCTATTGATCTCATTGGAATAAGGAGGTATTTCAATGTGAGGAAGAACAGTAATAATATGTCTGATTGTACAGGAGGTGGGAGGGTGGGAGAAAAAAAATGAAAAAAAACCCAGCGATGATTAATTTCTCCTCAATCTTTTTTTTTGTACACCAGGGATAAATCCAATTTATGCTCTTTGTTTTAAATACTAAAACTTGGAACTGCTCTGTATTGTTAGCTAGGAATTGTAGAAAAATTGATTAAGTATAATAAAATCCTTCGGACATTTATAGTGGGAAGTCACATCTCATTTTTCCTGAGTGATTACAAATCACAGAACAAAACTTAGATTGGCCCTAAGCATGTAATGTTTTAAGAAAAGTTTATTTAGATGGTAAAAATTTAAAGAAGCTGGATAACTCTTAAAATATGTGGCT
Organism: Pelochelys cantorii; assembly: GCA_032595735.1. NCBI lineage: Eukaryota > Metazoa > Chordata > Testudines > Trionychidae > Pelochelys > Pelochelys cantorii. The sequence goes on from CM064331.1 coordinate 33,289,876, forward strand.
AGGCACGCATTTAAAGGCAAGGAATCAACAAATAGCTGTTTAGACAATTTGGATTTTGAAACATAACTCGGCAAACATATATTAAAAACTCTGCAGGTACAAAGAAAATCATTATCTCATCCACAGCCACCCATGAAAGCTCATGATTCTCTCTATATATTTGATTAGTCTCTAGGGGCACGTCTACACAGCAGAGCTAAACTCTAGATAAGCTATGCAATTTGAGCTACAGCTACACGAATTGCGTAGCTTAAGTCAAAATAGCTTATTTCGACTTTTGGCACTGTGTACACAGTAGTTATTTCAAGACAGAGCATTCTTCCCCCGGCTTCCCTTACTCCTCATACAATGAGGGTCACAGGAGTCAGAGTAAGCAGTCCTCCAGCTCGACATTATTTCAGCATTACGTCAAAATAACTGCTTGTGTGTGGACACAGATTATGTTATTCCAAAATAACATCAGTTATTCTGAAATAAAGCTGCTGTGTAAACATAGCCTTAAGTACCACAGGACTATTTGTTATCCATATGCATAGGGAGTCAATTTTGCAAAAATGTACTGGCATGATAAGCTATCCAAGTGTTGCCAAGAAGTAAGAAAAAGACAAACACCAGAAATGGAGATGGTCCACCCACCCACAGTAGGATCATACACTGTTCACAGGGTTTTATCCTGTGTCCAATTGTCATTACTCGCCATTCCTGATCCACAAGCAGGATGCTGTGCAGCACTATGCCATCTTTGCTGTCTCTTTTCTTTCTCCCAAGTCCAGGTACATTTTTCCTTGTTTTCTCTAACAGATGCATTTTATAATTCCTAATAGTTCATACAAATACATGTCTGTGCTTGTAATTTAGACAGAGTATAAAGCAGGAGTCTCAAACTCAATTTTTCTTAGGGTCAGTGCCAGTCCTCAAATCCTTATAGTGGGCCAGCAGGCCTCTCCTCAGGCAGAAATCTCAGCTGGGGATTTCTGTGCATTCCCCCCCACCCGCGCGGACGCACATCCCCTGACCTCACCTGTCACCCTCCGCACTCCCCTTCCATGCATTTCTCAGCCCCACACAGTGGTAAAATAACTTTACTGGTCCTGCTAAAGATTCCCCTTTTCATGCATCCAAAGATTCTATTAGTTCTTCTGGCCTCAGCATCACATTGGGAGCTCAGGTTCCGCTGATTTTCCACTATTGTCCCTCAAATCTTTTCCAGGGTCTCTGTTTCCCAGGGTAGAGTTCCTTATTTTGTAAATAAGGCCTATCTTCTCTGTTCATTTGCAATTAGCCATACTAAAACACCTTCTGTTTACTTGCAACCAGATTACCAAGCTGTGCAAATTGCTTTATATAAGTGACCCGTCCTCTTCATTACCTATCACTCAGTTTTTGGGTCATCTGCAGACTATACCAGTGATTATTTTACATTCCTTTCCAGATCATTAATGAAAATGTTAGATAGCATAGGGACAAGAACCAATCCATGAGGGACCCTGCATGCAAGACACCCACTCAGTGATGATTCCAAATTTACAGTTACATTTTAAGACCTCATAATAATCTTTTTTTATGCCTTTCTACTTTTTAAATCAAAATCTCATGTGGTGATAGGTTGTGATGGGGTGGACAGAGCCTGACCTTCCTGCTGGAGGCCTTTCAGCACCCTGGCCAGCAGCAGGGACAGTGGAGAGGTCCTTCAAGCAGGGCAGAAGGGCAGCCTGCTCTGCAGCCAATCAGGGTATGGCAGGCTGCTATATAAGGAGCTGCTAAGCGAAGGCCAGGCAATTCCATCCTGGAGCTCAACCTGGCCAGACCTCTGGGCTGACTGGGAGCATCAGCACCTGGGCCAGCTCTGAGTGGGAGCTGGGCCTTTTCAACTAAGCAAGGCTAGATCCTTTAACAGAAGGCTAGCCTGTGGCGGCATGGAAGAACCTCGGGCAAGGGGGAACTCTGCACCTCAGCCACCAATTCATCTGTGCCTCACCTTTGAGCAGGTGAGATAATTATTGTGAGCCCCCTTGTAGCCACTAAGGGGCACTCACTGACCGGACTGAACCGGTTACACAGGTCAAAGGCTTTACAGAAGTCTGTTGCCTCAACATGATTACCTTTATACAAACTTGTAATTACATCCAAATAAGATATCAAGTGCATTTGATAGAATCTATTTTCCATTAACCTATGTTGAATTGCATGAATTATTATCCTCCTTTATTTCTTAATTGAGTCCCATATTAGCTGCTCTATTATCTTGCCTGGGATCAATGTCAGACTGACAGGCCTGTAATTATCCTTTTAAAATATTGAAATGTGAATTGTCTTCTGGAATTTCCCGGTTACTGAAAATCAGCATTTATGGCCCATTGAGCTTCTCTGCCAGCTCTTTAAAAACTTTTAGATGCAAGTTATTCTGACCTGCTGATTTTAAATTGTTCATGTTCAGTAGCTGCTATTTAACAATCTACTGAGCTACCAGTAGAGTGGAACACGTGTCATTTAATAAAACATCTTTCCCCCCCCATATACAAAATAGGCATATTTAGTCAGACAGAATTTTCAATATTATTTCTACCATTTCAATCTAATAAAGGATTCCTGACCTTCTGTATCTGTTTGAGATGTTTTGTGAATGCCCATTTCACTCAAGGTGTGTGCATGCCTCAAGAACAGTCACGAGAACTTTTCCCCCCTTGTGGTATCCAGCGGAGAAGCTCAAGTGCCAATATAAAGTGCACTGACAGGTACAAATGAGAAAGTGTCCAGTGACTGTGCTTGCAGCATGGATACACCTAGAGTGGACTGCACATATGCAATTACTCAAATAAGAATGGACTGATATTTTTAGGATTCTGACTATTTCTAAGGTCTGGTCTACACTGGGAGTTTGTCAAACTTAGATGCTTTTAGGCAATTTTCAAAACAATGAGTCCACACCACCAAGCCCATTGTGGTGACTTTAAGGGCTGTTAACATAGATTTCTGTACTCCTGCTTTCATGAGGAATATCCACTAAACTTGACCTGGCGTGGTGGACTTTGCAGATGCAATGCTTTGAAAGTCAACATTCTTGGCCTTTTTGAGGTGTCCCACAGTGCCCCCTGGTGACTGCTCTGGCCATGACTTTCAATTCGACTGCTCTCCAGGTGAATAGAAAAAGACCTGGGAAAATTTATTTCCAGTGTGGTGAGCAGATCTCAGAGCAGGTAGCACACCTGAGCAGTACACCTGACCATGAATTCCCAGAGTTACAGATGAGCACCAGCATGGAACGTGCAAGTGATCCTGGACCTCATTGCTGTGTGGGGAGAGGAATTTGTCTTGCAGAACTACAGTCCAGCAAAAGAAATGCAGATATCTATTCCAAAAATCACAAAGGGCATGGAGGAGAAAGGATACATCAGTTATGAGCCGAAAATAAAGGGGCTGAGACAGTCAGGACAAAAAAGATGCAAAAGCATGGTCTGGAGCATCACCACAAACATGCCACTTTTATAAGCATGGGGGTGGGGTGGACCCAACCAACTTCCATAGCCAGTCCATGGATTCCTCCTAAAACACTTGGGCAGTCTTGGGCAGCAGTGTGGAGGAAGAGGAGAAGAAGAAGAATGGTCATTATGCAAGTGAGGCAACTGAGGCTACAGAGTCAAGGACTTTTTATAACTTTGGAGACACTCCCCTCCTCCCAAGATGTTTCATAGTTGGGCACTGATCCTGAGGAAAGCATTTCTGGTTAGTTTACATTTTTTAGTATACATTCTTATTGAAAGTGTATTAAGGCAATTGGCTGTGATCTGTGGTGCCCACTGTGCCTACACAGCAGTGGGTTCCTGGAACACCTTGTTAATGTGTCTGGAGATGGAATGGGAAGCCTCCCTGTGTGCTCTCATACAGGAACTCTTTAATCCTTCTAGCAAAGTTTCTGGAGAGGTCTGCCTTATTCCATCCTCCACTGTAGGTCATCTCTCCACACCAAGCCAGCAGTAAGTAAGGAGGACCCCTGATTCGAATGGAGAAGGTAGGGCAATCAACTGGTTATCTAAGGTGTTTGTCCAGGAATGCGAGAAGCCTGGGAAACAAACAGGGAGAATTAGAAGCCCTGGCCCAGTCAAAGAAGTATGATTTGATTGGAATAATGGAGATTTGGTGGGATGACTCACATGACTGGAGCACTGTCATGGAAGGGTATAAACTGTTCAGGAAGAACAGGCAAGGGAGAAAAGGAGGAGGAGTTGCACTGTATGTAAGAAAGCGGTATGATTGCTCAGAGCTCCAGTATATAGAGGAAGAAAAGCCTGTTAAAAGTCTATGGGTTAAGTTTAGAGGTGGAAGCAACAGGGGTGATGTTGTGGTTGGTGTCTGCTATAGATCACCGAATCAAGTGGATGAGGCTTTCTTCAGACAATTAAGAGAAGCTTCCAGATCACAGGCCCTGGTTCTCATGGGGGACTTTAATCATCCTGATATCTGTTGGGAGACCAATACAGCAGTATACAGACAATCCAGAACATTTTTGGAGAATGTTGGGGATAACTTCCTGGTACAAGTGCTGAAGGAACCGACCAGGGGCAATGCGCAGCCTGACTTGCTGCTCACAAACAGGGAGGAACTAGTAGGGAAAGTAGAGGTGGGTGGCAACCTGGGAAGCAGTGATCATGAAATGGTAGATTTCAAAATCCTGACCAAAGGAAGAAAGGAGAGTAACAAAATACACACCCTGGACTTCAGAAAAGCAGATTTTGACTCCCTCAGAGAACTGATGGGGAGGATCCCCTGGGATGCTACAACGAAGGGCAAAGAGTCCAGGAGAGCTGGCAGTATTTTAAAGAAGCCTTATTAAAGGCACAGGAAGAAACCATCCTGATTCTCAGTAAGAAAAGTAAATATAGTAGGCAACCAGATTGGCTTACCGGGGAATATAAATATATTGCTTGAAAAAGCAGGGGAGCTATCAGGAAGGTGAAAGCGCAATTGGAATTGTATCTAGCAAGTGATGGGAAGGGTAACAAGAAAGATTTCTACAGGCATGTTAGCAATAAGAGGGTGATCAGAGAGAATGTGGGGCTCTTACTGGATGAGGGAGGTAACCTAGTGACAGATGATATGGGAAAAGCTGAAGTACTCAATGCTTTCTTTGCCTCTATCTTCAGACAAGGGCAACTCCCAGACTACTGCACTAGGCAACGCAGGATGGGAAGGAGGTAGGCAGCCCTCAGTGGAGAGAGAATAGATTAAGAACTATTTAGAAAAGTTAGACATACACAAATCCATGGGTCCGGATTTAATGCATCCGAGGTTCCTAAGGGAGTTGGCAAATGTAATTGCAGAGCCTTTGGCCATTATCTTCAAGAACTCATGAAGGTCGGGAGAGATCCCGAATGATTGGAAAAAGGCAAATGTAGTGCCCATCTTTAAAAAAGGAAAGAAGGACAATCCAGGGAACTACATACCGGTCAGCCTTACCTCAGTCCCTGGAAAAATCATGGAGGGGAGCCTCAAGGAATCCATTCTGAAGCACTTGGAAGAGGGGAAAGTGATCAGAAATAGTCAACATGGATTCACCAAGGGCAAGTCATGCCTGACCAATCCGATTAGCTTCTACAATGAGGTAACTTGCTCTGTGGATATGGAAAAGTCGGTGGATGTGATATAACAAAGCTTTTTACACGGTATCCCACAATATTCTTGCTAGCAAGTTAAGGATGTATGGATTAGATAAATGGACTATAAGATGGATAGAAAGCTGACTAGACTGTCAGGCCCAATGGATAGTGATTAACGGCTCAATGTCAGGTTGGTGGTTGGTTTCTAGCAGAGTGCCCCAAGGATCGGTTCTAGGGCCAGTTTTCTTCAACATCTTTATTAATGACCTGGATGAGGGGATGGATTACACCCTCAGCAAGTTTGTGGATGACCCTAAGCTAGGGGGAGAGGTAGATATGTTGGAGGGCAGGGATAGGGTCCAGAGTGACCCACACAGATTAGAGTATTGGGCCAAAAGAAATCTGATGAGGTTCAACAAGGACAAGTGTAGAGTCCTGCACTTGTGACAGAAGAATCCCAAGCATTGTTACAGGCTGGGGATCAACTGGCTAAGTAGCAATTCTGCAGAAGAGGACCTGGGGATTACAGTGGATGAAAAGCTGGATATTAGTCAATAGTGTGCCCTTGTAGACAAGAAGCCTAATGGCATATTAGGTTGCATTAGGAGGAGCATTGCCAGAAGATCTAGAGAAGTGATTATTCCCCTTATTTGGCTTTGATGAGGCAGATCTGGAGTACTGCATCCAGTTCTGGGCCCCCCTTCCCACTATAAAAAGGATGTGGACAAATTGGAGAGGGTCCAGCAGAGGGCAACCAAAATGATTAGGGGCCTGGAGCACATGACCTATGAGAAGAGGCTGAGGGATTTGGGCTTATTTAGTCTTCAGAAGAGAAGAATGAGGGGGGGATTTGATAGCAGCCTTCAACTTCCTGAAAGAAGGTTCCAAAGAGGATGGAGAAAGGCTGTTCACAGTGGTGACGGATAGCAGAACAAGGAGCAATGGTCTCAAGTTTCAGTGGGGGAGGTCTAGGTTGGATATTAGGAAAAACTATTTCACTAGGAGGGTGGTGAAGTACTGGAATGGGTTACCTAGGGAGGTGGTGGAATCACCACCTTGGCTTGACAAAGCCCTGGCTGGGTTGATTTAGTTGGGATTGGTCCTGCTTTGGGCAGGGGGCTGGACTTGATGACCTCCTGAGGTCTCTTCCAGACCTAGGATTCTAAGTGCTCTGGTGTCATTGTAGCACAAACCATTGCAGCATAAAGTCCAGGTTTCTGGCCACATTCAGTCAGTATTTGCTCCCTATCACTCTGATTGGCAGACCTGGATGAAGCAGGGGAAGCTATTGGCTGCTGCCTCTGCAGTAAACCTCCATTTGTTCATCCCCAATGAAGCATGCCTTGAGCCCTTGCTCTGCCCTGCCCCCACATCTGTCCCTGCACACTCCTCCAGGAAAGGAAGGTTGTACTCTTGCAGAAAACAAGGGTGAGGGGTGTTCTGAACACATGGTTGCCACATAAGCCCCTGCACTGATCTGCTGCCGCCCCTGGACCTCCTCCCACCTCCCCCACCCACAGGCTCGTGCCCTTGCCTATCACTTACCATGCTTGCCACCAAACTGAATCCAGCTGCTCCCCTAAGAAGTCTGAGGTGTACCAGCTGCATAGTGGCCACTTATAACTGTGGCCTTGAACATAACACATCCCTATTGTCTTTAGACAGACCTTCATTTCATGGAAATACATTGTGGAGCATAAAACCTAATGTATCTCCTGTGAAGTCTGCTTTCACTTTGTCACAGTGGGAACAGCAGTGACTCTGCTGAACACTTCCCCAGCCCTGCAGCTATCTGCCAGCACAAATCCTCAGGTGAAAACGGACTAGGGAAGAGATGTTCAAGGAGCAAATGCTATCTGCCAACTCAGACAGGGAGCACGTAAGCTAGTGAAGAAATAAGGTGCTGGAGGAGATGTGTGTGGAGCATGAGGAAAGAAGAGCATGCAGGGAAATGGAAGTGAAGCACCAGGTGAGTGTCTTGTCATCCACAGAGGCTGTGATGGATCCAGGATGCCTACATGAACAGGCATCCCCTCCAGCCCTTGTGAACCAATATTCCTTCTGCATTGAGTTCCATAGGCTCCTCCCCCAGGGGCCCTGGAACACAGGGTGAGGGAGGAGTCAAAGACAGCCTCCCACTCTGTCAGGGATGCATGGTGAAGCAAAAGGCTGTCCTCCTTCCAATTGTGATCAACCCCTCCCCTCAAGTTCCCACCCTGGACTCCTTTTCTGTGCCTGCTAACTAAAACATGATTTCTCAACACCAATCTCTTTGTTGCTTGTATTGAAGGGGTGGAGGGTCACAGGCAAGCACACTGAATGCAGGGGCAACTCACTGAAAGCATCATGCATAACTCGCAAAACTTGCCATTCATAAACTGTCCTTCAAAGCCTCCCTGGTTTGAACTGCCCTTCACTGTGCTCTCCTTATTGCCCTGGCGCCTGCCTGCTGAAAATCCCTGGCTAGGCCATGCACTTCATCTCCCCACCCTGCCAAATACCTTTCCCACTTACTCCCACAATATTATGGAGCACACAGAAGGCTGCCACCACAATAGGAATGTTGCATTTGCTGAGGTCTATCCTAGACTGCTTTCCTTTTAAATGCCCAAAAGCACATTCTACCACCATTCTGCACTTGCTCAGCCTATGTTTGAATTGTTCCTTACTGATGTCCAGGCTACCCATGCAGGGCTTCAGGAGCTCTTGGAGCAAGGGGTAGATTGGGTCACTAGGATCACTATTGACATTTCAACATCTCCCATGGTAATTTTCTGGTCTGGGAAAAAGTTCCAGCTTGCCAAAGAGGCAGGAGTTCCTAAAGATGAGCACAGCATGCACCTTTCATTATTACCTTTCATGATGTTGGTGAAATGACCCTTCTGATCCCCCAGCACCAGCAGCATTGAGAAGTACCCCTTCTGGCTTATGTACTCCTTGGCAAGGTGGTTGAGTACCAAGATGAGGATGTGTGGTCCATCTATTGTCCTCCACATTTCCCAGAGTTACTGCCCTCCATAGCAGAAGGTATCAATTGCCTTGGCTGCTTGGATCACAACAGCCCCTACTGTAGATTTCCCCACTCTGAATTAATTCCTAACTCACTGGTAGCTGTCTGGTGTTGCAAGTTTCCACAGGGCAATTGCCACTCATTTCTCCACTGTCAGAGCAGGTCTCACTCTGATATTCTTATATCTGGATATCCACTCTGGTCATCTGAAGAAGTGGGCTGTGCCCACGAAAGCTCATGCTACCATTTACATGTTTTGTTAGTCTTTAAAGTGCTACTAGACATTTTTTGTTTTTTTAAGTTTATCCTGTACAGACTAACTCGGCTATCCCCTGAAGCTTCTGATATTCTTGTGCATTAGGGAGGGGGAAAGCACTTCACAAGCATCCATGAAACTTGCCTTATGCATACAGAAGTTTTTCAGCCACTGCTGATTATTATGCAGGTATGAGACAATATGGTCCCACCAAACTGTGTTTGTCTGATGAGATCAGAACTATTGTTCTACTATATCAAAAAGATCAAATGCTGGCTACATATGCCAATCACTCAACTCAAGAGCTTCACAGAAAAGTATGTTCATGGCCTCCCAAGCTTCTTCCTCATTCAGGTAGACCTAGATATGCACTGATCATACTCAAGCATTAGGTGGACCAAAGTTAAAATCATCATCATAATGATGGTCATAATGATGGTCAATGATGGGTTCCCTGCTTATGCTGCTATGTTGTCTGCGTAGACAGCTCAGGGAAAAAAAGTAGGGGGAGGGGAAGGAAGGAAATGAGTGCATTATGGGATGCTGACATGTATCCAGAACCACCCGCTGCAGTTTTGGTCCCAGTATGAACTGGGACCATAACCCAGAATGCAAAGGGGTACAGACACTATGGGATAGCTACCCATAGTTTATCACTCTCAAAGTCAATAGTAGCCACCCTTCTGGGGACGTGTTACTTCAAACAACATTGAATTTTTGCTCACAGTGGGGACATGCACCTTCAACTTTACAAAACTGGATACTAAAGAGTCGACCTTAATACATTCAGCCCCTATCTTGTAGTGTAGGCATTGAGTAATATTCAAAAAAAGTATTGTCCTTAATGCTGCAGACTATATATTTTCCTCTTTTAGTCACTTTGCTTCCCCTATCAATTTTCTACATTTCCTAGCTTCTAGTTTATATTCATTACTATCAAGTTCTCTTGTCTTCCATTTGTTAGATACATTTTGTTCATTTATATAGCATCCTTTATTTTCCCTTTAACCTAAGTCAGTTTCTTAAACAACATGGCCTTCCTGCTTGATTGTGGCCTTTCTGGCATCTAGTAAATTTTATCATTTGCATTTTTCTGTTTAAATTCTTCCTCAAAGATTTCTTCATTGTGGTCCTCTGGATCCTGAATTGGATAAAATGCAGCCTGCCCTGGAAAAATCTGATATCAAAATGTCTGCAATGGTAATACTGATCTAAATATTCACAATACCTGCTCCCAACAGAGGTCATTTTCTTGAAACTATTCCATAGAGGCTTTGGAGGCTTAAATATAAATCTCGTAAGATCTTAAAAACCTGTTGTATACATTTATTTCTTTGGATGCTGATGTTTCATCTTACAGAGAAAATTGCTTTTTAAAGGAACTCCTATCCCTGCTATTCTCAGCTGTACACTCAGATTTTTAGCATGAATTGTACTTGCCTGTGCTTCATTTTGCCACGAAAAGTCACACACACAACATAGATTCCTGAAACACTTAGAGGCAGAAGGTGGGGTTGTTTCCAGCAGTCACTGAAATAATTAGGAGGATGAGGTGCCCAGGAATATTGCTTTCTGTCCAGCAGTATGAAAAACAACCTTCTTTAAAAGGATGAGGACATACCACAGGAAGCTTCAAGAACAGCTTGAATTTGGAACAAACAGACTAAAGCAAATGTGGAGTTCTGTTTTACCTAAACCGGTTTCCCTAATTACAAATGTCAGATGTTTCCATACTTGGAAGTATCAGTCCTTACTAAAACATATTTCTATTACAGCAGGACCTGCTAAAAGACTGCCTAACTGGATAACATGTGTTACCAATCTAGAGGTTACTGCCAGTGCACATTGGAATCTAAAACTTTCCTAGCTGTACAACAATATTCTTGAAGATTTGACTGCAAGAAACTAATACACTGAGTGATGAATGCCCAAGTACGTGGCATATTTTTAGCTCTTCGAAGTGGAGAATATCTCTATGTATTTGTACAGTACCAAGCACAATGAGTCATAGCAAAGATTAATGTTGACATTTTATCATTCTTGTTCAATAATGCATTTAAGCTAAAACTGCTATGTATGAGCCACTTGTCCTATGGCACACACATCCCCGGGCTATCACATAATTGGTATAGTTCATCAGGTTCATTGCTTACATCAAATGAATTGGCACAGTTCCCTCACTTCTTCCTGTCAAATACAAAATATGTCTACGAAATATGACTCAGTAATTATATTAATGGCAAAATATGCACTAAAATTATTTTTGAAGCCTTGGTAGTTTAAGGCAGTACAGCATCAGCAAACTGACTGCGCTATAAGTTTTTAACGATGAAAGCATTCGTCAATAGCTTTTTTGGCTATGATAAATGTTTAATTTTTATGACCTGTACTTTGACTGCGCTTGGTCAACGTCAAGGACTCCTGGATTTGAGGGGTCCCTCCTGATTCTGTAGAAGGATCTCCACATACCAACATTAAATTAATACGCACAGTGATGTATGGTAAAGACAAATTTTGCTTCAAAAAGGTCTTGCTGGAATGAAAAAAATGCTGTGAAGAGCAACATATGGAAAGTAATTATATTAACTAATGGTGCTTCTATAGGCATCAGCACAGCTAGAATGGGAACAGAATCAAAAGGAATGTCATGTTTTCACAGAACCAATTTTAAGTAGCGGTAGGAAACTGCAGTCAAAGGGACTTGCTTATGAGCATGAGGAGAACAGAAGGGAAATAAAACCAAAGGGAAGAGGCTGGGAGATAAGGATCTCAGATACTATGATGATTGACACACATAGTAGATAGAGAAGAGAAAGTGTAGTCTTGCTAGACTGATGTTGTAACAGTGAGCAGTAATTAACAATGCCATGCCTATATTTTTTAGTTTTGGCTTGCCATGTGTGTTTCTCTAAAGAGCAAAAATTTAATAAAATGAAATTTTTTTTAAAAAAAAAGCTTAATGGATCATTCCAGTCTGAACTTGCAAATTTGTTTTAATATTGTGGCTTTACTGTTTCCACATCCCAGCAAGAGCTGCATTACTAGAAAAGAGCTATTTGACTTGTTCAGGAACACAAGTCCTTTCCCTTTTTCTGGTGTAAGTGGAAAGGGAGTAGCAAGTGCATTGGAACATAGGAAAAGCAGGTTTGCTGGTTATGTGCTCAGAAAGAAGGGGTGAGAAATTATGTCTAAAAACCTGACTCATCAAAAGTGAATCTCTAACAGGAACCAGATGCAATGCCATGCACTAGACCGAGAAGGGAAGGCAGTTGAAGTACGAGCACACTGCCAGGGGCAATCATTGTGTGGAGCCCTGTTTGTTAAAGCAGAAAACTACAGGACATCTCCAAATCACAGTGACCTTTCCTTTTACTCACCAAAGTAGATTCTGCAGGCCACATTTTGTCCTTGGTGACACCTGTGCCATTAGTTGATTTGCATAGGTGTTGGTGAGACTTAGTTCACAAGAAAACTCCAGTTCTTTCTCTTAGTTGAGTTGGTACTTCAGGACTAACTGGCTTCAAAGCAGCAGCAAAAATGCATATACTCTGAATACCCAAAGGGAATAGACCTATCAGGTAAAAAGGTGCCATATCATCAAGCCACTTTCAAAGTAAAGCTGAATATTAAGGTGTAACAGGTCATGACTCACCCCACAGTGCCTCCTTCTGGTCACTCCAGGAATTAGCTCAGCCCTGTCTCAGAGCACCTTCTCCAGGTGCTGTCTTACCCACTATTACCTTTTTGTCCATTCTTCCCCAGTCATCAGGACCTATGTCCTTCCTAGACCATGTCAGCCTCAGGATACTGCCCTGCAGCAGTGCCCCATACTCTGGGGTCCTGCCCACCTGGGGAACCTAACCCCCTACACCCACCTTGTCTCAGTGATCCATTGCCAGTCATCATCTAGCCGCAGGGGCAAACTGCAGTCTGAAATGGCCACTCATCATTGGCCAGTGGATGTGGACCTGCCATTTCCTGCCCTGGCTGCTTCTCTGCCACCAGTATCTCCTTGGGCCCCTGCTGCTGGGCCTCAGTCTAGGATTTATTTAGACCTGAGCTCCCTGGCTCACCCTGCCCTTCACCAGCACTGCTCTATCCAAGGGACCCTGTACAAGAAGGCAGCTAGGTCCCTCTCTCTCCAGAGCTGCCACAAAAGTGAGCTCCTCCTGGCCAGCCATCTTTTTATACAAACCTGCCAGGATCTGATTGGCTGCCTCAAGCCCTCTCCCAGAGCTGTTTTAACTCTTAATTCCAGTGCAGGGCAAATGTCCCTTCACATAAGGAATATGGACAAAGATATCCACAGAAGAGAGACTTCTGTGAAAGCCTTTCAAAATGGATGCTTTCAGGGAACTTTAAGGGTGCTCATTTGACTGAGATAAAAAAGGTGAAATAATGCTTGCATATTTATTTTACAGATGATTTGTTAGAATATTTGCTTTGCATTATAAAAGAAGCTGCTATACAATTGGGGAAAAGATAACAGCTAGTAACAACTAGGAATTACCATATGGATATGTTCTTTGTGTGGTAACATAGGTTAATCAGCTTTTAGAGGTCATCAGTGGCTAGCCAGCGGATAAGTAAGCAAGCCAGCTATGCCAATTTATGGGGATTTGGAATCCACTCCAGTTAAAATACTAGCAAAGTGAAATGCAGGAAGGGAGAGAACACAATTACAGAATGAAAAACACATGGGAACCATACAATTTTTGTAATTTAGTATTTTTCAGTTTAAGGTATGCTAAATACTACTATAACTGATTTTGCTGTCCCTGCCTTTCTCGCTACTTAGTTCATTATTATTTCAGTAGGGCTTAGAGACTTCAGATATTGGGGTTCCATTGTGCTATGTAATATGTACACATACAATTGTGATGATTCAAGTCTCAAAATTCCTTATACTCTAAGGATACGTGACCCAACAGTTAGACACAGATAGATGAGGCATCCAAAGTAACAGTGGGATGAATATGATTAATGTAATAAGCAGTGATCACAACTTACCAATGCCTAGCCATTGGCATGCATTGACAGCTTTTGTTACATTAATCATAACCTTATTTGTATGGCCTCATCACTATGATGTCTGAGCATCTCCAAACAGTAATAAATCTGTATTCATGACAGCCCTTGGAAGCCCTTCCTCCATTTTACAGAGATGTCTGAGGCATAGATTAGGGTCAGCAGAACTGGGGAGCAGGAGGGAGGGCTAGTGCCCCCTCAATGGACGGATTGTGGGGGCCAATCTGTGCATTGTTTGGAAGCAAGTTGTTTGGCTCACTCAAGCCAGGTTAGGCTCTGAAGATGCTGGGGGCAAAGCTGGAGGTGAGAGTGGGACTCAGAAGGGCAGGAGCAGCCATTGCAGCACCAAGAATTGTTTCAAGGATCAGGCTAGTGCCAGGAGCAGCCAATCCCTGCAAAAAGAGATGTGGCCTGCCTGCAGCCACACCCCGTGAGTCTTCGTAGTTTCCCTTCATTCCCCATTCATGCCACCCATCCTGATCCCCTTCCCATTCACACTCCAACTGTACCCTCCTATGCAGACCTCACTTCCTATACAGAGACTCATCCTGACTTCCACTGGTTCCTGCTTTGTATGGTGCTTAATACATCTCAGTATCTAACTCCTTCCTCCACTCAAAGTGAAGTTCCACCACCCTGAGATAGAGTCTTGATCCAAAGGGCAATGACATCAGAGGAAAGGCTTTATTATCTTCAGTGGGCCTTGGATGAAGCTGCAAATATCTAGCCTAAAGATAAAAAACAAAAAAAAAAAATCTATGGCAGTCCCACAAATCAAAACCAGACCTCCTGAGTCCCAATCTAGTGTCTTAAACTACAAGACCTCCTTCCACTCTGGACAATGTAAACCCATTCCCACCAAAAATATAGTTGATTTTCTGCTGTGGGTAATATAATTGACAACTTTATAAAAAAAAAAGTTCACATAATCAAAACTTACTTGTCACTTAAGTCCTTGTTAATAAATGCCAAAACCTTTTCAAGTCACTTCCATAACTATTACATGCTGTCACAGAGTAGACTCACCAGCATGGTGCCTTCAGCTGGTTGCCTTGGGGGAATTAGCTTGTTTCATTGGGCACCTTCCTCCAGCTGGTATCTTCCTGTGCTCTTCTTTAACCACAGTGCCCTCTGGCAGTGCCCACTCCAGTCTCTCTGTACCATCTTCTACGGGGAGAGGGGTGGCAGTCTTGTTTACTCCACTGCACACTGCAGGGTCCTCCCTTCTCCCAGGGACCCTCAGTTCTTCCCCCCAGGAACACCCAGTTCCCCTGTACCCACCTTGCCTCAGTGACCCACTTCCAGTCTTCATCTAGCCCCTGCCTCTGGGGGCAGACTGCAGTCTGTAACAGCCACTCATCACTGGCAAAGAGGTGTGGACCTACTGCCCCTCCCTGCCGTGTCTGCCTCCCACAGCCCTGCCTACCATGGCTGCCTCCTGCAGCCCCAGTAGCTTCAGGCCTTGCAGCCTGGGGGCTTTCTTGGCCAGAGCCTCCCCAGTCCTGCCTTCCTTCCCCTGCACTGCTCTACTTCCAGGAAGCCTCCCACTTCCCTGGCAGTCAGGTCCCTACTGCTCTCCAGCCAGAGCAGCAGTCAGTTCTCTCCTCTCTCCAGGAGTCCTTCTTTATATAGCCCCCAGCTGGGCCCTCATTAGCAGCACTGCCTCAGCTGGGGCTTCACTCTCAGCTCTCACTCAGGGCTGGGGTTTTGCCCTTAAAGGGCCAGTGCAGGGCAAATGCCCTGTCACACATGCCCTAATGGTGAATGAAATATTGAATGGATGTTGGTTGGTACATATGTCATGCTGCACAAGTGGTATTCGACTTTTTTATTTTGGGGAATATTTTTAACTAAGTGGGCTCTAAACTGCCAGCTGAAGAAGTATAAAGGAACTCTGTAAGCTGCATGGATCTAAAAATAATAAAACCCTAAAATGGAAATAAGTGACCTGAAAATTTGACTTCAGCTCCTTTATTAAAATATTTGCATGTAATTACTGAGTTAGGTTATTCCTTAGGAGTCATGTCACTCTAAATACATTTTTAAAAATCACCAACCAAAGTGAATAGCAGGTATTTAAAGTTTCTCTACAGACTAGATTTTAGGCCACTGCATTCCCTCTCTTGATGAATTAAGTATGATTTCTTTTTTTGTGAAGTCTAAATTAGCTTCCACTTACTGATAACCTAATGTAAAGCATCGCACTGGTTTAAAATTTATGTGCAATGACTCAGTTCAGTGACAGTTCTGTAAATGTGGCTTCTATTGAGGAGTGCCAATGAGGAGCCATGCTCAGCGGCGAAGGATGTGGAGAAAAAGGCACTGGATGTGACTGTTTCTGAGTCAAGAGATGAGGGACTATCGGAAGCTGCCAAGGAGGTCTTATGGACATATGGAGCAGGTAAGTGTACCATGTCTGGCGGGGCCAATCTGGAGCAATGAGTATGACTAAAGTTGTCCCTGCTCTTATTTTATTGACCATAGAATCATAGAACCATAGAGCTAAGAGAGACCTCAGGAGGTCATCAAGTCCAGCCCCCTGCTCTAGGCAGGACCAATCCCAACTAGATCAACCCAGTCAGGGCTTTGTCAAGCCGAGACTTAAACACCTCTAGGGATGTAAACACTACTTCCCTAGGTAACCCATTCCAGTGTTTCACCACTCCTAGTGAAATAGTTTTTCCTAATATCCAACCTGGACCTCTCCCACCACAACTTAAGACCATTGCTCCTTGTTCTGCCAGGCTGTTCTCAGTAGTAACGTCTTTCTCCATCCTCTTTGGAACCTCCCTTCAGGAAGTTGAAGGCTGCTATCAAATCCCCCCTCACTCTTTGCTTCTGCAGACTAAACAGACCCAACTCCCTCAGCCTCTCCTCATAGTCATATGCTCCAGCCCCCTAATCATTTTGGTTGCCCTCTGCTGGACCCTCTCCAATGCGTCCACATCCTTTCTGTAGCGGGGGGGCGGGGCCCAGAACTGGACACAATACTCCAGATGTGGCCTCACCAGAGCTGAATAAAGGGGAATAATGACATCTCTGGATCTGCTGGCAATGCTCCTATTAATGCAACCTAATATGCCATTAGCCTTCTCGGCTACAAGGGCACACTGTTGACTCATATCCAGCTTCTCATCCACTGTAACCAGGTCCTTTCTGCATAACTACTACTTAGCTGGTTGGTCCCCAGTCTGTAACAATGCTTGGGATTCTTCCATCCCAAGTGCAGGACTATGCACTTGTCCTTGTTGAACCTCATCAGATTTCTTGTGACCCAATCCTCCAATTTGTCTAAGTCACTCTAGACTCTATCCCTGCCCTCCAGCATATCTACCTCTCCCCCTCGCTTAGTGTCATCTGCAAACTTGCTGAGGGTGCAATCCATCCCCTAATCCAGGTCATTAATAAAGATATTGAACAAAACCGGTCCCAGAACTGAACCTTGGGGCACTCCGCTAGAAACCGACCGCCATCCTGACATCGAGCCGTTGACCACTACCCGCTGGGCCCGGCCTTCTAGCCAGCTTTCTATCCATCTTACCGTCCATTTATCCAATCCACATTCCCTTAACTTGCTGGCAAGAATATTGTGGGAGACCGTATCAAAAGCCTTGCTAAAGTCAAGGTAGATCACATCCACTGACTTTCCCATGTCCACAGAACCAGTTACCTCATCATAGAAGCTAATCAGATTGGTCAGGCACGACTTGCCCTTTGTGAATCCATGCTGACTATTCTTGATCACTTTCCCCTCTTCCAAGTGCATCAAAATGGATTCCTTAAGGATCCCTTCCATGATTTTTCCAGGAATCGAGGTAAGACTGACCGGCCTATAGTTCCCTGGATCGTCCTTCTTGCCTTTTTTGAAGATGGGCACTACATTTGCCTTTTTCCAATCATCCGGGATCTCTCCCGATCTCCACGACTTTTCAAAGATAATGGCCAAAGGCTCCTCAATGACATTTGCCAACTCCCTCAGTACCCTCGGATGCATTAAGTCTGGACCCATGGATCTGTGTACGTTTAGCTTTTCTAAATAGTTCCTAACCTGTTCTTTACCCACTAAGGGCTGTCGAACTTCATCCCATCTTGCGTCACTTTGCAAATTAGTCGGGGAGCCCACCTTGTCCGTGAATATAGAGGCAAAGAAAGCATTGAGTACTTCAGCTTTCCCCTCATCATCTGTCACTAGGTTACCTCCTTCATCCAGTAGGGGCCGCACACCCTGTCTGATCACCTTCTTCTTGTTAACATGCCTGTAGAAACCTTTCTTGTTATCCTTCACATCCTTAGCCAGTCGCAATTCCATTTGCACTTTCGCCTTCCTGATAACCCCCCAGCATTCTTGATCTATACATTTAAACCCCTCCCTGGTCATTTGTCCAAGTTTCCACTTTTTGTAAGCTTCCTTTTTGTGCTTAAGTTCACCAAGGATTTCCCCCGTAAGCCAATCCGGTCTCCTACCAGGTTTGCCTCTCTTGCTACGCAGCGGGATGGTTTCTTTCTGTGCCTTCAATAAGGCTTCTTTAAAATACTGCCAGCTCTCCTGGACTTCTTTCCCCTTCATGTAAGCATCCCAGGGGATTCTGCCCATCAGGTCTCTGAGGGAGTCAAAATCTGCTTTTCTGAAGTCCAAGGTGTGTATTTTACTACTCTCTTTTCTTCCTTTGGTCATGATCCTGAAATCTACCATCTCATGATCACTGCTTCCCAGGTTGTCACCCACCTCTACTTCCCCTATTAGTTCCTCCCTGTTTGCGAGCAGAAGGTCAAGCTGCACACGGCCCCTGGTCGGATCCTTCAGCACTTGTACCAAGAAGTTATCTCCAACATTCTCCAAAAACTTCCTGGATTGCCTGTGTACTGCCGTATTGGTTTCCCAACAGATGTCAGGGTGATTAAAGTCCCCTACGAGAACCAGGGCCTGCAATCTGGAAGCTTCTCTCAGTTGTCCGAAGAAAACCTCATCTACCTCATCCACCTGATTCGGTGGCCTGTAGTAGACACCAACCATAACATCACTGCTGTTGTTTGTACCTCTAAACTTAACCCATAGACTCTCAACAGGTTTTTCTCCCTCTATATACTGGACTTCTGAGCAATCATAGTGCTCTCTTACGTATAGTGCAACTCCTCCTCCTTTTTTCCTCTGCCTGTTCTTCCTGAACAGTCTATACCCTTCCATGACAGTGCTCCAGTCATGCGAGTCATCCCACCAAGTCTCTGTTATCCCAATTAAATCATATGTCTTGGACTGGGCCAGGGCCTCCAGTTCTTCTTGTTTGTTGCCCAGGCTTCTCGCATTAGTGTACAAACACCTCAGATAACCAGCTGATCCCCCCATCTTCTCCATTCGAATCAGGGGTCCTCCTTTCTTGCTCGTTCCTCTTAGCATTCCTTCCCGGTATCCAACTTTCCCACTCCCCTCAGGGTGTTGGTCACCGTCCCCCAACGAACCTAGTTTAAAGCCCTCCTCACTAGGTTTGCAAGCCTGCCTGCGAAGATGCTCCTTCCTCTCTTCGTTAGGTGGTTCCCATCTCTTCCTAACAATCCTTGTGCCCGGAACAGAGTCCCATGGTCGAAGAAACCAAAGCCCTCTCTGTGACACCACCTGCACAACCACACATTTACTTCCTCAATTCGACGATCACAGCCCAGTCCTTTCCCTTCAACAGGGAGGATGGACGAGAACACCACTTGCGCTCCAAATTCTTGGGTCCTTCTTCCCAGCGCTACATAATCCGCAGTAACCCGCTCAAGGTCATTCTTGGCCGTATCGTTAGTTCCCACGTGGAGAAGCAGGAAGGGGTAGCGATCCAAAGGTTTGATCAGCTTGGTAAGCCTCTCAGTCACATCCTGAATTCGAGCTCCCAGTAAGCAGCACACCTCTCGAGATTCCAGGTCCGGACAGCAGATGGATGGCTCAGTCCCTCTTAGGACCACTTGGTGAAGAAGAGGGATTGGCGGGAAGGCATATAGAAGGGATGTGTTCCAAGATATTGTAAAAGCATGAGCCAATGACCGCATGTGAATACAGTGGACACTTCTTGTTTGCAGCGGTCACAAAAAAGTCGATCGTTAGGAATCCCAAACGTGTGAATATCATGTGAAGTATGTTGTCATCCATCTCCCATTTGTGATTGGAGGGTGAACTTCCTACTGAGAGTGTCTGCCCTAACATTGTCCTTGACTGGCAGGTAAGAGGCTTGTATCCGGATGTGTGGTCTATGCACCATGACCAAAGGTATGCTGCCTCCCTCCACAGGCAATATGATCTGGCTCCGCCTTGCCTGTTTATGTAGTACATTGTGCTTTGATTGTCTGTAAAAATCTGTCCAGAGTTGCTATGCGTATTGTACCACCCTGAGCTCCAACACATTGATGTGGAGGGAGCGCTCGTGGGACTGCCATTATCCCTGGACTGTGAGAGGGCCTGAGTGCATTCCCCACCCCAGGAGGGAGGCGTCCATTGTGATCATCAGGAAACTTCTGTGGAAGGGTACCCCAGCGGGTGCAGATTTTTTTATCCTGTTTAGGAGTGATATCAGCTTGTTGATACTGGTGTAATGGGGTCTGTACACCATTCTGAGTCATTGCTGCATCGGCCTCATATGCAACCTGGTGTGGCCCCTGCCATGTGGCTTAGAAGCTGTAGGCAAGTTCTTGAAGGAACTTGTGGGCTGGACTGCAACACCTGACGAGGTGCTTGATTGTTTGGAAATGGTGGTGTGGGAGAGAGGCTGTTGCCTGGGTGCAGTCGAGATAGGCTCCTATAAACTCTCTGGTCTGAGCTGGCTGTTGTCACACAAAAAGTCATATATGGGGCCTGCAGCTCAGCAGGCTAGGATGGAAGTTTCCATCCCTGGAATATGAAGCTTAGCATAGCCTGGGACCCTGCAAGCGTAAACAGCAGCTGGGCTTTATCAACTTTAACCCATGCCTTGAGCTGGGAAACTACTAAGTGGTAAACAAGTTTGACCTCGGCTCCAGCCCCATGGGAACATTAAGAGTGGAGCCAGGAAGACCTCCTCATCATGATAGCAGTCACAATGTATTGTGAGGCTGTCTCAGATGTGTCGAGGACAGCTTGAAGGGCTGTGCAGGAGATCAACATTCCCTCACTTATATTGGCAGAAAATTGTTCTTTTTTGTCATCTGATAAGTTGTCAATAAAGAGTGAAAGCTGTTCAGAGATGTGGCACGTGTATTTTGCCAACATCACTGTGTAATTTGATATACGTAGCTGAAGAGAGGCTGAGGAATAAGCCTTTCTATCCATGAGAGCTAAGCGCTTCCACTCTTTGTCGTATGTAGTAGTGCATGTAGCGCTTTGTTTGCCCCTTTGGTTGACAGCATCCTTCACTATAGATGGATGGGGGATGGATGAGAAAACAAGAAATCTGCACCCTGTGGGGCCACATAGTATTTACAATCAGATCTCTTGCAGATCAGTGGAATTGTGGCTGGCATCTGCCATATAATCTTGGCAGGGTTCATAAGTACAGGATCCATGGGCAAGGCCAGTTTGGAGGCTGGTGTGGCGTGGAATATGCTGGTCAGTTTGTGTTGGGTCTCAGGGAGGCTGACCAGAGAGACCTCAAGGACATCAGCCACATGTTTGTAGAGTTCTTGAAAAGAACGGAAGTCGTTTCCCGATGTAGGAGGCGGGGGCATGACAGTTTTGTCCAGAAAGGAGAAGCATATGTGGGTTGCCAGGTGAGAAGAGACAGATGATTCCTAATCACTGGAAGCAATCTCCTCTTCTTCTTGGTAAAGCAACCTTCTCAAGGGATGGCAGGGATGTTGCTCTGGAGGTAGGAGCAGTTGGCATGAGCTATTGCTCCTCTGATGGGTGTTGAGCTTGATATGGTGCCCACAGGTCCCAGTAGGACCAGTTAGGGGGAAGAGGCATTGGAGGGGGCAGCCATTGCAGTGGTTGTTGCTGTACCGCTGTGTAGTGCAGTGATTGCTGAGGCTGCTTTGGGAAGGAGTGCCTTGGAGAATGGGTGCCAATCAAGGGCTCTTCTTTGTCATCGCTCAACAACGGTGATGCTGAGCCTGGAGTATCTGAGCATAAAAAACTGCTTGATGTGGGAGTGCTGTCGGTGCTGAATAGTGGTATTGTCGGCACTGAGGATATCCTGAGCTCTTCCTCCATGGTGAATGGGACCAATACCGGCGAATGAGGTGCTGGAGGCAGTTGGGATGGAACTACAGTAGCTACCTGCGGTACCAACGGAGTAAGAGGGAGTTGGTGCCGCATGCCTGTGACTCTTCAGTGCTGGAAGCGGCATGAGTGTCGATGGTACCATGTGTGGCTTCAGCTTTTTCGGTGACGGTGGGGCCCTGGTTGTAGCCGGCTTGATCTTATCCTTTCTCGGTGCTGACGTATGCGCCGATGGTGCCTATGGTGCTGATTTTGCCTCGGCCTTGCCCAGTGGCTTGCTAGGCTTAGGTAGGTCCTTGGACCCTTGGGAACCGTTAGTCCCTGAAGGTCCTGGAGCCTCCCTGTCCGGTATCCTGTCCAGAGTTGGAGTAGGGGGCGCTTTAGGTTCTTGGTCCCATTTTTTTTTTTTTTTGAGGGAGAGTCACCTTTACTCAAGGAGTGGGATCTCTTCCTATTCTGGTCAAAGGAAGAGTCCCTTAAGGAAAAGCTGGCCAACGTTACCTTTTCAGACATGGCCGGGGTGACAGTTGGCATGGGGGAGAGGAGTGCTCCAAGCCTGAGGCCAGTCTCACCGTATTCTCCAGTGAGCGAAGTTTTAATTGAAGCTCCCATGCCTTCTTTGTGCGAGCTGTAAACTGTTTGCAGTGCTAGCAGTGTGCGGTAATGTGCGCCCGACTGAGGCAATGCACGCACTTAGAATGACTGTCAGAGATGGGGATCGAAAGCCTGCGGGAGAGGCAGCATTTGAAACCTGGGGAGCAGGCATCCCAGGGATAGTAGGACTGTTAGACTGCACCAATTTTTGGCCTAACAGAAAAAGGTTGTTTTTTTTTTTTTAAGAAGAAAAGAAAACTTAAGTATAACTGACTAACTGCAAAAACTAACTGGTAACCAGAAAAATCTTAAACTAGTAAGAGAATGAGGAGAGGAACTGTGGTTCCGACCAATGCCAATGGGGATAGAGAAGGAACTGAAGGGATGGCTGCCGCACATGCATGGCAGGGGCACCGCGCATGCTGCCTGCCTTGCCTGAGCAGCCCCGGAGGACACTGCTACTGTAAATCTCCAACTAGGTGCACAGTGGCGGCTCAAGACCTAAGGTGGAGCACCCACAGGGACACTCCTCAAAGAAGAATCCCCAAGTCTCTTTTTTGGTTTTTGCAATTTTCACCAAAATCAGTAGGGTTCTGCCCATTGATATGAAGAACATTCTGGAAAATTATTACATTATATCCAAATGGCACAATACCATCAAACTAACTAACAGCTTTGCAAGCCCAGTGAACTGGATCTTTGCTAGGTGATACAACTTTTCACCAGTCTGCGCTGATTAGGCTTTAGTTGGAGTATTATATTCAGTTCTGGGCACCACATTTCAAGAAAGATGTGGAAAAACTGGAGAAGGTCAAAGAAGAGCACCAAGAATGATTAAAGGTCTAGAGAACATGACCTATGAAGGAAGACTGAAAGAATTGGGCTTGTTTAGTTTGGAAAGGAGAAGACAGAGGGGACATGATAGCAGTCTTCCGGTATCTAAAAGGGTGTCAAGGAGGAGGGAGAAAAATTGTTCTCCTTAGCCTCTGAGGATGACCTGATCCAGCAGCACACTTCCATCTGTGCCACAATGTGGGAGGTTCTCGGCTTGCCTGCCCCTGTCACAGGCACCGCTCCTCCTGCATGCCAGGTCCCTGCTCCTCCAGCCCCCCTTCCCCCTCCAACTCCCCCTTCTCCTCCTGCTCCTCCAGCCCTCACAGGCCCAACAGCTGCCCCCCCTCCTGCCCAGGCCAGGACTGGCTCTTGCTTCACCCGATCCCAAGGCCATGGCGATGCCAGGACGCAGGAAGGTGGCAGGACCCTGCGATCAGGGAAGCAGCAGCCTACTTGAGCCCCCTCCCCGCTCCAGGTTTTCAGTCCCCTACCACCTCAGTTAAAGCACATTTCAGTTATGGAACAAAATCTTTTATCTTTGACTGACAGATTTACTTTGTTTATAAACAGTTGAGCAGTAAGAAGAGAAAGGTGTTTTAAGCACAGTCTGCACCTGTTCTGTACTGCTAGTGTTTCTAATAAAAAAAATTCTGTTTACCAAGGAAACCGGGTCTATGTCTTCTTAATGGGAAGAGAGTGAGGACTGTGGAGGGAAAGGGTAGGGTGGGCCAGGCCAAACCCCCCATGGGGGAGGCCCTGGGGAGAGTCAGTGGGCTCCTTCTGAGAATCTCTCCCTCGGGGCCTCTTGGATCTGGACACCAGCCTGGTGAGCCTGGCGGATGGCAGCCATCTGGGTCTGCTGAAATTGCCTCTCCTCGCCATCAGCACCTGTCCCCCACCCCAGCAGGAAGACCTCCCCTTTCCTCTCCACCAGATTATGGAGGGCACAACATGCGGCCACCACCTCTGGCATGTTGTGTTCGCTCATCTCCAGGCGTGTGAGGAGGCAACAGAACCGCCCTTTCAGACGGCTGAAGGCGCATTCCGCCTGGCTAAGATGCATGTTGAAAAGTTCATTGCTCGCATCGAGGTGGCCGGTGTAGGGCTTCATGAACCACGGCATTAGGGGGTTGGCCGCGTTGGCCACTATGTACACCGGCACCTGCACATCCCCCAGCGCAAGGTACCGCTGGGGGGAAAAATGTTCCTGCCTGCAACCTGTGGTACAGGTAGGAGTTCCTGAATATGCGGGCCTCATGTGCCTGCCCTGACCACCCAACCCAAATGTTCATAAAGTGTCCCCGGTGGTCGACCAGGGCCTGCAGCACTATGGAATAGTAGCCCTTCCTGTTTATAAACTGGGCTGCTCGATCGGGCGGTGTGCGGATTGCAATGTGTGTCCCATCGAGGGTTCCTCTGCAGTTCAGGAAGCCAAGGGCGGCAAACCCTGCAATGATGTTGTCCAGGTCCCCAAGACAGATGAGCCTCTTCAGCAGCTCCGCACTGATGGCCCTCACCACCTGCAGCACGAGACAAATAGCCAGACAGAAACCAGGGAGTTAGACAGGTTACCTAAGCGCTTGGGAGGAGAACCCTCCCCCGTCCAACCCACCCCTCCCCTTGTCAGGATGCCCCTCTCCCCTGCATCAGTGCAGGGGTGGCTGAGGAGTGGCCTCCAGGTGCCAGTCCATCCCCTACTCCCCTTTGCCTCGCAGTCCCCTTTTCTCAAACCCCCACTCAGCAGGGCTTGTCCCCCGAAAGTGACTTACCTCTATCAAAACAGCCCTGACGGTAGACCTCCGCATGCCAAACTTGTGTCCCACAGAGCGGTAGCTGTCGGGGGTGGCCAGCTTCCACAGGGCGATTGCGACCCGCTTCTGCAGGGGGATGGCGGGCCGCAGGTGGGTGTCCTGGTGTTCCAGAGCAGGGGCGAGCCAGGCACACAGCTCCAAGAATGTGGCCTTCCGCATCCGGAAGTTGTGGAGCCAGTGGTCGTCGTCCCAGAGCTGCATGACGAGCCAGTCCCACCAGTCTGAACTCGTCTAGTGCCTCCAAATCTGCCTGTCCCCAAAAAAGTTTGGGGGCAAGGACAGAGCTCCTGCATCCTGGAGGAGGGTCTCCTTGGTGCGGTCTGGGTCCATATGGGGCAGGAGCTTCATGACAGAGTCATGAAGATGCAGCAGAAGCTGCAGTATGGCAGCATGGGGCCATCGCCTGCCATGGGGCAGCTCAGGCTCCATGGCCAAAAAGAGTGAAAAGCAGGAAAAAAAAAACCCAGAAAATAAACGGCTGTGGTGTCCAAGGAAGCAGGGCAACCAGAGCAAGAACTGCAGCAGCTTTGCTTTACCTCTAGGAGGTAGGCAAGCCAGAAGCAGGAGCAGAGCAATGGCTGTCCAGGGGGATCCCTTTAAACACGCGTCTCTGCAAAGGGCATGGAGCAGCACCTGGAAATAAAGGTTGCCCCCATGCCCTGCCAGAAGCACTTTCGGGTGCCTTCTTTTTTCGACAGAGGCTGGCAGTCTGGACGCTCTTTTTCAAAAAAGCAGATCGATTTTTTGATCCGCATAATTTAATCTAGATGCTCTTTTTCAACAGAGGCTTTTTCGAAAGATACTGTTGACAAAGCCTCTGTCGAAAAAGGCGTGCAGTCTAGACGTACCCTATGAGTGGGTATTGGGGAAATGCTTCCCTCTATGCCTTCAGGGGACCCTGACTGTGTGATACACCCTTAGGGTGCCCAGAACCATAAGCTACCCTGTTACCCCTGTGTTTCAGCAAGAGAGCACTTTGCTGAAGCTTCATTTGTGAGAGTCAGTTCCCGAGTTGTCTGTCTCATCAGCCAGCTTCTTGACACTCTGGTAGTCTTAATCTCTCCTTGCAGAAAACATTCAGTGAAGCCAAGTTCCTAGTTCCCCTGAGGCTGCCACCACAAGGTATTTTAAGAACATATTAGCAGCACACATACGTAACTCTTTATACACAACTTTTAACATAGCTCACAAATTATGTTCATGACCAGCAGAGCAACCATTTTTATATGATACTTTACAAGACTCTGTTTGACCAAATAGTCTGGCAGTAGCATGTTGGGTGCACCCTTTGCCAGTTGGCATAAAAGGGGCTTTTAGGGTCACACACTGTACTCCCAAACTGTACTCCCTCCATGATGCTGCAATGAGGAGAGATGAGATGCAGGATGCCCCATGCTGCAAGAAGAATGGAAATGTAGGCTCTCTGCATGCGGTGCCATGTGCCCCAGGACCCAGCAGCTTATTGGGTTACAGAGACCTCACCTTAGCTCTCCTTTAATTCACCAAAGTTGGGACAGTGTAGTGAACTCCTATCGCCCTCCAAAAACCAGACCTTAGCTATGCCAAATGGAAAGTGAAACAAAAAATCCCTCTCAGTAGTTTCCCAATGTCACCAGAACCAACAGAGCCTGGAATGGCTACTCACAATCAGTCAGCAAGAGCAAGCAGAAACTATACCCCTTCTCCCCATTGCTCAGATGGTGAGAGCCAGTCAGATGACCCCTGATAACCTTGCTGTCCAATGGCAGCAGGAGTGAGTGGGTCAAGTTCTGTTACGAGGGTGACCAGGTGTCTGGTTTTCAATCAGAACATCCAGTCGAGGCACCAGACCTGTTGGCTGCTTCTGAGGGGCAGCGTGGTGCCAGCACAAGTAGGGAGCCTGCCTTAGCCTCACTGTGCTGCTGACCAAAACCACTGGAGGTAACTCTGCACCCCAATCCACTGAACCAGCTCTGGCCCCTCCAAACCCAGAGCCCTCCCCTGCATCCCAGTCTCAACACTCAGCCCCCATCGCACATTCCAGATCTCTTGGTCTCACCACATAGCCTTAAGTGCCCTCCTGCATCCCAACCCCCCCAATCTCCTGCTCCACCCCAGAGCCAGCACGCCAGTTAGAGCCTTCACCCTCTCCTGCACCCCAACCCCCTGCCCCAATCCAAAGTGAGTGAGGTTTGGGGGAAGTGAGCCCTCAAGGAATGTAGAGAGGGGGAAGCAGGGCTTCGGAGAAGGGACGGGCAGAGATGAGACTTTGGGGAAGGGGCCTGGCTAAAATGTTTGGTTTTGTGTGATTAGGAAGTTGGCAGCTGATGTGTTATTTGACTGTCATGTCAGAGAGCCCACCCTACAAGAAGAGGAAGGTAATGAGACAAGCAGCACCTTTCTCCACACACACACACACACACACACACACACACACACACACACACACAGCAGGGAGAGGGAGTCAAGAGGTGTGTGTATAACACTGCCCCAGACACTCTCCCTTGGCATCTCCTTGCCCTGCTCAGAAGGGGGTGTTGGCCTGGCTCTGACCCAGCAAAAATACCCTGTGCTAGTGAAGCAAGCAGTAATACTTGCCTAGGAAACTACTGTGAGTGTCACCTTTAGGCAGGACTGTGGCTATAGAGAGGCGTTAAAGGATGCTCCCAGATCAGTCCCACAGCTGACAGTGCTGAGGATTTAAAATGAAATGCCCGCTCTTCCAATGTCCAAGCAACTGGGGCTGCTATAGCTCTATTCACAGCAGCAGGTAGCAGCCACCCCTCAACCTCTGCCCATGACAACTGCCTGCTCCTTCTCCCTCACTGTAAAGCAGAGAAGTGACACAAGAGGATCACCCCTTTAGATTTGGAAGGGGCCTTCTCGCAATAAGAGATAGACAGATCCAGATGGGCTGAGTGAGGTGGGGGACTTTGAAGGAAGCTGAGGTTGCAGATGGGTTGAAGGATTCTGAGTACACTAGATATCTGCTGATGGGCAGCTGGGCATAGATGGGATGTTGAGGGGTGGATGAAGAAAGGTTTGGATGGAAGTAGCAGCTTAGAGCTGTGGAGAAGAGGAAAGAGCCAGACCAAAGGAGACAATATTTTTTCTTTTATTGGTTTTATAGAAATCTAGGTTTTAAAACATTATAAAAATAGGTCAGCTGGTGTAGCTAGTTGAGATTTACTATCACAAGAGATGAGATTCTCTCAGACATGGATGGGTCATTGCTAATGAGAATCGAGCACCTCTTTGTAAAGGAGGAGACAGCATCTGCTTTGCTTTTATGTTGTTCTACAACATTGATTTGGGCTGTTTTTTATGTGCTGTGTTTCCATAGCCATCTGATGGAGAGACATGAAGGCACATTTGGGTGTTTTGTATTTTTGCTTCAGCAGAACATTCTGGCAAGTTCTCTGACTGCAGGACTGCAGATGAACATCAGCTGGGCACTTCATTTCTTTGGCATAAGCCTCTTGTTTTGAAATGGTTTAAAATTTTCTAATAATGCAAATATTTCAGCACTTACCTGGGAGGACTTAAGTGCCAGAATCTCTCTCAGCCTTACTTTATTGGCTGGGCTGAGTTCAAGATACCTACATTAGCTCACCATAACTTGCTGCTTTTGATAATATTTTTTCACTCATGATTGCACCTGCTTGTCATAAAAAGGGTGGGGGGGGGCAGTTTGATGAGATTTTTCACTGTGTCTGAGTTCACAGAAAGGATTTACATGTTCCTGCATGTTATTCCAACAGCGTAGGTATAAGCCTGAGATTCGGTGTCTTTTAACAATTACCAAAGACACTATACAGCAGATTACTAGAAAGAGATGGGGTTTTGTTTTCTTTTAACTTTCCTTGCACATCACAATCAGAACATCTGTAATATGTGCATGTGCTGTCACAGAACAGAAAGCCGATTCATGTGAGATTGTTTTCAAACTAGAAACATTGGCTGCTAACATTCAGTGAATAACTCATTGAGATGCTACTAAAGGACCACTTACATTAAGCTTCCTGCCACTTCAACAGCACTGTCATAAATTGCATAGTGTTACAGTTGCTGCAGTGGCTTTTCTGTAGCATGTTGGACCACCAACAAATACCATGCATAGATCACATTTGCCATCTGCTTAACTTGTGCCACTTTCTGATTGCTTAAGACTTAAATAAGGAAAAGAGTAATTTGGCCAAATGGCAAACATTACAGAGAAGATCAGCAGAATCCTTTTGCTGCTCTCGGTCTGTTCATCCTTTAAATGATGTAAGAAAGCAGTGCAACCAAATTTAGCAATAGCATAGGCTAGGTCCTGTATACAGCCACTCCCCGAGTTACGAACAAGTTACGGACCAACACTTGGTACGTAACTCGAAGTGTTCGTAACTCGGATCCCATAGAGTTACATGGTGACCACGCTGTTTGTAAGCGCGGATCACCATTCGTAACTCGGATCCGCATTTATGACCGCTTTGGTTGTAAGTGCAGGTGGTTGTAACTTGGGGAGCGGCTGTACTTTAGGACAAGCGAGGGATAAAATTAAATCTGTGAAGAAACAGACTGACAGTACAATTGTGATGAACTCTGCACTTTGACAGCTGCAGTAATCAAATGGTGTAATTATGGGACAGTTCACATCGTGGAGGTATCTCCACTTAACTAGTCTAAAACAGACAAGTAAGGAAGGGGAATCAGTGGCTCAATTGGCTGGATTTTCCCCTGTAAATAAGTGAAAATAGCCCCATAAATTATGGAATAAAAGCAGACTGTTTCCTTCGTAACAAAAGAGCTAAAATAAAAGAATTCTCATTATTTTTACAGCCTGAAAATATTCAACTAATGTTCCCATCATTTCTTTTTGCTATCCACATTGATCTCATTTCTGATTTTTGCCCACATGCTCCTCAACTTCTTTTTGTTTCATTACAGCGGAGGTCCTTTTGACTTGTATTTGCATATCTATTTTGAGGTTTCCCTTTACAGATCTAATGGCCTTCTTAACCGTTTTTAGCAAATCCACTCATGCCGCTTTCTCCTTTCCAAAAGCATTGAGGTGGCAACTTATTTCATGTCTAAGTTCCTTTAAATGCATCTCAATTTATTTAGGCCTTTTTTGTATAAACAGTATTAAACACTTCTTTTAAATGTCATAGTGTCACAGCTGTTTTATAAAAAGATTTTTCAGTTGCACTGTAATCTCTTTTGTTTCCATCATTTACTTTGTGCTAGAAACTGACTGATGTGAAAATAGTAAATTACACTTTGATAAGCCACCAGTTGTGCTTTTATGAGTAAATCAATTTCAATTACAATGAATATATGGGGGGCCTTGTGCCTCTCTCATTTTCTATTTTAACCCCAGCAATTTTATCAATACAGATTGAACCTCGCTAGTCCTGCACCCTTGGGACCTGATTGATGCTGACCCAGAGAATTGTCTGTATCACAGGAGGTCAATATTGTCTAGCAGCATTATCAACACTTCCACTACTTACTGAGCTATTAGAAGACATTTAGGGGTAAATTAGAGCTAAATAACAGCACAGAACACCGAGAGCCAGGACTGGTGGCTCTAAATAAACTTTTTGGGACCACAGGAATCTTGGCCACACCCACAATAAATGGACATCCGGCTAACTAAAATCATGCCGGACCATGGATGTTGCCAGATCAGAGTGTGCCAGACTAGAAAGGCTCAATTTGTAGTGAAGATTAGATCTTTGTATGCAGCCCTTGTGTTCAGGGTTGTGATGATTATTTATGAACTATATGCAGTAGTGCCCAAAGGCCCATGTCAGATCCTGTTGTGCTAGGAGATGTCTGAACACACAGAAAGACAAGGTTCTTGTCTCAAAGATCTTGCAGTCTGGGCAGTTAACATCTAAGCCAGCAGGTAAAGTCCTCATAGGTACTTTAAAGAAATCTATAAGAATTTCCCATTAGATGCAGTGTTTATACCACTCCCAGTTGTACTTGTTGCTCTGTAGTTCCATTCACATTTCTTGCAGTGACATGTAGGTATACTTTTCTAACACAGACCATAGGAATTGCCGTACTGGATCAGACTTGTAACCCATCTAGTTCAGTATCATCTGTCACCAGATGCATCAGAGAAAGGTAGAAAACACCCCTTAGTGGATAATTATGGAAAAAACAGCCCTTCCCTTCTCCCTAACCTGCCTATGTTGTCCAGATCTGGTCTGAGCAGGATTAAACACTGGTTGCAGGTCTATACAGGACCATCTCCCACCAATGATTTCCAGGGGAACAGGAATGGGCCCATGAGTCGAGATTTTCCTTGAGGGACATGTTTTAGGGTTGTCTAAAAAATGCCTCATGATCCTTTAGATGAAATTATAATAAGCCTTGCTCCTGTCTCCTTCCTTTCCTCTCCCTCCACAATAGTAGTTCTATTTCCTTCCCTGTCTTGCTCCTTCCTTTCTCCCTAATCTGCCTAGCTAGTGAAACCTTCTTGTAACCAGCAAAGGAGGAAAAGCACCTCCATCTGCTGCAGTAGGCCCTGTCTTTTCTCTAGGACCAACCTACCTCTTAGTTTATTGCTGCTTTTAGATATTTCCAGAGTCTCTTGGCCTCTGCTGTCCATATGCATACACCCCACTTCTGTGCTGGTTTTTGGCCTGATAAAAGGGCTAGGAGCAGACTGGTAATTGCTCCTCCCAGGCCTCCCTCTGTCCTTGCAGCAGTCAAAGGTTTTGTGCTGGAGTGTATTGGTGTCTGCCAGCAACCATGATTTTGATTTATGGGCAATCACAGATGCTGATGGACACACTAGCCACCTTTCACTCAGACTAAATGGAAGAGATAATTAAGCACTTGTGAAGTAAGGTAGCAAAAACAATTGAAGCCACCACTGAGACACTGGACCACATAGAAAGGTCTGAGCAAGAACTAACACATGGAGAATAAGGGCTTTCTCTGAAACTGATTGCAAACGCAGGGGCTGGAGCATTGTTTGGTGGTGTTTTGTGAAAGCCAGGGAATGAGCTGGCAGAATAAAATGTAGAAAGAGCTCCTTGAGGTACAGGAATGGCTGAAATGCAGGCTGGGATTTCCTTTGTGTATAATCCATGTCAGATTCATGGAGGTTAGGTCCATCAATGGCTATTAGCCAGGATGGGTAGGAATGACGTTCCTAGCCTCTGTTTCTCTGGAAGTGGGTGACAGGGAAGGGATCACATGAGGATTACCTGTTGTGTTCTGTCCCTCTGGGCCATCTGGTATTGGCCACTGTTGGCAGACAAGATACTGGGCTGGATGGACCATAGGTCTGACCCAGTATAGCTGTTCTTATGTTCTTAAATAGAATTGCGCCAAAGAAATACCCAGTATCTGGGGCCTTCCTGGGTTGTTTCCATTAAGAGAAGTTGATGATGTAATAAGGTAACTGCTCAGATCAAGAGGCAACATTATGCCCTTTTCCATGGGACAATGGTTGCCTGTTAAGGAAAGTGATTAAACTATGAAGTATAAAATATCTTATGATTAAACAAGATTAAAACTGCTGATGTAACTGGTTCAGACTGAGTTATCAGAAACTAGATAGCATGCAGACAAAATTTCTCTGGCAAAGCTCATGTGATCTTGGAAAGTGATGAGTACCCTCACTTCCCACTGTTGTCAGTGGGAACTGAGGCTACTCTGCCCCATCAGGTGGTGCCCAGAATCTTGTAGGATCAGACCTGAGTTCTGCAAGCAGAGCACTCACCTGAAAACCTAGGTACTCTGGTTGTATTGGTGACATTGATCTCTCTCTGGTCATTTAATAAGTGACTTATTTAGGCCATGTCTGCACTACAAAGTTAGGTCTACTTAAGTTACGGAAATAATCCTAAACGTTTCAGCTGCATCACTTGTGCCTGTTTGCACAACACTTCTTGTGTCAGTGGAATATGGCTGTAGTTGGTGTTATAGCACTAACAGAGCAAGCACTGCATCATGGGTAGCTGTCCCACTGTGCGAATCACAACCTTCTCCCACCAGGAGTTCTGGGAATGGATTGCACCACCTTATGGGGTGGGATCACTACCCCCCCATGATGCATTTTTATCTTGCCCCATAATTCCAAAGGCTTCCCATTTTTCCACTGTTTTTCAACTGCCTCTGTAAACTTTCTGCCTGAAAGCATGGATCCTGCACTGCTCACTGGTCCTGTGATAAGTATTATACATACAACATGACTTATCCTGAAGTATTTCCCAAGCTGAAACACTGAACAGGAATCTGTGCTGCCTGCCCAGCTGTAAGCCATAGAAAGAAACAATTCAAGACTGATATCATAGAGCAACTGCACAGGACTGTTGCTCTTGAGCTTTGGAATCAAGCATTGAGAGGAGGGATTGGTTTGTGATGTAGGTAAATGAAGAAGAGCAGCAGCTGCAGAACTTTCATTTTCACAAAGCCACCTTCCTCAAACAGTGTGTAAGGCTTGTCTTCATCCGACAGCACAAGGACATCAAAATGATAGATGCCCTAATAGTGGAAAAGCAAGTGGTGGTTCCTGTGTGGAAGCTGACAACTCCGGACTTCTGCTGGTCAGTTGCAAATCAGTTTGGAGTTGGGAAGTGCTCCCTGGGGGTTGTGGTGATACAAGTGTCCAAGGCCATTCATTGTCTCCTGCTACAAAGGACTGTGACACTGGGTAATGTGAGGAAAATAGTGGATGTCTTCGCAGCAATAGAATTCCCTAAACTGTGGCGAGATGATAGATGGCACATCTTTCCCTATTTTGGCCCCAGATGATCTTGCGATAGAGTACATCAACAGAAAATTCTACTTTCTCTCTGATGTTGAAGATCATCAAGGTCATGTCACTGACATCAACACAGGGTGGTCAGGGAAGGTGTATGACACACATCCTCAGGTGCAAAATCCTATATAAAAAGCTGCATGCAGGGACTTTTTCTAGGCCAGAAGATCGTAATAGGGAATATGGAAATGTCCATTGTGATCCTAGGAGACCCAGCCTACCCCTTACTCATGTGGCCCAAGAAGCTATAGACTAGACATCTTGACAGCAGAAAGGAAAACTTCAACAACAGGCTGTGTAGGTGAAGAATTACCATAGAATGTGTCTTCAGCAGTTCAAAGGATTGCTGGTGCTGCCTTTTTGGCAGGTCAAATCTCAAAGAAGAAATATTTCCTTGGGCATAGCAGCCTGCTGTCCTCCGCATAACATTTGTGAAGTCAAAGGGGTATTTTCCCCCAGGGTGGAGTGCTCAGGTGTATCGCTGACTTTCAGAAGCCAGACAGCAGAGCTATTAGAAGGACTCAACAGGGAGCTATTCGAATCAGGGAGGCTTTAAAGCAGCATTTTGATAGGAAGCTCCAGTAATGTGTCTTTCTGTAATGAACAGAGATAGACATTGTTTACTTGCCATTTTGAATGACCACCATAATGATTCCTGCCTGATGTTAATTGTCATCCATGAATGTGGTGATTGCTGAATTGTGATACTGTGTTCAGCTGATTGAAAAAATGTGGGGGTCATGATGGACTGAGTCACTGCTTCCCAGGATACAATACCACATCCTGTTAATTATGGCCTAAATTTTTGTTCCTGGATGCATACATCTAAATTTAGCTATATTAAAAGGTATCTCTTCCAGCAGTAGCCTATTCCACTCATTCTTCCACTATAAAGTGCAAGTATGCTTATGCTTCCCTTAATAACAAATGCTAATGTTATACCACTCGTTTCCTATTTAAACTTACTTTCCTGCTCACAATTCCAAATATTATTTAGAATCCAAAAATGTATATATCTTTTAATCAGCTTCCAGTAGAGAAATATCTTTTGACTCTCTCTGGAGACTTCCAAAAACTGCTGAGTGCTCTCTGTCAAGAACCACCAGGGCTGTTCTCCTTTGGCGATTTAATTCCATATGAATATCATTTATGCAGAAAGTGCTGCATACTGAACATGCTGTACTAATAATACACTAACAGGCCAGGTGCCAGCTCATGTCAAAGTCCCCATGTCTCAAAGTGGCTACTGATGAATACATAGCTGGAATAGGTCTCTCGCTTGCCATTAATGTTGATAAAATAGAAATTAAAGAAAGTGTTTAGATTCTATTTCGTACTTGGGACTAGCATTAATTTTACTTATATTTTTATTCTATATTGTAAAGAAATGAGTGATTATATTGTGACACACTGGCTGTATGAATTGCTATACAGCAGAGGGACATTAACTAGTGAGAAGAGCTGCTTTTGTACACAAATTGCTATGTCCTCCTAGAAGAGGATTGAAGAATTCTCAGGAAAACTACAAAGATTCTTTTCATTTTGCTCTTCTCCCCATTGAAATGAATCCTGGAACTAAACTTCTCCCATTAGCTGAGGGTATGTTTAGACTGCAAGCTTCTTTCGAAAGAAGCTTTTTTGAAAGAGCATCCACACCTCAAAACCGGATTGAAAAAGCGATCTGCTTTTTTGAAAGAGCGTGTCCAGACTGCATGGACGCTCTCTCGAAAGAAAGCCCTGATTGCTATTCACAGAATGGCCACCAGGGCACCTGTGCTTTTCTTGATTGCCTCTTTTCAAAAAATGTCCCCTCTCATCCATCCACCTTTCCTTCATCACTTTGCTGTCCCCCACATTCACACTCTGTTGCCAGGATGAAACAGGGGATTGGGTTGTGGGAGGAGATGAGGGGTGCTCTGGGATGAAGTTTGGGTGGGGGAGTGAGAGGTCAGGCTCTGGGAGGGAGTTTGAGTGCAGGCTCGAGGCTGGGGCAGGGAGTTGGGGTGTAAGAAGGGGTGAGAAGGGCAGTGCTTACCTCGGGTGGTTCCTGAAAGTGACTGGCACATCTCCGAGGCACTGGGAGGCAGGGGTCTCTGTGTGATGCTGCAGACATTGCCCACGCAGCTCCCATTGGCCACAGTTCCTGGCCAATGGGAGCTGTGGAACTGGCACTGGGGGCAA
Organism: Pelochelys cantorii; assembly: GCA_032595735.1. NCBI lineage: Eukaryota > Metazoa > Chordata > Testudines > Trionychidae > Pelochelys > Pelochelys cantorii. Next base: position 33,326,100 of record CM064331.1, read on the forward strand.
GGGCAGAGCACTGAGGACCCTCCCCGCCATGAGCCACAGGATCCATGCTGGCTGCTTCTGGGAGCAGCACAGCATGAAGGCAGGCAGGAAACTTGCCTTAGCCCCACTGTTCTACCTGCACTGGCAGCTGAAGCCCCCCCATATTCTTTTAAATCACTTAGGGGCGTGGGTAATTGCCCCTTTTTTCCTGCACCTATCAGTGGTCCTGACTGATTGACAAGATGCCATAGGGATTCCAATGCAGGATGATAGTGAACAACTAGGCGTATGCAGTTGGAGTGGGGGAATTTCTATATTGAAGCAGGGTCCCTTGGGGTATTTGAGTGGCCCTACTTTTATAGAAGGAAAAAATCTCTTCCAACAGCAGACTCCTAGTTATGTAATACCCTCACTTTTCAACAATGATTACTCCCTACCTGAACTGGTCTTAATCAAGGCACTGGATATTTGGTTTATTACCACAATCTGTAAACCACCAATTCCACCTTTTTTGTCCTATGACTGCACTGCACTCTGAGTGAAGTACAGGCCTAACCCCTTACACTTAACCTGTTTTCAGCTGTGACCTGAAGAACAACTCTGTGTAGCTCAACAGCTTGTTTCTTTCACACACAGAAGTTGGTCCTGTAAAACAGTGTTTCTCAACCAGTGGTACAAGTACCCTTAGGGGTACTCAAGAGAAGTCTGGGGAGTACATCAACACAACTGAAATTTGGAGAAAACATGAATTTGTGTTTTAAGTTTTACAGTGTTTTATTATTTTTGTACTTTTTACACTCAAAAATTTTATCACCTGCCCAAGTACGATTAAGTTGTGTAAACAAATGTGTTGCAATGCTAGAAAAAAAATGTGTGTGTCTGAAAACTGTAGGTACTGGCGGTACTTTAATTTTTTTTTAAAGGAGTACTTTATAAAAAAAGATTGAAAAACACTGCTGTAAAAGATGTCACCTTACCTATGTTGTTGCTTTCTGAATTCCAAATGTATACAACATAACTGTTGACCAATAGGAAAAAATACATTAACAGGGTATGGGAATCACAGAAGTGTAGAATACAAATTTAATACCTTCTTAAGAAAACACTAATATTTATAGGTCATTGTTTTCGCTTTCAGTTTCCTAGAAGTAAGCTGCAGATGTTCATGTTATACCAATTGTTACTTGTAATTGTCTTATATATTCTTATCATTGTGGTTCGTCAATTGGTGTAATCATCCCTGTTCCTCAAGCAATAATAATGCATTTCATTTTAAATATGCTGTATTAAATATTAAGTATTTATCTCTGCATCTTGGTAAAACAAAGTACTGTACTGGATAGACTGCATTTGAGAATGAGAGTTCAATATTTGTTTCCCATCCTAAAGTCTGAGACTCACCTTGAATGTTGACACTTACTGTTATTTTCAATAAGATACAAATCAAAGAAAAGCATAACTCGATGATAAAATGATATGAGGGGGAATTTATATCATTTTTTAAAAACTATAAAGAAAAACTCTCTTTAAGAGTAAATTTATTCATCCACCCAGTATTTCACACTAACAAAAGTCTTCATTTATGTTATATTCTTATACCAACTGAAAAGGGCTCTGCTAGCCATTAGTAATTTGAGGCATCTTTCCCTATAAGCCTCATGGAAAGATACCATCACATGACATTTTGATGAAAGGATATTAGCATAGGAGTTGGGTATTATGCCATGTGTTTAAGTTTACATGTTTATCTTCAGGCGATATTGATTCGAAATCCCTGCCTCTCTCTGTTTCTCTAGCAGTAGAAAAAGGAATAATCTCAAGGGGTGTTTTGACCATGAACCAAATACATTGCGCTGTACTCAAAACATATTTGCAAATATTAGATATGTTTTGCGTACAGCCTTATGTATCAGACAACTATCTAAGTAGACTACAAAAGCAGTTCTTGCTTGAGTATATTTATTCAGCTGTGCTCATTACAACAGCATCGGCCATGAACACAATTAGCCAAGACTCTAGTGAGCTTGCCATGCCAAGATTTATACAGCAAATACTTATCTGCTAGATGCCAAGACATTATTTACACCACAGCTGTAACAATCAAAATTCATTTTGTAATTACAAACATCCAAATCATTTAAAATGTTGAGGGTTTTTTTCCAAAGATGCTTGAGTTTGGCCTTACCTTTACTGCCAATGAGATCAGTGGTAAAACTCCCAATACCTTCAGTGAGAGTGGAGTTCAGCCTAGAAGTGAGTGCTTTTAAAATCCCCAGCCTCCATATAGATATATGGTAAGTTTATGTGGCAAGCTGGGGCATGTAAGCAGGTCGCCCGCAGGGAGGGGTGACTCTCCCTTGTGGTCAATGGGCAGCCACTCTGACCCACTATGTTTTCCGCTGTCAGTTGGGGAATTAGCAGAGGCTGTGAGTCTGCATGTAGGTCCTCCCAGTGGGTGGGCAGCAATCCAGCAGCTAGGGCCCGGCAACAGTCTAGGGTGAGTAGCAAATAGACAGTTCAATGCCTGGCCTCCGTTCGAGGCAGGCAATACAATAAACAGTTCAAGGGCCCAGCCTCAGTTCGGGGTGGGCAGCAAATAATAAACAGCTTAAGGGCTGAACCCTGGTTCAGGCGGGGCAGCAGGCAAACAAACAGTAGAGTTCCAAAGCCAAACTCTGGTTCTGGGCGTGTAACAGCAGACAAGCAAACAGCAGTTCTAGGCCAAGCCCTGGCTCAGGGCGTGGCAGCAGGCAAACAAACAGTCTAAAGCCAGGCCCTTGTTCAGGGCGGGGCAGCAGTGGGTATTGGCTGCAATTCAGGTACAGCCAAGGGGGGGGTCAGCCACCTGAGAGTGGGATGGCAGGGGGGACACAGGCCCACCCACCCCACTGTGTCCCATTCCAGGGCCCTAGTAGCAGCAGGGCAGTCTGCTGCTGGGTCAGCGGGGATCCGCTCCGCAACACTGCCCAAGCTCTGTCTCAGCTCACAAAGCGCCAGCTTTCCCTGGGCTACATCTAAACTCCTCTAAGGCCGTACCTGGGTTCCGGGTGAGTCTTCTGGGCCCCAGCACATCAGCAGCTTGGGCTAGGCAGGGAGTCTGTCTGGGTCATCTGGGAGCAGTGGGCCTGGTGGCCTGGGCCAGTTCTCTGCTTCTGCAAGGTCTTGTTCCTCAGGCGAGTGCAAAGTGAAGGTTCTTGGCTCTTTCCGCCGCTGGGGCCTTTCTGGTCTCCTTGGCAGGCCTTTTATCTCCCTGGCCCCTCCTCCTGATTGATAGTTAGGTGCTTCATTAGGGCCAGCTGTTGCCCACCAAGGCTCAGGGAGGAGTGGCTCCCCCTCATGGTCAGTGGGTGGCCACTCCGACCCACTACAGGGCAACATTGTGTTTTCATCAAATAATAAAGAGATTTAACCCAATTAACTCTCCAAACATTAATGTGATCTTAAAACATCACTCACTGTAGTAGGGAAACGTTTGTATAAGGACTAAGTGTGCATAAGGTCTGCAGGATGAGACTCTATGATAGTAATCTATGCCATTTAATATCCTTTCCAATAGCTGCTCAGTAAAAGATGCCATTTGAATCTGTTTTTCCCCAACTGAAATTGTGGATTGGGAGCTGCTCTGTAATTATTTATTATTACTGTATATTGGCCTAGTTAGTGGGATGTTTGTGGCATTAATACAGAAGCCTGTCTGGAAAAGCAGACAGGAAGGAAAATAATTTCTCAAGGTAAGCCACAAACACTTAAGGATTGATAAGAGATAGTGGCAGCACTAATAGCTAATGATTATTTTGCCTCCTCTCCGGACAACCTCCAAAAAGGGTCCATGAAGAGAGAAGAGCAAAATAATGCTGGGAGGAGTTAAAGGCAGTAAAGAAGGGCAATAGTTCTGCCTTCCAAAGAAGGTAAGTAGGTGTTAAGGAGAACCAAACTCAACCACCAGCACCCAGCCAAAGTGGCTAAAGAAGCTGGACCTGTCTAGATCACCATCAAGGGATGGTAAGATAGAGGTGTGTAGATTGATTGTCGTTTTAAAGTCCTTTTTCTCTAAAAACTACATTCCTACTGTTAACTAAACACTTGTGTGTTTTAAGAGGCTGTTTTCTCACTGAATCCTGATGGTCACAGATTCCCAAAGAGAACACTGGTACCTGGTTTCAGTCAGACATGCAGGTTAAGAACAGCTGATATGGTAGCACAAGGCTGGGTCCAAGAATGTGAGGCGATCAGTATTCTATTCTCCAGGATCAGTAAAGGCTCTGAGAGAGACCAGAATGTGGAAAAAGGTCCAGCAAGCTCAGTAACTCTGACAGAAATTATACCTTATTTATTTTTCTGTCCATACAGAAGTATTATCAAAGATCAATACAGAGTGGTAAAAACAATATCTACGTCTTTAGAGATGCATTTTCTCCTACAGAGGAAGGTCATTGCCTAAGCAATCACTCGAGATTCATTCTCTGTATTTGAACACACATTGTCTGATTGTGTGAACAAAGTCTTTGTTCTTATCCCTGGAATCCTTAAATATAAAAACATAAAACATTTCTATAAAGATGTAAAGTTGAATGATTCTGGCATTATGTTATCCAAATTTGTAAGATCATGTTTTACAACTCCTCACCTCCATTGCAGCCAGTTTAATTGGGTCCATAGAGTTGTAACAATATAATAAACACATAATGAGTGTATTATTTTTATTCAAAAATATTAGAACAACTCTGCACAGTATCTGTCCAAGGTATGAGCAATCCTGTGAACTGTCCAGAGCTTCACTGAGCACCATCAACACTCTCAAAAATCAACAGGAGTTAGAGTGCTCATCAGAAACTCTCTTCACTCCTACATGTTCACATTTCATTTTGTCTGACACCATTCAAGCAGCTATTCTGTATTGTGAACACTCACAAGACTGACTATTTTCTATACCCACTCTGCTTTCAGTGATACATTGACCATTCTCCATTATGTTGCCTTCAATAAGCTGCTAGTCAGTGCCATGGCTCCCTATCATTCTGTCAAGTCTTTGGGGCTGACAATAGCCCTATAGAAAGAACTCTAACAGTATTCTAGAGTATTCTCCAAAAGTGGTGCCATAGGGTTATTCCAAGATATAATATTTTGGACCCTTACTATAGAATACTGCAATACTTATTACAGAGGGAATGAACATTTTCTAGGATAGAGTAATCCAAAATAGCTGCAAATGCCAGAAGAGAAACTGGTCACATTGGTAAAATTCCCAAAAGGTCAAAAGCAATGCTCCCTCTAATCTTTTCCATCCATGTGTGGATTTTTCCATCCATATGCAGAACACATTTTTATGTGCAAAAGTGCACCACCAGTAGAAACACAAAACCTAGCGGTGGGTGCTGTGCTGATCAGCTTGGTGGCATTTGAATCTCTCCTGAGTGGCCACACAAGCACAAAGCTTACAGGAAACACTGGTCAAGAGTCTGCTCTTATCTGGCAGTAGCCTGAGCCAGGAATTTTCTCTTTCTGCAACCCTTTCTCATGGCGAGTAGCACTTTATATAAGCAGACCCATGTACTTTATGGAATGGCTGACAGGAGTTAGCACTGCTCATTTTGACCATAGGCTGAGAAATCTGGTGCTTAAAAAAAAAAAAAAAAAAAAAAAGGACTTCTGGTTTAATCTAGATGAAATAAAGCAAAAGAGCAGCCAGAGTCAGCAAATATTGAACCTTGCTGTGTGAAAGGCTCATTAGGTTTTGGAGCTGTAACTGGGTGGTGTTCATCTCTTGCAACAGCCCTCTTTGCCAAGTGCATGTGCCTGCATTTTCTCGCTGCCTTCCAGTGTGTAGTCAGTAACTTAGCCCTCCAGCTGAGTCTCACACAGTCTGATCAGTGATTCTCAAACTGAGTTCCACATATGCCTGGAAGGTCTCCACGTGTACCAGATGGATCTGTATGCCCCTCTCATCAACTCAACTCCTCCCTCTCAACACCTCCTACATGCACAAATGTCTAGCAGTTCAGTGGCCTACCCTGGCCCCACACCAATCCCAGCAGTGCCCAGCACATCCTGGTAGGCCAGGGGGTCTGTATGTGCTTCCCCTGCCCTGAGCACTGCCTCTGCAGCTCCCATTGGCTGGAAACTATGGCCAGTGGGAGCTGTGGGAGTGGTACCTATGGGCAGGAGAAGCACAGAAAGACTCCTAGTTTCTGCACCTAGGAAACGCTGTCAGAGGGATCTTCTAGTAGCTTTTGGGAGCCATGCAAGTAAAGCACCATCCAGCCAGAGTCCACACCCAAACGCCTGCCTCGGACCAGAGCCCACAGACCATCTGACATGCAAATTTCCTCCAAGAGCCTACATCCTGCACCCCCTCCCACACCACAATCCCTTGCTCCAGCTCAGTTAAAGTGAGTGAAGGTGGGGGAGAGCAAACAGTGGAGGAACGGGGTATGAAGTGAGTGGGGGCGGGGCTTAGAGAAGCGGTGGGGCAGGGGTTTGCGGTGTGGGAAGGAGTGAGTACTCCACGAGGACTCCAAGAGGGTGCCACTTTGAGGCTCCCAAAAGCTACTGGCAGATTTCTCTGGCCCCTGAAAAATATTACATCAAAATGGGGGTCCTCGGGTTGCTTAAGTCTGAGAACTGCTAAAATAGATAAACCCCTTCTTAGGTACAAATCCAACAGGAGCCCTATCCCCTTGTGTGGACAGTGTCTTCCTGCAGTCTTCCTTGGTGCCAGTCTTTAAATGTCCCTGAAATCGATTCTGGACTAGCCTTCAAATAGTCCCTCAATCTTCAGACAATACCAGCCATTGTGGTTTGAGTCTATGAACCAGGGATCCCTCCCCAGAGGCTTCATCCCCTGGGCCTTTCTGGTCCCAGGTCTCCAGCTGTGCCACTGAAACATTAAATTCCCCAGGTGGTGTATCACAGTTCAATTCAATATTCAGGCCACTTGCCAGTGGCTAATGGGGGGAATCTGGGCCCACCCACTCTGCCAGGTCCCAGCTCAGGAACACTATCGATAGCAGCTGTCTGCCACATCCATTTAACTAAAATGCATCACTGCAACAAGTCCCTGCTCCACTCCTTTGCCCTCACCAGCACATTCCTCACCCTTACCTCAGGGCCTTGTACTGGTTGAGTCTCAAAAGCCATCCAGGAGCTGCTTCTTGCTCTCCTGGTACCTAAAAGCAACTTCTCTGTCCATGGTCCTGGAGATCTTTCTACCAGCCAATATCACCAGCTTCACTCCTCTGATTCTAGGCAGCAACTGCTCTCTGCTCTTTATTGCAACTCCTTTTCCATGAGCCTTCTGGGCTCAGACTGACTGCTCCCTGCAACCCCTTTCTCAATCGCTGTATCCCACACAGACTCTCTAAGCGGTTCAAAGGAGTCATTTCTACTTTTCCTGTCTGGAATGGGATGCAATAGGACCCTGAGGCCTCCGGCAGTGGGCCTCAAAGGGCCAGGTACACCCTGCCACAGGAACCCTGATACAGGTCATATGAATTGGGTCAGGAAATATAGTTTCTGTTTCTTGATAGCCTTCTTACAGTTCATACCCTTATTAGACAGAGAGGGAGTCTGCGCTAAAATCCTGGACATTAACTTCCTCTCTACCATACAATTACAGAAATGTGGGACAGCTCTGAAAGGCTATTGACTGACATATGCTAAAGATGACTTCTTCACACAAAGGATTTCATTGAGTAGGAGTCTTGTGAAAAACTAATGAATAAATCAAATACTCTCTCCGTATTTTGGGCATAAGATTTTTTGCATTTTCCCTGAAATTATTTAACAGTTGGAGACTGCAGATTTATCTACCACTGAGTGATATATCATAATGACAAGTCTCTGAGATCAACTAAGTTGGCTTCAGGAGAGGTGCACAATAGAAAGTGACTTAAAGACACCAGATAGACAGGCTTCTAAATGATAATGGACACATTTTAATACTGAGGTGCTCAGTCAAGGACATAAGACAGTGACATCAAAAGACTTCTGACAGAATTTTCACAAAGATTTTTCACATCAGTGGACATCGGGAAACAGTAGGGGAGAGGCCGATGTTAGATACCTTTTTGGCTCCTCCTGCTATAGCATCTGAGTGCCTCATGGGCTTTCATGTATTTATCCTCATAACACTCCAGAAATAAAGAATTGCTTTTAGCTCCATTTTACAAATTGAGGTGGAGGCACATTTGACTCTCCCTTGTAAGTCTGAAATAAGGCAAAGAACTGATACCTGGTCTCTCATGTTCCAGGCTGGTGTCCTAACCACTGGGCCACCCTTCAGCTATTTTAGAAAAAAACAACAAATGGTCTGGTAGCACTTGATAGAATAACAAAACAGCTGTGCCCACGAAAGCTCATGATACCATCTACATGTTTTGTTATTCAATAAAGTGCTACCAGATCATTTGTTGTTGTTTTTCTGTAACAGACTAACTTGGCTACCCCCAAAGCTATTTTAGAGTTAGGCAAAACTGTCAAGGTTTGATTTTCTGGGGCTTTGTCTGGGGCAGACATTCTTCTAGTTTTTTATTAACATGTTCTACCCCCCAGGGGTATTACTGAAAGCAGAACTTACTGGAAATTTTGGTTTCTCATGGTCTCTTGAAAAAAAATTGGCTAGACCCTGAGCTGGACTGAACAGCATATTGCCAATGACTTCCAGAAGCATGCAAAACCTGTTGAAATCAATGGAGATGTACCAATTTGTCCTAAACCAAAGCTTAAACCCAACATGTTTTGCAAGATTTCAACAAAAATGTCATACATCAACCCAAGTTTCTTCCAAATCCATGCCAGGCTTAACTGAGAAGGGTTGTAGACCTTTTCAACAAAACTTGAGCTAAGTTTTAACTATGCAATGAAGTAAAACCTCAGAAGTTTCAGGTGCAGGGCTGAATTTCATTCTGAACATTTTGCATAGCTCTAATACATCTCCCTCGAAAATGCATGTGGTTATGCTTTTAGCGTGATCCGTAATAAGAAATCAGGCCTGGGTAAAATACGGCCCGTGGGCCGGATCCAGTCCACCAAGCCACCGGATCCAGCCTATGGAGGCAGCAGGGAGCCCCAGGCAGGTTCCCCTGCTTGCCCCACAGGCCATGCAGAAACACAGATGTAGGGCTCTGTTTCTGTTTTAAAACTGGAGGGAAAGGGGAAAGTTTCAGGAGACGCCCTGCCCCCAGCACAATTCCACTGGCCAGTTTCTGGCCAGAAACCAGCCAATGGGAGCTGCTTGTTGGAAGAACAGGCAGCCAAGAAGAACCACACCCCCTCTCCTCGGCTCAGTTATTCAATGAAGTACATGGCCAGGAAAGCAGGCAGGCTGGCTGGCTGGGAAATGGTTTAAGCTCTGCAGGAAGGCAGGCAAGTTTGGCAGCTGGCAGGTAAGTCTCTTGGCCACAGCCTGCTTCTGGCACCCTAGCCCTTTTCTGCTCCAACCCTGTCCCCCCCCACACTTAAGATACCCAAACCCTCTGTCCCTCTCTTACACCTATACCCCCTCCCAGATCTGGTACCCCAATCTCCTGACCCAGATCACAATACCCTTCTATACCAGGTCATATCCCAAACCCCTGAACCCCAAATGCCTGCCCTAGGTCACAACTGCTTCTTTCACCCAAACTCCCTCCCAGACTCCAATCTCCTTCCTGCACCCCAATATCTTACCCCAAGCTCCCATATGCACCCAACCTCCATCCCAGACCCCGGACCTCCTCCATTAATATCATGGAAGAGTGCGGCCCTTGACCACTGTCCAAAATCTTGGAGTGGCCCTCCCATCAAAAATTATTGCCCACCCCTGCAATAAGGCAACAAATACCCTAAGTCTGTGCTTTTGAGGTGCCACATATTGCCCTTAAGAACAAACAAATCTAACAAATGTACAAGCACATCCCTGTGGGCTTTTAAAGTGATTCAGTAGGCTTCATGAAACAAACATCAACCACTATGTCCCTGTGGTACATTTCAAGATCCTCTTGCATCTCCCTGGATTTTTGTCTTAAGTGTTTTTCCAGTTTGTCCATTGAAAAAGCTGATGACAATGTGCAATGCTGAGAGAAAGCTATGAACACACAGCTCTTATTAGCACTTAAACCCTTTAGGTTTGAATGATTACTTCAGAATCCCAGCACTCTCCACAGGCAGTGGGAGAAGTAGATTGAATTCACGCAGTGGTTGCCAACATACATGGACAATGCCATCTTCAGCGGTAAAAAAAAAAAAAAAGCTAATTAGTCCATGTAACTGAGACACATTTAGAGCAGAGCTGTATGTGTACTAACTAAACTAATTGTACATCCATTCACAGAGAAGACAATGAAACCACAGAAGAATGTTTTTTCTTCTGTCCTTTTCCCTGTGACAGGATGAGCTACAATAGGTCAGAAAACTGGACAATGGACAGAATCTTGACTGCACATTTCACAAGAAGGTAAAGTCCCATAGAGCTACAGAACTAGGTATATTGTGGGGTGGGGAGAGAGTCCCTTTCGAACACTATAGCTACCAGCTTAAACTGCAAAGCATCTATACACGAGTGTATGTCTGAACGTTCTATATTTCACCATGTAATTATCCAGTCCTTTTCAAAATCCATTTGCAGGATCTCACAGCAACCTGAGATGGCTGAATGAATTCTACAAGCTTACAAAAGGCTACATGAAGCAGCCTATTTTTATTTGTTCTACATGCACTTGCCATTAACTTGAGTGACCCCTTGGTTTTCTATTAGGTTATGTCTACGCTACAAAGTTATTTCAAAACAATAACTATTTTGAAATAATGCACCCACACTACAAATCCCCAATGAAATAGTGCAGAGCTATATTGAAATAGTGTGTTCACACTCATTGGAGCCTGAATCACTCCGGGCACGGCATCAGGACAGCAGTTACATCCTGGAGCTGCTGCCTGAAGCTATCGGAGGCTCATGCTTGAAGGGGCTCCCCTCTACAGCCATGTCTCATACTCTTCACCTTTGCCTACCTCCTTGAGAAACAGCAAACACCACACCACGTACTCTGGTGGCCCTTGAAGATGCCACACCACTTCCAGCATGGAGCTGGACAGCTACACAGCAGTCACCTCCTGATGCACTTTATTCAGGCTGCCCTCGTGGCACTGCTTGAGGATGATGACCAGCCTGGAATGGGTGACACTGTCATCCAGGCCCAGGTGCTTCTCATGCACCACATTCCCTCCCACCTGCCCCTGCACACCATGCACCACTGCTTCTGGTGCTGGGACACCAATTTTGTCTGGTGGGACCAGATCATCATGGAGTGGTGGGACAAGCAGCAGTGGCTCTAGCACTTCCAGATGTGGAAGGATGCCTTACTGGAGCTCTGCAAGTGACTCATCCCTGTTATGCAGCGATGGGACACCTGCATGCGACCTGCCATCCCCCTCCAGAAGCATGTTGCCATTGCTATTTGGAAGCTCACTACACCAGACAGCTACTGCTCCATCAGGAACCAGTTTGGTGTGAGGAGATCAACTGTCAGGTTGATGCTCATGCAGGTACAACTCTCTTGCTATTGTCCCAGGAGGGTGGAGAAGCACTGCAATGAGTTCCCTTGGGAAGGGGGGTAGTGGAATCTCCCTCCCTGGAGGTTTTTCAGTCCCAGCTTCATAAAGCCCTGCCGGGGATGGGGTAATTGGAGTTGCTCGTGCTGTGGGAAGGGGTTCGGGGAACTCCCAAGGGCTCTGGTAACCCTATGATTCCATAATTTTATCACTCTTCAGGTGGGGAGGACATTGATGCCATCCTGTTGTTTAGGGTCATCATCCTGGGTGACATGGACACCATCGTCGCTGGCTTTGCCACCATGGGCTTCTTCAACTGTGGGGCGGGGGGAGGGCATTGATGTCACCCACATCCCCATCCAGGCATCAGACTATGTCAACCAGAAGAGGTACTTTTCTATGGTCCTGCAGGCCCTCACGGACCATTGAGGCCACTTACTGACAAACTTCAGGTGGTCAGGCAAGGCATACAACACCTGTGTCTTTAGGAACTCCAGCCTGTTCCAGAAGATGCACACTGGCACTTTTTTCCCCAACCACACCATCAGGGTCAGGGAGGTGGACATGTCTACATGCATCGTGGGTGACACAGCCTACCCCTTGCTCCTCTGGCTAATGAAGCCCTACACAGGATACCTAGGTATCCAAGGAATGGTTCAACACCAGGCTCAGCAAGTGCCACATCATGGTGGAGGGTGCATTCAGCCACCTCAAAGGGAGGTTCCTATGTTTCATCAACCACCTGGACCTCAGCAACCGGAACATCCCCCAGGTGGTGGTGGCCAGCTGTGTCTAGGGTGGGGGGCAGAGGCCAAGTGGCTCACCAGGGCTTTTGAGCAGTTGTGCACTGCTGCCATCCGGCAAACCTGTCAGGGGGATGTGCACACCCAGGAGGCCCTGAGGAAGAGTTTCAGCCAGGGGCAGCTGTGACACTCTCCCCTGGGCTTCCCCACAAGGGGCCTTTGCATTGCCCCTCTGTGCCTTTCCTCCCCAACTCCTCCCTGCTCCTGCCCTTCCCACCACCCCCACCAGACCAAATATAAAAGATTTTTCATTTGAAACAATGAACTCTGTTATATTTATTTGGGGGAATGTATAAATGGGGTGGGACTGGATAGGAAGAGGGAGGGGGAGCTCAGGGATGGGACTGGGACCGGCACCTGCCTTGGGTGTGTTGGGATGCCTCAGTGTCTGAGAAGTTTCACCGCCTTATGTGTGCAGCTCTCGGTGGCCCTGAGGGGGGCTAGAAGGAGAAGCTGGGGGGGAGGGTCAGGGGTGGATGCTGAGGGGACTTGGAGGGGAGTGGATGCTGGGGGGTGGGGGGTGGCTGCTGGACTACTCTATGGTGGTGACCGGGTACTTGACAGCATTGGTGTATGACACGTCTCCTGGTGCCAGAACAGCTGCTACCAGATGTTGCGCCACAGCTCCCAGTCAGCCTGGTGCTCCACGTAGTACTCAAAGGCCCTGTTGATGGAACAGAGGCACTTCAGATGTTCCTGCTCCATGTTGTCTCAAGGTTGTTGGTGCCTGCAGCTCTCACAGGGTTGGAAGGATGGTGAGGCAAGTATTGCACGTGCCCCATTCACAGCTGGCCCAGTTGTGAAGACGAGTGCAGAGGGCAGTCATCCCAGGAGACAGTGTGCATGAAGCCTAGCCTTAATGTCTGAGCTGACACTGAGGCAATGTGCTTTGAGCAAGGCCGTCTGTGATCTAGATAGCAGGCACTGTCCTGCAGGGGAATGGATGACCCAGGGGAGCCTTCCAACCCTCACACCCCAGGGACAAGCACGCATGAGAACAGAGGTGTAGCGAGGGTGTTACACGCCCGGGGGCAAAGGAAAAATTTGCGCCCCCCTGCTGCCGCCATGTGGCATGGCCCTGAACCTGGTGCACAGCTGAGGGGAACTTGTACTGCATCTTCCCCCACCCCCTACAGTTTGGGGCCGGGCTCCCACATGCACTAACCCTCCAGTAGAGATGGAGGAAGGTCGGGCTTGGAGCAGGGTCGGGCTCGGAGCAGAGAGACTCCAGCTGCCGGTGGCAGGCAGAGTAGGAGCACGTGAGCTGAAGGGATAACAGGGGGAGCAGAATGGGATTAAATTGCAGCCTCCCTAGCATGGTGCCCAGGGGCAACTGACCCCTCCAGCCCCCTCGCTAAGCCACTGCCCCCCCTCCTGCAGATCTATCATCTTATGCATGTGCAAGATCTGTGAGAGCCGTCCCATGAATCTGTAGTTAGTGTCTGTGGCGCCGGCTTCTGGGTGGTGTCTCAATGCTGCCACATTCACCTCCAAAGAGGGGGCTTCTCAAAGAAGGCCCTTGCTACTGACCCCCAAAGCATCCACAGGTCCAGTCTCCGTTCAATGGGCCCACTTCCCAGGGCTCATTGATCTTGGATCTGGCTTCCATCCCCTCTCCAACCTTTGCAACTTCCCAGAGGTGCTCACCTTCCGCCTTATACATTCCCACCTCATTCAACCCACAGGGACAGTCTCTGCCTCACTTGTCCTAGGGACTATTCTACCAAAACTTAATACAAGGTTTCCATGTAAAAGGACTTAATACAAAGCTAAAAACTTCAATGAGAGAATGATTAATACAGAGACGTGTCTACATCTGCTGCAGGGAGACACCTCTGCCTGCCTCCACCCCTCTCCCCCCAGAGTCTACAGCCCCATTGCAAAGCGGGGGAGGGGAAGAAAAGAGGCTGAGGCCCATCCAATGGGACTGAAGCAGTCATGAGCAAGCCATGACCGGGAGCCATTCTCCTGTCCATTGCTGGTGCTGTGTTGCTTCAGGCACGCTGAAATGCAGTCACCTCTAGGGTGGGCTGGACAGCTGTTTAACACCTGCACAAGGTTTCAGGCAGGGGGCAGTGCGGGCTGCCTTCCTGCAGAGCCCCCATCAGAACTACTGTGCCCTCCTGGCTTAGGAAAAGAACAAACAGGAGGACTGGAAATTAACCCACCCAATCTCACGTCCCCTAGGCAGGGACTGAGCTATCTACGTTAGGCCCCAGCTGGAGTATCATGTTCAGTTCTGGGCACCACAGTTCAGGAAACGTGGAGAAACTGGAGAAAGTCCAGAGAAGATCAACACAAATGATGAAAGGTCTAGAGAACATGAGATATGAGGCAAAGCTGAAGGAATTGGCCTTGTTTACTTTGGAAAAGAGAAGACCGAAAAGGGACATGAGAGCTAGTATCTAAAGTATCTAAAAGAGTCTCATAAGGAGGAGGAAGAAAAATTGTTCTCCTTGGCCTCTGAGGTTAGGATGAGAAGCAATGGGCTTAAATTGCATTAAGGGAGGTTTAGGTTGGACATTAGGAAAAACTTCCTGCCCGTCAGGGTGGTTAAATACGGGAATAAATTGCCTAGGGAGATTGCGGAACCTCCATCCCTGGAGATATTTAAGACCAGGTGAGACAGACACCTGTCAGGGATGAGCTAGGGCAACTCAACTTTGGAAGCCCCAGGGACCACACTGATACAGAACATGCTGAGGGCCTCAACTTAAGTGTGGTTGCATATGCAAGCAAATATATACAAATAGCTTCTCTCACACTGACAGGCATGAATACAAAGATTAAGGCAAGACTACACAACACACAGACCGCATTTAAGTCAGCTCTGCTGATATTAATAAAATGCAATATTTACCCAATTTCTACCAATGTGACAGCACTTTTCATGAGCAATGACAGTCCAAGAATTTAACTACTAAAACGCATATCAACAGAAGATCATTACACAGACTACTTTTTTTGTTTTGGCTCCCACTCGCCGGCCATGTGTTGATCCCCACATAAACCCAAACTGCACCGCGGGGCGCAAACAAACTGGCCGTGGGCAGCATACCAAGTTAATAATAAATATTTTTAAACCTTTACCTTTTCTCTCTGCTGCCATGTCTCCTCTCCTTGCTCCATCATCTTCCCTGGTGCCTGTTGCCCCCCAACTCCTCACCCTCCTCTGCTGTCCTGACTCCTGCCCTTCTCACTGCCCTCAGCCCTCCTGCGACCTGCCCCCCTCCACCAGCCCTTCTCTCCCTCCTGTGCCCACTCCTCCAGTAGCCCCACTCTGATCAGGTGAGCTACCCCTCCTCATCTCCTCTTTTAACACCTCCCTCTACACACATGCCCTGCCTCTCTCCTCTGGTGCTGGTCCCTCCCCTGCAGGTGTCTGCCCTTCTGCTTCACCCCCAGAATCCCCTGGCACCTGCACCTTCCCTTAGCCCTGCACCCTCCTGGAGCCTCCCCCTTCCCTCACTGCCCCTGCCCCCTTTGCCCTCTTTTTCCCTGATGCCCACCCCCTCACCACTCTCTGCCCCCATTCCCTTCATGCCCCTGTGCCCTCACACATGACTTGCTCCATCCCCACCTTTCTCATGCCCACCCCTCCTTTCAAGCCTTCTCCCAGCACCTCCCTCTCCCCCCTCTAGACCCTAATGCCCTTCCCCTCTCCTCTCTCAGCATCACCCTGTCCCCCCTCCCACTGACACCTCCCCTCCTGCCCTTTTCCTCATTGTCTGCACTTGGCCCCCTGGCATTTGTATCTTCCCTCTCCCCTCCTCCTCTCCCCTCCCCTCCCCCCTCCACACAAGCCCCTTCCTCTCCCACCCCTTCCCCTTAGTTTTCCCCCTGCCGTACCTTCTGCCTTCCACTTCGCGGGGCTGGAGTCTGTGCTCAGGCCCCAAAAGTCCCCAGAGTCTGAACCAGAAGCTAGGCCGGCACCACACGGCACTGAACACTTTTAAAGTCCTGGGCCGTGACGTCACGTCACACCCAGGCGTCTCCCCGGTCACCTGGAAACGCTGCGCAGCGTGCGCAGGCAAGGGGGAGCTGACTGAACACTGGCATGGGTGGCGAGTTACATGGCCGTCCCCCCCTCCGGCCCCGGACTGTCCCTGAATGCTGTGCACGGCAGGGACAGTCCGGGGCCGGGGGTGGGGGGGATGGCCATGTAACTTGCCGCCCATGCCAGATGAGCCTGCGCAGCATGCGCTCGCTCTCACCCCAGCCCGGAGCCCCCCTAGTGTGGCGCCCAGGGGCAATTGCCCCCCTCTGCACCCCCTTCGTTACGCCTCTGCATGAGAATGTGCAGGCCAGGCCAGTAGCCTGCAGGTGGGAGGAGGGGATGGGATGGCTCGGCTTCCCTCTGTGCCATGGACAAGCTGGGTCTGGCAGTGGTGGCATCCCATAGGGGGATGACTTCTATCCCTGCCCACTGGGGGGTGGTGTTGGAGGAGGTGTGTGTGAGCAGCAGACACTGCTTGCCAATGAGGGTGGTACTGGGGTCCCCTCTGCTTCCTTCCCCCAGCAGGCTCCCTTGCAGAGGATCAGTGTTCTCTGCTTTGCCATGCTTGCCCAGGAGTAGATGCTGCCCTGAGAGTGCAGGCATGATCCTGTGCCACATATGGCACTGCTGTGTGTTTCACTGACCCCAGCCTCCTTAGTGGTGTCCCACCACAAAGTCTGGAATAAGGCAGGTCTGTGCAGGAGAAGGAGTGATGGTTCCTGTGTGGCAGCCTCATAGGGGTTTGCGCTCCGGACTAGTGCATCATGTGCACCCACATGCACAGGCTGAGAAGGCCGAGCAAGGAGCGTGTAGATAGGGAAAGGTTGAGCACTCACCTGATGTTCCTTCCCCAGCCTCGTCCAAGCCCTAAGAGACATCCAGGGGTGAAAGGGGAGACAGCTCTAAACTGGGGATGATCTCCTGGCTGGTGGGCATAGTGCCGTTGCTGGCCTCCTCTTCCTTGTCCTGGTCCACAGCTCTGGCCTCCTGGATGCTGATGATGGGTGTGAGCAGGCTGGAGTCCAAGAAAAGGAGGGGGGCGAGAAGACTGACCCCTCTCCCAGGATGCCATCCAGCTGGACATAGAAGCAACAGATCTGGGCTGCCACTCCAGATAAGGAACTTTCTTCCCTGGCCATGACATAGGGCTGGCACAGTTCTTTTATTTTCATCCGCACCTGCTCCTGGGTGGAAGTGTGCCCATTCTGGGCCAGGCTTGCAGCCATCCGGCCATAGACATCTGTGTACCTGGTGCAGAGATCCTGGAGATTCAACTTCTCACCCCAGACCTTGATGAGATCCAGGATCTCCACACTAGACCTGGATGGGGCCCTCTTCTGCCCCAGCCAGGGGCTTCTGAGGTGGCTGCAGGCTCGCTTTCAACCATGGGGGGCTTGGCAGGAGTGCTGGGGTCTGCCATAAAAGCAGGGAAGGGTCTTGCTATGTGGCACAATGCAAGCAGGGCCTGTGTTGTGACACAAGCCCTTTCCCTTCTGCCTGAACCTTTAAAGGCTGGAGAGGAAGAGAAACTATAGAGTTTTGAGAGGTGTGGACAGAGTGACCGTCAGGGCAGCTGTGAGCAGCCCTGGAGGCCAATTATTTCGAAATAAGCATAGCTGTGCCAGTCATACTCACCCTATTTCGAAATAGCTATTTCAAAATAGGCATAATTCCTCATGAAATGAGGGTTTATTATTTCAGAATAAGAAGCCCATTATTTTGAAATAATTTCAAAACAACGTACTTGCTGTGTGGATGCTTGCCTTGTTATTTTGCAATAATAAGAGTTATCTGGAAATAACTCTGTTGTAGAGACATATCCTTAGAGTGCAGTGCACAAAGAAAAATTGCTCATTTTGCAAGAAGAATGATGGTGCAAGACTACTAAGGAGAGGTAATTGGTGCAATCTCAGGCAATCATTTTCAGGTAACAGGTTCAGGTACTGAACACTCAACCCACACATATTTGAGTATTAGGCAGGCCTGCATACTAATTACTTGCAGGTGTTTCTGTTTAGGATAACCAGAACATGCCCAGTATCCCACTCTGGGCTGCAATCCAGACCTGTGAGGGATTGTGTGCATGTACCCTGAAATCATGGGTAGCTTGTCATGAATCACGGGTAGTGTGAATGTTTGGCATGAGTGAATTAACAGTAAGTGAGCTGAAGAGAGGCCATACATACTATGGTCTGAGTCAGTGCCCCGGTGGATTATGGACTTGTTTATCACTCTGAGAAAAAAAGACACTGAATGCTGAGGAAGCAAAACCGCATAAAGGGAGGCAAAGTTCCCTAATAAGAGGAGTAATTGAGGGAGGAACCTGAACAAGGACATTTCATTGCTTATCGCTCGTGGCTAGGCAAGCAGAATTGGGTGTTGTAAGCAGGATGTTCCAAAATCGGTCATAAGCACACCCTTAGGTGGTGTGATCAATGGACCCCACTTGAACTGTCTCTCGCCGAGGAGATATATACCCCACCAATTTGCCACATGGATCAGAGTGCTTGTGAAAGTGTGTATCAAAATTAGGTTAAGAATTAGACTAACTACTAAATTTGAACATCGCTTCTGAACTGCTAAACTGCTTGCAATAAAGTTTGTTAAAGGCATATTTTGTCTGCTGTGGATTCATAGGTCCGTGTCAGCCTGATACATGGGACTGTTGTCAGACTGATCACCCGTGCAACAGCGTCCTCTTGTGACAACCTTAAAATGGTTTGCTACTGTTGTTTTCAACTGAAGCTGCTTACAACCAGCCAACAACATGCAGGTCTCACCCTGAGTGTCTGTGTATACCTACAGCCCTGGTCCAGCAGCTCTGACTCCAGTAACCTGTCAGAATCACATCAGTTATCCTCTGGATTCCACCTGCCTTGGTTACTACTTGCCCCAACATACTCCCTGTCCAGAATTTCCCCAACACGTACTCTACACTGCCCAGTCTTCTCCTAGATAGTTCAGGAATTAAAAGATCCATTGCTTCTGTAAAGGGTCAATATTCCATATGTTGCTACTTTACCTGGAGTTACCAAACTCAGTTTAAACACAACACTGGATTGGTTTAGATTAAAAAAAACAAACAAAAGATAGGATTTAAAGTGGATTCAACCCTCAGATATTTAAGTCAGAAATGGCTACAAGAGAAAAATATAACACACTTTCTAATAACTATCCAGTTTTTAGGTGCTTACAGACTATTAGTTTTGCCTGTTACATACCAGCTTGGTTTTCCCTTTGATATTTATATACCCACTGCCTCCTTTTGTTCCCCCCCATTTTTTTCCTCCTGCTCCTTCTTCCCCATTTATTTTGGTTCTGGACATACAATACTCCGGTCATCTGAAGAAGTGGGCTGTGCCCACGAAAACTCATGATACCATCTACATGTTTTGTTAGTCTTTAAAGTGCTACCAGACCATTTGTTGTTTTTTAAGTTTATCATGGAGGGTATGTCTACACTTGATTCCTCCTTCAAGGGAGGAATACAAATGTAGACATCCAAAATTGCAAATGAAGTGGGGATTTAAATATCCTGTGCTTCATTTGCATAATCGCGGACTGCCGCTTTTCCACAGTAGTGCTATTTCAGGACATAACCCCGCAGGGACCGAGTTTGATTTTGAGAGAAAACCCTTCCCTCGAAATAACCCTTACTCCTCAAAAAATGAGGTTTAAGGCTTATTTCGAGGGAAGGGTTTTCTCTTGAAATAACCCTGCGGGGACCGAGTTTAATGTTCCGAAATAGTGCTATTGCAGAAAAGCGGCAGTCTCCAATTATGCAAATGAAGTGTGGGATATTTAAATCCCCGCTTCATTTGCCATTTCGGATGTCTACATTTGCATTCATCCCTCGAAGGAGGAATCAAGTGTAGACATACCCATACAGACCAACTTGGCTACCCCCTGAAGGTTTAAAACTTAACAAGTTAGACTTGGTTCAAGGTAATATCCTTACTGCATGTTCCCAGCAACATGGCTGACCATATTCTCAGGTCAGGAACCACCCACCCTCCAAAGTCAAACAGCTGGGTCTTTTGTCATCTTATATGACAGAGAAAGTCAGCCCTTGAGGTTTTCAACCCCTTTCTTTTATAGTCATGTTAACCTTTGAAGTAGACTTTGCTGAGGGTTACTCTCAGAGCAAAGTTTATACAAAACCATAAACAGCAGGGGCGTGGAGGAGAAGGAAGCTCCATTTTTTCCCTCATCTGTGTTTACTGAATTGACATTTGAATTGTCTCCAGCTATGTCCTCTCCCTGCTGTCTTGAAGACCCCATTTACTATTTATTTATAAACTGAGGCAAACACTTATTTCTTCATTCAAGATATTTCTGCCTGGGCAGGGCTGTGTGATTTTGAATGTGTGCTAAGAATATCATACAGAGTATTTTCATAACATTACGTCTAAGGTTGCTAAATACATTTCACAAAGATAATACTGACCAGTGAGTTCTTAATTTTCAATTGATACATCACAAGGCATATTTTGTAACAAGATTATTACGAAAGGGTGTAGGATGTGAATACAGGATGCTTATAGTCACACCCACACACACACATCTCAAATAGCATCCTTTTCCACCAACTGGTTATTTTAGTCTTGTTTGCAAAAACAAGAATTTGAAAAGCTTTAAAGTCTTCAGTTTGTGACATGTGCCCAAGCCAAAGTGGCTCACACTGGGAGTTGAACAGAAAGGAAAAAATATAAAAAACTTACTGTCCAATATTTTCACCCCTCCGATGGAGGATTTTTTAAAAAAAGTTGGCATGCATTCTGCTGTCCAATCATGGCAGATCCTAATCTATAATAAGAGCCGTATTAGAAAAACCAGGGTGCTAATTATCCTTTTTCTTGTGTGTGCACAGTTCTAATGGACTTACAAAAGTACAACTTTCATCACCAATCAGAATGATTTTCAGAAGTGCTGAGCACCTCTGAAAAAATCAAATAATTCACTAGTCCTTATGGTTTTACTGTAGAAGAACATTCTGAAACCTGGAGTACATTTTTCAAAAGTGCCTAAATTCCATTTTTAAAAGTAACATGAACACTCAGGTGCTTTTGAAATTTTTTCTCCTTTTTTCCATTCCCTTAAAGGGACACTTAGGAGACTGCTTTGCTCAGAGGGTGTAAAAATTAAGTACATAAGTCTTTACAGGATCCAGGCCTAAGGATAAAGGTTTTACTCAGTTTGGACAATGAAAACAAAACAAAACATGTTATAGTCAGTTTCTATTCTCTTTCAGGTTCTCATCTAACAGACACTCAAGAGTGGGCTACACGAGTACAAGTCTCCCTTTAGCTCAAGCACTAGTAGGTCATACTTTTAGGTCTGGAGGTTGGCAGCTCAACCCCTACTGTGCCAACCAAAGAGCAGTTGTCAAGGTATAATATAGGTTCATTACTACCCTGCCCTTCTCATCTTGCTAAATGTACCAGGTTCCCAGCTACATGGGAGGAATGTTCCAGTGGGTTCTGCCGTACAAGTTGAGACTCACAATCTACAACCTATCCTGGAAAATGACTCCTCACTCTCACAGGCCAATCCAGCCTACAGATAATCCCCTAACCTCAAACAAATTGTTTCTAGTAACCACGCAGCACACCTCCATCGTATCATCCAGGAACCCACCCCTGCAATCAGCCCCCGTGCCAGCTCTGTCCACACATCTACACAAGTGACATCATCACTGGACCCAACCACATCGGCCACTACATCAGGGGCTCATTTAACTGTATATCCACTAATGTGATCTATGTCATCAAATGCCATCAATGCCCCTCTGCCATGTATATTGGTCAAACTGGACAGTCTCTACGGGAAAGAATTAATGGATACAGATCAGATATCCGAAAAGGCCATACACAGAAACCTGTTGAGAACACTTTAATCTGCCTGCGCACTCATTAGTGGATCTCCAAGTCACTGTGTTGTTTCAGGCCAATTCCACAAGCCAAATACAAAGGGAAGCCTTGGAACTTAACTTCATTTCCAAGTTTAGGAGCCATCACAAAGGTATGAATAAAGTGGCTAGCACACCTTTCACATCCTAATGACTTAACCAACCAAACAATAGGTACTTAAGAACAATTTGCACCGTCTCTATCAGCTTCATGTAACATGAACACTCTAAAGGTATGTCTACACTGCAAAGTTAATTCGAAATAACAGCTGTTATTTCGAATTAACTTTAATAGCGTCTATACATGCAAACCCCTATTTTGAATTTAATTCGAAATAGCAGAGCCCTTAATTCGAATTTGGTAAACCTCATTCTATGAGGAGTAACGCCAAATTTGAAATAGCTATTTTGAATTAAGTCCTGTGTAGACACTTAATTCGAAATAAGGGGACTCCAGCCCTTCCCAGGGAGCCCTGGTGGCCACTCTGGGCACAACCAGGAAAACTTACTCTCCTCTCCCCCAGCCCCGGAGCCCTTAAAGGGGTAGAACCTGGCCACAGTGCCTGTGCCAGCTCCAAGCCTGCCAGCCCAGAGCCAGCAGTGGCCACCATGGCCGCTGACCCAGTGGCCCCAAAACATGAGCCAGCAAGCCACTGGCAATCAGCCCTCCACCGCTCCCCAGGAGCAGTCTGCTAGCTCCCAGGAGCCTGACAGGGGCTGGAGAAGGCGGGCGCCTTCCTGGTCCAGGGTAGAGATCATGGACCTTATTCAGGTTTGGGGGGGATGCTCCCAATGTCCATGATCTCCACACTAGATGGAGGAACACGGCCGTCTATGGCAGGATAGCTGCCAGCCTGGCCACGAAAGGCCACATGGAAACCCAGGAGCAGGTTAGCATGAAAGTCAAGTTGGTCCAGCGAGACCCCCAACCCTGAGCCCTGATCTTCCCCTCCCCCTTCTTCCCCTTGCTTCCCCCTTCCAGCTCCCTCCTCCCAGGTTTCCCCCTCCCCTCTCCCACCTCCTTTTCCCAGTCTCCCCAGAGGTTCATCCTCCCTCCCCAGTCTTGTTCAATAAGAAGAAGTTACTCACCTTGTGCAGTAACGGTGGTTCTTCGAGATGTGTCCCCGTGGGTGCTCCACTGTGGGTGCTGGTGCGTCCTCACGCCGGCGACCAGAGACTTTTCTAGCCATTTCTGCCGCGCCGCGCAGGCGCTGTGGCGCCCTCTAGTGTCGTTGGAATTGAAGGACACCTGCACGGCGCGGCTTCTCCATTCCTTCTCTACCCACTAGAGTATAAGGCTCCAAGCAGGGGAAGGAGGGAGCGTAGTGGAGCACCCATGGGGACACATCTCGAAGAACCACCATTACTGCACAAGGTGAGTAACTTCTTCTGTTTCGAGTGGTCCCCGTGAGTGCTCCACTGTGGGTGACTACACAGCAGTTGTCGGCTCGCGGAGGTGAGTTTGGAGCCGTGTAGTAGTAACTGTGGATAACACAGCCTGTCCCACTGCCAGGGAGGATGCTATGGAAGAGGAAAGGGCATAATGTTGCGCAAAAGAGTGGTCAGATGACCAGGTAGCAGCATTGCAAATGTCTTGCAGTGGAACGTTACGAAGGAAGGTGGTCGTGGCAGCTACCGCCCTGGTGGAATGAGCTGTGATAGTTCCAGGTAAGTGCTTGCCATATAGGGTGTAACAAGTTCGAATGCAGGATGTAATCCATTTAGAAATTCTTTGAGATGAGACTGCTTGCCCCTTAAATCTTTCAGCATAAGAGATAAAGAGTCTAGGTGAGACTCGCCACGGCTTCATGTGATCAACGTAGAACGCCAAAGCTCATCGGACGTCAAGAGTGTGCCATGCAGTCTGGATTGGGTCAGCGTGAGGCTTCGGAAAGAAGGCAGGTAAGTGTATGGGTTCATTCAC
Organism: Pelochelys cantorii; assembly: GCA_032595735.1. Lineage (NCBI taxonomy): Eukaryota > Metazoa > Chordata > Testudines > Trionychidae > Pelochelys > Pelochelys cantorii. The sequence continues at coordinate 33,350,237 of CM064331.1, forward strand.
GTGGAAGGGGGAGGGTACTTTAGGGAGGAATTTAGGGTGGGGTCGGAGTATCACCCTGTCCTTTGTAAATACAGTGTATGGAGGGTCGGCCATCAAGGCCGCAAGCTCACTCATGCTCCTGCTAGAGGTAATGGCAACGAGGAAGGCTTCTTTCATAGACAAATGAGACCAGGAGCAAGTGGCTATAGGTTCGAATGGCGGTTTTCTCAGGCTCTTTAGAACGTGGTTTAAGTCCCAAATGGGGACTGGTGGACAGACAGGAGGAAAGGTATTCTGCAGTCCCTTAAAGAAGCGTTTAGTCAGTGGATCAGTGAGAAAAGAAGCGCCATCCGTGGAATGGTGGAAGGCTGCTATGGCGGTGGCATGGACCTTGATACTGCTAAGTGCTAGGCCGGACTGTTTTAGGTATAGTAAGTAGTCCAGTAAGGTAGGTAAAGGAGCGAGGTGTGGTGGGCTTGCATGGGTTTGAGCATACCAGTGAGAGAATCGAGTCCATTTGTACAGGTAGGTTTTCCTGGTGGAACATATTCTCGTATTAATTAGAATGTCCTTCACTTGTTCCGAGCAGACAGTCTTGGCATCCTGGAGCCATGAAGGAGCCAGGCATGGAGATGGAGCTTGAGAACGTCCGGATGAAGAGTCCGACTGTGGTTCTGTGAGAGGAGGTCGTGGTGGAGAGGAAAGGGATACGGGTCCGCCACCGCCATCTTGAGGAGGTAAGGATACCACGTTTGTCTGGGCCACGCAAGTGCCACTAGAATGACTAGCGCCTGGTCCGTTCTGATCTTGTTGATGACTTTGTGTACGAGTGGGAAAGGGGGAAAGGCATACAGGAGAGAGGCATCCCATGTGATGGAAAAGGCGTCTCCGAGGGAACGTTTCCCCAGGGTTCCTCTGGAGCAGTAGAGGTGGCATTTTCGGTTGTTCTTTGTGGCAAAGAGGTCCACCTCCGGTTGGCCCCAATGAAGGAAGAGCGGAGTGAGGATGCGTCTGTCAATTTCCCATTTGTGCTGGTCCATAAACGTATGGCTTAGAGCGTCTGCTGTGATGTTGAGTATCCCGGGAAGGTAAACAGCCGAAGGGGTGACCCCGTGTGATAGGCACCAGTTCCAGAGCTCGATAGCTTCCAAACACAGGGAAAGGGATTGAGCGCCACCCTAACGGTTGATGTAGTACATGCAGGTGGTATTGTCTGTCATGATGGTAATGGACTTGTGAGCTATGTACTGAGTGAAATATTGGCATTCATATCTGACTGCCCATAACTCGAGGAGGTTGATATGGAAAGTCTGCTCCATAAATGACCATTTGCCTTGGGCTGTGATGTCCCAAGTGGGCTCCCCATCCCATGAGTGAGGCATCCGTTATAACTGTGAGAGTGGAAGGTGGGCATTGGAAAGGAACGCCGTGTAGCAAGTTTTGAGGAATTGTCCACCAGAGCAGGGAGTTTATGATGCGTGGTGAAATGGCGACAGACTTGGAAAGTTGGTCTCTGGAAGGCCTGTAAACCGTCGCGAGCCAGGACTGGAGAGGTCTCATGTGGAGTCTGGCCAGGTTGACGACATAGGTTGTGGAGGCCATGTGCCCGAGGATTTTGAGGCAGCGGCGGACCGTGACAGTCGGCACCGCTTGGACTGCTCGGATAAGGTCGCATATCGTTGCGAACCTGTGCTCGGGAAGAGGAGCCCTTGCTGTGACTGTGTCGATGAGGGCGCCTATGAATTCCAGCCTCTGCGTTGGGCGTAGAGTGGATTTTGCGTAATTTATGTGAAACCTGAGGCTGAATAGAAGGGCTATTGTGGTATCTGTCATGGCCTTCGTCTCGTCGAAGGACACACCTTTTATGAGGCAATCGTCCGAATACGGGAATATTATGATGCCTTGGCATCGAAGAGAGGCCATTACGACTGCCAGGGTTTTGGAGAACACCCTGGGGGCCGTGGACAGGCCAAATGGGAGCACCCTCTATTGGTAGTGTTGGGTGCCTACCGTAAACCGTAAGAAACGTCTGTGAGCAGGATGAATTGTAATGTGCAAATAGGCGTCTTGAAGGTCGAGAACCGAAAACCAGTCGTGTTGATTGAGCGCGGGAATGATAGTTGACAGGGTGACCATCTTGAAACGGTGGTATGCAATGTATTTGTTGAGGCGCCTGAGGTCTAAAATGGGTCGCCACCCTCCCGTCTTCTTCTGGGTTAGGAAGTAGGTTGAGTAGGAACCCCGGCCCCAGAATTGTGGTGGTACGTGTTCTACTGCACCCAGTTGAAGAAGATGTGAAACCTCCTGTAGCAGGACGGTTTCGTGAGAAGGGTCCCTGAAGAGGGACGGGGTAGGAGGGTGGGTGGGAGGAAGGGAGGTAAAGGGGATAACGTAACCAGATTGAATCAGATCCAAGACCCATTTGTCCGAAGTGATGAGGGACCATTGGTGGAAAAAGGCCCGGAGGGGGTGGTGGAACTGAAGGGTACCGGTTGGAAGTGTCAGTGGATTGGCTTCCTGGCTCTCGACCTGACCTTCAAACCTGCTGCTTGCTCGATGGTGGATGGGGTGCGACGTGCTGTTGTTGTCACTGTGGTCTACGGCGCTGAGATCTTTGTTTGCGGAAATCGTACGTGGGTTGTTGCCTGAACGGCTCTCTTGGGCATTGGTAAGGCCGGTACTTAGTTCTCTTGAATGGAGGAGTATACATTCCGAGGGTCCTGAGAGTAGTACGAGAGTCCTTCATAGAATGCAACACCTCGTCGATCTTAGCTGCGAAAAGGTTGGTTCGATCAAAGGGTAAGTCCTCAACCTTTTGTTGTAGATCCCTAGGTACCCCAGATGCTTGTAACCAGGAAATTCTGCGGAGCACTATCGCCGAGGCCGTAATTGGAGCTGCGGTGTCTGCCACGTCCATAGCGGACTGCAGGGCTGTGCGGGAGATGGTGTGGCCCTCCTGCATAATATTGAGCAGGGTTGACCGTTTATGCTCCGGAAGGTGTTGGAGGAGATCCTGGAGCTTAGAATAATTAGCGTGGTCATAGTCCGCAAACACGGCAGTATAGTTCGCAGCCCTGAGGAGTAATGTGGATGAAGAGTAAATCTTTTGGCCCATAATGTCCACTTTTTTGTGGTCCCTGTCCTGTGGGGTTATTCTTAGATTAGGCTGTTTACCCTTGTGACATACCGAATCCACTACTAGGGAGTTCGGAGGTGGGTGGGTAAAAAGGAAGCCCATATTTTTTGGAGCGATAAAGTATTTACGGTCTGCTCTCTTATTTGTTGGAGTGACAGATGCTGGGGTCTGCCAGATATTGTCGGCCAGGTCCATAATAGCCTCATCCATGGGGATAGCAATTCTAGAGGCGGTTGGCGGCTGAAGCGTACGAAGAAGGCGATATTGTTTGACCTGCACCTCTTGGAGATCTCTTTCCTGAGCTATAGCGACTCTTTTAAACAATTCCTGAAATTTTTTTGTGTCATCTCCCGACGGTGGGCCTTTGGTAGTGACTGCTTTGTCTGGGGAGGAGGAGGAATTGTGTAGAGGAGATCTGGTCTCGCCTTCAGAGAGAGTGTCGTGTGCGTCTGAGGGGGCTGGAGAATTCGGCTCAGTGGCAGATACAGTGGCAGGAGGTGAGGGAGGAGGTGGCCTGGAAATAGTAGAAGAGGGTCGGTGGTGACTCTTCTTTGGACGTGGCTCCCAGGATTGCCATTGAGTTGCATATGGCGGGGGGTGGGTAAGCATACTGTTGCGCATACCATGGATGTGGAGGGGGAGGGTATGCATATTGAACTGTAGCCGGCTGCCAGGATGAAGGTCTATGTGCCGGGCTAGAGTGTTGCGATGAGAACCTGCTCCTTGGTTCGGTGCTGATGTCACTGACTGAGCAAGAAGCGACCGAGGAGCACCGAGATCTGATCGAGTGGATAGAGGAACCTGGGGATGGCGGTGCCAAGGAGGTGTGGCTCCGCACCGGGGGTTGGTACCGCTCACGCCTCAGACGGTGTGGGGCGATGCGGTTTCGGTGGTGGCGGCACCGCCAGCGGAGCGGTTGACGGCACTGAGGCTTGTTTCGGCACCAGAGCACTCGAAGGTGGCTTGTCAGCACGGGCCTTTTTCGGTGCCGAGCACATTGCTGTTTTGGCATGCTTTGGTGCCATGTGCTCTTTCGATGGCGCCGTCGGCGCCGAGGACGGCTTAGGTGCCGTAGCGGTCGGTGCCGCTTTTTGCCTTAGCTCTGAATGAGCTCTTTCGTGCGGTGCCGACGTCTTAAGCTGCGACACACCGGAGGTTCCCGGCCTATCCTCGGTGCTAACCCGTAACGCTGACGGTGCCGAGGATAGGGATGGAGTCGGAGAGAGACCGGTTTTAGAGGTCGTGGAAGAAGAGTGGGTAGGGCGTTGATTTTTCTCCATACCCTTACTTAGTTGAGGTGATCTAGACAGCATAGGAGAGTCCTCTGAGGAGGGCCGGAGGGACTTCTCGTATAAGAGAGTCTTTAGTCTATTGGCTCGGTCTCGGCGCGCCCTTGCCGTTAGTTTGGAGCAGTGCAGGCATTTCTGAGTCTGGTGCGCCTCCCCAAGGCACTTAATACAGTTGGAGTGCCCATCAGAAGCAGGCATGGCATCTTGACATGACTCGCAGCGTTTGAAGCTGGCAAGCCGGGCATGAGGGGTTGGGGAAAAGCAGCAAGCCGCAACGAAAATTTTTTTTTTTTTTTTTTAATAACTAGACAGGGGAGGCGAATAGGGCTAAAAAACTTGGATGATGAGGTAACTAGGGAATAAAATGAGGTATTTTACTATTTTTAGAGAGAAGTAAGGAGAACAGAGGGCTCCGTCTGCTGCCGAGGACGGTAGAGAAGGAACTGAGGAGCCGCGCCGCGCAGGCGTCCTTCAATTCCAACGACACTAAAGGGTGCCAGGGTGCCTGTGCAGCGCGGCAGAAACGGCTAGAAAAGTCTCCGGTTGCCGGTGAGAGGATGCACCAGCACCCACAGTGGAGCACCCATGGGGACCACTCGAAGGAGAAACCCAGTTTCTATTTTTGAACATACGTGTCTCTTATTTGACATCAGGAAGGGGGGCTAGGGAGGGGTAAGTGGAAGGATGTGAGGGAGGAATGGGGCACCAGCCCCTGGTGGGGAGGACCAGGGAGGCTCTGAGGGCTCCTTGGGGTGGATGCTCTCCCGCAGGGCCTCCTGGATCCTGACAGCCCCCCGATGGACCTCCCGAATGGCAGCCTGCAGCAAGTGCAGCCGGGCTGATGGCAACGACCCCACGAGACTCACCGGTGTGCCCAGGGGTAGCTCTGTGTCCATTTGGCCGAGTGCTGTGGTGTCCCGAGTTCGGGCACTCAGGGCACTCCAAGACAGGACTGCTTTGCTGTCCCTCATTGAGATCGACAAGCAAGCGGGGAACCCTGAGAACTGTCTGTCCGGGGTGGGGGTAGGGTCCCTTTAAGCACGGAGCTCAGTTAGCCTCAGGCAGCAGCCCCACGCACTAAGTCCTAACCTGATGCCCTGCCGGCACTGGTTCCGGCCAGCCTTAACTTCGGTTCACGATCACTCAGTGTGGATGCGCTATTTCGAAATAGCAAAACGCTATTTCAAAATAGTTTTTGTGTACAGAGGAGTTATTTTGAATTCGCTTAATTCGAATTAACTATTTTGAATTAAGTTAATTTGAAATAGCGCTGTAGTGTAGACATACCCTAATTTTCTATTTTTTCCCTTCCTCCCCCCCCCATTCTCTATTTATTTTGGAACTGGACTTTTAATACTCCATTCATCTGAAGAAGTGGGTTGTATCCACGAAAGCTCATAATACCATCGACATGTTTTGTTAATCTTTAAGATGCTGCTAGACTATTCATTGTTTTTAAAGTTTTTCCAGTTACAGACTAACTCGGCTATCCCTCTGAAGCTACTAAATATAGAGTGAAGGTAAAAAAGATAAAAATAGAAAATATAAGAGAATACAAATCTGAGACCCTGGTCTAATGGTGCTAGCTTTCAGGCAATATTTCCTCTTATTTTTTTTCCATCTATGCACAGAATAAATGTTATGTGCACCACCAGTAAGAAACACATGCTGCCAGCTTTGGGCACTCTGCTAATAAGCTGGACAGCACTTGAATCTCCCCAGGGTGGCTGTCCACGGCACAGTTTATAGGGAACACTGCTGTCTGGTGACCCAAGTTCAACTTCCATCCCCTGCACTGGTAGCCACTAAGTCATGGGCCAAAGGAATTGTGAGCATCATTGCACTATAACATCTACCTATCTTGGATACTTGCATGCTTCCATCATCATAGCATCTGAGCACCTCACAACTTATGTGTCCTCACACATCCTTGCGTGGTAGGTAGGCAAGTTCTATTATCCCCATTTCACAGATGTAGAACCAACAAACAAAGAAGCTAAGTAATTTATCCAAAGTCACACATGAAGCCTGTGGTAAAACAGGGAATTGAACACAGGGTTCCATAGCCTGAAGGTAGCACTCTAAGCACAGGACCATTCAATTTTACTACTATTAAGAACTGACACAGATAGATGAAAGACTATATTGTCTGTCTTCTATAAAAATATGATGGTGGGCAGGGATCCTCAGAGCTATTGCAAAATTGCAGAGGAAACTCCCAGACAATAAAAATGAATGACCATCTTATTTGAGGGCAACAAAGTACTTTAGGGTAGTAACTATTTTGTTAACTCATTGCAGGGGTTGTTTAAAACTCAAATTAATGATGGAGTAGGGCCCTATGATCATATGCCTTTCCCAATGTATTCTTGAACTGTCCCCTTTCTGGGATTTAGCTCTCTCAAACAAAATAATTGACAATGCTGTAAAGTTCAGCTCAAACCTTCTCAACAGACAGGTATTGTCACCTGACTGCTCAGATCAGGCCACACATACATCCTCTTACTCTTGAGACACTCCTACATCTCTTGTATCCATGGGGGCTGCATGGCCTAGCAAACTTCTGCTGAGCATCAGCGGAACCTGCTTAATCTTGTCCCGTCAGAATCTGATGCCAATTAATAGGTAAACACTGCCGGCCTAGTACACCTCTTACACTACACTTCTCAAGGACCAGAGTGACAGTGACCTATCTATACATTTCTCCTGGACTCACCACATCAGCATTGAGCAAAGCAGTTGATTAGTCAGTGAACATGAACATGGGCTGGATCACAAGCAGTTTACATTTTGCCAGCAGTTTAATCTTTCTAATGAATTCTCAAACTCAAGCAACAATGAATGGAGGGCACTTTTAATTGGCTTTCACCAGTCTGGAAGGGAATGATTTCTTTACTTGTGTGATGAGAGAGAGCAAATTGTTTTGATACTGCTTCTAGGGCACCAGAGAGACTTATGTAGAGAAATATGTAGGGCACCAGAATAGCCTCCGCACTAAGGGTATGTCTACACTACAGTGTTATTTCGAAATATCTTATTTCGAAATAACACGTCTACACACAAAATGCATTTCAAAATAGCATTTTGCTATTTTGAAATAGCACGTCCACACTGAGTGGACTCTGAATCGCATTTAAGGCTGGCTGGAACCAGTTCCAGCAGGGCAACAGGTGAGGACTTACTGTGTAGGGCTATTGCCTGAGACTATCTGAGGTCTGTGCTTAACGGGAGCCCCCCGAACAGCCAGTTCTCAGGTTCCCTGCTTGCTTGTCTACCTCGATGAGGGACAGCAAAGCATTTTGTCTCTCTCTGCGTGCTCTGGTTGCCCTCACGCGGGACACCACAGCACTCGGGAACATGGAGCCAGAGCTGCCCCTGGGCACTCTGGTGCTTCTTGTGGACATGTTGCTGCGAGCCTGGCTGCACTTTCTGCAGGCTGCCACCCGGGAGGTCCATCAGGGGGCTGTCAGTATCCAGGAGGCCCTGCGGGAGAGCTTCCACCCTGAGGAGCACTAAGATCCTCCCTGGTCTGCCCCACTGGGGGCTTGTGCCTCATTCCTCCCTCATGTCCTTTCACTTACCCCTCCCTAACCCCCCTTCCTGATGTAAAATAAAATACACGTATTTTCATGAACACAAACTCTCTTTATTTAACGAAACTGGAGGGGGGGGGGAATTAGACTCTGGGGAAAGGAGGTGGGAGAGGGGAGAAGAGAGGGTGGGAGAGGGGAGGGGGAAACCTGGGAGGAGGGAGCTGGAAGGGGGAAGCAAGGGGAAGGGGAAGCTCAGGGCTGGGGGTCTCGCCGGACCAACTTGATTTTCATGCAAACCTGCTCCTGGGTTCACGTGGCCTTTGGTGGCCAGGCTGACAGCTATCCTGCCATAGACAGCTGCGTTCCTCCGTCTAGTGCAGAGATCATGGATGTTGGGGACATCCTCCCCAAACCTGAATAAGGTCCATGATCTCCACCCTGGACAAGGAAGGCGCCCACCATCTCCGGTCCCTGTCAGGCTCCTGGGAGCTGGCAGAGTGCTCCTGGGGAGCAGTGGCGGGCTGGCTGCCAGTGGCTTGCTAGCTCATGTTTTGGGGCCACTGGGTCAGGGGCAGTGACGGCTCGCTCTGGGCTGGCAGGCTTGGAGCTGGCACAGACACTGTGGCCAGGTTCTACCCCTTTAAGGGCTCTGGGGAGGGGGTGGGAGAGAGAGAAGTGTTCTTGGTTGAGACTGGAGTGGCCACCAGGGCACCCTGGGAAGGCTGGAGGCCCCCTATTTTGAAATAAGGGTCTACATAGCACTTTTTTTGAAATAGCTATTTCGAATTTGGTGTTATTCCTCTCAGAATGAGGTTTACCAAATTTGAAATAAGTCCTCCGCTATTTCAAATTTATTTCAAAATAGCAGTTTGGCTGTTAGACGCTAGGAAAGTTATTTCAAAATAAGGGCTGTTATTTCAAAATAACTTTGCTATGTAGACATACCCTAACAGAATTTCTACAGCACTTATAAAACTTTACTGGATTATAAATTTCTGACAATTCTTTGGGGAACATCTTTTTGTAGTCTGTGTTTGTACAGTACTTAGCACAATGTGGCCCTAGTTCGGGGGGGGGGCAATATTTTTTGCAGGGGGCCACAATGAATTTTGCTATGTGGTCATGGGCCAGCTCCATCCCCAGAAGGGACAGGAACTGGGATGGAAGGGGCAGGGCTAGGGACTAGCCTCCTCCCCACCCCCCTCAAATTGTCTGGGGCTGGAGGCTTTGAATTAAAAGCACAGTAAAGAGCTCATGACTTCTGATCCCGCCATTACCATGTTACCTGGCAATCACCCGAGGTGGCTGCATCTATGTAAAAAGATTCACAGCTCCAGTTCTTGCCAGGTAGTGCCGCAACTGTGAACTATTTAAATAGGATCCTGTTGCCTTAGCCATCACCTGGAAATTTGGGCAGCAGTATAGAAATAGAAAGCTGCCAGATGCAGTCCAAGGGCTGGATCAAACTGCTAAGCGGGCCAGATCTGGCCCCTGGGCTATATTTTTCCCAATCCTGCCCTAAAAAAATGCTAATAAAATGGATTAATGTGATGGATCACTTATTAAGAGTGGGGCAAATGATGCATTTGAGATTATAACAGGACAAGATCAATCTTCTAGACTCGTTCCGTGCATTACAGAGCTAGTATGAGTCATCCAGACGTGTCTCAGTCATGAAAGTAAGGTTAGGCAACCTCATCCAAGACCATAATGGAGGAGAACCAAGATTACATTGAACATCATGATCCAGAATCACCCTCTGTTCATGACCCAACCTTTAGCATTAACTTTTCTGCATGGTCTCCCCAGCACTCCAATCACAACAGATATTGGGGAAAATGCCAGAAACTGCATTCCCAGAATTAGTTCTCTGCCAGACACCCAAATCCCCAAGTGGTAATGTTACCCCATAGCTTTCATCAAGTCAACAAGCAACTAACAAAGGAGCTTGGCTGCCTAAGGCTATGTGTAGACTACATTCTCTTTCGGAAGAGGAATGTAAATGAAGCAAATCAAAAGTGCAAATGAAGCACGGATTTAAATATCTCATGCTTCATTTGCATATTTGTGTCTGAGCACTTTTTCAAAAAAGGGTTTTTCGAAAGTGAAAGAGCAGTCTAGATGGGGTTCTTCTGAAAAAAGCCCCCACCCTTTTTCGAAAGAACCCTTACTCCTGAAAAAATGAGTATGGATTCTTTCCAAAAAGGGTTTTTTTTCCCCTAAAGAACCCTCTCTAGACTGCGCTTTCATTTTCGAAAAAGCACTCAGACGCAACTATGCAAATGAAGTGTGCGATATTTAAATCCGTGCTTCATTTGCACTTTCAATTTGCTTCATTTACATTCCTTTTTTGAAAGAGGAATGTAGTCTAGACATGCCTTTGGTCTATGTAAAGGGATTTAATTACTACAAATGGGCTATGACACAAGGTCCACGGGAGCCAGTTTCATAAGGACCCACTAAAACAAAGAATGGAGGTCTCATTTATTTCTGTTGTCTGGTCAAGATTTACATTGGAATAAGAAATGTCCAAGTAGATGGCAAGGAGACACAAACTTGTATTTGTAGAACTTAATACTGCCATAGATCTTGCAACAAACCGCATCACTGCCTCCTTCCTGTTAAAGTGGGAAAACTACAGCAATGGTTTTAATGAAGGTATTCATCATAACATTTTTAAAATTCTTAGGATGGCAATAAATCTAAGAAGTGCTATTGAAAATGAAATTAAATTTAAAATCCTTAAACATTAATACATTAATAAGCCTGAGACAAATGATTGAGAATATTGAGTCATTGTTGGCTTTGTGCCTTAATTCATCACTGTGTCCCAGTGCCATGGTGGCTCAGCTCATTCACAACATCCACAGAGGCAGACATTGTGAAATCACAGAAGCAGAGAATATTTTTCTCTTCTTGTCCTTGTACATAGTTTGGAGGTGAGCAAAACCCAGTCCTGTCAAAGAAAACTAAGTTCTCAGCCCTTATTATTGGCACCTTTCTCCCTCCTGCCTAACAAAAGGATTTACATTTTGTGAGCTGTATGAGGTGCAGGACAGAGGGCTAGGAATATTTTAATTTAGCAAAAAGTCTAATTTCAGATGGATTTTATTCTCTCTTTCAGCATGACAGGGATTTACTGGTTTGTTCAACAGACCCTGGTGGAGCTAATAAGTAAGAATGCTATCTAGAGCATCACTATGATACAGACCAGTTGACTGGCAGGAGAACCAATTAACTAACACTGATGAGAGTAGAGCTCAGCACATCGCTGGACCTTCCACAAAGGTTACTCACATGTTCTGCAAAGAATTAAAAACTTTATTTATATAACAGTGCTACAAAGGACAAAAATAAACAAACAATCTGGACTCTGGGAGTTACTTGTACATTGGCCGTAAACCTCCTAGCTGAATTGAGCCCAGTGCATCACACATGAAATAATTTTGCACTACAGAAAGGGAAATGTATACTTTTGCCATATTGCCTTGGAAGCTAACTTTTCAAAGGGTATATTTGCTAAAAAACCAAAAATGGATGAAGAGAAAAGATAAGCAAATAAAAATATGATGGCTAAAATAAAAATAAGAATGAAGGGTGAGACTTTCAAACATGCCTATGTAAGTTAGGATTACAAATTCCTTGGAAATCAAAGGGACTTATGCTCCTAGTTCACTTAGGCACTCCTGAAAAATCTCACTAGGGGAATTCACTTTCCTTCACCAACTTCAGAAAAGTCTATCCACAAATGTAAATGCATAAAAATAATTTGATTTTACTTAGAATAAATGCTAAAAGAGCAACAAAACCACAATGTGATCAGGGTGAACTCAAAAGCAGAAATCTGCATAAGTATCTAAAATAATATATATGAAGAACAGAAATTTGAAACTCATAGGCTAATCACCATTGATGAAAAATGATCTTTGTTTGTAACTATGATACAATAGCATCTATGTGGTGGACACAGATATGTATGTTCTTTGTACATCAGCTGACGTACCAGAACTGTGGATTTCCTACTCCCTATCCAGTGAATGTTCCAATTCACTTGTTCTCAAACATTAGACAAGTCAGATGTCACTTTGTCTTACATATTCACTGCACTGATAACGCTCATTAAAGATATGTACATTTTAAAAATTGCCTATTCTGGGGCCAGATCTACAGATAGAACTATTTGTTGAGTAAGGCTATCAAACTCAATGGGATTACTAGACAGAATAAAGAAACTAGAGTCTGGTCAATTGTGCAGGGAATATCTGATGTAGATAGGAGTCCTAAACATACAGGATCAGGAATGGTATTCCAGTATTTGGATCTTTAGCAAAAGTGGCTGGACAGTTAGAGTAAGTAAAATACGCTGGATTCTGTGGGTTGCACTGAGATGAGCATATAGCTGTCCTCTCTATTTGATAGAGGCAGCAAGCAGGGGGGCGGGGGGGGAAGGGAGCAACTAGTCAACTATCCTGTTGACTATCCAATAAGCAAATGCTTAACGGATAGTCAACTAGTGGATTAGTTCTTCACATCCCTAGTGTGTGCCCCATGAGGCTCTGATCAGAGATTTTCAGTAGTAAAGCTGTTTGGCTCCCATGTACACTCCAGATTTCCGAAAGCCCCATACTGAGGCTATATAGAGCTACACAGGCAAGCCATACTCAGTTCCTTCTCCACTGCAAACTCCTTTGAGCTGAAACTCCGAAGCACGGGGGAAAGAGGACTGGTAATTGAGCACACATAGGAACGGACATCTTAAAGAACTCCATTTACTATACTGGTCGTTAACCTCTTCTTCCGAGTAACATCCGTAGGGGTGCTCCATTTCAGGTGATTTGCAAGCAGCACTCCTTGAAGGAGATGGGAGCTTTGGAGCTGGAACTAAGGCTGATAAAAGAACTACAGGCCCAACTGCAGCACCTGATATGGAAGCATGTAACAAAGCATAGTGTTAGAAAAAATATAGGAATTTAAATCTAAGCTGAAGCCCTGAAAATTTCTGCATTTGGAATGTTTTAAAAAAGTACCATGGAAATAAATTAGAATCTTGTAGAAATCCACTTTGAGAATCTACAGGTGGAAATTGTGGATCCTTTGGATAGATCTGCAAACAAAACAATCTGGGGAACATTCTAAGCAGTTGAGTTTTGCCCAGAGAGAAAGACAACTTTCAAGGTATGAAAGGCAGTTTCCTCCCTGATCTGGTATGCTTTTTTGGAAAAAGACTGGAAGGGAAATGATCTCAGTGTGGAAACTGGAGGATACTTCAGGTCAAAACTTGAAATATGGCAGAGAATTTCTGGTACTGGCAATGACTGGAGCCTCAGCACTACCCTTTCTGCTGTATCTGAAAAGTTGGTTTCTGAGGTGACAGAATCTGTCTCTCTCTCCCCTCCTCTTTTATCCCCAAAGACCTTCTGGGTGAGACAGCATTAAATTCACTCAAATGCCAATGTACCAGGGGGTGGATTATGACTTTTGACTTTCATCTTAAAGCTGCCAAACTATTTACAACATACAAGATGATGTATAAACTATAAACCAGGATCAGTTTGTACATTAACATCTATTATGATTTCATTATGCCTACTAAGGTCTAGAATTACAAAATGCTGCTGAATGTACATCAGAGCCTGCCATCATCCATCTCCCTGATTAACCTGTTATTAGTCATCATATTAGACTGGCTCCCCAACACATGTGGCAATACAAACAGGTTCTTGAAAGTGTTCTCTGAAAATACTACAAGATATTCACAGGTTATGTGCATGAGCAAACACATTTTTTAATATCATGCAATGAGACCATCACAATGGAAGGAGAAGAGATAAGATTGAGAGGCATCTAGGAGCACAGTAACAACACTGGAACAGCACTTCAGTTTAAAGATTAATTAGGACAGCCTTCTACAGTAGCTTCCTATTTAGCTTCACTCACTTTTCAAATGCTTCTAGAGAATGCTGATTCTTAGTAGGCTGGAGTTATCCTAACATTTACCTTTCTGTTCAGTGATCAGGACATAGAATATAAACAAAAGACAGGACTATGCAGCACTTTAAAGACTAACAAGATGGTTTATTAGGTGATGAGCTTTCGTGGGCCAGACCCGCTTCCTCAGATCAAATTGTGGAAGAAAATTGGCATGACCATATATACCAAAGGGATACAATCAAAAAAAGTGAACACATGAAATAGACAAATCAGATTTTAGAACAGAGGGGGGGATGGGGGGGGGAGGTGAGTGTCTATGAGATAATGATATTAGAGGTGATAATTGGGGAAGCTATCTTTGTAATGGGTAAGATAATTAGCATCTTTGTTAAGGCCCATTCGTAAAGTGTCAAATTTAAGCATGAATGACAGTTCAGAGGCTTCTCTTTGAAGTCTTGTGTTAAAGTCTCTTTGAAGCAGTATGTATGTAGTCAAGTCGTTGAGACAATGCCCAGTCTGGTTGAAATGGCAAGAAACTTTGGAGTGGCACAATTCCAAAGAGTTATTAAAAATGTAAAGAATGCTTGCACTGTATTTTCATTTACATGTATTTTCAAGTGGGGAAAAATATCAAAACTAAATAAAATAAAAACAAATCTGGGAACAAGAGTGTCCAATTATTTTATTTGAAGAGGATTTATTTTTATCTATTGTTTCCTCCTTATACTCTACAGAAACTGCAGTAATTATAAAAGCAGTTGTTACCCACTACACAGTCCTTAACATATAAGAACAGATTATCGTCATCCATGAATGCAGTATCATCTCTCTCAAAATTGGCCTTTTGTTTTATTGTCTCCCAACAACATGTGATGTAATTTATTGTTTTCCCAACAATGAATCTGAAAAATGGTTTTCTGTAAAATTGTCCCCTTAGGTACCATGGGTAGTAGTGACTGAAGCACTGTAGAGGATACTGACTTCTTGGGCAGCAGACTCTCTAGAACAGGGGTGGCCAACCCCTTAAACGAAGAGACACGAAGCAGCGGCGGAAAAAATGTGAAGAGCCGCACCAGAGTTGAGAGAGAAAAAAGGATGCCGCCCCTTTAAAAACCACGTTTTTTTTTGGCCATATCAGGCTTCCACCAGCTGACGCCATCTTGCCGATGCCATTTTGCCATGCTGGACGGCTCCCCTGCACCCGGTGAGCACAGGGGGCCGGGGGCTGTTTGCAGGGGCGCATGGGGAGGCTTTGTGAGCCGCACTTTCAGGGGTGAAGAGCCACATGCAGCTCACGAGCCGCGGGTTGGCCACCCCTGCTT
This sequence comes from Pelochelys cantorii, assembly GCA_032595735.1. NCBI lineage: Eukaryota > Metazoa > Chordata > Testudines > Trionychidae > Pelochelys > Pelochelys cantorii. The sequence goes on from CM064331.1 coordinate 33,365,427, forward strand.
TAGAATCTCTGCTAATGAAATCATGCTAAGAAGAAGGATGGAAGACAACATTCATATTGATGCATGGTTGGTATAGTAGGTTCTTCAAAAGAACTTTTTTCATTTTATGATGACTAATTTGTTGCTGCTGGGCACTTAAATTCACATGGTGAAATTCTGGCACCTCTCTCATGGACTTCATTGGGTTCAAGGTTACATCACCTTGTTCTCACTGATCCTGCTATGGCTCATCCATTCCTTCTGAGCCCTATTTTATCTTTTTTGCACAAAGTTGCAACTGGAATTTTATCTATTGCCTGAATCATTTTAAATTAGACTGAATCAAAGCACTCTAGAAAAATAGGGAAATATTTCTTAGGGAAGAGATTGTGACGTGGGCTAAGTAATAAGAATGGTTGGGAATTTTCCCATTAAACTTTTTACTTCAGAAAATGTAAATTATTCAAAACTGAAATCATCCTCAGGAAAGGGCCAAAAAATTTGTTTTGGAAAAAAAAAGTTTGAAATTGTTTAAATGTCTGATTTGAAAGTTTTCAAAACAAAAAGTTTAGTTTTTCAATTAGCCATATATTCTTGTTTTGTACCCAGTTTACCAAGTGATCCAGATTGCTTTGACTGACTATCTGACCTGTCCTCTTCCCCTAAACTTTTACCACTTCCCCCAAACTTAAATCAGTGATTTTAAAAATATTAAATAAAAATTATTAAACAACATAGGACCAAAAATCAGTCCCTGCAGGATCCCACTGAAAACAGTCTGACATTTCTCCCTTTACAATTACATTTTTATATGTGTGTATATATAGAGAGAGAAAGATTGAACATTCTGCCTTTTCTGCATTATCATAGATAACTCTACCATTTCCATCTAGTAATAGACCAATAACATAGTCATGATTCATTTCTAATAGATTTTAAACAACTCCTCAGTGTCTAATACCACTGTCCACAAATTCATGTGTATCTTTTGCTTCCCTTATCAATTTTCTACAGTTTCTAACTTCTGATTTATAATCATTACTATCAATTTCTCATTTCTTAAATATATTATTTTTATTTTTCATAGCTGCCCTTGCTTCTTATCTAAGCTAATCGTTTTAAAAACAATTTTTATCTCACTTATAGAACTCTGGCTTTGGGAGCATGTAAGGTGTTCTTAAACAATTAACATTCACATTTTTATGATTAAATTCTTCCTGCCAACTGATGTGGCTCATAATTGTTTTCAGCATTGTGAAATTGGACCAACTGAAACACCAAGTATATGTTTACCAGGATGAACTTTATTCTGCTTCCACATTAAAAATGTGATCAAGTCATGATCGCTTGTGTCTGAACTACTATTAATTTTAAGTCCTTGAGAAGGATGGAAAACATGGTCTATTAGGAGTTTTCAATTTCTTCCTACTATCAGTGAAGTTACCATACCATTCCTTTGACGCTGGAGTAGAGAACCAAGACTCAAGTTGACAGTTGTGGAAAAGAAATGAATAATATCTGGAATTCATGAAAAGTTTATGGACACCTCTTAGACAATCCTTCAAATATTCAATAAATTCATTATGATATCATTTACCACTGTTTAATAGGATTCAATTATCCTCATTCTAGGGAACAAATACTTCTATATCCATGAAATCTCCTGTCCTTTCAGAACAGTAAAGATGGAGATAGGAACATTCATTTTGATAATGTCTATGGAAGTTATTTGACTTGTGCTGTCTTGATGAAGTGAAACATCCTGCACCAGATGTTTACTTCTTTGTTTGGCTTAATAAGTGTAACTGAAGGAACAGATCCACATCTTAGAAAAGCCTGAAAAGAACCATCTCGGGACGCAAACAACTTGGATTTATGCCATTAAGACAGGAAAGATACTTGACATATGTATTGACAAATGGAGCTACCAACTTGCTGAGTTAACAGCTGCTCTCTGCAAACTTTATGGGAAAAACAAACACAGATGTCTCTCCAAGTTGAGAATAAGCCTGTACGGTGACAGGGAGAAAACAATATCCCTAGCTTTAGGATGTTAATTATGCTGTTGTAAAACTAGATTTTTGGAAACACTGATATCCCTTTGGATAGTAAATTAATTAATTGCTCTGATATTTCCAGTGTGCATCTTTTTGTGTCTCAGTGACAGCACTGACACTGCTCTCTTCAGCTTTCAGAGAACTTCAAAATCAGACCACTAAGGGTATGTCTACACTGTGGGACAAAGTAAAATTTAGGACATGCAACTTCAGATAACGTTAATTGTGTAGCTGAATTCAAAGTAGCTTAACTTGGCTTTTGGTGCTGTTTACGCTGCAGGAACTTGAAGTAAGAACAGTCTTCCTTTGACTTCCCTTACTCCTCGTGAAATGAGGGTTACTGGCATTGACAGGAGCGCCCTTCAGTTCGAACTGGCTGTCTTAACTCGACTGCTAATTAATTCAAACCCTGGAAGATTGACAGCGGTAGCATCGATTTTCCTCTGCAGTGTAGAAGTACCATTAGGTACTGAATTATCCCCAGCAAACTTCAAGCATTAAAAACCAAGCATTGTCAAAATTTCTTTACATTTCTGGCTGCTCAGAGCTCTAGAGCTTAAAGCAACTGTATCTTTGTTGTGTTAGCATCTTTTCAATCACTGAAGGACATTAAAATTTTTCCTCTAACAGAATACAGCCAAGTTGTCCAAGGAAAGTTCCCACCAAGATTTCCCCTCTATTTTTGGTTGGGTTTAAAATCTGGCTCCGTTTGATGGAAACACAGTTCTTTACATCCACCCAATGATCATACAATTTGCCTCTGATGTTTCTTGGGCTTTCCTTATAAGAGAATTCTTTATGCAACAAATATTACACAAAAAGGTAGATTTTTTGCAATAAATACCAATGATTAAGAACTTTACGCAGGTCTTTACTGTCACTGAAGCAGCATAAATTTCATATCTATGGTGAAGGGGACATTAAGAAGGCAATAAAAGGCTAATGGAGGGGGTGGGAAAAAGTCTCTTCATCAAGATTATGGAAGCCTAGGCAGTCAATTTTGTGCAATTCACTCATACTACTTCCTTGCGTTGCCATAGATTTTAGTGAATGAAATGCGCCACGCAGAAGTGGTGCATAATGCTGAAAATCACTTGATGAAAATTATTTGCCTAAAAGATCAGAGCAATCTTAAGAATTACTAAATAGTTGTCAAGATATAAATGCCAAGTTCACTTTATTCCTTTTCTAGTTCAGAGAGCTGTTAATGAGTGACCTGAAAACTACTGAACCACACAGTGTCAGAAATTCATTAGAAAACATTCTAGCTACAGTTATCCAGTTTGTCCTACTTTAAGACTGCCAACCTGAAATTAAGCATTTCCCTTCAAAGTTCAAGCAGAGGATAGCTCAATTTAATAGATTTGTAGGTTAAAAAGAGCCAATTAGTCAAAAGTTGAATATATTTCTTCCCATCTGCAATGTACATCCAGCATTGTTCCCTAGTTATCCAAAAGTCTATTTTCTGAAAGTTTGGATATCTCTAGCCATTTGGTTTAAAGAGCTCTACGATATTATACACAGTGTCAGAACAAACCCTTATGGCCAGATTTTCAAAGACATTCAGGTTTTCAGGTATGCATTCAGGGATTTTTGAAGGGTTAGGAACCTATTTTTATCTTTAGATGACTAAAGAGCTTTGAAAAATCTGTGCTTTAGTGACAAGATTAAGTAGCATCTACAATGCCAAGACATAGAATACTAGCATTTAAAGACTTGTAAATAGATTTGTATTTTAAAATAAGCATTAGGTAAAAATGATCTCAATTCTATATAAATTATTTAAGTCCACATAAACTGATAAAGCTATTTACTATTTTCTCTTCATTTCATAGTGTGTTGAACTTTACTAATCACTCAAGGCAAGGCAGGCAAGAACTGAAAACAAGTTTTTGGGAATAATGTAGGAAACTGAAGAATCCTGCTGTGGATTCTTGAGTCTTAGGATCGGATTCTCATTTACATTAAGGCCCCTTTATGCTGCTGTGGTAGTGTAAGGATATCTGACGTAAGTCACGTTTACACCCATCTTCAGGCCCCTTTGTACCACTGAAGTATTGTAAGGAAGCCTTAGTGTAAATGGAGACACATCCTTTGAGCAGAGGCTAAAATGATTCAAGAAATCTCTTTTCGTTGTAAGTGCTCATGTATATATATTACACTTTTTTTTAAACCTTTGCTTCCATATAGCAGCCTGCCATGCATATAGTGCCATTGTCTTAGAATGTAATTATCAAAACCTGGTCCAACATTATGGGTTAGTCTTGATTCTCTGCTGAATTAGGTTTGTCAGTGATTTTGTCCATTTTCTGTAGTCATCAAACAAGCGTCTAACTCTTCCTTTCCCTGGTCAGACTTGACTCTTTGAAACTAGATACATTTTTGTTTCCATATTGGACAGAGATGACTTTTTAACTATTCAGTTGTATGAGTGGTAATTTCAATGCTATTCTAGCCCATCAGATAGTTCTACTCTGAAACTTAGAAAAACAGCACCTTCTTACCTGTCTATCATAATGGCTTGATCCTACTAACCATTATACATGCTTACAACATGCATTTGTGATTTGAATTTCAGAGCATGCTGAGTATTCATCTTTTTTTGTAAATCAATAGAAGCTACATCTGTGCCCAGCTTTTCTAAATGTAGGTCATTAGTGACTAAAGTAGCAACAGCCATGCCTGATTTGGATGCTTCACTTGTCCAATACTCAAATATTGCCAGGGCTGTCAAGTCCCTACAGAGGCCTCTACCCCATCAACCATGGATTCAGCAGAAACCTGATCAACTGTGCTTGAGTCTGAACAAGGGCTAGTCTCAGTCTACTGAACTCCTGCAGTCCCTCAGTCTCAGACATGGATCTGAATGATGAACTGCTCATTTGTGGCTAAGGAGGAAAGACACCGGAAACGATACCAGAGGTAGCTATATACACTGAGACTGGGGAGGATGTAGAAAGGGGATGAAGTTATATAATACACAAAATAACAACAACACAGAGGCAAGTTGTAAAGCAATGGAGATGAAGGTGCAACTGGTCTTCAGGGAGAGGGTGAAGAAAAAGAAAACAAAAGGTTTTGAGCAATACAATGATTCTTATAAACAAATGTTAGATAATACTTTGTGTGGAAATAGGATAGGTTAAGAATGTGAATGAGGAAAACAAAATGCATACACATGCATGATATACTGAGAAATGGGCAGAATATTGCTAGATAACTATTATATATGTTTAATGTATCCATGGTCTTCTCTCCCTTATTTTGCCTTTTGGATTGGAAACTCTTGGATGTAGCTAATTTTTTCTTTTATGTAAAGAGCCTAGCACATTTTGAGATGATCAAAAATTCATAATTATTTGTGGACTGAGGACTTTCTACAGTAGGAAGAAATTGGAGTGATATTTTGCACGCTCAGTCTACTTCCTTCATGGTTACAGAGCTACTACAAATATCTACCACGTTAGCACTTACCTGGCAAGTATGTACTGAAGTCATGAAACCCATTTGTTCACTGACACATCCACCAGCAGCCATTTAAAACAATCAAAACAACAAGCCTAGGAACATCTACCACAAAATGTTTTCTTCAGGTCAGCCAAGCAAAGTTATATCAAGGGGGCCTAGAAGACTTTGCACACAAGGTTTTTGGAAGACTTTTCAACTATTCATTTTTATCTTTCTTGTATCTGCCTAATCATTGCTATAATATAAAACTTCACAGATAGCCATCTACTATCTGCAAATTTCTCAGCAATCTCTTCTCTCCTTATTGTCGCCATAGAATACTTAAGGCAAGACTTACCTGTTCACCTTGTAAAGATGTTTACAACTTTATCAGGAAAAATTATTTTTCAGCTGCGTTGTTGCTCTGAACAAACACTGCACTCAGGTGAGCAATTTTCTGTCTCATGCTTGCTGTTTTTGGGTCACCACTCACTGTGTGTCTCTTCAGAATGGACATGGGGCTCCAGCCACTCTGCCTCTGTTTCCCCAGTGCGATTCCAGCCCAGACTCCACACCTCAAGCCCACTTCCTATTAGCTCTGTCCCACACACTGAACCCCATATTTTTGGCCCCATCTCAGAGCCTTCAGGGCCCACAAAATTTAATAGCCTGGACTCCTTAGTCCAAGCGTGGTGAACCTAAGGCCTGGGCGCTGGATGCAGTCCCTGGCTTGCCTGGATCTGGCCCCTGAGGCTTGGGGCTCCCCCCAGCATTGGTTGAGCCAACACTGGTGACGGGTGGCATTTTTTTTGTTTTATACTTGTGTGCAGCCCCGATGAATTTTTCTGTGGGTCAGTGGTCCCCGGACCCAAAAAAAGTTCCCCACCCCGCCTTAGGCTCTGGTGTGTGAGGGGAACATGGGGAGTGTCTTTTTGCTTCTCATTTTTGTGCAGTCCCCAACTAATTTTTCTGTGAGTCAGAAGTGCCCATCCCAAAAAAGGTTCCCTAAGCCTGACCTAGAAGGACACTCCTTGAAGAACATCCTCAGAAAGGACTAAAATAGCAATCATATGGCAATAATTCACAAGCATAGTAAGCAAAGCTATTGAGTTACTTCCTTAAAAATTAAAAACCAGAGTCAATGCTCTTTAAAGTATTATTGTTTATACAAAGGTAACAGAGGCCTCAACTAAAGTGAGGACCCCATCTTACTGGGCACTGTATAAACTCACAGTCCCTGCTCTAAAGAATTTGCAATCTATATACGATGACAAAGAATGAAAGGAATATCTGCATGCCCAGCTTATATATGGGGAACTGAACAAGAGAAGTGATTTGTCCAAAGCCACAGAGGAGACTAAGTTACCTTAGCCTACTTTTATTAATGCTATTTGTTTCAGCAATGAAATGTTAGTGCACTATCATCCTCAGGGTGGTATCACTTTGTTTGGTAGAGAAAAACTCATAGTGCTATGTAACAAGGGCTGTTTTTGTTTAAAATCACACAGTATTCTATAAATCATGCACCTATAATCCAATCTCTGGAGTAGCACTAGTCATTATGACTTCCCAGACATATTAGTTCAGAGTTATAGATTAAAAGTGAAATGAACACTAAATCAAGACTATGTGTCTAATACTGCCTCAAAATGATTTTTTTGAGGAAGAGCAGTTTCTGCAGCCTTCAATACAATGGGACATGCATCTCAGTTTAAATGTATTTTGAAGATCTTTATGTATATTGAGTATGGTATTCTGAACCAGATCATCCAAAATGTGATTGATTTTGACCAAAAAATATGTTAAATATGCTATAAAATAGAAATATATTAGACTTTCCAGAATAAAAGCACTTATTTGTCAGGGAGTGAAATATGGTATAATACAGATCAGCCAGGCTTTAAAAAAAATTGCTTTCTAAAGTAAAAATGGTTTTATTGGGCAGTGTTTTATAGTAATAAACCAACAAAAAATATTTACTGGGCCTAGTTTTCAACTCTGGATTTGTTTTAGCCAAAGAGATATACATTTAAAAATAAAAACAATTTAGTGCTTAATACGATCTAAGATGTCATAGAATCATAGGGTTGAAAGAGACCTCAGGAAGTCATCTAGTCCAATCTCCTGCTCAAAGCAAGACTAACTAAAACATCCCAGCCAGGACTTTGTCAAGCCTGGGCATAAAAACCTCTGATGGAGATTCCAGCACCTCCCTAGATAATCCATTTGAATGCTTCACCACAATCCTCGTGAAATAGTTTTTCCTAATATCCAGCCTAGACCCTCCCCATTGTGACTTGTAGACATTGCTCCATATTCTATCATCTGCCACCACCAAGAACTGCCTAACCCCATCCTCTGAAGAATCCCTTTTCAGGTAGTTGAAGGCTGCTAATGATCTATTAACATGTATATCAGTACTAATCTGTATGTACATTTTACAAAAAAAGGGTCACCCTTCTCAGTTCAAGTAGTTCTCTTTCACAAGTAGTCTCATTGAAATTCATGGACTATTTAGGGAGTAAAGAATACCCAAAGTGAGTACACGTGGCCCAAAATAAAGGTCATGCAGGCCCAGGGCAAACTGATAACACCAATGAAAATAGCAGTGAAAGTACCACAGAAGAAGAGTAAAACAAATGTGTATTATTTTTCATTTGGTTTGTGTGTTTATAATATGAGAAGAACATGTCACAGCAAACAACTAGGTGAGCCTGGAGAGTATTTAGGTTCTAATCTTAAGTAAAGCACTGAATCACTATGACATTGTGCAAAATCACTTGGCATACAATTCCTTGTGTTCAGTAATATGTGGAACTTCATAAAATCTATTACACATTCAGACGTTCATACACTGCAAATCTTAGGCCTGAAAAGCTGGACAGAAATACTTCAAGGTTTCCAACAGTCCTCATTTGGGGCCATGAGGAAAATACTGTCAAAGGAGCCTCTTGAGGCAATTCCTCTTCTGGTTGGAACCACAAACCACTGAGAAGGTCCGACGGGAAAAAAAACTCCTCCTCCTCCTCTGTACTGGGGACAAATTATATTATGCCATTTTTCCCCAATGCAGAACTAAAAACATTTTTTATTTTTTTAAAAAAAGGACACGAGAGCAAGACCTACACAGAACAGTCAGGTGGTTAGGGCACTTACTTGGAATAATGGAGACTGAAAAAAAGGTTATTCACCTCGTGCAGTAACTGAATTTCTTCAAGATGGTTATCCCTGTGGGTGCTCCACCTTAGATGTCTGAGCACCGCTGCGCTTCTAATCAGAGAATTTAGATAGAAGTGTCCTCTGTTGCCTGCACATGCAGAGCAGCTGGAGCACGCCATTTGAAACAGCTATTCTGCATGCGCAGCCAACCATCCCTTCAGTTCCTTCTCTACTCCAGACAGGGAAGATTCCAAAGCAGAGGGGAGGAAGGGTGGGTGGTGGAGCACTCACAGGGACAACCATCTCAAAGAACCTCAGTTACTACACCAGGTGACCTTTTCTTCTTTGAGAAGTGTCCCTGTGGGTGTAGTAGTTGTGCTTGGAGGAGGGAGCTTCGGCAGACGTGAATTCATTACAGAAAGTACTGTTCGTTCAAACTGAGTATCGGAGGTTGAATAGATCTGGATAGTTGTTGGTAAATGTATGTGCTGAAGCCCAGGTGGCGGCTCTATGGATTTCCTCTATTGGTATGCCCTGGCTGTGGATGTTGCTTTCGTTCTTGTGTAATGAGCCTGTACAGCAGTTGGGCGCTCTTGTTGGAAGATGCTGTATGCAAGATGTATACATCTTGAGATCCATCTGGATAGTCTCGGGTTTGAAATTGGTAGACCCTGACACCTCTCCGTGGCTGAGATGAAGAGCCTTGGAGACTTGCGGAAGGGTTTTGTACACTGTAGGTAAAAGGTAATTGAAGATGGGTAAGTAAATTGGTTTAATTACAATGGAATGAGTTAAGTACTTTTGGGAGAAATTCTGGGTGTGCACGGATGATTTTATTCTTATGAAAGACAGTGTAAGGAGGGTCCTTCATGAGAGGCCCTAGCTCGCCTACTCTACATGATGTAATTGCCATGAGAAAGGAAACCTTCACTGAGCGTTGAAGCAATGAGCAAGTGACCAATGGGCTTGAATGGTTTGCCTGTTATTGCAGTCAGCACTAAATTTAAGTCCCAAGCTGGAACTGGCTCTCTCACTGGTGGAAACACATTGTGTAGACCCCCTGAGGAAGTGCTTAACTGATGAATGTGCAAAGAGGGAGAGGCCGTCTATGGGGAGGATAGAATGTTGTGATTGTGGTCAGGTGCATCCTGATAGAATTAAGAGAAAGACCTAAATGCTTTAGACACAGTAAGTATTGGAGAATCTGAGAGGGGTCTGTGAATGCCAGTACACAGTCATGTTCAAGCCACCATACTGTGAATTGATGCCATTTATGTTTTTCTTGTAGTGGGTCTATGGCAGTTCATGATGACCTTCTGTAGAGATGCAGGACATGCAGCTTCACGAGGAGTCAGCCAGCCAGAAGCCATGCTTGGAGATGCAGAGTCTGTACATTGGAATCCTGGAAGCTGCCAATTATGTTGCATGAGTAAGGACGACACCAGTGGGAAGCACCATGAGGAAGCTATGCTTATTTGTAGCAGGAACAGATACCATACTTGTCTAGGCCAATTGGGGGCTATGACAATGACCCTGGTCTTGTCCTGTTGGCCTATCACTGCCCTGGAGCAATAACTGAGGCATTGGGTGTTCAACTGGGCTGCGAACAAGTCCACTGTGGGGAGTCCCCACCATTTGAATAGGGAAACCAAAACTGAAGGGTTGAGTTCCCATTTGTGATTCTGTGGAAAGTGCCTGCTGAGGTTGTCTGCCACTACATTTTCTTTGCCTGGCAGATAGGCTCCAATTAGGTGAATGTTTCATGGGATGCACCATTCCCACACATGGACTATTTCCCGGCAGAGTGGGTAGGATTGGGCCCCACCCTGCCAGTTTATATAAAACATTGTGGTGAGGTTGTCTGTCAGTATCTGCACCGTCCTGTTCTGAATTAAGAGATGGAAGTGCAAACAAGCCTTGTGAACTGCTCTGTTTTCTCCAGGTTGCTGTGTTGATTAGACTCCTCTCATGACCACTGTACCTGCATGATGTGGTGAGCCCCCCATCCTATCTGAAAAATGTCCATGATGATGGTTACAGATGGTTGTGGTGGTTAGAAAGGCACTCCTTTGCAAACATTGTCTCAGATGATCCACCAGGACAGAGGGTTTTTTTTTTTTTAAATTTTTTATTTTGGAGGGCATGGTGAGCTGTTTGTTTATATGGTGAACATGTGGCCTGTATGCTGAGCATAGCCAGGCTTGCAATGGTCTCATATGGAGCTGAGCATATGATACCACAAACCTAGCTCTGCCACGTGGCCCAGGAATTGAAGGCGGTGTGGTGCTGTGATACGTGGACTGGCTTGTGCTAGTGATATGAGGTTCATGATAGATGAGAACCTTTGTGTTGATAGGGATGCTGTTGCTGTTAGGCAATCTAGTTGTGCCCCTATGAATTCTAGATGCTGAGTGGGAATGAGCATACATTTCTGGAGATTTATCTGGAGACCCAAGGTATTGAATAGGGCTCTGGTATTGATGACTGACTGTTCTGTTTGGTGCACTGTGGGACCTTTCAGTAGGCAGTCATCTAGGTATGGGAAGACGGTAATTCCCATTTTTGGGAGGTGTGCTGCCACTACCACTAGGACTCATGGGGCTGTTGAGAGTCTGAATGGCAGCACTCTGTATTGGAAGTGGAGATCTCAAATGGCAAATCAGAGGAAGCGTCTGTCACTACATGTGTAGTGATATGAAAATAAGCGTCTTGGAGGTTGTGTGTAGACAGATAGGCTCCCTTCTCCAAGGCAGGAATTATGGTGGCTAGGGTTACCATTTACAAACATTGAGTTTGAATAAACTGATCGAGGTTGTGGAGGTCCAGGATAGACCTCTATGAACCTGTCTTTTTGGTTGTGAGAAAATAATGGGAGTAGAACCCTCTGCCCTTGTGCTCTGGGGGGACATGTTCTATGGCTCCTAGTTGGAGACGATTGTTCAGTTCATGTAGAAAGGGTCTGTCAAGAGGAACAGGCAAGGGAGGAGAATGGGGGGATAACTGAAAAAGGGATACAGTAATTTCTAGTACCCATCTGTCGGTGGTGATGATGTGCCATGCTGGTTAAAATGAAGCTAGTTATTGCCAAATAGGGTGGATGAGATAGATTGCTGCTGTGGAGATACTGGGGCTGTCAGACCCTCGATCAACCCTTCAAAAGGTCTGATGGCTGTGGGGCTGAAGTAGATGGCTGTGGAGCTGAAGTCTGGTGAGATGCTTGTCTATGCCTATTCTGGCATGGTCGATGCTTGTTATCATATTGCTGTGCTGCTGGTTAAACAGCATTGGTCTGTACCTCTGTGAAAATGACCTTCTCTGCTTCCTTTGTGACAGACGTAGATCCCAGAGTTCTGAGTGTGGCTCGTGAGTTCTTTAAAGTGTGCAGTAGGGCATCGGTGCCTTGTAAACTGCATTTCTCTGGGGAACTCAGAGAGCTGCAGCTATGAAGCCCATCTCATAACTACTGCAGCAGAGATGGTTCTCGCCATGGTGTCAGCTGAATCGAATGTGGTTTGCAGAGCTGTGCAGGAGATTAGAGCACTTTCATTGATATTTGATCTAAACCATTTCCTTATGCTGTCTGGGAGGAATTCAAAAAAGGTCATCAACTGGTCGAAAATGTGCGTGTATTTCTCCAGAAGCACTGTATAATTGGAGATTTTGAGCTGTAGACTGGCTGAGGAGTACATCTTCCTCCCAAACAAGTCCAGTCTCCTCCAGTCTTTGTCATAAGGTGTTGTGTCATTCACAGGGAGAGCGAGCCTGGCATGTGGAGAGGTATGAAGAATCAACTTAGGCTGACTCTCTGGCATGCTTGATAGTGGGATTTCAAGGGAGTCCACCACTCTTTTGAAGAGTTCCTGGAATGATTTAAAATCATCCCCCACTGTTGTAGGTGGGGGCGTAATAGTGTTATCAGGAGATGATGGCGACAGGTGTGTGGGGGTGGGTGGAGGAGAATCAGGTGTTTGCTCCTCCCCCCTTACATCAGCATCCTCCTCCTCTTTGGAGATGTATTTGTCAGGTGACTGAGTGGCAGTTGCCTGAGACCTGGGTGCTGGGGAAGGTTGCGGCAGCTGCTGTGGTTGCTCTGCCCAACATGCGGTCTGTGGGTCCCAATAAGCACATCTGGGAGGTATTGGTGGTCGCAGCCACTGTGGGGGTTGCCACTGGAGAGGCTGCTTGTTCAGCCTGGGAGAAGAGTGTTTTGGAGTGTGTACCTCCAGAGGCTCATCATCCTCGTTGCTGGACAGTGGTGGAGCAGATCCTGCTGGAGTAGAAGACAGACTAAAGTGGGAAATATTTGGGGTGCGGGTGCCAAACAGTGGGGTCCCCGGCACCAAGGATACCATACGGTCAGTGCTGGTGGTGAATGCTTGCATAGTGGCACTGGTACCATGGTGATTTGTGGCAATGTAGGCTGAGCTGCCAGTGCCAAGTGCTTGGCATGCACCAAGGGTACTGAATGCTTTGATTGCGCCAACGTGTGGGCGGCAGCATGGTAGCATTTGGTGCTGATGCTGCGCGTGGTCTAGTCAGAGCCATGGTTGGTGCCAACAGTGCTTTAGCTGGTACCAACATCAAAGGCTTTTGCTGTGCCTCGGCTGGTGCCTTGGAAGAAGACCGAGCTTTCTCCTTAGTATTTCAGCCTGTTGGAGCCAGGCATGCTTGCTGCCTCTTTTTCCGATGCCTTCAGAGCAGCTGGTGCTGGGGCAGATTTCTTCTGCAGAGAGCATTTCCTCAAGGGGGAGTCAGCTCCTTAAGAGGAATGGGATCTCTTCTTGAGCACCTGAGCCCTGTCAAAGTCCTTGGGGCTTGACATTCCAGGAGCCACTTTCTGAGACCGCTACAAGAGATGGTTGCCTGGGCAGTGTAGTATGCTCTGGGTCAGAAGCAGGTTAAACTGTTTTCTCTAGGAGCATCCTTTTTAACTGTAGCTCCCGGGCCTTCCTGGTCCTCAATGTGATTTCTTGCAGTGGGAGCACTGAGAGGTAGTGTTCCCCTCACCCAAGCAGCAGACACACTGGGAATGTCCGTCGGATACAGGAATGGACGGCCTGCAGATTATAATACCTTTTGAAGGCAGGTGAACCAGGCATGTCCAAATAAGTGGTTTCTGCAATGCAGGAACCTTAAAAGCTAATAACTAGAACCTAACTAACTCTAGTGATTTTTTTAAAAACAAACTACACTAATAACCATGCCTGTTTAACTGAGGAAAAAACTAAACTGCTATGAAGAACTATCTAAAAAGGCTAACGCTAACGCTTGAGGGTGACTGCTGGATTTTGACCAAAGCTGATGGTGGTAGACAAGGAACTGAAGGGACAGTTGGCTGCGCATGTGAAGTAGCCATTTTAAATGGCATGTAGTGGTAGCTCTGCATACACAGGCAACCAAGGGCACTACTACTTAAATTCTCTGATTAGAAGCGCAGCAGCACACAGACACCTAAGGTGGAGCACCCATGGGGATACTCCTCGAAGAAGTAGTTCAAGTTTCTGCTTTTGCTGATTTGGGACACAGATTAGAATCTGGGTTTTTCATGTCTCTGGTGTGTCTACAATTCAATGGGTTATAGAATTAGGCTTTCTTGCTGGCTCAGTTAATATTTAATTATTTACACAAAGCGAAACAGCACCAATAAAAGGAACAGCAAGGCAGACTACAGGCCAGTAGTTAAAGCACAAACTAGTACACTGGAAGACCCAGATTCAAGTCCTTACTGCAAATAAGGCAGAGTGTCACACCTATGTGAAATTTCTAAAAACCTGGTCATTCTGGGCTGGGTGGATATTTCTGTCTCAAAATTCTGAAGTGACTTCCTGACAAAACTGGTTTAAGTAAAAATTACATTTTCATGAAACACTGCAGTTTTGCCAAAAGCTTTTTAACCATCTTAGTATAGAGAAATATGAAAATTATTTTGCTCCAAAAAGGAATGCCAAACCTTTTCAGAACGCTAAACAAGTCAAGGTTTGGATTTGTTTATTTGATGGGAACGGTTGTCCATATTTTTATATAAATCAGTAAAATAGTCTATGCACTTGGAAGGATGTATTTTGGGCTATAATCTATGCATAACTAACTACATAGTATTTATTGCTGCTACCCAGGGTTGTAGGATCATTTGATACACTAATATGTACTGCAGCACAGTTTAATGAGGAGATAAATACAGCTTTTCAAGTTTTAACTCAGAACATCCTTGCGTGAGTGAGTGCCCGAAACTCAAATCTTATTTTAAATTCATTTAGTTAAAATCCCATGGCAGTGGAAGCAAAACAGTGGAACTCTCCAATCAAATCTGAGTTTTTTCTTGCAAAGAGGGATTCAAATCATCAGGGCTCGACAATTAGGGCAATCTACTCGCCCATGGCGAGTAGATTTTAGCCTAGTGTGGCCGTGCAGCGCGGTCAGCGCATGCGCAGCGCACCAAACCGCACGGCTGGCGAGCGGGGCTCACCGCCACTTGTCAAGCCCTGCAAATCATCATATATGCAAGATGCATTATCATCCCCACAATTAGATCGCTGAGTAAAGAAATGAATTTTCTGATTTAGAAGTAAATACATTAGATTAGAAAAAGTGTTAGCAGTCCATGTTAAGACTTTTTTGGAGGGAGAGGGAGAGGAGTCGAGGGGTCTGAAATGATCTTACTGACAGTGAGACTCAAACCATTCAAATTTGCCATATAGTTTTCAGACATCCAGATATAGGACTCCATTAGTTGGGAAGGAAGGTGAGTTGCAGGATCCATGTGGATAAAGCATTTTGAAGAACTCCAGCTTTTTTCAGAAAGGTTAAAATATTCTCAAAACTCTGTCCTTTTGTGTCTGCAGGACAGTCAGGATGTATCTATACTGCACTGTAGCTTGAAATAAGATACACAATTTGAGCTACACAAGTCGTGTATCTTATTTTGATTTTGAAATAGCTTATTTCGTAATTTAGCTGTCTACCCAGTGCCAAATTTTGAAATAACCCACTATTACAAAACGTCCCTTACTCCTTGTGGAATGAGGTTTACAGGGACATCAGATTACCAAGCCCGAAATAACAGGCTTGCTTGCTGTTAAGATGTGGGATAGCTATTTCGAGATACTCCGGTATCCCAAAATAGCGTTGAAGTGTAGATGTAGCCCCATAGGATTTGGGAAAAGACATTGGTAATCTATAAATGGATTTAAATGGGACAACCCAAAACAATTTTTGGTTCAAAATTTCAGGTGTGGCCTAGGGTAACTTCACTATGTAAAAGTTCAGTCTCAAAGCCTGTTTTTCACTCAGCCCGAAAGATGAAGTTGTAGCCATTTAAAAGTGCGGTCACTGGAAAGATATAACAAACATAGGTTCAAGGGACAGCCCACTAACAACAGAAGCACCAGATTCAAAGACCAGACAGAAAAAGGATATTAGTAGAAATGTAAGTCACCCATATTGAAAACTGGATATTGTGTCTGGTCATGTGTAGAAGGTCCCTGACTTGCAGGTGATATGCAGAGTGGCCAAATAAGTGGCCTAATGGAACTAACAGAGTCCCAAGTGCTTTAGAATGTAAGATAAGTGAGATAGAAGACTCCAAAGACTGAATGTGCCTTTGAATGGACTATAGCAAAAAGCACTTCCATTTAGCTTTATATATCAGTTTTGCAAAAGACTTTTCAGTTCTGAATTAAAACTTCAACTGTCACCAAACAGCTTCTATGAACCAAACAAATATATCATACACACACATTAGATTCAGTCAAGACTGGAGTTACCACCTGGGCTTTGCCTTATCTTGACATATATTACCAAAGATTTTGGCAGTTAGCCAAACCGAGCGGACAAGAAAGCATGTAACAGCATATTTTCACTTTGAATCAGATGTACATATGATAGAGAACTTGGCCTCAGTTCTACTTGGAAACAAAATATTGGATTAATTGTTCACATTAGTAGCAAATAGGTCTCTAAAGGTGACTCTTCACTCCCTCTCCCCATCTCCAGAATACTTGATTTAGAAGATCACAGAAGTCAGTCACTAATGGGTGACAGAGCTCTACCTTCTAAGTTCATCTGCCAAATTTTTCTGAGCTCCTAGAAGAACTAGTTGGTTGCTTTGGTATGTACTAGCCGCCCCTCAATTCCCTTGCTCACCCAAAACCCCTGCTTCCTCACATAAAGGGGGAGATATTTTGCGTGCACACACACACACACACACACACACACACACCCACCCACCCTTCTTTCTATAGTGGATTGTTACCATGTTGCCTACGTTCCGACGAGCAATAATACCTCAAAGCAGGGATAGGACACCCTTGCAGGATAAACATAGAACTCAGAACAGTTTGCTTACGTGCAACTGAGACTCTGAGAACACAGAGCCTAGAATTTGGAAGAAGGCTAAATACCAGAACCCCAACCCCTATCAGATGTGTCTGATACAAAAGACTTTGAGGGGAGTGGAGAGTGAAATAAGACAGTCAGGTTTGAAGGGGGCCAAATGGATACATGACCCTCAAGTATGGTCTTGTGAGAGGGAGGAAATGCAAAGTAATTCACAGTGCATGTTCAGGTACAATAGATATAGAGGAGAGGAAGTTGGGTATGTGCACCTAAGTTCCCTGTAAACTGGACAGCTATGTGACTGCACAGCTATTTACTGAGCTCTGCTCAGAGGCTCAGATCTCTCGCACAGGCAGGGAACTCAGATGGACTGGCTGGGGGAGGGGCCATCTGTGCAGCTTCAAATGGAGCTGTCTGCTTCAGATGGAAGAGCTCCGAGAGTAGGTAGGGAGGAGAGATAAGGTGGAGAGAAGGCAGGAATAAGTGGCTGGGGGGAGAGTTGTAAGGTAGAGAAGTTCGGGAGGAGGAGGGAGTGCATAATTGGTTGAGAAGAATTGGAGGGGAGGAAAGTTTGGAGTCCAGTCTGTGACAGGAAAGGAGGTAGAGGCAGAAACTTTGTGACTTGGCTAGGGTGAAGACCACCTGCCAAACAAGGTTGACAATGTTCCAGGGCTTCCAAGAGCAGGAAGAGGCCTGCACTACCAGCATCAGGTGTTCAAGAGGTGAGTACCTTCCCCAAATATATGCTAGTACAGTACAACAGAAAAAAATCTGCTAGTATATGAATACAAATTACTTTAGATACAGCATCAACCAACACAATAAAACACAAATGACACCTCACATACACAGCTACAAAATCCTTAAAACAGCAAAACAAAAAACTTCAAAGACTGAAATATACTGTCTCCTAATCTCCCCAAACTACCAAAACGTAAAATGATTACTGAGACAATCAATATAAACAAAGTGAAGTACAATAAATTAAAATACCTATAAACACTATTTGGCCTTTCTTTAATATTCCATATTCATCCTTGCACCACGTTCATAAAAATATGCAATTGAACTTTTTAAAACTAACTGTACATCATTTTGCAGACTCAGTTTTGAAATTGCTGCCCAGGTAAGTATAATTGAATTAAAAATGGCATTTTCACTCACCTGTCATTTCTCCCCGCTTTGTTCTTAGCTCCTGTCAGTTTGAGGACACTATAAAGGGCACTTCCTGCTTTACTAACTGTCATGATTATGAGGGTTAGCCAGCAGCCTGGGGACTAAGGCATTAACTACACCTAGCCAGGTGGAGTGGCCAACAGGAATGTAGGTAGGACTTTCAAACTGGGACAAAGGAATTTGCTTTTTTCCCCTCTTTTGTCTCTGTGTGAGTTCCTCTGCAGCTACAGAGCTCTAGAGACATGTTTGTAGCCCATGGTGTAATTCCTCCATGAGTATATTTTGTTACTTTTCCATCTAATCATTATGCTTGCAACAGGAATATTGTTGTGATAATAAAAGTTCTTTCTCTTTTCTTTTTATTAATCTGGGACTGGTTAATCGTGGGTCCTGGTTCTTATTTTAGGGGTGAGATTTCCCAAATGATCTCCCCTGATTTCTTTATTAATATTTGGGTGGTGGCAGCGGAAGTTCTATTCCCAAAATCTAGGGTTTTAAGATTTTGAGGGAAGTTTTATACCAAAGCCTGGTAGATAAGGCTTTGGGGTACACTTGCTGGCTCCCACTTCTGCATTTATTGTGCCAGCGTGGGGAAGGAGCCATTGACACTAACTTTCATGTAAGTTAGTAAATGTCATATAAGCAGGAAGCAACTATTTTCTTATACAGCTCCTGTTTAATATTAAATTAAAATGCTCTGAAAGGAAACTACTGGTTGGAGAGTTCAGTGACATCAACTGAAATGCAGTTTCATTTTGGTTTGATGGACATTTGATAGACAGGTGAATTCAAAGGCCCTAATTTTCTCTTCCACTGGTATAAAATCAAAATTGGAGACTCTAAGTGGTAACTTTTCACTAAAATATTGCTATCACTCTTTCACAAGATGGCAATAGAAGGTGTTTTCAACAGGAGATGCTGAGCTCTTCTGAAATTGGGTCCCAATCTTGAGTACTTCTGGTTCAGATTATACAAATGATAACATCTACAATTATTATAATTTACAAATGAACATAATAGCTTAAGGAGATGTAAGGCCAATGATGGACTGTGCTATGTACAGATGTCAGCAGGCTAGAAACATAAAACAATTATGCATTTACTACATAATTCACTTTTACTACATGAAAACATGACTAATTTATGTATCACTTACAAAAGTGAGGTTGGAATGTTGAAGTTACCAACCTTTTAGTCACAAACTTTATTTTTAAAAATGTTTTTCTGTTTCATTCAAACTTCAGGATTGATGCAACTAGCTGCATTACATGTAAAATATCAGTACATTCAGATTTTTTTTTTAACTGAAAGCTGTCATAAAATTCCCAGATATTGCAATTAAGTAGTAAATCCAAAAAATATATACAACATCTAGTAATCCTGGCAAATAAACCTGCAAATTACATATTCCTTACTGGGAAAATATTCTTTAATATGCATTTTAATACACACTTGAAATGCATTGTGGACACATCTGGGGGACTATCTGTAAATATTTTGAAAAGTTCTGGTCTGCATCTCAAAATTGGACCTGATGCTTAAAAAAATAAACAGAAGAGAAAAGTTTCTTTGTAAAAAAACACCAAGAATACTCCCAAAGTGTATAAAACATTTTTCACTGCAGAGTCTCTTGTCTTCTCCATGTATGAAGTACCAATTGTTTGTAAACTGTTTTTAAAAGTGTTAATAGCTTAAGGGAATGTGTGAATCACAGTTCAGATGAGTTTCTCCCATGATGAAGTACCATATTTTACACAGTAGTTTCATGTTTCCATAACCCAGTCCTAATATTGCCAGTGCTGTCTGCAGTAATCAAGGGCCCATCCTGTCCACTGCCTTTAAGTTGTCCATTCTGAATGGCCAAATTTAAGCCATATGATTTTTGCTGACTTTCAAGTTCAACTACTATTGGTTTCCTCAAAACGTCCTTTTTGTTGTTTGCAGCAATAGATTTTTCAGTATTTTTATTGCTTTTTGGAAGCGTACTACAAGCATCACTGCTATCTTGTTGAGACTGGCTATACTGGCGTTCTCTGTATGCTAAATAGGCTCTTCGGCTTCTTGAATGTCCTTCACTGTTGCTTTGTCGACTTTTAGATAAGCCATTTTGCACACTGCCTTCCACACTGGTGGGGACATCATATGCATACTCCCTTAACACTGTGAGCCTGCTTGCACGATGCCCCTTACTTCTGTTTTTATGAGGCCGGCTTTGGTGTCCGTTTGTCCGAAACTGTATCTCTAATGGAGCCACGTGCATTTTGATATCATTGTCCACTGAATGCTCAGTTAGACTATTATCAAGCTGAGGTCCTGTGTTCAGTGGTAAAGAAGTAGGATGGCATTGGGCTGCTGCAGCCTGTATGTTGGTTAATTTACAACTTTGAGAAGAATTTTTTAGGCTTGATGCACTCTTATTAGTGCACGAAGATTCTGCACTGCTGTTGGTACACTTAGGAGTCTCTCCATTAGTCCCACTGGAATTGGAGGGCTGAACATTAACTTGAACTGAGTATGTGCTCCTTCCAGGACAGCAAGCTGTTATCCAAGCATGCCTGACATCTTCCCTATTAACACAATGATGCATCATAAGAAAGGCACTAAGGCTTAAACATGTTGCTCCAAAAAAACAACTAAGAATCAAGTCCATAGGATAATACAGAGAAACTGCCAAGGCCCCAAAAATCCACAAAGTAACATACAAAAACAAAGTGAGACTTGCTCCCAGAAGCTGAGCTTGAAAACTGTGCTCATTCTCCAAAGCTGATGTGGAAACCAGTGACACTGACACTGAATCCTGATGATTCAGCTCTCCGTGTTCATTGGTAGCTAAACGCTGCTGTTCCTCAGCTTGCTCTTTAAGTTCAAATTTTCGTTCAGGGTGTCGTTTCAATTGTATAAAGATACTGAGAAAATACATGCAGTTTATGAAAATTATGAAGCTAGCTGGTCCATAAAAGGCCCCTAAGCTAGGTTCCCATGTCATCCAGCAACTGGAAAAAAAAAAAAACAGCACATCAAGATAAATTGTGACTTCTGAAAAGGCATCTAAGTATCATTTTGAACAGTGGAAATAAGTCTTAACTATATGGCATGTCTCCCAAAAGAATCCAAACCAGAATTTTGTTTGCTCAAATATCAACCAAAATCCAATACTCACAATGGTGCAGTAGGCCTGCTGCCATAGTTCCTAATATTAGCTGCTGCTGTTATTCCACAAACTATGATAGGGATTCCACCGCCAATAAGGTAGAATCTAAAAGTAAGGCAAAGTTATTAATGGTTCTTCCAATGGCTTAAAAAGACTTTATTTAGATGCTGTGAGCAAAAAGACCCTTAAGAAAAGGCCAATACCCAAGTATCATACACCTGAAAATCAGAGCTGTTCCCAGGATTTTGGGGACTTTAGATGGTGCTTTGCTGAAAAAAGTCAGTCACAGGTAGCTTGCTGGCATATTGTGGATTTGGTGAAAACTTAGGTTTTGTTCTTGCCTTCATCTGCTAACAATCAATGATTTCTCCCTCAGACTGGGAAGAGACAAAGGTAAGTCACTTCAGGGATTTGTCACAGAAGCCAGCAGCAAAGAAGAGAGGAGAGAGCCAAAGCAGAAAGCTAACAATCTGGGAAAAATTGCTAATCTTTCAACCTTTTGCTTTTATGGTGCTATGTTAAGTTTGTTACTGGTAGATCAACCATATCTGACAAAGAAAGGGATTATTGTGTATGAATTTTCAAGCATTTGCAATTTTGGCAAGTCTTGTTCTTCAGAAAAGGATAAGCTCAAAGAGCAGTTTGCTTAAAAGTGATCAAAGGAAAGCAAACCAAATACTTGCCAACTCTGACATTAGTTATCTAGTAATTACCTGCTACTTTCTCTGACTAAATGTATAAATGACGTATTTTATGTCCTCAACTGTTAAACATAATATAATCTGATTTTGTCCAGTGACCTCAATATGAAAACTACTTTGATATAAGCTTATCAAACAAATTTGTGAAATGAGTGCTTCATCTGGCTTTAAATGGAAACAAAGCTAATCAACTTCTGCCACCCTGTGGAGAACTGTGGGTTAGCAACGTTTAATTAATATTGACACGAGTTTGGTCAGTATAGCAGTGAAATAAAAATCTGTTAATGCTACATTAAAATATTTTCAAGAAAACAAGACTCAAATTTACTAACTTTTCTTCAGTAATTTTAGCTGATAATCTCAACTGAAATGCATTCCTCTAATTTTCCTGTGAGTAGCATGTCTTAACATTTTTTTCCTCTCATCACAGAAAATTCACTAAAGTTTTTTCTTGACTTTTTTTTTTTTTTTTTTTTAACGTTTATAGTTTAAAACACAGGATTAAGAATCAGGAGCTGTAAGGTGAGGCCTTCAAATTAAATAGGAACAGTGTGAGGTCAAAGCTGAGCATTTATGGTAATTCCACCCCAAAGTCCCAATCCAAACTCTGCTGCTGCTATGTAGGATCTTGGGTAAATAATTTCATCACTCCATGCCTTAGTTTCTTAATCTGTAAAACAGAAATACTACTCTCCTCCAAAAAGAATGATCCTCTTTCTCAACTTCATGATTGTTTTGAGATCTATATTAATATTTTGGAAACAGCCTTGAAAGCCTTGCAACAAAGATATTGTTAAGAGTGCCAAATATTATAGCACGGTGGTACTGGAAGTTTCCCAAGATAATATTTCCCCTTGCATTCAAAGCAACTAAAATTATATGCAGTCTGCTTCAGAAATTCTAACAGAAAGACATACAATAAAGCAGAGATTAAACAAAATAGTGGTCTCACCTGAGCATTGGCCTAGGTGGAGGAGGTGGCTCATCAGGATCTTGACACCTCTTCGCTTTTTTAGTAACTTGCTTATAGATATTACGAGATGTCACTCCCAGCCACAGTACTGTGGCGAGAGTAGAATAATGCAGAATTATCCCAACCTTGAGAATAAATGTTAAACAAACAAGCTTCACTAGTTCAGACAAAAACTTTTTGTAATTGGTTATATAGCACCTAACGCACTTCGATGATCATCTACAGAATATTTTTATTTTATTTTATTATGGCTCAGTTTTAAATGACAAACCACCTAAAATGACTGTTTCTTACATGCATGGATTAGGCATTTAAAAATGGTAAATCAAAGAGATACCCTCACAGAAGTTGAAAATCAAATGTATTTATACCTTATGCAACACACATGTTTTTTAAAAGTTCAATGTACTATCACAGCTACACATTTATACACCAAAAATTGATGGAATAGCAAAAGTAAGGTGTTCATGGTAACTATCTTTTACACATTGCCTACAGTGGGCCAAAAGTGACTGGCTAACAAGATGACCCTTAATGTAATGCAACCAGGAGCCACAGTAAATATATTTAGATACAAATTTAATGGTCTTAATAACTGAATAATAGAGTCATGCAACGAGTATGAATTATTATTAGGAGAACAAGTAGTTTTAATTTTGTTGGGTGGTAGAAGAGAAAAAGCTGACGGTGCTCACTGGAACTTTGAATTTCACACTTTTGATGAAATGAACAGGCTGAAGGGGAGCAGAGTTCACAAATTACTTTAGTGACAGCAACAAAAAAAGGTGGAAACTTCACATGCATCATTTCCTGGAGGACTGGAAAGGAGTGTGTAAATGCAGCTACACAGCACCCTTTTTTGGGCAGCATGTAGTGTACATACATGTGTAGTTCCCTTCGAACAGGTATAAATACCAGTGCAGACACTGAGCCACAGCTCAGCAGAGTAAAGACACACATAATGGGTGTGGGTATGTACATGAGTTGTAAACCATGTATACACCCTATGTGGATCTCTACTTGCACGAGATATGCCTTCTCCTACACTGATTTTTTTTTAAAATATAAGTGTGGTATCACACTGCTTCCCTACTGCTGGAGCCTTTCCCTCACCATAGGAAAAGACTATGCAAGAAGGGAAAAGCCCCAGTATATGAGAGGCAGAGTGGGGAAAAGCTTCAGCAGGTCCTTGCTTTTGGAGGCCCACTCCTGCCAGAGAGAGAGAGAGAGTGTGTGTGCGCGCAACAAGGCACTAGCAGTGAAAGTTTGAACCTATGCTACCCTTTCCAATTGTCAACCTTATATATAGGAAATGAAAATATATAGGAAAAATAAATATCAATGTTTTGTGAAAAGTAAGCAATTTCTTTAACCATTCCCAGAGTTGCCAGGAGGTCTCTTAGTATTCAGAGTGAGTTTTAAAATGGATTTAAGGAACAAATGATAAAAATTCAAGACACTTCCTTGATACTGACCTAAGATGGCTCCCATTAATACAGCAGAAAACCTGAAAATGGCTTAGACATGACCTTGTGAGCTCAAACATCAGTCTCAGTAGAGCAACAAGCACTCAACCATATAAAAAATGAACACTCGCAAATTGTAAAAAAATAAAAAAAAAAAAAATCACAGAACAGATGAAACTGGTAGCTTTTATTTATAAAAGCCACTGGTATTTGAAGTAGAAAAAAATCCAAAATGGAAGGAATGAGAACTTACTTTCCCATTCTAAGTAGAATATTAGAACTGTAGGGATCATTTAGTAAGAAAAAGTAAATATTTTATGACTTTTTTCATGTATCATAAAAACAATATATAGTTCTTCAACCAATTTTAGAATTGAGTCTTTAGCAATAAAACCACTATATAAAGGAATTTGAGAGACTACCTCCAAAAACTTAAATATGTTTTCTCTTTCCATATTAGACAGTCTTATTAGACAATCTTCTAGTTTTCAGATGAGCTCGAGTTTTCCCTCATCAGTGGACGAAGACATATAAAACCTCTATCCAAAGACAAGATTTACTGCTGTTCTGAAAATCATGTAGAGGAGTGATGAAGCCGGTAACATCTTTCTTCAAATGGAATGAGGTATGAGTCTAAAAATCCATGTTTTGTATACATAACACAAAATTTAAATAATTTCCATATACTGTTACTAAGTAAATTTTGGCTTTACCGTAGGTTTCTCAGCAGAAATCAGGGCGGAAAAGTTGAGAGAATATTTGTTTAAACATGATCGTAATCCATTATTTTCAAATTAGCTTTGAGTCATTGTTTACATTTTATTACAATTTTTTACATTTCTAATCTTGCTTGTGTGTTTACTTACTGCTTGGCAGACACTGGTGCTTTTGGTCTGAGTTATACCTCCAATAAACATCACACATGTCAGGAATATATGGAAGCTCATGTTAACTAACATGTGCCAGCTTTTAACACTGATCCTGATCACACTGTTAAAAAAAAAAAGTTAGTTTATATCACATATAGCTGCTTGCTTATCTTTCAGAAACAGTGTTTTGGCTCTTAAGTACCTAATCCTTTTTGAACATGACACTTAGGCATTGCTGTGCTCAGCACTGCAACACTTAAATGCCTTTAAAAACTTAGTCTGAATTCTAAAGAGCAGTTTCTTACTTCATTCACAAAGAGGAAAGAAATGGTATTAATGGCTTAGTTGTCAAATCCATTTCCATTTAATCACTGATATTTGCACCAACATTTTGTTTGCAGGAGCAACATATGCGGATACAATTTTGTGGTTCAAAGTGTGCCAGTCAAAAGGTTTGACTGAAGATTTGGGCTTTAATATATAAAACGCTATTTGTGATAAGGTATGTATGAAAGGCAAATAAGGTAACTTTTCTCTAGGATTTCATAACTTAAAGGATAACAGGGGCAAATATTCTGACCTGTACAAGTCTGAAGTTGGCCTTTTAAAACTTAGATTTTGATAGGACTATCATATGCACCTGGGTTAGTAATTCTGAACAATAATGCACTTCTAGGCTTCACAAAATTTAATTGTTTTTATACTGATGTTTATTTTTAAGGATTTTTTCCATTTTCTTCAATTTGCATATTCACATTTATACAAAGTATTTAAAGACAGTCTTAAATCAAATTCTGAACATAAGCAGTATTTTTCTTACTTTGCCTAGCTGTAAACGTTATCAATAGAAATAATTGTTCATTTATATGCGTACGATAAAACTGACATTCACTGAAAAAAAACAGAATCCTTCCAAGCCTATTTATATTAATGTGTGCTTGGTTTCATCTAGTAAGTCTAAATGTAAATGTAACTTGAGATCTACATTAATCATTATTTTTATTTCTTACCTATGGTGATATATATAGCTGACTATGATCATCAAGAGGCACATTAGCAGAACTACAGAAGTAGCATAAATAACTGGATGCAAGAGAACAGGTGGTTCAGTATACAATTCACCTCCTGCCAAATCCTGACAAGAAAAAAAAATGCCATTAGTCAGCTTTCCCCCCCCACTTTCGTGACGGTCAAAATAAATAACCAGGACTTTCCATTTAAAATCGAAAAGAACATAGTGGGAATATATTTCAAGTCATAATAAACAAAGCGTCAAGTCTGCAAGTTAATGGTAGTTCAATGTGAATGAAATCACAAAAGCTTTAACACATTTTAATTCCATAAATAAAAGTTTAAGTAAGCAATTTACAATAGAGCTATTAGGAATTTATTCCTTTATTGGTTAAAAAACCAAAACCAAAACCAAAAAAAATCCACACATTCAATGCATACAGTACTTATCTCTGGTTAGCACAAGTAATAAAAAAAGCCATACGAATTACAGGTTGAATCTCTCTAGTCTGGCACTCTCTGATCTGGCAACATCTGTGGTCCAGCATGATTTTAGTTAGCCGGATGTCCATGTATGATGGGTTGGCCAAGTTTTCTGTGGTCCCATAAAGTTTGTTTACAGCTACCAGTCCTGCTTTTCAGTGTTCTGTGCTGTTTAGCTCTAATTTACCCCTAAATGTCTTGTAAGAGCACAGTAAGCAGTGAAGTTTTGGTAAAGCTGCTAGACAATACTGACCTCCTGTGGATAGAGGGCTAGTATAAACTTAAATTATTCCATTATTATTAAACTCAATACCATTGAGCCAGAAGTAAGTTGAAATGGAACTTTTTGCTTTTAACAGGGAAGTTACTCTAAAACAGTGGTCTCCAACCTTTTTACACCCAAGATCACTTTTTAAATGACAGAACAAGCCAAGATCTACCGCCCGCCCCGCCCCTTCCTTGAAGCCCCGCCCTCTCTATTCTCCTCCTCTCTATCACTTGCTATCCCCAACCCTTATACTGCTGCTTTTTTTCCCCAATTCTTCTGTAGGAAGAGGTTTTTCCAACATTTGGCCTGTCTAGACTGGACCAAATGTCAGAAAAACCCCGTCTTCTGAAAGCCCCCTTATTCCTCGTGGAAAGAGGAATATAGGGGTGACCGAAAGATCATGTTTGCTCTTCCACTAAAAGAAGCGGAAAAACAAATGCATCCCTGGATGCAGAAGTGTTTTTCTCGGATATCTCCGGAATCCTGAACAACTCCTGCAGTCTAGCTGTAACCTCGCTGGGTTGAGACAGGATATCTAGGCTCTGGGGTGGGAAAGAACGGTTACTTACCTGTAACTGTTGTTCTTCGAGATGTGTTGCTCATGTCCATTCGAATTAGGTGTGTGCACCGCGTCTTCCGGAGCGTTTTCCCTAGCGGTACCCGTCCCCCTGCAGTGGCGCCGCCATAGTGGGGCATAAGTACCCCTGCCAGCGCTCCCCCATCTCAGTTCCTTCTTGCCGAACGCTCCGACGAAGGGGAGGTAGGGG
Organism: Pelochelys cantorii; assembly: GCA_032595735.1. Taxonomy (NCBI): domain Eukaryota; kingdom Metazoa; phylum Chordata; order Testudines; family Trionychidae; genus Pelochelys; species Pelochelys cantorii. The sequence continues at coordinate 33,393,268 of CM064331.1, forward strand.
GGGAATCGAATGGACATGAGCAACACATCTCAAAGAACAACAGTTACAGGTAAGTAACAGTTCTTCTCTGAGTGGTTGCTCATGTCCATTAGAATTAGGTGACTTCCAAGCCAACCCCACTTTAAGGAGGAGGGGTTGGAGCATTCAGAAAGAGAAGTCCCCGGAAGTTGAACAATCCAAACATTTATTCAACTAACCGAACATAGAAAAAACTGTAGAAAAAGTGCAACGTGGTACAGATAAACATACATATTTACAATACAGAGCTGAGGACCGCAGAGCCCAACCCTGCGTCCTCCCTAGCTTGCTGTGCCAGCGCGTAGTGCGCTGTGAAGGTATGGAGTGACAACCATGTGGCCGCCCTGCAGATTTCAGTGATTGGAACCTGCGCCCCAAAAGCTACAGAGGACGCCTGCGCCCTGGTGGAATGTGCTGTAACTCGGGGCGGGACCTTCCCGGCTAAGGCATAACACTCCCTGATACACCCTGCGACCCAATTGGACAACCTCTGGGTCGAAATGGGAAGCCCTTTCATTCTGTCAGCAACAGCAATAAACAATTGCGTGGATTTGCAAAAAGGTTTAGTCCTATCAATATAAAAGGCTAGAGCACATCTAGCGTCCAGGGAATGGAGGACTTGCTCCTTACGGCAGACGTGGGGCTTTGGAAAGAAAACTGGGAGGTAAATTTCTTGGGACAAGTGGAACGGTGACACCACCTTGGGGAGAAAGGCCGGGTGAGGGCGGAGCCTCACATTATTGTCAGAAAACACTAGGTAGGGCGGGTTTACAGTTAGCGCCCTCAGTTCGGAGATCCTGAGAGCCGATGTGATGGCCACAATGAACGCAACCTTCATAGAGAGGTGCTTCAATGAGCATGTGGCCAGCGGCTCAAAGGGGGGGCGACACAAGTCTAGACAACACGAGGTTAAGGTCCCAAGCGGGGAGAGGGGGTCTAACCGAGGGATACAACTTATCCAAACCCTTAAGGAACCTTTTTACCACAGGGTCAGAAAACAGAGAGACTCCTGCCGAACCAACATGGAAGGCGGAGAGGGATGTCACATGGACTTTGATGGAGGAGGTAGAGAGGCCACTGGACCTAAGTTCAAAGAGGTAGTCCAGAATGGACGGGACAGGTGCACACCCCTTCTGGACGCCCAAGACGAGAACCACCGCCACTTGGCTGCATACGACCGCCTGGTAGACGGTTTCCTGCTACTTAGGAGCACCACCTGTACCTCCTGGGAACATTCCCTTTCCGGTTGGGTCAGCCATGGATAAACGAGGCCGTTAGGTGGAGAGAGCTGAGATTCGGGTGAACCATGGTCTCCCCGTCCCACGGTTGGGTTAGGAGATCCCGAACCGGCGGGAGCGTTATAGGCTCCTTGCTGAGCATGTCCACCAGGATAGAGAACCAGAATTGCCTGGGCCACCGAGGGGCTATCAGGATGACCGTGGATCTGAAGGTCTTGACCCTGGTCAGAACCCTGGGAATTAGAGGAAATGGAGGGAAAGCATAGAGGATGCCCGCCAGCCATGGCACGGTCATGGCATCCCCCCTGGAGTGTGCCCCCGGCCCCAACAGGGAGCAGTAACTCCGGCACTTGATGTTGCGTGCCGAGGCAAACAGGTCTACTGGGGACAACTCCACCTGTGGAAGACCTGATGAAGGACCGAATCCTTAAGAGACCATTCGTGGGCTCCGAAGGACCTGCTCAGAGCATTGGCCAGCAAGTTTTTGCACCCCGGCAGGTACTCTGCTTGCAAAACTATGTTGTGCTCTACACACAGGTCCCAGAGGCACAGAGCCTCGCGGCAGAGGGGAGGTGACTGGGCCCCCCCCCCCCGCCTGTTCAGGTAAAACACAGCCGCCGTGTTGTCCAGGCGGACCATGACAGAGCGGCGAGAGAGCTTCAACAGGAAGGTCTCGCAGGCTCTCCTGACTGCCCTGAGCTCCTGGACATTTATGTGCAGAGCCCGCTCTGCAGGGGACCATAAACCCTGGGATCTGTGAGACCCCATGTGTGCTCCCCAACCCAGGTTGGAAGCATCTGTGACCAGTGTAAGCGAGGGGGGAGGTACAGTGAACGGAACCCCGCTGCACACCACGGTCTCCTGGGTCCACCATTGTAAGGAGGCTATCACTTCCGGAGGCACTGTGAGAACCGTGTCCCAGAGGCCCCTGGACTGGTTGAATGCCCTTGCCAAACAGGCCTGCAGAGGCCTGAGCCTCATTCGAGCATGCCGTACCACATACGTACATGCTGCCATGTGTCCCAGCAGCCTTGAGCAGACCCGGATGGTCGTGATGGGGAACCGGGTTAACTTGGAGACCAGCTCCACTATGGACAGAAACCTGGATCTGGGGAGGAGAGCTCTCGCCACCCTGGTGTCCAGGAGAGCACCTACGAATTCGAGGTGCTGAGAGGGAGTCAACGATGACTTTTCCTCATTTAGCATGAGCCCCAGCCTGACGAAGAGGGCCCTTGTGAGGGAAACATGGGCCTCCACTTGTTCGTAGGAACGACCACGAATCAGCCAGTTGTCTAGGTACGGAAAGACGTGTACCCCTTTTTTGCGGAGGAACGCCACTACGACTGCCATGCATTTTGTAAAGACCCTGGGTGCTGCTGAAAGGCCAAACGGGAGCCCCGTAAATTGGAAGTGGCATTTGGAAACAATAAAATGGAGAAACCTCCTGTGGCTGGATCTTATTGCCACATGTAAGTAAGTGTCCTTGAGATCGAGAGTTGCGTACCAGTCTCCTAACTGTGAAACCAGGATGACAGAAGCCAGGGTTACCATTCTGAACTTGGATTTCACCACCGTCTTTGTTGAGGTCCCTGAGATCTAAGATGGGACGAACCCCGCCCTTGGGTTTTGGGACAATGAAATAGCGGGAATAAAACCCCTTGCCCTTCAGATGTGAGGGGACCCTCTCCATGGCTCCCTTTTCGAGGAGTGCTAGCACTCCTGATGGAGGATGCGTTTGTGAGAGGTGTCCCTGAAAAGGGACGGGGCGGGCGGGTTGGAAGGGGGCGAGCCCAGGAAGGGGATGGTATAGCCATTTGTGACTATTTTTAGAACCCAGGAGTCGGTGGTGATTTCTGCCCAGGCGTGGGCAAACCGGGATAACCTGGCCCCAAACAGGGGGCCAGGGTGGGAGGCTGGTGTGTGACTCTCTAGAAAACTGTCAAAACTGGTGCTTGGGCTGCTGGGAGGAGCCTTGACCAACCCCACGGGGGTTGTCCCCTCTCGGGCGACGTCGACAACCCCTTGCGGACGAGGGGCCCGCAGCCGCCCCTGCACCCCCCACTGGGGGCACAAGGACGGCGTCTCCAGTAATCCCCACGGGGGACCTGGGACTTTGTTCTCCCCTGCTGTCTGTATGGCAGTTGACGACGCTGCGGGGCCAGCGTGTGGATCCCCAAGGACCGGAGAGTAGACCTCGTGTCCTTAAGCGTATGGAGCCTGGAGTCCGTGTGCTCCGAAAACAATGCTTTGCCATCAAAAGGCAGGTCCTGGATCGTAGTTTGGACGTCCGGAGGTATTCCAGACACCTGCAGCCAGGCACCACGGCGCATAACTACATCCGACGCCATGGTGCGGGCTGCAGAGTCAACGGGGTCCAGGGAAGCCTGAAGGGCCGTGCGGGCGATGGTTCTGCCCTCCGAAGTCATGGCCGCAAACTCCTGACGGGCCTCGGCAGGGAGCTTATCCTTATACTTATCCACCACTTGCCATGTATTATAAGCATAACAACTCAGCATCGCTTGTTGGTTAGCAATGCGGAGTTGCACCCCGCCAGTGGCATACACCTTACGGCCCATCAGGTCAAGGCGTTTGGGCTCCCTAGCCTTCGGAGACGGCCCCGGCTGGGGAAGCCTCTCCTTTTGAGCCGCCTGAACGACCAAGGACCCCGGAACAGGTTGGGAGTACAAGTGTTCGTGCCCCAACTGGGGAACATGACAGCGCCTCTCGACTCCCTTTAAGGTAGGGGTCAGGGATGCCGGGGTCTGCCACAGGGCATTAGTAATCTTGGCCACGGTTTTATTAAGTGGCAAAGCCAAGCGGGCGGGGGCATCGTCCGAGAGGATGTCAACCATGGGGTCCGTGTCCTCGACTACTGGTTCCACTGGGACACCCAGGTTGACGCCTAAGCAGATCCTGGTGCGCTCGAGCATCCATAGTAGGCAACGCCGGTGCGGGATCCGCCAGGGCTTCATCAGGAGACGAAGATGAGGATGACTCCTGGATTGGTACCGGATCCAGCGCTGGACCCAGTTGAGGAGCCAGCTGGGCAGGTAGCACCGTTTGCGGAGGCGGCTCCGGCACCGGGGGGTGTGGCTCAGTAGCGACATCTGCAGAAACTGACCTCTGGGGAGAGGGAGAGGGTCGTGACAGCGACGCCGACGGTTGCGCTTGGTGCCCCGAGACACCGGACACTACAGAGGGGGGCACAGGTTCCTGCCACTGGTGGTAAGCCCACGGTGTCCAGAAAGGCCTTGAGGTTGAGGTGGCCAAGTCTGCTGCATACGTGGACAATCACGCTGGTGCCAGGAACGGGATCTATGACTCGAGAAAACTCCTGAGGACTCTGACCTGAACGAGGCTGCATCAGAATCTGAAGAGTAGTCAGACTCAGGCCAGGGAGGCGCAGATGACGAATGCTCTGCCACCGGGGGGGGGGGGGGCGGGGGGGGGCAAATCTGGCCATAGACTCGGGTTTGCCCGTGTGCGAGTGATGAGGGCGTGCCGGCGTCGGGAAAGCAGGTCCCGGTGTTGGTTGCAGCACGGGGATAACAGCCCCCGGTGCCCGGAGGAGAGCCGGTTGTGGCACGGGGAGAACGGCCCCCGGTGCCCGGAGGAGAGCCGGTTGTGGCACGGGGAGAACGGCCCCCGGTGCCCGGAGGGGAGCCGGTTGTGGCACGGGGAGAACGGCCCCCGGTGCCCGGAGGGGAGCCGGTTGTGGCAGGGGGAGGACAGTTCCCGGTGCCGAGCGTATATGTCTTGGCGTGGAGACGTGGGCCGGTTGTGGCACCGGGAGGACCGGTGCCGGTGCCAGTTGCGTTTGCGATGGCGACACGGTGCATGGCTGCGCTGTCGAAGTCGGTACCGGTTGCGAGACGAATCCCGAAGAGACCGACGTTATCGGCAATAGTGGCACCGGCATGGCCCATGGGGTCGATGTCGGTGCCTGTAACGGTCCCAAAACTTGCATCGGTGCCAAAGAGGCTGATGCTGAATGGTCCGGTGCTGAAGACTGGAGCCGCACCCCGGGAAAGCTGCTCAGCGCTGGCACCGATGATGGTGCCGTAGACGGTGCCGCAAGGCCTGGGTCATAGGGCACCGGTGCAGTCAAGACGGGGTCTGAAAGAGGTCCCCCGCACCGAGGGAGGTCGAGCCCAGTCAAGCGTCAAGTGAAGCCTGGCGGCCTGCGCCGAGGCCGGCACCGATGTAGAAGCAAGTGGTACTGGTCCCACAGGGGATGGTCCCGCTGCATAGGCGACCGGTGCCGTCTGGTCACGATGGTGGGGCGGGGAAGCCGGTGCCAACACAGCCTCCGGCGAAGGCGACCTCGACTTCTCCGCCTCAACCAGAGATGGAGGGGAGGTAGTGAGGCTAATAAGGTCATGCACTGCTTCAAAAGTGTCTGGCGTGGAGGGGCAGTGCGAGGGAAGCTGCCATGGGCTGGATGGTCGTCCCACTCGCTTACGCCGCACCGTGGTAGACGAGGAGGTGTGCACCGGAGACTCGGCCCTGCGGTGTAGACGTGACTTGGACTTCTGGCTCTGAGACCTACCACGGGACGTTCTTGATCTCTTCGGTGCCGGAGAATGAGAACGGTGCCGAGCCCTCGACACCGAGGCCCGGTCCCGAGATGGGGCATCGCGTGTGGACGCCGGTGCACTGCGCACTGCAGAGTGTCCAGCCGGTGCCAGCTGTAAAGCCACCTCCATGAGGAGAAGTTTTAGACGAGAGTCTCTCTCCCTCTTAGTGTGTGGCTTAAACGACTTGCAGATCTTACAGGCGTCTATAAGGCGGGCCTCACCGAGACACTTCAAACAACTGTCGTGAGGGTCTCCTTTAGGCATAAACTTTGCGCAGACAGCGCACGCCTTAAAGCCTTGCGGCCCTGGCATTCCTCACCCCTGAAGGGGGAGAAGAAAAACAAAGAAACTTTAACTAACTAAGTGAACTATTTAGAACTATTTACAAGACTAGAAGAAATGGGAACCATTAACTGCTCTAACAGAGACACACGCTCCAATGACTGTCACGGGCGGTAAGAAGGAACTGAGGTGGGGGAGCGCCGGCAGGGGTACTTATGCCCCGCCATGGCGGCGCCACTCCAGGGGGTGCCCTGCCGGCACTACGGGTACCGCTAGGGAAAATGCTCCGGAAGACGCGGTGCGCACACCTAATTCGAATGGACATAAGCAACCACTTGAAGAATGAGGGATTTGGGTGTGGGAAGGGGTGAGAGGTGCAAGCTCTGGGAGGAAATCTGGATGCAGGAGAAAGTGGATAAGGGGACGCTGGCTCGGGGAGGGGGCGCCAGGCCGGGTAGTGTTGGGGTCAGATGTAGGGTTAGGGTACTAAGCAAGCCACAGACTTCTGGATGTTGGGGTTCAGGAATTTGGGTTGAGGTACATGAGGGGCTCAGGGCAGGGGGTTCCAGTGTATGATAGGCTCGGATGTAGGGTCTGGGGGAAAGGGGAGTGCAGGAATGTTATGATGCTGTGGCCAGATGGGGGCTTGGCCCCAGTTTGGGGTTTGCTAGCCAGGCTTCATTTTTAAATAAAATACTATGTCAAACAAAAAGTTTCTGCATTGTCTTTATTTCTGAGAAGGGCAGGGAACCTGTTTTGAGTCAGGCGTCACTGACCCAAGAAAACTCAGTTGGGGCCACACAAGTGAGATGCAAAAAAAAAAAAAAAAAAACCTCCTTCAACCCCGCTCCCCAAGCTTCACTAATGTGGCCCCAACTGTGTTGGTGGGAGCAGAGAACATAGTACTGGGGAAGGGTGCTAGTGGGTGGTTTGGCAGGGGACAGGGTGCCAGTGGGGACAGAGTTCTGCAGCTGGGGGCAGGGGAGAGGGGACAGGGTGCTGGGAGGGCAGAGGACAGGATTCTGCAGCAGGGGACAGAGTGCCAGTGGGGACAGGGTTCTGTAGCAGGGTGCCAGTGGGGACAGGGTTCTGGGAGTGGGGACAGAGGTCTGTGGCTCGGGACAGGGGAATGGGGACTGGGGAATGGGGACAGAGTTCTGAGGCTGGGGAGAGGGAGCTGGGGGCGGGGTGCCAGTGGAGGCAGAGAGTCCCCTGCATCTGCCTCTTCCCAGGATTCCTCCCCCACCCCCTCGAGGGAAGCCAGCATGTGCCTCCTCCGGGCCCGACTCCCCTCCCCCCCCGGGGCTCAGGGAAACCCCGCGCACACCTGCCCTGGGGCCAATTCACCCCTCCTGCGCCAGTGCAGGGAAGTCGCCGTGCTCCTCCTCTGGGGCCAATGCCCCCTCCTGCAGCGTGCCCAGCAGAGCAGCCAGTGCACTTCCGGAAGTGGCACTAAGCTGCGGGACTTCCGTCCACCTGTGGGAAGCCGGCACTACCTCTATTTTTGCTGGAGGTAGGTAGTGGGGCTTCTCGGGGGTGGGGGGAAAAATGGGGGAGGGGACAGACAGCTCGCGATCGACCTGTTGGTGACCACAGTTCTAAAGTTCACCACTGAAGTTCAACTTTTACCCAGTTGAACTTCAATGGTCAATTTACCAATTCTCTTGTTGCATAGGGAAAGTTGTAACAGCTATCAAGAAATATCTGAATTTATAGTAAAGAAATGCTGAGGAATGCATGATGAAATGGTTGATTCTGATGGGCAATTTTTAATGGACCTTTCAAGGCCTTCTTTTAGATGCTGTTACCATGTATCACAATATTAACCTGGAGGACTGAACTAAGGCAACTCCCACAAAGCTGGCTTCATATTTTTCATTTTTGATATTTTGGGGCTTCACACTGCATGTGTGAAGGAAACTGCTGTCATAAGCGTGACTTCCTCAAACTTACAATAGACCAAAACTTTTCACTTACATGTACAGGGACTATGTTTTAGAGCTTCAAGACATGTTTCACACCTGAGGCAGCAAGACAGAACAATAATGATATACAACAAGGTAAAGGGAAAAGGACTTGTAATCTTTCAGACCAGCAAGACTCATGATCAGAGATTGACGTTCTTAGTTCCCTGGAAGTTAAAACCATGCCTGATAAGTTTCCTTGTACCTGAGGATCCTGGTGGCATGAAGTACCATGACAGTTACTTAATTTCCTGATCCTTTGATTGCATTTACAACTCCTATGTCATATGAATCTCACAGGCATTAGAGCTGATGAGTTCTAATTATTTTTTATCTTTTTCCCTCTTATTCTTTGGCATGTGTTTATTAGTTGGGAGATGGCCCAGCCTTATTATTATTTTAGAGTGTGAATGGATGGCTGAATGCATGAGTTTATTGCTGAATGTGAAGATCCCATGAGGAAGCACCAGTAAGGACAGTCCCCAAATTTAAGTAGCACTAATGAGAACAAAAGAAAGAGACTTTGTTGAGTACTTCCTGTCACATCAGTGAAAACATGTGCACGTGGACTCATCCCATCAGCTTGAACTCTGGGGGAAGGAAATAAAAATCCCTGACAAGAAGAAACCAGGTCTTTAGGGGGCCTGGACTCTGAAGGGAAAGGATTACTAAGCAAAACCAAATGATCCCCAGGGCTTGGCTGGGTTAGCCCTGAAAGGCATATATAGCTTAGTATCAGAAGGGTAGCCATGTTAGCCTGGATCTGCAAAAGCTATGTATGCTGAGCTACAGTTCATCTGCAAAATTTGACACCATCAATTTAGGATTAAACAAAGACTGTGAATGGCTAGCCAACTACAAAAGCAGTTTCTCCTCTCTTGGTGTTCACACCTCCAGATCAGCTGCTAGAAGTGGGCCTCACCCTCCCTGACTGATTTAACCTCGTTATCACAAGCCTTATTCTGGCCTGCCTAGTTATACCTGCCTCTGGAAATTTCCACTAATGCATCTGACGAAGAGGGTCTTTACCCACGAAAGCTTATGCTCCAATACATCTGTTAGTCTATAAGGTGCCACAGAACTCCTTGTCGCATATACAGCTTGTTTATTTATTATAGAAGCTTCTAATATTTTTTTAAACTTAAGACTTTAACTGGTGTGTAAGTTTATCTGATTTAAATAACTCATTTCTGAGTAAATAACTCATTTATTTTTCATAGTTAAGAAAACTTTAGTTAATTATAAGATTGTCAACAAGTGTTCTCATGGGTGAAAAATGTACAGTGCCATTTATTGACCTGGGGGAAGTGACTGGTCCTTTGGGATTGGGATTAACCTGAGTCATGTTATTTTTGACGTGAGGGACCATCTATCATGAAGATAAGCTTGCCCAGGTAACAAACAGACTGGGGTAGGTTAGGGGATCGCCTGTGACTCCATGTTTAGCTTGTTATAGTGCCTGAGGAATTTGTACCTGATATGTGACTAGTGAAATCTAACTATTAAATTCACAAACTAGTGCATATTTATAGCAATATGATCAAGCTGTTTCTGGGCGAAGCCATCATTTTATCTCCGTGTCAGTTTATCTCTTTCTTTGCATAGAAACAGTGAATCCACAATGCAAAGATGGTTTAGGTTGTAAAGCTTAGCAAAATGGTCTTCATTGTCCATCTGCCCTTGTATGCTATATCTGTCCATAATGTTCTCATATACAATATTAGTGTCACAAACCTGTGCATTTAGCTCTTCCATGAAGATAAAAAAGTCATATGTATAGATGTTGACAAAGATGCCCTGCAAGCTTACAATTTGATTTTTCCAACACTATCATTTGTTGGTGTAACACAATCTCTGTGACTTTTTGCAAGGTTCATTACAAAGCATACAATCAATATTCTAGAGCAGCGGTTCCCAACCTTTTCCAGATGGGGACCCATTTTGACAATTCAGGAAGACTTGTGACCCAAGGCAATTCAAAAACGGGGGGAGGAAGGAGGTCAGAGCCACCGGGGAGACACTTGGCGACCCTTTAGAAATGTAATGGTGACCCGTATTTGGGTCCCAACCCGTAGGTTGGGAAACCCTGATCTAGAGTTACAGATTTCCATTCTTCAGAACTTTAGCATCTTCCTTTATTTGTAATAGGGCTGTGCCTACCTGGTGTTTTTCCATCTTCTCTTCCAGATTATAATACAGGGGTGTGCAATAATTTTTGAAGGGGCCACTTCACAAATTTCTGAAGTGGCTCTGGGCCACCCCAGATGGGTTGGGGCCTCAGGCAGAAGGAGCTGAGTGAGGACGCTTTCTGTGCACCCTGATTGGCCTGAGGGTAGGAGAGCACGTGAAGTCTTTGCCGCTCCCACCCCCTGGCACTGAGAGAGAACTGCCAGCTGTTTTGAATAGCTGGTGGTTCCCTCAAGGCACCACATACTCCTGGCAGTGGGAGGAGACTATGCGCCCTCCCTCCCCCGGACAATCAGAGCCTGGAGGCGTGGGAGCGCACCAAGTCTCTTGCCTCTTGCCCCCATCCTGAAAGGGGCATGCGGTGCAGCGTGCCTCTGGCGGGGGGAGGAGACCTTGCGCACTCCCCCATCCCCAGCTCTCAATTGGCCTGGGTGTCAGGGAGCAGCAGGGTGGCTGCGGGCCCGATCAACTCGTTTGGTGGGCTAGATCTGGCCCGTGGAGGCTTTCTTGCCCACCTCTGCTATAAAACCATCACATCTAATTTACGTCATCCAGTCCATCTTATCACACACTGTTCAAGTATACGTAGGCCAAAAGAGTTATATTTCTGTGATAAACTTTATCAGCCTCTCTTTGCTCCAAAGCATTCTAATATTCCATAATCCAATTTTTGTCCGAGTATTAGCTGTAAAGATATATCATTTCAGAAAAACTTCTGTGCAACTTTGATTCTCCATCATTACAGCATTGGCAAGATTTACTGGTTAGCCAGTATTATTTTATCTTAAGTTCAATAGATTGTGGTTTTTAGCAATTTTATGTCTACTTGCTAATCTGTGACAAACTCTTCTTGTATCTCAGTGCTGCCAGAAATAGGGTATGTCTACATAGCAGCATTATTGTGGAATAACTAACGTTATTGCAAAATAACATCGTGCGTGTCTACAAGCCTTTATTCCGAAATAATATTGAGCTGGAGGACTTCTTATTCGGACTCATGGTAACCCTCATTTCATAAGGAGTGAGGGAAGTCAAAGGAAGTGTTCTTTCCTTTGACTTCCTGCTGTGTAGATAGCGCCAAAAGCCAAATTAAGCTATTTCGACTTCAGCTCCACAACTGATGTAGATGACGTTGCGTAGCTTAATTCGACTTTAGCCTTGCTATGCAGACGTATCCATAATGAGCTGGAGCTCATTTAAACAGCTAAAACTGGGGATGCACTATGTGACTCATAGTGTAATGTTCTGAAATACATATAGAGAGGCAGACTACAGGAGAAAATAGCACATCTCTAATACAGTGGTCTCACCATATCCCACAAGCCTGCATGTACAAACACAAAGTACTGGAATTCAGGTAACTGTACAAACATTACTTGCATGTCTAACGATCTTCACAACTAAAAAGTAATTAAACGAAAATCATTAATAAAAAAAATCAGAAGGTAAATTATTTCTAAAGATTGTAAAATGGAGCAACTGTATGAAAAGGTACGGCAAGATTGATATTTGCCTGGGGAAGATAACTACTCAGATGGTGTGACAGTTCTGAAAACTATCAAATTCTGATGCTTATCTAAATCAAATCTTTGGTATCTGTCCGTCATCATCAAAACCTTAAATAATGACACTATAACAAACAACATATTTAAGAGAAGAAAAAACACACAATCACCCTACCTATAAAGTTAGAGCTACAGGAGAAGTCTCTGAACAAGAAAGTTCATGTTGAGAAACACCACTTTCTCCCAGGTCTACTGTCAAAATACAAAATTACAGTGAAGCCCACTGTAATATTTCTTCATCAGGTTGTATTCAGGCTCAAATCCTTAAGTGTCATTTTCTAGCTCTATCACCTTAAACGTTTTCAAAATATTTTTTCTTGTGGAAACTTAATTTTGTGTACATCATAGAATCACAGGATTGGAAGAAACCTCAGGTGGTCATCAAATTCAACCCCCTGCTAAAAGGAGGACAAATCCCAACTATGTTTTGTGTAATATATACGTGAATTTAGAAATCTATTCAGATTAATGGTCTATGCCAGTGTTTCTGAAAGCGTACCGCAGAAACACTTTCAGAAACACTATAGCTGACTACCCTGGTTTGTTTATGTACCAGCACTGCGGCCAGAGCCTCACAGCTACCAATGGCTTTGTTTCGTCCTTTGCAGCCAAGGGAAGCAGTGGCCAGGCCCACGCCGTTCCTGCAGCTCCCCTCGGCTGCAAAGGACGAAACAGAGCCAATGGGAGCCGTGAGGCTCCATGGCCATGGCCCCAGTACATAAACAAACCGGGGCGGCCAGTTAAAGTGTTTCTGAAAGTTTTTCCATGGTACACTTTCAGAAACACTGGTCTATGCAAACATATAGACTGTGTATCTCAATTTCATTTCCTCCAGGTAGCAGGATTATATTTAATTTGAAAAAAATCCCACCCTTCTAAAACATAAATTGCACAAGCGTAAGTAACATTTTAGGTTTAAAAATTTTATTAAAATTCTATTACATTTTAGGGAATTAAATGTAAAAAAGTAAGATGATAGAATAGAATATTCTATGGATTACAATAAATTAAAATTGTTTAAAACGGTACTTTTAGTTTAAATGAAAGTTGTTATTTTTCAACTGCTATCTCCCATTTAAAAGGTTTCTTATATTATGGCATCAGACTAAATCTTGCAACATTCCGCTATCTTTAAAAAATTGTTTTTTGTATTCTACCATTTAATCCTTTCTTATTTTTTAAAAATTTAACTACAGGTTGGACCTCACTGGTCTGGCACCCTCAGAACTTAACCAGTCCCAAATGAGGGGATATACCAGAGAAGGGAAGGTCCCTCCCTTCATGGTCTGAGCTAGGGATTGAGCCTGCTCCCACTGCTGCCTGAGCCCCTGGGGCTCTCTAGATGCCGCTGGTCCCCCTACTGCTAGGGCTGGAGTGCCACGATTAGAGCTGTTCAACCAGAGCAGAGTTCTGCAGCTGCATGGCTCTGTGGCCCTGGCCAGGGAGGAGGGATGGGGCCGGAGCTCCATGGCCTGGGCCGGAGCACCATGGCTGCTGGTTGGCCTGAAACAATATGGGTCCATTAATTGATCTCAGAGTCACGATGTTGTTTCAGGCCAATTCCACAAGCCAAATACACAGGGAAACCTTGGAACTTAACTTCATTTCCAAGTTTGGGAGCCATCACAAAGGTATGAATAAAGACATTACCTAGCTAGCACACTACCTTTCACATCCTAATAACTTAACCAACCAAACAATGAGTACTTAAGAACAACTTGCACCTTCTCTATCAGCTTTTTGCAACATGAACACTCTAATTCACTATTTTTCCCCCCTTCCTTCTCCCTCCTTCCCATCCCTTATTTATTTTGGAACTGGACTTTGAACACTCCATTCATCTGAAGAAGTGGGTTGCACCCACAAAAGCTCATGATACCATCTACACGTTTTGTTAGTCTTTAAGATGCTGCTAGACTATTCATTGTTTTTTAAGTTTTTCCAGTTACAGATTATCTCAGCTACCCCTCTGAAGATCTCAAATATAGTCAATACTGATGATAGCTCTATGCAATTTAATGTTGCAAGAGTAAATTCTAAACGTTATTAGTAGTATTTCACCTGATTGCCTAATATTCTGATGTTTATATCCCAATCTATATTTTTGATTGTTAGAGGACTGCTCTTGTGACTCTGGTAGAAACCACCAGAGCAGCACAAGGAAGCAGACAATCAGAATCCCTGCTGCTCTGTCACCAAAAGGGAAGCTTACTCATCACGTGCAGTAACTGGTGTTCGAAATGGGTGTTCCTGTGGGCGCTCCACTGTAAGTGTCTTGGCACTCCTACTTTGGAATTGGAATTTTTTAGCAGCAGTACCACCCCCCTGCGTGCCGGCACGCATGCGTAGCACTGCCTGCGCCATAGCTGACACGTGCCCCATCAAGTGTCCATCCATTCTTTCTTTACCATGGAGAGATGTTGCAACTCCGAAGCAGAAGGGAGTAGGGTGGGTTGTGGAGCTGGAAAACCAGTTACTGCACAAGGTGAGTAACCATACCTTTCTTCTTCAAGGAGTGTCCCTGTGGGTGCTCCACTGTAGATGACTACAGAGCAGTACCTTCAGCTTTTTGAAGGAAGGGCTTTGGACCTGAGTGGTGGATGGCGGCAAGGACTGCTTCCCTGAAGGTGGAACACTGTGAAGCATAAGTATCTAGAGCATAATATTTTATAAATGTGTGGACAGAGGTCCATGTTGCTGCCCTAACAAATGTCCTTGATGATCATGTTATGCAGGAAGGCCTAGAGGTGGCCATTGCTCTGGTGGAATGTGCCTGAAAACAAGTTGGAAATGGCACCTTATTGACATGGTAGCACTTTTAAAAAATGAATAGCAAACTGTATTAAAGTCTCTGTTTTGAGATCGCATGACCTTTAGAGTGGCCAGCTATAGAAATGAAGAGCCTAGGAGAGCGCCCGAACTGTTTCATTCTATCTAGTCAGAAGGCAAGCGCCCACCGAATGTCAAACGAGTGGAGTCATGCTGCATTGGTGTCCAGATGAGATTTTTGGTGAAAAACAGGTATTATATAGGCTCGTTAAGGTGGAAATGTGAAACTATTTTTGGGAGAAATTTGCGATGTGCCCTTAAGACTACTTTGTCCTTGTATTTATTTATTTATTTATTTAAATATTTTTACCCTGCCTCTCTACTAGAAATATTCGAGGCGGCTTACAACATGTTTAAAAACACAATACAGATATATATAAAAATTTAAAATTCGAGACCCCAGAAGGACATAAAACCTGCTAAAAGTGTCTCGAGGGGAGGAACACACACACACACACACACACAGACTCAAACACCAATAAAAGCATGAGTAAAAAGGGTAGCTTTAGCCTGATGCTAAAACAATGCTAACGTTGGCACCATGCGAATATCCTTAGGAAGAGAATTCAATTCCACAGCCTAGGAGCAAAAGCGGAGGAGGCCCTGTTCCGTGTAGATGTTAATCTTATCTCCATAAGTGGGGGAACATGAAGCAGAGCCTCCCCAGCTGACCTCAATCCCCAGGTAGCTTCATATGAGAGAAGACGGTGTGGCCATCCACAACCTCATGCTCACTTGAAATAGCCATCAGGTGTACCTTTATTGATGAGTTGGAATGATTCTGTTTCTTCAGTGAAAAAAGGTATTTAAGATCGTCATCAACTGTGTGGAATGAGGCTGCAGTGTTCTTTGGTTTGCCCACTTAAAGAAACCAGTGTTCTTTGGTTTGCCCACCTATTCTGCAAATAGGTCTTTCTTGTAGTGTATTTGTGACAATTTAGGATTATATTGTGAACTTCCTCTAACCTGTGGGCTGCTGAGTATTCATTCCTGATGGAACCAGGCCTAGAGATGAAATCTGTGTATGTCTGGATGGAGAACTCAACTGCGATCCCGAGATCGTATGCCAGGCCATTGTGAAAGAGGAACTGAAGAAGCCGCTGACAGTTGTAACAGGTAAGGGAACCAGGCCTGCTTGGACCATGTGGTTGCTATGACGAGGACTCTGGCCTTTTCCTGCTTTATTTTTTGTATGACCTTGCCAAGAAGGGGAGGGGGAGGAAAAGCATATAGAAAATTGAGAGACCAGCTCATCATGGCATCCCCTATGGAGCCCCTTGCCCAGCCCTTACCTAGAACGATACTTGGGACATTTGGCATTGTATAATGTGGCAAATAAGCCTATTTCCGCAAAGCCTCACCTCAGGGAGGTGGAATGTAGGGTCTGGGTATGTATCTCCCATTCATATTTCTGATGAAATATGCAGCTTAGATGGTCTGAGGTGATGTTTTGCTTACCTAGGAGATATACTGCTGATATGGTGAGTTCGTGATGAATGCACCACTGCCACAGTGTTGCTGCCTCTTTCCAGAGAAGGTATGATCTTGCCCTGCCTTGGCGATTTGTGTAGAACATGCAGATGGTATTGTCAGAGTATTCTCACTGACTTGCCCTGGATTAATGAGAAAGTAGTCGCATGCTCTTCTCACTGAGCAGAGTTCCAGGATGTTGATGTGTAGGGTTGACTCTACTGGCATCATCTTCCCTGGGCATTGTGCTCATTGGTGTGTGCACTCCAGCCCTCTTAAGAAGTATCTGTGGCTATGTTTATGGCTGGAGAGGGGGGTGTGTTTGCTGAAATGGGACCCGAGCAGAGGTTGTCAACCTGTAACCACCATGGCAAGTGATTCTCTGACTCTCTTTGTGGGGCTCAGTATTTTTTTGCATATGGTGCTTGTGAGGTCAAAAGTATGTATGGAGCTGGATCTGGAGATACCTCATGCGTAGCCTGGCATGAGAAACCACATATGTGGTTGCAGACATATGACTAAGAAGCTGAAAGCACTGTCTGGCCGACACTGTGGGGCTGTCTATAACAGTTCTCACTAGAGCCACCAGTACTTGGAACCTCTATAGTGATAGTCACGCCTGTGCATTTAAGCAATCCAATGTGGTCCCTATGAACTTGAACTCCTGGGATAGAGTGAGGTGTGATTTTTGTGTGTTTATTTGAAGTCACAGATTCTGAACAGTTGGATTGTTTTTGCAGTGGACTGAGTAGCCTTGTGTTTTGTATATGCTACAATTAAACAATTGTCCAGGTAAGGGAAGATTATTGTGCCCCCCTTTCTGAGATGTCCAGAAGGGGTCTCCAGCCCCCCGATTTTTTGGAGTGAAGTAGTATCTTGAGTAGAAACCCCTTCCCCTGTGATCTGTTGGTACAATCCCTATTGCCCCATCCGGAGTAATCTGTTTATCTCCTGTTGTAGCAGTGACTCATGAGAGGGGGCCGTGAAGAGGGATGGGGAAGCAGGTTGAGTGTGATGAAGGGTAATATGAGGCCTTTCTGTGTGACTTCTAAGACCCAACTGTCTGTTGTAACAGTGGCCCATGTGTGGTAAAAGGGCTGAAGACAAAACTGGTATTGAGCAGTTGTTGGAAATGATGTTGAACCCTTAACCAGATGTTCAAAAGGTTTGCTGCCCATTGGTGGACTGGGACACGGTGGGTTGGTCTTGCTCCTGTCTGCACTTTTGTTGTCTCTTCCTCCTCTTTAGGTCATAGCTTCTTTGGGAGGAGTATGAGGACAATGCTCTGCCCCGAGGTTCAGTTTCTTTTTGGGTTGGGGAACATATATCCCCAGCATCTTTAATGTCACTCGTGAGTCCTTGAGTGAATGTAATGAGGCATCTGTGGTGGTGGTGACCTTCAAATGGCAGGTCCTCAATGGTGTTCTGTACCTGCCTAGGGAATCCAGAGGGGAGCAGCCAGGAGACACACCACGTGACTATTGAGGATTGTGCGGTGGTATCAGCTCTTTTTGATGTTGGCAAGATAGAAGCTGGTGTTTGCCATAAGATTTTTGCTGGGTCCAGTATGGTCTTGTTTACTGGCAGGACTATTTTCAATGAAGGCAAGGCCTGTACCGGTAGTACAGATAGTATATCGATCAGTTTGTGCTGTGTCTCAGGAACCTCAACCAATGAAATGTTGAGCGTATTAGTCACTCTCTTGTATACATCTTGGAAAGACTTGAAGTCTTCCCCCACAGTTGGTGGAGGGGACGTTATCATCTCATCAGGAGAAGATGATGAGATGTGTGAAGGAGGTAATGTGTCTTCTAAGTTGAGGTGCTGGGGTTTGAGCCTCCATACTACTGAAAGGATCCCATCTATGCCAAGGTTGTGAGAATGGAATGGGAGGGAGCCATGGAAAGGGTTGCCACATCTGGGGCTGAGCCAGCTGCTGCTGTTGTATCTTCTCAACTGGCTTTGCTGACGAATGTCATGGGGAGAATGATCTCTTCATCACTGTCTACTGGAGAAGGGGCGGGGCCAAGCTTGATGGCGTGGCAAGCCTGCTTGGTCCCTCCAATGTTGGTGTGGTATTGTTATCGAATAACGGTGTGCCCAGTACCAATGCTATTGCTAGATCTTGGTGGGTAGTCAAAGGCCTTGGTGGAGCGAAGGTCAGTACCGCCGGTGCAGAGGATTGAGGTTGCTGCATTAAAGAGTCTGCCCATGCCCTAGATGTGGGTTGGTACTGGGGAGACTTCGGTACATTGGGGCCGTACCGACTTGGCAGCCCTGTACTGGTGGTTCCGGGCAGCCCTTGTCCACGCTGCGCTGAGGTGGTTTGGGAACCGTTTTTGTCAGTACCAACAGCGCAGTGGCTATTCTCTTTGGTTTGGGTGCTGAGACTGCAGGGAATGTGTCTTTGGCAGATGTTGCCCCTTGGGGTTTGCCCATACCAGACTTCCCTGGTATCTGTGCATCCTCAGCAGCCTGCTCCTTAAGTGATGGAAGACTTGCCTTGGGGAGATGATTCCTTCAGTGCCCTCTTTGTAAAGAGTGTTTTCTTTTGGCTGTTTTCTTGGGTAGGGCCTCCCTCGATGCAAAGGGTCCTTGATCCAAAGTCATCATGGGTGAGGTTCAGGCATGGGAGGTTTGGGGCGCCAGTTCCGAGGCTGGTCTCTATCTTCTCCATGGTGGCCCAGGCATGGGCATGCCCCGTCTGAGATGGGGATAGATATTCTTCATGTCAGGCACTGTTTAAATCCTGGTGAGCCAGGCATGCCTACCCTTTCCTAACAACTATAAATTATGAACAGTCGAAAACAAAGATTTTTTTTTTTATTATAACTAACTATTCACTCAGGAGGGGAAAAACCATGAACAAGGATCTGACTAATTAACAACAACTAACTCTATAAGTATCTAAGGTAGAACATGGAACGCTGCTGTGTTCCAACCAAACCGGGAGTGGTTAAGAATAAGCTGATGGATGACTGACAGCACATGTGTGTCAGCACGTTCGCTACAGTGTGGGAGGTACCGCGTCGGCACCCTGGGCGGGGGTAGGGAGGAAGGTTACTGTTGGTAAAAAGGTCCGATTCCAAATGCAGAAGTGCCAAGACACATATAGTGGGATGGCCACAGGGACACACTTCAAAAAAGAACATACTGTTCCCCTTCACCTTTCCCCCATAAGGTAATATCCTAGGAGATGTACATTTAGGAAAAATTGCTAAGTTAGCAAGAGAAGGCCTTCTGGGAACCTCCCTCAATTCGCTGTTTCATTCCTGCCACTGTATTTTAGAATCAGTGTTACTATTCTCCGGGGCTCTATGCACGAAAGACATCCAAATCAAATTATTTGTCGAGCTGTCTTTAACAAAATACTATTTTAGGACTTGTTTAGTAATTAAACACCATAAACTTTGTTCTTATATTCATATCAGGAAATATAATCATGAATACTAGATGAACAGGCATGGTGTAGAAACTGACAAAAATCTTATCTCCATAGACACTAAAATTAAACTGACAAGTGTTATTGTTGCCTATTATTTTCTCTGTTGCCTACTTCATTTGAGGCTGCTTTTGTTAGAACTTGAATCTAAAGTTCACAAAAATAGACTGGCAATTATTAGGTCATTAAAATGGACTTATATATCATAGTACCATACTGAAAGGTTTCACAAGGAAAGCCTATTGTATCTAATATATTTCATGGTAAATCAGTATTGTTAGTCAACCATTTTCAAGCAGACTTTATGCCAATGTCTAAATCAATGTTCCCTCTAATCTTTTCCATCCATGTGCAGAATAAATTTTATGTGCACTGAGACATGTGTGAATGTGCACGTAGCTGTGGGTGCTCCGTGAATCAGCTGGCCAGCTCCTGAATGGCCCCACAAGTGCACAACTTACAGGGAACACTGATCTAAAATCAATACAAACAAGAATTGTTCCGAAGTTGGTTTGTGAGGGCATTCCCTAATCCCACAGTATTTTATTACACTAAATGCAAAACAATTACTTTTCTATATGTTTCCTGAAAATTTTGGATTCCTGATTAGACTAAAAAACTTTAATAAATATCATACCATCAAGACTGCATAGTTACTCAGGGAGTAGCACTGAATGGTGGTAATGTTTTCATCAGAAGAGATAATGTGACATCCATCAGACTTCCATCCTCCCTGTCCATTGAGTAGATCAAAGTCCCACTGTGCTGCAACAGCATCTGCTCCATGTGCAATACGTCGCAATGTCACATTAATAGCAATGTGGTGACTGGCTAGGCTTAAACCATCTGTTTAAAAAAAAATTAAAAGTATGGAATTGATTTTATACAAAAGTGTATAAATATTTAATTTTAAACACATTGCAAATAGAGGTTGGACCTCCCTGAGACTTGATCATTCCCAAATGAGGAATTTTGCCAGACCAGGGAAAGAACGGTTACCTCATAACTTGTTCTTTGAGATGTGTCACTCATGACCATGCCATGTGGGTGTGGGTGTGTGCGTGCAGCATGCACATGTTGTCTGAAGTTTTTCCCTTAGCAGTATCTGTTGGGACAGCAGGGGAGCCCCCTGGAGTGGCACCGGTATACCGGCCAATATATACCCCTGCTGGCCCTCTACCCTCTCAGTTCATTCTTACTGGACTTCTCCGAAGAAGGGGAGGCGGGCGGGATTTGGAATGGACATGAGCAACACATCTTGAAGAACAACAGTTACAAGGTAAGTAACCGTTCTCTCTCCTTTGAGTGATTGCTCATGTCCATTCCACATATGTGACTCCAAAGCAGAAACCCCAGGAGGCGGGGTCCGAGTTCTAACCTTCTACTGAATGGAAAGCAGCCCTACCCGGGGCAGCATCCTCCCTAGCTTGATGCGTCGGGGCGTTATGATTGGCAAAGGTATGGACGGAGGACCAAGTGGCAGCCATACAGATGTCCAGGATTGGGTCCTGAGCCACAAAGGCTGTGGAGGAGGCCTGTGCCCTCGTAGAGTGAGCCACGAGAGGAGGGGCTGGAACCTCCGCCAGCTCGTGGAACTTAATACATGCCGTGATCCAGGAGGATATCATCTGCGCCGAGACCAGCTGCCTTTTCATCCGCTCAGCAATGGCAACAAAGAGCTGTGGCAACTTGCGGAAGGGTTTCATTCTCTCTAAATAAAAGGCTAGAGCCCTCCTAACATCCAAAGTGTGTAATGCTTGTTCTTTCCCTGATGCATGGGGCTTGGGATAGAACAAGGGTAGGAAAATACCCTGAGACACGTGGAATTTTACATCACCTTAGGCAGGAAGGCAGGGCATAACCTAACCTTGTCCTTCAAGAAAACTGTATAGGGAGAGTCCGAAGTGGGGCCCTTAACTCCGACATGCATCTGGCCGATGTGATGGCCACCAACAGGGATACCTTATAGGACAGGTGTAGTAATGAACATGTTGCCAGGGATTCAAATGGAGTCCCCATGCGTCTGGATAGGACAAAATTGAGATCCCTCTTCAGAATAGGCTGCTGAACATGTGGGTAAAGTCTGTCCAGGCTCTTCAGAAACGTATTTACCACTGGGTCCGCAAAGAGAGTCTTACCCCTGGCCTCTGGGTGAAAAGCGGACATAGCTGCTAGGTGAATCTTAATCGAGGAGGAGGACAATTGCTGAAGCCTAAGATCAAGGAAGTAGTCCAGGACTAAGGGGACTGAGGCATCCATAAGAGAAACTCCTCTGTGAGTAGCTCAGATACAGAACCGCTTCCACTTGGCCAGATATGTCACCCTAGTGGAAGGCTTTCTACTGTCTAACAGAACCTCCTGCACCTGCTCCGAGCACTGAAGCTCTGCCGCCGTCAGCCACGGAGCTTCCATGCCATCAGGTGCAGGGAGTGCAGGTCCGGATGGCGGAGCCTGCCAAGATCCTGCGTAATTAGATTCGGGACCAGGGGGAGGGCTAACAGCCGCTCGCATGACAGGCTCAGGAGGGTCGAGAACCAATGCTGCCTGGGCCACACTGGAACGATGAGAATCAGGGATGCTCCAAACTCCCGCACTTGTAGGAGCACTCTGTGGACTAGCGGGAAGGTGTAGAGCGGGCCCTTGGACCAGGAGATGAGCAGTGCGTCCCCCAGGGAGTTCCTCCTCAGTCCCATGAGGCAACAGAATTTTGGGCACTTCCTGTTCTGCCGAGTGGAAACAGATCCAGACGGGGAAACCCCCACTCGCGGAAGATGCGAGTGGCCACATCCCCTCCGAGGTACCACTTGTGAACAGAAAAGGACCTTCTCAAACGGTCCACCAGGGCATTCTGGGAACCCAGGAGATAGGAGACCATCGGGTGAATATCCACCCCAATGCAGATATCCCACAGGTGAAGCACTTCCTGACACAGGTGAAGAGAGCAGGCTCCGCCCTGCCTGTTGATGTATGAAAGCACTGATGTGTTATCTGACAAGATGAGGAATGACTTGCTCCTGAGCCAGGAATAGAAGGTGACACAGGCAAGGTGGACTGCTCGTAGCTCCGACATTGATGTGCAGAGCGAGGTCGGCCCGGAACCACATACCTTGCATCTGCATCTCTCCCAGGTGTGCCCCCCCAACCAGTGTCTGATACATCCGTCATGAACCAGAGGGACGGTATGGGTCTGGAGAATGGGACTCTGCGGCAGACCTCCTTCTCCTGGGTCCACCAGTCCAGTGAGCAAAGGATGTTGGGGGAAACGGTCACCACCCTCGCCACATCTGCAGTGGGCGCATGCGGAGCCTGGTGTGCTGTATGACATAGGTGCACGCAGCCATCAGACCCAGAAGATGCATGCAAGCCCTGGCTGCGGTTACAGTGAACGCTTGCATGTCCTGAACCATCAACTTGATCGCCAGGAAGCAAGACCTGGGGAGGGAGGCCCTTGCTGATGTGGAGTCTAGATTGCTACCTACAAACTATCACCAGGGTAGGCACTAGGGTCGGTTTGGCCACATTCAGGAGCAGGCCCAGCTCCCAGAAGAGATCTTGGGCCAGAGTGATGTGGGCTCGCACCTGACTCTCAGATCGGCCTCTCAAGCCAGTCGTCCAGATAAGGAAACACCTGGATGCCCCTTTTTCTCAGAGCACCAGCGATGACTGCCATGCACTTTGTGAAGACCCGGGGGACCATGGAGATACCAAAGGGAAAGGCTGTGAACTGGTAGTGGTTCCCGCCCACTGTAAAGCAAAGGAACTGACGGTGGGGGGGGGGGGGGGGAATGGAAATGTGAAAGTAGGCGTCCTTTAAATCGAGGGCAGTGTACCAGTCTCCGAGGGCTAGAGAGAGAATGATGGATGCCAGAGTCACCATCTTGAATTTGGTCTTGACGATAAAGGAATTGAGGTCCCTGAGATCCAGGATGGGGCGAAACCTGCCGTTGGCCTTGGGGACCAGGAAGTACCGGGAATAGAAGCCCCTGCCGAAGAACCCGGGAGGGACCAGCTCTATGGCCTCCAGGCTGAGGAGCTGAAAGACTCCCTCCCAGAGAAGGAGCTCATGAGAAGGGTCCCTGAAGAGGGATGAGGTAGGGGGATAGGGCAAGGTAGCCAAATGGAAAGGAATAACATATCCCCTCCCCACTGTTTCCAGAACCCAGCGGTCCAACGTAATGAGTTGCCAGGCCCTGTGGAAAGGAAATAGACGGTCCCAGAAGGGAAAAGGTGAGACTGGTAGGCTGTCCATGGGTGTACCCTCAGAACCCTTGATGGGGCCCCGAGGACTTGCCAGGTGGTCCCTGGCTTTGATCCTGGGGTGGCTGGGGATGGCGCCTGCTGTTTCTCCCATTACCGTTCCTACTGTGTCGACGGGAGAAGTCAGGACTTGTATCTTGCTGGGAAGGCCAAGAACCATTCCTGCCCAAGATGGAGCACCTTTGGGTAGCTGGGGTGTGCATGCCCAGGGACTTTAGCATTGACTGTGTGTCCTTGAGACCATGTAGGCACTGGTCTGTCTGTTCGGAGAACAGTGAGGGACCCTCAAAAGGAAGGTCCTGGATGGTACTCTGAAGCTCTGGGAGCATCCCAGACCCCTGTAGCCAAGAGCTGTGGTGTAGGACCAGGCCTGTGGCCATGGTGCGAGTGGCCTTGTCGACTGCACTGAAGGCTGCCTGAAGCGCCGCCTGGAGACTGCCCTGCTTTCGTCCAAGAGGGCTCTAAATTCGGGTTGAGAGTCTCTGGGGAGCAGATCGGTGAACATGTCCATAGAGGTCCAGGTGTTATAGGCATAGCGAGACAGCAGGACCTGCTGGTTCGCTATGCGAAATTGGAGGCCTTTGGACACGTAGGCCTTTCTGCCCAACAGATCCGTCCTTTTGGTGTCCTTGTTCTTAGCGGTGGCACTTGGCTGGCCTTGCCGTTCCCTTTGATTCACTGCCTGAACAACCAGGGAGCCAGAAGGTGGGTGGGAAAACAGGTATTCGTTGCCCTCATGGGGCACAAAATACCAGTGCTTGGTCTTTTTGTCCATTGGGGGCATGGAAGCCAGGGTTTGCTAAAGGGCCTTTGACATCTTGGCCACTTTCTTGTTAATAGGGAGCACCACTCTGGTAGGGGCGTCTGGATGCAGCATGTCAACCATAGGATTGGAGTCCTCAGACACCCTCTTAGTTTGGACCCCAAGGCTTTGGGCCAGGCGGTGAAGGAGGTCCTGGTGCGCCCTCGAGTCCATAGAGGGCATGTAGGTGAGGGTATCACTCAGGGCCTCATCTGGGGAGGACAATGAAGACCCCTTTTGGCCCTTCTCTGCGGGGGCTACGGTTTGCGAGGGGGCCTGAGAGGTCATAGACAAGGGCGCTACCGGTGGCTGGCTTGGTGGGACCTCACTCTCTGATGGTCGCGGGGATACCTGGCCCGGTGGAAGCAACTGCCCCAATGTGGGTGACCGAGCCAGTGGAGTTGCCGATGGAGGAGCCCTTGACCCAGGGAAGACCTACTCCAGTTTAGAGGCCCAGGGGGTCCAAAAAGGCCACTGGTTAGGTGCCTGTGGAGGCCAGAACTGCTGCATCACCGATATCGGGACTGGTTACACCCATTGCTGCTGCAGGTAATGAGCGGAGGTGCTACGGTGCCATGACTGGTGGTGGGAATAAGACTGGTGCCGAGATCGGGACCTGGATCCCCTTGACGATCAAGTGGACTCTGCCTCTGAGTCAGTTGAGTACTCCGAGGCTGACTAGGGTGGAGCTGTTGCGGGCAACTCTGGTGGTCCTACTGCTGGGTCATGTCGGGCCACCGATTCCAGCTTGTCCTGGTGTCGAGGAAGAGAAGGAGGCGGCATGGCTGAGTCACCATCCTGACCCCTGTCAGGGGCTGGTGCTGAGGTCGGAGAGGGGGACAAATCAACCAAGTCCCTGGCCGCCTCGAAAGCCTCTGGAGTGGAGGGCTCCGGGAATTCCCCCAACAGGTTGGGGTCCCAATGCAGGGAGAGACGTTTGCCAGACCGAGATGATCTGGGCTCGGCGCTGGATGGTGCCATATGCCCCACTGGAGAGCACATGTGCCTTGGGGGTGACCTGTCCCTACTTGACCTCTTCTTCTCAAGCACAGGGGATTGTGACCGGTGCCGAGGTCTGTGCAATGTCGGGGAGTAGCGTGAATGTCCAGACACCTCCTGCACTGAGGCCGGTGTACTCTGAATTCCCAGTGCCAGGTCGGATGTTGGTGCCGGCCGTAAGGCTGCTTCCATCAGGATGATCTTGAGGTGCCACCTCCTTTCCACTTAGTACGCAGTTTAAACGCCCTGCAAATTTTGCAGGCCTCAGACAGGTGGACCTCGCCCAAGCACTTGAGACAGGCCGAGTGCGGGTCGCCACAGGGCATAGGCCTCTGGCACTTCTTACAAGGTTTAAAGCCTTGAGGCCTGGGCATGCCCCGCCACACGTGCTGGGTGCGTGGAGAATGAGGTCCACCGCGGCTCTACGCCAGATAACACTTAACAGTTAATTAACTGATAACTGGAACAATAACAAAGAAACGTAATACTGAGTAACTACTAAGGAGCTTTCTGAGCAAGAGCAAAGGCACATTCCAACGACTGTCACCGGCGGTAAGAAGGAACTGACAGGGTGGAGGGCCAGCAGGGGTATATATTGGATGGTATACAGGCACCAATCCCGAGGACTCCCCTGCTGGCCCAACGGGTACTGCTAGGGAAAAACTTCCAACGACGTGCGCACACTGCGCGCGCACACCTACATGGAATGGACATGAGCAATCACTCGAAGAAGATGATGATTTCTGGCCCCTCTGCCACCTGCCCCCAGCCCAGCTCTGCTCCTGGCCCAGCTGCTGGTCCTGCTGGCCCCATCAGCGGGTCTCCTGGCCCTGCGTTGGCAGACCCCGGCCCCACCAGAGCTCTCTGGCACTCTGGCCACTAGCCTCCTGCAGTAAGCCCAGCTGGGCTTCTGGCCTCTGCAGGGCTCCTGCCTCTAGCCCTCCTTCGGGACGCTCTGGTTCAGGAACATCCGTGGTCCTGCCAGACTACAGATGTTGCCAGACCAGAGAGAGTCCTGGTTTTGAGAGGTTCAATCTGTACTAATTCTGGGTAATGGCCGATACTTAGAGATATGCTAACAAACATTAGCACATCTCTTGAATAGAATTTCAAGATAAGGCTTCTAAAGCTTTGGTTCCCACCCCCCCGCCAAAGATCAATAAAATGTAACAACAAACAAACCTATCTTGGTGAGAATAACTGGTGTTACTACTGTACGTCGTTTCCCATTATCTGCCAGATTTGTTGAATTTCCTGTTGCTGGGAAAAGTTTTCCATTGCGAAATGCAATAAGTTGAAGCTTGAAGATGGATTCATTTGCTGGCCTGATTTCTCTTTTCTGCTTTTGTGTAAAAAGGGAGGGTGGCAACTGAATAGAAGCCTCAACAATCGTGTTCTATAAACAAACAGATTTTTAAGTATTAATGTGTGAACAAACAGGAATTTGTTGGCCTTATTTAGCTACTCCTCTAATTCATCAGTGTTGGGCTTCCTTCCTCAAAACTATCTGTAGGAAACAAAATTTATACAAAAGCTCAGGACTGTAAATCGTAATTTTTCTGACAGAAAAGTGCTTCTAATGATCCACCAAAATAGGATTTAACTAAAAACCTTAACACTCTTTAATCTGAAATTTGCAAATCAATTTTTAAGATGGTGGCACATTTTGGACAGGATTGTCTCACTGATAGCAAGCAAAGCTCAAATTGTTAATAACCAGTTCGTACAGTCATAGGCGGCAACTTCCTTTATATCCAGGGATTGCTCAACCCCTCTCCCCCAATCCCAGACTCCACCTCTGCTCCAGCCCATCCCCTCTCTGTACTGCCCCCTTCCTGAGTGCACCCCATTCACTCTCATCTTCCTCCCTTATACTATCTTCGGTATGCTGTTGAACAGCAGATCTGTGGCTGGTGGGAGGCGCGGAAAGGGGGAAGAATTGATAAGTGGATCCACAGGTGGGAAAAACGCACGGTGTGTGTGGGGGGGGGTGTAAAGGACAGCAGAAGCAGGACTAGAGCAGGAAGACTGAGTTGTTTGGCAAGTGTAAAGGAGTGAGGGGAAGCTGGGGCAAAAAGCAGACAGGTGTAAGTGATAGTGGGTGAAGAGAAGGGTGCAATAGAGGGATCTTGAGAATGGGAGAAGATGGTGGGGTAACAGGTAAAGGAAAGTTAGAAGTGGGGCAAGTGGAAAGAGTTTGGGGCAGGGGCAGAAAGTAGGGTTTAACTGGTAAGGGATGAGGGGCAGTTTGGATAGGGAAAGAGGAAGGGCAGAAGTGTGGTGGGAGACTAGAATTGAGGGAAGAAGGCTCAGGTTGGCATAGCAGAAAATATTAGCACAAGAGCCAGACATGATACTCTTGCACCTTGCTCCATGTTGCCTCCCAGGACTGCTCATATTCATTGAGAGCCACCCCATAATTTTTCCCCTCATAATTCAAGCACTGGGCATTATCTGAAATTCTCGACAAAAGTTATTGGTATAGTATATATCTGTAGTGAAGCTCCAATGTGTTAAGCAAGAATGGCAAATTTATAAGCTGCATTGGACTTTAATCACAAATGTATTTTCTATGGAGTCAGAGTTAAGTATTTTACTCTGTATATAAACAAATGAATCTGTCAAATTTGCTTTCTAGTTTTTACTCCTTCACACTGTCAATATTTATCTAGATATGTATATATCCACAATCACCAAGATTTGAGACACACTTGTTTAGATGTATGTCAAATATTCCCAGTTAACTCAATGTATCTTAAAGATAACTTATTTTAACTTGAAAATTAAGTATAGCATGTATATAGCATACCAAATAAAATTAATTCAACATTAAAAAGAGGTTACCAGGTAATTCAATTTTCATGCTGCTGAATTACTTTGTGAATCCAATATTTTGTCTACACTACATGGTTTTGTTGACACAAGTTAAAGCAACAAAGTAGCAGTGTGGACAATGTCAGTGGTTATGTCGACATAATTGGGCTCCCTCAGTATCCCGCAATTTCCACCCATGACAGGGCTGTTTACTGTTTTGAACCTGACTGCTTCACCAGCATGCGCTTTTCTCCTTTCAAAGCTTTAGGAAGCTTTGACATTGCTCAGTGTGGAGGGCTCACAGAGCTGCTGGGGATTGGGCTCCCAGTAGTGAGGTGGTTGTGGGAGAATTCAGAGGGAATCACAGAACCATTAACGTGGAATCTACAGGCTGCTGTGTTGGAGGCGGGGTCGGAAGAGACTGTTGTGCAGTGCAGAGTCAGGGATGGCTGCTGCTGGGAGGGGAATGTCCCTCTCTCCTAGGTTTAGATGCTCAGACTACTGTCTGAACTTTAAGAGATAGCATGCCAACACACTCTTCCCCAACACACACATTTGTTTCTCCCCCAATATGCTGCCCTTATCACAACACTCTCCCCCACCTCCATATACCTCAACTGAAAAGTGGCTAGCAATCTCGTAGGATGTCTATGGAATGATGAGATTGAGAAATCTGCATCATGTGATGTTGCACATGCTCCAGAACACATTAGAAACCCTTCCAAAAGCACCCTGTGGCCACACTGCACTGTTCCCAGTGTCAATACAAGAGCTCCTAATGTGGATGCGTTCTGTTAACGCAGAGCATGGTGTGGACACACAAGAGTGGTATAACTTTTGTCAACAAAACTCTGTTGGGTAGATATAGTTTAAGAGTATATATTTTTTACATGTAGACACTTCACCATTAAGAATATTTTAACAATGGAAACTTAATTTAAGTTTGCGTCCCAATCAATCACTAAGTAAATCATATAAATC
Source organism: Pelochelys cantorii (assembly GCA_032595735.1). NCBI lineage: Eukaryota > Metazoa > Chordata > Testudines > Trionychidae > Pelochelys > Pelochelys cantorii. The sequence goes on from CM064331.1 coordinate 33,422,693, forward strand.
AACAAAGAAACAATAAGCCAACCTTTAGTGCCAAACTCGACAGTGTATTTGAAACATTGCATTTAAAGCTTAGTTGTTTATCTAGGTTTCCATCTGGATCTCTTCTCCCATAGTCAGAAAGTCCTATACGGTCTGATGTAGCCACTTTCTGAAATACAGTGCATGTCATCCCAGTGAAGCCAGCTGCCTTTATTACGTATGCCTCCAGAGCAATATTTGGAGAGTACTATGTCAAGAAAAATCACATAGACATTAAATAATTTTGTTTTTGTGTCCAGAATCCTTTGAATATTATATCATATTAATTTTATACAAAGGCCAAAAAAGCATTCCGTATCACGGTCAGAGTAATTTGGTTAGAATATTTTTTCTCCCTTTTAGGAATCCCAAATAATTTAGACAATGTCAAAACCTATTTAAAACAATCTATGAAAACTCGCTTTTCAAAATAAATAGAAATGTTTACTTTACATTTATGGAACTTTATACTTACTGTTGAGTAAACTTGTGCCCCGTTTGCTAGTCGATACATAGCTATTCTCTGTAAACATTGTACAATTCTAGTGCAAGCTTTGGCTTCTCTCTGTGACATCCACAAAACACGTTCATCTGCTAGCATAATGTTACTTGCAATGTCCACCATCACATCGCCAAGCTAGTATGGGAAAGAAATAAGAAAACACCAATTTAGGTCATTCATCTTTTGGCACATCAATAAGAAGCATAAGACCCTTTTCAAGCCAGAGTTACTGGAAACCCAATACTACTGTCGGCATCATTAGAAAAAAATAAATACAAAAACAGTTGGCCCCACATCAACCATTATTTGTGAAGTATGAGTTACGGGTAGTGATCAACAGCTCAATGTCAGGTTGGCAGTCAGTTTTTAGCGGAGTGCCCCAAGGATCTGTTCTAGGACCGGTTTTGTTCAACATCTTTATTAATGACCTGGAGGAGGGGATGGATTGCACCCTCAGCAAGTTCGCAGATGACACTAAGCTAGGGGGAGAGGGAGATATGCTGGAGGGCAGGGATACGGTCCAGAGTGACCTGGGCAGATTAGAGAATTGGGCCAAAAGAATCTGATGAGGACAAGTGTGGAGTCCTGCACTTGGGATGGAAGAATCCCAAGCATTGTTACAGGCTGGGGACTGAATGGCTAAGTAGCAGTTCTGCAAAAAAGGACCTGGGGATTACAGTAGATGAGAAGCTGGCTATGAGTCAACAGTGTGCCCTTGTAGCCAGGGCTAATGGCATATTGGGGTGCATTAGGAGGAGCACTGCCAGCAGATCCAGAAAAGTGATTATTCCCCTTTATTCGGCTTTGGTGAGGCCACATCTGGAGTATTGTGTCCAGTTTTGGGTCCCCCACTATAGAAAGGATGTGGACGCATTGGAGAGGGTCCAGCGAAGGGCGACCAAAATGATTAGGGGGCTGGAGCGCATGACCTATGAGGAGAGACTGAGGAATTTGGGTTTGTTGAGTCTGCAGAAGAGAAGAGTGGGGTGCGGGGGGTGGGGTGGGATCTGACTTCCTGAAGGGTGGTTCCAAAAAGGATGGAGAAAGGCTGTTAACAGTAGTGACGGATGGCAGAACAAGGAGCAATGGTCTCAAGTTACAGTGGGAGAGGTCTAGGTTGGAGATAAGGAAAAAGAAGAAGTTACTCACCTTGTGTAGTAACAATGGTTCTTCGAGGTGTGCTCCGTGGGTGCTCCACTCTAGGTGTCGGGTCCATCCCGGCACCACTGGTCGGAAGATTTCAGAGGATATCGGGCTGGACCGCACATGCTCCCTGAGCTGTTGGTCATTTGCGCCTTTTCTAACGTGCGTGTTTCGGCCCCCCTACCAGTTCCTCTCACTGCTCGGTCTCTGAAACAAGAAAGAGAGAAACAACCCCGGAGCAGGGAGGAGGGCGGGATGTGGAGCACCCACGGGGCACACCTCGAAGAACCATCGTTACTACACAAGATGAACAACAACAACTTCTTCTTCTTCGAGTGGCCCCATGGGTGCTCCACTCTAGGTGATTGTATAGCAGTAGCCGGAACAAGAAGTGCTCTGGGTCAATTAGTTTTTAACCGTAGAAAGGACTGCGGAAGCCACCGCATGGTCCACAGCCTATCTTTGCACTATAGCATAATGTCTCATGAATGTAAAGTTGGAAGCCCATGTGGCTACCCTACAAATATCTGCTAGTGGAACTCCTTTGGTGAAGGCGGTAGATGTCACCACTGCCCTGGTCGAGTGTGCTCGTAGCTGAGAAGACAAAGGTCTACCCCGAATAGAGTGGCATGTGGTAATGCATAAGGTGATAAGCCTAGCGATGCGTTGACTGGAGAGTGCAGCATCCTTAGATCGTTGAGCTGTTGATATCAGAAGTCTATCTGTTTGCCTCCACTGGTGGGTTCTGTCTATGTAAAAGGAAAGAGCGTGCCTTATGTCCAGCATGTGCAGCAGGGCCTCCTTATACGAGGCATGCAGCTTAGGATAAAAGGAGGGAAGGACGATCGGCTCGTTGATATGAAACGACGAGGAGACCTTGGGAATAAACGCTGGATGCAATCGTAACATCACTGATTCCTTCGAGAAAGAAATAAACGGGGGATTTGCCATTATCGCCCCTAGCTCGCTGACTCTGCGTGCTGATGTAATTGCGAGTAAAAAGACGGTCTTCATGGTTAACATCTGTAAGGTAACAGATGCTAATGGCTCAAATGGGGGATACATAATTGTATGCAGTACTAAGTCGAGGTTCCACGATGGCGGGGGTGGTCTTCAAGGTGGGCTTATATTGATCAGGCCTTTGAGGAATCGTTTAGTCGTCGGGTGAGAAAACACCGAAGAACCCTGTATCGGGTAATCGAAAGCACTGATGGCTGCCAAATGAACTCTGAGGGATGCCAGGGAAAGTTTCGAATTTCACAGGTGAAGAATGTATTCGAGAATTGGTGTAAAGGAGAAGACAAAAGTTGAACGTTACTATGGAGGCACCAGTAGGCGTATCTGCGGCATTTAGCCAGGTAAGTGTTTCGCGTAGATGTTTTTCTGCTATGTATCAATATGGACCTGACCTGTTCTGAACAAAGTCTCTCATCTTGTCTAAGCCAGTCAGGAGCCATGCTGTCAGGTGTAATGCTTCTAGCTTGGGGTGTAGGAGAGATCCCTGGTCCTGAGAGAGGAGATCTCGGTACGAGGGCAGAGGCCATGGTGGTCGTAGTGACATTTTGTGTAAGAACGGATACCAGGCTTGTCTGGGCCAAGCTGGTGCTATTAAAAATACCATCGCTGTTTCCGTTCTGATTTTCTCCAGTGTTCTGGGGATGAGGACTGTTGGTGGAAAAGCATACAGGAGTGGCTTTTTCCAAGTGGTCAATAGTGCATCGCCGAGAGAGCCCTTGCTGATCCCTGCTCTGGAGCAAAAAAGGCGACACTTCTTGTTGACAGATGTTGCAAAGAGATCTACCAGGACCGTTCCCCATCTGCGGAAAATCTTTTGAAGTACATCCTATCTCATTTCCCACTCGTGGTCTGTGGGGAAGCGTCTGCTGAGGGAGTCGGCAATGACATTGGCTGTGCCAGGTAAGTAGGATGCTGTTATGATTATGTTGTTCTGTATGCACCAATTCCAGTATCGTACCGCCTCGGTGCATAGGGAGCGTGATCTTGCTTCTCCCTGTCTGTTTATATAATACATTGCTGCTATGTTGTCTGTCAACACCCTGACTCTTTTGTCTTTCAGACATGGGAGGAAATGTTTGCATGCTAGAAAGATCGCTCGCAACTCTAGTTGGTTGATGTGAAGACGTCTCTCGGTGTGAGACCATTGTCCCTGTATGTGTTCCTCGCCCATGTGAGCACCCCATCCAGTGAGTGAAGCATCTGACGTTAACTGGACGGATGGCTGAGGTTGGTGAAGCGGTACTCCCACGAGGATGTTTGATGCGTTTGTCCACCATCGCAGGGACCTGTGCATATGGGATGGGGGAGCAACTAATTTGTGGATGTCGTGTCTTGCGGGGACATACACAGTTGACAGCCAGTGCTGCAGATTCCTCAGATGGAGGCGTGCATGCGGGACGACGAAGGTGGCCGCGGCCACGTGGCCTAGCAAACGTAGGCAGGTATGTACTGAGATTGTTGCTGTTTTGCTGAGTAGATTGACCAGGTCTTTTATTGCCTGGAATCTGTCTATGGGCAGATAAGCTTTCGCTGTGTGGGAGTCGAGAACTGCTCCTATGAACTTCATGTTTTGCGTTGGAATCAGCGTAGACTTGTTAGTTTACTATCAGTCCGAGTGAGTTGAAAGTTTCCTTGACTGTTGAAAGCATCTGCATCGTCTCTTGTTGTGATGTGCCCTTTATCAGACAGTCGTCCAGATAAGGGAATATGACGACTCCAAGACGACGAAGGTGGGCGGCGACAACGGCGAGGGTCTTTGAAAATACTCTCGGCGCCGAAGCCAGCCCAAACGGAAGGACGCAATACTGAAAGTGCTCGTTGTTTATGACAAATCGCAGGAATCACCTATGCGCAGGGTGTATGGCTATATGAAAATAGGCATCCTGGAGGTCGAGGGCCACGAACCAGTCATCGCTGTCTAGAGATGGAACGATCGTAGTCAGAGTCACCATTTTGAATCGCTGCTTCCTCAGATAACGATTTAACCCTCGTAGATCGAGAATGGGTCTCCAACCCCCTGTTTTCTTCTGTGTTAGGAAGTACCGCGAGTAGAACCTTTTTCCCTTGAAGCACTCTGAGACCCTTTCTATCGCTCCGATGTCTAACAGGCGATAGGCCTCTTGTAAGAGGTCCTCGTGAGATGGGTCCCTGAAAAGGGACAGGGTAGGAGGGGTGGTGGGGGGAAGGGATGTGAATGGAATGGTGAGTCCGGATTTTATCACTTCCAAAACCCATCTGTTCGATGTTATGGCAACCCATTGATGGTAATAGGGTCGCAGTCGGTGGTGGAAAATGGGATTGGTGTGTCTGACTAGAACAGGAGTGTTCGACGTGCCCTCGACCTGGGAGTCAAACCTGCTGCTTGGCTGTCACTGCATTGTTCGCCCTAGATGTCTGAGGACGTCTGCGCTGCTTCCTCTGTTTGGAGCGGTTTTGATCATACGGACGGTTTTGCTGCCTACGAAATTGGTACTTGTAACGTCTTTGGAATGGCAAATAACGCCTATGGTGGAAAGGTGGAACATACATCCCGAGCGTGCGTAAAGTGGCTCGTGAATCTTTCCCCGTGTGGAGCACCTCGTCCGTCTTCTCTGCGAACAGTTTAATCCTGTCGAATGGAAGATCCTTGACCTTGGATTGTAACTCCTTAGGTACAGCAGCAGTCGCAAGCCATGAAGCTCTTCTCATGGAGACTGCTGTTGCTACTGTTCGTGCCGCTGTGTTGGCCACATCCATGGCAATTTGCAAACGTGCCCAGGCACATGCATAACCCTCCTGCAATATAGATCGGAGAAGTATCTTATGGGTCTCAGAAATTCTTTGAGCAATTTCTGATAATTTCGCGATGTTATCAAAGCTATGATTGGAAAGTAATGCTGTGTAACTTGCAATACGGAAGAGAAGTGTCGAAGAGGAGTACACTTTTCTTGCAAATATGTCTAGTCTCTTTGCTCCTTGTCCGCTGCTGAATTCCTTACTTGCGGGTTTTTTGCTCTTTGCAGAGCCGCATCCACCACCACCGAGTTGGGTTGAGGGTGAGTAAAAAGAAACTCAGTGCCCTTCGATGATATAAAGTATCTCTTCTCAGCTCGCTTACATGATGGAGTAGTGGAAGCCGGTGTGTTCCAGATTTCTGCGGCTGGCTCCAGAATCGCCTCGTCCAACAGTAATGCCACCTTAGATTGTTGTTTAGGGTGCAATTTCTTTAGCAGCTTATACTGCTTTGCTTGCACCTCTGCTAATTGGACCTCCTGTGATTGTGCCACCCTCTTAAAGAGGTCTTGAAATTCTCGGGTATCATCTGGTGGTGAGGAGTCCATTGCAAAAACTGCGTCATCGGGAGAAGACGACTGGATATCCTCTGGGGAAGCTGCTGGCGTCCGCTCATCTGTGTCCGAGATTTGACCCTCTTCAGGTTCCGACAGAATCGACACTGAGGGGGGCACGAGGAGGTGGTCTGGGTGACTGTAACCTTTGGCGATCGGAGACAGGTGGTGAGCGGTGCCTGTAAGACGATGGGCAGCAGCAACACGAGTAAGAATGAGACTGTGATCTGCCCTGCCTCCCAGTGTAATAGCTCCTGTGGTAGCGATAGTCATAATCAGGAGATGATCTTCTGGAGGCATATCTACTCCCATGTCTGCCATGGTGTGATCTGGGAGGGGCATAACTTGGAGAGCGAGATCTGTGAGGAGAAACTTGTCTGTATCTGTAGGAATGGCGAGAGCGGAATCATCGTCGCGGCGAACGCAAAGACCTATGCGCCGAAGAGTAAGGTTCCCTTTCTGATAAAGGATAAGGAGGTGGGGAAGGGGCCGTTGAAAACACAGGAGAAGGAGACAGTGAATGATCCCTACGGATCGACTTCCTAGCTGCTTTTGTAGGAACTGATGATAACTGTCCTCTTGCAGCTGAGGGGTCTCCTGCCATGTTCATATAGATCTCTTCCACTGATAATGAATGTGACTCCTGGGAGGAAGGAGAGGCTGTCTGCAGTCTTGGTGCAGATGCTTGAGGAGGGTGAGAAAGCACTCTCGGTGCCAAGCCGGGCAACTCACGTGGCACCGGGTGTGCTGCGGAACAGCTGAGCAATAGCGGTGCCGGCTGTATTGCCGGTGCCTCCTCGGCGCCCTGCGATGCGGGGCTCTCCCGGTGCCGTCTCTTGTCTGGTGCGGACGGCACACGGTCCTATAGAGCCGTGATCAGCACCATCTCGGTGGCCGCCCAGAGCGCCGACTCCGGGACCGATCCTGGCAAATCCTGCTGTTCCGGGGACAGTGCCTTCTCCGGCGGCGCCGTTGGTGGGGGCCGCTTACTCCCCGAAGAGGTCGCAGCCTGTTTGTGCTCCCTATGGAGAGGGGAGGCTGGTGGCGGGGCGGATGCCATGCGGGGTTTGGCAACTTTAGATGACCGTGGCAGCGGTCGTGTAATTGACCTAACCACCGGCCGGCCATTTTCCGATCCCGATCTGTCTCTCTGACTTATGGGAGGCAGGGGAGCCGCAGGCAGGGAGCGGGCGGGAGAAGCTCTTTTCTTCTTTGTCCCCATCGCTGCAGGGGATAATGCCCTTCTTTTTGGATGCTGTACTGATCCCTGCTGTGAAGTGAGTGATGGCTGAAGAGCCTTATCACATAAAAGAAGTTTCAGCTGCAGATCCCTGTCCCTTCGTGCTCTCGGAGTTAACTTGGAGCAATGAATACATTTGTTAGGGACATGAGATTCCCCCAGGCAGCGAATACAGAGTGCATGCCTGTCAGAAGCCGGCATTGCCTCTTTGCACTGAGTATACCGCTTAAACCCCGGTGATCCGGACATGGCGGTGAAACTGACAAGAAGCGCTTAAGCGCGTAACTGATGAGAAAGATCTTCTTTTGGATTTTTTCCTTTTTTTTGGTGTAGAACACTAACTAAGTAAAGACTAAGAACTAACTAATAGGAAAGATTAACTATTCACAACTTTTTTTTTTTTTTTTTTTTTTTTTAACAGAAGTGCTATGCATCTGAGGAGAGATGGCAGAGCTCCGCCAGCAACTGAGGACAGTTGAGAGGAAGTGGCGGGGAGGGCCGAACCGCGCACGTTAGAAAGGGCGCGAATGACCAACGGCTCAGGGAGCATTCGCGGTCCGGCCTGATATGGCTCTGAAATCTTCCGACCAGTGGCGCTGGGACGGACCCGACACCTAGAGTGGAGCACCCACGCGGCCACTCGAAGAAGAACTATTTCACTAGGAGGTTGGTGAAGCACTGGAATGGGTTACCTAGGGAGGTGGTGGAATCTCCATCCCTAGAGGTTTTTAAGTCTCAGCTTGACAAAGCCCTGGCTGGGTTGATTTAGTTAGGATTCGTCCTGCCTTGGGCAGGGGGCTGGACTTGATGACCTCCTGAGGTCTCTTCCACCTCTATGATTCTATGAAGAGTTAGATATTTATTTCACTGTAGTATTACTGTTAAGATATATTTTGTTTTCCCCTTCTGTCAGTTAAATGTAATACTTCATTCCAAACGCAAAACAGTATGCAACATTTAATAGGGACACCATCAACTTCAAATTTATTCAGTTAATTAAAAGTAGTTTTTGGAGGTACTCCTGATCCCAAGCCAGTGTCAATACTGGTAGATTGCCACAACACCCCTTCCCTCCTCTTCCAGAGCTCTGGAAATTTACTAATTTAGACCACAAACCTACACACACACACACACTCACACTCACTCACTCTCACTCTCAACTTTGAGCCCTGCACACAGTTCTGTGAAGTTAAGGAAATCTGTAGGATTTTATAGGGTCAGTGCCTTATTCAGAGGAAACAATGACAGTCTGTACACAAAAGGTTGTAAGATAAACAAAACAAAAACAAAAAGTGATCTCTTTCAGTTACTGCAATCTGGAATTACTTTAACAACAGCAGGTAAGAAGAGAGCAGCGTGACTTTCTAAAACACTTTCAAACAATAACGTCCATATCCAGCAGGGATGTTAAGAGTTTAACTGACCGACCGTTTGATTGATAGGATGATGCATATGGGTTAATGGTGTCAGTTAAACTCAGCTGGCTCCCAGGGAGGTGGCTTCACTTCAGCATGACAGAGAAGCCTCCTTCCTAAGAGCCAGGAAGGCAGGGGCTGGTGACCCCTCTCCCACAGAAGCTTTGCTGCAGTTCTGCAGTATAAATCTAAGCTAAGCTTTATATTATGTAACTGTGCAGCCTCTAAAAACTTTAGAGGCTACAAGATTATCATATTAAACGCTTTTTAACATATCTAATATCTAGAAGTGAAGCTCTGTCATAGCTTTTCGACTGCAGTGCTAAGAACAGATGCTGCAAGGTGCTGACCACCCCGAAGTGCCAGTGAAATCAACAGAGAGAGGTTGGCACTCAATACTTAGCAGGATCAGGCACTTATTTAAAAAATATTTTTGAAATTCAAATTAAGCCAAATGGATAAAATGCTTATTAATTTTATCGTAAAAGATGCCACTCCTTTAGTTATTGTTATTAAACTCATTATTTATCGTAAAACTCAACAAGACATTTCTAAAACTACGGGAATCAAACTTCATTTCTGCATAAAACTTGAATTTTTAAAACATGTTTTGAAGCTTTGATGACATCAAAGTTCCCCCCCCCCCCAATTTTCTAATATGGAACATTCTGAAACAGACCTCCCCAATGTTTTTCCCCCTAGCGGACACATGACACTGAGAAAGCTTTTAATATTACAATTCCTGTAATATACATCTTTCAGATTATTCTGACTGCACATTGAAGAGCCAATTGAAAACATTTTTATATTTTCTAGCTCTAAACTGAATTAAATCCAGGTAAGCAATGTGTAGTAACATTTTTTTAATTTAAAACTTTATTTTTATTTAGACTAAAGGAAGATTATTAAATGAATTGGCTATTCATGCTAAAGAGTCACCTGCATCCTTCCAACATACCAAGAAATCAAGCAGACTAAAAAGGTTATAGCAAATATGGTTAAAAAATATCAAAATGAACAATACATCATCTAACAGAGGAACTGAGGAACTTCAGAAATCACTATGAAGTTAATGTTGACAGTTTTATCGCTTTTATTGCCTATAAGAGTGACACAAGGTTGACAATAAATCATTGCTGAGAAAACAATACTTCTATAACAGAACATGCATCATCCATATTTTTGGTTAGGTACCAAAGCCAGCCATTTAATTAATTTCTATTTTAAATATTTCACAAATACATAGAAAAATTACATTTAGGACAAATTAACTGAGCTAAATATTTTAAAAGAAAGTGCAATGTGAAAATCCTCCATAGAGTTTTATTGTGAATTTTTATACTATTATTTGTGTGGTGTGTACATGACAAACTGTTGCACTATGATCTCCAACGTGCACTGAATAATAAGAACATAAGAACAGCCATACTGGGTCAGACCAACGGTCCATAGCCCAGTATCCTGTCTGCCGACAGTGGCCAATACCAGATGCCCTAGAGGGAGGGAACACAACAGGTAACCCTCATGTGATGCCTCCCGTCACCCATGTACAGACACACAGAGGCTAGGGACCCAATTCCTATCCATTCTGGCTGGTAGCAATTGATGGACCTAACCTCCATGAATCTATCTAGCTCTTTTATTAACACTGTTAAAGTCCTCACCTTCACCACATCCTCTGGCAAGGAGTTCCACGGGTTGACTGTGCTCTGAGTGAAGAAAGCTTCCTTTTGTTTGTTTTAAAACTGCTGCCTAATAATTTCATTTGGTGACCCCTATTTCTTACATTGTGGGAACAAGTAAATAACTTTTCCCTATTCACTTTTTCCACACCAGTCATGATTTTGTGGACCTCTTTCATTTCCCCTTTTAATCTCCTCTTTTCTAAACTGAAAAGGCCTTTTAATCTCTCGTCATATGTGATTCATTCCAAACCCCTAATCATTTCTTGCCCTTCTCTGAACCTTCTCCAATGCCGACAGATCTTTTCTGAGATAAGGTGACCACATCTATACACAGTATTCAAGATGTGGGTGTACCATGGTTTTATATAGAGGCAATAAGATATTCTCTGTCTTATTCTGTATCCCTTTTTAAATCAATATCCCTTTTCCTAACATTCTATTTTCTTTTTGACTGCCATTGCACACTGAATGGATGTTTTCAGAGACCTATCCATAATGACTCCAAGATCTCTCTCTCGTGTAGCTGTAGCTAAATTAGTTCCCATCATCTTGAATGTATAGTTGGGATTATTTTTTCCAATGTGGATTACTTTACATTTATCAACATTAAATTTCATTTCCTATTCTGTTGCCCAATCACGTAGCTTGGTGAGATCTTTTTGAAGCTCTTCACAGTCTGCTTTGGTCTTAACTATCTTGAGCAGTTTGGTATAATCTGCAAATTTCCCCACCTCACTGTTTACCCTTTTCTCTAGATGATTTATAAATAAGTTGAATAGGATGGGTCCCAGGACAGACCATTGCGGGACCCCACTAGTTACCTCTCTCCACTCAGAAAACTTACCATTTATTCCTACCCTTTGTTTCCTGCCTTTTAACCAGTTATCAAAACATGAAATAACCTTCCCTCTTATCCCATGACAACTTACTTTACCTCAGAACTTTTGGTGAAGAATCTTGTCAAAGAATTTCTGGAAATCCACGTATACTTTATCCACTGGATCCCCCTTGTCCACAAGTTTGTTGGCCTCCTCAAAGAACTCTAGTAGATTAGTAAGGCATGATTTCCCTTTACAGAAACTATGTTGACTTTCCCCCAACAAATTATGTTCATCTAGGTGTCTGACAATTTCATTCTGTACTATAGTTTCAACCAATTTGCCCGGTACTGACATTAGACTTACTGGTCTGTAATCACCAGGATCACCTCTACAGCCCTTTTATAAATATTGGCGTCACATTAGCAATCTTCCAGTCATTAGGTACGGAAGTGGATTTAAAGGATAGGTTACAAACCACAGTTAATAGTTCTGTAATCTCCCATTTAAATTCTTTCAAAACCCTTGGGTGAATGCCATCTGGTCCTGGTGACTTGTTACGGTAAAATGTATCAATTTGTTCCAAAATCTCCTCTAGTGACACCTCAATCTGGAACAATTCCTCAGATTTGTCACCTAAAAAGAGTGGCTCAGGTTTGGGAATCTCCCCAATATGCTCAGCCTCGAAGACTGAAGCAAAGAATTCATTTAACTTCTCCACAATGACTTTATCATCTTTGAGTGCTCCTTTACTATCTTGATCATCCAGGGGCCTCACTGGTTCTTTAGCCAGCTTCCAGATGTACTTAAACATTTTACCATTACTTTTTGAGTTTTTGGCTAGCTGTTCTTCAAACTCCTTTTTGGCTTTTCTTATTACATTTTTACATTTAATTTGACAAAGTCTATGCTCCTTTCTATTTTCCTCATAGGATTGGACTTCTACTTTTTAAAAGATATCTTTTTATCTGACACTGCTTCTTCTACTTGGTTGTTAAGCGAAGGTGGCACTTTTTTGGTTCTCCTACTGTGTTTTTTTAATTTGGGGTATACATTTAAGTTGGGCCTCCATTATGGGGTCTTTGAAAAGCTTCCATGCAGTTTGCAGAGATTTTACTTTTGTCACTGTACCTTTTAATTTCTGTTTAACTAACCTCCTCATTTTTGTGTACTTCCCCTTTTGGAAATTAAATGCCACAGTGTTGGGCTGCTGAGGTGTTTTTCCCACCACATGGATGTAAAATTTTATTACATTATGGTCACTATTTCTAAGCAGCCCAGTTATATTTACCTCTTGGACCAAATCCTGCGCTCTACTTAAGACTAAATCAAGAATAGCCTCTCCCCTTGTGGGTTCCAGAACCAGCTGCTCCAAGAAGCAGTCATTTAAGGTATCAAGAAATGTTCTCTCTGCATCCCATCCTGGGGTGACATGTACCCAGTCAATTTGGGGATAGTTGAAATCCTCCACTATTATGGATTTTTTATTTTGATAGCCTCTCTAATCTCCCTTAGCATTTCATAGTCACTATAACAGTCCTGATCAGGTGGCCGATAGTATATCTCTACTGCTATATTCTTATTATTGGAGCATGGAATGACTATCCATAGAGATTCTATGGAACATTTTGGCTCATTTAAGATTTTTAAATCATTCAGTTCTATATTTTCTTTCACATATTGTGCCACTCCCCCAACAGCATGACCTGTTTTGTCATTATGATATATTTTGTACCCTGCTATGACTGTGACCCATTGATTGTCCTCATTCCACCATGTTTCCCCAATTCCTTTTATATCAATATCCTCCTTTAAAACGAGGCACTCTAGTTCATCCATTTTATTATTTAGTCTTCTAGCGTTTGTATTTAACCACTTTAATAGTGGCATAAAAACCACTGTTCAGCAGTGAAAGTTTCTGCCCACGCACCTATCAACAATAAGCACTCTCTAAGATATTGTCTAATATCCCATAAAATACACGAGGACTGAAAAACCTTAGTGATACAGCCCAATATTGAATCAAGCCAATAAGGCAAATATTTCATCTGCTTATTCTGAAAATATCAAAAGTGAAAGGTACCTCTTTATACTTTTCAGCAAATCTTCCAAATTTTTCTATCATTTCAGCCACAAAAATAACATCCATCTTATCAGAAAAATTTGCTGCTTCAACAGTGTAAGCCAAAAGCTGTCTTGCTGTTGCAACTGCATTAGTAAGGTTGAGTGGCATCTATGTAAAGAACAAATACAAGCACTGAAAAAGCGTAAATTTAAATCTAAATACGATTTAGGAGAATGCTTAAGTGTTTCCATTTTATGCTATTGTAAAATAAAAACAAAACCTTATTTTTTAAATAAACTACAATTAATAAACTCACTTCCTTTACCCATTTGTTTCCTGTGTATAGACAAATTATTTTTCCAAAATTCCTAATGCATGAAAGTTATGTTTCATAGCTTGACAAGTTAAGAGAAAGCTACATTCACCACAGCCACAATATATATCGACATATATAAAACAGAAAATGCACTTGAAATTAATGAGAGGCTCTTCCTAAAATAGAAGTGCAAGATGCCACTACTGCAGCAAGAACCAGGGAGGCAGACTCCAGCATCCTCCCAGAGTCCTATGGACTTCCTATGGCACTGGTGCCTGTGACCAGCAGACTGGAAAGCAGTTTAAAAAAAAAAAAGCATGCTTATAGATAACAATGATAGATATCCCTAGTGTACCTAAATTCAGTACAGCTTGAACCTCTCTAATCCAACACACTCTGGTCTGGCAACATCTGTGGCCTGGCATGATTTTAATTAGCTGGATGTCCAATTATCATGGGTGTGGCCAAGTTTCCTGTAGTCCCATAAAGTTCGTTTCCAAATATCAGTCCTGGCTTCCAGTGTTCTGTGCTGTTATTTAGCTCTAATTCACCCCTAAATGTCTTCTAAGAGCCCAGTAAGCAGTGGAAGTGTTGGTAATCCTGCTAGACACTATTGATCATCCATGGTTCAGCAAATTCTTTGGTTCGGCACCAGTCAGCTCCTGAGGGTGTGAACTAGAGAAGTTCAACCTCTAGGCATAATGCATCACTAACAAAAATAAAAGTTTGATTTCAAATACTAAAAATCTCTCTGGGCTTTTCTTTTTTTAAACCAATGAATTGTTTTTTTACATTTAAAAGGTCACATTAATGACATGCAAGTCATAGTACAATGTATATCCATCTGTCTGGATTAAACAGTATTTCCATATTTTTTCTTAAGGTAGTAAAGTGTTCCATTTAACATAAAACTAACTGTAGCTATCACATCTGGACATTCCATTTTATTCAGTATTTCCTTATGTTTCAGACCCAAATCAGTATTTGATTTAAATTTTTGGTTTGGCATTTTAGGTGGCTAAAATCAGGAGGAACTGCCCTACACCTAGGGTGGGAGTAGAGTGATAATGCTGGTGAGTGGCCAGGATTTTGGGAGGAACTGGGGGGTGTCATGTGTGGATTCTCAGTACAAGTGGGAGCTGGTGGAGGACTGCTGGTATAGATATGGATCAAGAGGCACTTGTTTCTGTGAATAGTGAATGTCGGGGGAGGGGAGTGTGCTTTGCTAACTGGCCCCTGTTCATACTCTGCAGGACTGGCAGCAGTTGCAGCAGAATTAAAGTTGGGGTTACAGTGTTGCTCAGCTGTTCCTCATTCTCCCCTCTATCATGATAGGGGCAGCTAGGCCAAATTTCAGTGAAGGTGGGGGAGGGGCCCAATTTACATAGTGAAACTATTTAACCTAGCATTGAAAATCTGATTTAGATTTCAGTTGGGCTCTAGATATGAAATGTAACAGTCTTGAGAGCGCCAAGTATTTTCTGTGCAAAAAATGGCCAACAAATTTTGCTGACACTTATATTTTGTAATACAGAAAAAGAAGATAATGTTCAGATTACTTCTTCTAAAGGCATAACAATCAGAGTTTAATATTAAGCTAAAGTTTTCAAAGTTCCTTAATTTTGACAGAGCAGAGAAAATTATACATTTTAAACAAGGAAAAATCTGACCAGTAATCCTGCTTCTCTTAAGATATACCTGACAGGATTTTCACCCTCGGTTTAAGTTTCCTAACATGAGTCTGGCAGAACTCTCCTAAACTGTAAAAAAAAATATTGCCCCCTAAAGGGCAGTAAATATTAAAGTGGAATATAAACAAGTCTCCCTACTCAGATATGTGCCATCCACTTAATTTACTTGCTGTCCTGGAACTTCTAGGCAATACCTTCTGGACCTATGTCAGCAAAATGGGTCACGTTGTTAGGTCAATTAATTTATTATTTGTTTCTATAATGGTAGTTCCCTAAAGGCCCTTCTACCAGAACTGGTGCCCCAGTATTCTAGGCATTGAATAAATAGTCTGAAACAGTACGTTAGACCTTATAATCTAAACAGATAACAAAAAAAGAGTACGAGAAAGGACTGTTATCATCCCCATGTTACAGAATGGGAACAAAGGCACATCGCCATTAAGGTGATTTATTGTATTGTATTAGCACGGTAACTGACACTCATAAGAAATATTGGTAGAACAAGGACTTGAATACCAATACCCTGAATTCCAGATAGTGTTTTGGTGCTAAGTTTTCTAATACTTTGTTGTCCTGAAACCATCCTTGCATTACAGTTACTGGTTCTGCATGTTTTATCACATAGCAACATTTGTAAAAGTTTATAGTTAAGGCTCTCTCGCCTTGCTGTTTGCTTTTAATGGCAAATGGAAATTGCAAATTGTTTTAAACTTAAAATTAAAGTTTCCCTCTGTATTTTTAGAAGGGCGCTCTCTCCCACTTTTTGTTCATTTTCTTTAATGTTATACTATGGGGCTGTGCCCCCTGCTCGCTATGCTCATCAACCCCCCTCTCTCTGGGAGTTGGTGTCTCGCCAAGGGGAAGGGGAAAGGAGTGGGTTGGGGGTGGGGCTCTCTGCCGAAGGGGTGAAGGAATGGTGGAAGTTGGGCCCAGACAGTAGAGGGGTTGCGATGCAGCCCTCAAGGGGTGCGGGGAGGAGTCAGACTTGGATGGCTGAGAGGACACTGAGGGGTTTGGGCTTGGATGGCAGAGGGGACGTGGGGCGGTGCAGCCCGGGAGGAGGTGGGAGGGGCGGTGCTCAGGCTCAGATGGCTAAGGGGACCCAGCCCCTGCAGTTCCTTCCCAGAGGTATAGCCACCCCAGGGCATGAAGTGAGAGCCGGAGCAGCCCATGCCCAGAGGGGATGGTGCTGAGGCTGGCCACAGCAAGTGGCCACAGTAAGCGGCATGAGGACACAGATAACATGACAATGTCACTCTGTCATCCTGCAGGAAATATTTTTTCCTATATGTGTGAAGAGAAATATCTGGGACAAAGAACACATAGGATTCAGTGAAATAAGATTTAAGACTGGTTGAACACATCCTGCATCATTTTCATACTACTTGAAATTGAATTTCTAGTGGAAAGACAACAGCAATCTATAAATTTCTACTTGTATGTCAGTTTTCCAACTATAAAGGTTCATAATTCACCAAACAAGTATTAATCCATTTCATCATTCTATACAGTGACATTCTGAAATTTCAATATTTCTTTTCATTGTAAGACATAATCTGTTACAACGTTCTTACAAAACACTGGTGAGAGAGTGTAAGAGTGCGTGTATAAAAACAATCATATTAGATCCTGATTAGAGATTGCAAATTCCTGATTTCTACCTCTAATAAGCACTGTTTTTCAAACCCAGAGCCTCTAGTATTGGGTAAATCACTGTCATTTATCTAAGATGAGTGACACTTCACAAATGTTTATGGTTCACCATGCAGAGTGCCTCTAATTACATTTACAATGGCATTAGTGAACACAAAGTAATTGTCAAGTCAACTCAAATACCATTGTACATAACACTGCAATCTAGACATGGCCTGAAAGTGTCTCAAACCCCCAAAACTTTAGGATAAAAAAATTAATGGTATAAATACTACAAATTATTCAAAATATTTTTCAAAATATTTTAAAATGTATCTGCATTTGTAAATAAATATTAATAATTTACAGAGTCAAACTTTGTCGACAACAAGGTGGTATTCCAAGAGCCCATTTGAGTAAATTGGATACAAGGGACACAAGAGTAACTCAGAATTCAGTAAGTTGAACCAGAGCTGTAGTAGACAGTTCTTACAATTTGGGAGGGTGTTTGAGATTGTGACAGGGTTGATTAGGCCTATTAGGCCTCCCCTTGTTGGAGGCCTCAGTGTCCTGGCAACACCCACCCCCGGAAAGGAGCATTCCTCCAAGTGAACTAATGTGGCTGCAAGGGAGACAGTCAATGAGAGAGGCTGCAAGGAGCGGTCCATACAGTCTCAGTAGAAGCCCATCTAAAAGAAGCTGCAGGTCCAGTGTGAATTCAGTGTGGGACCAGGGAGCAAAAGGTGCTCCTTGGTTAGCTGTAGATGCTGAAAGGGATGAACAGATCAGTTGCTGGCAGGGACAGCAGGGAGACCAAGAATAGCTCCTGTCTTGCTGCTGGGACTCAATTAAGATGGGCCAGGAAACAGAGCAGCCATTAGTAAAGAAACACAGCACAAAGCTACTATACTGAAAGGGTCCCTGAGTTGGGACCCAGATAAGTGGGTGGGACTAGTTTTCTCCCCGCTTCCACTAGCTACTGGGGGGGAAGTGGCTATGCCCTAAGGAAGAGAATTAGAACTGTGGCACCACAGGATTGCGGGCTATCCTGAGACTGATTCAGCAGGGAGCCGTGGTCAGTGAACTGGGTCCAAGAGGGATGGCTCAGCATGAAAGCTTGGGTCACTGAGGATCCTAGTAGAGGTATGCTGTCCCCAGGGAAGAAGTCTTTGGGCACTTCTTACGTCTGGAGTAGGAGCCTTGCAACCTAACCAGATCAAGCCAGGGTATTGTGATTAATCAGTCCAACAGAGCCTTTGTGATCCCAGGGAAGGCTGCAGGACATCGGCGATATTTTAGATTGCGTACCCCAGAAGGGATTTGTTTAGTTTTGGACCCAGAATGCGTATGACTCAGTTGGAGACCTGACTCACTGAAGACCTACTTGATGACTGCGGCAGCTGACAAAGGGTACCCTAAGTAGAGGAAATTGAGAAAAAACTGCAGGCAGTTACACAGTCAATGACCAGGGCACGCTTGAAAAAGGTGAGTGCACCCAATACAGAAGTTGTCAGAATTCTCAAATCCACCCCAAAAATCATCCAATGGCCTCTGAAATGGAAGCTAAACCAAATCTTTTAATAATCCTACAGGCTCCAGTGTTAGGCTCTGACCTGTGAAATCCCAGTAAAGAGACATGATTAGATAACAAATGGTGAATACATTGGTTCAGAGAACATTAGATACTTAGTAACAATTGGCAGGGGAGAGGCAGATTTTTGAAAATCTTATTTTCATTGAAGACCTCAATTGAATTTATTTTAAAACAGTTTCACAAGAGATAGAGAAGTGCAAATTACCTGATTAAACATATATAGAACTCGAGTAACATCGTTTGCATATTGGCACCGAGAATAGTCCTCTTCTGCCCAGAAACCGCCTCTGTCGCATCTCCGCCAAGCTCTTCTCTCATCTTGAGAGTTGCCAGGATAAATCCCACTGCCAGCAGAGTAACGGGTACACAGTAGGTATGCAGTAATGCCTGCCAATGTTCTCGGCCACCTACAGAGTTGAAGGCAAAACATTAAACAAGTTTATTTGACAAGTGTAAAAATTGAGCATATAAAAGAATTAAGCACTATGGCACCAAATAAAAGATACTTCAGAACTAACTATCTGCAAGCTATTTAAAAGGCCACATTGGCTAGCCTTCAGTAATTTCAGGCATTTTGTACCTGAATGTATTAACAAAATTGAGTTCTAATGTCAGTATTTTATTGTTTCTATTCTTTTATCAATCTGCATATGGCACAGAAAGAAGTATTATACAAAAACTCATTAGAAAATATTGCAAATTTGCTACAAATAGGAATTTGCTCAATTTTTGTGGCAAAATCTCCAGATTAAGTGGTCTGTAATTGGATATTACATATAATGTGAGATGCTCTGCATCTTTTTGCTTGCCCTGCTTACAGAGTCAGTGACTTTGAGATTTACCCCATATTTCTGCCGATATCAACAGGAGACAGTTCAAAGTAAGCAGAAAGCAACTGGCATAGCATCATATATCTATGCTTTTATATTGTCGTATCACACCAATTTCTGCTGTCACAGTGAATTAAATAATTTTTAATGTGAGAACCACTTCCCATCTACATTGACAATGGCTTCTTTGGAAGGAAATAGATGTTCCACATTCATATGGCTTGTGACCATGAACCACCCACACAAAATTCTCTATCGCTAACCTTTCTTCTTTAAAGCATAAAACAAATCAGATGATACAGAAAAAAATTGGAATCTTAACATTTTATTGCACTGATTATTCACTCAAAATGTCAAAAAAGGAAACCCAATGATTATTAAAATATACAAAGTTAGGCTAATTAACATTTTTTCATCAATACTAACAATGGAAGATTTAAAAACCATGAAAAATACCTGGCATGTCAAATACTTCAAGACCATCAACCCAATGCATTGGGTTAAAATATGTAATTAAAACATGGTCCCCTTCTTGAAAATGTGCAGCTGAAGTTACTCTTGGCACTTCCACTTTTCTACCTAGTAAAGAAATAGGACTAAAGCAAGCTTCCCTTGAACACAATTAGGAATTAGCAGACTGACAAATAGGTAATATTTAAAGTTCAAAATATTCCACTCCCTCAAATGTAGTAATTAATCAAAATGTGATTACTAAATGCTCAAAATGCGAACATAGCTATTGTTACCTCAACAAGGGATCTATGCTTATTTCAAAGGATTGTTTATTTGTTTCAGTAATTTTATTTTTCAAATGAGCCCATACTTTGTTCTAAATTAGCTAATTTTAAAATGTGTCCATCTGAGAACTAGATGCAAGTATTGCATTATGGACTGAGGTCAGCATGATTTCAGAGTAATAGTTTTGCCACCCCATCAGATGTTATGTGGTATGAGTTCCTAAGACCAGACAATATCATCTCTGGATCTCATATCAGAAAACACTGCAACTCAAATATGAACAAGTTTGTAAGATAAAATTTTAGCTAAGCAATTCTAAAATAAAGCATTTTTTTTACTATGCTGCCCTTTCAGAAGTTTTGCTGATGAAAACTGAATGAGAGGGAACAAGAATGTTTGATTATAATGCTTATATCTAATATTAATAAGAAATCACAAGGCTTTGCCTATCCCTGCCTTTTTTCCTTGCTCTTTGCTCCATTTCCTTTCTCTACACTTATCTTTTTCTTCCTGATTTTCATACCACTTTCCCTTCTCACTAGTTCACTAAATAGTCTTCTGACTTTTCTTGCTTTCCTCCAACTTTCTTTCTACACAACAATGTTGCATCTTTCTGCCATCTAGACTTCTCAGTGGTCATTAAGAGATTTTAGGAAGTCTTGCAGCTTTTGCAGAACACCGGCTCTTTTGCTTTAGAGAAGAAATGTATTGTCAAAAGCCAAATATATATTATTTAAAAACAACTATCTAATGCCAGATAACCTCAACAAATCAGCTGAAGATTCAAGAAACTCCCTGCTAGCACCAGAACTCCATGCAGGCTTTGGGATAAATACTAGACAAATTATTTCAAATTCACAGAAGCTCTAAGCATACAGAAGTTCTGAGGGATACACTCAGCTGGAGAGGTACAGAGAATATTCAGAATAAATATCGCAATCACACACTTCCAGTGTTCCCTTTAAGCTGGGTGCTTGTGCAGCCGCTCTGGAGAAATTCCAATACTGCCCATCTGACTAGCGGAGCACCCACAGCTAGGTTTTGTTTTTACACGTGCACATGCCTTGGTGCACATAAAAATATTATTTCACACATGTATGGAAATGATTAGTGGGAACATTGCACAGTTCCCCATTTTCTTTTGTGGAAAATATGCTACTACTTTTGTAGACAGGGAGGGCTCACCTACAGGGAAGCTACCAAGGCCAGCAAGAGCTCAGTAATTGGAAATGAAGGTTTTATTACACTTGGAATTTTCTAGTGACCCTGGAGTAGGCGTATTTTTCTCCACTTATCCAACAGCTAATAGACATATTGGAAAAACTACATAGTTTGATTTTAAGATTCCCCGCCAAAAAAATCATTTATTGATCAAAAAGAGAATGCAGCATAAAGGTCAAAACTGCGTGTGAAAGGTCACAAAACAGAATTTAAAGTAGGAAGAACGGATTGTTTTCTAAGCTTGTGTCTTTTCCCAAAAATGAAATTACAGTATTTTCCAACATAAAGTACATTCCTCATACAAAACACAATGTAAAAAACTCAAAACTTGTTTATAAATCATAAATTCTGTTTTAATGACAAACATTTAGGTACTTTTTAAGTTATATTTAAGTTACCATCTTTTAAATCCAGTAGGCCAGTCTTCAGATTTACTATCGTTGGTAGATAATTATCAAACCAAGTTATTTTTTATATTCGAGACATATGAATGCTGTCAGCTTAAAAAATTTTTGAACATAAATAGCTGAAGGATTTATTGACACAGAAAAGCTGGTATATATTTTGTTATATATACACACACATGATTTACATTTAATAGCCATGAGTAGTTACCTAATTTAAGATTATTACTTGAACAGCATATTAAACACCATCTACTTATGCAAAAGTTGTATTTATGAAGACAATATTGACCTGGTCTTCATAAATTCACAAGTCAACCAAACTACTGTACCACTAAATGAATTAATCATACTGAATATAAATATTCCTCAACCCTATCTTGCACACACTATTTTCTGACTCGGCAAGAGCTGCATTTTAGTTCGACTACTTCAATGTTGAAACAAATTCTAAGCAGAAACAACCAGTTCCAACTATATCCATCTAAACTATAAAAGAAAATTCACCAAGGAACATTTAGAGCCATCTGCTCAGAATAGTTTCCTCTTTCAGCCAAAGCTTGATTTCCATATAGTCTCAAAGGTGGAAAATTCCTCTTTATTATTACTGTTTCAGTACTACAAATTTAAATCTGTTACAGTGAACCCCTTGATAGAATGAGAATTTCCTGAAACCCTATTTCCTTCCAAAGAATTCCAGAGGGGCAAAATCCTATTACAGTGAACAATCACCGAGAAGCACAGGTTAATTTAATGGAGTACACTTTAAAATAAGCTTTTACCATCTGTTTCTACCTCTAATGGCAAATCAGAAAAGAAAAATTCACAATTGTATCATAAAAAAACATAAGTGATTTAAATGACCGTGTGTGTTCTTTAATGAATACAGTTTGCATCTGTTCAATGTTCTTCGCCTTTCAGACTCAAGACAGGAAGTAAACTCCCGTTCCCCAATATAATACATTTCCCCAGACAAACAGAAATCACTGTAAGAGGAAGATTTTTTACCATGCTCCTTTATTTTCACATGCTCCATTATAACTTATCAGTTATTCCATTATTTTGGTTTGAAATAGAAATACATTCTTTTTCCTCTAGCAATAACAAAAGCTTAACATTGTCTGGCACTTAGTCCTTTATATAAAAATCTCTACTTCCTAATTGTTTTTAAAATGAACAAATATAACAGAAGTGTTTCCTGTATGCTTGCAAGACTATAGCTATTTTGGGAGTCAGTGGAAACCCTTAACTAGAAAATATTAACAATGAAATAAACAGGCTTATTGACTGAGTCTTGCAGAACTTCAGCCCAGAAGAGGAAGGTGAAGTAAAACTGAATGACTCAACTGAAGGGAGTAGTATGGAAGAAGAGAGGCCAAGGAGTATTAAACTACCAGTGCTTCCTTCCAAATTTCACTATGTATTCATTAGGAAAGATGAAGAAATGGGAGGAGGATGACAGGAGAGAGACAATGCAACAAACCAGCGTGATGCACTCAAACAACAGCAAAAAATGTGAGAAAGTGCAGGTTACTTACCTATAACTGGAGATTCTTTGAGATTCGCAGTCCCTCTCTGTATTCCAAAAGAAGGTTATGAGCAGGACTCGACAAATTAGTCAATCTACTCGCCCGGGGTGAGTAGACTTTAAGCCGGCACGGCGCCGCAGTGCGATCAGCGCATGCGCAGCGCGGTCTGCGCATTGGCAGCGTGCCAGTGGAGCTCGCCGCAGCTTGTCAAACCCTGGTTATGCGCATGCATCGAGAGACCTCCAGTTACAGGTAAATAACATTCCCTTCTTATAGTGATGTTCCCTATTTTATTCTACTGAGAGATATTAACAAACAGTATCCTAGTTAGGAGGGTATGAGGAAGAGGATGGAATCATGGAATGGAGTACTGCAGCATAACATGAGTTATTCAATTGCAGAATCATTCACTAGATCATAACAAGAAAAAAAGTGTGTATGGTCGCCTTATGTATGTCTACAAGGTACACATTGTAGAGTGCTATGGTAGTTGATGGTTGTGCTCTAGTGGAATGGCCCATATCCCATCTGGTGGGAACCAACCCTATAACTGCCAGCAGATCATAATGAACCCTGAGACCCACTTTTAAATTCCTTGGGTGGCAATGACATGCCCTTTAATTTTCTCTGCTGTGGTAAACATATTTTGGAAGACTTCCAGAAGGGCTTTGCCCTTTGTGATTTTTATCGTTTGAGGCACATGGATTGCAAAAGAAACTTGGCAAGTTTATGGGTTGGTTGAGGTGGAAGTGGAAAGTCACTTTTGGTAGAAGTTTGGGATGCCAACAGCTTCAGGGACAAGACTGTTCTGTGAAATGCATTCATGTCACTTAGTAGGATCATCTCATGGAATCCTTCCTGCTAATTGAGAGGACATCTTGTACTGCTGACAAACATTCTTGTGCTAGTGGAAACATGCATCCAAAAACCAAGCTGTCAGGTAAAGTGCCCATGGATCACAGTGTTTAAATCTACTATTGTGCAGTGTGAGAAGTTTAGGAAATGCTGGGAGCAAAAGTAGAATATGTTTTGACCTGCAGAGAAAGCCAGAACTGGAGAGGCTGGAACATAGTGATCAAGATAATCATTACCCTCCCCCAGAGTTTGTGATGGACATGTTGCAAGAGTGGAGGGGACAGAAGGTGTAATTGATCCCATCCAACCAGTTGATAACCAGGGCATCACTCTGCGAATGGGCACTGAGTCCTTCCTCTGAGCAGTATTGAACACAGTTGGTATGAGATACAAAGCAGTCCCTGAAACGAGTTTCCTATAGATCACAAATGTTCACCATTACCACATCATGTAGTTCTCGTTCAATTCAATTTGTAAACTTCCTGATGAGAACATCAGCAATCACTTCTAGACCCCTGATAGGCAGACTGGTAACCAATAAGAAAATATTCTGGACATTACACAATTTCCACAGGCATACTGCTTCCAAGCACAATGCCTGGAAACCTTGTGCTTTCTTGCTTACGTAGTAAATCATTGCTGTGTTGTCAGACATAAGGAGAACATGAGGAAAATTAATGGACTTTAAAATGTATGGTATGCCTTTTATAATCCCCAAAGTTCTAGGATCCTGATGTGCATTTGCCCTTCTTAAATGGTCCAAGGTCCCTGTATCATGTGATCTCCCATGTGGGCTCCCAGCCATCAAACTCCTCATCAGTTATGACTGTCACGCTCAGAGAGGATATGAGGAAGGACATTCTGCATGAGATTTGGAAAGGACCATCCACCATCAGGGGAAGGAGATGACTTCTGATGGGATAGAGAAAACAATGTCTATAGGTTGGCGCCTGAGGGAGAAGGCACCTTGCAGCCATGTTCGTAGACAGCAAAAGAGCAGGTGAGCGAAAGTTGTGACATACTGCCATGTGTCTGGGGGGGGGGAGTGGGGAAGCAAATTCTGTCTGAGATCAAGGGCATGGATGTCATTAAAGAGTTCGGATCCATTAAGCTCTGGAACCTGTCTTTGGCAGATAAGCACGTGCAGAGGTTGTGTTGAGGAGCGCTCCACTGAATTCGAAGGACCTTGTAGAGTGCAAAGTCAATTTTTTAAAATTCACACTCACCCCTAGGGAGGAGGAGAATAGAAGGAACTTGGATTTTAATACCTGATCTTCCTTTAGGGACTGTATTGCCAATATCAAGTCATTTAGGTAAAGGAAGACAAAGACTTCTTGAATTCGAAGCAAGCTGCTATCATGGAGAAAACTTTTCTGAAGACTCATGGAGCAATGGTAATTTTCAACGTGGAAATCTCATAGACCTACCGAACCTAAAGAACTGTCAGTGCACTGAGTAGATATTAACATGGAAGTAGGCATCCTGCATAATCAAAACCCATAAACCACATGCCTTTTTCTAGCTAGGAAATGATGGCTGCAAATATAACCACGCAGAACTTCAGCTTGAGAACTGAATGGTTAAGGTGTCAGAGATGGCCCTTGAAAGGGGTTGGCAAAAGTATAAGGATACAAAGTGGTTGAAGGCTTTCTAAGTGCACTTAGAAATATTGCTTACCTGAAGACTGGGTGTGCTATGCAGAGGATTGCATTGGCAGACCAGATCTAGAGATCTTCAGGCACTTCCATGAGGTTAATAAGCTTGTTGGTAGATCTGGAGAGTTCTACAGTACTGCATAGGCCACAGGAAGTAAAAGTTTATTTCAGGTGCTAGCGTAGGGATTGCATGGTGTCTCTAGAGTCTTTCAGTGAGTAGAAATAATCATCTATCATCCAATTAAAAAGGTGTGAATCAGCAAAAGGGAAGTCCTCAATTGTGCTCTGTATCTCTCTAGAGACGCTTAAGGAACATAACCAGGATTCCCTCTTCATGATGATTCCAGTCGTCATTGTATGTGAGACTTTTCTGCTGAATCAACTGCAGTCTGAATATGATCCTAGAGACAAACTTGCTCTCCTCCAAAATAGCCTGGAAGCAGGAAAATATTGCTGAGATAGTTTATCTGCAAAATCCTTCACCTGCCCATAGTTGAAAAAGTCATATTTGGCCATCAGTACTTAATAGCTTAGGATACAGAATTGGAGGCTGGTTTCTTACTCATGAAAATCTAACCTCTTACTCTTCTTTGTCAGAAGGGATAGAATATGGGTGCTGTTGTATTGCCTGCTCTGTATCAGCCTGGATCATTAAGGAATTAAGCAGAGGATAGGAGACCAACAAATCCCTTTAGCAGGGGGTGGCACATAGAATCTATTGTTGATCCCCTTTGTGGAACATGATCAGAGTAGGCCACATGGTGCATGTTGGCTGGAAAATGGCATCTTGGTCAATAGGATCACTCTGACCAATACAGATACATGCAAGATGTCTAGTAGCTGATGCCGATTGCCCTGCACATCCTACAGCAGGAGAACAACTTATGTTCTTCAGATCCTGAGCAGCTCCTGCAATTGACAGTAGTCATCTGGAGGAGAAGAGGGAATAGATGGCACATCTACATCTGGGGACAACAAGGGGAACCTCTCCAGATCCACTGGTACTGTTGGAGCTGGGCCTTGACAAAGGATGGAGCACTGAGACAGAGGATTCCTCCCAGGTTGAACAATGCAGTTCTGGAGGCAAATACTGGGGCCATGAGCTCCAATCTGGCCAACTTGGTTGATCCTAAAGTTGCTGCCACAGTGATTCCCAGGCTGAGACAAGGGGGGGTACTGCCACACTGCAATCAGAACCTGTTGGTGATCATGCCTTTGGAATGGAAGCAGTGGATCATGCATCATACTTAAATCCTCAGACTTGGAGGCACCAAAGTCCTGTACTAATAGGGAGCCAACAATAGAGTATATTGCAGGAACACAACCAGAGGATGACATGTGAGGAGGCCTTCTGAGCAGGTGAATGGACTGGAACATGTGGAGACCTCATCTTTTATGGGACAAAACAGTTCCAGGAGGCCCAGGAGCATATCTGATTCTTTTCATATCAACAGGATCCAGTCAATAGACAGAACCAAGGCGGGCAATGGGATCTGCATCAGGGGACAAAATTTACGCTGAAGAGGTGAGAAGTTTGAGGAACCAGGACTGGTGGATCCAGTGAACAATATGACTTCTTGCTGCTCTTGTGTGCCTTAGAACATGCCACTCCTCCACAGCCTGAACCTATGGGTGGTGCAAGCATCTAGGAAGTCTTACTGCCATGCTATGTGCATGGTTCATGGTTAGCCCCAGTGTGAAGTCCATAGCTCCGATACTGACAGAACCATACTGTGACTCTGCGGAAAGAGGCAAACTCCTGGACTGTTCAGGGCAATGCACAGGAGCAGATGTTTCCATAGCCAGAATCCGAACATGGCTTCATGGTTTAGGGTCTGGCCTTTCTGGGTATATGCAGGAAAGGAGAGGCAGATAATGTACCTGGATATGACATGAGCTTCCTCCAAGCAGTACAAACAGCACTGGTGTTCACTGCTGAGTGCCAAAAAAAAGTAGGAAGCAAAAATCCTTAATCCTGGCATCTTTGGCATAATCCAGTACCTAGGCATTGGTGCTAGGAGAGAGGGTTGGCAGGAAAGCATCACCAAGTCCTTACTCCTATAAAAAATTACTATGAACACTAAAACTACTACAAAAATCAGTAAAGTTCTAACCATGTACAAGAATAAAAACTGCTTTCCTGGGAAGCCTGGAAAGTGTCACCAACGAGAGAAAAGCATTAAGTTCTAGCTCAGATCATGTAGTTGTGAGAAGCAATTCAATATGTGGTTTGTCCACCCTGTCCTTTATCACCTTGAACAAAATCATGAGGTAATGCAGGGGTGCATGTGTGCACCAACAGACACCACTAGTTTGAAAAGCACCAGCTCTGGGTGTATGGTGTATAAGCATAACCCTCAGTGCAGAACAATAAAGATCATCGCTCAAAGAACCACCTCTGAAGGCCCTTTGTACAAGCTTACAGAGGGGTGGTTGCAGAATCACCAGGGTGCAAGTGTTAGAATAAGCCTTTCAATGACAACATTTTAAAAGGAGAAGGCGGAGATTAAAAATCAATACAAAAGACAGAAAGCCACAGATACATTAGCCATTAAGGGTGAAATCTTGTTCCACTGAAGTTGATGGCAATACTCCCTCTGTCTTCAACAGAAATCAAAATTTCATCCTAAAATGGATTAAATGAGGCAAACTAAAAATATTTACTTATGTCTATGTAGCAAAGGTTTGATTCCTATCAGTGCTCATGTTACGCAGTGTGTCAGTCAGTCCCTGGCCCAAGATCGGAAAGATAATGATTCGACCAGTGGACCAAATTCAGTGATGAATGCTAGTGAAAAATTTAAGGTCTTTTAGATCAGAGGTTCTCTAACTGAAGATTGTACCCTGGGGGATGCTGTATATATTCAGGTGAGGGCAGGGGAGAAACTTTAGATGACGAAAGGAGAGGCGGGGAGGAAAGAGACTTACTGTGTACATTTTACCCACAGCAATGAGTGACTAGCAAAGCTGATTCATCGAGACATATCAGGTCCTCAGATGACATGGTTCATTTGACTCTAGATGGCATTTTGATGGATTTCTGTTAAGCTTACATAACATTATACAGAGTCATTGCCATTTATATGTTAATCTATTTGCTACTTGTGGTGTGCACATTTAATTGAAGATAGACAGGGATCTCCCGCATAGCTGTCTCAAGCATCCAAATCAAGAAGGAATTGCTCTCCTCAAAAAAACCATGAGTATCTTGTACTGTAGTAACAACGTGATGCAAGCGAGCAGTATATCACTTATAATTTACATAACTGTACAACTGACTCAATGTTTTACGGTTTTAATATTTAGTAAGTTGTGTTCTTTTAATCAGTACATGTACTTGTCTCGTGGGAGTGTAAATTATTACAGATACAAAGGGGGACATGATCATATAAAAGTCTGAGAGCCACTGTTTTTGATTGCCTATAAAGTTAGATAAACGCTACAAAGAGCTCCCAGTGAGTGATAGCAAGAAGGAAGAAGGTTTACAAAAGAAAAATAGTTTCTGCAAATACATTTTAAGGCAGCATAAGAGAGAGAGAGCGAGCGCACTCTTTTTCGTAAGAAAAATGGCTATAAATAAGAAAATTAGCACCAATTAAAGAAAAAAAAAAGACACATGCTAACAACATTTTGTTTCTCTCTTGGAACCACTGTAGGAAGGTGCAAAAGAAGTTAGAAAAAGAATTACCTTACATATAGGGAATCTATTTGTGATAGCTGGCACCTCCAGAAGTAATGTGTTGTTAGAGTGACCAGCAGCAAAGAGGTCAGAAAAGGGAAAACAGATGAAAAGATAAGTAAATAAAGAATAAAAACAAGATAGACTGTAATAACACAGAGGAAAAACGACAACTGTCACTAAGAGAACAATTGTTAAAAGGAGAGGCACTCCTCACAATTATTGTACTATTTTAAAATGACCCAATATTTCATAGTATTGTTGTAGTGATTTCATATATGGAAGACAATTAAAAACTTTAAGGAGAATGCTAATATTGAAGAAAATTATCTATTGGCTGTGTTCCAAGTTTAAGTTACAAGCTACCTCAAAACCCAAAACAGTTACATTTATGTATTTAGAATACTGTTCTTTACTGTCAATTTCTTTTCTAAAACATTTGTGCAATATTGGTTAAAATGCACCAATATTTCACAGTATCACTGCTGCATTTCTTCCATCCATATTCTAATTTAGTATAATTAGAAATGTGAGAACATCTTACATCTCATGCAGGCGCACACACCATTAAGGTGCCTTTCAACATAAACTTCTAATGGAAAGCAGAATCAAAGAGACAACACTTCTTCATGAAACAAATTTGCTGTCACCAACCTGAAATCTCCTTTATTGTTGACAACCCTCTCTGGAAGACAATATTGTGCAGAGCTCTCTAATACCACAATATCTACAGTTCTTGTATTATTCCCACGTCTGGTTTGCACATGACAACCCCAGTTGCCAGTGGATCCAGCTTGAATATTTGAGATTGTTAATGCACTATGAAAACAAAAAAATATATTATTGAACTTCAACAAAATGTATGAAAAGCATTTAATAAAAGATTAATAGTACTCAGAAATACCACAGAAAAGCTGTTCAGCAACGTGACTGAATAGCCTTACGAAAGTTGGGGACCAACTACCCATGAGCCCAAGAACTAGTAATTAACAGTGGAAGAGATCTAGGTCATGTAGTTTATCACCCTACGAAGGCAGAACTATCTACTATAGTTACAGATAGGCAAACTGACTTAAGTTTGTTGGAAGCATAAAAAACATTCAAAATGAAAATTTTGGTTTGAGTTGAATTGAGTACAAAAATTGTGAAAATAAACAAAAAATTGGTGAGTTGAAAATGCCTGATCTGGGTCCAACAAATGGAGGGAGGGAGGGAGCTGGTGGTTTCACAAAAGATCATTACTTTCCTATAACTATTGTTCTTCAAGATGTGGGTGCAGATGTGTTTTCCACTCCGATACGTGTTCACACAGTGCACCAAAGAGAGAACTTTGGCCCCCAGCCCCTTGGTTCTTTTGCACAAAATGTCAAAATATATATTCCATCACAGAGGACAGTAGCTGGGTCATGTAATACACCTCTAAGGTTATATGTTGAAGAATAGTTACAATGTAGATAGGTAAGCATCTCTGCTTCTTTGAGGGGTTTTAAATGTATATTTCAAGTGGCACTTACAAGAGCATTTGCTCAAAGTCTACATAAAAATGATTTGCAGGATCTCCTACTCAAATTCTGCATCTGATCTAGACACAGCACAAATTGCACCGTGATGGGTAAATGAAGCCCTGCAAGTATCCAAACTGAATTATCACTGAAGAATGCTATCAACAAGCTTTTGCACTCATTGAATGAGCTGGTAACATCTGTGGAGATGATTGGAGTTACTCCATACGCTAACAATACAGAATACCAGAACTGGAAGGACCTTGAGAGGACATCAAGTATAGTCCCTTGCCCTCATGGTGGGACCAAGCACCATCTACATCATCCCTGTTAGATGTCTAACCTGCTCTTAAATATCACCTACTTCCCTGCATAATCTATTCCAGTGTTTAACCACCCTGACAGTTAGGAAGTTTTTTCTGATGTTCAAGCCCGTTGCTTCTTGTCCTATCCTCAGAGATCAAGAATAATTTTTTCTCTCTCCTCCTTTTAGGTACTTGAAAACTGCTATCATGTCCTCCCTCAGTCTTCTCTATTCTAAACTAAACAAGCCCAATTATTTCAGTCTTCCCTCCATAGGCATGTTTTCTAGACCTTTAATGATTTTTATTGCTCTATTCTGCACCTTTCCAATTTCTCCACATCTTTCTTGAAATGTAGCGCCCAGAACGGGACACAATATTCCAGGTGAAGCCTAATCAGTGCACAGTAGAGCAGAAGAATTACTTCTCGTGTCTTGCTCACAACTTTCCTGTTAATGCACCCCAGAATCATGTTTGTTTGGTTTTTTTTGCAAGTGTCACACTATTTAGCTTGTGGTCCACTGGATCCCTTTCTGCAGTATTCCTTCCTAGACAGTCACTTACCATTCTGTATGTGTGAAACTGACTGTTCCTTCCTAAGCGGAGTACTTTGCATTTGTCCTTATGAAACGTCATCCTATTTACCTGAGACCATTTCTCCAATTTGTCCAGATCATTTTCAATTATGACCCTATCCTCCAAAGCACTTGCAACTCCTCCCAGCTTGGTATCATCTGCAAACTTAATAAGTGTACTCTCCATGCCAATATCTAAATCACTGAGGAAATTTGAACAGACTCCGTCCCAAAACAGATCCCTGCGGAACTCCACTTGTTATACCCTACCAGCATGACTGAACCATTGATAACTACTCTCTGAGAACGTTTATGCAGTCAGTTATGCACCCATCTTATAGTAGCCCCATCTAGGTTGTATTTCTTTAGTTTATTGATAAAGGTCATGCGAGACCATATCAAATGCTTTACTAAAGTCTAGGTATACCACGTCCACCACATCCCCCTTATCCACAAGACTTGCTATCCTATCAAATAAAGCTATTAAATTGATATGACATATTTAGTTCTTTACAAATCCATGCTGGCTATTATCTATCATTGTATTATCTTCCAGATGAATTCCTTAATTATTTGCTCCATTATCTTTCTTGACACAGAAGTTAAGCTGATTGGTCTGTAGTTTCCTGGGTTGTTCTTATTTCCCTTTTTAATAGACAGGAACTATATTTGCCCTTTTCCAGTCTTCTGGAATCTCTCCCGACTTCCATGATTTTTCAAAGATGATATAACACGGGAAGTTTACTGGGAGTCCTTCTGACATCTTTTTCCCACTTGGCTTATCATGTTAACGTGATGACAACATGGTAAGTGTTCAGTTCTGTGAGAACACTTAATCTAGGTTTCTGGGACAAAAAAAAAAAAAAAAAAAAAAAATTCAACTTCAGATTTTAGTCAGGTTCCTTTATTTGGCATACTGCAAAGCTATACTTAGTATATGGGGTGTATTTTGGGCATACCACACATCCAAAGTTACACAGAAAAAAAAAATCTACACTTTACATTGTATCAGATGTTTTGGGATTAGTTTGGTTATTTTGAAGAAACCAATCCTTGTGCAGTATGCTCTCTCCATGCACTTTTCACACTCAACCTACTAATTTCCTCAGCTCTACGTTCCTAACTTATCTTGTCCATTGTTAATAAAGGGAGAATGCTCTCTCTCTCCTTAACTAGCTCAGACGTTGTCTTGAAGCCTACTGACCAACTTACTTTTTTAGCATATTCTGTTTTAGCCTAACTATGTAACTATGTAATTCTATGCTGCAATAAATGATGCATTCCTCCATGTGGTATTTGCTCATGATAAAGACACAATTGAAAAGACTTAATTATGTCTAGGAAGAACACCAAACGTTGTCTCACATCTGTCTGATGTCATTATTAATCCCATTGTTAATCCCACGTTGGAGTGTTGTTTACAAAAGAACACCAGTAAAATAAATAATTTGATTAGATAAAACTATGAAGCCACCTTTGACAAAAAGTGAGCATGGCTGTTTAGCCAAACTGTCCCATGGAAAAAAAAAATCCATGCACAGGGGCTCCGCAGAGGCCTACGGCTCATATACTCTTCTTGAAGATGTTATAAACATAAGAAAAGCTGTTTTCTGGAACAGGAAGGACAGAGAACAGGTTGCCATGGATTTGAATGAAGGACCCATGGTGGCAACCAGTACAGTATTAAGTTCCTACAAAGGAACCAGTTCTTTCACATGCAGGTGGAGATGAATGACTCCCCTCAGAAATCTTACCACGGCACATTGAGAAAACTGACTTCCTTTGGATAGGCAGATGAAGAGATTACCATTAAATGAACACTCAAAGACCTGAGTGAGAGATAAAGTATACTAGGCACTCCAAAATGTCCTGAATATAGGCTGAATTCCCCAAACAAAGCACTCAGACAGAAAAATACTTCCACTTACATCCATATTAGTCACCCTACTAAGAAGGCTTACAAGTGTTAAGTAACATTCGTTAAACAGCTTCTGAATAGCATTCCCCTCCTCCTCCTCACCTACCCATGAAGGCTTCCACAATTTGAGATGCAGTGTTAGATGCAAAATTCAACCGTGGTGCTGAGTCAGTAGGTCAGGATGAAGAGGAAAAGATACAGGTGGCTACAGCAATAGAATGAGTAGGTTGAAGAACCAACACTACCTCAATCACATTGGAACAATGAGAATCAGTTTGTTGTTATCCAATTTCAGCTTCAGAAAGAACTGTGGGATAATTAGAGGGAAGATGTACATTAGAACAGATTGTCAATTAAGGCAGAAGGCATTGGTTAGACAACCTGGACTGAGACTCGCATGAAAGTAAAGTCGATGGTGTTTTTTCTTGTCTCTTGCGGCAAATGGATCAATAGTTTAAAAACCCCATTCTGTGAAGGTGGACCTCAAGTACACTGAACTTAAAAGACCACTTGAGATTCTGAGAAAAATTCCTACTGAAGTGATCTATCAAGTGATTCTGGACCCATGTAAAATCAAGCCATTGTGGTGGTAATGCTCTCCCTGATGCAAAACTGCCATATCTTTTTTTTCTTCCGACATAGCTGAATGAAGCAAGCTCCTCCATGCTTGTACATATGTGGTATTGTCGGTGAACTGCTGTGCCTTTATGTGATCCTAAAAGGATGCAAAAAGCAAGGTCAATACTGACTCTGATGAAGGAATCTGCTCTACAGACAGACACCAGAAAGACCAAAGAAGGTATGCACACTGATGAGGCCCTCAGTATCACAAAGGTCATTGTCTGTGACTCTCCAGCCTCCCAGACAGCATGGAATATAGTGTCAACGAGCAAGACAGCTCCGTGACCCATCGAGATAGCACCAGTCATTCAGCAGAAGATAATGGCATAGAAGGCATGTCAACTGATGGTCCCTGATCTATACTGGAAACAGGAACTTAGTATTGGACTTAATGGATGCCCTTAGACCAGAAAGAGAGTTGACAATTACAAAGTCGAACTGATCTCAGTCCAGTACCAAGGAGCAGTCAGCTGGGCCACCTCCATTATGTATACTTAAGAATTCATGGTGCTTGTGGAAGAACTCCTCTTAGATGTCAAAGAATCTCTCAAGCCTGAAACAATTCCCATTGGTCTTATAGGACCTCTTATTTGGGGGACCAAGAAAGGAGAATTCCTCCTAGGGTGAAGCACTGGATTTTGAGCCAGAAGCTGTATTTTGAGTTGGCTCCAAAAGAAAACACTGAGGTGGACAATTTGAAGACATCCCTGGTGCCAGAGTGGGCCCTGTGGTCTGCTCTTAGAGGTGTTGTTTCTGATGCAAGTCTCTCACCAGCTGCATTCTCTTCTTAAAGGAGCAAACAGAGCACCTTTCTTCAATGGCCCTTTCTCCCAGGCACAATGAACACCGGGGGGGGAGCAGGGAGACAGGAAGGGAAAAGGGTCACTATTGGAGATAGCTATCCCAAACAACGAGGGCATCAACCAGGCACTTAACGATCCCACATATAGCCTATCCTAAACTATGGGTACTACTAAGCTACAATACCACTGAACTATATGCAATAAACGCAAGATAAACCACCACACAGAATTCTCTGATTCTATCAATGGGTGGTGTGTAGGAGCTAAGGAGGATTGGGGCAGCAGTGCCCTAAGTTGCCAGGGGAGGAACTGGAGGCACAGAGCACAAGCACGAATTTTACAGATACTTCTAGGCAGAATTATCTGACTGGACTGTCCTAGGTAGGTGCATATCTGAGTGGAAAACATATGTGCAACCACTCAACTCAAAGAAAAAACATTTAGCCCAGTGGTTAGGGCACTCACTTGAGATGTAGGAGACCCAGTTTCAAATCTCATTCTCCTCCAACCCCAATGTGGAGAAGGGATGTGAATTTAAATTTCCCTTATTACAGAAGAGAGTGCCAAAGTCATTGGCATATGAGATATTCTGATTTGGGTCTCGATCTCTCCTGTTAAAGCTGTTCCAATTTGTATAATTAATTAAATGGTCATTGGAGCAGGGACTTAAACTTGAGTGATCTAACCATCAGGTTATATAGGGTCAATTCACATTCGCTCTGGCCCAATGACTGTTCACTGTAAAAATGACTATGAATTACCACTATGTAATACTGCCTGACAGGGAACTTTTATTTTTAAACATCCACTGTTGTTAAGTTTATATATTTACATCAATTAGAACTGAGAAGAGGTTCTTATTTGCCACCAATTACTTAAACGTTAAGCAACATGAACCAGGATGTGTGTGTGTGGGCGGGGGGGGGGGGGGGGGAGATGAACTCTACAAAGATGTTTTTCACAGGGAATTTACCTTGCAATCAATGAGCAATTATGAATTATGTTCTTTTCAACAAAAATACCCTGCGATTCATCTGTTTCAACAATCTTCCCATCCTGATACCACAACACTTGCATGTCTTGATCAATATATGAAGCCATGCACTGGAAGGGCAGACTGTCTCCTTCAAAGACAACCTGACGATGAGATGGAGTCATGTAGAAAGATGGTAATTCAAGAGGAGGTTCTAAAATCCAAGAGACCAAGAAGAAAAATCAGTAAAACTTCAAATTTAAAAATAATGTTAGATACTGTATTTTATAGACACACTTTGCCAAAAACACCCTTAATTTTAATATTTACCAAAATAAGAAATATTTTTCCCATTGGGATCTACTTGGATATCCTCAGATCTCTGTCTTCACTGGGTTTAAAAAAAAAAGAGCTGGGAAGGATGTAAATTGTATTTTATAACAACTCATGTCTAAAATTGAATAATTATATTTTTAAAAAACTGTATTTTGTTAGCTTCTGAATTCATAAACTGTTTGTCAGCCTAGTTTCAGAAAAAGAGAAATACAAATAAAACAACACTGTGCATTTATATATTTCTTTTACAATACTGAGCAACCTTCATAATTACAAATGATAAATGTTAATATATTTAAGATTTGCAAATAGGTAAACTTAGGCAACTTTCTCAAGATCCCAGAGTGAATTAGTACAATAACTACAAAACAGAAATCCACAGGCCCTCATGCCTAATCTCATGCTGTATGAATTGATATAAAAGTACTATACTGGCTTTATACTGAGAGCTTAAAATTCTTAACTCCCAGTTTTGACAACAAAAGGAGGAAGTAATCCTCATAGTTTGACATTTACAAGCCGTTTTCAACATATCATTCAGCCCTGAATTAGGGTAGTGAACTGTCCAAAAGCAAGTAGGATTTACCACAATCTTAAAACTTAAAAAAGAGAGCATAAACAATGTATCTGATATAGCCCACTCAAGTCTCAGACAGTGGACCTATCTAAACTAGGAAAATAGGCAGTGTTGGAAAACATGCTACCTAACGTATCTTTAAAATTTTATTTTACACCTAGTATAGAAACAATCCAACACCTTTTAAGTGTCTTAATCGGCCATGATGAGTATCAGCCTAGGTCTACACTAGGGGAGAAAGTAAACTAAAATACACAATTCCAGCTACATGAATACCGTGGTTGGAGTCGATGTACCTTAGGTCTAGTTTCCACAGTATTCCACACTGTGGAAGGTTGACTGAAGAAACTCTCCCATCGACTTCTCTTACTCCTTGCAACCCAGTGGAGTATCAGTGTCAACGGGGGCACCAGCAACATTCAATTTAGTGGGTCCTTACTTGACCTGCTAAATTGAACCCCGGGATATCAACTTCCTCATCATCAATCTCATGGTAAGTGGAGACGAGGCTTCAGCTGGACAGTCCACACTCAATTCGGTTTTGAGTGTGTCTGCATAGCTATGTAAGGAAAATGTGAGGGTATTTTCTGGACCTGATGGGAAATACTTTTAGGAGTTTCAGTGACCCATCCACTTGACTCTTCTTGTTCTTCCTCTTTAAGAATCATCTGGGGTAAGACATAGGAACGCTAATACGCTCAATATTCTTTAAAAAAAAAGAAAATGCTAAAGGAAGTTTCTCCTGAGTTTCCTTCTCTGTGCATCTAGGTCTGAACCAGACAACTAGCCCAGGAAAGCAGCAGGTTCTTTCAGATTTTCTTCTCTCAGATTTTACTGTTTCATGTAAAGTCACCTCAGGTTTCTTATTTGGCCCTTCTACGGATTGACTGGTCTCAAAGAAAGACAAGGAGGGAGGTGAGTAGGACAAGCTCTTTTCTCCTTTTAACTATCAGGGCCTTAGAGCTGGGGGGTTTGCATACCTCAGATCTAAGCAATCTGACAGAAAAATCTGAGAAATTGGGGACAAACCCATCAGTTCTCTTATTTTTCATGTAAATAGTTACATTTAGCTGCTTATCCTGTTTCAGAGGATTACCCTTCTAAGACTGAAAACACTGTAAGATCAGAGTCTTCCCCAACAACTATCTCTATGCTTCCAGAAACAGCAAGGCAGTCTGAACACTACATAGAAGTGCCAAATTGAAGGAAAGCAGAAAAAATAAAGGATTAGATACTCACACTAACTAAACCCAAAATACATTATTAGCATAATTTATCTAGAATTCTTACCACATGTTAGAAGCTCCTGTTTAACTGATGTTACTAGTTGTGACTGCAATGACTTGGGGTAGGCACATTTAGTTTCACGTACTGTTATATTTCTTTCCTTTAACCATTGAGGCATCCACAAAATGTTACAGTCACATAGAAGATAATCAGTCTGAAATTCTCTGTAACACGCAAGAGAGAGATAATCACAAGAATATATTTAATATTCAGTTTTTACTTTTCCCCTCATTTTAGTTTTAGAATGCTTATCACAACTTACTACTAATTTCACATTCTGGCATATCACAGCCTTTTTTTTAGGGATGCTTTGTTTTTAGTCTGTGAGGACATGGAAAGGGAAGATTCCCAAAGACCATGGAGACTGGTACTTGTATGCCCTTCCTAATTTCCTTTTCTTGTCTACGTAAATGAATGCTCATAATCAGATTCTGAAGGTGAATGGAAGAATTCTTGCTGGGAGAGCTCTGGAGATCCTCTAGCTGAGAGGCAGCAGTCTGATTCTTTGGAGCTGATCTCTCTCTTATGCCCAGAATTTAATTATTTTCCTGCATCTCCTAAGAGAGAAGCATCATCTGAGTCTATACAGAGGCGGTCAACCCTGAAGAAAAATTACAATGCCAGATCTGGGTCATCTGGTAAATCCCAGGATTTGGCCGTCTTCTGACCAGAGAGCTCTGAGGCTAGCAGTAATTCAAAACCTGCCAGATAAATCATATTCCTGCCCTTAAAAGGCAAGGATTACCCTGGGATTGAGTTCACAGTAGCCTGTTGAGGAAATCCCTAAAAAGAAAGGAAGAGGGAGTTCTGTGCTGCTTGTTCCCTTAACATTTTCTTCTGAATCCACCTGAGTACTTTCCTGCCTTGGGCACCAGTGAGGAAAAGCAATGAATGATCAGCTTGGACCATGTTTGCAGCTGTGCTCCTGCATACCACTGCCCAAGGCAAAATGTTTATCTTATTGCTTTGATGGGCTCTTTTTAAACGTGCCCCCCCACACACATACACCTTTGGCACAAGAGGAGGGAGCCTATGTTTCTACTGGTCTGGGTCTAGATATGCCACTCCTGGCTTGGTGAGCGACTCTGAAGGACTTTGCCCCAGCTGTCGGAGATGTACATGGCTTCTAACTAACAAAAGACAGTCATCTCCATCCAGGCATTCCACAAGCAGGGTAGAGAAAACACGACACATTTGTGCTTTCCCCTTCTTCTATGTGCTGCATTCTGTGACTGTGTGGAGGAAGGCCCAAAGCTAGAGGAGGAGGAAGGGCACTGATGGTGCCTCAGCAGTAGAAAAGAACTACCCACTTACATTCCCAGGACTGGAAATAACTACAAAATGCAAATTTGTCCATAATATTTTTTTTATATCTATCTATCTATCTATATATAGAGAGAGAGACACACACACACACATATATATAAATTAAATGAATCAATCATTCTCTAGCTGTGTTTTTGGTCTTGGTGGTACAAGTATGTAGTATAAACACATACAAAGACACACAGATACAGATACACACACACACGATCTGAAAGAAATTCTCACAAACTTTCCTGAAGCTATGAAAGTAATGAGCAACTGTGAGGTGTAGCTGACCATGCCCTCCCCATCAGTAACTGACCGGTCTACTTCTCTCTAAGGCCAGGTCTATACTAAAAGGGGACTGTAACGGGTTCTGCCCTTCAGATGAGCGCCCCTAGGTGGCTGAGGGAAGTCTCACGATCTTTACTCGCCCATCTGGGGTGAGTCAACTTCCAAGCGATGGCCATAGAATAGGCCTCTTCATTTACCCCCTATTCCGGGTGTGGTTTGCAAGGGGGTTGGGGGAGACCCGCCCACTCCTCTGGGTCCTGGCCCAGGGACCCTAAGTAGCAGTCACCTACTTAAGTTTCAATGTCCACAGTCACTGACACGCCCCTGGGCCACTCCCCCAGGATGCTGCTCTGTCCAGCCCCTCTCTAGGGTCTTGGGATTGAACCCCCTTGCCCGGGTTTGGCCAAGTTGACCTGGCTTCTTGGCAAGCTTCCAGCCGTAGAACCAGGCCCTGTCCAGCTATAATACGCAGCTCCCACTCGGAGCTGTCCAAAGTTCTGAGGTTTCCCTAGTCAGCCCTGAGGCCTGCCAGGGTTGAGCTCCAGGAAGGAACTGCCTGGCCCTGGCCCAGCAGCTCCTTTTATATCAGGCTGCTGCACCCTAATTGGTTACCACAAGGGCTGCCCCTCTACCCAGCTCGGAGGACCTCTCCACTGCTCCTGCTGCTGGCCAGGGTACTGAAAGGCCTCCAGTGGGAAGGTCAGCTTTGTCCAGCCCATCAAAGGGACATTGAAGCAAGATACACAACTCTAGCTACATTCATTTTGTAGCTGAAATCATAGAATCATAGGGCTGGAAGAGACTTCAGGAGGTCGAGTCCAACCCCATGCCCAAAACAGAACCAACTCCAACCAAATCATCCCATCCAGGGCTTTGTCAACCCGGGACTTAACCTCTAGGGATGGAGATTCCACCACCCCCTTAGGTAACCCATTCCAGTGCTTCACCACCCTTCTATTACCTGGTTTCATGTTTCCCCACCATCCCCACAGCAGGAGGCTGATGGAAGGAAAGGCTCCCACTGGCCACTGAGTACCAGCAATCGACAGGGGTGCCCTCTGAGTTTGATTTAGCAAGTCTCAACTAGACTCGTTAGTAGGGACATTAGATGTCATTCAATTTAATAATAGCCCCAAATTTTGGCTGTTACATGATTATTCTATAGTCCCTGGGGGCAGGGCCAGGAGCTAGTGCGTTCACAGCCCCACTCCCAGGGAGCCCCCTGCCACCCTGTGCTGCTGTGTCGAACACAGTGCTGCAGCCCAGGCCCTGCAGTGTGGGGAGAGGTGATGGTGGCTCCCCCAGGCATCGGCTCCCACCTGCATTCCTCCCCTCCCCGGTCACTACTTCTACCTTCGCCTCTCCCCACCCTGCCAACACGGCTTATCGGTTAATTGTTTACACAACTATATTCTAACATCCCTACTTGCTAAATCAAACTCCAGAAGATAGATCACAGCAGTGGTGATCTTCCGTTTACTATAGACGTGGCCTAAGTAGCTGCACACTGCCTGAGCCAATGCAAGAGCCAGGTTAAAACAGATCTATGGACATTGGGGAGAAAAAAGA
Organism: Pelochelys cantorii; assembly: GCA_032595735.1. NCBI lineage: Eukaryota > Metazoa > Chordata > Testudines > Trionychidae > Pelochelys > Pelochelys cantorii. The sequence continues at coordinate 33,464,128 of CM064331.1, forward strand.
ATTTGTAACAACTTCTTTGACAGAGGGAAAAAAGTAATTTTGGTGCTTACATGAGCAAATTCATGGGCACTAAACAGTGTATTTTAATACACTTTAAAAGAGAGATAGATAGATAGATAGCCAGCCCTTAGTTGAGGGAAGCAAGAAAAAAAAAATCTATAAGGTTAACAGACAGATTAAAATAAATTCTGTGCACTAGTCACTCAGATGTATTGCCTGTTTCCTCTAATTACAGACACTACTCATACAACTTTGTGGTTCTTCTCCTCCATTAAAAGAAATCCCAGTACAGGTTGGACATCCTAAAACCGGGACTCTGTCATCCAGCAACATCCGTGGTCCAGGAGGACCACGGATGTTCCTGGACCAGGGAGTCCTGGCTGGGAGCCCCAGTGGCAAGAGGGCTAGCGGCTCGGAACCCGGCAGCACTGGGGCTGGGATTGGGGACGGAGGCCCAGTAGCACAGCTGGGGCCACGGCAGTCCCAATAGCGGGGCCAGGAATGCGGCAGCCCCAGTTGCGGGGTTGGGGCCAGAGATGGAGCAGCAGTAGTGGAGGTGGGGACGCGGCAGTCCAGGCTGCCGGGGCTGCAGCAGCATGGCAGCCCAGCAGTCAGGGTGGCTAGGGCCAGCAGCAGGGAGAGGAGGCGGGCTGGGGGGCCAGCAGCAGGTCCCTTGGTTGGGACCCGCCAGGTTCTGAGGGTGCCAGACCAAAGAGGTCCAACCTGTAATTTCACTATGATTACAATAGGCCTTTTTCACTACATTTCTGATTTTCATTGACTTATACATACAATAAGAGGATTTTAACATAACACTTTCTGGTAAAAAGACCTCCAAATCCCCATTCAAGGAGCTGCTACAGTAAGCAAACAATAAAGCAAACATGGTCTCAAAAAAGGGACCCTTGGTCAGAACAGATTTGTTTTTCATATTTTTGTTAAAAATCTCTATTTAATGTGTATTTAATTATTTCACCAGTGACAGGGAACAGTGCCCAAAAGATTATGTAAATCAAGGCACAAACACACAGCATTCAAATGCATAATATTCCTAACTGCAGAGTTTTAATACATGCCTTTTGGTCTTTAAACTTATAAACTTTGAGAAAGTATTTTTCTTCATTTGTAAAATAAGACACAAAGGCCAGAACTTCATTTAATACAAGATAATTAGCATATGTGGGGTGGGATTTTGAAAAGTTCTCCATGTTGCTGTAACTCTGATCCCTTGACTTCAAAATAGAAAAGAGATAGGCAAACACTGAGTACTTTTGAAAAAATCACATCCAGAGTGCTTTTCATCTTCAAAATATGTCTAAACTTTGTACCATTTCCTCACGCAAAAGTCTACACCTATATAAATCCAAGCCTTCTCAGAAAAAGATACTATTGTAATATGTTTAACAAACAAAACAAAATCTAAATTGCCAGTGTCTTAGTGGGATAGCACTGAATGTTTGGATCCATCAGTTAGGATAAAAAAATATTGTTTGCATTAATTTGGCAGCTTTGCACTCAAAACAAGTCCATGGAAGGTCACCAAGATTACCATAACTGGTTTTTAAAAAATGCTGACAAGCTTGTCTAAGATCCTACAAATTAAAATCAAGATTAATATTTACTTACAAAGACTTTAGTGAATTAAGATGATCTAGTGTTCCTTGCGTTAGTGAAGAAAACAAGTTCCCTGAAAGATTTCTAGGACATAAAAAATGGCAATCATTAAATTGTTTTATACTTAAACAATAAATTTGACACTATGTAACTAAACTCAAATGTTCTCTTTCAAAATGGGTTTTCTTATTTTTTAAAAAGTAACTTATGAAATGCCAATCAAATAATGACATAAGAACAGTCTTTAAAACATTACACATCACAATGAAAGTACAATAGCCACGCTAGAGAACCCTAACATCAAAATGTTTCCAAATTCCTGACTTTTATTTGAAAGTATCATCAGTTTGAGAATAATTATTTGGATCAAGTATTTTAAAATGAGAATTAACACACTGAAATATAAACTAGAAAAAAAAAGAATATTTAAATTTTATTTCAAAATTGGCAAGTAATCAGTGTTACCGGAAGGATAGTATAAGAAAACAAACTGCTTAAATATACCATTACAAAAAAAAAAAAAAGATGTTTCACATCTGAGATTCTGTCTTAGGCAGCTCATCTAAAAATGCTGCAGACACACCTGGGAGTATTCTCTGTCCCTATAATACAACTTTTTGGACAACTAAAAAAACCCCAACTGCCCAAAACCTTCAATGTGTTCAAAGGATTTCTCATCCTTTGATAGTCATCTTGATGATCTGGGATAAAAGACAGAAGTTAAAAAATAATGTAATGCTGAAATACTATTGTAGGATGTACCCGCTTTTCTTCTTTCCTATATTTTCCATGAATACAAAAAAAGGAGGAGGCACCAGCAAACAACTCATGGAACTGGTTCTGTTTCTTTATTCTCACAGTGACTAGCCAATTGATTGACAAAGGCAAGCAGTGTAGCCATTACAGCCTGGATTTGGCAAAACATTTAAGCTTGTGCTCAACTTTATCCACAGTAGTCCCACTGAAATAAAAAAGTGGGAATTAAATGAGAATTATAAATTCTCTTTCAAACATGTACAGAAGAATTATACTTACAATCGAACAAGATTTATGAGTCCTCTAAACATATCTGCATTCAGGCAACCTATTTTGTTGTTACTTAAGTCTCTACACGGAGAAAAAGAAAAACAAGTATCAATTGCTTCATTTCATCATACAGTATATACACAACAAAAAAGGTACTTGAAGTGGTTTACCTGAATTATGCGTCATGCTAAACCCAGTTTCATAAACAGAAAACATAGGATGTTGGCCTATTTGACTACACGCTGAACACTTAAAAAAAAAAACTTTTGTTATTTAGGCCAAGTCAATACCAGAAAAGGCTCACTGTCATAACCCTATTAGCATACCCTTGTAGCAGAGACACAGCTCAGTGTGTGATGTGTCAAAAGCAATTTTATGCGGATATAAAATTTTGTCCATACTAAGTCAAAACAGAAATGGCAAATATATCACACCTTTAACCAACACTATTGTATCAGCAAGTTTCAAGTGTAGATCTGATCTTATTCAATTGCAAAACTGCCCTAGTCAAGAAAATCCAGCCTTCTAGCACCAAATTTGCATTGGAATATTTGTAGGATCACAGATTTGTTTCCTCAACTGCTTATTTTTGAGTAGATAGCTACCCAATTTAATTTCCCTTTAGGCAAAACAAATGATTTTTCAATGATAAACCACACTCATTAATGGATTTAAAGGTAGCTATTCTCTTTAAAAGAAATTTCAGGAATCAACGGGAGAGAGTCTGCAGGACTGGTCTTCATATGCAAATCTGAAACTCTGTCTCAGCTTGAACAAAGACATTAACTGGATGAGCCGCTACAGTCAACACCCAAATGACATCAAAAGCTAAGTATGGGCACTTACAACCCACTCAATTAGCACAGACACTGTAATTGACAGCCCCGGTATTCTCTTTTATATTTGAACGTCTGTTCCTCTTGCTCCATATTTGTCATATGAAGAAGAAGAGGGTTGTACCCACGAAAGCTCAGGATACTATCTATATATTTTTGGTTACTCTCTAAAGTGCTACAGAACCATTGCTGTGTTTTAAGTTTTTTTACTAGAATCCATGTGAGGAGGTAATTGTTCTTATCAGTGATCGCACCATCATAAATCATGGAAAAGCATGGGCATTTTATAATTATTACAGTTTTGAGGAGTTAAAAAACTAATTACTACAAACCAGTTTCTTTCAAGATCCTCCATATTTTATGAAGCTGGAAGGAGACTTTGGCTTCTGGGATGTCATCTATACGTTGTAAGGTTCTATGCTGGCACTCCCTGCTGAACTATCATAACACCTTCCACAAAAATATTAGCTACATCAGGTACCTAATGAATCCCATGGGTCCTCTGGCTCTTCCTTGTTTTCAGCATAAAACACTATGTTGATTGGCTGATTGATTGATTTGTGCTTTTACATAGGAATCAAGGCAGGCAAAAAAGGTTTTAGTACTGTGGGTATTTCTTTTTCCCATTAGGGATGTTAAATTTAGATTAACTGGCTAATCAAATAGTCAATGCAATTTGCATCAATTATTCAATTAGTCGATAAGCACACCTCTACCTTTGAAGTATAGCAACAGCCCAACGGGGTTGCTACACTTCAAAGATGAAAGCGCTGCAGGGAGCACAGGGCCAACAGGGAACTCAAGCAGTCCCCTGCTGGCCCTGTGCTCCATGCAGTATGGAGCCCGGGGGTCAGCTGGGGATTCAGAATCCCCAGCTGACACTGGGCTCCATGCAGCACTGCTGCTTTAAATCGCCACATGCAGCCTGAAGCCAGCTGCGAGTCCAGTCCCCAGCTGGCCCTGGGCTTCATGCAGTGCTGCCGCTTAGAAGCACCCACTTTTCTTCCCGCCCCCCCTCACTTGCTGCCTCTTTCTGATAGAGGCAGCAAAGGCGGGGTGCGGGGAGGGGAGCAACTTATGTGTCGACTATCCGATAAGCAGTTGCCTACGGGATAGTAAACTTGTCGTTCACATCCTTATTTCCCGTACTGGAAAAATTTTGTTGAAGAGGAAGGTTTTACATCATTTATCAAACATGATCTCTAGATTTGCCTTAACTCCTCTGGAAATTCATTCATTAGCCAGAAATCCTCAAACAAAAATGCTTTATCTCTAGATCTCAGGTGCTTCATTATGATCTTTGCAATCTGCTCTGCCCCAAAGAGGCACTGTCTCAACAGTTAATAGATTTTATATTGCTGTGGGTTTGGTCCATTTTGAAGATAGTACCAAGATCTTATAATGGCATCAGCAGCCCAAACCACAGAACTTTTCAGTCAGCAGCAACTTGTGCACTGTTTTTACATTAAGCTTCAGATACACCATCTTCCACTAATCTAGTCTGGAGAAGATAAGTACACAGAACACTGTGGGTAGGTGCTTATCACACAATGGAGGTACAAATGATAATTTTAAATGTTACATGAACATCCAAGCCTTATGAGAAGTTAAAGAGAACCAAGAGGCTCCAATATACTTCCAACAATCTGTTCCAAATATTTCTCCCTTCCAACAAGCATAATTTCAATCTTTGCTGAACTGAATTTCAGCTACCTGGCTTTTCATCACAGAATTAATGTCTTGAAGATATTTAGGAAACTTAGTACTGGTGGTGGTGGCGGTGGCATCAGTAGAGAACAAGACATACAACTAAATCACCACCAAACTACTGACAGTTTTTTAACTCTTTACAGCACTCCACAGGTGAGCACCTTCAGTGAAGAGGGGCAGTTACCAGTCACCTCTCTGAGTTCTGTTGGAGATGAACAATTGATGAAATTGTAGCGTTGTGCTATGTATTCCCTCTATTTCACATTAACATGTTAGAAGTCCAAAGAAATGAGCTATTAGATGAGCCAGTTAAGCATTTAATTAAAAAAAAAAACCCTTAAATTTTAAGCACATGCATAAGTACTTTCCTGAACTAGGACCTGATTGACTGTTTTAGGTAATGCATAAAACATTACTTAATTAGGAGTTATCAAGTTATTTCTAAAACACTGCTCACCATAGTATTTTGATACTAAACATCAATAAAAATGTAATAACTTAAAAAACTACCCCAGAGATATTTTTAAAAGTCTTTCAAAGAAAGGAATAAAAAAAGGGTGGTTCTCACGCTGGGATCTTATTTTTCAAGTTTCAGCCTGGGGCAAATTTTTACAGCATAAGACATAAATACAAGAAATATGTATAAGAGTTGGCTAAATCTTAATGAAGTGGCATTATCTGCACTGTAACCTTCACGAAGATATTAATAACTTGGTATTCTTCAATGACCTTTTTAAGAAAGTTACCACAAAGTAGCTTTCTACACTTCAGAGGAATACTCCAGATGGCATCAAAGCACTGGATGAATATGAAGCCACTTGTTACTCAAGACACAATACACACAGAGAATGATAGCTCAATTTACTGCCCGAAAATATCTAATAAACCTGGTTTTGAAAAGCTGGCAGCCCCATATAGTTCTCCAAAACATGGTTCCGTTTAGAAAAACAGTTTTGAAAATGGCCCCATAAAATTGTGTGTGTGGTGTTTCAATGATTTCTATATTAAATGTACTCAATTACAGGAGATTATTGTGTTTGCTTTTGCACTGTCAATCCCTCAAACTTAATCTGGATCTGAAAAACAATCATATAACTATATAATATACTTACAGTCTTTTTAGAGACGGAAGCCCCATAAAAGCACCAGGATTTATAATACTAATGAGATTGTTCTTTAGGTCTCTGTTAACAAAAAAATGTAAAAGTTCAAATATGTCATTGCAGAGAAACGGACATCTTATATATAGAACTAACCACCTTTAAAATTGCAAATGAGCTTCCTTTTGATGTCAGAAAACAGAATACACACTCATTTTTCTAACATTTTCCAAATTTTACTCATTCTTTATATTTTTCCCCCAATAAGGGATATAAATATGTTTTGTTTTCATTTAAATATGACATCAATTGTTTATCATATTGTAAGGATGGAAAATAATCTGTGTAGCCTATATTTACATAGTTTTACAACTAAACCACAGAAGATGAATTCTAAAAACTGTTCCCAACTACTTATTCACTAAAGCTCTTGGCTGCTTACCAATTTAATCTAAAAATTCTTGTGTTATTTCTCTGGGGAAACATTGTGGCCCCATTGACATCAATCGGAGTTTTCTCACTGATTTCAATGAGGCCAGGATTTAATCCCTGAAGTCTAAATCCCATCTAGTTTCAATACATAGGTGTATTTATTTTGATTACTCATGGATTTGATGCATATTTCTAAATGTTTGCTGATCACACTAGGGCTACCAAACTGCTGCGGCAATCCAAAAAAACTGTAAATCTGGGGATGGAGGGTGAGGGTGAAGGGACACTACACTCCCCAGTTAAAGGTAAAGGGAGAGAGGGGAAAGGGGAAGAATAGACGTAATCTCCATGATCTACTACACTGATGAATATTCCACTATCATATAAAAGTTCACATCCCTCAAAAAAGGGGATACAGTCTCTATTGCCACACATGTATGCTTATGTCCAAGTGCAAATTTCACCACTAGAGGATTCCCTGGTAGCCTGAGGGACTTTTTTAGGAAAGAAGAGATTTATAGCTCGATGCTATGAAACTAAGTTCTCATGGAAATATAACTATGGACTGCTCCTTCTCACATCACTTATTTGGACTATGTTTCCCAATGCAATGACTCTGGGTGTGTCTAGATTACAGGGTTTTTCTGAAAAAAGTGGCCTTTTTTTGAAAAAACTTCACCTGCGTCTAGACTGCTGCCGCGTTCTTTCAAAATTAAATCAAAAGAACACAGCAGTTTTTTTGACCGCGGAAAACCTCATATTACGAGGATAATGCCTTTTTTCGGAAGTGCTCTTTCGAAAAAAGGCATTATTGAACACAAATATTGCTTTTTTGAAAGAGAGCATCCAGAATGCCTGGGTACTCTCTTTTTCGAAAATACTGGTTGCTGTCTAGACAATCTTTTTCGAAAGAAGCTTTTCTGAAAGATTCTTTTGAAAAAGCCTCTTTTGAAAGAGGCTTGTAGTCTAGACAGAGATTGTGAGTCCATCTTTTCTCTAAACAATAATGGGAAGGGAGAAAACACCCCCAAGGGTCTGCAGGAATATATAGCCAGCTTCCCTGAATGGTGCTGCTGACTTAACAAGTGATGCTGACAAATATGAGAAAACTAAACTCTTATCTTTTCATCACCCATATCTTGTACACGGAAAACAGGAGGCATTTATTCTCAGGATTATTTCATAGTTTTAATCTGAAACCACCCCTACATTGCATTAGGTACATTCACAAATACACATAATACAAATAAAACAGTAGATTAAAAACCATACTACTTTTCCTTCATTGTCTCATATCCACCTAAATTGAAACTCTCCCCCATGGAAAAAAAAATACTATCAGAACAGATCTTGGCAACATGCCCTAGCAATCTATTAAGCAACGTTATTACAGAACACAGTGGGGGAATAGGAGTCAAGGACTCCTAAGGTATTTTCTGCACCCCTTTCCTATTTAAACTTAAGTGAAGGTTACTCATCCTGTGCAGTATGTGATGTTCTTTGAGATGTATTCTCCTATAAGTTCTCCACTTCAGGTTCACTTGCATCCCAGCATCCAGGACTGAAGATAAGGAGGTTACCTACCTCTACAGTAACTGATGTTCTTCGAGATGAGTGTCCCCATGGGTGCTCCACATTAGGTTGGTGAGCCACTGCCAAGCCCAGTGCTGGAGATTTTGACAGCTGTATCCCTGGGTCACATATGTGCTGGCTGAGAATGCCATGTGCTCACTAACTGCCTACACTGTACATGCGCGAGCCCCCCCTTCAGTTCCTTCTCTACCCCGGAGTCTGCTGCCATACAAGCATAACCCTCAAGTAGAGGGGAAGAAGGGAGGATAGTGGAGTACCCACAGGGACACTCATCTTGAAGAACGTCAGTTACTGTAGGAGGTAGGTAACCACCTTTTCTTCGAGAGAGATGTCCCTGTGGGTGCTCCACATGAGGTGACTACAAAGCCATGTCTCCTCAAGGAGGTAGGGACTTCGGGTCAGGAAGAAAGGCAGTGGATAAGACAGATTTTGAGAATCTGAGGTTCAATAAAGGGCCCTGTAAGAGTGCATAGTGTTTAGCAAATGTGTGGTCCGAGGACCATGTAGCAGCCAAGCATATGTCTGCTAGTGGGACCTTCCTAAGGAAGGCAATAGAAGTGGAAACCACCCTGGTGGAATGGGTTGTTATGCTGTCTGGAGGAGTCACTTGTGATTACTCATAGCAGAGCTTGATACAGTCCGCGATCCAATGCGACAGTCTCTGTGAAGATACTGCACTATCCTTATTGTGGTTTGCGATGGAGACAGAGTCTAGGAGAGAATCGGAAGGGCTTGATGCATTGTAGATAGAAAGATAGTGCTCTACGGAGATCAGGGGTATGCATCCTGGTTTCAAAGTCATTCGCATGGGGCTTCGGAAAAAAAGTAGGTAAATGGATGCTCTAGTTGAGGTGAAATGAGGAATGCATCTTTGGGAGGAATCTGGGATGGGTGAGTGATCTGACCTTGTCCTTGAAGAAAATGGTATAGGGAGGGTCAGCCATGAGGGCTGCGATTTCTCCTACTCTTCTAGTCGAGGTAATGGCCACGAGGAATGCTGTCCACATGGACAAGTGCAGCAAGGAGCATGAAGCCATGGGTGCGAAGGGAGCCGTTGTAAGCACGTTTAGTACCAGATGGAGGTCCCATGGTTGCATAGGTGAGGCTACATCTGGATAAAGTGCTTGGAGTCCCTTCAAAAACCTGCATGAGAGAGGATATGCGAAGACTGAAGTGATGTCGACATTGATATGGAAGGTGGTGATAGCAGCAAGATGGACCCTGATGGAAGTTAGCGCCAGGTTGGACTGTTTGAGGTAGAGGAGGTAGTCAAGGATAGTTGGTAATGGGGCTGTGGATGGTGAAAGGTCTTTTGAGCGTACTATACTGCAAAACTCCATTTGTTCACATAAGTTTTGCGCTTGTTAGGGGCTCTGCTGTGGAGAAGAACTGTTTGTACTTCGTGGGAACATGAAAGCTCTATTTCCGAGAGCCAACGAGGAGCCAAGCAGTGAGGTGGAGAGAGGTGAAGTTCAGGGGCTTGGACAGTGATGGTGGAGGAAGTAGGTGATCCCGGAGGAGAAGTAACTGGATGGGTTGATCGAGGGACATCCTGGTCAGGAAAGGGAACCACGGGTGCTATGAGGATGATAAGAGCTTTGTCCCTCCTGATTTTGTGTATCACTCTGTTTAGGATTAGTATCGGTGGAAAGGCATACAGTAGATATTGTGCCCAGGTGAGTAAGAAGGCATCGCCCAGGAAACCCTTGCTGATGTCCGTCCTGGAACAGTAATGTTGGCATTGTTTGTTCGTGGTGCTGTCGAATAGGTCTATGACTAGTCGGTCCCAGTGGTGGAAAATATCAGACAGAATGCTGAGGTTTAGTTGGTATTCGTGTTCCGGAGGAAGAGCTCGGCTCAGGGTGCCAGCAGTAGTGTTGAGTATGCCCAGAAAGTGGACTGCTGTGATACTGATATTGTACCTTATGCACCAGTTTCATAATCTGATAACCTCTGAGCAAAGTGCACGAGATCGTGTGCCTCCTTGTCGATTGATGTAAAAAAATCGTGGTTACGTTGTCGGTATACTCTCGGATCTGGTGATTGGCTAGAAGCAACAGGAATTCTTTGCATGCACATCAGACAGACCTGAGCTCCAAGACATTTATGTGAAGGAGTTTTTCTGTTTGAGACCACAGGCCTTGAGCGGTGTGTTGGCCAATGTGAGCACCCCAACCCGACAAAGAGGCATCCGTGGTCATGGAGACTGTAGGCATGGAAGGGGGTGCCCAAAATAAACTGCGGGGATCTGACCGCCATAGGAGAGATGTTTTCACCTGTGTTGGTAGTTGGATGGACTTGGAAAGGGGATGTATGTTGCGCCTGTAAACCTGTTGAAGCCACCCCTGCATGCATTGCATGTGTACTTGTGTGCTGGGCACCACAAAAGTGCATGCTGACAGGTGCACTAATAATTGCAGACATTCTCAGGCTGATGACTTGGGCTTGGTCCATAAGGAGTGGACTAGGTCCTTGATATTCTGCAGGTGTTCAGGAGGAAGAGATGCTTTGGCATGGGTGGAGTCCAGTATGGCGCCTATAAACTGGATCCTTTGGGCAGGAATAAGGGAGAACTTCAATTTGTTGATAAGAAGGCCTAGTTGGTGGAAAAAGTGTTGAGTTAGACGGGAAGCCTGATAAGCCTCTGTCTCTGAACACGCTACCAAGAGACAATCGTCCAAGTAGGGGAAAATTGCAACATCTTGCTTTCTGAGGGCGGCCACAGCAACGGCGAGGACCTTGGAGAAGACACATGGGGTAGTGGAAAGGCCAAAGGGAAGAACCCTGTATTGGTAGTGAGAAGAGTCTGCAACAAAGTGGAGAAACCATCTGTGAGCGAGGTGACTAGCGATGTGAAAATACGTGTCCTGTAAGTCGAGGGACGAGAACCATTGTCCCCTTTCCAGCGCAGGTATGATGGTTGCCAGCGTCACCATCTTAAATTTTTGTTTCTTGACTAATTTATTTAAAGTACACAGGTCCAAGATGGTCTCCATCCCCCCAATTGTTTTTGGGTTAAGAAATATTGGGAGTAAAAGCCCCTTCCCCTGAAGTGCTCTGGGACTGGCTTGATGGCGCCTAGGTGTAGAAAGTGTTGGACCTCCTGAAGTAGTGTTGTCTCGTGAGAGTGGTCCCTGAGGAGGGACCGGGATGGGGTATGGGAAGAGAGTATGGACTCTAAGGGAAAAGTATACTCCTGTTTGATGATCTGGAGGACCCATCTGTCAGATGTGATACACTGCCAATTCTATAGAAAGGGACTCAGACTTTCTGGACACTCGACTATCTCATTAAATCTGTTTGGCAGGCTGCTGGGATTGTTGCAAAGTAGCAGCGGTGTTTCAACGGGGCAGCGCTGCATGGAGCCTGGGATCAGCTATAGTCCCCAGCTGACCCTGGGCTCCATGCAGCGTTGCCCCTTTGAAGCATCGTGATGGCGCATCAAAGGGGCAGCACATTAGGAGCCCGGGATCAGCTGGAGTGCTGATCCCCATTAGATGATCCCTGATAGGGAAGTTAAAGACTAGTCGACTATTGGATAGTCAGTCCACTAGTCGATTCTTCCCCCTCTTTGCTGCCTCTTTGGAGCCAGTGGATGCCGCCCAGAGGAACTCTGCCCAGATACGTGAGACCAGGGAGGAACGGAAGTAGGCCCCACAGACGCAGAGCACACCCTCGTCCAGCATCCTCCACCTGGCAGCTTTTGCCAGGGCCAGGAAAAGGTTGATGAGGAGGTCTTGCAACTTTGTGGGGCCACAGATGGGATACATGTAAATAAAAAGGTGAAAGGAAAAGTGCAGCCAGAACCTCAATAAGAGGTTCTGGAGGAACCGGAATAGGGGCTACAACCTGGCGTACTACAAATACGCATGCGCCAGGTTTTCCCTCACGCCGCAAAAGGGGCAGGTGTCTGGGATGGGGGTGAACCATGCCAGGTACACGCCTGTGCTCACGGCTCCGTGAAGGAGCCACCAACTGATGTCCCCGATGGGCCGCAGGATTAGGTTGGAATAAGCACTGGCCCATTGGGGTTCCCCACCTTCAATAGGTCTTAAATAGTCCCGCCATTTGGTGTCGGGGGGAAAGGACATGAAGGTGAGGAAACATATGGAGCACGAGCGTGTACAGGTGGTCCCTAGGTGTGGTTCAGAAACAAACCTGCTGCAGATCCTGCAGCCGGCTGGGGATACAGAGGGGGGAAGCTGTGGGGGAGAGGGGCACGGACTAGGGGCCCAAGAAAAAGGGTCAGAGGGCTTGCAGTGGGGGGGGGGGGGGCGCGCATCCCCTCTTGCAGGGCTTGCTGCAGGAAATTGAGAGTGGGCTGCAACAAACCTGCTTTCACCTCCTGGAGTATGTGCAGGAGGGTTCGTGGGGTGGGGAGCCCCATGCACTGAGCAAGCACTCAGGGATCCACCCAGTCCCCCAGTCGTAGTCCAGGAGGTCTCCGACCTTGGTGGCTTCTGCCAGGATCAGCCTCCGGCGGACCGAGAGAGACTCCGGAACCTGCACACACAAGGCTGGATTGTGGAGCAGGGGCTCCTCGAGGAGGTCTGCTCCCTCGGTGGCCACAACGGACCTGGCCACCGAGAACAGCTTCCAGGTCTGGAGGAGTCCCTGGTAGAATTCCGGCAGCTCTGAGAGGTCTCGCGGAAGACCCCTTGGGTGGAGAAAAAAGAGCTGTCAGTTGTATCGGAACCCTCAGAGGCAGCGGAGGCAAGTGTGTGCCAAAGTGCTTCATGCCAGACTACCTGCAGTATACAGGAGTCTCTGCAGGGCCCGGAGGCGGAAGGTCCGGACCTGGCTGCGCATGCAGACCAGGCCTTGGCCCCCCTCCTCCAGGGGAAGATAGAAGACCCCTACAGAGACCCAGTGCAGTCCTGGCCAGAAAAACTCCAGGGCTATCCCCTGTAGTCTGGCCAGGACCTCCGGCTCAAGGTGTTCAGCAGGTGTCAGAGCATGGACAAAACTAGTTGATTCTGCACCAGTGCCCTCCCACGTAGGGAGAGACACTGGAGCAGTCCTGTCCATCTCCGCAGCTGCTCACCCACCCTGTCCTCCAAACCATGCCAGTTCTCCAGCGGAGAAGGATGTGTGGCGGATAGAAAGATGCCCAGATAGAGCAGAGTACTTGCACCTGAAGCGCGGGTGGAAGGGAGCCCTTGACTCAGTTGACCCGGGTGAAGGAGGCCGCCCAGTAGACTGATTAGCAGGCCTCCACCTGCAACAGGTCGCCCGTGTCCTGGACCACGAGGAACACATCATCGGCATACGCTGACAGGATCAGTCGCAACTCCAGCTCTCAGAGCACCAACCCTGTCAACCTCCGACGGAGAAGACAGAGGAAGGGCTCGATCGCCAGAGAGCACAGCTGGCCTGACAGCAGACACCCCTGAAGTAATCCCCGCCTGAAGCTGACTGGCTCGGTCAGGGTCAAGTTGAGCTGACCAAACACTCCGCAAGGGTGCACAGGACCCGGAGAAAACCCACAAAATGGGTCCCGAAGCCGAAGGCCTGCAGACAGCCCAGGAGATACCCGTGGTCCACCCTGTCAAAAGCCTTTTCCTGGTCCAGGGATAGGAGAAAGAATGACAGACTGTCCCTACACCCGAGCTCTAGGAGATCCCGGACCAAGTACAGATTATCAAAAATGCTACAGCCTAGGATGGTGTAGGTCGGGTTGGGGATGGATCACGTCCACTAGCATGGACCACAGCCTCAGCGAGATGGTTTTTGCTACAACCTTATAGTTCTTGCTAAGGAGCGAGACAGGATGTTAGTTCCGAAGGTTGCGGAGGTCCCCCTTCTTCGGTAGCAAGGCGTGCACAGCTTGCCTGCATGATAGAGGGAGGACCCCGCTCTCCAAGGACTTGGCCCTGACGATGAAAAGGTCTGGGCCTTGGACATCCCAGAACATAAGGTAGAACTCCATAGTCAGCCCGTCCATGCCTGGGGTTTTCTTGGTGGACTTCCAAGAACTTGGCCAGAGTGAGAGGAAGTTCTAGCTGGTCTTGGTCGCCCGCGCTGACCGTTAAGAGGTCGGATCTGCAGGCGTCGGCTTCGGTTGGATCCGGGGAGAATACACTGGCGTAGAAGGCCCTGGCCCTTCTGCACATCTCCTCCAGATCCATGAGGGGGGGTGCCATCCTCTGCCAGGAGGCAGATGACATGCTTTTTGGCCCTCCTCTTTTTCTCCAGGGCACAGAAGAAGCGGGAGCCGCGATCCATCTCCTGAAGATGGATGCAGGATCCAACAAAGCCACCCCAGGCCCAGTGGTCCTCGAGGGCCCAGAGTTCCTTCTGCTTCTTCCAGTATGCCTCACTGATGGGTGGATTCTCGGGGTTGGATACCAGGTGCCTTTCAAGCTTCAAGACCTCCTGCTCCAACTGCTCTATCACCACAGCTCTCCGCCGACTCCCCGGGAGTAGTCACAGCAGAAGAGCCGGTCACGCACCTTTCCCATGTCGCATCATCGCTGCGCCGAGGGAAAGGCGGGCTGCTGCCCCCGCTAGACCAGCCAGAACTCTCAGAAGGACGCCACAAAGCCCACATCCTCCAGCAGGCTATTGTTAAAATGCCAATAGGCCGGCTCCAGTACCTCTGCACTGAGAGAGGCTTTCACAGCCACCAAGTAGCAGTCCGTGAATGGGGCTGGCTGGATGCTGGAGTGGGCTTGTGCAAGATGAAAATGGGATAAGTATATGCAGTCCAACCAGGAGTGGCACGAACAATTGTCCTCCGCCCGAACGTAGGTGAAGGTGGTAGTGTTGTCCGGGTGGTGGTCGTGCCAGACGTCCACCAGGGAGTGGTGATCCACAATCTCCCTGAGGACGTCTGCCACAGCCTGGCAGTTCTCAATTCCTGAGCGATCCCAGTCCTCAAGGGTGGTGTTGAAGTCCCCACCCAGGACCAAGCACTCTCAAGGATCCAGGGTGCTGAGGAAGGTGGCCTCCTGCCCATAAAAGATTACCCGGTCCGGGTGCGCGTTTGGGGTGTAGATGTTGACCAACTTCAACATCAGCTCCTCCACATGGGCCTGGACATGCAACAGGTGGCCCGGGACAACCTCGGTGACCCCCAGTACCTCGAGCTGTAGGGCAGGGGAGAATAGGGTGACCACTCCAGCCATATGGGTGCTCAGGTGGCTGAAATACATCCTGTTCCCCGTGTGCTGGACCGGGCCGGTCTGGGCACAGCTGAGGGCGTCCGCTCAGGGCGAACTGCTCAAACTCGGGGCTCCTTACAGCCCCCAGACTGGTGACCTTTCCAAACAGGCCACAAACCAGTCCCACGGAGCACTTCAGCTACCTGCCTGAAGCCTCACGAGCAAAACCCCTCCAACACCCCAGCAATATCCGTGCCCCAGATGACCCCGGGCCTCATACATGGGGGGGGGAGAGGGGGGGTGTCAGATCCCAATCCCACCTACCCCGAACAAGTTCTGTCCGGTTCCAAGAAACCAGCCACAGATCCCCAGTCAATTTACCCTCTGGATCTTACCCACAAATCACACTGAGCTAATCCTTTAGGATCTAACGTCTAAAGGTTTATTGCTACAAGAAAGAAAAGCATGAGAGTAAGGTTGCTAAAGAATCATACATTACATGCATCGAATCTCCCAGTTCTCGATGCAAGCTCTAGCAGAGATGTTATAGCTGCTGGCTTAAAAGTCCTTGTTGCTCATCCTATAGCAGGATGGGTCTACAGTTCTTCCTGGCTCGTGATTCCCTGCGAGGCTGCATCTGGGGTCCGAAGCAGATCTGAAGACGAAGATGGAGTTGATCACATGGCATATTTATACTTCCTTCCTGGTCTCTTCTTGGCTGCAGCAGGTCACCTGGCCAGCGGCCTATCCCTGTGTTCCCTGCTGGCAGCCCTTAGGTGTCAGCCCTCATTCTTGAGGTGTGTCCTTGGCCTATTGAGTGCTATTGTCCCACATAGTCTCGCTAATTAGCATGTCCATAGGCCGAGCTTTGCCCAATACTCAAGCACATTCAGAGAGACTTCCAGTCTCCATACAGATTACAGATTCCTAACTCCACACACAGACATTATACAGATATATGAAGAGCAGATACAGAATCAGAAGAAGTAAGCTTTTGTTTGACCCCTCACATGGCCCCCTTCGTACCACTTTTGGGGCAAACACCCCCCCCCCATGGGTGCAGCAGTGACCTAGCTGCTCCCCTCACAATCCAATAACGTGACACCCCGACCCCTGCCACCAGCCAGCCTCGACAATTGGAGTTGTATGGGTCTCCTGCAGAAAAACCACCGAGTACGCCCCCTCGTGAAGGAAGGAGAGCACCCGGCTCCTGCGGAAACCCACCTTACAGCCCCAGGCATTTTTATGTCATGATGGCTATAAACTTCATGATGAGGGCTAGGGTGAATCCTCACGGGCAGGGTAATCGTTGGCCCACTGCAGGTCCCGCAGCAGGCTGCTCCCTGACCCGAAGGCCAGGAGAATGTCACAGAACTTGCAGGCCGGGCGGTAGGCTGCCATGCCCTGTCTCTTGGTCCCTCTCCCCTCCTGCAAAAGGGCCCTTGTGGCCCCGAGGATATGGTTTAAGTCAGCCCAGAGCTGAAGGGCAAGCTGCACCTTATCCTTAGCCCTGCAGGTATCTGCGAGGAACTGGCGCACCTTGGCCCTCAGAGCTGAGGGGGTTGGGACAGCAGGGTTTTCCTCCGTCTGGGCTCCCAGATGGACCCCACAGGCCACAGAGATGGGTAAGCAGGGATCCGATCCCCGGCACAGTGCCAGATGCAAAGACACTATGCTGCCCGTCTCCATCCCCAGCAAGGGAGGCGGCGGCAGGAGGGAACAGGGCAGCCCCTAGGAAACGGGGGACACGAAAACCACTCCCTGAGGGCCGCTCACAGCTAGTGGGAAAGAGATGGCCCCCTTGGGGGTGGCAATAACAGTGGGATGGGGAGGCCTTGGAGGGGGAATGGACATTGCGGTAAGGACGGAAGGGGGAGTAGGGTCGAGGTCAGACAACGGGTCAGGAACGGAAGCGGGGACAAGGGTGACAATGGGAGCGGGACTGGGAACAGGAATGGAGGCAGGGTTGGGACCGGGATCATGAAGGCGGTGGGGTCAAGACCAGGGATATGGACAGGAACAGGGGAAGGATCGGGACAGGGAAGGGGACCAGAGCTCACCGTGGGGGCAAAAGGATGGTCGCCCGAGTCTGGACCACCGGGCTGCGGCGCCTCCCAAACAAGGTCGGGGACCAAGGGGATGAAGGTAAGGTGGGGGCCCACGCCGATGTCAGGCTCGTATGGCTGGATGGAGCTTTTGTCTGAAGCCACAATTTTGGTTACAGTGATGTCGATGGCTGGGTCCACAGCAAGGAAAGAGAGGCGATCGCTCCATCTCTAAGGTAGAGGGGGCACCCACAAGCCTGGGACCTGACCATTTGGTGCCGGCCGTTGCCCCTACGGGCTCAGCAGCCTCAGATGAGGCACCTATGATGGCCAGGCCGATGGGCAGTATTAGGGGTGCCCCAAGGGTGAGGACGGGGGCGGCCACCTGGGGCATGGGAGAGGGAGGAGGAAGAGGAGGGGGCAGTGCAACTGAATCACCGCCCAGACCGAGGCCCATTGGCAAGGGGTCATCCTCCTGCTGAACTGGGGTCAGACCCAGGGCCTCGATCTTCTCGAAGATGGAGCCAAAGTCCATCCCCACAGCCCCAGAGTTCTCCCCGACAGCCGCCAAGGCAACAATTGCCCCAGCGGTGATGATGGGGGGCACAGATGGCAAAGGGGCCGATGGAGCTCCACCCGAGGCCTCCTCGGGTATGGGCTCCATGGCGGGGGGGAGGGGGGGGGACGACACGGCCCCGACTCCCTTCACTGCCACGGCATCCTTGGTAGGTGCCTCCTCCTGATGCTCATCGGGGGTGATATCAGCAGCGGTGGTCCCCCTCGGTATTTTGCAGGGGGCCTTCCCACCCTCCTCACCAGAGGGGTAAGATCAAGCCCGCACACCACAGGCTCTGCGCTTCCCCTGAATGAGCGTCCAGCCCTGTGTGGTGGAGGTGGAGGGCTTGTCAGCAGGGGCAGGACCAGGGAGCGCAGATGACACTCGGAAGGATCTGAGAGGAACAGTGGGGGTCAGAAAATCTCCCCCTGGGGTCAGCCCTCTCCCCCGCCCAGCGGCAACCGTGCCACCCTCTCCTCCTCGGGCCCCGCCAAATCTGGTTGTACAGAGGTGGGGCCCGCCTGCTCGCCTGGGCCCAGTGGGTGGGTGGGTGGGGGTGTGTGATGGAGGTGGGACCCGCCTGCTCACCTGGGCCCGGTGGGTGGGTGGGTGCACGCGCCGCCAGCGCCCGAACAGAGCCATTGGTAATAGGAAGAGGAGTGGCTGTGGAGGCTGGACTGCCAGGGGGACCGGTGGTGTTCGGGCCGGCACTCTCCTGGGCCCCAGGCAGTCCAGACGCCTCCTCAGACCAGGCTAGAGGGCAGTCCCTCCGGACGCGCCCCGTCACCCAGCAGAGAAAGTACCGGGTCTCCCCCGAGTAATGGACCTGGTAAAGGGCCCCCTGGTAGGGCACCAGAAAGGACCCCTCTAGTGCCACCCTGTTACATGACGGCAGCGGCATTTGTAGCTGCACCTGCCGGCGGAAGGAGAGAACATGAGGGAGGGCGGGGTCCTTGCAACCCAACAGAAGAGCGCTGATGGTGGATATGGGTTTCCCCAGGAAGTAGAGCACAAGTAACAAGGCAGCATTGGGGAGGAAGGGTGGGACTGAGATTAGGACCACCCATACACCCAGGTCCTCCAGCGATTCGAGGGGCACATGCATGCCCCCAACCGCCAGGCTCCTCTCTACCACCTCCTAAGTGGCGGCCTCCAAAGAAAGGAAGACCACCACCTTTCCATACATCTTGGAAGCTGCCACCAAGGGCGAGGACCCTACCACCCTCGCCAACACCCACAATTATGTTTCAACGTGGAGAGAGGAAGGAATTAGGAGGCAGCAGACGCTGTGCTTCCTGGTCAAGGTGGGGAAGGGGCCTCAGCCACCAGGGATGGATCTGGAGGAGGCGGTTGGGATGGAAGACGCAGTAGCACGTGGGGGAAGGGGGACGGCGGCAGCGGCCACCTGGGCATACGTTCTGGGGGCTGCAGATAAAACACCCCCAGAGCTGGTGGGGGAGAACAGCAGGGGAAGGAGAGGTTGCGGCGAATGGTGGGGCCGCGGCGAATGGTGGGGCCATAGCGGGCTGAGCAACCTCAGCTGGGGAGGGTTTGGCCTTCTGGGCCGGGCCTTTGCCCTTCTTCCCCTGGCCAAGGTGGAAGCCCCTTCAGAGTCGCAGAGGTTGTTGGCCATGGCAGGGGTGGAGCCCGGACCAGGGGTCAGGAGATCAGCCACAGTGGTTTCCAGGGCCGGTGACAATGGGGGGAAACTGTGACGTTCATGGGATCAGGGGCAAGAGCCTCCTCCATCATGAAGGGAGAGGTTGGAGGAGGCACAGACGGCAGGGAAGGGAGACAAGGGTCGACCACTCCTCCCCACCAAACAGCAGGCAAGGGAGGAGGGCGTCAATGGAGGGAAAGTGGAGGGGGGAAGAAGGTGATGAATTGACCACTCCTCCCTATTGGAGCAAAGCTCAGGAGGAGGGAACTAGAGTCAGGGGGAGGGGCGGAGCCGAGGGGAGCAAGGGCTGTAACCACTCCTCCATGCTAGACTGGAGGCTGGGGAAGAGGGGGGACAACCGAGGGAAGGGGGCAGCAACCACTCCTCCCTGCTTAGCTGTAGGCAGAGAAGGAGAGTGCTGGGAAGTGGGGCAAGGATGTGTGTGTGGGGGGGTTATGGTTGGGGAGGGCGGAATCGGGAAAGCAACCTCTCCCTCATATTCAGCTGTTATAGCGAGGGAGGGCGCTAGCAGGGGAAGAGAGCAGATGGGAAACCGAGGAAAGGGAACACTGGCGACCACTCCTCCCTGCAAGGCTGGAGGCAGAGGAGAAGGGTGCCAGAGAAAGGGGCAGGAACACAAGGGGAGGAGGGGTTCGTGGTTGGGGAGGGGGGAAAAGGGGAAAGCAACCACTCCCGCCTATTGAACTGTTGTAGGGAAGGAGGGTGCTAGAGGGGGAAGGACACGAATGGGGAACCGAGGGGATCGGGAGCCAATAACCACCCCTCCCTGCAAGGCTGGATGCAGAGGAGGGCGCTAGCAGGATGGGACAGGGGACAAGGTGGCAGATGCAGGGCAGGGGTGCTGGCTCCTCCAGCTGCACTGGGGCAGGGGGAAACTAGCAGGGGCCATCATAGCGGGTGCAGTGTATGGGGGGGGGGGCTAACTAAAAGGGGAGGGGAGGGAAGGGACATAAGCACTCGGGGAGGGGACCAGGGCAGACTGGGCAGTGGCAGAGGGCTAATGGAAGGCTGGGGGAAGGGAGTAAATGCTGGGTAAGTAAGGGATGAGGCAGGGGAAAAACAGTTGCTGAGAGATCAGGGGAAAACCACAGCAGGCTGACCAGGGTGGGGCAGGCAAGGTAACTGTGTGGAGCGCGGGGCGGGGCTGCCAACAAACAATCAGACTCTTTGGGGCCGGGCGGGGCAGGTAGTAAACTAACTCTCAGGAGGAAGGGAGAAAACAAACTGGGCTAGCAAGGTGGGGCAAACAGAGAGGGAGACAAGCTGCTGTGGTGGAGGGCAAAAGGGGCCCGCAGGGGTAAGGGAGGCCCCCCAGCCAAACATAGCTGAGGGAGGGGAGCCAAGTCCAAAGGAGGTGGAAGGGTGGGGCTCAGTCCTCGCCCGCTGCTGCAGAAAACTGTCCTGGGTGGTGTTTCAGGCGAGGCAGCGAGCCCTGCCAAGGGGCAAAGAGAAAGTCCAGGTGTTAATAGGGCAGATGGTGGAGGGGGAATCAGGGTGGTGGTATTAGAAGAGGGGGCAGCTGGACTTGGGGGACGGCTCAATGCCTCTCCCCCGGCCCCCTCTCAGCAACTCAGTTCACCACCTTCCCAGGAGCACAGATGGTAAAAGCTCAGTTCAAACAAACCCCCTCAACAAGTCCAGGCAGAAGTCCTCAGCGGTTGTCCTCAGCTGGAGGAGCCCAACAGCAGGGTCCTCAGCAGGTAGGCGGCCGCAGGGAAAGGCAGGGTGGGGAGAGCTCCAGCTGGTGAGGGAGTAGCAGCAGCAGGAACAGGGGGGAAGAGCCAGGAGCAGCAGCAGCCACACCCTCCTCTGTAGTGGGACCTATTTGAAAACATGGGAAGGTGGGCGGGCAAAGCCCGCCCACGTTCTAAATGCCCCTCCCCCAGCCTTGCGGGAGGGACAACTGGACCCATGTCCAACTGGTTACAGGGGACACATAATGACTAAAGGGTCAAGGGGTGCGGGTCACAGGTGTAAAACAAGGGAACCAGATGGGGACACCGAGCAGAGAACCCCGGACAGCGCCCACTGCTCCTCAAAGCTGTCAAGGGAGCCAGTGGACGCCGCCCAGAGGAACTCTACCCGGATACGTGACACAAGGGAGGAGCGGAAGTATGCCCCAGTCGCAGGGAACCCCCTCATCCAGCATCCTCCTCCTGATAGTATATATGGTGGTTTTAGCCAGGGCCAGGAAGAGGTTGACAAGGAGGTCCCGCGACTTTGTGGGGTCACAGATAGGGTATGCGTAAATGAAGAGGTGAGGGGAAAAGTGCAGCCAGAACCTCAATAAGAGGTTCTGGAGGAGCCGGAATAGGGGTTGCAACCTGGTGCATTCCAAATATGCGTGTGCCAGGTTCTCCCTCATGCCGCAAAAGGGGCAGGCACCCGGGATAGGGGTGAATCACGGCAAGTACACACCCGTACTCACGGCTCCATGAAGGAGCCGCCGACTTATGTCCCCGATGGGCTGCGGAACTAGGCTGGAATACACGCTGGCCCATCGGGGTTCCCCACTCTCTATGGGTCTCAAATAGTCCCACCACTTGGTATCGGCGCGGTACATGAAGGTGGGGAAATGCAGAGTGTGGAGCATGAGCATGTACAGATGTTCTCTAGGCGCGGTCCGAAAACAGACCGGCTGCAAACTTTGCAGCTTGCTGGGGGGCCTGCGGAACAGGGGCCCGAAAAGAGATGGAGGTTTTGCAGGAAGGGAGGGGCGGGGCGTACCCTCTCGCAGGGCTCTCTGCAGGAAGTTGAGAGCGGACCGCGGCAAGGCCGCCTGGAGTAGTCTCAGGAGAGACCGATGAGCTGAGCGAGCGCTCGGGGATCCACCCAGTCCCCCGTGTCGCAGTCCAGGAGGTCTCTGACCTTGTTGGCTTCTGCCAGGATCAGCCCCCGGCGCACCAAGGGAGACTCCGCCACCTGCACGGACAAGGCTGGATTGTGGAGCAGGGGCTCCGCGATGAGGTCTACTCCCTCGGTGGCCACAACGGACCTGGTCGCTGAGAACAGCTTCCAGGTCTGGAGGAGTTCCTGGTAGAATTCCAGCAGCTCTGAGAGGTCTCATGGAAGGACCCTCGGGTGGATAAAAAAGAGCTGCCGGTCGTATCGGAGCCCTTGGAGGCGGCGGAGGAAGGTGCACGCCGAAGTGTTCCATGCCGGACTACCTGCACTAAAGAGGAGTCTCTGCAGGGCCTGGAGGCAGAAGGTCCGAACCTGACTGCGCAAGCAGATCAGACCCTGGTCCCCCTCCTCCAGGGGAAGAGACAGAACCCCTGCAGAGACCCAGTGCATTCCTGGCCAAAAGAACTCCAAAGCTATCCTCTGGAGCTTGGTCAGGACCTCCGGGGCCGACCTCAGGGTGTTGAGCCAGTGCCAGAGCATGGACGGGACCAGTTGGTTCAGTACCAGCTTCCTCCCGCGAAGGGAGACACACTGGAGCAATCCTGTCCATCTCCGCAGCCGCCCACCCACCCTGGCCTCCAAACATTGCCAGTTCTCTGGCAGAGAAGGATGTTTGGCGTATAAATAAACGGCCAAATAGAGCAGCGGACCCGCGCCCCACCTGATGGCCTGAAGCGCGGGTGGGAGGGAGCCTGCCCGCCACCCATCCCCGACCACCAGACAGAGCTCTTGACCCAGTTGACCCAAGCGGAGGAGGCCGCCGAGTAGACGGCTTGGCAGGTCTCCACCTGCGCCAGGTCGCCCGGGTCCTGGACCACGAAGAGCACGTCATTGGCATACGTTGACAGGACCAGCCGCAGCTCCGGCTTCCGGAGCACCAACCCCGTCAACCTCCTATGGAGGAGACAGAGGAAGGGCTCGATCGCCAGAGCGTACAGCTAGCCCGACAGCGGACACCCCTGACGTACTCCCCGCCCGAAGCTGACTGGCCTCAGGGTCCAGTTGAGCCTGACCAAACACTCCGCAAGGGCATACAGTACCCAGAGAAAACCCACAAAATGGGGCCCGAAGCCAAAAGCCTGCAGGGTGCCCAGGAGATACCCGTGGTCCATCCTGTCTAACGCCTTCTCCTGGTCAAGAGACAGGAGGGTGAACGACAAACAGTCCCTACACCCAAGTTCCAAGAGATCCCGGACCAAGTACAAATTATCAAAGATGCTACAGCCCGGGACGGTGTAGGTCTGGTCGGGATGGATCATGTCCGCCAGCACGGACCGCAGTCGCAGCGAGATGGCTTTTGCATGGCCTTGTAGTCCGTGCTGAGGAGCAAGACGGGACGTCAGTTCCAAAGGTCACGGAGGTCCCCCTTCTTTGGAAGCAAGGCAAGCATGGCTCACCTGCACGACAGAGGGAGGACCCCGCTCTCCAAGGACTTGGCCCTGACGGTGACGAGGTCTGAGCCGAGGACATCCCAGAACACACTGTAGAACTCCACGGTCAGCCCGTCCATGCCCGGGGTTTTATTGTTGGGCATGAGACGGAGGGTTTCCGAGAACTCGGCCAGAGCAAGAGGCATCTCTAACCGGTCCCGGTCGCCTACGCTGACCAACGGGAGCTCAGTCCAGAGCACCTTGCAGGTGTCACCTTCGGTTGGATCCAGGGAGAACAAACTGGCGTAGAAGGCCCTTGCCCTTCCACGCATCTCCTCCGGATCCGTGAGGGGGGTGCCGTCCTCCACCAAAAGGCAGGTGACTTGCTTTTTAGCTCCCCTCTTTTTCTCCAGGACATAGAAGAAGCGGGAGCCGCGATCCATCTCCCGGAGAAGCTGGATGCGGGATCGAACAAAGGCACCCCGGGCCCGAAGGTCCTCAAGGGCCCGGAGTTCCTCCCGCTTCTCCCGGTACACCTTGCGGAGGGGTGGATCCTCGGGGTCAGATGCCAGGCGCCCCTCAAGCTTCAAGATCTCCCGTTCCAACTGCTTTATCGCCACATCCCTCCGCCGGCTGGTGCCCCGGGAGTGGTTGCGGCAGAAGAGCCGGGTGCGCACCTTCCCCACGTCCCACCATCGCCACACCGAGGGAAAGGCGGGCAGCTGCCCCTGCCAGGCCAGCCAGAACTCCCGGAAGGACACCATGAAGCCCACATCGTCCAGCAAGCTATTGTTAAAATGCCAGTAGGCTGGCCCCAGCCTTTCCGCACTAAGAGAGGCTTTCACGGCCATCAAATGGCTGAATGCTGGAGGAGTGGGCTTGCGCCAGATGAAACCGTGATAGATGAATGCGATCCAACCGGGACTGGCTCGACCGATCGTCCCCCACCCGGATGTAGGTGAAGGTGGTGGTGTTGTCCGGGTGGTGGTCTCGCCAGACGTCCACCAGGGAGTGATGGTCCACAATCTCCCTGAGGACGCTTGCTGCGGCCCGGCAGTTCACGAGTCCTACACGGTCCTGGTCATTGAGGGTGGTGTTAAAATCCCCGCCCAGGACCAGACACTCGCGAGGATCCACGGTGCCAAGGAAGGTGGCCACCTGCTGATAAAAGATGATCTGGTCCGGGCCCACATTCAGGGCATAGACATTGACCAGGTTCAACGTCAGTGCCTCCACGTGGGCCCAGACATGCATCAGGCGGCCCGGGACAACCTCGGCAGTCCCCAGCACCTCGGGCCGTAGGGCAGGGGAGAACAGGGTGATCACCCCGGCCAAGCGAGCCCCGAGGTGGCTAAAATGCACCCCATCCCCCTACTCCAACCACCAGCCAGCCTTGACGGCTCGAGTCGTGTGGGTCTCCTGCAGGAAAACCACTGAGTACCCCCCCTCCCGAAGGAAGGAGAGCACCCAGCTCCTGCAGAGACCCGCCCCACAGCCCCGGGCATTTAATGTTGCGATGGTGGAGTTCATAATGAGGGCTGTGGTGGATCCTCATGGGCAGGGTGATCGTCAGCCTCCCGCAGGCCCCGCAACAGGCCATTCCCCGACCCAAAGGCAAGGACAGCATCGCGGAATTTGCGGGCCTGCCGGTAGGCCACAATGTCCTGCCTCTTGGTCCCTCTCCCCTCCTGCAAAAAGGCCCTTGTGGCCCCCAGGACGGAATAAAAGTCCCCCCCGGTGCTGAAGGGCCAACTTCACCTTCCCCTTAGCCCTGCATGTATCCATGAAGAATTGGTGGAGCTTGGCCCCCAGCGCTGAGGGGGCACTGGACGTTTCCTCCGTCTGGGCCCCCAAATGGACCTCGCGGGCCATGGAGAGGGACAAACCAGGGTCTGAGCCCCGGCATGGCGTCAAGAGCGATGGCACCACGCTGCCCATCCCTGACCCCGGCGAGGGAAGGTGCGGTGGAGGGAACAAAGCAGCCCCTATGGGACTGGAGACACAAATACCACCCCCTGAGAGCTGCCAGCAGGTAGCGGGAAAGAGATGGCTCCCACGGGGGTGGCAATGGTAGCGGGATGTGAGGGCAATTGAGGAGCAGCAGGCATCACAGCGGGGGCAGGAGTGGAGGGAAGATGAGAGGGCAATAACGGGGGAGCGGATTTCGCGGCAGGGGCGGGAAGAGGGGTGGGCTCAGCATCGGGCAGTGGGTCAGGAGCGGAAGGGGGAACACTGGTAACGGTTGGGGAAGGGTTGGGAACGAGAGGGGGCTTGGGGCTGGAAATAGGTTCGTAGAGGGTGGGATCGGGACCAAGGGTATGAACGGAGGGAAGAAGAGGATCAGGACAAGGGAGGGAACCAGAGCTTTCATCAGGGTCAAGGGGGGGATCCCCCAAGTTCATGCCACCGAGCTGCAGCGCCTCCCAAATGGGGACTGGGGGGGCAGGGGCAGGAAGGGGGCCCATGCCGACGCCGGACCCAGGTGGAGAAACAGGAGCTATGACCATGGTGTCGGCAAGGGAGGTGTTCTCTACTGGGCCCCCAACAGGAAGGAGAGATGACCGCCCTGCCTCACTTGCGGAAGAGGGGGCGCCCTCAAGCGTGAGACCTGGCCGCTCGGTGCCGGCCGTCGCCACTGAAGGCACGGCTGCTTCAGCTCCGGAGCTCAAGTCGGCTGGGCCAATAGGTAACACCAGGGGCGCCCTGAGTGTGAGGATGGGGTCGGCCACCTGGGGCACATGGTTAGGGTTAGGGGGAGGAGGGGGTGGCGCCACAGAGTCACTGCCCAGACCGAGGCCTGCTGGAGGAGGATCATCCTCCCCTGGGTGAGCGGGGTCAGACCCAGGGCCTCGATCTCCTTGAAGATGGAGCTAAGTTCCATCCCCTTGTCTCTGGAGCCTTCCCCACCGACCGCCAAGGCAACTATTACCCAGGTGGTGACAGCTGGGGGTGCAATTGATGCCGGGGCTAGGGCAGCTCCACCCGAGGCCACCTCCTGGATGGGCTCCATAGGGGGGACAGCATCATCCCCCCTTGCTGCCATGGTCTCCTTGGCCAGCGCCTCCTGCTGACGCTTGCGGGGGGCACTCTCAACAGCGCTGGTCCCCCTCGAGATTTTTGGGAGGGGGGCCCTCTCACCCTCTTCATCAGAGGAGGGAGATTGAGCCTGCGAATGGCAGGCTCTGCGCTTCCCCCGAATGAGCATCCATCCCTCTGAGGTGGAGATGGAGGGCTGGTCAGCAGGGGCGAGGCCAGGGGGCGCAGTTGTTCTTCGGGGGGGGGGGGATGTTGAGGCAGGGAGAGAGGAGGGTGGGGAAACCTCCACCTGGGGGGAGCCCTCTCCCTCGCCCGGCAGCAACCGTGCCACCCTCTCCTCCTTGGGCCCCGCAGAGACGGATGGAATAGAAGCAGGGACTGCCTGCTCGCCGGGACACGCCGGAGGGAGTGCCTCTGGCCCCCGGGCAGAGCCTTCGGTCAGAGGAGGGGCAGCCGCAGAAACCGGACTACGAGGGGGGCCGGCAGTGTTAGAGCTGGCACCGTCTCGGGCCCCGGAGGCCTCCTCCGACCGGGCCAAGCAACAGTCCCTCCGGACATGCCCCATCGCCCGGCAAAGGAAGCACCGGGCCTCTCCCGTTGAATAGTGGACCCGGTAGGAGGGCCCCCTGGTAGGGCACCA
The DNA here is from genome assembly GCA_032595735.1 of Pelochelys cantorii. NCBI lineage: Eukaryota > Metazoa > Chordata > Testudines > Trionychidae > Pelochelys > Pelochelys cantorii. The sequence continues at coordinate 33,491,774 of CM064331.1, forward strand.
TGAAGGACCCCTCTAGTGTCACTCCACCATGCGCCGCCGGCAGCAGCTGCAGCTGTACCTGCTGGTGGAAGAACAGGACATGGCGGAGGGCGGGGTCCTTACAGCCCAACGGGAGAGGGCTAATGGTTGAAATGGGCCTCCCCAGGGTGGAGGGGGCAGGCAGCAGGGCGGCATTATGGAGGAAGGGCGGGACGGAGGTGAGAACCACCCATACTCCCAGGTCCTCCAAGGGTTCGAGGGGTACATGCACGCCCCCCACCGTCAGGCCCCTCTCCACCACCTCCTGGGCGGCGGCCTCCAAGGCAAGGAAAAACACCACCTTGCCGTACATTTTGGAGGCCGCCACCACGGCCGAGGCCCCCACCACCCTCGCCAACACCCGCACGTAAGTTTCCACATGGGGCAAGGCGGCGACCAGGAGGCAGCGGATGCCGTGCCTCCTTGTCAGGGTGGGAAAGGGGCCCCGGCCACCCAGCATGGAACTGGAGGCGGCAGTTGGGGCAGATGACATGGCACGTGGGGGGGGGGGGGCAACGGCCACCTGGGCGTACACTCTGAGGGCCGTGGGTGGATCACCCCCAGAGCCAGTAGGGGGAACAGCAGGGAAAAGAGGGGCTGCGGCGGATAGCTGGGCCGCAGTGTGTGGGGCGGCCTCGGCCACGGAGGGTTTGGCCTTCCAGGCCGGATCTTTGCCCCTCTTCTTCCCCTGGCCCTTTCTTCCAGCCGAGGTGGAGGCAGCTCCCAAATTTGAGGGAGTGTCAGCCATGGCAGTGGCGGAGCTCGGGCTGGGGGTTGGGAGGTCAGCAGCAGCAATATTTGGGGCCAGTGGCAATGGGGGGACCGTGGGACCAACAGGGGCAGGGGTTTCCTCCATTGTGGGGAGAAGGTGGAGGAAGGCACAGATGGTGGCGGGGGGGGGCAAGGGTTAACCGCTCCTCCCCACCAAACAGCAGGCAGGGGGAGGAGGGTGTCAGTGAGAGGGAGGGAGGGAAAAGGAGAGGGTACTGGTTTCAGGGAGGGGCAACTGAGAAAGGGGGGGGGTTAGCAGCCTCTCCTCCCTGCTGAGGCTGTGGCAGAGGAGGAGGGTGCTATTGCGGGGAGAGGGGGGAACATGAGGGAAAGGGGTATGCGATTGGGGAGGGAGGGAAAAAGGGAAAAGCAACCACTCCCTCCTGCCGACTAACTGTAGGGAGGGAGGGAGGGAGGGCGCTAGCAAGGGCGGGATAGAAATGGGGAACTGAGGGGCCAGTAACCACTCCTCCCTGCAAGGCTGGAGACAGAGGAGGAGGGCGCTAGCAGGATGGGACAGGGGACACGTGCAGGGCAGATGCAGGGCGGGGGCCGGCTTCTCCGGCTGCACTTGGGTACAGAGGGGGAACTCTGGGGTCAGTGGAGGAAGTGCAGTGTATGAGGGGGCTAGCTAAAAGGGGAGGGATGCGGCACAAGCACTCGGAGGGAGGGGGGGCTCAAGCCAGACAGGGCAGTGCCAAAAAGGCGAATGGGAGGCTGGGGGAGGAGGGGCAAAAGGAGACAAGGCAGCAGCTGGGAGTGGCAGGGCACACACTGGACCAGGCTAGGTGGGGCAGGGGTGTGGCAGGCAACAAACTGTGGGGCTGGGTGTGGTGGATGAGCAACCTTAAAGAGGGAGGGAAAAACAAACTGGGCTAACAGGGTGGGGCAGGCTTTGGGAAAGGAGGCAACCTGCTGAGGTAAACATGGGTGAGGGGAGCTCCCCAGCCAAATGTAGCTGAGGAAGGGGGGCCAAGTCCAAGGGGGTGGGGAGGGAGCACACCCACAAGTGCTTGTGGGGCTCTACCTTGCCCACCGCTGCAGCAGCTCCGTCCCAGGTGGCAGGTGGTGAAGCAAGCCCCGTCAAGGGGAGAAGAGAAAGTCCAGGTGGTGAGGGGTGGTGGAGGGGGTGTTGGGGGTGGTGGCAGCAGGGAAGGAGGGGGCAGCTGGACTGGGGGGAGGGCTCTGAGCCTCTCCCCCGGCCACCTTTTAACAGCTCAGTTCACCACCACCCGTGAAGCAGGTGAAAAAAGGCTCAATCTTATAAACAAACCCCCTCCACAGTCCTGGGTAGAGAGTCTCCTCTTCTCCTCTTTGGCGGGACACAGCAGCAGCAGCAACGGGCGGGCAGCAGCCAGTCAGGGAAGGCCTCTGGGTGGTGGGTGCTGGTGGGGTCCTCTTCCTCTGGAGCAGAGGGGGGCAGTCAGCAGGGACCCCCCCCCGGCTCAGGCAGCAGCAGCAGCAGGTGATGGTGGTGAGCAGAGGCTGTAGCGGTGTCCAGGGGGAGTAGGCCTCAGCAGGCAGGCAGGTGGCTGGGTAGGGCTGGAGAGCTCCAGCTGGTGCAGGCAGCAGAAGCAGGGGGGAGAGGAGGAAAGGAGAGCAGCAGCTGCACCCTGCTCCCTCTCCTCCTTCTCTGTAGTGCGGCGGACTAGCCGCCCACTGACCCGGAGGCAGAGGAGCCCCTCCATGAGCCATTTTGGGCAGAACCTAACCCCTGCCAGTCACCTGACCAGAAGCCAGGAGGTGTAGTCAGGACTATAAACGCCTAGCCTGAGAGCTCGGTCTGGGACCAATCTCCAGAGGAATCAGAGGTTGTCTGGTGCTGTCTGCCTGGAAGGCTGAGGTTTGGCCTGGACCACCGGGGGTTCTTGACCGGGAGGACAGACCTGAACCCCCATGCAATGTCCTGAGATTGAGCCACTTGTTTGAATAATTCTTGGAATTGTTTCAGGTCGCCTGCTGGTGGAGAGGACAATGCTTTAAAAAAATGCCTCGTTCGGAGGAGCAGAAGATTGCGGGGTCTGTGAAGAGCTCTCTGAATTGGACTGAAGTAAGTTATCATCATGTGCTGGATCTGCCTGGGTTATTATACCTAAGGAGTGGGATGAGAAGGTGATGAATGTGCCATGGTGGCCGTATGGACTGTATAGGCTGTTGCATAGGTGTATAGGCTGGTGCATCTTTTGGGCAGTGGCGATGGGAGGAGCAGGGGCAATATTGGTGCCATGGCTCCCACAGAGGCACTGAGAATGAAACTGCTGCCGTGGATATAGCCATGGGTAGTTAAACTACGGAAATTGAGGGTATCATGAAAAGGAATGGTGCTGAGTGGAGTGCAATGAAGCCACTGATCCCGCTCGGGATAAGTGGTGTGATGAAACTTTACTCCCCTGCGCGTTGCCATGTTCAGTTTGCAGTGACAATGGTGTGGGAGAGTAAGAAAAAACTTTTGCACTTTGTCTATATGAGCTATAGTGAGGTAAGGATGGAGAGCATGGTGAAGCTCCTCCCTGCACTAGTGGAGATGGTGCACCCAAGTGCACAGGTTTTTGTACGTGGTGCATCTTATTGCCACTTTCTCATACTCTGGTGCTGGAGCATGCTTTAATTCTGGCTGTCGGGAACTGGCTTGTTCAATTGGTGATGGATTGCCTGTGGGTGCTGGCGGCAGGTCCAGTTTTCATAGAATCATAGAACCATAGAGCTGAAAGAGACCTCAGGAGGTCATCAAGTCCAGCCCCCTGCTCTAGGCAGGACCAATCCCAACTAGATCAACCCAGTCAGGGCTTTGTCAAGCCGAGACTTAAATACCTCTAGGGATGGAGACTCCACTACTTCCCTAGTAACCCATTCCAGTGTTTCACCACTCTCTCTAGTGAAATAGTTTTCCCTAATATCCAACCTGGACCTCTCCCACCACAACTTAAGACCACTGCTCCTTGTTCTGCCGTCCGTCACTACTGAGAACAGCCTTTCTCCATCCTCTTTGGAACCTCCCTTCAGGAAGTTGAAGGCTGCTATCAAATCCCCCCTCACTCTTCGCTTCTGCAGACTAAACAGACCCAACTCCCTCAGCCTCTCCTCATAGGTCATATGCTCCAGCCCCCTAATCATTTTGGCTGCCCTCCGCTGGACCCTCTCCAATGCGTCCACATCCTTTTTGTAGTGGGGGGCCCAGAACTGGACACAATACTCCAGATGTGGCCTCACCAGAGCCGAACAAAAGGGAATAATGACATCTCTGGATCTGCTGGCAATGCTCCTCTTAATGCAACCTAATATGCCATTAGCCTTCTTGGCTACAAGGGCACACTGTTGACTCATATCCAGCTTCTCATCCACTGTAACCCCCAGGTCCTTTTCTGCAGAACTACTACTTAGCTGGTTGGTCCCCAGACTGTAACAATGCTTGGGATTCTTCCGTCCCAAGTGCAGGACTCTGCACTTGTCCTTTTTGAACCTCATCAGATTTCTTGTGGCCCAATCCTCCAATTTGTCTAAATCACTCTGGACTCTATCCCTGCCCTCCAGCGTATCTACCTCTCCCCCTAGCAAACTTGCTGAGGGTGCAATCCATCCCCTCATCCAGGTCATTAATAAAGATATTGAACAAAACCGGTCCCAGAACCGAACCTTGGGGCACTCCGCTAGAAACCAACCACCATTCTGACATCGAGCCGTTGATCACTACCCGCTGGGCCCGGCCTTCTAGCCAGCTTTCTATCCATCTTACCGTCCATTTATCCAATCCACATTCCCTTAACTTGCTGGCAAGAATATTGTGGGAGACTGTATCAAAAGCCTTGCTAAAGTCAAGGTAGATCACATCCACTGACTTCCCCATGCCCACAGAGCCAGTTACCTCATCATAGAAGCTAATCAGATTGGTCAGGCACAACTTGCCCTTTGTGAATCCATGCTGACTATTCCTAATCACTTTCCTCTCCTCCAAGTGCCTCAAAATGGACTCCTTAAGGATCCCTTCCATGATTTTTCCAGGAATCGAGGTAAGATTGACCGGCCTATAGTTCCCTGGATCGTCCTTCTTGTCTTTTTTGAAGATGGGCACTACATTTGCCTTTTTTCCAATCATCCGAGATCTCTCCCGATCTCCACGACTTTTCAAAGATAATGGCCAAAGGCTCCTCAATGACATTTGCCAACTCCCTCAGTACCCTCGGATGCATTAAGTCCGGACGCATGGCACCCTGTGGGTGCTGGTGGCAGGTCCAGTTTTGTCAGTATCGGTCAATTAGCCGCATTGGCAGGTGCCAAGGGGGTAGTTTGCCTTTTTGGTTCTGACAGCTCTCTTCGCTGAGGTCAGTTTTTGCTTCTCCGTGGTGCCGGAAGTAGACTGCACCAGGGAACAAGAGGCCCAGGACATAGCGGGCAGTGATTGTGCCAGGAAAGCCTGTGGCAGTCAAGAGCCTCTGTGGGGTAATGAACTAGTCCTCTCACGGGGTGTTGAGTGCGCCCATGTCTCTGAGGACTTCTCCTCTGGTGGTTGGAGGGATTTCTCTCAGAGGAGATTCTTCAGCCTCATTTTGTTGTCTTTCCTCACTCTGGCTATGATGTTTTGACAACGTGGGCACTTTTGCGCTATGTGGCTTTTGCTTGAGCATTTAATGCAGGATGCGTGTCTGTCAGAAACCAGCATGGAGTCCCTACATGAATCTCATTTCTTGAAGCCAGGAGAGCCTGGCATGTTGAACAAATGTGATGATTCAGAACTTGGAGAAAAATGGAGTAGAGAAGAAAAAAACAACGGGGAAGCATTTTTTTTCTTAAAATAAAGAACGAGGTAAAACTAAAACTATTAATGACTTGTAAACTAACTACACTATTTTTTTATTTTCTGTCAGAAAGGAGAGCACTGCTGTGACACTGTTTTCAGCTGAGGATGGTAGAAAAGGAACCGAAGGAAAGTCATGCCGTAAGCGCACCTAATGGACGAAAACAGCATGAGATGGCAACTGTGCATGCGTGGCATGGGAAGGCACTGCTAGGCAAAATCTCCAATGAGCAGCACAAGGACACACCGAGACCTAAGTGGAGCACCCACAGGGACACCACTCAAAGGAGAACTTTTTTTTTTTTTTTTTTTAAACTCAAGGACTAATGACTCTCAGGAAAATCAATCATGAGTCATACACAAGTGACATGCAAAGCCACAAAACAAAGCCAAAAAAAAATCACTGACCTGGCTTCCAACAACCTTGCACTCCAGCCTTGTGGGGTAGGAAGACCTGAAGACTTGCTCTGAGGCTAAAGCACAAAAATTGGCTCACCCCGCTGCAGGAGTAAGACCGGAGGCGCACGTGGGCTGGATCCAAGTTAACTAAGGACCAGATCCTGCCCACAGGCTGTAGATTCCCCACCCCTGCAATAAAGCAACATTGTGCCTATACCTCAGCTTTGGTTTTGTCTACTCTCGCTGTCATAAAAGGGAAATCATTTTCAGCTCACAGATCTGCTATTGTGCGAGTGGCTCATCTCCTTGGCTTACCTCCTTTTAATGTAAAAGGCTGTTCCCAGCAGAATTCTGGGAGCTGAAGAGCTGACTATGTGCACAAGTTGAGCTTTAACTCTGCCTTTCCCAGATCAGGGCTTTGGTTGTTGGCATAAGCCACACTTTTGTGGAATGTACTCCCCCCCCGAACAGACTGCATGTGTCCATCAGTTACTGGGTTAGATTCCTTGCAACTGAGATACTTTTTGAATTCCAGGGAGCTGGTCACACTCTCCTAAGGGGGTTCCCCCTACCAAGGCTTTTTCTTTTTTTTTTTCACCCTCTTTCTTTTTTAAGGCATTGCCAAATAAGTCTAAATGAAGTAACACAGAAAAAGGCTTCAAGGGAAGCTAAAATTGAAAAAGGAGTTAATGATCTGCAAACAGAAAGCTTTAGCTCCATCTCTAACCAGGGGCTATTGAGAAGGAATTGAGGAGGGTAGTCCACACATGTTGGCAGCAGCTCCTTGCAGGTGAGAAGCAGCACAGGTGGGACAGACTGCTATCAAAGTTCTCACATCAGCAGTTCAGAGACAAACACTCCCCTACAGTAGAGCACTACTCAAAGAACAACATTATCAAGGAAAAAGCATTTTAAATGTGACCTGCAAAGAACTGATAGAATTCCAATGGATGTCTTTCTATTGTCAATAGCATTGGGATAGTTTCTAGTGTGATCATCAGTACCTGAATCATACAGTGGCATAAAGTGCTGGTATTAGTTAGGGAAACTGGTGGAGATGAAGTGCTGGGGGCAGAGCAGCTGGGGTGCTGCCGGGTTGGTCCCGCAGCACCAGGGACGCATCCCCCCCACTCCACCCCAGACCCCTCATAGCCCCCCCTTCCGATAGTCCGGCATATCTGATAATCCGGCACCCCCTGGGTCCTAAAGGTGCCGGATTATCAGAAGTTTACTGTACTTAATAGGATTGTCAGTGGTTCCTTGAATACAGACTATTGCATACTTCAAGGAAATATAGCTGTTGACTCATGAGAGGATAAAGTTGAGGTCAACTTTAAAAAAAGAGAGAATTTACACTGGTCAGCCTTCAGTTTTCCCTAAGAGACAGATACAGTAACCTTAGTATCTACAACATACCATATACTTAATGGGCATAAAATCTAGAATTTTGCAAAATAAAATCATTTTGCTATTTAAAAACAATGACTGAAGCCATCATTGACTAGAGACCTTGTCAGCAGGACAGAAGGGGAACTCTGCAGCAGACCGCACTGGGGCAAACAGCCAAGTACGATTAGTCATCTTGCAACCCTGGACAGATCTGCAGACAGGGATTTAGCAAGTGCTACAGCCAAAATGGGTCTCCTGGCCTTTCACAATGATATTTGTGTAGGCTTTCTTGAAGTTATTGTTGAAGCAACCAAGTGTGATTTAGGTCACTCGCTTTCCAATTCATTATTCCTTACTCCTAAACTTCCAGTGTTAAAGTTCATTATTGAATCATGGATGAGACAGCAATGGAAGTATCTTGAAAAATCTAATCCAGAAACATCAAGAATATTTCAAGTTAGGTAATTCAGGTTCAGACACTCATACTATGAATTTCAGAGAAACCATGATAACTTAAGAGAAAAACCTCTGTCTCATTCAGTCAACATTTTTATGGTCAAAACTTCAATTTCAGAGCATGTGGTCAGCAAGAATCCTCCAGGCTAGCCTCCCCATTTATGGTTCATCTATTATAGGCCATCTGCATAATAAAGTTATCTGTAAGTATACTGGAATCAGAGGTATTATTTAGGAATCACCATATCAAGAACGGTCAAATACTATATAGAAGAACCCTGTTTATGTGACCCTCCATTAACACGGAAAGTCAGATAACCAGGCAGACAAGCTCCCAGAGATTCAGAAGGGGACAGCCTATCTGGTGGACTCTACATGGTGCTGCAGAATTGAATTTTCCCATTCTTCAGTTACCCGGATTTATCATCATCCCATCTGGTACTAGTCCCTATTAGATCATATTAACAGAACATAAGAATTGCCACTCTGGGTCAGACCAAAGGTTCATCTATCCCAGTATACTGTCTGCAAACAGTGGTCAATAGCAGATGCCCCAGAGGAAAGAAACAACAGGTAATCCTCATGTGATGACTTCCCTGTCACCCATTTATAGACAAATAAACAGAGGCTAGGGACACCATGCCTATCCATCCTGGTTAGTAGCCATTGATGTACCTAACCTCCATAAATCTACCTAGCTCTTTTATGAACCCTGTTAAAGTCCTAGCCTTCACCACATCCTCTGGCAAGGAGTTCCACAGGCTGACTGTGTGCTGAATGAAAAAAAACCCTTCCTTTTATTTGTTTAAAACCTGCTGCCTATTAATTTCATTTGGTGGCCCCATGGTTCTTACATTGTGGAAATAAGTAAATAACTTTTACTTTTTTCCACACCAGTCATGATTTTATAGACCTCTATCATATCTCCCCTTAGCCTCTTCTTTCTAAACTGAAAAGTCCAAGTCTTTTAATCTCTCTTCATATGGGACCCATTCCAAACCCCTAATCATTTTTGTTGCCCTTTTCCAAACCTTTTCCAATGCCAATATATCATTCTATTTGCTTTTTTGACTGCTGCAGCACACTGAATGGATGTTTTCAGAAAACTATCCACAATGACTCCAAGATCTCTCTCTTGAGCAGTTGTAGCTAAATTAGTCCCCATCATACTGTATGTATAGTTTGGATTATTTTTTCCAATGAGCAGGGCATTACTTTACATTGATCAAGTTTTATTTGCCATTTTGTTGCCCAATCCCTTAGTTTGGTTTTTGAAGCCCTTCACATTCTGTTTTGGTCTTAACTGTCTTGAGCAGTTTGGTATAATCTGCAAATGTTGCCACCTCACTGATTACCCCTTTCTCTAGATCAGGGATTCCCAAACTTTTTGACACAGGGACCAGTAAATCCATTCACGAGCTTTTGGAGGATTGGTAACATTCATTTGCATATTTGCATATTCATTAAGCAAATTATGAATATTCAAATAAGTTGTTTCTGGTCCTCCCAAAGCCCCCAGTGCCAGCTTTAGCAAAGCTTTTGATATGGTCACCCACAATATTCTTGCCAGCAAGTTAAGGGAATATGGATTGGATAAATGGACTGTAAGACGGACAGAAAGCTGGCTTGACCAGGGTTTCCCAAACTTTTTACTTTAGTTGGAACCCTATTTTTTCAGTACTGTTTTTTGCAGCCCAAAAATACAAATGCATATTAAAAAAAGAATGAATAATGAATACATTTTTACTGTTTCACCCGGCTGCATCCTCCACCCAGCCCGGGCCAGGGCTTGGGGGACTGGGCGCCACACAGGCACTCTGGGAGGCGGGAGCAGGAGCAGACTGGGGGTAGGGTATCTGGCTAAGAGGGAGGGTGCAAGAAGGGGTAGGGTTGCCAGGTGTCTGGTTTTGTACCGGACAGTCCGGTATTTGAGGCTTCTGTCCAGGGAACAAATTGAGAATATACCAGACATATAAAATGTCTGGTATTTTCTCATTAGGTAAAGTTTTATTATTATTAGGTGTATCAGTTTGTAGTTGCGAACTGCCTGGCTCGTAGATGTGCTCAGGCTGCATGAGTGTGTCTACCAGCCAGCCAGTTTGCAACTACTTGAGGGGACTTGTGGCGGGGGGAGGAGGCCGGCAATATGGAATCCCCGGGGCATAACGGAGCAGTCGACAGAGGCTTCCCTGTTGACCGCAGCGCATCTAGACTGCCCCGCTGTGCCGGGACAGCTGATCCCCAGCACAGCGCGGCAGCCATTTTCATGTAAATGAAGCCGTGATTATTTAAATCGCGGCTTCATTTGGGTATGTCTAGTAAAGTAATCTACATGGCTCTGGCGACAGAGCCATGTAGTCTAGACATACCCCTAGTGTTTATGCATAAGCACTTTAAAAATTTGTCACTATTTATCTGTCTACCATTTCCTGATGTGTTAGACTCTTTTTATTTGTGTCTCATCTGATCTGACCCATACTTCCATCCTATCCTTCTGACTAGAACACAGAGCATCTCTATTAATAGACTCTCCCCCTAACAGATGTCCTTTTCTAATCCATATGCTTCTTCGCACCTGTTGGCTTTCCCCCAGCCCTTATTTTAAAAAACTGCTTTACAAACTTTTTAATGTTAAATGACAGCAGTCTGGTTCCATTTTGGTTTAGGTGGAGTCCATCCTTCCTGTATAGGCTCCCCCTATCCCAAAAGTTTCCCCAGTTCCTAATAAATCTCAACAGGGTTCTGTTGTATTTATAATATCCAAAATAACCGAATGAATCAAGTGCTCTCCTAGATGTACTGCATTCTCCCTGACAAAGGTCTAAAACTCAAGAGTAAAATAATCTGAGTAAAATAATACATGGTGGGGAATGTCTACACTGCACATTCTTAAACAGTGAGCCGACTTATAGGATAAAATGCTTACACCATAAGCAGCCATTGGTGTATACATCAGAACTTTCAACTTAGCTAATGCAACTGGAACGGAAAGAGTTAGCATGACTGGAATCTTTTTTTTTCTTTTGAAAGATTTCTCTAGCTTACACCTGGCTTTCGGCCATTCAGTAGATCAATATACTTCATTGCAAGGCCCACAAGCCAGTGGCAGCTTCCTTCAACTCTAAGCGCAGTTCCGGTTGCCTCTAAGCAGTGCTGTTGGCTATAAATATCTGCACAGCAGCTCTAAAGGGTCACACAGCAGGGACCTGGAGAAGAGAAGGGCTGGCTCTGCCAATGCCTGGGCCCCCTAGGACAGAAGCTGCTCTGGATACCCACCAAGAATAGAGGCTTCTCCGAAAAAGAGCAACCCCTGGCCACAGTGGGCCCCCTATGGGGCTGGAACAGCTGCCTGTCTACAGTAAGTGGGGAACTGTTCCAGTCCTCACCCGTTACCCATTAAACTAGAACCGGTAAGCATTACCTGTTCGGGGTGATGCTTATCAATTAGCCGGTTAATCTTTCATACCCCTACTATGCAGTCATTTTCTATGAAGTGCCTTACATGCCTATAGTACAGGGGTGGCCAACCCACAGCTCTTTGCTTAAAGAAATGCGGCTCTTGCTAGTTCTGAACCACGCACCCGGACTGCTCATGGCCAGCTGCTCTGCACACGCACTCCAGCACCTGAAGGTGCTGCGTGACGGCGGCAGCTCCAGGGACCCAGGCATTGGGTCAGAGTGGGGGGCTGGTGGTATTGAGTTAGAGCGTGGGACTGAAGCAACTTCAACTCAAAGTCTTCATGGATGCAGAATGAGGCAGCCAACACAGCACATACCTGGTTTACACTGCGTTTCTTTAAAGAAAAATCAAAGGCTATTGTTGGCCAGGCTGAAGCAATTATTCTGAGATATGAGTCTCTCCCTTATTGTCTTTGAACTTCTCATATTTGCAGTCTGGAACAGACCTGAATTTTTATAACTATAAAAAAAAGTCATAATCTTCATGAGGAAACCATACCAGAGATCAACAAGCTAGAGTGAAACAGGCACTTCAAATTGTGCTAATTTATTTCTCAGTTCAGTTTAATTTTAAAAAACTCACAGGACATACTACGGCAGTAGTGTTAAATTTAAAATACATGGTGGGGATGCTTTTTTTTAAGCGTGAGACTATTACTGTATTTTTAAAGGGTGTTTTTTTTTTTTTTTTTTAAACTTGATGTTGCTCCTTGTCAAGTTCTCTGAAGATCTATGAACTGGCCGTGAATATTTTAAGTGACTAGAGACTTTTTTATTGTTTTTTGTCCTGTAATGTTATTTTTATCGCTACATTTTATGTACTGTATCTATCTATCTATAGATATATAAACAGGGCTCGACAAATAATGTAAACTACTCACCTGTGGCGAATAGATTACAACCCGGAAGAGCCGGTACAGAGTGATCTGCACAGAACGATCTGCGCATGCGCAGAACGCAGAACCGCGCGGCTGGCGAGTGGGGCTCGCTGCTGCTTGGCGAGCCCTGTATATAAAAATAGATATATAATATGTGGCTCTTTGCACTCTATCCACAGCTATTTTGGCTCTTCGTCTCTGACTGGTTGGCCACCCCTGCTACAGTACTATAGACATTTTTGGCACCCATTATTCCCCATTCCCTAACTAAGTCTAAGAAAAAGTTAGCTTTTGCATAACTCCCTCTATAGTAACTGATACTGTTGTTTAACCTTCATAGAGAAAGGTTACAAAGAACATTGATCACTCCGTTATCAAATAATTCTTATGCTGAAGCAGACAGGGCTACATGCTTTCCACTAATAAAGATTCTATTTAAAGTAGGGATGTGAATGACTAGTCAACTATCCCATAAGCAAATGCTTATGGGATAGTCGAGTCAACTAGTCGCTCCCCCTGCCCACTTGCTGCCTCTATCAGAAAGAGGCAGCAAGGAAAGAAGGGGGGGGGGAGGGAATGCTTCAAAGCAGCAGCACCACGTGGAGCCTGGGGCCAGCTGGGGACTCCCCTGCTGATCCCGGGCTCCATGCAGCACTGCCACTTTCAAATGCCGTGTAGAGCCTGATGCCGGGCTCCCCACAGTGTTTCAAAGTGGCAGCGCTGCACAGAGTCTGAAATCAGCAGGGGAGTTCCTGGCTGATCCCAGGTTCCATGGGGCACTGCCACTTTGAAATGCTGCGAGAAACCTGATGCCGCCTCCCCTTGGTATTTCAAAGCGGCAGCGCCACACGGAACCCGGGATCAGCAGGGGAGTCCTCAGCTGATCCCAGGATCCATGCAGTGCTGCCACTCTGAAATGCTGCAAGGAGCTAGACACTGGGTTCCCCACAGTGTTTTCGCCTTTGAAGTGTAGCGACACTTAGGCTGTTGCTACACTTCAAAGGTGGAGGCGCTCTATTGACTAATCAAATAGTCGATGCAAATTGCATCAACTATCCGATTAGTCAATTACTCAAAATTTAACATCCCTAATTTAAAGAAGATAAATGTACAAAATAATCTATGTGACACTTAAAATATACAAACAAAATTTAGTGGTCAATTGTAAGTACTCACAATCTTTCAAGAAGACTTAATCCAGAAAAGGAACCATTCTTCAACTCCGATATTTTATTATTGCTCAGAATCCTGCATATAGAATCAAAAACAAAAGATGTCAGAAGAACAACCATAACAATATCTGCTGAATTTTATTGTTTCTAAGTACTATGACTGTCTTTTTATCAAGACACAGAAAGAAAAACTTACCATGTATTGCAGTTAATCATTATAATATTACTCAAGCACTAAGAAGCAATGGGGTCCCCCTCTGCCAGATGCCCTGACCTGAAGTGCTTGCAAGTTGAAAAGAGTGAAATATGAAGTGTTGGGGAAGAACACTTTCAAACACAGACCTTTTGATAGTAGTTTAGACAATTAATTTATAAAGCATGTCTTTCTGTGACTTGTGTATCGTTATGAAATAGGGAATCATTTACTCAACAAACAGATGATTAATAGTAAGATATATAAGTATCTGTGATCCCTGAGTAGACTAAATTGTTTCTTACGAATGGATAAGGTTGTTACAGGTTGTCAAGGTATTGCTACAGGAGAGAGATAAGGTCATTTGAGTATTGCTAAGATAAAACTACAATCCTAAGGCACAAAATGGTGTCAGAATTATATAGGAAACTTTACTAGTTATTTCCATTTTAAATGGATGTAGGTAGTGATATACATTCCTTGGGCTAGTGTTTCATAACCTTGTTAGCTAACTACAATTTTCACATATTAATAGGAGTTTATGCATATGCACATAACCCATACATATCTGACAGAAATAAGGAAGAAAAAAACTTCATCCCATCATTGCCATCTGTTACTCATACACTAAAATAGACATCTGCTAGATTATATGCTAGATGGTTACATTTATACTCCATCTCCCCTCATGTGATAGGATAAACATATAAACATTTGTTCAATATCTGAAGTTGGACAAGTGTTTCATTACACTAGGGAGATAGATTTAAATTTCCCACAAAGCATTCCCTGCAATTCAAGAATCTCTTATATGGGTGAAAACACATCTTGCTTATCAGCATGAAAGTCAAATAATAGGTTTAGCTATACAACTGCAAGTACTATGAAATCATTTTTACTTACTGTAATTCTATCATAAAATATTGTTTTCCCATTTAAATGCTTTTGCAAAACAGTTCTTAAGTATTTGTAATTAGAACCATGATTATGTATGTATGTATGTATGTATGTATATTTTCTTCTCCTAGTTTAATTTTGAAAGTTTCTCTTAACTTTTAAAATAAATATTGTAGTAGGTAACATTATTTCTAGAAACTATGACAAAGCAAGCTTAAATAATGTTGGTAAATAAACATTCCTGCTATGCCAAACTGAAAATCTCAGACAAAAATCCACTCAACCACAGCAAGTAGATGAGTCTTATCCTGACCCTTTAAAACAATCTAAGTTTTAGTTAAATAATTTATACCTCTTGCAAAGTGACTTTCCAAAGGTGAACAGAATGTAAAATAATGCAGGTCTGTCTTTCAAAGTCTGGAGAGTTTCAGCCATGCTTCTCAGAACTATTCCAACTGAAGCACAGTAAAAACTGACCAGTCTTGTTGAGTTTCACTGCTGTTCTTCAGAACAGTGTGCCTGTAGTGAAACTGAAAAAAAAAAATCAGGTCAGTTTCACTTTGATGCTGGTTGGGACAGCTCTGAATGACAGTGAAGGCAATATCTGAACCTACTCACTGGGAAGAGGATCCAAAAATGCAGGGTAGGAGAGGAGTAAATTAGCAGAAAACTTCGTAAGAAAGTGACTGAAGCACACCCAAACATACTACAGCAGTCAAGATGACTGAAGAGTAGAACAACAGAACATTCCATCCCTTGCAATTTGGCAAGATGAAGTGAAGGGAGGGAAGATTATCTGTCCATTAGCTGGGAGGGAGGCTTGAGATGCAGAAGCAAAGACAGATGCACCAAACACCAGTCTTGGAACTAGCTTTTGCTTAGGCATATCAAACAGAAAGCATGTATGACTCCAAGGGTAAGAAAATTTCCACTTGAGCATGCTTTTAATTGAGATCTTTAAGGTTAAGCTACATTTTGGTGCTGCTAGAGGCAAGGCTAGAACCCACTTAGGAATTTTAACTGTATAATAGTACAGAAAGATTCAGGACTACTTAAAATGGGGGGGGGGGGGGAAGAGAGAGATTGCTTGACAAGGAAAAAAAAAAAATCATCTGGCCCAGTGGCCCTTTTTTTCTGCTGTTTTTCTACTAGTTTCCCATGACTGGGCAAAAGTTGGAAATACTAGTACAAATATTTGACCAGCATTATATCATGATACAGGACACTCAAGCAAAATGAACAGCAGTCAGTTGACGTTAGTTACCAAAGTTCTTAGCTAGGAAACCAGCTGGAGGGAAGATGATCAGGAGATATTGGAATTGGTGGCCACCTAACTGATAAATGAGAAAAAGGCAAGGAACTTTTTGGTATTCTGAATCAATGTTCCCAAATTATGGGATAAAATTCACATACATGAATGTGGTTTTATCTAAGTGGAGCACAGAACTGAAACTCATGTTCTGAGCTACTATGTGTAAATCCTGTCATCTGAAAATACAATACAAAAATAATATTTCTTAAGAAATCACTGTGCTATGTTAAACTAAAATCATCACACATGCAGATTTTTATTTTTCCTGAGAACTTGTATGCAAAAGCAAGGCTCTGAAACAACTATTTCAGAAAGTCAGTTGGCAGATGAAGAATAAAGACAAACTTAGGTGGTCTTCTCTTACTGAAAGTCAATACATAACCCATGGATCTTCCATGAGTGTAGGGCACCTACTTTAACAACTTCTCCCTTGACGTCATATTTATCTTACATGCTTGAAATAGACAATAAGCACCTTAAGGCAGAGACCCTGTCTTTGTTTTCTGTAAGAATGATCACGGGTACTTGAATGCTATAACAAAGTTACCAAAAAAAAAAAAGTCCATCTCACAAGTACTTTGAACTTGAGAAAACTATTGCATTTGGACCTTCAGTTAAGAATGTCCTCAAAATATATCCAAGAATTGCTTTGTAACTAGTGTTTACTGCTCTGCATGAAGCAGTATTAGGTTTACAGGGGGTTCTACTGTACATACTGGGAGCCCATCATTACATCTGTAAAAGTTGTGTCCCAGTGTTTCATCTTGCCTATCCAAAAATATTGAGAACAAGTACCCTCTGGTACTCTAATTCTGTCTTGAATGTGCACAAATCAGGACAACAAAATGGTTGGGGTGGGGGTGGGGGGGCGGAATTCATCAACTTTAATTAAATGAGTTAATAGGCAAGACACCATGTAGACAAACACCAACAATAAAAGTCAAACCAAACACCTAAAGTAAACCATCTGGAAAATATTCAAGTCAAGATTGGCAAGAAAGTACATTATCATTTGTCTCAGTGGTGAAGAAGCCATTTGTACATGATTTGTAACTTTCAGATGAGCTTAAAACTTAGTGAATGAATCTGTGTCTCTTCCAGAATGACAAGGCACTCAACATGGAGCAGAACAGACCATGAAAACTACTTTGTAAAGTTTAATTCAAAGTATAAAAATTACAAATCCTTTTGTTTCCTAACATTACTTATGAAATAAAAGCCCAAATGTAGAAGCATGCATAGCAGTTAGAGGTTAACTTTCTCTCTGGAGTGTGATGAATGAATTACAATCAATCTGGTTTAGTATTTTCTCTACAGAAGCTGTTAGTTGCTCAACCATAAAGGTTTCAGTACATTTAAAAATGGAAGGCATTTCATCACACTTAAAAATATAATTTTAAAAAAATGCAGTTTACAACTTGTTATTAATATATTCAGCCTATCCATTATTTAAAGAATTTAGAGATGTGGCATAAGATGATAGAATACAATAAAAACTTCAGCTAAAAGTAGACAGATATATTTGCTTTTAGAATTCGTAACTATCAATGCACAATGAAATGTACATGGACATTTATTTGTGTTAAATAATTCTGCTAAATTATTAAACAAATAGATGTCCATGTATATTTCATTGTGCATTGATAAACTTAAAACCATAATGCTTTTAGAAGAAGTAAAGTAATATTTAAAATATGCTAAATAAAAAAATATGCTTTTAGAAATATTGATAGAAGGGTATTAGCTCTCTCTAACCACCATACCTCATTTTTTTCCTCCTTTAAACCCAGTTCTATTCTAAAAAGTGACTCCATAAAAATCAATATTTTGTATTCCATATGGATATCCAGCATTTCCATAACACATCTGCTCACCTTACAAATGGGAGAGCTTAAATGCCAGTCATGCAAAATCAAATATACCTTTTTTCCTTTGGTGTGTCTCATCACTAATAATTAAGTACAGGCACTCCCCAAGTTACAAATATCCGACTTCCAAACATCTGTACATACAAACAAAAGTCATCTGTAGCCTCAGGCTGGTACGTCCTTAGGATTTATGGGGCCCTACCCAGTACTATGAAACTGTAGCTGGGGCTCCTATGCCCAATGCAGCCACAGGGGACAGGGATGACAAGTTTTTAGAGATATGATTTTATAAAAAACTGGTTACTTACCTCGTAACTGTTGTTCTTCAAGATGTGTTGCTCATGGTTATTTGAAGTAGGTGCGCACACACTGCATGCACAGATTCTGGAGACTTCTTTCCCCAGCGGTCTCCATCGGGCCAGCAGGGAGCCCCCTAAAGTGGCGCCAACATATCAGTGCATAAATATCCCTGCTGGCACTCCCCTCCCTCAGTTCCTTCTTGCCAGAGTACTCCGACAAAGGGGAGGTGGGCAGGATTTCGAATGGACATGAGCAACACATCTCGAAGAACAACAGTTACAAGGTAAGTAACCATTTTTTTCTTCTCCGAGTGCCTGCTCATGTGCATTCAAATTAGGTGACTCCCTAGCAAAACAAAGGAGGCGGGATTGGAGGCCAGCACAGCTTATACTGATTGTAACACTGCCGTGCCAAGAGCAGCATCCTCGCTAGCCTGTTGAGTGATCACATAGTGAGTTGCGAATGTGTTCACTGAACATCACGTGGCTGCCCTGGAGATGTCCAGTATGGGAACCTGCACCAGGAACGCTACCGATGATGCATGCACTCGAGTGGAGTGGGTCGTGATGCAAGGTGGTGCCTTACCAGCAAGGTCATAACACTGTCTAATACACTAAGTGATCCATGACAATAAACACTGGGCTAATACCGAGAGGCCCCTCATTCTTTCAGCTATTGAAATAAAGAGCTGTGGTGATTTCCAAAACCCTCTCATCCTGTCTATGTAAAACGCCAGTGCGCACTTAGCGTCTAGTGAGTGCAGAGCGTGTTCCCTAGGTGTCGCATGGGGCTTTAGAAAAAACACCAGTAAATAAATGTCCTGTGACATGTGAAACGTAGAGACCACCTTAGGGAGGAAGACAGGGTGGGGTCACAGCCAAACACTGTCTGCGAAAAGGACAGTATGGGGGTGGGGGGGGGTCAACTGTTACTGTTCTCAATTAGGAAACCCTCTGAGTCGATGTGATCGCCACTATAAAGGCCACCTTATATGACAGGTGTTTAAGGGAGCATGTAGCCAGAGGCTCAAAGGGACAGCTCATGAGTCTAGTGAGCACCAGATTGAAGTCCCATGGCAGCACAGGTTGTCTTATATGAGGGAACAACCTATCCACCCCCTTGAGGAGCCTCTTGACCACTGGGTCCACAAATACCGACCTGCCACCTTCCCCCAGGTTAAAGGCTGCTATAGCTGCCAGGTGTACTCTAAGGGAGGATGTAAAGAGGTCCGTCTGTCTTAAGAGCACGAGATAGTTACGGACAACCGGGATGGATGCCTGCAAGGGATGCAATCCCCTCTACAAAGTCCATTCAGAAAACGGTTTCCACTTGGCAGAGTATGCCAACCTAGTGGAGGCCGTCCTGCTTTCCCGCAGAACCCTCCTCACCCCCTCCAAGCACGCCTGCTCCACCTCCGTCACCCACGAATATACCATGCTGCCAGGTGGAGAGACGGAAGGTTTGGATGGCACAGCTGCCCCCCCTCAGGTCCTGGGTGATTATACCTGATGCCGTCGGCGGGACTATGGGTCCCTGTTGTGTCATGTCAAGGAGGATCGGAAACCAGTACTGACGAGGCCATTCTGGTGCTATCAGAATGACCATAGCCTTGAATCCCTTTACCCTGATGAGAACTTCGTGTACCAGGGGGAAAGGAGGGAATAAGCAGAGAAGGACTGGGGGCAAATGGTCAGTAATGCATTCCCCCTGGATCCTGGTCCTTGCCCCAGGTAAAAACAGTAGTCCCAACATTTCCTGTTCCTGTGAGAGGCAAAGAGGTCCACCTGGGGACAACCCCACCTCTGGAAGATCTGTCCCAGCACCTGGCCTATGAGGGACCTCTTGTGTGTCACAAAGGAGCAGCTGAGCGTATCCTCTAGGACATTCCTGTTCCCTGGCAGGTAGGTAGCTGCCACCTGGATGTTGTGAGCAATACAGAATTCCCAAAGAAGTAGGGCTTCCCAGCACAGGGGAAAAGAGCAAGCTCCACCCTGTTTGTTGATATAGAACATTGTTATCATGTTGTCCGTCAGGACCGAGACCACCTTGTGCCTCAGGTCGGACAAACACCCGGCAGGCCAGCCTGACTGCCCTGAACTCTCTAACATTTATGTGACGCGCTCGCTCCTCGGGGGGGGGGGGGGTGTCACAAACCTCATGTCCAGTGGTCAGACAGATGCACTTCCCATCCTGTATCTGATGCGTTGGTGACAAGCTGCGCCATCAGACTCTGGTTCACAAAAGGGACTCCCACACATACCACGTCCTCCCATAGCCACCACTTGAGGGACTGGATGACCTCTTGGGGGACTGTGAGAATCGTGTCCCACAGAGCATGGGCCTGACTGTGTGCTCGGGCCAACCAGGCTTGAAGAGGTCTGAGCCTCAGCTGGGTGTGCCGGACCACATAAGTACAAGCTGCCATGTAACCAAACAACTTAATACAATTCCTTGCCATCGTGAACAGCAAGTCATGAGGCCTCGTATGATGAGACCCATAGCCATGAGCCTGGCCTTGGGAAGCGAGGCAGTAGCTGTAGTCAAGTCCAAGCAGTCCCCCACAAATTCTATCACCTGAGTGGTAGACTTCTCCTTGTTTATGAGGAGGCTAAGCTTGAGAAACAGGCATTCGATGAGGTGTATGTGATGCAACACCTGTGCCCTCGAGCGGCCCCTGATGAGCCAATCTTCCAAATCGGGGAATACCTGGACTCTGTGCTGCCTCAGGAAAGCAGCTACAGTGGTCATACACTTTGTGAAAACCCTTGGTTCCTGTGGACAGCCCAAAGGAAAGGACTGAAAACTGGAAGTGTTCCTGCCCTACCATAAACCTGAGAAACCTCCTGTGGGTGGACATTACAGAAATGTGAAAACATGTGTCTTTCAAATCGAGGGCAGCGTACCAGTCCCCTTTTTCCAGGGAAGGAATAATGGAGACCAGTGTGACCATCCTGAATTTTGCCTTTGTTAAGGGGTCTCAACACCTTCATAGGTCCAAAATAGGTCTGAGGCCTCCCTTTGATTTGGGGAAAAGGAAGTAACGGGAATAGAAACCCTTCCCACTGAAATCTTGACGAATTCTTTCCAGCGCTCCCTGTTGTAGGAGTGAAAACAACTTTTGACTCAAGAGATGCTCGTGAGAGGGATCCTTGAAGAGGGATGGGGACAGCAGTGGGAGGGAGGCAAGGAATGGAAGGGGATATAATACCCCACTGCCACCAGGCTCAGAACCCAACAGTTGGTTGTAATCTGGGCCCAGGCCTGGTAAAAATGGGAGAGCCTGTCCCCAAAGGGCAGGTCCAAAACAGGAACTGGTACTCTGTCCTTGTGCATATCTCCAAAATGAGGACTTGGACTGTTGAGGAGGGGGCGGCCCGCTTCCCCTCTCCCAGTCCAGGCTGGACCTGCGCCTCCTATTTCGCCCACTGGCATTATTGTTGCCATTATTTCTAGCCTTGCACCTCACTTGGTCTGACGTAGCCCTGATAGAAGGGCCTCACTTGCAGCCTAGGGTTATAGGTTCTCTTCTGTGGAGCCAGAGTAAGAATACCTAGGGACCTAAGGGTGGCCCTAGAGTCCTTCAGACTATGTAGTCTGGCGCCTGACTGTTGTGAAAACAGACCTGTCCCTTCAAATGGCAAGTCCTGCATTGTATACCACTCAGGGGGGGTATACCTGAGACCTGCAACCAGGCCCCATGGCGCATCACTATGCTGGTGGCCATTGTACTTGCAGCTGAGTCCGCCACATCTAGTGCGGACTGCAACGCTATACAGGAAATAATTCTACCCTCCTCTGTCAGTGCAGCAAACTCCTGGCAGGAGTCCTGAGGCAGGCATTCCCCAAACTTGTCCAGTGGCGACCAAGTATTGTACACATACCCGCTTATCATTGTCTGCTGGTTAGCAATGTGCAGCTGTAAGCCCCCCATAGCATACGCCCTTCCGCCCAGAAAGTCCAGTTTTTCCAGGTCCCGACTCTTTGGGGTAGGCCCCGGTTGACCATGCCTTTCCTTCTGACCGGCCACCTGCACTACAAGAGAGCCTGGGGTCGGGTGGTAGTACAAATGCTCGTGTCCCATCTGGGGGACAAAGTAACGTCTCTCGACTCCCTTCTGGGTAGGTGGGATTGACGCTGGCATCTGCCACAGATTATTGGCGATTCTGAACACCAGCTTATTGAGTGGCAATGCCAGCCTTGGGGATGCATCTGCAGACAAAATGTCCACCACGGGATCAGCATCCTCGTTAACAACCTCCTCCTGGACTCCCAAATTAGCTGCTAACCTACACAGCAGGTCCTGGTGGGCATCCATGGACAGCATAGGCAGAGCAGGGTCAGCCAACACCTCATCTGGGGAGGATGACAAGGACTCCCTGACCCCAGGCTGGTCCAGAGGTGGCTCTACCACATGCAAGCTTGGTAGGGCCTTGGAGTGATCCTGTACTCTCGAACCCTCACCCTCCACCTGAGGATGTGGCGTGTCCTCTCTGGGCTGCCTCTATACTCTGAGACAGGAGCTCTCAACAAGGGAGCCGCTGAAGGTGTACCCCTAGAGTGAGTCATCCCCGAGCAATAGGCCCTGCATCCGATGGTAGACCCAGGGGATCCAGAAGGCCCACTGCAGCTGCGGTGGAGGCGGCCATGTCTGCTGGACCTGGCATCCCGATGCTGGGACCAGTGCTGGGAGCAGAAATGGTGCTGTGGGGAGGATCTGTGCACAGAGGCCCTAGACCATACTGATTCCATATCAGACACCGACGAATAGCCTGATGCCAACCATAAAGGCGCCAATGAAGATGCTTGAGACAGATGTCGGAGCCGGTGCTGAGCCATCGAATCCAGCATGCCTCGGTGGACTGGTGCCAGTGGTTCCACCAGTACCAGGGGTGGAGTGGTTGATGCTTGTTGGAGCAGTGCCCCATGATACACAGCCCCTGGTGCTACCAGCCCAGCCTTCACATCTTCTGGTGCCAGCAGCCCTGGTGCCGAAGAGACCAAACCCTCTGTAGGAGCTATCGGTGCAGATGCAGATGCCGGTGCCGTCAAGGCCCCCGGGTCCATCTGCGGTGCTGTGTGTCTGGCTTGCCGCAGCACCTGGTTCAGTGCCAGGGAAGAAACCAGCGAGGTTGTGAGCTCTATAAGCTCCTTCATGGAGTCAAATGTCTCAGGGGTCGACAGCCTGACCCCTTATAGAGTCCTCCCCAATACTAGACTCCTCGAGCACACTGAGCTCAATCAGTGCCTAGGGGGACCAGGAGCATCAAGGTGCCGAGCCCTCCAACAGGCTTCAGTCTCAAATCTTCCCCTGTGCTATCTCCTCTTCTTTGGCACTGTAGACTGGGATCGGTGCCTCAGAGCTGTGGTATGTGTCGGTGCCGTGGAGGATTCGCACACCGATGCCGCTGAGCTACACACCATCGCTGCCAGTTCCGACGCCAGCTGCAGCGCAGACTCCATGAGAAGCAGCTTTAAGCAGGAATCATGTTCCCTCTTGGTGCTGGGTTTGAAGCCTCTGCAGATTTAACCGGACTCTGCAAGGTAGCCCTCCCTCAGACACTTCAGCAAGAGTCGTGGGGGTCCCCGCAGGGCATGGGCTTCGTACAAGTCGCACAAGGTTTGAAACCTGCAGACCTGGCATCCCCTTCCCTGGACAGGAGAGATGAGTGGCAAACTCTAACACTACCTAATTACTCAACTATTTACACTACTAACTAAGCCTATCTACAATGTTGACTATGCACATGCTGGGTCAATGGTTGGAAAGACAGACGCTCCAGCTACCAGCGAAGGAACTGAGGGAGGGGAGGGCCAGCAGGGGTATTTATGCACCGATATGTCTGTGCCATTCCAGGGGGCTCCCTGCTGGCCTGACGGGTACCACTGGGGGAAAAAAGGCTCCGGAATCTGTGCACATGGCACACACGCACCTAATTCGAATGCACTTGAGCAAGCACTTGAAGAATTTTAAGCAACACATTAATCAAATATTTGTAAAATAAAGTTTAAAATAATGTCCCGCAGACTAACATGGGTAAACTCAGAAACTGACAATATATTCCTGGGTTTGGCACGTGCCCGTTAAATGGCTTCCTTACCACCTGAATGGCTATTTCACAGGTTCAATGTTCTGCTAATAGGTCTGGCAGGCTTTTTTCACTTAACTTAACTAGATCCTCTCCAAACACAGCAAAGCCTCAGAACAGGGATAGGAAGAGTGGGTGGACATTAAGACCCAGCGGTGCCCTAAATTTTTGGATGCCCTATGCAGCTGTGTATTCTGCGTATGGGTAAGCATGGCCCTGGCCAAGGGGGAGCAGACAAGAGGCACATGTGGTGGCGAGCAGTGCAAGTGCTGTTTGGAGGACTCCAGAGGAGCAGGGGGCATTCACACACCAGCAGTTCGAGATAAGCAGCATTTTGAAGGAGAACCACCACTTCTTTCCAACCACTGGCTGCACAGCCACCTTCTGCTCCTCCAGCCCACGCCTGCACCACGTGATGCCTCCTGGTGAGTGGGAGCTGGGTGCAGCACGCAGGAGGCGGGGTGGGGGGGAAGGTAAGAGGGCTGGCCAGGGATGGGGCTGGCTGCAAAGCCAGCACAGAGCCCATGGGGTGGGGTTGCAGCTGGTAGATACCCAGAAGTTCCCTTCAGAATCTCTACTTTTCTCCTCATCCTTCTCTAATTAAACTTGAGGAAAGTACCAGCATTCAAGGTTAATTTTTTTTCCAAAAACCCACTATTTCTACTCTTTTTCATTGCAAATATACAGTATTTCAGCTACGTTATAGAATCTAGAGCTGGAAGAGACCTCAGGAGGTCATCAAGTCCAGATGCCTGCCCAAAGCAGGACCAACCCTAACTAAATCATCTCAGCCAGGGCTTTGTCAAGCCAGGACTTAAAAACCTCTGGGGATGGAGATTCCACCACCTCCCTAGGTAACCCATTCCAGTGCTTCACCACCCTCCTAGTGAAATAGTTTTTCCTAATATGCAGCCAGTATTATGGGTTAATTAAACTTTTATGGGCTAGCCTGGGAACCTAACTACCTATAATATTGTATCTATGGGAAAATGAATTCCAAGTTCCAAACAACCAACTTACAAATGAACTTTTGGAATACAACCCATTCATAAGTCGGGGACATCCTATATCTGCCCACATTTATAACTAGGCAACTCCACTGGACCTACAATTACAACCTGGGTAATCATTCTCTTGAAAATGTGTTAGCAAGAATAGAATCCAGCTCATTCTCCAATACTTGTGCTGAATTGGTAGTGCTAGAAGGAGTAAAATAGGCTGTTTCTACAATGCAAGGGATATAGACTACAACTATGATTTTCTTCATGATAAAGCAATAAAAATTAAGCTATCTTCTGCTTTAGGATACAGCAGTAAAATGTCTGGTATCAGGAAAATAAACTTTATTCATACTGTGCAACAAATTTTAGCCATACAAGTATGCATTAATATAAATACATTATTAAATAATAATAGAAATATAAAATTAATTTTTAACTCTGCTAACTCATAGGACAAGTGAACTACACAAATATCTTAACGTTCTATATAAAAATACACACCTCGATACTACCAAAAAATGTTTCGGAATATGTTTGTTTAAAAAAAACATGCAAATAATGGGAAATTGTGCGACACTGGCTCAGTAATTAATGATCCACTAAAACATAGCTCAAGGAGATCCAAATGGTGGAAAGTTCGGAAAGAAACAGACTAAATCAGACCACTTCACAATGAGGGGGTATGCTCTGGGAAGGGAAGGTGTGCCTAGAAAGTCTGACACCAGCCAAAAATAATCAGAATAAAATCACTATTTGATCTACACAGCCAAGAAAACTGTTTTCTACTGAAAGCAGTGAACATGAAAAAACAAATATTATTCTGAAGTTTATCTTAGAAAAGCTGTCATGTACACGATATAAGCCAATATTTTCAGACCGCTAGCATTTTGCCTTGTAATGAATTGTTGTCAAAGGTAAAAAAGATTAAATTATTTACTGTGCAGAACATCTATAGTACTGAGTTAATTGCGAACCCTTTTTCCAAACCACCATAAGAGTTTTTATTACTGACTTTTTGCAAAAGCCCTACTAAGTTAGGTAATTTTTTTGTTGTTTTGGGGGGAGGAGTTGAGAAATGGAAAAAAATGAGACAGTGTCCTTTTCTATAACTGGAAACTTGAGGCAGATAACTGAATTGATTTTAAAATCCATCTAGTCAAAGAAGTCCAAACTCTTAACTTAGACAAATGTAAACAGGCTGAAAGCTTGCTAGTAGTTATTTAACATTGTCATGGTCATGAGGGATGGCCAGCAGCCTGGGGACTAAGGGGTTAACTGTACCTAGCCAGGTAGCAGTCAACCAATAGAAATGCAGATAGGGATTTCAAACTGAGACAAAGAAATTTTGGGGTTTTCCCTCCTTTGTCTCTGAGCCGATTGACTCTCCAGATACTGAGGGGAACAAACAACATGTCCCTTTCCAAGAAAAGTCTCACCACCATCTGTAAATAGGGCAAAGTCTAGATAAATCCGTTAGGTTTTATTGTTTTATGGTTTGGGAATGGGAATCTGATGTCTGTGCATTTAGAAATGGGTTTTCCTCTCTTTTGTAACTAAGTTTTGCTCCCATAGGAAAATTCCCCATGAGTTTATTAATTGGTGGCTCTTACCATCTAGCCAATCCAACTATGCTTGTAACAGGATTATTGTGATAATAAAAGTTCTTTCTTTTTTATTAACCTGGTATTGGTTCAGTTCTGTGCCCTGGAAAATCTGTCTGTGGGATCTGCATGCCTCTTACTAGGAGATAGAAGCCACAGACTGCAGTTTGCATTTTCTCTTTTTTCCTTTTCCACCCCTTTGGGGAAAAGAGCTTGGGGTGCCCCTGGGGTTGGTTTCAAGTGTCCAACCCTGTTTGTCGGTTCAAAAGCACTTGATAGTGGCAGCAGATTTTTATCCCCAAATATAGGGTTTTTTTAGGATTTTGGGGGGGAAGTTTTATACCAAAGCCTGGAAAGATAAGGTTTTGGGGTACTTTTGCAGGCCCCCACTTCTGCATTCATCATGCCAGAGTGGGGAATCAGCCTTGACAAACATAAATTAAACAAAATCAATAATTCAGGTTGAACCTCTATAGTCCAGCAACATCTGTGGTCCAGCATGATTTTAGTTAGCCAGACATCCACTTATCATGGGTGCGGACAAGTTTCCTGCAGTCCCATAAAGTTTGCTTACTGCCACTGGCCCTGGCTCTCAGTGTTCTGTGCTGTGGTTTAACTCTAATTTACCCCTACATTAAGCTATCTTCTAAGAGCCAGTCAACTGTGGAAGCATTGGTAATGCTGCTATGCAATATTGACTTCGTGTGGTTGCGTACCAGGCAAGTCCTGAGAGTGCCAGACTAGAGAGATTCAACCTGTACAAACAAAAAAAGTAACTTTAAAAGAACATTATTAATTTGCAAAGTCAAGCATTCAGAAGTCAGAAAACACTCAAATCAAGGTTTTCTGTGCAACCTTAATTAGGTCCCTTTGTGCACATGCATTATGATAGTCTTTAATTAAATGATCACATACCTTTTTCTATAGGCTGCCTGATTCAGTGCACAGGATTGACATTTAATGAGCAACTACTCAATATTTTATTTTCTCCTTGCTCTTCATACCTTATGTACTTAACACTATTCAAACCATTCACCAAAGAATGAATTATTAATTTACTGTTTCATCTCAAAAGTTCACAAGGAAAGTACAGACTTGATACATTATAAATATACGAAGTAAGAACTGTAAAGATAAGCTAATTTATTTTTCTTTGTTTTTATTATTTCTCAAAACTAGAGCTTGGAGTTCAGGAGATTAATTCATCAAACACTTTAGTCTGATAACCATAGAACAGGGTGGGGTTTTTTTTTTTTCCATACTGTACTTTGGGTAATATTAACCAAAAAAATACAGTACCCACAAAAGAATATTTTTTTCAAATTACCTCCTGAAATAAGAGCCTGATCTTGCAAATCCTTACTCATCCAGGTAGAACCCTTGGCTTTAGTAGAACTAAATTAATCCCAATTAGGAATACTTAAGCTTGTAAAGATTTGCAGCTTTAAGCTTAATGCTTGCATACCCATGCTGATTTTAAGTATAAATATTGCAATTCAATTCGTCTTCAGGAGTCTGTGAAACAAAATTCCTGTGCCAAAACCAGAGCACTGGTCTACCTAGTTAAGTATCCTACCTTTAGTAATGACCGTATCCCTATTTCTTCAGAAAAATGCACCTGGTAGCTGTTAAATAACATTTTATAGGAAGTGCAGAAAAGGTTCCTCTGTAATCCCAGTTGCCTAGGAACCTATTTATGCCGTGAAGTAGTAGTAGTACTGATATGCACTGTAAAAAAAAGTTACTCACTTCATGCAGTAATGATTGTTCTTCGAGATGTGTGTCCCCGTGGGTGCTCCACCGGTGGTGTTAGGCTCGTCCCGGCACCACAGATTGGAGACTTACAAGCAGTGATCAGGCAAGCTGCGCATGTGTGAGCAGAGAGCAAAGTTCCTGCCTTTGAAGTAGTGTGCGCAGCCCACTTTTCCCTCTGTTTCTTCTTTGATGCCCTCGTGGGCTGCTATTATTGCCCGAAGAAGTGGGGAAAAGGGTAGGTCATGGAGCACCCATGGGGATACACATCTCGAAGAACAATCATTACTGCACGGAGTAACTTCTCTTTCTTCTTCGAGTGTGAAGCAGTGCCCACTGAGATGGACAGTGGGCTTCAATTAATTGTGGAGAGAACAGATTGTGGAGAAGACTGCAGTATCTGTTGTGGAGCACAGTGGAATGGCGTAGTGCTTCATGAATGTGTAAATTGACGACCATGTCGCTGCTCTGAGAATTTCCTGGAGCGAGACCCACTTGAGGAAAGCAGCTGATGTTGCCATCACCCTGATAGAATGGGCCCTTGGAGTCATTGGTAATGACCTGTTCTGGAGCAAGTAACAGGTAGTAATGCATGATGTAATCAGCTTTGAAATCTGCTGAGAAGACAGTGGTTGTCCCTTGGACCTTTCAGTCAGGGATACCAGCAATCTCTGGGATAACCGAAAGGACTGAGTCCTCTCAAGATAGAAGGCAATTGCCTTTCTAACATCCAAGGTGTGTAATATGGCTTCTTCTCTGGAGCGGCACGGTTTTGGATAGAAGGTGGAAAGGACTATTGGTTCATTGATACGGAATTCTGACCCCACTTTGGGTAGGGAGGACAGATGAGGCCACAGAATAATCTAATGCCTTGTGAAAGGTCGTGTATTGAAACAAAGGCATGAGCGCTGCAAGTTCACTAACCTGCCTTGCAGACATGATTGCGAGAAGGAACAGCGCCTTCATGGTGAGGAAGGTAAGTGATGAAGTTGCCATTGGTTGAAAGGTGGTTTTGTGAGTGAGTGAAGGACCAATCCTAAGTCCCATGTGGGAGGTATGGGAAAATATGGAGAACCCATCAATGGGAGGATGGAAGGCCATAATGGCCTCCATGTGCACTCGGAGTGATGAGAGCAATAAATTTTGTTGTTTCAGGTGCATAATGTATTCCAGTATCAGGTGGAGCAGCGCCCTAGAGAGTTGAACTCCCCTGTGTGCACCACTGCGTAAACCGATGCCATTTGTACAGGTAAGTTTTGCATGTCGTTTGCCTCCTGCTATGCAGCAGTACATTTCTCATTTGTTAGGAGCACTGCTGCTCCGCTTCTGAGAACCAAATAGGTACCATGCCGTCAAGCGTAGCATTTGTGGTTGGGGATGAAGTATTGAGCCCTTGTTCTGGGAGAGAAGGTCCAGGAGATTCGGAAGCAAGTAGGAAGGTCGTAGAGATAGCTGATAAAGACATGGGAACAATGTCTCGAGGCCACACTGGGGCTATAAGAATTACTCAGGCCCGTCTTCCTGTATCTTTCGGAGGACTCTGGGAATGAGGGAAATAGGATGAAAGGCGTATAGTAAATAGGTCCCCCAAGAGTGGAGCATTGCATCTCCCAGGACCCATACCCTATGCCTACTCTCAAACAGTACTGGGGGCATTTGGAGTTCTGTCTGGTCACAAAGAGGTCAATCTGAGGTACACCCTAGCATTGGAAGAGCTCGTTGGTGATGTGATCATGCAGGTCCCACTTGTGCTCTGTGAGGAAGTTGCGGCTGAGGGTGTCTGCCATAATATTCTTGTCCCCAGGTAAGCATGCTGCTGTGATGGTTATGTTGTGGCAGATATACCAGTTCCACAGCTTGATTGCCTCTGTGCATAATGACTGGGATCTCATACCCCCCTGGTGATTGATCTAGAACCCTAGTCACCGACCCGTCAATCACGATCGACAGGTCGATTGCAGGGGCATGACCAGTCGATCGTGATGTGTTCCAGGCCCTGCCCCCCGATCCCTCATCCCCACAAAGGTGCCCACGCTGGCGCTACCTCCTGGGAAAATGGAGGTAGTGTCAGCTTCCTGCAATGTTGGGGGGGGGGAGGGGAGAGAGAGGAAGTCCCGCAGCTGTGCACCAGATACAGCATCTTGGAAAGTGCATGTGCTGCTCCTTCCCTCCCCAAAACAGCCAGCACGTCCTGAAAACTGGATCTGGCACGCAGCTGGGGATGTCCTTCCACATGCTGCCTTCCTGCCTCCATGCCTTCCTTCCTGCGCTGTGGGGGTGGAGAGGGAGAAGTCATCCCGGGCCGCTCGTCAGATCTGACTTCTCAGGAAGTGCGCTAGCTGTTTTGGGGAGGGAAGGAGCACAGTGTGCACTTCCTGAAAAGTCGGCGCTGACGTGCAGCCGCAGGACCCTCTTCCTCTCCGCTACCCCACCATGCAGGAGGGAAGGAAGGCAGGCAGGCCCCAGCTGCGTGCCAGATCTGAATTCTTAGGAAGCACGTCAGCTGTTTTGGGGGAGAGAGGAAGCACGCGTGCCAAGCTGCTCCCAAGTACCGGCCGAGCTGTCCCTGTCCCCACACCCTGGCCAGATCCCCAAGAGTATCATGCCCCCTGCGCAGACCCCCCACCAACAGCCTGCCCCCACCAGTACCCTGCCCCCGGCCAGACCCCCCACCAGCACCTTGCACCCCTGTCCCACACACTGGAGCCCTCATTTTTGGCTCCACCTCTGAGTGTAGAGGGGCCCACAAATTCCACTAACCCTGAAACCCCAGAAGAGTTACTCTGGCCTGAGGCCTTGAACCTCAGTCCTACTTACCCTCCCCCCCACACATGGGGCTGGAGTTCCAGCGGAGTGAGGTATCTCAGTTGGGGCCACATCAGTGAGGCTTAGGAGGTTTTGGAGGGGTTGGTTTTTTTTGCATCTCACTTGTGTGGTCCCCAAGTGATTTATCTGTGGGTCAGTGACCCCTGACTCAAAACAGGTTCCCCACCCCTCTCATAAATAAAGCCAATGCTGAAACATTTTGTGTTTGACAGATTGTATTTAAAAATGAAGCCTGGCCAACAAGCCCCCAATTGGAGCCAAGCCCCCATCTGGCCGCACCATCATAACACTCCTGCACCCCCCCAACACCTCCCCAGACACCAACCTTAAGCCCATCATACACCTGAACCCCCTGTCCCAAGCCTCTCGCATCCCCAAACTCCGGCACCCCCACATCCCCAGTCTTCTGCCACAACACTCCTGCACCATCCACACACTGCAAATCTGTGTCCTGACCCCATCATACTCCCAACTTCCCTGCCCTGAGCCCCTTACACAGCCCAACTTAAACTCCTGAACCCTCATATCCACAAGCCTGCGGCTTGCTCAGCACCCCAACCCTCCACCTGACTCCAACACTCTCCAGCCTGGAGCCCCCTCCCTGAACCAGCATGCCCTTCTCCACCTCCTCCAGCACCCAAATTCCCTCCAAGAGCTTGCACCTCTCACCCCCAAATCCCTCATTCGCACCCCAGAGCCCACACCTCCTATCTCAACCCAGTGAGAGTAAGGTCTGGGGACAGAAAATGATGGACAGGAGGGGAATGGAGAGGGTGGGGCCTCAAGAAGGAGAGGGGTAGATGTTGGCTTGCCCTGACATTTAAAAAGTGATCTCGGGTGTAAAAAGATTGGAGACCACTGATGTACAACATAGTAGTCATGTTTTCGGAGGGGATATGCACCGATGCGCCCTGGGATGTGTGGAGGAAGGGCTTGTACTTGTTGTGAAATGCTCGAAGCTCAAGCAGGTTTATGTGGCATCTGGACTCGTTTTTGGACCACTTCCCTTGCGTGACTACTTGTTGGAAGTTGGCACCCCAGCCCATCAGCGAGGTGCCCGCAGTCATCTGTTAAGATGACTGCTCCCAATGGAAAGGCACTCTTTTACATAGGTTCTGTGCATGGGTCCGCCATCACACAGAGGTAAGGACCCATGGAGGAGGCAAGACCTGACTGTGGACATGGTGGCTGGCTGCTGTGTACACTGAAGAAATCCAGTGCTGGAAACATCAAAAGTGCAGCCTGGCGTGTGGGACTACGTATTGGTGGCTGCCATGTATCCCATAAGCTTGAGGCAAGTTAGAATGGGCATGGTTGGGCTGGTGGTAATGAGTGACGAGACTTTTTAGGTTGTCGAAACAGTGATTGGGGAGAAAGGCTAGTGTTGTTATGGAATCTATGCGAGCGCCTATGAACTCCAGGGATTGCGCATGGCAGTGTGTGGATTTCTGCTCGTTGATAATGAAGCCTAGCAACTGAAAAAACTTCTGGAGGGACTGCCCTGAGGCCATTTTGCGCTCGAGCCCTTATTTCCCCCCTTTATAGCTATGGGGGTCAAGGGCTTTGTCAATAGATAGCATGCGGGCTGTGAGCTCTCTTTCCTTGCAAGCCCTCACTGTCAGGCTGCAGCAGTGGACACGTTTTTGCAGTCCATGTGTGTCCCCCAAAAAGCGTATGCATTCGCTGTGGGCATCAGAGGCTGGCATAGGCTCCTGGCATCTTCCACATTTCTTGTCCTTAGACGGGACTGGCATGTCTCCCCACGGCTGCGTATACCAAGTTGTGTAAATCAAGCTGCCTGCTTAGGTTATTAGTTGGTTTATTCGTTCGTTTGGTTTTGGGGGTTTTTTGGTTTTAGTTTGCCATGGCTGCTATGGCAGTGAGAGCTGCTAGAGGTTTTTTTTTCCCCCTGTAGTTTGAATAGAGGGGAGTCTATCTAAAGTACTCAATTGCTTCTGCATTGCTTCTCTTTGATATGAGAGTGCACTGAGGAGGAGAGGGATGAGCTCCATCTGTAGCTGAGGGCGAGGAAGAAGGAACTGAGGGAAAAACACGCACTACTTCAAGGGTGGGAACGCTGCTCTCCACTCGCACACGCTCAGCCCACCTGATGACTGCTTGAAAGTCTCCGATCCGTGGCGCCGGGATGAGCCCGACATCAACGGTGGAGCATCCGCGGGGACATCACTCAAAGAAGAACTTTCTAATCCACACCTAGTTTAATATTTTAATTATATTAAAACAGTTAACAGTCAAGTTCTTCTTTTCATTATTTGCAATATTCTTTAAAATGCCAAACTACTAGAAAAAGATTAACTCAGGCTATGTCTTCGCTAAAAAAAAAAATGTGGAGTTTTTTAGCACCAGATAACTAATGTGTATTACCTACCTGACTAAAGTCCTAGCAGAGACAAACTGCCATTTTTATGGAAATTAGCTAGGTGAGATCAACCACAAGTGGGGATAAAGCATTAACTTTGCATAACAAGCTCACAAGAAAAGCTACAGGTGGTTTGACACTATTAGGATTTTACTGTGCGACAGTTAATATACTTGAGTCATCCTCTGGTAAAAATAGTACTCATACACACAGCTTTATGGAGCCGCAAAAACAAAGCAACAGATTTGATCTAGTCCACTGATGCATTTGAGTGGTCTGACATATTTAGATCTTACAGAATCTAAGCATTCATTATATTAAGAAGTCTAGCCCTCATAATTGCAAAGATAACCTTCCAAAAAAGAATGAAGGGCAGACAAGCTGAAGAGAGAGGTATGAATTTCTCTGTCCTTCATTAATGGGGCATGAAAACTAGTTCCATCTTTTTAAATATTGGCTTTAACTATTTAATTGCTTATTTTAGTGGATTTAATGGAGGAGTACAAATTGAAAATTACTATAAGGAAGCAATTGCACAGAGAGAACAGAGTACAATGAAAGGAAAGCAAAGCTTAACGTACAGAAATTCTAATAGTAAAAGTATTCGATGTCATTACCGTGAATTAGCGTATATAACCCGCACATGAGTATAACCCGCACTCGTGTATAACCCATAGCTTTTCCTGATTGTGTAGGAAAAGTCTTAGATAAAAATGAGTACAGGATCTTTCGAAAAAGGGATTTTTTTTCCCCCAAAAGAACCACATCTAGACAGCGGTTTCACTTTTGAAATACCCTTTTTCAAAAGAACGCTGAGACGCAATTATGCAAACGAAGCACAGGATATATAAATCCCTGCTTCATTTAAACTTTCGATCTGTCTAATTTACATCCCTCTTTCGAAAGAGGGATGTAGTTTAGACATTCCCATAGAGAGATACTATGAGGTCTGTGAGACATATGATACACAATAAACAATTACCAGACAGGAAGATAAGCATCTGTTATCTCTTTCAGGCAGGATGGATTTCCGAGGTATGTCATCATCTCCCTCTGACCAGTGTTAACTCCAAGACTTTAAAAACCTAATTTTCAGTACATAATTCATTAAATATCATCAATACCCACATTTTGCAATGCTTATGATATCCAGTGGGCTACTGGCTCATGGTAAAGACTTCACATTACAGCCTTCAGTGAACTATTAGGCATATATCTGATCTAAGGCAACCTTGTGAAACCATTTGCACTCTCTGTGCCTCATGCCAGTTAGCACCAAGGGATCTACAGTCATAGGTTCTTTAGTGGAACAAAGACAATATACATACTCTGTTTCAGACAACCCTTAAAAATGCAACATGACCCTCTACATTACAAGAATAAAGTTCAACATTTTTGGTGTAACCGAAAATATTTTTCACCACTGATTCTGCTCCTCAGTTTTTACTTAAACTGAAATCAGCATAGCTGTTTGGTTAAAATCATTGCCCTATATATAATAGAATATGTCATTGCAGCCCATATGCAAGGGGGGTGCAAAGCCTCTATGGGGCCAATTCTGGCCAGGCTGGGGTGGGGAGCTGCCTAAGACTCTCTCCCCCATGCTCCAGCCAGCCAAGGGAACACTGGGGCTGATTCACCCCCCCTTCGCCCCCCCCCCAGGAGCAAAGCCAGGGATAGGGCTGGGCTGTCTTTGTAGGAGCGGGGCAGCCACCAGCCCCTCCAATGGCTTGGGCCGGGTTACCACAGACATGGCCAGTCCAGACAAGGGCTGATTCTGCCCCAGCCCTCCTGGGAGGCTGGGGGACTTTTTGGAATATTGTTTTTGACTTATGATATTACAGCAAAATCCAAAAAGAATTTCTATAAAACGTTTATTACTGTATAAATTTTTAGTATGTTATAACAAAATCATTTTCCACTCAAATTTTTCATTAAACTCTCTTATGCACACTCTTTGGAGGACTATTTTGAACTCCTTTATATTTAACAAAATTGCAGTCCACATTTACAAAAACAGCACACACACCCACACCCGCACAGAAATTCCTGCATACAGGCCCGAGTTATGTCTATGAAGTACAAAGAAAATGTACAAGTAACAACTATTTATTACAAGGACTCTTTATTTAAAGAGAGTTAGTGAAAATAATTTATCGCTAAATCCTAATGATTATGCACTCTCCCACCTTGTTGTCTCGGTATCAGAGGCAGCAGAGAGAGTGGCATAGAGAGCTAGTGCGTACAGGGAGCCATTTTTTAAGCTTGTTCTCTGTGCTGGCCGACTTCTGGGGAGCCGCTCCCTACCCCCTCACTGCCTCCCACAGAAGCAGCAGCGTGGGAGGGGGGTTAGGGCAGAAGGGAGACAGTGTTTGTGGGAATAGGGATGTTCAATGTTGTTAAATTAAATAATCATGAAACCGCACCAAATCTTATCAGTTACATGATTATTCGATGGTTCCTGGGGGCGAAGTCAGCAGCCAGTGTGCTCCCGACCTTACTCCCAGGGAGCCCCCTGCCATCCCATGCTGCTGCCTTTGTATCAGAGGCATTAAGATTGCCTGTGCAAACTTTATTTAGGCTCCTTGTGTAATATTATACATTGTTTTTGAGAACTATGGGTAGACACATAGATGAGCTCATATAATCAAAATGCTAAAAAACCTTCATTCTGAGAACATTGTGAAGAAAATCTACCAATTTACCTATGTTAAAGTTTTATCAGCATTTCACTGAAAAACTGTGAGGGCCCCTATGCTTCAGTTTGACTTGATACCTGGCAGAAAAAT
The DNA here is from genome assembly GCA_032595735.1 of Pelochelys cantorii. Lineage (NCBI taxonomy): Eukaryota > Metazoa > Chordata > Testudines > Trionychidae > Pelochelys > Pelochelys cantorii. The sequence goes on from CM064331.1 coordinate 33,528,113, forward strand.
CAAGCGGATGCAGGGGGAATTATCTTAATTTCAAGGATGTGACTTTTGCCATCCCAATTAAAAAATTATCCAGATTTCACCAACCTAAGGCTCTGAAAATCAGTGAAGTTCAGTGAAGGTTTGAGAGAGGCTAACAGCAGTATCCAAATATTCTATCTATACTGAGCATGTTTCATCCATATAACTATTCCTCCCAATAGCCATTGTGGCATAAGGCACCGGAAACGATAGGTCAGAGACCTCTCCTGAGCTCCTCTGTACCCCTCTTCACCCTCCAAATGCTTGTGCCCATCAGCATGAAGGAGGAGGGAAAAGAGGCAGAAGAGGAGACATAAGCAGTAATAGATAGGAAAATGAAAAGAGAAGTGGATGGTCAGGAAAAGGAATGTTTAGAACCACTCAAGCTGAAACCTCTCCAGAACCTGGAAATGAACCCAGTATTCCTAAGTGTTCACATTCCTCTACTGTGTCAGTAAGAACATCCATAAAACCTACTGGCAAAGCATGCCTACTCCTCTTCTAGTGGCTAGTCCACATAGGGTTGACTACATAGCAATTTAAGCCTTGATCTGACCTCAGGCTCAAGCCAAACCCTCTTTGTTTCCTCTAGGGTTGCCAGGTGTCCAGTTTTGAACCGGACAGCCCAGTATTTGAGCTGTCTGTTTGGGAAACAAATTGAGAAAATATAAATGAGAAATATAAATGTCCAGTATTTTTTAAATCAGATGTAATGTAGATTGTGATGTAACGTCAAGTGTGTCCAGTATTTTTGTTGAAACCATCTGGCAACCCTAGTTTCCACACAGCAAATATGCTAAATGGTCCTAGACCAGATGTCGGCAACCCATGGCTCCTAAGCCAAATATGGCTTTTTTGGCCATATTTAGCTGCCTCATGTGCTGAAGCTGGAACTGGGCCATGGTGTGGCTGCTCCTGGGGCCAGGGCCATGATGCAGCCCCAGGAGCAGCCATACCATGGCGCCGGCCCCAGTCCCAGCACACAGGGCAGCTGCCTGCCACGCGGCCCCACCCCAGGAGCAGCTGAGCAGACACCACAAAGCCCCGGCCCAAGCTTCACCCTCCCGGCCAGCTTCACCCTCCCCCAAGACAGGAGCTGTGGCCAGGGTGAGCCATGCGATGGCTGCCCAGCTTACCCCAGGGCAGACTGCTTGCTCTGCATGCCGGAGCTGGGACTGGAGCTGTGGTGTGGCCGCTCCCGTGGCATCCTGGCCAAGGCCCCAATTGAGGCCCAGGCCCCATCTGGCCGCAGCATCCTGGCCCTGATCCTGGAGCAGGAAGGGCTAGCGGTGCCCCCTTGCCCCCCGCTACTGTCGCACAGGTGGTAGGAGGAGAGGCCATGATCTGGCTGTGGCAATCTTGGCCCAGCCCCTCCTCCTGCACCTCCGACACACCCCAACACCTTGCCTGAGCCCCTCATACACCAGAACCCTGACTCCTGCACCCCCATATCTCCAGCCCCCACCATAAGATTTACAGAAGACAGCCTGAATGCATGCATGAAGCTGAAGTTTGCATCATAACTGGTCAAATCAAAAGGAATGTGCAACAAGATTCAGCAGCAACAGTCCCATTAAAGTGAATACAATGTTTCATTTATGCTGCTATTAATCACATCAATTATCAATAATATTAAGCTGTATATTTTCAGTCATGCAAATGGGCATTCTTATATGGCTCTTTGTTGACCACTTATTCTGAATTTTGTTGTAGTTTGGGTCGGCAACATTTTCAAACCAAAGAGTCCTTCCAAGGCCACATTAATCTGGGATCTAGGGTCTGAGTCATTTTGCTTTCCTGTATGCATGTGGCCCCAGATTGACTGAGGTCCCAGAAGTCCTCCAGATGTATCCCAGAGTTTCTGCTCCTAAAAGAACAACACTAAGGTAGCCAGCACAATGGCTGAAAGTACCATTATTGGTTGAGGGTACTCTCTGTTGCAGCTCCTCATCACTGCTGAGTGAAGCTTGCCCAGGGCAGGGAGCCAAGTTGCCAAGTGGAAGGTGGCTTTCAGCGATGTTGAAGGTCATCCCTTTATCAGCTGGGAGCTCTGCCACTCCCCCTCTTCACAGGTCAACCTCTTAGTCCCCGCTCTACTCTCTGTCCCTTACTATCAGGCACACTCTGCCATTCCTGGGACTACACATGAAGAGTATATGGACAAGATAGTGAGTGGGAAACGGCCCCAAAAATTCCCCAGAGCCTCCTGCAGCAGAGGAGAAGTTTCGGCACTAGCACCCACTCACTACCCTAACAATGCATGGAACCCAGACACATAGAAGTTACAGGAAGCCATACAGGAAGGGCCAGAGAGAGCAGAGCACGGACCCAGTGACTATCCAGCTGAGACGGAGACAGCAGAACTCCCAACTCAGCATAGCTAAAGGAGGGATGACCCCCCCGCCCCCCAACATCCTAGCCAGTTACCTAAAGCCCACACTCTGCTCTCTATCACCCAGCACCACCTCCTGGCGTGCCTGGACTGCATGCACTATCAGAGCAGTGAGTGAGAGCCAGCCCCAAAACATCACTATAACCTCTCAGGGATCCCTTATCCCTTCTTCCATGGGTGTGCAAGGACAGAGAAGAGATCCTCAGGACCTATTGCCTTTGACTGAAGCAAAAAGAGGAATACAGCTTAAATAAAAAAGGATTTAAAAAAATATTGGTGGCATTTGGCCAGCTGGGTAGCAATATATAGCTGGTGTTCTGATGCTTCAGTGGCAGTTACACCTGATTTGAGCTGGATTAATTTCAAGTTTAAAATATAGTTGCCATAGTCCACATAGACTTTTGCCACTCATTAAGCAGATAGGACGGGAACCAAGGAGTGGCACTGAATGACTCAGCCACATGACTTTTCCATTCCCACTTGGGTCACTGTGGATTCAATACTTTATTTGAAAAACAAACACCACCTTTTATATCCATGATAAATTTCCATTTAATACATTTGAACCAGCCCTCACGCTGTCCCAAAGCATTCTGACGAAGTAACAAAGAGCAAGAATATTGGATAGCAAAAAAGTAAAGTAAGAACACTAAGTCCCCATTTTTTTATGGAAATACGTTTTGAGTATAAATATATGCATTAACTTAAATATGCTTTATGCAAAAAGGACAAAGTAACCTATTATTCAATAGCTTGTAATCCCCTGCATATGTACATTATGTTTGTGTGCATGTATCTTTCTTATACATGAAGTTAGAAATATGAAGTATGAACCTGTTTATTAATCTAGGTCTTCTAGTGAAGTCAATTAGCGATACTTAAACTTGATAGCCTAGTGCTAAAGACAAATAGCTTCTTCCTCTAAGCCTAAACTGCAGCTGATCTCAAAAAAACATGCAACCATGCCACATGGTGATAGAATCCATCTTGAACTTGGTATTGTTCCACTAGGTTGGGAGACAAACAAAACCTTCCCACACTGGGAAATTCTATTTAAGGAATAGAAAGCAAACACTGATTGGAAGCCAGTTGAAAACAGATTTTTTTTCCACGATTGGAAGACATGTGAAGAGACCTGGAAACAAAGAATTCCAATGGAAGGGAGAGGGAGGGAGGTAGAAGCAGTTGGACCCAGGTCAGAAAAAAGATAAGCTTGGGCTTTAAGGACTTCACCTGAATTAAGGACTAGAGTGCAAAAACATGATTTGTAACAATTTCTCTTGGTGTATTAGGATTAACTGGTGTGTTTTGTTTATTTTATCTTAGGAACTTACTTTGATCTGACTCATCACTTGAAACCATTTAAATCCTTAAAATATTTAAAAGTGATTTTATTATTATTAAACCCAGTGTAAATAATTGTTACCTGGGGGAACAACAGCTGTGTATCTCTTTCATTGTTGAAGAGAGCACACTTCATGAGCTTTCTCGGTGTAAAACTTTTATACAGAGTAAGATGGATTTTATTAGGAGATTTGGTCCTTTTGGGGGCTGGGCTTCTGAGTGCGGTCAAGTTCCTGTCACTTAGCCCCTCCCAGAGATGAGCTGTTGCCAGCATCTGTGTTATTCTGCTGGAGGACTGTTACCCAAACTCTGATACCAGAGCTTCTGATTCAGCTGGACAGAAACATGGGGCACCCTGGAGCACAGGCAGGCGGGCTCAGTGCTATGATCAACCCATATCACTGATTGGTGACAATCTCAAGGGGATCTCTGTGATCCATCCCAAATCCTACTTGCCTTGTTCATTAATAAACTAGGGTAGCGGTTCTCAAACTGCTGCCAGTCCGCGAACCACAGGCTGCCAGGCCATGGCAGCTGAGCTCCGGCAGCCTTGGTGGCTGAGGCAGCGGCAGCAGGCGGTGGGGCAGGAAACACCTCCCTGACTCCTTCCTCCTCCCCCATTCACACTTGGGGAAATGCGCTTGGAGAGGGAGGGGCGCACACGCCACCAACGGCCGTTCTCCCTGCCCACATGACCAATTTTGCCAGCAGCAGCGCAGTAATGGCAGCCATCTAGGGCTCTGCACCACCCACCCAGCCACCCCCCCCATCCCATTTTGCCAGTGGCAGTGCTGGGGCTGAGATGGTGGCAGAACAGGATGCGCCTCCCTCCCTCCTCAGTAATGGCAGCCAGCTAGGGCTCCATGCTGCCCACTTCTACCCATGGGGGTGCAAGACACGCTTGGGGAGGGAAGGGGTGCAAAGGAGGAGGGAGCACACTTGCCACCAACAGCCACTCCCCCCTGCCCGAGCGACAGTAATAGCCACGCCCTCTAGGGGGTAAAGCCCTAGAGGGGCTTTGGAAAATGCAGGTGGGGTGGGGGCAAAGGGGTATTGGGTGAGGGCTGGTGGGGTCACAGGGCAAGAGGGTGTTGGCATTGGCTGTAGGGGGTCACTGGTTAAAGGGTATGTGGGGGTCAAAGGACGTTAGGCACTGGAGAGCAAGGGGCTGGGATGGAGCTAGGCAGACAGGCAACATTCTGTTTGCATATGCATTATTTGCATAATGAATATGCAAATAAATTTTTACCAATCTGCCAAAAGTTTGTAAACAGGTTTGCTGATCGATGGCATTAAAAACGTTGGGAATCACTGAACTAGGGAAATACAACCTAGACCGGGCTAATATAAGGTGGGTGCATAACTGGTTTGATAATGGTTCACAGAGAGTAGTTACCCGTTTTTCAGAGTCATGCTGGAAGAGCATAACAAGTGGGGTTCTATAGGGATCAGTTTGGGGACTGGTTCTGTTCAATATCTTCATCATCGATTTAGATAATGTCATGGAGAGTACACTTATAAAGTTTGCAGATGATGCCAGACTGGGAGGGGCTGCAAGTGCTTTGGAAGACAGGATTATAATTCAAAATTATCTGGGCAAATTGGAGAAATGGTCTGAGGTAAATAGGGTGAAATTCAACAAGGACAAATGCAAAGTGCTCCACTTAGGGAGGAACAGTCTCACATATGCAAATTGGGAAATAATTGCCTAGGAAGGAGTACAACTGAAAAGGACCTAGGGCAGTGGTCACCAACCAGTAGATTGGGATCTACCGGTAGATCTTGGAGCCTCTGACAGGTGATCCTGACTGGTTTGGCAGAGAAGCTATCAAGCACTGGTACTCCAGTTGCCCCTCCACCCACTATTATGCTGCCCCTGCCCTCTGCCTTGGAGCTGCCCCCCTGGGAGCCAGCTGCTTATTGTGCAGGGTGTGGGAGGGAGACCGGGGGGGGGGGGGGGGAGGGGGGAGGGAAAGAGCGCTGATGTCAGGGTACCTCTCTTCCCTATCTCCACACAGAGAGAAGGGGATTGAGGGAGCTTGGCAATGCAAATTTCTGTCACTAGCACATACTGTGTATGTCTGTCATTCTCTCACACACACACAATGCCCTTCACTCTCATCTCCCGACAACAAATACATGGGTTGTTGTTTTTACTACTTTTACTACTTGCAAAGTGGGTTATTTGGGGTTTGTGACTGGTCTGTGCATTTCATCATTTTCATTTCTCTCTAACGCTTAAATTTAATTCTTTGATTAGTGAGTTCTAAAATGCCTAATCTGTTGTGGCTGGAGTAATTATCCCTATAGTAATTGCTGCTCCTGGAAGTGGCTGGCATGTCCCTGCAGCCCCTGAGAAAGACAGAGCAGGGGGTCTTCCCGTGTTGTCCTTGCCTGCAGACACCACTCCTACAGCTCTTATTGAGCAGTAATGGAGAACCGTGGTCAGTAGAAGCTATTAGGTCAGTGCCTGTAGAGGAGGGGCAGCACATGGCACCATGGAGCCACTGCTGTACATGCCAGCTGCCTTCAGGAGTGGTACAGGGCTGGGGCAGGAGTAAGCCTGCCTTAATTCCACTGCTCCAGTACCCGGAAGCCATCTCAGTTAAGCGGTGCTACGCCAGAGCCTGCTTTCTGAATCTCTGTCCCACCCCTGAACCCCCTCCTCCACCCAGCCTCCTGTCCCAGACATGAGCTCCCCCGCACCCAAGGGTATTTGGGTCTGAGGTGGATCTTACAGTACACTTAAACTGAAAAAGTGATCTGTGATTAAAAAGGTTGGAGACCACTGATCTAGAGGTTATAGTGGAACACAAGCCAAACATGGGTCAACTTTGTGACTACTGCAAACATCTTTCTGGGATGCATTAGCAGGAGCACTGTAAACGAGACACGAGAAGTAATTCCTCCACTCTATTCTGTGATGATTAGGCCTCTGCTGGAGTACTGTGTCTAGTTCTGGGTGCCATATTTCAGGAGCGATAAGGACAAATTGGAGAAGATCAAGAGAACAACAAAACAATTAAAGGTCTAGAAAATGTGACCTGTGAGGAAAGAACTAGGATTGTTTAGCATGGAAAAGAGAAGAGTCGGAGGGTACATAAGACTTTTCAAGTACCTACAAGGTTGTTACAAGGATGAGGGCTAAAAATATTCTCCTTAACCTGTGGTGATAGGACAAGAAGCAATGGGCTTATATTGCAGCAAGGGGGGGTTAGGCTGGAACTTCCTAACTGTCAGGGTAATTAAGTACTGGAATAAATTGCCTGGAGAGGTTATGGAATCTCCATAATTGTCTAAACTGCTCTTAAAAATCTCCAAACATGTCAGCTATGGTCTAGATCAGGGGTCGGCAATCTTTCTGAAGTGGCGTGCCAAGATTTAACTCTCCTGCCCTGGGCTGTGCCACTCTCCCAGGAGGGTCTCTCCCCACCATGCATCCCACTTCATCTCCTGCCCTGGGCTCCACTCCAGCTTTTCCTGTGGGGAGGGGAGAAGCAGCACCCTTCCCCAGAAGCCGGATGCAGTGTGGAGCCTTGGGGAACTCTCCCTGCAGAAAACCGGCAATGGCTCCAACCTTGAGGGGAGTGGGCGGGCATGATAGTGGATTGCCATCATGGGCTGGGGTCAGGAAAGTGGGCAAAACAGGGGTGGGTGGGTGACCTTGGGGTGTCCGGTCCATGGCACCCTTGTTTCCCTGACGAGGATCTAGATGTCCAGGGGCCAATGTGGTTTGGGGCAGGGAGAAACAAGCAATACAGCTCCCAGCACTGAGCACACACTGGGCTCATCCAGACTACGTGGAAGATTCGAAAGAGGATATGCAAATTCTGTGGAAATTTGCATTTTTCCTCAAAAAATGAGGTTTACATGGCTTTTTGAAAAAGGGGGGATTGCCAAAAAAAACCCCAACCATATCTTGACTACTTTCACTTTTGAAAGCTCTGCTTTCAGAAGTGAGATCAGAAGAAGATATGCAAATTCCCATAGAATTTGCATATCCTTTTTCGAATATTCCACATAGTCTAGATGAGCCCACTGTGGAGAGTATTTGTTCTTTCAGTGCTATCAGTTCAATTTTCACAAGCTTACAAATAGCTGACTGATACAAATAGGAACCAATTTGATATAGCAATTTCATAGGTCTGTAGTATGGATAAAGTAAATGTATTCTTATGCAATTTAAAAAAATACTGGCGAGCCTTAAAGCCCAATAACATGTTTGCCCTCTTAAAAGAGGTATGGCCCCAGAACAGCCACAGTCCTCCAGACAGCCCTGCTAGCGGCTCCAATCCCCGGAGAGAAGACCCACTCCCCCACACGGACTACCCACCCCCGGAGCATCCCCACTCCTCCATGTGCGCTGGCAGCCCGTGGAGCAGCCACAGCCCCGGAAGCAGCCACCCACCACGCAGCCCCTCACTGCGGACAAGCTCCAGATGCGGCACATGGGGCAGCCACCTTCCCATGTGGCTGCAATGAGAAGGACCTCCCCCCAACACCATGCCACTCGCCTTCCAGCTGTAAGATGAATGCTGCTGCCCAGCTCTGCAAAGGAGGTGGGAGGGTATAGATTTTTTTAATGCATGGCCACGCAGGCACACACCTTACAAGGAATTATGCTGAGCTTGCGCTACGGACCGTGCACACGCCACTCAAAATCAGCTAATGTGCCATAAGTTTCTGACACCTGGTCTAGACACTTGGTCCTGCCATGACTGCAGGGGAGTGGACTGGATGAACTCTTGAGATTCATGATGTGACAAACACTATCATTGGCAGCCGGGGATCTGAAGTAGGGATGTTAACAAACAGTCATTTAAACAATTAACTGATAAGCCTGGGTTTATCAGTTAATCCAAAGACTACATGCACACACACCCCTTGCTGCCTCTGAAGTGGGGAAGGCTGGAGCCAGTGCCTGTGGGGAGCCAGCTTTTAAGCCAGCTCCCTAAATGTGCCAGTTCTGGCGAAGCCGCCTACCCTCCCACCCATGTGCTGATGCCGATGATGCCGATTCTGTTCAACATCTTCATTAATGATCTGGATGATGGGTTGTTTTGCACTTTCAGCAAGATCGCAGGTGACAATAAGCTTGGTAGAGACGTACATACACCGGAGGCTAGGGACAGGTCCAGAGTGACAGACAAATGGTGCCTAAAGAAATCTGAAGAGGTTTAACAAGGATAAATGTATAGTCCTGCACTTTGGACAGAAGAATTCCATGCACTGCTACAGACTGGGGGCCAACTAGCTAAGCAGCAGGTCTGCAGACAAAGACTCAGAGAGTTCACTGGCTGAAAAGCTGAATAGGAGTCAACAGTGTGCCCTTGTTGCTAAGATGGCTGACAGCATGCGGGGCTGAATTAAAAGGAGCACTAGCAGATTTAATAAAAAAGTGGTTATTCCCCTCTACTCAGCACTTGTGAGGCCACATTTGGAGTACTGCGTCCAGTTTTGTGACCACCCCCCCCAACTACAGAAAGAATATGGACAAATTGGAGAGTGCCCAATACAAGGCAACGAAAGTGACTTATGAAAAGATGCTGAAGGAACTCGGCTTATTGATTCTGCAGAAGAGTGAGGAGGGATTTGATAGTCTTCAACTACCTGAAACGGGGAGCTTCCAAAGAGAATGGAGGTAGGCCAGGCCTAGGGAAAATATGGCCTGTGGGCCAAATCAGGCCCACCAAGCCACTGGATCCCACCCGCAGAGGCACCCCTGCTTGCCCCGTATGCAGCTCAGAAACGCAGCGGCGAAGAGGGGTTTTTTGGAGTCCAGAGGGGAGGGGAGAGAAGATTCAAATGTTGCTCCTGCCCCAGCACAATCCCATTGGCTGGTTTCAGGACAGACACTGGCCAATAGGAGCTGCTTGTCTGAACAACAGGCAGCCACAAAGTACAACCCTCCTGCTCGCTCACTCACTCAAGCACATGACAGAGAAGGCAGAAACATTTTAAGCTCTGAAAGCCTTTAGCTCTGCAGGCAGGCAGGCAAGTCTCCTGGTGAGAACCTGCCTCTGGCATCTCAGCCCTTCCCTTCCCCAACCCTCTGCCCCACACTCCTGCCCCCTTACTCCACGTGCACCCATATCCCCTCCCAGATCCAGCACCCCAATCTCCTGCCCGAGATCACAATCCCCTCCTGCCCTTGGTCACATCCCAAAACCCTGCACCCCAGTTCCCTGCCCTAGGTCACAACCGCCTCCTTCACCCAAACTCCCACCCAGATTCCATTCTCCCTTCTGCACTCAGCCTCCATCTCAGATGGGGTACCTCCTCCATTAATACCATGGAAGACTACGGCCCTCAAACACTTTCCAAAATCTTGGGAGTGGCCCCCCATCAAAAATTATTTCCCATCCCTGAGCTAAGCTATTCTTGGTGGTGGCAAATGACAGAACAAGGAACAGTGGTCTCAAGGTGCAATGGAGGAGTCTAGATCAGCTATTAAGAAATATTATTTCACTAGGAAGGCAGAACACTGGAATAGATTATCTAGGAAAGTTGTGGAATTGCCATCCTTGCCTGGAATGATTTAGTTGGGGTTGGTCCCCCTTTGACTAGGGAGCTGGAATAGATGACCTCTTGGGGTCTCTTCCAACCCTAATGTTCTATGGTTGTATAGGAAACTCAATAAAGGAAGATATGTAAAATAACTCTCAAAAGATATGCTGGACAATAAATGATCACACTGTTCTAAATCTTTCAAAAACTATATTTCAATACAGAATGTGATGATAATTATCTTATAGAAAATGTGTTTAACTTAAGCATTTTATTTAGTTTGTATTTTAAACACCACATATCTTTTCCAATCTCAGCACACTGTTATACCTTAGACCTTACAACATACCTGTGTAGTAGATACTACCATCATTTCAGTAATGGACAAGCTATTGAAAGCCATTTTTTCCCTTAAACTGTATCTATTTAAAGCTCATATGCAATAAAAATGCAATCTACAAAGACTATATGTGAAAAGAGGAAAGATATAAGAGAGGAAAGCAACTTTCAACAGGAATTATAAGTCTCTAGTTAGAAATAACAGCATTTTATTTCTATTTAAATACACTGACTAATGAAGAAATTCTGTACCACAAAATAAGTACCCCACCCAGAGGCGGCTCAGGAACTCACCAGGTGAGTAAAAAAAATAAGTATACCCCACGGGGGGGGGGGGGGGGAGGGTGTTGTAAAAACGTATATAACCCATGGGTTATATGCGCTAAATACGGTAATTATTGTGAACTATCAAACACGCTAAAACTTGATAGAAGTAGCCAGTGCTCGAAAACCAATGCATGAAAGATAGAGTAGATACACCCTCAAGTCCTGGAGTAATAACTTGGTGAGGAGCCCAATCCCTTCTCAACGTGTGGAGAAAAGGTCTCAGAATTTCTGCCATGGTGCTGTACCCAGATCCTGCTTGGGAACTTTCACATCTGTCTCTAGTTAGTAGCTGCTGGATGAATATGCAGCTCCAATAGCGTCTAGTTGCTGCAAAGGAAAAGAACTGTTGTTCTCTGTCTCCCACTTCAGAGTTTCCAATGCTCTACACTTTTCCAGCCTCTAATTTTTTTGTTTCTTTCCCCTTTTCCCATAGTTGTAGTTCATGCCTCTCCTGATGACAGATTTTTTTTCCTGGAAGCAGCAACAATTTGACTGCCAGCATACTTGAAAACATCAGGGCTATACATGCTGATCTGAGTAACAGAGGTAAAACTGACCAGATTTGTGTTAGTTTCATGCTGCTACTACTGTGTAAAGCTATGACTCTTGGTACTGCAGTGGTGTATCCACATTTAGAGTACAATACATCCTTTTTTTAAATGAAATGTTAAATTTTGAAGAAACTGATACCTTAGGACTTCATGTTTGTTAAAAAGATTTCCACTTGTCATTGAAGAGTGGACTTTTCGAAGTTCTAACAGATGTAACTATACCATATACAATTTCCAGCTGTATTTTAATGAACTTCTTGATATTACATTCATTTTGAGCTCAATCACATAATGCAACAGGAGGCTTGCAGGAATACGCATCCCTCTGCTACAATAAATCTGACATTCTCCTCTGCTCCAAACACTAGAATGATCTTATGCAAAGGAGTAGACAGACCATAGAGAAACTGTCAAACAGATCCCCAAATATTTTTAGTTAACTTATTCTCACTGTAGTTTTATTACTTTCTCTGGAGTGTGGACCTTGACTATACCTTGAACAAAAACTCTAAACCTTGACAAAAAAAACAACAACTGATTATTCTGATTTACATCCTAATCCTACAGACCCTTACAAATGAGAGTTGTCCACCTGACTTCAGTTGGATTATTTCACATGAACAAACCACATACGTTTGCAGAGCCTTATGGTCTAACAATTCTAAAGCAATGTTATCCTACCCAAGCTACAACAGCTGCAGATTCAAATATACACAGAGAGCTGCCACACAACAGTATCCTGGAATAACTGGATTTTATATAATACCAAAATAAAACCTCAAGAAAACCAGAATGATGAAAATGGTTTATTTAAAAAGGGTTTAATATTACCCATCCACTTTTATTTACTGTTAAAACAAACTAAAGTATTTAGTGCCAGCTATCTGTTAAACTTCTAGAGGACATGTTTATATTTAGAATAAATCTTAAGTTATGGGCTTGTTAATCTTTTGTTTTATTGTTTTGTTCAAAATTGAATATTTAGTACCCAGTGCTTTTTCCCCCATTAATCTCAAACACAATAACTATCATATGTAGGCTATGCTTTTTCTTTGGTTTTAATCTCAGTAAGAGCTCAAAATCAAGCCAAGTGCGAAAAGAAAACAGGTTAATAGCATTAATCATGTTTTATTTAACATCCACACAACACAAAAGACCACATTAAATGACTTGATACAAAATCCTAGAAGCAATCTTTAAAAAACACACCCAAAGCAAATATCTAAGTCTTGAGCTAGGGGGGGAAAAAAAAAAAATCACAAAGGAATTTTTTCCAGATATTAAACTCCAACACTGAAAACAACAGGAAGTCTTCTGCACATAAAAACAAGTTCTTAATTAAAACTACCAGAATGAGTTCTCAAGTAGAACTGCCAGAATGCTGATTTACCAACACCCAAGTGGGGGTTCACCCTCTACAAGAAGCTTTCCCTGCATGTTTGTTTAATAGCTGGTCCTTTAAATTTGGGAGGACATCCTAAAGTAGCCCAGCCCTAAAGTGCTAGTTAACATCCAGTCACACTAGTCTAGACTGTCTTCACCTCCATCATAGCTGGTGAGTAACATTAGCTTCTGCTTTCCTTTTGATTTATTTCTGAGCTGAGGATACATCCCAGGAGAGATGCGCTACTCTTGTAAATTACATAAGCTTAGTTCTAGGTTTCTCTTTTCCTAGAAAGCAACCAGCCTCGGGAAACTAAACAAGCGCATAAATAATATAAGTAAAACAGACAACTAACCCTTGCAGTGTTTTAAAATAAAACAAAAGGTTCCCCCTGCACCGCCTCCCAAGGAGGCGTGTTCTCCTAGCCCCAGTCACCACTACATGATCGCTGGAGCTGGGGGCAATGGCTGGGCAGGAGTAGATTCGCCTTTGGCCGTTTCTCCCTACACACGTTGCACTAAGGCAGGGCAGCGCCCTGTCCCGGCGCAGCCTTACAGCCGGGGCGCGCCCGTGTCCCGCAAGTAGGAGCGGGGTACGTCCCGCTGCAGGCGGCCAGTCCCCGTCCCCCCGTACTTACAGCGTGACCGTCCTGTTGGGCAGCGCGTCGGACGGCAGGACGCGGGCGAGCTCCAGGCTGCTGCAGACCACCTTCCCCTCGGCCGGGGACCGGCCAGGGCTCTTGGGGCGCCCGTCGAGTTTGCATCCCGGGGGGAGCGAGGCGCCGCCGCCGAGCAGGGCGAGGAAGAGCAGCAGCCAGGGCGAGGGGCAGCGGCCCAGGCCCGGCATGGCGTGGAGCGCAGCGCCCATTGGGGGGCTCCGCAGGCGCCGCGGGAGGAGGAGTCTCCGGGCCGGACTCGCTCTTCCCCGCGGCCTAGAGCGGCCGTGAGCGCCCCGGAGGCGGGGCGGGGGGCGGTGTTTGTGCTGCCGCCATGTGGTGCCGGAAGGCGGCGGGCTGGAGTCGGAGCACCCCCCCCCTTGCTTCGCGGGACTCAGAATGGCCTTCGGGCAGCACCCACCGCGCGAGCGCCGGGGCCAGCGAGCCACAGCGCCGCCCTTGGCCGCTGCCACCCAACGGCCCGGACGCTCGCGCGCGCCACTACGCAAGCGCCGGTGCCTGGCAGCTGCGACGCAGGCGCACTTGGCGTTTGGGCGCCGCGGCGGGGGCGTGGTGCTGCAGGGCCAGCGGCGTGGCGAGAGCTGGAGAGGCCGTGGGTCGCTGCGGGCAGTCGGTGCGCCCCTGGAGCGGAGGTGTGGCGGTCGTGCGTGCGCTTTCCCGGTGCGTGCTGCTCTCCTGCTCTTTCTGACCAGCGCAGGCCCTCTGCGAGGGGGGCGGGTGCAGTTGTCCGCCGCTGAGGGCAGAGTTAAGGAGGGAATCCCGGTGTTGTGGCTCCCCGTCCTGTGTTCTGCCTCAAAGACTTTCCTTCCCAGGATGCTTCTGTCCTGGCATCACCCTGCGTACCCCTACCCATTTATAAAAGCTGTTCCAGGACCGCTGCCTGCTCCTGTCAGTGCCTTACGTTTTTTAGGTTGGGTCTCTGGAGTACTAAAGTCACATTAAAGAATTAAACTTTCCCCACCTGCTCAGAGCTGTGAGAGAGAATCTGCTTGCTCATCTTTTCAGGGGGCCTCCATTACCAAAGAAACTGATTACCTCAGAAGTCTCTGTGTGTTTGTGTTCACAACATTCTCGTGTGGTAGAGAAGCACTATTTATATTTTACAGGTAGGGAAATTGGGGCACAGAGGGTCAATATTGCCAGCCCTAGGCATTAAAAAAAAACAGGATACAAAAGATCAGTTGGATTTTTAATAGTGTATTTTGTTTCCATGTTATGTTACCTAGTTTCAGGGCCTTTTGGGTGTACTCAGGTTTTCAAGCTTTTCTCTGCAGCCATGAGGACTAGAAATGTACTTTCATTCTAAATGAAAACTGAGATTTTCACTTAATCACTTTCCTTCAGCAGCTGGAGTTTTCAGAAAAACATCAACTGCCAGGTAACACTTTCAAAAAATGATGAGAGTTGGCAACACTTATTTATACACATTCCCACCTCAGAAGTGTGGCTGTTGTTTACATTACAAATACAAAGATATGTCCCTAAATAAGAGGTCTTTTGGAGCAGCTGCTATTCTTATGTAAAAGTGCTGGGTGCAGCCACATAGTTCAAAATATCCTGTTGCTCACAGCAATGCAGAGCTATGAATGCAAACAAGAACAAAGAGGACTGCCAACTATGGCCAGGATGAGACTCTGGTTTGTGTTCTATTGATTGGCTGTAAAGTTAAAATAAAGATTTTTTTTTAATAAAAGCTTTCTTTGAATTAATATGGAAACAGAGTTTGCAGACTAATTTTAGATATGACTCAGTGCATGAGAGTAACAAACAGTAGGCAATGTGGATTGGGCCAAGGTGGGACAAATAAGAACGTAATTATTATCTAGTTATGATGTGTACACAGTGCACATATTTATAAGCACACTGTTACATTCCCCTTCTGTAAACATTCCCCTTTAGTCCTGAATCTTACTGTTCAAAGTGGAATCTATCAGATATTGGGTGTTAGCTTCTCTTCCTACTCTTATTTGTTCTCTACTCTTTTTTTAATGCTCTTATTCATACCACTTCTGTCCCTTGCAAATGTACCTTTTCATTAATGATTTAGAAGAACACATAAGCATGTTTGTAAGTCCCATGGAAGTCAGGATTACTTAAATACTTGCTAAAAATCCCATGGAAAACTATCAGAGGTAGCAGCGCGAAGAAGGGCAGGGGAAGAGGAGGCTGCCGTGAAGCATCTTCTGACCGTAGTGGGCCTGAGCTCCCTGCGGACAGAGGCTGTTCTGTGGCAGCAGCCTCTGTCCGCAGGGGGTCTGAGCTCCCCGCAGATAGAGGCTACTCCACAGTATGGGCTGCTGCTGCTACAGAACAGCCCCTTTCTGTTGGGAGCTCGGACCCTCGATGGACAGGGGCTGCTGCACCCCACACTGCTGCCTCTATATTAGAGGCAGCAGTGCGGGGTGGCAGGCAGCTGGTCTGCGTGAGGAGCTGGTTTTTAAACTAGCTCCCCTGGCAGTCCAGCTCCTGTCTGCCACCCCATATTGCTGCCTCTGATACAGAGGGAGCAGTGTGAGGTGGCAGGTGGCTCCCTGGGAGTGTGGCCAGGAATGTGCTAGATGCCGGCCCCACCCTCGGGGACTATCAGTAGTTATGAAACCACTAAGATTTCATGCAGTTACAGTATTATTCAGTTACACAATATCTAACATCCCTAGTAACAATATTTAAAACAGCAGTGTCCGCAACATCATGAAGATGTGTTATTAGTTCAGGGAAATAACTGGCAACCAGTGGCACATGCTAGCCTAGTGGGAACTACGCTGTCTGAATAACTGTGGAGAGGGAAAAGTCACTCTATATAGGAACCAAAGCCTTATATTTTCTTCTTACGTTAGTATAAGTTGCAGTACTCCACCCCCCAAAGTTGATCCTATCTAATGAAAAGACTCAAACTCTGCAACTGCTTTTTTCCAAAGGCAAGGTCTTCTCAGTAGTGGATGCATAAAATCCTGCAATTTTTCTTAGACTCAGAGAGACAAGGAAATCCTCACCATTCATGGTAGATGCAGTCTCGAATCCACCATGAATGGCAACATTTGTGAATACTGGGGCCTGCTGCTCCAGGCCCCCGAAGTGAGCTCCCCACGGTGAGTTCAGGAGTATTTTGCAGAATAGTTTTGCAGAACTGATGCTATTATGCATTGATCTAGCCTTGTCCTGCAAAATGGTTTCTCATTAGTTAGTGATTCAGTTTTCTAGATGTCCATCAGCATGAGCATGGGGCTACAGCAGAAAAGGCCATGTAATAGTGGAAAATTCATAGGCATGCAGGGATTCCACCCTTGCAGGTGAGGCACTGCAATTTGCCTTAGTTTGCCTGTTTTAATTGTTTATGACACTTGTAAAAGTTCCTCTCAGTAAAGAATCCCTCATCCACTGGTGCCAAAACTGAGGGGCCATAGGAGACAGGCTGGGATGGACCCATCACCTGAGGGTAAGGTGCACCAACAGGTAACGAGCAGGTTGCGAGAGGCACCTGAAAGGGGCTGACTCGGGGAGGCGGGGAGAGGCTTTCTCAAGCACTGAAGCTCCTGGGAGGGGTGGGAATAGGGGCTCATGGGAAAGCGGCATCAGGCTACTGGCAATTATGGGGCACCTGAGAGAGAGGAGGAGGAGGGTCAGGCCAGCAGAGCATGGCACTATTCCCTACGCACGCGCTCTCTCTCGCTCTCTCTCAATCTAGATTAGTAATAGAGATGTAGCCGTGTTAGTCTGGTCTTGCTGAAACAAAAGACAGAACTATGCAGCACTTTAAAGACTAACAAGATGGTTTATTAGGTGATGAGCTTTCGTGGGTCTGGCCCACGAAAGCTCATCACCTAATAAACCATCTTGTTAGTCTTTAAAGTGCTGCATAGTCCTGTCTCAATCTAAGTGACATTTTGCAGGCCAATACAACTTTCATAAAACTGAAATTTCTTTACTTAAAAATATCACAAAGCTCAAATAGATGGACTTTGGAATATGACCCAAATGTCAACAAATTCAGGTTATTTCAGACTAATGACTTCCAATCTGTCCAAGATGTCCCCTCGCTTCCTTTGGAATCTGCTCGAAACAGTCCAGAGCACTGCAGTTAGTTGCCCAAATTGACTGTTAACCTGAAAGAATTATTCCATTTTCTTAACAGTTATGAATAGTACATAGAACTGGGCCGAAGAGAAACATACTTTATTTTAATTATATAGTTTCATTTTTTGAAGTTGTGGTTTGAGTACCTCAGATGCTTCAATAGTAGAATTCAATGGCTTCTGGGACAAAGGGTCTGCGGCAGAGGGGGGGTCATATGGACCTTAAATATCCCTGTGAATGTCAGGATTGTTTACCCCATATATTTCAAAGCTGCACACATCTCAGATCCTTCATTTAGAGAGACATCACTCACTTTACTCACTTTACAAAGTTATCTGTTTGACAATTTTCAAATCCTCCCACTTTTATTATTTAAAATTATTTACCTAAAAAATAAAGAATCATGAAACAGATTTCAAAAAGTGTTATTTACACTAAAGGAAGAGATCTGATAGCATTTTGCATAAATAATTTTGTGTCACTTATTTTTTAATCTTTTTTCCTCATTGCGCTCTATATTAGAGAGTTGGCAAGCTGAGAAATATGCAAGGATATGGAAGATAGTACTGGAAAAGTGAGCCTGAAGAAAATGATTGAACTATTTATATAACTGTTAATTACACGGAAAAAGTCTAGTTATTTATCCTAAAAGTCATAATTAGCCTACATCAAACCCTAAAATTATAAAAATAAGCAGGGCTTGACAAGCGGCGGCGAAATCTACTCACCAGCCCTGCACTGTGCATGCGCAAGACCCACATTGTGCATGTGCGCGCTGCCAGTGAACGGGGTGACCGACTGAAAGCGAGTAGATTCAGTGATTTGTCGAGCCCTGAAAATAAGAGAACCCTACTCTATCTCTGCCTTTGTTTTAAAATAAATGTATTTGGAAAAATACTCAAAAATACTATACTTTGAAATATCAGAATTTAGCTCTACAAAATATGGAATAATACATCCAGCATGAAAAGAGATCGATATGCCCTTTATATAATCTTACAATTACATTCACTCAGCTTAAATATGATGCAATATGCATTATAATGAAGTGTTTTACATATTACAACTGTCATTTTGAGGTCTTCTGAAAACACAGTTGTGCCATTTATCAGTAAAAGCAGTACATTTTCTGTACTCTTATCACACACTGTTTGTAAAGTAATAAACAGTAGATCAAAGTGGAAACAAAGTATATATTCATTTTACCCAAAGTTACCTTTAACTAAATACTTAGAACTCGAATGCAAGAAGTAGCCATAATATGTACAATTGTTAATAAAAAAAGAGTAATTGAAGAAAACAAAGGCTAACTACTTTATTATTAACACATCAGTGCTTATAATTGAAAAGGAAGGAAGGAAATGGCATTCATAGATGGTGGTGGTTAGATTTTGCTGGATGGGAATTTGCATTATTATGTGAAAAGAGCACTTGAAAGAAAAGGTGTCTGATGCTAAACAATTCAAATGGTTCAGAAGTTAGACTTTTCCAGTGTGGTTCTGTGAAGAACTCTTCTCATTCCCTTATCCTGTCACCTTAGATTTTATGGAACATTACCTCTAGAATTGTCCAAATTTTCACTACTGAATAAAGGGTCTGCAACACTAAGGTTTTCCTTTCTTTTCTTTTCATCTCTGGCTTAAATAGAAAATTCTGAATGAACAGAATGTTGGTTTAGATTTGTCATATACTAGTGAAAGAATGTGAAAATGGAACATTTGGCTAGCAGTGGCAAGAGGCAGCTTACATCCAAAGTGTAGGTATACAACAGCTATGCCCCAGATATGTGCTTTGGGACTTCATCTTCAAGAGTGGGCACAGGGAGAAAGCTAAGAAGAAAAACCTTATGCTCTGATAGCAGGCAGAGAAAGGGAGGTACAGTAACTGCCAACAGAATGGGGAGAAGACAACAAATGCTTGGAGTAAGTACAGGAAGAGAGACCTGGGGAAAGAAAAATGGAGTTTTTCTGAACACTTGTAGGTTAGTGATTGCCAAACCATGGTCCATCCCCACCACTGTCATCTGTTGACCATTAATAGTCTACAGATTTGTCTGATCTCTTCATATATTATAACTGCTAAACTGCAAAAATTATATTAAATACTTCCCTAATTATTTTCCATGCAATCAATTGCTAAGTAGCATAGAAATGTCACTGATATTCCAATGGGACGTGGTCTGTTCATGAATACGAGAGATGGTGGTCCAGGAGATTGTCTCTGTAAGATGTGGCTCACACTATGAGAAAAGTGTAAGCTTTGTTCTAAAAAGAACCAATACACAATTTAGAAGAACAAGTATTTGGTCTTGTAAGGCACTGTTTTAACTTACCTTCAATGTACCCACTGAGTTGAAAGTCTACTTAATGTATTTTCCTCTGATAGGAAAATGGGTTCATCCCTTCTTAAACATTTGTAGACTATTTTATACAGTTAAAATGCTAAACCTTTGCAGCCTGTGGAACTATTAAGTGCTCTTAGAAGCCTCTAGGGAAATAGAATTCAGTCTTTACCCTTCAGTTACAGTTGCCATTCACAAGAATTCTAATTCTGCAGAAGAAACAGCAATGGCAGCCTCAGGGCCATCCTAGGAGCATGTGGGGCCCAGGACAACCTCCCTCTCCCACCCCATTTCTTCTGACCCCTGCTCTGCCCCTACTCCACCCCTTCTCTGCCCCTGCTCTGCCACTTTCTACCCCCCTACTTCATTCCTTCCCCAAGCTGCCATCTGTTCTGCCCCTTCACACCATTGCTCCACCCCCTTCTGCCCTCATTGAACTTTTTTCTGCAAGACTTCTCCCCTGAGCAATGTGGCTGGGAGACAGGAGGAGTGAAGATGGCTGGGGCCTGGTCACTCTGATTCCTAATGCTACAGTGGAGTGAAGTGATCCATCTGGGAGCTGGTGGAGCAGGCTGGAGTTGAATCTCTCCACTTTCCACAGTTGGTGAGTGCAGGAATGGGCCCTGATGCTAGTTACCAGTGCCAGGTCCCTCGACAATCCCTCAGACTGGCCTGGGCCCCACAGGGTGCCCTACAGTGGAGAGCCCAAGGCAACTGCCTTGAACCATCCAATGATTCTCTGCTCGGCCTTCATTTGAATGAACAATCATTTGTAAAGATGGTAATTGCTCTCCTCCCCACATCTAGGCATGTTTCTTTCGCATCACCATGCAAAATTCACTATTTCTCCCCTAATACTTGTCGTGCATTCATTCTTATCTCCTTTCTCACTGCCTGTAGCTATTCTCTAAACCATTGTTTACAAACTTTAAGGGAGGCTTAAATAGAGAGAGATTGTATGAATCTCTTAAGGTAATGAAGAGCCTTGTGGCAAATCGGACTAACTCCTTGTGTGCTACAGCCACAAGACTATCCCAAATGTTCAAAAATCATGAGTCAGGCTCACCAAAAATCATAACATTGGCTTTAATGACATGAGATTATGCTAAAATAATAGTGGGGTGGGGTTTTTTTTGCCTTCTGCCTTTTATACCTTTAGGATGCACTGAGGTCATATCTTGCAGCTTCTTCCACAGCCACAAGGGCTAGAGACTTATTTTTTCTTTAAGAATAAAGGTTGAAATCATCACATTTATTTGACTACACAAGCTGGCACTGTAAAGAAAACAATAGATAGAATTATAGAATACTAGAACTAGAAGGAACCTCGAGAGGTCATGAAGTACAGTCCCCTGCCCTCACAGCAGGACCAAGCACCATCTAAATAAGTGTTTCTCAACCAGTGGTACAAGTATCTTTAGGGGTACTCGAGAAGTCTGGAGGGGTATGTCAACACAACTGAAATTTGGAGAAAACTGAATTTTTGTTTTAAGTTTTACAGCATTTTATTATTTTTGTACTTTTTACACCCAAAAATTTCATCACCAGCCTGGCTACGATTAAGTTGTTTAAACAAATGTGTTGCAACGGTAGAAAAAAATTTTGTGTGTCTGGAAACTGTAGGTACTGGGGGGACTTATAATTTTTTTTTGAAAAAGGGGTACTTTATTAAAAAGAAAAGGTTGAAAAACACTGATCTAGATCATCCCTGATAGATGTCTATCTAACATGCTCTTAAATATCTCCAGTGATGGAGATTCCACAAACATCATGAGAGTTGGCAACATTGCTAACTTTCTGTCTTAGTCCGAGGATACTAAGCGAACATACTGCAAAGACACTTTCTTCTGGGAAAAAGAGCTTATGCCAGATTCATAATAGAAAGCAGTTAAATTGGCATTACAGGTCTCTCTCAGAGAAAAACAATCTAAAATATCACATTTTAAAATCAGAATAATCAATCTTATGTCTTCTGCATTGTGGAAACTTATTCAAACTGATACAAATTCCATTTTTTTTGTTGGAACTGCTTCATATGTGCTGTGCAGTAGCCAATGAAATCTTTTTGTGATATGGGCTCCTAACTAATTTACTTTTTTCTGTTTCCAAGAAACTAGGATTCTAAGACACTGCCATGCACTATAAACACAGGTTCTTGATTTTGTCTTTTATTTCCTAGAAACCATTTCAATTAAAAGTCCAAGGTATTTAATGTAGACTTAATAAAACAGTTATTGCATATTAAATAAATAAACATTGCACATTAAAGGGATATTTGCAGAGTGTTAAAACTATACAATAGGTCCATATCAATTTTACAGTTGCAAATCTATTACATAGTTTTTAGTACTTGGTGAATGTTTAATAATCAGTATTCAAATAACATATGTTAACTGTCCTATTAAATCTAAATTAATTATGGTTTTGGGAACATTAATTTAAAAGGTTACCTATTTTCCCTGAAGATGTGATCTTTCTGTATCACATTTTTTCATTAAAATTAGTATTAAAGACTCTGTGTAAATTTGTTTCATGTTTCACTTAGAATATAGTTATGAATACCTGTAAAATCACATTTTCCCAAGCTTCACTGCTAATAGAGATACTAAGATTCTCTCCTATTGTCTTCTAGTATAATTAGCATTACTTGGTGGTAATAAAGACTTCACACTTTTTTTAAAAAGGTAATCCCTGTTGATTCAGGAACTGACATTCAGCAGTTCATCAGCACCAGGAGTGAAGATCTACCTCTGGGGTATGCACATTTACAAAATGGCTAATTTGCAGCAAAGGATCAAAAACTGAAAATGTCGTGAATATATTAATTTTAGTTTTGCTAAAAGAATTAGCATCACCACAAAACAGGTCTATTGTACCCTTGCAGTTCTTTGCCTAATAAGCAGCATTTGAAATTCCAGGATAATGCTGATTAAAATAATTTTGACTCAATCACACTTGCTAAAAGACTACACATCAGTGTCAGTGATAACTCACAGCAGTTCTTTTGATTTGAGAAGTGCGTTGTTTCTTTAGCAGCAAGAAGCAAGATTCACAGAGTTTAAGATTGGAGAGGACTGTTATATCAGCCTGACCTCATGTATAACACAAGCCATTATATTTCATCCAGTTACCCTTTTACTGAATTCAATAACTTGTCTAACTAAAGCATGGATGTCTTCCAGAAAGACACCTAGATTTAATTTGAAGACATCAAGTGATGGAGAATCCAACACCTCCTTTGGTAGTTTGTTCTAATAGTTAAGCATTGTCACTGTTAAATTGTGCCTACATTGAATTTGTCTGGGTTTGGCTTCCAGTCATTGGTTCCTATTATGCTTTTCTCCACCAAATTAAGAAGCCCCTTACTGTCCAGTGTTTTCTCCATGTGAATGTATTTTAACAAACTCACCTCTCAATCTCTGAACACATCTACACTTGATGGGAGCTGATGGTGTTATTCTCAGGTCAAGGAGATATATTCGTGCTATAGCTTATCAAGCTAGTATGCTAAAAAGAGAGTGTAGGTATAACCCATGCACCTGGGTGAGGTGTACTGTCCCATCTAGTGGCACTGAGACTACTTAGAGAGAATGCGTCTGCTCTATAGCCTTTATTGAAAGCCCGCTGGCTTTTAGCTCATTTACTAAGCTCCAGAAATCTCAGGTTTGATTCTGCTCGCAGACGACAGATGTTGTCAGCATTACAAGTGGGGGGTCATCTGGGATTTCAACTGCTTTGTCCCCAACCTGTAATGCCGACAGGCAGAATCAAATCTGGGTCCTCTGGAGCTTAGGGCATGAACCTCTACTGCAGTGGTCCCCAACCTTTTGGGGCTGCTGGGCCGGGCCGGGTGAGGGCGGGGCCGCGCATGCGCCACACACCTGGGGGCAGCACCGCACATGCGCCGTGCGCCTGGGGTGGGGGCCGTGCATGCGCTGCGCACCTGGGGCAGGGGTCGTGCATGCACCGCGTGCCCGGGGCGGGGGCTGCGCATGTGCCGCACGCCCAGGGCAGGGGCTGCGCATGCACTGCACACCTGGGGGTGGCACTGCGTGTGCGCCGGGCGCCCAGGGGAGGGGCCGCGTGTGCGCCCGGGGCACGGGGCGCAAGAATGGCTTGGGCTGGCCCTGGTCACTAGGCGGGCACACATAAATGCCCCAGCAGGCGCCATGGAGTCCGCGGGCACCGCGTTTGGGACCACTGCTCTACTGGATGAGCTAAAAGCCATCTGGATATTAGCTAAGGCTGTAAAGCAGACTCATTATTCTCTCTGTAAGTGGCCTTGGTGCTACTAGATGGGGCAGTACACCATACCCAGAAGACGTGTGGGTTACATAAGTATGGCAGAGTGAGCTGCAGGATGGGCTAGCTGCCTTTAATACATGCCCTTCCAAGTCCCTAGGCATGTTTGATACGGTCTCACATGATATTCTTATCAATAAACTAGGCAAATACAACTTAGATGGGGATACTATAAGGTGGGTGCATAACTGGCTGGATAACCGTACTCATAGAGTAGTTATTAATGGTTCACAATCCTGCTGGAAAGGTATAACAAGTGGGGTTCCGCAGGGGTCTGTTTTGGGACCGGCTCTCTTCAATATCTTCATCAATGATTTAGATATTGGCATAGAAAGTACGCTTATTAAGTTTGCAGATGATACCAAGCTGGGAGGGGTTGCGACTGCTCTGGAGGATCATAATTCAAAATGATCTGGACAAATTGGAGAAATGGTCTGAGGTAAACAGGATGAAGTTTAGT
Organism: Pelochelys cantorii; assembly: GCA_032595735.1. Lineage (NCBI taxonomy): Eukaryota > Metazoa > Chordata > Testudines > Trionychidae > Pelochelys > Pelochelys cantorii. Next base: position 33,552,828 of record CM064331.1, read on the forward strand.
AAAGACAAATGCAAAGTGCTCCACTTAGGAAGGAACAATCAGTTTCACACGTACAGAATGGGAAGCGACTGTCTAGGAAGGAGTACCTCAGAAAGGGATCTAGGGCTTATAGTGGACCACAAGCTGAATATGAGTCAGCAGTGTGATGCTGTGGCACAAAAAGCAAACATGATTCTGGGATGCATTATCAGGTGTGTTGTGAGCAAGACACGAGAAGTCATTCTTCCGCTCTACTCTGCGCTGATTAGGCCTCAGTTGGAGTATTGTGTCCAGTTCTGGGCACCGCATTTCAAGAAAGATGTGGAGAAATTGGAGAGGGTCCAGAGAAGAGCAACAAGAATGATTAAAAGTCTAGAGAACATGACCTATGAAGGAAGGCTGAAATAATTGGGTTTGTTTAGTTTGGAAAAGAGAAGATTGAGGGGGGACATGATAGCAGTTTTCAGGTATCTAAAAGGGTGTCATGAGGAGGAGGAAGAAAACTTGTTCATCTTGGCCTCTGAGGATAGAACAAGAAGCAGTGGGCTTAAACTGCAGCAAGGGAGATTTAGGTTCTAACTGTCAGGGTAGTCAAACACTGGAATAAATTGCCCAGGGAGGTTGTGGAATCTCCATCTCTGGAGATATTTAAGAGTAGGTTAGATAAATGTCTATCAGGGACGGTCTAGACAGTATTTGGTCCTGCCATGAGGGCAGGGGACTGGACTCGATGACCTCTCGAGGTCCCTTCCAGTCCTAGTATTCTATGATTCTATGTACTTGAGGCAGCTAGTCCATCCCACAATTCACACTGCCAGAGCTACACTATATTTTTAGCACACTAACCCAGGGCTGCTGACAGGGGGGCAGCTGCCCAGTGATTTAAAAGGGCCCGGGGCTCTGGGTTGTCACCATTGCTTCTGCAGTGGCAGCAGCTGTGGACAGTGCTCTGGGCCCTTTAAATGGCTTCTGGAGCACCATGTGGCACAGTCTAGATCAGTGCTGAGGATTGGGTGGGTGAGACTAGCCCCCGGCCCTGAACCATTTACCTGCGGCCCTGCTCCTTCTGGGTACCCAGAGCCAAGACCCCTGGCACTCTCCCTCCTCCGTACCTTGCCCAAGCCCAGAAAAGTCCACCACCAGCCCTGCACTAATCTAATAAGAGCAAGTCTCCCCGAGTTGAAAATCACATACCCAAGCTCCAAGTACAGATATACACTTTTTGATAAGATACACAGACTGAGCTCTTTTAGTCTTTGACTGTCAAGCATTTTCTCTAGCCCTTGATTCATTTTTGTAGTTCTTTTAATGCTCTCTCCAAGCTTTCAGTACCCTTTCAAAAATGTGGACTTTAGAGGTGGATGAAGGATTTCAGTATAAGTCTCACAAATGCCACCTACAGAGATAAAATCACCTCCCTGCTCCTACTTGCTATTCCCATGTTTATACAACGGCTCATACTAACCCTTTTTGTCCCAGCATTGTACTGAGAGTTGATGTGGACTTGCTTGCTCCACTTGACCCGTGAATCCTTTTCAGGATCACTGCTTTCCAGGCTATAGTGCCCCTTCTGTAAGTATGGTTGGCATTGCTTGTTCCCAAATGTATAACTTTGCATTTGTTTTGTAGTAAAAATTCACTTTGTTTGAATGAGCCCAGTATAGCAAGCATGAGAACACTTGCTTTGTTCTTTATTAAAGGAGCACTTTACAGAAATATGTCAGTTACAGCCAGCATTAAACCATGCACACACATCCTGCTCTCCTGGTGCCTCAGCCAAATTCTTCCCTCTTATAATTCATGTTCCTCTCTGGCTATGTCTACATAGCAGTTCTTTTTCGAAAAAAGGTACGCAAATTGCAAGCTGCAATTTGCGTACCTTTTTCCTATTCTTCTTTTGGAGGAGGCTTTTCTGACATTTGGCCTGTCTACATGGGGCCAAATGTGGTAAAAACCTCCTCTTTCAGAAGAGCCCTTATTCCTCATAAAATGAGGAATACAGGGCTTCTGAAAGAACCCGCCTGCTTTTTTTGAAAACTGATCTGAAAAAGCGGATGCGTTCCCTGGACGCAGCAGAATTTTTCCGGGATACTTCCAGTATCCCGGAAAAACTCTGTAGTGTAGACATAGCCTCTCTAAATTCCATTAAAATATTGAATTGTTTTCGGCAGGGGCCTAGTTCCAATCCCTGCAAACTCCTACACAAAAGACCCTATTCGTTGATGGTTCCCCATTGATTTCTACTTTTTGGCATCTTTCAGTTAGCCAGTTCGTTATCCACTTAACTTGTACTCTATTGAATATACTGTTAATTTTTTAATCAGAATGTTTTGACATTTTAAATTAAATGCCTTATAAAGGTCTATTTCCTTTTCACAATTACCTTTATAAACCAAAATTGTAATCTCAAGCAATGAAAAACCAGGTTTACTTGACAAGACCTATTTTTCATAAATCCATGTTGACTGGTATTACTTATATTCCTGTCCTTTAATTCTTGATAAATTGAATTATATAGCAGCTTTTCCATTATTTTATCTAGGAGACTTGCCAGGCCCCTGGGCAAGGTGGGGGTGCCGAGATCCACGCTCCTGGAAGGGGTGGGGCCTCAGGCAGAAGGGATGGGTCAGCGCTGCCCAGAGTATGTCATGCCAGCCCCCCCAAGCAGCCATCAGAGCTGCCTGGAGTGCACTATGTGGCATTCTGTAGGTCAATGAAAGGGCCCGGGGCTCCAGCTGCCTCCACTCCTGCAGAAGCAGTGGTGGCAGCCAGAAGCCCCAAGCCCTTTTGAATTGCCAGGCTCCAGGACAACTGCCTCCTTTTCTCCCACCCCCAGTCAGCAGCCCTGGCCATGACTTTTTCCCTTGAGTTTAATTTCCCTTGTCAGTTTTCTGCATTTCATAACTTCATGTTGCATGTGAAGCTCCAAGTTCTTTTATAACTCTGTACCAATTACTGGAATGGAAAGGAGCTGGTATAGTGTTGGAGTGGTTACTTCTGAAGGACCATTTGGATGGACTTCTGATAAGACTTGAGGGTACTCTGCACCTTGAAGATCAGCCCGAAAGCACTCTCTAAATTAGGAAAATAGATAGCATTTAATGTTAGCTAGCATGTTTTAATCACTTAAACCCCAGGGTCAACCTCAAATTTACAGAAAGTGTTAAATTCTATCTATCTGTACAAATGTTTTAAAATCTGTTAGAATTTGTCTAGACTAGGGCTATGGCTAGACCACAGGCTTCTTTCGGAAGAAGCTTCTCCGGAAGAGATCTTCCAAAAAAACTTCTTCCAAAAGAGAGCGTCCAAACTGCCAAAGCACATTGAAAAAGCGATCTGCTTTTTTGAAAGATAGTGTCCATTCAGTATAGATGCTATCTCTCATGTAAGCTGTGATTACTATGGGCGGAATGGCCACCAGAGCATCTATGCTTTTTGTTTAGAAAAAAGGCTTCTTCCTCGTAGAAAGAGGTTTACCAATGTCGGGAAAACCCCTCTGTTCTTTCGATTTTCTTTCGAAAGAATGTGATTGCAGTGTGGACGTAATTGAAGGTTTTTTTGGAAAAACGGCCGTTTTTCAAAAAAAACTCTGTAGTGTAGACATACCCTAGGAAAATAGTGTTTAACAGGTGTTAACCTACATATTTTGACTAAGTCAACTCTTCTTCTGTTACTCATTTGACACTAGTTAACTACATCCTCTTTGACTGCTGCTACTCCCATTCCTTACTATAGTGTTTGTAATTCGGATTGCTGCTCTTCACCTCCAAACCACAGCATGATCTATAATGTTTTTAATGTAGCTCTCTCCCTTTCTTCCTCTTCTTCCCTACCCCATACTCTCTTCTTTCTCCATTTAAATTAACTGTAGATCAAAATCCAATTTTGCTAGCAAAATACTATTACTAGCATTTACTGCTATGCATTAAAAACCTTACTCCACTCCTTTGCCTCTGACAACCAACAGGAAATTGGAATTATGTGCCCATTTAAAAGTAGAGGAAAAATGTGGGAGGTGGAAGGAGGGAGACCAATTATAGGCCACTAAATTTAACTTCAATGCCTGATAAATTACTAGAACAATTAGCAAAGCAACTGCAATCAGTGCGTAAATAGCTAGGAGAAAATACAGCAATAAATAAATCGTTAACACATTTGTAAAAAACACAAATCAAGTGAAAGCAAAGAAATTGGTTTCTTTGATGTAATAACAAGCTTAGCGTGTAAAGTAAAAGTAGTATACGTAGACTATTTTGACATTAGTAAGACACTAATATTGGTTCCACATGACATTCTCAGAAGGAAACTAAATAAATATGGATTAGATGGAACCATTGTAAAATGAATACACAGGTAAAATAAATCAGACATTGAGAATGATTATGAATTGTTCAGCTGCTAGTTCAAAGGAGGTCAATAGCATTTCAGATGATCAAACACCATGCAAAACTCAATTTAGCCCAGTAGTATTTTTTACGGAATTTAATATAAGAAACCCCTAAATAAAGAAACTCAGCAGACCAGCAAAAATTGACAGCCATTTTGGCTTTAAACCATCACTAGAGTTTTTGCTGCATTTCTTTGTTTAGGTATTGTAGCAGGGTCGATCCCACTACTGGTCCCAGGCCCCTGTTCAGTTCACTAACTCGTAGGTATTGCAGTCCAGGCCCTGCTTGCCATTGCCGGGGTTTGGGCTTCTGTCCCTTGGCTAGAAGGGCATTGGAGTTAGTGCCCCCTGGTCAGCCTAGGGCTGGATAAACAGTCCTCTCCAGCCACTGGCTGAACTTTCAGGCTACCTGAGAAGGGAGCCCAAATATTCCTTGCTGGAGCGCCTCACCTCCCCTGCTGTCTATGGCAATGCCGCCATTCCCCTTATCAGCTTCTCTGATTCCCTCCTGTTCTGTTATACTCTCCATCTCACTCCAACTTCCTCTCCAACACTCCACCCTTTCCCCCAGCAGGGTAGGCTTTTTAAAAAGGTTCCAGGTGCCTCAAGTGAGATCAACTGGCCCTAACTGATTTATAGCAGCTCCATCTCTGCTACTGCCACTCCATCTATGATAACTCCAGGTCATCTGTGCCTGGCTGCCCTGTCATCTGTGCCTGGCTGCCCTCTCCTAATTAGCCAGGGCCATATCTGTTTTCTAGACCTGCCTCTCTCCCCTTCTAATCTAGCCCTCTGGCCTGACCCTGTCATATATCCCTCTCCCCTGCTCAACTCTATGGGGTTGGGCTACTTGGGACTGCAGACAGTGCACCCTCGACAGGCCATCTACATTACCGTGTTTGGTTGTGGCCCTATGTTGCATTTGGAAGTGGAACAATTGTAGGGACAGGAATCACATGTTATTCTCGTGTTCCTGTCTTTGTTCTAGTGCATACACTGCAGGAGTGCATGGTCCATAACGAGAATGTATTTTTATCCCAGTAGATAGTATCGCAGGCTCTCCATGGCCCAATTCACCACAAGACACTATCTTTCAACAATGGCATAGTTTCAACCCCCTGGGAGGAGCATATGGCTCAGTTATAGGATGGGATGCTCTTCCTCCCCAACCATTTGGGACAATATGGCATCCAACTTCAGAGGTGTTCGTCTAGACTGTAAGAACTCCTTCTCAAAGTCAGGGACTATGAGCACTGGGTCACTGCACAGAGCTGTTTTTGGGTCAACAAATTCCTTCTCTGCCGCAGGGGTCCATTTCACCACATCCGGGTTGTGGGCCTTTGTTAGGTTCATCAGGAGACATGCCCTGGAAGCAAAGGGGGGAATAAACCTTCAATAGTACCCCACTAGTCTCAATAGTACCCAAACCTGCTTCTTTTGGACCAGACAGGGTCAGTTCTGTATTGCTGCTACCTTATTCAGCTGGGGTCTCACTACGCCCCTTCACTCGATATACCCCAGATATTTGACTTCTTCCAGCTGCATTGCACATTTTGCAACGTTTGTGGTGAGGCCAGCTGTCTTCAAGGTGTCTAATATGGCTTCCATCTTCTCCACGCGCGTGTCCCAGTCCAGGCTATGTATGACAACATCATCGAGATAAGCAGCTGTGGACGCATGGTGCAGATGCAGTCGTTTATCCATGAGCTGCTGGAATGTCTCAGGGGCCCATATAGCCTGAAAGGAAGGACTGTGTATTGATAAAGGCCATCTTCTCTCTGGCTTTCCTAGCCAAGGGAATCTGCCAATACTCCTTAGTCAGGTCGAGGCTTCACAGAATCTGAGCCATTCCCAGTTAATCAGCTCATCTAATTGCGGCATGGGGTAGGCATTGAATTTGGACAGACACCTTGTTCAACTTCCTGAAATTGTTACAGAATTGGAGGCTTCCATCGGGTTTAGGCACCTGGACAATTGGGCTGGAACATTGGCTGTGAGACTCTTCAATGATTCACAGTTTTAGCATCTTCCTCACTTCCTTTCGGACCTCCTCGCGCTTTCCCTCTGGGATCCAGTAGGACCTCACATTCACCCTTACTCCTGGGTCCATGATGATGTGATGTTCAACATCAGTGGTCCTGCCAGGTTCTGTCGAGAACACATCTGAATGTTGCTCCAGCATATTAAGAATTTCTGCCTGCTGGTCCCCGGTTAATTCTGGGGACATACCCACCTGCCTTTGTAGGCTTTCCTCTGTTATTGCTGTCTCCGTGTTGGCTAGCTGCACTTCCCTGTCCTGCCAGGGTTTCCACAGGTTAATATGGTAGATTTGTTCCAGCTTCCAGTGACCAGGTTGTTGCACCTCTTCTAGGATCTCGCCCACTTTATAGGACCCCTGCCACCTGGCAAGGAGCTTGCTCTCCACTGTTGGGACCAATACCATCACCCGATCTGCCACCTGCAACCTCTGGACTGTTGCCCAATGGTTGTAATAAGTCTGCTGGGCCTCTTGGGCCTTTTCCAGGTGCTCCCTTATGATTGGGGTAATGTGGTTGATCCTGTCTTTCATCTGGAGGACATGCTTGATAATATTGTGTCTGTGGTTCGACTGCTCCTCCCAGGCCTCTTTGGCAAGTTCCAGGATGCCCCAGGGGTTAGAGTACAACAGTTTGAATGGGGAAAAGCCTGTGGATGCCTGAGGAACTTTCCGGACAGCAAACATGAGATACGGGAGTAGGGTATCCCAGTCATTCCTGTCCTGGCTCACTACCTTCCAGATCATGTTCTTGAAGGTGCGGCTGAACCACTTGATCAGGCTATCTGTCTGTGGGTGGTAGACTGATCTGGTCCAGGGTTTTATCAACTCCTAGATTGCCCCTGAACAAATGGCTGTGGGCCAGGTCAAGTATGGCTCTCTGGTGTTTCTGGGGGCCAAGAGTTGTTCCACCACCTGTTCCTAGACTCACACTACTAGGTAGAGTGGATCCCCCTTGATTATGTAATATGGTCTAGGGCCCTTGGTTCTTTCTTCTACTGGACACAATTTACCTGAACTACGTCCTTGCGTAAGTTTTGATATATCAGGTCATTGGCCTGATCCTGCCCAAAATGTTTGTGAAAGGACCCTATATACCCAACCTCCAGGGGGCCTTATGCCTTTTCTGACCCAGAGGGCCCTGCTGAGCTACCGGTTGGCTCAGCCCCCAATTCCGGCCAGGGCCTTTCTGAAGCCCTTTGGGGTCAGTGGGTGGCCACTCCGCTTAAGACCACCAAGTCTCAGTAGTCCTGAGTGTCAGGCCGATGATCAGGCTGGATCAGTGGTCAATGAGCCAATCTATGGGCTGAATGGCCCAGGCCCTAGCACAGGGCAGGGCAACAAACAAACAGTAAATGACCCAGGCCCTGGTTCAGGGTGGGGCAATAATACAAACAGTCACTGGAACCCAGGCCCCGGTGCAGGGCGGAGCAGTAGTACAAAGAGTCACAGATGTCCAGGCCTTGGTGCAAGGCAGGGCAGAAATACAAACAGTTCTGGAGCCCAGGCCCTGGTGCAGGGTGGGCAGTAACAAATGGTCCCAGTTAGTAAGGCCCAGTCCCTGGTTCAGGGCAGCGCAGGCAAACAATCAATTAGTCCATGCATTTAACAGTTTACAGTAACTGCTGGGTTTCCATGTTCAGGCAGAGATCCGGCAAACCCAGATGGCTCACCTGAAGTGGTGAAGGGGAGGAGGAGACTGCCACCCAGGGGTTGAGTGGCAGGGGGACGCAGGCACAGAAGTCTGCTGCTGGGTCAGCGGGGATCTGGACCACAACACACTGACCCCAGCTCTAGCTCAGCCAAACTGTGTCTGGCTATCCCTGAGCTACTTCCATTCTCCCCCTCCATGCATACTTGGTCTTCCAGCTGGTCTGCTGGGGTATGGGAGTTTGTTTGCTCCAGCAGGGGTCCTGGAGGTCCAGGCCAGTCCTCCAGTTCCTGCAGATACAGCGGTCCTGGCCAGTCGTCAGGCTTCTGCAGGTACGGTGGTCCAAGCCAGTCCTCAGCCTCCAAGCTTGGGAGCACAAGGCAGGCGTCTGGTTCCTTTGCTGGCTGGGCCTTGACTGAACTCCAGGGCTGGCCTTTTATAGTCCTGGACATGCCTTCTAACTTCCGGTCAGGTGAGAGGGTGGGGTCAGACTCAGCCCAAGAGGGCTCATAGAAGGGCTCTTCCCCCCTCTGGGTGAGTGGGTGGCCACTGCGCCCCACTACACTCTCTTAGGTTCTGGGCCAGGATTCGAGTGACCAGTCTCTTGGCTGCCCTCCTCTCATGGCTCAACTTTCAGGGCTTCCCAGGCTCAGCGAACAGGTCCTGAGGGAGCTTGTGGTAGATCGGGAGCAGGCTCTCTACCCTCACCTTGTCCGTAGGGAGTAGGTTACTAAACCCAGGGAAGTCCTGCCTGATCATGACTGGGTATGGGAGCCTCAGGACCATCGTTGTTGTCACCCTTGTGAGCTCCCCTGGATCTATTTGCACAGGGATGACAGGGTAATAGCTGACATCTCCATGCACACAGGATATCCCTGTGCACTTGACACAGGACAGCTGGTCTTGTCCCATCAGCTGCCCTGAGACCAACGTTATGGCCCTTCCCGAGTCCACCAGTGCCATGGTGTCTATGTGGTTCATCTTAATGGGCCGGGTATACTGATGGGGGGCTGTTACTATGCCTACCAGATTTTCAGGCTGAAGGGGCCCCATCAGGTCCCCGAGGTCACACTGCATGGGTTCTTCCATATTCGGACATTGTGCTGCTATATGCCCTAGCTCCTCACACGTGTAGCATCAACACCCTGTCTATGACAACACTGCCATTCCCATTATCAGCTTCTCTGATTCCCTCCTTGTCTGTTATACTCTCCATCTCACTCCAACTACTTCTCCCACTCTCCACACCATCCCCCAGCAGGGAAGGCTTTTTAAAAGGTCCCAGGTAGCCTCAAGTGAGATCAGCTGGCCCCAATTGATTGATAACAGTTCCATCTCTGCTGCTCCCACTCCATCCATGATAACTCCAGGTCATCTGTGCCTGGCTGCCCTGAAATAACCCACTCCTAATTAGCCAGGGTTATTTCTGTTTTCTAGAGCTGTCTCTCTCCTCTTCTAATATAGCCCTCTGGCCTGACCCTATCACAGTATTTGATTTATTACATTTTATAAAATATAACCTTAAATGAGCTTTGATTAGCATGTGATCATCTAAAATGTGTTTCAACTGTTGACTTTGTTTTTTGTTTATTTGCATCCATTTATATATAAAAATAAATTTTGCTGGAGTTAAGATGTGTGACTTTTTGTTGTTACTAAGTAGGCACAAGGTGTCTAGTGGGATCAGACTCATTTGGGATTAGTTGTTTTATTTTCATTATTAGGTTAGCAGAAGGAATGTTATTTATTTGTATTACTGACACTCTTAAGAGCCCCAGTCATGGACCAGGATTCCATTGCACTAGGAGCTATAAAATCACAAGACACAATAACTTTCCCTGCCCCAAAGAGCTTAATTATGCAACAAGAGATAATAGATGACTATAGACAGTTGGGATAGTACCAGGAAACAGTGAGACAATAGGTGTCAGCATTCTAGGCAACAGTATCAAGAGTATCATCTACCGAACTATTGTCAAGCTTTGGAGGGGTTTTTTGTCATTATCATGGAAAAGGGGACTTTTAAGTAGAATAATGAATTAGTTTTGCAAATATTTACAGGTAGCTCCTCTCAAGTGTGAGGGGCAGAATGGGAGAAAGCACAAAGTAGAGAAAAGAACACTATACTAGTCTGAAGATTATAATGAATATCATAAAGGTTACAGTTATATATAGTATGGGTGCATAAACATTGGACAAAATGGTTTAAATCCATAAAGGTGTGTCTGAACTGCACCCTTAACTCGAAATAAGTTATGCAATTTGCATTATGCTTAGCAAATTGCGTAGCTTATTTCGAGATAATTTTGAAATAAAGCACTATTCTGAAATGTCCCTTAATCCTCATAGAATGAGGTTTACAGGGACGTCGGAATAGTGAGCTCATTATATTTTGAAATAACAGGCGCTCTCAAAAGATGTGGCATACCTATTTCAGGATACTTCCAGTATCCCGAAATAGCTCTGCGGTGTAGACATAGCATAAGAGAGTGAATGAACAAATATGACTAATAAAGTGGCTTATGTAAGAGTAATCAAATACCTTCCATTGCAGCCACAGGAGCTAATAATATAATTAGACTTGGAAGGATTAGATTTTTGTCAGTCAATGTCAGTAAAAGTGGATTTCTCCACAAACATGCAGTCAACAAAATTTTATCAATAATGAAAATGTATACATTGGCAAAATAAGAAAAATGTTGATTGAAATATACTAGGGTTTGATTTAAGTATATTTATTTTGTATATGTTGATGTGTGATGTTGAGAATTTGTTTTTTAACAGTAATAAAGCTTAAATTTATTGCCAGCACCAAAGTTTGTGTCTCTTACCAACAGAAGTTGGTTTAACCAAAGATATTACTCTTCACACACACACATCTTGTCTTTCAGGGCATGTCTACAACCAGGAAGTTATTTCAAAATAACTTCCTTTATTTTGAAATAGCAAGGCAAGTGTCCACACTACTAAGCCTGTTATTTCACAATAATAACTCCTGCTTATGAAAAGGAATAAGCTTATTTTGAAATAGTTATTTCTGGAGTTATTAATTTGAAATAACTTATTTCCAAATAACCTGGTAGTGTAGACATAGCCTTTCAGGAAAGAATGGCACCCACTAAATTGCTAACAGTGTTGCCTGCAGTATTCTGGGATTTCCCTACCTATTTCTGGTCCAGTTACTGACCTTGCCTAATTTTTCTTAGCTTGAAGTGATTTGGTTACAGGCCACTTCTTAAAATTCATGCTTGAGGGCATGAGGCAATCTCCAACTGTTGGCATTTAGGATGAAACCTAAAGTAGGGGTAAATTATCCAAGATCTACATCCTGCAGTGTTTTTACAGTTCTCTCTGAGCACCTGCTACTGGCCACTGTCAGAGACAGGATACAGATGGATGTTGAGTCTGGTCTAGTCAGGTAATTCCTATATTTAACTGATCACAAAGTGTTATTACAATCAAATCAGGGGTTGAAATTCTTTAAGAAACTTTGACAAGGAGTCCTGTGGCACCTTATAGACTAACAGATGTATTGGAGCATAAGCTTTCGTGGGCAACGACCCACTTCGTCAGATGCATGGAGTGGAAATTTCCAGAGGCAGGTATAAATATGCAGGCTAGAGATAATGAGGTTAATTCAGTCAGGAAGGGTGAGGCCCACTTCTAGCAGCTGATGTGGAGATGTGAACACCAAAAGAGGAGAAACTGCTTTTGTATTTGGCTAGCCATTCACAGTCTTTATTTAATCCTAAACTGATGGCGTCAAATTAAAAAACTTTGTAGATCTGGTTTGCTTGGATGATTTTCCAAAGCTTTATTCTTACTTTGCAACACTCCCCCACAAAGTTTCCAACAGCCATCCAAATATCTACACTATTAAAAAGACAACTAGGAAGCACTACTAATTTTTGACCATGCGCCTGCAATTGTGCAAGACACAAATGTAAAGACAGTACCTGCTTCAAGCTTCTCACAATCTTTTTTTTTTTTTTTTTTCAACCAAATGCAACCATTTCCCATGCAACCATTCTTGTCTGATCCAGGATATTTTAATCAAATTTCATATGTCTGTCATCACTTGGAAAACTGTTTAGTTTTAATTTTTAGAGCATCACATTTCTCTGAAAACACATCCACATTTCATCTACCTCATATTGAATTCATGTTGTTCTGTAGAGTTGAACGATCAAATTCTTTGTGGCTTGGCAGCTATGTAACTGAGATACAAATCCTTTGTGTTATCCTACCATTTGACATAACCTAGGACATTTGAGATGACAGTGTTTAGGCTATGAACTCTTTACACCCCCTTTTTAGCATATTAGCTTGTTTTGGGGTGTGACTAAGCCAACTCCTGAAAACATAAATGACACTGACATAAGTGCAGTATGGACAGTGTTGTGTTAGCAGGAGAGCTCCTCCAGCCAGGCCATGGGGGGCAGTGGGGGAGAAGGAGGAAATGGGGCAGTTGTCCCTAGGGCTGGTAATCCCTGCTGCTACTGCCTGAGCCCTGAGCCCTTTAAATCACTGCCGGAGCACCACACTTCATACTACATGCAGCTCTGAGGGCATGGCACACTCCAGATAGTGTGGAGGGCTGGCTGACTCTGCCCTGCCCCTTCTGTCTGAGACCCCGCCCCACTGCATCTTGCCCAGAAGCCCATGGAGGCTGTCAGTTTCCTTGTCTCCAGCCAACACACCTATTGCTGCTCACTGGAATTGGAATAATTAAGTCAATACAAGAGCACTGTCCTATTGGCTTAAACTACAGAGTGAACCTCCCTGATCTGGCAATCTTGGGACCTGAGCGGTTTTGAACCAAGGAGTTTGCTGGACCAGGGGAGAGCAAGGCTTCTCTTCTGGCTGTCAGCCCCTGTGGGGCAACAATCTCAGCCATTGGGTTCCGCTTCCAGCCTTGGCCCCTGGGATCTGCTCCTAGCCCAGGCCAGGGCTGAGTTCCCCACTGTGCTGGCCCCGCTGCCACCTGCCCCATGTGGGTCTGTGTTCCCAGCTGCGCAGGCCCTGCTGTTGCTGATCTTGGCTGGGGTTCCGGATCCTGGACCTGTTGCCAGCGGCCAGGGCTTTGCTCCTGACCCTGGTCACCTCCTCTCCCAGTTGTGCTCTCTGTTGTAGCAATATCCATGGTCAGACCAGAGAATGCTGGATTGCAGAGGTTCAACCTGTAGAGCATCTGCACTAGCAGAAGCTGTGCTACTGTAAGCTCTGTAGTGTACCCAGAGCTCTAGATCTGTTTGGCTAGGAGCAGAATTTTCTTAGTGAAAGGCTGTTATTTCTGGCATCTGCTTCCCCAGTTGTCTGACTTAGCCAGTGTAACTTAACCTTCAGAGCATGCTGCAACGCTCTTCAGTTTTCCAGGCTTTCTTTGATGAGGTCGATTGGTATTACCGGGAATAACTTTTCATCATAAACTAAGTCCACTGTTGATGACACTATTGTTTATTTACTAACCTCAGCTATTTAATGTAACATACCTCTTGAACACAAGTGTGAAAAACAAAATGCTTATTTTAGTGTCTTGAGAAGATACACAGCTGAAGAACTCCTTGCTCCTCTAAATGCAAATGCTATTAAAATCACTTTTTCAGCAATTAAAGAGCATTAGGTAGAGTCTCAGTTAAGATATATTTACCTCTAAAAATGTATTCATCACTCTCTTCAAAAGTAAAGCCTTAGAGCAAAATGCATGTAGTTGCCAGAAGCTTTAGTTAAAGCTAAAATTAGCCATGCTGATTAAATGGATTTTGCATAACCTTAACCATTAATCCTTCATATTGGTCTTTTGCTTTGAAAAATATCGAAGCACCAATAACGTAAAGGTGGCTTACTGAGTCACTTTTTAATGCTATTTAGTTATGATTTAAACCTTTGTGTAGTAGTTAACATTGACACCTTATTTTAACAACAGCCAAGCACTTCTCACGTGGGCTTGACTAACAAAATAGACCTATTAATTTCAAGGAAAGAGTAGCAGCACACACAGAGCAGATTACTTTAATTTAAAGAATAAAAAGCATACTAATGAGAAGAAATTACAGAGCCACAATAATATATTCTTCAATTTTTGCCATTCTCAATGTACAGCATTCCCTTAAAACTTGCAAATGAGATTTTGTTTCCTGCTAAGCTTGCTGTTTTCATTTGATGAGCATAGATCCCTATTTTTCTAAAGGTTAGATTGTCCCCTTATCTGTTTTGACCAATCAGAGAAGCAAACCCCAACTGCAGACTTTCCTGGAACTGGAACTTGGGGTCAGGTCTGTTGCGAGCAGGCTATGGGGAGGATGCTGAGCTTTGGATCCCCATACATCTTCAGCCATCAGAGGGGATTAAGTCATCCTCAATAAGGCCTGTAGTGGCTTTATCTCCCCCTAACTCAGAGCAAAAGGGGAGCAGGAGAATTGTGCCTCTGAAGGATATGAGAGCACAATGCCTCTTGGAGTGGTGCAACTTAAGCATCTGCTTCTTGCTCAGGCATTGTTTAATGGACCAGTCTAACCCTATCTGAGTCTGAAAGCTCCACAGCTCTCTTGGAAAGGGAGAATTATCAATAACAGCGTCACATCTCAAGGAAGAGCTGTCACAGACAGCTTTACCTGGAAATTTCCATGTTCCTGACAATTATTTTTTCAACCTTGGTTAATGGTAAGCAAGTTTGTGTCACTAACTGATTCTCATTCACCTTAGACATCTTTAGAAAATGTCTAAAAGTGAGCTATTGCAGTGGGGCGGGGCGGGGGGGGAGGAGGGTAGAATGATTATAGATCCCAAGTTGGCTTTGCCAGTCAGGCAATGAAGAAGTCAATTAGCAAGCAAATTATTAATTAATTGAGCACTTGGTATTCTTACTTTTTTATATCAATTAGGCTTTTCCCTACCATGCTCAAGCATTACTTCATTAATTTTTTAAAAATATCACTTCATCAGCAGTGAACTCAAATCAGCTGACAGTTGCATTTTGTTTATATATTTAATTAATCAATACGACCAACTGCAAACCTCCAGCATCATTTATCATGGTATGTTTTGCTGTGTAACTGGCCAGTAAAATTGTTTTCTTGGAAACTAATGATTCTGTGGTTCAAGGGTCAATTCAATAAGAAACTGAAGTTAACTGAACTAGAAGATTTTCTGACTTTTTCCATCTCCTTTTCAGTTGGTGGCCTAGTGGATGATCCATGGTCATATCACAGGCCATCATAATACTTTCCCTTTTTTATCAATGACTGTCTGCTCCTAAATAGATCATTTTTAGTCTGGTAATACTACTGCTTTGTGGGTGTACTCACAACTGTAATACTGCTGGCATGCATAATGACTTCAAAAATTAAGGTTGCCTGAATATTTCCATTTCATCCCTTTTAAATCGCTTATAATAGTATTAAACGTTTACCTTCTAAGGAGCATCGTCCAACGGATAGGTCACTAGACCTGGACTCGGGAGATCTGGGTTTGTTCAAATCACTTCCCCTTTCTGTGGTGAATCTGTCCCTCTGTGCTATGCCCAATTGGAGGGTGGAAAGGGATTTTGCTGGTATAACTCCAGTGAAGCAACTCTGTTGGGCGAGAGCTAATACTGAGGCAAAGAGCCTGTGTGTGGCTGGTCCAGGCTTCCATTGGATTGTGGAGATGCAAACTGACCTTGGGTAATCTGTGGCTTTTGCAGGTAATAGTCCCTGCTTATTGCAGTGTTTTCTTCCTCTCTGGCCCCACTCCTGGGCTTTTCTACCAGACAATTTAACCTGGCCCTTTGTTCTTATTTAATGCAGAACACATAAGAACCTAAAATACCATTAATATGCTCTTACATGTTTTAAGAATTCTGTGTTACGGGGAATAAACAATGGGCTAGCAAGTTAATGGACATAAACTATTAAATGAAAATATCAAGATCTTGCCAGAAGCGAAGGAATTTGAAATAATATTAACCAGCCCTTCTCATGACATGTATTCCCAACCTGCTTCATTATGTTGATATTCCTAACTTTCCTAGGACAACAATAATTTTATTTTGTTTAAATTCTCTCCTTGTATAGACATTTACACAAGTATGCTGAATGTAGTAATCCAGCTATATAACAATTGGGGGCTTTATAAGCAATATCGTATGGCAGAACATGCTGAAAGACACACATATCTTCAGTCTGTTCTAGGCATTACGCCAAAACTGAGTGCTGTGAATATTAGAAAAACATAGATTTCTTAGAATGTGCATACACTCTGAAGTCTTCAAAAAAACCTTTAGAAATAATCTGCATTACATGACGCTGCCTTGAATAAGTATATTAAGTATATTAGGACATATACTTTTGTGGGTAAAACCCACTTCATCAGATAAATACTGATCTGATGAAATTGGTTTTACCCATGAAAATTTATATCAAAATAAATCTGTTAGTCTCTAAGGTGCTAAAGGACTCCTTCTTGTTTTAGCAGCTACAGACTAACACAGCTGCCCCTCTGAATAGGTAGTAGAGGAGGTCCTGATCATGTGTTTAAAAAACCACCAAGATTAAGCAGACGTGTACACCATCTCTTCTGGCAAAATAACCATGCTAAATCAAACAACTTCAAAAATTAGTTTTTAAAACATCAGTTTCAGTTATGCAGAGGGAAACAAGTTAATACAATTCAGGTGTTTTAATATGACTCTGCTTCACTTAATACTTCATTTTGCTTGTACTTAGGACCTAAGCCACTTTCCACTTAAAATCATTGGAAAGGGTCCTGTTGACTTCATAGAGGGGGTTTGATCAGATTCCTATCTCATCGATTTTCCAGACTGGGATACCTTCATTCTATTTGTATGAAGCTTACTGTTAAGGAAGCTGATGCCCTTTCTGTGACATGTGACAGCTATATAGATGAATCGGAACTTAAAAGAAGAGATTTGCAAACACAGGAATAGGTGGTTTAAAAGAGCACATGACTTGCAGTTTTATATACAGAGAGTAGAAAATTTTAATGAGATCCAATACTGCTAGTAAAGCTTCTTCAGGGCCAGACAAAGAAGCATTTACACAAGAGATCATCACGGGTCTGACCTGCCTTGGTACTATTCTTCAGCCCGTATATTTGACAAATGATGTCTTCATGAACAATTTCTTTAATGTAATAGGCATAAGCATGTTTTTCTGTTGCCATGTTGGTCCACTTTTTCTCTGTGCCTGACTTTTTCTCTTCTTACTTGCAAAAAGGTGTTATAGGTGGCAGATGTCACAAACAGTTAAGGTTGCCTGAAAATTTCTATTATAAGACCCCGTTTTTAACTGCTTATAAGTTTGCTAAATTTTTTACCATGTGGGTTAACCTTCTCATTCCGGCGGTCTGCCGAAGGGTGCATTTTTATTTGCAGGGCAGGGGGTAGTTTAAGCTAAAATGAGTCAGCCATTCCTGACAGCAAAGGTAGGGGAAGTGCATTTGTTTTGCCCTGGTTCAAAACATTTCTACAAACATTTTGTTGAGGAGCTTTAGTGCTTCCATGATTATGAGCATAAACTTGGAATTTGGTCCCTAGCTACAGTTGATCCAAATTTGGCCAAAATATAAGCCTATGAAAAATTGTGGTTGAGACATGCTTAGTTGAATGCTACAGTGTAGCAACTAGATCCTCCAGAGATTCTGTTTGCTCCACCCCTTCACAGATGCTACATGTCAATTGGAGTGTTCATGAACTGTCCCCACAGAGAGACTGAGCATGCTCCATCATTGGATGCAGGGGCAGAACAGGACTATTCCTTGTGACTGTCCCCCTTGCTGGTGCTCAGTCAGGAAGGAGGAGGAAGCATCCTGAGTGGAATGCAGAAAGTGGAAGTGTTGGGCAAGGACAGGGAAGAGATGTGAGATAGGGGCACCAGGAGCAGGCGCTTTGGAGGGAGAGAGAGAGATTAGGGCCTGGAGCTAGAAAGATGGTGTGAAGGATAGGAGTAGAGGCAGGGAAAAAAAGGGTATGGGTTTTTGTTTGTTTTTAGACTGCTCACAGGATTGAAATCCACACAGAAGGGGGTAAATTAAATAGTCTTATTTACAGGGTTTTCAAGTACACACGCTGCTCTCAACAACCCAGTCTAACTCAGCACATACACATGCATGCATGTGGAAAGTGGCCCAGTATACTGGAGTTCTTTCCTGTGCCTCTTGAAGGGACAATGCATCAGGTATCTAACTATGTATGAACACATCAGTCTCCCTCTCAACAAAAGAAGTCTGGGAATGCCATTATTAATGCACCTGCCCAATGGTATTAGGACAGGTAATAGTTCTTCCACTCTTTGGTTTTAAATCTTCTTATATGTCTGGAATGAGTGTTGCTTCCTATATTCCTATAGTGTCATCTGGTAATTGTGCTTATATTGGTTGTAACTGTGTTGTCTCTTCTCTGTGCCAGGTGGCTTATTTGTATTGCAGTTAGCTTCTAAGGGCTTGTTTGTGGCTTCTAAGGGCTTGTTTGTATTGCAGTTAGCATTCTAAGGTGGCTAAGTCTAAGGGCACATCTAAACTACATGGCTCCGTCGACGGAGCCATGTAGATGAGGCAGGACGACAAAGGGAAATGAAGCGGCGATTTAAATAATCGCCGCTTCATTTAAATCAAAATGGCCACCGCACTGTGCCAATCAGCTGTTTGTCGGCACAGCGCGGCAGTCTAGACGGGGATCTGCCGACCCCAGAACCCTTCACCGGCTTACAGGATCTGCCGATGAAGGGTTCTGGGGTCGGCAGATCCCCGTCTAGACTGCCGCGCTGTGCCGACAAACAGCTGATTGGCACAGTGCGGTGGCCATTTTGATTTAAATGAAGCGGCGATTATTTAAATCGCCGCTTCATTTCCCTTTGTCGTCCTGCCTCATCTACATGGCTCCGTCGACGGAGCCATGTAGTCTAGACACACCCTAAGTGGCTTCTAAGGGCTTGTTTGTATTGCAGTTAGCATTCTTTTCACTTGCCATCTCAGTATTAGGGGCTGTGACTTCCTCAACAGGTGTGGTGCACTCATAGAAACACGCCTCCGGTGTTTGTGATTTCACCTAAACTGACTGTCCATTTTTTTTTTAAGATGCCCTGAGGAACCAGCATCTGATGGAGTAATTCTTGAGTCCATGGCTCTTCCACCAGCTGATAGAGGTGTTCTTACCATATTTTGAGCTGTGGGTTTTAGGGGAGTATTCCCCTCTCCTCCCCACAATCTCTGCTCTAAGGTGCAACTAAGTGTAGGGTCCCCTCATTGATCCCGGATAAAGTCATCGTTGCATTTGAACTCTATCCATACATCACTGAAGGAGGAGTCCATTTAGGTCGGTGGGGGAACCAAAATCTCAGCAGTCTCCAATGGCCCTTCCTCTGAGTCATCATCTCAGTCCCTCCTGAGTAGCTCCTTTTCTGTTGGTCCTTTCTTTCGGAGAGAACCAGGATGACTCTTGCAGCATTTTTAGGAACCACAGACCCCTGTCCCACCCAGAATTACTGGAATGGCTACCCTGTGGGTCATGCTGAACAGGAGGTCTATTCTTCGGTGTTATCACCTGGGAAGTAGGATAAGAATGTAGGACTCCATGGACACATTGTATATGGATGGGGGTCCATCTGGCTTGAGATCGGGTACCAGGTCACCTCAGATCAGAGTTTGGCTAAAGCCAGAGTCAGTCAGCACTGTGGTAGGAAACCCTTCTATGAGCACCAAGACCCTCAGCTTCCCTGGACTCCTCTTCCAAGCACAGGGTTGACAGCCCAAACCTGTCCATAATTACAGACCATAGAGGGGCAATCACATCAGAAATGCCCCTCTTGACCACATTCATAAAAGTGGTCCCTTCTGCCTCCAGGTAGCAAGTCCATTCTGGTCGGATCAGCTCTGTCGGAGTTCTTCCAATGGGGCCAGGTTGGATTTCCTCCCAGCTAGGCAGTCTTTCCCACTGAGTTCCTCTGGCTTGTGGGATCAGGATTCCATAGACTGCTTATCAGGCTCCAGCCATTGCCAAATGTAGTCCCAGAGACGCTGAACCACTGTTCATGGCCTAGCCAGTAAAAGGTGCTGGTGGTGTGTCTTGGACCTGATGCTAGTCTGGTATAGCACATCCACCTTCACTTTTTAATAATCCAGGGCATCCTGGTGGTCAGGGTTGAAGTAATCTACCTAGACTGGCCCCATTAAATAAGGAACTAGGAGCATGGCCTAGTGTCCTTCAGGCCTTCGTGCAGCAGTGGAAACCTTCTCAAAACTCATGAGAAAGGCCTCCAGACCATCCTCAGACCCATTTTGGTGAGCTCTAGTTGAGATCCTGGGATGGGTGCACTAAAGGGCTGACTGAAAGCCCACCTGGCCATAGCTGACATATGTTAGATGAGTTTTTCCTGTTGGGCTTGATGCTAAGCAGCCAACTCCCACATCATCTGTTGTTGTTGTCTAGTAAACTGCTGCAACAGCTGCATGTGTTACTGCTATTGCTGTACTGCTTGTTGCTGCTGGATTTCCAGATGCCATTTCAAAATGTTGTCTGATTCTATGCTTGTGACCACTAATTTCTGGTTGCTAAAGTGCCATGATGGTCCAAAGAAGAATCCTCCATTCGCTTACCAGTTTAGGCCTCTCCTCAGGCCTAGTGTTGTATCCACATTCTCTTCCATCCTCCATGTGTGACAGTATTGTGGGGCTCCATCCAGTGTGGGGCATGTGACCCCTGTCTCCCTTAAGATTTACGGGTGTGGCCATAAGTACCCCACATTTATGCCTCTGTAGCCAAAGCCAATAAACTTGCTCCTATTTGCAGGTCAATAAAACCTAGTGGCCAGTCAGTGTATTTGGCCCTGTTAGCAGCACAATGTGGCCCAGTGGCCAAAGTCAATAGGTTCCCCATCTGCATCAGGATAGTAAGGCTTAACGGCCAAAGTCAATATGCTCACCCCAGTCCGCAGGGCAGTAAGGTCTATACTCCCCTATCCAGTGTGGGGCGAGTGAACCTCATCTCCATTAGGATGTAGCGGCAAGGCTTAAGTAGCTAGCATTTGAAACAGGTGCCATATGAAGATATAGTAAAAGACTGGGACTTTTCAGCTTAGAAAAGAGGAGTCTAAGGGAGGATATGATAGAGGTCTTTAAAATCATGAGTTAAATTATTTACTTGTTCCCATAACATAAGAACTAGGGGTCACCAAATGAAATTAATAGGTACCAGGTTTAAAACAAACAAAAGGAAGATTTTCTTCATGCAGCCTACAGTCAACCTGTGGAACTCCTTGTCAGAGGATGTTGTGAAGATCAGGACTTTATCTAGTTCTTTTTTTGAACCCTGTTAAATTCATGGAGGTTAAATCCATCAATACTTATTAGCCATGATGAGTAGGAATAGTGTCCCTAGCCTCTGTTTGTCAGAGTCTGGAAATAGATGACAGGAGAGGGATCACTTGATGATTACCTGTTCTGTTCACTCCCTCCGGGGCATCTGGCATTGGCCTCTGTCAGAAGACAGGACACTGAGCTAGATGGACCTTTGGTCTGGTCCACTATGGCTGTTCTTACATTCTTATGTTAGCATTTGAATCTGTAGCCAAAGCCAATATACTCTCCCCAGTTAGCAGGACAATAAACCCTAATGGCCTATGTCAATAGATTCACCCTATTCAGTAGTGGCCAAAGTCAATAGGTTTGCCATCATGAGCAGTACAATTAGGTTTAACAGTCAAAGTTAATATGCTCACTCCAATATACAGGGCCGTAAGTCCTATCAGTCCAAGTTAATTCACCCCAGGCATCAGGGCAATAAGGCTTAGTGGCTAAATGGCCTTGGTTGAAAAGAGGACCACTGCAGACTAAAAGGGGGTGGGGTGGTTGCGGCCCAGGTAGGGAAGCCCGAACCCTTCCATTTCACTTGGTCCCAGCCCAGAGCCCTGGTATTGGCAAAAGCCCATGCCACTGCATCAGCAGGGATCTGACCAAAACATGCTAACTCAAAATTCCAATTCACTAACCAGGCCACTATCTAATTCCCCTGGGCTGTTTCCCCAAAAGTGATTCCCCCTGCTGTGTTCTGGGCATTTCTGCTGTCTCAGTGTTCCCTGGTCTGTGCTATCTCCGGCAATCCGGATTCTCCATGGGTATCCTGGCATCTGCCTGTGTTGCAGTGTCTCCAGCTCCCAGGACCTAAGCCTTTGGCTACTCCTCAGCTGGAGCCTGAGATGTGCATCCCTTAGATGTGCATCCTTCCTCTCCGACAGCTAGCCCTAACTAGCCAAGAGCTAATCAAACAGATGGCTGCAGTAGCTATTACTAGGCCTAATAACCAGCACAAATTGTGAAAAAAAGGAATTCTGAGAAAGAGAGAGAGAGAGGGAGAGAGATGGATGCAAAGAAAAAAACAATTTAACTATAAATTCCACTTTTCATTCCATTATATGTTTAGAAATGTCTTTAGTACTTTATCAGAAGAGGAGAAATGTGTATGATTTCATCTTTACTATGCAACCATTCAATTTTCTCTGAACTGAACTAAAACATGAGGAAAGATCTAAAGAGCTGAAATTGAATGAGATATTATATTCATCCAAGTGACTTTTTTGTTAAGTAGACAACCTCTGTGATGATAAAAGGGTCAGTGCCACACCATTATACATACCCATATCCTTTAATCTTTTTTCATTTATGTGTTTAACTCAAGCAAGAGATAGCCATGTCAAAGAATGGATGGATTGATTTTTTTTCTTTTGATTTTATTTGTTTAGCTTCAGGGTCAGGTATGTGTTTTGTGATATTTCCAGAACATCATCATCATCATCATCTCCAGACATCACTGCACATCTGTAGTAGCATTTGGAACAACAGCAAAAATATATAACATAAGTTATTTGAAAAATAACCTGTATTTACTACATTCCAAAGAGGTATTTAGATTACTTTGTCAAATTAAAGTACTGCTGTGCTACTTATCTCACATTCCAGGTGCTTGCAATAGTGTTTGCTAATATTTTGCAGAATAAAAATGAAGAGTACAATAAACAAGTATTTCTTGCAAAAGCAAACAAATATTTACAACATAATGGCACAGCACAAATCTTTTGAAAAGTAGTATCAACTACTCCCTCTCATAGAGTGCTGCTGCTTAATAGTTGGTAGCATCATATTGTTGATATATAGAAGTGAATTTTATGTATATACAGTAAATAAATGTATGTATATAATGGAATTGCTTAAATCTGACTGGTGCCAGAAGTTTTTCAAGTATATTCTCTAAGGTGATAGTGTCATCTATCATAGTCAGTATAATTAGAAATAACATTTCTATGAGAAAAGAAAACAAAAGATACAGTTTCATTGCTATAAAGGAAAGCTTCAGGCATTGCTATAAAGGCATTGCTATAAAGGAAAACATTTATAGCTACTTCTGAAAACAAATTTACTGATTTTGCAATAAATGTACAAAATGCTGGAATCATTCTTATTGGTTATAGTCAGAGTTTTCCCATTGCTGACTCTATCTTACCAGGATCCTTTGACTAATCTAGCTAAATATGTATGACTTGCAATTGAAAAATATATAGGTGAAAGCATATAAATGAGATTATTTATATAGAAAGGAAGATCCAGTTTTTCCTAGGCTGTTAGTCTTTGATGAAGGAAGCTAACATTTTCAACAGTGCTCATTGGATATCTCCATTTTTGGAAATAATTTATATTAATATAACATTTATTTTGCATCAGTTCCTAGTGAGCTGAGATTGGGGTGCCATTCTGCTGGGTCCTGTAAGACACAGTCCCTAGTTTGAAGAGTTTACAATCTAAAAAGATATGGTGAACAAAGAGTGGGAGGAGGAACAGAGGCACGGAGTTCATATAGCAATTCAGTTGCAAATCTAGGGAAGGAGCCTAGATTTCTTGAGTCTCGGGCTAGTGACCTATCCATTAGAGCAGGGGTGGGCAATAATTTTTGGTGGGGGTGCACCAAGATTTTGGAAAACGTTCAAGGGCTGCACTTTTCTGTGGAGGAGGCGCACGGTCTAGGATGGAGGTTGGGTGCAGAGGGGCACATGAAGTAAAGGACTGGGATGCAGGAGATGGTGTGAGGTCTGAAAGGGAGTTTGGGTGAAGGAGACAGTTGTGACCTGGATTGGGGTGTAGAGTCAGGGAGGGAGTATGGGTGCAGAAGAGGATTCTGGCCTGGTGAAGAGGCTCTAGGAGGAGGTGTAAAGTCTGAGAGGGAATTGTGACCTGAGAGAAGGCGAAAAGGGGATGTAGACTGCAGAGAGTTTGGGTGGTGACCAGTGTTCCCTCTAAGATTTTCCATCCTTGGGTGGGTTGAATTTTCTTTTGAGTGGGTTGAAATTTCTTACGTGCAACACCAATATTGAGGTTGTGTATGGATGTGCACCCACCAGTACAAACAAGAATCGTAGATATAAATATATATTTTAAATAGTCGATAGGTGTGGAAGAAAATATATTAAAACAAGGGATAATTAACAAGGAGCAATGCTTATGATTATTTAATATGAAATCAAATAAAAAAAGAAAATTAGCACTACCCTTGGCTGAAGAAGTGGGTTGTGCCCATGAAAGCTCATGATGCTATTTATATATTTTTGTTAGCCTTAGGTGCTAAGGTGTGGCTTTTTAATTTTTTTTGGTTTAGTTTAGTAGTTTAGCTACTCCTCTGAGACCTTGGAGTACATGTATCATCATCCTTTTGAACAGATAGATGCATGTTTCAAAGGACTTGCAAATAAGGTTTGCAGAGACACAACTCTACCAGAGAGCAAGATCTGGCCTTAATGCAATACAGTTTGCCATGTACTAATTAGTAACACAGGATTTTAAAAAATCGTTAAGATCAGCATTTTAGATATCTGCAACACTCAAAAATATTCCATTAAAAGAATCTTTTTCTTTCATACTTTAAGGGGTGGACAATTATTTTTGATAGAGGGCCACTCCAAGAATTTGCAGAAGTGCTCCTCCCCTCTTACCCTCGGACTCACAGCATTCAGTTGAGAACAATAAACGTGGCTTCTGCAGCTCCCCTGAGCAGGTACAGGGGAAGGCAGGTACCCTGGCTAAGGAACCTGCTGGGCTGCTGGCACCCCAGGCACTCCCTCCCCCAACCCTCTCCCCCCCTTCTGCCCTCCTACCCCATGTAACCCAAACCTTCTGCACCCCTTCTCCAACCCCCATACACCTTCCCGGATTCTGCATCTCCTTCTACACCCCTCCGCAAATCACAACCCCCCTCTCAGACCTTGTAACCCAATCTGCTATCCCTGATCACAGCCCAAATCTCTGCACCCCCTCCTGCACACCTGCCCCAGATCACAACCCCCTCCCAAGCCCTGGACCCCCTCCTCACCTCAGTCTGTTGCACCAGGTTACGATCTACTTCACCCAAACTCCCTCCCAGATCCCACACCCCAGTCCCTTACCCCAAGCTCCCTTCTGCACCCAACCTCCATCCCAGACCCCCGCACCTCCTCCATTAATATAATTGAAGAGTGTGGCCCTTGGGCCCAGCCCAGCAGGTTCCTTAGCCAGGGTCCCTGCCTTCCCCTGTACCTGCTCAGGGGAGCTGCAGAAGCCACATTTATTGTTCTCAGCTGAATGCTCTGAGTCCGAGGGATAAGAGGGGAGGAGCACTTTGCATGCAGCCTGTCTTGCAAACAGGCAGCTGCTATTGGTGGAAACTGGAAAATGAGAGCTACTGGGGGTCGGGGCAGCATGAGAAGCCTGCCTCCCCTCCCTTCAGGCTCCCAGTGTTCACAAACACACACGTGGCTCTGCACCCAGCTTCCCAAAGTGCTGAGTGGGTGCAACGCAGGCAGGGAGCCAGCTGAGGCTCTTGTGGCCAGATCCAGCCTGCAGATCATATTTTGCCCAGCCCTCGAGTAGAGGCTGGAGCCAGCTTCTCCATTTATAGCAGGTAGCAGCAGCTGTTGCTGCTGCTGCTTCTGCTCCTCCAGGAGAGCAAGTTCCCCACCCTCCCCCTTTACCAACTGATTAACTGAGTTCCCTGCCTACATGGGGCTCTCTGAACCTCTGTGTGGGGCTCAGAAAAGGGCTGTGCACCCATGCAGCTGCACAGCTTACAGGGAAACTTGGTGGTAACCTGGGGCAGGGGAATGGGGTGCAGGGTTTGGGCCTTCTTCAGCTTTCCTCAGATACTGTGTGTTGAGTTTGTATTTGTCTGTTTGTTTGGAGATCCATGTGCTGAAGGACCCTGTGCTGAGGCTGATAGTTGGAAGCTGGGAGCTTCTTAATGAGGATCTGAAATCTATAACCCTCTGTTCACTGGTCAAGCCTTAATCTGGGTGCGGGGCTATTAGGAAGGGAAGGTCAGGGCTATATAAAGTCTGCTAGTAAGTGACCAGGTAGCTGGTGTAGGAGAGGATTCTGGCCTCGAGAGGGATCTAGGAAGGAGTACAGCATCTGGGAGGGACTTGTGACCTGGGATGGAGGGGGCAGAGTGTTTGGATGGTGACCTGGGGAAGAGAGTTGGGGTGCAGGAGGGGCAGGGGTGCCAGAGGCAGTCTTTGGCTGGGGGGCACTTATCTAAGCATCTCCTAGCCAGCGGCCTTGCAGCATTCCCAAGGGAGGCTGGGTACCTTGCCTGCTGAAGCCCCAGGCCACTTAAAACTGCAAGCTGCTCCCTCCATGTGGCTCTCAGCTCCAGGAGTGGGGAGAGACTTGTGCTGCCCTTGTACTCCAGGCCAATCTTCCAGCTTTTATTGGCTGGTTGTTTCCAGCCAATAGAAGCTAAGCAATTGGCTGGGGTCAGTTCCTATTGGCCGGTTATTTCTGGCTGAGGGTGGGGAGATCACAGGTCATCATTGCTGGTTACAGTACACACGATAAAACAAAGCAGATATTCTCCTTCAGAGGCCATATCAAGCTAATTAGACCATGCACTTTTACCAGCTGCTGGTGCATGCTTTGAACATCTAAACATCTAAATGCTAGAACACAGGACAACCTTAAGTGGCATGTAAAAGGGACATGTCTCCATCTGAAGGGCTTTGTATTTGATCTAGGCATATGCATGACTCTGGACCAAAACCCAATTCTGTCCATTAGTGAAATATTATTATGGTCATAGCAATTATCAGTTTTTGAATAGCCAGTTCCTCTTTCAACTTAATACAGAACATTAACAGAATAGGACCACTTTTTTGGGTGTATATCTCCAATTATTATGAGTTGTGAAGACTAACTACTAACATAGAATGCCTTATTGTGGCCCTATATTTGAAATTTGAAAGTTCATGCTGAAAATCATACTTCATGTGGTGATTACTAGGAGGATAACCTTCCTCAGCTTTCCTCAGATACTGTGTGTTGAGTTTGTCTTTGTCTGTTTGGAGATCCATGTGCTGAACGACCACCTGCTGAGGCTGGTAGTTGGAAGCTGGGAGCTTCTTAACAAGGATTTGAAATCTATAACCCTCTGTTCATTGGTCAAGCCTTAATTTGGGTGTGGGGCTATCAGGAAGGGAAGGACAGGGCTATATAAAGTCCGCTAGTAAGTGACCAGGTAGCTGAGCGAACAAGAGCAGCTAACAAGGAGTTTTGTGAGGGAGTCTAGGGGAGTTGGAAGAGAGCTGGATACACTCGGCATTCTTTAAAAATTTTTAACTAAACTAAAACCAAAACTACTTCATTTAAATAAAACCCGATCAATAATCTAATTATCTGTAGGAGAGAATGCAGACAGAAGCCCAGCAGCAGAGTGGGAGTTATCGTGTTTATTGCCCCAATGTAGCATGTATGATTACCTACCCTATGGGCGCGTGGCATATGTGTGCATTCAGTGCAAGGAGCTCCTGGCCCTAAAACCACATACGGGCTTTGGAGGCCAGGGTGGATGAATTGGAAGAGCTAAGGGAGGCAGAGAGGTACGTAGCTGAGGCTTTCCGGGTCCCTGTAGAACTATCTCATTTCCAGTCAGATAGCCCCTGTGCTGTTAAAAAGAGTTAAAGGCTCAGGGAAGGAGAACATTCATCTTGAGCAGAGGGAAACCATCCCATAGTTGGGACCTTCCTTCCAGATGATGTTGTGGTATCCTCTCCCACTGAAGATACCACTCTGGGGGAGGGAACTCCAGTCATTAGGAAAAGGCAGGCATTAGTAAGGGCGGATTCAATCATTAGCAATATAGACAGCTGGGTTTGTGATGACCAGGAGAACCATATGGTGACTTGCCTGTCTGGTGTGAAGGTTGTGGATCTCTCGAGACATCTAGATAGACTTATGTGTAGTGCTGGGGAGGAGCGAGTGATTGTGGTACATGTGGGTACCAGTGACATAAGAAAGGGTAGGAAAGATGTCCTGGAGACCAAATTTAGTCTGCTAGGAAAGAGATTGAAATCCAGGTCCTCTGTGGTAGCATTCTCTGAAATGCTTCCAGTTCCATGCACAGGGCCAGGTAGGCAGGCAGATCGTAAGTGTCTCAATGCGTGGATGAGACAATGGCGTAGAGAGGAGGGGGTTAGATTTATTAGGCACTGGGGAAACTTTTGGGAAAGGGGAAGCCTATATAGGAAAAATGGGCTTCACCTAAACTGGAATGGAACCAGACTACTGGCACTTAACATTAAAAGGTCATAGAGCAGTTTTTAAACTCAGGGCTGGGGGAAAGCTGATGGATGTGGAGGAGCACGTGGATCGGACAAAGACATCTCTTAGGGGAGGATCTATTAATAGAGATTATTTATGTTCTAGTAAAGAGGAGAGGATGGGAGATGATAAAGTGTGGGTAAGATCAGATGAGAAACAATCAAATGAAAAAGAGTCTAACATATCAGGAAATAAAGTTTCAGAGGGAAAGCTGAGTTAGTCTGTAACAGGAAAAACTTAAACAACAACAAATAGTCTGGTAGCACTTTAAAGACTAACAAAACATGTAGATGGTATCATGAGCTTTTGTGGGCACAGCCCATTTCTTCAGATGACTGGAGTGTTCATCAGGAAATGGCAGACATAAATAGTGACAATTTTTTAAAGTGTTTATATATAAATACTAGAAGTCTAAATAATAAGATGGGTGAATTAGAATGCCTTGTATTAAAGGAAGATATTGATATAATAGGCATCAAAGCAACTTGGTGGAATGAGGACAATCAATGGGACACAGTCATAGCAAGGTACAAAATATATTAGAAGGACAGAACAGGTCGTGGTGGTGGGGGAGTGGCACTATACATGAAAGAAAATGTAGAATCAAATGAAGTAAAAATCTTAAATGAACCAAAATGTTCCTTAGAATCTCTATGGTAGTAATTCCATGCTCTAATAATAAGAATATAGCAGGAGGGATATATTATTGACCACCTGACCAGGATAGTAATAGTGACTATGAAATGCTAAGGGAGATTAGAGAGGCTATCAAATTAAAAAACTCAATAAGGGTGGGGCATTTCAACTGTCCCCATATTGACTGGGTACATGTCACCTCAGGACAGGATGCAGAGATAAAAATTATTGATACCTTAAATGACTATTTCTTGGAGCAGCTGGTTCTGGAACCCACAAGGGGAGAGGCAGTTCTTGATTTAGTCCTAAGTGGAGTGCAGGATCTGGTCCAAGGAGGAAATATAACTGGACTACTTGGAAATAGTGACCATAATGTAATAAAATTTAACATCCCTGTGGTGGGAGAAACTCCTCAGCAGCCCAACACTATGGCATTTAATTTCAGAAAGGGGAACTACACAAAAATGTGTAGGTTAGTTAAACAGAAATTAAAAGCTAGTGACAAAAGTAAAATCCCTGCAAGCTGCATGGAAGCTTTTCAAAGACACCATAATAGAGGCCCAACTTAAATGTATACTCCAAATTAAAAAAACACAGTAAGAGAACAAAAACAGTACAACCGTGGCACTTTTCACCAAATTAAATTAATAAGTAGCAGGTTTAAAACAAACAAAAGGAAGTTTTTCTTCACACAGTACACAGTCAGCCTGTGGAGCTCCTTGCCAGGGAAGGTTGTGAAGACCAGGACTTTAGCAGGGTTCAAGAAAGAGCTAGATAAATTCATGGAGGTTAGGTCCATCAATGGCTATTAGCCAGGATGGGTAGGAATGGTGTTCCTAGCCTCTTTCAGAGGCTGGGAATGAATGATAGGAGAGGGATTGCTTGAAGAGTCCCTGTTCTGTTCACTCGTTCTGGGGCATCTGACATTGGCCACTCTCGGCAGACAGGATACTGGACTAGGTGGACCTTTGATCTGACCCAGTATGGCCGTTCTTATGTTCTTTCCCTACCACCCCTCCACCTTCATGATGTCTCTCCTTCGTTGGCAGGTGGTTTTTGCAGCTATATCTCCCACTTCTTGAAATACTTTCTGCCAGCTTAACATACTTAGCTCTTTTAACTTCCCTTCATAAACAGATCCCTCTACCTGCATAACAATTTGTTGCTCTTCTCTGGATGCCCTCATGGTAATCTGTTTTTCTGGCTATAAGCTGCCCAGAGCTAACTACAGTATTTCACATATGGTTGCGCAAGAGCTGCATTAAGATGGGCCATTACTTCCTTGCTCTGTGACATGACTATGAATATCTAGCCTAAAATTTCACTGACTTTTTTGCTGCTATATTAAATAGAAAATGTGTATCTAATTTCTCAGTATTCTTATCTCTAAATCACTTTCGGCATTATTGCTCTCCAGATTTCTCTCTCTCTCTAAATATTCTTCAGATTTTTTACCCAAATATCATTTTGCCATTTTCCAAGCTGAATCTCATTGTTACATTCTGCCCATGTTTCTAATCTATCTCTGCCCCTTTGTATCTTCTTTGTCTTCAGTAGTGTGCTCAGCTCCTCCCATTTTAATATATCTGCAGATTTCATTAACATACCATTCACTCCCTCTTCCAGCTCATTATTAAAGTTATTAAACAGGATTAGAAGTAATACCAATCTGCATTCTGCACTGAACAACTCCCCTCTAAGTTATTGTTTATTATTCTTCTTCACTGCGGACATCTTGACTTATCTTCAAACCAATTTAAACTAAGTTTTGAGAGAAGGATTTTCAAACACTTAAATGACACTGACAGGCCAGATGCCAGCTCTTGCGTAGGCTACAGGTGTTAGCTAAGAACTAACAAGCTCATAGCCGAAGAACAGACAAGTTCATCTATATGTTAATTTTGTTTGAAGTAGGTTTTAAGTCTTTTAAGAATGTATTTAGTGCTTAGACTTTAGGAAGTGCATGTGAATTGTTGCATGCATAAATCTCACTTGCTATAAGAAAATAGGTAAGTTTTGCTTTATAACTTTGAAAATATTTGCTCCAAACATGTGAACGCAGGCACTGGAATCATTTCCTCTGCCCATTCCAAGCATTATCAAAATCATATGAGTCAATAAAGAAACATCACCATAAAAACAATTGGTTAATGGCCCTCCTGAATCTTGGAAATGCTATATGGAAGAAAGCTTATCATCTGAACTTGAAAGCTGAATGAAGTAAATAAAACAAAGATAAATGGAAAATTTTCATCTTTCTTTTCTATTTTGTGCTCTGATAGGGCTAGAATCTCTAAACTGTGGCAGAGATCCCTAAAAATTAAGTCTGGGTCTACCCTGAAAAACAAATTTGAATGGACAGATTATTACAACTCTACCACTGTTAATATTTTGGTAATTACTCATGTGTGTATGTTTGATTACTTTAACCTGTAAATAACTCTGATTTCTTTTTCCTAGTTAATACACATTTCAATAATTTTTTACAGGATTACCTGCAGGCATTGTCTTCAGTGTAAGATCAAGGATACAATCTGAACATTGAGGTGGAAAGAGTCTGAACATTGTGTGATTTTTGGTGTAAGTGACTGTTTATTAATAAAGGCTTGGCTACATTATGGAGACGATCAACCCTCTGAAGGTCAATCTTCTAATGTTTGATTTCATGGACTAGTTAAGACCCGCTAATTTGAACTGAGAGGGTGCTTCCATTGGTGCCAGTAGTCCTGCTCCTCACAAGGAGTAAGGGAAGCTGATGGAAGCCTTTGCTCTTATTGACCTCCCATTGTGTAGATGGTACAAAAATGTGATTTAAGATATGTTCACTCCAGCTACATAATTAATGTAGTTCCATATCTTAAGTCAACTTTCCCCTTTAGTGTAGACCAGGCCAAAGTCCAGTTTGTCTAGGTAGCAAGATAAACTAGAAAGTCTAAGGAGACTGTCTGAGACTCCATAGGAAGACTGGTATAATACTTCAGGTTATAGAACACACTACCTGTTTTGGGTGTCTGTCCTGAGGTAGGCCCTAACAGTTGTGGGTCACTCTAGACAGTGTGTCCTCCCTCTATCCTCCCTAAAAGGTGCCTCTGTGTGTGTGTGTAGGGCGGGGGGAAACTTGGGCAGTACTGGACAGGGAGAGCATCCCCAGACAGCCTCTTTCACCTGCCTAGTGATATAAATACATATTTAATTGGGTTGGTGACTAGCTCTTGAAACATAAGAAAAATCCCTATTGGGTACATTGAAGAAAGGACCTGCTCAGTTTTGTTTGGGAAAGCCTGGCTTCAGTCCATCCATCTGTGGTCTGTGTCACTGCAAGTTTAAAAACAAAAATGAGCCTGATTTGGAATCCCCTTCCCCCCTGCCCTCATGGAGTGTGTGCTGTGGCTGGCAAGTGGAAGCTGTGAGCTTCTAATCAGGGTTTGAAATCTAGAAGCCTCTGCTCATTGGTTGAGCCGTAATCAGGGGGAGGGGCTATCAGGCACTCCAGGGCTTTATAAAGGAGTGAGTCAGCGACCAGGGAGCTTGCGAACAGGGGCTGTTAACAGGGAGTTTGGAGACGGAGTTGGGAAAGGGGTGAGAGACACTCGCAATTCTTTAACATCTTTTCACTACACTCCTGCCCTTCAAGGAGGCATTTAATAACAACTGAGGAATCTCTCAGAAGGAAGTCAGGTATGGATGGTGATAGCTCTGCTGTTGTTACCTGCACAGCATGTGCCATGTTTGTCTTCCTCCCAGAAGAAAGAAGGGATTTCATCTGCACTAAGTGCAAGCTGGTCACCATTTTGGAAGAAAAAATTAGAGGACTGGAGACCCAAGTATCGACCCTATGTTCTATCGGAGAGGATGAAGACTTCCTCGATAGAAGGCAGCGTTTAATCCTGCAGGCACAGCAGGCTGAAGAGCCAGTCAGGGCAGTACAGGACAAGGAAGAAAACTGGCAGCATGTAACCTCTAGAAGGAGAAGAAGGCCAACTCAGGTATCCCCCATTCCTGTAGAGGTAAGTAACCGCTTTCAGGCTCTCTCGACAGTCACTGCGGTGGGGAATGCTTTGGCAGGGACCTCTCAGGGAAGAAATCAGAAGGGAACACCATCAACTGGAAGGCATGGGATGTGTAGTCCTAGGGATAGGGGTTCCACGACCACCACCCCCAAAAGAAGATGGGTGATGATGGTCGGGGACTCCCTCCTAAGAGGGACTGAGTCACTCATCTGCCGTCCAGACCTGCTTACCAAGAGCTCGCATTCAGGATGTGGCCGAGAGTCTTCCGAAAGTGATTAAACCTTCAGATCACTACCCCTTCCTGCTTCTCCATGTAGGAACTAACGATAGGGCCAAGAATGACCTTGAGCGGGTCACAGCATATTATGTAGCGCTGGGAAGAAGGATCAAGGAATTTGAAGTGCAAGTGGTGTTCTCGTCCATCCTTCAGGTTGAAGGAAAAGGTCCAGGTAGGGATCGTCGAATTGAGGAAGTAAATGCATGGTTGCGCAGGTGGTGTCGGAGAAAGGGCTTTGGTTTCTTCGACCATGGGACTCTGTTCCGGGCACAAGGATTGTTAGGAAGAGAAGGGATCCAGCTAACCAAGAGAGGAAAGAGCATCTTCATGGGCAGGCTTGCAAACTTAGTGAGGAGGGCTTTAAACTAGGTTCGTTGGGGGATGGTGACCAAAGCCCTGAGGTAAGTGAGGAAGTCGGACACCAGGAAGAATCACAAGGAGGAACGAGCAACAAAGGAGGACCCCTGATTCGGATGGAGAAGGCAGGGTGATCAACTGGTTATGTAAGGTGTTAGTACACCAATGCGAGAAGCCTGGGAAACAAACAGGAAGAATTAGAGGCCCTGGCCCAGTCGAAGAACTATGATTTGATTGGAATAACAGAGACTTGGTGGGATGACTTGCATGACTGGAGCACTGTCATGGAAGGGTATAAACTGTTCAGGAAGAAAAGGCGGAGGAGAAAAGGAGGAGGAGTTGCATTGTATGTAAGGGTATGTCTACACTAGCTCGTTAATTCGAGCTAGGTAGGCAAATCAGGCAACCGGAGTTCCAAATGAAGCCCGGGATTTAAATATCCCGGGCTTTATTTGCATGTTCTCGTTCGGCCGCCATTTTTAAATCCCCCTTAGTCCGAACTAACTGCCCGCGGCTACACGCGGTAGTTTAAAGTTAATCCGAACTAAGTCCTTAGTTCGGATTAACTGTTACTCCTCATTCCCTAAGAGAGCAGTATGACTGCTTGGAGCTCCAGTACTTAGAGTGAGAAAAGACTGTTGAGAGTCTATGGGTTAAATTTAGAGGTGGAAGCAACAGGGTAATGTTGTGGTTGGTGTCTGCTATAGACCGCCGGATCAGGTGGATGAGGTAGACGAAGCTTTCTTCGGACAACTGAGAGAAGCTTCCAGATCGCAGGCCCTGGTTCTCATGGGCAACTTTAATCACCCTGATATCTGTTGGGAGACCAATACAGCAGTACACAGACAATCCAGGAAGTTTTTGGAGAATGTCGGGGATAACTTCTTGGTATAAGTGCTGAAGGAACCAGCTAGGGGCCATGTGCAGCTTGACCTGCTGCTCACAAACAAGGAGGAATTAGTAGGGGAAGTAGAGGTGGGTGACAACCTGGGAAGCAGTGATCATGAGATGGTAGATTTCAGGATCCTGACCAAAGGAAGAAAGGAGAGTCGCAAAATACACACTCTGGACTTCAGAAGAGCAGCCTTTGACTCCCTCAGATAACTGGTGGGCAGAATTCCTTGGGATGCTTACATGAAGGGGAAAGGAGTCCAGGAGAGCTGGCAGTATTTTAGAGAAGCCTAATTAAAGGCACAGGAAGAAACCATCCTGATGCGCAGCAAGAAAAGCAAATATGGTAGGCTAACAGATTGGCGTACCGGGGACATCCTTGGTGAGCTTAAACACAAAAAGGGAGCTTACAAGAAGTGGAAACTTACACAGATGACTAGGGAGGAGTATAATTATATTGCTCAAGAATGGAGGGGAGTTATCAGGAAGGTGAAAGCGGAATTGGAATTGCAGCTAGCAAGGGATGTGAAGGGTAACAAGAAAGGTTTCTACAGGCATGTTAGCAATAAGAGGGTGATCAGAGAGGGTGTGGGGCCCTTACTGGATGAGGGAGGTAACCTAGTGTCAGATGATGTGGGAAAAGCTGAAATACTCAATGCTTTCTTTGCCTCTGTCTTCACGGATAAGGTCAGCTCCCAGACAAATGCACTAGGCAACGCAGTATGGGAAGGAGGTGGACAGCCCTTGGTGGGGAAAGAACAAGTTAGGAACTATTTAGAAAAGCTAAACATACACAAATCCATGGGCCCGGATTTAATGCATCCGAGGGTACTGAGGGAATTGGCAAATGTCATTGTGAACTTGATGACCTCCTGAGATCTCTTCCAGCTCTATGATTCTGTGATTCTATGAATGTGATTTTGGGTATGGATGTGCACAGTTGCTAATTAAATTCAGCTCTAGCCTCTGGATTTTTATTAGACTCCAGACAAAACACTGGAATATTGGATTTCACATTGGTCTGGGCTTGCTAGAGTGGGGGGCGGGGAAAGCTGGGAGTGAGGCTGTAACAGTTTGCTACAAAACAGAATAGGGGCTTTAGCCAGCCAGACACACCCCCCACATTGGAATGTAGTTGGCTGGACATGACCCTCCCTGTTTCTCCCCCCTTCTCTTGTATTTCTAGCTCTTTCAGCTGTGGTTTAAGCAAATTTCCTGTTGTATTGAACAAATGTGGTTTAGGCAATTCCTGTTATGCACATGCCCGATGATAGCAGTCTGCCTGGAAAAGCCATGTTGCTTTAATATAATTAATTGTATTCATGCTTATGAATATGTAATTTGTCAATGTGTGCATGAGGACTTGTGAGTGAAAACCACCAATCATAAGGCAAAACAGCATGTAATATCTTTCATGGCTAAGGAAAAATTCTGCAAAATGTTTAAATGGATGTGACAGGTGGCCAGGTGGGTCTATTTTCCCTTGGAAAGATGTAACAGCAGGCCAAGCCCAGGAAAGGATCAGAAGAAGTAGAGCCCGAAGGGATCTCAGGGGCCCCTCAACGCCTTTATGGCTGAATCTCTGGGGGGCTGTCGCCTGGCCAGTTTCAGCCATCTGTGAAATCAAAAGTAACTTTAAAAAGGGCTCTAGAGGCGATCCGGGCAATTACAGACCGGTAAGTCTAACTTCAGTACCGGGCAAATTAGTTGAAACAATGATAAAGAATAAAATTGTGAAGCATGTGGAAGAACATAATTGTTGGACAAAAGTCAACATGGTTTCTGTAAAGGGAAATCCTGTCTTACTAATCTATTAGAGTTCTTTGAAGGGGTTAACAAACATGCGGACAAGGGGGATCCAGTAGATATAATATACTTAGATTTTCAGAAAGCCTTTGACAAGGTCCCTCACCAAAGGCTCTTGTGTAAATTACATGGCCATGGGATAAGAGGGAAGGTCCTTTCTTGGATTGAGAACTGGTTAAAAGACAGGAAACAAAGGGTAGGAATAAATGGTAAATTTTCAGAATGGAGGGGGTAACTAGTGGTGTCCCCCAAAGGTCAGTCCTAGGACCAATCCTGTTCAACTTATTCATAAATGATCTGGAGAAAGGGGTAAGCAGTGAGGTGGTAAAGTTTGCAGATGATACCAAACTGTTTAGGATAGTCAAGACAGAAGCAGACTGTGAGTGACTCCAAGAAGATCTCACCAAATTGAGTGATTGGGCAACAAAATGGCAAATGAAATTTAATGTGGATAAGTGTAAAGTAATGCACATCGGGAAAAATAACCCCAACTATACGTACAGTATGATGGGGGCTAATTTGGCTACGACAAATCAGGAAAGAGATCTTGGCGTTATCGTGGACAGTTCTCTGAAAACTTCCACACAGTGTG
This sequence comes from Pelochelys cantorii, assembly GCA_032595735.1. Taxonomy (NCBI): domain Eukaryota; kingdom Metazoa; phylum Chordata; order Testudines; family Trionychidae; genus Pelochelys; species Pelochelys cantorii. The sequence goes on from CM064331.1 coordinate 33,590,053, forward strand.
CAGCGGCGGTCAAAAAGGCAAATAGGATGCTAGGTATTATTAAGAAAGGGATAGAAAATAAGACCCAGAATATCTTACTGCCCCTGTATAAAACTATGGTACGCGCACATCTTGAATACTGTGTACAGATGTGGTCTCCTCACCTCAAAAAAGATATTTTGGCCTTGGAAAGGGTTCAGAAAAGGGCAACTAAAATGATTAGGGGTTTGGAACGGGTCTCATATGAGGAGAGGTTAAAGCGACTGGGACTTTTCAGTTTAGAAAAGAGGAGACTGAGGGGGGATATGATAGAGGTATATAAAATCATGAGTGGCGTGGAGAGGGCCGATAAAGAAAAGTTATTTATTAGTTCCCTAAATAGAAGAACTAGAGGACACCAAATGAAATTTATGGGTAGCAGGTTTAAAACTCATAAAAGAAAGTTCTTCTTCACACAGCGTGTAGTCAGCCTGTGGAACTCCTTGCCAGAGGAGGCTGTGAAGGCTAGGACTATAATAGAGTTTAAAGAGAAGCTAGATAATTTCATGGAGGTTAGGTCCATAAAAGGCTATTAGCCAAGGGATGAAATGGTGTCCTTGGCCTCTGTTTGTCAGAGGCTGGAGAGGGATGGCAGGAGACAAATCACTTGATCATTGTCTTCGGTCCACCCTCTCTGGGGCACCTGGTGCTGGCCACTGTCGGCAGACAGGATACTGGGCTAGATGGACCTTTGGTCTGACCCAGTACGGCCATTCTTATGTTCTTATGTTCTAACTCTCTCTGCCTGCAGCCTGCCTCCAAACTGTCAGCATGAATGTGATGTATGTGTGTCCTGCCATACCTTTAAAAATCTGTACTAATAAACTAGCTTCAGTACTGCTCAAGTTCACCCTTTGTCTAAGTTTTTTTCCTTGTCTGGTCCAAGGACAGGTAACAGGGGCAAGAAAAGATTGCAGCAGGACCAACAGCTACTGCAGGCTCAGGGGCAAGGCATGGGGGATGGGTGCCTGGCTCCTCATCCCCAGAAGGGGCAGGGCCTCAGGTGTAAGGGGTAGGGCTGAGGATAGTCAGCCCTTAGCACTGCCCTGCCCAGCCCTCAGAGCTATATGTATTGGCCAGCATGGCACTCCAGTGGAAATTCACGGAGGCCCAGGGCTCTGGCTACCACCACTGCTGCAGTAGCAACAGCAATGGCCAGGAGCTCTGGGCCCCTTTGAAACACCATGCCCTGGGTCAGTTGCCCCCTTTGCCCCTTTCTGTTACTGGGCCTGAGAGATGGTTTCCTAGCTCTGTTTCCTCTGCATCTGCCTACTTTTTCCAGCATAGTTTATCTCATCACTCCATGCCAGTCTCCCTGGTTAATGATAGCAGCTTAAGTGACCTGTATACTTCTACCCTACCACAACTGCATCCAGGCCCCTTTCCATACCGCTTTTTATACCTAGGATACCCCCTTTGAACTAGTTCCCCATGTCACTGTCCTCCATGAATCTGGATCATTCCTTATGACCTACCTCTTCCGCAACACCCAGAAGAGTCAATGGTGATTCTTTCTAAAAGAACCTATTTTAAATGTTTTACAGAGCTGCGTATTCTTATTCCAGAGAAAACTGTCTGCCTTCTCTCCACTAAAATTATTTAATTCCCCACATATTATGTTGTATGAAACTGAACATTGTGTTCTACCAGGCAGGGACTTTGTGCAATTTACAATCTTTGTGAGACACTTAGGATAATGTTGGTTGTTATAAAATTATACATAATTATTTGAATTCATGCATACCCTTTAATCAAGAGTTATTATGTCCCATACTGAGTTTTACAGTTTACACCTAATGTTCACCTTCTTGCATCTTGCAAGGTGCTATTTGGCCATTAACCACTGTGAACTTAAATTAACACTTTAAAAATTGTGTCAGTATATTTCTAAGAAGGTTGTTTCCACAGAAGGAGTTGCTAATCTATTCAGTCATTTTTTCTCATTTGTATAAAATGTTTAAAGGAGAATGGATGTATGACAATGTCATATGTTAGCACATGTTTTTGGAACATGTGAATTTCCCCATTCCCTGTTAGTTCTTTTGGATTTAAGGGATATTATCTCTGAGGGTATGTCTACACTACAAAGTTAATTCGAAATAACAGCTGTTATTTCGAGTTAACTTTAATAGCGTCTATACATGCAAACCGCTATTTCGAATTTAATTCAAAATAGCGGAGCACTTAATTCGAATTTGATAAACCTCATTCTACGAGGAGTAACGCCAAATTTGAAATAGCTATTTCGAATTAAGTGCTGTGTAGACACTTAATTCGAAATAGGGGGCCACAACCAGGAAAACTTACTCTCCTCTCCCCCAGCCCCGGAGCCATTAAAGGGGTAGACCCTGGCCACAGTGCCTGTGCTAGCTCCAAGCCTGCCAGTCCAGAGCCAGGAGTGGCCACCGGGGCCCCTGACCCAGTGGCCCCAAAACATGAGCCAGCAAGCCACTGGCAGCCAGCCCTCCACCGCTCCCCAGGAGCAGTCTGCCAGCTCCCAGGAGCCTGACAGGGTCTGGAGAAGGCGGGCGCCCTCCTGGTCTAGGGTGGAGATCATGGACCTTATTCAGGTTTGGGGGGAATGTCCCCAACGTCCATGATCTCCGCACTAGATGGAGGAACGCGGCCGTCTATGGCAGGATAGCTGCCAGCCTGGCCACTAAAGGCCACATGTGAACCCAGGAGCAGGTTTGCATGAAAATCAAGTTGGTCCTGCGAGACCCCCAACCCTGGGCCCTGAGCTTCCCCTCCCCCGCCTTCCCCTTGCTTCCCCCTTCCAGCTCCCTCCTCCCAGGTTTCCCCCTCCCCTCTCCCACCCTCTCTCCTCCCATCTCCCACCTCCTTTCCCCAGTCTCCCCTGAGATTCATCCCCCCCCTCCCCAGTTTTGTTAAATAAAGACAGTTCGTGTTTATGAAAAAACGTGTCTTTTATTTGACATCAGGAAGGGGGGCTAGGGAGGGGTAAGTGGAAGAACTTGAGGGAGGAATGGGGCACCAGCCCCTGGTGGGGAGGACCAGGGAGGCTCTGAGGGCTCCTTGGGGTGGACGCTCTCCCGCAGGGCCTCCTGGATCCTGACAGCCCCCCGATGGACCCCCCCGGATGGCAGCCTGCAGCAAGTGCAGCCGGGCTGATGGCAACGACCCCACGAAATGCACCGGTGTGCCCAGTGGCAGCTCTGGCTCCATGTAGCCGAGTGCTGTGGTGTCCCGAGTGCGGGCACTCAGGGCACTCCAAGACAGGACTGCTTTGCTGTCCCTCATCGAGGTAGACAAGCAAGCGGGGAACCCTGAGAACTGTCTGTCAGGGGTGGGGGTAGGGTCCCTTTAAGCATGGAGCTCTGTTAGCCTCAGGCAGCAGCCCCACACACTAAGTCCTAACCTGATGCCCTGCCGGCACTGGTTCTGGCCAGCCTTAACTTCGGTTCAGGGTCCACTCAGTGTGGACGCGCTATTTCGAAATAGCAAAACACTATTTTGAAATAGTTTTTGTGTATAGATGCGTTATTTCGAATTAGCTTAATTCAAATTAACTATTTCTAATTAAGTTAACTCGAATTAATGCTGTAGTGTAGACATACCCTTGGGGTATGTCTGCACAGCAGGGCTAAAGTCAGACTTCCTCATTCCCTGTTAGTTCTTTCAGATTTAAGGGATATTACCTCTAAGGGTATGTCTGCACAGCATAGCTTAAGTCAAATTAAGCTATGCCACTTCAGCTACATCAATTGCATAGCTTAAGTCAAAATAGCTTAACTCAGCTTTTGGCACTGTCTACACAGCAGAAAGTCAAAGGAAGAACACTCTTCCTTCGACTTCCCTTACCCCTTGTGAAATGAGGGTTGCCATGAGTTGGAGTAAGAATTCCTTCAGCTCAACATTATTTTGAAATAAAGGCTTGTATTGTAGGTGTGCACTATGTTATTTCAGAATTCCAAAAGAACGCTGCAGTGTAGACATACCCTAAGGCAGGGATGGGCAAGACAGGGTCTGTGGATCAGATCTAGCCTGCCAAGCCATTTGATCTGGCCCACAGCTGCCCTGATGCTCCCTCGACCCTAGGCCAATCAAAACCTGGGGATGGGGGAGTGCGCAAAGTCTCTTTCCCCTGCCAGGGGCATGCGGCACCTAGAGGGAACCACCAGCTATTTAAAATGGCTGGCAGTTCCCTCTAGGCACCATGCACCCCTGGCAGGATGGGTGCGGGGGCGAGAGACTTCATGCATTCCCCTGCCCCCGGGCACTGATTGGCCTAAGGGCGGGGGGAGCACACAAAGTCTCCACCTACCACCAGGGGCACTCAGCACCTAGAAGGAACCACCAGCTGTTCAGAACAGCTGGCAGTTCTCTCTAGGTGCTGTGTGCCCCTGGCAGAGCAGGGGTAGGGGGGTAAAGACTTCACACGCTACCCCACCTACAGGCCTACCAGGGTCTGGGGGCAGGGAACACACAAAGTCTCCTCTCCCTGCTGGGGTGGGCCACACCTAAAGGGAACAGCCCCCTTCCGCCCGAGGCCCTGCCCCTTCGGGGATGGCCCAGGACCACTTCCAAAATTTGTGAAGTGGCCCCTCTTCAAAAATTATTGCTCACCCCTGCTCTAAGTGTTGAGCAAAACTTTGAAAGATATTTGAGAAAATGCACTCCTGCTGTGAAGCAATTTATTTTACATTGCATCGGCACAGCGTGGCTCTCTAATGTGCACTTTTAGAAGTAATTCAACTGTTCTACAACTTTATACTGATTATTTTGCTAAAAGTTGCTTATTTCATTTAAAAACAAACCACAACAAACCAACTGGTTTTGGTAAGTGACTGCACATAACTGTATATATGGCGTTGTAGGCAATGTAAATTTTTTGTCCAATTTACAGTGATATATAAATGGTTTTTAATGTACATTATGCACTGCAGTGGTAGGTCTTTTTGGAACAGATCAACACTTGAAAAGGGTTATAGATCAAAGGGTAAGAGAAAAGGCAAATAAAGTAACACAAGTTCGAATTACAAAGAGTTGGGTGTGATGGCCAGCATGTGAATTTCTCAGAAAGCATATGTTGCCCAGTGGTCCAATAAACGGGGATACTGACCTTAGCATAAATCAATATATGTTTATTGTAATCCAGAGAGGGAAAACAGCTCTTGCAGTGCCTGAAAAATAAGTTACAATAGTGACATCTAGCGTGCCCTTTTTGAAGTTTCACACATTTCAGTTAGCAGGGACCTTTATACTTTCACTCTAGGAGGAAGGAAGCCTCTCAGAAGTGTGAAAAGAGCCAGAACACTGCAGTTTTAAATGCTTCCCTACAGGAATCCTAATCATCCTCTCTTTGACACAGGTGCAGTGAATACTGAATCCTAGTTAAGTAGGGGAAATATGCAGAAGTCACACCCCTGATATTTACCGAGTGCAACAGTCCCTTACCATGTGCTGCAATGTCACCAGACCTGACTGGACTTGGTCCATATACAGAGTAGGGATGTGGGACAGGACTCAGTGCCAGGAAAAGAGTGGAGTCCAGTAAGACACTCCAACGTGGAACAGGAGGACTCGGGAACTCCTGCTATGTGGCTCAGCACTCTAGTCAGAGTAAGAAGCGCTCCAGGCCTGGGTAGTTCAGCAGCTTACATGGGCAGGGAAGGACAGAGGCCTGATCTGTACAGTCTGGTACATTGCACAGGAAGGAGCTACTTGTAGACAAAGCCCTTGTAGCTTGCTGCATTTTTGCCCCTCTCCTTTCAGTGTGTGTGGGAAGCTGAGCGAAGCCTCTGCGTTCAGATCATGAGACATGCAAAGTATGGATGCAACAGTTTGTCCTTCAGAGAACAAAGTTGCTCAGGTTTATTTTGCTGTGTTTGTTTTTGATACAGAATCTCCATGGTGTCAGCCCCACAGGTGGCCCAGATTCACCAACCACATGGCTTCAGCTGTGGCTGCCTCCTTTGCTCCTGCCTCTTGTGGCTGGTACCCAGAAGACATTTCTTTCCCTAGTGGATTTGCCTGGGGTGCTGCTACAGCAGCTTATCAAGTTGAAGGTATCAGATTTTCATGTGTCATAGGGGAGGAGGAGGGTGTTAAATAGTTTTAAAGCAAAGATAGGACCAAAGTCATGAAATTTGGATCCAGAAGTGTCCAAAACGGAGAGACAGATGGTGGGCATGGGATTCTATTTACCATTTTGGTCTATTGCAGGTATCGTTTTTAACTCTTGTGCAGCTCCACACGATTTTTCTTACTTACCTGCCCATTGCTCTGAACAGTTGGGATGGGGAAACCTATCCCCATACCTCAGAAACAAGAGCAGATGGCAGGTGGGGAAGATTTGGTGTGTGTCCCTCTTTGCAATGATCAAGGTGGGAAAAGGAAGCAGGAGCAGGTTACATTCCCACTAAGTCTTCACTCCCTCCTTCTCATTGGGTGAGACATGAGCAAATTATTTAGCTTGCTAGGGCCTCCTCATTAGAGTTACTAAGGATATGTCTAGACTACATGCCTCTGCCGACAGAGGCATGTAAATTAGACATACCGACATAGCCAATGAAGTGGGGATTTAAATATCCCCCGCTTCATTAGAATAAAAATGGCCGCCATGTTGTGCCAGCTCAGCTGTTTGTCGGCACAAAGTGGCAGTCAAGATGGGGATCGGTCGCCAAGGAAACGAGGTTTACAGGATCGGTCGACAAAGGCTTTCCTTGGTGACCAATCCCCGTCTTGACTGCCACTTTGTGCCGACAAACAGCTGAGCCAGCACAACGTGGTGGCCATTTTTATTCTAATGAAGCGGGAGATATTTAAATCCCCGCTTCATTGACTATGTCGGTATGTCTAATTTACATGCCTCTGTCGGCAGAGGCATGTAGTCTAGACACACCCTAAGTGTCCAATTTTTTCAACTGGAATGTCCAATGGAAAAGGGTCCCTGGCAGCGCCACTCAGCCCCACTGACTGGTAGAGTTGCCAACTCTGACTGAAGCTATTTTGAGGGACTTTTTTTTCCAACATGATGTGATGTCATTTTCTTAAAACATCCCATTAAAATCTGCAGGACTGCTTTCAGTAGTCACCAGGAGATAGATGCTGATTCCAGGAGACTCCCTGACAATCCAGGAGGGCTGGCAACCCTACTGATCAGGCAGGTTGGTAGTGGGGTGTGTGTGTGTGAGGAGGAGCTCACAGCAGCTCCCTCTGTGGAGCTCAGGGATGGTGAGAGCCATGGCGGGCAGGGAGAGGATCCCAGCTGAGAGGATTGGAAAGACCAGTATGCCATATTGTATTGTAGACTATGTTTAGGTTGAAGAAAACAGGGCTTGTCTTCAAGTTATGTTGAAATGCATTTTCTGTATATGTAGCGAGGTCTAGAACTTGGCCACATGTGACTCTTTTGAAGGCCAGCTCTATTGATGCTGAGAGTTGTCTCCACCTCCGGAGACATACACTGAAAGATAAGCTGCTCCAGGACTTTAAGGATGACAGACAGAAAGATTGGTCGGTAGCTTGCCTCATTGTGTGGGTCCTTTTCAGGTTTGAGAAAGGTGATCACTTTTGACACCCTCCAGATCCAGGTAGGCTGTCCATGACGCTACCCTGACAATAAGCAACTTACACATTCTCTGTAATTTTTGATGGACATTCCTAGGGCTTTTATTAAAAATATATATTTATTACACATGTTTAATGTGAAATAATTGAGCTGGATTTTATTGGAAATACCGTAGCCCCGCAAAATGGAGGCGGCCCACCACAGGGGTTAACTCACCCTTCAAAGCCCAGGAACTGTGCAGCTTCTACCTGACAAGGCAACGTGACTGACTCAAGAGATTTTGTGGAGCTCTAATTCAGCTGCTGCACATACCACAAGTTGCACAGTGAACGAGGCAAGGTCTCAGGGTGTACTTTATTTTTCACTGTCAGCTATGTATTTATGCACAGTTTAGCCTACTTCACTCAATATATTTCAAAGTGCTAAAAAATCATACCAATTGTACTCTGCATGCTCAAAGTGCAGCTTTCAAAGGTGCATGACTCAGTCAAATCAAAATCAATTTTCACCAGAACACTCAAAGGCACTTCTCCTTACTGAGGGCCATTTCTATGCTAAATTTCAACTCTGTCCTAGAGCTCTTAAAAAAATGAGAGAGAGAAAAGTTGCAATAATTTTTAGTAACGGTAAAACATATTTTCTTCACTCAGTCTCTGAGTGAGCTGAGCTATCATAAGCAAATATTTATCTTTTAGGGAACCCAACTCTGGAAAACTCAGCCCAATAGGTGAAGATTTTGGAAAGGTACAATTGAGTGAAAAGAGTTAGTTTGGAAAGCACATAACATCTTAAAAATATAAGGCACTGCTATTCCTGCTGTAACTTAATTTTTAAAGAATTATTCCAGTGCATTTCATTTTTATAATGGTAAAGACTGAGGTGTGTGTATTAAAATATAAATGGTCTATAATCACAATTTTAAATATTTGAGGGCCTATTGATATATAGTTTAGAGTGAATTGGCCAATGAACTGTGTGTGCAAGAGCTGAAATGTGTGATCAGATCCTGACCTTTGTTCTTTCTTAGTCTTAAAGTTGGACTGGAAGCCAGTTCAGCTCTGGTGTATCTTACAGTGGCCTCAAACAACTAGTGTGTAACAGCCCACTCTGGGGTGCTAATACTGGCTGAGAATCACCAGGATGCTTTTGGCTTACCTCATCTGATCCCTGGTACTCTCCAACTTGCTGAGTAGATTGGATACATAAGTAGAGTCCTGCACAGATACAAAAATGTGGATCCACATCTGATCTGCATCTACCAGGCTCAAATCATCATTTGATCCACAATCCATGATCCGGATTTTACTTGTATCTGGATACCATCTGGAAGGATGGGGGCAGGGTCATCAGGAAAGAGGCAGGCAGCATGAAAGCAGAGCCTGGTAGTAAGGGGCAGCAGGGCCTAGGGGTAACAGGCAACAGGGACCCAAGACTGGGGTTCTGCAGGTCAGTGCTCACCAAACGGGGGGAGAGAGGGTGGACAGAGTAATTTAGGATGGAGCTTTTTCCCTGCTGACAGTGCAGGAGACTACTCTGGTGCCCCCCTCTCCGCCTGCCCAGCAGAGGGGGGTGGGGTAGGAGACTCCACAGTCCTCTCCACTATCTGCAGATATATGCAGATATGCAGCGATCTATATATAAGGTAATAAAGACCCAACTAAATCAACTAATGAAGACCTACTAAGTTGATCGCCGATCATGCTCCTGTCAACTCCAGCACTCCATTGGAGCAAGAAGAGTAAAGGGAGTCAACGGGAGAAACTTTAGTGGGAGAGTTTCTCCTTTTGACCCTGTCTCCCCCTCCCCCCCACAGTGGAAATGCTGCAGTAACTCGAATTAAGGTACATCAACTCCAGCTACATTATTCATATAGCTGGAGTTGTGTACCTTAGTTCAACATTGCCCTCTAGAGTGGACTTGGCCTTAGAATTGTTAGATCTAAAAATGATCCTGGTGTGAAGGCTGTCCCAGAGAAGAACTCAATTTACTGGATAACCTTATGTAGCCATATGGGTGCTTGTGTGCTGTTACAAAATTCTGTAAAGAACATGAAATATGACAATGATCTTTCAGAAACTAGGCTATAGAAATGATATTACAGATTCTAGTAACGCTTTAAATTAAGTGTCTGCAATATGCTTAACCTTGCATTAAACTTAAATTTAACAAGACAGATGTGCATTAAGTACTAAGTATACTTTAGGGAGCAATCTCACATTGGCAGGGGATGGACTGGTTGACCTCCTAATAGGGCTCTTCCATCTCTAATTTCTATGATACTAATTGATTATTAAAACACTTTTATTGAGGATTGATACGTAGCTATTATATAAGTATTAATCTTACAGCCAACTGATATTTAATTTATACACAATTTTAACCTACAGTGTCATTTTAGTTTTCAGACAGTAACCCAGGAAGTATGCATTAACTGTAGCTTTGAAAAATTTTGCTTGTAAAGGAAATTGGAGAATTTTGGCATATTCTGTGTTTTGTGATTTAACCGTACTTTGCAGGGATGGAGATTTCTAGGTTTTTTCACATTAAACATTTGCACACACGACAACATGGTTTTGCAAAGACTGCAATGATTGTCATGTAGAAACCTGCATTTATTCAGTTTATACTCTGGTATTTCAGATGTCAAACTATGGCTATGTACTGATTTTTTTAAAGACGATTTCTGTACCCCAGTTTTCAAAAGCACTACAACATATCCCAGCATAATCAGAATGCAGAAAATGATGCAAAGATTGTGAACATTTAGTATAAAAATTAAGTTATGGGAAATCTTTGCAGTTTTTCCATGATCGTTTGTCTAAGCAAAAGGCAGAAGTTTCACAGAGCTTTGTTATTAATTCATGTTATACATGCCTAAGGCCATGGCTCATAATGGCATTCCTTTCTTCTTAACAGACTGTCAGGACTTTCAAAGGACATCCAGAAAGCCATAAGTGCCTATTTGTTGGATGTATTTCTCATATCCTAAAGGCTTTCTTTGATATGGACAGATCTTTTACATTCATGGGTGGAAGTTGCATTAACAAATACTTTTTGTTAATATCTCAGAAGATTCACAAGTATCTGATCTTTGGCTAAAAATAATATGCAGGGTGTCAGAACGTCTGTAAGTGCTATTTGAAACAGATTTTCAAATAGTGAGCAATGAGAAAACCATGAATAAATGCAGAACTTAATACAAATGTTCTATAGCTTGAGAAAAAAAATATTCATTTTAAGTGAGAGAACTGGAGAAAACCCTCCTGGATTTGCTTACAAGGAACTGAGATTCTGTGTCTACTTTATGTGATATTTACATTCAACATATGTCTTTTGATGTCAAAAGTGTAATGATTCAGTTTTGTTTTTAATCAGGAGGCTGGAATGCAGATGGAAAGGGCCCTAATGTTTGGGACACATTCACCCATCAGGGAGGAGATCGAGTTTTCAAGAACCAGACTGGTGATGTAGCTTGTGGCAGCTACACTCTGTGGGAGGAAGATTTGAAATGTATCAAACAGCTTGGATTGACTCATTATCGCTTTTCTCTTTCCTGGTCACGTCTGTTACCTGATGGGACGACAGGTTTCATCAACCAGAAAGGCAATTGTTTCTTAAAAATAGAAGGTTGCAGCTTTAATTCAAGGTTATTGCTGCAGTCTGGCATAATTAATCCAGTATGCTATTCTGTAGTGAAGCTTTGAAATTGCAACTTTTTTTCAGAGTAATTATGGGATGATTTTTTATAGGTTTGCAACAACTTCCTAATTAATACTCTAGATCCCCTTGGATAGCGTGATCTTTTGGGATGGGAGAAGTATGATGTTTCCTACCATGTATTTTTTGCCTGCTTTAATTTATTTTTAAAAAGTGATTATAAGTTATTCTATTTCATGGGATTGTGTAAAGTTACAATGAATCCTTGTGGAATTTGCTAAGCAAATAAGAGAAAAACTTTCTCATGGCATATCAATAAGCAAAATCAATCCATCCCATATTTGCCAGTATTGGTAGATGCATGAGGATATTGTATCAGCATAATCTACTGACATTCTGAATTGAACACTGAATAGCATAGATTGTCTAACCAGGACAGAGTTTTCTTCAGATACTCAAGCAATATACTCCTTAGCTGGCCAGGGAGAGGGGATTTCACAGGTCATTTTTATAATTTGTGTTCCATAGTGGTTGTAGGTTCAGTCAGGAGTGGGTAGGCATTATGCAAGGTGCTGTGCAAACACAAATGAGAAAAAGAGACTACAAAGAGCTCCAAGGAGACTACATAGTATAAGACAGAACTAGGGTGGGAGAAAAGAGATGCAGTGTACACATAGAGTGATCAAATTGATGGTTGGCAAATATGTTCGTTCCACATTAGCTCTGCTTTTTAATTTCAAATATATCTAGTGAGAGACTCAGCAAGGGGGAAAGGCAATATTGAATGCAGAAGAAAAAGGGAAACAGGGTGAGGAGGATTAGAGGTGAGTGTGAAGACTAGGGGGAGTGAAATTACATCAGAGAGACTGTGAAGAACAGAGTAGGAGGAAGTGTTTGAATAAACAGCCATCCGCAGAAGGAAAATGTCCCACACAAAATAAAAGGAAATAGAATTGGATGACAGCTGTGTCTGAAGATTTCCTTACCCCTTCCTTGTTGCAATCTGGACTCCCCACTCCTATCCAATCTTTTGTCCTTGGGGCAGCTTTCACCCTAGATATTAGCAAATTTTCCACTCCAGGGCTGTGCAGATCCATGCACACAGAACCAATAGCATTCTGCTGAGGATGTTCATGTTGCAGAATTTGAGTTGCCAGTGCAGACACCTCCTGCATTCTGCAAATTACAACTTCTGTCATAAAGAGAGGGTAACATGCAGGAACTATGAGCGAGTGTTGATGCAACCACTGAGGCAGACCAACCAGCCACTCCCTCCTGCACAACATGGTGCAGGAGTTTCTCCCACCTTCCAGAGCAGCCTCATAGGAAGATTCCTTATCTCCATCACCAGAATTTCTAAGCACGAAGCCTGTGTCATGGGGCAGAATTTGCTTTTTAGTTTGGATATTTTTTGTGGCAAATGGAAATTTTGCTGAGTATCCTTAGGTTTTTTTCCCCACTAGAACTAAGGATACACAGGTAGCACTGCTAGCACTAGTTTTATGCCACACAGCTACCTTTTGAGGGCAGGACCTAGTGAGCAGCCATACAGTTGGTAAGAAAAAAAGCTAACGTTTTGACCAAACTCAACTAACATTTTTGAAAATGTTCACTTGATCCATTTTTTAAACAGCTGCCTGATTAATTTTATGAACTTTACATTTAGCGAAAGGGCATCGGAAGGGCTTTTCATTAGGCAGGAACTCAGTGCAGTGATCTGAAGCAATTGTAGCTGCATATCATGGAAAGGCTTCATTCCGTATAAACATTTCTACAAAGAGCATGTGAAAAATTAGAAACCTTAAAGCAATGTCTATTCCAGTAAAAAACATTCACATGAATTGATTCACTACCAATTTCATACCTAAAACAAGGGACATTTGGAAAACCTTTAACGTTTGTTTTCCAACCAAAAGGGGGGTTGCTTCTAAAGGGGCAATGTTATAGGGGTGTTACTCCTATAAAATATCAGGTTTCAACCTACTGTGAGTTTATTTTTTATGTAGTAGCTGTTTTTGTTTTGTTGTACAGTTTTTTTTATGTCCTGGGTCCTACAAGGAGTGTAGTGTGTTAGTTACAGAATGGCAGATTGCAGTAAGGAGGGAACCAGGACTGGCAGACTGTGTGTTTGGCTTATTGGACCCAGCACATAATTCTCTTCTGTACCTGACTTCAAAATTAGGGTAGAACCAAGAGAGAGGGAGGCAGGAAAGAAGATAGAAATGGAGCCTGTATCCCTAGCAGAATGAATAATACCCCCCACCTCAGAATCGCATGGGAATTCACACCAACTCCAGTGACATACTCTCCTCCAGGCTTTCACCCATCTCTTTCCTGGCTAGCTGGTGACATGAAGTGCATTTTCCTCCCCCTTTCCTACTGCCAAATTGGTCCTTACTAGAATATACCAAAGATGTGGTCTCGCCTTAGAACACATATGCACAAATTGCTAGAACTCCATGTGCTGCCCTGCTTTGCTCTTTCATCTGAATGATAGGTAGGTATAAATGTAAAAGTGACATCAGCCCAGGCTTAGCATTGTCAGGTCACCAGATATATTTTATGACACAAATGATTGCCAGTGACATAGTTGCATTTCTCTGTCTCACACAAGATTATAAGGCGCTCAATAATTAATTGAAATCTGGAAAATAGATTGATTTTAAATTTCCTAAATTCTATTGCGTAATCTGTTAAAAAAAAATCATGCAGGCTACCTCTTATCAATTTCTAGGGAGTAAAGGATTCACAACCAGGCCCTAATAAGTTTGAACTTTGAAATTATTTTTTTAAGAATTACAGGAAATTTTTGATTAATTCTGCCCCCAGACATGCACATGAATCTCCCCTAACTCTTATGGGGTTGCAGTTAGAGGGAAAAAATGCCTGACAAATGTATTGCAAACAAACCCATTAAATCTTTCTGTGATAGCAGATGTATAGGTACTGGTTTGTTCAGAAGAAGATGAACACTAAGTCTGAGGTTCTCCGTTTATTGCAGCATCAGATGCAGCAATCTTCACAAACAAGAAGAATGTGACTAGAATCCTTGAGACAAGACCAACCATATGGTACAACTGTGAAAGCAGGATAATTTTAAGACCTAAAACTAGCTGTCTACTGACAATATAGACTAGGGCATCTGTGTCTGCATTTTTTTTAAATGTTAGTAGACACTGAATCTTACAACCAGTACAAAGAAATAGTTGCATAGTACCAACACATTCAGTTACTAATAAGGGTGGCCTGTTAGTGATTCAAACATCTCTCGTACCAATGTTAAAAAGAACCCTTAAGTCTCCAAATCATATACTTAGCTCCTGTCCTTCATGGTATTCAAGTCTTCAAACTGTCATCTTATCCCTATTTAGGCTCCTATCTAATAAAACGTCAAGTAAAAATTTGAAAGAGGACCTAAGTTCCATTTACAAGAGAGATCTAGGCGCGTATGTCTTAATGACTCAAATGAGATTTTCTCCTGTAAGTGCCTAAATCACTTTGAAATGGGACTTAGGAACCTATGTCACTTACGTGAATTTACTTTTAAAAGTTGCCTGTTTATATGACACCTGGCATAAGATGCCTTCTGGTCTGATTAGATCCTTTGAGTTTAAACTGCAAAATAAATACAGGTTGAATCTCTGGGCCAGCAACACCTGTGGTCTGTCAGAGTTCCTGGACCAAAGAGCCCTGGCAGCTGGGAGCAGGGGCCAGTTGGGAATCCAGTGGCCCGACTGGGGCTGGGAGCAGATCTGGTCCAGCAGCCCAGGGGCAGGGACTGGTAGCAAGATTGGTGACCATAAGGGGAGCCTGGGAGTGGGGTTCTGCAGCTAGGAGGCTGACAGCCCCCCAGGAGAGCTTAGAAGCCAGCAGCAGAGGGGCCAAGTAGACCTCCCCTGTTAAGGACCAGTCACATTCCAAGGGTGCTAGTCCAGCGACGTTGAACCTGTAGTAATTCAAAGTTAATATTAGTAGGCATGCAAGTGGGGAAGTCTAAAGTCAGAAGGTTTTTGTGAGGGAGAAAGCTGTTAGCCCACATCTGAAAAAGTAACATCATGTTTTGCATATGATACAATACCTAGAGTTCTAAAGAATCTTGACAGCTATTTAGTTTTATTTATTTATAGTTAAACAAAACTAAAAAAACCAAAAGCATTAAGTGCCCAAGCAGCAGCTTTAGTTTACAATGACCACCCAGCTATATAAAAACAATCATTAACTTAAGCCAGTTGATAAAGCCCAGTAATAGAAAATCCCCATTCACTCTCCAGGAATATTCCCTCAAGCTTTCCCTCCAAATCTGTTCAAATAAAGCATTTGTTATTTTACCAGAAGATTAGCTTCAGGCTATTTCAGACCAAAGTGGTAGGGAAAAGGTTCAAAGTACCAGGGTCCTCATAGCAACTGACCAACTGGCTGGCCCCTCTCTTTTATAGGCATAGGAACCTAGCTTGAGTGCCTCTGCTGTCTGTAGCTGTGTCCAAGGGAGAGAGTTAGTCTCTCAGGTGAGCTAATCAACATAACTTTTGTAGCTCAAGACTAACACTACCAAGAGACAAATAGGAACCAGAAAAGAGCATCAAATGTTAGATAGGCCTGACAAAATGCACAGCCTAGAGAAGGAACCACTTGCATACTGCCCTAGCTTCAGCCTGCAGATACTCATAAAGCATTAATTGCAATTGGCTAATTTGGAGTTGAGAAAGTCAGGGATAACAATAGCAAGACCCACACCTGAAAGGAAATGGCTCAGGTACAAATAATAAAACTCCAGCCTAGTGACAATGTGCCTTACTCTTGGCTCTCTTCACTTTTTAGTAGCTGTTTAGTTCTCCAGAGCTACGTCTATGCTGCAGGCTTTTTGCACAAGAACAGTTGTTCTTGCGCAAAAACTTGCAGAGTGTCTACACTGCACGTGCATTCTTGCACAAGTAATTTTTCAGTAAGGCATCAGAACAGATGGCTTCTTGTGTAAGAATTATTCCTTTCCCCACAAGGAATAAGCCCTCTTGCGCTAGAGCTCTTGCGCAAGAAGGCAATGTGGATGGGCAACAGGGGTTTCTTGCGCAAGAAACCCCTATGGCTAAAATGGCCATCAGAGCTTTCTTGCGCAAGAGAGTGTCCGTGCTGCCATGGACGCTCTTGCGCAAAAGCACATGGCAGTGTGGATACGCTCTTGTGCAAGACCTTTTGCGCAAGAATTCTTGCGCAAAACATTTTTGCACAAAAAGCCTGCAGTGTAGACGTAGCCCAGGAGACAGATCCCTGCATTAGACCTAGCTTTGGTATTGATTATACTATACAATTGGGGTACACTTTTCAAAAGAGCTCAGCTCCCTCATTTAGGGGCAGATTTTTGAGAGTTATCTCCCATTCAGCCACCTGAATGAGGAGATCAAATTTTCAAAAGTGGTAAGCCTCCAGCTGCTCCCACTTTTCTCAGAGGAAGCTTCTATGCCCTGATTTGTTCTGAAAATGTGGTCCCTTTGGGTGCTTAAATGGCAGCTGTTGGGTGCAGACAACTTCTGAAAATCAGTCTCTCTGGTTTGGAAATATATTTAGCACATGTCTATGAGATGATAGGTAAGAGAGAAAACTAATGCTGTGATAATGAAATTATTTATTATTTGTAAGTGAGGGTTTTGCATTTTTAAGGTATTAAAATATGAAAAGACAGCTTTTTTTCTTTTAACTTTTTTCAGGTGTTGATTACTATGACAAGATCATTGATGACCTGTTGGCAAATGGCATTGTGCCCATGGTGACATTATATCACTTTGATTTACCTCAACATTTAGAAGATCAAGGAGGCTGGAGCTCTGATGCAATTACCGAGGCCTTTGACAACTATGCACAGTTTTGCTTCAGAACATTTGGAGACCGAGTGAAACTGTGGGTCACTATGAATGAGCCATATGTAGTTGCTAAAGATGGCTATGAAAAAGGCATTGTGGCTCCAGGAATAAAGGAACCTGGTACTGGAGCTTACCAGACAGCTCATAACATGATAAAGGCTCATGCTAAAGCCTGGCACAGTTATGATTTGTTATTTAGAAGAAAGCAACGCGGGCTCTTGTCTATAGCACTAAACTCAGATTGGGCAGAACCTCTAGATCCAACTTTTCTGGCAGACCAGGAAGCTACTAAAAGGTATATGGCTTTTTGCTTAAACTGGTTTGCTGAACCCATATTTATTAGTGGTGACTATCCAGCCATCATGAAATCCCAGATCTCTGAAATGAGTACAAAGCAAGGCTACCTGTCATCAAGACTTCCAAAATTTACTGAGGAAGAAAAGCTGATGATCAAGGGAACTGCTGACTTTTTTGCCCTAAATTATTATACTACCCGCAAAGTAAAGCATCAAGAAAATACACACAGTGAGCCAAGTGTTTCTGGGGACAGAGAAGCTGAACAAATAATGGACCATTCCTGGCCTTGTGCTTCTGGCAGTTCATGGCTGGCAGTAGTGCCATGGGGTTTACGTAAACTACTGAACTATATCAAGGTAGGGTATGAGATTTACTTGATCATCCAGATTTTTAGGTATCTAAGCACCACCAAGGAAAAGGATTTGTGCAGTGCGATATAGGGGACTCAGTTATTGAGAGACACTCACGTGCTGTAGCGAAAGTCACCATGCAGTAGGGTAAACAAGTTGATTGGGATTCTTGGTTTAATTTTTGCATCATAACTACCAAGAGAGGTGAAGACTTCAAGGTTTTTTGTTGCTATTCCACTTGACAACTCATGCTGAGCATGAGTTACAATTGGAAATGACATGTGAGTGTTCTATCATCTGTTGAATTTCAAAAACAATCTTTTGGATGCCAGCAGTCAAGTTTTCCTGGCATGCAACCCATTGCTGGCAGTGGTTATGCTGTGACTGCTAGTACCAAGGGGTGAAGGAGCAGCGACAAGAAGCAGATGCTAATGCAGGAAAGATATTTTTGTGTTTTCATTAAAATAAGTCATTTCACTGTCTTCATGGATATTTGCACAGTTTTCCTTTTTCATTGTTAATCATGAAAGGTCAGTACATAGAAAATTAAGTTAATAGGGTCAGTGCAATTTGAAAACTAGTTTTGGGTTGTAGCTTAGAGAAGACGGAGAATAATGCATCTGATTTTATGGGTTTTCTTACATCTATTATGAAAAAACTTCTGCTCTCTTGTTCTAGGATACATACAATAATCCTATAATTTACATCACTGAGAACGGGTTTTCCCAGAGTGACCCTGCTTCATTTGATGACACTCAGCGCTGGCAGTATTTCAGGCTAACATTACAAGAAATTTTAAAAGGTACGTTTTTAAATGATGAAAGATCAATTGTGCAAACTTAATATAATTTTCTTGCATGCCTATTTGCATTCAGCAATGGCCATTGATTCCTGAAGCCAAAACTCATGTAAATCAGAGTAAAGCAATGTGATTGGGAAAAAATGTTTGGCAGAAAGGAAGGCAGAATATTTTGTAGAAAGGTAACTTTAATCCTACTTCACAATCTTGGAATGGAATCAAAGGAAAATATTCCATATTTTGGAATTGCACTTTTTTGATATCTTCATAAAGCAAAAATAGCGGATTTGCTATTTTATATTTTTTATGTGCTGCCTAGTTTTTAAAAATGCTCTTTCAAACCGGCACATTTTAGGGCCAGCTTTGCTCAATTTTCACAGCATGAACAATTAGGAGGTAGATCTTTTAAAGCTCTCTGTGACGGGGTGTAGTCATAGAAAACCCTTTGGGGCTGTACCCTGGTATGCTGATTATGGCACTGCCACCCACTTCCTTGCTCTCTGGGGTTCCCCACCACCCTGTTCTGCTGGGCAAGATTCCCTGGTTTCTCCCAGACAAGGCACAGTTGTTGTAACTGCCCCCCATCAGAGAAATGCAGACACTGAACCAGCTCAGCTCTGAGAGGATTCAGTTCTAGGGAACAGTACTCAGGAAACCAATCTGCAAAGGAATCAAAATGCCAAATAAGTTCCTCTTTCCCTGAGTAAAAGTTTTACACAAAGAAAACTCATGAGAATGTTCACCCTCTTATCAATGAATGAGAGATGCACACTGGCCATCCTTCACAGATAACAAAGTGTTTGATTAAGTACAAACAGTAAGATTTAAGTGGTTGCAAGCGAAAACAGACAGCTCAAAGTATGTTACTAAGTTTAAAATGAAAAGAAAATGTATAGCTAGTTCTAATTTACTAAAAAAGTTATTGCAAGTAATTTCTTACCCAAGGCTACGTCTACACTACAAGGTTTTTGCATGAAAACAGCTGTTTTTGCGCAAAAACTGTCAGAGCGTCCACACCTCAAGCGCATTTTTGCGTAAGAAAATCGACAGAACAGAGGGCTTTTGCCGGTAGAGTTATTCCTCTCCCCATGAGGAATAACTCCTTTTTGCGCTACAGCTCTTGCACAAAAAGGTGGGTGTGGACGTTCCGGAGGGGGTTTTCTGCAGGAAACCCCTATGGGAAGAAGCACAGGTGCTCTGATGGCTATTCTGTGAATGGCCATCAGAGCTTTCTTGCGCAAGAGTGTCCATGCAGTGTGGATACTCTTGTATGCAAAAGCACATCGCTTTTGCGATGCTCTTTGAGGTCTGGATGCGCTTTTGCGCAATAAGTTTTTGCACATGAAGTCTTCCGCAAAAGGCTTCTTGCCAAAACCTCTGCAGTGTAGACGAAGCCCTAAAGAGCTGTTCTTATTCTAGGCATAGTCTTCAGGTGAAAGATAGTCTTTTCTTCTAACCTGGGTACCCAGGCTTCTTTTGGAGTGTATCATGCCAGCCAAAGACTTGATAGCTTCCCATTGCTTCCATAGTCCTCCCCCCAGGGCAGGAATCTTTTGCTCTACATTCCTCCTTATATGGAAAACTACCTGGATCAAAAAATCTTAAACAACGAGTGGTCCTGTAGCACCTTAGCCTAACAAATATATAAAATATATGGATCAAAAATGGAATCCCAGTACCAGGTGGTATGGTCTTATTAGTTCATTCACCTTTGAACTTACTGGTGCTGAACAAACAGTGCTGTTTACAAGTTATTAAGTTATCCACCCAGTTGTTAAGGCTTCCTGAGCACCAGCAATAGCTTGTTTAGCATATTTAAAACCATAAACAGTGTTATGCTTCATATTTCTAACTTTACATACAAGAATGATACATGCACCAAAATAAGCTATACTGATCCAGCAGATTAACATTAAAATGAATAGGTTACATGAGGTATTTTGGTTAAAGCATCTTTGAGTTATGCATATTTATATTCATAAGCCAATTTTCATAAAACATGGGGGGGCAGAACTGTCACACGCTAAGCAGCTGTCATTGCAAAGAATGGAAATTGCTGCATGCTGGGTATTTTTGAAAATCTGGCCTTTAGATCCAAGATATATTCTTTGTTATAGAATATGACCCTGTTGCATATAGCTAAGGACGAGTGCATGCAATTAGCTTCATGCAGCGTTTGGAATGTTCACACAGTGAAATTCACTCCAGTGCAGAGCTCATGCATCATTTCAGTTCCACTGCAGCCCTTAGGAGGAGATTTTTGAAAGTGCTCAATACTGGCACAGCTCTGCTCATATAGATGTCATTGGACACTTTACCACTGGCTTCTATAGGAGTAGAATTAGGTCAATGCTGAGCTCTTTTGAAAAATCCTAGTTCTGACTTCCTTGAGCAGCCTCTATGTGCTGGGGTGACCCATAGGCCACCTCAGGGCTTAACTAGAAAAAAGTTACGCAAACTGAGCTACGTCACTTGGGTAGCTTATTTTGAAATAGCTTATTTTGAGTTTTGGTGCTGTCTACACAGCACTTATTTTGAAATAGAGCACTCTTCCTCCGACTTCCCTTACTCCTCATAAAATGAGGGTTACAGGAGTCAGAGGAAGAAGTCCACCAGCTTGACAGTATTTCAACATAATGTTGAAATAACTGTGGGCTGTGTAGATGTGGACTAAGTTATTTCGAAATAACGCTTGTTATTTCAAAATAATGTTGCTGTGTAGACATAGCTGCAGAGAGTAGAGCTTCTTGTGACATAACATGTTAGAATTGCATTGAAAATGCTAACCTCTCTACCATGTTTGTCGTGATCACAAGCATGAACAAAATATTATTTAATGTTAATAATTTTGCAGCAGTTCCTGCCTCTTAATTTTACTTACCTTTTGCCTTGCCATTTTACAGTCTTTCTTGAATCAGCTCTCAGTGAAACATTTAAAAACTGGTGCCCTTACTCTCTCCCCACGTGCTGCTCACTCCAAATCCTGATTTGATCCAATGATCCTGACTCAGCAGGACAGGGCTTGGCCTCTGCTGAGACTTCTGGAGAGTTTTAAAAAAGGAATAACACTTAACTCTTATACACTGTTGCTACCCCAAACAGCTTACAGTCTTTCATTGCGAACCCAATCCAGGAAAGCACTTTGGCCTAGATCCTCACATGTATGTAGGCTCCTTACTTCCATTGAAATCAGTGGAACTTAGGTACCTAAATACTTTAAGAGTTTGGCCCTAAGGACACGTGTAGTCCAAAAGAAATCAATGTGCTTACAGATTATTTTGCAGGATTTTGTATCCAAGGGCAACAGTGGCGATAGTCCAGTTGATGTTACCTAGTGGTGAGGATCAGTGGTCACTTTGCTTAGAGGCTAGTATCAGTGGCACTGTTGTACAAAGGTGAGAGTCTGTGGCTATCTTATCTAGAGGCTAGAATCAGTGGGACAATCACTCCATGATGAGAATGTGTTGCCACCTTACCTAGCAGCAGGATCAGTGGCAAAGTCACCAATGGCAGATGTCTGTGGCTGCCTCACCTAGCAGCTGGAGTCAATGGGAATGTTACTCCACCATGAGAGCCTGTGGACCACCTTACCTAGTGGCTCGGATCAGTGACAATGTCACTCAATGGCGAGAGTCCATAACTGAGGGTAGGGGAACCCAGGCTCATCCCATTCCACTGTGTTCTAAGCCAGGGCCCTTCAAAATAATGGTTCCAAAACATGGTCTAGGAGGGCGTGCCCTTACGCTGGTTCCCCAGGTCACTTCCTACCCCTGTTTCTGTTCCTCTGTCTGTGCTACACCTGTGTTGGTGTCCCCCTTGGGTCACTCTCCAGAGCATCTTCCCCTATCAGCAGGGGCTTGTCATCCTTGGCCTCTGCAGTTGAAAGGCCCGTGGCTTGACTATGCAGAACAGTCCCAGCCATTTGGAGCCCTGGAAGCTTCTCTACAGGAGACTGCAGCACCCAACTTTTTTGCTTTGCCCATCCAGACTGAGCTAAGTTGCTCTGTATTGAGTTTTCCCTCCACTGGGAGCATGCGATGCAAGAATAAGGGAGCCTGGCTTCTTGCTCCAGAGCAACTCCTTAAGCCTCACCTCACCAGTGTGGGGTTAGTACATCCATAATTGATATGCATATGCACAAGGGCTGTGTTAAATCAATGCCTATCTGTTTGTATATTGGCAAGCATGATATATCCCATTCTGTTTGAGGCCTCCGTATAGTACAATAATAGAAATGTTAAATACAATAGAGCCTTTATTTCCCAAATTAATTGGGATTGGGGAGTTCATAAAATGGAACATCTTGGAATTGCACAAGCTAGATTGTATTTGCCGTATGGTGCACCACATTGCTCCTTGTCCTTCAACTTACTGCAAGGTGATTTCCAATGCACTGAAGGCATTAGAATGTGAAGGGATATTGACTTGTTCTCCAACACCCTTCATTATGTTGTTTTTTTTTTAATCTCATCAAGAAAAATTGATTTCAATGGGAATGAGGCACCTAGGTGCTTCTGAAAAAATCTCAGTAGGCATTTGTCTGCATCTCTAGGGCAGTGTTTTTAAAAATGGTCCACAGACCTGCTCTGAGACAGCTGCTACCGGGCCACTCAGGTTTGGTTACTTACTGGCTCCGCAGCCATGGAGCCTTGCGGCTCCCATTGGCTGCAGCTCACCATTTGTAGGCAATGGGAGCTGCGAGGCTCTATGGCTGTTGAGCCAATAAGTAAGCAAACCAGCGCGACCCAGTAGCAGCGGTCTCAGAGTGGGTCCGCGGACTACTGTCAGAAACATTGCTTTAAACCCCCACATATGTTTTAAAGTCTGGCCTTTAGAAATCTAAGTCTCATTCAAAGTCTGTGGGAATTAGAGTCCTGAGTGCCTAAGTCACTTGTAAAAATTCAGACTAAGGCTATTAAGTCATAGAGGAACTTTGGAAACATTACCAAGTGTAACTGTGCTCTTTGTGGTTCACAACTGAGAACACCAAATTCAGGTCACATTGTTGAGAAGTAGGGAAGATAAACACCTCAAATGCTGTTGAATAGTCTGCCATGAGATGTATCAAACCAGTCACAAAAGTAAACTCTTATCACACTGGCTTAGAAGAAGTCATAAAAGCATTTTCCTGAGGCATTCCAGTGTTTTTGGTGGTGATATAAGTCTGGAGGATTCTAGATGAGTGGTTTTTTTAGTAGCAGTTTCATCAAATAAAAGATTCTTCTGATCCCAAAGGGCCAGCTACACACCCAGATCAATATACAACTCCGATCTTAACATAAATCATGTTGTTGCCAAACCCTTTAGTTTTGTTTAGTCACAGCAGCATCCAGATATTCTATCTTCAGATAGAATAGCGACAGGAAAGTCTGGACAAATGGATGTCTCCCATGCTTCATTGTCAGTTAAGTGTCCTTTTGATGCGTCACTCAATTTGAATAGTCCCTTTAAAATGTGCTGCCTATATATTTTGAGGGTGTTTCTTCAGGAGCAAACATTTTGAAGTATAGGTAAAGAGCCATTACTTTTAACTGCAAATGCACAAATGATACATGCATGCATACAAATAGCATAATCCTAATCAGCATAACCTGCCACTCATAATCTTTTAATAAACAACAAGGAATCCTGTGGAACCTTAAAGACTAACATTTATTTGGGCATAAGCTTTTGTGGGTAAAAGCCAATTCATCAGATGCATTGGAGTGGAAATTAGAGTCATAGATATATATATACTAGTATGTCATTTTCTCTTAATAACCTTTGTATAAGATTTGTTGCAAACATATAAAGGTGGTTGCAACAGTGATCTACATGGTCATATTTTAATCAGATGTCACAACAAAATAGAAAAAAAAATAGACAACAAAAGGATTGGGATGCTCCAGTCTAACATATAGGTGCCACTAAGATCCTAAAAACGCTCACTTAACTGTCACCTAACTTGGCAGGCATCTAAAATCCCTAGATGGGATTTTATGTTTCACCTGGTGGAATTATGAGTCTGCCAGTGAGCATGTGCACAGCTAATTTAGTCTAGGCATGAAAGTGCCTATCTCATACCCAAGCCTCAGTGGGTTCTTCGAACTAGGCATTTCCTCTATCTCACCTATGTGGCCCAAACTGTGGTATAAATGCATGAAATGAGGAGGAGGTTGGTCTGCTTGCTGGCATCTTGTTTAACCCTTAAGCACTCAATGGGGCCGACTAACATTCCCATTTTCCTGCACCAGTACATGAATCCCATTAGAGTGTCAAACAAGGGAATTTGGATCTTTATTCAGCTCACTTCTTTCAGTGATGGAAGGAGTGAGTGGGAGAGACAGGAGAGATTTAGGAGTGGCTGTAGAGACAAATTATTATGTATTTGGAAAAATCAATGTTTTGAACCAATTGGATGCTTGTTTGATGAATTGCTACCTAGATTTCATACTAGTTACTTTCCATTATGTTTTGTAATATTTTGCTGTTTGCTTTAATAAAACTTATTGTCATCCCAAAGTCTCAAGATGATGTAAATGCAAGCATACAGAGAGAATATTACAACGTCAAAATGAAGCAAAGTCATTGCAGTTCTATGTGTATGCTGTTATACTATCAAGATAAAATGAAAAGAAGCCCATTGATCAATAAAGCAAAGTATCAAAAGTGATTGGATAAAATGCAAACAATGTATTATCTCTTATGAAGTATTACAAATATTAAATGGAAAAAAACAATCGTAGTACAGCAATGGTTCTCAAACCTGTGGTCTGCAGATTTCTGGTCGTTCCCGATGGTACTGTAGGGGGTCTATGGAAAGTTTAAAAGTAAGGATTGGGCCCACCATGGGACTGGGACTTTCCGCCAGGTGATTCTTGCCTGGGGCTCGCCATTTGCGACCACCCATCCTTCTGCAGTCAGCTGCGCTGCTGTTTACACTCCAGTTTTCTTCCCCCTTCCAGTCCTGTTGTGGGCCTGAGCCTTACTTTTCTTTTCCTTTTCTTTTTTTTCTCTTCCCTTTCTTTTTTTTCCCTCCCTCCCCCAGGGCTGCCTTTGGCCATGAGAGCCCCCTCACCATATCCTCTGTGGATAGACAGGGGACAGAGGGGATGGGAGCTGAGGAAGCAGCGCGGGCCTAGGGACATTCTGGCTGCTGCTTCCTGCCACTCCCCTTGACCCAGAATGGCGAAAGGCAGGCACAGGAAGCTGGCAGGCTCCAAGTCTGCAGACACTCCATGTGGATAAAAAGTCCGAGCATACCAGTGGTTTGCTCTGCTGGGATGGGAAGTGAACAAGTAAGTGCTGCGGACTCTGCTGTACTCCATTGGGACATTTATTTGCTTGCAGAGTTTGACTTTGTTTGCTTGCAGGGCACAGAGCCTCTCAGCTCCCATTGGCTGTGAACAGCGAACAGCAGCCAATGGGAGCTGAGAAGCTCCATGCTCTGCAGTATGCATGTCCCTCAGTCCACGCTGAAGCTGACAAGCTGTGACTGTCCTCTGGAGTCGGCTTATAAACGGGTCAGTCACTTTTTACCTTTTTTCCCTCTTTTTTAAAATGGTCATGTTAGTGAATATGTCACCCCGCTCTAACCATTCTAAAGCTATTTGAGTGGTGAGAAGGGTTTAGTTGGGCCACTAGCAAAAATGGATCGGTGGATCCAATAAAATTTTATTTAAAAAAAATATATGGCACCTCATAGTTGTTATATTTCAATATGGACCCCCTGTATTATCTCTCAGTACTACTATCTGTGTTTAGATAACATGCACTATTATACATTTTAAATGATTATTAAATAATTGAATGTTTGAAAACAGCTATATTGTTTGGGGGGGGGGTCTGTAAAATTTTAATAGATTAAAAAGGGGTCCGTATGCTCAAAGAGGTTGGGAACTACTATATTATAGTGTTACAGCTGAGAATTTGAAGTCCCAAATATCAGGACACATAAAGCCATGATTTCCACCATATTTGTAACTCAGTCACATTGCGTGTACATGCTACATCTATGCCTAACACAGACATGAAACATTACCTATTTTATCATTTCTGTGGGAGTTGGGCCTTTACACATTTTAGTTGCTCTGTTAAAATTCTCAGCTATAACATTAGTTTATTTGCATTGAAGTTGCTCTTTTTAAAAGATCTTCCACAATTTTAAATAATAAATAGAAATCTGAGGCTACGGCTACACTGCCGTGCTTTTCCGGAAGAGGATATGCAAATGATGCACTCATTTGCTTATCTTCTTCCGATTCTTTTTGCGGAAGAGGTTTTTGTGCAAAAAAGCCCGTATAGGTGTTGCCTTTTTGTGCAAAAACCCCCTTTTGTGCAAGATCCTGTACACCTCAATTTTTGAAGAAGAAGGGATCTTGTGCAAAAGGGGGGTTTTGCACAAAAAGGCGGCATCTACACATGGCTTTTTTGTGCAAAAACCTCTTCCTCAAAAAGAATTGGAAGAAGATATGCAAATGAGCATTCCATTTGCATATCCTCTTCCAGAAAAGCCGTAGCTTCAATGTGTACATTTTAAAGCACTGTACAGAGCAAAGTAAGAATTTCAATCCCAGTTTTGCAGCAGAGTAAATGGAGGCAGTGAAAGTGCGAAGTAACTTTCTGTAGGTCAAGGAACAGAAAGTGGTAGAACTTGAAACAAAACCTTGGTTTCCAGATTCTGATCAAATGCCCTAGTCACAGGCATATATGGTGTATGTGTAAGTAAAATTATATAACTGAGATATAGATATTTATACACATAGCATGCATTTTGAAATAAACACTCATTTATTTCAGAGTATGGCAGTCCAGATATATACACTCTATAAAATGGTCTTTCTCTTACTGTGTTAAAAACAATGAGTGGAAAAAATCACATACTGCATCTGCACAGTAGCTAAAAATTAAATATAAAATATTTTTTCTTTAAACACATCAAAAGCACTTATCCGCAGTGAAACAAGTTGAATGTTTACACAGCATATTTTTTGGAATTATTACGTCTATTAGATTGGAATAATTTGCATAGGCAGGGCTAGAGAATCCCCATTTCTGAGTCTTTGAAAATAAACCTGGCAAAGGTATTAGAATATATATTGCGGGGTGTACTCTATCATGGGTGAGGAGATAAACAAGATATTATAAATCTTACTTATCTTAGGTTATATGATTATATAATTCTGTGCACAGAACAATTTGAAAGATTTGAGTCGGAAAAATATCTTTTTTACTCCTTTTTCATGCTGTGATAATAAAAAACTAGACAAATGGAGTTTTGCCAGACTTTGCAAAAAATATCTTTGGAAGAAGAAATAAAAATAAAAAAGAAGAGTTTCAATCTAAAGGGTAATTAAATTCTTCATATCTATAAATGCTTGAAAAGAAGGCTTACTTCTCCATACAATTTCCCTACAACAGTGTTACAATTAAATGTGGTTTCTACTGATTATCCCCTGCTGGGAGGAATTTTTTGTTGTTGCACTATTTTATTTTGTAAAAGTGAAGCCTTTAAAGATCATTTTTACGGTAATTTTATAGTCTACTTTCAGTTTATGCATCCCTGGCTGTTAGTCAGCACATGCACACAATAGGAAATTGGCTGGGAGCACCACAGAACCACTGAATACTCTTTTAAAGAAAAAATTGAGTGGAAAAAATTATAGGAGAGAAATAAAATAAGGGTAGAGCAGAAGCGCTTAACAAGTGGCAAGAGAGGCATTTTCTTGTGTTGTGCTCAAGGGGTTAATGTGACGTGTGAATTATGAAGCTACATGTTACGCTTGGTCACATCCAGAGAAAAGAAGAAACTGAGATGGCTGTTAAAAACAAGGATCAGGATCAAACGTTCATCTTACGCTCTTTAATGGAAAGAATGCATGGAAATTTTCCTGCCCCAGTTGGTATTTGTTTCACTCATTAGAAATATTCCTCTGACTTTGGAATGTGATGTAGATGGCACATTTTGGACTGCCTTCCCTATGCTAGCAATTCTGCATAGTGAAAAACTGTAAATTAAATAAGGCTGTTTGTAAATCATAAATCTCTCCCGTCAGTAAAGCATTGTTTGCACTGCTAAAGTTCTGTCTTGCCAGATTTATTGGGGTTTGGATGATATTTGGCACACAATGATTTAATCAAAGAACAATGTTTATAGAAATTCATGGTCACAGTTCTTTTGAGGGTCTGTTGGTTAAGCAATGACAAAAAAATTTCAATTAAAAAAAGAAGGGGGGTGTCAATTACAGTCCTCACATTTTTAAAAACATTAAAAAAGCCTTAAAATCAAAAGATCATGATGCTGACTTATAATAACATATATTATAGGTACTTTGTATACTCACTTTCTTAATAGGAAATTTCATAAGGTATATTATGAAAAGCTTAAATATATGTAGAGAAAGCCTGTACTTATGGAGATGTAATTTTCACATATTCTACACAAGAAATCACACAAAATAGCATGGCTGCTTGAAAAAAAGTAAATAGAGCCTGTGCCTTCAACGAAACTCTAGTCTGGTGTAATATAATAGTGCCTAATTGGACTAATACAGCTAAATGAGTAAGAATCCTCGTGCTACAGCAGCTGAAGCTTCCATGTGGCCTTCAACATTATCTCCAGGCACAGTGTATTGCAGAAACCAGTCTAAAGATTACATCTTGAATGAATAGCGATGGCAAAAGTTCAGAGCCAGAGATCTGTCCCAACTGTCTTACTTCTGCACAAAATGGGGGAAAAGTGCTTCTGATTTCTGACACCAGCTGAGACTTAGAAATTGTAGATCTCTTCTGATTGCAGTTGTTTGCCAACCAGCCCAATGAATCTTAGGTCACCATGAGTTTCAGAATGACTGCCTTTTTCACACATTCTACCCCAGCCGTTAGAGATGAAGTAAACAGTCCCCAGATTCTACAGTCTGCACACTGCTGTTGGTCCTCACCTGCCTTCCTCTCTGACACCCACTATAATGTCAGAGATAGGGTTTTAAATTATATAATCACATATTGCTTTGAGACTCTAATGGCTTTTTAGCAGTGATGTTATAAAAGGGACTGTCCCATTAACAGACTTTTAAAACTAGAACTCTAATATTATAAGACCCTAAGAGTGGAGTTTTGATAATTTTCCTTGGGAATTATTCAACAACTAACGTGTATCACTGCAAGAAATTTATCCTGTGTAATTTTTCCTTTCCTTAATTTCATCCTATTTTTCTTACTTCTACTTCAATGTACCACACAAAATAAGGTTCCCGCTCTTTTGTATTTACGCCTTTCAACTATTTGTAAACCATTTCCTCCCTTTCAGCCTCCGTCATCATTTCACCAAGCTGTACATATCTGTCTTTTTTTTTAAAGCTTTCCGCATAAGTCATTCTCACCATCCCAGATCATTTTTGTTTTTCTCTAAGTTCCATCCAATTTCTCAATGTCTTTTTGGAGACATCATACCCAGAAAACAAGACAGTGTTTGCCCCAGAGTTGCATAGAGAGTGACTGTTGCCTCATTGCTCTGACAGGTGACGTATTTGTTTATGCAGCCCGATTTTGCAAGCTCATGTCTAATTTATTGTTCACTATTAAAGTCAGCATTTTGAATTTAGATGCAGAACTTTTAATGCCTCCCCAACCCACTCCTTCTCTGCGTATTACGCTAAACAGCCTCTAATGTCTTTGTGCACATAAGGACAAGCCACACTTCTCATGCACACCCATTATCACTCCAGCCTTAACTCTGCCCTCCTTCTCTTGCCCACTCTACATGGGCAGAAGAACCCCTCTTATATTCTAAATAACAGCTTGATACATATATAGTCAACACCTCACTTCATGGATGGGCAACAGAACCTCATTAGTGCAATGTAGGCTGGAGTCCACCTACATTTTTCATTCAAGCCACAACTCAGTTGCTCTGCGCATGAGACCCTACTCCTGCTCAGACTCCTGACATATCCAGGTAGGCTGAGAGGAGATTTATATTATCTCCCAAAATATCTTTGTCGTGCCTTTATGCAAGAAGTAGTGAAGTTTGGTATGGCAATTGGGTGGAGAGATAGAGGCAAGGGGGGTTCTCTTGAATGCATATAAAGGGTGAAATGGCTTATGTGACGAAGCACAAAGTTTATAGTGAAACTCTTAATTGACCATTACATGACAGTGAAAATTTCTCCATGTCAACTTAACTTTGTGTTAACATAATTTTTTTATTTTCTGTGGGAATTTATATGAAGAATAATAAAACAATAAATCTGTGATCAAAGACAGAAATATGTCTGTAGGCCTTCACAAGCATTTCCTTTCAAAATCTGTGTCTGTTATCACAGCTTATTTGTGCTTTTCATTTATTCTTCATCCTCCCTTTCTCTCAGTTCTTATACACAGGTGTGAATATAATGTACACTATGTATACTGTACATGAAGTGTACACTGGAGATGGCAGTATTCTACTGCATCCATTTCATATTCAGTTTTAGTTCTGGAAAGTCCACTTTTAATTGTTTGACTCCTGATCTTAAATCAGCTAAGCATGCATGCTTGTTGGACGGTTGTAATTGGAAAGAAAGATTAAAGTTATATGAAAAATGTTTTTATTTAAATATAAAGCTTTTCCTGAACCTTTGTTTTACTAATATGCATTCTCTCTCTCTCTCTCTCTCTCTCTCTCTATGTGTGTGTGTGTTTGTGTGTGTGTGTACAGAGTAAACCCAACTAGGATAACATCAGTTCTCTATGCAACAAAGGCAAATCTTGTTCTAATGTAAGAGAGACAGGGATAGATAGGAGATATGAATATGCTGCATGGTTGCTGGTTTTTTTTTTCCTAAAGTCTTGAATATATCTGCAATCTATAGGCTATGAAAAGAAACACAGTGTTTTGGCTGCCCTGCCAGTAATAAACTTAGCCCTGCTCCAAAGGTGACCTCTCTGTCCCTCCTGGGGTGAGAAGCAGTTCACTATGAGTACTGAACAGAGATTGCAAGTCTTGCAGAATTTTACTAATTGTGAGAGATTTTGCAAGAGCAGAAAATTAGTTGTGGCTGAGGTAAAGGAATAAGTCTGTTATAAAATTCAGTTAAAGATTTCCTGTGCTTAAACGCAACCCTGACTATGCAATCCATGATACAGTATACCAGATAAAAGAATGACATTGTGGCATGTCTTGTTTAGACTGGTTAGTTGAAAAAATTTAGGGTATGTCTACACTATAAAAGAAGATTGAAACTGCTGCTGTAGATCTTCCAGGGTTCAAATTAGAGGTCTTAGTTAAGACAGCTGATTTGAAGTGAGAGGGGGCACTTCGGTCAATGCCGGTAACCCTGCTTTCACAAGGAGCAAAGGAAGTTGAAGGAAGAGTATTCGTCCTTCGACTTCCTGCAGCATAGACAGCACCAAAAGCCAAGTTAACCTACTTCGACTTCAGCTACGCAATTAACATAGCTGAAGTTGCATATCTTAATTTGACTTTGTCCAGTAGTGTAGATATACCTTTAGTGTGCCAGAAGCTAAAATACAATAGAACATAGACCTGTCAAAGTAATGCGTCTGTTCCAACAATGTTTTCTCTTGACCAACTCAAAGCATACAAGCAAATTTATTTGCTGATGTAAATTGGTACCTTTCTAGTGCTGTCACTAATTTACACCAGCAAAGAATTTGGCACATATTTCTCTCTCTTAAAAAAATCTTAATCCTTGTAACTTCTTGCAATGGCAGTCTTTGAATATCCAAACTGGGCCGTATGAAGTCTGTTGGAGTAAAAGGCCTATTAACAAGTATAGCTGTTTTGTTCAACTAGTAATTTGTTTAACAGGTTTCCACTGCAACTGCTAAATGATTTCACTTTAAAGGATGCTGTGAAAGTTAATTAAAAACATTCATTAGGGTTTTAATAATTCCTTAGAGGCTTTAAACTCAAATCTATTTTCATACCAAAAATGATTTTCCTCTTGCCTTCCTACACTCCTTGGCTTGTGGGATGTTATTGTAGGGTAAATAACGAGTGCTGCTGGAATGCTAGCAAAGTTTTCATCCCTTGCTTTTAGAAATAAAGTTTTACTATATTTGATTGGCAGTGGAGGAAATAACTGTTCTAAAATCAAACTGATGCTCACAAAATAGATCTGTGTCAAGGGGACAAAAAGATAATGTCAAGTTCTGAGTGTTATTTGTTACAGTGAACATAAGAACATAAGAACATAAGAATGGCCATACTGGGTCAGACCAAAGGTCCATCTAGCCCAGTATCCTGTCTGCCGACAGTGGCCAGCACCAGGTGCCCCAGAGAGGGTGGACCGAAGACAATGATCAAGCGATTTGTCTCCTGCCATCCCTCTCCAGCCTCTGACAAACAGAGGCTAAGGACACCATTTTATCCCCTGGCTAATAGCCTTTTATGGACCTAACCTCCATGAAATTATCTAGCTTCTCTTTAAACTCTATTATAGTCCTAGCCTTCACAGCCTCCTCTGGCAAGGAGTTCCACAGGCTGACTACACGCTGTGTGAAGAAGAACTTTCTTTTATTAGTTTTAAACCTGCTACCCATTAATTTCATTTGGTGTCCTCTAGTTCTTCTATTTAGGGAACTAATAAATAACTTCTCTTTATCGGCCCTCTCCACACCACTCATGATTTTATATACCTCTATCATATCCCCCCTCAGTCTCCTCTTTTCTAAACTGAAAAATCCAAGTCGCTTTAACCTCTCTTCATATGGGACCCGTTCCAAACCCCTAATCATTTTAGTTGCCCTTTTCTGAACCCTTTCCAAGGCCAAAATATCTTTCTTGAGGTGAGGAGACCACATCTGTACACAGTATTCAAGATGTGGGCGTACCATAGTTTTATACAGGGGCAGTAAGATATTCTGGGTCTTATTTTCTATCCCTTTCTTAATAATTCCGAGCATCCTATTTGCCTTTTTGACTGCTGCTGCACACTGTGTGGAAGTTTTCAGAGAACTGTCCACGATAACTCCAAGATCTCTTTCCTGATTTGTCGTAGCCAAATTAGCCCCCATCATACTGTACGTATAGTTGGGGTTATTTTTCCCAATGTGCATTACTTTACACTTATCCACATTAAATTTCATTTGCCATTTTGTTGCCCAATCACTCAGTTTGGTGAGATCTTCTTGGAGTCCCTCACAGTCTGCTTCTGTCTTGACTATCCTAAACAGTTTGGTATCATCTGCAAACTTTACCACCTCACTGCTTACCCCTTTCTCCAGATCATTTATGAATAAGTTGAACAGGATTGGTCCTAGGACTGACCCTTGGGGGACACCACTAGTTACCCCTCTCCAGGCTGAAAATTTACCATTTATTCCTACCCTTTGTTTTCTCTCTTTTAACCAGTTCTCAATCCAAGAAAGGACCTTCCCTCTTATCCCATGGCCATGTAATTTACACAAGAGCCTTTGGTGAGGGACCTTGTCAAAGGCTTTCTGAAAATCTAAGTATACTATATCTACTGGATCCCCCTTGTCCGCATGTTTGTTAACCCCTTCAAAGAACTCTAATAGATTAGTAAGACAGGATTTCCCTTTACAGAAACCATGTTGACTTTTGTCCAACAAATTATGTTCTTCTACATGCTTCACAATTTTATTCTTTACTGTTGTTTCGACTAATTTGCCCGGTACTGAAGTTAGACTTACTGGTCTGTAATTGGAAAGAAAGATTAAAGTTATATGAAAAATGTTTTTATTTAAATATAAAGCTTTTCCTGAACCTTTGTTTTACTAATATGCATTCTCTCTCTCTCTCTCTCTCTCTCTCTCTCTATGTGTGTGTGTGTTTGTGTGTGTGTGTACAGAGTAAACCCAACTAGGATAACATCAGTTCTCTATGCAACAAAGGCAAATCTTGTTCTAATGTAAGAGAGACAGGGATAGATAGGAGATATGAATATGCTGCATGGTTGCTGGGTTTTTTTTTTCCTAAAGTCTTGAATATATCTGCAATCTATAGGCTATGAAAAGAAACACAGTGTTTTGGCTGCCCTGCCAGTAATAAACTTAGCCCTGCTCCAAAGGTGACCTCTCTGTCCCTCCTGGGGTGAGAAGCAGTTCACTATGAGTACTGAACAGAGATTGCAAGTCTTGCAGAATTTTACTAATTGTGAGAGATTTTGCAAGAGCAGAAAATTAGTTGTGGCTGAGGTAAAGGAATAAGTCTGTTATAAAATTCAGTTAAAGATTTCCTGTGCTTAAACGCAACCCTGACTATGCAATCCATGATACAGTATACCAGATAAAAGAATGACATTGTGGCATGTCTTGTTTAGACTGGTTAGTTGAAAAAATTTAGGGTATGTCTACACTATAAAAGAAGATTGAAACTGCTGCTGTAGATCTTCCAGGGTTCAAATTAGAGGTCTTAGTTAAGACAGCTGATTTGAAGTGAGAGGGGGCACTTCGGTCAATGCCGGTAACCCTGCTTTCACAAGGAGCAAAGGAAGTTGAAGGAAGAGTATTCGTCCTTCGACTTCCTGCAGCATAGACAGCACCAAAAGCCAAGTTAACCTACTTCGACTTCAGCTACGCAATTAACATAGCTGAAGTTGCATATCTTAATTTGACTTTGTCCAGTAGTGTAGATATACCTTTAGTGTGCCAGAAGCTAAAATACAATAGAACATAGACCTGTCAAAGTAATGCGTCTGTTCCAACAATGTTTTCTCTTGACCAACTCAAAGCATACAAGCAAATTTATTTGCTGATGTAAATTGGTACCTTTCTAGTGCTGTCACTAATTTACACCAGCAAAGAATTTGGCACATATTTCTCTCTCTTAAAAAAATCTTAATCCTTGTAACTTCTTGCAATGGCAGTCTTTGAATATCCAAACTGGGCCGTATGAAGTCTGTTGGAGTAAAAGGCCTATTAACAAGTATAGCTGTTTTGTTCAACTAGTAATTTGTTTAACAGGTTTCCACTGCAACTGCTAAATGATTTCACTTTAAAGGATGCTGTGAAAGTTAATTAAAAACATTCATTAGGGTTTTAATAATTCCTTAGAGGCTTTAAACTCAAATCTATTTTCATACCAAAAATGATTTTCCTCTTGCCTTCCTACACTCCTTGGCTTGTGGGATGTTATTGTAGGGTAAATAACGAGTGCTGCTGGAATGCTAGCAAAGTTTTCATCCCTTGCTTTTAGAAATAAAGTTTTACTATATTTGATTGGCAGTGGAGGAAATAACTGTTCTAAAATCAAACTGATGCTCACAAAATAGATCTGTGTCAAGGGGACAAAAAGATAATGTCAAGTTCTGAGTGTTATTTGTTACAGTGTGGCTTTAAGGAATCAGTTTTCATGAACCTTTGAAGGAGTCAGTCTTTGGCCCAGTTTCCTAGTGAGTATGGACTCACATACAGTTGATTGTTCTTGCCCTGTGGGCAGAGCAGAACAAGGAGCATGATTTAGCCTGGTCTGCTGGCTAGGGCAGATAGCAAATGCAGTCAGTCTTAGCCCTGAACAGGTCAATGCAATAGCAATCTATAGACTAGCTTCCTGGCTGGACAGACAGAAGACAAACACAGGTCATTTGGCTCAAAGTGGGTAGGCTCCCCACTCCAGGGGTGGGGTTGGCAGCTGTGGTTTTGGCAGTCACTCTACTCCATCTGGTCCCAGCACAGGGCCCTACCAGTAGCAGTGGGTTCTGCCACTGAATCAGCAGGGATCCCATCGAAATATGTGGACTTGTGCTCTGGCAGCAAAACTGGGCTAAAGTCTGATTTCCTGGACTACTTCCTGCAACATTCCAGGGATAGGGCTCCATAGTCCAAGGTCCTGCATCTCCTTGGGGTACTTGGCACCTGGCAGTCCTGGTAGCTCCTTGGAGTCCTCTTCTAAGGATAGGGCTGGCACAACTCAGTCCAGAGTGGGGGAAGAGGGAGGCAGCAACAAGGCAGAGGAATCCAACTCATTCCTTGGTTCTCACCCAACTGAGATAGCAGTTTTGCCTTTTACATTTCTTATTCTGACTCTCTGCATCCAGCCTAAGGGGTGGCCCAGCTTAGGTCTTCCAGAAAGAGGCAAGATAGTGGTTTCTCCCGCTCAGACTCAGAGGGTGGTCACATGGCCTCACTAAACAGTGATATAACGGGGGCAGGATTTAGCTCTTTATGTTTTTTCCAGACTGGGTTCATTGATTTTGAAGCCCTTTGAAGGATGATGTTAGGACATGACACACAGATGAAAATCTGGCCCCATTTTGGTAATGGGTATTTTGTCATTAAGTTCCATGTGACTAGGACTTAGCCCAATGTGAATTTACATAGTTATGCTATGTTTTCCATCTGTGCCTCACAAATGGAAACAAGTGTCTTTTGACTTTCAGTAAATGTCCAGCATTTTGAGCTTTCCTACAGACTTTCCTTTGGCAGTATTTACCATTTCCTTCAAGGGACAGACAAATCTATCTTAATTATGTAAATATTCTTTAGAGTTAAAATCATGATTCTACCTGGGCTTTCTCGCCCCCCACTCCCGTCCCACCATGATACCCTTTTGCTAACAAACCAGGTTTTAACCAAGTTTCCTGAATGTAAATTTCTTCTTGGATCTTTTCCCTGAATCTTTTAGTTCACTTTATTGAACACTTACATGTCAGCCATGATTACTGCTGATCTAGCTCTACTGCAAGTTAAAAGTTTTCCCAAGCATAGTTAAGCTGAATTTTATGCCTCTGGTCAGGTTTGTTGAGGTATAAATATGTACATGACCATTACATTATTATTGCTTTTCATTCTCTTATTTATAAACATCTATTTAAATCAATATATATCATTTGTGTATATTTGATTTGAATCTTTCCATTGCTGCATGATTGAATTTTGTGACAGAGATTATATATGCAATAATGTTCTAGTCCCATACATTCTGGAGTCTATGAGGAATTTTATTTTCCAAACAAGTACCGATTGCAATTTAAAGAATACTGAAAATCTGAATGCATTCCTTTTTGAGTAAGTGCCGTTAACTTACACAATTAACTTAATAAATTAATCACAATTAAACAGTTTTAATCATACTGTAAAATAATAGCATGCCAATTGATTACAAATATTTGCACTATAAAAATGATAAGCAAAGAAAATAGTATTTTTCTATTCACCTCTTATAAATACTGTAGTGCAATCTCATTATTCTGAAAATGCAACTCACAAATGTGTGGGTTTTTTGTTACATAACTGCACTCAAAAACTGTAGCATCTACAAGTCCAGACAGTTTCGGGAGATAATGCTGCCTACTTCTTTTTTATAATGTCACCGGAAAGTGAGGACATTTTGTTTGCCTGGGACTTTTGTAGCCAACATTTCAAGGTATTTACATACCAGGTATGCTAAACATTCATATACCCCTCCAGCCTTCTATTGTGGCATCTGACTCAGATGATGAAAATGAACATGAGTCGGTATGCTCTGCTTTGGATCATTATTAAACAGAACTTGTCATCAACTTAGACACATGTTCTTTAGAATGGTGGTTGAAACATGAATGGACATATGAATCTTTAGCACACATGGTAGGTAAATATCTTGTGATACTATCTACAACAGTGCCATGTTCTTGCTTTGGGGGGACATTGTCAATAAGAAGCAAGCAGCATTATCTCCTGCAAATGTAAACAAACTTTGTCTGAAAAATTGGCTGAACAAGAAACAGGACTGACTGGACTTGCAAACTCAAAAGTTTTACATTGTTTTATTTTTCAATGCAGTTTTTGGTACCTAATTCTACATTTGTAGGTTCAACTTTAATGATAAAAAATGGCAGTACAGTACTTGTATTAAGTGAACTGAAAAATATTATTTCTTTTATTTTTTACAGTGCAAATATTTGTAATAAAAAAATAAATTGAGCAGTGTACACTTTGTATTCTGTGTTGTAATAGAAATCCATAATTTGAAAATGCAGAAAATATCCAAAAATATTTAAATAAATGCTATTCTATTACTGTGTAACAGTGCAATTGATCGCACAATTAATCACAGTTAAGTTTTTTAAATTATCCAATTAATGTTTTTAATTGCTTGAGAGCCCTATTCCTTCTAATTTAAAGGAATACATTTGGTTGGTGGTGGTCAGCATTTGTGGGCTTTCAACAGAAGATAAACACTTTTGTGAGTGCAATTTAATAATTGTATTTGGTTTAAAGTATACATTAAAACTAGACAAGTGTAAATTTTGATACTCAGTTGGTAAGCATATGAGAACTGCATGACTGGAAGACTTGCACTGAGTAAGACTTCAAATATGTTTTCGTATTTCATGTTGCCACATGAATGAGTGCCCCTCTCTTACGCACTTAGATGGGGTCACAATGTTGCCAAGTGTACTGGCTAAGACCACCCCAATCATTGCTTAAAGCTTTAAAGCAATCCCAAAATAATATGAATTGACTGACAACTAATGAGCACAGTCAGAACAAATATTATAACCAGGCCAGTTTCTGCAATGATTTTAACTCATCCCTTTGATCTTATTGGTTTATGAAAGTGTAACCTCTACAATTAAATATTCAGTACAGAATTATCCTGGTTGGGCATCATCTAGTGTTGTTAATAATAACGCCTTAAAAAGCTGTGCATAGCTGTAAAGGCACTCTAAACTAGGATTACCTTAAATTGCTTTATGTATATACTAGCAGATGTACCTGATGTTGCTTGGGTCTTTATTTGAAGTAATTTTTTGGGGGAGGTGGGGAGGAATAAATGAAAAATGTGCACAATTTATTTCATTGATTGTATTTTTAAAAAATGAAGGCTGGAGAGAAGGTTTGGGGGTAAGGAATAGTAGGAGATGGGTAGCTTAGGCAGAGGGTTGGAAGGTGTTGGGGGGCTCAAGGCAGGGGAGCTCAGTGCAGGGGGAAGGAGGTGGGGTGCAGAAATCAAGGCAGATGGGAAAGTGCAGGACTCAGGGCAGGGGGCTAGGAGATGGGGAGTGTGCTTACCTGGGACACCTATGGCAGTGAGGGTGGCACTGCTTCAGTGGCAGCTCCTCCCATGTGGTCGTAGTAGTATTCCCTGGCCAGTGGCTCCTCCTGAGGGGTTGGGGATGCCAACCCCACAGGGCAGCTTCTCCCAGGAGCGCGTGATCCAGGTCTGCACACACGTCAGGTGGGGACTGGGGTTCCAGCCTGTCTACGGGGTTCAGCCTCTGGCCTGCTGCTGCCCCTGGTGGTCCTTGCTTAGGGGAGTGGCATTTTGTGAGCTGGTCCCGGTCTCCACATGACCCCCTAACCTGCAGCTGGTCTGTGAGGAGTGGTGCTCCAGGGATTATCACCATCTCCAGCCACCCACTCCATCCTTCAGCCTGTTTGGGGTGGTGCTCAAGGGGGCTAGACAGGTTTCATGGTCTGCCCCTGGCCTCCAGTAGCCCCCCCCCCCATGCCTACACGTTGTCTGGGGAGGAGCCCAGGCTCCAGGGGTTGTCCTCCCTCTAGCAGCCTCCCCCCGGCCCCATCCCACAGCCTGCAGGCTGTCTGAAGAGTCCGAGCTCTGAGACTGCCCCCTCCAGTGCTTCCCCGTGGCCTGCAAGCTGTGTGGAGAGGGGGCAGGCTTTGGGGCCTGCACACTCCTCCAGCACCCCACCCACACAGACTACAGGGTCTTCACGTGGTGTGGGGGCAAGCTCTAGCTTTGGGACTCTTTATCTGGTGGAGCCCCAGCCCTGCTGGCCACTCTCATTTGTGCTGCAGCTTCCCCAGTGGCCACTCTCAGTATCATGTCCCTCTTCTCTCTGGCCCATCCCTTTCCATGTTATGCAAAGCATTCCCATTCCTGGCACTTCCCATTTTCCAGGCACAGCCAAACACTGACCTAAGTTAAGTTAGGGCAAGAGGAAGCTGCATACCAAATTTGGTGGTCCTAACTCTTACGGTTTAGGAGGTGTTCTTGAACAAATGGACTCACAGATGCAGAGACAGACACACACACTCTAATATATATATAGATAGATAGATAGATATATGGCATTAAAAACACGCCAAATGTCACAGGAAGCACACTATCAAACTTATCCTTAATGGGTGCATTATAGCAGCCAATCTATTCCTTTCCCCTCTCCCCACCAGTAAACCCTCACTACTGTGCATGTATGATGGGCAGTTTCTTCAAGTGTACTTATGCACATCATCTCTGAAATTCAGTGCTACCTAGTTGGAGCTTCAGGACACATTCCATACAGCAAGTGACTGCATGAAGTTCTTGCCAGTCATTGGTTCAGAGTCTTCACTATTCTGGCAGCACATGAGAATGGCTGGAGCCTTTTTACTGATTGCCAGTTAAGCCCTTAAACCGATAAAAGCTGGAGAATTCTAATAACAGATTTATTGCATTGCATCCAGTGTTGTCCCCTGCTCTTTCTATATTAATATGCTGAGTAGTTAATTGAAAATGTCTGCTTTCATATTCACAAATCTTTTGCTTGTCTTTTTGCAGACATTAGATGCTGTAAAGTTGTCAGTCTCAGAATAACATGCTAAAATGTTATTCTTAAGGTAGTGCCTGGTACTCCTCATTAACCCTGTTGATTGATGCTTATTTGTTTAACTTCACTATATCGCTTGTAATAGGAGACAGGAGGTAGAGGAAAATGTAAAATGTTTGTCAATAATGGTATTTTAAAACTATTTTGAACAACCAGCAGCAGATTTTAAGTGCTTCAATCCTGAGTGACAGTCGAGTTGGTGTCTCAGGGAAGTGGTAAATGGATATGGGCCCAGATCCACACATATTAAGGTTAAATCAGTTAATATTCAGAAGTCTTTCTTTGCAACCATAAGGGCTAGAAACTGTATACATTCATTCTACTGAATCTGAATCTGTTTTGGAGAACTAGCTAAAGACATCAAGTGAACTGGAACTGGAACTGTGGACTGCAAGTTTGACATCAGGGTTAAAAATTGTTAGGGATGTAATTTTTACAAGAGAGGAAAAAGTGATTAGCATGGAATGCAGCATGCAAAAAGAAAGCCTATAGCACATTCATGAAGACACAAACTAAACGAAAGCAAAGCCTGGGAAATCCTTTACTTGCCTGGTATGAACACACAGATTGCTGACATTGTTTTGAAGTATTAATTGTGTCAAATGTATTGATCATATTGGCTCAAAGAACAGTTATATACTGAACAAATACATTCACACTCTTTTTTCTGATATGGTCCCCAAAAGACCTTAGCAAACTATACAAAACTGAGTGAGTTGATGGGAGCCAATTGAGGGCTTATAGGAATGAGGTTTATTATAGTTGGAGCAGAAACAATGGATTGATTGAAGGAGGAGTGAAGGATGATGGAGACTGGAGAAGAGGAGTTTACAGTGGTTCAGGTGAGAGCGAGAACTAAGAGGTGAAACAAACTGTATGCAGTAGGGATGAGGAGGAAGTGATAGAAGCTAGCAATATTGTAGAGAAAGAAGTGATCTCCTTCGGCTTTTCTCTTCACTCCCAGGATCTCACCAAATGTTAAGGCAAATTACCTCATATCTTGCAAGTTTCAGTGGTTTGGAGGGTAGTTGTTAATGATACATAAAGCTGGAAGCAAAGCCTGCATTTTCATTTTTAGCCATAACCCTTGAGAAAGTGGTGGAAAGTCCAGATGAAGATATCACAGAGATATGTGATATAAGCCTGGACCAATGTCAGGGGTAGCGAAGTTTATTTAAGAGTAATTAGCCTGTGGAGATAAAAGAGACTGTGGGAACAAAGTCACCCAAGGGATGACTGCAGAGGGAGATGATGACAGAGCCTGGAAATTCCAGCAGAGGCAGAAAGGGCCAATTAATAGTAACAGTGAAGGAGTTGTCAGCTAGGTAAAGGAGTAAGTAGCCAGTGTCACAGAAACCCAAGGATGAGAGGCTCTTGTGGAGAGGTAGGTGGCTTATGGTGTCAAAGGTAGCATAGCTATTGAGGAAAAATGAGTA
This sequence comes from Pelochelys cantorii, assembly GCA_032595735.1. Lineage (NCBI taxonomy): Eukaryota > Metazoa > Chordata > Testudines > Trionychidae > Pelochelys > Pelochelys cantorii. The sequence continues at coordinate 33,632,477 of CM064331.1, forward strand.
CAGAGAAGTGACCCTACAAGGAATAGACAGTTAATGTGAAAAATGACAAGACAAATTAGATACTTGGCAGTACACCTAAAGGATCTCCTTCAGCTATTGTGGCCACCCACATTGGCAGAGTAATTAGCTCAACTTCCAGTTATGGTGATTAATGGCATTATGAGGGCAGACAGATCTATGTCTATTTATATCATGACTGACATCATAGAATCTAGACAGCACAGCAAAGATTAAAAGAGTCAGTTGCTATCCAGTCGTGGTCTATTCTCTCCTAACTGGTTTAGGTGAGTCCAGTGTAAAAACATATCCCAGGTAAACAAAAGCTTGCCAGCCCTTTAAAAATTGGAGGAGACCTGTGTAAAAAGATGTGTCTTGTCCTGTGCTCTAAAGATGGTGAGAGTCAAATTAATCATAATTGTTAGAAGTATGAGGTATTTGTATTTTGAAACTGCAGTGAAAATATTCTTTACTGAACTTTGGGGGGGATTATCTTTTACCAAAAGAAAAGAAAAGAAAAGAAAAGAAAAGAAAAGAAAAGAAAAGAAAAACCAAACCTTTAATGGTGTGTGTAGTATAGAGAGTGCACTCTTTAACTAGGAATGTTGGGAAAACACGCTCAAGGCTTAGAAATAATGAGCTTCTAATGTGTTTTCTAATCAAAGTATCGGCATGAAATTCACTATTGGAGAATGTCCTATTATCAAGGCAGCAGTGTATCAAAAGTTCACCATGGATATTATTTTTGTCTCTCATCTCTTTATTTGACTTGTCTTCCCCTCCCCCTCCCTTTTAATAATTTTAAGTCAAAAGCACTAGAAACACAAGAAGAACGGTGCTTATCACATTTATTCCAGCTTCCTTGACCAACAGCTATCCCTGTCAGACATAGTTATCTTTGTATGCAATGCTGTTTTGAGCAGAGATTTCATACACACATTTCTCCCTCCCCCCCAGCCCAAGATTTAGGTACCTCATAAATCAAATTGACAAGTCACATGATGATGTTTCATTCCCTATTTTGTCTGTTGGATGCAGAAAGACATGTACAGTAGGTTCCTCAGTGGTGTATTCCCTAACAATAGCACAGCAGTGTGGAGTTCATAGACTATGTCAGACTCTTTCTGGATCGTACCTAAGCAATTCTTATGCCTAAACATTTCCCTGTGACAAAAAGTAGAGGCATGTTCCCACCATTGCTTCTGAATATTCATGACTACTGTGGAACTAGTGGCAATTTAGAAGATTACTTTTTCCTGTCCTTCCCTTTGCTTTACAGGAGAAATAGCGTTTATTGTTGATACACTGATTTTTCTGTTACATTTTGTTCAAAAATTATGCAAATGTATAATTAGTAACACAGACAATTATGGTTCCAGGAATATGGAAGAAAGAAGCAGATTAGTTTTGTTTTATCTTCCCAGTTAAACCAATCAAAGGAATCCAGGTTTTCATATACTTAATTTTTGCTTGCTTTTTGATTATCCAAGTTATATGTGCATTATCAATTTTCATGCAATTTCTCTTCATATTTTATTCAAGAAAACCACCAACTAGTCAGACAAAATTATCACTGATTGTTTTTTCAGACTTTTTCCTCTCACGTATGTCTCTGCATCAGGTCAAACAATGAATGGTAACATTAGCTTTAGTTCGGGAAATACGCATGTTGATTATTGAAGAATTTGGGATTCAAAATATTGTTTCAAAAGTAAATTGTTCACATTCTTTTCCTCCTGTTGTATGTTATGTGATCACGTTTATGCACAAGTGTGCAACTTTACTCAACATGACATGTATACTGTATGTAATGAGAGAACCAAGACGCAAACTCAAAGAGTCATTTCAGAGGGGTTGGAGGTCTTAGCCGTGAAAAGAGGCCAAAGCATTGCTCATGTTCTAGGTTTAAGGATTTTGTTTTATAAGGAACTGATTGAAGAATATTTTTAACTTTCGTAGCCTTTGTATTTTAAGAAAGTAAGACATTTTAAATAGCGAAGGTTGGACATTGTCTTGTATTCACCTTTGAGCTAGCTTGGTAGAATTCAGTCAAAGAGGCTCCTATTGTCTTGCCATACAGAGTTCCACATAAAGGCTAGGTCTATACTAGGGGACAAAGTAGAACTAAGATATGCAACTCCAGCTACATGAATAGTGTAGCTGAAGTGGATGTATCTTACTTAGAATTTCCACAGTATCCCTACTGCGGGAGGTCGATGGGAGAAACTCTCCTGTTGACTTCCCTTCCTCTTCATGTCTAGGTAGAGTACTGGAGTTGATGGGGGTGTGATCAGTGGTCAATTTGGCAGGTTCCATATTAGACCTGCTAAATCAAACTCGAGAGATCAATATCCACAGCATTGAACTCCTGGTAAGTGGAGAAAAGGCCAGTGTCCTTTTTGTAATTTAGTGTGCTGTATGAAGGTGTGAGACCGATGGCAATGTACAGGACCAAACATTTCACAGTAAACCACTGTCCTATCCAGCTCTGCCAATGCTTCTCTTTACCTTACTGCCTGGGATGCTCCAGGAATGGGAAGGCAGACCAGTTCCACGAGCTACTTCTCTGGCAAAGAATATATCTTTTCTTAGGTTGTCAGTATCAATATTTATATAGTTTTTGCCGTAACAGGTACTATCAAAGTGCAATATTAAAAAAATCAGTTAATTACAAGCTATATATTTGTAAGGTTATATTTTTTATATTAATTTCAGCCATCTCTCTTGATGACGTCCATCTTAAAGGATATTTTGTGTGGTCCCTCCTTGACAACTTTGAGTGGACTTGTGGATACAGCTGTCGATTTGGACTCTTCCATGTTGACTTTGAAAACCCAGTTCTCCCTCGTGTTCCTTACAGATCAGCAATAGAATACGCCAAAGTTATCTCCAACAACAGACTTGCAAAATCAGCTGAAGAGCTGTGATGATCTGCCATTCGGTACCTACAGCTGTCTCCTTTCTAAGAAGCTATATGTAATTTTTTTTAAAACAGAATAGTTTAGAAAATGCTGACTAATCTGGGGAGGGAGGTTGTATATTAACTAACCTGACAGGTTCAGTTAGGAATACATGGTTTTCTTTATGTAAGCAGGAAGGAAATAAAATAAAGTGCAAGTTACTTTGCAGTGGATTTGGCAACTATGTTTTAAACTGTATGTTTAAAGGAACTTTTGTCAACTTCAAATCTAATCAGTTTTAAATATAAGCTAAAAGTAGTTTCACCTGCCTAAGACTTTCCTGTCAGCTCTTGTAATTTTACAGCCACTTAGTCCTGTATTCGTATGCTTTTCTTTGTCCTGAGGGTGTGAAAGCCCCAAACAAGCAAAGGAAAAGGATTGTAGTGAAAACAATTCTACAGAAAGCATTAACAAATGAAGAAAGCAAATCAACAAAAATATAAGGGATTTATACATACACTCCTATAAGGGGAAGAGAGGGACCCAGGCTTGCCCACTATTCTAGGTTTCAGCACAGGGACCCTCTGGCGGCTGCTTTGTCCCGCCCCCCTTCACTCTCCCTTATTTGCCTCCTGTTCACTGGACCACTTCCCCTCTGCCTCTTGCACCTTCCTGGCCCCTGAATCAAAGCCAGCAGCCTTGCAGATATCAGGCTGGAGCCTCAATCCTACTCCCCTGAGCCTGCCCATCACTGCTCTTTCTCCAAAGTGCTTCTCTGGGAACCAGTCCTTCACCCTCTCTGGTCAGGCCCCACCTGCGCACTTCACTGCTGAGCAGCTCCTTATAACCAAGGCTGCCCCAGCAAAAGCTGTTCTCTGACTGGCTTCTTACAAGCCTCTCCCCTTTCCAGCCAGAGCGGGTCAGCTGTCCCATGACAAATCCCTTCTAATTTCTTTTCAGTTAGAGTAATCTTACAAATGTGGGGTTAGATTGTGACTTGTACTGCACACTCATGCAGAAAAATAAGATCCTGTCTAGCACTACTATGCAGCGATACCTAAATCATGAATCTGGATGCACGCTGCATTTGCTTGTCCCCCAACAGAGTAGGTGGATGAGAAGGAGTGCAGGGCGAGTTGGACCCAGCCTCCGCCCCTCAATGTCAAGCAGCACAGCTAAACCAGTGTGAGGGGTGTAGCCACAAATTACTGCCCCCACTTTCTCCAGGAAAAGGGGAAGCAGCATGGGAATGGCACCTCTTTGAAGCATAGTGCCTCCAGGGGTTCTGCACCAAGCCTTGTTCAGGCTGTACCAAATGGTAAAATTTGGCTTATGGTAGGTAAAAAATTGTCAGACAGAAATATGAATCTTTAAGTTGATGGTATCCCTTTAAAATGTATTCATGTGTCTTTGAAAATCTGTCAGTATTCTTGTGCTGTAACAAAGCTCACATCAGAGCCAAAGAAAAAAGACCTGCTATAGCAAAGGGTTCAGTGTACAATACCAAACAGCCTTACGCCTCTAACAATGAGGATAAAAAAGCTGAAATTGCTCTTTATAAAAAGGAAGCATTTGCAATAGGAAAAGTAATATGAAAAAACGTAAACCTTTCCTAGAAACGAAACACACAGCTCTGATGCTTAGATTAAAAACAAGTTGTTTTACTCATACATATGATGCGTACAATGTGCAGCTGTTCACAAAAGACTTAATATATAAACGAGTAAGATTGCTGGCTTTCTTCCTTTTTTATTATAAAAGCCACGTCTACTTTACCTGTTCCACTGTTACAACTATGTGCTCCGGTAGGATTAAGACTTTATTTTTCTCTCTTTGACATTTTTATTGACTGTGTAGGGAAGAGAGAGAAAGAGAGAAACTAATAACACTTTGCTCTTACTCTGTGTAGTGTCTTTCATTCAAGGATCTCTAAGTGCTTTTGAAAGAATGGGTGCAGTTATTATGTTTTCCATTTTACAGATGGGGAAATAGATTAATCAAGAACAAGAATTTTATATTCAGCTCTTATACCGAAGTTAAATCTTAGACTTGCGTTCTCTTTTCCCTTATGCCTCCGCTCTAGGTTGCCAGCTTATCAGGATCTAACATGCAAAGTTCAATATAAAATTTAAGTTGCAATAACTTTTGAATATCTGCTTAAAATCAATTTATATGAAAAATTAACCTCTTGGCCTTTGACATTATCGATGGAAGGCTCGAGCTCACCAACTGCAATGTGAGGCTTGTTGGCAGCAGCAGCTTTCAGAGGAAAGTTGGGATCACAATTATGTTCCTTTGGTGTGATTTTTCTTTCCTTGCTGTGGAAGAAACTTCTTTTATATTTTTCTCTTTTCTCTTCTGCTGCTTTATTTTAACTTGCATCTGTTTCAAGGAGCAATTTATTCACTTTCTTGTTTGCAGTAGACATTTTTTCTTGAATTTTTCAGCATTGCTAACATCAGAGTAACTCCACCAGTGGTGGAAATGTTAAGAACCCTAGTGTAGACAAGGCACCACTGGCTACCAGCATTTTTACTGCAACATAGCATAGACTGATATAAAATCCTTGTCTACACTCCAAGCGTTGCCATAATTGGCTGTTATATTGGTTCCAGGGGACCGCCAGCATCTAGCACAAGCTACAAGATTCTCCCGAGTTATTCTGCATTCACTTTAGCTTCAGCCAAGGAGATGGGTCATAAACTTTTGTGGCTAAAGTCTGTTGCTTATCAGTGTTATTTACAGCACAGGCATGTTTGAAACATGCCAGGCCAGGGGAGAGTCCTGAGGAGTCCTTTCAACCAGGCTTCCTAATGAAGTAAAAGCCAACTACAGAGTATGATCTAACATCACACTCAAGCATATTGTATAAGAAGGACTGTGTGCATCTCCTGATATTCATGCAAGGTGAAGAGATAGGGCTCTAAGGCGCATTACGACAACAACCCACCTAATATAATTGAATCAGCATTTTTATTAGGAACTAACCACTTCTGCATCATGCTTGATAGTTCCACTTAAACACATAAACAGTGAAATGTCAGTGAGATTCTCAGCAATCCTTTTTTAATACTTACATGCAGTGTACAGGCTTTTTGAGTCAGTGGTTTTGGATCTAGATCCCTGAGTAGGTTTATTGCATGCTTCAAGTCTGTTAGTTTGGGTTTCCTGCTTTTGCAAAATGAGATTATTGGCTTCCCATAACAGGAGATCCTTCATCTAATCCATACAGTCAGGGATAGCATTATTTTCTATTGTAAGGGATTTACTTGGATTTCTGGGATGTCAGGCCTTTACTACTGTGTTCATGGTATATTTGCCTGATTTATTTATTTAGTGTGTGCAGCCTGCCTAATGAACATAATAAATAGGAATTCTATATGGTATTACACAATCTTTCTGGGACTGACCACTCCAACATAGTGAGATAATTTTTCCTTCAATTCTTGTTGACTCATAAATCTGAAACTATTACTTTCCATCCTCCTTTGGTTATAACTGTCTCAGCATGTGCATATGCACACTGTGATAGGCATTGTCTAGCACTCTGCTTGCATAGGTAATAAAAGCATGACACATTTCATTTCCAGTTTTCAAAAAGCCCCCCAAAAATTCTCAGTGGTCCTGATTTTGCCCTGATGTGACACAATACATGCCCTCAAATTGCACTGTTACAAAGTATATTGTAGAATTGAGCCCTGTCTCACCAGAAAAGTGCTGTAATGGTAGCCTAAAAAGGGAAGTAGGGCTCGTTTGTTGTTTGCCTAGATTATAGTGTGGTCACTAAGGCCTACTCTACACTAGACCAGGCAGGTTGGCTTAGGGTACACCATCCAGCTATGCAAAATGCACACAGTCCCATCGGCTTCCCTTACTCACAGAATGAGGAGTACACAATGCTGTCAGGAGATGCCCTCAGCATATGATTTGGGGGTCTACACTAGACCCGCTAAATCGAACGCTAAAAGATTGACCTTTTAGAGGGTCATTCTTCTCCTTAGTGTAGACAAGCCCTAAGGGTGCTCTGCCATGCTATTATATGAAAGTCACTTTGAGCCCATGGTACATTTCTGGATGTCTTTCATGTTCACTTTAAGATACCCTAAGTTACATGGGATAGAGGGTTGAACAGCCCTAATGTTAAACTGGATTTACATTAAAAAAAACAAGGTAAAATAGGAATAATTAATTTTTATTTAATGTTTTGTGCTTTGTCAGTTATCGATATCTAATTGCACAGTGAAAAGTTCTTAAATCGCATTTACTCAAAACTAATATATATATTGTTTATTTTATTTGTGCTTTTTTACCCAATGTAACTTCCTTGTTACATTTTACAGCATGTTTTATTACCACTTACCTATTCCTCCTGTAGTACTGGACAAGATGGAGATATTTTCTTGCATTTAATTAGGGCATTGGTGGAATGTTATTTTATTCTACAGGGCATATTTGCAAGTTTTACAACATTACAAATGGGCAAAAGAAATAAATAGTTTTCAAAATGTTTGCAAAAGAAATTAATAGTTTTCATTGTAAATAATAGATTCTATCACATTTGGTCTACCAGGTGAAATAAATATTCTGAGTGCTGGCATGCAGGCTTACTGAAAGTGCAGTGACCATCTGCATCTCTCTGTTGGGCTTTAAAGGCCAGTTCTCCCTTCCAAAGATTTATAATACAAAGGGCAATTCACTAATTAGTACTGTAAATTAGTGTTGCCATGAGGTTAAAATAAAAAAAAAGTACAGCCCCTGCAGTATTTCAATTAATGTTATTTTTAATTGCTTGTATTAGCATTTGAGAACAAGATTGATTAGCTTTTGACCGCCAAAAAAACAGAACTTAAACAAGTTAAATACTGAAATGGAAGATGTTAATTATACTTAAATATCCATAGATGCTGTACATAGAAATTTGGAAGGTCATCTGAGTGCTAGTGATCGTGTGTTTTATTTTTGTTTTATTTAAATGAAAACTTATATGTTAGGGGAGAGCCACATCTATTTTTCACATTATTTTAATTGATCACAGTAATTAACATCTCCAAAATCACTCTAAAACCAAAACAGCTTTACTATTGCATCTGTTTATTGAAAGTAATTGTAGAAGTTGCTGAACGTTAAAATGATTAGTTAATTCTCAATTTGTGATTAAAGCTGCCAGTATGAAAACTCCCATCAAAGCTCTCATGAGTGATCCTTTTTAAGATCTGTAGTCAGTAAGACATTTAAGCACCTGTTTAGTCCTATCAAAGTCAGTGGGGGCAGATCTTCAACTGCCTCCACTGACTTCAACAGAGTGATCACCTTTTATACCCACTCAGGATCTGCCTCATTAATGGGATTTACCACATGCTTTGTAGAACTGGGGCTAACTCCTTATACATGAAAAGCCTTGTTCACTGGGAGCTGAAAATGCCTGTCCACAAATGAAGAATATGAATCTTGCCATGGGACTGAAAGACTGAGGTGTTAATTGACACCGTTGGTGTGTATTCTCCATCCCCATCTTGAGTCACTTGCTTGTGTGTTCCTGTTACATCTTGTCTTTAGATTGTGCATATGCTTCAGGCTCGAGGTTTATTTCCAGCTTGAGGAGACATACCTGTGCTAGTTCTAACTCAGCTACTGAATTAAAAATAGATCTCCAGCGCCTGGTGTCATAGTGTGATATTGTAAGAGGGTGCAAGGCAATGCCACTGTCCCATCCCACTACGTAGCAGTGCGGGAGGAAAGCAGAACTTTCCACACTTTCTTACTGGTTTCTAACTTTTTTCAGATAAAAAAAAAAAGGAGAGAAAAAGGGGAGAAAACTCTGAAAATCCGGATACCTCAAATGGAAAAACAAGTATAGAATCATAGAACCATAGAGCTGGAAGAGACCTCAGGAGGTCATCAAGTCCAGCCCCAAGGCAGAACCAATCCCAACTAAATCAACCCAGCCAGGGCTTTGTCAAGCCGAGACTTAAAAACCTCTAGGGATGGAGATTTCACCACCTCCCTAGGTAACCCATTCCAGTGCTTCACCACCCTCCTAGTGGAATAGTTTTTCCTAATATCCAACCTAGACCTCTCCCACTGTAACTTGAGACCATTGCTCCTTGTTCTGCCATCCGTCACTACTGTGAACAGCCTTTTTCCATCCTCTTTGGAACCTCCCTTCAGGAAGTTTAAGGCTGCTATCAAATCCCCCCTCACTTTTTTCTTATGCAGACTAAACAAACCCAAATCCTTCAGTCTCTCCTCATAGGTCATGCGCTCCAGCCCCCTAATCATTTTGGTCACCCTCCGCTGGACCCTCTCCAGTGTGTCCACATCCTTTCTATAATGGGGGGCTCAGAACTGGACACAATACTCCAGATGTGGCCTCATCAAAGCCGAATAAAGGGGAATAATCACCTCTCTGGATCTGCTGACAGTGCTCCTTCTAATGCACCCTAACATGCCATTAGCTCTCTTGGCTACAAAGGCCACTGTTGACTCATATCCAGCTTCTCATCCACTGTAATCCCCAGGTCCTTTTCTGCAGAACTGCTACTTAGCCATTCGGCCCCCAGCCTGTAACAATGCTTGGGATTCTTCCGTCCCAAGTGCAGGACTCTACACTTGTCCTTGTTGAACCTCATCAGGTTTCTTTTGGCCCAATCCTCTAATCTGCCCAGGTCACTCTGGACCGAATCCCTGCCCTCCAGCATATCTCCCTCTCCCCCTAGCTTAGTGTCATCTGCGAACTTGCTGAGGGTGCAATCCATTCCCTCCTCCAGGTCATTAATAAGGATGTTGAACAAAACCAGTCCTAGAACAGATCATTGGGGCACTCCACTAGAAACTGACCGCCAACCTGATGTCGAGCCGTTGATCACTACCCGTTGAGCCCGACAGTCTAGCCAGCTTTCTATCCATCTTACAGTCCATTTATCCAATCCATATTCCCTTAACTTGCTGGCAAGAATATTGTGGGAGACCGTATCAAAAGCTTTGCTAAAGTCAAGGTATATCACATCCACCGACTTCCCCATATCCACAGAACCAGTTCAGTTACCTCATTATAGAAGCTAATCAGATTGGTCAGGCACAACTTGCCCTTAGTGAATCCATGTTGACTATTCCTGATCACTTTCCCCTCTTCCAAGTGCTTCAAAATGGATTCCTTGAGTATCATTTTTCCAGGGACTGAGGTAAGACTGACTTGTCTGTAGTTCCCTGGATTGTCCTTCTTTCCTTTTTTAAAGATGGGTACTACATTTGCCTTTTTCCAATCATCCGAGATCTCTCCTGATCTCCACGAGTTTTCAAAGATAATGGCCAAAGGCTCCACAGTGACATTTGCCAATTCCCTCAGTACCCTCGGATGCATTAAATCCGGGCCCATGGATTTGTGTATGTTTAGCTTTTCTAAATAGATCCTAACTTGTTGTTTCGACACCAAGGGCTGTCCACCTTCTTCCCATATTGTGTTGCCTAGTGCATTTGTCTGGGAGCTGACCTTCTCTGTGAAGACAGAGGCAAAGAAAGCATTGAGTACTTCAGCTTTTCCCACATCATCTGACACTAGGTTACCTCCATCATCCACATCCTCTTAGTTAGAGGGCCCCACACCTTCTCTGATTACCCTCTTATTGCTAACATGCCTTTAGAAACCTTTCTTGCTATCCTTCACATCCCTTGCTAGCTGCAATTCCAGTTGTGCTTTCACCTTCCTGATAAGTCCCCTGCATTCTCGAGCAATATATTTATACTCCTCCCTAGTCATCTGTGTAAGTTTCCACTTCTTGTAAGCTTCCTTTTTGTGTTTAAGCTCACCAAGGATGTCCCCGGTAAGCCAATCTGGTCGCCTACCATATTTGCTTTTCTTGCTGTGCATCGAAAAGTAGTTTATGTCCCCAAAACTGAAAGGAAGATACAGTGTTTTATGTTAAAGTAAAACAAAATAATGGAAATTTCAATACAAGCTCAAGAGTTTGTTTCAAAATGTTCAGCTGGGAAATTAAAAAAAAATACACTGAAATCAACATTTTCCCAAGAAATGTTTGATATTGAGAAACTTATATTTTCAAAGGGTAAATATTTTCAATATTTTCATGAAATTTTTTGACCACCTCTGTTAAAGCTGGAGGGGATATTTGTCAATTTATCAAAGGATCAGGGTAGAGTTTTATTTTGTTTTTTAATATTAGAGGAAATATTTTAGATTTAATTTGATGAAATAATGAGACTGTGGATCACATGAGAAACAGTGATTGCAAATAGTTAAGGTTGTAAAAATCAGTCAAACTTTTTATGTACATAAATGAACAAATTCAGTATTCCCAATTAATACACTAAAAAAATTCCCAACATAGTGTCCAGCAGAGAATTTGATAATTCTTAAATGCCGCTTTTGAATTTCTAGATGCAGTTCAGAAGTCAAATAGGTTACTGTGTTTCATTGCTAGAGAAGCAGATGATAAATCAAGCTAGATAGAATTAATACTGTCTACTTACTATTTATATACTCACCTGGATTACCATATTCGGTAGTGATCACCTTATTTTAGGATATAATTGTCCTTAGTGGCATATAATACACAACACAAAGTATGATAAAGCTTTAAATATCACGTTTATCATCTTTCCATTTTTTTAAGCTTTAACAAACCCATTCAGTTTTAAAAATAATTATCTTTGAGGATTTTTTAAAAAGAAGTTGTACATGTATTTGTACAATAGTTAACAAATAAGCTGTGTACTGGTACCAATAAATGGGGGTCATCCATCAAGAAAGGAGAACAACCTTAAAAATGTTGGCATTTTCCCACAAGAGATGTGGTATTCTCAAGAATATAGCACTGAAAGTACTTGAGGTTTTTTCCTTTGTGTTCTTTATACATGCTTTACATTTGGACTTCATTAGTGACACATAAAAAATATACCTTAAATATAATTATTTTGCTTTTCGTTACACTTTTATTGTATCTAGAAGTACAATGGTTTTTGCTTCCATCCTGCTCTGCTCGCCACCAAAAATACATCTGTGCCACAAAAATGGAATAATTCTTTCTCAGTGCTATATAAGGGTTGTTCTTTCCCTCTTCCACAAACTCTTAAGTCATTTACCCTCTCTGCATCCTCATCTGTAAAAATGGGGATAAGAATACTTACTTCAGAGGGACCACCCTGGGGATTAATTAGTAAGGTGCTTTGTAAATGTAACATACTACATTATAGACAGAAAGTCTTACAACAGTGAAGGTTGTAACTAATTTTCCATTCAGTGCAGTTTTGATATGTCCACATCCTTAATTCCAGCAAACAGACATGAAATTCACTCAGAATGATTAGTGGGTGAGAATATATCACCCTCTGGTTGCTGACACCCTAAGGATAATTGTCCTACTATGACAAATGACTATGCTCCTTAACCTCAAGTTCTCATGGTTTATAGTTTGAGAAAGGGGAACAAATACTAGGAAAGAAACTGGTGAATGGGAAGATGAGGATTACTCAGCCATTGTTGACTCTTTAACGCACCAGCAGACCCTTGGGAGGAAGATGATACAGGAGTACAAAGCATTCTTACTTCTATCAGAGGTGAAATAAGAATCAGACTTTTCCTGTAGCAGAATTTTGCTAATACCTTTGACCAGCATTGTTTAAACAGCATGGCATTTCTCTGCTGAGAAGCCATTTCTTCCTGATTTTGCCTTGCCAGTGGGAAGGAAACCTGTAAAGAATGACCTTCTCACAACATGTACTCCATACATATAGAGACAGACCTTAGGAACCAATATGCTGAATATTACTGCTAGCAGTGTTATGATTTAGGAGCTGCCACTCTGGAAATCCAACCTCAAGCCTTTTCATGTAGTTGGCTTTACATGCCTTTGTATATTAAGCCAGAGTGTCATGCAGAACTGAAAACATTTTATTTACCACTATAGCTGCAATAAATGAGACTGTGATAGGAATTTTACATTATGTTTTCAGTTTTCTTGTAAATGTGCTTTTACTCATAAGATATAATATACAGTTTTCATTCCTTTAATGGACTGTGAATGGATTTGCTTGCACTGTAGAAGCAGTAAGAGAGAGGCTTTGAGTGAGAATGACAGCTTTCTTGCAATTGCATTTTTTACAGCAGAATGGGTCATGGAAAACCTTGCAAATCCTATACATGCTGATAAAAAATTCTGCTATGATACTACCTGATACCAGACTTCACCTTATTGACTCTAAATTACATTTAATCCTGTTAGGATCACCTTTATTGAAAGACAAAGGCACACTTTATGATGACACTGAAAAAGGGTTCGGGAGCTGAGAACAGAATGGCAGAATGTGAACCCTTTTAAAACATTCTTACACAGTAACTTTCCAACATTGTCATGCTGCATGGGGCTTCAGCTGACAGTATTGGGGAGATTTGTACAAGTAATTCTTTTTGCACAGGAAGTACATTCTGTACCACACAGGATAATACATGATGTGCCCAGTGAGCTGTAAGCCATAGGCCATTCTGTTGGAGATGGTGCAATTTGATTAACGGAGATACCTTTCAGGGGGGAAAATACTGTTGTGCACAAATTAAAATAACATGGCTGCAGGGAAAATATCTATATTGAAGACTTTAGAGATAGAATGCATAATAAAAGTCTTGTCACATTAGGCTCCAATGATATCGGAGTCTTTTATTACAGTTTACAGGGCTTTCTTTACTGAACTTTTTTATTAGAAATGAATTCTGGTTTGGATACTAATTTGAAGCATTTGTAACTATGCCAAAGTACACTTTTGTTCTTGTTGTGAAAATATGGGGAACAAAGGTCTACATATCCCTGCTGCGGCAAGTTTACACCTATCATGATTTATATCATTTAAAAATCCTATTCTTGCTAATGCATTGCAAAGGTACATTCCCTTGTAACGTTACTGCTACAAATAATATTAATATCTTTGTTTTTATATGACACAAAATATTATTTAATCTAGTACCTCATTTTGCAATATATTAATTAAAAGTGTTGAATAGGGAGAAAAGTCTGTCTACACAAATGGTGTTCATTTTCAATGTGACAGTTTTCACAAGTTGCAAGAAACATAACATTTGAACAGATAATGTCACATATAGCATTATTCGGATCATGTGATCTTCTTATTGCTTAGACAGCAGTTGCAAATTTAGTGCTTATGCTACATTTCACTAATACTTTGACAATGAAGAGCATGAGAAATGGTCATGTGTGAAATGTGTGAAAGTTGTGTCGTGCAAGTAAATAAAGGCCCTGTTCATGAGCCTGTGATAGTAACATTTATTCTGGAATTAAGCAGTAATGAAATATGGGCTCTGCTTTGTGCTCTAACATAACATGGGGTTACAATGCAAGGCAACTCTTTCATTACCAGTATTAGGAAATGGCTAAAATATTTAGCTTCCCCTCCCCCATTTTAAAAAGACAACTTCTAAGAAAGATAAAGAAAGAGATCATTATTGAACAGTGGTCTGAAATCTCAGTAGTTACCAGACATTTAGATAGCCAACATTTTATGCTGTTACATAATAGTAATAATCAAAGCATTTCTTAGTAAAGGGACACAATGTAATTTGTTCTATATCTTTACCTATTATAGGCTTGACTGAAAAGCCAAATAATTCTACTCAGATTTTAAACTTCACCCCTCGCCATGCTGTCTGAGATCCTAGGAATGGTGGGCGCCTTAAGCAAAATGACTAGAATGTGTTATAAGTGATTCCTTCTCCATTTCTCTTTGTAAGGGTAGAAAATGCATATGGGTGGTTAATTTATGTGCTTTGAACTTTAATTTGTGAAGTCATGGCCAAAGAGTTGGCCTTGAATCAAAAAGCAGTGCTCAGCCTATGCAAAAATGGTTTCCTACTTATTCTAATAATTCCTAGAGGTCCCACATGAAACTAGGTCCCCAATGAGCTGCTATACAAACATAGAGACATTCCCTATCTTAAGGAGATTCCAACCTAAATTGACAAGACAAAGCATGAGAGGAGAGTCAGAGGCACAGAGAAGTGAAGTGACTTTCCTGAGGTCAAATCACAGGTCAATGGCAGGAATATAAACCCAGATCTCCTGAGTCACAGGCTGCTGTCCTATCCATTTGACGACACCGACAGGGTTTCTTTTTTGTTTGTTTGTTTGTTTGGATTGTTTTTATTAACTTGTTTTTCCTGACTGCTGATGCATCCTCAGTAGAACTGGTTGGAAAAGGGGGAGTCAGTGGAGGGAGAGGGGAATTCACAAATATTTATGAATTCTTTCCTTAAGAGTCTGTAACTTTTGATTTTGAAATGCCATTGAATGACAAGCTCTAGTCTTTAGTTTTCTATATGTTAGCCTAAAAATGTCCACTTGAACGTCAAGTTTTCATTTTTATTTATACATGATTCTGGACTCTCGCCTCTGATTTCTTATTTACTTTTAAAATACTGGAAAGAAACTACCATCCTTGATTATAAACAGCATTTTTTTCCCCAAGGCCAGCTTAGAAAAACATCTGGACTCACCAGAGATTTACAAGGACTGAATCTAATCTCAGTCAAGCTGATGTGAATCAGGAGTAACCCTGTGGAAGTCAATGGAGTCAAACTAGTGTAAGAACTGTGAAGTTTAAAGCCATACAATTGCAATCAGAATCAGGCATCTGTTTTCCAACAATCCTAGGAAACAGGAACCAGCTGTCCTAATTACAGTCACCTCTATGACAAGGAATAAGGCTGAAGAAACCTGTGTTTCTATTGTATATAATTCAAGGAATTATACTTCCTTCTAGAGTGATGAACTCTTGCATAAGGAAAATAGCTGAGGTTAGACAAATTATATGGCATAAATTGTGGTTTACTGAAGATCGAAGTAAGCAATTTAAGCCAATTAGATATATGCTACAAGTAATTCTACTATGTGCTTTATAAGTGATATTTTTACTCTCTTGACACACTCTATATATTCTCTTGCTACAGCTATTCAAATGGGTTATGACTTTCTTTTCTAAAAACAGTAAAATAAGAGTGTCTCAGCCTCTGGCAGCTACAAATGAGGTCCAATATTTTTACTGCTGTCAGCTACCCAGTGTGATCTATCTTTAGTCAAAGCAGCATACCAGCCATGCTGTGCAGTAGCTCAACAAAAAATACAAGATTTCAAGCTTATGCCAAAATTTTAAGTTGTATTCACCCTAGAGTCACATCTATGGAATGTGCTGGGAGAACGGCAAAACATACTGCCTCCTCTATGGGGTATCAAGGAATCCTTTATCTAGCTATTACCACTCATAGGCTCTATCACTTTCAGATGATGACAGAAAATCATTGAAACTGAAGTCCCTACTGTCCAACAGTGACAAAGAAAACATCCCAGTGTATCAGTTGTCTTGTAGCAATTGTCACTGGGCACTGACAGCATGCAAAGTGTAGTGTCATCCTAATTATTAAAAGATCCTTTAGACAAACCTGTTTTTCCCAGTGGTACTTGGTGTCAATTTTTTTTTATCAAGTTTTCTTTATTAAATTGAGAAAAATATTGCCATACTGAGATGCATAGGTATTTCATAGCATTCCCAGGGAAAAGAAAAACAACAACAAAACCCAGAAAAGCAGACAAAATGTGTCTCTATGAGAATGAGATACCTCATTCTCTTTTGATTTAAAAACTTCCCATATGGAAAGTTTTTCTCAGAATGTTAACAAAAAAATTGAAAAGTGAATGCATTGGCTTTTTTTAATCTGTATTATCAAAGGCTACGGTTGGTTTTGATTCAGTCTTTTCTTTTTCCCGATGAAATGTTTCATGTTGTAATGTAATAGAATTGATAAGATCTGAGACACTGACTTTTAATGGAATTTCATTTTTTTTAAAAATAGGCACATAAAATGTCTCCATAATAAACTTAATTAGAGAAAATAGAAGATTGTATTATTTCACCCTTAATACAAAGAACTGGATAATTAGGATGATGTGATATGCAGATTGACTGAAATTCAACCCTCCCTGCACAAAACTGAAGTAATTGGGCCTCGCGTGAGGAATTCTCCAGGGCTGAAAGACAGACTTCACAACCCAAACCTTTAGACTTACTACAGAGCTGCACTTTATAGCCGCATGCACAATGGCCATATTTACAGTATGATCTTCCCCTCTACGTCTAGACTGCATTACTATTTTGGGATATCAGAAGTATCCCAAAATAGCAATGCCGTGTCCAAGGAATATGTCTGCTATTTCAAAATTTTTTTTGAAATAACGGACATGCTCTTTTGCCATCCCTGTAAACTTCGTTCTAAGAGGAATAAGGGATGGCTCGAAAGAGCACTTTATTTCAAAATTTGGTGCCGTGTAGATGCGCCAAATTTCGAAATAGCCTCTTTCGAAATTAAATAAAAAAAAGATATGCAATTTGCATAGCGCAAATTGCGTATCATTTTTTGATTTTAGAGTGAAGTCTAGATGTAGCCTAAGGTACCTGGGTGATACTTTTGTGCCTTTGGATCTGAGTAACTGAAGATCTAATAAGCTTGCCTCTACTGCTTTTACTTATGACCAACATGAATATCTGCCCCTTCATGGCTCTGAGGACTGCACAGACCTCTTGCATGTCTGCTCTTGTTCACTCCATGAAGGGGCACTGCGGGCTAAAAGTGGTCTAGCTCACTCTGCATGTGACACTTCTTATTTTGGGGCAACTTCACTGTAATTAAGAAATTATTAAAACCAAGATAAAGAACATTATGACAAAGATCTCTTGTTTTGTCTTTTTACAATTTCACCATGTTGGTGAAATCATTTGGGCCAGATCCCCAGGTGAAGTGACTTAATGCTG
Organism: Pelochelys cantorii; assembly: GCA_032595735.1. NCBI lineage: Eukaryota > Metazoa > Chordata > Testudines > Trionychidae > Pelochelys > Pelochelys cantorii. The sequence goes on from CM064331.1 coordinate 33,650,200, forward strand.
CTCCATTGCTTTCAGTGGCTTTAATGTGTCTCACTAAATGTTATTGTCAAGGTCTTTCTATTTTATAGTTTCCAGTCAAGGCAGTTGAAATACTGTACATGTCAATGCCCCTACCAACTAACCACTTTTACTGATAAAAAGAATCAAAACCTTTCAATCAATCTGAAACCAGTTTATTCCTGAATGTATTGTAAACTGCATTGTTCAAAACTGCACTTTTATGAATGAACCAGTTTCTGATTTGCTGAAGCACAGAACAAATTAATTTTCTGATACAATCAAAATGAAAGGTAGTTTTTCAAAACTCAAAGGGCAAAATGCAGCTCTGTATTCAATATCTGTACAAGCACTTAAAGGGGTCTTAACAGATGCATGAGACTTTCTATATGTATTGTCTGTATTGGAGTGAAATTTACAGCACTTGATTAGCTCACTAAGTTACATTAGTACCATTAATTATAAACTAGGGTTTTGACTGTTCAGTTTCTTTTTATTGTTTCTATTATCTCATGCTGTTCTCTGTCTTAAGATTGATGAAAATTTAACAGTGTCAAAAATGGTATGCTCTTAAATTGTGCCTTATTTGTTGAAAAATTTCAGTCAATGTTTTAAAATAAATGTTTTACATGATTTATGTATTAAGATTCCCAATACTAAAATTCATGAGAAATTGTATATGATAAACCAGTGTGTGAGGATTTGTAGAAAAGATAGTTAAGGAAACATATTTCCATTTCAAGCATCGAAATATTTGTTATAAACAACAATACAAGTGTATTGAGAATGATGAAATGTGTCTCATTTTTCTTTCACACTGACATGCCTAAGATGGCTCTTGAATTCATTTGAAATTAATTTGGTTTCTGTGGAATACTGCATTGTCAGATTTCCCCAAGTGATCCCAATAGTTTATTTATTTCATTGTTCTGAATCTTATAACCTTGGTTGCTACAACACATAGCATATGATTTACCAAACCTTCCCATACTAACATGTGGGCACATCCTGAAACTACCAGACTAGATAGTTGGTCTCCCCATCTAGTTGCAAAGACCCACAATGCTGACAGAGGTTAGTGAAGTCCATGACATTAGTCAAACCACCTATCTTCCCATGCTTGTCATTGGCACAGAAACAATGTTCCTTTGTGTCACAGATTCTCACAAAAAAAATCCACCAGACCGACCTCTTGTGTATTCTTACTACACTATATTGCCTGGTCTACACTAGACCAGAAAGATCGGCTTAAGATACACAACTCCAGCTATGTAAAATGCGTAGTTGGAGTTGACTTACCTTAAACCAAGCCTTGGTGGTGTCCACACTGTGGGTGTGTCTAAACTACACCCCTCTGCCGACAGAGGGATGTAGATTAGGCACATCGCTATTGCAAATGAAGCGGGGATTTAAATATCCCACGCTTCATTTGAATAGAAATGGCCGCCGCTTTTTGCCGCCGCAGCACTTTGCCGGCAAAAAGTGGAAGTCTAGACGGGGATCGGTTGACAAGGAAAGCCTTTTCCGACCGATCCTGTAAACCTTGTTCTGAAGCGTTCATCTTCCGGTAAGTATAGATGTGCCTTAAGTAAGCACCTTTTATTATCCTCTCTCAAAGGCCCCATTACTGTATATTTCCTCTTGATGGCTTGTTGGCTTGTGTAGATGTCATTCAGTTTAGCGTGCAGCTATATCTACAATAGTATCTTCAATGGCCCTACGAAGTGTTAATACACTCAGCAATCTCTCAGGCACAGCACTATGAATTGGTCCAAGATCTAGTTCATTTATTTCTGTATTGTTTGGGTCTCAGGCTTGAACCAGTCAGTTGCCAAGTTTGTCAGGTGTCAGGCAAAGGAGTAAAGCCACATTTCTAAAGAAAGGGGGTCACCTTTAAACCACTAAGTGGAATTTCTGAGGAATCCCAAATCAGCTTCATGGTCTCCATCTATAGCAATATCCTCATCTATGGTCTGATAGGTGGTTTGTGCATGCACCTTAGGAAGCCAGGTAGAGATCAAAGCTCCCACTGAGCTGTAACAACTACACACTCTTAAATAAATAAGTCTCTGGGTTGTCTTCTGATCCTAGCTTGGACAGGAAATGTCTAGCTTACTAGCAGCATCAATGATGAATAACTTCCTGGAACAGTTTCCACTGCTGGGCTAAGGCTTATTATGAGGTCGTTGTTGTTGGCGTGGTCTTGTTGCTCCTTTGTGAATTGCTTCAAAGCCAGATGTGCCAGGACTGCTCCTGTTTCTTGTACTAATGTTAATGGCTCAATCTAACACCCATTTTCAGCAGAGCATGAAGACATGGAATTAGGGTACATCAACTCAACAGCGTTATTCCAAAATAACATAGTCCGCGTCTACACTACAAGCAGTTATTTCAACATAATGTCAAAATAATGTTGAGCTGGAAGACTTATTACTTTGACTCCTGTAACCTTCATTTTATGAGGAGTAAGGGAAGTCAGAGGAAAAGTGCTTTTCCTCGGACTTCCTGCTGTGTAGACAGCACCAAAAGTGGAAATAAGCTATTTCAGCTTAAGCTACACAATTGATGTAGCTCAAGTTGCATAGCTTATTTCGGCTTTAGCCCTGTTATGTAGACGTGCCCATAGTGTGCACACTTTTATTGCTTTTCTGTAGGTTGGTTTTATTGGTAACAATAGAACAGCATAAACCAAAGCCTCTAAGTTCCTTCCTGAGCTTTGACTAAGCCCTGAAGGGAAAATCCTAGTTGCCTCTTTGCCCAGAGACCTTCTCAACCCTCCCTTACATCTGAAGTGGAGTTGATAAGCCATATCCACATATAGAGCAGCAGAACATCAGCTGCTTCATGCAGGATGCTAAATCCTGCTAACGGAACGGGTGGAAAAGAAACACCTGAGATGGCCAGGATGCCTTGGCTTTGTCACAGCATTCACTTTCCAGCAGCAGAACACTAGCTGGCCACAGTGTATAATTCAATTAACAGTATCTGTAATATTCTTCTATCTGCAGAATTGCTCAAACTTAGTCCCTGTTTACTTCTGTGATCCTCATTATAGCTTTATTTCCTATGGCCATCAATCTCTATCTTTTTATGTCATTTTACTTTTCTGCTAGAAACCATATAATGCTTATCACCTCCCATGGTACCTCATCCAATCCTCCTTTATTTTATATTGTATGGTGCTATCAATATTCCATTCTTATATATTTTTAATCTCAGACAATAGTATCATATCATCTTTACTTTGGCTCTGATAAAATAAATGTAATATTTTGGTCTGAAAACTACTTTGTAATCCACATGAATATACAAGTGATTCCGTTTCTGTAAAAGGGCTTGCTTTTTTCCTACAATATCTTTAAATCTGATGGAACATTACAATTTTGTACATAGTTTTTCTCCTTTAAAAATGAATGTACTGCTCAGCAAAGGTGCCACATGGAATGCACTGAGGAAAGAAGACAGTTTAACATATCATGGAATGGATCGGTAATGATAATGTAAATTTCCGAGAGTGCTTAAATATTGACCTGGAGAAGCTGCTTCATCTTTCTCCTATTCAAGTCTCACTTTTAGCCCTGTGCTTGCTGCTGAGACTGGGACAGTGATTTATAGGGAATTATATATAGTTACTTTTTCAATAATGTCTGGTCTGTGCGCATGCTATTGAACAGTTGTCGGATGGTTATAGCTTTGTCGCTGGGAGCTGGGCTAGATTCAGATCAACTGGGGAGAGGTTTTGTATCCTTCTACCAGTCTTCCAAGCCATCCAGTCCACCCCAATTGTATTTTAAATAAGATTGTGGTATTGTTATTGTTGGGTGATATATGATGGTTTCCATTAAATGTTCACATGGTGGCTATAAAGGCTGGCTCTATAGGAATCTGAAAAAGAAGGTTTTATTTTCAATATAAGCGATACAGTGACAATCATAGTTTTGAAATGTAATGCCTAGAAGAAATCCTTGAAATTTTATAAACAGATGGATTCTTTTTGCTTGATTCACTAATGTTTTACAATTAACTAATTAACAGGTTTATTGCCAAAATTAGCAATAAAAAGTGTTCATGAGCTTTGACCAAAAGCAGTTTTTTGCAATTACATAGATAGAAAACAATCTGCATGATAGTTTGGGGCTAAACGTTGCTCAGATCAGAATTTCACCTGCTGTTTTCAAATAAAAGTTGACAAATAGGAAACTGAACCCTGCAGATTTCCTCAGTCATTTTATGTCTGAGAGCCATGTCTGAGAGCCTCAACTTTAATTAATATTAATTAGAGGTAACAGTAACAGATGAGTTTGAAAGGCTGGATGTATTTGTCCATCTTCATGAATAAAACTGCTCTCCAGAGTAGACTATCAGACTAACTTCTTTAAGCGTCTTTAATTTTTTCCACTACTTACATTTTTCTGTACCTGAGACCATCATAGTTTCATGTTATAAATAACATTTGGTTTTAAAGTGCGTAACATCATGTAAACATATTGCACATGGGATATTTTAGCCCAATCCTTTAATATTCACTGACTTAGGATGTCAATATTTTCAAAATGGACCAATGATTTTAGGTCACTTCGGTTTTTGGGTGCCCAACTTGAGACACCTTAAGCAGGCTTGATTTTTCAGAAGCATCCTCTCTGAAAATCAGGCTTCTGAATTGAGGCATCCAAAAATCACTAGTCCAGTGGTCTCCAACCTTTTTAAGCACAAGATCACTTTTTGAATTTAAGTGCAATCGAAGATCTACCTCACACCCAAAGATCCTTGCCTTGCCTTCTTTGTGCCCCTTCTCTGAGATCCTCCGTACCTGCGCGCTCCATCCTCCCTCATTTTCACCAGGCTGGGACTGAGGGTTGGGGTGCAGACTCTGGTCTTGTATTAAGGGATCTAGAGTATGAAAGAGGCTCTGAGCTGAGCTTGGGACAAGCAGTTGGGGTGCTGGAGGGGAATCTAGGCGCAGGCTCTGGGAGGGTGTTTGGATGCAAGCGGGGCAGGGGCTTGAGGTGCAGGAGAGGGTTCATGGCTGGGGTAGGGTTTCAGGGTGTGGGTTCTTTCTGGGCCCTGCTGACCTCAGATGGCTGCTGGGTGGTGGTGCAGTGGGGCTAAGGCAGGCTCACCCCGGACCTGGCCCTGCACCACTCCCAAAAGCAGCCAGCAAACTCCATCCCAAGTCCTGTTGTTTCCCCTCTCTGCTCTGGAGATGTGATACAGAGGGTTGGGGGGGGGGGAACCCTGACATTGGCACCTTCCTCTGCCTCCCCTGCCCAGCAACCAGGAGGCTCCTGATGGGACAGCTCCAATGCAGCGGGCAGGAGCTTCGCAGCAGTGTAGGGAGAGGCAGCTGAAGTGCTGGCACTTGATAGCCTCGTGGCCAAACCAGTCAGGATCACCTGTTAGAGGCTCCAAGATCTACCAGTAGATCCCAATCTACTCGTCGGTGACCACTACACTAGTCCCTTATGCACACCTTGCTCATAAATTCTTGCTGTGAATTCAGCTTCAGAATTAATAAGTGGAGAACAGTCTTTCCCTTCTGACCAGTTGGGCCAAAAATATGAAACACAATCCAAAAGTCTGCAACACAATCATGTGAACTCGATATTATATAGGTTCATAAGTATTCTGGGTTGGTGTACTTGGAGGATGAAATCCAAGCATCCACACTGACTCATTGAAGATGCATTGTACTTAGCCACTACATAATGGACTTTCTTTGAAGACCCAGCTTACTATAAGGCCCACTACACTTTCTCCTTTGCATTGCTATATTTTGGACACACGTCAGCATGTTTGGATATTTTGATGAGGTAAATGTTTACATTAGTATTGCATTACATAGAACACTCAGTTTTTATGCAACTAACAGATAATTAAATGTACATCTCTTACTGTTGAGAACAGGAGTTTTTAAACACCCTTCTCTTGAATGCTGCTTTGAAAACATGCACAGTCATTTCATCCCAGTTTTTGCTGGGGGATAGCATAAACAGCTTAAATAATTATAATTAATAATTAAATGGCTTATAAATTATCAGAACTATAACATACCATTATTTTATAATAAGCAGATAAATAAAATATATCATATTGGGTGGATATAATGAAACTCAGAAGTTTAGGTACATGCAAAAGATTGTGGTAGCACCATCGAACCAATAAAACATGTAAGAATGTGTGTTGAACTTTGGAAATTGAGATAAGATTTCCACCCTGTCTCTTCATTTCTCCAATGGCAATTTGAAACTTAAGCTGTGGACTAAAATATGCACCTGTTGCTTTAAGTGGGAGCTATGAGCATTTTTATGAAAGCAGGATTTGATCTTATTTTTATTCTAATTCCCGTTCACAACCCAGTGAGTTAAGGACTGTTTCCTGTTTTTGATTTTCTTGTTTCACTGGTTTAACATAAGAGTGTTCAAAAGTTTAATCTTGCTTGTGCGGATGATCCTTACTGTTACTTTAACATTCATTTCTCTTGTTTTGGGTGGTATATTGAAAACTATCATGAGTGATCACATGCATACCTTGCAATGACTTTTCTGGACCTGATACATCTCTTATGTCTACACACAATGATCAAAGAGAAATTTGCACAATAAGCCATAAAACTGTAGCTGTGAGTTTGTATATTAAAAAAGACCCTACATGTGAGAGAGACTATACTGTGCATTCCAAATGAGCATATGTACAAAATAACCTCCAGTTTTAATATATGGAGATTTTTTAAAATAGGGGATGTTATAATTTCTTAAGAAATGGGGTTTATAAAAACATTGAAAGACCCTTAAATATAGCAGAACTAGTGAGCACCACAGTAATATACAATTTATCCTATTTGATACTTGTTAACAAGGTCAGTGATCCATGAAGAAGAGTCTTCTTTGAGTTTTGGTGTCTGAGACTTTAAATTAATGGTTTGGGAGTAGAGTCTATTACCATGGGCTGTATAGCTAGCAATCGTTTAAATTCAACATAAACGACATACAGATTGGTTGCCAATCACAGGTACAACCCGGCACCTTGAAAGCCCCAATCATTTCTTTCTCATTCTCATTATACTATATCATCAAAAATACAAGTCTGTAAGATGTTTCCTCTGTTTACCATATGTTTGATATTCATGACCCAGCTGCAACAAAAAAGAGTAACTTGGTAATATTGCTATCTGTTCCAAATATGAAATAAGTACGTACCTTAGTTTTCAATCTAGCTGACCTTTAAAGACTAGTAAAGGAGAAACAGACATCAGCAAACAGCATCTGAACCTTTAGGGACAGTTGATGTTATCCTATGCCTCTGTGGCCTACACAGTAATATAATGTTTCCCAAGAATAATACAGATATTATGTCAGTGAAACAGAAATCATAGAATGAGGATCTGAGGATCAGCAAGAAGTAAGGCTTTGACCTTGAAGAGGTTTAAAAATGTCTTGCGAACAGCTATCTAGGACATAATTAAAGGCATTTTAACATCATAAGCCCTGAAGAATGCAAGCCATCACGAGTGCACATTCAGGAGTAAAAGATATTGCTTTTATAGCTGTGGAGCTTATGGTCAGAAGTGAAATGAAATATTAGAAATGTGACATTTTTATAATAATTCTATACTTACTTATTATAATTTTCATTTGCTGCTTTTTGCCTTTGACTATCTGCAATAGCATTAAATATTTCTCACTGCAGCACGTCCTGTAATATCAGAGACTTTTTGTGGTCTTCATTTTTGTCATTACAGCAAGCAGAGCAGCAATGAGCAAACAGTTAATGATGTTAAAACGATGCAAATTATTCATCTTAACAATGGAATAGGAGATGAGCGTTCTCAAAGATATGAGGTAATCGTTTATTTTAACTTCCTATGTTAACAAAATTCTACAGGATTTCTGAGACCCCAAATGCAAGAGAACTGAGTGATTTTGAGCTGGATAATTAATAACTAGTAATTGTTGACTTTTGCAAACGAATTATTACTGAAAAGAGGAAGGTGAAGAGAAAAACTGAGAGATAAGGAAATTAATAGAACATTTGAAAGTTACTTAAAACTCTGGAGCTGTGGGATACAGTGGCCCTTCTTGGAACAGATGGAGGACACAAGGCAGCTTAGCTCATCTGAAAACACAGGATACATCATGTGTCTGCAAGATCCACACTGAGTGCACATCACAATGAAAGTGCAAACCAGTGACACTTTTCCAGTTCAATTTTGTCAATTCTTGGCATATGAAGGAGGCAGGAGTGCAGAAAGGCCTGTGTGGTTAAAACAAAGAGGTGACTGCTTTTACTATTAATAATCTGGAAGTGACACAGCTCATCAGCTCTACTTTTGGGTGTAGCGAATCCAACAGCATTAATTCTTACAGTGCCCTTTTGACACCTCTAGCTAGCATTGCAAACATAAACTTGAAGAAAAATTCATGCTGAATAGATCCAGATCCAGTTGTCTCCTAGACATTGATTATTTTATAATTTGTGCTGTAAATTGGCCGGGAGGGGCTGGCTACTTGGAAAGATTTGGTTTATGTAGCTCAGCTGTTTTAATAATCCTTATGCCAAAAAGGTTTTGAAGTCTTAGCACTAAAGAAAGTATGTTATCCACAGCCTCCCCCCACCACAAAACTAGAAGGAGGGATTTTGTTTAAATGTTCAAAAACATTCACCTTTGGGCTAAGAACAAGCCTGCAAATCTAATCTCAAAAGAATTTTTCAGAGAGCTATAAGCAAGTGAAAATGAGTTTATAATGGATATGTGTGTGTAATCTTAACAACAGCCATTGCTAAGCAAACCCCATAATAGCATATAATCTTTCATTAGGGATGAATTCGACTCAGAGAGCAGAAGTGAAGCCAGTCACAAATGAGGTGCTTTATCAGAGGTTTGAAGAGAGCTTTGCACAAGGCCTACTCATAAAATGGCCCAATTGTGCAAATAGATATGAATGCGCATCTCCTAATGGAAAAAACACAACACAAGTGTAGCAGTTTGAGCCTGCACTGAAATAGTCACTGAAACTGTTAGCAGCAGGATCAAATCCTACCTGGGGACAGAAATGGGCTTCATAGCCTGACTGTGTTGAGGGAGGTATGTTAATAGCTCCTAGTAATAGATAATTACTATCAACCCCTCACTTTCCCCAAATATTACATTCACCTGAAATATGTTAAATAACCTTTATCACAAAGTCATCATTTACTTTTATCAGATTTCAATAAAGGCCTCATAATTGCATCCAGTTAGCCCCATGTTCACAATGCCAGCTACCTAGAAGCAAAATGAAAGCCACCCCATTAATTCACACTCACTAGAAATCATAGGCTCATAGAATCATCGAATACTAGAACAGGAAGGGACCTCGAGAGATCATCAAGTCCAGTCCCCTGCCCTCACGGCAGACCAAGTACCATCTAGGCCATCCCTGATAGATGTCTGTCGAACCTGCTCTTAAATATCTCCAGAGATGGAGATTCCACAGACTCCCAAGGCAATTTATTCCAGTGTTTAACCACTCTGACAGTTAGGAAGTTTTTCCTAATGTCCAACCTAAACCTCCCTTGTGCAGTTTAAGCCCATTGCTTCTTGTTCTATCCTCAGAGGCCAAGGAGAACAATGTTTTCTCCCTCCTCCTTATAACACCCTTTTAGATACTTGACAACCACTCTCATGTCCCCTCTCAGTCTTTCATAAATTAAACAAGCCCAGTTCTTTCAGTCTTCCCTCATAGGTCATGTTTTCTAGACCTTTAATCATTTTGTTGCTCTTCTCTGGACCTTCTCCAATTTTTCCACATATTTCTTGAAATGTGGTGCCCAGAATTGGATACAATATTCCAATTGAGGCCTAATCAGCGCAAAGTAGAGCAGAAGAATTACTTCTCATGTCTTGCTCACAACACTCCTGTTAATGCATCCCAGAATTATGTTTGCTTTTTTTGCAACAGTGTCACACTGTTGACTCATATTTAGCTTGTAATCCACTATGACCCCTAAATCCCTTTCAGCAGTACTCCTTCCTGTACAATCACTTGACATTATGTATGGGTGTGTCTAGACTACAGGGTTTTGTCGACAAAAGTAGCCTTTTGTTGACAAAACTATACCTGCACCTACACTACCACTGTGTTCTATTGACAGTAAGTCAACAGAATGCGGCAGTTTTGTCGACAGCGGTAAACCTCCTTTTACGAGGAAGAACACCTTTGTCGACAGAGATCTGTCGACAAAAGGATGTGTGTGGATGCAGGGAGCCAGTTCTGTCAACAGAAAAGGCCTCCAGGAAGACGCCCTGGTGGACAGTCTAGCCTTTACATGTACAGCAACTCTGTGGTTCCTGGCCACAGACTCTTAAAGGCACAGGCACCCAGACAGACCTTGCTGTCTGGCAGCTAGCCAGAGCAGCTGTGCCAGCCATGACAGCCACATCCCAGCCTCAAGGCCCCCCTGGCCCTTCTCAGGACAGAGATGAGGACCCACCCAGGAGCACCAAAAGGCACAAGCCTGGTCAGGGCCAGAAATCCAAAACCTCCTGGAGCTCTGGTCCCAGGAAGAATCCCTGCAGGCCCTGCAGACACGCCGCAGGAATGTGGACATCTACGAGCACCTGGCCCAGGGACTGACAACCAAAGGGCATCACCCCCGCACCATGGCACAAATCAGGGCCAAGGTAAAGGAGCTGCGGCAGGGATATGCCAGGGCCCGGGACCAGAGCTTCCACTCCGGGGCAGCCCCTGAGACCTGCCCTTGCTATGAGGAGTTGGAGCAGATCCTGGGTGGTGGGGAAGCCCAGACTCCACTGCATGTGGTGGAGTCTGGGTTATCCCACCACGTTATGGACCAACCCCTCCTGAGGGAAGAAGACCAGGAAGGAGAGCTGCACCAGGAGGAGGAGGAAGAGGAGGCAGCAGGGACCCAGACCCCAGAGGCCTCCCAGGCGTCTGTGGACATCAGGGAGGTTACATCAGGTGAATGCTTTGAGGAGTCACCACACATGGGTGGGTTGGCAGTGTGGGGGGCCAGCTATCCCCATTAGCACTGTGGGGCCCCTGTGAGGCTTTCAGGCTGCTGCCCAACTCACACACGGTGTCATGTGTAACACCCCTGAGTCTCCTGTCCAAAGGAGAGCCCCTGACAGCCACGGCATGCACTCGGGGACAGTAGGGGTCCACACAGACATTGATTGTCTCATCCTCTTTTCCTCCATGGCCAGACCCTCTACCCAACAGGGGAGCACCACACCCGCCCCCCCATAATCCCGGACCTGTGGCACCCACAGGCACTGGCGTGTGTACATGGACCTGCTGAGGGAGCACGTAGTGGCCCTGCAGGACCTCAACAGGACCCTCCAGCAGAGGACGCAGGCAGAGGCTGAGTGGTGCACCAGGCTGCTGGATGAGCTGGTCCAGCAGCACACTGCCATCTGTGCCACAATGTGGGAGGTCTTCACCTTGCCTGCCCCCCTGCTCCTCCAGCCCCTCCAGCCCCCTGTTCCCCCCAGCCCCTCCTGCTCCTCCAGCTCCCTTTCCCCCCAACACCCCCTGCTCCTCCAGCCCCTCCAGCCCCCTCTTCCCACCCAGCCCCTCCTGCTCCCGAGCCCCCACAGGCCCAACAGCTGCCTCCCCCTCCTGACCAGGCCAGGACTGGCTCTTGCTCCACCCAATCCCAAGGCCATGGCGATGCCAGGATGCAGGAAGGTGGCAGGACCCTGTGATCAGGGAAGCAGTGGCCCTCTTGAGTCCCCTCCCCGCTCCAGGTTTTCAGTCCCCTACCACCCCAATTAAAGGACATTTCAGTTATGTTACAAAATCTTTATTTTTGACAGACACATTTACTCTGTGGATAAACAGGTGAACAGTTAAAAGAGAAAGTTTTGTTAAACAGTTCACACATTTTCTTTACAGCTAGTGTTTCTAATAAAGTAAATTTCTGTTTACAAAGAAAAGTGCGTCTTATGTGTGTTCTTAATGGGAAGAGAGTTAGTGTTGTAGAGGGAAAGGTAGGGGTGGGCCAGGCCAAACCCCCCATGGGGGAGGCCCTGGGGAGAGTCAGTGGGCTCCTTCTGAGAATCTCTCCCTCAGGGCCTCTCGGATTTGAACACCAGCCTGGTGAGCCTGGCGGATGGGAGCTGTGCGGGGCTGCTGAAATTGCCTCTTCTCGCCATCAGCTCCTGTCCCCCACCCCAGCAGGAAGGCCTCCCCTTTCCTCTCCACCAGGTTATGGAGGGTGCAACATGCGGCCACCACCTCCGGGATGTTGCGTTCACCCATCTCCAGGCGTGTGAGGAGGCAACAGAACCTCCCTTTCAGATGGCTGAAGGCGCATTCCACCTGGATGCGAGCCTGGCTAAGATGTGTATTGAAAAGCTCCTTGCTCGCATCCAGGTGGCTGGTGTAGGGCTTCATGAGCCACGGCATCAGCGGGTAGGCCGTGTCAACCACGATGCACACTGGCATCTGCCCGTCCCCGAGTGCGAGGTGCCACTGTAACCTGCGGTACAAGTAGGAGTTCCTGAATATGCGGGCATCATGTGCCCGCCCCAACCACCCGACACAAATGTCCGTAAAGTGTCCCCGGTGGTCGACCAGGGCCTTCAGCACCATGGAATAGTAGCCCTTTCTGTTTATAAGCTGGGCTGCTCAATGGGGCGGTGCGCGGATTGCAATGTGTGTCCCATTGAGGGCTACTCCGCAGTTCGGGAAGTCAAGGGCGGCAAACCCGGGAAGGATGTTGTCCAGGTCCCTGAGATGGATGAGTCTCTTCAGCAGCTCTGCATTGATGGCCCTCACCACCTGCAGCACGAGACAAATAGCCAGACAGAAAGCAGGGAGTTAGACAGGTTACCTAAGCACTTGGGAGGAGAACCCTCCCCCCCCCCCAACACATCCCTCGCCTTGTCAGGATGCCCCCCACCCCCGCATCAGTGCAGAGGTGGCCGAGGAGTGGCCTCCAAGTGCCACTCCATCCCCCACTCCCTCTTGCCCTTGCCTGGCAGTCCCCCTTTCTCACTCCCCACACTCAGCAGGGCCTGTCCCCCAACAGTGACTTACCTCCATCAAAACAGCCCCAACGGTAGACCTCCCCACACCAAACTAGTGTCCCACGGAGTGGTAACTGTTGGGGGTGGCCAGCTTCCACAGGGCGATTGCGACCTGCAATTGCAGCCGGATGGCGGGCCGCAGGTGGATATCCTGGTGTTCCAGAGCAGGGGCGAGCCAGGCACACAGCTCCAGGAATGTGGCCTTCCGCATCTGGAAGTTGCGGAGCCAGTGGTTGTCATCCCAGAGCTGCATGACGAGCCAGTCCCACCAGTCCGAACTCGTCTCGTGCCTCCAAATCTGCCTGTCCCCAAAAATGTTTGGGGGCAAGGACAGAGCTCCTGCATCCCAGAGGAGGGTCTCCTCGGTGTGGTCTGGGTCCATATGGGTCAGGAGATTCATGACTGAGTCATGCAGATATAGCAGAAGCTGCAGTATGGCAGCATGGGGCCATCGTCTGCCCAGGGGCAGCTCAGGCTCCATGGCCAGAAAGAGTGAAAAGCAGAAAAAAAAACCCCAGAAAATAAACTGGTGTGGTATCCAAGGAAGCAGGGCAACCAGAGCAAGAACTGCAGCAGCTTTCCTTTACCTCTAGGAGGTAGGCAAGCCAGAAGCAGGACCAGAGCAATGGCTGTCCAGGGGGATCCCTTTAAGCAAGCATCTCTGCAAAGGGCATTCAGCAGCACCTGGAAATAAAGGCTGCCCCCATGCCCTGCAGAAGTACTTCTGGGTGCCTTCTTTTTTTGACAGAGTGTCCAGCAGTCTGGACACTCTTTTTCAAAAAAGTGGATCAATTTTTCGATCCGCATAATGTAATCTAGACGCTCTTTTTCGACCGAGGCTTTGTCGACAGATACTGTCGATAAAGCCTCTGTCGAAAAAGGCATGCAGTCTAGATGTAGCCAATGTGTGAAACTGGTTGTTCCTTCCTAAGTGGAGTACTTTCCATTTGTCCTTATTAAACTTCGTCCTATTTATCTCAGACCATTTCTCTAGTTTGTCCAGATCATGAGGATTACCTGTTGTGTCCCCTCCCTCTGGGGCATCTGGTACTGGGCACTGTTGGCAGAGAGGATACTGGGCTGGATGGACCATTGGTCTGACCCAGTATGGCTGTTCTTATGTTTTTATTGAATTTTGATCCTATCTTCCAAAGCACCAAGCACCTCTCCCCCGCTCCGCTTGGTATCATCTGTAAACTTAATAATTGTACTCTCTATGCCATCTTCTAAATCGCTGATGAAGATATTAAACAGAACCGGTCCCAAAACAGAGGTCTGTTTTGCGCATCCTCACTTGTTATGCCCTTCCAGCATGATTGTGAACCGTTAATAACTACCCAGTGTAAAAAATCTTTAAACTGAGTCACTTGACCTGAAGCTATAGTTGGTTTCTGAGATGCCAAATTAATCTGAAAAATACTGTAAAGTCTTGCATATAGATAAACTGCAACAAGTAGAATGTAACAACTGTAGTTGTCCCTATGAGATGAGGAAGATTATTTTCCTTGATCAGTTTTTTATTGTTCCCTGCTGATAAGGCCCTTTACTAGCCAGAGGGTATTTCTCTTCTGTTTAACAGAGAATAAAGCAAGCTATTTTTATCACTGTACAATATTTAGTTCTGTGTAAAGAATATTTTTATAATGTTTGTAATGCTTTGAGTTTAATGCCTGAGAGAGAGTGCTCAGAAGAAAGACTGGCTGTTTTCAATGTATTCATTCATGTGGCTCCCCAGAAACTTTTTGATTTCCTTTGTTTATTAATCTTTACATCTCTGCTCTGTGTTTTAGTGAACATGAATGCCATTCCTATCTTTTATTTATGTCTGTATTAGCTTCAACACTGATATACATTGCTAATTAAAGATGCATGACATTTATTTTATGCCATGACAAATACACTGCCACTTTCTTCAGCTTGTAAACCGTAAGGCTGGAGTATGTTTAATCACATTAAGGGCTAAGGTAACAGTTTGCAAGCTGTACATTGGTTTCCAATAGCCATAAAGGTTAGTGCACTGAACTGGGGGAGGAGAGGAAGCTGCTGTTTTTTCCTTCCAACATCAATATTGTTTCATAATGTTGACTTTTTTGGTGTTTCCAGATCTTAAAAAAAATCAGCAGCGGTGCTATATAATATTTCCCCTCCTTCCAAAAATCTGCAAGGTGCAGATTGTCTGCTGCCACTATTTAATAATATTAAATCAATGCTATTTTTTAAATGGTTTCCCAAGAGTATAACTTATTTTCATGTTATTTTATATAGTTACAGAAACACAGATTTTGTCTCTGTGTTGCAGCCTATGAAAGCACAATGCTAACACACAGAGATTGATTTGCATGGTGTTTCTCTTCAGTGTTCCAGACTGAGACAGATGAATGAGCTTTGCTGCATTTACCCATGTTCCCTGTTAATTCTCTGAGGAAAGGAAATTGTTTGTTTAGTCTGAACTAAATCTAGGTATTTTCTTGCACTGTCTCAGAATTGTTGGCACTGAATGGCCCAGTCTCTGGATCTAGGTGAGATAGGTACTAAATAAAATTTGTTGGGGTTAGGGGAAAAATTGATTCAACCCACTGATTTATTTTATTATGCTCCGTTAATTCTGAATACATTACATCTCAATTAAACTTTTAAGTTAGAAACAGTGAACTGTAAGCTTTCTGGCCACTTTACTGAGAAATATCAAGTTTAGTGCTCACAAAGCGTATAATGGGTACCTAGCTGTCCTAAATGTTAAAGCTAGTATCTTCAGTAGTGTTGCCCCTTTCTTCCAAGTGTTTAGCCTACACTTTTAACCTTGCTTTTCCAAGAAAATGAGAAATTGATTATACGAGTCAGGTTAGTTTTTGGTGTATTACTGTTTATTTACAGAAAAATTCACACTTCATCCAGCGTTGCTGACCAGAATAGAACTGGTAGTTTCCTTTGTCAGAAATTTCCAAGTATGCCACTCTAATGCTCACTAAACCTGAAGAGTTGTCTCTTTGCTTTCTCTCAGGGTCACACTCACACACCACCTAGTTTGGTGCCTCTAACATGCACAGACTCCAACTCAATCTACTAGCCTTTCGATTTACAGCAAAGAAACTCAATATAATTTAGCTCTGACTTGCCATGCAACTTACAGCCTTGGGCAGTCTCTCCATTGCAGTTGTCTTTTATTACTTACAGGGGTTTGACTGCTTCCCTATTGAGCATAAAGGACAGTGCTTGGCAGATTCATCTGATGGTTGGGGTTAGCACCTTTCTGCATAGTAACATGATTCCGAGTCATACAAACAAAGCAAACATAGAGAAAAGTTGAATTTAAGTCAGTGGGAAAAAGATCTTTGGACATATCACACCATTGTTGTTTGAGTAAACTCCCTATTGAGACCTTTCTGAAGACACTAGAGAAAGAAAGTCTACAAGAGAAGTGTAGAGAGAGCCTCTTTCCAGGAGAAAATTCAAAGTAAGTGATAGCGGGAACCCAAAGAATGTTGAGAAAGGTTAGGAGGCCTCAGGCAGTTTTTGGAGCAATATTCAGTTCAGTGATGGTCTATTTTGAAGTCCAAATGTCTTCTAAATGCAAACAGCATATGAAGATCATCTTATTTGCTTGACTCTTTAAATTGACATTCTATAAATGATTAAGGATCTTAGAGGGCATATCTGACCCTTGAACATTAAAGAAACAGTTCTACACAGAAACTGAGCAGACTTTAAAAATAAAAGCAGAAGCAAGAAAATATCAGTTGCAGAAAAAGACATTGCCTATTATACCAAAGGGCCACACTGAGCAACTGATGTTTAACAGATCAGCAGCCAAAGTCCTTTAACACAGAACATTGCTGTCTTTTGGAAAGTAGCTACTCCCCTGCTCTGGCTGAATTTTTTTATCAAGACTGAAATCTTTCATTAAGATCAAATAAATGGAGATGTTCACATAATTGAGTTATTTCTCAAAGGCCTTCTTTAAAATTGTAAAAAGAAATGGAAACTTGGTAGATACCAAACTATGCATGGAAAGACCTTATAGTATGCTGGAGGAGGATGGCCTTTGATTTAGTTTAATCAGAGGGCTAATGACATTAGATTGCAGTGGTGTGTGAATGGCAAGAACTTCTGTCCCCCATGAGGAATTAATATTATTCATGAAGATTGATCAGAATATGGAAACCTATTCATATAGCAATTAAACGTTTAGAGGAACAGACATGGTGATGGTAAAATTAAGGTGTTGCAGTTGTTTTGTTTTGTTCTTATGTCTGCAGCGCTATGCTTTAATTTTACTACCACCATGTCTGTGCCTCTAAATTTTTGTTGCTACATGAATAAGGTTAAAGCTTCCCCAGAGCAGAATCTATAAAAGGATTTGATACAATCAGCAAAGTAATTATGTAAGACTAGAATTGGAAACAAGGAGGCAACAAAGAGAATTCTCACTTCCTCTTCCTGTCAAAATAGCTGCCACCTCAATGGTGAGGCTGAAGGAGACTTTGTCCCCCTCCCCCAGCCCCATAAGTTGTTTGGACATGATGATGAGTGAGTCTGTCTGGAGACTGATGCAGAAGTCCCTGTGCCCAGGCTGGCAGATGCTGGGGTGGTATCAGCCAGTGCCTTGTTCTTTTGGTGCCTGGGGTTTGTGAGGCAGCTGACTCGGGAACTGCACTGGTGAGGGATGGGGAAGGGAAAGAGACACGAAGTAGCCAGTATTTGTGCAAAAGGAAAAATAATTTGCTTTGCAGCTTCATGTTGCTGGTGTGCAACTGCCAGAGGGAGCCCTGAATACAGAGGTGGTGGAACTATGTCCCCTTACTCTGGGAAATGGTTGTCAGGGCATGTCCTCCATTTAACTCTCTGCATGGGGTCTTGGGAAGGCTCAGAAACACAGTGGATCTTTGCCACACTTGTGCTGTGTCAGTAATGTAGGGAGGGATAAAGGGCAGTTTGGCAGCCACATTTGTGGCTTCCCCTTGCCCTGTCAGTGGAGAGAGGGCTACAAGAGGGGTGTCCTCGCTACAGGAGGTCTGCTCATGTTAAGAAATCAACTCAGGGGACTTTAAGGGTAGGAGTTGACCAGAGGGAAAAGTAGCTGAAAAAAGCATTTTTGTAATAATCTAAAGTGAGATTTACTGTTCTTCTAGAACCTGAGAGGTTTCTAGAAGCACAAAGGAAAGCCCCAGAGCTCATAATGGAGCACCAAGACCTGTCATGAATGAGCACCTGAGTAATGGTGACAATAAGGAAGAATTTGAGGAATCTGTTTCCAGCTCTGAGTCTCCTGAAGGGCCATGTAGGAAGAAATCCTGTGCAGCAGTCATAGCAAGTCAGGATTGGGCTTCATCCCAGTAGAAATATCTTGCTGCAATGCTTCATCAGGAATATGTAACTTGACTGTGCTACATGGGGGACACGGCAAATGTCCCACTAGGGATTTTGTTGTTGGGACTCTTTTTACAAATCTTTTGGATTCTCTTGTGAACACTTGCCAAATAGCAGAGAATTTGACATCAGCTTTTACACTTAAGGTGAAGTAGAATTTTTCTGGGAGTAGTTTGGAGTTGAGAAGGGGACTATGGATAAAGATGATCTAATAGCCATTTCCTTATCCCAACCTGCTATTAAGCCTGTGACAATTTTCTGCCTCAGTGAAAATATACATGAAGCAGATGTTCAGCACTGAGTTTCATGTTATGCTAAAATGTTGCAGCCTTCAGTTAAAGTTTATGATCAGTTCAGAGTTTGCAATAGTGAAGTGAAAAGCATTGCTTCATTTTTGCAGGTAAGTAATCAGTGCAACATCTTCCCAATGTACTTTACTTAGGTGCTTTGTGGGATTACTAGAGGCATCCTGGAGAGCCATGCATCTTGTTGTACCTCCAACTTTAGAGAGCATTTAGGGTAGGCTGTGGCACAAGTAAGTGGTTCTAATTAGGGATGTTAAATTTAGATTAACTAATCAAATAGTCGATGGGATTTCCATTGACTATTCAATTAGTCTATAAGGGAGCCTCTGCCTTTGAAGTGTAGCAGAAGCCCTGCTGGGCACCTGTTACAGTTCAAAAGAGGAAGCCCCGCAGGGAGCGTGGGACCAGAGGGGGAATCCTCCACTGGCCCCGCATTCCCTGTGGCACCTTAGCTTTTGAAATGTACAAGAGCCCCAGCAGGGCTCTTGTACATTTCAAAAGGAAGCCCAGCAGTGAGAGGGGGATTCCCCCACTGGCCCCACACTCTCTATGGTGCCTGAGCCTTTGAAATGTACAAGAGCTCCAGCGGTACTTTTGTATGTTTCAAAAGGGAGTCCCACAGGGAGCTCAAGGCCAGTGGGGAGGGGGAGTCCCCCACTGGTCCTGGGGTCCCTGCGGGGCTTCTGCTTTTGAAATGTACAAGAGTCTAGCTGGGGCTGTTCTACATTTCAAAAGCAGAATCGCAGCAGAAGCGGTGTGAGCGGAGATTGCTTCAGTCCCTGCTTCTGCCATTTCCCACTGTGCCTCTACTTCTCCTGCCCCTTACAGAGATGGTGCTGGGGGGAACCGGCTTTTAAGCTAAATCCCCCCAGCACTGGCTCCTGCTCCCTCCCTTGCTGCCTCTCTCCCTTTTAAGAGCAGAGAAGACATTGCCCTTTGAAGGCGGCCATTTTGAAGTCTGCAGGGACAGACAGAAACACGCTGCCCCTTTCAGAGCCGTGAGCCGTGGGTGCAGGTGCAGGAGCTGCAATTTTTTCTTTGAAGGGCCGCATGCGGCCTACGAGCCATGGGTTGGCCACCCGTGTCCTATGTGGTATTGGCCTGTTGTGTGCTCCATGACATATGTGAGCACAAAGGGGAGACTTTCCTGCCAGGGTGGGGTTAGAGGCTGATTGGCTAGCCAGGGCATACGAGCAGCCAGACACCAGCGCCATCAGGAGAGCACATCAGGGTTCTGTGCTCATCCAGGAAGCTTTGAGGAAGAATTTTAGCCAAGGCCACCTGTGAAACTCTCCCCGGGCCTCTCCACAAGGGACCTCTGCATTCCCTCTGTGTGCCTTTCCTCCTCTACCCCTTCCTTCCCCTGCCCTCTCTTCCCACCTTCCCCCCTCACCTGCAGACCAAATAAAAAAGCCTTTTTGTTTGGAAAACACAACTCTGATTTTTTTATTTGGGAGATATACAACAGGGGAGGGGCTGGGGAAAGAACCTGGAATGGGGGAGGGCAGAGGAGCACTCAGGGATGGGGCAGAGACTGGCACCTGCCTCAGGTACCTCAGGAGGCTGCAGCTGCCCAAGGGGTCCAATCAACACATGTTTGTGTTTGGGGGCCTTAGCAGCCCCAGGGGGGAGGGATAGGAGAAGTCAGGGGGTGAAGGTGGGGGCAGAGAGTTGGGGGGGCATAGGGAGTTGGGGAGGGCACAAGTGGGGAGGCGGCTGGTGGCCTGCTCCATTCATGTGGCCATGTGCTTGCATGTTATGGAAGAGCACATGGCCTCATGCTTTCATGACAGCTGCACCCACATGGCCTTCCACTGCTCCCAGTTAGCCCAGCATTCCTTGCAGTCAGTGGCCTGCTCCTGGTACTCCTCACAGAATCCCCAGATAAGGGACTGGAGGCAGGCCATCTGGTCCCACAGCAGGTCTTCTCTGGTGCACTTTCTGCGGCAGACCCTGAAGATTTGGGAAGATGGCATAGGAGGTGGTGGATGTGCCATGCTTGCAGCTAGACCAGCTGTGAAGAAAGTTACAAGGGCAGTGGTCCCAGGATACACTGTGTATAAAGCCTAGCCCTTATCTCTGAGCCGACACTGAAGGTCTTGGTTCAGACAATGGGGATGTGCTTTGAGCAAGGACATCTGTTGCCTAGACAGCAGGCATTTTCCAGCAGGGGCACAGACATCCCAGGAGAGCTTTGCTACCCCCACATCCCAGGAACAAGCAGGCATGGGAAGGTGCCAGCCAGGCCAGGACAGAAGCCTGCAAGTGGGAAGGGGGGACTGGGTGACTCGGCTTCCTTCCATGTCCTGCACACATTGGGTTCAGCACTGGTGGCGTCCCGCAGAGAGAGAACTTCTATCCCTGCCCTCTGGAGGAGGGAGAGGGGATTTGGGGGAAGTGTGTGTGAGTGGCAGATGCCAGTTGCCAGAGCGTGTACCACTGGGTCCCCTTCCTCTTCTTCCTCCTGGCAGGTTCCCAGACAGGGGATCAGTCTCCAGATCATCGTGCTTGACCGGGAGTGGATGCTGCCTGAGTGCAGGAATGAGCCTGTGCCGTGTGCAGCACTGCTGTGTGTTTCCATGACCCCAGTCTCCTTAGTAGTGGCTTGTTGTGGAGAGGTGTCCCACTACGGAGTCCAGAGTAAGGCAGGCCTCTTCGAGAACCTTGTGAGAAGGACCAAGAGGTTCCTGTGTGAGAGCGTCATGGGACTGAGTGCTCTGAACTGGTGCTAGGCTGTTGTGCCCCCCCCCCAGGCTAAGAACGCCAAGTGAGCAGCGTGCAGCCCCTTGCAGCCCACCTCCTGCTCCTGTGTATGTATAGTGAAAGTTATGGAACTCACCTGAAGTGTCTTTCCTGGGATTGTCCAAGCCCTGGGAGACATTCTCGGGAGGGGGGGAGGGATTAATGGCTCCAGGGTGAGGATCAGCTCCTGGCTGGCAGGCATGGTGTCCTAGTTGGCCTGCTCCTCCTCTTCCTCCTCCTCCTCCACTACGCTGCTCTCATGGAGGGTGATGCCGGGCATGTCATGGCCAAAGTTGATGATGATGTGGGGGGTAGGGTGACTAGTGTAGACCAGGGCTAAGAGGGATTGAAGGAGAGCCCCCACCATTTGGCCCAGAATCCTGGCAGTTATGATGGAGAAGGGGTATTTGCACAGAGGGTGTTAAAACTACAGCCAGGAAAGGGGTGTTAGTTCATTTCTGTTATTTGGACATTGGGTATCATTGTGTCTCCATCTGTGACCCACCGTGTCTGAAACCGAGGAGAGAGATTTTCATAGAGGTTGCTCTTTTCTTATTAATTTCTCAACAGTTGTTTTTTTTTAATGGGGAATTTTAATTGTTTAGCTGCAGTGACTGATAGAGCGAAGCAAGCTAATGGGTTGTGAGCTGATGAAACTTATTGCAAACAGTGTGTGATGCCACTGGCTTAAAGGATGTTTTTGGCATCAGTGCTGAAGAAAGCAGAGAGCATTTACATTTTTTAGAGGGGAATCAGGTCAGGGTATATGTGCATGCTATTTCAATAAACAGCTGTTGGACAGTGCAGCGCAGCCTGCAGACTCTTTTGACTCTTGCTTGATGTGAGTTGATCCTGGGTGTATAGAACAGTAATTTGGCTGGGGTTACTGGAAACAAAACCCTGTACCAGATATTCAATGTATAGACAATTAGAAAGGTTGACTGTCTTTATGGTACAAGAAGCATTTCAGGAGCTTTATGCATCTCAGATAGAACAGTGGGAATTGATAAAGTAGATCCTGGTGATCTCTGTTTTCTTCTTTTCAGAAAGTCTGTATACAGTTGATTACAAGCATTATTTAGCAATGCAGAGCAATTTATGAGGTATCAATAGTTGACTGAAAGGTAGAGAATGCATCAAAATAAGGGTATTAGAGGTAATTAAGAAGGAAATGGTTCAATGACCAAAGCCAGTGGGAATCATCTACATTTGGAAAGGACTTTGGGATAAAAGATTGGGTAGTCTCCAATGATATATTTTCAGGATGCTAGGAAAAAGAGGCTACAGCAAGATATGGTTGGGTTATGGGATTGTAGTAGTGGGAAAGCATGACTCGGCTGTTAAGTTGAAGCTAGTTCAGTAATATTGCAGTGTGCTCTTTCAAAGACAAAGTTCCATTCTTAACAAAGCATTTCCAACATTGGTGGATGAGGAATTGAACTTGCTTGTGAGAAGCGTAGAAGAGATGGAGATTCACACAGTTGTCTTGTCAGTGACAAAGGGAGCCTCCTCATGTGCAGACAATTTGACAGTGGAATTTTATCAGAGATTTATGGATTCTCACTTTGTGGTACTCACATATGCTTTCAAACGTACTTTGATTAGAGGTACACTGAGATCTTAAAGAAAAGTGGAGGCTTACTGCAATATTGAACAGTCAGTCTTGTGCAATTAAAGGTCTCACAGTGGCAGATACTTGGACCA
Source organism: Pelochelys cantorii (assembly GCA_032595735.1). Taxonomy (NCBI): domain Eukaryota; kingdom Metazoa; phylum Chordata; order Testudines; family Trionychidae; genus Pelochelys; species Pelochelys cantorii. The sequence continues at coordinate 33,673,345 of CM064331.1, forward strand.
GGCCGCAGCTTTTGGTTATGGACCAACTTATGGTTGGTCCAGTCATAATATGGTATTTATATGTGGTTTATTAACTGGCTGTAGATGTTGTATGTTTATGTAAATGGCAAAAAAGGAATGGCTATACAGATAGATTCATGAGTAAGTATATCTCAGCTGGGAGGGGAGACTCTGCCCACCAGGGTTCAGTGAGGGGCTCCTCTCCCTCCAGGTCAGTGGGTGGCTACTCCACCTCACTACATATGGTCAGCTTCAGGCGGGGAGTACGTCAGGGGTGTCCGCTGTCAGGCCAGCTGTATGCCCTGGCAATTGAGCCCTTCCTCTGTTTCCTCCGCCGAGGTTCACGGGGTTGGTGCTCCGAGCGCCGGGGCTGAGGCTGGTCCTTTCAGCATATGCCGATGACATGCTCCTCGCAGTCCAGGACCCAGGCGATCTGGAGTGGGTGGAGGCTTGCCAAGTGGTCTACTCTGTGGCTTCCTCCGCCCAGGTCAACTGGGTCAAGAGCTCTAGCCTGGTGGTTGGGGACGGGTGGTAGGCAGGCTCCCTCCCACCCGTGCTTCAGGCCATCAGATGGAGCATGGGTCCGCTGCTCTTTCCGGGCGTCTTTTTATCCGCCGTGCATCCTTCTCCACCGGAGAACTAAAAGGTTTGGAGGCCAGGGTGGGTGGGCGGCTGCGGAGATGGACAGGGCTGCTCCAGTGTCTCTCCCTATGCGGAAGGGTGATGGTGCTGTATCAGCTAGTCCTGTCCATGCTCTGGCACCGGCTCAACACCCTGAGCCCAGCCCTGGAGGTCCTGTCCAGACTCCAGCGGATAGCCCTAGAGTTCTTTTGGACAGGAATGCACTGGGTCTCTGCGGGGGTCTTGTGTCTTCCCCTGGAGGTGGGGGACCAGGGCCTGGTCTGCATGTGCAGCCAGGTCTTGACCTTCTGCCTCCAGGCCCTGCAGAGACTCCTGTATAGTGCAGGTAGTCCAGCATGGAGCCTTTTGGCACACACCTTCCTCTGCTGCCTCTGAGGGCTCTGATACAACCGGCAGCTCTTTTTCATCCACCTGAGGTGCCTTCCGCGAGATCTCTCAGAGCTGCCAGAATTCTACCAGGAACTCCTCCAGACCTAGAAGCTGTTCTTGGTGACCAGGTCTGTGTGGCCACTGAGGGAGCAGACCTCCTCGTGGAGCCCCTGCTCCACAATCCAGTCTTGTGTGTACAGGTGGCGGAGTCTCCTTCAGTGCGCTGGAGGCTGATCTTGGCAGAAACCACCAAGGTCGGAGACCTCCTGGACTATGACGGGGGGACTGGGTGGATCCTCGAGTGCTCACTCAGCACATGGGGCTCCCCCCCCCTTGAGTCCCCCTGCGCATACTCCAGGAGGTGAAGGCAGCCTTGTCACAGCCCGCTCTCAATTTCCTGCAGCGGTCCCCCCCTCACTGCAAGCCCTCCAGTCCTTGCTATCAGGCCCCTGTTCCGTGGGCCCCCCCAGCTTCCCCACTCCTGGACATCCATACGGCTGCCAGATTTGCAGCTGGTCTGTTTTCGAACCACACCTAGGAAACATCTGTACATGCCCATGCTCCACACTCTACATTTCCTCACTCTAATGTCCCGCCCCAATACCAAGTGGCGGGACTACCTACGATCAGTCAAGGGTGGGGATCCCCGATGGGCCAGTGCGTATTCCACCTTAATTCCACGGCCCATCGGGGACATCAGTTGGTGGCTCCTTCATGGAGCTGTGAGCATGGGCATCTACCTGGCATAGTTCACCCCTATCCAAGACACCTGTCCTTTCTGCAGCATGAAGGAAAACCTGGCACATGCATACTTAGAATGCGCCAGGTTGCAGCCCCTGTACCAGCTCCTCCAGAACCTCTCATTGAGGTTCTGGCTGCACTTTTCCCCTCATCTTTTTATTTATACACACCCCATCCGTGCCCTACAAAGTCACGAGACCTCCTCGTCAACCTCCTCCTGGCCCTGGCGAGAGCTGCCATATACAGCACCAGGAGGAGGATGCTGGACGAGAGGGTTCTCTGCGACTGTGGGGCCTACTTCTGTTCCTCCCTGGTCTCACGTATCCAAGCAGAGTTCCTCTGGGCAGCATCCACTGGCTCCATTGACAACTTTGAGGAGCAGTGGGCGCTGTCTGGGGTTCTCTGCTTAGTGTCCCTGTCCAGTTCCCTTGTTTTAAACCTTTGACCCACACACTTAGACCCTTTTGTCATTATTTGTCCCCCAGAATTAGTTGGACCCTGAGTCTAGTCATCCCTCCCGCAGGGCTGGGGGAGGGGCTTTGGAAGTGAGTGGGCTAACGCCTGTCCACTCCCTGGGCTCAAATAGCGCCTCACTACACACACCTGGTCAGTAGCACATGGGGAGAATCAGCTGCAGCAATAGTTCGGGTCCTGAGCCTATGATCAGGCTGAGCAGATAGTCAGTACACCCAGGACCTCACTCAGGGTGGGTGACAATATTTCAGGGGCTCAGGACTATGATCAGGGGAAGCTTTTAACTAACCAGTTAATAAACCAAGGCCCTAGCACAGGGCAGGGCAACAAACTGTCAGGTCTCCTAGTTTTGGCGAAGAGACAACAAGTGCAGGCTTTTTGCCTAGAGAAGCAGAGAGAGATTGCCACCCACAGACTGGTGTGGTAGGGGGGATTCAGGCCCACCTACTCCACTGCATCTCAGTCCAATCTGCTGAAAGTAGCAGATTGCAACATCCTGACTCACTCACAGGCACTGTTTCAACCAGACTAAGGTCAGCTATCTCTGGGCTACTTCCTAACTCCTTCTCTAGGCTGTTGGGGGCTGGAATCTCTGTCAGGGTTGGCAACTTCTTTGGTCCAAGGTCTGTCTGTGGTCCTGTCCTGTCCTCAGCTTCTTTTGGTTACGCTGCAGCCTCCCAGCTTGGGAGCTCTGGGCAGTTATCTGGCTCCTCCAGTAGCTGGGGCATAGTTGTCTCCTGTGCCTGCCTTTTATACTTCTGATCCTGCCCCCTGACTTCTGGCAAGATAGTGGGGTGGTGTAGGGCTCTGCCCACCAAAGCTCAGGGAGGTTCTCCTCTCCTTCATGCGCTATAGTAAGATAAGATTGTCTCTTGAATCCACTGTTATTTCGGTTTTCTTTGGGGTCTTTATTCTGTATAGAACATAATAACTGGGTATTTCAGAGCTCAAATGTGCAGATTAAGGGGGATTGGAATTTAATTATGTCAATAACAAATTTTGCTTGCAGATGATGTCACAGTGCTGGTGTCAGAAGACAGAGACATGTTTTTTGACACCATACGTAATTCTTCAGCTGCAGACTCTTGACTTAGCATGATCAATGTGAAGTAGAATAAGGCTTTGAAGGTGTGGATTTCAGGGTGATCTTTTGTTTTGCCTGAGGAATTGCAGATTGTGATAAATCCTCCTGGGGTTATAGATATTTAGTGACCCATCTTTGACAGTGGTATGATAGCTGTGTTGAACTAGGAGAAGCAGTGTGCCTCCTCTAGGTTAAGATTATGAGATGGAAGAGATTGACCCTGGCATTGCAAGAAACAATGGTATTAATGAAAACTTCCCTGTTACCTCTTTGCATTTACATGGCATATGGCCTCTCTTCCTGGATAATTACTGGTCAAATTGACCTGTTATTTTTTTCAGATAGTCTGGAGCAAAAAACAAACAAACAAAAAAAACCAAACCACCCAGTGAAGAAAAGCCTAGTTTACCTGTCATTTGAAGAAGGGGTATAGGAATGGTATTCCCTTGAGGTGTTGTTTTTGTTTTTTAATTTTCATATGTTTAATTCAGCTGTGGGTAGAGGATGGCAATCTTGCCTTACTAATTTCCAAGTGTCCCTGGGAAATGTCACAGAGAAGGAAATAGAGTAATTGGTGGAGAAAAAGGGGATGCAGCCCCCCAAAAAGTATCTTTATCTACAGTAACTCAGCAGGCTCCCTCTTACTTGCCACTTAGTTTAAGATGCATCTCTTATTGGCAAATTCAGGTGGCAGAATTCCAGCATGGTATCTCCCCATTTAGGAAAGAGCTATACCAGGCGGTGCTTAAGGAATATCTCTCAGAAGATTGTCTCAGTGGGCCATTTTTGTACTTTTGAAATAACAGAGTTTTCTTCAAGTACAGGGATATCTGGTGTTGGGGATTTCATGGTAAATTGTATATCAGAGGTAGCCTATGAAGGAAGCACATAGGAGGGACATGAAACTAGCTGAGGATGAGAGGAGGCAATGGAGAAAGTTTTATTACACTGCTTCTTTAAAGTCTACATTTTGGGATTTGCTGGACTGAGAACTGAGTCCCACTGTCAGATGGCCAGAATTAGCTTTTGGATGCCAGAGAGGAGTCAGTATTTATCTTGATAAGGAACGTCACACACTTGCAGTATATTTTATTCGAGACTTTGGCACTTGTCATTGCAGTGGTTTTAGATTACCTGGGGCAGAACCACTCACTAGTACAAGTTGTTTTCAGGCACGTAACAACTCATCCCAAACTCTAAATTGGAGAAAAATGATTTTATTTGGTGCAATGGAGGTCAGCATGGGGATCTATGATACTGGATTGACCTAGTTTTGAAGACAAGGATGGGGTGAGGTGGAGCTTCCTGCTGTATGAATTGTGACTAACTTTTCTGGGTTTTATTTTGAAGTGTTTATTTAAATTTGCATGACTGGAGAGAGAAGAAAGTTTTTCCTGGTATGTTAAAATGGAAGAGAAAAATGGCTTTATTTTTAAAAGTGTGTGCGTGTGTGTGGGAGGGTGAAATAAGCCAAACTCTCAGAGGCATGAAAAGATTTTTGAAAGTGCTGCAGAAGAGTACTATATTGCTTTTGGTTAAAATAGATGATCTACCCACAAAATAAAGCTAAAGGGCAGCATTTGTTGTGGTTAATAATGTCAGAGAAATGGGAAAGTTTAGCTGTAATAACTATGTCTGTATTCCTTCAAGAGCTGGATATCCATCAGTGGCTTACAGTCCTCTTTGTGCCAGTATCTGTTTGATCTTCATTTTAGGATCAAATTGTCTAAAATAGGGCTTTTAGAATTTGGTGCTCGGCTTAGCATCTTGTGCACAATGAGATTTAAAGAGGCATTCTCAAGAAGTGATGAGCTCAAAAGGGATATCCTCTCTATTGTAATTAATTGTCTTAAGAAGCTATTCACCACTCTTGTCATGGAGAACTAAAAAACTATACCAGGGCAATTTCTACTGGACAAGCACCTGGGACAGATAGAAGTGCTGGTCCTAGTTTCCTCCTTACCAGAAAAGGACAGCAGGTAAGATTGGGTACAGGCAGAATGACAGCAGGCAGAGCACCACTGAGTAGGCAGTCAGGGAAGGAGGAATAGGGGGAGGGTGGGAGCAGAGCAATAGAACTGAGCTGCCAGCATGATGGGAGGCAGGTAGGGCTGATTGCTATTAGTCATACAAACTAGGAGAAGAGATTGCCTAAGTCTCAGCCTCAGAATTGACCTACACACAAACTTGCTTTGAAATAACTCAATCTATTTTAATTTATTCCGCTTATTTTGGTGCAAGTATGCATGAGTCTGCTTATTTCACAAGAGTAAGACCCTAAACATTTCAAGTGTCCTGTGAAGTGTGTAACCCTTCTGCCAGATGTTGATGGCAGCAAGAAGGACCTCATTTAAGATGGTGTCTAGGGCTACCATCTTTTTCCGAGAGAGGAAATGCAAATGGGTGCTCATTTGCATATCGTGCACTCTGATTTGCATATTCTCTTCCAATCCTTTTTGCGCAAGAGGTTTTTGCACAAAAGAGCACTGTGTAGATGGCGCCTTTTTGCGCAAAAAACCCCTTTTGCTCAAGATCCCTCTTTCCGCAAAAAGGATCGGAAGAGAATATGCAAATGAGAGCGCTCCATTTGCATTTCCTCTTCCAGAAAAAGTCTGTAGTGTAGCCATAGCCTAATTGTTAGAAAAGAACTCAAAGGATGGCTGAAGCCCCCACCCAGAATTTTAGTCTTATAACCCGTCCCCTCCCCGGTTGCCTTTCAGAGGCACTTCTTCGTACTCCCAAATCTATTTGCAAAAATGAATAAAGCCCTACCAAATTCATAGTCCATTTTGGTCAATTTCACAGTCATAGAATTTTAAAAATCATAAATGTCATGATTTCAGCTCTTTAAATCTGAAATTTTATGGTTTTGTAATTGTAAGAATCCTGACCCAAAAAGGAGTTGTGGGGTGGTTGCAAGGTTATTGTTCCAAGGGGGAAGTTGTGGTACTGCTACCCTTACTTCCATGCTGCTGCTGCTGGTGACACTGCCTTTACAGCTAAACAGCTAGGGCATGTGCACACTAGGAAATTATTTTGAAATAACTAAATTCGAAATAACTCCAGAAATAATACAGTCAAAATAGCGTATCCCCACTATGGGGAAGCCTTGAAATTAGTCCAAGGCAGGCTCCGTTATTGTGGACATGCTACCTCAACTTATTACTCCCCACTGCTTCCTGGGGCTCTTCAAATTACTCTGGGGAGTAGTTATTTTGAAATAGCAGCAGCAGCATGTCCACATTCCTGCTATTTCAAAATAAGCATTATTCCCCGAGGAAAGCAGGAGTACAGATTTCAAAATAACCAGCCCATTATTTGGAAATAACGGGCTTGATAGTGTGTATGTTCCACTTATTATTTCAAAATAAGGATGGTTATTTCAAAATAACTCCCTACTGTAGAGTAGGGTCTAGAGAGCAGCAGCTGTTGGCCAAGAGCCCCACTTTGAAGGCAGAGCTGCCTCCACCAGCAGCGCAGAAGTAAGGATGGCATGGTATGATATTGTCACCCTTACTTCAGTGCTTCTGCTTGCAGAACCTGACCCTCAGTCAACAGCCACCACTCTCTGGCCACCCAGTTCTGAAAACACTAATGCGGAAGTAAAGGTGGCATGGTACGGTATTGCCACCTTTACTTGTGTGCTGTTCTTGTCAGGACACTGCCTTCAGAGCTGGGTGCCTGACCAATGGCTGCTGCTCTCCAGCTGCCCACCTCTGAAGGCAGCACAGAAGTAAGGGTGAAAATACTTCAACCCCCTTAAAATAACCTTGTGAACTCCCTGCAACTCCCTTTTGAGTCAGGACCCCCCGATTTGGAAAAATGTTGGTGTCTTCTCACCCCCATGAAATCTGTATAGTATAGGGTAAAAGCACACAAAAGACCAGATTTCATGGGGGAAGAAACCAGATTTTGCACCTTGTGATATGTTTTTCATGACTATGATTTTGGTAGAGCCCTAGATCTAAATGATGGAATCTTTGGGGTAGGGGGGCAAGGGAGGGGAAGGAAGTATATAGCCAGAAGGGGACCCTTTTCTGTTATAAACAATAATACAAGATTGAAAGTTAGAAGAGGAGCACATCTGTATGATTTGCATTTGCATTTGTCCAACAGTTAGCTGAGAGAGAACCTTTGTTGATTCTTCAGACTATTTGGCCCTTTCTTTCTAGTATAGGCAGAGAATTGTTTAGCTGGCATCTGCCTTGAACTTCATACATCACTGTAACTGTTTTATTCCCAGACTGACTGCTACTTAAGGGATAATAGGAGGGATGCTCTGTTTTACTAGACAATAATCTGATTCCTGCTTGAATCAATTACAAGGCTGAAGGGAACCTGATGATTGCCAGAGAAAATGGGGCATCCCTCCTATTGTGCCTAATATACTAGAAGTGAAACAATAAAGTTTATTTTTGGATACAAAGTTAATTACACTGAAAAATCAGCTGCAATCCAGCTGATGAATACTGCTCTTAAACACCCAGAAGTATACCCATTTAGGTCTGTTATTTCCTATTTGTAGGAATTAGGGTCTCTATAAAGTTAGCCGATCAATTTCATCTTAATTGTTCCCTTATTATGGAAAGACATATAGAATGGGGCTAATACTTATGTACCTAACTCACAGGAGTGTCATGAGGATTAACTAGTTAATGCTCTTATAGCGCTTTGAACATGTTAAGTACTATGTAAATGCTATGCATTATTAAGTAATGATTAGAATTAAGCAGAAGTTACCTAAAGAAGTACCGCAGATAGATTTCTCATCCATCTCACAATCATTTCCTCTCCCTTGGGGTGAATCCCAACGGATGAGGGGACAGGCTGGTTCAGGAAGATAGCTTACACATACCTGCACTCGCTTCAGTATTTCTGGCCCTACAGCTCTCTTTCTCTATCCCATAGGTAAAGAAAAGGCTGACGAGGATTGATCTACAGTTTGTCTTCCAGCAATTCAATGTACAAGTGAGATATGCATACAATCCAAGAGAGGAAGTGGGGTGTGTTACAAAATGGGGCAATTGATTGTACTAAAGACTCTCTACCTCGGAGGACTAGGCCCTAGATGACGTATCAAAATTCATGGTGTAAACCTACCAGGAAAAAAATAGGGCCAAATTCTGTCTGGCAATGCACACACTCACTTGTTAGAAAACCTGAAGAAGGCAAGATGAGTACGTGACAAAGCCTGACCTTACTGCCTTCCCTGGTCCTCCATAACTGATGTGATCTAGTGGTACAATGGGAAGTGAGTGTGGTGGGCATGTTGAAATACATACAAATGTGCAGGCAGCTAAGACTAAACAGTGGCAGTACCCATAGCACCCCATGCAAACTACTGCTTGTAGTGTCATTCTCAGGTGAAATGTGTTACTCTGTGTGTGTTGTATGTGGGCACACGCATCTCCTTTCATGAGGGGGTGAAGAGAAAGAAGGAGCATTAGGACATTTCTATCTCAATACCTAGAATTTAAATCAAAGTGTATGAATATAAAATTACCCATGCGGTAGGGGGTCGGTGGTGGAGTTGTCACAAGATGGAATCTGAGGTCAATAAAAGTAAAGCTGCTATTTCTTTGGCTGAGAGCTCCACTTGTACCAAAACCGATATAATCTGGCCAGAAATTCCTGGGGAAATGAAATAGACAGTGTGATGTGTGCCTGTTACACTCAGTTACATCACAGGAGCAGGTCATCAGAGCTTTGAAATCTGAAGTTAAGAAATTCTGTACATAGTTATACTGTAGCTAGGAATGGCAGAGAGGGACCTTTTAGCTTGGACAAAAGAAGACGAAAAGCAAGAAAATTCACCCACCGCACAAGTGAGGTATAATATTTTGAGGCCTTGTTTAAAGTAGCATGTGGGACTCAACAGACCAAGAACCAAATTCTCTCCCTGAGCAAAGGCAGAGGACACAGGTGGTAGTCACGGAACTTCTACAATGGCTGGGAAGAAAGGACTAACCCAAGGCAATGGAACACTCATCCCAAGGCCCCGCGGGCAGCTGCGTTTCCCTTTAAAAAGCCGCACTAGTCATGACCTCCAATATGCCATCAGTTCATTGTCAGAGCAAGAATTTTATGCAGAACCATAGCCTGCTGCCCTGCATGGCAGAACCCTCGTGGAACAGCTGACTCTGGTGCTATACATGCTGAGGTTGGTGGGAAGAATGACATTGGTTTAAGCAGATTTTTTTAAACATGATCTGCTTGTCTTGGAAAACAAATATTCACATGCACTTATTTAATTATATAATTTTTTGGCCAGTATTTATCATTTGGTTGCACTGTGTTTCTATAGCATATATTCTTTATATGAATTCTCAGTCCCACCACATCAAGTGCTTTTTCTGAATGCAAGTCTTTTGCTAGTCAGAAATATTAGTAATTAAATTCTACCAAATACACCAGTGTAAAGCAGAGGGAGAATATCCCAATTCTATCAGTGCTGGTGTTAATTATTTTAGGCAAGCTGTCATTTATGTTTTCTAAAGTGGATTTTGTTCTTGCAGTCAGGAACATTGCTTAGTGCAGAATTAATTAATCATTATAAATATAAAACTTGCAGTATCAGCTTCTGCGTTCAGTAAGGTTTCAAGAGGCAAGGTTGAAAGAGTCAATAGGCTGCTGTGGGGAATCAGAGTTTTTTCATCTGATACAAGGACAATTAAGTTATGCACTTAATCTTTACAGGGTCACTTAACTTCAAGTATCGTTGCAAAAAAAATCTTGATACCTTGTAACTGAAAATTTCTAGTATGCAATGTTATTAAGATATACATTCTGCATAAAACAAAATTGGTTGCGGAAATAGTTGAAAAAGTTAGATTGAAGAGAAACCTAGAAATAATTTTTAAAAGCGCATCTTTATTGTCTTAATTTTTCAGTAGGGGTCATTGATCTAGTCACAAAAAATTGTCCAAAAATACAAGTCCACAAAAATAAAAATATTAAAAGTCCAATTTTCACCTACTATATAGAAACTCAGAATTGGTGATGAGAAACTGGAGAGATGGCAGTGCTAGGAAAGTCCAAGGTAGACTGACAGCTCAGTAAAACTGGAATTGATACAATCTTAGGGTTTCATCTCTGTATTTGACAGACAGGGTGCTGGAATTGCCACACTCATCTGCTGTTTTCTCCTAAAGAAACAATTGAGCACAAATTCTCTGACAATGGGCACAGTTCCATTGGCAGGGAGTGGCACTCATTTACATCAGCATTACTTGGCCCTTAACACTTCTGCAACTGGAATCAAGACTTGGATAGCTAACTACTAACCATTTCTACTGAAACGAACACAGTAGTCATGATGTGCATCTCATTGCCCTGAGATTTAGATTTGCCAGCTTGTAACTTTAAACAGCAATGTTTAGTGTGGGGCCATGGAGGGTCAAAGTACTTTTGTACACAGGAACCGCTGAGTCCAGTTTCATGTAATTTGACCTTCTCTTCAAATTTTACTTTCTGTGTTTCAAAGGCATCATTTCTACATATCTACTGTCCATGACTGAAAGATATGGGTCTTCCTGGGTAGTCCATAGCATTGATTATGCAAGCTTCCCCAGTTTTACAGTTTGTTGTAAAATTTTATTTTATGATTTGTATCACTACAATTGTTTCTAATGAGATTTTAATTGATTTTGAATCCAATTAAAAAATCCCTATTTTTAAAGCACACCTCAGCTGCTGCCACTTTGAATCTGTGCCACGCTGGCAGACTGTAACTCATCATGTCATCATTTAAATGTCTTGCTGCAGTGCTGGCTTTAGGGATTTTGAAGTGACCCACATTTATTGCTTTCTCTTAACTGTTGTAATGGTTTTTGAACTTACTGATGCTGAAATATTCAACACACCCACTGCAGACCTGATTAGCAAACATTTTCTATATGCTTATGCTATTTCATTTCTGTCTTAGTAGTTGAGTTCACAAATCATGCAGATCTGAGTGTGGTTATTATTTTATTTCATTACTTTTGATTTTGGGTTCTTGGAATTTTGCCTAACCACAAACCCATCTCTATCCAAGCAAATTTTGGAAGATGCATGAAATCCCAGTCCAAACTGGATCAAGGTCACAAATTGGCCTCTTCCTTCATAAATGCGTGTAACCAACCCCCCCTCCCCAGTCTTAACATCACCAAATTTTGGATTATTTACAAGCTGAACCCAGATTTCTCAATTTGGGACACTGTGTTATTTCATATAGAACTAGATAAATTCATGGAGGTAGGTGCATCAAAGGCTATAAGCCAAGGATGGGTAGGGATGTTGTCTCTAGCCGCTTTTGTGAGGGCTGGGAATGGGTGACAGGGATGGATCACTTGATGATTGACAGTTCTGTTCATTCCCTCTGGGACACCTGGCATTGGCCATTATCAGAAGACAGGATACTGGGCTAGATGGATCTTTGGTCTGACCCGGTATGGCCATTCTTACATTCTTACTAGAAGATTTAGTTATTAGGGTCCTTTAAGGTAGGTAGATGTGGTTGTGGGGGATGCAGGGGTAAGGGCAAGGGGCCTGGATGTGTGTACAGGGGGCTCAGGCAGGGAGGTTGGGAGTTCAGGCTTACTGTGGCAGGGCTGCTGGCTTTCCGGGTTCCCCCTCCCCCCGTCTGGCAGTGTGGCCAAGGGCTGCGGGAGGAGAGGTTTGGAGGCAGAGGGACCACTTATATGGGCTGGCGGCCAACAAGAACTCTGGCCCCTGCTGGCCCTTCATAGTCCCCCCTGCAGTCACTCAGAAGTATAATTTTCTCCTCCACTCGCTGCCTCCAGTGGTCATTGCAGAACATAACTGTTCCTCCTATCAGACTCCTCCCTTTCATGTTATGGAAAACAAGTCCATTTTAGGCACATCCTACTGCATACCAAATTTGATGGTGCAAGCTCTTATAGCTGAGGAGGAATTCTTGAACAAACAGACTCCTGGATGAACAGACTCATGGACAAAGAGCTGCATAAACTAGATAGATAGATAGATAGATGGTTTTTCCCATTCACCTCTGTCTAAACTGATTATCATGCAGTGATTAAATGCTTGTACTTTATAATAATCATAACACACAGTAGTTGCTTTGTACATGTGTTAAACCTTTAAAACAATTGAAATAAGTTCAGATATGCTTATCTGACCAAAAATATGCACATTATTGCTCCCAAAGTAAAACAACAGGCTAACCATCCCAGTGCAGAAAGTAACAGTTCACCCAACAAGAATGTGCATATTCCGCCCTTACTGCCATTGCTGAGAATATCAGCTTGTATTTCAGCTCCTCTGAGTTTCCCGGAACAAACCTTTTATTAAAGAAAAATATCCAAAATTGTTAATTAAATAAATGATGACTGGATTTCAGGGGAAATAGGAGTGAACTGTAGTTTGAGGATATTAAAACTTCCTGAGAGTGGCTTTGTGCAAAACTGCATAATCTCAGGAATGGCTTTAACCTTCAAGCAATAGTTCATTGTAGCAGGTCTCAAATCCAGTCAATATTTTGTATTTACTATGTCATTCTATGCCTGTGGTGTCCAACTAATTCTGGACTAGCCACATTATTCAAGCCAACTAGTCACACTTGACTGGCCAAATAGCCACATGTGGCTAGTGGCCAGCGTGTTGGACACCACAGTTTTTTTGCAATATGTCTGCTGATTTTTCTGTGGGGGAGGAGGATATATTATATAATACTGCTGAAACCCCAAGATGTACATGTGCCTAAAGTGTGTGACCTGACTGCTGTAATATTTGTCCTTCCTCATCCCTTTTCCCTTCATTCTGCTTTACCATCCCCTCCCACACTCAGTATATTAAATGTACAAGGGGATTGTAAGATGTCTGGAAGCATGGTTTCTCTGTTTTTACTGTAAAAGCACTCAGCCCACTTCTGGCATCAGATATTTCAGGGAAGGGACCTACTTAAGTGCGTCTTTAATGAGCAGAATTTCAAATAATCCTTCTATTCTCTGCTCATGGCACTAAGTGCAACTCAGCCAGCAAGATCCAAATACCACATTTGGAGGTACCGGTGCAGGCATTTGGGAATATGCAGTAAGTAACCATATGCATAAATGCAGCTTTGACTATTTTAGCAGGTGTTTTTTAGGATTTTCTTAAAATTTGGCCCACTCGTCAAGTGGTGGGTTTCCTATGAAAATCCACTCTCCTTTAGCATGTCTTTTATACAAAGTCTGCATTTATTCTCCCCACAATATACACGTGAAACCAACTGAATGAAGTATAGCTGCCAATGCAATTACTTGTAATATTAGATTCAGATATAGGGTCACTAAAGTATCTAAATTAAATAAATCATATTGAGAAGTGTGTGCGTGTGTGTGTGTGTGTGTGTGTATATAATTTTTGTCCAAAAACAAAAATTAATTGAGTTAAGGACCCAAACAACACTGGGTAAATATTCTAGTATATAGAAGATTTACCCAGCATTGCTTGGGTCCTTAACTCAGTTACTTTTTGGTTTTTTGGAAAATAAAATGAAAATGTTCATGATTCATTTAAATCAATGCTCTGGGTTGGGGGTGGGGATGAAGGGTTCTGTATGCAGGTTGCCCTGGGGAGAGAAAACTACCCCAGCTGTCTCTCACCACAGAAGTTTGGGACCAGATGAAAAGCACCTCTCCATGGCTGCTGCAGCTCCAGCATGCACAGCAGGGGGAGGAGGTACATGTCCCCTCAGCTGGGGCAGGTACAGGTTCCTCTGCTTCCTGCGCTCCCCAACCAGAGTGAGGAATGAAGGAAACTGTGCATTACCCCTCATTCCCTGATGAAGGGGAACAGTTAGCAATGTTCTTGTATGAATTGGAGCGGTGGAGATCAGCCCCTCCCCTCCCACCTTTCCTAAACAGTGCTGGCGGAGTGGGATGCTTGGGGCTGGAGTAGTCCCAGCCAGCCCCTTACACCTTCCTGGTGATTGTTTATTTACTGTATAGTTTTATGAGAAGCAATCCCATTCCAGGCACATCCCATTTTCTTGGCATAACCAAACCCTTATGCTGCTTTACATTATAATAAGAGGAAGCTGAATACTTAATCTGGTGGTCCTAGCTCTTACCATTTAGGAGGAGTTCTTGAACAAACAGACATACAGATAGATAGACAGACAGACAGACAGACAGATAAACTCTCTAAAATATAGTAGATATCTATAGTTATGGTATATTTGGATTTTTTTTCAAATCAGAAGTTTTATGAATTAATTCTATAGAGCCTACTCAAAATAGCATAACAGAAATTTATTAATTATTACACCTGTTAAGCTGACTGACAACAAACTGGTACCCACCTACTTAACAGGTAGCTGAACTAGCTGAAGCATTTAAACACCTGATGGCAATCTTTTCTTAAATCTGTTGAAGTATGTTTTGTGCCTCTTGCTATACAGGAATGTCTCAGGTATAACATAATACAATTTATTTTTGTATAGCATTCTTCAGGCAAAGAATAACAAAATATCTTCTACTAAGAGGCAGAACAGAGAAATAATGCTCAGCATCAGGTTTAAAGCTTTTGAAACAGTCAGCAGATGAAAAAATGACGTAAGTTGAAAAAGTAAAAAAATAGCTGCAATTTTAACACAATAAAGATGCAATTTAGCATTTTTGCAGCCTTGCTCGAGTGAAAGGAGAATGGGAGACTGCTGCAGAGGAAGGGAGGAAAAATGAGTGTGGTTTATATTTTGTTAACTAAGGTAAACTAATGCCATGCCTGGACTTTGTTACTTCTGAGACATAAACAGATGCAGTTTAGGCTTGATTTAGGGCTGAATGTCCACTGAGACAAACCACTGTTATTGCTGTGCTAGGAATAATAATAAACATTTTTTTTTCAGAATGGATACAGCTGTCTGTGACATACCTCTTACCCTTTCCCCTAAGTGCATCCCTCTCAAATGTACCAAATTTTGTGACATGTTCCACCTTGAAGGCTGAGAGGAAGGAGCATGGGAAGGGAAAATGCACTGAGCTGGAAGCCAGGAGATCATGCTGTTTGGGTTCCATGGTCCTGACTATCATTTATATTTCTGCGTAGTTTCCAGATGGTATTGCCTGGCCGAGACTTCATAACCCTACCCTAAAAGGCAGTGAGTATTAGCATGCCTCACTTTACAAATAAGACAATGGAAAGGTTTCACAAGATCACAACAGAAACCACATCTTTAATATGGCAGACCCATAATTATTTTTATAAAACTGGATAAGCCAGTTCCACCAATATGCAGCTATAAAGTTCCTCCATTGGCGTCTTGAATCATTGACCTTTAGGTGCCCAGAACAAGGCTTCAACGACTTGAGTTACAGAAGACATTGCTATCCCCTATGTTGACTAGTCACTACAAGAGGTCTTACACAATTTTAATTTGTATAAAACAAAGAGAAAGAACCCTTCACAACCAGGTTTGTGTTTAAAAACATTATGATCTCTCAAGTATGGTGTGAAGCATCACAAAATGCAAGCATTCCACATTTTAGTCACTTGCCACCTATATTGATTCTGGTATCAAACACAGGGAGACATGAAAGTTTTAAGTCCACAGGCAGAAGGCCCTGTCTGAGCAGAATTTCTGAAGTCCTGCTGTACAGCAGTCACAGTTTGGAAGAAGTCTGCACAGAGGGGAGCCACATATCTCATCCCCTCTAGGCTCTTAGTGCAATTGCATGTTGTAGCTCTAGGGGGTTATGATGGGGCATCTTTAAGCCCTTCCTTACTTGGAACTGTGACTGAATGCATTCAGCTGGAGCCTTGACTGTGGAGTAACTTATTCCTTTTCCATTGCTTTGCGGTATGGGAACATTACTTCATCTTTCTGTGCTCCTTGGAGCTCAGTTACTTAGGCTAGGCGCAGTGAAGAGGGCATTTATATGTGCGCATCTATTCTGCATAGGAATGAACATCAGTTCCTAGCCATACTTTCTCAGCTTGATCAGCAATTCTGGGCACTGAGTAAATCCTCTTTAGTTTTCAGAAGAAGGTCCTGGCACTGTCTTCATAACGAAAATATAGTTCACTCCCTGTGACAATGTGAAGGAGAGCTTTATTTCTTATTGCGAATGGTTGATTATTGATCACCGACTGGATGACTGGCACTGTACAGAGCATGGGCTCACTTTATGCTAGAGGAGTTACTCTAACTAGTGCACCTTACTTGGTGTACGACCTGTGAAGTATTCAGTCAAAAATGCTCAATTATAAAATAACTCTTTGTTTTAACAAGTGATATTTTCCCTTGGATTGGAAGCCAAAGCTGAAATTTTGAAAACCTTAGAGAAGACACAGAGGTAAAGATTAATACAGAAGAAAGCAGAATATGGTTTTAAATATTGGAACCTTCTAGTTACTGTAACCCATCTGATCCTGATACTTTGCAATGTCCGTGGTGACACTGCTACCCTATATGGCTTCAGAAAATGCCATGCTGTACCACTTCCTGCCTCAAAGCCACCTCTTGGTCTCAGAAGCTGCCTTTTTTGCCACTGTGTGTCAACTCTGCACAGGAGCTGATGGAGTTATCCTGGCCCAGCTGGCTGAGAGGGACCCACCCTCATGAGCCCTGCTGGGCATGCTCCAACAGGAGACTGGCCATAAAGGCCTCTGGCACAGCTCAGTCAGGGCTGACTGTCAAAGGGGAAGGAGGTGCTGCAGGAGCTCCAAGGGAGGAAGCGCAGCTGGACCAAACAGCAGCAGCTGGGCCGAGAGGGGCTACAGTAGAAGACACTGGACCTGAGCACGGGGACAGAGAGGACTTCTGACAAGATAGGGTAGGAAGTAGCCCAGGGCAGGGAATCTCTCCTCGTGTGCTCAGCGTGTTGTGTTAGGATTCTCCACTGAGGGAGCAGCGCACTGCACCACTTCCACCATGGCCCTGGCTGGAATCTGGCGGAGAAGGGAGGGCATGGGTCCCTTCATAAGAATGGCCATACTGGGTCAGACCAAAGGCCCATCCAGTCCAGTATCCTGTCTTCTGTCAGTGGCCAATGCCAGGTGCCCCAGAGGGAGTGAACCGAACAGATAATGATCAAGCCATCTCTCTCCTTCCATCCATCTCCACCCTCTGACAAACAGAAGCTAGGGACACCGTTCCTTTCCCATCCTGGCTAACAGCCATTAATGGACTTAACCTCCATGAATTTATCTAGTTCTCTTAAACCCTGTTATAGTCCTAGCCTTCACAGCCTCCTCAGGCAAGGAGTTCCACAGGTTGACTGTGTGCTGTGTGAAGAACTTCCTTTTATTTGTTTTAAACCTGCTGCCCATTAATTTCATTTGGTGGTCCCTAGTTCTTATATTATGGGAACAAGTAAATAACTTTTCCTTATTCACTTTCTCCACACCACTCATGTTTTTATATACCTCTATTATATCCCCCCTTAGTCTCCTCTTTTTCCAAGCTGAAAAGTCTTAGCCTCTTTAATCTCTCCTCATATGGGACCCGTTCCAAACCCCTAATCATTTTAGTTGCCCTTCTCTGAACCTTTTCTAATGCCAGTATATCTTTTTTGAGATGAAGAGACCACATCTGTACGCAGTATTCAAGATGTGGGCGTACCATGGATTTCTATAAGGGCAATAAGATATTCTCCGTCTTATTCTCTATCCCTTTTTTAATGATTCCTAACATCCTGTTTGCTTTTTTGACTCCCCCCCTGCTTATGTGCTCTCTCTCCCCACCCTCCCGTGGGGGAGCTTGTCTGGTGAGATATTGACTGAGGTTGCTGGGCCATAATAGCTTGAATAGAGGGGCGTATATCGACTGAGGCCGCTGGGCCGTTTTGTGTATAAACTTTGAGGCTGCTGCCCCTACTGTATAGACTCTGAGGCCATTGGGCTGTACTACCCTGATTTTTGAGGAACTGTAAATTGACTCTGAGGCCACTGGGCCATACAGCCCTGAGCACAGGTGGCAGTTCACTGACGTTGTGGCTGATAGGCCATCCTAAGGGGAATAGGAGTTTGAGGGACAATCATGGATTTTTACCATCTTCTCTGGTGGGTGGACAAAGTGCCCCTCTCCCCTTGGAGAGGATCAGTAACATGAAGGACTCTGAACAGAGTGTTTGCCACTAGGAATGCCCTCCTACCAGACGTTAAATGCTACTGCCCCTTTTGTCTGATCTCAGTCTGGTTTGTGCCAGTGACAGAAGACTAAAGCATTGGTCAAACACATTTAGTGCAGTTCTCTTGTTTATTTCCCAGTTGGGACTGTACCATTTGATTGCTCTCAAACTGTGCTGTTTTTTACCCCAGCACTCCCAAAGTGTCCTGTAAAAGAAATGCCAAGGAGGCCTGGACCATTTGGTTGTTCCCTTGACTCATTTACCAATGCTGGCATGCAGTTATGATGGGCCTGTGGATGAATGATCATGGTATTAAAATCCTCTTGGCAGATAGGTTGAAAGGCCTCGTGTAGCTGAGGCTCTCTCTGATCTCTGAATCAATTTAATTTAAAAAAAAAACAGTTTGTGTTATTTTTTTCCTAAAAGGTTCAGTTTGTGTAAAGCTGGAAGGCTGCTGTGAAGATTTCAAAACCAAAACTTGTCTCCCCTAAGGAAAATTTCTTTGATCTGCCTAACTTGGAAGCATCACATAGTAGCTGCATTGTTTCTGTACTGTTTGATAGGGGCCGAGAATCTGATATGTGAAAGAGACAATATGGTAAAAATATGGGTTGTCTAGGTAAGAGATTTGAGTATTCTGGTGCTTCTTAACCACAAGACAAGCCCTTTGACCAAAGTGGAGCTAAGCCCTTTGCTATAGTTATGAGGTCTTTATTTTTTAGCTCATCCAGAATATTTTATATTTATGTAGATGTACAATAATAGTCTCCTATCCACGGCTTTAATTATGTTAGGGCACCTAATTATGCAATAAACACTATTACATTAAATTTCAGCAGCGTTCAAATAATCAGTTCTGCAGGAACCCCTTGTAACTTTGGTGCGGGTGAAGAGATGGTTCTCATAAGTTAGAACTAAATGAAAACTCTGGAAACAGGCACATTTGGAGTTTATAATTACGCAAAAAGTGTAATGACATTTGTTTATCCCTGTTATAGTCAGGGCCATTTCAATTGCTCAGGCCTTTCTTAAGCTCTATAATTGCAACATCAGAGGTAACTCAATCAACTATCCCAATTTATGTACAGTTAATTTGCATATTGCAATTCTAATAGCTGAAATGAGACAGTGGGAATTGTGTATGTGAGTCAAGTGCTCTGATTGCTAGATATCTTCATTGTTACACAAATAGAACATTGGGCTGGCTCCATGCCCTTGAGTCTAAGGCAAGAGGCCTCATTTTCCTTCTAGCTTAGTTTTGTCTCAGTGGTGAGGATCCCATGAGAGGCTGTAGAATGAACTTTTCAACTGGCTTAGGTTTCAGCCTCTTGCCCACAGGGTCGGGGGCATGTAGTAGTAGCAGCAAGGTCTGAGATTAACATCTCCTGCTATCATGGCTGTGAACCAGCAATAGGTGTTCTGACACCTCAGCCCCCTAACTAACCTTTCATTCTGCTTCCAGAAGTCTCCTTTCTGTGGCAACATCCCCAGCTTCAGGTGTTTTCCATCACATACAGGCTTATAGTTTGATTCAATGGCTCTCAACACCCCTGCTATACACATTTTTCCAGCTCCCTTGACAGCAGCTCCTCTATCTTTTCCTTCATCCCTTCTTGCCACTAATTTTTTAGCTCATCCAGGATATTTTATATTTATGTAGATGTAAAATAATAGTCTCCTCTCCAAGGCTTTAATTATGTTAGGGCACCTAATTATACAATAAACACTATTACATTAAATTTCAGCAGCATTCAAATAATCAGTTCTGCAGGAACCCCTTGTAACTTTGGTGTGGGTAAAGAGATGGTTCTCATAAGTTAGAACTAAATGAAAACTCTGGAAACAGGAACATTTGGAGAAATTAGTTTATAATTAAGCAAAAAGTGTAATGACATTTGTTTATCCCTGTTATTATAGTTATAGTCAGGGCCAGTTCAACTGCTCAGGCCTTTCTTACACTCTATAACAGCAACATCAGAGGTAATAGAGATGTAGCCATGTTAGTCTGGTCTTGCTGAAACAAAAGACAGGACTATGCAGCACTTTAAAGACTAACAAGATGGTTTATTAGGTGATGAGCTTTCGTGGGCCAGACCCACTTCCTCAGATCAAATTGTGGAAGAAAATTGCCAATTTTCTTCCACAATTAGATCTGAGGAAATGGTTCTGGCCCACGAAAGCTCATCACCTAATAAACCATCTTGTTAGTCTTTAAAGTGCTGCATAGTCCTGTCTTTTGTTTAAACATCAGAGGTGTAACTAACTTACTTAGCACCCACTATCCAGTAGCTGCTTTCTCTCCTCAACACCTGTCAATTGAGAAGATAAGAAATTTTGATGAGACTCTGCAAAAGAGGAACCCATGGACTCTTACAGGGACCATGCTATCTGTAAGAGCCCCTTGGCCAACTCTCAACTTTGCGAATACTAAATCTAATGCTTCCAGCTGGCTCAGGAAAGCAGTGGTTTCAGCTGAGATTTGTAACACACTGCATGCTTTGATTCACAGGGAGAAAATACACTATACTTTTTGCTAATTATTAAGCTTGGTTTGTACTTTCATAGTACAGTGTTTCTTTCAGACTCAGTTGTTCTTGTGCTTGACATATTTTACTCATGGATTGCCCTTCTAAGTCTAGCATCAACTCACTTGTTCACAATAAGCTGACCACAAAACAACGCGACTCGCATTTGGACTGTTAATGTTGCAGAGCACAGAGATGGAAGTCTATAAACAAAGTTAACCAGTAGTCTGTATAAGGAAAACTTCACTGTTTGTAACTCAGAAGCAGTACAGGACATATGTTTTGCTGAGATAACATCATGCCATAGGTCACACCCAAGGGCTGACATTATCTCTCAGCAACACCGGCTCCTGGAGTGCCTTATTATTTATATTTAATTACATGACATTTTTCCAGTGGATACTGAGCTAGTCTACTACTGCAAGACAAACTATGGTAACTTTCTTTTTTTATGTTTGTTGGTCTCTCAACAGTCGAATGCTCATCTTTTATCTCCATTCACTCTCCTCTTTTCTGGCACTCCACTTTCTTTCCATTTTGCATTGTTTAGCTGTGTCTTGCCTCTACCTGTCTTTGTATGAAATTTTATCTACTCTTTCTATATGAAGTTTTCCTCTGTGGACAGTACAGAAAACTCATCTCATCTGTGATATATACCCAAAACTTGAAAATGGTTAGGTAGCTTGTGTTCTGCTGACAGCTGTATTCACCTAGATGATATTCTTCTCATTGTCCACTTGTGTTGCCTCTGTCTTCTGTTATATCCACCTGTTCTCACTAGTCTTATACCTAAATTGTAAGTTCTTTCAAGCATCTCTTTGTTATATGTTTTCACAGTGACCAGTGCAATGAGGTTGATGTCTCTAGACCCAATGGTTGTGTCTATACTGGCAAGATCTTGCACCAGAGCTATGCAAATGAGGCTCAGTGTGGAATATCGCCGAGCCTCATTTGCATAACTAATGAGCCGCCATTTTTGCGGAAGAGGCTCTTGCGCAAGACGGAGCTGTCTACACTGCCCCTTCTTGCGCAAGAAAAACCCTCTTGCGCAAGAAGGGGCAGTGTAGACAGCTCCATCTTGCGCAAGAGCCTCTTCTGCAAAAATGGCGTCTCCTTAGTTATGCAAATGAGGCTCGGCGATATTCCACGCTGAGCCTCATTTGCATAGCTCTGGCGCAAGATCACGCCAGTATAGACACAGCCAATGTGAATAAAGTGGTTATATTTTTAAAAAGTGGTTGTAATTTTTATATTTAAAAAGTGGTTGTATTTTTTAATTTACTCTCCTCTTTTCATATATTTTGATGAAGAAAATGTATTTTAATATTCTGAAACATATACTCACACTGTCAAATAGATTAAGACCAAGCTTTTGGTCATGTTAAAATGCACATGTGTGATGCTGAGTTTTTGTTTTCCAGCATTTTAAAAATGTGATTGAAAATAGTATATCGGAAGCCCACCCAACAAGCCTAAATCTGGTCATGGCTCCTATTGGGAAAAGAGGAATTTGTCAGAGTAAAGACATCAAGACTTGAATTTCAGTTTTATTAGTATTACTGTGTGTGTGTTAGACTCAGACAGTCAAGATACCATTAGGGACTGAGACCTAAATGTAAAAAAATTGGGTCCACAAAAATGGAGGTACCAAAATTAGGGCATATCTACACTGGGGAATTATTTCAAAATAACTAAATTTGACTTAATAACTCCCTATTTTACGAATCGAAACAGCATGTCCCTACTATGAGGAAGCCTCAAAATTAGTCCAAAGCAGGCTCCGTTAATGCGGATGCAATACCTCAACTTAGAGCCACAGGAAGCAGTGGGGAGTAACTAGTCTGAATTACTCTGGGGAATAGTTATTTCAAAATAGTGGCACTGGAGCATCCACACTAACACTATTTGAAATAACTATTTCAAAATTAGCATTATTCCCTGAGGATAGCAGGAGTACAGATTTCGAAATAAGAAGCCCATTGTTTTGAAATAATGGGCTTCATAGTGTGGATGCTCTGCTTATAAATTTGACCTCAGGGGAGTTACTTTGAAATAAAGCCCTAGTGTAGACCAGGGCTTAGAGACCACTTTTAAAATATGGACTATGCTGTCCTTACTATGTGAAATTCAAAAATTAAATGGACAGCACAAATGACAATCTGTAATTTTGTTTTTTACTGAATTTGCTATTTTGGGAAAGGGCTCTTCCCACTTGACCTGGCAACCCTGGATAAAATTTCCATTATGAATGATAAATACAGGATCTGCTCTTGCACCTCATATTCACTTGTCCAGGATTGTTACCTAACAGTCAAGATAAGATATCTGATGCTATTTTTGATTTTCTTTGTGTTTGAATATCTACAGGAGACTAGCTTTGTGGAACAGACTATAACAAGCTGGGGCAAATAATGAATTAATGGAGAAGAACCTGCTTAGAAGGAATTTGGACTGTGTTGTGCTATCACTGTGAAGGACTATTCATTGTGAGCTATAAGCACAGCTGAAGAATATTCAGTTAGGAACACTCACTAAGCCCAGAATATTTTATAAACCCCAGAAGAATAAATTCAAATGTTGAGTGCCTTTAATTTGTTTTTAAGCATAAGTTAGATACTTGTCCACACACAGATTCTTAGAATGTACCTCTCTTACTCCACCCACCCATCCCCCACAATCTTTCATAATATTTCCATGAGTACAAAGAATGCCAATTTTTAAAATCTGTTTCTCTTCATGTTGGGCTTTCATGAGTACTTGAAAGATGCTGTGCAACCTAGTTACCTGTAAAATCTTTTCCTTATAAGATACCTAAATGTTCTGGCTGACAATCATTTTTTTAAATAAGAAAAAAAGTTTATATAGATAAGAGGAAAATGAGTGAGTTATTTAAGAAGTTTAAGCTATTAAATGTGAGCAATTTCTTTTCATATCATATTATGTGGGTGGGCTGGTTTTCCACATTTTGTTATTTTAAGTTTCTATGCTTCAGGGAGAAAAAAGAAGAGGATATTAAACACTTTGAGGCAAAGTTTAGATGACTTTTTAACTAATATTGAAATCACATGGTACTACTGGATTTCTTATCCTTCCTGCTCAAAAAAGGAAAATTGAAAGGGTGCAATGTCATAGAATTTACAGTTTATCATCCCATCTATTGTAAAAGAAGCTAAGGCTATGTCTAGACTGCAAAGAAAAGTCAGAAAAAGATAGGCAAATTGTGAATCGCAACTTTCATATTTTTTCCACTTTTTTTTCGGAAGAGACTTTTTCAAAATTTGGCCTGTCTACACGGGGCCAAATTTCAGAAAAGCCTCCTCTTTTGGAACATCCCTTCTTCCTCATACAATATGGAATACAGGGATGCTGAAAGAACATGTCCGCTTTTTTGGAAACTGTTCCGAAAAAGCAGATGCGTTCCTTGGATGTGGCATTGCTTTTCCGGGATACTGAAGGTATCCCGGAAAAGCTGTGTGGTATAGACATAACCTAAATCTACTTAATTTAGTCAAGGGAGTCACCCCTTTACCTTCTACCACAGACTACACAGGGAAGAGATTTCTGATAGGCAGGGCTTGACAAACGGCGGTGAAAGCTGCTTGCCAGCCCCGCACTGCGCATGCACAAGAGCCGCATTGCGCATGCGCGCGCCGCCGGTAAACGGGGTGCCGGGATGAAATCTACTTGCCACGGGCAAGTAGATTCAATAGATTGTCGAGCCCTGCTGATAGGTATGTAAATATCTTTAAAAATCTGTCTCTTAAATACCTAACTTCCACTGAAATCACCTATGGGTGCTTAAATATAGAGGTAATCATTTTAATTCAAAAGTTGCCAGTTGTACCTCTGTGATTTAAGACTGCTCAGCCCCAGAGCAAGTTAAGATTCCCTCAGGGGCTTTTTGATTGTGGAAAATTATGTATAACAAGGCTCTGCTGTGCCACATAAACAGGCACAGCAGCCAATCGCAGCTCTCAGAGTTGCATGCAGCATGTGGTTTAGCTCCAGTGGTGATTTAAAGGGTACAGGATGGGAGCTCTGGGCTCCTTTGAATTGCTGGGCCCCGGGGCAACTGCCACCTTTGCTTTCCCATCCCCCGTTGGCAGGCCTTCACATAAAGAATCCCACGGAGGCACCCATTACCCAGCTGGAACATCCCTGGAATGGCTCTTACACTGGGATGGGATGGGGTCTGGTATAAAATCAGAAACAGCCCTGGAGAGTTGTGTGTTGGTGGAGAATTCCCCTATACATGGCACATTTTCCACTACTGCTGGAGAATCCTGCCATGAGTGTTACCTGTCATGTACCTGATGTCCAGAAGCAGGGATCAAAAGTGTCCTTGAAAACCTGAAAATTCCAGAAGCAGGAATCAAAAAGCCTCTAATAGCAGAGCAATATGCTGACCTGCTGATACCAAGCCAACCAAGAAACCTGATCAAAGGATTCCTCCCAGATTTTCTCCTGTTAAATGACTTGTAAATATGCAAATTGCAAAGGTTATGCTTATTTTACAATGGAATCGAATAACTTGCCACATAATATGCCAGAGAGGATCATATGTCCTTTTCTAAATGCAAGAGAGACGATGTATATTGGATTAGTGCTAGAGCAAAAAGCGCAGCATCCCTCTTTAAGAACAAGTTAATTAGCTTGGTTATTTTTGAAAACTCATCTGTCATGAGAAAGTGTACAGAGACATGAAAAGAACCTTCTAGAGAAGATTTGTCTTGCTACACATCCTTTTAGACTCAAAGATGTAACAGAAAATATATTTTCTGGTTAGATAACAGATAAATCTTGAATACCATTCTTCATAAATTATTTTCATGTGCTACTCACTTGGTTGTTGCAAACAGAAAGATCCCTTTATGAAGAGGCAACTCTTATCAGCGATAGTATTTATGAATGCCTATTGATGACATACGGTGTTCTATAATGACAGTGCTAAAATTGGCTTTTACTTCCTTAAAGCATCATTGTATTGAACCATGTAACCAGAAAATCACAAAGCAGCGATCTTTCTATGCTAATGCTCCTATGAGAGCTTAATGACTTGTCTGTTCATCCTGGAGATAATAAACTTTGCAATGAAAGCAATAGCTGTCTGGGTGACTTTGCATAAATCATTATTTGTAAAAGTGAAGGAAAACCTATACATAGAAGCTAAAGCAATGTGATTGCTCACCTCTTAAGGCATTAACTCTGATAATTGCTTCAGTAATGCAGATACAAAGCAAAAAATAAATATTATCTCCTAGTGTAATCAACATGATCTCCTACATGGGCAGTAAAATTATTAAATAGTATACCTCAGAATGATTGACCTTTCCTATGCAGAATCGTGCTGTGCACTTGAAATCACTGTAGCTAGTTAAAGGATTTGAGAATATAAAATATATGGAAGAAGCAAATGGAGTTTAACAGCTCAATAGCTGAAAACCAAGGTACTTGTTAAAGTTTATTATTGTATTAAAATATGAAAGATCTGGGACTTTTTAAATTGAGGAGCTCTGAACATGAGTGGATACATGTAGTTTTGTGATTTACAAACTGTCTGTAGAAAATAATGCTTAGGCTATATCCCAGTGAAAACACATCTGTAATAAATTGAACAAATGTTATAGAAAGAACTGCTACCTTGGCAGTAAGAAAACATGACCGTTAAGGAAAAGAGTTCTGATGTGTATGAGTTGTGAGTGTTTGGACACATATTCAGTCTACATTTTGAACAGCAGACTAGATAAAATTAGTTGGTAACTTTATAGCCAAACTTAGGAATGATAAAATAAAGGACTCAGCATATCTCCTGTGTTATTGGTTGGTTTAATTTTTCATTCATTTAGTTGAGAAATGACACGCCTGTCCTTGTCCCTGTTTCGTTTTACTCTTTAAAAGCGTGGGAGTTGTAGGAGGAAGAGACGGGATGGACTCATTGTGCACATGGAGAGCCACTGTACATAGGGGCACATCTACACAGTAGGGCAAAAGCTCAATTAAGCTATACAACTTGAGCTATGTTAATTGCATAGCTTAAGTCGAAATAGCTTAATTCGGCTTTTGGTGCTATCTAAACAGCAGGAAGTCAAAAGAAGAACACTCTTCCTTTGACTTCCCTTACTCCTTGTGAAATGAGAGTTACAGAAGTCGGAGTACGAAATCCTCCAGCTCGCCATTATTTTGAAATAACGATTTGCAGTGTAAACATGCTATTTGTTATTTCAGAATAACGTCAGTTATTCCAAAATAATGCTGCTGTGTAGACATAGTCTACATGTGCTTATTACTGTTGCTCTAGTTCTTCCTTTTCACCCACTGACTGTTATTCCTTTGTTGTATCTTATATTCAATCAGACTATAAGCTCTTTGGGACAAGGACCATATCTTTTATAGATAAAAAATAATATAGACTGAGCCTGCAGCTCAATCTACTGCAGCAGAGGATGAGGAAGAAAAGAAAGAAGCAGCATAGGATAGGAAGAAGGCAGATAAAGGTGGAAAAAACCACAGGAATGAGGAAATGGACACACTCAGTTTGCAACCTTTAAAAATTGTTTACTTGTTAGACAATTGACAGAAATCTTTAAAATATAGAACCTGAGCAATATTTAGTGCTGGTCAGAATACTTTCTTAATGTGAATAATTTGTATTGAAAACTACCAATTTCAATTTAGGAATGTCAACCAAAGTGCCTGCTGGGAGCTCTAATTCACTTGCTGCATCCTTCCTTTCTTGCCTGGTCTCAGGGTTTCCTCTCTTGCTACCATGGTTGAACCACCAGGACACATTAGGGAGGACAGCATAGGGGAACCTGATCCATAAAGGAAAATGGAGCATGAAGTACAACTTGCATGAGGCACCATAGTGATGTTTTCAAACCAGATTTTTTGGAGGAGAGAGGAGAATTGGGTGTTTTCCTTTCCAATGAAAAGTCAATTTTTCTAATTTTTCTGTGGAAAGCAGACTCTTTTGGATCAGCTGATGCTGGGGAGTAACAGGCCAGCCAACAGGGAGATCCAGGCTCCCTGAGGCATTTGCAACTAGCATAACATCTTAGCTGCTTTCTTTAACTGTTTCTCTGAACTGGAGCTTTTGTGGGTTTTAAATAATCTAACTTGCTCCCCCTAACTTTCTATGCAAAGTCTCACAAAAGTACATAGGGCCATTATTCTCTATAAATATTATGAAATGTAGCATTCTGTACACAGCATATTAAGTATGCCCCTAATTCCAGGAAGGCTTAAGAAACCTCTAAGAAACAAAAATAATACAACACCACATTCATAATGTATATGCTGACAAGAATAGTTAAAAACATGTTTGTTCTTTGCGGTGTAAATATGTTTTGCACCACAAGTCCAGAAGCAGATAGGCAATCTATGACTAGGTGCATATCACTGAAAGAGAGTGGAGTTCATTTGTATTTTGAAATAATGTATAATCGCTCACTGTACATTTTCCCCTTGATACATCAGTGTAGCTGCCATTTATATTAATGGGCTTAACACATACACTGAATAGACCCGTTAGTGTAAAAAGCACTTAAACCTCTATTTGGTAATGAGTTCTCCTTAGTTCTTTGAGTACTGCTGAAGTACATGCCCATAAAAGGTGCATAACACAGTGGGCATCCCATGTCTCCTTAATTTTATTAAAGGTCACTTTACACTATGAATAATGGCTAAAAGATAGCATTGAATAGAGCATTTCTTGTTTCACTCATTTGGGTGTACAGTGAACAATTTAAAGGCCAATTTTCCCTATTGTTCTCATTGAAGTCTATTGTAGTTTTATGAATTTGTAGAATCCAAGGGCAGAATTAAACTCCAGATATTATTTCTCCATATGTCTATATTTGAATTTATATGGCAAAAACCAACATTCTGCACCGTCCTTTGTGGGTAATGAATCTGAGGAACTGTCCCGGATTGAAGTGTCATTAGAGGAGGTTTTGGAACAAATAGAAAAACTTAATGTTAACAAATCTCCGGGACCGGATGGCATTCATCCAAGGGTTCTAAAAGAACTCAAATGGGAAATTGCTGAACTATTATCTGTGGTTTGTAACCTATCCCTTAAATCGGCTTCCGTACCTAATGACTGGAAGGTAGCCAACGTGACACCAATATTTAAAAAGGGCTCTAGAGGCGATCCGGGCAATTACAGACCGGTAAGTCTAACTTCAGTACCGGGCAAATTAGTCGAAACAATAGTAAAGAATAAAATTGTGAAGCATGTAGAAGAACATAATTTGTTGGACAAAAGTCAACATGGGTTTTGTAAAGGGAAATCCTGTCTTACTAATCTATTAGAGTTCTTTGAAGGGGTTAACAAACATGCGGACAAGGGGGATCCAGTAGATATAGTATACTTAGATTTCCAGAAAGCCTTTGACAAGGTCCCTCACCAAAGGCTCTTGTGTAAATTACATGGCCATGGGATAAGAGGGAAGGTCCTTTCTTGGATTGAGAACTGGTTAAAAGACAGGAAACAAAGGGTAGGAATAAATGGTAAATTTTCAGAGTGGAGAGGGGTAACTAGTGGTGTCCCCCAAGGGTCAGTCCTAGGACCAATCCTGTTCAACTTATTCATAAATGATCTGGAGAAAGGGGTAAGCAGTGAGGTGGTAAAGTTTGCGGATGATACCAAACTGTTTAGGATAGTCAAGACAGAAGCAGACTGTAAGGGACTCCAAGAAGATCTCACCAAACTGAGTGATTGGGCAACAAAATGGCAAATGAAATTTAATGTGGATAAGTGTAAAGTAATGCACATTGGGAAAAATAACCCCAACTATACGTACAGTATGATGGGGGCTAATTTGGCTACGACAAATCAGGAAAGAGATCTTGGAGTTATCGTGGACAGTTCTCTGAAAACTTCCACACAGTGTGCAGCGGCGGTCAAAAAGGCAAATAGGATGCTAGGTATTATTAAGAAAGGGATAGAAAATAAGACCCGGAATATCTTACTGCCCCTGTATAAAACTATGGTACGCCCACATCTTGAATACTGTGTACAGATGTGGTCTCCTCACCTCAAAAAAGATATTTTGGCCTTGGAAAGGGTTCAGAAAAGGGCAACTAAATTGATTAGGGGTTTGGAACGGGTCCCATATGAGGAGAGGTTAAAGCGACTGGGACTTTTCAGTTTAGAAAAGAGGAGACTGAGGGGGGATATGATAGAGGTGTATAAAATCATGAGTGGTATGGAGAGGGCCGATAAAGAAAAGTTATTTATTAGTTCCCTAAATAGAAGAACTAGAGGACACCAAATGAAATTAATGGGTAGCAGGTTTAAAACTAATAAAAGAAAGTTCTTCTTCACACAGCGTGTAGTCAGCATGTGGAACTCCGTGCCAGAGGAGGCTGTGAAGGCTAGGACTATAACAGAGTTTAAAGAGAAGCTAGATAATTTCATGGAGGTTAGGTCCATAAAAGGCTATTAGCCAGGGGATAAAATGGTGTCCTTGGCCTCTGTTTGACAGAGGCTGGAGAGGGATGGCAGGAGACAAAGCGCTTGATCATTGTCTTCGGTCCACCCCCTCTGGGGCACCTGGTGCTGGCCACTGTCGGCAGACAGGATACTGGGCTAGATGGACCTTTGGTCTGACCCGGTACGGCCGTTCTTATGTTCTTATGTTCTTATGGTATGTAATTTCCTAGGATAAAAAAAGATTTAAAAAAAGTTACCAGTTGTGCATAATTTAACACCTTCCTCTGCCCCCTCCCCCATCATCATCACAGAGAAGGGAATCTATCACAGAGAAGGGAAATGGGCAGCAGGCACTCTGTGCTGGTTTAAGGATGGTATCTGGAGGGATCCCAGCCCAACCCAACTCTCTGCCCAGTCCTGCTGCTCCTATAGCTCCGGGCATTCCCTATATCCTGCTGCTGCTTTGGTAGCAGGATAGGCCTTCTCTTTAGAATGTGAATGTTGTGTTATTTCATCATATTGCCAACATTTTCCTGGGCAATGCTAGTGAGAGAAGGGAAATTGAGATTTCAAAGATGTTACTCTTAGCAAAACCTGAATGGAATTTTAATGGACACAGATAAGGCACATCTGTAATCCAAAGGCTTTCTTCCTGCCAAATTTCAAATGCCTGCGGCAAACAATGCCAGAGGTGATGCAGCTTCACAAAACAAGGCTTCAAAAATATTTTACAAGAAAATGTGCTAAGCAATCAAAATATTGGAGTCACTGTCAGAGCCTCCCGTAATAATGAGAAGACAGTGGGGTTCTATTTCTAGCTATCACATTGCCCCGCCTTACCTCTGAATGCCGCACTTTTTGTAGATGTAAAATGATGTAATACTTTCTTCTGGAAAGTGCTTTGGGAGCTATCTATGAAAACGCATCATTAAACGGCTATTTTTCAAAATACAGTTTTCTACCTTTTCTTGCTCACTACTGCCCTCTCTGGTCCTCATGTGGCACTTCTCTGCACAGGAAACTCATGCCTTTGTGTTGGCTGCCTTCTCCATTTTTATTTTTAGGAGAAGTATAAGAGGCTAATTTTTTTTTAAAAAAGTCCCTTGTCCTTTCAAGCAGCCTTTTGCGTTCACCCAGCAACTTTCAATTCTTATTTATAGAGCCTCAACTGGGAGCTGTTTAGCATTCTTAAGTTAGTGTTTGTGGCAGAAAGTGAATTTAAATTGGTTATTGGACTACAAGTGCTGTTCCATGAAGGCACTGAAAATAAGTCATCAATGCCTCATAGTCAATGGTATGCAAGGTGAGTGACAGATTTAATAAAATCTGCATAAACACAATTTCAACACCCCTCGTTTGGAGCAGGCAATCTACAAAAATTACTTATGCCATTTCTATGTCAAACTGGCTCCAAAAACTGACTGCTGAGGATCAAGAAAATGTATAAAGGTATATAAATAGAACATTTGATTTATTTTTGTTTGAAATGTATATTTTCATGGGCTTTAATTATTGGGCCAAGGTCAGCAGCAGTTGCAATATGCATGTTAGTTATGGCCTGAGCTACTGTATATGGTTAGGATGAGGTAAATCATCTATCTGTGCCTGTGTCCACCTTCAGATTTGTCTCTGGCTGACATAAGCACCCATTTTAGTAGTAAGACCACTTCCCCAAATGGCATAGTGCTGTGAATGATCTACTGAGAGTAATGGAGTGCAAGTATAGACACTACATGACCTGTGTTGACCCTAACTGTCCTTCAGCAGGTGTCCCAAAATTTCCTCATTCCTTGCAATAATGACTTCTCTGGGCAGTGGAGTTTACTCTCTGTGACCCCAGTCACAGTTTTAAAGGCCACTGCCACCCTTTAAAGTCACCTGCATATTTTTTGAAATTCTTTTTCCTAATTACCCACTTCGGTGAGCACCCCACACAACTTACCTTTGTTGTGTGAAACTGCCCACCTGACTATGCCAGTTCTCTGCACCTCTGCCTGAAGAACACTGAAAGTCCTGGACCTCCTGGGCAAGTGGGGATAAGAGTCTGTGCAATCCCAGAAATGGGCCAGCTGTGGAAATGTGGACATCTGTGAGCAGCTTGCACTGGAGATGAAGGCAAAAGGATTTGACAGAGATCAGTAGCAGTGCTATGTGAAAGCAAAGAAATTTTGCTAGGAATCCCACAATGCAAGAAAGTGCAATAGTAGATCTGATGCTGTATCACACACCTGCTACATCTACCACAAACTGCATACTTGGTGGAGACTTCACCAGCACTTGGCAGAACACTGAATACCTGAGAGGAGTTCAAGACAGAGTGTGGAGGTTGCGGGGGGGTGGGGGGGAATGACAGAAGGGGACTCCAGCATGGCCATGAGCCAGGACCTGTTTGAGACTCTGCCAAAGGTTAGACAGTCCCTTAAGGGGAGAGCGGATGAACCTGACAAAGGGAAACTCAGGTAAGTGGGTGAATGCATTTTTCCTGACAATGTTTACATTTAAAGATGAGGCCCATCTCATGTTAACAAGACACAGGTATAGACTAATCATTGTTTCTCTCAGACTAGACAAGGTCATGGCACTAGAAGAGGTCATGGCACAAAAAAAAAAGGTAAAAGTGGGCATCTGCTTTTAATTTTCCTGTTGGATTAATAGGGAGTAAGGGGTTGGAGAAGTGCAGGTAGAGCACCTCCTCTGAATAAGGATGTCCATTTTATCCTCCTGAGAGATCTCATAAGGAATGGCTTGAAATAGCACGTTATTTCGAAATTTGGCACTGTGTAGACGTGCCAAATTTCAAAATAAGCTATTCTGAAATAGATTTGAAATAAGATATGCAGTTTGCATAGCACAAATTGTGCATCTTATTTCGAGTTTAGGGTGCTGTGTAGATGCACCCCCCAGAGTCAGATATTTTCTCACATCCCTCTGAGATGAATTCAGCTGGCACCATTGCAGTAAATGGGCTAGCAATATATAGGCAATTTAGGGACAACATGTAGTAACTGTGATTTCTGTGCCTTTGTGAGCCTCAAGAGTGAGATATCAGCTAAACTCACCAGTGTCTGTGGAAAATAGTGTCAGTATTCAGTCCACTGTTCTATATTTGTACCCATGGTAGAGGGACCAACATTTTATAGTGTCATGAAACAGAAAATCCTTCAGCCCCCTAATCCCTTGCAGCTCATATGCACCGTAGCTGGGAGTGGTGCTCCAAAGCTGAAGTGTCAGTAAGTAAAAAATGTTTATCAGAATAAAGGAAAGAGTTTGGAAACTTATCTTTCCCTTTCTACTCTGACAGCAAATCTAATGGCGCATCTATTTTCCTCACCAGTTTTTGGTGTTGTAGCTGAAGAGTTTCCTCTTCCTGCCCATAGAATCCCTGACTCTAACGGAGAGGAGGAAGAAGAGAATTAGGGAAGACATTTTTGTCATGCCCTCCCATGCTTCATGAAAATTTGCCTATAAATATGCATAAGTCAAAAACATTTTATGCAAAACAAGTCATGTAATCGATCATTCAAGAACCTGCGATCCCCTGAATGTATATATTCTATTTTTGTGTGTGTATCTTTCTTGTATGTGAAGTTAGAAATATTAAGTGGTAAACTGTTTTCTTAGTCCTTGTATTATAGTAAAAGCCATTAGTGATACTTTAGGAACTTGATGGCTTGGTGATCGAGTCAATGACCAGTAAATGGGTTTGTTTTTCCCAAATTATAGCTGGTCCTACAAGGAAATGTGAAGCCACCTCATGCTGAAACCCATTTTGGATTTGATACTTTTTCACTCAAGGGAAAACTTTGAACTTGAGCACAAAGAATTTCCATCTTGGGCAAAAAGGGATTTAAAGGGAGGAAATTGAACAATAGGAGTGGCCAGATGCCAGGAAAACAGCCCCACTTACCACCTATGATGCCTGTTGGAAATATCCAAGACTGTACAGAGGGAAGGATTGGAAGTGCTGGCCTGCATGGCCCCTCATCACTCCTGGACCTACATGAAGTTGGCTACCAGGGTGCATGCCCATCCCAGCCCCTGGCTGGCCCCACAGCAAACCACACTTCCCCCGGCCAGCACTGGGAAGAAGTTGGCAGCAAGGGTACACATCTCCCACCCCTTTCTGGGCTGGCTTGGTGAGAAGCCAGCAGCCAGGATACGTGGCCCCATCCACACTCTGGTCTGGACCCGGGCAATGCTGGGTAAATCTTCCAGTACTTAATAAAAACATTTTTGTTTATTATCAAGCCTAGTGTAAATAATTGTTATCTGAGGGGGAGCAACCACTGTGCGTATCTCTCTTTCATTGATAAAGAGAGTGAACTTACAAGCTTTCTCTATGTAAAACTTTTATAGAGTAAGACGGATTTTTTTGTGATTTTGGTTCCTTTTTGGGCCTGTGTTCCTGAGTGTCATAAAAGGTGTTGTAGCTGAGTCCTCCCAGAATTGAGCTGGTTGTGCATCTGTGTTGATCTGCTGGGGTATGGTAACCTCAGCGCTGTGCCTGGGCTGGGAGACACCAGAGCTTCTGGTCCAGCAGGACAGGGTGGTAGGGAGCTCCAGAGCACAGGAAAGTGGCAGGGATCAATGGCTTTATCAGCACACTGTGTGACAACCCCAATGGGACTTCTGTAAGCCAACTGGTCAAAATATTCTTCAAGATCTTGTAAGAGTGCTGCATCAAACAAAAGCCTTGGTTGGTCAATATGACCAAGAGCATAGACAGAGATAGAAAGGACTGGAAAAATGCCTAGGAATTCAACCAGGACAATTCCTGAAAATGCACCAGGACATAAAGGATCTTCCAGCCAACAAATGTAAATGCTCCAGACCCTGATTGGCCTACAGATCCAAATATCCTAGACTTGCCACCCTTTGCAGCCTTTGGAGAAGTCCAGGGTCTCTGCTTCCTACACCCTCCCAGCATACCATGTGGCATCATGGGCTCCTTCCTTACCCCTATCACTCCACACTGGGGCTATGTCTAGACTATGGGGTTTTTCCAGAGGTATCCTGGAAAAACTCCACCACATCCAGGGAACGCATCTGCTCTTCTGCTTTTTTTTTGTGGCAAGGTGGGCTAATACCAAAATAGGGATGTAAGTGCCATCTATCACTCCAACACTGACTGGGTGCCCAGTTGCTGCAAATCCATCCACTATTTCCTGCAAGAGTCTCAATCCCACATAGCAGGAGATGATTAATGGCCCTACCCACCTGCATGGCCACAACTCCCTATTGTGGGTCTTCTCGCTCCAATAGGATTTCCCACTGACTGGTAGCAACCTGGCATTGCAAACGTCCAGAGTGCAATAGACACTTCTCCATGGTCAAGGCAGCTCTTATTCTAGTCTCCCTGCTCTGGAACGCCTGGGCAAGCTTAGTACACAGATCCAGTGACCTTTTGCAGCCAGAAGTTATGCAGCCACTGCTCATTGTCCCTAACTTGCATCACCGTGCAATCCCACCAGTCAGTGCTTTTTTTTCAAACCCAGAAGCAGCATGCTGCCATCTGCAGCTGTTCCATGAATTATTTTTGCTGTGTCTTCAGCAAACAGTCCTAGAAGAAATCCTCATATCCTCAGTTTGTATGGGACTTCCGGAGGCTAATACAAATGTACTAGACAAATTGGAAGATTGAGCCAAAAGAAATCTGATGAGGTTCAACAAGAACAAGTGCAGAGTCCTGCTACAGACAAGGGACCAACTGGCCAAGCAGCAGTTCTGCAGAAAAGAGCCTGGGGATTACAGTGGATGAGAAGCTGGATATGAGTCAACAGTGTGCCCTTTTAGCCAAGAAGGGTAACAACATATTGGGCTGCATTAGTAGGAGCGTTGCCATCAGATCTAGGGAAGTGATTATTCCCCTTAATTCAGCACTGGTGGGGCCACATCTGGAGAATTGTGCCTTTTCTTTACAGAAAGGATGTGGCCGCATTGGAGAAAGTCCAGCGGACGGCAACAAAAATGATTTGGGAGCTGGAGCACATGACTTATGAGGAGAAGTTGAGGGATTTGTGCTTATTTAGTCTACAGAAAAGAAGAGTGAAAGGAGATTTGATACCAGCTTTCAACTACATGAAGGGGGGTTCCAAAGATGATGGAGAGGCTGTTCTCAGTGGTGACAAATGACAGAAAGAGGAACAATGGTCTCAAATTGCAGTGGGGGAGGTCTAGATAGAATATTAGGAAAAACTATTTTATTAGGAGGATGGAGAAGCACTGAAAGGGTTACCTAGGGAGGTGGTGGAATCTCCATCCCTAGAGATTTTTAAGTCCAGGCTGGACAAAGCCCTGGCTGGGATGATTTAGTTTGGACTGGCTCTGCTTTTAGAAGGGGATTGGACTCAGTGACCTCCTGAAGTCCCTTCCTACCCTATGATTTGATGCAATGTTAATGAAAGAAGCTAAGTATCCCGGCACCCAAACAATATACAAACTTGGGCAACTTGCATCAACCCAAGTTTGTAGTGTAGAAACGGCCTATGTTTTCAAGTTAGAATCTGGCTGTTCAGCATATGCAATGTAAGACAGGAAAAAATCCCATTGTTCATCTCTGAACAATGTGATTCACAGGCTGAATCCTCACATGTGGCTGCATAGTGTTTGATGAGCCTGGGAGGCAAAGGGGAAGGTGGATTTCCACCAGGGTTCTGCATCGTCAGTTGAGGTGAAGAGCTGAGGATAGGTTCAGCTCTACTGCAAATGATCATGTCTTCAGAGGATCTCGGGTACACTGGTGTGTACTGGCCTTATAACAATGTTGTAGTGATGATCCTTGCTGGAGCCCCTCCGCTCCCTGAAGCCCATGCCCCAAATAGAACTGCTTTCCAAAAATGTTCTCCATCTCTATTCTCCCTCTTTTCAAAATGTTCACACCATTGGAAGCCCCAACTTTTTATTCCATATCTTAGAACAACAATATTCTGGTTTTGACCCTGACTTGAACCAAGTCTTTTCAGTATTTTGATCATTATGCTTAATTTTTCTTGTGACAAAGAATAGCCACATATGATTATTCAAAACCCAGAAAGAAAATGTAAGTTACAGCAAGCATGAATTAGGTCCACATTTTCTAAGATGAGCTTAAAACATAAGATTAATGCCTGTACAAATTTGTTAAATTGGCCTTTGCATTTCCATGCAGATCTCATTATTCCTAGAAAAAAATCAGTACATTTCACTCTTTGTCGCAACTAACACAACCTCTCTTATCTATGAAGCTGGGGTTCCCAGCTGTTCGATGGAGGAAGCTCTTTTCTTATTATTCTCATCTGGTACTAAATGATAAGAATGACAACACACTATTTTAAAATTAGCTGTACCAATGAAAAGCCTTTATTGTTATATGGAGCAATGTCAGTTGTTAATATTAATCTCACAAAATCTAATAACTTAATGAAATCATTTGCATATTGGCTTATTTCATATGCTGTGGTTTACAGTACATTGCCAGTAAGATGAAGAAAGGGCTTATTTTTCACAATATAAGCATCTTGTAGCATGGGAGTACTCAACACAATGCAAATGAATTGATTTAAACAATGAGAAATACTGCAGCTCCTGTATAAATCCAACTGTGGAGCATCTCTAAAGACTCAAGCTCTAGTGTTCTTAAAAGGACTTAATGCTGTTTACAAAGGAAAGTAAAGAAAACCAAGACTGAATTAATCATCAGGGTTTTAGGGGTTTTTTTGTTCTTTAATAAACACTTTGCACTAGGCATATATATGGCCAGATCCTCAACTTGTGTCAATCAATATAGCTCCATCAGTTTCAGTGACCTAAAATAGAGCAGAGCCAATAGCATATTGCAAGAATCTCAAAATTCTTTAGAATTATTAATAAACTTAACCTGAAAAACACCTAACTCTACGAGGGTGCTCCAATGCCAGTCCTTTTCACATTCTTTCTTAGGCATGTTTAGTTCTTCTCCTAAACACCATGGTGAGACACATTTCTTTCTTAGCTCAAGAAGACGTGTCATATTCAGTGCTTAATTTGTTCTGGGGGCTTGCCAGGGCTGAGTCCTTACACCTGTAGGTTTGGCCGTTCATAATCCTAGTACCTCTGGGAATGCTGCAGCAGTTATGAATGTAAAATAATTGCTCAAGCCCCAGTACACATTTCTTTACAAATTAAGCATTGGTCATATTCCTCCCAGGTAGTATAAGTTCTAAAATAGGTATTTGTATTTGATATAGTCCCGCCAAACCAAACTTTGTTTTTGAAGGTGATTATTTTTGGGAGGTGGGGTGGTAGGGATTCCTGTATCACTCATCACCATGGTACCTTCAGGAAGGAAAATTCTTTTTCATATGAACTCACTGTTACTCAACAGAAACCATCTTACAGGATAGGAGGAATTTTAAGGCTTCAGGACTGTACCATGAACTGAGGGTTAGAACTGACTGGAAATTTTTTGTCAAAATGGTTTTGCAATGAAAAACATGTCACATTCAGCAATACCATTTATGTAGAAAAAACAAATCCAAGCATTTTGACAGTGTTGAAGTGTTTCATTTTGACCTTTTCAGAATGAAAACTTTTGATTTTGTGTTTCAAAATGACTTTTTGAAATGGAATTTATTTTTTAATATAAATACCTTTAAAAAGTAAAGGTCAAAATCAGAACAAAATGTTTCAGATTTATCAAAATGTAACATTGAATGACCTTCAACTTTTTTTATATTGCAGAATTTCTCACAAAATGGAAAATCCTGTTCCCACCCAGCTCTACTTATATACTAATCTTCCTCAGTAGTTAGCAAAGCTTTGCCAGTCACTCACAGGATAGGTGAGTGAAAATATCATAATGTATCATAGTCAAATATGACAAGTTTTGCCACACAATCTTATTCCTTTGATAGAAAGAAGCTATACATATGAACACATGCACAAACATATGCACCTCCATCTGAAAGTTTCCATTTCTTAAATAGATATGGCTGTATTTTACTGTTACTGTTGGGGGAAAAAACCTGGAGCAACTACACTTAAATCAATGGAAGTATTCTGTTTTTACAGCAGTGTAACTGAAAAAAAAACAGGCCATCCTGGGCCCAAGTTTTAGAGCCCTGTGTGGATACGAAATTTGTATGCATATCTAATATGTGGTCTACAAACATTGTCTGCAGATTTGCAGAGCTCTACCAGTTTTACAATGTATTGAGAATAAGGACTATAATCTGGACATAGAAAATGGTGGGCATTAAATACCCGAACTGAAGGATATTTAGGTAATTTCATCCATCTACTACTTACAGAAATGTTAATATTTGCTATTTGAATAGAATGCTATTCTTAGGACATGTCTACACTGGGGAGTTATTTGGAAATAACTCCCCTTATTTCAAAATAACATGGCAAATGTCCTTACTACCAAGCCTGTTATTTCGAAACTAGCCAATTAGCCCGTCATAAGATGGGATTTTCAGGTCTCTCCTCCACGTCGGTCTTCTCTCCTGAGCCTCCGGACTCTCACTCTATCTCTCTTTCTCTCTCTCCTCCTCCTCCTACTGCCTCCCCCTTTCTCTTTCAGCTCTCCTCCACCTTCTGCCTCTCTTTCCATCTCTCTCTTTCTCTTCTCCCCCTCCTGCTTCTCACTCTATCTCCACTCTCCTCTGTCTTCATCGGGGATGCACGCTCATCCAGGCCCCGCCCCCTGGGCATGTACATCACCGCCCTGCTCCGGTGCTCGGCTGACTTCTGCGCCGCTCAGCTGGGCCGCCACGCGGAAGCAAGCGGCGCAAAAGGCCTCTCTCTCTCTTCTCCTCCTACTGCCTTGCCCTCTCTCTCTCTCTCAGCTCTTGTCCGCCTCCTGCCTCTCTCTCCTTCTCTCTCTCTTTCTCTTCTCCCCCTCCCTTCTCTCACTCTGTGTTTCTCTTCTCCTCCTCCTGCTGCGTCTCTTACTCTTTCTCTGTCCTCCACCTCCTCCGTTCTCCTCTCTGTCTCCTCCACGTCCTCTGTGTCTGCTCCGCTTTCCTCCTTTTGAATCCAGCACCCTTTCCTGACGTCAGAGACTCATGCTCGTCCAGGCCCCACCCCCTGGCTGTTCCCTCTGGGTGGCACTGTTGCCTCCCACCATGGCGCTCAGCTGACTTCTGCACCGCTCAGCTGGGCCGCCGCGCGGAAGCAAGCGGTGCAAGCGTCTGTTTGGGGTCCGCGCTCCCCATTCAGCACTCTTGTATACATATTAGTCCAATTCCTTCTTTACACCCACTGAATATAACAAAAAACAGAGCCTGCAATCAGGGGTAACATGCAGCTCTCTAGTCTATGTAGCATTCACAGTGCCATGTATCCTTCAGCTTCCTCTGGACTCTGTATTCCGCCTCTTCAGCCACAACTATAGCAGCCACTCCCTGTGGTCATCTGACTCACAGTAACCTTTTTGCCTTTCAGGACCCAAATTCTCCATGTTCTTTTTTCCAGACCATCATTATCATCTCTAAAAAAAACCCCACACACATTTTGATAAAAAAAACCGTCTCAGAACCTTAACTAAAGAGAAGTTATTTTACAGAAAAAAAGTGTTAACAAAGGGCATTGCTTTCTAAATAAATCACATAGCTGAATAATTATAGACATTCCAACATGTTTTAAGTAAATAAAGATGCTCAGATGTTTAAGTAACATAGTGAAGGGACGGCTAGATGCAACATCAGTACAGAGAAGAGAAGCAGAGATGCTACTCAGTCTCTCTCTCTCTCTCTCTCTCTCTCTCTCACACACACACACACAAATCCTTATGCTTAAGACATGAACCCAGAGGGATCCCCCACTTGGAGAAGTTGTGGGCTGAGACATTTTCTATCCTATATATGTCTTGAGCATTAGAAAGATTCTGAATTATCTGTTTACAGGGAAAGAAGTCTTCTGTTTTCTCCTTCAATACTTATCCCGTGCTGCATGGAGAGCACGGACCCCAAACAGCTGCTTGCACCACTTGTTCCTGTGTGGCGGCCTGGCTGAGCGGCGCAGAAGTCAGCCAAGCGCCACGGTGGGAGGCAACAGCGCTGCCCAGAGGGAACAGCCAGCGTTTCAGCGTTACAGAGTCACAGACATTGGGCTACTATATATATGATAAGGGGCTTGTTATTCTGACATAACTCCTGCTTGTGAAGAGGAATAGCTTATTTTGAAATAGTAATTTCAGGAGTCACTATTTCAAAATAATTCCCATATAGAAATGTATTATCTCTAAGGACTGTAGATAATACAAGACTATAGGATTTGCTGTATGAGATCTGATTGGGTAAATCATGAAATCAGTAAACTGACTACAATATAAATCCCAAATTTCACATAAGCAAAATTTACTTCCTCTTGAAAGTGTATGTGGTGTCTTTAATAGAGCTATTTGGAAGTTTCTTTCGACAAAACAGTTTTTTTACTGGAAAATGACAAAACTAAAAACTTTTCTGGAAATATATTAGTTTTAACCAAACTTTCTCAGTTTCATGATGAAATTTCTAGGGATTCTGGAATAGCCAATATCCCAATGTTTCAGGCACTTGTCTGGATGATTTTTACCTTTTACACCTAGGTATTCATACCCTACACACTACTGCAATAATATTTATATAAAATATGCTTTGTGAGGTGTCACATGAAAGCTAATAATATGTTAGCTATCAATATAATTGTAAAATGCATGTGTTAAGGTTATATGTGTAGTTATGAATTCCCTCTTTATGATGTTACTAGAACATGTTTTAGACTAGATAGCTTACAATGTGGCTGCGTCTAGACTGGCAAGATTTTCCGCAAAAGCACTTGCTTTTGCGGAAAAACTTGCCAGCTGTCTACACTGGCCACTTGAATTTGCACAAGAACACTGACGATCTAATGTATGATCGTCAGTGTTCTTGCGCAAATACGACTCTCCCGTTCGGGAAAAAGCCCTCTTGCGCAAATGCTTTTGCGCAAGAGGGCCAGTGTAGACAACTGAGAACCATTTTGCGCAAAAAAGGCCCGATGGTGAAAATGGCGATCGGGGCTTTTTTGCGCAAAACCTCATCTAGATTGGCACGGACGCTTTTCCGCAAAAAGTGCTTTTGCACAAAAGCGTCCGTGCCAATCTAGATGCTCTTTTCCGCAAATGCTTTTAACGGAAAAACTTTTTTGTTAAAAGCATTTGCGGAAAATCATGCCCATCTAGACGTAGCCTGTGGGTTTACCTCATTTCACAAATGAGCAGTAAAAGACATGCCGCTAATCCTGACTCTGAACTCAGGAGACAGAATAATCATGGCTCCTGCATGCTAGGGAGACAGAAGAAATTGAAACCTCAGGAGGTCTTCCTGTCTTGTGAGACAACAACATAGAGAGAGGCTCTATCTTTCACTTTCTCCTGAGGAGACAAAACAAGCCATTTGATCTCTGTGATGCATCTTGGCCTATAAAAACCTAGAAAGGAGACTGGGGGTAAAAGAACCAATCTTGAACAAAGATTGAATCCTACCAGATTTAGACTTTTAAATTAGTATTTTCATTATTATTTCCTTGTAACATTGGTACCTTACTTACTTTTATTTGGTGTTTCTTAATCAATTCCTGTTGTCGGTATGCTTATTTTACTTTTGCTATAAACCAATTCAGTGCTGTGTCTGAGTCGAAGGGTGTATTTACCTCAGTTAAATGAATAAGCTATGATGTACTGACTATTTAACAGAGCAGGAAACTTAATATCTTCTGTGCATGCAAAGAGGTGGGGTCTATGCATTGCTGAGAATGATGAGCCCAGGGGCTATGGTTCATCATTTGTTATGTGTCAGGCCAGGTTGGGGCCGATAGAATCTTAAGGAATTTGTTGGTGAGGAAGACAGGCTGGTGTGACAGGGAGTGGACATACAGTCTAATTACCATCACAACTCATTATTCCTGACTCAGAGAGGTTATAATGTGTTACAGAGACCCAGATTCGAGTCCCTGCTATGCCTCAGTCAGAGAAGGAACTTGGACCTGCATGTTCCAGATGAGACCCTTAACCATCGATGTATTTGCTATTCTGTGTGTAGAGGCCTTGCTCTGAGAAAATTTTTGAAGGTCTTGGTTTCGTCCTAGTGCATAGTAGGGAGGGTTTATTTTAAATATAAAACATTTTATAGGACAGAAAAAGCCACTTGTTCATCTCTAGGCTTTAGCCAAACAGTCAGAGGAACTGTGGGTCCCTGTGCCCATGATTTTCCCATGTGTATTGCAATTAGGGAAAATCCTATGTTACTGATCACTGATTCACTGTGAAAATTCATTGTTGATTAGTTAAAAAAATGAGCATTCCTTGGCTGTGGTGAAGTGGTCTGGTAATTGCACATAGGCTCCTGTATAAACACACAAAGACTTAGATTCAAGGACTAAATATGAGAAAATAATCTAGGTGATAAC
The DNA here is from genome assembly GCA_032595735.1 of Pelochelys cantorii. Classification (NCBI taxonomy): domain Eukaryota; kingdom Metazoa; phylum Chordata; order Testudines; family Trionychidae; genus Pelochelys; species Pelochelys cantorii. Next base: position 33,717,079 of record CM064331.1, read on the forward strand.
TTCAGGCCTGGAGGTAGCCAGAATGACTTTGCTTACTTCTCTGGAGCCAGTTCTGCTCCTACTGAAATCAGGATCAGCTGCCATATTTCTGTTGATGTTGATAGATAATTTGCAAATTGTATTGTCAACACCATATTTAATCTGCTTCAAACAGCTCATAAGCAAAGCTTTCATTAATTTTTCCAGTCTGCATCCCCTGGGCAGGATTTACACTGCTCTACTTGTTTGGATGAAAAATAAGGAGACAAGCTGTCATCACTGAAAAAAAGAGGAGTATTTGTTTCCTTCACTGTGTAGCTTGCAAAGTGTTTTATCACGGCTTTACCTTGTGAAAATGGCAGAAGCTTTGAAATCATGACTGACAGTAGAAAGTTGACAAACTTGATGGACTCAGGCTCATACACACTGAGCTACTCCAAACTGTGCACCATTTAGGCCTGGCACATTCACTCCACTATATAAGAGTGACTTGAAAAGGATATTCCATTAGTGTGTGAACTATTCATGGGATGATGTTAGCGAATGACTTCTGAATGAGTTGCTCTTTTGTAGTGAGTGACTCTCGAGGGAAAAATGAGTAATTTCAAAGACACATAATTCAGAAGGGGCTCTGTTACATGGAGGGAAAGAGTTTTAATATGTCTGGATACTGACTAGTATTACAACAAAAACCGAATGAAATAGGACTCACTTTGCTGACCTTGTCCTTTATTATCATGTTCCCATGTATCCACAGCTCACAAGACCAATTGAGCAGAGTAGTTCATATTAGTTTTGGCTTTGAAACATTTTTCCACTGAAGTGTGTCTTTGAATGAGCACACCACTACTTTTGCTGATTTAGTGCAGCCAAGATATGTGTATAATTCTAAAGCACTGTTTACATAAGATTTTTATATCACCCTCACACATAGTTATCATCCAGCAATTTAGGCATAATAATTTGAAGTTGAATGCCACTGGGATAAAGTTCCTATCACAGTGATTATAACACAACGTGTACAAGCAGTTTGTGGCTGATACGGAAAGATTAAAGCAAATAGCTATCTAATAATTGCAGGAGTATCAGAAATGTAAATGGAAACCTGAAACAACAATTCCTTTTTGAATTTTAGCTTGTTTCTGCTATTTTCCTCTCTCTGGAATAAAATACCATTTTACAATCTGTATTTCTGAACATTTGTAGCTTTAAAGGCAAATTTCCTTTGGTTTCTTTCTCTTTATTTTTTTATGCCTGTACCTTTTGGTTTTAAAAAGCCAAATCAAGTAGAACAAGAGGGATTTTTAAAGCAGAAATGGAATTCCCATTTTGGAACTGACAAAAATGTTGACAATGTAAAACTGCAAAGTCCATTTTCAGGGAATGGAAGTAATACAGTGAGAGATGTAAATAGTTTGCCTATAAGACCTGGGGTAGAAAGCTGATAATTACACTTACCTTAATATCTGTCATCCTTATCTTGCTTACAACTCACAAAATCTGTTTAGATGAGAAAGTCATCACATTTTTAGATGACTTTAGATCTATTTCCAGTGAGAAACTCCTTCCAGTCATTATTTCAAGATTATTGCAACATTAAGAATACAAAGGTATTGGTGTGTCTAATGACAGTAATTGTTCTGAGGGTGAATTCAGATAAATCTCCTTCATAGACTTCATTCAGATTACTCTCCTGTGCTTTGTGAAATACAAAATAATTTCAAAGTACAGTGTTATAACAGATTATGCAAGATTAACATTCTTGAAAGGAGAAAGAAAAGAAAAAGTGATTTGAGAGACTTGAAACACCTGAAGTGAGCTTCATTTTTTCATAGTGAAGATGGCACAATTGAAAAACCTCCCTGATATTTCTTCACTTATAGAAAGTATTAGTGTTGTACAAGATACATGCTGACAGCATAGCTAACTCTAACACTAGTACCTGAAAAATGAGACACCCACACACCTATACAAAGAGCATAATGCTCACTGATGTTCAATCTTCTGAAAACAGCAGTGGGCTATGGGGCTTATTTCATGATTATAAAAGCCTCATAATCTATGACTACTGCAGGCAAACTGATTTATTGAAGTACTCTCACATGTATGAGATAAACCCATAACTTGCTGGCAGCCACTTTTTTGAAAAAAGAGTACTGGAGAAAAAGTCCACAGCTTGCTTACTTTGTAGCCTCAAAAAGTGATGGTTTGTGCCTGGATGTGAAATATCTGTTTTGATGAATAGTTGTGGTGAAATTATAACTGTTGTTCTACTATGAGATAAACTTTCAGCTCCGTGAAGAAAATACAGATTACAAAAACTGATTGTATACAATCAACCTTGTATATTCTTCTTCCCTAACTGAGCAATGTTTGAGTTTGTGCCTTGCCGACAAATGCATTAATAATGTTTAGCTACTGGATATTTGTGAAAGAAATTGGAAATTGTTTTTAATTTGTTAGTTTGGTGAAGTGATAACACATGGAATCAAGAGGGATGAAAAACTGTAGTGTAGGATTATTTGCATATGTAAATAGATGAATATATGTATAAATGTGTGTCTCTGTACATACACACAGACACACACACACTCAAAGGAAGATAAAGTATAGTAAATAGAGAACAAAAATACATAATCAATCTGTGAAAGATGTGGCAGAAACACATAACTCACAAGTAGTGGAGCCTCTAGTGAATTATGAAGCTAATTTCCTGAATATTACAGTTTCCATTTTCCTTTTATACACGTCATGTAGTTTAAATTAATTTGATTTTATGTTTTTAAGGAGTTTGGTGCAATAAACACTTTTATTGAAATATAGTATAAAATATACCGTGTATATTCATTTCTAATCCAAAGTATGATGATGTTTGGAAAGGGTATTTTTTAAAAATACAACTTAGTGAAATTATGTTTAAAACATCTCTCATTTAACTCAGTGATCACTTTGAATTAAAAATTATTCTGAGGGCTGTTGGGTAAAGCTCAGTGTTGTTTCCCCTTCCCTCTTGATTAAATTGGACAGTCTTATCACAGTGGACCCAAATGCCCATCTGGTAGTTAAAGTGGCACTCATCCCCCAGTGCCGCACTGAATGGAAATTAGTTGAACAGAATCATAGAAACATAGAAGCATGGAGTTAGAAGGGACCACAAAGGTCATCTAGTCTAACCCGCTGCAAACTTGTAGGATTTGTGTCCAAATAATCCAAGACAGATGTCTATCTAGCCTCCTTTTGAAAACCACTAGTGAAGAAACTTCTACAACCTCTGTAGGCAGTCTGTTCCATGTCCTACTGTCCTTACATTCCTGAGATTTATTCTAAATCTGCTATGCTGTAGCTTGAACCCTTTACCTCTTGTCCTATTCTCAGTGGAAAAAGAGAATGACTTTTCAACATCTTTTTATGGCCCCCTTTCAAAGATCTTTAGACCCCCATAAAATGTTACCATTCAAGAGAGAGAGAGATCTCGGAGTCTTTGTGGATAGTTCTCAGAAAACAACCACTCAGTCTGAGGCAGCAGTCAACAAATGAACAGAATATTAGGAATCATTAAGAAAGGGATAGGTAATAATACAGAAAATGTCATATTGTCTCTGCATAAATCCATGGTATGCCCACATGAATGCTGCGTGCAGATGTGATCAATCCATCTCAAAAAGATATACTGGAATTGGAAAAGACTCAAAAAAAAAAAAAACTGGCAACAAAAATGATTAGGTGCATGGAACAACTTTCATATAAGGACAGATTAATAAGACTGGGGCTTTTCAGCTTGGAAAAGAGACAACTAAGGGGGATTTGATAGAAATTTATAAAACCATAACAGGTGTGGAGAAGGTAAATAAGGAAGTGTTATTTATTCTGTCTCGTAACACAAAAACTAAGTGTCACCAAATGAAATTAATAGGCAGCAGTTTAAAATAAACAAAAGGAAGCATTTCTTCACATAGTGCAGAATGCACAGTCATTTGTGGAACTCTTTGTCAGAGAATATTGTAAATGCCAAAACTATAACAGGATTTTAAAAAGTTAGACAAATTCATGTAGAACAGGTCCATCAATGCCTATCAGATAAATGGACAGAGTTGGTGTCCCTGGCCTCTGTTTGCCAGAAGCTGGGAATGAGTGACAGGTCACCACTTGATGATTATCTCTTTTTGTTATTTCCTCTGAAGCATCTGGCATTGGTTACTAGAAGGCAGGATACTGAGCTAGATGGACCTTTGGTCTGACCTACTATGGCCATTCTTATGTTTTTATCTAAAGACCTCAATCATATTCCCCCTCAATCTTTTCTTTTCTAAAGTAAACATAATCAGTTCCTTCAGTCTTTGCTCATATCATAAAATCATAGAACTGGAAGGTACTTTGAGAGGTCAGCAAGTCCAGTCTCCGGCATATGGCTTGCATTCCATCTCTTTGATTATCTTTGTTGTTTGCCTCTGGATCCCATCAAGTTTCTCTCCATTCTATACAAAGTGTAGACACATGTTTTATCAAAGTGTAGACAATTCAGCATAGCCATCCAGGAGCCCTGTCTTGGTCATGAACCAAAATAAGGTTAATTATGTAATCTTCCAAGGAGAGATTTCTAGTTACACTTTAAATGAAATATTTCCCAAAAGTATTTAACTTAGACCTAATGAGAGAGTTATTATATGTTAATTAAATACACTCTGGTTACTATGAATATTTATTGAATTTTAACAATTTTATGGAGATATATGTCAAACAATTAAATTTCGGTAAATATGCACCTAATAATTATTCAATATGTGGTAAATTATTCAGCTAAATGAAATGCTTTAGCAAAGATAGAAAGTATTTATTATCTGCAGTGGACCCAATTCTGTCGTCAGCTACATGGGTATAGGTGCTATTACAGATACCAGTTAATTGTTAAGAATATTTAATGAGATTAAACAATAGTTGTAACACTTAAATAAACTATCCTAGCCAGTTGTTTCAAAATCCTGAAGAAATTAGAGATGAAAAAGACCTATTGAATTATCCAGTCTCTCCTTTCCAATGCATTGTTTATACACCAGTGTACCACATTAAAGAATTCTAATCCTTAAGGTCAAATTCATTTCCTGTGCTATTCCATTGTTGTCAGTGCAGTTATGACAAAGATGAATTTGGCTGTTGTTACTTATATCTTTTAGATACTTGCAGACTGTCATCAGATCGCCTGGCTGTCTCTTAGACAAGATGTGCATATTTAGCTTTAAAAAAATATTTTATCATAAATCAACTCTTTCAAACCCTTTATCCTTTTTGTTGCTCTTTGATCATTCTCCTATTTTTTTTTTTCAAAATCTTTCTGTTATAGGGGTTTGTGATGGGGTTTTGAGTGAGTGATGTATCTAACGGGCTTCTGCAGAGGTCTGTGCTGGGTCCTATAGTGGTCATATTGTTATTAAAAATTTAGATAATAGGGTGGAAAGTTTGCTTGTAAAATTTGCAGATAATGCTAAATGCTGAGAGGTTCCTAACACCCTGAAGGACAGGATTAGAAATCAAAATGACCTTGACGAATTGGAGAATTTGCCTGAAATCAGCAAGATGAAATTCAATAAGGACAAGCACAAAATGCTACTTAGGAAGAAAAAAAATCAAATGAATGGGGAATACCTGTGTAGTCGATGTTTCTCTATATAATGTGTAGCCTGTGCTTCTGTATATTCTTCTACATATATATTTTTTCATTATAGTCTAGCAGGAGTGCAAGGGTCTGCAAGAGATTTTACCCTTTAAGAAGTTAGCTTTGGCAGTAGTTGTATAACTAAGGGTTAAAATATATAAAATCCTGTTTATAGATTTTAGAAGTTGTGAAAGGGTTTGTGGTGAAATCTTCATTTGGGTCGGAACACTCATAATGGCTAGGCTGGCATGATTAGATGTGCGTCAATACCTTGTGAGATCAAAAAGGGTTCAAAAATGCAAGATCCAGCCAAACTAACATGCTGATCTAGGAAACAGAAGGCATAACTACCTGACTGCAGGTTCCTATTTTTCCCATTTCAGTGAACTGGTCCAAAAAGGCATCAAGTGGTTTTACTAATACATATTCATAGGATGCCCCAATTTATTCATCCAATCAAATATGTGTACCTTCAAGATCTCAGTATGCTGAAATCTGTTTTTGGCCTTAAGGGATTGGCATAAGATGACACAAAACAGACACATAAAAACCTTTCTTCAGCAGTTGTCCAGCAGGATTTTGCTTCCTCACAAAGAGGAACTTTTAATAAAAAAAAATTAATATTTGCCACATTTGTTGTATTAACTTAGTAACTTATGGCCACAGAGGTACAGCTTGCTTGCTTACCAAATCAGCGGTCATGGTCACCAACGTGGATCAGAGGGTAGGCTATTTCCCCATTACCTTGTTTCACTCTTCTATTATTCCTGCTCAATCAGTGTATGAGACCTTGTATGCACTTAATACGTTGTTTCTGCAGTCACTTGGTATGCCTGTACCTGTGCTGACACCCAAGGACAGACAAAGCTGATATTTTATTTGTAAGCCCTGAAAGGCTAGAATTCATGAGATCTCAAAAGTTATACTAAAACCGTATGTATTACATATGTCTTCATCATCAATTTTATAACTATTAAAATACAGTTGTATTTTTATAAAAGCAAATAATTTGTATTTAAACCAGGCTGCTTGTTGACTCTTGCTTCCTTGGCATTCTAGATGTTTAGTAATTTTTTTTCTCTCTATTTGCTTCATAATGTTACTAGGGCCAGGAGTTAAACTTATGAGATGGTAACTATCTGTCTTGCCTGTTTTGAAAAATCAGTGCTACAAATGTATTAATCAACAGAATAGCACTCCCATTAAAGCCTAAATTAAATCCTGATGAGACATGTAAAGTGTAAATGAAATATTGGCTGTATAACATCTTATTAAAGTATAGGTTGTACCTCCAAAAACCAGCACTCTGTGTTCTGGCAACATCCATCATCTGGCAGGATCATGGATGCTCCTGGACTAGAGAGCCTGGGAGCCAAAGGGCAGGAGGGCTAGCTAGGCTGCTTCCAGCAGTCTATGGCAGCTCAGGGCCTCAAGTTATTAGTCGGTATGCAGCAAAAATAAATCTTATTGAATGTAAATTTAAAGAATACTTGAGAACATTTAGGGTTGCTCATTGGAAGTTGTATCTGTATTTCCGATACTGGCAGTTTCCACTACTATTACTCCATGTATAGGCAGACATTCTCCCTGATCTACAGTCCCTGTATAGCAGCAGTAACATAAAGGGGCTGGCCAAGAAGAATCATAGAATCATAGAATACTAGGACTGGAAGGGACCTCGAGAGGTCATCGAGTCCAGTCCCCTGCGCTCATGGCAGGACCCAGTACTGTCTAGACCATCCCTGATAGAGATTTATCTAACCTACTCTTAAATATCTCCAGAGATGGAGATTCCACAACCTCCCTAGGCAATTTATTCCAGTGTTTAAGCACCCTGACAGTTAGGAACTTTTTCCTAACGTCCAACCTAAACCTCCTTTGCTGCAGTGTAAGCCCATTGCTTCTTGTTCTGTCTTCAGAGGCCAGCAAGAACAAGTTTTCTCCTTCCTCCTTGTGACACCCTTTTAGATACCTGAAAACCACTTTCATGTCCCCTCTTAAGTCTTCTCTTTTCCAAGCTAAGCAAGCCCAGTTCTTTCAGTCTTCTTTCATAGGTCATGTTCTCTAGACCTTTAATCATTCTTGTTGCTCTTCTCTGGACCTTTTCCAATTTCTCCACAGCTTTCTTGAAATGTGGTGCCCAGAACTGGACATAATACTCCAACTGAGGCCTAATCAGCGCAGAGTAGAGTTGAAGAATGAATTCTTGTGTCTTGCTCACAACACACCTGTTAATACATCCCAGAATCATGTTTGCTTTTTTTGCAACAGCGTCACACTGTTGACTCATATTTAGCTTGTGGTCCACTATGACCCCTAGATCCCTTTCTGCCGTACTCCTTCCTAGACAGTCACTTCCCATTCTGTATGTGGAGCACTCTTCATTTGTCCTTATTAACCCTAGAGTAGGCACTGGCTATGACTGTCCCCTCACAAGCCTCAGAGGAGAAGGAGAGGCTTGGGTGTGGCATGGAAGAGACACAGCCAATGTACATACTAGCATGGCCATTCTTGGAAGGTCAGGACTCTGCACTTGCCTATTGACCAGGGATGGGCAATAAGTGACCTACAGGCCAGATGCAGTTCAACAGAGTTAGCCCCTGACAGGCCACCAGATATATTAATTACCTGCACATCTTTAGGTACAGCCACTCACAGCTCCTGTTGGCTGCAGTTCACCATTCACTGCTGGGCTACCACTTCCCACAACTATCATTGGCTGAGAACAGTGAACCACAGCCAATGGAAGCTGCAAGTAGCTGTACCTGCAGACTCGCAAGTAAATAAAGTCCCTGGTGAACCCCACTTCTGGCCCGTGGGTTGCTTATTGTCCACCCCACTATAGATAGTCCAGACAGAGCTGTAGTATCTTTTAGCATCCCCTAGGCTGTGTTAATATGTCAGAAGCCATTTTGGCCCTGGATCCTCCCAGAATTCTGAGACTGCAAAGGTGTCATACAGCCACTATTGGCCTAAGACACCTTCAGAGTTTTTGCTCACTTAATGAAGACTAGTACACTTAAAGCTAAAATGTTTTTGAATATCAAAGCCTCAAAGTTCCAACATTTCCATGGAGATTAGTTGAAATTGAAGAACAGAGAACTTGGTTTTACGTTTAAAAACACTGAGAAAGCTGACCTGGCCTTATGATTTTTTCTTAACTTGTCTTTGTCTATTTCTTGCTTCACCCATAGTACTGCTGATTTTCAGAATGACTTTGTGGTGCAACAGTGTAATTGTTTTTAACTATTTACAACTGGAAAGTACTGTGAAATTACTGATGACCATTGTTTTGGATAATATGAGTACTTACAAGCCAGCTATTGCCAAAACAGCTATTAAGAAGTTATAAAAGTGATACCTTAATGTTGATAGTTATTTGATTTGCCAGATGCAAACCCCTCTGCAAAAAAGTAATAAATGATCATTAATAAATAACCACTTGATACAATATGGAATAACCACTGATGGGGGTTACAGGTCTTCATGAAAAATCATAGATAGCCTTTAATAAACTGGTGAACGTAGCATTGTTGTTCATATACATTGCAAAAATCACATAACATTTTATTAGTACAGTTTTGAAAGAGATCCTTGCTGTTATCTGTTTTGTGAAATTATGTTTTGGATGGGGTGTGACTCTTCGCATACATTAAAACTATCAGATAGTAATTATTAAATCTGTACATGGAGAAAAATAGTGGTTCTTTAGTCACTTTCTTGCATGAATACTGAGTAGAATACAACAGTTAAAAGCCTGATGGACTTTGACTGAGACATAGCAGAGCTTTAGTGCTCATAATACTCTACTTTTATTGGGTTGTATTTCTGCCTAAGATATATTAGTAGGTTGTGACATGATTTACAGTGTGCAGCTGCAGAAATTTAGAGTTTAATCCAGGGTTTCAGAAGCAAAACATGCTACCTTAATTTTCGAAACCATAACCAATTAACTAAATTGTGAAATGTCTCTTAGCCCTTGTCTACACTAGGGAGTTATTTTGAAATAACTCCTCTTATTTTGAAATAACAAGTGAAGCATACACACAACCAAACCCATTATTTTGAAATAATCAGCTGATTATTTCAAAATAATAACTCCTGCTTGTCATGAGGAATAACACTTTTTTCAAACTTGTTATTTCAAAATAGCATTAGTGTGGACATTCAGCTGCTGCTATTTTGAAATAATTGGCCTCCGGCCTCTACAGCTACATTTGTGACCACATCTGGACCACACCTGTTACCTGCATCTGGCCATGCCCCTGACAACTCCACTGTTTTCCTTCTCCTGCAGACTTTAAAGCTGCAGGCAGGAGGGAAAGGGCTTGTGGAAAGCTCTGTTAGCCCTGTGCCACATAGCACCCTTGAGTGGAGTCATGTCTGACCCATGCACTCCCTCTGCATCCCCACATCTGCCAACACTCCCACAGCAACCTCTGATGCCCCTGGCCTGGGGAAAAAGAGGGCACCAGCCTGGACTGGTGTGGAGATCCTTCAGCTCATCAAGGTCTGGGGGAGGAGACTAATATCCAGAATCTCCAAACCAATAGGTGCAATATGGATGTCTACGGACAGATGGCCACCCGCCTCATGGACAAAGGGCATAGCAGGACCCTGGACCAGGTCCAAATGAAAATTAAGGAACTCTGGCAGTCCAACACCAAAGCCAGGGAGCAAAATTCCTGCTTTTATGAGCAGCTGGATGCCCCCCTCCCCATCATCAACTATGGCCAGGACATGCCCGGCATCAGTCTTCACAAGGATGGGGTTGTGGAAGAGGAGAATGAGGAGGCGGTTAGCTAGGGCACCATGCCCACCAGCCAAGATGTTATCAGCCTGGAGCCAGTCCCCCACCCCCACCCCCACTCCCAGAATGTCTCCCAGAACTCAGACAATCTCAGTGAAGGCACTTCAAGTGAGTTCCATCACTTTCTTTATACACACGTAGGGGCAGGTGGTGAGCTGAAAAGGGCTGCATGCTCCTCGCTCAGCCTTCTCAGCTTGGGGGTCACACAACAGCCTGTGCACCATGTGGGTGCACAGAGAGCACCAGTCTGAGCACTCAGCTCCATGATGCTCTCACACAGGAACCCCTTGTTCCTTCTCACAAGGTTCCTGCACAGGCCGACGTTACTCCAGACTCCATGGTGGCACACCTTCCCACAATAAGGCACCACTTAGGAGGCTTGGGCCATGGAAACACACAGCAGTGCTACACATGGCACAGGCTCATGCCCACACTCTCATGCAGCATCCGCTCCCCCCTCCCAGATTCTTTTCCCAGTCCTTCCCTTGTTGCATATTGAAAACAAAAAGGCTTTTTTATTTGGTCTGCAGAGGAGAGGGGAAGGTGGGAAGCAATGGCAGGGAAAAGGAGGGTTAGGGGAGGAAAGGGACAATTGGCCTGGCATTGAAGTGCTCCTTGTGGGGTCTATGAGCCAGGGAAGCAAGGGGTAGGCAGTGTCACCCAGGATGCACATGGGCATGTCAGTGTTCCCAACTCTGATGGTGCGGTTGTGGAAAAAAAAGTGTTGACGTGCATCCTCCGGAACAGGCTTGAGTTTCAGAATACATGGGCATTGTGTTCCTTCCCGACCACCCAACATAAATGTCTGTGAACCATCTCTTATGGTCCACAAGGGTCTGCAGCAGCATCAGGAAGTACCCCTTCTTGTTGATGTGGTCCGACGCATGGTGGTCGGGAGCCAAAATGGGGATGTGGGTTCCATCAATGGCCCCCCTGCAGTTGGGGAAACACATGGCAGCAAAGCCAGCGACAATAGGGTTGACATTCCCCAGGGTAACGACCCTCTGCAGCAGGCTCATGTTGAAAGCCTTGACTACCTATAGAAACATAGAATCACAGTGTTGGAGAAGACCTCAGAAGGTCACTGAGGCTGTGTCTAGACTACATCTCTCTGTCGACAGAGAGATGTAGATTAGGCATGTCAAAATTGCTAATGAAGCAGGGATTTAAATATTCCATGCTTCATTAGCATAAACATGGCCGCCACTTATTTTTGAAATGGAGCTTTTTTGAAAAACACCCCCCCCGGCAGTCTAGACGCGGATCTGTCGAAAATAACCCTTTTTTGACAGATCCTGTAAACCTCATTTTTTGAGGAACAGAGGAACTGTCGAGAAAGGTTTTATTTATTTTCGACAGATTCGCGTCTAGACTGCCGGGTTTTTTTTGAAAAAGCTTCATTTTGAAAAAAAGCGGTGGCCATGTTTATGCTAATGTAGCACGGGATATTTAACTCCCTGCTTCATTAGCAATTTCGACATGCCTAATCTACATCTCTCTGTCGACAGAGAGGTGTAGTCTAGACACAGCCTGAGTCCAACCTCCTGCCCAAAGCAGGGCCAACCCATACTAAATCATCCCCGCCAGGGCTTTGTCAACCCAGGTCTTAAAAACATCTAGGGGTGGAAACTCTATCACCTCCCTTGGCAAACCATTCCAGTGGTTCGGCACCCTGTTAGTAAAAAAGCTGTCTGGTATGGCAAGCTTCCACAGGACAATAGCAGTGAGCTTCTGCAGGGGAGTGGCAGGTCTCGTCTGGGTGGTCTGTCACCTGAGGGCAGGGGCTAGCCATTCACAGAGCTCCAGGAAGGTGGCCTTCCACATGTGGAAGATCTGGAGCCACCGCTGGTTATCCCATTGCTGCAGGAAGATGTGGTTCCACCAGTTAGAACTGGTCTCCTTCCGCCAGAAGTGGCATTCCCCTGTGTGCAGCGGATGGAGGAGCTTTTGGTAAATCAGAAACACCAGGGCCAGAGTGAAGAGGTTCTTTGGTCCGGGCTGGTTGTCATGGTCCTGAATCACCACATGGTCAATGTGGATAAATCAGCATGAGGCCACTGAGCCTGGCACTGCCTTCCAGCAGCTCCAGCTCCATGTAGTCAATGCTGTGGTGTTTGCAAGGGCAACATGAGTTTGGTGTCACATGCAGGTGTGGGCAGTGGAGAAGTGGCGTGTGATATGTTGCTGGAGAGAAGAGCCCCTTTAAGCACAAGTCTCAGTCTCAGCAAGCAGCTGCAGGCAGTGACTACTCTCCTGGTGCCCTCTTCAGAGTGCTTCCAGGGCCAGACTCTAGTCAGTGTGGACATGCTATTTCAAAATAATTCTGCTCTATTTTGATGGTGCCTTGTAGTATGAATATGCTATTTCACAGTAGTTATTTTGGGAGTTATTATTTCAAAATAACTTATTTTGAAATAATTTCCTAGAGTAGAGATGCCCTTAGAGTTCAAGTGGGATTTCAGCTAGGACCCAATGAAGTTAGTGTTGGTTTTGCCTAGAAGAGTACTCCAGCTTCAAGTATCTACTGGATACTGAAATAATTCTATCCTCTAGCAACAGATCCTGGATATCCTGAGAAGAAAAAAGGGTGCCACAAAAAGATTCACACACCAGCTCTCCTTAAGCAGCATGCTAAAAACAACAACCTGGCCTCAGCTGCACAAGTGACAGTTTACGCTAGCTACTGGAGTATAATCCTGTCCAGTTCCTTGGATATATTCTCTGGCAGCTAGCCTGCACAGCCTTCCACAAATACTGCACCCATGCTGCTATTTTGAGTTCAGAGCTAATGGCTGTACATTTAGCTGAGCTGGGAATCACACATACTCTTAGAAAATGTGTTTTCAAGTGTCCAGCTGCCTAATGGGAATTTGAGAACCTGGGCCTAAGTGAAGCTGATATGGTTCTAACTATGAGCTATTGATTAAAACTCAGGGCCATATAGTTGAAGGGGCCACTGAAAGAGAAAGGTCTTGGGCTATGTAACAAAAGTGGCTTCAGATAAACTTGAAACCTTTGAAATTTTGTTTCTGCATTATTATATGGTCTTCCTGGCTACCACTGGATTCCAATAAACAGATGTGTTATGACACTGAATTTAAAGTGCTTGTGTAGCAGATGTGTTTATCAATTCTTAAATTGAAAAAAAAGGAGTTTAGCAAAGACCCGAGTCTGTTGCGAACAATGGTTTTATTTAGATTGAAAATTAGTTAATTCAATGCATTATTATTTTCACAATAATTCAAGCTGGATGTTTGTCTCATACTAATTAAGGCAGGAGGTTTCATTTTCAAAGGAGCCTAAGGAACTTAATGGGATTTGGCATCAAATTCTCTTAAGCTCCTTTTGAAAATACCAGCCTAGATATTTATAGAAAAATACTGTATAATTTGTAGTTTTGTTACATGATCTGCAAAAAAGTGTTAATGCTTCTTGCTAGAACATATGCCTAATATTCTGGGGAGAAAGTGTTCTAATGAATAGGGCCAAATTTTGTCTGCTTTTATTCTAATGCATGTGATTTTTGCTTAAAATTCCTGGTCTTGAGTCTCCCTGTAACAATTATCATTTGTACATCCATGTAGTTTAAGCATGTGCTTGATGTATAAGCACATACTGCTGTTCATGGTTTTGCTAATCGTGATCCATGTAAAACCCTTTCAGAAAGCTTGGTGCTTGAAAAGAGAGGAAAAAGACAACACAGAGAACAGGATAAATGTTTTCTTAAAGGTCAATGAGCGGCAAAAACAGATACATTTTTAAGTTTAAAGGTCCCTTTGATCGGAACACAGACTGTATTGCTCATGTTCTGGAAGTTTATATTAAATTACTTGATCAAATAGCCCGTCTGGAAAGGAAAATAAAGCTCTCTTTAAATGGTCAAGGAGATTAGCCTCCCCTTTAAAACCACTGTTAAGAAACTGACATACTGTATAGTTACAGCATGTTCCTCAGACCAAGGTTATCCTCCAGTGTAGCCAAACAGAACAGCAGGATTGACATTCCTGAGAAGAGGGAAAACATTTCATTTCCAAGTGGGTTAAGGAACAAAGCCCTCCTATTCCAGAATCAGAACTTCCACACATTGATTTAATCAGCAATAACTCCATGGATAGACAAGCCCTTAGCCTGGGATTTTAAAAGAAAACTAAGGGAATTAGGCTCCCAAATCCAAATGAAATTCAATGGGAGTTGGATTCCCTGACTTGTATTAGTCCCTTTGAAAATGTCAGGATTAATTTCTACTCTAAGGTGGAACATGCATCCTTGACATGGCCTTGTGCAAAGCAATCCTTCAGTCTGTTTTTCAACACTTTGAAGCCCCAGTGGCTTCATTTGCAGAATGGTAACTGAAGTAATAGGTCAGTGTCCAACACCATGCAAATCAGGCACAAAGTGGGTGGTTACTGTCTATATTTACTCATCGAATGGAATCCATAAGGTTTCCTGTAGACAACTAAACAATGTTACCACTGTATTTACAGTATTTCCTACACATGCACTTTAATTACAAGGTTAGGAATTCCCACTAAGGCGTGGAATTGCCTACCTGAAATGGTTGCAGTGTTTTTTAGGGTCTATGCTACAGCAGCACAACTGTAGCACTAAAGTGTGGGCACTACAGAAATGGAAGGGTTTGTTTTTTTTCCTATTGCTGTAGTAAATCCAACTCTGAGGCAGTACATCAGGGCTTAGGTCACCTTAACAACTTTGCCCAACCCTGAGAGATTTAGGTAGGTTGCTGGGTGTCAGTTTTTTCCAACTTTACTCTTTTAGTCCCTGCTTCACGGTGATTTTTCTGTCTGAAAAACTGTTCTCTGAATGTTGCTTGGCCTCAGAAGCAATTCCACCTCGACTGTTTATATTCTAAGTTCATTGCTGGAACATTCCAGTCTACACACATCCTCTGTTTCACATTTCACCATATTCATATCTCTCATTTATTAGGTATATGTTTTCCTATTCTTAGTTAGCTATGGGACTCAAGAAGTCTCAACACTATATATGGTTTGGATTTGGGTTTTCATTTCAAACATCCTAATTACTGGGCCTGGTTCTCCACTGCTTGCACTTTGTAAACCAAATCAGAAACATTTACTCCCACTATTCTATACATGTATATGAATATAAAGTGTGTCAGGCGCTCTGGCTCTTTAGCCTCTCTGGGTGCCTTTACAGACTGCTGCAAGGCAAAAAAACATTTGTATTAAACAACACTCTCGGTGATGCAGCTGTATACTAATTACCTCTCCAGCTTGCTAGCAGAAAAATTAAAGGAATATTGTGTAGGCCATACATTTTACAAACCTTGGATGAGATCCCCAGCTGATGAAATGGAAGTACCTTTATTGACTTCATTTGACCCAATCACTCCAGCTCAGAATTTGGCCTCTCTTACACAGACTTGTAAAGGCATTTCCATATTTTAGAGCAGGCTTTACAATACCCTTTGATTAACTGCTCATGTGGATCTTGCCTCTGTTTGCCTTGCAGATTATGTTCCTCATGCATCTGAAGTTTCAGGTTACTATTTTACTTTGCTCCACTGTGATATATAAAGCTTCTCATTGATTTTTAATCCATGGATCATTCTTATGCAGCATTACAAGTAGATTTTCAGGATCTTAATGCAATAACTCAAAAAATGAACTGCTGTGAGCAGCATGATTTTCAGTCTAGCAGTGAAACAATTCTGTATTATTTTTGTATTTCAGCCAATACTGGATAACCTCAGGCTTTATCATGACAGAAAACACATTGTTGTTTTTAATATTAGTCCAGTGCTACTTTTGGTAAAGTGGAAGAACATTCAACTATCATTGGCTAGATTCACACAATTCTTCTCTTTCTCTCAACTGTAATGAGACTCTCACAAGTGGGTACAAAATATAATGCTGTAGGGCCATGAAGCAACAAGACCATATATTCAGTATTGAGGTTTGTTTATGTGGTGCATAGGGTGATAGCCATATCCTAGATATAAGTTTAAAATGTTAAACTCAGTGTTTTGTTCAAAGGGAAAGTTAAAATGGTAGCTGTATTTTCAAATCTACCATGAAGGAGAGCTATTCATTCTAGCTCTGTGATGGGGTATTGATCCCCACCCACACTTACCCTGAAGGAGGTAATGTAGGTTAAGAAGAGGGCCAATTAACCAGACTGCCCACAGTTGAGGGATTCAGGTGGCTAATGTACTCCCCTGACTGAAAACTGAGGGAGCCAAGTTGAGGAGGAATGAGCTGGGCTGTATTTATAAAGACAGGAAGTTAGCAGAGAGGGAGCTGCAGGGAAATTGTCGGCAAACGCTCTCTGGAGGAAGGGAAGTGTATCTGGGGTTTGTGGAATCAAAGTAGTTTACAGTCCCTCTGTGGAAGCCAGGAGTTTGAGGCTGGTAAACCTAGAGAAGGGTGGCTAGAAGATTAGTCAAGGCTCAGGGAAAAGGTAATAAGATTCAGTGTAACAGACAGTGGCTATGATATGGGCAAAGTAAAGGGTGGGCCCAGGTTTTCCAGCGAGCCACTGACAAAGTGGCATGGGCTGGGCAGTGAATGGAAAGACTTCCTGAACCAGTTTGTAAGAACTGACTTTGATACAACAGAAGGGGAAGATACCTCTGACTTGACTGGTGATCTAAGTCATCACAGAGAGCATCTTAGTCTTCACTAAGAGACAAGAAGAGAAGGCAAGGCCTGCAGTGACAGGTAGAAAGGAGGCATTGGACCTAGAATCAGTTAAACTCACACAGTGACTGGGCGGAGACACATTAGCAGTGAACAGACCCTGTGGCAGGCTCACATCTAACACCACAGTGGGAAGTAAGGGTATGTCTACACTGTGGAGTTATTTTGGGATACCAGAAGCATCCTGAAATAGCTATTCCTCATCTATTCAATCAGCCCATTATTTCAAAATCTATTTTGAAATAACAGGCGGCTTATTCTGACATCCTGGAATTTCGGCATAGCAAGTTATTTTGAAATTTGGTGCTGTGCAGAGAGCGCCAAATTATGCAATAAGCTATTTTGAAATATCATCAAAATAAGCTACACAATTTGCACTATGCAAATTGCATAGCTTATTTTGAGCTAAGGGTGCTGTGTAGTCAAACCCTAAGAGAGTAAGGCTGTGTCTGCACTACAAAGAAAAGTTGGAAAAAGATATGCAAATTGCAAATGGCAATTTGCGTAACTTTTTCTGTTTTTCTTCCAAAAGAGGCTTTTCTGACATTTGGCCCATGGGCCAAATGTCAGAAAAAAACCCCTCTTTCGGAACATCCCGTCTTCCTTGTAGAACGAGGTTTACAGGGATGCTGAAAAAAACGCGTCTGCTTTTCTGAAATTTTTGTCCTTGGACATGGCAGAGCTTTTCTGGGATACCTCTGGTATCCCGGAAAAGCTCTGTAATCTAGACATACCCTAAGTGGGAAAAGATAATGACCCAGGAAACAAAAAGAGGGAGCAAAATACAATGATTAAGTGAGGGTGTTGGAAAATGATTTGACCCTACAACATGATTAGGAGACTCTTCTCCTCTGTTTGGTTAGCTGTTAGCCAGTCAGAAAAGCTCCATCTATAGAGTTAAGGGTAAATATAGATGTGAAAGATCTGAACAGAAAGAAGAGCTCTGCCAAGGGAAGGTAGGAAGCATCAGAAGAGGCTATGATAAAGTGACTGTTTTAGTCTTAGCGCAATACTGTTCTGTTCAGCTTTTCATCCAATGTCAATAGCAAGGAAGAACATGTACTGTTTATCAATCAAAGGAGGGCTGGGATTGTGCCTGGCTAGAAGGAATGCTAGCTAGGACTGAGGAAGCATTGTGTATAACA
This sequence comes from Pelochelys cantorii, assembly GCA_032595735.1. Lineage (NCBI taxonomy): Eukaryota > Metazoa > Chordata > Testudines > Trionychidae > Pelochelys > Pelochelys cantorii. Next base: position 33,735,343 of record CM064331.1, read on the forward strand.
GAGACATAGGTATAATGACTTCTGGCACCACTTCTTGTGTGGCATGGTTCCTCTCCTCACTGAATGTGGTTTAAGTTCCGGGGAGTGCCAAGGTAACTACAGTACTATGTATTAGTATATAGTCATGACAAACAAAAAGGGGAATTATTCGTTTTTAAACAGATAACATTAATTAGATGTCCATGAAAATACAAAACGAATACTTTGCCTAACAAAGATGAAAGGAGAAGAATCCTTATGAAGTTTTAATCTGAAAAATAAACAGTTCAGTATGTTGATGGTGCTTAATTATGCCCTTAATTATTTAAATAACTTTTTGTATTAAAATGTTAGTAAGTTATGCTAAAATATACTTCATTGTCTGATTTCTTTTATAGTTGCAAAACTTGTGCGGTTAGAACATAAAGCAACATCAAGTGTTCAAATACAAAGGATTTTGATTTTCAGTAATTATCTTGATAAAAAATTTTAGTTCATTTATTTTTTTAAAAAAATCAAGAACCTTTACACTTTATTATAATTTATGCTTTCTTCTGTCAGAGAAATAAGCAATAACTGGTGGTATTAGAACTGTATCATGTCCAAAATATTTATCAGGAAAACTCATTTTTTCACATTTCATCTCAGTAATGTGAAAGTGTGACAGCAATGCAAGAAAACAATGGTTGTTTATTACTGTTCATGTCTATTCACTTTTACTGCATAATAAGCCTTGGGCCCAACCCTGCTGCAGACTAGTTCGTTCTGATCTACTTAAAACATAAGTGACATGTGGCAACTTTTTTTGTAATGTTTATTTCCTTTTCCCTAGGTTCATCTTCATCTTGCTAGGGAGCAATTACATTCAGAGGGTATGTTTACAGTAGGATAAAAATTTATTCTTTAGCTAGCAAAGAGTTCTCTCAGTAGCCTCTCTTCCTTCCCTTCAATAGGGCCATACAAGACAGAGGATGGAGGTTGTCTGCCCCAAGTTGAAATTTGTAGTGGGGATATATGCTTCTCTGTCCCTGCAAACTTATTCCCACAGTTGTGCCTATGGATTTACTAAGTGATTGCCACAGTTAAGTGTTCCTTGGTCCCTGGGATACCCATGCCCTCATCTGCAAGCATCTGTACTCCCAGAAAAGCTTTCCCAGGTTCTTCCATGAATCCTTGAACTTACACCCATATATTTTAAAGACATTTAGGCCATGCTGAGCTCAGTGCTGCAACACCTAACTCATATAGGTCTAGGCCCTAGTGACTAGGCAGAGGCAACCTTTCAAGTATTTCAGACAGATGGGCTGCTAGGTAAGCACGAACTGAAGATTTAGCATGTTTGGTGGGACACATGTTGGCGGGGGGGGAGGGGAGTAGGACATGTGCTGAACTTTGAAAATCAGGCCTGTCCTGTTGCCCTGCTCTTATGCATTCAAGTATTATAAAGCATACACTGTTATTTTCTTAACATGACCTGTCCATTTGAAACAACCTTGAAAGCTTTGAGTGGAAAACTGTGACCAGCATTCAGACAGTTTTTGCTCTGCCTGCTCAAAAGCAATCTTCAGCCCTACACATCTGCAGAGCCCAGCACACTAGATGTGATAGTATCACTTGTGGACTGAGACAGTCTTGGTATAACTCTACCTGTAGTCTTCCTGGGCTGTTCCTTGGGGACATCCACGTAGAGTTTCTGATTCAAAACATCACATTTTTGGGGTGGAGATATATACCTCTCTCCTTCCTGACTAGGGTTTCAAAACTACAATTCCTTGCCTTATATTCTGATAGTCCCGGCAAGCCAATGTGCTTAAAGGGAAGTGTATTACCTTCTTTCCAAGTATAACCCAGAGGCACAGAGACCACTGAGAAATGGAGAGTGACGTTTGCTCTACACAACAGCCTTAGCTAAGAGCCTGTTGGCTTTTAGCTCATGCAGCAGAGGCACATGGCTTTAGTCTCTAAGACCCCAGATGCAATCCCACCTGCCGCCAACCCAAGTCTGTTGGCTTTACAGGTGGGGGCTTGCCCAGGATGACCTAGTGGGATGTTTCTGAAACTTGAGATGTGCTTCCTCAGCTGAAGGATGTATGTAACCCAGAGGCAGAGAGAAAGGAACAGTGACGTCAGCTCTGCAGCCTTAGCTAAGTGCCAGTTGGCTTTTAGTTCATGTGATAGAGACTCATGGCTTCAGCCCCTTAAGATCCTAGATTCAATTCCACCTGCTGATGACCAGGGTCTGTCAGCTTTACACAAGAGTTATGAACAGTGTAATGGCAGTAGTTCCAAGTTACTACACTGTTCTTTCTAAGTAAAAGAACTACAGAGAAAGCACAGAAAAATAAATGTTCCTCTATGCAGGTGGAAGCTGACCAGAGATCATCCATTGTTATTATAGAGTAATACCAATGCCTCCAATTTTCTTCAAGTGTTGAGACTTACCTAGGAGTGAAGGTTCTGTCTGTCCGTTTATTGGATCAGTAAGAAGGCCATGAGTCAGTTTAAATGTAGCGTTTTTTTATGCCAAAATCCATTTCTTTGTCTACTGGTTGCTGGAAAGCCCAGTTTAAGCCTCATCTAGGAGTGGGATCACACCTCTCTTCAGGGGCTTACAACTTATAGGATTTATCTTAATCTTTGCTCAATGGTTTTTGGTTTCTGCAGAAGTTGTGGTAACCCTTCCTTCTAGAGTTGCATGCAGTTTGTGGCACACCATAGTACATAAATTGAACACAATATTCCTCCCTCGCCTCACCAAGATATTGTATGGGGACAGGAACACTAGCAGCATGTTAGCTCCCATTCTTACTTGCTAGCACAATTTTAACACTATAGCTGCTGAAATAAAGTATTGCATAGTGCGCATGTTCTGAACCTATGGTGATAGCCCCACCCTTACCTTCTATCCTATCAGCTGGGGCACCCTGTTAGGAGTAAATCTACATTGTACAGGCTGCAGCTGGGTGCTCGCATCCACTCTAGATGCTTTAAAAGCCAATGCAGTACCTCAAACAAAGTTTTAAAGCAGTGGCACTCAAATTTTTTAGCTTGTTCCCTACTTATGTCGTCTGTGCCTCCCAGAAACCAGAGCTGTGGTAGGGAGATGGGGCTGGAAAGGGAGGCAATGTTGTGGGGCCAGAGGGGGGCAAAGCTGCAGGGCCAAGAGTGGGGCCAGGGAGTGCTGTCAGGAGTGTAAAAGGGGCTGGGAGCAGGGCCACATTTGGGACTAGTGCCAAGCGCTGCAGTCAGGGCCGAGATCAAGGTCAGGGCCAACGATCAGAAGCAGGCCTAGGACCAGGGCTGGGACAAGTAGCAGGTGGAGACAGAGGGGGAATGAGTGGCACGCTCTCCCCACTTCCTGTGGGGGCTATCACAGGCTTCCTCCTCCTTCCCAAACATTCCTCCATGACCCCTTAGGGGAGAGTGTCCTACATATTGGGGATCAGAGTTTAAAGCTTATAAACTGGCTGCGTCTTCAGAGCAATCCATGATGGTGAAGGCAACAGGAAAACAAAATAATACAGAGTTCTGCATGCTTGGATTGTAAAACATGAATGCTGTATTTAGACAAATATGTAAAAATGGTTTTGTTTTTTCCATATAGTCTACCATGCTTTCACCAAAGTTTCAGTGGCCAGTCATTTCCTGAATTCTTGACAGCCCTTTTTAGATGCAGAAGCAGTCTAGATACAAATCATGCCCTGCTTTCATCTGCTAAACAGTCCTTTTGCTTTGCATTGCATTTTACTTCACTGTATTAGTATTTTACTTCAGCAATTTCCATGCAGAAAAGCAGGTACTGGGAGAGACATTTTATAAAGAAAAAAAAATGGTCTCAGTTACAGAACAAGTCCCACATTCAGAGGGGGATTATTAGACTAAAGAGCATAGAAACTTACCAAATCTTCTTAGCAGGAAGAAAAAAAGGCAAGACATTATGTGCTGGATTCCAAAGAGAGTACATTAAGAGCCTATTTACATCACATCTGGCTCTCACATAAAGTTTAAGATCAACTAACAGATGAAACAAAGTAGCATAGTTACAACAATTCTCAGCCAGAAGAAGGCTTTCCATTATTTCTCTGGGTAAAACTGCTGCCTAGAGACTATAAAGGTCCCAGTTTCTCAGCCAACACGATATGCAGGTCAGACAAACACATTCAGGGAGTCCAGACACAAAATGGAACACATTAATTGGGGACTTTGAGTGTCCGGCTAGCATCTCCACGGAGGCTTTTTCTGAGAGCCAAATGAAGACGTCAGTCAGTTATAAGCAGAGTATTTCAATCTGTGTGCAAGGATAGGAGAACAAACAAATTCTAAGGCTAGTTAATCCTAGGGGAAGCAGACTACACAGAACTATTAGGCTGAGATTTCTCATATTGACAAAGGAATATGGCTGCCCAATTCCTTTACAATTAACAGTAATTGAGTATCCAGATCCGTCTGGTGGCACTGAAAACCCCAGACTCTAGTTTCTGAGCCAGAAACAAGAAACACAAATCTGAATTTGCCTTTGCACTGACTTAGAATGCACTGTCTCTTGAAGTGTACAATAAGAATGGTCACACTGGGTCAGACCAATGCTCCATCTAGCCCGGTACCCTGTCTTCTAACAGTGACCAATACCAGATGTTTCAGAAGGAATGAGCAGAACAGGATCCCTATCATCCATTGCCAGCTTTTGGCAGTCAGAGTCTTAGGGACCCCCAAAGCATGGGGTTGCGTCCCTGATCATCTTAGGTAATAGCCATTGATAGACCTATCCTCTATGCACATATGTAACTGTGACGGGGTGCCCTCGCCCTGCACCCTGGCTGGGGCTGGGCAGGCACTGTTCGGCCAGAGGAGCGGGGAGGCCCGACCGTGCGCGGATTGCTCCCAAGCCGCTCGGCCGTTGCCCCGCCCTGACGTCATGCTAGGCGATGTCAGGGGCGGGCCAGAGGTGGCGTGGCGTCCTGAGCAATGGGAGCCAGGGCAACCGCGGCAGCGGGGGCGGAGCATGCCGGCGCAGGTTGAATGGCCCCCCCCCCCGCCCGTGATAGGTGGAGCGCAGAAGGTGCGGCATTCAAAACGCCGTTGCCCAGGTGAGCCGGGGGAAGGATGGGGGGAAAGGGGAAGAGCAGAAGGGAACGGGGAGCGGAAGTGGGCTGAGAAGTGGCAGTGGAGCCACGAAAGGGGGGAGACATCAGGTACAAACCCCCCCCCCCGGAAAGAGGGACGCCGGAGAAACTGACGGCCGCTGCGAGTAAGCGCCCACCCGCCACCCTGTCCACCAAAGAGAAGGTGAGCCCCGGAGTAGGGGTGGTCCCGGAGGGGAAAGGAAGTAGCCCAGGGCGGAACCCGGAGTGGTTGGCGGGCTGGCGAGTTTCGACGGAACGCCCCGCCAGCCGGACTGGATCTCCCAGGATCCGAGTCCTTAGGGCCCTGGGCTGGGGCCCATGAGAGAGGGTGGGCCCGGGCCCCCCCTTCTCCCTCCCCCCGGTGTAACGGAGAGTGGGACGCCGACCCGGCAAATCGGCATAATTAACGGGTGTCACGGAGCGTGGTGACGTAGGACGGCGGTAACACTAGCGACTTTGCCCTCCCCCAACTGAGGACATGGACGTAGTGACCCCCGGACACGGTCACAAGGTGGTAGAGAATGTGGGTAATGTGAGTACCCCAACCCTGGATGAAAGGGGGGAATGCCCAGAGAAAGGGCTTATGATTTGTCTTTTTCATTAGAGGACCAAGAGGGATGCATGACGCTTGCGGAGCCGCCCCCAGGAGCAGAGCTGGGAGATGGATCCAGCCCAGTTCATGGAGTGGGTAAAAGAAACCCAGAGACAGAGCCAACAGCAGCAGACCCTGATGATTCAAGAGCTGTCGGCACAGCACCAAAAGCAGCAGAGACAGCTGTTAAAAGAAGTGGCGGAGCAGTTTAAAACTCAGCAGGAGCAATGGATACAGCAGACCCGGACCGCATCTCTATCGGCTCTAGGCACCACCGGATCAGGCGAGGAAGCGAGTGAGGAAGACAGGGGTCTGCCTCAACTGACCGTCAGATTGACCAAGATGGGGGCGGCAGACGACCCCGAGGCCTATCTGACAACATTTGAATGGGTAGCCACCGCCACAAGGTGGCCTGAGGCACATTGGGCCATGCTGTTGGCCCCGTATTTAACCGGGGCCGCCCAAATGGCGTACCGGAGCCTAAGTGACCGGGACGCCTTTCATTATTATAAGCTCAAGGAGGCCATTTTGGACCATATGGGGATTACGCCCGGGACATACAGACAAAAGTTTAGGGGCGAGCAGTACAGCATCGGGACGCGTTCTCGGGTGACCGTGCAGAGACTGAAAGAGGCGGCCTGGCGGTGGCTGGACCCAGAACAACGCACTGGACCGCAGATGGCAGAACAGATTGTATTGGAGCAGTTTGTAAACATCTTACCTGGAGGCGGACAGCGCTGGGTACGCCGACACCACCCCTCTACCCTGAGCGAAGCAGTAAAGCTAATGAACGACTACGAGGCTGCTGAGGGAGGCGACAGCCGGAACTGAGGGAAAAAGCCGTTCATGCCCGTACGGCCGGGCCCGAAGGGGACTCGGGGGAGAGGAAGCCCAAAGAGGGACATCAGCCGAACGCCAGGAGGAATTGGGGCGCGTAGGCAACTGGCTCCCGCCTGGTCCACTCCACCCTGGGAAACACCCCAAGACCGGCCGGATAGTATGACCGAACCCACACGCAGCATAGGAAAAACCGTTCCACTTAGGGGGGCGTGCTTTCAGTGCGGACAGGAGGGACATTTTGTGAAGGACTGCCCCTATATGGACTGTTCCTTCTCGCAGGCCTTAGCCGGGGATGGGGCCGTCCTTAAGGAAGAAGAAGGTGAGATCTTGCGGCCTGTGATCATCGATGGCAAGTTGGTCTTCGCCCTACTAAACTCCGGTTGTAGCCAAACCATTACACGGGCGGACTTAGTCGCCATGGGGGGACCCCGGGGCCCACCCGTGCATGTGCAATGCGTCCACGGGGACGTGCACCAATACACGACTACCTGGGTACAAATTACAGACGGGGACCAACCGAATTGGTGCTACGTGGTTATAGCCCCCGGGTTGGTGTACCCAGCCCTGTTGGGACGAGACTGGGTCGGGTTCCGACGAGCCCTGAGTGAGTGGCAGGCTAGGAGGGCCCCCGGAGTGACCGAAAGCTTGCTGGGTGACCTGGGGGCACCTACGGGGGGCACCCCAATGGGAGACAGAGGATCGGTGGGCCCCCTCCTGTTGGAACTAGCAGATGGCGACTTCCTCCACGAACAGTGGGAGGATCCCACGCTGCGGCATGCCTGGACAACGGCCCGAGAAATGCAAGAGGATGAGGTGCCAGCTGCGGAAGGGCCGACTGGTCCCCACTTTGAGGTACATGCGGACCGACTATATCGGGTCGAGGCAGGGCGGGAGGGGCAGGCCGAATTGAAACAACTCCTCGTCCCCCGGCGGTACCGCTTCCGCCTTATGGAAGTGGCCCACGCTAACCCCTGGTCAGGACATCTGGGGGGTGAAAAGACAGTGAAACAGATCTTACAACGCTTTTACTGGCCCAGGATCTATTGAGAAGTGCAGGACTTTTGTGGGTCGTGTCCAGAATGCCAGATGTCTGGCAAGGCCTTGCACCGTACCTAGGGCACCCCTTGTCCCATTCCCGATAATCGAGGTGCCCTTTACAAGGATAGCAATGGACCTAGTAGGGCCACTGGAGAAATCGAGGACAGGATGTCAGTATATACTGGTCGTACTGGACTATGCGACACGGTATCTGGAGGCCGTACCCATCCGGAATACACGCGCCGCAACTCTGGCCACGGAGCTGATAAAGATCTTTGCCCGCGAAGGGTTACCCCAGGAAATTTTGACAGATCAAGGAACGAATTTCACTTCATGTTTGATGAGGGAGTTGTGCCGGCTATTACAAATCAAAAGTTTACAGACCTCTGTGTATCATCCACAAACAGACGGCCTGGTGGAAAGGTTCAACCGGACTCTAAAAGGGATGATGCGGAAGTTCGTAGGGCAGGAACCCAGGGATTGGGATGCATTCTTGCCTGCCTTGCTGTTCGCGGTGCGAGAGGCACCCCAAGCCTCCATGGATTTTTCCCCCTTTGAGTTATTGTATGGGCGGAATCCCCGGGGGATTCTAGATATTATGAGAGAGAGTTGGGAAGACCAAGAGACCAGAGTGAGGGGCTCGGTGCAGTATATCTTAAGGTTACGAGAAAAACTGCACAGGCTCGGGGAATTTGCCAGGGCCAACCTCGAGGCCTCCCAGGAGGCTCAAGCCCGGTATTATAACCGGGGGGCCCGCCTGCAGGTCTTCGGACCCGGACAACGAGGACTTTTGTTGCTCCCATCTCCAGGGTCGAAATTAATGGCTAAGTGGCAGGGACCCTTTGAGATAGTGAAGCGGGTGGGGGAAGTGGATTACGAGGTAAAACTATCAGGGCGGCGCAGGGGCACTAAAATCTATCATGTCAATCTTTTGAAAGCCTGGAGAGAGCGTGAGGGCCTCTTTGAAACCTCCTTCCACCCGACCCGGAGCTAGGCCCTGGGGATGGGGGGGAGACCCCCCCAGGTGTCTTCCAGGTGGGGACCGATCTTTCCAAAGACCAACAAACAGCTGTAGAGATGCTCCTCTGGCTCTTTCCGGACGTATTGACCGAAGAGCCCGGGCAAACCACCCTCGCCTATCATCATATCGAGACGGAGCCCCGGAAGAAGGTACAAGACCTTGTCCGCCCCCTCCCCCGGAGGATGTGGGATACCGTGCGAGAGGAGTTGCAGAGGATGCTACGCTGGGGCGTGGTAGAGGAGTCATTTAGCGAATGGCGAAGCCCCATAGTCCTCGTCCCGAAACTGGAAGGCTCAACAAGATTCTGCATTGACTTCCGCAAGGTCAACGCTCTCTCCCCGTTCGACGTGTACCCCATGCCGCGGGTGGACGAGCTACTAGACCGACTGGGAGGCACGCGATATCTGTCCACGGTAGATCTGACACGCGGGTACTGGCAGATACCCCTATCTCCGAGCTCCAGAGAGAAGACGGCTTTTTCAACCCCGTTTGGGTTATATCACTTCGTCCGGATGCCCTTCGGCCTACATGGAGCCGTGGCCACCTTCCAGCGGCTCATGGACCGAGTGTTGAGGGAGCATGGTCACTTTGCGGCAGCATACATCGACGACATAGTGATTTATAGTGAGACATGGGAGGAACATTTGCAGCACATTGAGGCCGTGCTATAGGCACTGTGGGACGCAGGGCTCACTGCAAACCCCCGGAAGTGTCATTTCAGAGAAAAAGAGGTAACTTATTTGGGCTATACAGTAGGTCGGGGACAACTACGCCCCCTCGTAAAGAAAATAGAGGCATTGAAAAATTACCAACCAGCAAAAACTAAAAAGCAGGTCCGTCAATTCCTGGGGTTAGTGGGCTATTATTGGCGGTTCGTGCCTAACTTCGCGGCGATAGCCGCGCCCTTGACAGATTTAATGCGGGCCGCTTTGCCCCAAAAAGTGCAATGGACCTCCGAGTGTGAGGAGGCCTTTCAGACTCTGAAAGACTGTCTGAGTCAGGCACTCGTATTGGCGCAACCCGACTTTAACCACTCCTTTACCATATAGACAGATGCATCTGAGAGCGGGATAGGAGCTGTGTTGTCACAGGGGGAAGGGGACGACGAACACCCAATCGTGTACATCAGTCGTAAGCTATTCCCACGGGAACGCAGCTATTCCACAATAGAGAAGGAAGCACTGGCCGTGAAATGGGCCATTGACATGTTAAGGTATTATCTTTTAGGCGACCGCTTCCGAGTAATAACAGACCATGCCCCTCTACGGTGGTTACAGACAATGAAGGATTCCAATCTGCGTGTGCAGACCTGACCCTGCAACCTTTGATGTGGCCCACAGAGCCGGCACACACCACCAAAATGTGGACTTTTTTTCAAGGCGCTATGAAGGGGAGGAACAAGGAGGAATAGACGATTTAAAGGGGGGGGGGTGGGAGTATGACGGGGCACCCTCCCCCAACTGAGGGCACAGTAACTTTTTTTAAACCCATTTAAACTTTTGGCCTTCACATTTTCTGGCAACCACAACCAATAATAGTATGTTGTATAAAGAAGTACTTACTTTTTTGTTTGTTTAAAACCAGACCCTATTAATTTCATTGAGTGACCCTGGGTTCTTGTGTTAGGTGAAGAGGTAAATAACACTTTTTTTCCAATACCATTCATGATTTTTATAAATGTCTATCATCTCCCCGTTTAGCTGTTCCTTTTCTAAACAGGAAAGTCTCAGTCTTTTTAACCTTTTCTCATATGGAGACTGTTCCATTCCCCTAATCTTTTTGTTGCTCTGTAACGTTCCAATTCTAATGGACAATATGTAATAGTGGCATAATGTTGTTTGAAAGTGTTTGTTTTCTTTTACAGTATCATTTCATTCTGAGTGTAGTGAGCTCCACTGATTTGAGCGGATTATTAGCTTTTTTGAGTTTATCCCCCAAGAATAAAGTAAGGTCTTGTTTTTTGTGTGTTGTACTTGATAAATGGTGTATTTTTCTTCATGCTATTATCTTTTTGCATTTAGAACATTTCCAGTAAAAAAATCTTGTTTAGGAACCACATGAAACTGACACAAAGCATATGCATTCCCAGATTTATTTGTCTTACTACAAAGTGAGTTGCTATTACCATGTGTACCCTTTTAAAAACTGCTGAAGTATAAAAGCTTTTACCATTTGGCAGTTAGCTATTTTACATTACTACTTTATGGAGTCATATCATAATATGTCATACTCCCCTTTATAATTATTAGTGAATCCTAAATGATAGAGTGCATTCCTTGACACCTTGTATGATGGTGAAAAATAAGATTTTTCATTCAAGTTGCTTGCAATATAGACTAATTGGCATACTAATTGACTTTTACTATAATTTAAGTTTATTGTTTATTGCTTTTAGATTGTTATCTGGAATTCATTTATCTCCTCAAACACAGTAGGTATTATGTTTTTGAAAAGACAGATTTGCTTTAATTGTATTATATCAGTAATATGCTGGCTGTTGGTTTGTATGAACAATCTTCATGGCTAAGGTATGAGACTGGTTTTCTGACTTTAGGGTCCATGGAAAGATCCACGTACATTTTAGGCACATGGTGTATGGGGGGTAAATAGGCATAGAGTAGTTAATAATAATGGAATATGTACAACACTGTTCTGTATACTGCACTGAAATTTTACTCCTGAAAGTTTAACCTAGCACAGAACACAAGTGCTAGTAATCAGAACCTCTAGCCTCTGATCACTCAGGTCAGTTAGTTACACATGTACTTATGAGTGTTATTGGCCATCAGATTGCACTTATCAGGCTGCTCAAATCCATTAAGTACAAAAAGTGAGTTTAAATAACATTAAGGTTGTGCCACAGAGCAATAAAAGACAGAAAATTCCAAATTAAGACTGATGCTGTCCTTTACACAGTAATACTTTTGTAGCTTTAAATCTAAATTTTCTAGATTTTGTAACGATCTGTGCTGCTAGCTGATTGTATTCTGTACATTTGATTTCTTCATGTAGTATGGCAAGATAAATAGTCAATATGCATGTGTTAAAAATAATTATTGGAGTTTTTATTTGACATATTAAATTCCAGGGAAAAATTTTAGAAAGTGGATGGGGACCAGTTAGAAGAAAGTGATACTATTCCTTCATAGACTAATTTTATTGAAGCTATTTCATTTAAAACATGTTCTTATTTTAAATGTCATTATTAATTTCTTAAGTGTGAATTTGAATATGATATTGGCGCCCATGAAAAGTTCCATGCTGACAGCCTTGGAAAATCAATTATGTTCACACACATGCATGGCAAATGGCAATGTAGATTTCTTCATACTGCAATGCAAAAGTATAGATAGCCACGAAGGTCTGTATCAGTATGTTAATATTGTTTAAGTTTAAGTAGATATTTAACATGAATCATGATGATTCTCATCATCATCAGTTGCAACAAGCTCAAATTAGCAATCCCTATTTTCATATCTCTTATAATTTTGGCTTAGGAACCTGATTTGGGCAGAAAATTGCTTAGGGACATGAACATAGATACATTTTCTATATTGGACAGTGGGTGATATGGAATTTAAATGACTCACCCAAACTTGTCCATGAAGCTTGGCAGAGCTACGAACAGAACTTTAATCTCTGAGGTGACAAGAACCATCTCTTAAAAAATAGTTATGTGAGGTGCTATGAACTATCTTTTCATTTATGTGTATATTAGGGTACATCTACACAGCAGTGTTATTACAGAATAACTGATGCATCTACACTAGTGCACATCTGCACTACTAGCATTTATTTTCAAATAATGTCAAACTGGAAGACTTCTTAGTCAGACTTCTATAACCCTCATTTACTTCAGAGTTTTACATCTGAAGAAGTGGGCTGTGCCCACGAAAGCTCATGATACCATCTTCATGTTTTGTTAGTCTATAAAGTGCTACCAGACCATTTGTTGTTTTTTAAGCTTATCCTGTACAGACTAACTCAGCTTGGAGCTTCCTGGTATAATTGCTCACCTCAGTGGCTAACTTCAACTCTCTGTCTAACCTCTATTTCAGGGGCAAGATGGAATCTTTTTTAGCTACTCTCATTGGTATAGCAGGGGGGAAGGGAAAAGGAATAATATTTACCTCTAACAGCCTCTCCAAACATGAAGGCAACAAAATAGATTTCTTAACTCAGTCTCTCCCCCTCTAGCAGGGGTTTACCTCTTTCAGACTTCTGGGCCCCAAAGCGGCTGTTCCACAGACATGGCTTCATCCCTCTCCCTGCCTGTTGCCTCTGTACCTGCAAGGTTTCCTACTGATACCTGATGGTGTCTCTACAGTTCCTGCTCTCCAACAGTGTGTCCTCCTCCCACCACTCCTGGCATGTCTCTGTACTGACTAAAAGCAAGGCTTTTAGTTAGTCCCAGCCAGTCTTTGATTGCCTCCAAGTATCTTAATTAACCTGTCTCCACTGGTTCATTCTGGTTCTTGATTAAGGCACCTGAAATCAATTAACCTGGGATAGAACCTAATTTGGTTACCAGGGAAACAGGGACCTGTTTAACTGGGGGCTAACATCCCTGCTTTTTGTTACTTTCTTGTAGCCTTCTGGTCTAACCCCATCACAATGGATCAAAGTTAATGTGATGAAATAGACTTTATTTTTAACATAGGGAAACTAAGGTTTATTTATTTATTTTTATTTTAAAATATTTTACCTGACTCTCTGTTTATTTAAAATATTCGAGGTGTCTTACAAAATTTCAAAACACAATATATAAAAAAGTAAAATAGTAGAATGGAATAAAAGACCCCAAGGGGGGGGGGGGCAATAAAACCTACTAAGACACACTGCGGGGGGGACACACACATACATAAACTCAAGCACCAATAAAAGCACAGGTAAAAAGGGTGGCTTTAGCCTGGTGCCAAAACAATGCCAACATTGGCTCCAGGCAAATGTCCCAAGGGAGGGAATTCTATAGCCTGGGAGCAAAAGCTGAGAAGGCCCTGCTCTGCGTAGATGTCAGTCTTATCTCCATAAGAGGAGGAACACGGAGCAGAGCCCCCCGCCCCCAATCTTAATATCTGGGCAGGTTCATTCAGGAGGAAATGGTCCTTCAAGTACCCCGGTCCCAAATCATTTAAGGCTTTATCGGTTATAAGCAGGACCTTCAATCGTGCCTGGAAACATATCGGAAGCCAGTGCAGAGGGCGGAGCACTAGCATAATGTGCTTCGTATAGCGAGTATTAGTTAAAACTCAAGCAGCCACATTCTGGACCAGCTGAAGTTTCTGAAGACTCTTTGAAGGCAGCCCCATGTAGAGTGCATTGCAGTAATCCAATCAGGATGTGACAAGAACATGAATCACCATGGCCAGGTCATTCTTACCCAGGAAGGGTTGCAGTTGGTAGATCAACTGAAGCTGCCCAAAAGCACTCCAGGCCACCGGAGAAATCTGATTCTCAAATGCTAGAAAAGGGTCCAAGCTGCACACCTATTCCTTCAGGGAGAGTGCGACCCCCATCTAGAATAGGTAACACATCACATTCCCGGTCAGATGGCTTCCTGATCCACAGGACCTTGGTCTTATCAAGATTCAGATTCAGTTTATTCAACCTCATCCAGTCCATTACCACCTCCAGATATCAGTTCAGATTAATCGCCATCATACCTGGATCTGATGTTACAGAAAAATAGAGAGGAGTGTCATCTACATCTTGATAGAACCGTTCTCCAAATCTCCTTACGACCTCTCCCGACCTTTCATGTAGATGTTAAACAGCATAGGGGACAAGATGGAACTTTGCAGGACCCCGTAACACAATTGCCATGGTGTCGAGCAGTAGCCCCCTAGCTCCACCTTCCGAAAGCATCCCAACAGGTAAGACTGGAGCCACCACAGAACTGTACCTCCGATACACAGCTCCACCAGGCGCTCCATAAGAATACCGTGATCGATGGTATTGAAAGCTGCCAAGCGGTCCAAGAGAATCAACAGGGATGCAGTCCCCCTGTCTATCTCTCGGCATAGGTCATCTACCAGGGTGACCAAGGTGGTTTCCATTAAAAACAGGCCTGAAGCCAAACTGAAATGGATCCAGATAATCTGTTTCTTCCAAGAAAGCCTGGAGTTGCAATGCCACCGCCTGCTCAAGTACCTTGCCTAGGAAGGGAATATTAGCAACCGGGCGATAGTTATTCAAGTGTTGTGAGTCCAGGGAAGGCTTCTTAAGGAATGGTTTTACCACCTCTTTCAAGGCAGTGGAAACTGTCCCTGATCTAAAAAAAGCATTAACAATCCCCTCGACCCAAATAGTCATCTCTTCCTGGCTTGATTTAATAAGACACGAGGGGCAGGGTTCTAGTGAGTACGTGGTCGATCGCACTCCTCCAATCACTTTGTACATATCCTTGGTCTGCAAAAGCTGAAACCAATCCAGAGATAAATAACTGGGCAGTGCTCTCAACACATTCTGTACCCCACTTACATGACAGCCAGAGTCCAAGTTGGACTGAATGTGAGTCATCTGACCTGTAAAATGCTTCTCAAACAAGTCACGGTGGACTGCCGAGGGCTTCTCCATCTCATCACAAGGGCCAGACTGTAAGAGGCCCCACACCACTCAAAACAATTCTGCTGGATGGCACTTTGCAGATGCAATGCGGAAGGAGAAGTAACTTTTTTTTTGCCATCAGTATCGCTACAGAGTAGGCTCACAGGCAGCAAACTTGGCTCAACCAGGCTGAAGAGGGCACTTAGGAGCAATTGTGTCAAACGCCCAGGCTACCTGGATATTCCATATATCAACCAGTGCATCGACTGGACCACTAGCCATAGCAGCCAAACAATCCCTTAAGGACCTCAGGAAACCCTCTGGATCCATCTTAACTGGTTCCAAGCCTCTGCAGCAAGGAAGGTCAGCAAATAGCCTGAACTTGACCAAGCCTTGGGGTCCTCAATGCCATGTCCAAGACCACCTCGGTCAACTTGAGCAAAGCATCTGCCATGCAGTGAGGCAGGTGGTACACCAGCAGAACCACCTATGTTTTGTTTCTCTCCTTCATTGATCTCATCACTACACAGAGCTGATCTAACAATTTTTCTGGTGGGTTAATCAGAAAAACCCCAAATTTAACCGATGTATTTTACATAAGATTTGTCTTTCTCTTTGGGCCATCCCTACCTCTTGCTAGGAACCCAGTATTACTTCCTTCCAATCGGGGTAACCATTTTACTTCTCTAATTTATTTCACGTGAAAGCTGAGATTTTTTTTTAATCATTTTAATTTCCTCCAGTCGGCAGCCATGGGACTGCATATGGATTTAACCACATGACTCTTGTTTGTATTAATAGGAATCATGTATCTGCATCCCAAAGAATGACTTAAGGCTAGAGGTATGTTTACAAGTCTGCTCCCAATATATCTTGAAACTTTCAGTCAAAGTAATAGGTCATGTTGTCCACCCAGTAGTGTTTCTAAATAATATACTTCTAAAATTTTTGTTTCCTTAAATAAGCAAAGGCACAGATTAGTGTAATATTCTCTCTCTCTCTTTTTCTGTAAAGGTATATACAAATCACTGAGCTTGAGTTTCAGAATAACTCAACACAGAGGTGGCATTCATGAGCAATCTATGTGTCAACTAACTTTTTATTATTCTTTCATTAACTGACTAGCCCTCTGTTTCCTATTTCCTGTGTGTCTACTCAGAATCATGCAGCAGATGTCAGCTCTGTGGACTAGTTGGTAGTGCTTTCTGCCATGTGATGTTAATCTAAAACAAGAAGATATTATATTCCTTTCTTCCTTTTCAGTCAACCACTGTCTAATTGTAAACAATTGAAATTCTTTAAGAACTGCTATATATTTCAACATGTTTTTTAAAAAAATTCTTATACATGAATACTTCAGAACACTTCTGCTAACGTTATTTTCCTCAGGCAGGAGTGATCTGCCTATAGTCTTTCAGCATCTGACTAGTCTGTCTTTGTGGCTTGAAATATTTAAAAAAATCCTCATGGCTTTTAAAAAAATTGTGCTTGGTCTAGCTGGAAAAATATTCTTCTTACTGCTCTGACTAATAAAGCTGCCAGTATCATCTTGGCTACCTCCTATATCAGATTTATTATAGTCTCTTCATTCTTATTTTGTGCTCAATGAATCCCTCTTATACACAGTTATTCTTCAGAGGACTGTATTCTCAGAAACTTTTCTGAATCACTTGATATGGATCATTCTCAAAAGTAGTTTTAATCTTATCTTTGCATTTCTGCTGCAATAGTATTTAGTCTCCTGGGTTGTAGCTCAGAATTTTCAAGCCTTCTCCTTTGATCTGCATATCTCTTCTTCTTCTATTCTCTGTCTCCGACTTCTAAATCATTGCTGTTGATCTTGATTATTTCTGGCATTTTTTGTCATAATCACTTGTCTCAAAAGTTATTTGGTTGGGCTAAACTCCTGTTGTAGACTGTAATATGCTTCTGTAATGTATTAGAAATCATCTCAACTCTTCAATAGAATAATTTAGTGCTTATGCTGTTCTGATTAACCTAGGCCTGGGAAAAACATCGCTCACGGGCCAGATGCAACCCACGAAGCCACTAGATCCGGCCCCCAGATGCAGCAGGGAGGCCTTAGGCAGACTCCCCTGCTTGCCTCGCCCCCACCGCATGCCGCTCAGAAAAGCAGCAGCTGGGCCATTTGTATTTCACAAACTGTGAGTGGGGGGAATGGTGCTTTATGAGCGTCTCCCGCCCCCAGCACAATCCATTGGCCTGTTTCTGGCCAATGGGAGCTGACTGTTTCAAGAACAGGCAGTGCATGAAGAATCACTACCCTCTCCCCTCAGGCTCTTATTCACAGAGCTCCTGGGGGCGAGGTAGGATCCTGCCTGAGAAACGTGCTGGGCTGTTGGCCAGGAGTCTCACAGGTAAGTCTCCCACTAGCTGGAGCCTACCTCTGACACCCCAGCCCCTCCAGCCCCCCAGCCCCCTGACCCCCCCTCAGACCTTCCCTACCCCACATAACTCAAACCCTTTGCTCCTCTCCTGAACCTATACCCCCTCCCAGACCCTGAACCCCAATCCCATGCCCCAGATCACAATCCCCTCCTGCCCTACATCACAATCCAAACCCATGTGCCCCCTCCTACATCCCAGTCCCCTGTCCTAGGTCACAACCCCCTACTGCCCTCAGTAACAACCCAAACCCCTGCACCCCAATCCTGTGCCCCAGGTCACAACTATCTTCTCACCCAAATTCCATCCCAGACCTCACATGCCCTCCTGCACCTGAATCCCTTATCACAAGTTCCTTTCTGCACCCAACCTCCATCCCAGACCCCACACCTCCTCCATTAATATCATGAAAGAGTGATATTTCACTTTCAACCACTTTCCACAATTTTGGAGTGGCTCCCCATCAAAAATTATTGCCCACCCCTGGATTAACCTGATGGATGCTATATGCACATATGCATGTCCTAATTTTAATTTGGATGACATTAAACAATCTTTAGTGTCCTGTTTTGGTGCCAGCCACAATGGTGTCAGAGGTTTATAATGCATTCCATTTTACTTAAGGTGTTGAACTGATATAAATGTTGGTCCATTGTCATTATCCATAAATGTGGTAATTCATGAGTTGTAAATTTTTGATCTGTTCAGTGATTTTATTAGATAATGTAATTTGTAAAACAAGCATTTCATATACCTGCTATATGGAGTCTAAAAGCATGAGGACATTGAATAATCAAAGTAACTTTCCTATGACATCAGTTATATACCGTATAAACGCGATCATAAGCCTGTTTGTTCATAAGCCAACTCCCCCATGTTAAAAAAAATTGTAAAAAATCACAATGACCCATTCATAAGCCGACTCTATATTGGCAGTTTGCAAACTTCTGGTCCCAGCTCATCAGCATAACTCACTGGCACATCAGGAAATTTTGTTTACCTGGAGTGTCTGAAGGCATGGAGTCCTGGAGCTCCCAGTATCTGTGATTCTCTGTTTCTGGTCAGCTGGAGTGGTGGGAAGTGGCAGCCAGCATGTCCCTTAGCCTGCAATGTTTCCTTCAGCTCCCAATAGGAACTGAGGAACTCAGTGTCTGCACTCAGAGCAAACAAAATTCCAGGTGTGCCAGCGGTTTTCCATACTGGGCTGGGAACTGAAAGTTTAAAAAGTTTTAAAAAATTGGTAAAACACAATGACCCAGTCATAAGCTGACCCCTGCTCTTTACTACATCATTTTTTACCCTAAAAATTCAGCTTATGATTGAGTATATATGGTAATTCCTTTCCCACTAGTTCAGGCTATGTTCTGTTTTACTAGTCAACTCTCACAGCAATGTTCTGCCATATAATTTTTCTTCTTTATTGCAGCCACATCACCACACTTTTGATATACCACTGTCCTTAATAAACCAGATTCAAAATGCCTGCTCCCCGTACCTGTGCTAGTATTGCTATTCCCTATAGAGGGAAGTAACTTGTACACTCAATTCACTCTACTGATCTTTATGTTTGCAATTTCATTTGCAGTCACTCTTCTGTCTGAATGTATCTCAGTTACACCAGCTCTTCATTTTTCTTATTCTCTTCTCACTTCATTTGTGCTCATTTCACGAGGCATAGAATATTCTGCAACACACTATCATATTGTGCCATAGTCTGCTTTGTTTCATGGATAACCATGTCAATGCCTCGTTAAATGTTAAAGAATACACAATTTAAGGTCATTTTGGAATCAGCTCCACATCAACATAGGCAAACATGAAATGGCTGCATTCCCACACTAAAGCACAACTTCCAGGTCAGTCGTTGAGCGGTTCCGTTTCACATCTATTTAAGTTTCTGCTAATATGCACCTTGCTCTATGTTGGCATGACCATTCTGTACATGTACAAGGACAGCTCCTACCACTACCAGATTAGTGTTTATAGTTACCCTGACTTTAACACTGGTCAAAATATATTAAACATTTAATTTACCAACTCATGATTTAAATTTCCCCAAGCTTTCTATTCTGTTCCCCATGCAAGGTATCTTTTGTTATGGATCTGATCAACAGAGATTCTTGAGTCTGATATTCCTCATTATAAGAGAGCAAGGTCTGCTCACAGAATGTGATCCTTTGCTTTTGGAATGTCTTGCCCACAAAGGTCCAGAATAGCCCGAATTTGTTGACGTGGGGCATGCTGCAAAACCTGTCTGGTTGAGTGGCATTGGTGATGGGGTGGGACTCTCGAGGTAAGATTTCTCTCATGGGAGTGACCAGTAAGGATTTGAAACTGCTGATCACATGATTAGTGACTGACTGACAAGGTAGGGTGAGGGGAAGTAGTGTGGGTGCTTTGGATGATTTATGTTTTATAATGCCAGTGTTTAAAATGCATGTTAAGGTTGCCCAAAGCTTTAGGCAGGCTTTCTTTGGTATGGAGTTTCTTGCAGAACACTGGGCTAAAATTCTCATTTTGTCAGATATACAGTGCCTGAATTTTGTCAGTCTTAATAATCCAAATCCTTCAGGGTCTTACTGGTGTCATTTAAGATTACACAGGCTCAGCTATTAGATATTAGATATTCAGTATATTTTACTTCATTCCATAGTTTCCTTTTATTTTTTTAAAAAGAGTATATATGTTTACAGTACCAATTATAGTACACCTAAGTGTGCTGCACTTTCTCACTGTCACACCATATTCCTGTTTCATTTTCTTGACATCTTCTGTAAATCTGTTATCATTTTTCCTACAACATCTGGAGGTTTACCTGTCCCATGGGAAAGTAGCATTCACTTTGATTTTTTCTGATACACATTTAACACCTTATTGCTTCTATTCTGTCCTAATGCTAAGTGAACTATTCCTGAGTTAATCAACGCTCTTACAAAGAATCCTTCTCATTATTATGCATTTATCTACAGTACAAAATTAGGTCGACCTACAGCCACCACTGGAATTAAATCAGATGTTGATGTTCACCCTGCCCGCCCCCTGCCAGTGGTGCGCATTCTTACCAGGAGTGATTATTATACTGGTATAGCTTATTTTCCTTGCAGTGTGGAAATAGCTACCAGGATGAAGTACCTTACATGATGATATTACTAGGAAGGCTATACAGCATGAATGATACCCATTTGGTTAAAGAAGAAGAACATACTAGTGTAGGCATGCCCTTTTGGTTCTCCCCATTGGTAGATCTCTTTCAACCATCACAATTTCCCTGTTTCCCCCTCCAGTTTAACTATTTGAGCTTCAGAATTTTTTTTGTAAAATATACTCACTTGGGCATTTCTATGTTAATTTTCATGGGTTGGTAACCAGCTTCTTGATTACTCTCAATGTTGTAGCTATCTATTTTCTAATTTTTGTGTATTTACCCCAGAATCACAGAACTGAACTTTATGGAGAATTCTGTATAAAATTGTTAGAGCCCGCCACTGTATTCTTCTACAGCTGGTAAACTTTCACCCTCTAGGTGCTGTGGTCTAATTCTGTATTCATTCCACATTTACATGGGTGAGATTACATTGACTTCAGCAGAATTATTTCTGAAGTAGGTTAGTGTGAATGAGAGAAGATTAAGGCTCTGATGCAAAGACCAATGAATTAATTGCTCATTGACCTAATAAACTCTGGATTATTTGGTGTAAAGTTAAATATTAGGAGCAATGGGTTAGTGGAATTTTAAAAATGAATGCAAAAAGTTGAGCCATACATTCCCCTTAGATTTGTTTTAAATGTTGACTAAATTAATATAGATACAACATACAGGATAAAGTGTAGGCCCTTTAAAATCAGTTCTAAAACTGCACAGCTATTGACTATATCTTATAAAACCCTTTAAAGATATGATCAATGTTTTAAATAGACATATATATAATATATATATATATTTTTTCCCTAGTCTCTCAGGGGCTACAGACCAAGACCACTCATTTTTAATGTCTTAAATAGTACATTTTTAGTATAACATAAACATACAATTCTGAGTTTTTTTCTTCTATCTTAAATTGTCTTAAAAAAAACCCTTTACCATAACCACAAAAACCACTCTGTGAATGAGACTCTCACATGGGGTTAAAGTTTACATAATATAATATTAAAATATCAGCATTATAAAGCTCTGAAGAGCAGGTTTCATAATGGTCCTGCTGACAGTGTTAACAGGCTACTGTAATGCAGAGCCTGCAGAGGGCATATGGGCTTTCTTCAAAAGGATAATGCTCGACATTGATGTATCCCACAAAGCTGACAGGTCGTCACTATCCATTGTCTTGTAGAACAGATTAATAGATTCATTGGTTCTTACTAGACAAAACTGTTCACAGCAGATAAAATTTATCCTGAAAAGTTGCTGCATTCTGCTTGCTGGTACAAAAATGCTCTCTAGCTTTCCATCTTTCAGCTGTTGTCAGGTACTTAAATAAAGAACACAGAGAACCAGTATACAGTTATGGGTCCCCATCCTCTTTCATAATTATAGTTCTTAGATATATTTTAAAAGATATTTTTGTCCAAAATAGAATATTACATAGATCCCAAGGGCACAATTAATCACTCTCCAGATATGTCACCAGCATGATACAAGACTTTAGAAATTGAATACTATTTTTTTTTCCTTGGATGAAAACCAAATAGGAACTATTTGGCCGTGTGCCTCAGATCATTACAGAGTTGTCTACTGTGGCACTCCAACTCCAACAATCACAGATCAGCTCCAGAGGAAGCCTGCAAAGTCAAAGGGTGCTTGTGAAACCAACTGGATCACCACTGCTTTAGAAATCTATTATTCAAGATATTCTCACCCAGAAGCACATGAACATTCGTTTAAAACACCGAGCCAAAAAAGGAAGCACATTCATATAATCTGTTGCCTTTGAGATAACTAGACCCTGTGACCCTCTCCCCCCCTCCAGCAGACACCTTACTCATATTTGAGAACAGTTACTTATTCACATGCGTTGTCTCACTGAAATCAGTGGCATTCATCGTTTGAGCAGCTGCTCATCAGCTTGAATAAAGGCAACATAACCTGTCCCTGTTTGAACACAAGGACAAGCAACCAATCATTCACAATATATATTCTGCCCAACCTGGGACTGAATGATGAACAAAAATTAAAAGATCTAAAAAGATAACTGCAATTTTATACAGTATCACTCACTCCAAGGCATTTTGTAATAATTCTTATAGGGTGTTAGCAGTCCCATAGTGTGTGAGATAATGGCACTGATAGGCCACTGTTTGTTTTGCTCTATGTATTATGCTATCTCTGTGTTTATTATTTTATTTGCAAACAATGTGTTTATAAGATAAATCCTTCAACTACTTCATGATGAACATTTTCTGATCCTTGACTGGTGGGGTACTAGTGTAGCTTGCATCTCCTCCTTTGCTAGGCATAAACATTTCTAATGAGTCCCTTAGAGGAAGAGAACTAAAAAACAAAACAAAAAAAACTATGCCAGGCTGCATTTTGTTGTTCTTCCCAAGACTAAACAGGAACAAATACATCAAAATTCGTGCAAAAGGAATGGTTAAACCTTTTACTGCACTTTGTTAACTACACTAATTGTGCACATAATAGTCTGGGAAGGCCAAGTTTTCATATGGTTCTGCTTCTTCAAAAACCGATGATTCTGTAGGCATTCTAAAAGGACATTCATCTCAAATTCTCCTAAAGCTATTGGCAAGTGGCTCACTACAGTTGCAAACTATGGTGAAAAATTGTTTTTCTGCAGGTGGACCCTCTTTTTTTATATATTTTGTCCCTCCTGCATGGTTCCATCTTGATGCTGAGAAATGACACAGAGATTTTAAAATGGTCTTTCTATGCTTTGTTGAAAGATCGTGGTCAAAGCAAGACCATGCATTGATAAATTGGTCTCTAGTCTCTTGAATATAAATTAGTAAGGTGGAAAATTTTCTGACTCAGATTTATTTTCTATGCAAGAAAAAGGTGCAGTGTTTGTGTAGTTACAACATTGAGCTAGGACTTCCTTTATGTCCTTGTGCCTTAATTTCCATCTATACACTGGGGATAATACTTCTCCCACCTCACAGGATTATTGTGAGCATGAATTAATGTTTGCGAGGCACTCTGTGGTTGTGGGAGGGGGAAGCTGTCAAATAAGTACCTAAAGTTCCCCCTGGGGAGTGAGTGGAGGGAAGGTTCTAATGCTCACTTAAAGTCTAAGTCAGGGGTGGGCAATAATTTTTAATGGGGGGGGCCACTTCAAGATTTTGGAAACTGGCTGAGGGTCGCACTCTTCCATTAATGGAGGAGGTGAGGGGTCTGCGATGGGGGTTGGGTGCAGAAGGGAGCTTGGGGTATGGGATTGGGGTGCAGGAGGGAGCGTGGGTCTGGGTGAAGGAAGCAGTTATGACCTAGGGCGGGGGACTGGGGTGCAGGGTTTTAGAATGTGACCTAGGGTAGGAGGGGATTGTGATCTGGGGCCGAGGAGTGGGGTGCGAGATCTGGGAGGGGGTATGGGTGCAGGAGGCGGGAGAGGGTTTGGGTATGTTGAGTGGGGTGCGAGAGCATTGGGGAAGAAAGGGGCTGAGGTGCCAGAGGCAGGCTCTGACCACGAGGCTTACCAGCCAGCAGTCCAACCAGCCTGCCTTCCTGCAGAGCTAAATGCTTGAAGAGCTTAAAGTTTCTCAGCCTGCCTGCCTGCCTGCCCGCCCCACATCTGCACAGACTGCATGGCCATGTGCTTGTGTGAATAACTGAGCCAGAGGGGAAGGGGTGGGCGTGGTGCTTCATGTGCTGCCTGTCATTCAAACAGGCAGCTCCCATTGACCAGTTTCTGACCAGAAGCCAGCCATTGGGTTTGTGCTGGGGATGGAAGTTACACCTGAAGCCTTCCTCCCTCCCCTCAGGGCTCGCAGTTTTTAAAGAGAAATGGCCCCGCATCCATTTTTCTGAGCAGTGTGTGGGACAAGCAGGGGAGCCTGCCTGGGGCTCCCCTCTGCATCTGAGGGCCATATTTGGTGGCTTGGCAGGCCGGATTCAGCCTGTGGGTTGTATTTTGCCCAGGCCTGGTCTAAGTTCTGAAAACTCCTAATAAACAAGCTCTTCCGATAAACATCAGTTCAGGGCTGATTGTATGCATTCTGCTGAATGAATTAGAGAACGACTGAAAGAACTGGGCTTTTTAGTTTGGAAAGGAGAAGACTTGAGAGGGGACATGATAGCGGTTTTCAGGTATATAAAAGGGTGTCATAAGGAGGAGGGAGAAAAATTGTTCTCCTTGGCCTCTGAGGATAGGACAAGAAGGACAATGGGCTTAAACTGTAGCAAGGGAGGTTTAGGCTGGACATTAGGAAAAACTTCCTAACTGTCAGGGTGGTTAAACACTGGAATAAATTGCCTAGGGAGGTTGTGGAATCTCCATCTCTGGAGATATTTAAGAGCAGGTTAGATAGATATCTATCAGGGATGGTCTAGACAGTACTGTGTCCTGCCGTGAGGGCAGGGGACTGGACTCAATGACCTCTCAAGGTCCCTTCTAATTCTAGTGTTCTATGATTCTTTGATTCTTTTCAAGACAGATAGCAATCCTGATAGCAGAGTTTTGGGTACTGTGATGGATAGAAGGAGTGCTGGCCAGCATTTGGTGTCTAAAGGGTTAATCTCAGGTAGCTAGGAGGTGTTGGCAGGGAGCCAGGAGAGTCAATGGGAGAGGGTGTTGAAATTTGAATAAAAAAGATATACTTGCCTGCTGTTTTCTTTCTGGGAGTTTTAAGCTAGGAGCTGGGGAAACAAGATGAATTGAACCAGGAAGAACTGCCATGCCTACAAAGAACACTAGGCGTGGAAATGGAGTGAACCTTGAAGTACAGATCGTGAGTAGATAGGAAAATGTCTGTTTAGTCATGATCAGTTTTTTTTATTTGGTTAAACTTCTCTGTGCCCACCCCCTTAAGCTGTATCTAAGTTGTACCTTGAGATACTATTTTTCTCTGTGTTTTAATCTGTTTTTTTTCTCAGTTGCTCTGTGACACTTAGCAATCAAGTATGCTTTATCAACTATATCTTTTTATTTTGTTAATAAAATCACCTTTTTAGGGTGATGATTTGATTCTTGTGTCCTGGAAGGTAATAGGAGGTCTGTGTATGCATGCCTAAGACTGAGAGGTCAGCCATCAGAGATCGCAGTTTGTTTTCTCTTTTTTTCTTCAGGTTCTCTTGTGGTAAAAGAGTTTGGGGCACTACTCAGGATGAAGTTCAAGAGCTTCTTCCTGGGTTTAAGCAAAAAGGGTTTTTTACACTTGATGGTGGCAGCCTATCTCCCAAGGCCAGGGAATCTGTGACCTTGGGGAACTTTTAAGCAGAAGCCTACAGAGGGCAAGGTATTTTAAGGTATCTTGTGGGCCCCCACCTTCTGCACTCAGAGTGCCAGAGTAGGAAACAGTCTTGACATGGTGGCAGAGGTGGAATCATTTTGAACCAGAAACACAGACCTCAAGATTTTAAAAGGACACTTCCCCCCATCCCTCTCTTTTGCTGTTTGGAAGTGTTGGAACTTTTTTTCTTCTTTTGCTGGCTGAGGGGGAAAAGGCACCATAGAACGTTAAATGTGCACAGCCAGAGAGTCCAAAACAGTTGTTTTGGTTTTTGCTATCGTTCAGGGCAACTGGATAGCTAAGCTAGAGTAGGGCTGGGAAGCAGCCCAGTGCATGCGTTTGTGGTGGGGCAAAGTAGCCCTGGAGTAACCAACCTTCCCTAAGCAACACACCGAGGTGAAAACAGCCTCAGATCAGGGTGAGATATCTGCCTCTGGGGAATACTCATACAACGAGGCGGAGGCACAGGAGAATGTCCCTGTGAGGCCAGGGGGAAGTCAACTTGTGGGGGCAGGAGCAGGGGGTGGCATCCATGCCCCTCCCATACCAGCATCCTCAGGGTGGAGAGTGTCTTTGAGGCAGGCAGACATTTAACTAAGGGTGAGATATAGTTCTTCCTACAGATGAAGTGTGAGAAAGTGGAAATGAGACTGTTATAAGCTGAACTGGAGAAAGCTAAGAAGCTGGGCACTCCAACTACACTAACTAACCACCTGCTCCAACTAATGCTCCCCAGCCCAAGAAATATTTGGTGTACCACGTAGGAGATGATGCAGAGGCCTTCACAGTGAATTTTGAAAGGGCCTGTCTTGGGTACAACATCCCCAAAAATCAGTACATGATGGAAGTGAGATCACTATTCAGTGGACCTTTAGCAGAAGTGGCAGCTAAAATGTCTGAGGAACACATTAACTTTTTAAACAAAAGGCCATTAGAATTAAGATGTGCCTCACTGCCAAATATGCCCGTCACCATTTCAGAGCCCTAAGGTCAAAATCAGACATGGCATTGCCCCAATGTGCCTACCAGATTAAAAAGAACTGGGAAGCATGGATAGCAGGAGCAAATGTTAAGACTATGGAAGAGGTCTCTCTCCTGATGCAAATGGAACAATTTGTAGAGGACCTTCCACTAGAGCTCCACAGATACATCTGAGATGGGAAGCCTAAAACCATAACAGAGGCAGGGAAAATGGGAGCCTGGTGGCTGGAGGTGATGAAGGGGAACAAAACTAACAACCATTCAAAGGAGTACCACAAGGGGTGACCAGAAATGGCATCCCACCACCAGGAGCAATCCAAGGGCCTGACTCACACGGAAGAGCCCTCTTCACTCCAAGGGAAGCCACGTACACTCTCTCATCCCACAGCCCCGTTCTCTAGCAATCTACCTCACTCCACTGACAAGCCAGCTGGGCGATGTTTCAAATGTAATGAGCTGGGGCACGTGAACACCAACTTCCCCAAAAGCACCAGCTGAGTGCTGTTCATTACACCGGGGTCACACAAGTGTCCTCAGGCCCAGATGCCTCCTAGAGACCTGCAGAGAGAAGGGAAAATGTGAGTGTGGGTGGGAAGAAGGTTATTGTGTGGAGAAACACTGGAGAACAAGTGTCTGCGATACACCAGTCCTTAGTGAATCCTAAACTCATCAACCCAGAGGCCCAAGTAATGGTTCAACCCTTCAAGGGAGACTCTTTTGACCTGCCCAAAGCCAAGTTGCCTGCTATGTACAAGGGTTGGTCAGGAATTTGAACTTTTGCAGTCTATAATGATTATCCCATTCCCGTGCTTGTGGGAGAGGACATAGCCAATGATGTAAGACAAGCTAAGAAGGTGGGAATGGTCACCTGCAGAAAGGCTAAGCAGGTCTCCATGCCTAACCCCTTCTTGAGCCTTCTACAGAGGCCCAGTCTGTATCCCCAGACACCCCAGGGCCAGAGACCTAGACAGAGATGGTGGAACCAGACCCCACAACAGCAGGCAGGTATTTCTTTTCAATTCAAATTTCAACATCCTCTCCCATTGGCTCTCTTGGCTCCCTGACAACACCCCCTAGCTACCTGAGTTTAACTCTTTAGACACTGAATGCTGGCCTATCCTATTCATCGCAGGTGCCTTCCTTATGCTCCAACCCTATTTCTTCCTCTCAACACCTCGATTTTCATACTGTCTTTAGGAAGAGTGATTATGGTAACAAGGAAAAGAGGGAGGGAAAGTATCTTGGAGCTGCTTTTCCTACATCTGCTACAGAACAGGTACTACTTTTACCTGATCTTTTAAATTATTGCAATTTTACACCCACATCAGTAACTGCTTGGGGGCAGTGGTCCTCAGAAGTTCTTATCTTCACCAAAGAACCATGCATTTGTTCTCCCAAAAGTGATTGTAAAATGCCTGACTTCCAACCACAGAAGAATTCAGGACAGTTTACAGGGACCTAATTATGAATTTAGTCAGTCTACCATTTCAGCCTCAGTCACTCCAACTACACAGAGGGTATGGTGCAAAATGATTAAGAACAGTGTCTATCTGGATGCAAGGTAAATCTGCAAGGGCTCTTTCACAGGGTTCTGCATAGCTAGCAAGATGGCACTGACCCATTTATGCCTAAATTGGTTCACTGCAACTGTTGCACTTATAAATAGTTCAGTTCTTTAGTGTGGATAAAACCAAACTCTTCTTCAGAGCTTTCTTACGCTCTACAAAATAAGATGTGTTGAAAAACAAGCCGAAGGAAGCTGTGATACCAGAAGGGACAGCTATCTACCCTTGTGAGAACTGTTCTCTTGCAGAGAGCACTGTATAATGAAAGCTACAATGTGAGGAACTTTCATCCTTGGTCTTTGTGTGTCCCAGTGACAGAAGGTTATAAACTGGCAGTAAGCCCTTGTATGGACCAAGGCCTGGGGTATACCAGGCAATAAGGAAGCTCTCAGCTTATTCACAATGTTCTTCCATCACAAAAAGCCTGTTAGTGACTTTGCCCTTCTGCCTCTCTTGTGAAATTGGCCACTGAAGCTATTGTTAGAGAATTCCATTTTTTCTTTCCTCTATTCAGTTGAAATGCAATCTCTTTCATTTTCTCAACATTTTTTTAAAAAGGAGCAAGATTGCAAGGGAAACAGTATTAATATTGTTACTCTTACTTTTTCTTCTTTCACTTTCTTCTCTAATGTCCCTTTTCTTCACATTTTTGATTTTAAAGAAAATTCCTTTCTTCATCTCCCTCCATTGCTCTTTCTGATACACGCTCATTCCTCTTTCTCCCTGTTTATAAAATTATTTCTTATTTTATAGGAATATATCTAAATGCAAATACACACATAAAATCACACAAAGGCAAAGTAAAATACTTGAGCATAAGAACCATGTGTATTCAATTGGCTTACATTTAAAATCAATGGTAGCTAAACAAACACCTAACACAATGGTAAAAAGAAATAGTAATCCAAAGGCAAGACTTCCCTTTAAACCTCCTGATTTTTATACTTTTCTTATAAATATACTATTAGGTAATTGTATATATATTTTTAAGAGAATACAGTAACATGCAAACTATGTATTGGCAATGGCCTCAGATGATAAATACATTGAAGATACCAAAGCTTTCTCATCTGGCATCTTATTTAGCAATAAATTGATAAATTTGTATTGATAAAACTGTAGAGATGGTCAAAGCAAGGAAACCATAACAAAATCTTTCCTGTGTCTGAATTTGAGGGGAAATCGGACTCAAATCCTTCGATTTAAATGCACCCTTATCATTTTGATTCTGACTTGGAAGGGTTTTTTTCTGAATCAGTTTGGATGACCCCCAAGATAACAGATATAATGTGAGAATTGGTGATATAAGGAGATTTCCACCACACAGGGCTGATGGTGATGGACACTCGGAATTGGCTATGAAAGATGAACAATAGGTAGGATACACAGTTTTAAATGCATTTTCTTAGTTTACCTTAAGAAATTATCTCCTCCTCTTAACATCTCCAGAATACTGTACAATAGTTTCACTGGACCGCTCATCTGTAATGCTACTAGGCTCTGCCTCCCTTTGGTTCCCTTCCTGTTCCATCTCTTAAGGTCATGACTTTTGCAGCAGCCCTGTGCAACAGCCCAAAAATAATGCTGCCACTGTGAGAAGGTCTCCTTGTGTTGCTGCTACATCAGATCACAAACTGGCAGCAGTCATTCCTTAAAGCTATGAACATGTCCTGGTGAACAGATCCTCAGGAAGAGAATGTATGTCAGTGTAATTGTTGTTAGAACTACACCAAGAGTTGCCTGCTACTTAAAAACACTGTCTGGGTTTCAAAACATGCACAAATAAATTGAAAATGGAATGTAAGATTGGAGTGGACAAATCCCACATTTTTCCTGGGTACTCTATCTGAAGTACTTATATGGCCCACATCATGGTAGTATCTGAGTACTTCATAACATTTACTGTCCTATCCTAATTACACACCCCTTGGAGATAAGGAAGTGCTATGATCCCTATTTTAGAGGTACGGAGCTGAGATGCAGAGAGCGTGGGCCATATTTTAAAGGAATTTAGGTGCCTGACTCTCATGGATTTCAATGGGAGTTAGGCATTTATGTAACAAATCTGGCCATAAGTGACTTGTCCAAGATCACACAGGAAGTCTGTGGTAGAGCAGGGAATTAGACCCAGGCCTTTCCTTTACCCAGTGAGTGCTCTAAACAGTGGAAATTCCTTCACTTCAGCTGAGGGGATGTTGGAGAAAAAAAAATTCCTGTGTGGATTGGAATGACACCAGGTGATCTTGAGTCTCTCCTTGCTTTGTAAGATTTTGAAAGGCCATTATAGGGATATGTTTTTAAAAAGATGTGCTTAAATTCTAATAGCAAAACTTTCAGTTATGGGCATGTAATAGGACTGCTGTTTACTGAGCAGTAATTTGTGACCATTTCCTTGTCTGCAGCCTCCCTCTGCTATACAGATTGAAACTCTCTTAACCAGGATTCTCTGGTCCGGCAACATCCATGGTCCGGCATGGATGTTGCAGGACCAGAGAGTCCCAATGGAGGGCCAGTGGCCCAAATCCCTATGAGGCCACCATGGAGCTGATGGCAAGGCCACCCAGTGCGTGGCAGCAGGGCTGCCCAGTGGGGTTGGGAGACACAACGTGAAGCTGCTCGGCATGGTTGGGAGCCACAGTAGTTCAGTTGCGTGCAGCTGTCTGGTGGGTCCTGGAGCCCCAGCGCGGCGCATGCAGTTGCCCAGTGGTACCTGAAGCCCTAGTCCATGGCTACCCTGCAGGTCCCAGAGCCCCAGTGCAGAGCGCATGGCTGCCCTGTGGGTCCCGGAGCCCCAACATGGTGTGCATGGCTGCACAGTGGGTCCTAGAGCCATGTCAGTGATGGCTGCCCAATGAGGTTGGCAGGGCAGCAGGGGCCAACAGGAGATTGGGAACTGGCCAGGAGACAGGCGGGAGTCCAGAAATTACCTCCCCTGTCCAGCAAAATCCCTCATCCAGGACTGGTCAGGTCCCAAAGGTGCTGGACCAGGGAGGTCCAACCTGTACCTTTTTAAAGCCCTTATAAATCTTACTCTCCCATGCACAGCCTTTCATAAATTCTACCACCCTTCTCTTGAGACTCGTTTGATGATCACAAAAAGTTCCACCAATAAAGTCCATCATGGCAATCTAAACATTCATAGTTGTGAAGACTGGGACTTTAACAGGGTTCAAAAAAGAGCTAGATAGATTCATGGTGGTGAAGTCCATCAATGGCTATTAGCCAGAATGGGTAGGAATAATGTCCCTAGCCTCTCTCTGGAAATGGATGACAGGAGAGGGATCACGTGATGATTACCTGGTGTGTTCCCTCCCTCTGGAGCATCTGGTATTGGCCACTGTCAGCAGACAGGATACTGGGCTAGATGGACCTTTGGTCTGACTCGGTATGTCTGTTCTTATTCCATTATAGGGCATAGCCCTCCCCTCACCCCAAAAGAGTGTATTTCCAGCACATTCCATAGCAATACAAACCACCAAACTACACACTTAAATGAGAAAGTGAAGGTAAGTGAGCTGGCCTAAGGATATGATCATTCCAGAGAAACTATTTTTTTCTCATTTCTTCTAAAAACAAATGTTGCAGTCAGTTTGCTCAAGTTACTGAAAATACACAATGAGCAGACCTACACTCCTACAAGGTGAATAACTGATAATTTCAAATAAATAAATTTGAGATTCATAATCTAGTCACAGAAAGCTCATGAGCAGAAAAGTTATTTATTGAACAAATTATTAATTAGTTGTCTCTAGCTCACATCAGCTTGTTGCAAGCACTTGATATCTATATAGGCTATATCGCTGGTTGCCCTTGCCACATACTATTTTTTTTCTTCCCCTACAGAATGAATTCAGTTCTAAATGTAAGTTCCCTTTACTATAGGAGCCTCTGACTTTCACTGGGAGGACCCTTTGTGCTGCAATCTTGCCCTAGAAACTACAACTCCCATTAGGCCTTGGGAAAAAGGAGGGAAACTGTTGTACTCTTCCAGGAAGAGAGTTGGTGGGCTCCAATTTGAAGAGCGGAGCCAGATTGCTGGTATGGAGCCTTTTTCCAGTCCAGGAGCTGCTGTTAGAAGCTATAGCCTGCTGCGGCTTTGATCTAACAGGCTGCTTCAGGGGCTGTTGGTGATTGTCCCTGGAGTGGAGAGACTCTGGCTGTGCCTGTGGCTGAGAAGTGCCTGCATAGAAGTAACTGTGAGTAACCGTGGCTGTTTGGGAAAGTGCTGCTGGGATGGTCCACAGAAGACAGACCGACTCCGGGTCCAAAGAGAGCCAGAGTGATCTGCCCAGTGAACCAGAGTTGCTGGCATTTGGTAGGGCCAGTTCCAGTGTCAGAGAGATTTTGCAGCTTGTTGCTTGCCTGGACTGACACGCACACGCACACAACCTGCACAGTGCTGTCTCCACTCCAGCTGCAGACATTGAAGTGATCCATTTTATATTCATTTAGAAGCAAGCACTGCCATTTTATATTCGTTTAGAAGCAAGGGACTTAAGCAAAGGAGTGGATTGGGGACCCCCAGCTACCCAACGTCACCACTGGGATACTCAGGATCTCCTTCAATATTAAAAACATCAGGTGCCCAAGCATACAGAGGAGTGTTGCCTGCTCCCGAGTAACCCAGGGAGAAAAGAGGGGGTTACATAAGAATTAGATTTCCAATCCTCACTTAAAATTAGCTGTTTCTGAAAACATTCCTGACAGGAAACTTGTTTGCTAGAATGCTGAAGTAAATGTTTTATAGAATCATAGATTTTAAGCCCTGAAGGGAACACTGTGATCATCTAGTCACATTTTGTGCATAACATGGGCCATAAATCCTCACACAGTAACTTCTGCATGAAGCTTATAACTTCCGTTTGAGCTACAGCATAGCTTTATGAAATAGATTCGGTCTTTAAAGACTTCAAGTGTAGGGACTCTACCACATTGCTAAATAAACTGTTTCAATGGCTAATTATCCTTGCTGTTAAAAACTTGCTTCTTATTTCTAGTAAGAATTTGTCTAGCTTCAACTTCCAATCATCGGATCTTGCTTCTTGCTGCCTTTTTCTGATAAAATTTAAAAACCTAATATAAATTTCTTTCCCATGTAGGGATTTGTGGATTGTGGCAAAGTCACCTATTAACTTGCTCTTGGATAAAGTAAAATGATCTTCTTCAGTCCTTCATGATTAAGCATGTTTTCAAGGACTCAGATAATTCCTATACCTCTTCCAAGTTGTCCATCTTTTTTTAAAGTGTGGACACTAAACTGAACAAAAGGAGCCATCATGACAGTCTAGTCTGAACCTCACCCATTCTTTCCAGTAACTCAGCCACAGGTTATGGATCTCTTATTTAACCTAAATTAAGATTTAAAGACTTCAAGTTACAGAGACTCCACCATTTACCATGTAATTCATACTCCATGCTGCAGAAAAACAACTTCCCCTCCTCCCACCCTAAGGTCTTTTGTCTGTCTGACCAAGGGTGGTGTGGGGGTATTCCTTCCTGACTCCAAATATCCCTGATATTGGACCCTGAGCATATCCACAAGCCCTATCAGCCAGACACCTGGGAAATAATTGTCCATAGTAACTCAGTGCCCTCCCCATCTATTGCCCCATCTCCCACAGTTGAGGATCATAGAATCATAGGATTGGAAGAGACCTCAGGAGGTCATTGAGTCCAACCCTTTGCCCAAAGCAAAACCAATCCATACTAAATCATCACAGCCAGGGCTTTGTCAAGCCAGAACTTAAAAATCTCTAGGGATGGAGATTCTATCCCCTCCCTAAATAACCCATTCCAGTGCTTCACCACCCTCCTAGTGAAATAGTTTTTCCTAATATCCAACCTAAACCTCCCCCACTGCAACTTGAGACCATTGCTTCTCATTCTGCCATCTGTCACTACTGAGAACAGCCTCTCTCCATCCTCTTTGGAACCTCACTTTGGGTAGTCAAAGGCTGCTATCAAATACCCCCTCACTCTTCTCTTCTGTAGACTAAATAAGCATAAATCCCTCAGCCTCTCCTCGTAAGTGATGTGCTCCAGCCCCCAAATCACTTTTGTTGCCCTCTGTTGGACTTTCTCCAATGTGTCCACATCCTTTCTATAATGGAGGGCTCAGAACTGGATGCAGTACTCCAGATGTGGCCTCACCAGTGCTGAATAAAGGGGAATAATCACTTCTTTAGATCTACTGGCAACGCTCATCATAATGCACCCTAATATGCCTTTAGGGTTTGTCTACACTTGCTCTCTAGTTCAAGCTAGGGATGCAAATGTAGCCGACCAAAATTGCTAATGAAGTGGGGATTTAAATATCCCACGCTTCATTAGCATAATCTCATCCACTGTAATCCCCAAGTCCTTCTCTGCTGAACTGCTGCTTAGGCAGTCAGTTCCCAGCCTGCAACAGTGTTTGGGATTCTTTTGTCCCAAGCACAGGACTCTACACTTGTCCTTGTTGAACCTCATTAGATATATTTTGGCCCAATCCTCCAATTTGTCTAGGTCACTCTGGACTCTATCCCTACCCTCCAATATATCTACCTCTCCCCCTAGCTTAGTGTCATCTGCAAACTTGGTTATTAATAAGGATGTTGAACAAAACCAGCCCTAGAGCTGATCTTGGGGCATTCCACTTGATACCAACCGCCAACCAGACTGAGCTGTTGATCACTATCCATTGAGCCCAACAACTTAGCCAGCTTTCTATTCAGCTTACAGTCTATTTATCCAATCCATACTTCTTTAACATGCTGGCAAGAATATTGTGGGAGACCATATCAAAAGGTTTGCTAATGTTTAGTAATATCATGTCCACTGCCTTCCCCACATCCACTGAGTCAGTTACCTTGTCATAGAAGGCAATCATGTTGGTCAGGCATGACTTGCCTTTGGTGACTGTTTCCTGATTACTTTCCTCTCTTCCAAGTGCTTCAGAATGGATTCCTTGAAGATCCCCTCCATGATTTTTTTGAGGACTGACATGAGGCTGACCAGTCTGTAGTTCCCTGGGTTGTCCTTCTTCCCTTTTTTAAAGATGGGCACTACTTTTCCTTTCTTTCAATCACTCAGGATATCCCCTGATTGCCATGAGTTTTCAAAGATAATGGCCAATGGCTCTGCAATCACATCAGCTAACTCTCAGTATCCTCAGATACATTAGATCTGGCCCCATGGATTTTTGTATATCTAACTTTTCTAAATAGTTCTTAACCCATTGTGTGGGCAGCCCACCCTTCCCATACTGTGTTGCCTAGTGCAGTAGTCTGGGAGCCCACCTTGCCTGTGAAGATAGAGGAAGATTAGCAATTTTCTAGCCACAGAGCATAACCCTTGAGTATATGGATCCATTAAAATCCTTGCTATTGGGTTTGGAAGTTTGTATGTCAGTTCCTTTAATGTTCTTGGCTGGATATTGTCTAGGCCCCCCCCAGTTTAATCCCATTAACCTGTTTGCATTTGACTTCCATCTTAGATCTGGTAATTTCTATTTTCTCATTTCCATTAGCCACCCTGCCACTATCTGTAAGCTCCTCATTACCTTATAAAAAACTGAAACAAAGCATTTTTAAGTGTTGAGCCATGCCTAGATTGTCCTTAAAGTCCAACTCTGCTTGGCTTTTTGGCAGTTCTTTTTTTTTTTCCTTTTCTGATTTCCAGGCACCACTTCTCTTGCTGATCCTTCTCATCTCTCATTCTTTTGTAGGTTTTCTGCTCTTAAGGTCTGCCACCTTTCTCCATGTTTTCTCCCCTTGCTTGGGATGTAGGCTCCAGGTAGCTTCACCAACTTTGATTTAAAGTAATTCTAAGTCTTCTCTATGTTCAGATCCTTGTTGTTCAGTCCAATCCACTTCTCTAACTAATTCCATTAATTATTTTAAAGTTTGCCTTTTTGAAATCAAGGGCTCTTGTTAGACCTATTTTTTTGTTTCTCTCTCCATTTATTTTATATTGAATTAGCTCGTGATCACTTAAGCCAATATTGTCCTCCACCACCAGTTCTTCTATGGGTTCCTTGCTACTTGCCAATGCTAAATCTAAAATGGCATCACCTCTTATTGTTTCAGTGGCTATGTGGTGAAGAAATCTGCCAGGTATCTCATTGAGGAATAGCTGGAGCCTACCTTTATTTGTAGTACCTGTCCTCCAAACTATATCTGGTAAATTAGTTTCTGGGAATAACATTATTCTTAGCAATATTTACTTCATTACAAACATTAAAGAGCATTCTATTCATATCCAGACTGGATCTGGGGATCTGAAGTACACACCAAATACTTTTTCAGTGGAGCCTCTGTTCCCTGTTTCCTTACAAGTCATTTTGACCCCCAAAAATTGTTTTATCCATTCCATTACTTCTAATTTCTTTAGTCTATACCATCATTTATATACAATGCTACTCTACCACCTTTGCCTTTATTTCTGTCTATATATACATAAGAATGGCCATACTGGTCAGACCAATGGTCTATCTAGCCCAATATCCTGTCTTGCAACAGTGGCCAATGCCAGGTACTCCAACGGGTAATCATCAAGTGATCCATCCATAACTCTTCACATATTTTCCATACATACATCTCTCAGTGATTGAGTGTGACACGGGTTTTCATTAAAGATCTTTCATGGCATTCTTCTGGTGGACCCAGGAGACTTGTGTACTGCTGCGAATGCTGCCAGTTGGCACCAAGAAGTTCTGAGGTCACAGTGTGTCACTAAAGTAGTGGACAAGGAGAACTGGCTGGCATAATTTGTTCACGTTTCCAAAAGGCCTCAGAGCAGGTTCTGCACAAGAAGCTAATAAAGAAACTAAGTAGTCACAGATCATAAACTGGCTGTGAGACAAAGTGAAGAGTAGGATTAAATGGTCAATTTGCTTCATAACAGAAAGTTAAAACCAGAGTGCTTTAAAGTTCTATGCTAGGTTCTGCACAGTTTAATGTATTAATGATCTGGGAAGAGGGAGTGGTGAGCAATGAGGTGGTGTAGCAAAGTTATTTAGGTTAGTCAAGATCAGAGAAGTCTTAGCAGAGCTTTAGAGAGTCCTAAACAACCTAGACGCCATGACATGGAAAATGATACTAAACTCTGATATAAACAAAAGTAACGCACATTGGACGGAAAAGTAAGCAGACACCGTCCAAGATTCTACATTAGTTCTTTCAGCTTAATAAAGGGACTTTAGCATCACTGTTGACAGCTCTAATGAAGACCTCTGCTCAACCTGCAGCTGGGGTAAAAACCAAACAAACAAGATGTCAGGATGCATAAAGAATAGGATGATGAATAATATGGAGAATTATTATAAAAACCAAAGGTGCAGCCTCATCTAGAATTAAGTGTGTAGTTCTGGTCACCTTGAACTCTAAAAAAATACTGGAAAACTACAGGGGGTTCAGACAAGGGCAAAGAGAACGAGGAAGGGAGTGAAAAACTCTCATAAAGAAATTGAAAAGTCTTGAATCCCTTAGGTTAGAATAATGTAGAATAGGATAGATAAAATGGAACATGACAGAAGTATATAAATTTAAATTTAATGGCATGGCACTGAATAAAATCCAGGTTTTTTTCTGAAAGTGCTCTAGTTGTCAATAAGAGTTATCATAAAATATGAAAATGTAAGAATTTTTTGATGTTATGAAGGGGATCAAAATGAAACTAATACAGTACATCCTGTCCATAATAAATTGTACACAGTTGCAGAACTGGAATAAGATCATTTGATGATAAAAAATGGAAAGTGTGTCTTAGGAGGATTTTAAATAGCAGCTATTAAATTTAGATATTCTTTAAATCAGTGGTTCTAGATAACTTGCATCCACAAGTTTTAAAAGAGCTGGCTGAGAAGCTCAGTGAACCAATAGTAATTTTCAGTAGTACATGGAACACTGGACAGATTTCAAAAGACTGGAAGAAAGTAATGTTCTGCCAACAATTAAAAGGAGTAAACCAGATGACTTGTGTAAGTAAGACTTGTCATATTAACATCGATTCAGGACAAGATAATGTAGTGACTGATACAGGACTGAATTACTAAAAAATAAAGGAAGACAATATAATTAATGCCAAGCAACATAGGTTATGGAAAATAAATCCTGTCAGACTAACTTGATCTCTTTTTTGATGAGATTACATCTTTGGTTGATAAAGGTAATAGAGTTGATGTAACAGATTTAGCCTTCTGTAATACATTTGAATTGGTACTGCGTGACATTTGGATTAAAAACTATAAAGATTATAAAATGAATATAGCACACATTAAATGGATTAGAGCAGGACTAACTGATAGGTCTCAAAATATAAACAGTTGTGTTCCCAGTGGGGTCCCACAGGCATGAGTTCTGGGCCTTACCACTGTATTTAACATTAGTATGAATGATCTGAAAGAAAACACAAAATCCTCACTGATACTTTGCAGATGACACAAAAATTGGGATGTTGGTCAGTAAGGAAGAGAATAGGTAATTGTTTCAGAGTAATCTGGACAATTAATTGAACCAGATGTAAGCAAGCAATAAGTGTTCAATATGGTTAAGTGTAAATATGTACATCTAGGAACACAGAAGGTAGGCCATGCTTACAGGATGCGGGGACTCTATCCTGAGGAGCAGTGACTCTGAAAATGATTTGGGAGTTGTGGTGACTAACCAGCTGGTCATACTAACCAGTTGAACAGTATGACAATGGCCAAAAGGGCTAATGCAATCCTCAGATGCATAAAAGGGAACCTTGAGTCTGAGATCTGCTGGATTACTGTGTCTACTTCAATCAATTCAAGAAAGATGTTGATGATAAATTGGATGGTTAAAGATTGGTTAAAGAATTAGAAAGTATACCTTACCAAGATAGACTCACAGAGCTATCCCTATGGTTAGTTGTGCTCCTGGAGGTGGCTGGCATGTCCCTGCAGCCCCCTGAGAAGGTCAGAGCAGGGGTTCTCCCACATGCTGTCCTTGCAAGCAGACACCACTCCTGTAGCTCCCACTGATCAATAATGGAGAACTCTGGCCAGTGGAGGCTGTGGGGTCGGTGCCTTTGGATGAGGGGCAGCACATGAAGCCATTTCTGCTAATGCCAGCTGCTTTTGGGGGCGGGGCCAGGGCAGGGGTGGAGCTGCTTTGGCTCTGCTGCTCCTAGGGTGGGCAGGACTTGAACCCAACACTCTGTGCTCCCCAGGTGAAAAGATGGTTAATGGGTGATTTGATTATAGTCTAGGAGAACCTACACAAGGAATAAATATTTTATAATACATTCCTCAGTCTAGCAGAGTCCAACATGATCCCATTGCTGGAACCTGAAGTTAGACAATTTCAGATTGAAAAGAAGGCATATAATTTTAATTGAGGATAATTAACCATTAGAACAATTTACTCAGGGCCTTGGTGGGTTCTCAATCACTGGGAATCTTTAATTCAAAATTGGATGTTTTTCTAAAAAATATGATCTGGAATTATTTGGGGCAAGTTCTTTAGGTTGCGATATAGAGGGGAACTAAATAACAGTAGTGGTAGCTTCTGGCTTTGGGATCTAGAAATGTATGAATTTGTATAGCTCCAAAGACACAGGTCTTAATGTCTTGGGCTAAAAGACGTTCTCAGCTACATGTTAAGCTATAGAAGAACCCATATGTCATTTTACAGTAGCAAACTCTTAAGCAATGTGCTCACAAATATATTGTATTCATTCTTATTTCCACAGAAGTCAATGGAAAATAAAAATGTCC
This sequence comes from Pelochelys cantorii, assembly GCA_032595735.1. Classification (NCBI taxonomy): domain Eukaryota; kingdom Metazoa; phylum Chordata; order Testudines; family Trionychidae; genus Pelochelys; species Pelochelys cantorii. The sequence continues at coordinate 33,775,550 of CM064331.1, forward strand.
ATTGAAATAAGTGGGAAAAGGATGAGACTCAAAACTATCCACAACAAAAATGACTAATTTTTCTTAATTACTATGTATTTTTCTTATAATACAGCTGGTTCATGAGGTTTCAAATAGATATAACTTTACAGAAAGTTGAAAGCAGTATTAACAAGCTGCATATGAGATAAAGGTAGACAGAGAGACATTAGGGAAGTAAATTTCCAGTCAGGGTAATTTTTAAATGACCTCTAAATTAAAAACAGTTTGATTATGCACTGTTTGAAGAAAATTAATCATTCTCTTTTTCCTTCAAAGTATATTCAGGTGAAACCAATTTTCCAAGCCAAAGTTAAAGGACACAAATTGGACTTCAGAAGGTGGTTGCAACTGCAATAATAGAGGGACTAGTGTTTCTCTGTAATAAAGAAAAGGTGGGCATGACAAAACTATATGAGACGATTAGAGGGTGAATAATAATAAGTTTTCAACAAAACCAAGCAAAATCCAGCATTAATTTCTTTCACAGATGATGGTTATTGATGTTCAGAACAGTTGCCCACTGCGACTCAATCAGTTACTGAGAAGATGGAAACCTTGAAATATGCAAACCCTAGTTAGGAAGGTGAACAGTTCTGGCTTTCCACCTATCTGAAATATTATGCACTAAACTGCATCAAAAATTTTGTTAGAAAATTCATCAATGCAATTGCTGTCCTAAAATATGTTTCAGACAAGCAGCCACTACGTCTTATTCTTCAGTTTTAATTTCTTCTGTCAGTTGTGGTCTTGTTAGATGCAAATAAGATGAAGATTCAGCCAAGATGAAATGGTATGTTACAGCTTAACTCAAACTCCTATGTCTTCAGAATAGAATCTTCCTGTTTGCTGCCCTTACTTTCTGGTTCTAGTGATGGAATACAGCCATTGAATTACCCTGAGTCACCCATTTGCTGGGCAGTTGAGATTTTTTTAAAAGCTTGATTTAATAACTGAGAATTTTATTGGACCAACTTCTGTTGGTGAGGGAGATAAGTTTTTGTGCTTACATTACACAGAGCTCTTCTTCAGGTATGGGAAACTTACCCAGTGTCTCAGATAAATACAAGATGGAACAGACTATTTAGCATAAGTAGTGGATACAAATTTTAGGGGATCATTAAAGGTGAAAGAGGCCTGTTAACACTCCTACAGTCAGTCATAGGGAAGAAAGAAAGGGGAAAAGGAAAGCAACTGGAAGGAGAGGTTGTTAGTGGGTTTTATATTGTTGTAATCAGCCATAAATACATCGTCTGTATTCATTACCTCACCTACCTTCTCTCTCTAATATCCTTGGACTGACAGTTACACCACTATTGAATATTGGAACAAGTCCATTATCAGGAACAGAACTGGATAAATGATTCATAATTCATTTGTGAAGAGGTTTTTTTGCTGCCTAATTTTTTTGTGAATCTCTAATTTAATTATCCAAATTCATTTAATTTCTACAAATATTTTTGGTATACAATATATTTGCAAGTACTTCAATCCAGATATTTCACATTGGAAATTCAAAATTGGCTATCTTGATTGGAAATGTCCCTTTTTTCCTGATAACTCTTTACAATCAGTTTTCTAATAAAAATAATCTATACTACTATAAAAGGAGACGTTTCTGTCTTGCCCTCTGTCACAGAGAACATCTGAGAATACACTGGAAGACTTGAGAAGTCTAGGTCTGGGACATGTCCTTCAGTAGCCTAATGAATAAGGTGTCAGCCTCCAACACCTGGGGTTGTGGGTTTCAGTCCTAGGAGTAGCTGGGTAGCTGCTGCCAGCTTCCCCAGGGCTAGAGCCGGCACCAGCTGAGGGTAGGTAGGTGGTTTACCAGTTTCCCCAAGGCTGGAGCCACCACAGGGGAGTATCTGGCTGCAGAGCTGCTTGATCTGGCTGAAGTGAGCAGAGAAGCAACTGGCCCAGGTGGGGGTGGGGAGCTGTGTAGGGTGAGCTGCCCCAGCTCTGGTATGTGCAGAACAGCTCCAGGCCTCCCCTGGGGAGTGGGGGGAAGAGCCACAGGGGTGATGCTGGAACATGGGGGCTCCCAATCCTGGGTGGGGGTTGGTGGAGTGGAGGTGTGGTGCTCCTTGCTTTCAACACCTCCCTTGTGGGACAGTGCCCAGCTTGCCCTCTCCCCAGCCAGTTAGTGCATTTTTTACCCAGGAAAACTTATGACCAGATAAATCTGTTAGTCTTTGGGAGGGGAAGAACTCACTGCTGCTAGGTGCTAATCATTTGTTAATTTTTTCCATGGGTGTTCTAGCCCTGCAACACCCACAGAGTCGGCACCTATGATCCCTTCCTCTGGTTACAGGTTGAGGGGGAATGCATAGGGCTCCTTTGAATTCTTACTACTTTGCAGATGTGTTGTGCACTGAGCAGCAAACAAGACAAAACACGCTGAGTGTAAACTAGAGAAGTTTTTCTGGCTTGCTGCCTTCCTAAACTGTGTCAGGGAGATCTTGGAGATTAGCACCCATCTACAGACCAGTCATTGAGAAACACTGATCTAGACAAGCAGTAAGTACAGATACTAACAAAACACACAATATAGGGTCTAGCTCACAGGAAGAAGCAGTGAGATAAGGTGTGTGAAGTAATATCTTTCATTGCAAGAGATCCCAAACTGTGGGCTGTGATCTAAAGGTGGGCTGCAGCAGAGTCCCAGGTGGGCTGCCAATCTTGGCTGTCAGTAAACCATGAGCTTGGGGAGGCTAGTCCTTGGCCCAGCATACCTCCTCTCTCTGAGGCCACACCACCTCCCACCCTCTCCCCCACCAAAAGTAGAGCCTTCTCCATGACCACCAGCCTCTCCCCGGAAGTTGCCTGAGTGCTTCCAGTTCCAGAGCAGCAGGCAGGTGGTGCACAGTCATCCATCCCTCCCCAGCCCTGGAGCACCAGGTGGGCAGTGCATGTCCCACCCCCAGCCCTGGAGCATAGGGTGGGTAGCGCATGCCCCACCCCCAGCCCTGGAGCACCAGGTGGGCAAGCAGCTTGCAGCTTTCTCCACCACTCATGCTGGAGTAGAGCCCCCCACCAGTGCTGGTTGGCCCCAGCTACACCAAGTCCCAGCTGAGCTAGTCCCACCCCTATCAGGGGTCATAAGAACATAAGAATGGCCATACTAGGTCAGACCAAAGGTCCATCTAGCCCAGTATCCTATCTGCCAACAGTGGCCAATACCAGATGCCCCAAAGGGAGGGATCACAAAGGTAATCCTCATGCGATCCCTCCCGTCACCTACCTGCAGAGAAACAGAGGCTAGGGATACCATTCCTACCCATCCTGACTACTAGCCATTGATGGACCTAACTTCCATGAATCTATCTAGCTCTTTTTTGAACCCTGTTAAAGTTCTAGCCTTCACCACATCCTCTGGCAAGGAGTTCCACAGGTTGACTGTGTGCTGAGTGAAGAAAAACTTCCTTTTGTGTGTTTTAAACCTTCTGCCTATTAATTTCATTTGGTCACCCCTAGTTCTTATGTTGTGGGAATAAGTAAATAACTTTTCCTAATTCACTTTTTCCATACCAGTCATGATTTTATAGACCGCTGTCATATCCCCCCCTTTTTCTCCTCTTTTCTGAGATGAAAAGTCTGTCTTCTTAATCTCTCCTCATATGGGACCCGTTCTAAACCCCTAATCATTTTTGTTGCTCTTTTCTGAACCTTTTCCAATGCCAATATGCCTTTTTTGAAATGAGGCGACCACATCTGCATGCAGTATTCAAGATGTATGCGTACCATGGTTTTATATAGAGGCAATAAGATATTTTCTGTCTTATTCTCTATCCCTTCTTTAATGATTCCTAACATTCTATTTGTTTTTTTGACTGCTGTTGCAACACTGAGCGGATATTTTCAGAGAACTATCCACAATGACTCCAAGATCTGTCTCTTGAGTAGCTGTAGCCAAATTAGTCTCTATCATATTGTATATATAGCTGGGATTATTTTTTCCAATATGCATTACTTTACATTTATCAGCATTAAGTTTCATTTGCCATTTTGTTGCCCAATCCCTTAGTTTGGTGAAATCTTTTTGAAACTCTTCACGGTCTGCTTTGGTCTTAACTATCTTGTGCAATATGGTATCATCTGCAAATTTTGCCACCTCGCTGTTTACCCCTTTCTCTAGATCATTTATAAATAAGTTGAATAGCATGGGTCCCAGGACAGAACTGTGAGGGACCCCACTAGTTACCTCTCTCCATTTGGAAAACTTACCATTTATTCCTACCCTTTGTTTCCCGTCTTTTAACCAGTTATCAGTCCACGAAAGGACCTTCCTTCTTATCCCATGACAACGTACTTTACTTAAGAGCCTATGGTGAGGGACCTTGTCAAAGGCTTTCTTGAAATCTAAGTACACTATATCCACTGGATCCCCCTTCTCCACATGTTTATTGACCCCCTCCAAGGACTCTAGCAGATTAGTAAGGCATGATTTCCCTTTCCAGAAACTATGTTGACTTTCCCCCAACAAATTATATTCATTCATGTGTTTGACAATTTTATTCTTTACTATAGTTTCAACTAATTTGTCTAGTACTGACGTTAGACTTACCAGTCTGTAATTGCCAAGATCACCTCTAGAGCCCTTTTTAAATATTGACGTCAGGTTAGCTGTCTTCCAATCATTAGGTACGGAAGCTGATTTAAAGGATCGGTTACAAACCACAGTTAATAGTTCAGCAATTTCCCATTTGAGTTCTTTCAGAACTCTTGGTGAATGCCATCTGGTCCTGGTGACTTGTTTCTGTTAAGTTTATCAATTTGTTCCAAAACCTCCTCTAATGACACTTCAATCTGGGACAATTCTTTAGATTTGTCACCCCCAAAAATGGGTCAGGTCTGGGAATCTCCCCAATATCCTCAGTCGTGAAGACCGAAGCAAAGAATTCATTAAACTTCTCTGCTATGACTTTATCATCTTTGAGTGCTCCTTTAGCATCTCGATCATCCAAGGCCCCACTGGTTGTTTAGCCAACTTCCTGCTTCTGATGTACTTAAAAAACATTTTACTATTACTTTTTGAGTTTTTGGCTAGCTGTTCTTCAAACTCCTTTTTGGCTTTTCTTATTATATTTTTACACTTAATTTGACAAAGTTTATGCTCCTTTCTATTTTCCTCATTAGGATCTGAGTTCCACTTTTTAAAAGATGGTTTTTTTTATCTGACATTGCTTCTTTTACCTGGTTGTTAAGCCATGGTGACGCTTTTTTTGGTTCTGTTACTGTGTTTTTTAATTTGGGGTATACATTTATGTTGGGCCTCTATTATGATGTCTTTGAAAAGTTTCCATGCAGCTTGCAGAGATTTTACTTTTGTCACTGTACTTTTTAATTTCTGTTTAACTAACTTCCTCATTTTTGTGTAGTTCCCCTTTCTGAAATTAAATGCCACAGTGTTGGGTGGCTGAGGTGTTTTTCCCACCACAGGGATATTAAATTGTATTACATTATGGTCAGTATTTCCAAGTAGTCCAGTTATATTTACCTCTTGAACCAGATCCTGCACTCCACTTAGGACTAAATCAGGAATAGCCTCTCCCCTTGTGGGTTCCAGAACCAGCTGCTCCAAGAAGCAGTCATTTAAGGTATCAAGAAATTTTATCTCTGCATCCCATCCTGAGGTGACATATACCCAGTCAATATGGGGATAGTTGAAATCCCCTACTATTATCGAGTTTTTTAATTTGATAGCCTCTCTAATCTCTCTTAGCATTTCATAGTCACTATCACTGTCCTGATCAGGTTGTCAATAATATATCCCTGCTGCTATATTATTATTATTGGAGCATGGAATTACTATCCATAGAGATTCTATGAAACATTTTGGCTTATTTAAAATTTTTACTTCATTTGATTCTACATTTTCTTTCACATACAATGCCACTCCCCCAGCAGCACAACCTGGTCTGTCCTTCCAATATATTTTGTACTCTGGTATGACTGTATCCCATTGATTGTCCTCATTCCACCAAGTTTCTGTTATGCCTATTATATCAATATCCTCCTTTAAAACTAGGCACTCTAGTTCACCCATTTTACGATTTAGACTTCTAGCATTTCTGTACAAGCACTTTAATAATTTGTCACTATTTATCTGTCTGTCATTTCCTGATGTGTTAGACTCTTTTTCATTTGACTGTGTCTCATCTGATCTGACCCAGACTTCCTGACTAGAACACAGAGCATCTCTATTAATGGAAGCTCCCCTAATAGATGTCTCTGTATGATCCATGTGCTCCTCCGCACCCTTCGGCTATATAAATGTAATATTTTGAGCTGTGTATGTGGGACAGATTATAGGAAAAATATTTATTTATTTATTTATTTAATTAAAAATAATCTGCAATCTATCAAGTTTAATTCTTGTGAGTACAATGGTGCATTTCACTGCAAGGTAACCTAGCAATGTACATTCAATCCGCCATTTACAGCTGTAAAAGATGGCAAGCAGTATTTCAATCATGACATGGATTGATTTATTTTTTGAAAATAAGAAGGGTGTACTGGTGGAGAAGATAGTGAAAGTGCTGTACCATCTACAGCTACATGAATGAGCCTGTCCTCCAAAAAAATAAAGAAAATGGTAAGAAAATATGACACATACTAGAAGTTTGGATTCTCCTTTACTGAATCGGATGAATACTTGTTGCATCTTGGTGTTATAATAGAATATATCTTATATTTTTATTTATAATGTTTGATTAGAGAGGAGATTGGGTCTTTATATAGCACAAACACTCACATTTTATTTTAAAAATGAAAATACAGTATAGTGTTCAAAGCGAGACAAATATTTTGGTTTAAAATCAAATGTGGGTTTTTTACAATTTTTTTTTAACAATTTTGTGTTGATTATGGTTTCGTTTTCTACATTGCACATTTATACATTGTGTTTTCCCAGTTTGAACATGAAATTTTGCTTGCAACATTTTTTTGAACTGTAGTTTTACTGAAACTGTTTGGTTTCAAAGATCCTGAAAAATTTCTCTGAGTACCTGTGGCTAGAAATGAATATAATTACATCAGTTTACATTAAAATGGAAAGGAAACGTGCATTATTTGTTTATAGTGTTATAGTTTACAGACGTAAGCGGGAGCTGAAGGAATGGAAGAGAGACCCTGGGTATGTCTATGTTACTATATTTTGCTCTTACTTTGCTTAGGTTTGTTAGCTATTCAGCAGATGGACTGGTATTTTTTTCATTGTAATCAACTTTGTGACCCAATACCAGCTATGTTTGTATTAAATGAAGGGATAGCTGAAATATGGTTACCAATGTTTGCAATTTTATGGAAATACAGACAAGTAGGACTGTGCTACATTGTTCCAAAAGAAAGGATTCACAATTAGCAGAAAGAACTTTGCTAAGCAGGGGCTTGACTTTCAGAGCTCTAAGGGTATGTCTACAATACAAAGTTAATTCGAACTAACAGCTGTTAGTTCAAATTAACTTTCATAGTGTCTATACATGCAAACTGCTAGTTCGAACTTAATTCGAACTAGCGGAGCGCTTAATTCGAACTAGGTAAACCTCATTCTACGAGGACTAACGCCTAGTTCGAATTAAGTAGTTCAAATTAAGGGCTGTGTAGCCACTTAATTCCAACTAGTTGGAGGCTAGCCCTTCCCAGCTTGCCCTGGTGGCCACTCTGGGCCAAACCAGGGAAACTCTTCTGCCCTCCTCCCGGCCCTGGAACTCTTAAAGGGGCATGGTCTAGCTACGGTGCTTGTGCCAGTTGCCAGCCTGCCAGCACCCAGCCAGCAGACCCTGCACCTGGCACAAGATGAGCCAGCCACCCGCTGCCACCCAGCCCTCCGCCTCTTCCCAGGGCCAGGCTGGCAGCTCACAGGAGCCTGCCTGGGGCCGCAAGAGGCGGGCGCCCACCTGGTCTAGTGCGGAGATCATGGACCTCATCGAGGTTTGGGGGGAGGCCTCCAATGTTCACAATCTCCGCACTAGCCACAGGAACGTGGCTGTCTACAGCCGCATGGCTGACAGCCTGGCCACCAGAGGCCACATGCGGACCCGGGAGCAGGTCCACTGCAAAATTAAGGACCTGCGGCAGGCCTACTCTAGGGTCTCCCAGCCAAGGGCCGACCTGGAGGCATGCCCTCACTTTGAGGCCCTGGACCGCATCCTGGGGGCTCACGCAGTCCATGCCCCCCGGGTGGTGATCGACCCTGGGGCAGAGGGACCCGTCCCTGACACGGAGGAGGAGGAGGAGGACGCCGAGAGCCAGGAGCCTGCAGGGAGCCTGCCCAGGACCCAGGACCCCCGAGGCACCCCACAGACCACATCGGCTGTGTTGTCTGAGGCTGGGGAGGGCTCCACATGTGAGTGCCATCATGCTCCCCTTATGTGTATGGGGGGTGTGGGGGGAGAGGGAGCCCAGGGACCGTGCGCCTGGGCCTTGACCACCATGGAGCAGCAGCTGGGTGTCATGCAGGGGCCCTGGCCTGTTCCCCACATGCCGACCTTGCCTTGCAGAGGGGGGCTGGGTTTCACCCACTGTGTCCCCAGGGAAAACTGACCACTGCTCTTGTTTCACCACAACCGCAGCACCTGGGACTGCAGGGTGCACCACCCCGCCTGCAACAGCCACCCACACACGGGCCAGCAGGCGCACCAGGAACCTGGAGGACTACCACCGGCGGCACCTGCGGCTACTGGAGCACCAGCTCCGCACCAAGGACCACTGGGTCCAGGAGGACCTGCGGCTGCAGCAGCAGAGCTTGGAGGCACTGGAGGAGCAGGGCCGTGCCCTCAGAGGTCACCTCCAGACCTTGGTGGACAGGTTCCTGCCTCCTGCTCCAGCCCCTGCGGCCACCCCAGCTCTCGCTCCTCCTCCCATCCCTACTCCCCCTCCCGCTTCCTCTGCACCCCCCGTCCCTCCTGCCCCACCCTCCACACCCACTCCCCCCCGACGCCCCCGCACCCGCAATGCTGTCAAACGGGAGAGCCAGCAGGACCCCCAACCCTGAATTAGTTTTTGGGTCTAGATGCGTTAGTTCAAATTAGCTTATTTCGAATTAACTAATTCGAAATAAGCTAGTTCGAATTAACGCTGTAGTGTAGACATACCCTAAGAGACTAAAGGAAGGTTATTCTGGGCAGCAGGCTATATACTCTCCCCTTCTTGCACTAATTTGAACTATTTCACATACACACACATACATCCTTCACATCCATACATACACACACACACACACACACACACACACACTGTTCAAAGACCAGAGCTTAAATAGGCATCATTAGGAGCCTCTTTCTTGTGTTAATTGTGGTGGAGCTGTGTTTCTTCTGCCCTGCTTGCTAAGAGCTGGGAGCTGAAATAATTTTGAGAGTGATGGGCAGAAGTCACAGCTAAGAGGTGGATGGCATCAGATGGTGACTGACAGCCAGCAAGGTGATGGTGGAGAGATGTGATGAGAAGCCATCATGGTGGTGGTGGAGAGCAGTGAGCAGGTAGATAGCAAGTGACCAACGGAGTGATTAAGATGCCTCTTTACTGCCCCTTACCCAGGATGGGTAAGTCTGCAAATGCACTTCTGAACTCTGGGTCTGCCCTGACCAAGGGCAGCAACTGTGAGTAGGATGCAGAGAAGGGTTGGGCATGTGAAGGGGTAATTTAGATTGCTGGACTTAGGAAGCTGAGAGGAAAAGGATACTGCCCAACATACTTGGGGTGGTGGGATTTTACTCATGGTTAATGTTTATGAACTGTGTCCATGGTGTTTTTCCAAATGAATGTCAAGTTACTTTCCTCCCTATTACTAAAAGTTTCTTTCCTATACTCATACTCTGAGCTTGCAAGTAGGGAAGTATTACTTTTCAGAAGCTCCAAAGGGTGGTGTGTGAATTTCCCAGGTTACTGGGTGGGGGCTTAAACCCGTTCAGTGTTGGATGGATGGAGAGGAACCTCTAGATATTGATCCCGGGCCTGGCTACTGCTGGCTCCACCTGGCCATGCATATAATAATTACAATTAATAATTTTCCTCAAGAAGTGTTAATAATGGGCCACAATGCCTTTTGCAGCTGCACAGGTTGGTCTCAGGGGAAAAAAAAGTTTGGGAACCCCTGTTTTATTGGACCAACTTCTGTTGGTGAGCGAGACAAGCTTTTGAATAATACAGAGTTCTTCGCGTCTTGGAAATAGCACTAGGACATCACAGCTAAATACAAAATCTAACACACAGTTTAGCATTTGTAGTTAGCACATATTCTAAGGTAAAGCAGTCCATTAAAAACTCTGTCGTCATAGGACAAAAAAACCATTAGTGGGTTACAGATTATTGTTAATAGACATAAATCCAGTGTCTTTATTAAGACCATGATTTTTTATAGTCTAGCAAAGTTATGAAATTAAATGTAAGTTTGTCTCTCTCAAGATATTACTTTAACCAAATTCTATCTCTAATATCCTGAGACCAACATGACTACAACAATGTTGCATATAAGAATAAGCAGAGTCAACTTAACACAACTCTTTTGACCACTACTATGTCCAGAAAATATGCTAGCTGTACTTTGCAGACAAATATGTCCAAAGTTGCTGACAGCTCTCCTTGTCAATACTCCTAGATCTTTCCCTGTTCATAGCTATCAGAAGATCATCCGCTAGTGTGACTAGAACCAATTTTGTACTGTCTGTGTAGCTCTGTACTCTCAGAAATTAAACTCATGCCTGGACATGGACATTCTCAAACCGTAACTGTGTGTTGGAAAATAGCAAAAACTTAATTTTAAAAATTATGATATTCTGAATCAGAATTCAGTGCAAAGCTGAATTTTATTGTTTCCTCGTGTCTCTTCCTACTTTCCTGTCATATATTCAGGCCTAAACGAAGGATGGAGGAAAAGAAGCAGAAATGCTTATATTAATATAACTTTAAGATTTTATAAGGCACTGTGAATCCTGTGATGATGAATGTAGAAGAAATACCTAGAGAGCTCCATACATTGGTCTTTTGTTGTGTGAAAGAACTGAAATCCCGCTACATCCCATATTTGCCTTTTCTCCCAGCTTGCCCTCAATAATTTCATTCACCTCTGAAATTACACTAAATTGTTATTAAGCACCCATCAACACTTACAATGCTGCTGCAGCACAACTGCATTGATATAGCTGTGGTGCTGTAGTGTTTAATGCAGGGGTTGGCAATAATTTTTATGGGGGTCAGTCCAAGATTTTGGTAAGTGGTTAAGGGCCACACTTTTCTATGGAGGGGCGTGTGGTTTGAGATGGAGGTTAGATGCAGAAGGGAGATTGGGGTAGGAGACTGGGGTGCAGGAGAGAGTGTGGGGCCTGAGAGGGAGTGAAGGAAGGGGTTGTGATGGGGCAGGGGATTGAGGTGCAGGGTCTGGGATGGGCCATGTGTGCAGGAAAGGATTCTGGCCTGGGGAGGGCTGTAGAAAGGAGTGCATGGTCTGTGAAGGAACTGTGACCTGGGGCAGAGGGGGAGAAGGATGCAGAGGGTTTTCTGGGTGTTGACCTGGGGCAGGGGATTGGGATGCAGGGTCAGGGAGAGTGTATAGGTGCAGGAGAGGATTCTGGCTGGGGGAGAAGTATAAGAGGGTGTGCAGGGTCTGGCAGGGAGTTGTGATTTGGGGAGTGGAGTGCAGAGGGTTTGGGTGGTTGACCTGGGGACGGAGGGGGTGGTGACATGTGGCAGAGAATTGAGGTGTGAGGAGGGGTCAGGTGTCAAACACAGGCTCCGGCTAGTAAGTGCTTATCTAGGTGACTCTTGGCCAGAAACCCAGCAAAACCCTCAGGCAAACTCCCTGCTTGCCAGCAGCCCCAGACTGCTCTAAGTGGCTGACTGCTCCATGCGGGTCTCTGCACCACGTGCTGGGGAGGGAGGGAGGCTTCACGCACTGCCCCTACCCCCGGCATAATCTCTCAGCTCCCTTTGGCATGGTTCTGTATCTTGCCCATCCCTGGTTTAATGAAATGATATGTATACACCAATGGGATAGCTTTTCCCATCTGCATAAGTTCTCCATCTCCCCAAAAGATATCAACTGAGTGAATGGGACCTTCCCACTGACATAGTGCTGTCTACTCCAGGGATAGGTTGATATAACTGCATCACTCAGAGGTGTGGGGTTTGCATAATGTAGTTATACTGAATTAAGTTGGTAATGCAGACCTTACAATTTCTTGCACACACAGCTGTAATGTGTGTACAGTATATGCACACACTTTAGACCTATTATAAAGAAATAGATAGTAAACTTAAGTGTGTCTCCGTTCTTTGGGTTGTGTTGGAGGTACTGATTTAACTTCCCTTCAGTGAGAAAAGCAACTCTTCTTTCTCTCTGGGTTTATGTTTCTATTTTTCTTCTGCCTCAGCTCTACAGATCCAGGCTCAGACCCTGAGTAGAAATAAATTGAAATAGCTTCATTGACTTCATGGATCTATTCAGAGTCAGTCTGTCCTCCAACTCCAAACTCTATCCTTTTCCTGAAGGAGGCATCATGTAGTGCACAATATTACATAGTGGGTCAAATTAACCTGTGGTGTAATTTCATGGATTGGAGTGGAAATCTTGCAGGGATGAATTTGGCCAGTACCATTTGCTGAACAGCAAATATATAAGGAAAATCAGCACTAATTATTAAATTACTATATTTAAGCCACAAATGTTTTTGTAGTTACTTTTGCCTAGGCTGAAGGTCTGCAAATATCAGGGCTTTAGTATATCTTTAGTAATACCCTTGGCTTTTAATAAATGACAGATTTTTAGAACGTAGACTCCTTTTACTCATTCATCAGAATTACAAGTTTAATAGGTATAAGGTGACCTATACCATGCTTATGTTGGAAAACTAATGTTTTTTCAAGGAAAATGGGGCTAGGACATTGTTGGATTGTATTTATAATAAAAGGCTAACAATTATGTATAGTGCCTACCTAGCATTTGTCAGAAATATCCTCTGCCCGCTCCCCGAATGAAAATGCTAAGGAGGAGGGGAACAGTTCTATAAACATTTTAGGCAGGCAGACAGACAAACAGACAGGACAAGACTCATTTATTATTCTAAAGGGTGACAAATCATTTCTATTTTACAGGTGGAAATGATTATTTTTCAGTAATGGATCTATGAATAGGTCACTGAGTTCCGGGGACTAGGTATGTAGAATTCCACTCTATGTGTCATCAAATCTTTGTAGCCTTTGCAGAGTTCTTCTAAACCAAATACACAGCTTTATCTTTTCCAGCATCAGTCCTTCAGGCACAAATGGTTCATTAGGATATCAGCATTTACCTTCATCACATATCTACCATGCCTGCCTCACTCTCACAGCAGGACCCTTGCATTTCTCCTACCCTGCCAGGATTTCAATCTGTTAGAGGCTAACAAAACTGATTTATTTTTCTTCAGAGTTTCAAGCTTCTGTCTTATTGGCTTCTCTAACATACTGTTCCCATACATTGATGAATTTGTGACTTCTAAACATACAAGTGACACTGTTGCAGACACATGTTGAGAATTTACAGCTACATGTAATGACTAACATTGACTTTGATTGGTCCACTAACAGATGGATTTCCAGTTTCATTTTCACAAACATGATTTACAATCAAACCTTTCCTTTCAACTTCATCTTTCTATATTTCTACTATTGTGAGTCTGATTTCATATTATTTTTGAATTTTCTCTTATTGTTTTTTTACTAGTCAGCCGTTCAAATACATATTGAGTCACATATTTCTGCCGTAATGTTTCATGTGCAAGTTATGATATACATAATATTTTTCTGGTATACAAAGCCTTAAATTTTATCTCTTGTTCTTGAATGCTTTCTAGCATTCTCTTAGGCTTACAGGGTTTTGGCTTATCCAATTTACACCTGCCCTTCAAGGATTTTTATTTCTTTTATTTCCTGATACAGATTATCTCTCATTTGATCTTGGACTGATGTCAAATCTTTTCTCAACAGCTGGGGGAGATATATATGTGGTCATTACAGCTCAGACCTCTCAAAGATAAGACATTGAATTCTTGAGCGATGTGCTTTGATTGGGCTCAGGAGTATTTCAAGAGCTGGTAATATTTAGCTCAGCTGTGATTTCTTGAAACATAAACTTTCCTCAGAGTCTATCCCTTTTATGTGTATAAATCCAGAGTGCAGTGTGTTCATATACTTGGTGCTAGTTCTCGGAATTACAGGATCCAAAAATGGAGGCAATGAATCATCTGGCTGAAATCCACGATAAAGCCAATATGGTTCAAACTTATGTTCTCAAATCCTGGTTTTGATTAACTAACACAAATCCAAAGGTGTATTAAAAACAATTATAACATACACTAAAGGTTACATTAAATGTTAACATCTTGTTGGAGTGACAGCTAATTCAGATTTCTGCAAACCCAATGGTCAGTGCAGCATGGGTTTTTTTCAAAAATGGGAATAAGCAATGATCAAATTGCTCGATGCAAATGCAAGCATAACAATTGAAGGACACATAACACTTACTAAGCAGAACTTGGCTATAACAAATAGCTCTAAAGTACATGTTCATAAACAAGGTCTCTGCTAGGGAGAATTTTTTTATTTTGTTCATTTTGAAAATAAAATGAGCTACCCTACATCTATCCATGGATCTTTGTATGACCTTGATCCCACAATGGGATTCACCTATGGGGACTCTGGGTATAAGGATCTGTCCAGAATCCACTGTATCCTCAAGGTCAGTATTAGAAGAATTCCCAGCCATACCCTTAATAACTGGGGAATTGCAGTCCTCCATAAGAACAAATTGAAATGGTGCATGCTACTAGTTTTAGAAGGTGCCATTCTGGTTTGAAGTATCTCAACAATGATCCGATGACTTCATTCTAGTCTTTACATGAAGATAATAAGGATGTGGCATACATTTTTGTGGGCATCATTATGATCTCAATGTCAGTGTTATAAATTATAGACCTTTCTGGTATATTTTCATGTTTAAACACTACTGTTGACTTAAACAAAACAAGATACAAATATGAATTAGTTTATGTTAAAATCATAACATTCCCTGTATTAAACACTAAGGAGTTTCATAAATATCTTGATCATTTACTATTCTGGTTAGGGGTCATATAAGTACATAGGGAGGGAAAAGAGGACATTTCAGATCATGTGATCAGTATAATTTCAGACTTCTGCAGGATACATAATGAAATGGATTATAGAAATCAGAGAAGGCCAAGACTTCTTGGATCATTAAGTCCTTTCCCCTGCAAAGATAGATGTACCCAAGAGACAATGAATTAGATATTTTAAATTCCCAGTTCACCAAGCTACTATCCTTGCTGCACTCAAGTTGCTTGTAAAATCCATTGTATTTAGGTTCTTATATGACATTGAGCCTTTAAAGGGTAAACTACACAAGTGACTGTGTATCACATGTGGTGGTGTGTGCAGTTTTCTCACCAGGAGAAAATATGCATAAGTGATGAGTTCTGGTTTTTTGTAAGCCAGAATGTTATGTACTCATATTTGTTATTACATGGTTCTATAAGTGTGGCTTGTATTTGGACTGGACCATTTTGTAGGTATTTCCCTCCCAAAATGAAGACGAGAAGAAATAAATTCCATAAAATTCTCCAGGTTTATTCTTGTTAAATACCATAAACCCTTTGGCTCTCCAATGTGATCTACCTTCTTTGTGTTGATCTTTAATGTTTATTTCAGTGGGGCTCCATATAAGCAGAACAGTCTATCCACATGTTACGTATTTGTAGGATTGGGGCTTTAGATTGCAAAGATTTTGAAGACCATGGATGACGTAGGTGTGTGTGTGCTAGACCACTAAACAAGGTTTTGGTATTACTACTAATAAATCTTAGTCAAAAGGTCAAGCCTTAAATTCTCAACTTCTTCTGAATGTATGTCAGACCCCAAAAGTAATTTTCACATACAGTGAAACTTGTATTAAGCAAGAACCCAAAGGACCAGCAAAAATTGGTTGCATGACTAAGAGGTGGCCTTTAGTTAACCATCAAGCACTGTTAAGGGATCCTTTAAGACAGGACATTGTCTTTCAGATGTGGTCTTTATTGAAGGTTTCTTTAATAGCAATATTGCCTCCTTCCTTTTGTCATTAAGTAGTTAGTGCAGTAAATATACATAGTGTTTTACAAAACACAGAATAAGAGACTGTCTCAGATCCAAAGATACTGCAGTGTACCACAGGCAAGACCGAAAACAACAACAGAAAAACAGTTCAAATGTAGGAGCATGTGTCAACAATAGTGATAGGAAATAAGCAAGAGAATGGTTTGAGGAAGAAATGGAATTAGAGGAGTTTAGGTGAAGCAAGAGTGTGTATGCTTATAATCGATGGGTTTTTTTTTTTTTTACTTTATTCTTTTCAATTATACATTTTCTGTTGCTATATTGTACAGAAGTCCTCTGAAACTCTGAATCATTATCTCAGAAATAAGCATTTGTAAAAACATTGATGCAGACATATACTTATGTTATTATTTAATTCTCTAAAGTTCTTTGCGAACCACTCCCTACTCAACTATCATCTGAATCCAAACCAGCTACAAACTAAAATTAATATATCAGTAGATGGGAACTAGTCCTTTTGCATGGAAGTAGGCATTAATGTATTTATTATTACAGGTTGTTTGTTAAGTGCCAATAATGAACTTGTCATTGTACAACATACAAACAGTACTTGGACAGAAGAGCATGCATTCAGAATAATTGCAGAATAGACACAGGAATTACGCAAGCACAGGAAAGCACAAAGAAAAGAAAAAGTAGTTTTAAGGATTTAAGGTTTTGTTTTGGGTTTTATAGGCTTTAAGAAAGAAGTGAGCCTTCCCTTTATGGATCCCTACTAGCATTTTTAGATGAGATTACTATACTGTGAATCTATTTGAATTGCTAATTCTAAGTAGCCATAAACATACAATTGCAGTACATTGTTGATTCCACTAGAGGGGCCAATTGTTCCTGTGTGATAAATGCTTTGCTCTAACACTGTCAAGTGGCTAGCCTCCTAAGAATGCCTGTTAGTTGTCACTATAGGTACAAAACAAAACAAAAATCAGTGTAAAAAGTTATTTGCCCTGGTAATAAATTACCAGACAGCCTACTGAACTTTCACATAATGTTCATTTTACAAAAACCTATAGGAACATACAAATGGTTCTGAAATTAGGTTTAAATATTAAGGCTTGTATTAGCACCACCTGTAAGTGGCATTTGCAGCTTGATTTAAGGATATATTATATACTTATAGCCTCATTCTATTTTGAAACTGAATTATTTATCATTGAGATAAATTTGAGGTTATATTGGAAGAACTACTACATTCTAATGTAAAGGGCCAGATTCTAATACTCCTGCTCACACAGAGAATTAATTTGACCCCATAAGCAGCACTATTGAAACCAGTGTGATTATACACATAGTCAGGTCCTACTCACCATGAGTAAAGGTGGCATAATTTAGCCTTAAGTAAAAAAAAAGTCTATTCCATATATTCTAATCTGAGATCAGTTTAGCCTTTTAAATAATGTTATGATAAACCACATTGTTTTTAACTCAAACCTGTTAAATAGCAGTTTAGTTTATAATTACATTTTTAAAGCATGGGTAGACATAGAGATTTACTAAGCCCCCCATATTTGTTTTTGATGAGTTGAAATATTGATGAGTCTCTGTACTTAGTCCCTTTACATTTGCTAATCTGCTCTCCAACTGCGTACCTGCTGCAGCAGTTGAGAAAGCATTGGGAGAGAGGAAATGGAAATGCTGTAGAACAAAGTATAGCTAATAATATTTATTAATGCATGCAGAGAACTATTAAATTAAAAAAATTAATAGAGGTCAAAAGCCAGCCTTTAATTCTCTTCAGGCAAAAGAAAGAATTTATTAAAAAGCTGAAAAGGTATCCACAGAGAAACTTTCCACATTTGCTTTATGTGCATGAAATATAGACATCGTCTTGACATTCAGTTGATAAAAAAGATGAAATGAAATCAAAATGAATGCTAAAGCAGTTCAAATAAGGAACATTACTGGGGAAGGACACTTACTGTTTTTGACATAGTCTATTCTACAGATGCTGCTGAAGTTAAGCAGAATGCCACTTCATAGAGAATATCTTTGTAGAGCCAAGCCTCACTATTCTCCTTTTTCAATGCAGATGAGCTTAGCATGGCATTATTCTACACAACATAGCAAAACTGAAAATCTAAAGGAAGGGTAGCCAGCACTTTGGACTGTGTGATCTGTCTCAGAAAATGGCACAGAGGAAACAACTCACAACATGCATCAAGTATTCATCTCTGCTGACAAAAACTTGTGTTTTAATTTTAATGTCAAGATGAGCTTTGACTGCATAACAACAAAACTATCAGAAAGTGATGCAAGTGAGGCTTTGCTTTGTTTTTTGTTCTTATCCACACCATAGATATGTTTCTCAGTACAATGTTCTTAAAATCTGTGAGGGGAGGGAAGAAAAATAAAGATGTCTTGGATAAATTCTCCATAACAATTTTAACAGATTTTTACAGATAAATGAAAAGCATTGCTTAGTCCTGCTCCTATTGAAGCCAGTGGCCAAAACTCATATTTACCAAATTGGAGAGAAATTCATCTTGGGGGGTGACGGCGACATAACCAAGTTGTGCTACCTGAATCCCAAATAAGCTGTCAAAATAAGGCTTACATGGGATTTGTATAGACCATGCGCGAGGTCCTTGCAGAGAGGTGAATTTCACCTTGGCAGTGGGCCAGGTTCATTGTATCATATGAATCAGGCTTTTTTCTTTACATTTCATCCTCCTGGATTACAATTTAACTGTTTGTGTTACTTTAATATTGTTAACATCTGTCACTATTTTCCACATTAACCCTCAATGAATTTCATACTGGCTCTGAACTTTAGAGAAAACAAGATTTGAACCTGGGAGGGGAAAAAATCAATTTCCAAAGCAGCAAATTATCATTTTGTGTTAATTTGCTAGTATTTTACATATTTGTGGTGTCTCACAAATTACACAAGATGAAGAGTTCTATTTATAATTAACAATCAGGAATGAGGTTGGGAGCAGACTGCTGGAGAAGAGAAATAGCTTTGGAAGACTAAGCAAAGATTGTTCTAGGTGCAGCCATATATAAATGAAAATGAAAAGCAAGTTTACCATTTTCAGATGCTTCTTGGACTTATATAAATAAAAATATATTTTTAAATTAGAACAGGAAAAGAAGTCGTATTCTGTACTCACTTACTTGGGTTCAGAGCCCCAGAATCAAGTGATTATATTAGTTGACCTGGCAAACATAGGTTTTTGAACTTCCACAAAAAAACCCAACCAAGATACTCTATTGAATATTAATTAATATTAGTTGATGTATAGAGTTTAAGGCCAGAAGAGACACTAAATCATCTGGTCTGACTTTCTTAATTTAGCAGGCCATTAAATTTCCTCCGTATTAAGTTCAGTAACTTGTTTTTGACTAATGTATAACTTGTATTTGGCTAACACATATCTTCCAGAAAGGCATCTTCTCTTGAGATGAAAAGAGGGAGAATCCCCCACTTCCCTTGGTACTCTGTTCCAATGGCTAATCACGTTAAAAATGTGTGCCTTATTTCCATTTTGAATTTGTCTGCTTCAGGTTCCAGAGATTGGTTCTTGTTTGCCGTTCTCCACGAGATGAAAGAGATGGTTAGTACCTGGCATCTGCTCCCCTTGAAGGTCCTTAGCCACTGTAATCAAATCACTTCTCAATCTTCCTTTTGAAAAGCTGAATGGATTGAGCTCTTTAAATCATTGTGACGCATTTTCTCCATTCATTGAATCATTTTTTGGTGGGTCTTTTTTGTGCACTGTCTCCAGTTATTCAACATTCTTTTAACAAGGCAGACATTGAAAATATTCCAATATTTATCTCACCAAGTGTATTTACAGAGGTAAAAATCACTTTTCTACCCTTATCTACACCTGTTTACATTCAAGAATCACATTATTCCTTTTGGCCATAGGATCACCTTGAACATGTGGTGAGTTGCTGGTCCATTTTCTCCCCTATATAGCTTACAGAGTCACTGCTTTGCAGGGTACAGTAACTCATTCAGCAGGTATGACCTGCATTGTCTTCTTCTAAATGAATGGCCTTGCTGTATTAAAACACATTTTTGTTATTGAGCAATCTAGATCTCTCTGTATTATCACACTATCCTCCTCATTATTTCACATCCACCAATCTTTGCATCATCTGACAATTTTATCAGCAGTGATTTTATATTGACTTCTAGATCAGTGAAAAAAGGTTGAAAAGCTTAGTACAAAGAACCCCACTAGAAACACTGTCTCCCCCCAATGGTTTTTGAGATCTGTCAATTAATCAGCTCTTAATCCATTTAACATGGGTTTTATAAATACTGACACACCTGGAACATTTGATTATACATATGCAGTTACCTTTCTCAACCAAATTTGTAATCTCCTCAAAGAATAAAATCAGGTTTCTATGTTAAGTTTTCCATAAAGTTCGGGATGTAAGTGAGTAGTCGAGTTGACTACTCGCTTCCCCGCACCTTGATGCCTCTGTATCAAAGGCAGCAAGGGGTGGGGAAGCAGGAGTTGGTGCTAAGGGGAGCCAGCTTAATGTGGTGCTGCTCGCCCCCCTCCCACGCTGCTGCCTCTGTCAGAGACAGCAGCTTGAGGGGGGTGGGCAGGGAAGACTGCCATGAAGCAGCCCCTGTTTGCGGCGACCTGGGCTGGCATTGGGCAGAGGCTACTCTTGGACCCGCCGTGGACAGGGGCAGCTGGACCTGGCATGAGCTGGAACTGAGCAATCCTGGCTTAGTCCTGGCTAGTGATAGGTCCAGGAGCTACCCCGACTGCACCTCTGCAGTTTAAGCGTAGTAGTAGGTGGGCTGCCTGCGCATCCAGCTCTTACTACATTTAAACTGCAGAACTGCAGCAGGGGTAGCTCCTGGACCTGGAGTGAGCCTTGACTGAGGAAGCCTTTCCTTATCGACTAATCATGTAGTTGATAAAAATTTTATTGACTACAGAATAGTGGATTACTTGCCTCTTAACATCCTTACATAAAACCAGGTTGGCTGGCCTTAATTGTATTCTTATCCTTAACAGGAAACTTGGAAATGGCAGATGTGCTTAATAACTACTTTGTTTCAGTCTTCACCAAGAAGTCTGATGATGAAGGAATGCCTGACATAGTGAATGCTAGTGGGAATGGGGTGGGTTTAGAAGATGAAATAAAAAAAGAACAAGTTAAAAATCACTCAGAAAAGTTAGATGTCTACAAGTCACCAGGGCCTGATGAAATACATCCTAGAATATTCAAGGAACTGATAGAGGATGTATCTGAGCCTTTAGCTATCATCTCTGAAAAATCATGGAAGATGGGAGAGATTCCAGAAGACTGGAACAGGGCAAATATAGTGCCCATCTATAAAAAGGGAAATAAGAACAGACCAGGAAACTACAGACCAGTCAGTTTAACTTCTGTGCCAGGAAAGAAAATGGAGCAAGTAATTAAGGAATCATCTGCAAACACCTGAAAGATAATAAGGTGATAGGTAACAGCAAACATGGATTTGTAAAGAGCAAATCATGTCAAACCAATCTGATAGCTTTCTTTGATAGGATAATGAGTCTTGTGGATAAAAGAGAAGCAGTGGACATGGTATACCTAGACTTTAGTAAGGCATTTGATATAGTCTCCCATGATCTTTTTATCAATAAATTAGGCAAATACAACTTAGATGGGGCTATTGTAAGGTGGGTACGTAAATAGCTAGATAACCATTCTCAGAGAATAGTTATTAATGGTTCACAATCCTGCTGGAAGGGCATAACAAGTGGAGTTCCGCAGGGGTCTGTTTTGGGACTGGTTCTGTTCAATATCTTCACCAATGATTTAGATATTGGCATACAGCGTACGCTTATTAAGTTTGCAGATGATACCAAGCTGGGAGGAGTTGCAACTGCTTTGGAAGATAGGGTCATAATTCAAAATGATCTGGACAAAGTGGAGAAATGGTCAGAGGTAAATAGGCACTGGCGGATATAGGGCCGGGCAAGTGGGGCGGCTGCCCTGGGCCACATGCTTCAATAGGCCCTGCGCATGCGCTACTTCCTGTCAGCTGTGGCCGTGGCGCATGCGCAAAATTGTGCTGCCCCGGGCCCCGCGCTTCAATAGGCCCCGCACCCTGGGCCCCGCAAAACTCTCATCTGCCCCTGTAAATAGGATGAAGTTTAACAAGGGCAAATGCAAAGTACTCCACTTAGGAAGGAACAATCAGTTTCACACTTACAGAATGCGCAGCGACTGTCTAGGAAGGAGTACTGCAGAAAGGGATCTAGGTGTCATAGTGGACCACAAGGTAAATATGAGTCAACAGTGTGACGCTGTTACAAAAAAAAGCAAACATGATTCTGATGCATGAACAGGAGTGTTGTGAGCAAGACAGGAGAAGTCATTGTTCTGCTCACTCTGTGCTGATTAGGCCTCAACTGGAGTATTGTGTCCAGTTCTGGGCACCACATTTCAAGAAAGATGTGGAGGAATTGGAGAAGGTCCAGAGAAGAGCAACAAGAATGATTAAAGGTCTAGAGAACATGACCTATGAAGGAAGATTGAAAGAATTGGGCTTGTTTAGTTTGGAAAGGAGAAGACTTGAGAGGGGACATGATAGTGGTTTTCAGATATGTAAAAGGGTGTCACAAGGAGGAGGGAGAAAAATTGTTCTCCTTGGCCTCTGAGGATAGGATAAGAAGCAATGGGATTAAACTGCAGCAAGGGAGGTTTAGGTTGGACTTTAGGAAAAACTTCCTAACTGTCAGGGTGGTTAAACACTGGAATAAGTTGCCTAGGGAGGTTGTAGAATCTCCATCTCTGGAGATATTTAAGAGCAGGTTGGATAGACATCTATCAGGGATGGTCTAAGCAGTGCTTGGTCCTGCCATGAAGGCAGGGGACTGGACTTGATGACCTCTTGAGGTCCCTTCCAGTTCTAGTGTTCTATGATTCTATGAAATGTTTAATTCAATCCCATATCAGCTTTTCCATTATTTTGCCTGGAAATTATGCCAGGTTAACTGGCCTATGTTACCCAAGTCATCCCACTTGTTCTTTTTTAATATTAACATTCTTCCAGGCTTCAAGCCAGCCCTGATCTTATTCTGATTTCTTTGGAAAAACATCTTTGGTTTTATATATATTTGATCCCATATACTTAAACGTATCTACTGCCTCTACAACTCATATGTTAATCATGATGTCCACTTTCATTCTGTGCTTTCTTTAGGCATGTCAACGTACAGGCATTTTTGTGTTCACCTCATAGAGGAATAGTCCATATTCCTCACTCCAACATTTATTGAATTGCATATGTAGTTGTGGCAAAGAACACCATATCATCAGCATATCTGAGGCCAGTCAAGATGTGTCCACCAATGGAAATCCCATTTCTTTCTGTTTTGTCAAAACTCTCCAAGGCTTTTCTCTTAATAAACTCTGCTTCTGTGTAAGAGGCTTGATCACAAAACATACCCTTGTCTCACACATTGGCTAGTAAAAAACCACTTGTTGTCTACTGCTGTTGGCACTATACTCCGTTGTTGGAAATGGAGACTTGTTCATTGAGATGCTTGAAATCCCTATATATGCCAGTATCCTGCAAAGTGGGATGTGCTGGATGATATCAAATGTTTTGGCATAGTCAATAGTCACTGGGTGACTGTGGTCTATATTTTTCAATGATGAGATGGATATTTGTGATTCAGTCATGTGTCAACTAGGCTCTGAAATTAGCTTGTTGTCAAGGAAGTTTTGCTTCTATCCTTCATTTCATGAAATCACAGAATATGCAAAATAGAACTTTGCTCATATGCAATATCAGGGTGATGGTACAAAATTGTACTCTTCTATGTTTCCTTTCTTTGTTTCCAATATCCAAACTAGAGCTAGTAAAATATTATCCTGATTATTTTTTATTTTACAATTATGTAAAATCCCGTATTTCAATGACACACCTAGAAATAAATATAAACTGACACTGAAAAAAATAATTAGTTGAGCCACAAGGATATACTCAAAGGCTATGTCTACACTGGCAAGATTTTGTGCAAAAGCGGCTGCTTTTGCACAAAATCTTGCCGCCTGTCTACACTGGCCTCGAGTATTTGCACAAGAACACTGACGTTGTAATGTACAAAATCAGTGCTTCTTGCGCAAATATTCTGACGCTCCCGCTCAGGGATAAGTCTTCTTGCGCAAGAGGCCAGTGTAGACAGGTAACATCAATTTCTTGTGCAAGAAAGCCCGATGGCTAAAATGGCCATCGGAGCTTTCTTGCGCAAGAGAGCGTCTACACTGGCACGAATGCTTTTGCGCAAAAGCAAATCTTTTGTGCAAAGGCACTTGCCAGTATAGACGCTCTCTTGCGCAAATACTTTTAACGGAAAAACTCTTCTGTTAAAAGTATTTGCGCAAAATCATGCCAGTGTAGACACAGCCAAAGTGTATAAACTGTGTGAATGGACAGTTGCAACTATTGTCTTTCCTTCCTATATGTGCTCCTCACTACTTTTTATCCCAACTCAGTTTATCATG
The DNA here is from genome assembly GCA_032595735.1 of Pelochelys cantorii. Taxonomy (NCBI): domain Eukaryota; kingdom Metazoa; phylum Chordata; order Testudines; family Trionychidae; genus Pelochelys; species Pelochelys cantorii. The sequence goes on from CM064331.1 coordinate 33,800,195, forward strand.
TTTATGAAACCAGATTCTCTCTCTCTCTCTCTCTCTCTCTATATATATATATATATATTTAGAGAGAGAGAGAGATGCACACACAAATACACACACAAAATGTATTTATCTTAGTTTTCAATTAATTTTGTAACATATTTAATTATATTTAATGGTTATGTTTTCCATTACTTGTCCAACTCTATGCCCAGCTTTTTCAAAATTCCCACATCTGCCTGTATCAATGCAAGTCATCTAATTCCTCATGGCAAAATGGTCAGGTCAATAAATACATACATACTGTGTAGTACATAAATAATGAGAAAATCAAGGCTAGGGTTGCTTTTTGTGTAACTTATGAGGGATAGATATTTTAAATTAGGTTTATTTATTCTATATGCTTTATTTATAAATGGGTTTGATACAAAATGGCTAAAATTCAAGTAAGAAGAATAAGAGTGATCTTAATAAATTGCATTGTTCAGCTGTGCTGGTACAAGCAGAGTTCTCCAAGGTATTTAATAAAGTAGGCCAGAGAACTCTCCTTTGTGGATAAAACTCTGTTGCAACTTCGGAGTTGTTGGTGAGTTAGATCTATTACATTATTAGCTCTGGGGTGAGGTCTCCCAATGCTGCTGAAATATGCTCAATTTAGATTCTATTCTATACCACTATGTCCGAATAATTTTATATCTATATATTTTTTTAATGCTTACCTGACTCGCTTGTTATTTTTTAAAGATTGCAAACCTCTTTTAAAAAGAATAGAAAATACATCTTCATATTGCATTTTGATTATATTTAATTAGAATAATGGAAGAGTTAGAAATAAGGTTAGCCCAGGAGGTTGTTATATTTATGCTTTTTCTCAATACTAGCACTTACTAAGAGAGCAGTAGCATTTAAACTAGAGTGGAGGAGGTTAAAGAATATAGGAGGAATGTTTGAGTATCTTAGGCTGTGTCTAGACTACAAAGTTCTATCCGAAAAAGATACGCAAATTGTAAACCGCAATTTGCATATCTTTTTCCACTTTTCTTCCGAAAAAGTCTTTTCCAACAATTGGCCTGTCTATACTGGGCCAAATGTCTGGAAAAAAAAGCCTCTTTTGGAAAATCCCTTCTTCCTCATAGAATGAAGTTTACAGGAATACTGAAAAAACGCTTCTGTTTTTCCGACGTACCCATAGAAGCTACCTGTTCTGTCAGTAAGGGGGAAATTTAGCTCCTCTCTATCATTGGAATGGGTCCTTGACAGTTGGTTCAGCTCCACAAGAAGGAATTGCATGAGGAAGAGTGAGCTCATACCCCTCCATTGTGTTCTGGAACACTGCTGGCTGTGAGCTGCCTCTACAATACTATGCAGGGAATGGGCATACCAGGATTCTAGTACCCGAGTGGCTTCTTGCCCATTGTATCTAAGGACAGAATTCACCATGATGCAAAAGGTCAATAGTAGGTTCATATATTGCTGAAGCTTTTAAAATAGGATTTCAGCAGTGCCATAGTCTTTGTGATGTAGATAAAGGGGAGCTGTATAACACATTTCCTCTCCTTCCTTCCTACCCATCTACACTGTGCTAAGATGGATTCTGAATATCATATTTGTCCTATATGAGTATTTTTCCATACTCATGTTGCATACATACTAATGGCATGGTACTAAGAACATGAATAGAATGGAATAAATTATTTCTCAATTGTCATTAGAAAGGAAACAATGGAAGAAAGCTATATAAAGGCTTTTCTTGCTCTAAACTCCAAGCTTTTGTCACATGATAATTCTTCACTTCCTGGTACGACCAATGGCCACTTCCATTTTTTTTTCCCTCTTCACACCATCCTCTTTTTGTCTTGTTTAAGTGAGGTTTGTTCTCTCCAGACAATGCTGATACTGAGTTCAAATCTTGATTCAACCCACAATGTCATACTTTCTCATATAGAAGGTGGGTCAAATTATCTAATTACCAGCTGACATTCTCTTTGTATCTTTGTCACCACGGCACAATAAGGTGGGTATTTCAATATCTGCTGAGCCTCAATTTAGACCTGTTTTGAACATACAAAAGAGCCTTAAGTGATCTGTCCACAGCATTGTAATACCAACCTTAGTTGGTACTTTGAAAACTCAAAGGCTTCACTAGATGAATAGCAAACTGTGGATGACAGCTCCTGTGGAGCCATTATTAAATTGCAGCAGTGATGACTGCATTGCTTTGGATTTAGATAAAAGACTCCATACAAGACAAATGGTAGGAGGACATCAAACAAGACTGTGTCCATGCAGTGACAGAAGCAATCCAATTGAAGAAGCTGTTGATTTCCCCAAGGCAACATACTATTTCTTCTTGAGTAATTTGTATTAAGGATCTAAAGATTGTATATTCATCTTCTATTTACACTTTTCCCTAAAAATACTGCTTCTAGTTGTCAAATGTAAGTCATGCTTACACTATTTGCTAGGAGGGAAATATCAATATGGGAACATGTTAATTATTTTGCATCTGGTTTTATTTAACCACAAGAGAAGTATGTTTAAAGGTTATAGATGCAGAGTTACAATCCATAATGATCAGATAAAAAGATTAGTCAGCAAATCGATAACATGCATACCACCAGGAAGCACTATGCACTCAAGGCAACAATGAATACAAAGGGTACAGATAAACATCATCACCTTTATTTAGATGAAAGCTGATTGTAGAGTACTTCCACTGTCTCATTAATAATGTACCAACCTTTTGGAGGCTTTGTTTGCTATACAAGCCCAATCCAGTCTCTTGAATAAATTTGAAAATGCGTACATTTTTATGTAAAACTACTGCATATAAAACCAGCATCTTGCTCTTTTATTGACTGTCACTTAGATACAAACTGTCACCAAGAGAAAGGCCTGATGTATTTGTGTAACTTCTTAAATTCTCATGCACAATTAAAAACCAGCATTTAGGCTAATTTAAACATTACCACTGGAAAAAATAATCCCAGCTATACATACAAAGATGCATTACTTCAGATTTACCAATCTTGAATTTTATTTGCTGCTTTGTTACCCAGTCACCCAGTTCAGTCAGATCTTTTGTCACTCTTTGCAGTCAGCTTTCAATGATGCTATCTTGAGTAAATTTTTATCATCTGCAAATTTCCCTCTCCCCACTTTTCCAGATCATTTATAAGTATGTTGACAGCACAGATCCCAGGACAGATCCTTGGAGGACCTCATTGTTTACCTGTCTCCATTGTGAAAACTGATAATTTATTCCTATCCTTTGTTTCCTGTCTTTTAACCAATTACTTATTCATGAGGGAATCTTCTCTCTTGTCCCACAACAGCTTCCTTTGCTTAAGAAATTTTGGCGAGAGACCTTGTGAAAGGCTTTCTGAAAGTTCAGGTATATTATATCAAGTGAATCACCCTGGTCCACACACTTTTTGACACCCACAAAAAATTCTAATAGATGGGTGAGGCCTGACTTCCCTTTAAAAAAGCCATTTTGACTCTTCCCCAACACATTTTGTTAATTTATGTGCCAGATAATTTTGTTCTTTTCTAGTTTCAACGAGGTTGCTTGGTGCTAATGTTAGGCTTGCTGACCTGTATAAGCCAGGACTGTCTCTGGAGTTTTTAAAAATACTATCATCTGTTACAGAGGTTGATTTCTGTGATAAGGTACATACAGCAGTTAGTAGCTTTGCAATTTCATATCTGAGTCCTTCGTTACTCTTAAGTGAATACCATCTGGGCTTGGTAAATCATTGCTGTTTAATTTATTGATTTGTTTCAAAGCCTTCTGTACTCAGACCTCCGTGTAGGTAGTTCCTAGGATTTGTCACCTAAAGAGAATGGCTGAGGTATTGGGCTCTCCCCATATTCTCTGCAAATGAAGACTGTTGCAAATAATTCATTTTATTTCCATGCAATGTTCGTGTCTTCCTTGAGTACTCACTTTAGTGCCTTGATTGTCAGTTGTTTGGCAGGCTACTTTAAAAAATAATATTTGTTTTGATGGGTTTAGCTGCTTTTTAGATTCATTCTTGGCCTTCCCTATTATACTTCTACACCTAACTTATGGTCTTTTCTATTTTCCTCATTATAATTTTGTATCCAGTTTATAAAGGATGCCTTTTTTCCTCTAACCATATCTTGCATTTATGTAATACATACACATACACTTATATAGGAGTGTGTATGCATGCACACATATTGGAATGGTTTAGTAGTATGATTTGAGCCATGATGAGCAATTTTAGGATTCTATGTAAGTTTTGTTCCACCAGGTTCTTCCATCTTCCTTTCTCTTACCCCCTTTTATTTAATCTCACAACTTCTAATTCTTATTTTCCTATCTTTGTTCAGTTCCCCTTCTGTAGCAGTCATTTTCACACTCTATCTTCTTTCAACATTTCTCAGCATTCTCATTCTCTTTCTTCATCTCCCCTGCTCACTTTTACTTTGTGCCTGTTTCCCTAGACCTCCCTTGCTAAATAAATATAGATTTAGAGGGATTTTAAAATAACAAAAGCGTTCATCTCTTTTATTCCCTCCTTACTCCCCCAAACTACCACTTCTTTGTACCTCAGATTCCTATAGCAGCATGTTTTGCCTAGCATGCCTTCCCACTGGAATTACCACCACAACTCAAAATGATAGCTTTCTTTGCCCTATTTGTCAGCATTACAGTTCCCTAAAATCAGGAGCCACTTTCAAATGGTCTTAGAGAAGGGCCAAAACTAGAATCTTTTCTCAGTTACTCCTCTCAAACTTTGATGGTTCCTAGATCAAAACAGAGCTTTGTAAAATTATACCCAAACAGCAAAAGTTTTATAAAACTAACCTATGGGCGTCCTCAGCAAACAATATGCTACTTGGCTGATGTAATGTGTGTGCATGTGTGCCTCTGGGCTACTGGCAGTGGTGTCTTCATTTTCAGTATTCATTTTCAGGGATATTCTGAGCAGTGTATAGGACAATCTAAAAACTGAGTTTGTTCTGAACAGATTCATTGAAAAAAACAGGTTTCAATATGCTAAACTTAAAAATAGCTTCAATAATGTCTAATCTGTGATTCCTGCATGGCACTGATAATTAGAACTAAAACAAACAAACAAAAAAAACCCCCACCAAAAAACCCCACAGAAAACTAACATGATTGATCTCAGTGAAAACAGTTTTGTTTTGTTCTCTTAAAGCTATTCTCAGAATACCACTTTGCATGATTACTTGCAGTATTTTTCCATTTCTATTTTAGTTTTCAAAAGTGGTGTGTAATGATTAGCTTGGTTTGTCTGTAACTGAAATAATGTGGAAGTGTAATGGGAGGGAGGGAGAAAAATGGGTAACCCCTTAAATGTTATTTTCACTTTCTTTTTTGTTATTGGCCAAATCCGTATATTTTTCATACATAGACAAAGCCTTCTTCTTTATTACAGAGCTTTTTCTTTTAATTAGCTCCTGGCTTCTGCTGCATCATTTTTCCTCTGGTCAACAGGGTGGAATTTACAGTCTCTTCTGAGCATACTAAGAATGCTCTGTCACTGATTAGCCAGCAGGAGAAAGAAGAGCTGGACCAGTTTCCTCTCTCGTCCAAATACCTAGCATCTGATTTTTAAAAGTGCTGAGCACCCCCAGTTCCCATTGTCTTCAGCTGTGCTTATGAGTGCTCAGCATCTATGAGGATCAAGCCCCCAGGGCATCCCCTCTCCACAGTGTATCCCATGAGCTGAAGGTCTTGAAGCTGCTTGCACATTTGCATTACATGCATAACAGCACCCCTGGGAGAGCTCTACTGGGTTTCCTCTTACAATAATACTCTTTTCCATAAGCATGAAGGACTATGAAAGCAAAATGAATACCCCTAAGAAACCTTTTCCAAACTGGGGATTGTTTGTGAAGTAATAGTGTACTTTCTGTTCCTTGTAAAATTGTTGTTGTATTGATAACATTACTTGCTATTATGAGGTGAATTTGTTATGTGACTATATTCTGTTAGGTTTTTTTTTTTAATTTTCTTGACATCCCAGTCCCTTTCTGCAGAACCTTACCTCTTTAGATTCTTCTGGTCTGCAGATTTAAAAAGAAATTTGCTGTTTGTGACAGGCTGCAAAGCCTCTGCAGGTTTTTCTCAGAAAAAAACCACAAAGCCAGTGTCAACTGCAGGTCTCAATAGCATATGTTGATTCCACACTACAAAGTCACTTTAAATCCCCTAGTCCCTCATTTCCCCTCCCCTAGAGGAATCAAACCAAACAGGAAACAGCTTACATTGTCAAGATCTGGAAGCTTGTTGTAAGAATAACTAGTTCTTGACATTTGAAATTACTCTGGTTCAAACATTTTTTGATCTTTCATATTAGCCATGTGTCTTGAGAAATAAAAATATGATAATCAGAAAGTACATAATTGGGTTCAGGGCATTCTCTGGTCACTCTCACTGGCTCTAGAGATAAAGGTACTTTGAAAGATTACACACAGATACCTGGAATTTATTCGGCACTGACTGTGAAATGACAGATCTTTTTTCTTAATTACACCAGCTATCAGTCTAACACCTGTAGTTAACCATTCTTTCTTGAAGAATCTTTTCTGATATATTTTATTGTTCTACCAGACACTTGGCGACAAAATGGCATATGGATGTTAAGATGTTTATTACTGCAGAAGTAAAGTCTGATTTTAATCTCACTGCTTATTTTACATAATTGACTGAAAGGTTTGAGGGAGTGGCCACAGAAGGGACAATCACACTTTTGCAAGCACTGAGGACTGGAAGCTACTTATTTTCATTGTTTGCCCAGAAATGCATATTTCTGTAAACCAACCTGTGCAACTTTCTATTAGATATTTTAGGGAGTAATGTAAGTTATTATGTAGCCTGGCCAACCCCCTGTGAATCGATGTAGCAGTGCTGGCAGCAGTCCCCAGCGTTGTCTTTTGACAGCAATTCTAGTTCCCTGCTGCCCAGTCCAAGACCATCTCTCGTTAAACCTCCATGAGTACCCTTGCTGCTGCAATGAATCATACACAGAGGGCTTCACACAAGCTGGGTTTATTGAGCTGTATTATAGGAAAATATATCTCAGATGGCCCCACTGCAGCCAAAACAATCTGTCATTTTTAATTCTTTCTGTCACCTCATTAGGTATACAGCAATACTGACAGTAAAAAAACAAAAACCTGAAACATTTCCACCCCTCTTTTTGAGAGTTTACCATAAATATGAAGACACAAAATCATTCATCGACCAAATATACGTGCTTTGGTACTGTATATTACAAAATGAGACCTAAATGGTCTCAGAAGATATATAAACGAATTAAAAATAGCAGTGCTTCAAGGCATCATATTATAACATAAAAGGTTTTCCCTAAAAACTTGAAAAAGCTGATTGTAATTATTTTCCACAGACACCCTACCCATACACTTAAAGGTTCCCACCTCACAAGGTAATCTTTACAAATCTCTGAAGAGATGCCATATCCCTGTCTCCTCCTAAGTCTGAATGTGTGTTTTCATCAACAGTTAATATTTTATGTGAATACTGTGGAAACATTTTATCAAGGCCAAGTATGTGTCTTAAGACAAAATTGTACTCAACACCAAGTATTTATCCTGTACATATGTATGATAGTGAAGGAAACCTTGGCTAATCTTCTGTGAAAATGAAAAGCCTATTTTTTCCTTCCTCAAGCTTGCTTGTTTTCACATTAATGCATTAAACTTGTATTCCACTGGAAGCTGCAGAGAGTATATTTTGAGGACTCTGATAATTTTTGCAGTAACACACTGAGTTTGTGATAATAATGTTTATGCACAGATGTAAAGAATGTGCTGACAGATTAAAAAGGAGTCAGGCTGTGTTTGCATAATGTTCATTTTTATTTTTTTTTAAAAAGTCATTCTGCACCTAACTATGAACAGCTTTGTCAGAATGGAACTAGCTGACAGTATATTGCAATTCCCAAAGCCCCTCCCTCTCCCCCTGGACTAATTCAAAAATTCAGGTGATGGACATGTCAGAGAATTGCAATCTTTTATTTTTATAGCCATTAGAGATTTCTCTTTAAATGATTGCCTTTCCAATACTAAATAAAAAAAAATCAGGCCAGACAGCAGTATAAAATTCAGAATGTATGCAGGATATAGAAGGGAATGCCAAATTATTTCAAACCCAGTGATGAAGACAGCGATAGACCTTCTTTACACATATTCAGTGAAATTCCAGCTGTACTGAGGAATTCAGTACTGTTCCCAGGGGGTGTGCTAAATGGCAGTCTTGGTATTAATGTGGCATATGGCAATTGGTATCAGCTGTTTCTCAATATGATCTTATGGTATTTTAAAGCTAATTGGTGTACTGGAAACTCATATTGCTTTGCACCATGCCATAGCATGGGAAGAGACTCCAGGTAATGCCGCTTGCTTCTGATTTATCAAAGAAACTCCCCTGACCAATGCTAGCAGCAAGCTACAGCATCCCTAAAATCCAAGGAACTCTACTGATTTGGATGGAAACACAAAAATAAAGAACAATCAGGAGAAAATCAGGAGAGGGGGGTAGGGAGGGCATCTTTTGGAAAGTTGAAGCACATAAAAAAGATACATTCCAGACTCCACCTTTGGAAAATGGAGAACAGAAAGCAATCCCTATCTGACCTACAGGATCCTACGTTCAGCAGTACTAGATATTGCCCATTTGTTGCTTCTTTTTGGGAAGTGACCAAAGGAGAAATCCAAATAATTGGAAGGTATTTATGACTTCTGTTTTTTTATTCATCTGTTCTCTTTAGAATACGTGATGCTAGAATGATATGAAAAGTGTGTTCTTTTTACTAATCCTGAGTCTCTTTGTTTCAGGCAGTAGGTCAATGTTGATGGCATTTGATTTTCCATATTGAAATACAGATTTTTCTTAATTTCAAAAGTGGCCTCTGAATTTTAAAGTTTTTTGAGCATGTGTGTTAGATTTTCATATACCAACCAAGTACTTAAACATCTAATTTAATAATTTACACGTCTTAAATTTGAGAGTTAGATATATAATTTGCTAGTATAACAATTCACATAGATGTCTCACCAAAACTATTTGCAAAAGCCCTTTGTGAGTTTAAAAATGAATATTCTAAGCATGTGATAATTTACATGGGCAAAACTACATTTCCAAGAAATCCATAAACATAGTGGACAACCTAAAATCATTTTGAGAATCTTCCCTTAACTGCTGGAAGAACTGAGGAGAGAAGAAATAGGAAGGACGTGCAGGGAAACGAAGAACATTCCTGCCACAGTAGTTTCATAAATCCAAATGAGAGACTAAAAGCAGGTGTGCTTTGTCAGAAGGTGGGAGCAAAGGAAACTGAATGTTTGACTTAAAAACATGCCAAAATAGAATTAGCAGTGATTGTTTGACAATGGATGCATTCATGAATGCACTGTCAAGGAAAGTATACTCATCCCTTACAGACATATGTCTGATTTTCCAAGGTTCTCTGAATCCACAATATGTATAAAATACAATGGGAATTGCAGATGCTGAGCATCTTTCAGAATCAGGCCATGAAACGGCCACACAGTCTGTTTCAACTGCAACCTACATTTAGAATCACTTGAAGCTGTATAAAAGGGCTTCTTAAAAGTGGTTCTGTTTGGACCATGGAAAGAATAAGTTGTACAACATGTTCACAAAAGCCGCTGAAGTAGCTGGTAATTGACAGAGTTAATGAATTATGTTAAGCAGGTACAGTACAGAAGAAGCTATCCCCTACAGAGTGATTGGCCACTTGGGAAATACTGTGACAGTTGCCTTTGTGGAAAAATAATGTGGTACTCTTTCTTTGCCAACTCCTATCTATGATGAGATACTCCCCACTAGCGCACACACGTAGACTTTCACATGAACAAATATGGACTAGCAGCTGGCATTTGAGGGGAAAGAGAAAGCTACAGAAAGGGAAAGAGATGTAGTGGCTACATATAGAACAGCTTTTTCCCAGAATCCTCATGTACGTTATTGATTACCAAAAACTAATATGTTGACAGAGCTTTCTATATAGATGACTGGCCACATTCTTCCCTCACACACCGAAGACTGGATTTGCATGAGAATAAATGAAGGCAGAGTTTAGCCTGCTGACTTGTTTGTAAGTTGCACAATTTACCACATTTACAATTATTTTTAGAAATTTCTAATAATAATCTACTATCTTGCAATGCCAGTTCCCAGCAAACAGAACACTGAATTTAAACTCCAAAAGGTATTTTAGAGTCATACTGATTTCATATTATCTCAATATATGTAATGTGAACATTAACTTTGAAATGACAGGGTTGAGGCTTTGAAATACATAGGTCAAGCTAATGATAACCACTGGGCAAGAAAGACACCTACATAATGTTGTCTAACAAAAAATTATTGGCTGCATCAGTTTGGTTTGGTTTTAAAATATTCTATGATTTGGCTAGACTATCTCAGTGTTTTACTTAAAACATCTTAATGGAATGGTTGGATTTTCTTGGCCATCTGGGCTCAAAATGTAGCTAATCTTCGGATGTCTCCTAAATCTTTTAGAGGCCAGCAGTGTGTTATTTGGATATACTATCACTGGCCAAAAAAAAAAAAAAAAAAGCAGATGAAGTTTTTTTTAACGTTTTGGGGATTATCACTCTTGATTTTTTCTTTGTTATTTAGACTAAGTTGAGAGGGTTGTTCAAAGGAAATAACTCTTTGGACCTTTGAGTATTTAGATGTATAGTTAGTACTATCAGCTTTGTATAAACTCAGGATAAATACATATGTAGAACCAAAAATAACTCTTTTCAAAATGTATTCTGTAAACAAAGCCACCACAAGAAGTTAACTGAGAGGATCATGCTATTGTTTTAGAAAATAACAATATTTTGAGATAGAATCAATACTTAGCAAAGATCTCGGGATGTAAACAAAGCAAATAATAAGCATTTCACAACAAGCATCTATTAATGACAAAAACACAGAAAGGGAGAAGGAAAATGAATGGAATTACTTGTTGATTATACTAAAGATTTAGATTTACAAAGATCATGATCTCTTGACCCAATCTTTCTCATGGATGTAAGTTTTGTATAGTCGTTTATTATGCTGTTATCAAGAACAGTAGTCTGGACATTAAAATATTTTCAGCATAGCTGGTCACTATTGGGATTTGAAAATTGCTTCCTTACAATTTATTAGGGACCACAGTTTAAAATACTTTTGTACCCAGAGAATCTCAGATGATGCCATTAAGACTGCACAAAATACCACAAAAATACCAAGAGATCAAGCCAAGTAGCAATTATCTAAAGCATTTTTTTGGTATCTACCCAGATTTTTCTTTGGGGAGTGCTAACTCAGTAAATGATCACTATACATAAACAAAGCATTGGCTATAACTCTGGAAAGAACCTAAAATCTTTTCTAAAGTGTTTTGCTTTGTTTGATAAAATAGTCTTTGGGGATGTGCTAATGGACAAAAGCTAAAGATCCAAAGAAAGGGAACTTGATCCATTTGAAAGAGGAGAGAAGGCTGAAGAAAGCAAATGTAAAAAATTGCTGGTGCTCACTCAAATAATGCTGACTTCCTCTTGTAGGTCATCTCACAGGTCCACCTTATACCTCGTAATAGTGTAATTAAACAGGGCTGATGTTTATGCTAGCATGAATTTTGTCTGGAACCCACCAATGATAAGTAATATTCAGAGTCTGAATCTTGTGTATTGCTTCAAAATTGCAAGGTGCTGTATTGTCATATAAACCAACACCAGAATAGGGCTTCTAAGCTATTAGCAATAATGATAAAGATTCATAAACATTGCAGTGGTATATTGTATCTTCAAGGCACTGTATGAACATACTTATAGTACAGCTGGAAGGTAGGTGTAATTAAGTGCTGCATTTAACATGTAGCTGCAAATTGTGTGTGACTGAGGGAGAGAAATGTATTGAATTGTATAATTAATTTTAACCAGTCCTCTTGGTTACAAATTGGTCAGTATGATGGGTAGATCACAGAGGCTAGCAGGGAAGAGGTTAAGGTTTTCTTTTCAATTAAAAGGACTGCAATTTCCTGCCCTACGTGCAGGCATTTGAAGGGCAGCAAGGCTGGACCAGTTTTGAATATTTCATTAATTCCTTCCAGTATATAAAGAAGTAATGTGTGCATTCTCTGAGTTGGCTTATTTGTTAAATGGAGAACAATATTTAACTGCCTTCTAAGGTAGGGTCTGAGGTCTTGCTCAATAATTAGGGCTTTGAAGTCCACAGAAATATAACAGGTCAGTGAAGGTTAGACTAACTCCTTGTTTTCTTGTGCCCAGATGAGTGCTCTTCCCTTAGGCAAGAATCTCACTTGTTCATTGCCTAACTTGGCAGTACAATGGAACTGATGGGCCAAAGAAAATACAATTCTGCAAAATATGGTTCCCTTGAACATTTTAGCAGCAGTTTCCTTGCCCTCTCTGGAACTTGACTGAATTATGTTTCAGCCATTTTCTCTGGCTTTGATGGAATCAAGCTAGGCCCTATAGTTATGCTTCAGATTTTGGCTGAGAAAAGTTGCGGTGGACAACTATGCCTGCACAAGTAAGTTCGAATTTTCTATATATATTCATCCTCAAGAAATGTGTTAGAAGGATGCACTAGAGATGCCACAGGCATTTTACACAGAAATATTCTTTTGAGGCATGGAGCTGGGTAAAAAAAGTATAGTGGAGTTAGTACACTGAGAAATACCAACCTATCAGGATGCCTGGGGAAAGGACAACATTACTACTGAAACAACATTAATTAGTATAATATTGTTGGACATCCCTGTATAATTCTGTCCTGAAAACAATGAGACTGACTTTTTGAGAAGAAATAGAAAAATGTCTGTCCTGGTCAATCTGTTGTGGACTTGGAAGAGTTAGAGAGAAGATACCAAAAGACACTAATAAAAATTATTACCACTTTCAACCTTTAACCTTTCCTACAAGAGGCCTTACTCATCCTAATGAGGCTCAAGACAAGAAAAATCCAATGTTTTAAACTTATTACTCAAAACAGTCAGTCACAGCAACAACTGAAAAGTACAGGTTGAACCTCCCAAATCCAGGATGCTCTGATCTAGTAATACCTGTGATCTGGCAGAGCTACGGATGTTGCTGGACCAAAGGGCCCTGGAGCCACCTGAGACAATGGAGAGGCTGGGGAGCCCCAGCTGGGCCAGGCGACATCTGGGGGGGGCCTGTTAGAGACCTGGTGGCTCTGGCCAGGAACTCTGGGAAACCCCCAGTGGCAGTGGGGCTGGGGTGACCGAACAGCCTCTGCCAGGGAACCCCTGGCTGAAGCGGGGCTGGCAGAGGTGGGCATCCCCAGCTGGGGAACCCACGGAATCCCCAGTGGCAGTGGGGTGGGCCTAGCAGCAGGGCAGGGTGGCTGGGTGGCCCCAGCCAGGAACTCCTGGGAACACTCTGTGGCAGTGGAGCCAGCAGCAATCAACTGGATCCCATGGGGAACCCCGGGAGACCATGGGGCAGTGGGCAGGCAGCAGGGTGAGGAGTTCTACCCAGCCAGCATTAGCAGGGCCAGAGATAGGTCAGGGAGCCCCAAGGACAGGAACCTCAGTGGCAGCCAGCAGGGAAGCACTGACCTTGACTGGCCTGGCAAATTCCTTGGTCTGGGACAGCTCAGGTCCCGAGGGTGCCAGACCAGAGAGGTCCAACTTGTAATTCAAAAGTAAGGGAGTGTTTGTTTTGTCCTTTCTTTCCAATAGAGTTAGTTCCCTGTCGTCATCAGGATGTATGCCTGCTCTGTGTCCAAGTAAGTTGTCACCATCTCCATCTGCTCCTCCAGTTCAGTAATGTGGCCTCAAGATGCAATTATTGGTCTCTAAGGGCATGTCTACGTTAGGAAATTATTTCAAAATAACTTATTTTGAAATAATAACTCCCAAAATAACCGTTTTGAAACAGTGCGTCCACACTATAGAGAAGCCTCAAAATTAGTCCGAGGTGGGCTCCCTTAATGTGGATATGCTACCTCAACTTAGAGCCCCAAGAAGCACTGGGGAGTAATTATTTTGAATGACTTTGTGTAGTAGTTATTTCGAAATAGCAGCAGTGGAGCATCCACACTTCTGCTATTTCAGAATAACTATTTTGAAATAAGCATTATTCCTCATGGAAAGAGGTGTAGTTATTTTGAAATAACCAGTCCCTTATTTCAAATAACAGGCTTGGTAGTGTGGATGCTCCTCTTGTAATTTCGAAATAAGAGGGGTTATTTTGAAATAACTCACTAGCATAGACCTGGGCTAAGGATCACAACCTCTTTGTACCACATACATGCATATGAAACTCTAGCCTTCCATAGGTTATATGTTTCATAAAAGACTAACAATTCATGTGGCAAAACTGTATAGTACGTTTGGCTAGATTTCATGATACTTTACATATAAACTATCTCATAATCTGTGTTCAAAAGGCACTGGACTTAGCTGAGCTTCACCACATTTTCATGTTTTCAGATAAACAGGGAGTGAACCAAAACTTGTTAAAAAAAAAAGGCTCAGGCAAAAAACTTTACATATTGAGTCCCGCCAAGTTTTAGTAAGAGAGATGTTCGGATCAACAGTTTTATCGTGCAACATCTCAAATTCTGTTACTCCTTCATGGAATCAAAAGGCTGTACGTTTGAGTATGAATTCTCCCTCGGTGCAGGCCATCTTATAGATACAGTGGCCTCTCTTTGAAAGTGTGATGGGCTCTCTAGCCCTCTGAGATTTCTCTTTAGAGGCTTGGAAAATCTTTCACATATGTCAGGGACTGCCATCTTGGAGTCTCGTGGGCAGGAATCCTGGTAACCATAGAATCATAGAATCCTAGGGCTAGAAGAGACCTCAGGAGGTCATCGAGTCCAGATCCCTGCCCAGAGCAGGACCAAGCCTAACTAAATCATCCCAGCCAGGACTTTGTCAAGCTAGGACTTAAAAACCTCTAGGGATGGAGATTCTACCACCTCCCTAGGTAACCCATTCCAGTGCTTCGCCACCCTCCTAATGAAATAGTTTTTCCTAATATCCAACCTACACCTGCCCCACTGTAATTTGAGACCATTGATCCTTGTTCTGCCATCCGTCAATACTGAGCACAGCCTCTCTCCATCCTCTTTGGAACATCCCTTCAGGAAGTTGAAGGCTGCTATCAAATCCCCCCTCAGTCTTCTCTTCTGCAGACTAACTAAGCCCAAATCCCTCATCCTCTCCTCGTAGGTCATGTGCTTGTTACCCGGAAGGCTGAGGTAAACAATTGCTGTGGGCAATTAATTAAAGCCTAATGCGTCTTCCCCACAGAAGCCAGATTCGACCTGGTACCCGTATCTATCACCGGTGAACAGTTAGTCACAAATCAGGTCTGAGATGAAATTTAGGGCCAAACCATATATTTTAAGAATGTGAACACATATCAATCAACAAGAAAACAGTAAATGTCCCACCCTAACCCAGAAGAAAGAGGAGATAGGAAAGATCCCGTATACAGAAGGGTTATACTTTACAAAAGGTTCGAAGGCGGTGATAGATGCCTGCGACCTTCTACCTCGTGGTTAATTTGAAGCCGTGAGGGAGGACAGCAGGGAGATCCCCCTAATCATTTTTGTTGCCCTCTGCTGGACCTTCTCCAAAGCATCCACATCCTTTCTATAGTGGGGGGGCCCAGAACTGGACACAGTACTCCAGATGTGGCCTCACCAGTGTCGAATAAAGGGGAATAATAACTTCTCTATATCTTCTGGCAACAACTGTCATAGAAGTTGTAAGAACTTCCTTTTAGAAGGTTTTTTTTCCAAATAAAAACAAAGCTGCCTCCAAGATTTGCATTTCATATTAAAGACTAATTCTCTCCTTTAGGCCTAGCCCAAGTAACTCAACTGGATGTGGGGGAGCTTAGTGAAAGCAAAAGGAGAGGAAATGTTCCCAGTAAACTGCAGATAAGGGGGCTACTCCAGTTTAACAGTTGATATAGGCTCCATAGCTCTTATGCATCTCTTTTGTGGAGGAAGCAGGACCAGACGTTCAGCATATAAGGTATTGGGGTTGGTTTCAGACAACTCTTGCTTTTCTTTCCTTTCTAGTAATGGATGGCTGAAGTCTGAGGCTACGTCTAGACTTCGAGCTTCTTTCAGAAGAAGCTTTCCCAGAAGAGATCTTCCGGGAAAGCTTATTTTGAAAGAGAGTGTCCACATAGCAAAAGTACAATGAAAAAGCAATCTGCTTTTTTGAAAGATAGCATCCACATTGATTGGAAACTATCTCACATTTAAGTTGTGATTAGTTTGGATGAAATGGCCACCAGGGCATCTGTGTTATTTTCTGGAGGCCTCTTCTTTCGAAAGAACTCCCTCTTCTGCATCCACACATGCCTTTTTCCGAAAGAGTTTTTTCAGAAAAAGGCTTCTTCCTTGTAGAATGAGGTTTACCACCCTTGGAAAAACCCCTCTGTTCTTTCAACTTTCTGTTGAAAGAGCTCAATGGCAGTGTGGACGCAAGTATTGTTTTTCCTGAAAAATGGCCATTTTTCCAGAAAAACGCTGCAGTGTAGACGCATCCTGAGACAGACTCATCTTCCCATTTTCTGCAGCTGACATTTGATCATAAAGGCCTTAGACCTTCAAGTATTTCCACCTAAGTTAGCACAGCCCTACACTGGAACAGGAATTTTCCCACACAGATCAGATGGCAAGATGAGGGCTCTGTACAAAAGCACAGGAAAAAGTGCCTGGGCATGTGGCTGTGGCGTTCTGTACAGCAGGACAGAGGTGTATCTGGCAGACCTGTGTGTGTTTCATGGCTGTCTTTTAAATGTGTTTTATGTGGCTTTAATGCAAAGGAGAGCAAAAATAAAGCCTGTCCCTCAGTATGCAGTGCTTGGCTCTCTATTTCCTTCTAACACCGTGTGTTTCAATAAATCATAATTACACATACAAAATCATCAACTAAATTTGGACAAGCAATTAGCAGTCTAATTATATTTTGATTGTAATTGAGTACTTAAACCAATGACCACATGTCAGCCCCAATCCCACCCCGTCATTTGTGTGTTCTCTCTCTTATGAATGCAGTTGTTTCCTCACTCTTGAGTACCTCCTGTGGAAATGTTCACAAACTGCACTGGTAAATGCCATTCTGTGTCCACTGAGGCATCCAATTCTACCCAGGCAGCACAAATGTGAACACTGAATCTTATTATTAACTTTACAGTAGTGCCTAGAAACCCCATCTGAAATTGGGCCCCGTTGTGCTGGGTGGTCTTTGTACACTTAGTAAGAGACAGTGCCTGTCCCAAAGAGCTTATGTAACCCACGTGACTATTAGGGAGATACCTTTTTCAAGAGCTCTAGAGAGAAGGGGAGAGAGGAGCGAGTAGTCACTGCAAGTAAGTACCCACACAAGTAGCATTCCATATCCAACAGTTTCTAGAATTGGGTGTGGTACTTTGGGCATGTGCAATGGGTTCCCTTTAGGCGGACTCAGATTCCATTGAAGTCTAGATAGCTACTGTACAAAAAGGACAAGTGACCTTCCTGGTTTGGAAGACACAGTTACAGGATCAGAAAGCAGGTGGTTTCCCCAAACTCTGAAGGGCTTTGCAGCAAGTTGGTCCAATTTTTTAACATTTGAACACAGGGAAGCAGTGTCAGTCATAGAAAGAGGAAATTGGAAGGGAAAACTAATTTCTTTTATTTTAGTTGTACATCTTGAGTGTTATCTAGGTTTAGCCAGCATGATTCACTTACTCCTTTCTTATTTAAATGTGATTATGGGGAAAGAGCCGCTTATATTTTGCGTTTCCTAGTTTTGTATATTTCTTTTCACAGGTTTTTCATTTGCATACTTAGTAGTGCTTAGTTGGCTAATTAGTTAGCTCACTGGCTAACTGAGGGAGTGTCTACACAGCAAAGTTATTTCAGAATAATTACCATTATTCTGAAATAACTATGCGAGTGTCTACACAGCAATTCCACTATTTTGAAATAATTTTGAAATAACGGACAGCTTATTCCAACTTCTGTAAACCTTCTTCTATGAAGAATAACACCTATTCCAAAATAGCTATTTAGAAATAAGGCGTGTGTAGACGCTCCACTTCTGCTGTTTCAAAATAACCCCTCACCAGGGCCATTCTAAGTTATTCCTCCTGGGGCTCTAAATCAAGACAGCACATCTACATTAGGGAAGCCTGCCTCGGACTAATTTTGAGACTTCCCTGCAGTGTAGCAGCGCTATTTTGGAATAAGCTATTTCGGAATACTATTCCGGAATAGCTGATTTCAAAATAAGTGTGCAGTGTAGACATACCCTGAGTGATTCTGCTGTCCTGCTGAGGAGAAGAGTCTGCCTAGAGTCCAATGGGACAGTTCTTCAAGCAAAAGGAGGGAAGATACTATTGCAGTGCATTGACTCAGCAGACTGTATAGAGTTGATGAACCATGACTCCAACTGAGACTCAGTGAACTCAACCTATGCTTTTGAAACTCTGAATTACTTCTCACTGTGTATTTGTGGGGACTAATCTGTTTAGATTTAATTTGTTTCTTTGGTTTACATATATGCACAACTGTGAAGATAATGCAGATGGACAATGCAGTAGCTTTCTCATGTAGTAGAAATTAATCTGTTAATTAGTATTATTTTTTTTATTGTGCTAGGATTTTTATAAAGACACTTGTTATTTCTTAAATATATTCCTTTCATTCTTTTTAGATTTGACTGAGAGGAAGTTGGCTATGTGCAATCCTTGCTGAAAATCTTCAGAGATTGAATTATGGGTCTCCATGGGCTTTTCTGTAGTTGTGTTTTAGCACAAGGTGAAGAGTGGGTGATGTAAACTCTAGCCCATCCCTAAAGTTACACTTACACTTTAAGAAGAAAAATTTGATAAAGGAAGTACTATGATCTCCACTTTACAAATGAGGGACTGAGACATAGGGTACATCTACATTTCAACTAGCAGTGTGTTTCCCAGCTTGGGTAGACACACACATACTCATTCCGCTCAAGCTAGGACACTAAAAACAGCAGTGTAGCTAGGGGTAGTCCAGGTCTCAGCACAGACTAGCTGCCTGAATACAAAGCTGCCTGGACCCTCTTCATATATACTCGGGCTGGTAGCCTGGACCAGCGCACCCAGATGCGCAGCTATTTTTAATGCAGTAGCTTGAGCAGAAGTAATGCTCCTGTCTCTGTGATCTGAGAAGCTAAGAAGTTCCAGCTGCAGTGTCAATATACCTACAGACAGACATGTCCATGATAACACAGGGGCTACATCTAGACTTCCCCCTCTTGCGCAAGAGAATATGCAAATGAGGCAAAGCGGTGAATATCACTGCACCTCATTTGCATACTTAATCAGCCGCCATTTTGCACAAGGGGCTTTTGCGCAAAAAGGAGCTGTCTACATGGCTTCTTTTTGCGCAAAATCCCCCTCTTGCGCAAAAGCCATTCTGCCACTTTTTTTCAGGAAGAACGCCCCTTGTGCAAGAGGGGGGGTTTGTGCAAAAAGGAGACATGTAGATGGCTCCCTTTTTGCGCAAAAGCCCTTGCGCAAAAATGGTGGCTTATTAAGTATGCAAATGAGGTGTGGCGATATTCACCGCTTCGCCTTATTTGCATATTCTCTTAGGCAAAAGGGAGCAGTCTAGACATAGTCTAGGAATCTGGAAGAGGCAGGAACCCAGATCTCCTTGGCCTACTCCAGTGTCTTAACCTTCCTCTCAACACATTAATCTCTCATATTATTTGTGATACACACACACACACACGCATATATATATATATATATATACTAGCTGGAGCTACCCGGCATTGCTCAGGAAACCGGAGGAACAAAATGTAGAAAAACAGTAGTCCATTATCTTTTTTGGAATGGTAGAAAAGTTGCACTGATTTCTATCGGGATTAAAATATAGGTCTGCGTCATCCCCTGGGTGGAGGAGAAGGTGGAAGGTGTGCCCCAACTTGCACCCGGAGCTGCAGGTGCCGTGGGGGGCAGGGCGGGTGCCCGAGCCATTGTGCGCGTGGGGGTTGGGGCAAAGCATGCCGGCCCGGGGGGGAAGGGGGGAGAAAGAGGGTCACTTATGTAACCTCGCGGGCGGGAGGGGGCGAATCCCAGACGGCGCTGGAGGCTGCAGGCGGCGGGCATAAGACCTAGGGTGGGAGGGGTGGTCCCTGCAGCGCAGCGCAGTGCAGAGGGTTACTTTTTTATTTTTACAGCTTGAGCTCAGGCCCAATAGGGTCCAAAAGTACCTTAAAACCTTCTCCTGGATGCAAAGTTTGGTTGCGGTAGCTCTTATAGGGTATGTCTACACAGCAAAGTTATTTCAAAATAACAGCCATTATTTCGAAATAACTTTATTAGTGTCTACACAGCCAAACCGCTATTTTGAAATTAATTCGAAATAGTGGAGCGCTTATTTCAAATTTGGTAAACCTCATTCCATGAGGAATAACACCAAATTCAAAATAGCTATTTAGAAATAAGTGCTGTGTAGACACTTATATCGAAATAGGGGGCCTCCAGCCTTCCCAGGGTGCCCTGGTGGCCACTCCAGCCTCAACCAAGAACACTCCTCTCCCTCCCCCCTCCCCAGTACCCTTAAAGGGGTAGACTCTGGCCACAGTGCCTGTGCCAGCTCCAAGCCTGCCAGCCCAGAGCCAGCAGTCACTGCCCCTGACCCAGTGGCTCCAAAACATGAGCCAGCAAGCCACTGGCAGCCAGCCCTCCACCACTCCCCAGGAGCACTCTGCCAGCTCCCAGGAGCCTGCCAGGGCCCGGAGAAGGTGGGCGCCTTCCTGGTCCAGGATGGAGATCATGGACCTTATTCAGGTTTGGGGAGGATGCCCCTAGCGTCCATGATCTCTGCACTAGACGGAGGAACGCGTCCGTCTATGGCAAGATTGCTGCCAGCCTGGCCACCAAAGGCCACATGCAAACCCAGGAGCAGGTTTGCATGAAAATCAAGTTGGTCCAGCGAGACCCCCAACCCTGAGCCTTGAGCTTCCCCTCCCCCTTCTTCCTCTTGCTTCCCCCTTCCAGCTCCCTCCTCCCAGGTTTCCCCCTCCCCTCTGCCACACTCTCTTCTCATCTCTCCCACCTCCTTTCCACAATCTCACCAGAGTTTCATTCCCCCCCTGCAGTTTTGTTTAATAAAGAGAGTTTGTGTTTATGAAAATACATGTATTTTATTTGATATCAGGAAGGGGGGTTAGGGAGGGGTAAGTGGAAGGACGTGAGGGAGGAATGAGGCACAAGCCCCCAGTGGGGCAGACCAGGGAGGCTTTTAGTGCTCAGGGTGGTAGCTCTACCGCAGGGCCTCCTGGATACTGACAGCTCCCCGATGGACCGCCTGGATGGCAGCCTGCAAAAAGTGCAGCCAGGCTCACAGCAACGTGTCCATGAGAAGCACCAGAGTGCCCAGGGGCAGCTCTGGCTCCAGGCTGAAGAGTGCTGTGGTGTCCCGAGTGAGGGCAACCAGAACACACAGAGACAGAATGCTTTGCTGTCCCTCGTTGAGGTAGGCAAGCAAGCACGGAAACCTGAGAACCGGTTGTCCGGGGCGGGGAGCTTTTTAGCACAGGCCTCAGATAGCCTCAGGCAGGAGCCACACAAAGTAACTCGTGACCTGATGCCCTGCCGGACCTGGTTCCGACCAGCCTTAAATGCAATTCATCATCCACTCAGTGTGGATGCGCTATTTTGAAATACCAAAACGCTATTTCAAAATGCATTTTGTGTGTAGATGTGTTATTTCTAAATAACTCATTTTGAATTAACTATTTCAAAATAAGATATTTCAAAATAATGCTGTAGTGTAGACATACCCATAGTGTCCAAGTTATTAGAGCACAAACATACAAACATTCTCCTTTATATATATATATATATATAAAAGCTCTGCCTATCATTTTTAAATGTATTGATATTACCAATATTATATCTCACAATCACTTTGATTACTTTTAGCATTCAAATGTTTCAATAAAAATGAATTTAGCAAAGAATAAAAAAAAATTTACACAAAATATAGCAAAATTTAGATATGTATTGATTTAATGTACTTAGCTTAAACCAAGAGATTTTTTCACTGAACTACCTGCCATTAATTTCAATTAAAATGTATTGATCTGAGTATATGTTGGTTAGGTTAAATGTTGCCTGACTTTGAAAAAATATTTGCTCAGGCAAAAATTGTATGACTATTTAGCTATGTGCTTATTTTGGATTGGGGGGATTCTACTGGCATCAGTAAAAAAACATTTGGGCACAAATAAAAATAATTTGATAAAATGGAAATAATAAGTGTTGTTGGATACAGTAACACGGAGTATTCTATATATTAATTTTCATTAACTATTTTGTTTGAAAACCTTAAACACTCTTCAGACAGTAACATTTGATTTCCAAACATCAGAAAATTAAGTCCACAGAGAAAGAACTCAGGTTTCCATAAAAAGGCATTTCTTAACCACAAAATTCATATTCCTTGATGCTCTCTGAAAAAAAACTGCTCTGTTTTGCATTACAGAACTACAGTGATACAGTGTATACTGTGTGGTCTGTATTGAAATACACTGTAGTACTTTGGATGGAAAGTACTAGGGATGGAATTAGTCTTAATTCATAAAATCAAAATATATGCATGGAAATAAAAGATATATAAATAAAAAGGCTACTGTATTAATTATTTATTAGCATGAAGTCCTAAAGAATAGATACCCTTCGGACTTTAAATTCAGTCCTGCAAGGTGCTAAGCATCCTCATTTTCCAGTGAGGACATATGTAGTTGCTGTGTTATTCTACATTCCCTCAGCTTCTCTGGGTGTAAATGGCCTCCTCTTCAAACTATGGATAACAACTCCATTTGCACTGCAGGAGAATATGAGGACAAAATTATCCCACAGTGATTTGCCTACCACCACACATCAAATCAGCTGTAGGGTTCAGGTTAGCACTCAGGAGATCCTGATAATCCGACATTCCTTCTTCAGAAATGCACTTGCTGTACATTTATGTCATTTAAATTGGGAAACTAAGAAGTAGCTGATATTCTGAAGAGGAGAGTACATATTGCCTGTATACAGAATGGGAGGGGTTGAAGTCCATGAAGATAGGGGAGGGCTACAGAATGTGTCATGGCTTAGTAGCAAAGAGGCCTAGAATAGGAATAATCATAGTGGAAACATTACAGGATAAGATAGTGACCATCCAGAGGAAGAGTAACAAGTCTATGAAAGTTAATACAATACTGAGGAGAGACCAAATTTTAATGTCTGTATGTCTTTGTCTGTAAATGGGTGACAGGAGCGGGATCACATTAGGATTACCTGTTGTGTTCCCTTCCTCTGGGGCATCTGGTATTGGCCAGTCAGCAGACAGGATATTGGGCTAGCTGGACCTTTGGTCTGACCCATATGTCCATTCTTATGTTTTTATATTCTTATGCAATGTGATATACAGATATGCACCACAAGCTGGCTGTACGACAGAACCGGAGGAATTCCAGATAGTGCTGGACCAAGTGATAAATGAAGTACCACGAGCTGTGACTGTCTGATTATCAGGGGTCATGTAGAACACTGTGAAGACTACAAGGACTGTTTTAGAGGCTAAGACTTTGGAACCAGAAATGAAGCTGGTGAGGATGCCTTAGAGATGGTCCCCCCCCCAACCCAGTGCTGGTGGGTTTGACTAGAGGGCAATACCCTCACCCCCACACACACACTTTTTAACAAAAGAAACATGTGCTCTGCAAGATATTCAAGTATAACTTTCTCTGACACTTTGCAGTGCTCTCTTCCCCAAACTTTTAGAAAGGTTCTGGCACCTGAAGGGCCACTCTCCCTTCCCCCCTTTTAAAACCTGGCTGGTCCAGTTGGCTGGCACCCAGATCCCACTCTTCATTGAGCCATGTGTTGGCAGCTGGGTCCTCACCAGTGAGCTGCCAAAACTGCAGCAAAGGCTCCTCTAGGATCTAATAGGACTGGGAAACAGGAAGGACCCATCACTCAAGGGCTTGTGTCTGGTCAGCAGGGATAGTAAGGTAAGAGGCGGCATGGGCTCCAGGAAGGAGAAGCTGGTGAGAGAGGTCAGGGCTATGGTAAGGTGGGACTGAAAGGAGTGGGGATGCTGGGAGGGTTGGGCTGTTGGAAGGGGCTTGGCCCCTACTCTTGCTGTCCTTCCAGTGCCCATGGCCAACACCTCTGCCTGTTTGTAGCCAATATATACTTTATAAAGAGGGAGAAATATTTAATTACATACAACAGAGGAGCCAACAGGTCTCAAGTTCTTGACAAGAAGAAGACATCTAAAACACGTGAGATACTGTAGAGTGATTCCAGGAGAGCACAGTGCAGAGCAGCATACACGGCTTGTAATGGATTTCTAGATGGAAAGGCTTGCTGGGGACAAAAGAAGAGGTGTAGAACAAAAGATAAAGTGGTGGAGGCTTAGAGGATTGTGAATGGGTAATATAGTCTGAGATTTAAGGATGAGATTCTACAGAGGCTGGACAATGACCAAACAAACTGTGATTATGCCAATGAGACTTGGCGGAAAATATCCACATACATGGCAGAAAGTGCAAAAAGCTGTCTGAGGCCAAACTAAAGGAGAGACACATTAAGGCCAGGAGAGATTGTGGTGGTCCATCAATGTGCCCAAAACACAGTAAAGAAGAAGAAAAAGTTTGTCTTGGCAGAAATCAAGAAAGGTGAAAAAGTTATGAGGAGTAAAAGCTAGTAAAGGGAAAGACCAAAGGACTGGTTGCAGAAGCTAAGTGTTATACAATTAAGGCTTTATGTGCAGAACAGGAAGGAAGAAAAAGAATACTGTATATATAGATTAGCCAACTTCAGGCAAAGATGTACAGAGGACGTGAGAGTCATGACGTGTTAAAGACACAAATGGAACAACAGTGGTGGAAGATAGAGAAATCATTCGGTGATGACAGTGGTTTTAGAAGAAACTGCACAATGAAGATAATCTGAGGAAACCATTGAGGAAAGTATGCCAAAGTAATAACCTTACAGTACTTATCCCAGTGGTGGAGTCTCAGATAGCACTTGAGATGATGAAATGTGGGAAGGCAGCAGGACTGGGTGGTATACCAACTGAGGCATTTAAAGTATTATGACAATAGGGAGTAATGACAAACTTCTTCCGCTTAATCCTCTGAAATGGAAAAATTCCTGACAACTGGAGGAAGAGCACATGGGTCTCTATTTTCAGTCATAAAGCAGATGTGCAAGAATGTAAAAATTACCAACCTACCACAGCCATGAGATGGCTGAAAAGAATTATTGAAAAAGGACTTCCTCAGGAACTGTGACACAAAGTAAGTGACAACCAGTTTGGATTTATGCCAGGAAGGCCAGCAATGGTTGCAGTTTTTGCAGCCCAAATATTGCAGGAGAAGTACAGGGGGAAAAAGAGAGCAAGGAATCACATTTAATGTTAGGGGATTTTTAACAGGGTTCTTAGAAAATTGACATAGTGCTTCCTATGTTCATACAATCTGTTGGAGAGGTATATCCAGATTACCATGGATGTGTATGAAAGTAGCACAATGGTAGTGAGAAGCAGTTGCAGCTATAGCATGTAATTGACTGGAGGGTGGGCTAGATTGAGAATCAGTATTAAGCTCATTCCTATTTGTGATTGTAATGGACATGTTGATGCAGGGGATTAGGTGAGAGGCTCCATGAAGCATGCTTTTCACTGATGATATTGTGTTGTGTCATGAAGATAAATACAAACTGGAAAGGGATCTAGAACAATGAGGAGAGCTGCCTGAGAAGAACATTGTTAATGAATCCGCTGAATATTTGTGATGCTTTGGGAGTGACAACAAGAAGCCAGTAAAACAAGTTGGTACAGAATTAAAGTGTGTGAAACAATTCAAATACATTAGTGTTGAGTTACAACGACAATGTGGATGCCAATGTTAGCAATCACATGAAGAGTACTTGGGGCAAATGGAGGGAGCTGATGGAAATTTGCGGCAATTTCAATGTGCTAAGTAAGCTAAAGAAAAAGAGCAAAGTCTATAAGACCATAATTAGGCTAGCTGTGATGTGTCATATGTCAGTGAGAGTGCAAAATTAAATAGTCATGGGACAAAGACCATGAGGGAGATCCAGTAAAAGATGGTTCAGGATGCTGAAAGAAGCCATGAAGGTCGGTGTTAGCTTGAAAGACATACTTGGAGATGAAGAACATCAGCTGCCAACCCTTATTAAAAAGGATAAGGTGAAAGCGAAGAAAAA
Source organism: Pelochelys cantorii (assembly GCA_032595735.1). Taxonomy (NCBI): domain Eukaryota; kingdom Metazoa; phylum Chordata; order Testudines; family Trionychidae; genus Pelochelys; species Pelochelys cantorii. The sequence continues at coordinate 33,826,487 of CM064331.1, forward strand.
AATTAGACAGTTTTTTTATAATCAGACATATATTGTGCATTTTCCCTTAGTATTATAGTTATTTAAAAATATTAAGCCTGAATGGGAACTGTTTATTTTCCTGTTCACATGATGTAGAAAAATGTGCTATCCAGTCTCTTTATATATATATGTGTGTATATATATATACATACAGAGAGAGAGAACGAGAGAGAATGTGAGGGTATCCCATATCCATCAGTTTTGTGTTTGCCACTTATCTATTCAATAGGATATTGTTTGTTTGAACTGCACTATCTATGACTTTGTACCTGTATATACCATAGGGAGAGGCAGCAGGAGCGTGATAATTAAAAACACCAGCACAGCTGTAAAGCTGGATGTGGTTGGCAAGGGTAACAGTCAATGGCATCATGCAATGTGTAGTGGGACACAACTGCTGCACATGATTCAGTGGGATCAGAAATGAGGGGCAGGGCATGTTCTGTTTGATGTTGAGGAGCAGAACAGGAAAGAACTTGTACATTAATGACATTTTTGGGGTAAAGTTTCGGCATGATGCATGGAAATGGAACTGCATGACCTCCATTAACTTTAATAGGATTCACAATGCTAAATCCCTGTATGCTGCATTGGAACCATCCCCCAAAGTATTAAGAACACACAATTAAAATAACTATTAATAGATCTTGAATTCTGAACTAAAGGAGCAACAAGCCATAACTAAAGGTACAATTACTGGTTTATTTATCATTGCCAAACCCAAGAATTTAGAAATCATGAGTCAGTCCCAAAAGCCATGACTTTTTATAAGTAATAAATTTTGGGCTACTTTTAAAATTTGTTTTTAGTTTATTTTTTAAACTTCTAGGCTAGCCTTTCTGTGTTTTCTAGCTCTTCACTACAACTGTGAGGCTAGAAACTTCCTTTTCTAAGAGACAGCTGAGTTCCTCATAATTCCAAGAAGTAGACTTTTTAAGAACAATACCAAATATCAGAATACGTCAACACAGCAACATTATTTCAAAATAACTAGTGTTATTTTGAAATAACTGAAGGTATGTCTAGACTACAGGTTTTTTTCGAAAAAAGTGGCCTTTTTTCAAAAAAACTTCCCTGCGTCTAGACAGCTGCCATGTTCTTTCAAAAGTAAAGTGAAAGAACGTGGCAGTTTTTTCGACCACGGAAAACCTCATTTTACAAGGAATAACGCCTTTTTTTCGAAAGTGCTCTTTCGAAAAAAGGCGCTATGTAATGCAAACTGTGCTTTTTCAAAAGAGAGAATCCAGACTGCCTGCATGCTCTCTTTCAAAAAAGCGGCTCACTTTTTCGAAAGTACTGGCTGTAGTCTAGACGCTCTCTTTTGAAAGAGGCTTGTAGTCTAGACGTGCCCTTATTCTGCATCTACACAGACAATTATTTCAAAATAATGCCGAAATACTGTCAAGCAGGAGGACTTACTATTCCGACTCCTGTAACCCTCATTGTACGAGAAGTAAGGGAAGTCAGAGGAAGAGTGCTCTATTTCCAAATAAGTGTTGTGTAAACACTCCCAGTTTTGAAATAAGCTATTTCAAAATAAGCAACTCAATAGACATAGCTCAATTTGTGTAGCTTATTTCAAGTTAAGCCCTGCTGTAGAGACACATCCTCAGTGGCCTGGGATAAATTTTTGAGCATTGACAGTGCTGCATATAGGTATATATGTTCCTATAGTGCCCTCAAGATCAGGTGAAGCAAGAAAAAAAGGTCATGGGCCTGGAAATGTTATGTGTATGAACTGTAGCATCAGGAAGTTTGGGATCTGCATGTCATATCTAGAATCATAGCCATTGCCATCCGAAAGGGAAAACTACAGAAGTGTAAAATCACGAGGTTGACTCCAAGTGTGCTCATCCTCAGGACACCATGGGAGAATGTGTGGGGCATGGTAACATCCATAGCGACAGAGTGGCAAAATTACACTCAATGTTTGATTAGTAACTGATAATATCTTACTATCCAGGACTGTACTATGTGCTTCATAAAAAAGCAAAGAGAAGATGGTTTTGTTTCCCAAAAGTTTTATAATCTAACTCATAAGCAAGGGGAGATTTTTCAAGAGCACTCAGCTTTACCCTAATTCGACTCCCCTTCAGGGCAATGGGAAATGTTTTGATGATTTTGGTGGGCTTTGGATCAGGCCCCTAACCTGGAAAAATCAGAATTGAGTGCAGGAGGGAAAGGACAATCAATTCTTTGCTCCTTGACTTTCATTTCATATTTACATTTATTTATTTATTTATTTATTTGCATATTGCCAGACTAGCAAAACTGGGTTGGTAATTTACAACCTAAGCAAAAATATCTCTCTGCCTGTGTGTTAGCATGACAACAGTAGCAATGAACAAATTTAAAAGATTTTACTTATCCCTCCAAGACATTTATTCACTCAGGGTAAATAGAATTTTGCAACACTGGAAAAGTACTTAAGGAGACACAAAACAATAATTAATATAATTTTATAAGTTTGTTTTTACCCTTACCTCAATAGGGGTTCCTTACTGGATGATAGAAGGAAGACTAGGCCTTAAAGAACTCAGCCTAACTCGTATATAGCCCTATCCTTCATACAATTCACTTGGCCCAAGACATCCAATTAACTGTAACCAAAACCAAAATAGAATCAATCAACCTATGTGCAACCTGAAGAGTAATTCAACAGAAATCTTTGCAATATAATGGCGACCAAATCTCAAAGGCCACATCTTCACTGCAGGTTTCTTGCGCAAGAACCTTTCTGTGGAAGAGATCTTTTACGTCTAAACTGTATGGACACTCTTGTGCAAGAAAACTCTGATTGCCATTAACAGAATGGCCATCAGAGCACCTGTGCTTTTTCCGATAGGCTGTTTTTGTGCAAGAAACCCCTGTTTGCCATCCCCACACACCTTTTTGCGGAAGAGCTCTTGCGCCAAAAGGCTTATTCCTCATAGAAAGAGGAATAACTTTCATGCAAAAAGCCCTCTCTTCTTATGATGTACTGTAAATTTTCTTGCACAAAAATGCGCTTTTAGTGTGGACACTCTGTGATTTTTTGCGCAAAAACTCTACAGTGTAGATGTAGCCAAAGGAATGGCTTTGCTCTGAGAATGCTCTGTCACCACTCTTACAAAACTGAATGTCATCCATCAACACACAAAAGCCAATGCCCTCAGCAGACCTCAGTTATCATGGCAGGACATACTGAAAACAATGGTCACAGAAACAGTGGCATGAATCCAGCTCAGGTGACTGTCCAAACAAGGAGGAGTTAAATGAAAAAGGGGATGGGGGGGGCGGAAGCATTCAAAGAGTGATTAAACTAGAACAGGACAAAGAAGGCAGAATAAGGCAAACACAAAATGTCAATATCTGACACGTAGTAAAGCATATACACAAAATTGCCCCAATGTTAATTTGTGTTGAAAGATAAACAAGCCCTTTTACTGTCAGATTAGTGTTAGGTATTGGTGTGGTTGTTGATGTTTAGTTCTTAAGATTGATATCATCTTCTTCTCTAAGCAGAATATTAATGCAAGTCCCTGTCAACTAAACCTGTCACTAATCAAAGTTTTGTATTTGTCTCTGGGACACAAAAGCCATCACAAAATTTTTGCAGAAGTTTTTGGACTGGAGCAAGAAACAATAGAAGGGAATGTGAATATGATGTCATCTGACATTTCAAGCATTCTCTTCTGGCCAGTCAGCAATGATGGTGTAAAATGCTCTGTTGTTATATTCTCAGACTTTAAAAAGTAAGGTGAATGAAGTCATATGAAGTTAGACCATAGTCTCAAATGTTAATTGGGAAATCAAAGTTTCTTCACTTGGACTCCTTCCCGTTTTCTAGTTCTGAAGTTCCTCATTCCAAGAGAGATTTTTCCAAAGGTAAGGAGACTGGAAAGTGGGCAAATGGTGTGGGAAAGGGCAAAGCGTTTACAGGGAGGCTGGAATGAGTCAGATAAGTGACTACTCTAATAAACGTTTGACTTTTCTCTACTTTCTAGAGAGATTCAAGGCTTAAGAAATAAAATGACTAAATTAAGAAGCTTAATAATTTCTGCATTTAAGCTGATTTGGTTGCTTGTGGGAGCGCTTAAGGTTTATGCTAGCAATTCCCTTACATCCTAGGGATCCGGAGTGGAAGCTGATAAGATAACTTAAGGAGCAAGAGAGGCATGTCTCACTTCAGTAGCTCTGTCTTCAGAGAATATTAGTATCTGGCATGAGGCTGAGTCTAGGTCTGTTTCAGATACAAAGAGTAAGCAAAGAAAGATAGCTACAGTATACTGACTTTAGTTACTACTGAACGCTCCCCTGAGAGGGAGAGCTAATTTCCATTGCTCTAGTGGGCTTTTTCACATTTCCTCCTCATAGCAGAAGTGATGCCAAGAACAGGAGGGGAAAAACCAACAACGTGGTATCAGAATTTTATTTAAATATATGAAGTCTGAAAAATTGTGTTGTGGTCAGAGAAATCAGTGAGGAAAAAATTATTCCAGGTGATCTGCAAGCAGAGGCAAAAGAGACAAGCTCTTGTAGAGATGTGATTAAGGGCAAACCCTGACTACTCCGGTGTCTAAAATGGTAGTTATTACAGTCAGTCTGAAAACTTGGGAACTATGGAGTTGCTGAACATGAATACAGTACTCTTTTGAGAGGCTACGGAGTATCACTGCTCTGGATTCTCCCCAAGAGAATTACACCTGGAGTTGTGATCACAGGATGAAGGAGTGCATTTTCTTCAGTGCAACCTAAAGAAGCAATTCAACAGCTTTCATAAAGTTGTTTCTGCCTGCTGAACAGGAAACAACTGATTTATCCAGGGCACCGTTCTTACTATATATCTGAGAAAACTATCACCTAACAATCAGCAGGGATGACATGTAAGTCATGCTGCTGGCCTTGTATAAAGGGAACAACAGATCAAAAGCCTGAACACTGTCAAATAGTGCAGTGTGGTAATTGTGCCTTCCCATTTCAAAATTTCTGTTGCTCTTGATTTTATTTTTTGCAGTGGTTTTTGGAAAGTTATGACAACTGATGACACAGTGTATTGCTCCATTGAAACACCTTTTCACCTAAAGACTCATTTCACATGTATGACAACACATGGTAAGTACAAAACTGCATTCTGTATTGGGAATTCACTTTGCAAGAAAGGGCTTTGAGCTACAGACAATAAATTCATTAATTACATTAAAATAAATTAAATTATGCAGGAGTTTCACCTAGAACTGGCTGAATACTGCAAAATATTTCTGTGAATATTCATTTTAATCTATAATCAAATTTGGTTTGCCTGCATTTACACTCCTATCTCCAATTTCCACAAATATTCTAGCTAGTTAGGTTAATGTCAGGAATATTTGCTGAAACTAGAACAGTCAGAAAAGTTCAATTTCATCAAAAATGGTGAGTGGAGGTAGAAATTGTGAATATTTAGTCACAGTTGTTTTTTAAATTAAGAAAATATTCCAAAATATTAATGGAGAGTGAATTTTGAATTTGTAACCCTGAATATTTGCACCTGTGAAACATTTTTAAGAGTTATGTGCATCCAGTCAGGGACCAGGAATATACTACATGTCCTGCTGAAGTAATACAATTACTGAATGTTTTCAACTAATAGCTCACAGACAAACTGCACACAAGTAACTGGGTCCACCTATACATATCCAATGGCAGGGCCAGGGCCGATATGAGGACATGACAATGTGAACTCAAACATATTTAAGTCTCACAGTGGGATCCATGTTAGTCTGTAACTGCAAAAACAATGAGGAGTCCTATGGCACCTTAAAGACTAACAGAATTATTTGGAAGCTTCAGGGGGTAGCCGAGTTAGTCTGTACAGGATAAACTTAAAAAAACAAAAAATAGTCTGGTAGCACTTTAAAGACTAACAAAACATGTAGATGGTATCGTGAGCTTTTGTGGGCATAGCCCACTTCTTCTTCTTCGTGGGCTGTGCCCACAAAATCTCATGATACTATCTAGGGTATGTCTACACTTGCTCCCTAGTTCGGACTAGCGATGTAAATGTAGCCGACCGAAATTGCTAATGAAGCACAGGATATTTAAATCCCCGCTTCATTAGCAATTTCGGTCGGCTACATTTGCATCCCTAGTCCGAACTAGGGAGCAAGTGTAGATGTACCCCTACATGTTTTGTTAGTCTTTAAATTGCTACCAGACTATTTGTTGTTTTTTTAAGAATTATTTTGTTAAAACCACTTTGTCAGATGCATTGGAGTAGAAATTTCAGAGGCAAGGATACATATATATACACACACATATATATATCCTGCCTCTGAAATGTCCACTCCAATATACATTCTAGTATATCAAAAGAAGGGAGTTACTTATCAAGTGTAGGACCAGTGTTAATGAGGTAAATTCATTCAGGGTGGATGTGGGTCAAACATATGCAGTTAAATAAAACTAACTTTAACAAAAGGGGCAGAAAGAAAGAATAAATAAAACTTGTGGTGTCCTATCCCTTTCACTATCATTTCTCTATATAGGTTTTAAGCAGCTCAGGGCAGGGCCCTATCTTCAGTACATAACTATGAGACACTCCACACGTACGTTGGCACCAGATAATAAAAGCCAGGGAAGCCAAAAGCTGAAGGGAGTGAATGGTTACATAAACAAGATACTGAGTTTACTTAAGATTCAGACTTTGTCTTATTATGATTGGGAAAGGGCTCCATATTTTTAACAAAACCTCTATTTTAAATATTTTGGCAGTATGTGTTAGGGAGGGAATGAAACTATAGGAGGGAAAGAATAGGAGAGAAGAAAGAGGAGATGAATATTGAAGGAAGAGGAAGAGGAATGAATTGAGGTGTGGAAAAGGAAAGGGCATGGTGGGTAGGGAGAATAAGGCCAGCAGCAGGATAAGTATAGCAGTTGGAAAAGAGCAGCCAGCAGGAGGAAGAGGATAGAACACCAAACACCTTCTAGTGTGAGGCCAAACACAAAGAGACTTACTTTAAGCATCAACTAGAGAACTTCCTGACCAGGAAATTCCTATGTTTATTAAGCTCCATAATAGAGCACATTCTGGTTCTCTTGAGCAACTGCAGAGTACTGGGAACTCTACAACTACCCCACACACAAAGAATCCAACTCCAAAATTCAAGCTGAGGAACATAGCTGGAGATGTCACTAAGGTCAAGAGACTGCAAGGGTGCATCTACACAGCACCCTAAACATGATATAAGATACGCAATTTGCGCTATGCAAATTGCATATCTTATTTCAAATCTACTTCGAAATAACTTATTTTGAAATTTGGCGCATCAACACAATGCCAAATTTCAAAATAACATGCTATTTCAAGCCATCCTTTATCCCTTGTGCAATGAGGGTTATCGTGATGGCAAAATAGCTCGCCCGTTATTTTGAAAAATATTTCGTATTAATGGGCAGCTTGTGTAGACATGGGGTAGCCATGCAGAGTAGACATACCCCAAAGTTGCTGATGTCTGCATTTCTGTGTCTCCTCTTCCCTGGGCTTTGACACCTCTGAGGTCTACCGTACTTCTTTCTTCAGCCCACATGACTGGAGGCCCAGCTGATGAAGAATTGTTCCCACTCTTTTGAGGGTTTGATGAAGAAAGGGTAAGCACCATCTGGCTGCTCTCCCCATATGCTACTTACACAGCTTCTGCTGCCTTTATCAACATATAACTCTGAATAACAAATATGTTCAGGAAAATCAGGATCTGTTCATGGATAATTTGCAAACACAAGAAGAGGCAAATGTCAATGAATAAATTACTTGTTATAAATTATTTGTCCCGCCTGCTGTGTTTGCAACTCAACAACTGTGCATGGCTGGGGGAGCCAGCACACGCCCCTAATGCATAAGCCAAATCACTTGTGACCTTACTATTCTCGTGACCTCATAGCACTGGCTTGCGGAAGGAATGCACATATACAGATATCTTGGCATAACTTCAAGAGCAGTTCAGTAAGCAGTTCACAACTGCTGACCATCTGGCTATAAGATTTAACAAAGATCTGTTAATGTTAGATCTCGAATGTCGCCAAACTGCAGCAGGGACTTTGAGAGACGTGTATACACACTCTCTTAAAAACCCAAGTAGAAATTTTAGTTGTTCAATCATATCCAGAGGCATCAGTCATGATGGAATCCTATTGTTCCAGGTACTATACAAACAAAAGAAGATGTGATCCCTTCCTTGAAAAACTTCAAATCGAAGACAAGCAGTATGTGAAGAGCGTGGGAAAAGGATACAGTCAAGATATGTACAATTTTGGCATGAAAAACACAAACATATATGTGCAGCTTCTATAAACAAATCCCTCTCAAACTATTCTTGTGTCACAGAAGAAGTGTTTTTTCAGCAGGAATTTGGAGGGGAAAGTAGTTAACTTGAAAATGAATTTGGGGAGGGCATTTTGTGCACAGGAGGAAGGCAAAAACTGGCTGTTGGTAAGGCAGACAAGGATTATGGGTTATTAGCCTTAGTTGCTTTGAAAAATGATTTTCTGTTTTGGAGGCCATAAGAGATGGTAAACTAATATGTCCCAGGCTAAGGATTTTGGGGAAAAAAATCTGAATATTGCCACTTAACGGCGTAACATTTGTTGCACTTATTTGGTATCTGTACTTAGGTCTAAGTTCTCATCTCTTTCCAAAGAAGGTACTCAAAGGAGAAGCAGAAATGGGAAGAACAAAACTTGTGTTATGGTATTCCACCCTAATGCTGGAACCTCCAGAGATCAGCCAGGTCTTGTCTTTCACCAAGAAGCATTAGAATTTATTTACAGACCCTTTTCTCCACCCCTATCTTCGACTAATGATTTCCTAATATAAAATATTACCTCAAAATTGCTTTGTTCTTCTAGATCAGCCCCTAAAGATCTGGAAATTAGGGAGCTTATCTGTACTGAACCCTTTCCCTAACCCTTTTGAGGTTTGTCCATCACTGCTTACACTGACAATTAAAAAAAAATCCTCAGGGCTATTTAATTAGTTCTTATTTTCAGTTTTCCAACCAAGATAGATTAATACCGATGCTGCCCACAGATCAATGAGTTCTGGAGTCACCTAAAGATTAGCACATCTCTAGTTTAAAGACTTTTTGCTTTAGAAATGTGTGTGTGTGTGTGTGTATACATTTCCATGTGGAATACTCCAGGGATCAATTCATAGGCAAAAGAAAACATGCTATTCTCAGCAAGGAGACCATGCATTTTATATCTGTTACAGTGATTAATAACATGCTATAACTGAAGTATATTTATAGGGTCAAAAAACAATCTATTTGGGAAAAATATCCTCTTTAAATTCTTAAAATGTGATGGGAAATGCCTTTATCATTCTGTGACTCTTTGAAAAAAAATCTAGAGTATTGCTTATGGCATGAAACAAACAGAATCCTAGAAAAAAATTCCAAAAATCTACAGAGTTCATTAAGAGGACCTGCTGATGATTATTTGTTTGTGCAACAATTCAGAAGTAGAACAGGATGTGGGATTTTTATCCCCAATGCAAATCAGGATTATTGGAAAGGGACTTGTCTTTCTCCTCCAATACTTAAGACCCTCATTCGTCTGAGCCAATAACATGGCAGGACAAAAAAGGGTGCATCTGATTAAATGGGTGCTTCTGTCTCAGTTTTGGTTTTAAATAGCATCTGAGTCTGTTAGTTGCTAAACCTTTCTTGACTGCTGAAGGCACTCATATCCAGATCCTCAAAGATATTTAGGCAGAGTCATAGACTTTTAAAGATAGAAGGGACCATCATGATCATCTAGTCTGACCTCTTGTACATTGAGCCCACAGACGCTCGAACTACCAGTTCTGTAGTAGATGCCCAACCTCTGGCTGTGTTACCAGCATCCTCAAATCATGTATTTAAAGACTTGAGGTTTCAGAGAACCCACCATCAACACTAGTTAAAACCTGCAAGTGACCCATTCCCAATACTGCAGAGGCAAGCGAAAACTTCCCCCAACTATTATTAGTTTCACTGATAGTCAGATGACTAAGTTACTTTGCAGGATTTGGTACTAAGAACCGTGAAAACCTGAGTTCACAAACCAGCCACTTGAGAAATCCAGACCCCAAGATTTCTCTCACTTCTCCACAATGAGCCAGATATCAGCATTTTGCTGGTATCTGATTCTAGAGATTCTGAACACTTGTGTTTGGCCATGAAATCGGTGGAAGTTGTAGGTGCTCAACATTTCTCAAGAGAAGACCCTTGGTACTCCACCTAGCAAAGAACTTAATCCCAGATGCACAAAGGTATCTAGACTCCTGAACTACAAGAAGGTGCCTTAATCAAAGATTTAACTACCACTGCAATCCCCAAAACTCTAGTTGCCTAAACCTGTAGGTTAATTCTGGAAGGCACAGAACTGAACTTGGGAATTCTGCGCATGAGCCTCTTCAGCTTGAGATAAAAGCCAGCTGGCTCTCAGCTCAGGCTGTCAAGCACACTCATTCTTTCTCTCTGTAAATGGTCTAAGTGCCATTACATGAACCACACCTAGTAGGTGTGTGAGTTAGATAGGCACTAAATGCACCTGAATTTTTGCTTATGCTTCTTCCTATGTTTCTTCCATGTATGGCATGGCTGCCTCACTCTGGGCACCCAGACACCATATCCCACCTATGCCAAAACACAATCCATGAATGCTTTTCTGTTTATCTCACCATGGAATTCAGTCTGGCAGGTAAACCGAGAGCATTCCTACCCGTTTGGGGTCCATTCAAAATCAGACCAGATCACCGGGTGGTGAGCTACTCTCAGGAGTCTGATTTGTCTTGCATACCCCTAAGGGCACATCTTTACTTGCAGCACCAGAGGTTGACTTAGCGGATCTAGTTACGATCCCAGAAATTGACCACTGAGGGCAGCTCTGGCCAGTGCCTGTACTCCTCACATTCACGAGGAGCAAGGGAAAATGACAGGAGTGTTTGCTCCCATCGGCCTCCCGCTGTGCGGATGGCACCAAGCTCGTCTTAAGGTAAGCCAACTCCAGCTATGAATTTTACCTGGCTTAAATTTCATCTCACTTAAAAACTACTTCCTTGCAAAATCAAACATAAAAATACAAAAATATACACAATTACTGAAAAATTGCTTACTTACACATTTTACCATAAAATTATAAATAAGTCAATTGAAATATAAATATTGTACTTGCATTTCAGGGTATATTCTATATAGCAGTATAAACAATGCATTGTATGACATTTTACTTTGTACTGACTTTCCTAGTCTTTTTTTTTTTCTGTTGTCTCTTGTAAAACTAGGCATATATTTGGATAAATTGATATACCCCATGGAAGACCTCTGCATCCCAGTGGGGTGTATATATATATATATATGTCAGGGCTATTCCCCACTCTGGCACTCCAAGTACAGAAGGTGGAGGCCCACAAAGACCTTAAATATGTTGCCTCTATAGGCTCTGCTTTCAAAAAACCTCCCCAGAGTCATAAATGCACTGGCTCTGAGAAAAAAACACAAAAGCTGCCACCATCAAGTGATCTCACCCTAAAAAACAAGAAGGAATACTTGACTTCCTTCCCCAGGGGTACCCCAAGCTTGAAAAAAGAAAAGAGAGAAACAAGCTGTAGTCTCTGATAGCTGACTGCCCAGTCTTAAGCAGGCAAATACACACACAGACCCCTCTGTTACTTTCCAGGACACAAGAATCAAACTGTCACCTTAAAAAAGGTGATTTTTATTAACAAACAAAAAGATATACTTAATAAGGCATACTTGGTTGCTAGGTGTACAGAGCAATTAAGTAAAATAAATTAAAACAGACAGAATCTCTGGGAGCAACTCCTAGGCTACATCTAGACTACATGCTTCTTTCAGAAGAAGCTTTTCCGGAAGAGATCTTCCAGAAAAACTTTTTTCGAAAGAGTGTCTACACAGCAAAAGCACAAAGAAAAAGTGATCTGCTTTTTCGAAAGATAGCATCCATATTGATTGGACGCTATCTTGCATTTCAGTTGTGATTGCTGTGGACGGAGTGGAGCCTGGAGGCCTCTTCTTTGGAAAGAGCTCTTCGGAAAAAGGCTTCTCCCTCATAGAAAGAGGTTTATCGCTGTCGGAAAAAAACCTCTGTTCTTTTGACTTTCTGTCAAAGGAACACAATAGCAGTGTGGACGTAAGTGTAGTTTTTCTGGGAAAATGGACATTTTTCCAGAAAAACTCTGCAGTATAGACATACCCCTAGATAGTGAACGGGGGAGGGGAAGCATGGATTCACAGAGAAGTTCAAACCAAACCACAAAAATAAGGAAAAATACCCTGATCACGACTAGATACACTTTTCCCTCTACTCACGATACATGCTGATCTGTACTTCAAGGTCTAGTTCACTCCCATGTCCAGTATTTCTTATAGACATGATTATTCTGATACCTGCGTCAGCTCTTTCCAGCCCTTTTCTTAGAAATCCCCCAAAGGAAGAGCAGACCAGGTATCTGTATCCAATTCAGATTTCAGCATTGTATCCCCATTGGTTCTTCTGGTCCCATGCCAACACCATTGCTGGCTATCTGAGTTTAACCCCTTAGTCACTAGGTGCTGGCCAGCATTTCTCCTATCCATCACAATATCCCTGGTTGAGAACCACTCTATAAGGAGCCTATCTGCCTAATTCAGGCTTTCTCGATATTTTTGGTCCTGTGACTTTTTAGATGCATAAGTCCATTTGTGGATCTGGGCCTTCAGCACGAGCAGAACACTTGAGCAAGTGAGTAGTCCCTGTGATTACTCATGTATTATTTTAAGCACACATGCTTAAGTATTTTGCCTGAGTTGGGAATCCCACATAAGGTGTGAAACCTCAAATCATAAAATGTGAAAGCAAAAACATTATTTTAAAATGGTCAAAATATTTATTAAATTGGTCAAAACTCTTGTTTTTTGTTATCAAGTGGAAAATACTTGAAAGGGAAGGGCTCTAACCTTAGTGAAGACAAAATCCAAATTATTAACACAAAACCAATAATAAAAATGAAGGATAAAGCATAATCTAATTGGATTGCTTAAAAAGGAAGATAGGGTTCTAATTTAGCCTCCCATTTAAAAAAAAATCTTGGCTGTAATGTTCAAAAATCACATGAAATCCAGTGAGAGTGCAGCATGAGAGGCATAGTGGCTTGAATATCAAACAGCCAGGCAGAAAAAGAGATGGTAGCTTCTGAGTTTGAGCAATATCTTTATCTTTATCAATACACTGATAGCTACAGTAAGGCAGGTATAGCCAGCTGCTAACATTCATCTCTGATACAATCCAGAACATGCCAGCTCTTCCAGTTAGCTGGGCTGATGGAGCAAATGTACTCACCAGGGAACATTACAAATAATGAGGACATATAAGATGTCATAGGCCAAATCTTGGGAATTGGAACAAAAAGGCTTTGCTGCACATGAAAAAGTAATGGGACTGATGAACAGACATGTATTGCCGTAATAAGCCAAAGTAACTGTGAAGCTGTGGAGAAACCATAACTACAGGGCTCAGAGGTGGGGAGAATAGTGGTCAAAGCCTGATGATACCTGCCCTTCCAGTGTGCATTATTGTGTTCCATTGGATTCATGAGGTGCACAGATCCACAATTTGTACTCTCTATCCCCTGCCCATAGAGATGCCAATGTTTTGCTCCCTTTCTCCTGTGAGCCTAACACATGGGGGCAGGTCCTCAACTTATTTCAGTGGAGCTATGACAATTGTACAGCAGCTGAGGATCTGCCCACATCCTTGAACCTACATTGAGACTGCAAGGGTGCACACAGTCCTCCCCAGGATTTGGCCCTGCATTGGCAAAATGTAATAGAGGAGCATTATTTGGAAGTAGTATACAATGAAATTCCTATTTGAATGCCAAGTGCTTTTGTGTTGTACATAGCCAACATATTTTCTGACTCGGCTTATTACTTATTTCTAAAATCTTCATTACAGAAGCAGTTAAAATAATTTTCTCCTTTTAAAATGTTGATTTTGTTTTTCTTGCAGAAAGTGTGCTGTGAAATGTTGAGGTAAGCACTAGGTAAAGGGCTACTACAAGATGCCAACAGGAGCAATTTACTGCTCATGCATCTATTCCTAAACATCATTTTTGTTCCTTTTTCCTTTGTGAATGGGTACCACTTGGCTGTGGAAGTTGGAATGATTCTTTTTATTTTTTCCCTCCAGCTACCACCCTTTCTTGATCTACAGGATCATGGTTCAGGGCATGCACAGTAAAGGTACACGCAACAGATCCGTGGATTAGTAAATACAATTGCCCCAGATGCATCCCATCAGTTCAAGCTGAAAATTCTACATTTTCCGCATGTTAAAATTGTGTTAACATGTTTAATTGTTTTGTGATTACCAGAGCACTTACCTTGTAAGGATATTAATTATCCAGACATAAAAAGACTTTAAGTTTCTCTGTGAAGAGAGAGCCATTCTGAATATTTTTTTCTTTTCCTTTTAGTTATTCAAGTTTCTTTTAGTTATTCCGGTTAAATAGATCTTGCCTGGAAAAAAAACAGGTCTAAATGCAAATTAACATTACTGTTTAAATATCACAGACCATTTTCTCTGAGCCCAGTTACAATAACTAGTAATTATAAAAATTGCTTGCCTTGGGCTTCTGGCTAAGCCAATGCTAAACTTGTCCTTATATTAGATCTGTCAGACTGAGTTAATTATCTTTATGATAATAGATGTGCCTTACCTCAAACAAAACAAATACCCTTATAATTAGCTTTTTAGTTAGAATTTTAATTTCTTTATAAAGATTGTTTGTTTTGTTTCTTTTTTTATTTTACAAAGAAGTTCAATTTTTAAACAGGTTACTAGTCAACTTAGTACTTTTTAGAAAAAACAGATTAATTAAATTGACCAACAAGTTCTGTTGTTAGCGCTGTATCTCTTCTAGCTAGTGTGATATCAAGTCAGATGCACATGTGTGAGCAGGGGAATCAGATTTTATTACTGAAAATTCGGTTTGAGCTGTCTTTTAAAATATATTATCAGAATCTAATAGAGAAGTGGACCACAAGCTGTAAGCCTAGGCAGATGGTTTCTTTGGACTCCTTGTTTTGAAGTCTGAGCTGAACTTTCCTGAAACCACTGAAGTTATATTAAACAGGGGCCATATTTTCCATCTGTATCAGTCTCCACAAAATCCCTTGCAATCTTTCTCTCTGTCTCCTTCTCCTCTTTAGAGTCTATTGACCCAAATCTGTAAATCCCTCAGACTGAACTCCCAATAAGAATTGAGGGCTTGAAGGATTGGAGCCCACATTTAATTTCGGGTCATCACACAATTCTTTCCTCTTTCAAGGAAAAGCATGCCTTATCCTGGGGACCAAAACAGCTACTAAAGCGAGTACACTAGCTATCTCAAAATCTGGTTAGGGAGGAAGTATGGTTTAGTGGTTAAAGTATATGATTGGGAAGCAGGAGTCTAGTCTAGCCCTGCTACAGTGTTAAGTCCTAATCTTAAAAATGGAACAGCCCTGGCAAGACCTCTGTGCCCACATGCAGTCCTGTTAACATCATAAATATGATATTAAGCAGCTTACTTACCTTTCTTTTACTTAAGCTACCCTGTTCAATGCTTGCCTGCCACAAAGGGATGTTGTAGTTTCTATTCATGTTTCTATCACAATTTGTTGAGATCCAGACTTAAATATTATTAAGATTTTTGTGTAATGTCAAGCTCCTTCTCATTGTGTTAACAAAGCAGGATTTATAGTCAACAAATGTGGAGGGAACGTGCAGCAAAAATGTGGTGGCAATTATTGTAAGTGGGGACATTACCAATATTTACAAGCTTTTCAATTAATAATGTAATTTCCAAAGTAAATAGCTTTTCAACTAAAGGAAAGCAAAACCAGGTGTTTGGTAATGAAAAAGAACACCTATGCCATCCACATTGTGAGAAGGAAAATGGGACCTAAGTGACAACTATTGAGCTATATAACTCTATACTGTATAGATGCATAACATCAACACAATTTCTGAGTGCCACAGGATTCAGGAATTAATATACAAAATGAAACACTGAATTAAAAATAATAATGATCCTATTTTCCAAAGCAGTTCATTGTAATCACACTTTCATATGAAATTAAAAATGCCAATAAAGAGGAATATGACATTCTGTTATATTTTCATAATCAGGTGCAATCTATTCAAACAGGAGTCTGATCTGAGCAACAACGGCTTATCTATTAAACCAGTGGTTCTGAAAATGAGGTCCTCAGCTTGAGCTCAACCCCTCTTCCTCCCCCCATGGGGAGTCCGAGCTGGTGCTCCAGCCTTGTGCCACTGGGAGGCTTTCCCCACGGATCCCATTGGCTAGATTCTAGCCAAGGGGAGCAGTGGGAGGCCATG
Source organism: Pelochelys cantorii (assembly GCA_032595735.1). NCBI lineage: Eukaryota > Metazoa > Chordata > Testudines > Trionychidae > Pelochelys > Pelochelys cantorii. Next base: position 33,842,891 of record CM064331.1, read on the forward strand.
TTACATGGTGCCTGGGAGCGGCAGGGGGCATGAAGGCAGGTAAGTTCCCCTCATGCCCAGAACCTGTGCCCCCCTCACACGCACCGCCACTGAGATCCTGTACCTGCAGCCCACTCTTGCACCCACCCCCTGGCCAGACACCCTACCCCCACCTTGCTCCTGCTCCCTCCGCCCCACCAGAGACCCTTCCCTCCCCCCCGCTCCTGCACCCTCCCCTCTGGCAAGACACCTGGCTAGACACAATTCTGAGGGGGGGGGCTACTCCCCAGCCCCACCCCTTCGAGGGGTGGAGTCAGCCCATGACCATGCACCAAAATTCATTGTGGCCCCCCTGCAAAAATTATTTCCCACACCTGCCCTATACCCACCCTGCTCCTGCCCACTCCCCCCAGCCAGAGACCCTATACTCCCTCTTGCACCCCACCTCCTGCCCAGATCCTGCACTCTTATCCCACTCACTGGCAGCCCTGTCCTACACACTGAACCCTTCATTTTGGCCCCATCCTAAATCCCGGGGGAGGTCCACAAAAGCCACTAACTCCGGAACCCCCAAAAAGTTAAACTGGCCTATGGGAAGCCCTGAACCTCAGTCCTCCCTGTCCCTCCACATGGGGCTGGAGCACCAGGTGAGTGAAGTATTTCAGTTGGGAGCCACGTCAGTGAGGGTTGTGGGGTTTGCTTCTCACTTGTCTGGTGCCCAACTGATTTTTACGGTGGGTCAGTGGCCCCTAACCCAAAAAAGGTACCCCAAACCTGCCATAAATAAAGATAATGTTGAAACCTTTTGTGTTGGACATAAATTAATATTTTACTTTATTTAAAATGAAGTTTGGTAAACTAACATGAGAAAGTTAAAGCGCTTAATTTGTTTAATAACTTCAATTAATATTTCCATTCTTACTGGTTAAATTAAACCATTCTCCCTAGCTACAGCACTAGCAAAATGGCTTGGGCATAGTTATATAATTAACACCGAGTTTCCATTAGTAGCTGGTGGTTCGCAGAAAGGTTTGCGTTGAGCCAGGTGGGACACAGGCCAAAAAGTTTGAGAACCACTATATTAAATTTATGTGGGCAGAGAGGAAAAATAGGGTATGCAAATGCTGTTAGGGGAGAAGGAAAGGAGAAATATCATGACCTCCATGAATACAGTGTTCAGCGATGGAAGGAGAGGCAATTGTTCTTCTGTGTTATATATAGAGATGCTGCAAGTTCTATGAGCAGTAATATTAAAACCTCACTGTTATGACTGTAAGATCATTGTTTCCTTAGGTTTCCAGTTTAGATTGTAAAATCCTTGGATTCTGAGATCAAGAGATCTTGGCTTTTTATTGATTATTATTTTATTTATAATACAGTAATGCCAAAAAGCCCAAGTCTAACTGTGGACCACACTATCTTTGATGTTTTATACTTTGTGCCTGTGGCATTACTATGCTCAGGGTGCTTGCTGGCTTCAGCCTGCAAAGTATTCAGTCTGTCTCCCTCCTCAAGCTCCAAGGAGTGACTGCCATTGTTCTGCTCTGCCACCTTTCTTATGTGATGCAACACAGCCCTGATTGGCTATTCCTTGCAGCACCCCTCTGACTGGCTGCCTCCTGAACAGCTTGCCAGGGGCTCTATTAACCTTTTAGGTTAACCTCTAATGTGGGGCATGTGTCTCATCATCTATGGCTATGCCAATAACAATTTAGTTATATCAGATATGATGGAAACTGTTCTATGTAAAGTCATCTCTCCTAGGAGTGAGTTTTCTTTCCTGGAAACAGGGAGAAGCTCCTACAGAAAACCTGTGTAGGGTGGGGGCATTGTAAACATGTAACCAGAAGACTGTGGTACTTGAAGGCAGCCATGCTGAGCAGCAAGCTCCTGTCCTAAATTGGGGGTTTCTCAAGTGGAAGTACATGCATTAGTTAATGAGACAAAGACTCTCTTACACAACACCAACCTTCCATCAGAAGGAGGCAGAATATAACCAATGACAATATGGCTCCTAATGGACATAGTATCATTGAGAGGACAGAATCTCCAGGAATGCGCATGACTGTGTAGGACTATGTTTTACTTTCTCGTGGTTCCTTTCACTCCATGGTGCATGTAACATGTGTACCTTCCTCTCTTTGCAAAGACAAACATTTCTTCACTTGGTACAGAGTCTGTAGTGGCAGCCTTCACAGCTTCTGGAGTAGCATGTTTCCCTTCACACAGACTTTTCTGGTAGTGGGGAAATTCACTGCTTGATTAAGGACTGCAGAGATAGATCTTCTAACTGTCATTGCTGGAATCTCTCTTCTATGCATACAGCTCATCGTTATGATGGGAAATCCCAAATGCACGTGGTTTGCAGATGGAACAACACCTGGATCAGACTCTGGCTAGATGCTGCAGGTGTATTGTCTGGCGATTCAGTTTATGTTAATCACTGGCAATCTTACTGCATGACCACACAAGGTTTTTGGTGATTGCCAGCCACATAGTGGCATACTTTGATATGCATGCATCGTACACATACTTTGGAATTCATTGGTCAAGGTGTGTATAAATAAAAACTGCATTAGAAGAACATTAGGTTGCAAAAGTTAGGAATGGCCCGAATTAAGGCTACCCATGCACCCTCTTGTGCATATTCATTTTGACACAGTCTTTAATTATATGATTGATTTTTTCCCCTCACAGGAACCCTGCATCATTCAGTACACAGGAAGGATGCACAGTGCTGCTGCCTCTGCACATAATTTATGAATATGAAGCAGTTATTATACAAGGATAAACACTGTTTCTGAAATATGTAGGTGAAAGGTAGACTAGGGTATATAAATTCTTTGCATCTGTACTTGCTGTAGATTATTGTGAGAGTTGTTCTCCTTGTGAGATTAATAGTGACAATTAGGCTGTCAGGGATGAGCGAGCCTGTCATGTGAGCTTTGACAGAATGCTTGGGCTGATTAGCTTCATGCAGCTATCATGGTTTAATATTTACATTTGAGTAACTAACATTTTACAAATGCTCTTAGCATTTTTCATGCTCAGAGAACTGCATCCATATATATAATTTATGCCTTGCAAATAACAGCATCACGTACTGTACATCACTTAAATATGTTAGTTTACATAGGTTCTTGCCATAATTATCAAATGAAGATTAAAATGCCATTTCCCATTACCATATCCCTTTCTATATCCAGACAGAGTGAGAGTGAGTTGCACTTTGCCTAAATACAAATTAGGGCTATTTGAAGGCAAAGACATGCTGCTTGTTCTTCTTGGTACATTCTGGAGCCCACGTGCAGGCTATGCAGTGATTAAAATATGTGAAAGGGAAAGATCTCTTTCATGCAGAAGAGATGAGGCAGAAATGGGACACCTATCCTCCAATCAGATGGTGGGGGTGTGGCTCCCCCTACTGGCAGGAATGATGGGAGGCATAATTACCTTAATCAGGCACCAACTCTTTCTGCTGCTCTCTCATCATACTTTCCTTCCTGGACAGATGCTGTGCTCCCCCAAGATTGTAAAAAGGAGAGTGGAGGAAGGGAAAGGGCAAAGGCAGCTGTGTTTGCTTTTAACCCCTGACAATATGCAATGAACTACATATGGTAATGTATGTTGTTGATGTAACTTAACCACATGACTCATGAATGACACTGAAGTGTCTCCCACCCCTGCAAATATGGTTATCTGTAAAATACCACCAGGACCTGAGAGTATGTTTTCCTTCTCATAAAAGAGATCTTAATTTTTTAAAATTGTAATACAATTTTATCTGGTGTATCAAAAAGCAGATTTCTTTCAAAATGTCACATGCCCCTTTCAGCGGGATTTTACTTTTCAGTGATCTTGGTTATATTGATGCCATCTGCTTTCACTGGTGTCCTGATCAAGTCTCCTCCTTGATGCTCCTTAGGCTATATCAACACTGCACACTTATTTCAGAATAAAATATTTCAGAATATATATTTAAAAATAGCTTATTTTGAAATAGCGTGTCTACCCATCAAATGCCCGTTGAAATATCACTGAGCAATTTCAAAATATACTGTCCGCACTCATTGGACACTGTATCACATTTAAGGCCCCCTGGAAGAACTTCAGGCAGGGCATCAGAACAGCAATCAGTTCCGGAAGCTGTTGCCTGAGCCTATATGAGGCTCCTACTTAAAAGGACCCCGTGTACAGTCATGTCTCAGGCTCTTCTCCCTTGCCTACCTCCTTGAGGGACAGCAAAGCCTTTCCAATGTGTGCTCTGATTGCCCTTGTGGACACCACAGCACTCCCAGCCAGGGAGCAGTCAACAGCTCTTACATCTCATGCTGCACCTCCTTTTCTTCAGGCTGCCCTCATGGCTCTGCAGGAGGTTGCAGCTCATTGCAGGGGCACCTCCTCTCCTCTCTCCACACACTGCTCATGCAGCACGAACCCACCTGCCCGCCGCTGCACACTGTGCCCCTTCGCTTCTGGCGACTGGACACCCGTTCCTACTGATGGGAGTGGATCATCATGGAGGGTGAGATGAACAGCAGTGGCTCCAGAATTTCTGCAAGCAGAACACCTTCATGGAGCTGTGTGAGTGGCTCACCCATGCCCTCACGTGAAAGGACACACACATGCAACCTGCCGTCCCCCTCCAGAAGTGGGTTGCCATTACTATCCGGAGGCTCATCATGCTGGACAGCTACTGCTTTGTGGGGAACCAGTTCAGCGGGGGGAGATGGACCATCGGGGCTATGCTCATGCAGGTATGACTCTTTCGTGTATTGTCCCAGAAGGGCAGTGAACTGCTGGAATGGGGTACCCTAGGGAAGGGGGGGGGGATGGAAGACCCCTCTTCAGGAGGTTTTTCAGTCCTACCTTCACAAAGCCCTGCTGGGGTATGGGGTAAGTAGGGGTTGCTCCTGGTATGTGGGAGGAGGAGGGGTTGGGCTCGGGCACTTCCTGAGGGCTCTGGCAGCCCTGTGATTTTCGGTTTGTCTTTTTCTACAGGTGGTGAGGGCCATCAACACAGTCCTGCTGCACATGGTCATAAACCTGGGTGATGTGGACCCCATTGTCACCAGCTTTGCTGCCATGGGATTCCCCAACTGCGGGGAGGCTATTGACAGCACCAATATCCCCATCTGGGCCCCCAAACACCAGGCATCTGAATACATCAACAGCCAGGGGTACTTTCTGATGGTCCTGCAGACCCTTGTGGACCACTGTGCCCAGTTCACAATCAATGTCGGGTGGTCAGGGAAGGCACTTTTTTCCCTGGCCACACCATCAGGGTCAGGGACGTGGACATGCTGATGTGCATTGTAGGGGACACAGCCTACCTTCTGCTCTCCTAGCTAATGAAGTCCTACACTGGACACCTTGACCAAAGCAAGGAACACTTCAATGGCAAGCTCAGAAGGGCCCTCATTGTGGTGGGGGGTGCCTTTGGATGTCTGAAAGGGAGATTCCATTGCCTCCTCACCCAGCTGGGCCTCAGCAACTCAGAACGTCCCCGAAGTGACGGCTGTGTGCTGTGTCCTCCACAACCTTTGTGAACATAAGAGGGAGATGTTCCTGTCAGGGTGGGGGGCAGAGGCTGCCATACGTGGCTGCCATCCACTGGCCCATCGGGGGAAGGGACTGAGCCCCACCCCAGATTCAGTGGAGCTGTTCATAATAAGGGCAGATCTGCGGTGCCACCCCAGAGTGGGAACTGTGCTCCCTGGGCTTGGCATAGGCCTGCTTGATCTTCATGAACAGCTGCTCCTGGGTGTGCATGTGACCCTTGTGGCCCAGGCCATCAGCTATCCAGCCATAGACATCCTTGTTCCTGTACCTGATGCAGAGATCGTGGAGGTTTTCCTCCTCTCTCAAGACTTCAATGAGGTCCAGGATCTCCGCACCAGACCAGAAAGGAGCACACCTCTTTTATCCCCGGGCAGGGTCCTGGGAGCTGGCTGCCTGATGAGCTGCAAACAAGGAGGGCTCGGATGGAGCACAGGGGTCACTCATGTCAGCAGGGACAGCTGTGATAGCTGCTGCTATGTGGCACAGGGCTGTCAGGACCTATGTTGTGCCACAAGCCCTTTCCCCATGTGGCTGTGTCTTTAAGGGCTTCAGAGGAAGGGGAACTACAGAGTTTCAATAAGTGTGGCCAGAGTGGCCAGCAGGGTCCTGGAGACTACTTATTTCAAAATAACTCCAGCTGCCCTGACTATACACACCCTATTCCGAAATAACTATTTCAAAATAGGTGTTATTCCTCGTAAAATGAGGGTTTTAGAATTTGAAACAAGAAGCCTGTTATTTCAAAATTATTTCAAAATAACAGGCTTGCTATGTAGACGTTCACTTTGTTATTTAGAAATAATGCTAGTTATGCCCTTAGACATTACAAGGTGCAATCATCCTGCTCTTATTTCACCGAATCCCTCTGTATAAGGGAATATTGAACAATTCTTATGGAAATTATTGGCTATGAGAAGAAGGTAGTGAAGAAAAATTGCTTGGAGAAGTGGATTTTCAAGAGGGATTTGAAGGAGTAGAAGGGAGGGTAGATGAGTAAAATGTGACCGAGGCATTAAGAGTGGGAAGAGACACAGGGTGTATTAAGCAGATGGGAGGGAGAAGACGGAAATGAAGAGGAAATGAGAATGGAGATATAGATATTAGCAAGATTATGTAGAACTTTGAGGGTGAGGATGAGCAGCTTGAATCTCATCATTTGTTTTAGTTGCTTTGCAGTAGCATCCAGGTGCTGTGTGTCAGGGCTTCATGGGAGAAGACAGGACAATTAGAAATGGAGAAGGAAAGGAAATGGTGGAGAATATCATTAGAACATCATTCAAAGAACAGACAAGGAGCCTATCACACCAACATCCCTTCCTGAATATTTCACCACCAATTTTAACTTAATATGGCCCAAATGAATTCACTTTTCCACCTGAACCCCCATTACTCCCCATAACCTCTCACTAAAGTGGAGTTTTAGATAAGGTATAAAAATAAAGAGCTCAGTTTTTGCCCTGTTGAGCTTTAATTGGAGGTGGGAGTGGCCCAAGACGTGAAAGAGCAAGAAGCAGTGGTAGAGACTAAATGGGAGGCATGAGAAGAAAGTTAGGATTGTGCATTGAGATGGCAGAGAAAGCATTACAATTTTCATGACCAACATTCCTCCCCTTGCAAAGGATCAGTGACCATGGTAGGGTTGTGATTAACACTACAAGTACTCGTGGCTAGTGGACAGGATTCATCCTTTCCTCATTCCTGCATGTTTCTCCCAACTAATACCCTTTCTCTTGGATGAAGGAAAGCAGAAGAGAACTAGAAGAAGAGGATTTTTTTGAAAGAATCACTTTCATGCTAAACTCCTTCATCTTGTTAAAATTTACAATCCAGTCTACATGGCCATTCAAAAAGGCAAGGGTATGTAAAGGCATTAAAATAAAAGATCTACCTGTCTGATATCCAATAATACCCCAGGAGCAGAATTACTTGTATTTTGAAAATTAGTTCAGCCCATCTTTACAGCCCAAAATGTCAGGGAAAAATGGGAAATCACTGGATTATGGATATTATCAAGACACAGGGGGAAAACTGCACAGTAAGTGAATATATTTCTATTTACAAAAAGCCAGAAAGCAAACAAAAAGCAAACCAAACACACTATAAACTTACCTACTATAAACCCCCTGTGTTGGTTAACAGTAAAAAGGGAAGACATTTGCATACAGGACAGATTAGATGTAACTCATGCTAACCATGGGCCAAATTCAGAACAACAAACTCTGAGTGATGACTGAGAAAAAAATTTGTAACAGCTTCCAGGTTTGGCCTAATAATAGAATTAGGTTAAAAGTGTAATCCCATGGGATTGATTTTCTTCTTGGTGCACCCACTTACCTCTCACTAATTGGCAATGGGAGATGTGAACACATTACAGGTAGAATATACTACTAGCACCTAACTGAGTTTAATTTAGATTAATGGGATATTAAATAGACACCTCTGGCTTATTAAGCATTTACATGAAGAGTTGACTGCTGTATAGTACTTTTCTACCATTCACACTTTTAAAAAGTGACTGACCCTGAATGTCTACGCTGTAGTTTTATAGTCCCATAGCCTGAGCCCTAGTCCACTGCAGGTGTTTTATAGCAGTGAAAACATACCCCAGATCACTTTGATCAAAATTTTCAAAAGCACCTAAGTGTTTTCTAATAGGATTAACTGATCCTGAGGATTGTGGAATATCCCGGGAAGAATGACAGGCACAGTAATCATACTGCTCTGCCTTAATAAAAAACCCTGTTTGGAGGAATCTGATATGAGAGTGGCCACTGGGGGAAGCGAGCCCACAGGGGAGAGTTATCCTGCAGTGTCCACTGGAGGCAGCCAGACCACCAAGGGAGTGGCTAGTGGGACTGCATTCTGCCATCTTGTCTGCCAGCACACCAAGTAAGTAGCCCCCTTGCCCTAACCCTTCTCCTCCTCCCAACCCTTGGCTACAGTACCGGGGTAGCAGGAGGGGAGTGAGGAGAAAAAAGGCCCCTGGTGGCTGGGAGCGGGAACAGGGGTGGAGAGAAAAAGCTCTTGCTGGATGGGACTACCTGCCCTTAGCTCCTCCTCACTCCTCCCCAACACTAATTCTCACATCCCCCTTCCCACCTCCAGCCTCCTGCACTCCCCCCCACATCTCCAAGGCCCTGCCCTGACTCTTGGTCTCCCCACACTGCCAGACCCCTGCTTTAAAGGACCTGGACAAGGCTGGGTAAGTCTTCTAGTCAACTACATTGACCCCGATATGAAGAACAGTGCACAAAAACAGCACTTACTTATCTTTAAAAACAATAGCAAAGTAGGAGTCTGGGTGTTTGGGCTGGCTGGACACACCCAAGGAGGGTGAACTAAAGACCCTAGGGTGAGGGACAGCCCTGATTTTGAAGGCTTTGCTGGAAAAGAGAGAGTTTTAGAGTGAGTTTGCAATAAGTTTGTGTATTGAGATTTCAGTGTTAGAGTGAGCTAAGCGTTTTCTGTTTGCAATCTACTTTGCTCGGCCTGTTCTCACTTATAACCACCTAAATACTACTGCTTGTATTTAATAAAACCACCTTTATTATTTTTTAAACCCAGTGTAAAAAATTGTTACAGGGGGGCGGGGAAGTGGCAACCGGTGTGTATATTCCCCCTTTCATTGTTAAAGGGGGCTTACCCAAGTAATTAATTGGGGGGTTTTGATCTCATTTGGGGAGTGGTATCCTGGAAAGCTGGGCCCTAAACTGCCCTTTCCTTTCCCCTTTTCAGGGGAGCAGTGATCTCAGCACAGTGTCTTGTTTGGGGGAGACCAGTGATATGGCCCATCAGGACAGGGCACGGAGAAGCCCTAGAGTGGCAGGAAGGCAAGTGATAGAGGCCTTGCCAGCACTCCAGGAAGTCCGCCCCCACCCCCGCCATGGGTCTTCTGTGACCTCACCCCATCACATATTCATTATGAACATTTGGAAAATGAGGTTCACAAGCTGAAGTAGATAGTAATAAGTTATTTGTGATGAAAGGCCAAGCAAACTAAATGCTTTTACTGAGAGGAGAAAGGTTGGAGAATGTTTAGCACAGGGGAAAGAGGAAAGAAAAGAATGTGAAAAGTTTTGCACTTTTTTGTTTTTTACAAAAACAAAATCAGGGTCAGAAAATGCTTTGTTTTTAATCTGATTATGATTGTGTCCGTGGGTCTATGAAAATCACTGGAAAGATCCCCACTGACTCTGAAGGGGGTCTGAGTCAGGGCTAAAATGAGGAGAAAGAGAGACTCTAAATATAGATAGCATGGGTACTTATATGGCTCCTTTCTACATATTATCAGAGCATCTCAGAACAATAATTAGGCTACGTCTACCAGAGGTATCCCAGAAAAGCATTGTCACATCCAAGGAATGTGTCCGCTTTTCTGAAAAACATTTTGGAAAAGTGGACGCACTCTTTCGCCATACCTGTATACCTCGTTGTACAAGGAAGAAGGGATGTGCCAAAAGAGGAGGTTTTTCCAAAATTTGGTGTCATGTAGATGCGCCAAATTTCAGAAAATCCTCTTCCAAAAGAAAAGCGGAAAAAGATATGTACATTGCCAGGGCTCGCCAAGCGGCGGCGAGCCCCACTTGCCAGTCGCGCGGTTTCGCGCCGTTCTGCATTCTGCGCATGCGGAGATCGTTCTGCACACGCGCAGATCGCTCTGCACCGGCTCTTCCAGGTTGTAATCTGCTCGCCGCGTGTGAGTAGATTACATTATTTGTCGAGCCCTGCACATTGTGGTTCGCAATGTGCGTATCTTTTTCCGACTTTTCTTTGTAGTGTAGACGTAGCGTTTGTCTATCCTCAGTGTGTAAGTGTGCACTTGGGAAGTAAATTATCAATTTACAAACAAGAAACTGAGGCCCTGATTAAGGACTGATTAAGCAAAGCACTTAAGTATGTGCTAATATTCAAAGTCAATGGGATTTAAACATGTGCTCAAACAGCTTAGCACATGTGTGATGTGTATAAATCCCCCACGCTGAAAAGAAAGATCCCAGAGGTGTCTTTGAGGGGCTGTAGTTATGGTCAGGAGGAAAACTTTAAAAAGGGCAAAAGTAAAATCAACTGGAGGAGGGGGAGGTTAATCCAGGAGTGCCCTAAGCAAGAGAGAGTCCTGGAGTCAGAGGGAGATCTTAACCCTATGGAAAGGGCAGCAAACTCCCAAATGGAAGCCAGAGGGACATCAAAGGGACTGCAAAGGAAGGTTCATGCAAGTTACAGGAGACACTCTCACCCAACATGGAGAGAAAATTCAGGGGATTTATATACATCATGGTAAAGAGCGGATCATAATTCTCTATTACATTCTACAGAATGGTTTAAAAATGTTGCAGGATGAATATAATTCTCTATTTAATGCTGTACATATTTATAGTATTCCCATAAGACTATTTACATAAGTGTGCATGTAGATGTATATACGTATATATGTATGTATCTCTTTATGGATTACATCCTTAATAAATCTATAAAAGCATGTCTACACTAGGAAATCATTTTGAAATATTTAAAATTGAAATAACTCCTGAAATAACAAAATTGAAATAGCACATCTCAACTATGGGGGAGCATCAAAATCACTCAGACATATTTTAAAATAGTGTCCACACTGATTGGAGCTTGACTCGGACTAAGAGCCCCCAGAAGCACTCCGTGGAGGGCACCAGACGGGCGGATACTTCCTGCGTGCTTTCAGAGGTTCCACTCTACTGCTGCATCTCACACTCCACTTCTCCACTGCTTCCCCCCACGCGGGACACCAAATGGACGCAGTGTGCTCTGGCTGCCCTTGCAGACACCACAGCACTTATGACATGGAGCTGGAGCTGCTGCAAAGCAATGCCAGGCTCATAAGCCTCGTGCTGCACCTCATGGCACAGTTTGTCCAGACTGCCCATGTGCTGCTCCAGCAGGACAGTGACCAGCCCGAACCAGAGGACCCCTTCACCCAGGTCCTGGCACTCCTGCTCCTGCATATGCCCCTCAATCCTCTGGACACCATTGAACACCAATTCTGGCAGAGGGAGACCAGTTCAGACAGGTAGGACCACATAGTCATACAGTGATGGGGCAACCAGCAGAAGCACCAGAACTTCTGCATGTGGAAGGCCACCTTCCTTGAGCTCTGCTTGTGGCTCAGCCCTGCTCTCAGACAACAGGATACTTGACTGCGACCTGCCATCTCCCTGCAGAAGTGTATCGCCAGTGCCCTATGGAAGCGCTGGACAGCTACCACTCCATTGGGAACCAATTTGGCATGAGGAAATCCACAGTTGGGGCCATGATTCTGCAGGTAGCCAAGGCCACATCTTGCTACAGAGGGTCGTCACAGTGGGCAAGGTTGACAGCATTGTCGATGGCTTTGCTGCCATGGGCTTCCCCAGCCTTGCAGGGGGAAGGAGAGGACCATAAATGGCACTCACATCCCCATCCTGGCCCTAACCACTGTGCCTCAGACAACATAAACAGAAAGAGGTACTTCTTCATGGTGCTGCAGGCCCTCATGGACCACAAGAGATACTTCACCCACATCAGCATTGGTTGGTCGAGGAAGACGCACAACGCCCACATCTTCCGGAACTCATGCCTGTTCCAGAAAATAAGAACATAAAAGTGGCCATACTGAGTCAGACCAAAGGTCTATCTAGTCCAGTAATCTGTCTTCCTACAGTGGCCAATACCAAATGCCCCAGAGGGAGTGAACAGAACAGGGAATCTTCAAGCAATTCCTCTCCTGTCACCCATTCTCAGCCTCTAACAGAGGCTAAGGGCACCTTTCCTACCCATCCTGTCTAATAGACATCGATGGACCTAACCTCCATGGATTTATCTGGTTCTTTCTTGAACCCTGCTAAGGTCGTGGTCTTCACAACCTCCTCTGGCAAAGACTTACACACGCCAACCATACGCTGTGTAAAGAAAAACTTCTTTTAGTTTGTTTTAAACCTGCTACCTATTAATTTCATTTGGTGACCCCTAGTTCTTATGATATGGGAACAAGTACATAACTTTTCCTTATTCACTTTTTCCACCCTAGTCATGCTTTTATAGGCACACCAGCACTTTTTTCCCTGACTGCACCATCAGGGTTGGGGACGTGGTTATGCCCATCTGCATCCTGGGCCATGCAACCTATCCCTTGCTCTCCTGGCTTATGAACCCCTACATGGGCAGCCTGGACCCCACTAAGGTGAACATCAACACCAAGTTGGACAGGTGCCACGTGGCCATCGTGTGTGCATTTGACCACTTAAAGGGGAGGTTCAGGAATGTCCTCACCTGCCTGGAGGTCAGTGAGTGCAACATCCCCTTTGTGATGGTGCACTGCTGTGTGCTCCACAACCTGCGTGAGAACAAGTGGGAGACTGAGGCAGAACAGCTGGCCAGGGCTTATGAGCAGCCGGACACCAGTGCCATTCAATGAGCACATCAAAGGTCTGTGCTCATCCGGAAGGCCTGGAGAGAGAGTTTCAGCCAAGGCCATCTGTGAGACTCTCCCCTGTGCCTCTCCACAAGGACCCCTGCATTCCCGCTGTGTGCCTTTCTTCTTCCACTCCTCCCTTCCCTTGCCCTCCCTTCCCACTTTCCCCATTCCCTTGCAGAGCAAATTAAAAAGCCTTTTTTTAAAAAGCAAATGTGTTGTGGGATATAAAACAGGGGAAGGACTGGGAAAAGAACCTAGAATGAGGGATGGAGGAAGAGCGGGGAGAGGGCTCAGGGATGGGGCTGGCAGTAGCACCTACCTAAGTCACCACGAGAGGCTTCAGGTACCCAAGAGGTCACATCACCATGTGTTCAGGGGTTCCAGCAGCCTGCGTGGGTGTGGGGGTAGCTAGGAGAGGAAGACACAGAGGGAAGGGCAGGAGCAGGGATGTGGCTGGTGGCCTGTTCCATGCACAAGGCCATTCATTCCATCTCCGGGGTGAGGGAGGATTACATGTCCATACATATGCTGGTATGCCAGCTGGTTCCCAGTGGCCTTCCTCTTCTCGTGATCAGCCTGGCGTTCCTCCCAGTCAGCAGACACTCCAGGTGCTCCTCATTGAGCCCCCAGACAAGGGACTGGAGGCAAGCCATCTGTTCACTCATCATGTCTTCCCAGGTTCGCTTCCTCTGTGGATCTCACAGAGTCAGGAAGATGGCGTGGGAGGTGGTGGATGCACCATGCTCACAGCTGACCCAGCTGTGAAGAAAAGTTACAAGGGCAGTCAGCCCAGGAGACACTGTGTATGAAGCCTAGCTCTTATCTCTGAGCTGAAACTGAAGTTCTCAGCTCAGACAATGCCGATGTGCTTCAAGCAAAGCCATCTGCTCCCTAGACAGCGTGTACTTCCCAGTAGGGGCACGAACGTCCTTGGGGAACATCACAACACCAATGGCTCAGGGACAGGCAGTCATGGGAAGGTGCCAACCAGGCCAGGCGAGGAACCTGTGGGTGGAAGTGGTTGATGGGGCTGCTCGGTTTCCTTCTGTGTCCCGCACATGCTGGGTTCAGCACTGGTGCATCTTACAGAGAGAGAACATCTATCTCTGCCCACTGCAAGAAGGAGTGGTTTGGGGGAGGTGTGTGTGAGTGGCAGACATCGCTTGCCAGAGAGAGTGCTACTGGGGTCCCCTCCTCTTTCTCTCCCCTGCAGGTTCCCATGCAGAATATCGGTCTCCTCTGCATTACTGCACTTGATCAGGAGTGGCTATTGCCTGAGTGCAGGCATGAGCCTGTGCCATATGCAACACTGCTATGTGGTTCCATGACCCCAGACTCCTTAGCAGTGGCTTGTCATGAGAAGGTGTCCTACCACAGAGGCCAGAGTAAGGCAGGCCTCTCCAGGAACCTTGTGAGCATGACCAAGGGGTTCCTGTGTGAGAGTGTCATGTGTGCTCCAGACTGGCACTCCATGTGCACCCACGTGCATGGCTGTTGTGCAATGAGAAGGCTGAGTGAAGAGAGAACAGCCCCTAGCATCCCGTCACCTGCCCCCACGTGTGTCTAGGGAAAGCTATAGAACTCACCTGAAGTGCCTTCCCTCGGTTCAGCCGACGCATGGGAGACATCCTGGGAGGGGGAGACTGGCTCCAGGGTGAGGAACAGCTACTGGCTTGTGAGCATGGTTGCCTGGCTGGCCTCCTTCTCCTCCTTCTTCTCCTCTGCAACCCCACCCTCATGGAGGCTGATGCCAGGCATGTCCTGGTCGGACTCAATGATGACAGGGTGGGGGGCAGGTGACTGGCCCCTCTCCCAGTATGGCATCAAGCTGGTCTTGGTAGTGGCATATGTGAGGTGCCACCCCAGAGCATCCACTCTGCTTCCTGGCCTTGTTGTAGGCCTTGTTGATGGCAACCTTCTGGCCATAGACAATGGCATTTCTCTTTGTGGTGTGGATATGCTGCAGGTTGGTCACCTTGCCCCAGACCTCAATGAGATCCACGATCTCCACACTAGTCAAGGATGGTGCTCTCCTGCGTCCCTGGCCAGTTGCAGCCAAGGATGCTGTGGGAGTGCTGGCAGCCGCAGGAGGCTCAGAGGCAGTGCTGGGGTCTCCAGTGGCTCCTGGGATGGTGCTGTTTGGCACAGGGCTAGCAAAGATCTGCATGTGCCACAAAGCCTGCTGCTTTATGGGACCACAGGAGAAGGGGAGCAGTGGAGCTGGCAGGTGTGACCAGAGTGGCCTCTGGAGAGGCCTCTGGAGACCAATTATTTTGAATTAGAAGCACTGGATCATCCGTGCTAACTAAGCATTATTCCCTGAGGAAAACACGAGTACAGATTTCAAAATAACCAGGCCTTTATTTTGAAATAACGGGCTTTGTAGTGTGAGCATTTTGCTTGTTATTGGAAATAAGGGAGGTTATTCTGAAATAACTCCCTAGTGTAGGCCAGGCCTAGGAGTGCACAGTTTTGAATGAAATAAGCACCAAATAAATTCTAATATTAAAGTTAAAAACTAAACCAAACTTGAACATTTTTGAGGTTCATGAAGCATTTGATAATATGTTTTTTGAAAACAAATAGCTGTAAATCACTGAGAGAAAAACTTTTTAATTCTGTCCAGGAAGTCTAAATAGAAAAATACAGCATAAGAAAGACTATTATTATAATATCTCTGATGTAGCCAAAAGTAGGAAGTCAAGGAAATCTCATAGGAGAGTCTGTTCTTGTAAATTTTCAATGCCTAGGTACACCATGGTTGAAATTTACTAATATCAATTATGCTTTTGAATATTTGTTGGCAAGGTTCTAACATGTATTTTCTGGAAAAGTTGAGCAGGCATTTTTAAACATGTTATAAAACATAGTACCTATGTCTGTATTAACCTATATATGTGGTTTAAAGAAATGTTTGTTTGTTTGTTTTTTAAAAGCACATCTCCATACTAGTTAGAGAAATATTCTACGGCCTTGATAGCCACAACTGTCTTTAAACCCCAAACCAGCAAACTCTAGTATGGATAGGACCAAGAATTTCAGAAAAGTATCCATACTTCTGGCTATCTAACTGAATTGAATGTCCAACCCTTTTGAGATTCGGTTGTTATTATTTTCTTCTCAAGTGAAATATTTAAAACATGGTTATATGTTTCAGGAGGTTGTATTTACAAACAATGCAGCCTCTTTATGGAAGGGGGGTGTTTCTATATGCTAGACTAGGAGTAAACATTTCAGTCTTATGAGAAATGTTATCATTCTCTGACAAATGAAATATAAGGCCAAATTCTGCTCTCAGGCACTGGACTTGTTTCACAGATGTCGATAGTTACTTTTGTGTAAATGAGACCAGTATTTGATGTTTAATGTATTATACCATGTGACTTTCTCTGTTTACATATATCCATCTATGTTTAGAAATACCCCACTATTTACTATTAAAAGCTGCTTTTATCTGATGAGTATTGACGATCTCCTCCCACTTCAAAAGTAGCAGTATTTACAGTAAATAGAAGGTGATGAAAGCCCTCTGAATCATTTGCAATCTTCACTATCAAAATATTGCAGTCACCATCTTTCCTAAGGCTCAATCTCCCGCACAATACACTAATGGTGTGTGCTTTAATCTTACCATTTTCAGCTTGTGACAGAGTTCAGCTAACCACAATATCCTCAATTCAACACCACCCACCGTTTCTATCCATTTTGTACTGTCAGAAGCACATCAAGCGGCCTCTGAGTGTAATCACATCAAAATCGATTTTCATGGATGAGAGAAAAATAATGGAAATTTCTCTAATGTAGAAAATGTATGTGTTCCTTTTGGTTAACCAAAATAGACTATATATCAGGCCTGTCAAAATTAAGTTTTCTTGATTCAATGCTCTTATCCAGACTTGTATACAAATTACAATGACTCATTGCAGAAGTGCTTAACGTAATTTTCAGTAGGGCTGCCTCAATGTGCCTCTCACAAATTGAACAATCTTCCCAAGTTATAGACTCCAGATTCATCCCCCAGTTTGGATCCACAAGGATATTATTAGTGGTTTTAAACATATGCCTTGATCCTGCAATCTATTCTGGATGCCTGCATGGAATTCCACCTGTGTAAGTGAGGCTCCGCATAGGCCAGGGTTGGCTCACATAGGTCCAATTGTAGGAAAGGGAGCATAGTTGAAATGCAAGATCCACTTTATGCCAGTGTAACTGCCTGTAAAATTTAGAATCTAAATATAACATGTTCATGAGTAAAGCTCAGCAAATAATTCCAGAAAGAATCATGTGCTCAGACACAAGAAAGTCCACCAGTAATATCAAGATTTCTCTGATTTATTGATTGATTGAAATTATTTGATGATATTTTTTGTGAATTGTGTTTAGGTGTTGGTTTGCCCATTGAAATGGGTAATTTGATCTCAGTTACTTAGTTGTGATTATCACATGGTATCCTGTCTGTTCACTCATTGAATTTGTTTAACTCTTATAATCAGTTCTCAGATGTAACAAGTGAAGGTAAGTGACTCAGATTGGAATCAATGACACCTAGAGAGAGAGGGCCAAGAGAAGAAGCGCAAACAGTGCTAGGATATCTGAACGTCTTATCTGGTGTTTATTCTACTGATGACATTTCCTTGGGGCCATCTTGGAACAAGTCAGACCAAGAGGGAGAAAATGGCAGCAGCAACAGCCAAGTGCAGGCTATTGTGATGGAGGAAAAATGTTCAAAGCAAACAGATATCATCTGAAAACTTCAAAAAGGTTGTTTTAAATTATGATAAGTAAAATATTTTTAAATTATGAAAATGAACTAAATAGATTCTCCATAAGGATTAGATTCAGTTTCATTCATCCACACAAAAAAAATGCTGTTTTCTAATATTTGTTTAGAAATAGGAAGATCGTCCAATGAGAAATACATTCAAATACTCATTTAAGCTCTTGCCAGCTTGTAATGATAGCCTCATGCAGAGCCTTTTTGTGACTGTAAGCATTTTGAAAACCATAATGCAGTATTTCCAATTCTTGCAGTTTAAACATGACTTCATGCTATTTGTTGTTCTCCCCTCCCTCCCTCCTACTCCCGTTCTGGAGTCACATGATTAGGTGTAAATTACAGCTTTGGTTTGAGGAAAAAAGTAAGTTTTTAAGCCTCATAGTTAGAGAAAAGCTTGAGAAGTAACAGAAAAATCACAAGGCAAAGGAAAAAAAACAGTATTTATTATTTTTAAAATTTCATGATATTTTTGGGCCCTGATTCATGAAGGGGGTTGGCAATACTGAAAATAGGCTAATTTGAGTGGACAAATTTGAAGACTGATATTCCTGGACTTCCGTGCTAGCCACATTATTATACCCAAGACCATACTGCTTGAATAACAGCTCAAAGTTAAAAACACCCTCATATTCTTTTAAATAGCTTGATCATTTCTGCATCTTTCAGCGTTATACAGAGGATACGCTACATACATAGTACAGAAAGTTCACTCAGATACCGGATGTATCCCAAAATAGCTATTCTGCATCTTTTGTACCTTCCAGTTATTTCAAAATAGATTTCAAAATAATGGGCTCGCTATTCTGATCTCTCTGTAAGTCTCATTCCACAAGGTTTAAGGAATGTTTTGTAATAGTAGTTTATTTTGAATTTAGATCAAAATAAGATATACAATTTGCATAGCTCAGTTGCATATCTTATTTCAAACTATGGGTGCAGTGTAGATGCACCCTCAGAAGGAGATTGTGGCAGCACAATGTGGCTAGAATGACGTCTTGGTTGAAAGTCCTCTGGCCAGAAGCAGACATATCTGGGATACAAAGTATTCCCTGATTTTGCATATTTCTCGCCTCAATTAGTGCAGCTCTGGCCACAAAGTAAATCTTTTCCTTAACAAAAACCTCAAGGGAGGATCTGAGTGCAAGTCACATCTCACCTCTGTTGGTTGAATCCTTCTGGGCACACCACATGCAGCAGGTCCCAAACATAGAATCATAGTGCTCTTTCTGTCTATCACACCCAGGATACAGTCCAGTCTATCACTATGTGACACTCCTGTCCTGTAACCTTAGTTGTTTTACAATGGCTTACTGAAGGATTTCCCACCTGGGCTACTCACAAACAGCTGTCAGGCATGCAAGTCACATCCTGAATGTGTATGTGCAACTGTATCCTGCCAGCCACACTTTGGTTACACTCTGGCTTTCACCAGCCAACACTGCCACACCAGTCCTAGATTTTCAACATCATTTTTAATGTGTGGGCACTCCTGACTTGAGTCAGTTCCATTCTACTGCTCTTACCCTACTTGCTGTCAGGAAGGCCAACGGCCATAGAAACTCCTCAGTCATGCACTTGAGCCCAGATCCTTAAAGGGCCTCCAATGGAAGTTAGATGACTGCATATCATTGAGCATCTTGGCTTAATTTTTCTCAGACACTCCTGCCTACTGAGCCCTTAATTCACTAGACAATAGAAGGGCAAACTCTAGAGGAGCAGGGAAGCCAGAGAACTGGAGGAACAGGAAAGCTGTTCCTTTATCTTTAGCAAGGGAGAGAGTCCTGTGCTCCCCCTCACTTTTCCTTAACTGAATATCTAACTGGAAGCTATGTTTATCAAACCTACAAGAGAGAGGATTCAGAGAAACTCTGGGTAGCTTTGGCTGCACAGCATGGAAGTAGGAGGAGTTCTTCCATGAAATCCTCAGTGCACAGTACTGTGCTCACTGAGATTTTGCCCAAGTTGTGTAAAAATACGGGGTTAGTTTTGGAAATGAGAGATTTTCTGTCCCCACAAGTCTCAAACATTGTTACAAAGATCCACGAGCAAAGATCAGAGACCACAGAAAGAATCTAGTATTGTCACTGTAAAGCCCTGGTAGCTTGTGAGATTTTTCTTTTATTATTTGTATTTCTATTGGAATCACATTATTACAAGATCCTGGCTGGCACAGATGGCTGTTGTGCTTTGAGGTTTGCTTTAGTCATGTTTTAGCTGCTTTCTCGCTCCAGATTTTATAGGGTTTGGGCTGATTTTAGCTTCCTTTATTTGCTTGATAATTGTTTTGCTTTTTGTTTTAGTTTTTACTTCATTAGTAGGAATGTTTATAGTGTGCTTCATTCACTGTTTTTGAACTTGTGGTAACCAGAATCTGTGATGCAGTTTTACCTTCTGTTGTTTGTTTCAAACTGGCTCAGGGCAGCTGTTTTGATTACAGTAGCAACTTTCCTGGAAGGTCAGTATTAATTTGTTTGGACTGCTGGACTGGTATTTTTCAGCTGTTGATTACTTTCCCCCTTGCACTGCATCTTTCCAAGGATCACTGTTAGTGTGGACTAGAATTCCTCATATATTGAATCTATTAGCCTGAGCCGATCCTCTAGATTCCTACCCACATTTCTATTGCTGCTTCCCCCTCTCCCATCTCTCTTGTCTTAATTAATGTATCTGCATTGTTGCTATTTTCTGCTTGCCTAGCGGATTATCTGCATTTAATATCTTCTTGGTCCTAGTGCCTTTCACTTCTATTGCTTAAGTAAAAAAAAGTAAAAGATGGTTTGAACCACATTATCTAAAACATAGACTCTAGTTCAACCACAAGGCATGGGCTTGTTGTAGGATTCACTGGATGAATTTCTATGGCTTGTTATGTGGGAGGTCAGACTAGATTATCATTGTGGTCTTTTCTGGACTTAAAATATACAAATAAATTACTATAGTTCAAGGCTTTGGCATACTAGTTTGGTCTTTAGTTACCTTGTGAAGACATGTCACCTGACTGTGTCTATTTGCGGGCGGGGGTTTGCCATAAAGCTCTTGGTACCGATTGACTTATATCACACTTCCTCTTCTCTCCCCCTCCCTCTTCATCCCCCACTTTTCTGATAAGAGGTAAAGAGCTGAAACTTTATTTTTCAGATTTCCAGGATATTTTTTTTCTTTCATATAGTCGAAACACTGGTACCTTGTAACTGTCTGTTTAAAAACATGTAGGACTTAATGTTCCCCCTGCAGGATGAGATTAATTAATTACTATGGCCTCAATACTATAGTATTGAGTTTCAGTGTTGTGCACATTGGGAAAATACCTTGAGCTGAACAC
Organism: Pelochelys cantorii; assembly: GCA_032595735.1. Classification (NCBI taxonomy): domain Eukaryota; kingdom Metazoa; phylum Chordata; order Testudines; family Trionychidae; genus Pelochelys; species Pelochelys cantorii. The sequence continues at coordinate 33,863,954 of CM064331.1, forward strand.
CACTAACTTTCAGTATTTGGTGCCTAACCTTCTGCCATCTGATCTGAGTAACTGCCATTTTAGTCAATGGAAATTGCTTATATCTTGTGGCAGGGGAATAGGCCCCTGGATTTCAACTTGTATATGCTCTCCCCATTAGCCTGATTACAAAAAGATGACCCCAGTCCCAAATTCAAATACCCCTACATTTGGGGGATGTTTGGATCTTTAGCTGTTAACTTCACAATTCAGGCCCATCTCTAATTACAAGAGACACATTATTGGGATAATTTCTTCTGCTTTATCTTTGCAATTCACTGGAGCAGTTAATTTCCCAAAAAGCAAACACATCCTTTCTCATTAGAAATTCCTTTTTGGCCTTTTTAATACATGTTCCTTATTATAAAAAAAAAGTTTTGCTGATAAGGGATTATATGACTGGTACCTAAGATAACATGAGATGTTTAACGGAAACTTGGCTTTAGCCACTAGATAATTTGCCATTTCTTGAAAGCAGCCTCAGCTGATCTCTTTTCTTTTCCATTACCATTGCCAAAATTTCAGGAGTAGCAGAATAAGAATAGCTGCATTTGTTCATATGCTTTCATAAGACAATGTCTGTGTTTTTGTTGGCAGTTTGTTGTTATTTTGAGTACTTACTGTATAGCACTGTGGAACACAAATTCTATAATTTACATAGTGTAAACTGCAAAGCCTTTTCCTAGCTCACTGCTGTGGAAATGGTACAATTTTCATTCATATATTTAAATATTTTCTGACTTTCTTGTGTTCTATTTACAGGCATATCTTACTGTCCAGGACTGCTGCATCCTCATGATTATTATTTGTATTATCGGTAAGGCCTGTGACCTTGATTAGGGTGCATAATAATGACATCTTTTGGTGAACAGGGAGAATTTGGCCCAGGCTAACTTAAGAACTCCAAATGGGCAGGGACTTAGCAGGCAGAGAGCTCTCTGCCAGCAGTATTGAAGAATAAGGGAAAAGGACTGAATGCACCAGGCCTCGTGCATTTCTGTTATGTGGCAATTGTGGCATTTTGGACAAAATGCCATCAAGTTTTGTGTGTGGGGGTGATATGTTATTAGGCCTATTGGGAACAAAAAAACAAGACTGTTGCATCACATGTGTCTGGGATAAGGAGCACCCTGAAGAAAGGCTAAGGCCATGTCTACACTGCACAGCTTTTAGGGACACAGAACCCCCCCTCTGTTACAGAATTATATAATTATAATTGAATGCTTGTATGATTTGTATAACATCTAATTGTTGTGTATATAATCAGTATAATATCATGAGCTTAATGAGTCTAATGTATGTAACCTAACATATACAAGAATACCTATGTTACGTCATCATTGTATTTAAAACTATAGTGCATTGCTGTGATTTGATAAACTGGCATGTTTCTATTTAAAATACCAACTGTAAATGAACATTCATGAGTCTAGACATTGACTACATGCATATTCATAAGAACGACTGTTCCTCATAAATATGTAATTAATAGGTGTAACACCTAATCATTTTAAACATATGCAAAAGAGCATCTTACCTTAACCAATCAATTTGAATCGGAATGCTCATAAATATGCATGAGCATAACCTTTATAAGCCTGTGCCACGCCCGTTAAGGTGGTTGCGTCGGGGCGTCGGGCATAGGTATAGGTTAGGCTTAGCGCATGTGTGAGGAGTTGTACGTGTGCGGTCTAGAGTCTTGTCCCGGGTATTTGAATGTGTGAGGTCTAGTATCTTTTAGAGTGAAGATAAATGGAAGGTTTACTCTTCCTCTATTTAGGTATAGGTTTAGATTAGTTTAGTTTAGTTTTTAGATAGGTTAGATCCTCGTCTTGGAGTCTGTATGTCAGGCAGCGTCAGTCCACGCACGTCGGCCGTCATCGTGCTTGTTCGTCGGGCGCGTCAGGGTTTAGTTAAGGTTTTATTTTAGGTTAAGTTTAGATTAGGATTAGTTTAGAGTCTAGCATCCATCGCCGTCCAGCTGAGCCGAAGAGCAGGAAGAGGGACGAGGACTTCGACGACTTCGCGGAAGGTGAATCTGGAACTCCTCGCACTCAACCAGCCTTCGAGGGACTCCTGGTTGTTCCTCTCCCGAGGCCTGAAAGGACCAAAGGGTTGAGGTCGCCAGCATCGGCACCGTCAACCAACGAGGGACTCCTGGCTGTTCCTCTCCTGAGGCTTTCAACTAGCCAAAGGATCGAGGTCACCAGCAACCCATCGATCATCCCTGCGCCGCTAGACTTTGGTAGGATTATTGTTTATTAAGAGGGGACCGCCCCCTTGTTCTGTTTGAGATATGTGTTTATAATATAGTTGAAACTTATTTAAATTGTTACGTTTTTATTTAATCGCCACTGTCTATGGGTAAGAACAAAAACACCAGTGAATAGATATGGAATCTCGGAGTCGCACCTTAACATTGTAATATTCTAATTAGGCTAATTAGTAGTAATTATCATACATAGTCACCCCTTACGGGTAACACCTCCCCCCAGGAATGGCGTTTGTTTGTCAGCAGGAGAGCACTCCTGCCCACAATACACTGTTTACACTGATACTAACTGTTACTTGCCACAGCAAAGCTTTTGTCATTCAGGGGTGGGGGGGTTAAGTACCTGTGAATGACTAAAGCTTTGTCGCTCAATTGCTGGTGTAGACAGAGCCTCAGTGTTCCACCACAGGGTTGTGGAGCTGGGTCACAAATCAGAGTGTGAAGGAGAGGGAAAGCGGCTCTTATCCTCTGGTAGGAGTGCATTCTAGATTGTAAGGACTCTCCTTTAATGTCATATGTGCCACTGGTCATTTAGTGAAGACTTCTGAAGGTGGTTTTGAAGCAGGCACAGCTGTAGAAGTGGCTGTATGACTTGAGGCAATGCTGAAGCAGCAACTGCTGAAGCTATGGAGAGTACCAGCTAAACTAGGAATTGTGGCGAGGGCTTCTGATCCAGTAATTAATATAGCTGTAATCAATACCCCTGGGTTAGATGACAGAGGTCCTAGAGCGGACCAGGCAGCACTTTTCTTAGGGGCTAGCGATGGACCTGCTTGAACTCTGGATACTGTTGCCCCGTTGACTGATTATCACGGGCTTTCCCAAGTTTATCCTATGAACCTTTTCTTCCCAGCCACACCCTCCTCCCCAGTAAAGTTTTCTTCCTGTTGTACAAAAGACTCTGCTCTTGCCTATCAAAGATGCTCAGGGGATATTTAGTTTTCCCATGTTTCTGGATGGGGACACGAGCTACTGTTGTTTAAGTTTTCAGAGGGAACCTCTAGATGTTTGAACTTGGCTTTTGCAGTTGCTCACAATATGTGGAAGGAGGGTTACGTTAGACCCCTGTTGAGATCAGGGCTCTCTTTTGCTAGTATAGAGACATGAGAGAGAATCCCATTCCCAAAGAGCCTACAATTTAACAAAGGAGGCAAACAAAGGCGAGAGGAAGATGGAGTGACTTGTCCATGGTCACACAGCAGGTCAGTGGCAATGCCAGAAATAAAGCTATCCATTGCACTACCTTCTCTCTGTAAGTTCCACTTACACACAAAACAGAGAACTGATTACATAACAAAATGCATTTTGAAAAGAAACGTCAAAGAATTATGCTGCCTTGCCTCCTGTTGACTGAACATAATGTTTTTAAGTTTGGTGTTACTGCATAAGCAAACAGAGGCTGTTAGTAAGAGTAGACCTGGGCCCTATATTTCTGAGGCTGTTGGTCTGGATTCTGTCTAGGTTTCTGCTGGTAAATCACTATTGTTACTTCTGAAGGCTTGGTCTCCTGACTTAGTTACAAAACTGCATGATTCTCAATTGCATAATTGTTTGGAGATGCATGCTTCATTGAAATGCCATTGATTGTCAACTCAAGTGACAATCCCCCCCACACTCTCCCTAAAGGGTACTTGGGGGGTAAACAGCCTGGGGCTGAGACAGTCCCAAACTGGGTGGGAAATACCACTAGTCAGTCCCTTTCACATGATTATGTTTCTTTTCTGTTTGGTCTTATGAGAAGCAATCCCATTCCAAGCACATCCCATTTTCCTGGCACAACCAAACCCTTACGTTGCTTTAAGTTATTAAAAGAGGAAGCTGTATGCCAAATGTGGCGATCCTAGCTCTTACCATTTAGTAGGAGTTCTTGAACAGACAGATGGATGGAGAGACAGACAAACTCTTTAAAACAGTAGATAAACAATATATAATACATGTAATGCAAAGGTTTTTTGCAGTTTCTAAATCAAAATGTTGTTCTTAAAATATGTGTAGTATTTTATAAATGGAAAGATCCTGTTTTGTTCAAGGCTTTTAAATCCCTTTGCTTTGTTCACCAAACCCCCGTACTTGCTGTAAGGGGATTGCTGATTGCTTTGTCAGCAAGACTGATGATATTCAATCTTTGATTTCTGATTCATTTGCTTCTTCCTTCCCTTTGATGAACATAATAAACGTCTAGCTTTCCTCTCCTTTCAAAAAATATTCTCTCGCCTCTCATATTCTTAGTAGAGAGATTGTTTTATGTGTGAAACATTCAGCTGTCTGTTGGACTCTCTCTTCAGTGAGCTCTGAGATATATAAATACTTTAGAATCTTCTATTACAAACAAAAATCTCTCTGTTTCCTTCTATTATTGTTCCTGATGTAGGATGTCAGCTTTGTCTCTGTGTCTGATATTGCCTGCTTTCCACTGTGTCATAATCCTAACCACCACTCTCGCAATATTCTTTCAGGTGATAAGATTTCTTCTGTGTTTCAACAGTAACTAGACAAGAAGGCCAGATTCTGTTTTCAGTTACGCTGGTGCAGGCCTGCCAATGGGAATGGGAGGGAACAAGGGGGCTACTGCCCTGGGGATTCAAAAGGGCCTGGGGCTCGCTGGGGGAGGCCTGGTGCACTCCGGGCCATGTTAACGGCTGCTGGGGAAGGGGGAGAGGAAGGTAGCCCCAGCCCTGCCCCTTTCACCTGAGGCTTTGCCCCTTCAGGATTATGTTTTCCATGGTGCACTACTTTGTATTTATCAACACTGAATTTCATCTGCCATTTTTATTGCTGAGTCACCTTGGTTTGTGAGATCCCTTGTAACATTTTTCAGTCTGCTTTGGACTTGCCTGTCTTGAGTCATTTTGTATCAGCTGCTAATTTTCATATCAGCTTTTATGAATATGTTGAACAGCAATGATTCTAGTTCACACCTTTGGGGAACACCACTATTTATCTCTCCCCTTTGTTACCTATCTCTTAACCAATTACTGATCCATGAGAGGACCTTCCCTCCTATACTACAACAGCTTACTTTGCTTAAGAACTTTTGATGAGCTGACCAGCTAGTCCTACTCCAGGGGGAAGCTAGGGTGCCAGGCTGGTTAGCTGGCCCTTAAGTGCAGGAGTGATCAGGGAAGCTTGGCTCTGAGAGTCCACATGCATATGCCCCCATCCACAAGTGCCAGCCTTGCAGATCCCATTAGCTGGGAACCAGGGCCAATGAGAGCTGTGGGGGTAGCATCTATGGGTACAGGCAATGCACACAGCCCAGACACCCTGGCCACATCGTGGCTGCCTCCAGGAGCAATGCAGGTCCAGCGAAGGATGAGGAGATTATGTTAGCCGTGCTGTGATACTGATTGGCTGGATCCTGCACCACTCATACCTCCTGCATCCCAGATAGTGTCTCCAGGCCTGAGCCCCATCTGCATGCCAACCACCTCCCAGAACCCACCCTCCACCCTGAACTCCCCGCCCAAGATTAGAACACCCTTCTGCACCCCAATCCCTTGACCCAGCCCTAAGCCCGCTCCTGCACTACAAACCCTTCAATCCCAGCCTGCAGTCCCCTTCTGCACCCTGAATCCCTAATTTCTGGCTTCACCCCAGAGTGTAGGGGTAAATCCTAAGCCTCCATGCCTCCCCGATGGGGTTGTGTGTGACCCAACATTGATTTTCTCTGTGGGTTAGTGGTTTAGTTTATCAATTTGCTCCAAAACCTCCTCTAACAACATTTCAGTAGAGGACAGTTCCTCAAATTTGTCACCTAAAAAGAATGGCTCAAGTTTGGGAATCTTCCTCGCATCCTCGGACATGAAGACCAACACAAATAATTCATTTAGAGTGTGTCTAGAATACAGGGTTTTTTTGAAAGAAGTGGCCTTTTTTTGATAAAACTTCCCCTGCGTTTAGACTGCTGCCATGTTCTTTTGAAAGTAAATCGAAAGAACGTGGCAGTTTTTTCAACCACGGAAAACCTCGTTTTACGAGGAAGAATGCCTTTTTTGAAAGTGCTCTTTCGAAAAAAGGTGCTATGTAATGCAAACTGTGCTTTTTCGAAAGAGAGCATCCAGACTGCCTGGGCGCTCTCTTTCAAAAAGCAGCTTGCTTTTTCGAAAGTTCTGGTTGTAGTCTAGATGTTCTCTTTCGAAAGAGGCTTGCAGTCTAGACGTAGCCTTAGTTTCTCTGCAGTAACCTTATCTTTTTCACATGCTCTTTTATCATCTTGATCATCCAGGGTACGTTTACACTGCAGCGCTATTTCGGGATACTTCAGGGTATCCCGAAATAGCTATTCCACATTTTTTGAACAAGCCTCTTATTTCAAAATATAACAGGCTTGCTATTCCAACGTCCCTGTAACTCTCATTCCACAAGGATTAATGGACATTTCAGAATAGTGGTTTATTTCGAAATTTGGTGCTGTGTAGAAATTAACTCAAAATAAGCTATGCAATTAGCATAGCTCAAATTGCATAGCTTATTTTGAGCTAAGGGTGCAGTGTAGATGCACCCCCAATGGTCCCACTGGTTGTTTAGCAGGCTTCCTACTTGTGTATCAAAATTTTTGTGTTCTTATTTTTTGAGTCTTTGGCTACATGTTCTTTAAATTCTTTATTGGCCTTTCTAATTATATTTTTTACACTTCACTTGCTAGAGTTTATGCTCCTTTCTATTTTTCTCAATAGGACTTACCTTCCACTTTTAAAGGATGCTTTTTTGCCTCTAACTTCTTCTTTGACTCAATTGCTTAACCACAATGGCACTTTTTGGTCATCTTATTTTTCTAAATTGGGGTATACATTTAAATTGAGCCTCTATTATTGTGTCTTTAAAAAGTGCAGCATTCAGGGATTTCACTTTTGACACTGAACCTTTTAATTTCTGTTTAACTAACTTCTTCATTTTTTGTAAAGATGAACCTCTCTTGTCCGACACCTTTGGGACCTGATCTATTCCAAACCAGAGAATTTGCTGAACTACAGGAGGTCAATAGTGTCTAAGCCATGGAAGTGTTGGTAATGCTGATACTAGGCTCTTATAAGACATTTGGGTGTAAATTAGAGCTAAATAACAGCACAGAACACTGAGAGCCAGGCCTGGTGGCTGTAAACAAACTTTACAGGACCTCAGAAAACTTGGTCACACCCGAAAGTGGACATATGGCTAACTAAAATCATGGATGTTGCCAGACCAGAAAATGATGGACTAGAGAGCTCAGCCTGAAGTTCCCCTTTCAAAATTAAATGCTATTATGGTGGGCTGCTTTGGTGTTCCCCTCTACCCCCACACGGATGTGAAATTTTATTATTTGGTCCTCTTGGACCAGATCCTATGTTCCACTTAAATCCTGTGCCTCTCCTTTTGTGGGGTGCAGGACTAACTGTTCCAAAAAGCAGTCAGTAAAGGTGTCAAGAAACTTTATCTTTGTATCCTGTTCTTAGGTGACATGTCTCCAGTCAATATGGGGACAGTTGAAATCCCCCATTATTACTGAGTTATTTATTTTTATAGCTTCTCTAATCAACCTGAGCATTTCACAGTCTTTATCAGCATCCAGGTCAGGTGGTAGGTAGTATATCCCCACTACTATATTCATAGTACTCAAGCACAGAATAACTATCCAAAAAGATTCTATGACACAATTTGGTTCATTTAAGATGTTTGTCATTTGACTCACATTTTCTTTAACATATAGTGCTATTCCTCCAACAGTACAGCCTATTCGATCCTTCTGTTATATTATGTAGCCTGGTATTACTGTGTTTCATTGACTATCCTCATTTCACATAGTTTCTGTGATGCCTATTATATCACTATCCTCATTTTATATGAGGCACTCAAGTTTACCTGTCTTAGTATTTATGTCTAGCATTTGTATATAACCACTTTTAAAACTTTTCACTTTTTATCAGTCTACCATGATGTGATGTAATTGAATTAGACTCTTTCATTTGCCTGTTTCTCATCTGATCTTACGCGTATTTTCTCATCTTCCATCCTATCCTACTTACTGGGACATAGAGCATCTCCATTAATAGATACTCCTCTAAGGGATGGATGTCTCTGTGCAAACCATGTGCTCCTCCATACTGTCAGCTTTTCCCCAGCCTCTTAGTTTAAAAACTGCTTGATTACTTATTTTATGTTCCATTTTGTTTTGTGTTCCAACTTATTTTATGTTCCATTATGTTCCAATCCAGTTCCATTTTGGTTTAGGTGGAGCCCTTCCTTTCTATATAGACTGCCCATTTCCCAACAGATTCCCCAATTCCTAATACATCTAAATCCCTCCTCCCCACATTGCATTCACAAATTGAGACCCCACAGTTCAACTTGTCTATCTGGCTCTGCTTGGGGATCTGGAAGAATTTCAGAGAATGTTCCCATGGAGGTGCTGGATTATAATCTCTTATGACGAGATTTAGCTTCCAGGACATCTCTCCTATGGTAGCTACATGCATGATGACCACCGGCTGCTCCCCAACACTACCCATAAGTCTGTCTAGATATCGTGAGATATCTGCAACCTTTGTACGAGGCAAGCAAATCACCATGAAGTTCTCCCAGTCATCAGAAATCCATCTATGTATGTTTCAAATGATCAAATCCCCCATTACTATTATATTTCTCTTCCTAATAACAACTTCTTTCCTCTGGAGAGACATCATCATTTTGTGATGATACCACATCATCTGGAAGGTGGGTACCAACTACACGATCATTTTCTTCTGGTGCAATTTGGTGTTCTCCTTCCCTGAGATCATGGGCGGTTTGTATAGTAGGCCAGGGGACTCTGCCCTCCTCTCTGGGGCTACTGCTGCTTCCAGACACCCACTTGTGGGTTTGGCAGGGGGAGTTTTTGCTTTATTACTCCCCTTGCAGGTTCTGGAAGCAGTGTGTGCTATGCAGCTTCCTGGGTTCACCAGTAATTTCCCTGGACTCCAGAGAGATTACTGATGAACCCAGGAAACTGAGTAGCAGATATGTCAGCCACTTCAGAATCAGGTTTGTCTTTGGGAAGAGATGATGCAGCTTTTCTCAGGAGAGTTGGAGTCTGTGAAGAAGAGAGGAGGTGTGGCTGCAGCTGGCCCATGAACCCTCTGGGCAGATGTGTGGGGAAAGCTCAGGGCTTCAGCTAGCCTGAGGCTCCTACTGTCAAGGAGAGGGAGGTTGCTCAGGCCTCCAGCCAGTCCAGGGTTCCTTCAGGCAAGTGGGGCACTTGGGGCTCCTCTGGGCTGGGATTGCTCCTGCTCTGGCCATGAGGATGGAGGAGGAACTCTCAGGACTCCAGCGAGGAGTGGCCAAGGGGCTCTGGTCCTTGGCCTGAGGGACGGCTGCAGGCAGAAGGGGTGGTACCAAGGACTAGCCTTCCCAAATGGGGCTCCACCTGCTGCCCATTTCTTAGACTTTCTTCCTATTGTCCTTGTTATATTTCCAGCAATGCCTAGAGGTACCATTGGGTTAGATGCTGTACAAATACATGGTAAGAGACATCCCTTTCCCTAAAGAAATTAGAATTTGAATAGAAAAGACTGACAGAGGATCAGAGCAATGAAGTATTGTCCACCCCTTTTATGGGCAGGTTACAAAGCCTCGGTGAGAGGACACACCTTGACACAGGTTGTGCACAAAATCTGGTGGAAGTGGGAACTCCACCCAGTTAATTTGAGGCCCAAAACTGGTATTTTTAGAATGTTAACTAGTCAAGGTAAGCCTTGAGTTTTCCTTCAACTGGCTTACACAAAATTACAACATGCCTTGTCTACACTAGAATTTTAACGTGTGTTAGTTAACATGGTTAACTAATGTCTTACAGACATACCATCTTTCTTGTGAAGACTTGGCCCACCAACTTAATTTCTTTGTACAGATGAGGCCTGAGTACTTTCTGTGTGGGGTTAAATGTACATAACTCCCATAAAAGTCTATAGGTATTGGTTGTGGTCAGCATCTCAGTGGAGACATTGCAAGACTGGGCTCTTCCATCCATTAAAGTCAATTGAAAAGTAAAACAAGCAAACAAATCCTGCATTTTGTACAGTAAGAAAAATTTTAGGGCTCAGCGGAAGAATTAGTCCCTATTTCTGCATCAGCACACACAAGCTCAACCATCTGTACTCATGTGAAGTCCAGTTGGTACTGATGGCCCTAAATAAATGCAGAGGCACCTGTACTAGGGAAGCTTGATGTGAGATTGAGATCTTAGTTACACTATAATTACAGTAACACATATAAATAATTAATATGGCATCAGTTTTATAAGCTACTTCTCTACTTGAAAGAATCAAAATATGGATTACGTGCTTTGTGAACAGTTGCTCTTTTCATGAGAAATTTCAAGCTCAGTTTGTCATGCTAGTGATTTGTTTCTTGCTTTCGAGCTATTTTTTTAGTTATTCACAACTAATCACTTTGCGTTTAATTGGGCTCAGAGCTCGGGTTTTGGTTTGTTTTTAATCTCAAAATATATTAAAAATTACTAGATGTGTGAGGGATTGTAAAAAGTTCACCTAATGAGCAGGCTGATCTTTTAAAAACATACTTAAAGATAAGTTTAAGAGAAGTAAATGGGACCAGAGAGCAGGAGAAGGAAATTAAGCATCCCCCAAAAAATTAATCTTTGCTTTCTAATGGTATGAAGCTACTGTGTGGAACCCTAACGGATCATAATTATATTTGATCTCAAACCTGTCAGTGGTCCCAAAGGGATTATTGCCTATATTGCATTTTAGACCAGTTTAATGCTGAGGACTGTCAGGAGATTTCCGTGTGGAGAGAGGAATAGTTCCACTTCAGTGGGGTTTTTTCCCCCTAAAATGTTTGAGACTGTTCAGAGGTTTAGAAGGCTAGCATTTGTCTTAATGGGGTGGATTAATGTGCAGCTGGAGAGAACAGTCAATGCTAACTTATTGCATTGCTTAATTCACTACATACACTCATAATTGATTTTAGGGATATCACAATAAAACATATGGCGTTTGTCAATTATATGTATACATATATAGTTTAACGTCTAGTAACATTTCTATGTAATGCAATTATATTTAATATATTGGAGCTGTTTTCATATATGTAGTTTCTCTCTGCTCCAGCAAGTAAAGACAGCTTACAACTCATTATGCCCATTTTCCTGTCTCATCAGAGGAAGTTAAATGTGAACAGAGGGCATAATGAAATGAAATGACTCTCACTCCATGCCAGATTTTAGTAATGTTCCTAAATGTTTCTTCTTTCTTCAGATGGAATGTACTTATTCTCCCTGATTTTTATGCTAGTAAATATGGACCTGGTCCCAAACCCACTGAAGTCAGTGGAGCTTTGGATCAAGTCCTACGACAACTTGGGTAAAGATTCCAGTACAAACGTATACTACAGCTAGCAGAACTTCACTTTTGACCTCTACCAGTTTCCCTTCCTTGCCACTCTCTATGTTGTATAAATTCATTTTTCACTTTTGGCAAAAATGAGCAAATCCAAACCATGAAAAGAAAATGTGTCTTTTCACAACACAGAGGAATATCCAGGGCTTGCTGCTTTCACTTAATATGCAAATCTGTTTGCAAAGCTATGAGTGAGATTTTTTTTTAAATTTGTCTCAACATACAAAAATGCATAAATGAAATGTGTGGTTTCTTCTCAGGCTGCTAGTCTAAATGCCTATCAAATGCTACTGGAGAGTTCGTAAACAATTTGTTTTCTGTGGCTCCAATAAGAAGAACATCACATGCATGGGTCAATTCTTCAGTTAAGAAAATTATTATATGTGCTCCACTTTTTGGAATATCGAAGACCATAAAATAGGGGAGAGTAGTTTTAAAGTCTCTAGGGAAACACAAGGAGGAGACCTACTCTATAAAAATAGTTATGCATTCAGATATAATACATGATCACTATTTCACTGCTGAATATGGTATATGACTTTTCTGATGCAGCAATACATTACCTAGGGAAAAATTGCCACCTAGCAAGCACACACAAATTACAGACCAGATTCTGGGGTTCACCTGAGTAGTGTCAGTATAAAACAAACATTCACTTAACTTGCTAATAATTAATGGATCAATATAATTAATTTAATGATGTAAGAGAGTTACTCATGAAAGAGCTTTCAAGCTGTTGTAAAGGAAATAAAAATCTTTTTACAAAAACCCCATTTTAAAAAATGTTCTATTTCTAAATATTTTAGACAATTTTCTTATCACTACTATTAAATTTCAAACTTCAAAACTTTTCTGGATTTGGGATTAACAACATGTCTTCCAGAATGCTTAATACTTCCAATTTTATTTCTAGTTTTAAGATTATAGAATATTATGACAGCATCACTCAATTGAACTCACTTTATCAAATGATTTGCCATTTTTATATAAAAAAGATGGGATTTGGGGAGGTTATTGTCATAACCTAGGTACAGACACCACAGTGGGAGCACAGGGAATTTGAACTCCAAAGAATAAGGAATTGAATCAACTGATTATATATAGATTCAAAGAATAGCAGGTAATGTCTACACTAGGCTACGTCTAGACTGCATCCCTCTGTCAACAGAGGGATGCAAATCAAGCATGTCAAAATTGCTAATGAAGCAGGGATTTAAATATCCCACACTTCATTAGCATAAACATGGCCGCCGCTTTTTTCAAAACTGAGCTTTTAAAAAAAAAACGGCAGTCTAGATGTGGATCTGTCAAAAATAAACCCTTTTTCGACAGATCCTGTATTCCCTAAAAAAATGAGGTTTACAGGATCTGTCGAAAAACAGTTTATTTTCAACAGATCTGCATCTAGACTGCTGGGTTTTTTTTCGAAAAAGCTCCGTTCTGAAAAAAAACAGCGGCCATGTTTATGCTAATGAAGTGTGGGATATTTAAATCCCTGCTTCATTAGCAATTTCGACGTGCCTAATCTACATCTCTCTGTCAACAGACTGGTGTAGTCTAGACACGGCCTAGGAGATTCGTCTCAATTTACTAAGTTTGACTTTTGGGCACCCGATTTTACAAATTCAATGTCCTCACTATGGGGAAGAATCAATGTAGTCTTAGGCAGGCTCCGTTAATATGGATGCGCTACCTTGGACTCAGAGCCCGATGAAGCACTCTGGGGAGATGCAGGAGGCTTTCCAGAGGCCAATAAGTTCAAATTACCAGCATCAGAGCTAGCATTATTTCAGACTTAGAAGTTCAGGAATAACGTTATTCCTCATGAAAAGCAGAGTTCAAATTCCAGGACCCCTTATTCCAGAATAACAGGCTTGGGAGTGCGAATACATTTCTTACATATTCGACCTTGGGGAGGTTAATTTCGGACTAAGGTCCTAGTGCAGATCTGGCTGAAGGGACCTCAAGAGATCATCGAGTCCAGTCCCCTGCACTCACAACAGGAACAAGCACCATTTAGATCATCCCTGACAGATGTCTCTATCACTTGCTCTTAAATATCTCCAGTGATGGAGATTCTATAACCCCCTAGGCAATTTATTCCAGTGCTTAACCACCCTGACAGTTAGGAAGTTTTTCCTTTGCTGCAAATTAAGTTAATTGCTTCTTGACCTATCATGAAAGGTTAAGGAAAATAATTTTTCTCCTTGATCCTTGTAACACCCTTTTAGGAACTTGAAAGCTGTTATTATGTCCTATTAATTGGTTTCCAAATTAAACAAACCAATTCTTTCAGTCTTCCCTCTTAGATCTTGTTTTCTAGAACTTTAATCATTCTTGTTACTCTTCTCTGGCCTTTCTCCAATTTTTCCACATCTTTCCTCATATAATGTTATTATAAAAAAGTGTATCAACTAAGATATTTTATCCAAGCTAATGACACACTGATGATCAATATAATTGTAAAATGTATGTGTTAATGATATCTGAGGAATTATTGATAACTCATTGATGTTATGTTTTAAAATCTGGGTATGTCTACACAGCAAAGTTATTTTTGAATAACGGCCATTATTCCAAAATAACTATGTGAGCATCTACACAGCCATTCCATTATTTCAAAATAATTTTGAAATAACTGGCAGCTTATTCTGAAATCTGTAAACCTCATTCTACGAAGAATAATGCCTATTCCGAAATAGCTATTTCGAAATAAGGCGTGTGTAGATGCTCCACTACTGCTATTTCGAAGTAGCCCCTCACCAGGGCCATTCTAAGTTATTCCTCCCCAGTGCCTCCTAGGAGTCTAAATCGAGATCGCACGTCTACATGAGGGGAGCCTACCTCTGACTAATTTTGAGGCTTCCATGTAGTGTAGACATGCTATTTCAAAATTAGCTATTTCGGAATAACTATTCCGGTATAGCTTATTTTGAAATTAAATGTGCAGTGTAGATGTAGCCTCTATGACCAAAGAAAGGGAGAAACAGGTGTCCTGCCCTGATAGGTGAGAAGATTGCTATGTTGATAAAGCATTCTGGAATAAAAACAATGTAAGTTTTGTTTACATACAAATCAGTGGCAGTCTGGAAAATAAATAGAAAGTGAAGAATAGCCACATTCATTCTGACTCTGGGATGAATTATGGGAAATCTAAGCAGAAACCAAAAGCCATTTTAGTTATCAATTTCCTGTGAGAATGCACAAACTGGCAATTTGATTTGGTGAGGGTTGGATCCTGACTGGAAAAGCCTATAATGTTGAGAATGCCAAGTATTTTGATGTGGGCAAGAAACTATGTTAGACAAAGCTATATCTTGCTAGAATTAAGTTTTAGACACTAGAAAGCATGTTGTTTTTGTTTATCTGGTAACCCTTTCATATGCCTTTCATTCTTGCTTAAAATCACTTAAATCAGAGTTCTTTGTTAATAAACTTATTCTTAGTTTTCTACCAACCATCTCAGTGCTCTGGATTCAGTGCTCAGTGGAACTAACCAGCTGTTGTGTGTACTAGCTCTTTGGATGCAGGAAACTTGGTGTTACCCCTGTGAATGTCCAATAAAAGGGACTGGACTCTATAGGGGAGATAGTTTGATGGAGAATCAGGACCAGAGGAGTTTTTGGGGTCACCTTGCAAGGAATAACTGGGCTGGTGGAAGCTCAGAGTGAGACCTCTGTGCTATGGACATGCTTCTGGTGTCAGGGCTCTGAACCAAAACTGCATAGCCTAAAGTCACCCAAGATTACAGGACAGTCAGAGACAGAACCCTTTGCTGGTGTGGGTGAACCCCAAAATATCAGAGTTATAACTTGGAATAATTTAAAAAAAGATGAGGGAGTGGAAACTGACAAACGCAATCAGTTTAGAAAATGTGGGAAATACCTTAGTTTAGTCCCTTTTGATCATTCATTAATATTACTGAGGTAAGTTTAAGGTGATCAGGAAAAAAATAAAATATTTACTTGCACTTACTTTAGTCAAAGCCAGCTTTGTTTTTAGGATGCAATTTTCTGGACAGCTCGTTCATCATTTGTCACTATGCCTAGTAAGTTAGTATCATTATAAAGCTTTATGGATTCATGGCATGACACACTCTTTGGCTTGCTAGATCTTAATGGATCCCTCTGAATTGATCTAAACAAATGAGTTGAACTGTTAATTAAGTGCTCTAAGTAGGCTAGGACACAGTAGACTATTGAAAAATAGAATCATAGTTCTGGGAGGGATCTTAAGAGGTCATCTAGTCTAGTCCTCTGCACTCATGGTAGGACTAAGTATTATCTAAATGATACCTGACACTAGACTTGCCAGCTTGGCTTAAGGTATGCCACTCCAGCTACGTAGAATACAGAGCTGGAGTCGGCTTTCCTTAAGCCAAACTTGGCATCATCCCTACAACAGGAGGCCAATGGGAGAAAACACTCCCGTCGGCTTCCTTTCTCCTGGCAAGAGCAGGAGTACCAGACGCTGGCAGAAGGTGCCCTCTGGATTTGATTTAGCGAGTCTTAACTAGACTCACTAAATTGAATGCTCGAAGATTGATCTCGGCAGCATTGATCTTCTACAGAGTGAAGTCATGGCCTAACCTGTTCTTAAAAGTCTCTAGTGATGGAGATTCCACAACCTCCCTGAACAATTTATTCCAATGCAAAACCACCTTGACAGTTAGGAAGCTTTTCCTAATGCCCAACCTAAACTTCTCTTGCTGTAATTGAAGTCTGTTGCTTCTTGTCCTATCTTCAGAGGTTAAGGATAATAATTTTTCTCCTTCCTATTTGAAACAACATTTTATTCACTTGAAAAGTCTTATGATGTTGCCCCTCAGTCTTCTCTTCTCCAGACTAAATAAACCTAATTATTTTAGTCCTTCCTCATAGGTCATGTTTTCCTAGACCTTTGATAATTTTTGTTGCTCTTCTTTGGACTTTCTCTAATTTCTCCATATTTTTCCTCAGCTGTAGTGCCCAGAACTGGACTCTGTTCCCCAGTTGAGGACTAATCAGCACAGAGTAAGTATAAGAATTACTTCTCATTTCTTGCTTGCATTGCTCCTGCTAATACATCCCAGAATGATGCTTGCTTTTTTTTTTTTTTGCAAGAGTGTTACACTGTTGACTCATATTTAGCTTGTGGCCCTCTATGATCTCCTGATCCCTTTCTGCAGTACTCTTTTCTGGGCGGTTGTTTCTTATTTTGTATGTGTGCAACGGATTGTTTCTTCCTAAGTGGAGTACAGGTTGTACCTCCCTGAACCGGAACTCTCTAGTCTGGTAACATCTGTGGTCCAATAGGACCACAGATGTTTCTGGATGACAGAATCCAGATATAGGGAGGTCTGGCCATGGGGCAGGAATGCAGCAGGGTGTGTGTGTGTGTGTGTGTGTGTGTGTGTGTGTGTGTGTGGCAATTCAGCTGGGAGCCCTATGGTGGGGGGAGGGGCACAGTGGGGAAATCTGGCCTGAACAGCTGGGCAATAGCAGGGGGCCAGCAGCGGCTGTGCTGCTCTGGCCCTGGTGGCAACAAGGAAGCTCTGGCCCCAGCTGTGCAGTTCCAGCCCCAGCAGCAGACAGGCAGCTCCAGCCCTGGCCTTGTAGCTCCAGCCACGGCAGCAGCAGGGACAGTGGGAGCTACAGAGCTCTGACCCAGGAAGCGACCTGGCAGCAGTGGGAGCCCAGGGGGAGGGAGGAAGTAGTTTAGCACAGGCCAGGAGGGGAGAGACCTCCCCTGGTCTGGCAAATCCTCTCGTTTAGGACCGCTCAGAACTAACCTCTACTAGGCATTAGCTCTTATTGAATTTCATCCTATTTTCTTCAAACCATTTCTCCAGTTTGCCCTGAATATTTTACATTTTAATCCTATCCTTCAAAGCATTTGTAGCTCTCCCAGCCAGGTATCCACTGCAAACTTTATAAGAGTACTCTCTATGCCAACCTTGCTGAGCATGCACATTATAATCGGTCCATTTTTTGTTGTATTTCCCTAGTTTGTTTTAAGGTCATGCAAGACACTATCAGAAGCCTTACTGAAGTCAAGATATTCCTCATCTACCACTTTCCTCCCTCCACAGGACTTGTTACCCTGTGAAATTAGTTCCATTGCAGCTCTTATAGTCCAACAGAGGAACAGAACTTGTATTTTCCCATTAGATCTTAATGGCTCAGAAAGCTTAATTACAGTTTATCAGACCACTGATCTATGAACTAAAATGTATTTAAACTCTAGACACAACTATTATTATTAGCTTGTGAAGTAATCTCACTCTCTATATAAAAAACAATGTTCCTGTGGGATGACAAAGTGACATTTTCACCTCACAGCATCCACAGGCTGGGGGGAGGGTAGGCATGGGAAGGTAAAGCCCCACCCCAGTGCTGCCCCTTCTGCCCCAGGCCCTGTCCCTGGAGCCACGCCTCACCTGCTGGCAGCCTGGCCCTCTCCAATAGCCACATGGAGAGCCGGGCCTGGTACGCCATGGCCTGGCTTGGTGCGGTCTCAGCTAGGAAGTGAGGAAGTAGGGTTAGGCTGTGGCCAGAGGGTACTGGGGGAGGAGAGAAAAGGCCAGGGCTGGCGCAGCTGGGGACGAGTGGGGGTGGGGATGGAGAAAGGGCCCAGGCTGGTGCAGCCAGGAGAGGCGGGGGGAAGAAAGGAGAAAGGGCCCAGTCTAGCACAGCCGCAGCCTGGCCCTTTCTGGTGGCTGAGGGGAGAGCCGGGGTTGCCTACCCCCCACGAGAGGGAGGTTGGCTAGTGTAGCAAGCAGGAAGTGCAGCCCCCTAATAGTTTTTTCAAAGAAAAGCACGTCTTTAGAACAACAGAATTTCCTTTCCAGAACAGATTGAGTTGGTGTATCTAGTTCAGACAGTAAGCAGACAGTAAGCAGTACCAGAAGCTTCACGGTAAAGGTGTAGGAAACACTATAGTGGACAACTATGGAATAATGTGGAGCTAACAGTAGAGTCTTCCTAAAGCCCATCAATCAGTGTTTAGTTCATATGTTAAGCATGAGGATTTCTATTCCCATTAATAAAAAAAACCCTTATGTAATCTAACTATATTTGGCAAAACTTTTTTCCAAAGCTGAGTAAGGTTAAATACAGTATTTTATTGTGTCCTGAGAGATTCTTGTGAGATATCTGCTCAAGTGTAAGTGATAACATTAAAGAGGTTACGTGAAATTGTAAACCAGTAGAAATTAAAGAAAAATGTGACATGGTGAATTACTCTCTACAAGTCCCTCAAATACTGTGTTAAGCTAAATCTTTCTCCCTGGAGTACAATATTCAACCTACACGTAACAGTAACAAATAGTAAAGAGGTCTAGATGATCACAGGAAGGGACAGACTATTGTATTAGCCTGCTTACAGAATAGTGTTCTGCTTTATTTTGCAGCTCACTAAAGGAGAAGAGTAGAAATTCCCATTAAACAAGAGAGACATTACCTTCTTCCCAGTGATAAAGCATGTTATGCTGGAAAGCTGCAGGGAGAGAGCTCATGCCAAAAAAGGAGTGAAGGGAGATCAGAATATCTTCTGAAATATTAATGATGAGGACATCTGCCAAAATGTGTAAAAGTGTGCTAAGACTTTGAATTTTATGAATCTTACAACTTGGCATTTAATTCACCTCATCAGCACCTTCATCTGAGTTTTCACCTACCCCGTTCTTATCCCATATATGATCTCTGTAGGGTTACATTGAAACCATACTTCTTTCAGCCAAGTTATAATTGCACAAACCCATCAAAGCTAGACCTCTGGCTGAGGAATGAACTCCATTGCAACAAGTTCCAGACAATTTTGTCTAGAATCTAAATCATAATATCCGAGTACCTCACAACTATTAACAAGTTTACTCTGAGGCAAGAACTACACTGTGCTCACATGTATTATAGCATAGTGCTCATGCCTAACAAACAACAGTAATAAAATAAGTGGGTAAACACTGTGAATTTTTTAAACTCAAGGGGTTGCCTTCTAATTCTTCTGTCTGGAAGTCACTATCCCTTCCCTTCTCTCCTCCCCCGCCCCCCACCTCCTGCACATACACAGAAGAAACCATAAACCCTCAGAATCCTGATGATCCTTTGAAGGCAAGAGACTTTCACACGGAATCACGTTTGCTTCAGGAGCCCCATGGCACTCAAAGAAGCCATGCTGCTATCCACTGTTGCTAACTTCCATGAATCTCACATTAGCTAGTGTTTTTCTTAAAGCCAGCCTGGCTCCTGGAGTCAAGAGATTCCATGAGAATTTCAGCTTTCACATTTAAAATAAGTTTTTAGCCTTCATAGTTGTGAAGAAGAGTTTGAATACATGAAGCAAGTATACCCTAAAGGCTAAGAAAGCACATGGGAAATTAAAAAAGCTCCTCAAACTAATTATTTTAAAATACTCCATTTTCTCAGCCAACAACATGATTTTGGAGGGCATGAATTACAAATTTTGAGCACCTGGAGTTGGTAATGTTGAACTTCCTTTAATGCAGCTGCACCTGGAACCTCTCTACCCTCCACTCCAGAAAGGTAGAATAGGAAGCTCCTTAGGTTATTGTGGACTGTGCTTTATCATGAAGTACCTCAAGAATTCATATTAATGAGACAAACAAAACTAGGCACAAATGGCTTATGGTACAGCTGCTGGGTAGGAGTTTGTGGCATGGTTGCAGACACCAGAAGGCGTATTCTATTTCAGAAGGTGAGGTTTGGGGTTTTGAGAAGGGAGCTCAGTGTATGTGTAAAAGCAAGACAGGCATTTTTCAATGGCTGTCCAAGTTACTTCCATATAAATCATATATAAGGTGTGCATATGATCATTATGTATACCTACAAAGGTATCATATTGGAGTAATAAAATACTTCAATTTATGTTACATTTCTATAAATTGGTAGAATATAATCATAAAAATGTAAAGGGTGGTGCCACTACAAAATGTGAGTCTGTAAAACCTGTAGTGTGACGTTTCAGGATATTGTCAGTTTGTGACTTCCAGGTCAAGTTAGCTCATGTTTGTCACACTTAATGTTAGTTGAGGGTATAAGAAATTCCACTAGCTATCAATCATAGATTAAATGACAAATCATTTAAAATGGTATAGGCCCTAGAAAGACTCCATTGACTTCAGTGGTCTTTGGTTCCAGCCCATAAAACTGGCTATAATTTAAGACATAAACAAGAGAAGGCTGAGTTAATGTTGAGCATCTTACCTTAACTCTACTTTTCTGATATTTGACTATTTGATTTCTCAAGTTTAGTGTTGCATTTAGAAGAAAATTGTTTTAAATGAAATTATAGGGAAAGAGGTAGCAATCACTACATAAAGCTTCACGATCATTTCTCATCCTAAAGAGTAGGAGCTATATTTTCCCTCGATTTATATCTGCATGGTTCCACCGAGAGCAGTGAGGCTTTGGCAATATATACCAGCTGAAGATCTGGCCTAGTATATATAAATCCATTACATAGTTCTTTGTGTGTATCTTGCCAAATACATGCACCTGTCACTAATTTCAGTGGGAGTTGTTCACATGCAACTGAAGGTAGAATTCACATATGTATTTGGGTAACTCTATTACATACCCCCATAACAATATTACTAAGCCTCCATAGTGCTTTGCAATACATTTCTGTTGTACAAAAGAGTCTAGATAAATTGGTTTTATTAATTATTATTTATTAATAACATATTGGATTGGCTATTTATATCAGTTTGAAAGCTCTGCATTTTCCTGCTTTATTCTTGTTCGTATAATAATCCATTCGCTCTGTTGAGTCTGTCTAGGGTTTGTTTAACCACTGTTGTAACTTGAGAAATTTTCCAAATAGCTTTTCAGATTTGAGCCCCACATTTTACATTATATTTCTAGATTTTAAATGTATTTTTTAATTCACTTTAAAAAGATGAATTAGCCACTGACCAGGAAATTTCTCAGTAGCTGCCAAACAGTTCCACAACATGGAAGAAAAAAGGGTTTAGTTCACTTAACTGTCAGTAAATTGTGCTGTCATTGGGATTATATGGATATGCTTATGATATTCATATAGAATAGAAATACATGCTCTTTGGGCCTTGTGGTTTTCTTAAACACCTTTCCCAAGATTAGTTAAATTTATGATGTGTAATACAATCAGAAGTTGTGATGTATTTTACCAGTCCCCTAGGATACAGAGACATGTGTGTGCTATATAGATCTGCTTCCTTTTGCCTTCTAGAGCTGTTAGCGCCAGTGTGGTGAGATTGCACAGCCAGCAGATTTCACTCCCGCGCTCTTCAGAACACTGAGAGAGCGGGGAGGGGAGGGAAGGGGGGAATTCAGAGCTGCACATGATGAGCATTTCACTATCACCAGACTATTACAGTCTTGATAGGAGACTAATTTTATTGGTTGTTGTAGAGTTATTTGCTAATTTATTTTGGTTTTTCAATTTAGGTCAGGCATACATAGAGCTTCGGATAGGTAACTCTTTTTTAGTAATCTCATCAAAGTAAATCCACATAATGAAATAAATATAGGTCCAGCCCAACTCCTATTGAAATCATTGGGATTCTTTCCCTTGGCTTCAGTAGGAGTTGAATTTGGCCCTCTGAGGCTATGTCTGGACTACGGAGTTTTTCCAGGATACCGAAGGAACATCCAGGGAACAAATCTGCTCTTCCAACATTTTTTGAGGAAGAGCAGACAAGCTCTTTCAGAAGCCCTGTCTTCCTCATGCTGAAAGAGGAGGTTTTTCCAACAAAACTATCAGAAAAAGCGGCAATGTAGACATAGCCTTAGTTTTGCTCACGTTCAATCTTCACAAAGCCCCAAACAATACTAAGGAGAAAGATTTTCAAATGCACACAAATACAGGGCCCAAACTTGTCCTGTTGGAACCAAAGCCAATTCCCCCACTGATTTTAACAGAAGCATTTATGTAATGCAGGTATATATTTTATGATTTGGTTTTATATAATTCCACTGAGGATTTCAAGGCGGGGAGGGCCCATTGGGATCCTTCTCATAGACTTTAAGGGCAGAAGGGACCATTGTGAGTATCTAGTCTAGCTTGCACATCACAGACCACAGAGCCTCACCCACCTACTCTGGCAACAGATTTGTGCATAACACAGCCCTAGGACTTCTCTCAAAAGAATTCCTGCTAGAATTAGAGCATATGTGTTAGAAAAACATGACTGCATTCACAACTTTTAAGCATTTAATAGTATTTATGCTGCTCTGTTCTCAAATGTTTCAAACACTGAGGGTTCAATCTTCAATTCTGCTCTAGCTGCTTTGGGGTACTCTGGTAAAGGGACAGTGCTAAAACTATCCTAACAGTCTCTCTTGAGGTTTTCCTCTTCATTATGTGACATAGAGCTTCTGTGTTGTGTCCTACCTCCTACCACCAGTCCGTGGGCCAGGGCTGCAGATTGGATGATCCTATGACTCCGCTAATCCCCTGTTACTGAATAACCCCCTGGAAGGTGAGAGGTGCTAGTGTAAAACAGGCAATTGTAATGGTTGTTCTAACTTGTGTTGGAGGGACCAGTCAGAGCAGATCACTCACAGGATCCATGTGCCACATAGGTAGCTAAACTCCACTTTCATCCATCCTCATCCCAAATCTTGTGCTGTTGCAGCTCAGCCAGATCAGAGAACTTGCCCTTTGTTTTTCTTAATTTGAAGAACCAAACAAAATAGGAATAGAAAAAAATCTACTAGATTATCTAGTCTGTCCCTTATCAGGGCCAGAATGTTGCATAAGGTGCACTCTCTGTCCAGTCTAAATTGGCTTAGAAATGAGACTTTCATTAGTTCCCTTGGGAAATGATTTGACAGTTTAATTGATTGCATCGTTAGCACATTCTTCCTGATGTTCAGGTTCCACTTTTCTTTGCTCAGTTTCATTCTATTACACTTAGTTACACCCTCTTGCATTTCACTGAACAATTTATACTTGTAGATGATAGAAGCACAGAATACTAAAACTGGAAGGGACCTCGAGAGGACATCAAATCCAGTCCCCTGCCCTCATGGCAGGACTGTCAAGCATGGTCTAGATCATCCCTGATAGATGTCTATCCAACATGCTCTTGAATATCTCCAGTGACGGAGATTCCACAACCTCCCTAAGCAATTCACTCCAGTGTTTAACCACCCTGACAGGAAGTTTTTCCTAATGTCCAACCTAAACCTCCCTTGCTGCAATTTAAGCCCATTGCTTCTTGTCTTATCCTCAGAAGCCAAGGAGAACAATTTTCCACCCCCCCCCCCATTGTAACACCCTTTTAGATAATTGAAAAAGCTATCATGTCCCCTCTCAGTCTTCCCTTTTCTAAACTAAACAGTTCTTTCAGTCTTCCTTCATAGGTCATGTTTTCTGGACCTTTAATCATTTTTGTTGTTCTTCTCTGGACCGTCTCCAATTTCTCCACATCTTTCTTGAAACGTTGCACCCAGTACTGGACACAACACTCGAACTAATCAGGCCTAATCAGCACAGAGTAGAGTGGAAGAATTTCTTCTCATGTCTTGCCCACAACACTCCCTTAATGCATCCCAGAATCATGTTTGCGTTTTTTTGCAACAGAGTCACACTGTTGACTATTCAGCTTGTGGTCCATATGACCCTAGATCGCTTTCTTCAGTACTCCTTCCTAGACAGTCACTTCTCATTCTGTATGTGTTAAACTGATTGTCCCTTCCTAACTGGAGTATTTTGCATTTGTCCTTATTAAACTTCATCCTGCTTACCTCAGACTATTTCTCCAGTTTGTCCAGATCATTTTTAATTATGATCCTACCCTCGAAAGCACTTGCAACCCCTCTCAGTTTGGTATCATCTGCAAACTTCATAAGTGTACTTTCTATGCCAATAGAGAACCAGTCCCAAAACAACCCCTGTGGAACTTCACTTGTTATGCCCTTTCAGCATGACTCTGAACCATTAATAGCTAGTCTCTGAGAATAAGTGGCGAGGAGTCCTGTGCACCTTATAGACTAACCGAAGTGTTGGAGCATAAGCTTTCGTGGGCAAAGACCCACTTCATCAGATGCATGTAGTGGAAATTTCCAGAGGCAGGTATAAATATGCAGGCCAGAATCAGGCTAGAGATGACGAGGTGGATCCAATCAGGGAGGATGAGGCCCACTTCTAGTAGCTGATCTGGAGGTGTGAATACCAAGAGAGGAGAAGCTGCTTTTGTAGTTAGCTAGCCATTCACAGTCTTTGTTTAATCCTGAGTTGATTGTGTCAAACTTGAAGATGAACTGTAGCTCAGCAGTTTCTCTTTGAAGTCTGGTCCTGAAGTTTTTTTGCTGCAGGATGGCTACCTTTAGATCTGCAATTGTGTGTCCAGGGAAACTGAAGTGTTCCCCTACAGGTTTTTGTATATTGCCATTCCTAATATCTGATTTGTGTCCATTTATTCTTTTACGTAGGGACTGTCCAGTTTGGCCGATGTATATAGCAGGGGGCATTGTTGGCACGTGATGGCATATATTACATAAGTAGATGTGCAGGAGAATGAACCAGTGACGGTATGGCTGATCTGGTTAGGTCCTGTGATGGTGTTGCTGGTGTATATATGGTGTTGCTGGTGTATATACATATGAAATATGTATATACATATGAAATAATAGTCACTGGTGCATGGTTTCTTAATATTCTGGCCAAAGTAGGACTCTAATGCTATAATTAACATGAAGTTCATCTTCACATATACACACAGTCTTTTGAAGTCTGTCATCTCATTTGGGGTCTGATCCTGTACCTTTGATGTCAATGCAAGTTTGACCAATGAGACTCTGGCACTGAAGAGCAGAGTTCTTTATTTTTATTCAGGTAAATATCCTGGACACCATAAGCTCCTAACTGCCCTAGCATAGTCTCAGCTGTCTGGGAGTAGCTCCTTCCTGTTTCTAAAGAGATCAGTTGCTCATAACAAGGCCTGGCGCATGGTCCTGTTATTATTATTACTTACCACTTTTATTGCAGTAGTATCAGGTGACAACCATTAGGGCTCTACCAAATTCATGGTCAATTTCACAGTTTCAGTATTTTAAAGTTCTAAATTTCACAGTTTTATATACTTAAATCTGAAATGTCATGAGAAGTGGGGGGGTTTCTAGAAAACAGGATTTGGTAGAGGGGGTCATAGTATTGCCACCTTTATTTCTGAGCTGTTGCTGGCAGCTGAGCTGCCTTTAGAGCTGGGCATTCAGTGCTGGGCAAACACACACACACACACTCCCCAGCCTGCCCAAGGCCCCTTTCACCTTATGAATGCCAGAGTGCTGGACCTAGAGCTGGGAAGGAGCAGACCTGGGATTCCCTGGCCAAGGACTTCTGCCAGAGCCTGGCCTCCAGATCAGCAGCTCCTAGTCCTGGCAGGGCTATTGAGGAATGGGACTTTCTCTTCTCATGCAAGTGCCACTCCTGGGAGGCAGGTCACTTCCACCTCCAGAAATCTTCCCTGGCTGTCAGTACCACTGCCAGTAGCAGTGCAGAAGTAAGGGTGCCCATGCTATGGCACTGTCACATTTACTTTGCACTGCTGCTGGCTGCAACACTGCCTTCAGAGCCGGGCAGCCAACCAGCATCCACCACTCCCCAGCTGCCCATCTCTGACAGCAGCATAGGAACAAAGGGGGCAATGCAACTTCCATGCAATAGTCTTGTGCCCCCCCCATCTCCTTTTGGATTGGGGTCCCCACTTTAAGAAATGCTGGCCTCCCCCCACGAAATCTGAATTGGAATAAGGTACAAATACACAAAAGAGCTTCACACAGAAAGACCAGACTTCATGATCCGTGACACATTTTGCATAGCTATGAATTTGGTAGGGCCCTACCAATCATGGACTAGCCACTGTAGAAACACAACAAAGAGTTTATAATATAGCAACAAGGCCCACTTTTGGGGCTGTCCTTGCCAGCTAAGTGCTTTCTGCCAGAGGTGAGGTTTAGCCACCTTTCACTACCACATTAGCCCTCCAATGAGTTTTGTACCAGTGACAGCACTCCACAGGGAGCATGGTATAGTATTGGTGCCCGTACATTGGAACTGTTGGTGACAGTATGTTCTCAGGTGCTCAGCTGATATGATGGGCACCTGGAAATATCCAAGGTAGACAAACAGATGCTCTGCATGTGTAGATATGAACTTTTTTTTTGATCATCAACTAAGCATTGGCATTTTCCTATTTGGCACTTTGCAGAACATGAGGCTTGCATTATTTTATGGACAATCGGTTTATTTTCATGACTAGACATGCTGTTATTTCAAACAAAGCATCCATCTCAGTAGGGTGTATTTTTCAGAATCACCCATGTGATTTATAAAAGGAGTATATTCAGCAGTGCAAGCATACTATTCTCATACCTGTTTGCCAGAATAAATTTGAAGGTCGATGAGTGTTTCTTACGCTGCAATATACCCTGCTTAAGGATGCACATGTATTCATCCAAAATTGTGTCTCTTTAGTCAGCCTTTTGCTCCAGGAGCATCCCTTCTGACAATCAAATATATCTTTGAAAGTTGGTTTTCCATGGCTTTGATATTTCCTGTTAAGCAAACTGTAGCAGAGGCTTTTCCCCCTGATTGTTCTCCATGATACTTCTAACATTAGTACAAGGGATTACAATATAGACTCTGAAGTGGCGTGTATCCTTTCGATTGAAATAGTATTATCTTCTTACACTGAATGATCAAGCAGGCTCAAATATTCAATATCTTCAGCAATTTTACAATTTGTGTCTTCAGTTCAGACTTTTTATGTAAACGTTCTAGTTCCCCAAAATGCAAGTGGCTGCCTTAACAGGGAGAATAATAATTTAGATTGCTTGACTTTTGATTACAGAGGCTACAGCTTCCTTAACAGGGAGAATAATAATTTAGATTACTTGACTTTTGATTACAGAGGCTACAGCTTCTTTCCCTGTATGCCTTTGCTGCTTCTCTCCTAATAATTAAATATGTAATGAAAAGATGTTGGCCTTACAAATGGAAGAGATCTGTGCTGTACAACTACCAGTGACCTGATTAACCTAACACAGTTTATTCATATTTACATGACTGAGTGACAGTAGGGGAGATGGTCTTGTTTTTGTCTGTTGTTAGGATAAACACATCACTGCCTATTCCTACTTCTTTCTTTGCTTCATTTTACTTGTCTTTGTGAGTTATATCTGGGAGGGATTTCCTGTGCTATGCAGAATCTGATTGCTCAAGATCAGTAGCTGCAACATTTGCCTGTCAATAACAGATGGTTGTGTAATTCCATATTCCATACTCAGGATGCTGGACATTACAACACAGACATTTGGCCTAAGATTGAGGACTTCCCCAGGGAACTTACACTTGATAGACAGGTCATATAATCCATGCTTGGATACTTTTCTTAGTGAATTGATCTCCATTTCAAATTGTCAGGTGCAAAGACACAAATGTAGGCGATCACCATCTGTTTCCCACTCTCACTATATTTTAATAAAATGCAATATATATCTTAGTGTACAGAATGGTGCATATAAGCCTGCAACATGCATTTGGAAATTTGCTTACAAAATACTGTAGCTGCCTTTCACTTTTCCCTGACATTTATCTATTCAATAAGTCTTGAAACCTATTTTGATATACTGCACACTAGGATTTTTAACATTACTCAAAATGTTTCAAAAGATTGTTAGTGAAAGTTAACCCACATCAGTCATGACGTTGACATAAAAAATTGCCACCCATCTTCAAAAGAGAGAGAGAGAGAGAGAAGTCTAGTATTGCCTACTGGTGCCAAAGTGTTCACAGCAGCATGTATGACCCCAATCAAAATAAAACTGGTATAAAAGCAAGCCAATTCCTAACTCTAATGGTAGAAGTATTTAATCCATTGTATCAATTCAAGTCCTCGTACTCTTGAACATGTATGCTATGGAGCGAAGAACTCAAACATTTAGTGCCTGCTTACTTGTTACTTTAAATTAAAATTGCCATTGGTTTCCATGAGGCTCCAGTTTATCAAATTAGGTAACCACAGAGCAGCTCTTGCTCAGAGACAATAATTTATACCCATCTCCCTCCCAGCTGTATTTCCCAACACTCAGTGGCTGCGGCTAGACTGGCATGATTTTCCGCAAATGCTTTTAACGGAAAAGTTTTTCCGTTAAAAGCATTTGCGGAAAAGAGCATCTAGATTGGCACGGATGCTTTTGCGCAAAAGCACTTCTTGCAGAAAAGCATCCGTGCCATCTAGACGCGGTTTAGTGCAAGAAAGCCCCAATCGCCATTTTCACCATCGGGGCTTTTTTGCACAAAACGGTTCTCAGCTGTCTACACTGGCCCTCTTGCGCAAAAGCATTTGCGCAAGAGGGCTTTTTCCCGAACGGGAGAGTCATTGTATTTGCGCAAGAACACTGACGATCATACATTAGATCGTCAGTGTTCTTGCGCAAATTCAAGCGGCCAGTCTAGACAGTTGGCAAGTTTTTCCGCAAAAGCAGCCGCTTTTGCGGAAAAACTTGCCAGTCTAGACACAGCCAGGGTGTAACTGTTGCCCAAACAAAACACCATGTTACTGGACTAAGCAGGATAACCTCCTTTGATCTTCTCTAGCATGCTCTTCGTGTAAGTACTTTTTAGGGGACAACAAAGAACAGTAAGTCAAAGATATGAACACCGGAAATCTTTCTGTTTGGTAAATACTAACTGTATTAGTTATCATTCCTTGCCCAAAACACACTCATAGGCCTTAATAAAGGTGACACACATCCTATAATTTCTCAGAGGAGAGTAGATTTACTTGACTCAAATATCATCATCAACAACCATGGGCTCAACGGCCGTTGGTGTCCGATGCCTCCCTCACTATTTCCTTCCATCTTTCCCTGTTCAGTGCAGAGTGGCTTAGTTTCTGTAGACTAGCTCCACACCAATCTACTATATCATCTACTCATTCTCTGTGGGGTCTGCCTCTCCTATTTGGACCATCCATTATGCCGAATACCAGGGTCTTAACTTTTTGCTCGTCGTTCATTCTGCAGATATGCCCAAATAGCTGTAACTTCCATTGTATTAACCTTCTGCAGTAGGTTCTCTTTCGGCTGTATCTTCCTATATAATTCCTCGTTGGTGACCTTCTGCATCCATCCTATTCTCAGGATCTTTCTATAACAACTCCTCTCGAACGCCAATATCCTTCTCTTCAAATCTTTCATTATCACCCATGTCTCATATCTGTACAACATGCTGCTAAATACACATGTTTTCAAGATGCTCAGCTTTGTTCCTAAGCTAATCGCTTTACTTTTCCAGATCTTATCCATTGCCTTCAAACTCACTCTTGCTTTCATTATTTTAGTCACTATTTCCTTCTCAAATATGCAGAGAAGTAAACCAGTGTCAGAAACCATGGTGAGGATGGTCAGGCCTTCTCATCATAGCTGGTCCAGGAGTCCAGAGTGTGGTTGGAGCAAAGTCAGAGTGAGAGCCAGGCTGGACCAAGGTTAAAAACAGGGCTAAAATGAGAGCAAAGCCAGAGCAGACTAAGACTTTAGGAGTCTGTTGCCACTATCAGATAGGAGAGTTCCATGGCCTGGATCAGACTGAGTTTCTTGTTAGGATTATATACCTCCTGGAGAGTCACCAGATCAGTTTCTGGCTTGTGGAGCCTAGTGCAGGACTGACACATAAGTGCAGGTAGCTTAATTAGATTCTAGTTCAGGGATGACTAATCACTTAGCAATCAGCATCCCAAAACTTTCTATATCTGTGAAGAGTGTTTATGCACAATGATATCACAATGGCCAAACAACATGAATCAATTGAGACAATGCTTCACTTCCTGTGGTTATGGAAAATTTTACCTTTGTAATATTTTATCTGCTTTCCCACACCCTACTAGACAGGATGCTTTATAAAACCTTGTTAGTGTAAATCCAGCTTATTTCAAAGCCTTGATCTGCAAAGCTTCTTTATATTTAGATTTCTGGGTTTTTTTTAACAATACAAGCATGTCAACTTATTTTATTCAAAGTTCTGAAAGGGCTTCTTAAATCTCTTACAACATTTCCTCAAGTTGTGTAAGCAGTAATATTTTCTGAAAATACTGTATCTACATTAAGAACATAGGGATTGCTAATCAGAAAAAAAAATCACTGGTCCATGTAGTTTGGTATCTGTCTCTGACAGGATACTCACAGAAATCACGTCTAATGCACTTAATCAGAGCAATCCTATGTGTTGTAGAGAACTGGAGGAAGGTAGTTTTTCCTTTACTGTGACAATGATATAATATGGTAAATTTTAACTCTTACTGGCAATTTACTTGGAATTCTGTTAGATGAGCTTGTAAAGGCATGTCTATACAGTAAGGCTAAAGTTGAGATAAGCTACACAACTTGAGCTACGTCAATTGAATAGCTTAAGTTGAAACAGCTTATTTCGGCTTTTGGCACTATCTACTTAGCAGGAAGACTGAGAGAGCACTCTTCCTCCGACTTCCCTTACTCCTCATACAATGAGGGTTACAGGAATCAGAGTAAGAAGTTCTCCAGCTTGACATTATTTCAACATTATGTCGAAATAACTGCTTGTAGTGTAGATGCGGACTTTGTTATTTTGGAATAACATTAGTTATTCTGAAATAACGCTGCTCTATAGACATAGCCTAAAGGGCCCATGAATGATCAACATTCTTAAATAACTCATACTGGGCAGGAGTCTAATGTATAGTACACATAGAAATGCTAATTTAAGAGATATAATTTAACCTACATAAACAATTATTAGAATTTTGACCACAACCTAGAAAAAACCTGCACACAAAAAAAGATCCACAAGTCAGGATAGTTCCTCCTGTTCCCAGAAATACATTTGTCTTTACTTCCTTATTTAAGCCTCTCTGCGCCTTCCAATATTGAACATTGACTGCACGCAGTAAATAATACACAATAGTGGTCATTATCATAAATAATCCATTTCACAAGATAGCCCCATAAGATTTTCAGTCTAGAATTTTTCAGATCACTTTGAATAAGCAAAATATTTAGAGGCTTATTTGAACTGAGCCTCAGAACCATTTATAGTGCACACAGCAATACACCAAAAGGGCTGAAAGGCTTCCACTTGCTTTAATATTGCCAAAATGGAGGGAAAGAGATAGATAGAAGCTAATGGCAAATTTTGACATGTATATCCTGTGCACCACACACTCCCAGATCTCCCATTGATGTCAGCAGCATATCAGAGTCAAGACCTGCTATGCAGATCTACAAGTAGAATTTTGGTATTGGAAAGGCTCTTGTAACATCTGAGAGCCAAGGAGTGATTTTTTGATGGGATGTAGACATTGTTCTAGGAGCTGTATAATTAGGGTTATATGTTGCACAATCCTCTCCTCTAACATGCATGCAGAACTCTCATTGATTTCAGTGGGAGTCATAAAGGGCTATATGAAGAGTGGAACTGCCTCCTGCCTGTTACTAGGACATGTCGGGTGAAATCCAGCTCACACTGAAATCAGTGGGAATTTTGCTCTTAATTTCAATTGGGCCAGGATTGTGCCCTGTATTTTGGTGAGTATGCAGCGGAAATCAATGCACATTGCCTCATTTCCTGCATCCTATCTTCTGGATTAAAACCTTTTAAAGTGATTAAAACCTCTTAAGGCTGTCCTTCATTCAAGCTAAACTTAAGAAGCAATTGTGGTCTTCAAAACAAAGGCAAACTCAAGGTCACTCAGGACTGGAGTTCTAATGATTCAGATGGACAGTATTTCACTGAGCATTGTTTTTTGGTAAGGAGATGGGTGTGAAGGGGTGGGATGCCACAGACACAAAACAAGGAGAGGAGATAACAGGGACCAAAAACAAACAAACAAACAAAAAACCCAGGAAAGTCAAGCAGATACAGTCTGGAAACATAATAATGCACCCCTGAGATAAAGCTAAAGCCAAAAGAAAAAAATGGAGGTATAGAATGTTGACTGCAAAGGCAACAGTGATTTCTACTATGTCCAAAGAATTTGGACTTTGGCCATTCCTTATAAATAAACAAAATTTAATCAAATAAAATACCAGACCCCATTCTTGATTTTAATTTCTCTTGGGAACTCAGGCAGAGCTCTGAACTTTGAGTAGCCATTTAGGTTAAAAAAACCCTAAATATTTAAAGAAAAAATAAAAAGTAACAGGCCAACCCAAGAACTACCTGGCACTCTAAAATAAAATAAAGCGGAAAACATGCTTCTACCATTATTTACTATTTCAAAGTGGTGAATAGATTGACAATTGAATGTAAGATCCAAAGGTCTTCATTTAGTTGGGAAAATCATTTACATTGCATGCAGGATGCTGCCGGAAAAGAACTTTCATTAAAAATCCACCATCATCTGAAGAGGGATTGAGGTAATTTCCTTGAATATGGTGGAATTCACCTCTTCTCTGTATACTACTAAACTTTGTGGGAAATCTGGAATGGGCATAGTAACATAAATAATTCTTTCTCTGATTTCTATGATTCTGTGGCATGCTACCTTTACATTTGTTACTCTGTAATGGGCTTACATTTTAATTCAGATTCCTCCTCAGTATTTTTCACTTTTCTAATGTCAAGAGCTCTTCAGTAGAGAGGCTCCAACAGAAAAGGGATGCAGGGAGTATGAACTCTGATGAGATCCTTTAATCCTAATCCCACTCAATTAAAGCTCTACTGATGACAGAAAAATCATTAAGTGATGAAGAATAGGAAGATAAGAACATAAGAACATAAGAATGGCCATACTGGGTCAGACCAAAGGTCCATCGAGCCCAGCATCCCATCTGTCGACGGTGGCCAATGCCAGGTGCCCCAGAGAAGGAGAACAGAAGACAATGATCAAGTGATTTATCTCCTGCCATCCATCTCCTGCCCTTGTTATGAAGGCTAGGGCACCATACTTTATCCCTGGCTAATAGCCATTTATGGACCTAACCTGCAAAAATTTATCAAGCTCTTTTTTAAACCCTAATAGAGTCCTGGCCTTCACAGCCTCCTTGGGCAAGGAGTTCCACAGGTTGACTGTGCGCTGTGTGAAGAAAAATTTCCTTTTATTAGTTTTGAACCTACTACCCATCAATTTCATTTGGTGTCCCCTAGTTCTTGTATTATGGGAAAAGGTAAATAATTTTTCTATAATCACTTTCTCCACACCATTCATGATTTTATATACCTCTATCATATCGCCCCTCAATCGCCTTTTTTCCAAACTGAAAAGTCCCAGTCTCTCTAGCCTCTCCCCATATGGGACCCTTTCCAAGCCCCTAATCATCTTAGTCGCCCTTTTCTGAACCTTTTCTAATGCCAATATATCTTTTTTGAGGTGAGGAGACCACATCTGCACGCAGTACTCGAGATGTGGGCGTACCATAGTTTTATATAGGGGAAGTATGATATCTTTTGTCTTATTATCTATCCCTTTTTTAATAATTCCTAACATCCTATTTGCCTTACTAACTGCCGCTGCACACTGCGTGGATGTCTTCATAGAACTATCCACTATAACTCCAAGATCCCTTTCCTGATCTGTCGTAGCTAAATTTGACCCCATCATGTAGTACGTGTAATTTGGGTTATTTTTTCCAACATGCATTACCTTACACTTACCCACATTAAATTTCATTTGCCATTTTGCTGCCCAATCACTCAGTTTGCTGAGATCTTTTTGTGGTTCTTCACAATCCCTTTTGCTTTTGACTGTCCTGAACAACTTTGTGTCATCTGCAAACTTGGCCACCTCACTGCTTACCTCATTTTCTAGATCATTGATGAACAAGTTGAACAGGATTGGTCCCAGTACTGACCCCTGGGGAACACCACTAGTTACCCTCCTCCATTGTGAAAATTTACCATTTATTCCCACCCTTTGGTTTCTGTCTTTTAACCAATTCTTGATCCATGAAAGGACCTTTCCTCCTATCCCATGACCACCTAATTTACGTAAAAGCCTTTGGTGTGGGACCGTGTCAAAGGCTTTCTGGAAATCTAGGTATATTATATCCACTGGGTGCCCCTTGTCCGCATGTTTATTAACCCCTTCAAAGAATTCTAACAGATTAGTTAGACACGACTTCCCTCTGCAGAAACCATGCTGACTTTTGCCCAACAATTCGTGCTCTTCTATGTGCCTTGCAATTTTACTCTTTACTAGTGTTTCTACTAATTTGCCTGGTACTGATGTTAAACTTATCGGTCTATAATTGCCAGGATCTCCTCTAGAGCCTTTTTTAAATATTGGTGTTATATTGGCCATCTTCCAGTCATTTGGTACCAAAGTGGATTTAAAGGATAGGTTACAAACCACTGTTAATAACTCCGCAATTTCACATTTGAGTTCTTTCAGAACCCTTGGGTGAATGCCGTCTGGTCCCGGAGACTTGTTACTATTCAGCTTATCAATTAATTCCATAACCTCCTCTAATGTCACTTCAATCTGAGTGAGTTCCTCAGATTTGTCACCTAAAAAGGCTGGCTCAGATTTAGGAACCTCTGTAACATCCTCAGCCGTGAAGACTGAAGCAAAGAAATCATTTAATCGCTCCGCAATGGCACTGTCTTCCTTGATCGCTCCTTTTATATCTTTATCATCCAAGGGCCCCACTGCTTTTTTAGCGGGCTTCCTGCTTCTAATGTATTTAAAAAACATTTTACTATCATTTTTTGAATTTTTGGCTAGCTGTTCCTCAAACTCTTTTTTGGCTTTTCTTACTACATTATGACACTTAATTTGGGAGTGTTTATGTTCCTTTCTATTTTCCTCACTAGGATTTGACTTCCACTTTTTAAAAGCTGCCCTTTTCTCTCTCACTGCCTGTTTAACATGGCTGTTTAGCCATGGTGGTTCTTTGTTAGGTCTCTTACTGTGTTTTTTTATTTGGGGTATACATTTAAGTTGGGCCTCTAGTATGGTGTCTTTAAACAGTTCCCATGCAGCTTTCAGGGATTTTAGTTTAATTACTCTCCCTTTTAGTTTCTGTTTAACTAGCTTCCTCATTTTAGTGTAATTCCCCTTTTTGAAATTAAATGCCAGAGAGTTTGACCGCTGCGGTGTTCTTCCCAACACAGGAATATTAAAAGTTATTATATTGTGGTCACTATTTCCAAGTGGTCCAGTAACAGTTACCTCTTGGACCAGATCCTGCGTTCCAGTCAAGACTAGGTCGAGAATCGACTCTCCCCTTGTGAGTGATGAGGGAAAACAACACAACATGAGAAACTAGATACAAGGCTTTTAACAGGGGTGGTCTGTTTCCTCCCCTCACACCATGCCTCATTCTTTTTCTGTCATCCCGAGTTAGCCAATTTCTTATTTATTTTAGATGGCCTGGAAAAAACTTAACTAATACAGCTACCAAAATTAACAATTAACGTGCCAAGCAAATAACACAATTCTCAAATCCCAGTGCCACTAAGAGGAAAAGGGGAAGTGGAGACTTACCCGAGGCTTCCAGTGGATAATTATCCTTCTCTTACTCTCTGCTTTTAAATTGTTACACAGTAGTGCTACAAAACTGTGCATTGGACTCCAGCCCATTGGTTGCGCTGTGTCAAAGGCCTGGTCTACATGAAAGGGAAAAGTCAACTTAAGATGCACAACTCCAGCTATGTTAATTACGTTGCTGCAGCTGATGTATCTTAAACTGTGTTTTCGGGCATTCCACACAGCAAGAGGTCAACAGGAGCAAATGCTCCTGTCGACTTCCTTTACTCCTCATGACAAGCAGGATTCAGGAATACCAGCACCGATGGGGGCACCCTCTCAATTTGAAAAAGCAGGTCTTTACTAGACCCACTAATTCAAACACTACAAGATTGACTTACAGAGGGTTGATCTTCTCTGTAGTGTAGACAAGCCTTGAGTAAGTATCTTGCGTAACTTTTGGTAGTGCTACACATAAGACAATCATTATCATTTGTACTGTAAACCAGATACAGTAGTGATTTCCTTTACCCTATTCCAAAATGTCAAGTAACGCAAGTATTACCCACTACCTTGAAATGTAGTTTATCCCTCTGCCTGTTTCTCTGGTTTCCCTGTTTGTGTGGGTATGGTGGGGGGAAATAGTATTAAAAGCCCCTAAGCAGCAATGCATGATGGTTTATCCCCTCCAGTTACTGCATGCAAATGGTACATTCCCTCCCACAAAACTTGCAAGTGATTGATAGGCCACAAGGGCATAGCAGGGTAGATGTAAAAGGAAGTAGGAAGCAGTTGATGCACATGGCATTTTTTATTGGGAAATCTGGGTTTCATATGTTAAATAAAATAACGATAGCTTGAAGCAGTGTTAAATCCTTTATACCCCTTCCTTACAGAGTGTACACATGGGTCAGGCAGATAAAAGGAGCCCTGAGAGCATTTGGGACCTGGTGCCATGACTAGCAGGGTGGCCTAAAGAAATCTCCAAGGCAGAGACCCTTCACACATCTGGCTGAGAATTTACAGACTTCTGGTCTTAGTTTCTCATAGATATCCAGTCTTCATTTCTTCTCTCTTCTTCTTCTTTTTTTTTTTTTTTTTTTTTTGGCCTGGTTTAGTCCAGCTGTGTCTGCTCCCTAGCCCGCCCCATAGACCAAGGAAGTTAGGGAAGGAAATTCACCAATACTGAGACTTTATGCAATCTTGGTTTCTTGCACTTATTTGTATCCCTCCATGTGATTTTCAAACAGGATTAGAATACTTTGATCTACATTCTTGTCTTCCTTCATCACTAACCTAAAAGAAAATAAAAAGATCTGGTAGTTTTTCAGGCAATCTATATGTACCTGTAACCTGAAATGCATCTCATAAACATTAACCAGGTTGAAGGAGTACACTTGCTATTTGCAATCACATTATAATTAATTTGGAGTGAAGATGTTTCATTTGTAGACATCTGTAATAGCATGGTATGGCACGGGGAACACAACCTTGGTTCTCAAAATATATTATTAGATTGTCAGGTAAGAGTGGATTTACATTTACCATGCCCACAAGCTCTTGAATGACAAGTATTCTATATGAACTTTCTTCAATAATAAAAAAAGGACACTCATTCAAATGTGTTCATGCAAATATGGCTGGCAGTCATTTATGACCGTTTTG
The DNA here is from genome assembly GCA_032595735.1 of Pelochelys cantorii. Classification (NCBI taxonomy): domain Eukaryota; kingdom Metazoa; phylum Chordata; order Testudines; family Trionychidae; genus Pelochelys; species Pelochelys cantorii. Next base: position 33,901,707 of record CM064331.1, read on the forward strand.
ACTACTGGCTTATACATCAGCCTTCTCCTCCCTCACCTCTTCCCCTTCTTTCACTACTTATTCACCTGCTGTGTGTTGCTTAACCAGGGATTGTGAGTGCTCTAGGGCAAGCACTGTTTTTATGCTATTTGTGCCTAGAACGGTGATACCCTAATCCCTGTTTGTGGTCCCTAGGCACAGCTATAAGAGAAATAATAATCCACTGGTCCTGATCCTATAAGCACTAACTAGCTCAAGAAATAATCACTATGGGCATGTCTACACTAGGAAATATTTTTTAAATAAATAAAATTAAAATAACTCCAGAAATAACAAAATCAAAATAGCACATCCTCATTATGGAAGAGCATTGAAATAGCTCAGAATTATTTTGAAATAGCACGTCCATGCTGATTTGAGCCTACCTTGGATTTAGAGCCCCTGGAAACACTCTGGGGAGAGCACCAGGAGGGCGGATACTACCTGTGGCTGCTTGGTTAGGCAAGCTGCAACATGTGCTTTCAGTGGCTCCTCTTTATGGCCACGTCTCACACGTCACTCCTCTCCGTGGGATACCAAATGGACGCAGTATGCTCTGGTTGCCTTTGTGGATGCCACAGCACTCACATCATGGAGTCGGAGCTGCTGCAAAGCAGTTCCAAGCTCACGGGCCTTGTGCTGCACCTCCTGGTGCACTTCATCCAGACTGCCCACATACTGCTCCTGCAGGACGATGACCAGCCTGAACTGGAGGACCTCTTCACCCAAGTCCTGGTGCTCCTGCTGCTACAAATGCCCCTCAAGCTCCTGGACATCATTGAATGCTACTTCTGGCAGAGGGAGACCAGTTCCAACTGGTGGGACCACATTGTCTACATCTATAGGATGATCAGAAGTGGCACCAGAACTTCTGCATGCAGAAGGCCACCTTCCTGGAGCTCTGCGAGTAGCTCACTCCTGCCCTCAGGTCACAGGACACCTGACTGCAACTCGCCATCTCCTTGCAGAAGTGCATCACTATGCTGCACAGCAACCTCTCCTTTGGGAACCTGTTTGGAGTGGAGAATCAGAGGGGTAGCCGTGTTAGTCTGGATCTGCAAAAGTGACAAGGAGTCCTGTGGCACCTTATAGACTAACAGAAGTATTGGAGCATAAGCTTTCGTGGGCAAAGACCCACTTCATCAGATGCATGTTTGTTTGGAGTGGGGAAGTTCAGTTGGGGCCATGCTTCTGCAGGTAGCCAAGGCCATCAATAATATCTTACTATGGAGGGTCATTGCTCTAGGAAACATCAACACCATCATGAATATTAACACAAAGTGGTACTTCTCCATGATGCTGCAGGCCCATGAGGGGCAGGGAGGTAACTAGTGTCCTATTGTATGCACAAGGCCATGTGCTAAATCACAGAGGTGAGTGAGGAGCACATGGCCTCATGCTGGCATGCCAGCTGGTCCCAAGTGGCCTTGCACTGCTCTCAGTCAGCCCAGTGCTCCTCCCAGTCAGCAGCCCACTCCCGGCACTCTTCATTGAGCCCCCAGATGAGGGACTGGAGGCAGGCCATCTGCTCAAGCAGCAGTTCTTACTGGGTTCTCTTCCACTGGTGGATTCCATGGAGTCAGGAAGATGGCACGGGAGGTGGGGGACATGCCAAGCTCTCAGCCAGCCCATCTGTGCAGAAAAGTTACAAGGGCAGTCATCCCAGGAGACACTGTGTATGAAGCCTAGCCCTAATCTCTGAGCTAGCACCAAAGGTATTGGTTCAGACAATGGCAATGTGCTTCGAGCAAGGCATATGTTGCCTAGACAGTGGGCACTTTCCTTCAGGGGCACAGACATCTCAGGGAAGCCTCACAACACCCATGGCCCAGGGACAAACAGGCATTGGAAGGTGTCGGCCATGCCAGGAGCCTGAGGGCAAGAGTGGGGGATGGGGTGGCTCAGCTTCCTTCCATGTCACACACATGCTGGGTCCAGCACTGGCGGCATCCCACACAGAGAGAACTTCTATTCCTCTCCACTGGAGGAGGGGCAGGGTATTGGGGGAGGTGTGTGTGAGTGGCAGAGGCCACTTTCCAGAGAGAGTGCTACTGTGTTCCCTTTCCCCTTCCTCCCCTCCAGCAGGTTCCTATGCATAGAATCAGTCTCCTCCGAACCACCACACTTGATCGGTAGTGAATGTTGCCCGAGTGCAGGCATGACCCTGTGCCATGTGTGGCACTGCTGTGTGGTTCCATGACCCCAGACTCCTTAGTGGTGGCTTGTCGTGGGAAGGTGTCCCACCATGGAGGCCGGAATAAGGCAGGCCTGTCCAGGAACCTGCCCCTGAGGTGAGAAGGACTGAGGGCATCTGTGTGAGAGCATCAGGGGGTTGAGTGCTCTAGACCGGTGCTCCATCTGCACTCATGTGCACAGGTTGTTGTGCAACCCCCTCCAGGCCAAGTAGGCCGAGCAAGGATCATGCAGCCCCCACCCTCACCCCAGCCCATTGCCTGCCCCGCGTGTGTATAGGAAAAGTTATAGAACTCACCTGAAGTGCCTTCCCCAGGCTCATCCGATGCCTGGGAGACATCCTGGGGGGGGGGGACTGGCTCCAGGGTGAGGAGCAGCTCCTGGCTTGTGGGCACGGTCACCTGGATGGCCTGCTCCTCTTCTTTCTCCTCCTCCTACTCCTCCACAACCCTGCCTTCATGGAGGCTGATGCCAGGTGTGTCCTGGACAGACTTAATGAGGGGGGAGGTGACCAGCCTCCTTCCCAGGATGGCATCCAGCTGGTCATAGTAGTGATACGTGTGAGGTGCCACTCCAGAGCATCCACTCTGCTCCCTGGCTTTGTTGTAGGCCTGTTGGAACTCTTTTATTTTCATCCAGACCTGGTCAATGGTCTGGGTATGTCCTTTTGACATGTCTACTTGCCTCAGACCTGAGTGAGATCCAGGATCTCCACAGCAGTCCAGACTGGTGCTCTCCTGCGTCCCTGGCGAGTGGCAGTGGAGGGTGCTGCTAGAGTTCTGGCAGCCAGGAGGGGCTCAGAGGGAGTGCTGGGGTCTGCTGGGATGGTATTCCTGGGATGGTGCTGTGTGACACAAGGCTGGGAAAGGTCTGCATGTGCCACAAGCCATTTTCCTGCAGCCTGTTGCTTTAAGCTCTTCAGGAGAAGGGGAGCAGTGGAGCTGGAAGGAGTGACCAGAGAGGCCACAAGGGCAGCTGTGAGAGGCCTCTGGAGGCCAATTATTTTGAATTAGCAGAACTGGATCATCCACACTAATGCTATTTCAAAATAACACTTTCAAAATAAGTGTTATTCCTCAAGGAAAGCAGGGGTACAGATTTTGAAATAACCAGCCTGTTATCATATATATAGTAGCCCAATGTCTGTGACTCTGTAATGCTGAAATGCCGGCTATTCCCTCTGGGCGGCGCTGTTGCCTCCCACCGTGGTGCTCAGCTGACTTCTGCGCCTCTCAGCCGGGCCACCGTGGGGGAGCAAGCGGCACAAGCAGCCATTTGGGCACCGCGGTCCCCATGCAGCACCCCCATACTGCATGGGGAGCGCAGGGCCCAAATGGCCGCTTGTGCCGCTTGCTCCCCCGCGGCGGCCTGGCTGAGCGGCGCAGAAGTCAGCCGAGTGCCATGGCGGGAGGGGAAGGGGGTGCGGCGGTGACGTACATGGCCAGGGGGTGGGACCTGGCCGTGTACGTCACCCCCCCCCACCCTCTTTGCCTCCTGCCGTGGTGCTCGGCTAACTTCTGCGCCACGCAGCTGGGCCGCTGCGGGGGAGCCCAAATGGCCGCTTGCTCCATTTGCTCCCCCACAGCGGCCCAGCTGAGTGGCGCAGAAGTCAGCCGAGTGCCACGGCGGGAGGTGAAGGGGGGAGGGGCAGTGACGTGCAGAATGACAGCGGCTCCAGGCCCTGGCCCCTGGCCATGAACGTCACCGCCCTGCCCTCCTTCACCTCCCGCAGTGGTGCTCAGCTGACTTCTGCGCCTCTCAGCCAGGCAGCCACGGGGGAGCAAGTGGTGCAAGTGACCGTTTGGGCCCCGCGGTCCCCCAAGTGAGAGGCAGGAGGGGGAGGAGAAGAGAAAGAGAGAGACAGAGAGAGAGGCAGGAGGAGGAGGAGAGCTGAGAGAGAGAGAGAGAGGGAGGCAGTAGGAGGAGGAGAGAGAGAGAGAGATGGACGGACGGACGGATGGAGCAAGAGACCGGCGGCTCAGGAGAGAAGACTGACATGGAAGAGAGACCTGAAAATCCCGTCTTATGACGGGCTAATTGGCTAGTTTCGAAATAATGAGCTTGTTAGTGTGGCCTCTCTGCTTGCTATTTCAAAATAAGGGGGGGAGGGTATTCCGAAATAACTCCCTGCTGTAGACCAGGGCCAAGTCTGCTAAACATTTCCAAGATCAGTCTATGATTTATACAACTGGAAAACAGTCTCAACAGAGTCTCCTGAGGATTCACTTGATTGACCAGAAAATGTTGCCATGCTTGTATTCATTGACATTTATTTTGATGTAACAAAAAGCTTTTGAGAGATATGTAATTTTCAAGTATTGAAGTACCTTGCAATTTGCTTGTAGATTTCATTTGGACGGCTCTAAAGTCCTGTCGCTATTCAGCTGCTAGAGCCATAAACGGCTGCCAGCCATCAACTTCAGCTGCAAAATTACATGATCTGCAAATCTTCCAGAGCTACTCTAGCTTCTATTCATAGAGCAATTCTGTGATGTACGGTAGTTGTTTCTGATGCCAGGGATAATTTTAGAGGGTGCTTGGCTGGTTTCTTTAGTCTCCTTATTTGCATTACTTTGATACAGGTACTCTAAGGTAACACTCAAGACCTTGCTGAGCAATTCCTCTGTCATATCACTTTACAGACTGGTGCTTATTATTACTAACTCCAGGCTGCAACAGAGAATCCACTGGCAGGCTCTTTCTGGCCTTTTGTTCTTTTTTATTGCAAGATACACAAAGCAGACTGCTCTTCAAAAAGTTTACTTATGTATTTATTACACTTGCACCAGAATTGAAGTTGGTCTTATGAGGAGCATTCTAGGCTATGGCCAAGATTTTCAAATCACTCACCACTAAGTTATTATTAACGCCAATTAGAACTAATGTAACTAAATCCCCTGGTTATCTTTGAAATCTAAGCTTGTTCATATGTAGTTATGATTCCCTGTAAAATTTCTGCTCGGTAATGACAACTTTCAAACTGCTGATGAAGTTTTGACCTAGTAATGTGTTGAGGGCAATGTTACCTAGTGTGATTTAGGAGACCTGGGTTCTAGTCCCAGTTCTGCCATTGGCTTGCTGTGTCATCATGGGAACTCACATCACATGGTTGTTACTGACCTTGTTTGTAAAGAGCTTTGAGATGTATGGATGAAAAGTGCTAAATGAGAGCTAGTTATTATTGTGAGGTAAGCTATTGGTCAGAGCACTGTCAACTATAAAAAGAATGGGAACCTACACAGAGAACTATTTCCCAAATATTTAAGTGATCTGATACTGTACCTTTCAGAAATCCTCTGAAAAAAGTTCCTCAGCTAAGGATTCAGAGTAAACAAAGCAGTCATAGGATAAGAGGGACAGTTGTCTCATAGGTTCAAACTGGTTAAAAGACAGGAAAAAAAGGCTAAGAATAAATGGTCAATTTTCAGAATTGAGAGAGATAAAAGGTGGTGTTCCCCAAGTGTCTGTACTGGGACCAATCCTATTTCACATATTCATAAATGATATGGAAAAAGGAATAAACAATTAGGTGACAAATTTTGCAGATTATACAAAAGTCCAAAGCAGACTGAGAAGAGTTATAAAGAGACCTCACAAAACTGAGAGACTGGGCAACAAAAATGGTAGATGAAATTCAGTGTTGATGAATACAAAGTAATTCACATTGGAAAACATAATCCCAACTATGCGTACAAAATAATGGTGTCTAAATTAGCTGTTACCATGCAAGAGACAGATCATAAAGTCACTGTGTATAGCTCTCTGAAAACATCCACTCAATGTGCAGCTGCAGCCAAAAAAGCTAACAGAATGTAAGGATCCATTAGAGCAGGGCTAGATAATAAGGTCTTGCCTACCTTGGCACATTTTGTCACCAAAAATTGGTTTTTGGTAACAAAACAGTGAAAGCATTTACACTGTAATGCAACTTTTGTCAGTAAAAACAACCAGACTTGCTGGGAAAAAAACCCTTACAGTCCTGTGAGAAACTTTTGTTTTTTTCCCTCCCTTTATTGTTCAAGGAGAGCCAGTGTGGACTGTGCTGTTTGTTTTGTTGAGAAAACTGGCTTCTCCCAAAATGCCTGTCCTGATGACTGTGCTCAGTATTTTGTGATCTTTGCTGCCCTGCAGGGATGCACCTCTCCCCTCTCAGAGCTCCAGGCTCTGACAGCAGAGTGAGCTGTTCCGTTTGGGGAACAAACAATGAGAAAATCATTGGAATTCTTCTGTTTTGCCCTGATAGGAACACAGCAGCAGGCAGACTCCTGCTGCAGGGGAAGATCTGGAGAGACTGCTATGCCGGTTTGACATTCCTCAGCATGGAGAGCTCACAGATCTCTGAAGTGCAAGGATCAGCTCTGCCTTTCCATCACACTATACTGTGGGATGCTTGCCCACATTACTTTGCTCTATTAGTTGACAGGGCACTAGCATTGTGGCCATGAAATGCCAACAATGGGAGGCAGAAAAACTGGTCACTTTTGACGACTTTTGCACGTTGACAGCACTTTTCTCCCCAAATCATCCCAGTGTAGACATAGCCTAACACAGAAAGGCTACGGCTACATTGTAGCCTTCTTCCGGAAAAGCTTATGCAAATGAAGCATGGTGTGGAATATCTCCATGCTTCATTTGCATAATTAATTAGCAGCCACTTTTGCACAAAAAGGAGTTGTGTAGATGGCTCCTTGTTGTGTAAAAGCCTCTTGTGCAAAAACAGCTGCTAATTAATTATGCAAATGAAGCATGGCGATATTCCACACCACGCTTCATTTGCATAAGCTTTTCCAGAAGAAGGCTACAGTGTAACCATAGCCTAAGTAACACAATTCCACTATATAAATCTGTGGTGCAATCACACCTTGAATACCGCTAGCAGTTCTGGTTGATGTATGTCAGAAAACAATATTTGAAATAAAAAGGATACAGAGAAGGTAACAAAATGATTAAGGGTATGGGACAGCTCATATATTATGACAGATTGAAGAGACTAGAAGTGTTCAGCTTGGAAAAGAGACAAGTAAGGGGGGATTTCACAGATATCAAAATAAATGTGGAGAAAGTGAATAAGGAATGTTATTTACCCCTTCACACAACACAAAAACTAGGGTCACCCAATAAAATTAAAAGGCAGCGAGTTTTAAACTATCATAATGAAGTTCTTCACACAATACACAGCCTAGATGATAGGATATAGATCAGTCAATGATTCCCTGTTCTGTCCATTCCCTCTGAAGCATCTCGCATTGGCCACAGGCTACTGGGATAGATGGACCATAGGTCTGGCCTAGTATGGTCAGTCTTATGTTTACCTATTAGATGCAAAACTAGCATATACCACACTCTGGTCACAGAAATCTAAAGGGAACTCTAGCTGCTTCCAACATATACTGCTGCTTGTGTACTCCTTTTGCCACTTTCTCCATTTCTGAGAACTACAAAATAGAGCTGATCAGAAATTCTCCAGTAAAACTAAGTTTCATCAGACAATGCCAGTTTGTTTAACAAAATATCCCACAAAAATACGTAAAGTTCAGTAAATTTCCTTCAAATCAGAGGCAGGTTACTGAGAATTTCCCACCAGCTCACCCGATGGACTGTTGGAAGCTCAAGTTCCCAGTGTGCAGAGTTTTGGGGCAGACCACTGAGTGATCTGCCCTTGTGGTGTGACATCAACCAGGGCTTCCAGTCTCTAAGGCCAGTTGGCTTCTTGGGCTGCCCTGAGATGCAGACCAGGGAGCTGCAGTAGCTGTGACTGCAATAGACATTTTTGACAAGAATGTCAATTTCACTCAGCAGCTGCAGGTCTGGAGAGTTTATTTCATTTCATAACAACACATGTATTGGTGTTTGTGAAATGACATTTTGGAGAGATTACCAGTTCAGGAGCAATCTTGAAAAGTTCGGTTTTGTTTCAATTTAAAGCAAAACCAAATGACATTATATCAGAACTTCTCATGAAGGATTAACCCAGAGTTTCAGTTAAAAACTGCCGTGCCATGTGCAATGTTTGTCTATGTTGTGTCTGTGGATCATCATTTTTAAAATCCACACAGCTCCAAGACAAAGGTACAAATTAGGGTTAGTCTGTGGGTTGGCCACAAGCTTCATATCTGAGGCTATGTCTACACTACAGAATTTTGTCAGAAAAATGGCCGTTTTTCCAACGAAATTTGTGGAGCGTCCACACCTCAAGCCTGGTTTTGCGCAAAAACATCCAAAGAACAGAGGGGTTTTTGTGCAATTGGTATTCCTCTTTCTACAAGGAAGAAGCCTTTTTGTGAAAGAGTTATTTCGCAAAAAGGTGTGTATGGACAGGGAACAGGGGTTTTTATGCAAGAAATGGCCTCCAGGAAAAAAAAAACATGTGCCCTGGTGGCCACTCTGTCGAAGGTAATCAGAACTCTATGGGTATGTCTAGACTACATGCCTCTGCCAACAGAGGCATGTAAAATAGGCTACCCGATATAGTCAATGAAGTGGGGATTCAAATATCCCTGGCTTCATTAAAATAAAAATGGCCGCCACGCTGTGCCGGCTCAGCTGATCGCCAGCACAGCACGCGAGTCAAGACGCGGATCGGTTGACAGGGGAAGCCTTTGTCGACTGCTCCCTTATGCCTAGTGAAACTATGCCTCGTGAAATTATTTAAATCCCCGCTTCATTGACTATGTCGGGTAGCCTATTTTACATGCCTCTGTTGGCAGAGGCATGTAGTCTAGACATACCCTATAGTTCCTGTCTGCTGGCCCCTCGTAAAGCTGCAGGCACCCTGGACAAGCCTTGTGGCAGGAAGCCAATCTGAGAGCAGTACCCTCATCGTATGGCTCTCTCTTTCACTAGCATTGCCACCCATGGCGGAGCCACAAGCCCCCCCAGAACCCTTCTGTCCCTTCCAGGGAGCAGCCCCAGGGGGACCAAAAGGCGCACCCTGACTTGGTCTGGACTGGAGATTGTGGCTCTCCTCGAATTGTGGGGTGAAGAGGAGTCACCACAAGAGCCAAGCGGCGCAATGCCGAGATTTATTCTCAGATGGCCGAATCCCTGTCGGAGCGAGGACACCCAGCCCAGACCATGGAGCAGATACAGAACAAAGTAAAAGAACTCCACCAGGGGTATGTGAGGGCCACCAAACACAGCATGCGGTCAGGAGTGGGACCCCACACCTGCCCCTTCTATGCAGAGCTCCAACACATCCTGGGGGGGTGAGGAAACGTCTTCCCCATCCATCCTGGTGGACTCCTATAATCAAGACCCCTATAATCATCTGGTCAGAGGGTGCCCTGGATGAGAAAAGCAGGAGACAGGGATCGTGACCCTCTCCGTCGAGCCGGTCGCCGCCAGCCAGGAGGGATTTTCAGGTGAGTTGTCACACACACAGGGCGGGGGAGGCGGGTTCACAGGGAGCCGGGGGGGCGGGGGTCAAGTGTCACTCGGGCTGCTCTGGCTGCACATCGTGCTGCAGTCCATACACATGCAATCACGTGCAGCGGAAGGGTGCAGCATGCGGACACAGCAGGCAGCCCCTGAACACGCCCAGGATCCTGCTGCTAGGCTCAGGAGAGGCCACACATGTCCTGCCTCCGGTGGCGGGGGGGGAGGGCGCACCCAGCTGGAAGCAGGCTAGCCACAAGGGTGCTGGCACGACCCCACACAGACCAAGGAATCCCGCATGCAGCACACAGGTATGCCCGCACGTGCAAGGCAGCAGCCGCTCCCACAGACAGCACAGTGAGCCGCAACTGTGTGTATAGACCCCAGAGAGTGCTAGGCTGCTCCCGGCTCCTCTGCTGCCCATGAGGGGATCCCACTGTGGCAGGACACTTCCCTTGCCTGCTGTCCATGGTGTATGTCAGTATGTCTGGGGAGAAAGTGGGCAGCACAGTCCTCTGGGCACGTCAGGGCCCCTGGGAGACAGGGCCTGCTGTGCAGGCCAAATATGGCCTTGCACCCGGGACATCTCCCCTCCTCTGGGCCGTGGAATGTTGTGGTCACCATTCACAGAGAAGGGCATGGCCTCAGGGACAGTGTCTGCAGGGATGGCTGACCGCCTCTCCCTCTTGTGTGTTCTCCACAGCCGGACCAGCCAGGACAGAGGGTTGAGCTGCACCATCCCTGTAGCCACCTGCCAGAGTCCGGGGGACCCACAGATGATCCAGGGTGCAGGAGGACCTGATGTGCCAGCACATCAGCATCCTCTGAGACTTCCACCACAACCTGGTGTGCGGGGTCAGTGTGAACCTGGAGTGGCGGGAGCGTGCCTAGGACCAATTGATGTCACATTCTGACACCATGTGTGCCATCATGTCCCACATGGTGGAACACCCACCTGATGCTGCTGCTCCGGCTTCCACCCTCCTGGCCCCCCTCCTATGGCCATTGCCCATCCTCCAGTCCACCCTGCTATGCCTCCAATCCCTCCCCATGCCATGCCTCTGCTCCTTCCCTTAGCAATGCCCATGCCTCCTCCCAAGTGATGCCTATGGCCCCTCCTCCTGCCCCCCACCAACCCTGACCCTGCTGTAGCCCCTCCCTCCTGCTCACGCCTTTGTGGACCCCTGAGCAACACAACCCCGATGAGGTCCCCACACCTGAGGGGGCACCTCAAGCCACCCCACTCCTCCTCCCAGTCCTGCTTCCCCCTCCCAGTCCAGAATTCCCCCCTCCCAGTCCTGATTCCACCCTCCCAGTTCAGAATTCCCCCCTCTCCCTGCCCACCTTCTCTTAATGTTCAATAAAAAAAGACTGCTTTTGTTTTCAAACCACACAGGCGTGTTTTTCAGGAGGTCAGGGAAGGGGCAGAGAAGGGGAAGGGATAGAGCAGCAAGGCAGAAGCCTCTATTGGGGAAGCCCTGGCAAGAGTTACTAGTGTGCTTGAGAGAACCTCTCCCTCAGGACATTCTGGATGCGCACCCTGGCCTGATGGACTTGGTGGGTGGCATCTGTCTGGGGCTGCTGAAATGCAAGGCCCTCGTGGCTGGTGTCTGCACACAGCCCACCGCCACCACCTTGGGGATGTTGTGCTCCCCGACATTCAGGTAGTGAAGAGGCACCAGAAGCATGTCTTGAGGCAGCTGAAGGCACACTTGACCTGAATCCAAGCTCGGTTGAGACGGGCATTGTACTGCTCCCTGCCGGGGTCAACGTGGCTGGTATACAGCTTCATCAGCCAGGGCATTAGTGGGTATGCCATGCCCCCCACTATGCACAGTGGCATGTTTACATCGCCCACCGCAAAGTCCCAGCATGTTAAAAAGGTGCCCACTTCTAGCCTGAGGCATAGGCTAGAGTTTCTAAAGACTTGGGCACCATGTGCCCGGACTGACCACCCCCAAAAATGTCGGTGTATTCTCCCCGGTGGTTCACCAGGGTCTGCAGGACACTAGAAAAGTAGCCCTTTCGATTTATGGACTGGGCCGCTCGACGGTCTGGTGCTCTGATCAGGATGTGCATCCCGTCAATGGCTCCCCCACAGTTCAGGTACCCCAGGGCAGCAAATCTGGCCACAGTCGCACCCAGGTCTCCTACACGGACGACACTCCGCAGCAGCAGGGAGTTGATGGCCCTCACCACCTGCAGAAGGAGACAATCAAATACATCAAACAGAGAATGAGAGAGGGGGTATGCGATCCCTTGGGAGCTGCCCATCTCCTTCCCCTCTTCTGCCCCCCCCAAAACAGCCCAGGACCCACCTCCTATGAGGCCGCTTCCCCCTCCCCCAGCAGCAGGGCTGTGTGAGGGCAGGATGGCACAAGTCCCTGGGCCCAGGGCTTTTCCCTCACCCCCACTCCACCCACTTCAGTCCCCAGACCCCCTCTTCTGAGGGTCCCCCTTATCCAGCACTCTCCCTCCCCCCCCCCCGCCCCATGCAAGGTCTGCAGCTTGAGAGCTCCTTACCGCCATAAGGAGGGCCCCGCCGGTGGATTTCCCCACCCCGAACTGGTTGCCCACTGACTGGTAGCTGTCTGGGATGGCGAGCTTCCACAGGGTGATTGCGACCCGCTTTTGCAGGGGGATGGCGGGCCAGGTGGGTGTCGCGTCTCAGGAGAGCAGGTGCCAGCCAGGCACAGAGCTCTAGGAAGGTGGCTTTGTGCATTTGACAGTTCTGTCCCCATTGCTGGTCTGTAACCACCACTCCAGGACCAGCCAGTCCCACCAGTCTGAATTGGTCTCCAGCCTCCGGAACCTTCTCTGTATAGTAGGGTGCAGTTGCCAGAGTGGAGCAACCACAGCCACTGAGATGCTCCCCAGAAGGGGCTTGGGGTCCAGGTCCTCCAGGAATAGGAAGGCAGCTGGCAGCAAACGATGCAAAAACTGCTGCATGGCCGTGTGGGGCCATCTCCTGCCCAGGGGCAGCTCCGGCTCCATGGCACTCAAGAACAAAGCTGTGGCATCTAAGAAAGAAGAGGGCAACCACAGCAGGCACTGCTGAAGCTTTGCTGTCCTTCGAAGAGGTAGCAAGTACGCAGCAGCAACAAAGAAATGGTTGTCCAGGGAGGTTCCTTTAAGTGCATGTCTCTGCAAGGCTCTGGCACCGGCACTCAGAAGCAACTGGTGACCTAAAGCCCTGGCTGAAGTGGTTCCGGGTGGTCTTTTATGCGAGAGAGCATCCAATGAGTCTGGACGCCCTCTTTCACAAAAGCGCATCGCTTTTCCAATGCACTTTTGTGTGTGGACGCACTCTTGTGCAAGTTTTTGCCGAAGACCTCTTCCTACAAAAGCTTCTTGCGCAAAAAGCCTGCAGTCTAGACATAGCCTGAGACAAGCAGCTTCGCGTTGCTCCTGGAGCAGCTCAGAACCCAGACTGTAACTCAGAGACCCATTGTTTGCTTCCTGCACCACCCCACACCTGGGCATCTCAGTATATCTGCTCTGTCTTTTGCACTCGAGGAGAAGAGCTGAAGCTTTGCTATTCTTTGTCCTGTTCCACTTGCACAGGAAGAGGATGTAGTGGCTCTGTAGAGGCTGCTTCCCCCACACTCCATCACAGCTACCCACCAGAGGGGCTAGTTGTCACTTGAGAAGTCAGGGCATGCCTTATGTCCCTTTACTTCCCTGGGTGGGCATGCAGGGCAAGCCCCTGTAATGAAGGAATAATGAGTTGACATTCCTCTCCTGAATTAGTCTTGGCAGAAACAGCATTTCTCTCATGAGACAGGGGGTTTTGGATCTCATAGTCCAAGCAGGAAAAGCACCTATAAAATTGCTTATCTGTAGTTAACATGGAGATTATGCACATGTGCGTAGATTAATAACATGGGGAGAAACAGACAGCAGAACAACAGGATAATATGCAGAAAGCTGCAGCTCAGCAGCTCTTCTGAGTCTTCATTAGAAAAATAGCATCTATTCCAAACCCAAAGGGCCAGATCTTCATAGAGCTACACCAGATTACACCAGATGAGGATCAGGCAAACAATGGGCCCTGATATCTGAGCTGCAGACAGATAAATAATACTCAACAGGAGTGGGAGTGGAAAAACAAACACCTGAAAACCAGTAACATTCACACTGGGCAAATTTAAAAAGGTCTAAACCATTCTGTTTAGATGTTGGATGACTGGAGAGAGAGAAAGAGAGAGAGAGAGAGAGAGAGAGAGAGATCGATTGATTGATTGATTGATCTGATTCTCTACTGTTTTAGTCCAGTTTTATGCCAGTGTAGCATTATTGATTTCAATTGATTTTCATATGCTGAAATAATGCAGTGGTAAAGCCCATAGTCCAGATCTAGTGCTTAAACCAAGCACAAATAATTAGCACTTAGCATGCCCCTGAGTTCCAATATTTAATTAAATTAACATAAAATTTAAGACATAGGAACAGGTAAAGAATCATTAAAAGATCACATAAGACATTTTAAACCATAAAATGGCTGTGTGTTTGTTCTTAGGGTTAGCTATGGCTCACCTCGTTATGAGTTTGTGAATGACAACTTAATTTGCAACTAGAAGAGCAAAGAGTCTGGTGTGATAATTAATATTGAAATAGCAGGCACACAACTAGCCAACCAATGTGATTATGAAATGGTATATAAATTAATTATTTTAGACAATTGAAAATCACTACTTTGTCTTCTCAATGGCCATGACATTGGTAGCTGATGTATTATTTGCCACTTGAAGCAGCAGTTTATATGTGACTGTATATATATGTTTTAATATGCAAATGTAATGGTGCTATTTGATTTTCATAAATCAAACTGACCTATATTATGTTTTAGACTGAGCCCACATCTTGTGGCATTCAGAGCCAAATTTCTTCTTCTAATGTTTAGTTATTATTTTTGTTCTTATTATTATTTTATTTATTTTGGTAACATGAAACAGGAAGACAATAACATCAGTAAATCAAACCAAAATGAGTAATTAAGTACCTGTGCATTAGTATTAAACCTGAACATTAATTTCAGTTCAGACCATCCAAGCTTTGTTGTATAATACAATTCTACACAACATTATATAACTTACATGCTATACCGAGGTGCATTATAAAAAAAGCATCTTAAATTATCAAGAGCTTCAAGGGAACTGGCAGCTAGCATATAGTATACATATATCAAAGATAAGTCTGCAGTGAGGGTGCTCCCTGATTTCTCATTTAGGAGAGTTACTTTGTTGCTTTAGCAATTCTTTCCTTTCCTGAAGTCCAATCATACCAGCATCCCATCAGGTTTCTAGAGGCTTAGCTATCACTGCTCCTCCTGCAAACTGCCAGTAACCTCTTACGTAGCAACTTTTAAATTTTCCTGCATCTATCTCAAAACTACAGGTGCACTGTATCATATCCTGCCAGAGGTTTCTCAGCTGAAAGGAGATTTTAAACCTAAATTGCTGCTTTAAATCATCATAGATCTATCTCTGCTGGGTCATTTTATCTCCGTTCGGGTAAGTTTTCTTCTCCCGAGTTTTGATCTTGACTGCTTGTCGCTTGGCACACCATCTGAGATCAGCAACAGGCTTTTGGAGCTGTGGTTTACAGTTCACCAGTGAATACATGGTTTATTATTTATATTAGGTATCACTGAAATAGAAATATCAGGCAGATTATAAGGCAGCTCCTCACAGCCATATCCCTTGAGGTCTATCTGTTGATGGGAGTACTATGTAGCAGTTAGTAAAAGAGTAGGATTTGCCAAACTAGCTGAAATATTTTGTCCATAAACAGCTGCTTTTTGCTGTTGCAGGGATATCTGCATATATGTTGTGGTCACTTCACAAATACAGTCGATAGCCATGTGTGGAAGATGCAGCCATGTCTGTAAAGTGAAAACATTGAATCTAATAGACTGTGTACCACAAAGGCAAAATAGTATGCTTTGCTGTGGGCTGGACACTGCAGGCTAGGGGTGTGACAAGCCAGCCAGGGCACTTGACTCAGACTGTGATGTTGTCAGGCCTGTGATGCTACCAACAAGCACTGCTGATATGAACAGGTGCACGACACTGCTCCTCCTGGCTGGCAGAAAGAAATTGAGTGTTGCTGCATGGGGTCTGATGATGTTCTCTTTCCCTCACCATCAGCTGACCCCCCCGAGAGCTTCTTCTGAGCCCCATCTTCCCTGCATAAGCACATTTCCTCCTGGCCACTGCTCCACCCCTGCCCACTTAGTGGAAACACTCCTTCTGCACCCTAAACCTAAGCTCCACTCTTCAGGCACAGGCTCAGCAGCACCTCTGGGGAGTGGGAAAGTGAGTATGTTTGGGTGCCTGGCTGAGAGTATAGGCCTAGTGAATGTTTGTGGTGGAGGTATGTGTGCAATTACATGTGTGCTTGTGCCTAGATGAGTAAGCAGAACATGGAGGGCTGGATGAATGGGTAGGTGGCAGTACAGGTTGGACCTCCCTGGTCAAGCACCCTCGGGACCTGAGTGGTCCCAAACCGCGGCGTTTGATGGACCAGGGGAGGCCAAGGCTCCTCTCTGGGGTGAGGATGGCCCTGGAACCTAGGCTTCCATCCCCACTGTTGGCCCCATGCTGGGGCTCCCAGGGTCAGCCTCCTCAGGCTAGGATTCCCCCCAGCCACTGCCAGCTCCTCTCCACTGTGGTTCCTGACCACGCTGGGGCTTCCCGCTGGCCCTGCTGCTGCTGGGGTTCCAGACCAAGGCTGGGGATTCCCTCTGACTGCCGCTGGCCCCATTTCCACCAGGGATCCCCCCGGCCACCTCTGGCCCTGCTTCCACCAGGGTTCCCAGCTAAGGATTCCCCACACCCACGGCCGGCTCAACTGCCGCTTGAGTTCCCGGCTGGGACTGGGGATTCCTTTCAGCCTCTGCAGGGGCTCCCCAGGGCTGGACTCCCCACCACCACAGGACCAGCCCCTGCCAGCCCAGTTGGGTTCCCCAGCACCCGTGGGACTCACAGCTGACTCATGCTCCTCACCTCTGGGGCTCTCTTGTCCAGCAACATCCATGGTCTTTCTAGATCACGGATGTTGCCAGATCAGAAAGTCTCAGATTTGGGAGGTTTAACAAGTAGTATCTGAGTGAGACAGGTTTCTGAATTAAATTAATTCAATGGAAGCATAAAGTACAAATGAGGGGGCACAAATGCCATAAGGGCAAGCCCGGCATGGCAGAGGACACAGTGGCAGCCATGTGTGTCACCACTTTTGCAGCTTCTCCTGGGCCCTGAGAAGTTTGACTTTGGCCTCCACTGCTTGTTCACTTGATTGTAAACAGAGCTTTACGCATTTTGACATCTCTTGTTTCAGAGGAAGCTTCTCCTGCTTCATGTGTCTGTTGAACTGGTCTTGCTCAGTAACAAAGAATGTATCATTAACAGTAGGGCAGAGCAAGCAAAGAGGGCAAGAGCAAATACATCATGATGGGCACTCTCACCACTTTTCCTCTTCTCTGTACAACTAACTCACAGGCTGTTCCCTCAGGAAAGATCTATTCCCAAAGGCTCACAGGTAGAACAAATTTGCATTCACAGGAATATAGGCTTTGCCATTCTAGGGGCATCATTAGTTCATCTATCCACTATCATGCTTCCTACTAATGCTCCTTTACACAATCTTCAGAAAAGAACAAAAACACACCTAGGCAGTTGTTGAACATGTTACAATGGAGGCAACATTTCCTTACTCATCAGTTTAAACCCTAAAGCATGAGGATTGTGGCTTCATCACCCTTATAACTTTTCAGCCTTGATAGCATAACTACAAAACTGCAAATGTTCCTGTTCATGCAGACATCTAATCCTTTTTTAATCCTCCCAAACAGCTTACCTTGGAGATTTCTGTGGCTGTGATTCCACCACTGATTGACTATACACTGCAGAAAAAGGACTTCCTCTGTCTCTGTTTTAAATTTGCTGATGTTCAGATTCACTGGATGATCTGGAATTTACAACTGATGAGACGAAGGGCTTGATTTTATTGAGACTGACTCTCCTCTGGTCCAAATGGCTTTGATTGGAGTGATGGGCGTTCACTTAGGGGATGGTTTCCAGAGATTCTGAAGTGCCCATTGCTTGATATAAAATATTTTAAAGCCTAAAATTGGTGAATTACTGTATCATTTGTAGGAAATGCCAGAGTTTTCCTACTCAATCTTTTATATATAGACTAGCTGGAGTTACCTGGTAGAAAAGTTGCACTGATTTCTATAGGGATTAAAATATAGGTCCGCATCATCCCCATTGGTGGAGGTGTGACCCCAGGTGGAGGGGAGGTTACACGCAGGAGGGGCGCCCCAGCTTGCACCCAGGGCTGCAGGTGCCCCAGGGGGGGGCAGGGTGGGTGCCCGAGCCATTGTGCGCATGGTGGTCGGGGCACTGTGTGCCAGCGGGGGGGGGGGGGGAGAGGGCGGGGAAGAGGGTCGCTTATGTAACCTCACAGGTGGGAGGGGGCAAGAGGGGGCAAGTCCCGGATGGTGCTGGGGGCCGCAGGAGGCAGGCACGGGACCTAGGGTGGGAGGGGCGGTCCCTGCAGCGCAGTACGGTGGGTTACTTTTTTATTTTTACAGCTTGAGCTCGGGCCCAGTTGGGTCCAAAAATACCTTAAAACCTTCTCCTGGATGAAAGGTTATTCCATGCAAAGTTTGATTGCGGTAGCTCTTATAGTGTCCAAGTTATTAGCACACAAACTTACAAACATTCTCCTTTATATATTAGATATAGATAGATATAGATACAGATTTAGATTAGTTATATACACACACTTTACATCCATATCCATTTAGTTATAGACATTTATTACATTTTCTGTATGTTTGTGTAATATATATATATATATACACAAAATGTTTACTTCTTGGAGATAGTTATGTCTTGATGAAAAGGCAGCAAATCTAGCTAGCAAAGAATGCTTTAGCTTGTTGTCAGTTCTCATCCTTGCTTGAAAAACTTGCCTTTTTCTTGTCAACTTGATTTGGAATAAGAATAAAGAGAGAGGAGCTAACTGATATGGAAACCTCTCTTGTGTACTCCTCTGAACCCTGGTGGAGGAAACAGAGAATCCAGAGTAGTGTTCTCAGCACACACGGGAGCACGGGGAGTCCAATTATTTCATTTCCTATAGAAAACCTGAGTCCCAATGCTTGTGAAGTAAATAAAATCAATTTTAAAACCACATCCTAAAACATTTTAAACACATGTTGAAATTGATTTAATTCAAAATTCACTTTTTTTCCCATTGAAATGAATGATAGAAATGTTCTCCCCACTCAGGAAATCAAAATTCCTTCCCTTTTACTAATGCATGGCAACCTCCCTAAATATTGCCTCTTCTTGATGTTTTGTTGTTGTCAGACACCCTAATTCAATTGATGTTGATGGAAGACTATATGATGCTGCAGTTGTGGGCCACACTGTAGATGCGGTTTTCCTTGTAGGCCAGTGGTCTCCAACTTTTTTTAAGCAGAAGATCACTTAGAATTTTAGCATAATCCAGGATCTACCTCAGACCCAAATACTCATGACCCACCTCTTTCCCTGCCTCTTCTCTGAGGCCATGCCCCATCCCACTTGCCACTGCCCTGTCCCCACTCACTTTCATCAGGGTCAGGAGCTCCACTGCAGAGAGGTGCGGGCTCTGGTCTTGGGCCAGGGAGTCTGGAGTGTGGGGTGGGCTCTGGAATGAGCCTGGGGCATGGGATTGGGATACACGAGGGTATTTGGGGTGCAGGTTCTGAGAGGGAGTTTGTGTGCAATTGGTGCTCAGGGCTGGAGCAGGAGGTTGGGGTTTAGGAGGGAGTTCACAGCTGGGACAGGGGTTCAGGATGTGGGCTCCAGCCAGGCACTGCTTACCTCAGGTGGCTTCCCGGCAGTGGTGCAGTGGGCTGAAGGTGGGCTCATGCCCCCCCGCCCTGCACCACTTCCAGAAGCAACTGACATGTTCAGTAGCAGCTCCTCTTGGTCAAACCAGTCAGGATCACGTGTCAGAGGTTCTAGAATCTACCAGTAGCTCCTGATCTACTGATTGGTGACCGCTGATGTAGGCTGTCAAAAACAAGTCTCACAAACCCTTAAGTAAGGGGTGTGTGTTCTGCATCCACTCTTCTGGTTGGGTTATTATTCCCAGCTGACTTTATTACCAGCTAAATCTCATTTTGCTACTTTCCATATTTCTAACCTCTCAAGTTTCTATTGTCTAATTTGCCCTCATTAATATTTGCCTTCAATTTAATATTACCTGTAAATTTAATCAACATCCCCCACAGCATTAATAAAGATATTGAATAAGTCCAGAGTTAACTTAGAGTCTTGTGGCACTTGACTCAAAACCTTCTTGCAATATTACTATTTGTGTGGCATTGGCAACATGGTAGGAGCTCTCTTTGAAGCCCATTTAAAATGGAGAGTATAAGCCTAGTGGATGTTTGTGGTGGGCGTACCAGTGTTAGTGGTATTTGTTCTGCTGTAATGCCTCAGAGCCCTAGTTATGGATCAGGAGCTGATTGTGCTAGGCACTGTACAAACACAATCACCTTCCCCAAGTCTTTGCCCCAAGTCACTTACAATCTAAGTATAAGATAAGAGACAGCAAATCAACAGAGACAGATGGGGGATTACAAGGAAATAATAAGGATAAATATGATAGTTAGTGGTGTTCGAATATATTATAGAGCCCAATTGGTCTCACATTAGAACAAGCATGGACAAATGACCTAACAAGTCATTTCCCCTATTCAGTTTCTATATCTACCACTCTTGCTTTCCCATTCCTTGGCTCCCACCCAAGCTACTAAAGTTTCTTAGACTCCATTTTGGTTTTTTCATATTTATATTTGTAATGTCATATTACAAGACAACTGGGCCAGATTTACTCCTGGTTTGCGGATAGCTTCTATTAGTCTAAGTCAAGCTTTGGGGCTCCTAGAAATAGAAAGATCACTCAGGATAATGTGCCACAGCACAATATGGAACTTAAAAATTGTGTGGCTCCATCCAAGAAGTGGCATGACCATGGTAGCCAGGGGATATATTGATGTAGTGCATCTCCTGCTGTCAGAATTCCTATGGAGCTCACAGTACAAGCTACAGCTGCTGTCCTCCTGGGCAGAACTCCAAAGGGGAAACTGGGGCAAGGGGTGGGGGTGGGGGTCAAGAGTGACATCACCTTTCTTTTTGATGAATCTCTTTGGAAAACAGGTGGGCTTCCTGGAGGAATGACATGAAATTCACATGTCTGTGTCCCCATGGGAGAAAAAGGGCATAGATATGCTTCCTTTTTATAAATCATAAGAAAAAAATCCATTCGTTATTTTAAATGTATTATGTGTTAGCCTACAGCATGATACTTGATTTGTCTGATGTTATTTATTGCACTGAATAGTATTACTCTTGTATGCTCAGATGCTATGGTATCAGGCTCAATGTCGTAACCTACATAGAATAGACTTGGTGTTATTACTGCAATATTGAAGTCCAATATTCTAATTCAAAATCACAACTGTGTAGGCAACAAGTTTGGAAAACATTCATTGTTACCAAGTGTGGTTTTCCCTTTTTTGAAAAACAATAGAAAAAAGTTGCATATCATTTTTTTGGCATTTTTAAGTGATAGCCTGTGTTTACACTATTAGCTCAACCAACATTACTCTGCTTCATGCTAAAATAATAACAAGGACAGAACCGTTTATTCAGCCTGACTGTTAGAAGAGGAAAATGATGCTGTGTGGAGAACGGCAGGAAATTATGTTGACTGATAACAAATATAATTATTTCAGAATTATTATGATTGTGTCACAGTCATTCCAGGAATGCAAAATATTTTCCCACCTCTCTCGCTCCTGCCTTTCTGTTACACTACGGCTCCTTATCTTCACTCTTTGTTCTTGCCTTCTGCAGTAGTTGCAACACTGGCGCTGTGCCCCAGAACATGAAAGATGTAGCATTGTGGATTAATCTGAATTTTGCCCAGAATAGGATGGATGCAGACATAGTCTGTTTAACAAAGGTATGCTTTATCATTCCACAGTCTTTTTTCTCTTCCACTGCACGATGAAACTCAGGTTAGGTAAAATGTGTCGTGGAGCTGAGTAGAGGATAGTTGGTTTCTAAGGAGCTGTTGTGGGTGCGGCAGCAAAACAGATTTTTAGAAACAATAGGAAACAAGCAAGAAATAAACCAAATGTAACTGTGTGGAAGGACAATGGTTGTGGGTTGAGGTCTTTGTTGTTAAAAGGTGTAGTTAAAAGAGAAATGGTAGGTTGATAGTCGGAACAGTGTAGAATGGAAAGCAAGGGTTGGAGAAGGAACGGTGGAGAAGGAAGCAGGATGGGTTAAAGATATTGGGGAGGGCTGTGGTATATGGCACAGAGCAGATGTAGAAAGAAGACCTGGTGTGGGACACCTATACCTAGATGAAGAGAAAAAATGGGAAAATATGTGGAAGATCAAAGCTCACAGTCAGTAGGCAATGAGCTTTGATGGGGCTGAAGAAGAGAGAAAGCAGGGAGAAAGTCTGATTGCTCAGAGCTCCAGTATATAGAGGGAGAAAAAAAGCCTTTGGGTTAAGTTTAGAGGCAGGAGCAACAGGGGTGATGTTGTGCTTGGTGTTGCTATAGACCACCAGATCAGGTGGATGAGGTAGACGAGGCTTTCTTCAGACAAATAAGAGAAGCTTCCAGATCACAGGCCCTGGTTCTCATGGGGGACTTTAATTACCCTGACATCTGTTGGGAGACCAATACAACAGTACACAGACAATCCAGGAAGTTTTTGGAGAATGTTGGGGATAACTTCCTGATACAAGTGCTGAAGGAACCGACCAGAGGCCATGCACAGCTTGACCTCCTGCTCACAAACAGGGAGGAACTAGTAGGGGAAGTAGATGTGGGTGACAGTCTGGGAAGCAGTGATCATGAGATGGTAGATTTCAGGATCCTGACCAAAGGAAGAAGGGAGGGTAGCAAAATACACACCCTGGACTTCAGAAAAGGGTACTGAGGGAGTTGGCAAATGTTCTTGCAGAGCCTTTGGCCATTATCTTTGAAAACTCGTGGAGATCGGGAGAGAGCCCAGATGATTGGAAAAAGGCAAATGTAGTGCCCATCTTTAAAAAAGGGAAGAAGGACAGTCCAGGGAACTACAGACCAGTTAGCCTTACCTTAGTCTGTGGAAAAATCATGGAGGGAATCCTCAAGGAATCCATTTTGAAGCATTTGGAAGAGGGGAATGTGATCAGGAATAGTCAACATAGATTCACCAAGGGCAAATAATGCCTGACCAATCTGATTAGCTTCTATGATGAGGTAACTGGCTCTGTGGACATGGGAAAGTCAGTGGATGTGATATACCTTGACTTTAGCAAAGCTTTTGATACGGTCTCCCACAATATTCTTGCCAGCAAGTTAAGGAAATATGGACTGGATAAATGGACTGTAAGGTGGATAGATTGTCAGGCCGAATGGGTAGTGATCAACGGCTTGATGTCAGGCTGGTGGTTGGTCTCAAGTGGAGTGCCCCAACAATCGGTTCTAGGGCTGGTTTTATTCAACATCTTTATTAATGACCTGGATTAGGGGATGGATTGCACCCTCAGCAAATTTTCAAATGACACTAAGCAAGTGGGAGAGGTAGATATGTTGGAGGGCAGGGATAGTGTTCAGTGTGACCTAGACAGATTAGAGGATTGGGCCAAAAGAAAGCTGAAGAGGTTCAACAAGAACAAGTATAGAGTCCTGCACTTGGGACAGAAGAATCCCAAGCATTGTGACAGGCTGGGAACCAACTGGCTAAGTAGCAGTTCAACAGAAAAGGACTGGGGATTACAGTGGATGAGAAACTGAATATAAGTCATCAGTGTGCCCTTGTAGGCTAATGGCATATTAGGGTGCATTAGAAGGAGCAGATCTAGAGAAGTGATTGTTCCCCTTTATTCTGCATTGGTGAGACCACATCTGGAGTATTGCATCCAGTTCTGGGCCCCCCCCCCACTACAGAAAAGATGTGGATGCATTGGAGAGGGTCCAGAGGTGGGCAATCAAAATGATTAGGAGGCTGGAGCACATGACCTACAAGGAGAGGCTTTGGGTTTATTTAGTCTGCAGAAGACAAGAGTGAGTGGGGATTTGATAGCAGCCTTCAGCTTCCTGAAGGGAAGTTCCAGAGAGGATGGAGAGAGGCTGTTCTCAGTAGTGACGGATGGCAGAACAAGGAACAATGGCCTCAAATTACAGTGGGGGAGGTGTAGGTTGGATATTGGGAAAAACTATTTCACCAGGAGGGTGGTGAAGTACTAGAATAGGTTACCTAGAACGGTGATGGAATCTCCATCCCTAGAGTTTTTTAAGTGTCAGCTTGACAAAGCCCTAGGTGGGATGATTTCGTTGGGATAAGTCCTGCTTTGGGCCGAGGACTGGACTCGATGACCTTCTGAGGATTCTTCAAGACCTATGATTCTATGATTCTATGAAACAGAACAGAGAAGATAAATAAGGAAAGCCAGATGAGGGAGGCAACGACAAAGTGAAAGAATTAGAGAAGCACTAAGATAGATGAGAACAACAGCGATGGGCATTGTAGGAGTGAATCTCTCTCAAAGTGGTTCATAATCTGAACAGAGTCCATGAGTTGTCTAATGGAATAGCAGATGCTGGAGTAGTTTGTAAGAGTGCAAAGCACAAGACCTTAATGGGAGCATTGTGGACAGGAAAGGAAAATCTGTACACAATTAACACTACCCTGTTAAGTGATATTGAGGAAAGAGTAGATGGTGGTGGGAGAAATGGTCTATAGCTAATTGAAGGGTGCAGTGCTCTTAGCAGAGTGAGTGAGACAGAAAAGGACCATTCACACTGAGTACTGGCACCAAGTTAGATTGCCCAGTTAATAGTCAGAGGGGAAAAAGTAATGAATTTCTGTTTCTCATGCCTGCTGGAATCAGTATGAAGAGACTCCATTCCCGAATCCAGTCAGACAACTTGCAGCTTCAATGGAAACCCCATTCAAACAGCCAGCTGGCCCAAGGAATGGACTAGAGGTGTAAAAGTGTCAGACAAGTGTTAGTGTACCTTTAATGCATACATTCACAATAGCTAGATGGGAAGTGATTGGACAGGTTTAAAGAGAATAATTAGAGAATATGTCAGAGGAAGACTCCAACTACAGCATGTAAAAGCTCATTAGTGAGTGCAGAAGCCAATGTCTCTCCCCTGGCAGTACTAACTGTCCCCAGCCACCTTTCTTTGGGCCAGGAGCCATCAGAACTGGAGGGTGGAAGACAGATTTGTTTATCTGATTGCATTTGCTGGCAGCAAGTTGTTGGCACTTCAGGTCAGTCATTCAGAACTGTGAAAAATCCATTGCAAAAAAGGGAGTCCTACATGGGATTGGCTGCCTTGCTTGTTGTAGCCAGTCACTACTCATCTGAGAGAGCTAATGTCCTAATGATGTCAGCAAGCTTTATTGATTGCTTACAACTGAAGGGACAGAGTCTGGCAGGGACAGAGTCAGTCCCAAGGACTTGCTGTACTCATAAGCTAGTTAAGCAGCATTACATTTTGGATGGTGAGCAATTGTTTTCCTTGTCCACTGAAGGTAGGACAAGAAGTAATTGGCTTGCTCTCTGCAGCAAGGGTAATTTAGGTTACATATTAGAAAAATTGATAAGGATAGTTAAGTACCAGAATAGGCTATTAAGTGAGGTGGAATCCCCATCATTAGAATTTCAGAAGGACAGGTTAGTTAGACAAACACCTGGTAAGGGTGGTCAAGGTATATTTAGTCTTGCCTTAGGGCACATCTTGAGGTGACCTTGCAGCCCTTCATTCTATGAGTCTATGAAAATACAGTCAAACTAACTGTAGCAAAGCACCCTGTACACTTGAGAATGAACATATATTAGTAGATCTTAAAACTGGCTCGGGCTTATTATTTTTCCAGTATGTTTTGTTATTCCTTTTACCTAAGCAGTACTAGAAACAGGGAAGGAACATTAATTGGATATCTATTACTTGTAATGAGGCAATTGCAGTACTGAAAACTTCAGGAGTTGAAAAATCATGTTTTAACTCCTCCCCCCCCCAAAAAAATCATGAGATTGGCCCCCCCCCCCCAAACCTTGAGATTATTCAGAGACTATATTGTGTTCTTTGGTCTGTCTTTTGATTTGTGAACTCCCCCTGACCACTCTCAGTGTGTTTGAGAGAAACAATTTTTGTTGACAACTCGCCTGACTGTACAGGGCAAAGGTACTTTGGCTCCTACTCTACAGGAGCTCTGACCCCTGACATCTTACCATCCCTTACCTAGCAATTAATTTTGCCTCTACACTTTCAGCTCAGCTTCACCTCTACTTGTCCTGGAGCTCTTACCCCTCCTCTCCCAGGGTTGGAGGCTACAAAGGGGTTCCCTCTGTCCTTTCCAGGCTGCCTTTGCCCTCTGCCCTTCAAGGGGTCGCTCCAGAAGATCTTCATCACTCTCTGCCCCCTGCTTGGCCAGATGCTGCAAGAAGTGGGGAGGAGTAGAGCTAGTATCCTGTCCCCTTTGCCCCTGGATGGAGCAGAGGTGCACAGACCTGATGGAATCTTTAGCTCCATCTTCTTGCCTCTTCTTCTATGAAGCTACCAGCCTGGCCACCAAAGGCCACATGCAAACCCAGGAGCAGGTTTGCATGACAATCAAGTTGGTCCGGTGAGACCCCCAACCCTGAGCCCTGAGCTTCCCCTTCCCCCTTCTTCCCCTTGCTTCCCCCTTCCAGCTCCCTCCTCCCAGGTTTCCCCCTCCCCTCTCCCACCCTCTCTTCTCCCCTCTCCCGCCTCCTTTCCGCAGTCTCACCAGAGTTTCATTCCCCCCGCCCAGTTTTGTTAAATAAAGAGAGTTTGTGTTCATGAAAATACGTGTATTTTATTTGACATCAGGAAGGGGGGTTAGGGAGGGGTAAGTGAAAGGATGTGAGGGAGGAATGAGGCACAAGCCCCCAGTGGGGCAGACCAGAGAGGCTCTTAGTGCTCCTCAGGTGGAAGCTCTCCCACAGGGCCTCCTGGATACTGACAGCCCCCCCAATGGACCTCCCGGATGGCAGCCTGCAGAAAGTGCAGCCAGGCTCGCAGCAACACATCTAAGAGAAGCACCAGAGTGCCCAGGGGCAGCTCTGGCTCCAGGTTGCAGAGTGCTGTGGCGTCCCAAGTGAGGGCAACCGGAGCACGCAGAGACAAAATGCGTTGCTGTCTTTCATCAAGCAAGCAGGGAAACCTGAGAACTGGCTGTCCGGGGGGACATCCCTTTAAGCACAGACCTCAGATAGCCTCAGGCAGCAGCCCCACACAGTAAGTCTTGACCTGGTGCCCTGCTGGAACTGGTTCCGGCCAGGCTTAAATGCAATTCAGAGTCCACTCAGTGTGGACGCGCTATTTCGAAATAACAAAATGCTATTTTGAAATGCATTTTGTGTGTAGATGCCTTATTTTGAAATAAGCTATTTCGAAATAACGCTGTAGTGTAGATATACCCTTAGTGGTATAATAAGTGCTATAATGAAGTGTAAACTCACACTGAGACAACTGCAAAAGGATTGTTGCGACAGCTTAGCTCAAAGAAAATGGCCCTGGAAGGCCTCTCTGTTTGGGAGCCCCACATCATATCCAAGTTCTGGAACCTATGATCTGTTCTAGTCATGCATTCTCACAGCCGAAGTCTTGTGGAGCCGTTGGATCTGCAGTAGCTCCTCTGTTCAGTCCTGCTGCTCTGATTTTTAGAATACATTCTGGAATCTCTACCTCAGAGTGTACCAGGCAATCATGAAATCTCCTGACATGCAGTAGCAGCAGTTACTAGTCACAGCAAGAATATTAAACACTCCACAAGAGACATATCCAAATCAAGATGATGCAGTAAAACCAACTGCTGTTACTACATGTTTTTAGGTTCACCTGTTCCTCTAAAACGATCCCGTGAAACAATGAAGGTGGAAAAGAAGAAATTTCCAACATCCAGGGGCTGGATATTTATCTTAGTAGCTATCAATAAAAATTATCGAACTACCTATTGAACTAGCTAACATTTAATTTGACTAACCTTGTGTAAAGGCCTGTGGAGGTGGCACAATTAAATAACGGAGGCAAAAAAAGAGATTGGGGAGGGGAGGAAAAGGATTATCAATGAGAAAGGCATGGGGGGATTGTATCTGTTGAAAAAAAATCTGAATGGGGAGTGGCAGACATAAAAGGAAGGACACTGGACCATACTAAAGAGAGAGATCTGAGCTACACAGACTTTATTACGCAAGAGAATATATATGCATTTTGCTGAGATGTGAAAAGCTTTATATCTTGAATCACATTCTAATCATGCTTTCTCTTTCTGAAATCTGCATGCTTTGATGTTGGCAATGGGATTACACATTTGTGTTCTTTCTATTTATCTTTTCTGCATAAAATGTGATAGATATATATTATGTTACATCCATTGCTTTGATAAAGGAATACTTTCTCTTTTAAATTATTACCAATCCTTTTTACTCATCAGGAGCTGCATCACAAGAGTCCAGCCTTTTGAAAAACTCTGTCTCTGGCCAGAATTAACAGAATCATAGAATACCAGAACTGGAAGGGACCTCAAGAGATCATCAAGTCCAGTCCCCTGCCCTCATGGCAGGACCAAGCATTCTCTATACCATCCCTGATAGATGCCTTTCTAACCTGCTCTTAAATATCTCCCGAGATGGAGATTCCACAACCTCCCTAGGCCATTTAGTCCAGTGTTTAACTACCCTCACAGTTAAGACGTTTTTCCTAATGTCCAACCTAAACCTCCCTTGCTGCAGTTTAAGGCCTTTGCTTCTTGTCCTATCATCAGAGGCCAAGGAGAACAATTTCACCCCCTCCTCCCTGTGACACACTTTTAGATACCTGAAAACCGCTATTATGTCCCCTCTCAGTCTTCTCTTTTCCAAACTAAACAAGCCCAGTTCCTTAACCCTGGCCTCATAGCTCATAGACGTTTAATCATTTTTGTTGTTGCTCTTCTCTGAACCTTCTCCAGTTTCTCCACATCTTTTTTGAAATGTGGTGCCCAGAACTGGACACAACACTCAACTGCAGCTTAATCAGTGCAGAGCAGAGCAGAAGAATGATTTCTCGTGTCTTGCTCACAACACTCCTGTTAATGCATCCCAGAATCATGTTCGCTTTTTTTGCAAGTGTCACACTGTTGACTCATGTTTAACTTGTCATCCACTATGACCCCTAAATCCCTTTCAGCAGTACTCCTTCTTAGACAATCACTTCCCACTGTGTATGTGTGAAACTGATTGTTCCTTCCTAAGTGGAGCACTTTGCATCTGTCCTTATTAAACTTCATCCTAGTTACCTCAGACCATTTCTCCAGTTTGTCCAGATCATTTTGAATTATGATCTTATCCTTCAAAGCAGTTGCAAACCCTCTCAGCTTGGTATCATTTGCAAACTTAATAAGTATACTCTCTATGCCATCATCTAAATCATTGATGAAGATATTGAACAGAACCAGTTCCAAAACAGACTCCTGCGGAACTCTATTTGTTATGCCCTTCCAGTATGACTGTGAACTGTTAATAACTACTCTCTGAGAACGGTTATCCAGCCAGTTATGCACCCACCTTATAGTGGCCCCATCCAAGTTATATTTGCCTAGTTTGTTGATAAGATTGTTATATTGGATCCCCAACCCTAAAATGGAGTCATTCTCCATTCATTGTGAGCACCTTATAATGGTGTGCAGGCACATATGCATATGCACACAGACACTCCCCAGCCAAAGAGACTGATGAAATTTGCAAGCTGGACACAGTTGAGGGGCCACTGTTCCAGGACCTGATGACAGAGTGTGATGGACAGGAGAGTGCTACTGCTCCAGCCAGAAGGAGACCTTTGCTTAGGCTTCCCTTCACAGCTGCAGAACACAGAGAACAACAATAAAGAACCCATGGTCCATCATGGCATCCTAGATAATTGTCTGTGTCATGTATGCCTAAAACTGGTCTTGAATACATTCAATCTCTGTAAATCTCCACAAATACATAAAGGGGCACAGAGGTTATTCAGTGTTCAGGACACTGCAACTGCACATCCTCTGTTTAAGCTCTAGCAGCTCAGACCCAGGCTTAGATGGAGGGGACAAAGTCCACATTGAAAACAAAGTTTTCAGATCTCCCTCAGAGGGGGAGTCGTGCTAGTCTGTATCTGCAAAAACAATGAGGAGTCCTGTGGC
Source organism: Pelochelys cantorii (assembly GCA_032595735.1). Lineage (NCBI taxonomy): Eukaryota > Metazoa > Chordata > Testudines > Trionychidae > Pelochelys > Pelochelys cantorii. The sequence goes on from CM064331.1 coordinate 33,931,556, forward strand.
ACCTTAAAGAGTAACAAATTTGCCCAATTAAATCTCTTAGGCTATGTCTACACTGCAGAGCTATTTCGGGATACCAGAAGAATCCCAAAAAGCACGCCTATTATTTTGAGATATAATGGGCTCTCTATTCCGACATCCCTATAAACCTCATTCCATGAGGGTTAAGAGATGTTTTGGAATAGTGCTTTATTTCAAAATTTGGTGCTGTGTAGACAGTGCCAAAATTTTGAAATAAGCTATTTTGAAATTGACTTGAAAAAAGCTACACAATTTGCATAGCACAAATTGTGTAGCTTATTTCGAGGTAAGGGTGCAGACTCACCCTAAGTCTTTCAGATGCCACAGGACTCCTCAAAGTTTTCAGAGCGACCCCAAGCTCTATTTACTCATCACCATTGTTCCTATTTACAAACATTTGTCATATTTTAAACCACATCAGCTATATAAAAGAAGAGGTCTGAAAGAACTTCTTTATGACAAAACATTCTAACTGTAGGTTATAACAGGCTTATCTTTTTGCTATGAAAATCCTTTCCCCTTTCCTGTACTTCAGCCTGTTGTAGTATTACTTCACTGGCTAATAATAACCTCTTTTGTAATTATTGGAAGATAGATGTATTTTATTTGCCTTTTAAAATCCCATTAAATCTTCAGCCATATATGAAGATAAAATATATTGGTTGGTGAGGTATGAATAGGTTGCAATAAAGGCACTGCCTGTTGGGATGAGACATTTATTCCTCCCATAAGGAGCTATATCCAGTACCTTCCAAGTGTCCACAGGTGCTTGTGTCATAATGAAGACAAATATATCAATTTCTCCAGGTTTTAAGCAGGAGGAAAATAGAACCATTATGATTAAAGGCCCTCTCTGACATTTCTGTATTAGCTGTGGACCAAATCCTGAAGTCTCTGTTTGGGATCAAAACATTACAAAGGGATGTCCTCCTGGTGGAAAGAGGGCACTAATTCAAACAGCATGATGCAGACATGCAGAAAGAGAGCAACTGTGTGCAAGCCAGTCACACTCCTATATACCCTAAAACCACATGGTGCCATAGGACTGGCCATCCAAGGTTATGCTGATCACATCACACACCTCGTTACGAGGGAACTGTGTGCTCATCAAACACAGGTAGGAGCCTCCCTCTTTTCTCTTTCCTCCCTTTGGCAGATGTACAGGATTAAAAGTATATCCCCACCATATGACTTTGAGGCATCAGAAAGGCCCCAAAATGGCACACAGTGTGTGGCAAAGGCCTCTAAATGAAGGAAATGGACATAAAATAAAATTAAAATGTCCTGGAATTCATTCAGCATCCCTCTAAGGTACAGAAGTGCTATATTCCTCATTTTTCAGGTGGTGAACTTAGGCACAAAGAGAAATAAGTGATTTGGCCAAAACCACAAAGGAAGTCTGTAGCAAAGCAGGGAATTGACTCAGATTTCCCAAGTCAAGTCCTTTGTCCTAACTACTGGGCAACCCTTCTGATGTAAGAGGAAGCGCAGCTTCTTCCCGCCCCCCTCCCCCACCCGCCCACACACACAGAGTCATATACAGGGACACCACTATGCTATGTATAATCACACACACAAACACACAAAGACATTGCCCAAAGAACCTAGTTTTGTGGTCCTTTATTTCTGCTCAATTTTCAAGAATAAGGCTACGTCTAGACTACAAGCCTCTTTTGAAAGAGAGTGTCTAGACTGCAACCACTTCTTTCGAAAAAGCGACCCAGGCAGTCTGGATGCTCTCTTTGGAAAAAAGCCCTGTTTGCATTCAAGAACGCCTAGTTTCAAAAGAGCACTTTCGAAAAAAGGCATTCTTCCTCTTAAAATGAGGTTTAATTTCGAAAGAACATGGCAGCAGTCTAGACTCAGGAGAAGTTTTTTTGAAAAAAGGCCACTTTTTTTAAACTGGAGTGACAGCTCTCAACATTTGAGAGATATGCTGCCCTTTTGGAAGTTACGTCTCCTGGAAGCAACCTAATGGATAGGAAATTCATAGCTGAACAATGGAATTTTCCTGCTCTGGGGAGGAAATTTCTGATTAGGGTACACTTTGGTTCTCAGTCCTAGGAATTTTTTCTTGGTGATGATTGCAGGATTTGATCTCATGATTGCTTCCTATGCATTAATTAGATGACAAAAAATGAAGGTATTTATCTTTGGAAAGCAGTTTTGAATGCTTAGTAACCAACTGCTTTTCATAAGGAATTTTACTATGCACAGCCTAAAATAGTAATGCAAATTTACACAATAGACTGAAATGGCTCCAAAAAAGATCAAATTTATCTTAACAACTGAGAAAAATCTGTCTAGAATTCATTCATCGTCTCAACACATCAGTCAGCATGTCTTTTCTTCTGTGGCATAAATGCAATATGGCATGGTTTTAAAAAAGGTGTAAAAGTTATGTTTTGTTTGAGCCATGAAAAATTCTTACTGGGGAGAAGTTTTTTTTTTAATCTCTTGATGTATCTTAATAAGAAATAAAATAAATAAATAATATCACAGCTAAAACAGGGGGCGCACTCAACTTATTTAGGCATGTCCTTGAACAGGAATGGACAAGAACAAGGTAAATAAAGAATGAGAGATTCAGCAAAATCTCTGTGTCAAAAATAAAACCCTCAAAAAAATCTCACCCAGTAACACAGTAGAATCTGAACAACTGCAGAGCCATCAGGATGGTTGGATCCTTCATGAGTTCACCCTTTACCAACCAGGAAAAATACATTGTTAAGCAATTTTGTCGTTCCTACCAGCAGACCTTGAAGTGGAAATTAACGAATGGTGGTATTCTCTCACACCCAATCCCCTGTACATTTGCATTCATTTGCATTTGAATGCCCAGCTAATTGTTTTGAAGTAACAATTAAGAGAACAATAGAGGGAAGAAAAGGGACTCCAGGCAGCAACTGACACCTGGGAGTCTGTATTAAAAAAGCTTTTACATATTTGAATTAAAAATAGACAAAGGAACAGAAACGTGCAGGCATAAAATTCATTATCTTTTTTTTTTTTAAATGTAGCACACCATACCTGTGCATTCTACCATACTTCAAAAAAGAGTCTTATTTATATAGCCAAGAGTTTTACAATATGCAATATAGTAGAGCAGGTTTTTCTTCTGTAATATTTTGCAGAAAAAAAGGTCTTATCTTACATTTCTTGTGCAGCTAAACTGGGGGGAGTTTACATGGACAAAGAACTCAGCATTCTACCAAATTAGCAGATGCTGGATCAGCCTTTCCAGAAAAGTTCCAGTAGTTCCAAATGTGGCTGTACTCTTCTAACCAGTTGCTTCCTGCCAGAAGTTGGAACGAGAAGAGAGAGCGAGAGAGAGAGTAGAAAGGTTTTCCTGAGAATTTAAACACTATCCATCCACATTGAAACAGAGGCTGCACAGCACTAGCAGCCACCAGGCCATCTGCTTGACTGCTGATGTAACATATGCAGGTGTGCTCTGTTAGACTCATTCCAGGCGATAAAGCTGTCCCCGTGTGCAAACAAAAGTTTGATGGTTAAAAAAAAAAAATAAAAAAACTGGTCAAGGAACAATAGAAGGGTCATTAAATGATTGCCCCTGTTATGAATGAGGTAGTCATGGCCCATTATTAGGGGACAGAAGCACTTTTTATGCCCAACTGTAGGAGTAGCTGAGTGCCTTTTCTCATGTGGAGTAGTTGCATGCAAAAGAGGGGGACCGGGTGGGCCGCAGAGAGAGGATGGAACTAATGGGGCTTCCCAAAGGCTGGAACAAATCAGTGTATCAGACAGTCAGAGGATTGCATTTAGTGGGGTTCTTGGAAGAAAATAGTCTTCATTTGGCTGTAAGTTAGCGTGAGACCCTGGAAAGAGCCAGGGGCTCAGAGTAGCTGCTTTCTCAGGCCTGCCAATGATTTTTCTACTACACTTCCTGCAAAAGGGAGCAGTTCATATGACTAATTTGTTCCTACCACTGTTCGGAGAGATAGGACTGATGTACATCTTGTAAATAAGATGTTACACAAAGAAAACTGTCAACAATTCCTGATCCAAATGCGAAAGTGACCTGCAAAAAAATGAGTTCAAAATTATTAAAGCACTGGTTTCAGAGCCTGCACTGAGGAAGAGCTAGCAAAATGGGAGAGGGTGGGCCAAAGAACATTTCTTTTTTTAATAAAGAAATAGCAGTCAAAACTGATTTCCTTTTGGGCTTCTCCAGCTTTGTGATTGTGGATCCTGATGTGATGGGTTGATTCTGTGCGGTGCATCACTATATATGGCATATCAATGTATCTCTCAGTGCATGCAGGAAGAGTGGAAATCACACGTGCAGGTTGTAGAATTGTTGCAAAGCTGGGATTCCACTTCTGGAAAAAAAATTAATAGTACTAGAGTGAGCTGTGAGCTACTTTAGAATCTGCAGCTCTAAGTGCTTTGTGGTTCTCTATTGCCCTAAACTATTAGCAAAATTCGCCAACACGTACCATGCCAGAATTTAGAGAGAGAGCTTATTTTCTGGGGTAATCTAAATGCACTCTGTTGTAATTAACTAAGTTTATTATGAATAGGAAAAACAAATTCATTTTAGGACTCGAGTAACTTACTTATTATCCTGCCTTTGCTATCTCTCACCTGTTTTCGTTTGATAAAAATGACTGTGGTGTAAATAAATCATGTAATTGTGTATTATGGCACAGTTATAGTATGTGAAGGTTTAGCATTAAATATGAAGTTGATTCCAATCATGAGATAAAGTAGTCATAACACACTATTCAGTGTTGTCTTGTTTGAGTTAGCCGAATTGCTGGAAGAATATATGTCATATTTATATATGATTATAATGGTTTTTTTCTTACTTTGTCACAAAGATAAGTAAGATAGTTCCACAGAAAGACCTATAGCTCTTGTATTGTAAAGGGTTAGAAACCACAGAAAATATCTATCTTTACATTATTTGTTGAATCTCTGTACAGTAAGACATTTCTTCTTGTTGTTCTTTTATTTTTTCTGTGTTTCTAGTCTTTTCATTTAGTTCTAATATATTAAATAGAATGTTACGGATAGAAAAATAAAGGTCTCTGTTATGGATGAATTATTTTTTCCCATCAAGTTGTCTGAAGGTTAGACAGTCAACACCTACAAATTACACAGATGTGTCATATTTCTAAATGAATTGTATTATGCTGGAACATCTATGCATACTAAAAGAGATCTGCCACAAATTTCAGTGTAAAATGCAGGCTCTCTCTAATTTATCCAGGAACATACTGTGTATAAGAAAAAGCTGTATTTTTAAAAAGCAATACAATATTTTAAAGTGGTGTTCTTTAGAAATTAGTTTTATTTGCCCCCCACTTGTCTTTCTGTAAAAATCAGTTTTTAAATACACAAATAAATTAGTGACTATATTGATTATATTATTATACTGTTTTCTTACCAAACACACAACTTTAAAAACATTCTATATACATGCTGAGAGGGATAGCGTAACAGAAATATATAGAATCCTGAATTCTGCTGCATAGACACGGTCCATGTGATATTAACATGACCTCCAAATTCTACTAGAGGTGGGACCTCCCTGGTCCAGCACCCTTGAGACCTGAGAGATTCCAAATGACAGAGTTTGTCAAACCAGGAGAAGTCAAGGCTCCCCTCCCGGATGTTAGCCCTGCTCCACGCCACAAGCCTGCTTCCCCCAGCCCTGCCTGGATAATGTGTCCCGGCTGGGGCCAAAGCTACATTCCACAGTGCACTTGACAATGGCTTGGGCCATGCTCTCACCATCACCATTGGCCCGGGCTGCACTCTCTGGCTCCAGTCCAGGCTGTGCTGCTGGGTATTGGCCCTGCTGCCTCTGGCCAGGCAGAGCTACTCTCCCCACCATGCCTGTCTCGCTACCATCAGGATTGCACTCCCCACCACCAGCCCAGGCCCTGAACCTGGCCAGCTAGCGCTCTCTGGTCCAGCAATATCCAGGTCCTTCCACACCACAGATGTTACCAGATCAGAGAGTCCCAGATTTTAGAGATTCAACGTGTATTCAAATAAGGTTCTAAAGATGGGATATTCCAAGGTAGCACACTGGACCTTTAGTCCCACCCTTGCACAAGAAGTGGTATTTAAGCTTCACTTCCCCCTGAAAGGCATTGAGCTTCATAGATGCCACTTTGAGGCACAAATCCCCCTGCTCTGAGGAAGGGCAATTGATTATTGACATATGCCATTGTCAAATTATGACACCCTATCTCATAGAGCTGAAAGGGACCTTGAGAGATCATCAAGTCCAGTCCCCTGCTCTCACAGCAGGACCAAATACCATCCCTGACAGATTTACCTCAGATGGCCCCCTTCAAGGATTAAGCTCACAACCCCTGGTTTAGCAAGCCAATGTGCAAACCACTGAGCTATCCCCCACACCCCCCCCTAATTCTGGCATGCTGGCTAGGGCACTGAGAGGGGGGAATCAAGTCTGTAACTTTTGATAAGGAGCCAAGGAAGGGATGATAAACAATATTGTTTAGCTGGGAAGACGATGAAGCCAAAGAAGGAGAGCATGGCCAAGAAATTTTTCCCAGAGTCAGTCGGTGTTGTGGGAGTAGTAATGGAAGAAGCAAACATTCAGGATGAGCCAGGATTGCTGGCTAGTAGAATTGACTTTGCAGTGGGAGAAAAGTAAAGAAATCCTGGGGGTTGGAGAATGTGGAGCAGAGGCAGTTACCCAAGTTGTTTAAAGGTGAAGAGAGAGAGAAGGAAAGAGGATAGACTGGTCACAGGAAGGTGTATGGTCATGACAATGGGTGATATAGTAGTGATTGTGGTCAGAAGGGAACTTGTAAATTTGCCGAGCAAAGAAGGAGCTTAGAGTATACAGGGTCAAGCATTAATAAATGAGGCTTCAGCCTCTAAGAGCTACTGTAATGCAATTTAATAATAATAACAGCTTAGCATAGTACACATTATAGAACTTACAACACCTTACTTTTCAACTGATGCCATTACGAATATGGTTTATAATAATCAGTAGATAATTTGAAACAGTATACATTTCTTTGCTTGTATGTGATTTTAACTTGGCAATTTAGTATGCATTGCACTATAAAGAGCTATATTATTTCATATTTATTAGGGGATGCTTAACCTAAAGTGTCACAAATTGTAATTTTATTGGTGGACCTTATGAAAAGTAGAATCTATTTCCAACATTAAGTTCCAACAGTGGTACAGTAGTAGAATAATTAGAATAAATATTTGAAGCCTGGAATAAAAATGATACCCAGTGGGCCAGTGCTAATGCACAGGGTATTATAGCAGAGGTACATAAAGAAAGATTATACACCAGATAGTTGAAAGAGATTCTAGTCAATCTACCATGAACAAGAGGCACAACTGCCATAAACTGTAGGAAAATGTGCGCCTTCTCAGAGGTCACTTCATAGCATAAAAGGACAAACATAATGATGTGTGGTCAAATCATGGAACATAGCCTAAAGAGCCTTGATTAGAGCACCTGCTTATTCTTTTAATATATAATTGTGCATGTGTCAGATGAGTTCTCTGCCAAGACAATTCAAAGTTGCATCTTCTTATGCATGAATGTGTGAGTCAATACTAGTGTTTGAGTAAGATGACCTCATCTATTCACTCTATCTTGACTTCTGTGGTAACAGTGCATCTAGTAGGAGGACAGCTGAGATACTGGTAGCCAAATGAGTGAGAGCTTGCCAAACAGATTTTGAGATCTGTAGCAAAGGCATCTTGACAAGTGTTAGCCTTAGAATTGTCATTTCATTTGGGATCAAAGTGGTTTAATTTACAGTAGCTTCTGCTGTTTTGCTTCTCTTGTCTGACTTGTTCAGTTAAAAGTGGCTGCATCCATATGTCTCCTTCTTGTGAAGCTGAGGAAGCAAAAGTAGCATGTTTTGAGAGAAACATCTCCAGACAGTCCTACAGGCTGTGCACTCAGTTTGATCAGATCTATAGAGCTGCAATATAACAGCTGCCCATTCTTCTGCATGTAGGTTTGTGTGCCCAATATTGACTCTCCCCTACTTAAGTATAGTTCTTTTTGATATCCTTTAATCCTTATTCCATTATTGCCTCTTCAATGCATTAATATGTGGCGCATGTAGAGCGTGACTTTTCTCAAACACCCATTTGAGTGATCTTGTAACTGCTTAAGATTATGTTCTTAGATTTCTAAGAATGGAAATAGATATTTCATATACTCAAGTGGAAGGTAGTCACATCTTCCTTCAGTGTTATACTGGGATAAATATAGTGTAATTCCATTGAGGTGAAAGAGGTAGAAGAATCAGTTCCAGCAGCATTAAGGGAGTGTGTGCAAAAGATTATTTACAAAGCTTCATTTGGTCTTATAAAGTTGCGTATAAACAAAGGTGTATGAAACTTTTGTTCACTTTAAATTTATTGACATTTATTGTGTCCATTATGTTAACAGCTGTAAGGTTGTCTTCTTGCTACCACCCCCTGCCCCCTGCCCCGAGACTTGCATGTGAAAGAATCTGTGCTCCACTGGTACTCTTTTACTGATGCTACTGTACTTCTTTCTGTGCTTGGAGAAGAAGAAGACATGACTGATGATTTTGAATTAAATGTAATCCAGTGAGCTGTCAGTGACAGATATGTGTTACGTGCACTAGTACCAGTCCAGATGTCATTGTTACAGGGTAGTATTCTCTCTTTAGCATTTCACAGACCATAATTAAGCTTTAACATTCCTTTTAACACTTTCAAATGCCAAGGATCCACTTTATAACTGTCAATTAGTCCAAAAGGAAAAAGTTACTGGAATTTTCCTGGAAATATATCAATATTCTGCAAAATAATATTTCTGAAGCTCATGAAAAAGGGATGATAATTTTGTTGAGCAGAACAAACAAAAATAATTATAGCTTTGGAGAAATTATATATTGCCATTTGTTTTCTTTTAAAAATGTTTATTTCATGAGCATCTATTCAAAAAGTAATGTACAGCAATGAGCACTAAACTCTGACATTTATGCTTCTGCTCTGATCTCACTTTTTGTCTCTTCCCTTTTTTTTCGAGCTGCATTCAGTAATATTAAGCCCCACATTTTCTAAGCAGCACACAGGGTTTTAACTACAAGACTCCCACTGACTTGAATGAATCTTGATACTGAAGATTTTGTAGTTGAATGATGGCTGTAGTCTACATGTGTGGTATGCACTCACACATCATTGCATTGTGCTGGCTCTCTTGCGAGCTATAGTCTCTAGGCAATCAACTTAATTTGCAATGGGTTTAAAACAAAATATCACTGAAATTGAAAGGAAGCATTATGTTTCTCCACACTATGCTGCAAGAAGAAGCTGATGATATACTGGCTTGGCATTGTCTGATCAAACCAATATTCCCCACCTTCAAATAAATGATACATCTCATTTGTTTGCTATTTGAAGAAGCGAGCTGATCCTTTTGCCTGTCCACATCCCTGAATTGCCAATAAATTCCTCTTTTTGTGAACGCAGATTGTCAATTCCCAAGTAAAAGGCTGTGCAATTATAGGGCCATCTATTACAAAACTGTAAGGACTTGAGGTGAAATGTATTTGAGTTTTATGGATCCTGTGACTTTCCTGTCGAAAATGTATTGTCAAATGCTTTGTCTGCCACTGTTGTCTTTGAGAAGAATAGAGAAGCAACAGTTATACCTGGAAAACAGCACAGGATTTTTGGAACAGACAAAAAATGTCTAGCATTTGAGGCTCTCATGAGACTTTCAGAGAGATGCCTGGAAAAAAATGATGATCCTTGCTTTTCTTTTTCTTTCATGTGGTCTAATTTTTTTTTAAAATTTCTACCCCAGGATTGGAATGAGAGTCTGGCAGGCAGCAATACTATTTTCCTGTCTGTTTTGTTCTCTGAAGAAACTGGTTAGAATAAGAGAGGCAAAATTGCAGTTATGGATGAGGATTGCAGTCGTTTTGGCTTGGTAGATTAAATGCAGAAAATGATGCCAGCACTAGATCTTTATCCTGCTTTGCCAGGGCTTTGTAACTTTAATAAAAGAGCTAAAAAGATTTGTATGTAGCTGTATGATCAGAACTAGTAAATGGAGTTTTAAATCCACAGATCCATTTGTCTCACTTTTCTCAAACAATTCCTTATCCTTATAAAGATTATTTCAGGTTGAACCACTGTAATCTGGACTTCACTAGTCCAGCAATAACCCCTGGTCCAGCATCGTGAGTGACCCCCAAGGGCTGGGGACAGAAGTGTTGCTAGATTAGGGGGCAAGGAGGAAAGCAGAGTCCCCAGTGGCTGGGGTGGGAGGGAAGCAGAGCCCCTGGCAGCAGTGGGGCCAACACTGGAGGGAAAGCCAAGCCCCCAGGCACTGGGGAAGAAAGCAGGACAGAAGAGAGCTGGGGAAAGCGGGTCAATGAGGCAGCAGTGGAGACCCTAGCAGCCGGAGAAAAGCAGAGCCCTGGGTCAGCGCTGACATCCCCGATCCAGCAAATTCAAGACCAGTCAGGTTCCGAGGGTGCCATACCAGAGAGGTGCATGAATGACCTGCTCTGTTTCCAACTGAGTTCTAATCTCTGACAAATTTCACTAGCAAAAGTAAACCTGTATAAAAATAATGTAAAGTGTGTATCACAAAGCAGGCAGTATTAAAAGTTTTCATCCAAGGACCATGAATTGATTAGCATACCAGTAATTACTTGTAATGAAGGGTAAATGAGACAGGACACTTCATTTACCTTTGCTTAAAACATGAATAGATACTTAACAAATAGGAAATCTTTTGCTAGGAGGCAGCAAACAGGAACAGTAAATGGGAGTTTTGTGAGGAAATTCACCAGGTAAAGGAGGAGAGACTATATGCTCCTTAGAGTGAGTTTGTTGTTTGTTGGTTCATTTGCTGTGTGCTTGCTTGCTTGCTGTGTGCTTGCTTGCTTGAAGAGTATAGTATAGTCTGCTGGTTGGGCCGTATGATGAATCAAGAAGCCTTCTAGGCTAGGTGAGAGCTTCCTAACAAGATTCTAGCCAGTTATCATTTGGTCTCTACTCTGGCTAAATAGGATTGCTAATTTTCTGACCAAACAGACCAGACATATTTGCGGCAGTGGTCTGGTTGGGAAAGTGAGCAATCCTAGGCCTAACTAAGAGAGCCCAAGGAGTTGAAAAGTCAGCTTCTATATGACCAGAAGTTTTTGTAATGGGAAATCATGCCTCCTAAATCTATGTGAATTCTTTGAGGTACTCTTGTGGACAAGAGTGTTCCAGTGGATATAGTGTACTTGCATTTTCAGAAAGCCTACATCAGAGACTCCTCAGCAAAGTAAGCAGTCGTGGCATAAGAGGGAAGGTCTTCTCATCAATGTAAATGGTTAAAAAAACATGAAACAAAGGGTAGGAATAAATGGTCAGTTTTCACAAATGAAAAGAAATAAACTGCAGGGTCTCCCAAAGATCAGTATGTGAACAGTACAGTTCAACATATTCATAAATGATATGGAAAAGTGGGTAAAAAATGAGACAGCAAAATTTGCATGCAATCACAAATTACTCAAGATAGTTAGGACCAAAACTGACTGTGAACAGTTACAACAATCTCTCCTGAGGATGGGACCAAGTGGCCCACAAATGATTCTGTCTCTGATTAGTGAGTGTTTTATGTTTCCAATGTTACCTGTACATACCACAAGAGTTCTCAGTTGTATAATATAAGTATCCGTGGCTATGGGGAAGGCAATGAACATGAAACACTTGGACTTTAGCAAAGCTTTTGATATGGTCTCACACAGTATTCTTGCCAGAAAGTTAAATAAGTATGGATTGGATAAATGGATGGATGGATGGATAAAAGGTGGATAGAAAGCTGGTTAGATCATTGGGCTCAATGGGTAGTGATCAATGGTTCGATGTCTGGTTGGCAGTCAGTATCAAGTGAAGTATTCCAAGGGTCGGTTCTTGGGCTGGTTTGGTTCAACATATTTATTAATGCCCTGGATGAGGGGATGGACTGCACCCTCAGCAAGTTTGTGGGTGACACTAAGCTGTGGGAGAGGTAGATACACTGGAAGGCACATATGGGATCCAGAGTTACCTAGACAAATTGAAGGACTGGGCCAAAGAAATCTGATGAGGTTTAACATGTTCAAGTGTAAATTCCTGAACTTGGGATGGAAGAATCCCAAGCACTCCTAAAGGCTGGGGACTGACTGGCTAAGAAGCAGTTCTAAAGAAAAGTACTTGGGGATTACAGTAGATGAGAAGCTGGATATGAATCAACAGTGTGCCCTTGTAGGCAAGAAGGCTAATGGCATATGGGGTGCGATAGTGGTAGCATTGCTAGCAGATCTAGGGAAGTGATTATGTTCCTTTATTCAGCACTGGTGAGGCTACAGTTCTGGGCCTCCCATTACAGAAAAGATGTAGGCACATTGGAGAGGGTCCAGAGGAGGGCAACAAAAATGATTAGGAGCTGGAGCACATGACTTATGAGGAGAGGCTGAGATATTTGGTTTTATTTAGTCTACAGAAGAGATGAGTGAGAGAGGGTTGATAGCAGTCTACACAGCGCCTTTTTGCGCAAAACCCCCTCTTGCGCAAGCGCCGTTCTTCCTCATTTTTTCAGGAAGAACAGCTCTTGCGCAAAAACCTCTTGCGCAAAAATGGCTCCTAATAAATTGTGCAAATGAAGCGCAGCAATATGCTAATCCATGCTTCATTTGCATAGGTTTTTGCAAAAGAGGGATGCTGTGTAGATGTAGCCCAGGTGTATGGGTTACACAAACACCTTCATCAGCTGTTTCAGTGTTTTGAGCATCATTCCTGGAAACAGCATCCAAATTACTCTCATATTTTTCTCCCAATGAGAGTAAAAAATCATTAGCTTCATTTTCTCATCTTTATCTTGCATGGTCATCTCTTTATGCAAACTTGATTCTTGCTTCCACTGGTTCCATGCTTGTGCAAGGTTTTTGTCTGGAAATCTAACATTCCCAATTGTCTGAGTCCTTTCATGCTGCCTAATTGCGCTCTCTTTAAGTGCTGTTTTGTTTGCTTGTTAATCGCCGTCTCTTCTTTGCGGTAGACTGAGTGCTGCCACCATGTTTCATATACCACATTCTGGTGTCTCCTCCATATTCTTCCTTCCTTCAACCTGTGTTCCTCCCTTCAGTTGCCATACAGGATGCTACAAGTAATGATACAGATATTAGCCATTAAACTTGTCAGTCCTTCCACTCTAAATATGATAATTTACCTTGATTTAAAGAAGTGTAAAGGGGTCTTTATATAAATAAGAATTCAGTCCACAGTGTAGACAAGAACTATTATATATAGAATTGCTAAAAAGTCTTGGAGCCACCTTAAGGTTAACTGCAACCAGCTGACACAATGTCAAAGAGTATTTGTCTACTCTGACTGTTGTCATATTTAACATCATGTTAAGTAACTTAACTTTAACATGATGCAACTTTCAGTAATTTTCCTAGCTGCTTTTGCAATACACAATAACTCCTAAACCATTACACGTCTCACATATATATTAAACCCTAATGTGAAAGGAAAATATTACATTAATATGAAAAGGTTGTTGCACAGTTCAAAGGACTTCCTGGATTCACACTGTCCTGCTTTGGAGGGCAGTATTGGTCACAATGACTATACACAATGGCTGCATCTAGACTGGCATGATTTTGCGCAAATACTTTTAACGGAAAAGTTTTTCCATTAAAAGTATTTGCGCAAGAGAGCGTCTACACTGGCATGTGCCTTTGCACAAAAGATTGCCCAGTATAGACGCTCTCTTGTGCAAGAAAGCTCCGATGGCCATTTTAGCCATCAGGCTTTCTTGCACAAGAAATTAACTTTCCTGTCTACACTGGCCCTCTTGCACAAGTATTCTTGTGCAAGAAGGCTTATGCCTGAGAGGGAGCATCAAAGTATTTGCACAAGAGGCACTGATTTTGTACATTACAAAGTCAGTGTTCTTGCGCAAATTCTCGCGGCCAGTGTAGACAGGCGGCAAAATCTTGCCAGCCTAGACGCACCCAATTACTTTTATTTCTTAATTCCACAGCTGTTGAATTTGATTCCTGTTCCATCCCTTTCCACTGAACTGTATTGTAGAATCTAAACTTTCATTATAGCTCTCAAGTATAATTTTCATCTCTAGTTTTCATGGTGATGAAGAAAACCTTGAAAAATGTTGAACTTAGTGTAAACCAAAGTGTCATTTCCTTTGATCTGTATTCAGCCTGAAGAAATAGCTTTGAGAGGTGTGAACTGCTCCATTCATCCCAATAGGTATTAGCTCTCACACCTTAAAAGTGATAGTTAAAATATTGACCTTTAAGCTATTTCACTATTGTTACTTCATCAGAAAGATAGAGCTTATGTGAGTAAGCTGACAAACTGCCAAGATATGAGCCCCATGAGTTCCCTTCCACTCATGACTCCTACGATGAAGTTCTGTGTTGCCTCCAAAAGAATAGGCATAGGGTTACCATTTTTGGTTGGACATATTTATGGAGGTTTCATCCCATCACATAATCTTTAATTAAAGATTAATCTTTAATTCCTAGAGACACTAGGACAATCCTGGAGGGTTGGCAACCCTAAGTCATCGGCATATAAAAATGAAAATGTGGGAACAGCATAACATGAATTAAATTTAATAACATAATAAATAAAACAGGCTAAGGCATTGATTGTATTAGTCATGCTCATATTTAATTCAGTAAATTCCTTTTCTTAATTTAAAGGAAGCTGTTGCAGAATTTCCAGTCCCCCCCCCATCAGAGTGGAACAGAATCCAGGGACTTTGTGGCAGAATGTAGATCCAGCTGACCACAGAGTACACTGTGTCTTGATTATAAGCAAGCAGATTGGTGCCAAGATAAGTTATTTATCATCCTACCTAATGCTAATGCTCTTATTCATAAGAATAAGACACTGACCTAGGACCCAATTAATCAAGATGCTCAGCAGCTCCTGATTCACTTAGTATCCTTCTGTATCAGGCCCTCTCTCACTTCTTTTTCCTTATGGTTTAGGATTTGTTCACATTTGAAAATTATTTCTGACTAAAATAGGGGCAAATTCAAAGTATGAATGCTATTTTGAAATGGCTCCCCATGTAATAATTCAGTGCATGCCTTTTTTGCAGATTGGCTTAGTCCACTTCCAAAGCTAGTCAAGTTAAAATTCTCTATATAGACAAGCCCTTAGGAGCCTAATCCTTGAAGGTAGTGATCATCTCCTGAGATATGCTGAGAACCCAAATCTCCCATTTAATACCATGGGAGTTGAGGAATTCAGCTGCTTTCAGGACATACTCAGACCAGACCAGCTCCTGTGGTTATTTGCTGAGAGGTGGTTTAGCACTAAACTCCCAGGAATACTTTTTAGGGCCAGGAAGAACTAATGATAATAGCACTAATAGCACTCATAAGTCTGGGTTTAGTTAGTTTTCAGAGGGAAACAGTTGAAGAGGAAGAGCTTGCTGAAATCTGACTTATGAAATTTTTGCTGTCACTGCTGAAACTAGTCAGCATTATGTAGTTTCTTGATCATCAGGGACTTTACATTCTGTCTTAGGCTATTTGTGCTCCAACAATAACTCATACTGCTAGTTCCATGATATCTACTATTTGTAAGAAACAGTAAACTGTGCCTGAAAATCAGCATATAAAAGATTTTAAAGCAAGGAGACAGAATATAGGGGTGGAAATGCAAACAGGCGCATCAAGAGATTAAATAAATCCAAACAGGGAGATAATGAAATAGTTAAAATAAAGCTGAACTGAAAGATACAAATACATATATTTTTATTTTGGATCAGTTTGAAGGTTGTATTTGTTGGCATCCCCATTGCTTATTATTTTCATGCTTCTAGGTTTCTAGCTCCTTTTGTCAAAGCTTGTTAAAACCTTATTTGCCTTTCAGTATCTCTTTCTGCCTAAACCTTAAATGGTAAATCACATGGAAGTAAGGTAAATGGGTTACAAAAAAAGCCACATAAAAAGCCACTGTAGTGCCCCAGTTATAGAGATACGTATTGATTGGCTTGTTTTTATTCAGACTTGATAGGGGATGATGTGAAATAAAATGGAAACTTTTTCTTAAATAGCAAACTACAGTGAAGCTGCTGGGTAAATTCTAAAGATTCTCTGACAGAAAGAAGACAATTAGACTGGAAAGAAACATTTGACATGAAAGATTAAAAAAAAAAAGAGAGCTTTTCCTCTATAAGGCCTGAATCCAAAGAGAGGCCTTTCATTGACTCCAATAGAATCCTTCCACCGGCTCTGGCTCAAAGGAAAAGGAAGGAGAACTTGGTCTTGGACTACCTCGACGGCTGCAGAGTAAGTGATATGATCAAGTACACCACAGTTTTGATCCACTTCCTTTATGCATATTAAAGCAACAGGTCTGTGCAGAAATATTTCAAATATTCCCATTGTTCAAGCATAAAAAAAAGAAAGAGGCACTATGATGTTCAGGTTTTATTTCTTCCTTTACATAAACAGTCATCTCTCATCAATCATTTCCTGAAAGCAGCGTTCTCTAACTGGACACTATGATTCTATACATAATCATATTGTCATACAAAACCACTCTACATGAGGAAGCGATCTGTGATAACATAACTTTTGAGATCTCAAAATTAAACATGGATACCATAAGTTGCAGGCATATTTAACATTCTTCTGCATTCTCTTAAAAAGTTTATATCATCATATTATATAACTTCACACCAACTCCTCTTCTTTTAAATTAACTCTTAGCTTACTCCAGGTATTTTCCTCTGGGTTTGGGAAGGTTATTCTTTCATACCTTTGTTTTGTACAAAGTCTTGTGTATATCATGCAAGGGCAGTTTGATGTTGGAGCAAATGCAAGTCTTTCTTACGATGACAGGAGACTGCTAGGCACTTTTGATTTCTTGTGGTGGTCTTGTGTTTTGAGAGTCTCTTCCAATGTTCATCAGATGTTTGTTGGCCTGAGTTCCTTCCATGGCCTGCTGATCAAGTTTCAGCAGAAGTCATATTTTACCATCCTCCAAATCCATGTTTATGTTTTGTGTTTATATTGTGTGAATCTATGTGTGGCTTTGGTGAAATATATGGTGATCCACAGCTATGTTATATGAATTAGGATTTATCTGTTCCACACACGTAGCTTGCTTCCAAGTGCATGATTTGGCCCCCGGAAATAATTTAATTCTGAGACGGACTCCAGCTGTAGTTCTGAAAGGAATTTTGTTAGTCTGTCCCAGTAGCCTTAGGCTTTTGCATGTGTTTCTTCCTTTTTTGTCTGGGATGTTTTTCACCACCACCTGCTATGGCTATAGACACCAAGGTACACATGAATGTCTTGAAATTAAGCATTGTAGCAGGCTGCTGTTAAGATCTTCTTTGGGAGTTTTGTTCTAATTAAGAATGGCTAGGCATATATTTTCTTTATTAAAGAAAGCTGAAAAAAAGCAGAGTCTTAGCAATTTAAACTGCTGATTTGGCTTTGCCATTTGCTTGCATGCGGTGAGGTGATTATGACTGATTTCCCATTCCTTGGTAAAAAAAATAGCACAACTCACTGCAAGTTGTCCAAATCTACACAGTGTGGGAAGCCATGCCTGCTGCATTGACTACAATGGTCACTGTGGGTATGTCTACACAACAGCGTTATTTTGAAATATCTTATTTTGAAATAGTTATTTCGAAATAAGATGTTTCGAACTAATGAGTATACACACAAAATGCATTTTGAAATAGCGTGTCCACACTGAGTAGACGCTGAATTGCATTTAAGGCCGGCTGGAACCAGGTCCGGCAGGGCATCAGGTCAGGAGTTACTTTGTGTGGCTGCTGCCTGAGGCTATCTGAGGCCTGTGCTTAAAGGCTGCCCCCTCTCCCCCGGACAACTGGTTCTCAGGTTTCCCTGCTTGCTTGTCTACCTCGATGAGGGACAGCAAAGCATTTTGTCTCTGCATGCTCTGGTTGCCCTCACTTGGGACACCACGCACTCTGCAACATGGAGCCAGAGCTGCCCCTAGGCACTCTGGTGCTTCTCGTGGACACGTTGCTGCGAGCCTGGCACATTCTGCAGCCTGCCATCCAGGAGGTCCATCAGGGAATGGTCAGTATCCAGGAGGCCCTGTGGGAGAGCTTCCACCTGAGGAGCACTAAGAGCCTCCCTGGTCTGCCCCACTGGGGACTTGTGCCTCATTCCTCCCTCACGCCCTTCCACTTACCCCTCCCTAACCCCCCTTCTTGATGTCAAATAAAATACATGTATTTTCATGAACACAAACTCTCTTTATTTAACAAAACTGGGGGGGGGGATGAAACTCTGGTGAGACTGGGGAAAGGAGGCGGGAGAGGGAAGGAGAGAGTGTGGGAGAGAGGAGGGGGAAACCTGGGAGGAGGGAGCTGGAAGCGGGAAGCAAGGGGAAGAAGAGGGAGGGGAAGCTCAGGGCTCAGGGTTGGGGGTCTCGCCGGACCAACTTGATTTTCATGAGAACCTGCTCCTGGGTTCGCATATGGCCTTTGGTGTCCAGGCTGGCAGCTATCCTACCATAGACAGCCACGTTCCTCCATCTAGTGCAGAGATCATGGACATTGGGGGCATCCCCCCCCCAACCTGAATAAGGTCCATGATCTCCACCCTGGACCAGGAAGGCGCCCGCCTTCTCCGGGCCCTGGCAGGCTCCTGGGAGCTGGCAGACTGCTCCTGGGGAGTGGTGGAGGGCTGGCTGCCAGTGGCTTGCTGGCTCATGTTTTGGGACCACTGGGTCAGAGGCAGTGACTGCTGGCTCTGGGCTAGCAGGTTTGGAGTTGGCACAGGCACTGCGGCCAGAGTCTACCCCTTTAAGAGCTCCAGGGAGGGGAGGAAGGAGAGGAGTGTTCTTGCTTGAGGCCAGAGTGGCCACCAGGGCACCCTGGGAAGGACTGGAGGCCCCCTATTTCGACATAAGTGTCTACACAGCACTTATTTTGAAATAGCTATTTCGAAATTGGCATTATTCTTCATGGAATGAGGTTTACCAATTTTGAAATAAGCCCTCTGCTATTTCGAATTAATTTCGAAATCGCGGTTTGGCTGTGTAGACGCTAGTAAAGTTATTTCGAAATAATGGCTGTTATTTCGAAATAACTTTGCTGTGTAGACATATCCTGTGGGAGTGTCTGACAGTTCTTCTGGCTCCCACAGGTCTGATTGGTAGTCTCCAATAAGGAGGTAAGATGGGTGGTGGATATAATAGGCCAGGGAAGGCTAAGCTTGGCCTTGCACAGCTGTGACCACCAGACACCAGTTGCGGGTTTGGTGGAAGAAGTTTTTGATTATTATTATACCCCATGCAGGTTCTGGGATGGTCAAAGAGATAGTACCTGCTGCTGTTCAGTTTCCTGAGTTCATCAATAATCACCCTAGACTACAGAGAGATTATTGATAGACCCAGGAAGCTGAGTAGCAGATTCTGCCTCCTCAGCCACCCTGGAACCTGAATGGGTAAATCAAAAACTCAGGTTCTTCTCCCAGAAAAGAAGAAACAAGAACCTTTTCCACAGGGCAGCTTGGAGTCTGGAGAGGCATGGCAGAGCTGGGGGGCTCCAGCTGCATTGGGGCTCCTCTGGCCATGGGGGCAGGGAAAGGATGGAGCTCCTTTGGCTGCAGGGGGAAGAGTGGGGGTCTTGGGGCTTTAGCTGGGGGGGGGGGGGAGTGGAGGTGCAGATGGAAGGGGCAGAGTTGGGACTAGCCTCCCCAAAGGGAGGCTTCACCTGCCACCCATGAGAGGCATTTTATACTTTACAGTGAAAAGGTCCATTCCTAGTTTGCTGGACATGCTGTATAATTCATTGTCTCTTTTTTGTTGCCTGCGCTGCATTTCTCTGACAGTATTGCAATGGCTCACGGTGTCATGATCAGTGAAAGTGGAGTCAGTGAGCCCTTGTTCCCTGAAAAGATTGTTGTTGATGGAGCCCCAGGAAAACAGGAAACAGGAGGAACTGGGCTGGAAGCAATTTGGCCACAAGGGCAGAGCAGTGCACAACGTTTAATAAAATTCCATTTGTTTAGCTTAACCTGCTTTCAGCTTCACTCCTTGCTAATGAAATATGGTGACAGCATCTGAGGTGTGAGTTCTTTGCAGTGCAGCAGCATATGGCAATGTGAGCTAAGGACTTCAGTCTGAAACCCCCTCCCGCAACGCCCTGGATTTTGCAGACATGACTGTAGCCCATGGGACCCAGTGGAAGGAAGAGTTCCAGCTGAACACAGACCTGGCCATGCAGGAGGACAACAGCAGGAAAGTACAACCGTTCTTTTATCTTACTGCAGAGAAGGGCTTGCACTACTCTAAAGCTGTCCACTGCCTCAAGGCTCACACCAGCCGCAGGAGACCAGGGGACCTCTTGCACTTAAAGCAGAATGAAACTGTGAAGCAAGATGGGGAGGAGCTCTATGTTACCATCTAGTGCACCTTTAGGGGGCCAAATGCTTAATTTAGAACAGAACAGATATGCCACACTCCAGTGGATATGAAAGGAGTACAGCATGTTACATTTTCTGTCCAAGTTCTGTCTACACCTGGCTGTAGCAGCGAAGCTCATACATCAACTCACAAGGCCTGGCTGTTGTATGGGACTGGGCAGGTTCCCAACACCAAGAATTTGACACAGTGAGACAAATGATAACAGATGCCGCTGTCCTGAGTAATACCAGCCCTGAGAACCACCGACACTGCCATGTGATACATCAAAGAAAGGCCTGGGTGCAGCTGTGCGCAAGAGCAGCTGGCCACTTATGTCAGAAAAGCCCTCTCAGAGAGCTGAGCAGAGGAACACCAAATAGAAAAGGAGCTGAGATTTGGAGTGGAGCAATTCCACCAGTGCCCCTATGGCCACCCAGTAATAGTGCAGTAAGACCACAAATCGCTGGAGACAATCATGCTCCAGAGAGACTGCAGAACATGTTAATTAGTATGTTCTAGTGTTACCAGGTACAAACCAGATATTACCTAGGATATCCAGCCAAGACAGTAATATTGCAGGATGGCCAGGAAACAAAAAACCAAGTACTGGTAGAAGCAGAGCCTTATTTTCAAATTAAGTGTGCGCTGAGTATGAAGGATGGAATCATATTTTAAAGACAGAGCTGTTGTACTCACCTCCTTATGTGTGCATGTAATTCAAGGAATGCCTGCCTCATACCTGGATATGGACAGCACTCTCAGATGGGCTCAAGTGTGTGCTTACTGGCTGGGAGTAAATATTCAACTTCAGTCCTTGATAGAGAAGCGTGACCCCTACAAGTCATGTGATAACTGCCAGCAACAAAACTCTTACCATCTGACCTGTTCACCCAACCATAGGGAGATGTGGGGGAAGATCTATTTACCTTTGATGAAGAGCAACACTTCATTACAGTTGACTTCCGTTCGGGTTTTTTTTAGGGCGGGGGGGAAAGAGGGCACAGTGCCCTACCTGATAAAATAAATAAGTCAAACTGAAGTAAGGCAAACCAAAGGCCAGCTTTGTGAGATATGGCGGACAAGTGGTGTAACAGCCATTATTTTAAGAGATTCTTATCCAAACAGAACAAGCATTTCTATTTTAATTTTTAAAATACGTTGTAGTCACTAAATTACAGTTACATTTTTTTTCAAAACGACTTGATTGTTTCTCTATACTTGCAACCAAATTTTTCAATAGCTTCTATTTCGGTATTTAAATGCAGGAGACATATTTTTTCAAAGGGTCTGGCAAAAATTATCCATCAAAACTGTTTCTGAGTAGAAAATTATGTTTTCAACTAGCAATTTGGAGAGAAAAAACTAAACAATGTATGTGTGTGTGTGTGAGAGAGAGAGAGAGAGATGTCTAATTTTGACAAATAATTTTGATTTTCTTTGTTGACAAACAGAATCCCCCAAAACAGAAAGCAAAAATTAGTAATATAGTTTCTCTCTGAAAACCAAAATATTTTGATCTGGATAGTTACGCTGTTGTAGTGCCTCATGAAAGTTATCGTTCAGTTGCCACATGTCCCCATTCTCGTTTATGGGACAGGATGGCTCCTTAGCTTTGCTTGAGTTTTCGTGATGCAATCTGGCCATTGGACTCCCATGATACACCTCCTCTCCTCCCTAAGTCCTCACGCATCTAGGAAATGTAGTTTGACCAGGCAGCTTAGCCTCTATAGAAGTGTAGGAGTATGAGGTATTCATCTGTAACTAAGGCCCTACCAAATTCACAGTCCATTTTGGTCAGTTTCATGGTCTTAGGTTTAAAATAATAAATGTCATTATTTCAGCTCTTTACATCTGAAATTTCATGGTGTTGTGAGCTAAACAGCTGGAATGCAGCAGCATCTAGCTAGGAGCCCAGCTCTGTAGGCAGAGCTGCTAATAGCAGCAGCGCAAAAGTAAGGATGGCATGGCATGATATTGCCACCTTACTTCTGCTCTGCTGCCCCCAGAGCTGGACCCTCAGCAGCCATCACTCTGGCCACCAGCTCTGAAGGCAGAAGAATAAAAGTAGAAGTAGAATGGCCTGGTATTGCCATCCTTCCCACTTGCACCCCACCAGCAGCAGCTAACCTTCAAAGCCGGGCCACTGGCCAGCGCCCTCACTCTCCGATTGCCCAGCTTTGAAGTTGGTGGAGAAAGAAGGGTGGTAATATCATGACCCTTATAAAATAATCTTGTGATCCCCTTGCAACTCTCTTTGGGTCAGAATTTTTAATTTGAGAAATACTGGTATCCCCCCAAAATCTGTATAGTAAAGGACAAAAGCACACAAATGACCAGATATCACAGTGGGAGACCAGATTTCACAGTCTGACACATTTTTCCTGGCTGTGAATTTGGTAGGGCCCTACTTATAACTCTCATGAGATACCAAGGCAGCATCTCCAAATACAACTTTTTTGTTTTTTTCACAAAATAGTCAACATTTTCCCAGGGGGAGGGGGAGATCCTGATCAGTCTGCCCAGTAGCCAGCAGTTCCCAATAAAAGCTTCTAGGTGCTGAGTTCTCAGAAAAATTTTGTCCACATCATTAAGGGCCCTGAATGGCAGCTGAACTCTTTTTAAAATCTCACCTCATTTTTGAGCACCAGCAATTCTAGAAATCTGGCCATTGAGAGACTCTTACCTGCAATTTGCAGATACTGACAGCATTGTAAAGCCTTAGACGGGCTGCATTATTGAAGTATGTAAAGAAAGACGCCTAAGGTATTTTATCAGTGAGTTCACTTGTTCTTTTCAGCTAACAGTACTGCCCTCTGCAGGTGTGGATGGTGCTGTGTTGCAAAATAGCTCTGTATTAGGCTTAGTGTAAATGGTTTAAATCGTGGTGTCCAACCAGTTCTGAAGTTGTAGCCACTATAGTGGCTACTGCTGTAATGAACTAGCCACACTCAAAGGGCTAAATAGCCACATGTGGCTAGTGGCTAGCGTGTTGGACACCACAGCAACAGAGGGGTGAAACAAAACCATTCTCCATGTAAACAGCTAAATTTTACCCACCTGTTACACTAGTGCTAAATATAACAAGTACTGGTGAGCTCTGCAGATTTGAAGTGGAAATCCTCTTAAGGTCTGTTATTTTTTTATTTATAAATTTATTTATTTAAAGGGTTTTTTTTCATTTGTCCCCCTGCATGTTGTGTTTACCAAAAGCATAACGCATACATGCTCACCCGACACACTCACACTCACACAAATTCAAAATAAAATTGAAAACTGTGATTTACCCTCTATTTGAAAAAGAAAAAAACATCTGCAGAATAAAATGAGCCTCTTGATGCCGGAATTGTCATCAATGATGACTTCGACAAAATGAGCAATACATAATTTGCTAACTCCCTTGTGAAGCTGAAACAGATTGTCATATAAAACACTGGAGGAGATGCATATGGGGTGAGTAGACCAGCTTTGAATATGAACACATGCAGGTGGTGGTTTAGTAGTGGTTCTAAGAAGCAGGACATCCCTAATTTGGAGGGTCATTTGCATTTGAAAATGTTCAGTGTTAAATAGTGATGTATTCCCTACAGCATAGCAAGGCTGATATTGCCAAAACCACAGTTATTTCTGTTCCACAGTAACTTGAACAAACCAGACAGCCCAAGGCAAAGTGGAGAATGGTTTACACTCCAACAAAGCTGCCATTAATGGTGGGTGTGCAGAATACAGATTAGTAATATATGAAAAAGTGCTCTTAAAAATATAAATATCTTCTCCACTTCCTTGTAGTTAATGATGGATTTCTAGTAATGAAAGCGCAAGAGATATTCTGACTGTAATGAAAGTGCAAGAGATATATAACAGGCACCCTGCAATTATCCCTCAAAAATATTGTTATGATTTTCAAATCTTCAATGTAAGGCAGTTCCCAGATTGATCAGTACACAGCCAATCATCTGACAGAAAATGTACTGATACACACATGCATACATACTCTTCCTGTAGCTCTGTGATTCTGTGTGAGTCTGTGCATCTCTATATGTAGATTGTGGCAGTATTTTATTCTTGTCTACATTATTTTTCTTTGTTTATTTGCTTGCTTGCTTGTTTAATATTCTTAAGTAGTATTTTAAAAAATTCTGACTTTCCTTTTCCTATGAAGGTACACTATTTTTAAGACAGTTGTGCATCCATTTGACTGAATTTTATTCCATAGCATATGTGCACTGTATATGCAATTTATTAAATTTGTTTAAATATTCTATCTATTGACACCTCCAACTCCCAGTCAGTTAAATTAGATTGTGCTGTTTGGAACAAGCACTGTTCTACTCGGTCTCTATTTTGACAGATCAAATGTAATGGGGCCCCAGTCCTGAATGGGACCTTTAGACACTACTGCAATACAAATAAATGAGGATAATGATGTCAGAGGAAATTGAAGGCATTCAGCATCTAAGGTCCTTCACCGCCTTTCAGATCATGATCTATAAAGTCAGACTTTTAAAATATTACTTTTAAAATAACCATCTCCTCTGGAAGATGTATTTCAGTGTAATTCACAAAAATCTTACCAGTTCAATTACCCAGATTTTCCCTTTCTGCAGATGTACTCTCCTTGACATGTGAAAAAGAAAAATGATCCAATACCTCAATGAAATCTCATTCCAATTTGTTAATTACCTTTGATCAGACTTTGTCCTCTCTATCCTGGTTAATAGTATAGACTGGGGAAAATAGTCAGATCTGTTATCCCCGCATTTATTGGGAAATGAAAGCGACACTTTGCTTACTTGCCTGAAAGATCAAATAGTAAAACTCTAATTTCAGCCATTTGGCACTGGAATATATATATTGAATCTGGCAGGCACACTGTATGCAATGTCCAAGCTAAAATGACCCCAGGTTTTCATGGTAATCTCAAAACTACAATGCATACTGACTGAATGTTTTCATTTTTTTCATTACAGCCTATAAGTAGCTTTGTGAAAGCCATATTATATATATATATACACAGTGCTTCTTTTGTTAAAAAAAAAAAAAAAAAAAAGGTGCCGGTACTCCAGGGGAAAAGTTGTTGAGCTCTAACTGGAAGTGCTGGTACTGCGTCTGGAGGTGCCAGTACTGCATACTGGGCAGTACCATCACAAAAAAAGCACTGTGGATATATATAAATAAATCAGAAATTCAAAAAGTGTGGGCTAATGTGTATGTCGGTATGTAGTACAAAGCACAGGCGGATTTACAATGAGACATACTGTGTCCTGGAGCGGGGCCCCCCCAACCTATGGGGCTGCCCTGGGCCTGGGGGTCTGACACTCTCCTGTGCAGGGAGTGGCTGCTCTGCAGGGGGAGGGTAGTCCCTCTGCAGAGAGGGCTGGAGGGTGGGGGTGGGAGGAGAGCAGGGAGGCTCACCTGCAGGCTGCAGCCTCAGGTGAGCTGCCAGGAGGCAGCAAGCAGCACAAACACAGGCTGGAAGGCTTCAGAGGAGCACAGGGCAGCTGCGCAGCCGGCTGGAGAAAAGTGGTGCTTTGAAGTGGGAAAGCACCGCTTCACTCTGGCTGCAAGTTATGCGGCTCTCCAGTGCTCCTCTGAAGCCTTTCAGCCCATGTTTGTGCTGCTGGCCACCACCTGGTGAGTGGCGGCTGCCTGCAGGTGAGGGGGAGAGTGGCTAGGGGATGGAGAGCCCATGGTGCTCAGATGACCGATGGAACTGTGCCCCCTCCCCCACCTTTAGGTAGAGCACATGTGGGTTTCTGCCCGCTTCTCCAGGCCAGCCAGTGCAGGGCCACTAGGGCACTTAACGCTATCCTCCACGGCCATGAAGATCATGATGGGGTTTTTTTTGAATAAAGTGCTCTTATCCAAAGCACTTTACAGTAGTTAGCTAATGGTACAAACAAATTTGGAAAGATCATTAAGTGGTCAGCCAAAGACCTTTGCAATTTTCAAGTCTGTGAAAAAAAAAAGTTAAGATTACAAAAACAATCAAGGCCCTACACTTTATTTTCATTTACTTCTTATTACTTATAATATAGCAGGAGGGCGAAGAAAAAAGAATGAAAAATGGAATGGGCAGGAAGAGTGAATGTTCTTTTTCTTGGCTGGATCCCCACTGGGGCCCCAAAAAGGAAGCTGAGTACAGGGCCCCGCTAACTCTAAATCCGCCACTGATACAAAGTACAATGTGGTGCGTCTTGACACCTAAGCTATGTCTAGACTACGCTGAAGTGTCGAAAGGGGATATGCAAATCCCCAAAAAATGAGGTTTACGCGGCTTTTTGAAAAATGGGGGCAGTTGCCAAAAAAAACTCACCCAGTCTACTTTCACTTTCTAAAGCTCTGCTTTCAAAAGTGAAATCGGAAGAAAATATGCAAATTCCTCTTTCGACACTTTAGCATAGTCTATATGAGCCCTGAGTGTTTAATCGTCCATTCGAAGAGACAATGGAAAACTACAGTAAGAATATTTGATCTTGAGTATGACTTTTTATGAATATAGTACTGTTCATAGTACATTCGTGTACAGTAAGTTGACTCCTTTGACAAATGATTATTTTACCACATACTCAGTTAGGAAACTTCTACTGCACAGCTGAACAAAGACAATAAAGTCAAAGAGAAATTTCATTTGCTCGTGTGTGTGTGTGTGCGTGCGTTTCCCCCTTTCTCTGTATCCATTTCTCATTTTGCATTTAAAGAGCCTGAGTCAATTCTGCTGGGAAGATCAGCTTGCCAAGATCACCATAATCAGATTTCCACTTGAATAATGAGATCATCACTCTGCAATCTACTTGCTCTATTCTGATCTATTCCCTGGAACCAAAGTACATGCAAGTGTGCTACTTACAGAGTGCTACTTCTTTAGGGCTTCTATTCATTAGAAAAGTCCTTCTTTCCATTGACAATGTAATTGTAATTTTAAGCGCCTTGAGGTAAGTACAATATTTATTTAAGAAGGGCCACACTAACATTTTGGGTGCGTCTAGACTGGCAAGATTTTGCGCAAAAGTGGCTGCTTTTGCACAAAAACTTGCCAGCTGTCTACACTGGCCGCTTGAATTTGTGCAAGAACACTGACGATCTAATGTAAGATTGTCAGTGTTCTTGCGCAAATACTTTGACGCTCCCACTTGGGAAAAAGCCCTCTTGCGCAAGTGTTCTTGCACAAGAGGGCCAGTGCAGACAGGGAAGGAATTTTTTGCGTAAGAAAGCCCTGATGGCGAAAATGGCCGCCGGAGCTTTCTTGCGCAAAATCATGGCTATACTGGCCACGGATGCTTTTTGCGCAAAAGCATCCGTGCCAATCTAGACACTCTTTTGCGGAAATACTTTTAATGGAAAAACTCTTCCGTTAAACGTATTTCTGCAAAATCATGCCAATCTAGACGCAGCCATAGAGTTATATAAATGATAAGCAATACACTTAATTCAGGAAGTAAAAGTTTGTAACGCTAAATCCATTAAAGCAAGTTCTCCATAGAATTATGGCTTGTGTGTGCTACTTTAGGCTTTTAACAATGTATTCCCTTTTTTAAACCAAAAGATGCACAAGGCTGCACATACACAGCTAAAAAAGGTTCTCTGAAGATTAACTTGTATGGAAATCATGGTACACTCCATTAATTACCCTCTCTGAGGAAAAGAAGGGTGAAATCTGTTATAGAGTCAGTCCACAAGACAGAGTCCCAAGCATCCATTATATAATTTACTCCTGACATAGCACATTAAAATCTAAGAAAGGAAGACCATTTTATTGTTGTCAGCAAAATGCCATATAACTAAAAACTGCATGCATCCCACTAGCCATTTGTACAGCGAATAACTACTCTAACAATCACACTGATATTAAAGCTACCAGAATTTTATAGTATAGTGTACTTCCATTTCATCCTATCACATATGCATTTGACTTGTCCTAGAAGGATTTTTAAGGTCTGAACCTTTAGTGAAATATTAAAATTCTCATTTATACCTTCATGTCTTTACCATCTAACAAAGGCACACTGATAGAATCAATTTTCTCATCTGCTACCTGTTTCTACATTCATTTACTATTTGGGCCTTTGAACACAGTGAGTGAAGAACTTAATGGTGTTAATCATGGGCTAGATCATAGAATCATTAGAACTGGAAGGGACCTCGAGAGGTCATCAAGTCGTCACAGCAGAAACAAGCACCATCTCTAGATCATCTCTGACAGGTGTCTGTCTAACTTGCTCTTAAATATCTCCAGTGATGTATATTCCATAACCTCCCTAGCCAGTTTATTCCAGTGCTTAACCACCCTGACAATTAGGAAGTTTTTCCTTTGCTGCAAATTAAGTTTATTTCTGAAAGAAGCCTGTAGTCTAGATGTAGCCAAAGTGACCACAGATAATTGTTGACAAATTGTGATACAGTAGGATACAATAGAGTCACAGTAAAGCAAGTCATGTGGAAGTCAGTGGTGTATGTTCCAAGACGGCTCAGATCAGAGCTCTAGTCTACATTATTCAAGTTCATTAAGGAGAGTTGATTGCAAGAAATTGCACTATGCAACTGGGCATCTGCTGTGACTAAGTAACGGTGACTAGCACAATATAAACTGTTCTTGTAAACTTACAAACCACAATATGATTTATATAATCCCTGAGTATGACATGCTGTATTGATTGAGTTACTTCATTACCCACATAATTATGAATGGAGCATTCTCAATTGGAGCTGGGCAAGATCTTGTGGATAATTAGTTTATCTGACAAAAAAATGCAGTTCAAGTCAATCCAAAACTATTCTCAAATTTGACACAACTAGTTTTGGTCAGTCACAAACAGCCACACACAAAAAAGGAGACTATGGATCTGATGCTTCCCAGGCTCTGAGTTTGCATTTAGCTGAGTGGTTAGAGCATCCGTGAGAGACCTGGGAAAACCGGATTTGAACCCCTATATAATACATTTTGGTGATTCACTGAAAATTCCCCACAAAAATTCAGTTTTGAGTGGATCCAAACTAAAACTGCTTAAAAAATTAAATTGCATTGAACCAAAAAGCGATTTATTAACTCATCTATATTTCTAGTCCTTAAAATGCTGCCAAGCACAACTGTGTTGGGCACACTCCTTCCATCTAGACCAGGAGAGCCTTTAGATAACATGGCTTATTGTGTGCAGATTATCTACAACTTGCTTCTTGCCATTATGTTTTATAAATAATTATTAAATAATCTTTAATAAATACCATTTTTCCTCCAATAGAAATGAAGGAGATGAATATTATATTGGCCATGTTATTTACCTAAAAGCAAGTATTACGTAAGTAAATATTAGTAGGCTATAGTGCCACTATATAAAATCATGCAAACATGTTAAAATGGGCAGTTGTTTGATGTCTGTCATTCAGCACTGCCCTCTAAATTCATCCCATAGTGGGGCGATATTATTCAGTAGAAAACCTGCTGAAAAACATTTCCAAGTGAAAACAAAAAAGTATTGTGTAATACAACTGTGCAGTTACAACAGTACAGAACAAACAAGATGTCATCATTCGCCAACGTAGTGTAGGTTCGGTGCTCTGTGTTCTATGTCAGAGTCAATTACTCGTCACTGGCTTTCCTTGACCTCTCCCTGTTTTTAAGAGAAACATACTTGCAAAACAAACAACAACATCACCAGGATAACCCCAAAGTATGTGTACACATTCACGGCTGACACGCTGTCTCTAGTGAGCTGCCGAACAGGCTGTGTTTCAGCTTCATGTCTAAAATCCAACTTTGTCCTTGGCCCAAAAAGAATTTTTCTAAAACCACTGTCCTTATCAATTACATTGGAAAGCTGTCATGTGCAGGTTATAAATGAGGGTTGGAGGGGGGAAGGGAAGCTTATTTTTTGTCATGTCAGCTTTACTGTTCTGAGCACTTTAAAAGCCCTTTATAGTTCTTGCCTTTTCCAAACTTCATTTTAGGTTGTTGTCTGCTAAAGATACAAAAATTATATATATATATATATATATATATATATATAAAACTTTTAAATGGACCTATCTGCCTGGTTTAATGTAAAATCAAACAACTTTTATGATTGCTTTATATATGCATAAAAAGTTCCCCGCTAGCTGTGCCAGTGAAGCCTGCACTTTATCTGCATCATCTGCTGCTTTTGAGATCAGAGGGTTTCCGACTCAATCCATGTACTGTCATTCTCAGTATCTTTCTTTATGTATATTATGTTTCTCTTTCATACAATCTAACTATCTTCTGAAGATGCTATAGTTGTTCCGTAAGCATTTACGTTATTTGGAAAAACCCTATAAGAAGATGGGAGAGGAAGGAAACATCTTCTCTGTTTTGAAACCATGTTTCTTGGCATTCTGTTGTTTTATATTTCTCATATATTTCTGGTTCTCGCTCTCTGTCAGTTGTATAAGGCTCCCTTTACTGTACTATCCGAGCACCTCATAGTCATTAACACATCTATGCTCAAAACAACCCACGGAGGTAGGATAGTGCTATTGTGCAATATGTATGTCTTGATGTTCAAAGGGTATATGCTATGCTAATATTACTCTGATTCTAGATGTAAATATTTAGGAATTTGCTATACCTTTGACTCTTTCTTTGGTAGACAAAATTACTTGGCTTACCAATGAACATTTTAGGCCTAAGTGACTATGCAGCTGCAGAGACCAGTGCTCATGTAGGCCCACAATATGCATACATACACCCAGCTTTTTTAGAGTGCTAGGGGTCTAATCAAGACTGGAATATCTAGCTCTCCCCTCGCCCCTCCCCCCGCCCCCCGCATATGGAAAACCATGTTTGGGCACTACCAGCTATCTAGTGTGTTGCTGTAGGGGCCTAAGTCACAGGAGACCATGAAGGAATCACCACACTCAGAGGGGTCACAACTGGTCAGTAGATAGCCTGAAGATTTTTTGGATACCCCGATACAGTTGGCCTTGATCCCAGACTACAGCCTCATTGTAAATGGTGTAAAGAGCTACCAGTAAAAACAAAAAACAAAACAAAACAAAAAAAAAACCATTTGCAGTAAAGAAGTTTTATTGACCCTACAAAATATGCTACATATTTGAGCATCTTCCCCAGTACTTTATGTATTAAATAATAACGTACAAAAGACATAGAGCACTCCTGCAACAAATGACATCAGCTGATTTTTGCTTCAGTGAAGAACAGGCTGTGGTGTGGAAGCACAATTCCCAACATAGCCCCTGTATTATTCCTGTCAATTTTTGCAATAATTTTTCTAGCAACTATTGCATACCATAGTATGGAAAGTGGAATGGTGGGAAATGGTACTCAGGCATGCCTATTTTCTGATCTTGCTTAAACAATTTTTCTGCTTATGCTACCCTCTAACAAGGGGTTATAGAGGTGGCTCTAGAGCCTTGAGGTGAATAAGGAGTTACAGTTACTCCACTTCCTGTCAGGAAATGTGTCCAGAAGCACAGGAGACATGTAGGCACTTTGTACATCCCTGTATTGAATTGTTCCCTATGCTGTTCATTGGTTATATTCACTGTGTGGAATAGGGTGATGAATTATTGCCATAAATCATTTTTAGTTGTAAGTACTGAATATCAAGTGCAGGGAACAGGGCTTCACACCTATATGTGCATTAGTTGTTCTTTGTGTAATCCCCTTTTTCCTCCCCAGGTTACTCGGGAGCAGGTCACACTCACAGGTGTGCCTGGGCACCTGACGGTTTTAACATAAAAGGAAATCCTGAGTACCCCAGTGGTGATGTTGTTTAGTTGGGGATTCCCTATCCACCTCCTTGCTACAGTCCCTGGCTCATAAAGAATATACAATGGTGGTGCCTCCACCTGGCTGGCCCTGTACACACTTAATGGTGTGCCTTGGGAGCCTCCAGGAATAAAATTATTCCAGCAATAATCTGGATATAACTCCAGAACAACAGTTGCAAATTATAAATAATATACATCTAACTGATTACATTAGAATGAACACACCTTTACTTAACAACTTAAAGAAACAGATTAAGCCATGGGATAAGAGGGAAGGTCCTTTCTTGGATTGAGAACTGGTTAAAAGACAGGAAACAAAGGGTAGGAATAAATGGTAAATTTTCAGAATGGAGAGGGGTAACTAGTGGTGTCCCCCAAGGGTCAGTCCTAGGACCAATCCTGTTCAACTTATTCATAAATGATCTGGAGAAAGGGGTAAGCAGTGAGGTGGTAAAGTTGGCAGATGATACCAAACTGTTTAGGATAGTCAAGACAGAAGCAGACTGTGAGGGACTCCAAGAAGATCTCACCAAACTGAGTGATTGGGCAACAAAATGGCAAATGAAATTTAATGTGGATAAGTGTAAAGTAATGCACATCAGGAAAAATAACCCCAACTATACGTACAGTATGATGGGGGCTAATTTGGCTACGACAAATCAGGAAAGAGATCTGGGAGTTATCGTGGACAGTTCTCTGAAAACTTCCACACAGTGTGCAGCAGCAGTCAAAAAGGCAAATAGGATGCTAGGAATTATTAAGAAAGGGATAGAAAATAAGACCCAGAATATCTTACTGCCCCTGTATAAAACTATGAAATGCCACATCTTGAATACTGTGTACAGATGTGGTCTCCTCACCTCAAAAAAGATATTTTGGCCTTGGAAAGGGTTCAGAAAAGGGCAACTAAAATGATTAGGGGTTTGGAACGGGTCCCATATGAGGAGAGGTTAAAGCGACTGGGACTTTTCAGTTTAGAAAAGAGGAGACTGAGGGGGGATATGATAGAGGTATATAAAATCATGAGTGGTGTGGAGAGGGCCGATAAAGAGAAGTTATTTATTAGTTCCCTAAATAGAAGAACTAGAGGACACCAAATGAAATTAATGGGTAGCAGGTTTAAAACTAATAAAAGAAAGTTCTTCTTCACACAGCGTGTAGTCAGCCTGTGGAACTCCTTGCCAGAGGAGGCTGTGAAGGCTAGGACTATAATAGAGTTTAAAGAGAAGCTAGATAATTTCATGGAGGTTAGGTCCATGAAAGGCTATTAGCCAGGGGATAAAATGGTGTCCTTGGCCTCTGTTTGTCAGAGGCTGGAGAGGGATGGCAGGAGACAAATCGCTTGATCATTGTCTTCGGTCCACCCTCTCTGGGGCACCTGGTGCTGGCCACTGTCGGCAGACACGATACTGGGCTAGATGGACCTTTGGTCTGACCCAGTATGGCATTCTTATGTTCTTATTAACTGTGAATAACATTAACAGTTTGGGAACCCATGCTGTAATCTCATGGTTCTCAACTTTTGATCTAGAATAGCAGTGCTCATCCGGGAAGCTGGGGCATCTCGGGGCGGGGGAAAGCTGTGAGAAAGTTTCAGGGGGACCAGCAAAATAAATCAGAGAGCAGGGCTGGCATTAGACTCACTGAGGTCCAATTTAGAAATCCCAAACCCAAATCCCACCACCCAGGGCTGGAAGCCAATGCCCAAGCAACTTAGTTCCATGGGACCTGCTGTTGTAGGGAAACCTGTGCAATTACGCTGTTTGCTACTGCAATGCACAGAATTGAACCTGGGAACCTCTGGAGCTTAGTGCATAAGCCTCTATCACATGAGCTAAAAAGCCAGCAGACTATGAGCTAAGGCTGTAGAGCAGGCTCATCATTTTCTCTTTGTAAATGGTCTCAGTGCCACTGCATATGCAGAAGAACAGTTGCTGTGACACAGGTGGTCCACAGAATTTTTATTGCATGTGAGGGGGCACTCAGAAAAAGCCCTGAGAATCTCTGGCTTAGAACCCACAAAATTGGGTCTCCCTTTTTCATGCTCCCCCCCCCAAAAAGAAAGGGGAGTGGGAGTTGTTTTGAAGGGTGCCCTTTGGGTCTTATAGATCTGGGTATTTTGGAGTTCTCAGCCGATGAGTGCATTCATCAGACTCCACTGCCACTGGTGCTGCAGTCCTGTTCAAGCCTGCTGCTGTGAGTGGTTAGTCAGAAGACAGAAATGCACAGAAGTGTAGCTTGAGAGCTTCTGGAGCATCTCCTGGAAACACTTCTATGACTGCCTTGATTTCTAATACTGCTTGGAAACTTTTCCCTTGTTTAATAAAGGTTAAATGCTTTGGAGAAAAAAATCAATGTGGATGCTTTTTAACTCTTCAGCTCACATCAGTATTCATTTTTAAAAGCTATAATTGTAAGTTTGCAGCCACTGACTAATCTAAATCTTAAAATCCATCTGGAAACAAGTTTAGTGCATACAGAGATTTAACAATTCCTAAGTTAGGAAGCAAATTTAACTGTTACAATGTTCAAAATCTAACACCTCTCTCCCAAGACAAAGAACCAGGGGACTATTGTTAATATTGCCATTTGGCTTGCAAAATGTGTCCAAAATATTCCTGTGGAAGATAGGATACAATTTACAATGTTATCAATATTGTAAATGCAATAATATATTATAATCTTCCATTCTAGAGCTTCCTCCAGGCACAATATCCCAGGCAAATTACAATCAATACAACTGTATAAAACTTAGCATTGTTGTTCTGAGTCTTGATGGCCAGACACCGAGCAGACCTGCCCAATTTGAAAGTCCCTGAACTGGTAGCTGAACACAATATGTATTCATCCCGCGCAAACCATCAGAAAACTCTCAAGGCAGCACCTCCATAAAGTCTGCCACGGTTTTGATGTCATTATAAGTTTTGTCACTCATTTCAGTGAAGATTGTTTTGGACTCATAAGATAGGCAAGAACTATGCAAGATGAGCCCCCAGATACTCTGCTCTCACTAGAGCCTGGGTGGTCCTGTAATCTCAGCAATCCCAATTAATCAAGTAAGGTCTGCGGGATCAGGATCTAAACCAGAAGTGACTGAAGTTTTACTCTCTTGGGGTCACTGTTTGCACATCTTACAAGCACGAAGATGGAAATATAGTAAAATATGGTACCAGATCCGCAGCTGGTATAAATCAGGATATCTTCACTGAACTCAGTGGAACTATGGTGATTCATACCAGCTGAAGATCTGGGTTATGACTAATTGTACCTAAAAAGACATCATTTTTAAAATTCCAAATAAAGATGTAGGTACCCTGTACTAGAGGGGCCTCTGAACTTCCTCGGAAGTGTTGCACAATCACTCCTGGGTGTAACAATCCTGAGTGTGACAATCCAGCCTTGGAGACTACATGATGCCATGTAGAGCAGAGAGAGACTTCCACTTCTAGAGGGATGGAGGATGAGCATGAGGTGAGCTCCATCTTGGAGAGGAGCTGAGATTTCTTTGTGGAGCTCTGTTCAAGCCAGAAGCTCCTCCTAAGATGCTATAAATCCAGAAGCTCCTGTTGAGGCTCTGCTGGGGTTTTAACCAAACAACAGGGCACCACAGAGGCTATGACTAGGCTTCACTGGTATGAGGGAAGAGAATGTTGGTGTGCCCAGAGCTGACTGAGGTAGGCTTGCAGTGAAGGTACCATGAGTGACCACCACCTTTGTTGTTTGGGGAGGTGCTTGCAAGGGAAGGGGGACAATAAGGAGACTGTGTGGGGCTGCCAGAGTCTGAGAAGAGACAGAGTAATCTTGTCTTCTAACTCAAATCCAGAGTTACTGACCACTGGTGAAAACAGCTCAAATCTTCAAGAGGGTTGTGCAGCTTGGAATGGTCCCAAGTTAGAATTGTTCTGCCCGTTGGCCGAATTGATTTACTGAACCTACAGAGTCCTGGCCTCAGCTTCAATATCTTCAAGTGCAGGAGTGTGCATTCAGAGGGAGTAAATGGTGACAGTGTAAATGCAAGTTAGATAATTTTCATTTGCAACTGCAAGTTGTTTTTATTAATTGACTTATTGAACAACCCCCTACTGATTTAAATTTGTGATATTTAGATTGCCAGTCTATGATACCATGGATTTTTTAATTGTTAAATGAAAGATGTGTAAACGCCAATCTAATTGTGCATTAGGTATATATTGTTTATAACTGATACTTTCTGAGTTAGACCCATTGCACAGATTAGCTAAGGCGCCCACAGTATAGCACTGAGTGAGTACAGGGCCCAGCAAAGTGAAGGCACCACCAATTTTAATTTCCTCTAGAAGCAAAATGACTTCAACAGAGGTGTGGATAGACAATTCCCACCTATCGCACATCACCACTGGGATACTCAAAATCTCCTGTACTGTCAAGAAACATCAGATACACAGGCACACAGCTGAGTGCTGTGTGCTCTCAAGTAACCCAGGAAGGAAAGGGAGGTTACAAAGGTTTAAAAGGTCCAGCAGGTACAGTGGTTATTCCATTGCTGTGCAGGGAATGCTGATGTGGGAAGAGAACAACATGACTGATATCTCCATAACCATATCACTTCACATAATAGCAGAGGGGCCAACTTCTATCATCGAGGCTTCTGAAAAAATTTAGGGTCGCCTCTCAGTTGCAGAAAAAGACTATTTGCCTATCAACTGCATGCACTAGATTAATCTGTGTGTCTTGGTAACTGATTTACTGTCTGCAGGAAGCTAATATAATTATTGTGAAAAGAGGAACTTTAAATACCGAGAGAAGAAGGCAATGAAGGTGAGATGCTTGACAGCAGCATTCTTTCACGTCTAAGGGCCCTGAAGAACTTTATCAGTGACTCCAACTAACAAAAGATGCAGTAGACAATTCCTGAAGATATACAGCATACAGCCTTCTTTTGAAGCCAGGCTCACAAAACATTGAACAGCCAAGTAATATTTCTTTGTTGGTAAATGGAAAAAACAATGGGTTCCCTGCTCCCACCCAGCTCTTCTGAAATAAAGAATTAAAAATTGGACAGAAGTTGGTGTAAAGAAAGAAGCTGGTCTACTGCATCGTATATCCTGTTCTGAGTCTGCAAAAATCCCTCCATAGGACTACCAGTCAGCTGAAACAGTACAAGCGAGAGGACATATCAAGGACAAGAAGGGGGTATTGTGCTTGTGTTGTCTCCAGAGATAAGAAGCAGAATGCCAGAGGAAAAAAAAGAAAATGTAGAAGCCTAGTTCATCATTGTTTTGTTCCTTTTGTAACCACTTATACCTATGGCAAAACCATGTGACATGCTACCAGTTTAGATTTAGGCTGCGTCTAGACTGGCAAGATTTTGCACCAAAGCAGCCGCTTTCGCGCAAAAGCTTGCCAGCTGTCTACACTGGCTGCTTGAATTTGCGCAAGAGCACTGACGTTCTAATGTAAGAAATCAGTGCTTCTTGCGCAAATACTTTGACGCTCCCGTTCGGACAAAAGTCCTTTTGAGCAAAACCTTTTGCGCAAAAGGGCCAGTGTAGACAGCTCAGATTTGTTTTGCGCAAAAAAGCCCCGATGGCTAAAATGGCGATTGGGGCTTTCTTGCGCAAAAGCGCGTCTAGATTGGCCCCCTGGCTTTTGCGCAAAAGCATCCGTGCCAATCTAGACGCGCTTTTGCGCAAATACTTTTAACTGAAAAACTTTTCCATTAAAAGTATTTGCGCAAAATCATGCCAGTCTAGACGTAGCCTTAGAGTATTTTAGAGCCACTTTGCTCAGGTGTAATTAACTTCACAAGGTGCAAAGTAATGGAGCATCAGGCTAACAGCGCTTAATGCTGCTAAACCTGATATTGGAAAACACTGGATGCCTCCAGCAAGGTGTTGAGCATCCTTAACTTGTTTTAAATATAATATGGAAGTGGCTTCCTTTCAAGAGACTCAGCACCTCGTAATGTCAAGTCTGCTGTTAACATGAGGCTTCAATGATAAAATTGACTTAGTTCCAAAAAGCTGCTGGTTGTACTAGAAAAGAGAATATGATGGCCGCCAACGAAAACTCAGGGGAGCCAGGAAACAGTTTTGATAAATTAGCAAAGTCAATTCTCAGCATTTCTGTTTCAACTTAGAAAACATTTTCTGCCATCCACATTTGTCCTTTGGTAAAGCTTGATGACAGAACAGAGACTGTCTTGGCATATCACTTGAAAGAGCAAAATAGATTTGGCTGTCATTTCCATAACAGTAATATTTCATATTCTAGAGTCTAAAAATACATGTAAAAAGAGGATGTAGATATGTAACAATACTGGCCCCAAAAGACACCCCATGATTGATGGGTGCAAGGTCAGAAGTTAGATTAAAAATAACAAACACACCTTCTACAGTAGCCCTACTAAGGTTGTGTCCTGATCATTTACAGTTATTAAATGACCTAATGCATGTATATCATTTTGAATATGTAGGGTTTTATTAATCACTCCCACCAGTTTTACATTAATTCAGTGTAACTTCATTGATAATGCTGATTTACACCAATATAATCATAGTAAGGCCCATAAAGCATTATAGAAATGTAAAATGTTATATGTTAATATCTAATCTATATTAATATAGTTTCAGAGGAGTACCCGTATTAGTTTGTAACTGAAAAAACTTAAACAGTGAATAGTCCTGTACCTTAGAGACTAAGAAAACCCGTAGATAGTGGTATGAGCTTTTGTGGGCACAACACACTTTTTCAGATGAGTGGAGTTAAGGGGTCCAGGGTACAAATAAATAGCAGAGAGAGGAGGGATGGGGAGGGAAAGAGGAGGAAAAATGGGGAAAAATATTGTCAGTGTTAAATGATGCTAAATAGAGTGGGCTCTAAGTATTCTAAGTACCTGATGCTTAGCTTTTTATGTCATTCGGATGTGGAATGTAGCAGCTCATCCCATTAAGATCTTTGTTTAAACCTCTATTCAAGGTGTCATACTTGTAAATGGACTTGGACTTTAAGGTCAGAAGGGACCATTTTGATCATCTAGTCTGACCCCCTGCACAATGCAGGCCAAGTTCTTCAGCTTTTCTCCCCACTAGAAACCTCCTGACCATTATACTACCTAGCTTCCATCTTAGACAAATTTCCCAATCAATTATTTACAGCCAGGACCTAAGATACAACCGGATTTGCTCCAATCCCACAGAGACAAACCCAAAGGCATTCTTAAAACTTAAATAACCACTCAGAGAAGTGAAAAAACAGATTGACAGAGCCAGACAAGTACCCAGGCATCAGCTTCTTCAAGATAGGCCCAAACAAACAAACAACAGAACACCACTGGACATCACCTACAGCTCCCAACCTTACCCCTGCAGCGCATTATTAACAATCTACAACCTATCCTGGAAAATGACCCCTAAGTCTCCCAACCCTTGGGGGACAGGCCAATCCTCGCCTACAGACAGCCCCCTAACCTGAATTAAATTATTTCTAGCAACCACACAGCACACCTCCATCATACTCATCCAGGAACCCACCCCTGCAATTAGCTCCAGTGCCAACTCTGTCCACACATCCATACAAGCGACATCATCACAGGACCTAACCACATAAGCCACCACATCAGAGGCTCATATAACTGCACATCCACCAGTGTGATCTATGCCATCAAGCGCCAGCAATGTCCCTCTGCCGTGTATATTGGCCAGACTGAACAGTCTCTACAGGAAAGGATTAATGGACACAAATCAGATATTCAAAATGGTAACACACAGAAACCTGCTGAGGAACATTTCAACTTGCCCAGGCACTCACTAATGGATCTCAAAGTGACTATACTATTGCAAATCAATTTAAAAAACCAGCTTGAAAGAGACTAATACAGCTAGCCCTCTGAAACTTTTAAAGACAGGGATTGTTTATTTAAAAAAAAAAGATGATTAAGGGGGAATGTGATAGAGGTCCATAAAATTATAAGTGGTATGGAGAAAGTGAAAGTGTTATTTATTCCTTCACATAACAGTAGAACCAGGGAATGCCCAAACAAATTACTAATTATCAAATTAAAAAAATATAATTACTTCTTCACACAACACACAGTCAACTTGTGAACTTGATTTCTAAGGCATCCTGTTGGGGTGCAAAGAATAACAGGGTTCCAAAAAGAATTAGATAAGTTCATGGAGGACAGACTACTCAATGGCTGTTAGCCAAGATGGTCAAGGGCGTAACTCTATTGTTCCTAAGTCTCTGCCAGAAGAGTTGGACCAGATGACAGGGAATGGATCACTCAAAAATTGCCCCATTCTGCTCATTCATTGATCACCGGTCTGACCCAGGAAGGCTGTTTTTATCTTCTGAAGGAGTTGGAATTAACTGAGCCTAAACAAAGAGATGAACAAAGGGGTAGAATATTTAGGTTTTGGTAATAATAGTTCCGCTTCAGGAAATACTGAAAAGGGCCTAAAGCAGGGAGCTAGGTACTGTAACCTCTATATTTTTGGTTCCTAAAGAATTACCTGGACAACTCTGTGATTCATAAACCCGAGTTAGGTACCTAGACTCCTTCAACAGCTAGCAATCGCTGTTGAAGAAGAAGGGAAGATAGGCACTCCTCTGCCTACATGGCATTCAGAGCCCAATCTTGGAGGCAGCTCAGAATCTGCCTAACTTCACGTTAAGCAGCTGGGATGGGTAAGGTCCTCTCTTGTAACCTTTAGCCCAGTGGTTGGTGTACTCACCCACAGGCACTGACTTTTGTTTTTACCGAAGGGTGATTTTGAAGAAGTGTTTGTGTTGGGGAGGCGGGGAAGGGTGCTTTGGGGGGATGCTATTTTCAGCCTATTTATACACTTCTTTCATACTGAAGTTGTTGAATGTGTCTACCATTGGTATCTTAATGTAATCATTATTAAAATATTAAAGAACTAAATAATCACATTAACATGAATTACAGTATATTAACACTCACCTACAAGTTCCTCCACTAACATCACAGTTTGAAGATGTCACTGTTACTTTCTGGATGAAACTGTCAGCGAAGCTGGCTGGGGGGGTGCTCAGTGCCAGTTTTATAATAGTGCCAGTAGTGCCACATACAAAAGGGGCTCCACAAACCGGAACATGGCCTTGGCCTGCAACTCCAACAGTAGTCCTCCCAGAGGCCTCATCCCCAGTGGTGTCTTCCCCCTGAACCTCCCTCTGCTAGTCCCTCCTCTCTACTCCCTCTACTTATGCCCTGCTCATGCCTCTCCACCATGCGTGAGCAGTGGGCTAGACT
Organism: Pelochelys cantorii; assembly: GCA_032595735.1. NCBI lineage: Eukaryota > Metazoa > Chordata > Testudines > Trionychidae > Pelochelys > Pelochelys cantorii. The sequence continues at coordinate 33,973,017 of CM064331.1, forward strand.
TTGGGGTGGCGGCAGGGCCTCAGGATGGAGCAGCAGACAGGGCTTCAGGGCAAGAGGTTGAGGGGGGACAGGGTCTTTGGGTGGAGCAGTGGGTGAAGCAAAAGTCCGGGTATCAGGGACCACAAATGATTAATCCAGCCTTGCAGGTGCTGGAAACCCCCTATTTTTTTCAATGGGTGCTTGAGCCCTATGGCATCCACAGTCAGCATCTGTGTTTGCCCCTGAGAGGTGGGAAACCCTGGTTCAAATCAGGTGTGTGTCTATTTGGCAAGGAAGAGACTCTCTGGTCTAATTAATATGTAATGTCACAAATAGTTAATTAAAGTGGTATACCTGAGGCTGGAACATAGATGCCTAGGGAACTTTTACTGCCAAAACTTAGGTGCTGAGTAAGTTTAGGTGCCAAATGTTTAGTCAACTAGCTGGGAGCTATGTGGACCACAGTCATGCCTAAAAATGGGATTTAGACACCTAAATCTAGGTGTTACGTACCTAATACCCCAGTTGATCACAGCCTAAGGAAATAGGTGTTCAAATCCCAGTGGAACTCAATGGAAGGTCTAAGAGCTAATACAATAAAGCTCATTCTGCAGATTTAGCAAAATCACATGACAGGAATCATGTAAAGCGTAGACCTAGATTAGATTGACTAATAGCAACAGTATGTTGAGGTTTTTGTCCCAATAGCACTGAGAATTTGTATTAAATTACAGTAGAATCCTATGAATGACCAGTTATCTGAACCATTTTTATCCCTCAGTTTACAAAGTATATATGCATGTAATATCTGTGCAGTAAGCAGAGATAATGCACACTCAGAACATGGATGTACTGATCTGTCCATGCCCTGGTGAAAGCACCTTAGCATCAGATCAGTCATGCCTTGGAAAGATTGTGTGTGAGCATCCCTATCCCCTACAGTGTTTTTTTACAATGACTGAGCAATGTAAACTCATTTTTCAATATAAACAGAGCCTGCTGAAAGATTGTGTGGCATGGCAACTACCTTTTCAGAGGAGTTTGATTTGACTGGTGAAATACATGATTTTGCAACTGAAGAAAAAACAGCAATTTTATTTCACCAGTAACTATGGGTTGTATGTATGACATAGTGTATTCCATTTGCAAGCTTCTTGCAAGCTCACTGTATACATTTGTTACTGTTTCTTAATTACGCCATCAGTGAATGATAAATAACTAACTTATACATGCACCCTATCTCTTATAATTTGAGGTGTTCAGTGTTAGGAACTCCTCAATCTCTAACTAGCTCATAAAGTAGGGTTCTACTGTCTATAGCAGTGCTCTTCACTATTTTTGAAGTGGGAGGGCAGTTTGGCAAAAAACCTTCAATGTGAGGGCCACATTCCTTTGGCCCTCACCCCTTCCCTGAATCCCTGCCTACCTCACTCAATCTCCTCTCCCTCCTCCTTCACTCTCCCACATTCACTTTCACCAGGCTGGGGTAGGGGTAAGGGTTCAGGAGGAGTTACAGACTCTGGGCTGTAGTCAGTGGGTTTGCACTGTGGAAGGGGGCTCAAACCTGAGCCTGGGGCAAGGGATTAAGGTGCGGGGGGGGGGGGGGGAGGGTGCAAGCTCTGCAAAGGAGTTTGAATGTAGGAGGAGGCTCTGGATTGGGACAGAGTGTTGGGGTGCAGGATGGTGTGTGCAGGTTCTGGGAGGGAGTTTGGGTGTGGGACAGGATCCAGGCTAGGGCAGAGTGTTCAAATGTAGGAGGCAGTATGGGGTGCTGGCTCTGGTAGGAGTGGTCAGGGCTGGTGCAGGTACTTGGGGTGCAGAAGGAAATATGAGGGACTGGCTCCAGGAGGGGACTCAGGATTCGGGTTGGGGTGCAGGTGGGAGCAGCACTTACTTTGGGTGGCCCCAGCCCCACACCACTCCCAAATGGGCCAACATGTCCTGCTTGTAGGCAGTAGTAGCATGCAGAGACCTCTGCTCCCCACCTCTCGGGGCTGTGGAGGCATGCTGGCCTCTTCCAGGAGCAGTGTGGCACCAGGCAGGGAGCCTGCCTTAGGGGCAGCCATGCACTACCACCAGAGATTACAAATCAACAGGGAGCCACACTTTGGGTCCAAGGAGCCACCACTTGCTCACAGGACTTACAGTAAGAAGTACTGGTCTACAGCATTCATAAAGCCCATGAATTCAGTGGGGGCTTACCCCAAATTCTTACTGCTAAATAAAAATATCTGAATGTGCAGATTTCCATAGCAATTGCCCTTGACTCAGTAGGCTCATAGCTGTGTTCCCATTGTGCTCCAGCTAGAGTGCTCTAAGCCACCAGTTCTCAAACTATGAGTCAGGCCTCCCAAGGGAAGGTGGGAATGTATCAAGGAAGGTACAAGCTGTATGTGGCAGGTGGGGGGAGGTTGCCAGCCCTAGATGGCTGGCACTTATGCAGAAGGGCCTTGCACACCCAAGAGGCAAGGGTAAAGAGGATGCCAGAGCCATTCTGTGTGGGATTGAAAGTCAGAGCCCTGCCATTTGGCTTAGGCACTCCTTTTTTTCCCCCACCCACTTCAGTCCCTCAACAGGAAGCAGCCCAGCCTAAGTCTTTCCTTTCCTCTCCTTCCACCCTGCCTCCTTTCAATACATCACTAGGAAGCCACAGGATGGCAGCACAAAAGTTAAGATGTCAGTGGGGGCTAAGTTTTCACATTGCTTCCCTCACCCCCGAGCTTGTAAGTCCACTGTGGAAACTGATATTGACATATAGCACTTTTCAGTGTCACCGTTAGTTCTGTGCCGTGGCTGGCACAGTGCTGCTTTCAGTGCAGGGCACCCAGTCAGCAGCCGCTGCTCTCTGCTCTGCCTTCAGAGCTGGGGAGTGGCGTATATACAGGAGAAGGCATACACAACTACAGACATAAGTAAGAGGCACCCAATCAAATAAAATAGTCCAATTTCAGTTTCCACTCTAGTCACTCTGAAATCAAACCTCCACATTCTTGGCAAATGTGAGGGACAGACGTTCTGGCTAATAATTATGAGCCTCCCAACCCACTGCAACAAACCCTTGTATGTAATCAGGAGCTACATTTCTGACTAATGGATGTTTTTTCTCTTAAATACCTCCACTTACACCAGCAAGATTGATTCTGAGTCTTTATTGATGAGAAAGCTAGTGTGAGCAAAACTCCTTATTGCCAGTGATGGTACCTCCACCTCCTTGCTCTTCAATTCATTTGTAGACAAGGCAGCTCGTTGCTGTTTTATTTGGTTTGAGTAATGTAGCTTTACTGCCATTGCCAACACTAATGCTGCGAAAATATGTTTGATGGGAGGCAAGTCAATTACAGAGGAGCAAGTTTTAATAATGCCAGTCACAGCAGCCTTCTGGGGTTTTTGCCTTAGTAAATTAAAAGCTTTCCTTTTCATCTAGCAGCATCTTATCACTCATTTCACTATCACAAAAACTCACTGAAGATAATAATGGCAGATTCTTTTAAAGGAAAATGTGACTAATTTTATTTTGCCTGTATGTTCATGTAGGTTTTTGGGGGGTGAGGGTTTCTTTTTTGTTTGCTTGGGGTTTTCTCTTGTATACTGGTTGAGGGGAGGAGGGAAATAAATAGGAAGCTGAATGTCAGCCATAACAGTAACATCTAGGTGAGCCAGGTTGGTAAGGGTTATGGGTGTGCTTACCAACCCCAAGTAAGACCTGTGGGATTTAACAAAGTGTAACTTTATAGCCAAATTGTCTATGCACATTTTCCTTGTGATGTTAATTTGGAAATTGACAATCCACTCTTGCCTACTCTTCCAAATTCCTACACTCAGGTATCAGTCTATTCACCATTCAACAGCCTTACTCCTTTGTCATCCAGTTGTTCAGTGAGCAATTTACTGACTTTCTTTAAGAATCAGGCTACTATTTAAGGTTTAATTTCAAACATTTAAGGCACTTAAGGTGTCAGGTTCAATTTACTTGGAACTGCTGATTTAGATCCACTTTCTCTTTGGAGTTAAACTCAGTTTTAGATAATCTCTTGCTTACTCCCAGAATAACCATGTGTACAACTAAAGTGCGAGCATTTCTCCAAATGGTGCAGTCTGGTAGAGTTCACTACCACTTCTTCAGCTTTTGGCTTTGTTTAATTTCAGAGTAATTGATAATGTCTGTGGAAAATTTGACAGCATGAAATTGTACTCCAGAATTGCTGGGTTTTATTTTTAAATTACAGCAAATCTGCAAAAAAATTACTAGATTTTAGTTTTGAAAAACTACTTCTCATTTCAGGTGCAATCCCAGGATACTGAGATCAGCTTGTATGATCTAGATTCAATCCCCTGCTCTCTTATAGCCAACCCCTGTAACACTAGGAAAGTCACTAAGGCTCAGATCCTTCAGGGTACTTACCCACCTATCTGCATCTTTAGACATTTTCTAAGTTGTGGGTGTCTAAGTCACCTAAGCATCTAAGTTTCCACTGTTTAGCATTCACAAAGTCTAAACCTTGATGCCCGGGCCTCAAAGCCACCATACTGTTTAGAGCCTTCCTCAAGCCCCATGGGCCCCAAAGAGGGATTTTCAAGCTAGGTGAGGGAATGTCTCTGTTAGCAGGACCCAATCCCATAGGTATGGTCTGAGCACAATTAAAACCTAATACCTTTCAAACCTTGCATGAGGAAGTCTATATTCATGGATAGGGGATGGTGACAGTAGAGCGCCCGCCTGCACAAAAGACAGGTGGCGGCTTAGGGAAATGTTGGATGAGTGAGTGAGGTCTCAAGCATGAGCAGGAGCAACAAAGAGAGATAGGTAGCCTACATCCTAGCAGTTGAAGCTAAGCAGCTGACCTGGCTTAAATACCTAACTCCATAAGATGGTTTTTGGCTGAGGGATGTCAAGTATAAGACAACACCTATCTCTGGCCCATTAGCCTGATGAACCAGATGAATCACAGCATCTAAGCCTGTGATTCCTCTTCCTATTCATCTTGGCCCTCCTCTCCTTGGCATTTCATTCCTGGATGGCTAAGGTGGCTTCCTGCTCAATTTGCTGTTTTCTGAAAATTCCTTCCTTAGTCACCTAACTCTTCCCATGCATTATAAGAGCAGATGGGATGCCTAGCTCAGGACTGAAAATTCTACTGGGCAGCAGACCATATGGGGTTAGGCACTGCAGTGCTGAGTAGAGCAACACTTAAGTACCTTTGAGGCTTTTGGCCTTTGTCTCTCTGCCCTTGTTCCCCACCTGTAAAATGTTCCTTACAGAGACATTAGGATAAATACATTATGGATGTGAGATGTTCTGATGCTACAGTGATGGGAATCATATATGAGATAGAGACTATAAGTGGCAGCTTACTCTACATATGATCCCATTGATAATAGAGTAATTTTTATTCAACTTGAGTTTGAGTAAGAGTGGCAGAATGTGGCCTTTATTTAGGGCCAATTTTTTATACACACTCATATTGGTTGGTTGGTACAAAAATTTCCATTGGAAGCAATGACACTAGTCACAAAACAGTAGCATGAATAGGGGGATCCATTAACATAGAAGAGGGATCAGTCGAAAGAATCTCAGTTCAATTTATTCTTTGATCTCAGGTTTTTAGTTTAATTACACTTATTTACTCTGGAAAATGGAGCAAATCCTTACTATTACACAAGCATTGCTATGGGATCTTTTATGTGCCTACAGTGCAGGACTTCAGTTTGTAAGGACTTAAAAATACATGTTTAAGTTCAATCCTGGCACCACTGAAGTTCATGGCAAATACCCTATTGACTTAAGATGATAAGAACAGCCATACTGGGTCAGATCAAAGATACATTTAGCACAGTATCCTGTCTGCAGATAGTGGCCTATGCCAGGTGCCCCAGAGGGAATGAACAGAACTGGTAATCATCAAATGATCCATTCCTTCTCAACTACTTACAGCTTCTGACATACAGAGGCTAGGGACACCATTCTTGCCCATCCAGGCTACTAGCCATTAATGGACCTATACTTCATGAATTTATCTGGCTCTTCCATGGGGGTAGGTTTTCTTTTGTGATGTGCAGTTTACTTTACCTTGGAAAGATAAAAATTTCAGGTTACCCTGCAAAGATTTAATCCTATTGTTCTACTGAGCATAGATACGTTAAGTCTGTGGAATCCATTTAGCATTCTCATCTGGAGGTCGAGTGCTAGAGCCTATTTCTAACAAATAGATTTTAATATTGGTTGTATTAGTTTTCTATTTGTCAGAATTATATTACAATTGACCAAATCATATGGACAATGTGTCGTATTTTTAGGGCATTAGCATTTGAGACCTTAGATACTTAGGAAAATCTTAGAAATTTAGGCAAACAAATAGATAACAGTAACAGCAACAACTATAGTTCAGGAATCCATCTAATATTGTTTTCTATTGGGTTGGAATTTGTTCTACTATTCTATGCAGATATTTGGTTTTTAATGGAAGAACCCAATTTGGAATTCATTATTGACAGTGGCAATCAGATTTTAAGTGCAGTTAAGTACACCATCTGGCTTTTCTTTCTTGTCTACATCTCTGCAACTGTACCCAGATATCTGCTATTTAAGGAGTGTCTGGAGCCTATTATAGCTGCACCAGTTGCACTAGAATCAGCTGAACAGGCATTTCCCTTATGGACCCTGATTTTCAGTGTTTAACAACTTATTTAAAATTTCATCAAGCTAAAAAATGGCACGTTTTCAGACCAGATGTGGTTTTGTTTTTCCCTTTTTGAAATACCAGAAATGTTAGAGTTTTAAAGCTATGGTCAGCAGAGGCCTTCTGTTTAATCAGAACAAATTTGGAAGAATGTCTCTCTCAATCCATTGGAGATCAGTTATACTATTTCCTTGCCTATATTGGGCATTATTCTGTTGATCTGAGGACAAGTCTACACTTAACAACTTACAATGGCAGTGCTGTACCAGTACAGCTGTGCTCAGGGAGCAGACAGCCTCAGCGGGCCCATGGGCAATGTGGGAGGCCCCCGGCTCTGCACTCCAAGAAGGGGTGGGGCCTTGGGCAGTGGGGCGGGCCAGGAGCAGCCAGCCCTCTGTATCCCTCCCCTGGGCCTCAGAGCCACATAAAGTGTGGTGCATGGCACCCCAGCAGTAATTTAAAGGACCTGAGGCTCCGGCCACTGCTGCTGTTGCAATAGCAGTGGTGGCAGCTGGAAGCCCCGGGCCCCTTTGAATTGTCGGGCTCTGGGGCAACTGCCTCTTTCACTTCCCTCCACTGGCAGGCCTAACTGTGGTGCTGTTAGAGCACACATGTAGCCATGTTATGCTGATGAGAGATTGCTCTGTCAACATATCATAAAATGAGCCCAATGAGCAGCAGTAGGCATGTAGGCAGGATACCGGCTTACACCGACATAGCACTGTGCACTTGAGTGCTTATGTCAGCAAAATATATGTTGCTGGCGGGTGGTGGGGAGGGGACATTTCACATCCCCAAGCAACAGAAGTTTTGTTGGCATGAGTGCTGGTGTAGACATAGCCATAGGAGTTAGGGTTCTGCATAGAAATGAAGAACTATTCTGCTGACTCATTCTGGTAGCCAGACTAAGACAACCCTTATCTCCACTGTAGGAGGTAGGAAAAAAAAAGGTGCTGTGTATCTCTTTAAGGAAGAGGGTCCTACAGTCTGTTAAAGGAGACCTGCAAGGAAAAATCTTAAGGAAATCTAAACTCCTGAACTGCAGGAGAAAAGGTATCGTGGGAATTGTAAAAAATTTCACTTCTGTTTCTCTTTAAAAAAATTGTTTTCTTGGAGTCATCCAACCAACTGTAAGCTATCAGAGGCATGGGCAGCCTACCTAGTGGGTGGAATAGAAGCTTGACTGGTGGTTCCATTGGCAATTTAGAGTAGTGGAGGATACCAACCCAGGAGCCAGTTACCAGACAGAAGTCAGAGTTGAGGAGTCAGGTCAAAGGTGAGAACTTGTCTCAGTTTGGGACAAACTGAGCCCAAAGCCAAAGTCAGGGTTGAAAAGCCACACCAAAGTCTGGAACCAGAGTCAGGATAGAAGGCAGAGTAGCGAGGCAAAGATTAGATTGGAGCAGCCAGGAGGAAAGGCTGGAACAGTGCTGGAGCTAGGACTGGAGGCAAGCCTGGGACAAGGAGCTGGACATGCACAAATGCAAGTGTGATGCAAATTGAGCAGCCACTATTCTGCTGCCACTGAATGGCTCAAGTAGAAGGCTGTCCTGCCCAATCAGGAAGAACAGCTATTCGAAGACGACACTTTGGGCCCAGCTGAGCTTGCTGAGTTGCCTAGCAACCAGGCCAGGAGCCAGTTGTGCTCCTGACACCAACTGTTATTTCAATCAAAAATATAGGCAAACCCCAGGAATCGTTAAGTTTCGATCAGATTCAGGATGCATATGGTACATTAGGAGCAGGATGGAATTGCTATGATATGGTTTGTTTACCATAGCACCTAGAAGCCCTTATTATGGACCAGGACTCCATTGTGCTAAGCACTGTGAAAACACCAAACACAGAAAATGGCCACCCCTGCTCCAAAGAGCTTACAATCTAAAGAATGCCACATGCCTATTGTATTGTCTTGACTGTCTTTTGACTTATTCTTTTGATCTTTATCAACTGTTCTTTTGTTTGACCCCTGGTCTTCAAACTAGTCACAAATTAATCCCTGCTGGATTGGCATTTCTACATATTCTTTCTTGCAAAACCAAAAGACAAAAAACCACCACCACCACAAGGAGAAGATGATGCCCTGTGTCCTACTCCTCATACAACCTTTAGCCCCATTGTTAGAGCACTCACCAGTGATGTGGAAGACCATGTTCAAATCAAAACCTAGCTTCACATCAAGTAGAGATTGGAACTAGTGTCATCACTGGCTATAGGATAGATCTCTCCCAATTTTGTCTGTTGAAGCTGTTACTCTTTGTATGAAATATTAGTAATCATTGGAGCAGAAGGAGAGTAAGTGCCTATATAAGCCAGTAATTGTAGCCATCTTCTGGGATGTAGAAGATGAAATCTCTCTCCCAATGACTATTCATACAAAGTGAAATAGCTTCAATAGGAGAGACTGAGCGAGCCAGAGATTAGCACACTTGGGATCCAACCTGTGTACCATACCAGGCAAAGGGTGGTTCAAACCTGCCTCTTTCATGGCCTGGATGAGTGCTCTAATCACTGGGCTGAAAGTCATAGGAGGGAAAGGAAATTATCTGACTGTTTTGTGCAGTCCCTGAGCTGGTCAACAAAGCAACAATGTTTGAAGATCTTGCTAGAGCCCAGATCTGAGTTAAGCACACAGGAATCGCAAGGTAGGTACCATGGAGACTTCATCAGTGGAAACCCTAGCTGGCTTGGGCTTCGAGGATCTAAATGTTAGATTTAGGTGCCTAAAGTTTCAGTTAGGCACTAAACCCCTTTGTGGATCTAGCTGTTGGTGTTTAGAGGCATGTGACCTATCCTGGAAGTCCCCTCACCCTACACAGGATAATTATAAAAAAATAGTAGTCCCCACCAGGCAACTATTGAACAATGGTTTGTCAATACAGAAAATTAGAAAGTTTTCTGCAATTTATAGCTATATAAGCCACAATATTTAGAGTGAAGAGGGTGATTTCTGCCATTTTTCATTGGCTCTGCTAAAAAAAATTAATACTCAGCTATATTATGAAAGTGCTCGTGGGCACATTAATAAATATTGGGAGCAATTGCATCTATTTCTTTGATACAATTTATAACATTTACATCAGAAAAGCACTCTGTGATGTGAGCAGCAATGTGAAATCTTGGTCTAAAAAAGATATGGGTATCTCTTTTTCACAAATCAGTAAATGTCCCAAGTTCAATGTTAACTGCATCTCTATCAAACATTGTTTAGGTAATTTTAAGCACACCTTGTAATGCATAAAATTGTATGATGAAGTTCACATTTTCTGGACCACAGAAAAATCTTTTTCTGAAAATTATATTACTGATTTATGTCTTACAATAGATAAGAAAAGTATTTGGCCTAATAAATATATTTAAGGGAATGGGATTATTCACTTTCCATGTGAAAACATTGTTTTCTTTTGCATTAGCCCATGAACACTATAGCAAGTTACTTCATGTAGTAAAATAATAAAATTAACTCATCTGTTTATTTTCTTTTGACAACCTTTTTTCCAATGCTATCAACATTTTAAAACCATTGCAGAGTTACAGGTTTATGATTTAGGCAAATCAAAGACTACAAAGAAGTACTCATTTAAGAATCTCTCTCTCTCTATCTCTCCTGCAATGCACCATTTCAGAACCATTTCTTCACAGGATCAGATTGCAAAATATATGCTCTTCATAAAAGCATGATTCTTACTTTGGCAAAGGTTGCGACCTTCATGTATTGCTTATAATAGTTCATTAATAAGAGGTATTGGATCCAGTTCACTTACTCCCTTCTAGTGTATTTTCCATTTCACAATTATTGGGACAGTGTAGGAGACTAGAAACTAATAGCATGAAAACAAATAACATGGAAAGAGTATATATCAAGATCTAAAGAAACTGGACTGAAACGAAATATAAAGCAATGTCTCACCCCATCTTCCATAAAGAGGTATCTAAATAAATGCTTTCAAGGTTTGAGGGATGAATGAGATAAAGAAATACTGGGATCATTTCAATTTGGTAGAGGAAAACCAACACTTATACCTAGAACTAAAAAGGGAATTTAGACTCGCGCAGTGCCTAATGTTTAGGTGTCCTGCTGCCTAGTTTAATCACAGCACTGAGTTTGGCACCCAGGATGCACAAACTCCAGCAAGTTAAGCAGGGAGCCACCTAATCAATGAGGAAATGCTGACGGAGGGGCATAAGCTTTTCCCTTCACAAAGCTTAGGTGCCTAAATCCAGCAGCAGAGGCAACTCCTTTGCTTGTGATTCACAGCAGTAAACCTCCTGAAGTTGGGCACCAAAGTGGGTGAGTAAGTGAGTGCGTGTATGTGTCAGAGAGAAACAAAATGGAGGGGGAGGAAGAGAACATACCTGCTTGTTGAAATCTATAGTCCAATGGTTATAGTGTTTCCCCAGAATGTGTAAGACCCAGGTTTAATTTCCCCTTGAGCAGGAATTTGAATTCAGGTCCCCTATCTCTCAGGTGAGCACTCTAACCATATATGGGGTTGAGCTTGGTTAGCTCCTGCTTTTGAAGCTGATGGCACTCTCTGAGATATACAAATATGCTTTGGAATGGGGACTTGAAGCTCCTGCATCTTATCCGAGTGCACTTTCCAGTAGGCAATAGACACTATAGTTTTGTGTGCCAGTATAAGTTAACTATAAGGCTGTGTCTACACTGGCGTGTTCTCGCACGAAAACGGCCGCTCTTGCGCAAAAACATGCTGCCTGTCTACACTGGCTGTGTGTTCTTACGCAAGTAAACTGACGTTGTACTGTAGAAAATCAGGGCTTCTTGCGTGAGAACTCTGACACTCCCTCTCGGGAAGAAGCCCTCTTGTGCAAGAGCTCTTCCAGAAGAGGCCAGTGTAGACAGGCAACATGAATTTCTTGCGCAAGAAGCCCCTATGGTTAAAATGGCCATCAGCGCTTTCTTGCGGACGAGAGCTTCTACACTGCTCTTGCACAAAAGCACATCTCTTGCGCAAAAGCACATGCCAGTGTAGACACTCTCTTGTGGAAGAGTTTTTGCACAAGAACTCTTCCACAAAAGAGTTCTTGCGCAAGAAGCTGCCAGTGTAGACGTAGCCCAAGTGTAACAACTTCAACAGCAGAGTTGCCAATTCAGGAGTCATGTTCAAGTCCCCAGAACTGTCCTGTCCATAGGGTGATTTGGGATAGCAGTCTTAGGCCCCACACTTTGGGAGGGGTATGGCCACCACCTCAACTCTCCTATGGATGGGACCCATGGGGACCAGGGTGGCTGCAGTCTGGCTCCACTCTCCCAGCCATCTCTGTGCCCACTGTATGCACTTCACCATAGTGGCAGCAAATGCAGCAACCCAGTCTTGGCCCCCTTTGCTCCTCCGAATGATGCAGGGTTCTGGGAAGCAGAATGAAGCAGACTGGGGCCAAAGCATTCTGCTTCATGCCACCGCAGTGAAGAGATGTGCAGCAGGCCAGAAAATGGGTGGTGGAATGAAGCAAGCTGCTGAATCTCTCTGGCTCCCACTTCTGGGGTAAGTGTGGGGGGAACCAAGTGCAGCTGCTACCCCACACCAGGCCCCCCAGTTAATTCTCTGAGTACATAGCTCAGGAGAAGGTGGAACAGAGACAGAAAGAGGTGGGGCGTGGATGGAGCAAGGGCGGTGGGAATGAGGGTGGAGCAGGGCCAGAGGCTAAGACTGGGTAGAGATGCCCTAGGCTCTCTGCCTAGGTTGGGGGGGTTGTCCTGGGCTCCACATCACTCTAGGGACAGTCCTGCAAGTCCCTCCTCAGGCAGAGAAGGATTTGAACCCAGAGCTTCTACAGTGCTCTAACCACTTGGTTAAATGTGATAAGCAGGGCCCATGACTTCCTCATCCTCTGCTTGCTGCAGTTTCTGTGGGAGAACGTTTCTAGTTAACAGCCTCTGAAAACTCCTACTGTATTGAGCCATAAATGCAGTTTGCAGACCTAGTTTTCAGATTCTGCCAGGGCTTTGACAAAAAGGTTTCTGTTAGTTTATCATTCATAAGAATGTAAGAATGGCCATAGTGCCCCATCTAGCCCAGGATCCTGTCTTGACAGTGACCCCTTCCAGATGCTTCATAGGCAATGAGCAGAACAGGACAACCATTGAGTGATCCACCTCTGTCATCCAGTCTCAGATTCTGGAGGTTTAGGGACATTCAAAGCATAGGGCTTCATGGTGTTGGTGTCCCTAAACCATTGATGAATCTGTCCTCCATGAACTTATATAACTTTTTTTGAACATAGTTATACTTCAGGCCTTTACAACATCCCATGGCAGTGTAAAGCAGCACTAATTTTGTTTTAAACTTGATGTCTATTAATTAAATTGGGTGATCTCTAGTTCTTGTGTTATATGAAAGAGTAATTACTACAATAATGATTATGATGGGTGTTGCAGTAATGACTAAAATCTTCAATCAGGCCCCAATGTTATATGCATATCATAAAAATACCATCTCAGTCCCAAACTGCTTATGACTTAAACCTGAATCAGGCCTCCAGTTCCGAATCAAGGACAAAACTCTGTTCCTCACACGCAGATGAGAATTCGCATTGGCATCAATGGACATACTCACCTGAGGAGGGAGAGAAGGCAAGGGATGTATCTGGCTTCAGATCTAAAGCTGAGCAAATATCACAACCTGTTTTCTTCAAATATTGACACCAGTTTTAAATACTTGTTTTAACTATGTCCACACCTTTTGAGTTCAATTGTCATATATATTACTACAGCAAATGGGCTTATTGCCAGGAACAGCAAAAGTTCAGTGAGTATTGCAGAATAGGCTCAGAAAGCAACATTCAGGTTCAGAAATATGGTCATTCACATAATAAAGTTGATTTTAAGAGTTATGCTTCTCTAATCAGGTATCAGAAACATGCACTGTGCCTTGTGTGCCCAATTAAAGTAATTCATATTTCACATGAACTGTTGTCACACAATGTACTGACGTGTCCTGCTTTTGAAATGACACTTTTGCAGACATGCTAACCACTCCTGTCAATCCATCTTTTCTATCATCTCCAGGTAAACAAGAACTGGGAAAATACACTATGCTACTGTGTGACTCGTGCAAACGAGTAAGAGGGAATGCTAAATCAGACAGATTTATATTAAAGACAGACTGAGGAAAATTACTTGTAATCAACTAAAAGCTAAAAAATATTCATTGCTGTAACTAACTCTATTTGTTACACCAGTGCATACCCCTGATATAGGTGCCCTGCACTCTCATGAGTTGGAGCTTAAAGGTTAATTCAGTAAATTCCTGTCAACAATTTTCTTGTGGCAAGAGATGTCATTGAACAAGTTCATTTGGAGAAAGCAAACAATCTGCCTAACACACAGTTAGGTACCATGCTAATGTACTTCTCTATGTGGTTTCAAATATATGAAGCCAATATACTAGAAAAAGTAGGATCTGATCCTGATCTCATCTTACAGTAATGTAAATAAGTAATTTCATGAAATCTGTGTCAAACTTATGCATGCGAGATTAGAATCAGACCCTCACAGAAATGAAGGCAGGCATGAGTCTCAAATAGAAATGCTCATAGTTGTTTTTCATTAAGAGATGCTCTGAGCAAGATTATGAACGAAAATTTTAAATATATTTCAAAGTAATGAAAGGTGCTTTTTTGGCTTTGTTGAAACAGTCAGTGTGCAAGGTAAAATGTCCAGCTCTTTTTGGCCTGCACTAATTTTCTCTATGCATGATTTGGATTCTAGCCATACTTTTTCCACCATGTTCTTCTGGAATAGCACCAGCAAGACTTAGAGGTTAAAGCATATTTGTGGTATTTCCCCATTGACAGGGTATCCTGTATCTCTGTGCATTTTGTCCTATCAAACCTTGCACATCTTTGAAAAGTCTCTATTTTATACTTGGGTTTCTGACATTCTTTTTGCCTCAAACATTTTTCTTTCCCTGCTCCCCAAACCACAATCTCTTTTTAACTATGTGGTATTTTGGTTATTATTGTTATTCTTCTTAAACCAAAAACATTCTAGGTGCTATTTTTTTACTTCAGCCACTCCTCCTAACCTTCCTAGTATGCCTCCCAGCAAAGCTGTCACTTTTCTTCACACACAGCCTTTTACTCATCTGATCCTAAATTAGTTTTCAATTTTCACAAATCTTGTAATGTATGGCAATATAGGTGCTGAAGCTTAATATCCAGCACCTCTTGGATGGCATCAGCATTACTTTTTCCCTCTCTCCTCTCTTCTTTCGAATAGTGTTTCACACTATTGTTATAGGACATGGGTGATTCCACACTAACAACTTGCTTATTCAGAGAGGAGCTCTTGCGAGGTCATCTGTGGTGGTTCATGAAGCAGCTACAACAAAAGCACCTTCCCACATCCTCCTCATTAGCACTGATGCTAGTCACTAGTCTGGGCTCAGTTGTAGAGTAGTGGGAAATGTCAGCATCAGTGCAATAGGTCTAATTTTTCTCTTTTTTAAGCTCTTTCATACGTCTCCCCTGTTGTATGGGAAGTTAATTTAACTGCTTCTCTTCTAGTTTCTCTGAATACCCTACTGTTCCAGGGCACGATACAAATTAATATAATGTACCATAAACAGACCTATTGGAAAATTTACACTAATGCCACCTATAATCAGCCTTATATTAAACAGTTCACCTGGCAGCACAAGTTGCTTGGACCTTTTTATGATAATTGCTCTAAGAGGAACTGCAGTATCTGAAAAGGAGGACGTGGGGTAGACGTGAGACTTAAACATAGAAAGTTCTTATACAGAATTTAAAAAGACAGATCCTTCTGCATATTGCAACTGTAGAGGGGGGTAGCATAACTTCATACCAGTTAAAAATAAACTATAAACCCTAAGAGTGACTGCATGGTTGAGTGCTGCCATTCACCTCAGCTTTAAATTACTGTAGAATTGTTTAAGCATTAGTTAACTGGCTGCCTTGAATCCCATGATGGATCGCTTAAGTCAGATTTAAGTAATGGGTCACCATAGGCTGGTTAATGGTTATACAAGCTGTTCATGTTTGATTAGATTTTTCTTTTCCATTACTGTAATAGTATAATTATCTTAACTCCACTACATCTCATTTTGGGGAAAATGTGTGTTTTGGTGATTTTAGGATTAAAAGTTTTTGTTGGACAAAGTCTTCATTTGCACACCATACCCTTACATCAGTCAATTAGCTCGGATACCAGAGTTTACACTACTTTTTTGTTCATTCTGAAAGAGCTAGTGAGCCCCACATTCTTAAAGTTTTCCAAAGCCACCAATTACAGACACTGCTTGATTGATTAAAATAACTATATGGCAAGTAGCATAAACATTCAATGAAACCCAGTAGTGGATATTAACATAAAACTGAAAATGTAGCTCTTTGAAAGGGATAGCATTCAATCACAATATTTGATAGTCTGGTAATACCAAGTCACAGAATCCTTTTTTACACTGATTAGTATCTTACTCTGCAGTATCAGTGAGACTGCTTATGGAAGCCCAGCAGGTTATACTCTCACCAAAGCTGCATAATATCCAGAAGCAGAATAGTAATTCCAGGAACAGTCCCATTTGACATCACAATCTGGCCCAAAGCAAAGTTCTGCTCAACATAAGTAAAAGCAGCCGCATCTGGCTCTTACTGCCTCACTCATGAGTATCTGAATACTCATATGTAACTATTCACAGATTGGAGTGAGGGGTTCACAATCTCTCCCTCAGTGTTCAGTTTCAGAGAAACATCCAGGCTGTGTCTAGACTGGCCATTTTTTTCCAGAAAATCAGCCGCTTTTCTGGAAAAACTTGCCAGCTGTCTACACTGGCCACTTGAATTTGAGCAAGAACACTGACGATCTAATGTATGATCGTCAGTGTTCTTGCGCAAATACTATGATGCTCCCGTTCGGGCAAAAGCCCTCTTGCACAAATGCTTTTGCGCAAGAGGGCCAGTGTAGACAATCCAGAATTGTTTTGCGCAAAAAAGCCCCGATGGCTAAAATGGCGATCGGGGCTTTCTTGCACAAAAGCGCGTCTAGTTTGGCCAGGGACGCTTTTCAGCAAAAAGTGCTTTTGCAGAAAAGCATCAGTGCCAATCTAGACGCTCTGTTCCGAAAATGCTTTTAATGGAAAACTTTTCCGTTAAAAGCATTTCCGGAAAATCATGCCAGTCTAGACGCAGCCCCAAAGTATGGCTACTGAACTAAAGCACAGCCAAACCACTTACATCTTTAAAAACAGGTGGCTGCTTATGAGGCTCCAGCAGTGAAAAGGGCTTGTTCAAATGACCTAATAGGGGGATTTCAGAAACGGATGGGTTGTGGCCAGTATGCCCGGTGTTCTGGTAATCCTTAACTGGCTTAACACCCTGGTTAGGTCTAGACTACACTCTTTTATCAGAAAAAGCTACGCAAATTGTGGAGTGCAATTTGTGTAGCTTTTTCTGATTGCTTTTCTGGAAGAGGCTTTTCTACCATTTGAACCCATCTAGATGGGGCAAAATGGCAGAAAGATCTCCTCCTTTGGTGGAGCCCTTATTCCTCATAGAACGAGGTATACAGGGCTCCCAAAAGAGGTATACAGAGCTTCCACAAAAAAAGCAGAAGAGCAAATGCGTTCCCTGGATGCGGCAGAGTTTTTCCAGGAAAAACCCACCAGTCTAGACGTACCCCCTGTGGAATCTATTACAAACTAGAGGCATTTAGAATGGATACAAGGCTGCTCTAAATTACACTGGGGAAATCTTAGCTAGCTTTGTATGCTCTGTTCATATACAGAGGAGTAGAGGTGGAACCTGTTTGGATAACAACTTTCCCAGCTACCAGCACTGACTGACATGGGCAGCTAACATCAGATATCACCAGTGACTTCTAGAAACTCAGAGTCCCAATTTATAAGGACTGCTGCATACAGTATGGACTGATGTCTGCTTTGATGGACAATGGTACATGTTGATTTTTGGAAACACAATCAGAATTCAAACAAATAGTTATAAAGAAAAAGCCCAGGGATTGATTAATTGAAATTTGAAATCAACTCTTTAATATATGCCTCCATCAATGATTAAACCAATCTAATGAGAAAAGAGTTAAAGATTTTTAAACAGTTTCTTTTTTTCTGTGCACAGCAGTTTCACCTGCTGTTAGTAGGAGTCAAATTTACTACCAAGGGAAAGCATAAAGAGCAAGGCTGTGAACAGAGGCTGACATTCATATTCATTTGGGGATTTTTTTAGTGCAAAATTCAGATAAAAATATGAATAAATGCAAATTTTGCCTGGTGTGCCTTTATCCATGGGTGAAATTTAATGCATAAGCCCCCTCCCCTTCTGCCCACTGGAAAAAATATGTGAAGCTTTAGTCTGGTAGGTTTGATGTGCTCCTCTCACTGATGGATTTGAGCAGCCTTTCGGGAACTGGGGCGGGGGGCACTTATATCAAGATCTGATCTTAGCACCATGATAATGATCAGTGTGAAAATCCAGCTAGCATATGACAAATCCTTACCCTACCTCTTTCACTTTGCATATCACCCAAAATTCATCATGTGGTATTTGTGACAGGCATGGCAATGTCCTACAGTATCATAGGCAAACTTTAGTGTATTAAGTCCATGTAGCAGTTTGGGTGAGGGATAGAATGTAATTGGGGGGGGGGGAAGAGGGGAGAACAATAGTTCTAGTCACTAAGAACAGGGAATAGTGGTTTTAACACCTTCAGAGAACCACCTCATAATAGCTCAAAATGGATTCTCCAGGGACCAATAGACAAAGAACCCAAGTTTAAGCTGACTCAGGGAATGCTCTCTGGTCCTGAAGAATGACAGAACCTCTGGTCCAAGGGAGGGCCCACTCCTTAGGTAAAGGTTGGAAGAACTTTGGCCCACTAAGACCCAGAATACCGAATGTGTGTTTTCAGTTGATGATCATGGTGAGATAATGACTAACCAGAGCCCTTCCAGAGTAGGGGGATGACCTCTGGCAAGATTACTACATTATTATTGTTTAATAAGTTTTCTCTGAAGTGGTTTTATCTTAAAATAAAATGTTCACTTAAAAAGAAGCTTAATTGTGAGCAATTACACTGTTTACCATCTCTGTGGACAGAATTGAAAAGGGGTTGCTTAAGCGGTCTGCCTTTTGTTAGGGATATCATAGTACAGATTAGGAAAGTGTACAGTCTGGAAATACTCCAGTCAGGAGGAGATGAGGGGAATGATGTGGGTCAGAGTGGTGACGGCCGAGGAGCCTAGAACTAGAGTGTGTGCCCTTGCTGGGCTACAGGGGGGAATACAGGTGCAGAGGCCCTGAACTATGACAGTATTCATCTGGGTGACCCAATGAGTCCTTAAATGAGACTCACTATATTATTCCAACAAGTAGGCTTCAACCTTCAGCAGATTTAACAAGCAACTACAAACACTTGTTACAATAAAGATTGTGGATCTTAAATTCTGCCCTTTGACTAATACTCTCCAGGCCAACTGCCAGAATAATCAAATGCAGATCAGCACAAGCCCCTTCAAGGGTCAGGGAGATTCATTTATGCCTAATGCCACTATGAGGGTAAGTTGGTGTTAGGCCCAAAAACAAGGGATTTTTTCTAGGAACAAGGACCTCTTGGGAAACCATTCTGCTATTAAGAACAATAATTAAGGGAGACAATAGGAGCTGAGAGATTTTGCTGGTGGTCTGGGGCAGCATGCAAAGCCTTCCCTTCTCTCCAGCACCCAGAACAGAAAGCTACAGGGAGCAGCTAGTTGCTTAAAGTGGTGTGGGGCTGCTCTAAAGTGACTGGCTACTCTGTGCCTGAGAGTCTTAGTGGGAGCAGCCCACAGGCTGGATCTGGCAACTTGGCAGGCCAGATCCAGCCCGTGGGCCATATGTTGCCCACCTGTGGTCTAGAGGCCTGTGACTTAAAACAAAATTACATCTTTCAAACGAAGTAACATTAATTCATATCTCTATAAGACACTTTAAGCTTTCCATGACAGCTTTTGCAAATTCTCCTTAACTCAGCTAACTGCCATCTGTGAGTGGGAGGAACTGCCTCTCCTGCCCACAGCAGGCACTCTGTCTCTTGTGCATCAGTTTTCACTGATTCCTAGGACAGTCTGACCTCTCGCACAAAGCCCACTCTCCACAATCTTTGCTAAATTCTGGTATCATCTAAGGGTTAAGTGTTCCATTTGAGCCCTCTCTTCAGCCTTGGCAAAACAGGAGTTCATCGGGTTGAGCCCAAGGATTCATGTTTTTATAGATCTAAACCTTGCTATTTTATTTGTTGGGATGCTCTTTATCTAGGCCATTATATTATCTTTCCTGCTTGTTTCTCCCATAACAGCTTCCTTTGATCTGATACCTTGCAGGTTAATATCAAACAGAGAACTTGAAGGGCATGTGATATTAGATATTAAAGAAAAAAATACTATGCATAATTCCCTCATCCCATTCACCCAATTGACTTTTTAAACGTTTAATGGGTTACTTTAAAGGGGGATTGGGCCTGCAAGGTCTGCAAAGGTCACCAGTCTGGGGCTTCATGCAAAACTCAGGCAGAAAAGCACCTTTGAGGGGTGATTATGGGGATGAATATTAAACTGCCATGTGGCTCATTTCCATGGACTTGCATAAGAGGCACAGCCATAATGAAGATGAGAGCTTTGTCTTCCTACTAAAAATAGCATGTAAATGAGGCAGCACCTTCTAAGAGCTTATCTTAGTCCCAGCAATGCGTATGATGAGCAAAGTACCACACACAGTCCCCAGCAGTAGAAGGGACATAAACATAAATATCATTTATGCTCTCTTACAGAGGAATTGTATGACTGTGTGAAGTAGACCTTTACTTATAGAAATATAGCAAAAATATTGCAATGGAATAATGCAAAAAACAAAACAAAAAAACCCCTCCATCACAGATAGTAACATTCCTTGTATTGGACCAACACACGTGATAATATTTAAGTTCTGAGGCCAAAAACTTTCTTTCTGCAATTAAGAGATTTCATTAGCAACAAAGCTTTGCATTAAATGTTGAACCAATTTAAAAAAAACACACATGCACACACACAACACAGGATAAGAACAGCTAGTGATAAACTCTGTTTGCACCCTGAACACGTCTCTGGATTTTTGACCTTCTCATTTAAAAAAATATGGGCCAAAAATGAAAAATGTTATTTCTGGAGAAGAATTGGTATCAGGATTCAGAAGAACTTTATTTAGCTTCATCTTGAAGAAACAAATTAGAATGATCTGGTTATAAACATCCAACAATAAAATAGGGTGTAGCACGGAAATATTGAGGCCCTATTGTGTATAGCTGTGCTATCAGCACTACTGTAATGAACAACAGAGATACAACGCAAAAATGAAGAAGAATGTTCAACATACAGAAATTCTGTTGTGTTGATAGACTACTGAATAGCTGCTCAGGAGATTGACAGAATGAGATGGGTCTTTTAAATTGGACAAAGATTTAATTCAATAGAGAAGCAATACAATACAAAACATGGACTTCTATTAATTTACATACCAGGTATTCTTAGTCCAATTCTTCTTTTCCTTTAAATTGAAGCTTTCCATAGAAATTTTTATTTTGCTCTATCTATGCCTGTTGCTGCCATAATCTAGCTTTTCTCTGAGCTTCTTAATGTTGCTCAAATAATATCCACTTTGTTTAGAGACCAACCAAACCATCTCTGACTGAAAGGGAAATCTACTTTGTGTGCTAGTGTTATCTACTCTGCTCTTCTTTCTAAACTCTAGTTGAATCAAGAAATGGGTCATAACTGTGTCATACGGCTCAGCTACTTCTGAGGCCCTCTTACTTCTAGCGGAACCAAAATTGTTCTCACACTGACTTGACATTCACAAAGTAGAGAGACTAGTTTTATACATAATATAATCAAAGTCTTAAGCCAATCAGTTTTTTATTGGAAAAAGATTGTGAACTCAGTAAATTCTTGACATTCAAGAAATTCAGTTGCTCAGTTTTTTTCTGCTACTGTACCATGGAAATTACTTTTAAATCTTCTATGCAGATGTTCTGGAAGTTTGGACTGACTCACTGGAAAACCTGGCCACTCCCATTTTCAGAATGCTGAATTCAGATATTTATAGCAAGATCTGGCTCCTAATGAAATCTGTGGGAATTTGATTTCAATGAGCCAGATCAGACCCTTAAGTGAGGTGGATCGTTGCTAATACACCAGCTTCTGATTCCATGTCAGAGTGGCAGCATGGCACTAATATTATTATGCATACAGCTGGGGTAGCTTGGAAAAAGAAGGGAAGGAATAGGAAGAAGGGTACAAAAAAGCCTTTATATTTCACTGTGGTTTTCATTTCAACTGAGAGAATGAAGAGGAGCAAAAGTGTTCTATCACTTGAATAAATGCAATATCTAGTCCTTGCAAAGTTTCAGGTCTGTGTAAGAACTGCGATCTTCATGATAAAATCAAAGACCTAAGTGATTTTCCTGGTATATACGGATGCCCTTCATACTTACATCCAAGCTCACATCATTGTCAAAAGAAATAAAGCAGCTGCAAATGAAACAGGATTAACTATGAAAGTCATTAGATTTTAAATTGCTGAAGTAAATAGCAAACTTTCTGAGCAGCCACCCAGAATATCTGACTTCTCTTTGAAAACTATTAACATGGAAAAATGTATCAGCCTGAGAGAGCAGCAGTAGTTTTGAGATGCAGTGGGAACCCACACTGCTACCATAGTACTGAACCACATAGAATGGACAAGAGTAGAGGGAACTTTTAGCTCCCTCTAGGTCAGTGATCTCTAGCCTTTTTAAATCACAAGATCACTATTTCAATTTAAGTGCAATGTAAGATCTACTGCAAACCCAGATACCTTTGTCTCACGTTCTTCCTGCTCCTTCTGAGGCCCCCACCTCTGCTCCACTCCTTCTCCAAGGCCTCACCCTGCCCTTTCTATCCCCTTTCCTCCCTCCACCATAGAATCCTAGAACTGGAAGGGACCTCAAGAGGTCACTGAGTCCAGACCCCGGACCTCACGGCAGGACCAAGTATTGTCTAGATCTCACCTGCTCTTACATATCTCCAGTGATGGAGATTCAACCTCCCTTGGCAATTCATTCCAGTGTTCAACCACCCTGACAGTTAGGAAGTTTTTCCCTAATGTCCAACCTTAACCTCCATTGCTTCTTGTCCTATTCTCGGAGTCCAAGGAGAACAATTTTTCTCTCTCCTCCTTTTAGATACTTAAAAACTGCTATCATGTCTCCTCTCAGTCTTCTCTTTTCTAAACTGAACAAGCCCAGTTCTCTCAGTGTTCCCTCATAGGTCATGGGAAGTTGTTCCACTGTGAATTAAATACTGAATGAGTCATTGGACCAAAGTGAAACTGAATCTGTAACATGGTGATTAGAGCACGCATCCTTTCTTTCCTTCAGACAAAGAGTGGACTTGAACCTGGGCCTAGTGTATAGGCAAGGCAAGTGCGCTAACCATTGACCTCAACATTATAACTAGGGTGGGGGGGTATAATAACCATCTTTGCCATCCCTTGCTTGTTGTGTGGTGTTATGAAAGCTCCTTACCCATTCTCACACTAAATGATTGAGGTACCTCAGTTGCCTGATGTCAGAAGATGGGTTCCTGGCCATGGGTCACTAACAGTAATAGGACTCTAAACCCAGCTAGCAGGGAGATGCCTTTTTCCATCAGAAAGATGATGCTTAGGACACACGCCACCTATCAACTTTGGCCCTTGGCTAGTTTAGGAGGGTCTGTAAGGGTGTGTCTAGACTACATCCCTCTTTCGACAGAGGGATGTAAATTAGACACTTCAAAATTGCAAATGAAGCTGGGATTTGAATGTCCCATGCTTCATTTGCATAATCATGTCCTGGCGCTCTGTTGAAAAAGTGCTATTTCGAAAGTGAAACCACAGTTTAGACATGGTTCTTTCGAAAATAGAAGCCTTTTTCGAAAGATCCTGTAAACCTCATTTTTGGTATTTGAGGTTTACAGGATATTTCGAAAAAGGCTTCTATTTTCGAAAGAACCGTGTCTAGACTGCAGTTTCAATTTTGAAATAACGCTTTTTCAACAGAGCGCCATGACGCGATTATGCAAATGAAGCACAGGAAATTCAAAGCCCGACTTCGTTTGCAATTTCAAAGTGTCTAATTTACATCCCTCTGTCAAAAGAGGGATGTAGTCTAGACACACCCTTACAGAGCACTTCCATGTCTGACCATTGAGAAGTAAGATGCTCAAAACCTCTTGAGAACTTCAAAGTGTATTTAGGAGAGAGCACGTTCATAATCAGATGTTATGAAATAGTTCAACCATACACACCTAAACTAAATGTTAACCCTAGAATCCAAACATACTAGAGGTGGGTTTGTCCAAAGAGGACATGGAGGATGGAAACCACTAAGAAATCAATCCATTAGATATTTCTAGCAATGCTCCAGTAAGCTTTTAGACATCAGTTAGAATAAAGAGAGCTACTATATAGAATTGATACATTCATATTATAAACTCTGTTACCAAATACTACCAAAATATTATTGTTCAGAAACTTTAATTAGTCCACAGTCCCAGGTGTCCAACTTTTGCCTCACTCAAAGTTTGATTATTGATATGTGGGTGATCACTGACAATCCTTGTCAATAGTGGATTTATAGAGTAGTTCAAACTATAATCAAAAGCACCATAATATTTAACAAAATAGCTGAAAACAAAAATCCAAGGACATATGGGTTATTACAAATTGCATTTTCTCCAACAATTCTGAGGTCTTAGCCAGATATGCATCCTGTGATTGTAATGGATAGTCAGATGGTTGAGACAATTAAACTGGATTTCCTGTATAAAAAGGAAAGAGCTTGGTCAAGCAGAAATCATCAGGCATTAAAATGAGTAGAATGATCTCTCTCCTATAATTCAAAGGAAGGAGGTGTTTTTTCACACTGATAAAAAAAGCATGGGTTGTTAATACCTCTAGGGATGATCATCAGCCTTCCCAGTGCCGTCTAAGCGGAAACACACACTAACCACCTAGTTTGAGACAAAGTTTCACGAGCTCCTTTTTCTGGGGAATTTGAGATAACTCTTCTGGAACTCAATTTAATTCTGACATCCTATTCATCTTCCTGCTTATTTCCCATCACTGACCCTGATCTTATTAAAAAACCTCTGAGAATGTCAGCAACTGCAGGGTTTTTTTTTGACAAGTTACTCTGAAATGTGTTTAATGTCTCAAAATTGTCATTGATTGAAACTAGCAATTCTAAATGAGCAATTTAAAACTAATTTCCCTCTATTTTTTATTTCTGTTTCTCTCCTGCCACATATTTGGCATTATCAGGAGTAATTTAAAAAAGGACAGCATGGATGACCACTAAGAACATGCCTTTCCTCAACCTGGTGCTTCAGTCTGCCCCTGCAGGACACAAATTTCATGGGAGTGACTTGTACCTTGTACAAATAAAACTGGGGCTCCAGAAACATTGAGTGCTGTCTCCATTTTGTAAAATCATAGTTATTCATTGAGGGTGCACAGAATGGTAGATTTATTCACTAAAGATGATAGAGTATTATTAGGGGGCTGGAGCACATGACTTACGAGGAGAAGCTGAGGGATTTGGACTTTTTTAATCTACAGAAGAGAAGAGCGAGGGGAGGATTTGATAGCAGCCTTTAAGCTACCTGAAGGGGGAGTTCCAAAGAAGATGGAGAGAGGTTGTTCTCAGTTGTGACATTTGACAGAATGAGGAGCAATGGTCTCAAATAGCAGTGGGGATGGTCTAGGTTGGATATTAGGAAAAACTATTTCATTGGGAGGGTGATGAAGCACTGGAATGGGTTACCTAGGGAGGTGGTGGAATCTCCATCCCTAGAGGTTTTTTAAGTCCCGTCTTCACAAAGCCCTGGCTGGGATGATTTAGTTAGGGTTGGACCTGCTTTGAGCAGGGGGTTAGACTCTATGACCTCCTGAGGTCTCTTCCAACCTTATGATTCTATGTGTGGCTATATTAGGCAGAGACCAAATAGCAGATCTGTTACTAGTTAGTCTGTGCTCTACCTCATGGAAAACATTAAGGGCTGCAAAAGAAGGAAAAACAAGCATAGTTGTATTTCCATGAAAGATTAGCAAAACTTCAGAAATGGAGTAATCAGATTTGGTTCAGATAAATCTAATATTTATGTAGAGGTTTATATTGTTACCCAAAAAATATTCTCACTGGAGACCATCCAGGGTTACACTAATATGGGTTTATTGTTTGAGGAATTAGCACTCCTCTATTTGCACTACAAAGTTAAACCACAGAAGATAGAGCTGCCACTAAAGGTATAAACTAAAGAAGATAGAGAGCTCTCTCTCTCACACACACACACACACCCCCATTCATTCACACACATTCATTCCTGCCCCCAGGCACTCACACAGGTATATGGTTTGCAGAAGGAGCCAAGGCATGTAGGTCCTGGAGGATCTGTCTGATCATCCTGGCTGGGGAAGCTGGTCAGGAGGAGAGACCCTGACTGTAGAGAGGAGTTTCTCAGGAGCAGGGGAAGAAAGAGAGTCTCACATGTCCTCCCTCTCCTTATATTGTGTCTGAATATCCCCTGTGACTCATTCACCTCATCATCAGGGAGCATGCCCAGACTTCCCTTTATCCAGCAAAAGCAGCAGTCTGTGATGACTCATCACCACGTGCTCCAGTCTTAGCATCGCAACTTCAAACAACACGCACACACAGGGGAGAATGCAGTTTAGAGCAAGTTACAAAGTGGCTGAGGGTTACAAAGGTTACAAAGTTGCAGCTTACAGTAAGTTTGAGAGTTACAAAGTTTTACAAAGATTACAGCAAGTTGCAAGGTTTGACAAAGATCACAATGAATTGCAGTTTAAAACCTTAGGCCTTTCAATTTAGTGTAGTTTCAGCAAATGCATGTGTAAAAGCAAGTAAGCTCAAGTGGAGGCTTTTTTATGTAACATATATGAGCTAGTCACTTTTTTTTTTTGAACAGGCAAAGCTGTGTTGGAAATCTCTTGAATAGATTCCCGCCCATGGAAAAAATGCATTTCTAGTTTTAGTCACACATGAACACGCTATGAGAAATACAAACAAATTCTCACATTACTTCAATATTTCTGGTACTGTCTGAATATCTGGAAAAAAAAATCAGATCGCCAAATAATTCCTGAATGTCAGTAAAGATTTGGTTTCATTTCACCTTCTGCAGCCAGCCAATGTGGGAGAAGTGATTTTATCAGGAAAGCTTAGTCTGTCTCTTATGGTCACATTGGGATGGAATACACCCAACGTGATATATTGTACTAAATTTGTATAAACTTCTTAAAACATTCAGTAAAAATATAAAAGAATATTAGAGAAAGGATGTTATTAGAAGTTATTTTAATCATTTGTAAATAGTTAACTCCAGAGAACACACACATACTCTGCTTCAAAAAACAGTTACAAACTATAAAATAGTAATATAAATTTCACCTGGCTACATACCTTATTTACACCTTAATACATTAGAGTTACAGGAGCAAAATAAATTCAGCAAGAGATAGGAAAATTAATCTGACCATTCTCCAGGTCTAACTGTAGGTTTGTAACCTTGTACCCAGGATATATTTTTTCTTAATACTTGTTGAACTCCTCTTTATTAGTTGAAACTGTTTCTTGAATTGCTGTACTTCCTATATCTTAGTTACTAGTCTTTCTGGCATCCTGTTACAAGATTGGGAAGATAAAGCAATACATAGAACTGGTGGGCAAGACTAGAGGAATGTGCAATGTTTGGATTTGGGTTGGTAGCAGAAGTGAATTGTCCTACTTTGTCACTACTTCTGTAGTACATGAATATTCACCCAAACCTAGATTGTAAGGTCTTAGAGACAAGACCATTTCTTTTTCTATAAAAGGACATAACCCATTATGAGCACTATTTTATTGTTCAACTTTTGACTATACTTTTTTTTAATTGCTACAGATTCTACAGTATTCAGGTCTAATTCGTCTCTGACTTACGATATTGTAAATCTGTTGGCTGCAGTAGAGTTATTTGCACGGCTGTAAATGAGTATACAATTTAGGCTAGCATTCTCTAATAACAACCTCAATAACTAAAATTTGTCTTTTGGTGCTTCCACAATAAAACAAATTGGTACATCCTTTTGCCTGTGTATCATGGGTGATCTGTTTATGAAGAAATGAAAGCACATTTCTTTCCAATTTCTGTTTTCCATGTGATTGATATTAATTAGGTTTTCTCCAAAGCATGGCTTATCTTGAACTGAACCCAAAGCAGATGAATATGTTGCTGTGCAGTAAGATTTTCTTTTCTTGAAATGAAGAATGGGATGAAGATACTTATCTGAGATCAAACAGGCTTCAGGTAGAGTTTACATCAGCAGCACTTTGAAATTCATTGTTAGAGTGGGGTTGATATCTGTAAGGAATGAGACTGGTACCCTCTATTGTGATTGCATTTTTTTAATTCATTTCCAGTAGTTAAAAAAGTAGAGCTTCAGTCTACATCCAAGTATATAGCCTTTTCTTGCTGAGATAAAAGGGACAAGTACAGCAACAAATGAAAATTAATGGATTCACTGAGAAGGGCTAAAAATCTACAAAAAAAAAAAAGTCTGTGAATCCCTTTCAGGAATTAATGTTGGTAAATACAGAACAATAGTTTTCAATACAAGGTATAATATGTTACTCACTTTAGCAAGTTATGTTTCTTTTGTAAGAACAACATATGTTTGGATGGCTAAATACCACTTTTGTTCTAGATCATGGGCCATATCCTCAACTGGGGTATAATGAAATAGCTGCACTGACTTAACTGATCCCAACTTTCTGCCACATTAGTATTCCCCCTAGCCTCACTAGTTCCTCAGATTGGTAGTTCAGCTTCATTGTTCTTCTCAGCCCACTCTGCACCTTCTAATGCTTCTCAATTCTCTTTGCTATTCTTTCACTGAGCCCAACCTGCCATCCCCTTCTCTTTTCCTCTTTGTACAACCCCTACTTGTACAGATGGCTTCTGCCATTGTAGTCTCGTTGCAACTTACTCCAGAGCAGAAACACGCTGAAATCCCACTGTAGACAAACCTTGTAGCTAAACAGAGGTCTTGCCAAGTCTTCCTAGCAAAAGCATTTCAATCCTATACAGTACAACTTTTTTTAGCATTTGTTCTCTCTACCAGTATGTTCACCAACAATCTGCCAGTTATAGCGGTTGCTAGCTTCTTAATAAAAAAGAATTGCTGCAAATTAGGGCTGCCATCTGGCTTTCATTACAAGAGAATGAGCCTTTTCCATCCGTTATTTTTCTTGTTCCAGAGAAATGCTGAAGTAAAGAAACAATGTTTTATTATTTGTCACACGGTCCCAGAAAGGGCCATCCCACTTTATGGTTGAGAGACATGATTTAGTCTCCATGCTAAATCAGTCTTCAACTTCTCCTATGCAGAGATGGCCAATTGTACCTAATTGTGTGTGGTAGTTGAACGACATGGACTACTAGTCATTGTGGAATGAGCTGCTCATTACAGTTAGGACCACAAATTGAACTCAGACCAGAGCCCGATAGACGAAAGTATGGTATTTTATACATTAAGTCATTCCTCCTTTCAACAATCTCTTTCTTACTTGGCGCGTGAAATGAATCAGAGAAGATTATTTTCTGGGTAAATTGGTAGTAAAACTCTGATGCAGACAGTTCCACAATTCGATTGCAGTCTGCATTCCACTTATTGAATATCACATCAAGCAGTGGTCCAAAAGGTTTTGTATGACAGCTTAAAAACTTTGCAGATTTTAAATGGTACTCACTACATTGTGATCAGGTCACAGATCTAAATGTCAGTATTGTATGCCTGATTTGCACATTTCAAAACGATTTAGTAATTTTTTCATTTTATCTGCATGCATGAAGAGGTTTGAAACACAGAAACAATTTAGAATCATATTTAGTTTGTAACAGTTCAATTAACTTAAGTGCTGAAACATGCTTCTTTCTTACTAATTCGTTTAATCTGTTACTATTGCAATAACATTTTAAAAGAATGCCAAAAGGCCAGGGGCTAACTAAAGCCCCCTTTAAGAATGCATGTCCCTGCACAAGTATGTGTGGAGAATAAGGCAAACAGTTTGCCTTCAGGTCATATTACTGGCATGCTCTCTGGTGAAAAGAGTACAAATTCTAAACAAGAAATGGACTACCCAACAACTGCTTTCATAGGACGTTGTTAATTTGCAATCTGCACTTTCCTCAAATCAGTTTTATTACTACTTGAATAGTGATGTGCAACAAAGGCAGAAGAATTTAATCATTATTATATAATACACTTGAACTTAGATCTGATTGATAAATATGAAAATTACGTAATAAGAGCATTGTAAAATGATTTGTTGTAGGATGTTAATATATGATACATAGCATGAAATATTTCCGTGAAATAATTACAAAATAATATCACACAAACATCTACTTTTCTTCTGAAAGCCTGACACCTATTTTAGCATCACCCCAGTGAATCTCCTTTTTTGGCAGCCTTCTCTACTAAACATCCACCTGTCCCCATATCCCATGTTTGTTCAGTGACAGCAGTGCATAGTGCCATATATTTCTGTGAATTATTGCCACTAGTATGAAATAATACAGGGAGATGATCTGCCTGAGCTAGTGTGAAGCACCATGGCTTTATTATATGTGAATTTCTTGGACCCCAGTGTGACCATAAAGGAAGGCATGGAACTTCAGTGAGTTCTTTTACTGTTCTTAATTCTGTTTCCCAAATTTGCATAACAATGGCCAAGAGGTACAACACCCAAGCTGAGACTTCCCACAGAAATGTAAATCATTACATCAATATCAGCTCATTCAATAGCATATAGAACAAATCCAGAGATCTGCTCACGAGGTCAATCTGCTGTGCAAACTGTTTAGGGTAGTGGTCCCAACAAAAAATATAGAGAGAGCATTAGGGGAGATCAAAAAGAAGTTTTGCAGTGAAGGCTTCAGTAAATACATAGAAAAGAAAAACAGTCAGGTGCCTACAGTTAAATCTAGCTTGATATGAAGGGTGAATGAGAGTTCTGGGAAGCCAGGCCAAAAAGAAAGTTATGACAAACAGGAAAGCTAATGGGAAAGATGAGAGAAAGAGGAGATAAAGGGACAAAGGACACATGGCATGTTGCAATCTCTAAAGCAAGTGCTCTGTGTGATGGCCTTGTCCTCTGCCTACTACTGGAACTCAAATTTACACTGTACTCACAGGCCTAACATATTGGAATTATTCTAAGCCTACTGGTGTAGATCAGGAACAACGATTTCTGACAATGGTGCAAAATTGATATAAGCAAAGGGAGACTCAGGCCCAATGTCAGATGCTATGATGGTTACTTACATACATTCAAGTAAATATATATATATATATATATACACTGAGTCTCCCTTTGCTTATATCAGTTTTGCACCATTGTCAGAAATCATTACTCCTGATCTACACCAGTAGGTTTAGAATAATTCCAATATGTTAGGCCTGTGAGTACAGTGTAAATTTGAGTTCCAGTATATATATATATTTTTTTTTCTAACCCACCATTATGAGAATGAGATAGATAACCATAATGCTAAATCGGTGCATCACTGGTGTAAGCAGAACTGGTTATTTCTGTGGGCAACTGCAATACTGTTGCTGTGTACCATATATCTTGTTCTGCATAATGGTAAACTACATGATTTTGGGGGAAAATAGTCCATTTTTCCCCCACAACTTAGTGCAAGTAGCAATCCATTTCCTCAAGGCCCTTCTCAAAGAGCCAACATGGGGTCTTCTTGTGCAAAATATTACAGAGTACATACTTTACCCCTTTGCATGCTATTCTCATTGACATAGTGAGTGGCAAAGTTACATCAAAAGTAAAAGGAACCAACAAACTCTGAATTACAATGGAGAATGTTCTCAGGAAGTACATAGGAGACACAGCAGATCTAATGTACTTAGACATCAGTTTGGGATTCCTGTTTAGTTAGACTAGCTGTTGCTTGAATCCAAGCTGGAGAGAACTCTCAAAGAGGAGGAAAGGTTAGGAAAAAAAACAAGGAACAGAGACCCCTAATCACCTAACAACAAACAACCACCATCACAACTCATTGAACTGTGGGAGAGGTCCCAGCTGAAGGGATCCAGCCAAACTGCTGTAAGCATGTGGTGAAAAAAACCCCACAAACCACTTTTTTTACTTTGAATTCACTTAGCTTGTTAAGTTAGGTATTAGTTTGCATTTTACCTTTTATTTCTTGGTAACCAATTCTGACTTTTATGCCTCATTACTTCTAATTACTTAAAATTTATCTTTTTGTAGTTAATAAACTTGTTTTATCTAAGTCAGTGTGTGTTTGGAATGAAGTGTTTGGGAAGCTCCATTTGAGATAACAAGGTTTGTGAATTTTCTGTTAATGAAATGGCAGACACTCCAGCTGGGACACTACATAGTTCAGATCTCCTTCTGGGGATTTAAATACTGTCCAATTATAAGTCACTTCCCCAGTGGCTGATGAGGATGGGAGGCACCTAGGCCTACCCACTACTCTAGATCCAAGCCACACAGCACTGTGTCCCTTTAGTGAAACAGCATTTACATACTTAGACAACTTCCCCACAGCTCAAGCTTCACCCTTAGCTCTAGGCTCTTATGCTCTGGCCCAGAGATCAACAAGGCCCTCTTCCTCAGTCCTTACCAGACTGGGCTGCACTACAGTTCTTTTACACTAGCCTGCAGCCCTTTGATTAGCTAGCTCCTTGCAACTTCCCCTTGATTAGCTGCTTTTTGTGCAGTCTCTCTAGATCACTTGGAGGACTTAGCTCCACTGCTTCTTTCCTGGGGTGGGTGGGGCAGGATCCTGAGGTATCCAGCAGGGCACCTCTGAGTTCAGTCCACCCCATCACACTCTGCAGTATAATTCAGGAGTGGCTTGTTAAGAGTACTCATATAACTCAGCTGGGAGTAACTTACATCCTGGAGGTTGTGTTTGTTGGAACAAACCAGAAAGCAGGGGGAGGTTGATAGAAATGAGCAGTGCAAAATAAGGAGAAGTACAACTAATGGTTATTTCTGGTTTCCCCTAGAATTCAGCCTGCTGGACTGATTTTCCTATCCCTTTCAGGTAAGGTTGCAAGAATATGAGAAGCTCTGAGAGTTTGGCACCTATATTCTAGCAGCTCAGTGTTGTGTATCATCTAAACCATTTGTGCCCAGAGAAGATGGTGATGAAGGCCAATTAAATGTCTGTGATGTATAAATAAATTCATTACATAAATCTGAAAGCTGAAGTAAATCTTAATTGTGTCAACACTGTGACAGGAATGTGCTGAACGAGCCAAGATGTCTATTTTATGACCAGGGATTGGGAATGGCATTCAAATGACTATAGCCAAGTCTGAGCTTTGTCAAGTAAGCAAGCATATCCAGCTTACAAAACTATTAAAAATTACTCACTTGCCAGACAAGACCCTGTAAAAAGAAGGGCTAGACACTTGTGAGCTAGGTTGACAGGAGTACTTGATGACCATTGATTACTTGTCTCAGATATTAGGAGATTGCATATTTTTCCTGATCTTTCCTGGGTAACTTTGATAAGGTCCCTGAATAATGTTAGCATGAGGAGGTGATATGCTCACACCTGCACTGACCCCTGTATGCTGGATAAAAAAGCCAGGATGGCATAAAGGGGTTAAAAAATCCCTGGATTCCCCAGTGCAGAAACTTCAGGCTCTTCTGCAGTCACTCGTTATAATAAATTGAATAAAATCTCAACACAGGTGAACAGGCTATTGAGACCATTAATTCCTACTTATACCTGGCTGATTTAAGAATTCAGTGTTCCTCTGTTGAGCAACCGTATGTTCATAAAGACACAATTCATGCTGGTAGTTGGATCTTGTTAGCACTAAATTAAAAATATAAGCAGAGTTGGGGTATTTCTCTTGGCTGAAGGAACTAACTGTTGAGAAATAGAAGTTATGGAATAAAATTTTACAAACAGCCAACATTAAGAAGAAAAGTTAGATTGAAGCTGATATTTTGTTGTTGTCATCTGAGTTACTAGTAAAGCCAGCCCCAAAGAAAGGGCTATATTTGGAGTAGATGTAAAATGTGCATATACTCTGAGTGGAGGAGAGCAGGAGAGTCTACCTATGTATACTGCTGTAGCAGACTAAATACACCCTAAGGGTGCGTCTATTTTGAAATAATTTTGAAATAACTGACAGCTTATTTTGAAATCTGTAAACCTCATGCTATGAGGAATAAGGCCTATTCTGAAATAGCTATTTGGAAATAAGGTGTGTGTTGACACTCCACTGTTGCTATTTTGAAACAGACCCTTACCAGGGCCATTCTAAGTTATTCCTCCCTGGTGCTCCTAGGGCTTTAAATTGAGATAGCATGTCTACATTAGGGAAGCCTGTCTTGGACTAATTTTGAGGCTTCCCTGCAGTGTAGACATGCTATTTTGAAATAACTATTCTGGAATAGCTCATTTCAAAATAAGCGTGCAGTGTAGACGTACTCTAAGAGATCAAATCTAAAGTAAGATCAGACAGCCTGCAAAAAGTTTAAAAGACCCATATAAATTTCCCTTTGACAAGAAAAAAGCTTCCAGGGCATTGCCTAGCTGATGCTTATTTGGGAGCAAAATTAGAGGGAGTGAGAGCCTGAGCAACACTTGCTATCGTACAAAACAGACGATCAGTTGAAAGGGCCCTACACAACCAATACTAAGACATGCAATCAAGAGGAACAGGAGACATTTGCCACTCCTCCCAGGAAAATCACTGTAATGAGACTCAGCAGTCCCCCGACAGATTCAGAGATGCTAGGAAACATTCTGGATGGACCATTGCCATTTCCTCTCCTGAAGAAGCTAGGGATGGAGGTAGCCATACAGACCGTTTTGCCAGACTGTCACTATGACCAAAAGGCAACAAAGATTCTTCCTTAAAAATCATCAAATGTTGTGATTTATTAAAAACAAAAAAAGTAAAAACCACAGCCTTCTGGCAATTTCCTCCTCTGGGTCATGCAGAAATCTCCAAGCTAGTTACTTCTCTGGGTAAGTCTTACTTTCTTTGTATCTATCTTTAAGATTTTGGGACAGCAACTATATTTTGTACTGCAACATGCACATTATTATTTTTATTTACTATTTAGGTGCCAACATACAGTAGCCCTAGCTTAATATTTCTAGAGGAAGAGTGATAAGAAGCTGCAAGTATTACAGAGACCAGTAGTCAGCTAGATTTAGCAAACATAGATGGGTCAGAATAGCTCCAATCTATTATTGTGCTGGATTTATTATGTCACATCAAGTAGTTTACTCTGTTACAATCTTTGTCCAATATTGTATTATGTAATTTGTGTAAAGACTAAGAGTAGTTTTCAGAAAATATGTTATCTTCCAAATAATCATGGTCCTTCAGTTTGGGTTTTTTATGTTTTAAACATTTTCTCACACATTTACCAGTGTTTATTATAAAAGTTTAAAAAGTGGAAAAAAATGGTGCTGAAAATAAACTTTGCATTTTTCTGCATCGATATGGAGCAGATTTCAGAGACACTGCCCCTTTGGGAGAGGGCATGGAAGTGGAAGAGGTGGAGAAGATGAAGGCCCCGTCTCTTCATGATGCTTCCTCCATCTTTTCTGTCCTTTCCCAAATGGCAGCTTGGTTAGTTTTGGAATGGGGAACTGAAATCAGGGGATCCTCCCAGATTCCATCCAGGCTTCTAAGCCACATCCAAAATGCCTGTAAAATCTTTAAAAACTGAATCATAGCTTTGCACTCTAGACACCCTATATTCCTCTGCCACCAATTTTTAATTGGTCAGGCCATTTCTACTGGGGCACTATGGATTGCTTCCCCCCCCCCCAAAAAAACCCCCCACAACCCTGGTAAGATTGTAATGGTCAGAGAGTGGGAAATGTGGGGCAGGAGGAATGTAGGAGCAGTTAGAATTCTTAAGTGATCATTGGTATGGTGCACTTGCATGAACATGCTGACATACATGACAGCACATGAAGCAGTTGTTCTTATAAGCAATTTATTTACCAATTGCTTTGTAATGCCAGTCATATGCTGGTTGTATTTTATTCCTGCCAGACATAAGGGATGAAGGCAGATTTTCTTCCCCTGTGCTTCTGTAAAAGTAACAGCAAAATATAGAACAGTCCACTTGCTCAATGCTGCTTGTCCCATCCCTGTCTCCATTCATTGATGGGTTGCACACAGATCTCTCTCAATTCAGCTGCCTAGGCTGTCAGTATGTGAGGATCCAGCCCTGAATCCATGTAGATATGACATTAGTCAGTTAAACCACATACAATGTTCAGCCCCCAAAATGTAGATTTCTACTGTTTCTGCTAAAAGAGAATATCTATTAGCTGTCTGTAGTGTTAGACTAGCTACTCACTCAGCCAATATACCACAGTATCATAGCAGTCAGCACGCCTCTATAATGTTCCCCTGCTGGGGTCTGGTGCATACAGATGGATTTCCTCCACTCTGCTGCTAAGCTCCTGGTATCACATGAAGGACTCTTGTGGCTGCCTTCTGCTCAGAGAAAAGGCCCATAGCAATCTATTGTGGTTTGCATGGCTGCCATGCACAGGAGAGCGAGGTGCAGACTGAGGTTATGAGATTGCTAGAGGGCAAGAGTGAGGCTTTGAGAAATGTCAGGATAAATACCTACTACCTGGAAATGGAAACACTTGAACAGTCCAATTAGCTAATCTTACCCCATGAGCCCTTCACTGATCCCTTATAATAAAGAAAACAAATAATCAACCCTTGATGGGCTCTGGAATGAACAGGATCTACTTAATTCAATGTGCATTGCACAGAAATATATGAGATCTGGTTATCAATACAAGATGTGATTCATCGTAACCACTGTGTCCAAGGGGGTGGGGGGTCCATAAATATGCCCAGTAGAATGATATACAGCTGCAAACTAACCATACTTAGTAATTCATTTGGAATTTATGAGGTCCAGGTCACTTAAAGGAAATGTTTTACATGACAACAGAAGAGCTAATGTAGGCATTCTAATTCATTATTACTGTTGTAGGATGTCTCCGTGTTAAGACACAACAAGGGCTGAGCAAACTGGTTTGGCTAAAACAGGAAGTCGCCTTAAATTTCACAAAGTGCATGAACCAAAAACAAATCAAACCTTTTCCAAGGCTCAGAAAGAACTGGGATAATTGTTTTTCATTCCTGAATTTCCAAATAGCCTCATTTTGGCCAGAATAGGAGGCACACACTGTCATACACACACTCGAAAAACAGCCACCCAGGTCGTATCGTATTCTTAGCCCAGACAGCGCCCGGGTATACTGAAAATAGTAGGTGAAGATGTCCAATAGATTTCCATATCAGAGGTGGGTTGGACACACATCACATAAGTATCCAATCCACACAGCCTTCACCGCTTCAGGGGTCTGCCACCACTGCTTGCTAGCCCACTCTGTCTAAAGAAAATACCCTGAAGATGATGATCTAGGAGTCTAAAAAAAGCTGTTATATGTCAGCATTGCAGCAGTAGTACCCGAAGTGCTGTGCTAAACTTTTGTACCCACTGGCAAATGAGAGAGGTAAATAAATGGCTTTCTAGCTATACTCCCATTGCACAAAGACGTGCAATAAAGCGTTGTTGCGATGTGCATCATTATGTCTCATTATGTGATTGCAAGAAACTTCATGTGAAGCTGACACAGTCCACGTAACATGCTGTGTGACCAGTTTATGAAACGAGGCTCCTTCAGAAGGGTGAGCAATTAATCATTATTCAGCGATAGCACTTGCTATCCACTACTTGCTGGCAGGAGTTTGTAACCAAGAGCATGTCTAACTAATATGATACATTATTCATACAGTAGAAAACTGCAGCTACAATGCCATGGGCCTAGTAAATGGTTAAAAGAGAGCAAGCAATGCATCATTTTTCATGTGTGTGGTAGATGCACTTTTTTTAAAAAAGGTTACTGTCATCACATTGTATGTGTAAGACTGCATTAGGAAAACATTACTGTGAGGTACAAGAACATGCTTTTCATAATGCCAAAATCAATATTATGAAGACACAGAGAAGCGCTCTTAAATGCCTTGTCTTCGGGGCACAGGGCTATAACTTTATGGCTGTAACAATTTTATTACTTTATTAAGTATTAATTCACTTGAGATTGGCATGTACCATATGAAGAATAAACTGCAGAGAACATTTTATTCAATTAACAGTCCTCACAGTCATTTAGATATGTCACCATTTAGAACATGGTTTTCTTTGCTCTTCATTTTGGCTTTCACTTGGCCTGAATGTAGTTGAACTCTCCATTACTCAGAAGATAAGGCATATGGGATCATTTGTGGCTGATAAGTATCCACTATTTTCCAAATTCATGTAAACACAAGAGGTGATGTCATAAGCAACACTGAACTGGCATATTTTGTCACTGACTTTAAGGGAGCAAGATTTCACCTAAGGTTTTTTCTTTAGATCTCTCTCTCTCATAGGTAGTTGATTTTCTGTTAACAAATATCATGAGAAAGTGTTCAGCGAGGAAGTTGAAATTCTGGTTTCATACTGAATATGTTTGCAAAAGATATTTTACAGTTCAGAGTTCATCACTATCATTTTTTTCGGTATGTACAGTTATTCTAAACTAGCACATCATGAAATTATTGAAAAATATTTTAATTTATTTCTTTACCAAGGAGCTATTCCTATTTATTACTTACGTTTGGATGGAGAGATTCACCTAGTCCAGTTGTGCTGGCTAAGTTAAAGATTTTTATTTTTAATTAATGTGTCTTTAAAAACTCTGGATTCACCAAGGAGTTGGAGGCCAACTCTTGTTAGAGCTCTATGTCTATAGGTTTGGAACAGTATTTGTCATGTTCCAAAGCCTTGACATTTGAACCTACACATGATGAGCAACTCTTCCGTCTGCTTTTAGTTCATATCCTGCCAAGATTAGAGGGGAAATTATCTGAATCCAGTCAAATCCATTTAGGATTTAGTGAACATGCCACATGAAATGTTTACAATTATTTATGAGAGTAAACAACATTTATTCTTTAAGAAAATGGTTTCAGAACTCATAAACAAAGGCCACATACTACACATATTCAGAAAAATGGGTTGTCCTCTAGGAAAGAGGTTTGTTTGGTGCTTTTCCAGCAGAAAGGAAGGCAGATCAGCATAAAGTGGTGGGATTGTCCAGGACTTCCTTCCCTGGAAGATTTAATTCTCTCTTGTTGAGATTTTTTTCCCATTGTCCCAGCATATTAACAAATATACTACATGCCAATAAAGATGGGCTGCCCTGTGTCTATCAATAGAATCTATATAGAATCTTTTCCCCTTAGGGATTAATTCAATTTT
The DNA here is from genome assembly GCA_032595735.1 of Pelochelys cantorii. Lineage (NCBI taxonomy): Eukaryota > Metazoa > Chordata > Testudines > Trionychidae > Pelochelys > Pelochelys cantorii. The sequence continues at coordinate 34,012,128 of CM064331.1, forward strand.
TGATTCAATCTTTTTAAGCTTTCATGATGTTACAAACCTCCGAGGAATTACTGTACTGTTTGTGACCTTTATTTATTACTTTCTGCTGTTTTTATAAAGTAAAGAAAATTGATTTATAGTTGATTTTTCTTGTGAACATGGAATATCAATGTTGAGTGTGTGAACTGCAAAATATCAGGAAAAAGTTACATTGCTTAAACTTTTATATAGTGGTTTATTAATTAATTATGAATGACAATAGAATTAATAGCACATGCTATTCAAAGACTTATATCCCATTACATTGCTAGATATATTAATAAAGTGAACTATCTTGTTAAAGCTACGTATAAAACTTTTAAAATATTCTGTTACGGAACAACTGTGACTATGTGTAACATTTTCTCTCATTTCTCTAGTATTTAATTATTACTGGAAATCTTGCATTAAAAACGTAACTTTTTCAAGTGATACCAGCAGGTTATTGCTAAGGCCAAGAACTTGAAGACTAGATGCTTAAAATTAGATTTCTGAGTCCAAAATTAGGCATGTAGATTCCTATTTAGACTCCATCCCTAGCCAGTAAAGCTTTTAAGCACTTATCTTCAATGGCACTTAAATTCATGCTTAAGTAATTTGCTGATTCAGGATGGACTTAAGCACATCTTTAAATGGTTTATTGAATTGCAGCTTTAAAGATGTGATCTGATCTTGATGTACTGAGCCCCAGCCACCCTAAGGCCTGGTCTACACTAGACCAGGCAGGTCAGCTTAAAGTACATCATCCAGCTATGCAAAATGCGTAGTTGGATTCGGCTTACCTTAAACTGAGCCACCGCAGCTTGTCTACACTATGGGAGGCCAATGGGAGCACACATCCTTTCAGCTTCCCTTACTCCTTGCAGAATGAGGAGTACACAGTGCCAGTGGGGGCTGCCCTCAGCTTCAATTTGGGAACCTAAATTAGTCCTGTTAAATCAAACAGTAGAAGATTGACCTTCGGAGGGTCAATCTTTTCCGAAGTGTATTCAAGCCCTAAGTGAAGTCAGTGAGAACTGCCAGGAGCTCAGCATTTTTGAAAACATGACTACTTATTCAAGTTTAAGAAAATGTAGCCACAGGATCATAATGTTGAATACTTAGCCTAAGACTCTGGGTGGAGACTAGGCAATAGGCGAGATGCTTTTTTACTAAATGAAGTCCTGACTTTATGCAATAAGCCTTAATAATATCAAATGATGGAAAGGGAAAAAAGAAATACTTTAGTTTATTTCAAATTTAATAGAGTGCTTTTTGCCAGCATTAAAGTGCTTTGCAAAAGTCATGACGTGAATAAACAAAATTAAATTAAATAGCACAGTAACTAGAGAAATATTGGGCTAAATTCATTCTGGGTACAACTCCACTGACATTGATTAATTACATCACGGCTGGATTTGGCCTGCTAAGTTTTAGGCATTAACGTGAACTGGAACAATGTGTCACTGTCAATCCTACACAAAGAAGAATTTCGTTCCAAGAGCAATGTGAGCAAAAGCTCAATATTTAGGAGCTGTAAATGGTTAAAAATGTAGCTACTAAATAGAAACCCTAGTATTATGGTTTCTTATTATGTGTATTTCAGCAATGCCCAACTGCTAGGCTGTCTAGAGATGCAGAATAGAAGAAAGTCCCTTTGCCAAAGAACTGTAAGTTCAAATCAAGAAGAGAGGCAAACGGTAATAGGAAAAGAATTAGAACATATAAGCAGAGTGCGGGGTTTTCAATCTTCATGTCTGTGCCATGGCGCTTTGTTTAGTTAGTGTTTGCCTTTAAATTATTTGGATGGGGTTGTGTTGAGGTCTTATGTAGCCAGGCACACAATAGAAGGGAAGACAGAGGTTTGGGATGAGCAGCCAGTCAACACTACAATGAGTGTGTCCAGAGTGACAAAAGCAAAAAGCAGTCCAATGACATCATCAGGTGCCCAGCAGATCCTGCTTGAACTGCTTCTGCAGCTGTTGTGCTGGCTTCTTCCTGACATTTATTTTTGCCACTTGGCTGCGAGGGGGAGAGGAGGGTGTGAGGCTGGCAAGCCAGATGCCAGCTCCTGACTGGCTCCAGGCATTCACGGGGAAATGACAACCTTGTAGCTGGAGACCAGACCAGGTCACCTGTATGTTTGTATTAAGCCTAATATCTATTTTGAGTAAAACTATATATTCTATGAAATGCCTGTATACTGATCTCACTCAAGTCTTACCATAATGCTGTGGTAAGATTGTTGCAGTTCATGTTTGCTACTGGCTTAGTGAAATCTAATTAGAGACGATAGCAAGAGTTTGGGGCCTCTGTCCCCTTTTTTGAGAAACTGCTCTGAGGCAGGCATTTGTAGTGTGAGTCTTACCAGATAGTATGGAGGAGAGCACAGTGTGCCCACAAAAACTGTTGCTTTCTCTGTACAGTTCTGGGTCCAAAGGACGTTGAGGGGTAGGCATAGCCCCCACAGAGACCCTGTAATGGACAGGAAGAATGCTGACCAGCACCCAGTGACTAAGGGGTAAAACTCAGGTAGTTAGCAAGGGTGCTAGCCAGGGGGCCAGGAGAGCCATTTGAGATAGAGGGTTGAAATTTGAACTGGATATAGATAGATACCTTGCCTGCTTTCTTTGTGTGGGGGAGTTAAACCAGGAGTTGAGACACACAGAATGATTGAATCCCAGGCAGGACTACCATGTCTCCAAGGAATTTGGGGCATGGAAGTGGACTGAACCAAGAAAAGATTGGAAGTTAGTAAAGGAAAAAAAGTGGATCTAATCACGATCAGGGTATTTTTTTTTATTTGGTGGTTTGTTTTGAACTGCTCTGTGTGAATCTATGCCTCTACTCCCCATTTACCATCTAAGCACTGTTCCCAGAGATTTTCTGTGTTTTAATTTGTTTTTCTTAGTTGCTCTGTAGTAGCTAGCAACCAAGTATGCTTTATCGAGTATATCTTTTGTTTTGTAATAATCACTTTTTTAAGGTGATGATTTGATTCTTGTGTCCTGGAAGGTATAGGAGGTCTGTCTTTTTGCATGTGCCTGCTTGCCTCAGACTGAGGTCAGCTACTAGAGACTTCAGCTTGTTTTTTCTCTTTTTTCAAGATCTCTTGTGGCAGAAGAGCTTAGGGTACCCTTGCGAGAGAATTCAAGTGTTTACCCCAGTTTTAGGGATTAAAAAAAAATCACTTGATGGTGGCAATGACCACCCCCTCAAAAAAATCTCTGTATTTGTGATTCTGGGGGAAGTTTTTGTAACCAGTGCCTGTAGTGGCAAGGTATATTTATAGTCTTTGCGGGCCCCCACCTTCTGCATTCAGGGTTCCAGAGTGGGGATCAGCCCTGACAGACCCACTTCTCCCTTTCACTGCAGCAGTACCTACTAAAACTGCTTCTGCAGCTGCTTTGTCTTTTGAAATGAAAAGAGATTCAAAATTGGTTCTCTACTGAAACCATGATATTTAGTTAAGATGGCAGTCTGGAGTGAAGGGCCTTATAAACACCTGAGTCAGCACCTTAAACTGGATGCTTTTGAAGCAGGAAGCATATAAGCTCCAGTTAGAGTCACACGCGGGCAGAAGATCAAATGAATGACAGGATTTGGAATGAGTTGTAATTTGCATAGGGTAGAAGCTGACAGACCTGAAATATGCTTTATGAGCAGAATTATTTTTAAAAGTGAATGTAGTGCTCCTGAAACCTCTCAGATAGGCACTCCTCTCTTCAGTCTACCTCCAGCATTGGTATCGGCACCATCCCCATCCTGTTCTGCCAATGTGCTTCAGTTCTCTTCTGGAGGAGAGGGCTACTAAAATCTCAAGCTAGTATTATGCAGAAGGGGCTCACTAAAAGAGCCACTGAGAAGGCCATTTTGCCTGATGCTTTATTACTAATAATCTTTGTAGGTTCCTGGCATAGCAGCAAAGCAAGGGGTTTTCCTGGTCACTGGCTACTCACTAATGTATCACGCATGAGGGCTCAGTGTAATTGTAGCGATAAACTCACTTCTCTCCCCTTCCACCTTGCACCCCTTTTCTGTGCATTCATGCTGACAGTGTCATTTGTCAGGTCACCATCCTCAGTGTGCACTTTACTATGTCCTGAACTTTGCAGTTGTTACTTGTGTATTGCCTGAGTTTGTGGCTCATCAGGTGTATATCTTCTATTTGCAAAGGGGACTTGCACCCCAAATCTCCATGCTCATTGACGCTTTGGCCCCTCTACTAAGATAAAAATGCTAATGAGTGCTAATTGTGATGATGTGTTCTATGATACAGAGGCTTATTATTCATTAGGTAGTAGATGGAGGCCATCAACCAATATTGATAGCACTTTTTAACAGATTAATCTAGATTCAAATGGGTGACCTAGAAGTGAAAGATGGTACCTCCATGATTTCTAAACTGAAACTTTGTCAGCATTTTCCCATGAGGCATCTGCTGGTCTTCCAAAGTGATTCTTAACTACATCAGGTGAAAAAACCTGAGAGCAGTTTTTCATCTAGGAAATTGCTTTTGTAAGCATACTGTTTTGGCCCCCTACTTAAAACAAGGAACAACAGACCAAATGCAAGTTGTACTACTGTTTGAAATCAGCTATGAACATACATAGAGATTAAAAGGAAAACCCAGTATGTGTCCAGCTAGAAAATGGGCCACTATTTCACTTGTGATAAATAAGAGAAACAGAAATGGATTTGAAACATTCGTTTCCCTTTATTTGCTCAGTGAGGCTGATGTGTACAGCACATTAAAAAAAATCACAGGAATTTTCATACAATGAATTAAACCACGACAGTACATGTAGAATTGGCAGGTGGAAAATAGCCCAGCCAGGGCTAAACTAATAGTTCATTTTCCCTGTTCAGCATAGTCCAACCAATAGCTTTACACTTTCACCTACTGTACAGATTTTACAGTAGCTCCATCAGATCAGTGGTTCACATTATTGAAAATGTCTGTCATATAGGTACAAATTTAGAATAATCACATTATATTACATGGCTATTCTAGGTCATTTATAGATCAGATCTTATACTACAGTGATTGAAGTTCTCATTACAGCCATCAAAAAGGACACATAATCATTACCTACTGTAAGCTTACATCTAAAGAGATGAAAAGAAAGCTTTCTTTTTTCAGCTGACCCAACTATTATACCCTAGTAGCACAAACTTTCTTCTCCGTGCTATTATCAGCAATGACAACCCAACTATTGTTCAGAGTTAACACAGATTGAGGTTCCTCTCCTCCCCCCCCCAATTTTAGGCTCCTTTTGTTTGGATTCAGATCAATTTGTGTTATGTAGGAATCATTTTGTTACATCTCTAGAAAAGACCATAGTTCTGTTCCCCAGTATTGCAGATGTGGGGTTTACCACAGCATGGAAGCAACGGTACAATCTTAATCTAAAAGACATACAGAGCTATACTGCAGTTTGCCTCTAGTGATGATGAGTTACATGTGCTAACTTGAAATGTTGTTTTAAAAAATACCTAACATGTGATGGGCTAACCACGGTGTATACAAAAATACAAACAACTTTATTCAGATTATTCAGAGATCCTACTTCTACATTGATTTCATATGTAATTTGTAAATCCACAGAGGAAAGCCATTTTCAAGAGGAGAATATTTGTCAGGCCACTGAAAAAAAAATTGATCTGTGGCATAATGTCTGTTTGGGGAAAAAAAGAAGAAAGCACAAAATTTGTTCATCTCAGCAATCCAGGGCAAAATAGAATGTATTTAAAATTTAATCACAGAAATTTAAAGGCAAAATAGGTAATGCATCTGGTCCTTGAACACATAATATGATATACTAAATATTGATTTCTTAAAAATAATTTATTGCTTTTAATATTCTTTTCTTTACAACAGAAGATACTCAAAATCCAGAAAGGAAAACTGTAAACTTTAGTTTGGCATTCACACAATCAAAGTTAAAATACCTGCATTTTAACCTACAGAGCAACAACAACAAGAATTATACAGATTAAAGGATGTTACAACTGTAACACTGAGCCTGTGAAAAAGTTCTCTTTTTTTATTGCTATCTATCTACTTAGAAATAAGAAGCCAAAAAATCAAGCAAGCATCCGACAAGACAGACAGTGGAATCTCTCAGAACACAATATGCTGGTGATAAAATGAATGCAGCTATCAAAATCAGCTGCATTAGCTTGGGGGTGAAATCGTTTTTCTAAGAGTCAGGGTGGGAAGGGAGATTAAATAGGTAGGTGTGCCATATCTTTAAAAGAAGTCATGAATGCCAAACAGTAATAGAATACCAATCTATAAACTTGCAAGCGGACTCCAAACTTACTGATTCAGTTTAGAAGCTCCAAGTTCAGATGAAATCCCGATATTCAGAATGGTAGTTTTTTTCCTGAAGTTTCTATTTAATTTAGCAGAAGCAATTTCATCAACAATGTCATGGGCACATCTGAGGCCATGCTAGTGCATAGTAAAAAAACATTGCTTCTGCAAAAGCTGAATTTTCCAAATGAAGTGCTTACTCCAACCTGACAAGAGTCATGCATCCTAGGTATAAAATTTCCACTGGCCTTTTTATTATTTTAGTCAACTCATAATTTATAATAAATATGTTAATTGCAACTGATAAATATGACTCTTTAGTAAACAAAGGAATGAAGGATCAGTATTTATACAGGATGCATAACTGTAAAAAATATAGATAAATACCATCAAACTCTGTCAATGAAAAGATTACTGGCTTCAAGAACAGTGCTCAGAGACACATAATCATTATTGTAAAAATCATACCATGCTTAGTACCTCAGCATTTTTTTATCAAATTAAAATCACAAAAATTAAAACAACACCATTTTAAAAATATTTTTGACTTCTAGTTCCCAAAGTACTGTTGATACATAAAATAAAAGCATTTCTTAATGATTACCCATTTAAGAAATTTTACATAAAATTATGCTATCTCTTAGAAAATTTTAGATGAGAATTTCATTCCCCTAACAAATTCAGTGTATAAAACTGCAAAAGAAAAACAAACAATGAGAAAAATGTGGAAAAACATTGCAGAAGGGGTTAATACCTTTTGGGATTGGACAGTTCTTGACAAATACTTGGATAACGTCACCAAAGAAAGGATGAATGTGTGTAAAGCATTGATATTTTTGCACTCAACACACGCACGCACACACACACTTCTTTTTTTGTTACAATCAAATATATATAAGCATAAGTTCAGCTTTCTAAATATGTTAGTGTACAATAATTGTTTCACCTCATATAATTACATTTGAATATTCTTGATTAAGAAAAAATTAGCAGTTTTTGAAAAGAAGGCTGCATTTACAGTGCATAGCTGTAACAAAAAAGAACATTGTCATACAGTATGTACACAAAATAAAAATACTCCCATTTCACATCTGTAAATACTCAACTACATTAGAGAATGTAGCAAATAAGCTGTCTGTACACATCGCTCCCCCAGATAGTTATACCCAACTCTTGTTAGAAATATAACACCATGTCCGCTCATCAGAATAAAATCGCCGAACAAGCTGCACATTTGACCATTAACAAGGCTTTGAAAATGTCATTGCGGAAGATCAACGGTTTAAATATTTACATGGGTGTCAGAATTTAAAGATGAAACTTCAAAATGTCAGGGAAGGTTTAGCCTTTCATTTTCTCCTCCATCAGAAAAACAAAATAAAAGGACAGTCAGCTTCTAGGCCCTGTGTTTTCTTCTGGATTGTCATATTATCATTTTGTTGTGGGAAGAAGCGCCTTTTTAAAGAAATGCAGTATTTGATTCCCAGACATCAGCAGCTGTAGTTCTCAATTTGACTTTTGTTTGTGTTTTGTTAAAGTGTGATATGTACACATTTTGAAGTTCTGCATATTAAGTGTAACTCTGTGGAACTGCTGCCATTTCAAGGGGTTTGCACTTGCACACTCTATGAGCATCAGAACCCCCCCCAATCCCAATCACCTCAGGAAAGTAAAGCTGACACCCATGGACATACATGTGCTTCCTGGATATCCATTTTGCCTCTTCACTCTTCAAGCAGCTATATTTCATGTAAACCATGTACAGAGAATTTGTACAGAGTGTGTAAAGTAGGAGAAATTCCTAAGTATGACTTCTAAATTGTCCATTATTGAAGGACATGATGTCCGTGAGGTATTCGCCATCCCTCCATTATCCTCAGCTGTGATGCACGTTACCTACGCAGGCTTCGCTGTGCCTCTTTAAGTAAACTATCAAAATCCATGGAGTCATATTTGCTCTTGGTGGAAGCAGGATCAAAATCATCTGAGTTTGAGTCTGAAACCAAAAAATGCAGAGGTGAGCTAAGAGTCTCACAAATTCCACTGACGCTTCCCTCTCCAACAAATAATTCCTCGTAAGGCTTGCAGTTTGTTTTTCATACCAGCAACAATGCATCAGTGAGCAAATTCACATATCTCTATGATATGACAGGGTGCTATAATCAAAACTCTGGGTAGTAGAGAAGTTTTGTGCAAAAAAGGAGTTTTCTAATAAAATGATAGCTTGAAGAAGGATTGATTAAAATCATAGATAAAGAGCTACGCAATACAATAAACTGAGACTCAGGAGTGCTAGGTTTTATTCCAGATGTGGCAACTATCCTTATGGGATAAGTCACTTTATCTTTCCATGTTTTTTTGTTCATTTTGTCTATTTAGACCATCAGCTCTTCAAGGCAGAGATTGTGGCTTTGTACAGAATGTAAGAATGACCAGACTGGATGATCCAGACTGGATGAGACCAAAGGCCCACTTAGCCCAATATCCTGTCTTCTGACAGGGACCAATGCCAAGTACTTCAATGGAAATGAATAGAACAGGGCAATCATTGAGTGATCCATTCCCCCATCATCCAGTCCCAGCATCTGGCAGCTGGAGACCTCAGCTGAGGTCTTTTAGATGTGACTGTAATACAAATGATGATAATATGGTTATCAAACTGATTTGATTGGGTCCCCCTTCTTTGTGTCACTAGCCATTCACTGCCCCCAAGAATGTATGCCAACATCCAGCTCTGAAGGTAGAGCGGACCACAGTGGCTGCTGGTCAGGCACCCAGTTCTGAAGACAGCATGGTACCAGCAGCACATAAGTAAGGTTGGCACTGTGAAAAGCAATATTCGTCCATATCACTTCCCAGAGCAGACCTAGAAGTAAGCGTGAAAGAGTGCAAAGTGAGGGAAGCAACGTGAAAAGAGATTTGTCATAACTTTTCACAGCAAACTTAGTGTGAAAGGAAAAATTGAGCCCTAGCTGTCAGCCCCAGGACAGCCGGGGCCCCTCTGTCTCTTTTATCCCTACCTCCTGAGTGTGCCCAGCCCTTCCGCAAACATCACTCTGGGATGCATTAGCAGGAACATTGTAAGTAAGAAATGAAATGTAATTCTTATCTCCACTCTGCACTGATTAGGCCTCAGTTGGACTAGTGTGTTCAGTTCTGGGCATCCCATTTCAGGAAAGAAAGAAAAAAAATGGGAAAAAATCTAAAGAAGAACAACAAAAATTAATAAAGATCTGGAAAACATGACATATGAGGGAAGAAAGAAAGAACTGGGTTAAGTCTGGAAACGAGAACACTGAGAGGAGACATGATAAAAGTTTAAGTACCTAAAAGGATGTTAAGAGGAGGAGGTAGAAAAATTATTCTCCTTAACCTTTGATGACAGGACAAGAAGCAATGGGCTTAAAATTGAGGTAAGGGAGGTTTAAGTTGGATATTAGGAAAAACTATCTGGGTGGTTAAGCACCAGAATAAATTGCCTAAAGAGGTTGTTGAATGTCCATCATAGGAGATTTTTAAGAGCAGTTTAGACAAACACCTGTCAGGGATGATCTAGATCGGGGTAGGCAAATTCCGGTCCACAGGATTAATCCCTGGTGGGCCCCCACCTCTATGTTTATCTGTGTCGCTGTAGGTATTGGACGATCACAGCTCTCGTTGGCTGCAAATCGCCATTTGTGGCCAATGCAAGCAGTAGGAAACCGCAAGTGTCCCTGATTGGTAAGCTGCGATTGTCCAATATCTGCAGAGGTACAGGTAAATATAGCTGCCATTTTTTATTGCCCATACCTGGTGTAGATGATGCTCGGTCCTGCCAGGAATACAGAGTACTGGACTTGACCTCTTGAGGTCCCTTCCAGTCCTATAATTCCATGAGCCACCCAAGGGTGATAGCCAGAGCTCTTAAAAAAATACATATAGCTCACACATATCTAGACAAATTCCCAAACCTGCCTGGGAATGCCTACCCCAGTTTGAAAACCACTGGTCTCTCCTTCTATGTTCACCACTTTTACAACAATATGAAACATTTTGGAGAAAGTATGTCTTGTGAAGTATCATTTGAAATGTCCTAATCTGCTGAACATTATTGTCCTGGTAAAATATGTGTATCAATATTATGTATCCTTGCTGTAACATGCAGATAAGGAGTGGATGAGAAAGGCACCCCAAACTAGAGAATTAAGGAGAAACAGCTTTTTAACAGTTCAGATTACAATGATTAAACAAATATTAAGTGTGCGTTTTGGAGGTAACCTACACAGTGTGACTAAGACGATATAGAGATTCAAACATAATTCTAGTCATGTTAATTCAATGAGGCCAGTCTCTTGTAGGAAAATCATGCATGTGGTTATATTCATGCAAAAGTGGGACATTAACACATTGAGGAGGTTTCAGGCATTTCATTTCAGACACATAGAATCACAGAACCATAGAGCTGGAAGAGACCTCAGAAGGTCATCAAGTCTAGGCAGGACCAATCCCAACTAAATCAACCCAGCCAGGGCTTTGTCAAGCTGAGACTTAAAAATCTCTAGGGATGGAGACTTCACTACTTCCCTAGGTAACCCATTTCAGTGCTTCACCACTCTTCTAGTGAAATAGTTTTTCCCAATATCCAACCTGGACCTCTCCCACCACAACTTGAGACCATTGTTCCTTGTTCTGCCATCCGTTACTACTGAGAACAGCCTTTCTCCAGCCTCTTCTTATTTAATTCTTATTTATAATTGTCATTATTTAACACTGACAATTCCTGGTTCTTGCATTAATGCTACACTACTTATATGATAATCATTCTTAACACCTTAGGTTGAATCATGAGATATTTTTACATGACTAGACAATGCACATTACAAGTCCTTTTGACTTTGAAATTAGACCTCATCCTAGAAATGCAAAAGTTCTGACCACTTCAAAAGTAGCTCCCAGTATTTTTTTTGTTGTGGTTCTGTAGATCAGATGTTCAAACCATTGTTGATTTATTGCCTCTGCCCTTTTATGGACTCATGAATTTAAAAGTTCACTCCATCATTTCCCTATGTCTGATACACAGTCTCTGAAATTCAGAGAGAGCAATCTGAAGTGGAGAGAGGCACAGGCTGCCAGCAATACAAAGCAAAGGTGTTCAGCTCAGAAATACTCAAAGGATCCCACTCAATATAGCAAGATCTTCAAGGGCCAACAGTCAATGATGAATAATGTTCAAGAGGGTCCCCGTCAGGAAGCTTATTTTAAACCCCAGATGTATTGAGATACTAGGTACACCTCTGGCTTCATCACTGCAGAAGATATGTCAAACCAAGTCAAGACTTCAATCTGTCTTTGCTGTTTTATCAGCCAACATTTGAACAAATGACTTGCCACCTTTTATATTTTCATCATCAGTCCTATATCTCTTCAGCAGGCAGCTGCCTTTTCCCAGCTTTACACTATCTATTTAGCAAGTGAAGTGAATTATAGCATATTCATTGTGAACAATGCATATCACTTTTATCATTTACTCTGAGAAGACATCAATTGGTTAGAAAAAATATATTTGTATTCACTTCTTGCTTCATTCAAAGCCAAGGGCAGCTCATACAAGATTTCATTAGCCCTGTGTTACAGGGTTATGTAGAGATTTTAATGATTGTGGTCATTAATTCATAAAAACACAATAACCAATTAATGAAGGTACTGTAATAACATGTCCCTTGGGATTTTTTGTCAGAAAAGGATATCTACTATACCTTAATTCTATTTGGACAGTTACAAGCTAAGACTTAATATTTAGTGAATAATCTGCATTTTAAAAGCCCACTAAAATAGGATGTTTGTATGTATAATGTATATATGCATGATAGCATATTTCAGAGCCAATTTTCTGGTGTATCTATCTGGCCTCTGCATGTGCACACACAAACAGCTGCACACACACTTCAAACTGTTCCACTTACGAGAAGCAGCACTGGAGGAGCAGCTCCTGCTCTCCTGGCCAAGTCCTGAGTCACAGTCTGAACAGTGGAGGAAACTGAGGTCTTACACCCAGCAAGAGCCAATATCAGCAAGGGCTGTGGCAACTTAACCGTATGTGCTTGCAATTAGAAGATAAGCACTGGCACAGGGCATGCCAAGGAAGAGGGTCAATTCTCCATCAGTTGGAGACCCTATAATCAAGATTGTAAAAGAGGTGTTCCAGTTCCATCACCAGGCCCACTGACAGGGTGGAGCAAAGGGGGCAACTGTCTTGGGGCCCGGAGATTCAAAAGGGCCTAGAGCTTATGGCTGCCACCAATACAGCAGCAGTTGGAGTCCCGGGCCCCTTTGAATTGCTGTCAAAGCACCAATCTGCACAGCTCTGAGAGCTAGGGGTGCGCACCGCGATCTGCGCAGCACTAAGGGCTGACTGCCAGAGGCCCTATCCCTTCTACTTGAGTTCCCACCCCTTCTGGGGGTACGGAGCCACTCCGCACACACACACACCTTGCCTTAGGGCCCAGTCTCCATCACAAACTGAGGCTTAATGCAGGAATCATAGGGTGAAATCTCTGACCTGTGATCTGCAAGGGGTCATCGTGTATGATCATAATTGTCCTTTCTGGCTTTAAAACATACGGGCATGTCTGTGCTTCAGTACAGCACCCAGAGATGGCCTAGATCAACTGAGTTGGACTTGTGGGGCATAGGCTGCAGGGCTATAATACTGTAGATGCTTTGGCTTGGGCTCTGGTTCTGGACACTTGCAACTTGCCGGATGCCAAAGCCCCAGCTCCAGTACAAGCCCAAATAGCTACACTGTAATTTTATAGCCCCACAAGCCCAAGTTAGCTGGCATGAATTTATGTACTATTCTTTTGCAATATATCTAGCATAAGCCAGCTGATGGTGTTTTATTGCACTGTTGATATACCCTATGAGTCTGTAGTCCTTGTCTCCAGCTAGTTCTACATTACTACCTCCTAAACACCTTAAAGGGCAAGAATCATAAGTAAGTTTATTTTCGTGAGGACACTACCATTATATCTATTTACGGATCATATAATTACATCCAGTATCAGCATGATGAAGATTTTACATTACAGAGTATAATAAAGCATGCAGAAAGTTTCCAGAGTATGTCATTTTGCTGTGGCAATATTTTCCATAAGGGCCATTGATTTCCATACCAATATAGATAAGCTGCAAATGAATGGTACATAAACTCTAAGAATGCCTGACACTCAGCCATTAGACAAATTTGTAGCTTTTACACTTGCTTTCGCCAAATAAGCAGAAGCCATCTGCCTTTAAAAACAACAATTAAATATAATAGCTAGGAACAAAAACCAAACCCTGGCGTATGTGTTTCCTTTTGATCTCTATATCAAGTACTCACATTTCATACACAGCAAAATACTTACCTAGGTCTGCATAGTTAGACTTGCAAAACTGCTTGCGTCCACAAAAGTACAACTCAAAGTCAGGTTCATTTGACCTGCGTAAAGTGTATCCATTTTCAAGAGCAGCAAACGCATCACAAGTATAGCGGTAGGTGATGAAACCATAGCTGTCTCTGTAATTGAAAAATACAATTGTGAAGAAAAGTTAAAAAGCGTTAATGCACATCAACATAACCCTTTCCCGAAAGCAGGAACTTACTGGTGCTAGTGTAGTGCAAATGCCAAACCTACTGCATCCATTTATCAGCATGATTGTCCTGTCATGCAGCTAAATACTTATTTCTGGGACAGGAAATCTCAACTAGCAACATTAATAAATAAGGCTGAAAGAAAATAAATAAGGTTTTGAACTCAGCATGTCATCTGCCACAGCACTTACACTGGTAACACCCATATCAGTGATCTTACTGTCATAAGTTTTTTTTTAACATAGGGCAGCTTCTAAACAAGAAATAGTCTTTAAAGTTCTTACCCATCATCCCGCAGATTGACTGTGCACTCCTCAATTTCACCAAAAACTTCAAACCGGTCCCTCAGTTCTGTTCGGGTGGTATCAGCTCTGATTTTACCCACAAAAATCACACGACGTTCCTCCTGTTGAGAAGGGAGGAAGAAGAAGAGAGACTTTTTATGATAGGTGCAGTCCAGATGAGGTATATTTACATATATAAGGGTATTCTTGGGCTGCAAAATGATGGCAGCATAGTTAGAGATGGAAAGACCTACTAAATCCATTACCCTGCCAACAGTAATATTGTTCTCTGAAGGACATAGTAGATACCTAAATAATATAAATACACTTGACAAGTAGTGTGGTCCAGGTGACAGACATCTCTCTATGCCTCTGCTCTACTACAGTCCTCTGTCTGCTTGTCCATTTGAACTGTAAGCTCTTTAGGGCAGGGACTTTCTTTTATTATGTGTCTGTACCACATCAAACAGACCCCGTCTCAACGGGGGGCAGGAGTTATACTAAAAACAAATAAACTTCACAATAATACAAATACATTCTAAACTCTTAAAAAGCAGACCTATCTAGTCAGCATCGCCACCACATATAGTTTTTAGTGATTTAAAACTTCAAAATGAAGGAAGACCTGTTCTCAGCATGACAGACAATTTCTAATTACGTGAGTGGTTTCTTTGTGGAAGCAAAACAACACATCTCTTGTAGTTACAGTTACATTTTTGGCTTATTAGCAAAAATGTTGAAACATTCTTATTGAATTGTTCAATTTTGCAGGCACTGATGCTGACCAGCATGTTGTCCTTTGATACTTGGAACAAAATTACTTTTTAAAGTACAGACTCCAGAGGTAGGTCTGTATCATAGCCCCCAAATGAAAATCCATGACAGAGTGACCAAGCCTAGGGAACTCTGGGAGTTCCACTTGATGGATGTGCTGACCAATGCTTCATTCAGGACAGGGGGAATTAGCAAGTTGCAGACAATGACAGGTGGAAAGAGACTGCCAAGGTGCACAGATCCCAAAGTCCACAGGGCAAAGAAGAACGAGCCCCACAGCTTCTCCTAGGCAGCACAGTTCTTTGAAGAACTCCTTTAGTGGACATGGACCAGGACCTCACTGTGCCAGACACTGTCCAAACACAGTAACGATGGTCCCTGCTCTGTAGAGCTTACAATGTAAGTATAAAACATGATAGAATAGACAGCGATAGACAGACAGATGGTGGAGTACAAGGAAACAATGAAACAGTATTAACCCAGCAAGACAGGCCAAGGTATCTCCACAACAGTAGCCTCACCATCATCAAGTTTTTCCTGTTGGCTCTTCTCACCTACATATCTATATCCAATATTCTGTCCCAGAACCAATTCTCTGCTAAAGATTGGCACAGCTCTACTGGCTAATGGAGCACCACCAGTTTATACCAGTAGAGAATTTGACAGCAAAGCAGGACAAAGAATTTAATGCAGCTAAAAGAAGCATTAACTTGCTCGTACATAACCAGGGAATTATGAGGAGATCACTCTAACAACAACAGCTGCTTCTTGGTCCCATCCTCAACTTCCAACTCCAGGATATCACACCCAGATCCACGGCCATGTAGATGAGGGAGGAATGAACAGAGGGTGTTTCAACATGGTTGGGCAGGAGGAAACACAGACCCACAAACTTTAAAAACAGAAAAGTCTGCATATGCACAATAATTACTTTTCAGAATGTCTTACCAAATCGAGAGTGTAACCTCACTGAAACACTGGATAAGAAACAATTCCATTGACAGTCGCTATTGAACCTAAATGACTGGCCATATGGAGCATAACATAACATAGCAAACTGACTAATGCACTTCAGCTGAGATACATTACAGGTTTTTTTACTTGAAATGTAGTAACACACACTGATGCTGAAATTAGTACAGAACAATGTAATGGAAATAACCATTGCACATACTTCCATGAGACTGAGTAAAGACTCACATGCAGGGTTATTTGTTTTGTTTTATACTTTTTGATCCTTTATCTGTAGGATAACTATAAAAAAACCTCCCAAAACTGAATAATTTAAAAAATCCTGCTAATGTACCATTAAGGGAATAAGTTAAACCTACAAAATTAAGGAAATTCAAATGTAAAGCTGAAATGTACCATATGCCCTTCAATATGTAGGCAAAAGAAGATGTTCTCATAACTGCTTGTTTAAAGGAGGTGCCATGATGTCTAAGTTTTAGTGAGAACCAGATTTGTTTCAGCATTGACATTGGGTTGGCTGGCTTTTGTTTATTTAAATGTGATTATAAGGAGATTATTTGCAATCTCCTCTTTAATAACATCTTTAATAACAGTAGCTACGCAAACATAGCAAGATGACAACATCCTCTTTTTGTTTTATAAAAGATAACGCTCACAAGTCCATATATTAGAGGAGATGATGTATGAACTGAGACACTGGAAAATTACAGAGAAAAAGTTCAGTCTCAAATGTAATGTGGACAGAGAGAAATGTGAAGAAAACTCTGGGAAACACTACCAAGCTTTTCACCCCAAGTCTGCAGATCATTTACCTTGCATCACAAGCTCAGAGCATGGTTCAACGATTTGCTGGGTACATGAAGAAATGACCTGCTAACCTCCTCTGGCCCAACATTCTTGTCCTTCTTTTGATTTAAGATTGCCTTCCTGCTTTTTTTTCCTGTCCTAGCTTACTACTGACAATGTGAGTAGGAAAACTTGTATATCTATAAATAAAATGTATAGCTTCAGATTTAAAAAGGTAACAAGGACAGCATGCCTACTATGACCACCATTCCTGTTCTCTTTGCCTCCTGGGCTGCTGCTGAGTGACTTCTGGGCACTGTGTTTACCAAAGGCAATAGCGCTAGAGAAAGCCATACTCAGACATGTCTCTCCCTACCATTTCTTCTTCCCCTCTGAACATTGCTGGCATGCTTGCAGCAGTGCACTGGGAAAAGCTCATGCAATGTTGATCATTGCATCCTTCCGAGATGGTCCATGTTTGCCCTGCATTATTGGGAAAATGATCCTAGGGTATGTCCAGGATGCAGTTTTCTGAAACCTATATGCTACATCATCCAGTATATGTCAAGCTGCTACACAAACTCAGGTAGTATCATAGCAGACCAAATGGCAAATATGAACACTTTCCACCATTTTCTGGGCTGTCTGAAGGATCTGCTGATTCCCCAAGAGTGGGTGGAAAGTAAGTTACAACTCTATCACTACCCTGCTTCCCATGATGAGTGATCTGCAAATCAGTTTTAGCACAAGCTAATAAAGGAGGTCATCTTTATAGCTGGAGGCAAAGCTCCCACTGGAAAGTGAAGTGGGAATGGTTAGATTGAGAAATTAAAAAGGAAAAAAAAGTTGGGGAAAAGCTCAACCTTCTTCCAACCTAAGCAGGGTGACCAGGGAGACCTGCTTTGGAAAGTGAATCACCAGAAAATGCTGCTTGTGGGGAAACAAGTGTGGCAAAAATAAAAGCAGGAAGACTTGAAAAGAAAAAGTGTAACATGTATTTTTGAATTTCCATATTTGCAATGATCCTACAATACACTTAGGTGAACAACTAGACAGTGGGCAAAAAATGGTGATTTTTCATGGCATGCACCCAGTAAAACTCATGACGTATGTAATTCGTTCTGTGTTTGTACAGTGCCTAGTGCAATGAGATAGAGCCACTAGGTGCTACTGCGGTACGATAATAAAACAAAACAATGGAAAATCATGGAGACAAAACAAATTGTGAACCTCTCTCCACTGGGGATTTATTCACTTTTTGACAGTGGTTGGTGTGTTTTAAAGAAGTCAAATATTCATTTCTAAAAAAGGATCTTTCTCTTGCCTTCATTTTGTAAAGCAATATATGTGATAAATTATGCTTTCCATTGTATTCTCCCAGTGCATTACCTTCCTGTCTCTGTAAGTTCTCTGGGACAGGAACTCTCCTGAGATTTGAATCATGTCCACTGTCCGCACTTAAGCAATGAGAACTAATGATGTTGAGAATAATTTTCTTGTTTCATGTTTTAAAGGGATTTTTTATTACCCTGGGCACATCTAAACTACTTTTTTTTTTTGAAAGAGGATATGCAAACTTCCAATCTCACTTTCGAAAGAAGATCTTTTGAAAGTGAAAGTAGTTTGGACGTGGTTTTTTTGGGGAAAAAACCCTTTTTCGAAAAACCCTTGTAAACTTCATTTTTTAAGGAAGAGCAGTTTTTCCCGAAAAAAACCCGCCCATACTACTTTCACTTTCAAAAGATCCTCTTTCAAAAATTCTACGTAGTCTAGACATAGCCCCTGATTCCTTGCCTGCAGATTGTACAGGCTGCAAATGAAGTGAGACTGAAATTTCTACAGAAGATCACCATAGCAGCAGCAGAAGATATATGAATGCTAGGTTGCTTGCTAGGTTGCTAATCACATGGTTTAGCCTTTTGGTTCTAAGGCATCACTTCAGTGGTGCATCAAGAGCTGCTGGAACATCAATGGGTATCAGTCCTCCTAGAGCAGAAATGCTCTGAAGGCGGCTCTGTGTTCCATCACACCTGCAGCTCTAAAGCCTTCTCCAGCTTCCTCTGCAGTATAGCGAGGCCTCTAGAGCACCACTGCTCTTAAGCCTTTGCCTTTTGGCTATTTCTTCCCCTTTCACTGGATACATAAAACTTCCTCCCACCACGTGCTGGACAGCACACTGTGGTGATGCCATTCTGGGGGGTTTTTTGTTTGTTTTTTGGTTTTTGCCAATACAATGTCTCTTCTGTGACATTCACCCACCTGCTAATTGCTCTTGCTACTTAAAACATTACAACCCTGACCGCAGATTCCAGGAATGAAAAGCGGTAATTCTCATTCTGAAACCACCGTTTGGGAAGTATTAGACATGCAGGAATACAGGCAGTGGTAGCAAAAGCCTCAGCAGCAGCTCAGAAATTACCTGCAGCTGCTCAGATCAGACACTCCTGAATCTTCATTGCACATCCCTTGTTTTGGTTCGGAGTCTTAGTTCCTACAAAGTCCTGTATTGTCTGTCTCAGGGTACCTCTGCATTGCAGCCAAAGGTCTGATTTGCAGCTTGCATAGACATACTAGTGCTAGTTGTAGCAATGAGGATATGGTGGCACACTCTTCACCGCAGGCTGCACAACCCTGCCTGACCCGCACTCCCAGCCTTCCTACACTACATACTCGCACTGACAGCCAGCACTGAAACCCACACCACTGTGTCCTCACTGCTGTTTTTAGAGGTCTTACCAGTGTTTAATAATGAAAGAGGTCCCGGAGCTCAAGCAATTTTTTTTACCTTCATAACAGATGCAGCAAGCCTAGAGTTGCTGGGGCTATGCGTTGCCAAACCTGGCAATTAAGTACTGGATCTAGCTCGAGGATAACTAGTACAGGTTGCTATGTGAGCTGCAAATTGCACCCTTGGATGCAATGGAATGTACCCTTTGAGTTTTGCCTCAAATGTCATGATGGAGATGTCTTTATTGTGATGACTTAGAGAGCTGGCTCTTAGCATTACTTTGAGATTTGGATAAATATTGTTGGCTAACGAGGACTTCAGCTGTTGTTCTATGAACATATACACATACATACAGAGAACAATTCTGACCCCACTGAAGTTACTGGGAGTTTCAGATCTCACCCCAGGTATATGAAACATATTCACCAAGCATATCATTACACAACTCCCTAGAATACCTCTTTGCACAATAGCAATAATAAAACTATTCAACTCCATTTAAAAACCACTTATTGTCTCAGGCCACCATTTTCACACTCAATTGCCTAAAATTAATAGTTAAATTGGTATTGAGGCACCCAAATAAGTAGCCTCATTTTGAGGAGGTTGACTTCCAATTAATGTCAAAGGGAGTTGAGGGGGCCTCTGCTTTTGAACATTAAACCACTTTTATTCAGATGGTCAGACATGAATTTAGGGGCCTACTTTTAGGCATCCATGTTTGAAAATGTTGGCCTAGAGTTTTAGTCAGTCTCAACCTGACCTCAGTTTCTGCATGACTAGATTGAATGGACAACCACCGAAACAGTCACCTCACAGGACTACAAACATACATCTAGATTTTGGAAACATGTATTTTTGGTCAGTATTTTGTGACTAAAATACACATTTGCAACTTCCAATATGCTAACTGCATGTATAAATTGCTGGCTATGTGCAATCAGAAGGCATTTATGCACATTTGGCTTTGACAGATTTAATTATCCAATTCAGATATCTACCCTTGCCTTCTGGATGCATTTATGTTGCTGTATCATTTAGCTGACTCTGTCTGGGCTTAGTTCAATTATACCTACTGCTATCCAGTCCTGTGCAACCTCCCACCTTTGCCCACTTCTGCAGTTAGCTCCTGAATCACTCTGTGTCCCTGTGTCTCTTGTGAAGAAAAGAAACCTGTACAATCCAACCTCAGTGGCCTGAGACTGTGGTGGGGCCTAACACTGCAGGAATTCATGTATATACAGAACACACAGATCAGTCCTTCCAGAGTGAAAGCAGAGTCAAAGAGAAGTTGGGGAAACTTCATAAGATGGAGGACAAAGCAATCTAAATGAGAGGGTGGGTGAGAAGAGTGTCCCAAGGGAAGAATATGAAGAAGAGATTGTTGTTGTTGAAGATGCAATGAGGAGAGTCTTTCAAGAGAGAAGATGTGGGGAAAAAAGAGCTCTCTCAGAAGAGGAGCATTGGAGAGGGGGACAGAGAGACCCAATGTAAAACCCTGGTTCACTGAAGTCAACAGATATTTTGTCATTGACTTCACCGTGAAAGGATTTCACCCCCAGTGCTCATTCATACAGAGCAGACCTGCTTTGATTTTATATAGATTTTAAAAAAAGAATGCTTATGATAGCAAAAAAACCCCAATATGATTTCAACTCTTCTGTTGCAACATACACAAGGGCTCAATGTTTTTATTATGCTGCATTTATTGGTATTTTTACAGTATATAATTTGCCACACTGCTAAATTATGTAAATACTGATTTATGGATAAATACACAGCAGGTGCTTGCTTTTTAATGGAGTTGTGGTTATGAAATGTCTAAAACTCTTCTAACATACAGGAAATGCAGCTGGAGAGACCTTGATTTTGTTTTCATTTTTATTCTCCCTCACCCCGTCCTTACTGTAACCTTCCACAGCCGCCTCACTTTTACTTGACTGGCTATGAGAGAACAAAGGCGTTTGCAGCTTGAAGTTATGAATATATTTTTATGTACTCAGTTGCATGATTCTGTACTATTTATATCAATGAGTACAGTAACTGAAATTGAGGTAACATTACATATTTCTGAGGGAACTATATTTGGGTCTCCAATGAGCACTGTACCTAACAAAGAAGGTCAGGTGAGAGTTACAGCTACTGAAAGTTAGGCTTTGTCTACACTTCTAAAATTGAAGTGCAGCTGCAACAGTGTTTAAAATGAAAGTGTGGCCAGTCAGGAGCAATGGGAGAGAGCTCTTCCAGTGCTCTAGGTAAATTACTTCCATGAGGGGATTATCTAACAGTGCTGGGGGCCCGTTTACACTGGCGCTTCACAGTAGTGTAGCTTACTGAGATCACTGTTTTTTCACACTGTTGAGCCAGAAAGTTGTAGTGCAAGTAAAAGTGGAAGTGCAGGCTTAGCATACAACCCTGATATTTTACGAAAGAGTAACAACAGCCAGTTCTTAAGGAGACTGATCTAGGCTGAAGTCAGTGGGCTCTGGATCAGACCTTGAGAGCACTTTTCATCCACAGATCTCAAAGCGCTTTGCAAAAGATATTTTACAGCCAGCAAACACTTTATAGCACAGAAAATGGAAGTGATTTCCCCACGGTCGCCAGCAGTAGTAGAGCTGGAAATAGAATCCAGGCCCCCTTTGTTCCTTTCCAGTACTCTAGTCACTAACCCACACTGCAGAGGGGAAGGAACTTAAATTACTTACATATACTGTACTATCACAACCTGCCCCCATTCAGGGGCTGGGCCTCAGGGCAGGGCACGGGGCATGTTGCGATACAACAGTACCGATAAGAAAATGAAGTGTGGGGTGGAGTGCAAGGGGTTCAGAATTTTGGGGCATGGAGTGGTGCAGGAGTCAGCCACACAGGTGCCAATTCTGTACCCGACCCCCTGGCAGGAGTGGAGCTAAGCAATGTGGCCAGATGGGAGCTGCTGCCAGCTCCTTCCCGTAGCCCAGCTGGAAGCGTGCATGCCTTCCCTACAGTGCACCCCCAGCCGACCCCTTAAAATCACCTGCCTGCCTCCTGCAGAGCAGCACGCCGTAGCTGGCTTTTGCCAGAGTGCAGTCTGTTCTTACTGGAGTGGTGCACTAGGTTGCACCTCCTTACTTTCACCTCTGCCACACTGCTACCCTTCATTGCAGTTTTTGTGGCCTGAGCTCAATATTTAAGGCCCTCACAAGTGTCAGTGCAACAGTCAGTTAAATGAGTAAAGTGTCTGACACAAAGCCACTGAAAACAATGGAGCTACTTTCATTGACTTTAATGAGCTTTGGATCAGGTCCTAGAAAAGTGCTATGGAAACTAAGAGCCCAAACTGGGCACATAGAATAAAGCAGAGTAACTGGAGGGGCAGGATATGGCAGAGCAGTAGGAAAAAGGCAGAATGGAAAGAACAGGAGAATGAGTAGAAAAGTAGGGGACACTAAAACAGACCACCAAAAGAAGAGGACAGCGGAGCCATGGGGAAATGCCAGGCTGAAAGCAGCCCCGCATTTAGTTTTATAAAGACTATCATACAATGACAGCATGGAACCAAATAAGACAGCCACTGCCCTTCCCTACAGGAGCCAACCTACTCCTCTACTATTACAATACTGCTACTGATCTCAGCAACAGCACTGTTTCCCTCGCACCATGTGCCTGGTGCTACTAGGATAGAAAAGAAAACCCCACTGCATCAGGTGTTTTGAAGACTTTGAAAAAAAGTGTAATTAAACAGCACTTGTTCATTAGAAAAGGGCCAGTTTTAATGGCTGCTATAAAATCTCTTAAATTTAACAATATCAGAGACAGAACATAGATCGAGATGGTGTGTTTGTCATTATGGGCCCATTTGCCCTCCCACAACAGAACTACACTTCAGGATTTCTAGGTTCAGTTTTAGAGTACTATGAAGAGACAAGTGTTAAGATGTGTACTTAATGACACCTATTATTACTTCTTGTGTAACAAACTGAAATGTTGGAGTACACACTTGTGTCATATTGTCGGTAAATGATACACTTTATCAGATGCTGCTTCTCTAATAAATTCACATATTTCCATGCATCTTTATGATGAATAGATGGGACCATTGCTTAATAATGCTACTTGTTATCTATGACAAAGCTTTGTGTATTAAAGTCTATTGGTTGACTATGACTAGATTTGAAATTTACAATTTGCAGTCCTTTAAAAAAATTGTACAGTCAAAGTGAAAATTTAAATTAAAACATATATTAGCCTAAGAGATCAGAAATATTAAAGAATGTGAGTGAAGAGATTATTGTGTGGATTTTGTTTGTTCTATTATGAAGGAAAAGAAAGAAGAAAGCTTTAGCTTTAGCTTTAGTAATCTACCCCCCTCAAAAACAAAACAAAACAACCCTCTTTCAGAATGAAAGTTATCTTCACATTGCTTACAATTGCTTTTTGTCTCTGCCTCTCCCTTTGTTTGGCCCTTTCAGATTCCCGTTTTTCATACTCTTTGCGGTATTCTTCCCTCTTCAGTCTTTCATGCTCATATTCTTCATAGCTGTCATATCTAGGAAATATAACTTAATCATTAAATCCTGAATGTGGAAAAGTAAAATGAATACTACGATTTCTGGAGCATCTAATTATCTCACAAGAACAAAATAAAAAGTGAGTCAAAAACAAACAAAACACGCTACCTGGGTCTACAACTATATGGTGATCTGGATCGTGATCTTGCATATAAAGGAGAACTTCTATATGCTCGGTGTCTGCAGTGGCTGGACTCATAATAGTAACAAGATCTGTAAGAAGGAAAACAAAAGGCTATTTGCTTTTGTCATTTAGTATAAGTCTGCTGACCAGTGTTCCCTGTAAGCTGTGTGTTTGTGCAGCCACTTAGGAGAGATTCCAATGCAGTCCAACTGATTAGCAGAGCACCCAAAGCTAGGTTTTGTATTTCTACTTGTTGTGCACATTCATACTTGCTGCGGAATGCATAAAATTATTCTGCACATAGACGGAAAAGACTAGAGGGAATATTGCTTTTGACACCATGTTTATAATATATGAGCCGACAATTTCTTTCAAGAAATCAGCTTGAAAAAGAGATGACTAAGAGGATATATGATAGAAGTCTATAAAATCATGACTGGTGTGGAAAAACTGAATAAAGAAGAGTTATTTACTCCTTCCACTAACTCAAGAACTAGAAATCACCAAATGACCATAATAGGTAGTAGGTAAACAAACAAAAGGAACAACTTCTTCACACAACACACAGTCAATCTATGGAACTCCTTGCCAGATGATGATGTAAAATCCAAGACTATAACAGGGTTCAAAAAAGAGCTAGATAAATTCATGGAGGACAGGTCCGCCAATGGCTGTTAGCCAGGATGGGAAGGAATAGTGTCCCTAGCCTGTTTCTCAGAGGCTGGATATGGATGACAGGAGAGGAATCACTAGATGATTGCCTGTTCTGTTCATTTCCTCTGGGGCACCTGTCAGCAGACAGGATACTTGACTAGATGGACCTTTGGTCTGACCCAGTATGGCCATTCTTAAATAATCAGTGAGATTTTTCTAGTGACAGTTGTGATCCCCTAGTTAGTGTAGGGGCCTTGGAGTGACGAATTTTGTTTTGTTTTGTTTTGCAGTGACCCCTATTGATGCTAAGACAGAGCACCAAGGCAGCCAGTGTGAATTTTATCTTGCATGGATTTCAATTAGTTTGACACACATTTGAAGACAATAGAGACAATTAGATCTAGTTGTGTTCCATTTCTGATCTGACTGTCTCGGCTACAGAGTGCTCAAAACAATGGCAAGTTTAAATCACAATGGCAACAAGCTTTTTGGTATTAATAATCTCAAAGACAGTAAGAGAAGCTGCTCTAGATTCAGCTGCTACTGAATGTATTTTCCTTCATGTCCATTATATTTACAAATGCATTTCGCAGACAGTACCTGGAAGAGGATCTGCTACATGGCGACCTTGATCTCGATTGGGAATATGGAGAACGGGAACAAGACCTGTGTTGAGGAAAGGACCTTGATCTAGAGCGTATCCTTTGGGATCTTTGAGAAAATAAGGATTTGGGTGGAGACAATGAATCTCTGCATGGAGAATTAAAAGAAGAGCAAGAAGGCGATACATCAAACAATGAATAGGCTTGTGTCCCATCCCAAGGGTAGCATAGTTTATCACTTTCATCTTCACTGTCATCAAAGAGGCCATCCATAGCTAGTCCCGACGTTATAAACATAGGTAGTTTGGAGAATTGTTCATTGCTATAATCACTGTCCCTCAATTCACTGGCCTTATCTGCCTTTTCATCAAAAACAGCTTGGCTGGGGTGACCAAAGTGCTTATTCAGTTCAGCCCGGATCTCCTGATCTTGGAGCTGTTTTCGGCTGTTAGACAGGGAACCCTGCTTACTTGCCTGTAAAGTGTCTTTCTTGTAATACTGGTCTTGTTCTAAAGAAGAACAAATCTGACACTGCCACACAGATGAAGAATCTTTAAATTCTTGTTGTCCAGAGTCCTGAAGTTCCTGCGATATTTTAATATGTATTTCGGTTTTCGAATTCACAGATTGACAGTAGTCATGGTCACCAAACAGCCGCAAATTTGGCCGTTTTGTCTTTCTCTCCTCATGGCCACTGGACAGGACTGTTGTCTTGCTAAGCTGTGCATACAGCTCAGACTGTTCTGGACTCTTCTTGATTGTGTTATTTCCTTGAGAACTGGAAGACTCACTGTAGCGGGGCTTTTTTAAGGGTGGTACAACAGTCTTGCATGATGACTTCAGTTTGGGTGAAGTCCTGAAAGGATTATCTTGGTTGGCTTTGTGAGGAGGGGTTGTAGGTGGAGTTAGGCCTAAAAAAAAGAAAGAGTTTTAAGAGAGGGGAAATGATTTTTCAGAAAACACAGGTGGTTCTTCTTTGAAAAAGAAATTAAACCAAGATTCCCTTTCCAATGCCTGAAAGGACTTGCTTTTTCTAGGGACCTCCATTACCATTAATTCACTTTACTAGGATTTTATACATCAGCAATAGTATTTAGAGTTTTGGATAACAATTCTAACAACATCAACACATTAGCAAATATTAACACATTGCCCTAAATTCTTCAACATTATTTCTGTCACTTCTTTTACAAGTGCATCTACTACTCACTTTAACATTATACATGTGTGTGTATTGCATGTGGATATATGGAGAGAGAGAGTCCTGCACTAATGTCAACCATACTTATTACATAAGATGTATGCTGAAGAAGTTACTTTTAGTTTTCACACAATTCCCGCCTCCCACAAATAAATCTGTCCTGAGGTCAAAGAAATTAACAGATGAAAACCTGGATGAAAGCAAATCTGGAAAAATGAAATGAATGCTACCAAAGGAACTTCTGTAATACACAGTGTACTAATGCAATGAACTACATCAACTATATAACTTGACTGCAATGATTCTGTCTCCACAGTTTATTAACTTAGTAAACCATTGCTAATGGTCTTGTAAGCATAACAAATACATTTTGCCCAAATATGTGGTTCTCCAGCAAAAAACCTAAGTGAACGGTAACAATAGATATTGAAATGAGTCATTCTATTTAGAATTAAATATTAGTGGAGTGTCATGAGGTGGAGAGACTGAAACTTACCTGAGTTAAATAAAGACTAGATAAATATCATGTCAATAACTACCAGGTTTTTTCTACAGCATAGTGATAATTCATTAAGTTATATTTCTAGATAGAGATGGAAATGTAACTATAACTAATCTTTAAAAAGCAGAGGGCCAAAGCTACATCCTACAGCTAATTTTACAATATTTCTGTGACGAGAAAGTGCATAGCTCTCAAAGTTTCCTTCAGACTTCATAAAAGGAAACATTCACATTACATAAAATGACAACTCTGTTCACAAATCTAGAATAGTAAATCGAAGCTCTTGTTCAAGAAAACATTACTATTCAGGAGAGCACTTCAGTACATGCTTAACTTAGCATGTATTTACATCTCATTGACTTTCCTATGACTTAATCATGTGCTTAAGGATAAGCATGTGCTTAAGTGCTTTCCTGATTCAGAGCCAGAGATAGGAAAAAATTGCAAAGAGAGAAAGAAAATACACACTACATTACCCAGTCTATCCCTTACACCGTCTCTGAAGTCAATGCAGTGTATTTTCTAACGCTGTCCAGACCAGTTTTAAAAATACCAAGCAATGGGCCTTCCATCACTTCCCCAGGAAGAATGCCCAGGGAATGTGAATATAGTTTGAGAAAATGCCTATTTAAAATATGACAGAGAGTTTCCTTTTGTTTTGTATTTTTAACCATACAATGGAGCTCAGCAGATCAATGCAAATGGAACATGTTTTATAGCAGTTTGCAGCAAAGAAGGAAAAGACTCCATCAATGCATAGTACTCTCTAAGGGACATAAATGGAGACTGGGAGTCCCACTGCATTAGCTGCAATGAATTTGCTCCAGAAAACAAACAAACAACAAACAGAACAACAATAACAAAAATCTAGGAAAGGCAAGACATGAATACTTGATGCAAAAGTAATGTCTGATTCTGTTTGAACATTTGAAAATAATGTTTACAAACTTTTCATGTGTACTAAGGACTTCCTCTTAGGTCATCAAGGTTAGTGAGTGCTAATACACAAACACTGACCCTCAAGTTAAATCTGCCTCAGACAAATGCCCAAATTATAAATTCAATACAACTATCTCCTTTAGTTCACATCTTCCATTTTTTTCCTCCTCTCTGCCTAACCCCCACCAAACTAGCTAACTGGCCAATCACATATTCATGCCAAATATTCCAGATGGGCTAATATCAGTTGGATAAATTGGAGAGAACAATTCCTTTTAACATTTTGCAACACCATTCCTAGATAAAAATAATGGCTCAGAATCAACAAATAATTAATAAGTAAATGCAGTTACTTTTGTTAAATCAAATTCACAAGGAACATTTTGTTTGCAAAATTAGATACCCCAGGAGTAACCCCATGGTTAGTTACTAAATTTTTACATTTATTTAAAAAGACAACCTAAAATGGCCTCTTCAGGAAGAATGACCAGGGAAAATATTTATCCCCATCACTAGTTGCTACTACTGTCAACATTTGAAATATTTACTTACTTTTGATTTTTAACCAAAACAAAAACTATTTATACTGTAGCATGCCAAATCAAATCTCTGCATGCTTCCTTTGTTAAACTGACTCTGTATGAACACTGGCTTTATGCACAATGTAACTGCTTTCAGCAGTTGTGATGCTGAGCCAACCACAAAGGAGACCAAGACTCGGTGTAGAGAAAAACCTGAAAATCCAGATGCTGAGCCTAGCTGTTGGAGTTTCTTTCACCTGCAAAACCAAGCTAGAAATATCCTGAGGAATGGTTTCCTCATGGCATTTTGGCACCTGTCCTGGTCTTGACAGAAGCAGAAGTGCACAAGGAAGCATTAATGAGAAAATAAATTGTTCAAAAAGTTCAATGGACATCTGAAATTTGCATAAAAGGTTTGTGTTTTAGTTTGCAGCAAAGCTTAGAGTTGGCTTTTTGTTTGGTCTATGTCAGTGCTGAATTCTCCACCCTAAGTCCCTCCCATGAACTGCATCCAAACAACTGAATTTTGAGAAAATTAATTCAGTACTTATTCATCATCAGTGTCACCTTTGCTCATTTTTACTCTCTAATCTTAATTTCACAACATGATCCTAAATCAGTAGTGCTAAAATATTCTTTGATTTTTGGATTATTTCATGCACACCGATTTCTCTGCAAACGTGTACATTTAAGTGTTGACAGTACAAGGTATATTCCGGGCTCTCTCTTGAACTTAGCAGGTTTTGACAGATTTATGTAAGGACAGATGGCCATTACAGGCTGAAGGCTGACAAGAGGCAGTTCAGAGCATTGTTAACACACTTGCACAAACTCTCAGCAGTGCAGCACTGTGCAGAATGTAATTCAGACTATAGCTTTTTTATTGCTGCCTATTTTCTTTTGTCAAAAGAGCCTGCTGTGCACAGCAACAAATGGCTGCCATTACCCAGAATGTAATGGGTGTCAGACAAATCACGTAACACAAACAATCAAGAGTATGTAGGTCATATTTCAACAGAGCACAACCTTAGCAATATTTATGATTACTGCATTGAAATGTGCTCTATAATAAACAAGTACCTCTACATCACTCACACTTATGTACTTCTGCACAGCAAATCTGTTAGAAGTGGTACATACGCTACAATCATCCCCTTAAACTGTCTTTTTTTAAAAAGTAAAAGGCAAGTATTTTTTTCATGACATACTATAAAACCATTTTCTTTGTAGGGACTTATCTTTAATTGAATGGCTTTGGTAAATGGTAACTTTGTACTTTGCTTCGCTTCATCTATATAGTATGAACTCGCTCAATGATCTCTGCTTTAAAACAGTGTATATGCCAAATCAGCACCGCTTCTTACATCTGTGTGACAACAGACCACATGTATGCCAGCTCTGTTAGCTCAGCGATCTGTTTTATAGAAAAGTCTCTGAGGACAGGAAGAAGTTTTCATAACACCTAGACACATTCCATGAACTGCAGTAAAGGAAACTTAGTAACTCATTTAGCTCGACTAGGTTGATCAGAATAAATTAGGGGAATATATTTACAGTAAATGTCAAATCTTGACTTTTTAAGACTCATTTACAATGCTGTTTCATATAGGCAGCAAAATCTAATGTTACTGTTAGCATTTAAATGTTTGATGATGCTTCTGCTTGTTGGTATATTTTTGGAGCCTTCACATCCTTCAGAAAATGCATCTCGATGAACTTTTGTACAAGCACACTGAGGTTCTGAGGGTTATTAAAAATGGATTCCTTTATACCTTATGA
This sequence comes from Pelochelys cantorii, assembly GCA_032595735.1. Taxonomy (NCBI): domain Eukaryota; kingdom Metazoa; phylum Chordata; order Testudines; family Trionychidae; genus Pelochelys; species Pelochelys cantorii. The sequence continues at coordinate 34,042,475 of CM064331.1, forward strand.
GTTTGAAAATGGGATTATCAAGAGAAACATTATTTAAGGCCACTTAAAGCACTGAATGCAAGATAATAGCCTGATTCAGTAGAATAATCAGTAGAGCTTTTGTACGGCACAAGACTGCAGAAGCCAGGAAAATATAATAAAATTAAATAGCCATCATATAATAAAAAACTACATGCTTGTTGAGCAGTCAGTTTAATCTTGTTGTCAGTACTACAGAGAATAAATATAGACCCTGAAAATATCTAATAATTTACTAGATTTTATTCCCTTTGGACTAATATTTCTCTTTCTCTGTCTCAAGTACCAGGAATCATTTTTGAGGCCAAACAAGTTTTTGCCTGGTAGAATTTAAGCATTTGTTCTGACAACCAAGAGGTTGCTCAGGTCTAGAGAAAGGTGAATACTGGAGTTTGCACAAATGCTTGTGATTTCCAAATCACTGTTCAATTTCTGTTCACACACACTTTTTGTCAGCTCTTCTGAGTGGCCAAATATTGACAATGAAAATTTGGTGAGTTTTTACTCATATACAAACAGGATTTTGGGTGTGAAGAAGTGTGAACATTATGCTGTTGTTCACTAAACCAGCTCTTAATGTACCTTACAGAATGGCTTTGGGCATTTGGGCAAATCAGGAGCCATGTTAGGAGGCAGGGAATATATGTGGAACCGAGAAAACCCTTGTTTAAAAAAAAACTAAACAAAAAAAAACCAACCCCAGCTTATGATCACTCATCATGAGCAGCAGTGGCCAGATACCAAGGCATAAGGACCAGCACCTGGGAACGACGGTCCTGTGCAACCACTTCTACTTAGCACATCTCCCCAAGCATGCTCCACCCAGTCACCTGATCCCCACCTCTGAAGTTAATGAAGGGCTGTTGACAGGAAGGAATTTGTCAATAATGATAATGCTGCAGGAAATTGGGGATAGGGGAGGGAGGACTCGGCCATTCAGCAGGGAGCCACACAAAGCAGAGAAATGGCTTACCACTGGGTGTTGCTTTTGCTTGGCAGGAAGGAGTCATGGATAAAAGAGAGCAAGGGCTTGCAGGGGTTGAGTGGTTCCTGAAGACAGACAGGGATGATCAAGAACCAGCAGCAGCCAAGGAGGAGGAAAAAGAACCTGCTTATGTAAGACTTTCAGCAGCTGGAGGGCTAACAACTGCAACAGCTTTACAAGCAAGAGGAGGCCGATCACTACTGAACCCTTCAGCGTCATGTTTACTTACTTCTGACCTATCTGAATGATACTGCAGAGGCAGGGACAGCTTGGCCTTCCCCTCCCCCCAGCAGAAGGGACTCTGCTGCTCTTTGCTGTTAATGCTGCTGGGGATGTCTCTCCTGTGGCTGGTAGCAGGGCCAGCTTTCGGAAGTGCAGGGCCCAATTCGAACCAAATTTTGGTTGAGCAAAAAAAAAAAAAAAACAAACACCCCAACCAACCCAGCACGCAAAGAAACAACTCACAGCCCCTTTAAATCCCCAGCTAAAGGGCAGAGTCCTGCCTTCCAGCCAAACCCAGGGGCCAACTCCCCCTCCCACAGCACGCCCGGCACACTTCCGGCTTTAGGGCGCGGGGACCTCTGCCTTTAGGGCGCGGGGCCCTTTTAGGCACGGGGCCCGATTCAGGGGAATCGGGCGAATCGGCCTAAAGCCGGCCCTGTCTCGTAGTACAGCTAGTCAGGCTGATTATGGGACTGTTTTGCTGGATATTGTTGCTCCTTCTCATGACAATCACAAGAGTCTCCCTGTGCTGCTTCTGCTGGGTCTACTGCTACTGCTACTGTGAGCCCAGCAGGTTTTTCCTTCTGCTCCGGGAATTGCTAGAAGGGATGGTGCTAGTACACCTGCATGGTCCTACTCCTGCTAAACAACTCCTGGGATATTTATAGCCCATGCTGGCTGATTGTACAGCTTTCTCCAGTTTCCATAAGCAGCTCTAAATCAACCCAGTTAAGCTTCAGCATGAGCCAATTTAACGCCACTGGCGCTGTGGCCGAAGACACCGCATGGGTCATTTGACCTCCTGTATTTACACTACACATTCCAGGAATCCCCAGCAGTGGTGGCCCGTCAATACAGGTGAACTAGGCGGGGTTGCCTAGGGCGCCAAGATAAACGGCCGTTGAGGGCTTTGGAGGTGGGGGCACCGATTGCGCGCCGATCGCGCGTTTCGCCTAGGGCGCCAGTTGCCGGCAGCTCGTCTAGGGCTGCTCCTGATCCCCAGTACTTTGTGGCATACATGTTCCTTTAAGAAACTATTTCAGGTCTTACAATTTAGAATGTGTGTAATATGATTAAGGGCAGAGAAGTTTACTGTTTCAGCCAGAAATCCACGTAGGGAGCTGTGATTTTATGTAGTAGTAGGACTTGATGTTTGTAGGCCATTTGGTGAATGTTCCAGGCTAAGAACCTCTTACACAATGTGTTGTCACTTATAAAAGGTCTTTTCCTTTTAACTTCCTGGAGTTATATGAAGCTTTAGGCAATACTGGAATTATAAAATGGAAATTATTTTTTCAGTTTTTGAAAGGGAAAAAAGTACATATCTGCATCCCCTTCCAAAACAAAATTTCATTCAGGTAAGAGAACAATTTTTCAATTCAGTTTTACATACATGCATCCAGAATGTAAGTGTACTCAACACTGATGGCTAGAATTGGGAATGCTTTTATTTATTTTTCTAACGTACAGTTAATTCATTGGTGAAGGACCAAAGGTTCTTTCAACAGAAAGATCAAGAGAGCTGCCACTTATACTAATATATTTTGTTCTTCAATAGTGCAAGCAACACTGCTAATCGTCTTTTCAGTTGGGCTGTGAGATCAAGGCAACTGCCATGTAAATTATAATAATCGGTACTAGTGATGTATAAACTGACTGAACAATGCAGTTATCTGGGTAGAATTTGGAGTTGTGCGTGTCTTTCTGTATACAATTGTGAAGTATAATTAAACATTATGGCTACTGTTATTTTTATTATTGGTTAGACCCTGACCCTGCAAAGACTGCCCCCTGGGATTGGTATCTCTTCCTTTTGTTTGACGTGCTTGTTTTTTGCTTTATGTACTTAGAATAGCAGGGCTGGGGTCTCCAGGCACTACCACGAGACATATAATAAATAAATAAGTGACTGGAAAATGGGTCACTTCCACCCACTACGTATGTACAAAAAGGCACAGATTAACACAACTGCTGAGTAATGGAACACACACACAAAGGTGGACAATTGGAAATAAAAGAGAAATAGCTGTGATGTGGCACCTGACAGTAGTGCTGCTAGGTAGTCTTCTATGTTGTCTGGAAGCCAAGGGCCAACTCAAAGACCAGTATTCCTTCTCTCTTTTCTGACCCCTTCCCTATCCCACTTATTAAATAACTAAAGTGACATAGTCTCCTGAAAAAAGGCAGGGTATATCTATGTGATAATGCTCGTATTCATGGAGCTTATCCTGCCAGTGCTACACATGGTTGCAGTACATGACTACAAAAAAAGTTAAAAAACAAGTGGTCCTGTAGCACCTTAGAGACTAACAAAAATTGTATAATATTATGAGGTTTCGTGGGTACAACCCACTTTTTCAGATGCATGGACTTTACTTTTCTCTGCTACACACAGAGATGAATCAGTGGAATGAACCTGGTAATACCAGAGCCATTCCAACTGTCATGACTTGTTGCACCATTACAAGGGCTCAGATCACACTGACTTCTTATTTATGGCCAAATTGGCCAATGTGAAGTGCAGGCTGCTGATTTCCTGAGCTGGAAGGGATGACAGCCTGCTCTTTGTGGAGCCTTTTCAACTATTTGCGTGGAACTTCATCATATCACCACTTCCTACATCAGATAGTAGCAGGAGAATCTAAGATGTTAACACGATGCTGTTTTGCCTCACAAAAGGTTAATGCTGTTCTGTAGTGACAATGAGGGTGGCTTCACTGGGCCTGAGCCTTTTTGGTGTTCACCTGGTTTCCATGAGTACACAGTGTTGTTCACTGTTGTTTTTTCTGGTTTTTCAAAGACATCTGATTTGCTTTATAAAGATGAGGTTCACTGGGAGCAGGGAAGGTGTCTTTTACAATATACAGAATCTTACTTCAAGGACTGGATTTAGTGACAAAAGATTCCTAAACATATAATTATACTCTTATGTGAATTATTAGGGGCTATGCCCTGTGCTGCCTGGGCACTATTCAGCTGAAATCAGAGGCCAGCAGCACACTATGGGGGAGCACTTTCCCTTTATCCACTTGTGGTACCCAGCCTGGGATGCTCCACCAAAAGAACCTTATGTGCGTTTTGTTGCCAAGAGCTCAAGTGTTACTATTCTAGCTTAGCGAGACAAGGTGGGTGTGGTAATATATTTTATTGGACAACGCTTGTCTTGAAAGCTTGTCTCTCTAACCAAAAGAAATTGGTCCAATAAAATATATTACCTCACCCACCTTATGTCTCTAATACCAACATGACTACAGCAACCCTGCATAGCATTCTAGTTTGATATCATAATTAGTTATTCTTATTTATTTGTATTGCATTACCATCTAGGAGCCTCAATTATGTACCATGACCCCGCTATACTAGGTGCTGTATAAACAAAGAACTGAAAGATGGTCTCCTGCCCCAAAAAACTTATTTCCTCACTTGAATAATGAGGAAGTAGGGCTGCAGATTAGCAAGATGCTGCAAGGAAGGCATTTATGCTTAAATAATGAGGCAGCTTCTGAAGAAGTGAAAGGAGGATTGTGTGTGTGCATAAGATCAATAGTCCAAAGTGCCTTTACAAACCTACAGCTAGATCCTCAACATGCATAAATCAGACTTTGACTTCAATGGAGCTATGCTGATTTGCACTAGCTGTGGATCTGAACTTAACAAAACACTTCTAAGTGTAAGAAAGTATACCTCAGCATCCACCCTTCTACATGTTGGTAAGTGAAATCCATTTCTACTACACTGTCTTTTAGTTTTGTGCTGCACAAGGATGCAACAGTCTCTCTAAACAATTCTGGTGCAGCTACACCCTGGATCTTGTGCTCATTTCTAAGCATCTAATTCCCAGGCAAACACTGGCAAACTGGAGAATATTCAGAGGAAAGCAACAGAAATTATCGGAGCTCTGGAAGAACGAATTTTTATGACAAAGCAAATGAGTTAAACATGTATACCTTGGTGAAATGTCCACTAAAGGGGAAAAAGACATAAGTCTACAAATATCTGAAGGAGGGAAACACCAGAGTGCATGGAAAGAATGACTGAGATAGTGCAAAGGAGGTATCAAGAGAGCTAGTGAGATGAAATTAAGACAAGGAAAGATTAAAGTGAACACCATGAAAATATTTCATTTAGGCTTTGGCATAGTGCCCCAAGGAAAAAGGAAGAAACCTTGTCATTTGTGGCATTTAAATCTAGAACAGACAAAAAGTAACACAGATGCAGTGAGGAAACACCTTACATTAGCATCAGACTGACACAATGATACAACTTTTCATCTGTAAACTCTATTATTCTGTGCTGTGGGATCTATATTTGAGATGCCCAGCAGTAAGCAAATCTGCGAGGGAATGGGAAAACATTCCTACAAAATGCTTTCATTCATATTTTTCCAGAAACCACGCTTTGCTTGTTAACTATGAGTCACAATTTTAAACATCTCATCTCAGGCAACGAGGCAAAAAGTCAATGCTAAACCATTAAAATTAATTTCTTGAAGAACATCTCTCTATACATTTCTTACTTAAAAGAAAAAGTCAGGTCTACAGAAAAAAGTCCACATTTCACATCTCTCACCTGCAGTTCCAGAGAGTTCCACACTTAAGGTTTGTTCAATAGTCTTGTTCTCAAATGGGGAACCCTTGGGATCACTGGAAGACAGGGCACATTTATAAAAACAAGCTGAAATGGAGTTGCTGTAGCCAAAATGTATTAAAACCCCCTCCTTTTTGTAAACTTTTACGTTTCTTAATACTTACTTTGGTGACTCAGGTGTCAAAGGAAGTGATAAACTTGTTGGTTTGGCTGAAGAAGGAAAAAAATTATTATGAAATATTGTGTGAAGACTCAGAAATTTATATTATCAGGGTTTTGTTTATATCAGTGCAGCAGTTCTACCTGAATCCATGAGGCTGAACAGGAGTTCAAGAAGGCACCTCAATATAGCTTAAGGTTTAATAAAAATGACATCCATTCTGACCCTTTATTATTGGCACTCAAAATTCCAACACTGATTTACATCAATTACTGAGCATTTGAAATATGGTATAAAGCTCAAATGCAAAGAATCTTTCAGGAAATTAAGTGGTACATGTTAACATCAATGGAGAAATTTACAGAATATGCTGTGAAAATGTTATCTCTTACAATGAATTTAAACTACAGTTCACGTTTTGTTTGGAAATGAGAGCAGCAGAATAGATACAAAGTAGCAGAACATTATGAATATTCAGTTGATTTTACTTCTACAGCATACATTTCTACATCCAACACTGAGATTAAGTTGTTTCTGTGAGGACAAGACCCAACCGGCTATAATCCACATTTTTGCAAGTTACTCTGCAAACTATGGCATGCCACAGATATAGTCACAGATGGCTTAAACTGAGATAAGTGTAAAACAAAGTTATAGATACAGAATACAACTCTTTTGAAATTTTTGTTTAGACCTATGTATACAGAAAACGAAGAAGATATTTTCAACTAGTTAAGCATTTTAATTGCTAATAAAGTGTTTAAAAATTTTTAAAAGTACTACTTGAAAATTTTAATATGCAGAATTGGATTTAGTTTTAAAGGCAGTGAGTGTTGTATCAAGAATAGGTACTGGGAGACTCTCCTGAAAACTAACTATTTTCAGCATTTTCCTGTCTACCACTCCTGCACTGCAGATCTCTTGTCTAGAACGTGACTCTTAAATAATCTGCATTCATTCCAAGTGTGGAATCCCCACTGACATAAAAGAATTTTACATGCAAATTAATTATTTTAGTAACCCCTTGAGTATTCCCAATGACACCTTTTTTAAAAAAACTCTACACCAATCCTCATGAGCTAGTTTTTTTTTTTCTTCTTCTCTAGAAATTCAAGAAGGACGATTAGACACATCTGTTCTCTTTCTTTGGAAGCACCAGGAACTGGCCACAGCCTGGGATAGGAAATTAACCTAAACAGCCCCCTTGCCTGATCCAGTATGGCCCAGGGGGCCAAAAGACTTTTCGGGCCCCTGGGCACAGTGTGGGGGTCCCCCGACTCTGAGCTCCAGAAGGGGCAGGGTTGGGGACAGTCAGATCTCAGCACTGCCGGCAGTGCACTATGCCCCAGTCCTTCATCTCCAGGCGGCCCTCAGAGCTGCTCAGAGTGTGCCACACAGCTCTCCAGAAGTGATTTAATGGGTCTGGGGGCAACTGCACCCCTTTGCCTACTCCCTTTCCTTTGGTGGGCCTGAGTATGGGTGCTGCTATGGACTAACTAATGAGCTACCATGAGATGAACAGATGTTTTTTAGACATGTTATGTAGGCACATACATATTTACTAGACAAATAAGTTCATTGAGATTTACCACAGTCCTCAAGGGCTAGCAACAGATTTAAATGGCTAAAAACATCAAGATATTTTCAACCATAGTGACAATGAGTAGAAACAGTTTTGTGGAATTATATCTACCTGTTAATGGAATAAAATCTACATAGCACATTGATGACTGAATGATACATTCAATAGGAAGTAAGTGCTTAAACATCCTCTGTGCTTTTGAAAAACCTTTTCCAAAGAGTTTCACAACAGGGAAAAGAAGGGAAGAGAAGTATAAAATAACAAATTTTTTTTACAGACTGGAAAACTGAGGCACAGTGACATTTTTTACAGACTGGAAAACTGAGCCACAGTGAGGGATATCTGGGACACAGGTGGAAACTGAATTCAGATACTAGTTCTCAGACCTGTGCTTTGAACCATAAATTTAAGCACATAGTGGCCAATTCTCAAACACCCCAAAACTCACCTAGCAAACTATGAACCACTATACATTATTAGTTTTGTGTGCTACTGAACTTAAATCTGAATACAAACTCTATGAAGAAACACCCACCCACACAACTGTGAGGAAATATTTACTCAATGCAATGTCAATGTTCTTTACTGGTTGTTTATTACAGCTTCTGATATCTATTTTATATTTAATGCCAATAAAGGTTCACATGGATTTGTTCCTCATTAAAAATATTCAGTTTTCAATTAATCAAGTTTTCTCATGGACAAATCCCATTGCAAAGCTCAGACAAGCTCAGCCTCATGGATTTGTGGACATTCATGTTGGTTCACAAAGAATTTAGGATAGTGACCCTAAAGGAAAATGTTATTTGACTCCCCCTCAGTGAGCTTCCCAGTCAACGTAAATTGAACTTGAAATAAAAAAGCAAACTCATGTTTATGGAAGGAGCAAAAAAAGACATTATCCAGCTTTGCTTAAATGTTTAAGCAAACTACTGCTGATTTGGGAATATGGGTTGAATTTGAAAGCTTGATATCACATTAATTTGTTGTTCAAGTTGAAAGTTTCACACATCTCTTATACTTATAGGCTGTGTCTAGACTGCCCAGTTTTTCCGGAAAATCAGCCGCTTTTCCGGAAAAACTTGCCAGCTGTCTACACTGGCTGCTTGAATTTCCTCAAGAACACTGACGATCTCATGTAAGATTGTCAGTGTTCTTGCAGAAATACTATGCTGCTCCCATTCGGGCAAAAGCCCTCTTGCGCAAATGCTTTTGTGCAAGAGGACCAGTGTAGACAACGTGGTATTGTTTTGCGCAAAAAAGCCCCAATGGCTAAAATGGTGATCGGGGCTTTCTTGCGCAAAAGCGCGTCTAGATTGGCCAGGTACGCTTTTCCGCAAAAACTGCTTTTGCGGAAAAGCGTCCATGCCAATCTAGACGCTCTTTTCCGCAAATGCTTTTAATGGAAAACTTTTCCGTAAATGCTTTTAACGGAAAACTTTTCCGTTAAAAGCATTTGCGGAAAATCATGCCAGTATGTTCTGGTTTCTGAAAGGCAAAGGACAAGATATCAAAAAATGAGCGCCTAAAGTTACATTTCCAAGTTCAAATTTAGGCACCTAAATAAAGATAAAAGAGGCTAACTTTGCCCAGTGTTGACCATTTTTGTTTAAGAGCCTAATTTTGCTCTCAGCTGCACCACTGCTATCAATCGCAGTGAACTGGTGTGCGAGAACAGTATTTGATGAAAAACTGTAGACTAAACTGCAGGAACTCAAGAAAATAATATTGACATGAGAACTAAAAAAAATTACAACTTCATCTGTAATATTTCTAAAGCCACAGCCAACAATCAAACTCTGTTTAACCTCCCATAAACACAGTTTTTGTGGGGACCTTCCTGTTATTTATTTATTATTTGTATTACTGTCATACCTAGGACATGAAAAACAATGTGTTAGGTGCTGCACAAATGCAGGCCCTGCTCCAAAGAGCTTGCAATGTAAGTAAAAGACAAGAGACCAATACAGACACACTGGAGAGTATTGATTCTCTTGTTCACCTTTAGCCTAAGCCCAAATTTATCCTGCTTCTGTACACTGAATTTATCCAGTCATTTCAGCAGAGAGACCTCTACCAACCCTGAACAATCCAGTGTGGTTTTGCTCTGAAGCAGCCTGTTAAAACCACCAAGAAGGCATGTCACTAGGCATTAAGAAACCTCTTGCTTACATGAATTTGAACCAAAATGGGTCATACCAAACTACAAAGGTCAGATTCTGCAGCTAGAAGAGTATTAAAAGGGAAGGGGAAGAGACAATTTAAACCTATCTGTTTTAATCAGGGGTCAGAATGAGGTTTGATGGGACGGATGGGGTAACTGGAAGGGAAATGCGGGCAAACAAAACAAAAATATGTTGCGTATGTTTAGAACTGACACTTTACAATATTTCTGTTCCTGCTCTAACAAATCAGAGCAGCAACTTTCAGATTAAATTCTGATCTCGGTTACACTGGGGTAAATTCCACTGACTCCAATGAAGTTATCCTGGGGCGTAACTGAGATCAGATCCTGGCTCTCTTGGAAGCACTGCTAGTATAAAGACATATATATTTTAAAGTAACTTGAAATAGGCTCTCTTTGGGCCCATCAGCTTATAGAATTTTTCTTTATCCTAGCTGAGTGGAGGAGGGAGAAAGAAAAGGGTGGAAAATGTTTGACAGGGGAGTGTCTTTAAGTTCTTTCATCTCTGCCACAGCAGCTACTTACAGCATCAGCCAAGCTCTTTGTACATTGGAGGACGCTAAAAGTCAATACAGATGTTTACTTTTGGCCATAAAGAAATTTAAGAAAAAGAGCGAGAGAAGGGTCATGCTGGTTTCTAAACCTTCAACAATTTACAAAGTAAAAATACAAATGGGCTTTCTCACTGTAATAGGAATGACACATTTATTGCCCATTCAGTAGCGGTAAGAGCACTATTTGTTGTCTCTTAAGGCACAAGTGGCAAGTTAACAATGCCTTCATTTTTACACTGGCAAAAAGAAGGAAGAACATTAATGAACTGGCTCGCCCAGATTCTTCAGATGTATAATTACTTAGTGACACAGAACTCGATAGTTAAACCTCCATTGATGGTTTGGTGTCCGTTAATTGTGTGTACATTGGTTAAAAATTTCATGTTCCTTTTCTAAGGGGTTAGGGATTTAAACTGTCTATATTAAAAAGGCTATGTTTAACTAACTTCATTGCAGTGACCACTAATTCCCCCTATGCTGAATTGCATCTGAATTTGCAGCACGCAAATACTAATGCAAAGAACAGAGGAAGAACTGGGTTTTAGTGTTTTCATTGGTTTTGCACTTCAGTTTCCTGCCATTAATGCGGTTGCCAAAATTACGTTCTTGGGTCCCAAGCCTACCTTGCAAATGATGTGCCTGAGACTGCAGATGGGGCTTCTTTTTGGAGATGCATTTGTCTTTACTGCTGTTCCTGTTCTCTGTGGGTTTCGTCTGAGGAGGGTCATCATTTGTAGTCAGATACTTGAGAAGCTCAGAGCAGGGACGTCTTTGTGGCTTTTGCTGTTGACAAATGCTCTTCGGTTTATTGCTCCATGAATTCTCGGTCTTAAAATCAAGGCATAATAAAAAAAAGCTAAAATTAGTGAATTGAACCTTATCAGAATGGATATAGGTTTTCTGAAGAGATGAGATTTTCAATGAAGTGTTCAGTCTAAGTGTACTAGATCTATGAGCTGTGAATAATTGTTTGCAGAACAAGGAAAGAAAATTACATTTAAAATTCCTAAATGACATTTATGCAGCTTTTTATTTCATTTCTCCTACATTTCAGTGTTCCTACTCAGCAACATGTAACTAACAAGACCCTACAGCACCTTTACTGTGAACAAAAAAAATAAACTGGTTGAAACTTAATTTGCTCCTGATTTGCTTGAGCCCAGTATTCACAGCTCTCTTAAGTACCCCTAAATGCTACATTTTCAGTTACAGTGAATGGCAAGACAAACATTGTTTAATACAGCCTGCTCACAGAATTACGTCATTGCCAGCATTCTACCCAATTAATGGCTGAGACGGACCTTTCGGCGGGATTCCAGTGCAATCTTTCTTAGGCTAGATAGCTGGCAAAATGGCAGTACTGCATCTTGGAATCATTCATAAGCAACATGAGCCTATCAGCAAAGTTTATGGCACTCCCTACTATTCTGTATATCAATAAAGTGGGCAAAGAGTAACAGACTGCAAACAGTGGGGCTGCCTCTTAAATGCCAAGAGAGAAGGCATAAATTAACTATTCACAGAATAAAGGAGCTAGAGTGATTTTTTGGAACCCAATCTATAATCTGTTCACATTTTCTGAAGCAGTTGCAGGATGCTGGACAGATTAATACTGTACATATAGATCTACGGCTTATTCAGCTGCTGAAAGCAAAAAAGTCTTTGTTACTTTTTTTGCCTTATTACAAAGATTAAGTTTGTACCTTAACAACCACAGGGCTTGTTCTGATCCTGTGATTAGTGTTTGCATGGTTTTGTGTGCTGAGACCACTGCATTCATTGTAACTTAGCTGAATGTTGGCTGGAGCCAGCAAGAGCTTCTTAAGCTACAAACACATCGGGGAAGAAGAAGAGGGGCGGGGAGTGGAGAGAAAAGTTATGCATCTGTAAGGATTAAAATAACTTATCTTATTTGCACAGTTACTTAAAATTAGTTACATCAATCTCTTCAAGAAGAGAGTAGTAACACAGAACAAAGTCCCCAGTAATCCCCAAGCAAAAAAGGGTTGATTTTTTTTCTGATGCTCACAGGTGTATTTCCTTTTCCTGTACTACAGTATACTATAGTGCAGAAAGAAAACATGCAAATCTTGGTTTTGCAAGGCCTGGCAAAAGAGACTCTCTTTGGTGATCAATGCCAATAAGTGGAGCATTTCTGTTCTATCTGGAAGAGAAGTCACCTTAATAAAAGTGTAAAATATTAAAATTAAGGGCTAGCTCCTGTTAAGTTAACATTCAAATGTCTTCAACAAAAGCAAGATTAGGACCCAAACTGCTTTTGTAAAGCCAAAGTGATGGATTTGTCCTACAAGTCCATTGACTTTGGGTTCATAAGGGTATGTCTACACTGAACTGGAGGTGTAACTTGTAGAATGGGCTGATGTATCCACAATAGCTTGAATCTAGTCAGCATGGCTAAAAATAGCAATGAAATCATAGTAGCATGGGCTTCATCTCAGGCTGTACAAGGATGCAGGGGATCCTAGAAACATATTTGCATTGCTTGCTAACCTGATGCCCAAGCTGATGCAACTTCACAGATGCTATTAGCCATGCGAGCTAAATAGCTACCACGGCTGTGCCAGTCTGTGCTGCAGTCACACCTCCAAACTCAGCTACACTCAGAGTAAGATATGTTAAAAAAAGAGTATCTGTGAGGTTATGCAACTTGCACAACATCAGGATGCTTCAGATGTGGGTGTGATGCTATTATTTGCAGAAGGCAAGAAAGCTAAAGGCAAAGAATCTCTGGTTGACACCCCACCTTTATTAGCACCATGAAGTTGATTACTGTTCAAGTCATTGTTAAAGGCATGCAAACTAGTATCAAATCTATCCAGCCTTAAGGAGCATCTCTTTATACATTATCAGAAGGGAAATCTATACATAAAAACACAGCCTCAAGAAAGGATATTTGAATTAAAAGCATTACTATTGCTGATGTGAATGTAATGGTAACCAAAAGTGTCAGTTTCAGGAATAAGACTCTCAAATTAAAATCAATTTCTTCAACACATTCTTTTCAATAGAAGTTCTTAATATTCATCCTGGGGTTTGCCCTCTCACCCCTCCCCGCCCCCAGGGCAAACTTTAGTGTTTGACTTTATTTTCCTTTGGTATCAGTCTAAATGAAAAGTCCGAACCTTACTGTGACTACATCATACCCATGCAGCGGGTAGCCAGAGGCACATCCATATCCTGTTAAACAGTAGGAAGGGTTCTTACTAGAGACGGCTCTTCTGCCTCCTGAGTCGGAGGGGTGCCGTCGGGCATTGGCAAAGGGCTAGCATCATTTTCATTGGTCACATCTCCATCTGTCAGTGTATCAAATGAAGGCAATCCATCCTCATCCACAGGGATACTGTCCAGTGTCTCTGTGAGAACTGCTAGCAAGTTTGCTTCATTCTCTTCATCTATCTTCTGTATGACAAGAGAGAGAGAGAGAGAGAGAGAGTTACAGATTTAAGAGAGACAGCAGAAACAAAATGGTGAATCTACGAAAAATAAAAACTTTGGCTAAAACTTGTCTTTGCAAGGGCCACTTACCACTGGGTCTCATAAAATGCAATTTTTGGCAATGAAATGTCCATTTATGCATTTGGTGGGAGAAATCTGTTTGAAGTTGCAGTATATTGCTCCAATTTGCTTTCTTCCTTAGATGTTTTTTTAATCCAATATTAACAACGATGGTTAAATTATCATGCACAGATTGTATTATAGAATGCACCCAACCTACTGACATCTAATGAAGCTAGCACTGCCCAGGCTGTCTTTTTCTTGCTCTTTCTCTCTAGAACTGAACTCCAGTTAATTGACCTGACAAAATTACAAGAATCACAGAATAAGACAGCTAATCAGGACACCAAAATGTATTAGTTGAAAAATTAGGCAAGCTTTGATGATGTAGGCAATCTCATGTCTTCCCTTACTTCCTTCTAAAAATTCCTTGTCCAAAAACAAATACACAAGTTCCTATTCTCGTACATTTCCATGTAAGACTAGCAATCAGCACTCATATTATTGATAGACTCTTTGGTTTCTTTTAAAATAAATGTATTATGCAGGTTGCCTTTGAAGTTGTCTTTCCCATTTAGGTAGTCTGAGTGTTCAATGAGACTATTGTATACATGTATCTAATTCAGTGTGCAATTACAAAAAGTAGATTAATTCCTCATCAAATGTGCCAGTAATGTGAATTTATATTAGATATCATATATTCGTCAGTAATGGGACATGTGTCAAATTAAATAAATTTAAATTCCTTATTTTTGTAAGGCAATACATTCTCAATTTCCTTTCTTTTCCTTTCCTTGTAGTATATTTGGAAAATATGGTTTCCCACTAAATAAAAAATTAATATTAATTTTAATTATTTTAATATCAATCATTTATTATTTGGATTCTGATTTCACTTCCATTCAAGTGAATGAAAAGACTCCTATTGACTTCAGGGGCCTGATCCAAATCTCCATGAAGTCAGTGGTAGTCTATCCATTGACTTTAATGGGAGTTGGGCCAGGCTCCCAATATACACAATGTCAGAGAAATTTGAACATTCTTAAAATTCTTGCAGTTTAGAAGATAACAGAATGGACAAAGATTACAATATAAAATACCATGATATCTTAAAATATGTTTCTCCATACAGAGTAGTGAAATTGAATAATCTAACAACAAAATATTGTCATCAATCAGACAACTATCAGCAAACAGTGGGGTCTTGCCAGTTAATTATTGGAGGAGAAATCAGTGATGTGGAGTCTGGGTATTTTCTTAGTGTAACTTCTTTATTTGCACTAAATGCACCAGTCCTTGAACTGAGGCGGTCAACCAGCACTCAGGCAATTCCCTCCTTCAGGAAGCTCAGCCAAAATACCAATACCCAATTTGAGACAGTAAATTGACCTAAGACTCAACTCTAGTTAGAAAGATTAAGGCAGCGAGAAAACTCCTATTGCTTGCAAAAGCGTCTCAGAAAAAACAATATCACAAAATACAAGTGTTTATTCAAAGACTGAACAATACTCCCACTCTGAGAAAAAGAACTTACAAATCTATGTTTAACGGCACCATCTAGTGATCCCCAGCATAACATAAATGACCACACCTTAACCAAAACAGCAGACTCATGAGAAGAACTATATCCCAGTGGTCTAACACAACTGGTTCTAGAGGTGAAAGAGAGTGGGAAGAAGAGATGGAAGCCACATTTTTAACAATCTAGTTCTACCTTGGGTTATCTAGTTGCATTGTTGAAATAAACAAGCAAAATTAAGGTCCAAATTGTGGTAAACAAGGCAGTCTTTTCCCATAACAACTCTATGCAACCTAAAAGAATAATACCTTTTTGTTGACTATTTAAACCTATTAATAGAAATGTATAGCAGATATATATTTTGTTTTGTAGGAGGCAGACTACACTTTTAAAGTCTGAAAAAGAAGGTGTAAGCACATTGCCCCAAGCGACCCCAGAAGTATTCTGCCCAGTTGACCACTAGCTCTGCAAGGAGAAAGCCTCTAGAAATTTTGCTGGTATGGTATTTTTCTACTAAACCTATAGCAGAGCCCTAAGTGTTACTATTTTTGACCTGGAATGCCTCCTTCAATAATATAATGCTAGAAGAAACCCTGATATTTGCTGTTAGCTGCTTTGCTTTTGTGCTTTAAACAGACATTCAAGTGCTCTGACATTCAAGAACAGAAAGTTGAGTGGACACTGCTCCTCATCATAGCAATTTCAATTAGTTTTGTACAAGTTTCAACAATCAAACACCCCAGAGAAAGCAAAGGATGTGACAAAGAGGACTCTGTTAAACAATTAATGTCACTTTCCATTATTGCCTCAGTCCCAATTTACAGAGCAAATAAATCAAAGTCACCACAGATGAAGCACACTAGCTGGCTAACACATGTCTGTTCACAAACGACATGGCAGCAGGAACACATTAGTCAGTAAAATGACATTGCAAGATAACCTTTAAAAGGTTTAACTATGCTATTGCTCCTAATTGTCCTAAATTAATTTATATAGAAACATATTTATAAGATACAGCAGGCACTGGGCTGGGGGAAGTGAGATGGTGTACCAGATCAATGTCTGAGTAATAATCACTATAGTGGCAACTCTGGTTTACTATCACAGTCTGAGTCTTAGTGTTGACAGCACTAGGGAGAAGGTATGCAATGGCTAAATGCAGTAAATTCCACTATTTTAGCCTTGCCATTAAGGGTCATTTTCTATACTGGCATCCAGGCTTCTAATCTCACAGAGCCTGATCCCATGAGTTGCTGAGTACCATCTGCAAGGCACTGAGCACCCCTCGCTCCCACTGAGGTGAATGGGAACAGAGGATGTTCGGCATGTCACCAGAGGCACTCAGCAGCTCAGCGAATTGAGCCCATAAATTCCAAACACAACGACACTAACTTTGTACTGGCTTCTCTCTAAATAAGGAGCTGATAACTGCGAAGAATTACCCGAATGCATATCTGCATGGAAGATGGAGTGGGTAGATACCTTGAATGTGAATACAAATATATACAAATAGGGACTCTATGAGAACACGTGCAATAACTGGATCCTACTGGTTAGTGTGACTTTTGCAATGTACCTGTCATCAGGTCAGTTATGTCCTGCTTTTCCACTTTATCACACATGCTTGAACTTTTGCTAAAAGATCAGCTGATAAAAATAAATTAGGACCAGATCTTGTCTGCCCTTGCAGGCGTGCATCACAAGGAGCATGGCACTTTATGCCACCAGTGTAACAGCCATTCACATTTGCAGTCCTTACACACCTCTAAGATTAAGGACAGTCCCTAGTTAATTCTTCTAAAGGAAAGAGGCATGTTGGGGGCAGAGCTGTTTAGCCACAAAGATATGTGCATGTTGCACTCCCATAGCTACATTACAACAATTTACACCAGCTAACTCTAGGACTGTCTGTTGGAACCCTGCAAGGCTATGTCTACACTACAGGTTTTGCCGGAAGAGGCAATGCAAATGAAGCGCTGATTAGCATTTTCTCATGCTTCATTTGCATAATCTCTTTCAATCCATTTTTGTGCAAGGGGTTTTTGCACAAAAACAAGCAGTGTGGATGTTTCTTTTTTTGTGCAAAAACTCCTTTTTGTACAAGATCCTTATGCCACTCCCCGAGGATCTTGCACAAAAAGGGGTTTTTGCGCAAAACGGAAACATCCACACTGCTTGTTTTTATGCAAAAACTCCTTGCGCAAAAACGGATCAGAAGAGATAATGCAAATGAAGCGCGAGAAAATGCTAAGCAGCACTTCATTTGCATTGCCTCTTCCAGCAAAACCCACAGTGTAAATGTAGCCCAACTCTCCTACTGCTCCCAATTCATGACTGTGGAGTAATGTCACTATTGTGAGTCCTGAATCTTTCAATGTGAGCCTCAGGAGGCTATAAACCAGCTCCTTCTCATAAACCAAATGATCAATAAGAAGCACACTTTGGGGCACCATCATCATAAGCTGATTTTAGAATCTTAGGTTTGAGCACTTTGATATGTATGAATGAGAAGTGCGACAGAAGATGTAGGTATGATTATTAGTGACTACAATAAGATCAAGTTTCCCATTCCACAATAAAACCAAAGGACAATTGGGATTGGTCCTGCTTTTAGCAGGGGGTTGTGACTCCATGACCTCCTGAGGTCTCTTCCAACCCTATGATTCTATAACAATGTGCCAGAGTGATTACTAGCAATGGAAAAAGATTCTTTAAAAAGATGGGCTAGATCTTTGTGTGGTGTAAATTTCCATAGCTTTGTCAACTAAAATAAAAAAGCAGTATTGATTTGCACTTGCTGGAATTCTGGCACCCTGAGACTATGTCTCCACTGCAGGCTTCTTGCACAAGAACTGTTTTGCGCCAGAGTGCTTGCGCAGAAGGTCTTGCACAAGAGCACGTCCACACTGCCATGTGCTTTTGCACAAGAGATGTGCTTTTGCGCAAGAGCGTTCATGGCAGTGTGGATGCTCTCTTGCGCAGGAAAGCTCTGATGGCCATTTTAGCCATAGGGATTTCTTGAGCAAGAAACCCTTGTTGCCCATCCACACTGCCTTCTTGCGCAAAAAACCTGTAGTGTAGACATAGCCTGAATGTTTAGGGACTTGTGATGTGGGGCTGGTGGTGATGGAAGCTGTTTTTTAATTTAGTCTGATGATATCACCACAGATGACATCCTTGGAAACTGGGATGCTCTTTTCAGGAAGAAGAAAGTGCAACTGCACCACACCACCTACATATCTGTACCAGAGGAGCCATCTCCGGGAATAAATGGGGAGCTCAGATCCCTCTCTCACTGAGTCTCTGGCCTCTATAATGAGTCTGGCAACAAGTAACAAATGTGTCACGAAAAAATACCTAATCACCAGGAGAGCCAGCTCCTGCAGCCAAGCAGAATAAAATAGGGGAAAATAGGAGCAGGGAAATGTGAGGTAACTATTTGTGTGGCAAAAGGAGGCAAGTAAGGATAGTTTGTATCAGGTAGCTGTATACCTACAGCCCTTGAGAATTGTCATTTCAACACATCAGCTAATTTCTTCGAGTTGTTTGGTTGTCTGGGAGATTACAATAGCACAATTACTACATAATAATTCAACAAATTAAAAGTTTCTTTTCTATAGCACCTGCCCACTGAGAATCTCACAATGCTCTACACATAGTAATGTATTAGGGCAAAATTTTCTGAAACACACAACCTCAGAGGGCATTAATGGCTTTCAACAGGGTTTAGGTGCCTAAAAGTCGTTTTTGAAAATGTAACCTTAATCTTCACAACTGCCTTGTGAGAATGGTATTATTACCCTCACTTTGTATTTAGAAAAACTGGGGCCCAGACAGGTTTTCTGATTTGCTTTTGGTCACCACATGAGTCATTGACACAGGATGAAACATAACCCAGATTTCTCTCCCTGAGAATCCTTATACCTTAGGCCAGAATAGAATCAGTAAATTGAGGCAAATGACAACATCTTCATTTATCAGTCATTGATAGTATCTGTTTGAAAAGGGTTTTAATTTTGTTTTACATTTGGATTCTTGTATTTTATTAATCTCTATGAACTTTCTTCAGAGATTTGCGGTAAAAATCCACATGATGACAGCATTATCAAATTTGCAATGTCTCAGACTTTCCTATAATTGAAATGCGAATGTTCAGTTCTATCAATTATCTTTAAAAACAAAAATGGAGTCCACTAGGAGAAGATTTCAGCCAGACTCCTTTGTAGGTAGAAGAAATTTAGGGTTTGTCCTTGTGCACCTGTGCTTCAGGTATGGCACAGAAGCACAAGGCTTTCTCCTCTCTATGAAGGAGACAGTCACAATCCAACTCCTTGCATTCACCTGGGAAAATGTACTATCTGCATTAAGTGCTGAGCGTGGTATTGGACACTTCCAGATCAGGCAGCTTAAAATGGCCCACAAAGTCTCTCTTCTATATAGAATAGGACATAAGAGTCAACAGCATGCCTTTGTTTCCAAGAAGACTAAGAGCATATTGGGCTGTTTTAGCAGGAGCATTGCCAGCAGATTGAGGGAAGTGATTATTCCCCTCTATTTGGCACTAGTGAGGTCACATCTGTACTATTGTGTCTAGTTTTGCCCCTCCCCACTACAAAAAGGATGTGGACATATTGGAAAGAGTCTAGAGGAGGGCAAGGAAAATGATTAGGAGACTGGGCCACATGACTTATGAGGCGAGACAGAGAGAACTGGGCTTATTTAGTCTTCAGAAGAGGAGAGTGAGGGGGGATTTGATAGCAGCGTTCAACTACCTGAAGGGGGGTTCCAAAGAGGTTCCAAGCTTGGCTGTTCTCAGTGGTGGCAGATGTCAGAATCAAAAGCAAGGGTCTCAAGTTGCATTGGGAGAAGTTTTGGTTGGATATTAGGACAAAATTTCACTAGGAGGATGGTGAAGCACTGGAATAGGTTGGCTAGGGAGGTGGTGGAATATTCATCCTTTGAGGTTTTCAAGGCCTGGCTTGACAAAGCCCTGGCTAGGAAGATTTAGTGGGGGTGGGTCCTGCTTTGAGGAGCTGAAAGGGCTGAATCTGGCAGAGTGAGGTTTTGCACTCCCGTATCTCACACTCAAAGTGAATGCTCTAGCCACTGAACCATACAGTATGAAAGGGCTCTGTTTTGTGTAAGGCTTCATCTGATAGGTGGTGCCTGAGCATGCCAGATGGGGCTCCATAAGTGAGATAGATGACAGAATGCCTAGCCTGAAGATCCTGCCAGTAGCACCATCCTTAGATATAGGCAGCATATGCAGCTGCATAGAGCACCACCAAATTGAGATGCTCCAAATTAAGTAGTGCCCTATGCAGCATATGTCTCGGGGCAGCACCAGCTCTAGTGGCCCCAATCCCCTGGCTCCCTGCCCTGCCTCCTTGCCCTCTCCCTCCCCCTGTTCCACCTGCCAGTCGCATTTGCTCTCAGCCCCCTTGCCCCAATCCTTCCACCTCCTGCTCCCTCTGCCAAGCTGCTCCGCAGGCCCGCAGCTCCATCTGGTCCTACCACTCCCCCTTCTGCCTGCTCTGCCTCCCAGACCACAGCTCCAGCCAGTTGTACCACTTAGTCTTCCTGCTTAACTACCAGCCTTCCTACCCTCTTCCTGCCCTCCCTACAGCTCCTGCCCCCACAGATCTGAGCACCCTCTCCCCACAGGGGATGGAGGGTGCAGGTGCTTAGGCTGCATAGGGCACCAGAAATCTTAAGGATGGCCTTGACTGCCAGGCCTTAGGTGCCGTGCCAGTGTCGGGATTTAGGGGTGGAGTACATGCCACCAGCAGAAATTGAGGGAAATTCCAAGGAAATTCAGTTATCTGCAAGATTTAGGCAGGAGCTCAACAGGAGTTTAGCAGGACTAAATTTGATAAAGGGGCAATAAGGCACCTAAACTCAAGACCTTAGCATCAGGAGGGTTATTTTAAACACATAGGGCCAAGATTGTGTCATGTAACTGCTGATCCGTGGAGATGCAGCACCCCCTTAAGAGTGAGCAGTCTGGTCTCCCCAGTGCAACGTGCAAGTTCCACAAATTGCTGTGCAGTGGGGATGAAGGCATAGCTCTGCCTTCTCTCCATTTCTTTGTGTAGACTGTACGCCTCCCATATGGCTATATGGAGAGAGCAGTCCCTTTGTTCTACAGAAGAGAATCCCTATCTCTGGGCTGGGGTGTGGGAGAAAAGCTCCTGGAATCACTCTACCTTAAGAGGCCAGAGACAGTCTAGCTCAAAGCCATGGAGGACCCTGATAGTGGGAGGGCAGCACGAGGGCAGCTGGCTTCAGCAATGTTACTAAGCATGCTTAGTCCATCTGAGTATGCTCAGTACAAGCAAAGCAGCAAATCTGGATAGTGGCCCCTTACTCCATATGTGGCCTCTGTTTAGAGCCATGTAGGGAATATCCAGTACTGTACTCATTTAGAGTACTTCTGCTTTGCCAACAAAAAAGGAGTAGGCCAGCTATTAGTGCATCATGTTCTTTGTGCTTGTCTTTTAAACTGTACATTCCTCAGGACAAAGGCCATTTTCATTTCTTCTCTAACGATGCCGAACAGAGTGGCAGTATTTAGCAACTCAACAGTAACAGTAATAAAACAAACATTCATATAGCCGGCATGTCATCTGCTACTTCCCACATAATCATTGCACCCATTTTTTAGTATCTTCTCCCAACCTATCCTCCTTCTTGATAGGAAGATATAGCGCTATTATAGCACTTTGCTAATGGCCCCAAGAAATAGTAATGCACTATGCACGATTGAAGAGAAAGTGACACATTTTCAAAGGAATCTTCTCTCAAGCTCCTAAATTGTGCTTGCAATCTTTCAGAGCAAAGTTATATAGAAAAAACTGTGATTTGTGCACATGCCAATCAGGTAGTCAAGTATTAGTTGTACATACATATATTTATTCACTACCAGCTGGAGTTCACCAGAAAAATGTTTAAACTCATAACCTGACATTGTAAAAACATTACCAAGACTCTCTTATTTAGGCAACAGATATCCGCTGAAAACTACAGGCACAGGCTATATTCAGAAAGGATCTTCCCTCACTTTCCCTTAATTTGAAACTTCTTTCCAAGTCTGAAGTTCAGCTTTCGTACTATACACAAACAAGTCCTCTCAATATTCTTCTAAAAAAAGGCATGTTTTATTACTTCTAATGAGTTGTTGCAGTTCAGAAGTTTCCATTATAGACTGACAATTAAGTTTCTAACAAACTGAGGAGCTACTAATTGACTTATCCATCTCACAATCTCAGGATCCCAGTTAGCAACCTGTGACACATTTTACATCTTTTGACCAAAAATCATTCACATTTTGCAAAGACACTTAATGATTAGATTTCATTTGTTTAAACAGAATATCGTTCCTCTCCTTAAAAGTAAGCTTTGATTCTCAGCAACAAAAAAGAAAAAAAATACCCAAAACACAGAGCAAACCTACAACAAAAACACAGAGGACAAGGTATAATTGTGCTCACTGTGTTAACAGGACCAATGATAAGATATTGTTATGCTGGAGCCAATGCACTGGCTGTGGACCCAATATCAAAAATTTATGGTAATTGAAACCACAGAATCTTTGGAAATGCAGTCAATTTGACTCAGTATCAAAAGGTCACTCTATTCAATTTATACTCGATGCTGAGCACAATATTGAGAAAACACCTGAAAGCAAATGATCTTATCAGCAGTTCAGGCTTCAACATTTACTGACTACATAAGGTAATTTGCTGATTACTAAATAAATGCATTACCTATGTTTTGTACTGGTCTGAGCTCGCCAGAGGGACGTTTAAACTTGTAAAGAACTTGACACTATAAAAGCATTACCAGATATCTTATCATTAACATATTAACTGTATTTTTACAGTGTCGAGACACCTAGTGGAACTATCTCCTGCTTTGCAGCGACAAGAAATACAACATGCAATAGCTACATTATGACCTCTCATGGCAAAAAGCTCTGTGAAGTCCATGGCCAGAAATGTGGAACTGCACGTACAAGCGGAAATTTGGAATGTTCTCCTTGTGGACCACAAGAGCTCTGCCATTCAAGTGTAAGGCTCTGCCCACATCTCCTTGGCAGAGAGAGAATGGAGGACAGTGGCAGGGGCAAATGGAGGGAGATCAATCAGGAGTGGTAGAGGAAAAGGGAGAGGCAGAGGATGGGCATTTTCCTTAGGTAGGAGGAGGGACTGGCAGCCTCTGTTAATGGGAGTGAGTTTAGCATGTAGCATAGTGAATGTGCGAATGAAGGAAGTGGAGACTGAGGGAGCATGGGGTCTTGACAGGGGAGGGAGTTGAGAGAGAATCTGGGAATGCCGATAAAAGTGGTGAAATTTGGGAGAATAGCCAGGCTTGTGAGGAGTATCTGAATTTGCAAGAGGCAAAAGGATATTTCAGGCTAACTGGGAGTATCTGAAGTTCCCCAAGGAAACTTCCATGCTTACAACTTAGCAACTTCTTCTTTGGAGGCTGTGACGGGGCAGCACTGCCCCCGCACTGAAGCTAAAGGGGTTCACCTGGCCCCGGGGGTGGAGCGGACCCTGCCCCGGCAGCCCTGCTGGGCATGCTCAAGAGTGAGGCCTGAGATAAAAGCCAGGGAAAGCAGGCAGTTAGGGGAGGTAGCCGAAGGAGCAGAAGTGCAGGGAAGAGATCCTGGGTTGTCCCCGTCTTCCCTGAAGCCAGGCCTGCCATCACCGTCGCCTCAGGAGCTAGGCCTCCTGTTACAGCCTCCTAGGAGCCACCACACCACCCACAGGCCCCGGGCCGTAGTCTCAGTCGAAGAAGAGGTAGGAAGCAGCCCAGGGCGGCGGAAGGATCTCCAGGAGGTCGGCATGTTCCGGCAGACATCCCCGCTGACCAGGCAGTGGATACTTTCACTGCCAATAGGGCCCTGGGCTGGGACCCGGTGGAGTGGGAGCACCCGGGTCCCCCTCCCTCCCCAAAAACCCCCGTAATCCAGCCTCCAGGACTGAGAAAGGACTGAACTTTAGCAACCAGGCTGGAGTGCCGTATTTCCCCTGATTGAGGGGCACTGAACTTTAGAGACTAGGCCCGAAGGGGCGTATTTCCCCTGATTGAGGGGCACCAAACTTTAGTGACTAGGCCCGGAGGGCTGTATTACCCCGGAGTGAGGGGCACTGAACGTTAGGGCCAGGCCAAAGAGATTGGGTATTCCCAGAGCCAAGGGGAATCCACTCCGGGACTGGGGCCTACCCCTTCACAGAGGAACATAATGCCTACCATGCATGCCTCCTTCCCCACAGCATCACGGTTTTCTCTGGTAGCTCATAAGATTGACATGGTCCTGAGTACCTGACAGTGTGCTAGCCTTTTCACAGCTATAGGCTCTGGTCCAAGAATATTAAACAAAAGAAGTGGAAGTTGAGAGAAAGCACAAAGACAGTAATAAGATAACAGAAGTGTGTGGGACTCTTTCCCCTTACACTGTTTTCTGCTGAAGGAGCCAATAGCATTGGAGCTCAAATACACCAGCAGAGTCTGTTTATTTACGGTTCTTTATTTATCTGAAGTGTGTTGCACGCTGATCTTAAACCTCACACACAACACATGCATTGCTCCATATATCAGCCTGTTAGGCAGTATGTTTGGGAGAATCAAACAACATGTCACTGTATTTTACACTGATTATTTCACACATTTAATTTATGCCAATCCTTCTTCTTGTTGATAATGCCAGACGTCTCCATAAAAATGTACTACAGTGGTATTATATACACTTCTTCTGCAACATAATTATCTCATTATTAGAGTGTCACATTTGCTATATTTACAATAATTAAGGCTATGTCAGAAGTTCCATCATAACCCCCACCTCTTTCTGGAGATTTACGACTCTTTGTAAAAATAAATTCCTTTCATGATAAAATTACACACAGTACTCAGGTTTCCAGAAGACGAGGAAATTTTATATATTTTTAAAAACTTTAGATCAAATATATGGAGTCCTTTCTTATTATCAGAGGAAACACAAAAATACAATAAGAACACAAGAACAGCCATACCGGGTCAGACCAAAGGTCCATCTAGCCCTGTATCCTGTCTTCCAACAGTGGCCAATGCCAGATGCCGCAGAGGGAGTGAACAGAATAGGTAATCATCACATGATCCCTCTCCTGTCATCCATTTCCAGCCTCTGATAAACAGAGGCTAGGAATGCCATACCTACCCATCCTAGCTAATAGACATTAATGGACCTAGCCTCCATGAATTTATCTAGTTCTTTTTTGAACCCTGTTAAAGTCCTGGTCTTCACAACATCCTCTGGCAAGGAGTTCCACAGGTTGACTGTGCGCTACATGAAGAAAAACTTCCTTTTGTTTGTTTTAAACCTGCTGCTTATTAATTTCATTTGGTGATCCCTAGTTCTTATGTTATGAGAAAAAGTAAAATAACTTTTCCTTATTCATTTTTTCCACATCAATCATGACTTTTATAGACCTCTAGCATATCCCCTCCTTAGTCTCCTCTTTTCTAAGATGAAAAGTCCCAAGCCTTTTAATTTCTCTTCATATGGTACCCGTTCCAGACCCCTAATCATTTTTGATGCCCTTTTCTGAACCTTTTCCAAAGCCAATATGTCTTTTTTGAGATGAGGCAACCACATCAGTATGCAGTATTCAAGGTGTGGGCGTATCATGGTTTTACATAGAGGCAATAAGATATTCTCTATCCCTTTTTAATAATTCCTAACATTCTGTTTGCTTTTTTGACAATGAAGATTTTTAAAATGGTTTCTAATGCTTTTATTTTTTGTTTCTTTTGAAAGATCAAAACGTGAGAGGCACTTTGATTGAGGCCTTCTGCTGTTTAAAAAAATGAATTTAATTTGACCAAGAAATTAGCATTTGTGAAGTGTCTTATTCATTAACTAATTTTTAGAATGTTTTAATTGGTCAAAAGGTTCAGCTTCATCAAAATCCTGCAAGCAGGCCTACTGAAAAAATATTTCAAATAGACAGATTTTACTCCTCACACAAGATGAGCCAGCATATTTAAGCTGCTCTTAGATCTGGAGCGTGAATGAATCAGCATATTATTAGCACAACTGGGTTTCCCATAAACTTTTTATTGTCATCTAGTTGGATGGCTGACAACACGCACACTTTCTATGTTTCTGGAGTGGTTTTAAGTGACTTGATACAGACAAAATCCAAAATACATTCATAAGATTAAACACAAGAATAACCAAGGGAAACACACCAGAAGCAGTGGGATAAATTCTATCCTTAGATGTGTGCACAATTCTTGTGAAGTCTTGAAATTAATGGGAGTTATAATCAGGTATATGAGGAGGGAACCTGGTCTGGCAAGACCTTTGACATCTATGCACAATTGTGCATTGTCTTCACAAATCTCTTTAGTTGCTTTGGTCAGACCTATAGTTTCCTCTATTCATATCTGCAAACAAACAAACAAAAATCATACAACAAAGCTCTAATTTAGAATGTGAAGACGCTAATAGAATGTAAGTAATGCTGTTAGGTGCAGGTACTAATGTAACAGGAAGCACAAATGCATTTTACCATTCTTTTCAGCTCATTTGTCTAAAATCAAAATATAAACATTACACAATATTTAAACAACCCCTTCACCACAAAAGCGGCAACAGGATGGTACAGTCAGCCAACATCTCCTCTCTAAAGAGTGGTGTCAGAATGTTCAGACAGTCAAGCAATCTGGTTGGCTTAGCTGTCTCAGCTACCTCATAATACCCTTAACTATATACTTCTTTGATTTGTCACCATGTACCATGACTTTAATGTTCTTTTAATGCAGTTTTCCCTGTGTGAATAGAATCATAAACTGGAGGTAGAGATTTTAAATAGCAAACTATATAGAACAATCACTGCAAGGGGTCTCTGTTACAAATGTTTCTCTGGAGTAAATCTGCTGGTTTCAAGTTACACTGCATCTCATTAGTTATTATAGATACAGTTGATTAAATGTGGTTCTGTATAACAGGTAAAATGCTTTGCTAGTTTGCTCCCACCAGTCTAGTAGAGACAGAACTATTTGGTGTCATGCTTGTTAGGAAACACACAGCGGCTGCATTCCTTTCATTCAAAGATAACATTTCTTATAAAAATTAAATATATGGCTCACTCTTGGGTAGCCTTTTAAAATTATGCTCTTGGCCCACTACTCCTCACTGGGAAAGACATTACAGAGATTTTATTTGCTTATTTCTTACATCTGAGAGATACTGAAAATCAAGTCATTATATCATGAGAGATGGAGAAAAAGAAAGAAAGAGTACCACAGGCTTTTATTTAATTTTTTCTACACATAAGAAAAAGTTGGTGTAAATCAGTCTCTTTCCTTTGGCTTTAATGGAGTTTTACCAATTTACACTAGCTCGGAATCTGACCTCGTATTCTTAGTGAGTTTATAATCAGTCTGGACAATATTCTCATACACTTACTCATGCCGAGTTGCACTTTTCTCACTGAAGTCAACACTAGTAAGGAACTGAGTGGAAAGTGCAGCCAGGCGCCTGAGGGCGGTGAATCTAATTTGCAAGAAATGGAGCAAATTGCATCTGCCTTCACCTTTAGTATTGAGATGTGATCCTTACAGATCACTAGTCATGACATACACTACATCTTGTTCATAACAGGTGGCCTTCATTCGTATCAAGATGGAGTATTATACATTGAGACTTGTGCCCTCCACCAATTGTATCTCTGTTTCAAAGTGGGAGTAATGTCTGGCTGCAAGGCCATATAAGCAGCATTTTGGACCACCCATGCAGCTCCCTGATAACCCAGAAGAGGAGCCAACAGCCTCCGTGGGCCCTGGGGCTATGTGATGGGGGAGGGCTCTCTGTTCCCATACAGGGTGGGGGCAAGGACAGGAGAGCCTGTAATCCAGCATGACTTTAACCAGAAGCAGCTACATTAACCCAGGCAGTGTGACCTCTAATACTACAACATTTTAAACAAAGGGAAGGAAACTCATAACTCTTGCACATTCAGCTGTTGAGGGAGCGGCTGGGATTCATGTTTAGGCAGCAATAAAATAATGTTTTGTAAACTCAATGAGGAATACAAAGGAGAGCACTATTTAATCTTACAAACGGAGGCAAAAAAACCCATACTATTTCAGGTGAAGAAAGAACTACTTGTAACCCAATATATTAGAATGTTTTGCACCACAACCCCCACTCTATCCTACCCCAATTAAGCATAGAATGATTGGCTAAGCATTTTAAAGCTGCATTGTCGTTGCTTTCTACTCTGACAGCCTTAGGTCCTGAAGTCAAAGTCCTACAATCACCATGATCTTAGGCGGAAGTTTCCTCCCATGTACAATAGTATAAACCAAAAGTAACTCCACTGAAGTCAGTAGATTTAAATCCGTTCAGATCTGGTGTAAGAAGAGAATTAAATGCCTTATGTCTAAAGAAAAAATGAACATATTATTTTTTCTTTCAGATACATCGATAATGATATTTTGAGCTGCAAAGATTCACTGTCACCAATGGTAACATACTAATGTTTATTTCCAATTGGATGGGTCTATAAAATTCTCCTTTTGCATCTGTGCTTCTACAATTTCCAAACAGCAAAGCTTGACATTTTGGTCTCTGACAAGCAACACTTAATATTGGGATGTTTGAAAAATCTATATGAAAAAAGCTCTTAATACAAGATAGGCTGAACATTTTCACCACAAATGGTTTGTTTT
This sequence comes from Pelochelys cantorii, assembly GCA_032595735.1. Classification (NCBI taxonomy): domain Eukaryota; kingdom Metazoa; phylum Chordata; order Testudines; family Trionychidae; genus Pelochelys; species Pelochelys cantorii. The sequence continues at coordinate 34,071,528 of CM064331.1, forward strand.
AGCTATCTCTCTTCCTCATGTAAGACGGAAATCAGACAGCTTATTGGCTTAGCTTGTTAGGCCAGGTTAAAGGGATGCAACACTGAAAGGCTCTTACAGAAGCTTACCCTTGGACTAAAAATAGCAGGCACTAGAGAATTATCTTAAATACTACCAAACTTGCTCTGCACTGTGAATGCAGATAACCGGAATAGGTTTCCATTTTTGGTAGTTTTAGAGCTTTTTTAAGTTATGCTTGCTTTAGCTGTCTGTTTAATTAGTTTCTGATTCTATTTGTCACATTTTCTCTCCAAGATATAGCTTGGGGGATATTGTGCCTATGAATCCTTCCTATTGAGCAATGGTGCTATTGTGAACATCTAATGAGTTGTTGGACCTCCCAAACACTCAAGATAGGTAGAAATACCTCTTTGGAATATAAATGTTCCACATACAGCAGCAAAGCAAAAGTTACTATTCCCCTGCCACTCCTTCACTCTCTCTTGCATCCCTCAAGAAAACAAAAATCTGGTTTGTTATATTTTATTAAGAAATTACAAAGTACACTGGCCAAGGTTTTCAAAAGGGACTAGTTCTTTTGGGTGCCCTAATTTGGGGGAGTCAACCTGAGATACCTAAGGGGGTGAGTTTCATAAAGCCTTAAGCACCTGCCCTCTAAAAATCAGGCCCCTTGAAAATGGGTCAAGATGAGCACCCAAAAGCTAATCACTAATCACTTTTGAGAATCTCAGCCACCACTTTTCTGCACTGACTACTGAGCACCTCAGTCTTGCGTAGTCCAAATCCCATCTCAAGGACCACTTCCAAAGCATAGCACACTATTCTCCGTACTTACATTCATTTTACCCCTACTACCAAAAGCCTGAAAAGTATGATTACAAATGCAACCTTGTAGCATTAAGGAGAGAACTACAGAAACATCATGACTAATATTCCCTCTTGTTGTTTCATCTCTCAGCACCTCTGGACACAGTCTGCTCTACCGTTGTTAGTAGTCACTGCATGAGGGACCTTCCCAAGATTCAGAAGAGCACAAACACCTCTAAACTATTTTCTATGTACTCCCTTTCACCCGGAGCTTCATGCTGGAAAACAATGGCAGCACTAGACGGATTGCCAAAAACTTCAGTGTCAAATTTTCATGCTTTCCAGTAAAGCTGGTTTTGCTACAATTTTCAAAGTACACCACACGTACCTATCTGAAAGATTTAAAACACTCCAAGTGAGGTCAGCATACAGAAAAAGGCTAGACCAGGACCCAGAGCTATGAAACTGTGGAACTGATTTTTTCCCATACTGGTGGCAATATCTGGCTCTTTGGCCAGAAGACTAATTTGACTGCTATGGCACAAGCTGGGGCTCTCCTCTTAGATATAATTTATATTTAAGGGTGAGAAATGTGTTCACTCTTAAGGAATGGTGGAAATGACAGATTTCCCAGAAGATATACATCCAGGGCCCTTCTATGTTAAAGTTGAGCGGCGTAATATAGCCACATGTCTTGCAACTGTATTAAAATCATCCATACCTCTTCATTTTGGAAGCAAATTTTTCTCTGTAAGTCAAGAGTTAAGATCACTGCATCTCTGTCAAATAAACAACATGTTCATTGTCACTAGGCTGCTCAGCAAGCCCTACCTTTGAGCATGTGGAGCCAATTTTACTCATCTAATAGAAGATTTACCTGGCATTGTTCAAGTGCTTAACTCAAATAAGTTTTGTTTTTCTTCATTTCAATCATTGCTCTGGGGTAGGGTTGGGAGTAAAAGGTTCAGTATGCATGCTGCTCCAGGTGGAAAGGACAACTCCAGTCCACTCTCACTGTAGCAGCTTGGGTCCAGGTGAGAAGCACCTGTCCATGGCCGCTTCAGTTTCAGCAGGCACAGACAAGGGGAGGGTTGCACTTCCTGAAATATATAGTAGATAGCTGTCTCTTTCTTCACCCCTGTGCCCCCTTCTCACTAGGCCCAGTCGAGTTATAGCTGTCCTGGTTCTCATCTCTGGTCCCTTGCTGCCCGCATTTGGTCATTCTATAGTATAACTCCCCCCTGCCAGACTCCCCTCCCTTTCCATTTTATGAGAAACAACTGAATTCCAGGCACATCCCATAGTCCTGGCACAACCAGACTCTGGCCTTGCTTTAAGTTATGATAAGAGGAAGCTGCATACCAAATTTGTGCTTATTGTTTAGGAGGAGTTCTTGAACAAACGGACTCACAGACAGACAAACAGATGCACATTTCTAACATATATAATAAGATTTCTCAAACCTTTCCTTCATATTCACATAGAGAAAGATATAGATAGATAGATAATTAACATTATTACTTTTCTGAAACAAAAACATAAAACATAAAGGGTAACAAGAAAACATTCTATAGATGCATTAGTAGCAAGAGGAAGACCCAGGACAGGATAGGCCCATTAGGCAATGGTAGGGAGTTGCAGGGAAAGAGAAGAAGCAATAACAGACAACGTGGAAATGGCAGAGTGTTGAATGATTTTTTGTGGCATTTTTCACCAAAAAAAAGTAAGTAACAATTGGATATATAACATAGTGAGTTAGGTAAGATAAGAAGCTAAAATACTGAAAGTACAAGTTAAAAATTACTTAGGTAAGTTAGATATCTTCAAGTCACCAGGCATGATGAAATAAATCCTTGAATACTCAAGGAACTGACTGAGAAGTTATCTTAGGCATTAGTGATTATCTTCTAAAACTCATGCAAGACGGGAGAGCCCAGAGGACTGGAAAAGGACAAATATAGCACCTATCTATAAAAAGGAAATAAGGACAACCCAGGGAATTACTGAAGTCAAGCTGACCGGTCTGTATCTGGAAAAATAATGGAGCAAATAATTAAGCAATCATTTTGCAAACACCTAGGAGATAATAAGGAGATAAGTAACAGCCAGCAAGGATTTGTCAAGAACACATTATGTCAAGCCAACCTAAAAGCTGTCTTTGACAGGGTAACAAGCCTTGTGGATAAGGGGGAAGTGGTAGATGTGGTAAACCTTGATGTTAGTAAAGCTCTTGATATGATCTTGCATGACCGTCTCATAAATAATATAGGGAAATACAACATAGATAGTATAGTACAGGTTGGATCTCCCTGATACAGCACCCCTGGGACCTGACTAGTCCTGAACAAGGGGATTTGCCAGATCAGGGGAGAGCTCCTGCCATCATTCCCCCGCCCACTGCTGAATCTGCTTCCAGCCTCTGTTGCCCCACCCACAGCCATTGTGCTGCCAGCCCTGGCCAGACTCCCCTGCAGTGAGTCTCCCAGCCACACTGCCAGACAGCCCTCTGCCATGGGGCTCCCTGCACCACTAGAGCTCTCGGAGCTCCCGGCTGCACTGTGGGGTTCCCAGTGCTGCTGGAGATGCTCCCCTTCCCCCCCCCCACAGGGCTCTCTGGTGCAGAAACCACAGAAGTTGCTGGATCAGAGTGTCCCAGTTTAGGGAGTCTTAAGTAGAGTAATATACTATAAATGGGGTGCATAACTGGTTGAAAAAGCATTCCCAGAGAGTAATTATTCAGTGGCTCATAGTCAAGCTAGAAGGGCATAGTGGCTAAGTTTAGACTACAGGCTTCTTTTGGAAAAAGCTTTTTTCAGAAGAGATCTTCCAAAAAAACTTCTTCTGAAAAAGAGCGTCCACACTGCAAAAGTGCATCGAAAAAGCAATCTGCTTTTTCGAAACTCATAGACTCATAGACTTTAAGGTCAGAAGGGACCATTATGATCATCTAGTCTGACCCCCTGCACAATGCAGGCCATAGAATCTCACCCACCCTCTCCTAGAATAATCTTCTCACCTATATCTCAGATATTGAAGCCCTCAAATGGTTTAAGGACCCCAAGATGCAGAGAATCCTCCAGCAAGTGATCCTTGCTACAGAGGAAGGCGAAAAACCTCCAGGGCCTCTGCCAATCTACCCTGGAGGAAAATTCCTTCCCGACCCCAAATATGGCGATCAGCTGAACCCTGAGCATGTGTGCAAGACTCACCAGCTAGACAACCAGGACCAATCCCAACTAGATCAACCCAGTCAGGGCTTTGTCAAGCCGAGACTTAAATACCTCTAAAGATGGAGACTCCACTACTTCCCTAGTAACCCATTCCAGTGTTTCACCACTTTCCTAGTGAAATAGTTTTTCCTAATATCCAACCTGGACCTCTCCCACCACAACTTGAGACCATTGCTCCTTGTTCTGCCATCCATCACTACTGAGAACAGCCTTTCTCCATCCTCTTTGGAACCTCCCTTCAGGAAGTTGAAGGCTGCTATCAAATCCCCCCTCACTCTTCGCTTCTGCAGACTAAACAGACCCAACTCCCTCAGCCTCTCCTCATAGGTCATATGCTCCAGCCCCCTAATCATTTTGGTTGCCCTCCACTGGACCCTCTCCAGTGCATCCACATCCTTTTTGTAGTGGGGGGCCCATCAGAGTGTGTCCAGACTGAACAGACGCTCTCTCGCATGTAAGCTGTGATTACTATGGACGGAATGGCCACCAGGGCACCTATGCTTTTTCTTCTTTCGTCTTCTTCCAAAATAACTCCCTCTTCCCCATCCACACACACCTTTTTGTGAAAAAGCTCTTTCACGAAAAGGCTTCTTCCTCATAGAATTAGGATTACCAATCCTGGAAAAAACCCTCTGTTCTTTCGATTTTCTTGTGGAAGAATGCAATTGCAGTGTGGGCTTTCCTCAATTTTTGTCAGAAAAACAGCTGTTTTTCCAATAAAACTCTGTAGTGTAGACATATCCAGTGAGTGGAGTCCTGCAGCATGCAGTTCTGTTCAGTATGTTTTTAAGATAATAACATAGGAAGTGTACACACAAAGCGTGTGGAAGATACTGAGCTGGGAGAGGTTGCAAGTGCATTGCAGGATAGGATTCAAATTCAAAAAGATCTGGACAATCAGGAGAAGAGTTCTGAAGTAAATAGGATGAAATTCAATATGGACAAATGCTAAGTACTCCACTTAGGAAGGCACAATCAGTTGCACACCTATAAAATGTGAAAAAGACTGTCTAGGAAAGAGTATTTCAGAAAGGAATCTAGTGGTCACAGTGGATCACAAACTAAATATGAGTCAACAGTGTAACACTGTTGCAAAAAAAAGCAAATATCATTCTGGGATATGTATGAATGCTTAAGCATGATATGAGAAGTAAGTCTTCTGCTTTACTCCACAGTAATTAGGACACAATAGGAGTATTATGTTCCGTTTTGTGTGCCACATTTCAGTAAAGATGTGGACAAACTGGTGAAAGTCCAGAGAAGAGCCACACAAATGATTAAAGGTCTAGAAAACATGACCTATGTGGAAAGAATGAAAAAAAAGTTATTTTTTATTTTAGGAGACAAGAGAGGGGATATAATAACTCTTTTCAACTACATAAAAGGTAGGAGTTTTTGTTAACCTTTGTAATAAATTGCCCAGGGAAATTTCTAAATTTACACACACTCATATTATATACATATACACTCTCTCTCTGTCTCTATAATTGCTTCCACTACTGTTGGCTTTGCAAAAGTTAGTTTGCCAGCGGGGCTTACATGAGGTGAGAATAGTGGGTTGACCCTCAACTACAGCATTGAGAGAACAATTCATGAATCAAGAAGTAGCATGAACAGAGTCACTGACATATTTGTATAAGAGATGAACATTTGGGGATGGCATTACTGGCAGAGTAGAACAAAAGGGGAAAGGACTGACATATAGGGATTGGCCGAGTAATATATGGCCTTGAAAGTGAGCAAAAACATTACTATAAGACTACAGAAATTAATATATAAAACCTCACAGCGGAATAAGCTGTACTAAAAAGGCAGCCAGGAGAGGTATACTGGTACAATGGCTTTTCCTGAAGAACAAGGTGCTTAAATGGGGCCTTCTATAGCCTGTTTATATAATGTATTTTGGCAAGACTAGTAAGCACGCATACAAAAGCAAAGCCTTGGGGCAGAGAAAGGTAGGTGGCTTAAACTTATTGAGGGTGAAAACTACATGCAGCAGTTTCACCCAGAGGTTCCCATGTTACTGTAAAATAAAACACTTTTATTTTTGAATTAGGATAATACTTAAAATACAGGAGTCTAAAAAGAAATAGGATACCTTCTGTGCATCCTTATCTTGTGCAGAAACTTCAGCTTTGGGCTCTTTTTTCCTGAGAGCCTCATATTGAACAACTGCAAGACTACCCACTTTCAGAGACAGAAAAAAAATGCATGCATTACTTTCATTCCTCATCACACCTTTATATTGAGTTTTTCTTTTTTGCTAATCAGCAGCAAAGTAAGTAACTTTTTTGTTCATTCTGGGATAGTTCTAACACTTCTAGATGACAGGCAAGGCAGCTGGTAGCCCTAGCTTGGTTATCAAATTGACTCGACAGTCCAGCATCTGAAGAACAACTAAGGGATGAACAGTGGCCTACAATGTATAACAATGCGTAACTCCTTATAACAGGGGTGGGGATCTGGCCCCCGAGGCTCAGGGCTTCCCCTCACTATTGGGTAGCGCGCACTGGTGCTCTGTCCCCCGCCCCTCCCCCCAGTATCCCTCTGTGGGTACAGCACACACAAAATCTACTAGCCTGTGCCTTCCTAGGCTCTAGTGTGTGAGGAGAATGGGAGGAGTGTCTTTCTCCTCAGTCACAGGCCATGTCAGGGTGTTAATCAGCAATCAGTGGTGTTTTGTATCTTTCCTTTCCATTCCATAAATACTTTGAATTCTCTGCTAATGGAGACATGGGTACTATTATGAACGACTGTCGCCCCACCATAGGGGTATTTTGCCAAGATCTCATTTATGAGGCAGGTCTGGCTTATCATTTAGCCGTTACAAAGTTAAAAGGGGTATCATTTTAGGGCTGTGTGAAATGCTTGCAATGAAAACTGGAACTGCAAAACTTGTCTAATTATAAACTCAAAACTCATTCCTTCAAAAGTTTGCAAACCTTTCAAGCAAATCTGGGCTGATTTGTGTGTGCATGGTTTCTCATTGAAATGCAGTGGCTTTGGATGTGTTTTCTTTTATTCTTTGAGGTAGTCACACTCAAAATTCATGATAACACTGGCAGGTGATAGCACAATGCCTGCAGTGTGAAACTGATCAGTTTTACAAAGATCTAGAGCCATAACTCTTCTGAAAATGGAATGTATCAGGACCCAAATGGGGCTATTCTGGTTCTAAAGAAACAATAGATGATTCTTGATCAGAGATTGTCTGTCACATATTCAGAATTTAGGGTGCTCTCGACAAGAGATTGAAGGGTTTTGTTTTTTACAGGTTTGTTTAAATTAGCTTTGAAATTTCTTCCTTTTTGAGGGGCAGAAAGGGAGAGGGAAAAATTCAGGGCAAACCAAACTGGTTTTCCCCATTACAAAAGCCGTAGATGGGCCAGGAATGCTGTTACAGGGCATCATCTCTTTTGCTGACTCAGTGAAGATACGCATTTGTCATTCAAAGACAAATTAAAAAGGCATGGATGATGCTACATAGATGTACAGGCTCAGTTATCAGCCAGGTACAGGCAGCATCCAGTTAGCTCCAAGCACATTTTAAAATCTCTTTTGGTGTATGTGGACAGAATGTTTTGTCAAAATTTCGTCTGATCAAATATTGCAAAGTGATTTAATGCAGGGAGGATTTGTCCCTGCAGAAATTGACACAAATTCCTTTTGGGACAGGGGCAGCCACCACAACTGCGTAACTGAGGGATTGCCAGGAGATAGAATTAGGAAAAGTGGAAGATAGCACTGTGACCTAATGTAAACTCTTAAATCTGCTGTAAACAGAACAGCAGTGCTGAAACACAATAAATTGGTATCTATCACTGCACTCCCAAAAGCAAGTACTAGAAGGCACAAGGAGCGTGGATGGATTTTTGTACATCCTTATGCATTCTGGTCAGAAAACTAGCTAGTACACAGGAGTTCTGATACACAGTTAAGTATCCCAATGACAGAGGGCAAGTTACGATTAATTGGGAAAATGGTAAAATAAGGGAAGGCCACATCAGTGTAAACAACCGAGTCTCCCAGTTTCTTATATGTTAGCAGTACCACTAGGAGCTAATGCTCTTGAGATGGCAATATTTTTGAATGCTGTCATTTGGATTGACAGACTCCCAAGAATATATCAAGAAAGAGACAAAGACATTTATTTAATGTTTTTGTACACTTCCCAACTCGCTGGGGCCCCTATCCCTGATTGTGACCCTTAGGCACAATCTCTACATAATAATAATAGTATTTGTGATGATGATGTCTTCAAGAAAAAAAATAGTAGGTTCTGACACATTAATCAAATTTGTGTGGTGGCAGACAAACTACAAGAGCATCTAACCAAAGAATCGAAAGTAATGTTACATAACCATATGAACTTTTAGGGAGCTGAGTCACTGATGATGATTTGAAGTGCTACATGCACAGAGATTAACGTACTGCCAATATTCTAACACAGAGATCCCACCCCAAATGAAGTATTACGTAAGATTCAACAATATCAAAGATAGTATGAACTCCATCCAAGGCAGAGAAATCATCCCCATCTTCCTATCATCCATCTGTTGGCAAATTTTTAACAAAAGGCTCTTGGGGGCTCCTCCATGGCTAGACACACAAATTAAGTAATCAAAGGCAAGGCAGGGATGATTAACTAACAAGAGCCCCTCCAGGCCATTACTGGCACAGGTTTATTTCACCCAGATGTTGTTCACCTATCTGAGACTGATAATGACAGTGTCAGATTGGATTTACAGAAAAACACAGATAATAAGGTGCTGGTCTGTGAAGCTCTAGACTGTGCCAGAGGAAGCAGAAACCTATTGCAATGTTACCCTCTTTTTTAAAGTGTTATCTTCTTCCCCCCAAGAGACTTCTTCTTGCAAATGGGAGACTTGGTCTCCAACAACATTTGAACTGATCTTTTATATGCAACAGCAGGATCAACAGCAAAGAAATTATAAGGGATGGTAATGTTAAAATCATGTACAAGCAAATGCAAATTGACATCCTTAGTTAGAAAGGGATGTGTTTTGCAAATGGAAAGCTCAGGGTGCTAGAATTATGAACATTTTCACACTCATCAGGAAACAAATGAATTTTGGCTTTTTCTCCAGATATAGTGGGGGAGATAAACCGGCAGCATTTTCCCCAAAAATCTTCCTGCTAATGAAAATAGTGATTTTTGTTCATGTCCGATTCCTCCACTGTTACCTCTTCCAAGGGACGGAAGGCAATTAAGTAAAGTCTACAGAAGAAAAAGAGGAAATCTCTGAAGGATTGTATATCGTCTTCCATGCAGAGTTCCAATCCTTACCAATCACTTGCTATTTGGCTCCTTTTGTAAGGTCCCAATTCCCTTGTGGTCTAGTGGAATGCCCTGGAAGGCCATTCCAAACAGAGATCTGCTATGCTCTCCTGCCATGCACTTATCCCACTAATTCACCTATCAAAGAATAGGCAGCCTACCAGACTGGGTGAAATGGGACCCATGGAAACGGAGGCTGTCTCACACAATCTTTGAACTGGTCATTTAGGGTGTGCCTAGACTACAGGGTTTTTTTGAAAAAACTTCCGCTGCATCTAGACTGCCACCACATTCTTTCTAAATTAAATCGAAAGAATGCAGCGGTTTTTTCGACTGCAGTAAACCTCATTTTACGAGGAAGAACGCCTTTTTTCGAAAGTACTCTTTCAAAAAAAAGGTGTTCTTGAATGCAAACAGGGCTTTTTCGAAAGAGCGCATCCAGACAGCCTGGGTGCTCTCTTTCGAAAGACGCTTTTTCGAAGGATTCTTTCGAAAAAGCCTCTTTCAAAAGAGGCTTGTAGTCTAGACGTACTCTTACTGGATATAGAATTGAGCAAATAGAGCACCTTCCACTGGCTTTGGTAAACAGAAAGCCAAGGTGATTTATATGAAGGATAAACAATAGAGAAAACTGTCAGCATATCAAAGTGGAACTTGGAGACTTCCTAGAAACCATCTATGTAAAATAACCTGTCAGCCCATTGTATCAGAAACACTTCTACTCCACTCTGGGTCAAGAGAATGTTCAATCATCACTTTACTATTCAGCCTTGGATCAACTCCTGGTGTCTTCTCCAAGTTCAACATTATGGTGGAAGGTACCACTTCACCAAAGTAAGTTATCTTGTCTCAGTGACTGGCTTATGAAAGATCTGTCAACTGTGGAGGCTCAGAAGGCAATTTGGGAGGAAAACGAATTATCTCCTTCTCAGAGATGAGTTTACTCGGGGGTAGTTTTTAGCACACCCCAAATTCCTGATAGGGAAGTCCTCTGAACACCTCACTGTGAAAACTTGATGCCATCAGCCAAACAGCTATTTCAGCTTTTGGTTAGCACTGTTATTCATAGACAGAGACCCACCATATACATTTTTCATGGTCATGAATTATAGATCATGAAATCTGGTCTCCCCCCATGAAATATGCTCTGTGTGTGCTTTTTATCCTATACAATAGAAATTTCACAGGGAAGATCAGTATTGCTCAAACTGAGGGTCCTGACCCAAAAGGAAGTTAAAGGGACTGCATGGTTCTTTTGGCATGTGTGTGTGTGGGGGGGGGGTCATGGTAGTGACACCCTTATGTCGATGATGCCTTCAGAGCTGTGTGGCCTGAGAGTGGTGATTGAATTTGGTAAGATCTTATTCATTAAAATCATCCCATGAGCCAGCAGTCCTTTCCAGTTTTAGGTTAAGCAGAACCCACACAAGGGAGACCTACAGGCCCTGTTTGCCTTATTTGAATAATCCATAAAAACATATAAGAACATAAGAATGGCCATACTGGGTCAGACCAAAGGTCCATCCAGCCCAGTACCCTGTCTGCCTACAGTGGCCAGTGCCAGGTGCCCCAGAGGGAGTGAACTGAACAGGTAATGATCAAGCGATCTGTCTCCTGCCATCCATCTCCACCCTCTGACAAACAGAAGCTAGGGACACCATTCCTTACCCATACTGGCTAATAGCTATTAATGGACTTACTTTATCTAGTTCTCTTTTAAACCCTGTTATAGTCCTAGCCTTCACAACTGCCTCAGGCAAGGAGTTCCACAGATTGACTATGAGCTGTGTGAAGAAGAACTTCATTTTATTTGTTTTAAACCTGCTGCCCATTAGTTTCATTTGGTGGCCCCTAGTTCTTATATTATGGGAACAAGTAAATACCTTTTCCTTATTCACTTTCTCCACACCACTCATGATTTTATATACCTCTATCATATCCCCCCTTAGTCTCCTCTTTTGCAAGCTGAAAAGTCTCAGTCTCTTTAATCTCTCCTTATATGGGACCCATTCGAAACCCCTAATCATTTTAGTTGCCCTTCTCTGAATCTTTTCTAATGCCAGTATATCTTTTTTTTGAGATGAGGAGACCACATCTGTACGCAGTATTCAAGGTGTGGACGTACCATGGATTTATATAAGAGCAATAAGATATTCTCCATCTTATTCTCTAGCCCTGTTTTAATGATTCCTAACATCCTGTTTGCTTTTTTGACTGCCGCTGCACACTGCGTAGACATCTTCAGAGAACTATCCACGATGACTCCAAGATCTCTTTCCTGATTAGTTGTAGCTAAATTAGCCCCCCCCCCCCGCCATCATATTATATGTATAGTTGGGGTTATTTTTTCCAATGTGCATTAAATTACATTTATCCACATTAAATTTCATTTGCCATTTTGTTCCCCAAACACTTAGTTTTGTGAGATCTTTTTGAAGTTCTTCACAGTCTGATTTGGTCTTAACTACCTTGAGCAGTTTAGTATCATCTGCAAACTTTGCCACCTCACTGTTTACCCCTTTCTCCAGATCATTTATGAATAAGTTGAATAGGATTGGTCCTAGGACTGACCCTTGGGGAACACCACTAGTTACCCCTCTCCATTTTGAAAATTTACCATTTATTCCTACCCTTTGTTTCCTGTCTTTTAACCAGTTATCAGTCCATGAAAGGATCTTCCCTTTTATCCAATGACATCTTAATTTACGTAAGAGCCTTTGGTGAGGGACCTTGTCAAAGGCTTTCTGGAAATCTAAGTACACTATATCTACTTGATCCCCCTTGTCCACATGTTTGTTGACCCCTTCAAAGAACTCTAATAGATTAGTAAGACATGATTTCCCTTTACAGAAACTATGTTGACTTTTGCCCAGTAAATTATGTTCTTCTATGTGTCTGACAATTTTATTCTTTACTATTGTTTCAACTAATTTGCCCGGTACTGACATTAGATTTACGGGTCTGTAATTGCCGGGATCGCCTCTAGAGCCCTTTTAAAATATTGGCATTACATTAGCTATCTTCCAGTCATTGGGTACAGAAGCCGATTTAAAGGATAGGTTACAAACCATATTTAATAGTTCCGCAATTTTACATTTGAGTTCTTTCAGAACTCCTGGGTGAATGCCATCTGGTCCTGGTGACTTGTTACTGTTAAGTTTATCAATTAATTCCAAAACGTCCTCTAATAACACTTCAATCTGTGACAAGTCCTCAGGTTGGTCACCTACAAAGGATGGGTCAGGTTTAGGAATCTCCCTAACCTGAAGACTGAAGCAAAGAATTCATTTAGTTTCTCCTCAATGACTTTATCGTCTTGAAGTGCTCCTTTTGTATCTCGATCATCCCGGGGCCCCACTGGTTGTTTGCAGGCTTCCTCCTATATTAGTGTAAGGACCTGATGAATGGCTGTGGAGAACCCTCAAGGAGCAGCTGTTATTGGAGACAAAAGTCAACAGGAGTGGAAATTCTCCGTGTTACCTTTCAGCACCTACAGATTTAAGTTTGTCAGGGATTCAGCCCTCTGTATCAAATTCCATGAGATACAGGTGGTAAATTTGCCCTTTCTAGTCTTCATGTGATGGTGATAATCCATTCAGACAGCTCAATGGTGGTGTCATAAATCAAGAAGTAGAGTAAAACTAAGAATGTGAGACTAGAATATGGGTTTCCCACAGAAAAAACTCTCTGTTCTGATAGGCCTACCCAAAACATAAAGCGACTTTTGGTTTTGTACTTTAAAAACCAACACACATGACTGAGGTGTGGCAAAAAGCCAAACCAACAGCCTCCAATGCTCATCCCTGTCACAAACTGCAAATTAATATCTCCATTAGGAAATAAAACTGCTCATGTCTGAGTATCAGCAGGCAAAATGCATTCAAAGACATTTCCTATACACTTTATAGAGTCTGATTTCCAGAGGGGCCTACACCTGTCCTTCACTGATGCATACAGAAGTGCTCCTAGTGGAGTTCTGTACAAAATCTAACTCCTGCATGTTCCATTGTTGTGTCACTTACAAATCAGAGATATTAGTACACAGAAAGCACGTACGTGCATTTGTGTACCCACAAAAAAGCATATGCACAACAAGAAGCCAGAAGCTAAAGGTCAGGCCCTGAGCACTCACACCTCTCACTGACTTCATCTGGAAGTATGTTGTTCAGAATGTTTGAAAACAGCCTTTTCATATTCTGTACAACTAAGATTTCAGTGAAAGATTTTTAATGTGTAATTATTAGAGTCATTAGGGAAAGCTGTTGCTTGGATGAATTATTTATTTAAAGAATTCACTGTATAAAGTCAACACTATATATCTCTTCCTATATGACTTTGCCTCAGCAAACTCTTCCACCTGACACACCCAAAACACATTTATAATAGGCTGCTGGTATTGAACACATTTATAATAGGTTGGTGGTATTGCAGAAAACAAAATATACATTAAGCCTAGCCATGATTTTTATCCTCCTTTAATAGCATGGGGCTGAGTTAATGTTAAATGAGATGGGTCAGGAGGAAGAGAGCATATCAGGGTTAAGTTGGAGCATTTAGTAGCAATTAGTGTTGATGTGCAGTACAAAAATAGCAACAACAACAATAAAGAATACACTGCACTTGGGGGGGGAAAGATTAGCAGTTTAGCCAATTAGCATTTGTCTAAGTAAGTCAAAAAATGGGGAGAAAAAGAAAAAAGCCACACAGCAATATTTACTTCTGAACATCAAAGACTGTGTATCTCACAAAAGGAAAAGCTACCTTCCTACTTTTTGTGACCCTCTCTGCAATTCTAGGGGAAAATGTTTAGTTTAACATTATTGTAAGCCAGAATATGGCTCTATTTATGTGACAAGTTGACAACATACAATTTCATGCTTGTTGAACTGATCTGTGTTATATATTCACTGTGAATATTATGAAGTCTCACCATTATAAATATGAAACAGTATATACTTATTCAAAATAACTCCAGCAGTGGCAATTTATGGCTTGGTTGTTTGTGTGCTTATGAAGTCCAAAAGCCACTTTAAGAAGCTGCATCTCACTAAAACAGATGTGCAGTGTGACTGTGACCAAAACAGATTTACGATGACCTATGTGAACGGAGGCTATTACATTTTTGTCTGTATGGCAACTGACACCAGTTTGTATTTAGATATGTGACTAGTGGGAACACAGTGGAACAGTGTGTCCTTAAAAGCCTCTTAACATAGGCCAAGCCATTTGTCTGCCAGTATTTTACCACTGTTCTGGGTGAATGTTATTTTTCCCTATTGCAAAAGGAACATACGTTAGGCTGAGTAAAGATATGAGTACATGAAACTTTGGCCACACCAAGTGAAATGTTGGAAAGTGCAATGGAATATATGCATTACAGGATTGCGTGGCTGATTGTGTGCCCTTTCTTGAGCACATGCCTGGGAATGGTACAAGGCCACTAAGCCATCAAACAGTAAGCTCTCAAAGAAACTGGTCTTTTTTCCCCCCCTTCATTTTGCATGTTCTTTTTTGCCTGAAGGTTTCAACTAATTTACAAAGGTTTACTTCAACAGAGGCAAATTTGGACTAGTACTGTACAGCACAGTTTGTTCAGTTGGGAAAGAGAACGAAGAAATAATGCACCTTGCTAAAGCAAGATATAGAAATTTGCATAAACGCTTCCCAATAACATAGTAGCTGCTTGGAACAAAATAAATTGCACTTACTGCTTGAGAGTTTTTAAACCCAAGCAAACTTTTTGGCGGATTATAGCTTACGCTCACCTGCCATACAAATGTAATGCTGTTGCTGAGAAGCACTTATTCAGTAGACTCAGAGCTCCAAGAGTATGCAGTATTACCCATTAATTTCATTCTTAACTCTCTTATTAATGTGTTATACAACTCAAGCCAAAGATATTTGTAAAGGTAAACACATTTGTGTAACATAGCTGTCATTGCTACATTACCACCGCTCCATTACCTGCTATTTTGCCCTATATCCGCTCCTCTGTTCCGTTGGAACTGAGGGTCTCTCTCAGTTTTAATTTTTTTATTATAGCAATGTTATCTTTTACTGTTCTTATAAAGTTTCCTCCCTCAAATCTGCATTTTCTTCCTTTTATATTTATTGTTGTACTAAACCTACAACGTTATCTGTTTCTCTTCTAAATCTATCCTGTAACCACATACTATACATTCATTTCTCTAGGACCTTGGTGGCTCTTATCTGCTTGCTTTTATGATCTCTTATAAACTGCTAGGAATAGCAATTTGCAGTACTGTTTGTAAAGCCATCTGAGTCTGAACTCAACCTTCCCCTCTTTTGTCATACAGTGATACTCTCTGCAGTGAAATCCCATTTGTCATAGCAAAAATTCATTGCAAGATACATTTTAGAGGAACACAAGTATGCTAGACATGTTTATAATATATGAAACATTTAACATACAGTAATTAGAATTTTAATAAACTATATATTAGTATAGTAATGTATGTATTTGTATACGATGGTCCCGGTGGTACCTTTTGATTTACTGATATTTTGCACACTATATATTATTGTCCAGAACTATTTGGTTTATGCTTCCTAAGACACATTGCTGTGCTGTTCACACAATCTCAATTCATTTAAGCACTTTGATAAGCTTTATTTTGCCATTATACCATCTAGAACATTAAACACAATGTTTAAATTCTATGTTAAATCACAATCAGTTCCTATTAACTGTTCCAACCGCCCCATTTTTATCAACAGTTACTTTATTAAACCCTTAATAATATAGATGGAATAGTTAGTTAATTTGTGTGTTGAGCCATGGATGTTAATTTGTAAACATAATAACATACTGCAATCATTTGCATAATAGCATTTTAATCTTTTTAGTAAAAGCTGTAATTCCCTACAAAGTACACTGCAGTAGAAACTAAGTGACTATTGGTAATAATAAAAAAGGCCTTAAAATTCTGATCCTATTATAGTGTTGGAACATACCCAAACTGCTTCCATAATCTCTGAAATGTTACTGTTCTCTGATTTAGGTGTCTGTGTCAAGAATAAAAATGAAGTATAACTGGTAGCAGTAGACTATTTCCTAAATGTAATTTAGTATTCACTAAGCACCAGCACTTTGCAAATAGCTCTGAGGCTTTCCTTCAAAGTTCAGAGCTCTAGTTATGCATATTGTGCGAGGTACACCATGCGGCTCACCTCTAGACTCTGTTGTGCTGAATAGATGGCTATGATAAATCATGCTGAATTGGCACTGAAGGGCATCAGCCATCAAGGATTTGACTACTATGTCTTTTTCCCCAAGATTGTATCTCCTTGAACTGCCTGCCTTGGGCTACTAGTTTTGGAGAAAATTAAAAAGTGGAAAAAATTCTGGAAGAGGCCAGTTCAGAAAAATCTATAGAGGTTCAGTCCCTGGAAACCCATTAACACCAATCACAAGACTGGCAAAGAAAACACTGGTGGTTGTTTAAAAGTCAGGCCAAGTTATTTTACGTAAGATCTGGTAATTCATTAATCAATCTGGCTTCAAACCTGAAATGAATAACTTGGAGTAGTAACAAAGACTGGCAGCACCACCGAAGCTTAGAGTTTATAATCTGAACTGATGCAAATTAACCTCATAGTGTTAAAAGCCCCCCCATCATCTTCTTCATGCAAACCATTCCAAATGGATAAGCAGTCATTTATCTTCATAAATTTCTCCTTTGCCAAGAACAACAGAGTATGCAATTCATTGTGAATCTCTTTCTCACTCCCTCATTCTCACTTGCTTGTAATATAGCATTTTTGGCAGCCCACAGTGAAACACTGTAGCCTATTCAGCTTTCTAAATATATAACAGAAAACACAGTCCTGAAAGTAACTTCGACTATGCCGAACAATTAAAAAAAAACAAAAACAAGCAATTGTTTAAAAATAGAAAATGTCATTTACAAATGTAACAAAAAACAGCAATTAAGTTCAGGGCAGGCCTCAAAACTCAGGTCTTATTAAATCTGTTTTAAAGTGAAAAGTACTTTGTCACAACACCATACTTGAAAATTCTTTTTGATACTATACTGCTAAATTAGAGTTTAACTGGCCATTGTCCAGCTGCATTTTCTCTTTTCAGATGACTTCCATTGATCTATTTCTGAGTGATGCAAACAGTGTATACTTATCTTCTGTGCATGTCTGTCCTCTGTATACTGCTGTCCACTCTTCATACATAACTTCAAATATGACTAACCTTATAAAATAGGGTATGGTATGTTTGAAGAACACCCGAGGAGGTAACAATTTTCATCTCCCAAGGAAGAACACAAAAAAAACCTTCTAATCCACATTACCCAAAGATCTACAGGCCTCCACATTTCACATAGCAATAACTTTAAGAAATGAAACTGGTTTATTTTTTTAAAAAAGCAGCAGAATCAGTTTTTTTTCAAAAATTATATTTGTAAGTCAGCTTTTTCAAAATCAAATCATAAAAGTGAATGATAAAGAAAGTCATCTACACAAGTCACACAGGACCAGTTAACCATTTACTCGCATGATCTTATGTCAATAGACAGTGCCCTTAGGGGTAAAAGCTCCCTTAACGTACATTTCCAATGGTCAGGCTTGCAGGCAATGAAAGTCAGGGGAGAAAATGAAATAGAAAAAGAAAATTAACTTTTAGTCTGCACGTGTATAACACTGGTAAAGAACATGCAAAATTAGTGTAACAGTAAGGCCTGAATTTATCACTGCGTTCCTCCACTTTCATGCCAATGTAATCCCAGTTGCACTGGGATAAAAATGGAGTAGTGTAGTGATGAATCAGAAATATCTATTCTATAGCAATGCCATCCATTTTAGAATCACATCTGGATTGTAATCTCTCATTAAATTCAGCATATTTAAATTGTAAACTCGACTATCTCTTAATCTATGTTTGTACACCATCTAATAGGGTCATGTTTTCAGTTTGCCCCTAACCACTACAATTAATAATCATATTAAATAATTATTAATTATTATTCCTATACAACACTATTTTCAAAGAGGCAATTAGCTTAATTTTCAGTTTGAGACAAATGTGCAGAATATGCATCCTCTGAAATACAAGTCCCATTAAAGATGCTTCAGGCTAAGTCGCTTTTGCAAATATAGGCCCTCACCTAGACAGTGCCATAAGTAATATGTTGGTAACTCAAAGGAAAGAGTGGTTCACTTAAGGTTAGGTTTTCAATTATTGTTGTGCTGCTTCTACTTTCGATCTTTTGTTTGCAATTTCATTTTGAAAATATTTGGAATATATTTCATGTTTTCGTAGCAGTCAGCTCTCAAATAAAGCTCTTAAAGCTTTAAGACTTCTAAAACATATTGCTCCAGGATAATTAAGATACAATTATTTTTTTTCTTCAAAAAGAAAGAGCTGAAATACCAAAGCTAGTCAATATAGAAAAATCCAGAAATTAACAAACAAGAGACTAGGTAGAGCTCCCATTCTCTGTGCCAAGACAAATAGTTTGTCTCAGAGCATCACCAACATATTCCCCAGAGAAAGGACACATCTTTTATTGTTCTTGAGCAGCCCCAGTTGTCTCATTAAGGAGCATCAGAGACAGGAAATAGTGCATATACAGCTGCATAATGGAGTATGAGGATAGGGTTTAAAGTTTGCAAGAAGTTGGACCAGAAACGAAAGTTTTCTATTACTCAGTTTGAACTGCCCAATCACTATGACCTACCCTATGAGAAAACAACTGCTTCATTCCCCCTCTTCTTGGAACTAAATAATGAGAAAGAAAGGTAGGGGTGGAAATTATTAACGTGATACCAAGATATGGAATATGTCTAACCTTCAGTCAGGTTGCCAGAAGCTATCTAGGGACATTTCCTTTCTCCATAGCCTGTATCACATGTAGTTTAGCACAGGCTTATGCACACAATGGGTGATATTCTGACCAGTCATGAATGGTTGTGTGATAACAGTGCAACTGTAGAATAACTCAGACCCAGTACTTTTAAGGTATTTAGGTGATGATGTGCTCAGCCTTGCTATCTCTATTTGACTTCGGAGCCCAATTCTCATTTCCAAAAGCGATTTAGGAGTGTAGGAGTCTAAATATCATAGGAACCAAATTCCAACTGACAGTCTAAGTGCCTACATCCCCTTTAAAAATGAGATGTAGGTTCCTAAATCCATAACACAGAGCAATGCTGAATGGAGCAATACCTAAATACCTTTGAAAATCTGTGTCTTAGCATACGCTGAACACTTGCAAGCATGCAGGAAGAATTCTTGACACTTGCTATGCCATGCCTAAGGCTAAAGTGTCAGAGGTGTGCTAGTGCTGCCAACAGTCCCTGAACCCTATAGGGGGTGGGGGTGGGGGTGGTGGAGGGGGCCTACCAGTGTGTGTCAGAATTCTGCTTACATCTGAGAACTGAAAGCAACTATTAGTCCAGCACAGGAAGAGTGTCCACTGCACTTTTCAAGTCTCTTGTAATTGCTGCCTTGTAGACATAATACTCCTACGTCTGTCTACATTGGTGTACGACACAGGCACACTAATGTGACTATTACTTTAAATCCCAATGCCACATGAGAGACCACTAGCTCATATTGTGCACCAACTCAGGCAGTTTAAATATAATACATGACAGACTGAAAACAGTGTTGCCCTTATGTCACAATATGGCAAACTGCTATTAGAGAACAATATTGCCCCTCAGAATAAGTTGTCTCTGTGCCAAACTGTGCCCTCAGTTACTTCAGTGCAATCTGTAATTCAAGTCAGTGAACTCCTTGAAGTCTGAGGGTGGCATTTGAGTAAACAATGGCAGAATTCTGTCTGGTAGGGAAAATGGAAAAACACTACTCCTCCAAAACTAGTTCTCATACATTAGTTGCAGCCTCATAATGCACTTCCCTAGATGTATTCCAT
The DNA here is from genome assembly GCA_032595735.1 of Pelochelys cantorii. Taxonomy (NCBI): domain Eukaryota; kingdom Metazoa; phylum Chordata; order Testudines; family Trionychidae; genus Pelochelys; species Pelochelys cantorii. Next base: position 34,091,774 of record CM064331.1, read on the forward strand.
CAAGTTTTTTCTACTGCACCCTAGTGCCCTGCACCTCCAAATGCACCCTCAAATGGCTTACTTTGAAAGCCATGCAACAGACCAGTGTCTCAATATTGATTTGCACCAGACAGGACAATTTAAAGATTATATCATTTTGATCTTCAGGAATGGAATCAGCATGTATAATAAATGACAATGCTGTCCTTTGTAAATGTGGGCATCGATTCAGCAAGATACGTAAGTACATGTCTGACTTTAAGGAGTGAGCAATCCCATTGGGATTAAATGTATTAAAATTACACACACACACTTAGGACCTTGCAGAATCAGGACCTTAATTTTTAGAAGACAATTCTTTGCTGATTTTACGTCAGCCAATACATTTGCTTTTTAGTGATTTATTCAGAAGCAGGAGTTTTAATGCATTAACTCTCATAGAACACTGTTTTAACATTGTTTAGAAATATGATTAACACCTTATTCCCATATTGACCCTCTAAGAATATCATATCAGAGCAGCCTAATTACAGGATTATAACATGCATACTTATTTGCTATAACTGAAATTTAAGCAGAACACTCACAATTTTTTGAAGTTTCACAAAACTTCAGAATGTTTCAAAATTTCTCCCTTGGAGATAGAAAACCAGCTTCTGCTCCACTTACACTGGCTTTCTATCAGTATAATACAACAGACTTGAATAGAATGACTCCTGAATTACACCACTGTGACTGATGGAAAGACAAGCCTCAGAGGGACATTTCTGCTCTCAGTGACATCGGTGTTAATCCAGAGTAACTTCATTTGCTGCAGTTAAATTACACTGGATTTATGCCAGTGTAAATAATAGCTGATTTTGGCCCAGAGTATTTCATGAAGGCTATATTTTATCTCCATTTGTTAGGTATTAAATTTAACAATCTTTATTTGGGGAATTCCCCTAAGTAAGTGGACCAGGAATGCTCTCTGGAGAGGACATGCTTGTGATCTGCTGGGCAGAGGTGAAGTGGGGGTGACGGTTTATTATTGTACAAGGTCTTCCCGCCAGCTCATCAAATGTCCTATTGCCCAATTTCTCAGCTGGAGGATGATCTACTGTATTTACTACCATCTAGAAGGAAAGAAAATTAAGGTTCAAGAAGGGCATGGCTGTCTGAGAATTAAGTAGTGGAGAATATTGAGGTCTTACACAGGAAAAGAGAATTAGTAGTTGAGGCAAAGAGGGCATAGCTCATCTTCTATACACCTTGGCCCCCACTGCAGTATTTTAAGTAGACTGCACTCTTCCCTTATGTCTACAAAACACACATCAGTGGCTAGCCAGTTGGCATGCCATGACCACTGATTATTATGCAAGTCAGAATAATCTGCTGGCTCCCCACAGTCTCTTTGTTGTATCCACCTATGGTCTCATCTTATACTTAGAAAGGAAGACTTTTTAATATGCGCATGTACAACACAGAACTCAACAGGGCCGTTTGGGGCCTGTAGGTGTAATAACAATTAGTAATGTATTAACATTAAAGAGCCATTAACACATGCTATATTCCACTGCATCTATTTTTTCAAAATGAGCATGGAAGATGATAAACAGGTTTCAACTTTTGTCTTTCTTTGCAGCAGACTGTTTCGCAATATCTCGATGTTATGCCATAGTGTAACCTGGTATCTCTTTAGTGCTTTCATTCCAGAATCAGAATTCCACTTAATTCTTTCCAAGCATTTCTTCTTTCCAGATAATAAGTCTGGTTTTGATCATGAGGATTAAGGGTGTCAGTTGGAGGCTATAGCAGACGTCACCACTGTATTTCATCATCTATTGATTTTTTTTTTTAAGAAGACTGTCATTCCACCTGGTAAAACATGAAGCAATCTGAAATATAATCTTGGATTGGCTTACCTCGAATATATTTGATGATTCATTGCTGTACTGATTAGTAATGATTTCTGATTGATCGCTGTACCACTTGAGTCCCCCCAGAAAACCGTCTGCATCCAAGTCATTCACATCTAGTTCAGAGAGGTCAAGTTCTGGGAGATCTGGGCAAAGAGGCTGGTCTTCACCAACCAGAGCAGCACACTGCAGGGAGAAGAACAGAAACACAAACTTTCGTTAATCACCAGAACGTGTTACCTATAACTGCATGAGATGAGAATTAAGCCTTGATTAAGTCACTCGCATCTACAGAGCAGGTCACTAGAGTTAATCTCGTTAGAAAGCCACACTGAGTGTTAGATTGTGGCTAGCCCTGCACAGGTGGGCAAAGTGGTTGCTGCTTTCCTTCTTCTTATGCTCCGTCTAGCATCTGCAGCATTAGAGATCCCAACAAGGACCCATTCTCTTTTCTGTCCCAGCCACCAGAAAGATGGGAGTGCATGGCCAAGTGGTCAGTGTATTTTACGCAACCTCCTCTGTACCCAGCCCACAGAAGATTTGACTCTGTTACAGTTTACATTTAGCTCTGCACCTCAAGCTGTAGAGGATCATGCTTTCAGCTATGTATAGCCGCGGTTCAATCCCTAGTGAGTCAGCCAAGAAGTTGTATCAGTATCTCCAGAAGCTTTAGGAAGGTCTGCCACAGGCCATGTACCTCTGGACCCATCTACCAAAGGCTCTGCGTTATCAACATCCTCAGGAACGGAACAGATTTTAAAAACCTGAGTCTAAAACATTGTCCTCATAGTAAGCAAATCATGAAGGGTACCTCATATGCCCGCCAAGTGCCACAGCAGTGGCTGTGCTGGTTGTCTGTGCATAAACTGCTGCAGTTAAGAGCTGTACGATCTATAAGCTGTGGCTATTTCAGAAGCACCAAAATGGAGCTTTCCTCTAACCTACCCACTCAGCACAATGTTACGCTTCTCTCATCCTCTTGACATTGCTGGTGAAATTCACCATAAGGCAGAGGGGAGGTGCAGTATTTAAGCCCACCATGAAATGTTTCAGGTGGTGAGTGGGAGAATGTTTAAGGGTGTGGACCTTTTCTTCACTACTATGAATGTAATCCTTTGCATATTTTAGATGGAATATGGACCAGTCTAATATCAATTTCATTAATATAAACCCAGATTATTTGCTTTAGTACGTCATGATCAGTCATTTTAAGTATTAATTGAACTAAAAATACACACTTTCATACAATGCTTCTTAATACAGAAACTTTAATACTAAAAATACCATCTGAACCAATTATTAACAGACACTAGGAAACGTGCAATTAAAGTCCACACCTTCAGCAATAACCAGTGCAGCAGCTACTTTCACTGGTGCCTCATGTACATCATTGGAAAGAAAGGTTGAGGCTTCCTCTCTGTGCAGAGGCTGCTAGCAGACCCAGCAAATAAGGGGTTAAGAGCCACAACAAAGCCAGTTGAGAATGGGTTTTCAACTTTTCCTGTAATTGATTGTTTCTAGCTTTATCAGTTTATGTTCATTTTAAGGATGGACCAAACAGAAAATCCAGACCTCAGAAACTCTTGGACTCCCTTTAGCTGAGTGGGTCCTTTGAGCATCTCCTATCTTCAACCTGGAATGAAGTCAATCCCAGAAGCACAGGTGGAACCTCCCTCGTCCAGCACCCTCAGGACCTGACCAGTTATAAATCAGAGAATTTGCCAGACCATGGGAGGTCAATATTGTCTGGCAGCATTACCAACACTTCCACAGCTTATTGGGCTCTTAAAAAACATTTAGGAATAAATTAGAGGTAAACAGCAGCGCAAAACACTAAGAGCCACAACTAGTGGCTGTGAACAAACTTTATGGGACCACGGTAAACTTGGCCACACCCTTGATAAGTGGACATCTGGCTAACTGAGATTTTGCTGGACCATGAATGTTGTCAGACCAGAGTGCTGGACTAGAGAGATTCAGGCTGTAACACCATCTAAATAGGTAGATTTGTTGGGCAATACCATTACCATGCCCACTGGTGAATGACTCAGTATTTGTTATGTTACTCTTGAAAACATTTTTCCAGTCATATGAAAGAGCTGAAGTTTAAATAAAAATAAACTTCAGAGAGATTTTTGTATCTGGAAATTTCGGCAAGTCTGAATTGCATGGGCTATACACAGTAGCAGAATGATGAGCAGCATTCTTGGAACTAGGATCCGAGTCAATAGACTCAGTCCAGCTAGTAAAGGCTATAATTTACCATGCAACTTCCACTAGTCTACCAGAATACTACAAGACAATTATACAATAGGCCAAGGAGCAAAAGAACCCAGGGGTTGCAAGGTGAGCCTTTGAAATATCAATTGCTTTTCTTCCTATTATTTAGGAGGGCTTGGAACTTCAACAGGCCAAGGCCTTGCTTAGGTGAAATTTTGTACAATGAAATTTACTTCTTTTTATTTTGACCACAGAAAAACTGCAAAGAAAAAGAAATTAAAAAGCTTCCCCATTTTCTAGCGCAGACATAACCTTCCAGCAGCAATCTTATAATGCCAAGATGACCTTTTTTTGATGCACAGATGAAATCTGTGATCTCATTAAAGGATAATCTAGTTTTTGACTGAAAAGGTAGATTCTCAGCATCATTCCCAGGTTTGTGTTGTGGAGGTCAGTGGCTTAAAACTGATGCTGTAGACTTCTAAAGTATCCTGCTGATCTGTTACTACTTTCGTTTGTAAAAATAGCTTCACTCTGTGCATCACCAAGTTAAACATCTTAGGGGCTGCAGTAATATGCATTTTTAAAGTCCTGCAATGGGCATTTTAAAGTAATATAAGCAGCTGTATAAAAAAATATCCATTGCAGCTTTCATTTGTTTATAATGATGGTAATGTCACTTAAAAATGTAACCGCTGTAATGAAGTGCACAAGCTCTTGCCAATGTTGACATGATAATAAAATCGATGTTTCTGAATATGGCATTATGCTTCTAATCTGAGACACATTAGTAGCAAGTGTTCCTGTTATTAATTTATATTTGGCTTTTGGATGATGCCAGATTTAACACTCCAAGTCCTATAACTGTCCTCATCTGACATGTTGGTATTTACTGTTTGCCTTTTCGTCTGTAACAGGTGTGCCTGCGTTGCCAAAACACATTTCATTGCCTTTTTACAGGTATGACAGTTACTTCATAACTATAGTCTTAATTTTATAATACAGTTTAAGAGGACAGAGTAGTCACTAAACATAAATGGCTAATTATTGTGTATTATTTCACCCCAACAGACTTTTTTTCTTCGTTAAGGAGCAAACAATAAATTAGCTTAACTGCACTGATGAGAATGATTCATTATAATTAAGTATAATTCTTCATTAACCTTTTAGATGGCTTTGTGCCTTTGAAGATAAATTGAAAAGAAAAAAAAAAAGACTGGACTTGTGCCACATTAATTATATTAATGTAAAAATAATCTTCCTTTTATTTTTAACAAGTTTGTTGAAACAGCCAAGGGGACGAACCCAGTAAGTAATGACAGACTTGATGGAATATGTGCCATGTAGATTCTCTCTATCAATCTTTGCAACCTGACTGTACATCACCTTCATTAAACTGTGAAACACTGGGGACGCTGATCAGCTATAGCTATGCAGGCCTTTATTAAGCAACACGCTAGCCTGTCATTATGTGCAAGAGGGTATAATGCATTTTAAGTTGACAACAAACATTAACGATTCAAAATATAATAGCTGCCTACAATACCTGCTGCTAGTAATACTGTAGCTCATAAAGGTGTTCCCCAGAGCCAACACAGCATGCAGCCACTACTGTGTCGCTATACAAAGTAAAATGCAAGAGCCAGTTGGTAAAATTCTACCAACAGCTAATCCATCCACCACACAATTAATATAAAGATCAACCGTTTTTTTCCCTCTGGAAAAAAAAAAAATGATTGCCATAAATTATCTATTCTGTTACTAGCTTGAAATTACTGCAGGAACTCTGGTGATTAAAATAAATCTTCAATATTTCCACATAAGCTGGTTCCTCAATCAAATCTTAGCAGCATTAGGAATAATACATGGATGGAAAAATGAAGTACAGCAGCTGAGACCCACACTATAAGCCAAATAACAACCCACAGGATACTCCAGCTACTCAGAAACAATTAGGACTTTGGAGCCAGAAAGTCATCCACTTACAGCCTTGACTCATAATAGCTACAGGACATATGAATTATCCATATCTATTCCATTTTACTAAGAAGTCAAAACAAGATAAGAGCAATTACAATATGCAAACAGAAATCAGTGTATAGAATGACACGCTGCAAATATTGAAAACAGGACAAAAAGAGTTCAGAATCTGATGCACGCCTCGCTAGATAGGAAAAATGTAATTGCACAGAGAACACTAGCACATTTTCACTGTAGATGTGCATCTCTACACCACACATACATCTTATTTAGCAGATCTCTAAAGGGAACATTTTAAGAACTTATTCCAAACTTGTCGTCAGTGGGGTCAGTTCCTTTGAGCTGGTCTGTCATTTAGATTCCTCTCAATTGGGTCCAAAGAAAGTTTCCCTTGCTTCACAAGTTGCCAGAACTTTCACATAATGCTCCATTTTGCTGAATGCAAATATGCAGAAATCCTCAAACCTCACTTTATACTCCAGAGATTACCAGGGAATTGCTTGCTTTTTTCCTTTATGAACTGTAGCCAGCAGAAGCTGTGGATTTGATGTATTGCCATCTATTTTTATAGAAGCAACGGCGGCAGCAGCAGCAGCAGCTCACACAGTCCTGCATAAACTCTATTCTCATGGTTCATCCTGTTGTCTCTGTTGTACAGTAGGATTTAACTATTTGCTGGATTACTGAGCTTAATTGAGAACCTTGTTCTATGGAACATTTTAACTGCAATACTATAATCCAGTTCAATAATCAGAAGCAAAGTAACATGTATTTCCGGTCATCTGTTTTAAAGGAATTTAAAACAATAAAGCAACATTATATTCATCTTTGTCTGTCTCTGTGTCAATTCTGCAATTGATAAATGAGAAAAATCCTGAACAGAGCATAGCAAAACACAAAACCTAACAAAAACCTAAATATGAAACCACTGATTAATATTAACTTTTTTTTAAAAAAAAGTCTCAATCTAATTATAAATAGACATGGCATTTTTCCAACCAGGCCACTAAATGCCACTGGAAAGACTTCAGACACTGATTCATATCAATATCTTAGAGCATAAATATTGCATATGACTGGAAAGCGAGCCAAAGGCACATGAAAATAGTTTCCATCTGCAGGAGATCCTGATGACAGCAGCTAAGCTTTGATTTGCTCAAGGCATCACAGAGTAACCTTAAAATACCAAAACTTATTGGGGTTCACATAAGATTCAGACCTGTTTCCAATATGTGATATCTAGTGTACTTTTATAATTATTCAATTTAAAAAATTACCCCCAGAAGGGCTGCACACAAAACAATTCTCATGCTGTTCATAATGCAAAGCTCACCTCTATATCACTCCATACAGAGTCCTGGTTGCACATGTCCCACGCCATCCAGCTCCTGAATGACAGCAGTAAAGCTTTTAAACTACAATCCACAGTCTCACACAGAGCAAACACTCATGCAGGCAACTAGACCCTTACTGAGAGTGAACTGAAGGCACCTGTCTTACTACTGTTCCCAGTCACATGACAAAGCTATTTAAAAAGTAGGCTGGGCTGTCACTCACCCAGCCTTCTTGTGCTGCTGCTAAAACTAGTGACGTCACTAGTCAGAGGCAGACCTAGGCTTAAGTGAAGTAAATCTTTTTAAAAACCACTCAGACCTTTGAGTCTTCAGCACCACACTGTGATTAAAATCAGATTTTAATGCCACACCTCTAAATTGTGCTGTTGCTATATAACTAAAATCCCCTACAATCTTTTTTTAATTTCTTTTTTTCCAAAACAAACAGCAAAGCTGTATTTATTACAAAGACACCAGTGAAGTAACCCTAATCTGAGTTAAAACATATATTTTTGAATACCTTGATTCTAAGTGGGCTAACCAGTGCTGTTTAATTTGGAAATGCTATTAGAGAGGTCTGTAAAAAGTTACTGCATAATTAATTTTTACTAGTCATCTTAAACCTAGCAGAGTATATTTTTAATTCTGGCATATTAGAAACTTCTGATCAATAACTCCTGGAGATTTTTTTTAAAAGCAAAGGCATCTACACAGAATGTATCTCACAGTGATGCTGCAAACATCAATACAAAAACATTACTTTAGCTATTTAGCAAGGGACCTGATTCTGTTCCCACTAAAATACAGATTTCTTTTGCTTTTTCACCTCCTCGCTAATCATTTCCATTTCTTATGCAGGCACCCTGGAAAATATTGTTATTAAATACAACTGAGGCAGTCCTGCCCATAACTGCTCAGATTCCTGTCTGCATTTTCATGTAAGTAGTATTTCCTCAGTGCTGCCTTAGGGTGCATTTTTGTATAAACACTGTATTCCAACCTCACTGACCTAGGCTGTGCATTTTCTGTTTGAACACAAGAATGCTCTCGTTGTCATGTGAAAACACGACATGCTATTAACAGAAGCGTTTCTTCTTTAAGCCTTTTGCAGCTCTGTCCCCGAGACAATGGGAGCTGCTGCAGGTGCAACTGGTTTCTGATGACATTACACACTGAATACATAACAAACCGAAGGTACCAAACATAACTGCAGAACATTTCCCAAAACAGAAAAAAAAATAAAGGCCTTTTTTAAACCTCTCCGCCTGCCTTTTCATTTTTAAAGAAGTTGTGTCTTTAATCTTTATTTAATTAGCTAGATTCAACAGTCTACTTTGCAAAAATATAAGCACTATATATGAGTCACGCTGAACTACTAGTTTTAGTCACATAGTGGGTCATTCTCCTTGCTATGAAATATTCATTTTCATTGTTATTTGCAAACTTGATTATTCTAAATGTTAAATGAATCTAGTTATTATCAAGATACAGAGATTTTGCTTAGAGAAAAGACAAAAAGAGGCTGCAAGAGGTTATTTTTCAAACACTAAATGCATTCCAAAAATTATAACAAGACACAGGTAAACACTTTGGCTTATTTGACAATTTATCATTGCCAGATTTGAAAAAAATACATATTTCCCTGCTTGGGTTTAAGTTGCAAATCACATCACACTGTCATATTTTCATCAAACACAAATGACAAAAAATGACATTGTTTCTACTTTACTTAATTAAAAAAACCCACAACAAAATACCCTATGACTACAGAAAGCCCTTCCCTACAAATGATTAAATTAACAATATTACATGACTCTCACCATGAAAAAAACCTCATTTCCTTCCCAATTATATGCTGATTTAATGATAAAACTGCAGTAAATTATTAAGATCTGGGGCAAAGGTCACTACCTCTACCCTCAGAACAGTCAACTGTGAAATAATGTTGGGTACCCGGCTGACTGAAGTGGAGTAGATTCTTTTTAATTATTATCTGTGGATCCATGCTTGGTGGAATATTCTCCTTCAATACCTACTTTAATTGTGTTCATTGACTGTACAGAATCCATCATTTTTTTAAAGTTCCATTCACACCTTTTATAGAAATGTATTTACACTGGAACATTTTATATTGCTGTTTTGGATGTTTTGACCTGCTCATGTTGTTTCTATTTTCTACAATTCCACTTCACTGCTTTTGCTTCAAATTAGCAAGTTAACTGATAAATACAAACTGTAACCTGCGAGGTGATTTCATAGAAGCTTTAGAGATGAAAGAACTTTCCTAGCACATAGTGGATACTATCAGTAATACTTAATAAGAGCATAGAGGTCACTAGAGTTTTAGTAAAGGACCACCCATACTTTGGCTTGACCTGTTCTCACAGAAATTTTTCAGAATGGACATCAAGGAATGCTATGACCAAACTGTAGAACCATTTTACGAGGCATACCGGAGCGGTCGACCAAGGCTTCCCTTGTCAACCGCGCCGCGTCTAGACTGCCGCGCTGTGCCGGATCAGCTGATAGTCGGCACAGCGCGGCGGCCATTTTTATTTTAATGAAGTGGGGATTATTTAAATCCCAGCTTCTTTGACTATGCCAAATAAACTATTTTACATGGCCCCGTCGACAGAGCCATGTAGTCTAGATGTAGCCCTGCTGGCAGTGGTATTGTCTTCAGAGCTGGGCAGTGGTAGTTACTGGCTGGGAGCCCAGCTCTGAAGACAGAGCTGCCACCATCAGCAGTGAAGAATTAATGATGGCATGGTATGTTATTGCCATCTTTACTTCTGTGCCTTTGCTGGCTGGGCAGTACCTTGAGCACCCACCTGGCCAACAACAACCGTTCTCTGGCCAGCCAGACTACATCTAGAAAGTGGGGCTATTTTGGGATACCAGAAGTATCCCGAAATAGAAATGCCACATCTTTAAACGCACCCATTATTTCAAAATATATTTTGAAATAACATGTGCGTTATTCTGACGTCCCTGTAACATTAAGGGATTTGTCAAAATAAGCTATTTTGAAACTGCCTCAAAATAAGCTATGCAATTTGCATAGCACAAATTGCGTAGCTTATTTCGAGGTAAGGGTGCTATGTAGATGCACCCCAGCTCTGAAGGCATCCAGAAGTAAGGATGGCAATACCAACATGCCTCTGTAACTCGCTTTCAGGTCAGGATTCCCAATTTGGGCAACACTGGTTCCCCCCATGAAATGTGTATAGTATAGGGTAAAACACACACAAGAGACCAGCTTTCATAAGGGGAGACCAGCGTTCACTGGTGATGTGTTTTTCATGGCTGTAACTTTGGTAGGACCCTATCCATAATCAACTATGTAGACCAGAGGCATGCAAAATATGACCCACAGGATCTGGCCCCCAGCTCAGTGGGAGCCTCCGTTAGTCTCCCTGCCTGCTCTGCTCCCACATGCTGCCCAAAGAAGCTGCTGCTGTGATGGCCATGTGTTTAGCTGAATTTTGTGACCCTGGGGGCAAGGGAGAGGCTTTGCACACTGCCTCTGCTCCCAGCACAGTCTTGCAGCTCCCACTGACCAGAAACTGGCCAATAGTAGCTACCTGTTTGCAGGATAGGCAGTAGGTGAAGTACCCCTCTGTCCCAGGCTTGCAGCATTCAGAGCAGCACATAGCCCCTGCAGCCACCTGCTCTGAGTGGCCTGCTGGGGCATGAAAGGCTGAGGAACCTGCTGGGCTGCTGGCTGGGAGCTATCCAGGTAAGCACCTTCCAGCCAAGGCCTACCTCTGGCATCCCAGCCCCTCCCTTCCCCCAACCCTTGCCTCCACTCTTGCACCCCAACTCCTAATATTGCAAACTGTCCAACGGGAGCTTCCTGTTTGCAAGACAGGCAGCGGGTGAAGTATCCCTCCGTCCTGGGCTTGCAGCATTCAGAGCAACACATAGTCCTTGCAGCCAGATGCTCTAAATCAACCCAAATCCCCGGACGCCCTCCTGCTCTTCTGCCCCAGTTCACAGCCCCCCTCCCAGACTCTGCACTCCCTCCCGCAGCCCTCCTCCAGGTCAGAATCCTCTCCTGCACCCATACCCTCTTCCAGACCCTGCACTTCAATCTCCCACCCCAGGTCACAATCCCCTCCTTCAACCACATCCTCTCCTGAACTCCAATCCCTTACCCCAAGCTCCCTTCTGCACCCAACTTCCATTCCAGACCCGTGCACCTCCTCCATTAATATCATGGAAGATTGCAACCTTGACATTTACCAAATTCTTGGAGTGCCGCCCCATCAAAAATTATTGCCCACTCCTGGTGTAGACAGAGGCTTTTAAATGATAGGATTAGATTCTCACATTGTTCCTGCAGAGCAAAGAACACTGGCAGGGCCAGATCTATCAAGGAAGCATGCAATGGCCACAAACTGCTTTCTAACAAGTGGGTACCTTCTGAAGGCCACTCCAAAGTAAAAGATGGGTTCATATAATTGTGCAGCTTTAACACATAAAGATGCAGCTTCTAATGGATGCTGACATTTGAAATTAAAGCTATTCTCCCCTGAGGAAACCTGGATTCTTACACCTCCTTATGCCAGCTTCAGTGACTTTCATCCCTAATGATTCCTAAATTATAAAAGCTGAACAAACACATTTCCTAGGCAGTTACTGAGGACACACTCATTTCAAGTAGACTTTTCAAACGAATTAGACAGCCCTACAGAATCACAAGAAACAAAAAATCGCCTCATCGGAGAGATCTTGTTGTGGTAATACAGGCATCCTTGGCACCTTGTTTTGGTTTGGTTTTTTTCTCATTAGGCCAGCACTGCGTGTCCCTGTGCTTCCCAAAGTCTCTTTTTTCGTCTTCTGGGATCCTATCTCTAGCCCTCTTATATTTTTCTGCACACATCATTCACTCGCTGTCTTTCTTCTAATACCTGTTTCTCTCAACTCTACCTTGGTATCTTTTGCCTCCCTTTAGGCCTTGCTTCCTCTCTATGATTCAGCTGGGCACCCAGGAACTCACACATCCAAAATCTGAGATCACTTCTGAGAAATTTAGCCCACCTTCCTTCACCTATACCACTGATCAAGAGCTCTGCTTCCTGTCCCCCCTAAGTACTGTATGTTGCTGATATTCAACAGATTGAGCTATTTTAGCAGAGGAGAAGCTACTATCTAGTGATGAGCAAACACTTAGGTATCACAAATCACAAACAACTAGTCAGATTCTCAGAAAGTTAGAGTTTACAAACTAGTTTTCATGAAATTTAAACTAATTTCCACTACTACCCCCTAGAATGATACCTTTTTTATGTAAGATAAGCCTGTGCTATGTATAAAGGACAGAAGAACACTGCTCAGAAGCAAGCACAAATGGGTGTCCTCAATAAAGTATACATGCTGCATTAATTTTTTATTAGAAATGTTCTCTTTACCCCTCTTCTCTCTATATTTGTTTACCTCTCTGCCAGCTGTGTGCCCTATTGGATTTTTTCTTGACCGATCCTTTTCCCTACCAGTTTACTCTATGCAGAACCTGAACCCAATAACATCTTGTACTCATGAGATGTTCCAGTAAGTCAAAAATGGGTAAAAGAACATTGTCCATCTCCAATACTGGTGCAATGGCCTCAGTCCTCCACCTCTGAAGACAATGGAGTTTGACCAAGATCAGGTCTAAAAACAGTATTTACACAAACTTTGCGCCCAACTACACAGCCTTCACAGTGATAAACACTTACAGGAATAAGTAATTCCATTGCTTTGAAGATGAACAGTTACCAGATTAAGTGCTCATCAGTGGAAGTAAGGGTTTCACAGTTATGGCCCTTTATGACTGAAAGTTTACGGGAAGATTTTCAAAAGTGCCTAAATGATTTCAGAGCATAAGCCTCTTTGAAAGTCAGACTCCTCAATATCTTTAGCATTTCTGAAATCTCCCCTCAATAAATATTATGAAATGATTTATTAGTAAATATTATTAAAACAAGGTAAGAGTAAGGGATTTGTCACCACTGAAACTGCCTATATAGTAATATTTAAGAAACAACAAGCAGTCCTGTAGCACCTTACAGACTAACAAATATATTATTTCATGAGCTTTTGTGGGTAAAGCGCACTTCATCAGACGCTACAGGATTGGGACCACAGATGGCTGTTGACACGTCTTTGTTACAGCAATGGGATGGGAATCACTGAGTTATTATTCTTTCTCTTTCATTTCCCCCTCCTTTTTCTCAAGTCACTCGGAAGCATGCAAAGACTGACTATGGGTGGCAGGGGCAGGTGTCTTGCAAACTCTTCAATCGTATTCCCGCTCAATCTGGCCCCCAGTGTTCGAAAGCACCAATTCCATACAGCAGGCTCAGGACTTTACTATCACTGCACTTTTGCATGTGTGCAACTCCTCTTCCAACACAACAAAGAAGTTCCAGAGGTGGGATTTCCAAAAGTACCTAAGGGATAAGACTTGGGCTCCTAACTCTCATAAATGCTTTGAAAAATCCCATTTAGCATCAATCATAATTTAGTTTCTTAATTCCTCATAGTAACATATAGAAACATTTTCCATCGTTTATCATTAGCAATGATCAATATTTTTCTGATTTGTTCTGAGCAGGACCTAAATAGCATAATCCTGGTATCTGATATTATACAGGGCATACCTGGTGCCTTGATGTAAACCTTGGGCAATGTTTTAGAAGCTAAGACTGTTCTAACATTCTCACCTAAAGTACTTTTAAGAAGTTTACATTAAGAATCCCTTTTGGTCAGGGACTGTGACTCCCTCTGTGTCTCTATTCTGGTGCTCAGGAGGGATGTGAACAGGTAACCAGTGATGCTTACTGGGTGATGCTTACTGGGAAATGACTAACTGGTTCCCTGGGAAGTAGTACCACTACCAGCAGCCTGCCATGGGTGGAGGGCTGTTGCAGCCCCAGCATCCAGCCCTGCATAGCTACAGCCAGCCCTGGCAGCCAGCCCCAGCCCTAGAGTGGAGGCTGGGAGCCAGCATCAGCCCCAGCCCTGCCAGCAGAGTCAGTCCCAGTCCCAGTGGCAGCCCCAGCATGGGGCTGGGAGTGGGAGCCCCGCAGACTGGGGGGCTGGAGCGGTGAGATCCCACTTAGTTGGTTAACCAGTTAAATGTTAGGTTAACCTAATGTTTAGTTGGTTAATTGATTAACCAGGATTTTACATCCCTAGCTTGGTACTGTAAATACTAACATATGACTATCAACAGTAATGCATCTATTTTTAGATGAGTTGCTCTCTAAGGCAAATTAATTCTTTACATTTCTAAAGGGGAGAATAACACCATTTTCATAGATATCACCTAAAGAGCTCTATATCCACCCAGTCAGTCTTGCATTATTGTACATTAAAGTGTCCCTGCTGCACTCGGGATGTATTTGAACTGCTCTATGATGACTTCACTAACCCTCTCTAATAAACCCACTACATTCCACATCCTAATGACATAAAAAATCAAACAATGGGTACTTAAGAACAATTAGTACCTTCTCTATCAGCTTCATGTAGCATGGACGCGCTAATTGACTGTTTCTTCCCTCCCCTTTTTTTTCCTTTTCTGCCCTATTTATTTAGAAATTGGACCTTTAATAACTCCAATCATCTGAAGAAGTGGGTTGTGCCCACGAAAGCACATGATACCATCTACATGTTTTGTTGGTCTCTAAGGTGCTGCAAGACTATTAGTTTTTTAAGTTAAACCATTAGGGTACGTCTAGACAGCGGGGCTATTTCATGGGTACCCCACATCTTTTAAACGCATCCGTTATTTCAAAATATTTTTCGAAATACTGGGCATACTATTTTGGTGCCCCTGTAACCCTCATTCCATTAGGGTTAAATAATGTCTCGAAACAGCATGTTATTTTGAAATTTGTCACTGTGTAGGTGCACCAAATTTTGACATAAGCTATTTCAATATACAATTTGTGTAGCACAAATTATGTATCTTATTTTGAGTTTACGGTGCTGTATAGATGCACCCTTTGGCTACATCTACACAGCTTCCCTCTTCCGCAAAAGCCTATGCAAATGAAGCACAGATTAGCATATTGCCACACTTCATTTGCATAATTAATTAGGAGGCATTTTTGCTCAAAAAGGAGCCGTCTACACAGCACCTTTTTGTGCAAAACCCCCCCTCTTGCACAAGAGCCGTTCTTCCTCATTTTTTCAGGAAGAACGTCTCTTGCACAAAAACCTCTTGTGCAAAAACAGCTCATAATTAATTATGCAAATGAAGCACAGCAATATGCTAATCTGCGCTTCATTTGCATAGGCTTTTGCGGAAGAGGGAAGCTGTGTAGACATAGCCTCAAAGTGTAATGCATTGTCTTCATTCTGAGATGACACATATTTGAATTGGTCATGGAGCCATTTTTATTGGTTCTCTGTATATATGTTTATCTACAGCTGCCCTAACATTTGAAAAATGCTGCCTTGTACAGGTATTATATACTGGGAAGGATTGCTAAGTAGGAAGCCTGGAGTTATGCAAATTTTTGTTCCCTTAAAAAATGATTTGAATGCAAAGGTAGTGCATTCCAAAGAGTAGTTTAGAAACTATGGAAATTGAGACTTTGGTATATCTACAGGATGAATGATAGCAAAAGAAGCTTCTCCATAACATCCCAAAAATGTACCTCAACTCTGGACTGCAAAGGACAGTTCAGACTCAGTAACCATTCTGCTGATAGGATTGCCAATTCGAGTCAGTTTTCATAAGAACATATGAACATAAGAATGGCCATACTGGGTCAGACCAAAGGTCCATCGAGCCCAGCATCCCATCTGCCGACGGTGGCCAATGCCAGGTGCCCCAGAGAAGGAGAACAGAAGACATTGATCAAGTGATTTATCTCCTGCCATCCATCTCCTGCCCTTGTTATGAAGGCTAGGGCACCATACTTTATCCCTGGCTAATAGCCATTTATGGACCTAACCTGCAAAAATTTATCAAGCTCTTTTTTAAACCCTAATAGAGTCCTGGCCTTCACAGCCTCCTCGGGCAAGGAGTTCCACAGGTTGACTGTGCGCTGTGTGAAGAAAAATTTCCTTTTATTAGTTTTGAACCTACTACCCATCAATTTCATTTGGTGTCCCCTAGTTCTTGTATTATGGGAAAAGGTAAATAATTTTTCTATAATCACTTTCTCCACACCATTCATGATTTTATATACCTCTATCATATCGCCCCTCAATCGCCTTTTTTCCAAACTGAAAAGTCCCAGTCTCTCTAGCCTCTCCCCATATGGGACCCTTTCCAAGCCCCTAATCATCTTAGTCGCCCTTTTCTGAACCTTTTCTAATGCCAATATATCTTTTTTGAGGTGAGGAGACCACATCTGCACGCAGTACTCGAGATGTGGGCATACCATAGTTTTATATAGGGGAAGTATGATATCTTTTGTCTTATTATCTATCCCTTTTTTAATAATTCCTAACATCCTATTTGCCTTACTAACTGCCGCTGCACACTGCGTGGATGTCTTCATAGAACTATCCGCTATAACTCCAAGATCCCTTTCCTGATCTGTCGTAGCTAAATTTGACCCCATCATGTAGTACGTGTAATTTGGGTTATTTTTTCCAACATGCATTACCTCACACTTACTCACATTAAATTTCATTTGCCATTTTGCTGCCCAATCACTCAGTTTGCTGAGATCTTTTTGTAGTTCTTCACAATCCCTTTTGCTTTTGACTGTCCTGAACAACTTTGTGTCATCTGCAAACTTGGCCACCTCACTACTTACCTCATTTTCTAGATCATTGATGAACAAGTTGAACAGGATTGGTCCCAGTACTGACCCCTGGGGAACACCACTAGTTACCCTCCTCCATTGTGAAAATTTACCATTTATTCCCACCCTTTGTTTTCTGTCTTTTAACCAATTCTTGATCCATGAAAGGACCTTTCCTCCTATCCCATGACCACCTAATTTACGTAAAAGCCTTTGGTGTGGGACCGTGTCAAAAGCTTTCTGGAAATCTAGGTATATTATATCCACTGGGTGCCCCTTGTCCGCATGTTTATTAACCCCTTCAAAGAATTCTAACAGATTAGTTAGACACGACTTCCCTCTGCAGAAACCATGCTGACTTTTGCCCAACAATTCGTGCTCTTCTATGTGCCTTGCAATTTTACTCTTTACTAGTGTTTCTACTAATTTGCCTGGTACTGATGTTAAACTTATCGGTCTATAATTGCCAGGATCTCCTCTAGAGCCTTTTTTAAATATTGGTGTTATATTGGCCATCTTCCAGTCATTTGGTACGAGATGGTTTTGCAAGGTGATCACTTGTTCCTGGGACTGGGATCTCCAAGCACAAGCCAGAATATTGGGGGAGCTCCCACTACTATAGGCAAGCACAATAGCCTTCTCCAGCAGTTCCACTTCAAAGCTTTACTGTAGCTAATAAGGGGGAAACATCACATAGCTTTGCAACTTTGTCTGTTCTATAAAATGGCTGGAAAAGTGGTTTTACTGGAGTGTATACAAGTCTGCAGCACAGTACTGAAAAGAACACTAACCTTTAAATACTCTAAAATCAAATCTTGTTTTACACAAAATGGCTATAGTAAAGTCAACGTGAATGAAGCACCTTTGAGTGAAGGAACAGAGGGAAAGGCAGTGGACAGCTTTAGTGCCTCTTAGCAATTTTTTTTAATAAACTAGAGATGACAGACAGCCGTACCAACACATCTCTTATGTTCAAATAAAACCTGCCTCAGACAGAGCTCTGTGCAACTGAGACAGCCTTTTTTCTTGGGCTTCACTCTTGGCATTTTTCATGTTAAAGCAAAATATAATGTGGAAACATTATAAATGGTAGTCATTCAATGTAATCTTTATAACACAGGGCATAGATATGCTTGTTATGAACACGAAGGAAAATAGGATATGCAAAAAAATGGGAATTAAAAAAACTGAGTTTGCACCATAAAGGGCCAGGGCTGTGCCTGAATTCCCATTAAGCAAGCATGGGGAAGGAAAGGATGTGGAAAGGGTACAAGAAGCTTATCCCATTCAGCAGCTGGCACCAGCTTAGCCTCTGCCCCCAATGTGAAGAGAATGGTCTTTCCTCATGCTCCTGCAGGCAGAATGTACCTTAAAAAGGGCAGAGATCAGCCAAGCGGAGACAAGGTCAAGGTATTGTCCACACTCTGTACTGGCCAACAGATCCTCACTTAAGAACAATGTCTCTTGGAGGAGCAGCTTTCCATGAACCTCTACCCAGAGTTGTTCCTGCCAGCCATAACTGAGCCCAATTCTTATTTTTATCCATAACTCTCCTTGAATTACAGTTTGCAATATGTAAACTATGACACATGCAGGATCAATCTTCAAATATTTCCTGGTGTCCAACTGATAGCAGTTAAAAGTCCAGATATTCTTTCAAAACTTATTCTTTTGATCAGCACAATTAATCTGAATGGCCAAATGTGCCAGACCCAAATCATGATCATTCAGATCATTTTTTTAACCTTCAGGTGAGCACCTCAGCTATTGAGTCTTTACTCAAACCAAATGAAAACTCCCAAATCTTCTGCAGTTCACCCACCTCTAGTGAGGCTTTGTTCACTATTTTGCCACATCTACCTTGAAACCAGGGCTAAAGGACAGTATAGAGAAATGAGGTACAATGGGAGGAAAGTTGGCCACACATTTTCAGTGCTCTAAAAAATGTGATTCAAGTTCAGGTCAATTTTTGGTTAATTTCTAATTAATCAAATTCATGCAACGAGACTTTTTTTGGTGGGGGAATGATGTGCAGTAAGATGAAGAGAGGCAGCTAGAGGAGCCTTATTGAAAATTGTTGCCATAGGCCTGATCCAAAACCCACTGAAGTGAAGTCTTTCCATTGACTTCCATGGGCATCGACAGGTCACTGGAGATGGAGCCAAGAGAATTTAGAGTAAAAACGCTTCCAAAAAACTTTTCCTTATTTCATTTTGATGTGGTGATCCCCTATAGGAACAATCAGTTTCACACATACAGAATGGGAAGCGACTGTCTAGGAAGGATTATGGCAGAAAGGGATCTAGGGGTTATAGTGGACCACAAGCTAAATATGATGTGTGATGCTGTTGCAAAAAAAGCAAACATGATTCTGGGATGCATTAACAGGTGTGTTGTGAGCAAGACACGAGAAGTCATTCTTCCGCTCTACTCTGCGCTGGTTAGGCCTCAGTTGGAGTATTGTGTCCAGTTCTGGGCACCGCATTTCAGGAAAGATGTGGAGAAATTGGAGAGGGTCCAGAGAAGAGCAACAAGAATGATTAAAGGTCTAGAGAACATGACCTATGAAGGAAGGCTGAAAGAATTGGGTTTGTTTAGTTTGGAAAAGAGAAGATTGAGGGGGGACATTATAGCAGTTTTCAGGTATCTAAAAGGGTGTCATAAGAAGGCGGGAGAAAACTTGTTCATCTTGGCCTCTGAAGATAGAACAAGAAGCAATGGGCTTAAACTGCAGCAAAGGAGGTTTAGGTTGGACGTTAGGAAAAAGTTCCTAACTGTCAGAGTGGTTAAACACTGGAATAAATTGTCCAGGGAGGTTGTGGAATCTCCATCTGTGGAGATATTTAAGAGTAGGTTAGATAAATGTCTATCAGGGATGGTCTAGACAGTGTTTGGTCCTGCCATGAGGGCAGGGGACTGGACTTGATGACCTCTCGAGGTCCCTTCCAGTCCTAGTATTCTATGATTCCATGATATCCCAAAGCCTTCTCCTTGAATGAAATGGGAATGTAGCAATATTCCATAACTGGTATTGCATGAGCCTTTACTACCTCATTTGGGAATGTCTTTGTTCCTATCAAGTTTAATATTGTTATAATGGTCTCTTCCCTCAGGCATATAACACTGACTATGCCCATAACAGGTTAATGTCTCCTGTTTGTTTCATAAATATCTACGAGCCCTATCCTGAAAGCTGTTCTAAATGCCTATTCTTTCATCATTTCAGTGCCAAAATCATGAGCTCTAAGGGGAACCTAGTTAAAGTTCATATCTATGTCAGGCAACAAGTAAAACGAATTTGCTGGTCTCATGCACGTCCCTAGTGAATATCTTCCACACTTCAAAGCTCCCAGGCAACTTGACACAATTCAGCAATATTTGCAATCTCTGCTTAATAAAACTCCACACCTGGAAAAGCAGAGCAGGACTTAGATGCATGAGCAGAAGAAGTGCCTACACCCAACCCTTGGCTTGGCTTTAACTTCAGTGTCTCTCTCATATTTGTTGATTCACCCTTCCTCTTCCACCAAAAAAGAAACAATCTCCCACCCAGCCAAAAATAGGAAGCTGCTTCATTTGAAGTTTATTTTAATTTATGAATTTCAAGTAGATCCTGCAAGTAAAAAAAAAAAAAAAGGCAAGCACACAAAAAACAGAAAGCACTTCATCATAATATTATTACCAATTTATTAAACCAAAACTGCATACAATGGAGAAATGACTAAGCATCATTCCCAGGGGTTTTGTGAAGGTGTATCTCCAGCTGTTTCATTCTCATATGCAACTCTGTTTTCAAAGAAATGGAAAAACGTTTTTGCTCCAGCTCAAGATAATATTACATTGTTTGCAGATTTTCTTTTAAAGCTGAATGAGAGTGTGCAAAGCAAACCACAGACATATACTTCAGGGATAGAGTGCTGACAGTTTTAGGATAGGGTGGGGGAAACACATGGTAAAGGTTAATCCGAGCCCCGGACAGCGCTATAAATCATAGCATAGCTGGCAATTCCTGCCCAATATACATGTTCAATTTTGTCTCGGGTGAAAGAGATGCAGGCACTAAATAAAAATGTGTTTGATTTTCAGTTAGCCATTTTAATGATAGGTGATATTAACTAGTACAGATAATTTATTGTCAGATTTATTATATACCAGGTAAAATGCCTTACCATTTTTTAAAAAGTTATTTACATATGGGAATATATCTTCCCAAACAATAAGTGGGAAAGTGATATTTTTAATTTTGCTAAAGTCTAAAAATCTAACAGTGAAATAGATAGTAAAAGTATTTTAATCAAGGAAATAAAAGATTCTCTTCTAAATAAAAGGCACAGCTTTACTTCAAAATATCTCATCTGATTTAGAGAGCAGTATTTTTATACATTTTGTTCAAAATCTCTGACAAACCAGGAGAGAGACATGTAATTTTGACATCACCCTCATTTTTAGATCAGTCCCAATGCTAAAAATAGACAGAACCTAACCCTTCAAATATCTGTAACTGCTGCATACCAGAAACGTAAGCTTTCAGTGCTTCTTATGGCTTTCAATGCCTTATGCTGTGCTTGTCTTCTCTATTACATTATCCCTTGTTGCATATTGCGCCAAAGCACGATAGGAGTTGCTAGCTGCGATGTGCAGTGCATTGCAATATGTGGGCTCAGGACAAGCAGCAAGATCACTTAAAGCAGTATTTCCTCTTTGTTGTGCAGTCTGAGTTCACAGCTAAAGGACACTGGTAAAATTGAACACGAGAACTTCAGATGTGAAAATGAAGCTGTGCTGGCTGACCCTGGAGATCTGCTTAGGAAAGCCTGGCTCTGTATTTTGCAATATACCAACTTTTTTAAAGTATAGAAATGAGAGAGGAAAGAAGAAAAGGACGTATTCAAATAATTACTCAATTAGTGTTTACTCTGCTTCAGCTCTATTTCTAAATATTTAATAATCTGACTTCTCACACAGCACATTCAGCTCTGACTGACTTACTATTTGACGAGGAATAATTACATGGCAAAGCACACAATGACTATTTCCTTGAATTTTGTTTTTTATGTAACAACTATGCTTGGCTTTAGCAGAAAGGTTCAAATTTATCCCTAGTGTAATTCCGATGACTGGAAATGCCAATGGAATTGAAAAATTGATGGAAGTCAGTTGATGGAGTTACATCTAGGATAAATCTGGCCCAACTTTTATAGACTCTATTACATTTTACATTCTTTACCATCTCTTTCACTACAAGAAGTATAGTTTCATCTTCATTACTGCTCTCTGTTTATCATATTTACATGCCAGACCATTACTTACTCTGGGGTAGGTCAGTGAAGATATCAGGTTATATCTTGTACCTTTTAGTTTTTCTGTGAATTTTGCTTACATGAAATCAAAATCAACTTTGTGTTGGTAGCTACCTGCATATTCCTTTGGAGAAACTAGGAAAACAAGAGGCCTTGCTTTTCTTTGTTGACTGTCATATTCCTCTACACTGATCCTCTGAGTCAAAAGTTTATCAAGATTTTTAACATACCAAAATGAACAAAATAACTTGAATGGGTCATAAACATATAAACAAAGCAGCAACAGACTCAACTTAGTTTTTTCAAAGCGTTTGGATGGAGAACGTCTCAACTGCTGACAAAGAGGCAAGAACAGAAAACAAAGCTATAGAAATAAAAACTATTCAATAAAAAATCGATTTCATTATCACCACCTATACAACTTAATTTTCTTGGCATCCATATCCCTAATGCAGGTTTATGATAGATTGTACAATCACTTTTTAATTAAGCCCTACTGCGCTTTGTATTAAGAACAACGCAGTAGATATTATAGCATAATATATCTACCAAAATATTTAGTGCTTATCCTTTGCATTTTAGAATTTAAAAGTTGTTCTCTTAGGAGGTGGTATCAGTATTTAACAACATTCTTGACAGCAAGTGTATGAAACAAAAGCTTCATACTTAATCTAGGCATGTCAAAACTGAAACCCTTTAAAATAATTGCTTTCTGAATATATGGTACTTTCATTGCATTATTTTATTATTACCCAGCTTTCAACATCTTAAGATGCAAAACTTGTTCCGTCTCTTACATACTGATGAGATATGAAGAAACATGATGTTAGAAAAGTGACATTTGACCAATACAACTGAATGGCATATAAAATGGAGGTCATCATGTTACAAAAGAGACTTAACAAGAAGGTGTAGAAGACTGGAAACTTCCTTGGATGATGAGGTTTTTTTCCCTTCAGTTCTCATTTGATATATCACACTCTGCTGCATGTGGTGGGGCAGATCCTGAAGGAGAACAGCAGCTTTTCTTCCAGTAGAGCACTGGCACTTTTCAGAGGGCAACATTCACTTTAATTACTAAAATGTACCCGCCTTCTTCTTCCAAGGAAGAAAAGACTGTTGTTGCATATATAATGTGCCTTTAGTTTTTAATGCCAGAAATGAATCAGTAAACAGAGTTACATTATGGTATACTATTTCTTATGCTGTACCCATAGTAACCAAATTAATCTCAAGGCACTGCTAGCATTAATTCAATCTGAAGCTTGTACTTGGGATTTCACATAGGTGCCTTCATCCTATTCTTCTTCTCAACTAATAAAATGTTAATATATGGCAATATATTTATTTCTAGTTCAGTTCAAGTTGACGAGTGCAGTACTTTGCAAAAACTAATTAATATCAATCATATATTACAGTGCTGAGGATTTTAGTATACAAGAGAACTCTGTGCTAACATATGGGAATGGACTAGATGATCCAGGAGCTCATTTCCAGTCCTAACTTCTGTGTTCTAGGAGATGACAGAGAAACACAGGCTAAACATCCTTCTAGCAGAGCTGATTTAGAACATTCCTATTTTCAAGCATTTTTTGGTGGCCAAGACAAATAGAAACATGATTCTAAAACTTAAAGTGGAGATTTTTATCTCTTCATGTGTAATCCAAGAGCCAACCCTTAGGCACTGACCCCTTGCAAGGGGATTTCAATAGTGTTTAAGTCACATGGGCTATGTCTAGACTGCAGGCTTCTTTCGGAAAAAGCTTTTCTAGAAGAGATCTTCTGAAAAAACTTCTTCCAAAAGAGAGCATCCACACTGTGAAAGCGCATCGAAAAAGTGATCTGCTTTTTCAACAGATAGCGTCCACATTGAATGGACGCCATCTCGCATGTAAGTTGTGATTACTATTGGCAGAATGGCCACCAGGGCACCTGTGCTTTTTCCTCTTTCCACTTCTTGCGAAAGAACTCCCTCTTTCCCATCCACACACACCTTTTTCCGAAAGGGCTCGTTTGGAAAAAGGCTTCCTCCTTGTAGAAAGAGGTTTACCAATGTTGGAAAAAACCCTCAGTTCTTTCGATTTTTTTTCAAAAGAACGCAATTGCAGTGTGGATGTAATTGAAGTTTTTTTGGAAAAACGGCCGTTTTTCAAAAAAACCTTTGTAGTGTAGACATACCCTTAGGGGAATAAGGTCCCATTGATTTTCAAGAGCATTTTTGCTCCTAAGTGATTTTGGTGCTTTTGAAAATCCTACCTATAGGCCTCATTCTCGTCCTTCCTTCCAATAATGTACACAGACCTTCTGTTAACACAACAGGACCAGACTGTGTCACATTTACTCACATTGAGTAGTATTTGATCCAGCAGTCCCAACAAAATCACTGAAGCAATCCCTGGAATAAGGTACTCATCAAGGTAAGGATGGTAGAAGGAAGGATGAAATTCCTGACTCCTACAAAAATACTGATGATCAGACTGCATGTAGCCGTTTAGAGTGAAAAGAATTCACTCCCAGACTTTGGTGTGGGCCACTTGGCTGCAGTACGCTATGGATGAACATTGTCTGGCATTCTTCTGTGCTCTAAGTGTGAGGATTCCTCGCTCATGCATCCACAGCTTCACCTGCCTGTCACTCAGCCCACTTCAAATTTGCCCTGAGTAAGCACAAAGTCCACCACTCTAGTGCACAATAAATTCAAAAGTTCTCCATGTGAAACCACTTCATGAAACTTTTATAGAGATACGCCAGAGATTCTGTGGCACAGAGAACCTTTGATGACCACTCCGCCAGTATCTACCCAACAGCCTGATTTTGCAGTCACTTTGCATACAATACTCCCATTGATTACAGGTTATGTCCTTACAAGAGAACATTACAACTCTTAGGGTATGTCTACACTAGCTCTTTAGTTCGAGCTAGGTAGGCAAATGAGGGCAACCGGAGTTGCAAATGAAGCCTGGGATTTAAATATCCCGGGCTTCATTTGCATGTTCCCGGGCGCCGCCATTTTTAAATCCCCCTCATTCCACGAGGAGTAACAGTTAATTCGAACTAAGGAGTTAGTTCGAATTAACGTTTAACTGTCGCGTCTAGCCGCGGGCAGTTAGTTCGGACTAAGGGGGATTTAAAAAGGTGGCGCCCGGGAACATGCAAATGAAGCCCGGGATATTTAAATCCCGGGCTTCATTTGCAACTCCGGTTGCCCTCATTTGCCTACCTAGCTCGAACTAATGAGCTAGTGGAGACATACCCTCCGAGCCAAATTTGCAATTGGATGTTCCCATTTGGCTCCCACTGTCTTGATTGGGAGCTGAACACTGCATCCAAGGGCATAATGAAGTCCTTCATTTTTACCAGTTGCTATGGAATAAGGATTCCCAGAACTGCTCAAAGACTTTCTAGTTCAAGCTTGAGTCCCTGTTACTATTTCAGACTCTTCTCTTCTTCCACAAATTAGATACTTTGCTGGCTTCAAAAAGCGAGACAGAAAATACATCTCCAAATGTGCACACTTCTGATCATTCTAAAGGGAAGACAACACCAAATAGCTTAAAACGCTTGTTAGCGAAAGTCTTTTCTGTATCATGCAAATAGCAGACAAAAATATCTGGTAGGCAATTGATATACATACAAATATTGGTTATTTTAAACAGTAATTTGTTATTGAGGACATTTCACTGCATAAGATAATATTCAATTTCTTCAGGATTTGCATGGTAAAGGAGTTGGAGAGCACATGATCATTCATTAACTATTACGTAAATGCATCTATTATAAGATCACACAGCTTTCAAGTGAGTTCAAACACATTCAATGCATAATGGTATGAAAAAACCTTTTCAACTCATAGGTCTCAAAGCCCAATCTCAATCAGATATGGGCTTGGTGTAAATATGTACAATATCATGTGCGTTTATGTCACACAGAGCAGTGTGACATAAGCAACAGAGACAGGTGGTTCCCTTTCCAACTGAAGGGAGAAAAATGAATTAAAGACACAGTTTAACTACAGAAGTAATTTTCCTTCACATTCTGCCCATGGTTTTTGTCCTTCAATGACACTTCATTGCATGACCAATTCTTATAACATCCTTGCTACAAATCACTAAGTGTATGTAAACTGGCTTCATGTCCCTAGATATTTATAACCATAATGTAGTGGAAATTGAGAGTGTTTGGCAGAATTGGTTTTTTGGAGTGCTGACAATTTCTCCCTTTTGGTTTGCTAAGAAAGCATTCCCAAGTAGCCATGAAAACTTTGCCTTTTATATGGTAGCTCACTGTTACTAATAACTCCCAAAGGAATGACAAACAACAGTGAAGTCATGGTACAATCACATTCATAGAGCGGGTCACAACTGATTTTATCCAGCAGTTTGACTTTGAAAAGCTATACTGGTATGAGATGTGCTAAACCCTACATGCTTACAGTTGTTTGCTTTTGAACTTTGCATTATTGGAATAAGAACATACTGCAACCTGTGTATAAATTACCTATTTCAGCTTTTTTTCCCTCCCTGTCTGAACATAGATATTCTTACACTGTGACAGCTTTTACACTGTGACAGCTACTGGCTCTTAAACCATTTTCCTTTGTTGCATTTCCTTAAAAACACAAATCTTTTTCCTTGGCAGCAGTTGCTGTAAGTGCTGTACCACATGCCCAAACTAGTTCTCACTCACAGCTTTAATTCACAGTAAGTGGCATGAAAGCAGGTCAACACTTCTCAAAAACCACTTTCAGTTCTCTGCTACTTCAGTATCTATTCTAGAAAGTCTTCCCGCCAGATAGAAAGTTGTTTCTCATATTGAGTCCCTTGCTTTCATTTACTGGCATCTTTATGAAAGGACTGCAGAATATACAATGCAGTGATTGGTGATGATGTATGAAATCACATGCCTCACCTTCTCTCACACAGAATCCTAAAAATATTAATAAGGCAGTATGTTTCCCTATTAAAAAATGAAATGTTCTTAAGGTGCTGCTCTTCTCTGAAAAGTGCCTATATACAGATGGCATCTTGGGGTTCTATGTTTATTGTTATGTCTCACTCCCAATCCAATTTTCTCACCAAACAAAATGATTATTTTCAAAGTGCCAACCTGTGAACAATATTGAGGTATTACTATCAATCAAAATTATTTCTAGCTCATGAGGCATCATGAAACAAAAAGTCCTAGGGTATGTCTACACTACCACCCTAGTTCGAACTAGGGTGGTTAATGTAGGCATTCGAAGTTGCAAATGAAGCCCGGGATTTAAATATCCCGGGCTTCATTGCATTTTGTCGGGCGGGCGCCATTTTTAAATCCCCTTAGGTCGAACTCCGTGCCCGCGGCTACACGCGGCACGGAGTAGGTAGTTCGAATTAGGATCTCTAATTCGAACTACCATTACTCCTCGTGGAACGAGGTGTACCGGTAGTTCGGATTAGAGATCCTAATTCGAACTACCTACTCCGTGCCGCGTGTAGCCGCGGGCACGGAGTTCGACCTAAGGGGATTTAAAAATGGCGCCCGCCCGGCAAGATGCAAATGAAGCCCGGGATATTTAAATCCCGGGCTTCATTTGCAACTTCGAATGCCTACATTAACTACCCTAGTTCGAACTAGGGTGGTAGTGTAGACATACCCCTATAGAGCATATTCTGCTCTCATTTACATCTGTGCAACTCTGCTGCCAACAGCAAGGGCAGATTTTGGTCCTGCAAATTTGGCCTTGAGATACAGAGATTCAATATTGATGGGTTTTAGTGGAAGTTTTATTCATGCACCATTCGGCAGACCTTAGCTCTTAATTAATAATTCGATAGATGATGCATGAGCGAGAATTGTATCAAGCTCCTTTTCCTTTAACTTTGTTAGCTCTGCAATACTACCACAAGTAAAAAGTAGTAAAAGCATATTTATATCCCTAATATCAACAGAGCTAAGGGAACAGACAGAGAGCAGGTCTGCTGAGTAAGACATTGCCATTTTTAGTTACTTTTCAGAGCCAATTGAAAGTTATTGTATTTTATTTACACAACTTTCACTGTAGTCTTTTTTCTTTCTTCACTTATAACCTCTTTTGTTTAACTAATGGGATCATAATACCAGAAAAGTACTTCCTAGTTTTGAATATTTTTAATTGGATTAATAAAGTAAACAGAGAAAAGATAATCCTCTCCACAATCACCACCTTTAAAAATACAAATACATAACATTGTATGTGGAATACCTGGGGCATTCGCAGGGGTATGGTTTCAGACAATAACTGGATGATCAAGTTCTCCATTAATCCTGAACACATTTTGAAAACACAGTCTTCATTTGTGCATGTGCAACTCTCCATGAGCACACATTATTTTTAACACAGTAACTGGCAGAGATGATAAAATATACACATGCAAAACCCATGTAGACAACTGAGAATTGCGCATACGTAATCTATTGTTTTGTGTTGCAGATCTCCCTCATTTGTCCTCATTTTACAGAGGATATGGGTTTGTTTCAACCCCAACTAGAGAGGCTTGGTTCATTATTTTTTACCTTTGGAAGTCTTTGATTCAATCCCCATTATGTCAGCCAAGACAATGGCCATCACACATGTAAATCCTCTCACCCACGTGTACAAGTCTTTTCAAGAAACACATACTAGCAGAGATGCCTAAGCAGAGGTTAGGTTGATGTCCCTTTGAAAATCTTTTCCCGTGACATCTAATGAACTATACCTCCTGTAAAATAAACACAGCTTCCTGATATAACACTAATCAATATGTTACATATTAGACATGCAAAGCACTAACTATCTTGTAAAGAGCAGCAATACTCATATAGTTCAGTTTACTACAGATATTTAACTATTTAAGACTATTGAAGTTAAAGGAATTAACTGAATCAAGGCCTACAGAGCTCAGTTTTTATTCATCATAGTAGATTTGTGTATGTTTTGTAATTGTATGTATATGTGTGTGTGTATACAAATGCTTTGAATACAGGAAAAAAACCACTCAGCAACACAAATATTAAATGAATTAATACAGGACCTAAGGATCCAGCCCTGGTCATTGTGAAATTTCACTCAAATCGATTTCCATTATGGGAGAGTGATTTTTCTTTGAGGATTCCACAGTATTGTATGGATAATGTATGTCCAAAGAGAAACAGAACATATACACATATAGAATCTGATTCTACCCTTTTCCAGCTGAAGTCAATGGGAGTCTGGTCACTGATGCCAGTGGGAGCAGGAATTGCCCCTTGCTGTGGGCCAAACTTTGAGGCTGTCTCACACTGAATAGTGCCTTATTCCACAAATGGCTCCCTGACTTCAATAGGACTTGTGTCTGACGATGCTATTCATTATAAGTAAAAGGTTCAGCATCTTGTCTAGTATATCTACGCTTGAAGACATAAGTAGGAGGAGATTTTCAAAGGCATAAAGGGGAATTAAGCACAAAACTTCAATTGATTTTTAACTACAAAGAATTTCCCCATACATCTGTGGCTTTCTCCAAATCTTTAATGACACTGTGAACCTACTGATGTCCATCCATCCCAACTGTGACTTACCTGGGTCTAACTTTTTTTTAAACAAGACCAAAAAAAGCCCTTCTGAATAAAAGGAACTACAAGTCGGAACTATTTCTAGAGGCATCACTTTTTATTCTAAAATCACCCAAAAATGTAGTTTAAGGGCTGAGTTCTGCTTGCATTGAAGTCAGTGGGGGAAGAATCTCTGATGCTCCAGTATAATTTATGGAAACACACCGTGTGAGGGTATAAGCATTCAAGAAATGCTGATTCAGTATAGAGCAAGAAAAAGTTGCTTGGTACATAAGATAGGAGGCAAGACAGTAGATACAGTGAGTATGCTGTGAGGTGCATAGTATGAATCTGTCATATCTATTCATGTATAACATGCGGGAGTTTGTACAAGTGTTTAATTCTTGAAATCACTATTTAAAACATGTGCATCAGTTCATCTATTGAAACAAAACCTGTAAATATATCTCTAGCCATAGGGGGAAATATTTGCAAATGCACAGAAGTCTAGTAAATCAGAACTGCTGCTCTATTTTACAGTAAATTTTTTTCAATTAATTAATTTCATGACTCAAAGCAAATGTGCTTGGTTGGAAACAGAGGACCCTGCTGATACCAATCTTACAGGATAGAATAGTTTGTTCATTGAGATATATAGCAGATGTACAACTTGGCACACTTCCAGGTGTGAACTAAGTAGTTTAGTGGATAAAATGCAGGCCTATAACCTCTTTAAGTCTACTATTAATTCCTCATTGACATTTTTGGGAGTCTCAATATAAGGCATAATTAAAAAGCAATTTAAAATCCAAATCCATAGAATTGGAATGTTTGTAATTAGAATGATTCAGTATGAGTGGTATTAGCATGAGGCAGGAAGATATCATGTAGGGCCAAGGAAAGTGAAATATTCTCACCCTGAGAAGGGGGAATTTTCCAGTTACCAGCTGAATTTGTGAAAGAGGCAGGTTATACTGCAGTTACCTACAGTACACAAATCCAATAAATAAATAAATAGCAAGATGTAATAAAACATCTCTGTTTTTTACTACATCTACTAATAAGAAGGGAGATTCTCCCATATAAAAATGAGGTCTGATTGACACACTACTAATCTGTCAGGGCCTAGTTGATTAAGAACTGCTATTGACAACAAGTTCTACCATTTCATGTGCTGATAAAGCTGTTTTTCAGACTGTGTGCACCCTAAGAAAAAAAAGGTTATGTTGCAGCTACTGACTCAGCACAGTAAAAACAGCAGCAAACAAAATGAGAGACCCCTGCTATAGCGAAACTAAGAGTAGCCTATATGCTAAGTAAGATAATGGAGTAAAGCATGGAAGACAAACAAAAACCCAATTTTTTTTTAATCCTGAGTTACCACGATATATTTTGTTTGACTGACATTGCCCACACCTGACTAAATACAAATGAAATTAATTTTACAGCTGCAATCTTTACACATTTTGAACACAATGATTTGCTTAAACAAATCCCATCACAATGCGTCAAAATGAGCATAAAAATAATGCCTACAATTTTCAAAGAAATATAATGATACAAAAACTAAAAACATTACAAAGAAAGGAGAACTAGATGTCAAAACAGAGGAAGCAGGGACATTAGAATGTAGAACTCTGAATTGCACACACTTCAAAGCAACAATAATTTAGTCATTCACATGTGCAAAATCTTGCACAGTGTTGAGACCAAGACAAGTCACTTTTGACAAATAATAAGAGTAATACACATTTTGCTCTGTTATCCAACTGTGCAAATTGGGTGTGGAGAGGAATGCAGTGTTCATGGCTTAAACTGGTGCCTTTCAACACTAAATTATTAGGAACTACAATCTTTTTCTTCTTCTGTCTCATTTTCACTAAGTTTCCCTTCAAACCCAGATTAATATTTCTTTTAAATTTTCATTGGGTGTCCTCTGTCTAATCATCATCCAATATTATTTATTTTATAGTCTTAAAAGTTACTGTGAGAACCTAGCGAGGGCAAGAGAAATAATATAATGTGGAATTCTTTGGGAGCTCATTTCTGCTGAGAAAAGACTTCTGTTTGTTGTTCCCCCTAAAAGTTGGACAGACACAAGAGTGGATTTAACTGGTTCTCAAAGATCCTCACCCAGTGGTACAGTTTCATTATTCTGGGGTACATAGTTATGTGATTGAAAGGTGCTTCCCTTCTCTATTCTGCATAGTATGCTTTTAAATGTAGAGGATTCCTTCTACTTGCTGCAGGAGGAACTGTCATACAACTATTGTATTCAGTTCACCTCACTGGAGCTAATGATGTAGGCAAGAGCTCCCCTTCAGACCAGTTGGAACAGTGCTAAATTAGACATACTCAAAAGTCAGTTTTTTGCACAGCACACTTACATTACTGAATCTACACTGGGGGCATATCATAAAACAGGTCAGTGAAGACTAGATGTGGCTAGAGAAAAATCACTCATTTGCCTCAGAGCTGGTCACTAAAACGACATATTGCTTTGTGATGTTTCCTGTCTCCCCAAATTACCACAATTACAGAAACGCGGATGGCAGTATTGCATTGGTGTACATTCACAGCTCTTCTCCCAGCATTTGCCCGGTCTGTATGAATGCTGATCCTACTTTTGATCCTTTGGTCTGTACATTAACATTTAAACTTTGAAAGACCTTGACCCTGCAAACAGCAGACCTGATGTCTGTAGATAACGGTGTGGTACAGTGTATGAGGTTTGGAAAAAAGAGACCAAAATAATTCCGCATAACAAGCTGTACTTACATACAAATTGTGGGGCCTGGATGCAGGAGAAAGCTTTTTTGTTTTGGTCTTCAGAATTAAAGTTTGGGGTTAATACAGAATATTAATCCCTTTCCAAACACTGTGTAAAATGCAGCATAGTCCTGCCTTTAGGGTATTTCTAAATGACACACTGTACACTCTACTGTTTGAAATTTTAAACAATGGCCCTTGGCATGGGAGTGTGGGAAGAAAGGGGTTAACAAGATAAACTCTGTTTGTGTGGGTTTTTCATGGAATTTCCTTGTAAAAGTGCAGAATACACTGAAAATAGAAGCACAGAAATTTCTGTTTCTTGAAGCCTGATTGTGTGGGATACAAATGGTTATGCTGGTGCTGCACTATGAGAGATGCTCAATCCTAAAAGGAGAAGAGAATTCTGTAAAAGAAGGAACATGTCCCTACATTAATAGGCAGTATAACCATTAAGAACTAGAAATAAAATGTACTAATACAACTACCATGGAAGGCCAGCCACCATAGACACTTGCTGCCAGTGTGGAATTCTAACTCAGTGTTTCTCAACCAGTGGTACAAGTACCCTTAGGGGTACTCAAGAGAACTCTGGGGGATACATCAACACAACTGAAATTTAGAGAAAACTGAATTTTTGTTTTAAGTTTTACAGCGCTTTATTATTTTTGTACTTTTTACACCCAAAAATGCCCAGTTATGATTAAGTTGTTTAAACAAATGTGTTGCAATGGTAGAAAAAAACCCTGTGTGTCTGAAAACTGTAGGTACCGGGGCTACTTATAATTTTTTTTTAAAGGGGTACTTTATAAAAAAAAGGTTGAGAAACACTGTTCTAGCTAACGCTTTGCATGAACAAAAAGGTTACTTTTCAATTCCCTTCTTATCACACAGATAAAATAATACCACTAAGAAGACAATCAACTTCCTTACAGAAACAGACTCCTCCTCAGAAATCCCAACTTCTCTGTGTACTAATGGTGCTGGACACCTTCAGTTCCAAGAACACAAGACAAAATGTGCCAAATTTTGTCTGATTTGAGCCCCCAATCAAATAAAGCCATCAAATTCCACACTGTTTCCAGTCCACATAGTCAGACAATAAACTAGATTACTAAACTCAATGTAGATCTGTGAGAAACTCAGACCAGGTTTGCAGAAGGGTTCTGAATACAAGAAGATGAAGAGCACAGCAAGCAGGAATCAGCCATGTTTAATGTAGCACATTTGCAATGACTTTTCGTCCCTCAGAACTACAAGAAAATGTTTTAATGAAAAGAGTGCTCACGATAAATTACATCTATGAATGAGGTACCACCAGTTAGGCTGTACTGAATAGCTAAGTTCATGCCATGCAGGAGACCTGCTTATTAGGTTTACTCTGTCCACATGCTAATAATAGCCACTTGTAATTGACCAAATACAAATTTTATTCTCTTGAGCTGGGTTATTTGCTGCCACCTTAGCTGACCTCTGCAACAGTGGGGCAAGATCCAAAGAAGCTGCTAAAAACTGTAATCAAAGCCTTGCAAGTTAAGGTCTGTGTTTTACAGTTCACAACTTTGCCTAAGGGCTTTTGCTTCCATGTTATCTCCTGTCATTTGGCCCATCCCCTATTTTTGAAGTACTATATATTAGTGCCCTTTTGTAGAATAAATTCACATGAAAATGTACCAGCCTCCATCCAACCTCCTCCCCCCAAATAAAAACCCCACAACAATCTAGTAACAAAAATCTGCCCAACATCTTTACCAGGATGATGCTAAAAACTAATGATAATGTACTCACCCATCAAACAATTTCTGAACCCTGAACAATTAATTTTGTAACGGGGGCCTTACTGACACTTTAAAGAAACAACAATCAAAATTGGCAAACCGTAGTGGCCACCTCGGCAGCACCTAGTTGGCAACTGAACTGTTGGCAATAAACAGATATGTTCTATTCCTAGCCACTTAGTAACAAGAGGCCTGAATCTGTAATGTGCTGAGCACTTCCTACAGTCACTGTGTTGAGTGTCCTTAACTACTGTTGAAGGAAGTCTTTGGTACGTTGCCGAACCAGGTCTAAATTTTGCAAGAAAACACAAAACACTTTAAGAACTGAAACACAAATATGCTTATAACCCTGTTCAAAGCCTCTCTCTATGAAGCCTAGTGCTCTACACAGCAAAAGAAAGGCTGTGGTTACTTTCTTACAATGCTTGTCTGTGATCTCGATCTTTATTTATATAAGAGTAGGAAGCATGTACAGTTCATCCATAATGCTAGCTCATTCCTGGCCTCTCCCGGACACTGGCTGAAAATAATACTAAATCTTGCTGAATCATTTACAATAACTCTATTATCTGGATTATCGTTCCTAGGGCATTGACCTGACACCATCAAACTCATTTCATGCAGTAACACAGACTGGACTCCAACCGAATTCTAAAGAAGGTCACCCATATTGGCAATAACATGTGGTTCATACATTCATGATGAAAGGATCACATATGCAATAAAATGACTTAAAACCTTTCCTTGCATTTAAACCTTGAAAAATTGATTCTTGCATGCCTTGCATTTCCAGGCATGATCTGTGCATTTTTGTCTGCATCGGCAGTGCTTAAACTGTAAACCTCCCAGCCTTATTTGCAGTTTTTATTTCAAACAGCTTCCTCACTCTATTTTCAGAAGGACATTGGGGCCATTCTGAGAAATATTTTGTTAATTAATGCTTCCAGCAGTTGGACAGATTTTTAATGCCTATGTTAAAATAATAGCCCTTTCTTCTGCTTTTTCCCCCCTCAGACACAGTTTCTAGTCACAAGGCACTCAAGCAATTTACCTCCTCCTGGATACACAAGTTTCTGTGCTACAGCACAGTGCAAAAATGTAAGCTTCTCAGTCATGCAGGACTTGGTCATATGGCTGCCCACTGAATTCCTTCTCCTTCCACCATCATAAAAGGGAGTACAGGAGCTGTTGCCATTTATATTCTACTGATTACATAAGCTATTTTCATTTCAGGGCCCTGCTGCTGCATTCCATCTCATATATCAGACAGATTGAACTTTTTACTAGATTCTGTTAAAATTCATCAGGTAGGGAGCTTTACTAGGGTCATTTTTAAATAAGTGCTATACACGTCTTTTTTTTTTTAAATCCTTTTTTAAAAAACTCTGACCTCAAAGATTATTGTTAATTGGCTTTTCTAAGTGTTCTCACATCTCTAATGATCTCTTACAGGCATATTTGAGTCTGGAGAAAGCAAAGATTTCAACTGTAGGACAGTTCTGTTTTACTAATGAACAACAGTTATCAGCCATCTTTGTTTTCAGTGAACTCCTGCACTACATAAAAAATGGACATAAGAATCAATCTGTTAAAAGAATAAATGCACTGTGCATCAGTCCCTGCAGGCTATGTGTTCATAAGTCAAACAGTTTAAAATAAAAGCATCTGATCAAGGTAATACACCTGGTAAAAGAACATAAAATTCCTAACCCAATGGAAAAATATAAAAATTATAAAACCTCTTAAAGGAGCCATCAAAGTAAACTATTAAATGGTTACACCTGCTTCACACCAGAATACATTTCATCAGCACCTCTCCCAATAAAACAGCATTAAGACAAACATTTCATATAGAATAAAGCCTGTAAATAGATTTTTGTGGACATGAGGAATATGTGAATCAATTCTGGTAAAATAAATTAATTATTCTTTGACTTTCCGCAGCATATTCTAGCTAAGGATCTAAAAAAAATTAAAATATTAAAGATTTAAACTCATAAAGCACCTCTGAAGTAGCAATTTATTATTCCAATATTACAGATTGAAAACTGAGGCACAAAGAAACCCGGTGACTGGTCCAAATTCTCATCAAATGAACCAAGCTGAACTGTTATCCAATTAATTCTTTTTAGTTTTAATTCAGTTAATTTTCCATGTATCTCTTTTTTTTTGCTTTGTTTTTTGGCTTTGCACTTCATAGTTTTTCAACATAGCCATTCTCAAGGTGTTGCCGCATCTCCCACAAACAGGAAGTGATACAAATCTCACAAGCAAGCCTTCTTTCTGTGACATTCCTAGTGTGATAGGGTTTTAACAAAACCCTCAGAGAAGTATTAGAATTTTGGACACTTATCCAAAACCAATGTGTAAGCAACCGGAGGCTCACCCATAATTAGTCCACACAAAGTCCATATCATTCAGTCCTTCCTACCCTAGGGTTTCCAGGTGTCCGGTATTCTACCGGACAGTCCGGTATTTGCGCTCTCTGTCCGGTAAAAAAATCAGAAAATACCGGACATGTGCAATGTCCGGTATTTTCTGATTTTTCTGGCTGCGCACTGGACGGAAGCCTGGCGTGGGCAGGGCGGAGCGTCTGGAAGGCGGGGCCACGATCAGCACTAGGAGCCTGTGATTGTGCAGAAGCCTGGTGGGGGCAGGGGGAGTGGCTGTGAGGCTTCTGCACAATCACAGGCTCCCAGCGCCAATCGCGGCCCCGCCTCCCAGCCTGGGAGTCCCAGCTGGGAGGCAGGGCCGCGATCGTCGCTCTGGGCATGTCAGAAGCCTAGCAGGGGCAGGGGGAGTGGCTGGGACTCCCAGCCACTCACCCCAGCCCCCGCCAGGCTTCTGCACAATCACAGGCTCCCAGCGCCAGTCGCGGCCCGCCTTCCAGCCTGGGAGTCCCAGCTGGGAGACAGGGCCGCGATCACCGCTCTGGGCGCGTCAGAAGCCCAGAAGCCTAGCGGCGGAGGGAGGAGTGGCTGGGAGGTGGGGCGCAATCGGCGCTGGGAGTTCTCTACAATCATTTCAGCTGCAGGATAAAAAGGAGTTCTTCTAAATTCTTCTATAGCCTTAGCTTTAGAGGAATAGAAAACAATGAAAATAGCATGCACATTTGCACAATTACTTCTAAGCCTCTTTACATAGAGATGGTGTAGGATGAAGACTGTTTATAATAAGACTGTTTATAATAAAGTTAAGTATTAAACATAGCATGTGTGTTCGTGGCAGTGTTTTTTTTTCCTCAACAAATTTTTAGCCCGCATGTTCAGTATTTTTTGGGAGACCATCTGGCAACCCTACCTACCTCAGTTCACTCTTCCTGGAGAGAGGCCAAAAGTCACATGCACACACAAAATGGGGGAGGATGGGTTTTGGATACTGAATCATTCTTACCCCAGGTCCAAGGCTGTGCAGTTCCAGAGAAAAGGGAAAATGTAGTGGAGCAAGAGAGACAGGGGACGGCCATTCTTTGTGGCACCTCCCTTTATGGTCTGATCCTGTGCAAGATAATGCTAATTTCACACCCCAGTATTTGCCAACTTTATAAAAGAATGATCCCATGCATAAACATTCCCTAGCCAGCCACTTCCCCTTACTAAGTCCAGCGGTCCCTCCTCCAGTATGCAGCATCCAGAACCTCAGGATGCATCTACACTGCACAGTTATTTTGAGATAACTAGCATTATTCAAAATAACAATGCGAGTGTCTACACAGTCATTCCGTTATTTTGAAATAATTGCAAAATAACAGACGGCTTATTCTGAAATCTGTAAACCTCATTCTTTGAGGAATAAGGCCTATTCTGAAATAGCTATTTTGAAATAAGGCGTGTCTAGACGCTCCACTGCTGCTATGTTGAAATAGCCCCTCACCAGGGCCATTCTAAGTTATTCTTCCCCAGTGCCTCCTGGGGCTCTAAATTGAGATAGCACATCTACATTAGGGAAGCCTGCCTGAGACTCATTTTGAGGCTTCCCTGCAGTGTAAATGTACTATTTCAAAATAAGCTATTTCAGAATAACTATTATGGAATAGCATATATTGAAATAAGCATGCAGTGTAAACTCAGGGGATACGTCTAAACTACATCCCTCTTTTGACAGAGGGATGTAAATTAGACACTTCAAAATTGCAAATGAAGCGGGGATTTGAATTTTCTGCGCTTCATTTGCATATTTGCATCATGGTGCTCTTTCGAAAAAGCGCTATTTCGAAAGTGAAACCGCAGTCACGGTTCTTTCAAAAATAGAAGCCTCAAAAAAGGTTCTGTTCAGTGCAGGCCTGCAGGAGGTAGAAATGCTGTACAGATAGCACAGTCAGGCCCAGGGGGAGGGAATGCCTCTCACTTATTCTGTAGCAGTCCTTAAACCTCATAGCATATAGAAGATCAAAGGTATCCACAGTTTAGTCACCTATTTCTGGCCCACACTTCCTCTCCTTCCCATTTAGGGGGGAAAATTAGGCCCCGATCCTGACAAAAACTGCATCATATGAGTATCTTTAGACTTATGAATAGGAGTGTTGGCACAGGAGTAAATTTACTCCTGTGCCAACAGAGTTACTCACATGCATAATGTTACTCATCTGCTTCCAGAATCATTTACACCTTAAAAGTTATCTGATGGGAGAGGCAAATGATGGGACAAGTCCCAGGTAACAGGATTATCTGCAGGAATGGGAAAGCAGGATTTGACTCATTATGTTGATTTATGATTAATTATCTCCATTGATTTGAAGCACTAACTTGGTTGATATCATCATGTGCTACTTTTAATACATTTGTCAAAACAATTTAACGTCTCTGCAACTACTGCACTTTATGTAACACTGCATTCTGACATTGTTTTTTAAATACCTGGTGCAGTTGTCAGACTGTTTAAAGGGTATAATATGTGTGTTCGCCTCACACTCCCCAGTCAATGTGCAAATCATTACCTCTCTGAAATCCTCACCTTCTCATTGCTGACATTTATGTATAACACTGAAACTCTATTTCACCAGCTAGGACTTCAGTGCATTTCTCAATAACTTTAAAGATCAGCCATGACAAAACAAAAAGGCATCTGAATTCT
Organism: Pelochelys cantorii; assembly: GCA_032595735.1. Taxonomy (NCBI): domain Eukaryota; kingdom Metazoa; phylum Chordata; order Testudines; family Trionychidae; genus Pelochelys; species Pelochelys cantorii. The sequence goes on from CM064331.1 coordinate 34,131,387, forward strand.
ATTGGCACATGCTGTTCAAAGAAATTCTGAAATATCAGCACCTGCCACAACTGATATTATTTAAAAAGAAAAAAGGAGAAAGCAAGCTTCACAATTCTGTTCCACAAATCTGCACTCCAATCTGCGAGCCACAGGATATCGAATGGTCAAATGATCAAAAAAAAAAAGTTCTTCTGCACAACATGGAAACAAACATAATCATAGTTACCAAATGTTCTCCAACTAAGCCCCCCACCCCGTCAGGGCAATTTACAAGTAAAGCTATTCCGGAAAGAATGGGTTAATATTAGCTGCATGGCATACTCAGTGATGCCTTAAATAATCATCACATGGCTTCTGTAATCTGTTCCATGCTGTCAGCACTAGGTTAGTCATAATAATATCAGATAAGAGCTGTTCAAAGTGACATACTAACCAACATGAGAGCCACATGACTTTCTGACTATACTGCTGCCCTTCAGCTGAACTTTGGCTTAGATAGTCAGAGCTGATCTGAGAGTAGTGCAACATGTGCTGTTGGAAGTGGGTGCCTTTTTGCATCTGCACTGGCAGACTTCTATTACCCATTGCTGAAAAGGGAATCTGGTGCGCTACATGTCACCACTGGTAATTAAACACCCCTCTTCAACCTTCAGTTTCTTTTCCTACAATGCCAGGGGAAAAGGAGAAGGAAAGAGACTACGGGTATATGGGAGGGTAAACAGAGACTGGATGTACAACCAAGAGAAATAAGGGGTCGAGGTCAGTGTTCCCTGCAAGCTGCGTGCTTGGGCAGCCACCCAGAAGAGATTCAAATGCTACCCAACTGAGCACGTACAGAACCCACAGCCATCAGCCTGTGTTCCTACTGGTGGTGCACATCTGCACATGCCTCAGTGCACCTAACCAAACTTATTTCACACATGGAAGGAAAAATTAAGAGGGAATATTGGTTGAAGTGGGAAGACTGTGAGATGGAGAAGGAAGCTAATGAAGAGGAGAGACAAAAATAAGGAAGCAAAAGAGATACTAGATAACAGATGGTACTGTGGCAAAAAGTGGGTGCAGGATAAGGGATTGGAAGAACAGCATAAAGGAAGCAAGAAGAAGGGATAAAATTAAACCACATGAAAATTAAGGGGTAGAGAGAGAACAGAATTGGAATTGCATTGGAGAGAAACTATGAAATAAGAACATAAAACGTAAAAACGGCCACACTGGGTCAGACCAAAGGTCCATCTAGCCCAGTATCCTACAGATGCATGAATAGGGAAGGGATGGGAAAAAGCAGAATCGAGGCTTGTATAAGCAAATCTGGGGATCCTGCAAAGCCGTTCAGCTGAGTGCCCACGTTCAAGGCTCAGTCAGAGTACAGTCTTCGCCTTTTATCTACCTAATACTTATATGCCAGGCAGTTGAGGGTGTTAAATTCCGAAGGGAAGGAATATACAAAAAATTTGCTATGTATTGTAACCCTTCTGCTAAGTGGAGCCAGCAGCAACCAGAGCTAGGTTCAATATCTAGGAGTTCCTTTCCATCAATACAGCATAGCACCAACTCAAGCCCCCACCCTGTAACCCGGGAAATTTACACACTACCCCTAGGTTCCTCTGAGAGGCAATACTTCTCTACCTTCAAGCAGAGTCTGAGTGTAGAAAACTTTACTAGAAGAAGGGAAGTAACTTGGCATTAATTTGGGGAAACACTTCAAACAGGGTTCATATACATAAAATGTGAGTAAGGCTTTGCCTACACTGCAGTTATTTTTTCAGAAAAAGGTACACAAATTGCGAACCACAATTTGCATACATTTTCCAATTCTTTTTTTGGAAAAAGAAAAGTGTCTACACGGGGCCAAATGTGGGGAAAACCTCCTCTTCCAGAAGAGCCCTTATTCCTCATAAAATGAGGAATACAGGGCTTCTGAAGGAACGCACCCGCTTTTTCAGAAACTGATCGGAAACGCGTTCTCTGTGTAGACATACCCTCTAAGACCCAATCCCAAATAGGTTGAGCAGTGTCCTTTCCCCCTAAATCCAGCAACCCAAAAGTGGCTTTTACATGCTTAACCGTTCTCTGCACCACACTCACAGTTGCTGTCCTTGGTCAGTGCAGCCCGAGTTCAGAGGTGCATGTACAGAGTTCACCTCCCAATCTAAAGGACTAGGTGGAGGGGTAAAGGGGGCTTACTCCTGCCAGCCTCTGCTCACTGCTCTCACCAGCCACCCATTCAATGCTCTCACCCGCTCCTCTCCACCAGCCACCCTGTCGGCCACTTGCCGCACCTCTCCGCCACCATCATGCTAACCTCTTGCTCGCTGTTCTTTCCGTACTTCTCCACCAGCCACCCTGCTGGCTGCTTGTCATTCTTCTCTGCTGCCGCCCTGCAGGCTGCTCATTGCACTTCTCTGCCTCTCCAGTCCGCTGACCATAGTCACCTTCTGCTGCCACCTACATCTCTGCTGTGAACTCTGCACTTCAGTCTCTTAGTAATTTTCAGCTCATTGCAGGCTGGGCAGAAACATTGCCCCACAAATGATTTCAGCTCTCGGTGATGTTTAGCTCTTAGCAGGCAGGGCAGAAACACAATCCTACCACAACAAATTGCAGCTGTGATTGAATATTTTACATTTCAACATATGGGGGTAGAGCTCCCATAACCCAGGGGCTCTATGCAACTGCAGGTTTGAACTGGCTATAGAGTGAACCACTCTAGTGTCTGCACTATATAGAGCTTTATGAGTCTGCAAATGGTTTTATACTAAGTCCTGGATCTTTTAACTCAGGTGGCAGAGGTTCATGCTTCTAGATTTCAAAGTCTCCGGTTTTATCCCCGCTCCCCATGACCTGTCCAGAGGCACCATTTTATTTTTCTTAAAGTTACTATTTAACAGGATTAAAATGTGTGCTAGGGGCTATCGGGGCTCAGACAAAGTCTCCATGGTCCTCAGAAGGTTTACCCTCTACAAAATAAAAGTTCCTGAGAGAGACACCTATTAGTGAAGTCTGAACACAGGATTCTGGAGCATTCAAATGCATACTTTTCTTGGAGTATCCCTTTCTTTCTCCTTACAGATAATTTCTTACATTAGACGATACTGAGAAACTGGAGGGGAGGGAGTAAGTGAGACTGTTTTCTCAATACACCTTACTTGATCACTACCTGCTTTACCAGCAAGTTAGCACCCCTAGTGAGATTCTTACAAGTCTCCAGAAAGTTGTAGGACTAGTTCTAGCTGGATACAAATTCACACTAATGTTGAAGATTCTCAACTGTGATAATTTAGCAGATCATTAATGCCACTCTCTAAAGAAGGCTGTTAACCAGAACTAAATATGCAAATCCACTTGTGCTTTAAACTTGCATCTGTCTGTCCATCCATTCATCCAACCATCTACCTACTACAGTGGAATTCTTGTAAGATCCTGGTATATTCTGATCCATTAATGTAGCTCAACTGGAGCATACAAGATTAAATAATAATAAAGAAAAAATATGTAAAAATAACATTAGGGATCAGGCTACCAGATACTTTTCAAACAGCAGTCAATCTTACATATTTTATGATCTCCAATACATCTGCAGAAAGGGAGTGAGGTGGCACTATGGGTTAGTAAATTGGCCTTTTACTGCAGAAAACCGACAATCAAATCCTGATTATTCTAAGTCGCAAGTGCAAATGAGATTGGTGGCCTTTGTTTAGCCCACTTCCCCAAATTGCCATATGAACTGCCATGACCTGCAATGCCTATTTAAGAGAGTCAAGGACTGAGATGCATTATCAGGGTTGTGAGGTAAAATTGCGGGATCTAGGAAAGAGCTATTAACTCTTCACTGTCACGAGACCTTGAATCTATCCCCCAAATTTAACTAAAAATTAGATTTACTCTCCCCAACCCCTCTGATTTAGGATCACTCTTGCTGGGAGCAACAGACATTCTTTAAAAATGAAGGGGTCACAGACACCCAAACTGTGGCCCCGCGCCCCCTCACCACTGGATCTCCCCAAGCCCTTGCCCTCACATTGCCTCTTCCTGCCCAAGACCCCACCCTCCGGTAACTTCTTCCTTCCCTATCACCTCCATTGCTCATCTTTACAGCCAGTAAAATGTGGGAGAACATAGTTCTCCCACTTTTCTCAGTGATACCCCCTATTCCTTGCACCCCTGACTCCTGCCTTAACTTAAATTGTCTTGTTTTTCTGGTCTTAAATCAGAATCTGAATGTTAAATTATTTTAAAATATAATTATCTTCAGTTTTAACAAGTTGCAGTATAAACTTCTATGGGTCAAATTCATAGCAAACACTTAGTGGTTTTTAAGATGCAGTGTAACGGATATAGTTCTTACATTGTGTTGTAATACTCGGCAAAATGCCTAGGTAAACAATACTATGCAATATTTTATTTTACAATATCCACTGGAAGCAAGGTTACAAACATCCCAGTCATTACTACAGGACTCTGTGTGTGCGCGCATGCTTGTATGCATTCCTCAACTTGTGAGTGTCCTAGCAGCTAAGAGACTACCACAGCACTGAGGTTGAATTATAAAACATGGAGCAGCTTCATTACTGCTCTATAATCTGGTGAGGGAAACTTCCTCCCACATTTGCCCCTGCAAAGATCCTTAGCACAAGATCAGTTTCTTGGACTAGGAAAAGGATTTAGAAACTAGTGTTACATTTGCCTACAGAGACAGAACAATGATTTTATCACAACCACAAATCACATACAAGACAAGACAAGCAACTTATCTTTATACTGGCACGTAATGTTAAGTCACACACTAAAACAAAATATGATGGCCTATTATTTTTACTTCTGAAATCAACAGTGACAGCAACCCATGAATTTCAATGGAACTTTACTTATCAAAATACCCAGAATAAAATGCAGTGAACTTAATGCATAGGGAAACTTTTGCTAATTTGTTCTTTTGCTAGTTTGATTGTCTGTATATTTATCTAAAGGGGCCATACACAGGCACATAGAGAGAGAGAGTTTGTTCATCTATCTCTCTGTGAGTCCATCTGTCTGTCTGTGGGCCCATTTGTTCAAGAACTCCTTCTAAATGGTAAGAGCTAGGACCACCAAATTTGATATGCAGATTCTTCTTAATATTAAAGCAAGGTCAGGGTTTGGTTGTGCCAGAAAAATGGGATTGCTTTCCATAACACAAAAAAGGAGGAGTCTGAGAGCAGGGACAATTATTCTTTGCAATGACCAGAAGGGGCCAACGAGCATGGGGACAGCTATACTGTGGGCAGAGACCACAGTGGGTCAGCTGCACCACAAAAAGAGCCACCAGCCAGGACTGGCAGTGCAGGGCAGTGAGGAGCCACTGGCCGGGCACTGCAGCTCTGGGTGCCCCAGGGAACCACTACTGACAGAGCAGTGCTGCCCTCACCACCACCACCCAGACCTCTCAGCCCCCTGTCCTGAGGAACCCCCCCACCCTGAATCCTGCATCCTCCCTGCCCTGAGCTCCCCCATACCTCCCAGTCCCCTGCTCTGACTCTTGTACCCCTCCTGACCTGACTCCCACCCCTCCAACCCTCTGCCTTGAGCCCGACCCCAACTCCTGCACTCCCCACACCTTGCCCTGAGCCCTCCACACCTCCAAGTCCCCTGCCCCGACTCCTGTACCCTTACCCTCTGCCCTGAGTTCCCCTTACACCCAAGTCCCTGCCCTGAGCTCCCAATCCCTGCCCTACACCTGCACTCCCATGCCCTGCTTTGAGACTCCCACATCTTCCAGCCCCCTGTGTTGACTCCCACATTCCCACCTCTGACCCTCAACCCCCCTCCCCCCACACACACCCAATCCCCTGCCTTCTACAATCATTTAAATACAGTATGTACGTTTTCCTTTTAATTTAAAATAAACAGCCATTACTACAGTTAAGGACCCACTTAATGCTGGGTGCATCTGCTAGTATGTGTGTGTATAGATAGATAGATAGATAGATAGATAGATAGATAGAAATCCACTGAGCCCCATTCAGAACACTCTCCCTGACAACTGGAAGGAAAAAGAAGGAAAGACTGGTTAAAAAAAGAATCTGAAGACCTATAGAAATGTATATTTTCTGCCTTACTGAGCAATAATTACAGAATCACAGAAGTTTAGGACTGGTAGGAATCTGAAGAGGTCATCTTATTCGTCCTTCTCACCCTGTGCTGAGACTGTATAGTGTATGATCCAAACATACTTAGATCATTCCTGATTGGTGTTTTTCTACCAGTTCTTTAAACCTCCAATGATGTGGACTCCACAACCCCCCTTGACAACTATTCCAGTACTTAAGTATCCTTATAGTTAGGAAGGTTTCCTCATATCTAACCTAAATCTCCCTTGCTGCAGATGAAGCTATCTACTTCTTATCCTACATTCAGTGAACATGGAAGACAATTGATCACTGTCCTCTTCATAACAAACAGTCCCTAATATATTTGAAGATATTTTTCAGGTCCCCCCTCAGTATTCTTTTCTCAAGAGTAAACAAGCCCAATTTTCTTAACCTATCCTCATTGGTCAGGTTTTCCAAACCTTGAAACATTTTTGTTGGTGTCCTCTGGGCTCTCTCTGGTTTGTACACATCTTTCTAAAGGTGTGGCAATCAAAACTGGACATAGTACTCCAGCTAAGGCCTCACCGGTGCCAAACAAAGCAGGAAAATTACCTTTTTTGTCTTAAATATTATACTTCTATTAATACATCTCAGAATAATATTAGCTTTTTTCACAATTGCATCATATTCTTGGCTTATGTTCAATTTGTGATTCACTGCAACCCCCCCCCACATCCAATTCTTCTCTGCAATAGTACCGCCTAATCAGTTGTACTGTCAATAGAAATTAAACCTGATCTACAAATATTCAGCTCTACCAATTTGTATGCTATGGTTTAACCCAATATGAAATGGCTGAGCTATTAAACACGAGATGCCAAAATGAATAGCCCACACTAAATACTAATTGTAGATAAAATGTCTCTTAAAATAATAGCCTGTAAAGGATGGAGCTTGGCAAAAAGAACAAACATCTAAAAACATTAAAAATCTATTTTGTTTAATGCTTTAGTACTAAAATAGCCTAATCAGTTTATGCTGCTCCATAAAAGAACATCTGGAATGACCAGTTGTCATTTGAGCCCACTGGGCCACATGATGATACCCTGAGAACTGAGGCTGCATCATGGAAATATACCAGATCCTTAACCCCCTGGCCTAAAAACAGGGACAAATTAGAATAATGAAGAGTCCTATACATATCCCACCTGGGTCTTCACCCTTGCTCTGAGGTCTTGCCCTATGGCCCTGCCCCTACATAGAATGGCACCAGGTTCAGAGTTAAGATGAGTAAGGGTGGCTCATGCCTCTTGGAGCTATTATTTCATGCTGTCTGCGGGCAGGCACCAGTTACATTTAGGTCATCCTTTCAAGATTTTCTCTGCATGCATGAGACCTAAGAAATGTTTAATTTAAAGAAAAGATGAAATTCTAACTTCATGTGACTCCAGCCTCTGATGTCTCTGTCTTTCTTTGGCCCAGCCAGAAAGTGCTTACAAATTTTTCAAGAAAGAGAAAATGTTATTTCATGCAAATGTCAATTTCCAGTCAGCATATAATCTCTGCTGGTAAGCCTATGCACACATGAAGAAGCCTAAGGACACTCAAATTATATCTGATTGCAGGAGTAGGTCATTATTTTGTAACCCATAAGGTAACCTGTTGTTCTGCCAAGTTCCCAATTGCATAGGAAAGGGCACCATTTGCACCCATTTTGAATATCAAAAATCATTAACAGGATATGTAGTCTTATAACAATCATTTATTTCCATACAGCATGTCAGCCTTATATCTACAGAAATTTTAAAATACCACATCCGTGGATGTGTTGTATATCGTCCATAGTATATGCAAAAGAACTAGAACTGCCTGACTGGACTGCGTTATAATTACAAGGAACAACAGCTATTTTTGTTCAACTATGGCTCAGAATAATTTCAGTTATATTTGATTTTAAAATAAAATAATTAGATTTATACAATGCTACCATTTCTTTCACGGAATGTCTAGCTCTTGTTTAGTGAATGAATAGGTTTGGGATCACATGCATCCGAAATTCAGGCTCACAACAATGAGCTGCTCAAGGACACAATACAATCTATTCAAAAAACATCTTCTCATTGCTGAAGACAATGGATTTTTCAAAGAGAATAGCAAAAATAGCCAAGCACAGTCTTACTCTGTCTAATCTCTCAAGAATTGCCCCATAATTCCGATTCTCACCATTTTTGGTCCGCAAGGATTCTTTTCAGGGGGCATTTTACTGATTACTGTAATATACTGCAGTATTCACACATCCAAGATGATTGAAAGTAAAGTAGAAAAGCTAGTGCTTGTGCTAATAGAAAACGAGCATAAAATGTGCCCCTGTGGAGGAAGGATTAGCATTAATTGCCTGTTGTCAAATTCATCAAAGTTATTCCCAATTTATTAGAAGTTTTGTGCAATGCAGTACCACCAGAATGAGTCTGTAGGTACTGCAATACACCAGGCTTTAGTCTGCCTTTGGCAAATTAATGCAGATATTTTGCCTTATGATAATTCCTAATTAACAAGAGGTTTAGGGAAAAGTCCCACTCATTTGCAACTCCAGTGCTACTATTAGTCATTTGAAATTCAGCTCTAAACTTTTTTTAAAAAATGTGCTGCTCCCTCTTCACCACCTCCCATTTAGTGCGAGAACACTTAATATTAGTAAATTGGTCCCTTTGGGAATCTAAACTTAGCCACATATAATAGTACACATTGAAAACCATAATTCTGTCATAATCAGCTCTCATTTTGTGTTTGTTTGTTTTTTGGGGGTTAACTGAAAAAAGGAGGTTTCCTCAGAAAAAAATTAGGGTATGTATGATTGCAGTATTTACATAAACAATTTATGTTTGCAGTACAAAATCATTCATGCACAGATAACATTTTCATATATGAAGTCCTCCAATGTGACTATATACAGTTAAATAAACTTGTGCAGTATAGATTAGCTTCAGGTAACCTGTACAATTTTCTGCATAAGAGATCAGCAGGTCAGCCTGAAAACTGCTTATGAATGATTTAAAATATACGAAAAATAATACAACAGTAAGCATCAAAGCCTAGGGCTATATTTTTAAATGGTACTTAGGGTGGGTGACTCATGTGTACGGTATATTCTTATTTCTGGAAGGCTTTCTAAACAGTGGAAGAGAGAAGCAATTAACTCTTCTTGAGTCAGTAACGTTAGTAAATGAAAAAAATTACCAGACTAACTCCACAGTCAGCAAAAGCTTCCTGTATAGCTCACTTCAGTGAACAATAAACAAACAAACAAGGTGGAGGGACCAAAAAGAGGCTCAGCCTGGTTTCCTGGTTTGCATTTTCAGCTCCACTGATGCATTTATCAAGAAGCTCATTCTCCCGCGATCTGCAGAGGTGTCTGACTTCAAGAAACTCAGAACTAGCAGATCTGTGTCTAGATGGGGCCTGATGCTACTACCCTTCCTCACACCGCATAATATCTCACTCCATATATAGTCCCACTGTCGCAAATGGACTCAGAGCAAAGTGATACTGATTCAGAATAATGTGGAAGAATGGGGTCTATCATGACTAGAATTTCTTTAAGATATGCAGGTTTTCCATGAGAGAGAGAAAGAAAGAGCGGGATGACAGGGGAAGGAAGGTATTGTCTTTCTTTAAAAGATAACACATTAGTGACTATATTTTTTGTCATATCCCAGTTTGTCTAGTATGGAATTTATGGACTTTTAAAAATAGATTTTACCAAACAATTGTGTGGGCAAGTGCTGACTTGCAGTCTGCAAGATACCTTTCCGTCAGCCCCAGAAGATTAAAGCAGGCTCTGTTTTCATCAGGAGGGAGATACGGATGCAGGCACAAAGGAGAAATTCACTTTTTTGTCCCCAACAAGATGAGCCCCTTGCCAGCCAATGCAGTGTTCACTGCAACAAATGCCAAAATAATGTGTTGCCTTCTATAGTCCCTTCATGTTGAAGAATTGCCTTGTACTGCTATGCGTATAGAGCAGGAGTATTTCCCAGCTCATGAGTCTCTAGTTTAATACTAGGACAAATTCTTTCCTAATTTTGTGTGCCAAAAAACTGACAGAAAAATAACATTAGTGTACAAAGGAAGACTATTCACTGCATCATACAAACACTGGGAAGGAAATATAGCAGAAAATAAAATGTCCTCCAAAAGTTCAGGGCATTATTCACATCTTGATCTTTTAAAGCCAGATTCTAATCTCAGCAGCATGGCTCAAATCACTGCATATCATGAGTGAACAAGCAGACAGAGAAACAAGTCATAGACTGAAATATCCACCATTTTGTATGTGTGTGGGGGGGGAGGAATTAGCTTTTACAATATATCAAACAAAGCGAACCTTGTACTAAACAGTATATTAAGAACTTACGTCTCATCTCATTTGAAGCTGTGTAAATCCACTAGCAGTAAATCCACTAGCTTTGGAAGACTTACTCCAGGTTTGCATTGGTTTTAGTGAGCCACAAATAAGCTACCCCATGTCCTCCTACTTGTCCAATCCCTTATTCCTTGCTGCTTCATTTTACACAGAACAAGGACCATGCATATATATCTACATCACATACAGACAAATCTTGTTGTTATTGAAGTTAATGGTCTGGTTTCAGTCCTGGTTATTCTAGTATGATGATGGCTGCATATCACTGAAACCAGTGGACTTTAGCTACTGCAAGATGGAAAACCCACTGAGGATTTCCCTGAAATGTTCCACAGGGATTGGGGTAGGAGTGAGGGAATGCTATTTCTTCAGAAAGGGGACTATCCTCATTTCTTGAGGAGTAACATTAGTTCGAACCAAGGGGTCTGATTCAAATTAACGCGTCCCGGAGCACACTTCCTGGTTCGAATATTTAAATCCCCGCTTCATTAGCAATTTCGGCCGGCTACATTTGCATCCCTAGCTTGAACTAGGAGCAAGTGTAGACGTACCCTCAGCCCAACACTAGAGGCTCTGCAGTGTTCCAATAGTGCGAATAGGAAGGGAAAGAAGAGTGGTACATGTGAAGAAGGAGAAAATCAGTCCAAGGAACTCTTAATGAGTTCAGACTAATCAAACAACAGTTCCCCCAAGTACTTACATAACATTAATATATACATGTGCCTCAGCAACTGCCCTTCTGCACTGAGAATGCCTCACCAGTCAGAATAATATGAGCAGTAAAAACATAGGACATGGCCCTCATTTTTTATTTATATAAATGTACTTGGTACTTTACAAATCATGTAACAAGACAAATCTTCTGTTTTACAGAGCTCATAATCTCACCCGAACAAACATGAGACAAAGAACAAATGGTGAGAGGAGAGAAGGTGAACCACTATGGTCAGTGACGAGATAGGCACAGAAAAGCTTTATGAGAGATGTGTGTTTTATGAATGGATTTGAAGCAGAAGAGAGATAAAGTTTAACATACAGCAAGTGAGGAGCCAGGAGTAAAGGGGGAAGTGAAAAAGAAAAAGGAATATTTAGGAGAGAGGATACAGATTAGCACAGGAGAGTAAAATGTGTGTATCAATGAATAATTATCATAGTATCTTCCTTTGGTGAGAAGACAGAAAAATCCATCTATTTACCTTATAATGAAACATAACTTTGCAGTAAAACACTTCTATGTAACTTAATTAAATCAAACTACAGCTGCGTAACTAAAATGTACTTTTAAGATTTTCAGTGCTGTGAGCACATTTCCCATGAAATATTACATTTTATCATATAAAAATGTTCCTGTGCTGTAGTTCCTCTTCCTAGTCACAATAAAGTAAAGGTCCTGCATGGAATGCAAAGTATAGAGGCCTTCTGGGGCAGGGAGTAGCATCTCCTTAGTAGCTGCCATTAACTATTAGGGTATCAAAGTCAGTTTGAGCTAATGGTCTCTGCTTCTGACTGACAAGTAGACAGAGACAGCAAGAGCAAATCAGCCTTTTGAAAAGTCAGTGCAATCTTCTTATTTATAAGCATACAGCATAACAGATATATACAAAATGAGTTTAATACTATAACACGTGAGCAATGAGAAAAGCAGTGCAGCTTTCTGAAAGTCCCTTAGCACTAAACAAACAAAACAAAACACTGCATTACGTACAGATAGTGACTGCATATAACTATGCCAGCCACTAGTCGGCTTTCAGCAACATCCCACGTAAGGCTAGAAACAACTGTGCCAGTTAATTAGCACTGTGTCCCAACTGACCAGGACATTTGGATTAACCGTAATCTATTTAAATGGACATTATGTGATCTTTCATTCCATCTGGCATCAACAAAATTTAAGATTAATCCAGTATAGTCACTATCTGCCATTTTGAATAAGTGGATTCCATTTTGTTATGCCGTATCATACTTCACATGTCTTACATATTCAGTGGGTAATTGACAGTTTAAGATGGTGTCACAAGATTATATGGCAGCCTAAAAATGTTTCAAGGGTAAAGAATACTTTATCAGATATCCAGAGGAGATTTTTCCTGCTAATATATTTCCATTGTTGCCCTTACCTCAAGCATACAACAGTTCTTAAGGACATGCTCCTGTAACAAAAACCAACAACCAGTGATAGGAAAGTATCTTTAAGGAGAGAGTCCATAAACACTCTTCTCTCTGACATAGAACTCAAGACTTCCCCGGATGCCAAGGACATGCCAGAATGTCTTAAGGGCAGACTACCATACTTCAGCAATTACTTTGAAAACAATTACTCATACAGGAATATGCAAGGCTGGTATCTAAGACCCTTTAGCAGAGTGGCATTGGATGTCTGCATTGCTGCTAGTTATATTGCACCCCTAGATGACATCAAGATCCAGTCAGGTCCCAGGAGTACTAAATCTACTTTAAAAGGCATTACCAATATAAACAACACAAGCTTTCAATAACCTGGTTAAAATTTTATACCAGATTGGTAGAAAAGGAAAAATTCCATAACATAATGGTCATAGTGACATTATGGAAACAGTGCAGCCATCTATAGGTTGCAGAAGCCATTTTATTGGTGAATGGGAAAATGACCAAGGACAGGCAGGAGGACATGTATAGTGGGGGATATACACTGCAAGCTCTTTAATAAAAGGGGGCAGGATAAATCCCGAGCATACCTGCAACTGCTCAGGAGAGTACAGATAGGAACATATGAACACTGCCTTCTGATTGGCAAACTATGCCTTGATGGGGCCATAAGTCCAAATCTTCCAAAAGATGTAGGGTGCCTAATTCCCATTGAATTTAGAGTTTGGCATCTAAATACCTTGGGTACTCCTACCTCCCTGGACTGCTAGAGTGCCAGGAATCTTGCGCTGCTGCCTTTTAAGCAAACTAGGCATCACCCTATTCTCTTTTCCCCATAGTGTGCCCACACAAGTTAGTGCATGAGTTTAAAAGTTATTTACAGGAGCTCGTTATTATTTATGGAAAATAAAGACAGTTAGCAATAGTTAGTCATTAATATAGAATTATGCTGTAAGTGAAAATGCCCTTCCCTTTACCTCACTGTCGATTTCTCAGTATCATGAAATAGTGTTCAAAGTGATGTAAACTCATGTCACTTTCACTGTGTGTGTCCTGCTGTTTGGCCCTGAGACATCCTGACACCTTGATATACAAACCAGAGACTAAAGTATGGCTATAACTACTGCACCAAAATCTATTTCTTACAAAGATCAAAAGATCGAACACAGCCATTTGTGTGCACATGTGCAAGTGAGAGACAGACCAATAGATGTGACAAGAGACATCAATAAAAAAATAATGCAAGAGTTACAGGATTCTAAAGTTACAGAGTTAAAACCTATATTCATTAATATTTATCGAATGTTATACTATATGAACAATATTTACTGTAGCTACCACAATTATTTAACTATGATATCTTGTGCTAGTGGTGTCCTTTCACACCTCCAATGCAACGATATTATAGTCCCAAATGTAACTGTTGCAGAACAGGAGTATCTGTTAGGCAGCGACTCTATTTTACTTGTTTATGCTTTTGGTGCTTAATTGAGTCTCAAACTAAATATGCTGAATATATACTTAATTAAATGTGCTAAAGAAATATAGGAGGTGCATTTAGAAAAGATTTGTTTGGTCAACTAAGATGTTTTGCAACTGTAATTGCATTATTGTTATTGGCATTTCTAAATCACTCTCTGCATTTCCTTTGGAATAAATGTCTCAGTAGCTCACCAGCATAATGTATTACTATGCTACAAAACTGAAGGAACACATTATATATTCATGGACACTTGGCTTTAACCACTTACAGTATAACAATGAAGTAAGGATTATTATGTAGCAAGTTAGCTGACTCATCATTCTTTTAAACCATAAATATACTGTGCCTAAACCACAACATTCAACCAATAAGAAATTCAGCATACCAGATCTCCAGTACTCACATCCTGAAGCTCTATAGGATAGTTAAATCTAAATTAAATCAATCAACAGAATTTGTTTTAAATTTTATAGTTCATATGCTATGGTACAACCACAGTAAGCTGGTGTAATAAGCACATATGTGTATATACTGCAGCGCTCTCTCTCTCTCTCTCTGTATATATATATATGTATATAATGCCTACATCTAAAAGCAACATACATTTAAAATGCTACATTTAAAAGACATTTAAGATTATTTTGATTATGGCCTTAGGTATCTAAAATGCAAAAGTAATAAAAATTTCCTTTCTATTTTTTTTCTATATCATCACTAATACTGCAGTAGAGGAAGAGACATCCATCTCATCATCAGCCTATGACTAAGCATGTTATGTTTTTACCATGATAATGCTCTCTTTCTAACAGCATTCTGGATATTTGATTTCTCAAAAGAAATCCAACACCACATTGACAATGTAATGATATAATGAAAAAAGGAGCAAAAAATTTAAAAAATCATGGTCTTTATAACAAGCTGACTATATTGTATTTGTCCAGAGAAATAAGAATTTTTCCACTCTAGCAGTTTAGTAATGCATGGGGATTTTCAGTTTCCATATATTGCATTTTTGCTAATAGGTTGGTCCCAGCCATAGGCTGGTATAACATAAAACATTTGTTTTTTAGCATTAGTAATTTCCTTAATGACTTTTTTAGTAATTGCATCATATTTTCAATTTTCATTTAATAGATCTTCCATGTTTTACATTTTTAAAACTCTTGAGATTTTCACTCTTTTGGGCATCTAATGTAGCAAGAAATACTGTAGCTACAGTACAGAATTATGCTGAGCAAACTCAATTTTTAAAGTCTATTCTGTAATTATACAGAAGCAATCCTTTCTAGGCAGAGGCTCTTGACAATGGAATGTATTCAGTTCTGTTGTGAAAGGGTGGGGTAAGGCCATGCAGAGATACATTATTGCCTCAATCCAGTGAAGCCCATAAGCGCATACTTTACTTGCAGCACAGTTACTTTCAATGACATCAGTGGAACTACTCATGGTGTTAACCACATGCATAAGTGCTTTGGTGGATTTGGGTGCATACATGTGGTGTGGAGTCCAGCTCTGCAGAGGTTGCCATGAGAATGTGGGAAATGGAGCCCAGCACAGGGCAGTAGTGGACTATAGTTCAGTCGAAGAAGGACAAGCCTCTGTTGTGTGCTCCTAAGGCCTGATCCAACAACAATCAACATCAGTGGAAAAGGTCCTGTTGATTTCAATGGGCCCTGGAGCAGGCCCCTAATGCTTTCCACATTGAAAAGGCAGGTAGTACGAGAGATACAAAGGTGGTGCTAGAGATACAAAGGGCTGGAGCACACAAAATCTACTAGGCTGGACCCCCTTAGGCTCTCGTGTGGGTGGGGAATGTGGGGGGCCACATCAGTGAAGATTTTTTTTTAATTCTCACTTGTGTGTAGCCCCCAACTGATTTTTCTGATTCAGTCAGTGGCCTCTGACCCAGTAAAGGTTCTCCACCCTTGCTTTAAAGAATCACCACAGTCCATTGTGATTAAGAATGAAGCTTGTTAAGTATTTAAATATAAAGAAACTAAAGGATATTGATGTAGAAATTCTAGATTTGGTATTCATTAAGTAGCAGAATAAAATTATTAGATTTACCTAATAGTTTTCTCAGATAAAATGAAATATAAAAGAATGAGTTTTACTGTAGCTATTTCAGAAATGGGAATTATGGAACTGGTGCTGAAAAAGCTAAAAGTCTGTGAAAATAATGGCTCAAGCAGGAATTTCTGAATCGGGCCTCGTTTGTCTGTGTTAGTATTTTAGAGCTGGGTTAATCACTGGTTTTTATAATAATGAAGATCTCAGTAGTCTGTGTGGATCTTTAAGTTATTTCAATATTTAGGTCACATGCCAAAAAGACCATGAGTTGTAATCCCAACAATGAGATATCAGCATCACAGAAGCATATAGTTTTGCTGCAGTCTTACTACTTGCAGTCTTACTACTTTCACTGTGTGTCACTGTATATCAGTGTTAGCTGGAAGAACAATAAGAGCATGACTAACGAGAAAAAAAAAGGAGATAAAGATGGTGACATGAGATTTCTCTTGAAACATCACATTTCTTTTTTCCATATTTTGAGAAAAGGTTACACTCCCTTTGCTTGCAATTATAAAACAAAAATGTTAACATCACCCAAGGTTCATAATAAATTAAAGCCAAAGTGTTAAACAGAAAAGGGAATTCTTGTAATATATTATCCAAAATGGGAGATAAATTCAAGGCTGGGATTTCTGTTACTCATGCTTTCTAATTGTATCACAAGCACTGGATAACATTTATGTTTCTATTAATAAATGTTAATTTTTTTTACACTGGAGAACCTCTGGAAATGCATGTTATCTGGACTGAATGCTAAGCAAAATTGATTTATGCAGTGAGAATGGTGTTTACAATGAATAACAAATAAATTCATTATGGTGGCATAAAAATATCAAACTAAATGATATCTAGTGTTTTATTAAAGTTCATAGCGCTATTGAAAATACAGTGTAGTTTAATAGTTATTATTAATACACATAAATATTGTGCTAAAAGAAAAATAATTACTTAAATTTCGATAATTTGGGCCACTAAAGTAAATGGAAGTTCTTCTATTGACTCCAAAAGGCTCTGGATCAAGCTCTTCAAGTATAAGCCAAACAATTCAAATACAATCAGTAAGAATGAAGAATGGAAGTAAGAAGAATAAAAGAAAACTCAAGGAGACTCAGGCCATGTCTACACTGGAACACAGGTCAGATTAACAGACTGTGAATAACAGTGAACACAAATGCTGCACTATAACTCTGTATGGATCCTACGGGCGCAAACTAAAAGCTCACACAGACTCAGGATCTTTAGAATCGCTTCTGTAATGTCCATATGAGAGAGTTACAATGAAGCACTTCAGTGCACACTACTGTTCACACTCCCTTAGGGTGCATCTATACAGCAACATTATTTCAGAATATCAGACGTTATTCTGAAATAACTATGCAAGCGTCTGCACAGCAATTCTGTTATTTCAAAATCATTTTGAAATAATGGGCAACTTCTTTCAGAGCTTGTAAACCTCATTCTACGAGGAATAACACCTCTTCCAAAATAGCTATTTCACAATAGTGGCTGTGTAGACAGGGCAGCTGCAGTTATTTTGAAATAAGGGGCCTCTAGCCCTTCCCCCAGAACCCATCTGGCCACTCTGTCTACAATCAACAAAACTCTGTAGTCCCCACTTCCCCTACAGCCCTTAAAGTTGCAGCCTCAGGGGAAAGGGGTTGTGGCAAACAGGAGGCCCTGACAGCCCTGAGCCACCCAGGAACTACCACCGCTTCCCTTTGGGCCACAATTAGCGAGTCTGCTGCTCCCACCTAGCCCTCTACTGCTCCCAGGGAGTAGTCAGACAGCTCCCAGGAGCCTGCCCAGGCCGAAAGAGATGCACACCTTCCTGGTCTGGTGTGAAGATCCTAGACCTTACTGAGGCTTGGGGTGATGAGACCAACCTCCAGGATCTCTGCACCAGGCACAGGAACTGCCATGTCTATGGCTGCATGACCAAGAGCCTGGCCAACAAAGGCACATCTGCACTCAGGAGCAGGTGCGGATGAAAGTGAAAGAGCTCTGCCAGGCATGTGCCAGTGCTCAAGAGCAAAGCACCTGCTCCAGGGCAGAATCCCACACCAGCCCTTACTATGAGGACCTGAACTGCATCCTGGGGGATGGAGCAGTTCCTCATCCCCGGTAGTAGACTCAGGGCTTGGGACACCCGTTGTCAGCCTCCCAGGGGACAGAGACAAGGAAGAAGAGAGAGAGGAGGAGCCAGACGAGGCCAGCACCATGACCATGCTGACCCTGGAGCTGGTACCCCATGCCCTAGATGTGTCCCAGGTATCATCGGAGGCTATGGAAGCCACATCAGATGAGTGCCATCACGTTCCCTACACACAGAGGGTGCAGGTGGCAGATGATAAGGGGCTGGAGCACACTTCTCACTCAGCCTTTGTGGCCTAGGGATCATGCAGCAGCCTCTGCACATGGGAGCACATGCAGTGTCACTCCAGGACACACAGCCCCAGCAGGCTGCACCACAGGATCCTTGTGCTATCGGCCACAGGGTGTCTGGAGAGGCCTGCCATACTCATGACACCAGGATGGGACACCCTCTCTCCACAAGCCACCATTAGAAAGAGGCTGGGGACATGGAGACACATGCACATGCACACACACAGAGCAGTACCACACATGGCACAAGGGCATGCCCACATTCTTGGGCAGCAGCCACTGCCAGGAACAGCGTGAGGCACAGGAGTGTTTGCCGCTTATACACACCTCCCTCCCAAAACCCTGTCCCCCTCTCCTCCAGCAGGCAGGGATACGAGTTCTCTCTCTGCGGGACGCTGCCACTGCCAGACCCAGTGTGCACGTGGCACGGAGGGAAATCCAGCCACCCTATTGCCCCCCTCCCACCCGCAGAATCCTGGTCTGGCCAGCACCTTCACATGCCTGCTTGTACATGGGACATGGGGGTTGTGAGGGTTCCGCCTTGGACATCTGGGCCTCTGAGGGTCATTCTCAGCTCAGAGATGAGGGCTAGGCTTCAGGCACAGTGTCTCCTGGGATGACTGACCATCTCTCTTTATTCTCCACAGCCGGGGTAGCCTCCCAACCCTGCGGGACCCGCAAGTGCCAGAGACCCACGGACAAGTGCTAGAGGAAGCCAATTGCAGCACTCTGATCTAAGGAGCTGATCCTGGACCGCAGACTTCAGGAAGATATCCAGCTGCGATGAGACACATAGCAGAAGATGCTGAAACAAGGCCGCACCACGTGTGCAGCCAGGTAGTCTCTGGTTGCCAGCATGCTGCGTGCACCTGCACCTGCTCCTGCTCCTGCTCCTCCCCCAGCCCTCCTCCTTAGCCACCAATGCCCCAGCACCCGTGGTGGTGGGATCACCAGAGTCAGGCACCACTCCCAGCCAGAGCCCCAGCCCTGAGCCTTTCCTCATCCCTCCTCCCCTGTCCCCACTCCAAGGTTCTCAATTCCTCTCCTCCCCCTTCCCATTCTCTCCTCCCCTCTCCCAGGTTCTTTCCCCAGTCCCTCCCCAGTTTCTTTGACCACAAATAAAAAAACCCCACAGAGTTTATTTTTTCCAAAACAGTTTTATCATCTCTGCAGGGCAAGGGGGGGAAGGGAAAGAAGGGAGGGGTGTGGGAGGAAAGGCAGAGAGGGGCGAGGCACAAGCCCCTAGTGGCGAGGCCCAGGAGAGAGTGTTACTGGGGTCCTTGTGAGAAACTCTCCCTCAGGGCCGCCTGTATATACATGGCCCCTTGACGGGCCTGCCGGATGGCAGCCATGCCCGGCTACTCGAAGGCCCTGCCGATGCGGTCAGCCTCTGATCCCCACCTGGCAGGAATGCCTTCCCCTTCCTCTCACAAATATTATGAAGGAGACAACATGGGCCCACAACATGTGGGATGTTTTGCTCCCCGACATCCAGTTGGGTGAGGAGGCATTTGAACCATGGCTTCACATGCCCAAAGGTGCCCTCAATCATCCAGTTGGGTGAGGAGGGCCCTGCTGAGCCTGGCATACCATTCCCTGGAGTGGTCAAGGTGGCCGGTGTAGGGCTTCATGAGCCAGGGCAAGAGAGGGTAGGCTGTATCCCCCACTATGCACATGGGCATGTCCACATCCCCGACCCTGATGGTGCGGTCAGGGAAAAAAGTTCCGGTGGTCAGCTTCTCAAAGATGCTCGAGTAGTGGAAGATGCTGGCATCATGCACCTTCCCCGACCACCCAACGTATATGTCCATGAACTAGCCCTGGTGGTCCATGATGGACTGCAGGACCATCAAGAAGTTCCCCTTGCAGTTAATATACACAGAAGCCCAGTGGTCAGGGACCCAGTTGGGGATGTGGGTTCCATCAATAGCCCCCCCCCACACACACACACAGTTGGGGAAGCCCATGTTGGTAAAGCCAGCGATGATGGCATCTATATCAACAAGGTTGATGACCCTGCACAGCAAGATGGTGTTGATGGTCCTCAACACCTGTAGAAGAAGACAAACAAACAAACTGAGACTCACAGGGTGGTCAGAGTCCTTGGGAGGTCCCTAAGCCCAACCTCCCTTCCTCCACATGCACACCAGGAGCAACAGCCTCCACTTACCCCTATCCCCTGGCAGGGCTTTGTGAAGGCAGGACTGAAAAACCTCCCAGGGAGTGGGCTTGCACCATCACCACCACCCCCACCACTTTCCCTAGGGAACCCCATTCCAGCAGTCCACCACCCTCCTAGGACAATAGCCCGAGAGCACCCTACCTGCATGACCGGGGCCCCAAGGGTTGATCTTTCCATGCCAAATTGGTTCCCGACAGATTGTTAGCTGTCCAGTGTGGCGAGTGTCCATAGGGCTATGGCAACCCACTTCTGGAGGGGCATGGTGGATCTTATGTTAGTGTCCCACTGCCTGAGGGCAATGGCGAGCCACTTGCACAGCTCCAGAAAGGTCTCCTTTCTCATCCAGAAATTCTGGAGCCACTGCTGGTCCTCAGATCACTCCATGATGAGCCAGTCCCACCAGTCAGCACTGGTGTCCAGAAGCAGCGGTGCACAGTGTGCAGGGGAGGGCAGGGGGGATTTATCAGCATCAGCCATGCCTGCAGAGAGCTGATGAGGGTCTCCAAAATGATCAGAGGGTTGGGTTCCTACAGGACCTGGGATGCAGCCTGCAGAAACTGCTGCATGAGGTGCAACACAAGCTGCAATAGCCGTCAACTGCCCAGACACAGCTCCAGCTCCATACCTGGATTGCTGAGGTGTCTGCAAGGGCAACCGCAGCTGGCAAAAGAAAAGGCTTTGCTGTCCCTCAAGGAGAGAGGCAAAGGAAAAAAAACCTGAGACATGCCTGAACAGGGGGGTCCTTTTAAGCTCGAGCCTCATATAGCCACAGGCAGAAGCTACTGGAAGTGAGTGCTGTCATGATGCCCTGCCTGAAGTGGTTCTGGATGATTTTAAATGTGATTAGGCTACGTCTAAACTACACCCCTCTGAGGAGTACAGGATCTTTTGAAAAAACGCCCTGTTGTCAAAAAAACACGTCTAAACCGCAATTTCAGTTTCAAAATGGCACTTGTTCAAAACAGCGCCATGATGCAATTATGCAAATGAAGCATGGGATATTTAAATCCCTGCTTCATTTGCACTTTCGAAATGTCTAATTTACATCCCTCTGCCGACAGAGGGGTGTAGTTTAGACATAGTCTTAGCATCCAATCAGTGTGGATGCTCTACTTCAAACAGCTCAGCACTATTTCAGTGAGCATTTGGTGTGATGCACTATTTAGAAATAAGCTATTTCAGAATATTTCTTCAGGAATAGCTTATTCTGAAATAAATGTGCAATGCAGACATAGACTTAGTCAGAGCTGTGAGTCAGTGTAGACATGCTCTTAATCTGAAACCTCTTGCAGTATTTTTTAAAGATTAATTATATAGTTTTAAAAGTATGAAAAAATAATACCTACATTTCTAATTCAAAGCTAAATCCCAAATGCAGCAGTCTAAACATAATCCCTATAATTAATAGACAGTCCAGCATGCTGGGCTTTCCCCTTTGAAGCAGAGAGAGAGAGAAAGAGAGAGAGAGAGAGAAATGTTATCTGATATGAAGTATTTATATGCAAACTTTAATTCATATTTGGATATTTAAAAATATGTTTTAAGAGATAGTGGGAATGTGCAAACCTAGTGCTAGTCTTATCTTAATTCACAGGGAGATATGCAGAAATCTCAGCAAACTTAGATGAGAATGTACCTAACCAGTCTGTTCCAGAGATTTGTCCAAAACACAAAATTGCCTCACCACATGGCACAATACTGGTAGTATCTGTTCAGCAGGGTTACCAGAGGGATAACAGAATTCTTCATATTGAAAAGAATCCTTTCTTCAATGTCTGATCAGAGAATAAATGCAAATGTACTGCACTGATTGAAGGGGAGGTATTGCATACCATATGGTCTTTCAGAATGAACTCTAATATGAGTGAGGAGTTCCTTTTTTGACACAAAATAAGGCAGGCAAGTGAGTGGACACCTGGTCAGATAAAATGCACCAGAATTTGAATGGGATGCCCATTCGCCAAATTGTTAGTGGGTATCGGAGCCAAGAATAAATAAAATGCGTTTCCCTTGCACATTTCAGCTGTTGTGCTGTATCAGAATGTGTTCCATGGTGGAATGTGAAAGCAAGTCCAAATTGACTTCTAGATTTGTTAAAAATAATCCTATTAGTTTTCACTATGCAAAACCACGTTCAACAAATGTTACTGTATTACTTTCAAAATAAGGCTAATAAAGTTCAGTCATGGGACTGATGTAAAGCTAAACATTTTTATTAAATAAAGTTCAATCTGAATTCCAACTACTGTATAGATAGACAGTCCTAGCAGCACATAGTCATCTATAAGGGACAAACAGGGAATATCCCCCTATCTAAAAATCAACAAGCATCTACAATGGAAGTCTGTTGCTTTCCTTTGTTTGCTTATCTCATTGCAAGAATACCTATACATTCTCTAAATCACTTTATGGGTTTTCTTAAGGAGTTCTCTGACTCTTTCATAATAGGGAGCACATCTTAATTCTTCCTCTTGAATCACCATCCACCCACCCACCTATTCGCTATTACTTTGAACATCTTCATTCCCATTCACTTTTGATTAACATCCCTCTATTGCTGATGTGACAAAGTTTGTGACCAATGAATTAAACCTTTCATTTCTACTCATTGACACTGCTGCATTCAATTTAATGCATAGTAAATCTTGTATTATTTAGTTTCATGTCATATCATTTAAATACTAAAATTCTGTTATGTTTATTAGAAACTAACCAAACATTTGCACTAATTACATTTCTGTCTACACTGACTGCTAATCTGACATTGCAGCTGAACTACCAGAAGGATTCCTATAATGATAGATTTTTGTAGGTGGTTTTTATGAGGTAGATAAATAAAAAAAACCTCAAACAGAGAGAGGTGAAATTATATCATCTTACTATTTCAGCACAGTACACACAATGATATGATATTCAGCTCACTCCCAAGGGTGTTGAGAGGCATAATTCATTAATGTGTGCAAAGTGCTTGGATGGAAGGCCCTATAGAAATGCAGATTATTAGTAGCAATTATTAAACAGAACAACTAGATTCTGCTTACCAGAATACACAGGTTAAATTCAGCTCAGCTGGGGATATGCAGGAGCTCACCAGAATTATATATATTAATCTGTCATAAAGATCTGACATCTATTAACCTACAAAAAAATCTGTCTATGAAAAAGTAGTTCTGATTCAGATTTACAATAGAATTCATGACTCATTTTTTCCACACACCCCCATACAAAGAACAGTAACGTCTGTATATGCCCTTCATAGGGAATTGTGGCCAGTGGAACTTCCTCTCCAGGCATTTTCAACCCTTCTCCTCCAGAGCTGTGGAGAAACCCAGTTTGGCCATGCATAGAAGGCAGTCCCACATTCACCTGTTCAATGTGTGCCTTTTTCCTTGTACAGTAGTCTCATGATGCTGTTAGAGTCCTTATTTGCCCCCTACCATGATGGGTGAATTTCACTCTAGAAACCTAATTTTACCAAAGATAAAAGAAACAGACTTTTAAGCATCTGGAGAACACATTGCACTGGTCAGTCAGAACTAGAGCCAAAACTCTCCTCAATATCATGTGTAAACAAAGGTCTAAGGTACTCTTGCAAGGATTATTGAAAATAATGTCACCTGGTATTTTCTAACATCCCTGTTACATATTGAGTCAATTTTTCCCCAGCCATTGAGGACTTAATATCTTTCTGTGTAGCCTGATACAGCTACTGTGGAAAAAGCCATAGACAGAAAATTCAAAAGGGATAGAAGTAGGGTTGCAATTATTTAGAAGAAGGCTGAGGAGTCTGCAGAGGTGGGTGAGGTTATGGAGTCTCCATCCCCTGAAGTTACACTCCTGTTGGTTAAGAATAGAGGACATCATAGGAATAAATGTTTCTTCCCAAGAATAGTACATAAATTATGATTCCAAGAAAATACCAGTCTGAAGATAGAAGTCATGCAGCTTTTGCCCCTATCAAGGAAAGTATCATGGCTGATATGAGGGTCTTCTGCTCAGGAAAGGGATGGGTGTAGAAGACCCCTGAGATTGATCCCAGAGAACTCAAGTTGGACAGTGGTTAGGCTAAAATCATTCAAAGAACCTATGAAAAGGGATAACACTCCCACAAGAAGCTAAGTGGGCATGAAGGATGAGCAGAATGATTCTCAAAATACATTAGTTCATACAATCATCCATACTTTCTATTTTACTCTCAAAAGATTACCCAAAGTGCACCACACTTCCAAACTTTCTGAGTGCTGTCCATCACTGATATTCCCAAGTATCTACAATTTCCATACAGGCATCTGCTAGCACCTACTCCTCTTCAATATCTCAGCAAAGATGCCAAGGGTAAGCCACAGAAAATGAAGTAGCCTCTCACTCAAGGTCAAGCACTGCACTTTGGTGGTAAAGAGTGCACTATCTGCTGTGTCTGCTTCTATCTATTCACCAATGCTGCTTTTGCCAGCTCTACCTTTCCTCTAAAAATTCCTGGATAAAAAAAATCTTGCAAATAGTGGCTTCTATGGGGAACCCAGAGTAAGCTAGGGGAGTCATCCTGTTCCTGGCTACGTATTTTCTTTTGTTTAATAGAAAAACTCCACTCAATTTGCTCAGCATGAACACCTCAAAGTTCAAGTGACAACAAACTTTTCTCACCAGGAGTAAGCAATGAGATGTATTTGAAAAGGTTGTTTTTAAATTATAGCGGTCTCATGATGGTGGCAGCTGCTTCCCGAAAAGTAACATTTGTAATGCTGTCTCCAAAGAACTTTGTGGTGCCTGAAAGCTTGTCTCTCTCACCAGCAGACGTTGGTCCAATAAAAAAAAATTACCTCCACCACCTTTTCTCTCTCATATCCTGGGCCCAACACAGTTACAACAACACTGCAAACAATTTGTCAGCTCGATGTTCTACAACTCCTATGTAAAACATTGGAAGACAGGAAATAACATATTGGGTATGACAACCAGAAGAAAGATGTTAAAAACTTTAGGTCTTTTTTAATGATTGTTCAAAAACAAAAATGATTCAATGGAGACTTACTTTCAGTTTCTTTCATTGGAAACCCATAGAGTAATTGTCCCAAAGGATTGCTTTTAACCATCCTGCCTCAATGTGTTCTCCTGACTGAACTCACAAGATTGAGCTAGGTAGTACTTAGAGGGGAAAATGTCTAAGAATAGAGGTACACTGCAATCAAAGATGTGACTGCCACATGGGTTGCATACCTAGGCTAGCTTTAATCTAGCTTGCTAAAAATAGCATGAAAGACTCATTGGCAGGGTATTCAGTGCAAGTTGTACAAGCACATTGGGGAACCGGAATGTCTCCTCATATTATTAGCCCTTGCTGAAGCCCATGCTGCCACACATTCACCGTGATGTTTAGCAGTGCTAAGTGCATTGACACTGGCAGGGGTACACCAGGCACTGGCAGTAATCACATCTCCAGTGTAGACAAACTGTTAGAGACATACAGGACTTCCACAAAGTGGCGCTGATGATACAATCAGTAACTAGTGCGCTCTTCTCTAAATGGTTGCTGGACCAATGCTTTACCATAGCATTATAAGGGTATTGAGCTTCTTGGGGATGTTAATTTTATGGGTGGAATTTAACACAGCAGTCCATTCCAGGGATATATGTTCCATTTACAGAAATAAAGTAACCAACTTAGTTGGCTTGTGGCACGTTAGCATTACAATACTTTTTCATGTGTCCTTCATTTTTTTTTCTACAGAATTAAATCCAAGCTGCAAGCAAAGTCTAGTCCTGCAAATATAATGGAGCAAGGCATGTTTTGAGATATACTGAAAATGTGTCAGAATCTCCCAGGGGCCAGCACCTCTCAATACATCCTTCCAGCATCAAACTGACTGAACTGGGAGTATGGACTGAATTGGAGGCGTACAATTTTTAATGCATCTACTATTGAATTTTTAATTTTCAGATTATTGACTGTATGGACTGTAATAGCTTTGAACAACAGGGTAAGTGTGTATGCCAGACATCTGAAGTAATTCCATGTGAAAAAAGAGATGGCAAATTGCTGAAGCCCTTAATTACACTGCTATTTAATTGTATTATGGAAGGGCCTCAGCAATGTAATACTCCCCTCTGCACACTCAGATCACTCCATTTACATTTCCATAAAATAAAATACCACACTCATTTCTGCAGGGAAAAATGGGATTTTTGGACAGTTGTTTTTTGTTTGAAAACTAATGGCGATAACACTAAAAGGCAGGTTGAAAAGAGGTCATCACTTGATCAGAAAGAATTTATCCCTTTCTGCTTCTAGTACCCTAAAAGAAGCAAACGTAGAGTCCATTGTAAAAAATGCTCCTAACTTTCTGCCACACCCTGCCCTACATCTGTGCATACCCAAATAGAGGCTTTCTCTGGCCCTCTTATAGTACATGCTTTACACTTACAGGGACTATTTCTGTTCCCACTAAAGTAGATGGCAAAGCAAACATCGCCTCGAGCAGAAGTAGGGATGGACTTTTAGGTAGGCTCTTGATGACACTATACTGCATCAACTATACTTTCAGCTGGAAGCAGACACAAAAGGCACATGATCAAAATAATATATATGCCACTTGTTGGCCTCTTTGCCTTAGGTAAACCAAGGCCAACCCACTCTTTTCTCTTCAGCAGTGAGGGTCTCTGCTCCTTCTTTACCTCAGCATTTTATTTAGAAACAAAATCCTGTCAGCAAACATTAGTAAAACATTATTACCATACATTTTACCTATCAAGATGAATACTGTTGCTATGTAAAGATTAGGTATCCTCTTAATAACACTCCCCACATTGAAAACATTCTATGTATACTTTAGATTAATATTTATAAGATCAAGGCAAGTGCCTAACTAATGTTGCCTGTCAGCTGTGTGTTGGTTCAGCTGTTTGGGAGAGATTCAAATGCCACCCAGCTGATTATCAGAGATGCACAACTAGAATTTTTTGTTTCTACCGGTGGTACAAATTTACACTTGCCTTGATGTATGTAAAAAATGTTTTCCGCCCATAGATGGAAAAGATTAGAGGGAGCACTGGTTGCTAACCATCCAGAATTGGCCTAGAGTCTCCTAGAACCAGGATCAATCTCCCAGAGACTCTTGCAATCAATCCTGGAGATTTTAATAAGATATTTTAAGAAAATGGCATTGTGTCGTTTGGAAAAAATATCTCCTAGAACATATTCATTCAGAGCTCATTCATATTCACAACTCCACTTTCAGTGAGGAAAGCGCTGCAGTAAAGAGAGGCAACCTGAGATGGTATTGGTGGTGCAAGTCCTGAAAAGGTATAGCATCAGCACACAGTCTAACTGAAACTTGCTGCTCGACACATCATTATCAGAAAGCAGCCTAACATGTCCAAGTCCAATCTCTTCTGTGCTTCATGTCATGAACTACTATCATTACCAATTTTACCAGTCATTTAATGTGCACTACTACTATAATCTGCCCAACATCAATAAGCAATGAGCCTCAGGATAAAGCAATAGGTATCATCCACACTACTTTACTAACTGTCAATTAATGTGCGTTAAAGACTGCGATTAACGCAGGGCAGAATTAATGAGTTAATTTTTTAACGCATTAATCGCAGGCGTTTCCGTGGCATCGCCCCTTTGAAATTCCACAGCAGTGTTTCAAAGGGGCAGTGCTGCACGGAACCCAGGGTCAGCTGGGGACTCCAGCTGATCCTGGCTGC
The DNA here is from genome assembly GCA_032595735.1 of Pelochelys cantorii. Classification (NCBI taxonomy): domain Eukaryota; kingdom Metazoa; phylum Chordata; order Testudines; family Trionychidae; genus Pelochelys; species Pelochelys cantorii. The sequence continues at coordinate 34,159,820 of CM064331.1, forward strand.
GCTTTGCACTGCCCCTTTGAAATGCTGCAGTGGCATTTCAAAGGGGCAGCGCTGTGGGAGCCTGGAATTAGCTGGGGACTCCCCTTTGAATAGCTGATCACCCCCTTTGAAACACCACGGTGGCATTTCAAAGGGGCAGCGCTGCGGGAGCCCAGGGTCAGCTGGGGACTCCAGCAGATCCCGGGCTCCAGCAGGGCTGCCCCTTGAAACGCCATGGCAGTGTTTCAAATGGGCAGCGCTGCATGGAGCCCGGGGTCAGCTCCGTGGCAGTGCCACAGCGGCATTTCAAAGGGGCCACATACCCTATTAATCGCACGATTAATTGTGATTACGTTTTTTAATCATGCCATTAATCGGGATTAATTTTTTAATCTCTTGACAGCCCTAAAAAATACCATTTACTGCAAAACTCATTTAAGATCAATATACGTTAGTGGCTCTGCTTTGCTGTAGAAGTTGGCATATGTTTACCCACTGTTTACCCCCCCACCCACTCTGTGCATTGAATATTTACTACCTGTAAATCTCACCAGGTCTCTTGCTGTTGAAGAAGGGACAATTTAACAAATATTTCATTTCAAGCTGACCTGGCAGATAGTGGGACAGAATTTGCAAGAGGAGTGGGGGTTGGGAAAGATACAATACAAACTCTCCTCAATGTCAGGGTCCTTAACTTTGCGAGACTGTGTTCTAGACTTTTGTCTTTGCCCTATATTTCTCACTTTTACACAGAATGCTTTTGATAACTATTCTTAGAGCACTGTGGTGGAAGGATGGAATGCTAAGACACATGCATCTTAAAACTTGCATTCACCATGTCTTATCAGTATTGCACATACATAATTATTTCTTGCAAAGTTTTTGCTATGAAATTGGTTGTCACACAAATTCACGTTCTTCTTGCTGAATTTTTTTAAACCCACTGCATTACATTATTTGATGTCCATTTTAATGTTCCTTAAAGATAAAGCAAAATTTCTATACTAGAATTTCATGCACTCTTTTCTTTGGTTTAACAGAAGGGAATTCTCACAACACTGGCAAATTTCACAAACCATTTAATAACCCAGATGAAAATACCCACCTCTTACTATAAAACCTTTTTTCATAACTGAATTTAAATGAAAGTGCCCTCCCTCCCCACAATCCCAGAAAATGGAAATTGCATGATCAATCTATGTAAATCATTATTGTTTAATGTGGGACGGCTTATATGACTATGGATTTGTTGGGTGACAAGTGAAGGATGAATTAACAGCAAGAAACATAACTGTGCCTAATTTTGGCCCACCTCCTGAGAAATGACGTCAAACTACTATTAAAATTTGAAGAGAGTCTCTCTTAACCTCTCTGTCTGAGTTTCCCCATCTATAAAATGAAGATACTACTACTTAACTACCTCATAGTGGTATTGTGGGAATTAATTTGTTAGCGGGTACAGCATTTTGAAGATGCTAGTCCCCATATAAGTGCTAAGTGTTCATAAATAATACTGCTTTATGTTACTGGAACTAATACAAGCAGGCATTTTGCACCACTGGAATTCATAGCACATCAAGCAAACAATTATTTTATTAAACTATAATATTTCTCACCTTGAGTGTAATCCAGATAAGAACTTTCCAAATACATTTATAAAAATGAATAATGACAGGACTGTATTTATGATTTAGTGTGAAAGTTTGCAGATTTTATCACCCACTGTTGAACAGATATGGAAATACTAACCATTGAAAGAATAATTTCCTTTGGTACAATTACTGAACATAACCTATTCAATAACCTATTCAGTTAAGCCTTCAGGTTGGTTTTTGAAAAACTTAAGTTGAAGTACTTGGGAGCAAAGCACAGAGAAGAAAACTGATAGCTAGAGATCCAGACAATAATTTCTGGATTTCTGGTGCTGTCAGAAAATAAAGACTGTTCCAAGGATTTCATGTTGAAAGCTTTGAGTGGAGGCTACTTAAAATTAAGCCAGTTTTTATAATGATGGAGTAGAGCTGAGATAGGTATCAGGCCAAAGATGTGCAGAATAGACACATAGAATCATACAGATGAAGAGTTAGAAGGGTCTTTGAAAAGTAAAGTCCAGCCCCTAGGTGGGGCAGGATTAAGCAAATTTAGACCATCCAGAAATGTCTGTCTAACCTGTTTTTAAAAACCTCCAATAAAGTGGATTCCATAATCTCCCTTGGTAGTCTGTTCCAGGACATATGTGTTCTTTTAGTTAGGAAGTTGTTCCTAAAGTCTCCCTTGATGCAGATTAAATCTATTATTTCTAATCCTACCTTCAGTGAACGCGGAAAACAACAGATCACTGTTCTCTTTAAAATAACACTTAGCTATATGAAGACTGTTACCAGAGCCCCCCTCTATCTTCCTTTCCCAAGAGTAAACATGTCCTGTTTTTTTAACCTTGCCTCATTGGTCAGGTGGTCTAACTTTTAATTATTTTTGCTGCTCTCTTCTGGACTCTCTCCAATTGGTCTACATATTTCCCTAAGTGTATTGCCCAGAATTGGACATAGTACCCATCTGAAGCCTTACTAGTGCCAAGTAGAGCAGGACAATTATGTCCCCAGTCTTACATACAACACTTACAATACTGGAAGCTGAAGCTATGGTTATTATTGTTGTTGCTATTATGAGTTATATTATAGTAGAACCTGGGAACCCTGGTCATAGACCAGGATCCCATTGTGCTAGATGCTGTACAATCCCAGAACAAAATGATAGTCTCTGTCTCAAGGGGTTTACAATAGAACCTTGAGGGGAATAGCAGACAAAGGGCTTTCCAAGGAAATTCTAGGGAAAGTAGCTGAATTATAGACACTCACAGTTCCCAACAAATGAATAAATGTCCTATGAATAATTATCTAATTGTAATACTACATGTAAATCATGTGACTCCCCTCCCCCCCCCCCATGAATGAAGACCAGAAAGGCTACCTTTGTACCAGAGCCAGCTGGTATAATTTCTAAAGGGAACAGAACAGTGGATTGAGCAACAGCTGAAGGTACTAAGAGAACCTAAGGAAGTAAAACTGGATAAAACCCAATGGAAAGAATCATAGCACTCCAGTAACAGTGCTTACTTTTAAAGATATATGATAGGACTATGGCATTTAATATAGGGTTGCCAGGTGTCCGGTTTTGAACCAGACAGTCCAGTATTTTAACTTTCTGTTAGAGAAACAAATTGAGAAAATATAAATGTCCGGTATTTTCTAAATAAGATGTAATGTAGATTGTGATGTAATGTGAAGTGTGTCCGGTATTTATGTTGAAACCATCTGGCAACCCTAATTTAATATTACTCCCCATCAGAGACAACTCAAGAGGATTCTGCTCTTTTAATGTATGCCTCACACCAAAAAGGTCACTAAAGCACAATACAATAACCTTAATGTTTAGCTACTGCCTGCATGGAAGAACTTGGTCTACTTTTCTCCTCCAGGTATAACAAGTGGGACTGAACAGTGTGGTTATTTGGAGGATGTGTTCACCAACACATTCATTTGCATCATACTGTTCTGAGGGAATGTCAGTATGATATCAGAGAGATACAAGATCCCCACTTAGGGGATCAAAATGACAACATGGAAACACCAGGATTTGGCCATAAATGTTTTAAACAAATGTGAGGCCAATTTGCAACTTCTAGGTTTCAGAAATATATCTATATCTAACAGTAGTTACTTACTTTGGCACTGACCCCATCTCACTTCCAAACAGCTTTATACACTATTTTTAGAGGCTCATTGTGCTCAGTGACTCTATGGCCATTTAATTTGCTATACCGTCTACTACTTGCTGTGGAACCATGCTCCAAAAACTAAGCATTTTTTTAATTAACTGAGTGCAAAAGAATACAGTATGTCTGCCTGAGTCTGCAAATGGCTTGAAACAACAGCTCTAAAAAAGATGTAAATTGTCCAATTCATCTCATTAAGGATCTGAGTTCTAATTATGACACTGTAAGTGGCAACAGTGTTAACTGTTTCCCTGCTGATCATTTTAGCAGAAAAATCCATTTAATGTGTCTATCCCATAATCCTAAAACCCCTCACACCCTCTCCTACATGGCAAAAGCTCTCAAGCCAACCCTACCCAGCTGCCAAACCCTCCTGATTCCTCAACGACTTTCAACATGGTCATGAACCAGATCTTGCAAAGATAGGTTTATCTTTGCAGAAACAATTAGTCTCGATGAAGTCTGCACAAAGGGATAATCATGAGAGCAAAGCTAAGCAAAATATAAGTGTTTTGCAAGATCTGATCTTGTATTTGCAGCATGACATCATGACACAATATAATGAAATAACATCATGACGCACCAGGTTTGTCCCAGAAGGCAAAGTCTAAAAAAGTAGCAAATTATTCAGATGTTGCTTTGCAGATATACTATATTACACATTCACATGGAATTAGATTAGCAATAACATTATGCACAGAATGGAAAAATAGAAGAGAGGCAGGAAAATATTTGGGAGATTGAATATTGTAGGGGTTTAATACTGGGATACGGAGCTTTTCATTTTTAGTTCACCAGGCAAAGTATGACCAAGATTAGTAATGGCTCAAAATCACTAATGACCAGTGTGTGTGTGTGTGTGTGTGAAAATCATTAATGGCCAGTGTGTGTGTGAGCGAGAGAGAGAGAGATACGGGTGAAATGAACTAAAATAAATACAGTTCCTAGTGGTCAGGTGTCCAGATCATAGAAATCACTACAACAGCAGGGAGTAACTGGAACTCTAGTTGGCAATTTTAGTAAAGTAGCCAAGAATTGAATGGGGAGAAAGAACATATTCTCCCCATACTGGTGCAGCATTGAGAAAAAGTCTGCAGTGCTGCTACATGTACTATGCTTATTCTATGGGTAAACTGAGGATGTTGGTTTTCATCCTCAGTCTTTAATAGTCACTATATTTTAAAACTTACAGTACATTTTAGAAGAAAAAAATGCTGTGACTCAACAGAAAGGTGGGTATGAACTTAAACTTGTAGAACAAAAGGCCTAAATAGCAAACCACACTTTCTTTTTATATTTTCTGCCTCTCTTAGATTTTTACTAATGAAATATAAATACAATTAAGAAGTGAATGATTCTCACAAACAGTAATTATGAGAAAAAATCTGTTTTTGTTATAATCAAACTTCAAGGAACAAGAATCCAGGTTTTGATTTAAAAAATGTAAACTATAGATAAATGATGCCAGCTTGATATTAAATTAATATTGTTATATTTATATTATTTTATCTATTTTGCAATACATAAAGAGTGAAAATCTACAGATCTAAAACCAACATCAAAAAGGCACTAAACCTTTTACATATGTCAGCAGAGTTACTGCTTTTCAGCAAATATTTGTGGAAGGAATCCTCTCAGATACGACTGTGGCCTTATTCTATTCTTAAAATCGATCTACTTCAACCCGAAACAAACTTTGTTCAGAGGATAAACTTTCCATGTAGCTAAGTAGCATAGTATAGCAAGGTAGCCATTTTCAAAAATTTAACTTGAGACGTTAACTTTTGGTGCACTGAAATCATGTCTCCATAATATTAGACTTATCTTGTGTTCAGTACTTCAATTTATTTAACAGTGGTACCTTTATAGTCCATTTATTATAAACATTTATTTGCATATAAGATTTAAAGTATTTTATTAATCCATCACCAGTACTCTTAAAAATATGATGAATGATACTGCATAAAATGTCATTCTTTATATAGCTTAGGTGGTTGGGCAATTAACATTTCAAACCATCACAGCTATATTGAATCAAATGCTTTTTTCCTTTTTAATACAGATCTATATCACCAAAGACACCTATTGAATTATAAAACATATGATAAATCTACACATTTGACAGTGTTACTTCTCTCTAGTTATTTCAAAAATCTACCTTACTTACAAAACTGAAAAAAATACTGAAACTAATATCTGATTAATGAAAAATCAGCTGAAACTACTCCATGCTATTTCATGCTTACACAATCATATTTCAGACTTTTTCAAAAAACATGCAGTGGGTTTTTTAAAAAATGGTTTATTAAAAGAAAACCAACTGACAGAAGTTCTTGTTCAGTACACCATGGCTGTGAACTAGAAGCAGCTACGAAACACATCATAGTTTTGCTTTTCTTGGCTGAACAGAAGCTTCTTCAATTATAAAAGTGTAAACTGGTGAAGATTGAATCTTAGCAATGAAAGTAATATAAATACATGTCTCATCACTCAAAGCAAAGAGAGTACAGTTATAGCAGCAAGCAATACCTGGTTGCAAGACAAGAGAGAGAGAGAATTAATGTTATTGACCATAGAACATTACATTGAAAGGACATTACATTTTCCAAACTTGTTTCAATAATAGTGTTTACCATAGCAGTGTCCAAATATTTGGTTGATATTTAAATAATTCAAGATTTCTAACAACAACACTTTTTAACATAAGAATAAAACCATCATATTCAGATTTTGACCTTTTTACTATGCTATATAAACCCACTAGTAAAACCCAAAAAACAAACCCAAAATTAAAAGGCTATAAAATATCAGTTTAAAGGATATTTTCTTCTATATCCTTTATTACAGATATTTTACCAACACAACAGCAGAAAGCAAAAATCAATTTTAATATAAGTTTTCTACCACAGGGCATTAGAAACATTAATGGTTTCTGAATCTACATGACTACAATTATAAGCCTTGCTCTTCCAAAATGTGTCATTAAAAACATGATTAATGTATAACTGTATATACATTTCAAGCTCTTCTGGATGTAAATTAATTAACAATAATGGAAAAGACACAAACAAGTATTCTACTGTTTGTTTCTATATTTACATAGCTGCTTTAAATTAGGCAGGTGCACATTTCAAATCATTATGTTTTATATTAGCCTACTTACAGAACCCCTAATAAAAAGAGAATCCAAGCAGGAATTAAATAAGTCTTTGCATCTATATTGAAGCCACTTCAACTCTGGTGTTCAAATTACTCTCTAAAGCAAATATTTGGAATGTGCATAAAGAGTCCTTCAAACTTTTAATGGCACAGGCACTCTAATCAAACCTTACCAATGCCACTGAAAATAGCCATCAGACTAAAAGTGCCAAGAAGTACTTCAGCCTATGCAAGTGATAGATCAGTGAGAGTTATAGAACAGTCTGCGCATTCTAGGTGTATTCTGACATTATTCAACCAATGCCCTATGTCTCATTTCTTTTCTTTTTTTCCCTAGTTTCTGGGAGCCTTGCTTCTCATTCACACTCATAAGCTTCCTCCTATGCCTGTTCATTTCATTTTTCAAATCCCTTCTCATATCACCAAGCCACCATCACCTCTATTCTTCCATCTACCCTAGTTATCACATTTATGGAGTCCCAATCATCCACATGCTAAAAATAATCATTCCATTCACGGAGCATTACCTAAAGAAGATATCATGGCAGATTCAGCTTTTCAGCTCTCCCAAATCTCACCAGAGATCATATTAACATACATATGTATCATATATTTGTATGTCTATAAAACAAAACTTACATATGATCTATAAAACTATATTTTACAGTGTGTATATATAAAACTACATACCCACTCAACATACTATATATACATTGATATAAATGGAAGTTGTTTTATTCTAGAATTCATAAAGTAAAAGAGAAATATCCAAGCTCTGGTAGCAGAGAGCAGTAATGCCACTTCAATGCTACACACCAGAATACAGAAAAAAGACCCCAGAGATTTTTTTTTTTTTAAAAAGGCCCTAGAAAACACCTGTAGAAAATCTATATGCAAGGGGTAGTTAAACTTACTGACCCAATGAGCATCAAACAACAATCTTCAGAAGATCATGAGCTGGGATGTGCCTGTTGGGGCCCTGCTCTTGATGAAGACCTGAATCCTGGCAGGAATGTCCTGTGGGATGAAGCCCACTCCTGCTTCACACAATGTTGGTTGTGAGTTTGAAATTTCTTTGGATCTCTTTTTATTTTCTTTAAATATCTCAATTTTTTAAAAGACTGACCCATATTTAGGAACAAATTACCTATTCTCGCAGGGTATGTCTACACTGCAAAGTTAATTCGGAATAACAGCCGTTATTCTGAATTAACTTCCATAGTGTCTACACAAGCAAACCGCTATTTTGAATTAAATTTGAAATAGCGGGGCACTTAATTCGAGTTTGGTAAACCTCATTCTACGAGGAGTAACACTAAACTCGAATTAGCTAATTCGGAATAAGCGCTGTGTAGACGCTTAGTCCGAATTAGCTGGCCTCCAGCCTTCCCAGTTTCCCCTGGTGGCCACTCTGGGCCAAACCAGGAAAACTCTTCTCCCTCCCCCCAGCCCCAGAGCCCTTAAAGGGACAGACTGTGGCCACAGTGCCTGTGCCAGCTCCAAGCCTGCCAGCCCAGAGCCAGCAGTCACCCAGTGGCCCCAAAACATGAGCCAGCAAGCCACTGGCAGCCAGCCCTCCACTGCGCCCCAGGAGCAGTCTGCCAGCTCCCAGGAGCCTGCCAGGGCCCGGAGAAGGCGGGCACCTTCCTGGTCCAGGGCGGAGATCAGGGTGGACCATACTCAGGTTTGGGGGGATTCCCCCAACGTCCATGATCTCCGCACTAGACAGAGGAACGCAGCCATCTATGGCAGGAAAGCTGCCAGCCTGGCCACCAAAGGCCACATGCGAACCCAGGAGCAGGTTTGCATGAAAATCAAGTTGGTCCAGCAAGACCCCCAATCCTGAGCTTGTCCTCCCCCTTCCAGCTCCCTCCTCCCAGGTTTCCCCCTCCCTTCTGCCACCCTCATTCCCACCCCAGTTTCGGTCAATAAAAAGAGTTTGTTTTTGGCAAGAAATGTGTTTTTATTTGACATCAGGAAGGGGGGTTAGGGAGGGGTAAGTGGAAGGAGGGAGGAATGAGGTACAAGCCCCCAGTGGGGCACACCAGGGAGGCTCTTAGTGCTCCTCAGGGGGGAAGCTCTCCTGCAGGGCCTCCTGGATACTGACAGCCCCCCGATGGACCTCCGGGATGGCAGCCTGAAGAAAGTGTAGCCAGGCTCACAGCAACACATCCACGAGAAGCACCAGAGTGCCCGGGGGCAGCTCCAGCTCCGTGTTGCAGAGTGCTGTGGTGTCCCGAGTGAGGGCAACCAGAGCACACAGAGACACAAATGCTTTGCTGTCCCTCATCGAGGCAGGCAAGCAAGCAGGGACACCTGAGAACCGGCTGCCCGGGGGGAGGTTTCCCTTTAAGCACAGCCGTCGGATAGCCTCAGGCAGCAGCCACACACAGACACTCCTGACCTGATGCCCTGCCTGGCCTGGTTCTGGCTGGCCTTAAATCCAATTCTGTGTCCAGTCAGTGTGGATGCAGTATTTTGAATTAGCAAAATGCTAATTCGAGCTGCATTTTGTACGTAGACGCATTAATTCGAATTAGCTTAATTCGAATTAACTATTGCGAATTAAGATAACTTGAATTAACGCTGTAGTGTAGACATACCTGCAGACTGTAGAGAGGGAAGGGAGAACATCTGCATTACTTTAGCTATGAGCTGGGAAGAACATTACATACGTGTTAGGCATCAGAGGAACTCTCATTGCACCACCAGTAAAAGCGGCTAACACGTATCACTATCTTTTGGGGATAGTGAGCTCACTAGCAGCATTGGCCAGCCTTCTCTTGAATTCCTCAGAAATTATGCTCCTCATAGTCTGGATCAGTGTTTCTCAACCAGTGGTACGAGTACCCTCAGGGGTACTCGAGAGAAGTCTGGGGGGTACGTCAACACAACTGAAATTTGGAAAAAACTGAATTTTTGTTTTAAGGTTTACAGTGGTTTATTTTTTTTGTACTTTTTACACCCAAAATTTCATCACCCGCTCAGCTACGATTAATTTTATACAAATACAGTAAAACTCCAATTGTCCGGCATCCAGTGGTCCGGCACTCCCGATAGTCCGGCACCAACTGGAACCCCGGAAGTGCTCTGGCCAGCCGGACAATTGGAGCTGCTCTGAGCTGCTTCCCCAAGTCCGCTACTGCCGCTGCTGAAACTGACCAGAGGCGGACTTGGGGAAGCTGCAGAGCAGAGCAGCTAGGGTGCTGCCGGGTTGGTCCCGCAGTGCCGCCCCTCACCCCCCTACTCGGGGATAACTACTGCAGTCTGGGGGGTGGGGAGCCCACTCCCCTCCCCTCCCGGAAACTCTCAGCGGCGGCGCGGGGCTTCCCCCGCCTTCCTGCAAAACGGCAGGGTTCACCCCTCGCCACGCCATTCCCCGCCCGCCCCCCAGATGCAGTGCGGGTCCAGCAGACCTGTCACAGCCCCCCTGCTGGAGTACCTCCCGATACTCCAGCATATCTGATAATCCGGCACCACCTAGGTCCCAAAGGTGCCGGATTATCGGAAGTCTACTGTATGTTGCAATGGTAGAAAAAAAAATTGTTTATCTGAAAACTGTAGGTACTGGGGATACTTACAATTTTTTTTAAAAAGGGGGTACTTATACATTTATTTATTTATTTTTGAAAAAGGGGTACTTTATAAAAAAAGGTTGAGAAACACTGGTTTGGATTATGTACATTGCAGACATCTATAAATGTTACCATTGACTCTGCAAACTGATGGTTAATCACTAACACAGACAAACAATCGATGGATCTCCCTCTTCATACATTTCTGCAACTGGAGCTCATATAGGACCCTTGTTGCACAAATGGAGCCTCTTTCTTGGGTGAGCTAAAAAGAGGCTTACCTTCTTCCCAGCCAGGATGAGCTCTGTTCAGCTTAATTCTGCTGGGAGTTTCTCTTCACATATTTTATATATACAACCTGTTTTTTTGTTTGTTTTTGTTTTTTGTTTGTTTTCCTGGTATCACAGCTAAAGCAATGGTGCCTGCCAAAATTTCATTTTTTAATTTCACCTTTTATTACTAAATCCAAAAAATCATCAGAAACTTACACAACCTGTGACGATTTTCTGTTGTTCAAACAGCAAAAAAATTGCTCAACAGATTCTGAAGTAATTTTACAGTTTCTGCCTGGAACAATTACAAAAAATTCAACATCTGTTTAAATTATATCGATCCTGCAAATTAAGATGTCTTGGGTCAACATTGTCAGTTGCCAATTCCACTATAACAGATTATAACAGAAAAATGATCATTGGCAGAAATATATACAATGCCCTGACCTTTGCTGGCTCCTCTGGACATGATGTGCACTTTTAAAATGCCTGTGCATCACATGAATAATTCTGACTCCCTGCACTGTCATAGCACAACAGGGAGAGTTATGATAACTTTGGTCCTTAGCTTTGCTGATAATCATAATATCATTAAAATGTAGATTTCAGTCTGGGAACAACCATAGTCAGACTACAGACACCATAATACTATTGGGCAAAACCTGTTAAGCTCTAGCAACAGAGACTTATCTCAGTCAGTAAAACATTTCCTGGAAAGAGTGTAGCCTTCTTGAAACAAAGTGTAAAATGTGAAGTCTCTGAAGAGAAAAAGATTTTGTTCACTTTTTCATGTTCGTCTTTGCTATCTGTTGATATCCTCCCTCAGCATGTTGCTGAATACTACAGAATACCAACTAAACAACCATAAGGTAAAGCTTTTACCAGCATGTATCTGAGCATTAAATGAAATGCCTTAAGGCAGAGTAAAAATGCTTCTAAAACATTTACATGAGATAAACAGAACTTGTATTTTTTAAAGGCTACTCACAATGGTTTGCTTTGCAACTATCTACATCAATTAGACTATGAAGGAAAGGGCTTTGTGACTTAACTTCTCATAATTAAAATGCTTTTCAAAGAACCCTGGGGTCTGATGCAACACTCTGCTGAAAAAAATATTACTACAGCTATTTTTATAAAATAATGCTTTATAGGGTTTTGTTCTTTTTAATGGAGTGAGGATTAGAAGACAACAGATTTTTTTCTTCTCCAAATCTATTGTGGTATATTTGTCAGGGAACGTCTATTTATATTTATACTCAAGCACATCATCTTTGTGTTCCCAATAGCAGACACTAATGACAATGTTACTGAATCTTAATTTTCCATAGCATAGTATCTACTGCATTTCTACAAGAATGTTCAGTGCAACTTACAGCATTAAGGAAATCATTCAGCCTGGTTTCATATAACAGCAGGCACCATGGTCATTAATTGATCCGCTGATTCTTGTTGGAAATACTATGGGTTAGACCAGTGATGGGCAGCCCAGGCTAGTGAATGGCCCCCCTTCATTTCGGTGGGCCTCAAGATTGTCGTAACCCGTACAATCTCCCGGGATAGGGTAGTTTTGCTAACTGTGCTGCATAGCAAGAATTTGCAGGGTGTGCTGAATGAACAACAACAATGCCATAATTAGATGCAGAGGGAGTGCACAACTCTCACGATGTTGTGTGAAATCAGCACACATCACACTTCACGTGCCCTTGCTTGCACTTCAGTAATACCGATACAAAAAAACTATGCAGACAGAAACCAGCAGAATTTGGCAACCCTGAGCATGGACAGTGGTAAACATAATGTCTTGTGGGCCTCACACAGAACCCTGATAGGCTGCATGTGGCCCTTGGGCTGTAGGTTGTCCACCACTGGGTTAGAATGTTGCTTGGGCTTCGCACTTCCACTATCCCTTCATGAGCTATCCAAACTTAGAGGCAATGCCTACACTGCAGAGTTATATCGGGAAAAGATACACAAATTGTGAACCACAATCTGTGTATCTCTTTCTGCTTTTTTTTCGGAAGATGATTTTCTGAAATTTGGCCTGTTTACACAGGACCAAATTTCGGAAAAACCTCCTCTTTCGGAACATCCCTTTTTCCTTATACAATGAGGAATACAGGGATGCTGAAAGAACGCATCTGCTTTTTTGGAAACTGTTCTGAAAAAGCGGACGTGTTCCTTGGACGCAGCATAGCTTTTTCAGGATACCTCCAGTATCCCGGAAAATCTCTGCAGTGTAGACATAGCCAAAGTCAAGATGTGAAAGCCTGCATATACTCTGCAACAGCAGCTGGAATGGGTGGAGTCCTGGCACTACCTCACAATGCACCAATCAGTGCAGCTGAGCTGGCACAGAAGTGAGTAACAATTCACTGATGGTATAGGCCACTGCTTTGGAGCAAGGAAGATGCATTGTGAGGATTGATATGCTGAGTGTAGCTCAAGTGCGGCGGCATAGGGTCTGGGCTACAGCATTTGCACAAAATGAATGAGGGACTGCATAAGATGCATTAGAGATCAGATAATCTAGTGTAGGTTGGTGCAATGTATGGGCCTAGTGTTTTGCTAAATGTTCATATTTAAACAAAGTGTTAATTTTTAAATATTAAAGTTGTGTTGCAGTAACTTTATCCTGTTGATTTTTTTCCCAATAAACAGAGCATGTCACACAAAAGAAGAAGACGGAGATAGAGCAATGGTTAACATGGATAATATAATGTATAAACATCTAAATCCTTAAATTAAGTTATTTACCGAATGCTATCATGGTAACTGTGGATTACTTGGCAAAAACTAGATAGTAAATCATATAAAATTATACTCTTGTGCAGCCTTAAATTTTGCATTTTAATTGTTTTTAAACTGATCTCATCAGTCTTATAGCCCAAAATAAGCATTATAATCCCAGATAAGAGAAAAATAAAATGAGAGATCAGAAAAGAGTAGTAAGAATCATGGATGGATGTGTTTCCTCTCGGTACAGTTCTTTTTATGATTGGTAAATGGCTAGTAAGCAAGATGGAGTCTTTTCTTTTTGCAGGCTGGCTCACTAGGCTTTCCTACTGCTTGTGTCCAGAATGGCTACTGCCAACCTGAAGCTCAGAAGAATTTGTATGATGGTCCCTATTTTGGCTGAAACATCAGGCATTGAACCAATAACAACCAGAGCTAAAACCATGCTAGAACTTGAGCCAAAATTCTCTCTATTAGCCTGTTAACAGACTCACATATGATGCAGGAATATGCGGGACCTGTAATACACATTAACCAGTAGCATATATTTGTGATATTTTCAAATGCAATTTATTCACAGAAAAAGTGTTTTTTAAAACATTCAATAAATAAGTGGAGTTTTCTTTTACTGATGCTCCTTTCAAATTTTTCTGGTTATATGGTAACATTTTAATCATTTATGGGTCCTATAAGTTACTAATGTTTCTACTTCTTTCATTTTTCAGTAGCAGGCTTCCTTTGGTATTGACAGAAGTTGATACCTGTGAACAAGTGGTCAAAAGCTCAATACAAATGCAATACTATGTATCCTAATAGTCTCACTGTTTAGAGACTGTTTGGGTTTTTTTGTTCATAAAACTTGTATTGATAACCATTTGTTTAAGCTATATAAATAATTTCCACGTACAACTTTTCTATTAATCTGTGACAAGGCATGAAATTTATTTGCACTATGACCAACCCATGAAATCAAGCCTCTTTGTCCATAATTTAGTCCGGGTTTTGAAAGTAATAGTATTGTACACATTGTAATAAATTATTTAAAATACAACAGTGTTCTATAATATGCACAGTGAAGACATTAATTCAGCCATTAAACAGTATAGCATTGCCACAGTATTGATACATATTATAGTAGGCAGAACTAATACACATTAGGTTAGATCATTTTCCTACAGTAATTATTAAAATACTACATTATCCATAAGAAACTGTCATCTGCCTTCAAGAAAAATAACTAACACCATCTATCTACCATTTCAGAAGAGTAAGAACACAGCTGGCCTCTCTGAAGACTAAGCTCCTGCTGGGCAGTACTACACATTTCATAAACACTGGTGCTTTAGTCTTTTTGAGACTTGGAGAAGGAAACATTAGTGACATGGGAAACGGTTACAGAAATACTTGGCACCTAGACTGATCAAGAGAAGAATTTTACCTAGGTATTACAGACCACTGTATGTCTACAGCTTCTGACTCTATAATTTCTTTGCTTAAAAAAATATCATGAGGGGGAGGAAGAAAGAAATGGTTCTATATGATGCTGGAAGTCAAAGGGTTTTTTTTTCAGGGCTTATTAATACTACACCTGATCAGTGGATATTATTAAATGAATATAGAAAATATAAAATAAGAGGTTTTGTTAGCCGAAACCAATAGATATTCATAAGTGCATACATATACTTCAGCTGTTTTTAGCAGGAAATGTTGGTTTAAAATATAAATTGACCATGGACAGGATGGGCTCATTACTCAATTAGAAGGGAAAGACAATGAAAGTAAATGCAACAATGGCCAAAATATTAAATGCCTCATTTTGTTTGTTTCAATTTTCACCAAAAATGTTAGCAGGGATTGGATAACTAACATAGTGAACATCAGTGTCAATTGGGTCAAAAATCTAAGAATAAAATAGGAAAAGAGCAAGTTAAGAATTACTTAGACAAGTTAGACGTCTTCAAGTCATCAGGGTGTTATGAAATATATCCTAGATACTTAAGTAACTGGCTGAAGAGATTTCTGAGCCATAAGCAATTATCTGTGAAAACTGTGGAGGACTGGAAAAGGACAAATATAAAAAGGAGAATAAGGACAACCCAGAGAATTATAAACCAGACAACTTAACTTCAGTACCCAGAAAGATAATGAAGCAAATAATCAAAGTACACCACTTTGGAAGGAACAATTAGTTGCACACATACAAAATGGGAAATGACTGCCTAGGAAGCAGTACTACAGAAAGGGATCCAGGGCCATAGTGGACCCCAACTTAAATATGAGTCAGGAGAGTAACACTATTCTAAAAATGTGAACATCGTTCTGTGATGTATTAGAAAGAGTACTGTAAGCAAGACACAAGAAGTTAATTCTTCTACTTTATTTAAAGCTGATAAGGCCTCAGCTGGAGTACTAAGTCAATTTTTGGCCACCACACTGCAGAAAAGATGTGGACAAACTGGAGAAAGTCCAGAGCAGAGCAACAAAAAATGAGTAGAAGTGCAGAACACATGACCTGAAAAAATGGGTTTGTTTAGTATGGAGAAAAGAAGACTTAGGGGGCATGATAACAAGTATCTAAATGGATGTTATAAACAGCAGGGTGATAAATTGTTCTCTTTAACAACTGAGGGATGGACAAGAAGTAATGGGCTTAAATTGCATCAAGGGAGATTTAGATTAGACATTAGGAAAAACTTCTTAACTGTAAAGGTAGTTAAGCACTGGAACAAATTACCTAGGGAGGTTGTAGAATCTCTCTCATTGGAGATTTTTAAGACCATGTTAGACAAGCACCTGTCAGGGCTGGTGTACATAATATTTATTCCTGCCTTAGCACAGAGGACTGGACTATATGACCTCTTGAGATCCCTTACTCTCCTCAGAGGGGTAGCCGTGTCTGTCTCAGAGGGGGAGCCATGTTAGTCTGTAACTTTAAAAACAAGTAGTCCTCTGACACCTTAGAGACTAACAAAAATATATATAGTATTATGAGCTTTCATGAGCTGGAGTGGGGAAAAAAGTAACCCAGAATTTAAATTTCTGTGACTCCATGAAACTCTTCTTTTGATCACTTGGGAGACTTAATCTTTACCTAGCAGAAACTACCTTCTTAGTCCACCCAAAACCTAGCCAATGTAAAAAGCACAGGCCAAAAGGTTGGATATAGAGTGAGTTCCCATAGCTAACTGCAAAAGCTCTACATAGCCTTTTCTTTTTAAAGGAATTTTTGAAATGGGGATTACCCAGAGGAGCAAATCTATAACGGGGGTCAATGAATCACAAGTGTTCTGTATGTCTGAGAGGGTTGCATGTTATAGAAATGTGATGAAGCAATGAACACTTTTCAGAAAATTTTACAGTAAAAATTGCTCTGTTTGGCTTAGATGAACTTTGTGCCCCCTCCCCTCCCCAAGTCACACATTCACCAAGTTTGGGGAAAATGGATACCTTTGGAAAGGCTATGGGAAAGTGCTTTTTACATTTTCTATTGCATAAGGACCAGGGTTATAATTCCTGTTCCTGGCTTATATGTGCTTAACGTAGTTCCTAGGCCTTTTATTTGCCGACAAGATACTTTACACAATCTCTTCCACTGCATAGTAAAGATAAGCAGTACAACAAGAGACCAACCCTGCTTAACAAAGAGATCTTGAATGATATAAAAATATAGAAAAGAGTCCTACAAAAAGTGGAAACTAGGTCAAATTTCGAAGGATGAATATAAACAATTAACACAAGTATGTAGGGACAAAATTAGCAAGCAAAGGCACAAAATGAACTCACTCTAGCTAGAGACATAAAGGGTAACAAGAAAACATTCTACGGATACATTAGAAACAAGAGGAAGATCAAGGATGGGGTAGATCCATTATTCAATGATGAGGGAGAAACAATAACCGAGAATGTAGAAATGGCAGAGGTGTTTAATTACTTCTTTGTTTTGGTTTTCACCAAGAAGGTCAGTGGTGATGGGACACGTAACATAGTGAATGCCAGTAAAAATATGGTAGGTTCAGAAGTTAAAATAGGAATAGAATAAGTTAAAAATTACTTAGAAAAGTTAGATATCTTCAATTCACCAAGGCCTGATGAAATGCATCCTAGAATGCTCAAGGAGCTGATTGAGGAGATATCTGAACCATTAGCTTTGGAATTTGATGGAAAATGAGAGAAATGCCAGAAGACTGGAAAAAGGCAAATATAATGCCCATGCATAAAAAGGGAAATTAGGACAACCCAAGATCTACAGGTCAGTCAGCTTAATTTCTGTGCCAGGAAAGATAATGGAACAAATACTTAAGGAATCCATCTGTAAACATCTGGAAGATAATAAGGTGATAAGTAACAGTCAGCATGGATTTGTCAAGAACCAATATTGTCAGACCAACCTGATAGCTTTTTTTGGACAAGATAATAAGCCATGTGGATAGGGAGATGTGGAAGATATGGTATAACTAGACTATACTAGTAAAGTTTTTGATACAGTCTCACATGACCTTCTCATTAATAAATTAGGAACTCATTAACAAACATCAGTCTGGAATGCATTAGTAATTCTTCCACTCTACTTTGCACTGATCAGGCCTCAATGGGAGTATTGTATCTAGTTCAGGGTGCCACCTTTCAGGAAAGAGGTGGACAAATTGGAGAAAGTCCAGAGATGAGCAACACAAATGACTAAAATCTATAAATTAAAATCTAGAACCTTTTTAGGGGTAGGAGGCCACTGGCCCATAGAAAAATCAGTCAGGGCCACACACAAATGAGAAGAAGAAAAAAAAACCCACCTCCCATTACTGAGGCGGCCCTTGACCGAGAAGGAGAAAAATATTTTCCACATTCCCCTCACACACCAGAGCCTTGGGGGGCACAGGCTAGTAGATTTTGTGTGCTCCAGCCCTGTGGGGAACATCAGGAGGCTGGAGTATCAACGTGAGCTCCCCAATGCTGGGGGGAGTGCTAAGCCTTGGGGGGCCAGATCCAGGCAAACCAGGGGCCTCATCTGGCCCCTAGGCCTTAGGTTCCCCACCCCTACCTGTGAAGGAAGTTTGAAAGAAATTGGGTTTGTTTAATCTGGAAAAGAGAAGACTGACAGGCAGGGCCGGCCCACAACATTTTGGCACCTGAGGCGGAGAGCTCAAATGACACCCCCATGCCCTCTCGCTTGGACCAAAACTTTGAAAGGTCTCAATTCTCTGGGTCCTAGTGATGCCCGCCCCCCCCCCCACCGCTCCAGTCTGGCACCTGAGGCAGCCGCCTCAGTTCGCCTCATGGTAAGGCCAGCCCTGCTGACAGGGGACATGATAGTAGTTTTAAAATATCTAAAAGTTGTTAAAAGGAGAAGGGTGAAAAATTATTCGCCCTGACCTCTGAGGATAGGACAAGAAGCAATTAACTTAAATTGCAGCAAGAGTGGTTTAGGATCGACATTGGGAAAAATTTCTTAATTGTCAGTGTGGTTAAGTACTGGAATAAATTGCCTAGGAAAGTTATGGAATCTCCATAAATGGAGATTTTAAAGAGCAGATTGTCAACACTTGCCAAACACTTGTCAGGGATGATGTAAATGGTCCTTGGTCCACCATAAGTGCAGGGGACTGGACTCAATGATCTTTAGAGGTCCCTTCTAATTTCATGACTCTACACCTCTCTATTCTTCAAGGCTACCATGTCTAAGTAGACTGCCTTTCCAATGTGCCTGTGCCTCATCTCCTCCTCATTCAAATCCCTCCTGTAGACCCACTTCTGTGAGTACCACCACTGTAAAAAAATTGCTATATTACAACATTATCAAATATAACTCCGTTTTCTGGGTTTCCCCAGTGCATTTTGTCTTTCTACTTCTCTCTTCTAGACTGTAAACTCTCCAAAGCCAGATTTGCACTGAAAAATATTGTTGATATAGCTACATTGGTTGTTTATGTTATTTTTACGACAAATCTGTGCTGCAAAAGCCGTAGTATTGTTGCAGTTATACCAGTTTAAAAGTGCTTTTGCCTCTATATTTTATTTGCTCACCAAACAAGCTGTAGCAGCAGAAGTAGTTCGGGTTAGTAAAAGACTAGGCCCAAGACAGCAAATATCTTGATATCTGCACTTTGTACACCATCATTATTTGTTGGTGCTTAACAAGTAACCCATTCCATTGTTTAGTGTCATCTGGTGACCAAGATCAGGGGAAGTGTTGGGCAGGACTGGCTCCCTGCTAAGCGCAGACCAAGTCAGCTGGTACCCAGACCCTCCACTGTAGGCAAGAGATCACTAAAGAACCTCCATCCCTCCCGGGCAACAGAGCCTATTGATCTTACCAAGCCCACTTGCTACCTCTTCTCTTCAAACTGAAACGATGGTGCAAGCAAACTCCTCAGGTTTGTTGCCTCCCATGTAGACTCCTTGTACAGTGCCAGGGGGAAGACTGAGGAACTGTGTGTGAAAAGCTAGGTATTGTTCTTATTATCTAATTTAGTTCTTATTGGAATTGTCCACATCACAAAAGGCACTCACAGCTGACATAAATGGGAACTCTTGCTATTGGTCTCAGTGAAGAAGCTGAATCTCAAAAAAGAATGTGAACTGAAAGACCCTGACATACAGAAGTAATCAATACAGTGCAAGGAGGAAGGAGATATATTGGGTAGGAAGGTGTAAGGATAGGTATACTCTTATCAATGCTTGTTCTGTGGATAAAGAGAGGGAATTCAGTCTCTGCTACTGTCAGCCTGGCACCTATCATAAGAAGTACATTTATTTCATTTACTAGAGGGAGAGAGAGAGGAGTGATTGAGAGTCTTGAGTTAGCCCATTAATTTTATACCCACTTCTCACAAATCAATCCATTTTATTTTGCAGACACCTACTCCAATTTTAACCATTCCTCTTCTCCACCACTCTGTCCCCACACAAAACACAGTACATCAAACAAAAATAAAGACCTTCCTCCAACAACTTATCTCAAGGTCTGTAATGGTGCATCTATACTGCACCCATAGCTCGAAATAAGCTATGCAATTTGAGCAAATTGTGTAGCTTATTTCGAGTCAATTTTGAAATAGCTTATTTAGTAATTTCAAAATGACCTGCTGTTCCAAAATGTCCCTTACCCCTCATGAAATGAAGTTTACAGGGATGTTGGATTAGCGAGCCCGTTATATTTTGAAATAACAGGCTGCTGTTAGGTCGCGGGATAGCTATTTCGGGAAACTCCAGTATCCTGAAATAGCGCTGCAGTGTAGACATAGCCAAAATGATACAACATGATACAAAACTGTTGCTGTATCATGAAAAGATGGAAGGGCCTAATCTAGCTTTGTTGAAGTCAGTGGAAGTGTAACACATATGCTCAACTCCCATGAGCGCCCTCTGGTCTGCATGCTCACTCTCTTGCTCTCTGTTAGTGGTGATTCTTCAGTGACTCAGTCCTCTGCCTGAGTCACACGCAGTCTGTATGTGAAATAAAACAAAGCAAAACACCTTCCAGGGTACAAGTCCAACAGAAGCCTCTCTCAGTGCCCTCTGTAATGTCTCTCCTGTTTGTCCCTGCTCTGGAATAGAGTGGTGTCCCAGCGTTCCTTCCCTGGAGGCAACATCTTCACCCACTCAGAGCCTCTCTTATCTCAGCTCTTCAGTTGGGTTACTACCGTTCTGTTTCCCCCTCTGGTGACTCATTGTCCATGCCACTTCCCCTGGTGACTAATGGAGACTGGTGTGGGGGGTGGGAGATTCAGGCCTACCCTCTATTCCAGGTCCCAATCCAGGGACCCTGTAGATAGCAGCTGTCTGCAATGTGTCTTTAAATAACTGTGTTGTTGCTGCAAATTCCCTGGGCCACTTCCTCATGGGTCCAGCATATTCTTCCCCTTCACCTCAGGGCCTTGTGCCAGTAGAGTCCCATCAGCCAGCCCAGAGCACTAAAATACTCTCCTCCAGCTCTAGCAAGGAACTGCCCATGCTCTTACAAAGCAACTCTCCTTATACTAGCTTTCTGGATTCTGATTAGCTGCTTCTCACACAGCTGCTCCAGAGAGCTTGGAGAACTTACTTCTCTACTGCCCTTTTCTGGGGCACAGTGTGGCAGGTCCACAAGGTCTTTCTTCAGACATCAGGGCCTTTCTACAGAATTCACTCAGGCTTGTAATGGCTTTCAGTAGTAAGAATAGTGGCAAGACAATTAAAGAGTAGGTGAGGTATTCAGAAAGACAAATTAGAGAGGTTGAAATCTGGCCCCACTGAAGCCAATGATAAAACTCCCCTTAATTTCAACGGGGCTAGGATTTTGTACACGTGCATGTACATGGACACGCACACACAGTCCTGTGGGGGTTTTTTTTGTTTGTTTTATTGGTTTCTTTAAGAATGAAGATGTAGGGATGTGATTGGTTCACCCTTTCAAAGGTTTTTTTTCCTAAGATTTATAGAATGAGCAATAGTGAAGAAAAAAAAGGTCAAACACAAGTGCTTTGAGATGTACCCTGTCTTAAAATCTTGAAAACAGATGTCGGAATTTCTTGATGCTTAGCACTATTGCAATATAGAGCAACACTTAGCAGTGGGAATTCTACAACCACTTGCGTCTATGGGTTAATAAGATGAGAACACAACTCTATAGTGTGAGTGTGCTCAGTGGTAAGTCCCCAGACTAGAGGTTATACACCAAAATTTTTGCCTCTTTAATTTTCTCTTTTCTAAATTAGAAATACCCTTTCTTTTGAAAATGAGAATGAATCAGTGTCTCTTTTTTAGCAGTTAGCTTTCAGAAGAACAAAGTAAAGAGAGCTATTTATAGCCTAAATCTAAAAGTACACCATACCTGAGAAACCGGATTAGACAAAAGTCCTTTTTTATCTGAGGTTTTTGCTGCAGATTAGGCAGGATTAAGAAAACGTTTTGCTCTCACTGTACTGTGAACAACTGCAGCAAAGGAGACGTTTTAGCAGGATCTTTTTTCATATTAAATGCCAGCAATGTGTAAAAATAGATATAAAGGAAATTTTCTTATAGCCAGTGCTGCTTCCTTATAGTTGACAACTGTGTTATTTCAAAACAAGTAGTTCGGGTTAATAGTGCACTTTCATGTAAATACATAAAGCTTCAGTGCCATAAAGCTAATTTTAAAAGGGACATATATCTTCATAGCTCCCGTGAGTATTCTAAACTCTGTGATATTCTTCCTGCCATAAAGTAAGTTTCATTAAAGAGCTGGAGCTATAATTGTCTACATCAGTACATGCCAGCAGACTGAATAAACTGCCCATATACACTGGTTGATATAACTCCAAGCCCTTGTTCCAGAGTACAATAACCTGACCCTTGGAATGATATCAATGAGCCTTAACTTGCATTACTCAACTAAAACTTTGAAAGGTTCAAAAGGAAATGACACAACCCAAGAAGCAATCAAACAACAAAGTTCTGACTACCACAAACATTTATACATTAAAATTGAAAATGTTTCACTACATCTTACAATCGGCAAAACTAAATGTCAGTAATATTAAAGATTTATGTGACAATTATGTATATGAAATGATATGTAGGCTATTATCATTCTTAATAAGTCAATAAAGTCATATTAAAAATTAAACTGAACAAGTATGGAGCATTGGACAGCAAATATATTTCAACCTCTTAAGCTTTGTCATTTTCATTGCAATTTACTATCTTTGCCACAACAGGGTTGAATCAAGAGAGATGGATAAAGAAAAAGTGAAAGTACAAGATATGTTAAATTGCAACTTCACGATAAAATAACAAGGAGGGAGGACATTTTTGTGATAACAGAACCATAGTTTTTTAAGTCCATTTTGTCTTGAATTTGAAACCAACATTTGTAAGGACAATTTTAGAGCTCTACTAAACTATACAGTGTACTGCAAATATAGAGATGTAATTTCATTGGCTTAAGGTTTCTGTGCATTATTACTCATAAAATATTAATGCTTGTATTGACCTGATAGGTCGGATGCAAAGCATCTCCTGTTTAGAACAGATGATGGAGGGAAAGCTCTGAGATAACAACCATTTTACTATAGTGATGCATAGGCTCAGCATATTATAGACTAAATTTTTTATTTAATTATATGTTTACTCTATTCAAAATATATTTGCATGAAATAGTTACAATGGCCAATTCAGTCTCCTGAAACAAAATATGTTTAATTCATTATTGTATTGTATGCACTGACATCAGTACATGAATGTAATAATACATGATATATACATACACATTTATTGTATGTTTATAAATCTAGGAGCATCTGAGGAAGAGTTTGAAGTTTTTAGTTCACATTTTGGTAGACATGATACAAATACACAACATATGCAATACACAACATATGCAATGCATCCTGCACTTCGATGTGTACAATAATATCAAATGCCTCTTCTTGAGTGCCTTTATGAGTCACTGTATTTGCTGCCTTTTTTTGTGGAAGTTATCGCTGCATTAGATGTTGTTGAACATATTTGATATGAAAGCATTGTCTGTTTGCTACCAGTATCTAACGAGTATCTCCCCTAGAGTTGCCAGCAAGGTGCTGATTAATTAACTGAAGTAGTGAAGCTGAATCGTACAACAGCTGTTTAGAGAATTGTCATTAACTTGGTCTCCTTTCCTGTCTATTAGCTTTCTTCTAGCGATACCACTAAAATGCAAATTTGAGAAACTTTACATCAAGCCTACCTTCATTTGTCCACGCTCCATACTGAAGAAAGAGTAGTTAATCAAGGTTTATTTTTAAAGGAGAAGGAAAGGTATGGAGGAAGGAGAAAAATAAAATAAACTTCCTGGAAGTCACAGTTCTGCTGTCACTTGTCAATGGCAGCTGACAATAGATGGTCCTCCAGGCAGAATGTCAAAATGGGAATCGCATATATCCTGAGCTGATTGAAAAGTTCAGCAATCTGACAGTCTTTCACTGGACTTCTTTGTGTGTAAGGGAAATAGTTCTGCTTTTTCAGAGTGGCTGTGCAGAAGCAATGTGTATAAGCAGATGCAGCCAGCTTCCACCGTATAATGACAGCTGGCGAAGGATCCCAACCTGTGGACCTCAGCTGCCCCGCAGAATAAAGATGATTATTCAGAAGAGTATTATCTGTATTAAGTGGCAGACTGGAAGGAGGGAAGTGTTGATAGGACACTAGCTTGTCATTAAAGCAGTCTGTGGTTAGACTTTTTGCATTTTAGACAGAATACATAGAAGCTCCTTGGCAGATTTCAAACACATAGTGCAGCAACAATTTATTTCATAATAATGTCAATGAAATTAATTCAAGATAAAGTCTGGCACACTCTCACCAGGAGGCTCTGCTGATAACCTGAGTAAGCTCTACTTATTCCATCTGACATGTACTGCCATGACATGTACTAGAGATCGAAAACGTTAACACCAGCTGCATCTGTAGCTGCTACTCTGCACATTTTAATTTCATATTATGCTTCTTTACATAGGACTTGCTTTGTGATAACTTGAGAATTACAAAAACTGGAGATTATACATGTGATTAAACACCAAAGAATCATTCCATGTTCTAACAAAGTCAAACTGCAACTAAAAATACATCAGGTACAATTTTTGTATGAAACAAATGAACACAGGAATGTATTCATTTGATATAGATGGAGCATCTGCCTTATGATAAAATTAAATCTTGTGACAAAAATAAATCACTGGTAGAGAAGAATATAAACCATTAACCAATAGGATTTTCTCTTTTCTTCTTATGTGACAGGACTTATTGGATTCCCTGATGCTAGACAGCTAAGTGCATCCATGATATGATGATAAATCAGGAAGACTACATGATTTGAAATTTAACAGCTACATATTTTGAGATGTTGAGATAAAAGGAAAAATACTTTGATTTCTGTGAGTAACTATTAAATTGGGAATCTCCTTTTCTGATAATCTGATACTCTGTTACTATGTCACATCATCAAACAATGCCAACAACCAGCAGTGGGCAAAATAGATTTTGGACTAAGATGAATAAGGGAACCACTTATCTTTCTTTTTTCTCTTCCAATATTCACAGTTTTATCTAAAGAGCACCATATAAAGGTTACCGTTGACATAAAAATGTACTGTTCTTATTACATTTTCCGTTTTGTTTCAATATATTTTAAATGGAGATAAAAATATGTTTTTGTTACTACTTTTTACATTTGAATGAAAAAATCCATATATTACGTTAAAAATACAAAATAAATAATAGAACTTCAGCATATACAGTGGTTGATAAATGTGATTCACAAAACACACCTTCAGATTTTAATGGCTTTCCATTGTTAGTAATATGCTATTAATTAGTGGAAAAATGGATTCATCTATCCAGGACATACTTGTATCTCTTGTTTTTAACCCTTTTTTCACTACCAAGATTTCTTGGCCACTATCTGAAAACAATGGCACAACATGTTGGGGGGGAATAGGTATATAAAAATTATACTCCCAGAGGTAAATTCTTAAATCAGAATAGGGCACACCATTGGCATTTAAAATATGAATAAAACAAAGGATTCAAAATTAAAATGATAATCAGAACTAAAATAATAACAATGAATAATAAAAGTTGACACTATTAGCAATTCCATTAATAGCAGCCTAAAGAGATTTTGTATTTTGAATGTATTTCCAGAAACATTCCTAAATGTTTGCATTTTCAACTAGCTAACTAGTGTTCTCTATGAAGCCACTTTCACTGACCTCTTTTTTTTTTTTTTTTTTAACAGCCTGCCTTGAAGTAAGCTGTGCAAAAGGGGAGAGGAACATTGAGGGAGAAAGCACTGAATGTTGATCACTTGTAATTATGGTAATCTCCTTCAAAAGCTTTAACTGCTGTAAACTCTGGCTGTCTTCAGACTGAGCTAACTCCATGTGACACCACCATAAAAGCGGTTACAGAAATGTAAACTACTACAGCTGGATATCAGCCTTTAATTAGAGTGTAGTGCACAAACATGGTCTCTTCGTGTAACAGAAAGCGATATAATAACTCTGTCAGACTAAGAAGGAAGAGATCGAATCTATAAAGTTGGACTCTGACACAAAGCAAAAGCAGTTTAAAGCCACAAAGTAGAACCAGAATGCTTCCTCCTTCCCAGCCATGGGAAGAGAGGGAGAGTTCATTCAATATTGTTTACCTTGCACTGCTTCTTTCACAGAAATTGGCTGACAAAGGCAAGATACATAACCAGCAGTTGCCAATGTACCTTTATGAAATGTAACTCCTTAATGCCCACACTGTAATGAGGCAAGATGTTCTGAGGCACTGAGCTCACTGTAAATGGGGAGGTGGTTGGTAGAAGGGGGTGGTGCTGTGAATGGGGAACATATTTGCCCAAGGAATAGAAGGTGTTGATCTACCTATCACTCTCAGAAGACTTCCTCAGTCTGGATTAGGGGCACTGACAGCCCCCAAAAAAGGAATTAAATGGAACAAAGGAACAATGCACCTCTATCTCATGCCTAGCAAGGATCAGAGGTATATAGACTCCACCAGGAGAAGTAAAAATGATAAATAAGGGAGGGAAGGCTTTACTAGAAAACCTGGACAGATTTAGATACAACCCACACAGGAGGACGTGACAGAGTTTCCACTTCTGAGACATGGAAGCAGAAATGGCCCTTTCCTTTCCAGATGTTTCTATTAAAGGAATTCTACTCTCCAGATTTGAACACCCTCAAAGTTCAGGAGCACTCAAGGTAAATTTGGACTGCTTGCTGTTATTTCATTTCTCTCTAGTAAAATACTGATTCACTGTAATTTGCTGTAGAAAAAGTAGGATAAATTTGGCATCTTCCGAATGCTAATTAGGATTGGAATTGCTATTTTCAACAACAATTACCATTTTTTTAAAGTTTTGTTTCCCATGAAAACATAAAAGAAGCTGACAGTAATATTGCATTGGCAAGTTTACCACAAAAATTAAGAGTGGAACAACAGAACAGCAAAGGCACATTAACTTTTCCTCATTATGTGGGACAGTCTTACAATATGGATCCAGATCACACAAATGGAAAACTGTTCTCTTTACTGCACCTCTGTAACTATGCAGGAACCAGTCCTATGTTCTCTGCATATCCAAAATTCTTACTAAATTCAGAAGTCTTTGCTTTTGTACTCATACTGCCTGATATTTTCAGACCTTGTAAGCTAAGCAGGTTTACATTTAGTAGCTGGGTGGGAAACATCTCAGAAAAGGTAAGTGCTTCAGGAAGAGTAGATTATTCACTAGGTAATATGAGGCCCTCCTGTTTACAACAGTAAACAAGTATAGCATAGTTTTAAAATGCACTGTGCTTCTAACAGCAAAAGGATTTCATTCTAGACTTTAGACACAACCAATTAAAGACAATGAAATGACTCTGACTAACTTCAGTGGGGTTTGGTTGGAAATGGTTATACACTGAGGCAATTCTACTGTCTTCACTTACACCAAGGTGAGATCAAAACTAGGCTTGAAGCTTTTCAGATCAGATACAAAATGGAATACAATGCCCTTAAAAACTGAACATTCAGTGTCCAGGAATCCACAACAACTCTGCTGCTAAATAGGAGATACTATAATATAATTGCAAACCTTTTGATTATTTAATGGTATCTATTATACGTAACATTATGGAACCTAAAATTTCTTATATCTTGCCTACTATTGTTCTATGCTGGAATACCAGCCATTGGAACAGTAGCCAGCTGGGTCCACAGCTGTTCTGCCTATGCTTAAAACCAAGCTTACATAAAACCAGAACAAACAGAGGTTCCTTGAAGTTCCTCTCACTCAGATGGGTTAATTTATAATAGATGTAACCACCAGCAGGTGGATTTGAACCGGGGACCTCTAAAGCAGAGAATAGGAGCTTCTACCCTCTGAGCTAAAAGCCAGCTGGCTCCCAGCCCCTCCTGTAGAGGTCTCTTGATCTTAACCATTGCTGTGGTCTAGGTACCACTTGCATTGCTCAGTAACCACACTAAGTGCATGGATTACATACTTCCCCTAGATGAGGAAGCACGTCCCAAGTTTCAGAGACCCAGTTGAGATCCCAGAGGAGCCCCCACTTGTAACCACCACCAGGCAGATTTGAACCTTGGATCGCTGAAATGGAGCATAGGAGCCTCTACCCGCTGAGCTAAAAGCCAGCTGACTCCCAACCCATGCTGTAGAGCTCTCTTGATCGTAACCATTGCTGTGGTCTAGGTACCACTTGCATTGCTCAGTAACCAGACTAGGTGCGTGGGTTACATAGGCATAGCTGAGAATGTGGACCAGCACCTTCCAGTTGACCATGTTCTAGTGCAGGCACATAAAAATACTTTTTTTTAAATGCAATTCAGTAACTAGGACAGTGATTAGAAAAAAATATGAGGCAAGAACATATTTATTTGCAGTATGGAAATGAATATATGTAAAGCATGTCTCTTTTTAATTGTATCCTCTGAAGCACACTCAGCATTGGTTACTGTTGGAGGACAAGGTACTGGGCTAGATGGACCCAGTATGGCCATTCTTACGTTCTTACCCACAAATACTTTAAGGCTAAATTTATTTTAAAACCCATCTGCACATTTATACAATTGAACTCCTGTTATAAATAAGGTATCAACATTTTAGAATTCAAGTCATAGCAAAACCAATGGAGAGAGGTAAACAGTGATGTCTCCCAGAGGTCTGTTCTGGGACCAACCCTATTCAACAGATTCATACATGATCTGGAGAAAGGGTTAAACAATGAGGTGGCAAAATCTGCAGATGATACAAAACTGCTCGAGCAGACTGTGGAGAGCTTCGAAAGAATCTCATAAAACTATTTTGGGGCAACAAAATGGAAGATGAATTTTAATGTTGATAAATGCGAAGTAAGTGGAGGAGACTTGTAGATGACCTATGCTCCACTCAGAGAACAAGGGTTTAAGAAGAAAAAGAATGCGTTTTGGAAAACATAATCCCAACGGTACGTATCATATGATGGGGACTAAATTAGCTGTTACCGCTCAAAAGAGAGCTCTTGGAGTTATTGTGGACAGTTCTCTGAAAACATCTACTCAATGTGCAGCAGCAGTCAAAAAAGCAAACACAATGTTAGGAATCATTAACTCTCAGAGGGGTAGCCGTGTTAGTCTGTAACTTTAAAAACAACAAGTAGTCCTGTGGCACCTTATATCTGTTAGTCTCTAAGGAGCCCCAGGAATCATTAAAAAAGGGATAGAGAATAAGACAGAGACTATATTATTGCATCTGTATAAATAGAGGTATGCCCACACATGGAATACCACATGCAGATGTGGTCACCTTATCTCAAACAAAGATGCGCTGGCACTAGAAAAAGTTCAGAAAAGGGCAACAAATATGCGTGTGGTATGGAATGGCTGCCATATGAGGAGAGATTAAAAAGAATGGGACTTTTCAGCTTGGAAAAGTGATGACTAAGGGGGGATATGATAGAGGTCTATGAAATCAAGGCTGATGTTGAGAAAGTAAATAAGGGTGAACTATTTACTTGTCCCCATAACACAAGAACTAGGAGTCACCAAATGAAATTAATAGGTGGCAGGTTTAAAACAAGAGGAAGTATCTTTTCACATAATGCATAGTCAACCTGTGGAACTCCTTGATAGAGGATGTTGTGAAGACCAGGACTTTAACAGGGTTAAAAAAGAACTACATAAATTCATGGAGCATAGGTCCATCAATAGCTATTAGCCAGATTGGCAGGGATGGATGGTGTCCTTAGCTTCTATCAGAAGCTGGAAATAGGTGACAGGAGGTGGATCACTTGATGATGACCTGTTCTGTTCATTCCTCTGGGGCACCTGGCACTGGCCACTGTCAGAAGACAGGATATTTGACTAGATGGATCTTTAGTCTGACCCAATCTGGCTATTCTTATGTTATTCTTATGTCACTGACAGCATTCAAGTTTGGTTGCCCATCAGGACTATAGAAAATCTTGTTTCTAACAGTTTTGTATATGAATACAGTATTTTGGCTGACAGCATCTATTCATCGGAAGGGCAATAAAAAGCTAGAAAAGCAGAATTCTCTGTTAAAATTTTTGTTAACATCTATTGGAATTTGATCCTCTAGTTGTGCAATTATCTGCTAACTAAAGATATTATTCTGTTACTATAGTAAAAAGTGACCTTTCTTAGCAATGATAAAAATATGTGGGTTCTTTTCCTGCAATTTATATATCTTACAACTTAGGTCATTTATAGAGAAGCTTGCTTCTCTGCTCTCCCACCATTTATCTTTCCATTCTGAGAAAAAGCTAGTTTATTTAACACGAAAAGACCTTCACATAACTTTCTAGTATCAATTATTAAAGTGACACATTAGCTCCCACGTGAAATATTTCCTGCAATGTGTCTTGCACACCGACAACAAAAAAGACAAAATACACATAACCTTTTTGGTGTCCACTTTACAATGCTATCTATAAGCAAATGGAACTGAGATTTTGATTGTATAACACAAGGCTTTGACAGTCAGGCTTGCATTAATAATATTAAGCCAATATTAACATTTTTAAACTGCCACCTTAAGAAAATGAAGGAATAAAAACAAAACAAAAAATTCAGTACTCGATTTGAAAATACTTTTTTGTGCAACATGCTATGAGCAAGAAGAGTCTTCTGTAATATACTTGTCATGAAAACATTTGCAGAACACTAAAATAATACAATTCTAACTGAAAATTAATGAGTAGTTTTGAATAGCTAATCAGCCCATTACCAGGACAAACACTGGAATTCATCATGTTGTGGTATATTCAGTTTATTATTTGGTTACTTGAATACACATCCATGTATATTTTAATATCAATATTGCAGTAGTAATATCTGAAATTTGCACAGTAACTTTCACTTTAGAACGTTTAACACTATGCGTGTGTCTAGACTGCAGGGGTTTTTTTCGAAAAAAGTGGCCTTTTTTGAAAAAACTTCCCCTGTGTCTACACTGCTGCCACATTCTTTTGAAAGTAAATCAAAAAACACGGCAGTTTTTTTGACCGCGGAAAACCTCATTTTACGAGGAATAACGCCTTTTTTCGAAAGTGCTCTTTCGAAAAAAGGCGCTATGTAATGTAAACTGTGCTTTTTCAAAAGAGAGCATCCAGACTGCCTGGGTGCTCTCTTTCGAAAAAGCGGCTTGCTTTTTCGAAAGTACTGGTTGTAGTCTAGATGCTCTTTTTCGAAAGAGGCTTTTTCGACAGGAACTTTCGAAAAAGCCTCTTTCGAAAGAGGCATGCAGTCTAGACATAGCCTAAGTACTGTTAGAGATCACTTTCTCTATCACTAAAGCACAGCCACATGTAGGTTAGAAGATAGCAACTAGCCAAACAACAAGTGGATAAGCTGCATGATGGCCAAGAATGTTAGGACAAACCATTTCTCTTTAGGATAAGTGTATTTAATGAGTAGGCAGAGCAAACAGGAAAGTTTTCTTCTTTTAAGGCCTTGTCTAAAAGTCCTTCCTGAGGCAGACTGCATGGAACACAATTCATTTGTCTTGGAAGAATAAAGGACCAAGTTGACTCCATATGGGATTTGAAAGCATGGTCTCAAGAAATCTAGTTATGTCAGAGCTGCTGCTTACCTCCACAAAGCCATTCCCTCTAGAAAACAACCAGCCACATAAGTCAAGGTGCTCCAAGTCTAGATAAGGCAGAAACTAACCAATAATCCTACCATAGCTCTCCAAACTTGGTGAAATGCAGTGCACGTATTACACTTTGGTATGACTTCAGAGAGGTACTGGCTTTCGTGGAAAGACTGCATACACCAATACATGAAAACACGGTGGAATACCACCACTTGATGCTTTGTGGGAGATGCTGAGGTAACAAATGAGAAACCCATGAATATGAACAGAAATATCAGTGATCATTACTCAGTTTTTCCTCTCCCCCTGCCCCCCATTTTGAGAAGAGTAACCCTCAGACCTACTCCTTGCCACAACTAAAAATCAGACTGACACACACATACCATTTTGTATCATATGAGACCTGGACAGAGACCTGAATCGCAAACAGGGTACTCTGGCAGAGTGACTAGAAGCTGAATCTTCAGTCCAGCTTTGTTACACACATTTCATGTGAAATACACTGCAAACTGTACCTTTTAGAACAATTATTACCTTTTTAAGGACAATTATGGATTATGTATGATATATAATTTATTCCAGAAGTTACTGGTTTATAAAAGAGCTTTGGGGACATTGCCAAGTTAACTGAATTGTAGTTCTGACTAATAATTTAGAAATAGAGTAGGTGAGGTAATATCTTTTATTGGAATAACTTCTACCTTACCTACCTCATCTCTTTCATGTCTTAGGAACAACACAGCAACAAAATGGCAAATGAAATTTAATGTGGATAAGGGTAAAGTAATGCAAATTGGAAAAAATAACCCCAACTATACATACAATATGATGGGGGCTAATTTAGCTACAACTAATCAGGAAAGAGATCTTGGAGTTATTGTGGATAAGTCTCTGAAAATGTCCATGCAGTGTGCAGCAGCAGTCAAAAAAGCAAATAGGATGCTAGGAATTATTTAAAAAGGGATAGAAAATAAGATGAAGAATATCTTACTGCCCCTATATAAAACTATAGTACTCCCACTGCATACTGCATACAGATGTGGTCTCCTCACCTCAAAAAAGATATTTTGGCATTAGAAAAGGTTCAGAAAAGAACAACTAAAATGATTCGGGGTTTGGAACAGGTCCCATATGAAGAGAGGGTAAAGAGACTGAGGTATATAAAATCATGAGTGGTGTGGAGAGGGTGAATAAAGAAAAGTTATTTACTTGTTCCCCCAATATAAGAACTAGAGGACACCAAATGAAATTAATGGGTAGCAGGTTTAAAACTAATAAAAGAAAGTTCTTCTTCACACAGCGCAACCTCCTTGCCAGAGGAGGCTGTGAAGGCTAGGACTATAACAGAGTTTAAAAAAAGAGCTAGATAAATTCCTGGAGGTTAGGTACATAAAAGGCTATTAGCTAGGGGGTAAGGAATGGTGCCCCTGACCTCTGTTTGTCAAAGGCTAGAGAAGGATGGCAGGAGACAACAAATTGCTTGATCATTGTCTTCGGTCCACCCCCTCTGGGGCACCTGGCACTGGCCACTGTTGGCAGATAGGATACTGGGCTAGATGGACCTTTTGTCTGACCCAATATGGCCATTCTTATGTCTTTATGTTCTTATGTAAAAGCACTATAAACAAACAGTTAACATTTACATTCAGTTTTTAAGTTAATATGGTATCCAATATGAAATCGAACACATGGATTGTTTGTTCTCATACTTGCTTAGATTCCAGAATGGAATAATATTTTATAACTTGCCTTTTATACACAAGGCATCCTAAAAATTCTTTACAATACTAAAATGAGTTAACTATTAGGGGAGTGACTGTTTAGACAAACAGAGCAGCCATTGTGTGCTCAGGAGCAGCTTACACACAGAGCCGTGGACATTTGAACCTGCTCTGCTAAGAGAAGAAATGCTAGCTAGGACAGCTGTATTATCCCCTAATATTTTTCTTTTAAGAGAAAATCCTTGAGGTATTTTTAATTACTCCTGGACATCAGTCACCAGCAAAAGGAAGAGGGTGTGTCAATGTAACATCTCATCTAAAGGACAATCACAAAGGATAGCACAATACGCACTAGTGGCACTGGGGATGAGCCCAAATCCTCTCATGAGACTAATGAACATGTAGTCTTGTAGCTCAGAGGTCAGAGTCCTAATAAATGAACTATGCAGTCACTTGTGATCTGGTTTCATCCACCTGAACATATAGCTCATTTATATTTAGATAAAATTTATACCAGTGAGAGATTGGGATAATCCTCTTCGGGAGCAGAGTCACCATTTTTAAACAGAGTAAAAGCAAACAGAAAACAAAGTTGATCAAAGGGGGGAAGGGGAAATGGTAGAACACCAGTAACTAGATTTAAAATAGGGAAATATAGTAGAGCTGATCAGATCAGCACAGGAGGAGCTACCGACTTCCTGGCACAAAAGTTCATTGAATGGAAAGACAGAGATTGTGTCAACAGACAGAGATGGTCATGTAGAATCTGTAAAAAGGCTTGGACCCACTATGCTGTATCGTCAGAGAACAATATTTATATACACTGAAACTGATTTTCATGGATATTATGCTGGCAGAATTGTCAGATATACTCTATTCTCTGTGCCAAAGGGTTACTTATGGCAGCCCATTGGTATCTTCTCTCAAGTCATAATAATCATTCCCACACTCACTGGAAAAATATAAGTAACAAATGATTAAGTCCTTGGCACATAGACAAAAAAGTAATAAATAGATGATGCCATGCCTAGACTTTTTGCCAGTCATCTCCCAGTCATGGTTGTTAAGTGCTACTCTGCTGCCAAGTATTAATTATCTAAAAATAAGGGCTTGATGATGGACCAAATCTTTTCTCATCATTGTTCAGTGCCACCAGCATTTACTGATGGAAGAAAAATGTACAGATACTAACAAAGGAAAGATCACAGGAAGACTGAAGAGAAAGTATGGTAGACTGGAGCAGCTTCATTTATTTCAGTGCAGAACCAAGAGAGACAGAGATCACGATCACTCCAGAAAGAGCTCGATCTGCAACATTCCTTTGACATTTGCCATGATGATAATGACTGACTTTAATACTGATTTATGCCAAATGAAAAGCTCTTGGCCTCAATTTATATCCAGTTGTGGACTGCCACTGAACTGGGTTGGTTCCTCTCCCAAACCAGGCTAAATAAAGTGATAAACATAAAGTAAATTCTGTAGCTGTGACAGCTAGTGTCCCATACACAGGACTGCATAACTTTTAACACATGTTTAGTTTAGTACAATTTAGCACAATGATTTTCAAAGTACAGGTTGTGACTCAGTACTGTGTCCTGGATAGTCAGGCACTGGGTCACTTTGATGTGCTATGCTGTGCCCCGGAAGTGACCA
This sequence comes from Pelochelys cantorii, assembly GCA_032595735.1. Taxonomy (NCBI): domain Eukaryota; kingdom Metazoa; phylum Chordata; order Testudines; family Trionychidae; genus Pelochelys; species Pelochelys cantorii. The sequence continues at coordinate 34,195,291 of CM064331.1, forward strand.
GCAATAGGACCAGCTCTGACGTTTGGGGGGCCCTCCAGCAATCTAAGCATTGCCCCCTGCTCTGAGCACCAGCTCCCTATTCCCATTGGTCAGTTACTGGCCAATCGGAGCTGGGGGGCGCAGTGCCTGCGGCAGTACCTTGCACTCCTCTGCCTTGGAGCTGGACCTGCTATTGGCCACTTCTGGGGCACAGACTGGTCTGTGGTGCAAGGGCAAGCAGGAAACAAACAGCATTGCTGACTGGGACTCACTGGAAGTAAGCCTGCATCCCAATCCCCTGCCTCTAAGCCCTGAGCCCCCTCCCTCACTCCTGACCCCACCTCAGAGCCTGCATTCTAGTCAAAAGATACCTTGGGTTGCAAGAAATGCAGGATTGGAAAGGATCTTGATGGGTCACCTAGTCCAGTCTCCTGCACTGGTGCAGGTCTAAATATTATCCACACCATCCCTGAAAGTTGCTTGTCTAGCATGGCCTTAAAAACCTCCATTGATAGAGACTCTACAACCTCCCGAGATAGTTTGTTTTGATGTTTAACCAGTCTTACAGTTAAGAAGTTTTTCCTAATGTCTAATCTAAATCTCCCTTGGTGCAATTTAAGCCCATTACTTCTTGCCCTGTTTTTATTGGTTAAGGAGAATAATTTATCACCCTTCTCTTTCATCCTTCTACCTTCCTGAAGACTTTTATCCTAGTTTTCTCTTTTCCAGACTGCACAAACGGAGGGTTTTTTCCCCCAATATTGGTCATGTTTTCTAGATCTTTAATAATTTTTGTTGCTCTTCTCTAGATTTTCTCCAATTTGTTCAGATCTTTCCCACTCCAGATTTGGGCCCTCCACTACAGAAAAGATTAGAGGGCTGGGGCACATGACTTACGAGAAGAGACTGAGGGAACTGGTCTTATTTAGTCTACAGAAGAGAAAAATGAGGGGGGATTTAATAGCAGTTTTCACCTACATGAAGGAAGGTTCCAAAGAGGATCAAACAGAATTATTCTCAGTGGTGGTAGATGGCAGAACAAGAAGCAATGGTCTCAAGTTGCACTGAGGGAGGTCTTATTTGGATATTAAGAAAAACTATTTCACTAGGCGGATGGTGAATCACTGAAAAAGGTTACCTAGAGAGATGGTGGAATCTCCATCCTTAAAAGTTTTTAAGGCCAGGCTTGAAAAAGCCCTGGATAGAATGATTTAGTTGGGGTTGGTCCTGTTTTCAACAATATAACCGCCTGAGGTCTCTTAACCCTAATCTTCTATGATTCTTGAAATATAGCATCCAGAACTGAAGACAATATGCCAGATGAAATCTTATCAGTGCTGAGTATAATGGAAGAATTACTTCTTGTGTCTTACTCACAACACTCCCTGCTAATTCTCCCAGAATCATATTCACTTTTTTGTATTATGTTGTTGAGTCATACTTTTGATTCACAATAGCATCCAGATACTTTTGTGCAGTATTCCTTCCTAGACATTCATTTCCCATTTTGTAATTATGCAAATGATTATTTTTTCCTAAGTACTTTTCATTTCTCCTAACTGAATTTCATCATATTTATTTCAGACTATTTCTCCAGATGATTTGAGTCAAGATGTCAAGATGATTTGAGTTCTAATTCTGTCCTCCAAATTACTTGCAACCCCTCCAAGTTTGGTATCATCTGCAAACTTTCTAGGTGTACTTTTTATGCCATTATTCAAATCATTTATAAAGATGTTGAATATAACCAGACCTAGGAGAGATCCCTGAAGAACTGCACTTGATATACCCTTCCAGTTGTGAACCACTGACAACTATGATCTGTGTTTCATTTGCTTGCTCCAAGTCAGTGGTCCTATTTCAAGTTCATGCTCGCCTTGACAAAATTCATCTGTTAATCTTACAATTACTTAATTGCTAATAGACATTGTTTTTATTGTGTTAATGTTGTAAGTGGGTCTCAGTTTCTATCTGGGAAGTGGTGGAGAGTCCAAAAAGCAGCACAAACTAGAACTGAACTGTTTTTCTTCACAAGCACAAACTAGAACTGAACTTCTTTGACAGCTGAATGAAGCTGATGCCCAGCCACCCAAAGGTCCAGATGTTGTCAATGCTTACTACCTGGCAAAGTGCCTACTACCATGAGCATTCTCATTGGAGTCAATGGATCTACTCAGAGTAGTGCACAATATGCCCAGTAATAAGTCTTTGCAGGATATAGCCCATAGAGCCAATGTCAGGCTAAACTGTATCTCAGTTGTAAAGGGGCAGATTTTCTTTCCTAGTTCTAGCTCTCATTCATCATATGGGTGGAATGAGGAACTGGAATCTAGCCACAGCTACTCAACTGAGACCGGACTCTCAGAAAGTATAAAGCTTCTGGGGACATCTCTTACACCAAGTAGAAGGCATGTGAAATGAGGTGAAATGACAGGGATGAGGATGGACGTAGCTCCACTGTGCAGCCACCTATGGAGGCCACCTTTGTGTTCAGTTGGAGCAGCCTCTAAACCACTATCATTTATCCCAGGCCCAGAGTAAGTGCTGTTTAAGAATCAGGGAGTCATAACCATCTCTCTCACATATCTCCAGTGCTGAAGGATATTGGTGCAGTAGAGAATGCAGCCCTAAATATCTAATGGTTATTTTTTAAAAGTTACATGCAACAGAAAATAGTTACACTGGTTCAAACTATGGTTGCCAATATTCCAGAATTGTCATGGAGTCTTCAGGAATTAAAAATTAATCTTTAACTACAGATTATGTCATGTGATGAAACTTCGAAAATTGGCTGCCCTAGTTCTCACAGGCTTTCTAAACTGTCAACATGGGCTTTTCTATATATGTTTGCAATGGTTTAAAGCTCGAACTAGATAAATGTACTCTTATCTATTAAAACAAACTGCAATGCTTAACTTTTGTTCCTCAGCTCACAGAAAGCCATTCTATAGACACACAATGTATGATGCCTCACATAAAATACAAAAAGATTGCCAATTCCCCTCCCCCCAAATGCAGTTGTATAGTGGGAATATATCAAAAGCAGCCTTATTTTCACTCTGTTTAGCTATAAAAGCAATGCAGTTTATTAGTCATTCTTTTGTGCTACTCAAATTATAAAGGGGAATTTTATGTCACTTAATATCACTCCTCTTCAGATAGTTTTAGCATGAAAACACCTAAATATGAATGTCCTCAATTCATGTTATCACCCTTTATAAAGCAATTGTTATATTGGCTTCAGTGCCTGACTTCAACATCTGGTCCTAATCACTCACAGAAGTAAAGCTAGCTAAGCAGTATTAGTACTGTCACTGGAAGCCAGTTTTAAAAACCTCAGGAGACATTTTGGGCCAATCTTCCAGTCCTGCATAAGCTAAAACGCCCAAGAAATTCACCTGAGCTAGGGAGGACTTGTGGATCAGTGCCTTTATGGATTTTTACATTGACACTTATGTATTTCTGTTCCAGTGGCTCTGGTCAAAGAGAGTGTTGCTTTAACAAGGGAAATAAGTTATCTAATATTTCCCTATGTAAAAGAATAAATGGACACAAATCAGATATTAGGAATGGCAATATACAAAAACCTGTAGGAGAACACTTCAATCTCCCTGGACACACAATTGCAGATCTAAAGGTAGCCATCCTGCAGCAAAAAAACTTCAAGACCAGACTTCAAAGAGAAACCTCTGAGTTACATACAGTTCATCTTCAAGTTTGACACCATCAGCTCAGGATTAAACAAAGACTGTGAATGGCTAGCTAACTACAAAAGCAGCTTCTCCTCTCTTGGTATTCACACCTCCAGATCAGCTACTAGAAGCGGGCCTCATCCTTCCTCGTTATCTCTAGCCTGATTCTGGCCTGCATATTTATACCTTCCTCTGGAAATTTCCACTACATGCATCTGATGAAGTGGGTCTTTGCCCACGAAAGCTTATGCTCCAACACTTCTGTTAATCTATAAGGTGCCACAGGACTCCTCGCCGCTTTTGCAGATTCAGACTAACATGGCTACCCCTCTGATACTTATCTAATATTGTGGCTTAAAAAAACACAAGCATGCAATTCTCATTTTCATGATCGAGAGGAGTTATAAGTAGTCAACAGAATAACATAGAGAAAATAAGTCTCTTCTCTATTTGTTTAGTAAGGTTAAATTTTTTTTCATTTTACTCCATTACACACTTGAAACTTGTCTTAAGTATTGAAAAAATGGTTACTTACCTCTTGTAACTGTTGTTCTTAGAGATATGTTGCTCATGTCCATTCCTTGTGGGTGTGGGTGTGGGTGTGTCACATGCACAGATTGTCAGAAGATTTTTCCCTCAGCAGTATCTGTTGGGCCAGCAGGGGAGCCCCCGGGAGTGGCACCTGTATATTGTTGCATATATACCCCTGCTGAACCTCCACCCCTCAATTCCTTCTTGCCAGAGTTCTCTGATGAAGGGAAGGTGAGTGGGATTTGGAAAGGACATGAGCAACACATCTCGAAGAACAACAGTTACGAGAAGTAAGTCATTTTTTTCTTCTTCAAGTGATTGCTCATGTCCATTCTGTGTAAGTGATCCCCAAGTAGAACCCTTGGAGGCAGGGTTGGTGGCTTAACCTTCAATGGAATGGAATACTGCCCTACCAATGGCTGTGTCCTCCCTAGCCTGGTGCACTAAGGTGTAATAATTAACAAAGGTGTTCACCAGGTGGCTGCCCCACGTTTTTCCAGGATAAGCACCTGAGCAACAAAAATGTTGGATGAGGTCTCGGCCCTAGTCGAATGTGCAGTCAGAGGGGCCCAGCCAAGCCTTAATGCAGGAGGTGATCCATGATGAGATACGTTGGGCCGATAGAGGGATGCCCTTCATTCTTTCAGCTATTGCAATGAAGAGCTGAGGGGATTTGTGGAAGGGTTTTTTTCTATCTAAATAAAAAGCTAAGGATCTCCTAATGTCTAGTGTGCGTAAGACTTGTTCCTTACCAGAAACTTGTGGTTTAGGGTAAAACATGGGTAGAAAAATATCCTGAAAAACATGGAACTACCTTGAGCAGGAAGGCCGGGTGTGGGCAGAGCCTGACCTTATCCTTAGAGAAAACAGTGGAAAGGGGGGTCTGATGTGAGAGCCCTAAGTTCAGACACCCATCTGGCTGACATAATGGCTACCAAAAAGGACACCTTCCACAAGAGGTGCAACAGTGAACAGGTCACTAGAAGCTTGAAGCGGGGGACCAGTGAGCTTGGAGAGAACAAAATAGAGATCCCATGGGGGAACAGGTTGGCAGACATGCAGGTAAAGTGTAGATCCTTGAGAAAAATGATGGACCATAGGGTTTGCAAAGAGCGATTTACCCTGAGAGCCCATGTGAAAGATGGAGATAGCTGCCAGGTGTACCCTGACTGAGGACGAAGATAAATCCTTAACTCTTAGGTCTAGTGGGAAGTCAAGAACAGAGGGGATCAGGGTGTCCATTGGAGGGAGTCTCCTCTGGGCAGCCCAGATAGAAAACCACTTCTACTTTATGAAATAAGTGGCTCTAATAGAGGGTTTCCTGCTCCCCCGCAGGACCCTTTGGACCCACTCAGAGCACTGGGGTTCCAGTGCTGTCAACTATGGAGCTTCCAGCCATGAGATGCAAAGACTGCAGATTCAGATGGCAAAGCCTGCCATGGTCCTGAATTATCAGGTCCAGGTACATTGGGAGAGTAATTGGCTGCTCTACCGAGAGGTTCAGAAGGGATGTGAACCAGTGCTGCCATGGCTGAACTCCCTGACTCCTAGGATCACCTTGTGGACCGGGGCAAAAGAGGGAATGTGTACAGCAGACCAGGAGGACAGAGAGTAAGGAGCGCATCCCCCAGAGATCCTGGGCTGTGGTTCACGAAGGAACAAAAACAGGGGCACTTCATGTTTCTGTGGGTCGTAAACAGGTCCAGGTGGGGAAAATGCAAAGGATGACATCTGCTCTGAGGGACCTGCTGAGTAGGGTTGCCAGATAGTTTCAGAAAAATACCAAACAACAACAACAGCAAAAAACCATGCCAGGAAAAAGTTTGTTGAGCAAAAAAAAAAGCCATGTGTGAGGCTTTTTGGCCCTACCAGACTGCCAGCGGCTGCCCGCCATCTTGCCTCTCTGTGCCGGGCCAAACAGCTTTCCCTGCAGAACCCAGTAAGAACTAGGGTTGCCAGGCTGCCTCCATATTGAGCCGGAGAGCCCGAGATTTTCTCCTCCTGGCCGGGGAAAAAATCAGAAAGTACCGGACATTTTAGGTGTCTGGTATTTTCTGAATATTTTACCAGACAGGAGGCAAAAAATACCAAACTGTCTGGTTCAATACTGGACACCTGGCAACCCTACTGTTGACCCAGGGTATTCTGGGCCCCCAGGAGGTACGAGGCCACTGGATGAATACTCTGCTGTACACAGAACTCACAGAGAAGGAGGGCTTCCTGACAAAGGGGAGGAGAACAAGCACTACCCCGTTTGTTGATGTAAAACACCGTTGCTGTATTGTCCAACAGGACCAAGACACTCCTGTTCCTTAGCTGGGGAAGGAATGCCTGACAAGAGAGGCAAACCACCCTCAGCTTTCTGAATTTATCTGAAGTGACAGCTCTGACTGGGACCACATACCTTGCATCCTTAGGTTCCCAATGTGGGCTCCCCATCCGGTGTCAGATGCATCTGTCACTAGATGGAGTGATGGCAGAGGCTGGGAAAACGAGACCCCAGCAAAAATCACATCTTCCTGGAGCCACTAGTCAAGGGAGATTAGATTGTCCTCTGGAACTGTCATCACCATGTCCAGAGGTTGAAAGTCCGGATTTTGAACCCAAGCTAACCACAGCTACAGAGGGAGGAGACAGAGCCTGGCATGCTACACCACATACATGCATGCTGCCATGAAGCCAAGGCACCTCATACAGTTTCTGGCTGTGGTCATGGGCACTTCATACAGTTTCTGGCCTGTAGACATAGGATGGATTCCTTGATGGCTAGGAACCAAGCCCTGGGCCAAGAGGCTGCAGCTACTGTAGAGTCCAGCAAGGCGTCCAGAAAGTCTATTGTCTGAGTAGGGACCAGGGTGGACTTGGCCTCATTCAAGAAGAGACCAAGATCTAAAAAGACTCCCCAAACCAGGGATATATGCTCCAGTTCCTGAGTGGGAGAGGGCCCCTGAACCAGTCAATCTCCCGGTAGGGGTAGATCTGAACTCCTTGCTTCTGACTACTACTGCCATGCATTTGGTGAAAATCCTGGGGGCCATAGAAAGACCAAAAGGGAGCACAGTGAATTGGTAGAGAAACAGAGTAAGCTCTGAAAACAAGCCTGCCTCCTCAAATGGCCACCTTCAGGGCCATGCAAGAAATGACCCTGCCCTCCTCTGACAGAGCCTTAAACTCCTGCCATAAGTCTTAAGGCATGAGGCCTTTGAATTTGTCTGACCAGGAGTTATTTGCATAGTGGCTAAGGAGCACCTGCTGGTTGGCAATCCTGAGCTGCAACCCACCAGAGGCATATGACTTTTGGCCCAAGAGGTCCATTTGCTTTGTCTCTCTGTTTTTAGGTATTGGGCCTGGCTGTCCCTGCCACTCCCTGTGGTTTGTCGCCTGGACAACAAGGAACCCTGGCGAGTGGTGGGAAAAGAGATGTTCATGGGCCACCTGAGAGACATAGTATCTCTGCTCTGCTGACCTCAGTTGGCAGGATGAATGCCGGGATTTGCCAGAGCATTTAGGTGATCTTGGTCACTGTTTTGTTGAGGGTGAGTGCCACTGTGGTTGAGACGCCCTCGTTTAGTATATCCACTGCAGGGTCTGAATCCTCTGACACCTGCTCAGCCTGGACCCCCCAAGCTCTGGGCAAGGCACTTCAGGAGATCCTGATGGGACCTCAAGTCCATCAAGGGCATGAATGGAATGGAGGCCCCCAGTGCCTCATCAGGGTAAGACGACGGGGATTCCTTCAGCACTTGCTTCTCCTGCTGATGGTGTTGCTCCAAGTCTTGGGAGGCAATTGACTGCTTTGTGCCCGTGACCTGGGCTGGTTCCATCCCCCCATCTCCCGAAGGTCTGGGAGATGGGGGGCTTGAGAACTGGCACATGGAGGGGATCAGGATAGGATCCGAGCAGGCAGAAGCCAGTTGGGAGGGACCTGGGCCCTGAGCTCTGGGCCTGGTGGTAAGCCCAGGGTGTCTAGAAGGGCCACTACAGAGGGGGCTGCCACTGAGGCAGCCATGATGGCTGAGGAGGCTGAGTTGAAACACTGCGGTGCCGAAAGTGGTGCCACAAATAGTAGCAGTGCTGGAAGCATGATCGGGACGCACCATCCTTGGAGAAAACTGATTTGGCCTTGGAGTCAGTGGAATAATCTGAGGTTGACCAGGGCAGTGTCAACGTACCCCGTGCCAGTGAGTGGTGCTGAGGAGTATGCCTGGCCATCGACTCCAGCTTGCCTGGGTGCTGGGGTCCTGTGCCCTGGTGGTGGTCCCAGGAGACACACTGAGGTCAGCAGTGCCGGCCGTGCCTTCTGGTGAGGCCTGGGTACTGATACCAAGCCCACCAGTGCCAGTAGGTCAGTGCGGGAGGGCTGACTGTCTTGCCCTCGTACCAGGCCAGAAAGAGAGGTGGGGGAAGAGGGTAACTCCCATGCAGCCTCAAACATGTCCAGCATGGAGGGCTTGTCCACCTCAGCCAGGTTGTTTTACAGGTTTGGGTCCTGACGTGGGCTCAACTGGTGCTGACCAAGAACCGGTGCCCTGGGCACTGTGGCTGCAAAGGCCAAGTGCCCGATCTGGGTATGCACTTTCGGCACATAACTCAATGGAGATCTGCCTCTGATAGGTCTCTGCTTCTTCTGAGGCACAGGGGATTGGGAGCAGTGCTGGGCCAGGGTGTACCATGGCACCAGAGATGAGCAAGAATGTTTTGGGGCCTCCCGCACCAAGGCCAGTGCACTCTGGGTGGCCAGTGCAATTTTAGCGGCCAGTGCTGGGCAAAGAGCTGCCTCTATTGGGAGGATCTTCAGCTGAGAGTCTCTCTCCCGCTAATTACAGTGCTTGAAACTATGGCAGATCTTAGAGTTGTCCATAATATGGGATTCTCCGAGGCATTTTAGGCAGGCTTCGTGGGGGCCTCCACAGGGCATCAGCTTGAGGCACTTAGCGCAGGGCTTGAAGCCTTGGGTCTGGGCATGCCCTGCTCAAGGTTCACAGGGACACAAGTGTGAATCCCTAACTATTTACACTATGAACTACTGCTAACAACAAACTAACTAATTAACACTAAAATTGAACTAGAAACTGCTAAGTAAATAAGAACAATGAGAACTCCTAAAGCACACTTGCTAGGCAAGCGAGATACAGTCCAATGACCATCACGGGTGGTAAGAAGGAATTGAGGGGGTGGAGGGTCAGCAGGGGTATATATGCACTGATGTATGGGCGCCACTCCAGGGGGCTCCCCTGCTGGCCCAACAGGTACCGCAGAGGGAAAAATCTTCTGATGATCCATGCATGCAGCGCATGTACACCTACATGGAATGGACATGAACAAGCAGTCAAAGAAGAAATAGGAATTTACTGTGATGTCGTCAGAAGCATGGCATTCAAACTGCCTCTTAGATTTTGCTGGGAGAGAAGAACACAGTTTTGCTTTAAGCTTTGTGAAACCATAGCTTTAAATTTTGTTACATTTCTTATCATTGCAATTCATATTGCCCATAAATATTGGAGCAAAGAATATTACTGAATAAATTAGGTGGCACTGACACTTTAAGGTCAAAAGTTTCATTGCTTGCCAGAGCAGAGAAACACTCTATTGGGAATATTATGGATGCTTCCAAGAGTAGGAAAGTTTTCTAAGCCCCTGGTACTGGATCAATGATCAGAAAAAAATGTGTGCTCCTTGATTCTCAACTGCCCACCCAATTAAATTCATGAGCCACAGTACACAGCACTGTTACCGTCCTCAACTCAGCAGCACTAAAGGTGAGTGTCTGAGTCTGCCTATAGTGTGAAGGCTAGCTGCCTGACTGACCTAGGAATCCTGCATGTGGCTTTGTAACGTGGCATCTTAGCCAGTAATGCATCCTGTCCTCCCTCAATTATTTTAATTTTTATAATAAAACTCCTTATAACTGTGTCCACGCTATTGAGATAAAGGCTGAAATATAATCATTTTCAATTCTTCTCTCTCTTTGCAAGATTCTCTGTCTTTTTCTCTCTCTCTCTTTATATATATGTACTCACACACACACGAATCAGTGTTTAAAATGTCATCGGTTACTTTTTCATATTTCTATCCACATCTTCGCACATTGCAAGACGTAACCAGGTTTCTCCACTCACACTGATTTATGAAAACTGCAATTTAAAAAGAGGAGGAGGAAACCATGCCTTACGCTGCCCTTAAATGTCAGTCAACCTTAAGATTAAGGAACAGGTCCCTACTTTTCAAATGTCAGTAAGACTTCTCATAAAAAAAACATGGGCGAGATGTCTGTATAGTTCACACGCTGTATGATCTCATTTTCAAATGTTTCTGATCTCTCCTTTCTTTCTGGGTATGGCTGGAGGAGTAAACCCATTCACAGTGCACTCCTGTCTGCATCTCTATCATAAAAACAGTTGTGTGCCACCCTGATATCTCGATCCCTTAACACTGGCCTTTTTTCCCCCTCCATTTTTAATAATACCTTCAAGTGTGCTTTAACACCTCAGAAAATAGTGTTATAAAAATAAACAAAAGACCCAGAACTAAAATTGAACATAAAAGTTGTTGCAGATATTGTTTCTTGACAAACAGCCTCTCCAAACATCATAAATTGTCCAAAACCTCTTAAACCTTTGTTCTACATCACACACATAGGACTGCGAAGGGAATACAGCCAAGGAAGTGCAGGCTAATTGAAAAATCATTCACTTGAGATATGGTAAGTATCATGCTCCAGTTCTATGAAAGTATACAGAAACTTGACACAAGTGGCATCCTCTACAAACTAAGCAATTGACTAATCAGCAAACTCAAAAGGAAAATAATCTGTTTTTTCCTCTCTTGCACTGCTGAATTTGCATTTAATAATTCATCTGAGATGCAAAAAAATTCTGTAAGAAAAATTGGGTAGCATAAATCCCCATCTCCAAATACTATTTCCTCTTTAAAGAAAAGCTTCTGTATTGACTGGCAAAGCAAGTATAAGGCCCAAATAGCTGATATTTCTAAAACCTATTATTCAAAGATTGTTATTGTAGTTTTCCATTAGCAAAAGTAAGTACCTGTGTTTCTATTTAACTGACAGTGTTATTTTGGGGGAGAAAAGGATTCAGTCTTATATTACAAAACAAATCCTATCAACCCTCATTTTATAAGACTTTGTACCCCTTTATTTAAGGCTATTTAACATTTTATTCACCTACTATTAATTCTATAGTCAGTTGGAGCTGGTTGGTTTTACAGGTACAATGCTAATCAAACCCTTCTTGGAAGCTTTTATTTACTCAATGTGTTAACATTCCATGCTGTCTGCCCCCAAAATCCCCACTTAGCAGGTTTAACATGTCCCTTTTTTGTAAGAAGGTATTTTTAGACACTTACAAGATTTCTAGCTTTGTCCTTCTAGCAGGTTCATGATGCAGGGAAAAAGGCCATGATGTCACTATTCCCAAAAGCCTGCTCAATGGGCTAACAGCATTTACCTTCATCCTCTCGTTTCACGCCTCAGTAGCTAAATTTTTCACTGTCACTAGTTCCCTCACACTTCTATTCCCTTAGAAGCAGTAGGACAGCACATATGAGTTAGGACATGTATGCTCTCCCCCGTGTACGGCAGCACTATCGGAGTAATTTTATTCAGTGAAATACATCACTCTGTCCATTTCAGAATCCCGTATGAAAATATCATCATAGACAACATCTTCAAAAGAGGTTGACAACATCTTCAGAAGATCTTTCCGTTACCTTCCTTAGAAGATCGTGGCATGGGCCATCATTCCTATCTAAGTAGCTAGCTACTAAAGTGACGAGATAAAATAGCACATTTCTGAAGTTATAGAAACAATGATCACAGAGGTAATCCCTTTTAAAGCTCCACGTTTTGTGCACTATTGTGCTTTTTAAAATACTGCAAAACTCTGTAACTCATGTACAGGGGGAAAAAACAGTTTGGACAATGTCCCAAGAAAGCGAATTTGATTAACATAGAGATACCATATGTGAAAACCCAAGAAAATAACATTGAAAAGCACAAATTTACAACACAAAATGTCATATAATTTCTTATTGGATTGTTTACACTATAATTTTTTCTTATTGGGTTCTAACATTTCATTTAATTGTGTGAATTGAGGTTTAGGAAAAGGGGAAAAAAGAATTGAAGGCAGAATAATAAGGAGAGAAAGAAGCTAGAGGATATTTAACTCACATTTTTGCAGTGTGATCAGCTAGTCAGATGCTGGTGCCTGCATGAAATACCACTGATGATAATGAGAAACCATGAGGACACAGGGCTCCCCACAACCACAACGGGCTGTGCAAGCAGGTCTTGAGCACCAGCGGCATGTGAATTATAATACTATTGAGCTTAATTAAAATAAAACCATTTTTTATTTCTGAAATTTTCTCTTTAGTCCAAGTCACTGCCAAAGGTGCTACAAAGATAATACAAATCAAATATCAATTAGTGTTCACTTTAAAAAACGCAGTGAAATTTTTGCATAATACACCCACAAAGCTAATCTCACAGCTACAGTCAGGAAAATTCTCAGTTCGGATAAGATTTAATTCTGGTTTATTTAGATGATAATTTGACAGTATTTTAGGTAATAAGTATTTCCTGGATTACAGTGTTCCCCTTCTCAATGCTAGGCTTTGATTGGCTATTACAAATCCTTCTGCTTTGATCTCTATGTACTTGCAATTATGTATTACTTTATTTTAATTTATAAAACTACAAACAAATGCCCATCGAAAATGCACACAACAAATATGGCTCCTCTTTATCCCAGAACTTCATTTGTCTCAATTTTTCTCGTTCCTTTGTCCCACAAGGGAAACTTGCCCTCCCTACTTCCTAAAGTCACAGATGTGTGCCACAGACTCACTCCATGGGACCCCCGCTCTTACATGCAGCAGTCTGCAAGTCAGTGGGGTTCTACATGAGTACCACACCTTGACAGCATAGTTAGTTGCAGACTTAGGGCTAAAGAATGGTATTTCTGTTTTAATTACATTTCATTTAAAATAAAAAATGGCATCTCTGAAAAAATATACCAGAGATGTCTAAAGTGGGCATCCAAAATGAGAACCCCCTTTTGAAATATTTCCCTCGCTGTTAAATTGATAATACATTTCCACTTTTGTAAAGTGCTTTGACAGTTGTGAATGTAAAGCACTAATCAACTGTCAAGTATTAGGTCCACTTAGTAGTACTAATCACAATGAAAAGAGCTTGAAAAGCAAAGGATGGAGGTAGATGATTTCTTAAATATATTCAAGTTCAGGACCTGATTCTGCCATCTTGCTCATATTGAGTAGTATTTTACTCTGCAAGGAAAAACCCTGGCATGCTGGACGACAGCTGTTCTTTCACATGCTTTACTCATGTCCATTCCACATACCACTCTTCTTCCCCATGGTCAGAATTTATCTCCAGCATGAAGGAACTGAGGGTGTGGGAAGCACTCAGTGCTCCTTATATCACTCAAGGGAGGTGTCACTGCAGGAGTCACTAGGAGTGTTCCCCTACAGGGACAGAAACACTGAGCGTCTTTAGCGTCACTCAAGAATCCTTCAGGCCATGAAGCTTAACATCCGTCTGCTCCACAAACAGGGCCTTGCTGTCGAAGGGAAGATCCTGAAGCCACAGTAAGGGTATGTCTACACTACAGCGCTATTTCGAATTAACTTAATTCAAAATAGTTAATTCGAATTAAGCTAATTCGAATTAACGCATCTATACACAAAAACTATTTCGAAATAGCATTTTGCTATTTTGAAATAGCATGTCCACACTGAGTGGACCCTGAGCCGAAGTTAAGGCTGGCCGGAACCAGTGCCGGCAGGGCATCAGGTTAGGACTTAGTGTGTGGGGCTGCTGCCTGAGGCTAACTGAGCTCCGTGCTTAAAGGGACCCTACCCCCACCCCGGACAGACAATTCTCAGGGTTCCCCGCTTGCTTGTCTACCTTAATGAGGGACAGCAAAGCAGTCCTGTCTTGGAGTGCCCTGAGTGCCCGCACTCAGGACACCACAGCACTCAGCCACATGGAGCCAGAGCTGCCCCTGGGCACGCCGGTGCGTCTCGTGGGGTCGTTGTCATCAGCCCGGCTGCACTTGCTGTCAGGATCCAGGAGGCCCTGAGGGAGAGCGTCCATCCTAAGGAGCCCTCAGAGCCTCCTCGGTCCTCCCCACAGGGGGCTCATGCCCCATTCCTCCCTCACGTCCTTCCACTTACCCCTCCCTAGCCCCCCTTCCTGATGTCAAATAAAAGACACGTATGTTCAAAAACAGAAACTGGGTTTATTGAACAAAACTGAGGGGGGTATGAACCTCTGGGGAGATTGGGAAAAGAAGGTGGGAGAGGGGAAGAAAGAGGGTGGGAGAGGGGAGGGGGAAACCTGGGAGGAAGGAGCTGGAAGGGGGAAGCAAGGGGAAGAAGGGGGAGGGGAAGCTCAGGGCTCAGGGTTGGGGGTCTCGCTGGACCAACTTGACTTTCAAGCTAACCTGCTCCTGGGTTCGCATGTGGCCTTTGTTGGTCAGGCTGGCAGCTATCCTGCCATAGACGGCCGCGTTCCTCCGTCTACTGCAGAGATCATGGACGTTGGGGACATCCCCCCCCGAACCTGAATAAGGTCCATGATTTCCACCCTGGACCAGGAAGGCGCCCGCCTTCTCCGGCCCCTGTCAGGCTCCTGGGAGTTGGCAGACTGCTCCTGGGGAGCGATGGAGGGCTGGCTGGCTCATGTTTTGGGGCCACTGGGTCAGGGGCCCCAGTGGCCACTGCTGGCTCTGGGCTGGCAGGCTTGGAGCTGGCACAGGCACTGTGGCCGGGGTCTACCCCTTTAATGGTTCTGGGGCTGAGGGAGAGGAGAGTAAGTTTTCCTGGTTGTGCCCAGAGTGGCCACCAGGGCTCCCTGGGAAGGGCTGGAGGCCCCCTATTTCGAATTAAGTGTCTACACAGCACTTAATTCGAAATAGCTATTTTGAATTTGGTGTTACTCCTCGTAGAATGAGGTTTACCAAATTCGAATTAAGGGCTCCGCTATTTTGAATTAAATTCGAAATAGCGGTTTGCATGTTTAGACACTATTAAAGTTTTTTCGAAATCATGGCTGTTATTTCGAATTAACTTTGCAGTATAGACATATCCTAAGTTCTGGGCCTTGTATGAGAGGCCAGACAGAAGAAACCACAACATTCTGTGCAGGGTGATTGCAGAAGCCATGGTCCAAGCAGCTGGGTCTACCATATCAGAGGTTGCTTGGAGCGCTCCTCTGGCTGCCGCTGTCCCATCCCCCAGGAGCCACTTAAAGTCTTTTCTACCTGCCCCTGAGAGGGAGGTCTTGAACTTGGACCTATTCTGCCACAAGTTGAAGGCACTCCTCCCCAAGAGAACCTGGTGGTTCACCACTCTCAGATGAAAACTGGAGGATGAATACATTTTTCAGCCAGAGATCTCATCTCTGGGAGTCCCTATTTTTAGGGGAAGCCTTGGTCTGCCCATCGCACTCCCTGTGATTCATGGCCTCCACCACCAAGGAGTTGGGAGTAACAGTACTCGTGATCTTTAGAAAGGACAAAATATCTGTGTTCTTCCCACTTAGAGATAGGGGTCAGGGAAGATGGAGTTTGCCACCTGGGATATGCATGCCACCTCATCATGGAAAGGCAGTGCCATGCTAGCCAGTGTCACAGCTGAATGTACATTGAAAATGTTATCAGAGGCTCCTCCTACTCCTCTACCCTCAAGCTGAGGTTGGAGGCCACCCTTTTCAGTAGTTCCTGGTGGGCCTTGGTGTCTCCTGAGGTACATAAGGGGGAGGGGCCATGATTGCCTCATCCAGGGATGAGGAGGAAGCAGGTCTCATTTCCAGTGCCCTGCCAGGCACTATGGATACAGCACTGGTGCTAATTCTTCCTGAGGGGCTGAGGAAGACCCTACCACCAAGGGTTCCACACAGAGTTGGGAAGTGTGGGTTGGGTGCTTGTCTGAGACCACTGTTACTGACTGGTTATGTGGGATGAGTGAATAAGGCTCCAAGGAGGCTAGTAATAACATGGAGATGACCATGGGACCTGGTGCCATTTCACCGGCTGAGGTACAAATGGTGCTAGAAGTCCGGCCAGGAGGGGTTGATCCAGCATCAGCAGGGAGTCCCACAACAAAGAAGGGCTAGAGTGCACACACTTACCATTCGGGGTATGTCTAGACTGCATCCCTCTGTCGGCAGAGGGATGTAGATTAGGCAGGTCGACATTGCAAATGAGGCAGGGATTTAAATATCCCATGCCTAATTTGCATAAAAATGGCCACCGCGTTTTGCCGACTCAGCACTTTGTTGGCAAAAAGAGGCAGTCTAGAGGGGGATCTGTCGAGAAAGAAAGCCTTTTTCAACAGATCCTGTAAACCTCCTTGCAGGAGGCATAAGGGATCTGTCAAAAAAGGCTTTCTTTCTCGACAGATCCCCCCTCTATACTGCCTCTTTTTGCCAACAAAGTGCTGAGTCGGCAAAACGTGGTGGCCATTTTTATGCAAATTAGGCGTGGGATATTTAAATCCTTGTCTCATTTGCAATGTCGACCTGCCTAATCTGCATCCCTTTGCCGACAGAGGGATGCAGTCTAGACATACCCTCAGTGACCAGGAGATCAAAGATGCATGTCAGGAGGAGTACTAAGCCCCGGAGCGTAAGTCTGGTGTCGAGGACCTGGACTCCCTCCAAGCCCAGCTGTCCCTAGATCAGCTGTGGGTGACGGATCTGTGATGGTCTGTATATGCCATACATGCCTAGTGCTTGTCAACCTGGAGCCTGAAGTGGAGCACATATTTGGGCAACAGCTGGGAAGAGGAGACTGTTGGAGGAGGTGGCACAGCTCGTATGGGGAGGTGTCCCAACAGTGCTGAGGGCTGATGCAGACTATGTGCCTCCAAGAGAATATACTCCCACCCTGGTGAGCCATGAACCCCTTTGCTGTGGGATCCAGCCTGACAGACTGAGGAAAGTTAGCAGGTAGTTTTTGAGGTATCTGAGGTAGTTTCCTGGCGATCACAGGCTGGTGAACAGCATCTGGATCCTTCTCTCTGCAGAGTCTGGTGCCGATGCCGAGGAGAGGCACCATTCCAAGCACTGAAACACAGAGTCACAGAGACCCATGATGCTGGTGATGGCTCTTATGCAGCCTGAAGGACCTCCAACATGGAGGGCACCTGGATGTCACTAAGAGTTCCACTATAGAATTCCCCTGGAGAGGGGTAGATGGAGTGGGCTGAGGTGCTCCACTCTGCATGATTTAGGCCTCCCAAGCTCATCCACACCTTGTCTTTTTTCAGAGGAGGGGATGAACAGCCCCTTGTTGCTTTCATCGGCTTCTTTGATGGAGCTGGGGACGGGGAGGGGTGCCAACTAGAGGACAGTGCTGCTGGGGCAGTACATGCCAATCCCTCAGTGCTCAGTACCAACTCCAATCGGTGCGTGAGTGCTGGAGTTAGGGCCAACTCCATTAGGAGTGTGTGAATTCGAATGCCTCAGGCTTCTTTGTCCTAGGCTTAAAGAACTTGCAAATTTTATACCTGTTGCTGGGGTGCAATTCACTGACACAGCGCAACCAGTTTCTATGGAAGTCACTGACCAGTACAAACTGTTTGCATGAATCACAAGACTTAAACCCCAAGGATTGGGATATGCCCTGTTTTGGGTCAAAGTCCCTAAAGGGACTAGCTACTCTAATCTAGTGTTTCTGGATGTGCTCCGCGAAATCACTTTCAGAAACACATTAACTGGCTGCCCCGGTTTGTTTATTTTCTGGCGCTGCAGCCACGGAGCCTTGTGGCTCCCATTGGCTCTGTTTCATCCTTTGCAGCCAAGGGGAGCCGTGGGAAGCGGTGGCTTGGCTTACACCGCTACAAAGTAGGGATGTAAAATCCCATTTAATTGGTTAAACATATTGTTTAACTGGTTAACTAATTAAAGGAGGGACTGGTACGGGAACCACTCCAGCCTAGATGGGCTGGAACACACACACACACACACGCACACGCACACGCACACACACACGCACACACACACGCACACACACACACACACACACACACACACACACACCCTGCTGCTGAGCTGAAGCGCCCCTCTACCCAGCAGTGTGCAGCAGGCCCCTCTGGGCTGGAGGGTTAACCAGTTAACCTTTCACAACCCTACTACAAAGAAGACTAACAATGCGGAGAAGACAACAACCGAGGCCGGAACAGAGATTTTCTAATGCACCATCACTGGCAACAAGAAGGAACTGAGGGTGTGGGGAGCACACAGCACCCCTTTTACTATGCCTTTTAGTCTAGGTACCACACCAGGGGTTACTAGAGTCACTCCCTTATGGGTAGTGCTAGAGGGAAAACTTCCAGCACTAGTGCACGTGGTGATCATGCATTCCTATTCAGGCTAAACTAACTACAAAGTAGGGATGTAAAATCCCATTTAATTGGTTAAACATATTGTTTAACTGGTTAACTAATTAAAGGAGGGACTGGTAGGGGAACCACTCCAGCCTAGATGGGCTGGAGCACGCCCTCCCCCCCACACACACACACCTGCTGCTGAACTGAAGCGCCCCTCTACCCAGCAGTGTGCAGCAGCAATGGACACGAGCAAGCACTCGAAGATGGTACTCCTTGAAGAGTAAGGTGCCATTCAGTATAGGTTGGACCTCCCTTTTCCATCAGGACTTGACCCATCCCAAATGAGGGAATTTGCTGGATATGTGGAGGTTCCCTGCCACTGGTCTCCCAGGGCACTCCCCCTCCCTGCAGTTGGCCCCTGCCACTGGGCTCCAGCCTGCAGGGCTTGGACTTGGGCTCCAGCCTGCTGGAGCTCCTCAGGACAGAGTTCCCCAGCCTCCATGGCCCTGCTTCTCCTTCACCCAACCAGGGATCCCTACCTGGGACGGGGCTCTCCTGTCCCTCTGCTGCCCCACTGGCCAGAGCTCCCTGGACCAGGGCTTGCTGGCTGCCCTGCTTTTGCCACTCACTGATCCACGTGGCCAAGGGTCCCCAGGGACAGAACTTCCCAGCCTCTGTGGCCCCAGTTCTCCGCCATCCGACTGGGGATCCCCGCCGGAGATAGGGCTTGATGGTCCCGCTGCTGCCCCACCCAGCCGGGACTCCCTGGGAATGGAGCTCCCAAGCCTCTGCTTCCATGCTTATCCCCCACCCAACTAAGGCTCCCCAGGGATGGGGTTCGCACTCCCGGGAGCCGGGGTCTCTGATCCAGCAACATCTGTGATCCTGTCTGACCACGGATGTTGCCAGACCAGAGAATCCTGGATTTCGGAGATTTAACTTGTATAAGCAAAAGTGGCATTATTGGACCCATAGCATTTTAAACACATTTAAAGGGATTCTGCTCTCTTTAATTCAAGATTGCCCACTTGTACATTCCAAAACTGTATGCAAAGATTTTTTTTATGTATGCAGTTTTATTGATGTTAGTGAAATGGGGAAAAAAGTAAAGACAAAATAGTTATAGAAGGCATTCCATGACGATAGGATGCAATGCTGTGTCTACAAATATAGTCTTCATCACGAAAAATCTTTACAGTTAGGGTTACCAGGTAGCTTCAGAAAAAATACCAGACACGCTTGATGTGGGGGGAAGGGACCAGCCAGGAGGAGGGGGGGACTGGAAGCAGGGCTGGTGGGGAGGAGGGTCGGGGGCAGTGGGGCTGGCTGAGGGAGATTGGGGGTGGGGGCGGCCGGCGGGAAGCAGGGCTGGTAAGGAGGGGTAGGGGGCAGCGGGGCTGGCCGGGGATATGGGGGGGCCGGCGGGAAGCAGGGCTGGTTGAGGGTGAGGCAGGGGGAGTGGGGCTGACCGGGGGAGATCGGGGGGGGGGAGTTGGGGGAGCGGGGCTGGCTTGGGGAGATCGGGGAGAGCGGGGCTGGCTGGGGGAGATCGGGGGGGTCGGGGGGAGCGGGGCTGGCCGGGGGAGAACAGGCCAGCAGGAAGCAGGGCTGGTCGGGAGGGGTTGGGGGGGAGCAGGGCTGGCCGGGGAGGGAGCGGGGGGGGGGAGAGAATCAGCTGGCGGGGAGTGGGACTGACCCGGGCACATGCAGATCCCAGGGCGCTGCTTGTCCCGCACATGGTCCCGGCGAAGCAAGAGCAAGTCCGGCTACAGCTCCACAATGCGCTTGAACAGCGCTCAGGAGCATGAACAGCGCTTCTCCTCCTCCCCAAGACATCACTCCTATGTCAGACGCAACCAGAGGTTCCCAGCGCTGATGGCGCACCTCCTCTCAGCCACTCCGCCGGCCCCCGCCAGGCTTCCATCGGGCGCCCAGCTGGAAAACCAGAAAATACCAGACATTGCACATGTCCGGTATTTTCTGAATTTTTTTACTGGACAGAGGGCCCAAAACTGGATTGTCTGGTTGAATATCGGACACCTGGCAACCCTATTTACAGTTTTAACTTTTTTCCCAACTCGTACCTCAGCAAGATTAATTACCTACAAATGAGAATTCTAATAGCGTTAACAGCAACCACTGCAATCAGATAAATAGGAATGCATACAAATATGTATACATTGAAACGATCTTACTCATGTACCTGCTGATTTGTCAGCTTCTTGTATAAATTGTTTCTAATATTTAAAATTAATTATCACATGTTAAAAATAATGTGTTATTTAATTGCTTGCATAGGTGTGATCCTACCATGATGGAGTTGAAGGTGGTAAGCACCTTACAGTATACGCATGTATCATGCTAGTGCAGTAATAAACTACAGTAGAATGCAAGGACAGAGAACCACTGCCAAATATTTGTTATGCCTAACGTCTATGTACTTTTATCTAATCTCTAAAATAATATAGATTGACAGTTTAAACAGACAAGTTGTATCTAATCTGTACATATCCTTAGTTTATGTAAATAGGCTTTTCTTCCAGTTTGTTTTCTTAAAGTATGTAGCATGCAGTTATCTCTTACTGTTACAAAGGTAATGATATGTTACTTAGTACTTGTAATAATGATAAGTTCAGTCTTTGTGACAAGTGAGCATTAAAAAGTCAGACTATGAAGTTGCCATGAAAAATTTTCCTATACACCTCAATGGACACCTTTCATTCCAGAGGCTAAGTGATCTTTTAGCCTCTACATTGGTTCAGGCCTGGACTCTCAAATCAGGACACCCACTGTGGTGATTTATGCAATGACTTTCTGAAGACCATTGTTCTTTAGGTGCTAAATGAGATAAATTAATTCAAGTGTAAGAAAGACTAAATGTGAAAACTGTGTATTGATGGGAAAAAATACACACAAGACACATCTATGCATTTCATTAACATTAAACTTGAAGTAAACATCTGTGAAACTGTTGATATGGTCTATTGCATATCATCATCTCCATGTCACGGTTAGATCATTGTATTTCAAGAGTTCTTCAGAAATCTAGTTATAGTTAGAGTCCTCAGATTACAAGTCTTCTCCCTCTACCCCCTTTTTCTAATTCCCATGTTTTGATGGATAAAATGCATTTTCTTTCTTTTGCCATTTCCTGAAACATTTTTTGCCTAATCTTTTGTGTTTGACATGTCCTAATAATTCCTATTTAGAACTGTCTGTCACCTCTGATTAGTACCTCAACCTTTAGTACACGGGAATTTTCCACTGCACATAGTTATAGGCAAAGTAGCTAAAAAAAATCAAGTGCAGATGTCACGGAATGAGGTAACAGTTGAAGCAGCAGTTCAGCTATACTGGTGGGGAGGGCAAAACTGTCTAATCACAAATCTTAAAAAACTTGGGATCAGGGTGCTTTCAGTGACACACACAGAAAATCCATAATCTCTGAGATTAGCAATATAGTAGCCTAGTCCTGCTGTTCAAAGTGCAAATGCTGCATTTGTTACAGACCCATTTAAAATGAAGTACTGAGGTGCTGAGCTACCCCCATACTGCTCTAGTAACACAAATCAGACTCACAGACCATGGTGAATTGGGACAAAATGGGTGAGAATGCTTTGATGTATGCAAGTAACCACTAAATTATTACCCTTCCAAATGCTTCTCAAGTGTGACTTCTCAATGTAAAAGTTTATTGCCTGATTTCTCCCCAGAGGCATGTTACTCCCTCTGACATTATTGGGCAGGCAAGCCAACAGACTGGCTGGGCCCCTGGACAAGATGGAGAGGCAGCTTCATGCTTGCAGAAGGGGTGGAGGCAGGGCAGCTGGCCCTTGGTGCTGCCCAGACTGTGCCCCCCAGAACTGTCTGGAGTGTGCTGTCTGGGGTTCTGCAGTTCACTGCACGGAGCTCTTGCAGTGGTTTAAAAGGTCCAGGGCAGCTCCCTTTGAATTGCTAGGCCCCAGGGCAGTTTCTCCCTTTGTCCCCTTATGCGCACTCCCACCCTACCCCCCACCCCGTCGGTGGGCCTGTTTATGGGAGTGAGGTAAGCATTGCATTAGGAGAGGAAACCCAGATCTCAGATGTAAGAGGCATCCATTCACTGTGGCATGTATATCTTGTTGTTATAGCTTGGATTCTGGATCTTTGTACTTCAAAGAATTTCAGAAGCAGGGAAAACTGGGAGCCATAAACAGTTTTTGATGAAGAGTTGTTTAAAGGCCTGAAGAAATTGGGAACTGCAGTGTAACATTCTCATGGGGAGGAGAACTGACCTTCTATTCTTCTAACGGCAGCAAACTAAAATGGCAATGAAAACGTGAATGAGTAATCTGCTGGTGTCACTCACTAAATGCCCCACTAGATACTGAAAATGCAGTAGTATCTTTCCCCTGCAACCACCCTCACTGGGGTTTCATTGTTTTAAACTGAACTTGTAGTATTCAGGATAGCTGTTGGACAAACCTGGAAACTGCGCTCCGTTTATCCACAGAACATATACAACCCAGGCAATAGAAGATTAAGACTCTCTCCCCTATCCTGCCTACACTCTGACCTTGAATGACTTCCAAGAAGTCAGTTCAACCTCCATGTCCATTTAATACTAAATCTCTCAGCTGATAATTCCCAAAAGGGTGCCTATTAGATGATGCAAATATAAGAGGAACTGGACTGAGACCATCAGGTCATTTTAATAGGCCACTGAACAGCCATCAAATGGGAATAACTGATTTAGTTCTGATTCGTAATAGTCACCTAGCACTAAAGGGTTCCCAAATATATTGCTAATCCCCTGACCTTATTTCTGGCACTGGCTTTAAAGACCAAAAGTTCTGGTACAGCCACAGAGCACATCATGTGAATTTGCTCCATGTTAAAACAGTCTCTGTGTATTTAGATGAGTCACAACAGGAACAGTATCACTATCAAATCTGAACCTCAAGTGGCAGGCAGTTACTTTACTGCTGTTTTAATATACATTATGGCAGTTGGAACATCTATAAACTATTTTTTCAAATTGAATATCTCATTTAAAAATGCTGCACTGGTAAGAGCAATATAGGGAGAACCTTAACAACAACCTGGCTCAGGATGTGAATGATCAAAAATGGAGTCATCCAACTCTGTGTTAGTGAGCTTAACTCAACCCAGGTCAGTGATTACAGGCCAGATCGGTGGTTACCTTATTATGACCATTTGGTGGTCTATGAGAAGTAAGTAGTCCCAGTGAAGCAGGCCTGTCTCACAGTGATTCCTTTGCTGGCCATAGCAGCAGTGAGAACAAGGGCTATATTCTCAGAAACACTCCTCAGAGGCCTAGCCTCTAGGTCATATTTGAGGTGGTCTTACAGGAAGCTCACACTGCTGGCTCCCCCATTCGGTGGCTAAATGTGTTTTTAAATTTATGCCAATTAAAGACACACAAAGCAGTGCAATATCTATCTACCTTGGAGTTTTCTATAGCCAGGTCTGCCAACAGGAGGGATAAAGAGGGGAGTTGCCCTGGGGCCCAGAGATTCAAAGGGGCCCAGAGCTCCCGGCCACCAGTGCCATTACTGTGGCAGTGGTGATAGCCTGTGCCCCTTTAAATTGTCATGGGAGTGCTAGAGTGCCACTCCGCAGAGCTCTAAAAGTTGGAGGCAGGGGTGCACTGTGGTCTGAATGGTGCTAATGGCTGACCACCCTCAGCCCCATTCCTTTCAAGAGCACAGAGCCCGTCCTCCCTCACACCTTGCCTCAGGGCCCACAGTGGCTGCTGGCCCCACTGTCTATAGCCTCTATCACTGTTGCATCTCATTGCTTTGTTAGCACTAAGGATGTTAAGGACTAGCAAATGCTTATTGGATAGTCAGTCGAATAGTTGACTAGTCGATCCCCCCCCCCTTGCTGCCTCCATCAGATAGAGGCAGCAAAGGCAGGGTAATGGGGTACTTCAAAGCTGCAGCACCACACAGCTGATCCCCAATCATCTGTGCAGCGCTGCCCCTTTGAAATGCCGAGGCGGCATTCAAAGGGAAGCATAGCACAGCTGATCCCCGGATCAGCTGTACGGCACTGTGCCTTTGAAACTCCATCTCGGCATTTCAAACCATCAGTGCCTTGTGGAGCCCAGGGTCCCCCGGTGACCCCAGACTCCACGTGGCATTTCAAAGCGGAAGCACACCATGAAGTCTGGGGTCAGCGGACCCCGGGCTCCATGCTGCACTTCTGCTTTGAAATGCACAAGAGCCCCTGCTGGGGACTCTTGTACATTTCAAAGCTGGCATGCTGCACACAGAGTTCAGCATTCCTCCTTTGAAATGTACAAGAGCCCAAGGGAGGAATGTGGAAGTGCCTATCGACTAGTCGAGTAGTTGATGGAAATTCCATCAACTACTGGACTAGTAAAATAACTGATAGTTAGCATCCCTAGTTAGCACATATAAAGTCTGCCTGATTTTCAATGACATATACAATACTGAAATGAGGTATTTATATGCTATTTATAGATAAACACTATTTTTCAAAAATTCACAATACTCTTCACTATTCTAGAATTTGAAGTGATACTGCCAAATGGAGTGGCTTCATCCTGATTGCGAAGTTCAGGCAGTCAAAATTTACAACAAAAACCAGAATAAATGGAAAATAGAGTCCTTTTGATATCATTAGGTGCATGTAAACAGACAAAGAGAGAGATGGTTTTCCTCTGCTATTGCTAATGCATCACAGTCAACAAATGCATTAAATTTTAGTACTGGAACTGATATTTCCTAAGGAATCATCGTAAACAAAGTCGCCAACTACAATATTTATAAAGGAGACACACTTATCTGTAAAGTAGTATGGGAGCCACTTGAAAAAACGATATAAGTGATTCCTATTTACTTCAATGGAGACAAATTAAAATCAGTGAGATTAACTCATATCATAGAGGAAGAAAATCCATTTCCTGGCTTCATGGTAAGTATTGAAAATGGAATTTTGTAAATCAAGTCCAATACTGCACAGAGATCTGGTTAGATTCCCAGCTTCTATTACTGGATGATCAGATCACAGCAATGACCCGTTTTTTGGGGTTTTTTTCACATTTGCTTTGATCCAAGAGATTTTTATTTCAAATGTGGACCTTGCTACCATTATCCACCATGAAGAATTTGTTAATTTCTGCTTTCTTGAAGAATTGGTATATGCTAATTGTTCAAAGGAATGATGTAGCAACCTCCATAGAACTTGGAGGCAGGAACACAGGCTGCAGGAAAGAAGAGCTTGGAGGAGGCACCAGGGGAAGCTGGGCTGTAAGCACATGGTTTGAATACTAGTTTTACTTGTAGCACATTTGTCAAAAGTTCTCTTATTAAAGAGCTAGATTAGTTTAATAAACCCGGAGTCCTCTCGTATAGCTACCCAGCATGCACTATACAAAACAAAGATCAAAGTTCCGTACTATACATAGTATTATTTGGCTGGAAAATCATGCAGACCAGTTTTCCTGTTTTTAACGGGATGAAACTATCATCGGTATTATAGCCTTTGTCATTTTGAGATAGGACTACTGCAGCATGCTCTCTATAGGGTAATATCGCAAAACCATCCAGAAACTGATACTGATGTAGAATATAGTGAGTGATATACTGTTCAAGAAGACTGTCCCTTTGCCTATATACAAAGTGCTCATATGGTCCACAATATCATAATATTTTAGTGTCTCATAAGAAGAGAACACCAATTCACTGACATCTGGAATGGCTCTGATAGTGCTGGTCAAAACTATCACTTTATTTATTTAAATAGTCAGTTATTTAGTTCATAGAATCATAGAACACTAGAACTGGAAGGGACCTCAAGAGATCATCAAGTTCAATCCCCTGCCCTCATGCTGGGACCAAGCATGGTCTATATCATTCCTGATAGATATCTGTCTACCTGCTCTTAAGTATCTCCAGAGTTGGAGATTCCACAACCTCCCTAGGCAATTTATGCCAGTGTTTAACCACCCTGCAGTTAGGAAGTTTTTTCTTATGTCCATCCTAAACCTCCCTTGCTGCAATTTAAGCCCATTGCTTCTTGTCCTATCCCCAGAGGCCAAAGAAAACTATTTTCCGCCCTCTTCCCTGTAACATCTTTTTAGATATCTGAAAACCGCTATCATGTCCCCTCTCAGTCTTCCCTTTTCCAAACTAAACAAGCCCAGTTTCCTAAGCCTTGCCTCGTAGCTCATGTTTTCTAGGCCTTTATTCATTTTTGTTGCTCTTCTCTGGACCTTCTCCAATTTCTCCACATCTTTCTTGAAATGTGATGCCCAGAACTGGACACAATACTCCAACTGAGGCCTAATCAGCGCAGAGCAGAGTGGAAGAATGACTTCTCGTGTCTTGCTCACAACACTCCTGTTAATGCATCCCAGAATCATGTTTGCTTTTTTTACAACAGTGTCACACTGTTGACTCATATTTAGCTTGTGGTCCACTATGACCCCTAGATCCCTTTCTGCAGTACTCCTTCCTGGACACACACTTCCTATTTTGTATGTGTGAAACAGATTGTTCATTCCTAAATGGAGTACTTTCTATTTGTCCTTATTAAACTTCATCCTATTTACCTCAGAACATTTCTCCAGTTTGTCCAGATCATTTTGAATTATGACCCTATCCTCCAAAGCACTTGCAACCCCTCTCAGTTTGGTATCATCTGCAAACTTAATAAGCGTACTTTCTAGGCCATCATCTAAATCATTGATGAAGATATTGAACAGAACCAGTCCCAAAACAGACCCCTGAAGAACCCCACTTTTATGCCCTTCCAGCATGACTGTGAACCATTAGTAACTACTTCCTGAGAGCAGTTATCCAGCCAGCTATGCACCCACCTTATAATAGTCCCATCTAAGTTGTATTTGCCTCGTTTATTGATAAGAAGGTCATGCAAGACTGTATCAAATCCCTTACTAAAGTCTACGTATACCAGGTCCACCACTTCTCCCTTATCCACAAGACTTGTTATCCTATCAAAGAGAGCTATCATATTGATTTGACCTTAATTGTTCTTTATAAATCCATGCTGGCTGTTACCTGTCCCCTTATTTTCTTCCAGATGTTTGCAGATGAATTCCTTAACTATCTGCTACATTATCTTTCCTGGCACAGAAGTTAAACTGACTGGTCTGTAGATTCCTGGGTTGTTC
Source organism: Pelochelys cantorii (assembly GCA_032595735.1). Taxonomy (NCBI): domain Eukaryota; kingdom Metazoa; phylum Chordata; order Testudines; family Trionychidae; genus Pelochelys; species Pelochelys cantorii. The sequence continues at coordinate 34,223,035 of CM064331.1, forward strand.
TTATTTCCCTTTTTATAGATGGGCACTATATTTGCCCTTTTCCAGTTTTCTGGAATCTCTCCCAACTTCCATGTTAGTTAGTTAGTTAGACAAAAATAACTTAGTCTCAATATAAGTACACCGGAGAACATTTTCCTGTAGGCTATATTTTTCAGTTTTCCCCTGAAAAACTGAAAATTGTTAATTCATTTTTCGTTCAGTTTTGACCCCATCCCCAATTTTCTTCTAGGGTTGCCAGGTGTCCGGTTTTCATCCGGACTGTCTGTTATTCAGGTCCCCCGTCCAGTAAAAAGAATAGAAAATACTGGTGGGGACAATTTTCCACTGCCACTTCTGGCGGGGGCAGAGTGAAGAGCTTGGGGCCACTTAAAGGCTCGGCGCCTTTTTTTTTTTCAACAGCTTTGGTCTCCCCCCCCCCTTTTTTTTTCTCAACAGAATTTTTTCCTGGGTTTTTTTTTTTTGGGGGGGGGGGGAGTGTTATGTATTTTTTGTTAAACTATCTGGCAACCCTATTTTCTTCTCCTCTTCATTTTTCCCACCTTTCCCCTTTTGAATTTTGGTTTTGACAATGACAAAAAGGAAAGAAATAAAAAAGGAAAGATGCTTTACAGTCAAAAAACAATGAGGAAAAACTTGTTTCCTCATAGTTCCATGTACTGGTTTAGTACTGGTGAGAGAGTCTCTCACTAAATCAGTATCAGCACTTTCTGAGGCACTTCCTGTGATTATCTAGAGGCTTCCATTCAAGTACTGACCCAGCTCAAGCCCGCTTAGCTTGTGAAAGCTGAAGAGATCATTGCCAAAAGTGATACAGCATATAAAAACACACAGAAAAACTGCATTTCACTTGCTGAAGACAACAGTGACAGCCTTTGACAAGGAGGCCTATGTTGCTCTTAAGAAAATAAAACACATGCACTTTGAAAATTCAAATAAGCATGTGTGATCAGATGCTAATTTAGCAACCATCAGAAAATTGACTTCAAATCATCTCTTTGTCACTGTAATCGATTAAAAGTCACATGAAAATTGATAACGTGGTTTTCTATGTGTGAGTGTGTGTGGCACAAACTCTCAAGAGCTCTATTGGCTTCATATATTGACTTTCTTCCAAATAAAGCTTTTTAGGACTACATTAATCAGTCCACTAATAAACTTAAAATGCAGTCTAATTACTGCAATAAGATGCATTAATGCATGTTGTGACTGTAGAATTTCATCCCAATAATTTTGCACTGGCATAAAACTCAAACCTAGATATAACCATAACACAGGACAATTATTTTGTTGTTGCTGTTCATGTAAGCAAGTAATTTTTTCTCTTGCTTTATTTTTCATTTACCATTTTTTACATTTATTTTATTTATTTCACTTCTGTTTTAGGGTCCCCAGTAATGTATGCACAACATCATTCTTCACTAGTTTGAAGCTCTTTTTAAAGTGTGGTTACATATGCATGTACCTTTGTTTTCCCACTAGTAGATCATTTTCTGCATGCAAGTGCAAATGCCACAGTGTACTGACCTCTGAGGAGCATGTAACCAATGGAGTACAAAAATGTTATGCAATGGAATTTGTATTAGTTATTAATTTTAGCATCATAATGCACATGAGCCCCTGATATGGACCAGGTGCTTGGTCCTGTACAAACACATAACAAAAAGACCCAAAGAGCTTACAGACTAAATATAAAAAAGAGACAACAGATGGATACAGACAGATGAGGTGTATGTATGGGAACTATGGAAGTCCAGTATGAAAGGCACAGGCTTCACATGGTATTCCGCCAAAAAAAGGCAGTCTGAATCATTAGGAAATAGTCAGGAATTACTTAGTTATCTGAAGAAGTAAGTGCTAAAACTGACATATCACAACATGAGCCGAACAGTGCTAATTCAGAAAATGGTGTCACCTTCTCATTCTCTGTTGTTTGTGAAAATGCAGACTTCATGACATGCTGTGCATGTTTTATTTACAAAGTATAGAAGCCAATCTCAATCCCAACCCAACACTCATGCCAGACTCAAACAGAATCACAGCCAGCTGCTTTTTTCAAGTAAAAGAGAGACTCTCCAAAGACTCACCATCCCAAACACCCTCAAGGTATAGTCAAACATTTGACTAGCCCAGAATTCATGCATAGGCAGAGCTGCAGAATTCTATGCAGGAGAGAAGATGAGTTTTCTCTTTGTGCTTATTTCACTGGGAGAAAACTTAAGTAGGCTCTGACAATATATTAGCATGTCTCTGGTCACATATGCTGGGGAAAGGAAGGAGAATGGAGGACAGCAGTGGGTGTAAAAGCTCAAGGGCAGATGTGGATTAGTGCTACCAATGCTGATTAGGACAGAGGAAAGAGATTTGCTGATACGATTGCCAACTTTCAGATTGTAGAAAACTGGACATCCTTGCCTCACTCCCTCCCATAAGTCCCAGCCTCACCTCTTCCCTGAGGCCCTGCCCCTGCTCACTCCATCCCTTCGCCGTCTGTCACTTGGTCTCCCTCACCCTCACTCATTTTCACTGGATTGGGCTAGGGGGTTGGGGTGCAGGAGGAGGTGAGGGCACCAACTGGGGTGCAGGTTCTGGGGTGGAACTAGTAATGAGGGGTTTGGAAGGGATTTAGAATGGGGATTTGGGCTGAAGGGTGGGCCCAGGAGGTTCAGAGTGTAGGAGGAGGCTCCAGGTTGGAACAGAGGGTTGGGTCTGAGAGGAGATGAGGGCTCCAGCTGGGGGTGGAGGCTCTGGAGTGAGGTCAGAAATGAGAGGGTTCAGAAAATGGAAGGGTACACTGGGCTGGGGCAGGAGGTTGGCGTTGAGGAGTGGGGCAGGGAGTGAGGGCTCTGGCTGGGAGTGCAGGATCTGGAGGCAGGCTGGGAATGAGAGGCTTGAGGTACAGGAGTGGGCTCAGGGCTGGGACATGCGGGGAGGTGTGAGGACTCTGGCTGGGGGATGTGTGATCTATTGTGAGGCTGGAGATGAGGGCTTTGAGGTGCAGGAGCGGGCTCCAGGCTGGGGCTGAGGGGTTTGAAGTGTGGGGCACAGGGTGCTAGCTCTGGGAAGTAATTTGAGTCTGGGAGGGGACTCTGATTGGGCAAGGGGGTTAAGGTGGGTTGAGGGCTCTGGCTGGAATTGGGGGCTCTGAAGTGGGACTTGGGATGAGAAGCCTGGGTGCAGAAAGGGAATCAGTGTTGGAGGTTGGGAGTATAGGAGGTGGGACAGGCTCTGGGCAACCCTTATCTTAGGTGGATCCTGAAAGCAGCCAGCATGACCTTTTGACTCCTCAGCATGTAGGGCCACCTGGGGGGGGGGCGGTGCTCCATGTGCTACCCCCACCCTGTGTGCCACCCCCATAGTCCGCATTGGCCAGAGCTGGCACTTGGGGTGGGGGCAGCCTACCATAGCCCCTCTGAACTACCAACTGGAATTTCAATGGCCTGGTCAACAGTGCTGACCCGAGCCACCAGGGTCCCTTTTTGACCAGGGTTTCTGGTGGAAAACTGTATGCCTGGCAGCCCTATCTGCAGATGAAAGAGGCTCCAGAGACAGATGGTGGAAGTGAGGAAATGCAGAGCTGGGAGGGTGAGAAGGAGGCTCATGCAGCTGTCAAGGGAAACGGATTTGCACTGCTGAAGTTCTGACAACAAACAGTAAGATTGCAGAGGATGTGCGACAAGAACTGGTCTGCTGCTGCTGTTGGAGGTGCTGGTGGTCAAAGGTCATCTCTGGTTCTATAGCAAATATAAGACTATCCTGTCACCAGAAATAATTCCCAAAGAATTATACAGAAAGAAAGAACACGTCCATTTGACACTGGAAAGAAAAGCTTATTTACAACTAATACTGATCATTCTTGTGAAAATAAGATCCTGCAAAGCTGCCAAGATTGGCAAGATCTGTGGCAATATTTACAATGGCTGAAATTCACTCTACCTCAGAGTGCAAGCACAACAACTACACAATTCCGTCAGATCCCTTTCAGACTCGTCTTCGCCATCATGCCTATACAATACTTTACAATGGCTAGTTCACTGGTGTGCTGATAAGACGGTTTGTTGTGCTGATCAGTAGTATGGTCTCTTTGTTTCCATCTGCTGTTCTATGTCCCTTTGTCATCTCTTGTCTTATACTTAGGCCTGGTCTGTACTACAGAGATAGGTCAATGTAAGGCAGCTAATGTCAAGCTAATTCTGTAAAATATAGCTTCTACCGCTATAACTTACCCACACTGACTTAATAACCCTACCTCCACAAGAAGGGTAGCACTTAGGTCATTGTTGTTAGGTTGACAAGTGTCAATATAGACACCATGTTACTACCGTTGACTGCTACTGCCTTTCAGAAGCCATCCCACTATGCCCCACACAGACCGTAAATTTGGTACAAGTGCTCCTGGTGAGGACATGCACTGCCGACACTACTAGTGTAATGTGGACACGGAAAAGTGCTTTAATTACGTTGATGGCGTAATTACACAGATGAAACTTAGGTTGACTGAATTTTGTAGTGGAGACTAGTAAGCTCTTTTGGGCAGGGACCATCTTTTTGTTCTAGGATTACACAGCATTTAGCATAGTGGGGTCGTGGTTCATCACTAGGGCTCATATGTGCTTCTGTAATACAAATAGAAAATAATGACACCACTTTAGTTTCACTTAAGCCCTCAAAATAGTGCTTACATGAGACTGACACTGTGCACAGGCCTCATACTGACCCATGCTGCACCAGGATGCACTTTCCCTAATAGACAGAACTCTGTATACAGCAGTTCACTAGAGCAGCTGCATTGAGCTCACCAGCACTTTGACATTTCTGCAGCAGTTTTGAGGAAATTCAGAAGCAGAAGTTGTTATTGAATTAGATGCATAAGCAAACAATGCTATCAGTAGAGCATTCTCGTGCTATTTTATTAGATACTGAATTCAGTGCAGATTAGGAATGTTTTTCTGTTTATAATTTGCCGTCCCCAACATTTCCAATGTACCACAAGAACTTGTATTGGCTAACAACTTTATGAGTGCTTGGAAGAAACTGTTTTGGAAAACATGGAGATTTTCCACTAGATAGCAGATAGTTGAGGCTTTAGGCAACCACAGGAAATGGCTTGGGTTTCAGCATACAAAAGGCCATTAGATCATCTTGCGTTATGGCTGGAAAGCACCTCATCTTTCCTCTCCACTTAGGGACTGGGACAGAAGCACTTTGACATTTTTGGTAGATCTTGAAAACTTAGTTCCCACCTCTATTACCTTAACAACAAGCATCTCCCCCAACTATCTGCCCCTGATGATGAATAAACACATTAGTGGTTTTTTCCGCAGTGAAATGGGTTTTGCACATGTAAATTGTATCACCTGCTCATACAAGTGATGCAACCTGGGCAGAATATAATTCCTGTATCCATGTTTAAATTTGTGCTGTCCTTTATCTTGGCGCTTAACAGTTATTATTCAGCATTTCAAGTACCATCTGTGCTGCTGATAAGTAAATATCTTCAAGTATAGTGGAACCAGATTTTCTGAAGTTATACTTTCTAGCAGATACAGTCAACATCAGAAATACATTCTCTGTGGATATTAATAGGTATTCAGCCGGGTTTTTTCCACACACACTGGTGTATTCAAAATGTGTATAACAAAATGACACAATAGAAATCACCACACACAAGCTATGAGGAAGAAGTAATTTCAATTCAAACAGTGCATCCTCTTTCTGGGTCAAATTCAGATCTGGCTTATGTGCATCCAACTCCTTTACACAAGGAATGAATATATTTCCTATACTTCTATCTGTAGTCTGAGATAAATACCCTGAAAATGAGAAAAAATGCCTGCAAATGCAATGCCTAAATAGTTCAACATCTGACATCACAATTTAATTTTAATATCTGGTGATGTGTAAGTATAATGACTGATGGCTACAAGATACACGAAGCTGATTGTTCTGAGGTTCCCACTGAGAACTTAAACTTGTCAAAGTGACACATGGGAATAGATCAAGTGCCACATAAACAAGATCTTCCCTGGCCACTGTTATAGCGTAAATGTCAGCATGGAACTAGAGTATGTGAAAAATATTTTAACAGAAGTTTTCTTCTTTTTTAAAATCAATCATTAACAACTGTTTGCTAATATGTCATGCTTTCTTCTCAAATAATGTCATGGGTGTTAAAAGACCAGAGTCGGTGATTTATTTATTCCTAGAGGGAGTAAACCATGCACAAATCTCAGTGCTGCAGACTTGCATAAATACTGTGAAATGATATATTTTAGGAAAAAAATAATGCAATCCACAGGAATGGTATGTAGGGAAGCAGCAGATAGCAACTAATATTTTCTGGGAAGCAAGTTATTGAGTGTTTCCAGTGAGAAAACAAACAGAGATGAGGGAAAGAGAGAACAGGAATTTCCTTTAATTTTCCATCGCTCTCTCCCCCCCTCCAAAAAATGTATTACTGCAGTAGTGCCCATAATATACTAGGCACTGATACATAAACAAGGCAAACAATTAATATAAATGAATGAGAATGGGCATAAGAAAGGTTTAGGATGTCTGGGAGTGGTGGGACAATGTGGACCAATAATCAAGCCAAGAAAATAAATGAGAAATTAGAGTATAATTAGATCAAGTTTAAGGGTTGAGTGGATATGATGTCAGAGACTGTGAAAGGCACAGTGTAGGGAACAGAGAGGCTGGAAGGCCATGACTTTCCCCTGCACTCTCAGTTTTCCCTCCAGAAAAATATAGTGTAGTGATCAAGATACAGAATCTCACTGTGTAAACAAGTCCCAGAAGTTGCTAATGTTCACAGGTAGACCAGAGAGAGCATAACAAAGAGCCCGCTAAGCAACCATGATGTTGTCTCCATTGTCCTTTTTCTCCCTTCTCATCTTGAGTTAGAGATCTACAAAGTTTAATTACAAACTAGAGACGTGTGCAATTCTATTAGCAAGCCTCAAGCACTGGCATTATTTAAGCTTGAGCTCTGAATCCAGTTACTAAGACATTGCCAACTGACTCAGATTCTGAGCCTCTCTTCCATGCAGGTCCGTTTGGCCTGAAAATAGCATACATATACACTGGCTTGAGTTTAACAAGAAGCATTAATTTGGGTCAGTGAACTACCACTAATTGAATTCTAATAGATGTCACCATAACTCAAGTGCTCTAGCTCTTTCAAGCAAAATGGCAGCAGACTACAGCAAGCTCCTCTGCTGCAGCCTCTGAGAGGAATACAGTTTGTCCTTCAACAATGTTAGCTTCCTTCTCTTCCAGCTCCCACGACCGTTCAGTCTGACTGAAAAGCAAATGAGATGCTTGATTGGTGACTTCCTCCAAAGAGCTTTAAGGGCAGCCTGTATACTTAAAACTGCAGCTTTCACTTTAAAAGCATATCAGACGTCTGGGTCCCACACACATTTATGCCTACCATTTTGAATTCCCTCTGCTGTAAAATGACTTCTCTGTGACTGTTTGCAGCATTAAAAGCTCCATTTTACTTTTTAAATTACCTTTTGAGCACAGATTCTAGGACACTAATATTCTATAGTTCTCACCACAATCAAATATCCACCCCCATAAAAGAAACAGAAGTACTGCTCTGTTCAAAAGGAAAAGTGTAGTTTATTCTATCTGAAACAAGCCTATCACAACTCACACTGGCTTAGCCAGAGGAAGGCTCCCTTTTAGCTCATCTACTGCTGCTAAATTTGCTGTCAATGGACCATGAGGGTACCTGTTTGCACTTAGGCTGAGCTGAAGTGCAGAGCACAAACATAATGGGCCTGATTTTCCACTGCCTTGCACCTAGTGTAGTGCTTCAGACCTGTGCCAAATGGATGTGAAATGCTGCCAAATCAGAATGACGGTCTTTTTCACAGTTACACCGGTAAATACACAAAATGCAAAATCCAGCCCAGTGACTCCTACCCCTGCCTAGATTAAGTCTTCCTCAGTATCTGTGACCAGTATGTAACAGACCACACTATTCCTAAAAGTATTTTAAAGTGACTTCTGGAATGCAAATCTAAGGCTACATCTGCAGTTGGAACAGGGGTTTGACTCCCAGAATGAGCAGACATACTTGTAGCTCTCCACAAGCTAGTGCACTAAAAACAGTAACATGAATATGGTAGCATTGGCATGGACTAGACACCCAACTACATATCCACATACATGCACCACTCATGCTGCTGTATCTGCAGTGCTGTTTTTAGCTCTCTAACTTGGTGAGAGCTTGTGCAAATATGTTTGCTTAAGCTGGGAATCACACACCCATCTCCAAGTGCAGATGTAGCCTATGTGATTTCTGAAACTGAGATGGCAAACATAGTCACTGCTCAGTAACATGGGTCAGCACATTTGAAAACCAGGCCACTTATAGGCCAAAAAGACAAAAGGATTCGGGAGCCCAATTTTCACTTCTGAAAACTATCACCTTTCTTTTTAACTTGAGCATCCAAAGAAAAATATTGAGGAACAGTGTGTAAGGGGGGGTCCATTATGCAAGTGAGCCAGTAGACTATGCTGTACTGGCAAGTTATTTTTAGCCAGTCCAATGTATCAGAAAGACCTCGTGCCAGTCATCCCTAGGGTTGCCAGGTGTCCGGTATTTACCCGGACAGTCCGGTATTTTTGCCTCCTGTCCGGTAAAAAAATTCAGAGAATACCAGACACCTGAGATGTCCGGTATTTTCTGAATTTTTCCTTGGCCAGGAGGCGAAAATACCAGGCACCTGGCAACCCTACAAACACTCAGCGCCTGGCCTCCCCCCAATCCCCTCCTGGCTCCCAACAACCCCAGCCCCCATGCTTACCTGGTTCCCCAAGGCTGCCGGCACAAAATGGCTGCCGGCCAAAAGACCTAGGGGAATGTTTCCCCTGGGTCTTAGTGCTCAACCGCTCCCCTGTTCCTATCCCTGCACTCACACTTAAAGGGGACATGCTGTTTTAATGCTGTTTTATTTTAATTTTTTTTTTTGGCTTAATAAGTCCTTGGAGTCCTTTTTTTTTGCTCAACAACTTTGGTCCCCCCCCTTCAACAGAATTTTTTCCAGGTGTTTTTTTTTGGGGGGGAGGTGTTCGGTATTTTTGTTTCAAGCATCTGGCAACCCTGGTCATCCCCATGTGGGAGTTCTGCTCCTTTTCCCACTGCTTCTCCTAGCTCTGCCCTCCGCCTCTGTACAAAGAGAAATGGCAGCTCTGTAGAAGAGCAGAGGAAGGGGCTAGGAATTTTGGTCCTTTCCCCACTGGGATGGGTGGTGGGAAAAGGAGCAGAACTCTCAGCCCCATCCCCCAGTCTCTCCACAGAGGTCTGGGAATCCCACGCTGGAGGCGGGGCAGAGTTATGTGAGGGTCATTTGGGGAAGTCATATGCCCTCACCCTTAGCTGGTGTGTCCTCCCCTCCCATACCAGTAAGAACTTTTGTTTACTTGCATCACTGGGGAAGTGGGTTAAAAGAGACCCTGCAGAATACAGCTGGAACGCTCTGCTGTAGATCTTAACCACATACTGTGTAGTGGCTTAGCAGAGGATTGTAACATTTTAAACAAACTCTAACCAAATATCTGATTTTAGAATTTAGCCCTCAGTTTGCTTCAACAGGCAGACCCCTGCGTACACTGCAGCATACTCAAGCTACACATGTCACTAGCAGAAAAGTCTTCCTGGTAACATGCAATAAAGTGATTCCTGAAATGGCACTGTGAGTCATTCCCAGTGAGAGACATTCAGTTAAACATGGCATGTCTTACTTGTTTATACTTTGATACTGGCTTTAGGTTTTGCAATGAGCATCAGGACTATATTAATACTATATTGGATCTGAACTCAACCACAACTTTTGGATCCCGTGAACAACAGGCAGCTTGTGCTGCACTTATCAAGCATGCCAAAGTCACACAGTTCTTAGCATTTGCTTCTCTACAGGTCACGTTATCACATATTCTTAGGACTGGAAGGGGATAGCTTGGACTCACGGTACATCCCTTCCATAAGCCCCATGCAAGAATCATTTGGCCAACTGGAAACAATCATTTGTGTTCTGTGATACATGCTGCTCACTGGCTTACTATTACATTACATTACTACTAGATGGCTCTTTGAAGCTTAAGGATCTAACCTTGATCTCCACATTCCCAATATTTATTCCATTGCATGGACCGGTGTGCAGAAATTGGAAACATTGTACTGCTCTCCGTTTTCATTAGGAAATCTGTCTGAGCACTTCAGCCAAGGGGTAAGTGTTTTATGGTCAAGGGCTAAGTGCTTTAACCACACAATGCTATAGAATCAAGGACATGTTGGGCTGGAAGGGATCTCAGGTCAAACTCTGTTGACTATAACAGAGTTTAAAGAGAAGCTAGATAATTTCATGGAGGTTAGGTCCATAAAAGGCTATTAGCCAGGGGATAGAAATGGTGTCCCTGGCCTCTGTTTGTCAGAGGCTGGAGAGGGATGGCAGGAGACAAATCGCTTGATCATTGTCTTTGGTCCACCCTCTCTGGGGCACCTGGTGCTGGCCACTGTCGGCAGACAGGCTACTGGGCTAGATGGACCTTTGGTCTGACCCAGTACGGCCATTCTTATGTTCTTATGAGACAGGACCAAGTAAATCCAGACCATTACTGACAGGTGATTGTCCCAACTTGTTCTTAAAAATCTCCAGTGATGAGAATTCCACAGTCCTCTCTGAAACCTGTTCCAGTGCTTAGTTACCCTCACAGTTAAAAAGCTTTCCCCTGATATCTATCCTAATTGTCTTTGCTTCAGATTAAGCCATTTACATCTTCTCCTATCTTCATCTAGCCCAGTATCCTGTCTTCCAACAGTGGCCAATGCCAGATGTCCCAGAGGGAGTGAACAGAACAGGTAATCATCAAGTGATCCTTCCCCCATCACCCATTCCCACCCTCTGACAAACAGAGGCTAGGGACATAATTCCTGGCTAATAGCCATTGATGGACCTAACCTCCTAACCTCCTATCTAGCTCTTTTTTGAACTCTGTTAAAATCTTAGGCTTCACCAAATCTTCTGGCAAGGAGTTCCACAGGCTGACTGTGCACTGTGTGAAAAAAAACCAACCTTTTGTTTGTTTAAACCTGCTACCTATTAATTTCATTTGGTGCCCTCTAGTTCTTATGTTATGGGAACAATAACTTTTCCTTATTCACTTTCTCCATACCTATCATGATTTTATAGACCTCTATCTTATCCCCCCTTAGTCTCCTCTTTTCTAAGCTGAAAAGTCCAAGTCTTTTTATTACAACTTAACTCTTGTCTTTATTGAATTACATCTTACTAAGTTCAGCCCAATTTTCTAATTTGTCAAGGTCATTTTGAAGTGTCATCATATTCTCCATACTGCTTGCAAACCCTCCCAGCTTGATATTATCTGTTTATTTTATAAGCATCCCACCACCCATTAATGAAAATAGTGACTATTAATAGACCCAGGACTGATCCCTTCAGGCTCTACTAGATATGCCCTTCCCTAGTTGGACAGCAAATCAGTGAATATGGTCTTTCAAACAATTGTGCACCCACCTTTCAGTAATTTAATCTAAACCACATCTCCCTACTTTACTAATGAGCATGTCACATGGGACTGTGTCAAAAGCCTAACTTAACTCAACATATATCACATCTACAGCTTCCTTTTTTCCGCTGAGCAGTAACTCAAAAAAAGAAATTAGTTTGGTTTGGCGTGATTTGTTCTTATCAGATCTATGCTGTCTGTTACTTATAACCATATTATCCTCTAGATCAGGCGTGGAAAATAATTTTTGATGGAGGAACTACTCCGAGATTTTGGAAAGTGGTCGAGGACCGCACTCCTCCATGCTATTAATGGAGGAGGTGTGGGGTCTGGGATGGAGGTTTGGTGCAGAAGGGAGCTTGGGATAAGGGATTGGGGTGCAGGAAAGTGGGGTCTGGGAGGGAGTTTGGGTGAAGGAGGAAGTAGTGACTTAGGGCAGGGGGTTGGGGTGCAAGGTTTTGGAATGTGACCTAGGGCAGGAGGGGGATTGTGACCTAGGGCAGGGGATTGGGGTGCAGGGGGTTGGTTTGTGATATAGCTTGTCTCAGCTTGACAAAGCCCTGGCTGGGTTGATTTAGTTGGGATTGGTCCTGCCTAGAGCAGGGGCTGGACTTGATGACCTTCTTTGGTCTCTTCCAGCTCTACGGTTCTATGATTCTATGATAGCAGAGGGGACTGGGGTGCAGGAGTTTGGGTTGTGACCTAGGGTAGGAGAGGATTGTGATCTGGGGCAGGAGAATGGGGTGCCAGATCTGGGAGGGGGTATGGGTACAGAAGGGGAGCAGAGGGTTTGGGTATGTTGAGTGGGGGGGCAGAGGGTTCAGGAAAGAAGGGGCAGGCTCTGGCCAGGAGACTTACCAGCCAGCAGCCCAACCAGCCTGACTGCCTGCAGAGCTAAATACTTGCAGAGTTTAAAACCCCTGCCTGCCTGGCCATGCGCTTGTGTGAATAACTGAGACGGAAGACAGAAGGATGTATTGCTTCATGTGCTACATGTTACTCAAACAGACAGCTCCCATTGGCCAGTTTCTGGTCAGAAACTGGCCAATGGGACTGTGCTGGGGGCGGCGACAGCACCTGAAGACTTCCCCCCCTGCCCCTCCAAGATAAGTTTGAAAGACAAATGGCCTGGCAGCCACTTTTCTGAGCAGTGTGTAGGGCTGCGGCACAAGCAGAGAAGCCTGCCTGGGGCTCCCCGCTGCGTCTATGGGCTGGATCCGGTGGCTTGGCAATCCGGACCCAGCTCATGGGCTGTATTTTGGCTAGGCCTGCTCTAGGTGCTTATAGATTGATTGTTTACTAATTTTTTCAGTATTTTTCCAGGTATCAAAATTAGGTTAACTGCTCTATAATTCCTTTTTGTTCTCCTTTTAAAAAATGGGTACTATGTTTACCCTTCTTTCCATCCTGTGGGACCTTACCCTTTTTCCATAAGTTCTCAAAAGCAATTGTTAACAATGCCATTCAATGGATATTTCCTACTTGTTCATAACCACACAATGAAAGATAATAGAGATTAAAAGAATCCTCTAGGTTTTCTAATCTAAACTATTCTCCACCTGTACTAACATATTCCTACTGTAATCTCGTAAGTGTTTCATCTGTTTTTCTAGCACTAGCACTGTTCCCATAATCACTTCCTTCGGCACATTATTCCATTGCTTACGTGATTTATAGTAACTCTAAATATGGTGCACTTCCTTTCATATCTGCTTAACATAGCAAGAATATTGGAGAAAAAACAAGCCTGTCTATGCTGCCCCAGATATCTTTTATGTCCTCTTTGAAATACAAGCTTTCCTGTGGAAAAGGAATGCCACCAAATTCTGCAGCAGCAGGGTGTTAAATTATAGACACTCTTTCCTAAGTCATTGCCAATTTTGTATTAATAGTTTTATCTCTTCTATCCCTAAACCCTGTTGTCTCTTTGCTTGACTATGCATTCTCTTAATCTCTCGTCATATATCACACCCAGTAATTGATTCAGAATCATATTCCCTTCTTCCCCAGCTTCACTCTTCTTATTCCTTCCACTTAAACTTTCTTGTCCATTTTATAATAAATAGCTCTCAAACAACTGCATGTTTGACCTTACCACTGACATGCACAGAGGAATTTTATCACTGTTCCTCTTGTTTACATATACTCTATATTGTTTCATCTCTCCGTAGAACATTCACTTGTCAGAAATACATCATACGTTAGTGCACATATAATTGTTGCCCATTGTCCCCACTGGGGACATCTCCGATTTGCTGCAGTAAATGCAGAATGAGATGTAAAATCAAGGTCTTGACTATTTGTAACCATGAAAGATTTCTGGGTACTCTTCCGAAAAGCAGGAGTGTTAAATAGGTTCTTGAACCCATTCTAACTTCCCTAAATCTCACTATTATTTGTTGCTTTTGCCCTAAATGATAGTGCACAGTTGCTGGGTGCTGTTGATTAGCTGCCACGTTCTACACTAGAGATGGTGGCATTTCAGGATAAACTAATCCCTGCATGCAGTTTGCAAATTAGTCTATTTAATTTGTAAAGCACATTGGGATTCCTTGTGATGAAGATGCTACATGTATGTACAAAATATCACTATTGTTGTTATTTTCTTACCAGCATTCTTCCATTTTGCAGTTGGTATTTTTCTTCCTTAGTGTATGACCTTCTAGTTTATCTAAATTAAATCTCATCTAGTTAATTTTTCCACAGTTCTTTAAACTCTCAAGCCCCATGTGTTATCTCCCTCTGTCTTCCACTGTATTTGTGATCCCTCTTAATTTGGTGTCATCTGCAAATTGTTTTACTGTGTGTATATTGTTAAAGAAAGTATTAAATAATCATGCAACCAATACTGACCATGTGGAACCCCTCTTTGTATTCTTCCTAAACTGATGTTGTACCATTTATAATCATGGTACAAGAGGACATAAGTAGATATAATAGTCTGCAATTAAGCAAAGGAAAATACAGGCTATCAATAAAAACTTTTGGACAGTGAATTCTATAAGTCTGTGGAATCCTGTCCCAAAGGAAGAGCTTGCTGTGCCACTGTTTAATCATAAAATACTAAGTAATAATAATAATAATAATGCTTAGGAGATGCAATATGTAGTGCCCAGCATATACACAGATATTCAACAAAATATATCTAATTTTAGAGATATTTAGAACTTTGCTAGATGAATTATTCAAAAATATATTTTATTTTATCTTTAGACTCCTACAACATGACTCAGGGTGCACATATTCCTAGAACAAACCTACACTGGCAGGGGGATGCAAAGATGAGTTATTATTAGGAGAAGAGGGCATGATGACCTAACATTCTCCAGTGTCTGAGTTTCTATGCCCCTCACTTACCCCTCATAAACAATTTCCATAGCCATGTAAGCCAGGTCATTAATGTGGGAAATATAATTTTCCTAGTGGCCAAAACTGGTCTTTGTGCTCCATAGATGCAACTCCCACTGGTTTTTTTTACTCCATACAAATCACAAGTTTAATTCTGGCAAAACCAGGTAAGGTCATAGCCCTTTTCCTTGTGAACACAATCTTGAGAGTCGGTGTTGCAAGCGTGCCATTGGGATTTTTCTCAAAAGCATCAGTTATTCCTTGTCTCTGCTACAGTCACTAGGGGTCAATCTGTTGTGTGCAAAACAGATCGCCTTTGAGCCAGCCAGAACAATGCACATGTGTAGCAGGGTTCTCCCAAACTGCTGCTGACATTAGGGCCAATTCAAGGCCCTTAGCTGCCTGCCAGCAGCTGAGAGAACTTCTCTGCTGAGCACTCAGAGGGTATGTCTACACTGCAATAAAATCTCCGTGGCTGGTCCTGGTGAACTGTCTCAGCTCATGAGGAGGGTTCCAGAATCTAGGTTCCAGCCAAGTCCAAAAATCTACACTTCAGTTTTACAGCCCCACAGCTGAAGCCCAACTCTGCTGACCTAAAGCCATGGGTGTTTTACTGCAGCATAGACATACCCATGTGGTCCATGGCTGCAGGGATCAGCAGCTAAATAGCATGAGGCTTACTATGGTCTACTATGGTGGCTCATGACATTCTAGCCCCAACCCTGCAAAGCACGTAAGCACATACTGAACTTTAAACACTAGAGTATTCCAGTGACTTCAGTGCTTAAATGTTTTGCTGGATCAGGGCCAACGTGCTCAGCACCTTGCAGGGTCAAGCTCTGACAGTGATTCTACTTGAAGCTTTAGTCAAATCACTTGGGAGACTGATTTACAGAGGTTCTAAGCACTCACAACTCCATTTGAAGTCACAGGGAGCTGGGGCCTCTGTTTTCCCATTCTATTAAAGTGGGGAGGATAAGAATTATCTATCTCCTGGGGTTATTTTGATAATTTCTTAGTACACATTTGCCCTCAGTTGGAGAGAGTAGGTATTCCATATAATTATTACACAGAGAGAGGGGAATGGAGCCTAGATGGGAATGATTAGGACAGAAAGATAGCATTGTGGAGAACCGAAGGGAAAAGCAGGGGTATGGAAAAGCTAACATGGGTGAGACAACAGGGAAGCTCAATATCAGAGAGGGTAAGCATTAATGAGAAGGAATGAGAATGGAAGAGAGGCTGGATTTTCCAATAATTTAAACAAAAATAACCAATGCTAGCTAGAAATGACCAAAAGAAAATGACCCTGGATCCATGTTTTCTCCACCTGGGAGCCATGGCCTCCTTAACTCACACAATTCCAAACTCAACTGCTACAGCTAGAAAGAGTATAGGAGTGGTCTGTGTGTGAAGCCCTCCCAGGCACAGATCTGAAAGGAAACACCAGGTGGTTTCAGTGACTGGTATTCACAAGACACTGAGGTGGCAGTTTCTCAAGCTAAAAACAGCTGAGGAGAAGAAGTGGCTTTGAGAACATGAGTGAACTACTGAATACCCTGACGATTCTTAAACATACTGTCTTCCCCCTCGAAGCGTGTGTGCGGGCACGCGCACACATACACACACACTCTTTGCCCCTTCTTCGGTAACCTCAGCGAAACTCCTTCAAGCACTCCTTCAAGAACTGTTTTCAGTAACAGCTGAGACAGTTTCATAAATGTTACATTTTTATGTCAGGGCAGAGGCAGATAAATAGTTGAGTTGTGGGAGGAAAAGATTTCATTGGTTATAAAAACACAGGACCAGTTCTTAGCTAGTATAAATCAGTGTAGCTCAGTTATTCCAATTTATATCAGGAGAGAATCTGGTTTGGATATTAGACTAAGGGCTTGTCTACACAACTGGGTAATGCGCTATATAGAAATGTGATTTCTAAAACACATTAATATGTTGCACATTAACTGGTCAGAGTAGAAGCTACTGATGTGAAGTTGTGCTTTTTGAAACAGTAGTATAGTAAACCACACTTGGGATCCTTTAGCACATACCAGGGGGTCCAGATGAACTAATTAAGGCATTTTAGTATACTTTAAAAATCACATCCTTGAGGCAGGCATTGCCCCACAATGTAGGCAAGTGACAAGAGGACACTTGCATTTCACCATCATTCCTTGCAACTTTGACCCCTTTGCATACATATCCTTCCACTTTTCCCCAATGGATATGGCTATATGCCGCCAGTTTCTGTGACTGGTATGTATCAGTAAGCAGCAGGTTAAAGGGGCGGGGCAGAGGCTTTAGGCACCTTCAGTGCTGTTATCTGGAACTCCCTTGAATGTCACAGAATTTAAACAATAGTGATTCCCTGCTCCTCAATAAACTCTGCTTTATTTTATTCTGAATGTCTCTCGAACCACATCACAATATTTTAAAAGTCACCCACTGTGTATGGCCTTTTGCAAAGAAGACATTCAAGCACTTCTATTTATTAGAGGAGGTTCCCTAGAAGTGTGATAAATTCACCAAATTTAAGAATTAAAGCCACATTAGAAGGCATTGATTTTCTTAAAATAAGATGAGACTCTGTGGGCGCTGGAGTTGAGGTAGTGAGCTGAGCAGACACAGCATGGTTCTGGCGAGGTGGCACATTTGGGGAATTACTCCTCCAATAGGAAAAAAATTGTTTTAATTAGGTTGGTTCGTGGTTCTGAAAGCAATGTGCTGTGCATTTGGGGGAAGAGGGGATTGTAAACAGTTTGTGCTCTGAGCTTGAGCCACAGCATAGAGAAAACTTGCACTCCTGGCTCAAATTCCAGAAGAGTCTTCACAGAATTCAATCTGGGAGGAGAAATGGGAGGTAGCAATTATGCAATGATCCTCTGACTATTCTGAACTGCTTGTAAAAATCAGGTGAGCTTTTGTTCTCCTGGACTAGGGAAAAGATGCTCGGAAGAGGATAACAAGCAATTATGGAAGGAAAAACATCCAACAACAAAACTGACTGAAAATAATAAAATTAAAAAGTGAGTTAGAAAGGTTTTGTCATTTCTGTCTGAGATCATGTTGGGGAGGCTGAACTCAATTTTATTGAGAAATCAATTCTAATTTGGCACTCCATGCAGTGTCTGGCAGAGGACACTGGTAACAGTCTCCATTGAAATCTGCCAGCTAATTTACTTCTGCTGACTACACTAACAAACAGAAGCAGGAAAAAGTCTTGTAGTAGAGATGACATTTCCCACTGAATATATCATGCTAATGTAGGTTCTGAATCCTCCTACACTTGCTTTATAGATAAACACTCAGTTTGCAGAGGAAAAGATTGCCCAGGATAAAGTGGGATGAGCAAAGGGCTAAAGGTCAGAAGTACAATATGTGTCCTAGGGACTGGGCCTGCAAGTTCCAAGTTTAGCTAGAGGGAAAAACTTGGAAGCAGATTCCTCTGTCAGCGTTTATAAAAGTTTAACACCATCTGTTCTCCAATTAAACTGATCATTGAAGTCCAGCACCAGCAAGTTTTACAGACACCAAGTCCTGCTATTGATTGTCAAAAGAAAAAAAAAGCTTTTAAAGGATTGTGAATTATTGAAGAAAATGTGTCTGTAGATGTTTCAGAAATGTACTGCATAAAATTTATCATGAGTTACGTGTCTGGGAGCACAAAATGTGCCGTTTAATGCTATGCTTTACTGACCTTTAAGCAATGGCAGCTGTCCTAACTGTATTCTCAGCCTATGTGTATTCACTCAGAATTCATACAAAGTATCATTTATTTTTGTGAGGTTTGTGCCACTAAAGATTTTACATGCACTGAAAAGCTATTGCTGGGTGCATTGTTCGTAACAAAAGGAAGGAACTATTTCCAAATGTCAATATAAACAAGAAGAAAAAAGTTTTCAGACTTCACATTTACCCAATACATTTAACTGTCAAGAAGCCTGATTTTTTCATGAAATAGTTCTTTTGTGCGTGTGTGTGTGTGCATAGCAGACAAAATGTTTTTATTTCTTTAACTTACCCATTGTCTTTTTCTTAGTTCCTATTAAAGCACCGTGCCCCCATCTCAGGCACAGCAAGATGTTCTTTTTTCGGGAAGATTTCCCTCTACAGTCAAGTAATATCAATACAAAACTCCCAAGTTTGTAAGTGTACAATGACTTACATTTCCACACTCCATTTATAAACCAGGTTCAATAGTCCATAAGGACCCAGTTTCTCCCTCTCAGCAGTATTCTTCAAGTCTTTACAAGGATCCATTTTCCCACCCTTATTCCCAGCAGTCAGTTAAATCTAGGGCAACATGGCCTAAAATTACTATTTTCCTCAAAATCCTATAAAACCTACAGCCAACTGCAATTCTGCCTTATTGCACAGCTATCACTTGAACAATATTGTGAGTATGCCTACAAATGCTTAGCTACTATTGTACCCTCTTGCACCTTCTGGATCCCTGTGCTGGGTGCACCCAAAAATATGCTTTTACTTAGTCTTATGAATATGTCTGTCATAAATCTATGGACTTTTGACCTAAGAAGGCATCTAAGAACTTGAATTTGAAATGACTGAACTTTATCTCTTAGCAAAGCAATAGGGTAAAACATGGCTGCAACATTGTTTTAAATAATTCATGTTCCACTCTAATGCTGTTTTCCTTTGTATTACTGCAGATAGGATTCTTAAAAAGATTTTCTCAAATTGTTTATTATAGGAATAACTACACTTTCTCCTCTATTTTAACAGTGTTTGACCCATAATGTTGCCTGCAGATAATATATTAGGGAAACAGATAAAGTAACTGTATAGATTGTATAGCAATATCTAGGCTGTTAAACAGAAAACCTGTGGTTGAGGTTTGAATTCACTATTGCTGATAATTTTGTTTGCTGCCTTTTGATTTTGTTGTTGTTGTCTGCTTTCTATCTGGCTGCTGCCTGTATTCATTTTGACATTTGTACAATGCTGCAAATAAAACTTAAACACTTTCACATTCATCTTTAATTCAGCTCTCTGAGGAAGAAACAGACTTGCATGAATAAAGCATAGAAATACAGCCTTAAAACTTAAGCTTCCTATTGATTGTGATTTTGTGTCGCAACTCCTAAGTTTTTCCAACAGGCAGTGATGTTGTAATGGATTTATTTTTTTCCTGGCAGTGTTTTTACTTCTACATAGGGTCCAGCTGAATACAGAAAAACCTCCAACTGAAATGAGCATGTTAGAGGCCCATGACAAGAGTGGACCCCATTATGGTACTTGTATGTATATATAGAAAAGACAGTCCTTGCCCCAGAGAGCTTGCCATCTAAATACAAAAGACAGACAAAAGAGGCAGGGGGTAGGAATTTTATAAGCCCCATTTTACAGATGGGAGACCAAGATAAGCAGCTAGATTGGGCAACTCTTACAGTGGTGAGCACTTACTGATCAATGGGAGTCCTTGGGCGTGTAAGTGTAAATGTTACGCAATTTACTCCTACATTAGTTATTTGCCCAAATTCACACAGGAAATCTGGGACAAGGTCAGATCACCTAAATCTCAGTTCTGTGTTTTAAACATGAGTTTATCATTCCTCTCTCAGTGGGGATTTTTTTTTTTTTAGATGGTGTGTACAAAGATGGGCTTGATACAAGTGTAATGGCCTATCATGGCTCATTTACTTTTTCCCTCCCAATATCTCCTTACCTTTTACTTAAATCTGGCACTTCTGCAGATATTTTGTATCGTGTCAATCTGGATAATGCGTATTAGAAATATTGTGGGGCTGTCCTGCTGTTTAGAGATATTTTAAACACACAACAAAGCAAGCTAATGGTAGGATTTACAAAAGTACTCAGCACTGGCCTAATTTAGTAGTTCACTAAAACTAAGGATCATTGATTTCCAGGAGAACTGAGATACGCTAATGCTGAGCATTTTTTAAAATCTCAGTCTAATTGTGTTGTGGCTCTACCTTGGTCCCTCTTTTCTCGAATAGCCAGTCGGAGACAAGAATGATGCAAAACCAGCATGCTCAGCAGGGGCCAACTGAAGAAAAGCTAGTAAAGCTATTCAAATGAACCCCCAGCTGCAAGGCTCAAACTTCAGCATGTGAATCCTCCCTTGTGCTTGAAGCACTGCCAGGAGCTGAATTTCCTAAAGAAGGGTCATAGAATGAGTGCGTCTCCAGACTTGCAGTGCACATCTGCAGAAGGTTTCAGGAAAACAGTGGAAGGAAGCGATCTGTTAATAGGATGAGCCTGTGATGGCTTGTCCTGGCTCTGATACTCAGGGAGATATTCTAAGTCAGGAGCAGATGGTAGGTGTCCTTAAAGCCTCTAGGGGAACAAGAGTAAATAACACGTACATCTGGCATGCATTTGGTATGACTTGAAATACTCTAAACTGCACTAGGTCTTCCAAAGAAAAACACTCACCCTGTCCCCAATAAACTGTTTAGTAAACAAACAGTAAAAACTGTTTAGATTTTTACTGTTTAGTTTTTACATCAATGCAGAGTCTTCATCCTGACTAAAAGTGAGATGGGGGAGGACCAGTATTGTGCTTTTCCTCAGGAAATGTACACACAGAAAGTAAATTGCCTCAATATGGCTCTGCTTGGGGCATGAACTCCCATACATTCCATCTCTTACGCTGTTCCCACTGTTTTCTCCTTGCTGTACTCCAACCCCACAAAATAAGAGATGCTATGTCACCACATTATAGTGACACTGGGATTGACAACCATCAATCTGACAAGGCGTTGCTTCTATCTCACTGTATTTTAATGAGTACCAAGAAGCAATCCAAGAGGTCTTTTCACAGTTGCACAGCACTTCTTCTAGATGTAGGCTCCAATTCAGCAAATATTTATGAACATGCCTCAAGTTAAGCATGTGCATAAGTCTTTACAGGATCACAGCCTTAGTTTGCGGCACCGCCTCACATGCTAGAAACTGAGCTGGTCTTTCCAATAAAGCAATATATCTGGCTTACCTATGTTTTTTTGTCCGAAGACACTATACCCAATGAATTCTGTATCTGCAATACCGCAGAATATTCTAAGACAAATGCTATTTTAATTTGCTTTAGGCACTGAAGACCTACACACATTTCAGTGGAGGGAGTTATGTGTTTTAATTGGCTTATGAAGACAAAGCATATGCCATGACACAGTTAAATGATTAACAGATTCTTACGAATGCCTTTGGCATAGAATATCTATACATTCATTAGCTGAAACAATTCATCTTCTTGATAAAACTAAAATTAGTTATATAGCAGGTTTACTTTTTATGATTAATAAATGATCATCTAAATTATCCATCTGAAATGTCTGCTTTCTTAGCCATTAATCTCACATTTATCAGCTCCTATAATTCATGTTATTAGTTCAAAAATCAATTTTACCAAATTTTTTTAAAAATTTGCTATGAAAAACAAGCAAAATACCTAGAACATGAAGTAGCATTTAATTTACAATGATATTCTGGAGTGATTTCTAAATCAAGATATAAAAGGTGTAACATTTGAAATATTTTGCCATAATAAAATAAATAGATACAATTCGTAAATGAGCCTATATTGTAAATGCTAAAATTTAAAAAGCTGCTTAGCAATAAAATATCTGTAACAAAAGATATTTCATTTGGGTTTTGCAGCCTTCTATGACCATTTGGCAGAGAAGCAAAATCTAGTTCATGTTGCAGAAATATAGCCTGGGACAAAGTGGAATGGAGAATATGCTAAAAGTCAAAAGTACAGTACAATCTGTGTCCTAGAGATTCAGTCTACAAAACAGGCTTAGCTAGAGGGAAAGGCTTGGGAATAGATCCTTCTGTCAGCTGTTTTAAATGCTGAAGACCTTCTGTCCTCTAGTTAAACTAATCAAGGAAGTTCACGATGGTAAGCTTGTGACTTTATTCTATACCATTCTTATTAACAGCCAAAGACATTAAGCAATCTAGTTTAGTCACTTCGTTTCTGTTGTCAAACACTGGTTATTCTGAATTCCCAATGGTCTGGAAAAAACACTCATTGGAGAATGGGATAAACTACATTTATAGCATTTCTTTTTGTCTTGCTGCTAGAATTAAAAAGAAAAAAAAAGCAGGGACATCTGCTGGAGACCTAAGCAACATGTTACTTAACTAGTGGCTCAGCTGCAACATGCCGCACTGCCTTCCAAGAGTCCCAGCAATGGGAACTGACTAACGGCTCTAACTCCCTAAATAGATCAGGGCTGGGGGGCATATCAGAAGGTGACACACGAAGAGCTGCTGAAGGAAGGCGTAGAAACAATATTTACTTACTGACTAAGAATGCTTCTTCCCAGCTTGGAGTAAGTATTCAAGTTGATTGATTCAAGTCTCTTCTCCCCTCTTCAGGTTCTTATCAGGAGCATTGGAAGAGGGGGATTAGGATTTCATGGCCCTGTAACTTTTTACCAGCTGTAAGGGTGAACAACAGGGGAAACGGGTAGAGAGGAATGAGTGGGGAGCAGGGGCTAGGGGAGAAGAAGTGACATGGGGATGCTTGAGGAAGAGTGTGGGGAAGGAAGCTGTCCAAAGAGCGGCATGGGGGAAGGGCTTCAGATGGGAGGAGCAGGGAGTTGGGGAGAGTAAGCCATTGTGAGGGTGGGGGGAGGGTGTGATGAGGGGGCAGAGCCACAGCTTGGGTGCCGGTGGCCCTCCACACTTTTAGGCTGTTTTTATCATCCCTGGTTCTTATATCATCCTCATTCTTGTAGTATCTGAACTTATTCTGGTCGTGAACTAGGCAACATGACTATACACTAATCATGTGTTATTTGTTCTTGTCCTCTCTTAGGGAAGACAATGGGGAATCATGCACAATGGAGTGTCTTGTTTTGGTAGTTTTATGGATTTTTTTTAATATACACATTGCTATGTTGCATTTACAGGCAATAAATAGCAATATATATATATATATATATACGCGCGCACACACACACACACACACACACACACACACACACACACACACACACACACTGGTTTATAGGTGAGCATTCACTCTGTATGTATGTTGCAAGCGTGTTGTTAGTCATTACCCACACTTTTTCAAAACCATTGAAGGACCAACCATGCACCATGAAAAATAGTTGAAGCAAACAGTTCCTGAAAAACCCAGGCATGAAAAAAAAATTGTTCAAACAACTACAAAGAGGAAACACATTCATGAGCAATTCACAGCCCAAAAAACAAGGGTTAATTTCATAAATAAACAAGGGCTAAGTTTTCCTGGATGGACTGAGCTTTGTTTGGTGCAAATCTGGAGTGGTAGCTTTAAACAAGTTTTGCAACTATCAGATCCTCAGGCTGGAGGATGCAAACACAGACTCTTGAGAAAAATAGAGCAGTCTAAGGTCACTCTCTCTTACTCCAGTTGCCAAAAGCCCCATTGGTCACTACAGTAACCATGTATTGCTGAGATGCCCTGCCCATATCCTTATTCCCTAGCCATCCCTTCTTCACTGGAAGCCAGGAGGAGAAGTAATGCAGGGGGAGTTATGGCAGCTCTACATCACTGGAATATTTTCTCAACTATGGTGTGATGGGGTGGACAGAGCCTGACCTTCCTGCCAGAGGCCTTTCAGCACCCTGGCCAACAACAGAGACAGTGGAGAGGTCCTCAAAGCAGGGCAGAAGGACAGCCTGCTCTGCAGCCAATCAGGGTATGGCAGGCTGCTATATAAGGAGCTGCTAAGCGAAGGCCAGGCAATTCCATCCTGGAGCTCAACTTGGCCAGACCTCTGGGCTGACTGGGAGTATCAGCACCTGGGCCAGCTCTGAGTGGGAGCTGGGTCTTTTCAACTAAGCAAGGCTAGATCTTTTAACAGAAGACTAGCCTGCGGCAGCATGGATAAACCTTGGGCAAGGGGGAACTCTGCACCTCAACCACCAATTGGACTGTGCCTCACCTTCAAGCAGGTGAGGTAATTGTGAGCTCCCTTGTAAGCCCTCTTTAGTCTGGGACTCTCTTATCCAGCAACATCCCTGGTCCAGCATAGTTGGGGATTCTGTGGGTGCTCTGGGGTTGGAACATTCACGGGGGAAAAAACTGGTACAGCAGGTTCTGACCCAGGAATGTATCCAGACAAGAGAGTCTGGTCAGTGGCTGGGAGCAGAGCCCTGGGGTGGGGGCAGCACCTGGGGTAGGAGCTCAGCTGCTGGGGCTAGAAGCTGGCCTGGGAGTGTAGCCCAGTGGCTGAGGCTGGAGGCCAGCTGCCAGAAGCTAAGCCCAGCAGCCACAAGCAGAGCCTGGTGGCCAGCCTTGGGGCCAAGAGTCAGCAGCTGGGAGTGTATCCTGGCAGCCAGGTGTGTGGGCCAGGAGTGTGGGCCAGTGTCTGAGGCTGGGGGTCAGCCACCAGGAGTGGAGCCCAGAAACCAGGAGCGGATTCTGGCAGCTGAAGCAGGAGCCAGATGTTGGGAATGAAACACAGTGGTCAGAGCTGGGGTCAGCTGGTGGAGCCCTGCAGCAGAGGGGCCAGCATTGACCTCCCCTGGTCCTGCAAACTCCCTGATTCAGGACCGGTCAGGTCCCAAGTGTGCCAGACCAGGGAAGTCCAACCTGTAGAATGAATCCTTCCTAGGCCATTTAAATGGGATTGTGCTTGCTATGGTTTGTGTGTGTGTGTGTGTGTGTTGTCCAAAGCAGTTAGACAACACTAGAGAACTGGGCCTACTCTTAGTAACTAGTGCTTCAACCTTTTCCCTCCTCAGGATATTTTCTGAAGTGTGTGGGGGGGGGGGGAGATAAACTAACAAGATGAATTTATTTTTGTGGCATCTCCCAGTTGTGTTGCCAAGACCCAGCATCTGCACAAACATTAGATGCAGAGCTTGTCCAATAATAGTCAGACAATTTATTAGATGAATTCTGGCAGCCTTCACCCCTTCAATTATTCAATAAATAATTTTTTCCATTATTCAGTCAGCTCAGTAAGAGGCTCAAATCGCATATGTTAAATAAATGATTTGATTATTTTTGTCAGTTGTCAAATCATTTGCAATTTTTTTATACTAGTTGCGCTGGTGTAGGGCCTGATCTTCACTCACTTGGATAGAATATTGCTTACTACTGAGCTTACGTCACAAGTCAGTAAGATACTTAAAACATGTGCTTATCTTTGGCCTCTTGCTTAAGTCCCATTGAATTAAATGCTTTGGATTTCAACATGTCCTTAAAGCTTTGCAGAAATGGGGCCTTGGTTTTCTTGATTTCACTAGATCAATGCAGGTTTAAGTATTACTTCAGACAGGCAAAACACATCCTGAAGAAATGTTACAGAAACGAAGGCAACTGTTTTTATCTTTGAGTGACTGCACACGTCTATCCCACTGTAAGGCTACATCTACACTGCACTGTAGTTCGAAATAAGATATGCAATTTGTGCTATGCAAATCGCATATCTTATTTCAATCTTATTTAAAAATAGCTTATTTTGTAATTTGACACTGTCTACACAGCACCAAATTTTGAAATAACCCACTATTCTGAAATGTACCTTATTCCTCATCGAATGAGGTTTACAGGGACACCGGAATAGTGAGCCCAAAATAACAGGCTTGCTGTTAAGACACAGGATAGCTATTTCAGGGTGCTCCAATATCCCAAAATAGTGTTGCAGTGTAGATGTAGCCTAACTGACAAGCAGTTCAAGCTGGAACAGGTTCAGAATCTACCTAAACAGGGATCGTAGGATCACCTGTCCAAATCTGGCATCACCTCTGGATTGATCAGCAATGGCACGGTGGGAGGTAAGCGTGAGGAGTGAAGAGCAGGTTGAAGCCTTACATGTGTTCAGAATGGGCACCCAGGCCAGAAAGGCTTGGAAACTGCCTGTGATCCAGTTGTGGGAACCACTATTTTTGATGCAGGTTCCACACTGCAAAGAATAGCATAAACCAATATGGTGTGAAGCCAAGAAGGAGATTCCTTGAGTGAACACTGGGTAGCCCTTTACACTGTCTGAAGTTGCCCATAGATAGCTGCACTGAAGACCTAATAAAAGGCCAAAGACCTTCTATTGTCTAGCAAATGCAGTTTCTTTTCAAGCCATCTGGAATGAAGCTTTGGAAAGAAGGTTGGTAAATACATTTTTTGACTAATGTGAAAACTTGAAACCAACTTAGTTAGGAATTTAGATTGAGGTCAAAAGAAGAACTTTGAAGGATACTGTATATGGAGTTCCTAACACCAGGGCTCACAGCTGCTCTCCTCTCCTCACAAGGTTACAATCATGACCAAGAAAGCCACTTAGATAGATGTAACAGGCAACAAGACACCAGTGGCTCAAGGAGGGGACCCATATTTTGTTAGAACCAAATTTAAACCACACCATGAAACTGGGCTGTGAGCATGTGGACATAATTTGTCTACACCTGTTAGAAGTCTCATACACGTTGAGTTAAGAAAAACCTGATCTGTTATCTACTGGATAGTGGAAAGCTAGGATAGCTGCCAGGAGAATGTTGATGGAAGTGCCAGCAAGCCCTCGTTGTTTCAGGTACAGGAGATCAACTTGGATATGAAGAATTGAAGCCTCAGCTGGGAGGATGTCTCTTTGTACATACCATATAGAGAATTTCTTAAAGTAAGTAGGCCTGGCTGAAGGGTTTCCGCTGTTAAGGAGAATGTATTGGACTGTCTTTGCTCTAATGGAGTACAAGGAAGTTTGCCATGTAGCATCCATGCCATTAAGTAAAGAACCTTTTTTGAATGGGACTTGAAACCTCTACAAATGAGGTGTTTATCACCTGCATGGACTTCCCCAGGCATTTCAAGCAGCTGGGGTCACTCATTGGTATTGGCTTGTCACAAGTGTAAAAGGTCTTAAAGCCAGGAGAGCACAACACAAGTTCAGTACCAGAGTGGTTGACACAAATAACTGGATTAACATTATTCTGACTGACAAGTATATACAAGAAACAGTATCCTACCTGACAAGAACTATGCACACAAGAAGATGAGGGATCATTTTTTGAAATACAAAGCTCACAGCTCCAACAACTATCACTGGTGGTAAGAAGAAACTAAGGGAGCTCTGGGGACAGCGGGAAGAATACCTGCCCAGGAAGAATTTCTGAGAACTGTACACAAGATGCACACAGAGCTATGGTGGAATGGACATGTGCAATCACTCAAAGAAAAACCCTCATTTAATGCTCATGAGGAGCATCAAGGAGAGAACATGACTCTCGATTTAACGGAAATAAGGGGAATCATTTTGTTTCTCTAGGGATGGGGTTTTAGCCTCAATCATGCCCTGGTGGCCAGTAATGAACTATGTATTGACAGCATTCTGAAGTGGGCATAACATGTTCCTTCCTTCAAAATATAATGTTGTGTCCAAATATGCACCGTCTAATGTGATGGGTTGAGTAAAGGTCAAAATGTACATGGTTAATCTCATAGATGACAGAACACCAGCTCTGGAGTCTAATAACCCTAAAATATAACTTTACTGGCATTCATTAGCTGCCTTTTCTCTATTAATAGGCCGTCTTTTTCACATGATATTTCATATTTATGTATAATGGAATTTCCTATGTTGATACTGTATTTTATGTCTTTAATTACTCTTATAGTAAGATCAGCAGCCACCATTAAAACTAAGCATTTCCATTCCATCTGTTTTCAGATGTTTGTAGTTCTCACCTGGATCTCTAACTAATAGAAAGGCTGCTGGAGCACTTTATTAAGAATAATTAAATTACATGGCAAACCAGAAAAACTTAATTGGAAAAAATGAACATGTGACAGGATAAATGAATAAGTGGGTTTTTTTATCAGAATGGGTGGTTTGTGCAAGAGAATCCAGTGAGTGTGGGGGGTGAGGAGAAACAAAGTTTTCTTCAGATAGTTGCATGTTTGCCTGTAATGCATTGGTATATCATTTGCTCTGTAGTAGCCTTCTGGACTACCAGCAAGGCAAGAAAACAGTGCTCACAGCACTATGATCAGCACTAATAAATATGAAACAACAAGAAAAAATGTGAGTTGTTTTTTTCACTCAGTGCCTTCAGAAAAATGGCATTCATTTCCTAAAGGGGAAAAAAAATGTAGTGGCTTAACATTTCTGATTCTCTTTCAACATGTGATAGAAGGATTTCTTCAGGGTAAATACTTATTAATTTAAGAATGGAAAATTTTAAAAGCTTTAGGATAATTCCTCTTCTGTGGTCTGGAGTAATCTAACATGAGAATTTATACATTACTTCAGCCAAGTGATTCCCCTAACTCCTTTTCCAAACCTCCTTTGTCTTTTGCATTGTACAAAACACACACACACACACTAGACTGATAACTGTGTTTTCAAACAGCACTTAATGTCATGACATTAGGGAAGGAACAGGAGTCTTTCACTCTTCGTATTTTATATTTTCTGAAGCTATATAAGATCTCATTTCAGCCAAACTCTTCCATTTCTCCACAAATATTGAACAGAATAAAAATTTAAATGGAAGTGGCAGGGAATGTCTGTTCATATTATCCTGTCAGGAAATGATCATCAAACTGGTGAAGGCTCTGACAAAATGCCTATTTTTAATCAACTGTGTGCTGATCTTGGTGAAGTATCCCAACTGATTCAAGAATGACTTTAATGTTTCTTTTTTCCACTGTATCCTTCCCTTGCCCAATAAAGACATTTCTTTCCTGCTATATAATAACTCAGCATACCAAAGCAAAAGCTTAAAGTAGACTTGAGACAGAGGCCATAGTTTGATTGAGCCATGAATTAGGTAGAAAACTATGGTTTTGAGATCTCAATGTGTCAGCAAAGGGATTCGCTGCTCTGACAAGTAGCTGTCACAGGAGTATTTTTCATTTCTCGGGACATTTTGGACTAAACTTTCCTCTTATTTATGCAGACAAAACTCCCATTTAAATCAGCTGGAACAATGCCAGTATCCCTGAGGGAAGAAATTGGCCCTGGGTGTATAACTGTGAAGTAAAATCCATTTGTCTGTTTAAATAGTCAGGGTCTAGCTTCTTTTTTTTAGTTTTTTTTTTAATGTTAGCATCCACATCTTTTGTAATTATTTCTACCTTCGCTCTCCCTGCACAATACTACTCACTCCAGTGGCCTATGGTTAAATTGAGCCAGTTTCATGACAACTATAATGTAGGAAAGTTGGATCCCAGGGAACATCAGGAAAGGGATTACACAGGGTTTTGGAAACTTGCTCTGAAGAACTGCATAACATCAGCAAGAAGACTCATCTTTCCTTATGGAATATCAAAAATAAGTGGTGTTGCAGACACGTACAGAGCAGTCTACTGTATATGGGAATGATGTGGGACAAGCCATTTAAAAAGTTAAGTGATAGGGAGAGAATTATAATTTTAGCACATTTCACAGAAAAATGTGTCTCTTTAGTAGCCTACATAGCAATGTAAACAGAGGGTTAGTGGGATCTGAGTCAGCTAACCCTGGGTTAATGAGTGAGTGCTTGAGCATCTATTCAGATTGTCAACCTGAAGTTAAGAATTTCTAACCTGGACTTGAACCTCAAGCTGTGGTAGCCACTTCACAGCACAGAGACCTGCATCAAACTAATATTACAGACTCTCTAGTATCCTCCCAAAATGTGGCTGCTTTAGCCCTTTGATGATGCATTGTGAGAAAATTTGACCCCATGCATCCTGTACATTATAGGAAGTTGAATAACCTGCCTACACATCCCCCTGAGCAGTTATTTTGGTTGTGCACGCCCAGAAACAGAGGCCATGGTTTGATTCAGCTGTGATTGAGCCAGAAGTGGAGCTGGCTCCGGCAGGGGAAAGGCTGGAAACAGGAGCCAGCAATATGGAGGAGGCATCTTTAGAATGACTTCTCTTGCTGAACTTTCACTTCTGTGTCAGGAAACAGACAGGGCTTCTGTGACATGTTGGTGGATATTTCAGAGTCATTTTCTAATCCACTGAAGGCACATGACAGAGCTTACGATGGTGTAGGAAGAGGAAGACACAGACATGGTAGACAAACTAGCTAATGCTGCTCATAACATTAATTGTAGCCACTAGTGCCCTCTACACAGACTGATATTTCTGATGAAGTGCCACAAACAAAGACCCAGGGGATCACATCATCCAGATGTGGAATTACCAGCAGTGCGACCAAAACTGCTATATGTCCATTGCCAACCAGCTTGGTGTTGGAAAGCTGACTGGGGTAAAGTGATGGCAGACATTTCTGAGGCAAGCATGTGTAATTATTTCAGTAATTGCTGACTTGGGGCTACTGGGGTTTCAAACCACACTTGAGACACTATGGGACTTGTGCCACAGAGGTCAATTTCTGAATGTCAACCTGGGTTGCACTTGAAATATTCATGATGCCAAGGGTTTTCACTGATCAGGAGTCTACATTCGTGGACATGTGGAGACACTATCCCCATCAATTGACATTGTCGTAAATGGAGTTACTGTCCCCATTGTTATTCTATGTGACCCTGCCTACCCCATTTTGCTTTGACTTATGAAACTACACTCTGATTTCAGAGGCCCTGGCAAAAATGATTTCATTACTCTCTCAGCAGGTTTAGAATGGTTGTGGAATGGGTTTTTGGCAGACTGAATTCCCATGGGAGATGTCTACAGATACATTTGGATTTCAGTGTTATCAATGCTGTCCACCTCACTCTGGATTGGTGCTCTTCACAATCTTTTTGAAGCCCAAGCGAAGCCATTTTCTCCTGAATGGACTTATGCTAGGTTTGAAAAGCTGATCCAGTTCACTCAGCCAAAAGATGGACCTATTACAGAACTGCATTATAGAGCTGGATGCAGCTGAGTGACAGTCAGGGACACCACGTGCTCCCACTTTATGGACTTCAGCGGCCCAGTGGAAGAGAGGAAATAGTACCTTTATGTATGTGCCTGGTGGGGGTGGTGAGGAAGGGGCTGATTGCTTGTGGCAGGAGGGGATTCCATGCTTGGCAGAAGTTGATTGCCACACAATAGATTTATCAATGATCAGACAACTTAACAATTGAAGAGCTGATTCACAGTAAAACTGGACTGATGTAGGTATCTGTATCAGTGATGGGCCACATATGGCCCACTGGGGCTTCACCTGTGCCCCATGGACCCCATCTGCCTCCCTTCCCCATGCATCTCTGGCCCTTTGGGGCACTAGAGTCTCTCACTTCCTCCTCCTCCTCCTCTCTCCTAGCACTTTCACAGTGCCACGAATCACCTGATTCATGTTCTGTCACCACCCTCCTCCCTGAGCTTGAACAGCCGTGAACAGCTGATTCATGACATTCCAGCTCTGGGAAGGAGGGGGAGGAATGGGGACAGAGCATGAATTAGGTGATTCTGAAAGTGCTGGGAGGAAGGGAGAGGAGTAGGAAGTGCACATGGTGGACGGAGACAGACAGGAGGTCCACAGACCACAGGTGGAACCCCAGTGGGCCATGGGCTGCTGCGGTCCACAGAGATGAAGGATGGCCACTCATGCGGCCCACTTACCATTCCTGGTTGCCCATCACTGAGGAACCATGCTCATATACTAATTCCCAGTTGTCTCTAATCATGTGCTTGCCTTTTATTATTTTAAATGCACATTGCCTGGTTTGATGCAGTAATAGAAATAAACTTCCTTTATAAAGTAAATATTTTTATTTATAAACATGCATCACAAAAGGACAACATTCACCCATGGCCAGACTGGCCAGCTGTTATTACAAGAGAACACCAGTAATACAAAAACCAAGAGTGCATGAACAAATTCAAATCATGAAAAAATGTACAAGATATAAACCACATACTGCTGCATGTCCACTGGCCCCACGATTTTCTTACCCTTCTTTGTACATTTGCTGCACACTTGGTGCTGGGGAATGGGAATGGAGGCATCATCAGGAGAGGTGAGGGCTACATGAGGATAGTTGCCCTGCCCCACCACTCAAGGGGTCCAATTGCATGGATCACCCAGACAAGGAGTTTCCCAAGCTATTGTTGGACTACATCACTGGGTACTGCATAGAGGACTCAGTGTGTGGTGTGGGTGATGCAGCTGCAGTTGGTATTCTTGGGGCCATTAGTGATAGCAACTGCTCAAACAGCTGATTTTGCTGAGCTCTATCCTTCTTCCTTGGCCACCAGGAATGGCAAAGCAAATGCCTGTTCCCGTGCAGAAGCCTTGCCCTCAAGCTGAGGCAGCCTGAGCCTTTCCTCTTTGGCGCTGGACCTGCTTGCTGGCCCTCTCCAGAACTTCAGCCATAAGTACACCATGGAAGCATTCCTCTTGGAGTAGTCCATGAAGGTTTGTGATCCCAACTTCTTCTGCAGTGTGGGCAAGCACTGGAGGTGCTGCAGCCCACAGAGGTTGAGAGGCCTGGAACAGGACAAGATACAACAGGTTATTATCTCAACTAGCTCAGTGCTAGAGCACTGAAAAATCCATCTGGAATTCCAAAGCCATAAAAGGAAACTTTTCCTAACAGAATGACAATATGTTGTAAGAGGGATGGTTCAGACCCTAGCAGCTCCAGGGACACCCCCACAATAGTTTTAGCAAAAGAAAATTACAGGGGATAATTGTTTTTCATACTACAAAAGGTTTTTCTATCATTTTAAGACTTCCACATTTTTGAGGACATAACAATTCTTGTGGTGCTCATTTGGCAAAAGGAGATGTTATCCCAAGCTGCTGCTGGGAAATCAGCAGTGTGTGCAACCAATGTATTCAAATGTATTGTGACTGAATAGCACATTTACAAGTTATATGGGCTAGTCACCCTCCAGGTTTCCCAGAACTGGACTATCTATTTGGATTTCCTGCTACAGGAAAAGGATGAGGTTATCAGCACCTGGGACTGGGTCAGAATTCTGGATGCTCTATTCACTTCAGCATAGCCTAGACTTCATGCCAACAGAGAACTCAACAACCCCCTCCACCCCCCCCAACATTCTGGCACATTTCTGGACAACATTTCATACCTCCATCATATTTGGGACAAATGATTTTGTCACATAAGAACTATATTTGTAAATGGAGTACTCCCCACTCTCCCCCTCCCCTCCTGATTGTTTGCTGTTTACATGATGTTCAGTGCACCACTGAACAGGTATAGAATGGTGTATAGACAGGCATGGCCATGTCCGGTACAGGAATGCCCTAGCAAAAATCTGTCCTTTTCCAGTAAAAATTCACTTTCAAGGCATTTTGACAGTTCGCATTTCCCAGTCACCATTTTGAAATCCACATGGTGCAGTAGGCCATGGTGTTGGCATACAATACACTAGTAGCTGTGGTTTCTAATGACCTTTGCATGACCTTTCTAATGACCTCTGTTGAATGGAAATCCCACTCATTCCTATATTATTAAACAGTAAACTGAAGATAGAAACTTACCATGTTCTCAGGTGGCTTCTGTCCCTTTCTTGTCTCCTGCAGTCTCCACGGCAGGCTGCTCCTTGGGGGAGGAAGTGAACAACTTTAAAAAGTTCCTCTGAATACCATCCCAGCATGTGCTGCTGCTGTTGCTCCTCCTATGGGAAAAGCCTCCTTTGGGACCATTTTCTGCAACAGAGTCACTTTGCTGGCATCGCTCAGTGCCCACTGCTGGATCCTTTCATCCCCATGTTGGATTCCACAGCCAGCAAGTGGCCATCCCTGCCACAGTACCTAGCGCTTGGTCAAATTCCTCATACAATTAGAATGTTGTCAGTGACTTGCTTGAGTTGCAGTTCTAGTCACTGGCTTTCCTGTACTCTGTTTTGAGCTACTTAATCAGCTCCCTGCCTTGATCGCTAGTCTGCCACCTTCTTCACGACTTGCTGGCATGTGCTGTCATTCCTGGGGCTGTCACTAAAGTCCACATTTTGTTGGCTTTGCACTACAATTTCACCAGTATCTGGCTGTGCTCCAGTGACCATGAAGCAGCATGCTTTGCAAAAGACTTTTGCCAGTCCCCATTGCAAAGACAGAGGGTTCTCTGAAGGTTTGTATGCAGCTCAGAGTCAGAAAATAATGGAAAGGGTTAAATGCTGACTAGCCAAGCTGTGGCACTTCAAGAGGGGCTGCGTCTGTGTCCCTGAAGTTGACTGGAAATTTTTGGGATAGATAGAGAGATAAAAGGAAATTGGCCCATAGGATTCTATTGGCAGACTCCTAAAACCCGAGCCTGAAGGGGCAGAGTCTGTATTACAAAGCATTAGTACTTAAACCCTGGGCCCTGGCTTAACTTGGGCTTGAATTTTCTATCCCACAGGGACCTACGACCCTGGGTCCAAGCCTAACTCTGAAAGATATGTTTGTAGATGGAAGCATTCAGTTCAAGTGTGAGTCTGACCCTGGGCTTACATTGCAGTGTAGTGTACCCACAATTTACATGCGATTTTCCAATCTCTGTTAGTTGGAAAGCAAGACTGTACATCTCTTCTTCTATTGGATGTTTATTAATGTGTATTTGATTATTGCACAGATCTTAGTTTCACAGTAGAATGAGTCCTAAATAAATAGCCTGATTTTCAGACATACTAATTTCTCAGGCTGTTCAAACCACTTATTTAGGAGCCAAAATATGAATTTAGGGACCCAGCTTGAAGGCTCCTGTTTTAAAATATCTTGGCCCGTTTAAAAGAAATAAATATGCCCCATGACCTAGGTGCTCTTTAGTACATACCACTGGAGAGGAGTTCCAGTTCTGCAGTATTCATTCTAATTCTGTTCTAATTCTAATTCTAGAAGTCTTTCAGAGAAAAACAAAAACCAAAAAAACCCCAGGATTATTTACAATATCAATGAAATTTGTCTTCACCCCGTTCCTGCAGAAGTGTCTGAAAATGGTACAGAAATGTAAAAGACAGCCAAATCCATGGCAAAACATCTCAGACTGTACCATCCCCTTTTCTGCAGAAATATGTGAATGGGTAAAATTAATATAAAATGTCCACAACTGGGAAGCTGTAGCGGGAGTAATCAGATGCATGGAGAGGGAGGAGAGTATCCTCAGGCTGGGGCACTTAAGGATTTCTTGATCCCATCCTTTTGCATCTCAAGAATCTGGGTGGAGGGTCGGAGATGTTCCCTGTCCACCATCCTTGCTTATTAGCAGCAAAGGTAGTGCTGGGTTTGGCCAACGTTCTACACTAGTGTAGTGCCTCCTCACCCCCAAAAAGAGGCACATATGGAAGACCAAAAATTAATTCTTCTCTGAGTATCAGTAACTATGAAGCCATTTGATACTGGAAAGCCAATGAGTTTCATTGTCTGGAAAAACAACTTCCTTATTCTGGCCCCAGAACCCACAAAACCCCATGTACTTGAAAATATCATAAACTAGAACATCACAGCAATAAAGGGTGGCATGATTCAATCCATCTAGCTGTGCACACCGACATGCTGAATACCCCCATGTCCCTATCACCATCACTCTCAACCTTGCTTCCTCCATGATGCCTATGTACTAGGGATGTTAGATATCATGTAACTGAATAGTCGTGTAACCGCATCACATGTTAGTGATTACATGACTATTTGATAGTCCCCGGAGGTGGCACCAGCAGCCAGTGCGCTCCTGGCCCCACTCCCAGGGAACCCCTTGGCACCCCATGCTGCTGCCTCTGTATAAGAGGTAGCAGCGTTGGGTGGCAGGCGGGAGACAGTTTAAAAACTGTATCAGAAGCAAGAGCATGGGGTGGTAGGAGCCCCTGTCCACAGGGGGTCAGAGCTCCTCACAGACAGACACTGCTGCATGGGATGGTGGAGCAGCTTCTGTTCATGAAGAGCTCGGACCTCTGCTGACAGACAGCAGCGGGGGGGGGGGGGAGGGGAAAGATAGCACCAGCTGCTGCCTGTCCCCCACCTCTGCAGGAGGCAGCAAGCAGGGGGCAGGCGGGTCTGCAGAGCCGGGATGCATGGAAGGAGAGCTGGCTTAAAAGCCGGCTACCCAGTCATATTGACTCCTGCCTGCCCACTCATCCGTCGCGCTCCTGCTGCTCTATCAAAGGAATGGAAAAGAATGCGTGTAGTCGACAGGATTAACCGATAAACGCAGGCTTATCAATTAATCGTGTAGTCGTCTACACATTGACATCACTACTATGACTAGTTCACTCATTGCATTCTGTCTTAATTTAGACTGTGAGCTCTTCAGAGAAGGAATCTCTTCCAGTCTGTGGCTACTGAAACAAATAGATAAATAATGCCACATAGATACTTCTCAACCCCTTTGCAAATTCTGGGCCTAGTTCACACAACTTAGTGCACGTTTTCTTCCCTGGGTACAGATGGGAGTGAAGCATTTGGCCTTTAATTGAGAAGATCCTGATTTTGTATTAGGAGAATTTCATTTCACCAATTGTGCAGGCAGTTGACATAAAAATCAGTATCAGGACCCCTCAGAATAGGGAATTCTGCTCCCTTCTCTAACAAGACATTACAGGGAAGGTGTCAAATTAAACACATTTTTCTTTTCACAGTAGAAAAAATGCTTTCTGACATGAAGGTTACAGTAGTCTGCACCAGCCCTGAACTCTTCTACAACTTCACCTGCTAGAAATAGATCAAATCAGCACCTTATCTGAATTTCTTTTTATAATGGTATTACAGGACAAACCAACCACACCCACACACCCTTTGTAGGTAGCAGCAAAAGAAAGAAGAATCAGCTTCAGAATAAATCTCTTGATTATTGTTGATTAACTAATTAAAATGCAATAGAGCAGAAAAAGTGCATAGATTATGTATAGGATGCAACGTAAAGAGCAATCAGAGCCACTCAGTGGGGCTGAGCAGGTATGAAATTCTGCAAATTTGAAAGAGGTACTGCATAATACAAATATTATTGCTTTGCACACTAATGAAAACTGGCTGCCTTTGGGCTGAATAGCATGCACACCTATTGTGAGTACAATAAGGAAAAAATGCACTATGCATTAAAAACAATGGTCACCTCATTAACAAAGTCTAGAACAATCCCCATAAGCTATTATGACACCATGAAATAATAGGATGACAGGTATTATATTACAATTTTAGAATGGAATAAACTAGCCTTTACACAGACAAAATGCACACATTTCTTTTGATATTATAGCAGACACCTGCAACTTGTTAATGTAAGGACCTTTATTAAGCAAGTATAAATGTAGTAATGTCTGTAGATTTATAAAACCCTATTACTTGTTCTGTAAATTGACATAAATTTAATTTGGAATCCTATAACTATTCTTTCCAAGAAAATGAAAACATAATGATCACATATCTCACATGAATATGTCTTCAGATACTGCTGTGCTACAAATCAATGTGCATGTTTTCCCTCTACTTAGGCTAAAAAAGTTTAAAGATTTTTAGTACTAAGATTTAATGCACTTCCAAAGCATCTGTCTTTGTATCACTAACCTGCCAGCTAGCTTCCCGTTTCAGCCCTTTTATCCAGTCTTTTTCTAAGTCCTTGTTCTCTCTTGTGGATGTTTCATCCATAGCTGATGTAGCTTGCACAAACTCGATTGGCCGCTGGCTGTTACATTATCTTTGTATGCCTTTACCAAGGCAGCAGCAAGTGCAGTTTAGAGGCCAACTGTCATGAAGAAAATGTCACACTACAGAATGGGGGGGGGTGGGTTGGACAGAAAGAACCCACATGTGAAAAGATTTGGAAAGTGTGACTATGCTCTGACATGTGCCACCTGCTCCTGTGAATGCAAACTTGCAGCCAGGGAGCTCACAATACTATATAATAAAGATTTGGTAAAATAGCCCTAATTAGATGTCAAATATATTAGGATTGATGAAATAATGAAAATATTTTCACACCTACCTCCCAAATATTATTTCATATACTATACCATTGCTCATTTGTGTCATTGTAATTAAGATTATATCAGTGGAGTGGATTCAAGCACAGACTACACAACCAGCTTTGCAGTCCGTTTTAAAAAATATGTATGTATTTCCATGCATCTGTTTGAAAAGTAGCCTATAAACATGAATAATAATATGGGCTATTTTGATAGAAATGGGCTTATTACCATAGCGGCTGCTGAGCCATTTCAGGAACCAGATTCAGCAGTGCAGAAATGGATATTGCAGGATACATGCATTTCTACCCAAGAGCAGAAAAATTAGTCCCTATCTAAAACATATCAATAAAAGTCACTTGAGCCTTCTCTTTCTACATTGTGCCTGAAGATGCCTGTCACACAGACTCTGTGCAGCAGATGTGTTCTCAAGACTTTATGACATTTTTCCTCACTTCTTGACCTAGCAGTAGTATCCCTCAGCCTACATACTAACTCCCCAGAGCAGAGGCTGACATTTGTGCCACACTGAGAAAATGTTTAGCACTGGTTTTCTACTATTCTGTTTTATTCACTAGCTGAGATCACCAAACTCATTGCACTTAAAAAATCTAAGCAGATTTCAACTGATAGTAGGTGAAAATGAAATGACAGGTGCTCTGACCTATTCAACCCAAAACAAGCCAAAGCCTAATTTAGCTTTCATGCCTGCTTATTATAGTTAAAGGGATAGAGTCATGTTTATATATGTGTGTGTGTGTGTGTGTGTGTGTGCAAACACACACACACACACACACACACACACACACACGTGCACACATAAAGAAACAAACATCCAAGTATTAACAACATTTGCGATGACTTAAAACTGAAATACTTTTAAAAATCCTGTTTACTTTTACCATTCACAGAATTCATTTACTCTTTTTATTGCACTCTACAGGGACAATGAAAATAGACAGGTTGATTTCATTTTTGTTCACCATTTTTACTTTAGGATTCTTACACACTGCCACAGTGTTGTAAAGTATGGAGTGCAAACTCTGTGCAAAGAGGTTTAAATACAAACACCATTTCCCCTGATTTTTTTTAATGTTGTGGAAATATTTCTATTGCTTTTCAGTTGTACAAATATTTGTTTTTACAATTTCTTACCTTTGAACCTTACACAAACTGACAACAGTCCTAATAGAAACCTGCATCTGACATTTTACAT
The DNA here is from genome assembly GCA_032595735.1 of Pelochelys cantorii. Lineage (NCBI taxonomy): Eukaryota > Metazoa > Chordata > Testudines > Trionychidae > Pelochelys > Pelochelys cantorii. The sequence goes on from CM064331.1 coordinate 34,262,901, forward strand.
TCAGGACAGACCTACACATACATCATTCATCTAACGTACATCTCCACTCTTCAGCTCAGAATTTCTTTTAATGTTGCTAAAGTAATCCAAAGATTTTTATGTAGACTATAAAGCAATATTCTTGTAGCCCTCAGTTTGACTTTAGAACTCATGTTACATAACAAGAGTAAACGTGGATACCAGATTCTATTACACATATGGATATTTTATTTTTAGATCAGGAGAGCATGAGGTAAACCAATACGGACACAGGAAGTATTCAGATGCTTTCACAGACACAAAGAGGCATAGCAGGCAAACAACAAAAGAGGTGGAAAGCAACTTTTCTTTAAGAAAACATTTATCAAATTCCTTCTTGTTCTTGGGGATTAATAAATATGACATTAATAAAAACTGAAGACACCATTTAATGGTGGTTTCAACACACTTGTAAGAACACTGCCCTCCTCCTCCCCATTTTCATTGTTATGAACCCAGCAATGTCCAGCATGGTATAGTATAGTAACCAATAACAAAAGAATGTTTTGAATATATTTGTGTGATAACAACAGGCTACTTGCCAATGCAAATAACAAATCATATGATTCAATGTCTGGTGAGAACAAAACATACCAATAAAATCAACACAAAACAAGCTCTGTTTTAAGAGTGCTGTAGTTTGCAAAAGATAGGATCTAGGCAGCAGATGGTCTGATTTAGGAGGGATATGAAAAATAAAAGGAATTCTTGCCTCACACTGAATATGGCAAAAACAGATGCAAACCAGCATGCTGACATATCTTTCCTGAGCAAAGAGCATAATTCTAAATCTAAGGCAAGATATCTGGTAGAAAAGGCTTAGTTCTAATTTTAAATATTTGCAGTGTTTCAAACGGAAGTTATGCTGGACTTCAATTAATTATTTCATGACTTTGGCTTGTCTTTTTTATAATATGAAACAGCACAAATTGTATATGAACTGCAGGAATATGAAGACATTTATTGATGGAAATCAAGCTTTGTTTTTCATCCATAGTGTCTGAATTACTTTGACATGTTAGAGCTGGAGGCAAAGAAAACATAATAAAAACCAATATAGAGATGAAAACTTCAATTTTTCCCTACATAAGAATCTGTCACTTATTTGCTAAGAATCAAATCTAACTCTACACAGTTAAAGAAGTTCCATACATCATTCTCCATAAACCAGCATTCTACTCATATATATCTTGCTTGCAGTTCATACAATATACTTGATTTTACATTGCTCTAGACAAAACATCTCTAGATATTACTGCTCAGAATCTAAAAGGCTTTAGTAGCAATTCAACTGCCACAAGGGAGAAAAATACCAGTGTGAAAACAGATTTATCAATACACGGTAAACGGGATGCTTCCAAGTTCCATTCCAAAAACTGACATAGGCCATAAACATGCAGTAAAAGTTTCGATTTTTTAAATATCTCCACAGTTTGTTATTGTGATACCACATACTGGCAGGAGTGCAAAGAAACAATGTGAGAAATACACACACTTAAGCAAGGAATGTAATTTTTGCAGCTAACCACTGAATTCTCATAGTCAGAGTTTGATTTTTCAAAACAGTTATAAAAATTGTGAAAGAGATGATGTTGCTGGATTTTCAGACTCTGTATGGCCAAACAGGAGTGGTGAATAGTGGCTTTAAACATATCAGATATGGCCAGTAAAGGACTGACCTTGTCTAGGAAAACCCTCTGTTTAGAGACGTAGTATCAGCTGCTTATGCCATCACCTCTCACATCTACCAATGCAAGGTTTGTGATAGGCGGAAGAGGAGATATCCCTGCATCCCAATGATCTCAGTTGCTATAAAGGCCCTTTGAGTATATTAGCAGCTGGTTTACAATACAGAAGCTCTGAACCTATTCTACTTTATGCTGTGTATCATAGTAGGCAAACTTCTCTAGATTGTTGAACGGGATATTGGGGGAAACCAAAGCTGCGTTAAAACAAAACAAAACACCTTTTCCACCCACTGTACCCACACACAAGCTGTGATGAGGACATACTGGACACAACCCAAGATACAGCCCGTAAACTCTTTACACGCTCCTTCTGACCCCCTTTGCTCTGCCAATTGTGTCAGTTACAGCAACCCCTTCATTTCCTTCTGACATTGCCTGACTTTGTATCTTGTTTCACATTACCCCAAAAGACATGGAATAGCTGTTCATGGCCAGGGTATCGAGCTACTCATTTAAATACCTCCAATAGATTCCATTTTGTTGCCATGCCCGCAAGTCACATTGTATGCCTTCTAAACCTCTGCATCAGAAAAGAAGAGCACAAGATCCTAGAAACAAAGCTTTAAATGTACATTCTCCTTAAGGTGTTGTCCCAATGCACCTTTTCTTGTGTATTTTGGTTCCTACATAGCAAGCTCCAGGGGACATGGAATGATTCCTATTTGTGTCCTGTACAATGCCAAGCTAATTGCTGGTGCTTAATATAACAACAACAACAATAATCCTCCCTTCTTTTGTTCTTCACAAGGCATGGAATCACAGCTCAAAAGATCCCTCTAATTCACTTATAAAGAGATGGGGAAATGCAACTGACAGAGATCTACAATATGGCCCCAGATCAAAATAATGAAACATGTAGGGTAATTTTTTCAGAAAACATCTAAGTGACCTAGGATCCTAAATCACTCCCATAATGTGGGTTAGGTTCCTAAACTACATAGGCACTTAGGAAAATGTTTATCCAAAACATTACAGGCCATTTCCTCATTGTAGAGATGAGAGTTACTCTCATTCAAATCAGTTGCAATCATGCAGAAGTAACTGCAATCCTTCATAAGTGGACAGTCTGGGAGCACAACACTGTTTAAAAAGATACTTGGGATCTTATAAGTAGAGCTCTGCAAATCCTCCACTTTGCATTTCTGGATTTGGATACGGATAGCCAAGGCTCATTTTTGCAGATGTGGATTCGGATACCAATTTTGTGTCCACATGGGGCTCTACTTATAAATATTGCTCTGTGTGTCATGCATACTGATTACATGTGGACAAGCTGTAAATAAGTTGCCATCAGAGTATCATGGTGTGTAACACTCACAATGTTAAATCCAAGATCCATTTCTCTTTTACTTAACCTAAGTCTTCTTTGACTACATGATAGGCTTTCTCTTTCCTGCTAGTAAATAATCATGGTGATGTTTTTTTCTCTACCTTGCCACTTATGAGTTTCTGACTGAGAGAATTCCTCATTTGTTAGTGCCAGATTGTCATTTCTTTGAAAGCAACCACAAGATCTTAACAGATTGATATACAAGGCTGTTATATTTATTAGTTTAAAAAAACAGCAAATGACAGGTGAATAAAATACTCCTTTGGACATTTCAACTACAGATTTTGTATAAATCAATATTGAGTGTTATAAAATGTCAGAAAATACCAAATGAGGAGAAAAGAATCAGCAGATACCCTATGAATTATATGAGTGATGAATATTTGTCACCATCCAAAATAAATTAAGCCACAAAAACCTATATTAAAAGGAACATCCAGCATCTGACTTAAAACACAAAAGAAGGTGATTTAGAGTTATGGCTGAGACTTCCTTTAGCTTACTTCACTGGGTGGGGAGGGGGGAGGCAGGAGGAAGAGAACCACTAAAACACCCCAAAATTAGTTTCAAATGAAATGTTGACCAAGTAATTTTAAATTTCACACCAAATTTGCTTGATTGTCTTGGACTGAATCAAAAGGGTAGGAATCATCCTTTTGTTGTGTTCATACAGTGCCTACTGCAATGGGACCCTGGTCTCTGATTTGTGCTCCTAAATATTACCACAGTACAAATAGTAACAATTTCCTGTTAGTTTAACTGAAGATTCATTAACATGCAGATTGTATACTCAAAAGTTCCTATGACCTTGATAGAAGCCAGTATGGGATAATGCATCAAGAGGTCAGATAAGTATGCTAATATTTTGCCTTTAGCTACCATGTAGTTTTGGATCTCTACCAACCAAGCCTGTCAAATCAGATAACTAAGTTCTACCTCAATTACTTAGTCACCTGATCAGAAATTCTCAGTACAATAAGAATTCTCAGAGTTTAAAAAAAACACTAACAAATAAAAAGCTTGTTTTAGGGGGGCAGATTTGCAGCAGGTGTAAATCAGCAAAGCAGTTAAGTAGATAGGTACTTTTTTGTCTCAAGATGGTGCCAATCCAGGAAAGCTCTTCTTTTATTATACACACACACACACACACACTACTGCACCAAGCCACAGATTCTGGCCAATGCAGCCAGATGGCCTTACTCCCAGTTTGCCTGTCCTTGACCACTTCCAGAAGGAAAGCACTACTATCAATACCTTTCAGGAATAGCACTAATGCTCCCCAACAAAAGCATGTTGGCTTCTTGTCCCCAGTTCTTCATTCTCCTGCCACACTCATGTGGATGGGTGGGACTGGACACAGCTTGCCTCATATCCTTGGGGGAATCAGCTTACTCATTCTAAAGTACATACAGGTACTCTCAGACAGGCATCTATTTGGTTTAAAGAAACTTTCAATCCTCCACCATAAGAAACCTTCAAAGTAAAATGAACTGAAAATTTGTGCTCTCTCACTGTTGTCATCTGCTAGTTCTTCTGAAAAAGTTTCTTTCGAAAGAAGCTTGCAGTCTAGACATATCCCCAGACGGTGCCCTGAATGCATTGTGTATGATGTTCTTGTGCTCCAGTTTCATTGTATGCCTTCTATCCCCTAAGACTTTCGTGAAAATAATAAATTCCTATATAACTTTAACTTGAAACTTAATTAGTTAAAAAATACGGATAGTGCCCCAAATGATCATTAATTGTTTTTCCTTGGAAACATCAAAGGCAGCGTGGATCAATACAAACTTCATAATTATGTTAAAATCCAGCCCTCCCACAGAAAGCTAGGGTAACTGGTCTTTGCACCGGGCACTATTTTTCTACACAACATGGACCAATACATCTCTTTTGCATGTACTGTTACTCTGCACCTCGTTCTGGGGATTTGGAGTCTCTACATTCACACAGAAATGGAGCTAATGGCCCCTATGCTTCATGTTTTTGAAACCTCCCTTCTGCATTGGCTAATTCATAGTCAGCACAAATGTGTGCTGTGATGCACACAGAGTGCAGACACACTTTGCATAACTTTTTCCATGAGGCTTAAGTGGGAGGGAACCCCAGGTACAGGGACCCTTTGGCATGCTGGTGAATATCACACTTTGATCCTGATCCTAAAACAGGTGTGGGCAATAATTTTTGGCGGGGGGCCATTCCCATCCTCCAAGCCAATTTCTCAGCTCCTATTGGCTGGTTGTTTCCAGCCAATAGGAGCTGAGAGATTGGCTGGGGTCAGTTCCTATTGGCCAGTTGTTTCTAGCCAATAGGAGCTGAGGATTGGGTTGGGGAGGTGGAGATCACAAGAAGCTTCCCCCTCCCTGCAGAGCAGAGAACCACACTGACTGTGCTTTAAACTGCGCAGCTGCATGCCTGAGGGTCCCGGCAGGGTGGTCCATGGGCTGGATCTGGTGGCTTGCTGGACCAGATCTGGCCCCCAGGCTGTATTTTGCCCATCCCTGTCTTAGAAACACATACAGCCGGTCTCTGAGTTGCGAATGGTCGAGTTACGACCGTTCGCATTTACGACCAAAGCTCCCATGGAGTGGTCGTAAAGGCGGTCCCTGAGTTACGAACGCGACCTGTGCTTACGAACAGCGAGGTCGCTATGTAATTCAATGGGGTCCAAGTTATGAACAAATCGAGTTATCGCCAAGTGTTTGGTCCGTAACTCATTCGTAACTCGGGGAGAGGCTGTACTTTGGGCATATGAGTAGTTTCACTGCAGGACTGGGGCCTACTATATGACTATATCTGCATCACTTCAGGGATTGAAACAAGTCTTACTGGTGTGTGATGTTTCTAGATGGGTCACCAAAATTAGGCTATATTAACCCTTTCCTGCTCTGGGGTTGGGGGAAACATATGCTTCTTCTGGCCCAGTATAGAGAGGAGTCCATATAAGGAAAGGGAAGAGGTTGAAGAGTCATCCTTCATTCAACCTGCAACACCTATCCTGCAGGGCTGGGTCCAGGTCCCTGCTCCAGACATTGTGACCCCATGCACCACACCGCAATGCCACTTACCCAAATATGGCCCAGTTACCTCTCCATCATGATGACAGGATGGCAGGCCAAATTTGAATGAGACTATGACCCCATCTGCCAGGTCACTATGCCCAGAGCAAAGAGCCATGCCTCACTCAGTGGGACAGAAGCCATGCTTATATATAAAATGGTGTGTCACTGAAGAAAAGTATAAATGCAGGTATTGGGTTGCCTTGCTAAATAGTTTGGGGACCACAGGAATTGAAGGCCTAAGAGGTCTTTTAAACTTCTAATTTTATAATTCTATATCAATTAGAGCAATTGAAGCCTGGGATTTGCTTATAATATGGGGAAAGAAAAAATCCTTTTACTTTCTCCCTCCCATGATATAATTTTAGGTCACACCAATGCAGAAAGTAGAGAAAATGAGCTGAAAGTCCTCCAGTTATGATGTGACTTTCCCAATACAACTTTTAATTGTCTTTGCTGTTCTATGGAGAATTAAAAAGTCTGGTGTCTGGATAACAAGGAAATAGCAGCAGCTTTTCATAATCGTGGGAAAGGTTCGATACACAGAGCCCAATCCCAAGTTCAGGGCACTGTGGGTTCAAGGCCCAGCCATAGTCTTGCAGGTTGTCCAAGCTCTCTGCCCACAGAATGCTGGACTCTAACTGAGGAAGGTGGAATGAACTGCAGTCACAAAGACCTTATACTGAAGGAGGTATTTCCCACATAGGCTAGCAATAGCCATAGGACTTGATAGACTAAGCTAGGAAATGTCCATCAAATGCTTTTACAACAGAAAATGTGATTTCCATAAAAGTGAACTTTTCTACAGGAACATTTAAATTTTGACTGTTTTAGGAATTTATTATTATTTACTACAGGTTGCACTTCTATAAACAGGAACTTTCCGGTCCGACAACATACATGGTCTTGCAGGACCATGGACGTTCCAGGATCAGAGAATCCTGGTGCAGGGATGGGAGCTTGGTGCAGCGTGTGTGTGTGGAGGGAGGGAGCTCAGTGCATGGCACAGCTGGTCTGCAGATGTGGGGAGGAGGAAGGGCTGGGAGCCAGGAAGCCCAGCGCATGGCTTAGCTGGGGTGTGGGGGTGGAGGTGTGGGGGGCAGGAAGCCCAGTGGGGCAGCAGGGTGAAGAAGGGGAAGAAGAAGAAGGGGGACCAGAAATGACCTTCCCTGGTCCAGCAAAATCCCTCATCCAGGACCAGTCAGGTCCCAAGGGCATTGAACCAGAGAGGTCCAACCTGTAGAGCTTTCTGGTGGGAAAATGGAAACAAAACATTTCATTTTGAGTTGGGTTAAACACACATAAAAATGTTTCAGTCTCATTTTGGAGCAATGTCTCCATGAGATGTCACAATGGTTCATGAGAATTGTATTTAGGTGCTTTGTGCTCTCACTTTATATTGTTTCTGATAAGGTTCTTGCTACTCTTTGAAATAAAAAGAAAAATGGAGAATAAATATTGTTTGACACATCTCAGCTGTCTTTTATTTGACAAGCCAATTCACACAGCTTAAGCAGTTGAACTTTGTAAGGTCATAAAATGTTATTTTTAATTTCCCACTTATAAGTGGAAATTATTTTGTCCAGTATTTTAGAGGGAACACTCCCTCTAATTCTCACTGTCACATGTATTACCCTGCTGTTATTTAGGCATATGGTAAGAAGCAGGCATTCTTGTAAACTAATAATCTTTAGTTTATCCACATGATCAGTGATGAAGTGGAGGAGAGCTTCTAAATGTCTTTAGTTTAAATTCTCACAAATCATCACGGACACTTGAGCAACAAATCGTCTACTCTATCTCCCATGTTAGAGGAGTACTAACACTAATAATATACAGTAGAAAAGAGGGGGAAGAGTATAAATCTTTAAAATAATAAACTGCTTCAAATCCTGAGTCAAGTTTGCTAGTGACAGATGGAAGCTCTATTTGCTCCTTTTACATTATGCCAGAAAGTGAACATCATTTAGGGAAAAGGAGAAAATTAAATAATCAAATGCACTGACATTTTTCTCTGTTTCCCCTTTAGAATCAAACTAGAATGAAAGCTGCCTGTTTTTCTTTCCAAAATAGATCTCCCCACAAACACTCCCTGTAAATCTGCGCGTGATACCTTTGCTCAATATTCAATATAACATTTCTGGTGGAAACCTCAAGGTGTGCTAGCAGTTTGTCTATACTTAGAGCCCTGCAAATCTGCAGATATCTGCTTCAAATCTGCGAGTAACCACATCCATGGATATAGATATCCACGGTTCATTTTTGCAAATACAGATGTGGATGCAGACACAAAATGTTGTGTTCACATGGGGCGCTATCTATACTTGATTTTATCACTTTTTAAAATTGGGTTATAATGGCCCTGAAATGCACAGAAAAGAGATCATGATTTGCACAACTTTAACCTCCAAAAACCAGGACATACAAATGAACCCGAGGAAGACTTCAGACTAACAGTGTCCTGGTTTGTGATTATGTCACTCATCCTCATACAGATATGCTCCATGTTGCACATAGAAACTCTGCCATCACAGAGATGTTTGTCTTGATGGTTGAAAGCTTTCCTATGTCCAGTAGTATGGGCTAGGCTTTATTTTTTATAAATGAAAGATTTATAAAAAGAGGAAATTCCTTAATATTCCCTTTGGCATTCACTAGAGTTACATGGACATCCTACTATTATAATTATTTAAATGCCTTGAAATTGTAAAATGACAATCCTGTTGGAGGATCTCACAGCATGTTACAAACATGAATCAGTGTGAGGAAAGTAGTATTATTCCCAATTGACCGAAGGTGAAAGTGGGGCTCAGATATTTAGGGGGGTGATTCAACATATCTGCTCACTGCCTTCAGAAGGATTGGAATGAGCCCCAAGTGACTTTGGAGGGCCTTTGGGTATGTCTGTGGTGGGCTCAGTGCTCGGGCAGGAGGTTAGAGGGCAGGAGGGGGTGTGGGTTTTGGGCTCCGGGAGGGGGCTCAAGGTTGAGTAGAGGGGCAGCAGGGAGTGCAGCTTCTGGGAGGGAGTTTGGATGCAGGAGGGGGCTCTGGGCTGGGGAAGGGGGGTTAGAGTGTGAGATGGGGTCAGGTGCAGGCTCCAGCCAGGCAGCATTTACCATGAGTGACTTTGAATCTTGGTTGGCAGCACAACCGGGCGAAGGCATGCTCTCTGCCTGTCCTGGCCCCACGCCACTCCTGGAAAAGGCCAGTATGTCCCTCTTTATAGCCTCTAGGTGGGAGGGGGGTTGGTCTCCAAAGTGCTGTTCCTGCCTATAGGCACCACACACACAGTTCCCATTGGCCACAGTTTCCAGCCAATGGGAGCTATGGAGTCATCAGTCGGGGCAGGGGTAGCATGTGTGGGGACCCCCTGATTTCCCCTCCCCCCAGCCTATAGGCTGCAGGGAGGGATGTGCCAGCTGCCTCCAGGAGCAGTGCAAGGCCAGGACAGGCAGCGAGCCTGCCTTAGGCCTACTGTGCTGCAGGACTTTTAGCAGCCATCTCCTGCTTTGGCTTCAGGAACCTCCAGGAGATCAATCCTGATTCTAGGAGACTCACAGAGAAACCAGAAGGGTTGGCAACACAATCACACTGTGCACAGGGCTTGCCCATTTAGCTCTTGGGACAAGAATCATCCATTAGTCTACATCTGTACAGTTCCTAGAAGAAAGGGGCCCTGGTTTCAGCTGAGGCTACCCCTAATATAAATGATAGTAATAATAATAATTTTCATCCACTGGGAAATAAACTTGGGTCCCTAAGGAGCAGGGAAGGGAGGTATAGCAGCAGATACTATTGCATCCCTGAGACCTTACTGGATCAGATTCCTCTCTCATCTGCCTGGTTTTTACATGTCTGCAGGGCTGGTAACAGACTTTGCCAGGCCCTGAGCAATGTGAGGGGGCTCAGTTCCAGGCCCCCTGGATGGGGCAAGGCCTTGGGCAAAAGGGGCAGGGCTACAGGCTAAGCTCCCCCAGCCAATCACAGGGTTCCAGTGGCAATTTAAAGTGTCTAGGACTCTGGCTGCTGCTGCTACAGTCTTTTAAATCAACGTGCCCTGGGGCAACCCTACCTGTTGGTGATTCTGCACCTCTGCAGCTCAAAACCCACTTATTTTAAGTGCCTTGGGAAAAGGATTTAGCTCATAGAACAACCACTGTAACTACACATTCATTAAGTCATAAATTTGGTGTTTTTATAATTATGACTACAATAATAAAATATGTTGCATTTTTATTGCACCTTTAATCTGAAAATCTCAAATCATTTTCAAATAATTAAACAATCACTGGTTGGAAATCATGGGTTAAGAACATAAATGGAGAAGAGCTACAAAGCATGTTAGGGTTTGCTGAGCTGACCTAGCCTTGACCAGATGTTACCATACATTCTGACTCCCAGCCTCCCATTCCAAACGACAGAGCACTCCATCCATAAATGTAACAGCTGCAGCCACAGAAGTCACATCTGGAACAGCTTTTTTTTTTTTTAAACTATCGTTATAAAAATAGATTTTTTTTTTATTAAAGGGCCTTGCAGGAACTCACATTTTAATGCAAAATTTCATGTAGAAGTCTAATGGATACATACACCATCAAAGTGGTTCTGTGTGTGTTAGTATAAAGTGGGTATGACATAATAAGTCAAAACAATGTGCTTGGCTACGAGGTAATATTGCTGTCAAGAGGCAGCCTCGTGAAGCACCAACGTAAAAGAGTTTGTCAGCTGTGGAACAGAGCTGACAGTGACCAACTGCAGCTGGGAACAAAATGAAGGGGAGAACTAACTATTCGCATCTGTTTTGCACCAATGGCATCAGGGATCAAGGTTTGGAAGAAAAGCGGGATTTCATTTCTAACATAAGGAGTGGTGGCTCTAGCCAGTGATAAGTAATAGCAGTAACACACCTCTGGTAAAGAATATTACCCGCATACAATGACCTTCCTGTTTGAAACTGACAATTCAGGGACTCTCCTTTTGTTCCCATTTACTTGCAAATAATGGTTTCCTTGCATGCCTACCAAACAACATTTATGCTGGACTGGATATATAGCTCTCATTAGAACAAATACTACTTCCTAAATTGCGCTATTTGTGACTCTACACCTCAAGTTTCACTCATCCCAGATCTGAAATGCACTAAAAGCACATTATTACTGCTTAAGATGCAAACTACTATGCTGAAATATCTCGTTCTTTACCTCCGGCGAAAGAAGTTAAAAATTAATGGTTAGTTGAGACTAAGGTGAATAGTAAACAGAAATTCCTTGTGACCATGTGTGGGCTATTCTCCATGTATAATGAGGTTATATTTGCTAGTAGATTAATTAATTGCCCTTTTTTGCTCTTTCTTAATTTATTTTATACTTTAAGATACCAACATGTCCAGTGACCACTATGGATGTGATTAAAAAAAACACAATAAAAGCTATTTCTTTCAAGGGAAAAAAGCATTCCCTATAATGCATTTTTGAATCCAGCATACCTTCTACTAATGAGGTTTCAGCATGCTATAAATAACACTAATGAGACTTTGTCTTGCCCATGTAATATATTTCCTTAATATAGCTTTACATTTTCTCTCGTTGTGTGGAAAACTAACATTGAAGAAAGAAATATCCTCCATAGCACATTAAAAGCAAAAGTGCAATTAAATACAAATGAATGTAGCAATTTAATTCCACTATTGTCATTTTAGAGAAAATCAGTAATGATGTCTTTTTTATCAGTAAATAATAAGTGATGAGGAAACTAGTTAATATTTAAATAAACAATATTTTGTTTACGTGTGATACAAAGAAACCTTTTATTGCTATGTAAATACTGTGTTAACGAAGAACTCATTTGCTATTTCAGAATGTGTATTACTTTAAATATTAGCAGCATAATGCAGTCATTTCAATACATATTTATAATGAAACTATAGCACAAGTTAAATACTAGGGAAATATTTACAGGAATCCCCTAATATTATATCAACTAATCAAAATTTTTCATAAACAAAACTTTCTGCTAAAAATTACAGTTTTATAAATGAAATTTTGTTTATGTGGAAAAATGGCAATTCTGACCAAAAAACTGATTTCCATAAGGAAAAAACGGAAATGAAAAAGTATATTTTGAACTGAAATTAAACACAGTTTTTTTATTTCAAATGAAACTCACATTTTCTTTTGGGTTTTTTGTTTGTTTGTTTGTTTGCTTTTGGTTTTTTGAAATCCAAAATAAAACATTTTAAATCAAAATTAATTTAATGTAAATTCACAATTTTCATTTCAAATTATTTCAAAACTTCCCATGGGAAATACAAATTCTTCTTTCAGAATTTTCTGTTGAGAAAAATCTTGTTTGTTTTTATATAAACTACATTTTATGTACTGCTACATTTTTCATAATTAAAGAATCACACACACACACAGTATGTATGCACTAGGGATGTTAGGATAAGAACGTCCATACTGGGACCAAAGGTCCATCTAGCCCAGTATCCTGTCTTTTGACAGCGGCCAATGGCAGATGCCCCAGAGGTGGTGAACAGAACAGAGAATCACCAAGTAATCTTTCCCTTGTCACCCATTCCCAGCCTCTGACAGAGGCTAAGGGCCTCCATCATTCCTACCCATCCTGGCTAATAGCCATTGATAGACCCAACCTCCATGAATTTATCTAGTTCTTTCTTGAACCCTGTTAATGTTCTGGTCTTCACACCCTCCTCTGGCAAGGAGTTCCACAATCCAACCGTGCACTGTATGAAGAAAAACTTCCTTTCATTTGTTTTAAAACTGGCACCTATTAATAGCATAGATAGCATGTTGCCACATTATATTTTAGCAGTTACACGAGTATTCAATAGTCCCAGGGGTGGGGCTGGCAGCCAGTTTACTCCCAGCCTGACTCTTGGGGAGCCCCTTGCCACCTGGTGCTGTTGCCTCTCTATTAAAACCCAGCTCCCTGCACAAACTGGCTCACCTTCTGCCCCATGCTGCTGCCTGTCATACAGAAACAGCAGCAGCCCCTGTCTGTGGGGTGTCTGAGCTCCCTGCAGACAGTTTGCTCTGCGGCAGTAGTATGTGTGACATCAATGCTATTCTAAAATGATTCTTTCTCCAAGAATGACTTTAAACAGAGTTCGTTAAATGATTTTATCACATGGGGAATTTTACCGCTCATCTTAATGGGAGCAGAGTTAGGCCATCCTGGAGCACTTCTGAAAACCTCATCTCTAAATTTAATAAACGTTTTAGACTACATTACACCCTGATCCTACTTAACAATGGCGCTTCTAGGTCAACCCAATGGTCCATCTATACTCATATCCTGTTCTCCAACAGTGGCTAGTGCCAGGTGCTTCATGGAGAATGAACAGTACAGGGCAATTATTGAGCCATCCATCTTATCATCCCAGCTTCTGTCAAAGGGCTTAGGGACACCCAAAGCCTGTGGTTGTATCACTGACCATCTTGGTTAATAGCCATTGATGGACCTATCCTCTATGAACTGTTCTCATTCTTTTTTGAACCCAATTATGCTTCTACCGTTCACAACATCACGTGGCAGTGGCTTCCGTAGTTTGACTGTTGTGTGAAGCAATACTTCCTTTTGTTTGTTCTAAACTTGCTGCCTATTAACTCCATTGAGTGACCTCTGCTTCTTGTGTTGTGTGAAGGGTAAAAACACTTCCTTATTCATTTTCTTCACACTAGTCGTGATTGTACAGATCTCTGTCGTACCCCCCTTCATGTCTTTTCTAAGATGAACAGTATCAGTCTTCTTAATCTCTCCCACCTGCACTGGGAGCAGCCATGCAGCAACCACACAGCCCGCTCTAGCCATGTGCTAGAGCTGGGCTGTGGTGCAGCCCAAGAGTAAGCTGTCCACCCCGGGAGCAGCTGGGCAGCCACCACCAGTTTCCCTAGGGCTAGAGCTGGCAGGGACAGGGTGGGCAGCTAGCTCTGGGGCTGTGTTCCAGATCCCTAATCATTTTTGTTACCCTTCTTCTGAACTTTTTCCAATTATATCTTATTTTTACATGGAGCAACCAAAAATGCACATAGCATTCAAGGTGTGGATGTACCATGGATTTACATAATGGCATCATGATCTTTTCTGTCATACTCTCTATCACTTTCCTAATGGTTCCTAACATTCTATTAGCTTTTTTGACTGCTGCTGTGCACTAAAAATATTATTACCTACCTTTCATAACTGTTTTTCTTTGAGAAGTTTTGCACATTACCAATCCAAGTAGGTGTGCACACACTGCGTGCATGATCATCAGAATGTTTTTTTTCCACTAGCAGTGCGTGTTAGGTCAGCTGTGGAGCCCCTTAGACTATATATAGGTTGCTACCAACCTTCCACCTCTTCAGTTCCTTCTTGCCAGATACTCCAACTAAAGGGAAGATGGATGAGTCTTCAAATGGAGGTGTTGGCAGGGCCACACCAACATTATAAGAATCAGTGAAGCCTTGTCTTTTTAGATCTTGTGAATGAGAGAGAATGGCAGAAATGCATTCAGTAGTTGCCCTGTCTGCAACCGAACTGGGGCTGAGATTCAGGAAGGAGCAACACTGCTGGTACATCCTGTTGCCTCATGTCATTAATAGGTCTAGCAATCACTCAAAGAAGAACAAACGCTTTTGGAGAACTTTCCATAATGACTATTTCTTAAGAGGTAATAGCTAATTTTGTATGGCTAGTTTGGATTATGTTTTTCCGATGTGCATTATTTTGCTATTAGCAACACAAAATTTAATCTCCCATTTTGTCACCCAGCATGCACTTTTGTGAGATCTCATTGTAATTCCTTCACCATTTTTCTTAGACTTAACTATATTGAGTAAATTTGTATCCTCTCAAACTTTTCTGCCTCACTGTTGACCCCTTTTTCCAGATCATTTATGAACATGTTGAACAGCACAAATCCCTTTCCAGATCTTTCAGACTCCCCGCTGTGTACCTCTCTCCAATATGAAAGCTGACCATTTGTCTTTAAACCAGGAGTACGGGTTCTTTCAAAAAAGGTTTTTTTCCCAAAAGAACCCCATCTAGACTGCGCTTTCACTTTCGAAAAACCCTTTTTTGAAAAAGCGCTCGGATGTGAATATGCAAATAAAGTGGGGAGTATTTAAATCCGCGCCTCATTTGCCCTTTTGATTTGCCTCATTTACATTCCTCTTTCGAAAGAGGAATGTAGTCTAGCCTAGGAGATTGGTAAAGCACTAGAATGAGTTACCCAGGGAGGTGGAGGAATCTTCATTCTTAGAGATTCTTAAGGCAAGTCTTGAGAAAGCTCTGGCTGGAATGATTTAGCTGGATAAGGACCTGAGGTCTCTTTCAACTCTAATCTTCTATTAATATGATACCATCCAAATTCTGTAAGATGTCTCTGATCCTACCACATTCACTATCCCTTGCTCCAATTTTCCAACCCTATGAAAAACAAGCCTGAGTAGGATTTATCAAGCTCTGGTGCTACAGTGCTGCCCAACATTAGTCTACTATGGAGTGAGGGAATGGAACGCTAGTAACACAAACCAGCCTGAAAGTAACCAGAGCTGAGAGAACATATCTGGAAATTCTATGCTAGCAACATGCAAAAATGATAGCATAGACCTATCATGATTTAAGTCCATTTCCACCCTAGACTTTCAAACATTTTAGGTTTTCATCTGAAAATTGGACTATTTGCTCCAAAGCAGTTTGACCTTTTATGTGAGAAAGAGGGAACTAAAGAAAGAGGGAAAGAAACTTTCCCTGTTTTTCTCAAAACACACCCCTGTAAACAAATTGGAAAAAGTGTAAAAACCTGAGAGTTTTTTACATAGACTACAATAATGATTATCATCACAGATCATATAGGTGTAACTGGACAGTTTTGCCAGATGTTTGTGCAGTCCCCAAGGATTGTTTTGGAGGTGGGAGTGAAAGGTGGGAAAAGGTGAATCAAAGCCCAGTTCTGCTTAATTTTATTGACTTTTTATTTATCTCCAACCAATAAAGTATCACTCTATAAGTAGACAGAATTAAAGAGGAGATGCTTACTTTTACCGATTCCATACTAACCTTCTTATGTTGGTGTTTCCTGAATGCTATGGGGGACCCCAATAGCGAAAAGCACATAATTTGAATATACAAAATCAAACAAGGATCAATGTAAACAATTGTGCAGGAAAGGAAATCTATTGGGCTGCATGAAGGGAATGGGGAACAGTCCCAGATTTCCTCTCTCTCTCTCTCTCTCTGGGGGAGCAAGCATGATGGGTATTCATGAACACAGAATCACAGAAGATGAGGGTTGGAAGAGATCTCAGTTCTGACAGATGACAGAACAAGCAGCAGTGGTCTTAAGTTGCAGTGGGGGAGGTCTAGGTTGGATATTAGGAAAAACTATTTCACTAGAAGGATGGTGAAGCACTGGAATTGGTTACCTAGGGAGCTGGTGAAATCTCCATCCCTAGAGGTTTTTAAGTCCCAGGTTGACAAAGCCCTGGCTAGGATGATTTAGTTGGGATTGGTCCTGCTTTGGGCAGAGGGCTGAATTCGATGACCTCCTGAGGTCTCTTCCAAACCTATGATTCAGGAAGTCATCCAGTCCAATCCCTACTCAAAGCAAAACCAAACCCTATTAAATCATCCCAGTCAGGGCTTTGTCAAGATTGGCCTTAAAAATCTCTAAAGATGAAGATTCCACCATCTCCTAGGTAACCCATTCCAGTGTTTCACCGCCCTTCTAGTGAAATATTTTTAGTTAATATCCAACCAAGACTTCCCCCACTGGAACTTCAGACCATTGCTTCCTGTTCCAGTGTCTGCCACCATTCAAAATAGCCTATCTCCATCCTCTTTGGAACTCCCCTCCGGGTAGTTGAAGGCTATCAAATCCCCCCTCACTCTTCTTTTCTATAGACAAAATAAGCCCAAATCTCTTAACCTCTCCTCATAGATTATGTGCTCCAGCCCCTATTTATTTTCATTTCCTTCCACTGGACTCTCTCAATTTGTCTACATCCTTTCTGAAGTAGAGGTGGGAGACAAATCTGGACACAACACTCCAGATGTTGCCTCACCAGTGCCAAATAGAGGGGAATAATCACTTCCCTCAATCTGCTGACAATGCTCCTATTAATGCAGCCTAGTATTGTGTTAACCTTCTTGGCTACAAGGGCACACGGTTGACTCATATCCAGTTTCTCATCTCCTGTAATCCCCAGGTCCTCTTCTGCAGAACTGCTGCTTAGCCAGTCTGTCCCCAGCCTATTGCAGTGCATGGGATTGTTCCATCCTAAGTGCAGGACACTGTACTTGTTGAACCTCATCAGATTTCTTTTGGCCCAATTTTCCAAATTGTCTAGGTCATTCTTGATCCTGTCCCTACCCTCCAATTTATCTGCTTCTCTCACTTCCCTCCCCCCCCTTGACTTAGTGTCATCTGTCATCTTGCTGAGGGTACAAACCAACCCATCTTCTAGATCATTAATGAAGATATTAAACAAATGATGTCAAATATCATTTCATAGCCAGTCAGTCAGCATCATATATATAGTAGCCCAATGTCTGACTCTGTAATGCTGAAATGTTGGCTGTTGCCTCTGGGCGGTGCTGTTGCCTGAGTCACGTCCTTCGCCTCCCGCCGTGGCACTTGGCTGACTTCTGCACCACTCAGCCAGGCCGCCGCGGGGGAGCAAGCAGCACAAGCGACCATTTGGGCGCCGCGGTCCCCATGCAGCACCCCCGGGCTGCATGGGGGGCACGGGGCCCAAACAGCCGCTAGCGCCGCTTGCTCCCCTGTGGCGGCCTGGCTGAGCCATGCAGAAGTCAGCCAAGCACCATGGCGGGAGGGGAAGGGGGGCGGGGCAGTGATGTACACGGCCAGGGGGCAGGCCTGGCCATGTACTTCACCGCCCCACCCCCTTTCATGTCCCCCTTTGCCTCCTGCCATGGCGCTCGGCTGACTTCTGCGCCGCTCAGCCGGGCTGCCGTGGGGAAGCCCAAATGGCCGCTTGCTCCACTTGCTCCCCCATGGCGGCCCGGCTGAGCGGCTTAGAAGTCAGCCGAGTGCCATGGCGGGAGGCAAAGGGGGGCGGGGCAGTGACATGCGGCATGACAGCGGCTCCAGGCCCTGCCCCCTGGCTGTGAACATCACCGCCCTGCCCCCCTTCACCTCCCGCAGTGGTGCTCGGCTGACTTCTGCGCCGCTCAGCCAGGCCGCCGCATGGGAGCAAGTGGCACAAGCGACCATTTGGGCTCTGCGCTCCCCATGCAGCACAGGGAGCACAGAGCGCAAATGGCTGTTTGGGCTCCACAGTCCCCTGAGTGAGGGGCAGGAGGGGGAGGAGAAGAGAAAGAGAGAGTGAGAGGCAGGAGGGGGAGGAGAAGAGAAAGAGAGAGATGGAGAGAGAGGCAGGAGGCGGAGGAGAGCTGAGAGAGAGAGGGGGGGGAAGGCAGTAGGAGGAGGAGGAGAGAGAGAGAGGAGGGCGTGGAGGAGAGACCCAAAAATCCCATCTTATGATGGGCTAATTGGCTAGTTTCTATGTAATTGTTAGAAGGATCATTTTGAAAAGCCATGTTTAGATACACATTGGTCAGTGATCTGGAGTTAGTGCAGGTCTACAATCTCATGAGGCTGCTTTATGCTTGTTTGGAACAGAAACCACAATTTGTCAAACCACTTTCATTCACCTCTGGCCACACTATGACTCAGAAAAATAATCCTGAAATTTCACTGACACTGTTTATTACACATCCTCTTTATTTCCACAAGACATTGCTAGAGATTTCTGTACAAGATCAATTTTTTATTCTGGCATTCTTGCCCCTTAAAGAATATGTGATCACTGGGAAAAAAATAAGGATGAAATCCTGGTTCCATGATCGTCAATAGTTTTGCCATCAACTTCAATGTATCCAGAATTTCACACTGCATCTATTCTAGTTATCTGTAGAATGTCCAATAGTGGCAACATCCTGGCTGTATTGAATAGGCCATGTGCTATATATGCATTAAAAATTAGGACTTTACTCCTATAATTTACAAAGCCAGATGATTTGATTCTCCTTTCTCTTATGCTAGCGGAAGTCCAGAATAACTCCACTGAAGTCAAGGACATCAAAATCAGGCTGAAACCTTAGCACTTTGATTTTAAGTCAGAAGATCAGAAAACAAGAAACAGCTACAGGTCACACAGAAAATAGGACTACTGCATAGTTTCATCAGTTTTAATTCTAGAACTGGTTAAAGCATTGCAAAATGGTAAACAGGCATAGTTCATCTTCAACTATATAGGCTGTGGTGTTCTATGCTTGTGCTGACATCCCTGCCTTTTTTTAATTTCAGATTGAGACAACACAAATATATCATTCTATTCCAATTGTTTTAGTCAAAGACTCACAAAAGGCAAAAATATACTAGTGGAACTTTTTTTTTTTTATATAACATCGTAAGATTTTACTTTTTCTAGGCCATGGAATTTTGATAAACTTAATACCTTTCAGATGAAGTGCCTTATTTTCTGCTCTGACATATATAATGATCCCTGTATATACACACACTATATAAAAAACAATAAAAATTGCTTTTCAGTTCAGAGATTGATGCCACATCTGTATCCATCTATAAACATGACATACGGGTGTGATATTAAAAATGAAACATGGTGTAATCCGTTAATACTCATCCTCCCTCTCCATTTATGTAGAAAATTAAGTAGAGGTCAATGTAATGTAATATTTTACCAGTCAATTCTGTTTACTAACATGTTGGTAATAATGAACCATAATCTGAAAAATGTCCATCCGATCTAAAAATGTCCGGGATGGACAACAAATTTATGCTTATTCTGCTCTTAATAGAAGGTGTATCTTGCATAGCACCAGTGACGAGCTATCAAGAAGATAACCTTGTGTAATCAATTAATTCCTTTATCAGGAATTCCATTTGTGAAGGATTTCAATATATGATATTTAGCATAAATAGATGTACAATATATGTTTTCATTCTATACATTCATTCTTACCGTTTTTAATTTAATAACATGAGTTTTAGTAACTATCGTGCAGAAGATAAAGGAAGTTTATCTGTGAACAATATATGTTAACATGCCCTCTGTGTCTTTAGGCAGCAGTTATTCCCTTTCCTGAAAGAAAAGTCCTATGTAATTAAATCTATGTGGAAAATTAGAAGTTTGCTGCGTTCCTTAGCAAGCTGAAATATTTTCTCATATTTTCATTGCAAATAAGACAAGATGACATTGTCTATGGCACTAAAATCAATTTATAATCAGTTTCCTCTTACAAATGTGATAGCATGCAAAATTCACTGTAATAGTTTTTATAAACTTAAGGGGAGTTCTGCAGATTCATTGAAAGAAAAACAGTCTCGACAGTGGTTCTAGTTTTTAACACAGAATTTTAGTCTACTGCTGTCATTAAAGCTGCACATAATTTAGAATATTTCAGATCTAAAGTTAGTTATATCCTTAAATTAAAAGGGTTTGCTAGTTGGAGGGGAAACATACATATTAAAGAAATAAGATTCAGCAATAGAAGAACATCAAAGAATTGAGAGTTCAGCTTTGGTTTCATAATTGATCACCAAGGAATGTGGATACATATCTGAACAAAACTAACACTTTGAGTCAGTAAGAACTGTTTGGAAAACCCATGAGAAAAGATTGGTGATATTTCTTATACTTTCTGCTTCTAATTTGGTTCTTTCAGGGTATTCCATTACCCCCAAATTCTATCAGAAACCTAGAACTACACACACACAAACAGGAGTAAAAAAAGATACAAAAAATTAACTTAAATTTTAGAACTTTACAAAAAGACCAAGTTTTACACTGTCCCTAGAAAGAAGCAAGTTGTGTGGGAGGATTGTTAACACCTTGATTAAAACATACTAACATACATAGTTTTGTCATGAAGGAAAAGATTCCGGATACAGCATAGCAGTAATAAAGGTGGCAGGAAAAAGCTTTCAAGCTGTTTGTAAGGAGTTTCCTGGCATCATCATTCTAAAAAGGGATGAAAGTTTAGAGACACAACTACTTTTGCAACTACTTCATCACATTATACAAGACTCAAAAATAGTGAGCATGATTTTCAAGTCAGCATTCCAGAATTTTGACCAGCACATACTCTGAGGAACACTAATCCATTATTTGTGGGAAAATAAACCAACATACCTATTTTAATTCTTTTATGCGTGTCTGTATTTAATTTAGAACTCCAATTTGTTTCAAGGGCTGTACCTTGGACTGAAATCTCCATTTTGGAGTGGGACTGTCATATTGTATTGCAACCTGCTTTGTGATCAGAGCACCCATTTTGGAACAAGAGCTTCACGCCTTGTGAAAAGACTATTTTTCAGAGACTATAACAGAGCAATCCAGGGTAATCAACAGTGAATGAGTCTTCACTACTGGAAAAATGGATTTTCTACCAGTACGGCCATTGGCTTTTACTCTACACAGAAGTCCTCTTACTAGCAGTTTTAAAAGAGCAGTTCTTCTCTAAACAAAGAGTCAGACAAATGCCACTTCCCAGAAGACTAGGCAAATGAGGAAAGGCTGCATAGCTTGAAGATACTGATCAAACCCAGGACTCGCATGAAGGGAAAGATCAGACTTGGAGGTGTTTGTTCAAGATGATTTTTCAAAGACATCTCACTCTTGCCTATGCTTTGTAAAGTATGTGTGATTAAGAAATTCCTTTGCTAAACTCATGTTCCTTGGTTTCCTTCTACATATTCCCTCTAAGATTTAATCAAGAAAACAGAACTACACAGCTAAATGGACTCTGGATGAAAATATTTACGCAACTGTGGGGGCACAGAAAGGCATTGGTTCCATGGTCTCAGGCAAGCAACTAGGATTGCACTGCCCCGATAGTGACTGACCTGGGGTCTGTGCCAGGCAGAGTGTCAGAATTAGGAACAGCGACCAGTTACTGCTCAGACCCAGAGGGCTTAAAAGCACAAGGGATTCAGCAGTCGCTAAGGCCCACTCATGACACACTGGTGTCTGTTTAAAGATGGGAACTGTGCCAGGTTCTGATAGTGTCATCAATATGCAATTTCAAGGTCACACTGCACACACAGAAGGGCCATTCTTATTTTGCTTTATTTTTAATCAGAAGCACACCCGGCAAATATATGTTGAAAACTGTCTGCCACTGAATTCCAGAGAAACAAGCTTGGCCTACACAAGTACCTGGATCTTAAGAAAGAGGGGAAAAGCAAGAATACTCCTCACTGGAAATATATTCCTCAGTGACACTGAGAACTTAGCAAAAGGTGAGAAAAATATGAAAAGGGACATGCAGATGCTTAGTAGAGAGAATGACAATATTTTACTGCAAAATAAATTACTAATCAATATTTGATACCATGCTGACTGTCCACTGTGACTGTAGGAGTTGTATTAACTCTGTGATGTTAGACATTTGAAAGGAAAACTACATCTTTTACATTTTAT
This sequence comes from Pelochelys cantorii, assembly GCA_032595735.1. Lineage (NCBI taxonomy): Eukaryota > Metazoa > Chordata > Testudines > Trionychidae > Pelochelys > Pelochelys cantorii. The sequence goes on from CM064331.1 coordinate 34,285,528, forward strand.
TCATGCTTTGTATTCAGGAGTAAGTAAACTTGCTGATCATATCACAGCCTCAGATTTATGGAAAACACAAACAAGATGAGGAATTTTAGAAAACACTCTTAGCTCCTGCAATTACTCAAAGTAAATAGTTTAGGTAAGGTTGAAAGTAAGAAATCTATACTCTGACTTTACCAAATCATTAAGATCTGCTTTGTATTCAATAATGCCAACTTCTGGGCTCTTCCTTCAAGTCACTGGATGCTATCTTAACAAGGAAAATTACAGATCTTCAAATATCTGCATTATCAGTGGAAAAAGAAACACTTAGCAGTCAGGAGGCTTTCAAACTAATTTTTCAAATTCAATTATAGCATTTTGTAAGCATTAATTCTTGCAACAAACTTCGGAGTTAAACATGTATTATTATCCCCATTTTGCAGCATAGGAGACTGAGGAAAATATATTGATTGATTTGCTGATGGCCATAGAAGTAGTCAATGCAAGCACTGGGGATGGAACTGAAGAGTTTCCATTTCCCAGTCAGACTACAAATCCAGCACTCTCTAGATGTAATGACAGAGGGTCTGATTTGCTGCTGCCTTGCACCTTATGTCTTACATCCACCTCCATTGTTTTCCCCGGTGGCAAATCAGCATGAGATCTGAACAGGATACTCAGGTTCAAAACAAAGGAAACATTAACATTTCAGTATCGGGCCAAGTCTGAACATACACATCTCAAGATGTCATTCTGCTGATTGGAATGTTTCCTAGATTTTTTTTTTAAATGGAGAAATTTGATCTTCATATACCACTGCCAGAGTCAGCCCTTTACTTAATAAAAGATTTCAGGGTGTAGAAACATAATCAATTCAAATTAAGTATTGATTTCTAAACAATGTAGAATTAAGTTAGACATTTACAAACTGTAAATCATGGTTGTTCAGTAAGATTCATCACCAAGCACTACAAGGCAATAGATGAGACCATTGATAGACTGAGAATGAGGCAATATATTCCCAGCAAGCTGGGTAGGGTACTTCCCAGAGGTGGCTGCCTCTCAGCAATGAGCAGGAATCCCTGCCTAAACAACTCCCCTACCCCACCCCAGGGCCAGCTGTTTCTCTGTACCAGGTGAGAGATCCCTGTATAACCAGCCATACTGTCAATGCTACACAGTCCCTGGCTCTCTCATAGCCTGTGAAGCATCCCGGAGAGTCCTGCTGTGGGGGGATGCTGGGAGCCAACATCTCTGGCTGGGTAAATGAACTGGACAGTCCTGGGAGTGGGGAGCCCAGGAGCTACTCACTGGCCAGGAGGGAGCTGAGTTCCGTCCCCCTTCCTATCCCCCTGGGGGAACAGCAGCGCAGTGACACGCTGGCCAGAGGCTTTCCCCACTGCAACAGGGTATGAAGCCAGGTAAGCATCCCCCCTCATACTCAGACCCCCGCACCTCAATCCCCCTCATTCACTCCCCTCCCCCTGCCAAAACTCTGCACCCTCGCTTGCTCCTACACTTTCCCTTACTCCTGCACCCTCCCTCCTGGCCACACTCTGCACCCTCCCTTACTCCTGGCACCTCCCCCCTGGCCACACTCTGCACCCTCCCTTACTCCTGGCACCTCCCCCCTGGCCAGACACCTACCCTCATCCTGCTCCTGCATCCACTGTTGCTCCTGCACCCTGCCTCCTGGCCACACTCTGTACCCTCCCTTGCTCTTGCTCCCTCCCTCCTGTCTAGATACCCTACTTCCAGCCTGCTTCTGCATCCTATCTCCCACTCAGATCCCACAGCCCACCCCCTCCTACACCCGCCTCCTGCCCAGATCATACACCCCCATCCCTATCCCACTTGCTGGCAGCCCTGTTCCACATAATGAACCCCACATTTTTGTTCCCACCCTAGAGTCTATGTGGGGGGGTCCACAAAATCCACTAACTCTAAAACCCCAAAAAAGTAAATCTGGCCTATGGGAAGCCCTGAACCTCAGTCTTCTTTGTCCCTTCCCCTCTCCCCATGAGGCTGGGGCACCAGAGGGATGAGGTGTCTCAGTTGGGGGCCACATCTGTGAGGGTTGGGGGTTTTTGGAGGAGTTTGTTTGCTTCTCACTTGTGTGGTCCCCAACTGATTTTTCTGTGGGTCAGTGGCCTCCAACCCAAAATAGGTTCCCCACCCCTGCCATAAAGAAAGAAAATATTGAAACCTTCCACGTTGGACACAAATTAATATTTTACTTAATTTAAAATGATGTTGATAAACTAACATGAGAAAGTTAACACACTTAATCTGTTTAATAATTTCAATTAAACCATTCTCATTAGTTGCAGCACTATTAAAATGGCTATTATGCAATTAATGGTGAGTTTCCATCAGCAACTGGTGATCTATGGAAAGGTTTGCATTGAGCCAGGTGGTCCATGAACCAAAAGGTTTGAGAGCCACTTTTCTAGCCTGAAGACAGTATTTTTAACAGCAGCATGGGTTAATGAATCACAGTATATAGCCATTAGCTTCTCATCTTTTTTTGGAAACAGAGTGATGACCATCCCAAATTTCCAGATGAGAGAACCAGGAAAATGTGTTAAAGAAACACAAACAGTTATCAGTACTTAAACATTCCAGACTTCTATTAATCTGCAAATACATTAATGCAGGAAAGAAACAGGAGTGTGAGATGTTGGGAAGGAGGCTGTCTCCGATTTATCACTGCTGTACAGACATGCCCTGAAAAGAAAACTATGCAGAAAACCCAAATTTAGGAACAGCCTCATTACATGTATATCAGTGGAAGTTAGTTACTGATTTAGTCCATGGGACTTTCCAGAATTTTCCATGGTCTAAGGATTGGACAGCCACTCAAGAGGTAGCAGTGAAGCTGAAAGGACACATCAATTGTGATGATGTTGCAAATGAACTTTTGCTGCTTCATGGATGCTATTACCCTCAGAAGCAAGGAAAACGGATTTTTTTTTTTTTTTTTTACTCTGCTGATAGCTGAACATGTTCCTCATGACAATAAGGGCTATTTTGTACCATACAGAGACACCATCTCCATTTCAGAACCACGGACTGTTGTGAATAACAAAAATAGGAAGGGTTTGCAAATTGCATCAAATAATCTGCCCAGTGTCAACAGAAAGCTATAGATATTATTTACTTTTTAAAAATATATACTGGGCCAGCTTTTCAGCTGTTGCGAATCAGTGCAGCTCCTTATGAATGGAAATAAGTAAGATTGGCTAGCTTATCTTCCTGCAAGAAAAAAAAGAGTGGTTGTATTTTGCTTTTTTAAGGTATACACATCAAAGATACTCAGTTCCCAAAAGGATAAACAAAGTCCTCTCTCTTCTCAGTTGTACATTTTGAGAAGTACTCAGAATGACAATATAATTTTGGTACTGAATGCAAAAAAGAGTTACTCACCCTGTGCAGTAACGGAAGTTCTTCGAGATGTGTGGCCCCGTGGGTGATCCACTCTGGATGACTACAGAGCAGTATCTGCATTGTGAAGGTGGGTTTGGAGCCCGGCCCCTGAGATTGAGGATAGAACCACTTGTCTGACTGACACTGATGGAGCGATTGCAGAGGTGAGAGCACAGTGTTTGGCAAACGTGTGGTCAGATGACTAAGTGGCTGCCTTACAAATGTCCTCTAAAGGCACATTTTTGAGGAAGGCTCCTGTGGAGGCAACCGTTCCCATAGAATGAGCAGTGATGGTGTCTGGCAGTTGCTTGTTATGAATACTGTAGCATGTGTGGATGCAAGACAAGATCCTTTTGGATATTATCTGAGAGGAAACAGATTGCTCTGCAAATGACAGGAGGAGTCTCGTTAACATTCTCCATGGGTTTCTTCAATCTAAGTAGAAGGCAAGTGACCTCCGAACATGCAGGGTATGTAGCGCAGCATGGGATGGATTGGCGTGTGGCTTAGGACAGAACACAGATAAGTGTAGGGGTTCATTTATGTGGAAAGGGGGTGGGACCTTTGGGAGGAATCTGGGGTGAGGTTGAAGGGTTACTCTGTCCTTGGTAAACATTGTGTACAGCAGGTCAGCCATTAGTGCCACTAGCCCACCAACTTTCCTGCTGAAAGTTATGGCTACCAAAAAGGCCACCTTCACAGGGAGATGTAACCAGGAACAGGTGGCTAGTGATTCAAAAGGAAGTTTAGTTAAGTTCTTCAGGATATGATTCAGATCCCAAATGGGGATTGGCAGTTGTACCGATGGGAAAGTATTCTGGAGGTCCATAAGGAAACATCTGGTGAGTGAATGTGAAAAAAATCAAACTGACATCATTGGTTTTGTGGAAGGCTGCTATTGCTGCTTCATGAACCTTTAATGTGTTAAAAAAGAGCCCCGCTTCCTTTAACTCTAAGAGATAGTTTAGTATGATGGGAATGGGCATAGTGTTGGGTGGCATGCGGTGGTTCTGTTTCAACCATTAGGAGACCTCGTCCACTTGTACAGGTAAGATCTTCTGGTGGATTCATCCTGCTGTTGATGAGTATCTGTTTTGTTCTATCTGAGCAGCTATTTTCAGCATCCTGAAGCCATAAAGGAGCCACGCCTTGAGGTATTTTTCAAGTATCGAAAAGGGTGTTACAAGGAGGAGGGAGAAAAATAATAGGATAATAGGACAAGAAGCAATGGGCTTAAATTGCAGCAAGGGAGGTTTAGGTTGGACATTAGGAATAACTTCCTGTCAGGGTTGTTAAACACTGGAATAAATTGCCCAGGGGGGCTGAAGAATCTGCATCACTGGAGATATTGAAGAGCAGGTTAGACAGACACCTGTCAGGGATGATCTAGACAGTGCTTGGTCTTGCTATGAGGGTAGAGGACTGGACTCAATAACCTTTTGAGATCCCTTCCAGTTCTGTGATTCTGTGAAGTCTCCCTGGATTTGGACGGAGAATTCTGCCATGATGTTGAATGAGGAGATTGCATTGTGGAAGAAAGTATAAGGATCCACTGCCACTAACCTGTGCAGATAAGGGAACCAGGTTTGTCTCAGCCAGGTTGGTGCAATGAGGATTACATGAGCTTGGTCTTCTCTGATGTTTGTTATTATTCTGTGGATTAAAGGAAATGGTGGGGACGCATATAGGAGAGGTGCATCCCATTTCAGGAAGAAAGCATCTCCTAGACATCCCTTTCCCAAGGCTGCTCTGAAACAGAATAGGTGGCACTTTCAATTGGCTCTGGTTGCAAATAGGTCTGTGTGTGGTTGTCCCCATTTGAAAAATACCTCTCAAAGAGCTCAGGAGTCTAGTTTCCACTTGTGGTGGTCAGAGAAGTTGTGACTGAGGTTGTCCACCATCACATTGTGTGTCCCCGGAAGAGCAATTGGGGTGACATGGTGTATGAGGCTCCAGTTTCATAGTCTCAATGTGAGAGATGTCCCTGAAGAGGGACGGAGAGGCAGGATGCGTAGGGGGAATGAAGATAAAAGAGATGGAGTAGCCCACTTTGATGACCTCTAGTACCCATTGGTCTGATGTTATCTGTGTCCATTGATGTAGAAAGGACCTTAGGCAGTGGATAAACTGAACATGTGTAGATGATGGTGTCACCACTGTGGGGATTTCTCTCTGTCTCTCAACCAAACCTTCAAATTTGTTGTTGAAGGATGAAGATTGGGTCATTGTGGGCTGCTGCTGATGCTGCATCTCTGTAGCCTGTGTTTCTGCCTGAAGTCATATTAGGGTGGTTGCCTGTATACTCTCTTGGTCTGGAATAGTGGTTGTATTTAAGCCTCTTGTTAGGCGGTGTATACATGCCTAAGGTTCGTAATGTAGTCTGGGAATCCTTCATAGAATGTAGGACTTAGTCAGTTTTGGCTGCAAATAGGTTGGTCTTATCGAAGGGGAGGTCCTCCACCTTTTGCTGCAGCTCCCTAGGTATGCCTGATGCTTGAAGCCACAAGGCTGTTGCGGTAATGCGAGCCACGGTGTCTGCCACATCAATTGTGGACCGTAAAGCGGTCCGAATAATGGTGTGTCCCTCCTAAACAATACTATGCAGCAGTGGTCTTTTTTGCTCCAGAAGGAACTGGGAAAGCTCTTGTAGTTTAGAGTAGCTGGTGTAGTCATACTCAGCAAGCATGGCCAATTATTTGGCCGCCCTCAGCTGTAGCGTTGCCAATGAATACTCCTGTCTGCCCAGGATGTCTAGGTGCTTATGGTCCTTATCCTGGGAGGTGGACCTCATGTTAGGTTGCTTTGCTTTATGTCGGACAGAGTCCACTACCAGGGTGTGAAAACAGAAAGTCCATCCCTTTGGACAGGACAAAGTATTTCCGGTCAGCCCCTTTATTGGTGGGCGCGACTGATGCTGGAGTCTGCCAGATGTTATCGGCAGGATCCATGATGGCCTCATCCATCGGGAGTGCAATGCTGGAGAAGGTGGAGGCTGCAGGGTATGCAAGGGCCTGTACTGTTTCTCTTGCACCTCCTGCAGATTGTGTTCCTGTGCCAGAGCCACCTTCTTAAACAGTTCTTGAAATTGTTTGGTGTCATCTGTCACGAGTGGAGAGGTCAGAATGATGGTCTCATCAGGCAATAAAGAAGAATTGTGGAGTGGGGATCTCTCCTCTTCTTTGGAGAGGAAGTCCAAGTGTCCCAAGGATGCCATTGGCCTGGAAAAGGAGGTAGCAGATACAGCCAATGGTAAGAATACCAGTGAGATGGTGGAGGAGCATGTGATGGTTTTGTGGAGGAGGGCTCCCCTGGTGGATGTCACTGAGTGGGGCTGAAGTGTTGAGCAGGGAAACAATTACATTGACTGCTGGCTGCTTCACTAAGAAAGAGTGATGGAGCTGATGACCTAGGTGAGTATATCGAGTACACTGATGGTGCTGGTGAGGGCGGTGCTGAGGAAGCATGGGCTATCCATGATGGAGAGTGTCTAGCCAGGGTGTGTCGTGGGCAGAGCCGACTATGCTGAGGATGGAGTCGGAGTCGATGCCTGAGGTGGAAGCATCTTAATATGGAGTCTCTTGGGTACTGTATCTGGTGCTGTCTCCAGTACGATCTTCTGCAGCGATTTTATGATGTTTAGTCAGCACGGTGGAAGGCAGTGCCATCGGTGCCGATGACTTCTATCTGGGCTTGGAATGAGCTCTCTTATGTGGCACAGAATGCTGGGCTTGTCACCTACGCTCACCCTGGATAAGATCGGTGCTGGAGGCAGTGATTTCGCCAGAGAAATCCAAATTTTCACCCTTGCCTAATCAGACAAGATAGAGAGATGACCTTTGCCCATACCTCTTGGTTTGTCTGTGTCTTTGTTTCTGGATAGTGAAGGTTGAAGCGACTTTTTGTATAGATAAGTCTTAAGTCTGTTGGCGCAGTCTCACTAAGCTCTAGCGGTAAGCATTATCTCTTTGTAAAGCATTTCTGCATCATATGTGCCTCACCAAGGCACTTTATGCAGGAATCATGGCACTTACAGCCTAGGGAACCAAGGCATACTGAACAAGAACAACAAAGAACTGGCGTTTTTTGTTTGAGGAAAAGTTTGGTGGTGTGTGTGTTTGTTTTTGATGAATGGGAAGGATAGGAGTCAAAAACTTGGAAGTGAGGAAAAACTCAGGAAAATTCAATAGATGTTTATACTGTTTCAGATGAACAAAAGGTGAGAGAGGTGCTCTGTCCGCTGCCGAGGATGGTAGAGAAAGAACAGAGGGGCCATGCTGCGTACACGCCTAATGAATACCCACTGCACAAGGATATGGTACAGCATGGTAGGGCACTGCTAGAAAAATCTCTGATTGCCAGCATGAGGACACACCAAGACCCAGAGTGGAGCACCCATGGGGATATCACTTGAAGAAGAACCACAATTTTACAAGATTATTTGACTTAAAAAGTCTCAGAGGGGTAGCTGTGTTAGTCTGTAACTTTAAAAACAACCAGTGAATCATTGACAATCTATAACCTATCTTGGAAAATGATTCCTCATTCTCTTAGACCTGGGAGACAGACCAATCCTTACCTGAAGCAAATATTTGCCAGCAGCCACACACCACACCACAGATACACTTACCTGGAAATCTACACCTGCAACAAACCCCATTGCCATGGGTGGTCAGTGCAGCTAGGTCTGGGGGAGGCAGGCCCCCAGCACCACCTACAGCCCCGCCCCCTCTATTGAGACCCTCCCCTCCCACCATGCGGAGGAGAAGAAAGAGGAGGGGGCACATGCGTGCACCCCAGCCTCCCTGGCCCCGGGCACAGGGGAGGGACTAGGCCATTAGGCCCAGACCTCCCAGAAGCACTGGGGGGTGAGGAGGACATATGGCTCCAGCCTCCCCCAGAGCACAGGGAGGGCAGGCACTGGGGGCAGCACCACTCTTCCCCCAGAATGCCTACAGCAGGCGTTCTGGGGACGGAGCGTGGACAGTGCCAGGCTGGCGGTTAGGGAAAGCAAAGCCTTCTCCTGACTAGGCTACCCGACGCTCATGCCCATTGCCAACTCTCAGCACCTATCTATACAAGCGACACTATCAGAGGACTTAACCACATAAGCCACAACATCAGAGGCTCATACAACTGCACATCCACTAATGTGATCTATGCCATCAAGTGCCAGCAGTGCTCCTCTGTCATGTATATTAGCCAAAGCGGACAGTCTTTGCATCAAAGGATATATGGACACAAATCAGACATCAGGAATGGCAACACACATAAACTGGTAGGGGAACACTGGACATTAAATAATGGATTTAAAAGTAGCCATTTCTACAAAAGAATTTTATCACCCTATTACAAAGAGAAATATCTGACCTGGGATTTATTTACAAGTTCAACACTATCAACTTAGGCTTAAATAAAGAGCTTAACTGGTTAACACACTACAAAGGCAATTTCCTTGACTTTGATATTTGAATTTCCACATCAACCACAATGAATGAGACTCATCCAGACTGACTTAATTAGCTTCATTAACACCGATCCTAAAATGGACAGGTACAGGTTGGACCTCTCTTGTCCAGCATCTTCAGGACCTGACCAGTGCGGAAGGACAGAATTTGCTGGACGCTACTAGCCCCCTAGCCCGCCTTCCCTCCCCACTGCCATCTCCAGCCACCCCCCATGCTGGGCTGCCATGCTACTGAGGCCCCAGCCCCACCTCCACTAATGGGGCTGCCACATCTGCTGCATCTCTGGCCCTGGCCCCGCTACTGGGGCTGCCGCAGCCCCAGCTGTGCTACCAGAGCTTTGGCCCCAGTCCCAGCCACCGCGCTGCCGGGCTCCAAGCTGCCAGACCTATTGCCACTGGGGTTCCCAGCCAGGACTCCCTGGTCCAGGAACATCCATGGTCCTACCAGACCTTGGATGTTGCCAGATGAGGGTGTCCCAGTTTTTGGAGGTCCAACTTATAACTTCTTTTGCTGTTATATATAATTCTGGATTCTGTAATTTCCACTCCAACTCATCTGATGAAGTGGGTTTTACCAAGGAAAACTCATGACCTAATAAATTTGTTAGTCTCTAAGGTGTCACAGGACTGCTTGTTATTTGTCTTAACTTGTTTTGTGCCTAAAAGATTATATCCCAGAACTGACTGCATAATGGAGATTTAGGAAGGAATGAGGAAGAATGTTAATAGTTCTACTTGCCAAGTAAGGTACAACTCAGCATGAATAAGGGTGGCAGAATCTAGGCCTATGGAACTTCCACTAAAATATAGCTATTGAGATAGATATTGATATACTGTTGCTGTAAGCTGTTATTATATTTAGATTTTCTCATACAGTTCTCTTTATTACTTTCATACCATTAATAAATCAAAGGCAGCTTTCTTCCCCATATCAGGTTTAATTTTTTTTTTTATTTTATTTTATTTTTTTCCAATACTCTAACTTGGACAGTTTTGCTTTCTTAAATTTCTTATCAGTGGAGCAACTTAATGTCTTATAGCTATGCAGGGAAGGAAATCCCTTTTTCTCCAGATGTGCACTTCATTCATTGCTCAAGATAAGAGTGTTCCTCAAGATATAGTGTTCAGGGATATCATTTTCTCTTGGATGCTCAGCTTTGATCCCTCCTTCTGTTATGTTTTACAGAACTTTTTCCTGTCTTTAGGAACATTTTATTTTCTTCTGTCTGTTTTCGAAGGTTTTTTTATTTCCTCGACCACAAAACTTCTCTCACCAATTGCTTCTGCCTGGATTCAGAAAGTGCTAGCCTAACAATACCTGAGGCAAATCATTCTTAAGCTAGTAGAAACACTTAAAGACACCCATTCTCTGAAGCACAAACATTTTTGAAAGCAAACTCCACTCTCAATACTTCCACTTGTTTCTCATTCTGTGGTTTAATTTACTGTTAGTTTGGCAAGGTGTTGTATGATGACTGTAATAATTATTTTCACAGGGCTCTAAATCAACTGCTCTTACTCACTACGGAAGTTACAGAATTGGATTGCAGCTCTGCTATGATCCAAGCAAACTACCCAGCTGAAAAGCTGGCCAGAAGCCATTTTCTTTCATTATCAGTATCAAGGCTTTTCAGACCCACGTGAGGACACTCTTTACTTATGTACTCTCCTCTGTCTGCACCTGAAATTATTTTCCAATTAATCTGGCTAGCCATTATGCAATGAAGAAAAAAATCACTTTTATAGTTTTAACATAACCTAAAGAGTTACATAAACAAAGAATCCTGGGTGTTTCAAACCCACAGCTGACCAGCGGAGTTCCTGGCTCACAGCTGGTAAAATGATGTAGATAATTAAAGAATTTAAAAAAACCACCCTCTTTGTTGTTCAGGGATTTCAGTCTGGTTCATCAAGAACATTATGTCTTTGATCTATCTTTATTCCTTAGGGCTTTTAAAAAAGCATTGTTACAGGCTGGGGAACAACCAGCTAAGTAGTAGTTCTGCAGAAAAGGACCTGGGGATTACAGTGGATGAGAAGCTGGATATGAGTCAACAGTGTGCCCTTGTAGCCAAGAAGGCTAATGGCATATTAGGTTGCATTAGGAGGAGCATTGCCAGCAGATCCAGAGATGTGATTACTCCTCTTTATTCAGCTCTTGTGAGGCCACATCTGGAGTAGTGTGTCCAGTTCTGGGCTCCCCCCACTACAAAAAGGATGTGGATGCACTGGAGAGGGTCCAGCGGAGAGCAACCAAAATGATTAGGGGCTGGAGCATATGACCTACGAGGAGAAGCTGAGGGAGTTGGGTCTGTTTAATCTGCAGAAGCGAGGAGTGAGGGGGGATTTGATAGCAGCCTTTAACTTCCTGAAGGGAGGTTCCAAAGAGGCTGGAGAAAGGCTGTTCTCAGTAGTGACGGATGGCAGAACAAGGAACAATGGTCTCAAGTTGCGGTGGGAAAAGTCCAGGTTGGATATTAGGAAAAACTATTTCACTAGGAGAGTGGTGAAGCACTGGAATGGGTTACCTAGGGAAGTAGTGGAGTCTCCATCCCTAGAGATTTTTAAGTCTCGGCTTGACAAAGCCCTGGCTGGGTTGATTTAATTGGGATTGGTCCTGCCTAGGGCAGGGTGCTGGACTTGATGACCTTCTGAGGTCTCTTCCAGCTCTATGGTTCTATGATTCTAAGGCCACTATGGATGTATAGAAGCTGCCTATCAACCACCATACCCACATAAAAGAAATGTCAGGACAGCAGACTTTCTAAACAGGAATGCTCAGTGGAGCCCCCTTAATCACTAAAGACCAAACACCATATATATGGCATGCATTTACCAGCAGTTCCAAAATGCTTACCAGGAGAGGGAGTAAGCAGTAAAACAGAAGGCATACAGTGTATTTTGATACACCAAGCATTCTGGTCCTGATCCAACACAGCACTTAAGACACGTTTCACTTTGAAGTCAACAGGACTAATCACACTTGTAAAATTAAATATGCACAACAGGCGTAGCCATGGGTGGGCCATGGCCCACCCACTTTACATCCAGGTCCACCCTCGCCAGGTGCTTCAGCCAGGGAGAGCCCCATTGTGCTCTAGGCTGGGCTGGGGCTTGTCCCATAGCAGGGAGTCAGGGCTTGCCCAGTTGTGTCATGGTGCTTGAGGTCAGGTTGGGGCTTGCCTTATTGCGTCCTAGTTCTTTGGGCTGGACCTCCGAGCTAGGGAGCAGAGATGGGACTTACCCCACTGCCCCCTGGCCGGAGAGCGGGGTTGGGGCCTACCCCCAATCCCTCCTGTCCTGCTTCCCCCAACACATTCTTGTCCATCCACCTTTTGGCTACACCACTGATATGCACTTAAGTCCTGTGCTGAATCAGGCCTGCAGCCCATGCTATAGTTTCCTACAGGACTTGTTCTTAAACACTATAGACCCAGTCCTGCAACCAGATGCACATAGGAAGATCCTATCTGGAGCCCCTGGAAGTCACTGTGGCACTGTGTTAGCACAAGCATCTGCTTATACAGAGCAGCTTGCAAGATTGCGTCTGCAGTAGCAAACAAGAGAATCAAATAAATGTACAAGTTCTTTTTAATGCATTTCTCTCTCATTTATCAGCCAACGCTCCCATAAACCTTAACACACTTTAACTAATTAAATTTTACACAACTTCACAATAAAGTGGACAAAAAAGGGGCAGAAGCCAAGGTTACAAAAACATTCTCTTTTTAAAATGTCTTTCGCAGACCTAACAGTCGACAATTTATCCCTTCAGAATCACACAAGAAACAAAGTGCACACTTTAAAAATATATATATTTCTATTACGTAGCAGAAGGAGAAAAAATGATTTATGAATTTCAGCTTGAAAAGTGGCTTGGAGTACAATGACTTTGCCAGGACAATATACCCTGTTCCATATCGAAGTAGTTAAATAGTGCAGAATTGTCAAGTAATATAGCAGCTGCTAACAACGCTGTCACACAAACATTGTTTAGTCAGCAATTGCACCTATATGACTCTCTATACTTGATGAATGCTCAGGTTACCAAATGAAATCTGATACCTTGCTAATGCAAAATATAGCTTAAATCATGTTGCTTTCTTTCCCCTCCCCCCACTGACCTTACATTTAACGTCTTTCATAATTCACTTTCTTGCACTTGCAATATTTACTTTAATCCTATTTAGATATTTTGAAGGTATTCAAACTCCATTCATAGGCACTACTATTAACTGCAGTACACTGCACAATGTATTCTGGTTTTCACAAGGCATACAATATGGTTTAAAAAGTACTCTACGTGTATCTCTGTCACTTGACCTCCCTAATTTAGAACAGCAGCCCCGAGTGTGGTATGGATGCTGTCTTTGTTGAGTGGTTGATCTGTTATAGCTAATACATGCATACATTACTGCTGACATTTAAAAACATTCCTAACAGTTTGTGCAAGAACATGGTAAACAGATGCTATGGGATTTTTTACCCATTATCAGTCATCTCTGAAGACTGCAGTAAAGTGACAAGGTTGTTTGAGACTCTTCGGTCTAACAGTGAGAGATTTATTTTTAATAGAATATTGATATTATGGCACAAAATGCCATTTGGTGTTTACTTTTTTTCCTAGAGAGGCAGTTCAGCTTTTTTAAGCTTTACATACACTCTGTTATATCTACTGCTCTATTTTTTATGAAAAAAGTTAGAGACTTTTATGAACTCTCTGATTAAAGTACCTCCATCTGAATGCAGATTAAAAAGTTCCAGCACCTGAGAGCACTAAACCAATGAATATTTATATAGAAAAACAGCAGATGAATGCACTTTAAATCTTCAATGCAAGTCTAGTCATGGGGTTTATCTTATTTTAGGGCTTACTTTTTATTAAAATGAATTCTTGCATATTTACACTACAGAAATAAATGTTATTTGCAAGCACAATACAGTAGAAATCTTACAAATGCATAGCCTTGGTGAAAAGTAAATTCACTCCTCAGATTTATTTCTTTGTCAGATAGCCATTTAAGAAGGTTTTTATTGTATTCTATTGGCATAATTTGGTGAACAGTAGATGTATTCATTTTATGGGCCTGATTCTGATTTCACCCTGAAGCAACTCCATTGACTTAAACAAGATTAATCAAGATTTACATGGGTGTACTGGGGTGGGAGGGAGAAGAACCAGGCTCTACCGATTATACATTTGACAGGTAGGACAATTGTGTCCTTCTCCTGGGATACATCATTGCACTGATTTAATAATTTTATTTCTTTATCCAACATTTGTTTTTAGTGTACTTTGCCACACAGTCAGGATTTGTGAAGACTGATGGGCACTAAAGTCATTCTTGCAGCAAGTTTATTATTTCAATATATGTGAATGTTCCAGTAGTCATATTATATACTAGTTAAGTCACTTGGTGCACTTGACTGCTAAAACTACAAGGAAATTGAAACTGCACCTTTACATTATAATTTATCATTTCATAAAACAATCAAACTGAACAAACACTATCCCCTGAACCAATTAGTTCTAAGAATTGTACAGGACTGCCAGGTCATTCTAAATCCTGATACACCCCAGAACAGAAACTCCAAACTTACCTTGGTCAATAGCTGTAGTAAGAGTAAATATTGTCATTGACCATGATCACATGGTAAGTAAACCACATCAATAGAAAGGGCATATTATTGCAAATGAAAGCAAATGCTAATTTATGTTCTCAGAATGAAAAATTTGTGGGTCTTTATGTATATTTCCCTTTATTGCTAGAGATTATGCCTCTGTGTTCACAATAAAGATTTATCAGTTGTGTGAATCAGGAAAAGAGGGGTTAAAGTCATTCCATCAAACTTTGAACAAATCCTTGATGCATCTTAAGTATTTTCATAGTCAATGTGATCTGCTCCTGCCAGCTCCTGTGTTATATAGAAAGACTTGCTACATTGTCTCAGAAGCTATACCTTTCTTCTTCTTTTTTAAAAAAAAGAGCATAATCTTAGAAATAAAATGTTTACAAATCAGCTCATTGTTTCTTTGTTTTGAAGCTTAAAACCTCCCTTTGATTGCTGCCTTTTTGACATTTTGCATAGGAAATATGTCTGTATGTTCACAATGCTATTGAAACAGCAATTAGATCATCATATTCCAGCTGTTACAAGGTTTTGAAATGTATTTTCCCATAAACATTTTCAAAAAAACAGAACTATTTTACTATAAGTCAAGCAGGTACTTTGGGATTTTTTATAAAGTTTTTTTTTCCCTTAAGAACTATATTTTCTTATGTAACATCATATGAGAACTTTTTTTAACATTGTTACAGTTTGCAGTATTCACATTTTCATATAGATGATATAAAAAGGCAAAATTCTCTGAAGTAACAAATGCTTTTGGGAGCCATCAATTTTTGAGTACTCATACTGGAACATCTTAAAGGGGCCTGATTTTCAAAGAAACATTTAAACTTTACATCAGAAATTGAGATACTCAAACTCAGTAGTCACTTTTGAAAATACTGGTTGATCTCCCTCTCAGATGGTGTCAACTAGAGCAGTGGTTTTTAAACCCAGTCGAAGAAAATTGTTGATGCTTGTGACCCAACATAATTTGACTAGAGTATGGGCTCCAGAGTGGAGCTGAGGATGAGAGCTTTGAGGGAGCTTCACCTTTGGGGGTGTCAGGGCTGTGGCAGGAGGGGCTTACCTTGAGCAGCTCCCAGTCAGCAGTGCAGAGAGAGTACTAATGCAGGCTTCCTGCCTGTCTTGGCACCACAGACAAAAACTGTGCCCCAGAAGCAGCCAGCAGAAGGTTCCCAGCCAATGAGAGTGTGAGCTAGTGCTTAGGGCAGAGGCAGTGCACGGAGCCCTGTACACTCTCTCCCCCTATCTAGGAGCGGGGCCTGTTGCCGGCTGCTTCTGGGGCGCAGTGAAGCCTACGGTGCCAGGACAGACAAGTATCCTTAGCACACACATCCCTTGCAACAATGAAACCCGGTGCCTGACTTTCCATGACACAGTATTATGTTGCAACCCATAGTTTGAAAACCACTGAACTAGAGTATCTTCCTGGAAGTCAATGGAAAATTTACAACAGTTGAAGATCCTAGCCATAGCACATACCAGACAGCTGAATTTTGCCCTAACTGAGGAGCACATAAGAGGGTTGGAACTACTCTCTTACTTTATTTAAACTACTGTTTATTCTTTTGTTGTTGTTGATGATGATGATATTGCTTTAGGTCATTAAAAAAAGCAATACGTTCTTATATATACACAAAACTTCACTGTGTGCTTAGATACATTTGGGCACTAAAATACTGTGTATTTTTTCTCACTATGTCAGAACTACGCTATCAGATGCCATGAAGATTTTTGTTACTCGTGCCTCAAACAAATGATAGAAAACCTATGACTCTTCTTTTAGTACAAGATTGCAAAATATCTAGTTCTGTGTAAAGCTTGTGAATTGCTACTGATCTCATAGATTTATCTTCTGTATTTTGATCAATCATTATGAATTTAATATACAGGTTGAACCTATCTAATATGGCGCTCCCAGGACCTGACCAGTTCCAAACCAGAGAATTTTCCAGAGCATGATAGGCCAATACTATCTAGCTGCATTACCAACATTTCCACTGCTTACTGGACTGTTAGAGGACATTTAGGGGTACAATAGAGCTAAATAACAGCACAGAACACTGAGAGCTAGGACTGGTGGCTGTAAACAAACTTTATGAGACCACAGGAAACTTAGTCAAAAGTCCACTTTTCATGGGTGTGGCTAACTAAAATCATTCTCAATGACAGATGTTTCTGGACCAAAGAGTTTCACCCTGTACAAGGAAAGGATCAGAATATAGATTTTATCATCACTGGGGGTGGAGTGGGGGGTAACTGGATTCTTTCTCCAGATAGCAAGAAGCTTCTTTTTATCTGGAAACTCTCAGATGTGAAAAGGGATAGCTAGTGCATGCCCATGGGATGAGAATAATGCAACAGACACTACACATCTTTTTCACTTTCTTACACTATTTCAAACTTGGTTATCAACCATTTTTCCTTTAGTGACAGATCTAGACTGAAGGATTTTTAATCTGTATGTTTTCCCCAATTATTCTAATAAGAAAACTATGTTTAAAAATTAGCATTTAGCTTGTAAATCTTTCTCTTTTGATCCATAAAGTCAATAAAAGTAACTGTTTTAAAGTCAGTTAAATTAAGTATTTAACAAATATACAATAATGACAGTACTGAATTTAAGTAAAAAACATAATTAAACAGGTTTATGACAATTAATATAAAAGGCTGCTAGCAAATAATTGTCCTAAAAGGAATACTAAATTGGTGGACTTGAAAATAGCAAACAATACAAAGTTCCTAATTTGCTTTCCATGTTCCAAGCCCAGTCCACTGGAAAGTGAGAGTTGTCACAAACAAAAGAGTGAGACCAGATGTGGGAAGCAACAGCTGTTTGCCGAAACTTTCACAAAAAAGCAATATCCTCTTCTTTGGCTGCACTTCCAACTGACAGCATTAAGCAAAACAAATATTAACACAAGATGAAAGAACTGGCACATATAAATCAGAGGTGAGCACTGACCTTAGTTTAGAATAGATCCATGCATCTAAAATGTAGACTAGTGAAATGGAGAGCAACAAACACCACCTGAACTCAATGAGCTACAGCTGCCAAGTCATTTGTCCTGTCTTATCCTCACTGGATATCAGCATAGATTAGCATTTTTTGTAAAATTTTCATCTTGTGGGTATATTTTCTGCCTGTTCTGGCCTTGAAAGGAGTAGCTATGATAACTCTCACTGTGCTTTCTCCCTAAAGAGGTGCCACTCCTCTGTTGTTGTTCCTTCTCCCCCTCCTCAGCAATGCTATGGTGCATTAAGATGCATAAGTTTTTCCATGGTCTGTAGAGATTGTCAAATTGCTGGCATTTGGGGATAGACGATCCAGAAGCAGTATGGAAAATATTCAACTGCAGTGACCACAGAGCTTGATTTTATATTATCTGTGAGCACAACTTACATATTCTTATCCAACAGCAAAGTTAAAATCTCTTACAATAGCAGAGATTTCACATTACTAACTATTATTTCTATTAAAGTAACACCTACAAAACCAACTTTTGTGCTAGGTATTGTATAAAGACACACAGTTCCTCCCTCCCTGCCATGAAGAATTAAGAAGATGAAGGTGGAAAGGAAAAAAGATGCAGATAGAAGGGCTGCGACTTTTACAAGGTGATAGAGCTTGTTAGTGGAAGAGCCTTGATGTCCTGACTTCCAGTCCTATCACACTAACAACCGGGGCCAAAGTTATTGTAACTAGGAAGATAAAAAAAGTCGAATTATCCCTTAAAGTTATGGATAGACGAATATAAGCAGAGATCCAAAAAGGATCTGCAGGCCCTGTGTGGACTGACAAGCTGCAGAAGACAAATGGCACTGTTTAAAAGCTCGTGTAGGGATCAAACCTGGGTGTGCCTGAACATGTTTTTTGTGATATGAACTATTGCATTTCTTCACATGTTCACAACAGATGGTTTTAGAAGACATGAGGTGATGTGCTACAATGCCCCCTAGGTCAAGACCAACACATAATACATAAAAGAGAGATAGGGTGACTGCCTAATTGCACTTTAGAAGTGCTTTATTATAGCTCAGGTCCCTTCAAAAGCCCTCACCCAGAAGTGCAAGCATATTAAAAGTTACAGTAAGCTAAAAGGAGAGCATCTTTTGGAGAGCAGTTTAAACCAGCTCCCCTTGCAGACCAGCTCCTACCTGCCACCCTGCACTGCTGTCTCTAATAGAGATGCAGGAGCACAGTGTGGCCGGGGGAGTTCCCTGGAGTGGGGCCAGGAGTGCACTGCATGCCAGCCCCACCTTCGGCGACTATCAAATAGTTGTGTAACCACTAAACTTTGATGCGGTTACACAACTATTCAATTACACACTACCTAACATCCCTAATAAGGGTTTAGTATGGAACCTAAGGCCTCAACCAGAGTAGTCAGGCCCTGCTAGAATGAAGTAAAAAGTTAGCAAGAGTCAAGCTATGGGCAAAAGTTAGGCCCTGTTACAAAACATGCCTACTTGTAAGATCACAGAAGTTGGCAAGAACAGGGCTGTTATTGCAAAAGCACAAAAACCCTGGTCAATTCTGGGTTGGGTGTAGAATAGTTCTGAAGGAGGGGTGGTCATTTTACATGTTTCCCAAATGTGGCTGCTTAGGAAACCTTAATAATTCTAATAGGACTCATTTGGCTTTTGAAGAGATTACAGGGGCCATATTTTAGCAAAATGCTGCATTATATGCCAGTAAACTAAAAACAGGTGTGCTGATTAATGGTGGAGTTCTTGCTAAGGAAAGCAGAAACTTTCTTCATATGCAAGTGCCAACGATGGAAATGTGAACCATGGAACTTATATGTTCCCGTTTGCTATCACACTTCTTGTTGGAACACCTGGGATAAGAGAGAATCATCTGGTGACTAGCAGAATCTTCTTGGAGGAAAGAAAGCTGCTAAATGCGATTTTCTATCTGTCCAAAGCAAGATAGGCTTTTTTTTCAAGCCATACTGAATAAAATTTCAGATAAAGTCTGAAAGGAGTCTGGAGAGCTCATAGACAAGCTAATCATTAAGCACAGATTCTGGACAGTCATTACAGGCAATAGAAGAAGCAGAGCTAGAATGCTTTTATGAGCTACAAAGAGAGAAGGGAAGTTAGAAAGCCAGAGAAAAGGAAAAAAGAAAAAATATATCCCTTGTTCCTGTGGGCTGCTCTATCAAAGATAATGGTGGCAAAGTAGGCTCGAACAATGAGAGTCTGAAAAGAAACGGAATGTCTTAGTGGGACAAAATGTATGAATCAAGTCCAGGAAGCACTGAGAAATGCCATGATGGAAAGCTGATCTGAATGATGAGTAAAATACAAAATATAGAAACATAGAGCTGCAGGTGAGGAAGGAATTTCAAAAAAACATATAGTCCAGTCCCCTGAACTCAAGACAGGATTCCATGACAAATAGACTATTTTGGATAGGTATTTACCTAACCTGTTTTTAAAACTTCAGTGACAGAGATTCCACAACCTCCCTAGTCATTTGCTTCAGTGCTTAACCACCCTGAGATTTAGGAAGTTTTTCCCTAATGTTCAACCTAAACTTCCCTTGCTGTAATTTAAGCCCATTGCTTCTTGCTCTATCCTCAGAAGTCAACAAATTTTCTTCCTCCTCCTTGTAACAATCTTTTGTGTACTTGAAGATTATCATCATGCCCCCTGCCTCAGTATTCTCTTCTCCAGACTAGTCAAACCTAATTTTTCCAATCTTTCCTCATTGGTCATGTTTTCTAAACTTCAATTTGTTGCTCTCTTTTGAACTTTCTCCAACTTCAGATCTCGACACAGCACTCCAGCTGAGGACTAATTATCATGGAGCAAAGTGGAAAAATACTAGAAATCAAACACAAACCTAAAGTATGTGAACTTTTTTACTACCTTAAACTGAATGTAGTAAATGCCTTGGCTCTCTGACTTGAAGTAATCAGGTTAGGAAGTCCCAGGTCTAGGACACTAAGTAGAATTCAAATATTCAAAATAATGAAAATGACTAAAAAACAAATTCTAATATTGATACTCTGCTCCCTCATTGATATCTCTTTACTTGCATCCCTACTAACTGTGACTTTCTTTCAGGCCTTATGACCAGAACCACCTCCCTCATCTTATGTGCAAAACAACAAACTCTTCTTCTTCAAATCCTTAAAAAACTTCTGCAAAGTCTTTCCATAATAATCCATCAAAATGGAAAAAGCCAGAAATACGCCTGAACCTTTATCTGATCTCATGATGCCTTTTAGGGCTGTAGCATATTTGAGGGCCTGATCCTGAGAAGTGCTCAGCTCAATTCCTGTCAAAATTATGCATCTATGTTGAAACCCCTTGAAGTCTGAAATGTGTCTTACGTCCAATACACAGTCTCAAAAACATGGAGAAAGGAGAGGGATTTATTACATTTCCTAGTAAGTTAGATGGAATATCTGTTGTCTTTTTGGAGCTCAAATGCCACATTTGCAATTCATAGGGTTGCCAGGTGTCCGGTTTTGAACCGGACAGTCCAGTATTTGAGCTTGCTGTTCGGGAAACAAATTGAGAAAATATAAATGAGAAAATATAAATGTCCGGTATTTTCGAAATAAGATGTAATGTAGATTGTGATGTAATGTCAAGTGGGTCTGATATTTTTGTTGAAACCATCTGGCAACCCTAGCAATTCAAGGTGACCATCCAAAGGATGGTAACTGACAATTTTATTTTGCTTGAACACTAATGAAGCACTTCAGCATTACAGGTTTTTTCAAGCACCCACAAAAAAGCTTCACTTTTGCCATTAAAGGAAAGTTATTTTAGCCAAGTACTCCACACTCATAGACAGAGGTGACTTCCGTGACTGAATCCTGTCAGATCACAAAAATCATTAACCTGTTACAGATCCCCAACAAATAAGCAACAGTGCCATTGCCACAAATACAATATAGTTTTAAGATAAGTATTTAACAGAAATCATCTAGTTCAGTTCAACTGAAGCCTGAACAGCATCACTAGCAAAGCAGACGACATTAGATTTTGCAAAGACTTTGACCGTGGCTACTGATAGTCCAAGTGTAGCTCTTCTAAAGATGCTGGACCCATTTTCCATTGCTCTAAAGGCACTTTTGGCAGTTACTGGACCATGAGGAGGCTTAAAAGCAGCAGAACTCACTCTGAGATAGCCCCTATATAAGTGAGTTTCTTAGACAGTGAAGAGCTACCACAACAGTCTTCTGCTGGTTCTTCTCACCACATGTGAGGATGAGGAGCACACTCTTTTCTAGATACAAGTTGCACTCAATCCCTGGGACAAGCTGCTCAAGAAGAAGCCTGAATAGTGTAAGGATGTTCTGGGTTGTGCCTTGGGAAGACTCCCCACTACCACCACCTACCCCTAGAATACGGGAAACAAAAAATGACAAAGCCACTTTGCCTCATTTCTCTTCGTTTTAATGCTAAGCTCAGGAATTGATGAACTGAGAATCAAGGCCATAGTCTTTCCTCCCTTCTTCGGGGGGGTGGGGGGAGGGAAGGGGAGAGGGTATGATTGTTGGATATTACTTAGATCTTTTGAAAGACTATTTTGAAAAGTTATTTCAATATGGAAGTTATTTAAATTTTGTCCTCACCAATGGAAATAGGAAGAGAATGCTACAAATTCTTCATTTTACCCTAGGGTCAGGTACTTTATTTTTCCATAAAACAGTTAAGTCACAAACAACAAAAAAACATTGTTATATACTCAACAGATTTTACCTCCATCTAAATCTACGTTTTTTCAATGACTTAGAGAAAATCTAATCGTATAGTGCTAGAGCTTTGCTGTAATTCATTGATTCCTAGCGGAATGAATGAATATCCTTCAAAAAATCCTTCAGAAATGTTGAGGACCAGAGACTATTGGTACCAAACAGTTTTACAGATCATAGTAAATCAATAACTCATAGAAGTCATGACAGATACAGAATATCCTTACTTTAGATGGAAAACAAATTGTGCATTATGATCCTTAAATCAATAAATATCTAACATATCAGCAGCATGAACAAGATGAGAGAACTTTATTTCATCTTCAATCAGAGAGTAAGCAAATATACAGAGCTGAGTTGTTTAGCTCCCATGTTAATTTTCTACCCATACAGCAACAGCATTTGTTTGCATTTTAGCATACCCTTCCTCTTTCACTCTTAACATATTTATGTTGTCAAAGCTCTCAAGTCTAGGTTACAAGCAGTTAAATTTGTTAAGCTCTTGCTATTTTTCTCTTTTACTAAATGACAATAAAATGCTTAAAATCAATACACGCTACAGTGGCAGCTCCTTTTATTTTGTATTTATAATTTCAAAAATATGTAAAAATATGTCAGCAAAAATTGATGGGATTCAAGTGTTAGACAGAAAATGTAAAGGGCATGTAAAGATTTTTGCATTACACCAACAAGGGAAAATCTCCCTGCTTGCAAAGTGGAAGGAAGATGGTTCTTGACATACATTATTATATAGGCATTTGTATGGCATTTATCATGGCAGTATCCGTGAGCACCGCATTTTACATTAAGGCAACAAACAATCAGGGAGAAACCAGATGCTCTTGTCTATAAACATGGGTGTAGGTAGAATTAATGCATTTTTACTTCCAAGCACAAAGAATGTTTTTGTTGCTAATTTACATGTGTCAGATCATTATACATTCTGGTTGCCTTTGACATTGCCTGATGTTAGAAGTCATTACAATCATATCTTGCACTTGTATATCATCACTCAACAAAGGATCTCAAAGCTGTTATAAAGTACGCTCTAGAAACCCCTATGAAGGACAGCAGGTGCAAGTTGTGTTCCATCTAAAATAACAATATCATGTATCTGTCATTCCTGTTTGACATATGGAGAAACGGAGGCAGAGAAACTAGCAATATGCCCAAATTCAGAATTTGCTTGATTTCCTGTTTCCTGATACCAAACTGTAACCATTCCTTTTTTTTTTTTTTTTTTAAACAAACTGTAATGTTCTAAACCTGAAAATATATGTAAATATGCAATGCCATGTTCTGTGCAAGAATTCTCATTGACATCATGGTAGTTGTATGAACGTATTAAGTACAGCATATATTTTCTGCTTTGGAGCATAGTATCTTTCTGTCTTGATGCCTTTGAAAACTATCATTTGTGAGCTTAGGGTGTAGAACAATAGGTGAGATGTTTTAAGAAAAATAACCTCTAGAAAAGCAATGGTCTCATTTTTATGCCATGATTTAGGAACATGCAATATTACTGATTTAAACTGCACTTTTGCAAGCATTGAGGTGCTTTGCAAAACTCACACAATGCAGCTTCAACTTCCTCTATACCATGAGAAAAATGTGCAAAAGGAAAGAATTTATCTGAATAAATCAGCAGCAAAGGTACAGACGTTACATCAGATCATTACCCCCACATTGTATCCACACAAAAGAATGTCAGAGGGCATAGCCAGAAATTCATGTATAGATTGCAGATATATGGGTATAGACACAGGAAACCCCAAAAGATAAATACAGGAAGTCAGACTTATATTCTCTTTCTGGGCCTCAGTTTTATTACACATTGGTATCCAAGTGTCTTTCTGCTGTAAATTTAAAACCATCTTTCTGAAGTGTGCAACAAAGTACCGTCATACAGCCTGATATATTAATAAGGGTCATTTCACCAAGCACAAAACGGCAGCTAAAGCTGGGATGGAATAGAGCAGCTATTCTAACACCAGCAGTGGAAAATTTATGGTCCACGGTTTCCTAATTCTCTAAAGTGTCTTGATGTTTGTAAGAGATGACAAATGATTTTAAAATCTGTGAGAAAAGAAAATGATTGGCATGCTTATTTGAAACAAGTGAATCAAGATTTCATATTTTCTTTCCAGTTATCCAAATCTTTTCTACTGGAAGCTAGTTATGAACCAACACATGCCTTGAGAAAGAGTGCTTTTGAGTTTTTTGGTTTTTCTCCCCCCCTGAATCTTTGCTTGCTTCAGTGTGTATGATGGTTTGCACTTCATTTAAAAAATCTGGGAGAAAGCGAAGATATTATTGTACTATTGTACTACTGCACCACCCAATTACCCTTTTTAAACCAGACACATTTGTCATTGTTGGAAAAATAAGTGACTGATACTTATCATATTCTCTCATATTTCATCTGCTATTATTTATTTTAAAATGTGGGGTGCTTAAAAAGTTATTTTTATTATTTATTTGATTTTTCTGCAAGTGTCTGTGCATGTGCTATTGTGTCTTGATGGGGAAATAAGATCATTGGTCATAAGGGCCAATTTCCAATCTAAAATATGTACTGTTTGCTGAATATCTAATATACTCTGCTGCTGTGCATGCCCGCAGAAACCTAGCTGGAGTGAACTATGATTTTGGAGCTGCACAGACAAGAATAACATTCTGCTCCCATGTTATGGCAGAGGTCTCCCAGAATTGGGCTTAATCTTCCCAGGCTGCTGAAGTCAATCCGGGAGATTTTAAACTGCTAAAAGCTAGGCGGCTAAGTGGGGCTAAGGCAAATTCCCTCCATGCCCTGGCCTTGTTCTGCTCCTGGAAGCAGCCAGCAAATCCCTGTGGCCTCTAAATGAGGGAAAGGGCTAAAGGGTCTTCCCGCACTGCCTGCCCCAAATACTGATTCTGCAGCTCCCATTGCCTGGGAAAATCTGCCAATGGGAGCTGCAGGTGTGGTGCCATCAGGCTGGGGCAGTGTGCAGAGACCACCTGATACGCCCCCGCCAGAGGCTTTAGGAATGTCCAGCCACTCCCAGAAGCTACATGGAACCAGGGTAGGTAGGGAGCCTGCCTAAGCCCCACTGCGCCATCAACTGGAAGCCGCCCAAGGTAAGCACTGCCTGGCCAGAGCCCATGCCACAACCCCCTCCCATTCTACAACCCCCTGCCCTAGCCCCAAGCCCCTCCTGGAGCTGTCACCATGCACTCCCTCCCACACACTACACCTCCTCCCACATCCTGCACGTCCTGCCACAAACTCAGCTCAGAGCCCCACACGCACATTCTGAACCCCTTGGCCCCAGCCCAGAGAACTACATCCCAACCCCTGGTTTGTTTTCATTGGGAATCTGATGGGAGAGAACAGCTCTAGGTTACAAGGAGAGATCTGAAAGAGGTTGTATAGCCTATGGGATAAAAAGACTAACTCCAGGTATAGTGGGAAGCAGGGGAATAGTCCAGAGATACACATGGGAGTATTGATATACCTGTGCTACTAAACATGGGGAAGAATTCTTCTCAGATCACATGGCAGATCTTGACCTCAGGATCCAATAGAGCTTTGGATTCTGCCTGTCCATGCTACTCTGATCTCTCCACAATACAAAACCTGACATCCCAGCCCAACATTCTCCTGAGCTGAATCAGGAAAGGAATGCAATGGCTGAAAGTTACAAATTATACCTTAATTTTTAAAAATAATACAATAGGGGGTCTTGATCTTAAGCTGAAAAGTACAGCTTGAGACCCATGTGTTAGAAAACAAAAATGTTTTCTCCTTTGTTTCATTTTCTAGGTCCCAACATTCCAGCCTGACAGAAGTGTGGAGTCCTTGGTTTGTTTGCTCCCAGGTCTTTCAAATAAGCATTTTTCACAAAGTGTTGCATGAATCTCTGTGCTGCTAGTCTGAGCCAAAAGTCTGTATTCCTTGTCCTCCAAAACTTCATTCCACTTCCCATTCTTAGAATAGTTCTCCTAGTGATTACACAGTACACATTTTCAGTTATTAAACTACGAATGTCTAAAGGGCAAGGTATCAGAAGCCCTACTGGCACCCTACTTAACCACAGCAACATTATACACATTTTACACAATGTTTCTAACTTGCTGTATTTAACCTTTTAGGTCCAGTACAGAAAATGCTGCCAAGCCTACGGATAATGGAAACCCCATCAATAAATGATATTGACTGATCAAGCTCCCCTGCCTTATCAGATAGAGAATAAGGTGCTTCATAGAGACAAAGATCTGTGCTGGCAGTAAGTTAAGCTCCCTAGGGATCTGGATTGTCTTTCCCTGTATCACAGGTAGATTTCCTCCATGCTTATATTTTTAATAGGAAATCTCCCCTACCCCACTACTCCCTTAGATCCCTACATATGTATGGGTACACTACTTATTCCTCTGTTCCTCTCATCGATCCCCTGCCGGCATTTAATAGGAGTTTCAGGTAAGTTAGGGTCACAGACTGAATACTGAATGGCTTTGGAGGAGGTATTACTAATTGCTATCACCATTTTTATTGTTGCTGGCATTGAATCATCTCAGCAGAATGGGCTAATGAAAAACAACATCAAACACTTTTCAAAATGGTCTGTTGTATTATTATAGCAAGATAAGTTTAACTTGCATTGATCACTTGCATTTTCTACCTTTGACCAAATGGCATGAGTCAATTCTCCACAAATTCATAATACACATTAGAACATAGACTTATATTTGAAGTGGATTTCACATGATGCTTCTCTATATTCTAAAGATGGATCATAAGTTTGCCACTTTGCTATTACAGTCTTTCCCCCATATGAGACATGAAGAGTCTCTACTGCCCTTACTACTCCCTAGCAACCTGGATGGAAAAGCTGAAGACCAACTGTATCTGAGCTCTGAATTTGAGGGTTTAAAAAAAAAAAATCAGTGAGCATATTTTTAATTACAGCAGTTTCAGCTAACATTTTCCTGAAAATGCTTCAGTAGAGAAAATGACTGACAGGGACAGCAAGGTGCTTGTTGGAACCTACTCAGGGAGCAGATAAGAAGCACTATACTGCATGTGACTTAAACAAATAAATTACAGTCTTGATAACCTTTTGTTTCAGTTTGGTGCCATTTGCACTGCTCTGGTTAAGTTGTGTCATTCCCAGTATAAATCTTCACTTGCAAGGCTTTATAACTAAGCTATAAAAATGTGCTCTGGGCATAAACTTAGAAAAATTTAATACAATAAGAGCAAAGGAAAGCAGCCTAAAAATAGACCTCAGAGGTAATATAATTTTTAAACCCCTATCCAAGTTTTTGTCACATCCACCCTGGTAAGAAAACAGGGGAGAAGAGGTTCACTTTTGAGAGCTAATGATGATGGCTACTGTGTAAAAGTGAAGACACATTCTTATTGTCAAAACTCATGAAAGTGGTTCATGCAAACGGGATGGTCACCAGACCTACAAGGGTGAAGGGAGTTTCAAATAAGAAAGGATGAGGTATACTGAAAAATGTGGAGTAATGTTCAACTTTTAGGTGTTTTGGGGTTTTTGTGGGGGTTTTTTAGTTTAAGAAGGCCATCCAGCAGTTGAGTCACCCTCTTACTAAGTAAAGGTAAGAAGGCATTATTGATTCATAATCATTATCATATTGAAAGAGCTCCATCTTAAAGTCTATCAGAACTTAAGTCTTGCAGCAGAACATTGCAAGTTGGGAACATTGCAAGTCTTGCAGCAGAACATTGCCATGTTGCAGGATCGAAGTTAATACCCTATTTACCTATGCTTACAAAATGAAAACATGTATATAACTACTAGCAAATGTTGCCTTTTCATGGCAACCACTGTAGCACTGAGCTGTGGTGAGGATTACTTCATGTGAGGGCAGGGGACTGGACTCAATGACCTCCTGAGGTCTTTTCCAGTTCTAGGATTCTATGATTCTATAATACTAATCCAAAGAAGCCTGCATACCCCATTGCAGGAGTTCATTCCCATTTTACTTCACACGTCTCCTAAGTGTGAATACTCCTTGCATAACACAGCACAACAATACAACAACATTTGCATCATAATACAGTCTGGACATGATTAAGGTTGATTTCACCCAATTTTACTGGCTTACAATCTATTAAACACTCATTAAACATATTAGACCAAATTCTGCTCTCACCTACACCAAAATAAATGAGAGTGGAATCCAGTCTATCAACTTTCTTTAGAAATATGCATAAAATATTAAATAAACCTATGGCTGGCTTTTGTTTAAAATTATAAAACTAAAATTTACATGAAATTGAAGTATTATAATGTCACATTCCTTTGCAGTATAGAAACTCAGGATATGGTTACACTGTAATAAAACACATGCAGCTGATCTATGTGAGCTGGTTCAGGCTTTGGAGCTATAAAACTGCTGTGTAAGACATTCAGGCTTGAGCTGGAGCCTGGGCTTTTTGGGACCTTGTGAGAAGGATGGTTCCAGTGCCCAGATTCCAGTCATATTTCACATGTCCATGCAGTTTTATAGCCCCAGAGACCATGCCCCGCTATGGGCCAGCCACAGGTATCTTAGTGTAGTATAGACATATCCTCAGGGTCATTCAATTGCTAACATTTATTTCAGTTCTACCAATGTAAATTTTCTTTATGAACACACAGAAGGAAAACACACTATCTTCACAGTGTTTAATATGGTGTTTTGTACTTGGGAGGAGCAGGAATTTTAGGTAGTGGCTGCCAAATTTAATGATGATAGGTGCTGATACAATGCCTCAGCATATCCCAAAGTTATGCAAAATAAAGAACTTATTTGAATTGCATCCAACTCTCTATCTTCAGGGCAATCCAAGAGAAGATTTCTTTGAATGTTTTTCATTAAATGCCGTTGTGCCATACTAGATAAGAGATTCTATTTGAAATAGCAGCCACTTCCAATTTTTCCCCCCAAAATAAAGGAGGGTTTATCAATTCAAATCATTCTTATCCAGAATTAGTTGTCAAGTTTCAATAGCTGGCATGGATCTGACAACATAAATTTAGCACCAGTGTTGAATGACTAATACAACCTTGTGAAATAGGACTGAACATATAGGCTTGCTAGAGTTGACCAACTACATTTAAAATATCAACACCTTTACATTACAATTCATATTAACAGTTGGAAGACATTAGATATTTTCAAGTTAAGCATCAATTTTTAAAAGTTTTATCTGAAAAATCTAAAAAGTAGTTACCAGTTTCTCTCTCACACAGACAGACACACGCACACACACAGAGTCATGGGACTGCACTACACTAACAGTAAGAGCTATTTTCTATTGTGTAAAACAAGAATTATCCATATCTGTATGTGTTCATACCCTGCTGTACTGTATTTTTTATTATTATTTTTCATTTGTGAAATGGTTTCACCTTCAGGCCTGAACTAACATCAGATACACATAATGCTGAGCACAGATCAACCCAAGACTACACAGCTCTACCTGCAACAGGAGGCAAAATAGATGAAGTGTTAATGTTAACATAATATTACAAATAGAAAACTGAGGCACCAAGCAACTAAGCAATTTGCCCAATGTTATGGAGGAAATTACTGGCAGTGCTGCAAATTAAACCCAAATCTCCTGAGTTCCAGTCCAGGGCTTTAACCAAAAACCCAACCTAATACTAATGCTGATATCTAAAAAAGACTCAATGAAACAGCTGAGGTAAGTGTAAACTAGTTAAAATGCTGACCAGCTCATAGCTAACACTGATAAAAGTTAAAACCATGTTTCAGCCAGTTAAAAACCAGGATGGAAACAAAACCATACTGGTACTGAACTGGGTTGGGTACTTTCCAGTTCCTTAGCACTGTCATCTTCCACTTCAGTCAATAGGATTTGAGGGCACTCAGCATATGTTAGGATCACACCATGTACCAGCATCAAGTACCAGGATTTTTT
Source organism: Pelochelys cantorii (assembly GCA_032595735.1). Lineage (NCBI taxonomy): Eukaryota > Metazoa > Chordata > Testudines > Trionychidae > Pelochelys > Pelochelys cantorii. The sequence continues at coordinate 34,315,679 of CM064331.1, forward strand.
TTGGGGGGGGGGGGGTGGTTCTTTGAGCCAGTCAACTTAGAATAAGAAGGTCTCTGAGCCAATAAGGCTGCCCCAAAATAGTAGTCAAGCACTAGCCTAAGTTATATAAATGCCTCTGAGTTTCTGGTTGTCTGTTCCAATCTTCCATTATTCATTTCATTGTATGTATTTTTTCATTCATTAATATAACAACAAACTTCCAGTAATAAAATGTTGTTACTAGAAGCTGATTTCTCACTTTCAAAATAAACATAACAGCTTCACCTTCACTTTGTTTTTATAGTACAGTAGATCTTCATCCAGTCAGGTTTTATTTTCCTCCCACTGACATTATCTCTTAATTAAAAGAAAAATAAATAGACAGATTCAACCAGGTGCTATGGCTGATATGAAGAACAGTTCCATGAAAAAAAATGTCAAGTCAGACAACATCCGAGTTTGCATGGCAGTTGATGTTTGTAGCAAACCACGCAGTAGGCAGTGAGTGGGGTTGACTGTTTTTTTCTTTTTGTTTTCTTTTTTTAAAATTCCAGTTAACAGTGCATCACAGTACTGGCTGCAAAAAAAAAAAAAAAATCTCTATTCTCTTTGTGCAGTGGGTGAATAGAGACTTTGCACTTCATGCATCATTTATACAGATCTAGTACTTCCATCTACCCCTCCCAATCTGCAGCAGCACCTCTACCCTTCCTCCCCACCCATGTGCAGAGTTGGGAGTTTGGGTTTAAAACTTTATTAAAGAACTTGAGGGTATGTAAAAAAAAAAAACCCCAAAACCCACTGCTTTGTAAGATCTTTGCTTTTAACTAACAAAGAACAATATTTCAACCAGCTGTGAACAAATCTAAAACCTGCTAAATTCAGTACATACCAATATATTAGCTATATATTTAATACTCTTATTTAAAAAGCAAACTGTGAAATGCTAAGTCTTTTTGGACACATCACGTAATTTTGGCTGCATTCTTTGAGTTGTTCCTGAACCACTATTTTACAAAACTCAACATACAGTTAAAATAAATGTACCTGTTGATGACATGGAAAAAAGTGCACAGTACTGTATTCATTCATTAATATCTCAAAACCAGAAAAGGGATAACAAGTTGGAGAGACAAAGAACAGCAACATGAATAATTAAAGGATGGACATGGGAGGAAAGATTAAAAGATCTAAATCTGTATGGTTTGGCCAAACAGTTACTAAAAGATGAGATGTGAAAGCTACCTACAAAGTATTTAAGGAGCATAAACAATAACAAGAAGGGAGAGGAATTGTTCACATTTGAATAAACAGAAACAGATCGTGTCAGGATCCTTGGATCTCTGGGATCCAAGCCGTTAGCTTAGTGGGAATTTGAATGCAAGTAGTGAGTCAGACACATTGTAGGTGGCAGCAAAGCTGCTGATGGAGGCTGCAAGCTGTTTGTCGGGGTGAACTTGGCTGTTTCACTTGGGAAGTAGATCAAGGACTCAGAAGTATGAGAAAGGCAAGTGTCCAATACAGAAGGGCAGGGAGGAAATATCTGTTCAGGGAAGGGTGGCTAAGAAAAAAAAGTCTATCAAGCAGACAAGAGGAAACAGTGGTGAGCATGGCCCATGAGAGGGAACAGAGACACTGAACACAGAATTGACCAGATGGGCAGACTGAACTAGTGAGCAAGAAAACTGCCAATTGTTTCTGATTCTACTGTGTTCAGAAAGCCAGGACTTTGTGTACATTTTTTGTTAAATAAACAGGACTGCACAAAAACAAACAAAAAACCCACCTGATTGTATCATCAATTTCTCCTTCTAATAGAAACAACCCAGTAAGGTCCTGAATAATAGTGAAACACTTGGGCCAAAGATGAAACACCAATACTATCAATAGGAACTCAGTCCACTCGGTACCTGGTAGGGTCAGACCCATAAAGTTCTACCAGATACTATTTGTACCATAGGGATGACTTAGGGCTGGCCACAGGGGGAAGGTAATTGTCACCTATAAATGTGTTCTCATGGAGCCCAACCCTGCAGGCCTGACTCTGGCAAAACTCCCCACGAAGATAACAGGAGTTCTGATAAGGGCCACGTGACAGGATCCACTGTCTTTTATAACATTAAATGCATAAACTTAGATCCATGGTCCTGTCTTCTCTGTCCACTAAACAAACTCTTAAAAGCTCCAATCCAAAAGCTGCTAAAGAACAAAACACAACTAAAAAACAATGCAGCAGATGGCACCACCTGCGTCTGTCCAATTCTAACCCAGACAATCTGCTATTCAGAGGGGCACAGAGATGGGTGGAAAAAATCAGTGAGTGACTCAGAGTTGGGAAGGAGAGCAAAGAAACTTCGGCTTTGTAATTACAGCTGGATATTGACAGAGGATTCCAGCTGATTGTTAAGTGGACATTTATACTATGCTATGCCACACCAGTTTGGCCAAGCTGGCTCAATTATTCTTCTTGCAAGAAGGGCAAAAGTTGAGGGAGAAAATTCACTGAATTATTTCTTTGTTTAGAAGCATAGTAACTGATTAATTCTTTTACATAATTTTTCCTTCCAGTACATGAACATATGAACCAGTACGTGCATGAAATACATTATCATTTACAGAAAATGAAGGGAAACTGCCAGTTTAAGAACTATAGACCTTGATCCTTCGAAGACTTAGGAACAAGTTTATCTTTAAGCATGTAAGCAGCTGCATTAATCACTGGTTTGTTTCCAGGAAGTGACAGAGGGCAGAGCAGTGGGCAGTGACTCTGATGCTCATTTTCAGAAGCTGAGGAACAGTGGTAGGATTATAGCAGAGTGCTCTCAGGGGAAGGCTTGAAATAGCCTCACATTGGTTGGTGGGCTGATAGAGTTTATTTGGGAGACTGGAAATTATTTGGAGGGAGGTAAGTTGGGAGAGAGCAGAAATAGTTTATCAGGCTAATTGAGAGCTCCACCATGGCTCCATTTGGGGAACCAGCAGCCACAGACCACATCAGAGTTTAAGAAAAAATCCACCACTGTAGCTCACAATTTGCCTGGTGAAGTATTAAGGGCACGTGAGAGGGGCACAACTGGCTTATATAAACAGATTATTTGGGTTAGGATTAGACAGAGGTAGTGCCACCTGCTGCATTGTTTTTCAGTTGTTTTTTCTGTTCAGTGAATCATCAGAGATAGCTTGTTGCTGGAAGTAAGATGCCTGACTAATGACCTGGTCTGATCTGTGGCTTGCCAAATCCCAAGTTAATGGTTCTGTGCATGCCTGCAAAAAGGGATACATCAACACAAAACAAGTGCGACATCACCCTAGGGAGGCAGCTAGTAGGAAGTCTACAGTGTGGTGAGAAGCTGGTGTTCTCTCCTCATTGCTTTCCTTGCCTCCTCGTCTGCCTGCGGCCCCTTATGCAAAGCCATTAATGCCAAAAACAGATTTAAAAATCCCCATTTTCATTGTCCTTACTCATGACCCGCAGCAAAGATTTCGAGACTCCTCAGTTATGAGCCAATAGCCAAAGAAATATGACCCCTACACACAAACCACAGAGAAAGGCGTGTACCAGTGTGATACACTTCCATGGCCATTTTGGCTTGCCTAGAGTAGAGCATAGGCAGCACCAGGGCAGAGGCTCTAATTTACAGCATTCCTCAGCATTTGTAACTGCACATATGCATTCCTGGCCACTGCCACAGCCCAGAATCTGGAGGGTATAAATGTGACTTAAAGCCCCTTTTATTTCCACTCTTCACCTGGGCTGTGCCTACTGTGTTGTGCCCAGAATCTAATCATCAGTGTGCACAACAAGAAACTGACGAACACCGCAATAAACTGGCTGTGATCTGCAAATCGTGGAACAGATCAGATACAAATCTTGTAACTGTGATGGGCTCTCGCAGTCTTTGTAATTATACGAACTAGGGATGTTAAATTTCAATGAATCGACTACTCTATTAGTCAATAAGGGGGGGGGTGGGGCTCTCACTATCCCCGCTGTGTCTCTGCTTTTTAAATGTAGGAAGAGCCGCCCATGACTCTTACTACGTTTAAAAGACAGAAGAGCAGTGGCGACTCAAGCAGTCCCGACTCACCTTGAGTTCTGCCTCTCCCTTTGAAATGTAACAGGCTCTTGCTACATTTCAAAGCGAGACACACAGCAGTCCGACCGGTGTGAGCGGGGACTGCTTCAGTCCCTGCTCGCACTGTTTCCCCGCTGCACCTCTACTTCCCCTGCCCGCACCCCCTGTGGAAATGGTACTAGGGGGAACCAGCTTTTAAGCTGGCTCCCCCCAGCACCAGCTCCTGCTCCCCCTCTTGCTGCCTCTTTCTGATAGCATATGTGTATCGGGTAGTCGACTAGTTGCTTACATCCCTAATATGAACTTGCATCTGCTAAGAAACCTCTAATAAGACCAATGTCTATTGAGCACATTTTCTTCAATGATACGGAGACAGTTCAGTGTAGTTAATTAAAACATAATTACAAAAACTCAAGCCCCACTGCACAGGTACTAAATACCTGTTCGTACTTCTGCCTGCTATGAGGAAGGACAGGATATATTTCCCTTTATACCCATTTCAAAGTCACAGAACTAGACCCCACTGAGGACGCGAGGAGATATGGCTGATAGAATTTATTTTATACATATTTTGCCATTCTCCAGTATTACAAAAGATAGCACTATGCATATAAAAACAGCAGAATGGAGTAGGTAGAGAAATGCATATTTGTGCTGCTCTACCTTATCTGTAAAAAACAGTCAAAGGCAACTTAAGCTTTATTCAGTAATTTCCATGCACATCAGATCCTCCTGGGATACACAATGCTCTTTCTTTTATTTTGGTGTGATTCAAGCTAGGAAATATCAGGGGTATTTGTTTATATAATTTGCTCTTGTCATGAAGGGCCTGGCCCGTCTCTTATACCTAAGATCCTGTCTTGCTGTCAGTCTCCTTTCTGTTATGCTGGCAGCTCATCCCATTGGAATCAATAGGTAGGAATCAATAAAATGCAAACACTGCACTTTACCCTGGCTCAGTTAAACTGTGTACCTTCAGCACTTGAAATGTTGCAGTTCTCCTTTTAAAGCTCAGAGTGTAATGAGCTGGTAGCAGCTTCTTTTTAGGCTAACGTTGTCCTCCCTTCCTTCCTAGAACCCACAAACCATTATTAGTGGATCTGAGAGAAATTTCAGGGGTACACATATAGTATCCTTTTGCCAAGTTAAGTCTAAACTATACAATTTACGTCTAAGTGATTTAAACCCACAAAAGAAATGCCATTTTTTTAGCCATCCACCTCCAGTCTACTATGTGAAAGCAAGGATGGCAACAAGAACTGTTGCTGGTAGTTGCCCACAATAGGAGTGTATTAAAGGGTACACTATGTGAACTAACACAAATTCAATAGAATAACATGAAGGTTCAAATCTAACACTTTTTATGCTTGACATGTTTTATGTTTCACTAACAGTAATATCATTTGTATGTACAACAATACATCACATTTCACTATGGAGTTAGAGCCTCCAGAGAGACACACTAAAATCATCTTGACGTAGTCAGTCACATAATTGCCATATGGTCTCTATGGACTTCTACTGAAATTGCTTTCCTATCATAATATCAAGTAGTAGTACCAGCATACTAACAGGGTCTCCGAAGACTTGCAATGGAATCATGTGCCCATCATAAATGATCTCGTAATGATCCTCCATTGAAATTGTCAAGGGATTGCTGCAGTAACAGTATTTATTTTCTATGATGTCCTGAGAAGGACATAAACGTTCTCCTCCTTGAATCCTGGAGCTCAGATCCTATTAAAAACTTTATGAAAAGTAACTATTGCTTCACCACAGTACCCCACAGAGCCTGCATTGTATATATTATTTCACAAGCTTCACTGTTGGGCAAAGATGCAATTAGAAAACATATCATTTACCCAATAGACTGGAATGGATCCCAAGGAGTTATTCTACTCTGTCAGGTAATTACAGAGGGGAAAAAACCCATGTATTATTTACCTGAGAAAATTGAGTGTCTCTTTGGGTGCCATGTGGGTCCATCCATGTTGTCCATAATAAAGAGATTATCAAACTTAGTGATAAAAGCCACTGCCTTTGCACAGCAGAGGGTTTCTAAAGATGATTTTCTTTGCTGCTTTCACTGGTTTTATGTATATATATACAAAGTGGGTTAAGTCCACATTAAGCAGTAACACCCTGTGAAAAGTAATTTAAATCCAATTTGTTTTTTAAGTTGTAGGACAGACGCAAGACTCTAAAACCAGTACCTTTTCTTATACCTTTGATATTTCTTAGACTCAGAAAATGAGCAATCTGAGTTTTCTGAATTTCTGGAGAAAGTTAGTCCCTAACAGGCCAGCAGAACATATGTTCCAAGTTTCAACGCAAAGCAAATTTTGCAAGTCAGCTTCAAAAATTGTTTGAACAACAGATTCTATCATACAAGTGCACAACATTTAGTCTTCCGCCTGTCCATTTTGTCTTTAATTTATAGAGCTGCACATTACACTAAGAAAGTAATTTTAGCTACCAGTCTGGGTAAAAGACTAAGAGCCAGATACTGTACTCTTGACTGGGATATTTACTCGATCTGTTGCTGAGAAAAGTCATTTCACTGCTACACATGACAGTTTTCCCCATTTGTAAAAGGACGACAATCATTTTAATTTATACTTATTCAAGCTACTTTACTACCGCAATCATATTGATACAGATTCCCAGTAGCTCCTGTTATTGGTGGTCTCTCTCATAGTATATGTGTACTTCTAAACTCACCCAAAAGCAGGAAGTGCAGAAGCTTACCAAACTGAACAAAAATTAACCATGCTTTTTAAATAACAAAACAAAACCATAGTAGCTTAGCTCAACTTTCTCATCCCGATGCCTTTTACTGTGATTTCTTAAGACCATGCAATTTATGCAGGGCCAGAACTTTTCTGAACCTCCTAGGACAGCCTAGCATACTATGCCAGGGTTCTCAAAAACTATGGTCCCCATACTACTAGTAAAACACAACTTGAAATAGTCTGACAAACAAGCAACAGAGGAACTGGAGTGAGGAAATGACCCATAAGGAGATGTTTCTCTGACAAAACAGCTGGCAAAACAAAAAAAGGTAAGTATCAAACCTCAGAATCATTACTGAGCCCACACAGGGTTAGGGGCCTCTGTGCTTTCAGGGGCGTCATTTTTCAGAGACAAAGTAAAAATAAAAGATTTTCCAAACTGGGTGCCTAAATTCAGATTCTTAAATCCTAAAGTGCTAAGCAAGCAACATTTCACACTTAACTCACCTGGGATACAGGATGGATACAAGAGGTATTCACCCGACAAGTGCTGTACAATCAATTGTGTATATGTTGCTGAAATAAACAACCCCACTGGAGTCAGTGGAACTACTTCAAAGGGAAAGGTGAGCAGGATTTAGCCTTTCGATTGTAATGTTTTTGGGATGATTCAGAATACACAGTTATGTGTAAATGTAAGATATTATTTATTACTAATGGACAGCTAATGTTTCAGTGGATCAAACTTGAAGTCAGAATTCATTGGAATTTATGCCTAATTAAAGGATATGGGTATTTTATCTTATATGTTTGCATCATTTTTAACATAAATTACCTACAATATGCTGAATTAGTTCTGAAAGAACTACAGGCTATTTCTATTATTTTTATATTTAAAAATTATATGTCTAATAAGTTAAGTGCAAGCATACTTGGAAAGTGAAAGTACCTTTACTTATGGGAGTTAATTTATTATTAATAATAATTATTATTAGCAATAGTAGCATTATGTTCAGTATTGTCTTTTTCCTAAACTGTAATGAACACTTACTGAAACAGATATTTACATGCAAATCATTTACCTGATGCTTAATGCTTTACATAAAAATGATCTCTAAATGGTACTGCTAGAATTTTATTACTGATTTTTGGTGTGAGTAATAAAATCATCCTACAGCTAATGAACCACCCAACAAAGTAAGCTTGATAGTTTATAATAATATATTATTTTAAAAAGAATGAGGAGATTGGAAAAATATAGTTTTCAGTAAAGAACTGAGTTTATATTTTAAATTAATGGACATTTTATTATTTGGGTTTTTTTTATTCTAATAAAATTGAAATAAGTGTTCAAAATATTGCATAACTAAATTTTATTGGCTATGAAAAAGAGAGAAAAAAAGAATTATTTCAAGAGGAACATAGAGAATGGGTGGCTGACCATTCAAAAGATGGATTAATACCTAGGGTACGTCTACACTGCACGGCTATTTCAGGATATTGGAGGTATCCCGAAATAACTACCCTGCGTCTACACAAGTCACCCATTATTTCGAAATATTTTTCAAAATAACAGGCATGCTATTTCACCATCCCAATAAACCTTGTTGCATGAGGGACAAGAGATGGCTCAAAATAGTGCATCATTTCGAAATTTGGTACTGTGTAGATGTCCCAATTTTCAAAATAAGCTATTCTAAAATAGATTCAAAATAAGATACACAATTTGCATAGCACAAATTGCATATTTTATTTCAAGTTTAGGGTGCTGTCTAGACACATCCCTAGTGACATTGTTTGTAGTCAACATTCTCCTATCAGCCTTTAATGTTCAATCTTTAACCTTTGAATAACAACATTAAAAAGATACTGGGACGGATCAAAACAAGCCAATGTTTGTCCACATATAATAGGAGTTTAACCTGATCATTTATGTATGTAAAGAAACACACCCCATATAAAACACTGCAAATGTGTTTACAGTTGTACAGCCACAGTCAGCTCTTTTGATATTAAAAGGGAATCTGTAGAAGACTTTTTTTTAACATGAAGAACTTTTATGAGCATGACCTATCTTACAAGTAACTTACTCGTGCTTCAAGGCCCTTATTTGATGATGGATAAGATACATATAGAATTAGCTGTTTTTCTTGTAGAATAGCTGATTGAAATCTTTCCATCAAAACATTTTTGACAAATAATCTTTCAACTCACACAATAAACTTAATGGGAAATTTTAATTTTTGTCAGAAAGTCCAATTTTTTCATAAAACAGGAAATGGAAAAAATCACTTTTTCTTCAGTGTTTGGAAACATTTTTCATTTTTGATTCATTTTAATACAATTTTCAGGTTTTGGTTTTTAAGCCCTAAAAAAATGTACCAACAGATTTTTAAACCAAAAACAGTTTTCAAAATGAAAAAGTATTTATTTTAATCAAAATTAGTTTGGTTTTGTAAAATAAAATTATTTCTATTTTTCATATTTTGTTTAAAAATCCAGCACATTTTGAGAGATTTTGAAACAGGTTCTTACAAAGTTTCTCTCAGAAAATAGAACTACTTTCTAGTTTATGTCTAGCTTTAGTATTGCTATAAGAATACTTGTACTTCAGCTATTTTGAGAGCCATGTACTTACAAGGCCTTGTACTTATACAAAATACCTATTCAAGTTAATGACAATGTTTCATAGTCAAGGATTTCAGGATCAGACTTCTTTTAATTGAGATGGAAGTTGGTTACTGGGCAGGGACTGTCAACTGCCCTGTGTTGGTTACTGGGCAGGGACTGTCAACTGCCTCATTCTTGGTTGCTCCGTAAGGACTACTGTAATCAACATGACTATGAATAATAAATAATAACACCATCACTCATTAGGTGAAACCCAGGAATCAATGGTATAATTCTCAGATCCAGGGCCATGCTCATGAGCTATCACAAGAAATTTTCAAGAGTAGAAACTTTAAGCCATGCCTTGACTAAATTTCAACTCATATAATGCTACTCTGCCTTCTTAAAATTCCTTTGACATTTCAGCTGCTGAAGTTATTCTTTACTTCCACTTCTAAAGAACATCCATGTAGAATGGCTGGCACAGAGAACCCCAGAAGTAGCTACATTTCCGTGGAGAGCAAATGATTCCCACCTATGCAGCTTATAAAGCATTATAGCTTATAAGGAAGACAAGTTATGTACTAGATGAGGGAACCTGCCATGCTGCCTTTAGGATATATTCCTTAATCCATATTGCAAAACATTCTATGTTTTATCACAAAATATTTTTGACATTTATTCTGTACTTAACCTACTGTCTCTTGCTCACCTTCTAATGACTGTTTCTTATATCAACAAGACCTGATCCTGAAAAAGAAATTTCCTGAAACTTTAATAAAACATCACACTAAACATATAAAAGCAAAACATAGTTCAATCCTTGGAAATATATGATTATTAATAGGTTTTCTCTTTTGAAACATAAGCCCACCTCTCATTAATATTTACAGAGTAACCTTCAGAATCTTCCAAAATAATGTAGGATTACTGCCAGTCACATAGGCATTGCTGAATTGTAACTCAGCGGCACCTGATGTATTCCTCTCTGAAATTATAGTGTTCTGTATGTACACAATCAATACATAACTGCAGCTTTCTCAAGGGCAGTAAAATCTGATAGTTGCAGTTCTCACCTTGCCAATCTTAAGACTAAACAAAACAGCCAGAAGCTTTCAGTCAAAAATATTATTTTTTTTAAAAGTTCTGATTTAGTGTATGCTAATTTCTATATAGAACTGCAAAATATTTCTTCAGTTCTATGTTTTTTTAAAAACACTTTTCTCAAGACAATCAAAATTAAAAGTACAGTGTATGGAAAGATGCTTTCCTATGCAAAATCCAATCATCTGATTTAATAATCAAGGAATGTCTTTGTAGACAGTTATTAATTAAAGAGAGTAGATTATATTTATTTAAATATTCTTAAAATTGTTACCATTCTACACTTTCCCCCAGACTGTTGGTCAAATATTTAATGAGAAAAAGAGCATTATTTCAAAAAGAAAAGAATATGAAACAAAGAAAATATGCCACCACTTTATATGCTTACAGAGTCTGGGATAGATTCACCTAAAAGTTCAGTGTTTGAGACCAATGAAATCATCTAAAAATTTGCTACCTGCAGATTGCATTTTATAAGGTAGCTGGAGATAATATACATCTTAAAAAATGGTTTGACTGCCTTTGTGGTATGTATGTTTTGTCATGGATTCTGAGTATGGCAAGGGATATCACAAATGAAAACAAGGAATATTCGTTAAAGGGAATATTTTGTCCCCAGCACACAACTAAACTACAGTGCCTGTGAAGAAAGAGGACATGAGCTAAAGCCATCGAAAGTCAATGAGTCTTTTCCTTGACTCCCTTCAGCTTTGAATCTGGGAGAGAAAGCAAGAGGAATCCAACACAGGCCATGGACTCACCTGTGGCAACACTTGCAGCTTGTGTTTGTGCCGTCCTATCCAAACTCCCAGTTCCTCCCTAACACTCTGCATCTACACTGCCAAACCTTGCCTCCAGGATCTACACTGCCAAATCTTGCCTCCAGGACAGCATAGAAAATGACCTCACAGTGCGAGGCTCCAAGGTGTGCAGTAAACACATTCCCCGTACTCTAGGCTCTCAGACTCTTGGCACCATTCCTGCTCCTGCTAAGGTGCGTGTCTGTGCAGCTACGCACAAAAAATTCTTCCCCCACATGGCAGGCGGCTGGTCTGGTGGGCAGGGTTGGCTGAGACGGCATAGTGAGGGAGCCATTGGAGTGGGAGACTGGGGTCTGCTGCGGCTGTGTGGTGGGTAGGCCTGCTATGGTGGCCGGGGCTGCCACGTGGGAGGGGGGACAGGGCCTGTTCTGGCTGTTGGGGCTGGGAACGGGACCTGCCACGCTTCAGGGAAAGGGGTCTGCTCCAGCGGCTGGAACAGGACATGCTGCATGGCAGAGATGGGTGGGGTTCTGATCCAGCAGCCAGGAACATGTGTGTGTTAATAAATTGGGTGCCACAGTGGCACACATCCAAACCAGCGCACATGACCTCAACATTGATGCACAAGTCAAAACTCACTACGCTCATGATTGTAAAATCTTAGAGGGATCGCTGAATGGAACCTCACTGCTTTTTATGTGGTTGAGGACTTCTGTGGCCATGAACAGGTTGCTAGGCTTTAATACCTAGATGACTCATCACTGTTGATGTGTGGCCATTCAGCAGGTGTGAGGGGCACATTACGTGAAGAAATCCACCATGGCATTGCTCTAAAAACATTTTTTTTTAAAATCACTCATTTTCACAGAGCCTTCATTCCGCAAAGGGCCATATCGGTGTTGTTACACGGACTAATAGCATGTGTCCATCTATCAGGAGAATGGTCTATATTCTACTTGGATTGATGGCCTTCTTCAGATATTTGGGCTATGGCTTGCTGTCAGCAAACTCAGTTCTAAATCAAACTATGCTCCTGGCTCATTCTACCCATGCATGCTGCTGGGTTACTAACTGTATCACTATTTTCACCTTACCCTGTCATATGAGGTTATCATTCTGAAAGGATGAGAAGCCTGCACTTTAATGTCAGAGCTAGTGAGAGAGGGAAAAAAGGCATTTGTAAACCAGCTACATATTTTGTTAGTCTTTAAGGTGCTGCTAGCCTATTCGTTGTTTTTTAAAGTTTTTCTTTGGTCTTAGTTCACTTTAAAAGCACAAAATGCAGGTTTATATGAAAGGTATATTTCAAGTTGGCATTGTATAAACAATAATAATAATTGTTTGGATTGGATACTGTATACATCTAGTAGCCACTTAGAACAATGCAGTTGACAACATCACAGCCAATGAGCCACACATCTAACAAGGACCTCGGAAAGGAGGAATAAAATCCCTTCAGTTCTTTTTACATGTCAGAGCCATTTTCTTAACTTAGCAAAGAAACAAAAAACAAAATAAATTCTACTCGGTGTAATGCAGCTGAAAAAATAAACATATTACTATGAGAGAAAATTACTGCCCATCATCAGAATAACAAAGCATGATCTATCAGGAGCTTTGAGCATTACTGTCCTATGTGATGGAGATAGTAGTCCTCTATAGTACTCTTACATTTAAGAGAAACCCTATTAAAATATTAATAGACACTCTGAACATTTAACAAGTTTATACTGAGCAGAGGGAAAAAAAACAGGACAATTTGGTTTCCAAACCCAGAACACTGATACTAATGACATTTAGCTTTTCCCCGCCTTTTAGTCTTAACCTTATCTCTTTGTCCTTGTCTCTCCCATTATTTTTCCTTTCTTTGTTTACTTGCTCTTATTTTTCCTGTCCTGTCATTTACACAGAATCATTATTTTAATGATTCCATTTGAATGGGAACAATATCCATTACTACATCATCCATTTTTGCTCTGCTTTTATAAAAGAGAGGTGAGAAAAAACACAGGAAAGAGGAGCTAAACGCAATAGTTTTGGATTCTTAGCAAAATGTTACAACATCTTAAGCTAAGCCTGTTTTGCAGAGAATGTGTGAAATATATTCAGCACCATATAAGTAATGACATATCAATTAACTGTGTCACAAGGTCTAAAAATATGCAAATTACTATACTTCAATTAGAAAAATCTACATCCTTAGAGAATATTGTAAATCAGGAAATTTGGGAGACATTAAGAGTAATCAGTGAGGGAAAGCATGCACTTTTTCCCGTATCCTATTTTTATACATACATAATGAAATAATTATAGCTACACTGTATTTATGCCTCTGCAAAAATATTAAAATCTTAAGATCTTTACAATGATAAATTTAATCCACATTACGTTTGCAGACAACATTAATTATATGAAAAAAATCTATTATCATTCAATATAAGTATGTTGAAACTAATTTGGACATGTAAATTAGAAATATAACTTTCCATAGTATCAGTCTATTATAAAACAGAAAACTAGAAGAGATATGAGATTAATTACAGAGATTTTAAATGTAAAAACTGCAATGTGTATTTATTATGAAAATTTAAATATGTTCAGTTAGTTTCCATAACTAAAATCATGTTTTAAAATATAAAAATAGAGTAGTTTTCTTTATATTTTAATAGAAAACTCTAGAAGATTATCGTTATGCTAGGAATTCTGTACCATATCCAAAAACTACCAGTGCAGGATGCATACCTGCACATTTGTACAGTGGTGTCAGTTTTCAAAGAGTAGGTCATTCACCATTATAGCAGCAGAAGTGGGCACCTTTGTTTGAAATTCAATTTGCATCTGTTTCAGAGATGCCAGAAGAATGCATATAAGAAGCAGGCACATGACTCGGATCTGCAGTGGCTTCACTCTTCATAAGCTACTATAGCCTTCAAAGGTTGTACAGTCTGGATACCCCTAACAGAGGAGGAAAGAACTGCCTTTGCCTATTCTGAGCTCCTACATACTAGAGAATTTATTCAAAAGTTCCATTTCTTTTTCTCAGAAAGTTTTGAAACAAAATACTGTTGACTGAAAATTACGCTATCGAGCACCGTGACCCTTATCCTATGAGGTCTACATGCTTTCTGTAAGGGTATTGAACACCAGAAGTCCCAATGGCACTGAAGGTGGTCAGTACCGCGAAGGTCTGGGTCCTTTAAGAATGTATAGGTTAAGTAAGAAATGTGGAATCTGCCATTATTATATTCTCTTAGTTCCTTACATGTATACACATGCACCTCCCCAACCAAATATTCACCCAATTCATGTGCACGTAAAGGGGGCAGTCCAAAACGTCACCAGCGGAATACAACATTTTCATGTGCACATAAAGGGGGCAGTCCAAAACGTCATCAGTGGAATACAAAATAGCGTATTCTGTGTCTTGACAGCATGCACGTTATTTCAAAATATCTTTTGAAATAATGGTTGTGCTATTCTGACGTCCCAGTAAACCTTGTGTGTAGATAGTCTATTTTGAAATTTGGCCTCTCTCAAAATAAGCTCAAAATAAGGTACGCAATTTGCATAGCTCAAATTGCGTAGCTTATTTCCAGCTAAGGGTGCTTTGTAGACGTACCCTCACTGGCCACCAGTCAGATGAATCACTGGTGACTAATCTCTACTCTGTTGTGAAGAAGCCCTGTTCCGTGGTGTAAAAGACACAAACCAGGGACCCAATGTCCTAAGAGGCTGAATATCCAGAACTTCATTATACCAGTCAAGGGTGCTCACCCTGCAACAGGTGCTCAGCATCTCACACACGAGCTAACTTTGGCTCCATCCTCTAAGATGTAGGGCATGTCTCAACTTCCACTTAAGCTGGCCTCTGAGGGTGCTCAGAATTCATAAGGCTGAGATCAGTACATTGCAAGATAACCATGTAGCTTTTTACATATCATTCAGGATCTGATCCTGCTCTGAATAAAATCAGCGGATGTTTTACCATTGGCTTCATGGAAGCAGGAGCAGTCCCTTACGGAAAAAAATATTTTGAGAATCTTCTAAGATGTGCACAGTCTCACACTTAAATTTCTATAACACACTTGTATCAGTCTAACTGGATCTGACTTCTATGTTCAACAAAATCTGTGCTAGACACGCATTAAAAAATAGTATATAGGCCAGTTTTATTTAAGCAAATGAGATTTCCGATAAACATGCAAATAGGAATTTAAACAGCAATTTAAAGAACCACAAATTCCATTCTCATTACTTATGCAAACGATCATGGTCTTGTCATGCTTTATTTCTCTGCCTTATCATTTTATCTATGGTATTTCCCCTCTGTCACTGCATTTTCTTTTTTTCCTGTCATCTACATTTTCTGGATGCCTTTTTAATATCCTACCCTCCATATTTTAACCTTTCAGGTAATACAGGATTTACAGCAGCTTCCAGAAAAGAGGCATTCACATTTAACTAAGGGCACACTCTGTAATGCCTGGTACATAATTGCTGGAAACAGAAAGCTTCAAGATCCTATCAAAATGTAGCATGAACCTGAGGGCATTTAGATGCTACAAAGTAAGAAGTCAGTTTTTTAAAAAAAATAGTTAAAACATTTTTAAAACTCTAAGTAGCTAGTGCTGATTGTTTTTAAGGGATTTGTTAATTTGTCTTTTTCTAATTTCCCATTCTTCAGCCAAAGCCTACCTTAGGAACTATATTAACATTTGTTCATTATTATTTTTATTAACATGATATAGTTTGGGGGAATGACAGAATATTCATCCTGCCTCCTCTGTAGGATAGGATCGGGTCAATTCTATAAACTATAAGTTCATCATAATTATATAAAAAGAGGACAAACAAGAAAAAAATCAAACACTATCTACCTTTCCTTGGAAGAACTGGAGAGGAAGCTACACTGTAAATACGAGTTTATTTTTATTAATGATTATATTCTGCTGAATACTAAGACTTTGCAATTTAGTTGCCTATTATTTGCCTTTAAATATTAGCAAAAAAGATATCTACCATGTTTGAAAGGTAATTATATTGTAATGAAGATAGCAGTAATAACAATGACACAAGATAAGCCCTTGCAATGATCTTTGCAAAAGCAAACCAAAAGTAGTACTGAATCATAAAATGTTGAGAAGGCTGCAATGCAGCAATATCACTCTGCTACCACTTCCCCTGCAAAAGTGGCAGAGCAGTGTTGCAAACAGTGTAGGAAACAGACATAGTGAAGGTTAAGCACTTCATAAATGTAAAAGATTCTTAATCCCAGACTAATCCTTTGCAGTCTTCATTTGGTGAAGATTGCAAAATACTGTATATCCTAAAGAAATATTTGTTTGGATATTTTTCCTCCATTACAAGAGTCTAACTTTTACACTATATTTGAATACCACAAGCTAAACTGATGCATTCTATTTAGTGCCAGGATTTCTCCTACCTCATTCAAGCTGTTGAGATATGGTGAATGTAATGGCTTAAGAATCATTATTATGAATAGATTGCTTTCTAGATTAAATGAAGTAAAAGAAAGGGTGTACTACATCTGTGCGCTTGATATTTTTATGACTTGTTAGTGCTTCAGTGGGAATCTCAAATGGCAAAAGTGCCTAGTCAACCCATACTGACTGAGATTGCCAATCTGAAATAGATGGTTCTTGGTTTAAACCTTGACCACCCTTCCAACAAATCAGGATGCAGACTTGTGATACATTACAGAAAGAAGCTAGTAGTAACATGTACAAAAATGAGAACATGCAGGAGATAGTATCTGATCTTTGCTACTCTCCAGTGCATAAAATAACAGCCTGTCATCTACCTTTTGCAGGTCATTTTTATCAAGTTGCAGGCCAAAATGAAATTTGACCTTCATTTCCCAGCTACTCTGGTGATGATAAATTTAATGCAGACAGGGCAAACGAATGAGAAGCTCCTTGCAAAAAGTCAGATTGGTGCAGGATTATTAGTGGTGGTGTTTTTACCTATACGTTTTTTATTACACCTTCTGTCATCCTCTTTCCATTTTTTCCCCTCTCAAGTCCTTAGATCATGATTCCCACTTGGGAATAACAGTGCATATACATATGTCCTTTCAAGCATATTTCTTTGTGTAATGAAGGATACTAGTAAATCAGACTTTATGTCAACATTCCTTATGTTACTCGGGGTGTGAATTAGCCACCCCGTGGACAGCACTAAGCTGGTGGATGAGCTTCTCCTGCTGAGATAGCTACTGCCATTTGCAGGATCTGAAGTAATTAAGTTGGCTGGAGAGCTCTCTCCTATCTGCTTACAGCAGCTACCCGAGAGATCTTGAAAGCAGCACCTCTGTGTAGCACTCTAGTGTAGCCATAACCTCAGTATTTTCCAGTTAAGAACACAGTCACAAGATTTTAAACACATTAAGGCCCTGATCTAACTTAGGAGTGTAAAGTGAGGCACACAGTTAAGGCTTGAGAGTTTGGGGTAAGGGTAAGGATCATTTTCCATGAAAAACACACACACACACACACACACACACACACACACACACACACACACACACACACACACACACACACACACACACACCCCCCCTCTTCTTTCACCTTCTCTGTAAACCTCATTTCACTAGGAAGAAGGGATGGCTCAAAAAAGAAGGTTTTTCCAAAATTTGGCACTGTGTAGATGCGCCAAATTTCGGAAAAGCCTCTTTTCAAAGAAAAGCACAAAAAAAATTGTTCCAGCTTTTCTTTGTAGTTTAGACCTAGGCGCCCCCTTCCCCCCCACACACAGTTGGACTTCAGCTACTGATTGGCGCTTTTAGGCGCTACCATAATACAAGTAACAGAAAGGGAAAACAAATCAGTAAAGTGACAGAATAAGACTCTAGAATATGAGCCTTTACACTGAAAATACTCTTCCATTAATGCAAATGCTTTGACAGAGAATGAAAATGAAGACTAATGGTAGATTGTTCCACCTGCCTACAGTTTACATGCAGTCACCCATCCTAAAGAGCCTCTGGATATCCCTCCTGATGGTATTTGAAATGGTGACTTACTGCTAATGTAAAATACAGTTTAAGAAAACTGATTTTATTATTAAAACAAAGATGATTCACTGGAGAAAATTTAGTATCACAGAAAAAAAAACACTGGATACATTTCTGAATTATTATTGTATAAGTGGGCACACTGGTTTTAAGAATATCTGTGCTCTTCATTTTTATTATAATTTCTAATATTTATTATATCCAGGGAGACAAGGACCATGTACCTACCATGCGTGTCTTAAAGTGGGACATGAATGTGTACCTGAAAACCATCTCAAAATTATAAAGGGGATGCTGTTGAAACTTTAGACAATTCAAAGAAATTCTGCATCCCATCACAGCAACTACATTCATCAGGGATATATCAGCTGATGGAGATTATATTTGAACTCACACGGCTAGGGGCACAATATTCTCAGTGGCCTTCCCTGTGGAATTCACTATCAACAGAGATTATATTGAACCCAAATCTCAAACATTCAGACTGCAATTTAAAACTGGCATTGGATCAACTGTGTTCCATAAGAACATAGGAACAGCCATACTGGGTGAGACCAATGGTCTATCCAGCCCAATATCCTATCTTCCAACAGTGGCCAGTGTTAGATGCTTCAGATGAAAAGAACAGAAAAGGCAGTTGAGTGATCTACCCCTTGTCATCTAGTCCCTTCTTCTGGCAAACAGAGAATAGGGACAAAAATGGCTTTGCACTCCTGCCCATCCTAATAGCCATTGATGGGCCAATCCTCCAGGAACTAATCTAGGGTTCTTTAAACATTGTTATAATTTTAACTTTTACAGCATCCTGTGTCAGGGAGTTTCCCCAGGATGAATGTATAAAGTAATACTTCCTTTTGGTTTTGTTAAGTCTGCTGCCTCTGAATTCCTTTGCATGCCCCTTAGTTCTTAGGTTATGTACAAGGTAAAGAACACTTTTACTCACTTTGTCCACACGAGTCATCATTTTATAGACCTCTATCACATGTGTTTGTCAGTCATCTCTTTTTCAAGTATTTTTAATTTCTCCTCATGTGGAAGTTTCAGCCTTTTTAATCTCTTCTCATACAGAAGCTGGTCCATATTCTGGTCATTTTGTTGCCTTTCTGTACCTTTTCTTATTCTAATACATCCTTTTTTTGAGAATGGGGCCAGATCTGCACCAAATATTCAAGATGTAGGTATACCAAAGATTTATATACAGTAAATATGGTATTTTCTTACTATCTGTCCCTTTTCTAATGGTTCCCAACATCCTATTAGCTTTTTTGTACATTGTACATTGTGGATCGTTCTTCCAAAATCTCTATCTTGATTTGTAACAGCTAATTTAGACCCATCATTTTGTATCTATAGTTGGTATTATGTTTTCCAATACTTTGTATTTATCAGAACTGAATTTCATCTGCCATTTTTTTCCCAGTCACCTGTTTGTGAGATCCCTTTGTAACTCTTCACAGTCTACTTTAGTCTGAACTATCTTGAGTAGTTTTGTATTATCTGCAGATTTTGCAACCTCACAGTTTACCCCTTTTTCCATATGGGAACTTACGAATATGTTGTAAAGTATCGGTCCCAGAAAAGACCTTGAGGGACACCACTATTTACCACCCTCCATTCTGAGAACTGACCATTTATTTCCAGGCCCGCCAATGGGGGGGACAGGAGGCGAGGAAGGTGACAGTTGCCTCAGGGCCCAGCGATTCAAAGGGGCCAAGGGTTCCCAACTGCTGCTTCTGTGGCAGCACATAGAGCCCTGGAACCTTTAATTCACCACGCTCCATGCAGCTCTGAGAGCTGACTTCCCTTGGCCATACCCCTTCTGCCTGCCCCTTTCTGGGAGCATGGAACTCTACCCCTTACCCAGGGGTCTGCACAGGATGTCAGCTCCACTGTTTATTCCTACCCTTTGTTTCCTAACCTTTTACCAGTTACAGATCCATCAAAGGACTTTCCCTATTATCCCATAAGAGCTTACTTTGCTTAAGAGCCTTCGGAGAGGAACTTTGTCAAAAGCTTTCTGAAAGTCTAAGTACACTCTATCTACTGGATTCCCCTTGACCACACACTTGTTGGTACTCTCAAAGAATTCTCTTATTTCCCTTTACAAAAACCATGTTGACTCTTCCCCAACAAATCATGTTCGTCTATGCGTCTGACAATTCTGTTCTT
Organism: Pelochelys cantorii; assembly: GCA_032595735.1. Lineage (NCBI taxonomy): Eukaryota > Metazoa > Chordata > Testudines > Trionychidae > Pelochelys > Pelochelys cantorii. The sequence goes on from CM064331.1 coordinate 34,336,146, forward strand.
TACTATAGTTTCAAGTGATTTGTCTGGTACCAAAGTTAGACTTATCAGCCAGTAATTGGCAGGATAACCTTTGGAACCTTTTAAAAAAATATTGGCATCACATTAACTATCCTCCAGTTACCTGATAACTTAAATGATAAGTTGCATGCCACAGTTAGTAGTTCTGCAATTTCATATTTGAGTTCCTTCAGAACTCTTGGGTGAATAGTATTTAATTTATCATTTTGCTTCAAAACCTCCTCTAATAACACTGCAATCTGGAACAGTTCCTCAAATGTGTCACCTAAAAAGAATGGCTCATGTGTGGGAATTTCCCTCCTATCCTGCAGTGAAAACTGACACAACGAATATATGTAGTTTCTTTGCAATGGCCTTATCTTCCTTGAGTGGCTCTTTAGCATCTTAATTGTCCAGTGATGCCCCTGATTATTTAGCAGGCTTTCAGCTTCTGATGTACTTAAAACATTTTGCTATTTGTTTGTTGGTCTTTGGTTGTTGCTCTTTGAATTCTTTTTTGTCCTGCCTAATTATGATTTTGCACTCTATTTGCTGCCAGAATGTATGCTTCTTTCTATTTTCCTCTGTAGGTTTTAACATCCAACTTTTAAAGGATACTTTTTAATAATTTCCACTAAGAGCTGAGTCATGGAGTGACCCCAATAATCTGATCTTGGATTAAACTATCCAAAATCAAGGCTCCATCAGCAAGAGATTTGTGACCGAAGTAGAGGGAACTAGAACTGTGCCCTTCACCAGAAGAAACTGAATGCTTAAAATGTATGTAGTGGTGCCTCAATAGCACAGTGATGGACTCCTTAGTAACACATAGAATAGATGATAAATCATGCTATTTTCATCACAAGGAACAGATCTAGCAAACATTGTCTTTTATCTTCAAGTCAGATGAACTATAGCTGTGGATGCCAATTCTGTGACAAATTAACATAGCAAGGGAAATAGCTGTGTTGACATTCATGGAAAAACAAAACAAAAAAAATTCTGTTATGGCAGAGATAAGATATTCAGAAAGAGGAGAACTACTTAAATCCACTTTCAATCACTCAATAGGCAGCAGGTTTAAAACAAACAAAAGGAAGTTTTTCTTCACTCAGCGCACAGTCAACCTGTGGAACTCCTTGCCAGAGGATGCAGTGAAAGCTAGAACTTTAACAGGGTTCAAAAAAGAGCTAGATAGATTCATGGAGGTTAGGTCCATCAATGGCTATTAGACAGGATGAGTAGGAATGGTGTTCCTACCCTCTGTTTCTCTAGAAGTGGGTGATGGGGAGGGATCACGTGAGGATTATCTGTTGTCATCCCTCCCTCTGGGTATCTGGTATTGGCTACTGTCGATGGACAGAATACTGGGCTGGATGGACCTTTGGTCTGACCCAGTATGGCCTTTCTTATGTTCTTATGTTCATATCCTTTCATCTGCTGTTGCAGCAGTAGTCGTCACAGGTATTCCTATAGTCCCTAGGATGAAATAACTCCACCCTCACCCCAAAAGACGACATGGCAAACCTGCACATTTTACTGTTTATCTGGCAGTGTACAAGAATGTCTACCTTCCCACCCCCTTACAGGCTTCTTGGAATGTGCATTGCTGGCCAGAGCACAACTCTGTATCATGAAACTTCTAGTGACTTCCTATCCAGTTCCAGTCACTGCTCTTACAAAGGTGGGAGTAATGTTTAGGCCACACCCAGACTGAATTTCAAAATTGCATAATCAGTCAGAGAGTTCTGACATTGGGATGTGGTCCTGAAATCATTCACTTAATAGCAAGTGTCAGCTGAAGAGAATACACAGCCATGTGAAAATGTAAACAGAGCCACTAAACAGGTCATTACCATAAATGAATTCATCACCTAAAGAAAGGCTACAAAATTACTAGAGAGAGAAGGGTTTCTATGAAACAAGAGGTAAGGGTGCATTTCTAAAAGCTACTCTGAGTCAACTCCATTAAAACAAGAATTTGGTGCTAGGTATAATTTGTTTGGAAAGAAGGGTAATGGGAAAAAAAAGGTAAAGTCTTGAAATTAAGAGCCAGGTATTTAAAATGGATAGAGTGAATCTGTATCACAATGGGAGCAGATCAACCCCTTTTCTGGAGAAACTTACAGCAGGGGACCAGCAAGCATTGAAAACACCATAAGTTGAACCATGCAGGATTTTAAAACACTGTCCCACCAATTAGGATAAAATGCGAACCAGGGTCTGGACAAGAAGATGCAGGATATCAGATCCACTGAGTTAGGAGAATTAGACTGTGGCTGCCCTGCAATGCTGTTTTGCTTGTCCCGCTCCCATTGGCATGCTGGGAAGCATCTATGAAGGACTTTAACTCTGGCACCGCTCTGTCAGTCAGTGGTATTCTGGTATAAGATGTATCCACACAGTAGAAGCACTTTGCTGGTACAGTATACCAGTATACGCATACCGGCAAAGTACACCTGGTATGGACATGACCCTAATGCTGTTTTCTGCACTACAAAGACCCAACCTGGCTCAAAAACTCAGTGAAGCTAAATTCCCAAATTTCCATGAAGCCCCTGGCAGGGAGGAATGGTGCCACAGAACCCTTGCTTTTTCACAGACCTCTGGTCATAGAATTATGGAAGATGATCCGCATAAGATAGTAAATCTGTGAAACCTGCTGTTGCAGGATATTATTAAGGCAAAATGTAAAGGAAGATTCAGGAAAGGATTTGTTTATGTGACTCAGAACAGCCTCTCCAATTACTTTGTAGGGGATTCACACATTACACAGAATGTCATAATTTCTGAGAATTATTTTAGGCTAAAGGAGTACAGGCTAAGAATTCCTCCTTGCTACAAAGCAGCTAGTGTTGACCACCACTGGTGAAAGTTTACTAGACTAAAGAAACCAATTTTGTTCCAGTACAGCAGTTCTTATGTGTAAATATTCTTTGAGATCATTATAAAAAAGGTATTTTATGTACTTGATGGTTTACCAGTATCAACACAACCTAAACAACTGGATTCAAAAGATGATAATTACAATAGACAGAACATACTCTTTCATGAAGTTCTACCTTTATAATCTGTTACCAAATGTCACCAACAGACCAACTGCAACAAAACACATGAAGATAAAATTAGCAATCATCTACGTACTTGTATGATACATCATAAGTCTGCTGTCATCACAAAAACAGATGGAACAATTCATGGTTAAGCACTTCAGCAGCAGACCACAGCCTTTTTTTTTATATCAGGATTTTCCAAATACAGAGAGGATCAAAAGCACATGATCTGGATATTAAAAAATAAAAATAAAAAAATCTGGAGACAGAGGTTGCAAGTTTTAGTTTCCCATGGCCATGAAAAAGTCAATATATACTTTTATTCAATAATCTGTAACTTCTGTAGTTTCCATGAACTGAGCAAGACATGTTCATCAAAAGGGAAAATGAAAAGATTTATATGGGGTTTGAATGTTAATGAATGATAGTGCTACAACTACTTTAATATTTTATTAGCTGTTCTAATGATAATTACTGAATTTCCATAGAAAAAATGCACATGCAGATATTAACACTACAATTCAGAATTTATTAAATAAAGATTTTTTTACCAGCACAGACAAAAATTAAGTATTCCTTTTACACTATTTTGCATCACTCAAAAAGCAAAACCTAAAACACTAGAAAAGAATACTTTGGCACTGAGCTTTCTGCTTAGTTTTATTTGCACTACTATGTATCCATTGCTGCTACAATATTTTCTCAAGCAATAGATACCACATTGCTTCAGAGACAGAATGCACAGATGTAATTCACTTTCTGGACTCTGCTCACCTCAAACCACAAGAACAGGTTCAAAGTTCACTAATTCATTGGATTCATTTCTGAGATTATATTAGTCTATATGTTTTTAAATTTGTAAAATTAAATGAGATGAAGATTTAACTGGGTAAGGCAGGGAACTAGGAGAATGATCCTGCAAGATGCTGAATATCTTCAACTCCTATCAACTACAGTGAGGTCAGCAGTTTGTAGAGAGGGCATCACTTTGCGAGATTAAGCTCTTAGACAGAATATGTGGGTGTTGTAATTCTTGGCGCTCTCTCATATGTAATTTTCTGTAAGTATGTTCAACTTGTTGTGTCTTAGTTTCCCATCTCTAATATTAGTTTGTTTTTAAGGGTTATCAGCTCTTTGGACGAAAAGTCAATAAATGTTGTGAGATTTCTCTATAATACGTTAAAGATTGAGGGTATGATTCTGTAATTCTTACTCAAACCAGTTGTTTCAGAAGCTTCAATGGCTTGAGAAAATGCTACTCAGCATGAGTAGAGGGTCTTCAATAGAAAAAAAATGATAAATGTCCATGACCAATTTTTTTATCTTAAAATAAAACAAAAACTCTCTAAATTCAGACTTAGTCAAATAAAACAGCTTACCAGTAAAAAACAAAAAAAAAACAAAAAAAAAAACAACTAAGAGCCACTCTCAAAGCCCCAACATCTCTATTAATAAGTTATGCATATTTTACACATGAAAAACAAAGTTAAAAGATTATTATTTGTGTATCATTCAAAAGGAATGACAGAAATAGGTTGGACTTACAACACTAGACTATCCACGTGCTTCACATTTGTTAATTACATTCAGAACACCAGGTGAGATGAGGGACTATTTAAATCCCAACTTTATATAGATGAGACACAGAGATTACAATCAAAAGTACCCACTAATTTTGGATGCCCAATTTGAAAAATCTAGAACCTGATGTTTCAGAGAACTTAGCATTACAGAAGACTTTGCACTCATCTCCCATTGACTTCATAGTAGCAACTGTGAGTGGTCAACAATTCTGCAAATCAAGCCTCAGCATTCCGAGTTTGGTACCTACAAAATTAAGAACCAACATCTAGTCACCACCTGTAAAAAGTTTACTTCCTTAGAATCACATCGGAATTCTGTTGCAAAGCAAGCACAGAATCCAGTTTTCTAGGCTAGTATTCAACAGTCTTAACCAGCTTAACCGCAGAAAGCCAAGGTCATCCATGGAAGCATTTATTCCATGTCTGTAAGAGAAAACTAAGAGTGAAAGAGAAGGCTTTTCCTAAAGCGTTCTGGTGACCTAGAAAAATGGAGAAATGGTTTGAAATAAACTAGTTGAAATTCAACGAAGACAAATGCAAAGAATTACTCTTAGGAAGGAATAGTCATCTGTACAAATACAAAATGGGAAAATGACTGCCTAGGAAAGAATACTGTAATACTATGAGTTATATTAGATCACAAACTAAATATGAGTTTGATGTAATACTGTTGCAAAAGAAGAAAACATAATTCTGGGATGTATAAGCAGGAATTACGTAAACAAGACATGAGAAGTAATCATTCTTCTCTATTCAGTGCTGGTCAGGCTTCTGCTGGAATATTATGTCAAATTCTGGCCAACACACATCAGGAAAGATATGAACATACTGGATATGAAGAAAGTCCAAAGAAAAGCAACAAAAATGATTAAAGGTCCAGAAAACATAACCTATGAGGAAAGACTGAAAAACTTGGCGTGTTCATTCTGGAGAATGGAAGACTGAAGAGGGACATAATAACAGTCTTCAATTATGTAAAAGGTTGTCATAAAAAGGAGGATGATACATTGTTCTCCTTCTCCACTGAGGACAGGAAATTGCAGAAAGGGAGACATAGGATAGACATTAGGGAAAACTTCCTGCCAGGATAATTAAGCACTGGAACAAATTACCTGGGGAGGTTGTGGGATCTCCATCATTGAAGATTTTTAAGAACAGGTTATATAAATACCTGTCAAGAATGGGTTAGATAATACTTGGTCCTGCCTCAGTGCAGGGGAGTGAACTAGTTAACTTCTTGAGGGTCCATCCAGTTCTACCTTTCTGTGATTCTATGGCTGCAGTCTGTTACATATTTATTCTCCCAACCACTCCCCAAGAACAGAAACTTGGGCAGGGAAGTGTTTTGTTTTGGAATTTATTATGTATATTATACACACACACACAGACACACATTTATGTTGGAAAAGACAAGGTCAAAGAAATGTACCTTGCACTTGGAGCAGAAGATAGCAAGGCCTGTCATGGCCCTTAGCTCCTTTATTCCATAGTTACCTCTGGTAGGCCAGGCCCTACTATTAAATCATTACACACACAAAATAAATAAATAAAATAATTTCTGAAGTGGTTTTCAAATCCTGTTTTTAAGCTCTTCTTTTTTAATCTGAATACTTGGTTTTATTTAAAATTGTAAAGTAAAATGTATTTTGAACACTCACTCCAGGCCATTTGGCAGCAGTGAATTCTTGGTTGCTAGAGGCACTCGGCCAACCCAGAGCATGAATATAAACTTTGCTATGACCTAATGCCCTGTCGTGTGTTATTGCTTATATAACGCCATCCTACTTAAAACAAAAAACTATTTTTTTTGGAAAGAAGCACAGACGGAATCACAGTGACATTATGGCCTTTTACTTGATAGCTGGAAGCATAAAAATGATCCCACTTCATCAGACAGCACAATAAAATATGGATGTTAACTAAACACAGATGTATGTGTGTATGTGAGTGTGAGAGAGACAAATAAGGCTGTTTTACCTCCAAGAATTAACAACTTACTAGCTTGCACAGAATTTTGGTTTGAGCTATTTGGTAAATTAAAAGTCTATGTTTGTACAGAAGTAATCATGTTTTAGAATATTTGGTAGTATGGTGGAGAAAAAAAAAAGACAGACCACTTAAAAACATGTTTCTAGTAGGTTTAATAATGAGAAAATACAAAAATACAGAGTTGGAGAGTTATGTGACTGAACATAAAAAAGTATCAGCTCACTGAGCACTGTAGCTATCTCGAAAACACACATAAAAATTCAGATAAGAACTGAATGTGAAGCACTAGCACAATTTACTTACAATCTGGAATATCAGCAGGATTTTAGTTTGTTGTTTGTGGGTTGCTGGGGTATATGGTACATTACAGTAGAGCATCAGCACTAATTCTACATGGCAGCTCCTCAGAATACCATCTGCTTCCCCGGTAACTGTTAATATAGTTGTAATTATCTACTTCTAAGCACTTTATTGGGAATATCATTTGCAAATTAATCAACTACAGACCGGTAAAACAAATGACATGCTTGTCTGAAAACAACAGCATTATTTCAAATTATTTTCCTAAGGATTAGGAAATACCAGCTACAGCTAAAAGAGTGAGAGAGCCCATGGAAGGGTTATGTGCAACTTTAAAAATACACTAGAGAGTTACAGGAATAACCACAAAGCATTAGTTATGCCTTATGCCTGCTAAGGTCTTCCCTGAACTTCTACCCCTCTGAAAGATCCTCTATTATTTCCTCATTTAGCTCTTCTCCCAGAATTCTCAACATCCTATCATCCCCGGATCTTCTTTCTTTGACTCGGGTTCTTCAATCTCTCTCTGCCCACAAACCTCTCTCCCTCCAAACCACTCTCTTTTTCCTATACGAGCTATATCCCTTGCCACCAACCTCAACCTCACTACTCTCCTCCAAGGAGACTAGGCTGTGATCTCTTTACTAGACACTTTCATAGAAGTGTGCCAGCAGCAGGTCTTCTTAAATCTTACCCCAGCGAGGTTCCTAAACTTTCACAAATCAGTGAAGGTTATCATTGGCTTTGATCCTGCATCTGGATGTGCTACACTGAAACTCAGTTCCAAAGCAAAGTTCCCCCTAGAGGACCCTTGTAAGACTGGGATCTTGGTTCACTGGTTACACATACTAAAAATCTTGTAAAAATTCTGAAGACTGAATAGTACCCATGTAAAATACTGTTGCATTGATTGGCACCTTCTGTTCAAATGTAGTGGCTGTAATTGTTTGAAAGCCAATTGTGTCAGGACTGACAAAAAAACATACAAAATGTACTATCCGTGTTGAAGTTTCCCATAAGCAATTAGGGAAATGATTTTGAAGGACTACAATAAGCAACAAGGCTGCCTATGTAGATACCATATACAGCTCTTACACTGAGTCAGAAATGTTTCAAATCGCTCTATTTGTAATTCTTGAAGTATCAGAACCTCACAAACTAAATACAAAAATCTACCTCACAGAGCATGCACTATGAGAGCCATGTTTTCATGATGGCCTTTTACCTGGCAAGAGTTGGAACTGAAGTGTTATATAATGGCAGACAGTGGGGCAAGCTGATCAATGATCACAGAGTGGTATTTCTACATTCATGGCTGGGAGTTCACAAATTGAAACTGGTCCAGTAAAAAATATTACCTCAACCATCTTGTGTCTCTCACTTCCAGTTCACTCATTTTAATTTATACTGAACTAGCACTTGGTCACACAGTGGCTGCGTCTAGACTGGCATGATTTTGCGGAAATGCTTTTAACGGAAAAGTTTTTCCGTTAAAAGCATTTCCGCAAAAGAGCGTCTAGATTGGCACAGGTGCCTTTGTGCAAAAAGTGCTTTTGCGCAAAAGCATCCGTGGCCAGTCTAGACGCAATTTTGCGCAAGAAACCCCCAATCGCCATTTTCACCATCGGGGCTTTTTTGCGCAAAACAATTCTTCCCTGTCTACACTGGCCCTCTTGCGCAAGTATTCTTGTGCAAGAGGGCTTATCCCTGAGCGGGAGCATCATAGTATTTGCGCAAGAACTGACAATCTTACATTAGATTGTCAGTGTTCTTGCGCAAATTCAAGCGGCCAGTGTAGACAGCTGGCAAGTTTTTGCTTTTGCGCAAAATCTTGCCAGTCTAGATGCACCCAGTGTGTTAACTCCACATGTAGTTTTTTAGAATATTTAATTTAAATTAATGTTAATCAAAACCATCAAAACTAACACAAGACTCGGGATGTCAGATCATTTTCGATCCATCTGTCCAAAAAAAAAAAATAAAAACAAAAAAACCCCACACTTTAGAAGAACCTGCAGGATCAGGTCCAGGAAATAACCGTTACAGGACCGCTTGGGAATAGTGACCATAATATAATAACATTCAACATTCCTGTGGTGGGTAGAACACCTCAGCAGTCCAGCACCCTTGCATTTAATTTCAAAAAGGGGAATTACACAAAAATGAGGAGGCTAGTTAAACAGAAATTAAAAGGCACAGTGACTAGAGCCAAATCCCTGCAAGCTGCATGGAAACTTTTTAAAGACACCATAATAGAGGCCCAACTTAAATGTATACCCCAAATTAAAAAACATAGCAAGAGACCGAAAAAAGTGTCACCGTGGCTTAACCACCATGTAAAAGAAGCAGTGAGGGACAAAAAGGCATCTTTTAAGAAGTGGAAGTCCAATCCTAGTGAGATAAATAGAAAGGAACCATAAACACTGTCAAATCAAGTGTAAAAATGTAATAAGAAAAGCAAAAAAAGATTTTGAGGAACAGCTAGCCAAAAACTCAAAAAGAAATAACAAAATGTTTTTTAAGTACATTAGAAGCAGGAAGCCTGCTAAAAAACCTGTGGGTCCCCTAGACGATCGAACTATAAAAGGTGCAATCAAGGGCGATAAAGCCATTGTGGAGAAACTAAATGATTTCTTTGCTTCAGTCTTCACGGCTGAGGACGTTGGGGAGATTCCCAAATCTGCACCGTCCTTTGTGGGTGATGAAGCTGAGGAACTGTCCCGGATTGAAGTGTCATTAGAGGAGGTTTTGGAACAAATAGAAAAACTTAATGTTAACAAATCTCCGGGACCGGATGGCATTCATCCAAGGGTTCTAAAAGAACTCAAATGGGAAATTGCTGAACTATTATCTGTGGTTTGTAACCTATCCCTTAAATCGGCTTCTGTACCTAATGACTGGAAGGTAGCCAACGTGACACCAATATTTAAAAAGGGCTCTAGAGGCGATCCGGGCAATTACAGACCAGTAAGCCTAACTTCAGTACCGGGCAAATTAGTCGAAACAATAGTAAAGAATAAAATTGTGAAGCATGTAGAAGAACATGATTTGTTGGACAAAAGTCAACATGGTTTCTGTAAAGGGAAATCCTGTCTTACTAATCTATTAGAGTTCTTTGAAGGGGTTAACAAACATGCGGACAAGGGGGATCCAGTAGATAAAGTATACTTAGATTTTCAGATAGCCTTTGACAAGGTCCCTCACCAAAGGCTCTTGTGTAAATTACATGGCCATGGGATAAGAGGGAAGGTCCTTTCTTGGATTGAGAACTGGTTAAAAGACAGGAAACAAAGGGTAGGAATAAATGGTAAATTTTCAGAATGGAGAGGGGTAACTAGTGGTGTCCCCCAAGAGTCAGTCCTAGGACCAATCCTGTTCAACTTATTCATAAATGATCTGGAGAAAGGAATAAGCAGTGAGGTGGTAAAGTTTGCAGATGATACCAAACTGTTTAGGATAGTCAAGACAGAAGCAGACTGTGAGGGACTCCAAGAAGATCTCACCAAACTGAGTGATTGGGCAACAAAATGGCAAATGAAATTTAATGTGGATAAGTGTAAAGTAATGCACATCGGGAAAAATAACCCCAACTATACGTACAGTAAGATGGGGGCTAATTTGGCTACGACAAATCAGGAAAGAGATCTGGGAGTTATCGTGGACACTTCTCTGAAAACTTCCACACAGTGTGCAGCAGCAGTCAAAAAGGCAAATAGGATGCTCAGAATTATTAAGAAAGGGATAGAAAATAAGACCCAGAATATCTTACTGCCCCTGTATAAAACTATGGTACGCCCACATCTCGAATACTGTGTACAGATGTGGTCTCCTCACCTCAAAAAAGATATTTTGGCCTTGGAAAGGGTTCAGAAAAGGGCAACTAAAATGATTAGGGGTTTGGAACGGGTCCCATATGAGGAGAGGTTAAAGCGACTGGGACTTTTCAGTTTAGAAAAGAGGAGACTGAGGGGGGATATGATAGAGGTATATAAAATCATGAGTGGTGTGGAGAGGACCGATAAAGAGAAGTTATTTATTAGTTCCCTAAATAGAAGAACTAGAGGACACCAAATGAAATTAATGGGTAGCAGGTTTAAAACTAATAAAAGAAAGTTCTTCTTCACACAGCGTGTAGTCAGCCTGTGGAACTCCTTGCCAGAGGAGGCTGTGAAGGCTAGGACTATAATAGAGTTTAAAGAGAAGCTAGATAATTTCATGGAGGTTTGGTCCATAAAAGGCTATTAGCCAGGGGATAAAATAGTGTCCTTGGCCTCTGTCAGAGGCTGGAGAGGGATGGCAGGAGACAAATCGCTTGATCATTGTCTTCGGTCCACCCTCTCTGGGGCACCTGGTGCTGGCCACTGTCGGCAGACAGGATACTAGGCTAGATGGACCTTTGGTCTGACCCAGTATGGCCATTCTTATGTTCTTATGTTCTAACATTTTCTTAATGGGCCTGACAAACAGCTTTTAGACCAAATTCTGCTCTCTGTTAACAAACATACATCCCTGCTACAGCGATTAAAATTAAAATGAGCAAAAACAGTTCAAAAATTGGCAAAACATTCCTGTATATTTCTACAAAGCATATGCAGTAGGTATTTTTCTTCTTTAACTATACACCAATGTCTTCAAAATACTGAAGGAGATGCTTGATAACTGTACCATGCAAAATTCTATTGATTCCTTGGGAGCATCTTACAATACACAATATAATGTGACCATTGACAAAATATATGGTCCAGAGGAACAAAGAAACTGGATCCTAAGCTGGTGTAAATTGCCTTATCTCCACTGAAATCAGTAGTGCTGTTAATATTTACACCAATTCAAGATCCAGTCCAGTCTTTTCATGTGCCTCTGAAAAAACACCTGTAAAATTTATGTAAAACTAGTTCGTATGAGCAAAATCTACATTTGTGGCTGAAATTCACTCTATGCAGAGCCTGTGTTCCTCTTTAGCCCCATTAAGCATCATGGGGGAAATCCAGGTCATTGACTTTAAGAGGGTCAGAATATCACTGTATGGGTTTAAGTTGTGGATAGGCCTCATGTGGGTCCTTTACATACTGAGCATGCTTAATTCCTGTGTGCGTTTGTTCACAGAAACCAGGTCCTTTCCCATCCTAAACATGATGGTTCTCATGCTTACAAAATTTATTGGCAGGGCTTATGAAATCTGTTTAAAAATCTGGCCCTAAATGACAACAAGCAAAGCAGTGGGTGGTTTGTTTTCCTTAGTTAGAATGCTTCTGTTTTTAAAAAAAGTGTTGGAATAATGTTAAGGATACAACTTAAACTGACAAAAGCAAAGAAAGGACAGAGAATTTGCCTTAGCTCTGAATTAACTCACCTGTTCCACACCTAGATATCTAAGGGTCCTCTAAACAGTGAGTGTTCCATGAGCTAAAACAGGTGCGACCATGCAAGAGGGCAAGTTGAAGTTGAAATGGTAGTCCTTGTTTTGAAAGTTCTTCGTTTGTCCACTGAATAATTGTCCTTGAGATCACTTGTTTGCATGTATTTAATTCTATACATGAATGCATTCTGTTGTTAGCCAACTGAACTATATATTCTACAGTAACTAAGGAATATCATGTAGTACAGAAAAAGACACCTTTAAAAACAAGTGTGAATCTTCACTGGTAAAAGTATAATTTGTAATGAATACAAATATCTTGTCTGCCTTGGTTAATACATTGGAAGTCTGTATCTACAACCCTTATTTCTACTGAGTAGTATTTACTCATGTGAGTTGCTGCATTACGCTTGCATGAGTAAAGGTTGCAGAATCAGGCACCTAGCTTTCAGGGGGTTTAACTTGCATTACTTCTAAAAAAAGTCTTCTTACCATTTTTCTCTCATACTTCTCTCAGGCAGCAGGGCTCTTCTGCTGCTTAGAACGACATCTTCTCTGTTCTCTGGAGCTTTGCTCACTTTGTAGCAATTCCTTGACGGCCCTCTGAGGTCAATTTTAGTGAAGCAAGACATATCCTGAGTAGGCACAGACATCTTGTGTAGCTTCAATGGCTACAGCTTATTAATTTCCTTGATCCACCGTGGTTCTAACCTTCTTTCAGATTAAGAACCTTTTACATCTCTTTAACTAGACATACTGGTGTTATTACCATTGCAGTCCTATTGATTACAATGCTGCACTTAGAAACACTGTTCCAATTTTACGATCCTTAGTCATTCTTGCATGACTACATATTTATATGTGGTTTTGTAATTTAAATTAGTATACAACATAAGAAAGGCAACACGATACAATTTTTAAAAATTCAAAAGCAGAAAAGACGGATGTCAAATTGCTGATAAATGCCTCCCTTTTTACGCTGTATTTTACTCCAGTGGTTTGTTTCTTTAAATGGTGAACTATGATAGCTGTTTGTACCACATAGCCATAAAACAACTTATTTAACCTTGAAAACAAGTGAAGTGACCATTTAAAGGTTTCATACATGGCTCTATGGTATAAAAAGCCTCAATACCTAAGAAGATGTAACACATACATGTAAATCACTACAAAGACTCACAACACTGTTTAAATGGTTACAAGTGCCAATAAAATGCTAAACACACAACTAAAAATTAAGACAGTTGGTTATATTATAGTAATGACATTTTAAAATAAGGAAGGTCCAGAACCTCTGTTGTCATATTATTATTTATATTGCAGTTCTCTTGCACAAAACTGAGAACAAATGAATAGAACAAAGAATCCTTTGCAGAACAGAGCTCACAGAGTCTTTGCCATCCCCAGGGCCAAACCAAAATGTTCTTTCTAGATTTATAAAGGCACATATAACAGCCACTTCCCATAATTACTACAGCCTATTCCCCCTTCACTTTTCTGACTCCTATTCTTATAATGAAATAAGCAGCAAGTGCAACATACATAATGCACACAGTTCACTTACTACTGCTTTCCAATGATTCCCAGTTCCCACATTATTACTGTCTTTTAATTGATTGGAAAGCGACAAGGGGGGAAAACAGAGAAAATTGGTATTTGGACAAGTTTTTACTGAGCAAGCAGAGTTATATTGTTACTCCATAAACAAAAGTGATTTCAGCTCACCTTGTTATGGGCAGAACAGGGATTACTATCATTCCTCTGCCATAACTTTGCATACTTGCAATCTGATGATCCAAAATAAAGATACAAACTTATCATTCCCCTCAAGTCCACAGAGAACATCTTAGAAGGGTTTCAGTCTAATGAGATATAGAAATACTTTATCTTTTAAAAATATTGATCACATTTACCTTGTTTTATATGCCATTTATGCATGTTCACACATCAACAGCTTCAATAATCAATAAACATGATATTCCACAAACATACTTTGATGAATTCACACTGTTTCATTTGCAAAGAGTGATGCTGAATGCAAGTTAAATTGAATGAGTGGAACTTTACTATCCCTGTACACTGCCATGTCCTGATCCACATCCCCAATCTCAGTAATATTAGGTATGTATATGCCTGTCTCTGGCTGTTGGCTAATACCAGTAATCATCCTGGACAATACTTGGTTTCTACTTGATAGCTCTGCAGTCACAGCAACATACACTGCAATCTCACTGCAATGTAAGACCCTCACAGGAACATGGGGCCTCTGACTCCAGTTCCACTGATCATGACAGATGTTCCCTATTTTACAAACACTTTAATATATATAAGTGTAAAACTTAAAAAACAAGCAATTGATACCTGGATTCCCATCCATGAGCCTTCAGCCTGAGGATGTTAGCAAATCACTAAATTAGTGTCTTGTCTTTACACAGATGGAGATGATTACATTGTCTTTGAGACTGTGTGATATCCCAACAGGCACCATGCTGAAAGTAACTTTTCTCATTTTCCCTGTCACTTGTCTCCAACTCTAGCAAACACTCTTTCTGTAAAGTCTCTGCCTCACAATGGTTCATGGTTTCCATTCCCTGATGATCTGTGCCTCTGTAATTTTCCCTCTACGTTTTTCCATCCATGTGCAGAATAAATTTTGTTATGTGCACCAAAGCATGTGCAGATGTGCAACACCAACAGAAACACATGGTGATGGCTGTGCGAGGTTGTGGGTCTCTCCTAATCAGCTGGGAAGCATTTCAGTCTCTCCTGGGTGGGTACCCAAGTACTCAGCTTACAGGGAACACTGCTTTGTAGGATCTCTCTGAATCTTGTGTCTACTGGTTCCTGTGTCTTAAGATTACTTGTCTCTTCTGCATACTTACTTTATATGACCTGGGTGCCACTGTACAGCTCCATTAATTCGTTCCTTTTAGGGTGTCTCAAATGGCTGGATCCTCACAGAAGTGCGCATCTCTAGGGCTTGTAAGTCCTTGGCTGATCTGTCTTTCTATAGTGCCTGCTCTATCTGGTTGCTGGCCATCTCCTGTTAATTTCTGTCTTTGTAGGTCTCCACCCACTGGTGGCAGGGTTTGGGTTCTTTACTACCTACACTGAATTTTTTGACATCCAAATGGTGGGTGTTCTGCTATGCCAGTCCAGAAAGCCATAGTTCTTATAAACTGGGTCTTTATAGCTTTCCACTGACTGGATTGCTTCTTGCATCAGGCAGCACATCGAGCTTACAAAAATGTGCATAGTGTCCCACTGTAGTCAAGTACTGCTTTTCACTGAAGGTAAATAGGTCTACTCTCACCTTTTTCTGTGGTTGGGTGGGCAACTCATGTGGTAACCAGGTCTCTTTTTGCTGGCAGTTTACACGTGACCAACAGGTATCATCACATCCTTCTATCAAGGAATGAAGCTGTATACTCAAACCTGGCTAGTAAACACGTTCTCAAGCGCACCAAAAGCTGTCGATACCTACGTGTGAGGCATGTATTTTCTGCATGACATCCCTATGTAATGAGGCAGGGCAACAGCTCTCTGTCCTCAAAGTATGATTGCATCCTGAACACACAGCTTATCTTAATTTGAAAATATAGTTCTGCTCCTGCCAGTACTTGTCTCATCTTCTGGCCACCTTCCTAATTTCACTCTCTTGACCGCGCACAGTTAAATGCCCTTTTCCATACCCTCTTTCATTTACATCAGCACACTGTTGAAACAGGAAAACTGAATCCATTTACATGCTGCACTATGTCCTGATCCGCATCCCCAAATATCAGCAATACTAGGTAAGCATGCCCTTCTCAGGGTGTCGCCTAACACCAGTAATCATCCTGGACAATACCTGGTAGCTCTGCACTGCAATCTCTTTGGAGCACAACTAGCTCTAGCAGTTTGTGGTGTGTTTGCTTCAAGTAGCCATACGTGCACTCATGGAATCACTTCACTCCAAATACCACAGACAGAAGCTCTTTCTATAAGGCATTCCCGTTTAGTATCTGATGGGGCACTGCTGACATAAGAAAATTGCTCCTCCTGCAAAAGAGCTATGCCCAGTCCTTTCTCCATTGCATCATACCAGAAGGTCAGTGGTTTTCCTGGCTGGTGGTACCTCAGGACAGGGGCATCCAGTATCATTTGTTTCAGCTTTTTAAACGCTTGTTGTTTGGGACCTTTGCCATCCACTCAACATCCTGCATTGTTGGCCAATTTATGAGTTCCATGACTGCAGCCAGGTGTCTATAGAACTTATGCAGAAAATTTATCATTCCTATGAAATGCTGTATCCCTTTTATACTCACTGGAGCAGATCTCTCCATTGAGATCTGCTTTCAATCTTTCTGCTGTGAGTAGATGTCCAATATACGTCACCTCACACTGGGTCACATTTTTTGTTTGTTTGAGTTTTATGTTCTTCTCCCTGTATTGCTGTAGAAAAGATTGCAGTTTTCTGCCATGGTCTTGTTCAGCTTCTGTATCGTTACTTCTTTGACCTACATTGAGAATATCATCTGAACTTATTTTCACTCCATACAGTTCTTTCAGAGTTTGGGTGAACAAGAACATCTCTGCTGCTGGGCCGATGCCCACTGGCACAGGCATCTGTAACAACCAAGGATTAGAAAGGTTGTCAGCCTGCTGGACCCTTTGTCCAGGCTTATGTGCCAAAACCCCGGTGTCACATCACAGGCTGTAATGTTTCTGGCTTTGGAAAGTTCCTACAAGATGTCATCAGTTGTGGCTAATGGCACCTTTCCAATGCCCAATTCAGTGGCTTTGCATCCATGCAGATGTGCAATTTTCCTGGTGGCTTGTTTACCAGCATTATGATTCTTACCAAGACCATACTGGCCTTTACGATACCCCTGCTCTGCATACTTTAGAGCTCCTTGATTGCTGAAATATGCACTGCCGCAAATTTTCCTTCATGATAAGCATTCAGGTTCCATTGTGGGGTCTACTCCCAGTCACAGCTTTTATTGGAAAATATCCTCAAATGCTTTTAAAATTGGTTCCACTGGACTCCCCTTTTTAGTTTTTACACTCCATATATAGCATTCTGACACTACACCTTGACCAAAGCATGGCATGGATGGTTCTGTTCCCCAAGAGGGGTCTGTACTGTTTACCATCCATACCCTTCAGTTGGTACCATCTGTTATGTTCTGGGGGGGACGGTTAGTTATTATGAAGCCACGTTTTCCTAAAAACTGTATTATGCCCTCATTGTCCATGATTAGAATGCAACCATTCTTTGTACTGGGTGTGTTAGGAGTCCAGATTACTCACCAAAGTAATCACACTGAAGGAGGCCCTGCTAGCCAGCTGAAATTACACAAGACATTTCCCCTTTACGTACATGGAGGTTTGTATTGTGTCTTGTTGCTCTCCTGTCCCAACAACCTGAACCTGATGTGCTCTCGCATTCAAGGAGAGTCAAGATGTGATCACTTTTATCTAATATACAAGAAAGGGAGAACACAAGTCTGAATATTTCTGGGCCCTTCTTTTGCTATTGCACATAGTGCTTAAACGATTGAACTTTCCACATTCCTTGAATGTTGTCATAGTGTCTGATACTTTCTCCTTTAACCTCCCATGCTGTTTCCCAAAGCACGTTCATCTGACTAGGGATATGGAACACTGGCTACTGCTCTCCTTTGCTATTGTTGCACTGTATGTACTTCTGGAAGTGTTGTGCCATCTGGGGCTTTCATCCTCTCTCTTCAGGCTCTTGCTGGACACCCCTACATTTAAGCAACTGTCTAAGGTAACATCTCCTTCTGGAAGTTACCGCTCCCTCAGGGGATGTTCCCAAGTGTCACAGAAAATCCTATACCATCAGGGAGACTGTCAAGTCCCCAACATTGCCTGTAAAAGCTATTTTTACATTCCTACTGCTGTCATCCACCTGAATGATTATGCCTTTGTGCAGCTGTAACTCCTCCTTCCACCAGAGCCATTGCTGAATTAGGTTTGTAACTCCAAAAGCCAGGGCTCCGGGGGCTTCAGACCAAGTTACATGGCTCACGCTGCCAGCCACTGTACTTCAAAGAATCCACCACTCACCAGCTGCCACCTTTCCATTCACAAAAAAGAGAAGCTGAATACAGGTTAAGCTGAACTGTATTAAACCCTGTGCACTTCTCTGCCCATGTGGCTTTATAGCTTTCAGATTCACTCCTCAATTTCCATGTTCCCTGATAGCCCATCAACAAGAGCAGCTCCAGCAAACATGGACCCTCTGACTCCAGCTCCACTGATCATGAGGTACAGTGCAGTACAGATAACCACATATCATTATTTCACATAATACCTTACAGTCATCTGCCAAAACAGCATAATGTGACAGAAAAACTTAAATGTAGATTTTGGGATCAAATCTGTCTCAAATTGAACTTTTAATGAAAACTGTGCATTTAAAAAAAAACTAAGAAAACTCATAAGTAAATGTATGCACATGTGTCCACAGAACAGGCCTTAGAAAGTTAGGTTTCTTTCTGGATTGAACCCACCATCCCTCCTCACTCTTTCTTCCAGGTCTCTCCATAAAATACAATTCTTCAGATAAGCACAAAGAACCACAGTCCAACTAACCTCACTGATAATAAGAAATGATGATCACTCACTTCGCAGAAGTTTATATGGCCATCACCCTGTCTTTCCCTTCCTCAGTCTCTCTTGTGTTTGCCACCTCTTCCTAACATTCTCACCTTAAATTAAGGCCTGAGCCTATAAATACTACTGTTAAAAATTAAAGTCGCTCATATGAATGCTTGCAAAAATCAAACCCTTGTGTTGTAAACTCTCCTGAACAGAGACTCTGGGCCAAATTCACTCTTTTGCCAGCACGAAACAGCTAATGTACCTGGCAGATCCAAGAATGGCAGGATTCCCTATGTAGTGTGGGTGTACTAATTCTGTTTATCTGCCTTCAGGAGAATGTTTGAGGGAAAAGATGCCAAACAATACACAGAAGACCATACTTAGATGCCAGACCAATACACAGCCCCATTTTACCAATATCAATTTTAAAGTGATAATAGACTGCTTTGAAAATACAACAAAATGTTTTGAAAGCAAACAATGACTATCTGGAAGTTTTTCCTTTCCTCTACAAAACTCCAGATTTATTTTATTTTTTAATTTCAAAAGTGAGAAAGGACACAGTCAAAAGTGGATTTAAAATTGGTCTAGCCTATAAACTCTAAACAGACCAGAATCTGGTCTGAGATAGAGATGATGGAGGTGAAGAGTTTAATGGGTAAGTATTGAAAAGAGCTGATCCATATAATCCAATGAATGTCAGGATCACAATTTAAAACTCAGTCTGGCACAGATTTCAAAACCAATGTAATGGCAGCAAAAGCTCAGAAGTATATGCTGCACAAATCTAGTGCAGGTTAGAACCTTAACTGCATAATTCTCCTCTATGCCATTCAAACTTTAAAAGACCTATTAAAAATAAAGAACAGCAGAGCAAGAGAGAGCACTCTTAAGTTCATGACACAAACACAACAATCATCCGGAGCCAAAAGTTAGGAAGACCCTTCCAGAATTCTTGCTTGCAGGGTGTTGGTTTTAAACAGATGTTCATGTCTGCGTAGTGGACAGCAGAGTTCTTTCCTGTATGAGTTTATAAACAAGCATCTCAATGTACAGTAGGTCAAAAATGAGGGATGTATGACAAAACAGATTTGATGAAGTGACTTAGTAATCTTCACACAGTTATTTGATATTCATAATAACTCAGAATTTGTTTTCACACTACCTGATGGGGGGCAGCTCAGTTTATTATTAACAAAATGCCAACCACTGATTCAGCCTCACCATCAACTCCATTATTTACAGATATTCGCTCCATTATAACAAACCAGCAACGGGGGAGACAAAAGAGAAAGAATTTGTCTTCATACAAATTCTGGTTTTCTGTCTGCACAGACAACTTTCATTCTTTCAATGAGACAAGATAGTGTTACAAATTAGAGTGCGTCTAGGAACCCAAAATGGAGAAATGTGTGACTTTATATTAATTCAAACTGGTCATCAAAGCATGCATTGTGGAAATAAACTAAGAATTCTAAAGCAAATAGGATCCTATCTATGCTTTTGCATTTTCTTGTAATCCAATAAAGGGTCTCAAAAATGTCATTGTCCATGGCATCAAACACTACTGCACAGAAATCAAACAGGAGAGTGAGAAATAAAAGAATGTGTTTGAAGAGATGAGTCATCAGGCTTTTCTATCACAAGCGTTTAACATTTTAATAAGAAAATGAATGTTGAAGTGCAAGAACATGCAGTGGAGCCAAGTTTGTAAATTCTTATGATCTAGGCACAGTAATTAGTACCATAAGCTACGTCAGAAGAACGAATACCTCCTGTTAGTCTTACACACTATGAAGAATCAAGCTAGTTGAGCAAATAAGGTTTATGATGTTGACAGCTACTGTTGACGTACATCTCACCTCACTGTCCAAGGCAGTGACCACAATGAAGTGGAAATGGTGATGATAAGACATTCTGTAAACTGATTTTTACAAGAAGCAAGAAAGGAAGTGCTGTAATAAAAGTGAGGGAGAAAGGGGCACAAACCTGTGTGCAGAAAAACACACCCTCTTCTCTCAACCCCTAAAAAGGACACAGGTGCTAGTAGATATCCTGAAGTAGGAAGCCTGCACCTATTTTGCAGGAATTTGTCTCCTTTGTTTATATTGGTCCAGAAAATCCTGACACAAAACCAAATTGCACACAGAGGAGTTTTATAACCATATATATTAAAGAATGTTAGGCAAGGGATTGGGTACAAACCAACAGTCCAGAATGAGAATGGGAAACTTAAGGGAATCCAACAACAGCAACACAGTAGCACTGTCCCTTCCCCCAGCTCCAGTGCTGCTCTGCCCTCTCCCACCTGAGGCCTCTGATCCCACTGGTGGGGCGCAAAAAGATGAGATTTGCTAGACTTATTAAATGGGCAGCTGAATGGCTGGCCAGTCTGGACCTCTGGCTTAGTATGATGTGCTGCTCTTGGGCTAGTTGTCCTGGCCTCAAGATTCATGCGAGTCTAAGTCCAAAGTGTTCACAAGTCCCAGTTTAGCAGTGTCCATCACAGTCCTTTCTCCAGCCTCATACACACCCACATTTAGGGCAACACAGTTCTTGCCTCTGCAGAGGTCCCCCTACACAGTAAACTACAGCCAAGATGATGCCCATCTCCTGGTTCATCCAAAATGTCAAGAAATCCGCTGGCTTCTTGCCCTTTTCAGCCATTGACCCTCCAAGACATGGTAGCTCACACTTCGATGCCATCTACCAATTTATTACATTACCCCCTGGTTCTATGGGGATGCACCTACGTGTCTTTCTGGGAGCAACTTGTCATTAAGCCACAAGAGTAGTCTGTGCACAAGCTGTGCTCTACCCTGGAGTTCTCAGACTGGATCTAGGGGTGGCAGGAGTGTCTCTCAAGAATGTTCCCCTCCTATGCCCTGGCCCGATACCAAATGAAACATTTCCTCACCCTGACTAGCCCATCTTCATCGGGGGCAGATACGCACTCTATACTTTCTGACTCAGGAACATATTTCCTTTGGGATTGTGTGTTAGAACTGGGATGTAATATGGGATCATTGAGTGTAACTTATTTTAAGTTTGGTGGTCATGCAGGGCTCCTCTTTCTTATCCTAAATAGACTGAGCTCCTCAAATCTATGCTCTGTAAGTCATACTTTTTAAACCTTCTTGAATTGTGGGTACTAGAACTGGACACAGTATTCCAGGAGTAGTAACAACAGTGTCACAGTTCTAATACAACCTCTCTACTCCTGCTCACCCAGTTTACTAAGAAATCTAGACTGTGATGAAAGTGACCTATCCTTTTCGTTGTTTATCACTGCTCCACTTTTTGGGTCATCTGCAAACTTTATTAACAATGATTTTATATATTCTTACACATCATTGATAAAGATGTTAAATGGCATAGGATCAAGAGCCAATCCCTGTGTGAACATAATGGAAACAGCACTACTAAAAATCTCCTCCAAATTTACAGTTGCATTCTGAGGCCTAATAGTCAGGATCAATATCAGCCTGACAGACCTATAATTACTGGGGTCATCTGTTTACTTTTTTTTTTTTTAAATCCACATTAGCTCCCTTCCAGTTTTCTGGAACTTCCCCAGTACTCCAAGAGTTAACAAAAGTCAACATAAATAGTCGAGCAAGTTCCAGCTCTTACAATTCTTGGACAAGTTATCCAGACCTGCTGATTTTAAAATGACTAATTTTGGTAGCTACAGTTTAACATCCTCCTAAGATACGAGTGGAACAGAAATATTATCACTATATGATGACACTTCATTATGTGTTTTTTCCCAGATACAGAACAGAAATATTTACTAAAAAATTCTGTCTTTTCTAAAGTATTATTGATAATTCTACCATTTTCAACTAGCAATCGAACAATAATATTGTCAGGATTCTTTTTGTTCTTGATATATTTAAAAATACCTTCTTATTGTCCTTAACTCTGTTGGCCGTATATTTCCTCCTTGTGTCTCTTGGCTTCCCTTATACAATTCCTAACTTCTGATTTATATTCATTACTATCAGATTCCCCTTTCTTCCATTTTTTGTTGGGTTTGTTTTTGAGGTTTTTCTTGTGTTGTTTCGGAGGGGTTGCTTTTTTATATATAGCTACCATCATTTCTCCTCTAAAGTAGATTTGGTTTTTTAAAACAACATACCCTTCTTTCTCAATTGTGAGATGGAGTTTTTGTGGCATCTAGTAAGGTGGTCTTAAATAATTGCTAACTATTATTCACATTTTTCAGATTAAAATTCTTCATAGCTCACTTGGCTCATAATTGTTTTCAACTTTGCGAAACAGCCCCTATTAATGTACCAAGTTATATACTACAGGTTTGGACTTTATTTTGCTTGCACATTATAAATGTGATCAAATCATGATCAGTTACTCCTAAATTTCCATTAACTTTTAATTCTGTGATCAGTTCCTCTTTATATGTGAAGACAAGGTCTAAAATAGAATTCTCCTGTGTTGGCTAGAATAATTTGAGTTAAGAAACTCTCATGTATAATGTTTAGAAATTTTAAGAATGTTTTAGTAATGGCAGCATAAGACCTCCAACGTATGTCACTCATATGAGTCCTCCATGATAACGCAGAGGGGTTTTTATTACATATTATAGATAGGTGGATTGGGGCTGGCCCGAGCCATTCGCGCACCCTGGGCTCTGGGAGAGCGGCACCACCCCCGGGAGCGTGACGCATGTGCGGCCCCACCCCTGGGCACGCGGCGCATGCGCGGTGCTGCGCCCAGCAGCCCCACGCAGCGCCCCCTACAATGGGTGCCCCAGGCGGTAGCCTGCCTCGCCCGTACCTTAGGCCAGCTCTGAGGTGGGTAAGGAACTAGTTTTCTAGTGCAAGTTGGTGGTCTGTACTAAACACCAACTTGTACGTAATCATATTCTTTATCCAGGACACTGATCTGCAACCATTCCAGTAATTGCTTTTGAGTTATCAGGTGATTCAAACAGAAAATCCTATTTTTGACAGAGTGCCACTCTCCAACTTCATCCTTCCTAAATAGGAACCACTGTTTTTATACTTTCCACTTGTGAAAATCATCCCACCAGGTTTCAGTAATACTAACTAGATTGAATTTACTTTCCTTGTTTATTACTCAGTCTTCTAGTATTAGTGCATATCCTATTCAACAATTTATTTTCCTTGTGTCCTTTGGTTCCTTGATTTTGTTCTCAGTATCTTCATTTTATACTGAATACTCATATTTCCCTCTTTTTACTCTCCCTTTATTAATCATTAGTTCATCCTCTCATCATGATACCATCCAGGTATATCAGACAGGATACTCCTTGTAAGGCTTCTAACATGATGTCCATGAGCCTTAGGAACATACTAGGTATATTACATATACCACATGGCATTGCATAGAACTCAAAAAGTCCCTGCTTGGTGCTGAATGCTGTTTGTGTTTTATTTTCTGGATAGATCTCCCTTGCTATATGTAGTGGCCAGGTGAATGGCGTACAATCTTTGGGTCTTTAGCGGGAAAACCAATGCATCATCAATCTGGATAAGGGCGCATTCTAGCTCCTACCTGCCCCACCCCTCCCCTCCACCATGCTGATGCCTCTCTCAGAGGCAGCAGCACAGGGGAGTAGGTGGCTCTCCGGGACCTGGTATATGCAGGGAGCTAGCTTAAAAGCCGGGTCCCCATGCATACCAGCTCCCACTTGTCCCCTCCCCCTCACTCAGCAGCATGGGTGGGGGGCAGACAGTTCCCTGGGAGCAAGTATGTATGGGGAGCAGTGCCTGGGGACAGTTTCCCAGGAGCCAGTGCATGTGGGGAACTGGCTTTTAAGCCAGCTCCCCATGCATACCAGGAGCCTGCATATAACCTTGAAGGTTAACTGATGAGCCTGGTAACATAAATGTTTACACTTTCACATCCCTAGTTGATGGCTTCATCTAATCTTTGGAGCTTCCTCATCCCAAACTGTCTTTGCATCTCCTCACTAAAAGGGTGATTGATGAGCTGATCTTGCTAGCGCATCATGTGTCCTGGAGACTGCTTGTGGCTAAGTTTTCAAGACCAGCCTCGTCAGGGTGTTACCAAATGCCAAAACTGATTCCTTTGATTTCTTCCTATAGTGGGAATCTGTGATGTGATAGAAAGAGCCCATAGAAGGATATTCCTCAAACACCATGAAGAACACCAGAAGAACATGATGCCCTTGAAAATCTCTGCAATTAACAATCAACTGCTCTTGCTATTGAAAATGGATCTTCAAACCTTGGTGACACTACTGATACTTCAATTTCTGATCCACACTCTTCATTTTACGCAATGTCTTTGTAAACCAAGGGCAACAACATGGAAAATATTTTTCACTGTTTGGACTGTTGCCATCAAATCAATAATGATGGAACAAAATGAATTACAAGACTCAACAGCTTCAATCACAGGAGAAGTAGAGAGTTAGCCAAAAGAGAAACCACAACTTGTTTTGAGAAAGCAGTTGGACTAAATGGTATATGGGCTTATAGCTAATTAAATGACATTAGGACAAAGGCAAGGTATAACTATTTCAAAGCTTGCAAAGAACTAGTCAGTATTGTGAAACTCAGCTGCATGAAATATATTCTCTCTCATATTTGGGCCCAGGGAATATCGATATTTCATCTTCAAGCCAGAAGGAAAAGACACTTCATAAGAAAAGGGAAGTTCTTATTATTACAAGTCATCCCTTGTCATTAGTAGTCCGAATTTTTCAACATTTCAACAGATTCATAAGGTTTTAAATAATTCATTGCATTTTAATCAGATGTGCCTAAGAACTATAGGCATTTGAGATACAGGTGGCCTGTACTGAAAACAGATGTGTGTGTTGTTTTTGTACATCTGCACCACCACTTCCATCTCTCAAGGGCTAAATTCAGTCAACAGCCACTACCTCTGATAAAAGACCCACTAGCTTCCCTTAAGCAGTAGCAGAAATGGAGCAAGAGGCAGCATTACTCTGACAAGGAGAACAAACTGCTCAGGTCAGAAGGGCAGCAGGTATGTTCTGAGAGATCCTTGGGGAACTTGCTGTTTGTTCTTTTGTGCAGATGGCACTGGCATATATATGAGAAGTGGATACTACACAAATTCTACCTAATACCATGATCGTAGGCTTATCACAGTAACAACACAGAGGCATGGATTTCCACAATGCCCACATTTACTCTGTTGCATACCCTGGTGCTTCCCAGAATCACTTACACTGGTTTTCACTGTAAATTTAGTTGTGCTGACACACAATGAAATACTGCTTTTCAAGTGATCTATAAAATTTGGGGGGGGGGGGGGGGGGGAATGTTGCCTATTTTATCATCTATGCAGCTTCTGAAAAGCAAACCTGAGAGTGGAATAATATGGACCTGCACCAATGCCGTACAGGTCACTGTGAGAATACTGTCTTGTGCTTACACTTGTATGGCTGCTGGGTGCACTAGAGAAGATTACATTAAACTTTCATGGCTGATGCTTAGGTCAAAGAAACCGCAGTGAGCTACAATATAATCTACAGCTTTCTTGCAGATGCACAGTGAGCCATGCAAGCATTTACATTAACACTTACAAATGCAGGCTTCTCTAAATACATAGAAGTAATAGTGTGCTTTTGAAATACACTTAAATAACAGGCTGACTTACTAGTTTTAACCTTGCAGTCTTAAATTCCAAATATAAGCTGACTACCCTGATAAATAAGTAAATAAATACAAATCCCAAAATAAGTTTGATGGCTTTAAAAACAAAAGTAATAAGTAAAACGGTATACCTGGCAGACCAAAGACTAAATTACATGAATACTGGGACATCTTTTAAGCTGCATTCATTAAGGGTAAGATAGCTCTTGTACAAGAAATTACATACCTTCTTTGGGAAGTGTGTGTCAGGTGCCAAAAGCATTAAATTGTATCTTTGTCTAATTTATGAAGTTCATTATAGCATTGTATTGTAGCATTGTTAGATTTAAGCATTTATCAAGCAAGCATATTGTAACAGTAATTGCAAATAATTATTCTTTTCTAAAAGCAGACCCCATAGTATTGTGCATTGTACATTGTTTTCCTTAAAAAAAGGCAATTTAAAAAAAGACTTAAATATTTAAATATAGATCTGTGTACCTTATTTTCTTATTTAATAATAATCCATAATCCTACTTTGTGGGAAGAGTACTTTTAATAAAAATACAAAGTGACAAATTCTGTTCATTTTGGTTTATTTGTATCTGATTAAAAAATTACGTTTATGCATTTAGATCACATCCAGGCCAGGACTGTTTCTGTAATGTACTTTTTTCAGGTGAGATTTTGGAAAGTATAAAATCAAATTGGCAACCTCCTGGAATCATACATACAATAACTGGACTGATCAAATGTTCAGACAATTCTGATTTACACGAAAGAACATTCATTTACTATAGCAACCATTTTAATTTCTTGATGGCAAAGAATCAGGGCAAAATTATCCCCCAGAACCTCACAGTAGATATTCTGAAATCCAAGATCTTGTTCTCTATATACGTGTGGAGCAGTCCCTAATGGGAACATAACTTCTTCACAAACAGAGTGCACAAACTAATATTGTGAAGTCTTTGCTCACATTTTACCCAAATCTCACTCAGGCAAAAGTGGAAAGTCAATAGGAGTTTTGGTTCAGCTAGATCTTCAATATATAACACTTAATTTCTTATACAAACATCAGAAACAGCTTCATCTGTCTCTTGCATCCATGATGTACTGTAAACCCTTGCATTCCCTCAGAATATGCTAATATGCTTTTTTAAAAAAATATGCAGTTTGTTTGTTCAGTGAATAAAAAGAAACCAAATACAATGCATAAAAATGATGTTTTCAGAATTTAAGTTTTCTAGGAGTCAACCTGCAGTGCTTTTCCCATCCAAATAGCCACACTGATTTCCAGGGGGCACTCCATATTAGTAAGAATTATTTGTCTGAATTAGGCTTGCAGAAGCAACACCTCAGGTACAAATACTTCCATCCAATAAGGCTGTATCAAGAGATTTGTACTAGGAGTTTATACTGGATCCCAATGGAGCTTCATGGCAAAGTGCCACAGGTGAAGAACGAATTTGGCTTGATGCTGAGGTACTGATAATAGAATCTCACAAATGGGAGGGCTGAAAGGGACTTCAAGAAATGTATATGGATATTAGAACAGTTGTACCATTTAACCCTAGAGGGGGGTGCAGTTCAGTGGTGTACAATCTCTGTATAGTTACAGGTCTAGCCACATACCCTACAAACCCATGCTTACATCATTACTCACTAAAATCCAGTGCAACTGCTCTTGTGAATAAGAGTTTGTACTACTGGACTTATTTTGGTCTTGATTCTGAACAATATCAACTACCATTCACTATCTTGCTGTCTCTTGTTCTGCTGCACTCAGTCCTACACCTAAAGAAGTGAGGAGAAATGGTGCCATAACTTCAATGAGTGCAGGATTGGACTCAAGTTTGTAAAGTTTTCTGTGATCCTTCAGAATGAAAGTCACCATAAAAGTATACTGCATTATTATTACTATATTATATGAAAGGAGTATCTCAGAGGAGGGGATTAATTAAATGTTTATTTTCTCTTTTAATTATCTGTTCTTCACACTGTTCTCCTTTTGCAGCCTTCAGCTAAAAAGCAATAAGAAAAAAGAGAACCCAGTAAATATCATGTTGGCCTGGATAAAGAAGAGTGAAAAGCAACGTTTCACCGGACACCCTGCTTTTTCAGCTGCTGTTGAAATATTATTGTTAATTACCTGGGTAGTTTATAAATAAACCCTTCCAAAGGAGTATTTTTATACAATCATAAAACAAATTAAACTATCCAAAACTCATGCTGCTAATTAAAATAGCCCTGTAGGAGGGCCAAATAGCTACAAGGCTGAGGTAAACATGATGCTTTTTTATTGAACAGCAGCTGATTAATTTTATTTTCTATTTACATGAATCTGCTAATATCATCAAAAATGGCAAATAAAGCAATTTTGTATTGATCGATTAAAGACTATAAGTTGACAATGAGTGGTTCAATTGTTTTAATCTGCCAGCAAAGCATTTTTTGGTTCTTTAACATATATATTTTTAAAAAATCAGTGTTGCTCCTACACCCTAAAAAATTGCCAGCATAGAAAACTGGGAGTATGAAAGAAGCTGTGTTTATATATATAGACCTGGGAATTTTACATACAGGTGAGAACACTACAATGGAAAAACCTATACTAGATGTGATTCAGTTCAATCTACCAGAAAGAACCACATTTAAGAGCACATAGGCCATCTTTTCATATGCCTTCATAACAGAGAGGTTAGAGGAATTATCAAAGGAGGAATGAAACCTCACGTACATATAACATAACATGGAAAATGTTGCCCTCTGAATTGTACTGGCAGCCAGCGAGCCAATCACCAGTGCATTTCAAGGTCTCATTGTTGAAATACAACGCCCTTAATATCCTAGGACTGATCTACTCACATGATTGTCTTTCACCTCATATCTTGCCAAGGCAACTGAGATTGGTTAAACTGTTGTTGGCTTGCCACCAGAGATTTGAATTGGATTAGTATTAGGGCACGGTTTCTCAAAGCAAGGCTTTGTCTGCGAGTCTCTGTGACAGTTCTTAGGGCTTCCAGGACATGAGCTTCCAGCATGATGCAGTCTTCCCTAAGCAGGGCTGAATGTCAGCTCCCTATCATCACCAGTCTTCACTCAAGCACTGTCTTCTAGACCAGGCCAGCCCTAACTTTGCCTTGCAGGTTAACAACAGGTACACTTGGCTACTTGCAGAAATTCCAGATTCTCTGGAACCTCAAAGGGGCAGTGTACACATTTACCAGTTTTTAACCTTAAACCAAGTAAATAGTTTCTCTTTTCCCCTCCAAAGTTCGCTCTGTTGCAGACCTGGCTAGTTTCACAAGAACCAGGATCCAAACATTCATTAAAACAACCCAGTTCTTCAAGGGGTTTCTTCCGTGAATGGATCCAAAAAGACCTCCCTCTCCTCTGCATAGTACTGAAACCATCTTTTGTTTCTGTTCCTAGACAGGGAATGCCAGTCTTGTTTTAAAGTTGGGGTTTGCAGATTGCTTGCAGTAACCACGGATAGAGTTGTTCATTGAAAGTCTCAGCCTTGTACAAGGATTGTCCTTCACATTGCAACACAGGCTGAACAGGATGGGATGACATCTCCCTCCTGTTTGAATAGGACATCACTGACATGCATTATCCCTTGGTGACTAATATCTGTCTATTTCAAAATAAATACATTATGTCTTAAACACCACCTATATGCACATCTAACAATGATTATGAATCTTGACAAGTTCTTAGTTTTTTTGAGATAGCTTACTTATCACTCTTTATGGATAAACATCCTACAAAACATGAGTTTGGTGTAGTGAGTTTTTTAGGGCTGAGGTGACAGTTGTTTAAAAAGAACAGGGGAGCCTTTACTAAGAAGCCTCTGTTTCCAAGACTCCTTCTCTGAAGACTCCATTGGAGTCTTTCTGTGGTTACATAACTTTGTCATAATTACTTATTTTCAGTTATTTTTCTGCTCTGCATGGAAGTGGGGACCTCTCTGCTGATCTGACACTCAGTGGCAGGAACAAGTTGCTATTTGTCCACTGTAGCCAATTTCTGTTTAACAGACTACACACAGTGCCCCAACATTTTTACTGCTTATGGATGCTTATTAAGCTACAGAAATACAGTGCAACAGAATCTCCATAATCATCACACTGTATACTGACAGGTTCATCCCCGCTCCCAGAAAAGATTTAAGAGCAGACTGTTGTAGTAACATCTCATGTTATTGAGAAGCCATTACCTTTATAAGATCTATTACAGTGTGTTTATTAATAACTATAAGTATATACATAATTACAAATAAACTAATTGCTAAAAGAACTTACTTATTGTTTGCTTACTGACTCATTTGCAAACGTCACTACATGCAATTGTGCTTTCCCAGGCTAGCTGTTCCCCCAAATCCACTGACAGAAGGAACCCCATGTTTCCACAGCCAACATACCAGAAGTCAACTTTCCTTCTCCTTTTATTACTATTATTTATTATTTCTGTTACTATAGCACCTAGGATTCCTAATAATAGACCACAACCCCATTCTGCTGGGCATTGTAAAAATGCAGACAAAAATAAAAATAGACAGTCCCTGTCCAAAGGAGTGGACAACCTGTATAGAAGACAAAAGACAGATGTAGACAGACAGGGGAATACCAGGAGTCCGCATGACACATAGTAATCTCAGCACACAGTAGCCTAAGAGTTGCCAAGTTTTGGGTAGACATTGACAAGAAGAGAACTTTGAGCAGGGATACGAAGGTAGATGGAGGTAGTTTTGCAGATGGGAGAAAGCATGAAAGCAATTATCTGAGAACAAGTAGGTAATGAAGGCTGGCATTATGGGCCAATCAGAAATGAGCTCTCATAACTTGCTAGTGAATGAAAAATAGTAAGTAAAGTGGGAATTGATCGCGCAGAGCTTTAAAAAAAGAAGACAAGCAGCTATGTTTGATGCAACATAGAAGGGGAAGTGAGCAGAGTGATTTTAAGGGAGAAGTTTACATGGTCAAAGTGATAAGAACGGAAAAGTGTCTTTGCAGCACCGATATGAATATGAGCCAAGACAAGAGTCAAGTTGTCAAGGCTGAAAGAAGGATGTAGCAGTAGCTGAGATATGAAATTATGAACTTTAAGGATGAATAGAAAATGTCTCGTTTTAGAGGTGTTATGCAGAAAGAATCAGCAAGACTTAGACATAGCCTGTATGTGAGTAGCTAGAGAGAGGTTTGAATCAAAGATAATGTGCAGAGTATTAAGCATGTTTTCCAAATTGATTAAGAAAGAAGGTACCAAGCAAGGGTTGAGGAGAGATTAAGAGCTTTTTATTCGCCATCAGGATTGCCAGACATCCCTACAGAGATGTTAGAGAGACAAGATGGGATCTCCATTTGGACAGATGGAGACAGAGCTGGAGTAGAAAGATAGCTTTGTGAGTCAGTACCATAGAGATGGCACTTGAATTTGTGTTTGTGGATGAGATGACCCAGAGATAAGATGTAGAGAGAGACGAGGAGGAGACCAAGGACAGAGCTTTATGGAACCCTCACAGAAAGGTGAGGAGGATCCCTTGAAGGATACACTGAAGGAGCATTTGGAGAGACAGGAAGAAAAAGAGGAGAGGACAGAATCATGGAAGCCAGGGCAGGACAAGATTTCAAGAAAAGCATGGTTAAACAATGTCAGGCAGCTGACAGCTCGAGGATGAGGATGGAATACTGATTCTGGGCTTGAAACCCAAGGCACAAGGCAGAATGGACAGGGCGTCATCATACTTTCCCAAATGCCTCAGTGCAACATTCCGGTCACTTAGATGGGATTCACTGGCTGCAAGACCCCACTTGGAGCTGTGCCAAAGGAAACTGGAAAGTCCTAGAGCAGATGCAGAGGTGCCATGGAATTTGGGAGCAGGCTTCTCTGCTTCCATGGGGTGCTAGTGCTGAATTCCAGTCCGGAGGCTATGATGTTTCTTCCCTACCTAATCCATTTCCACTCTGGGTCTATGGTAAAACTCAGATAAGTGTGTGTCGTCTGTCTTCATCAACTCTACCTGCCTCTTCCCCTGTAATATCAACAGACAGGTATTTGAACAATGTTTCTCCATCCATACCAAAAATAAATTAGGCTAAATGAAATATTTATGTCAAAGATGACATTATTTTTGAGTGCATCAACTAGAATAATTTAATGGGGAGATACACTACTTGATGCCCACTCCTGACAGTTAAAGATGGATCTGAGCCATAAGCATTGCATCCAAAGTTAAACTTTCAGGATTTGCTTTGGGTTCATTTCTACCCACAATGTTGGTGAGGGTGCAGGAAAATTTAGGCATCTTACATACCAGATTTCACATCTACTTCAAGGAGTCAGGATTGGTCTAGCTATAAAAAGGAGATCGAATTTTAAAAGGATCCCAGAATCCTCTGATATTTTAATTCATTTGAATTCATTGCTTTCTCTTGGCTGAATTCCTGTAATATGCAGAAATTCCTGTGGCTATACTGTGAACATGAAACGGCTTTCTAGTGACAGGTCAGGTGATGGGATTCATACATTAAGATACAGTACTCTGGAACGCTAAATGTTCTTGTAATGCAAAATGACATCTCAGCTAGCCAATACCACGTCTCTAACTTTCAATGGTAAAACAGGACCGTGTCTCACTTCCTGATATACCGTTACTTCTCCGAGTGCTGGAATGATGCCAAAGTTTTTTTAAGAATCAAAAACAGTTAATGTTAGAAATAGAAGACCTACAAAGCCCACCAGCTGGATCACATTACATGTTAAGCAACCCCAATGACAGTACAACAGGCTGCTTTGTGACTTCTCATGAATAACACAATGTGCCAGATAATTTTTCCCCATTTAGAAACAGGTAGTTAATGTGAATTGAAGTGATCAAATGATATGTGCCCCAAGGTTACGATCATCATGGTGATGGCAGCACACTGCTCATAAATAAAGCATAAGGCCTTCTTATTTTAGGTCAGGTCAGATAAACAGGACTTGCATCATGTGAACTGAGCCTGTAGTGTGATGTGACACTGAGACTATTAATTCCAGGACCTTTAGGAATGTGACATTTCACTCACAGTACACTGAGTTCATACCCAGTGGAAGCCTCATGATCCAATGTCTTTTAGTTTTCCATCTCCTTGACTCAGCTGTTGAAATGAAAGCATGTAGCAGTATTGGATTTCAAATTATGCAAAAGGAGACTCCCATCTATGAAAATTTTTAGGGCTTATTTGCGGTGTCTCTTTTATAGCTAAGCATTTAACTGTGACCTTACTATTGTAACAGTGTTACAAGTGACAGGTAACTTAAGTAGGATGCATTACTGACCACACTATTTATACAGCACCCCTGCTGACCAATGCAATTGTACTAGTAAAAGATATGAAGAAAACTGTTTAGCTAGGTAACTCACTAAATATTAAGTTAGAAAAGAATTCATCATAGAAAAATTCTGATAAAGAAAAAATATATGGTTTTTGCAAAAATATGTACAAGTTCTGACATGTAGATATAAATTATATTCAATGGATTAGCTTCCACAGATATTAGCTTAATATTTGCTAAATAAGGATTTTGTATCTATCCCTACAAAATGGCAAATACCCACCTGAGAGTAATGTCCTCGTATGCACGTGTAGTATGTCTCACAGGTAAACACATTGTATTTAAAATATTTATAATTTCAACGTTTTTATTGGTACATTTCTTGCTACAAATTATATCTATAATACCACATGAAACTATGTTCCAGATTTATTTTCCATGATAAGAAACTGAACTTTTGAGAAGTCATTCAGCAGCATATCTTTCAGCTTTAAATTTTCATTTTAAACAGGTTGCTATCCAGGTATAAAATCTATTTTATGATGGGTGACTAGAAACCCAAAGAATTTTCCTGATTCCAGGTTGTATGTAATGTGTTTTCATTATCCGCAGTCATATCTAGCCAATTAGACACTAGCACAATAATGCATTTCTGGGCTATTTAATTATATATAGTACAGGGTATATAAAGCCCAATCCTTATGGACAAATACAATAATCCTTTTCCCTACTATACATTATTGATTCTGTAAAACAGAATTTATAAATACAAATAAGACAACCAATCAAACCCATACATTGACCAGACTTCGGGCTTCATCTTCCTCACCTTGAGCTTCTTATTCAGACAAAACTCCCATCTTATTGGCACGCACATGAAAATTATTGCTAATGCTAATATTGCTCCATGACGATTATGCCTGAAAAAGGACGACAAGATCAGGACTATTATTGGCAGGCATATGAGATCATTGACAGCCAAAAGAAAAGCTGCAAATCCATTTACTAAGAAGATCAAAAATGCTCATCACAGAACAACCTGTTTCCATATTTCTAAAATCCATATAGCTTTACCTATAGCCTGTCAGAGCAACACAGCTGTATTTCTAAACCCTGCTGCAGAGTCTGCTTCCCAAAATAAATTCCAACAGTGACCCATGGGATTAAAATAACCTTTTGGGAATATACAGGAGAGAATAATAGCTAGATTTTCACTCTTCACTTTTGACAAGCACCAATCATACAATCACTCACTCACCAGTCTTGAAGAAAACATACTAACAGAAGCAAACAACGGTACTGTACCACAAATTTTATAATCAATCTTTACAGTTTGGCAGCTCTGAGACTAGATTTTGAAAAGCTCTAACTAGGAAAATATTTTTGGAATTTGGGGTAATTTTAATTAGACTGTGCAAGGAAAGAATGGACATGGTGCTGAGAGCTTAATTATCTTCTGTGTAGCTTTTTTGCAACTGGAGTGAGGAACTCAAAATACTCATATGAAAAATAATGTTCCGGGTTTAGCCTTTTTTATATTTTTAGTGCACTAGAAATATATAATCTGTGAACAACACATGTACTAATTCAACAGCATGGTCAAGTAAATAATTATTAGGAGATGTGTACTTTGTTTTTCTCTTACTGATTTACAACAGAATTTTACACTACTAGAACTACAGTCAGATTGCTCAACAATTGCACATATCTTCTTCCAGGCAAATGAAATTATAGTCTTGCAGTTTTTAAACCAAATTACTGCTAAGATGTATATAAATAAGAATTTTAATAAGATTTCGGTCACAAACATTTTCCCTTGGAAATATCTGAAGCCAGTCATGCAACTGGTCAGCTTTTCAATTTTTTCTTTTAATTTTACATATAAATGGAATATAGAATTTGTAGTTACAATATTGAGTCTACTCATACAATACAACTGCATACTGCGCCTATGAGAGAGTGAGTGGTATCACATACCCACACATTTTAAAATGTATTGTTTAGTATTGGTCAGTGAGTCAGGATTTGCACACTACATACATGGTGTGCCTACCATGAAGAATTTTCAATCTAAGGATACACTCCTTTAATCTCTTAATCATGCACAAAGTCCTTATTGACAGACGTGCATCAGCAAAGACTTCCTACATGACATATGAAGTACAAACTAACTAGATAGAAGAACCTAAAGATGTGACTATTTACTCTCTAGGTATGTTAGTGTCTTTAAAGAACATCTTTATTTTTAAGTTTTACTAAATTAACACAAGGTGGTCCTCTGGCTGAAGTACCATAATCAGAATTTTCCTAAAGAGGGGATCCAGAGCGCTCCCTCCACTGCCCTGCACGCAGCCCTCAGCTCTCTTTGCTGCTGCCGCCACTCCCACCTTCCCACAACCAGCTCTGAGCTGTCTTACATTGCCTCTGTACCTGGATCCACACTCTCCCTCATGCACCCAATTCTACAAATACTCCCCTCTTTCTGCCCCACATCCAGACCTAAGCTCTTCTTCCCACATTGCTCTGCACCCAGCTCTGAGCTGTTAGATGTAGTGTACACACTATATATGTTAGGTGCAGTGTACACACCACATTGACAGGTATTATGTGCATGGCATTAATTTAATACACGTTACATATAAAGCATCGGGAAGTTATGTTAACTGAACAAATTATGGTCTCTCCACAATGCGGTTCACCAATGTCAAGTATCCCATACCAATCTGCAAAGGTGACTGCAGATTTAGCATTATTAATCAGAAAACATGTCAAATGCAAAATACATGAATGTTCTGCCCTGGTAGAAGGTGGACCAGAACCTAGAATGGTAGTATCCCAAACAAAACCAGTTAAGAAACTGGTACTAAGAGGGGGGGTCGCCTTTTAATAACATGTAAAAAGTTTTGTAACTTATAAAATCTTCCTATAAATACTACTAGCTGAAATGCATGTCTTCAAAGAGCCTCTTGTGTGTGAGCTGAACACACTGTGAGAATTTGCTTCCCAGAAGGAAGATATGTATGTCTCCTTTTTGTATTCTACTATTTTGTCTTCAGACACTACATTTGGCTCATTTCAATTACTGGGTCTTTTGAACATTTTCAAGAATGATCCACGAGTGTTATCAAACTACTACCTACACTGTCAATAAAGCTCTTCTGCCTGCACCTAGCCTGAGCTGTTACCCAAAGATGCTGTCCAGCTGTCAAGCTGAAGATTCTAGTCCCTACTAGAAGCCAGGCAGTTCTGGGAGTACCCGGATCCCATTCTCCTTCTGCATCTCTGCATCCCCTGGAAGCATCACAAGACCAGATACAAACCCCTCACTTCCTGGGGACTTTCCTAGTGCCCATGGGCACCAAACAACTACAAAGATGGGGGATAAGCAGGCACTCTGGGTCACCCAAATTTGGACCATTTATCTCTTCATCATGCCAGCAGGAAAAGAGCTTTGCCATTACACCACCCACCTCCAGTCAGGGGCCATGGTATCATTTCCTTTACCTGATATCCAGCTTCCTGTCCCTGACTTTGTTCCTGTCCAAAAGACATCCCATGGCTTGTTCTCTCCCTCCACCATGATTTAAAAAATTTAAACAAAAAGAACCAAAGTGTTTCACTCCTCAAATTCCAATAGGCCTCTGCCTCCAGGACCACTTTCCCATTAGCCAATAGTAGCCAGTGGTGGATCCAGCTTGTCTGTCAGTGTTTCTGCTGGGCTCCATAATGACTCTTCATCTTAAATCTCAAATCTTTGTCTGATGGAACGTCACCAGACAAAGGAATCTCAGAACTCAGTTGCAACAGTAAAACTAGGGCAAATGTTTAAGGACATCAGTGAATAGCATACACAGGCAAAGAGAAACACTATGGGAAAAACCTTTTTGGCATAGCAAAAGAGTCCGTTTCTGGGTTCCTGATTATTTAGAAGTCCCCCCTAAGTCAGCAATAAAGGACCAGAAAACTTTACACTACCAGCCTACCTGTTCACCCAGCAGAACTTCACTATCAAATACTAAATTAAATACAACTTCCATATAAAACTTTCACTTGTCTAGCTAATCATTTTTCCCCAAATGGGAAAATTTCATTGTAGCCAAATGTCGCATTGTACATGATTTGTAAGCATCTGATATTAGTTAAAATACTTAAGCACCGGTTTCAACATCAGCAACTCACATCTTGTCATGAGAAAATAAAGTTTCCTATTATTGAAATTCTATATTGTATTTAATTATGTAATTATATTTTATTATATTAGCAAGTGCTTGGACACAATAGCAATTTGTAGAATTTCTGCATAACAGAAGGGGAATATTCATTCTTTTCAATATCTGATTACTTTTTGTGATTCTATACACCTTTTTCTAGCGTTATGGTGATTATTCTAGTTTGGTCTATTTCTTCTGGTAGCCCTTCAGCAAAAGTGAAACTCCTTGACAACCTAATCCATGAACAGCCAAAGAATATGGTCCATGTGTAGTCATTGGATCAAATTCATCCCCAATGTAAATCCATGTAATTTATGCAAACCCATAATTAAATTTACATAAGAGATGGATTTGGCCCAATGACATATGCTATACTAACCCAGATCCTGTTTTGTTTCTAAATCCCAGCTGATTATTCATAGTCTCTGCAGAAAACATTAAGTAATAATCAAAGACTAGAGTCTATTCCTACCAAATGAAAAGGCTGCGACTCATGTTGCAGACCCATGTAAAAGGCATCCCATTATTATTTCACAGCAGGCATGGTGGAGCCTCTTCCCACTCCCTGCCCAAACTACACCCACTTGTGCTAATTCCCATCAGAGCAGGCAGGGAAAGAGTGGACAGGCACAGATGGGAAATGTGGGGAACAAACACCTTGCAACAACATACGAGCAAACACCAGCATGGGAAAGGAAGTAATCTGAAACAGTAACCTTGCACTAAGACAGTGGTGGGGAACCTTTGTGTGTGTGTGTGTGTGTGTGTGTGTGTGTGTGTGTGTGTGTTAGGGGCACTGACTCACAAAAGAATCAGTCGGTGGCCACACACAAGCAAAAAAAGCAAAAAAACCCAAACAAACCCTCACTGATGTGGCTCCTGACTGAGAATCTGGGAAGGAGAAAGACACTCCCCACATGCCCCTTACACACTAGAGCTGGGCGGGACAGTCTAGTAGATTTTGTGTGCTCCAGCCACACAGTGGGGTGGCAGGAGGGGGGCTGGAGTGCCAGCATGGCCTCCTCAGTGCTGGGGGGAGTTCTGAGCCTCGGGGGGCCAGATCCAAGCAAGCCAAGGACCACATTCAGCTTCTAATCCTGCACTAAGGGCAGGCTCACACTATTTGAAGCAAAGAAAGAAATCAAATTGTGACTCTAGATCATACGGTAAACCTACAGAACCCAATCCTGAGCTACCTGCACACATAAAACTTCTATTAATGTCAATAGAATGTGCACACATAACGGCTGCTGGCTTAGGGCCCACAATCAGAAATATTATAGAATAATAAATGATGAATACATTTAACATACATATAATGCAAAACACAAACACAATAAAACTAAACAAACACAAACCAATATTTTATTCATTCCTTTTCTTTTCCTTTGCATTTGATTTATATTATCATAAACTCTGAAATGAAAAAAGAAAGAAAACTATTTATAAAACATAACACACTAGGTTTCCTTATTCTGGAAATTTGTCGTAAACATGTATAGAAATACAGAAAAGTAGTGGAATAGGCTTTACAGAATCAGGGTGTGACACTGCAGCCCATAATCTCCATAGTTGCATGACAGTCAGGTAACTACAATCTATTTTGGGTAGGTCTAAGATGGGTGGGTCTAAGATGGGTTATGTGAGGTGTCCTTGGAAAGTTAAGATTTGCTGAATGATTATCTTATTTGTAAGCATGTCTTATTCTTGTACTTGAAGTTTAATATTGACTATGGATCTGAATTTCAAATGTGCTTATTCTGGAAAACACCCACAGCCAGTGTTCCCTCTAAGATTTTCCAACCGTGAGCAGAGTTTTGTCTTGTGCACCAATATTGAGGTCATGCACTTCTTCAGATGGGTGCCACCATGGTACCCATCAGTTACTAAAAATATATATTATATATTTTTAAATGTTATGGAAGAAACAATACTAAAACAAGGGATAATTAACAATGTGCATTACTTCAAATAATACGAAATCAAATAAATATAATTAATACTGCACAATTTTCAGTAGCCATAGGGGTCCCTGTCTGAATTATTTTAATGCACTGGGGATTGTAACTGGTTTAAAAAGTGGCCTTGAATGTGGCGAATGAGTGCACTGCAATGCATCTAGTGGACAAATATATTTTGAGTGATCTTACAATGTACATTCAGGCTATTTTAACTCAGACTTATGGGCAGCAGAGGTTGGGGCAGGGGTGAAGGACTAGTCAATGGGTGCAGGATGATATGCACATATATGTATCATGGCTCCTATTCCCACCTGTGCACTATGAACTCCACTTGCCTCTGCTTCTGACAGAGAGAGCTCACATTCTCTGCAACATCAAGTTAATCACAGAAGAGTGCTTCTCACTTATGGCATATTCATAAGGAAAGGGCTGCTCTCATAAAACAAAACTTGCCATGCTGGGAGCATAAGAATTAGATGCCCGGCACAGAAAGGGGTGAGGGAGCATCCCAGAAGGGACAGCCTCACCGTAGCCTGGCTCCAGCAGTAAGACACCAGGGCAGCCACCCACCACGCGGCCCCGCCATCCAAGCCGTGATGTTCTGCCTGCCAGAGCTATAACTGTACCCCTGCTCCACCCAGAGCACAAGGGAGCAGCTGCCTGCTGCCACGCAACCCGGCCAGAACCCACCAAGCCACCACTGCGACCATCACTCACCTTCTGTTCCAGCAGGAATGTGAATGGTAGTGAGTGCTGCTGCGCAGCTCTTCAAATGAGGTAGGCGGGCCTAACATTTTTTGTGCAGAGCCACACAGATGCACAGCTTAGAAGGAACCCTGCCCACAGCCAATCTTTCAGGTACAACAATGAAGTAGGAAAACTGCGTGGGTGGCTCATCAACAAAGATTATAGGCTATGAAAGAGTTCAGCCTTCCTGTAAGCATTTCAGCCCTCCTGTAAGTAATGGCTGGTATGACTCAGCAAGGGCGTATGACCAGACCACATGATATTGAACTCTATTTTGGATACCTGTATTTTTTCATCAACAGGACCAGGAACTGTTTTTGGAACAAAGGATTCCAGCCATATGTTAAAGTAATATAAGGCGGGGTGTGACATCACCAATTGGCCTCACTCCCCACACAAAAGAACTTCTAGAAACACCTCAGGAGCAAAGACTGAACTGGGGAAGTGATAATCCAAGGCTAAACGGATTTCTAACATGTATGGAAACTTGGTGAACTGCTTGTATCATCAGCCTGGATGAGAAATTGCCAATTCATATCCAATCTAGTATGTTACACTTAGTTTGCATTTTTATTTATTTGCTAGATAATCTGCTTTGATCTTTTTGCTATCATGTATAATCACATAAAATCTGTCTTTTGTAGTTAATTAAAATTGGGGGGGGGGTGATGGGAATGCTTTATCTAAATCAGCGTGCCTTTGAGTGAAATATCAGGGGGAAATCTCAGTTTGGTTAACACAGGCTTGTTGCATACTCTTCTCCACATTAAGAGAGTGGCAAACTGATTCACACTGCTTGGGGGTTTGATCAGGGCAGGATCTTACAGCTCTGGGGTCTTAGGCTGGGAAGCTGGTTGTTATGTTGGCGGAAGTCTTTCTATTGTTGGTTCACGCAATGGCTGGTCACAGCCTGCATGTAACTAAAGCTGCATGTTTCCCTACCAATGTGAATGCTGGTGGGAATATAGGACCAAGAGGGATTTGCAGCTTGTCAGAGCAGCACAGTGTATGAGGGAGCCCAAGCTGGCGAGTCAGAGGGTAGTATCAATAGTATCTCAGTTCCAGGAAGCACCCCGGGGGGAAGCCATCACACAGGGTACTGTCACTGCAAAAACCACTCACTAAGTAAAGATGCCACTGGCCAACATTTTCAAAATGGAAATTCATGGAAGCTTCTGGGTGCTCATCAACTGTGAAAGTCAGGCCACTTGTTTAAGTACCTCAGTATGATTTAGGAAGCCTAATTTAAGACACCCATTTAAAAACATCTTGACCACTATCATTATTTTAGAGATGTCAGAAATATTGACTGGTTGACGATATGAAGTCATTCCCATAACTACCATTTCTTAG
This sequence comes from Pelochelys cantorii, assembly GCA_032595735.1. Classification (NCBI taxonomy): domain Eukaryota; kingdom Metazoa; phylum Chordata; order Testudines; family Trionychidae; genus Pelochelys; species Pelochelys cantorii. The sequence continues at coordinate 34,378,247 of CM064331.1, forward strand.
AAGCAGGAGTTTAAGGGCTAACAATATTGGATCATGACTGTTCAAAGTACTTACTGATATATCAGTGTTTTAAGAAATACCACTGATCAATGGCCATTTAACTCTGGTTGAAGTCTAGTAAATGGGAAACTCTTGTTAATTATTCTCCCTCCTCTCCACTATTTTTAATCAATCCCACAAAAGAATACTTTAGCTCTGTTCACATTTTCTCCACCAATATAGTAAATGAATGATGGAAGCTATCACGTTCCATTGCTTAAAAGCATCCATGTTGGTTTGTAGTTTCTAGGCCTTTCCGTCTAGTGTTAAAAGCTCAAAAGAAGTATGGGGTTTGTGGGGTTTTATTATATTTCATCAGCCTCACAACCACTTGAAATAAAATAAAAATAGCAACTTTATTTCACTTCATCTAAAGTAGACTTTATAAGGACCTAAGATATATGTTCAGCTAACACTCAATTTCAGCCCAGCATCCCCATATAACTTGGTAACTAAACACTTTTACCAATCTATTTAGCATATGAAGTCTAGAGTTGTTTTTATTTATCTATAATGCATTACAGTACAAACAGACATTACTGTATTTAATTCCTGTAACAAAATTAGAGGATTAATGTCTAAGGTGAATTATTAGAGATCTCTAATTGATTAAATATCATCCTATGACTTAAGATCACTGCTACCAAAGTATGAAATTATTCTGTTGTACATGGTTACACTTTTCACATTGCTTATTTCAACTTTATAAAAACTTTTCTATGAAGTTTAATTTCTGTGTGTGTTACTTTACCAAATAAACACTAGAAAATGAACTGCTAGAAATAATCCTGCAATGAGAGTATTCTGGGATTTCCCATATATAATGCTGATAGATTCTTCTCTTTTAAAGCAAAACATCAACATCTCTGAATACAATGCATCCAAAATGCATTGCCAGGAAGGGAAAAAACTACTATAAATTTGAGGGAGTTTGTCTGTGTGCTCGTCCGTGTGTCCATCTGTCTGTTCAAGAACTCCTTCTAAATGGTAAGAGCAAGGGCCACCAAATTTGGCATACAGCTTCCTCTTATCATAACTAAAAACAAGGTAAGGGTCTGGTTGTGCCACGAAAATGGGATGTGCGTGAAATGAGATTGCTTTGTATAAAATCAAATAGAAAAGAGAGAATCACCAGGCAAGTGAAAGGGGCTGGCAGGGAACATGTCCTCCCCTCCAGAACTGCTCCAGCCGCGAACCTCCCCACACTCCCAGGCACCCTTTAGGGAGGGCAGGGGGGGCTGAAGCTCCCCCTAACATTTGTACAGGAACATTGCTGGCTGTTCCCCTTCATCAGGGAGCAAGGGGAAAGTGCACAGTTTGCTTCATTCCTCGCTCTGGATGGGGAGTACAGAAGGCAGGCAAACTGGGACCCTGACCCAGCCTTAGTTAGGGAGGGCAGCAGGGACTGAAGCTCCCTGACACTCTGGATTCATGAGGGGACATTGCTAGCTGTTCCCCTTTGTCAGGTGGCATGGGGAAAGTGCACAGTTTGCTCTATTCCTCATTCTAGCAGGGGAATACAGGTGGCAAAAGAACCTGGACTATCCCAGCAGGGGGTCATGCACCTCTCCCTCAACTGTGCCTTCTGGAGCTGCAGCAGCCATGGAGAGGCACTTCTCGCCTGGCTCCAAACTGCTGCAGTGAGAAAGGGCTGGGGTGGTCCTCTCTCCCAGGGGCAGCCTGCATACTGAACCCTCAGTCCCAGCCCCAAGCAATGATTCAAATGAAGCATGGAAATTTCCATTTTATTTTCCAAAAAACAAAAATTGAGATAAGGACCCGAGCAATGCCAGGTAAATTTTCTAATGCTAAATAACAGGTAACAAACCAAGTCATAGCCATATTTTACATCGTCAGTTTAATTATACAGAGTCTCTACATATAAACTCATTTTAAAAGGTAATAAGGGACATCACTTAATATCAAGCAGTTGAGAACTCCACTGGGAAGGATAGGGACTCCACCTCTTAAAGCACACTGATTTGGATAGACACTGCTGAAATTTAAATGTTGAAAGTCAATGTGTCTTACTCTGCTATCTCATTACTAACATGTGACAGACATGCAAAGAAAGATGTGAGATCAGTTGTTTATATCTCAAGTCTCATACACTTCACTCAGATCTCTAAACAGATTTATTATTTACTTGCCTGTTAATAAAACTAGCAGCTTTGCCACTCACTATTTTTTCCCAAGCATTTGAACTCCAAAGAGATTTGGAGGCAATTAACATTCACCAGTAACAGAGCAATCAACATGGGGATATCTAATGGGACTGGACAGAATCCAAAAACAGATATTAGGATAATAGTGAGTCACTGACATAAGGTTGTGAGGTTAATTCTGGAGGGTACAGCAATGGTGTATTTTCAATAGCAGTGCCTGTGATTGCTGTCACATTAATAAAACTATTCCTCTGTGTATGGCTCATCTGTGTCTCCAATAACATGTACAAACAAATTTGAAAAGTAGCTACTTTTGCTCAGGTGAATCACACAACCACCAGCATTAATGTTATATTGGATTGAAGTTTATTTCTGAACAGCTTACCTAACAAGACCTTATATATGTCAGTTTTCAGGCTCACTTACTAAACTCTGTTCTTCACTTGCGTCTTGAAAAGAAGAAATTACTTCATTGGCAACAACAGTTCTTCAAGATGTGTGTCCTATAGGTGCTCTCCTGTAGAGCGGGTGTTTGCGTGCCCCAGTGCCGCTGAACGGAGACTTTCAATAGCTATCTGTCCCATCTGTGGCCACGTGGCTCCCCCCTCCCTGCCTTAACACCAGCCAGGGTGAGTGGGCATTTCCTTCTCAGTACCTTCTCTATTTCAGAGTCAACTAGTGGAACTCCAAAGTAGAGGAGTAAGTGGGTGGGTAATGGAGCATCCATAGGGACATACATCTCAAAGAACCATTGTTACTGCACAAAGTGAATAACTACTACTTCTCCTCGTCCCTCTTCAAATAGTGTCCCTATGGATAATCCACTAGAGGTGACTCAAGTCGTACCCACTTGAGTACTTGGAAAGATGAGCGAGTGAAAAAGAGGCCATGGGTTAAAATGGCAGTCGAGTCAGTTCTTCTAACACTAGACTGAGGTCTCATTAGGAAGTTGTTGGAAAAGATTTGCTATGCTTCATTCCTTCAAAGGGAAGGCCCACCACCGTGATTTTGACCTCTTTAAGGAAGCCAGGTAACTGAGCCACAAAGACCTTCTCATAACCATAGCCATGGAAACTGAATGTGCTGCTGTGTCTGCCATGTCTAATCCAAACTGGAGGGACTTTTTGCCATCAGCTGGCCCTCATTAATTAGGCCCATAAATTGGTCTTTGGAGGAGTCCAGGAGCTAATCAATAAAGGAACCTAGTTCTGATAGTCATATTTGGCCAACAGACCTGTTAATTAGTCATCCAGAACTAAAGAGTGACTGACGAATACCCTTTTCTGACAAACAGTTCCAAACATTTCCGTCACAGCCCTACAGGGTGGATTGAAACTAGCCCTGATGGCCCTTAGAATTAACTGCATCCAGAGTGATGGAATTTGGGAAAATAAAAATACTGTGTCCTTCACCAACACACAATACTTTTTGTCCGCCTTCTTCCATGTCAGCAAGATGAACATAGGCATCTGCCATGTAACTCTGAAAGGATTCTGGACTGCCTCATTAACTGGGCGGGCCACTCTAGCAAAGGTAGAAGAGTGTAAAATGTCCAACAGATGGTGGTGAAGCGCCATCACCTGGTGTAGCTTCATTTGCAACACTTCTGCCACCCTCTGAACTTGAGGGTATCTTTCTTCAACTTCCTCCAGTAGTTGCTCGGGAGGTTCCAAACACTTTGCTGCTACAGCTGAAGGAGGGTGTCTCCTTGCCTGTTGATATGCCCCACTAGGGACTCTGGAGGCTTGTTGCCTCTGGGTCTGACAAGGCTCAAAGTATGGTCATTGAGGGTAGGCAGCTGATACCACTGATGTCGAAACCACAGAGGTTGAGGGTCAGAAAGTATGCCTACAGTCCCTGATGAAATTGGAACCCATAAAGCAGGTATGACCAACAGGGGGAATTGAGGTCCTCTGACTCAGTATATGATGAGAAACAAAGTGGTGCACTGCATGGAGATGTCACCAAGTCCAATGTTCTGGGACAGCTCAGCATCAGAGTTCTGGTGCACTGGACACCAAGAGACCTGCTGAGCACCAGAAATCCACCTGAGAATTTCAGTAGCAGTCACATGCAGTTTCCTTAATCTTAATTGATCAAAACCTAGCATTGTTTAAGATTTTGGAGGCCATGCTGATCTCAGCACATCCCTCTACATCATTTTCCTGAGCCTACTGGCAGTCATATTTTGTAAAGCCACAGAACCCACTCAGGAAATGGTAGTCATTTAGCCACCAGCATAAGATGGAAGTCAGCTTTGGGTGCCATACATAGGGAAGAAGTATGTTCTTCCATATAGAGAATGGCCTTCACCAATGTACAGCTTGAAGGATCATGAAGCCTGAATCCTAGGCATGTACAGAGACTCTATTTGACCCTCCATGACTATTTTTACAGTCTTTTCCAGTTATATTCTTTTCAGTCTCTTCTGTTTAATAAACTCTCTTTTTCTTTCCCCTTTTATTGAGCTTTTATCGTTCAGTGTCTGGTTTTTCTCTGGTACATTCCTGCTTCACTTTTTTATATTATCAAAATTTGTCCTTTTGCGTTTTCCACCTCCCTGTTTTGATTCTGACTGAACCTTTGTCTGAACATGCAGTCATTCCAGAATAGCTGTAATAGCTACAACCTTCAAGGTAGATAAAGCTAAACAGGGATAAGGTACTCTTCTTTAGGAATAAAAGTATCCATACATGGAATGATTCAGGAATAAATTACTGGGCTTTGAGTCGACATCCAACTTTAATTCAAATTAATTTTGGAGAGTAGATAAGACAAAAGATAGGGTATGCTGCATCATGTGGGGGGGGGGGATTGTTTTTCCCTGCATAGTAGAGGTAAGTACCTACTTGCAATCTATTTCTGCTGCAATGGATAAACGTTTCTCCACTACAGCCACAGGACTAGAAGATTAAAAAGGTAAGTACAGTCATTCGCTTCTACAACATGGTCCAACCACACATGCCTCAATCACCACCTTGCCCCCAAAGCAGCAATGGTAGAAAGTCAGTGTTTCTGGACTATGGTAATCCAATCAGATCCAGAAGTGCCTTAATCTCTTCCATTTTATAGACATTTAGGCAAAGCTCCTTTTTTCAGTATTCTGGATTCCATCTGGTTCGTGTTCTCATTTTGAAAGGGGTAGATTACCTCACCCAGCAAGGTGACAACAGCTCTTTTCCTCTGGAACTAGTTAGCACTGTCTAAAAAAAATATACATGGCTATGTGTTTCACCAGATCAACAATCTATTATTTCCAACATTTTGTTGATGGGAAATGGTGCAAATTCGGGGAGAAAGAGAAAGCAAGCATTTTGTCATATAGTTCAGAGATAAAGGGGTTTTCATTGTTCATAGTCCCACTGGGCTTAGTGTTTAGGTCAATTGTCACCAACTAAGACAGGAAGGGAAAGAGCTACCATGTTGCTGTGCAAGGTAAATTCTTTTTTAGAATGAGAAGAAAATCAATTGAAATTCAGGAGCAAGAGTGACTTTCACTAAGCAATTTGCATTATGCCCTAGGCTAGTGAAAGAAAGTTAAAATTCTGCCCTGTCACATATATAGGATATGGCATGATCTTTCTTGAAATGTTAGATTCACATACATCTGTTTGTGTCAGCCACATTACTATGAGTAGCAAAGTAAAGTTCAGCCACAATGGGTAAACCAGTCATCTTGAACAGCTGTTTAAAAAGTCTATTATTGCAGCTAGGAGTCATGCTATGTTGATTGTACTGCACTTGCTTTTGGGGAAACATTGGCAAGGTAAGGGATTTCCCTTATTAATTATTATTGTGTTAACTATCATAAGTGCACTTTTGGTATAGGCTTGTCCACAGGGTAGTAAGCCAGGGAGAGATTACTCATGGATGCCTGCCTTTCACTCCTGAAAAGAAAAGCATTAAATTAGTCTACATTTTCATTAAAGAGCAAAGGGGGAGAAAATAGGAAAAATCAATAAGAAGGCTAAATGAAAAATAATAGATGAAGGAATATTATTCTTAAGTCGACGTGTAATTCTTTGGCTGTACAACTCCCACTAGCATTAAAGGGATTCACACACCTAAAAACTCATGCATCACGTTGACAATATGTCCATAAAGATCTGGAATTTAAGGGCTGTTTTGTTTTAGTTTAGATTTTTTTTTAATCGGTTTTTAATTTTTAATAACCTACAGGTGAAAACAAGAACAGTCATAGGATTTCATTACACCCATATAGCTGGCAGAAAGGATTTCTCTGATTTCCACCTGGTAACTAGACTTATGCTCATTGCTTTAAATCAGTGGAGGTAACCAGGGAATAAGCTGTTTTAGGCTACGTCTGCACTGCAGCACTATTTTGTGATACATCCCGAAATAGCTATCCTGCATCTTAACAGCAAGTCTGTTATTTTGGGCTCGCTATTCCAATGTCCCTGTAAACCTCATTCCACAAGGAGTAAGAAGCATTTCGGAATAGCACATTATTTTGAAATTTGGTGCTGTGTAGACAGCACCAAATTGTGAAATAAGCAATTCTGAAACAAGATCAAAATAAGATATGCAATTTGAATAGCTCAAATTGCATATCTTATTTCGAACTACAGTGCGGTGTAGTCATAGCCTTACTGGCCTAAATAATCCCATCTTATGGAAAAATCCACCCTGGGGAGTCCCAAGGGAGGTAATTTCTATGAAGATACTCTCAGGAAGATTCTCCCACATTTCCCCAATATTGCCCAACAGAGGCCTATGGAAACTGCTCACAATTCTCCCGGGTATGTGTAGGAGGCCAAGGACTTCCTCATGTAAGCTCTGTGCCTTCACACCAGTTCCAGGATAGTAATAGTAGAGAGCCACACTGGCTTCTCTCTGGCGCTGGTGTATTCCAAGACTTCCAAGCGGCTATATGAAAACAACAACATACCAAAGTTTTGTATTGTCTTTTAACCCTAATTTCAGCAGTGCCAGAGTGGGAATGATGTTCATTAACCTTTGCTCCAGCCACTCCTCTCTCCTGCCCACTCAATCTTCACCTCTTCAGCACAGACAACCATTCACAGAGACACTACTGGTCCAGAGGGGAGGAACCTACACTGCCACAAAAGTTCTCCTTCATGTGAGAATGTAAGCGGAATGATCAGGCCTGCATGATTATCCTGATCATTCGACATTCAAGATTCTAACTAGGAACCTTGTACATCATAAGCATAAACTTTGTAAAATGACCAAAACTGATCTTTTCCCATGACTGAGAAGAGGAATGTGTTAAACTTGTTTCAGACAACCGTCTCTGCAAATCTTACACTCCTAGTCTATGTCTACACTACAGGCTTCTTGTGCAAGAACTGTTTTGCGCAAGAGTTCTTGTGCAAAAAGTCTTACACAAGAGTGCGTCCACACTGCCATGTGTTTTTGCGCAAGAGATGTGCTTTTGAGCAAGAGCATCCATGGCAGTGTGGACGCTCTCTTGCGCAAGAAAGCTCTGATGGCCAGGGCTTGACAAACCCCGGCGAGAGCCACTCGCCAGCCCCGTACCACGCATGCGCCAGACCGGCACCGCGCATGCACGAAGTACCAGTGAATAAGGCACATGGAGCGACCGGCTGAAATCTACCGCTATGGGAGAGTAAATTCAGTGGTTTGTCGAGCCCTGATGATGGTCATTTTAGCCATAGGGGTTTCTTGCACAAGAAACCCCTGTTGCGCGTCCACACTGCCTTCTTGCGCAAAAGCTCTTGCGCAAGAGAGCTTATTCCTCGTGGGGAGAGGAATAATTCTTGCGCAAGAAGCCCTCTTTTCCAACACTTTACTGTAAATTTACTTGCGCAAGAACACGCGTGCAGTGTAGATGCTCCGCAAGTTTTTGCACAAGACGGCCGTTCTTGCACAAAGAGCCTGCAGTGTAGACGTAGCCCTATAGTGTTTAGAAAATGTGATAATTTTACAAAAGTTTATAAATGAATCTTTTTTATATGTCAATAAATTTGAAACAGGTCTTCAACCACACATCAAGTGCTATGTTCATCGGTCACATTGTGCTGGTGCAGATCTTACCCAATATCTGATTCATTTTGATTATTGCTGCAAGTTAAGAGTCAATCAATTACTGCATCAATTATTTGATTACTTTGATATTTCTGAAAGATCAGTCTGTATTGCCCACATGCCTGACACCAACAAATGTACAAAGGGATGCATTACACATATTGGGCCAGTGGAGCTACTCTGATTTAAAACAGCTGAGGATCCAGTCCTTATGGTTTATAGATTAATTTCTCAGTATAATTCCCTCCCCATAGTATAATCATCCTCCTGTATAATTTTCCTCTTTTTATTCTGTCCACTGGTAGAAGAAAAATACTTTCAGTATCTTTCATGGCAAAAGACATCTCATCAATTGCTTGCCAAATCTCTAGCAATTATTTGCTCAAATCAATAGTTTCTACATAACATATTAATTGGACATTTCATTGCTTTTGTTTCTGAGCTTTTGGCATGAAAGTTGGCTTATCAATTTGCCTTTAAAAAGAATGTCAAAGGTTAACTGTCATGGTACAGAGTTTAATCAACAATGAGGATATTGTATCTTACAGAATAAAGCACAGATTTTTTAAATTAAAAGTTTAAAAGAGCAGTTTAAGCAAATCTGAGTAAGCAATAAATAAGACGGTATCAAAACTGTCAAAGCAGCTTAGCATCCCTATTCCATGTTTTGCTCCATTATATTAGCTAATCAAACTGCCATATTATTTTTGCTTGCATCTATTTACTGCTATGTAATTTTGATAAGGGCACCATCTGTATTTATAAAAGAATTATCTAATAGCTGCCTAGCAATCTACAAACATAGGTGATATTTAACTTTTCTAAGGGGATCAATTTTAAACCAGGCAAAAGGACTGATATGAGTCAATATGCTGTGTTAATACACAGAGGGCCTATTCAGATCTCCCAGGGTGTGTGCTCATTTATCTCAGCTTTGCACATAGAAGGAGAAGACAGTGCATTTATTTAGCATAGTGTACTCATCGTTGCTTTATTAAGATGTACAGCCATTGATTTTGGTTGATAGGGCTTAGAACCACACAAATTTAAAATCCACAGGAAAAAAAAGGAAGAGCTACATTGCTGCAAATTAACAGAGTTTATTTAACAATGGGGCTTACTCAACCACTTTGTAAATTAGGCTATGGAACTGGAATATTTTTTTTAATGATTCCTCTGATCACTTAAGGCCAGATTCTGATAGTCTTGTTCACAAGTACAGCCTTACTCCACAAGAAGGCCTTTTTACCAATATTGGACTTATTTGGTTTATAGTGGTTTATTTGTGGAGTAAAGAGCTACTAAGCTGAAGAAGAGTGTTGGACTCATATCCTGAATATATATATGTAAGGGGACTGTTGGCCCCTTACTAAAACTCAGTGGGAGTTTTTGGTTGGCCAGCTCCCAGTACCAAAGGGGAAGGGTCCATGAGAAATCAGGGCCCTGAGACTGACAGACCCCAGGGACAATGGGAAGAGGCCAACTCTCCAGCTCAGCCTGATTGACAGGTTGGACAGATCAGTGAGAGAATTAGAAGGCCAGATCCCGTCGTCTGTGTGAGCTGGGATTTTCTAGGTCTCTGTGAGAAAAGGAGAGCGAGCTGAGAAGAGCAGCAGGAAAAGCAAGCTGTGTGGCGAGACAGACCTGCAGTGTCAGAGCCAGGCACACACAGCCCAAGGAGTGTAAGCTGCGCTGAGGGGCAGACCTGCAGTGACAGAGCCACACACACAGCCCTAGGAGTGTAAGCTGCGCTGAGGGGCAGACCTGCAGTGACAGAGCCACACACACAGCCCTAGGAGCGCAGACCCTGTGCTGAGCAGCAGACCTGCAGTGACCAGAGAGCCAAAGGGGTCAGAGAAGCAGCACAGTCTGCAGCTGGGTGTGGTGAGCAGCTGGGACCAGCAAAGAGGGGAAAAGAGGCTCTGGGCAGGGACATGCCACCAGCCAAGAGGCCCTGCAGGCCCGACTTGGAGAGGGATTGTAACTCCAGCTGGGAGAGGGGTCCTGCCAGCTAGAGAATGAGGCCATGTGGTCACTGCCAGAGCAAGCGTGTCCAACCTGCAGCCCCCCTGCAGCACAGCCAGGGCCTGAGAAAGAGCCCTGGGACCTATAAGGAACAGACTGTGAACTGTCCTTACGCTCTGCAGACTGCTGTTTGTGATGTCCCCATGCTACAGAGCAGGACTGTGTGTTCTCATTTAACCTTTCTCGTTTCTCCTTATTCTTTTCTTTTTAATCAGTTGCTATTTAATAAATTGTATTTCCTTTGATCTGTATGTAATGATCACTGGGTCAAGAAAGCATCCAGTGTGCAGAGAGCACCCCGGAGTGGGGACACCCTAGCCCCTGCCCCAAGTGACTACAAGGTCAGGGATTAAGCCCCAGAAAACCTGGGCCCAGCCTTGTTGGGATTTCGAGGACTCTGCTACTCAGGAGAGTGGAAGGCCTGTGGGTAAAAGAAGTGGGAGCGGGGACTCAGATCCTTTCGCTGGTCCATTTCACCGGGGTAGTACAGAAGCCAGGAAAGTTCCCCACAATAGCAGGACCATTCCCCCGCTTACATATATCTCCAATGGGAGTATTTGTAGAAGTCCCTTTGAGATCTTCTAAAAGTGGAGAAGGAATAGTAGAAAATACAATCCAGCTTCCACTACATAACATCACAAGTATGTGTCAAATATTCTTAATTTTAGAACAATAATTTCTAGTACATGTCAGTGCTAACTGAAGTCTTTATAAACGTGAGTAACTATAAAAGTGCTGCCTTATATTGTAAATTAATAATTACAGTAGTAAACATGTCATATACAATAGTGGTTTTATACATAAATTAATTAGATACAATTGAAATGTGTGATACTTTAAGTTATAGAAATATTTGCTATATAAATATTAGGTGGGATTTTTTTTAATTTTACACTTATTTGGGTGCTACTGAAGGGGTTAAGAATTCATTGCTTGGGTATCTTTTTTAAAATATACATTTTTAAGCCAATATGGTCAATTATGGGGTGCATGCAGGCTGGAGTTGTGGGTCCCTTTTCTGTACTTGTCTAAATCTGGGACTGAGGCCTGGCTCAACTCCTCCTATATATAAAACAATGAAAGGTGGGTATGGGAAGGAAACAAGGATTTCCTTCTAGTATTCCTCCTTAATTGTTCAGCTGGGGGAAGAGGAGCAGCCATATGGCTCATCTGCAAAGAGTTTAATCTCTGGGATGCAGGAAAGAACAGGGCCACCTGTGCAGAGGTACTGGTGGCCACTGCAGCTGCAATACTAAGTACTCCTGCTTGCCATCATGGCTCCCAGGACTTCTGAGAGACAGCTCAGTGGAACACTACAGCCTGAGGCAGTAATAATCTTCCCCATGTTTCATGCCTGGTGGGGCCTCACCTCCTTCTCCTCCTGCTGCTGCAGCAGGGACTTTGAACCCATAGAACATCTACCCCTTATGATGAAAGGAACTTCTTTTCTGCACTCTATAGGGGCAGGCCTCGGTGCCTAACTCTGGAAACAAGCATTTGAAAATGCTGATATTAGATTTTATTTTTGTTCTCGGATTTTTGGAGAGATCTTAGTAGTGGGGTTGGGAAGAAAACATCTGAAAGTTAGGTCCAATTCTAAAGCACTACATAAAGCTGCCAGTGAACGGTGAGATTCATTTTATGTTGAACATTTTTACCCAAATTATTTGCTCTTTTAGTGGCTAGTCCCAAAAAATGATGAGCACCCATAATTCCCATGGGTTGTAATGGGAATCATGTATGCTCAGCATAACTCAGAATCAGGCCTCCAGAGAAGTAATATAGGAGGAATTTCTCATTAGAACAAGTTCCTCTCATTTGTTCACAACTTCTAACCCTTTATTTCTTATCAATTTTCAGCTTCTCCCCATTCTCCCTACCTCCATTTGTGAAACACTCAGAACTCCCACGCTCAGAAAAGGTTTAATACATGAAATGAGTAAATTGCCATGACACATAAACAAGAAGCAGATTACAATGCTAAAATGACGTGATGAACCTATATTTATCTGATAGAGAACATCTTCAGTATTAGTATAACACTGCAGAACTAATCAGAAAACAGTCTGGACACATTATCAGCAGCAATGCAGTAAAAAAGGACAGCCTCTTCATGAAATTGTTTTCCTTTGATAAAGGGAGTTTCTTAGTGCTGTAGATCTAACTCACATGAGTGATTACATAGACACAGGTACAATATTCCTTATTAACTAACTAAAGAGTATGCCAAATCAATTAAAAACAATTTTAAAAGGAAGGTACATAATTTAGATCTACCTCAGTGCAGCTGTGCTCTAATTTATCTTCTGACCACTTTCAAGGGATTTTACTTAGGTATTTAATCTAACATTCATTGCAAAGGGTAATTCTCATGAAATTGCTATAGCATCCCCTGCATCACTTAATGCAAATGCTCCACTGCCTTTGCAATGGAGAGGAGCTTTTTCAATAAAGACACACATCAAAGTGTAATGTGAAGTGCTCTCTTTGTTCAAGTTGTTTTAAAAGGAGCAAAATGTTTCACAGCAAAGAGACATTCTGTCTATAACAGTGGCTTCATTTAGATGGCAAGTCACATGCCAAATAGTGGATGTTCATAGCATGTTCCTGAGGAGGTGAGGAATATGCCCCCAGACATATTTTCCTATAAAATCATGCCATGGCTCATGAATTTTTACTGATAAGATAGGGATGAACATGCCACATGTATGGCACTAGGGAGCTGAAATCTCTCATATTTCTGTAGTGTTATAATTGACAGTAATTGCATGTGCATTTCTACCATGGCTAAGATGTTACATTTTAAGGTGCCTAACGTGAGGCTCCTAAAACCATATTTAAGCACCTAAATAAGTGGCCTGACTGTCAAAGATTCTGGACATCTGGCAGCACCTATTAATCTCACTGTCTACTGTACCTAGCAGCAGGTACTGCCTGCATCATGTAATGGGGAAATAAGCAAATGTGCAAAACTCAGAAGGTGGGAGGACATGAGAGGAGGTGACAGCTAAACTTCTGCCAGCAGCAGCTGTGGTGCTCTGTTACAAAATCACAGGTGTGGCTAGCTAGTGAAATGGACTATGGCAGCCATTCTACATGCTTCCCTGGGAAGTTGGATGAAACAGTCATAAAACACCACGGCTGTGTCTACACTGGCACGATCTTGCGCAAAAGCGGTCACTCTTGCGCAAAAACTTGCTGCCTGTCTACACTGGCCGCATGTTCTTGCGCAAGTAAACTGACGTTCTAATGTATGAAATCAGGGCTTCTTGCGCAAGAACTCTGATGCTCCCACTCAGGAATAAGCCCTTTTGCGCAACTGTTCTTGCGCAAGAGGCCAGTGTAGACAGGCAACACGAATTTCTTGTGCAAGAAAGCCCTATGGTTAAAATGGCCATCAGAGCTTTCTTGCGCAAGAGAGCGTCTACACTGGCATGGATGCTCTTGCGCAAATGCACATACCAGTGTAGACGCTCTCTTCTGGAAGAGTTTTTGCACAAGAACTCTTCTGCAAAAGAGTTCTTGCACAAGATCATGCCAGTGTAGACGTAGCCCACAGCTGTAAGAGTGTGCACGCCCAGGGAGAGATCAATGGCAGCCCACTATGTGACACATCCATGCTGCTGTGTGAGGGGCATTTGAGAGTTCAGGGAGCTGTGTGGGAGGGCTTTGGGTCTAATTCAGCTCTCACTGGCAGTTAGGTTAAACTGGCATAATTTCATTAACTTGAGGAGTAGAGTTACTCCTGATTCACACCAGCTACTCTGACCTTTTGACACCACAGGTTTGGCTGGAGATACAGGAAGTTGGGATTCGAGGGTCCAGCAGTTCACAATATATGCATGGGAAGTCCTGTCCCTTCTGTGAAGCTGCCAGCCCTACCTCAACAAAATGAGGCTGGTCCAAGACAACCTTAGAACTTACAACACACATATTTTTCCTATGTGCTAGTTTTCCTTGGAGAACAGAATGATCTGGCCCGGGAACTCCTTATTAACAAATCAACCATTTACTTTTTTTTAAATTGAGGCCCCACCATTGTTCTTGCCCCACTTTTCAGATGAATGGCTCTGGTAGACACTGCTTTTCCATCCTGCACTGAACACACCAAAACATCACCAAGGTTATATCTTCCAATAATTACAGGCCTCAATATAAACCACTGTAAATCTTTTTACTACTGAGCAGAGCTCTTTAAAAGTCACCATTATCATTCATCGGGTTAGTAAATATATTTATTCAGCATGCATGTTTTCACATCTCTCTTCAGTAGTTGATCGGTAAAAGTGCCATTCTTTTGCTAACCAATGAGATAGTTATTCAAATCCAGTATTCCAGGTCTGCTCTCACAGAACACTGGACACCAGCTGGACTGCAATCAAGCAGAAAGCCTAAAAATATATAAACTCTGATTGGCTAAATTTGTAAAATAGAATTCTGCTGACAAGAGGTGACACTTTTACACTATTGGGAGGTTGCAGGGTAGGCTTTTTTTTTTTTTTTTTTAACTCTTTTAGTGTAAATAATGCTCTACTGGGGGGGGGGAGAAACCCATTTATTGTCATGTATGCTAAGTCCAAATGCCAACAAATCAGTAATTTGAAATCATTACCAAGCTTTAGTCCATACGACAGAGTAAGTAGAAACGTTAATTTAAATATCTTTCCACACAGCAAAACTCTACTGACATCAGCATATTACAAAAACCAATTTTCTTACATCAACTCACATCTTCCTCTAATTCTGTAGCATAGCTCTGGGGAGTTGCTACAAGGTCTGTGTAAACTGAAAATCTAAACAACATTATGACTGCCTGTTACAGAACTAATTTATAATCTAATACCCTAGATGAATGTAATATACTTATTTATTCAAGCAAAATATCTGGAAACAATGTCACAACATAGTAAAGTTGGTATGAAAGTGGGAAAAAAAAAGAAGAATGTTAAGTATATATAATAATTATGAGGGACAGGTATAAACAAGAATTGTTGGATGCCTATCAGGTGAGCAAAAGTTAGAGCATCCTAATAATTGGAATGTTTGTTTTATAATTCAATTATTGACAAACTAAGTATCTTACATTAAATTTACAATTTAATATGCTGCTCCTATTAACGTTATCAGCTCCAAGCTCCAGCAGCATAAAGCTACTGGCCAAACAGATGCTGCCCAATCTACTGTCTTTAACAAGTTCATTGCCTTCCTGGACTGAAGAACAGAGCTTTATAGAAATATTTGAGTGCATGCTTCCAATACAAATGGGGTGCGAGTGTGTGTGCCTGTGTGTGTAACTTACAGATGAATGAAAAGGCTGTTTCTATCCATGTGAAATTTACATATATTTTCCCTTTTCTAAATTCTTCTGAGAGAGTTAATCTCAAAAGCATGGTATCATGAAAATATTTAAGACCACAGCACTAGTAGAAAACAAAGAGGCTAAAATCATTCACAAAACATTTTTTACAATTGAAGTGCCATTGTTGGATAAGCCCAGTTAGTCAGGTTGGCAGAGGAAGCATTTTATAAACATTAAGCAGACCTGAATAACAAATGTATACAGCAAACCTGGGAGCCCAGGGAAAGGACAGCCAACTAAATACACACCAGGGAGGCCCTGAGTAAATCATGTTACAGTAAATGCAAAACCTTATTGCTTGACTTGATTTGCACTGGTCTCCAAGTTTTCAGTCTGCACCTGGGGTACAGCAGACCATGGATAGCCTTTGACCATAATGCTCTAGCTATCACCAGGAGAGCCTCATTTCACTGCACACACACAAAAATGTGCTGTTTTAACCACTTGAGTGCTAGAATTTAATGTGCAACAAGGAGGTACAATATGTACTGCAGGAAGGGGCAGGGGATGGTTTGAATGGAATGCAAAGATAAGACAAGTATTCTCAGGTTCACAGAGTGCTGCTTTGCTAGATTTGCATTGTCACACAGCCCAATGAATGCTAAATAAACGTTTACTCTTTAAGCAGATATTTAAGGTCCAAATTCAGATGCACATACAAAGCTTGCATTGATTTTAATAAGAGACATAAATCTGGATCTGAAGGCAAAGTTTAGGACTTAGGAGGACTCCATTGCCTTATAAGAGACAATCTGTTTGGCACTCCAAACAAAACTCTTTTGTTGTTGTTATTGTTCAATGGGTCCTTTATTTTGACAGGTCATCTTTCTCCTGTATTTCATTTTTTTCTGTGGCAGAAATGTGGTTTATGAATGGGACCATTCTTTAAACAATACTCCTTCATAGGAGGTTCGTTTTCCTTGGATACTCTAAACATTCCAAGTACCAAATTTCCAAAAAGATCCATCAAATTTCTTTGGCCACACAGGACTTGTGCTAGGTAGACCAGTGCTTTTTGCAAATTATGCCACTTATGCACACAATTATCTGTGCACACAAAATTGCACATAAAATTTTCCAGTTTGAGGCCACCTGAAAAACTTAGCCATGTAATCCTCTTCTTTAACCATTTTAGAGTTTGATGGTGTATCATTTATATACAGAAAAGCAGCACGTGTATGGTCCTTTGACCATAAGACTTCTCTGTTTACACCATCAATTTACAATAAACAGCTGCATATAAGAGGAGATTGGCAACTGTTGCCAAAGATAAGTAATAGGTTTCGGTCCAGCAATTAGATATTCTCCCCTATACCACCTCAAAAAAAATTATGGCTCCCCACCAGACACAGAAGAATCATTTCTAATTTGCTAAGTAAAAATCAACCAACTAGACACGTGGGGCACATTTGCTATGCTTCAATAAATTCCCCTTCACCCACCAGCAGCTCCTTTGCTGTAACTCTCACTGCTGCTCCCCTGTGCCTCCTGCACAGGAGCTGATAGCACTGCCTTCCATCCTGCTGCTGGTCTTCCCTCGCCTTCAGCCAAGTCAGACATCCCCACTCCACTCTTCTGTCCCAAGCCACATCTTCCCCCCTGTAACCAGATTCCTACCTGCTGCCTCTTTGAAATAACGGGCTGACCAGCTCCTCACACCTTCTGCCTCAGCCTCTCCCTGTGCTGCTCCTGAGGTGGCAACTGAAACGCTGTACTCATGCTGGCCCTGAGCTTACACTCCAAGGCACAACTCTTCTGCATCCAGAACAAACTCTGGGAAGACAGCTAATGAGCATGCTCTGATCTCAACCATGCTGACTGAGGTAGCTTATTAGAGACCAGGTGCTCCACCTGCCCCTTCCTCCATCCTGCATTCTGTGGTGCTGCAATGAAAGAGCTAGAAAGTACCAGACTCTTTCTCCTCCTCCTGGTGCTGCTCACAGAAGACTGTGTTACTGGAGCCACGTGGTTGGAATGAAAGGCACTGGCCACATGGGGCATTTATAGACAGGAGAGAAGATTTAATAGGTAGGGCTGAGCCCTTTACTAGCCACCACTCTGAACACAATAACTCTGAGATGCATGTAACTGTAAGATGGAACCATCTACCAAAAACATTTCTAAAGCATTCATTTTACCATTTTAGCTATTTTCCTCATTTCAAGATACACATTTTAGGTATAATCCACAATTAGCTTAACTTCAATTTTACCAGCTTTCCCGACTAGATGTTCTGGACACTACGGCTGTGAATGCAAGGGGCAACAAGTTATCAGAGTCAAGTCATTCAGGAGTGCATGTGCAACTGCCTGAAAGCCCTTCTCCTCAAACATGATCTAAGGAACCCATAGGCACCCAGTTCTCTAGCTGTGCCACAACAGTGCTGAGGACTGCCATCTCCACATCTGAGGGCTGCCAAAGGCAAAACCTGCCTCCAGCTCAAAGGAATCCTCACTGATTGCATTAAGGCAGATTTCACTTGCCTTTGTACCACTGGAGCAGCATCAAGGGGGATGCTGAGACAGAAGGGGCTTACCGTGGGACAAATATCTGGCTCTTAGTTCGCGGGGTAGGCATGAAACCTTATCTTACTGCTCTCAATCCGCCAGTAAAACGTGACTGTATTTTTCTTCTCATCCCTTTCTCCAGGGGAAATTATTTTAGGCAGCAACATGGCCAGATGCTCCTAATTATAAATCAGGGCTGAGGCATATGTACACAAGATATAGGGCCACTCTAGCAGTAGGAAAGTTTAAAAAAAATGTATGTGATCAAGACCCTATAGAAGGAAATGATTACAAATTATTTCAATGTGGGTGATTCTCAGCCCCCAGAAGGGACTGTTTTTATACAGGCTGATCTCCTATTCTCTTGTAATTTCATGGCTGCCACAAACACTAGAGAATTTAAGGACACACAGCTAAGACTAAGCAATGGATCACTTACCTTACCTCCTTCTCATGCTTTTTTGGTTCTCTTTGAAGATTAATAAATATTGATGAACATTAACTAGGATTAAAAAAATAAACTATCAAATGGGCAAGCATGCCCCATGTGTCAAATGTGGACAATTAACTTTTCTAATGGGGCCTAAGGTCACTATTTCATTCACTATATCATCTCTCACAGATGTATAGGGCACCAGTCATCATGTTATTTATACAGACACATCCACCAAAGAGCAAGGCCAAGGTTTTCAATCATGGGCACCTAAAGTTAGACTTCTGAGTCCGTGCATAGGACTCTAGATAAGTGAGCCAATTTTAAAAAATGCTGAGCACAAAACAGCTCCCACTGAAGTCAAGGTGGGGTGCACAGGTCTTCTCAAAATCAGGTCATGTATTTAGATTTCTAAGTATAGATTTAGAAGAAAAAACCTCTGGCTCAATTATTCTAGTAGTTCAGAATCCAAATCTATCATTCCTTTTTATGTTATTCCATGTAAATGCTTTCATTTCTCATTATTCACCTCACCCAATTGCTGGCAAATTCAAGTGTAATCATCTTAGGAAGGAAAAAAATATTTATTTATACAGCCTTTGTATTATAAGTCCTCTCACCATATTATTTAAGTACTGAGTATAAACAAATGAGTGCACACATTTTTATATATTTGCATTTTTTTTCTTAGAATGGAGATGAACATTAAATGCAACCTCCCAAATTCTCAGCAAGTTTGTCACCCATCTAGATAAGAGAGACAGGGAGATACAAGGAAAGCAATAAAAAGGAGTATGTGTCGGAGGAAGAAAAAGAGAGAAAGAGAAGCAAAGGAAACAGGGAAAGGAAAAGTAAATGTAACTTGGCAAGAGGAATCGAATCTGGGACCTCTGGAGCTTAGTAAATGAGCCTCTGCTCGGACTACCACATGAACTAAAAACCAGCTGGGCTCTCAGCTAAGGTTGTAGAGCAGATTCATTATTCTCTGTGTAAGTGGTCTCAGTGCCACTAGACGGAATAGTACACTGCACGCAGGAGCTCTGAGAGTTACATACTTCCCCTAACTGAGGAAGCATGTCTCGAACTTCAGAGACATCCCCATTGAAATCCTGAACAAGCCCCCACTTGTAATGCCAATAGGCAGAACCGAACCTGGGACTTCTGGAGCTTAGTGCATGAACAAAAACCCAGCTTACTCTCTGCTAAGGCTGTAGAGCAGACTCACTGCTCTCTCTGCAAGTAGTTTCAGTGCCATTATGTAGGACAGTACACCACACCCAGTAGTAACATAAGGAGGAGGGAAATGAAGAAAGACCATGATATTCTTTTTTTAAAATATTTAGCGTTTTCACAGTTGAATGGCAAGCAGAAAGCACAGCTGAGGTTTTAGTCTGGTAACTAGTACAGTCACCGAAAAAGAGTAAAAAGTCTCAGAGGGGTAATTGTGTTAGTCAGTAACTTTAAAAGCAATGAGTAGTCCTGTGGCACCTTAGGGCAGTGTTTCTCAACCAGTGGAATGACTACCCTCAGGGATACTCGAGAGAAGTCTGGAGGGTACGTCAACACAACTGAAATTTGGAGAAAACTGAATTTTTGTTTTAAGTTTTACAGCACTTCATTATTTTTGTACTTTTTACACCCAAAAATTTCATTGCCTGCCCAACTATGATTAAGTTGTTTAAACAAATGTGTTGCAATGGTAGAAAAAAATGTTGTGTGTCTGAAAACTGTAGGTACTGGGGATACTTAATTTTTTTTTAAAGGGGTACTTTATAAAAAAGGGTTGAGAAACACTGCCTTAGGGTGCGTTTACACTGCACCATTATTTTGAGATAACTAGCATTATTTCAAAATAACAATGCAAGCATCAACACAGCCACTCTGTTATTTCTAAATAATTTCAAAATAACAGACGGCGTATTCTGAAATCTGTAAACCTCATTCTACAAGGAATAATACCTATTCTGAAATAGCAATTTTGAAATAAGGTGTGTGTAGACGCTTCACTACTGCTATTCCAAAATAGCCCCTCACCAGGGCCATTCTAAGTTATTCCTCCCCAGTGCCTCCTGGGGTTCTAAGTCAAGATAGCACATCTACATTAGGGAAGCCTGCCTCAGACTAATTTTGAGGCTTCTCTGCAGTGCAGATATGCTATTTCGAAATAAGCTATTTCAGAATAACTATAAAATCATAGCATACTAGGACTGGAAGGGACCTCGAGAGGTCATCGAGTCCAGTCCCCTGACCTCATGGCAGGACCAAATACTGTCTAGACCATCCCTGATAGACATTTATCTAACCTACTCTTAAATATCTCCACAGATGGAGATTCCACAACCTCGCTGGCAATTTATTCCAGTGTTTGACCACCCTGACAGTTAGGAACTTTTTCCTAATGTCCAACCTAAACCTCCCTTGATGCAGTTGAAGCCCATTGCTTCTTGTTCTATCTTCAGAGGCCAAGATGAACAAGTTTTCTCCCTCCTCCTTATGACACCCTTTTAGATACCTGAAAACTGCTATCATGTCCCCCCTCAATCTTCTCTTTTCTAAACTAAACAAACCCAAATCTTTCAGTCTTCCTTCATAGGTCATGTTCTTTCGACCTTTAATCATTCTTGTTGCTCTTCTCTGGACCCTCTCCAATTTCTCCACATCTTTCTTGAAATGCGGTGCCCAGAACTGGACACAATACTCCAACTGAGGCCTAACCAGCGCAGAGTACAGCAGAAGAATGACTTCTCGTGTCTTGCTCACAACACACCTGTTAATGCATCCCAGAATCATGTATGCTTTTTTTGCAACAGCATCATACTGCTGACTCATATTCAGCTTGTGGTCCACTATAACCCCTAGATCCCTTTCTGCCGTACTCCTTCCTAGACAGTCGCTTCCCATTCTGTACGTGTAAAACTGATTGTTCCTTCCTAAGTGGAGCACTTTGCATTTGTCTTTATTAAACTTCATCCTGTTTACCTCAGACCATTTCTCCAATTTGTCCAAATCATTTTGAATTATGACCCTATCCTCAAGAGCAGTCGCAACCCCTCCCAGCTTGGTATCATCTGCAAACTTAATAAGCATACTTTCAATGCCAATATCTAAATCGTTGATGAAGATATTGAAGAGAGCCGGTCCCAGAACAGACGACTGCGGAACCCCACTTGTTATACCTTTCCAGCAGGATTGTGAACCATTCATAACTACTCTCTGAGTACGGTTATCCAGCCAGTTATGCACCCACCTTATAGAAGCCCCATCTAAGTTGTATTTGCCTAGTTTATTGATAAGAATATCATGCGAGACTGTATCAAACGCCTTACTAAAGTCTAGGTATACCACATCCACTGCTTCTCCCTTATCCACAAGACTCGTTATCCTATCAAAGAAAGCTATCAGATTGATTTGACATGATTTGTTCTTTACAAATCCATGCTGGCTGTTCCCTATCACCTTGCCACCTTCCAAGTGTCTACAGATGATTTCCTTAATTACTTGCTCTATTATCTTCCCTGGCACAGAAGTTAAACTATCTGGTCTGTAATTTCCTGGGTTGTTCTTTTTTCCCTTTTTATAGATGGGCACTATATTTGCCCTTTTCCAGTCTTCTGGAATCTCTCCTGTCTCCCATGATTTTCCAAAGATGATAGCTAGAGGCTCAGATACCTCCCCTATCAGCTCCTTGAGTATTCTAGGATGCATTTCGTCAGGCCCTGGTGACTTGCAGGCATCTAACTTTTCTAGGTGATTTTTAACTCGTTCTTTTTTAGCATTCACTATGTTAGGCATTCCTTCAGACTTCTCGGTGAAGACCAAAACAAAGAAGTCATTAAGCATCTCTGCCATTTCCAAATTTCCTGTTACTGTTTCTCCCTCCTCACTGACCAGCGGGCTTACCCTGTCCTTGGTCTTCCTCTTGCTTCTAATGTATTTATAAGAAGTCTTCTTGTTTCCCTTTATTCCCGTAGCTAGTTTGAGCTCAGTTTGTGCCTTTGCCTTTCTAATCTTGCCCCTGCATTCCTGTGTTGTTTGCCTATATTCATCCTTTGTAATTTGTCCTACTTTCCATTTTTTATATGACTCCCTTTTTATTTTTAGATCATGCAAGATCTCGTGGTTAAGCCAAGGCGGTCTTTTGCCATATTTTCTATCTTTCCGATGCAGCAGAATAGCTTGCTTTTGGGCCCTTAATAATGTCCCTTTGAAAAACTGCCAACTCTCCTCAGTTGTTTTTCCCCTCAGTCTTGATTCCCATGGGACCTAACCTATCAGCTCTCGGAGCTCACCAAAATCCGCCTTCCCGAAATCCATTGTCTCTATTTTGCTGTTCTCCCTTCTACCCTTCCTTAGAATTGTGAACGCTATGATTTCATGATCACTTTCACCCAAACTATTCTGGAATAGCTTATTTTGAAATAAGCGTGCAGTGTAGATGTACCCTTAGAGACGAACAAAAGTACATAGTTTCATGAGACTGTCTCTAGCTCATCTGATGAAGTGAGTTTGCTCATGATACTATATATTTTTGTTAGCCTCTAAGGAGCCACAGGACTACTCGTCCAAAAAGAGAAAGAAGCACTGATCTACACCATTTGTTTCTTGAAGCTGTGGTGAGTGAAGAATCACCAAAATCACGAGTTACAGCTGGTTCCATTTTCAAAAATAAAGCACCCTTCTTGCTGTTTATATTTTAAATTGAGTTTTATAACCTCCTGAGAAAATCTGTCACCTTCTGATGACAACAAGGATGATTTTCAAAAGCAGGCATGTGCAATTAGGAATGCCTTCCCTATGTATGAAAATAGCAGATGTGCATACACAAAGACCATGCACACAGTAATACAATTCTCATATGCACATACAAGTTACGAGAGCACAACTGTGGCATAAAAAGGCACTGTCTACCTTTGAAAAACAAGCTGTAAATGTCAGAGTTTTGCATCCATATCAAAAGCAATAGTAGGTCCTTCTGCGTGTAACTCAGCTACATACCAATATTCAGCTAAAAGTTAAAAATATGTTGCCAATAGAAAAAGTGACTTGACCTTAAGAGAAGCAAGACGAACATATGTAACAAACAGATTTTAGTCAGCAATGGAATCTATATTTTACTGTATTTACTGTTTTACAATGCATATTACTGTCCTACCTAAAAATAATTTCAAGAATGATTATTTTTAGTATTTCAGTATCAGACCTTGGGAGGAAAAATTAAAGCTGTGTATTTTGTGTTCCACAATCAAACTATGGCAAGTAAAATGGTTCTACATCAATAAATATGAATGGCAACCATCTCAAAAAGATGACAGAATGAACAAAAAGCAGTTCAGTTATTATCTGTGACAAGCAAAATATACCAGTATGTACAGGGCACAATCCTGCAAGGTGCCAAATTCCTTGCACAAGATATTATATCCCCTATGAAATCAATAGAATTTGACAGTACTCAGCCTATCGTCCAATCAAGCCCATGTATTCTACCAGGAAATTCATGAACAGGACACAATATTTATATACTCTCTCCTCAACAGTTAATTCAAAATAAAAGCTGAATTGTAAGTTCCAGTCAATGGATGGCTACTGACTCATGATGCCTTAATAACCACTAATATATGAGTAATCAGTCAGTTTATGCACATAAATGTGTCCTTTGGACTTTCCACAGCAGACTTAATTTATATGCTCTCATTGTTTGAACATTTTCCAAGCTTTTGCTTCATGAATACTGTAGGTTTAACCTACTTTAGTTAGAAACACTTTTTATTCAAGTGCAACTCAGATCAGTACAGCTGAGGTCAAGAATTTTGGAATAGAAATAAAGAAGAGCAAAACAGTTTGATTAAAATAAGACCTCATGAATCACTGCCTTTTTCTCAAACTGAAACAAACCCTGGCCTTTTCTGCTACTCAGGAAATTTAAGGATCCCAACCCTTTTCTTTCCATTGTTTCACCATTTTCTTCGTGTTCACCAAGGAGTGAGATCTTCGGGGGGGGGGGCGGGGGGGGAACCTTTCCGTTGCCAATGCTTAACAGTCCTATTCATAGACACACACTGGGTTGCCACCTTTCTAATTGCTGGTAGCCAGATCCCTGAAGCCCTGCCCCTTTCTCCACCTCTTCCCCCAGGCCCTCACTTTCTGGATCGTCTCAAGGAGCCTGCCTGCAGGTATGAGATGATCCCAGATAAGCAGGTGTGGGTTAATGATCCAGTGCTTCTCCCTGCCCAGCAGTAGCTGGACTTTTGGTTTGGGAGCGATTTTGAGTTGCCAGGTTCCCTTTTTGACCAGACTTTCCAATTGAAAACCAGGTACTTGAGAACTGTAAATGGCAGAAAATTCAAAAACTAGAATGTTGTCGGAAAACTACACACACAAAATATTTCTAGCTCAAAATGGGGAACAGCCAGCTCAAAGGGGGAACAGCCAGCAATGCCCCTGTACAAATGGGGGGGAGGGAGTAGGAATTTCAGCCCACCCTGCCCTCTCTAAAAGGTGCCTGAGGGGGTGGGAGGCTTGTGGCTGGGGCAGTCCCAGATGGTGGGTGGGGGCATGCCCCCAGTTAGCCCCTTTCATCAATCTGATGATTCTGTTTCTTTTCTATATCGTTTTATGAGAAGAAATCCCATTCCTGGCACAACCAAACCCTTACCTTGCTTTAAGTTATAATAAGAGGAAGCTATATATTGAATTTGGTGGTCCTAGGTCTTACCATGTAGCAGGAGTTCTAAATGGTAAGAACCGACAGATGGACAGAAACTCTCTAAAATATACAGTAGATATTTGTGACTATCCTTATACAAAACATATTACATATTTCCATATACAGTATACAAATTTATATAAACATGTATATATATATATGCTTACTTACAGTCATCAAAACATTTTTGTTGAAAATTAATTTTGACCAAAATATGGCCTTTTTGTAAACATGAACATTTTTGTAGAAAAAAAAAAGACATGTTTTTTCTTTTTTGTAAAATATTTAAAATATTTTACTGAGAACCAAAATACTGTACTGAAAATATTCTTTGAGAATAGAAATATTTCAATTTTGGGGTCAATTTTTTTTGTTGAGAAATCAAAACCAAAAAATTGAAATTTCACACAAAAAATTGTCATTTTCTGGTCTCTTATTCCCTAATGCAACAATAGAGAGCACACAAGAGCTGGAGGAGAGTCAGGTTTACTGAAATGCTCCCTAGAAGATCTGCAATGGTGTCAGTTTCTGCATCTGGCCAGCTAGCCACCTGAGTCCCATGTACCTTACTAGTTTATTCACAAAACAGTTCCCTCTAGTCCATGGGTTGTTGTCTGAGGAAGCAGAGAGGGAGCTAAGGTGAAGACTGACTGGGGTTCTAGTTAGAGAAAACAGCCTGCTTCTCCCACTCCTGCAAACCTTAGATCCATTTCCCACTGGCCTTCAGTTCCAGTGCCTAGGCCAACTTCTTGGCTCATTAGCAGGCTGACCAGATGTTGAGGAAGATAAGGAGAAAAAGCAATAGAGGAAAACTTATCTTAAGAGTGGACATTTGAATACAAAGGGCAATGGATGGGGGTGAGGCAACACAAACAATTGTTTACCAAAGGCATTATTTATTCAATTACATAGATATAAATAAAAGTAGTTTATGCTAAGGATGCTAAGAAGTGTATAATATTAATGGACCTAAAGCTGGAAGTGTTATAACCCTACCATTTGTTAGGTAGCAGAAGCTAAAGGAAAGTTTGAAAAGCAAATCTAAGTCTCAGAAAGGAGTTAAACAGATTATACATACTAATCAGATATACTAACTTTTCTGAAAATTCAGTCTTTGTTCTCTGAGAAAGTGCTGTAAGTTTGGTGCCGATATACATCATTTCACATCCATAATGCACAAAGTGATTTAGTCCCAAGCAAACCTCAGTACAACCATAATGATAGAGATGCTACCTCTGCATCCTTAATATATAAAAGGCACCATCTGGGCTACTGAGAAAAGTCAAAGGAAAGAGTCCCACTAATGGTTTTTGGATCCAGCCATAACTGAGGCCATAATCCCATGAAAAACATTTTTACTTCCTGTATACCATTACCCATCTTCTCAGCAAGGCTTATTTCTGATCATAAATACACACATGGCTTACATATGTACTGTGACTCTGCTGGTATACAACCATCTTCTAAAATATTTTTATGTCATATAGGCATTTCTGATGGACCTATACTCCAATGTAAAGAAAATGGAGCACTGTCTAACGAAATGTTAAAGGAATTAGTATTAATTACCAATTATTTTCATAGTGTTGTCTTGAAATCACACATCAGGATCATGTTTAGTGAGTGCAAATCCATACACCTGCTGGAATAAGCAATGCAACAAGTGTCATCAAATACTTAATCAAACAGAAGCTGTTGTTCTACCTGTGATTTTACAGACTTTTCAGCTTACTCAGAGCTCCAAATGTGAAATCCACCCTGTGCATCTGCAACATGCTCTTAAACCAAGGAACAGATTACACTCATCCATATGTAGAGTCTTTTCCCCCCATGACAGATACATTACAGATAATATTCTTCATGTAATAAGTTCATCCAAACATAATTCAATAGGAATTAAGATACGACAGCCCAAGTTACTGATATAAATTTCAAGTACTGTCACTGCATTTACCTGTTTGAAAGCTCAATGCATGAGAAAATATAAATTAATCAAAATGGCAAAGCAAAAGATGAAGGGAGCGCAATACGCTGCAGAAAGCTTTTTGCCGACATCTAAGGCATGTTACAATCTGTTTATTCAGCTCCAGCATGCCATAGCCAATGCAGCACATCACAAAGCAAAAAGTCAGCTTATGATAGGTGTTTCGTGTCGGTCAGAGACGTGCCATGTCTAATAGGACATCGTTAGGGGGATATGGAGCCTGGGACAAATCGGCCGCCACCAAGTTTGGGGCTGCACACTACAGCAGATCCCCAGGCATGGGATGACCTCAGAGCCTGGGGTGCAGGGATGGGAAGAAGAGGGTGATGCTTCCTTGTCTAATTGGTCTTGTAAAAAAAGAAATCAGAAACATTTTGGAATTACTCAAACACTACAGTAATGGAGCATACCCCTCAAGATAGTCTTAACCTGTTCAATCCCTGCTCATATGGAAATCTTTACACAGTTCTGATCACTTCCATTGCACCTTTTTATTTCTGCTATACATTTCTTAATGTGTGGACATGTGAAACACCCATTTTGGTCACATACATATGAATACACGCACAGATCAATACACATTAATCAGGTACATAGTGCTGTAAGTCTAAACACAATTTATTACTGCAATAATCACGAACGAAATAGGAAAAATACGACACGTTGTATTTCCTTTTCATCCAGTATATAACTCACCTAGACTTTGCTGTTTCAGCCAATGAATGTTTATTTCTGATAAAATGTCAGCTATTTTTCTGGGTTATGTTTAAATTAGGAAAGAAATTACTTTACTAAAGAAACCCATCCTGGATTGTGCAAGAATAAAGAGGCACATGGGAGCCTACAGCAATACATGGGCTCAGGCTAGGGTTAAGCTCCAGCCAGAAGAATAGATAAGGGTCGGCCATAGCCAGAGCTGCATACACAAATACGAAAGAACAGAGAAAGCAACAGTTGTAGTTTTCTAGTCCTCAGACATGCACTGAGATACTTATTTCTTTTAAATCAATTATGTTTTTCAGCACAGAGCAACACTAACCAATAAAATTTCCAGACTGATCAGAAAATTTTGTCTCACTTGATCAGGTCAGGATAGAATAGAGCTGTTCGTCTGTGGACGCCGTTAGAGTTAGTCATCTTCTGCATCTGATGAACAACTCTATTACATATCTTCCACAATAAAAAAAAATGAATGGCATTCAAAGCGCCGCTCCAGGTCTGCTTAGAATATACTGAGATATCTACTCATTACAGGCTTTGATGCCCATCGCTTGAAACTGTGTATTTATAAATTCATAAGTGTGATTAAATATTTCATTAAATAATGGTTCACTAGTAGCTCCCAAACTTGTACGTGGAAGTATCAAATTAGGCCCATCACTGGCGATGATGATTCCGAATATGCACAGGAGTTCTGTAAAAGGAGGCTACATGGGCATGACCCAAGCTGGGCTGCAGCCCCTCACCACACCCAGTTATCCTGAGGTTATCCTAGTACTTTGCTACTGGGTGGGGAGAAAACTAAAGTTCAGGTCAACACCAATCAAGCCCCTTTAGGGTTGCCAGATGGTTTCAACAAAAATATTGAACACACTTGACATTACATCACAATCTACATTACATCTTATTTAGAAAATACCAGACATTTATATTTTCTCATTTATATTTTCTCAATTTGTTTCCCAAACAGAAAGCTCAAATACTGGACTGTCCAGTTCAAAACCGGACACCTGGCAACCCAACTTCTGAGGTCAATTAAAAGGCAAAAAAAGCCTGAGGTATAGACCCACTTCAGGGGTGCCTTGATAGCAGCTTTGTAGGAGTCCTTGTGGCATAACAGCAGAGTCAGTCCCTCTCTATAGGACTCCTTACAAAGCTAAGGGGGTTCCTGGAATGAGGGTTCCTCTGTTGTTTTAGGACCCAACTCACTCACTCCATTCTCAGCATGGCTACTGATGCTTTCTCCTTTTAAAGGTTTTCTCCCTACCATGCATGATTTACAGGGCCAGAAGAGCCAAACTATTTCAGCACAAACTGTCTCCCCAAGCATCTCCCCTGTCTGTGCAGGGTTTATACAGACTGCAGGGACAGCTTCTGCCGTTTACCTTCAAAAGCACTGAATTGTCATGTTTTTCAGGGGCAATACATTACAGGCACATTAAATGCAGCAAATCTGCTTTTAGTTTAGTTGAGATTAGTTTGTTTGTAAATTTAATTTGCCTTCTGAACTTTTATTTATACTTTCATCATTGTATTGAACTGATAAAGTCAACTTCTATTAAGTTCCTATTGATAATTACTGTGATTTTTATAATGTGAAAATAAGGGATTTTTGTGTGGATTAAAAACGTTTTTAAAAATGTCATTTTAAAGGCAGAGACTATAAACTTACTGCTTATCTGTGTTTTATTAATTAACTAGTTCCATGTTTAGAGTAATATGTATCTATGCTTTTTGGTTTTACAATAGCATGAGATCGCTCTAAACAACAGCTCTAATGAAACAATCATTTTGCAAAACATGACATTCTTGTATTAGATACAAATGCTCTCTGACTTCCATTTTAGATATGTTCAAACTGCTGTACTAACTATAAACTCCTGTATCACTCTAGATTCAAGCCAACTCATAACAATCTCATTTCCTCCTGATTCATTCATCAGCATGAACAAGAAAAAGCTCTGGTTCTATAATAATTAATAGTTATATCTAATGCACTATAAAAAGCTTGATTTTATGAGCTCATAACTATTTACATTACTAAAAATGTGTTCTGAATAATGTCCCTTCCCCAATCACATATTACGGAAGGAAGTTTGCAACCGCAAAATGATTAGCAGGTAAGTTTAAACAGTAGCAGTTAAGAGAGGTTATTCAAGCTGATGAACCAGCAGCAATAGTTAGGGTCATGTCATGTTGATCTCATTCCAGACTCGGCAATTTGGGACGTGAGTCTGATCAATGGGAGCTGCAGTGCGAAAGGCAGAATAATTCATAATCTCTAAATATTCATCTTCTGCCTGAATTAGTTATGGTGCATTGACTTCGGGCAACATAGGTATGTCATCATCAGGAGTGTATTAAAAGGAAAAGAATAGATGGTTGTCATTCTTATGGCACTTCCCTTTGCATACCATCATGCTTGATGGAAGTAGGGATGGGTGGAGAGTGGGCCTGAAAGGAAGAGAACTTCACTTGACAAGGCTGCCTGGGGATTCATTGATTCCAAGGCCAGATGGAGAATTATGATAGTCTAGTCTGACTTCATGTATAACAGAGGCTATAGAATTTCCCCATCATGATTCCTTGAGTATTTCCTTTAAAGACATCCAATCTTGATTTAAAAATTGTCAGTGATGGAAAATTCACCATGACCCTTGGTAAGTTTTTCCTGTGGTTAATTAATCTCACTGTTAAAAATGTATACCTTATTTCCAGTCTGAATTTGTCTAGCTTCAGCTTCCAGTCACTGGATGGTGTTATATTTTTCTCTGGAAGCTACTCATCCTAGAATGAGTAGAACCCCCCCCCCGCACCCCTCCCTCCCCCGGGATCCAAACACTGGCTATCACCTCATGAGTGGCTGGTGCTGTGTGATGATCTAAGACAGGGAAGATGATGTTGTCAGGGATATAACATTGTATAAATGTCATCATTGCCAATTCTTCCTTATTGCTAAGCATGCCTTTAATAAAGCTGCCACTTTTCCCCACAAACTCATTTTGGTGCATTTGTAGCATCTAAGAAACAATTACAGCAAAAATAGTTAAGTATCAGAGGGGTAGCCGTGTTAGTCTGGATCTGCAAAAGCGACAAGGAGTCCTGTGGCACCTTATAGACTAACAGATGTATTGGAGCATACGCTTTCGTGGGCAAAGACCCACTTTCACAGGCCTTAGGAGGCAGGCCAGTCCTCGCCCACAGACAACCCGCCAACCTGAAGCAAATTCTCACCAGCAACTATACACCGCATCACAATAACTCTAACTCTGGAACCAATCTATGCAACAAACCTTGGTGCCAACTCTGTCCTCATATCTACACCAGCGACACCATCACAGGACCTAACCAGATCAGCCACACCATCACTGGTTCATTCACCTGCACATCTACGAATATAATATATGCCATCATGTGCCAGCAATGCCCCTCTGTTACATACATTGGCCAAACTGGACAGTCGTAAAAGACGTAATAGAATAAATGGACACAAATCAGATATTAGGAATGGCAATATACAAAAACCCGTAGGAGAACACTTCAATCTCCCTGGACACACAGTAGCAGATTTAAAGGTAGTCATCCTGCAGCAAAAGAACTTCAAGACCAGACTTCAAAGAGAAACTGCTGAGCTTCATCTGCAAATTTGACACCATCAGTTTAGAATTAAACAAAGACTGTGAATGGCTAGCCAAGTACAAAAGCAGTTTCTCCTCTCTTGGTGTTCATGCCTCCACATCAGCTGCTAGAAGTGGGCCTCACCCTCCTTGACTGAATTAACCTCGTTATCTCTAGGCTTATTCTGGCCTGCATATTTATACCTGCCTCTGGAAATTTCCACTACATGCATCTGACGAAGTGGGTCTTTGCCCACAAAAGCTTATGCTCCAATACATCTGTTCGTCTATAAGGTGCCACAGGACTCCGTGTTGCTTTAACAAAAATAGTTGAAATTCTGTTGCAAAGAAATTCATTCCACCTGAAAAAGTAAAAAGCTATTTTTGCATGCGGAGGAAAAAGGAAGTATTCTCCATAGAAAATGGTTGGCAAAAACAGAGTCTAAATGGAAGGATTATCAACCCAAGACACTATGTGTCAGAGTCTAATAAGACAGGCATGATGCAGAAATAACATCTCTTTATAACCATTAAACTAAAATAGATGCTGTTTACTGTATTAATGCAGCCTTTACTGGTGTAAAAAACAAAAAGGGATTGTATTAGGCCATCATACTCCCATCTTTTCAATTACAGAGATAGAACAATCTCAGATTCCAAAGCTAACTACAAATCAAAATTGTGTTATGTTATCTGCTGAGACACAAATGGAAAATAAATACTGTTAACTGTCACTTTCCATTAGGTAACAGAAATTCAATTACATTTCAAACAAGCCTCCATGTCAACAGAATAAATCTGTTTCATAAATGAGCAGGTAACCATTTTTTATTCCAACTTCCCAAAGGGAAAAAAATCAATTTTAATCACAATTCTTCCAGTTTTTCCATACGAATGTTTTGGAGCAGAGGATGTCATCTGACCTAATAAAATATTTTTGCATAGTAATGTGGGAGAGGGAAGGGAGGGGAAAAATGTGTTATACTGGTGGTTGTTACTTTACAGTGGTTTTAAACCATGATGCCCAGCTCCATTGTGAACCATCTGCTTTTCCCGGTGTACTTATTTTATCTGAAGATTAGAAAAATCAAGGAAACAGCAGCAACTGCTTCTAGAAACAATCAAGACGATCATCACAGAGCAGCAGCCACTGTAGAAAGTGATGTATTTAATCAGAGTGATTACACTTGGACAAAATAATGCAAGCAGTCAAGGAAGTTGCTCAAAAAAAAAGAGGACCTACTTGTCATAAACTGACATGGACATATTGCCATAGGTGAGATACTCACTGTAGAATTTGCTATGTGGATGCAAGGATACCTTATCTAATAATGGATACTGTGAACAGAGGACCAGGACAGAGAAATCTAAGGAGGAATCTATGGATGTGATTTTTTTATAACCACTGATATTGGAATTTACAAAGAGAAGTAGCGGAAAACTACATGACTATGTTTTACCTTCTCAAGAACCCTTCCTGATAGATTTTACCACCTTTCAGAGGGAAAGAAATTAAGCCACTGCCATCCCCTCTCCTATCAGAATGGAGAAGAAAATAAAAATCTGCTGGTGCTACTGTCTCATCATTGCATGTGGGGCAAAAGAAAGGACGCCATCCTCTCTGTTGTAAGGAGGTGAACAAGAGGAAGAAAAGCATGCAGCAGTAGTACTCAAAACTGGTGATTCCCGTTCCTGACTCTCAGGATATTGTTGGGATCAGGAATTAAAATTCTTCCAAATTTAAATTTGTTTGGCAGCAGTGCAGATCTGTAAGTGATATGCATTCTAACAGGAAGAATGGTTGACTTAAAATACCCAAAATGGTTGAATGTTACATCAGGATAGAGTTGCAGAAGAGCTCTGTCTAAGCTCAAAAACTTTTCTTCAGCAATGGATGCTGGTACAGTAAACGTTATTGCATCATTCACCTTGTCTCTCTTATTTGCTGGGGCCAACATGGCTAAAACAGTACTGCAAAAATGAGGATAAAGACTGAAGAAACAAGTTTTCAATACCATAAATATTTTACATCCTAAAGCAGCTGGTTGTTGAGCACACACAAGTCTTGTTCAAATAAGAGCAGCTTATTCTAAACACACAGGAATTGATAAAAGTAGTAAGTGTAGCTGAGCCATTCAGTAACATTTGTCATAGGATAATTAAGTTTGACAGCCTCTCTGGGGCATGATACCAAGAGGTAGTGCTGTGGCACTGAACTTGAAGGAGGGAATTTTTTAAAAAGTTATAATGCCAAAAGGGGTTGGTTAAGAAATTAAGATCCATGCAAATAGCATGGAGGCTGCTAAAAATACCTTATTAGAATCACAGCAGGTTTGCATACCCCAGAACAAAAAAAAAAGTAAGTAAAAAGTCAAGAACAGAACAATATGATCAAACAACAAAGCACAAGAATTTATTCAGGCCAAAGAG
Source organism: Pelochelys cantorii (assembly GCA_032595735.1). Classification (NCBI taxonomy): domain Eukaryota; kingdom Metazoa; phylum Chordata; order Testudines; family Trionychidae; genus Pelochelys; species Pelochelys cantorii. The sequence goes on from CM064331.1 coordinate 34,412,259, forward strand.
GTAACCTTTAAAAAATGGAAACCTAGCCTATGTGAAAGTAATAGACAAAACCAAACTTCAGCAAGTAAAAATATGAAAAGGAGATTAAGAGGGCTAACAAGAAAGCCAAAAAAACAGCCAAATACACCGTGACAAATTAAAGATTCTTTCAGTGCATCTGAAATAAACATTCACAGGAAAGTCAGTAGGTCTATTAGACCATCAGGTTATCAATATGTCAGTTAAAGAAAATAAGTACACTGAAGAGAATCTAAAACATTTCTTGGAATCATTATTCCCCACAAACAATAATGAGGAAATACTTATGATTTTTTTTTCTTTATATGCAGTGAAGTTCTGGAGCTATCAGAGATATCAAAAACACAAAATAGAGAATGAAACTTGATAAATTGTTTGTTCTCTCCACCTATGCCTATAATATATCCCAGCTCAATGCTCTGAGATCGATTCATTGGTGGTCAATTTATCAGGGCTAATTAAGATCTAGCAAATTGATCACATATTCCTCTACTCTATCCCACATGAGAAATGTAAGGAAAGTCATAGCTGGAGTTGCGTAACTTAGGTCAACCTGCCTCGGTAGTGTAGATGTAGCCTCCATGACCAGCAACCTTCATCCAGGAGTTCTGAAAGAACCCAGGACTAAAGGAGCTGAACCACTAACAAGAATACGTAACTTATTATTCAGAACAGTTACTGTACCTGAGTACTGACAGTGAGGAATGTAGAATCCATCTTTTAAATATATATTATGTGTGAACTGAGGAATGAAAGATGTGCAAACTTTTTAACCAGGCAAATGGCAATGAAACATGATTAAAGATAGATTAAAGCACATACTAGATAATAACAGAATACAGACACATCAGAAAAGTGTTTGTTGTTACAAGTTATGCTTTAATAACCTATTCAGAATTATGTGGATTATAAAAATAGTGACTATAATAGAACTAATGGATATACATTATATAGGCTTTCTAAAGGCTTTGTTACAGTCCTTCATATGAGCTGATAACCACACAATAAGAGGTAAATTCCTGTTGTGGACTAAAAACTGACTCAGTGAGTTGGAGTGGGGGGAACAGTAGCAATAAATATTTATCCTCATTGTAGGAAGTAGTACGCACAATAATAGGGTGTCTAGGGATAAGTACCATGACCAATATTGTTATCCATATTTACGAATAACAAGAGGGCAAGAAACTATGAGAAACATGATGGCAAAATCTGCTGACTACACAAAACCACTTGGGTTAGTGAAGCTACAAAGACTTCGTGAAAAACTCCAGAAAAACTTTAAAAATGATGCAGTTGGAGAACCTCACAGCAGATGAAATTCACTGGATAAATAAGTGCAGCATAGAGCATCCTAGAAGGAACAAATTTAAAGCTTGTACATACTGATGGATTCTAAATTAGTTACAACATCTTAGGGAAAAAGATGTAACATTAATCACAGCCAGTTCAGTGAAGATGTCTGCTCAGCATGCACATGGGATCAACAGTGACTAGGATGTTGGACTGTACTGAGACAGGAATACAGAACGCTATGGAAAATATTATTATGCTGCTATTTATATTGTCATTGCTATAAATTAATGGTATATCCTCACTGCAGGTTGAACCTTTCTAGTCCAGCACCCTTGGGACCTGATTGGTGCAGAACCAGAGAGTTTGCCGGACCATGGGAGGTCAATGTTGTCTAGCAGCATTACCAACACTTCCACCGCTTACTGGGCTCTTGGAACACACTTGGGGTAAATTAGAGCTAGACAACAGCACAGAACACTGAGAGCCAGGACTGGTGGCTATAAACAAACCTTATGGGACCACAGGAAACTTGGTCACACCCATGATAAGTGAACATCTGGCTCACTAAAATCATGCCGGATCATGGATGGTGCCTGACCAGAGTGCGCCAGACTGGACAGGTTCAACCTATGTGTGTTCAGTTTTTGTCACCTTATCTCAAAAAAGACATCAAAAGTATAAAAACATTCCAAAGAAGCACATCAACGATTAAAAACCCTCATGCTTCAGCACATAAGCCAATCCTAACTCATGAAGATTAGGAAGAAAATTTTCTTGAAGGCAGAGTACTCCAGAGCTGCCAATTGCAGAGCCTCTTGTACCATTCTCTGAAAAACTGGTATTAGCTGCTGTCTTGCTAAGTAGACAGACCTTTGATTCAATATTCAATTCCTATTATCCAAACTAGGCTGATTAAAGACATGAAATGATTAAATATGAAACTTTGTTTTTAAATTTAGTCATTGAGCTTGGAAAAAAGCAGAGCAAGTGATGATATAATAGAAGAATACCAATTAAAAAGGGATATGGAAATGGGATGTAACTATCCAACCAGGCTCTCCTTTAAGTTGCCCTTACTAACAAGACATTTCATAAATTTGCAAGCGAACAAAATTCTGACATACTTATTATAGGTTTTTCCTCTGTCAGATGCAGAACATTACACTTCTCTGTGCTAGCAGGACAGTTCCAAAATCCCCAAAGTTGTTCATTATTCTGTGGCTATAGCATCTTGATGGCCATTTCCATTTCACAGTCCTAGTTAAAGGAAACATAAGAAAAGGCCATTTATGCACTCTACTAGCTCCTTCAGTTTTGCTAAATCTTCATTTGAGATAACTGAATTATAAAGTAGCAAAGAGTTCAGGATCCTGGATTGGCCATTTGCCACTCTCAGCTTCCATTATGTCCTTTTCTCTCTGGCTATGTCTAGACTGCAAGCCTCTTTTGAAAGAGGCTTTTTCTAAAGATACTTTCGAAAAAGCCTCTTTCGAAAAAGAGTGTCTAGACTACAACCAGTACTTTCAAAAAAGAAAGCCACTTTTTCAAAAGAGAGCACCCAGGCAGTCTGGATGCTCTCTTTCGAAAAAGCACAGTTTGCATTACATAGCACCTTTTTTCGAAAGAGCACTTTCGAAAAAAGGTGTTCTTCCTCGTAAAACGAGGTTTTCCACGGTCGAAAAAACTGCCGCATTCTTTTGATTTACTTTTGAAAGAATGCGGCAGCAGTCTAGACACAGGGGAAGTTTTTTCGAAAAAAGGCCTCTTTTTTCGAAAAAAACCCTGTAGTCTAGATATACCCTCCATGGTCTTATAATGCCCGCTCCCATAATGTTGGAGTACCTTCCTCTGTCTATCATGTTCCCTTTCACAAATCCAATTCTTTTCTAGACTACACAAATCCAGTGCTTTCAATCTTCCCTTATAGTTCATGTTTTCTAGACCTTTAATCATTTTTGTTGCTCTTCTCTGGACCTTCTCCAATTTCTCCACATTTTTCCTGAAATGTGGCACCCAGAACTGGCCACAGTACTCCAGTTGAGTCTTAATCAGCACAGAGTAGAGTGGAAGAATGACTTCTTGTGTCTTGCTCACAATGCTCCTGTTACTGCATCCCAGAATGATATTCGCTTTTTTTGCAACTGTCACACTGGCCCACTATGACTCCTACATCCTTTTCTGCACTCCTGTACTCCTTGCTAGATAGTCATTTCCCATTTTGTGTATGTGAAACTGATTGTCCCTATCTAAGTGGAGTACTTTGCATTTCTCCTTGTTGAATTTCATTCTGTTTACCTCAGACCATTTCTCCAGTTTGTCCAGGTCATTTTGAATTTTAATCCTGTCCTTCAAAACACATGATACTAAGCTTGGAGAGGTTACATCTGCAAACTTTGTAAGTGTACTTTCTATGCCATTATCTAAATCATCGATGAAGATATTGAACAAAACTAGTCCCAAAACTGATCCTTGTGGAACCCCACTTGTTATGCCCTTCAAGCATGACTGTGAACCATTGATAACTGGTTGGATAACCATTCCCAGAGAGTAGTTATGCATCCATCTTATAGTAGCCCTTTCTAGATTGTATTTCTCTAGCTTATTTACAAGAAGGTCATGCAACACTGTTTCAAATGCTTTACTAAAGTGTAGGTATACCACATTTACTGCTTCTCCCTTATCCATAAGGCTTGTTATCCTATCAAAGAAAGCTATCAGGTTGGTTTGAAAGGATTTGTTCTTAGCAAATCCATGCTGACTTACTTACTACCTTATCTTCCTGATGTTTGCAAACGGATTCCTTAATTATTTGCTCCATTATCTTTCCTGGAACAGAAGTTAATCTGACTAGTCTGTAGTTTCCTGGGTTGTCCTTATTTCCCTTTTTATAGATGGGCACTATATTTGACTTTTTCTCCTGCCTTCCATGACTTTTCAAAGATAATAGTGCTCCTGTCTCACATATGTCCACTACCAGCTCCTTAAGTAGTCTAGGATGCATTTGATCAGGCTCTGGTGACTTGAAGACATCAATTTTTAACATGTTCTTTTCCTATTTTAATTTCTGAACCTACCTCATCTTTCCAGCATTCATTATGCTAGGCGTCCACTCCCTACCAACCTTCTTGGTGAAACCAAAACCAAGAGGTCATTAAGCACCTCTGCCATTTCCACATTTTGTTATTGTTTTTTGCTCAATAAAGAGGCACACTTACATTTGCTTACACTACATAGAGGCCCAAGGTATTAAGGGTGGTATTGGAGTCTTTTAATCTAAGCAATTTGCTGTGTGTTTACTTTGCAAACAGGGCCTGGCTGTCAAAGGGGAGATCCTGAATCCCCTTATGGAAAGAGGCGAGTGTGGACAGGGAGGAGGGATTTTTTTTCCGAAAGAAGAGGCCTCCAGGAAATAACACAGGTGCCCTGGTGGCCACTCCATCCAAATTAACCAGAACTCTATAGTTCCTGTCTCCTGGCCCCTCTTAAAGCTGCAGGCACCCTGGACAAGCCTTGTGGCAGAAAGCCAGCCTGAGAGCAGCACCTCACCACGCGGCTCTCCCTGCTACAGGCCTTGCCACCCATGGTGGAGCCACAAGCCCCCTGAGACCTCCCTAGCCCTCACAGGGAGCAGCCCTAGGGGTCCCAGGACCCACCCGGGGGACCAAGTGGAGGGCATCCTCCTGGTCCAGAGGGAGATCCTGTCCCTCCTCAAGCTGTGGGGTGAGGAGGAGACATTGCAGGATTTCTGCTCCAAGCAGCACAATGCCGATATTTTTGAGCACATGGCTACCACCCTCCTGCCCCCTGCTATGCCCGTTCCCCCTCTGCCTGCCCCTTATGCAATGCCCATGCCCTCTCCCCACGTGATGCCCATGCATCCTCCCCCTGCCCCTCTGCCATACCTGACCCCGCTCTGGCCCCCCCTCCTGCCCACCTTCCTGTGGTTTTTGTATCTACCCAATCCCAACTCCGACAAAGTCGCCGCACCCAAGGGGGCAAATCTAGCTGCCCCTCTCCCTGCCCACCTTTTTTAATGAAAGATAAATACAGACTTTGTTTTATTCAAAACCAAACAGGTGTCTTTATTCTGAAGTCAGGAAAGGTGCAAAGGGAGGTTTTGTGGTGGGGAAGGGATAGGGCTGCAAGCCAGAGGCCCCTAGTGGGGAGGCCCTCGGGAGAATGACTGGGGTCCTTGAGAGAAACTCTCCCTCACAGACTCCCAGATGCGCACCCCGGTCTGTTGGGCCTGTTGGATGGCAGCTTTCCACGGCTGCTAGAAGGCTCGCTCCCCGCAGCCGGTGTCTGCCCTCCACCCGGGGAGGAAGGCCTCCCCCTTCCTCTCCACAATGTTATGGAGGACACAACATGCCACAATCACCTTGGGAATGTTGTGCTCCCCCACATCGAGGTGGGTCAGCAGGCACCTGAAATGCGCCTTGAAGCAGCCAAAGATGCACATAACCTGGATCCAGGCCCAGTTCAGGTGGGCATTAAATTGGTCCCTGCTGGGCTCCAGATGGCCAGTATAGGGTTTCATAAGCCACGGCATGAGGGGGTAGCCCACATCCCCCATGAGGCACAGTGGCATTTGCACATCCCCAACGGCAAGTTCATGGCAGGTGAACAATGTGCCTGTCTCCAGCTTGCCGTAGAGGCTCAAATTTCTAAAGACATGGGGATCATGTGCCCTGCCCAACCACCCAACAAAAATGTCCGTGAAGTGTCCACGGTGGCCAACCAGGGCCTGCAGCACCATTGAGAAGTAGCCCTTCCTATTAACATACGGGGCCGCTCGATGTTCTGGTGCTCGGATCGGGATGTGGGTCCCATCTATGGCTTCAGCACAGTTCGGGAACCCCAGGGTGGGAAATCCAGCCATGATCGGGTCCAGGTCTCCCAGGCGGATGACCCTCCACAGCAGGATGGAGTTGATGGCCCTCACCACTGCAGAAGGAGACAAACAAACACACAAAACAGAGAATGAGAGAGGGGGTGCCTGAACCCTTGGGAGGTGCCCACCCCCGTCCATTCCCCAAACACCCCAGGAGCCATCCCCTATGAGGCCACCCCTCCTCTGCCCCCCCAGCAGCAGAGCTGTGTGAGAGCAGTATGGCACAACCCCCTAGGGATGGGGCTTCCCCCCACCTCCACCCCACCCCTCATAGCCACCAACTCCTCTTTCCCTAGGGTCCCCCATTTCCAGGACTCCCCCCCTCCCATGCAGAGACTGCAGCCCCAGAGTGCCTTACCTCCATGAGGAGAGCTCTGATGGTGGACTTCCCCATGCTGAACTGGTTGCCCACCGACCGGTAGCTGTCAGAAGTGACAAGTTTCCAGAGGGCGATTGCGACACACTTCTCCAGGGGGTTGGCAGGCCACAGGTGGGTGTCGCGTCTCCAGAGGGCATGGGAAAGCCAGGCACACATCTCCAAAAAGGTGGCCTTCCACATGTGGAAGTTTTGGAGCCACTGCTGGTCATTTCACCACTCCATGACCAGCTGGTCCCACCAGTCAGAACTGGTGACCAGCCTCCAAAAATGCCTCTCCACAGTGGGGTGCAGTTGCCAAAGTGGAGCTCCCGCACCCAGGGAGAGAGTCCCCAGAATGAGCTTGGGGTCAAGTTCAGTCAGGACCAGGAAAGAAGCTGGCACAAAGTGCTGCAGAAACTGCAGCATGGCCGTGTGAGGCCATTGCATGTCCAGGGGCAGCTCCAGCTCCATGGCACCAAGAGAAAAGCTGTGGCATCCAAAAAAGCAGGGCAACCACAGCAGGTACTGCAAGAGCTTTGCTGTCTCTTCAAGAGGTAGGTAAGCATGCAGCGGAAGCAGATAAATGGCTGTCCAGGTGGGTCCCTTTAAGCACGTTTCTCTGCAAGGCTCTGGCACCAGCACTCGGAAGCCACTGGTGACCTAAAGCCCTGGCTGACCTGGTTCTAGGTTGCCTTTTATGTGAGAGAGTGTGGATGCTATCTTTCGGAAAAGCACATAGCTTTTTCAATGAGCTTTTGTGTGTGGACGCTCTCTTTCGGAAGAAGTTTTTTCGGAAGATCTCTTTGCAACTTAGCAAAGTCTTTCTGAATGAAGCCTAAGCATTGCTAGAGCAGTGAATGTTCCATGCACCATCACTGGGGCCAAAAAGAACTGAAGGTGGGGGAGCAAATGGTGCCCTTTACACTACACCGTGAGGGTACCACTGCAGAGGTAGCCAGAGCCACTCCTCTATGGATACCACTGAGGGAAACTTCTGACACTGGTGCACGTGGGAAGCACGCACACCCCTAATATGGAATGGACAGGAGGAAGCACTTGAAGAAGAATCAGTAGTTTCCACAGAGAACATTCCCACTGAGAATGTTTACTGTATGTTGTTGTTTGAAAACAATGGTAGTGCTGGGTGCTGAGGCCTGCTAGAACTCTGGCCCAAAGTAATTTACTGTCATATCACTCTGTGATAATAAGCTACCTTTAGTAACACCACATTTTCTGCCTTTTGTTTCTCTTTCTTCCTCCTTTTTTTTCCTGATTCTCTCTCCCTTTCCTGTTTTTGTGTCACTCATCTTTTTTCCTCTTGGATTTCTCTGCCTGTAACAGCTCTTAATTCCTACTTCGTTTCCCATCTCCATCTGCTAAAATGATCAGCAATGAAGTAATTAATATTGACATTCAGAGTATTATGGTCAGTAGGCTTTTGAGTTAACATCTCAATTAGCTAAATGGGAGACAAACAAGCGCACACCTCATTGTTCGGAGCTGTCCACTTGTAGGAATTTGCAGATAATACTGGGTTGGTTTGCACTCATTTCTTGTTAGGAAAGTTTTCTTGACAGTTATGAAGGCTATAAACCTAGTGGAGGGTTCAAGTGAAAGTTTAGATACTAATCAGAATGCATTATATAGGCCGCAGAAATCTATCCTGTGCGCAGGATACACCTTATGAGTTATTTGACACCAGTGATGTAAAGCTGCTAAACATAAAATATATATGGGGAGAGGGAGAAATCTTCAGCTGAAGTCTCCATGATGGCAACATCAGTGGCAATGTGGTAGCAAGAAAGACCAAGAAATGAGGGGAGGGGGAACAGAATGGCCCCCCCCTCCAAAAAAACCCCTAAAAACACAGCGTATTGAAACTGATGTCAGCACCTTTATCAAAATGTGTGTCTTTGGAACTCATAACATTAAGAAACAGTGACTCTGAATTGGAATGGTCTGTCCACTGCTTCTTGGAACCTGTGCCCAGAGATGAAAGTGGGCCAGTGCAGCCTACTGGTAAGAAAGCGTCGGTCTTGTACACAACCAACACTGAAGTGCTGCCACAGCAGCACTATAAGTACACAGAAGGGAGAGGGAGGAAAGGGTCAGCTACCCCAGGGCCTGGTGCTCCCGGCCACCACTACCGCTGCAGTGGCCAGAGCCCCAGGCATTGGTGCTGACGCTGTGGGTGCTCAGCACCCAAGGGGAAAAAATAGTGGGTGTGGAGCATCCACTGGCACCAAGCTCTTCTCCCCTGCTCCCTTCCCCACCAAGGCTCTTGCACACCAGAAACCCCACACTTACCAACTCCTCCTCTCCCCCCCTCCCTTGGTGCTTCCAAAGCACCATGAACAGCTGATTCGCAGCATTCAAACTCCAGGAGGGTGAGGAAGGGGCAGGGTGCATTTGGGGGAGGGGACAGAAAAAGGGAGCAGGATAGGGGCACGGCTTGGGGCACGGGTGGAGTGAGGGCAGGGCTTGGAGGGGAGGAAGAGCCCCATCCGCAAAATGAAAAATTGGCACCTATTGCTCTGGGCCCTTAAATCACCACTGGAGCCCTGGGCAGTGCTGAAGGGCTGGCTGGGAGAGACTAGCCCCACCTCTTCAGTAGATCCAGAGCCAGGCCCCTGTACTAGTAAGACTTTTAAGTTACTATCACCCCTGCCTGTGCCCCAATATAATGAGTAAGCCTGTGACAACAAATATAGTGAATCCTACGTTAACTTATTTCTCTGCCACGTATAACCAGAGGCAAACTATCTAATAAGAGGTGCTATTCTTGAAATCTAAAACTAATTCCAGCCAGAAAAGAATGTGTGATAAAATGACTATATCAAAATATGTTGTATGCAGTGTTGTAGCTGTGTCAGTTCCAGGACATTAGAGAGGCAAGGTGAGTGCAGCAATATCTTTTATTGGACCAGCTACTATTGCTGACAGAGACAAGGTTTTGAGTTTACACAGAGCTCTTCTTCAGGTCTGTGGGTGAAATTTTCTGCAGAAATTACATATGCATGGAACTATAAAACAAGTACATACAAGATCATAAGAACTATGTTGCCAAAATCTTAATTTACCGGTAGCCTGATTGAGTAGCAGGATGGACATTGGTTTCAGCTGATCTGAAGAGGACACAGCAACAAATGACTAGAGATCAAACACATTTCAATGTCTTTCCTATGAACATTTTAGAAAAAAAGGTTGCAGTGTTGAAGCAGTCACTAATCCAACAGGGTGTCTCTTAGAACTCTTTAACTGATACACAATTTCTGTCCTGATGTGACACCAGTTTGTGTTTGGGTAGCTGAAGTCACCCATTCCTGTTCAAATTAATATCATTTATGCATGGGCATAGCTGCCTAACAAATCTGAACAGCAGAGAATTCTAATTCTAGCCCCCAATCACACTGATGGGAGTCAAGAGCAGGATTTACTTCTATCAGTTAAGAAGGGGAAAATAAGCAAAAAAACAAATTACAACCACCATCTCTGTCCACGGTGCTCAACTCAAATCTTGTTTGCTGCACTGGATAGTTTTCTTTTTAAAACTGATATTAAATTAATGGACATCATTGAGCTGATGGAACTGTCCACAACTTTTTTGACATTTGCTACACTGGACAGGCTTGCTCAGAATTGCACAATTCAGTTATTCGCAAAGTTGCAATCATTTCAGTTCTGCCCATGTGGTGAGACAGTTTACCTCCAAAAAGAAAGACAGAGAGAGAGAGAGAGAGAGAGAGAGAGAGAGAGAGAGAGAGACTTGTGTTGATAGGAGTAATCTAAACTGCCTGCTCGCTATACTTGTAGACTTTTTGCAATTAACAGGCATAAGGTTAGTTTTACCTACTGAAAAGTCTACAAATTAATATATTTTCCTCCAGTTTAATGTGAGGGTGGCAATTAATTAAGAAACACTGTTAAAGAGTAAAGCCTAGCTAACATCTGAATTATGACAACTGCACCTGAAATAGTCAACCATCTTGAGGAAGCTGTTAATTGATTTGGTAGGATGAACATTCATTTATACACCTCTCCTCCAACTCATTTTTGCCATGTTCATTAGCTATTCTTTATGATCTTAAAGAAAAACATTCTGTCCCTTTCTCTCCCATCAGCTAAAGTGATCCTGCATGTTACATTTCCTTTATTCAGTAACTGGCAATCATGAAAAAATGAAACAGAAATATTGTCCATAGAGGTTGTGGGTGTGCTAGACAATTTATCACATCTTCAAAGCTCTTCACAAACATTAATTAATACCCACACCGCACTGTGAAGCAGGTAAGCATTGGTTACTCAATTTTTTGGACAAGAAAACTGAGATACAAAGAGGCTAACACTAAAATTATCGAAAGGATCCATTAGTTTTGGGTGTCTCGTAACATGGTATCTAACTTGATCAAGAGGACTAGAATTTTCAGAGGTTTTGAGCAACCTCTTGACTAGCTCCCATTGACTTTAACTGGAATTGCGAATGTTCAGCATCTTTAAAATTGGATTCAAGTGGGCCATAGGAGTCTAGAGTTAGGCATCCAAATCAAAGGATGCTTTTGACAATTTTAGCTAAGGCCATAGTGCAAGTCTATGTCAACATTAAAACTGGAGACAGTTTGTCTCCTACTCCAGAGTTGTGACCCCATTAGACCTTTCTTATGGCACACAAACATTGTTCAACAAAAGATTCAAATGTCCATACAAATTCAAGACATGGTGTCATAACTGAAAAATATGCAGAAGAGATTAAATTGACCACATTTTATTACAGAAGAAAAATACATTTTCAAAATACAAGTACTTACGATTAGTCTCCTTATTTAGGCACCTGAATTTCAAAACTATTACATATCCAGGACCTCGCGAATCAGTCCTGTTATTAGGTATATAATTTTGAATTTAGTAGCCTAACTTTATGCACGCATTTTTCAAAATCTTGGCTTAGGCATTGCCATTTGTGTAACCTTTTTGAGACCCTATGATAAAAAAAATCAATTTTACAAAAGACTAATTTTGCAAATTTAGACTACAAAGGTTTTGCATATAAACTAGTTTAGGATATTGGAAAGCATGGACTCTGTGTTGAGGCCACATGTTTACCACATACCTTAATGTCTTCTGTCACAAAAAATACAATGTAGTTGAATTACAGTTGATTGCTGGAGATGTCATTTTCCATTAACTAAAGAAAGAACTCACTAGAAGATACTGCCTTATGCCCACATATTTCTGTTGGAGAGCTCTTAACCCCTTGGTGATAGGAGTCAGGACTTATCAACCCAAAGCGCTCATGCAAAATACATTAGTACCTAATGGCAGGAGATCTGGATCAGTCAGCAGCAAGGGAGTTAATTTACTAACACATCTTCTCATCAGTGACCTAACAGTGCCATTCTGAAAAGGCAGCTCGTCAAACAGGTGAGTTGGCAAGGCACCAGCAGTGAAAAGAGATGGTGGAAAAAGGAATGCTGGAAGATCAACAGCTGTCAGCATTCTTAGTAGCGATGAAGCCAGGCAGCCTTGGGGAAGGGTTTGCCAAATGGGATATAGGAGGGAGAGAAGAGGTAGGCTTGTAAGGTAAAGAGTGGTGGCTGGAAGTAGGAAGAATGATAGGCATAGGGGATGGGGAAAGGAGAGAGATGGCAGAGGAAAACTGGTTCAATTAAAAGAAAGAAGCACTTATGCAGTGAATCCTTGGGTCACCACACTGAAACAATCAGTTAGCTCTTGTTGGTTTAATCTGTCTCTCCCTGGGAAGGCAGGTGAGTTGGTGCTGAAGAAGCAGGGTGTGTTAGGAGGCTGAGCAGTGCAGTAGGGAAGAATTCTGAGTCTGGGAATAGGGACTAGGATTATGGTCATTTACTGCAGAACACGGGGAGATATTCAGGGAGGCAAGTCATGGGGGGTGGAGATGGGATCGGAGACAAAGCTGAGTTGGTGGGGAGGAAAGTTGGTGCTGTAAATAGTGCCAGCAATTTTTCCCTGAAACAACACCTGCTCTGCAAAGGAGAATGGCAGCAGCACAAGTGATAAGCATACCATCCACCTTCTACAGGCATTCCAGTTTTTGCAACTTTAAATATTAGCCTTGCACACACTGGAAGCAGAATAATGCTAGCTGCCCCTGCATTTAAACATGTATACTGTTGCCAGCAGGGTATTCCACAAATTTCTCTGGCCTGCAGGGACAAATACTTTCCCTTTTGGAGAATGGTGCTGTAGAGTCCATTCCTTATGTGCTATACAGCATGGATTTGCAAAGAAAAACACCGAAGAGAATTCAGGTCAGAGAAACCAGGCAAGGATGGTGTTTGAGCACTCAACTCTGAATGAAACAATGACCACCTCAGGTAGAGTGTGGGGACGGAAGTTAAAGAGCCACATGTAGTTCTTGCTAGCGTGATTCTGATTGAGCATGGAAAGATCACTGTTAACTGAGAATAACAGTCCCACTGACATGCAGCGTTGGGAAGAGAAACACGACCATTTTATGGGTTTGTTTTTTCTCTTATAAATGGACTCTACTGTTCACAATGCATTCCCAAACTGCAAAGCCCTATTCATTAATTGCTTTAACTTCGCAAACACTTTCCCCTTTAATAAAAACTGACAAACAAAAACAAGCACAGCCAGCCATATGGATCTCTTAAAAAATGGACGGAAAAGGAAACCAGAAAAGAGTTTCTCTGGAAAACCAAAGCTGAATGTTGGAAATCTAATTAGCACAGATTTGTACTACTTATCAATCATGTTCATGTTTAAAGATTATTCTTTCTTACCATAATGCTTGCCAGAGTAATAACAACTCATCCACGAATTACCCTTTTTTAAATTTTTTAATCACTTGTTCCATTAACTTGTTTTGGCTTTTTCTAAAGACATTCCCTTGTGTACTGTAAAAGAACCTTTCTATAGAAAACGAATATTTTATTTTGTAAGGAACTAATTACTGGATAGGAAAAAATAAACAAACAAAAGCCTCTTTGGATCAGTTATGTAGCTTAAAATATCAGAACTCCATGAATTTATTTGTTAAACATGAACTGTAGTTTCTGACATGTTTTCAACTCATTAAAGTTCCTTTTAATTCCACACATAGATACCCAATTCTTTCCTTATGAACCCACCAACAAGACATGCAGTGACAGGACCTTTCTAAGAATCACATTAAGTCATAAATAAATATTTTATTTCAAGAATGGTAATCTCTGAGTGGCTATCTTGTATTTCACTGAAAAAGGAGGAGAAGCAGCAGTACTTGAGTTACATGTGCACTACAATATTAATCACAAACATACATTCACAATACCAGAATATTCTCATGACTGTTTTTTAAATAGCAGGGTTGGCCTTACCATGAGGCGAACTGAGGCGGCTGCCTCAGGTGCCAGACTATGGGGCGGGGGCGCTACTAGGACCCAGAGTACAGAAAATTGTGTCTGCTGCTGGTGCATATGTATTCTCTCTGCTCTAAACACACAGAGATGGTGGAGTGCTGTGCTGGAGGAAGGAGGGCACAAGAGACATAACAGGCAGACAGGAGAAAAGGTGGCATGGGGGCGTCATTTGAGCTCCCCGCCTCAGGCGCCAAAATGTTGTGGGCTGGCCCTGGCTGCTTGGACTTCTAGTAAAAAATGTTTCATTCATTTTAATAGGAATTCTGAGTCTAAATTCCCAGGCATTGCTCGGAAAATGTAGCCACTCAAATAATGGATGAAATTGATCCTTGTGCAGTTGGCCAGCACAAGACTTATGCCCCACTTAAGTCTTACTTAAACCCTTAAAATAGGGCTTACACAGAACTCAGGTGGTGTCCAGAACTTGTGTTGGTCCTTTGCACAGGGGAATTTTAACCATTAAGAGAAATTGAGTTTTTAACTCTTTTCATTGTGACTTGAGAAAATGACACAGAAAATCATTTCAACTCTAAGATTAATGAATAAATCAAGACTCCTGCAAGGGTACGAGTACAGGGTGGAGATTTAGAATTCAGTCCTGTAACTCAGATGAACTGAAGCCACTATCAAGTCAATGGGAGCTGTACATGCAGAGTTCATACAGGACTAGACCCTTAGTCAGTCTTAATCCTAAAATTTCTTGTTTGGGAGTCTGATTATGGCAACCTGATTTATGTTTTCTGAATGTGGCACCAAATTGTTAACTGGTGTAAACCTGCATAGCTCCACTGAGTTCAATGGTGATATAGATTTTTCTCATTTTTCTATGTCATTCAGTGGTACAAAAGCAAACCAGCATGTAAGCAATTTCATTTTTAGACTATGACCCTGTAACATTTTGTTTGTTTGTTTGGCACTATTATAAGGATGTTATGAAAAAATGCTACCTCATTTTGTGGAATGAGCAATTGTGGATGCACTGCAGATAGTTTTCACCTCGGGAATGCAAGTTGTTCGTAACTCTGAACAAAACATTAAGGCTGTTCATCCAAAAGTTTAGAATGGAACATTGACTTAATACAGCTTTGAAACTTTACTATGAAGAAGAAAAATGCTGGTTTTAGCCATCTTAAAACCAAACCAAACAACCACAGAAGCAGTTTCCTTACCTTGTCCAATATTTTTTAAACTTTCCCTTTGTTTAGTAGTTTATGTTTAACACAGTACTGTAATGCATTTACTTTTTTTGTTTGTTTCTGCTGCTGCCTGATTGCAAATGAGATGTGTGGTTGACTGGTCTGTTCATAACTCTGAGGTTCTACAGTAGTAAATAGACTAGCTATGTGCATTGCAAAAATAAGGATAGATGCTAAGAAGAAACTAAGTGCTGAGTGCATTATCAGTAAGGCTAAGATTTTGTCAGAAATACTTTTAATAAAAATTACAGACATGACAGGGGCAGTGAAGAAAAATTCAGAGACTGTGACCCGTCTGTGACTTTTACTAAAAATATCTGTAACAGAATGGGGATCTGCAGTAGAGCAGTTGCACAGAGCAAGGGGCTCCCACTGCAGATTGGGGTTGAAGAGTTTCAGAGTCCTCACAGCCAACAGCTGGGAGCTTCAGGACCCATGGCTCCTGCAACAGCTAGGGTTTGCGGGGTACCGCTGCCACCTGCAGCTTTGGGAGGCCTCCGCACCTTTGGGGGCTGGGAGCTCCAGGGTCACCAGACGCAGCACAGGTGTGCAGCTCCCAGGCCCCATGGGCAGCAGAGGACCCTGCAGCCCCGGAGCACCACAAGCTCAAGGCATGGAATTTGCTGGCAGTCATGGATTCCTCAACCTCCATGACTAAATTGTAACTTTAATGATCAGTATTTGCATTCCAGTAACGCTTAAAAGCCTCAGTCAGCAAGTGGGACCCTCTTGCACTAGGCATTGTACACATATAAAATGAAAACATCCATTCCCAGAGTAACTTACCAGTCTAAGGTCCTGAATGTTTAAAATCTCATGAATGACCTAAACTTTATGCACAAGAGTAGTACTGTTGACTTCAAAGGGTATGTCTACACGACATGGCTCCATCGACGGAGCCATGCAGATTACCTTTGTAGACATAGGAAAATGAAGCGGCGATTTGAATAATCGCCGCTTCATTTAAATTAAAATGGCTGCCGGGCTGTGCCGATCAGCTGTTTGTCGGCACAGCGTTGTAGTCTGGACGCTCCGCGGTCGACATCAAAGGCATTTGTCGACCTCCCCGGTATGCCTCGTGGGATGAGGTTTACCGGGGAGGTCGACAAATGCCTTTGATGTCGACCGCGGAGCGTCCAGACTACAACGCTGTGCCGACAAACAGCTGATCGGCACAGCCCGGCAGCCCTTTTAATTTAAATGAAGCGGCGATTATTTAAATAGCCGCTTCATTTTCCTATGTCTACAAAGGTAATCTGCATGGCTCCGTCGACGGAGCCATGTAGTGTAGACATATCCAATAAGACTACTCATGTGAGTAAAGTCATGTCTTTGCTGGATTGGGGCCTAGCAAAACCTCTTTGAAATTATTGAGCTGAAGTTAGATATTTTTTAATCTTTTTGCAAAAGTAGTGCTTCTAAAAGGTGTTTGGAGACTAATGTTAATGGAAATTCTACTGGACAGGTACAGGATATTAGCGGCACTTGCATCCTTGTTCAACCCTGCTAACCTGGCTCAAAACTGAGCTGGAAAAGGTAAGAGAATAGTTCATACTCTGTCCACATTCATAGCCTCTCTCTTAAGAATGTCCACAGGCTTGCCAATAAGTACAATTCAACAGTGTGGTTTTTTTGGACATGGTATCAAACAGAATTTACTCTCGATGCAATGGGACATTTGAAATATATTAATACCAGCTTCCATTCATTATAAACTGTCCTAATCCTACCACTTTCAAGTGTACAATCTCTATTAGGTTCCTCAGCCCATTAGTCAGGAGTTACATTAACGAAATAAATAAAATTGGTGAGCTCATCACACAATCTAGAAGAAAGAGGCAATTGCTCAGCTTTAGCTGCATTATTACTGAGATAGACAGCAGACCACATGTTGGAAGGGTTTTATATATGTAAAAATGTTGTAAAGACAAGCTAAAAAAGGATTATAAGTAAGCAATAATGGAATGTACCATCATTCACTCTTAGGTTACATGTATATTCTGAGCAGCAGGAGTAAATTCCTAACTTCAGGAGACAAACCCATGCTAGCTCTGACTGAGCTAGTGTGCTTAAAAAAAAAAAGTATCGTCAAAACAGCCTGAGCAGTAGGAGGTACCCTCAATACAATCCTAGCATCTTGGATAGATATGTACTCAGAGCAGCTAACCTTTCCAGCCAATCATGCCACTGTGGCTACACTCTATATTTAACTTGTTAGTTCAGAGTTGGCGAGGGTATTTCTCCTCAAGCTTGAAATCACACCTCCAGTTTGAAGTGTCATCTGCTTAGAAATGGGGTCGAAATACATGAAAATTCTAGAGTGAGAAGTAGGAGTTCATCAGCATCTACGGGCAATTCATAGTCAATGGAGAAATTTGCCATGACAGCTACTCCAGAGTGATATTACGCCTCTGAGTAGGAGTTCTAATTCCAATCTAGAAGGAAAAGGAAGGGAAAGCTGGAGGCAGCTTCCTCCAAAGCCCCTTCACACAATAAAGGCAGAGGTATTCAGGCTACAGGAAGTATATCTAGTCATTGGTTTATTCATCCTTTGGTCCTGCTGGGATAAGTCTAGCACAGGTGGCCATCTGCACTCCTGTGTCAGCAGTACTCAGAACCCCTTCAGTCCCGCTTTCCATTCTGCCTCCTCTGGCTAATCCCATTGCAGTCCAAATAAATTCCAGTCATTCCGGTCCAATGTTCTCAAAGCTCCCGCTTTATATAATAGGACATTACTGAGACACAGGAAAGGTCCACAACATTCTCCTTCAGTCCCCAGCATGGAGATCAGATTCAGCTCTTTCAATAATGACAAATGCAAAGTCATGGTCATTAGGTGAGCCAAACTGAATGATTTTCACAAATGTGAGAGAGGCTACAAGTTTATAAATGGGCTTTTATGGTCCCAAAATAAACACATTATATTACAAGTGGTAACTGCAGAAGGCAACGAGTCCATTGAATTCAGTGGGCTGAATCAGACTTTAGATGTCCACAACATAGATCTACAATTACGACAAAAAAAAGGACAGACAAATAGACTTTGCAGGTATTTAGGCCAGAATTCAGCAAAGTACTTAAACATGTGCTTGAAGTTTTAAGCCTGGGGTTAAAGCAGGGAAAGGAATAAATTTTGGATAGGGGGACACTCCAAGAATTTGGTAAGTGGTCATGGGATGTATGTTTATACAATATTAATGGAGGGTATGCGGGGTCTGGGATGGAACTGGGTCCAGAAGGGAGCTCAGCAGGGGACTGTGGTTCAGGAGGTGGTGTGGGGTGTAGCGGGGAGTTTGGATGAAGGAGGAGGTTGTGACCTGGATTAAGAGGTTGAGGTCAGGAGGGGTGGGGTGCCAGGTACAATATCTGGCCAGGAGGCACTTACCGTAAGTGGCTCCCAGCTGGCAGCCCAGTGGGACCCTCTGGCAGGCTCCCTGCCTGCCGCAGTCATACACACTGCTCAAAGTGGCGAGATGCTGAGGCCAGAGTGTGTGTCTGCACAGCACGCCCCTTGGGGAAGACAGAGGGAGAGACCACCCTCCTCCCAAAGAGCATGCTGCACAGAGATACACCTGCACAGTGCTGACCCCTGCAGCCAGCTGCTTTGCACAGCATGTACGGCAGTGACAGCCAGGGAGCCTGCCCAAGGTTCCTGCTAGATCATGGCAGGCCGGATCTGGCCCAGGGGCCATATTTTTCCCTCCGCTAGGTTAAGGGCTTTGGTGAGTAGAGCAGGACTTAAGCAAATGCCTCAGTACTTTGCTAAATTGGGGCCTGAGTTGTGACATCTCAGGTACCCTAAAACAAAACAGCTTTGCATTGTTTGGTTTTTATCACCGCTAAACAATATCTTCTCAGTTGCAAATAAGCTAATAAATGCAGAAGCATGCTACTGTACCAACAAAAGGCACCATCACTTCCTTTAGTTTAACTGCATACCGAAAACGCTGCATCAATATTTTGCTCTGTGTTAGATATGTATGGCACCATGATTTAAACAGGCTTTCCTTTTTTTTAAAGATACATTAATAGTAATAATGCTAAAATTGTAAGACCGACTAGTATTATATTTAATTATCCTTCTATAATTAGAGTGACTAAACACAGCATAACAGACCATAAAGACAGATAAAACATTATGGCTCCAAAACTTTTTTTAAATGACCATAAAATGACTGTATAGCCCAAGGTGACAAAATTAACATCACAAGCTTGATTTTATGGGCTTCTCTGATGCCTCTTCCCCATCTAACAGTGTCATGTGCAATGGCAGTAGAATTTCTTCAAAGCAGCAGAGAAAATGAGTATTAAGTATAAAAAAATGTTGCAACATGAGAGTGAGGTCAGCTTAGTCCACGGTACGAACTCAGAATATTTCTCTCTTCAGTGCTTCAGGCATGTGCCAATATAATATATTAGAACTTCTGAGCTCTCAACACACAACGGGTAATATTTGTTTCCTCTCATTTCCCTTTGATTTTGCAAGAACACCATAAGATTTTGCAGGGGGAAAGCAAGAAATCAGCACCCAAGAGCAGTCACATCTATTTTCTGAGTAATGGTCTAACAAGAGATCCAAGGATTTTCATACTGGGTGACCAGTGCTATTATAAAGATTAAAGAACATGACAAAATCCCAAGAAAAATTCTTACTAAGAGTTAATATTATGCCAAAAAAACTAATATTGGAAATCTACAAGGTCTTCAAAAATATAAAGGACTGGATTAAAGGGAATTTGATTTAACAAAAAATATTAGAGATTCTTCTGACCTGAAGACAGGATAAATTCATTTTCAGAAATATTTTCTTGATTCTTTGAATTATATGTTTAATTAGTTTTATTACACATAATTACTGAAATGTATCATAATTATTTGACACATTTCAAGAAATATGGTCTCACTTCATTTAATTACATGACTAATTAACTATGGTACATAATTGCTAAACTTCAACAAGACTGCTTTTTATATTGGTACCCAAAATTTAACAGACAGGGACCCCCCCTGAAAACTCTAGGGAACATGACTATTTTTACTCAAGCAAGTAGCCCTGGAAAAGCCATATGTATAAGTTGGGCAGGGCCAAGTTCACAATGTACAGCAAGCTTGTGTATATTTTTAATGTGTTTGTGTGTGTTATATTTGCTCTATTACTCAGGGTTTGGAGAAAGAAAAACGGAAATAAATGGGTTGGGTTTGTTTTTTGGTTTTTTTTGTTTGTTTTGGGGGTTTGTTTGTTTGTTTGTTTGCAAAATTGATGCTGCTTCATACAATCGTAGAATGCTAGAGCTGAAAGGAACCTCGAGAGATCACCCTGTCCTCATGACAGGACCAAGCACCATCTAGATCATCCCTGACAGGTGTCTGTCTAACCTGCTCTTAAATATTTCCAGTGATGGAGATTCCACAACCTTCCCTAGGCAATTTATTCCAGTGTTTAACCACCCTGACAGTTAAGAAGTTTTTCCTAATGTCCAACCTAAACCTCCCTTGCTGCAGTTTAAGCCCACTGCTTCTTGTCCTATCCTCAGAGGCCAAGGAGAACAATTTTTCTCCCTTCTCCTTGTAACAACACCCTTTTAGATACTTCAAAACAGCTATCATGTCCCCTCTCAGTCTTTTCTAAACTAAACAAGCCCAGTTCTTTCAGCCTTGCCTCATAGCTCATGTTTTCTAGACCTTTAATAATTTTTGTTGCTCTTCTCTGGACCTTCTGCTTTGTTACATACATGTCATTACCATAAAAGTCAACGTGTAGTTGGAAGACGTTAGCCAGCCGCTATGTCATTTTTATTGAACCACTTCCTTAATCTGGCAGTCAGAAACATAAAAAAAAAAAATACAGCCTTAAAAGCTGCTGGTGTAGGCCTGGGGCAGCCACAACACAGAGGTCAGAGGTAGGGTTGCTAGTTTTCTGGTTTTCCACTGGAACACTCAATTGAAAAGGGACCCTAGCAATTCTGGTCAGCACTGCTGGCCCAGCTATTAGAAGTCTGGTTGACACTGGGGATGTAAAATCCTAATCAGCTAGAGCAACTCCGAGTCCCCAGGGATCCTGCCCCCAACCCCAAAGTAGGGCTTGCTGCCAGCTCCCAGCCCAGTGCTGGGGCTGCCGACAGCCCTGGTTCCTAGCCCCAGCTCCCAGCCCCTGCTAGGATCAGCCCCTCTTTGCGGGGCACTTAGGCCTGCTGTGGACAGGGGCTACTCCAGATGAGAGTAGCCCCTTTTTACGGCAGCTCCCTGAAAAGCTGGAGCAGACCCCGGCCATGAAACTAGTAAGCACTACCCATTGAGGGTGATGCTTACTAGTTAACTGGTTAACCTTTCACATCCCTAGTTGGCGCAGGGCTGGCAGGCTCCCTACCTGGCTTTGCACAGCTCCCCAGAAATGGCAACATGTTTCTTGGCTCCTAGGTAGAATAATGGTTATAGGGGCTCTTTGCGCTGCCCTTATCCTGTACACCAGCCCCATCGCTCCCATTGGCTAGAAACGCCAGCCAATGGGAACTGCAGGAGCAGCATCTGTGGGTGGAGGCAGTGCACAGACCACCTGGCTTCACCTCTGTCTAAGAGCTAAGGGACACATTGCCTCTTGTGGGGAGCCATCCAAGGTGAATACCATCCATAGCCCACATGTTGCCCCCCTCTTGCACTCCAACCTCCAACCCTGAGCTCCCCCCCAGCTTCCCAAACTTCTTTCCAGAGCTTGAACCCCCTCCTAAGGTCTAACTCCCTGGCCCACCTCAAACCCCCCTCCTGTATTCCAAACTTCTTGGCCTCCTCCTGGAGCTCCCTCCTGTACCTCTAACCCCTTACCCCCAGCCCTATTCCAGAGCCTACATCCCTAGCTGCAGCCCTCACCATTCTGCACCTCAACCTCCTTACTCCAGCCTGCATCTCCTTCCTGCACTTTGAACCCCTCCTTTCTAGTCCCGTCTGAAAATGATACATACGCCCTCACCCAGAGCCCCACATCCCCTCCATACCCAACCCCCTGCCTGAGCCCCCACACTCCAAACCCTCGTCCTCAGCCTGAAACCTCTTCCTGCACCCAAACCTCTCACCTCTGCCCCCACTCCAGTGCTTGCACCCCTTCCCAGAACCCGTACCCCCTCCAACACTCTGAACCTTTGCCTCAGTCCAGAGCCCCCGCTAACACATAGGACCCATTGGCCCACCCTGAGCTCAGACCCCCCCCCCCCATGCATCCCAAACCCCACACCCTCAGCCAAAACCCTCATCCCTTTTTGCACCCCAAGCCTCTGCCCTAGCCCTGTGAAAATGAATGAGTCAATGAAGGTAGTGGAGGGTGAGCGACAGAGGGAGGAGGGATGTGTGAAAGGGGGTGAGGCCTCAGAGAAGGGGCAATGCGGGGGTCTTGGGCAGGGGCAGGGCAAGGCATTCCATTTTGTGCCATTAGAAATTTAGCAACCCTTGTCAGAGGCAGCATAATCGGAGCACACTATATACCAATGATCTCAGACTGTCAGAATGGCTTGCAGGAGCCCACTCCAGCAGGGATAAATTAAAAGTAGCCCTTTGTCTTGTCTAACTTATGCTAGGGATCAAACCATCCTCCAGTTTTCCCAGAATTTAATGGGGTGGACAGAAAAGTGACATAGCAGCATCTCTGCTAACCTGTCCGGTGCATCAAGCAGCTCTTTTACACATAAGGATGCAACTCACTAACTGGGCACATATGCAGTTTAGGCACATGAAGACACCTGTCAAAAATCAGAGCATGTTAGCAAAACTACTGGGGATTTTTTGTTCTTACCTTTAGGATATTAATTCCTCACATAATGAAGGGAGTGTAAATGAAAAATGGTACATACAACATTACGTTCCTCAGTAGATACAAAAATGTGTGTTATGGAGGTTTCACATGAATACCAAATAATCAAGCCTGACCTACAAGGAGATTTTTCTAACACAAGGATTAGTTAAACAATTCCAAGTGTTAGCAATTTAGGAAATTAGGTTGTCTTTATTTGTGATACTTTTAATATGAATTGATCGTCTATGTTTGTAACGTGTTCACGAATTGTTTTGCAAAATTGTCTCATCAGAACTGAAAATGCATAAACACATCCAGCCCTCAATCAACAAAATGTAGTCCTGCATTTCAGAAGAAAATAGAAGTCATTTATTAGAAATATCCTTCCACTTTTCACTAGGTTTATGGAATTATTTAATATCTGGCACACAATCTTAGGATTTCAGTTGCATGCTAGACACTCCTAATCCAACTAGCTCTGCCAAGAATCGAACCAAAGTCTGTCTAATGCAGTAGGATCTATAAGCCAGTCCCAAATGACACTTTAAAAAAAATCAATCTTTTTTTTAATCCCCATTTTCCCCTAAATAACAAACTACTGATTTCTTTACAAACTCATTAGGTGCCTATTCTGTAGGCCATCCCGTGTTGCTGATTAGTGAGCAAGATAAGCAGCCAGGTATGGGGAGTTGTACAGCTGGGATCAGCGTCTGGCTGTCTGTGACCAGGGGCTATATTCATCAGTTCTTTATCAAGTGAATCAACACACTGATACATTTTTACTGCCCCTGTGCACCTATATAGCAAAGCATCATTGAGAGGGAAGTGCAAATCTTTACTTGTGATCCATGCTCTGAAACAGGGGCATTGGAACAATTTTTGTACTGAATGTGTTGAGAGCCATTGAACTGAAATGTAAACCCACTCTATGATGTAAACCACTTCAAGCCAGTGGGTGCTGCAGCACCCCCAACACTTCTAGTAATAGCACTTAAGCTGTGAACTCTCTCCTGAACTTAGGCACCTAAGGCTTTCTTGTTAAAAAAAAACCCACACTACATGCAGGGGAGAGGTGGTTGTGGTGCTGCTTCCTCCTTTCTCCCCCTCCTAAAAATGTCTAGAGTACTTACCTGGCATGTGGAAGACCCAGAGCTCAAATTCCTGGCTCAATGACTATTTATACAAAATGCAACTGCTTCCACAGATGAGACAGACCCATCCTAGAATACCCCCTAGTCCCATGAGAGTGCTATCGTAAGTCGTCAGAAACAGGGGTTCAAATCTCTGCTTCAGAGCATACAGAAGATATGAACCTGGGTCTCCCACAGCCTGCATGAGTGCTCTAACCAGTGAGCTAAAGATGATAAGGGACATGGGACCACCACCATTTCCTCCTCCACCTGGGTTCCCTGTAAAGCCCACTCTGATAGGTAGCCTCTGAGAACACCTACTGGATCAGGTGAGAATTAGGAGATCTGAGGATCCCAGTCAAGTTCCAGATGCCAAGATTCGAGTAGCTGTGCAAAGCTAATGATCACTGGCAGAACTTTAGACACCCAAGGAACTTTATCAATGGAAACACAGGCACAGAGGGACTTTAGATGTCTACATGGTTAGGTGACAAGTTGAGCAGGGCTCTGAGAATCTGATTTTTAGATTTAGGGAATGATGATAGTTAACAAAAGCAACAGTTCAACTCCTAAATGCCTTTGTGGATCCAGATCTATGTCTTTGCATACATGGTTACAGTGGCTTAGGGGAACAGCAGTACATTTCTATTTAGTGCCCTAGATCCTGGCACCATGTTCCTTAGATCCTGACACCAACAGTCTTCCTTCTTTCTACATGCTGAACAAGTTTAGGGCACCTGAACATAAATGATTCTTCCTACAAAAAAAAAACCCCACCCAACACTTCAGATAAATATTTGCAAACACTTTAAAATAAATGCATCCTTTATTACTACTGAATTACAATGGAAATCCCATAGAAGTACTTCTGACACAAAACCAGCCCTCATGATTAATGTTAACAAAACATTCAATACAATAATAATGTGCCATAATGATGTTGGCTGTTATTTTATAGTGTTACTAAACAGTCAATTGTTCTGAAAACAGAGCTAGGCCTTATTGCGGGATTTAGATTTAAAAAGCACATAACACTTCAGATACTACAGTATATGAATCATAGCAAATAAGCCCAACAAATGTTTACAGAGGCACAAACAAAGAAGATCTGCAGAAGGAATCAGTTTATCATAAACAATGCAAATATTTACTCTATTATTTAATGTGTGCCCAGCATGTCTGTCCTTAAAGTAGCATTAGCTGACATCAGGCACATGCCATATGTGCAAATAATTAATTCAAATTATGTTTTCTTCCAGCGTGTTGTCTCAGAAATTAGATGAATTAATGTAAAGATATATTCAGCCACAAATACTGAGATGATCTCTCTATGCAACAATCTAGCCACGTTTGCCTTTATGACTTCATAGTTTTTCATACTTCATCCTCATTGTTATTCCAGTGCCAAGGGCTGATGGTATTTGAAATGCTCCTACAGCATTCCTTATGTAATCACTGGGATGACTAACACAGCGATTAAAATCCTGACTTGGCTAAAGATTTTCTTCAAATAGCAAAATCTTAAGAATAAGTCCATCCTCTTTAAGCCAAAAAAAATAGCATTAATGTGCTTCCAATATATACTGTAGATCTATCGTTACAGGTTCCCAGAATGGAGAGAGAGATCAATTATCCTTATATCTTTTGGTGTTTTTCAGTTAAGAGGCTGGTAGATTATTTATAATAAGGATACACGTAGTCTACGAAGGAATTCCTGTCAGCAATTATACTGTACCTTACCTCAGTGAGTTACTGCATTGTAAAGTTCTGTTTGTATGGCCTTTCAAAAGGCAATTCTCCTAACAAAAAAGTTATGCTCAGATACAAAGTGGTACATAAAAAACTTATAAGCACCTAATAAATCTTGAAGGCCATACGTTCTTATTACACCATTCTATAAACCTCTATTCATATAGTACTGCAATATCAGCAAGATGCTATTTTACTTCTGTGCTCTCCACTGCATACATTTTGTATGGTCTGCTCTTCATATCTATAGACATACCACTCTTTCCTTCAGCTATATAACTCTTGGGTGGGGGAGGGAGGCTTCTGAAAAAAGAACAAATCCTCAATCCCGAAATTAATTTAAGAATCCCCATTTGCAGCTGTTGCAATATTTCCATTCCATGCAACTTTTGTGCTAACTCACTGAGGTTACCAAAGTTATTTCCACTGAAGAAATAAATCCCATGGAATTTTACATTTTCTGCAAGGTTTTTCCTGCAAGATTTTTTTGCCACACATCAGGCCCAAGATTTGGCTGGGTATGATGATGGAACCTTAGGTCAAGGTATTTACATGCCTAAAGATGCAGATAGACATCTTAAAACCAAAGAATTGTTTAGAACAGTGAAAGGCAGTATGCCTAAAAAGAATAGTATGAAATTCAATAAAAGCATCATTGCGTAGGATGGTTAGAGAGAGTCTGTCCAAAGCAATAAAGAATGTACTGCAGGGCAATATCCTGGACCTGATTAGATAACACATTGAACAACCAATATAGGTTGTAATTTGTCTACACTTACCAATTTAGAGCAGCATGGCTATACCGATACAGCTGTGCCACTGTAAGAGGGCTCATGTAGCTGTGTTATGTCCATGGGAGAGGGCTCCCGCATTGACATAATAAAACCAGCTCTTTTTTTTTGCAGAATAGCATTTCCCAATGACACAGTGCTGGGCAGACAAGCAGTTGTGCAGGCAAAACTTACACTGCTTAAGGAGGTGTTTTTTTCACACTTCTGAGCAACAAAAGTTTTGCTGACATAAGTGCTAGCGTAGACATGGCCCAACACAGGCCCAGTACTTGTAAACCACTTCACTGGAACCTTTTGTTTGACCATATTTTCTCCCCACTCTGTACATACAAACAGTGGATTACACAAGCTATAAATCTCCTTACAAAGAATAAACAACAATATGAAGGAATAATGCCAAGGATATAAGTAACTCCGCTTTTATCATACAGCACCAGTATTTAAAAATGGTGTCAGCTTTGTATTGTTTGGGTAATTCTGCCTAGACTAATCCAACATAACCCTTTTGTATATATTAAAAAACAAAAAACAACAGTGGTCTTTTACATCTATGTAATCCCAATGACTGGAGGCATTTTCTGATGCCTGTCAGTTCATGGAATACAGACTGTTTCTTCATATTCTTTTTCTTCATGAGCTTAAGCTCTAACCGTGTTATTAACTATTCTTTAACCATCAAACATGGACTATGAGATAAGGAGCCACAACCGTGGTAATCTCCTACTCGGCAAAGCATCTCAGATTGTGAAATAGATTTTGATAGACCAAATGCAATGCAGCCATGCTCTGTGACTGCAGCAGGAAGGCATTTTGAGATAACTGACTGCCTGGGATATGCTGAGCTTTGCACCATGGCAATGAAAAGCCATGTATGTAGGGTCACTCTCAAGGTTGGTATTTTCTAAAAGTGACTTTTATTTGTGGGCTAGTGTCAGTTTTCAAAAGGCCAGTTAATGCTAACATATGTTCTTCTAAAACAAATACCTTAGTGCTATTTCATCTAAAATGAAAGACAAGAATTTTAAAATATATGGGAAGAGAAACCCTACCATGCCCAAACCACTGTATGTAGATTAGCCGGGGGGGGGCGGGGGGAGGGAGCAGAGAATAAAGAATCTAGGAGATAGCTTTTCACCTTCCAACATTACAAATAGTGAGAAAAAAATCAGTCTAAAAATTATGAAAAATACCTTGACTGTGTCCTTTTAAAGTCATAACTTATGGAAAATCAGCATTCACAAGCATAAATTTGTTTCTGTTTAATTCACTGCCCAGTGACATTTGATTCCTTCCTAACGAATCTGTATTTAAGAGGAAAGTCATAAAATTGAAACAATGGCAATGACTGAGTAATTCATGGCTCAGTGCTATATTAGCAATTAATAAATCCACCCAGCAATATCCAGAAACTAGTCATCTGCCACTTTTTATTTATTTCATTTCATTTCATTTTTTGTATCTTGCATATCCTCCAGGGCACTCATACATGGTACCTTTACTTTCACTGCAGAAAACTAATAATTCCTCATTGTACTTCAGCATTTCAGGTATCATCTTTACTGCATTATTAAATGCACATGAAATAAATACTTCGCATAATGTAGTGAAGACCAGAGTACTTATGAACACTCCTCAACTGCTTCACAAAATAGCTATCAGGCTTCTGGACTTCAGAGCATTCATTTATATTTCATAATTTCTGACAGAATTGTATTTATTTATTTGTAGTTTGGTCTCCTAGAAGCCTTACACCAAAGGGTGCTTATCCTCCAGGCTGTGGGATAGATGTATAAACCGCAAACCCAAGGAGATATAAAGGGAAAACTGATCAAAGCAGCATACTTTTTCCCATCCTAACATATCACATGATCACCATTTATGACCAATAAAGCTTACAAACCCCACTGGGCAAATCCCACTTGTTACTGCTTCAGCTCTCCACCAATGCTTACTCAACCAGACAGGCCTTGCAACATGCCCAGAAGACCAATAAATGGGTTTTTAGGGAAAGCATACTCCAAAAGAAAGTGGACCTTGCAGAGACCAATTTGCCAGCAGCCCTCTTCCTTTTAGAGCAAGGATTTAGCTCAAGGGTGGGGAATCTCAGGCCCATGATGGTGCTCCAGCCTCCCCGTTGCCCCCCACAGGACGGGAGCACACAAATTCTACTAGGCTGGACTCCCTAGGCTCCAGTGTCTGAGGGGAATATGGGGACCACATCAGTGAGGGTGTGGGGGTTTTCTTTTTTTGTTTTCCCCTTCTCACTTTACCTGTCTGGTTTTTCTGTGGATCAGCGCTTCCCCCCCGCCCCCATCCAAAACAGGTTCCCCACGGATAAACTGTGGCAACAAGGCCAGGGAAGAGAAGGGGTCTCTCAAGTAGGCAGGTGCCATACCCTTTAGAGTTTTGTGAGTCAAATAAAAACCTTAAATTCCTTCAATTGCATTCCTTTTAGACTAGACTGTGAGTTAAGACTCCACCCAGAGAATGAGGTGGTGAGAAATCTGCACTGATCCCAGAGTAGCTTCAGAGATAACCTGAATCACAATCCCTTTCCCCTCTTTCTCCTGGCTTCTCCCAGTGGGAAACAGTTTACTGCTGGCCTATCGCAACAGTTAGTAGCCTCTCTGTGGTAGCTCAGCTACAGAATGCCAATAACTGCGAAAGGAAGTCAAAGCTCTGCCCACTCCCCATCCCTTTCTGCCCACCAGCTACAGGAGCGAATGGCCTATACACTTAAGACTGAGTTAGTGCCTACACAGTTCTTACTAACCCTCATTCCCTCATGCAAAGCAAGTCATTCAAATCCAGTGCTGGAATTTTTTTTACAATATGAGATTTTTCTCTCTTCCATGCACCCCACTAACTCCTCTTATTATTAACAGGAATAATAAAAGAATATGGAGAGGGAAATGAAATAAATCCTTACCAGGTAGATCCTGAAAAAGTCAATATTCAAATATACTTGTAAATGAGCTGCTCTAGAGAACTGCCCTGCTTCATACTTTGGTCTCCTCTAGCTCTGACTGGGATGAGGGAAAGAATTCTTATAAAAGGGATTAACAGCCCTATTCTCCTTTCACACTGGTTATAATCCATTTTCCATTGCTGTGAGAAAAGAACCAGACCCAATGATTTTGTTTTAATCAGACATACCGCATGACCTCTAATGAACTTTCATTAGTTAAGGATCATCAGCAACCAAAATACCAAACTCTGATAACATCCTTATTCATACTGAGTAAGGACATTTGCTATTGACTACCATTGCTGGATCTAACCCTATGACTTAGCAATGCTTAGTTACAAATCACAAAAACACAGTAAAATATGTGATTCCTTATATACACACAGATCTTTGACATTTGATTTAAAATCAATATACTTCCTACATCAATCTGCTAGTCTTTCCCCATATCTTTTCCTAGTCAGTTTGGGTGTGTCTACACTGCACCCTTATCTCAAAATAAGCTATGCAATTTGAGCTACACAAATTGCATAGCTTATTTCGAGTTAATTTGGAAATAGCTTATTACAAAATTTGACGCTTTCTGTACGACGCCAAATTTCGAAATAGAAAGCTATTCCAAAATGTCCCTTAATCCTCATGGAATGAGGTTTACAGGGACGTCAGAACAGTGTGCAGGTTATTTTGAAATAACGGGTGCACTGTCAAGATGCAGAAAATGCTATTTCAGGATACCGGAGGTATCCCGAAATAGCGCTGCTGTCTGCACGCACCCTCTGAATTCAGTGGAGTCACCCAACTGATATAAACAGGTAATAATATGTTTGTGAAGGTTAGAAAGGAACCATTTTATATTTACAGAACTGATGATGAAGATTCATATTGATTGTTCAGCATTTCTTGGGCAATCTTCAAAAGCTGTGAAAGAGTTGCCTGAAATTTTCTTTTGTTAAAAAAAAACAAACAAAGGTCAATAAATTTGCTGTGCTGTAAAATATGATTCAACTTCTGCTGAAACTGATAAGATAGGAAAATTAATTTGGTTTAGTTTGTCCTACATTCTGTTTTGAAATTTCCCCCTTCCCCAACCAGCTTCATCTCATTTGCCTTTCCTTCTATGGCCTTAGCTGCATCAAAGCTCTTAATGGCAGTAAACACCTGGCAGTACTAAAAGGTCATCCAAAGCAAAGCTCTGTCAATACCATCCATAGGTCAGCATTATGTGCTAATTCTACTGTATTATCTTTTTTTTTTTTTAAACTAACTTGCCCCTCCCCCCTCCTTCCCAGGTTTAAGGGGTGGGGGAGGCTCCTAACAACATTTCCATGTGTGTTTCTTTCCAAAAATTCATCCTAAACCCTGTCTGGTGAACTATGTAGCCAAAAGTGAACTCTGGGAAACTGAAAGGGCTCAGTAATCTGCTAAAGGTACAGCAGTGAATAACAACTTTCTGGCTTGTGCTTTAGAATTCTAAAACATGCCATTTAGGGGACATCTATAGAAGGTTAACAGAAGCTTTGGATCAGTGATAAAGATATTTAGTAACCTTGGTAACTTGAACTCAATTTAAAACATTAATTCATTATACACAAGTTTAAAATTATTTTCCCTGCTCATTATTATAATTTTCCCTTCTCATGTCAGTCTTCAAGTTTTAAAATTCTACGTCCTGTTCATCTAGTTTTCTGCTAAGACGGTTACCTCAGACTAGTCCCTCTCAATTTTCAATGATACTCTTCTGAAGGAGGAGGAAAACTTTTAATGTCACTGTGAATAGGATTTTGTACCACTGTAGCATACAATTTATAGCACACATAATGTGTAAAAATCTTGTAAACTGGCCTGCTCTTGAGAGACTGTGCAGTAAACTGTACACTATTTTAATTAATTTCTTAATTACAAACCTAAAGTGAGGTAGCTGAAATCTAACATGCATGCACAGCAAATACTGTGGATTTTGTCTGACAACTAGAAAGAGGCAGATCAAGACAAGGGTACTCAAAATAAGCAGAACCAGCTGGAAAGAAGGAATATGTTTGCAGTTGGTTTCATTTATCCACCTCCTATCTTCCAGCACTTTAATGATTAAGTCATTGATAAACTGATTAATTTTTCTAAGTGTTTTATCCCAAAATGCTATACAAACCTCAGAAGCATGGATGACTGTAATAAAGGCCTTAGAACTGAAACACTTGAGGAGCTCAAAACACTCTTGGAATGACCTGGAGTTTGAGCTCTGCCATGAGAATGCAGATGGCTTTTTTGTTTATCTTCACAACTTATCCCAGTAAGCTATAGCAAGGCAGAGAAATGCATAAAGCTGCAATCCCAAGGCACTCCTTAGCTCTCAGTCATATTCAGCTCCCATTTGCATGACTTGATCATATAACAAATACATTTTTCTCTAAGGCTCCATTTGTCCAGATGAGTCTTCTTGCGGATGACCCACTTCTGAATTGTTCTTGACTTTCAAGGCCTCTATTCAACATGACAACACCTAATTTTAAGCAATGGGACTAATCACATGTCTCAAGTTAAGCACATTCATTATCAGCTGTCTGCATCTGGGTCCAAGAGGGTGCCTGGTCTGAAAAGTGGTTGACCAAGGATCTACAAATTGAAAAGTTTAATTGGAGATATCAGTGGCATATGGTTTATACTCTCTCACCCAGGCTCCTAGTGTATTTATATAGGTGCATGGCCACCCTTTCTATCGTCTTCATATACATGTCCCTAACCTAAAGCAGGATATGGTAAAGACCTGAAAGATGCTTAGCCAGAAAAGCCTCCATTGCTGTCACTCCAAAAAATCCTTCAGCTGAGGTTTGCCTAAGGCCTGGCTTTCGGGACATGAGGGATCAGAGTTCTATGCTTAGACTTTGACAAAGCATCCTTGAGGTCACATCTGTTCCCTCAATTTCTATCTGGGCTTGAAATGGTCTCAAAGAAGCACTGAACCACTCTCTAACCAGGAGGCAGAATTTTATTAGTTCATAAAATACATGTGAGGGTTCTGACAGCATGTTTCAAATGCATGGACAATGCTACTGCTGCCTTTGATATAGCTGAAGTAAAACAGATACTAAAGGGAAATGGTCTGAATTTTGGCATTATTCTGTGACCACATCAGCCAATGAAGAGGCCAGCTACAAATAGTCCTGTAATGCCTTTATTTTAAAAGTACTACAATATTAGACCATGACACTGTAGCTTGCAATACTGAGAGTGCAGTGTTAGCTCATTCAATTCCTAACTCTGGCACAAGACTTACTGTGTGACCTTGGGTAACTCATTTAATATGTCTCAGTAGCCCATTTTACAAATGAGCAAATAACACTTTCCTATCCTCACAAAGTGTTGTGAGGATAAGCCTGTAAGTAATTGTGATGTACTCCGATACTGCGATAATGGAGTCATCAAGTACCTGGACAGATAGAAATCACTTGAAAACAGTAGCAGGTATTTGTACATTTAGCAACAGCTGTTTTACTTTTTTATCTTTTGTGGATTATTATACTTTGCAGTGAAAAGATGAGAATTTAGCACAGCAACTGCTAAACAAGTTGGCACTTGCTGTAACTCAGGGATTCACAGAAGGAACCGCTGTAACCTGTCTCAAACATATGTTCCAATGCAACATGAAAAACGGCTTAAGGGGAAAACATTAATTGGAAAAATTCACCAGATTTACATTTAGATTAATGTAAATTATTGGGGATAGGGTGGAACATAAAGACTGTAGAAGAGTTGTAAAGGATGAAAAAGAATTTGATGCAGCAATGCTCCTTCTGTGACACCATTTTGTACTTTCAACTAAAAAAGAAAACAGACATCCCTAAGGAAAGACTCTGTGCTGCTGTCCTTCATTCTACACAAAGAGTCTTCACCAAAGCCAGTGGGAGGCCTAAGTGGTACAGATTCCCTCCCTTGGGGGCGCTAGCAAAGCTTTGTATCCTATGACACATGAAGGAGGTTTGGCTGAGGGATCTGTAATTGAATGGACCAATCTGCTGTGTTTCTAACTTTCCCCCAACTCCCCTCCCACAAGCCTGCTGCAGAGGCAGACAAGGAGAACGCAGATGCATCTTGCAGAGCAAAACTATACCTATTTCACTGCATTCTGGGCATTATGGCCTTTACTTAGGCCAGACTGGGTCCTCTCTGCAGCTAAACCAAGCATTAATTGCCCATAGTAAACCGAATTGCCTAACAATCTCAAATGCAGCCTTGTATTTCATGTGAAGTGTATCATTGCTGGTTGGTACTCTACTTGTATATGGCAGTTATGCTGAATTTAAAAAAAAAAAACTATAATAATGGTGCAGTCTCCTGAGAATACATTTATTTCTGCAGTATAAAATAAAATTAAATTATTCAATCTCAAAAACTATTAAAAGGTTGTATTTAAAATGCATGAAGCATTAAAAAGACATCAAAATTAAAATAATCTCATAAATCTCTTCATTTAAAAGACTTATTAGAATACAGATAGAGGCAGAAAACAGCTGCCCTGCAGTCTGGAGCAGTAAATTATGACTATTTCATCAATGAAATTTCCTTTGCAAAATTATTATAGTACTAGAGAAAGACCAACTCAACTGCCCCTATGTTTAGCATGTGAAAAGTAAATTATTTTTCAGTTGACATCACAACAGATAAGATGTACATTCTTTTAAACATTTTCAGACTTAGTTTCTAGAGAAAAAAGGTAAGGAATGTTTGCAGAAAATAGATTTGCATGGAAATCTGACCTAATTAATCAGCAATTCATTCTCTTCAAAAGAGAAGCACAAGGGACACTCCTGAATTTGTTGGCTATAGAACTCTGTCATAGCTCATCTGTACTCATCCAGACTTGGGACACAATATTCATGAAGAGAAGCATAAATTGAGTCTCCTAAATAAGAATCTGATTTTCAAAGAAGCCAGCATTTCCCATTGAAGTGAAACAGAGGTCAGGGATACTCATCACTTTTGAAAATCAGGCCACTTATTCTAAATAAAGATTTAGGAGCCTAACTTTAGTCACCTGTTTTTATAAAATCTTGCTCCTGATTTTACCCCCTGAAACACTAAAAGTCGGTTGGGGGAGAAGAAAAGAGGGAGAAATCAGCAATATGAGGGGAAATGTACCTATTTCATTATCAACCAATAAAATTCACCACTCATATTTCATAATGACTGATGTTTTTAAATAAATGTTCTCACTTCTCAGACCATCATTTGTCAGTCTTGATTGTATCAGAACATTCCTTAGAGTACAATTAAACTATCACGCTGATTGCTCCTCAAAGTAGCTGAATCCTGGAAGAAGGAAAAGAAAAACCTAAAAGGAGGAAATTTCACACCATTTATTCATCCTCACATCAGTTCACTAGCAGTACATTCTCTGCCACAGTCAGACAGTAGGTATTCTAGTAGAATACAGCCAGAAATGCGTTGAATACAGGAGGTCTTAAAATATATACTTTATACACACAAACACACATCCCTCGTGCTTGCGGGAGGTTAAATCTAGAGAATAAAGCAGGGGTGGGAATCTCAGGCCAGGGGCTCGGATGCAGCCCCTGGCTTGTTTAGTTCCAGCCCCCAAGGCTCAAGTAGATTTGTGTGCTCCAGCCCTCCCTCCCCCCAATCCCCTGCTGCCCCATTGTGGGGGGCTGGAGCACACAAGTCTACTAGCCAGAGGTCCTCTAGACTCTGGGTGCAAGGGGAATGTGGGAAGCATCTTTCTCCTTCTCAGTTGAGGGGACCATGGCATTGAGGGGTTTGGTTGGTTGGTTGGTTGTGCTGCTCATTTGCGTGCGGCCCCTGGCTGGTTTTTCTGTGGGTCAACGGCCCCTGACCCAAAAAAGGTTCTCCAGCCCTGGAATAAAGAGTGATCCCACAGCCATTTACTGGTTTTGCTTCGTTGCAAATTATACCATATGATATTATAAACCACTTTTCCTGTCAGCAATGTGCATTAGTGTGCACTTTAACTTCCTTCCTGCTTACAAGAGATAAGATTAGTAAATGTTTGCTTTATTAATAACAAGTTGAAATGCTATTAAACCAACTTAATTGATGGTACAGTTGCATGGTATCTGCTTCTGTTTATATTTTTCAGAAATTATACCTGCAACAGAAGTTGACTCCTTTCCAAAGAAAAATTGCATCCGCTCTTCTATTTTCATACACTTTCCTCAATACGGATGCCTGCTCAGACTGTGCAAGACTCCTTATCTAGTACGCCAATAATGATAACGGGAGTGTTCAAATATAAAAACTTTAAGTATCTTATTTATCTCTCTCAATTCTAGATTGCCATTATGTCTGGTCAATAAGTTTTGTCTTTTGGGCTTCAAATGAATCAAGAGTCAACCAGAAGGTACAGTTCTAAACCCAATGGATTAGTATGTGTGTCATCAATAAAAAAACACTTCTATCCTTTCTATTGCTTTAGCCTAAGGTTAGCTTCCTCATGAGTGGCTTTGGATGAGTCTATAACCTTCCTTGCAAAATGCTTATGCAGAACATTGTAAACTGCTGATAATGGCAAGCTTAAATGTAAACCACTAAGAACATACCAACACTCTATTTAAATACTGAGGAAGAGAGTGCAATTGGGGGGAAAAAACCCATTTTTAACTGCCAATGTAAACTGTAAAGGATGATGGTGCTGTTAATCTGACATGGGTCTTGTTCCAGTCTGTGAGTTCCTCATCCTACGCCTGAACCAAACTAATCATTGTTATTTAAAGGAAATAGAACATAATTTAAAAGCTAATTTGTTATTAAAAAACACCTGCAAAGCAAATCAATTACATAAATCTCTAAGTGTAATTCCCCATTTAATATAAATATACCTGATAAACTGCAAGCCAGATCTTATTTAGTCTGCACAACTTTGACAAGCAACATTATTATACCCTTAATTTATTATGTCTTCAGTTGATCAGTCTCCGCTGATCTGATTGCTACAAGAATGTAATGATTGGTACATATTTGTCAAGATAGTCATATAAACAAGTTAGTAAAACCACAATGAAGACTGGTCTTTTAAAATATATATATATATATATATATATATATATATACATATATATATCTCAAAAGCTATTTTTTAATTAGAGCTAATGATGATTTGCAAGCTAATATTGTCTGAAGAAAGGCAGCTTTCTTGTGCATTTTCTTACAGCATTTTCTTCTTTTAAACCACTTTGACATAATAAATGTTGATATCTGGTGGAATGCTATCAGAATTGTAGCCAGACTGTCATAGGGTTTATTGAGATTATACTGAAAGAGTCTGTTTGGTTAGTAATAAATTTAGTGTGCACATAGGATACTACTACACATTTCAACCTATCTCCTTTAGTTTCTGAAAGTCAGAGGTTTTTATAAGTATTCCTTCAAACACTAATTGCAAAAAAGAAACACACTAATATTTGTGATGGCTTCTGGTGTAAATTACCATAGCACCATTAACTCCACATTGAGAATTTACAGCAGACAAAGGTCTGCCTCATAACCTTCCTACATGATTCCCAAGATTCTCCACAATATAAGCACCCATGAAGATAACCAGCATAATGTAAGCTCCTCAACTTGTGCTTTGAGGAATCCAGGAGTTCCACAGACTATGTCTACGAAATGTTGTCATTTCCACAGAACCAGGATTTTTCAACCTATAGTCCACAGGCCTTAGGGGTCCGCAGATCATGTCTAAGATTTCCAAAGAGGTCTGCCCCTCCATTAGAAATTTTTTAGGGGTTCCCAAATGAAAAATGGTTGAGAACCACTAAGCTACTACAAAGTCATGATTGAGGCCCTGCATACACTAGAGCAGTGTTTCTTAAACTTTTTAAGACTGAGGAACACCAAACAATTTTATTTTTAATGGGGAACACCAAGGATTTTTTTTGTTGAGAAAAAAACACAACCACCGGACCTGGGAGACCTGGGGGTTGAACTGTGCCACGACCGCCCCAGGAAGACTGCCCTAATAACAGTCTGGTACATGGAGCTGAAAACATACACCACAAAAAAGTAAGGATAATAATAAACAAATGCTAAATAAGGTCATGTGTCCAGCCAGGAAGGAGGGTAGAGGAGGGGTCTTGGGGCAGAATGTCTGGTTAGGAACGGGTATTGGGGCAGGATGTCTGGCCAGGAGGGAGGGTGCAGGAGGGGACTTGGGGCAGGGTGTCAGAGCAAGCTGGGAATGTGGGGTCTTGGCAGGGAGAGGGGAGTGAGGGGGGCTTGGGTGCGGGGTCTGGGCATGAGGGGGGATGCTTACCTGGCTTGGCACCCTGCTGCAGCAGGGAAAGCCTCCAGGGAGCATACTCTTGTTTCTCGGGAGGGGGAGGGGTGGTGGAGAGCTCAGTTCCCCCCTTCCCCCTCGCCCATGCAGCAGGGAGCCCAGCACAGCTGCAGCACCCGGCCAGGCTTCCCGCTGGCAGGGTGAGGGTGGGGAGGGAGTAGAAACCCCAACCGTCCCTGCCAGATTAAACTCTGTCACTTCCCCAGCAGGCTGCGGAGAGGTGCAGGGAAGAGAGAGCAGCAGCACGTGGGGGGCAGCAAAGCTCAAGCGTGCCCCAAAGAAGGGGCAGCAGAGCCAGAGTGCGCCCCAGGTGGGGGGGGGCAGCAGAGCCTGAGCTGGCAGGCAGCAGTTTTAAAACGCCAAGGTCTGGAAGCGGCTCCTCAGCTCCGGCTACCCCTCCCCCGCCCAGCAGCAGCAGCCACTGTAAAAGCTGCCGCCTGCACACATGGAGGAGGAGAAGGCTGCCCAGCACCAGAGACCCCATGGGACAGGGGCCGTCCTGTGGACTGGGGCGGGGACAGCCGCAGCGGGAGCTGCCTACGGGCTCTGCAGGGGGTGGACGAGCAGAATTTTTTTGGAGAACCCTGAGTTCCACTTCGCAGGACCCTGGATTTCCACAGAGCGCCATTTGGGAAACACTGCCCCCGGGAAAAGTTATTGAGCAAAAAAAAAAAAAAAAAAAAGGAGACTTGCCCCTTTAAGGGCAGCCATTTTGAATTCTGTTCTCTCCGCAGCACACCTCCGACCAGTGTGCCACAGAATGCACTTTAAGAAACACTGCACTAGAGCCAAAACAAGAACTGGCTTTCATTTTTAGGTGGGCCTGAAAAACAAAAATTTGTCACGCAAAAAACAAGAACTAGCTCCAGCACTCTGTAGCATTTCAAAAAATCACTTTTTACAAAGGTCATCCCTTGTTTGTTTCCATTTCTGTACAACAAGATTTGAAATTGCTGAGTGCTGCAAAAAGCAGCAAGAAATACCCTACTGAATGTATTGTTTATTATTAGTAATAATGACAATGGCAATAAATATTAACATCAGGAGGAGGGGTGAGGTGGGGTTGCTAAGAAACCA
Source organism: Pelochelys cantorii (assembly GCA_032595735.1). Lineage (NCBI taxonomy): Eukaryota > Metazoa > Chordata > Testudines > Trionychidae > Pelochelys > Pelochelys cantorii. The sequence continues at coordinate 34,451,212 of CM064331.1, forward strand.
GTCCCTTATTTTTTAAATACATTGTCAACCCTAGTACATGGTGATCACACGTTTATCGCTATGTCTGCACTTGAAGCTGGGGCAGGGAAGTGGTAATTCCCAGCTCCATTGAACACACTCATGCTACCTTTCATCAGGTTAGTGTATTGAAAATAGTAGTGTAGCCATGGTAGCATGAGCAGCAGTGACAGCGGGAGAAGCAAGCTGCCCTGAGTACAAACTGGACTCAGAGGTATTGGAACAATTATTGTAGTGGGGATGCTGAGACACATTGCCCTATATATGATGCAACCATTTCAAGCCAGGGGTGCTGCACCAGCCCCTCACACACACTCCCAATTCCAGCACCTATGAACTGAACCCTCTGGGTACATAACTTGGATGGCTAGCCCTCGCTACTGCTCAGGCTATCACAGCTATACTACTATTTTAAGTATGCTAACTCAAGCAGAGCTAGCAAAAGTACGTCTCCTCGAGCTGGGAATCGCACCACTTCCTCCAAATGTAGACATATCTTACTGTTATGGCTGACTTAAGCAACTGGAATAGTAATAGAGAGGTAGCCGTGTTTGTCTGATCTCGCTAAAACAAAAGGGAAAACTATGTAGCACTCTAAAAGACTAACAAGATGGTTTAAGAAGTGATGAGCTTTTGTGGGCCAGACTCACTTCCTCAGATCTGGCCCACGAAAGCTCATCACCTATTAAACCATCTTGTTAGTCTTTAAAGTGCTAAATAGTTTTTCCTTTTGTTTAAGCATCTGGAAGAGAGTTAGCGAAAGGATTCTTTGGAGGGAAAGGAAGAATTATTCTTTGCAAATTATCTTGAAACTAAAAGTATAAAGCGGGGAGGGAGACAACACTGGCTCCCCCAATCTTCATTTTATAGATGAGGAAAAGTTAGAGCATGGACTTGAATGTGAGCTACACAGGGGTACTCAATGGCTTTGAAAACTGGGTCACTTCTGTTTAGATTCCCAACCATAACCTCTAAGTGCCTGACTTCGGGCACCCAACTTTAATTATTTTGATCTACATATTTTACCCACACCCACCAAGGGAGTGTCAGTAGCAGAGGTCAGTTTGGAATACCAGAGGCTTTGCTGTCAGTCACATGGTTAGTCCGCTAGACCAGACTGACTCTCACATGACTGAGCTGCCTTTCCTTGTGGCCAAAGTTGCCAGGGCTTCTCAGAGGAGGAGCTGAGAAAGCTGCTGACAGCCTGCTGGAGGGGCAGCTGACAGCAACCTAAGTGCCATGAGTGACCATCTGGGTAATAGGGCCCTCTGTACCTGTGAACTGATCAGAGGACAAATCACAAGGGGCCTATGTGATCACACTTTTAATATAGACATCGTACAAGAATCTGGGGCAGCTGAAGGGAAAGACCACGTATAATCTGTGATCCGCAGAGAAAGTCAAAAGCTATCTTTCTGCCCTCATGATAGGTTTGCATTTTCAAAGGCACTCTCACCAGTCAGGCCCACCAATGGGAGGGGATATCGAGGGGAGGCAAAGAAGGCAACTGCCCTAGGACCCAGCAATTCAAAAGGACCTGGGGCTCCTGGGTGCCACCATTATGACAGTGGCCCAGATCCCTACGTGTTGTGCTCTAGGAGCACTGAAGGGCTGGGTGAAGGAAGCTAGCCCCAGCCCTGCCCCTTCTGATGAAGACACCCCCCTCCCACAGCAGAGGGGGCCCAGCAGAAGGGCTAGAATCTTATTCACTGAAATCAGGCATGTGATCATCTATGTCACTTCAACAGGACTGTTGTATGCGTGTTTCAGCAGGGTGCTGCTAGCTGGCCTGTAGTTCATTATTGCAGGCCAATGGCAGCACTGCCGTTCACTTGTGGGGGGATTGTTTTTTGTTTGTTTGTTTTTTACTGCTAATTTTTCTCTCAATAAACAGAACTGTGCTAGCAAGCCACTTTTGAGGGGGCAGCGATGCAGAGAGGAAGATCTTCAGCAGTGTCAACGGCCATAACTGCCATGAAACTGCAACAGTTGATAACAACTGGGACTCGGCCCCATTCAATTTGACAATGTTGGGGATTGCATTGTAGATGGACCCAAGTTAACTGGACTCAGAGATATCCCCCAGGTTTGCAACAGTGACATTTCAATGGAGCTTTATAGTGCTGAATACTTCTGGTTATCCACACTTCTGATTGTTCAAAGGTTTTGGATATTCCATTGAGGCCTTCAGACAACCAGATTTTACGAATTTATCAGATAGAGGTAGCAAAGGGGGGGGAGCTCTGTGCAGCGCTGCCACTTTGAAATGCTGCCTCGGCGTTTCAAAGTGGCTGCGCCGCACAGAGCTGATCCCGGGCTCCATGCAGCACTGCCCCTTTGAAACACCGTGGCATCCCCAGCTGATCCGGGGCTCCCGTGCAGCATTTCAAAGCGTGCAGAGCCTGGGGTCAGCTGGAGAGTCCCCTGCTGGGGCTATTGTACATTTCAAAGGAGGAATGTGGAAATGCCTATCGACTAGTCGAGTAGTCGATGGAAATTCCATCAACTACTCAACAAGTAAATTACTCGTTAGTTAACATCCTTAGAATACACAACTTCTATGACCATACTGTAACAAGATTTTGTTTCACCGGTAGAAGTCAGGGCTGAAATACAATTTAGTAGCTAGTATACATTGCTTTCATCCACACAGGCAAGATCATACCATGTTATAACACTCAAGTTAGGGGGAAAATTACAGCACCACTCCCCAGAGTCATTTTGCCTGTAACTACCATAAACTCACTAGATAAGAAGTGGATAGCACTGAAAGCACAAGTAGGCTAGCACACTCCCATGGGAAAATGTTACTTTCCACATTGTGCAGGGAAACCTTGAGAGAACTATATTTGTACTCTACTGTTGCTAACATTTTTTCAACAGTAGCGTCAGCTGGACCACTGCATCTGCAGTCAGATGAACTTAAACCAATGAAATCAAAAAGGTGTAAATGTCCCCAATTAATCTCTTCTATAGAGCAACTCATATTATTAACTATTTCACTGCTGACCACTATGCCAAAACCATTCTGGCCCCAGCACAGAGGTTATCAGAGGAGGGAGTGGTGAAAGAGTGCTGCCACACACCAGCTGCCCTTAGTTGGGAGATGATCTCTTTGGGGCCATTGCCAGCTGGCATAGGTTCCAGCAGCCTTCAGTCTATGCCAGAGCCAAACAAAGAAAAAGAATAAGGAGTCAAACAGTTCCCTCACAGCTTCTCCTTTCTGTTGTGCCAAGCAGCTCTCAGTTTTAGCCCAGAGTCTAGCCTCATGTCTCCTGCAGCAATCTCTGATTACTCAAATAGAAAGAGACAAGCATCACTTTCCTGGATGGCAAAAGTAAAAAAAGTAACTACAATTGGTTCTGAGGTGGGGTTTTTTTTTTTTTAAGTATTTGGCTTCTGTGATTAAGTTTACAAGAACTATCTAAGCTCTCTGGAATTTGTGAAACTTCTACCCAACTTAATTAACAATGAGACAAATTCACCATATTTGTGAACAGCAGTTATATTTTTGGGACTAAGGAGTAGGACTAAGAAGACTAGAAAACAATTATACTCCTCACTCCCATAAAATGCCAGAGGTTTTGGGAGAGCTTGGGGGTCTTGAGAATTCTTTCCTTTCCTCTAAGTTTTTGCTGCATACTTCCCTGTTTCTATGGTCTTTGTGGACATTCTCATTTAACTGCTCTGGGCAGGAACCTGACATGCTTTATTTGTCTATAAAGCATCATGTGGTACCTATGCTAATGTATAAAACTGTAACAAAAATGTCAGCCAAAAAAGGTCATCATATGTCACTGAATTTTAAGCTATGCCTACACAGCCTGCAGTACAGACTATAGAGGCTTGAAATACAGCATACAACATGAAATAAAAAGTACCTAGTGCATGTTAACATAGTCCTCTAAGGTAACACAAATAAGGTACCTTTTGGTTCACACGGGCCCACTGAAGGGAGGGGGGCACAAAGGAGGCAGTTACCCCAGGGCCCAGCAATTCAAAAGGGTCTGGAGCTCCTGGCCACCACTACTACAAGAGTGGTGATGGCTGGAGCCTCAGTCCCCTTAAATCACTGCAGGAGCACCACACAGCTCTAAGGTATGGCTGTGCATGGTGCGAGCACGATATGCTCTGCGCAACCCTGAGGGCTATCTGTCAAGCCCCACCCTTTCTGCCCAAGGTCCCACCCTTTCCAGGAGCAGGTTTCCACTCCCAGCCACTCTCTGGGGCCCGACAAGCTGCCCTGAGCTCACACCAATCGTATCCACACCGGGGAATGACAGCATAGCACAGTAGGGTGCACTGCACTTCACACCCCCATAATCCAGATTGCAAGGCCATGTACACAAGCCTTATAATCAGTTTAAATAAATGTTGTAAGATGCACAATGCCATGAAATCCCCTCACATTTAAATAGCATTGGGTTGTCAGGATAGCCCAGCAAATGGAGCAACCAACTGCGATAGAGGAGACCTCAGTTCTTTTCCCAACTCTGATAACTGCTCACTGCATGGACCTTAAATCACGGAAATGTTCTGTGGATCGGTTTCCTCATAATTAAAATGGTCATAACAATGCTGTGATGGAGTGGGGGTACCTTGCTGGTTGCTATGCTGGGCAGTGGGTTGTCAGCCACCTCCACTGGCTGCTGGCTGCAGCATGGCCCAGCAGGGCAGGGGATGAGTCATTATGCAAGGGGGCTTCGAAATTCGTCAGACAGGTATCTCCCATGGAGCGGAACAATGGGAAGGAGGAGGGTGGAGCCCTGGCTGGGGGGCAGGGCTGGAAGTGAGTGAGTTAGTTTCTATCTGGGATCATGGACGAGATGGCCTAGGGAAAGGGGCTGGAATTTAGGAGCCCAGTCTCCCCCATCTCAAGGGGGGCTGAGGCATCCTAGGCCCAGTTCCTGTAACCAGATGACATCTGTGCTGTGCTGTATCCTGGAGAAGCAATAAACTCCCTCTACTCTACTGGCTGGTGGAGTCTGTCCGGGCCATTGCAGGGGTGCAGGAGTCAGGGGACCCCAACGCACCGCCACAAATGCATACCCAGCTTTGCAAAGGACTCTGATATGAAGGGATGAATACTCACTGCTCACATATTACTATGATCATCTTACCACAATCTGAAAGGAGCCCTTCTCAAGACCAAAATCCCATGGTATTAGGTGTATCTTCTTGCTTTTAGACAAGAACTCAATATTTAAATCTTTAGTTACATCAGTAGTCCTTACTCATCCAAGTAGTGCCACTGACTTCCCTGAAATGAAAGGTTTGCAGGACTAGGCCATGGGAGTAAATTTATTTTTTCTTTATCTTGCGCACATTCATAACATTGATTATTTATTCTCATTTAGTATTTATTCTAAATGCATAAAACAAAAAAGAATAGGACAGAACTTAAGTAACTGCTTTTAAAGGAGTTGCAACAAAGTTCTACCTACAAAAAAGTAACTGACAGCAAATGTTTGGTAACTCTGACAAGAAAAAAAAAGGAAAGATAAAATGCTTTTATGCAAATTTGATTTCCCTATAATAATCTAGAGCTATTCTGCTAGAAGGAATTATCTCCGCAGGCTGGCAGCTGCAGTAGGCAGTGAATTAAAAATGGCTCTATATGGGAAAATCTGTTCTATAATCAGTGCTATTCTTAGAGAGGACATCAATCTCACCCGGCTCCCACGATGCTCTCCTTGTGTGAATGACATACAAGTGTGATGTAGAAACTCCCATTACATCATTGGCATTGATTTCCTAAACACAAGGAAAATTTAGTTCAAGAACTGACTTCAGAAATTTTGTGTTTTCTCCCTTTTAAAACCCTTCAATAATAAATGACCTTAAGCAATAATTTTTCAATTATGATTTATCTAAGTAGACTTTAAATAAACTGCACACACTCAGAGCTCACTGTAAGCCTCCATAGTATTTGCTTGCTGTTTTTATACTTTAGGCTAGGTTCCCCGGTCACAAGACATCAGGATAGGAAACGTTAAACAAGCTTTCTTTGTACATTAAAATGGCACATGGTGCAGAAAAGTATTTTAAGAAGTAAGCAACCACTGCAGTTCTACAAATAAATGTCATCAGGTTTTTAATGATGCAGCTGTGTGGGAAGAAAACATGCATTTATACCAAGCAGATTATATTTCTGACTTAACTTGCATGCTGTGTGTAGCACCCAGTGTCATTGTCATAGCAAATAAAGTTATATTGTTAGGAAATAATACCTTCTCAATACAAAATGATGATTCTCTAGTACATTTGGCCATGGTATTTCCCAGGTAATCTATGTCCTCATGCTTCAAAGACACACAGTAATCCTTCTTCTGTGTCACACCCGTTATAAGCTATCTCCGCCTGAGTGATGGATATGAAACAAACATCTAGGGGCTCACTATTTTTAAAAAACATTTTCTATGTAATCTTAAAATAACTTAAAGTACCTCAACACTGAATACTAAACCATTGGAACTCTTAATTCAGCATTTATCCTCCTTTGCTACAAGTTCCTCTGTGAAGCTGATCTGCAGAAAGTAAAAAATGCACCAGAAAAACCAAACACAAAATAAATGAAGCAAATGCCAAATCTGTGCATTTCATGAAAGCTCTTTAAATATTTACACCTCCCAACAATTGTACATGGCAGGAAATCACTTAAACAGGAGTCTTGCTTAATTCAAAGGCAGAAAATCCAACAATGGCCATGGTAAAGTTAGCACCTGATTAAAGTTCATACCTTAACTAGAGAGGCAAAATATAGTTATTGTTGGGCAGCTCTAGAAGCTTTAAAAATAAAGCGCTTCCTTTAGTAAAAGTTCCCAGAATAGTAGGTTTTTTGCATTATCAAGCAGCTTTCCTGCTGCACCAAAACAAGTGGCTCTTTTGTTGAATTTATGCCCTGGGAGCTATGCCATTGTTTTCTTTTGGGGGTTTGTCTCTATGGCAACCTGTGCTCCCTGGTGACACACACACACATACTTTCACCCCCCAATTCTCAGATGCCAGGAAGAGTTGGGATTTCCTGATGTGAAGAGATAATACTGAATGAATTAGCACTTCTCTGGGAATTCCAACCCTGATGGCTTTACAGGGTTAATTTAAAAGACAGCTGCATCCATTTTGCTCATTTCTCTCCATAGATAAATTGCAAATTGCATTTGAAAATAAAATAAGTTATTTCTAACCTTTCAGCTGGCAGCCAGTATCTTACTAAAAAAGGACATAAATTATGACACTGATGATGTGTGGCCACATTCCAGAGACAGTAAACCCAGTTTCCAGCATGCCTTAATACTATCAGAGGCAGAGTTTTGCCGTTAAATACATGTTAAATAAAATACTGGTGTTTGGGTAAAGTAGGTCTCTGAATTGTTACCTCATAGCTTGTGGCTCCCAAATGCTAATCCAACATATTACAGCAGTGGCATTTCAGTCCCTGTAATAGGAACTTTATAGTCAGCTCTCTCTCCTACCTCTGGTCTATGTATGGGAATAATCCTTGCCTGAGAGAGGAAATGCTTCAAGTGTCAGCTTCCTAGAAATGCTAAGAGTGGATAGGGACCAGGGTTCACCTGCTTTGGAAGAAGCCAAGGGTTCCACTCCCAAAACCCCTAAATCCCAAAGGAACCATAAGAGGCAGCTTACACAGAGTCTCCTGGCCTCTTTTTTTAGTGCCGAGTCCCCATATTTCCTGTTTCCTTTGAGACAAAAAAGTTCCTGGAAGACCCCTATTTCCGTGGGCTCCTACAGCTGTATATGCCCTGAAGGTATGCCAAGGAGGCTTCCTCTAGGGCAGAGAGGCCATAGGAATTCTCAGTCTGTTCTCCCATAAGCTTAGAAGGTAGAGCAGAATACCAAGGATCCAAGCCTATCCTCCTATTCACCTACTCCTTTGACTCGACATAGCCAGAAACCCACAGTTCCTCCATAGCAAGGGTTTCCATAGCAAGCGAGAAGGGAGAGAGGAAAGGCAGTTTGCTGAGGTTGTAACTCCCTCCTTCCAAGGACACAGGTTTATGGAAGGGAGCATTGCACTTTTAGTGCTAACCTTCTCGGCTACTGCTGCCACCTTCCTTGTGCTCTCTGTAACCCCAGTCGTAAAATCTACTGTCCCCCCTCCCCCGTGCCTGGCCTCACAAGCACATTGGAATGAAATTCATTATAGCCAATTGCAGCACTCTGCATTTGCATAATTGTACTTCTCAACAATCAAATAACTTTTTGTCATTTACACAGTACCTTACATCACCAGCAATCAGCCAAGCTAGAAGTTACACGGACACATACCCATCCCTCTACTGATACCTAACCATGCAAACTGTCTCACAGGGACAGGCAGGTACTAAAGTACTCCACTCCAGAGTCTCAGGCTATGTCTACACTGAGGTATCCCAGAAAAGCTCTGCCGCATCCAAAGAACGCTTCCGTCTTTTCGGAACAGTTTCTGAAAAAGCAGACGCATTCTTTCAGCATTCCTGTATTCCTCATTGTATGAGGAATAAGGGATGTTCTGAAAGAGGAGGTTTTTCTGACATTTGGCCCTATGTAGATGGGCCAAATGTCGGAAAAACCTCTTCCAACAAAAAAGCAGAAAAAGATATGCAAATTGAGGTTCACAATTTGCGTATCTTTTTCCGAAAAACCCCCCTACAATGTAGACATAGCCTCAGGGACAGTGAATCCAATGATTAAAGGAGAAGACTTGGAATCCAATTTTGATATTAACTTACTGGGTGATTAAGCAAGTCACTTGAAATACTCTATGACTCAGTTTCCCTATTTATGAACCAGGGATAACACAACTCCTTAATAGGGTGTCACTATTTAGTGCTTGGACAGAATACTTGGAATGAGCTTTAGAGCCACAAAAAAGGAACATTACACAAAGATTATCTATTCAAATAGTGTTCCATTATTTGGGTGATACCTGATACTTCTTGGAAACGAACAGCAATTGATGCTGTAGTGAGAGGGCTTCATCCAGCAGCCACTGAAGTCAATAGGAAAAATGCCCATTAACTTCAACAGACTTTGGATCGGGCCTACACAACCTAACACCACAACTTTACAAGAGCCCATTTTCACCTTGATGTGAAAATCCAAGCAAGAAACAGACATGTGGCAGGAATAGAAGGGGCATTTTTTCCTTTAAGCTATGACCAAGTCAATGTGTTTGCATGATGTTAATAAGCTCTTACCTTCTAATAGTCATTAGCCCTCTGGCATTTTTCTCAAGAGATAAGGAGTTAGGCCTGGGGTCCTGTCCAAGGTCCAATGCAGGTGATTTCAGAATTTATCTATAATGTCTCAGAGGAATAGCCATATTAGTCTGTACCTTTAAAAACAATGGGTAGTCTGTGGCGCCTTAGAAACTAACAAAAATACATGTAGTATGAGCTTTCATGGGCAAAACCCACTTCATCAGATGATGAGCTGAAGATGAAATGGGTTGTGCCCACGAAACCTCATGATACTATATATATTTTTGTTAGTTTCTAAGGAGCCACAGGACTACTCATTTTTATCTATAATATTTAATTTGCTCCTCCCCTCTAGCAATTGTTGAGTAGTGTTGCCGGCACACCATAGCATGGCTGTGACCAATCCCAGAATTGGTCACATTTCTGTGTTCAGTTTATGGTCTTCTGCTATATGATTTGTAAAATCAACTAGATGAAAAGCATTTCATGTATTAAGCCTGATGCTTCTAAGGCAACACTATCCCTGAGATCAAAGGATCATCACGATAAACACATGTGGGAGATTTCCCTGTGCAAGACTGAATCTATTCTGTATTCTCATTCACTCAGAGCCAAACTCCCCCCAATCTTGGCACACAGGCCCAAATAATAAGACCTTAGATCAAATGTTCTACTAAGTGTCCTGAGGGTAATCTGGCCTGATTTAATTAAGTACTGTATAGTAGGCAAAGTAGCCCCTCTCTCATTTACAGCAGGTTCCCTATAGCAAATCCATTGTCAAATAGTGACCAGCTGAGTTATGTGATCCTTGCCATACCTTAACTACAGTTTGTGACATTGGTCCTTACTGCTTTAAGGTTTGTTTGTACTCTGAAAAGTGACTACTTACAAATGATATGTAGTTGTAGCTGTGTCCGTCTAAGAATGTTACCAAGACAAGGTGGGCAAAGTAATATCTTTTATTGGAACAACTTCTGTTCGTGAGAAAAACAAGCCACACAGTGCTCTTCTTCAGTTCCTGCTAGAAGAACCTACAGTGAGCCGAATTCAGTCCCTTCTTGCAAATTGTCACCAGATTGCTTACCTGCCTAAAGTCAAACAACAAATAGTCTGGTAGCACTTTAAAGACAAACAAAACATGTAAAGTGTTACCAGACTATTTGTTGTTTTTTAAATTTTTCCTGTTACAGACTAACTTGGCTACTCCTCTGAAAGCTAAAGTCAGTTACATCTCCACACACCCATTAAAGGCAATGGGACTACATAGATCTCTGCTGCATAATTTTTATGAGGAGAAATGTTAGAAGGAAAGAACCAAGACTTAATGTATCAAATGCAGTTAGAAAAAAATATTTTTCTTGTAAATGGTGCACATTTTATATGCCAATTATTGGAACAATAAACCAGGAACTACATTTTTATAGAGTCACTTTTCAGACAAGAACTGCACTCTAAAAATAAAAATGTGCACTGAGATTTTACATTCATTACGTCAGAGGTTTTCACTGTTTCCCATCTAGCCAGTATTTAGCCTATTTAACAGTATGGGAAAGGCAGAGTAGCTGTAACCTCCGGAAGTATGAGACACCATGATCATCTACTCTGACCTGCCTAACATAGGCCATAGAATTTCACCCATTCATCCCTTCATGATACCCATAACTTCTGGCTGGTGAATTATAACATATTTATTAGAAAGAAATCCAGTCTTGTTTTTAAAATCCAGTCTTGACTTTAAAAACATCAAATGATGGAGAATTCACTACATCCCTGGATGGGTTGTTCCAATGGACAAATACCCACCGTTAAAAATTTGAATCTTACTTATAGCTTGATTTTGTCTGTCTTCAGCTTCCACCCATTGGTTCTTGTTATGCCTCTGCTACTATAAACCTTCTTCTCACATAAGTGATAATAGACTGTGGTCATGTTACTTTGGGATAAACTAAATAGACCGGGCTTCTTTAGTCTCTCATTGGAAAGCAGATTTCTTTCTTGTAGCCGATTGAGAATCCCATTGCTGAATAACTTCTGTTTTCACTGTCACATTTCCCTGTTGCCTCTCCAAATTAATTACTATATATATTTGAGCATAAAAGCACACTGGTAGTTATTACCCAACAGAAGTATTTGCCCCAAAACCATCTTTCCTCATGTCCCTTCTGATGAAGCATAGTGGTTCTGGAATGTTTAGATTTAACAGCAACAAAAAAATTTTGCCCTAATAGTATTTTTCTCAAGTGTTTCAGAGGGAGTAAATGAATGACATTTTCCATTCTGTACTGGCCTCAATGCAACATAATTCGTACTAATCTCCACTAGATGGTGAACACCAATAAAGGTGGCCTCTTCTTGACACTGAAGATGAAGACTGGAGATCTGTTTTATTTTTCTTGTGATAGAATATCACTGACTCATTAAAAATAGACCATGTGCCTTTCCACTGATATGGCTGGAAATGGGGTGATTTGATTTCCAGTCAGCATGGATACCTAAGCTACACAGAATAATGTTTTGCCAGCTAACTGCTATCTGTGTTCACAAGTATACCATCTAATGATGTGCCATACAGACAAAACTGATCTTTACAACCTTCTGCTTGCCAAGGCCACCTTACATCACAGCCAAAAATATGCAGGTGCAACCATTTTACTATGGAGCAACAGTGACATCTAGTGGCTAGGCAGGATAACCTAAAGTTTTACTTGCTTTGGATGCTCCAAATATCAGCTTCTGTCCTTTCACAGAGACAGTTGAAATAAACTTTGGAACAAACTGCCCATCTTTTTCAGCCATATCACTATTATTGTAAGTAACTTTTGTACATCACATTTTGAATGGTTCTCTAAGAAGGAATAACATTAACTCCACACAGAGATGTACAGAAATACCATAGAATGGGAAAATTAAAAAAAAAAAAAAAAAAAAAAAGATTGCTTGCATGCTTACAACCTCCAGCACTTCAAAAAAATTAGTGATGATCACTATAAAATATTTTTAAAAGAAGGCTTGTAATGGGATCTTTGTATTTTATATGTGCATAAAGTGCTCAGTCTGCACTTGATGTTGGAAATGTCATCAGATCTTTGTGATTGAATTACACTCTCACATTCCATGGAAGACTGCAGTTTGTACCATTGTGTGTATGCGTGAATACCACAAATAATAAGTGGAAGGCAACTGTTTGGTTTGAAACTATGAAATACACAGCTCACTTATGTTTAAAGCAGAATTATTTTGATTAAATAATATACCTTTTAATAGGATCTATATGCCATAGATAATTATTCTACATTAAAAATAGGTTAAGATACGACACGCTTTCTTTTTAATTAAAGTTTAACATATATTAACATTTTTAGATGAAAAACTGGCATTCTGAGAACAGTTTTAAATTCTCCTTTGATTATTTTTTCCGGAGCACTGAATCCATCATACAACTGCATAAAAAGGACTAACAATGTCAGATTCTTTGGTAATTAATTTTGTGTCCTACTGCAGATGTATGAAATTCTATCAGCATTCTTGACAGGCATGTCAATTCATTTTGAGAATGTATTGGTCCACCAACCCCTTTTCCAATATTTGTTGCAATTTTGTATTTTATTTCTTTAAAACATATACAAGAATTTGGACTTCATCACAGTAAATAAATAACCTGGAAAATTCAAAGACAGTCATTAAGAGTGAAAGGAAACAACAACAGCCACAGTCAGAATAAAATAAGTATAAAAGACAAGATATCTGGGTCAGATTTTATATAATTTTTTTATCTGATACAGTAGATCTACAATGATCTACTGCACAATCACTATCAACTTTATAGCTTAGCTTTTCATATTAAATTTTATCAAATGTATCAAAGAGGTTTAATGATAACTTTTATAACATTGAACAAATTTCTGCTGGAAACTACAGGGGGTTGGAAAAAGGAAAAATACAAGCTTTTATCAATTGCAAATGTTAAAATAAGCATTCTTACCCTTATATATGGTATTTGTAGTTATATTATTATGACAGTCTAATGAATTAAACTTACATCCCTTTTCCATTTAGAGTCCCAGTATTAATAATACAAATACTGTGGTGGTTTTTTTTCATTATCCCCTACCCTCACAAAGAAATGTAGGAATTAGTAGAGAAATATAGGTCTTAAATCCAACAACAAGGCTATGTTTATGGCAACCAACAAGTTTCTTTAAGAATATAGACATCCAATATGGGAGAAAAACAACATTTCTCCTATTATATTCATAATGTCTAAGTATAACCATGTCTGGCAGACAAGCCAAGAACATAAGAATGGCCAGACTGGGTCAGACCAAAGGTGCACCTAGTCCAGTATCCTGTCTTCCGACAGTAGCCAATGCCAGATGCCCCAGAGGAAATGAACAAACAGGTAATCATCAAGTGATCCATCCCCTGTAGCCCATTGCAAGCTTCTGACAAACAAAGGTTAGGGACACCATCCCTGCCCATCCCGGCTAATAGTCATTGATGAACCCATCTTCCATGAATTTATCTAGTTCTTTTGGAATCTCATTAAAGTCCTGGCCTTCAATAGGCTGATTTCTGCCTCCGGTACCTCAATTGAACCAATTTGACTGAATGGATAATTTGACCCAGTGTCTTGTACTAATTTCCCTACCATGGACACTGGGCAAAAATCTTACGTGGTGTTGAGCATTCTGGCTCTAATCCAGCACAGCACTTCAGCACATGCTTAATTTAAGGACACAAGTTGTCCCACTAACTTTCATGGTATCATTCATGCTGTTTCACTTAAGCACTTAAATGCTTTGCTGGATCATGGCCACAGAACTTGCCAGGCCAAGCCCATGCAGAACTAAAATAAGGCATCTCTCTCAGCTTGTGGTATCATCACTGTTTTCTCCCAAATGAGCAAAAAAGGAAGGGGGAGGTAATGTTTGAGAAACCCAATGCTGAAGATGTGGATGGTTTGGATTTACAACTAACCAGAGAGTACTTCATCCACAGGAGTAGTTTTCATGCCAGAAAAATACATATAACAAAAATCAAGACACTTTCTGGTGTCAGTTTTTGCACCTATCCCCATTTGAATGTGTGTCAAACCCGAGGGAGCTATGCCATAAAAACATAATTTGAGTATCATCTCTCATCATTCAATACAGTTTTTCAACCCTTTCAAAATTACATTGAAAAATCTATATAATGTGTGCTTAGATTAATGAACTGTTTGAATCTGGATCAATAAGCACTCAAAGATTTGAACTGTTGACACCTGCTGGATACAGCTATAAGAATACTTCATTCAGCTTATAGCCAATCAGTACTTTGTAACTACAGGGGTTCCACTTAATAAACAAGCAATCTAATATATGACCTCTGTAGATTAATTTCCTGAGAGCAAGTAAATAATCTGGATTCGAAATTTCCATGATTATACATATAATTACAGTATCACTTACCAATTAACATATTGATTTAAACCTTCTTGGGACTATGTACTTAAGTATAAAAGAGATAATTCAACCATCACTCATATACTCAACATCTCTTTAAGATGGCAAAATCGTGCACCACATAGCGCTACATATCTAATTTTTCTAGTGGAAGAAAAATGTATTATGATAACAGAGATTATGAGAGCAATATCAATTATATGCATTATAGCTATAATATTATACAATAGCTGGACTACACTGATAGTCTTTATGAAAATGCTTTTACTTTTCATTTGGAACAAACCTTTTAAAAACTTCAATCCATCTTAAAATCTTTCCCATTCATTTACTTAGTGATTTACAAAAGTGCATATGTGTTTGGAGTTGTTTTTTTATTTTTTTTAACGCTATCATAGCAACCAAGCTATAGTTATCAGTCATCTGATAGATACATCAACCAACAGAGATATATAATAGTTTAATGTTTTGCTTTTGACAAGGGAAATAATTAATACAGGTCTATATTATTTAGTACTCATTGCTAAAAGTGCCTATTATAAATGTTAATACAGTCTTCCATCTAACAGCAATGCAGTGAAAGAAGACAAATGCAATCACTACACATCTCCCATACATATATGAAAGAAGTTAAAATATTAATTCAGGAAGGCAAATGAAATTGTTGAGGACTGTCCAACAATCCAGGTTTCTGAGGTATATTTCTTGTCACAATCTGCTTTTAATATTAAGACCTTTTTAACCTCCCATTCAACCAAATATCTCCCTTTTCATTTCTACACTGTTGGGGGGGGGGGGAAGGGTTCACATTTAGAAGCAAATCGTTATATTGCATCATTTCTCATCTTTTCTCCTATCTGTATCATTTTGTGACAATCCTTTTACAGCTTTATAGAAAATAAAATTAGAATAAAGTAACAAACATACAACAGAATTTCACGCATATTACTCATGGTTTTATAACTCTGTCCCAAAGATCAATACCTTCTCTTCCCCCAACCCCCCCCCAAAAAAAAACCTAAATCAGAATATTCCAGCTGTCCTAATTACAATATATAACACTCTTGCTATATACCCTCATACCACTCCCCACAAAAAAACCCTAAAAAACAAAACAAAAAACCCACAAACTTTTTGTAATAGGCTTTATAATAGGCCTTTATGCTTATCGATTTCATATTCATGAATGACCAGTTACTATGAAAAAAAGTATAAAAAAGAAAGCTGAACAATTCTGGCTTCTTCTACCAGGAGCATTTCATCAATTACCAGAGAGACACAGACAGAGAAAGAAGAAAACAGTATTGTTTGTTCAAAAATGCCATCGGGATATTTCACACTGAACAAACTTTAATTTTTTTGGCAGGATATAAATAAGAACAATAGATATATGTATTAAAAAACAGACACCAAACCAAATCAGCAAAATTTCCGCAGCGTCAACCACTGTTATCCAGCTCAGAAACACTCTAAGGAGTCAGCAGCTATCCAATAAAATAGGAAATTGAAAATAGTACAAAAACAATTCATAATAGCAGTAATGTATCGTTTCTCAGTCATTACTGATCCAATAATGACCGGTAGCGACTTTAAAACCATACATTACAATTTAAGTATGGTTTGATGCTCACAGCAGATGCATAGCTAGGAAATAAGTAATGCAATCTCACTAGAAATGCTCATACTGTTAAAACGCTGTCTTGTATACATGGATTTTTCCCTCTCCAATGTTATCTCACCAGGTATCTTTATAACGATCTGAAAAATACATGCCTTCAGTAATAGTGCTGTACTGAAAGGAAAAATAGTGAGGCCAATATGCTTAAGGAACTCAGAGAACACACATCTCCAGAACACACGTATTTTTGTAGCACTTTTTCCTAGATGTGTCCTCAAGTTAGAGAGTAGCCATTCATATTGTGTTTCTATTTACTGGGCATTTTAAGGGGCAGCCAAATGTGCAGAAAGTACAGCATCCTATTGCTGTCACTATTTCAAGATGGGCTCAATCCAGGCTCTAGCAGTGTCAATGGACATCTTTCCATTAACTTCAAACTGTTCAGTTTGTCTGTAGAATGCTTAGTATGATAAAGCTCTGATCATGACTGATACTTTTTTATAAACTCCTGCAATACGCATAATGTTATACAAATAAATGGAAGGATGCCTTGTGGTTTAGAAGTTGGTCTGGGCATCAAGAGAACCTATTTCAATTGCCAGCTCTGCCACAGACTAACTGTGTGACGTGTGACATTTCACCGCTGAGGGTAACTGCTCCCCATTCATAAAACACAGGTGTCATAATGACAAATTCATTAATATTTGGGAAGTGCTCAGATATCATGATTATGGAGGTCATGTAAGTACTACTGGCGCAGCATTTTAGGTATAGACAGACAGGTCCTAACTTCATAGAATAATTTCCAAGGTACAGATAGGCCAGGGTGAGTTTCTAAAGCCAAGCAATAGACTTTCATCAGCATAAATAAGATTTGCTTTGCCATATTTTGCTTGTATATGCACTAAACTGAAAAGGGGCCTCATCTCCATCATTGCTGGTTCTTCATTTCCCTTAAAAATATCAAGTCCGCTCAGCAGGGCTGGATAGATACATTCTCAGGCTGAGGTTTGTTAACCCAGAGTCCCTTTAAAATTCTGGTTCCTTTTCTCACTTTGAAACCTAGGACAGCAGGCAGTGGTGGGGGCGGGAGCACTGGGACAGTGAACACATGCAAAAGTTTGGGCATCAAAAAGGGTATCTTGGGGAGTTTGCAAACATACCCTTCCCTACTGAAGAGTCTCTTTTTTAGGTGCTACGAAGCACTGCCCCTTCTCCACTTGCACCCAGTGGTTCCTCTGACTTATTGTCCTTTCTAAGCATGGCAGCAGAAGGTCTAGCTTTGAACACGGCCACAGCCTTCTCATTGCTGAATCCCACAGGCAAGTTCAGCATGTCCTCAGAAGTCTCTGACACTATTACCATGGGTATGAGGAACGTACCATGTGAACACGCTGCATAGGTAAGTAATGGACATGCTTTGACACTATACAGTTTATTTGTCCAGACAGTTAGTGGCTTTGAGACAAATCAGCAGGATTAAATTAATTGGCCAGATTTACAAAAACTGAGGAAAATCCCTAGAGGGCAGATTCCAGAAGCCAGAACACTGCCAGGGCACTTGCTCATCTTACTTATTTAACATGATGCTGCACAGTAACTGAGTGATCTGCACCTCCAGTGATTATTTTCATTTCCCATATGAACTCCTATTCCATCTTTTATTTAAGCACTTCCAAGAACAGAAGTCTACCCAGCTCTAGGACTCCTAATGTTTTTTTTTCCTTCCTCTTCTCAGGTTATAAAGAATAGAAAGCTGTCTCATTTTCTCTGTTCAATTATACATGTTCTTCAGCATGTTACCTCTCACCTTTATGCTCACTGTTTGTGTATGTCAGACAGTGTTGAAATGTGTACTACAATTGTCAGTGATCTGTTTTCAAAAAAAGTCTGCAAAGGCCGTGACCTATGTACCATTATTTCAATATCTTCTTTACTTAGTGGGTGCATCTGCTTGAGTTTTACCTGGTTTGCAACTGAATGCTTGAGCCAGAAGAAAACAATTTACTTACACTATTTTTATTTCCTTGATGTGGTTGTACAACTTGAGAATGTTTTATATTAACCTAGCAGCATGGTTTCATAAATGGCCCTGTAAGGCATCCTATCTAGGAGAATTGCAATAGAATGCTCCTGGAATACTCAGTGCCTTAATCACAACCACCACAAAACATAATGGGTCACATTTTCAAAAGAGCTCAATTCCAATGTAGGCACCTAAGTGGGAACAATGAGCTGCTGGGTGCAGAGCACTTTTGAAAATCTGGCCATTTAATTCAGGTGTCCAAATGGGAGTGAGTGATTTTTGAAAGCAGGAGACACAAATACTTGTTCTTGAAAGAAAAAAAATGCAGTTAGGCTGTGTAGATTTGATCCGTAGAGCCAGAAAGTAAGACATCTGTACCCACAGCCCACAATTTTATAAAAAAGACTCTCTCCCCCACACATAAATGCTCTTCCCCTGTAATCATTGTAGTAGCTTATGCTGATCCAGTGATAACCTCTTTGGAAGAATTACCAGTGTTCAAATGTAACCAGGGAGCAGTGCGGGGGAGACAAGTGCAATCTGTACCTGTCATCAGAATTTCCTTTAAGATGCTGCCTTTATTTGTCTTCTGGGCCTGTGGTTCTGTTGATGTATCTTAAAAATACAGTAATATTTGGCACTGTAATTCTTTTCATACAAATACATTCACAATGGTGGGTACCAACATACCTACTTTACAATCAGGGAAATTACAGCACATAAGTCAAATAACCTTTCCAGGGTCAGTCTGGGACATTGCAGATAACAACCAAAGTTTCCTGACCACCACCACCGCTCCCACCCCCCCGGATTATTTAAGCACTGCATCCACCTCAGTATTGCATCCATAAGGACTAACTCTTGAGCTGATAGAATGCTACAGGCCCAAATATAGGTTGAACCTCTCTAGTCTGACACTCTCTGGTCCAGCAACACCTGTGACCCAGCATGATTTTAGTTACCCTTATGTCCACTTACCATGGGTGTAGCCAAGTTTTCCTGGTCCCATAATATTTGTTTACAGGCACCAGTCCTGGCTCTCAGCAATCTGCGCTATTATTAGCTCTAATTTACCCCAACTGTCTTCTAAAAGCCCAGTAAGCAGTGAAAATGTTGATAATGCTGCTAGACATTATTGACTTCCTGTGGTCCAGCAAATTCTCTGGTTTGGAACTGGTCAGGTCCAGAGGATGCCAGACTAGATAGCTTCAACCTGTAATGTGTGCTTCTTTTCTTAGCGTTTCACACCAGTATAGAAGTTCAGTGGCTTTCCATATTAAGATCCTATATTTAAAACTCAACTCATATAGAATGCTGATCACATCCATCTTACTACTGTGGAAAAACAGGATTTCTTCTTGTTCTGGGGAGCTCTTATGAGAGGACTTTCTGCAGGACAATCAATTCTTTTTCTTGTTTAATTTCACAAAACAAATTACCAAGTTTCAGTATGGTTAATAACACAATAGAACAATCTTTAGAAGCTGCAAACATTACATTTTTTTCAGTCAACCTCCTACTCAAAACTCAAAAAAGCTAGTGGGTCCCTTACAGTATTGCTAACTGTAACAAGTTGGGTAAACTATATTAATGGGGAAGCTAGAAAGGAGGATAATTTAACAGTCCTGAAAAGGGGCAAAGTCTTGTGCTTATTGTAAATTATAAAAACGAGACTGGTAACCAGATTAACTTAGTTTAAAGACCTAAATTATTCCTTTTTGCATGTTTACCTGCACTTGTACAGAGCTCTGTTCCCTTCCTTACCAATAGTTATCTTAAGCCTTCTCACTTATTAAATAAAAAACCTCCCCGCCATTCCAGAGCACATGACTGACTCCCTCCATGACCCAGTTTCTACTGCTGAAATTCAAGAAGCTATTAAGTCTCTTCAGTCTGGCAAAGCCCCAGTTCCAGATGGCTTCTTACTGATTTTTATAAAGCCTTTATTGACAAAATGACACACAGTCTAGCTGGTCTGCGTAATGACTCCTTTACCCACCTACTCAACCACCCTATTTTCTGCACACCCTTGACGCACAGGATGGCCAGTCACATGCCAGTGGGTACAACTGCCAGAAATTCTAAGCATATTTCCTCCTCCAAGTGTTATGGTAACCTCACAGCCCTGCTTTTGGTTCCTGGTACCGAAATGATTAAAATTGCATTCCTGTACCAACAAATGTGCTTCATTTAAACAAGGATAATCTGAAGCTACTTATAGGCCATTTGGAACGAGGGTTTTTTAGATGTTTTCTAAATGTTTGGCAGTAATCTAAATGTTAGTCATCTCCCAGTGAGGAAAGACAAGACAAGACTGTTAATTGCTGCTCCAGTGTCATGGGATTTATGGCCAGAGGATTATTTTTCACTCTGCTGTAGTCTCTCATTTTGAAATACACCGCATGCCACTCACGGATATCAGCACCAACAGCTATATTGGGGGAGGGGAGGAGTGTAGAATGAATGGCTCAGGGAACAAGTAATGCAATATGTAGTGTTTCTCCTCCCCATCTATAGCTCAAGTTGAGGGTCAGGCAGCTAAAAGTCATATATATCTGTTTGCCACTTGATGGCCTGTAGGAAGTGAGTGAGTGAGTTGTGTTTTTCTCACAGTTCCTAACAGAAAAGTGACCACAGTTGCCTGGAAATGTAGGGAGAAAGGGGAAGGAAAGCACAGTTGCCACATTCTTAACCGTCTCAACAGAAACAGCCAGGTTTGAATGAGCAAAGTACTCTCTCATTCCTCATAACAGTTCCCATTCCTCTAGTATCTCAGTAAGATGTTAAACAGCATCAAATAAATTTTAAAAAAAAATCAGTATTCCTCTGACACCTTAGAGACTAACCAAAAAAATCATGTCCGGTATTTTCTAAATAAGATGTAATGTAGATTGTGATATAATGTCAAGTGTGTCCAGTATTTTTGTTGAAATCATCTGGCAACCCTAGGGGAATGTGGTGAATGTCTCTGGGGTTTTTTTTGTTTGTGTTTTTGTTTGTTTTTTGTTCGTTTGTTTCTCACTTATGTACAGTCCGCAACTGGAACGCTATCTACAAGTTTGGCACTTGACTGGAGAGGAACCACAAGAGTGGGGGGTCTAAGCGGGGAGGAGTCAGAGCTGGTTGTTTGGGGAAACATCGCCTCCCCCACCCCAACCAACATGCCAGCATTGATGTCTTGCCATCATGGTTACCAAAAAAAGCTTGGCAATGTGACTATGCTAAAAATGCAGAAGGCAAATAAAAAGACCCACATTTATTAATTTTAAAATACTATTGGTTTAAATAGGTATGTCAATTAATTGCAGTTAACTCATGCAATTAACTCAAAAAATTAATTGCAATTACAAAAATTAATTGTGATTAATTGCATTGTTAAAGAATATAATACCAATTGAAAATTACAAAATATTTTGGACGTTTTTCTACATTTTCATATATATTGATTTCTATTACAAAAGATTACAATGACTTATATTACAAAAGAGAATCCATATATTTTTAACACAAGAAATAGCATTTTTCAATTCAACTCATACAAGTACTGGAGTGTAACTTGCAAATGTACTTTGTTACATAAATGCACTCAAAAACAAAACAATGTACAATTTTAGAGGCTGTAAGTCTCCTCACTCCTACCTCTTGTTCAGCCACTCACTAAAATAAAACACATGTTTATATTTATATAAATATATTTATATATTTAAATAAGAAGCAGGCAGCATTGTCACCTGAAAGTGAGAACAGGTGTTCACACGGAACTTTTGTAGCTGGCATTGCTAGGTATTTACATGCCATATATGCTCCTTCATGCTTTGACCACCATTCCAGAGGATATATTTTAATCTGATTCTGCTCATTAAAAAAAAAATACACTTTTAACTGTTGTTTCAGGAATGTCTCTTTTCCTTTAAGTTCTTGCGATTACAGAAACTTTGTATCTTCTACCTGGCTCTCTATTTTTAGTGCACCCATCATCAGGCTACCTAGGACCTAGTTTAAGAGGAGAAGCTGCTGGAACAGAATGTCCAGAAGAAATAGGATAAATGTAGTTGGACCTTCTTTCTCAACATCCAGACTATGCCTAAGTGGTGGGGCATAGGAAAGAGGTTTCAGACAACTTTTTCCACAGCTTTTCCCCATGCTCTTCCCTTTTCCAAATAATGTATTGAAAAGGAGATTCAAACATTCTGCTATCTAGAGTAGGGTAAAGCAGTTAGGATATTAGATGTGGTCTTCTTGTGAGTAAATATAATGGAGGCACTTTACACAATAGAGCAGAAGTACTGAAGCACTTTCCTTTTCAATTTTTTGCCTTAAGGACTTCAGCATCATGCAAACTTTTAAAACAAGTATTCCATAAACTGTCAAGGCATTAAAGTAGGTTGCTCTTCACCTACCTACCCTTTTCTCTTTGCCTATGTAGTACAGATTCCTCATTAGCCTTTGCAGCATGTAGCAAATTAAGTTCCAGTGAACTGGCTCTTCCACTTTTTAGTTGTGCATAGACACGCTGTTTTTCCCTTGCAGCTCTTCGAAGAAGTGTACTTACCTTTTAAACTGAATTACAAAAATAAGTGGAGATTTAATGAAATTCTGCTAGAAGACATGCAGTAATGGTGTCACATTAAAGAATGTTATTTAATCAGCAGATGCCGATACAGTACAGAATTTGCTGTAACAATGACTCTTCGGCTATAGAGCACCCTAGTTTATGATGAATTTGGAAGTTTTCCAGGCACATGGAATTGCTATCTAAAAGAAACATAGCACCTCATACTGTGGTATCTAAGCACTGATGAGTGTTGCTGGCAGAATTCAGGCCTAGAAGTGATCTCCCTAGATTCCCTGGTATCAGAAGCCCTCTGGTGCCAAAGCATTTGTCCCATGCTGAACAGAGCATGCAGGCTGACATTTGAATGCAGAACTGCACACACACACGTCTCTATTTAAGAATTAGCTGGTTTCGATGCTCTGTGGGGTCCAGCTGCACAATCCTGGCAAAGATTTGAACTACCAATGGAAGTGATTCATATCAAAACCATTCCAAGTGCCCTTCTTCCCTCATCTGGAAGCTATTAAAAGACATTATTTCATCTCACCTCCCATTGGTTTCTTATACATTAACTTTTTCTTCTTTCTCTGCTTTGGTTAGTTGGCATTCCCTATTGCTTTTTATATTTCCAATACCTGAATAGAACAAGAGCAGCTTTTTTTGGTAAGATTTTTTGGGGAGCTGTAAAATTTTCAATGCCATTTTCAAAAGTGATTAAGGCCTTTAGAAAATTATTCTCACAAAGTCAATGGTATTGAAGTTAAGTAAAATAGGTGCTTTTGCAAATATCACCCTTTATCTGTCCTCACTGTCTAGCTTGCCTCTTCATTTCCTTCCTATATGTCTCATCTTTTTCTTCTACTCCTGCTTTTCTCTTGTTTACTCAACACTTATCTCACTTCCGTTGTCCCTTTAATATCCTTGTATCTCTTTTTTCAGTCCCATCTCCTCTCCTGCCCTCTCACTGCTGCACTAAAAGCCACTACCTATAGGACAGAAGAAAATGCTGTTTGTGAACTTCAGTTGCTCCTCCATTGCAGGTAGCATTATGTAAATCCTGCCACATTGCTTCAGTGCCACACCTATATACTTCAATAAGAATAGCATAAAAATTACTGTTCCGAAAGAGGAAATGGGGCCCCCTAGTGAGGCAAGTTGAGCAGCCATCTTCCACAAGACTCTCAACATCTCTCTCATTCTGTTTATAGTTTAGACTACTTTTTATAGGCTATAAAATCTCTGGAAGAATACTAAAAGACAAGCAGATCTAAAGAAAAGCAAATATATTTTTGTCAATTTACTCAGTATGCCGGCTACTGTCTTCCAAAAACCTAGAAATAGAAACTTGAACTTGTCTCTACAATTCAGTGGTAGCAATTATGAGTACTTTTCAAAATGACCCCCAGGGGAGCTGAGACACTCAAATGATCACAAGTGTCAGGGAGTAGCTATGTCAATCTGTATCTGCAAAAACAACAAGGAGTCCTGTGACACCTTAGGGACTAACAGATTTATTAGGGCATAAGCTTTTGTGGACAAAACCCACTTTATCACATGAAGTTGGTTTTACCCAGGAAAGCTCACACCCTAACAAATCTGTTAGTCCCTAAGGTGCCACAGGACTGCTTGTTGTTTTTTCAAATGATCACAAACCATATTCTGCTCTCACTTTCACTGGTTTTATACAGGTGTTGCACCACTGATTTCTACGGCATTACTCCTGAGTTACAGTAAGAGGCAAGCCAAGTCCATCTTCCAGTTATTGGAAGATGTGTACGTTTATTCTCTTTCAAGCATTTTAAATACAAATGTTTATCCAGCAAGAAGCCGTTTACATTTTATGGAAGTGAGAAATGGTCAAAGAAAATTAAACAAAGTGTAAACTAAGGGGAGAAGATCCCTGCCTTGATCATTCATATTTCCATTGGAGTTATATTGTATCTCAATTGCACTGCACTGATGCACAGGGGATGCTATGGTGAGGATTTGCCCCAACAATTGAGCACTGGCAGTATTTCCACAGTTACCCTGCCCTGGAGGTTATACCAGGGGATGGAAGATTTGGATGACTTCCAGGCACTCCACAGAAACTGAAGCTGAAGCAGGGGACATGTTGGATCAACAGAGCCTGGTCTGTCCTGGCAACCTCCACAGTGCCCAGACCCACTGTAGAGACCAGATTTCCCGATTTTATTGGGAAAGTCTCAATATTGGGGACTTTGTCTCATATAGGCTTCCCCATGCCTGTTATAATATTTCACACTTGCTATCTGGTCACCCTAATGCCTGTTGCGAGGCTGCAGAGCAGCAGCTATATTCTCTGGAGGAGGAGTGTTGCTGCTGCAGGTTTGAGAGGGCAGGGGTGTCAAGGCAGGTGCCTCTCTGCTTGTTGAAGCCAATGGGACAGCTGTGGAAAACAGCCAGAGAGAAAAGAAGCAATCTCCAACAAGAGTAGGAACAGCACCGCCAGGTGTCTGGGAGCAAAAACTGCTGAAGGGAAAAGCTCAGAGAAAAAATACTTAGGCTTTGTCTACATTTAACAGTTTAAAGCGCAGCCAGGGCAGCACTTTAAATTGAAAGTGTGGCCACCACATGAGTGCTAGGTGAGATCTCTTCCAGCGCTTTATGTAAACCACCTCTGTGGAGAGTGGGGGGGGGGGGGAGTGATTAGCTAACAACACTGGGAGCACAGCTATTCAAAATAAAAGGGCAGCGGAACACTATGTGGCAGAATATTGTTATCCACAGGTCTGGAGAGACACCTGAAAGTTCCAAACAA
Source organism: Pelochelys cantorii (assembly GCA_032595735.1). Taxonomy (NCBI): domain Eukaryota; kingdom Metazoa; phylum Chordata; order Testudines; family Trionychidae; genus Pelochelys; species Pelochelys cantorii. The sequence goes on from CM064331.1 coordinate 34,476,855, forward strand.
CTGTGGATCTGGATAACTGGGGGAGCCTGCTCTGCAGGCTGTGAAGGCCTGGAGTTAGGGTCCCCTGAGGCAGCACACAATTTCAAGTCTATTGAAGAGCTTCTTCGGTCGCTGACAGCTTCCTTTCCCCAGGCCCACTGGCTCACAAGGACCCAGAGGTAGCTGAGCTCCAGGGGAACCCAGAGGTAGCTTTCTGTACATAGAATCCTAGAAGTTAAAGGTGGAAAAAAGCCTAGTAGGTCATCTAGTCCAATTACCTGCCAATCAAGGAAAGATTTACGTGCTGACATGTAACCAGTGCACCAAATACATTAAGACGCTGTTCGTCAGAGGCTGGAAATGGAGGACAGGGGAGGGATCACTTGGCAATTACCTGTTGTGTTCAATCCCTCTGGGGCATCTGGCATTGGCCACTGTCGGAAGACAGGATACTGGGCTAGGTGACCTTTGGTCTGACCCAGTATGGCCGTTCTTATGTTCGTATAACTTATGCAATGAAATCAAACCTCTGTGACCTTGGCTAACTGAGGGTTTTGGTTAAACAGGGTTCAAGTTACCAAGATCTGACCATATTGACATAAGAAAATGATGATAAAGAATTAGTACATTCATCAGACATTGCCAAGACACTGCTTAGCCCAGTAGGAAATCCTTTCGCAAAGCAGAAGCTGCTAAAGAGACTGGAATAGGAGGGACATTTACTTCCTACAAAACAAGTAAAGCAAACATGCACCTCATACTTAGAAAGGATCCATATTAAACAGTGGACAAAAAAAAACATTCCCATAATGGTGTATTACTATCATTGCCAGTATTTGAGGTACATGCCCCTATAATGCTGCCGATAGGTGATTCATTTGCTCAGTTGATAACAGCTCTCAATATCTGTGCCTTCAGTGCTTGGCAGTAGATACACTGTTCCCTATTTACACAAATAAGACACATGCTTTGACCCTGGTGGTTTTTATCCTGCCAGCTGCTGCTCTGCTGATTCAGTCTTCCTGTGTCAAGTAATACTCATCATAAAATGACAGTAGCTCTACCAGTTCTCAGACACTGAAATTTTCATTTCAGCCAAAGCATCTTTCTGCTACATTTATAAGGCCCAACTGGGCCAATACTATTGGAACAGCATGCATTGCTCGGTCCCTGCTTGAGCAAACAGCAAGGCTCCTCGGGTAAATTGTACTCTAGGCACGGGCAACCACTGCTCTTCCCAGGTGTGGGAACTGACCTTCTTTCTCTCTAGGAGAGGTGCTTTGTCATCTGTTGTCTATCCTGAGAGTTAATGCTCTGCTGCACTTAACAAGAACTACCAATTGATCTGGTTGTGCTATTGACATGAAAGAACCCCTCTTAATTTGTCTCTCTACTGCTAGGGGAAGAGCATCTTCTATCATATACACTTGTACCTAGAGGTGTCATTTTCACCACACATAATACAAATAAGTAGCAATTCACTGTCTTCTATTACAAAGAGTAGAGTCAAGTTAGTTAAGAAAATGGCTTCTGGTCACAGCTGTGATGGAAGAAAGATAACGACTGTGCCACCTTCAAGAAAACAACGCACAGTCTCTGCGAGCAAGCAAAAACCAAACACCAATGCTTTATCTGACAAAGAAAAAACATCTCTTGGCTGGGAAGGAGTCTTACTACCTCAACTGTATTATAAAATAAGTCAGCTTGTGCTTTTGCTGTGTAAAAGGATGGAAATTGATGTGGCTGCAGCTGCAAGCACAGGTAAGATAAAGGAAACTTAATATTGCAGCAGAACATGCATGTGTGGCTAGCTTATCAGAAGATGACATTAGCAGCATTCTTGAAGAGCTGAATCTTACCTCGCTTCCTGGAAAAATCATGGAAGGTATTCTTAAGAAATCTATTTTGAGGCACTTGAAAGAGAGGAAAGTGATTAGGAATAGTCAGCATGGATTCACAAAGGGCAAGTCGTACCTGACCAATCTGATTAGCTTCTATGATGAGGTAACTGGCTCTGTGGACATGGGAAAGTCAGTGAATGCGATATACCTTGACTTTAGCAAGGCTTTTGATATGGTCTCCCACAACATTCTTGCCAGCAAGTTAAGGGGATGTGGATTGGATAAATGGACGGTAAGATGGATAGAAAGCTGGCTAGAAGGCCGGGCCCAGCGGGTAGTGATCAACGGCTCGATGTCAGGATGGTGATCGGTTTCTAGCGGAGTGCCCCAAGGTTCGGTTCTAGGACCGGTTTTGTTTAATATCTTTATTAATGACCTGGATGAGGGGATGGATTACACCCTCAGCAAGTTTGCAGATGACACTAAGCTAGGGGGAGAGGTAGATATGCTTGAGGGCAGAGATAGGGTCCAGAGTGACTTAGACAAAGTGGAGTATTGGGGCACAAGAAATCTGATGAGGTTCAACAAGGACAAGTGCAGAGTCCTGCACTTGGGACGGAAGAATCTCAAGCATTGTTACAGGCTGGGGACCAACCAGCTAAGTAGTAGTTCTGCAGAAAAGGACCTGGGGGTTACAGTGGATGAGAAGCTGGATATGAGTCAACAGTGTGCCCTTGTAGCCAAGAAGGCTAATGGCATATTAGGTTGCATTAAGAGGAGCATTGCCAGCAGATCCAGAGATGTCATTATTCCCCTTTATTCGGCTCTGGTGAGGCCACATCTGGAGTAGTGTGTCCAGTTCTGGACCCCCCCACTACAAAAAGGATGTGGACGCACTGGAGAGGGTCCAGCGGAGGGCAACCAAAATGATTAGGGGGCCGGAGCATATGACCTATGAGGAGAGGCTGAGGGAGTTGGGTCTGTTTAGTCTGCAGAAGCGAAGAGTGAGGGGGGATTTGATAACAGCCTTCAACTTCCTGAAGGGAGGTTCCAAAGAGGATGGAGAAAGGCTGTTCTCAGTAGTGACGGATAGCAGAACAAGGAGCAATGGTCTCAAGTTGTGGGGGGAGAGGTCCAGATTGGATATTAGGAAAAACTATTTCACTAGGAGAGTGGTGAAGCACTGGAATGGGTTACCTAGGGAAGTAGTGGAGTCTCCATCCCTAGCGGTGTTTAAGTCTCGGCTTGACAAAGCCCTGGCTGGGTTGATTTAGTTGGGATTGGTCCTGCCTAGAGCAGGGAGCTGGATTTGATGACCTTCTGAGGTCTCTTCCAGCTCTATGGTTCTATGATCATAATTATCTAGTCCAATGATGGGCAACTTAAGCCAGGGAGTGGGCTGCATGAATGACCCTCCACCTCGGTGAGCCACCAGATTATGGTAGCCAAGATGGTCTCCTGGGACAGAGTAGTTTTGCTGACTGCACTTGCGTACCTAAAATTTGCGGGTGTTCTGACAGAACCGTAGCAGCATTTTGATTGCATGCAGAGCGAGCACTCATCTCTCATAGTCCATGTTGTGTGCAGTCATCATGCACTTCACTTCATGTGCCCTTGCTTTACATGTGTGTTACATCAATAATAACGGGAAGAAAACCATGGAAACCACAAGGAAACCAGCAGAATCCGGCAATCTTGCACATGGGCAACAGTCATTGAAATGTTTTGTTGGCCACAGATAACATCCCAATGGGCTTCATGCAGCCACTGATCTAGTCTGATCTCCAGCACATTGCAGGCTACAGAACCTCACCCACTCACTCTACTAATAGACTCTTAACCTCTGGATGAGTTACTGAAATCCTCAAATCACAATTTAAAAACTTTGAATTACAACCCGCAGGTGATATTTCCACTCTCACAGGAAGGAATTAAATGTCATTTGCATGGTGTATTTCTCTCAATCAGTAAAGGCCCAGAAAAACAAAAGTCAGGGAAAGAATATGATGAGCTAGCAACATCGTCCCTCCAGCCCCTCTTAAATATCCAATATTAAGCTCTGATGGTCCTCTACAATAATAGAGACAATCCTGAAACTACCAGTCCGATGGCTGTCATTCCCTCTGCAACCACCACTACATTTTATCATGCTACTGTGTCTGCCATCAGAACTGCTCTGTGTTCCAGCTCCAGGAGGGAGAAAGAGGAGTGGGAAGAGAGCATCAATCAGGCAATTCACAGGCTCCAAAAGTGCTGGGAGGGAAAGAGAGGATCAAATAAGTGTAGGGCTCTGGTGCCCTGGTACATGAGAGTCGTGTGGTGGAAGGGGGGACAGATGGGAGCTCAGGGATGCAGTTGGAACCCTAATAGGCCACTGGTTGCTATGGCCCACTGAGGAGAAGGGCCACTAATGTGGCCCACCATTCCTGGTTGCCCTGGTTACAAATGGAAGGCTCCATTTGTAACACTATTGCCAAAAAATGTTATTCAACCAACGTACAAAAGAAAATGCAAAGTTTAAATCACAACTTTCACTTGAAAAAACACAAAATGGCAGCCATTTTCCACGTTGAATACCTATTTCCAGTTACTCCTTCAGTGCTCAGAGCCACACATTCTCCTTTAAGATTTAATTTCTGTTCTGCTGAAATTCCCTATACATACACCAGGCCCTATCAAGTCTCTGTTGCATGGACTCTCAAAGAACTGTGCCGGGAGGCATGCCACTACTGAGAGCTAAACAAGCGATCAGTATGTTTCATGTGTCTCTCTCTTTTCATTGGCATCTTTTGCTGGAGTGTCGATGGCACCAAGGCTCTAACAGTTGTGCCTGAAATAACACTAAAATTCTGGACCGGACGTACAAAAAAAAGGGTGGTTTGCATTACAAGGACTGAGGATAGCATGCATGCCAGTGGCAGTGTGCTGAACACGCTTTGGAGGCAGTGGCTTTACAAATATGGCATGTTGCATGTTTTAGTCCTGTTTCCATTTCTTTCAGTGATCCATGTATAAGAGGAATTTTATTTCAGTGGGGGAAAGTGGTCCATTTCAGTCTCCCTTCTAAGGCTGTGAAAATCCTATTTAGTATACAGGATGAAAAAATTTTAAAGCTGCACCTTGCATACTTTCACCTATGGAAACAAGCTGTGCTTGGATGCTTTTTAGATCATACTCTTTCCAAACTATCCTCACGCCCAGTGGAATTTGACACAGCAGATATGCACAGAACTTGTTCCATTTGAGACTGTCACTAGAGATACATCTGCTGAGTCAAGCCAGACCACTCATAAGATTTGGGCAGCGCAGAACAGTTCTCAAAAACAAAAAATTTTCCTGATGTATTAAGTGTGCACAAAGAAGTCTGGTTCACTATGAATCCAAGGTTCAAGGCTTCACAGCTTCACCAGAAGACAGTCCAAATTAGGATGATCGCAGAACTGTGTCTGTGCAGAAATGGCAAATCAACTGGCACAACAGAATATACTTCTCAGTTGGGCACAGTGTAGGGAGCAGCTGCTCCTGCAATTACCTCGCAGAACTCATTTCCCAGAAGTGGTTAGAGAAGCAGTTCTATGACACAACATTTTATAGACATGAGCATTGGAAGAAACGTGGTACAAGTTACTTCTTTGCCAACGAGGCAACAGGCAGAATAATAACACTGTGCTGCTACATCAATGAACCACTTAAGGATCTTAAAAGGTGTCCAATTATACACTGGAAAGGAAGATACCGCACTGCCTTTGCCAAATTAGGATGTAAATTTACTAAGCTGCCCACCAGCAAGTACATGTTCCAAAAAGATGTTTAGTGTAGAAGGAATTATTATGAGGCCAGAGATCCAGATTGCTACCATAAATGCACAGCCTCTGTCAGTTCCGACAGTGGCCCTGCCAAGATTTAACTCCTGCTGGAGACACTGCTTGACTTGATCACAAATCAGACAATGACTGAGATCAGTTGCACTTTCTTAATGGAAAATTATTCATGCCTGTCTTGGCCCATGTGATACCCAGCTCAGGTATCCTCCCTGACAGGACACTTGGAGTGAGAGATCTAACAGTTTTAACTCTCCCCCATATCACCATTGCACCAGGTTATTTAAAAAAAAATCTGATTTAATTATTAGGCTTGTGCTGCCTTGCTTCTTCACCCTACAATGCTCTGAGCCAGGACAGAGTATCTGTGCATCCTACATGGTGCACATCTTAACTTTCCATTGAACCTATGCAATATTTTTGGGAGTGTGTGCCAAAACAGATCTGCTCCCAACTCTGCAGCTTCTAACTAATTTTTACATCAGGGAGCAGCAAAAATTAGTAGAAAGATCCATGGATTGGTATTACTTGTCTCAAAATAGACTAAAAATGTCTAAATATTCAAAAGATACAAATATCCTTTGATATATATTAATCAAACTAGAACTTTCTCTGATATTTAGTCCCTTTTCCATACCGAACAATGGAATCAGAAATGCATGAAAGGTGATCAGCAAATGAAAGAGAGGAGTTGTTTGTTTTTTCTTTATGATATATGAAGATAACTAACACGGTTTGCTTCTAAAAAATAGATTTTTTCTATTGTTTTCTATTGTTATTATTCCCAACTAATTTGTCTCAGAAAAATCAAGAATGTCAATATTAAATCAGGCATTACCTGGTTTTGCTGGAGCTCTCTTTGGAAGACCCAGAGATATTTTATTTCTTTAGTTAAGGAGGATTTTTTTTGTTTCAACTTTAACTTTAAAGAATCAAGAAAAAGACAGAGAATATTATAGAGGGTCAGTATTCATGCCCTGTCCCTCCACTGCCTATGATTGGCACTCCCCCAACCCCTCTAAGCTCCTTCACTCTGAATGCCCTGAGATTAGACTCCAGTGCAGAGGGGAACAGAGGGTGGCTTATAGAATACGCATCTGCATCACATTTTCACTTTCAGTAAGTAACCATTTCTTCTTCTTTCAGTAGATACAGCCATATATTCTACTTAGGTGACTCACAAGCAGTACTTACCCCAAAGGCAGGACTCAGATTCTACCTAAAATGTAGGATAATGCTATCAAAAATTGCATCTGCCCTGAAAGGAATTGTTAGTGAGGAGACTGCTTGTCTCTTCATACAATCTGCATGTGACACAAACAGGCAAGGCAAAGCACAGAATGGCTCAGTCTTGTCTAGATAGGAAGCCAGACATTGTACATCGGGAGAGACACTATTACTCCAGAGATGTATGTGGCTGATGAAAACACACAGGTAAATATACTTCTGGTTCAAAGGAAACTGAAAAGGCCACTTCAGACAAAAAATTGGCTTGTGGCCATAAAGTCACTTTGTCCTTAAAGAACAGCGTATAAGGAAAATTTAAGACCATAAGAACAGCCATACTGAGTTAGACCAAAGGTCTACATAGCCCAGTAGCCTGTCTGACGGTGGCCAATGCCAGGTGCTCCAGAAGGAATGAACAGAGCAAGCAATCATTAAGTGATACATCCCGTTGCCCTTTCCCTGCTTCTGACAAACACCCTACCCATCTTGGCTTACAGCCATTGATGGACCTATCCTCCATGAATTTATCTAGTTCTTTTTTGAACCCTCTTATAATCTTGGACTTGACAACATTCTCTGGCAAAGAGTTCCAAAGACTGACTATGCATTGCATGAAAAAATACTTTCTTTGGTTTTAAACCTGCTACCTATCAATTTCATTTGCTGATCTCTAGTTTGTGTGTTATGAGGAGTAAATAACACCCTCTTGTTTACTTTCTCCATACCAGTCATGATTTCATAGACCTCTATCTTATCCCCCCTTAGCAGTCTCTTTTCCAAGCTGAAGAGTCCACGTCTTATTAATCCCTATAGCAGACATTCTATATCCCTAACCACTTTTGTTGCCCTTTTCCGAATCTTTTCTAATTTTAATTTTTTTTTTAAGATGGGATGACAACATCTGCATACAGTATTCAAGATGTGGACATACCACAGATTTATATAGAGGCAACATATTTTTTGTCTGATCTTTCTCTCTCTCAATGATTTCCAACATTCTGTTTGCTTTTTGGATTGCCACTATACATTGAGTGGAATGTTTTCAGAGAATTATCCACAACGACTCCAAGATCTCTCTCGAGGGGCAAAGCTAATGTAGACTCCATCATTACATATGTATAATTGGGATTGTTTTCTCTAACCTTGCATTTATTATTTAATCTGCCATTTTGTTGCCCAATCATCCACTTTGATGAGATCCTTTTGTAGCTCTTTTCAATCTTTTTAGGATGTAACTCGAGTAGTTTTTTATCACCTCCAAATTTTGCCACCTCACTGTTTACCCCTTTTTCCAGATCAATTATGAATATATTGATTAGGACTGGTCCCAGAATAGACCCCTGGGAAACACCAGTATTTTTCTCTCCATTCTGAAAACTTTTACTCCTACCCCTTCTTTCCTATCTTTTAACCAGTTATCAAACCAAGAGAGGGTCTCCCCTCTTAAACCATGACAGCTTACTTTGCTTAGAATGGACTTTCTGAAAATCTAAGTATCCTATATCTACCAGTTTTCCCACGTCCACATGCTTGTTGGCCCCCTCAAAGAATTTTAGTAGATTGATGAGTCATGATTTCCTTTTACACAAGCCATGTTGTCTCTTCCCCAACAAATTATGTTCATTTACATGTTGGACAATTTTGTTCTTTACTATAGTTTCAACTAGTTTGCCCAGTACTGAAGTCAGGCTTAGTGGCCTGTAATTGCCAGGATCTCATCTGGAGCCCCTTTAAAAAAAACTGATGTCACATTAGCTATTCTCCAGTCATCTGGTAGAGAATCTGATTTAAATGATAGATTACACATACCATAGTCAGTAGGTCTGCAATTTCACGTCTGTCTCCCTTCAAAACTCTTGGGGCATACCATCTGATCCTGGTGACTTATTACTGTTTATCAATTTGTTCCAAAACCTCCTCTCATGACAGCTCAATCTGGGACAGCTCCTCAGATTTGTCACCTAAAAAAAAAAATAGCTCATGTTTGAGAATTTCCCTCACTTCCTCAGTCATGAAGACCAATATAACAAATTCATTTAGTTTCTCCACAATGGCCTTATTGTCCTTAAGTATTCCTTTAGAATCTCATTTGTCCAGTGGCCCCCACTAGCTGTTTAGCAGGCTCCCTGCTTCTGATGTACTTAAAAACATGGTTTGTTTTTACTTTCTGAGTCTTTTGCTGATCTTCAAATTCGTTTTTGGCCTTCCTAATTATATTTTTACACTTCATTTATTAGAATTTATGCTCTTTTCTATTTTCCTTACTAGGATTTAACTTCTACTTTGTAAAGGATGCCTTTTTGTTTCTCACTGCTTCTTTCACTTTGTTGTTTAATCATGGGAGCATCTTTTGGGGTTCTCTTGTATTTTTTTTTTTAATTTGGAGTATACATTTAAGTTGAGCTTCTATTATAGGGTCTTTAAAAAAGTTTCTATGGAGCTTGCAGGGATTTCTCTTTTGGCATTGTACCTATTAATTTCCATTTAACTAATTTCTCATTTTTGTGTCATCCCCTTTCTGAAATTAAATGCTACTGTGTTGGGGCTGCTAGCAGACTTTGCAACTCATAGACTCTCCTCCTGGATGTTGTCACTATCAGACACATCGTTCTCCCACACAAAAAGTGAAAAGGGACAAGATTCAGGGGCCAAAAGAGGTCCTGGAACAAATTTTTATGGGGAGCGGGGTGCTAAGAGCCATTTAACCAATGGCAAACCTCTATATAATGAAAACCACTTCAAACCAGCAGCACCCCTAGTTCCAGCATCTATGAACCTTTTATTAAAGTCCTTAAAGGAACTGGCTCTGGGATGAGAGGATGGAAGCAAAGAAGCCCTTTTATGAATCTTGCTATCATGGTACTGGAGAAGACTGAATTTCCCTGAATGAGGGAATGAAATGCTAAATTGTTGCCAGATGCACTCTCACTAAGCTAAGCTCAAGTCTCAACAGCTGAAGATGCAAACAGTACACTCAGATGTCCTGGACAGAAACCAGCATCTGTCAGGCTCTGTGGGACAACCACCAATCCCCCCAAAACTTGGTTTCCATGTGCTGAATGGACCATTCTGGTAGAAGGTTTTCAACTGTTGAGCAGCTCCTGTTGAAAAGCCACCAAACAACTTTCTCTCTCCTCATTCAACCACAAAGCAAAATGCAAGGAGCTGAGCATGGGATGCAATGTGTGGCCATAATTCTGTGTGAGTGGGTCAGGATGAAAAGGAAGGGGTATGGGAGGCTGAAAGGAAAGCGTGATAAGGTCAGAGAACCAACACTGCCTCAGCCACGCTGGGCAACTAGAATGAGCTTTACTTGATCTGCTTTCCGCTTGAGGATGACTTGTGGGATTATTGGGACCAAGGGGGAAAAGTGTACAGGAGAGCCGACTGCCAGGTGAGATAGAAAGTGTTGGATAGGAAGCCCGGACTTATGCCCCCTTCAGAGCAAAACAGATGACATTTTCTGTTGTCCCTGGAATGCTCCAAGCTGTGAAGATGACCTGGAGAATGCTTGACGTTGGAAACTACTCATGACTAAGGGAAAAATGCCTGCTGAAATGGTCCATGAGGTGATTATGGATGCCTGGGGCAAGTAGTTGGCTATTGGAGTAATGCTTTCATTCATGTGGAATTACCACAGCCAGCTTGCCTCTTGCACCTTAGTGTGCTCCCTCTTGCCTGTTCACATAATACATTGCTGTGGTACTATCACACAGAACAGAAAAGCATGATCAGCGGAGACCTCAGTACACATTTGTTCTTATATTTAAAGCATCTTTTGTAAAGCTAGATAGGGTGTTTTACAAGAGCGTGCAAGCTACTGTCCAAGATGCAAAGGCACATAGTAAACTAAAACCACACAAGCAACAGCATGATTGAGCTCCCTGTTCTGCAGCAAATAAAGTGGCAAATAACCACAAGCCACAGCCATTATTTTAGTCACTGAAGTAATAAACTGGCTAAGTGGCAGTTATTTTTATTTCTATGCCATGACTTCCCTCCAAGTTTGTCTGGCTTCACTGATGTGGTTGTTAAATGGGTGCAAGCAGACTCTTGTTGGCAATGCCTGCCCCTCGAGTCTCTCCTTCCCCACAATTCCATTATAAAGGCACAGCACAGGAAAGCCTCTCTATGCACAAAGAGCTCCACTGAGGACAAAAGGAAAGTATCTGCTAGCAAAGCACTAGGGTCATCCATCTGCCAATCTCCACCTGCTCTATCTTGTCTATTTAAATTGTAAGCTGGTTGGGGCACAGACTGTCATTTTGTTCTGTGCTTATACAGCACCTACCACAATGGGGTCCTGATCAGAGATGGAGGGCTCCTAAACACTACCACGGTAACAACAATACATTGCGTGGAAATGATGGACAAGCTAAGCTGTGCTTAGATGGGCTCTGGGCTTGCCATAACTCTTGCAGATGTTTATATTCTCATTCTTTTGAGCAGGCACAGGCTGTTTTCCCAGTCAGGCAGCAGTAGCAGCACAGCCATATTAGCACTTGCAGTCCCACCACTCATTTTTACACTTCCTACTCTCTTGTAGAAAAGAGAGAGTTTTCTGAAAGAACTTTCCTTATCATGTCACTTACCCATTCCGCTCCATCAGGGCCCTTCTTTGTTTTATCCTTTTTCCTCCTTCCCCGGGCTGCTCCTCTTGTTTTTCAAAGCCCAGAATATTTCCTCTTTCAATTCTTCAGCCTCAGGTGTGATGTTTGAAAGAGACTTTTAAAAAAACGTAATGCATACAAAAAGCTGCCATCTGATAACAGCAAGGCAGGTGGCAAGTTGTGATTACAGTGATTGCTGCTACTGATTGGCTACAAATTGCATACACAGCTAATGTGTGCTAAAACATCCCATTATTCTGATGCTTCATCTGCCCTCCATTCACTTGCTTGTTTGTCTCATCTGCATGTCATCTCATCTTTGCTGTAAGCTCTTAAGAGAGCAGGGACTGTCAGCTATCAGATGTTTGTACAGCACCTAACGTGAAGCAGCCTGGCCAGGTTGAGGCTTGTAGGCGCTACTGCAATTGAAATGATCAACAAGGATTATATTTTGCCTACTCAGAATCGAAGCTATTGCTATTACAATTGAGTGGTTCTAACAGGTGTGTTGTATATAAGAACTTTAAATTGATTGTTCTACTGTGTGTAACACCTGCCACCAGGTCATGCCATTGTCTTTCCATTCCTGATATTGTCATTCATTTGGAGAAGGTGTCACTTTTCGTATTCCCTTGCTTCAGGGATGACATCGCTGCTAGAGAGCCAGGTCTAATTTTTCACTTACCTATTTCCTTCTCAGATCCTTTACTGTCTTCTTCATATTTCTCCTGAAGATGTCATTTTACACTGCCACTACATGTAACATTAACTACTCCTGCATGCTCTCCTCTCCTATTTCTTTAGGTTACAGAAAAGAGCCTGCTCAGAATGCAGACTTTGGAGAAGATCTATTTCAGCATTTTCCTAAAACAATAACATAATTCCCTAGATTTCATGTTTTCAATACATTTCTCTCCACAGAGACAGCATGACTCACTGTCCCGATAGAGAAATAATTTCTCGTAATAGACACTAACAACAGTTATAACACTAATAGCATTATCAGTTTATGACACTAGAAGCACTACCACCATCTAGCAGTAGTGTCTCTGACATTTGTCCCATTAGTCTCTTTCTCCCACAAGTCTCTCCATCTCTCTTCCTACAGTCCTTTCCAGGCTAGTCCTTAGGACCACTTATGTTCTCATTTAAATCCCCCCTTAAGTTCCATTTCTATTGCAACTCCCACAAAAAAAATAGGCTAACACAATTTTGTCTGTTTTAAGTGTAGGAAAAAAACCCATACCACCATGATGCACAGCACCTTTGCTGTGTGAGGTGCTTGAACAGTTGTTGCTATAACCCATTTTCTTCCCCATCCTTTTTATTCTGCTGCCTAGAGTCAGTGTGTCACAAGAGTAGGGCTCTACCAAATTCACAGTCTATTTTGGCCAGATTTCATGGTCACAGGATTTTCGAAATCAAATGTCATAGTTTCAGATATGTAAATCTGAAATATCATGGTACTGTAACAGGGAGGGGTCCTGACCCACAACTGGGAATGATGGGGCACCTGTCCTGCACTGGCCCCCTGCAAAGGTTAAAGGCAGGCCCAGAGAGGCTGCACTGCAGACAGCCAATAGGAGGGCAAATCAAACCAGCCAATAGAAAGGCAGATTAAACAACAGCCAACCAAAGCCAAGCAATCCCTGCATAAGGCAATAACAAAGAACTTTTCTATCATATCATTTACACAATTTACCAGCACTACCACCACCAGTAACACAGAAGGGTGGCAATACCATACTATGCCACCTTCACTCTGTGCTGCTGCTGATGGAACTGGACTCCAGTACAGCCGCCACTGCTCTCTGGCTGCCCAGCTCTGTGATATCTGGTTTCCCCTGCAACAGCCAGATTTCACTGGGAAAATCAGATTTCATGGTCAAATATGTTTTTCATAGTTGTGAATCTGCTATGACCCTGCATATGACTTATGAGTTAATTTGCAAGTTCTCAGGGCGTGGACTTTTCTTATTTCTTCTAAGAGGAACCTAGCAAGCTTCTGGGTGCTGCAGAACAATAAATAATGAATGAGAAGAGGCTATTAGCATTATCAGTAAGAGACACTAGAACAATTATGCAAGTGCTCGACAGCCTCTTCTGCAAATTAGGGTAGTGACAAGTCAGTACTGCTCAAAACAGGATCCTCACACCCTGCTTCAATAGCCTATCGGCTGAGCTGCCAGAATTCTCTCATTTCATTACTTTGAATAGACAAATCTTGCCACCATATGATGGAGGGAGAGAAGGAGCTACAGACAGAAGTTCCCAGCTCTCAGTTGAAGGGAAAGTGGTCACTCAAAATAGTTACATGAAGCCAACTAAGGTGTTTCACACCTGAATGTTTTGTTAAACAACTTTACATATGCCAAGTTATAATAATTCCTTCTCTCTTTGGTCATTGCACAAGAACACTCATTCAGTAGGCCTAGCCAGATGATCATCCATCCGTAGGATAAGGAATCCCCAATAAAAAAAAGAGACAGTATTTGAATAAAATTCCCAAACCTAAACATTTCATTTTTAAACCAGTTCAAGTTACTAGGCAGTAACAATGAATTTCTCTATCACATTGTTTATACAATTTAAGAACTCTCAAACATGTGAATGAACAGGTGGGACTTCCTATCTCTTACTCAAACTACACAGTGTACACACACTGGGCCAAAATTTCAGTTAGAATATATCAGCTACCTTGATTATCACCATCTGAAGTCTTGTTCAACTTATTATTATTGTAAGTGCATAATTCATCTATAACACAACCATCTCAACTTTGACTCAGACTGCTGACTTTTTAAAAAGCTCTGTGATTTTGATACCTAAATATGTTGTGAGGTATTCTGATAGATTAACTAATAATATTCCCAAATTATTTATTGATAGAATGTTTTATGCATTACTTAATGCTGTTTCTTATTTCTTATTGCGTTGAATAGGAAAAGTGCATAACTACCAATTTATGAAAAAGTATGTATGCATATTGGCTTACAGTAGGGACTGATCTTTCTCAGATACATATAAAAATTGATTGTACATATATAATTTTTATTATTCTTTTTCTGGGGGATCTGTGGTGTTTATATTTGCAGATTACTGATGAAACAATGCATTGTGGTAATATATGTGTTTCTTCATACTTGAAAAGACTAAAATATTTGATTATGTAGTGTTAGATTTATTTCCTTAATTATTCAATTACTAAAAAAGCAAGTAAGTGCTTGAGTTTTTTAAAGGATGATGCAGGTAAGTACACTATTCTCACTTAAATAGACTTCGAAACAAAGTTCTTTTATATTTCTGGAATGTCCCAGATGATGTGGAATTTGTGTCTCAAATTATTTTTAATTTTTCATTTATGTAGCTAGACAGAGATAGAGATTATGGGGGCCAAACTTGAGACACCAAAAACCAACATACTTTTTGAAAATCTTGGCCATGATTTTTAAATACATGGAATGAAAGCTCACCACATTATCAATCTTAAGGTAAAGAAAGATGCTGTTCAATCTATTAAGCCATTGGTCAGCCTATCCACGTCACTGAAACTCTCTGTATTTAGTTACCTTTTTGAAGAACATGGCTAATAATAATGCATTGCATTTTTGGTACTTCTCCCATCTGTGGATTTCAAAGCAATTTACAAAAGGGAGTAAGAATTCTCAACCTGATTTGAAGCAACTTATATGATAATTGATATGGCTGTGGAGGAAACATGAGTGTTCCATCTCAGAGATGTGTGCTCTGCTACAAGCTTCCTATTTGATCTTTGGCAAGTCACAAATTCGTTCCTGTTCAGTTACTCTAAAAGGAAAAAGTTGAGGATTTCTGAAGGAAGAGTAATTATACCAGATCCTAAAGTGTCTTTTCACTTCAGAAAAAAGGGTAATGTAAGCTGGTTCTAAGCTTGACAACAAAAATATCCTCCATTGTCATGCATTTTTTTTGTAAATCTCCACAAGTTTTGTTGACAGACTCGTGTCTAGTTTTCAAAAAATGGCAGTATTCAACATTTTATTGTTGCTATCATTAAAAATTACTTGCAGGAATCAATGTCAAAACCTACTTATGTTTCAAGTTTTCTAGCATAAAATGAGTGAGAACGCATAAGAACATAACCACTTACAGGTTAGACCTAAGGTCCATCTAGCCCAGTATCCTGTCTTCTGACAATGGCCAATGCCAGATGCCCCAGAGGAATTGAACGGAATAGGTAATCATCAAGTGATTTCACCCCTGTTGCCTATTCCCAGCTTCTGACAAACAGAGGCTAGGGACACCATCCCTACCCATCTTGACTAATAGTCATTGATGGACCTATCCTTCATGAATTTATCTAGCCCCTCCTCCCTTTTTTTTTTTTTTAACCCTGCTAGAGTCTTGCACTTCACATCATCTTCCAGCAAGAGAGTTCAAATTATTGACTGTACAGTGCGGGAAGAAATATTGCCTTTTTATTTGTTTTAAACTTGCTGCTTATTAATTTAATTTGCATTATGGGAAGGAGTCAATAATACTTCTGTATTGACTTTTTCCACACCAGTCATGATTTTATAGACCTCTATCATATCCCCCCACTTAGTCATCTCTTTTCCAAGCTGAAAAGTCCCAATCTTATTAATCACTCCTCATGACAGCCCATATGTGAACCCTTGTGATTTTATCATGGGTCTCCTATTTGATGTTTTACATCAAGTCTCACCTCCCGAAAACAAATTATTACAAAAAAAAATCTCAGCTTTCATTTACATTTCTAGCCCTCACAGTTGCAGGAAAAAAAAAAAAAAGCCTGAAAATGTGACCCAAGATCACCTTAAAGGTTCCATACCAGAGGACAAATCAAAAGAACCCAGAATCCATAATTATAAACCTCAGGATTTGGCAAGTGACTGGTGGGGAAAGGAGCCTGGCTCATGACTCTTCAAACATTTAGGTTTGGTAAAGTCACTAATATGAAAGGAACAGACTAACAGCCAGCAACAGACAACAATTCATATACTTTCTGAATGCATCATGGTTATTTATTGAAGGTCTGGAAGCTGTCTGTAGATGAACAAACAGAGCCACACATGAGGGAGACACAAGACTAGAGTACCAATAAATCATTTGAAGGTGTCCCATTGCACATAATTATCATCCCCATTAAGCAGCAGTCATTGCAATTAAGTATTGTTGAGCTTAAATCAGTTACCTGGAATGTCTTCTGATCAAGCGTGTACCAACTAAGCAGCATTTACTATATTACCTTAATCATGCAGTATTTTGTCAAGCAGCCCAGCACAGCTTCACCTTGAAAGTAATCACCCTACCATTTGGATAATAAATAAAATGCTTTGAGATTCTCAAACAAAAGGCACTAACAGTATAAAAATGCAAAACATTGTAACATGATTTTCTTTAGTTTGCTGTCAAATCTACAACACTATTCATAGATTTCTTAAAACTGCTGCTAGTTGAAGAAGATCTGGTAAAGAAAAACAGAAGATTAGATAGTTGCTAAATGCCATACATTATCTTACTCTATAAAAGGGTGTGGGTGGGAAAACATTTTGCTCAGACTCAATAAACCACTGTTTGAAAGGTTTTTAGTACAGTAATTCCTCATTTAACACCATAGATGTGTTTCAGAAAATGATCGTGTTAAATGAAAAATGTGTTATGCAGGGTCAATTTTCCCATTGAAAATAATGGAAAAAGTGGGGGTTGCGTTTCAAGCGGTGGTGTCTGTTGGGACCGGGACATAAGGTTGGGGGAGAAAGGAGACTGGGTTACAGCAGGGAGGGGAGGTGTTTGGCTCTGGGGAAGGGAAGGGGAGGAGAGGGGAGGGGGATTGGGTTGGGAGTATGCCCCTGTGACGGGTCTGCCGGGGAATGGCACGGCAAGCGGCGAACTCTCCGCCACTTTGCAGGGAGGCGGGGGAAGCCCCGCGCAGCCACCTGCGATGGGCTGGCTGGGGAAACCCAGCCACTGGCCTGCAAACGGGGGCGGAGAAAAGGGGGCAAGGCATCCGGCGAGGGGGAGTCAGAGGGGAACGGCGTGGCGAGTGGCGAACCCTCCGCCACTTTGCAGGGAGGAGATGGAAGCCCTGCGCAGCCGCTGGCAATGGGCTGGCTGAGGAAATCGTGTTATTCCAGGGATGGTCGTGTAATTCAAAAAACGTTCCCTAAAAAAAATCGTGCTTCGCGAAAACGTGTTAAGCGGGCACGTGTTAAATGAGGAATTACTGTATGTGTTTGTCTGAAAACAGACATCTGCCCCCTCCTACATCATTAGTAGAGTTTTTTTTAAATGTACCTGCATTTTTAAATGACTACTGCCATATTTTCAGTCAATCCTTAGTTAGATGTTTAAATTACTACATTCCACATTTTTTGTTTTATATGAACCATGCTGTATTAATAAAGAATCACTGCTCCTCTTACCTTTAAACAATCAGTTAATAATACAGTGGCACATACAACACTGCTTTTTTAGCAAATGTTATACAGGCAGTATTTGAATTGCCCAGTGGGAAAACACTGAGTGGTCTCCAACGTACTCCCATATATTTATGTTAGCATTAAAACAGGCACTTTAGTATGTACTTATATTTTTATAAGGTGAGGTGAAAAACTCAACTGTGACCAACTTGCCCTCTCTTCAAGCAGTTTGAGTTCTGAACTTTCAACCTGACCTCAGAACAATTAAAGATCATTTCTGAGTTTAGCTTGGAAGGATTTGGCAGAGATTTTCTGGTTTATTTTAAGGGTAAAATGTCCAGTGAGACATAAGCCTGGTCTATACTATGAATTTTTGCTGGCATAGCTACATTGGCTAGAAGTGTGAGAAAAACAATATTCAGCCAAACTAGTCATGCTGGCAAAAGACCTAACAGCACCAGCAAAGAGTCCTGCTAACATCACTCACAGAGGAGATTTAGCCACAGGCTGATCAGTGCTGGGAATTTACATCAGCCTATCCACACATCTGAGAGACATAGCTATCTCAACCTAACCTTCAGTGTGGAGACAGTGCTAGTCAGTGAAATATTTCTTCCATCAATCTAGCTACCACCTCTTGGGGAGGCAGTTTACCTATGCTGAGAGGAGAACCTGCAGCTGTGCCACAGTAGCTGTTTGAGTGTACATATTCCAAGCCAGCAAAAATACTGCTTTTGTATTTATAAACTATGTCTCCATGGGGAGGCCTTTATTGGCGAAACATTTGCAGCGTAGGGTTCCAACTGCTTAAGTCACTTCTGAAAAATGAAACTGAAGAACTTTTGAAAATTTTTCCCTCAGTCTGTAGTAACCAGCTCACCACATCTCTAATCACAATTACAATCAATTCAAACCCCTCGGTGGTCACCAGTGTTCCTTGTAAGTAGTATGCTTGTGTGGCCACTCAGGAGACATTCAAATGCTGCTCAGCTGATTAGCAGACTGCCTACAGCTAGGGTTTTTTTTGTTTCTACTGGTGGTGCACATAAAAATTATTCTGAACATGGATGAAAAAGATTAGCAGGAACATGAGTGGTCACTCACTGTTTCTGGTGAATTATTTTAAGTTACTATTTTTGAAGTAGATTGGAGCATTTGTTAAGAAGTGCCCCTTTCCTCCCCTGTTATTCAACCGATGCTTGAAACAGTTGCAACTGTAAACCATCTTGACCATCCAAACTGAAACAGTTTTGGCCCCTCGGATTAGAGATGTAAGCAACTAGTCGACTATCCAATAAGCAGAAGCCCATCAGATAGCTGACTAATCCCTTGACTAATTGCTTCCTCGCCCCCTCCTTGCTGCCTCAGGTGCTGGGGGGATGGAGCCAACTTAAAAGCCAGTTCCCCCCAGTACTGTCTCTGCGCTTGCGCCTAGTCCCAGGAACTCGAGCTTGCCAGTTCCCCCCAGATTGAGCCTAGTCCCAGGAACTCCTCTGCTTTTTAAACATATTCAGAACTGACAGGCTCTTAATACATTTAAAAGGCTAAAGGCAGCAGGAGGGATCCAGCATGAGCCAGGACAACTGATTCCTGGCTCACGCAGGGTCCCCACTGCTGCACAACAGCATTTTAAATGGATTAAGAACGGACAGGCTCTTAATGCATTTGAAAGGCAGTCCGGGAACTAACCCTGCTGCAGCTCACCACTTAACGACTAGTCAATGAAAAAAAATCCATCAACTAGTTGATTAGTTGGTTAAACTAAATTTAACATCCCTACCCCGGATATCTGCATAAATCAGGAGACACATTTTCCACAGGGTCGGTGTATTTCTGACAACAAAATAACCATACCACAATCAAAATCTATCTTCTAGAAAAGATATGAACACAAAGTACATAATGAACATAGCCTAGCACAGAAAGACCCTTATACAAGGCTGGAAGTCCTAGGCACTACAGAAAAAACATACCATAGATACATTTTGAACACAAAATTTTTAAAATTCAATCCCTGATTACTGAAAGTTGTGAAAATACTGTATTAAGAGTACATCTTGGCTTATAGCAATCAGCTTCTCCATGACCACAGTCAATTACTAGTACTGAGAAGGTCTGCCTCCAGTCTTCTCCATAGTCCCTTACAAATCTCTTGACATTCATTAGATGTTATAGACATGCATGCCAAGATTTTCCAACCAAACAAGTGATTCTGGAGGTCTTATTTTTTCATTGCTAAAACTGAGATATCTTCAAGGGGTTGGTATTCAGAAAGCACTGAATATTCTCTCTCCGAAAGTCAGCTCCCTTTAGAGCTGAGCCTTCCCAAGATGGAGGTATCCAGAATCAATAGCTACTTGAAACCCTCAACCTTAAATACCTGAAGAGAACTGGATTAATTTGCCTGTGTCTGATCGTTAAAGCCAATCAACATGAATGTAGCAGTTGCTCCACTTTGGCAAGGGAGAGGTTAAAATCAGGCTTCACAAACCCCTCCAATCAGAGACAGGTTCATAGGGAGCCAATCAGAAAGCAGCTTGCTGAGGCAGCCCTGTTTATAAGGAGCTGCTCAGCAGAGTAGACGGTAGCTGGGTTCTGACCAGTGAAGAGGAACAACTGGTTCCCTGGGAGAAGCCCCTTGGACAGAGCAGTGCTAGGCAAGCTCAGGGGAGCTGGAAAGGAGCCATAGCCTGATACCTGACATTCTGTGGCCTTGATACAAAGGGTCACAGGAAAGTGGCCCAGGGAACAATGAGGGCAGTTAAGGGGAGTGAAGGAGGACAGAATAAGGCTGCTGCCATGGGGTCCCTGGGCAGGCTTGAGGATCCCTTTACTCCTTTCACTGCACCCAGCCACACTGAAGAGCAGCCTTTATAGACTGTGGCTTACAGCAGAGGAGACTCTGGGGCTGCAGTTTGCCGCTCAGATGGCTATAAGGACTAAGAACTGCTAATAGCATCAGAAAGTGAGAATGGAGTAGTGGGTACTGCCGGAGGCAATGTCCTGAAGATGATGTTGCAGTCCAAGGAGTGTCACAGTCCAGAACCAGAGGATGGAGTGATGATGAGCGAGACACCAGCCAAAAGCAGACAGAGCTAATTCCCAGACACACTACCAGGAGGTGCTGTGGCAACGAGTTGGACCCCGCTACAATGGGTTTTTGAAAAACAGATCCTATCAAACCAACTGGAAAGAATCACAGAGATGTACAGCTGAAAGGGATTTCAGGAGATCAGCTCATCTATCCTCCCACAGTGAGGCAGGAGTAAGTACACCTGTCAACAATGGTCTCGGGATTCATCTACTCTGCTCTTTAAAAACATTCAATAACAAGGATTTTCCAGGCTCTTAGTTTAAGTTTTGGAACAAGTTAACCTATCATCATAGTGAGATTTTTTTCTCATATCTAACCTAAACTTCCCTTGCTTCAAACTGAGCCAATTATGTCTTGTCCTACCCTTGGTGGGCAGGGAGAACAATTTTATCATCATCTTTATAAATAAGCTTACACATATCTAAAGGCTTTTGTCCTTCCTGCCCCTCTTCCCCCCAGCTCCCTCTGTAGACTCAACATGTCCAGTTCTTGCAGCCTTTCCTCATAAGTCATGTTTTCTAAACCTTGTCATCATTTTCATTATTTACCTCTAGACCAGTGGTCTCCAACCTTTTTACACCCAAGATCACTTTTTAAATCTCAGAACAGGCAAAGATCTACCGCCCCGCCCCTTCATTGAAGCCCCGCCCTCTCTCTTCTCCTCCTGTCCATCACTTGCTATCCCCAGCCCTTACTTACACACTCTGATAAAGTTTTTTTAAATTATGCGATATATAAAATTAAAATCACGTGTTTATAGTTATGAAATAAATGGTCTGTTTTTTATTCATGCTATTTAAATCTAAAATGAAGCATTTATAATTATACATTTTGTGGGGACAGAGTTCTGTGGCTGGGGAGGCAGAGAATCCCCTGCATCTGCCTCCTCCCAGGATCCCCCCCCTCCCCCGAGGGAAGCCAGCACATGCCCCCTCCTGCCCAACTCCCCCCCCCCCCAGCGCAGGGATACCCCATGCATGCCTGCCCCGGGGCCGACACTGCCCCCCCCGGCACAGGGAAGCCCCTGCACACGCGCCTGCCCTGGGGCCAACCCCCCCCCCGGCACAGGGAAGCCCTGCGCGTGCCTACCCCGGGGCCGACCCCCCTGGCGCAGGGAAGCCCCGTGCGCGCCTACCCCAGGGCCGACCCCCCCCCGCGCGCCCCGCCCGGGACTGACTCAGCCCTCCTGTGTGGTTCAGGGAGCCGATGCTCCCTCCCACAGTACACCCAGCAGAGCAGCGAGCGCACTTCCGGAATCACCCAAAGTGGCGCTAAGCTGAGGGACTTCTGTCCATCCCGGGAAGCCGACACTACCTCCATTTTCACTTGAGGTAGGTAGTGGGGCTTCTCGGGGGTGGGAGGGAAATGGGGGCGGGGCGGGGCGGACAAGACGCCTCGTGAGTGACTGGTCGAGGCCTTGCAATCGACCAGTCGATCACGATCGACCTGTTGGTGACCAGGGCTCTAGACTCTCCAGTTTACAGGTTGAACTTCTCTGATCCAGGGACCCTGATCCGGCAATACCTGTGGTCCAGCTGAGAGTCCAGGCTACAGAGGTTTCCAGGAGGCCAGGAGCAGAGCCCAACTGACAGGCCAGGAGCAGAGCCCCACCAGGAACCCAGCGGCCCAGGAGTCCAGCAGGCCAGGGCCTGCAGCAGAGCTAGCAGCAGAAGGGGAGCCCATCTGGGAGGCTAGCAGCCCCCCCGGAGAGCCCCAAAGCAATCAGTAGAAGGAACAGAATTGACCTCCCCTGGTCTGGCAAACTCCCTTGTTTGGGACCAGTCAGGTCCTGAGGATGCCAGACCAAGGAGATCTAATCTGTACTTGTCACTGTTAAAGTGCGTGCCAAAACTAGACACAGTACTCCAGCTGAGGTCTCAGTCAGATCTATCTTTACCTTTCCTGTCTTAGATACAACACTCCTTTTTGCCTTTTTTTCACCCCAGGATTATACTGATTCATATCAATTTGTGATCCATTGTAAACCTTTTCACCTAGATGCTTTTCAGCAATATTGCCACCTGGATAGTTATTCCCCAGATTATATTTGGGCATTTAATTTTTCCTTCCTAAATGTAGTATTTTGCACTCGTATTTATTGAATGCAATGTGGCTGGTATCTTTTTTTTAAAAGAAATTACAAACTTAGCTGATAAAGGTAATTGCATCAATAGATTTATGTAAGGCATTTAATATGGCACAGCACAAATGAGTGATATAAAATTAACATGTTACACAGTACATGGATTTAAAGCTGGCTGACATGTCTCAATGTAATTATAAATAACCATTGAGCATGTGTTTCTCTAATTGAGATTGGTTCTTGGCCCTGAGCTATTTTACCATTTTTATAAATGACCTAGAGGAAAACAACTCATCATTGATAAAGTTTGCACATAACACAAAGAATGGGGCAATAGTAAACCACAAAGATCTGAATCACTTGGTAAGCTGGGCATAAGCATGCAATTGTGTTTTTAATATGGCCAGACAAATGCATACATCTAGAATCAAATAATAAAGGCCATACAGACTTAATGGGGGACACTATACTGGGAAGCAGTGACTCTGAAAAAAGATTGGATGATCATGGTGGATAATCAGCTGAGCACAAGATTCCAGTGCAACACTGGTCAAAAAGGCTAATGTGATCCCTGGATGTATAAACAGAAATACCAAGTCAGAAATAATGTTATTTTTCTTCTCTATTTGGCACTGGCGTGCAGCTCTGCACACACAACTTTAGGCAAGATGTAGACAAATTAGAGATAGTCCAGTGGAGAACTTACATTATAGAGAGTGTCCAGTGACTGACTCTGAAATACCCGTCTTTGCTCTAGCTCAAATAAGAATCAAACCTGGGAAGTCCTATGGCCTGTGTTTATTCAGGAAGTCAAATGAGATGATCAGTGGTCCCTTCTCATCTTGGAATCAATGAATCTATACATAAAAGGTGAAATCCTGACCCCAGTGAAATCGATGGCAAAACTCCCATTGATTTTAATGCAGCCAGAATTTCACCCAATGTCTTTTGAAAAAGGAAATTTAATTCTGACATTTGTACTTTCCCTTATTCGGTGGCTTTGTTTTCTAACGAAGTTACAGAAACATTTTTTTTCCAAGTCAAAGAACATGTACACTTAAATCCTCTGAAGTCAATAAGTTTGTACCAAACCTGGAGTAAATATAGCTCATTTTCTTTTCCTCTTTAAGGTGTAACTAGAATTTCTAAAAGTTTATTTCTGAGTTGCTCAAATTTTGAGTAACTTTCCAATTATTAAGAACTCCACTTAAAGTGACAGAAGGGTTTTTAAGTACATCAGACTGACAACTACATGTAGATTTGCCCACTGCCTAAGCTAGATGCTACCACAATATCTTGACTATTTTCTTTCTCAAAGTGGAAATTCAGTAATAGATTTAGCCCCCAGTTATATAAACAAGCTTGACTTTATGCAGGTAAGTAGCCCCACTGAACTTCATGGACTGGTCTTTTATGCAAAGTACACGTCTTAAAACTGCATGCATGATAGGGATGTTAAGAAGCATGTGATTTGTTAATCATGTTGTCAACAATTTTGTTGACTACACAATTAATCGATAAGATATAGCACTGCAAGCACCGGGTCCCAGGAGCTACCCCACTGCAGTACAAGTCTTGTACAAGTCTTTTAGGAGTCGGGCAGGCTCCTAAAAGACTTGTACTGCAAAGCCACAGTGGGGTAGCTCCCAGGACGAGGATGGTCCAGTTGCTAAGGCACTGGCTTAAATTATGCGGAGATCTCAATTTAATTCTCTGCTCTGCCGTAGATTTCCTATGTGAGCTTGGGTACATCACTTTGATCCAGATTTTTAATTATACAGTGAAACGGTTGTTATCTGGCACTCTGTTAACCAGAAAACTTTGTTAACCAGCATTGCCCCCAGCCACAATACTGTCACATCTTCAGGTGCACAGGCCTGGCTTGTTTTACCATGATTGGCTTAATTTTTTATTTAAGGAGTACTAATCATCTTTATCTCAAAGTAGAAATGTGAGACCAACTGCCTCACACTACAAAACTACCAATATTAAAAACTTGAGTTTTACTATTATTGTCCATTGGTTTTTCCTAGGTCAATGGGACCCTCAGATAACCGGAATTTTTAGATAACCGGAACGCCCTAATCCCCAAGCGTGCCGGATGACACAGGTTCTACTGTATTTGGAGTTGCAGTGCCAAAGTCCCAGATTTTTGGCTCAAAGTACCTAAATCATTTTTTAAATTTAGAATTAGGCTCCAAATTGAGTCATTGCCATGCTAAACACTAACACTTAAATACCTTTAAAGATTTGAGCCTTAGCCTCTCTGTCTCTCAGTTCCCCACCTGTAATCTGGGGGAAATAATGCTTCCTTACCTCCTGCAGATGTGAAGATAAATACATTACAGATTGTGAAGCACTTTGAGATTTACTGATGAACACCATTACATAAGAGACCAATATTACTTAGCCAAAATGTTTAGAGATTACTAATAACATTGTAACATCATTCATTCAATTCTTTGACATTACCGATTTAGATACTTGCATAGAAGTAACGTACTTAGACTTTGTAAGACGTTTGATTTAGTACAACACAAAATACCAACTAAAATTTAGCACCACACTATCAAAGCAAAAAGTTGCATGGTTTTTTAAAAACTGGCTAACTGATAGATCTCAAACAATCATCAATGAGGAATTATCACTGAATGGAAGTTTTTCTGTGGGGATTCTGCTGACATCAGTACTAAGCCTCACTATCAACATTTTCTTCAATGTCTGGAAGTAAAATACAAAAGTCATTCCTGACAAAATTTGTGGATAACCCAAAATTGGCAGAGTGGTAAATATAAAGGAAAGGGCAGCCATACAGAGAACTCAGGTTCTCTTCCAAAGCTGGGTCTAGTCAAATAAAATGTGCAGTAATGTAGCCAAATAAAAAAAGTTACACATCTAGGAATAAGGAATACAAAATAAGCACTGTAGCGTTGCAAGCCGCAAGTCTGAAAAGGCTTTAGGTGTCAGAGTGAACAAACAACTGAACACGATCTCCTGATAGGATGCTATGGAGAAAGTGGGCTAATGTGATCCTTTTACAAACAGGAGAACAGAAGAAGGGAAGTGATTCTGCCTCTCTGTACCTCAGTGGTGAGATACAGAAACACTGCATGCGGTGTCCACATTTTAAATAGGATGTTTATGAACAGGAAAGGGCACAAAAGAACTACAAAAATGTATGCTGAAGAAAATGCATATGGTGAATGTTATAAAGAGCTCAATCTGTTTAGATTATAAAAAGATTTAGGGATGCTAACACACTTAACTGGTTAAATGCTGGTTCTTAACCATTTCAACTCAGCACCTACCACCCAGTCTGCCAGGCCTGCCACGCCCATGAGGTCATACCACAGTCACAGGGTCCTGCTGGCCAGTCAGCCCATCGGTGGCCAGGGCTGCTCTCTAGCATGGCACAGCACAGCTGGCTGCAACCAGAGTTTACCAGCAATGACTGGTTAACATCTCTACAGTGCATTAAGTACTTTCACAGGGAGAAAATACCAGGTACTAAAGAGCTCTTTAATTAGTCAAGAAAGGAATAACCAGAACCAATGACTGGACACTGAAGCTAGACAAATTCAATTAGAAATAAGGCACATTTAAAAACACACTGGAACAAACTACCATGCAAAGTGATGGATTGTATATCCTGTGATTGATCACTTGCACTATTCAGAGCAAGACTGGATGCCTTTCTGGAAGATCTGTTTAATGAAATAAAAGTTACTGGGCTCAAAGTATACAGAAGATTAGACAAGATGATCTAACGGTCCCTTCTAACAACAATCTATGAATAAATGCTGCAGTTTTGCAAATCAAGCCTATTTTAAGCACTCAGACCATCTATCCTCCCACAAATATGTTAAGTGCATATTTTCAGTGTTCAACAAGATCTTAAACATGGGGAGTGCTTAGAAGATGCTATTTTACTATCTATTTTACCACTTGAAGAAAAAACAACTCTTCCAGAGGTTATCACTTTTGGTACCTTTGGTATATCACTTCACACAGGAGGGATGCTTTTTCCTCAAATTGGAATCACTGTGTTATCAAAGTCTGTCTCACTAAACAATTATTTTTTCTTCTGGCTGGTCAAAGATAAGGGCTTACAGAAAGCTTGATTAGTTTCACAAACAGATATAGGAGTAACATTAGTGAAAAGATGAGACGCTAAGGTAATCAGCACTATTAATAACTTTTTGATTCTTAATCAAATACAGCTGATTTTGCCTGCTGCTTATACATTAGCTCTGTTATTATGCATCTTCTAGATTCTATAGGAAGATTTCTTCTAATGTTTATAAACCACTACCACAAAAATCTTGTAAACCTTAGTATAGTTGTGTCTGGCTTTGTCCTGAAACTGCCCTGTTGAGAAGAGATATTTTATGCAATTAAAAATCATGGGAGGAAATGAAGTGTTTTTTCATTGACTTCAATAGCGATAGACTTTCATCGTATATCATAATGCATATAAATGCACGTTTCCCTAATTTCATTCTCAGAAAAAAAAGGTAAACCATTTTTGTTGAAACCTTTTCTCTCTCACAAATTTCAGGCCAATGTAAGCAGACATCTGACGTGCAAAATTTCAGCTCCTATAGTTAAAAGTTCAACAAAGTCATAAGCAACTGAAAAAAGGATCTCATGGATAGTGCTAGGCAACTAACTATAGACATCACTACCAGAGCAAGATGCAATAGATTACCTTATTTATGGGATGCTCAGCATTGCTGGCAAAACAGACAGGTGTTTAGATTAGGGATGTTCCTAGCTCCCCCTGCATACAGGCTCCTGTTTGCTGCCTCATGCTGCTGCCTCTGTATTAAATACAGAGGCAGCAGCATGGGGTGGCAGGTGGCTCCCCAAGAGCTGGTGCATGCCTGGTGCATGCCAGGAACCGACTTTTTAGACTGTACAGGGAGTCTGAGTGTAACCATCAACATTAACCAATGAGCCCTTCATTTATACACTTTCACATGCCCAGTTTAGATTATGGTAATCTCTCTGCTTTCTGACTGCTAACCAGCAGAGGTGTTCCGATATGGAAAATCAGAAAAGCAACAAACAAGGCAGCGGTTCATTTCTGCAGTGAAACATATCTCCCTCTTTTCAAAACTCTAGTTTTGCTGCACACTTTTTTTTTTTTTAAATGCACAAAGTTTTTTTCTTACAAACTCTTCCAGTGGGAGCCAATCCAAGACTCGGAATGCATTCCACTGCATGCAGGACAGCGTACACTTCTGAGGAGAAAGCGTTGTCCTTGATATCTCAGGCACATGGATTTGGTTGACTCTGTAGCAATTTTTTTATGCAATACACTTAACAGTCTTTTTCCAAATAAAAAAATGACTAGTTTACAAGACAAATATGTATGGTATAAAATATGATCAGGATGGATTAATTTAAAACCAACAAGAAAAAAAATCACCAATTTAAATCAAGTTTCCTACTGATACTTCACATATTTCTTCAACAATGATGCAAATCTGATCACTAAAACATGTTAATTTACAACTCAGTACAGCATTTTACAACATCTACGAGGATATACTTTGTACAATTTTTAAAATAACTTGATTTTTATTAATTTAGGCAATAGCACATAATAGTTAACAACAATGTCAAGCCGAAGATGCAGCAATACACTAGGAATGGTATGGACTAAATCAAACAAACATATACAATAACACTTTTATTTTATTAAATTAAATCTTAAGCGTTACATAAATGTTTCCCATTTGCAATAGGAGCAGTTTCCTGAGTTGCTGGCTGACAGCTATCCTTAAACTTTTTTTTTTAATTTTCAAATTTTATTAACTCTGTCAAGTCCTCAGAAGATTAAATGTAGTGTCCTTAACTTCTACAACTAGCTCTCATATTCCCCACTCCCACTGTAATTTTGATTCATAGACTAAAACACAAATATGAGTTTTCCCGCTTTTTCAACTCCCAGTTGATTTCTTAGCTTCGAGAGAATACCACCAAACAGTGAAAATATTCTCTCCCTGCCTGCAGAGGAAGTTACTAATTCGAACTAGCATGGCTTAACAACTAAAGGAACTCTGTTTCAAGGTGCCTGGGTAATGATTCCCACCAATTCAGGTGAGTGACTTTGTCCAAAACATAAACAAACATGTACTGTTTATATGGTTTCACTCCTGCCCTTAAATGTATTATGAATGGCATAACTGAGGAGTGATTTTGAGATGTCCATGCCATGGAAGCAGCAGCATCTTCAGAAGTTAGGCACTTGTTTTTTGAGAAAACAAGCATAGGAGGTTCTCTTGGGAAAGCAGAGTTATGCTTAAGTAAAATAGGGTATGTCTGCACTACAAAGTTAATTTGAACTAACAGCCATTAGTTCGAATTAACTGTCATAGGCGCTACACATACAAACCGCTAGTTTGAACTTAATTCGAACTAGCGGAGCGCTTAATTCGAACTAGGTAAACCTCATTCTACGAGGACTAACACCTAGTTCGAATTAAGTAGTTCAAATTAAGGGCTGTGTAGCCACTTAATTTGAACTAGTTGGAGGCTAGCCCTTCCCAGCTTGCCCTGGTGGCCACTCTGGGCCAAGCCAGGGAAACTCTTCTGCCCCCCTCCCGGCCCCGGAGCCCTTAAAGGGCCACAGTCTGGCTACAGTGCCTGTGCCAGGTGCAAGCCTGCCAGCACCCAGCCAGCAGACCCTGCACCTGGCACGGCATGAGCCAGCCACCCGCTGCCACCCAGCCCTCCGCCTCTTCCCAGGACCAGGCTGGCGGCTCCCAGGAGCCTGCCTGGGGCCACAAGAGGCGGGCACCCGCCTGGTCTAGTGCGGAGATTGTGGACCTCATCCAGGTTTGTGGGGAGGCCTCCAACATCCACAATCTCCGCACTAGGCACAGGAAAGTGGCCATCTAGAGCAGGAAAGCAGCCAGCCTGGCCACCAAAGGCCACATGCGAACCCAGGAGCAGGTTTGCATGAAAATCAAGTTGGTCCAGTGAGACCCCTGACCCTGAGCCCTGAGCTTAGAATATAAGAACGGCCGTACTGGGTCAGACCAAAGGTCCATCTAGCCCAGTAGCCTGTCTGCCGACAGCGGCCAACACCAGGTACCCCGGAGGGGATGGACCGAAGACAATGACCAAGCCATTTGTCTCGTGCCATCCATCTCCAGCCTTCCACAAACAGAGGCCAGGGAAACCATTCCTACCCCCTGGCTAATAGCACTCCATGGACCGAACCTCCATGACTTTATCTAACTTCTCTTTAAACTCTGTTATAGTTCTAGCCTTCACAGCCTCCTGTGGCAAGGAGTTCCACAGGTTGACTATTTGCTTTGTGAAGAAGAACTTTCTTTTATTAGTTTGAAGCCTGCTACCCATTCATTTCATTTGGTGTCCTCTATTCCTTATATTATGGGAACTAATGAAGAACTTTTCTTTATGCACCCTCTCCACACCACTCATGATTTTATATACCTCTATCATATCCCCCCTCAGTCTCCTCTTTTCTAAGCTGAAAAGTCCCAGTCTCTTTCGCCTCTCTTCATATGGGACCTATTCCAAACCCCTAATCATTTTAGTTGCCCTTTTCTGAACCCTTTCCAAGGCCAAAATATCTTTTTTGACGTGAGGAGACCACATCTCTACACAGTACTGAAGATATGGCATACCATAGTTTTATACTTCCCCTCCTCCTCCCTCCCCTGGCTTCCCCCTTCCAGCTCCCTCCTCCCAGGTTTCCCACTCCCCTCTCCCACCCTCTCTCTTCCACTCTCCCACCTCCTTTTCCCAGTCTCCCTAGAGGTTAATCCCCCCACCCCCAGTTTTGTTAAATAAAGAGAGTTTCTATTTTTGAACACACGTGTCCTTTATTTTTTACATCAGGTAGGGGGGCTGGGGAGGGGTAAGTGGAAGGAGGTGAGGGAGGAATGGGGCACGAGCCCCTGATGGGGAGGACTGGGGTGGCTCTGCGGGCTCCTCGGGGTGGAAGCCCTCCTGCAGGGCCTCCTGGATCCTGACAGCCCCCCGATTGACCCCCCCGGATGGCAGCCTGCGGCAAGTGCAGCCGGGCTGATGACCGAGTGCTCTGATGTGCCAAGTGTGGGCACTGAGGGCACTCCAAGACAGGACTGCTTTGCTGTCCCTCATCGAGGTAGACAAGCAAGTGGGGAACCCTGAGAACTGTCTGTCCGGGGTGGGGGTCGGGTCCCTTTAAGCACAGCCCTCGGCTAGCCTGAGGCAGCAGCTCCACACTCTAAGTCCTAACCTGATGCCCTGCTGGCACTGGTTCTGGCCAGCCTTAACTTCGGTTCAGGGTCCACTCCATGTGGACATGCTAGTTCGAATTAGCAAAACGCTAATTCGAATTAGTTTTTAGGTCTAGATGCACTAGTTCGAATTAGCTTAGTTCGAATTAGTGCTGTAGTGTAGATACACCCATAGGGAATAGACTTATGGCATCACCATTATGGTCTATGGCCAGGAAGTTTTAAAATAAGGGGTGTGTATTATTCAATATAAAATAAGATAAAGACACTCCATGGCAACCGGCAACTCTAGATTTCTCTTTACTACAGAAAACTGCAGTAGATACTTAAGTGATCGATTCTAAACCTAGTTAACTAATTAACAAACCATAAGGATTAGCTAAGCTAACACATAACATATATATAAACAGTTTGGAAATTTACTTATTAAAACTCACATTAAAAGGCATAGAGAGTCTGCATTATAAGTAAGTAAGTATTGCTTAATAGTTAAATTTAAATAATTCACTTATCAAATTGATTCACATTGATCTTAGGACAGTCACATCTTCATCCACATTATTATATATAAATCCACATCATTATATATAAATATTTTCTATAAGCATTTTTCCTTATGATGTTCCATTCTTGCAACTACATCCTGTATTTCCTCCTTATACTGGTCACATTTTCCGTTTTTACAGCAGGAACAAATTTCTTCAAAATATTCCCAG
Organism: Pelochelys cantorii; assembly: GCA_032595735.1. Taxonomy (NCBI): domain Eukaryota; kingdom Metazoa; phylum Chordata; order Testudines; family Trionychidae; genus Pelochelys; species Pelochelys cantorii. The sequence continues at coordinate 34,508,906 of CM064331.1, forward strand.
ATATGGTATGCCCAGAAGCCATGACAGTTTTTCTGTGGCAAAAGCTTGGGGGAATATAGAAAAGTGTGTGTATGCTGAATAATGTCTTCCCTGTTTCTTTCCAGTCTGCTCCACTATTCATATCTACTCTGACTCCATCCTTTCCTATATATTGTGTCTCTGTCTTTAAGACAATGTCTTAATTAACTCCTCTGCCATGTTTGGCCCAGGTTTACCACCACATAAGCTCAGAACAAAAACAATCCCATCCAGTCGGTTTCTCTCTTTGCACATGTCACTTAAGTCTGCTGAGAAACAGAGATTGAAAACTCAGAACTTTCAAGAACGAAGAGCTGGTACTTAGGCTGGACAGACTACAGTCATTGATTCATTTTTATGACACCATAAATGCACATGTAGCATGTTTGTGATGAAATTTAATTCACTTATTTTTAAAAAATAAATTTGGTATTTTTTATTTATTTTAAATCAAAATCAGATTTAATTTAAAAAACCTGATTTTAAAAAACTGTTTTTTTTATCCATCCTAAATATGATCGGTCTTCCTGGCACTGGTATTGTTGGTTTACACTTACAGCATTCTTAGTCAGATGGAATGGTGGCTCTTGGATGAGATGATGGTTTTGTTTCAGCATGAAGGTTTAGTGATAATTCTAAAGACACTTGTACATCTGGGGTTTTACTATGTACCACATTGTGCAGCTTTAGTGTATGCACATTGTTCTCCAGTTCCAGGATGCTCTAATGAATAGTTTTCCCTTTCATAAACTCACTTCTTTGCCCAAAAGTAACAAAAATTTAATGAGTTGCTGCCAACTTTATTTGAATCTTTCATCATTAATTAGCTACGACATTAAAAAAGTAAGAATGAAATCAAACTTTAGGGTTTTTATATAAAAGATCTCTCTTCTCCAGAGTACTAGTGTTTGCTAGTATATTTTAAAATAAAAAGGCATAAATTTCAGCCCAGATAAAATAGAAAAGGAAGAATAGAAAGGAAAAGTGTATGAAACATGCCAGATATTTCCTTTTCAGAAACTAGGTGAACGTATACTTTCACACGTGGCAGATTTTGGTATTTTAATATTTCATTTCTATTGCTTGTTTCTTCATTCATAGAAACTGTTGAGGTGAAAACGTCTCTGGAAAATAACGTCTTCTGGTCAGAATGACCAAATAATAATTTTAAAGTACAACATGCTGAAAAAATGAACCATTCATGTCTATTAGTTTTCCATTTTAAATAAATTATCAATTTAATCACTTTGTTTTAAGTGTCTTTTCTTTTTTATTTCCTACTTCCCTTAAAAATAAGGAGTTGTTTTTTGTCATGGACAGGTACATCCATAAATTTTCCAATAATGATGCAGATGTTCCCTATTTAATTTCTTGCTCAGGCAAATATCCTCCCTTTCTAATATATCCTCTCAGCCCCAAATAAAAAAAAAAAAAAGATTTCATATACCTCCCTTGATAACATTAGTTTCTAAAACATCCACACATCTGTGTTCACAGCTGGAAATAACTCAACCATTAGTAGCCAATGTAAGGCTTCAGTATGTTTACAACCTAGCCAAAAAACGGCATCAAAAACAAAGAGAAATACCGCAACAGCACAATTTGAACAGCTGTTAGCTACAGCCTGTAGTTACAGTAAAAATTATTTTAAGATACCATGGTGCTATTATCACCCAAGAACAGTTAGAAGTATATCTTGTTTAGAAGATATCACTGGTTGGGGACAGGAAATGTAAACACACACACACACACACGTATTTTACCTATCAAGAGGATTATAAATTCTGTCAGAACACTGATGTTCAATTAGTCTACCCAATTTTCCGCAATAGATTATGCAGAGCTGTGCTTCTGGACAAAAATCCTTTATAAATTATTTTTAATTCAAGTGTTATTATGAGTGTCAGAAAAATCAATTAACAATGGCACCTTCTCTAGAAAAAAGGTTTTTGATAAACAGAAATAAGATTATGCCATTTCTTCTACTGCATTATTCTAAAAGTGACATCAAAGAGGCATGACTTCTTTTTTGTTTTGACATCACACAAAGAGAAAAATTGTTTTTGCACATTCTTGTGCAGCTGGAGCTCCCAGGCCTTTGCACATTATATGCTGTTATCACTTTCTATCCTTGCATATAAATAATTTTAATCCTCTAACAATTAACAGCCTTTTGGACTAAAATAAAAAAATCTTAAGTGCAACCTTACTTAAATGTCATTTTAAGTCATTTTACTTTAAGCCATTTTAAAAAATGAAGAAATGAACTGCTGGCCAAATTTGTTTTGTAGGTAGTTGGGAGGGAGAGGGAAGAAAGGATGGGGGTGCCAGAGGCAGGCTCTGGCTGGGAGGCACTTACCTAGGCAGCTCCTAATCAACAGCCCTGCAGGAACCTGAAACTGTTCTACATGGCTCTGCTCTTGGCAAGGTGAAGGAGTGAGGGGGAGGGAGGAAAGAGGCTTCATTGGCTGCCACTGCCACCAGCAAAATTTGTCAGCTGCTACTGGTCAGAAACTAGCCAATGGGAGCTGAGAGATTTTGCTGAGAGGCAGGACAAAGCCTCCCTCCTTGCTCCCAGAATTAGGGTTGCCAGGTGTCCGGTTTTTGCCCAGACAAAATACCGGGTTTTTTGCCCGGTATTTGTGGCCCCTGTCCAATTAAAAAAAAACAAAACAGAGAATGTCCAGTATTTTCTGTTTTTCTGGGACAAAAGGCCGTCGGGGACATTGGTCCCCTGCCACTTTTGGCGGGGGGGGGGGGGGTGGATTTAAAGGTGCAGTGACCTTTTTTTTTTGCTCAACAACTTTGGTCCCCTCAATCAATTTTTTTCCCCTCCATGTTTGGGATTTTTTGGGGAAAGTATCTGGCAAGCCTATCCAGAATAGACCAGCCACATTTAAAGCAGCTGCCACTGTTCTGTGCTTAAGAGCCCCAGCGAGGCAGCTGCAGACCAAATGCAGTGGCTTGGTGGGATGGCTCCGCCCTGCTTCAGGCTCTTGCTCACCCCTGCTCTAGTATCATTTAAGATCCTTTATTGTTAGCTGTGATTTTTCCTGTCATCAGGTTTACAATCCAGGTAAAGATTTCTGTCTTCTAGAAACTGTCTTCCATGCCTTTAATCATTTCACATAACTTTGCATTTTTAAATGTGCCAACTATTCATTCTATTACAAGGCTCAGTTTCCACATTTAAAAAAAAGTCTTATTTGCATATCCATCTCAAACAGATGGAAATTGTAAGGCATTGACAATAATCAATACTGTAAACTAGGCTACAATTTCTTGATCTCCTCTCTGTTTTCTCCACCCTTTTTTTGGATTTGCCATAAGTTCCAAGGCTAGAAGGAAATACTGTGACAATCTAGTCTGGTTGCCTGTGCAACACAGCCACACACAGCTGGCCCAAGGTATGGGCTGAGCAGGCTACCGCCTGGGGCGCCCCATGGTAGGGGGCACCGCGCAGGGCTGCCGGGGGCGGCTCTGCACATGCGCCACGCACCTGGGGTGGGGCCACGCATGCGTCGCACTCCTGGGGGCGGCGCCGTGCTCCCGGAGCCCAGGGCGCACAAATGGCTCGGGCCAGCCCTGCAGCCACAGAACATCCTCCAAATAATCCCTAGAGCATATTCTTTCAAACAATCATCCAATCTTGATTTTAAAATGGCTGGAAATAGAGTATCTACCACAACGCTTGGTAAAATGTTCCAATGGTTAATTACTATTGTTTTTAAAAAAGGTCTTATTTCCTGTCCAAACTTGTTAGCTTCAACTTCCACTCATTGGATCATGTTGTTCCCTGTGTACTCAGACTGTAATTAACTCACCCCTTAATTTTCTCATTGCTAAGCTGTTACCACCAATATTCTATAAAAGATTATATGTCAGGCACAACTCCTTGAAGGGGTTTATGCACTTAACTCCCCTAGCCTATCACTCTATGATAATTAGGTGCCTTAATTCCTTTGAGGAACTGGGCCTTTGAGATAGGTGCAAGACAAGATCCCTGTCCTGAAGATCTAATGATCTGAAACCCTAACCCAGCACATCACTTAAACTCCTGCTCAATTTTAAAGATGTGTGCAATTCTACTGACTTCACTGAAAGTGCCTCTCTTGAATAATTTGCAATCTGAAAGGGCAAACAACAGATGAAGGTTTGGTACGGAGATGCAACATATGTAAGTTTTATTCAAGGGGATAGCTGGTACATGGCCAGTTTGCTCCATGGTTTCTGAAACATAAAAATAACCAAAAGTTTACAGACTTGTTTCTTTTAATTATCACATAGAAGAGAGTCTTGAAAAGAAGTTAGTAGCCATGTGGATCAATTCAGGAAGGCTATATCTAGACTACATGCTTATTTCGAAACTACTCGTGTTATTTTGAAATAACAGAGTGTGCATCTACACAGCAAGCCTGTTATTTCAAAATAATTTCAAAATAATGGGCTTCTTATTTCGACTTCTGTAACCTTCATTTCACGAGGAGTAAGGGAAGTCAAAGAAAGAGTGTTCTTCTTTCAACTTCCTGCTGTTTAGACAGCACCAAAAGCCAAGTTATGCTACTTCAACTTCAGCTAAGTAATGAACATAGCTGAAGTTCCGTATCTTAACTTGACTTTAGCTGACAGTCTAGATGTACCCAAAGTGTATTTAAACATAATATAAAGTGCAGAAAGAGCATCCAGATGGCTTTGAGAAAAGCAATCAAAAAGAGAATCAAGTTTGGCATCAGTGGCAGAATGGAAGGTATGGTGACACAACAAGAAACAAGGTCAGAGAAATAGGGAGGCTAAATTCTATAAGAGCTCAAGTATAGATATAAGAAGTTTAAACTTGATGCACTAGAGGAGTCAGAGCACAGATTTAAAAAAAAAAAAAAAAAAGGTGCGGACAAGCAAATCAGTAAGACAGAAAAGTTATTTTAGCAACTGTATTTATACCAGTTAGATGAGAGTTGGTTTGTGTCAGGTAAACCAGAAAAGAGGAAGATGGAAAAAAAATCAAGATGAGAAATGATGAGGGCCTGGTAATAGTTTTAGATGGAAAGTCTAGATAAAAGAACACTGTGGAGAAAGAAATGCTAAGAAATATGGGACAAGGAAGGAGTTGAAGATGAAAGATGAAAATGAGACATAAAATATAGGTTTCTGTTTAGCAGGGAAGGGGAGCTAATAACAGATGACATCATGAAGGTGGAGGTGTTTAATGCCTATTTTGCTTCAGTTTTCACTAAAAAGTTTAACTAAAAAGGAACATAACCCAGAAAAGGGAAAGACAGTTAGGAGGTATTTAAGTCAGCAATACTTGACAAAATTCACTCTACAATATTTAAGGAACCAGCTGAATCAATCATGCAAACGTTAGCAATTATCTTCAAAAACTAATGGAGGAAGGGTGAGATTCCCTACAGAGCACACACAGTAGCCATCTTTAGAAAGGACATGGTGAATTGTAGACCAGTCAGCCTAACTTTGATACCTGGAAAAAATTACCTACACGATAAGTAATAGCCAACATGGATTTGTCAAGAACAAATCATGACCAGGCAATCTAATTTTCTTCTTTGACAGAGCTACTGACCTAGTGGATGGTGAGGATTCTGTAGACATACCATATCTTGATTTTAGTAAGTTTTTTTAACATCCACATGACATTCGCATAAGCAAACTAGGGAAATGTGGTCTAAATTATACTATTGCAAGATGTATGCATAACTCATTGAAAGACTGTACTCAGAGTAGTTATTAATGACTCACTGTCAAATGGGAGGACATTATCTGGGAGAGTCCTAAAGAGGTCTCTCTTGGATCTGGCAGTGCAACGAGAAAACTGAACTGGATTTAACTGCAGCCATTTTCTGTATCCAGTAGCTGAAAACCAACCACCACATAGTTAGGAAAAATTGTTAGGGCTCTCTCAGACAAGGTCAACAGCTGCATGACTGCAGTTTTGCTAATCAAAAAGGGAGGATGGGACAGAGATTTAATGTACCATGAGAATGGAAGTGTGTGGATACTCAACCTTAGGCCTGAGTGCCCCAACATATAAGTTTTATTGTTGTTTTATCTAGAAATACTTTGCTGATAAGGGATCGTGAGCAATTTGCTGAAGTTAGGAGAAGTAGTGACCTGCTGGGGCTACTATGGTGACCCACAAGGTGCAACTATGTACTTTGTTTAAGCTCACTATGTAAAACTAAGTAACAGTACACTTTGGAGCAGTTCAGGGTAGTTTTTCTTTGAGCAGAGACTGACATCCTCTCCCCAAAATCTGGACAGAATGCAGGTGCCTCCAGGAGTCCAGCTGTTCGCCACCTGAAACCATCTCAGGCTGCGGATAACTATGCTTGGGGTGCTTGAGACTCAGTACAGAAGGAGCTATGGATGAAAGCACTCGTCTGTACCAATCATTTATTAGATGGAGGAGCTGTGTCCCCACTGATTTATTCCTGACACCACTTTAAAAAAATAGGTTAAATTACCACAGTTTTAGGTTCTGAAAACCCGGGTAGCAGTACTATTGAACATTTTCACTGTTAACTTGAATAACTGTGTGGGGAGTATGATCTTAAAATACGCAGCTGACATCACGATGGCAGGGATTGCAAGCACTTTGGAAGACAGGGTTAGGATTTGATATGGCATTGACAAAATAGAGAATATTTCTGAAATCAACAAGATGAAATTCAAGAGAGACAAGTGCATAGTACTTCACTCACAAAGGAAAAATCAAATGCACAAATATAAAATGGAGAGTAACAAGCTATGCCGTTGTACTGCAGAAAAAGAACTGGGTGTTATAGTGGATCACAAATATCATACAAGCCAACAACATGATGCAGTTGTAAAAAAGACTAATACCACTTTGGGTATTTAAAAAATGTTACATGTAAGAAAGTATTCTGCATTGGTCAGGCCTCAGTTGAAGTAATGTGTCTTGGCCACCATGCTTAGGAAAGATATAGACAAACTTGAAAGAGTCCAGAGGAAAACAACAAAAATGATGAAGGATATAGAAAACCTGACCTATAAGGAAATATGAAAAATACTGATTATGTTTAGTCTTAGGGAAAGACAACTAAAGGGTGGGAGAAACCTACTGAAGTCTTCTAATATGTTACGGGATCTTATAAGGAGGATGATCAATTGTTCTCCATGTCCACTGAAGGTAGGACAAGTAGTAATTGGCTTTAATTGCAGTAAGGGAGATTGAGAGTAGATATTGGGAAGCACCAATGGAATTTGTGGAATCCCCATCAATGGCAGTTTTCAAGAACTAGTTAGACCAGTACCTGCAGGTATGATCTAGGTATACTTGATCCTGTCTCAGCAGCAGAGGTGGACTACATGGCCTTTCATGTTCCCTTCCAGTCAGCTATGATCCTCAGGTTAGGGTCCTAAATGAGACGGAAAGGGTATTTTTGCCACAAGTGGGTGGGAGCGGTGAGAGTTTCTGAGGAAAAGTAAGTTTATTTTGGACAATGAAGTGATCTTTTGCCAAGAATTAATCACGCAAATGTATAAACAAGCAACAACAGGATTTAGCAATTGACAAAGAAAATGGCACATCATCATGAGACCTAACCAAAATAGTGAGTAAGGGCTGTTCCACAAAAGGAAGGTTGTTATCAGGAGGCATAGAGGAAATATTGCCATTACAACATCTACCAATTCAATGGTGTATTCTCTTGTGTTGATCATCTCCTCTCCTTTCCTCATCCCCACTGAATATAGGGACTGATATAAAGCCCACTAAAGCCAATGAATAATCTCCTAATCAGATTCAATGAGGTTTAGATCAGGCCCATAGTAAACACACTTAATAGCTCTCTCTTCAAGAGTATGAATCCTTGTCTACGGCATCTAATGCATCATGAAACTTGCACAGAAGCTGATTATCAGCAAAGTCCAGATCAGTATTTCCCTTTTTTGAAAGGGTTATATGGGTAAACAGTACTGCAGTTTCTATCATTACCACAAACTGCAGTTTACAAAATGCAGCAGACATTATGTATAGGTGGGTATTTTGTGAAGGGAGGAGACACAGCCTGCTGTGAACAATTACTAGATTGTCAACAGAATGCAATAAATGTTTTTTTTTAATTAATTATTTGTTACAATAACCAGCTACTCCTGCCACTTTATATGTGAAGATTTGTAAACTGCTTCCATTTTGAGAAGTAATTGATTCCATTTTTATCATTTGCACAAGTTTATGTGGTTGTTCTAATCCAAAGAGCTGATAACATCTATTAGCTGTAAATTATATATTATAATTCCACATTCAAAAGCTGTAATGGAAAACAAAAATGCTAATTTATGCTGTAAATGGAAGTACAGAACCTTAATCATTCATTGTTAACATAAGGGACTAAATTATTCTTGCAAATAATAAAATGAATTAAAACTGTGAAAAGTGTGTGTGTGTGTGTGTGTGTGTGTGTGTGTGTGTGTGTAAACATATTCACATGTGATATGACGGGTGATGAAACTTCTCTTCATGCTGACAGGAACCAGATTATTATGGAGGGAATGAAGCACAAGATTAAAGCACAAGACAGAGCCAGGAGACTTTGTTTCTATTCTTGTTTCTCCAACATATTTCCCATATATGCACTTGTACAAGACACTGAGGCCCAAGTTTTCAAGTATCTACAGGTGCCTAAATTTTGGCATGTGGAGTGTGATTTTCAGACTTTCTGATCACCTGCAGCTCCTAGTGACTTCATACGGAGCCAGAAATACTCAGCATCTCCTCCAAAAATAAGACCCATAGTGTCTCGACTTAGACACCCAAAACCAGTGACCACTTTTGAAAATGTTGCCCTTAATCTGCTTGTACTTACCCCCAAGAATAGGCCTCTGAAGCTTAATTAATGTTTATAAATAGCACTGGGGCAAAGCACTCCAGAAGTATTATTTTTCCTTCCTTTTCAGCAATTTTATAGCACTAAGTTTCAAATATATGAAAAGATATGCACATAAAGCAAAGAGAAGCATAAGATGGACCAAAAAGACATTAGAAATGGGCACTTGCTTTTCCACATTTAATTTAGCATCTACACCTAAATTTATGTCAGGTTCTCCGTCACATGCATTCATTGTGCTGAAATCCCTCAGTGATACCTTCCAGTCATGGCGAGACTAACCCAATCTCAGGTATCCACACTGCCTCAGGAAAAAATATTACAAAACCCATTAGCTTTTGGTAAATCAGATCAGATGAAGATCTAAAATGATAAAGATCAAGTAATATTTTCAAAAATGCATACATGTTCCTCAGTAAGTTTCTTTCTATACATGAGCATCTCAATGTATACAATTCAACCCCCTTCAGAAAGGTCTATTTATCATCATCTTTTTGGATATCTGTATAAAAAAAAAGACAGAACTGTATAAAAAAAGATTAAGATAATTATCTCAAAAACAAAAATCCTCTCAGGTGACCAAAATACGTCACACTGCCTCACACAGTAAATCATTTTACCATTGCCCTTTTATATTTAATACCCCTCTGCAGTATACATTTCTCTCTACACTAGCAAAGTGTACTCACTGATTTCCCATGGCCTCTCTGGAAGAAGATTCTGCTTTCCTGATGATGAGTATAAAGGGTGGATGGCCCCATTCTCATTCCAATGCAAACCCTGCATTTTTAATCTCTGCATAGACCATATGAACATGTGACCAACTAAGAACTCTCTGCCTTCTTCCTATAGAATGCATTTCTGCTGTAACTACTGGCATTTTTCCCTTCTTGATGGGATAGATTGTGGTCTTCAAAAATACCCACATGGGAACCTCTAAAATGCATTCATTTATCATGAACTGTAACTTACAAATTGTAGCTAAATCTTCTGTTCTAAGCCAGTATTTTAAATAACATTTTGTCCCTTTTGCACATCTGTTTTAAACCAACATTATTTTGCTGTTTTGCTCATGGACGTGAGGAAATATTATGCCCACAGTTTAAAACACACATTTATGCCAGATGAAACTGGTATCAAGAACCCACTTCCTTTTAAAATCGAGGCTGAGGATTACTAAACAATAAAATGATTTTGAAAACTGGGAAATCATTTTATTTGACAACCCTCGCAAATACATTTTAAATATCAACAGTGGCTACTGATTGCAAACTTTTTAAACTCTCTTACGTAGAACAGTAAAAACACTATTTTTAAATTATTTAAATCCTGAAACAAATATAAAACAAAAATGCCCTTAACTAAGGACACTTTAAATTATTCAAATTGAAAGATTTTAAATCCAAAATTACATTTACTCAATTATGCTATTTGTTTACTTTTTCTATTATTTAGTTTAATCAAGCAAAATGTGTTTGTCAGTTTCATTTTCAGTTTATTTTCACTTTTTGCTTCATATGTACTAGCACACAGTGCCACTTGAATTGCAAGAGACACAGAAAATCTTTAAATCCAAGGTTAACACTTTTTAATTTTTTCAAAATCACGAAGTCCATCTCTGTTACTAACAGAGTAGATTTTTTTGCTTAATAAGAAAAGTTGTATATAACCTAAATTTTGGATTAAAACTATTAGTGTCTTTTTAATCTCCAGAAACCTGGGTACAAATTTTGCTTAGAGTACGAGTGAAAACAAATGATAGTTTCAATCCAGTGTTTTAAGACTTCTGGGGAAAAAAAACAAAAATGTATGACAATTCATAGGGTTTTTTTCATAGTAAAAGTCCCAGTCTATAAAAACCTAAAACATGTTGGCAGGGCTCTCTCACTCAACACTTGTTTACCTCATAAATACATAGTACATATTTTCACAGCACAAATACTTACACAGTAACCTTTAAAATGACAGAAAATCTAAAATATAGGGATCAAATCAAAAAGGCTAGAAATATTGAAAGCACAGCTGAATCACAAGTCTGACTTGATTATATGCCAAAACACAAGCCGAACCACTGGAGTTACTCTTAACATAGGAAAAAAGAAAATGCATAAGCAAGGTATTCAGTTCAGTCCACCATCCAAGAAGTATTGGCAAAATGCTCTCACTAGGTTTTTTCCTTGACTATTCCATATTCAGGAACAAAGAGCCAAACCACAGAAACAGTTCTCTGTTCAACTTTCAGCTACTTACCTGCATCCACTGACTGCTTTCACTGGAAGTATTTATACAAAATATTGCCATGCTTAAAAATAGTATAAAGAGAAATGGAGGCCTAGCTAACAAACTTACAGCTGAGAGTTCCAACTGGAATCAGTGAAATGCCTGCAATGAATCCTAAAGCAGCTCATATTACTACAGAGATTCAATATCATTGCAATGCAGACACCTCTGGGGTGAAAGCAGCAGTTAACTAATGCACAGAACATTAATTCACAGTGAGGGGAAGTTGAAATTATGGACAACGCCACTATGTTAGATCTCTGCTCTGAGAAAACCCATAGCTTTTTTGGGATGGTGGGATAAGTAGAAGTAATGGTAAATTTTTCATGACTATTAAATAAACAAATGGAAAGGGAAGTTTAGTTAGAGTCAGACAGACTCATTTGTTAATCTCACAAATGTCCTTAAAAATCATCAACAGAATTGCCAGCTTTGTTGACAGTCTCAAAAGTAATAGAATTAATCAACCTAAAAGCTACTAGTTCCTTCACTTCATAGAACTTGCGCTGTTCTATAAATAGAGAATTTCAGCCTCCAAATACTGGTAATCCAAACTTTGAATACCACTAAACTCTTTTAAAATTAAAAACAAACCTTTAGTAACACAAGTGTTATCTTTTAGGGTTCTCAGCAACACTGTATTAACACAAAAATATGGCAAGCTTAATTAACTACAATAGACCTTCATTTTCATGCAGAGGTGCCTTAGAACTGGATTCAGAAGAGATTTCTTTATACAGTCTTCTTTGTGATGTTTTCCAGTTTTATATGCAATTCAAGAAGTTACTTCTAAGAACATTACCAACAAATCACCCCTCCACAGCCAGTGCTGAAAGATTAATTGCAATGATATGCCAAAAATACAAAAATTACAACTCCTAAACCTAAGATTTCAGAGTAATAATTGTTCTACTTCTGATTTCAGAGCTGCTAGTTGTTATATTGTATTTACAGAATTCACTTTATTCTCCTTCATTTGGTTGTTTATATTGAAAAGTGTTATTTTGATTGTGTTTAGTTTTATTAAAAACATAGCTCGAGATGCCAGGAAGAAATCTCCTTAGTGAGGTATGGTTTGAACTGTTATTGATATTGTACAAAGGATCCTTTTACATGGTACTAGATGCTGAGAGTGCATCATATTGATTTAGGAATAAAAAGCTAATTTTTTCAGTAGAATCAACCCTTCCCTTCATAAGCACTTTGTAGTGCTTTAAAGTTTGAGGGCTTGTTTTAAAAAAACTGAAGTGGAGTAAACAAAACAAATTAGATTTGAGCAATGTTGCTATTTTAGTAAGAAGAAATGGTTTGTAAGCTTTTTTGGCTGCAGTTCAGATTAAAAAAAAAAAAACACAAATATGTCTGGCTCTCAAATTTAGGCCAAACCTACCTTGTAAGTATTAAAAAACCATACACAAACTGATTCTCAGCAATTCTGATATGTATTCATTGTATGATTACAGATCAGCTGTGAGTATCCTATTGCTAATTTTCATTTAGGTGAATCCAATTGTTGTAAATACAAACATGAGATACATAAATGGCAACACAAGGGTGTCATGAACCAAAACCAGTTTGTATCTTAAATTCTTCTGGGTTTTAGCCTTTGGAAAATCTGATGCACTCATTCTTGTTGCACTGCCATATATGATTACACATACCTTCTACTTCTACCTCCCTAATTATGAATATTTAATTCAAGTTTGTGTACTATATCTTAGAGTTTACATAGTCCTACTAAAAATAGATCAGCATCCCAAATTATCTTCTGTTTTCCTTAGATACAGTTCAACACTGGTCTCTATAAAGGATAGCTTGAACAGTAATTCTTAGTTTTCATTGCAGTTTGGCAATTTAAAAAAAGGAATAAAAGAATCTAGCATTTAACACTGTTTCCCTTTTATGGAAATACTATAGAGTGAAACTAACTTTATCTATAGGAACTGGTTTAGACCTGATTTATTGTCTGCCTCCTTCTTAGCAATACTCCCCCCCCCCCCCGCCCCGGTTTCCAAGGAGCTTTCCTTCGACTGCTTGTCTTAAATGGGGCATAAACCCTTGTTAGATTACACACTAATGGTGTGGATTCATATCTAATGGGAGAAAAACCTACACCCCCGGGCAGCAGTGGTCCTGCCTTTCAGGGCGAGTGCAAGGCGCAGTGGGTTGGTGGGAATCACACAGCGAACTTAACACGCTCTCTCTGCCCTTGGCTAGTTGGCCGCGCTGCGCTGCCGGCGATCCGCGCGTTTGCCCCCTGACGGCTCGGTTCGGTGCTTCCAGCCAGGAGCTGGCCTCGGAAGCGGGCACGACTCTGTCTCTGGTTCACAGGGGTTCAGCGCACACCCGCAGCCCAGGGCGGATCACCCCAACAAGCCCCCTACCCCCACGTATCAACATAGGCTCGCGTGCTCCCGGCTTGTCCCCCATCTCCCCCCACCGGGTGCTTCCCCAAGCTGGGGCTGAGACATTGCCCCCCACACCAAGGGTCGGGGAGTTCGCTGCTCCCTCGGCGGCTCCAGCCACAGGCGCAGCGGGCTGGGACGCGGCGGCCGCCTGCTCCCCGGGCTGTGACCTCCCGCAGGCAGCACGGCGGCTGCGCCCCGGCCGCCAGGGGGTAACCTTACACCGGCAGCGAGCTGTTTCCAGGAAGCCGCCCGGCCCTTTGAGCCGCGCGTTTTTCCATGAGCTCAGCAGAGCTGTGCCCTCAGCAGGGCGGGAGCCGCGCAGGCGAGCCTCCCCCGGGCTCCTCCGCCACCTGACCCAGGCACACGCCCGCCGCGCAGCGCCGCGCCCTCCCCTCCCGGGCGCAGGCAGCCGGCTCCAGGTCACCTGCCCGCGCAGCCTTCAGCCTCGGCTCAACTTTTCCCCCAGCCGCCCCGACGCAAGCCCTTCCCCTCCCCGCCTGTTCGGGAGCGCCGCTTGGACTCCCCCCCGGCCGGCAGTGGGGGCAGCAGACGACAACCGCTATTTAATTGAAGACAGTCGGGAAGCTCCCAGAATAGCTCCTGACAACCTCAGACACGGATTTTTTTTTTTGGTTTACCCTTCCTCCTCCTCCTCCTCGCTGCTTCTCAGTTCGCTCCCCTCCCTCCCAGCCTGCACCTCATTGCAAAGCCACTTGCTTGGATACCGGGGGAAGGGGGGGGGGGGGTCCTTGGGATGCACCGGCTGCATTGCACAGTCATCAAAGTTAAGTGGCGGTGGGGAGCGCTTTGGGAGGGAGGAAGAATCGGAACTATTCCCATCCAGACGGGGACAGTAATTAGGACATGTGATGCCCATTCAGCCATTTTGGGGGGGCTACCCAGCAGCTTCGCAACTAGCACTGTCCTTCTCCCGCCCCCCCCCGCCCAAAAAAATGCACGCGCGCCCCGCACCCCTCAATGCAAGGCGAAAGGAAGAGCGCAGCCCAGGGGGCACTTGGGAAGGTTTCGCTTGAGTTGCCTTGTTGTGAGTTGTTTCTGGGTAACGCACCGCTCTCCTCGCACCGCCGGCACCCGCTCCTATTTCTCCTCCTCCCGCTGGGGCTCCTCCGTCCTCCCAGGAGGGGCTTGAGCGAAGCGAGGACCAGGCACATTCCACCTCCGGAAAGCTCCTTCTCGCTGTCATTTGTGCACCATCCTCCCCTTCCCCAATACAGAGCCACACGCACGGCAAAGCCACGTCTCCCCACCGTGGCGCTAAGTGGGTGCCGAGGAGAGCGCTGGGCGGGTAGCCACGCCACCTCTTACCTGGTTGTAGGAGCTCTCCCAGGAGGAGGTGTAGTTGTAGAAGAAGGAAGAGAAGAAGGCATCTTCTGACAGCCCGCAGCCAGCCATCCTCCGCGTGCGAAGCCTCTTCCGCAGGGCACAGCAGCCTTCGCAAACTCTTGCCTCTTGGCTGATCACTGCTGTGCTGCTCCTGGCGCTGCTACCCCGGCGTGTGCCTAGAGCTTTGCCCTGGCGGCGGCTGCTTGCACGGCGTGTGTGTGTGTGTGTGAGGGCGGGGGGAGAGAGACTGGATGGAGAAGAGAGGGGATGTGTGTGCGCGCGTCTGTTTGTAGAGGCACTGAGGAGCCAAAGCCGGAGTCACGTGTACGCGCTCACTCCGACGCTGCCGCTGCCGGGGACACGCTGTGGCTACAGCCCTTGGTACTAAATCACCAGCGGCAGGTGACCTTTCCGTCCCCACCCACCCCAATTTGCTCCCCGGCCCCGCCAGGAAACAAGAGGGCGCTTGCTGAACCTGCTGCTGCACTAAGCGACAAGGAGGGGATGAGGCTTTACCCCTACGCCTCTGGAGCTGAGGTGCAGATTTCCACCCCCAGCGTCGTACTCCACAAGAGCGTTTACACCTGCCCTTTGATTGTTTCTCGCTGCAAGAAAACTCAATTACACGCCTCCAATTTTACATCCCGCCTTCAGGATTAAGTTCAGTTTTAGATTTCCAGACTATTATCAAATAAAATCTACATTCTCCAAAAAATAATCTCGGGGTATTAGCACGCCCTTTTTTCTCTTCCTCACACTAAAATAAATTGTCCCAATTTAACCCTGCACCAGCATAAATCCCTACAGTATATGGAATAATAGCTGAATTCTTTCTGACAACTTTGTTATTGCCACAATAGTAGTACTGCACATAAAACCTAATGCAGGATGCTATTAGGAATTTTCCCCCAGCTACATGAGAATTTTGGAATAAGTTAAACTTTTTGAAAGGGGTATGTATAAAATTTGTTTCTGAAAGAGGAATATCAACTTAAACTTTGTTTAAAAATTTGAACAATTTTAAGTACAGAAATTACCCTTCATATGACTTGTGTGTTTTTCCTGTTAAAGGCTTTTCTCTCTTCAAGTTACATGAAAGCCTACAAAAAAAAAATCAACAAGGAACTTTTTCTGATAAGAAATAGAAGAATTCAGTATTCCCACACCATTGTAGAACAAAGTAAAGTTGAACAAAAAATCTTTAGTATTTCAGTTAGTCATTTAGATGTTTGTCACAATAGTAAAGATATCAGCCAACTGAGATTAACATGACCCTTTAGTAGTTCACTTGCACCATTTGTATAATACCTGAGAGCAGTCCTCAGCCAATATGAACAATTTTCCACATCAACTATACTTAATGTCAGAAATAGCCACTGATGAATTCAGAGAGGCAGAAATCAGCAGAGGTATATATAGTCTTTGTTAGAGAAGAAATAGGTGACTCAGGAGCAGATGGGGTAAACGGAACTGCTTTATTGCCCACGCATGTTTACCTCAGACATTCCATGCAACATCCGAGTGGCTTAAAAAAAGCTTTTCATAGAGTCACAGAATACTAGGACTGGAAGGGACCTCGAGAGGTCATCAAGTCCAGTCCCCTGCCCTCATGGCAGGACCCAGTACTGAGACCATCCCTGATAGATATCTATCTAACCTGCTCTTAAATATCACCAGAGATGGAGATTCCACAACCTCCCTGGGCAACTTATTCCAGTGTTTCACCACCCTGACAGGAAGTTTTTCCTAATGTCCAACCTAAACCTCCCTTGCTGTAGTTTAAGGCGATTGCTTCTTGTCCTATCCTCAGAGGCTAAGGCTAATTTTTCTCCCTCCTCCTTGTAACACCCTTTTAGATACCTGAAAACCATTAATCTTTAATCATTCTTGTTGCACTTCTCCAATTTCTCCATGCTCTTCTCTGGACCTTCTCCAATTTTTCCACATCTTTCTTGAAATGTGGTGCCCAGAATTGGACACAATACTCCAACTGAGGCCTATCAGCACAGAGTAGAGTGGAAGAATGACTTCTCATGTCTTGCTCACAACACACCTGTTAATGCAACATTTTTCACCCCCTCCTTAGTAACACTGGGAATTAGCTTTGTGTTGAAGTTGTTGCAGTAAAGAGCCCATTAGACTTACCCAATGCGATCCATTGAAACGTCCAAGTAGTTAAAGCAAATGCTGTCCTGGGGAACCCCTGGACACCAGTCCGAGGTAAATGTGCATGAGCTCTAAAGCAGTTCCTTTTACCCATCCACTCCTGGGTTGCCTGTTCCTTCTCTAACAGTCTTGAGAAACAAAGATTCCCTTTCATGCAAAATATTTGGAGCAGCAACATACAAGGGAAGAAACACACAGAAAAGTAAATTTGCTTCCAAGTGTTTTCCATGAAGTCAACCTGTTTGTTTTTTAAATGTGTACTTAAACCACTCCAAATAAATCATACAGAATGGGACAAATAGAATAAAATGTAAGATTACTGAAGAGCTTCCAGGATTCTCTAAAACAGATTTTTGGACTATTGAATCAGAGAGCCTTAAGGCCTTTTTAAGTCTATTTAAGGTTCTCTGTTTGATGGCCCCCAAGTTCCTCATGCCTACTGGTTCTCCAGAAGTTTTTATTTTTGTATAGCAATGCTATAACCCCAAATGACATGAGTTCTGTCATGAGTTTTGCCAGCATAGCTATGGCAGCTAGGGATTATGATTTTTTCACACCCCTGACCCATACATCTATGTCAAGCAACCTGTGCCAGTAAGATTGATATAAAGGCTTCCTGGCTAAAAGAACGCTTCTTTCTCCCTAACTCATGTGGAAAACACAGTAGCAAAAGCTCCAGGAACAGAATATGGGAGACACTTAGGGTAGATCTGCACTAAGAAGTTAAATAGACCTAGCTACATCCCGCAGGAGTGTGAAAAATCTATATCCTGAACAATGCAATTAAACTAACCTAACCCCTAATGTAGACAACACATCAACAGAAGAACTTGTATTATCAGCCTAGCTACCCTTTCTCAGGGACATGGATTAACTACAGCAACAGGAGAAACCCTCCCATCACTGCAGTGAGTATCTATGCTGAAGTGCTGCAGAGGCACTGCTGCTGTAGTGATTTAAGTGTGGACATAGCCTCACTCTCCAAATTATTGAATACTACTCCAATGATTTTTGTGTTGCCCCATAATTTTCTTTAGAGACTCCAATTTTTATTAATATCAGCTGTCCATGAAAATGGCATTTTCCATCATCAGAGACAGCAAAGACTAATGCAGAGAATTCATTTAATTTTCTAGCTGTTTACTTCACCTTTTAGAATTATTTTCCCTCTTTGGTGGACCTCAGGGTCAACTTTCCAAACTTCTTGTTTCTAACTTCTAAAAAACCCCAGTGTGAGAGTTAGGTATTTTAAATTCATATGCACTGTTTTGAATTTGTACCCTCAAATAATGTGTTCTAATATGCCTTCCTACATTTTGCAGACAAAATTCACATTTCAGGTGCTAGAGCTTGGATTTTTCCCCAATCTCTAATGAACCATGCAGGTTTTACTCCACCCCTTTACTTTGCCTTTGTTTTTGCTCATAGGTATTCATACCATCTGTGCCTGTAATGCAATGTGTGTTCTTAACTAGCCTCTAGGCAGATCATGTTCTGATTTTTTAAAACTTTTCCCTGTGCCTACTGTAAGCTGTTTCCCCCATTTTAAAATCTGTTAGATTAAAGTTCATCTCTGAGTTAATGCTAGGGGAGTCCCTGTTTAGCATGAGGTCAAACTTAATTGTGCAGCAAACTCTTACTTAATGGAGTGCTTACACTCTCCTGCATAAGAATCTTATTCATAGATGTGTGGAGAGTATTCCAACAGTTCTATTGGTAGCAAAACAGGATTTAAAAATAATTAATTTTCAGTATTACATACCGCTTCTCCAGATCATGTACTGGTTTATTCAACCAGTCGTTATGGATATAATTAAAATAAACCATTTTATTTATTATTAACCAGACTTAGCAATTCCTTTAACTTTTTAAAATGATCAATTATTCTGATTTTGGAATTGTAAGAAAACACTATTGTCCTCTCAATATTATTTCTGGCAGCAGGAATTTGAAACCAGGTAAGATTCCATGTCAATGAATCTCCATTCTGGATTGAAGGTCAAAGATTTATTGAGGCTCAAAATTAGGTTTAGTTATTTTGTAAAATCTTTGCATCAACATACGATTTCAATTTTTTTATTGCAGTGCAAGGTTTGGATTTTAAATATAAACTTTCCGTTATAGCATTTGCAACCCACAGAGTAATTTCTCTTATTTTTCCAACAGTTAAGATAGGTATCAAATTACTGTAGATGGTTTTTCACATATGTGAATCTTGAACAGAGAAACAGATTGTTGACTATCCAAAGTACCCTCAAGTTGGCATATGATAGATTAACATTTAGGCCACAGCCTAAACACGTATGTAAAGACTAGTCCTCCAAGACAAAAGGAAAGATGGAGCAGAAAAATCATTCTTTCTATGGGGAACGAGAACAGAAGAATGAGGGGGGCTTTTCTTGGCCATTGAAAACATCATGACAGTGTTTGCTTTTAACTTTGTTTTTAAAATCACTCTAAAGGGGGAAGAACAGACGCTAACAACAAAAGGCCCTGGGACCACCATAGAATGAAGGCAATACCATCATAACCTAGATCAGTGATGGGCAACCAAGAACAGCCACTGGGCTGCATGAGCATCCCTCCAACTCAATGGGCCACAGAAGCCCACAGCCTAGTGGGGATCTACCTGCAGCCCGTGGACCCTCTCTCCATCCCCCTTCCTCACACATCTCTTACATACCTGCACCAGAGCCCCACACTTCCTTCTTCTCACTCTCCCTCCCAGCACTTTCAGAGCCCCACGAATCTGCTGATCGGTGCTCCATCCCTGCCCCGCTCCTTCCCTCCCAGATTTTGAACAGCTGCAAACAACTGATTCTCTGTGTTCCAGCTCCAGGGGTGGGGGGAGTGGAGATGGTGCACAAATCAGTAGATTTGTGGAACTCCAAAAGTGCTGGGAAAGGGAGGAGTAGGAAGTGTGGTGCCCCAGTGTGTGGGAGGGGCAGCCAGGGCTCCGCACACCACAGGTGGAGCCCCAGAGGGCTGCATGCAGCCCATCTGCCACAGGTTGCCCACCACCTGTGCTTGAGGATGAGGTATGAGAACAAAGCTTGGAGGAGTTGGGAATTCCAGGAATAATCAGAGATCCATGATCACAAGACAGCATGTGTGTAGCACTATGGATTGAAATATTTCAATGGGGAAAGGCTGTTCCTGTGTGTGATGGGGTAAGACCACAGACAACCCCAGAATGCTGACAAAGCCACTGCTACCCTCCTTTTGCTCTGAGGCTTCTCACCATCCTGTCCTGCTGGGCCAGCACCCTGGTCTCCCCCAGCCAAGGTGCAGAGCTGAGAATCACAGCCCTCCCCCCAAGAAGCAATGCAGATACTGAATCTCATCAGGTCCAAGGAAAATGAAGTTTTGGGCCCAGCTTCCTGGGACACCACTCCCCAAATGAATTATTTAGGTAAGCCCCTTTTAACAACGAAAGGGGGAATGTACAGACTGATTGCTCCCCCAGGTAATAATTATTTATGCTGGGCATGATAGAAAATTAAAGTGATTTTACTAAGGATAAGCAGTAGGATTTAAGTGTTAATAGGTGAGAACAGGCAGAGTAAGGTACATTACAACCTCCAAGTAACAGAAAAGGCTTAGCTACTTCTACATTAAAACTTCAGTACAAACTTATTACAAACTTACTACAAACTCACCCTAAAACTGTTTCCTTCCAGGCCAAGCCTTCCAAACCAGAAAAGTCTCTTTTCCCTGGGGTCTCTGGTTCCCTCCCTTGGGTGTGCCACACCCACCAGACAAAAGACAAGACACTCCTACTTTCCCATTGCTTTTAAAGATTCCCCAATTGCACGGGGAGTCACCTGGCCAGTCCCTACCAATCACTGCTAAGACTAAAGGACAAAAGACTATTTGTATATGATTGCCCAGATATTGAGGCCTCCCAGCCTTGGAATCACCCTTGATGGCTTTCATTCATACATTTAAAACCCATAAAGTATTCGCTACTCCATATGTCTAATTTTACGCATAAGAATGATACATACACCAAAGTAAGATAATCCAGCAGATTAAGACAACATGAAGTAATTTGTTCAAAGTGTCTGATATATGTACATTTATGTCCATAAGTCCATTTCCTAAAACATTGAGGGTGAACTGTCGTGTTTCTACTTAGCCCCAGGAATTGGGTTAGCATTTCCCATTAAACAGCAAGCATTTGAGCAGACAGAAATCACACTGTTCAAGAGGAACACAATGCTTCACTCAAATAATGCTGAGGTTCTTGTTTGCTCATGATGACTGAAAGCTACTGCCATGGACCATATTGTTTTTCCAGATGCTCACTCATTTCCCTTGCAAGAATTTCCTAAAAGGTAAGACTCCTCTTACGGGTCTTAGCTGTAAGTATGTATACATACTGCCTTAAGACTGAATAACCAAAAGTCTTTAATCCTTCAAGTATGCCCTTTAAGTAGACATATGAATTAGAACTCAAAGAGGAGCAGGGTTCCCCTTTAATAAATTAAGTTCCAGAATGGTCATCTGAAGCTTAGGGTACGCCTACACTGCAAGGCTATTTCGGGATACCAGAGGTATCCCAAAATAGCTACCCTGTGTCTTTTGAATGTATCTGCTATTGCGAAATATAGCAGACCCACTATTTTGGCATCCCTGCAAACCTTGTTCCACGGGGGATAAGGGATGTCTCAAAATAGTGTTATTTCAAAATTTGGCACTATGCAGACATGCCAAATTTCAAAATAGCCTATTTCGAAATAAGATACACAATTTGCATTACGCAATTTGCGTATCTTATTTCAAGCTAAGCGTGCAGTGTAGACACACCCTTAGATTCTGGAGTATAATTCTGAGGCATATTCTAAAGTTGTATATTTTATCTAGGTACATATATACCCTCCCCCTCCCCCGCATCACCAGAGTAATTAAATAGAGTACCCAAGGTCCTGTATAAAAGCAGCTCCTCTCTTTATGTAAAGCTTGTAGGCAAGAATTAACATCTCATAATGATTTTGGTCATGCATCACATTTCCAAGAAACCAATTTTGTCAGATCCACTTCTCCCAAGTCAATTAGGCCAGATTTGCAATTTTTGCATTTTTAAGGCTTCCAGCATTAGCATTGCATATTTTTATTCCAAATATTACTAGGCCTCAACAATTGAAAATCCACTTTTGCTTGGACCAATGTCTATAATCTCACACATTCTAAAACAAAGTGAGCATCTTGTGGTCCGTGTATCTGTGTGCAAAAAAAAAAAAAACACCAACCCTCACTTCACCAATGTGTAAGTGCATACACAAGCCCTTTAAACATACTGGAGTATCCATAAAATGGAAGAGACACAGCTTTTGAAATCCTCCTATACCTTAATCAGAATGTAGTATTTTAAAGCTTCCATAGTACCTTCCATTAGAAGACTTCACTGTGCTTTATGAACACTTTATGGGATAAGGGTTATGCCCTTGTAACATGTGAGGACATTAAGCCTGAGAACTAATATACCAATTCCCTGGTCCCCTTGAAATAAATGGAAGAAGACAACATTAAGTGCAACTTTGTAAAACCACACTGATAAAAGCAAATATCAAATCTCAGACTAAGGAGTGCCAGCGAACCAATTTATTAAAAAAAAAAGTGAAGAATTGTGCACAGAGGTAATTGTCACTGTTTTCGTTTCCATTCAGTATCTGAATAATCCAGCACATGTATATTTCTAGTTAACTAGCAACAAAGTCCATGTCCATTAATACAACATAAAGATGGAATATCCAAGAATGAAACCACAAACTTGAAATGGGATCCAACCGGATCAGATCATAGCAGCCCAGGCCACTTACAGCGTATCACTCCAAACACGTTTGTTTCTTTTACCGGCTTCCTGTCATATCCCAGATCAAATCCAAGATTAGCATTTATTTTCAAAGTCTTCCAGAAGGATTGTTCCAAATTACTCATAATATCACCTCATCCAAGTGATCATAACTCCACACAGAGATGTCACACTAGAATAGCCAATCTCAAGCATGAAACTTGTGCTTACAGGAGACAGAACTCAGGTCAGAAGGATCTGCAACACCTTTGGAGCAAAATGCAAAGTTTACTTCTTCAACCTATCCTCACTTGATCACCACCCCTATCATCCACAAAATAAAACCACACAATACGGATTCTGAAGAATGCAGGGAAAAGACAAATATCTCTGTCTATGCGCACACTTTAAATCTGTAAGCGATTCAGATAACATGAAAAATTAGTTCTTGTGGGAATTCACTCCAGTCTTTGACTGGCCCCTCCGACAAAATTGTTTCCTGCACAGATGTGCTTCACCCTTATTGTTGAGCATTCCATTGCACCAGAGAAGCAAAGCTGTTGACCACAATCTGCATCCCAAAGAGGCTGTTTAGGTGATCATTTAGATATTAGTCCCAGGCCATTGATTCCCTTGAAGATAAAGGCAGCCTCTGAACTTGATTCTATATTCTATGTGAAAGCAGTGCAGGTTCAAGATAGACTACTGGGAGCACATCATCTCTATGTCAATGAGGTGTGCTGCAGGCTTCTGTACCAGTGAAACTTCCTAAATTCTGAAAGGCTTCAATGCCAATGTATACTACATGCTATAGTCCAGCCTACAGGTAACAAAGGCACAAATGACTGAAGTCAGATCACTGTTCAACAGGATGGGCCGGAGTTGTCTAGCCCACTGGAGATGGTAGAACATATTGTTATTGGTTGCTACTAAGAGTTTAGCATAGGCAAAGATCAGTCCACAGCACTATGGAAACCAATTGACCAATAGTGGCCTGTACTTTCAACCAAAGAAAACTGCATGGTGGCTTTACTCTTCAAAATGATTTCTTTTCTCTGCACACCAGCTTCACTGCTGTCTTTGCTCAAGTTCAGCTTCAGCCAGCTATTCAACCATGCACTCATCTCCTCTAAGCACAGGGACATCTCTATGGTAACAGAGGTGATAGGAGACATTACTTATTATTTGTATTAACGTAGTGCATAGGGGCCATAGGCTTAGATCAGGACTCCATTGTGTAAGCAAGTGAATGGACTGAAGTAAAACCTGAATCTTCAAAAGTAAAATGAAAGCTCAAGAATTAAATAGCAAGATAAAATGGGTATGTCTCATCTCAAGAAGTCCAGGAAATAGTTTTCTTTGGAATCTATAAGATCATATGTGACTGAATGAAACTGTCTACTGAAGCAGAAAAGCAGAACATTGATGAGTTTCATGATCCCGCAAGCAAGACATTTTAAATGTCATTGTTATCACTAAAATGAAGCCACAGTAATAATTTAATTCCCAGTTCAAGCCTTCAAACAGCTTTTCAGTGTCATTATAATCCAGAGGCAGTCTCCATTAGAGTTCAGCAACCTCTCCTCAAAAATGGCAAAGATCAGTCCATGAATACATGCCATTAAAACTTAGGTAAAGACTTGAACTTGATGGGATGGTGGCAATCTTCACCAACTAACAATATAAGTAAGTGATTAAAGCAAAATTTCATCCTCCACAGAGGAAGTTTTAAACTCATAAGTCCACTACTAGCTACAGTAAGATAAAGCAGAGAAAAACAAACAAAAAGAATCAAAATTGAAGGTAATGCAAGATAGTTGGTGGGACAGGAGATGTGATTTGATAACTGACAGGCATCCATACATGGAATAAATGCAATCCCAGTGAATGCTATTGATTCTATCTGGCTGAAAAGAAACCACAGAACATTTTGCCTTATCCTGAGCACGTGGAAGTCCATGGCAAAGCTTCCACTGACTTCAATATAACAGGATCAAGCCTCTTAAGTCCAAACTGCTGAATGCCACCCCAAGAATGCATGAAAAGGTGTAACAAGAAAGACTTATTTATTATGAGAACTTCTGAAGCACAATCATCCTAGTGTACTGAACCCGTTCATATGTTTATTTAAAATTTATACACAGATAGTCCTCCAAAAGCATACTGTAAGTGTTAAATTCTTCTGCAATCACTATCTGTCACTGATAGAAAAAAGGGCTTGCAATGACAGTGGAATCAGGAAGATTGTTTCTGGTTCTGCACTTTACTATTAGTACACTGAAATGGGCACTATGCACAAGAACTTTTGATCAGTTTGTTTTACGCAAGGGACTCTACAGAGAAGCATTGAAGCTAAAAAAAAGTAACTGAAGAATGTTTCAGAGGGACTTAGGCTCAGGACACTGCCACAGCTGAAATCTGTCCCAATCTACTTAACAAGAATCTGAACCTCACAAGGACAAAATTTAAAAACTATTCAAGAGCACTACAGAAACTATTGTTTTATTTAGGTTTTTACACCTCTCTGTGGTATCTGAACATTTATCATTTCCATTACACAACCAACAAAAATGAAGCGAAATATAAAGGTCACAGGTTGGATCTGGAATGGACTGAAATGTGGCTAATGCAGAGTCAGGATTGTTTTAGCACATATTAGTTTGATCAAATCTTCCAAACAGACTCCATGCTCCCAAAATCACATTTCTTCAAATTGGAGAAAAATCACATCTGCTACTATATACAGTTTAAACTCAGTATTTGACTGTGCTACATCTTAAGAGTAGACATTTTAAGAAAGAGATTATATGCTTTATGTAGTAGATCCAACACTAAGGGTTACAGCCAAGATGGGAAATTCAGACCCATGATCTAGCATCCAAAATGAAATAGTGTCTCAGGGTGTAGCCATGTTAGTCTAACTTCAAAAACAAGAGTAGTCCTGTAGCACCTTAGCTATGGTCTACACTAGGGCGTTATTTAGAAATAACAAGCGGAGTGCCCACACTACCAAGCCCATTATTTCGAAATAACGGGCAGGTTATTTCAAAATAACTCCTGCTTCCCCTAAGGAATAACACTTATTTCAAAACAGCAGTAGTGTGGACACTCCACTGCTATTTCAAAGTAACTACTCAAAGTCATTACTCCCCAGTGCTTCCTGGGGCTCTAAGTTGAGGTAGCATGTTCACATTAAGGGAGCCTGCCTCAGACTAATCTTGAGGCTTCCCTGTTGCATGGACACACTACTTCAGAACACTTATTCTGAAATAACTTATTTTGAATAATTATTTTGAAATAATTTCCTAGTGTAGACATGCCCTTAAAGACTTACAAAGGTATACTGCATCATGAGCTTTTGTGGGCAAAACCCACTTCATCACTTTTCCATTTGCCCACAAAAGCTTATATAATAAACTACTATACACTATACTACTCGTTGTAAAATGAAAAAGTATTTGAATATTCAGTTTTTACTTCCTTTATGGATTTTTCTGTACCACTTGTTTGACTATGGGGCAAAGCTGTTTACTGTCAATAAATTTCCTGAGCAGCAAACCAGTCTCAGCTTTCAACATAAAGGGTGTTCTTCATTTTGAACATTAAAGCCCAGAATGCTAAATTCATGATAATCTTTGATCTTTAGTTTCTGTTCTTAATCCAATGACTTTTTAAAGGCTCTCTCAAAGCAGCAGTAATTTAAGATTACATCCATATTATTGCACATCCAAAAACTCATTAAAACAATGTTTTTGATGTTCTCTTTGACAGATACTATCATCCACATTTTTTGTAACTTTCCCTGTTTTTAACCTTCTGCCCTTCTGCCCCTGTACAAACTATAGGCCTTTTAGGAAATGTTCAAAGTAAATTAAACTTTTTAAAAGAACTATACTGTTCCCTTCCATAATAAGCAGCTTATAATTTACCTGTTATTCAACATGCAAGATGAAATAACCTAAAGAGTAAAGTCTCTACACTTCAGTTTGCAGTGCTCTAAAGCAGCAATGAATTTTGATGGAGGGAAAAAGCAGAGTGGTTCTATCTACTATATGGTTGAAATTTTGAATTGAAAAAGCATTCAGATCTATCTGCAACCCTCTGCTGCATGACCCGGTAAGTACTTGATAGTTTAAACGTTTACAGTTTATGCTGCTGGACGCAATGAGGCTAGGAGCATTAATGTGATAAGCCTACACAACAGAAACTAGTCAAATGGAAGCCAATGGCATGCTTTACGTAAAAAAATAAAATCCAACCAAAAAAATAAGAAAGCATTGCAGGCACAAGAAATATTTATTATCAGCATTAATTTGTAAGGGTTTTTTCCCCTATACAATTATAGTTACTTTCCAGAATCACTTGAAATCCTATGTATACATGTGAATATTGTAGTGCCCCTCCAACATTCAACATACTTAAAGGCTCTATTGTATCTTAAATCGAGACTACAAAATGAAATCACCTCAAAATTGTCAAAACAAAACTATTTACAGACCACTGCGGTTGTACTGACATTCACTGGCTATCAACATTTTTCTTTTAACCTCTTGATATTGGAAAGTCAGGATGCCCTTGATGGTAACGACTTGTCTCAAATGCAATACAGGTTGAACAGCTCTCATCTGGCACCCTTGGGACCTGACCGGTTCTGAACGAGAAAATTTTCCAGCCTACGGGAGGCCAATAATGTCTAGTAGCATTACCAACAGTTCCGCTGCTTACTGGGCTCTTAGTAGACATTTAGGGGTAAATTAGAGCTAAATAACAGCACAGAATACTGAGAGCTAGGACTGGTGGCTATAAACAAACTTTATGGGACTGTGGGAAATTCGATCACACCCATGAAAAGTGGGATTCCAGCTAACTAAAATCATTCTGGACAATGGATGTTTCCAGACCAGAGACTTCTGGACTAGAGAGGTTCAACCTGTACTGCATAATCATAACATTTAGTCTTTTGCAAGTATTTTAAAAAGGAAGAGAAGGAAGAAAAAAAATCTTATTTACTGTTTTGAAGCCACCACATTCAAACTCAAAAATATTTTTTAATCACATGGGACATTTTTAAATGTGATTGGAAAAATGCAAGAAAGAAAACAAGTGGCAGAGCAGTAGTAGTAGAGACATGAACAATGTATCTAATTTCTATACTCTTATGACATACTGTACTCCTTGTAGTAAAGTAGATTTAAAAGGACTACAAAACTGTGGTATAGGATTAGGACTAAAGGTTTAAAGGTATTGTCTTTCACTGCTCAAACCGTAGGATAAAAACTAAATTAAAAATCTTGTTTGTGTGATGAGTAAATAAACAGCCAACTGCATTTATGTGGGTTCTCACTATCTAGTTATTCTGTGTCATGATACATGTCGGCTTTTCTAGTTTAATAAGTAAAAAAAATTGTAGCAATCTTTGATAATAAGTTAGACATGAATTTGTATCCAACAGAAAGGAAATATTACTTGGAGTAGTAACTGCCATCTAAGTTTTTCCTGTGACTGTTTAAAAACTCCTTTTTGGAACATTACACTCCAATAGAAGCCAAATTCAGTTTATACTATTCAGTTACAATGCTCAAAATTAATTCCCAGTTTAAAACTTATGCTGTGTCATCCGAAGAGTAAGGAAATGCTCACAGAAGTTAATATTCTAATTAGATGTGAACATGCGAAAATAAATAGACCACACTTACAGCAAACAACTGCCCCATGCCAAAAGATTTTAAACAATGAAAATTATTCACCATCATGCTACCAGAATGTACCACCTCCACAGGTACATAATTTCTGCAGATCGCTGTTCTTTATATGTGCAGACAAATTTAGTAAGTAAAAACTCAAACTTCTGCAGTCAAGTTCACAAGTGTGAACTGGCTTGAATTTATTCTATTACGCTGAAAAACAACAAATGCTATAAAAGTACAGAGAAATAGGGAAAAGTAAGTAGGACCAGTCACTTCTGTACAACAAATCACCAACAACATTAGCAGGTATCTCTCTAAATGCAGTTAGTCATCCACACAAACTTAAACATACTTATTACAGATCAACATTAGCGCTAACTGCTTTGAGGAATTAAGTAGAAGCCCTATTATAAAGTGGGGGACTCTCCCTCTCATCCAAAATCACATTCCTCTGATTTACTCTCTAGTACTACTATTTCCTTACTTAACCCAAACAATAAAACAAAAATCTCACAATCCAATTTAAAGTTAGTTCTATATTCCTCTGATATCTTCATATAAAGCAAATGACCCTTCCTCCCACAATCAACCACTCTACAAGTAAATAGAACACTTCTTTCCCATCAACGGTTCCAAAGGAACTCATTAAGTCTCACATTAAGAACTCAACTGCAGTAATTTTTCAAAAGTTAAACTGACTAGAGAAGAGTTGTATCAGGATTTATTCTGTGGCTTTGTCTACACTTCTAAGTTTAAAGCGCAGCTATGAGAGCGCTGCCACCACAGCACTTTAACAAGGCAATGTGGTCACAGTACTAGTGCTGGGAGAGAGCTCTCCCAGAAGTCCAGATAAACCATCTCCATGCAGGAAGTAGCTAAAAACCCAGGGATCCTGTTTACATTGGCACTTTACAGTGCTGTAACTTGCTGCACTTGGGGTGTTTTTTCACATCTGAGCGAAGAAGTTACAGCACAGTAAAATGGCAGCATAGGCAAGAGTGTCCTAAAACACACTAACTTCTGTTTAATACATATCCACCAATTTACAAGAAATTATAAAGGTTGAGGATACAGTAGAAGGAAAGCAAACAGCTGAATCTGACCAGATGCAAACTAATGTTGTAGCCTTACTTTATTCAAATCTTTTCTTCCATGTACCAGAAGAAATCTGCAGAGCATTTTACTTCTCATAAGTGATATTTTCAGCTCATCAAGGAGCAGAACTGAAGGCTGAAAAAGGAGATCTGTTTGGCCTCCTAAGAGGGGTAGTGGAGTTATTTAATGTGAATAGATCATTACATAGCATAGAAAGACTTTGAATTAATTTACTATTAGGCATGAAGTATTTTGTTCAATTTTAAGAAGTTACTAATTTCCATTGTTTGGCCATATATTAATACCGGATTTCATCTTTTGTTTCAGTTGGCTGCCTTCTTTTTTATAAATAGCTAAAAACAAAGTTACAGTGATGAACAGGGTGATGCTATTTTTATAACATTCCCTGAGTGGCAGACAATGAGCCTTGCATGCTCATAATTAAAATACAAGCACTACCAAACATTATTCCATAATTCTATCACTGAATTACTGTGTGACCTGAAGTCTCTCATCCTCATCACCCTCAAGTTTTTCTAGCAACAAAATTGCAATGATGTTTATGTGAAGTATTTTCAAATCTATGTACAAAATATGCATTTATCTTGTGTCCTTAAGATAAAGCACCCCATTCAAAGAGATTGTTTTGTTAAGTGACCTGTCTGAAACTGAATATTGTATTTCACTAACCATTACATCCAGTAAGCATGCCTCTTTCACTCCTTTCCAATTCTCTCATATGGAGCCGAGAGCTAGTGTACTTCCTGTATCAGTATGAGTGATAGCAGCACGTTTGTTAACTTGCCCTTTTATTGTAGGGCTCTTACACAACAAACATACTTCTGCAGTGTAAATAATTATTATTAGTTATGCAATAATTCAAGAAGCCACTATACACAATTCAAAAAGTTTCATGTCAGAATGCTGAAATAAAGAGTATAGGCCAAATAAGTAGCCTCAGTGCTACTTTTATTTATAGCTAAGATAAATACTGCATAATTGTAGAAGTAATAGCTAGTGCACTATAAAACTGTACTAAAAAGTTATATTAGCATGGTTTGCATCTATCACGTGAGTTTTTTAAATACAGAGAATAAATTAGCTGAACATACAATTCAGTATTATTGAATGTTTCTGTTGGTAATATACACATACATGTGTAATATCTTTGCCAAAAGTTGGCTTTGAATTTAAGTTACATCTGAGTATTAAAATGCTATCAAAAAGTTCAAATCTAACCTTAAAAAAAGATATGTAAGTGGCATTTGTAAGCACTGACTTCCATATCAAGGCTGCTAAACTTCCAACTTAGCAACTGGGCTTAAAAAAAAAAAAAAAAAGCTTGACAACACCAGACTCTTTCTATCCTGTACTTCTTCACTTCTAGTACTGAAGACACTACAAGACAAATGAGAAAAGTCAGTGATTGCTGTGAAACCCTGCCATCTTCCAAGTAAGTCAATGACACCAAGAAGCGAAAGTCTCACAGGTGTCACTATTTAATTTAGGTGATTTGCACAGGTGTCACTGACTTAACTGGAAGACTACAGAGTTGCACAGCTGTCCCTGAATACCTAATTTGGCCTTTAGTATTTTCATACCTAGTAATCATGATGCGACAGATTCCACATTGACTATCAAGGCTCAAACTGAGTTTGTAGGGCTGGCCACAGTCTTTCATATCAAGAACTATTTGAAGTCATAATCAGTTGCTATCCAATTCTCAAGCTGCCCCAGTCATAATGTTAAAGCAGCACCTAAGCTTCCCTAGCTTATGCCAGCTGACTATGGGACCATATGCCATTTAGAACTGGACTCCAGCCATTGTTACACTGACATACTCAGTAGCTGGAAGAATGATAGAGAATGTGACCCTAGTATCTTTTTCCTTGCAAACTGAGCCCTGAACAAGTGTGATGTGGAAATTAGCAAGACAAAATGGAATTCCACAGTAGATTTTTCAAGTTATTTTAGAGCAGAATTTACTTGATGGAAGGTGAATGTTAGCGAATGTGTGGAGAAAAGAAAGATTGTTAGTGTCTACATTGTAAGTACATATTTAATCTTCCAATTTGCAATCTTTATTTTGTTGTAAACCATTTCAATTTATCTTACATCTACTTTTTAAACAAACTGTCTGCCTTTGTCCCCCTTCCTCTCCACAATATGTATTTTGTATGCTCTAACCAAAAACTGGGACCAGGGCAGTGAAGTCCACTGAAAGGAATGTGAAGATTTCACAGAATGCCTGGTACTTTTATCATGCTACTTGTGCTGAATCCACACACAAGAATTAACTATCTTTTAGACTATGTTATAGCATCTTTATCCAGCTGCTAAGGGATATTTTTCCCCACAATCTCACAGCCTCCCTCTTTAAAGTCAGATTTTTAAAAAAGGATTCGAGGTTTATAATTGGAAAAAGGGAGGGAAACCTGATCAACTTTACTCCATGTATTTTATAGACACATGTTATAACTTAAACAAAGCATCCTAAATGTTAGTACTCAAGAACAATCTGAATAGTATCATCAGCAAAGGACACTAGCTTAGTTTTCCATTCACATGGCCAGAAGGAAGGACTTAAAACTTCAGTCTTAGGGTGCAGAAGTGAAAAGTACCTAGCATAATAAGACTACTATGTCTGGAGAGTTTGTTAGTAGAATAGTTCACTCATGCTACTGTATCCAACCTCGTAAGAATTATTGCATTTTGACAATGTAATCTCTTATCTGACCATCACCTAAAAGGGTAACTTCGAGCTGGCTATAAGGACTCTAAACAAGATGCATTCTCATTATTACAATTCTGATCAATAAAACGTGTATGAACATGTTCAGAGGAAGAGCTCTGTCAAAACGGCAACAAGATTATAAGGAATTTCCATTTGAAACCAATCACTAAACCATTTCAAGAATTAAGCCTGGGAATTCACGTTACACACTATATTAATAATATCTCACTTATCACTATCTGTACTAAGTGTGATACACAGAATGTCAACACTGAACGCCAAAGATAAAAGGGATATAAAAAAAGCAGTTTAACCAAAGATTGGAGACTCAATGATTCTTCAAATGTTTTGATGAAAAAGAAAAATACTGAAGTACTGTGCCACAAAATTAGTATAAATAGACTTTATTGAAGTCAGTATCTCTGTACTGAAGCTGAAGATTGTGTCTACATAAGCACAAGTTGTAACATTTCACAACTTCTAAAAGGAATGTCAACAATTACAACGATCATGCATACCATGGTCGATAATCACATTTTAGAAGCATTTTCAACCATTTCTAAAGAAATGCTTATAACATTGTTATATATAGAACTACTTTCAATAAACTGCAAAACATTGATCAGCTTTTCCAGTATGAGCTACAGTGTCAACACAAAAGGGAGGCATAAATGTTTAATTTATGAAATCAGAATGGAATATTTACTGTAAAGAAAAAAATTTAAAAGCTTTCAAATAAAGGCCATTATTGAACCAAAGTGAAGAGCACAACTTGAACTCTGAGTTCATTCATCTTTTAAAGCTGTCCTCTGAGTAACTTCAGTTCAAAGCATAAATTCAGTACTGTGAGTATTCCTTGGACTGAAGTTTGGCAATGATGCGGTCCAACTGTCTCTTTGCTTCACACTGTGGGAAATTGCTCATGTCATAATATTGAGGGGCAATTTTCACCAACCTGCCAAAAAAAGAAAAAGTTGTCACTAATATACAACCCGGAACATTATACAACCCACAGCCATTTTGCCTAATTAGCAGCTATGTAAAATAATTAAACATTGTCCATCTCTTTAGTACAGTCTAGAAATGTGCAGATCCATCTTACGGCTCCGAGGGTCCAGCATTACAAAGGCAGTTTTGAATTTTCAAGCAGAAAAATGATGTTCTACAAAAAAAGTGTCCAGAATTTAAATGCTTATTTATGCAGTACAGCATTTAAATGTGTTCACACTAGCCTCAAGGATGTAGCCACTTCAAAGATCAAAAGGATCTCTTAAGATACAGTAATTCTTATTAAGAAGAAATAAGATACCTAATTTTTAGTGAGACAGGGCAGATGAGGAAATATCTCTTATTGAATCAACTGCTATTGTGAAATATAAGTTCTGATTGACCCATGTGTTTCCTATAGGCTGAGTACTTGGGTGGCCATCCAGGATAGTTCCAAAAAGTATCTGGTTTTGTAGTAGTAAATAAAAATGTTGCAGTATGTCAATGTTTACAACTTCAGTATTATTCAATTCACAATGCTCTTTTGGATTATTGGAATACTAGTGTTGAGCACGCAGGCAGGGTCCCCTTAAAATATATTCCACACATAAATGGAAAACGTTAAAGTGCACCGAGGCACGTGCAGATGTGCACCACCAGTAGGAACACATACTCTGCTAATCAGCTGGGTACATTGGCAGCTGATTAGCAGAGAATGTGTTCCTACTGGTGGTGCACATCTGCACGTGCCTCGGTGCACTTTAACGTTTTCCATTTATGTGTGGAATATATTTTAAGGGGACCCTGCCTGCGTGCTCAACACTAGTATTCCAATAATCCAAAAGAGCATTGTGAATTGAATAATACTGAAGTTCTAAACATTATGATATACTGCAACATTTTTATTTACTACTTCATAATCAGGTAATTCCAAAAAGTACTGTGTTCTACAACTTAGACTCGAACTATGCAGACATATGTATAACACACCGAAAAACAAATGACAAAGTTGCAGTGCCTGCGTAATCATATATCTACCACCAAAAAGTTAGACCCTAGAAACTATAGTTCTTGTATCAAGGGAAAAATCCTAGTGCAATAATGATAATTGGAGTTTTCCCATGGACTTGACTGAGACCAGGATTTCACCCCAAGTTGTGTGATCTTAAATACTTCCTGCTCTGCCCTCACAATGAATCCCAAGACTCCTTGCTAAGGAATATAAATATCTAAAATAGAAGCCCAAACCCCTTGTTCACACATATAATTTCCATTAATGTATATGTATAGATTAATGGTGCTCAAGTCATCTCTAAGTCTACAAATCCATCTACTCTATCAAAACATTTTATTGGAAAAAAAGCTTTAAAGTAAAAAGTTGTGGAAAACATACTAACTTTAGGGAATTCTGAGAAAACACTTTCAGATTTAAAAATACATTCTTAGAACAAGAGGAAATGTTGCCTTTTTTGCTCACCATTCTGGCTTGATATCTGTACATGTGCGGATGTAGTTTTTTGTTGTAAGAACAAATTCATTATAAAGCACCCATTCAGGTTTGTGATCAAGAACTGTGGAAGGATGTAACTGCACCACCTGGTTGTCCTTTACTGTTAGGTAGTGCCCTGTTCGCTCCAAATGGGCCACCTAAATTTTAAAACAAAAACAAACAAAACAAAAACCCCTCAGAGCTTTTCATTACGCATCAGAAAATCTCTCCTAGTTCATGAACTCTGTTTGAAATTGTTTAATACTACTCATCTGTTTACTGCCTATACAATTCTCTAGCAGGCTTCTTACCTTGGAAATAACAGTTTCTTTTTCTAAAATATGTTAAGAATATTTTTTAAAATCTCACATGGACTTTGCATACTAGCTGCCAACCAAGAGTATCTATTTATTGTCTGTCAAGACTTCCAGTGTTTTTGGTAATTGCTAAAATATACTTAATATACATAAGCAGTTCAAGCAAAGTGATGAAAAAATAGCTAGTAGTTCATCTCAGGAAGAGGACCAACAGCACAAAAGCATACCAAATACAGTTCCTTGAAATGAAAACTTTTGAAACAAATACATAATAGCAGTATCTTACATAGTCAACATCAGTACAATAAGGACATCTGACTTAAGCACTTCAGTCATTTTACTTCCGCTTGGACGAATAAAGGAACACTAGGTTGAGTTTTAAATTTTCAATTAACATCAACTATAACATTACTTTGGTTTATAATAGGGGATCTATAATACTGCAGTTTCTAACACTTTGGATCTGAAAAGTGCTTAAGCCCAAAAAAGAGCTAGAGATCCAGTATGACAGGAGGAGGAATGGTCTTGTATAGCATCTGATTTAGAGTTGAGAAATGTAGGTTTAGCAACACACTTTCACTGTGACCTTGGTAAAGTCAATTAACCTCTCCATGTCCAAGTTTCCCCTGTCTGTAAAGAGATAATCAGAGCTGTTCCAATACTTAATTTATTAGGATTTGGTAAAGTATTCAGAGATCTTTATATCAGTAGCTTTGTTTATAGAGTTAATCTAAAGCTAATTTATCATCCCTCTAGTTAAGTTTTTATTGAAGATAATTTGTACAGTCAACAACTGTTTTGTCACAAATACTAAAAGGATGATGATAAATAACAAAAGGAAATATAGCAGAGTTGAAGCAGTCCTGATTATGGAGTTACAGCTAGTTACACTGATTTTTAAAGGAAGAATTTATGTATCTTGGGCCATGTTTCCAGAATAGTCAGTCAGTAAATTATTTCATTTATCTTCATTCTTTTTTTCTTGCCATCCACATTCTACAGTTTGTCATTTTTGCTCCCGTAGTAATTAAATATATTTATTGGCTTAAGTCACAAATATTAAAGAAATAGCTACCTGTGCTTACTTATAGAAAATCAGGATATTTTCTCAATGCCATATTAAGAGATTCTTATATGCTTTTTCATGTGTTTGTGCTTATGTTTTGCACCTTCTATGACGCTCTCTACAATGTGTAGAATTTTATTTATACAGGTATGTTTTAAAATGTTTAAAATATTCCTTTAAATAATTAGTAATTTTTACCCAACTTCTCATTTTCAACACAAACACAATTCACAGATTATACCACTATAATTCATGTTTGGATGACTACCCAATAATGATTTATATTTTACTCTTGGATAATTCCCACCATTTTAAAACAATATTTTAATCAATTTTGTTTCTTAAATTGGCAATGGAATATACTGGTAAAAATATTCCTGGGAGAACTGCTAAACTGGCTTTGTTATATGTGGAAGAGCTAAGGAAAGAACAATTCATTTACATATTTTATTTTAGGAAATTGTCTGGTGTATATTTTCTTATAACATGTATGCTTAGTATCTGAATCGCTCTTGGCTCTATTTAAAATTACACAAAAATCTCAACATCTAGTTCCCCCAACATCATAGCTTCTTCCATTTTCTGGTTATTTATCTTCTAACAAGAAACAGTAATGCTCCTTCATTATTTTGAGTAGTTCTGGGTTGATTTTCAGGTTTTGAACTATAATATAAAACATATACAAAAAATGAGATGTCAGCTATTTATTATTATTTTATTAATATTGATTAATAGTGGTTCCACTGAAGTGACCGTGGAAGTGGAGTTGAAAAAGACAACTGGCACCTACCACTTTTAAAAAGATGTTTTTGAGTTATAGCCATAACTATAATTTGAGCATTAAGAAAATCATAGTCTGAAATCATTATATATAAAAATAAATAATGAGATCAGGGCACCAATGTGTTAAGCACTATAAAGGCATATAAATTTACCAGGACAAAAACCTTTACGGCAGCAACAAGGTTTCCCCTGCCTCTCTCAGCCCTTGTTTTTGTATCAGTATTCAAAAGCCTACTATCTGCAATAAAATCTATCTGGTCAATATTTATCAGATACTCCACTGATTGTAGTAATCTTAAATTATTTTTGATAAATATTTAGATTTCAATAGAAGACTCATTTTGCTTTGCCTTGGCCTTCTCACACATCTGAGATGCAGGTTTCCTCTAAGTTTTGGGACAGCGCCGTTATACCTGCAGTTACTTCCTCTCCTTGCACCTTTCCAATTCAGCTTCCTCCCTCCCCCCCATTTAATTTTCTTTTTGGAAGCTAATTATCCTGCCTTTTAATATAGCTTAGTACTTCCCATAAAATTATTTTGGAGCTACCCTTAATACTTGTTTTACACTTTAAAACTGCTCTAATAAAGAGTTGTTTAAGTATGAAGATTCAGCTCTTTGTAATCTGTTCATCAAATTGAATATAGATATACAGTCGGCCCCCAACTTGCGACCGGATCGGTTCCTGGGGAAGCGTCACAAGTTGGGGGCATCATAACTGGAACCCTCATTTACGATAGGCGTCGTGCACCATCGTAATTGCGGGCCGAGGATGTAAGTTGGAGGTTTTCGGCCCCTTCCGCACTTACAAAAATGGTTTAAGTGCAGGAGGGTCACAACTCGGGCGGTCACATCTTGGGGGTTTCCTGTATAGAGTTTAAAGCCAGTCAAGATCATCTGGTCTGATTTCTTATATATCAAAAACCACTCCTCCATTTCCCTCTTTCATTTTTAGGTATTCTGATCTGAGCACTATAGCCCAGTGATGGGCAACCTGGGCTACTGAGTGGGCGGGATGAGTGGCCTTTCTTCAGTTCAGTGGGCCATAAGATTGTCATAACTAAGGTTTCCTGGGATAGTTTTGCTAAACTGTGCTTGCGTACCTAGAATTTCCAGAGAGATGCCAATTGAACCACAGCAGCACTGACTGGATACAGAAGGCGTGCATGGCTCTCAGGTGAATGTTGTGCTCTTGCTTTACATGCATATCACCACTGGTGGGACCCCCAATAAGCCACAAGATGCCCATCATTGCTATAGGCTAATGCAAAACATACATAATATGCTGTCTCTTGTCTTAGGGATTCTTGGGTCTAAGCTATTTGAAGAAGTACTCATGTATGTGTTTGTAAACACAGCCTTAGTGAGGACAATCTCTTATGGCAGCAGTTCTCAAACTTTAGGAACCCAAGAATCAGTGTTCCCTACGAGCTGTGCTCTTCTGCAGCCACTCACAAGGGATTCAGATTCGGGATGTCAACATGCAGACAACTAAACGATTAACAAATAAGACCGGGCTTATCAGTTCACCCTGTCAACTACCCCCTTCCCTCCATTGCTGCCCCTGCATCAGTTTTTAAAGTGGCTCCCCTCACAGACCAGCTCCCGCCTGCCACCCCACACTGCTCCCTCTGATAGAGAGGCAGCAGTGCGGGCTGGCAAAGGGACTCCCCAGGAGCGGGGCTGGGACTATCGAATCATCATGGAACTGCTAAAATTTGATGAGGTTACACGACTATTCAATTACATACAAACATCCCTAATTCAAACACCGCTCAGCTAATTAGCAGAGCACCCACATTTAGGTTTTTTATTTCTACTCGTGGTGAACATATGCACATGCCTCGGTGCACAAATTTATTTTGCACATGGATGGGAAAAAAAAACTGCACATGGATGGAAAAGATTATAGGGAACATTACTGAGGATCCTCATTTTGATTGAAAATTTTTCAGAGACATCAAGCCCAGTTGCTGAGCCTTTGCCACCGTCTCCCCATTCCCTGAAGCCCCATCCTTGCCCCACCCCGTCTCTAAGACTGCTTCTTTCCCTCATTCCTTCTCTAATGCCCCACTGACTCCATCTGCCCTGTCTCCCTCTCCCACTCTCTCCCACCTTCACCAGGCTAGGGCAGAGGATTCGGATGTTGGATGAGGTGCAGGCTCTGAGCTGGGGTACTGAAGGGGGTCAGCATTTACCTTGGGAGCCTCCTGACCATCACATCCCTTTGGCAAGGGCTCAGAGGGTCTCCGCACACACAGCTCCCATTGGCCATAGTTCTTGGACAATGGGAGCTCTGGAATCAGCACTTTGAGACTCTCACTCCTTTCCCCGCCGGGGCCATAGAGTCATTGCTGGCTGCCTTCTGTGGTGGCATGGAGCCAAGGTCCCTGGCTCGTTTCCCATCCTCCCAGCACCTCCTTCTCACCAGAGATTCCCTGGGATGAAGGAGGCGCTAAAAGGGAGTTGCAGGAGGAAGGGAGGAATTGAGAGGAGTTTCTCAGTAGGGACAGCAGACCCCTGGAATATCCCTGTAGACCATAAGGGGTCTGCAAACCCCAATTTGAGAAACACCTTCATGCACTTGCAGTTACATGAAGTACTATTTTTGAAGTACTATTTTGCGAAGTATTGGCTTGCATTTGCAGTAGCATCTTTCACATAACTAGATAGCGTTCTGAATAAATGAAATATTTTCACACGGTTTACCAAAATAGATTTAAATGTAGAGATTAAGAGATTCAAATGCAAAAGAAGTATTAAAGTTTCTATATAGCTATTTGCACCCAGACCTGAAATTTCTATGAGGAAACAAAGGTTAGACTGAGAAAAGTCTGTGCGCTGCAGTTGTTTTAATAATTATGAACTATATTAAATATTTTTCCCCAGCACTGAAATTTGACTAATATACTATTTAAGATTTTTTCCTCTTAAAAATGAGAAAATATTAACAAAGTCTGTTTACACAAATAGTGAGAAAATTCTCAAGGGTAACATATCTGTCACAATGTATTTTCCATTTGTTTCTCAGTTAAAACTTTGCATTTTTCTCTAGTAACTCATCAGTGCACCTGAAAAGCTGTATCAATAATCAGGCACTTGAATGCAAATATGAGATAGGAAATGTATCTGTATAAGAACGTAATACAGCAAGTCTGTGGCAGATCTTTTGGCTATTGTTTTTTGTTTAGACCACTAGACTACACAGGTTTATTTTCTAAATTTGTCTCAATATTAATATTAGAGTTTATAAAAATGTTTACTGTAATAAAAATATACATACAATTGTTGAGATAATATTACCATAACCATGATTTCCATTTTTGGTTTTTGTGTTAGTGCTACACGAATGTAATCATTTGTATTTTAATATAAAATACAAACAAAAGATCATAATACTACAGTCCAACTGTTAAAGTTACGACCAAAAGATGAAACCAGATAACATAAAACATCAAAATCACATGAGCTTCTCTCGCATCAAAATACACAAAAATCCATGGAAAATGTTACTTTTTAAGAGAAAAAAAGCTGGCACAAAAATCCATGTAAACTACAGAAGGCACACTGGCTTACGAAGTAGCCATTTAGAAGTCCTCTCATAAAAATATAGTTCTACCCTATTTTCTGATCAGCTAAAATTTTCTTTTACATACTAAATAGTGAATAAAGCTTGATTTCTTTTAAGTACTATCTTTACATATTATACAGATTTTATGTCTGGTGAAGTTATAGATTAATTCTTTTCCCAACAGACATCCGAATGCACAATTATAGAAATGTGGACAATTAAAAAGCAGAAAGGGACCACTGCCATAAGTCTCTCAAGAAAATTAACTGTTGTGAGATATATCATCATTCTACATAGGGAAAAATGAGAACAAAGTTAACAGTCTTTTCAATATTTTTCCCTGGGACACCAATACACTTATTGGAATAAGTGTCTGTGTTCCACCCTGGTTTATGATTGACAGAAACATTGAGGCAGAAATGATCAGTGGTTCAGCTTAAATATTTATCTGTCAGTATTTACGAAGTCAGTTGCTGATAGCCTCTGGAGCACAAGTTTGCAGTCCACATATATTTTGATGAAGCTATTCTAATGATCTAATGTTTAACACAATAACGTAACAATACAGATCTAGATAGACCATTGGTCATAAACATAGCAATTTCTAAATATTTAAAAATGAGTCAACATTGTAATAAAAAAGCTCAATCTGCTTTTAGAAGCAGTAGACAAGGGGTGGGCAAAGGGGCCTCCGCAAGTGAGATCCGGCCCACCAAGCGGGTGGAATTGGCCCATGAACACTCTGCTGCTCCCCAGGACTTGGGGGCAGGAGGGGTGCAAAATCTCTTGCTCCCTGCCCCCACCTAGCAAGTGCCACACGCCCCCGATTGGCCTGGAGGTGGGTAGCGCGCAAATTCTCTTCCTGCCCTGCAAGGGGAGCACGGCACTTTCAGAGTGTGTCTAGACTACAGGGTTTTTTCGAAAAAAGTTCCCTTTTTTCGAAAAAAGTTCCTGTGTCTAGGCTGCTGCCACGTTTTCAAAAGTAAATCGAAAGAATGAGGCAGTTTTTTCGACCGCAGAAAACCTCATTTTACGAGGAATAATGCCTTTTTTCAAAAGTGCTCTTTAGAAAAAAGGCACTATGTAATGCAAACTGTGCTTTTTCGAAAGAGAACATCCAGACTGCCTGGGTGCTCTCTTTCGAAAAAGTGGCTTGCTTCTTCGAAAGTACTGGTTGTAGTCTAGATGCTCTTTTTCAAAAGTATCTTTCGAAAAAGCCTCTTTCGAAAGAGGCTTGAAGTCTAGACGTAACCAGAGTGAAAGCACCGCGTGCCCCTTGCAAGGTCAGGGAGTGAGAAATTTCACCCACTCCTCCTGCCCCCAGGCCTTGATTGGCCAATGGGTGGGGGGAACTCACCCCTGCAAGTCATCTCCTGTCCTGCAAGGCGGGTGGGTGCCTAAAGAGAACATCCAGTTGTTCAGAACAGCTGGCGGTTCCCTCTCCAAAGGGGGAGGGATGGCAAGGACAAAGACTTCACATGCTCCCCCACCTCCAGACCAGTCAAGGTGTGGGAGAGAGGGACCACAGAAGTGTCCTGGCCCTTCTCCTTCCAGAGCAGCCCAAGGCCACTTCAAAAAAATCAGTGAAGTGGCCCACTGTCTAAAATCACTGCCCACCCCCATAGCAAATCATCATCCAAATGGAAGCTTATTGCCACTGTGAACTGAATTTTTAATTTAAATTTGCTAAAGCAAGCAGCTACCTGATCCTTCCCCCTTTTGTACTGGAAGTCTAATATGGCAGTTGTAATTAAGGATGTTAAATTGCAATTATCTGGCTAATTGTGTAGTTGATACAATTTGTATCAACTACATGACTAGTCGATAAGGGTGCCCTCTGCAGAGCTATAGCGGGAGCCACCTGGAGCCCGGGCTGAGCAGTCCCAGATTGCACCAACTCTGGACCACTGTGGCTCTGCATTTTAAATGTCATAAGAGCCACCAGGCTCTGCATTTAAAATGCAGAGGCGCAACGTCCCACACCAATGCGAGCCGGGACTACTCGGTCCTGGCTCACGCCAGGTACAGCAGCCCAGCCCTGGCTGCCTCACACAGAGGCTGCTCCGGCTGCAGCCCCTGTTCGCAGTTGCCAGAGCTGGCCATGGACAGAGGCTGGTGCCAGAGCAGCCCCTGACCACGAGGGGGCCCTCTGGGCCCCACCACCGACAGAGGCTGTGGCTGGAGCAGCCTCTCCTATTCTCCCCACCCCGCTGCCTCTCATGCTTAGCAGTCAAGAACTTCATTTGATTACTCACTTACATCCTTAGTTGTAATGCAGTTTCCTTTTCATGCTTTAAATATCAAACAATTATAGAAATACATTTTCTGTAGTTCTGTCAGATTACTCATGTCTAGAAGACTGTTTTGCATTTTAAAATAATTTTATTTGAAAAACACAATTTTATTAAGATTGGTTTTTGGTTTGTTTCTTTTACTGTATTTACCAGGGATTAACTGTCAGTTATTCAGCAAGGCATCTAGTAAAGACTACAGAAATAACATTTTAAGAAAATTAGATTAGTTCAACTGCAATTTCTCTTCCAAGTATGTGGCTTTCTTGAGATGACTGTCATTTGTAAGACTGATTGCACACTCCTACTCAATAAGTCTCCTACTAAATAGGCACTAATAAGTTATGGTTAAATATTTTTATAAGTAATATTTATAGAACTTCTATAACTGGTGATAATTAAGGTAAGTTAAAATTTACACTGCAAAAATTAAAGAGTCCATACATTTCATTTAGAGATACACACATACCTGCATAAAATAGCCAGTAACCAAAGCCTTTCTTATATTGATATAATAGTCTCTGCTTGTAAAGTCTGTGCTTCTACGAGGTAAATTAAATCTATCCATGATTCGTGACAGCTGTTGTCGTACATTGTCTGCAGACATCAGGGACCTGTAGTTAATGAAGTTGTCATAACACCACTGAACCGACTCATGATCTGCAACATTAAAAAAAAAACATCATCCAAAACTGAACACTTTACCCAATTAAAACAAACAAATAAAACAATGACCACCTGAATGGTCTATCAGATGCAACAGAAATAAAACCCACACAGTCCTTAGGCTCTTCTATGGATTTTATACATTCAGATAACTTAGCTAAATTATCTTCTACTCAGGAAATATGTGGAGAACACCAAAGAACACACTTAACATTTTTGTGTGTGTGGTACAGGTT
This sequence comes from Pelochelys cantorii, assembly GCA_032595735.1. Taxonomy (NCBI): domain Eukaryota; kingdom Metazoa; phylum Chordata; order Testudines; family Trionychidae; genus Pelochelys; species Pelochelys cantorii. The sequence goes on from CM064331.1 coordinate 34,552,704, forward strand.
AAATCTCCATGGTCTGCACCCTCGAGACCTGACTAGTCATGGATGAGGGATTTTGACGGAACAGGGGAGATCATTTCTGGCCCCCTTGCTGCTGCCCCACTGGGCTTCCCTGCTTCCTCCCAAGCCCAGCTGAGACGCAAACGGGGCTCCCGGCCAGACCAGCTGCATTGCGCCAGGCTCCTTTCCCTCTGCGGCATGCTGGGCTCCCTCCCACTCCCCACACGCTCCAGCCTGCAGCATGCCACAACTCTCTGATCTTGCAACGTTCACAGTAGGACCACAGATGTTGCCGGACCAGAGAATCTTGGTTTAGAGAGGTGCAACATGTAATACATTTGAACACTACTGTTTTGCTGAAATGCTGTGCCAATGAATCTCTTTCCTCCTAAGACAGGCAATATGCCAGACAAATGCAAATGTTCACACTGCTAGGAAAAATGAACAGGCTGCAAGTAGCATGTGGAAATCTTTTAGTGTATGGGTAATGACTGCATGAGAAAGCCTGGTATAACTATATTGCATTGATAGATCAACTAAATAAAACAAATACAAATAATAAAAACTCCTTCAATAGTAAGCTCTTTTAAAGAGCTTTTGTATCTTTAAAGAGCAATAGAACCACACTTTGGCTACCTTAGAGGAGTGGTAGGTTAAGTGTTTTCTGTCTTTTGAACAGAAAATGAAAGCAGACAAGTGACAGGTCACAGCCTATCACAGGAACATCTCCAGAATTAAATACTGTTAGCGCTCTAGATTATCCAGACTAGTTGCCTATTATGAGAATGCTTACGCATCCATCCTTTCCCAACAGTAAAAGGAGTATGCTATCGAGGCACTTTACAGCAGCTCATTTCAGTGAGTTTAAAGGCGGCGGATAACATTAAAGCAGCATCAGTTTCCTTCAGTAACAAAAATCAGAAACATTTAGACAGTATCAAAACAAATGTGTTTCATTCTTATGTAGCTTTGAAGTGCCAGATTGTCTTCAAATTATGCCCTGGAAAACACCTTTGTGGCTTTACTAATCTGACAAAAGCACCATTACTTCATCACAGAATCATAGATAGGCAGAGAGAAAAGAAGTTCAAAAGGTCATCTAGACCAGGCCCCTGCCAGAAGCAGTACCAAGTCCATCTAAGACCAATCTTGACAGAGGTTTGTCTAATCCACTAGTCACCAACCCATTGATTGCAACTAACTAGTTGATCCTGGAGACTCTCGATTCCTATCTGTAGCAGTAAAGCAGGCTTGCTGGAAGCATGTGTTCAGGTGCCTCTCCTCACATTTGCTCCCAGGACCCTGCTACTATGCAAAGCAGAGGAGGCTCTGATGTCAGGGTGTCTCGCTGCCTCTGTCCCCCATCTCCACACACCTGGGGAAACACAGGAGGGCCTCACTGGCTCAGGAGCACTCAGAGAAATCTACTCTGAACAGTGAGCTGTGTGACTACCTTTCTTAAAGAAACAGTGCACAATTTTGTAAATTTCCTCAGTAGCCTGCTCAATCAATCAATCAATCTCTCTCTCTCTCTCTCTCGCATTCTTAGGGTGCATCTAGACTACATTCCTCTTTCAAAAGAGGAATGCAAATGAGGGAAATCGAAAATGCAAATGAAGCACAGATTTACTAATCTCATGCTTCATTTGCATAATCGCATCCGATCGCTTTTTCAAAAGATTTTTTTAAAAAACCCCAGTATACACGCGGTTCTTTAAAAAAAAACCCTTTTTCGAAAGAACCCTGTAAACCTCTTTTCAGGAATACAGGTTCTTTTGAAAAAGGGGTGGGTTTTTTTTTTTTTTTTTTGAAAGAACCGCGTCTAGACCACTTTTTTTTTTAAACCTTTTTTGGAAAAGTGATTGGACACGATTATGCAAATGAAGCACGAGATTTGTAAATCTGCGCTTCATTTGCATTTTCGATTTCCCTCATTTGCATTCCTCTTTCAAAAGAGGAATGTAGTTTAGACGCACCCTTAGGGTTGACACACACACACACACACACACTTTCACGCTCACCTCCAACACATACTTGTATTGTTGTTACTACTTGGTACTTACTGCAATGTACATACACTCTATAATTTTATTATTTCACAGTGTGTTATTTTAGTGTTTTGACTGGTCTATTCATTTAATATTTTTTATTTCTCTTACACTGAAATGTAATTACTTGAGCAGTGAGTTCTAAAATGCCTAACCTGTCCTGGCTGGGGTAATTATCCCTCTGGTAATTTTAAAATATATAATACATATAGGCTTTTTGTTTTTACTGGTAGTGCACATTGGTCAATGGGAGCTAAGGCAATGCCTGCAAAGGGGGGAGGGGTGGGAATATGCAGAGCCACATGCGCCCTGCTCTTCACTACTAGGGCCATGTTGGCCCCTTCCAGGGCAGGCAGGAGGCCTCTCAGGCCTGCTTCACCACCTAGGAGTCCCACATGCTAAGTGCTGCCCAGTGGAAGGCTGCACCACAACCCTCTCCCAGAGCCAGCATCCCATATCTTTACTCCCTCCTACATCCAATTTTTGCCCCAACACAAACCCTCCTCAGAGCCAGCACCCCACATCGCCACCCCCTCCAAAGCCAGCATCCTGTATCCCAACACTCTTCCCAGCTCAGAGCCCTCTCTCCTTCCCAACCCCATCTCAGCCTAGTACAAGTGGGTGAGGATGGAGGGGAGCAAGCAACAGGGAATGAGCACGTCGGGGCTTGGAGAAGGGGCAGGGTCTCGGGGAAGGGTAGATCTGGGGTTGACCTTAAATTTTAAAAAAAGTCATTTTGGGCATAACAAGGTTGGAGACTATTAATCTAATCTATTCTTAAAAGTCTCCAACACCTGGAATTCCACTACCTCCCTTGGAAGCCTATTCCAGTACCAAAACTGCCCTTCAAGTTAGAAAGCTTTTCCTAATACCTAATCAGCATCTCATTTACTGCAGATTACTATTTATCTTACCTTCAGTGGACAGAGCTGTCCTTTTTATAATAGCCCTTAACATATTTGAAGATTTATCAGGTTCCCACCTATCTTCTTTTCTCAAGACTAAATATGTCCATTTTTTAAAAACCTTTCCTTAGAGGTCATATTCTCTGAACTTATTTTTGTTTCTCATCTGTACACTCTCCAATTTGTACATGTTTTTGGTGTGTGGCATCCACAAAGCGGAGGCCTAACCAATGCCAAGTAGGGCAGAATTTCCTCTTGTCTGAATTTATTTTTGCTATATATATATATATTTCATAAAGATTTTATATATATATAGTGTGAAATTAGATTGCAGGATCACTTCATTCTTAAAAGACATTAGCCTGAACATTTAGAGAAGTGGTCCTTCATTTAACAAAAAGGTGAAATGTGTGAAGTTGTGCAAAATTTAAGGTACTTGCTTTGTGAGTAAGTCTTCCATATTTTCAGGCTAGGAAAAAAAGATACATTTCTTACTGAGGCAGCTGTCAAGTTATTTTGTCAAAGTGAAGATGTTCTAACTATTATATATACTTTCCTCTCATAATACACCAGGGGTGGCCAACCTGTGGCTCCAGAGCCACATGCGGCTCTTCAGAAGTTAATATGCAGCTCCTTACATAAGTACCAAATCCAGGGCTGGAGCTACAGGCGCCAACTTTTCACTGGGCTGGAGGGTGCTCACTGTTCAACCGCCAGCTCTGCCCTAAGCCCTTGCCCCCTAGATCCTGCCACTTCCTACTCTCGCCACTGAACCTGTCACACCCATGATTCTCCCCTCCAGTGTCTTTAACTGGGAGAGAGCAGATCACAGTGGGCAGGAGGAAAAGGAGGTGGGGCTGCCAGTAGGCGGGATGTGCTGAGAGTGGTGGTTGGGAGATGATCAGGGCTGGTGACATAACTGTTGCTCTTTGGCAACATGCATTGGTAAATTCTGGCTCCTTCTCAGGTTTAGGTTGGCCACCCCTGTAATACACTTTACAAACAAAGGACTAATATTGAGGCTTTTTGGTAGAATGAACAATACAAACCAGCCCTTGAGTAATTTAAAATTAGTAAGCCAAACACTGGAGGAAAAATCTCAACTGCATGCCATTGAAACCTTATCCAGTCAATGAACTTAACAAGAATTTTATGGTGTCCTCTAACAATATCCACCTGAAGTCCCCAGCCTCCCACTTCAAAACAACATACCATATGAACACAGTGAAATTAAGCAATAATTGGTTCCCCAGATATTTCCAATTTCAGAGAGTAGCATTTTACTCAAACTGGATACATCTCCACAGCATCTTGCTGCAAAATGTACTGTCAAGCCAGTTTTCCTTTGATCATTACTGATCGTATGATTCAGCAGGGTACTTGTAAGGGCAGTGTTTTGGGAGGAAAAATTGTATTTATAAAAGCATATTGCTCTTTTGGTGGCAAAAACAGGTGTACGCCACAACCGCCATATCGCAAACAATATAGATCTAGGACCCAACACAAAACCACCAGTAAATATTATGCTGATTGTGAGGACTGAAAGTTGCTATCATTTTTGACACAGTATTCCAAATCTAATTTTCATAACCAGCACTGTTTTCACCTGCAAGTCAAGCACTTCCTTCACTTGCAGACTTTTATAAAAGTTTGAATTAAGGGCCCATAAAATGTACATGGAGAATCTTGAAGCCTCAAGAGCAGATAGTATAAAGATGGCAGCAGTAGAAGCTTCTCCAAAACTAATAGTAAATTCTCTCAGAAGCCTCTTAACTACTGTTCCAAGTTAAGATAGACGACATCTGTAGGCTCTTTATCAAAAAGACGGACAATCTCTCACTATAGAGCACTACATGTGGTTATAGTAAAAAAAGCTACTAGATAATAATGGCATTTTTACTCTACATGCAAGTTTAACTTTAAAAACCTACAGTTTTTATTCCTATTAGCATCGCAATAACATTATGGAAGAGTACACTGGATTCAATTTTGCATCATATACCAAAGCTGCCATCCAAGTCTTGAGTAGCAATTACTTTTTTTTTTTTTTTTAACTGATTATGTAAAAACACAGCTGGAATTGCTAAACTCCAGCTTAAGCTTTCTTGGCAGTTAGTGTCATCTTTTGACTTACAAAAAGAGAGCAAATTGGACATGGAAATCAATGATGGAAAATACTGAAACTCAGGATGCCACTTTTATAGTAATTTTTCAAAAAGACAAATAGAGAAGTGAAGATAAGCTGTTTTGTCATTTTGATCTTGCTCAAACTGCCAAAATAAATGTGAACAAAAAGAGCGATGGTTTTGGAGGAAGTATACTATGTGTGTATATACACACACAAAGTATGTATAAGTGATAACCATGTAATAAATTTACCATTCCTTATGACATGTTACGTATATATTTTTTTCATAAGATTAATATCCTTGAGATTTATTCCTACCTCCTATGCAGCCTTTTTTTCTAAATCAGTCTGATCCCAGATACGGTCCTCTCTACCAAATCTGAAAGATCCTCTCCCAACTACCTATAGACCAGTGGTCTCCAACCTTTTTAAGCACAAGATCACTTTTTGAATTTAAGTCAGTCCAGGATCTGCCTCAAACCCAAATACCCTTGCCCCGCCCCTTCTCCGAGGCCCTGCCCCACCTCTTCCTTGAGGCCCAGCCCTCCCTACTCTGAAGATGGGGTACAGGGGGAGAGGGTCAGAGTGACATCAGAGCCCCCTGCTTCTGGCCTCCCCCCTTCCTGCACAACAGGCAGGAGACTCCCGGGGACAGCTCTGAGGCTCTGGGCAAGAGTAGCAGGGAGGTGGGGGGAGGGCCAGTTGAAGTGCTGGCACAGGATAGCCTCCCAGACAAACTAGTTAGGATCACCTGTCAGAGGCTCTGAGATCTACCAGTAGATCCTGATCTACTGGTTGGTGACCACTCCTATAGACACTAACCTCTTCCCAACACAAGCAAAATACAGTTTTTCTACACCTAATATTTCATATTCCTGGGAAAGGCAGAGTCTTTGCTGTCTCAAGCTACCCAGCACTCACTTCAAGACCTGGGCCAGACCAATATACCCAAATTTAAAGCAGTGATTTTTGAGAGTTACAGACGTGCTATTACGTCTCTCAAAGGGGTTTTATTCTCCCGCTCTCACAGCTCAATGGATGGACTGTGATAACCATGGCATGTAGTTTTACAGGTAATGATACATCAGAATCAGTTTATAAAAACTCTAAAATATTCTTCAAATAGCTTCTTAGACTAGCAGCATTTGCCAACTGAAAAACAGTGCCTTAATTCAATTCAGAAAGGCACAGGAAGACAACTTAGGGAGCAGATCTAGCAGAAGTAGATGGGGAATTGGCAAAAGACATGAGTTCAGGTCTTAAATCAGTCTTCCAAATAAATGAGGTGATGTCCTAGTGCAAAGATAAAAGTAGATAGTACTGTTAAAAGATGTCAATCTTTTCCCACATGGTAACTTATTTTAAAATACTCATATAAAAAACAGGTACTTTGAAATAGGATCTTGTCATGTGCACTTGACACCAGGATTTGAGAATGGAACATTAAGAGTTATATATTATATAAATGCTTAGGTTTACACTTACTTTGTTTGAAAGCATGGTAGACATTCAGCAAGGTCAAATGATCTCCATCTATGTGGGCAAACCTCATCTTGGCCTCATCTGCTGCTTTCTTGGCTTCCGTGGGGCGAACAAAACACTGTGGGACTAAACAAGGTTGGTATGGGCCCAACACAAACGCCCATATCGATGAGTCACGCATTCAGAGATAGAGGAACAAGGCCTAGCTAGGTCAGTTCACAGAGCATAGGGCAGGGCAGGATGACCTCCAACTGCATCTTGGACTGTTTACTACCTTGATTTGGTACATCAACACCTAACCACATCTGTAAGACAAGAGGGTTTCAAAGCTACAAAGTACCTGATTATTTTGACTAGAACTATACGTAGGCATCAAAATCTCTATTCTGAAGGCCATCAAGATTGCCTAAATATACTAAAAGGCTCAACAGATCTTACTTCAAGACCCAGTGCTGATAGCTGTACCACATACCAGTACTGTAGTGACAATGAATGTCTAATTAAGAGAAAGTCTTTTTTAGAAAGGCGCTCTGTGGACAAAAGTGCAGAAGAGAGTTTTTGAAATATATTGCACTAGAACAGCAGGTGAAACTAATACTAGTCTGCTGTTAGGTAATTATATCCTTACATGTATTCCGTCACCTCCAGTGGTACTACGATCAGCACTGGTTCACAGAAACTCATGTGAACGAAAAAGCATCAAAAAGTCCAAGGTCATGATGGTAGCGGTAGTGGTGGAAGGTTAAACCGCCCTTTGGCACTATGTGAAATAAAACTCCCACTCTGAAGTTGATGAATTCTATCTATCCTCAGTTTCTGCCGATACACATCATTTTATCCCTAATGAATGCTTCGACTTAACTCAAAACCAGAAATTAAGTACAAAAAAATGTTAAAGACAAATGGACAAAGTTAAGTGCACAAATATTTACTGCAGCATCATTTAATTCTATGGTCTTTCAACATTTTATAAGCAGCTACCCCATTTTGATTGGAGTTATTATACAAAGTCTTCACCTCATTTAAAAACACTTTTTTTCTTTAGGTAGACAGCATGATAAAGTTTTGCATGTGTTTAAAAAACAGGCTGAAAGGAGAGCCCTGAAGGCCGAAGTTCTTGGTTATTTCAGTCACTTGGGACTTACTGCACTTTCACAACTAAAGCCCACAAACCTAATTAAAAACACTATTCTATGTATCATTTGTCTGTAACACAGACAAGGAACTTTTGATTTTCTCTCTCACAACAGCTAGTAAATGCTACATTTAAAGACCAGCTATACTGCACAAGTTGAATACTGAATGAAATTCATTGTAACAATGCTAGTGGAAGACCCCTACTCTTCAATTCACATAGTAGCAAATCTGAAAGACCAATGGATCAAATACAATGTAAATGAAGATGTTTCTTCCACAATCCCACATCTATAAGATCCTATGTTTTTATTAGCTCAAGTTAGATTTTAATTTTTTTTATTGCTTTTGTTTTCAAATATAATTCTTAATTATGCTCTCAGTTCTTGACAAGTGTTTTTCCTAGATGTGACAGTGATCTCCATAAGCTGGCAACTTTTACATAAAGAAGTGCTACAAACTATTCAAAACAATAAGTTAAGGAGTGAATATGGAATACTGTGGTTTTACTTAATCTAAATTAAGTCTTCAAACTTCTCAAAATGTTTTTTTATAAAAGGAATGTATTGTATGATGGTTTAGCTACCTAATTTTCTATTGTATTCATTAATGCTCTCCCCCCTTTTTGGTATTTAGTTCTTTCATTTAATCCAAACAGCTAATCTCTGTATTGATTCTGGACAGCTCCTATCAGTGCTTTCTGCAACATGTTGTGTCACCAACACAGCTGGTTTGCCTTGAAGAACATTTATTGGATTTTTTTATTTTAACAAATGGTGATTAAAATACATCCAAGAAAGTGACCATCCAAAACATTCAGCTTTCTATATTATTATTCTAATAGATGGTGATCATTTTTTAAATTTAGGCTTGGAGGGGAGAAAGCCAAATAGAAAAAGTGTTGTCTAGACAAACTGATAGTGCACAGTAAGCTGGGATGTAAATCTATAGTGCACTACATGCTAAACACTGCATGCATTGTACTCTCCCCCCTCGCCCCCCCCCCAGATGTTTCCTAGGCTGCTCTCAGCTTTGAAATAGGTCAATATCCCCTGGGAAACCTCTACTGTATGGTAGCAGGGAACACAGACAGGTAAGTGTGTGACATGCTAGTGCCCTGTAGAGTGACTCACTAGATTGCCATGCACTATTCATCGAGATAACCCCTAAAATACTCAGCAGAAAACAAAAGGCAAGATATTAAATTCCATGTTTATTTGCCTCACACTTTCTCTTTAATATGACTTTTGGGGTGGTTAGGAAGGGGAAAGTGACAGAAAAGCCAGGCACCAACCTACCACCACCTCCGCAAAAAAGGCTACAATTTTGTTTTAAATTATTAGATTCTGCCCTGCCCATCTGCTCTGAGTCTGAACAGTCAAAAACTCTGCAAACATTTTAGCTTGTTCTTACAAAACTTTCACATTATTAATATGCTGCAAGACTAAACTATAGCAAGATTTTACACTTAGCCAAAACATTTTTCTCATCATCTATATTAAGCTTGAATCATTTCAAGGATCAGCAGTATAATTGTAAACAAGACTGTAAATGGTAAGAACCAATATTAATATCCTCATCACCACAATGGACTAAAACTTGCCTTGTAAAGACTGAGCATAAAGTCAATCATTCTATATAACTGGGGATTTAAACATGGAACCTGCTTGACTTCTTGATTTTTTTCCCTCAGAAGAGACATTTCTTGACAAGCAGCTCTGCTATGGAATAGTGATGTTTATGTTTTGCAGCAGCAAAATATTGCTGTGCAGACATATCCATATTTGTTACAGAATTAAATTTCCTTTGCCATTATTGAAGAATTGCCCTTTTGAATTTTTCCTTTTACTTTGAAAACTTGGAAATGTATATAGCATTTCATTATCTGAGTTTAAGTTTAGTAATTAATTTTTTTAAATAAGATCACTTTAAGAAGAGTTAGATTCACAAATTATGGAAAGGAATACCACAAAATAGATCGGGTATGTTAAAAATAAAGTGGCCACATTAATTCTCCTAATCCTGAGCAGAAATGAACAACCCTCATAGACATTTCTGTTCCAATAGCCTGGAATTCTTCCATTAAAAAAAAAAATTAGCTACAATAGACAAAGTCAAATTCTTGTTTCACACTTCATGAATATTGCATGTTTTAGTAAGTGTTAATTTCATTTCTAAAACTTTAACCTATTATGAATAATTTATACAGGAAGTTTCAAAAGGCACAATCCTAGCTTTATTAAAAGTTGTATTTGTAGTAATTTATATGTACTGACTCGGAAAAACAAAGAAGTGTTTTCCTAAACTGAAGATCTGGGCTTTCTTTAGCATCTCTTTCCCTCCCCCTGCTATTACCTGACAACATGGCAGTAATAGACAGGATCTCATTAGAACAGTTGTAGTCACAACTTGCAATAACCATTTTAGCCAGCTGTGGATCCAGTGGAAATTCAGCCATCATGGATCCCAACTCAGTCAGGTCTCCATCATCATTTAAAGCAGCTAGATAATTCAAAAGCTCTAGGGCCCTCATCAAAGTTTCAGGGGCTGAAAGAAAAAAAAATTAGTTAAGCTGTCTTTAGTAAACAACGTGACAAACTATTATACATAATGTATTTTTTCTTTCTGTAGTGAACCAAAAATTCAGAACACAAGCTGTCATCAAATTCAGTTAGAGACCTAGCAACCAATGAATCACATAATACTCAAAAGTATGATAGAGGATAATTCTATACAAGATTCAAAGCCTTTTTTAAAATGAGTTAATTTACCCTATGAAAGATGGCAGAAAGTTTATCGTGATGCTCTAGTTCCAATTGTAACAACTTTTTTTAAATGTTACTACTAGAAAGGCTAAGCTTCATTTGTAATATTCTCTGTTTAACTTGGCACATCTAAAAATATATTTTTGTTTATGACAGTTTTCTGGGTCTACAGAGAAAAAGTGTGCACAAAGAGATCCATACATGAGACAGGGCAAGTAGCAAGGGCTCTATTATCATTTGCAAAGCTGTGTCAGAGGGTACAGTTTAACTATTACTTTACTAATTAAGAAAGTATAAATTTTAAGCAAAGTAAATGTATTAACATATCCACTGTTTAATAGTTGTCATTCTTTTGCAAAAATGGGGTTAATAAAAGTTTGCCATCTTCACCAAAAAGAAACTAAATTTTTATTGTAAAGGACACAATCTGCAGTTGAGTTTTATTTTTAAAAACGCTTCTTCAGAATCCAGACACAAACTATATCACCACATTTAGTGGCATAGACACATCTTCTACCAGTATGCTGATATGTCTTTCCTTTAGTTTCATACAAAGTCAGTCAACTACAAGTGAACTGATAGACACTTGTTGAATACCAAGCTATTTTAGGACAAACTTTTAAAATTAAAAAACAATGTAGATGCCTGCAGTTTCAACAAATGTCTGCTGGTCCTACAAAAATGCTGTTCATGTCCTCCAGATGTAGGTACACAAAGATAAAGGTCACGCTATTTACCACTATGTATATCTCCTGAATGGGAACAATGATTACAAGGATTTAAAAATAGTGTGATACATAATTTTTTAAAAAGCAGATCTCAGACTAATATTTAAGTAGCAAGATGAACTGATTTTTTAAAGTTTTTAAAGGTTTGCAAAAATTAAATTCACAACTGAGCTACTGCTTTCATTTTATGGTTCAATATGCCACTTTATAAGTGCTGGCCAATTTTATTTACATGGGATTGTTAATTGATGTGCAATCAGATTGTGTAATCAAGGTGTTAAGTAAAAAAAACTCATTAACTAAACTAATAGGTTTTCTAACACAGATGATTTGATTTTGCCTTATCCTCTCCAAGCAGGGGGCATGGTATGTTACTCCTTGCTGAAATTAAAAAAAAAAAAGCAATCACACAAGCAATGACAAAGATGAGCTGTGTTTTATTTGTTTTGTTATTGGGTTTTTTCCTTGGGGGGAGAGGATAACAAAAGGGTGAGAGCACTAAAAATCAGGATAACCTGAGAAAGTTCATTATGGATGATCACAAAATAGTTAAAATAAAACTAGCAGATAGAATGCTAATATCTACTTGCACAACAGTATCCACTGAAGATAAATTTTTCTGGAGTGACAGAAACTAAAATACTTACAAACATCCATCCATCCACAAGATACAATTTTAAACAAACTTGATAAAAAGTTCATACCTGGTGGGTCCATAAAATCAAAGTGAACCAAATCATCTATACCAAGCTTCTTCAACTGTAAAACCACAGATCCCAAGTTGGATCTTAGAATTTCAGGGTAGGTATTGTCCTGTGGGGGGGAAAAAAGGCAAGCTTGTATGTTTTCCACTTTGCTTTTAATTCTCCCTCCTCTCTATCAACCTTCAATTAGGAAAATGTCTGGTAAAAGTGAGACAAGATTGGAGAGATATCATCTTTTATTTGAGTACCTTTTGTGGGTCACAGAGAGTACTTTGTTCCACTTTTGTTTCTGTAATGGATGAAGTTACTGCGGGGGGGGGGGGAGGTTTAAAAACAGTTGTTTTGCGTTTCTTACATGGTAAAGCAATTTTTGAGATTCTATATTCAACTAAATCTTACCTGCATTTCAGTTTTGTAAGCCTTCTCTGTATAAAGCCTGAAGCACTTGCCTGGCCTAGTACGACCAGCACGGCCGGCTCTCTGCTGAGCAGATGCTTTACTGATCGCCGTCACCAAAAGAGATTCAACTCTAATACGAGGATTGTATACCTATTTGATAGTAAAGGACCAAGCAGGGAAAAGAGTGAATAACATTCACATATAGGTAAAAGAATGCTAGGCACAAAATAAAAAGGTTTTAGTCTAAATTTTCGAACGCTTGTTTCTAACCAGAGGATTATGTGCATTAGTGTCAGACACATTCTCATTATAGGAAACGACTGGCTTGGTATTTAAGAAACGGTAACATGCCAACTAATTTTTTAACATGTTTTCCAGGTAGGTTCCCTGTCCAATTTTACTATATGTATATGTTTAAATTATAAGCTTCAGGGGATAGCCGAGTTAGTCTGTACATGATAAACTTTTGTTGTCTTAAGTTTAAATTATAAGATTTTCATGACAGGACCAATGTCTCCAATTTGTTCTATATAGTGCTCAACACGCTGCAGATGTTCAAATAACTCCATTCAAAACCATATAGCCTCAATGCAATTAACGTTGAATAATTAAATACTGAGGGGTCAGGAAATCAAACAATTGTAAAACTCTGCTGATGACAAAGTATGACTATATTTTAAAAGCATTTAAAAAGAAGGCTCCGTGGTCTAAGTTGCTCTACCCATGAATTGATCCAATACATACACATTCTTCAACTCAATATCTTTAGACATTCACAAATATTCACATTACACTACTTAATATGTTTTCTTCAGAGTTAGTTTGTTTTGTAGATCAAGACAAAAATCCAAAACATATCACATTTTACACATAGGGTTATATTATAAATTAGTATTCTGCTCTACACTTTATTTCACACTGATTTCTAAGGCTATCAAGAAACTACATTTTCAAGTAGAAAGTAAAGTTGAATTTGAGAAAGTGTGATTTACTGTCTAGAGTAGGGATGTGAACGAGTAGTCAACTAACCAATAAGCCTAGGCTTATCGGTTTAATCTAGTTGACTACACACGTTCCCCCCCCCCCCCCGCTCCCTCTGTATCAGAGGCAGCAAGGGGGGTGGCAGGAGGAGCCGGTGCTGGGGGGAGCCAGCTTAAAAGCCAGTTCTTCCAGCACAGGTACCGCACTGCTGCCTCTACTAGAAGCAGCAGCAGGGGTAAGGGGGGGCCAGGGGAGGCTGCTACTGGAGCAGCCTCTGTCCACAGCCAGTATCACCACTGCCGCGGACAGAGGCTACTTTGCAGGAGCAGCCCCTGTCCATGGGGGGCTAAAGGGGGTCCCTGCACCCTCCAGCAGCGTCTGTCCATGGGGAGCTCGTAACCTCCGCGGGCTGGGGCTGCTGCCACCCCACACTGCTGCGTATCAGAGGCAGCAGCACGGGGCGGCAGGCATCCCGTTTAAAAAACAGCTCCCCATGCAAACAGGTGCCCCTCGCAGATCAGCTCCCATGCTGCTGCCTCTGCTAGCTCCGGGAGTGGGTCCGGATTGCACTGGCAGCCGGTTCCAGCCCTGGGGACCATATAATAGTCAACTAACCACTAAGAATTCGTGTGGTTAGTCAAATATTCAATTAACCAATAGCTAACATCCTAGTCTAGAACACTGGACTAGGACTTGGAAGGCCTGGGTTCAGTTCCTGACTTAGTCTCTGTCCTGCAGGGTGACTATGGGGGAAGGTATTTTACCTCCTTGTTTCCCCATCTGTAAAATGGATCCTTGTAAAGTGCTTTGAGATCTAACGATGAAAAAGCTAGATAGTATTAATAGTAGAAATATATCTTTCCTCCTTAATACTGAATTTGCTAACTTTTAATGATGAATTTTTCCACCTTAATGTTGCCACAAGAGTTGTTTTGTGTGGAATTATTTTTAAGTTAGAAAGAAATGTCAGTGTATCTTAAAGGTTATGATCTACTTCTGTATGGGCTACTGTCTCCTGCATGTAGCCAGACATGGGCAAAACCACTTTTTTTTTTGCGCTTCTCACTTGCATGCAGCCCCCATTTGATTTTTCTGGGGTAAGTGGCCCCTGATCCAAAAACAGTTCCGCACCCCTGAACGTAAGGCCACAAGCACAGTCCTACTGTGTACAAGTGAAAATCTTTGAACACTCAACTTAAAATTTGCCTTGTTTTTTAATACAGCTTTAATTTCAAAGTCTTTAAAATAGGCAGATATCAAATCATCAGTCCAGCCATTTTTGAGTTATGCATGTATTTGACTGCACAAATAGGGTTTTGATTTTTTTTCTTAAAATGTGGAAGTCTGAATAATGATGAGCTGACTTTGCTCAAACTTTCAAAAAATCTTTTCTGGACCTGTAACCAAGACAAGCCTTTTAGCCCAAGAATTTCCTAAAGTTACAAAAAAAAACTAAAAGGAGAGGATTGGAACAAGTTTGTAATGTAAGTTAGATCTCTTTAATTGCCCATCCTCCCTGAAATCAATATACAACAATTATTTTCTTTTGACTGAGTTGGATGGGACACTATATTTCCCAGTCTAGCAATGGCTCCTTCAAATGGCTGAGTTGTCTGTAAAAAGCAACAAGGCCAAGCTTTCCTAAAGTAGGTTAATGTGTTACCACCAATGCACTTTCAGCCCCTGCAAACATGGACTCAGTTATTTGTCCACTTGTTCAGCCCTCCTCTTTTACTCCTTTCTACAGAGACTGAACCTATGCTACTGCTTCTTCACCCCAGACCTGTCCTGGGCACCAGTGCAAAAACACCACAAATACTACTGAGCCATATGGTTAAGAAAAACATTGCGTATGAGCAGCAGAAACAAAATTCTGCATTGTTATCGGTGACCTTACATAACAAGGAAAGGACTATTAGTGAAAAGAAAACAGAGGTCTGTTCCTGTTTTCTATTAATTAGGCAAAAGTAGAGATGATGTTCACAGCCAGAACGCCACAGGCTTAATCTTCCCCTAACGAGTTTCTGCCTCAAAAAAGAAGCAATTTAGGTTAGGACATCAGATTTACCTTTTGCTTAGCAAATCCAGGATCAATCACAAACACAACACCATCTATTGTTAATGATGTTTCAGCAATATTAGTGGATACAACAACCTGTTGAGAAACAAAACATGAAAATTTGTAAGTTACAGATATTACAGTAAATAAACCAACGAAACATGCAAGAGTATCTGCAGCCATGGACAGCAATAATTCGGTATCCGCTTTTTGAAGTCCTTTACATCCCTCATGCAGAAGAAAACCAGCAGAATCTGGCAACACTGTGCATGAGCAACAGTAAACAAAATGTTTCATGGGTCACACATAGAACCCCAAAGGGCTTCATGTTGCCCACCACTATTATAAGGGGCACCGCCAGCTTCTCACACCTTCAGCCCCTTGCAACGAAGAGCTGAGATAATGGAAGGGCTAGGTTTGCTCTAAGTAGACGAAAAAATGAGCAGGCACCCAGTAGCTTGAAGGGCAGATGGGTGAGCCTGTAGAGGACCAAGTTAAGATCCTACTGATGAATGGGGTTTGCACCTGCAGGGAAGAGACCTTTCAAAAATCTGACCATCATGTCATGAGCAAATGTCATGTGGCTCTGGATCAACAAATGAAAAGCAGAGATGGCTGCAAAATGCACCTTAATGGAAGAGCGGGCTCTGATTTCTGAGATGCAACAGGAAATCTAAGATAACTGCAGAAAAAAACATGAGGGAGAAACCTCAGCCACTTGGCCTGGTAAGTCATCCTAGGCAAGGACTTCCTGCTTCCCAAGAGGAAATGTTGGACCTCCACCATGCAGTTACACTCTTCCAGATTTAGTTAGAGAGCATCCACACTGAGAGGTGAGGTTGGGGTACTGGAATTGACTATAAGTTTGCAACACCAGGTACAGTCAGAAGTAAGGGGCCAAAGAGGGATTGCTGACAAGTTCATGAGCGCGCCTACACAAAACTGGCATGGCCACACTGGGACAATCATGATCACCCATGCCTTGTCCCTTTTGATGTTTATCAGGATGCACCCAAGAGAAAGTGCAGAGGAAACATGTAAATCAGGCCCCCTGACAACAACAGGAAAAAGAGACAGCAGATGGAGCTCTTGTTGAGACCTCATGGGGAGCAAATCTGATTGCATTTGCTGTTTTGCTTGGTAGTGAACAGGTCTACGTGGGGAGTCGCCCACCTCTGGAAGGTGATGCAGGCCACCTTCTGGGTGTAGTGACAAGAGATGTGAACATGTACCAGTGTACAGAGTTAACCAATGAGCTCAGGCTCACTGGCTAATAGGACGGTTACAAGCAGTCCTCCCACCCCCAACACTGCTGGAGGGAACTGGTTCGTGCCGTTTCAGTGGTTACATGTTTACATAAACAAACGCACGTTAACATCCCTAAAAGTGACCATTCATGGTGACAAAAGTCCCTGCTAAGATGATCAGCTAGCATATTCCTGATGCCAGGGAAGTGACGAGCTTCCAGGTAGATATCGTGGCTGATGAAGCAGCCCTAGAGACAGAAAAGACTAATATGCTCCCCCTTGCCTCTAGATGAACAGCATTGAGGCTATGTTGTCCATGAGGGCTACGGCTGTAAAAGCATAGTAGATTAGTTGACTACCTGATAGGCTTATGAGGTAGTCAAGTCAACTACTCAAATCTATTCCCTTGCTGCCAATATATCAGAGGCAGCAAGGGGGTGGGGAGAAACAGGAGCCAGCGCTGCAGGAGCCAGCTTAAAAGCCAATTCCTCCCAGCACCGTCTCCACGGTGCCACCTGCCTCCCCCTCTATGCTGCTGCTTCAGAGCAGAGGGGGCCCAGGAAGGCAGCTCCAGCAGCAGCCCATGTCCATGGGGGTCCCAGTGGGGAATTGGGACCCCTGCCGACAGGGGCAGATGCCACCAGCTGGGCAAGCAGCCCAGCTCAGTCCTGGCTCACACCAGGACCAAACCACACTGTAGCTCTGCAATTTAAAAGACAGTAGGAGCTGGGGGACAGGCTGTCTGGCTCCCACTGCCTTTTAAATTGCCAAGCCATAGCCAGGTTTGGTCCTAGCACGAGCCAGGACTGAGCTGGCTGCCTCCCCCATCAACTAATGAAGCAGTCAATAATAATTCTATCGAGTACTTGATTAGTAAAATAAGCTCACTTTAACATTCTTAGTGAGGACTCTCACCATCTCGACAGTGAAGCAGGAAGAGCCCACGTGCCAGATAGACTGCCCTGAGCTCCTTGCTGTATATATATATTATCTCCCCCTAAGATCCTATACGCTGAATGTGGAGGTATCCGATTTGTGCAATCCAGCAAAGGCACCAACATGATAGGCGTGACAAAGGGAACTCCCTCTAGGACTTTCTTGTGGTCTGTTCAGCATTGTAGTGAATTAAGTATTGCTGGGGAAACTGGCAATATTTTCTAGGTGATCTCTGGACTGGGAATAGGCTGACACTAGGCAAGTAATAGTACAGTTGACTAACCAATAAGCAAAAGCTTATCGGTTAATGCTACAGACTACACACATTCCACCCCCACGCTCGGCCAGTATATTTTTTAGCATTCTGGCCAGAAGCCCGGCTCAGTCCTGGCTTGCACCGGGTGCAGGACCTACCCCTGCTGCAGCTCTGTATTTAAAGTGTATTAGGAGCCAGGCAAGCAGGCAGCCCAGCTCAGTTCCGGCTCACACTGTGTCTGGGAGCTCAGACCCCCCTCCCCCCCAAATAGGGGCTGCTGTCACCCTGCACTGCTGCCTCTGTATTAGCAGTGTTAAATACTGGTTAATTGAACAGTCTATTAACCTTACAAATTCTTATCGGTTAGTCGACTATTCTATAGTCCCAGGGCTCCTGGGCCCAGCAAGAGCCAGAACTGCACCAGGCTGCCTACCCGCCTGGCTCCTAATACCCCCACTGTGGCTCTGCATTTAAAGTGTAAGTCCCCAACCCGGCGCAAGCCAGGACTGAGCTGGGTTGCTGGCCAGGCTGCTAAAATATTTACTGGCAGGAGGGGAGAGAAGGGGGGCAGTAAATGCATGTAGTCTATAGCATTAACCTATAACCAATAAGCAAAAGCTTAATCAACTACACTATTAGATGCCTATTCCGTATCACAGGGAACAGCACAGGGCGACAGGCAGCCAGTCCACAAGGGGAGCTGGTTTTTCAACTGGCTTCCCTTAAGGAGCAGCTCCCACCTGGCACCCCACACCTCTGCCTGTGTGTCAGAGGCAAGAGTGCAGAGTGGCAAGGGGCTCCTCGGCAGTGGGGCCAGAAGGCACTGGTTGCTGGCCCCACCCCTGCCCCCAGGGACTATAGAATAGTCAACTAACGGATAAGAATTCATGATGTTTATTGACTATTCAATTAACCGATCTTTAATGTGCTAGGTGGGCTGCATGCGGAGCCTGGCATGACAGACCACATATGTGCATACCATTATGTGACCCAGCAGCCACAGGAACGCCCTGGCCATCATCAGAGGAAGTGTGGAAACCTCCACAATGAGGTACATCAGGTCTTTAAATCTGTCTAGTAGTAGGAATGCCCTTGCTTGGATTGAATTGAGAACGCTGCATTAAATTCTGCTCCAACCTGGCTGCTCCCCACCCCCCAGGGGTTGCCACCACAGCTCCCAGACCTCCTTTCCCCCCACGGGCCCCTCATAGGTACCAGGTAACCATTTAACCCATTACCCATTAACATCCCTAGTAAATAGTTCATAATTCTTAGTTCCCTTAGTGTAATAGTTTAGCATTAGTTCATAGTTTAGTCAATGTCCCGAACTAAACTCAGCCTAGGAAGGGGTCAGGCCCTGACTCCCAGGCTTTAAACCTTGTGAACTGTGCAAGCCTTCTGTGCCCATCAGTGAATCTTACTTTTGATGGTCGCGTTCTATTTGCAGAGCAAAAGGACACAATTGCTCGGGCATAAGGACTCCGACACAACTCTAAAGATCCTGAGACTTTATGTTCCCAGCCCTGCTTGTAAATGATTCCAACCGCAACACACTAAGAGTCAAGGCAG
Source organism: Pelochelys cantorii (assembly GCA_032595735.1). Taxonomy (NCBI): domain Eukaryota; kingdom Metazoa; phylum Chordata; order Testudines; family Trionychidae; genus Pelochelys; species Pelochelys cantorii. Next base: position 34,572,042 of record CM064331.1, read on the forward strand.
TCAGCCCCATCAGGAGCTGCCTCTCAAGAAAAACGTGGGGCTCCTTTCAGGGTGTCTATCCCATCAGCTCCACTCCCCATCTAAGGAGCCTTCCCACCAGCATGCTGCAAATACCTACTTGGTCCCTGAGCAGCAGAAACAAGAATTTGTGCCTCTCTAGCCCACCTGCCCCCTGCTCCCCCTTTTAATCAGTTAAATGCAAATTAAATGGGATTTTACATCCTTACTATTTATGCTATAGCTCTTGTTCTGTGCAAATAAATTTTCTCAAGAACTGGCCAAAGCTGCAGAAGTTCCATGCACTGTTTACTGGTGGCGAGAAAGAACTAAGGGTGAGGGAATCCAGCAGTACCCAGTATACTGTGCCATGAGGGCACCACTCTAGAAGGCATCAAAGCTATGTCTCCTATGGATACTACTAAGGGAAAAACTTAAGGCATGGGTGCTTGTGGCAAGCACATGCACCTAATATGGAATGGACATGAGCAAGCACTCAATTTCATTTCACTACAAATCATGCTAGTTTAAAAAAAATTCTAAGAGTTAATACTTGGCACTGATAAGTCTGCTATTTAGCAGTCACAGAACAAGTAAAGGGACAGTATTTCAGTCCAGCACCCAAGGACTACAAAGATATTTACTCATTCTCCCTAGGGTTATACCAATGGATACAACAATTTAGTCTCTCGAGTTTGACTACAAGTTTAACAAACAGTAGGCTCATTAACCAAGGAACAAGCCTTACAACTTTCAGATCTCAATTTAAAAAAAATATACCTGAATTTAACATATTATGCTTCTGTAATATAGTGAGATTTCTTCTTTCTATAATGAAATACTTAAATACATTATTAATAATAAATATGTATACAAGATCTAATTTTAACTCAAATCCTTTATTAAAATTGTATTATTTGCTTTGCAACCACTAGGGATTTTTGGCAAAAATTTTAAAAAGTACATAGGAGCCTAAATTCAGTTTGAAAAACAATGTGTCTCCCAGAATCACGTTGTGCTTTAAGTTTTACCATTTTAAAAATTTGATTCTAATTTAAAGGATTTTAAACACACATATTAATACAACACTTGCAAAAGTATCAAAGCAGCATTGGTTTTTTAAGGGGGACCATTTTCAGATGACTTTAGATAAACAAGTTATACTAGAAGACATGCAATATATAGTACAGATTTTGAAAAAATATCTTAATAAAAGTATGAAGGATATAAAAAAGCTATATGAAGGGTCGGTATGCTAGAGGACAGGTCTAGGAGTGATTTAAAGCCTGATTACATAAGCAGAGTCAAACACCATCCATAACAGATTCACATACTGCAAATCTAGGTTCTCCTCTGAAGTTTATAGCCCTTATGGTTGAAAAAAAAAAAAAAAAAAGAAAAAAAAAGTAAAATGTTAGAAAGGAAGATTAAAAAGCCCTGCATACAGCCTGCAAGAGATGAAAGATAACCTGATTAATCTCATTGGCAGGACACTGAACATCTTCAAGGAGCTTAATGGTCTAAGATGGGTAGGAAACCTTGGGCCTGGGGGCCTTTTGTGGCCCCCAGCTTGCCTGGATCCAGCTCTTGAGTCTCTGGGACCCTCCCCTCCACCACTGGAGAGCCCACACTGGTGCTCGAGCCCCCTCGCCCCTGCTGCCTCACCATGGAGCTGGAGCACACAAAATCTACTGGCCTGGGCTCTCCTAGGCTCTGGTGCACAGGGCGCGACAAACTATACAATCTACTCCCCCGTGGCAAGTAGATTTCAGCCGCGCGCCCCGTTCATTCGCGGCGTGTGCATTGCGGCTCTTGCACATGCGCAGTACAGGGCTCGCGAGCAGTTTTTGCCGCTGTTTGTCAAGCCCTGCTGGTGCATGAGGGGAATGTGAGGAGCATCTTTCTCCTTCTCAGTCCGGGGCCATGTCAGTAAGCGTTTGGGGGTTGTTGGTTTTTTGGGAGGGAGAGGGGGGCTTCTCATTTGCGTGCAGCCCGACTGATTTTTCTGTGGATCAGTGGACCCCAACCCAAAAAAGGCTTCTCACCCCTGTGTAGGTCCAGGCTTTCTAACTGTTTTTAATACAGGACTATACAAATCTGTGCCTAAGTTTGCAGAATTACAACTGTATGTACATACAGGATACCAGGACATCTTATGTGAGTAGTCAAACAGAATAGGAGAAATAATTGTGTTTCTATATAGGGATATGAAAAGTTAACTGGTAAGTATTACCCTTGAAAGGTGATGCTTATCAGTTCTGGTTAATTAATAACTGGTGGGGGCTGGAGCAGCTCCTCACCTGCCACAGACAAGGGGACTGCTCCTGCCCAGGAGAGTACCCACCACCCACAAGGGCTTCTCTTGTCTGGACCAGCCTCTGTCCATGGGGAGCTCAGGCACACTGCAGTCAGAGGCTGCTCCCACAACTGAAATGGCCTCTGTCTATTGGGACACCCGCAGGCAGGGGTTCCTCCAGTGTCCAGAGCAACCTGTCTGGAGCCCTGCTCCAGCAGGAGCTGGGAGCCAGCAGCAACCCCAGCCCCAGGACAGGAAATGGGAGCCCTGCAGGCTGGGGGCTGCTCCAGCTGGGTTGGAGCAGTCTCTAGCCCAGATCTCGCTTTAGTGAGTTAACCGGTTAAACATTAGGTTAATCTAATGTTTAACCAGTAACTGATTTACCAGGATTTTACATCCCTATTTCTAAATGTGCGTTAACATGTTATTTTTTCCTGCACCAGCAGCACTACCAACATAACTTTTTATGTCACAGGAAGACAATAGTGTTCTCAATCACTTTAAAATCTAGAGCAATTGTACATGGGGGCCCTGACATTTTTACAAGCTGGTCCAAAATTAAGGTGCAAAGATACAACAAAACTATTGGATGAGTATTCCTGGTATAGGTATGGCAATCGTGGCCTTTGTAGATTTATGGATTAAGTAAAAAAAAAAAAACCACCACCACCACCACACATACCACACAAACAGTTCTCCAAGTTTCTCAGAATTACGGAAAAGGTTAGTCTTTCCTTGTTGCATCCTGATGTTCAATACAATTCAGAATACACAGAGGATCATTTTTACATAGACACTTTAGGTTAGAAGTCATTGCATGAATATTTTTTTATGCCTACTTTTGCCCATAATATATACTTTTCCAGGTTATCAATGCACTGTTGAACACTAGCACTGGCTTTGTCAGCCAGGCATACTAAAAGCTGTGCATCTACATTGGTTATCACTTATCAAGGAAACCAGACACTGTTTATTCTGAAACAAGTTATATTTTAAACATGAAGGAAAATTTAATGAAATACAATGCTATTGGTTGTTCCTCACCAAGAAGCAAATTTCATTAATTTAAGTCATTTACAGCCTCTCCCCGAGTTACAAATGAGTTACGGACCAAACACTTGGCCGCAACTCTATTTGTTCGTAACTCAGATCCCATTTAGTTACATAGCGACCGTGCTGTTCGTAAGCATGGGTCGCGTTTGTAACTCGGGGGAACACCTGTACGACTGCTCCATGGGAGCTTTGGTCATAAACGTGAACGGTTGTAATTCAGCCATTCGCAACTTGGGGACCAGTTGTACTAATACAATCTGGTTGCAGCATTAGTTCCATGATTTCAGAGAACTGCAGAAAACATATAAACTTCACTAGGAAAAAAAAGGATCATTTCACCAGATTTAATAAGTAATTTAATTCATCCAGAGCACAAGTAATTGTCACTGGTATTCTACATGCACTGCACTGGCAATAATTAAGAAACACCACCGGCTAGAACACATACAATGATTCAGCTTTGAAATTCCTAATCTTCTGCTCAACTTTATAAACATTACAATTTAACGCAGCCAGTGTAGGTCCAATATTTAGATAATATTTAAATGACCTAGACGACCTTAGGGTTTTTTTAACTCTATGTGGAAAATTAAACAATTTCTAATGTCATTTATACCCAGATGGACTACAATTATAAATCTCAGGTTGTAACATACAATTTTTCAGTTTTATAGGAACCCCGATAGGCCAAAAGGGGTAATATAGGAAAGCAAAGCACCTAAATTCAGGGTGTTTCCCAGAGAAGAAAAAGACTTCTGACATTCAGGGCTCGACAAATAATGTAATCTACTCGCCTGTGGCGAGTAGATTACAACCCGGAAGAGCAGGCGCAGAGCGATCTGCGCATGCGCAGAACCACACGGCTGGTGAGCAGAGCTCGCCACCGCTTGGTGAGCCCTGCTGATATTTATTATTAATAAATAGTTTGTCTTAACTCACCCAATTCTCAAAAGACTAGAAAAAATATCTTGAAACCCTGCCTTCCAGAGCTCCCTTGTTGATCAACAGGTAAGTAAGTATTCTGGTGGGACCAAATTCCACATTCAAAATCCTTTAACTGACCACCCATAGCATTTAAAGTAAAGGATTGTGTCAGATCCAGTTTCAGCTGATTTCAACTACCATGGTATTACATGGAGCAATTTTCTGATAGACAGATCCCATTTCATTCAGAGCTTTAACATTCAACAATTCAGGGATTTGTAGGCGGAAGTCAGTGCCTTGAACTGCACCCAGAAATAAACTGAAAGACTGCATCTCAAAGCAGATGTGATATTTAATTTGACAGCATCCCTGTAAGCCGTTAACCTAAGAAAAATTTGGTTATATTGCTCAAGACTGTTTCAAAATAAGAGTTTGAGACCTACCTTTCTATTTTTTGCTCTCCCAATACACTTAAGATTAACAGTGCACACTCACTACATTTAATTCCTCCTACAACTATAAGCAGTTTGATAGTGAACAGCACACTGAAGTACAAACATTTTCTGATACTATTACCTTTCTTCCTATTGCACCACTTGGTTTTTTAGGAGGAGGAGGTTCAAAAATCCTCTGTTGTTGCTGTGGGGGAAGCGTTGAATATAATGGAATGATTTTGATGTCACCCACTTCAGGACCCAAATCATCAATTTCACGCTTTATCCTCTTACAGGCTTCATCAATCTCCTATAAAGCAAAAGTTGGAAAATAATAATAATTCATGGTCATTTTATTTTAAAATTTTGCATGGCAACTAAATTATTTCCAGTTATAAAGAGCAGATCTAATTTTTTACTTTTAAAACCCAATCTGGGTGCTTGCAGAACTTTCAAAGGGATTTCCATAAAAGTCCATACCACCTCAATTTCTGTACTCTAATGAATATGTAACCTTATTTGCATTCAACCCCCTTTTTCTTTTAGTCATGTTTCCTAATTAATTCTCTACAAATTGTACTAAAATTGAAATCTCTCACCCAGGAATATTAAACTGCACTCATGACCTTTTCAATTTTCACAATCTAAAAGAAATTGATGTGCAAGATATTTTAAATAAGCCAATTAAGCTTTAATGTCACGTATCACTAATGCAATTATATGGAAGATTTGCTTCATTGTACCTAATAAGAACAAACACCTTTACAGTATAAACATGGATGTTCAAGAAGCAGACAGAACTCAGTCAAATATTTTAGAACTTATTTTAAAATTTGTTAAAATTCCACCTGAACGCAAAATCACTGAATTACATCAATCCATCTGAATGAACACTGGAAAAAAAAATAATTTGTGCATTTCTATAGTACCACAGTATCTAGTTTCTGAAGTACAGAAAATATTTAATGCTGCCCATTCATTTACAACTCTATTTTACTTGTATTTTAAATGAAAGTTATGTTAGTCAAATGACCCCTAATTATGGGAAGGTTTAATTAAAATAGGAAATTGTAGACAGCAGAATTTTAGGCCAGTTGCTCATGATCCAATGAAATACTCTCTGAATAGCAAGCTAACAACAACGCCTTTTGGTATAAGTGAAAGTTGACTGTTGAGAGATTTCCCCAAATAGCCTTCATACTAAAGAATGAAATTAAGTTTTATTTAAAAGAAAAACACATTTAACAGAAGTCAAAAATTACTACATTATGTCCAAATAATAAGACCAGATATCCCTTGCCTTATATAACTAGGCACCCTTAGGGTTATGCTGTTAAAATGTCTGATTAGCCAAGAAGAATTTTTTCAAGTTAATTTAAGTCTCTGAAATTCTCTCTAAACTTTAAGACAAAATTATTTCACATATAAAAGAAAGCAGCAACATATTGCTGAAACATCTATTAGATATAACCTATAAAACATGGGAAATAAATATTTAACTGGTATTTGAGTTTTCTGCACAATAATCTTCAGTATGAATTCAGTGTTTACAATTTACAATATTGCACATCATATTGACAGATGGACATCCCACATAGGCCCAATGAAGCAGAAATATGTAGTTTGCCAGCTTTCCTCTGACATCAGTTTAAGTGATATTTGGTTACTCAGATCTAAGTTTTGTATCTTCTTAAAAATTTAAATACACTAGGTACTTAAAATAAACCTCTACTAGACCAAGGTAAGTCTTGCAAACAAGTTGAAGTTGGATCCAATCTTATCCATTTCCAGGGTAATTATATTATCTAGGCACTTCCATTATAAATATTAAAACAAATTAGTTATGTCATTGGCAAAAATCAACTGTCAAGTGATAAACAAAATAAATGCACCTTGCAACCTTCCCTGAAAAAGAAAGCAGTCTAGTTCTGATGGAATGCCACCAACAAATGCCAAAGACGGGACCCATAAAATAAAGCCCTGCTTCTGGTCATAAAGTGCTCAAATTTAATTAAATACCAACTGCGGCAATCTTACAGGTAATTTTATGTTTAAACTGGGTTTAGGACAAGCAAGCTATTAGCTAACAGCACAGAAAAAAGCCAGGTATTGTGTTCAAAGCCACCCATTTCTCTTCAAGGGAAGGAAGGCTGTATTCTGTACCAGCTGGAGCTGCCAAATGAAGAGTAATCCCAATCAGAACTCATTAAAATAGTCCAGCATGAAAACAACAAATACACAGCTGACCATTGCTATAGTCACCTTGTGGACCTTACCATTTCCTTCCCAGGTGCACATGAAGGGCAACAATGGCCATTTCTGCTAGTCTTAGAGCAATACTGAATGCTGGAGAATCCTGTGGCTATGAACCATTTTGATGGAATGACATGGGATGTCTCCATCCTCAATAGATGGCATATTATTTCTCTAAATGCTCCCCCCTCCCCCGCTAACAAGCGCTGTTTAGCTTTATCTATAATCAGCTCACTTTCTTTCAAATCATTGCCTCACATACTAGAGGTCTGCAACATATAAAAGCTTTTAAAACCTTCACTTCCAACGATGAGCAGAACAGAGACTTTCACAGATAAGACAGCTTCCTTCTCAAGTTGTCTTGAGATTATGCTAATTTTTAAGTGTATACTAACAAAAATGTGCTATGAAAGAACTAAGGATTCACAGCTAAGCATTCAAGAATCAAGAAATGCCAGAGGTAACGAAGGAATAATTAACTTTCTCTGTGGTACGGATGTATGCGACTAATCAACTTGTTGCTCCCTCCCCAGAGGCAGCAAGGGGAGGGAGTGCTGGAGGGAGCCAGCTTAAAGGCCAGTTCCCCCCAGCTCTGGTTCCGTGCCAGGGGGCAGAGGAGCAGCGGCAGCCAACTCTGAAATATACAAGTCCCCCCCCACTGGGGCTCTTGTCCATTTCAAAGTTGGAACGCGGCATGGAGCCCAGGGTCAGCAAGGCACCCTCACTGGGCCTCATGCATTTCAAAGCATAAGCACCCGTGTGGAGCCCAGGGTCAGCAGGACTCCCTACCGGCCCATGGCTCCATACCGCGTTCCAAATTTGAAATGTACATTTCAAAGGTAGAACGTGGAAGTTCTTCTCGACTAATCACATAGTCGCTGGAAAATCCATCAACTATTAGATTAGTTAATCGATCAAAACTTAACATCCCTACTCTGTGAACGCATTACAATGTCCTGAATTATACAATTATGCTGGATTTTGTAAGTGCCAAAGAATTTTTTTCTTACAAACTTCAGATACTATTGTAGCATCTCATACTATTCCGTGGATTCTGTGTAAGAGATGCAAAATGATTCCATAAACATGAGACACTGGATGAAGCTAGGCTTCTCCAGAGCTTTTGCTTCATTCCCTATTCATTATTCAGAGAAAATCTGGTAAGGGATTCTTACAAGGCTGTAGATAAAAAGTCATAGGGTATGATGTATGATTTGAGAAACAACACATGATCAGTGAAACTTCGCTATGTATTCACATAGAAACACATTTCTTAAAGGTGCACATTAAATTAAGCATTCAAGGAGGCTGGGTCCCATGTACACATCGTACAACATGCTCATTCATCACAAGGTTCCAGTAAACAATATGTACATATCTCTCTGTTAGCATCCATAAATATGTAGTGCATGTCAATTACACACACACCCTCAATACCTATTTCAGAAGAATTATCTCTAGTGCATCTGAGTTTACTGTAGATTAGTGGAGAGCAATTTTAAAAGACTTGTAGCTTGGCAAAATCAAAACCAATTTTCACCTAAACATTCAAGAAAGAGCAGATCTATGGTGCAGGTTAAACACTAATACTTTACTGAAAGAGCATTTAAACACGGTAGTGAAATGTCGTCTATATGAGATGATTAAGTGGATGGACAACTGGTTGAAATCCCCCACTCAAAGACCAATTATCAATTCTGTGCTATCAAACTGGAAGGCTGCATCTACAGTGATCCCATGGACGTCTGTCACGGGTCAGGTGCTATTCACTATTTTCATTCATTAACTGAACAATGGAATGGAGGATATGCTTACAAGCATCAGGAGATGATACAAAGCTAGAAGGAATTTCACACTTTGGAGAACTGTATTAAAATTCACAAAGACCTTAACAAATTGAATATCTTTAAAGGAAATACAAACTGAATATGGTCCAACAATGTGATGCAGTGATGAAGGCTAATATTATGGGATGTATTTAACAGGATTGTCATATTAAGACATAGGAGGTATTTGTTCTATTCTACTTGGCACTGCAGAGGGTTCAGGTGAAGCAGTGTGTCCAGTTTTGGGTGTCTGTCACATATCAAGAAAGATGTTGACAAACTGGAGAGACTCCAGAGGAGAACAACAAAAGATTGAGAAAACATGCTCTATGAGAAAAAATTTAAAAACTGGGCATACTTAGTCTTAAAATATATATAAAGATGACAGTAAACAAGCGTTTTCTATGAAGGTAGGACAAGCAGTAATCTTCCCAATCTGCAGCAAGGGAGATTTAGGTTAGATATTCAGAAAGTCTAACAATAAGGATATTTAACTATTGGAAAAGGTTACCAAGAGAGACTACAGAAACCCAGTTACTGCAGTTTTTATATATAGGTTAGAGCAGTGGTCACCAACCAGTAGATCGGGATCTACTGGTAGATCTTGGAGCCTCTGACAAGTGATCCTGACTGGTTTGGCCAAGAGGCTATCAATTACTGGCACTTCAGATGCCCCTCCCCCTACTGCTGCACATCTCCTGCCCTTTTGTCTTGGAGCTGCCTCCTCCAACCCCCAGGGAGCCTCCAGCTTGCTGTGCAGGGCAGGGCAGAAGTCATGCACTGAGGTCAAGGTGCCCCCTCTCCCACCTTGTATCCTATCTCCACAGAGCAGAGCGGGGGGCCCAAGAGGCTTTGGGAGGGAGTTTGCTGGCTGCTTTTGTGAGCGGTGCAGGGCCAGGCTTAGCCTCACTGTACCACCACCCAGGAGCCACCTGAGATAAGCAGTGCCCAGTCAGAGCCCACATCCTGAAACCCTATCCCAATCATGAACCCCCTCCTGAACCCCAGACCCCTGCCCTAGCCCCAAGCACTCCTGCATCCAGATACCCTTCCAAAGCCTGAACCTAGAACCCCCTCTGGCAACCCAATTGCCTGCCCCAGGCTCAGCTCAGAGCCCCCCTTGCACTCCAAATCCCTTAATCCAAGACCAGAGCCTGTGCTCCAACCCACTGCCCCTGCCTGGTGAAAGGGAGGGAGGATGGAGTGAGCAGGGGTGGGGCCTCAGAAGGGGCAGGAAGGAGGCAGGGCAAGGGAATTTGAGCTTGAGGTAGATCTTGGATTGCACTTAAATTCAAAAAGTGATCTCATGCTTAGAAAGGCTGGAGACCACTGGGTTAGAGACAAACACCTGTCAGGGGTGGTTTAGGTCCGTGGTCACCAACCCCCATTTCTCCCCACCCCCAAGAAGCCCCACTACTTACCTCCAGCAACAATGGAAGTAGTGCTGGCTTCCTGCAGGGTGGAAGGAGGTCCAGCAGCTGCACGCCACTTCCGGGGTTTCAGGAAGTGCGCCGGCTGCTCCCCCTCCCTCAAACAGCCAGCGCCGTACCAGACCCAGGTCTGTGGCATGCTGGGGACTCGCTGCGCGGAAGGGTGAAAGGGGGTAGGGAGTCACCAGAGGAGGAGTCAAAACAGGTTCCCCACCCTTCTCATGAATAAAGACAATGCTGAAACTGTGTGTTTAACATAATATTTCATTTAAAAATGATGCCTGGCCAACAAACCCCCAACTGGGGCCAAACCCCCATCTGTCCGCAGCATCATAACACTCCTGCACCACCCCACCCCACCCCGACCCTAGATCTGAGCCTATCATATACTGGAACCCCCTGTACTGAACCTTTCACATCCCCAAACTCCTGCACACCCACATCCTCAGTCTTCTGCCAAAACACTTCTGCACCATCCACACACTGAAAATCTGTGTCCTGAGCCCATCATACTCCCAACATCCCTGCCCTGAGCCCCTCACATCCCTGCCCTGTGCCCTCACATCCACAAGCCTGTGGCTTGCTCAGTACCTAAACCCTCCATCTGACCCCAACACTCCGCAGCCTGGAGCCTCCTCCCGGAGCCAACAACCCCTTCTCCACCTCCTCCTGCATCCAAATTCCCTCCCAGAGCTTGCACCTCTTACCCCTTTCCACACCCAAATCCCTCATTCCCACCCCAGAGCCCACACATCCTGTCTCAACCCAGTGAGGGTACGGCTAGACTGCAGGAGTTTTTCCGGTACTCCAGAGGTATCCCGGAAAAACTCTTCCACGTGCAAACATGCTCTTTCAGTAACCCCTGTATTCCTCTTTCCACGAGGAATAAGGGGGCTTCCGAAAGCAGGGGTTTTTCTGACATTTGGCCCAGTTTAGGTAGGCCAAATGTTGGAAAAACCTTTTCCTACAGAAGAATTGAAAAAAAAAAGCAGTAGTGTAACCATACCTTGAGAGCGTATAAGGGCTGGGGATAGCAAATGATGGAGAGGGGGAGAACAGAGAGGGAAGGGCTTCAAGGAAGCAGTGGGGTCTTGGGGAAAGGATGGGGCGGTAGATCTTGGCTTGTTCTGACATTTAGAAAGTGATCTTTGGCGTAAAAAGGTTGGAGACCACTGATTTAGGTATACTTCACATTGCCTCAGAACAGGAATATAGAGTAGAGTGGCAACGGTCTCTGAAATATCCCTGATAGGTTGGGAAGGCAACAAGTTGGTCCCCAGTATGAAAAAGGTTGAGAAACAAGGGATAGATTCCACTCCAGTGTTTAGGCCAGGGGGCTGCTGACCTAGGGATGTTAAATTGCAGGTACAGTAAAACTCCAATTGTCCGGCATCCAGTGGTCCGGCACTCCCAATAGTCCGGCACCACCTGGAACCCGGAAGTGCTCCGGCCAGCCGGACAATTGGAGCTGCTCCACACCACTTCCCCAAGTCCACTGCTGAAACTGACGAGCAGCGGACTTGGGGAAGCTGCGGAGCAGAGCAGCTGGGGTGCTGCCGGGTTGGTCCCGCAGCGCTGCCCCTCACCTGAGCAGCGCTGCAGGACCAACCCGGCTGCACCCCAGCTGCTCTGCCCCATGGGTTTCCCAAGTCCGCCGCTACTGAAACTGATGAGCAGTGGACTTGGGAAAGCCGGGGGCAGAGCAGCTGGGGTGCTGCTGGGTTGGTCCCACAGAGCCGGTCAGGTGAGGGGTGGCGCTGCAGGACCAACCCAGCAGCACCCCAGCTGCTCTGCCCCGCCACTTCCCCAAGTAGCCACTGCCACTTGCAGCCCCAACTGGCCTGTCATTGGCGGCTGCACGGGGCTTCTCCCGCCACCCCTCCCCCCCCAGACCCTTCATAGACCCCCTTCCGGAGTACCTCCTGATACTCCAGCATATCTGATAATCCGGCACCCCCTGGGTTCCAAAGGTGCCGGATTATCGGAAGTTTACTGTAATCAGCTACTCGAGTAGCTATCTGGCCCGGAAGCTAACCTAGCTGCAGCTCTGCCTTTTACATGTAGTAGGAGCCTGGCTGATTCCTGGCTCATACTTGGTCCCCCGGTATGCCTCTGACTCTTTTGCCCCCCAGAGATGGTGCTGGGGGGAAAACCAGCTTTTAAAGCCAGCTCCCCACTTGCTGCCCCTCTCTGATAGAAGCAGCAAGGGGAGGGAGGGGAAGCAACTAGTTGCTTACATCCTTACACTGACCCACAGAAGAAGAAAAAAATCAGTCAGGGACCACACACACAAGTGAGAAGCAAAGTGAGAAGCCTCTGACTGAGAAAGAGAAAGACACTCCCCCCATTCTCCTTGCACCCTAGAGCCTAGAGGGGCCCAGGCTAGTAGATTTTGTGTGCTCCAGCCCTGTAGGTGCGTGGCAGGAGGGATCGAGTGCCAGCATGGGCTCCCCAATGCTGAGCCTTGGGGGCCAGATCCAGGCAAGCCGAGAGCCGCATCCAGCCCCTGAACCTGAGGTTCTCCACCCCTGGTTTAAGCACTCACATTTTTGGTTAAAACCAATTTTAACTATATACATTAAAACTAGATTTTAACTAGAGGAAAAAACAAAAATACAAGTAATCAGCAATCAGTGACTTTTTCAGCTACTATGAGAAACTAAGTGGGCATGAGGTTTATGCCTCCTTATATAACCTTACCTAATTCCATAGCTCAAAATGAAGTCTGCACATCTAACAATTTAAGATTTCACAAGGGCCCTGGGCTTATGCAGTATGCAAGTGCTTCTTGCAAGCAAGCACTGACAATACTCCAAAAAGCATAACTGAACAATGCCAACTTGTATTACCAGCACAGCCAAGAATACAATAAAAGTGTCTAATCTGCACCTCATAAATAGAAAAAAGGTACCTGCCTTTTCTATAGCTACAATGCCAACATCATAAAAGCCTTACATGAGCATACTACACAATCTAAGGAACTTGCAGGTGAAAAGTTACATTTCAAGTATTGAACCCAAATAATGATTTGTGACCGACCACACATGGATTCATACTGAAAGGCTGGCTGCAGTTATGCTTCATAGAAACACATGTAGTAATCTTCATGTAAACCTGAACAGCAGAACTGTATTGCAATTACACAAAAAGGCAAAAAGAGCAGCAGTCCTGAATCATTATTCCTCCCCAATGAGTGATGAATGCTACTATAACTTTATCAAAGAGTTTAATTACTGTATAAAGGCTACCATCTACCTTAGATCTTTGTACCAACCCACTCACTTTCATTGGAATATCTGCACAGATTGAGGGAGTTCTGGACTCTTTCCCCTGAAATAAGGAAACGAAGATTAAGGAGCCCTGGAGTTCCTTCCTCAGTAAAGGGATTATGGAGAGAAATTATGGTGGATGAGGAAGCAGATGGCTCCATTTTCCTTTCCCCCAAGAATGTATGACTTTTCCCTTTATGATTCTGTTATGTCAGGATCTGAGTTCTCAAAGAGAAAGGTTCTTTACAAGACAATTCCTTATTCACTGAGGGATCATAGAAAAGTTACTTTTTTGGAAACCCAGTTCTGTCAACGCCTTAGTCACTAACCTCAGTTTTCAAAAAACAGTGTTTGTATGATCCCTTAGACTAATAAGGGACAGAGGTGAAGATTCCTTGCCTTGCAGTCTCCTATGTGCCCACAATTCCTGCACTATTTCAGTCACACACACACACACACACACACACACCCCCCACCCCCTCCTCACTGCTCCAAACCCAATCTGTCTTAGCAGCACCGAAAATGTTTCAAATTTGTGCTCAGTTCATGTTAGGGGCATGTTAATCCTTTTACCAAAGGGCCAAACAACTCGCTTTCTTTCAGTCATACTCCATCCCCACTACTCAGGAAACAAGCAAAGCTCATGAGTCATGATTACATTCACTTAATGGCTTATTACTCTTTCATTTCCCCCCTCATGTTAGTTTCCTTGACTAGCAAAATTAGAGTCTGTGACATTAGCTAAAACGGAGGGCAAAACTTCACATGAACAGCTGGTGCCCACTGCCTATTTTCTGAAAGCTGCCATATGTAGGACTTGAACTCACAGGACAAAGATGTTGCTCACATTTAATGGCCACAGTATATCACCAGAAGCATCCAGTTACTTGATAGCATACTGCTGAACAATGTTCTGGCTTAAAATGAGCCCTAGTTTTACTGTATAAGCACATTTCTTTCTGGCTCATGAGTGAGGCTCAACCGAACCTTGAGTTCTAAACATTGTCCAAAATATCTTTGACAATATTGCCTATCCCAAAATGGCAGCGTGCCATGCAGTGCTTAGTTCAAGTAGGATTACAGCCATACCAGAGCTCCAATGTATGCCAAATAAAGTAACCAGTTGATTTTTAGGGGGGGACTAAATCAGGAATCCCTTGCTCAAACAACCCCATGCTTGGAGTACTAATCCTACCTCATGCCCATGAAGTAGATAATTTCAAGACAATCTGAGTCAGCATGTGTATTTTAGAACACTTAGATGAATTTTTTAAACAGCAAGTGATGCTCAACAGTAAATGATGCTCAATATTTCCAACACACCACTAAACATTGTACTGACCCTCATGATCCCCCCCTATCAATCCCACAAGAGGTAGACATTTATGTGGATGCCTCCTAACAGTTGTAATGAGAGTCTGGACTTCTACACCAATTGCTTCTGCAACGTGCACAGGCAGACACTGTGGAAAAACAATATCATGAGACATAACCTCAGCCTCAAAAATAACTCCAACATTATAATAAAAGAGGCTGACAAAGGAACCACTGTAGTCATCATGAACAGGATAGATTACCAACAGGAGGCCACATTCTACAGGCCTCTTTCCTCTGATCCCACTGAGGAATAGGAAAAGAAACTACAGCATCTGCTCATGAAACTCCCTGCTACAACTTGAGACCAAATCTACACACACACACACACACAGCCCGCCAAAAATCCCAAACCAGGAGTATTCTATCTACTACCCAAGATCCATAAACCTGGAAATCCTGGACAACTCATCTCAGGCATCAGCACACTTACAGCAGGATTATCCTGTTAGGTTAACACTCCTTAGACCCTACGCTACCAGCACTCCTAGCTACCTTCAAGACACCACTAACTTCCTGAGGAAACTACAGAGCATCAATTATCTTCCTGAAGACACCATCCTGGCCACTATGGATGCAGAAACTCTTTACAACAACATCCTACATGATGGCAAACTAGCTGTCAGGAACACTATCCTTGATGCCACAGCACCCCTGGTGGCTGGCCTATGTGACTTTGTCCTCACCCACAACTATTTCCAATTTGGGGACAATTTATACCTTCAAGTCAAGGCACTAGTATGGGCACCTGCATGACCCCACAGTATGCCAACATTTTTATGGCTGACCTCTAACATTTCCTCAGCTCTTGTCCCCCATCACCCTTCCTTTACCCACACTACATTGATGACGACATCATACTGACCCACAGGAAGAAGATCCCTGAAGAATTCAACAGGGATTTCAACAACTTTCACCCCACTATCAACCTTAGCCTGAACCAGTCACCCAATACAATTAAATGATGGCCAGATTACCACCACCCTATACCGGAAAACTACTGACCACTATTCTTACTT
Organism: Pelochelys cantorii; assembly: GCA_032595735.1. Lineage (NCBI taxonomy): Eukaryota > Metazoa > Chordata > Testudines > Trionychidae > Pelochelys > Pelochelys cantorii. The sequence goes on from CM064331.1 coordinate 34,587,917, forward strand.
ACATGCTTCTAGCGTCCATCAATTAGCACTGGTACTACAATTGACAGGTACTCCCGCCCCTTCTGTTAGAAATGCTGTGTCTCCCCTTTTTTCCTCCACTCAAGCACATCTGAAGAAGTGGGTTTTACTCATGAAAACTCATTTTATATATATTTGTTAATCTCTAAGGTGCCATAGGACTACTCACTGCTCAACTAGAGTAAAACTTTTGCTTTGCTAGAATCTGAGTTTACTTAAGTACAAACCTTAAGATGGTCATTTGGTTCTTCTCTATAGAATGGATTGTTACCTTTTATGCAAGAGTTCTTTGCTAGAAAGAGAGAGCTAGAGAGAAGACAGACAACTTACAGAAAATAACTGTCTACTTGGCAACATGTCATGAAGCATATGCTGAGAAAGGAAAAAGCAAAAAAGGACAGAAATAGTCACTATTTTATTTATCAGTCTATATCACCTAACTTTTGTCCTTTGAAACCAAGATATCTAGCATGTTTTAGTAAGATGGTATGATCTTTGACTAGACAGGAATGATTAGCTTTTCTTCTCTTTGTAACAGAAGAATTGTATTTATCCAATAAAAGCAAACACTATTGATAAATATTGAAGGGAACGAAAGCCAACTGATCAGCCCAAGACACAAGGAAGGTTCTATATCCTGGAGGCAGAGAAGAGACATACTTGAGGGCTGACTGAAAAAGAGGTACTCCACACTGTAGAAGATTGGAAGGGACCAGTGTTTATACACTGAAGTGTAGCAAGTGGGATTGGTCTTCAGGTACAGCACTGTAACCGTGTGTAGTATTGTAGTGAGAAGCTCTCTTGCCAATACAGCGCTGTCTTCCGGGAGCCAGAGATGTTAGGGCTGTAAAACTGAATTATTCAGGGTGTACATTTTTCATACCCGAGTGACATGGTTGTACCAATACAGGTATATGGTGCAGACTTGGCCTCACTGAATGGGGGGGGGGGGGAAAATAGAGAAGAATTTGTGTAAGCATCAAAACCAACTATAAGGGTGAAAGGCACGGCAGCTCCGAGCTGGGGCTGGCTGAAGAGGCATGGGAGTGGGGGGGGGGGGGAGGGAAAGAAGAGAGACTTCCCATTGTAGCTGGAGCCTGCCACGTGACAGGGGGGTGCCAGGACCTGCCGCGTAGTGGGGGTAGGCGGGGTGCTGGGGACCTACTCAGGAGGACATGCTCAGGAGGCCAGGGTTGGCTCAGCAGGGCCTGGGCTGCTCTGGCAGCCAGGGCTGCGTGGGGGAGGGACTGTTCCAGTGTCCAGGGCCAATTCCTGCCCTTCCCCAGGGCTGGAGCAGCATTCAGAGCCGCAAAGCGGCTTCCCGACTGCGCCCTGGGATGGTTGTGTGGTGGCTGTCCAAAGCTGGAGCCGGGCTGTGTTGAGGCTGCTCCTGGGGATGGGCTCGCCCGCATCTCTCTTCCTTCCTCCCACACTTCTCTTTTGCCCCTCTCAGCCCCCTTCCCCGCATCCATCTGCCCTCCTCAACCCCCGCATCACTACCCAACCTCCAGCACCTTACTTCCTGCAAACCCTGGGAGCTGGCAGCAGTTTCCTTTTGCCCCAGGTGGGGACTCTCAGCCAGCCACGTGAGGAGCAGCCGAGGTAGTTCCTACTCTGCACACAGGCTGCCCAGGGTGCAGCCCTCACTGGGAGGGGCACACCTCATCTTCTCTTCAAGAAGTAGGGGGGGGCGCTACCTGGAAGAGTCTCTTGGAGAGCAGCACCACTGGTGGGTGCCACAGTGACACACATCCAAACAAGCACATGGACCTTGTTGGTGCACAAAACAAAACTCTCTGCGCTCATGGATGGAAAATCTTAGAGGGAACACTGCTGCTAATAGAATTCACACCATCAGGCCACAGGCACTTAGCCATTGCCAACTCTGTCCTCAAAAAATCATAGAACACTAGAACTGGAAGGGACCTTGAGAAGTCATCCAGTCCAGTCCCCTGCCCACACAGTAAGAGTAAGCACCATCTAGACCAGGGCTACTCAACTTCGGAAGCCGCTGGGGGCCACAATGATACTCACATCACATGCTGAGGGCCGCAATTCAAGTGTGGTTGCATATATATGCAAATAGCTTCTTTCACACTGATGGGCAGGAACAGGGCTTGACAAACAACGGCAAAAGCCTCTTGCCAGCCCCGCGCATGTGCAAGAGCCGCTTTGCGCATGCGCGTGCCGCCGGTAAATGGGGTGCACAGCTGAAATCTATTCGCCATGGGCAAGTAGATTCTATAGTTTGTCAAGCCCTGGGCATGAATACAAAGATAAAGGCAAGACTACACAACATGCAGGCCCTATTTAAGTCAGATTTGTTGATATTAATAAAATGCAATATTTACCCGATTTCCACCCATATGAGAGCACTTTTAATGAGCAATGACAGTCCAGGAATTTAACTACTGAAACACACATCAACAGAAGACCATTATATTGGCTAGCCGTTGTGGAGTATGTTCCTAGTGGAGGCCATGTTCAAAGGATCGCAACCGCGGGCTGTGTGTTGAACCCTGAGTAAACCCAAGCCGCACCACAGGCCGCAAACAAATGGGCCATGGGCCGCATATTGAGTAGCCCTGATCTAGACCATCACTGATAGATGCCTATCTAACCTGCTCTTAAATATCTCTAGAGATGGAGACTCCCCAACCTCCCTAGGCAACTTATTCCAGTGTTTAACCATCCTCACAGTTGGGAAGTTTTTCCTAGGGTCCAACCTAAATTTCCCTTGCCTTAAAATCTATTAAGTGCATTGCTTCTTGTCCTATCTTTAGAGGCCCTGAGAACAATTTATCTCCCTCCTCCTTGTGACATCCTTTTAGATACTTGGATACCGCTATCATGTCCCTTCTCCGTCTTCTCTTTTCTAAACTAAACAAGCCCAATTCTTTCAGTCTTCCCTCACAGCTCATGTTCTCTAGACCTTTAATCATTCTTATTACTCTTCTCCAGACCCTCTCCAATTTCTCTACATCTATCTTGAAATGTGATGCCCAGAACTGGACACAATACACCAACTGAGGCCTAATCAGCGCAGAGTAGAGCGGAAGAATGACTTCTCTTGTCTTGCTCACAACACTCCTGTTAATGCATCCCAGAATCATGTTTGCTTTTTTTGTAACAATATCACACTGTTGACTCATTTAGCTTGTGGTCCACTATGACCTCTAGATTCATTTCTGCAGTACTCCTTCCTAAACAGTCACTTCCCATTCTGTATGTGTGAAACTGATTGTTCCTTCCTAAGTGGAGTACTTTGCATTTGTCCCTATTAAACTTCATCCTATTTACCTCAGAACGTGTGCATGGGTTGAGCATCTTTCTTGTAGAATGATGTAAATTTTTGTGTGTGTCTAGGCTCAATAAAAAACAAGGTGGTAACAGATGGGATGAGGGAAACAATGACTAATATCTCGGTGGCTCAATATATTATTCATGTATGAAATAAAGGGTTTCTTGAATAGTGGCTCAAAAAATTGTCCTCTGGGGATAAATGCATGTGGAAGGGGAAGACTATCATGGCAACCATGGGGGAAAAAGGCTCAGCACTTGAATGCAAGAAAGGGTTACTGTTAGGGTCACTGTAAAATCCTGTTTAATGGGTTAACCAATTAAAGGGGATGGCGAGCACTTGCCCACCACTAGGCTGGAGCAGACCTCCCCCTCCCGCCATGGGTGCAGGGAGGGGAGTGTAGCCTTAACCAGTTAAGAATTCATATCCTTGTTGCATCAACAATCAGGATGAACTTATCCCAATATGCAGTTTTTCCCTGGCCTAAACACAAGTGATTTATGTTGGAACACTGAGGCATGAAGAGGAATACAGTGACCAATGCTGTCATGACTTCAACTTAAGCCGTTTTCTCCCTAGTATTTTCACCAAGCCCAGACAGGAAATACTTTTGCCAATTTGGTGTGCCAAGCCACTTCCTTAACCTTGCTAAATTCTTTCCTCACAATCCATTCATACTGAAACAATAGATTTTAAGGCCAGAAGAAATGTATCAAATCATGTAGTCTAGCTGTTCATCATTGCATCGTGACCTCCTTCTGACAACAAAGTTTACTTCATGACTCCAGGGAAGGGGGGGGGGGGGGAAGAGTACTGAATACTGAGCCCAGCTGAGCCCCATTACCCAGGGGATCACAGCTGAAGTCCAAGGGCTAACCTTAACCCTGCATGGTGGAGCTTAGGCTTTAGCTTCAGGCCTGGGCAGTGGGGCTCAGACTTGGGCCCCAGCAAGTGTAATACCAGTTTTGGAGACTAGGGATGTAAAAGTATAACCATTTACATGATTAACCAATGATTACATGGTTAGCCTGGGCTCATCAGTTAACGTGCCTGGTTAGATGCAGCCGCCCATCCATCCCCTCATGTGCAGAGGCAGCTGCATGTAACCATGCCTTCAGAAACCTATTGTTTGTGTATATAGTAAGTTTTCAGTCTTTTGCAGGCTGATCTACAGCATCTTCAGACTAGCTGCTGCCACCTTCTCACCCAGGCCCTAGGCTGATCTCACAGCTATCTAAACTGAGGGCCTGGAACATCAGAACACCCCTTTAGAAACTGAATTGTAGGTTGCTGCTAGAGTGAACTCTTTTGCCCTATTTTAGTTTCTTTATGATATATAAACAAACCTTCAATTTTTTCTGCTTGGTTTTACTTCAAATATCCCCCTAGGCTTTGAAGTGTAGCAACAGCTCCCCCCTCCCTTTCTGCCTAGGGCTGTTGCTACACTTCAAAAGCAACAGCAAAATGCATTGACTATTCGATTAGTCAATTAACTCGCAATTTAACATCCATACTCTAACACATTAATGGGACAAATATATGTATTGAATCTATGACAAAGGCTTCCTTCAAAGCTGTGTGACAGTCAGGTCAGAGATACACAAAAGAGTAATGGAAGGGAGGTATATTAGCCTCAGATTAAGAACATCTCCGTACCCAGGGTAACGAAGTGGCTAGTCCAGAGCCAGCAGAGTCAACTGGGGCAGTTAAGCAATGGAGCTGGTTGGGTGGGCCTCCAGAGTCAGGTGAGCCTAGGCTAATTAGAACACCTGGGGCCAATTAAAGAACCAGTGAGACCAGTTATAAAAAGAGCTTCCCTGCTGTTAGTTTTGGTGCACAAGTGGCTGAAAGGAAAGAGGGAGTGCTGCCGGGCGTTTAGAAGAAACAAGCAACAGGAGATACCAGAAAGAGCCTGAAAGGAAGGTACTGGGGAAGTAGCCCAGTGTTTTTTGTAGCCATATCACAGCTGGTATTAGAGTCCCTTATAGGCAGCTACCATTAAAGGGCCCTGGAACGGAGCCTGAAAGAGGGTGGTGGGCCCGGATCCCCCCCAGCAACCACTTCCCCATTTCCACTCAGAGAAAAGACTGCTGGGGAAAGAAAAAGGGTTTACCCACCTCTCTATTCTTTGGGAGTCCACTGACACTGTGGCGTTTATACCTTATGCTGGCCAATGATGAGCAGCTCAACAGCCAGCAAGCTGATGCCCTAGGTGTGGTGCCTAAATTGAGGGCTGCTGAGAGCCTCTGAGGCAAAATCTGCCTGAAAGCACAGGACCCACCAAGTTTTGAGTAGGAGCTGTGTCACAGCTGTTAAAATCAGTTAACATTTTTAATGTCTTTAACTTAACTTAAGTATTCCTTTTCCTCTCTACTGGCTTTCACTCTTGTTCTCTTTCACTAGTTCTCCACTAGGCTTCCAAATCAGTCAATGCAAATTTCTCATTAAAAAACCTTTTAGAAGTCACCTTTCTGGAGCAGCTTCTGTCTTTCACTTCATTGGATAGCTAAAGGTCAGAAGTCAATACACAGAAGAAAGGCCATTTTCCTGGCTAATTCAGGGTACTGGAATCTGAATGGGAACAAGGATCTGAACCCATTCATTTAGTTAACTAAAAAGCCTCAAGGAAGTGAGAGGATTTTTAAGCATTGCAGTCTACTCTAATTCTAATATACCAAATTACAGGACAGACTTCCTCAACAGAGGTTTATCAGGTAAGTTTCAAGCTGCTTACTTAATCTAGATGTGAAAAAAAAATCTCACAGAGATCTCATTAAATCTCCATTCTCAAGGTCACATTCTACATCATCCAAATCCTTGTGAGATGGAGGAAAAAATTATCTGAGTCAGAAATGTTGACAGAGTATACCTTGAATGGTTTTATTCACTTTCACTGATCTAGGAGCAGGATATCAGAGGGAGAATCTAGGTAGGGAACAGGACCAGAGGCTCTGCTTCTGTGCAAGCAGTCATTATCTTGGTGCCTTAAAAGAAGTACAGGATGCCAGAAGCCGTTACATCATGTAACTCTTTTGAATCTTAACCAGAGAAGCACAACTGTATGATTAGCAAGACTATCCAAGGAGAAGCCTGCAAATGTTGAGTATCGAAGCAAATGAACAGTACCAGGTTTTTAAATTTTTTAATAGTCATATTGTGAGCAACACATTAGGCTAACTTTAAGAAACTGAATTTTGTGACCCTTAGAAACCACTTCCAAGGTCCTATCTGCAGTACAAACAAAACAAACAGTAGGGTCTTGGGGAAAGACAAGGACCAAGGAAAATCAAGTACAGGAAAAACGCTGAGCAAGCAAAGGAGCTATCTGTATGAAAGCCAACCATTACCTTCAATAACATGTCTGTGATACTAAACCAAGCTCATCAGAAGAGGCAGTGGCATTTGCAAAAAGATGATGTTTGCCCTTTTTACAAGACTGAAATTTTGTACAAAGTATGCCTTGAGAGTTATATGAAAAAAAGAGTTAGTTACCTGTTTCTGTATCTGGTGTTTTTCACGATGTGTTGCTCATTCAATGTAGGTGTGCGCGCTTGCCAGATGCACCAGTGATAGAAAATGGAGGAGCTGGCTCAGGTGCCCCTTGAAATGTCACTCATATGCTGTGTTATATAGGGCTCATCTGGGCACCCCTCCACCCTCACTTCCTTCTTGTTGGAAAACAACACGACTGAAGAGAAAGGGTAGGATGCTGAATGGATATGAACAATATGGAAATGTCTTTTCTTCTTCCAATGCTTGCTCATGTCCATTCAACTTAGGCAATTGCAAGCTGTATCTCTGAAGGTGGGAGGAGTTCCCAGACATGCAGACTGCAACGCAGCTCCTCCGGAGGCTGTATCTTCTCAGGCTTGTTGTACAACACCCTGATGCATAGCAAAGGTGTGCACCGAAGACCACACCACAGCCCTGCAAATCTCCTGGAGAGAACCATTAGCAAGAAAGGTTGCATAGGAGGCTTGCACTTTGGTCGAGTGGGCCCTGAAAAGTGGGGGCCGCTGTGCGCCTGCCACCTAGTAGCATGTCCGAATGCATGGTTATCCAATTGGAGATCCTGTGTCTCGATACTGGGAGCTCCTTCATCTTCTCAGTGTATGCCTCAAAGAGCTGGGGTGACTTATGGAATAGCATTTTTCTGTCAATATAAAAAGCAAGGGCCATGTGATAGTCCAGGGCATGCAGTCACCTCTCCTCATTGGATGCATGATGCTTCAGGGAGAATACCAGGAGGAAGACATCTTTGACTCATGTGGAATGCTGAGACCACCTTGGATAGGAAGAGGGGAGGTATGACCTAAGGTAGACCTTGTCTTTAAACAAGATAGTGTAAGGGGGGCTCTGAAGTCAAGGCATGCAGATCAGAAACCCTTCTAACTAATGTAATCGCCACCAGGAAGGCCACCTTCTAAGATAGTTACAGAAGGGAGCACATGGCCATGAGCTCAAAGGGAGGTCTAGTAAATCTGGAGAGGAACAGATTATGGTCCCATTGGGGAACAAGAGGCCAAGCATATGGGAAGAGCCCTTCAAGAACCTGATAGTCATGTCATGTGACAATATGGACTGGCCTTGTGTTGGCAGATGGAAAACTGATTGCTGCCAGGTGATTCTGAAGGACACAAGTTCCAGGCCTGCCTCCTTTAAATAGAGAAGATAATCAAGGATGGATAAATATGAACCTCCAGCAGGGAGAGACCTCTCTGCTTGACCACACCAAGGACCTAGTACACTTGCCACATACGTTTGCCTGGTTCTCTTCCTGTGGCTTCCCAAGAAAACATGCTCAACCGCTGAAGAACAGAACTGTTCCTCCATATTCAGCCATTGAGCAGCCATGCCATGAAGTGGAATGACAGGTCCTGGAGGAGTACACAGCTATGATCCTGAGAGAGCAGGTCTGGATGGAGAGCCAAGGAGGAATCACTTCAAGGCTCAGAAAGTGGCAAACCAGTGCTGGCAAAGCCATGCCAGCATGATGAGAGTGACCGTGGCTCTGTCCTGATTGACATTCGCAAAGAGCTTGGCAATAAGGGGAATATACATAAAACAGGTCAGACGATCACAGGATGAGGAAGGCATGCATCAGGGACCCCGATCTCGCACGCTGTATGGAGCAGAAGCTTCCTGTTCTGCTCAGCAGCAAAGAGATACAACTGCCGAGTGCCCCACTTCCACAAGAATATGGCAGCAACTTGTGGATAGAGAGCCCACTCGTGGTAAGAAGAGAACTGCTCACTACCTGGGAGATGGTGGGTTTCCAGGTGAATATAGGCACTGGATGCAGACGTTTCAGAGACAACAGACTGCCTCCTGACAGAGCATTCTGGATAGAGCTCTGGGCATTGGATGTGGCTGTGTTGTCCTTGAAGACCCAAAACATGCCACCCACCAGATGAGGAAGACCTCGCACACCTTTGAGAATCACCCTTAGCTCTTTCACATTTATGTGGAGAAGCGCCTCCTCAAGTCTAGAGGTCACCTAGATGGGTGCCCCATCCCAGGTCTGAAGCATCCAATACCGGCTCTATGGAGTGGGGATCCAATACCGGCTCCATGGAGTGGCGAAGAGCCTCTCATCATAACACTCTCATTTCTGGTCCACCAGGCGACAGTGTAGAAGACTGGAGCCAGAATGGTCACAAGCCTGCTGAGGAAATGTCTGGAGGGTGCATATACAGACACCAGCCACTACTGGAAGGGGAAGCATCTTGAGCCTGGTGTATTTGACCATGTAAGTGGAAATTGCCATGTGCCTGAGCAGCTCAAAGAATACTGTGGCCATGGGCATAGGAAGTGATTAGCAGGGCTATGATGTCTGCAAGGGCATGAAGCCTGTCCTGAGGGAGGAAAGCCCTCGCGGAGGTTAAGTCAAGTACCATGCCTGTGACCTATCCATTTGAGCAGTACTGGCTGTGACTTTTACCAACAGGCTGAGGTGGTGTCAGCCAAAGCAGAAGATCCAGATCTCTGCATACCTTCCAGCTGGAATTGTCTTTGATGAGCCAATCATCTGGATAAGGGTAGATCTACATACCCCTTGGTGCCTTAGATAAGCAGCTGCTACCACACTGCATTTGGTGAACACCCAAGGAGCCATGGCTAGGCCAAATGAGAGAATAGCCAACTGGTAGTGGTTGGCACCGACTATGAACTAAGGATGTAAAATCCTGGTTAATCTGTTGCCTTAACATTTAAAATGGTTAACTGACTGACTGAAGCAGGATGCAGGCTGTGGCCACCAGTTCCCGACCCCCGTGGGGGCTGCAGTTGCCGGCTCCCAGCACCCCGGGGAGAGCAGCCCCTTTCCACAGCGAGCCCCCTGTTCACAGCAGGTGAGGAGGTGCTCCAGCCTCCACTGATTACCAGTTACCTGTAACCAGTAAGCATTACCCTGTTTAGTTTAACCTTTCACATCCCTTCTATGAACCACAGGAAATGTCTGTGCCCCTTGAATATTGTAGTATGGAAATACATGTCCTTGAGATCAAGGTTGGTATACTAATCTCTCGGATCCAGGGAGGGAAAGACAGAGGCTAGGGAACCATATGGAACTTGAACATAATCAGGTAGTGGTTCAAATTGTGGAGGTTGAGAATGGGTAAGAGCCCTCCCTTGACCTCAGGGATCAAAAAATTGCAATGTAGAATCTCCTCAGCCACCCCAATTTGCAGCAACCCTTCAACCTCCTGCAGAAGAAGGGTCTCTGAAGAGGGATCGGAGAAGGCTCGTGGAAGGTAGAGGAGAGCCAGAGTATATAGCCCTGTGGCATCATACTCATGATCCAATGGTAGGTAGTTAAGGAGCACCATGACAGTCTGAGAGGCATGTCGCCCTCGGGTGCACCCTCCAAAAAGGACACTTGGACACTGATTTGGGGCAGGTCAGGTTGGGAGTAAGAGCGAAGCTTTGACTATCTCTTCTTGAACGCTTATATATTTGCCCTATCCCCTGTCCTGATGGAAATGGGAAGGCTGAGTAGAGGAATCCATGGTTTAAATTTTTTACATGGAGGTTACGGGACACATAACCCAAGCGTGCAGACAGGGGTGTAGGAGTTTAAGCAATGCATCTTAATGTGTGCCTGTAAACAGGGCTGCACCATCGAAGTGGAGGTCCTGTGCAGATTGTTGTGTGGAAACTCTGGACATGAGCAAGCAGGACACCCTCCCTATAGACACCCTCCGCATGGACACCCCTGACACCATGGTACAAAAGGAAGCATCCGCAGCAGCCTCAAGCACTGCCCTATCACCCACCTCCGCCAGGGCCAGAAACTCTTCCCTCACACCCCTCCAGAAGATAAGGCTTGAACTTTGTTATATCCTGCTATATATGTTCACATCACAGCAGACTATGAAGGCCTGGTGATTTACCACCTGTAGCACTTATCAATTTCAAGTTACTTAGATCCTAAATAAGAGACTAGGAATCTAATTTTAAATTTCCATATAGAAAAGACTGACCCTAAAATCTTAGCAATTTTCTTTTAACATAAAATTTTGATACACATAATCAGCCCAACATGTATCTACTGCCTCACTCCCCAGAACCTGATTCCTTAATTAATTCCACATTTGAAATAAATTGAAACAAATTCCACATTTGTCAGGAAATAAAACATGAATGTGCAACAAAACATATATAAGCTTCAGAATCTAGCTCTTATAATGAATAAATACAAAACATGCCTCTTGCCCAGTAAGGAAGAGAAGAAGATCTCCTTCCTCTTCTTCACACATGTGAATCTGGATTACTGTTCGAATGGCCGCTTCAAGGTAATCCCTCTCTGGTTCTGGAGTATAGAAAATCTCCACAGGATGGGTACGACCAGGGATAGTTAGGAGAGGGCAATTATCAAAATAAATCTGGAACTTGCCAGCATCTAGAGTAGCGCTCATAACTATAACCTGTAAGTTTAGAAGAAAACAGCATTATTCCAAAGTTAATATCATGAACCTACAGAATTTTATATTTAATAGATAGTGAGAAACTCAACTTAAAATGTATAATTTAAGGACCAAATTTAGGACTGCATTCCAAAATGTCCTTGGTTAGCGGTACAATCAACCCACAAGAATCTGTAGAAAAAGTTCTCGATATACTGAAACAAACACTAGAAAAAGAATTTTTATAACCAACTGCATTTACATGGCTTTCATTAAAGAGAATGGAAGTCTCATATATATTTATATCAGAAAGCAAATATAATCCTTATTGTTAGCAAATCTATTAGTAAACATAAGGACATCTATAAAAGAATTGGAATTGCTTCCTACAAAGCATAATTGGTACTGACCTTCAAGTCAGATCTTTGCCTTACAACTTCTTTCAGAACTCCCATCAAAATATCTGTAGCCAATGTTCTTTCATGGGCCTCATCAAGAATTATAACACCATAGCGCTCCAACAGCGGGTCATTCATAGCTTCGCGAAGTAACATACCATCCGTCATGTACCTGAACACAGTAATTTTAAATTAATATTGAAGTATTATCTGTGTAGAAAATTCTATAAATTCCTTCTCACTCACAATAGCTTCTACCCTACCAATTCCTCCCCCAAACAGCACCACCCAGGGTCAAGTGGTTACAGGAATGTGGGGGGGGGAAAAAGCCCAGTGATACTCAGGATCACATTTTTAATCAAGAGAATTAGATAAAGCAAGAGCTAAAGCTCAAGAGTCCTAGATTGTTAAGGATTTCTTTTAAAAAAAGGACAATTTCTAGAAAAGGATTAAGTGATTCAGGTTATGCACACTATTATTCTATACATCCAATATAACTTTTACCCTCATCTTTCACACCCCTGCTCCCTCCAATCGTTTGCTGCAATTCACATATATGTGATCTTACATTATAAATTCTTTGGAGCAATGACTTTCTCTTCCTAAAGCAGTGGTCCCCATCCTTATGTCCAAGATAAAAAAATGTAAGGGCAACATAAGATCTACTCTGGCCCTTCCCCAAGCTCCACCCACTCACTTTTACTGGACTAGACAGAGGTTTGGGATGCAGGAAGAGGTATGGTTGTTGGGCTCTAAGAACGGGCTCAGGCCTGCAATGCAGGAGGGAGGAAGTGCTGGCTCTTAAGAGGGGGCTGGAGGTTGTAATGCAGGCTCGCGCAGGGTGGCCGTTATCTCGGACAAGACCCGCAGTTGGCAGCAGGAGCTGGGCGCAGTTCAGCCACACGCTGAGAGGAGCTGCCGGTGTGGGGCGCTGGCTCCTGGGAGTGGAGCCTCTCCTTTTGCTGTAACGTCCCCTGCAAGTAGAGCCCTGCTGATCAGCAGATATCGATGTCTATCTGTGGGCAGACATTTGTAGACATGCAGAGTGGTACACACTGCTCCCAGAAGGAAGCCATGAGCCCTAGCAGTGAGGGGCATGTGGCTCCGCACTGCTCCTCTCTGCTGGTGTACCATCCCCATCAGCTTCCACTAGCCACAGATCTCCATTCCCAGCCTATGGGAACTGTGGATGGCGATGCTTGCAGGAAAGAGCAGCATGCCGAGACCCTCCCTCTACCACAAACACATGGGGCTGTGCTGTATGGACCTGTGGCATGGAGCCAGGGCAGGCAGGGAGTAGAGATGTAAAATCCCACTTTAACTGGTTAAATGTGAAGTTTAACCTATTGGGGCAGGAGGCGCTCCAGAACACACGGGCTGGAGTGACCCCATCATAGCCCTCTGCCATAGGCAGGGATTGCTTCAGCCTGCCCAGAGCAGCCCTTGAGTGCAACATGCTGGGCCTTACAGGACTGGAGCAGCCGCTTGCCCATGGCAAGTGGGCAACTGTTCCAGCCCCTACCTGTTAGCTGGGGGGGGGAGGGGGAGAAGTCCGCACGTGACTCAGCTGGGCTAAGGGGGAGCTGGGAAGCCCAGTGGGGCAAGAGAGGGGTTGGGACTGTCAGCGGGAAAGGAGGGGGGCCCCAGAAATGATCTCCCCTGGTCCGGCAAAATCTCTCATCTGTAACCAGTCAGGTCCTGAGGGTGTCGGGTCAGGGAGGTCCAACCTGTATTTATATCTGGAAATACTCTGGATTGTTTTGGTAATGAACAACCTGAACATGGGAAAGGTCTAGATTGGACATTAGGAAAAAGCTATTTCACTAGGCGGGTGGTGAAGTACTGGAATGGGTTACCTAGGGAGGTGGTGGAATCTGCATCCCTACAGGTTTTTAAGTCTCGGCTTGACAAAGCCCTGGCTGGGTTGATTTAGTTGGGATTGGTCCTGTCTTGGGCAGGGGGCTGAACTTGATGACCTCTTACCGTCTTTTCCAGTTCTATGATTCTAACATCATAAAACTCATTTCTAGATAATAAGTGGGCCTCATCCAATGCCACAAGTCTGATTTCATCTATTTTTTCATGGTCTTAATTATAGGTGAATTTTGAAATATATAGATTTGTTTCTCCCTATTCAAATAAACTGAGTCTCACCACAATTAAAGGACTGAACTGCTGAGATTGTCAGCTTTTGTTTCCTTACAATGCCAGTCTACTTCCTTGACTAACCAACTGATCTCTGCACATGACCATAATGTGCCAGGGGCTTGTAGGAGATGGGGGATATTAGCAAGTATATCCATGAATCCAGGGGGAGGGATCCCAAAAGCTGCACATGAACCTACCTGAGGAGAACTCAGTGTGTGCTGGTTTACGTACACCAGCACTTTGGGGGCTCTACCATTCCAACCACAGTACTCAAAGAACGGTGTGTAGCAGAAGTGCCTGATACACCAAGGTCTTAGGCATCCCAATTTATTGCCCTGCTCCCTTTTATATGATCACTCACAACATTCAACTCCAAAACTGCTCTACAAGATGGATGCATACAGACATCCAGAAGAGAAGAAAGGAGTTAGTGGGAATGTAGAAAAGGGGTTTATCGGTAGTATGTCTTGATTGGAAACAAAGGAGTGACTGGAATCCCACTGTGACTCTCAGTGAGAGAACAACCCTAACTTTGTAGTTGGAGGACCTGGACTGGGTGAGTAACTCCTGACAGCAGCTGTTCTAATAAGCCATAGCAATTCATTAATATGCAATTTATCTCCAATATGATAGGACTTGTGAAAAGAAAGGATTTTCTCCTTTCATATCTCCCCCGCAAATCTGCACGCCCCCCCGCCCCATCAGCTTAAACCCCACATTTCCCCTACTCCTTGTGGAAAGACCTTTATGCCCACATATTTTTTCCGTTCTCTCATAACTTTGCTAACTCCAGACACCCAACCAGACTCTATACCGCTGGCACAAGCCTGCTACCCAAAAGAGAGACAACTGACCGCTTTTAATTGACTGTTACAATACTTACTTCAGAATTGTTTTTGCACTACTGCAGTCTTCAAATCGAATAGAGTAACCAACTTCCTGGCCCAACATCACATCCATTTCATCAGCAACTCGTTGTGCAACACTCATTGCAGCAACTCTCCTAGGCTGGGTACAAGCTACACCTCTCTTAGGTCCAGGTAATGACCGCATGTAGTCAACGCACCACTGAGGGATCTGTCAAGAAAAAATTTGCAATTTACGTACACTTTAAATCAGTGTTTCTCAACCAGTGATACGAGTACCCTTAGGGGTACTCGAGAAAAATCTGGGGGGTACGTTAACAACTGAAATTTTGAGAACTGAATTTTTGTTTTAAGTTTTACAGCGCTTTATTATTTTTGTACTTTTTACACCCAAAAATTTAATCACCCACCCAGCTACGATTACATTGTTTAAACAAATGTGTTGCAATGGTAGAAAAAATTTGCGTGTCTGAAAACTAAAGGTACTGACAGTATTTATAATTTTTTTTCCAAGAATACTTAATAAAATTTGTCTAAAAAGAGGGATAATCATGTGAATAAAAAGAATCCTAAGGAGTAAAAAAAGTTTGGACGCAAGTAGCAAAAGAGTGCATTCGGTAACATGGATAAATCTGTACTTGAATTCTTGAGTAGAAACATGCACATAAGTGCTTCAAATATGTGAAGCAAAATGACTCCACTTTGCAAGATGCCAGTAGAAATATAAGTGTGAAGCTAGCTGCTGAAGTGCCACCTCTCCAAACAGATTAAGTCTCAACATGACCTTAAAGCAGCAGGACTGCCAAGTTACAGAAGTGAGAAATATAATTAGACCGCCATTTAGAAGAGGTTTTCCTGGTAACAGCAGAATCTACTATAATGGCGTTAAATAAAGAAGCTGGGTGGACTTCAGGGATTTAGTTGGATTCAGATTAAAAACAAGATCTCTTTACATCAAGTTTACAAAGAAAGGCCTCACCAGGATCAACATGCAAGCACAAAGGTAGATGACTGTTTCACAATAAAGTAGAACTCAGTCTTCATCCCTGATGGGAATTTACAATAAATCTATGGCACCACACAGTCCATATAAAACTTAGCATCATGCGGATCAGTAAGAATCTGATGCCACTGTGGGAACCAAAATTACTGCCACCAGGAAAATGGACTTTCCTTGTAAGAAAGCCATTTCACAGATATCAAATGAATCAGGAAGAGCTTTAATTAGCTTTGTCACTGACCCACAGAAAAATCAGTCAGGGGCCCCACACAAATGAGAAGGAAAAAACCCCTCGCTTTTGTGGCCCCTGACTGAGGAGAAAGACACTCCCCACATTCTCCTCACTCGGGCTCCCCGATACTAGAGAGGCCCCCCCGTGAGCCTTGAGGGCTGGATCCAGGGAAGTCGGGGGCCACATCTGGTCCCTGGGCCTTAAGTTCCTCACCCCAGTAACAGATGGTAGAGATTTTCAAATACAGGTATTTGCACTACTGCAGTCTTCAAATCGAATAGAGTAACCAACTTCAGTATTTGTGGCCTCTGTCCAGTATTTTCTGGGGGGGGGGGTGTTTACTGGACAGAGGCCACAAATACCGGACTGTCCGGGCCAATATCGGACGCCTGGCAACCCTAAGAAAGAGACTGCTTTGGATACATTTCTGACAAGCCAAAATAACTAAATGACCATTCAATAAAGTTATTTTAGGGGAAAAACACAGATTAAGTCAAATGAATAATCTTATCAAACCACAAATTCCTATCTTTTGTTTGCTTTTGTTGGAGGTTTTTGTGCAGAGGTAGAGGAAAGGACACAGGTAGTGTTTACAGGATTTAAATGAGACTTTTCATCTACTAAAAACCTTCACTGTTTAAAAGTTTACAAAATTCATGGAAGGCCATGGTAAAACTACAATTCTTGTAATTCTTCATGGATTGACAACATACGCACAGAATTTCTATGTATTTGGCCTCAATTTTTATAAACCAAGCACAAAGCAAAGGCATCACTGGGGGCATGTTGATAGTGCTGTGCTCTGCATGAGTAGGGATGCTGGAGAGCGGGTAATAGACTACTTGACTAAAACAATGAATTCTTAGCCGTTAGTGAACTATTTTATAGTCCCCATGGGCAGGACCATCAGTCAATGCAATCCGGCCCAACTACCGGGGAGCCCCCTGGTGCCCCGTGCTGCTGCTTTGTGGGGAGGTGACATGTGGAGCCCATGCTGGGGGGGGGGGAGGGTGCTGGCTTTTAAGATGGCTCCCCCCCAGCACCAGCTCCTGCTTCCCACTCTGCTGCCTCCGATACAGAGGCAGCAAGCGGGGGGGCAGGGGAGAATGCGAGTAGTCCAGAAGATTAACCCATAAGCCTAGGCTTATGGGTTAATTGTCTGCTAGACTACTCAATCACATCCCTAATAGCAAGACCCTCTCGGGGGAGTAGCTATTATCTCCATGAGTCAATCTACACTAACAAAATTTAAGAGCATTATCCAAGTGCCAGTTACAGTTCCATAGCGAAGGTGAACTTGAGTTTTGTACTTTCAGCAAAGATTCAATCATTTATTGACAGTAGTGTCAATAAGCACATCTTGTTTAATAAACTTTAAGGGAGCATGGGAAAAGAGTTGTGAATCTTAATTTGCACTTTCCATTCTGATTATACCAACAACGGTACCTCTGTGTGCTTTCATTGCTGCTGCCGTCACCTACCAGCTCTATGTTCTTTGGGGAACTAGGATACAGTATCCAGGCTGCTTGACGCATGAAAGGCCTCTGCCCAAGCCTCTGTTTGAACCAATGTGGACCGGAAGACTTACAAAAGCAATGAAAAGGCAGGAGAAGGCACACTGAATTGCTTCAGCCAAGTGTGACAGAATTACGGAAACTCCCCTATGCACCAAAGGCAGGATAGGAAAAAATTTCTATTAGCATATAGAATGGAGAACAAAGATTCCAAGGCAAGAACTACGCTGAACACTAGGACCAGAAAAGCAGGGAAGGACATGAATGCTGGGAAATCTCTGCTCCAGGTGTTAACGAACCCATGCCTACACACATCCAGCTCAGTAGTTAGACTAACTCTATTAATAAATCCTCTACTGGTATCCAAAATACTGAAGCTACTTAATTGCATTATGAGCTCCCTAGAAGGAACACCATGCACAGCCAGGAACGATTAGTTCTTATTGTCTAGCCCGAATAAAACTTTAATACACTCCCTTAAATGCTCAGTTTACCCATAAACAAATCTAGCATTCCCCCTGAACCTTTGTTCTTTTTTCACAAAAGCTCTTAGCTATGCTCAAGTAAGGTTTCTGATGTATGAATTCAAATTCTGCATCAGTTCCTTTGGAACTTCATTTTATCCTGTGCTGGGGGTTCCGCTTGTCTCCAGCACTCCAGACCATCAGCTACCACCACCACCTGAGAGCCCTGATTAATTCAAGCTTCATGGAATGGCAAGATCCATCTCTCACTCTAGGTATATCCTTCTAACCATGATGTGTGTGATCAGTTACAGTACGCCAAACCTAGCTTTTTGTAATCAAATTTCGGTTAGATTTAATATTGCAACTGTCTTGTTGGTTTGTCTCCCCTTGAATGGTTACTACCTGGAAATAAATAACTTTCATGGTTAAGCTAGTTGCTTCCCCTCTACCCACCCACCCACGCTGAGTACTTCTGGCTTCCTAATTCACTCTGGAGCAAGGCTTCTCACACCTAAGCTAAAGATTCCTGCAGTGCCCAAAAATCTTGTGGGGTTTGTTCATCAAGCGGGTTAGTACCATATTAACAGTAAAGTAAAAGTTGGGATTGGGACTAGGGATGCGAAAGTGTAGTCGTGTATAGAGTTAACAAATGAGCCTAGGCTCATCAGTTAACATGCGTCGTTACACACAGCTCCCCTCCCATCCCATACTATTCCCTCTGCATAAGCCGGGTCCCCACATGTACTGGCTCTAGCAGAGCTGCCATCCTCCTCCACCCGATACTGCTGCCTCTGACAGAGAGGCAGCAGCACAGGGCAGCAAGTGGGAGCTGCCTGCGCCCCACATGTAACTCCTGACATTTTCAGCAATTACATGATTACTTAAATGTACTTTAACATCCCTAATACAGACATGCTGTTTAGGGTAAAAATCCCAGGTTTTTTATAATTAAATGTATTATAGGGCATCCATTTTGAAAAACAAAATGGAAAATTAGTCCCGACATTGGGTCTGACAGGTAAAGGTTTTCCTGCTTTTTTACAGCTAAGAGGTAAACAAGTTCCAATTAGAACCAGAATTACCTCAGAAGATTCTACCAATAAAGAGTTGTGCAGCAGATTCTACAGGGTTTCCCTATATGGGCAGATTCTACAGGGTTTCCCGCCATAGATTGCATAAAAGGCTGGCAGCCAAACAGCTCAGGGCTGCATATCCTAGTGGCAGGTTGTGCGGGGTTTTCCTTTTCAGGTCCTTTAGACTCCGGACCAGCCATACTGAAGACACCACATATACTACTAGAAAGCCAGCAACATTGCCAGTTACCTTCCACCTGAAGCGGGAAAGACTACGAGGGCTCTCCTCAGTGCTCCTCTCACAGCTCTCCAGGACCACAAGATCTGAGGTCCTGAACATCCATCTTGGGAACTTGATGGTTTCTATACATTTGCCTCTCATACTAACCTTATTATTCATACTCAGCCAAAAGTTTATTTTGTTCATTGGGTTCTGGGGATTGACTACTGTACTGGTTAAATTGTTTTTGAACTACTTTGGGTTACCCATTGAATTCCCTATTTTTGTAATTTTTCCCTAAATAAATTTTCTATATGTTCGGTTTACCTACAGTGAGTTCTCTCTAAAGGATTAAGGGAAGAGGAAGGCATACCACCAGTTGAGAGATGATGGCTGTCACAGAACGGACTGAGGGTCTAGTTTTGTTAGAGGACCCCCTGCAGCCTTATCTTTCTAAAATTATTTAGCCACCTAAATGCTGAACGTAGGAGCATTTAAGGATGACAGCTTGGAAGTGCTGTTCAACCCAGGCTATTGAGTCCAGTGGCATAAGGTGTCAGCTTGGGACTGCTGATTAATCTGTTCCTCTCAGACATACTCTTGTTAATATGTGTGCACATGTTCATCTGATTTAGGGAGGGAAGAACCAAGCCCTGGGTAAGCTAGGCCCTGCAGGATTGCTCCATTGGGAGGAAACTTGCAGAATGGAGCAGCAGAACTTTGTGTGAGAACACAAGTAGTATACTGATACGACTGTACTGCTCCCCCACAAAAGAGGGGATTGTACTGCCACAAGCAGCACACTGATAGGAATGCAAACCCTCCCCCATCAAAAAAGAGTAACCCAAATAAATGAGCAGGAAGCAAAGATATTCTGATAACACTGCTGTAACACTGCTGAAATTGCAGCCTTGAAGGGTTCTCTGTCTCATGGAATGCCTGAGCCAAATAAGGAGGAGAAAGAAGAGAACTTGGAATGACATTTTCAATGACATTCTGCAAGCCTCTGCTTTATCAACAAGGCAAGCAGAGGGCCTGGAAGGTGAACACTGAAGACAGA
This sequence comes from Pelochelys cantorii, assembly GCA_032595735.1. Classification (NCBI taxonomy): domain Eukaryota; kingdom Metazoa; phylum Chordata; order Testudines; family Trionychidae; genus Pelochelys; species Pelochelys cantorii. The sequence goes on from CM064331.1 coordinate 34,608,118, forward strand.
CAGGAGAAGGAAAGAGTGGAGAGGAGAACACACCAAGAGCACGAGCAGGAAAAGGAGTCCCAGGATATAACAGGAGTTCTCCACTGCACCAGCAAACACACACACTAAAAATTGTGCATCTACAAGTTAAACAATCATAGGCTCACTTCCCACTGCAATCCATGGACAACTTCATTACAGCAACTACCTACACCTCTTCCTGAACATTCCCCAAGGCCGCAAACTTAGCCCTACCACTCCTCACTGGGAGAAATTTAAGGATAAAGAGGTTTTAAATACACTCATCTATGAATGCCACAGTTGCTGTAAAAGTAGGTAAAATGGACATAAATGCTCTTTCCACTTAAGCTCTGTTCTGTTAAATTAAGTTAAATGTATTTGCCTTTAAATCACAGATTCTTTGCACTAGTTTTGTTACTTTTGGCATGTGCTGTAAGTATCATTGTGGCTCCCGGGGCTTCTAAAGTGGAGTAGCCCTGCTATAGTGTGACCCACAACTCATAGGATCAGTGACAAAACTGTTATCAAATGTACAGCAAGCACTGCAAAATTAATAGGTTAACTGAGTGTTGTATTCATAGATGTACACAAAGCACCAAAACAGCAGGGCCAGGTAAAGCATAGTATATCATAATGCATTACTGTGACCCACTGTTGAAGTGCTCTTTTTATAGACTTCAAGATGCATAGCTTCAAATTGAGCTCTTCTAAGAATCCTTGTGTCTGGCTGCTCAAATTCAGAAGACGTGCGTTCCACCTCTATCACTGCAGCAACTTTTCCACATTTCCTTCAGATACTATGCAGGAAAGAGAAGGCATCAATAACCACTGAGATCCAATCTTGTGATTAAACAATGCCAACATCCCTTCCATTTACTAAAAGCATATTCAACTGTAATTCTGTACTTGCTGAGCCAGTACTGCATTTTTCCTTGATGCAGTTGCAGTGTTGGGTGTGCAGGTTCACGAGCCAGTGAGCCTGGGGCAGGCTAGCTCCCCCAGGATCACTACTAGGATTTCAACATTTCCAATAAAGTTCCTGCCTGTAGCTTTCTGAAAAGTCTTAAATGTGTGAGCATCATGTCCCTTGCTGACCAGCCAACATTAATATCAGTGAAGTTGACCCAGTGAGCCATCAATGCTTGCATAAAAATAGCCCTTTCTAATGGTGTACTCTGTGACAAGATGGTCTGGTACCACAATAGAGATGCGTGTGCCGTCTGTTACTCCACTGTAGTTCAGAAACCCCACTGCTGCAAATCCATTCACTGTATCATGTACATTGCCAGAAATCACAAGTCCATGGCAGGAAACAATTAACAGCCTTATACACTTGGGTGACAAAAGCCCATGCAGTGGATTTTCCTACTCCAAAATGATTTTGCCTGAGCAGTAATGATCCAGCATTCTAAATCTCCATGGTGACACTGCCACTCCCTTGTCCATTGTGAGCGCAGCTCTCACTTTGTGATCCTGGCACTGGAAAGCATGGGGGCACTCAGCACACATACCCAGAAACGTGGCCATGCACATCCAAAAGTTTTACAGCCACTGATCATCATCCCAAAACTGAATTAGCATGCAATCCCATCAGTCAAGTATTCACTTCTTGGGCCCAGAGGCAGCAACCATTGCAGGTGCTCTGAACACATTGCCAACCCCCACTTGGTTCTCGATCTCGATCTCTCTCTCTCTCGATCTCTCTCTCAATAAATAAATAAATAAATAAAACTGTCCGCCAAGAAATCATGTTCCCTGTTGATTTAGTTCTTCTGTAGCTCAGCAAATATTGAAGGATTATCTGTTCTGTACTTGAAAGGCTTATGACAACAGAGCAGAGCTATACAGGCTCCATGTTTCCATCAGAAACGGCAGAGAGCAAGGATGGCCGAGCAGGTTCATGGGATTTTTTAAAAGAGCATAAAAAATGATATACAGATGTCATTATGGATTGGAAACAATTTCAAGCTGGAAAGTTGATCCCTCGTACCCATTCACCCCTGTGTGACTGATTTCTGCCCCACTTTGCATTTCCAAAAATTACCAAAATACAGTATGCTAGACAGTGGCATGTTTCACAAAGGGATATTACCAAAATACAGTGTGCTGACACAGTGCACAAAGCACTGACACACGGAGACAAGCATGCACATGCACAACAATGGTGGCTTTATGCCAATTTAGCTTGTATCAACCAAAATTTGTAGTGTGCAAATGGCTTAAGACCTAGCCTACTAAGTCCCAGTCAGTTCTGAAAATTTTACTCCACATGACCCACACTAACCAAAAACACTGGAGGTTTAAGCCATTCATTTGACAGATACGAGCCATCTTATACCACTACTGATGAATTTTCAGAGACTGCAGCTTTTATCCTTGATGGACTTTCATACATTCAAGCGACTGATTTCATTTATGGAGTTCTGAGAATACCAGTTTCTTTTTCAAAGGCTTTTTATATTCAGAGTTGCCTCAGACAACCGATTTCACAAAGTGCTGTCTTCAGCTGAAGTACTTCTTTAAAAAATGATGCAATACCATTGAGGTATGTTAGCATGCTTTCTTTCACTGACAAACAAATGGCTCCAAGAATCGCAGCGAGGGGGCATCTTGTACTTATGTTCTCAATGTTTTCCCAGAGTTTTACATTTTAATTTTGACTAATATATGCTATAAGTTACAGGTTGGACCTCTCTGGTCCGGCACCGCTGGGACCCCAGTGGTCCCAAACCACTTAGTTTGATGGACCAAGGGAGATCAAGGCTTCTCTCTGTGCTGCAGGAGACCCCAGAGCCTGGCCTTCCCTCCCTGCTGCTGGCCCCATGCCAGGGCTCCCAGGGTCAGGCTCCTTGGGCTGCGATTCCCCCAAGCCACCACCAGCCCCTCTATGTTGGGGTTCCTGACCAGGGATTCCTCCCCACCAGCACCAGCCCTGCTGCCACCGGGATTCCCAACCAGGACCGGGGATTCCTTTCAGCCACCACAGGGGCTTCCCAGGGTGGAACTTCCCACCAAGTGCAGGACCAGCCCCTGCCAGCCTATCTGGGGCTCCCCAGCACCCACAGGACCCCCCAGCCGACTCACTCCCCTCACCTCTGGGGCTCTCTTATGCAGCAACATCCGTGGTCCTTCCTTCCAGACCATGGATGATGCCGGACAAGAGAGTCCCAGATTTGGGAGGTTCAACCTGTAGTTCAATCCACTTACATTTTTAATTTTTTTTGTCTTCATGAATTTATTGTTCTACCTGTACAGGGAGATTTATGTATACAATTCAATAGAGGACTTTTCTACATCAACCCCCTTAGCAGAAACCAAGTTTTATATCATACTGATGGGGGGGCCACTCCAAGATTTTGAGTAAATGGTCAAGAGCTGGACTTGTCTATGGAAGGAGTGTGGGGTCGGAGACCGAGGTTGGGTGCAGAAAGGAGCCCAGAGTAGGTCACGAGAAGGTGTGGGGTCTGAGAGAGAGTTTGGGTGAAGGAGGAAGTTGTGACCTGGGGCAGGTGAGTGGGATGTATGATCCAGGATGAGGTATGGGTACAGGAGAGGATTCTGTCCTGAGGGCGGGGGAGGGAGTTTTGTCCTGTAGTGTGCGGTAGGGAGTTGGGGCACAGGAGAGGTCAGGATGCCAGAGACAGGCTCTGGCCAGGAGGGACTTACCTCCAGGCCAGGAGCACTCTCAGACAGACTCTTTTCCTGCCAGCAGCTCCAGACCACTCAAAGTGGCTGGCTGTTCCAAGTGGCACTCTGCACTGGGGGTTTGTGGGGCAGAGGGCCAGAGACTTCACACAGTGCTCCCCCAGAAAAATCTCTTAGCTCCTACTGGTCAATCCCACCCCCACCCCATGCACGCAGAGAGCCAGAAGGAGCAGCCAGCCACTTTCAGTGGTGCTGCTCTGTGCTACGGGTCTGAAGCACAGATTAAAAGGACTGGCAGGCCAGATTTAGCCCGTACGTTGTCCACCCCTGCATTAGTTATATAGAAGTATTCATATCTATATCCAAACCAGCAATTCTGTGACCCCTCCTTAACAAATACAATTCTGCATACCACTTCCAACGTCTTGCTTATTTTGTAAGTCCCTGAGTCTTTTGTGGGTTAGCAGGGGACCATTAGATCTAAATATCACACTGTTCATTGCACCAGTGGCTTTGGAAAGCTATATATTCAGTACAAGTCTAACCCAGGGAGTCTTCCACCTTGGATACAGAAGGACATCCCAATGTCCTCTAAACGAGCCAGCAACCTACAGAAGAGTATAACAAGAACTAGGGATGTAAGCGACTAATCGATTATCCGAAAGCAAAAGTTATCAGATAGTCGACACACTAGTCGCCCTCCCTCTTGCTGCTTCTATCAGAAAGAAGGGAGGGGGGGAGGGCAGGAAGAGCAGGTGCTGGGGGGGCCAGTTCCCCCCAGCTCTATGGGAGGGGTCAGGGGCACAGCAGCGCAGCAGTGTTCCACCCATTCTTCGTCATCTATTCCAGACAACCAGAGCAGCCCCCGCCCATGACGTGTCCAGGCCCGCCATGGATAGGGCCAGACTGAAGCACACCCTGCCTGTGGCCCCTCCACCTGCCCCCCAGACTCAACTGGTTACATCCCTATTAATTTAGCTGGACTAGCATCTTAGAGATCAATGTTTTAGTTATTAACCAAATGAAAAGTTCATTAAATAAGTATTGTTCAAGAGGATAAAGCTTGTGATATGTTACTAAGACACTGATATAAAATTTCTAACAATACTAAACAATTTATCATAGTAAAAATTGATTTAAACACTCCAGCCTATACCAAAATCTTCAACTTTAAGCATGAAGCATCAAGTGAACAACAACTTACCTGTGTCGTTTTACCAGACCCCGTCTCTCCAACCAGTACAAAAGACTGGTTCCTAATCAGGATATCTGTAAACCTATCCTTATACTCCCAGACAGGGAGCTGAAGCCGCTTTTTTAAGATTTCATAGTATCGAGGTGTATGTGGTAGGTTTGTGAATGGATTGATACCCTGTGGAAGTATTGCTGGTTTTAAAGGTGGCAGTCCACCACCAATAAGAAGCATAGAATTAGAGGAAGGACGCAAATCTTTTTCCTTGTCTCTTTCTCTGTCACGATCTCTCTCTCTGTCACGATCCCTGTCACGGTCTTTAGAACGATCATCACGATCCCGGTCACGATCTCGATCCTTCCTAAAAGGATTTCCAGAACACAGCAAAAACACAGAATGTTTAAATACACACACAAGACAGGATATATAGCTATGAATGCAGGAAATGTTAACAGAACTAGATAAAAATGAAGAGTTTATGAAGAAATTAAGTTAATGATTCATTGTGATATACGTTATGCAGCTCATGCAATGTGAGTGCATAGAAAATACTTTGCAGTTTTACAAGCAGCTTCAGTAAGGGTACGTCTACACTAGCCCCCTAGATCCACCTAGGGAGGCTAATGAAGGTGACCGAAATTACAAATCAAGCCCGGGATTTAAATATCCTGCGCTTGATTTGCATGTTCCCGGCTGGTCGCCATTTTAGAAATTGACTAGCCCGAAGTAACAGCCCGCGTCTACACGTGGCAGTGAAACGGGATTCCGGAATAAAGCCCTAAATGGAATTAGGTGGTATTCATCGTGGAATGAGGTTTACCACCTAATTCGATTTAGAGGCTTTATTCCAGAATCCCGTTTCACTGCCGCGTGTAGTTACTTCGGGCTAGTCAATTTCTAAAATGGCGACCGGCCAGGAACATGCAAATCAAGCGCGGGATATGTAAATCCCGGGCTTGATTTGCAATTTCGGTCGCCTTCATTAGCCTAGGGGGCTAGTGTAAACGTACCCTGAGTGTATTACAGAGAAGGAAAAATATCATGGTTCACTAATGTCATTACACAGATCGAATTTTGTGTCTGATGTGTATGCCATGTTAGTTCTGCAAAAATTACAAAAATATTGCTCTTTAATGCTGTCATGTACCTTTAAGAGCAGGTTAAGTCAGAAGTGACTACAAAAATAGCATCATCTTAACCCATTACATGTAAAAATATATAAAGAAAGCCTGGGTTTTTGATCTCTTCTTACTTTTCTAACAGCTTTCTCTCATTCCTTTTATTGATAACACTACAGAACCACTTAAAGTTATGGGAGGAAGCTGAATTCTATTCTTAATCATGTGCAGTAGCAAAACGGTACCAACTGCTCAAATCTGTTATCAAAGATAATGATGCATGAACCAGAAAGAATATAGTCTGATTCTCAAATTCCATGAAGGTTTTGTAGCTCTAGCAATCAGAAAAATCCCCTTTATACTTAAACAGAGCAAATTTGACAACGTTAAGTCACTTAGACTCAAAAATGAATCCCAAGACTTTCAAGACTAACTGCATTTACAAAGGAGTTAACCCTCTCCACTCTATCCCAAAATCTAGTTATAAACGAATCTCAAAGATAGAATGCATCCTTAAATGTTCTTGATTATAGAACAGTGATCTAGTAGCATGAGTCCTCCTGTGGAAAATAAATAATTAAGCTTCTCAGTAATAGTCGTAGAGAAACCAGCGTGAAAGCTTTTTTTAAGACACAGAAACTAAGGTACAAAACATAAGACGGCATATCAAATTTGGGGCCTGAACTGTAGGATAAATTTCTTTCAAATTAAGGGAGAAACTACAAAATTAAAATAACATGAATTAATGCTAATGAGGCAGGAGGGAATATTCAGATCAAATAGCTGGAGTAAACTCAATCCATGTTTTAGTTTTACAAGTTGCCTTCAAGTGGGTATCAAATTTAATTTGGCCTTGGGTTTAGACTTCTAAGAACAAGGACTGTAGACCAATAAAAATGTTTCCCCTAATTTCCCTCCCCAATTCCTGAGAAATAGTTTTCTGGAGGGGATGTGGTCAATTTACAATCTAGCCATTCTCCTTTCATTGGGAGTGAGGGGGGGACTAGTTTTATATATTACACCAGGCCTTGAATCATACTGGCATTGTTGGGATTTTGCAGCCACCGGGCGCCTGTGGGGCCCATTTAACCATGTACGTCCATCAGTTATACTGTTGGTATTTCCTAACTATTTTTACATCCCTAATCTACACTAGGTAACTATACTGACATAGGTTCTGCAGTATAGACATGAACTCAAAATTATACAGCACTGATTCAGTTAGTTTCAGTTGAAGCTGCAGGTATTCAATGCTTTTTAAAATTAAGCCCTAGGTCTAAAGCCAAGCACCTAAAACCAGAGGATAATTTTGAGAATCTGACCCTCTGAAAAATTAGCTATAGTTGGATGTACTATACTTGTTCCTAGAAAATATTTACTGTACCAGTACACAGTTTAGTACCTCAAGGTAACAGCACTGTCTCTTGCTGCAAAAGAGGTAATTTATCCATTTCTCAGAAAAGTTGTAAATAAGGTATTTAATTAAAACACTTTAAATAGGAACTGTGTCTTTTACAAATCTTTATTTTAATCTAAAAGTACCCCAACTTTTTCTCTGGAATTTCCACAATATGCTGTTGATACAAATCAAATTGCCTCAAAACAGTTCAGTGGTCAGATATAGCAACTACAACAACAATTGTTATACTTACATATGTAAAAAGCCAAGAATTATTAGTGACTTTTTGACTTGAAAGCTGAAGATTCCCTCTACTTCATGTACTTTGAATTTCAATTTGCAAATTTCAAATGATGCAACAAAAATAATCCTAATATTCTCACCTAAAAGTGAAAGGCCAACTGATATCTTCAGGAACACTTTTATTCTCCCTTTCAATTGGGGGGGGGGGGGGGCAACAGAAACTCTTCATACAGGGTACCAGGCTGCCTCATATTATTCAGGAGAATTGCAAGAATATGCAGAGTTCCTGAAGAGAGTTTGTGGTCAATTACTTTCCCCCACAGCATCTTATATGCATCTCAGGCTGCTGCTGGCCATTCCTCCTTTTAAGAAAATAAATGAATAGGTACAGGAGTGTCTACCTGTACCGTTGTATTTTTTTTATAACCAGCTTAAGTTAGCATGTAGTAGCTTTATATTTTGCACATTCTAGGATGAAGATTGTTTTAAAAAGTAGCTGTGCAACCAAGCAAAGGCCAATAATCCTTGTTCTTATGAGAAAAGGCCCACAAAAGCTCTAATTTACTGTATCTTAATCCTCCATTAATTGTATGATTCCCGAGGTGACCAGCAAGAATCTGACACCATTAATATGTTGTTTAATTTGTCTTTTAGAAGAGATCTAAAATCTACAATACTTTGTATCATCATTACCCTCCCTCTCCCTCTCTAGTGCCTCTGGTTGTTTGTTTCAAAAATTTGTTCCATTTTATCTTAATTCATGCACTAAACCTGAAATGAGCTTTCAGAAGATGCCTCAGGGCCTTGGATTATAACTTTTATCCAGCACCTGTTTCATGCTATCCTTCTGACCAACACCATCATAATGAGAATTATGTGACTGAAGCCCCTGTGTACTTATACAATAGCATAATATAAAAAAAGCTTAAAACCTAATTTTTAAAATGAAAGCTTACATTTTACGGAAACTGATGTTTTCTTATGTCTTCACACTAGCTAGTTACTTAGTTACAACTGGAAAGACATTTGTTTTCAGGGTTTAAAGCAATGTATTCAGTTGTGGAGGAAGGGAAGTCCATTGGGATGCTGCAGAAGTGGCTAGGACTTAAAAATAGATATTTGATTGGAGGGAGAGTTTGAAAGAAGGAGGTGGTCCCTTGACAATGAAAAGCTTTCAATAAGCCTACTCCTAGGATCAGACTTATTAATGAGACCACATTCAGCAGCATGAGATAGGGTAATTTTTTTCTAAATAAAGACTATGAGCCCTCATGCTTAAAGCATATACCAGTCACCAACGGACATGAATTAGGATGAAATTCTCCCTAAAGGAAAAGGCACTATTCTGTAAATGTCTACTTTGACATTTCTTGCCTCTGTCTCAAGCTTTCATGACTAACTTTCACAGATGGAATACTGGATTAGACAGACCAATGATTTGAGCTAGCATGGCAATTCCCATGAATATGTGGTCATTTTCAATCATTCCATTTAACTTTAACTGTTGTCCACACACCAACAAGAAAAATCTTTAGAATGATGTTTTTTATTTCGGAATGTAAGTGCTTCAACCCAAAGGTAAACTAACTTAACTACACTCAAATTTTTTGTTGTTCTTCAACATCCATACTCCCCCATCAATTTTCAGTGCAAGCTAAAAACAAAAATAAATTATATGTAATTAAATTCACCCCGGGTCACCCACCATTGCTTCCTGCGTTTGTGATTTTAAGGTTATATTTATAAATGCTTTCCCACTCTTTCTGTGCACCTCTAGAAAAATCTCACACAAAGAAGAGTGATTGATAACAGGGGGAACAATGAAACTCACTAGGCATAAAATGCATATAGAGGCCGACAGAGAACATACACAAAAGAATACCTTTGCCGTCCCCCTTCACCTCACCCCCGCCAACTTCAACAATCTAACTTATCTGTAGACAGCAACTCGAAAAGCTGCAGTCAGAAGTTACCGAGATCACTCTAATTTACTGAAGGAAGATGGTCGGCCTAGGGCCGAACGCTATGATCTGGTTCAGGCCTCGTCGGAATCTTAAAAAAAAACACTAGAAATACTGATCCCTGCTCAGCGCTGCCCTGGGAATCGGGTTCACGGGACTATTCTCGCCCGGGATGAGGGGCTGCGGCGCGAGCTCAGTGACCCGAGGAGTCGGGTAACGGGAGAACGGATGGGGTTACCAATTGCACGGATACACGGCACATCTCGGCTGCTAATTGGAGCCTACCCCGGCAAGATTGCGGATTCCTGTGCGGAAAGGCGCAGGGGCCGGTTCCCTGCCACTCTCACGCAGCTCGCCCGGTACCCGCTGCCTCCACTACGTCCCCTGCCCCGCACCGGAGCTCCCGGCTTTTAAATGGGATGGACGGAGCCCTTCCAAGACGCTAGAAAGCCGCCGGGCTCTTGCGCCGCCCCTCCCCCCACAAGCGAGACGAGGAGACGCGCCTGCCTAGCGCTTTCGCCATGGGGCGTGCGTGCCGCGCCCAGCCGGCTCCGAGCCCCGCCGGTCCCCCCACAGCGCCTCGGCCAGGCCCAGCACGGCAGGGAGCGAGTCTGCCGCCGAGGCACAAAGTGGATTAGGCAGGAACCGCTCCAAGAGGGAGACAGACCAGCCCCCGCCCCCGCCCCCAGGCCGCGCGGCCAGGCCCGGGCCCTAGCCCCGGCTCCCCTCACCCGTCAGCCGTAGCGCGCTTCTTGCTGGAGGTGTAGTCGTCCCCCAGGTCTAGGCGGTGGCGCTTGGACATGGTGCCGCTGGCGGCGGGGACTCCGGGCGCGGATGGGTGCTACGGCTCCGCGCTCTCCGCTCCTCGAGCAGCAGCAGCGGCGGCAGCGCCGCGAGGCCAGGAACAGCAACTAAAATGGCGGCCGGAAGGAAGCCTCGATCCGCGCGAGACACTGAGCGAGCCACTTCGAAAGGGGGAGGAGGTGCAACCACGCCGAGTCCGGCTGGGAACCTTCCCCCGCGCGCCTCGGTCCGGCCAGCGGATCGCCCCCCTAGAATTCTATTGCCATCCAGGGACAGGGCCAGAGTCACGGCGTGAGGCGGTGCCAGCGGGAAAAGGGGATGTGGCCGGAGCCGGAAAGAGCTAGTGCTGGGCATGGGCCAACCTGGGCGCTGGGCACTGCTCTGGGCCGTAGCAGGAGCAGTTCCCCTCACCCCAGGGAGGTGGTGCTCTGAGTTGGAACCAGATTGAGACTGTGGCTCGCCCACCTGTAGCGTTTCCAGGTGCAGACAGATTGCTTATAAGAGCACAACTAGGCCTGGGATGCATCTCAATTGCCCCATGCTTTTAGCACCTTCCTGCAGACTGTGTTGTTTCAGTGTCATTGCTTTAGTGACATGGCTTTTTGACTTGCTGTAATGGCTGCCTTAGCCTTGCTCCATAAAGACCTAGTGCAATGGACTTGTTACATGTGTCCATCATAACTGTACACATCATGGAACTTTAAATCTTTGTAGGATTGGGGCCATAACAACCTGCCCTTCAGCAACACTAGCTCAGAGTAACTGGTTTGTGCGTACACAGATTTATCATGCTAGGTGTTTCAACTGATGTCAGAGCAGGACAGACACCAGAACTCACCACGGTGTGAAGTATCAGAGAGACCCATCCCAAAAGTTAGGAACACAAATATATCTTTTAAGGCCTCATAAAAGAAAGACAGATCCTTCCAGAAGGATGGTAGTGTTGGAAGGGAACTGACAAACTCATGAGATCTGAATTCAGTTCCTGGTTCTGCCACTTTCTTGTGATTAGTTGTCTTGTCTCATCTATTTAAGACTTTAACAAGTAATATCTACATAAGCTATGGTTTGACTTTAAACCACTATTATTATACAGCTGTAACTTCCCATGCAGACACTCATAACATGTTTTTGTTTAAGCTAAACAAAAACAAAAAGCCGTCTTATTTCCAGAATAAGAATGTCCAAACAGGAAGTTATACCAACATAACTGTACTGGTACAACTTTTTCCAGGAGACAAGTCCTCAGAGCATAAGTTCTGCAGGACAGGAATTGTCTTCTGCATGTATCTATGAGGGATATGAAAGATTTACTGGTTCCAGTTAACCCATGGGGGCTGGAGAAGCTCCACTCATCGCAGGCACGTGACTGCTCCAGCCCCATATGGCATGCTTGAAGACAAGGGCTGCTCTGGCTGCCCAAAGCAGCTCCTGTGCACAGTGGGGCCTGGATGCATCGCAGGTAGGGGCTGCTCCGGCCGGGCTGAATCCTGCAATGGGGGGGAGGAGCTGCTCCAGCCCAGCCACAGCCTCCCGACCATTCCTCCTTTAATCAGTTAACCGGTTAAACATCACATTTAATCGGTTAACCAGTTAAATAGGATTTTACTTTCTCAGTTTCTACAGTATGTAAAACAGCCAGACCCATATCTCAGTTGGGCAGGGGTCCAGGTTCTACTGTAATACAAATAATAGTCATCTTTTTATTTGGCACTCCTAAAGGTCTGTTAGGCTTTAATTTGGAAAGACTGGATTTTGAGCTTTGTAGTAGCTAGGCAGGAATGAGCATCGAGGCAATACTTTAAATTTATACACAACATTGGGATATCTATTTCATGTATCTTGGTAATGTAGCCTTATATGGGCATGGCTCTATGCCAAATTTTGACCCGGTAAAGGCCATTTTAGCATTATCATTATTTATTTATGTTGTGGTAGCACATAAATATCCCAACCCCATTGTGCTATGCACTAAATAAACAAATAATAAATATGCAGTCCCAGTCCAAAGAGTTTACTCTCTAATGCCTTGATTCTGCAAACATGTGTGCATCTGCAAGTAATCCCATGTCTTCAAATGGACTACTCAGAATGGTAAAGCTGAGCACATTCATTAGTGTCTCCAGGATCAATGTCTAAATATAAGATGAAAAACAACAGGTAGCAAGAGCAATCAGATGGGGAAGCACAAAGTAATAATGGGACAAAACTGACCAATGAAAAGCATCTTGCCACAAGCCTGAGAGATGCAATACAGAACCACAGAGTTAGGTACACCAGAGTTACAAATTGACTAGTCAATAACACACCTCATTTGGAACAAGAAGGATGCAATCAGACAAACACACACACAACGCAAATACAGTACAGTACTATATTAAATGTAAGCTATTAAAAAAGGGAAAGCAGCATTTTTCTTGATCATGGTAAAATTTCAAAGTGTATTAAGTCAAAGTTCAGTTGTGAACTTTTGAAAGAACAATCATCATGTTTTGTTCAGTTATGAACAACCTCTGTTGCTGAGCTCAGAAGTTTTGTTGTACATATGCACAAAATGGAACAGTATTCATACTGTTATCAAAAGATTTGAAACCAATTATATTAAGTCAATGAGCTTGCCTAAAACCACTGCTTTTAATTAAAAACCTTTTATCCTTAATTTATCTATTCCAGTAATTAAGGTTGTGGTCTGCCCTAAAGGAATTTCCAGGAAAAGCCAGTCCCTTGCAAGGACACGGATACAGCATTCCGATGAAGAATATCGCAAACAAGAATAATATTTATTTAGAAATGAGTGGTTACAGCATAAGAGTAGAGATATAGATAATAGGGTTACAGTTAAAAAGAGAATGAAGCGGCACAGCAAATAAAGACACCGCTACAATAACACCTTCAATTCTAACAAAACATGTAGATGGTATCATGAGCTTTCGTGGGCACAACCCACTTCTTCAGATATCATCTGAAGAAGTGGGTTGTGCCCACGAAAGCTCATGATACCATGTACATATTTTTTGGTCTTTAAGATGCTACTAGAGTTTTTGTTGTTTTTTAAGTTTTTCCTGTTACAGACTAACTCGGCTGCCCCTCTGAAACTTTCACTCCTATAACTTACAACAATATAAACCCTCACTTAATGCTCTCTACCTTATAACAATGTAACAATATATGAATTAAATATTCAACATTAAATACTTAAAACTAAGTGTCACGTCAGTGCTGGCCTGACATTTATTAAATGGACAGGGAAAGATCTCACTCAGACCACAGTCACTTTATTTACAAACGAAGGCAATATGCTTTAGGATGTTAAATGGACAACGCTTTTAACTTACAGAGGATTTTTAAGATTCCTTCTGAGACAATTTAAAGGTCCTTCTGCTCTGTCACAAACTTTGAGAGCACTGTCCAATGGCTGCAGACTGCTGTAATCTCTGCAGTTGTCTCTTTATTGGGTGCCGATCTGCTCCTCTGGTAAATCAGCCTATCCGGTAGCAAATACAGAAGCCTGCTTGGTTGCTGCTGTGGTGGATACTATGAGGGCCTTCTGCTGACTGGGTGGTAGAAGCAGCCATTGTCTGGTGCAAACGGTTGCTACTGCTTTTGTAGTAGTTGCTTTTTTCAAGCAACTCTTTCTTTGCAGGGTTCTGATGTTGCTTCTTAGCTGGTTTCTTTTATGCAATCATCTTCTGACAGGTGTCCAGCACTGTTCTGCTCTATGAGATTTTGCTGAGCCAGCCCCACCGGAAGTGATGCAATACTGTACCTTGATTGCATCACCTGGTAATGATGTGATCTTATCACCCATTTGCATCATCCTTATACATTTCTATGGTTTTCCATATATTCCTATGGGGTTTTTCTTAGCTGTTCTGTTGATGACTTTAGCTACTTCCTGTCATTCCCTTGAGAAAGTTGAATTTACCATTGCATCACAGGAAGTAAAATGATTACATCATAAGCAATGGGTCCCTATGTCTTTTAGAAATGAAATCTTCCACTATATTACAGCACCCTTTGGCAGTGGCACTGATACAGTTTTTGGAGGAGAGGTGCTGAGTTCCCCCTCCTCTTACTCCTTTCTGCACCACTCACCACTCTGCATGCAGGGCTGGGAGTGGAACCCCTGGGAACAGCAGCTGAAGGGGTCCTGAGGGTGGCAGTGGAGCCCCTGGACAGCAGTGGACCTGGTGCACAGGACCCTGGGCAGCAGTGGTGTGGGGGTGGCAACAGGATCATCAGGTACAAAACCTGGAGATGCTGCAGCACCTCACCCCACCCCTACTTCCTGCTATTATGCCTGTATATGCCATTAACTGGATTTTCTGTTAATTAATTTCTGTTTACTTAAAGCATTATTCCAAAACTAATTACTAGCAGACCAAAGGGTCCTCACACTACCACCATTCATATTATATTCAATTAATTCAATTATAATTTCTTTGATTTTAAACTCCTTCCTTAGCCTTTTCTGCAAACTTTTAATTTAAAGTGTTATAAGGCATTTTAGGCAACTGACGCACAATCTCTCATCATAATATTGATCTTTCTAAAATAAGTTGTGAGCTGAGAAAGTCTTTTTAAATTTTTTTCTACGTGCATCTGTATTAATAAAATACATAGATTAATGAAACTGAAGGAATACGTATGATTTGTTTCACCATTTCTTCTTTCTTAATCTGTATTAGTAAAAAACTAAAGAGTAGTGAAACTGAAGGAATATTTATGCTTTGTTGCACTGTCTTTTTCTTAGAATCATAGAACCATAGAGCTGAAAGAGACCTCAGGAGGTCATCAAGTCCAGCCCCCTGCTCTAGGCAGGACCAATCCCAACTAAATCAACCCAGCCAGGGCTTTGTCAAGCCGAGACTTAAAAATCTCTAGGGATGGAGACTCCACTACTTCCCTAGGTAACCCATTCCAGTGCTTTACTACCCTCCTAGTGAAATAGTTTTTCCTAATATCCAACCTGGACCTCTCCCACCCCAACTTGAGACCACTGCTCCTTGTTCTGCCATCCGTCACTACTGTGAACAGCCCTTCTCCATCCTCTTTGGAACCTCCCTTCAGGAAGTTGAAGGCTGTTATCAAATCCCCCCTCACTCTTCGCTTCTGCAGACTAAACAGACCCAACTCCCTCAGCCTCTCCTCATAGGTCACATGCTCCAGCCCCCTAATCATTTCGGTTGCCCTCTGCTGGACCCTCTCCAATGCATCCACATCCTTTTTGTACTGAACTGGACACAATACTCCAGATGTGGCCTCACCAGAGCCAAATAAAGGGGAATAATGACATCTCTGGATCTGCTAGCAATGCTCCTCTTAATGCAACCTAATATGCCATTAGCCTTCTCGGCTACAAGGGCACACTGTTGACTCATATCCAGCTTCTCATCCACTGTAACCAGGTCCTTTTCTGCAGAACTACTACTTAGCTGGCTGGTCCCCAGCCAGTAACAATGCTTGGGATTCTTCCGTCCCAAGTGCAGGACTCTGCATTTGTCCTTGTTGAACCTCATCAGATTTCTTGTGGCCTAATCCTCCAATTTCTCTAAGTCACTCTGGACCCTATCTCTGCCCTCAAGTATATCTAGCTCTCCCCCTAGCTTAGTGTCATCTGCAAACTTGCTGAGGGTGCAATCCGTCCCCTAATCCAGGTCATTAATAAAGATATTGAACAAAACCAGTCCTAGAACTGAACCTTGGGGCACTCCGCTAGAAACCGACCGCCATCCTGACATCGAGCCGTTGATCACTACCTGCTGGGCCCGGCCTTCTAGCCAGCTTTCTATCCATCTTACCGTCCATTTATCCAATCCACAATCCCTTAACTTGCTGGCAAGAATATTGTGGGAGACCGTATCAAAAGCCTTGCTAAAGTCAAGATATATCACATCCACTGACTTTCCCATGTCCACAGAGCCAGTTACCTCATCATAGAAGCTAATCAGATTGATCAGGCATGACTTGCCCTTTGTGAATCCATGCTGACTATTCCTAATCACTTTCCTCTCTTCCAAGTGCCTCAAAATAGATTCCTTAAGGATCCCTTCCATGATTTTTCCAGGAACCGAGGTAAGACTGACCGGCCTATAGTTCCCTGGATCATCCTTCTTCCCTTTTTTGAAGATGGGCACTACATTTGCCTTTTTCCAATCATCCGGGATCTCTCCCAATCTCCACGATTTTTCAAAGATAATGGCCAAAGGCTCCTCAATGACATTTGCCAACTCCCTCAGAACCCTCAGATGCATTAAGTCCGGACCCATGGATTTGTGTACGTTTAGCTTCTCTAAATAGTTCCTAACCTGTTCTTTACCCACCAAGGGCTGTCCATCTTCATCCCATTTTGAGTCACTTAGCGCATTAGTCCAGGAGCCGACCTTGTCTGTGAATACAGAGGCAAAGAAAGCATTGAGTACTTCAGCTTTCCCCACATCATCTGTCACTAGGTTTCCTCCTTTATCCAGTAGGGGCCCCACACCCTCTCTGATCACCTTCTTCTTGTTAACATGCCTGTAGAAACCTTTCTTGTTATCCTTCACATCCTTTGCCAGTCGCGATTTGAATTGCGCTTTCACCTTCCTGATAACCCCCCGGCATTCTCGAGCTATACATTTAAACCCCTCCCTGGTCATTTGTCCAAGTTTCCACTTTTTGTAAGCTTCCTTTTTGTGCTTAAGTTTACCAAGAATTTCCCCTGTAAGCCAATCAGGTCTCCTACCATGTTTGCCTCTCTTGCTACGCATCGGGATGGTTTCTTTCTGTGCCTTCAATAAGGCTTCTTTAAAATACTGCCAGCTCTCCTGGACTCCTTTCCCCTTCATGTTAGCATCCCAGGGGATTCTGCCCATCAGGTGTCTGAGGGAGTCAAAATCTGCTTTTCTGAAGTCCAAGGTGTGTATTTTACTTCTCTCTTTTCTTCCTTTGGTCAGGATCCTGAAATCTACCATCTCATGATCACTGCTTCCCAGGTTGTCACCCACCTCTGCTTCCCCTATTAGTTCCTCCCTGTTTGTGAGCAGAAGGTCAAGCTGCACATGGCCCCTGGTCGGCTTCTTCAGCACTTGTACCAAGAAGTTATCCCCAACATTCTCCAAAAACTTCCTGGATTGCCTGTGTACTGCCGTATTGGTTTCCCAACAGATGTCAGGGTGATTAAAGTCCCCCACGAGAACCAGGGCCTGCATTCTGGAAGCTTATCTCAATTTTCTGAAGAAAGCCTCATCTACCTCATCCACCTGATTCGGTGGCCTGTAGTAGACACCAACCACAACATCACTGCTGTTGTTTGCACCTGTAAACTTAACCCATAGACTCTCAACAGGTTTTTCTCCCTCTATATACTGGAGTTCTGAGCAATCATAGTGCTCTCTTACGTATAGTGCAGCTCCTCCTTTTCTCCCCTGCCTGTTCTTCCTGAACAGTCTATACCCTTCTATGACAATGCTCCAGTCATGCGAGTCATCCCACCAAGTCTCTGTTATCCCAATTAAATCATATATCTTAGACTGGGCCAGGGCCTCCAGTTCTCATTGTTTGTTGCCCAGGCTTCTCGCATTAGTGTACAAACATTTCAGATAACCAGTTGATCGCCCTATCTTCTCCATTCAAATCAGAGGTCCTCCTTTTTTGCTCGTTCCTCTTTGCATTTCTTCCCGGTATCCGACTTCCCCACTCCTCTCAGGGTTTTGGTCACCGTCCCCCGACGAACCTAGTTTAAAGCCCTCCTCACTAGGTTTGCAAGCCTGCCCGCGAAGATGCTCCTTCCTCTCTTGGTTAGGTGGATCCCATCTCTTCCTAACAATCTTTGTGCCCAGAACAGAGTCCCATGGTCGAAGAAACCGAAGCCCTCTCTGCGACACCACCTGCACAACCACGCATTTACTTCCTCAATTCAACGATCCCTGCCCAGACCTTTCCCTTCAACAGGGAGGATGGACGAGAACACCACTTGTGCTCTGAATTCTTGGATCCTTCTTCCCAGCGCTACATAATCTGCAGTAACCTGCTCAAGGTCATTCTTGGCCATATCGTTAGTTCCCACGTGGAGAAGCAGGAAGGGGTAGCGATCCGAGGATTTGATCAGTTTTGTAAGCCTCTCAGTCACGTCCTGAATTCTCGGTAAGCAGCACACCTCTCGAGATTCCAGGTCCGGACGGCAGATGGATGGCTCAGTCCCTCTTAGGAGGGAGTCCCCGACCACCACCACCCGTCGTCTTCTTTTGGGGGTGGTGGTCATGGAACACCCATCCCTAGGACTACGCATCCCATGCCTTCCAGTAGATGGTGTTCCCTTCCGGTTTCTTGCTTGTGAGATCTCTTCCAAAGCATTCACCACTGCAGAGCCTGTGGAGAGAGCCTGAAAGCGACTACTTATCTCTATAGCATTGGGGGAATTCCCGTGCTGGCCTTTTTCCCCTTCTAGAAGTTACATGCTGCCAGTTCTCTTCCTGGTCCCGTACTGCCCTCTCTGGCTCTTCTGCCTGCTGTGCTTGCAGGATAAAATGCTGCCTTCTATCGAGGAAGTCTTCATCCTCTCTGATCGAGCATAGGGTCGACACTTGGGCCTCCAGTCCTCTAATTTTTTCTTCCAAAATGGTGACCAGCTTGCACTTAGTGTAGATGCAATCCGTTCTTTCTTCCAGGAGGAAGACAGACATGGCACACGCTGTGCAGGTAACAACAGCAGACCTATCACCATCCATACCTGCTATCCTGGAGAAAGGATTTAAAAGAAAGGCAAGAGAACCTCAGCCCCTTCCCAACTCCCTCTCTAAACTCCCTGTTAGCACTCACCTGTTCGCAAGCTCCTTGGTAGCTTGCTCACTGCTTTATAAAGCCCTGGACTGCCTGAAAGTCCCTCCCCCTACCAAGGCTCAGCCACTCAGCAGAGGCTTCTAGAATTCAAACTTTAATTAGAAGCGAACAGTTTCCACCTGCCACTCGCAGCACACACTCCATGAAGGAGAGGGGGAGGGGAAAGGAGAAGTGGGAAAAAAAACCCACCACACACCAACCCTCACTCACAAACACAAGCTCAGAACATGGTAAGAAAGCCCCAAACACAACACACACTTCCCTCAAGAGTCCTGTATCTGCTTCTCCTTTACCTGGAGAACTTCCTCTCTAAACTCACTGTTAGCACTCACCTGTTCTTTATACTTTCCATCTCATTCTACTAACAAAGATTTACTAGTCAGTATCATGTTCATTTTACTTAATTTTTAGCCAGTTTCATTTTCACTTTTTTCTCCTTTTATATTAAGGTGATGCTATTATGTTTGGGTCGCAAAAAAGTGTTTAAATGCAAACCAAAAACTGATTTGATTTAAATTATTTCTCTTTTATCTTTAAAATTAGACATATTATCATGAGAGCATCAGCTGATCTCAACTCCCTGACATGGTCTAACTTAATTTTACCAAACGAGTAACTCAAAAAACAGAAAGGTTTTAGAAAGGTAAAATTAGAGGTGAAATTTTAAAATAAAGTATTTTTGCTTTTTAAATACCCTATCTATTCTCCACATCGCGACAATGGAACAAATATTGTTATAAAGAGTGTTTCACTACACTGGAAATTGGGAGCTGAAGCAATATTCCTTATCAATTGCAGTGCCCAGTACCTTAAAACCTTTGAGTACCTGAAAACCTACCTTAGAGAGGTCTTGCAAAGAAAAATATTTGTAAAGTACTTGAGATTCTGGAATGGGAAACACATGCAAGTTCAATGTATTATTGCAGTGAAAATGAACTATTGCATTTACATACTCTTACTGGTAAGTTTTTATAGAAATCTAGGGTAAAGAGAGGCTAACTGAATGTTCTCTACACCTTGGGAAAGTGTGAACTTCTGAGACCAAAAGATAATATATTCCTCAGTACAGAGGACAATAGAAGTACATTTGTATGTAAGATAAACAATTCAATCAAACTAAATGAGAAGTGGAGTATACTGTTTAACAATCATGCCAAATCTATGTAATGCCAAAAGGCAGGACCAAACCTGGGACTAATGCAGCTTAGTGCATGAGCCTCCACCAATTGAGCTAAAGGTCAGCTGGCATTCAGCTAAGGCTGTAGAGCAGACTCATTCTTTATCTTTGTAAATGGTCTCAGGGTGTGTTTAGACTACATGGTTTTTTCGAAAAAAGTTGCCATTTTTTTAAAAAAACTTCACCTGCATCTAGACTGCTGCCGCATTCTTTTGAAATTAAATCGAAAGAACGCAGCAGTTTTTTCAACCGTGGAAAACTTCATTTTACCTTTTTTCAGAAGCGCATTATTGAACACAAACAGTGTTTTTTCGAAAGAGAGTATCCAGACTGCCTGGGTGCTCTTTTTCGAAAAAGCGGCTCTCTTTTTTGAAAATACTGGTTGCTGTCTAGACACTCTCTTTCGAAAGAGGTTTTTTTGAAAGATTCTTTCGAAAAAGCCTCTTTCGAAAGAGGCTTGTAGTCTAGACGTACCGTAAGTGCCACTCAATGGGACAATAAACCACGCCCAGAAGGTGTGTGGGTTACATCTGCATTCCAGGAAGCTTTCTGCCTCCTGAAATAGAGACAATAGACTTTGGGGAACATAAGGGTGGAAAAAAGACATGATAATTACCTATCTTGGATGGAACGATATAGTCCAGCACCCTCTGAGCCTCTGAATGCTGCATCTTCTTGGTCTGAAAACCAAGAGCTACTGGAAACTTGATGTAAGTGAAAACATGCTTAGAGAAAGATTGTAACTTGCTGGAACTAAGGTTTACTCCCTGGACTGTTTGGTTTTGTCTGCTTGTAACCATACCCAGCTCTTTTGTTCTTGCTTAATATCACTTAAATTACTCTGTTAATAGAATGATTCTTGATTTTATTACAAAAATATTTCTGTGTTGTGCAGTAAATGGAGCACGAGTCCTCAGTTAAACCTACAGGCTTTTGTGTGTGCTGACTCTTTGGAGACAGCAAACTTCATCATTTCAGTTAGTGTCACAGCAAGAGGGACTGGATGCTGCAGAGAGATGTTTCTGGGGAATCTCAAGACTGGAGTGCACTGAGTGTTACCTGCCACACATGGTTTGGACTAGAAAAGTCCTTAAGAATTTGTGAGCAGGGTAGACAGTATAGTATGTCAGGGAACTACACGCTGCTTAGCAACAGCAAACCCCTCACTTGCGGAGGCCAAGATAGCTAACAAAGTGGCTCACAATGCTCGATGTTCTGAGCACACAGCCTCAGTCTCAAACTCAGTTTCTGCAGTTAAGACCTTTCTTTTAGAGGTCTAATTCTTCCTTGCTCTTTCTTAGCCAGCTTGTTAAAGTAGTACAGGAGAAACTGCTTTTTCTTGGTATGTATTTTTTCTTCCTGTATAATTTAATACACATTATAATTAATTGTTTATTTAGTTATTTAATACTTGATTAGAAGTCGTCCTTTCTTTCAATGTAATTCTGCAAACAACATGTGCTTAGCTTAAAACACACTATTAAAGTCAGTTATACTCATATGTTTGCAGCACTGGGACCTCCTTGATGGTTCAACTTTTATCATCTATGTGTGAGTTGCTAAAATCTGCCAAACAAAAGCTAGTTACTATGATGAGAAATGTGTGACCTAATTACATACACCTGCTGGGTTAATAAAGCCAAAAGTGTTGGAGGCTGGTCCTTTTTTATTTGTGAGGAGACAAGAGTGAATAATTAGTTGACTGTGTCAGTGACATGCAGAAAAACTCAGTAAGTGCTAGCTAATCAGATTGGAATAGTGTACAGTCATTAACTGCCATACCTTGGCTAACAGCTGCTGCTGGACCCAGTTTATTATAATAAAATTGCTTCCATGTTCTTTTCCCAATTCTAGGTTGATTGTAGAAGATATTATGCAACTATATTAAAAGCCACCATGCAGAACAGAGCAGCCAATGAAAGTGCTTGACAAGGGAACTTAAATGTCCACAGCTGTGTCAAAATGAATTGGAACCTCCTTCTCTTGATGTCTTATTTGCATATAACCCCAGCAAGGATGATACTAGGTTATTTTCAAGTTGGCTTATATTTCTTTTGACAGCTGGGAATATCATCTTTAGTTTAATCTGAACACTCCTATAAAAGCCAAAAAGTATTTAAGAGCAGTCTCAAACTAAGCCATTTCCTTCACTATTTGATTACATTACAGATTTTGTAATGACATTTCTCCTTAATTTGGTGGGACTGTACCCTGGGGTGAAAGCAGTGTGTTGCATAAGCCAATTCCTTTCCATAAGTATAGAGGCTAATACACAACAGAAGGCCTAATTGGTAGAGATTCAAAGCAACCCCATTCCCACTGAAGAAAATGGGAATGCCAAGTACAGAGTACATTTGAAAAATATCAAACCATTAATATTTAGATTAATACATAAGACTTTGCATCTTGTTTCACATACTGTAGGATCCTGTACGCAGTCCTATGGGTGAGATTCAGAAGTAGACGCTAAGGCTAAAGATGGCTGTGCCTAACTTTTAGGCTACCTGCTGCCATGTAGAATACACAAGCCCAAGTTAGAAACCCAGGCTCCCTATACAATGAATAAGAAGAGTTAGGTGCATAAAAACAGATTTACTGGAGCCTGCAAACTGAATGGAGAGCTGCATGGATAAGCAATAGGCAATGCTGATGACAGGGATGTATAGGAAGGCCAGTCATCTGGTTTTAATCTGGACAGTCCTGTTTTTGCAGGGTTTATCCCCTTTTCTGGTGCTTGTATAAAACCAGACATGATTTTGGCTGGTATAATGCATAGAGGATGCACTATTACAGAGTGTACCATTCCACCGCTGCCACCATGATCTTGCACATGCAGGGTATCTGAGATTGTGAGAGCAGGGCAGTGCAAATGCACTCTGCAAAATGGTGCCCCTCCGTGTGGTGGTGTATGTGAGATCACACTTTCAGCGGCAGAGTCACACAGGAGGGAGCAGACATAACTGAATGAGTGGGGATGCATCAGTGCACACCCTAAGCGTGTAGCTTATGCCTTTCCCTCTAAGGGCACATCTACATTATGAGAAAAGGTTGAATCTACAGTGGTCAATTTCTGGGCACCCGATGTTGAGAAGGCAAAGGTCCGTGTCCTTACTACGGGCAGGAATCAAATGCTCTCCGAAGTAGCGCGTCCACATTACGGAGCCTGCTAGCGACTCAGAAAGCAAGGCAATGTGGGTAGCTAGGCAGTCTGGCCTATGCTTCCACTGTCTGCTTGGTCCAAAAATTGGCAGCAGGTGATTAGAGGAGTCCACATTAGTTGCGTCCCATAAGGCATTTCTCTAGTCTTTTCCACCTTGCACAAATTAAAGGGGAGGCAATGTGCACGCACCTTTTCATGCCCTGGTTGCCCATGCGGACAGAAGAGCACTGCAACCATGGAGCCAGTGTGCTAGAAAGCATTGCCACGCTCATGTCTCTCATGTTGCGCCTCATGGCACTGTACTTTGAGAGTGCCTGCATGTTGCCTCCACCTGGAGGAGGAGGACAATGACAATGAACATCGGCATGGCATGGAGGCACTGTCTAGGCAAGCCCTGGTGCTTGTGCTATTGCAGCCACCAGTCAGTCCCCTGGACACAGTGCAACACCAGTTCTGGTATCTGGAGACCTGCTCAGACTAGTGGAACTGCATTGTCATGCAGAGATGGGATGATCAGCAATGGATGCAGAACTTCCGTTTGCACAAGGCTACATTCTTGGAACTGTGCAAATGGCTTTCCCCTGCCCTGAGGTGACAGGACATGCACATGAGACCCATTCTGACTGCGCAAAGGTGAGTGGCAATTGCCCTCTGGAAGCTTGCCATGACAGACAGCTACTGGGCTGTCAGGAACCAGTTTGGAGTGGGGAAATCTACGGTTGGGGCTGTTCTCATACAAGTAGCCAAGGCCATCAACAGCATCCAGCTATGGAGGGTTGTGACTCTGGAGAATGTTGACAACATCATGGAAAGTTTGACACCATGAGTTTCCCTAACTGCAGGGGCACCATAGACAGCACACACATCCCCATCCTGACCCTCAAACACCGTGCCTCGGAGTACATAAACCACAAAGAGTACGTCTTCTTGGTGCTGCAGGTGCTCATGGATCAGAATGGCCACTTCATCGATATCAATGTGGGATGATCAGGAAAGGTGCACGAGATGCACATCTTTTGGAACTCCTGCCTCTTCCGAAAGATGCACACCAAAATTTTTTTCCCCGACTGGAACATCAGAGTCGGAGAGGTGGACATGCTCATCATGGTCCTGGGTGATGCAGCCTACTCCTTGTTCCCATGGAGTATAAAATGCTTTATGATTTTAAATGTGTAAATGGAAAGCCATCAAGGTGATTCCACTGCTGGGAGGCCTCAATGTCTGGACAATCATATGAAAACAGCCTTTTGTCCTTAAGTCTTAGCAGTGGTTGGTAGGGACTGGCCAGGTGATTTCCCATGCAAGAAGGGAATTTTTAAAAACAATAGGAAAGTAGACGTGTTTGGTCTTTGGCTGGCACGCCTGAGGGAAGGAACCAAAGACCCCAGGGTAAGGAACAGCTCTGGTTTGAAGACTTAGCTGGAAAAGAAACAGTTGTAGGATGAGTTTGTAATGAGTCTGTAATAAGTTTGTGTACTGAGGTTTCAGTGTGAGTTAGCTAAGTGTTTTCTGTTATTTTGGGTTTGTAATCTACTTTGCTTTGCCTGTTCTCACTTATTACCACTGAAATCCAACTGCTTGTACTTAATAAAAATCACTTTTACTTACTATCAAGTCCAGTGTAAATAATTATTACATAGGGGTGCAATCAGTGTGTACATTCCCCCTTTCACTGTTAAAAGGGGCTTACCCAAATAATTCATTGGGGGTTCTGATCCCATTTGGGGAGTGGTATCCCGGGAAGCTGGGCCCTAAACTACATTTTCCTTAGACCTGAATAGATTCAGTGTCTGTACTTCTTCTTGGAGAGACAGTAATCTCAGCTTGGTGCCTTGGCTATGAGAGACGAGGAAGCTGGCCTGGCAGGATCAAATGTTGAGAAGCCCCAGAGAGCAGGAAGGTGAATGGCAGTGGCTTTGTCAGCACTCCGGGAAGCTCCCCCAAGGGGTCTTCTGTGACAACACCCCATCACAAAGGGCATTATAGTGAGGATCTATTGTAATATATAATGTATAATTCAGGATCAGATCCTTCAAAGACTTGTATATCATAGCTAGTCCGTTGAAGTCAATGAGACTGTTCCCAGTGCATAAATTTAAGCATGTACGTAAGTCTGTGCAAAATAAGGGTCGTAGCTTGTTTTAGAGTTCGATATTTTCTTGAAAAAGCTATTAGTTTTCTTAGCACTACAAATACCCAAATCCTCCTCAATTCCTCCCCAAGCCTCCTTCACCAGGCCAAATGGCTACTTTTTATTTTATTGCTCCCTGTTATGGCCAGCACTCCCTGGCCAGCACTCATTGAATAAAGGGTTAAACTCAGATAGCTAAGGGTGTTGGCGGGGGGCCAGAAGAACCAATGGGATACAGTACTGAAATGTAAATCCTGCTGCCCTTTCTCTTTGTGTGAGGTCTAAGTTAGAAGCTAGAGGAACAAGATGAAATAATCAACCAGAATTACCATGCCTATGAACAATACTGGCATGGGAATGGACTGGGCCTTGAGGTACGGCTCGTGAGTAGAGGGAAAATGTATACTTAATCATGATCAGGTTATTTTTATTTATTTTGCTGTTTGGTAAAACTTGTCTGTGAAATCCATGTGCATCCCCCTCCCCCCCCATTCACTCTATCCTAAGCTGTGCCCAGAGATATCTTTTCTCTGTGTTTTAATCTGCCCTTTTTTTAGTTGATCTGTAACACCTATCAACCTAGTATGATTTATCAAGTAAATCTTTTTGTTTTGTTAATAAAATCACCTTTTTTAAGGCGATGATTTGATTCTTGTGTCCTGGAAGGTAACAGGAGGTCTGTGTGGTTGCTAGCCTAGACTAAAGGGCCAGCTATCCAAATTTCAGTTTGTCTCCTGTGTGGTTTTCTTTTGCAAGCTCTCTTGTGGCAAAAGAGCTGGGGGTATCCCTTGGGAAGAAATTCAAGTGTTTCTTCCTGGTTTTCAGGGATTAAATCACTTGATGGTGGCAGCTACCTCCCAAGGCCAGGA
Organism: Pelochelys cantorii; assembly: GCA_032595735.1. Lineage (NCBI taxonomy): Eukaryota > Metazoa > Chordata > Testudines > Trionychidae > Pelochelys > Pelochelys cantorii. Next base: position 34,634,637 of record CM064331.1, read on the forward strand.
AATCTATGACCTTGGGGAGCTTTCAAGCAGAAGCCTATAGAGGTAAGGTATTTTTTAAGGTCTCCTGCAGGCCCCCACCTTCTGCACTTGGAGTGCCAAGGTGGGGAACAGCCCTGACACTCCCAATCAGGGAAAACACCCAGAGCTCCTCTCTTCCCCTCTAACCCCCTTTCTGCTCCTTCTGGGGAAAAGAAGTAGTCTGGTGTAACAGACAGTGGCTACCTACACATGGCCTACACTTAGTCCCTGAGCCCATTCCAAGGCCTGCAAACTGCTATCATTCCTTCCCTCTGGCCTTGAGGGTTGCTTCTGAGATACTGCCTTCACCTACCCCTCAAGACTACATGTATGCCACTACACTACAGACAATCCTCCCATTCACAAATACCAACAACCTATAGAACTCAATGCTGAAAGGAGGCATAGTTCTCATATCACTGTGGCAACTCTGCCAACCTGTTCCAACTCATCTTTCCACTGCTCAGCACAGCTACTCCAAACCAGTGAATGCAGTTGGAATGCAATCAGATGAATATTGGAATTCATATCCGTGGAACATATCATTAAGAATGTGCCATAATTGGTTCTGCTTCATTCCTAATGATCATATCATGATCCTTACAGACCCATTCCCAGTGACAAACTGCATTGTGGAGGAGGTGCATACCTTAGTTCCCTATTTCGTATTTTTTTTTTTTTTTTTTTTTTAGACGTTTGAGTTTGCTTTATTGTAACTCTTTGTACCCTGGTTTTCACAGTTTTTTTGAGCGCGGCTAGACTCCACATTCTGGGAGGGAATGAGGCACCACTGAGCAACTTTAAGCTGGCATCAAGAAAGATTTTGGGTAGCTAATTGTATCTGTAGTAAGGATATCACAACAAACTCCATTGATTTAAATGTGATTTTATAGGCTAATATTTGTATCATGATGACAGAGGTAAAGTCCTAGTCAAAGGAGGAAACCTCATGGCATAGGAGACTCCAGACAAGCTCCCAGCACTGCTGGGAAAGAAAAGGCACCCAAAAAGTTAACTTCTGTATTCTCAGTGAAGGTGAAATACTTGACATGGGCCTAAATGGAAGAGAAAAAGAGCAAAGCTGGGACCGAGGGAGAGAGGAAAAGAGGAGGAAACAGCAAAAACATGGGAGAAAGAGAAGATAAAAGGTGACAGAGGAAAAAAAGACAACAGTAGTGATAAATGGATAGAAGAAGAAGAAAGACAGAAATGAGAGAAGAACGATGAAGGAAAAATCTATCCTGACAAACAAACTGTCACGTCTCAGGCTCAGAAAGGGGATGTTGCTCAAGAAGTGATGACTGACCTTACAGAGGAAGTCAGAGTGAAGGACAAACTATCAGACAGAGTTACGGCGAGGGGGGGGGAGACAGGGGAGGCAGAGGGGAGGAAAGACAAAGAGGAAGAAGAGAAGCCAGGGTGTCCCCATACTTTTGGTTTTAAAAATGCATCCAGCTAGCACCTACACAAACCCACATGCTGGAGTGAGATTAAAACCCTCAGGCTAATTCAGCTTCTATCTTTGCTGACTCTTTCATTTTATCTTTTTATTTTAAATTATCTTTAGCCAATGATGCCTCAATTCTGTTTCCATGAAAAAACCTCTCCGTTATTTGAGTCCTATGCTGCCTTCAACATCCTCTGTCACCATGTGTGTGTGTGTGCTCATGTTATACACTAACACTTGCTTCCTATTTAATAGCTCAGAAGGTTATTGACTTTGAGAAACAAACATCACACCACGAGGGGAAAAGTCACAGAGAAGAGAGGTTATAATGTGTTGTGGGAGGAGAGTGGGTGGTATACAAAACTGCTGAGGGAGAGCGATCAATACGCAGGGAGACACAGGGGGGAGAGGGCAGTGTGTGAAATTTGGCAAGGAGTGTGGAGAGAAGAGTTAGTGATGCACCTGGCACAGTGAATAACCCACATTTCCTAAGAGATAAGGCCAAATAGCAGCTATTATCCAATTCTGTTCTTGTTCTCAATGGCTTGAATGACAAGTAGGAAAGAAAGGCTATAAGAAGAGTTACAGGAAAATTCTTTGTGTTTCTTAAAATCTGTGTACACCTAGCCACTATAGCAGTAGTGGGGAGTGCCTTCCTGAGGGGCATAGAGAAACATTCAGGGTGCACAATGGGGAATGGGTCAGTCTTCGGGGGGGACAAGGATGCCCTGCCTCCTCTGGCCCTGGCACAGATCTGGCTCCCAGCCTGGTGTCCACTCGATCCCCAATCTTGGCACCCAGCCCTTACCACAGCCCCACTCCCAGCTGCTGTCTAGCCCCAACTGGAGGCCTGTTCCTGGCTCCCAACTGTGGCAGGGGAAGGGAAGAAGGGGAACAGACAGGGATAAGAGAGGAATGAGGTAAAACGTCTGGGGACCATTGCATGATATAGTAGATCAAAATTAAAACAGAGCATGAGCCTAAACTCTGAAAGTTCTTGGGTTAAAATAATTGTTCATGTTACCGAATATAGCTTCCTGGATTTAATTTTTTAAAATTTTTATTTCTAGGCACCAGTGTGACAATACATCCCAGGCTACACAGATGCCATACTCAATGCCTCTTCATGGTTGTTCATTTTTCAACACGCTACCCATGACACATGGATGTCAGCTCTCAGCTGCTGAGCTATAGTTTTGTTTCTTTGTCAGCTGGAGACCTGTTCTCTTGCTGAGTCAGGTAGATCCATTGTGATTCCCAGTGGCTCCATAAATCAGTGGTGTACTAGAGGGAGCTTCTGATGGAATTTTAACAATGGGTGGCAAAGTGCCCCAATCATTCTGAAGAGGAGATGAAGGTCACTTTTCTGCCTAGGATGACGGAGTTCCTGGATAAACTATATCTGCCAGCAATAACTTATGTTTGGGTCTCCTATTTATGAAGAGTAAATACTTTTCCTTTAAAACACCAGACTCTACAAGTGTCAGGTATTTAGAACAAAATAGCTGGGAGAGGGGTAACAGGGAGTCAGATACTAGAACATTATGCTCTTCTAGCAGCACACTCTGCCCATCCTGTTATTCTGAACCTATGGATGTAAAAGGGGTTTAATGTCTCCCTCTAAAAGAGAGGAGAAGGGATCCTGCAAGGAAATACTCCAGGAACAGCTAACTTTTGAGGAAGCTTCAGCTGAGGTTTCTGTTATTTTGTTACAAGCATTAAAGGCAAACTCAAGCAAGGCTAAGAGCTTGGCTCAGATCCAGTGCTTAGAGTGTTGTGTGTTAGCTGCAGATAGGAACTTCATTAGCTTACATCCGCATGAAACTATTCACCATTGCTCTCTCTTTTTAAATGATACCTGCATAACATTGTGCTATACTATCATACTGTGTGCAACTTGCCAGAAATAATTATAAACATTTCCAGTAAATGCTCTTAATACAAGCTGGTGCCTCCCACTTTGGCTGTGGTCATGAGAAAATACTTTAACAGAAAAATGAATGAAGAGATTCCCCAGTCCCTCACTCTCGAGCACATTCAGGCCAAGTTTATGGAAGTTATGATAGGGTAACGGAGAAACCTATGTCTATGGGAGCTCCTGCTTCAAAAAGCGATAGAACACCACTATGCCCTATCTCTAGCTAACGAACATTGAAAACCTGATATAGTGATGCCTCCTATGAGCCAGACCATTAAACTGTGGCAAAGGCCCCAGCACTTTTTTAAAAAAACAGAATTTGTTTAATGAAATATTCACAGGGATGTGCAGTAACTATTCTAATTATTTTTCCTCTATAGAATGTGGGCAAATTCACCTTTAATCTGACTCTTTACTTCAGCTATTCCACTTCCCGTGAGATGTATGAGGGGGGATATTTGCCCAAGAAAGTGGCCTGTCTCTGTATAGCAGATGCCATTCAATAAAGTAAATGTGATTTTCTATGTGAGCACACTGAAAAATATGATATCCAATGATATCCTGGTAGATTCACAACCGGTGAGCCCAGGGAAAGTTATTCAGCCACATTTTACAAGAGGAGGTCTGAGCCAGCTCCCATGGAGTTCAAATGTTGTTGGATTAGGCTCAAGAGCTTTCTCCAAACCAGAGGTAAAACTATATTATATATAAAGTGCTGTTTTGCTTAGAGAAGGAAAGGGTGGCCACCATACACTTTACTCCCATTGCTTTTTATTTCTCTCTTCCTATTCTTTAACAATGCATTAATTTATACTTTTTATAAACAACTAAAAAAAATGCTATAGCATAGGTCTTGGTGGTGATGGAGGACATCTGTTGAGAAAATAATACAGCTGAGCACAGATTATCCAGCAACTTCTTAGAATGCATTGGAAACATCTTATTTTAGGAAGCTATTAGGGGAGAGGCTAGATTTGATTTTGACAAATGGTGAGGAACTGGTTGAATTTCAAAATGGAAGGTAGTTTAGGTGAAAACGATCACAAAATGATAGAGTTCATGATTCTAAGGATTGGAAGGAGGGAAAAGAGCACAATAAAAGATAGACTTAGTTTAGTTTTGTCTTTTAATATCTCTGTGTAGGAAAGATAGGAAATATGACAAGAGACCACATTGGCTTTACTAAGAGATCTTCAATCATCTAAAAATTTTTTTAAAAGAAAGAGTCCTACAAAATGTGGCTACTAAGGGTGCATCTAGATAGTACCCTCCTGTTGGAATAAGCTGCGCAATTTGCATAGCGCAAATTGTGTAGCTTATTCGAGTCTAAGTTGAAAAAGCTTATTTTGAAATTTGGCACTGTCTACACAGCGCCAAGTTTCAAAATAAGGCACTATTCCAAAAAATTCCTTAACCCTCATAGAACGAGGGTTATAGAGACGCTGGAATAGTGGGCACTTTTAAAGACGTGGCATTGCTATTACAGAATATTTCCACTATCACGAAATAGCAACACAATCTAGATGTACCCTAAGTCAAATTACAAAGGATAAATATAAACAAATAACGTAGGCATATAGAATCAGAAAGGCCAAGACATAAAATGAGATTAAACTAGCTAGCGACTAAAGGGGTAACAACAAAATATTTTACAAATACATTAGAAGCAAGAGGAAGACCAACAACAGGGTAGGTCCATTACTTACTGAGGGGAAGAAACAATAGCAGAAAGTGTAGAAATGGCAGAAGTCCTAAGTGACTATTTTGTTTTAGTTTTCACCAAAAAGGTGAATAGCAATTGGACATCTAACACAATGAATGCCACTGAAAATGATACAGAATCAAAGGCTAAAATAGAGACGAGCAAATAAGAAATTACATAGACAAGTTAGATGTCCTCAAGTCACTAGGGCCTGATTAAAAGCATCCTACAATACTTAACTCCTCAGTCAGCACCTTATCTGAGCTATTAGCGATTATCTTCAAAAAGTCATGGAGATGGGAGAGATTGCAGAGGACTGAAAAAGAGCAAATATAGTGGGCATCTATAAAAAGGGGAATAAGGACAACCAGGGTATTATAGATCAGACAATTAAACTTCTGTACCTGGAAAAATAATGGAGCAAATAATCAGGCCTGGCCAAAGAGTTTGCAGGGCCCAAGGCAACACACTGTGGTTGGCTGAATTGTGTGGCCGGGTGGTTCCCAGCCAGGGCAGCGAGCGAGCAGCTGGGCGGGTGGACACCGGGCAGCGTGGGGCCAAAGGCAACCATCTTGCTTGCCTTGCCCTAAGGCCAGGCTGCAAATAATTAAGGAATCAATTGCAAACATCTAGTAGATAATACGCTGATAAGTAACAGTCAGCATGGATTTTTCAAGATCAAATTATATCAAATCAATCTATTAGCTTTCTTTGACAGGTTAACACATCTTGGATGGAGAGGAAGCAGTAGATGTGGTATATCCTGATTTACTAACACTTTTGATACTGTCTTGCATGACCCTCCCATAACCAAACTTGGAAAATACAACCTAACCTAGATGGAGTTACTGTAAAGTGGGTGCATATCTTTGTCAATAATTTAGAAAATGACATAGAAAATACACTCAAAGTTTGTGGATGATACCAAGCTGGGCGGACTTGCAAGTACTTTGGAGGCTAGGATTAAAATTCAAAATGACATGGAGAAATGGTCTGAAGTAAATAGGATGAAATTCAATAAGGACAAATACTAAGTATTCCACTTAGAAAGGAATAATCAGTTGCACACATGCAAAATGGGAAATGACTGACCTCTGATGATAGGACAGGAAGCACTGGGCTTAAATTGCAGCACGGGCAATTTAGGTTGGCCCGAGCAACAGGGCTAGATTAACCATTAAGTTTAAACTAACTTCTTTCCTAAGTGGAAATGAGAACACAGGCCAATTCCTGTTGATAGTTGCATCTTTCTAGCCTTACGGACTTCAGGCCAGGCTCCATGAGAACAGATTTTTGCACAAGAATAGATTTTGGTCCTTTCTGCTGTTTCACATCAGGATCTCATTTACTTTCCTCCCTTAAACTGTAAGCTTTTTAAGGGAAAACAACAACAATATCTGTCTGCAGTCTGTTTGAGCCTTCATTCTACACCAGCCTAGTAAACAAACACCAGCCAGACCTGATGGTTCTTTTGAGATGCTGATTTTCAGTGAAGTCTTTTTGTTGAGGGGGCAGAGAACATAACAGGGAATACTCTGTTTTGTCCTAGTCATTCAAAAGCTGAAAGGCTTTAGATTTTGTTTAATGTTTGTACACTAATTTTGAAGAGCTCTGTGACGGGGCCTACAGGCCCCGCACTGAAGGGCAGGGAGTAGCCCAGGCCCAGCTGGCTGAGAAGGCCCCGCCCATCCAGCCCTGCTGGGCATGCTCCCAGCAGAGCCAGAGTATAAAAGCAGAGAGAGCCCTGCAGGGCAGGAGGCAGCCGGAGGAAGGAGGAAGTCAGGCTGTATCCCCACCCGTGTTTCTGCAGCAGCTGATATCCGAGTTGCCGCCCGTAGCCGACCCTGGAGCAGGGCCAGCAGCCACCACCGCCTGGGAGGCAAGAGCACCCGCAACCCCAGCACAACCTCAATAAGGACCGGTCTGGGAGGCAAGCAGACTACAGGGGTACCAGGGTATGGTAGGAAGCAGCCCAGGGCAGAGGACTGGGAGAGCAGCTCGGTGTGTAGCGGCCAGATTCCCTGTCAAGCAGGCAGGAGCAATAGTCTCTGCCTAAAGGGTCCTGGGCTGGGAGCCGGTGGACAGGGAGGGCCCGGGTACCCCTACCACCCTTTTTCCTACCCTGGACAATCAACCCCCTGGCCAGGAGAGGCTTTTCTGGTGACTAGGCCTCCAGGGCCATATATACCCTGAGAGAGGATATGAACTTTGTGATTAGGCCTTAATGGACGTATGTACCCTAATACGGGGAAAGGGTGTTTTTGGGTTGGGCTGCGTATACCTTAGTAGCCGATCATAGAGCCCAGACAGGTGGCCCCAATGCCGAGGGGGGACTCGCCCCTTGACAAGCTCACATAGTACAAAAATGCTGTTTCACATTTAGCTGTTAACTTTTTCTTACAGAAAGCTTAAAACAACAAATACAAACTGTAGTTGGTGTACTGCATACAGAACTCATGTTTAAACCTCATGTTATGTCAGAGCTGTTGCTCTCACAGTACAGAATAGATAATTCTCATGCCATGAGTACAGGGGACCAGTCTAGATGACTTCCAGAAGTCCCTTCCCATCCTATGATTATTCTAGGATTCTAATTGTGGAAGATCTAATGGCTACAGAGGAAATGTATTTATTTTTGAGGCTACTGGCTACCGACAGAACACAGTAGTAGACCCCTCTGGGTCTCTAGCTCCCGTATTAACCAGAAGTCACCTGGTGGTAGCCAAAGTCCCTACATAGTGCCCAGGATCTTATCAAACATCCGTGTCACAAGTACCCAGATGATCTCCCATACATTTTACTAAAGAATTTCTTCAATTTGTTGAATTCAAATCGCTCAGATATATAGAGAAAAATATGACAAAAGCTTATTTATTTGGATGTATCAAGTTCTCATTGCATCCAATTTGGTAGAATGTTTCCCAAATATTGAAACTGCATTATGGCTGTATTTGTCGCTAATAGTCACTAAGTGTAGTGGAGACCGTTTCTTCTCTCTTCTAACATGAGTAAAAAATGTCCCCTGATTAAGGACGTTAAGAATCAGGTAACTGACTAATCATGTAGTCAATAAAATTTGTATCAACTACATAATTAGTTGATAAGGGAAGGTAGGGTCCAGGAGCTACCACCGCTGCAGCTCTGCCATTTAAATGTAGTAGGAGCCAGGCACGCAGGCAAATACATTAATTTTGTGTAAATATGTGTATAGATAAATATTTGATGACTTCATAACGTTTTTGAAATATGTAAGTCATACTTAGGCCCTTTTCTCCCATTAGCCTTAGGTCTCTCATAACTTTCATTTGCTTTGCCAAGTGGCAGCACATCATAAGTGAGGTCCTGTAAAGGGTTCAGTTTCCTGTGAGTGCCCCTTTGTGGCCGAGGGCACGTCTGCAATTTTTGGCCTGGCTGTTCTCCAGAAGTGGAGATGTCCCTGGAGGATTTCAGGTCCATTCCCCGGACCAGGAGTCTTCTTACCCCTTTGCTGCAGTTGGTGAGCAGGCCCACCCACTCCTCTGGGTCCTGGCCCAGGGACCCTGTAAATAGCAGTTGCCTACTAAGAGTCTCTAGTGTCTGCTGCTACCTTGCTCCCTGGGCCACTTCCCCAAGGTGCTGCTCTGTCCAGCTCTCTCTCTTGGGGCTTTGAAGCCAGGGTCTCAACACACCCTGTCCTGGGTTCTGTAAAGTTTTGTAGCCAGTTGTGGTTAGTCTTCAGTCTCTGGACCCAGTCTTAACCAGGGCTAAACTTCAGCTCCCCCTGGAGCTGTCCAAAATGCTGCTGTCCTTACAGTCAGAGCCTAGATCTGCCTGGGTTGAGCTCCAGGAAATGCCAGGCCCTGGTCCAGCAGCTTCTTTTATATCGACCTGCTGGGCCCTGATTGGCCGCAGCAGAAGCAGCCACTCTATTCTGCTTGGAGGACCTCTCTTCTGCTCTTCTCCCTGGGGCAGGATGTGGCAAGGCTTTCAGCAGGAGGCATAGGGCCTAGTCCACCCCGTCACAGTCTCCCACTTCTGCCATGACAAGGTTACACCTAAGACCTCTATAAGGCCCGGGAGGTAGTGGTGAAGGTCTACATGTATAGTGTGGTTGGTTATTTGGGGACTGTGCTGGTTGTGTGCTAAGACAACCATTGGTAAAATGGACAAAGTCTTTGGACTCGTTAGCTGGAAGCCTCAATTAAATAAAGCTTCAATTGAGTATTGTGTGACATTATTGGGCAAGGGTCATAATTCCTGGGAGGAGGGGATATTTTCTGCTGTGGATGCCCTTCTTAAATTCAGAAAGTCCTCAGAGAGATATTTGGTCACTACAACACAGCCCAAGAAGAAGTTTCAAAAGAGAGCTCTAACCTATGGGTTAGCATTGGTTAGGAAGGAGTTGTATAGGCAGTTAAAACTGCAATAAAGAATCTGTTGCCAAAGCCCGAGCCTTGGTAGGAGGAAAAAAATCAGGAGTTGGAGAAAATGACAGCTAAACACAGCTTGGTGACTGCACAAATCACCAGCTTAACCATGCAGCTGACGTAGCTTGAGCAACAGCTGCCGGACTTAAATGAAAAGTGGATAACAGCCGAACAAGAGAACTTGATACTCAGCAAAAAGCTGAAAGAATCACAGGCTGGTGTCAGGCAACTGCTGAAAGAGGACAAACAGCCTAGTAAAGGGACTACCAACCATGGTGCCTTTCACAAAAAGATCCAATATCAGCTTCTGCTGTCACAGGGTGTGATCCACGCCATAGAGGATAGCCCTCTGGCAGGATTCAAATCTGATGAGTCAGAGTTGGGGAACGAGGACTCTCACAGTGAAAAGCCCCCACCACCTAGCTATTCACTATATGCTGGCTCTATCCCACTGGCACCCAACAGCCAGAAGCAGAGCCCAGAGAGGAGACAGTGCCTCCTCCCCCCACATTTGCACCAATTGTTAGGATTGAAAGTTTTATTCTTTTTATATTTCTTATCTTAGGTTTAGTAATGTAAAGTAATATATATAATCATATTTAATATTGTAGTGAGTCAAATCCTTTAGTTAAGTATATATCTTCTATATTTCCTTGTTTGAAAGTTTTAGTAAGTAAAGAGACAGGATCTCATATTGTGCTTATGTTAATGAGATTAGAAATATCGAAGGCCCGGGCCTTCGATGTAAATTGTTTTGATTTTGATTTTGCTTAATATAAAACAGTATTGTTTACCTTTGAAGGATTCTGTTTGAAAGACTGTTTGTATGAATGAGATATGGTGTGAAGGTCATCGTTAGAGCCAGATGGTCAAGAGAGAAGGGGGAGAATGTGGGGTGAAAACAAACTGTAAAGGACAGACTGAGAAAAGCAGAGAAACTGTCAGTGCGTACACACGGTCAAGAATGGATCAGATTGGCAAAATTGACAGCTCTAAAGGTGAAGGGTGGGCACCCCTAAAAACAACTGATTAACAAACCAGGACAGGATGAGCCTTCAAGAAATGTTCGGGAACAATTGACATCAATGAGATAACACTCTGGTCACAGAATGACACAGCAGAATACATTGATTTCAACAGAGAAAGGAATTATAAAAGCAGGGTGCTTTGCTAGAACTTTGGGTTCATCTTGCCAACAAATCCAGAGGAGAATCCGATCGATCGACCGACAAGGCCCTGCTCCCTCCTGTGTTCAATCTAGCTGGCCACTAGATTGATACTCTGTGTGTGTGTGTGTGTGTGTGTGTGTGTGTGTGTGTGTGTGTGTGTGTGTGTGTGTGTGTGTGTGTGTGTGTGTGTGTGTGTGTGTGTGTGTGTGTGTGTGTGTGTGGTGAGTGAGTGAGTGAGTGAGTGAGAGAGAGAGAGAAGCATATGAACCGGTGTATTCTCAATAAATGGGGCGTAGTGCCTTTTCCCCTATAAAAGATCTTGTGTGCTTCATTTAAGCAGATAACACAACCACCACTATCGTCCAGTACGGTCCACATCAGCTGCCGGATATGAAATATGAACTTAAGACTCTGTCTCTCAAGCAAGCAAGGGCAATGGGTAGGCAGATGAGTCCTCTTACAAAGGGGAGTGCATTTGACTGGCTGGCCCACATAAGCAGAGCCCTGCATGGATACAAAATTTGTATCTGCAGCTGCATCTGCAAAAATGAGTCACAGATATCCACATCTGCAGGTGCCGATATTCCTGGATATAAAATGGATGTCTATGGATGTGCAGGGCTCTATGTATAAGTAGTACCCCTGGACTTAATAAAGAAGATGTGCTGTCAGTAATGAGAGAATGGATGGAAAATGATTAATTTAAAATGCTATACCATGAACTAATGGGTAATGTTAACAAATTGGTGGATAAATACTTGGGTGTGTACAAATCATATTTCCCATATGACAATCGATTGAAAAAATATACTTGGAAAGACCAACACAAACTGAATGTGCTGAGGTATCTCCTATAGTATACTGACTCACTGGACTTGCTCCCATTAGAAATGGTACAGTAAGTTATGACACAACCAGGTCAGGGCATTTACATGCAGAGTTTACTACCAGCCTTACATTTATCAATGGGATTGGTAAACTCACAGGCAATAAGCCTCAAAGAGCTAGAGCAGAGGTGGGCAAGAGTTTGATCCAGCCCATGGCCAGCCCTGCCACTCCTCTACCCCAGGCCAATTGAGACCTGGGGGTTGGGAAGTGAGTGAAGACATTCACTGTTCAAAGCAGCTGGCAGCTCCTTCCAGGGGTGCATGATGCCTAGAGGGAGCCACCCATGATCCAATTATGGATGAAAAAGGACAGATAGGTTTGTTCAAAAACATCAGGGTGAATGTTCCTGATTATTCAATAATCAGTCCTTTATAGGATGTTCCAGGGATCTGCATGACTGGGGTTCATCAAAATGCATCTACCTCAACACATATGCACCTTTCTTAGTAAACTCTGGAAAAGTCAAGATTGCACTGACTCTTGGCATCCAGCACTTTACATCCCAAATCAATGTCAGAATGTATACCCTGTCCAATCATCATACTATCACTTGGGCTTGCACAAATTGTACCAGTCAATGAGTCACCCCTGAAAATGCTGCCAAGTCTAAAATGTGTAGGACAGAAAATAATGTTTCTTATTATCCTGTCTTATGAGGCCCATATGCAGGGGGGTGCAAAGGGTGTAAAAGCACCCCCCCTTGATCCCCCAAATAAGTATTCTCTGGCCGGCCAGGGGAAGGCAGGAGTGGCATGTTGCCTGAGCCTTCCTCCCGCATGCTCTGACCAGCTGGGGCTGATTTTCCCACTTACTTGAGAACCATAGGGGGGATGCATTCACACCCTTGCAGTCCACATTTACAAAAAAGCACACGCCCGCAGAAAATCCTGTGTAAGGGCCTGGTTATGGTAATGTTTCAGTCAATGTTCTCTTGTATGACTCAGGACTGTGGTTTGTTACAGGACTAGTTAGCATTCAACAAGATTTTGAAGTCTCAGTAGCACCCAGGCGCTATAGCAATGAAGTGGGTCCATTTGTAGTCAAAAGGGGCATAACAAGAACTGTAACGATTAGCCCAGAGTATTCTCTAAACAAGGTAATCATGTCGATTCAATTGTCTGTGTCCTCCATAATTTGGAGATGCTTACGCTATATTCCTCCATTGTTAATGGGTTGGGAGTGATATCCCAAAGTAATACTCCTGTAAGATTTGCCAGGGACCTAGCAGCCAAGCTATTAGTAAGTATGGGTGCTGGACTAGGCATACTTAATTCCACAGACTGACAAGAGCTGGCCAATAAAATGGAGAATTAGGTCAAGAAATATCATCTTAATCTAGTCCATTGACCTCTGCTTTAACTGACATGGGTGTGTCAGAATACAACATAGCCAATACATTGCCTGACTGGCTACACGTGCAGGAAATCTATCATCCAATGTTTTGGGGTTATGGATAGCCTTTGGTACAGGTCAGCAGTGCTTTACTAGGTGTGGCAAAGGCAAACATAAGAGATGGACTGAATGGAATAATCCCTATTGAAAAGAGACACATAGGCTATGTCTACACTGGCGGCTTCTTGCGCAAGAACATCTTGAGCAAGGGTTTGTGCAAGAGGTCTTGCACAAGAAAACGTCCACACTGCCATGTGCGAGCTGTGCTTTTGCGCAAGAAAGCTCTGATGGCCATTTTAGCCATAGGGCTTTCTTGTGCAAGAAATCCCTGCCGAGTGTCCACACTGCCCTCTTGCGCAAGAGCTCCTGCGCAAGCGGGCTTACACCTGATAAAAAAGAGCATAACGCTTGCTCAGGAAGCCCTCTCTTACCACGCCGTACTGTAAATTTCCTTGTGCAAGAGCAGGTGGGCAGTGTGGGCGCTCTGCAGATTCTTGTGCAAGAACGGCCGTACTTGCGCAAGAAACCGTGAGTGTAGACATAGCCCCAGTGTAGAAGAACACCACAAAATTTGAGCAGCTGCACCAAGAGTGGAGAGGTCTGCAGATGTAGAAGACAGTGGGAGGTATTACCAGGAGAGGGTGTGCTGGTTGGGAGAACGAATCCCTGAGACAACCAGCAGGAAGTGCCACACTAGTGAACCCCGTGGCAGAGCTGATTAAGCACTGTAAGTAGCTATGGCCCTGATTCAAAGTACTTAATCATGTACTTAACTTTCAGCACAAGATCAGTCCCTTTAAAGTGCTTTGCTGAATGGGGGCCCATCTTTCCAGGAAAGAGCTGCCAAACTTCTACAACAGTGTCTCTGAACAGGTCAACACTAGAAATTTATCTCAGCACAGCTGCACCTAGGTAGCTGCATCTCTACAATGTATCTGGTGAAGACACTGTAAGCAGACAAGAAATAGCTCTTCTCAGTGCTTTTTTTGTTAAAAAAAAAAAAGTGCTGGTACTAGGGTTGCCAGATGTCGAGCAAAAAAATTGTTGAGCAAAAAAACCCACTGGGGCTGAAATGCAGTTGCAGCCCCTTTAATTGCCGCATGTCCCAAGTGGGCTTCCATCCGGTGTGGCGCAAGTGCTCCCAGGGCTGAAGTCCAAGACCCTGGAGCTGGGGGACAGAGCCTGCTGCCCACTACCCCAAGGCTGTGCCCGGGGAAAGCGATGAGTGCTCCCAAAAGAAGGTGACGGTATGCTGTACCGGTGCATACCGTCACAAAAAAAGCACTGGCTCTTCTGTCAGCTTAATTCCACCTGCACCAGATGTGGTAGCTACGTTGGCAGAAGATGTTCTCCTGCCAACATAGCACAGTCTGTATTGGGGGGGTCAAGGCTGGCATAACTGTCACTCTTGAGTGATACAGTTATACTGAAGCAAGCAGTTATACTGAAGCAAGCAGACCCAGTCTCTAAATATGTAGGACCTAGACTAGTTTGTGCTCTACTGCTACAGAATCAGCCAACAAGGTTAACTTAGGCTTAATTAACAGAGCATTGTTCTAAGCTGTGCTAACATTGATAATGTTGTCAGAGTACATAAATAAGGAAGTAACAGAGTATAGCTGTATTAGTCTGTGCCTTTCAAAAAAAGATTTTTTTTTCAAAACGGAATGAGAAATGCAATAGGAAAAAAGAGTCTCATTATTATTTGTAGTACAATAGCACTCAGGAGCTTTAGCTCTGGATTAGGACCCTATTGTGCTAGGTGCTGTTCAAACACTGTGTGTTACAAATGACACTCCTGATCTTCAGCTGCAGCCATGAAATGTATGCTGCAAGCTAGGAGAAGGGGTAGCATGTCTGGGCCAGATGGTGCCATACTAATGCTTTGACATAATTTAGGCCCAATGCAGCCAAGGATAAGGGGCAATTTGTTCATTAGTGCTAGTAAGCTGTGTATTCAACAAAGGGAGAATATTCTTCAATTTCTCAAGTTCCTAGTACAGATAAATAGCACCCCACAAACTTTTGAACCAGCAGTATTAAAACCATTTGTTTTTTTAAGAGGTGCTGAATTGGGTGACTGACTCAAGTCATTGTGATGGAGAGCCAGCCAATAATTCAAAATCATTCCAGTCATGGAAGAGTTGACAAAATGCCATCATTCACTGACTGTTGAGTGGGAGCTACTCCATTTTTAGTGGACATAAGTGAAATCACAATAATAATTTGTATTCTTTGTGGCAGTCACAGCAAAATTCCCTTGGTAACAAGGATGGATGTTACATTTAAATTTTCCATGGTAGGGGATCAAATTAGGGTGGTCAATCAGGGTGTGTACATTTACACAACTGCCCAAGCCATACTTGATTTATTGATAAACAGCAGACTTCACTTCCCCATGTTGTCAATCTTTTAGCACTTTTCATTAGTGCTAAGTACACTTTTAAAAAAATGTGTGGGGTTTTTTTGGTATACTATAAAATTTACATTACTTTTGAGGCAATGTAAAGGGTTTCCCAAGAGTTTCAAATGTATGGGGTGGGAGGAAGAAAATACTAATTAATTAGACTTGGTTATTCTGTGGATTGATCAAACAGGCGAGCACTACAGCCAACGATAAAAGGAGGCAAAATGCTGTGCAGACTGTTACATTCATCTGCTTAAAATTCAGCTGGTCTGAGTGCTAGAATAATTTGCTCTGCACCATCTGGCAGCTTTAAGTGGGGGAAGGGGAACCCCAGCAGCATGTAGAAATTCTGTACTGAAATTTACAGTTTAAATTATGTATAGCAGTCCCCTATATGAATTACAACATATATATAACACAATTAAACTGTAATCAATCCAATAAATACTACATTTTGGACTATTTAGACACAAACTTACTACTCAATTATAATGCATTTGTGCTATATATGTGGAACTATGGCAAGATACATAGACTGCAACTGTAAGTCACTGGTTAGTGTATATTATTGTGTCTCCCTCTAAGCCCAAGCAAAAGAGGATGATTGTGTGCGTCTCTTGTAACTCTCATTCCAGAATCAGCTCAAGATGTAAAAACTTCTGCTTTCAGCAGTGGAAGCCCTGATTTAACCCCCAGGATTAGCCAAGATGGTGACTGTCATCTTAAGTGGAAATTTGTATGAGATTCAAACCACTCTGTGGCTATGTCTAGACTGCCGCTTTTTATCGGAAAAAGGTATGCAGATTGTGCGCCGCAATTTGTGTACCTTTTTCTGAAAGTTTTGTTGGAAAAACCTCCTCTTTCAGAAGAGCCCTTCCTCCTCGTGGCACAAGGAATATAGGACTTCCGAAAGAGCACGTCTCCTCTTCCGCAAAAAAATGTTGGAAGAGCAGACATGTTCCCTGGATGTAGCGGAGTTTTTCTGGGATACCAGAGGTATCCCGGAAAACTCTGTAGTCTAGACATAGCCTGTGCCTCAGATGTTTGGAATGATGATCCTCTGTGCAGAGAAAGCACGTAACCCACTGTTATATGTGTGTTATATGGTCCTAGGGGAAATTCTGCAATTTTACTATGGCTCCAAATGCAACAATTACAGAATTCCCCCAGGACTAGTTACAGGTCTGCTGCACACAGGATGTGGGACTGTTTACAGCTCTCCACTTGGGAGCCTGGCTCTTTACCTCAAACTGTACAAACTAATTTTTCATCTCTAAAGGCCTCAGCATCAACCCAGGTAGCAGGTGCCAAATAACACATTAAAGATTTAGGGTTTGTCTATACTGCATTCCTCTTTCAAGAGAGGAATGCAAATGCAGTTGAGCAAAATTGCAAATTAAGTGTGGATTTGAATTTCTCGTGCTTCATTTGCATAATTTTTCGAAATACCCTATTTTGAAAAAAGAAAGGCTGTCTAGATGCAGTTATTTTGAAAGAAAACCCTTCTTTCGAAATTACCCTTAAACCTCATTTTATAAGGAGTAAAGGTAATTTCGAAAGAAGGGTTTTCTTTCAAAATAACTGTGTCTAGACAGCGTTTCTTTTTTCGAAATAGGGTATTTCAAAATAGCGCCCAGACGCGATTATGCAAATGAAGCACGGGAAATTCAAATCCGTGCTTCATTTGCAATTTCTCTCTGCTGCATTTGCATTCCTCTCTCGAAAGAGGAATGTAATGTAAACGTACCCTTAGAAATTTTACCCTGGGACATGCATCAAAGTCTGGTATCATCTACAAGGGCCAGGTGCATTTGAAGGACAAAAGTTGGCCCAGTCTGTGCAGTTTGCTCTCAATAACTTGCTCTCCCATAAAAGTTTCTTTCTCCAAGATATGGATTTCACGTACTACCTCAGAGATGATCATTTTCTGAAATCATGTCCAACCAGCTGCCATATTGGAGCCCCTAGAGAGCACTGGGTATATGGAAACATAAAGGATAGCTGGGTTTACAGAGGTGTTTGGAGCAACAATAGCTACAAACCAGTGTGTGAATGAGAAACATAACAATAACTTTGCTTACTGGGCAAAAGAAACAACAATACAAACAAATGTGAATGAGGCAAGGGGGAGGGTTCCTTTTAAGAACTCTACACCCTGAAAGACTGTTGCCTGACAACAACACATTCAGTCAATGAAATACATGATAGAAACATTATATTAATAAAACAAACTCTTAACCAGCTGAGCAATGAAAATGAGAGGGGAATTTTTCATGGAACAAGGCCTGACACCCAATTAACCCTTTTTGGAATATTGATCCACAGGGTGGTGCTCCATCATCACCCACTTTCCCAGATGGCTGCAAAAGTAAAGTTACTGTACTATTGCTGCCATCATGCTATTACAGTGTTGAAATGCTCTTGTAATAGTTGAGAAGACACCCTCTTTCCAAGCCTTTGTTGGAAGTGGCTTACACTGTTCTCAAGACATGACCCTCAGGGCTGAACTTTTTTTATCATGCTTGTGTTCTGCCCATAAATGCAGTTAATTGGAAGGTTTGGAGAAAAGCCATTTAGCTGGTTTCAAGTGGTCCAGGTGTTAACAGTGGTGTTTTTCAACTTTAAAATAATTCTTTGGATATTTTAGTGAATGTGAATAAACAAAATAATGATTTTTTTTTTAAACCTCAGAAGTTCCTTCTACAGTCTACCACCATTACTTCGGCAAAATGCATCTCTGATCACCTCCTAGTCTCACTGAGTGTTAGGGTGGTCATGGATGTATCCCCAGAATACAGGATGTCCCCAACTGTGCCTGCTTGGGACCATCCCCACTGGAGTCTACCTGTCTCCTGTTTCCTCCTCTTTCCTCTCTTTTTCACCAAAGCCACATCTGGTGCTAACTCCTCCATTGAAAGGGCCAGAGCTCTACAAGATGAGGAATGCCTGGCTTTAAATCAGACTAATGTGCTCTCTGTTGATTGCACTCCATGCCAGGACTCAGGCCTGAAGCTGAGATAGGGTGCAATCACACAAACTCCCTGTGCTGGGGGGGGGGGGTGTGAAGAAAGCTTGCAAGTTGTGCTAGGGCAACCCCGGCAGTCCAGTGCGGGACCAGTCTCAATAATCCATGGGCTCTGCAGGCCCACAATCATGCAGTCTGGGGCCTCATAGCCTTCTAACTGGGGCAGCAAAACAATCATACAGTTCTATGATGCTGCAGATTGGGGAATTAGCCCTTTAGGTAGGGCAGTTTATCAGTGTAAAGCCCTACTGTGGGGCAAACACTCCATGGCCCTGCAGCCTCCAGGCTGGGGCAGACAACTGAACTCGAGAAATTAGCCCTTTGGGAGGAGCCAAATATTAGTCAGTCTATCCCCTTACTTCTCTCAGGGTGGAGCAGTCACACATTCAGCAGCTTCCTCAGCGGGCAGTCGCTCCGCTTCCCTAGCAGCATCTGCCATCAGTGAGTCACCTGGAGTGTAGTCTGGGTCCTCAGGCTCCACCACCAGGTGCATTGGAGAAACCAGAAAGGTACGTCCTTTCTCCTCTGGCACCTTCTTCAACTGAGCTGGGCTGCCTCCTTTTATCTGCATTCTCCATTTGGAGCATGCTCAATAGGCAAGAGGGGGCATGGCCTTCTGGGCCTATAATGATTGGTCCACCACTGATAGCTCAGTGTGGGGTTGATACACCCTCTCTCACTCCCACTCTCCGACCAAGAGCTAGGTTGCAGCTCCATGGTACTAACTGTTTGCTCATCAGGTCTGGCATAGGCTGAAGCCTACAGATCCAGAGCAAGCACAGTCATCTTCAGTAACCAAACAGCCTCCTTAAAGCCAAGTACTGTATTATTTATTTTGAACAGCAACTTTTCAAGTGGAATATCTTAAAAACAGTAAGACACACTACACATGTCTATCTTACCTGGTGTTTAACCATCTAATTTATAGATTTTTTTTTAAGACCAGAAGGGATCATTGGGATCATCAAGTTTGACCCCGTTGAACAACACAGCTCATAGCACTGCTTCAAATTAACTCCAGTTCTAACGAGAGCAGGTCTTTTAGAAATATATCCAGTCTTGATTTAAAAATGGCCAGTGATGGAGACTCCTCTACACCTTTGGTACACTCTTCCAATGGCTAATGGCCCTCACTGTTAAAAATGTGCACATCTCTTTCACACAGGGATGCTAGTATGACTAGTTTTGTATAGACTCTTTTACAGAGCCTCTCTGTCAAACAAACAATTTCTTCCTTATATATACCCCCGTTTCTGTAACTTCCATTCTCAGTTCATCTGAAGTGGGTTTTTCCCACAAAAGCTTATGCTCCAATAAATCTGTTAGTCTCTAAGGTTCCAGAGGACTCCTGGTTGTTTTTTCAGCTACAGACTAATTTGGTTACCCCTCTGAGACGGTTTTAAGTGTGTGCTTGGGTGTCATTATCTGGGAAGCCATTGTGTCACCTTCTGTCCAGAACCCCATTGATTGCAAGCATTACAGGCACAAAATAAACAGTCCACTCCTCCTGGAATTAACAGCATTGCCAGCTCTTGTGATTTCATTGCAAGTCACAGGAGTTTGACTGGCGCTGCAGCTAGCTCTAAGTCCTCTTCTGAATGTCAGCTCTGCGTATGGCTGTGGCGGGGGGAAACCCAATGACTGACATTCCCTGCCTCCTGAGGAAGAGCAGCCAATCAGGGTTGCCACAGAAAGCTTGCAAAGCCTTGCCCCTCACCCCCCCCCCCCAGCTCTTCTGTGGGGCTGGCACAGAGCTGAGTTAATTGCTGTGCAGGGAGATAGGCAGATGTGGATGTGAGAGCTCCTGCAATGAGGGCCAAAATCACCGTAATATAGGAATGACAATACTAATTGCCATAATAGCACACACCAGTGATAGCAGCAGGAGCTCAAAAATCAAAGCACAACCTTTGGCCTAAAAAACCATGATAGTGCTGAGCCTGACAATATAAATTAGATTAGGACCATCATACAGGAAATTCTAATAACCCATCCCTGCTGCACCCCTTTGCAGCAGACCATGGCCGCCACATGCACATCTACTTCAGTTTTCACTCTCAGAATCCTCATCTCCATTCAAGCTTATGCTCTGCTCCATTAACAAGCGCAGTTCAAGTAGTCCCAAATGCATAGTCCGTTTCTCACCCAATGGAAGCCGTCATTAAAGCTGAAGACAGCTGGTGCTTTGAAGCCCCACATACCGTACACCGGCACCTTGGTCCATACACAGACTCTCTGTCAGTCCTCTTCTGTCCTTGTAACAGGACAGCCACCCCAATTTTAGCTCTTTCAACTGGAGTACAACCCTGCTCTTCCCAGCAGGAACCCCCACAGCTTCTCTGTTGGGAACATCCTTGCAGGGGAACAGCTGTCTCTCCCCCCGACCCTCCCACAATCACTCTGAGCCCAGCTCTCCAGCCCTGGACATGCCAGCAGGTAAAGTCTTCCATTGCTCCGCTGCTTTCAATTCTCTCTGGCCCTTGGCTCCAGTTCTCCAGCACAGAGTGAGCAGGCAACTCCCTCTGCTGCTGCTCCTCCCTTCAGTTCTCTGGCCCTGATTCTCTGGCTGGGGGACACCAGCCAGCATTTCCCTCTTGCAGTTCCTCTTTTTCTTCTTTCTGGGACTCCTCTAATCCCCAGGTCTCTGGCAGTTCTTACCTGCCCTTCCTGACTGAAATAGCTTACACAGACTCACTGGGACAACTCCGCACCAGCACACACTCACGCGGTCTCTCTCTGTCTCTCCTGACTGAGCCAGGCAGCCCTGAGTCACCAGCTCACTCCTTGATCTTTTATGCTGCCCTCCTCTCTTAATTGGCCAAATAGGGGTGGATCTACTCTGGAATAGAGATGCATGACCTACATCATTCACAGGGGCCAGCCACCCTACAACACCACCACAGAAATACAATAACTTTGTATATGATATAGTCAGAGAGATAATGCTCATTGTGTAAAACAGGGTCTGAACTGAGCTCTCCCCTGACATCTAGTGACACAATGGGGGAAAGAGACTTCAGGAACAGAGGTGTTTGCATAGACACGCCTACACTGCCTATGTGCACAGCATGATGGAGCTGCTTTGCCAATATGATCCATTTTAGCTGGTTTGGGATTACGAATTGCTCTAGTATTCACATGCATGGGCATGAAATGGCATGAATAAAAGGCTGAAAAACTAAGCATGCCCTGATTGGGGGGGGTCACCCTAAACTGAACCTAATTCGCTAAGCAGGGGGTGGGCATGTCTAATCCCAATGAAGATTAGAAGGGGTGGGAACAAGTGTTCTGATGCTGTAATGTGGTCCCTGCTTAAAGAATCCTAGAGACCATTTGATTTTCCCCTCTCCAGTGTTTATAGCCAGAGCTGATTAGACTCAGCTAAGAGTCACTGTTTCTGTTGAGTGATTACCAGAAATGAATAACTGATCAGTAAGTCTAGTGACTATGCATGAGACCTGGTCTAGGGACAGTGGTGAAATGAAAGACAATGCAGCAACTGTACTGGCAGAAAGGTCCCTACTATCCACTGAAATCACTAAGGGCAGATCTACACTTCAAATTTTGCACCAATGCAGCTGCACCACTGTAGCACTTTAGTGAAGATTCTCCTAAATAACAATTGGAAAGCTTCTCCTATTGATGTAATTAATCCACCTCCCCAAGAGGCAATACGTCAATGCGGGAAATTCTCCTGTTAACAGAGCGCAGTTTACATAAGGGATTAGCGTTAATGTAACTACATCACTTAGAGGTGTGAATTTTTCCATGTATAAAGTGATATAGTTACACTGATACAGATTCACTGTACATTGTGTGAGGAAATACTTCCTTTTGTTTGTTTTAAACCTGCTGCCTATTAATTTCACTTCTTATGTTATGAGAAGGGGAAACAACACTTCAGTAATAAAATGCTGGAATATTACTAGGGTATTAGTCATGCCAAATGGCATAATTAAATATTCAAAGGAACTATAGCAGGTCTGGAAGGTCAGAAGCAGGAAACAAAATGGGAGATCAGAACCATTGGTCAGGAACCAGAGTCAATACTAAGGGGTCTGAAGAAGGGGACAAACTGGAGATCAGAAACACAAATCAAATGCTGGAAAATCAAGCCAGAGGAGTCAGAGCAGGAAACAGAGAACACACTGCACAGAATAGGGTTGAGTCCAGTTCAGTCAGCTTCCTGTTCCTGCTGCTAGCTTAAACAGGGCCAACGGACCAATCAGCTGCACCAGGACTCTGCCAATAGGATTACAGTGCAGAGCCTCAAAGTAGGACAGGGCTTTATGATTCAAGGTGATCAAGTGTCATCTGGCTGCCAGGTAGAGGGAGTTGGAGCATGGCTGCTCACACAAACCCCTCAGAATCAGATTCAAGACCCATAGGTCATGACATTGGGGGTCCTGGGACTGAGATGCAGCAAGAAAGTAGCCTTTTGTTGCAAAGGAGCCAGTAGTAGTGATGGCTTGAAAACAATTTTGCAAGCATGCTTGAATGAGAATACTGGTGATGGACGTAAGGACTAGACCCTGGACCATTTGGTGGAGGAACTAAAACAAACAAAAAAATAAAGTAAAACAAAACTTTTCCAATTCTTTTTAACAAAATGAAAAAGTCAATTTTTATTTAATTTAAGATTTTTTAACTGTTAAAAGTAATATTAAATATTGAAATAAAAAGTTGAAAAGAAAAGTAATTTCAAATAAAATAATTGGAAATTTTTACTTAGAAATGTCTAAACGTTAGAGAAAGAAGCTAAATCTATCAATGTGCAACTTAGAAGCCTGAACACAAGAATGAAATAAATGGTGGAAACTGGTTTGCACCTGAGTCCATGGGAGGATCAAGGAAAGAAAGAAGAAACAAAGCATGGCCACTTCCAGAATATTTTTTCAGAGACACATCAGCCAATTTGATGGGTATTCAAAAAATGTTTGCCAACATTTTGCCAACATTGGCAGACATTTTTGAGCAAAACAAGCTTAGCTGGAAAATCTTAGCCATGCACAAATCTGCAGAAGCATGGTTGTCATTGGGAGAGGTGCCCTGTCATGAGGACCCTGCAGTAGACCTGAAGAGCTCCCCACTTCATATCCCTGTATAAGATGTCCTTAAAAGTTGGGTTGACACCTGCTGAGTTTGTCTTTTAGTTTGCAGCTTTTAAAGAAATTGAGTCTGGCGAGGACTTGCATTGTCTATTTCTGGCTGCTGCAGTTAATAGGTCTTCACTGTTACTCAAGTGGCTTTGGAATCTAAGAAGGGCCTACTGTTGGCGGTGTCTACAACACTGATCTCTGAAACTATAGTCCACCCAGCAAGTTACCAAACATCGAGGGGCTGGGGGTTGATGATGCTTGTTGCAACACCCTGCAATCAAGTCAGTTACATCAGTAAGGAATAAAGTATTTAACCACTGGAACAATTTACCAAGGGTTGTTAATTTGTTGGCACTTTTAAATCAAGATTAGATTTTTAAAGGCACGTGCTAGTTTAAAAGGAATTATCTAGGGGAAGTTCTATGGCCTGGGTTACACAGGAGGTCAGACTTGATGATCACAACACTTTCTCTGATCTTGGAATCTATGAACTGAAAATTAATTCAGAATCTGGATCAATCCCAGTCCCTCTACAAAAACACGCATCTACTAATGCTAAGAAATGTTAGTTTGTCCAAAAATATAAGCATAATACTTGTAAAGTAGTTAGCGACATCACAACACAGATGAGGGAGTTCAGGGAAATGAAGACATAACCAGGTATGGTACAGAAGGCAGAGAAGATCCCAGGGAAATGAGGAACAAAACAAGATGAGGCAAAAAAAGGAAAAGGGAAGGCAAAGAAAAGAAACACAAGGAGAAAGACTTACTATATGAAGAGAGCAACGTGTGACAAAATGGCCAGTGTTGGCATGGTGGGTCCCACTTTTCTTGGCAGGGGGCTAGAACATCACTCCTTGCCCCTGCTCTTGGGGCACCAAGGGCCCCACTAATAGCCCAGGAAGGTGGTAGAAAAGGAAATGTGTCTAGGTCTGAGCCTCAACCCCTGCAGATTTCTTCCTCTCTGGGTGGGGTTACCCTCAGTCCTTGACACTGGGGAAGGAGTCTCCCTTCCTCCAGTTCTCTAGTCTTTTCAATCTCAATCATACACCTCCAAACTCCAGTCCTCTCTCCTTTCTTACTCCACACTGTCTACCTGTAGTGTGTGTGAGTGTGTTTTGGAGGGGGAGGTTATTAGGTTCTTCACAGGGACTTAATTGGCTTCAAGTGCTTCAGTTAGCCTGTAGTAGCCTTCCCTGGTCTACAGAGAACCACATCTTAATTAGTCTGGGTTTATAAGTCTCCCCTTTAGCATTCTCACATTGTTCCCGGGCCTTGCTGTATCACAAAAGATAGTGAAAAGGACAAAAAAGAGAAACAAAAGCAGACACAAAAAGGGAGACGGGGGAAGAGATTCAGTGGGTATCACTGCCAAGTTTTGTGTGTGCCATGTGTGACATTTTGTGCAAATAGGCTATTTTTCAAATTTGAAAATAATTTACATATAACCATAAACTTCAATTTGTGATTTAGTTGTGCCACCAAGGCCCATTGGTGGTTCATTGCTTTGTGTCAGCAACTCTTATCATCATATTCACGACACCCAACACACAGACATACTTGTTATACCTAACACCCCATTGTCATGCTATGTACCCAAAAGGTGGCATGTGAGGTATCATTAGAAAAATAATTTACTGCTAATAAATATTCTTGAGTGATGTATGTACAGGCTGTGTACAAAGTTATAAACTATGTGCTAGTGTTATGCTAGCAGTGCCTAAGCCACACCTGTTCCAGACAAAGCAATGTGGTTCCTTCTGCTTGCATGCATCTCTGATGTAAATTAGGCCTGGTATGACCAAAGACAAAGACAAGCACATTTACATGAAAAGTAAACAAAACTACGAAGCCTGGGAGAAGCAGCATGGTTTCTACACAACAGCAGGAGAGAGAAACTTGATCTGAGAATGCTTTTCAAAGGTTACTGGTCTATAAAGACAGGAGGTCTGAACCTCAAAGGATAAGCAATTGAATCAGTAGACTGCATACAATATTACTGTATTATAAAAATGTATTTAGTGCTGTCGTTTATGAAAATCTGTAGCACACTGGGGGTATGTCTTCACATCAAAATTATTTCAGGATACCAGAGGTATCCCAAAATAGCTCCCCCACATCTTCACAAGCCACCTGTTATTTCAAAATAGTTTTTGAAATAACGGGTGCGCTATTTTGGCATCCAGTCCCACGAGGGTTAAGGGATGTCACGAAATAGCACTTTATTTCGAAATTTGGTGCTGTGTAGACAGTACCAAATTTCAAAATAGCCTATTTTGAAATAAACTTGAAATAAGTATGCAATTTGCATATCTTATTTCGAGTTTAGAGCATAGTGTAGCCATAGCGTGGGAGTCCTGTGGTGCCTTAGAGACAAAGGGTATGTCTACACTGCAAAGTTAATTCGAAATAACAGCTGTTATTTCGAATTAACTTTAATAGCATCTATACATGCAAACTGCTATTTCGAAATTAATTCGAAATAGCGGAGCACTTAATTCAAATTTGGTAAACCTCATTCTACAAGGAGTAACGCCAAATTCGAAATAGCTATTTCAAATTAAGTGCTGTGTAGATACTTAATTTGAAATAGGGAGCCTCCAGACCTTCCCAGGGAGCCCTGGTGGCCACTCTGGGCACAACCAGGAAAACTTACTCTCCTCTCCCCCAGCCCCGGAGCCATTAAAGGGGTAGACCCTGGCCACAGTGCCTATGCCAGCTCCAAGCCTGCCAGCCCAGAGCCAGCAGTGGCCACCGGGGCCCCTGACCCAGTTGCCCCAAAACATGAGCCAGCAAGCCACTGGCAGCCAGCCCTCCACCACTCCCCAGGAGTAGTCTGCCAGCTCCCAGGAGCCTGAAAGGGGCTGGAGAAGGCAGGCGCCTTCCTGGTCCAGAGTGGAGATCATGGACCTTATTCAGGTTTGGGGGGGATGCCCCCAACGTCCATGATCTCCATACTTGACGGAGGAATGCAGCCATCTATGGCAGGATAGCTGCCAGCCTGGCCACCAAAGGCCACATGCGAACCCAGGGTCAGGTTTTCATGAAAATCAAGTTGGTCTGGCGAGACCCCCAACCCTGGGCCCTGAGCTTCCCCTCTCCCTTCTTCCCCTTGCTTCCCCTTTCCAGCTCCCTCCTCCCAGGTTTCCCCCTCCCCTCTCCCACCCTCTCTCTTCCCCTCTCCCACCTCCTTTTCCCAGTCTCCCCAGAGGTTCATCCCCCCACCCCCCAGTTTTGTTCAATAAACCCAGTTTCTATTTTTGAACATACATGTCTGTTGTTTGACATCAGGAAGGGGGGCTAGGGAGGGGTAAGTGGAAGGACATGAGGGAGGAATGGGGCATGAGCCCCCGGTGGGGAGGACCAGGGTGGCTCTGAGGGCTCCTCAGGGTGGATGCTCTCCTGCAGGGCCTCCTGGATCCTGACAGCCCCCCGATGGACCCCCTGGATGGCAGCCTGCAGCAAGTGCAGCCGGGCTGATGGCAACGACCCCACGAGACGCAACGGCGTGGCCAGGGGCAGCTCTGGCTCCATGTGGCCGAGTGCTGTGATGTTCCGAGTGCGGGCACTCCGGGCACTCCAAGACAGCACTGCTTTGCTGTCCCTCATCGAGGTAGACAAGCAAGCGGGGAACCCTAAGAACTGTCTGTCCAGGGTGGGGGTAGGGTCCCTCTAAGCATGGAGCTCAGTTAGCCTCAGGCAGCAGCCCCACACACTAAGTCCTAAGCTGATGCCCTGTCGGCACTGGTTCCGGCCTGCCTTAACTTCGGTTCAGGGTCCACTCAGTGTGGACGTGCTATTTCAAAATAGGGTTTGTGTGTATATGCGTTAATTCGAATTAGCTTAATTCGAATTAACTATTTTGAATTGAGTTAACTCGAATTAACGCTGTAGTGTAGACGTACCCTAACAGATTTATGAGGGCAGAAGCTTTTGTGGGTAAAACCCACTTTGTCAGATGAATTGGAGTGGAGTCTACAGAGGCATGGGTGTATATATAAGAACAACAAAAGAAAGAGAGTGCTTGTGTAAATGAGGCTAATCAAGTTAGAGTGGAAGTGGCTCATTCACAGCAGTTGATGTGGAAATGTGGATATCAGGAGAGAGGAAATTGCCTTTGTAGTGTGTTAACCAGTTAAGATCCTTATTCAATCCTAATTTGATAGTACTGTGAAATAATTATGGATACTTACTGATATTATGGAGTAAAGTCTCTGACAAAGCACAAGAGGAAACAGGTTCTCCCCCAGACAGGAGGAAAGGCAGCTGTGTTCAGTGTAAACTAAGTACTATTTAATCAAAACAATGCCCAATTTACATATGAATCAACAGGGGATGAGAAATTAACAGGAAGGGAAGAACAGCAGGAAGCCTTCCTGCCTCTTGTAAGGGCAATGAAGTTTGCAGTAATATAAAGGGTGGAAAAGTCATTTGAGTAGCCCATCACTTGTGGGTTCAAGCTCTTGTAATCACAGAACGTTCCGGGTTTGCAGTCTCTGGGAACTGAGTTTAGATGAGAAATCTGTTTAAGCAAAGACTTTAACATGCTGAAATTAAGTATTAGTGTTAAAAGTGTATTTTTATTTTTCTTTGCTTGTGTTTCTGTCCATATTGACACTTGATGTCACCTAAGCCCACAACTTTTTGCTTAATACACTTGTTTTACTATAAACCAATTCAGTACTGTGATTGAAATAAGAGGGCGTTAAACACCAGTTAAATTAATGAGCTGAGGTGCATTCTCTCTTTAAAGGAGCAATTAACATAATTGTTGGGAATGTTTCAGGATAGAACTGGACACTGCAAAAAGACATCTCTGGATCACTCAAGAGTTGGGGTTCACTGTTAGCTGCAAGGCAAGCTTTAGACTGTCAGAGGCTCAGAGAGTTTGCTGGCATAGCAGACAGACTGGTGTGTCAGGAAATTGTAACATAGTGGAGCAGTAGCAAAACACTCACTGGTTAAGGAGGGTAAGACAGTGATTCACAATTCTAGGAACTTCTGATGCTTTGGGAAAAGAAATTGACCAGGAGAATGTTGGAGTCGCTCTGCAAAAGAGTAACTAGGTGGTGGAAGTCAGTGTGTGACCTTCATGCTTGTAAGCTGGCTGTTGATGTTGGGGATGTGAGCCGCAGCAGTACAGTACAACACAGCATTCAAGGCACCCAGAATTTCAGAACAGGCGGTAACACAAAAGGTTGGAAATGAATCCCAAAACACCACTTTATTATTGATGAAAAAAATGAGATTAACATACCTTTGGAATTAAATTGTCTTATGTACACCCTGTGAGGGAAAACAGGTTAAGCTTCAAGGCTCACACAAAGACTGGGTCTGCCATTTAGAACAAAAATGTGGTGGTGATGATATTGTTGTACAGGAGTTGGAAGGGAGACTCTTCCAATACAGGGTCCAGCAAATACCTGCTAGGGTTTGACTTCACATAAAGGTTATTCCAGAATAAAATAGCATTTCAAGTTCAAGTGGAATAGTTATACTGGGTATAACTCCATGCATGGGCATGCTTATTGCAAAAATAAGAGCACCTTTTCCTGGTTTAGCTTGATCTATTTCCAAAGCAGAATCAATTAATTAGAAAAAAAGGCATTTTTTATTTCAGAATGTGTGTCCATAAGAAGCTATGCCAGAGGAGCTGTTCTGGAATAATTCCATTTATGGATAAATCCTTATATCAGATGGGATCAATGCTCAGGCATTATTGACTAGGGCAGGATTCAAACTGGTGACCTACAGGAGAAATGGTCCATAAAACCCACCAACTCAGCTCTCCAGACAGTGCTTACCCAGGAGAAGGTCCGGTAAATATATTTAAAACATGTAAGTACTACATTAAAACAACTCTAAGGTTTCAAAGTCAAGCATGCCGAAGTTAGGAAATGACAGAATTAAGATTGCCTCTGTCCCCCTAATTCTGAGCCCTTGCGTATATGAATCACAAAGCAGTTTTAATTTCACGGTCACATACCCTCTCTCTTCCTGACCCCCATCCCTGGTTGCCAGTAGGGCCTTCAGATTCACAAACAAATAAGTCTATCAGCTGAGCTAAAGGCATAATTAGTGTCAGCAGGTCTGTTATGCAACACACCATTTGCCAGAGGGTCACACAGAAGTTGTGAGTTCGCAGTAGAAAGTAGAAATTCTGGTGGTGCTATTATTGCGAAAGGCTAAGGGAATGAGATTTCACTAAAGACTTGAGGTTTAAGGTCTAATTTAGTAATAAAAGTTACAAAATACAATAATATTAACAATAGCTTGTGGAAGAAGTAACCCTGAATTCAGGATGTCAAGACCCACAATCAATTACACCTTCCACTGACTAATAAGGTGTTAGTGGAGAACGGGGTCTCTCTCTCCAAAAATAGGTGACATTTTATTTGAGATGCAGGAAGGTGTCACAGAGCTGCCAAATGCACTATTGACATGCAAGATACATATTTGGCATATCTGAATGGGGAAAGGGCTTGGGATCCCATTGATTTTTCCAGGAGAGCAGACATCTTGCAGGAAGAGAAGAGAATGAATAGCATCAGAATGAGACCT
The DNA here is from genome assembly GCA_032595735.1 of Pelochelys cantorii. NCBI lineage: Eukaryota > Metazoa > Chordata > Testudines > Trionychidae > Pelochelys > Pelochelys cantorii. Next base: position 34,664,669 of record CM064331.1, read on the forward strand.
TTATTACGTGAGATCTACCTAAAAGGGTGCCTATCACTGCTCTACAGCCAAAATGCTTCTGAAATAAATGTAGTCAAACTTTACTAATTCTGGGTCACTGAAAACGAAAATGATGCTTAAAATTGTTGATTGGCTCTAGTTTTCAAGATATGCTATTTGGTCAGTATATATGACCCTTGACTTGGAAATGGCAGGGGATAAGTGAGTTATAAAGAGAAGGGATCTCAATTTAAACCAGAAATGACTAAAATACATCTTTAACTGGATCTATGAATAAATCTATGACTGGGTTTGGACAGTACTTGCTTTTTAGGCAAAACAATGAATGATGCAATCTGAAGCTGGTATTGCGTCATACATGATATGAATTGCATCATGTTATTCCTAGAAGTCATGGATGATGCAATCATAACGAAGCTTACATCACTCTGCTGAAGAAATTGCCCTATATCAGCTCTAGAAATCATACAGTGTCGTGCTCTCTTATTTGTCAGTGTTTGATTTTGCAAAGGGACACATTTCTGTTTAGCCAAAGTGAGCAGAGATGCCTCGTACTTGTGCGAACAGTGCAGATAACTTCTGCTATGTTTGTGGTGACGTGACTTTTGCATCACAAAAGCGCAGTATAACCACTTTGGTTAAGAAAGCCTATCACCTTTATTTTGGCTGCAAAATTGGAGATCAGGACAAGAGGTGGGCCCCACACATATGCTGCAAGACTTGTGCAACAAATCTTCACCAGTGGTTGAACAGGAAAAGGAAATCTATGCCTTTTGCAGTGCCAATGCTTTGGAGAGAGCCAACAGATCATACCAGCAATTGTTACTTCTGCATGGTGCCTCCAGTTGGGAAAGGTGTGTCAAAGAAGGAACAGTGGACTGTGCATTATCCAAACATTCCATCAGCTATACGCCCAGTACCCCACGAAGAAGGACTGCCGGTTCCTGATGCACCAGAATCATTCTCACTTGAGTCAGACAAGGAAGACGAAGAGGATGAAACTTCTGGTCCTGAACCATCAGTGTCACAGGACCCACATTTTCTCCCATCCTCCTCCTCTGAACCACACCTCATAACACAAGGTGAACTGAATGACCTTGTCAGGGATTTGGAACTACCCAAGAGTAAGGCAGAGCTGTTGGGCTCCAGACTACAGCAGTGGAATCTCCTGGCAGGTGATGATTGGGTTTCCATGTTCCGTGACCGTCAAAAGGATCTTGTCCCATTCTTCTTCATGGAAGGTGATCTTGTAGCCTGCAACAACATCGATGGTGTGATGGCAGCCCTCAACATTGTTCACGATCCAGATGAGTGGAGACTGTTCATTGATTCATCGAAGACGAGTCTTAAAGCTGTTTTGCTGCATAATGGCAATGTTTTGCCATCAATGCCAGTTGGTCATGCAGTCCATATGAAGGAAACCTATGACAACATGAAACAACTTTTGAGGTGCATAAACTATGACCAACATCAGTGGCAGCTTTGTGGCTATTTGAAGGTTGTTGCTCTCTTGCTTGGTCTGCAGACTGGATACACAAAGTACTGCTGTTTTCTCTGCGAATGGGATAGTCGTGCAAGAGATTCCCACTACATCAAGATAGATTGGCCACTCTGACAGTCATTGGAGCCTGGGAGGAAAAGTGTTCAGCATTCACCACTTGTTGAATCAAGGAAGATTTTGTTACTGCCCTTACACATCAAGCTGTGTCTGATGAAGAACTTTGTCAAGGCCATGGACAAAACACAAGCAGCTTTCAAGTACCTCCGTGGAAAATTTACAAGGTTAAGTGAAGCTAAGATAAAGGAAGGTGTCTTTGTCGGTCCTCAGATTCGTGAACTTCTTCAAGACGATGCATTTGACCATGTACTGCGTGGCAAGGAAAAGACGGCATGGAAAGCCTTCCAGTTAGTGGCAATAAATTTTCTCAGAAACAACGAGGCAGACAACTACAGGTTGTTGGTGGAAAACCTCCTCAAGGCATACAAAAGCCTTGGTTGCAACATGTCACTAAAGATACATTTTTTGCACTCTCATCTAGATTTTTTTCCACCGAACCGCGGAGCAGTGAGTGACGAGCATGGCGAGCGATTTCACCAGGACATTGCAACAATGGAGAAACGCTATCAGGGCAAATGGAGCCCATCAATGCTTGCAGACTATTGCTGGACAGTGACAAGAGATGCTCCATTTAATGAATACAAGAGACAAGCCAAGAAGCGCCGAGTAGACACTGAATAGGACTAAACTATGTACATAATAGTTTTTTGCCTTTTGTTTCATAATAAATTTTATTTATATAACCCTTTTGCTGATTTTTAAAGTGTTACATAAACAGGACAGGTGAAATATTATCATGTAAAGCAACCATAAACACATGAAAAGACCTCGGTTTACAATTTATGATTAAAACTCTACTATCTACACAATATACATAGACGTAAAAATGTAAAAACTTAAATATCTTGGAAACAGTAGCCAATCAGTTGGTTTAATTGTCATGTTTGAATTCAGCACATCAAAATACATAATAAATAGCACATTTTATCTCTGAAGCAGACGACTTCTAAAAAATTGTAGACCAGTGCAACCACTTGACAACCTTCACCACCAAGTCCTGGCCAGCCACCTACACACCCATTGTGTGATTTCCATCCCACCTAATGAAGCAAAGGGGGCAGATACTAACTTCAGGGAACTTACCTCCAATGACAGGGAAGTCAGGCAGGCTCTTCACTCTGCTCCCCAAGCAAGGAGGAAGCACAAGAAGCCTCAAGACTACCTTTTTCTGCAGGAGGAAGATTGCTTGGGGGCAGGTAGGCTGCACTCATGCCATAAATGTGTTTCTCAGACCAGTTGCCCTCATAGCTACCGTTTGCTATTTTTTTGAAGTGGGCGAAAGATCACATGTATACATTCATTTCCCCAAGAGTGATCATGTACCGAGGTGAGTGGGATAGACAGTGAAAGGGAGGTGGATTAAGAATCAGTATGACTTCAGGGATATGTTGTGTGGGGCAAGAGGAGACAGACAGTAGGTTTATCCAAAGGAACACCATTTAAATTAACTCATCCAACCTCCTCATCCTCACTACACAGAGCATTCACCACTCTCTCTTCAAATCTCCTTTATCCAAATGTCTTGCATATTAGTCAGTTGCATTGAAAGGGTTGACTTTGGGCAGCTTCTGAAGCCCATGTGATATTTGCAAGGATTGTGTTTCTCAATGCTAGTCTGCTATTCATCTCTCTCTTTCTCTGGTTTCATTTTTGATGGTTTCAGATGTCTTCATCAGAATCAGAACCCTAAAGAATACAACAATATTGTTTTTTTCAGAATAGTGTGAGCAAGATGTTACTTGTTTCCACTCTGAAAGCACACCTGGATTCCAGGTAGCCAAAGGGAAAAAAATGCATACAGCAAAGTACAAAATACACTCAGCATTGTCATTGCTCTGTACCAGACTTTCTAGTAATAAAGAAATAATCAAGATCAAGGGTGAAATGTACCATATGTCTTTCTATAACTAAGCACAGCAAGGCACTACATTAACAACTGTCTTAATGCCCCCTGCTGTGTTTGGATATTGAGGGTCATGGCATGCTTCACCCTTAAATTTTGTTTTTCCTGGTTTGTATTGTTCCCCACACACATAATTTCAGCATAATTTCCATACACTTTTAATGTGTGAATATATTTACAGATGAAATAAAGGATGTGCACATCCTTTTGTATTTGCACAATTTAATGGACAAGAAATTAGAATTTAAGTTTTCTAATTTCTACATAGGTACAGTCAGCTCGACATGCAACTTCTTTGCACTTCTCAAATTACAGCTGGCATGGTGAAAAAAGGTATTTGGTGTTTAAAAATAGACGTAATGGCTTTCTTCTTTCCCATGGAGAAGAAACAGCTTTATTAGCTTCTAAGTTTGGTTTGTGGGTGTGAAGACATTGAGGGAAAGCTGAATCAAAGAAAAGACTTTTCATTTGATCATTCCTGGTTCTTGTGGGAGTGAGTTCCATAATCTGAATAGATCAAACTGCTGTGACAGTTCTGCCTCTTGTGCTTATAAGCCTCCTCCTTTTAGGACTTGTCCATGCATGATAGTTAATCCACAATAAAGTACAGTGAGAATTTAAAGCAGATTAACTATTCCTGATTAATTTCCTATGTTAGGGCTCTGATTCCGGAATAAGTGTGCTTTATTCTGATTTAGTTTAATTCATTTCCAGTTAATTAAAGGCAATACAGCTAATCTGCTACCAGGCATTCTTATTCCAAAATCAGAGCCTCCACTAATGGTGTTAATTAAGAATCATTAGTCAGGAATAGCTATTCTGGAATAGCTCTCCATGTGGACAAGCCCTTAGATTCATTTTTCTGGTGGAACGTCACAACAGTGGGAGGCCCCAGTCACAGCTATTGCTCCATTGCTTAAGCTGCAGAGGTCCAAATGAACATTGTACTGCATGACAAAGACCCAAAATGAGGGACACAAGCTTTTATTCATGCAGCTAACTTAAAAGGCTGTGGTGTTCATCCCTTTAGATGCTTGCTACAATCTCACTCCCATGCTTCTTTATTTCTAATGTAAATAATTTTCAACAATAAAAGTGAGAGGGCACCAAATTTGTGTGGCATATAGGCAACTTTTGGAATAAAATGAAGAACATCCCTTGAAGGATATTGAGATATGGCCCCAGTGGGTGTGCCCACATATGATTCCATATGTTAAAGCTAAAGAAGGGAACTACTTTCTATGGTCATATGTGAAACATCTCTCCTTGCCATTTGTGTGGCTACATTTTTAATTTTAACAATGTTCAAAGGACAGACGAATACTAAGTACAGTAGACCCTCAGTTATGAACACCAGATTTACTAACTGACTAGTCAATCACACACTTGAACTGAAATTCAGAATATGCAATCAGGCAACAGGAGAGCGCACACACACAAAGCAAATGCAGTGTTAAACATAAACTACTAAAAAAAGAGGGTAAATGAAAAAAAAGATTCAAGAAGGTGAAGAAACTTTCTGTGTTTGTTTCATTTAAATAAAGAGGGTTAAAAGCAGCATTTTTCTTCCTTAAAGTTTCAAATCTGTATTACGTCAGTGCTCAGTTGTGAACTTTTGAAAGAACAACTATAGCGATTTGTTCAGTTATGAACAACCTCCATTCCCTAGGTGTTTGTGACTCTGAAGTTCTACTCTCCCTATTGAATTGCAGAGAGCTGAAAGACAAAGAAAAGTATATAGGCCTGTGGCTGAAACCAAACAGTAAATAATCATACCTCAGTTTGGGGGTATTTTGCATCTTTGATTTTACCCACCCTCATAGTCCACTCCCGGACTTGGTAACTCAGAACATTTCTGTATTCCCTACACACTATTGTAATTATTTTTGTTCAGAATATGCCTTCTGAGTTAACACTTGAAAACTAATGAGTCAGTGGTCAATGATATCACGGTGATAGGTACATAGAAATTATATTATATGTAAAGCTATGAATATCCCGTGTATGATGATATTAGCACATGTTCAAAAACAGACAGCTCTGCCTTGGCAAAAGTTGTTAAATGGCTCTATCATAAACATAGGAGTGTGTGTTTTTCTTAACTTACTTATAAAGTAGTAAACAGGGTCCTCAACACAGCAGGGGGAGGAGATGGCAGGGAACAGAACAATTTGCATTTCAGTAAACACAAGTATGGGGAGAAAGAGAAAGGAACCTCCTTCACCACCAGACTCCATGTTGCCTTCTCACTGATTGAATAAACTTTACTTTGAAAAGGAGTCTTCTGAAGGTTAATCCTCAGAGGTTCAATGGACTACACAAGAACAGGGCAGAAAACCCCAACTTCTTTCTTTCACCTAAGATGACAAAGGCACCAGTGCTTTGGGCATGTGAAAGAGATCCTTAAACAGAAAAGGGGTCAGTCTCCCATCTTGCGGGAAGAAAGTGGGTAAGAAAGGCCATCTTGAACAAAGCCTTGAATCAAAACTTACTAGATTAAGTTTTTACACTTTTAGCTGAATGTTTTCACTTTTGTTTGCTTGTAACCCTTTCTAACTTTATCTCTTAATTTGAACTCACTTAAAACCCTATTTTTTTAAGTTAATACATTTGTTTTACCATTAATCTAAACCAACAGTGCTGCATTTCTACTAAAGCAATGTGAACTCTAGTTTATGTGGCAACACTGGTGTCTTTTAGCTCCTTAAAAGGCATAAACAAAACCATATGATTTCTGTGTGCAGTCCAGAAGAAGGCTGGACATTGCAGAGCATATGTGAAAGGGGACTGTTAGCCCCTTACTAAAACTCAGTGGGAGTTTTTGGTTGGCCAGCTCCCAGTACCAAAAGGGGAAAGGTCCATGAGAAATCAGGGCCCTGAGACTGACAGACCCCAGAGACAATGGAAAGCAGCCAACATTCCAGCTCAGCCTGATTGACAGGTTGGACAGGCCATGAGGAAATTAGGAGGCCACGTCCCGTCCTCCGGCTGAGCTGGGATTTTCTGAGTCTCTTGTGAGAAAAGGAGAGAGAGCTGAGAAGAGCAGCAGGAAGAACAAGCGGTGTGGAGAGACAGAGCTGCAGTGTCAGAGCCAGAGGCCCATGCAGCCCACAGAGCACAGACCCTGTGCTAAGAAGCAGACCTGCAGTGTCAGAGCCACACACACAGCCCAAGGAGTGTAAGCTGCGCTGAGGGGCAGACCTGCAGTGACAGAGCCACACACACAGCCCAAGGAGCACAGACCCTGTGCTGAGCAGCAGACCTGCAGTGACCAGAGCCAAAGGGGTCAAAGAAGCAACATAAGGAGCTGGAGTCTGGCAAAGCAGCACAGTCTGCAGCTGGGTGTGGTGAGCAGCTGGGACCAGCAAAGAGGGGAAAAGAGGCTCTGGGCAGGGACATGCCACCAGCCAAGAGGCCCTGCAGGCCCGACTTGGAGAGGGATTGTAACTCCAGCTGGGAGAGGGGTCCTGCCAGCTAGAGAATGAGGCCGTGTGGTCACTGCCAGAGTAAGCGTGTCCAACCTGCAGCCCCCCTGCAGCACAGCCAGGGCCTGAGAAAGAGCCCTGGGACCTATAAGGAACAGACTGTGAACTGTCCTTACGCTCTGCAGACTGCTGTTTGTGATGTCCCCATGCTACAGAGCAGGACTGTGTGTTCTCATTTAACCTTTCTCGTTTCTCCTTATTCTTTTCTTTTTAATCAGTTGCTGTTTAATAAATTGTATTTGCTTTGAACTGTATGAAATGATCACTGGGTCAAGAAAGCATCCAGTGTGCAGAGAGCACCCCGGAGTGGGGACTTCCTAGCCCCTGCCCCAAGTGACTACAAGGTCAGGGATTAAGCCCCAGAAAACCTGGGCCCAGCCTTGTTGGGATTTCAAGGACTCTGCTACTCAGGAGAGTGGAAGGGGAGCCCTCAGGGTCAGAGAGGCCTGTGGGTAAAAGAAGTGGGAGCGGGGACTCAGATCCTTTTGCTGGTTCATTTCACTGGGGTAGTATAGAAGCCAGGAAAGCTCCCCACAAATAGTGGGACCATTCCCCTGTTTACATATGGTTCGGGGAAAATCCAGTACAGGGAACATGTTGGAGGTACCATGCAAGTAGCAACCATGGCTAAGTAGAAGTTAGAGTGGGGCTGTAAACATGCTGTTGTGGTCAGAATAACTGAAGCAGGGCTGTCTAGCACACAGACAACCAGGGTATGGCCTTCATGCTTGTAAGCAGACCAGACTGGGGGCAAGAGCAGCAAAGTATTTACCCAAGGTTACAGGGAAGATGGTGACACAACTCATGGGTCTGGATTGCAACCCAGAACGTGACAGAGGCCCCTCTAAATCACAGGCCTCTAGTAGTCACCCCTCTTTGGGCAGGGAGTTGTATCCTTCTCCCATCTGACCAAGGGCTGCAGCTCCCATACAGTTCACTAAAGCTTAGTACCTGCATTTTGTTTTCTCTCCAGTGACTACGAACAATGTAAGCCAGTGGTTACACTAACCAAACAGCAATTACAAAACAGAATGGCACCCCTGTTCCCCTCCTTACATGTTTATTCCTGGAGGAGATGTAGTTTCTATCCACCATGGGGATGAATACAGGCCTACAAAGATACAGAAAGTTAAGACAAATTGTCCTTAAAGATACTGCATGTCCTTAAAGATACTGCGGCCAGACGCAATTATGCAAATGAAGCATGGTAAATTCAAATCCGTGCTTCATTTGCAATTTCTCTCGGCTGCATTTGCATTCCTCTCTTGAAAGAGGAATGCAGTGTAGACATACCCAGACTGAGCTCCTGGCATGGAGGAAGAACAGGGGAAATGGTATGGGTGAGAGAGACATGGGGAATACACAGAGCTCCTAGCATGTGGCAGAGGGAAGAAAGGTGGACACAAAGGCCCTTGTGTCGTCAGTAAGTGGAACTGGGGGAGTCACAGAAACATGTAAGGATGAGGGGGCATACAAAGATCCTGGCATGGAGGAAGGGAGGAATGGAGAGGTACATCAAGCCCTTTGGTGGGAGGAGAGAATGGGGGAACCTGGTGTGGGCAAAAGGTAGGAAAAATGGGGGGCACAGAACCTTTGGCATGGGTGAGAATGAGGGGATAATGTATGAGGAGAGAGGGACATTGGGGACGTGGAGCTTCTGGCACGTGGCCAGGGGCGGGGAGGGATACAGATCCCCTGACATGAGGAATCCCGGAAAGAGAGAGGCATGAGAGGATGGAACAAATGGAACTTGTTGGGGAGAACAGAAGAATACATGGAGCCTCCAATAATGAGCTCGACCTACAGAGGCTATAAAACATCTAACCCTCTTGGCACATAAAACCAGAGTTGAAAGTAAGCTGATGTGCCTTGGTGCATGGTTCCAACAAGAAGGAGCTAGCTGGCTGGGGCATTCAGCTGCAGGAGGAGGCAGGGTGTGCTCCCCGTCAGGCTACCAGTGGTCTCCTGCAGGCTGCTGCACTAAGCAGCAGGCAGCCAGACAGGGCATGCTCTTTCCATGGTCTGGGACTGCTCCAGGCCCAAGCACCCTCCACAGGGCCATTTAGGAAGGGTGGGGGAGGACCTGAAGCTCCCCCTCCCAGATTTGGACAGGGATGCCACTTGCACTTCCCTTTCCCTTCAGGGAGTGAGAAGAAATTGCACAGTTTGCTGCATTCCTCTCCCTCTGGCTGGGAAGGGCAGGGGACAGCTGAGCTGTGCACTTTCCTCTCGCTCCCTGATAGCGACAGAAAGGGGAAGAGCAAGCAACGTCCTAGTACAAATCTCAAGGGCGAGGGGGTTTCAACCCCACTGCCCTCCCTGCAAACATCCCTACACACACACACACACACCCTGCCTTGAGCACTCCCCTTCCCCAACCCTGACTCCTGCACTCCTCATGAACTTCTAGCTCCCCACCCTGAGCCCCGCCTCATCCCCAACCCTGACTCCTGCATGCTCACCCCATGCCCTGATCCCACCCACACCCTGACATTCCCTACCCCCTGCCTTCAGCCTCCCACACTCAAATTTCTTACAAATTCTGTCGTATGACACCACCTACCCCTTCCTGAGGGTGCCCCCCCCTTCATTAGGACTGTGATATGACAATACCTATAAGAAATTGAAGTTACTTTCACCCCTGCATAAAACGGTACATACTTTGAAGGGAGGCCTCCCAGACAATCCTCCCTGGAATTAGTGATTCACTATGTGGCATGCTGTCCTCTGGGTCTGTGCTTAAGCAAGTGTCATGTGGCACCGTGTTACTACAAATGCAGTTATGAGATATAAAGCTGAGGTCCTGGCCACTTAAATTAATTAACAATGAATCATGCGGTCAGTTCCATGCTCCATTTATCATTAGTTATTATATTACAGCACTCCAAAATCACTAAGTACCCTACAATACAAATAAGATGACAGATCCGTGCCCTGATGAGTTCACAATCTAATTTCACCTAACAAAGCAAAGAGGTAACAAAACAGTAGGATAGACCTGGGAATGGAAGGGCAGGGAGTACAGCCACAGGATTACGTGGTTACTTAGCAAAGGCTAGTGCAGGCCAACGTGGATTGATTTAGTCACATTATCATCATCTTAAGTAAAGAATTAGTTTCAGAAAATATATCTTGGACTAGTAGGAAATGTAAGACCTTACAATGCCTAAAACCAAACAGGAATGTGACTTTTTAGAGCTGTGGCCTGTGATTTCACATGCAGGTTCAGCACTACCAGGGAGTTCCAAGATCACAGACAGTGCTAGAGGCAAAGAGGAAGAGTGCACAGGCCATGGTTTGTTCCAGGAAATCTCATGAACTTAGAATTTCCCTGAAAGCCTTGGAGGCAATAACAAGCAGCAGCATCCTACCCTGAACACTGGATGCCAGAGGCGAAAGGGTCAGTCAGTCTGCAAACTGAACAAAATGTGCACAACTTAACTTCCACATCAGTGAGAACTGTAGCACAAAATAAAACAAGATAAAAAATAACAACTGCTCAGAAAGGCAGGCAGAATTATTCAAGAACGGACGCACTCCTGCGTAACCTAGGTCATAAAAAAAATCCTCAGACCTTGCTGTTCCAACCCCACTCCCACCCACAGCAGCTACCACTTAACGTTTATCTTGAAAGTTAAGGGCAATTTTTGATGTACTGGAAAGTTATCATAAATCCATACTATTGAGCAAGATGCAACACACTTCACACAGGTAGAAACACTCTTGTGTCATTCACTGACACACACCATGGGAAGATTATTTTACTTGCTTTGGCTTGCATATAATGCTTAAGGAATTAAGAGGAGTACTGCAGAAGTTATCAAGAAAGCACTGAGCCAATCCCATTGTTAAACTGTGTGTCATTTTTAACAATTTTTATGTTATCTGTTATGAAAACTGTAGTCAGCTGGATGTAAGTGGTGTGAGTGGAATGAACCATTAGTGAGGAAGGTTAGTTTGTGCCAGAGATTTTACTAATCACCTAAAATTCCCTGTTGTTTCAACTGAATACATTTCAGTGACCTTTACCTTGGGATCTAGGGGATAAGCTGACACCTAGACATCAATGGGCCTAGGGTTCTATTTTAAATTAGCACCTGGGGCCACCAGCTGGAAATAAGTTGGTACCTACCCAAAACAAAGGCAGTTTTGGTTTGTGTTCCCTCTTGCTCAGTGAAGAGGGAGAAACAATAACAGGAAACTTGGAAATGGCAGAGATGCTTAATAACTTATTTGTTTCAGTTTTCACCAAGAAGTTTGATGGGACAGGATGCCTAACACAGTGAATGCTAGTGGAAATGGGGTAGGTTTAGAAGTAAAAATAAAAAAAGGAACAAGTTAAAAATTATTCAGAAAAGTTAGATGTCTTCAAGTCACCAGGGCCTGATGAAATGCATCCTAGAATACTCAAGGAGCCAATAAAAGAAGTATCTGAACCTTTAGCAATCATCTTTGAAAAGTTGTGGAAGTCGGGAGAGATTCCAGAAGACTGGAAAAGGGCAAATATAGTGTCCATCTATAAAAAGGGATATAAGAACAACCCAGGAAACTACAAACCAATAAGTTTAACTTCTGTGCCAGGAAAGATAATGGAGCAAGTAATTAAGGAATTCATCTGCAAACATCTGGAAGATAAGGTGATAAGTAACAGCCAGCATGGATTTGTAAAGAACAAATCATGTCAAACCAATCTGATAGCTTTCTTTGAGAGGATATCAAGCCTTGTGGATAAGGGAGAAGTGGTAGATGTGGTTTACCTAGACTTTAGTAAAGCATTTGACATGGTCTCGGATGACCTTCTTATCAATAAACTAGAAATACAATCTAGATGGGGCTACTATAAAGTGGGTACATAATTGGCTGGATAACCATTCTCAGAGAGTAGTTATTAACGGTTCACAATCATGCTGGAAGGGTATAACAAGTGGGGTTCCGCAGGGGTCTGTTTTGGGACTGGTTCTGTTCAGTATCTTCACCAATGATTTAGATGATGGCATAGACAGTATGATTATTAAGTTTACAAATGATACCAAACTGGGAGGAGTTGCAAGTGCTTTGGAGGGTAGGGTCAAAATTCAAAGTGATGTGGACAAACTAGAGAAATCTGAGGTAAATAGGATGAAGTTAATAAGGACAAATGCAAAGTACTCCACTTAGGAAGGAACAATCAGTTTCATGCATACAGAATGGGAAGTGACTGTCTAGGAAGGACTACTGAAGAAAGGGATTTAGGGATCATAGTGGACCACAAGCTTAATATGAGTCAACATGATTCTTGGATGCATTAACAGGAGCGTTGTGAGAAAGACACGAGAAGTTATTCTTCCGCTTTACTCTATGCTGATTAGGCTTCAATTGGAGTATTGTGTGCAGTTCTGGGCACCACATTTCAAGGAAGATGTGGAGAAACTGGAGAAGGTCCAGAGAAGAGCAACAAAAATGATTAAAGGTCTAGAAAACATGATCTATGAGGGAAGACTGAAAGAATTGGGCTTGTTTAGTTTAGAAAAAAGACTGAGAGGGGACATGATAACAGTCTTCAAGTACCTAAAAGGATGTCAAAAGGAGGAGGGGAAAATTTGTTCTCCTTGGCATCTGAGGGTAGAACAAGAAGGAATGGGCTTCAATTGCAGCATGGGAGGTTCAGGTTGGACATTAGGAAAAACTTCCTAACTGTGAAGGTGGTTAAACGCTGGAATAAATTGCTTAGGGAAGTTGTTGAATCTCCATCACTGGAGATATTTAAGAGCAGGTTGGCAGATAGGGTTGCCAGATGGCTGAAACAAAAAAAACCACCAGGAAAAAATTTTGTTGAAGGAAAAAAAAAGGGGGGGGAGGGGGACCAAAGTTGTTGAGCAAAAAAAAAGGGGGGGGGGACAGGGCGGGGACCGGCCAGGAAGGGAGCAGTGCTGGCCAGGAAGAGGGAGGCCTGGAAACAGCTAACGGGGGGGAGGGGGGGCAACGGGGCTGGGTGGAGGAAATGGGGGGGCCAACGGGAAGCAGGGCTGGTTGGGGGGGGCGGGCGGGCGGAACAGGGTTGGCCGCGGGATATTGGGGGAGGGGGGGACCGGCCAGGAGGGGGCGGGGCTGGCTGAGAGTAAGGGGGGGCAGGAAGCATAGCTGGGGGGGAGCAGGGGCCGTGAGGAAGGGGGGGTGGGAAGCAGAGCTGGTGGGAGGGGGGTGGTGCAGCGGTGCTGGCTGGGGGAGATCAGGAAGAGGAACGGGCCAGCGGGAAGCAGAGCGGGGGGAGGAGGGAGAGCAGGGGCCGCGGCAATGGCTGGGAGGAAGGGGGAGCGGGAAGCAGAGCTGGTTGGGGGGGGCGGGCGGGCGGAACAGGGTTGGCCGCGGGATATTGGGGGAGAGGGGGACCGGCCAGGAGGGGGTGGGGCTGGCTGAGAGTAAGGGGGGGCAGGAAGCATAGCTGGGGGGGATCAGGGGCCGTGAGGAAGGGGGGGTGGGAAGCAGAGCTGGTGGGAGGGGGGTGGTGCAGCGGTGCTGGCTGGGGGAGATCAGGAAGAGGAACGGGCCAGCGGGAAGCAGAGCGGGGGGAGGAGGGAGAGCAGGGGCCGCGGCAATGGCTGGGAGGAAGGGGGAGCGGGAAGCAGAGCTGGTTGGGGGGGGTGGGCGGGCGGAACAGGGTTGGCCGCGGGATATTGGGGGAGGGGGGACCGGCCAGGAGGGGGCGGGGCTGGCTGAGAGTAAGGGGGGGCAGGAAGCATAGCTGGGGGGGATCAGGGGCCGTGAGGAACGGGGGGTGGGAAGCAGAGCTGGTGGGAGGGGGGTGGTGCAGCGGTGCTGGCTGGGGGAGATCAGGAAGAGGAACGGGCCAGCGGGAAGCAGAGCGGGGGGAGGAGGGAGAGCAGGGGCCGCGGCAATGGCTGGGAGGAAGGGGGAGCGGGAAGCAGAGCTGGCGGGGGCGGGGAGAGGTGCAGTGGCGCTGGCCGGGAGGAAGGGGGGGTGGGAAGCAGAGCTGGCGGGGGCAGGGAGAGGTGCAGCGGCGCTGGCCGGGAGGAAGGGGGGGTGGGAAGCAGAGCTGGCGGGGGCAGGGAGACGTGCAGCGGCGCTGGCCGGGGGAGATCAGGAAGAGGAATGGGCTGGCGGGAAGCAGAGCTGGCAGAGGTGCAGGGGGAGGAGGGGTGGCCAGGGAAGATCAGGAGGGGAAGTGGGGCAGAACTGGCCGGCCGGGAAGGGGGGGTGAGCAAATTGGCCAGCGGGGAGCGGGACTGACCTGGGCACTTGCTGCCTGTCCCGCGCAGGCTCCCGCCAATGCAGGAGCGAGGAGGAGGCTTCCCCTCCTCCTCACACTCAACTGACTGAGGGCTCCCAGCGGCAAGCGTGGCCCTGCCTTCCAGCTGGGACTCCCAGCTGCTCCGCCCGCCCACACCAGGCTTCTGTCAGGTGCGCAGCCAGAAAAATCAGAAAATACTGGACATTGCACATGTCTGGTATTTTCTGATTTTTTTTACTGGACAGAGCACGCAAATACCAGACTGTCCGGTACAATACCGGACACCTGGCAACCCTATTGGCAGACATCTATCAGAGTTGGTCTGTGGTGCTTGGTCCTGCTGTGAGGGCCGGGGACTGAACTTGATGATCTCTCAAGGTTCCTTCCAGTTCTAGTATTCTATGATTCTAATCTTTTCCATCCATGTGCAGATTTTTCCATCAATGTACAGAATACATTTTGCTATGTGCACCGATGCATGTGCAAACATGAACCACCTAGAGAAACACAAATCTAGCCGTGGGCGCTCTGCCATCAGTTGGGCAGCATTGGAATCTCTCTTGAGTGGCCGCACAAGCACACAGCTTACAGGAAACACTATTGTGGTACCTCTCGGGGTAGACTGGGATTCTCATATTACCAAATTTTAACCCACAAGGTGGCACAATTGGAATTTGAGGCTTTATCTCTACAAGTGAGATAAAATCAGCAACTCCTTCGCCACCATCCAACATCTAAGCCTACCGCATATCCACTGAGGCCTCTCAGGGGAATTTGCTTTTCTTTGCCACTGGTTTGGCTGCAGCCCATGCAAGATGTTGCTGAAGGCAACTCTTCCTGAACTGCAGTGTCAGCAGTCAAATCAGGGATGAATGAGGGTTGTGGGCCTGGAGATGGCATAGAGCAGCAGCTTGTCCTTCTTTCTCTCTGTCTCCCACAAGCCTAAAGAACTCCTTTCTGTCTCCGAGATGGACACTAGGTAATGACCTCATCCTTTCCAGTTCTCCCATATCCTGCTAGGGTTTCAGTACCAAAGAGCAGTAGGTAATACAAGGGAAGATCCCTAACAATCTTTGCTTTCTGAAACACACAGGCGCTGTCTAGAAGCTAAGAGCGTGGGGTGGCATTCAGGGGGAACCTGGCTTACATCAATGAAAGGACCTTTTTGATCCAGACATTTTATCCTAGGCTAATTATCAATAAGACTATAATTAATTTGTTACTTTTGTACAATACATCCAAGTCTTGTTAAAATCTGAATGCAACATTTATGAAAATAAAATAATATATAGGTGGAAATATCTCATTGCATATTAAACACAGTTTGTTCTTTGCCAGAGGAAAAATGGAATAAAATGCTAAGAATAATTAGTGGTATATGATAATTAAAGTAAGTACATAAATGAAGATTTCTTATCTGTAAATTTACTGTAGAGAGCTTGCTGGATATCTAAAATAAATGTTCGCGGACCAAACAAATGATATTTATACTCCTATAATTATCCTGTAAGATTAGTGTTTGTGGGTTGCCTAAATAGGTCACAAATGTTGCAATGAAAATTAATTGTGCTACAAAACAGCAATGATCCTTATGTTTTGTAGGCATAATTGGAATAGAATTTTAAAGGATGTCTCCTTAAAGCTATTCTTTGTTTTAAAGATCCATTAGCAATATAAAATACTTTATTTTTTAATAAAGTGGATTTTTTAAAAACACACATTAGAAGTTGCTTCTTTTTACATTTATCAACTGCTACTTTACTGTACAATTACTCCCACTGTGGAAGATATGCACAGTCAGCATTCCATCACAGTCATCTGTCTGTCAAAAACATCACTTAAATCTGCTTTTGGAAAGTATACTGAATGAGGGGGGGTACAAGTCCCCTTTACAGCATTGTTAATTATATAAATTACATTTTCTGTTTACACACACACACAAGCTATATTTAGTCATGAACCATATTTTTATGTGCACACATACATGTAATCCTTTTTTCATAGTGCTCCAGAGTTCATTACGTTGCAATGTTCTCTCTCTCAGACACTTACAACAATGCTGGCGCAACATAATACTCTGCAAATGTCAGCAAAGACTTTTCCACCACATGCTGTAGATTCCTACGATGTCTTTCTTTTTCTCCCCATACGCAGTAGGCTCAGAAACACATGGTTTGAGGAAATACAAACCTCAGTACTTTTTTTGCTGTATTCATTTATTTTAGATATTATATCAGTGCCATTTCCACAGCTATAGCTACGCGAGTGTGTCAGCATTTCCCATTTCGACACCTATTTTCAGGGGATTAAAACTTGACCATCAACATTTGTTCCCTGATCAAATTTGACATAGCATGCTTTACAGGTCAAGCACACATATTTTCTTTCACAGATTAAAAGCAAAAGCAAAATCTGTGTGATCATATTTAAGTTGTTACATAAGTAAAAAAATTTAAGATGATTAGCTTGAAGATATTGGGCCAAATTCTGCTCTCAGTTATACAAGTACCAGAGCTAATTCAGAGTAATGCCACTGAAATCAGAAGCATTAGTTTGACTTTAAACCTGCATAACAGAGGGCAGCATTTGACTCTTTTTAATTAAAACAGAAAAAAAATCTTTGTTTAAAAGGAGGTGTTGAATTTAAAATGTATTTGCATTATTACCGGACAGCGAAAGGAAATTAGGTTAGCAAAAGGTAAGGACTGGCTTTCCAGAAGAAACTTCAACCTCTGCTGTGTGTGTGGGAAAATATATTAATGTACAAAACATACTTCTGAGCTGAGGCCAAATACAAACTATCCAGCTCACAAGAAAACCTTTTAGAAAGTTATAAGCAGAAGAAAATGTGGATAGACCTCCATCTTGTGAAATTCTGAGCCCCCTGAACTCCTGTTACCTTCAATGGGACTTGAAGCAACTGAGCACCTTGCAAGACTAAGACTTGTCATGTAAGTGTTATCAGAGCTATAGCTACGGGATGAAAACATGCTTCTCAAAGCAGGTTTTCTTGTGGCCTCAGCCTTCTGGGCTGTAATGGGTGTCAGGGGAATATAGTGGCCACTCCCCTTCTTGTTGCTCTTGAATGGACTGCCTTGGTTACTGGGGCTGCCAGTGGGGATTGGGCGGAGCCCCTCTCTGGATGATTGGAAAAAGGTAAATGTGGTGCCCATCTTTTAAAAAGGGAAGAAGGAGAATCGGGATAACTACAAACCAATCAGCCTCATCTTAATCCCTAGAAAAATCATGGAGCAAGTCCTCAAGGAATCCACTTTGAAAAATGGGGAGAGAAAAGGAACAATCAACATGGATTCACCAAGGGCAAGTCATGCTTACCCATGACTTCTATAACAAGGTAAGTGGCTCTGTGGCTATGGAGAAGGCAGTGGATGTGATATATCTTGACTTTAGCAAAGCTTTTGATATGGTCTCCCACAGTATTCTTGTCAGCAAGTTAAAGAAGTATGGCTTGGATGAATGGACTTTAAGGTGGATAGAAAGCTGGCTAGAATGTTGGGCTCAATGGGTAGTGATCAACGGCTTGATGTCTAGTTGTCAGCTGGTATCAGACAGAGTGCCCCAGAGTCAGTCCCGGGGCTGATATAGTTCAACATCTTTTATTAATGATCTGGATGATGGGTTGGTTTGTACCCTCAGCAAGCTCGCAGATGACACTAAGGTAGGGGAAGAGGTAGATACACTGGAGGGGAGAAGTAGGATCCTCAATGACCTAGACAAATTGGAGGATTAGCCCAAAAGAAATCTGAGGAGGTTCAACAACGACAAGTGCAGAAACCTGCACTTAAGATGAAAGAATCCCATGCACTGCTATATACTGGGGACCGACTATCTAAGCAGCAGTTCTGTAAAAAAGGATCTGAGGATTACAATGGACAAGATGCTGTATATGACTCAACAGTGTGCCTTTTTTGCCAAGAAGACTAATGACATATTGGGCTGCATTAGTAGGAGCATTGAAGGCAAATGAGGAGAAGTGATTATTCTCCTCTATTTGGCACTGGTGAGGCCACATCTAGAGTATTGCATCCAGTTACAGAAAGGAGATGTGCAAACTGAATAGAATCCAGCAGAAGGCAACATAAGTTACTAGGAGGCTGGGGCACATGATATATGAAGAGAGGCAGAGGCAACTGGGCTTCTTTAGTTTACAAAAGAGAAGGCTGAGGGGGGATTTGAAAGCAGGTTTCAAGTGCTTGAATGGGGGGGGGGGTCCAAAAAGGATGGAGAGAAGCTGTTCTCAGTAGTGACAGATGGCAGAATGAAGAGAAATCGTCTCATATTACAGTGGAGGAGGGCTAGTTTGGATATTAGGAAAAACTATTTCACGAGGAGGGTGGGGAAACACTGGAATGGGAGATGGTAGAAGTTCCATCACTAGAGATTTTTAAGTCCCAGATTGACAAAGCCCTGGCTAGCTAGGTTGATTTAGTTGGGATTGTTCCTGCTTTGGGCAGGGGGTTGGACTAGATGGCCTCCTGAGGTCTCTTTCAACCCCAATCTTCTATGATACGATGGAGATACATAGCATAAATGGTGAGTTATATGGGCCTGTCATGCCCTGGCACCAGGAATATTCCTGGCCTGGAGCTGGACTCCATCAAAACGTGCCACTTGCCTGTACCTTCTGCCCCCAGCATCTCCCAGTCTCCCTGCCATCCTCCATACTTCCTTCTCATCAAAGAAAATCTGTGGCATCATCCAGTTTCCCCATTATCCAAAAGAAATTAGTCCCTGGATGTTTTTGAATAACTAACCAAAATCATAATCTGAACACCACTTATGGGAAATCTGCCCTCCATGAATCAAGGTGGCACAGTCTCAGTGTTCTTCACCGGCATCTTTACACCCAAATAACTTCAGTAACCAGAAATACTCCGTACCGTCCTTGCTCACTAGGAATCTGTGCCTCTGTGGGGAGCACAGACTTGACTGTCACACTCCTGCCATTCTACTGGTGCCACCTAGACTAGAGGGTCAGCAGCAGGACATCTGCACAGGGTGAAGCTGCAGTGACCCAAGCTGCACGTGACCGGTGGCCAGCTGGTGCAGCTTAGAAAAGTGAATAGAACTAAAGAGGAGTAGCGTTAGCTCTGCGCATTATTCAGAAAATATTACTGAGTGAAGAATGCCAAATCCCTAGGATAGTCTTCCACTGATGGGGCTCCTGTGGAAATTAATGTTGCCTTCGCTAGTGGCAGGTGGTGGTTGTATTGCAGGCATGCCAAGAGTGCAGAAGAATGCAAAGTGTACTCCCAGTGGGGGGTGAATCAAGCCCAATGTCTTTTTTAAAGATGGCACCTCCCTTCCTCCCACTTCCAAACATGCACGCTTCTGCAACATGTTTTGAAGCCATCAGATGGACTGCATTTGCAAATTTGGTTGTGTGCAGATGCCAAGATGACAGTGGATACTTTGTACATAGATAGAACACGAAGCCTGTAACTATCTGCCAGCAGCACACCCAGCCCTAAATTCAGACACGAAGTGGAACTAGTTTCTCCCTTTCAGTTAGCTCACCACTTTTTGTTCTTCGCCTTCACTGGCAGGCACCACCCGTATTGCTCCCATGTAGCGGGGGCAGTGCCTGTGAATGGCCAACCTCAGCAAAATGTCTTGCAGCCACAATCAGATTACACTGAGGGGATGCCTGTGGCCCATGTCCACTGCTGCTGTAGAACACGTTATGAGTTTGGTTTATATGTAACCATTTGTTTTCAAAATCCTTACTGTTCTCTTGTGCTTTGACAATTATAGTGAAAACAAGAGTATTATCATCAAAGTGCTGGTACTGAGCTACATTTTAGCTGATGTGTACTGTCCCATTGGGGCTAGTAGGCTAGGTAATTCTGAGTGTTTTCAGTGGATAAGGGGCAGGACATTTCAGGGAAAGCTCCAAGTGCGTGGGGGTTGGTGTGTGCCTGTTATGCGTACAAAGAGAGCACATGGCAGGTGGAGGCCTGGAAGGCAGTGCTTTGCTGCCAGACACAAAACTCCCCCTCCCGCAAAACTCCTTCGTGTTCAGGGCAGGTGGTGGTGAAGTGCCTCTCAACCCTGAGTACCCCTGGGGAGTGTCACATTTACACATATCCAGACAGCTAGCAACTTTGTTGACATCTGTTAGATTTCAAGCTGTGAATAAAATGCTCTAAATTCTATGCTGATTGTCATGGGTGTGAGGAGCCTGTGAGCCTAACCTAGTTTTCATTAAATGGAAAAGATTTCTCCTGACCTCATCCTTAGTACAAGAGTGTGGCCTCGAGAGACTACAGGTTTTAGTATCCAATGCTCCATCTTAATCTAAGTGGTCTTCATGGAATTCTAAAATGCAGCCTGCACTTGGATAAAGACAGTTCCTAAGAATGCTAGGTCAGCAGTCCTTCTGTGGTCAGCCTTAATAAGAAAGAAGATTCTATTTTTAGGAAGCTTTAAAGACACACACACACACACACACACACACACACACACACACACACACACCCCCCTCAATGTACTGACAAATTTTCCTTTAGTCAGTCTGCCAGGCCAGCTCTTCTTCATAATTAACTCAGTTAGGTGGTATTGAGCATACTGATTAATACATTCAGATTCCAAGTTCTGGATTTTGTTTTCTAGGTTTTCAGTTGAGCGTGTTGGCAAATTGTGGAGGTGTTAGAATGTAACTGTTCTTCTGAGATTAGTCTTTACATCCAAAGTGCCACATCCTAAATCCCATTAGGAGAAACTATGAATAGTGCAGGAGTTCCTAAAGTTATGATTACCCATCTGCACAAATGATTGTGCCTCTATCAGAATTACAGGGCATGAGCAGAGCTGAATTTTTGACTTATTAATCTCTGAGCCAGGAACTATGTTGTATTCAGTTTAGATTCTAAAACTATACTTAGCAGCATGGAACAGAACATCTTAAGAACAAACATGGAGACTAGACTCAGAGGGATAGCCATGTTAATCTGTAATTTAAAAAACAATAAGTAGTCCTGTGTTAACTTAGAGACTAACAAAAGTATACATAGTAACATGAGGTTTCGTAGGCAAAACCCACTTCTTCAGATAAGCTGGAGTGGAAATAACAGGAACCCAGAATTTATGACAGAAAAAGAAGGGAAGGAAAAAAGGTACCTGTCAATTGTATTTTGAAGGTACCTCTCCATTCCTCCCATACCAGCAAATGCTACATGCATGTTTTTTTCTTGGAGTGTTTCTTTCATTATGTAAGGTAATAGTCTCTCCTGCTTAGCGGGAAAGAGAGGCTGAAGCAGCAGGTTTGACATTTGTTCCTGACAGTCGAGAGGTTTTTTGATGTTCCAAGTTCCCAGCTCTTGCCCACTTAAGTTTCACCCTTGGTATTGACAGTACCACTACTGACGAGAGAAAGATGGTTAAAGGAGATTGAGATGATCACTCCAATATCCAGGATGCTGAAAACTCTTGGAAATGCAGATCAAAGCCTTGTTCACTTGGGTTTATAGCCACCTGGTGCAGCTACATCAATGTAGCCACATGAATACCAAGTCCTAGGCCTTGTCTGTAAAAGTTAGATTGACTTAGCTACATGGGTTGGGCTGGGAAAAAAATACACTCCTGAGCACCAAAGCTATGTGACCTAACCCTCAACAACACTGCAGTTGTCAATGGAATAATGCTTCTCTCAACGTAGCTACTGTCACGTGGGGAGCTAGTGATCCTTTAGCATTAGAAAAAAACTCGTGCTATCAGTGCAGGCTCCATATACACTAGAGGGTTATGCTGGCATAGCTACAGTGACCTTGCTACATCCATGAAGTCTCCCCGGGGAAGACATACAGGAGACCCTCGCAATTCGCAGAATTGCTATTTGAAAATTTGCGTATTTGTGGATCTCTCCCATCCCCAAGCCTGGGGGAACATGGCTTGGGGGGGCCTGTTGCAGGGCAGCAGCAGCTGTCAGCTTCCCCACCCCCCACCCCCCCCCCGTACTCACTGTGGCAGCTGGAAGCTGATGGGAAATGGAGCACTCACTCTGCTTCCACCCACCCCTGGTATTTGTAGATTTCACCATTCCTGGTGGTGTCAGGAACATATCCACTGCAAATGGTGAGGATTTACTGTACTCCTAGCATAGTATATGCTGTTCCAGGGATAAGTGCAACAGTGCAATTCACATTTTATAGGGTATACATTGATGCAGCCAGATTCAGTGTAGATGCAAGGAGGCAAGAAACTCCAGTGTAGACATGGGCTAAGACTTTAAGTCTGCTGCATTATTGTACAGACAGGAGCGAATGCTCTTTGTGCATTGTGCAGCAGAATGGGAAGGGCCTATATTTTTTAACCTGTGAAGTCTGCCACCTCACAATATCTACAATGCTGAACTCTTGGAGCTTGTTTGCCAAAGAAGCAAGACACTATGGCTCATAGAACTATAGTATTAGAAGGAACTTCAAGGGTCATCTAGTCTAACCCCCAACCATTCTCAATTATATTCCCAACTCTTTTTACATTTTAAAATTAAGATTGAGTGTTTTTCTAAAAGCAGTGCTTCGGTTCAAACAGGAATTGGTTTCTGGAAGCCCTATAGCCTGTGCTGTATAGGAGTCCAGGCCAAATGGTCATAGTGGTCCCTTCTTGCCTTAGAATCTATAGCCCTTTACTTCAGATTTACCCTATGATTTTACACAAGTCCTGTAACCTTTTGGTGCCTCATGGTACAGCCTGGATGACAATCACTCCTACATTAGAGGAATATTATAAGATTTAGGCCTGATAGACACTTAAAAAATTAGCTGCATGAGTCAGAACTGTGAAAAACTTCATGCCCTGAGCAGAGAAGTGGACTAATTACAGAGCCAGAAAAACCCCTTCTATCGACACAGGGAGTGTCTACACTACTGCGTTATGGTGGCATTAGCTGCAGATGAATCAGTGTTGTTCTAGTAGGGTAGACAGCCATAAATATTTTTGGAGACTGATTTTTGCAGTGCTTGGATGAAAGGTCACAGAAACTTCTTGTCAATATTATTCTTTTAAAAGGTCAGTTAATGGGCTATAGCCTATATTATTTTTATAATCTGAAGTTTTAATTATTAATTATAACAATAATGGGGACTAACAAAAATGGGTCTCCATTATGGTAGGTACAGATTAAATGAGTAGAAAAGATGCCCCATTAGCCATTTAATAAAGAACAAAAAGTTAGTTACAAAAAGACTACACTTTATATTCTATTTTAAGGATACAAAAAGCTGTTTGGAGTAAGGCCTTAAATTAGTTGCGTTTGAAGCAGTTAAGGCAAAAGTAAATTATTTCTATTTGCTGTCTGATATAGAAAAATTTGGGGCAGGAGAGTGATACACAGGAGAGCGCGATGATAAATTATCCTTAGGTTTGTGCTCTCTCTTTGCACGCTGCACAGCCCTCAGGAGCATAAGTTAATGTTCTAGTAAGATGAAAAAGAGATAGAGTTTGGGAGCTGGTGCAACCTATCTACACACTGAATATCAATGTCATTTGTTTTGCCTGACGTGCGTATACAAATATGTTAAACTTCAGGAAAATTAGCTTTTCATCTTGCTCTAGGAAGCTGAATTTCAGCTTTGGAAAGACATCGCAGAGCAATTCTTCATTTGTTAGAAAGCATTTAACAAAACAAAGTGCTTCTGAGAACAGATCCATTGATCAAAGCTGTTTTGATTTTGAGGCTGAGGGTCTTTATTTTGTTTGTGTTTTGGTTTGTTTCTTGCTTGCTTTTCCCCTCTCCTGCTCTCTTGTCTTTAGGACTGATGAAAGGTCCCAGATGCATAGTTCAGTACAGCCCAGACATCCTCCCATTATCCACCAAATATGGATGGAACAATGCTCCTAATTCTGCACCAAAATTGGAAAAACTATTCAGTCTGTTCAGTCTTTGGCTTCTTTACTGAGACAACCAATAGAGCTGCCAGTTCCAGTGATGAACTTTGTGATGTGGCTACTTTAGCCCTGATCCTCAGTTATTCACTGCAGTGGGAGCACGATCAGACCTTTATGTTTTCGAGCTGCACTGTCACTCCCAGCCATATGTTACATAGACCACAAACCTGCCCGACAGTAAAACCTTTGCATCATTATCAACCGAGGTAAGATTTGAACTTGTACCTAAAGGGGAAAGTGCAGTAGCCTGACCACCAGTCCGGTGAGGAATCGTGTCCCCCTCTAGTTGATGTTTTTAATTTAAGCAATTCTGGTCTCTCAAGCAGGTGAGCTTCAAGATAAAATAATTATTTTAAAACCACCTAATAACTGCCAGAGATTTCTTCAATTAACTTAATCCTCCTCTCTCCCTCACACACAAACACTTTGTAGGAAAGTAAATTCTGTAATTGGTTGCCTAAATCCTCTAATTCCACCTGTCGTGCTTTGAATCTGGCAGATGGTTCGAGACAGAGTATGCACCCATATCTTCATCATCTCATGTCCTTCCAACTGATGCTGGTTCTGGACAGCACAGTTCTGAAACAGGCCTTCTGAACTTTAGGAACCAGGCTGAATCCAATTCCTTGGCTGCTGCTACAATAAAGCCCACAACAAGGGGAGGTTTCTCTAAAAGCACAGAATGTACTGGAGGGCTGCCAGCTGGCTTTGTGACTGCTGGTAAGGTTCTTTCCTACCTCCAGCTCCTACACAGAAGTTGTGTGTGCCTTTGAGAAAAATGCAGCTGGTTCCCTAGATTTACATTCTGTCCAAAGAGGACTTCTCTGGCAATAGACATTGTGCATTTTGTTCTAATTCATTGGATGCAGTTGGGCACAGTCCATGGGTCGGCTGAAACATGAAATGGGCCTTGCCCTGGACATGCTGCAAGCATGTTGGCTGGATGTCTCTGTTCAGCCATGAAGCAGTTAACATGTAAGTGCTCATAATGAGACTTCATATTAACTCCCAATTAAGGTGAATGTTCACACCTCTCGGTGCTATTATTTCAGTCATGATGGCTGGCAGACTCATCCAGACAGCAATGCATCCTTGTCATAGGTGCCAGCTGTCCCTGCTTAGGTGGAATAGTCCCTCTTTTGTCATTCTGTCCCATTAAAATAATCCATCACATCCAGCCCATTTTCAGTTGGGGCTAGTGGTACAACCCTGTCTTCCTTTCAAATGTCCCTATTAATTTCTTCTGTATGTTGTCATCTGTGTTACATTGTGAAGTATCTTTGCAACGTTACTGATTTTTTCTTTTCTTTTTTAAGCTCTACAAATGCTGAAAAACAAACAGCCCTGGATTCTGGGAGAGCTGAACTCTGACCCAAGAACAAGTTATAGGGAATACTGTCTTGGTTTAGCAGCCAACCCTTTACATTACTTTGCTTTTGTAAACTACTGTAACAAACTGCTCTGCCCTCTACCGCATAGAATCAAACCAGTTCCGTTGTGTATCACAGACTCTATACTAACTGCACAAAGTAATTAGTAGTATACTAACTAGTAGTATATCCCCGGGCCCTGAAGTAGCAAGTCCCTCTATTTTGGAGGAATAGTCAAATTCTGAATCTTTTTTTCCCCCTTTGCTCCTCTGTGATACCTTACACAACTGTGAATATTCAGGTGTCCACAGATTCATTAAATATATTCAGCTAAATAAAAAAGCCTTATAATGTATTTAAAATATTTAAATTGCCATTAAAGACATTAAGAAAGGCTATATTGACAATAACGGCGTCATATGAAAAATGTACATGAGCTGCATGTTACTAACACACCTGTACAAAAGGACAGCTAAAAATCATGGGTTTGATTCTCTACCTTGCTGAATGGTACAGCCAAACAGTGAAGGTGTGATTGTAGCTTTTATCTAGCAATCACAGGTAAAAATAGTAGCAAAGAAGCCATCCCATTCGTACCCACATAAGTGCTGGGTATGTACTCTGGCTACTAGCTTGCACTGAAATCTGTGTAGCAGCTATGTCTGAAGTGTTACAATCACATCTTCATTTACTGTGTAGACATACTCCAGATATGAGAGTTTCCACGAATAAGGGGGATTCTCCTATGGCTGTCTCTCAGCGCTTACCCCTGCTCTTTAAGATACAAATTCCTCTCTTGTGGAGAACATAGAGAAGAAAATGGACATTGCAGCCTTTCCAGCTGACTTCTTCTCATCCTCCGTGTTTCTCCGCAGGAGGGAGCAATTGATCCCATTATTCAAAAACTGAATGATGCCAATTCAATTATTTCAAAATCATGAAAGGCCCCATGTTGTTTCTTATACCAACTTGGCTCAGTTCTGGCATACTTCTTTCACTCATCACCCTTGTTATAGGGTTTATTTTCTCTTTTTGTTATTTTAAAGTAACAACCAGCTTCAGTCTAACAGCAACAAGATACTGGATTTACAAGGGCTAGAGGAGTCAAAAGTTTACATTTCTCATACAGCCTGTTCTGCCACAGTATTGCAAGGGTCTTGCATCAGTGTCTTGTGTTAAGTAACCTTGGTGCTGTGACAGCTAGGCAACACAGGCAGTGGTAGCCTCTTTCTGAGCTGGCAGGTGGTTTCTGCTCATTAATATAAATGCATCTGGGTTTTAAATCAAAATGAAATCTAGAACAGGAATCCCTCTTGGTGCTATTATGGCGAAATTTCTTACAAGAGACAGAATTTATTGTTACGATTACACAAGAGAAATTAAACTTGGATAGGTATGAATGTATCTCTTTTTGTTAAACAAATTATACCATGACTAGACGTTCTTCCCCTAACATTAAAAATATATTTTCCATTAGTCTCTGAACTCTTCTGCTTTCTATACTTGTTGCAAATATATATAGATTTGTTAAAGCTCCTATTCTCTCCCATATTGTATTGTAATACTTTCTTTGTTATTTCTCACAAGAACTACATAAAACTCTTTTTATGCATGAACATACACTCATGAAACCGTGACCAAGTGCTGCATGAAAAATTAAGTTTACAAGCTTGATTTTTGAACTGTTGAGCACTTAGCTTCAGATGAAATCAATGGCAACTGCTGGTGCTTCTCTGAAAAAAAAAATCAGGCTCCATCTAGTTTATGCAGTACAACTAGTGTACATAACTGGTGTGCACAGAATGCAAATCATGTGCAGATCAGTACTGAGTGCCTCATTGTAGAGGGCCTGATTGACAACTTCTGTAAGTGAGGATTGCACAATGAGTCTCCCTTAGCGGGGCTGAGAACCTCAACAGGCCTCTTGAAAAGGGGGGCAGGGGAGTGCTGCTCTGCACCCCTAGAAAGGATGGGGCCCTGGGTGGAAAAAGTGGGGCTGGACTATGAAGGCATCAATGCTTCACTGCAATTCCCCCAGGCTGCCCTCAGTACCACCTGGAAATGGGTGCGCCTGCCCCAGACAGCCCTCAGTGCTGCCCCGAGTGTGCTGTGCAGTGCTCTGGCAGCAATTTAAAGAGCCCAGCAGGTGCAGCATCCAGGAGTTGCAGGCCCTTTTGTATCACCGGGCCCTCAGGGCAGTTGCCACCTTTGCCCTCCCTGCCAGTGAGCTTGATCTACCTGCAGGCACAAGGGTTGCACAACTGGCCTTTACGCAGTAAAACCAAGCGCCAGTGTACAGTACATAAAACGTACTTATCTGACAGTAAATGAATATAAGAAATTCTAGTTTGTACAACACTTTGCCAACTGTGAAAATGGTTTTTCCTCTCTTTGGAAAAAAAAGACAGATGATCAATATGTAAACTTGGAGTATTCCATAATATTCTCGTTCATTCCCACACACATGCATATTATTTTTCATACAGTGGTGAGCCTTCATAACATAAAGCAACATTCACATGCAGTTGAGTATAGTTTGATGGGAAACAGAGCAACTGAATGGAACTACAGTGTACATGGCACCGATTACATTCCTGGGATCCCAAAGCACTTTCCAAGACAGAAATTGGAGCTATAGAACCTTATGTTACACTGAAGTCAACAGGAGTTTTGCCATTGATTTCAATGGTAGCAGGACTAGGCCCATCATCCTTTTGTATGAGCCAACTGGCAGGGATTTAACACTTACCAAATGGCATTTAGTCCATGCACAGCTTTGGGCATTCCAGGCTGTTTTATCAAGAAAGGAAACATTGCCAGGGCAGTGGACATTTTCCATGCTCTGTAAAAATGTCATGAAGCCCGTAATGTCTACCTGGACAGCCACCAGAGACAAACAGAAAGGACGTTGGCTTCAATGTCTCATCCGAAGGATATTATAATGTGCCGGCCTCATTATTCAGAGCAGAAAAGGCCTTTGTCATGGTCAGATGCCTTTAATGTGTTTGGTATACTACATAAATTCAAACTTGATGGCTCATTTATTTGTTGGATTGCAGCTTTATTCAATCTAAATGAAGCCTTGGTATTTACTAATAACTTATGCTGTACCTTGTTTGTTTAAGAAAGCCACAAGTCAGGGCTGTCTGCCGTGTCCTCTCTTGTCTGTATTAACATCGGGCTCTGATATTTCAAGGACTGTTATCAAGGGGGAAAGAGAAGAACAACATTTAGTGTGTGAATTTTTTTTTTAAATTTTTATTCCAAGCCAGGAAAGTTCAGTGCTGCAATACCACAAAGATTCTCTGCATTTGAGAACTCCCATCTCCTGGTTACAAAGAACTTCACAAGCATTAAAAAAGTGTCAATAACAACCCAGTAAAGAAGCTCGATGGTATCTCCATTCATCAAGAAGGGGTAAACTGGAGGCACAGGGAGTTTGTATGACTTGCTCAAGGCCACAGAAAGATTGACTAAGCTGTGATTAGAGCCCAGATCTTCATCCCATTTCACGCTAATATTCTTTACTGAAACCACAAAGGCAGCTATTAAACTATAGCAACATGCTAAACAATGAACATTCAAAATCAGACATGTTTTGCTTGTCTGAAAGGTAATATATTCTTATAAAAAGTGTAATAACTTGACTAAAATGTAGAATAGCTATCTAATGTGTATTACATAGTTATTCCATTGTAGAATATTTTCTGCAATGATTTATTTTAAAATATGCCCTTAGTTTCACAGTAATTCCAGACATGCTCCGCACATGAAAAAGAAAATTGTGGGATAATTAACAGACCAGAAAGCCCCTGTCAAATGGCCTCCAAAATACCATGAAAATTGCTTAAAACAGAGCAATCCTACAATCCAGAAATAACCTGCTGAGTCAAAACAAGTTAAGAAGTATATTGCCTCAGTTGCTATCAAGCTGGAAACATGAATAACCAGCCACAACCAAACCAAACTGTGATGGGGTATCCACCACACACAGGACTGGAAGGGCTTCAGAGGGGTAGCCGAGTTAGTTGTAACAGGAAAAACTTAAAAAACAACAGATACTAGTCTGTTTGTTGTTTTTTTAGGACTGGAAGGGGTTAAGCTGGCCAGGTGGGCCACAGGCTGCACCTGGAGGAAAAGCCAAGGAGCAGAAAATTGATTGCAAGGTTGCTGCTGGGCAGGGGCAGTCACTCCCTCAAAAGAGGGATAGAGATGTAGCCGTGTTAGTCTAGTCTAGCTGAAACAAAAAACAGGACTATGTAGCACTTTAAAGACTAACAAGATGGTTTATTAGGTGATGAGCTTTCTAGGGCCAGACCCACTTCCTCAGATCAAATTGTGGAAGAAAATAGGCATGACCATATATACCAAAGGGATACAATAAAAAAAAAGTGAACACACATAAAAAAGGACAAATCAAATTTCAGAACAGAGGGGGGGATAAGGGAGGAGGGAAGGTAAATGTCTGTGAGCTAATGATATTAGAGGTGATAATTGGGGAAGCTATCTTTGTAATGGGTAAGGTAATTAGAGTCTTTGTTGAGACCTGCGTAAAGTGTCAAATTTAAGCATGAATGACAGTTCAGAGGTTTCTCTTTCAAGCCTGGTGTGAAAATGTCTTTGAAGCAGTATGCCGGTAATCAAGTCATTGAGACAATGCCCTTTCTGGTTGAAATGGCAAGAAACTGTTTTTTCTTTGTGATACTGTCTGATATCCGTTTTGTGTGCATTGATTCTTTGGCGAAGCGTCTGAGACGTTTGTCCAATGTACATAGCAGATGGACACTGTCGGCACATGATGATATAGATTATATTTCTGGATGAGCAGGAATATGTGTTCTTGATCTCATAACTGAATTGGTTAGGTCCAATAATGGTGTCAGCAGAGTAAATATGTGGGCAAAGTTGGCAACGGGGTTTGTTGCAAGGAAAAGTCCTAGGGTTGGTATTAGTGTGGTATGTCCTGTGGTTGTTGATAAGAGTCATCCTGAGGTTAGGTGGTAGTCTGTAGGAGACTATGGGTCTGTCTCCCAGAGCCTCTTGGAGTGTAGTATCCTGTTCTAGTATAGGTTGTAGTTTATTGATAATATGTTGGACGGGTTTAAGTTGGGGGCTATAGGTGATGACAAGTGGTGTTCTATTGTTGGTTTTCTTGGGTCTGTCTTGAAGTAGATGGTTTCTGGGTATTCATCTGGCTCTTTCAATTTGTGTTTTTATTTCTCCAGGTGGGTAATTGAGGTTTATAAATGCTTGGTAGAGATCCTGAAGTTTCTGGTCTCTGTCAGTGGGATTAGAGCAGATGCGGTTGTATCGAAGGGCTTGGCTATAGATGATGGATCGTATGGTGTGTTCTGGATGGGAGCTGGAGGCATGAAGGTAACTGTATGAGTCAGTGGGTTTTCTGTAGAGAGTGGTGTCTAATTTACCATTGGTGATTTGTACTGTGGTATCCAGGAAATGGATCTCTCGTGTAGAATGGTCCAGGCTGAGATTGATGGTGGGGTGTAGGTTGTTAAAATCTCTGTGGAATGTTTCCAGTGTTTCTTGGCCGTGGGTCCAGATCATAAAGATGTCATCGATGTAGCGTAAATATAGAAGGGGTAAAAGGGGACGGGATCTGAGGAAACATTGTTCTAAGTCAGCCATAAAGATGTTAGGGAGAAATGCTTGGATGCCGCAAAGCCCTGCAGGCTGCAGTCAGTCCCTGGGAAGAGGGAGGGTTTGGGGCTGGTACTAAGAAGCAGTCCAGAGAAAGAGGCGGTACTAGGAAGCAGTCCAGGGAACAAGCAGTGAGTTTCGGGAGAGAAAAACCCAGAAGTGTTGGGTAATTTTGTTACTATGTCCCCTGGCAGAAAGTTCACACAATGCAAAGGCATCACATAGAAGAAATACTTCCTTAATTCTTATATTTGTTTTAATCTGCTGCCTGTTAATTTCATTGGGAGACTCCTGCTTCTTGCATAATGAGTCAGGGCTATTTCTACTGTGTATATTTGAAGTGGGCTGTGTGATTCTATACGAAGTATGGGCAAGTCTGTGTCACTGGGTGCTCTCCTCACTGCTTGTCTGGTGCCTCCTCCTTGTCACTCAAGGATTAGCACACAAGGCTGACTCCCCCTTCCCTGGTTTTCATGTTGTCATTCTGATTTTCTCTCTGGTCTGTAGCTCCTCTCTTTTCCCAGGAACCACAGTGTCCTCTTTGTGCTTCAGCCCTCTGGTCCAGTCACTCAGCATTCCTCCCTTCTGTGGTATATCGAAGTCTTTCCTTCAGCAGTCCCAGGCAGTCTTCTCATTTACTGCCTCAGGTGTCACTCCTTCAATGGCTAGGAGGGGAGCCTGGGTCAACCCTTTACAGCAGGTTCCAGTTCAAGGACCTCAAGCCAGCAGTTCTGGACTTTTCCTTCTCTTCCCTCATTGCTCCTTCCCTGGATTGCTTCCAAAACTCCTGGTTCCCCTCCTCTATCTGGATGTTCCAGCTCCAACCTCTTCCTTCCCAAGGAGGGACTTCTCTTTCCCAGCAGCTGTTCCTGTCTGTTGCCAGTTTCCTGCTTGATAGGCCCTGCTGTCCCTGCACAGCTGGAGCTAACCCTGCAAGTAAAAAGTCGTTCTAGTATATTGGAGCTGGCTCTGGCCAATAGGAGCATTAACTTGTGGGCTACATGATTGTGTTCATTGCTTGTGACTGTGTAGACAGGTCTCACTATTTCCCTCTTCCTGTCGATACAAAAGGTGGATACAGCTTAAAAAAGAAAGTAGAAAATCATAATTCAAGCACTGAACACGGGAATCGC
This sequence comes from Pelochelys cantorii, assembly GCA_032595735.1. Classification (NCBI taxonomy): domain Eukaryota; kingdom Metazoa; phylum Chordata; order Testudines; family Trionychidae; genus Pelochelys; species Pelochelys cantorii. Next base: position 34,696,973 of record CM064331.1, read on the forward strand.
TAATTTAGTTTCTTCCATGAAACAGGGTTGGGATTCTGTGGTGAACAGGAAGACAAGGAAGTGCTCTTCAGTCTTTTTGTACTAGGAGACAATATCTTCCTATCATGAGCTACAAACTTTTCCCATTTAAACCATAAGAAACTGTAAGGTTTGGCAGAGACCCAACTTTACACATCACAAACACTTCCTTTCAATAGCACAGTGACAGAATTGCACTTTCCTAAGGTGCTGTTTTATATCCTCATGATCAAACATTTCATAACTTCTACAGTAAAGCTTCCAGTGGAATTAATTCTGACTCGCTTCTGTTGACAAAAATTTGGTAATCCTCTAATAAAAACATCCAATCTGTATCTGGCTTTTTCAAAGCACTTCATAACCTCATAATCCTCAGTTTTAATAAAATCGGCAGGCTTTGGGAATAAGTCTTGCAAGTGACAAATAGATGACAACTCATGGGAGGGAATTCTGGGACTTGAAGATGGAATGTCAGTTTGTCCTTCCCTCATTTTGTTACAGTGTCAAAGATGACCAATTTTTCATTTTTTTTTCCTTAACTGTTTTATTATTTCTGTACACTGTAATGTGAGGCCTTCCTGTCTGAAAAACCACTGTGGTATATTCTTGTATTTCCTGTTCTCCATCCTTCCTGACCTTTGAAGACAGGTATCCAAATATCAAGCTTTGAGCAGCAGGTGATACCAGACTTCCCCCACATATCTTAAGAATAGTTGGTTTTATCTTATTTAACTGAAATGCGAGACCTCATAGGACACCCCAGGAGCAGCCTAATTTTGAATAAATGTGTACCACTTTCAGAAGGAAATGCTGCTCCTGGAAACTTCACTATATTTAATGGGATACTAATCACATCTCCATGTACTGAGAGTTTAATGCTTTTCTGTAAGCAGGGGGCATTCCCACTCCCGCTGTTAAAAATATAGACTGAGCAGATCCAAATTTAACCCCTTCTTGGGGTTGTCTGTATTGTTAAACTAAACAAGCCTCAGAGGAAATTTTTTCCTCAGCTTGGACTGTTCCTAAAGGCTTTCCTTTCCCAGCAGGACTCCTCTCTTTCTGTCCTTAATTCTGACTTCCTGAGAGATACTCTAACTCTCCTTACTCCAAGGTTGGAGCTGGTAAGACTCACCTAGTCTGACATCAGAGTGAGTCAGTAAATGAGCTCTGCATCTCTATGCAGTGTCCTTAAACTTGATATTTTGTTATGCACCTTCATACATCCAAATGAAACATTTTCAGAAAAAAAAGAAATCAGAATATATGCAATGCAGAAAAAATCTTCTGGTTAGATTTTTCCTATTCTATTTGTGGTGATCCAATTTTATTATTCGCTTAGGTGGAAATGTTACCCATGATGTGATTTCACAGGAAAATACATGCCTCTAGGTAGGAGATTATTATTGTTCATGGGGACTTAAGAGATGGCATATAACATTTAAAAATTAAAATCCTTTAAGAATTCACTTAGAAATGAAAGCATTCTTATTTACAGATTTCTACGAATTTCCCCATTGAAGTCTTGACCTCTTTGAAAGTACAATGGGAAAAAGAGTTTAACTATTTATGCTTCAAATGTCAAAGACTAGTTAAACTGAGGTAAGAAAATTCTTGTTTTTATAACACCCGTTCATTTGATCTTAAAAAAACCAAACATTCTCCATAAGGAAATGTAAAGAACTGTGTATGCTTATGAAAGTTGCATATAGCCACGAGCTATTGTTCAGGTCAAATGGGAAGCTTGGAACCTTTGGAATTTCAGATCATAAATAGGATGCAGGATTTTGAATGTTAACTGAGACGACAACAACAATGATAATTAAACACACTGTTAAACTTCATTAGTCTCCCAGGGTTTAAATTATGCTTACAAATTAACACATTAGACTGAATACTGTTAAAAAGTGAGGAGCCACTTCACAATGAAAACTATTTTTCTTCCCCTGAGACATATGTATTTTTTTAAAAAAAATCTCTCTCTAGAACAGGGGGTCACTAACTTTTCAGAGGTGGAGTGCCAAGTTTTGACCTATTCACCTCTGTGTATGGGTCCGAGTGCCGGGGATACTTTCCAAAGTCATAAGAACATAAGAATGGCCGTACTGGGACAGACCAAAGGTCCATCTAGCCCAGTATCCTGTCTGCCGACAGTGGCCAGCACCAGGTGCCCCAGAGAGGGTGGACCGAAGACAATGATCAAGCGATTTGTCTCCTGCCATCCCTCTCCAGCCTCTGACAAACAGAGGCCAAGGACACCATTTTATCCCCTGGCTAATAGCCTTTCATGGACCTAACCTCCATGAAATTATCTAGCTTCTCTTTAAACTCTATTATAGTCCTAGCCTTCACAGCCTCCTCTGGCAAAGAGTTCCACAGGCTGACTACATGCTGTGTGAAGAAGAACTTTCTTTTATTAGTTTTAAACCTGCTACCCATTAATTTCATTTGGTGTCCTCTAGTTCTTCTATTTAGGGAACTAATAAATAACTTCTCTTTATCGGCCCTCTCCACACCACTCATGATTTTATATACCTCTATCATATCCCCCCTCAGTCTCCTCTTTTCTAAACTGAAAAGTCCCAGTCGCTTTAACTCTCCTCATATGGGACCCGTTCCAAACCCCTAATCATTTTAGTTGCCCTTTTCTGAACCCTTTCCAAGGCCAAAATATCTTTTTTGAGGTGAGGAGACCACATCTGTACACAGTATTCAAGATGTGGGCGTTTCATAGTTTTATACAGGGGCAATAAGATATTCTGGGTCTTATTTTCTATCCCTTTCTTAATAATTCCTAGCATCCTATTTGCCTTTTTGACCGCCGCTGCACACTGCGTGGAAGTTTTCAGAGAACTGTCCATGATAACTCCAAGATCTCTTTCCTGATTTGTCGTAGCCAAATTAGCCCCCATCATACTGTACGTATAGTTGGGGTTATTTTTCCAATGTGCATTACTTTACACTTATCCACATTAAATTTCATTTGCCATTTTGTTGCCCAATCACTCAGTTTGGCGAGATCTTCTTGGAGTCCCTCACAGTCTGCTTCTGTCTTGACTATCCTAAACAGTTTGGTATCACCTGCAAACTTTACCACCTCACTGCTTACTCCTTTCTCCAGATCATTTATGAATAAGTTGAACAGGATTGGTCCTAGGACTGACCCTTGGGGGACACCACTAGTTACCCCTCTCCATTCTGAAAATTTACCATTTATTCCTACCCTTTGTTTCCTGTCTTTTAACCAGTTCTCAATCCAAGAAAGGACCTTCCCTCTTATCCCATGGCCATGTAATTTACACAAGAGCCTTTGGTGAGGGACCTTGTCAAAGGCTTTCTGAAAATCTAAGTATACTATATTTACTGGATCCCCCTTGTCCGCATGTTTGTTAACCCCTTCAAAGAACTCTAATAGATTAGTAAGACAGGATTTCCCTTTATAGAAACCATGTTGACTTTTGTCCAACAAATTATGTTCTTCTACATGCTTCACAATTTTATTCTTTACTATTGTTTCAACTAATTTGCCCGGTACTGAAGTTAGACTTACCGGTCTGTAATTGCCCGGATCGCCTCTGGAGCCCTTTTTAAATATTGGTGTCACGTTAGCTACCTTCCAGTCATTAGGTACAGAAGCCGATTTAAGGGATAGGTTACAAACCACAGATAATAGTTCAGCAATTTCCCATTTGAGTTCTTTTAGAACCCTTGGATGAATGCCATCCGGTCCCAGAGATTTGTTACCATTAAGTTTTTCTATTTGTTCCAAAACCTCCTCTAATGACACTTCAATCCGGGACAGTTCCTCAGCTTCATCACCCACAAAGGACGGTGCAGATTTGGGAATCTCCCCAACGTCCTCAGCCATGAAGACTGAAGCAAAGAAATCATTTAGTTTCTCCGCAATGGCTTTATCGTCCTTGATTGCGCCTTTTATAGTTCGATCGTCTAGGGGACCCACAGGTTTTTTAGCAGCCTTCCTGCTTCTAATGTACTTAAAAAACATTTTATTTCTTTTTGAGTTTTTGGCTAGCTGTTCCTCAAAATCTTTTTTTGCTTTTCTTATTACATTTTTACACTTGATTTGACAGTGTTTATGTTCCTTTCTATTTATCTCACTAGGATTGGACTTCCACTTCTTAAAAGATGCCTTTTTGTCCCTCACTGCTTCTTTTACATGGTGGTTAAGCCACGGTGACACTTTTTTCGGTCTCTTGCTATGTTTTTTAATTTGGGGTATACATTTAAGTTGGGCCTCTATTATGGTGTCTTTAAAAAGTTTCCATGCAGCTTGCAGGGATTTGGCTCTAGTCACTGTGCCTTTTAATTTCTGTTTAACTAGCCTCCTCATTTTTGTGTAATTCCCCTTTTTGAAATTAAATGCCAGGGTGCTGGACTGCTAAGGTGTTCTACCCACCACAGGAATGTTGAATGTTATTATATTATGGTCACTATTCCCAAGTGGTCCTGTAACAGTTATTTCCTGGACCTGATCCTGCATTCCACTCAGGACTCAATCGAGAATTGCCTCTCCCCTTGTGGGTTCCTGCACCAGCTGCTCCAAGAAGCAGTCATTTAGGCCATTGAGAAATTTTATCTCTGCTTCTCTTCCTGAGGTGACATGTACCCAGTCAATATGGGGATAATTAAAATCCCCCATTATTATAGAGTTCTTTATTTTGGTAGCCTCTCTAATCTCCCTCAGCATTTCAATGTCAGTATCACTGTCCTGATCAGGTGGTCGGTAATATATCCCTACTGCTAATTTCTTATTATTGGAGCATGTAATTACTATCCATAGCGATTCTATTGAGCATGTTGATTCACTTAATATTTTTATTTCATTTGATTCTACATTATCTTTCACATACAGTGCCACTCCACCACCCACCCGGCCTGCTCTATCCTTTCGATATATTTTATATCCCGGTATAATTGTGTCCCACAGATTTTCCTCATTCCACCAGGTTTCAGTGATGCCTATTATGTCAATCTCCTCATTTAATACTAGGTACTCTAGTTCACCCATCTTATTAGTCAGACTCCTAGCATTTGTGTAGAAGCACTTTAAAAATTTGCCACTGCTTATTTGTCTGCCCTTCCCTGGTGCATTGGATTCCTTTGTATGCGGTTGTTTGTCTGCTCTAGCCCATGGTTTGCCCTCTCCCCTCCTCTCTTTCTGACTACAGCTTAGAGACTCTCTATCAATGGATTCTCCTCTAAGAGAAGTCTCCCTCCGATTTACGTGCATCTCCGCACCAATCGGCTTTCCCCCATCTCTTAGTTTAAAAACTGCTCTACGGCCTTTTTAATGTTTAGTGCCAGCAGTCTGGTTCCACCCTGGTTTCGGTGGAGCCCATCCTTCCTGTATAGGCTCCCCCTCTCCCAAAAGTGTCCCCAGTTCCTAATAAATCCAAACCCCTCTTCCCTACACCATCGTCTCATCCACGCATTGAGACTCTGAAGCTCTGCCTGCCTACCCGGCCCTGCGCGTGGAACCGGAAGCATTTCCGAGAATGCCACCATAGAGGTCCTGGATTTCAGTCTCTTTCCTAGCAGCCTAAATTTGGCCTCCAGGACATCTCTCCTACCCTTCCCTACGTCATTGGTACCTACATGTACCACGACCACCGGCTCCTCCCCAGCACTACGCATAAGTCTATCTAGATGCTTCGAGAGATCCGCAACCTTCGCACCAGGCAGGCAAGTGACCATACGGTTCTCCCGGTCATCACAAACCCAACTATCTGTGCTTCTAACAATCGAATCACCCACTACTAACACCTGCCTCTTCCTAACCGGCATTCCCTCCCCCTCAGAGGTATCCTCAGTGCGAGAGGATACCGCAACATCCTCTGGGAGGAGGGTCCCAACTACGGGATGGTTTCCCTCTGTTCCCATTGAATGCTCTGTTCCCTTGAGACTTTCATCCTCCTTAAGAGCACTGGGGCTCTCAGACTGGAGGTGGGACAGTACTACAATGTCCCGGAAGTCTCATCAACATATCTCTCTACCTCCCTTAGCTCCTCCAGTTCAGCCACCCTGGCCTCCAAAGCCCGAACCCGGTCTCTGAGGGTCAGGAGCTCCTTGCAATGGGTGCACACATACGCCACCTGCCCACAGGGCAGGTAATCATACATGTTACACTCGACGCAATAAACAGGATAGCCCCCACTCTGCTGCTGGGCTTCTGTCTCCATTTTTCTAATGAATAAGTTTAAACAGAAACTGGGATTCTTTTTAAACCTCTGGAATATAGATTATTATAAGAGTTGTTTTTAAGAAGGTCAGAAGTCCCTCGTGCCCTCTAACCTCCCTCTCAAAACTCCCTGTTAGCTGCTCCTGTTCGCAAGCTCCCTGGTCGCTGAGTCACAGGCTTATATAGCTCTAGTAGCCCCTCCCCCTGACTGAGGCTCAGCCAATTAACAGAGGCTTCTAGATTTCAAACCTTTTAGAAGCTCCTTCAAACCAACCAACCAACCAACCAACCAAACACAAGCTCAGCACACAGCAAATAACTCCCCCATACACAAACGCACACTCCAGACAGCCACTTACCACAAGGGTCCCGTTTTTACTCCTCTTTTACCAGGAGAACTCCCTCTCAAAACTCCCTGTTAGCTGCTCCTGTTCGCAATAATAATGCTACTTACAGCAGCTTCATTAATTAATAAATTAAGATGCAGATCTTACCATTCAGTGTGATCCTTGGTTTTGGTAAGTTCTCTGATCTCAGGCTCATAGTTTGATACTTTATGCAGCACACAAACCAGTAAGTACTATGCATATGCAAAGAGCAATAGGTTTTTCAAGATATGCAATAGATATCCAACCCCTGGCTTCAACCCCCAATGGCAGCAATCCATCTGCCAGTTCCAACTCCCGGCAGCAGCAATCTGCCCACCTGCAGCTTCAACACACACCCCCCATGTCTGGTCCCCAACCTGTCCATGGCTGCAATACTCCCCCTCCAGCCCGCAACCCACCCACAGCTGCGACACCCACTCCTCTGGTCCCCAACCCACCCACCTGGGGCTTCAACAAGCCACAGCAGCAACCAGCCCAGCCACCACGTGTTCTAAGCCCAAAATGCCATCCGCCCCACAATGCAGCCTCAGCCCCAGTGGCAGCCAGTCTCCAACATGTCACTGACCACCCACTGCTGCAGCACCCCCCCTCCAATTCCCAAGCCACCCATGACTTCAACCCTTCCCCCCACCCCAGTCCTCAAGCCACCCGTGGCTTCAACATCCTCACCCCAGCTCTGGTTCCCAAGCCTCCTGGGGCTTCAACACTCCCCCCACCCCAGTCCTCAGCCCACCTGCCCCCTTCCCCAACACAGGTCCAAGCTGTCCCCGTCCCCATCAGCAGGAGAAGCCATGACACTCACCTTCCAGGAGCAGGAGGAAGGTGAGTGCTGATGCAGAGGTGGGTGGGCTTATATTTTTTGTGCGTCGCCACATAGACCCGCATGTTAAAGGAACAGTGGCACAGGCTCCCGGCTGCCGGGGGAGGAGGGGTGAAGCTGAGCTCCCTCCTCACGTGCCAAGGAAAATTGGCTCGCGTGTCACTTGTGGCATGCATTCCAGGGGTTGCCAACCCCTGTGGTAGGTCTTTCCACTATTGCTGTCCACTATTAGTGGGACTTCACAGCTGATATATATATATATCTGTAAAAATCTTCTTTGCTTTCTCTCCCCCTTAGAAAAAGATCAGTATCAGGACATACCCACTCCACGCTATGAAATTGTCTTATATGGATACAAATATGTATAACTCAAAGATGTTTTGCACAAAAGATCTCATATAACCTATCAATTTTAATGTCACAATCTGCTGGATCTTTATATCTCATTTTGGTGTATGTATCGCTCCTGTATGTAAAGTTAGAAGTATGGCGTAAAGAATGGTTTATGGTTTTAAATGTGCAAATAAAAGCCATCAGCAGTGTTTCCAGTGCTTAGACACCTCAGCGTCTAGGTGATCACCTGTAAGCAGCCTCCTTTGCCCTTTAAGTCTAGGCAATGGTTGGTCTTAGTAAGACATGTAACTACCCTAACTGGTAGGGTCTAACTAAGTAATTTTCCATTGAAAGATGGAATGTAGAAACAAAGAATTCCTGCCCCAAAGGAAGTCTATTTAGGATGCAAAGTTTTCAGGCTCTGTCTTTGGCTGGCATGAGATACCCAAGAAGGAGCCAGAGCCCCCTAGGAGAAAAAGATCTTCCCTGGCCTGGAGATGTAGCTGAAATAAAAACAGTTTGGGGATAATTTTGCAGTAAGCTTTAGTGAGTTAGAACTAGCTATGTGTTTTTGGTTATTTTAAATTTGTAATTTATTTTGCTCTGTCTGTTTTCACTTGCAACCACTTAAATTCTACTGTTTGTACTTAATAAAATCATTTTTATTTACTATAAAGCCAAATGTAAATAATTGTTACCTGGGGAGCCATCAGTATATACATACTCCTTTCAGTGTTAAAGGGGGCTTACCTGAATGATTTATTTGGGGTTCTGATCCCATTTGAGGGTTGGTTCCTGGAAGCTGTGCCTGCATTCTCCTCAGACCTGAAGTGATCAGTGTCCGTATTGCTCTTTGGTGGGGATGGTGATCTCAGCTCTGTGCCTTGGCTGGGTGAGACCAGGAGATCTGGCCCAGCAGTACTGGGTGGTGAGAAGCCACAGAGAGCCAGGGGGCAAGTGTCAGTGGCTTTATCAGCACAGCAGGAAGTACACTTGGGAAGACCCAAAGGGTCTTCTGTGATCACATCCCGCCATTAGTATCTACATCATCCAGCTTAATTCTACATATTCGTGATTTCATAGAATCATAGAATACTAGAACTGGAAGGGACCACAAGGACTCATCAAGTCCAGTCCCCTGGCCTTTTTTACCAGAGGCCATAAATATATCATTATCTAACAGTAAATTGACCCAAACAACACATTATTCAAATTGTATATAAATTATACAAAATAAATTTCCTAGTAATTGAGCTCATTCCCTATATTTTACTTACACACACTATTAAGTTATACTGACAGATATGGTTCTAATTTTTAGATGGATTATTTCCGGACAAGATTACTGAAGGCCTTTCTCCTCCTCTGCCCACTCAAAGTGATTTTATTCCAACAGCGTACAGGAATTTCAAGAATGTTTTGAACAGGCTGACTGGCCTCCTAGCCAAGCCAGATGCTCATCAGTAAAGCCAGCTTGGAAGTCATGTGATCCTCTCCCTTGTTTTAGCAGAAATTAGTTTCCTTGCAGAACAGTATTTTTGCCTGTAGTTATTTAACTTCAGTTCTCACTGTGCAGCATTCCCCGGGAAGTGAGAAATGTGCACAGCTTCTTTCCACTTTGTATGTATTTATTTAAAAATTTTAAAAGGTGACTAGTCCAGGCTCTCAGTGTCCCTTAATGTTCCTTTCATAACCACAAATTGTAACAGATAAAACCAGCTGCAAACTTCACTATGTACCAGCAACAGTCTTGTTGCCAAAAGATTGCAGACTACCCCACTGTGACCTGTTGGGGATGATCCAGACCAGGACGGGGCTCTGTCACTTCTCGCCTTGTAACTGGAGGTGCCTTAATGCTGTGCTGCTGTGGCTCAGAGCTCCCAACACCAGGAGCCAGCCCACAAACAAAGGTCTCACCCTGGCTTCCACCTGCCTAGTTATCTGTTCACAAGAAACTTATTCCATGCAGGGTAACCCAATAGCCCTTCCGGTCCCACTTCTCCCTAAATGCATCGCAAATTCAAAGATGAAATAGTAAGAAAAAACAAACATGCAAGTTACACAGAAAATAACCACAGAGACAAAATCTCAGGCTTTACATTTCTGTATTAGCCACTTCCCTTCTCTAATCAAAGTTTTACCTGCTGCGGAACAGTTTCCCAACATGTGATTACTGTCCTCTGAGGGGATCCAGTGTCCACAGACAGCACCTGGCTTACAGTTCTCCGTGTCTGGAAAATGTCATCACTTCAAACCCTTCCCTGGGTGTTGGCGTTTTCCCCCTCTTCTCCAGCTAAATTTGGTAACTCTTTGTTACAAGGAGCAGGGGAAACTGCCTCCTTAATTTTTCAAGACTGGGGGTTTTCTTTTCAGTTTCAGTCTTTCCATGAATTTTAATGGCCCACCATTTCCCCCCCCTTGAGTTATACAATGCAAGGTGCTGGGAGTTAAGTTTCCTGTAAGCAGATCATATGGGGGGTGCCCCACCCTGCCTGATTGCACCCCAGCATTGCTGTGAGGTGACGATGCTGCAGTTGCACCTGGTTACAATGACAATATTCCACACATGGATACATGCATCCATCCATAAGCATAGCTGCAACAGGAAGTGAATTTAACCAGATTTCCAAACTGGGAACACAGGTAACAAAAGTCAGATAAAAGGCCCTCAGACCAAAGGGCCAGATTAAGCTTACCTCCACATGTTTGGTTAGTCTCTAGGGTGCTTCACGATTATTCAATGTAAGTTTTTCCAGTTGCAGACTAACTTGGCTACCCCTCTGAAGCTAAAAGATTTTTAGTTTGTTTTCCTCCCACTACGACTATAATCTCTATTGTGGTTGGATCAAACCGTAACCAGCTTGCTCTTGTAAGTGCTCCATTTTCAGCCAGATTGAGAGTAAAGCTGTCAGCTGCTCTAGCAGGGGCAGAAAAGACAGAAGCAGACCGGGTGCTAGTGCTAGATCAAGAGCACTATGGCCACACGTGATCCCTGAAGATATTTTAAAAAGCAAAATAAATAAATCATCAAACCCATTTTCACACTGCATCACAACAACGGCGTTTACTCTGAGGGCACCACTCAGCATTTCTTCTCAGGCTAACTCTCTTCACTGAATCAGGCTTTGCCTAAGTAAGGATTAGGTCCTTGTTTTCTTTAAATGTATGCGAATTGCCACACCAGAGCAATGCAATGTTAGGTCACTCTGATATTCCTTCCCATGCTTTTGTTGACTAATGTAATGAAAGGTCATAATACTACCTCAGCACCTCTATTTAATAAATAATATCTTATATAGTCACCATGTGAGCCAGCTCTTCTGAGTAACTGAGCACAATATAGTTTCTTGTGTTTTTCAGTCTCTCTCTCTCTCTAATATATATCTGATGATAGCCCGAGGTAGGTATTTCCACTTTAAGAACATAAGAACGGCCACACTGGGTCAGACCAAAGGTCCATCTAGCCCAGTATACTGTCTGCCAACAGTGGCCAATACCAGATGCTGCAGCGGGAGGGAACACAACAGGTAATCCTCACGTGATCCCTTCCCTGTCACCCATTTCCAGACAAACAGAGGCTAGGGACACCATTCCTACCCATCCTGGCTAATAGCCATTGATGGACTTACCCCTAAGAATTTATCTAGTTCTTTTTTGAACCCTGTTAAAATTCTAGTCTTCACCACATCCTCTGACAAGGACTTTATTCTCTTAAGTGAAGAACACTCGAAATACAGCATTTAGTGCAGTGAAACTAAGCCTCTCTGAGTACCCCCTTTATGCCCTGCTGGCCTCCTGCATGCTTGCCATTTGTAAGGTACATCAAGAAAACTTCTTCCTCATGCTATTAGCTCTTTGGCTTTCTTTTAGGGCTAGATCCTCAGCTGGTAGAAGTCCATGTAGTAATGTGAAGGTCAGTGGAGCTATGCTGATTTATAGCAGCTAAAGATCTGACCCTAATTTCTTAACTTTCACTTTACAATGGATTATAATTTACTCACATCTCAAGTCAAGTGTCAGAGCACTAAGTCTTGGGCTAGGCCTCCCCCTGCAAGGACGTCACCATTATTTAGCAGCTCAACCAGCTCACGTGCATTTCTGAGTTTCCCCATAGCAAATTCTTCCTGATGCTAAGAAATACTTTCCTCAGACTCTATCTTGATGAGTGTGATTGGTTATCTCCTGCCCACAGGACTAGAGGGGTTAAGGTGACTAGGTAGGCTATTAATGCCACAGGCAGCACCTGGAGGAAGAACTGGGAAGCAGGGAATTGACTGCAAGCAGGATAGTGCAGGAACAGGCAGGGTCAAGAAGCTGGCAGCAGACAGAGCAGCTGCTGTTGCTGAGAAAGGGCAGTCACTCTGGGCTGGTCAACACTACACCATTAGTAAGGTAGCTTACAATGTCCTAATCACGTCACTGTCTACATTAACCTCCCACTGATGTAAATGCTGCACTCACCAACATCATAATGTGACAGCTCCCCCCTCGCCCCTCGCAATATTATAGGAGGTTTTGCTTATGAATATAAATTTGCATAACTCAGAGATGCTTTAAACAAAATACCTCATGTAACTTATCAATGTAATGTTACAGGTCTGTCCTGTTCTGGTGCATGTATCATTCTTGTATATAAAGTTAGAAATATGAGACTGTTTATAGTTTAAATGTGCTAATGAGAGCCATTATGGGTACCACCCCTAACTCCAAAGCCTTAAGGACTGGGTGATCAACTTAATGACTTGTAAACAGCCCTGTTTTTCCTGCAAGTCCAAACTACTAAGACATGTGACCATATCACCAGGTATTGGGATTCCATTAGGTTTCTCACAAAGCCCCTCACCAAAGGCTCTTGTGTAAATTACATTGTCATGGGATAAGAGGGAAGGTCCTTTCATGGATTGAGAACTGGTTAAAAGACAGGAAACAAAGGGTAGGAATAAATGGTAAATTTTCAGAATGGAGAGGGGTAACTAGTGGTGTCCCCCAAGGGTCAGTCCTAGGACCAATCCTATTCAACTTATTCATAAATGATCTAGAAAAAAGGGGCAAGCAGTGAGGTAGTAAAATTTGCGGATGATACTAAACGGTTTAAGATAGTCAAGACAGAAGCAGACTGTGAAGAACTTCAAAAAGATCTCACCAAACTGAGTGATTGGGCAACAAAATGGCAAATGAAGTTTAATGTGGATAAGTGTAAAGTAATGCACATTGGAAAAAATAACCCCAACTATACATATAATATGATGGGGGCTAATTTGGCTACGACAAATCAGGAAAGAGATCTTGGAGTTATCGTGGACAGTTCTCTGAAAACGTCCACACAGTGTGCTGTGGCGGTCAAAAAGGCAAAAAGAATGTTAGGAATTATTAAGAAAGGGATAGAAAATAAGACACAGAATATCTTACTGTCCCTGAATAAAACTATGGTACACCCACATCTTGAGTACTGTGTACAGATATGGTCTCCTCACCTCAAAAAAGATATTTTGGCCTTGGAAAGGGTTCAGAAAAGGGCAACTAAAGTGATCAGGGGTTTGGAACGGGTCCCATATGAGGAGAGGCTAAAGCGCCTGGGACTTTTCAGTTTGGAAAAGAGGAGACTGAGGGGGGATATGATAGAGGTATATAAAATCATGAGTGGTGTGAAGAAGGTGAATAAGGAAAATTATTCATTAGTTCCCATAATATAAGGACTAGAGGACACCAAATGAAATTAATGGATAGCAGGTTTAAAACTAATAAGCAAAAGTTCTTCTTCACACACCACGTAGTCAACCTGTGGAGCGCCTTGCCAGAGGAGGCTGTGAAGGTAGAACTTTAACAGAGTTTAAAGAGAAGCTAGCTAAATTCATGGAGGTTAGGTCCATAAAAGGCTATTAGCCAGGGGGTAGGAATGGTGTCCCTGGCCTCTGTTTGTCAGAGGCTGGAGAAGGATGGCATGAGACAAATCGCTTGATCATTGTCTTCGGTCCACCCCCTCCGGGGCACCTCGCACTGGCCACTGTCGGCAGACAGGCTACTGGGCTAGATGGACCTTTGGTCTGACCCAGTAAGCCATTCTTATGTTCCATGGAATGGGGAAGAGTAGAACAAAAAGTTTCCTGTCCTGCGGAGAAAACTGTTTAAACAAGGGAAAGTTATCAGCCCTTGTTCTTCAGCTGGCATGACACACTCCAGAAGAGACCTGGGGACCCAAATCTACTTAAATCCTACTGTTTGTACTTAATAAAACACTTTGGTTTAGTATTAGGTCCAGTGTAAATAATTATTACTGGTACAGGGGGATCTCTTCCATTGATAAAGAGGGTGAACATCTTCATAAGCTTTCTTTGTGTAATACTATTACTCAGAGAAAGACTGATTTATTTGAGGCTTTGATCCCTTTTGAGAGTTGGGTTCCTGGGTGCTGTGCCCTAGAACTGCATTCTCCCAGAACTGAAGTGGGTTCAGCATCTGCATTACTCTTCGGGGGGGGGGGAGGGCAGTAACCCCGACTGCCTTGTCTGCGGGAGACGAAAAATCTGGCCCAGCAGAACAGGGTGATGGGGAGCCCCCCCAGAGCTAGAAGGTGAGTGTCAGGGGCATAATTAGCACTCTGGGGAACAATTGCAAGGGGTCTTCTGTGGCTGCACCCGTCACACACAAATCCACCTGTACGCCATGTGAGGCACTAAGCTTGTGTCGATGTAGTTAGTGATACAGTGCTGTGCAGATACCATGTTCCTCATATGGCTGTTGGCTGACTTAATTTCATGCAGGTCAGGCAGTTAGAGCCAAGCTGCCCCCTACTCCCAAAGTGGAAACCTAGGCAGCTGCTACCCACCCTCCAGCTGAGAACCAGCATGAGAAGCCTGGGTGGCAGAGTGGGGGTAGCCGGCTGGGACCCCTGGATCCTGTGTGGCAGCTGAGCTCGTGGCAGGGAGCTGCCCTCTGAGCTGCAAGACAGATGTTTGCTCCCCACGCTGCCCCTGTGAAGCTGGTGGAAGCACACCACTGAAAGGAAGGTAATGGGGACATACAGCCATCACAGTGATTACTGCAGTAGTGTAAGTTGATCTAAGCTTGGTTAGTTTGTTTCCAGTGTAGATGTACCTTCCCTGGGAAGAAGGAGAAGTGTCTGGAGGCTGCAGCAGCACAGAAGCAGCAGCCAATACCTGGGAAGAGGGTCTGAGGTTGGTACACCTAGAGGGAGGAAAGAAACCAGGAGATGTAGAAAGCAGTCCAGGGTAGGAGCAATAAGGGCTGGGAGCAGAAAGCTCAGAACTGCTGGATGTAGGGTCCCTGAAGCAGAGGGTAGGCCTAGCTTCTCCTACCAGCCACCAAGGGTGGGAGGCATAGACCAGAGGGGCAGTGAATGGGAAGATTGACTGGGCCATTATAGGAGTGAGAGAATGCGGAGGACTGTACCCCAGAAGAGAAGTGCTGAGTGACCTAATCAGAGGGCTGAGTCAGGCAGATGACACTGGTCTCTGGGACAGGAGAAGAGCTGCAGACCCAAGAGAGACAATATGACAGCAAGCAACCACAGAAACGGTGTCAAACTTAAGAGCTAATTCTCAGAGTGATTAGTTACTGGACATCCCCTTGCAGGGGGGTGCCCCACTCACTGCTTGACCAGAACCTTTCCCAGGTCACAATTCCAGTATTTCTGTCTCAGTCCTGGGCCTTGGAGTGTACCTACCTAAGGCTCTAAACCGCTCATAGCTTCTACCTAAGGCCACTTTGTAGCTCCCATCACTGTAAGTACCCAAATAGTTCATAGCCTTTATTGTATTTACCCTCATACCACTGCTGGGAAGCAGAGAAGTTTTATTTGCCCCCAGTTCTCAGACTGGAAATGAGTGCACAGGGAAGTGAAATGACTTGCCCATGGGCATGCAGGGAGATTGTGGCAGGGCAAAGAACTGAATCCAGATCTCTGGGTCCTATGCTAGGCCCCTAATTGCTAGTCCATCCCTCATCTCTGATCTCCACCAAGCCAGGCTAACCTTAAGCTGTATTTAAAGTAAGCTCTATGAGAATTCTTGAACGATTCCAGAAGCTGCCAGTGGCCCTCCCCTCCGTTTATTCCCCGTCATTATCAGTACTAGGATCCACTCCCTCAATTTTCTTCTGTAGAGAAGGCTAAAGAGATTTCCTTGTGGAAGGGGAGCCACTCCATCGCTGCAGCAATTCGGCTGCGAGCCTCTGAGATTAAAATTCTTAATTAAAACCAACTCTCATGCATGGCCCTTCCAAATACTACCAGGAAAGAAACTGTCCTGCCCAAAGTGGTACATTTCTTAATTAAAAAAACAGCTGAACATGTGGCACGATAGATTGATCGAGGCTGGTGGACTCCAACCTTTTTAAGCACAAGATCACTTTTTGAATCCAGAATTTACCTCCAACACCTTGCCCTGCCCCTTCTGAGGCTCCACTCCTACCCCACTCCTTGAGGTCTCACACTGAACATAAGAATGGCCATACTGGGTCAGACCAAAGGTCCATCTAGCCCAGTACCTGTCTGCTGACAATGGCCAATGCCAGGTGCCCAAGACGAAGTGAACCGAACAGGTAATGATCAAGCGATCTCTCTCCTGCCATCCATCTCCACCCCCTGACAAACAGAGGCTAGGGCCACCATTCTGTAGCGCCGCATGCTCCTGGCAGGGCAGAAGAAACTTCATGTGCTTCCCCCCACCCCAACGCCCTAATTGGCCTGGGGGTGGGGAGCGGCAAGGTCTCCGGGGGCCAGCTCAACCTGGTTGGTGGGCCGAATCCAGCCCACGGCGGCCCTTTCGCCCACCCGTGGGGTAGGCAGTTTAAAACTCACTACAGCTTGAACACCTCTGTGGTTTGGGACTCTCTCGTCTGGCAGAACCATGGATGTTGCTGGACTAAAGAGCCCAACCACAGAGGTTGCCAGCAGCTGGGAGCTCAGCCGGTAGGCAACCTGGAGGCAGGAAGCCCAGCCAGCGTATGGAAGCCAGTGCAGGACTGGGCGGGGAGCCCAGAGCACCACCAGCCCAGGGCAGGGGAGCCCCCACTGGCTGAAAGCACGGAGCTGCCGCTGGCTGAGGGAAGGGAGCCCCATTGGCTGGAGAGAGGTAGCAACCAGCAGTGGAGCCCCCCCACCGGCAGGGGCAGTACCCTGGCTGGGCTGGTGGGCAAAAGGGGAGCCTTACACCTTACCTCCCCTGGTCCAGAAAACTCCCTCCTTTGGGACCATTTATGTCCCCAGGATGCTGGACCAGAGGGTCCAGCCTATACTGAAAGATTTAAATTTAAGCATAAAAAATAAAAATTGTGACATGCACAGACCAGTCAGAACCCGCTCCCAGCCCCATACTGTTGGATCAGGAGGAGAGTATGAAAGTGACAGTGTACTTTTCTGAGTAACAGAGATATATGAAGTATGTGACAGATATGCATTGCCTCTAACTTGGCTGAAGACATTCAGACATAGAAGCAGCTGCCAGCAAGCTCCCTGCATCTCAGATCTTGGTGTGTTCCCCCTCCCCGTGGAGAGGAGGTACAGAGGTGGGGGGGAGGACACCCTGACATCAGCAACATCCTCCTCTGCCTCCCCTACCTTTCACAGCAAGCAGGAGGCTCCTGTGGGCAGGCTCCAAGGCAGAGGACAGGAGCAGCACAGCAGAGGAGAAAAGGGCAGCTGAAGTTCTCACACTTGCTAGCCTCTCAGCCAAACCTGTTAGAGGCTCCAGAATCTACCAGCAGATCCTGATCTACTGGTTGGTGATCTTTGATGTAGGCTCTTCAGTCAGCTTGTGGGCAACAATCTCTCTCTCATTCCACTGCTGTAGAAATACGTACTCCAAATGCACCCTGTGGCAATCACTTCCAGTAACCCACTGCAACAGAACAAACAGCATGGCAAAAATGGAGTTGCAGGAAGGGGATCCTTTAGAAAATTCTGTCGAGGTGCAATGCTATTCTTAAAAGTCTTTTACAAAGCTTTAGAGCAGAGGTTCTCACCCTTTCCTTTCTGAGTGCCACCCGCCCCAACAGGTTATAAAAATTCTATGTCCCAGATGTGCCACAACAAATGTTCCCTCTAATCCTTTTCATCCCTGTGTGGAGTAATATTCTCATGTGCACTGAGACATGTGCATCACCAGCAGGAACAAGAGCCTTGCCATGGGTGCTCTGCTAATCAGCTGGGCAGCATTTGAATCCCTCCTGAGAAGCTGCACATGCACACAGCTTTACAGAACACTGACCACAACCATTTTTCTGCACATGAAGATGACTAAAAGCCAGGGCCAGCATCAGGGGATAGGCAAGCAAGGAAAATGCCCAGGGCCCCATATGACCCTGTGAAACTATGTTGCTCAGGTTTCTGCTTTCAGCCCCAGGTGATGGGGCTCGGGCTTTCTGTTCTGCTGTCTACAGAATGTGACACCTGTCTTGCTCTATTTTAGCAGAGCCCCTGGAACCTGTTCTCAGCCCCCAGTGGGCTCTGTCCCCCAGGTTAGGGAGCAATGCTTTAGAACTCGAGTTATACCTTTCAGATTCTGTAGTCCCAGCAGCTCTGTGTCCATGTAACTCATGTCTGGGTATTAAAGCAGCTGCTAACGTTATTTCTAATATAGCAAAATGCAGCATCTAGCAAAATCTGAGACAGATGATAGATTTAAGTGGAAGAACTGTCTAAACAAAGATGACTGTACCCTGAAAAAGTTATTCTTTTCTCCCTCACTCATCTGCTTTAAATAAATGCATGAAATCATGAAAGGGAAGATTAATTTATAAGCTTGGTAATCTTCCCCCTCCCCCCTTTTTGGAAAGTCAGTGAGGACTCAGCCAGTTTGTTGCACTGAGTCAGGAAAAGGGTACAAACTGTTTATTCTTCCTTTTAAAGTTACCAGTTAATCTTTTTACTCCTCTCTTCCCAGAGTTCTATTGGCCACTCCCAGGAGCTAGTGTTACCCAACTTTTACATAAACACGCAGCTCTCATAAGGCTCAACTGCAGCAAAGTCTGGAATTTGGGCTGATCAGTACTCACTGTTCGCAAGCACAGACTGCAGCCCAGTACCCAGAGCTTCTGGAAAATCTTTAAAAAGGTAAGCAACATTGGGATTGTTTTTAATCATCAGTGGGCTGCAAATGTATAGCCCAAAATCAAATGTCCTGGAAGATTTTCCTGGTAGGGTTTGATTTTAGGGGAAAAATTCTCAATACTAATTCCAAAATGGAACCAAGCTTCAGATTGGATTTCTACAAACAGAAGGAAGATACTGCAGGCCAGTTCTGCAGTGTAGATTGCAAATATTTTTACAGTCATAGTTGGTAATGTGTATTTTTAAAAACTGCATATGAAGAGAATGTTCTAGGTTAGTCAGATTCATCATTGTAGAGAGATTTAGAAATAAGCCGAGTGTGTCATGCCCACACACTTCAGCTGTTTTGCTTAGTAATATTAAAAGCTAATCATGTGCTTGTCCCTTTTGCTACAATTAACTTTTTCTCCTTCCTTTTTTGTAGCCGTGTACACTTTGCTGGTTTGGTTTTGCAAACATGCTTCTGTTCCTTTACCTGGCCATTAGCCTGGGCCTCTCAGCAGCTGGTACTGTGAAAGGAAAAGAGGAGGCTGATTCCCACAGAGACAGCCCACTTCAAGACATACAGAAAAAAGTGAATGATCTGTGGCAGAATTTACTCTACCCACAGTTCATCAATGGGGAGACTGACTGGACAGGTTATGCCACTTGTGAAGTGAAGCCCAGCTCCAACCTAGATGCTAACAAGCCACAGGTGACAGGCCAAGTCTTGTTCAGGCAGTCCTATCCAAATGGAAAACTAGAGGTTCTCTTTGACTTGGATGGGTTTCCACCACACAGCAACCAGTCTGGCAGAGCTATTCACATCCATGAGCTTGGAGACCTCAGCAAAGGCTGCGACTCTGCTGCAGGGCACTATAATCCTTTCAAAGTGAACCACCCTCACCACCCAGGGGATTTTGGCAACTTCTACTCTAAAGGCGGCAAAATTAGAAAATACAAGGCAAATGTGCTTGCCACTCTGTTTGGCCCATATTCTATCACTGGGAGATCCATTGTGATCCACGAGCAGGAAGATGATATGGGCAGGGGCGGTAATAAAGCCAGTTTGGAGAATGGGAATGCTGGTAGACGTCTAGCTTGCTGTGTCATTGGGATATGCAACAAGAACTCATGGGAGAAAAATCATCCTGACATTACAGAGAGGAGGAAGAGGAGGATAACAAATGAGCACAAAACAACCAGGCCTAACTAAACATCAACATTCCATCTATTATTGCCCAGGCAGCACAGAATAGATATAGTTCATGTAATTGATCACAGAGACATGGGAAAGGTTTCCTTTTTTCCTCTGGGTCTCTGTGCTTTGCTAAGAAATGCATATTGCATTGTAGAGCTTTTCCCTTCTGTAAGCAGATTAATAAAAAACAGCATCCACTCAACTTTGCAACGTACTTTTTAAAAAGGTTTACTCCTGTTTATTCAGCTCAAAAGTTTAGTGCAACATGGTAAGACTAGCAAAATATTTAGCTTATGTAATCTGGAAAGAATGTGTCTATTCTAATAGATCTCTTGAGCGAGCACAAGCTGAGGTACAAAGAAAAACAAATTAATGAGAAACTGCTTTTGGCTAAGATTCTCTGCAGTGTTTTTTTTTATAAAGATTTCTATACCTTGTACTGCTTTGTGTAATAGTCTGGTAGAGCAAGATAATAGCCTTTCCCTCAGATTCAGGGAGAGTATAGACATTATTTCTATTTTTAACTTCTAATCCATTATAATATTCTACTTATATTTGCAGGTTTTATTCTCCAACGTGTAGAAGCTTAACTGGTTTGAGTTATCCATCCGCCTGTAGCTGAGTCACACTGTTTACATTTGAAAGCAGATTTACTATTTTTGTAAGTAGCCTGGAAAAGTCTGGAGAGCTTACTACTAGATAACATGTCCGCTACAATTGTGTAATGCTGTTCACACAACATAGATAAATTAATTACATATAAAGGCAAAAATAAATAGTGTGATCTTTCAGATCTACAATAATATAGCAAGTTAGTCTGTTCAGATTGCAAGGGCTGATAGTAGAAAATACTTTTAATTAATTTTTTCAGTTTGTATAAATAGTTATTGAATAAAATCTTTCTTTTTGTAACACAAGGAATGTAAAATATGACCACAATTTAATATATGATCCACTACTAAAACACTAAGGCATAATTTATCTTCCCTTCCATATTAATAAAGGAGAAGATAGAAGAAAACAAGTCAGGAAATTTATCTTCATTCCAGGAACCAAAATATGTATTTATATATAGTTTTCATATTACACTGACTAGATTGCAAGTAAAAGCTATATTTATTTCTTAAGTACAACTATAAAACAGCAGCTAGTAAAAAAAAAAATCCCAATTTTAGGAAAATTAATCTCAGTTAAAATTCTAAAATACATTTCTGAACTCATATGGAACTCAAACGCATTGTAATTTTACTAAAAGTTGTCTATGCATAAAAATAATCTTAGAAAGGAAGCAGTGCTTTAAAAGATTATTCTTAATCTGTCATTTTCACACACACAAGATTGGTGGACACCTTTTCTGAAATAGGGTTAATTTTAAGGGCCTTGTGTCTTATTTCTCCTAGTCAAGACATGGATTTGCTACTGAGCTCCAGTACAAGTTCACTGTTTTCTAAAAAGGGTATAGAAGTCATCTGATTCGATTATAAAATAGCATTCTTAAAAATCAGTTTTTGAAACGTTGGATTTGACATTGCTGCTCTGTCTCCTGCTTTCTCCCTCATTAGTGATAAGGTTTATGGATGGATGTGCCTGTCAGAGCATGGTTTAAAGTCCAACAGACAGCACATAGGTCTCAGCAAAGAAGGCCTGATTCCTCTCAAATCTGGTGTAAATCATAAGTAATTCTATTAAAGACAAAAACTGTACTAGTGTAATAGTGGCATGGAAAATTAAACCCACCAATGTTCAGAGTCAATTGTATTACAGCAAACAACTCTTACTTCGAGTGGTTTTGTGCTGTATTAAAGCTTCACATCTTAGCCTGTTAAGGCTCAAAAGTCCCAAGGATGAAGGCTAAAGTACAGATGGAAGGATATACGTTCTCCTGCGTGGAAAAGAGCAAAAACTGCACTGCATTACACGGGGAGCCTCCTGGCCAGAGACTCTGCCAGCACATGGTTGCAAGGGTATGGAATAGGAAATTAGGTGTGGGGGGGATAGGAATAGATTAAGCAACACAATTATCTAATTTACAGGAGGCTTTTCAAAGAGCAGCCTGCAGCGGTATTAGAACAGAAGCAAGACAGTTTTATGTGCTGTGTCAGCCTGAGTCTGCTCTGACGTGGACCAGTTTTACACCTGTACCATAATGCTTTCAACAGAGTTACTCCTGATTATTGACTGATCCAAAGCCTACAGTAGTCAGTGGAAAGACTCTCATTGACTTCAATGAGATTTGCCTCAGGCCCCTACAGCAATGTAGCAGAGGGGAGAATAAAGCACATACATACTTTCAACATTTCAGAGTCAAGTGGCACATAAAAAACATTGACATTTAGGGATTTTTTTTTTTTTTTTAAACAAAAAATCAAAGCAAGCCTGAATTTTGGCTGCATTTTTATTCAGAATTGCTCTAGCATTTAGCTTTAGAACACCTAAGGCCATGACGAAAGATGGAAAGGAACATATACATTGGAACAATCACCAGATGGAAGGTAATATTTGTTACAAAACCCTTTAAAAACAACATCTTCAATTATTTCTGTGCATGTCTATTTTTTCATGCATGTCAGTACTGTCATATAAATAACCGAGTCAATAATTTAATCAGTTATTTTACCATTAAC
This sequence comes from Pelochelys cantorii, assembly GCA_032595735.1. NCBI lineage: Eukaryota > Metazoa > Chordata > Testudines > Trionychidae > Pelochelys > Pelochelys cantorii. The sequence goes on from CM064331.1 coordinate 34,719,601, forward strand.
AACAACAGCCCCTCTTGGGTTTTGAGGAATATAAATATAACCGGGGTGAGGGAAGAAAGCATAATTTGTTTTACATAGCATGCCTCCAAAGCATCTGAATTTGGACCTAATTGGTTCAAAAGGGGCTGCTGATACCAGCATGAAGCAATGCCTCAGCCCCTTTAAACAGAAAGGGAGCATTTTTGAGGCGTGATGCAAGTATTGCCAGCACACAGCACGACAGAACAGGCAGACAGCAGAAAAAGGGTGACATGCATGCTCCTATTAGGGGAATGCATGAAAACAAAAAAGGCAGGTCACATTTTTCAGCCTCCCATCATTCATTATATTCAGATATAACCACCACACACAATCTTCTTTCTTTTGCCAAGCGCATACTGTTCATGGAATCAAAACACCTTTGATTATGGCAGCACCTGCTAGCTCAGTTTCTATATAGAGACGAGTTTGTCAGGGCTGTTAATACAAACCCTGTTTTTCCGTAGCTGACAAGTGGGCTGTAAAAATCCGCAGCTGGCAGATATCTGTCAAACAAAGGCTCAATCTGGGAAATATTCTCCTTTTTATTAGTAGAAGTTTATTAAATTTGGTTTAATTCTCTGATTGATTTCAAATTCTAGGAGTGAGAAATGAACATTTACAGACCATTAACTCCCAAGCCAGCAGAAAAATTGTCTCCATGGCTGCTGGCCCATAGACGCTCCACAGCTGCAGAGACTGCTCCCTATTCTAAAAAGGGGAGAGGAAGTGCCTCCCCAACTCTAGCAGCTGTGAACTCCAACATGCAGTGCTCCCTTGCTGCTGCCTTCCTTGCCCTGAAGGCCCCTCTCTAACAACAGAAGGGGTTTTTTGCTGACTAACTCACAGCTTGGGAAGAATTTTTAAGAGGGCAGCCAAGGCCCAAAGAATAACCATGCCACTAACCAAAAGACTGGGGAGCTGAGGGAGGAAAGGAAGAGTTACTGCCTTTAAGCCACATTTGTTTTATACCTAATCAAAGTGGAGATGAGCCTAGATCGGGGTGGGCAATGATTTTTTATTGGGCGGGGGGGTGTCACACACTTCCATTATATTAATTAAGGAAGCGTGGGGTCTGGGATGGAGGCCGGGTGCAGAGGAAGCTTGGGGTAAGGGATTAGGGCGTTGGATCTGGGAGGGAGTTTGGGTAAAGGAAGGGATTGTGACCTGGGTAGGGGTTCAGGGATTTAGGTTGTGACCTGGGACAGGGGATTAGGGTGCGGGGTCTGGAGAGGGTTGTGGGTGCAGGAGATGATTCTGGCCGGGGGGGGGGGTGGGGAGGAACAGGTGTAGGGAGGAAGGAGTGCAGGGTCTGGGAGGAGATTGTAACCTGGAGCACAAGTGCAGGGATTTTGGTTGTGACCAGGGATAGCAGATTAGGGTGCAAAGTCTGGGAGGAGGTTGTGACCTGAGAAGGGGTGTAGAAGTGGGTGCAGTGTCTGGAAAGGTGTATAGGGGCTAGGGATGTTACATTTAGATTAATCAACTAATCAAATAGTTGATGGACTTTCCACTGACTATTCGATTAGTTGATAAGGGCACCTCCACCTTTAAAATGTAGCCAGAGCTCCACTGGCTCTGGCTACATTTCAAAGGTGGAAGCACCACATGGCAGGCGGGGGACTCAAGCAATCCCCTGCTCCCCATGGTGCTTTGCTTTTCAAATGTAGCATGCTCTTGCTACATTTCAAAGGCAGAAGTGCCACCAGTTTCCCTGCTATACCTGCACCCCCCAAGGAAATGGTGCTGGGGGGAACTGGCTTTTAAGCCAGCTCCTCCCAGCACCGACTCCTGCTCCCAGAGAGGCAGCAAGGGGTGGTGGTAGGGGAGGAGCGACTAGTCGAGTGACTAGTCAACTATTCAATAAGCATTTGCTTATCAGATAGTTGCCTAGTCCCTTACATCTCTAATAAGGGCTGGAGTGGGCATCAAGAAAGTTTGGGTTACATTGGGTAGGAGTGCAGGCGGGGGGTAGAGGGTTGGGGGAAAGAGGGGCAGGGGTGCCAGAAACCAGCCAATAGGAGCTACTAGGGGAAGGGGCAGTGTGAGAAGTCTCTCCTGCCTCCCACCAGGCTCTCAGCAGTCAGACACGCACACATGGTCCGCAGCCAGCTTTTCTGAGTGCTGGATCTGGCCCATACTTTGTATTCTCCCTCAGGCTGGATCTGGCCCACATACCATAATTTTGCCTAGCCCTGGCACAGATGCACTCTGTTTCCCACTAGGGACCACACACATGTAGGAACAGTCCCATTAATTGGCACTAGCAGTGATAGGAAGCGAGCCTATTACCATGGGAAAGAGAAATGTGTGAACAGGTCTGCTATGCCCCTTAGGATGATTTTTGACTTCCCTGTGAACTTTCCCTCTGCTAGAGCATCTTTAAAAGCTTCAGGTAGCAAGGGTCTTCAGTACTTCATGACTTAAGTCCCCTGTGTTTTATGCAGGGGCTACTTTTCAAAGCCATTTTGCTTTTCAGTGGGGGATCAAATGCTGCTACTCTATACATGCACTCACAGCAAGTAAATACAGAGAAGGCAAATACAGAAAAATAAACAAAACCCTGTAAACCTTTAGATCCTCTTCAGCTTATCACCTCAAATTTTTATCTGCTAAAAATACATTTGAAACCCTTAGAAAACATACCAATAGGCATTGGACATTATGCATGCTATGGAGACCCAGCTGGACTTGAACATGATAAAAAGGAGAATGGACAGTCTCTTGGTCCCATTTTTCTCCACTATGTCAGTCTCCCCCCCCATCATTTTCAAGTTCTACCCCATTTTATATATTTACATTATTTTGGTTGACCACAGTCAGTAGAAAGACATCTCTTTAATAGACAAATGCTGACAGACTGATGTAAAAAAGCCAATTCTATGGCAGATTAACTTGGTTACTATCCATATTCACAGCTACACAGCTTCCACCCTAAGAGGAGGACAGAGAGAAGATTTAGGTCTTGGGCTCAACACAAGCCATGCTGTCATTCAAATGCTCCATGTGTTCAGTGGGATCAGATGACTTGTCACACTTAGGTTCAGGGGGATTACTGGAGACATTGCTTAAGTCAGAGGCTGAAACAGTTAGATCTCCATGTCCTTCTGTGTCGTCTGTGTCCAGTGTGTTGCCATTTCCACCCTCTCTCTCATTTACATTTTCACAGTCATTTTCTGCCATTTCCTCATGTTCTTTCAGAATCCAATTTTCAGCTGCATGCTCGTTCCTGTAGTTTGATGGCTCCACAGGGTCAAATGGGTCAGGGCTAGATAACGGAGACTCTTCCTTGGATGACTCACTGAGTTCTGATTGGTCCACTGTACTCCGGCTCTTTGGTAGACTTGCTGTTTGGCTCTCCTCCAGTTCTGCAGCTACCTGTTCTTCTGTCAATTTCATTATTTCACACCGGTTTATTTCTTCCTCCTCAGAAGGAAACTGGGGCATAGAGGAATGAAAAGTCTTCTTTTGGGTACTGTTCTTTATATTTGCTCGGGAATTGTCATGGACCTCAGCAGCTTCCTCTGGAACTATCAATTCTGTTGAAACAGCATAAATTTCATCTTGTTTTCCGTTCTCTTTTGCTAAAAGATAAATGGGACAGCAACACACTAGTGTAAGTTCTATGAATTTATATACAAAAAGGCCACGTAGAAGATGATCTAGCTAGTGAAACACCAGTTGTCCATCAGCATGGTAAAAGATATATCAGAGCACAACTTAATGATGTTGAATTCTCCCCTGCCTCTGTAGAAGTGGGTTGTGCCCACAAAAGCTCACAATACCATCTACATTTTTTATTAGTCTGTAAGGTGCTGCAGGACGATTCATTGTTTAAGTTTTTTCAGTTACAGATTAACACTGCTACCCCTCTGAAACTTTTCTACCTTGGCTTTTTATCCTATTCTGGACCCCCTTCAAACAGAATAGAACCCATCAGAACACTAGATTTTTTTACTGGACAAGGTCCAGTTATTTCAGAGACAGCTTCTCTTACACAACTTAACAGATGTGATAAAAAGGGACACTGCAGTTGATGGAACCTAGGACAATGCTTCCAGGGAAGATGCCCTGGTTCTCATGGGGGACTTTAATCACCCTGACATCTATTGGGAGACCAATACAGCAGTATACAGACAATCCAGGAAGTTTTTGGAGAATGTTGGTGATAACTTCTTGGTACAAGTGCTGAAGGATCCGACTAGGGGCCGTGCGCAGCTTGACCTGCTGCTCACAAACAGGTAGGAACTAACAGGGGAAGTAGAGGTGGGTGACAGCCCGGGAAGCAGTGATCATGAGATGGTAGATTTCAGGATCCTGACCAAAGGAAGAAGAGAGAGCAGTAAAATACACACCCTGGACTTCAGAAAAGCAGACTTGACTCCCTCAGAGACCTAATGGGCAGAATCCCCTTGGGATGCTAACATGAAGGGGAAAGGAGTCCAGGAGAGCTGGCAGTATTTTAAAGAAGCCTTACTGAAGGCACACGAAGAAACCATCCCAATATGCAGCAAGAGAAGCAAATATGGTAGGAGACTGGACTGGTTTACCAGGGAAATCCTTGGTGAACTTAAGCACAAAAAGGAAGCTTGGACAGATGACTAGGGAGAGGTATAAGTGTACAGCTCGAGAATGCAGGGGAGTTATCAGGAAGGCAAAAGTGTAATTGGAATTGCGACTAGCAAGGGATGTGAAGGATAACAAGAAAGGTTTCTACAGGCATGTTAGCAAGACGATGGTGAACAGAGAGGGTGTGGGGCCCTTACTGGATGAGGGAGGTAACCTAGTGACAGATGATGTGGGGAAAGCTGAAGTACTCAATGCTTTCTTTGCCTCTGTCTTCACAGACAAGGTCAGCTCCCAGACAAATGCACTAGGTGACGCAATATGGGAAGAAGGTGGACAGCCCTTGGTGGGGAAAGAACAGGTTAAGAACTATTTAGAAAAGCTAAACGTACACAAATCCATGGGTCCGGATTTAATGCATCCAAGGGTACTGAAGGAGTTGGCAAATGTCATTGAGGAGCCTTTGGCCATTATCTTTGAAAAGTCATGGAGATCGGGAGAGATCCCGGATGATTGGAAAAAAGCAAATGTAATGCCCATCTTTAAAAAAAGGGAAGAAGGATGATCCAGGGAAATATAGACCCGTCAGTCTTACCTCAGTCCCCAGAAAAATCATGGAGAAGATCCTCCAGGAATCCATTTTGAGGCACTTGGAAGAGGGGAAAGTGATCAGGAATAGTCAGCATGGATTCATGAAGGGCAAATCATGCCTGACCAATCTGATTAGCTTCTATGATGAGGTAACTGGCTCTGTGGATATGATATTCCTTGACTTTAGCAAAGCTTTTGATACGGTCTCCCACAATATTCTTGCCAGCAAGTTAAGGGAATATGGATTGGATAAATGGACTGTAAGATGGATAGAAAGCTGGCTAGAAGGCCGGGCCCAGCGGGTAGTGATCAACGGCTCGATGTCAGATTGGTGGTCCGTTTCCAGCGGAGTGCCCCAAGGATCAGTTCTAGGACCAGTTTTGTTCAACATCTTTATTAATGACCTGGATGAGGGGATGGATTGCACCCTCAGCAAGTTTGCAGATGACACTAAGCTGGAGGAGAGGTAGATATGCTGGAGAGCAGAGATAGGGTCCAGAGTGACCTAGACAAATTGGCGGATTGGGCCACAAGAAATCTGATGAGGTTCAACAAGGACAAGTGCAGAGTCCTGCACTTGGGACGGAAGAACCCCAAGCATTGTTACAGGCTGGGGACCTAATGGCTAAGAAGCAGTTCTGCAGAAAAGGACCTGGGGATTACAGTGGACGAGAAGATGGATATGAGTCAACAGTGTGCCCTTGTAGCCAAGAAGGCTAATGGCATATTAGGATGCATTAAGAGGAGCATTGCCAGCAGATCCAGAGAAGTGATTATTCCCCTTTATTCGGCTCTGGTGAGGCTACATCTGGAGTATTGTGTCCAGTTCTGGGCCTCCAACTACAGGAAGGATATGGACGCACTGGAGATGGTCCAGAGGAGGGCGACAGCATATGACGTACGAGGAGAGGCTGTGGAATTTGGGTTTGTTTAGTCTGCAGAAGCGAAGAGTGAGGGGGGATTTGATAGCAGCCTTCAACTTCCTGAAGAGAGGTTCCAAAGAGGATGGAGAAAGGCTGTTCTCACTAGTGATGGATGGCAGAACAAAGAGCAATAGTCTCAAGTTACAGTGGGAAAGGTCTACATTGGATATTAGGAAAAAGTATTTCACTAGGAGGGTGGTGAAGCACTGGAACAGGTTACCTAGGGAAGTAGTGGAATCTCCATCCCTACAGGTTTTTAAGTCTCAGCTTGACAAAGCCCTGGCTGGATTGATTTCATTGGAATTTGTCCTGCCTTGGGCAGGGGGCTGGACTTGATGACTTCCTGAGGTCTCTTCCAGCTCTATGGTTCTATGATTCTATGTTTTTCCACATAAGGCCTGGAGATATGGAACTCCAGGCCACAAGAGATCAGTAATAGCTCAATACAATGCCACTTTCAGGAGTTAAATTAAGATCCATTTCTCCTTCCATAAGCCTTCCTCCAATAAATGAAGTTACATAATTCACCCTGCAACATTTCTATCAGATACAATGCTTTTATAGCAGCATATGACAAGGCAGGAGTAGAAAAGACCTTTTTCCCTCCTCCTCTCAATATTTTTTAAAACATTTTAAGTACATCATTACAAACTCCAAACACTAAACTACTATATAAAACAATTAAGAAAGAACTGATTTATGCAATTCAAGACAGCATCATAGCGCATATAGACAAGGGGCCCAAACTAGCTTGCATCACACATGTCTTTGCTACTTAAGCTAACAGAGTAACTGACAGCAATAATAGATAGTCTACAGAGAGAATGCCATTTAGGCCAAGTTTACACTGGCACTTTACAGCACTGTTGCTTTCTGGTTCTGGGGTGTGAAAAAACACTCCCCTCCCCCAAGCTCAATATGTTATAGTACTGTAAAATATCCACGTAAACCAGTTAGCTACTCCCACAGCCACACTTTAAATTGTTAAGTGTAGACAAAGCCTTAGACGGTGGGAAGGGTGTGTGCGTTTTACAAGGGTTACATCTTGTTCTCAAACATCTGAACGGTTTTGCCTGAAATGTAAACAACAAAGCAAACAAAGCCAAAAAAAGCCCAAACCAGTTTAGGCTGACACACTCAGCATGGAACATTTCAATCCAAATGGCTGGAGTTCAGCTAAGTTACACGGAAGGGAATACAGGTTCTTATAATAGGAAGTGTTGAGCAATCTTAATTCTAGGAGTGCTACCAGGCCTGCCCACAGTGACAAATAAAAGGGAAGACAATGTAATGATATCAACGAAACACTTTCAATGAGTGAAGATTTAATTAGAGCCCAATGATTATTTAAAATGAAGATTGGTATGTGTACGTCATTTATATATTCAATGAAGGTGTTAAATATGGTTTAATTTCCTATTTTTAGCACAAGAAAATAATCAGCTGATCAAGACTAAAAGTCATCAATTGCTGTCAATCATCTGATAACATGGATAATGAAGTCAAAATGAAGCTATGATCTATTTAATTTGAGGAATTAATAAAACATTTACAGTACTTCATGGTTGACTGAATAAGATCTGGGCATGCCAAAAATGTTATAGCCATTAAATAGCTTATTCAAATGTCTATAGGCATCTCTTAAAATCTACTCCCTGTCCACCAAGGAAAAGTAAAGAAAAGTAGTGTTTTCATTCAAATATTAGCTTACTGCTTAGCATCTAATAGAACTTAGCTGGACTTTTAAGGGAAGATCTTAGAACTTGTGATTGAGAAAGGATTTTAACAAAACGCATGCATTAATATAAAAGAAGAATCAACTGCTCAACAGCAGGGGTTTATTTCAATTTGCCAGGCACAATCAGGAGGCCTTTCATCTGTAGATCATGTCTAATGCAGGAGAATGCTAAGCAAGTTCCATAGTCTGCTTTCCTACAGTGCACTGTAAAGCAGGGTGAGGAGGAAAGAACAGGAGGGAGCCAGTTTTCACACACACATACCATGTGTTGCTTTCCTATGGCATACAGCTATGTTGCAAAATTCCTTTGAGCTTCTAAAACCTGACCTCTTGCACTACGCAAGTCACTATTCAGTCATTTATCAGTCCTTCCATGCCTGTTTGAAGGGCCTATGGTTGTGATTGATTGATTTAATCTTTATGATCACGGAATCTTTACCTACTGCTATACAGGCATGAAACCTTGGCTTTCACTTTTACTCTATTTGATAAGACATGTAGCATCGATCCACCTATGCCCTAGCTAGAGGCTCACCTTCATGCCTCTGTGCTGCTTCATTCTGTTGTGGCTTGTCAGCAAATGTTCGCAATGGCGATCTTGACCGCTGTGGAACAGGCAAGGTTGGGTCACCGAATGTTATGGTATCTTTTCCACCTGAAATGATGAAAGCATTGGAAAGGTTCAGTAGCTGACTAATGAGTGACCAGAGAGTTTGGTTTTGCTTAAAAATATCTTCCAGTTTAAGAACCTATCACTCTTTTTTTGTAGTGTCAAAAAAGGTTAAAGTAGCTCTTACAAGGATCCTTTCTACAGAACAAAGTAAAATCACGAACGTACAACAGCTGAAGTGCACGAGCCAAATACAAAAAGCACAAAACACACTTCTACCAACATTCCTGGTTAAAGGGCAGTTCTCTAATTTGCTGAAAGACGACCAGCTGCTGCTGTATTCGGTTGTAATCAGATCACATTAGAAGTGATGCAGAAAGTATTATTTTTAGATTAAAGCATTACACAAATGCAGAGATCATTTACATCCGAGACTCTAAAGAGCACACCAGGCCAACAAACATTTCACTCTGTCCTTTTACCCTCTATAGCTTGCTTTCATTGTTGTACTGTCTATTATAAATGCAATTTTCTAACCTATTTTTTATATACATTATATCCCCAAAGGCTTAAAATATTAGTATAAATTATGAGGTAGGCAGAAAACAGTAATATTGCCAAGAAAGGAAGGCTTGAGGATTTTAATCCATGGACCCAAATCCATTTCTAAAGGGTATGGTTTTATATCTGCCTGGAAGGGGGTAATTTCTCTCTTCCACTGTAGATAGAATTTTACAAGTTTCTGTGAGGCCATAGAACATTGCCAACTGATAAATAATGTCTAAAGAGATGTGCTCAGACAATGGCTACTACTCTGCTTGTCTTCATTAAACAAGAAAGATGACAAAGGACTTGCTGTGTCCCTCCACATTGTTGGCATGTTCTCTGTATGTTGTCTTAGAAGCTAAGATTTTCAAGAGGAACTAGTGACTCTGCGGTCCTTAGCCTAGTCTGTCAGCACCTTGAAAAAGCCTGCCAGTCAAGGTGGTCTGAGCACCCTCTGTTTAAATCAGGTCCCTTACTTGTGATGTCAATTTGGACTTCCAAAATCTCTAGTCACTGTTGAAAAACGTGGCTGTAACTATGTTTCCACCTGTCTGTCTGATGTCTGACATAATGGGGATCTGACCTTGCTGGGTCCTACATGTTACTGTAATACAAATAAAATAATCCTGGAGAAATTTTGACCAGGTCAAGATCAGACTTCCAACTCAAACATAACTTGCATTTGAACTCTGCATATTCTACAGCAAATAATGAAATTATGGAGTTAGACAGCCAAGTGAAAGAAACTATCATGTAAGGGAAGAGGGACAAATTTTCAATTGAAACTGAAGGTGACAGTTATTGAAGCAGAACAAACTGTTCCAAATGGCACAAGCTGAAGGGGGAAAGGCTTTTCTCTAGGACAGTGGTAAAATCATACCGAGAAATGGGCAGGGGCTAGATGAACAGAAGTGATTGGAAGGGGAGTAGTGACATGAAAGGCCTGGGACACAGGATGGGGCAAGTCCATGGAGATATTTAAAAAATGAACTGGCTCTTCCTGAACAGAATGGAGTTGTTTATTCTGAGCACCTTGCACAGCATGTCAGATTCAGGAAAGTAAAGCCCAAGTTGGAATGCTTGGGGCTTCCAGTACAAACACCGACCAGCCATTACCCAGTAAAAAACATTCACTTTTATAACTTCCCCATTTGAAGCCACTGGTTCCTCAAAATAATCAGATCATCATCTATTCTAGCCATCCAAGCAATATTGTATGGCCAGCTGTCATAACCAGGAGAGCTGACCAGCACCTGGTGACTAAAGGGTTAACTATGACTGGGTTAGCTAATGCCTTCAGCACCTAGGCAGGTATCAGGTGGTCAGCCAATAGCAATGCAGGTAGGGATTTCAAACTGGGCCAAAGGAATTTTTATTTTCCCCTCCTGTGTCTGAGTCAGAGCCTTTTCTTCCAAACAGGGAGATGAGAGGCACATCTCTCTCCAAGAAAAGACTCCTTATAACATGTAAGTAGGGAAAAGTTTAGCTAGTCCGTCAGGATTTTGTTATTTTCTGGTTTGGGAATTTGGAATTGATGTCTGAGCTGGTAATGATTTTTTTTTTCTCTTTGTAACTAAGTTAGCCCAGGGGGGTTTCCCTGAGAATCTTTATCAATTAGTGGCTCTTTCCATATAGCCCAGGGTAGGCAAAAGGGCCTCTGTGGGCCAGATCTGGCCCGCCAAGTGGGTGGATCCAGCCCGGGGAGGCCCTGCTGCTCCCCTGCCCCCAGGCCAATTAGGGCCTGGGGGAGCATGCAAAGCCTCGTCCCGCCCTGCCAGGAGCACGCGGCACTATGAAATGCCATGTGCTGCTCGCAGGGCAGGGGCAGAGCGGAGAAGACTTCACTCGCTCCCAGGCTCTAATTGGCCTGGGAGCAGGGGAGCATGCTTAGCCTCCTCCTGCCCTGCCAGGAGCACGTGGCACTTTGAAGCACTGCGCACTGCTCATGGGGGCGAGGGGGCGGGGAGGCAGCTTCGCATGTTCCCCCACCTCCAGGCCCTAATTGGCCAAGGGGCAGGGGAGCGAGGGAAGTCTCTTCCCACACCAGGGGCATGGGTACCTTGGGGGAAACTTGGGGTGGGGGCAAAGGTACTCCCTCACCCCCAGACCAATCATTGTCTGGGGGTGGGGAACCTGGAAATATCTTGGCCCCACCCCTTCCACTCAATGCTTTGCCCCTTCCTGTGCAGCCTGGGGCAACTTCAAAAATTTTTTTGAAAAAAATTATTGCCCACCCCTGATCTAGCCACTTTAGTATGCTTGCAACTGTAGTTTTGTTTTGATGATAAAAGTTTGTTTCTTTTTCTAATTAACCAGTATTGGTTGATTTGTGTGTCCTGGAAGGTCTGTCTGTGTGTATCTGCATGCCTGACTAAGGAGTCAGCTACCACAGACTGCAGCTTGTTTTTCTCTTTTCTTTTTCAAGCTCTTTGGGGGAACAGAGCTTGGGGTACCCCCGGTGTTGGTTTCAAGTGTCCACCCCTGTTTGTGGGTTCAAAAGCACTTGATGGTGGCAGCAGATTTCCCAAAGTCTGGGTACTAGGATTTTGGGGGGAAGTTTTTGTACCAAAGCCTGTAGAGACAAGGTTTTGGGGTGCTCCTTTGGGCCCCCACTTCTGCATTTGTTGTGCCAGAATGGTGAACAGCCTTGACACCAGCCTTGAGCGTCTTATTCATACATTATAACAGTGATTCACATCCTTGTAAATGGGAAGTTCGACTCCTGCTGCACCATATTCTGTGGAGAACGGTGTGAGTGGGGCTATCAAATATAATTTTGATTGAATACTGAGCTAGCTCACTTCTGTAAGTTATTCCTTCCAGCAGCTTTATGTGGAAAAGGACATAATTTAGGGAGCTTTCAGGGGGATTTCTGGTTAAAAATGTATAGCGCTGAAAATAAGCAGGTAAATAAGAGAGTGATAGGATGGCAAGATAAGTGTGTTTCCTTCTTTCTTCAGAGGAATACAATGTTCTCATATGGAGTCTTGTCAAATCCCTTGAAGTTTTCACCACCCTTTAAATATCCACTCCAAGGAGATCAAACTGTTTTGAGCTACATACACCACTGCCCCGAAGAGGAAATATGCAGCTCCTCAACTGGTCTAAGTGGGTGTTCACTGAGTAACAAAAGGGATCTACAGCATCTCCTGTCATAAGAAAAAGCAAGTGAACTGTTCTTGGACTCAGACTAATTCTTGTGCGCTGGGAATTGGTTTGAGAGCATGATAATTATCAGCCAGTTGTTGATGCAAAGTGTCTATTTACACCGAAGTCTCAGAAGTGGGGTGACAATCACTGTACATTTCTATTATAACCACCACCCTAGTTCTAGGCAACTAATACAAAATTGAAATGTTACCAGGATACTGAAACACTATCTTTGCTCCACCTTCAGTGGAGATGAACAGAGGTAATCCATGCCCAAGACCTCTCCCAACATAACTATGCTCTCCTGTGACAGGTTGAGTTTTGCTAGTACATTGAAACCATCACCCAATAAGGGTGGCTCTTAATGTGAAAGAAATTTTGCAGGATTGAGACCTACTCTATGGAACTCACCCCGACAAAAGATTACAACTACGGACCTCGCCACTTTCAAACAAAATTCATTTTTTGGATTTCACTTACTCACAGTTTTTCCCCTACCATATAAGCAAATAAAACCCAGTCAACTAAAGAACCTATAAACTATCAAGCCATTTCTCTTATAGAATGGCAAAGCAAGAGTGAATGTTAAGGCTATTTATATTTTTAAAATATTCAGAAGAGTCACTGATGGCATAGCGATGGACTTAGTAAGTAGATATAGTCTATTCCTGGTGATTGTTTAGGCAATACTCATCCTGTTTTTAGGAATGTGAAATTTATTGAACGAGACTGATGCACCTCTTCATTAGTCTGATTGAAAGACAGCTCTCACTTGCAAGTCTTTCCAATGACAAAGTTCAACTCACTGTAAATCAAGTGATGTGTTCTTCTGAAAAATCCTTCTATCATCAGTCAGAGCAGGTATTCTCACCCTTCTCCCGAGCCAACATTCCTACGATAGTTCTCATAGTACCGGATACAAGAAGGTATTTCACAGAGCAGAAGCCAGTTTGTAACCATCTGAAAAAGTTTTAGTAACCCTACTAGGTATTGCAAGACTCAGACTGTCAATCTCTGAGCTTGATCACACTTGGAAACAAAAGTGAATTCTTAATTTACTGCTTCTTTCATTAAACAAAGAAATAAGCCTCACTGCTTGATGCAAGTCGCAATTTAGGGTAAAATTCAGTTACAACTATTAAGTATCATCCTTCACTATCATTTTTCCCAATGTAAAAGAATTGTCTTGTGCAGGAGTCTTTATTTCCCTTGTGGCCATCTAACTCACTCAATTGAACATCTTAATCTGACAAATATAAAAATGTTCAGATAATATTTCTATTTATTTACATACTGTGACAATATTTAATGTACTGCTAAAATTAGTTACTAAAAATATACATGTCAAGTAGAACCTACTCCCAAATCCCACTGAGACATTGTAGCTCAGGCCTTCAGGCAGCAAAAGAAAGGAAGAAAAGAGACAGTTATTGTTTAAAAGTAATTGGATGCCTTCCCTAAATTGACTAACAGTGAAGTAAAAAGCTCTCAGCATTCCATTTATTCTATTTTATTTTTATACATTTTTGCAAAGACAAAACATTACATTTATTAGACTATGAATTTCATTGAACATTTTTAAAACAAAATAGGATGTCAATATGTTAAATACCTAAGCAACTCCACATGAAATTTAAATTAGAATGTAAACCTGATTAAGTATGACTCAAGACATTTTATCTGCATTTGCATCAAGAGAATTTGAGGAAAAACCAACATCAAGAGTAGAACTGGAGGGATTTGTCACTAGAACTCTTTAGGTACATTGCTGAATATTAGTGTTTTTTTCATATGGTTAGACCTAAATGATATATGTTAGATTACCTAGAACCTTGTCTACATTAGAGTTGCTACCACTAATGGTAGCTGCAGTGTGAAACTGTTAGCACAAACACAACCTAGTAGTGTCAACACCAAAGAGGAAGATGGTTAAAGAAGAAATAATTAGGTGTAATGAGAGAAAACAAAACAGAATGTAACCTCAGTAATGCACATTTCACTAAAATTAATAAAACATTGAAAACTGGTTAATATCTTAAGTTATATAATTGTATACTAACGTCTAAAGCAGATGATTAATATTTTTCAGCTACAACCCATACAGTGATAGTTTGATTATTTCTTGCATTCTCCAAATTCTTTTGCATTCTTTTGCTGTTTACTATATCCTGATTTAAAATGTGCATAAAGTCATCATTTTCATAAGTGACTAGTGATTTTCAGTTTCCAACTTGACACACCGTAAACCAGATTTTCAAGAAGTGTTCAAAATACATTTTTTCATAACCTCTGTAAGTCATGGAAATATGGCTATATTTTTAACCAATTTCTCACAAAGTGTACATTCAAATCCCAAAAACTAAATAATTCAAGGGATTTCACAAAACTGGGTGATGGGGCAACAAAATGGCAGATAAAAATCTAATCCTGATAAATGCCAAGTAATAGCATTGGAAAACAAACAATCACAACTAACAAAATGATGAGGTCTAAATTGGCTGATTTGACTCCAAGATCTTTCTTGAGTGGTCATTTACATTTCTCTGAAAACACTTGTCCGATGTGCAGCAGCAGTGGGGGAAAAAAGTAACCAAATATTTGGAACCATTTGGAAAAGGATAGATTGTAAGGCAGGGAATATTAATGCCATTATATAAATCTATGGTACACCCACACAAGGAATACTGCATATAATTCTGGTTACCCCAATTCTGAAGAGACATTAGAACAGAGAAAGTACAGATAAGGGTAACGAATATGGTGGTGGTGGGGAGAATGGAACAGCTTCCATATGAAAGATTAAAAAGACTGGGAAAAGGGCTTAGAAAAAAGCGACTACAGTGGAGTATGGTAGAAATCTATAGAATCACAAATGGTATTGAAAAACTGTATAAGGAACAGTCATTTACCCCTCCACATAAGGCAAGAAGCAAGGGTCACACAATGAAATTAATAGGTAGCTAATTTAAAATAAACAAAAGGAAGTACTTATTTACACAGCACAGTTAATTTGTGGAACTTATTGCCAGGGGACGGGTTAAAAAAATTAGATAAGTTCATGGAGATTAGTTCCATTAATGGCGATTTGCCAAGTTGGTGAGGGATGCAACCCCTAACTTTCTGACTGCCAGAAATTGAGATCGGACAATCAGGGATCAATCACTCAATAACTGCCTGTTGCATTCCCTCTGAAAGACCTGGCATTGATCACAGAAGGAAGATAGGATACTGGGCTAGATGGACCGACCACTGGTCTGGTCCTGAATGGCTATTCTCAATCATGTTTTCCTGAATGTCTACTAACCTGGAAGACTCCACAAACCAGAAATTTCCAAAGTTCTCAACTTCTTCTCCAACTCTGCCACTCTATTACCTAGAATTCTGAAAAAAAGGGACATGATACATCAAGGTGAGAAATCAATCCCTTACTGAATTTTCTACCACTTGTAGATGTTTTTGTGATATGTGCTCCACAGCCACAGCTCATACTTATTAACTTGTTAACCTATTATCTTTTGTTTGATTAACAGTGATGGCAAACCCCAAAAGGTTCAGATTAAATAATGTTTCCAATAGGTCTTACATTTACTATGCAAGAAATACTGTGACAATAGCTCTTACGGTATTTCTATCCTGTTCTGATCTGAAACCAGGAAGTAAAAGGATCTAAAAACTAGGGATATTAGCGTATTGTCCAGTAAATGATTAACTGATAAGTCCAGGCTTATTGACTATGTGCACTTCCCTCCACCTTGTTGCCTGTGATCCAGAGGCACGCCAGGGGGGAGGGAAGAGGTGGGAGCCAGTGCCGGCTCCCCACAAGAACCCAATCCTGATCTGAATGAGAGGCAGCAGCATGGAGGGTGAGAGGGGCAGGTGGGAGCCAGTACACACGGGTAGCTGCTTTTTAAGATGGCTCTCCACACATGCTGGCTCTGCGGAGCTGCCTGTCCCCCCTTGCTGCCTCCCATGGGAAGCAAGCCAAGCATGAGTCAGTGCTCAGGGGAAGCCGGCTCCTCCCAAACACCTGATTCACGGAGCTGCCTCCTGCCCCATGCTGCCTTTACTAGAGGCAGCAATGCAGGGTGGAGGGCTGGTGGGATGCCAGCGCAGCCCCTATCCACGAGGAGCTCAGGCCCCCTGTGGAATGGGGCTGCTTGCTGCAGAGCAGTCTGTCTGCAGCAAGCCCAGACTCACCGGATAAAGGCTGCTCCATGGGATGCCAAAGCAGCCCGTCCGTGGGAGCTTGGACCCCCTGCAGACACGGGTTGCTACTGCCCTGCGTTGCTGCTTCTGATATATAATCATATATATAGTAGCCCAATGTCTGTGACTCTATAATGCTGAAACGCTGGCTGTTCCCTCTGGGCGGCTCTGTTGCCTCCCATTGTGGCTGCTGCACGGGGGTGCTGCACGGGGAGTGCGGGGCCTAAACGGCTGCTTGCTCCCACGCGGCGGCCCAGCTGAGCGGCGCAGAAGTCAGCCAAGCGCTACAGCAGGAGGCAACAGCGCCACCCAGAGAGAACAGCCGGGGGTGGGGTCTGGACGAGTGTGCGTCTCTGACGTCAGGAAAGGGCACCGATTCAAAAGGAGGAAAGCGAAGCAGACACAGAGGACGTGGAGGAGACAGAGAGGAGAACACAGGAGGCGGAGGACAGAGAGAAACACGCAGCAGGAGGAGAAGAGAAACACAGAGTGAGAGGCGGGAGGGGGAGAAGAGAAAGAGAGAGAGACACAGAGAGAGAGGCAGGAGGCGGACAAGAGCTGAGAGAGAGGGTGAGACAGTAGGAGGAGAGAGAGAGAAGCCGTTTGCGCTGCTTGCTCCCGCGCAGTGTCCCAACTGAGCGGCGCAGAAGTCAGCCAAGTGCCACGGTGGGAGGCAAAGCGGGGCGGGGCGGAGCCTGGACGAGCGTGCATCCCCGATGGAGACAGAGGAGAGCAGAGAGAGAGTGAGAGACAGGAGGGGGAGAAGAGAAAGAGAGACAAGAGAGAGGCAGAAGGTGGAGGAGAGCTGAGAGACAGAGGGGGAGACAGTAGGAGGAGGAGGAGAGAGAGAAAGACGGAGCGAGAGACCGGAGGCTCAGGAGAGAAGACCGACATGGAGGAGAGACCTGAAAATCCCGTCTTATGATGGGCTAATTGGCTAGTATAGTATATAGATACTATTCTCACAGTATTTCTTTCATAGTAAATGTAAGACCTATTGGAAACACTATTTAATCTGAACCTTCTGGGGTTTGCCATCACTGTTAATCAAACTAAAGATAACAGGTTAACAAGGTAACAAAAAGCGGGCTGGCAGGAGGCTCTCCAGGAGTGGGGCCAGGAGCACACTGGCTGCTGGCTCTGCCCCAGGGACTATCGAATCGTCTTGTAACTGCTAAGTTTTCATGCATTTCATGACTATTCAATTAACTATACCTAACATGTTGGTTAACTGCACTGAACAAGATCTTCCTTCAGTATTGAGCTTTTGTTGGTTTTCTTCTCTTGATAGAAAAAGTCTGAAATTCTTTATAGTCCTTACCAACTTCTCTCAGTTTTGACTATTTCCTGGTCTTCAAGGATTTGGTTGCTGAACCTCTTATAAATACTATCTTCAGCTCCAGCAAGATTTATCTTTAGCCTTAATTTTCCCCTCAAAATAAGATGTTATTTTGCCTCTAACAAGAAAGGTTCCATTTTGCTGTAAGCTTTGAAAGTGTTTAATCTCTAGAACAAATCTCTCAATAAAAACCCAGGAGTCCATAACTAAATCCCAAACAATATTCAATGGAAGGGAGATATCAAAGATATTCCTACAACTGGAAGTGGGAGAGTAATTCCCATCTTCAGGAGACACTTACAAAAGGGATGTTAGCAAATGTTTATTTTTGTAAACGTGTAACTTCTATGACAGGGGTAGGCAAGACAGCTTTTGTGGGATGGATCTGGCCCGCCAAGCCAGTTGATCTGGCCCACGGCCACCCTGCCACTCCCCCACCCCCAGGCCAATCAAGACCAAGTGAACAGGAGAATGCGTGAAGTCTCCTTCCCCCTGCCAAGGGTGCGCAGCACCAGAGGGAACCACCAGTTGTTCAAAACAGCTTGCAGTTCTCCGCAGGAGCTGCATGCCCCTGGCAAAGTGGAGGCAGGGGGCAAAGACTTCATGCACTCCTCTGCCCCTAAGGCCTGGATTGGCCTGCGGGCAGGGGGAGTGCATGAAGTCTCTCCCCACTGCCAGGAGTGTGTGGTGCCTAGAGGGAACTGCCAGATGTTCAAAACACCCCCTTACCACCAGGCCAATCAGGGTCTGTGGGCAGGGGAGCATGCAAAGTATCCTGGCCCCACCCATTCCAGGGCAGCCCGTGATCACTTCCAAAATTTGTGACATGGCCCCCCTTCAAAAATTATTGCCCACCCCTGCTCTCTGACGTTTTTAGTTTTGCATGCCAGCAATCTGGTTTCATTTGGTTTAGCAAGGATAGGTCCCTCCTTTCGCAAAAGGTTCCCCAATTCGTAATAAACCCAAATTCTTCCTCCCTATATCACTGTCAGCTATGCATTGAGATCCTGCACTGCTGCCCAACTTGCCCAACTTGCCCTATGTGTGGAACCGGAAGCATTTCTAAGACCACCACTAGAGAGGCATTTATTTTAACCTCCTACCTAGCAGCCTAAATTTGACCTCCATGACCTCTCTCCTACCTTACCCTAGATTACTGGTCCCTCCACATATCACAAGTGTCAGCTCTTCCTAACACTGGACAAAAGTCTGTTCAGACGTCACAAAAGCTCTTTGCACCTTGGCATCTGTAAAGCAATTCATCATGCAGTTTTCCTAGTCATCACAAACCCAGCTATTTATTTCTAATGATCGAATCCCCCATAACTATCACCTATTCTTAACTTGGATCCTTTCCCCCCCCAAACAAAGGTATCAGTACAAGAGGTTACCATTACATAATCTGGAAGGAAGGTCCCAATTATGGGATCATTTCCCTTTACTCAACCTTGATGTTTGCCTTCCCCAAGGCTTTCATTGTCCTCAACAGTACAGAGGCTGTCAGAGTGGGACTGCTCTAGTATGTCCCAAGAAGTCTCATCTATGAATCTGTCGTCTTAGCTCATCCAGTTCAGCCACTTCAGTCTCAAGAGCCAATTCTCTGTCTCCCAGGGCCATGAGCTACTGGACCGAGTGCAAATATATGCCATCTGTCCTCATGGCACATCATCATACACGCTGCATTCAGTGCACTCAATTTTGCTTTTGTACCTGTGCTTGCATTATAGTTACTCCTGCCTGGGGTGGGGGGGTGTAATTAGACCATGTTAATTAGGTAGATCTGGCTCTCTCGTGCACTCTCTAAACTCCCTTGCAAAACTCCAGTTAACTGCTTCTGTTCACTAGCTCCTTTGGTCTCCTTGGAGCTGGCTTTTTAAACCCATTACCCCAAGTAGTCCTGCCTCCTGGTTAAGGGTTAGTGGGTGCTAAAGGGATTAGAGACCAAAGTCTCATTTATTAGCTTTCAGCCCTACATTCCAACAGTAAGTGGCAAAGGAACCCAGGACATGATACTGGAGTAGAAAGCTAACCTAGATCAGACATTAGCCAGATGTCTAACTGAAAGTCATCACCACCCTGGTACTGTAGCTGTTAAACAAAAGCATTCCATCACTGTCCTAGCTTTCAAACTCTGAAGATGGGTTTGCATTTTGGGAATGGGTTAATTCATTTGTGGGAGACAAATCGGTTAATGCCAATTCAGGATATTCTTGCCTACTTTATTCTTATTTATAATATGGACATAGGATTTCATCTCATTGCCTTTGGCAAAAAACAGATTAACAATAAAAGCACCAGGAAAGCTGAGGGTGCAATAAAAGATAACTGTGTTCCAAACATCCAGCCCAAGTGCTTTAGTCTGCTGCTTCCAACTGTTGTGAGTATATATCCCACCAACAAACACAGCAAATCCTTATGGTATCAACATGTGCTTGGCCAGTCACTCAAAAAACCAAAACCAAAACTAAAACAAAATCCCAACCCAAAAATACCCTGAGTCCACCTGGGCTGAGTGTGGGGAAGTGGATCTATTACCACATTCTTTAGTGTGTGCTACTCAGTCTTGGCTTGTCCTGTCGTATTTTAAGAACTCCTTCCTGTGAGAGGTTAGCAACTGATGTCTACAACCTTTGCTCATGAGCACTCAGCAAAGTTGTGAAGACTGATTAGTGAGGGAAACATTAAATATCCTATTTTTAATTCTTTTTTACTTGGTAGTAACAACAACAATCCACCATTTCTGTGGGTTCAAATTGTTCTCCTTGTGTTGCAGCAGACCAGCAGAGGGAGCACAAGTTAACTAAAACACTCTGGGAATCATTCTCCATGGATGTTTCCTATGTAGGTGTAGCACTAAGTAGTAAAACTCAGTGGTTTCAAGTGCAGTATGTCAAAAAGAGTCATCACTGTTTGGTTAAGAAAAAAAAGGAGGCGTTTTAAAGGAAAGTAAATTGCATTTTTAAACTTCTAAGAAGATTTTGAACACAACAGGTAGTTAATATATAATGTGATTTCACAGTTACCTTGCTGCACAGAAGAATCTGAACAGGAAAGGCCAGGGAAAGAAAGAAAGGAATAGAAGGATGAAGAAAAGAGATACATCTATCTCTGAGCTAGGTCATCTTTCCTCACATTACATTCCGTTCTCTTGCCAGCTTGCCCTCCCAGCCTGCTCTCTAACTTACCCTCTCTGCATCTCTAATCTTGAGAAAGGAGGAATGCCTGTTTGCATGAAACCCCTGTCAGCACAACATCATCGAACACTAGAACTGGAAGGGACCTCGAGAGGTGATCGAGTCCAGTCCCCTGCCCTCATGGCAAGACCAAGTACCGTCTAGAACATCCCTGATAGATGTCTATCCAACCTGCTCTTAAATATCCCCAGAGATGGAGATTCTACAATCTCCCTAGGCAATTTATTCCAGTGTTTAACCACCCTGACCATTAGGAATGTTTTCCTAATGTCCAACCTAAACCTCCCTTGTTGCAATTTAAGCCCATTGCTTCTTGTCCTACCCTCAGAGGCCAAGAGGAACAATGTGTCTCCCTCCTCGTGACACCCTTTTAGATACTTGAAAACTGCTTTCATGTCCCCCCTCAGTCTTCTCTTTTCTAAACTAAACCAACCCAATTCCTTCAGTCTTCCCTCATAGCTCATGCTCTTGAATTGCAGTGCCCAGAACTGGACATAATACTCCAATTGAGGCCTACTCAGTGCAGAGTAGAGTGGAAGAATGACTTAAGCACCTCTGCCATTTCTAAGTTTCTTGTTATTGTTTCTCCCTCCTCACTGAGCAGTGGGCCTCATCTGTCGTTGGTCTTCTTGCTTCTAATGTCTTTATAGAATGTCTTCTTGTTACCTTTCACCTCTGTTCCAGGCGTTGGGGGAGAGGGGAAGCTTCTCCTCCCTTGTGCATCCCTCTCTCACTCTAGCAACACTGTATAGTGAGTTCACATCTCATCACTAATTTGGTTTGCCTTCCTGTTTTCAGATATCGTCCGCCTTTACTATTAGCTCACCCCCCGCCCCAACTTTTTAATATGGGTTTGTAAAATTTTGTTTTAGATGCCCAAAGCACCAAGGCTTCCTTCACTTCCCTTCGAAGACCAGTCCATGATTAAGGCAAGACTACACAACACACAGGCCCCATTTAAGTCAGTTCTGCTGTTATTAATAAAATGCAATATTTATCCGATTTCCACCCATATGACAGCATTTTTAATGAGCAATGACAGTCCAAGAATTTAACTACTAAAACACATATCAACAAAAGACCATTATATTGACTACTTTTTGTGTTTTGGCTCCAACTTGCAGGCCGTATCTTGAGCCCTGCGTAAATCCAAACTGCACTGCGGGCCACAAACAAGCAGGCTGTGGGCCGCACGTGGCCCATGGGCGGCGTGTTGAGTAGCCTTGGTTTAATACCTCACTGTGCTGTCAGGATGTTTTTCTAAGTTGTACTTTTTCTGTTTCATCCTGTTGCCTCACACAGTATCCAAAATAATTCTCCCTTCTTGCTGTTTGCAGCTTCCCAGTATCTATAGGTTGCTCTAATCATGGTTAGCTCATAGCTATGCTAGATGTTTAGGCTAACTGTCCTTGCTGCTTTCCTCCAAATTCACTCCACTTTATCATTCCTTCTTTCATAGAGGCACCCAAATTGAATGCAGTATTCTGATTACGTGTATGGTAACAACAGACCTGAAGAGAGGAGGATAGGCTGTGTGTGCATATATGTTGCCCAAAGTTTCAATTGCCTTTTTTTGTGCTACACTACAAAGTCATATGTAATTCAACATCCATCATTTAATCTCTTGCAACTTTACTGTTTTTCAGGTGTGTCTCATTTAGTATCTGTGCATCCACATTATTTTCCACCAAAAAGTGTTCTTATTTCCACATTACTTTTCAGGCCATGCTGCTAATTTCTATTGATCCCTTCTGTGACCCCATTAATATCTGCATCTCATTCCACTTATTTAAGTTTGAGAAGGTTATTTGAACTAGGATCTGGAGAAAACAGACAAGTAGCAAGGGGCAATCAGGTCAAACTAAGAGTTAAAAAAAAAAAAAAAAAAAAAAAAAAAAAAAAAAAAAAAAGCAACTATCCTGGTGAAAAAAATATACTTGGTGCTGCTGTGTCCATACTGCCATTTTTAGTTCATTAGCTTGAGCAGAGCTAGCACAAGTTTGTCTACCCAGACCATGAGGTATGTTCTGAGCTGTAGTAAGACACACTCTTAATACCTACATAGCAATTTGCAAAATTTACAGGCAAAACCAGGGCAACTATAAAGCAGGGCACAGTGTCAAAGAACCATGACATCATAAGTTTCAACTGAAACATGGTGGAATGACGCAAGTCAGACACACAGCTAGGCTGGAAGGTGCCTGGATTTCTTCTCAAATTCCCTGATACTGATGCGACATTAGCCTCCCTTCAGTTCAACAGACCCTTGCTTCATCCACAGAATTTAAGTTTGCCTACAAACTATTCTTACGTTTTTGTCGCCACTTCTAAGAATTATGCTATGGATTATGCTATGTATAGGAGTGGTCACATTTCAAAATGAATTATCTAGTCTAGCGCAATCCAGTTTCCTTTAGTATTTAATCTTTCTTTCATAAAAGATATCTGCCTGTTTCTGGCATCTGGTCCTAATGTGCCTTTCAGAAGCCTGAATTACCTCTGATTACCACTAGTGAGTCAGTGCTGCTAAAAAGCTGAATACATAATAAAGAAATGCTTCCTATTTTCCACTTTCTTGTGCTGCATAAGGACACAGTCCGATGTCTTAAATAATATCCAAGGAATCATACAATAGTGTTTCAAGGCATAAGCATTGGTTTTACAATCCAACAGCTTCAGTTATTATATTAGGAGTTGTCATGGCTATGGCTCAACAACTTCTATTCCATGAAATGTCATTGTCATAAATTTGGAAGTTGGAGTACAAGATACTTGATCTACCTGACCTCCCTTCCCTGTTTCTAAGTTCCCATTTTATATACAAGAGCTCAAACCTCAAATGCTAGTCTAAAAAGTGTTCTGAATACCCGTATTGGTTTTCCCCAAACTCCAAGTCATGCTACTTACTTGTTGGTTTGCCTTTGGTGTTGTATAACCATGTTTTTCTCATGGATAGTCTCTAGTAAGGCAGTAGCTAAAGATTTGAGATCTGAAATGGACTGTGGTGTGGCTGGTAGGCTACATCCATGGTCCTCCGATAACAACTCTTGGACTACAATGTTAAAAACAAAAATAAGTCTTTGTGTGGACAGAAATGTGACACAAGGAGCTAGTCTGACTTAAAAAGCAAGTCCACCTTTGTTTCATTACTTAGCTGAATGTAGATTTATGCTGACCAACCAGCAAAACAAATGCAGACATACAATAATCAAATAATAATAAAAATGGTGGCTGTCTGAAGTGATAATTGTTCCACAGCACTCGCCAGTACTAACATAGCTAGACCCATTTTCTCCTTAGACAATATTTCTTTTGGAATTAGCAGATTTCTATTCAGTTGGAAAGAGCCTCATTTTTCTATCCTCTGAAGACGTGGGACCTCCTGCCATTAACAGAAAAAAATATTCTTCTTCTGTCCAACTGAATCAACATGTCCATAAGGAAAGTTTAATTCAAAAGATGGCTTCGCACAGGTTGTTTGAGATTGATGTGATAGTGCTGTCATACACCAGCCTATAAGAACCTTCCTCTGCAATAAGATAGCCTGTGGTCTCATTAAACCATGCTCAGCAAGTCCACTAGCACCATCACATTTGGACATCTGATGCAGCTAGAAACAATGCAAATGTATGAAGAGGAGAAGTCAGTGCAGGAGAACCTGAGCTGAGTGAAGAAAGAATGAAGTACAATACCACCACGATCCATCCATGCAGTACCTTGCTTTGCAGAAAGGACTCCCGTCAGGGCACTACTGCTGGATCTGCTATGGATCTTTGAATTTTTCCGTCTCTCTAGAGCATTCTAAGGAAACAAAAATATTTTTGGAAACATTAGTCAAAGCATTTTTATTAGAGTTAATGATTTGAAGGTGGAGATATTAATCCTGGAGTTACTCTTCTAGAGCCTGATTCTGTATCTATACCACAGGTTGGATGAATGGAGCTCATTGTGGAGTATGGGCTATATAGACCAAAAGAACTTTAGTGACCCTTATGAATCTAGGCACCTCATCATCATCCCCTTTACTGTTCTTTCTATCCCCCTTGGGTTTTTAAAACAGTCCTATTTCTGGAAATGGTTGAATATATTTGTAAAAGCAGCAACACTCCCTGAGGAATAGCATCCTGGAATAAATTCTGAACATCTAGAAATGCTCTTGGACATGCTTAAAAAGGGAAATGAAAAGAGCGCTAAAGCTCTCAAGTTCCTTCAACAGAAAACGCTGGTTTTCAGGAAGAGTTCCATGCAAAATCATTATTCTCACTAAAGATGATCTCTAATTATTCCCAAAGAACTGTCCCCTCAGCCATCAGATACACACAAGAGCCTACTTTGTGGTCTCAGTTTCTCACGCCTGTGCCTGGAATGAGGTTGGGAATGCTTTGGAGGAATTTTGCTCTTCACTAGAATAGCAGGGAATGCTGTCACTACTTAACAATAATCATCATCAGATTTAAAGTCTTATACAGAAAGAAGGACTATATGGTTTTTGATTGACGTTGGAGCAGAGGGGGAGAAAAAGAATACTCAGGCATCTAGATTTAGTCCAGAAGATTTACTGCATAGAAGACTGCATACAGTCTATCCCAGAAGTAGAAATAGAAGAAGAAAGATCTATCATTAAAATTCACCAATCAACAGTACTGGTGTTAGGAAACACGGAGATAAAAGAACTGCATGATAATAAATGTAGTAACACTTTGTAGAAACACGAGCACTAATTTTCTACCATCACCACCAATCCTCCATTTCACAACAAGCCATAACGATTTCACACTAACACCAACTGAAAGGAATAACTTTTCATAGATCTTGAAACAAACATATTCACTTTCAGACATTTCTAAAAAAGTATAATTTTATGCTATAAATATAGCAAAGAAGTCTATAGGGAAAACTGGGGACAAACAAAAACACATGTTGGTACTAAACCTACCCAGTTGTCAACTAAAGTTAAGAGGAAGTGGTATTCCACCTTGAATTTTAGCTTTAAGGTGCTGCAGACCCAAACAATTTTACATTTTAAAAATATGCATGCTCTAAACAAATGAAAAAAAGTTAAAAACTCTATAAATAAAGGAGCGCATCGTAACAGAATGCTTAGAAAACTTCACCTTGTACTTAGCAATATTAGATTTAAGAAGGTTGACCTCATCTTGCAGTTGCTTTAATCTCTCTTGAAGGTATCTGAAAAATACGTAACACATATAATTAAATTTCTGTATATTGTTCCTGTATATTGTTTGCTTGTTATTTATTAAGCAGTAGCAAACAGATTAGTCATTGTACACAGGGGCGGCCCGTGAGCGTAGGCAGACTAAGCAGTCACCTAGGGTGCTGCTGGCCCAGGGCGCTCAATGATGACGTCATGGGGCGCCCAATGATTACATCACAGCCATTGACAGCTGTGCAGGCAGGGGCGCCAATCCCGCCTTCCGCCTGGGGTGCCAGCTGCCGCAGCTGGCCTCAAACCGCTCCTGATTGTGCAGCACAAGGCACCAACAGACCCACTGGCAGGACATTTCACATGAAGGGACTCCTACAGTTATGTCATCACAGCAGAATTCACCTAGCATGGGTGGAGCATCTCCACTGCAAAGCCCTATTCATGCCAGACATGCATTCACATACAGATGTTGTATTAGCCAATGTGCTGGGACGAACTGCTGGTTGGATATCCCATAGTTCCTTGTGATACATTACACTGGACTGCTCTATAAATTCATTTGCATGAAATAAGGGAACAACCTATACCATAGCAACTGTATCCTGGTGTCATTACATCCATACTATGGTTGGGACCAACTTATTTTGGCTAAGTACAAAATCCCATTTATAACCAACAGTTACACAAAAGCTGTGTTTAGACCAAGCCAACTAAAAACAAAGTAAATAAAAACGGATACTTACCTCTCATAACTGTTGTTCTTCAAGATGTGTTGCTCACGTCCATTCCATGTAGGTGCGTGCGCACCGCATGCACAGATGTTGGAAGCTTTTTCCCCTCAGCAGGGAGAAAAAGCCGATAGCCAGGGAGTCCCCGGGAGTGGTGCTGATATATGAGCGCATATATATCCCTGCTGGGCCCATACCCTCTCAGCTCCTTCTTGCCAGAAATTTCCAATGAAGGAGAGATTGGTGAGATTTGGAATGGACATGAGCAATAAACATCTCGAAAAACAAATACCCTTTTTTTTCTTCAAGGGATTGCTCATGTTCATTTCATGTAGGAGAATCTCTAGCTCTACCAACAGAGATGGAATCAGAGACTACATGGATATAGACTGCAATACTGCTCTGTCAAAAGCTGTGTCATCCCCAGCCTGCTGCACAATAGCATAATGCCGGTGAATGTGCGCAGCAAAGACCAAGTGGCCGCCCTACAAGTATCAAGAATAGGCACCTGCGCCAGAAAGGCTGCAGGCGAAGCATGTGCACTCGTGGAACGCATAGTGATTGGAGATACTGGTCTCTTTGCAGGATCATAGCATGCTTTGATAAAGGATGTGATCCAAGAGGATAAACACTGGGTCAATACTGGGAGGACCCTCATTCTTTCAGCTATGGAAATAAAAAGTTGGGCTGATCTACAAAATGGTCTCGTTCTTTCTAAATAAAAATGCCAGAACTCTCCTGTGAGTGAGTGACGGGCTGGCTCCCTGGGTATAGTATGGGGCTTTGGGAAGAACACTGGTACAAATCTGTCCTGAGACATGTGGAACTGGGAGACAACCTTTGGTAGAAATGCCAGGTGGGGCAGAGGTATAGCAAGGGTGTTATGCACCCAGGGGCAAAGGCAATTATGCAGCCCTCCTCTCCCCCCTCCCCCCCCCAGCCAACCACACACTTGAGCTCAACCCTGGAAGGGGGAGGGGGGGGAAGAAGAGAGCTTGTACCGTGTTTTCTCCTGGCCCCTCCAGTTTGGGGCTGGGCCCCAGCATGCACTAACCCATCAGAAGAGATGGAGGAGGGTCGGGCTGGGGGCAGAGAGGTGGGGAGGAGGCTCTGGCCAGCAGCGGTGGGAGGAGGAGGAACAGGCGAGCTGAGGGAGGGGAACTAAATTGGTGCTCCCCTAGCATGGTGACTGGGGGCAACTGCCCCCCCCCACCCTACGCTACTGAGGTGGGGGGTGCAATCTAAACTTGTCCTTAAAGAAGACCATATAAGAGGGCTCTGAAGTGAGGGCTCAATTCTGATATTCACCTAGCTGACGTGATGGCCACCAAAAAATGTGACCTTCTACAAGAGATGTACAAGGGAGTACATGGCCAGGGGTTCAAATGGGGGCAGGGTGGGAGAGCTGGGGGGTGAACGAGCCTTGTTAGGACTAAACTAAACTCCCAGGGCAGAAGAGGCTGTTGAACGTGCAGGTACAGTCTGTCTAGCCCGGGGTGGGCAAGAAGTGGCTAGCAGGCCAGATTCGGCCTGCCAAACCACTGGCCCGCAGTCACCTCACCAGCACCCTTACTACAGAGCCGGGGCAGCAGCTGTAAACAGCAGTCTGTTAATTGCTCTGCAAGCTGACCTGGAAGAAGAAAGCTCTGCGCTGTCCCCGCCCCCTAACAAAATCCCAAAGCTCCCATTGGTCAATTTCTGGCCAATAGGAACTGAGATGTTGCTGAAGGCAAGAGCAGCAAACGAAGCCTCCTCACTCCCCCTTCACTCCATCCCTCCCTATACCGGAGCAGAGCCACATGGAGCAGCACACAGGCACGGAGTCTGCACAGCTGCTGGCTGGGAGCTACTTAAGTAAGTGCCTCCCATCCAGAGGTTGCCTCTGGCACCCTACCTCCTCCTCTTCATCACCAACTACCCGCCACTGGCCACCACCCAAACCCTCTGTATCCCCTCTCCCCACTTCCTCCAGGTCACAACTCCCTCCCAGACTCTGCATCCCCTCTTATATCCCTACCCCAGGCCAGAATCCTTTCCTGTACACATACTCCTCCCTGATCCTGCACCCCATCATAATTTCCTCCTTCACCCAAACTTCTTCTCGGACCCCACACTCCCTCCTGCACCCCAGTCCTCATTCCCAAGCTCCCTTCTACACCCCACCCACTGTCCCAGACCCTGCGCCCCCTCCACAGAAGTTCCCCTTAACCACTTACCAGAATCTTGGAGTGGCCCCCCATTAAAAGTTACTGCCCAACCCTGTTCTAGCCCCTTCAGAAAAGGGTCCTCTGGGAGGATCATGATGAGAAACTCTTCCACTTTGCCAAGTATATGGTCCTAGTGGAGGATTTCCTACTTTCCAAAAGCACCCTCCTCACTGATTCAGAAAATAGGTGCTCCATGCTCCTGAACCTTGAATCTTCCATGCCATGAGGTAGAGGAACTGAAGGTTTGGGTGACAGAGCTGACCCTCCCCCAGGTCCAGGGTGATGAGGTCAGGTAGCAAGGGAAGCACAACTGGTACCTCTACCGATGGTGGGGAACCAATGCTGGCATGGCCACATAGGTGCCACTGATCTTAAGTGGGACCTTGTGTATCAATGGAAGGGGGAGGGAGGGTGGGGGGAGAGGAAGGAGACGCGTAGAGGAGCTGTGGAGGCCAGTCTGTGTGGAACGCATCCCACAATGACCCTAGACTATGACTCAAGTAGGAGTAGAGCTCCTTGCACTTTGTGTTGCTGCGAGTGATGAACAGGTCTAGGAGGGGACAGCCCCACCCACGGAAAATGTCCTGGGCTATGTCCCCTCTGAGGGGCCACTCGTGCAGCCTGAAGGACTTGCTGAGGTGGTCCACCAGGACATTGCGGGTCCCTGGAAGGTATGCAGCCTCCAGATGAATATCGTGGGCGATGCAGATTTCCCATAAGGCAAGGGCTTCCTGATACAGAGAACAAGCTCCACCCTGTTTGTTGATATAAAAACTGTCACTGCCATACTGTCCATCAACACCAAAACACACCTGTTTCTTAGGTGAGGTAGAAATACCTAACAGGTGAGGGGCACTGCCCTGAGCTCTCCGAGATTTATCTGCAGTGACTATTCTGCTCCCAACCACATACCTTGAATCCATAGAGCCAAGAGGCATGCCCCCTCAACCTGTGTCCGAGTCATCCATGACCAGTTGTGCTGACAGGTTCTATGTGGTGAAGGGAACACCCCCACACACTACTTCCTCTTGTAGCCACCATTCCAAGGAGCGCAGGATCTCGAAGGACACAAAGCACCATGTCCAACAGGGAGCGTGCTGGATTGTGTATATGTGCAAGCCACTGTTGCAGAGGGTGGAGGCATAATCTGGTGTGTTGCACCACGAACGTACATGCCATCACACGGCCCAACAGCCTCATGCAGTTTCAGGCCATTCTAAGGGGCGATGCCTTCAGCTGTGAAAGAATGGCCCTTATGGCTATGAACCAGGCCCTGGGACCAGAGACCATAGCTGTAGTGGAGTCCAGCCAAGCCCTTACGAACCTGAGTGTCTGTGCGGGAACAAGGGTCAATTTCTCCTCATTTATTAAAAGACCCAGTTGTGCAATGGAATGCCTGACTAATTCTATGTGCTGAATTACCTGGGCCTTTGAGGTGTCCCTGATCAGCCAATTATCCAGGTACGAGAACACTTGAATGCTGCGTTTCCTTTGAAAGGCCGCTATGACTGCCATACATTTTATGAAAACTCTTTAGGCCACAGAGGCGCCAAACATGAGGACTGAAAACTGGAAGTGGTCTGTCCCAGTTGTAAACCTGAGAAATCTCCTATGACCAGGAATCACAGAGATATGGGAGTAAGCATCCTTTAAATTGAGGACAGAGTACCAGTCCCCCTCTTGAGAGAGGAAATAATGGAAGCTAGCATTACTATTCTGAACCTTGTCTTTCTTATAAAGTTGTTCAAGCCTCTGAGATCCAGAATGGGCCAAAGACCTCCCTTGGACTTCTGTATAAGGAAGTAACAGGAGTAAAAAGTCTTTCCCCTGAACTCTTTGAGAACCAAT
Organism: Pelochelys cantorii; assembly: GCA_032595735.1. Classification (NCBI taxonomy): domain Eukaryota; kingdom Metazoa; phylum Chordata; order Testudines; family Trionychidae; genus Pelochelys; species Pelochelys cantorii. Next base: position 34,750,432 of record CM064331.1, read on the forward strand.
TCTACCATCCCCAGCTCTAGGAGTGACAACCTCTTGTTTTAAAGGGTGCTCATGAGAAGGGTCCCTAAAGAGGGATGGGCACACGTACTCCTACTGTAGGTAATAAACCAATGATCTGAAGTGATCTGGGACCAAGCACAGTAAAAGTGGGATAGATGATTGACAAAAGGGGGACCTAGTATGGAAGCTGGAACTCTGCCCGCGGGCGCATCTTCAAAATCCCGAACTAGGCACCTGTTGAATCAAGGAAAGGCCCATTTCCTGGAAGGAAGCACATCTCCATCTCCTCCTTTTATTTCTCTCCCATTTTTATTACAGCCTCTCCTCTTATTAGCATTGGGTCTATAGCCCTGCTCGAAGAGGGGTGGTGTGTGCGTGCAGGGTCTAATTGACGGAGTGCCAATGCGGGGCCGGTATATGTACACCCAAAGGCTTCCAGGTTGTCCTGGAGTACTTGAGACTGTGCAACTTCATATCAGTTTGGTCAGAAAATAGTCCAGCTCCCGCCAAAACAAAGGTCCTGCATCACGGTTTGGACCTTGGGTGGGATGCCGGATTCCTGCAACCACAAACTATGCTGCATTATTATGCCCGTGGCAACCGCAGCAGAATCTGTGGCATCCAAACCCACATGAAAGGTCACGCACGATACCACTTCACCTTCCTCCGACAGTGCTCTGAACTCTTGGCGGGAGTCCTGAGGTAGTAGTTCTTTCAACTTATCCACCACCACCCAGGTGTTATAGGTATACCTGCTAAGCATCGCCTGCTGATAGGCAATCCTTAGTTGCAATCCCCCCATTGTGTATGCCTTTCTGCCCAGCAAGTCCAATTGCTTGGGTTCTTTGCTCTTAGGCACGGGACCCGGCTGATCAGTCTCTCTGTGGTTGGCCACCCGGACAACCAAAGTACCTGGGAGTGGGTGAGCATACAGCTTCTAGGTCAGCGGGACAAATGCCGGGATTTGCCAGAGTCTTAAGAGTTTTGGCCACAGTCTTGTTAAGTGGCATTACCACTCTGCCTGGGACATCTGCAGTGAGGATATCTACCATTGGGTCCGTATCCTCCATGACCATCTCGGCCTGGCTACCCAGGTTGCTCGCCAGCCATCTGAACAATTCCTGGTGTGTCCTCGCATCCATGGCGGGCGTGGGTGGCGAAGGATCTGCTAGGCTTCATCAGGCAACTATGAAGAGTCCGTGATCAGCAAATGCTCCTGCTGTAGCCTGCCCACTGAGGTGGGTCTAGAACTGTCCCATGCACTGCTGCTTCCTCACCTTCTGTAGGTGGTCAGTCCGTCTGCTTTTGTGGGCTTTGTCTGCTCTCTGATGCTGGGGCCCTTGGAAATGGCATGGCGGAGCGAGTACCCCTGGAATATGTACCAGTAGAGCCCAGCTTGGAAGGCATGGGGCCCTGGGCCTGATGGTAGGCCCACACTGTCCAAAAGAGCCATTGCACCTGTGGCTGCCACTGCCATGCGGGGGCCATGTTTGCTGCAGTGGCAGGCTATGGTGCTAGGAGTGGTGCCTGGAATATGATCAGTGCCAAGACCGGGAACAGGTGGATGAGGCCCTTGACCACACTGACTCTGCCTTAGACAAGTGGGAAGCTGACCAGGGTGGTGCTGTGGACCTCAGTGCTGGGTGCTGTGCTCTAGCTATAGGCTTCCCCCGGAGCCAAACAGGAGCAGCATCTGGGCAGTCAATGGTCCTGGTGCTCGGGTCTGTGCTGGCAGCGGATGGAACACTGACACTAGAGATCTACCTACCAAATGAGCTGAGGGTAGACTTGAAAACCAAGCCCAGGGTATTCCAACAACAATGATGAGCAGTAAGGAGGAACTGAGGGGGTAGAGGGCCAGCAGAGGTATATATACACAGCACGGCTCCAGGGGGCTCCCTGGCTTACCAAAGGGGTACTGCTGAGGGAAAAAGCGTCTAACATCTGTGCACACAGCAGCATGCACACACCTACATGGAGTGGACATGACCAAGAACTCAAAGAAGAACCAGAGTTGCTAGGGTGAGGGAGTGCCCTTCCCTTGTCCCACTTATACACCTCAGGGGATGTTGTAAAGAGGAGTTAATGCTTGTGTAGTGCTTTGAAAATGAAAGTGCTTTACAGGTATTAAGTATTTATTTTTATGATAATTACTGATAAAGTGACTGAAGGCTTGTCTATACTAGAAACAGCAGAGCAAAACCTAACTAAAGTACCTGCCATTTGAATTCTGGCCACCAGTTCATGATTTAAGTGGAATGAGAACAAACATGAAACAGAACAAATACAAAGCATAACATTTAAGAGTGCAAGTCTGTCAGTTTACATTCTTTAAAGCTGTGGTGTAGCCAGAGCTGTCCTGTCCATAGGACCGTTCGGGGCAGCCACCTCAGGCCCTGCACTTTGGGAGGCCCCGTAGTGGCTCGGGGGTGGGGACGGGGATAACCTTGGGGGCCTGATAGGGGTCCTCCCTACCCTTCTGCCCCTATGCACTCACTGCAGAGATGGAAGCCAAAACAGGAGCAAATCTCCTTGCCTATTGTGCTCCACTTCCTCACGGCATCAGCAAAGGGACCGACCGGAGACTTGCCCTAGGGTGCTTTGATTGTCTGGCGCAGAGCAGAGCATACTGCTGGATCACTTTGGCTATTGCCATTGTGATGTAGGGAGCCAACTCCTGTTATCCCCTGCTCGAGTCACTCAGGGAGCTTTGGGCAAGGATTGCGATGTGGGCAGGAGGAAACAGAGCACAGCAGAAAGGGGCAGGGTTGTAGCCTACTAACTGATATCTGTTTTATCTTGGCCTACTAAAATTATATTTGCTTTATTTTAGTTAATTAATAGCTGTATTTTATTTTGTTTTTCCTTTATATAGATTTGAATATGCTGGTAATGCAAGGGGGCTGCAGAATTCATTTTCTGTGAGATGGCTTATAGCAGTAGGTAGTTAGTTAAATACTTCACCCCTTTATGGAAAATTACAAAGGAAAACAAGTAAGTTTGTGGTTGGCGCAAGAGTTTATTTTTTGAATTCTGCCCGGAATTCGCAGAACAAATCTGCTAACAGTGATAACGGCCATTTCGAATTTCCTGCGCAATCAGTCCAGATAGCAGGTTTTAAACTGCAACTTCCCGCACTTTAAGTGGTTTTGGGAGACTATCCAAGAAAACATCAGTCATTCTTAATAAATATTCATAAGGGTCCCCAAATACTTCTTCCAATCAGAGATGGTACCCTCAGAAATCTTAGGTGCTAGGCCCAACTATGGAAAAGGGGTTGTATATCCAGAACATTTTGGCACCAAAAGGGGTATTTAGGCATAGGGATTTGGGAGATCGGGGCTGCTGTCCCAGCTTTGCTGAAGCAGTCCACGCTGGAGTGCGTTACCTTTTCAGCTCAGAAACTAAATACTTAAATCTATCTATTACTATAATGGCTTTCTTGCTTCCTTCATTTTGCTTAAGTTTGCTTTTAGGAATCTTACTACCACTTGCTCCCAGGTCTTCCAGGGGAAGGGAAGCCACCTTTCTCCACCCAACCTTGGGGTCCTTGTGTGTTGGAAGTATTATTATTATTATTATTACTCTTGTATACTTAGATAAGTTTTAATTTGATTGTGTTGAAGACATCTTGTGAAGGAATTCAAGTGATTTGTGTTCTTGCCCCCGTTTGTGTCGTGGTAAGCATTATAGTTGTTCCTTTAGCAATGAAGTTGTTTTCTATTTCATTTCCTGAGTTAAAGTGTGGTTGCCGTCGGTCACCTGCTAGCCCTCAAGAGAGGGAATCTTATGGTTCCACTGAACTGTAACCTAGGATAGAGGACAAACCTAGATTTTTCTGGTCAGACTGGCAAGCCTAACCCATCCAAAATTTTATTAAAACTCCTTCCCAGGCTACAGGGTGGGGGTGGCAAGGAGGGTGACACCCTGGGCCCTGCACTCTCCTGGGGATGACCCTGGATGTGGCTAAGATCCCACAATTCATGACCAATTTCAGCAAATTTCCTGTCTGACACACAGAGGCTAATTAGCAAAGGCTTCATTATTATTTACATGCAACTCTTTTCTGCAAGAAATAGGCAATGATTAAAGGTCTAGAGAATATGACCTACGAAGGAAGACTGAAAGAATTGAGCTTGTTTAGTTTGGAAAAGAGGGGACATGATCGCAGTTTTCAGGTATCTAAAAGGGTGTCACAAGGAGGAGGGAGAAAAATTGTTCTCCTTGGTCTCTGAGGATAGGACTAGAAGCAATGGGCTCAAACTGCAGCAAGGTAGGTTTAGGCTTGACATTTGGGGCTCATGTAAACTACGCGGAACAGTCAAAAGAGGATATGCAAGTTCCATGGGAATTTGCATATATCTTCTTCCGATCGCACTTTCTAAAGCAGAGCTTTCTAAAGTGAAAGTAGTTTAGATGTGGCTTTTTCTGAGAACCCCCACCCCTTTGTCGAAAAGCCGCTCTTCCTCAAAAAATGAGGTTTACGTGAAGAGCGGCTTTTCGACAAAGGGGTGGGGGTTCTCAGAAAGCCACATCTAAACTACTTTCACACTTTAGAAAGCTCTGCTTTCGAAAGTGCGATCCGAAGAAGATATGCAAATTCCCGCGGAATTTGCATATCCTCTTTTGACTGTTCCGCGTAGTCTAGATAAGCCCTAGGAAAAACTTCCTAACTGTCAGGGTGGTTAAACACTGGAATAAGTTGCTTAGGGAGGTTGTGGAATCTCCATGTCTGGAGATATTTAAGAGCAGGTTAGATCAATACCTATCAGGGATGGTCTACGGTACTGGGTCCTGCCATGAGGACAGAGGACTGGACTCGATGACCTCTCGTGCTCCCTTCCAGTCCTAGTATTATATGATTCTATGATTCTACAACCTGACACACTGGCAACACTTCACACACCACTTCCATGATATTTATTTACGAAGTATAGCATGCAATAGTGATATTCTGTACATCACAGTCTGGAAAAAGACACTGCACCTGTTCACCTGAGCAGACATCCTGTGGAGGCATTTCATGGAAGATTTGATCCTGGTTCTCAGGACCAGGAAACCAGCCAGCTAAGCAACAGATTTTTGGGGTGGCTGTGGGGTAGGGAATGGGAATCTACTTTATTAGACAACAAAGGTAACTATTAATAAGCATAAGCCTTAGCTCAAGTTTTATGATTTGTTTTATATTCTGACCATTTACTTCCATCACTTTTGTTACTAGGGGAAATCTCTCATTTTTTCTTATACTAAAACAAAAGATTTATTTAAGTGCTGTGCATTACATAGGAAGAGTTAAGAAAAAAAAACCCAAACAAACGGGGCAAACTGCTCATGGGGGAATGGAAGATCTGGGATTTCTGTGAGTGGCTAGTGTCGGGGCTGGGTTCCACAGGGAAATGCCTCAAGGGGTCTGTCTCGCCCATCTTGTTAACCTGCAAAGCAAAGACATGGCTAGCACAGCCCAAGGAGAGTGCTTGAGTGGCTGACAGGCTGGAGGAGTTAAGGAGCTAACACTCAGCGAACACAGGCAAGGCACTCTTTCACTAGAAGCAGGGGGTAACAAGGTGACTCAGTCCTTGTACCAAGTGAACCATCACACTGTACATACAAGGGAAGCACCACAGACTTCTTCTGTACTCACCTGTTCTCCATGCACAGGGCATCTACATCAATTATGCGATTTTCATGTCCTCCTAGGATGTGATTAAGCTCTTGGTTGAGTCGGTCTGCTTTATCTTGATAAGAAGAACGTTCTTCCTTTAGGTCCTGTAGCTCATCCAATGCGGCTTGAAGATCATGTTCCAGTGTCTCAATCTGAGAAGAAAGCAAAGCTCTGCTATCATTATTCTGCTGAATTTACTGAAGAGTACATCATATCCAGACACAAAACAGTCTTAAGTACTTTACTTCTGAAGAGGGTCAAATTTAGGCAAACAGTACACTTATGATAATCCATAAAAGTAGAACAAAACAGTCCTAAACATACTAACAGGCAGCAAGAAGACTGAACCAGATTCCCACATTCAAACACCCTTAAAACTCTGGAGAAATTTAAATGAAATCTTAGAGGATCACTATATGTCTGCTCGAGCTAACTGAATATATTGGGAAAGAACAAACTGAAATTGATCCTGGCCTAATCTATGATGTTCTCTATAATTGTTGTCAGTAATATCACTGAAGACACCAATAAGAAAAGTTGAGATGCATAATCTTTCTGAAAAATTTCTTCAGTTACTGACCCTAAAATTAATATAGCTACACTTTCCTTCTCTGCCTTACCATTTCTACCCTTTTAAAATTAAAGCCAAACAAGGAAAATAAAAACTGTATTTGTTGTTCTCTTTTGACCATACATACAACAAGTATTGTTTACTCTGTGTTTGTCCTATTTCCTTAAAGTTAAGGTTAAAACAAAGTTCAGCAACGAAAAGTGAACCAACTTGCCAAACAGTCAGAAACCTTTTGGAACACAACAGGACCAAAGGAAGACCTTATTTGCAAACTGAACTTGCAAAACAGTTGCAGCTAGTTCAACAAGTGTGCCAAATGGTTCCTAGCATGGTTATAATTTGGTATCAATGAATCAAAGAGTTAGCATTTGGGTATAGATATGGTGACCATATTTTCTGAACCAAAATTAGGGACATGTTAGCCACACCCCAACCCCCATTAGCCACACCGCTGCATGTAGTACTCTCGGGGTCAAGATGGATACATTACCAGAAGTAAAGGGTGTCATATGACCCCTCTAAGAACTCCTCCCACTGTTGTCCTACCAATAGGGATGGGTTTCGCCCTCACAGACCTCCCTCCCACCATGCAACTAGCCTGCTATTACATTAACTCAATCTGCATTGCATTAACTTGTGGGGAGAGGCCGAGGGAAGTTTTTCCTCCCATTAGCAGAGCGAACTGTCTTGTGCACCAGTACTGAGTTCATGTGCTCTTGTTCAGATGTGTGCCACTGTGGCACCCAAGTTACTAACAAATATCTTATAAACCTCTCCCTGTTACCTCTGCTGCCACGTCTCCTCCCCTCCCCTCATCTGCTCCCCTGCTGCTTGCTGCCCCCCCCGCTGTCCTGACTCCTGCCCTTCTCACTCCCCTCAGCCCTTTGGGGGCCTGCGCCCCTCCCCTGCAGCAACTCTTCTCTTCCTCCCCTCCCCCCCCCCCATGGTCCACTCCTCCTCTAGCCCCACTCTGATTATCTGTAGCTATCCCTCCCCATCCCCTTTCCTAACACCTCCCTCAACCCACCTACCCTGTCTCTCTCCTCTGGTACCTGTCTCGCCCTCCTCCCCCCCGCCCCATGTCTGCCCTTCTCCTTCACCCCCACAATCCCCTTACCCCTGCACCTTCCTGGTGCCTCCCTTGGATCCAAGATTGTAATGACAGGTTCAGCTCTCAGGATTAGAATTTAAAACCCAGCAGCCCTTACAATTTGAAGGGTTTCATATTCAGACTCAGGTTTTAATCTATTTCTGGTTTTAATCTATTTCTAGTTATAAGAAAAGCACTGATTAAGGCAGAGAAACTGTTCTAACACCGGTCCTCAAAATTCAGTTGCTGCATCTGAATTGCATGCAGGTCTTTGAAGTTCCACCTTCAGTACACTAACAGGAGTGAACCAGGTGAGTACCAGATGACAGATACTACCAACTGCAAGTGGACATCTATGTGCACCTTGAAGTCTTGGGGATTCAGTACATAATGAGTTGTGTGTGTAGCGTGAGGGATCACTCCGCTGATGAAATGCAAGGGATTTTGAGAAAGGCCTCTATCAGAAGTCTTAACCAATTGTGGAAATTAAAGATCCCACTTTAATGCACTACTCTCCGTCCCCTGGCTAAATTTCAGTTTGGGCATTCTGTACCATGTCCAAATATGTGCCTCCAATATTTCTAGTTCAATATGGGATTCTTCACTGACAATCCTAAACTATGGCAACGTGCTACCCAACAGCTGGCATATTCAATAAACATTGCGAGAGTATATACCCCCTTGCCACCCACACCGCTATCTGCATTGCAAACCAGGTAGCAGCAATTACAGTACAGAAGCAGCATCCCAATTTACAAGTTTTTACCAGCAATGAAAACAATTACTGAACGCCCATGAGTTATTACTTGTTCTCGTGCATTCTCCAGCTGCTGAACGAGGTCTTCACGCTCGTGCGCTGCAAAGTGGCGTGCCCCAACTTCTTCATCTCCAAGTCTTTGTTTTGCTATTGTCATTCTAAGGAGCTGCAAGAAATGCCAAGACTCCATAAGCCACAGACCAAAGACTGAACACTTGAGAGAATATTAGCAGAATATGTTGCATCACTCACTAGAAAGGCAATTTGTTGTCAGAGAGCCTTTCCAGAGACTCTCTCAAATCTTCACCAGGGATATTTTATAAGAAACCACTTTCCTGCCTATGAGCATAATCCCATTCTCATTCAGTTTGATGGGTGTTTGGCTAATGACTTCAAAGAGCAGATCAGGCTCTCTAGCAGTAGCTGTGGGATTTTACATATGGGTAGATGTTCAATGTAAGCATGGAATTATTATCCATTCACATTCTCCAGAAGGGACGAGTTTTTGAATTTTCAAGTTATTTTCTAGCAGAAATATCATGCTTTTATATCAAGCTTTTTACTCTCTACTTCTCAAAGCTGTTTGAAAGATAACTATCAGCCTCATTCTACAGATTACTGCAGTATTTTCTAAAGTGATTTACCCACCATCACATGTGTACTTCCTACACTAAAACCAAATGCAACCTTTGTGCAGAATTAACCTGAAGATGCAATGATCAGGGCTGTTTTTACATGAACATAAAACAAGTGTTTTGAAACATCCATTAATATATAATAAAAGTGGCTGGTATTAAAATATTTAGCTAAAAGGCAAAGCAAAATCTTTAAAATCTTCAGCATCTTTCATGGCTAACATACAGTATTTTACCTCTTTTTAATCCTTGAAGCCTAATTCTCAAAGTAGCCTCTATTTAACAGAGATTTTTGAAATGGTGGGATGTTAATTCAGGTCAGGCTTTGTTTAAGAAATAAACAGCCTACAGAGTGCATAGGCTGCAGCACATGCAGCATTTACAATTGTTTATACTCTGTGCAGTTTGGAAAAAATGCTACATCCCAATAGCCCAATTTGTGGGATTTCCATAGAGGCTTCAGAAATCTGCAGTGAAAACTCCCATGACTTCCCTCACATTTTGCAGCCACACAAAGGAATTAGTGTGCATTGTTTTATTTCCGAGTTAGAAAATCAATCTTCTGAATCAGACGACTGTATAGTCCATCTGTGTTAGGTATTTAAAGGATGCTCATCACTATAGTACATATGTTCCAGTTAAAATCCTGCTGATGCCAAGCTGGCCATCAAAACAGTCTCCTCTTCACTTCTGCCTCTATGTCATACACCCAAGTGCTGCTATTACAGCTTCTCCTGATAAGCTTCAAGGGTGACTTTTGCAGCTCCTGAGTGAAGTAATGGTCTGCAGGCCAATTTTTTTTTTTTGACAAAGCATTTCACTCCCCTCCCAGAGAAAGAGTGCACATTAGACTGTAAGGAGTACACTCCTAATTGTTCCCGGCCCCCCCAACCCTTACAGCCCCAGATCCCCTAGAGCCAGCCTTCTGTTTCCAGAATCCCATTGCACCCAATCCCCTCCAGGCTCCCCCAGTGCCAGCTCCCAATATTAACCCCATACCCAGAGCCTCCCAGTGTCAGCCTTGCCCCCATAGCCTCCCCCATTACTAGCCCAGCCCTTAGAGCCCCCCAGCATTAGCCCTGCCACCCTCACCTAGCCCTGCACTGCCTCCCAGCCACCACTGAGGCTGCTGCCCGGATCACAGCTCTAAGGCTGCCGTGCTGGGCTCTGTGTGGCCTTCCCACCAAGCAGTAAACTGCTCTTCCGCATCCTGGAGGAGACCCTGCCGTTGCCCAGCAATGGTTGGACTGAGAGGCGGGGAAGGACACGCCTCTCCCAACAGCCGCAGCAGGAGTGGAGGCACTAGGTGATGTACCCCCAGCTCCAAGCCCCAGAGCCACCTGGGGCTGCAGACTGGCGGTTGTGAACCGCTGCTCAACAGCCTTAGCTGAGAGCTATCTGACTTTATATCTCAAGCTGTAGAGATTCATGCACTAAGCTCCCAAAGTCCAAGGTTTGTTTCTACCTGTCAGCATTATACATGCTTCACTTTATGCATTGTGAGCAATCCCATCAATCTGGCTGACATACGATTCATTGTAAGTCACCAATGGGACAAATCAAAAGATACAATATTATTCATACGAGGTCAGGGCCACAGCAATGCCATTGTCACCCCTCAACAAGTTTCAACTTGGAATCTGTTACCTCTGACATTTTATGTACTAAATGTATTATACCCCACCCTGCACCATTGCTAACACTATCTTCACCACTCCTCTCCTCTTACCCACACCTCCAGTTGCTGTGAGGAGCACAATGTGCACAGGGAACAATGGCCATGGAAAATAAAGAGTATGTACAGTGACACTGCTTTCACAGCATGTGCATATGTATTTTGGGAGCATTATTTTGAAGCCTCTTTTGGTTCATTAAGGAAAGGAGACACTAATGGCATAGTAGGGTGCTGTTAAACTCTCTTTTAGGTACCAAAAGTAGGTTGGATTTGAACTGAATACAGGGGTTCTGTACTGAACTACAGTTTTATCTGGTCATACACAATTGGTCTCAAAATATTAACCAGAAGGTTAAATATAAATAACTAAATTATTCGTGACTACACACACAAAATGAAGGTACACTAGTTCCTTTAAACTTACTTTCTCCACAGCAGTGAAATGCTACCTCCAGCCCATTATGTTAAAGAAATGTTACATTGACATTTTCTTCTGGGTATCCGAAGTGCACTTTGCAGAACCATAAAACAACCTGAGACAGAGACCATGTCTGTCCATGCCAAATAATCACACATTTTTAGTGTAATTACATTAATTACAGCTAGTTCTTACAGCAATTGATAGTCCTTCAACACTTATTAGCCAGCATGGGTAGAAATGGTGTCCCTAGCCTCTGTTTGCAAGACGTGAGGAATGCGCAACAGGGGATAGATCACTTGATTACTTATTCTGTTCACTCCTTCTGGGGGCACCTGGCATTGGCCACTGTCGGCAGACAGGATACGGGGCTGGATGGACCTTTAGTCTGACCCAATATGGCCAGTTTCATGTTCTTAATTTGATTCATGCATTTGATGCATGCTACATGCATTCACCCTTTAGCTTTAGTTGTCATGCTTCTAGTTCAGCTGGTTAGGAAACACTGCCAGTCCAACTGGCTTACTAACATACTCCAAAGCAGTAACTGAATAGCTTGTGACTCACAAGCACAAAACAGAAGTATATCAAATCACCGCTAAGTCTAAACACTCAATGACTGATTGCAAGTTGAAGGACTCATCACTGAAAAGAGCACCAAAATAATGTCTATGCTGCTTTATGAATAGACCCTTCAATGCCATAGTTGTCCCAGTTGCGTGTTGCCTTTTTTTATTCCAACTTTCCACCATTGCCAGCACTAGTGAAGCTCCACCAGGAAAAGCTCTGATTGAGATAAGCTGCTGCTAGCATTTTTCTCCAGCACCCCTTAAGCCTGATGAAAATCAACCCAGATAACGTAGGAGGCTGACCGTGCTTTACACCAGAGCTCATAACACTGATACTGCCAGAGCCTCTGACCTAGGCTGACAACAAGGAGCAATCCTGCACAGGCTTGAATTGTGGTAAAGGTCTCTTTCACTGAGCAAGTGGCTAGTGTAAGTGAATTCTGGGAACTGGTAAGTTCATGTATATGATTTCCAAGCTGCAGCAGGTGGCTTCACCCATGGATGGAACCTCTGACACAGTGGGTTCACACACAGTCATTGCCAAAGTTTGTCTCCTATATTGTCAGTAATACCGTAGCTATTGTCCTCTCACTGAGCTATGACCTTAGCAGCTCAGCAAATCATTTGTCTGTCAGTGATTTGCATGAGTGGGAATTAGAGTGGAGATTAGAGACATGTCATCTTCTAGAAGCTTCTAGGTTCTCCCTCCCCATCAACTTCTGTCTCTCCATTTAAATCAGGAACGTGATTTTTTTCAGGCCCTCTAAGTTTAAGGGTTTATTCTCCAAGTATCCCTGTCCCAACACTGGGTAGAGAAAGGGTTTACAAAGCAAGTGCCCTGTAAACCTAGAGTAGTATTCATGTGTCAGATCTGATAAGAGATTGAGATACTCTTAACTCAGTTGCTTGAATGCTACAGTATAATTGCAGCTGCATTTCTTTAGCTTCAGCAACAAATCTTTCAAGAGACTTTTTGGACATGTTCTACTTGTTTGTGCAATTCAAGTTCTAGCTGAATACATGGGAAAATTAGTTCAGTTAAAAAAAGTCAAATACAAGCCATTTGCTCTTGCCGAACTGATTATTTACTTGACATCCCGAATCCACAATTCCCACAACGAGTATAAGGTTATCAGGTAAAATCCCATTGCTAACCCAGTTAACCATTGTATCTTACTACAGTGAACATTAATGCCACCTGAAACAAAACAAAAACAAAACAAAAATCAGGCCATCAACACACTTGTCTCAGTAGAACCATTGTACGATATTTAAAAGGGTTTTGATTAATTCTACACAACTCTTGTCATTGAGGGACAGACTTGAGTCATGCATGTTCAAGCACAGGCAGAACTGCTCATTCAGAAACAGCTTCACTGGCTACAATAGCAGCTGTTTGCCCATCTTGTGCCAGAAATAAAGCTGGTGTCAACCTGCTGCTACCCTCCTTCACTCTGGAAAACATAGCTAGAGAAAAATGGCAGTATAAAAATCTAAGAAGAAATTATCGTAATATACAGGTTTGGGATACACCATATTTTATCTGTAAAGCAATGCTGAGTTAACTCTGGTAGCAGTTCTGGCTGAGCTGGCAGCAAAGCTGGGAGACTGTACAATAGGGCGTATAGATGCCCAGCTTTCAGTCTCCCGGGGAGACCCAACTTTTGTTTTGCAATTCAAAAACAGCCATCTGGCCCCAAAATCAACTCTATGCATTACTTACTAAACAAATGAAGACTAGCTATGTTCCTGAGATGACAGTGCTGGATAATGTTAATGCCTGTGGAACTCCCCTTGGTTTTTTGGTGAGGTGTTGGTTACAATACCATTTTTTCATGCCCTTGGCTGCAGACTTCTATTTACTGGATGACATGAGGGCCACCAAAATGAGTCAAGCCCATCATGTGAGTACAAGTATCACAAGGATGTCTACTCAATGGCAAATTGGCCTGCAGAGAGATCTGGGCAAAGACTCCTTAAACTGCAGTGTGAGGGAGCCTGCATAACCCTGCCTTGACAATACCTGGTGAGTTCTGCCTTGTCCAAAGTGTGGATTTCTGGCCTGTCTCAAGTCTGGTATAACAAAGCACGCAGGCAAAGCTGGGTTAATAAGGAAAGCTGAGAGAGTCAGGAAATGTTTTGCATAACCATGCTTAATCCGCATTGTACATGAGACCACGTCAAGAACACAGGACAATCAGCTTTGTTCTGCTACTTGTTTCTGATAAGCAAAAAGCACAGATGCAGCCATGAAACTGTTAACTGCGCACATAGCAGCAACATCCTGAGTAGCAGGATGTACCCCAAATACGGCATTGGGCATTTTACGTATCCTGCACAATACGTAATCAATTGGTAAATATTATTAGAACGACCAAGTCTCGCTTTGCTATAAATTGGGTTTTGTAAGAACAATCGGTGGGAGGGAATGGGCAGGATTGATCCACATGTCCTGCTCCAGGTAACTAGAAGTGATTAGGCCCTTCACACCGGCTATGCCGGTGGTGGCATTCCTATGGGTGGGAAAAGATGGAACCACAGCAGCCTGCCTGGCACTGTAGGTAGCATATGGGTAAAGTGTAAGTGAATTAGGGTTTATTATTGTATATAATAGATCTTTTAGTAATTGCTTTTGCATTGCTTTGTGCTGTATTAATTGCTTTAGAATTTATAGTATTTAAGGTTTAAATTGTATAGTAATTATTCTTAATACAGTTGTTTAAGTTTGACAAGCCTTAACTGCTTAAAGCTTGCAATAAATAAGAAAGTGGTTAAGTAGCCCTGAAGTGTACTGGTTTCCCTTGGATCTAAAATAAATCAAACCACACAACATGCAGCAACTGGATTAACCACTACCAAAACCATAGCATTAAGAAAAATAATTTGACAGAACAAAACTGTAGTATTGAATTCCATTGATATCTGTGGTTAAAATGACTTGGAAACAATTACAAGGTGAACCTCTGTGGTACAGGACTCTGTCTGGCAACATCCATGATCTGGCAGAGCTTGTCGCCAGAACCGGCATCTGGCAGGGTTACCGGCCAGGGAGAGGAGCCCAGCAGGGATGCTGGCACCTCTCCCCCACAACTTCTGCTGGTCCAGTAAACTCCCTTGTCTGGGACCAGTCAGGTCCAAAGGATGCCGGAATAGGGAGGTCCAACCTGTAGGTTAGTACAAAACATGTATGTAGTCCACGGCTTGGCTCCCAATGACAAAACCTGTGAGGGGGAAAGGAAACTGGAGCTGGGTTTCAGATTGCTCAACAACAGAGCATATTACACACATTCACACTTGGTGACTAATACCCTCTGTTCTTTTCTTCAGACAGCACCATATTTACACATCCACATATGGGTGCATAAGAGAGGGAAGCACTTCTTGCACAGAGCAGACACAAAGGCCTTGTGCTCTGTGCACTAGAACACTCCAAGGACTGTGCCCTTACTGAAACTAGCAGTCTATGAAAGTGGACCTTGAGGATGTATCATCCTCGTCTCAGTAACGTGGTTCAAGCGAAGGGAAAGGTATGCCTCACCTCCTCCACCTGTCACCAAATGGCTGAGCTTCCCAGGAGCCAAGCAGGCTTTGTTGGCCTGAAGCAAAAGGCCCGGCATTGTAAGATTCTGCACTGCCCCCACATCAGCATGGGGCTTAATGGAGAGCAGCGGAGAAAAAACAGGGAGGGGTGTGAAGAGGGTTGTTTTTACTATGTATTGTATGAGAAGTTCTGCACTTGCCTCCTTTTTACCTGAAAATACTACAAACAAATGGAGAATGAACAGCATCATCACATAATGAATATCCAAAAAAAGGAGCCACCCCAGCCCTACAGCAGGGTTCCCAGCTGCCAGACCCAGCTCTGCTGCTGGACTGCTGCCAGTCTGAGCTCTGCTGGGCTGGGAGTCAGGGCCACCAGCTGCTGGTCCTCCTGCTGCCTGACTCCCTGCCACTGTGGTTTTCTGGCCCAAGGGCATCTGTGGTCCTGCTGGACCATGGATGTTGCCAGACCAGAGAGTCACAGTTAAAGGAGGTACAATCTGTATACCACTTTAGGCCAATGGTCGCCAACCTTTTTACACCCAACATCACTTTTTAATTATCAGGTAAGCCAACACCCCATCCCTTACTTAAGACCCTGCTCTCTCCATCATTTGCTGTCCCCAGCCTTTACTCACTCTCGCTAGGCTGAGGAAGGAGGTGCGGGCTTTGGGGTAGGAATGAAGCATTTGAGTGTGTGCATAGGTGAGAGGTGCAAGTTCTGGGAGGGAATTTGTATGCAGGAGAAGGTGGAGAAAGGGATGCTGGAGAGTGTTGGGGTCAGGTGGAGGGTTGGGGTGCTGAGCAAGCCGCAGGCTTGTGGATTTGTGGGTGCAGAAATTTGGCTTGGGGTGTACGAGGGGCTCAGAGCAGGGGTGGGTGGACGATGAGTTCAGGACACAGGTTTGCAGTGTGTGGGTGGTGCAGGAATGTTGTGGAACAAGACTGGGGATATGGGGGGTGCAGGAGTTTGGGGATGTGAGGAGCTCAGGGCAGGGGGTTCAGGTGTATGATGGGCTCAGGATTGGAGTCTGTGGGGGGTGCAGGAGTGTTATGATGCTGCCATCAGATGAGGGTTTGGCCCCAATTGGGGGCTTGTTGATCAGGCTTCATTTTTAAATAAGATATTATGTCCAACATAAAACTATCAGCATTGTCTTTATTTACGGGGGGGGGGGGCAGGGACCACACAAGTGAGATGCAAAAAGCCAACCCCTCCAAAATCCCCCAAGCCTCACTGATGTGGCCCCAACTGAGACACCTCACTCCCCTGGCACTCCAGCCCCATTGGGGGAGGGAGGGTAAGAAGGGTTGAGATTCAAGGCCTCAGGCCAAATTAACTCTTCTGGGGTTCCAGGGTTAGTGGATTTGTTGGCCCCTCTACATTTAGAGGTGGGGCCAAAAAATGAGGGATCCAGTGTGCAGGACAAGGCTGCCAGTGAGTGGGGTGGGAGTGCAGAATCTGAGTGGAAAGTAGGGTACAGGAGCAAGCTGGAGGTAGATGTCTGGCCAGGAGGGGAGGAGGCCGGGGGAGGGAGCAGGGGCAGCTTGGCCTCTTCAGGGACGAGGATCTCTTGGACAGGATCTGCAGGCAGCGCTGGAACAAGTGCACATGTGGCTCCTTAAGAAATCCAGCTGCTCTGGATCCTGCACCGCCATTTTAACCCCTGCCTCCTTGGTGCACAGGGAAGGAAGGGAAGACAAGAGAAGTCCCACAGCTCCACGCCAGATCCATCTTCTCAGGGAAGCACTCACTGCTCCTCCTCTCCCCACAAAAGCAGGCGCGCTTCCTGAGAAGCTGGATCTGGCACGGAGCTGCAGGAATTCTCCCGCATGCCTCAGGAAGCCGGAGCTAGCTCCATTTTTGCACAAGGCATCGTGCTAGTGCAGACTCCTTCTTGGGAGTGGGAGGTATCAAGAGGGGCTGAGAACACTGCCTTGCAATCGACTGATTGGTGACCACTGCTGTAGGCATTTACTGAGCAGGACCTTTGACAAAGATGGAAATGGGGAGCAGGGAACATTAAAAAGAGGTGGAGGGAGAAAGGAAAACAGATAAAAGTCAAGTCTGACTATCTAAGGTACTTATGTAGTCAGTCACATAGTATTACAGCAGCTCTGATCTATAAATCACACCAATGAGAGCTACGGCAGTAATCTCCATTTTACAGAAGGGGAACTGAGGCACAGAGCAGCTAAGTTATTTGTCTCAAGTCACAAACAATATCTATTTTGAAGGAAGCAACTGAACCTGAGTTTCCCCATGTACTAGGCTGGTGCCCCAGCCTTTTCCTTTCTCTGCAAAGGAAAGAGCTAGAGACAGGATGCTCTTACAAAATAAAAAAAAAAAAAAAGTTAGTCTCCAATGACATGGGGGAAGAAATCATGAAAGAAAGCAAAAACAAAGGGCAGCAAAGAAAATGGAGACAAAGGATGGAGATCAAGAGCGAAAGGAAACAAAGCAAAAATATTTACATATATTTATCGGAATAAGCACCTTTATACCAGTATAACTGCATCCAAATAAGTTTTACCACTTTTTGAATAGATACCGTTTTATACATTATAACTGTACTTAAGCCAGCTATTCGGTCCCAGTCCTGCAAGCTACTCCAGTGGTGCTCTGCATGAGCACACTTGGTTTTGGTCCTTACCTTTCTCTCGCCACCACCTGTTTCACATCCTACCTCTCACTACTTGCTTCGGTGTGCATATCTCCAGTTGCAAGTGGTGTGCACATTTAGCTGGAGCGTATATATTTCAATTAATAGACAACAGGAGTTTGATTAATACTCATCAGCAGATTCTGAGCAATGTTCCATACACACTAATAAACTTGGCAATAAAATAAATCAGTTATGTAAAGATAAATAGCAGGATGATTTCTTCAAGTTCAAAGCAGAATATATTTTTCAATTTCAAGACAACCTGGTCTTGTTTTTTGTAGACAAATATAAAAGTGTGTTCTTGTTTAATTATATACTGAAAAACTACATTATTGCATTAGATGCTTAAAAATACCACATAACCAAATATATTTATGAACAGAAACATCACTAACAGCATATAAAATAGCAGAAGCTAGTGGTGATTGACTCAAACCAGGTTCCACAATAAATACTCAAAAATAAATATATGTAGCATGCACAAAAACACTAGAAGACTTACCCAGCATTACCCAGGTTCAGCCCCGGGGCAGGTGGACCTGAAGCCGCAGGGGAAGTGGGCAGCACTGCAGGTCTTCTGCCAGCACTCCCTGCACAGGGATGAGGTGGAGGCCATGCAAGCTGGCTGCAGCTGCGTGGGGGTGGGGGATACGTGGGTGAGCTGTGGCTCCTGCGGCAGGGGCTGTGGCTGCGCTGCCCAGCCCCATTGGTGCACCCGGAGGAGGGCCTATGGCAGTGGGGTTCCCCTCCCCGTCTGGTGCTGAGAGGTAAGGGTTTAGGGCCCGGGGGGGGCCCCCCCACTTACAGGGCTGGTGGCAGGCAAGATGGCAAGTCACATCCCCGGGTGGCCAATCCTTTAGTGGTGCAGCTGCCCCAGTGGTCACTTTGCAGTATAACTGTCCCCTGCACTCGCTTCCCCCACTGATGACTGAGTCTAGCATTCCATCACTCAGCCCCCTCCCTTTCTTTGTTGTGGGAAACAATCCCATTCCCTGCACTTCCCATTTTCCTGGCACAACCAAACCCTGACCTTGCTTTAAGTTAAGAGAAGCGGAAGCTGCATTAAGTATATTAAATTGCAGTTATCTAACTAATTGTGTAGACGATACAATATGTATGGACTACATGACTAGTCGATAAGTGCCACACTCTTACGATATTTAAAATGCAGAGGTGCAGCATCCTGGACCAGCATGAGCTGGGTCTGCTCGGTCCTGGCTCGAGTTGAGTCCAGCAGCCCCTGTTCATGGCAGACAGGGCTGGCTGCTATGAACAGGGGCTGCTGCTGGAGCAGCCCCTGTTCACAGTGGACAGGCCTGGCCACAGGCAGGGGCTGCTCCCAAAGCAGCCTTGGTTCACCGCAGGCGGAGGCTGCTTTGCAGCAGCCTCTCCTATCCCACCTCTACAGGGAGGGAGGCAGGACCACGGAGACAGTGCTGGGGGGGAGCTGGGTCTAGAGGCAACAAGGGGAAGGGGGCAAGTAGTTGACTACCAGATAAGTTTTTGCTTATCAGGTAGTCGACTACTCGCTTATATCCCTAAGCTGCATACCAAATTTGGTGGTCCTGGCTCTTACCATTTAGGAGGCATTCTTGAACAAAGGTCTCATTGACAGACTCAGATGCACAAATCTCTTTTATATATACACACATATATAATATAAGAACCTACATTACTAGTGTCCCACATAGGCCTTTTCTATTCCATCATTTTGAGTATTTTTTTCTAACATCAATATTCTAGAAATTTGTAAATAAGACAGTAAAATATTTCTTCATTCAATTTTTCTGAATAGTCCAGTTTGCACATTAGATATCATTTTCATATTAAAGAAAAGCCATTTGTAGTACCTTATTGTCTCCTTGAACTTCTCCCAGTCTTTGTTGAAGTTCTTTAATTTCTTCTCCCAAATGTTTATTTCGATCCCGAGAATCACTCAATAATTGGGCAAGATTAGCCTATGAAAGTCACAATGTTATATTAGACACAAGTGTGCATTTGTGGGCAAGAACTGCGGGTGATGGTTGAGAAAGAATCTGGGCTTTATTTGCTACCTTTCCATGTTTAATTTTATCAGTGTTATCTAGCTGTAATGTTTCATTAGAAATGGCATCAGGATTCTAGCATCTAAATTATTGTAAAATGATTAGTAAAGTATGTGTACATACAAAGCTCCAAAGCAGCACCAAAATAAATAAAGCCAGATGGGAATACCCACATTATCTCTGATAACTCTGAAAATAAAAAAAGCTTGGCAGACAACCTGATTCGAGGTAGCTAAACTAACAGTTTAAAAACATGATATAACTAGGCATAGCTGAGAGAGTGTGTATTTGGAAGTGGCAAGGGGGGTGTCCCCTGCTTAAATTCTACATATTATTACACAAATTAACTTCAGAAAATTCCCCACAAGTCCCTATCCTCACACATAGCTACTCTGGGGGTATGTCTACACTACAAGGTTATTTTGAAATAAGTTATTGCAGAATAATTACCGCTGAAATAACTATTTTGAAATAGCACATCCACACTACAGGGAAGCCTCAAAAGTAGTCTAAGGCAGGCTTCCTTAATGTGGACATGCTACCTTGATTTGGAGCCCCAAGAAGCACTAAGGGGTAATTACACTGAATGGCCCTGGGGAGGAGCTATTTCCAAACAGCAGCAGTGGAGCGTCCAAACTATAGCTATTTCGAAATAATAAACAAGCATTATTCCTCATGAAATGAGGAATAATGCTTATTTCAAAATAAGAAGCCCGTTATTTCAAAATAATCTCAAAATAATGGGGTGGCTATGTTGACACTCCCCTTGTTATTTCGAAATAACACTGTAGCATAAACATGCCCTGGAAGTATCTTATACTTCAAAGTGGTGCAATATTTATGAGATGTTGAGAATGACCTGACATTCATTATTGCAGATTTACCAAAATATATTAGTGGAAGAATATTATTTTTCAGTTCAAGTCCCAAAAATTTACTCCCTTGAAAAACAAAATGGTGTGTGCTAGAATGGTCACTACTGACATCCTAAGTATTTTGTAGATCTCTCTACTCTTCTTTCCCCTTCACAACCAAATTTCCCTTTTTCCAGGGCTGGGCAGGAGCTCTGGTTGGCAGGTCTGCGGGGGCTCCCCTCAGCCCGGCAGGCAGCGCGGGCTCGGCAACCTTACCTCCCCACCCCATGCCTGTGGCAGCTCACACCCGCGCTGCGGGCTCACCCGGCGCTCCGGTGTGCTGGGCCCGATCCTGGCTGTCCTGCTGCATTAGCGGCTCCGCTTTTAGGAGTGGGCCCAGACCCGCTCCCCCCTCCCAAAACTTTGCGGGCTCGGGGGGGAGGGAGGGAAAGGAAAAGGGAGGGAGTTGCCCCCCTGCGGAGCGAGCCCGGCTCCCAGACGGAACAAGCAGGGAGTCCAGGCCGAAGCAGGAAGGGGGGGGGGGGGGGGCGCGTGGCACAGGGCGGGGCCACCACCGGGCTGAGGAGAGGCAGGAATGCTGCGGCCTTGTGCACATCTGGGCAGCCCAGGGGAGGAGGAAGGAAGAGGAAGGGGGAGGACGCGGCCCCTCACGAGCACGCTGCATCTGGAATCTGCCAACGGCCCCCGAGACAAAAAGTGGAGCCCGCCTGGGTGGGAGCCCGCCACCCCCCCTCCCCCCAACCGCTGCTGCCGCCGCCAATGCTGTTCTGCTCCCGCCCCTCGGCCACAGCGCGCCGGGCCCCCGCCCCACCATGAGCCAGCTCCATCCCTATTATTCGACATTTGCGGTTATCTGACCATCCTCCAGTCCCGTTTAGGTCGGATAACCAAGACTTTAGTGTATACAGTCTAATCTTTCCTCCTATCCGCACAATGTTAATTAACTGGAAAGCAAAAGTGGCTATTAAGCATAGTTTTCCTGAATGTCTCACAAAACAACAATGGACACAATGGGGGGGGGGGGGGGGGGGAACACCCACAACATATGACCTTCTTTCCATCAATATCCTCTTCATATGTATAACTATGGTGCCTGACATGCTTTCTGCCAAGGCATTGCTTAGTGGACCACTGGTAATCTTATCAGTTGCTAGAAAATCTAAGTTTAAAAACAATGATAGCTCTTATGGCTAGGGTTGCCAGGTGGCCCCACAGAGGAGCTGCCCTCTGCTCTTCTGTTGATGTCTGATAAGAGAGCAGTGGCTGGCTTCTGAACTGGGCTCAAAGAGGTAGGTGTGGCTGTTGCTGGGGGGAGGGAGAGGAGAGAGAAGAAGGGATATGATCCTGTCCACCTCCCCATTGTGTCCTCATTGCCCTGGTCCCTCACTACAGAGGCCAATCCTTCCCCACCTCAGCCTATCGCTTTGGGGGCTGACCCCTGCTGTGCCCAGATTGCCCCAGCCCCTTGCTACAGGGACAGGAACCTTGCTACGGGGACCAACTCCTACTGTGACTTATTTCCCTGGCCGTGACCCTTTGCTGTAGGAATTAACCCTTCTTTGTCTCAACCCCTCACTCTAGACCCCTGTCACGCCCCACCTGTCCCAGGGCACTCACTCCAGCAACACACACTCCCCCACCCAAATCATCTCCACTGGCAGGCATGTAGGCTGCACCTGTAACTGGCTCTGCCTCAGTTCCTCCCAGCCTGGCTGTACAGGTAACAGGGGAGTCCCAGAAGAGGGGCGAGTGGGTCAGATCTGGGCCTCAGCAGAAGAGGCGAGGCAGGGCAAGGGATTTTAGCAAGCGAAGTTGGAAACAGGGAACAGTGATTTTCATTCATTAAATCTGTTACTGGTTGAAACTCTGTTCAGACCAGTAATCAAGCCATAAGAAAAAAAATCCTTATTCAAATACATTCTGGAACTGTCTACTGTCCTTTTATAAAAGATTCCTTAAATAGCTTCTCAAGTCTAGCCACACGAGTGTTATAATCCTTCACACTACTGTATAAAAATGGATAGGAACACCCCTTTAAACATACCTCAATTCTCTAGCACATTAGTCAAAACAATCCTCCTACCTTTAGATGCTGCCAGAAAAGCGTTGTGTTTTGTTTTTAAAGAGGTGGGGGAGTGTTGTGTTTTGTTTTTAAAGTGGTGGGGTGGAAGAGGGAGGTAAACATTTGGAAAAAAATATCTTTAAATTCAGAGGCAAATGTTGAAAAACAGCTCATCCTTACATCGATACCTTACAATATTCCCATTTCTTACACCCATATTGTCAATAACGGAAAAGAGGATACAAGTCTGTTGAAACATCAGGCACACTTAGGGGCTGTAACTGTTACCAAGTTTAACTGCCATATATCCTCCGCTGCTTTCATATGATGTTGATGGGCAAGTTAACACAGTACAGCTTGCTTTGCTTAGCAAGGGCTCCTGTTCACTGCAGGCTACAAAATTTGATGACCTGCTAGCACAGAAATACATCACCCAGGGCTTGACAATGTTTTGCTAATTCCTGCTCACTTTTACCCACCTCTAGTAACATTCAAGACTGGAATTCAGGAATGTGGTATGTGTTTTTGTAAATACAGAGCTGACCAAAAAATATGAAGCATTGATTTTTCCCCCCATGCAAAGCTCTGTACAGAAATAAATATATAATAAATGAGCAACATTTGGAAATCACAGATACAGATAAAGCAATGTGCGAATACAAAAATCTGTACCTGTGTCTGCAAACATTATCTGCAGGTATCTACATCTGCAGATGCAAATAACTGTAAATTTGGAAATTCTAGATACAGATGCTGCTGCAAATCATGTATTTTCAAAAATGAGCTGCAAACATCCACATCTGCAGATCAGATAACAGCAGATATCTGCCGATTTGCAGGCCTCTAGATACAGATTTTGTGTGTGCGCGCGCGCGCGCGCGCGCGCGCGCCCAAGGGAGGAGGGAGGAAGGGGGAGGGGGAGGACGCGGCCCCTCACGAGCACGCTGCATCTGGAATCTGCCAACGGCCCCCGAGACAAAAAGCGGAGCCCGTCTGGGTGGGAGCCCGCCACGCCCCCCCCCCCAGCCGCCGCCGCTGCTGCCGCCGCCAATGCTGTTCTGCTCCCGCCCCTCGGCCACAGTGCACCGGGCCCCCGCCCCACCACGAGCCAGCTCCGTCCCTATTATTCGACATTAAAATTCGACCCCCCCCCCCCAAGAAATCCTTTGCCCATCATCTATAGCAGAGCACCTATTAACAGTTACCTGCTGCAGAACAAGAATACAAGTAGGTAATTATAGTCTCTTTGAAGATGTCATTTGTTCCCAGTGCTGACTCCCACCCTTTTGCCAACAACAGAGGATCTTAAGACTCGAAATAGCTTTTATAATCAAGTTTCTAGAAGCACTGCTCACTTGGGGTGTTCAGTAAGGGTATTTTTGTCCCCACACCCCAATTACATACTGCTAGTGTGTCAAGTATGTGTCACATCTAGCCAAACAGTAATTTCTGCTTAAATAGAGACTTTCATATTGCTCCCTAAGAAAATCCTCTCATGGAATTGTTTTATATCTGAGATGGAGAACTTTGCCTCAAGCACAAGGTAAAGCAGAAAAACAAGATCTTTGTAGCCTTTTGAGACTTATGATTAATGAACATTGGTGTTTTTCCAAGGATATTAAAAGTTTATCCATGGGCATTCTCTCTCTACTCCAGCGAAGTAAGACACCGAGAAAGGCAAAGAACAGGGAGCGTGAGGGGTTGGGACTGAAAAGAACCCAACATTTTAAAGATGGGTACCATCAAGACTGTTGCACTTTAAAGAGAAAAAGGTAGATTCAAAGTTTAACTACATTCTGAGGAAAAAACAGTCACCCTACAAAACAAGACTTGCAACATTGCTAAAAATCCTAGTTTTTGACCTACATGCTCACAACACATAGAATATGCCTGGTTTCTAAAAGGCTAAAAATATGCAGTAACTAGCATCCCTCCACACTGCAGGCAGCATTCTTCTAACAGGTGTGGTTTGAAATGTACAAGAATACTGTTCTCTGAAGCATTACAAGGACAAACAATCTCACAGTTTTCCATCTGCCACTTCAGAGTAAGGGAGTCACTCACCCACAAACCAGAACAAAGCAGATAGGCCTCATTTTATTACTAGTACTTGGCACATGAGTAGTGCTTTTCATCTTCAGACCCTCTTAACAAAGGGGAAATCACATTCATCAATCTCCACAGTACCCATGTGGTAGATAAGGGATGATTGCTTACCTCCAAACACTGCTTCTCTGAAGATGTTATCTTGCAGGATTCTCACTAGTGGGTCTTAGCACCTTAAGGAAAGGCCAGCAGTAATTCCTGCCCAAATCTGATGACAAGAGGCTGTAATCAGACTGCTCCCCTTTTAGACTAATTCTAGTCAGTCAGAAACAGCCACCAAGAGTACTTGACTGGAGTTAGCCTTTAAACTGGATTCTACACAGGTAACGGGACAGTCAAGCAGTTTATGTGGGAAGGGAGAGTATAAGTGCCAGTGTGGATCTATTTGTAACATACCCACCCCTTTTCTGCAAAGAGAAACGTAGACCTCCCTGATCCTGCAGCTGAACATGGGTTCCTATAAATCAAGATGCTGTCAGGGGCCAAGTTGTCAAGGCAAGGGCACCCAGTATGGACAAAGATGCCCTGGCTCTTACTGGCAACCTGAGGCCAGAGTTTCAGTGCTATGGGACTGGCTTTGGACTAATGTCACAGAGTTAAAGACCATGTATAGATGGAGGCCAATATGAAGCTATTGGAACAAACATTTTGCCTCTCCTTCATTTTGCCACACAAGAAGCCTTTAGATGGGCATACAAGAGGACTCTTTCCTTTGCTAAAGCAGTAAGGCTTTCAACTGAGCAACATCTACCAGTTGAGATTTTGGGTAGTTCTTCATGAATCCTTGTGACTTAAAACATCACACGGGTGATATGGATTGATATTCTACACTGTCCAGAGCGACATCCTTGACCAGCCAATCAGAAAAGGGGAACACATGCATGCCCACAGCCTGTACAAATACAACACAATCGCTACCAAGCATTTTGTGGAAACAGAGCACACACCAGCTCAAAAGGCAAGGCACAGAATTGATTCTGTCACTCTCAAGATATTAAGTACACTTGAACCTCTGTGGTCCGGCAACATCCATGGTCTGGCAAGAGAGTCTGGCAGAGAATCACTGTGACAGAGTAGGGCTTAGGAGTTGGGCAGCAGAGGGGCAGGCAGCCAGGAGTCCAGCCAGAGCTAGGAGTGGAGCCTGATGACCAGGAGCAGAGGTGGAAAGGGCACTGACCTCCCTGGTCTGGCAAACTCCCTTGTTTAGGACAGGTCAGGTCCCAAGGGTGCTGGATCAAGGAGGTCCAACTGAAGTATACTGTTCAATAGCTATGAGAGTTCCACCAGTCTCACAAGAGTAGGGATGTTAAAATTAATCAGTTAATCCAATAGTCAATGGAATTTCCAACAACTATTAGATTAGGCAATAAGGATGCTTCCATTTTGAAATGTAGCAAGAGCCCACCGGGCTGTTGCTACATTTTCAAGGCCGAAGTTCCACATGCATTCTGCCTTTGAAATGTACAAGAGTCCCAGCAGGGGCTCTTGAGCATTTCCAAGACTAAAACGCCGCCTGGGGCCAGTAGGGGACTCGCTGGCCCCAGGCTCCACGCCGCACTTCTGCTTTGAAATGCACAAGAACCCCAGCAGCGACTCTTGTACATTTCAAAGGTGGAACATCACCACTGCGCCTCTCCCATGGAGCTGGAGGGAACCAGCTTTTAAGGCAGCTTCCCCCCAGCACCCTTTCCCTCCCCTCCCCTCCACAGCCTCGGAGCAAGGGTGGGCAACTAGTTGACTAGTGTGTCTGCTACCTGATTAGCTTTTGCTCACTGGATGGTTGACTAGTTGCTTACACCCCTACACAAGAGAGCTAAGACTCAGCACTGACAAGCCTATCTAAGTAGTATCTTTGAGGAAATCACTTTTCCAGGTAAAAAGATGCAGAGATCAGAGGGAACCACTTAAATTTTGGATTTTATTGGCTCCGGTTCTTACTGAGTTTAACATTGTGCCTATGTACAAAGCACATAACAAAAAAACAGGATGCTACAGTCACTGGTATGTTGTACACCATGTACAACTACACATAGAAACTAAGAGTATATCTACACGACCAAGGTTTGCCAACAAAACATATGTCAACACCGAAAAGTTAATAAAACAACAGTTACCAGAAGGTGTTCACACTTGCTCCCTCTGTCAACAGCTCTTATCCACACTGGGGGTACCATCATCGTCAGTGTCAGCAATGCATTGAGGGGATGTGTGTATCAGTGCAGTGTTGTGGGAAGGCAGAACTGTTCCCTGTGCATCTTGGGATTCCCTCTCAGTTCTCCCACAGCTTCTTCAGCTGCAGGGAGCAGCATCAAGAGTAGCTCTGTGATCTCTCTATGCTAAGGAATATAAAAGTAGTACAACCCTGCCCGTGCAGCAGCAGCCTGCCTATGGCTGTGTTTCTAGTGCAGGGAAGAAAAACAGAGGTCCAATGATTTGCTCTGTTTGGTCCCCCAAATGGAGCAGCTCATTCAGCTGTCAGGCACTCACCCACCCCAGCTTTGAAAGAGGAGAGGCACATGCCTGCAGGGCAGCAGAGATCAGGGCTAAACAGAGCAATCAGGGCAGGCATTGTGGGATACTGGTGGAAGCTCTTTGTGGATAATAAAAGGAGGAAAAAGAAAAATCTCCTAGGGATGGAAGTTTTGTTATGACACTGAGCATTTCTCTCCGACAAAAGTCAATTGCAACAATACGCTGTTTTTTTCGCCAAAAAAGCAGATTTTGACAACAACAAGACTTTGTAATGTAGACAAAGCCTAAAGTAAAACACATAGCAATTACACTAAAAAGGTAACAGTTTAATTCTATACTCAAACTGATGTACTTTGTTTTATTCATTTTGGAAAAACTTTAGTTCAAGAAGTTAGTAACAAAACCAGACCACAGCATGTTTGACATGATATTTTTAGCTGCCGAACAGGGTATCTTCTAGACAAAGTGAGGTAAGGAGAGGTAATCTTTCAAGCTTACGCAGAGCTCTTCATCGGGAAGATTGCCTCACCGCCACTGCATACAAAAATGATCTACCTAATATTGCACCCTGGCACTGCCTTTATTATCTACATACTGTGACAGACCCAAACAAACAGCCTGCTGCACTCTAATGGAAAGCAGGTATACAGGGTGCTGGATAAATGGCGCTCTCTTCTCTGAGTAAACTCCTTGAGGATGCTGCCAAGAAATGAAGGCAGGCAGACACCTGGGGTGAGTTAATTACTCGCCAGAGGGAGCAAGCTAATTCAACACCTGCAACCAATTAAAGCCAGTGGGGCTGCTTTAAAAGCTTCCCCCCAGGTAAGAAGAGGGGGGCAGACAAAGAGTGACTGACTAGCAGGAGGAAGTGCTGGACAAGAAGAGGAGTGGGTGGGTGCATGAAAGAGTGAGTACGTGAGCAGAGGACTAGCTAGCAGGTACCAGGGGAAAGCGCTTGGAAGGACTGTTTGGGGAAGTGGCCTAGGGAAAAAGCTGCCACATTAGAAGAAAGAACAACCCTGTCTGTTGCTCTGCCTTAGGGTCCCTGGGCACCCCTAAACCTCCCCCGCATCAACAGAGAGACTACCTCAAGAAGGGAGACCAGGACTAGAGGGGCTTTCATCTGAAAACCATGAACTAGCCTGTGATCAGTATGGCTCAGTAAGCTGTGGACCCTGCCACAGCTGTAAAGGGAAAGCAGCTGTGTGAAGGACCAGAGAGCCTCTGAGGCTAATACTATCCACCAGTAGCATGAGAGCCACAGGCATGACCAGTTTTGCCACAGTACCAGTCTAATTTCAATTCTCACAAAAAGCTATAGATACAAACCTATGACCCAATGTTGTAAGTACTTTTGCACATAGCTTTATTTTTGTGGAGCAGTCCCAGGGACAGCCTCAATTGACTTAAATGAGACTATTCATACCCTGTTACATAGGTAAGTAAAAGTTTGCAGGACTGTGGCTTGTCATAGTAATTTCTCCCTCCACATATTTTATTTCAAGGAAGAGGTTACCCTAGATTTATTCACGTGCTTTATTTGATATTTTAGATTTCAGTGCCTATACAAGGTCAGAAAACTGACAAATCTGAAACTTCAACTCTGGAAGGTTCCCTCCCTCACCTATCTACCCCAAAAATTGTACTGAAAATTTAAGCAACAGAGGACAATGATGATATCAAGAAGATCCCATTTCCCTTACAAAGCCACTCTATCGTATGGTAACACCTGAATACAGAAACATTTTTATACCTTAATTTGACACAAGTGTGATATAACATAGCAAATGCAGATCAATGCTTGTCAACAAAATAAGAGGAGCTCTGTTCTATGTTTGTGATTTAACCCCATAGTTAGAGCTGCATTTTAAAATGGGGCAGAAGTAGTAAGGCACTGTGGGAAGTTTGTGGATGGGGGCTAAACAGGCACAGTGCCTGGGGAGAAGAGGGAACCAAAGACAGTAACAGTTTTACTCCTCCTGCCAGACTTACTTCAGTGGCATTCTGTATCCCTAACACTTTTGACTCACTTTCTGTTACAAAACAAACTGTGAGCAAGTTGCTCAGTGTTTCTTTTTGCTGGATACTGGTGGGGATCAGTACATGTGCATATATCAGACACAGAGCTCCTTACATGACCAGGGCCTTCATCTTTATAGATGGAAAAACTCAACTGAAATTGGTTTTAAGGCCACAAACTGCTACTGAGAGGGCAGCCAAGCTTCTGGGCACTGGAGTGCTGTGAAAAGTCCAGGTGACTTATCTTGTCCATTGTCTTAATACTAGAGGAAAAGAAGCCTACATAAATATGTTCACAATAGTAATACAATGTGTTTATAATGTCTTCCTGTTTTTTCATCCTTTCAATAGGAATTATTTTCCTTTGCACAAAACTGGATTTTAAAAAGGTATTCTTAGAAAACAAGGGTATGACTCAATTTACCTTTAAACTACTACAGGGTGCATCTTGACGGGCAACTGCCAGCAAACACAATGCACCAAACCCCCTGGAGTGCCAAAATGCCCTGGGGGGAGGGCAGGGGAGACCTATTACTATTCATTTAATTACCTGGGTGAGAAGGTTCTTTTCTTTCATTCATTGCTGACTAGTGAAAGTCACTAGCTTTCTCAGAAAGGCCTGTAGCAGAATTATATGGATTTATAAGCACTCCAAGACCTGGCAAGTCTTATAATTATAGCTATTAAGTTCCATGAAGGGGCTCCAAGCTGCCGTAGAGAAAAATACCTCTCCCAAAGCCTGTGGGGAGGTGCCCCTCCTCCCAGCCCCAGCACCGAGCTGCAAGAGTCAGGGGAAGAGGGCCCCCTCCCCACAGGTCCCAGCACAGAGCTGTTGTGTCCCGACCATGTCCTAGACAGGGAGGCCCCAGGGCTCTGGGTGCTGTCCCCGCCCTGCGTACTGACTCCGCACTCCCACTGGGCAATGGGAGGTGTGAGGCAGTGATTGCAGGGAAGAGCACATGCATGGCAGAGCCTCATCCTTCTGCACCCCAGGAGCTGGATTTGCCGTCTGCTATGGAGCACAGCACAGTGTGCAGGAACAAGACAGCCTGCCTTAGCACCACTGACCAGGAGCTGCTAAGGTAAGCCTGAGCCCCAACCCCCCTGCCCCAGACTGAGCCCTCCCCCAACCCAGAGCCACCTCCTCTATACCAACCTCCTTATCCTGGACCACATCCCAAAGCACCCACTCCTAGCCCAAAGCCCCTATCCCTAACCTGGAGACCCCTCTCGCCCAAGTCCACTCCAGAGCCCTCAACCCCTCCTGCACCTCAACCCCCTGCCTAAACACACAGCCCCCTCCTGTCTTCTGAACCCCTTTGCCCCATCCCCAAGCCTGAAGCCTCCTCTTGCACCCGAACTCCTCATCCTCAGCCTCATTCCAGAATCCACAGCTGCAGCCCTCATGCCCTCCAGACCTCAACTACCTGCCCTAGCCCAGACCCCCATTTAGAGCCCTCATCCCAACTCTCGCCACACACTCTCAATCTGCAGAATGACTTTTGTTATGTGATATCTCCACGTAGTGTGCAGTGACTTTCATTATGTGCACCATGGACATAGAGTTAGAGGGGAACACTGGTGGGGCAAAGATTTTTTCCCCAAAAAAAGTTGAGTCTGGGGACCATCACCTCCCTTCCCACCAAATACCAGAATTGCCCTGAGCAGAGTAGCTACTTTTTTTACATTATATCATTCAACTCTGAATATAGTATACAAGAGTCATATTGGACCATCGATTTTTAACAGTAGCCACATTCAGGTAAACAAGGAGTTGCACTAGAAGTCAATGGCTCAGTATAGCCCCTGGTGAGAATCAATTCTATTTTTTTTAATAATTCACAGATATTAAATTCCGTTAAGCATCATTTCAGTGCTCTGAAGGAGCAATTATGAAGTCCTGAGCCATTGTATTTTTATTAGAAAGTCTCAACACAAAAATATTATCAATACAGCAAGAACTGTGTGTTAATTATCAGGAATAAAATAATGGAGAAAGAGCTCTGATACCCCAAGAACATGGTGGTATACACCAGTGCATTCAGCAGATCCCAACTTCCAGGCCACACGCCGAATGAATAGCCACACTTATTTATTAGGCTCAAACCTTGATTCCACAATATTAGGGAGGCAGGTATTAAACGCCCCTCTTTCCCCCCCCCCCTTCCCCCCCCGGCCGACCCGCCACACATACTATGGCTGTATGCAGAGATAACAGAGGATTTCGTCTGGGCAGTGACAAAACCTTGCAAGAAGCCCTTATTAAGAGTCATACAATCCCCACAACGGTCCTATCTACAAAGTTCTCAAGTTTATATTCAGGCACAGAGAGCACTAATATCTAACCAGAGCCAGCACTGCTTGATGAAGAGTTCAGGCTGCCTCCAGTCAGAGTCCCTTAGTCCCCAAACTGGGCATCTCCTGTCCCCTGCACTCATCACTGATATGTGGGTGTGGTTTGAGATCCACATGACTCTCGGATGTTGCTATATAGTAGTGTTCAGGCCAGTGGTCTCAGTGCTGTTCAGGGCTCCTTCTGCTGGGTTTCACCTACGCCTCCTGCCTGGCCATAGGAGTGCCTTAGGGCTGGAATACTGGCCCATAAAACAGGCTAAATGCCTGCAGTATTTAGACCTACACCCTGCAGCAGCAGGTGCTTGCTGCCCAAAGCCAACCACGTGCCTCTGCCACTCAAGTAGCCTATTGCCAACCAATCCCCTGTTCGCAATGAGGCAGAGCTAACCTCCATTTGTAGGGCGGCAATTCCTCCTGCAATGGGAAGCAACTGGGAATGGGAAAGCAGGATTGGGATTCTGACCCAGTCCTCTGGCCAACTGGATCTGAGGCAGAGGAGCCAGCTCCACTCTGTGCCTGCCCTCTAATCTAAAAAGGAGGTAGTAAACATGAAGGATGGGCTTATGAAGCATGACATCACTGACATGCATATGTGGAATGGCAGCTCCACAGGTGTCACTAACCCAATAGAGCCAGTGAAGCCAGAATAAAGGTTGGCATGTGGTTTTAAATTCATTCCAGTGCACATAGACAGAATGTATGGTTCACTTAAATCTTTAGCTCTCAAAACATACTACTTTTAGGGATGCCAACCTGTAGACTACTACACAATTAACACATAAGCCTGGGCTTATCGATGAATTCCATCAACTACACGCATTCCCCTCTCTCACTGCCTCTGTATCAGAGACAGCTGTGGGGAGGAGGGGCGGGGAAGGCCGGAGCAGGCTCCCCACAAGCACTGGATACACCTGCTCCCTCACCCCATGCTTCAACCTCTGATAGAGCAGCAGCAGTGCGGCGGGGGGGAGGGAGAGGGAAGTGGGAGCCGATATGCACAGGAAGCCAGCTTTGAAGACCACTCTCCACGCATGCCAGCTCCATGTACCCTGCCCCGCCCCCAGCTGCCTCCTATGGGGGGCGGGGGGGGGTGGCGCAGGCAGGAGCCAGTGCTGGAGGGAGCCAGATTAAAAACCAACTCACACCAGCATCAGCTCTGAAGTGCTGCTTGCCCCCTCCCCTGAGCTGCTGCTTCTATCTGCAGCAGCAGCGCTGTGAGGGAGAGAGGGGGGAAAAGTGGAGGCTGCCGCAATGAAGCCTGTCTGCAGCAGGCCCGTATTACAGGCAGCAGCACAGGGTGGCAGGTGGGAGCCGGTCTGTACAGGAAGACAGTTTTTAAACCAGCTCCTGCCTGTCACCCCACGCTGCTACCTCTGTACTGCGGCAGAACTGTGGGATAGCAGGGTCTCCCCAAGAGTGGGGCTGGAAGCTCCCAGCTCTGTCTCCAGGGGCTATCGAACAGTCATGTAACCGCTAAAATGTGATGCGGTTACACAGCTATTCACACACACACACACACACACACACACACACACTTCCTTCTAAGCACCATGTTCTAACCTTTCTGCATTCATTATCTGCAGCATTCTTCTCACTTTTCCATAAACAATTTTGAAGGGAAGTATTGGGTAGTTTTGTCAAACTCATGAGTTCATCACAAGGCTCATAATATCTGGTGTTTTTTCCTATAATGGCAGCTCCTGGAGTCATGTGGTTCTATGAACAGCTCAGTTACCATTTTAA
The DNA here is from genome assembly GCA_032595735.1 of Pelochelys cantorii. Classification (NCBI taxonomy): domain Eukaryota; kingdom Metazoa; phylum Chordata; order Testudines; family Trionychidae; genus Pelochelys; species Pelochelys cantorii. The sequence goes on from CM064331.1 coordinate 34,783,692, forward strand.
AATATTTAAATTTTTAGAAGAAAGTTTTAAGCTCTACAAGGTTGCAAGGAGGAAAAAAAACCTAGAAGATTTGATGGGAATGAAGCCTAGAAGCTCAAAACAAAAATGAACCCATAATTAGTTATTTTTAAAAGTAATGATTTGAGACATGAGTTGATTTTTTATTATTTGGGGATATGGATTTCACCTTTCTGCAGTTTAAAAGGGATGTAAATTTAGATTTCTAAATGCTAAATTTACTATTAAGGAAAAAAGTGTTAATGTCAATGTTAGCCACTGGGAGGACTGATTACTATTTCATGGACACCTTTGCTTTGGACTCACTCAAATCAGATGGAGGTAGCAAATGGGGGTGGGTGTTGGGGGGAAAGAGGGGCTAATTCAAAGCAGCAGCATTGCACAGCTGAGCCCAGGTTTTGCAAAGTGGCAGCACCACATGGAGCCCAGGGTGAGCTGGGGACTCCAGCTGATCCCGGGCTTTGCGCAGCATTTCCGCAGAACCAGGGATCAACTGGGGAGTCCCCAGCTGATCCCGGGCTCCACGTGGCATTTCAAATCAGCAGTGCAACATGAAGCCCAGGGTCAGCAGGGTACTCTGAGTTCCCCACTGACCGCAGGCTCCATAAGGATGCTTCCACTTTGAAATGCATAAGAGCCCCCGCGGGGGACTCTTGTACATCTCAAAGCTGGCACCTGCGTGCAGCCTGGAGTCAGCGGTAAATCCCACTAACCTCAGGCTGCACTCAGAGTTCCGCATTCCTCCTTTGAAGTGCACAGGAGCCCCCGGCTGTGCCTATTGACTAGTCAATGGAAATTCCCTTGACTACTCGACTAATAAATTAACCGATATTTAACATCCTTACAACAGATGTTTTGCCCTTTTTGAGAAGTTACAAATGGTTATTTCTGTTCATCGCACCCTTTCATTTCTTGTATTTCTCATTTGAAACAAAGATCTATTCTTGTGCAAGAACCAATATTCTGTGGACCAACAAGTACTCTATTGCACACAATAGCTGAATCTTTGGCCTAAAATAAATATAAGTAATTAATACAGTTCCCCACTGAATATCCCCCTTCCCAAAACCATTAAAATGCAATTAGAAAGAGCACAGTATAAGTAACTGGTATCCACTCAACAGATGTCTAAGTCCCCTTTGATACCATGGTGCTGCTACTGATCACTGGTTTAGGACTTAAACATAAGCAAATGAAAAGGGCAATCTCAAGTCACATTACACTTGTTGATTTCCATGTAGGAAAAATGACAGTCATAACCATTTACTCAAAATAATAGTGATACTCAGATACTTCCAGAATTACCATGTTTAAAAGAAAGCATGAGTCATTGAAGACTTCATAGTCTTCCAAGGTGAACTGAAACGTCCACTTAAATACCAGATTTTCTGTTGATATCAATATAATTTTAAGAGTTTGAATTCTCACTAAATAGTTTATGCATGATGCCAACTATAACAGGAAAAGCCTACCTGTTTCCTTTTTTCCGGAGGAAGAGAAGGATCCCCATCCTACAGATAAAATGATGCATTTTATTAGAAGCTTATTTCTGAAATCCGTGACCATATATGTACCTGAAACCACAATGTATCTGAATTAAGTCTACTGATTAATTGCAATTAACTTGTGATTAAATCAACAAAATGAATCACGATTAAAAATATTAATTGCCCTGTTAATAAAATACCAGTTTAAATGTATTAACTATTTTGGAAGGTTTTTTACATTTTCAAATATATTGATGTCTATTACAATCGAGAATACAAAGTGTGAAGTATTCACTTGATATTTTTACTAAAAATATTTGCACTGTAAAAATGATTAAACAAAAGCGTGTTTTTCAATTTGCCTCATACAAGTACTGCAGTGTGATTTCTTTATCATGAAAGCGTAACTTATGAGTGTAGAATTTTTTTTATTGTATAACTATACTCAAAAATAGAACATAAAACTTTAGAGCCTACAAATGCACTCAATACCACTTCTTGTTCAACCAATCACTATGACAAACAAGTTTGTTGACATTTCCAGGAGACAATGCTGCCAAGTTATTGAGTGTCATCTGAAAAGGAGAACAGGTATTCACATGGCCCTTCTGTAGCTGGCACTGCAAGGTATTTGTGTCATATGTGTGACCATCCATATGCACCTTCCTGCTTTAACCACTATTCCAGAGAATATGCTTCCGTGCTTGTAGTGCTTATTAAAAAAATAACGCAATGGATTTGTGAATGAATTCCTTAGGGGAGAATTGTGAGTCCCCTGTTCTCTTTACCTGCATTCTGCTATTTTTTATATTATAGCACTCTTGGATGATGACTCAGCATATGTTTGTTTTAAGAACACTTTCACTGCAGATTTTACTAACACAAGGAACATCCCAATGTGAGATTCCTAGATGACAGCTATAGCACTTGACCCAAGTTTTAAGAAACTGAAGTGCCATCCAAAAACAGAGACACAAGGGGTATGTCTAGACTGCATCCCTCTGTCAGAGGGATGCAGATTGGGCAGGTCAACATTGCAAGTGAGGCAGGGATTTAAATATCCCGCACCTCATTTGCATAAAAATGGCCACCACGTTTTGCCGACTCAGCACTTTGTGGGCAAAACGAGGCAGTCTAGAGGGGGATCTGTTGAGAAAGAAAGCCTTTTTCAACAGATCCCTTATGCCTCCTGCAAGGAGGTTTACAGGATCTGTCGAAAAAGGCTTTCTTTCCCTACAGATCCCCCTCTAGACTGCCTTGTTTTGCCCATGAAGTGCTGAGTCAGCAAAACGTGGCGGCCATTTTTATGCAAATTAGGCACAGGATATTTAAATCCCTGCCTCGTTTGCAATGTCTACCTGCCGAATCTGCATCCCTCTGCAGACAGAGGGATGCAGTCTAGACATACCCAACATGTGGAGCATGCTTGCATAAATCTTAGAGCAACACACTACAAAACCCAAACCACCAAAAAACAAACAAACAAACAAAAAACCCCCCCACAACCAACAACCACCACCACCACCCAATCTGCTAGTAATATCAGACTCAGATGATGAAAATGAACATGCATCCGTCTGCTCTGCTTTGGGTCGTTATCAAGCAGAACCCATCATCAGCACGGATGCATGCCCTCTAGAATGGAGACTGAAGCATAAGGAGACACAGGTCTCTTTAGCCCACCTAGCACGAATCTTGTGACATCAGTTACAAAACCCTAAATTGCTATGCAAATACCTGTTCTCACTTTGTGGTGACAATCAACAAGAAGAGGGCAGCATTATCTCCTGCAAACTGTAATAAAAACTTGTGTGTCTTAATGATTTGATGAACAAGTAAAACTGAGTGGACTTGTATGTTCTAAAAAATTTTACATCATTTTATTTCTGAGCACAGTTATTTTGTATCCATAATTCTACATTTGTAAATTCAACTTTCATGATAAAAAGATAGCACTCCAGTACTTATAGAAGGTGAATTGCAAAATACTATCTCTTTTGGGGGTTTTTAGGGCAAATATTTGTAATAAAAATAAAGTGAACACTGTACACTTTGCAGTCTTGTAATTGAAATCAATATTTGAAAACATAGAAAATATCCTCAAATATTTAAATTAAATGATATTCTATTATTGTTTAACATGGCTTTAATCATGATTGTTTTAAATCGTGTGACAGTCCTAATTTGAACCAATAGTTTTTGAAAATTAGATTTCAAAAAGATGCAGCTTGATTAAGACAATTTGTATTAACTTTCCAATTTCAAGAATCTTCTGAAGTTAAGATTTATTTGCATTGATGAAAACAGCATATCATACATTTGCACAGGAAATCCTCGCCATTCATGAATACTGGGAGCCATGATTCCTGGGTCCCACAGTGAGCTCCCCACGGTTCCCAAACTCACCGCATGAGCTGGGAGCTGCAGGGAGCTCAGCACACAAGCCGCCATGCCCCTTACTCACAGTCTCTTGGCCTGGCAGGTATGTGGACCCACAAATACCGAGAGTCTCCTATATTGCACTGTTCTGCATGATGTTAATGGAGCATAACAATACAGTCAGTTTTTAAGTGATAGCCTGACTTAGATGAATTTCCTTGGGATTGGAACAGCCTTTGAGCCACACACACACTTAGCAGATTTTGATTTTGATTTTTTTCAATTTTGACTGACAATTTTCTTCAATTAACTACTTTTATTTTTACAGATGTGGCAAATTAAGGGGAGTAGGTTTGGGGCTAGAGAAGCACTGACCATAGGGCTTCATGGGGGGTAGGGGAGGTTCTCCTGTGCTGATTGCAGATCTGCAAGGCACTCTCTGTGCTGTTGAACGGCCCAAGACACTGGGTGCACAGTGCATAAGAGGCTGCATTTGGCCTTGACAGAACAGATCCGCAGCCAGGGCTACAAGGAGGACAACCAGCCATTCACTGCAGGGGAGAAAGGAGACACCCCACTGCTGCACAGCTCTATCCCTAGGCAAGAGCCACTCTGCAGGAAGTGGCCTCTCATATGGCCAGAGTCTTGTCCTTCTTACAACTCTAGCAAGAGGTCTCTGCTCTGCATCACTAGGACCATTGTCTTCCTCGCACCTGAAGAGATCCAACCTCACCAGCCCACTGTCATGGCTCCTCTCACTCACTCCTTTGACAGCAGGGCTGCTGAAGTCTCTGTGCTGTCACAGGGCCAGCAACACACCAATCCCTGCAAACACAAGGGGTAGAAGGAAGGCTGAACTTACATAGACTGTTACCTTTATTGATTGCAAAGGGGCAGCTGAAACTGACAGTTACCGGCATCTATCTATTTACATCTAATCCTGCCAAGCCTACTTTTATAGCACTAAGTACATCAGTGCTTAACATATGTATAATGGTGGAATCGGGATCATACCATCTGGCAGAAGCATAGCAAACCATTAATTTTTACAGCAGTCATTGCACTCACAAAAAGAAAACATTTTTTTAAATTGAGGTTCATTCTTGCCCAAATAGCTACAATGTTCATAAAGGTAACATACAATCAGCTCCAAGTATTTCTTCTTCAGTGACTGGTGTCGTTCCCGCAACTGATTGGCCATAAGCTTGTACTGGTCTCTTTCCTGTTGACATGTGTCCAGCTCCTTGGAAAGAATCAGCAATGCTTCCTTTTTACTGTCTAGCTTTCTTTTACATACCAGATACTGCAAGAGAGAAAAGAGAAATTAATTAGACAAAGCAGTAATTCACAAGACCATACTGAACTGAGAAAACTAATAGAAAACTAAGTTAAAATACTTCCTTAAAGAATGTAAAGAGCAATTTATAAGGGTTGAGAGATATGCATGTACATCTTACTAAATTAAACTGAACACTTTAATATATTAGAATCACTTAGTATTTGCTGAACAAGAGAATGCTCAAATCAACTCTTAGGGCTAAATTATTCCAGCAGTCAAGTCCGAGTTTCCTGGTCATTTCCCACCTACACACCATCCAAGGAAGCAGTCAGAGAATTCCACAGCTTAACCTTGACAGGCTCTCCGGGCACTCAACATAAACAATTCCCAATCATTACCACCTAAATTACCGTTAATTTTTAGTTCTAAAATATAGAGGAACTGATTACAAGACTAGGTCTAACACAGAATTTCCTGATATTGGTTACAACACTTTTTGAGTTAGGTAATTGTCATTCATAATATTTAGAAAGTCCAAGTATGTTTTAGAATCATACAGTCATAAAATATAGACCTGGAAGGGATTTCAAGAGGTCATTGAGTCCAGTCACCTGCCCTCACAGAAGAAGCAAGTACTGTCTAGAATGATCATCCCTATTAGATGTCTGGCCAACCTGCACTTAAATATCTCCAGTGATATTTTGCCTCCCTGGGCAACATATTGTAGTGTTTAACCACCCCGACAGTTAGGAAGTTTTTCCTAATGTCCAACCTAAACTTTCCTTGCTGCAACTTAAGCCCACTGCTTCTTATCCTATCATCAGAGCCCAAGGAGAACAATTTTTCTCCCTCCTCCTTGTAACACCACTTTAGATACTTGAAAAGTGTTATCATATCCCCTCTCAGTCTTTTCTTTCCAAACTAAACAAGCCCAATTTGTTCAGTCTTCTCTCATAGCTCATTTTTTCTAGACCTTCAATCATTTTTGTTGCTCTTCTCTGGACCTTCTCCAGTTTCTCCACATCTTTCTTGACGTGTGGTGTAAAAACTGGACACAATATGCCAATTGAGGCCTAATCAGCACAGAGTAGAGCAGAAGAATCATAGAACTGGAAAAGACCTCAGAAGGTCATCAAGTCCAGGCCCAGCCAAGGCAGGGCTTGGTCAAGCTGAGACTTAAACACCTCTAGGGATGCAGACTCCACTACCTCCCTAGGCAACCCATTCCAGTGCTTCACCACTCTCCTAGTGAAATAGTTTTTCCTAATATCCAACCTGGACCTCTCCCACCACAACTTCAGACCATTGCTCCTTGTTCTGCCATCTGTCATGACTGAGAACAGTCTTTCTCCATCCTCTTTGGAACCTCCCTTCAGGAAGTTGAAGGCTGCTATCAAATCCCCCCTCACTCTTCGCTTCTGCAAACTAAACAGACCCAACTCCCTCAGCCTCTCCTCATAGGTCATATGCTCCAGCCCCCTAATCATTTTGGTTGCTCTCCGCTGGACCCTCTCCAATGCGTCCACATCCTTTTAGTAGCGGCGGGCCCAGAACTGGACCCAATACTCCAGATGTGGCCTCACCAGAGCCGAATAAAGGGGAATAATCACATCTCTGGATCTGCTGGCAATGCTCCTCTTAATGCAACCTAATATGCCATTAGCCTTCTTGGCTACAAGCGCACACTGTTGACTCACATCCAGCTTCTCATCCACTGTAACCCCCAGGTCCTTTTCTGCAGAACTACTACTTAACTGGTTGGTCCCCAGCCTGTAACAATGCTCGGGATTCTTCCATCCAAAGTGCACTTGTCCTTGTTGAACCTCATCAGATTTCTTGTAGCCCAATACTCCAATTTGTCTAAGTCACTCTGGACCCTATCTCTGCCCTCAAGCGTATCTAGCTCTCCCCCTAGCTTAGTGTCATCTGCAAACTTGCTGAGGGTGCAATCCATCCCCTCATCCAGGTCATTAAAAAAGATATTGAACAAAACCCGTCCTAGAACTGAACCTTGGGGCACTCCGCTAGAAACCGACCGCCATCCTGACATCGAGCCGTTGATCACTACCCGTTGGGCCCGGCCTTCTAGCCAGCTTTCTATCCTCTTACTGTCCATTTATCCAATCCACATTCCCTTAACTTGCTGGCAAGAATATTGTGGGAGACCGTATCAAAAGCCTTGCTAAAGTCAAGGTATATCACATCCACTGACTTTCCCATGCATCTTGTGTCTTGCTCACAATACTCTTGTTGCATCCAAGAATCATGTTTGCTTTTTTACAACAGTGTCACATGTTGACTCATATTTAGCTTGTGGTCCACAATGAGCCCTAGATAGCTTTCTGCAGTACTCCTTCCTAGACACTCACTTCCCATTCTGTATATGTGAAACTGATTGTTCCTTCCTAAGTGGAGTACTTTGCATTTGCCTGTATTGAACTTCATCCTATTTACCTCAGACCATTTCTCTAGTTTATCCAGATCATTTTGAATCCTCCAAAGTAGTTCGAACCCCTCCCAGTTTGGTATCACCTGCAAACTAAATAAGCATAATCTCTGCGCCAGTATCTAAATCATTGACGAAGATATTTAACGGAACCAGTCCCAAAACAGACCCCTGTAGGGCCCCACTTGTTATGCCCTTCCAGCATGACTCTGAACCATTAATAACTACTCTGAGAATGGTTATCCAGCCCATTATTTCGAAATATAATAGGCTCGCTATTCCAACGTCTCTGAAAAACCTTATTTTATTCCACGATGTTTAAGGGATGTTTTAGAATAGCAATTTATTTCAAAATAATTGCTGTGTAGATAGTGCCAAATTTCAAAATAAGCTATTTCAAAATTGACTTAAAATAAGCAAACTGCATAGATTATTTCAAGCTCCAGGTGCAGTGTAGATGCACCCTGAAAGATTAGACTCCGCAGCATTCATGAAAACAATTTACAGTTTCATTATATACTCCGACAAGAATACTTTGTCATTATGGACTCTCAGTATGGACTTTCATACAAACCAACAGCATCAGCACTTCCATACTGTTCAAGTCAGTAGCATGGTTCTTCAGGAGAAAGTTTATTACTCAGATATACCACTAGCCTGGTAATTAATGAGGGGGAAAAGATTGGGGGAGTGTTTGACACAGTACTGCTAACATCCTCCTAAAATAGCAAATGCTTAGTTGCAAAAGCAAAAGGGGAATAAAAAACAATTCCAAGAAGTATTTAAGCTCCTGGAGAGGACACATCCACCTTGGATTAAATTTTATTTCTGGCAACAAAGAATTTGAAACACTGCCATAAATGTTCTGGATTATGATGCCTTGGCATAAACCCGATGAAAGTACTTTTGTCCTTACTGACATCCTGCAAGTGGCAAATCCCTGGTTAAAAAAAAAAAAAAAAGAGAGCCAGGCATCCAAAAATCTAAAATTTCATGCTGTCAGTTACTGTAACTTAGGAGAGTTACTTTAATGACAAGATCATTCCAACTTCAATAAACAATTCAGCTCATCTATTTCCAGTTTCTCTCCCAGCCCACTTTAAAGCCAACAAAAAGTAAGATCTGTAGAAGATTAAGTGCTATTTGGAAATAACATCACAAGCTGAATGTTATGATTTCAGGTGCATAAAGGTGTCAGAACAGAAAACCACCCTAGTAATAGAAATGTTTTCATACATATTAGGGATGTAAAATCCCAATTCATCAGTTAATCGGTTAAATGTTAAATTAACCTAACGTTTAACCAGTTAACCAACTAAGCAGGATCCCAGTGCTGGGGCTGGGAGCTTGCCGGATGCTGCCACCCTCAGCCCCCAAGGCTGCTACCAGCAAGCTCCTGACCCCAGCGTTGTGGCTGGGGCTGCTGCTGGCTCCCAGTTAACCTGTTGCCTATTTTTCTTTATTAGGGATGTGAATGGGTAAGTAGAAGGGATTAAAACAATACTAAATAGAAGACCTTGAGAATTATCTGTAACTTTGAAAGGCCCTTTATTTAGCCTGCCTCCAACAGTCTTGCTGATAATCACTTGAATTTCAAAACCTTTTCTTTCATCATATGTTCTCATATAGGTAAACTCCTTCATCAAATTACTAGCTACCAGAAATGGCAATTGGACAGGTTAATTAGCATATTATAAAAATGAAAGCAAATACAAAACGCATTGTAAAAAATTCCTAATGTTCACTAAGGATGTTCAATATCAGGTAATTAACTAATCAAACATTTTGCATTGACTATTTGATTAGTCAATAGGGATCCTCTGCCTTTGAAGTGTAGCAATAGCTAGACTACACTTGTTGCTACATTTCAAAGGTGGAGGCGCTGTGTGGAGCCCAGGGTCAGCTGGGGATTCACTGACCCTGGGCTCCCTGTGGCGCTGCTGCTTTGAAACACTGACTCCCTAGCATTTCAAAGCAGCAGCACCGCACGGAGCCCGAGGTCAGTTGGGGAGTCCGCAGCTGATCCCAGGCTCCATGCAGCGCTGCCACTTTGAAATGCCATGAGGAGCATTTGCTTATCACATAGTTGACTAGTCCTTCACATCCCTAATGTTCACTTAGTGACCAGAAACTAGGGGCCTGGCACATGAAATCAGCCTCATGTGGATCACTGACCTGGTTAGGTAATGTGTATAATGAGAGGGAAGCAACAACTGAGCACCTCATATCAGAAGATGTTCACAATGAGCAACTCTCTCCAAATACACTATTAAAAATCATGCTGCCACACCATAAAACAGCATTATGAAGGAAGACTTGCTAGTTACAAGATCTACACGGTAGCCTGTAACTATTATACTGGAGTACAAATGCAGACCTTCAACTAGTTAATATAGATCAGATAAAAATTGATCCTGCCACTCATGTCAGGCCTTTATTAGGAGTGTATTCAGAAAGAACATGTCACCTTTTATGGGGGGAGGTATTTTTCCCTTAACAATTAGGCTGACAGTGACTGAACCATGAAGAGATGGTGACAACTGTGTTCAGGGTCCTAATAAAAAGGGATCACAATCTCTTCCATGCACAGAATCAATTGTGCTCTTAGTTACATACTGATAAAGAGCCATATGTAAGAAGATAGCTTCATATTTCTATGGAAGCATTTTTACTTTCTAAATATGGAATTTGCTTCTGTGGACTTATGATGCAAACAGAAGGGAAATAACCTACAATGATAGCCTATTCTGTTTAAAGCTTGATGATTCTCCAAAACTATGTTCCCAATTCTTATCTATTTGTTATGAGATGAAAAACAAATTATATCAAGATGGAATTCAAAGTAGGCATGACAGACACTGTGCAATGCATATACTTTACATCAATGAAAAAAGGAATAATGACCACAAGGTGAATGAAGCTGAGTACCAAAAGAAGAGAGTATTTAAGGAAATAATGGAACACCAGGAAAACTGCATGTCTGAACAAATGAAACTTGCAGAACCAGTAGGGTGCCAAATTAAAACAGAAAAATGACCTGAATATTCTGGTTTCAAAAAAACAAGAGATGAGTGATTTTTAAGCCTGGCCTATAGGAAAAATATCCAGTAACTGCTTCTGTTTATATGGATGTCAGAGGTTCTTAAAAGTGGGGAAAAAAGGACACAGTATGCCACCCAGTGAGATATGAACAAAATGAATTCTATAATGCAGTAGTTCTCAAACTGAGGTCCATGGATCCCTGGGAACCTAAAATCATACTCCGGGGTGGGGTCTATGAGTCATTTCTGGGACCACGGGCCCCACTGAGCAACTTCTCCTCCTCCCTCCCAGTGCCTCTTACACATTAAGCTGTTAAGGTGTGTGCAGGAGACCTTGGGAGGGTGGAGGAAGAGCAGAGAGGCATTGGGGAAGACGAAAGACTGGGGTGGAGCAAGGGTGGGAAGAGGTGTGGAGTGGGAACAGATCCTGGGTCTGAACAGCCCAGGGAAAATTAGAAGCCACTTCGATGGTCCCTGGAATTTTTTAAATCAAAATGAGGGTTCTTGGATTCATGAAGTTTGAAAACCGCAGCTATAGTATATTATAGGTACTGTGAAATGTTTTATATCACATGCTCAAAAAACATGGTTACATTTTAAAAAACACTCTAATCCAAGAAAGCTTCCTTTTCAATGTCAACTTTAAAACAATATAACAAGAAGTTAACCACAAACCTGCCAACATACTTTCAATCTAAAAAGCTAGAATGTACAGCTTTTCTTATTTGCCTGGTGACTTTTATCTACCAATTAACTGCCATCTGCAATAAAGTAAATGCTAATTGCTACAAGGCAGATCATATTAATTAAAAGGAATACACATGACAAACTATTTTATTGCCTGAACTGCTTTATTACCTGATAACGTCTTTAGTGAAACCAAGAGACCAATATCACAGTGTCAGCCAGTGGTCGGGGGGGGTGGGGGTGTGTGTGTGTGTGTGTGTGTGTGTGTGTGTGTGTGTGTGTGTGTGTGTGTGTGTGTGTGTGATACACCCAAGACTTCAACTGCTAGGACTGGGGTCTCTTAGCAGCGGGCAACCTGGAGGAGGTTGACGGGCGCCCCAAGAAGTTTACAGGGAGAGCTTATTACACCTCAGATTTTGACTGCTAGGATACACGATCCTTTCGCAGCAGGCAGCCTGGGGAGGCTGAGAGATGCCCCAACAGATCTGTCCCCTGGAAGCAACACGATCCAACGCTCAAGCTCTCCCTATATCTGTCCCTTATGACCGGCTGGAGTTCTTTTAAAATTGTGCTTGGTTCTGTTACAGCAACTGAAGGAGTCAGGTCACAGCTTAAACAGTTACTATTTTATTGTTACAGGGTAAACTTAGCTGTTAAATGCTACTACTGTGTCACAGATAACACAGCCACTACAAAGGACAGGACAGAAATTACACTGATAAGTCACTTACAGGTACCATGAAACCTTTTTGGTTCTCTGAGCTCTTATTAAATGCATGCAAAATAGACACCTAGCAGGTATATATTCTCACCCCTGCGTTCCAGACTTGGCGTGGCCAGCGTCTTTCTCTCAATCCCTCGGGAAGAAGTAGGGTGAGGCTGGGCATCCCACAGACCTCGGGAGGCAACCAATACCTGCCAGCAGGTGTAGATGATTGGAGCTCAAATGGGGTGGGCTACTAAACCCCTCTTTGTACCCCTTGGGTCACGTAGGCTTCTTCCTGGTCTCAAGTGGCCAATTAGGAAAAATGGCTTTGAATGCCAAGTTTCCCACGAAGGGTGCAAAGCATAATTCACACCTGGGAAAATGCAGACAATGGGCACCTCTGGTATGTGATAGGCAAAGATTCCTCTCCTGGGACAGTGCAGGAGTGTCAATTACTGGTACTAGCCATCAGGGAGACGGGAGGCCCCGGGTCGTCAGCTAGCCCATTTACTGTCTGGTTTCTGTTTATTAGAGTCAGGGACAGGCAGCACACCTGCATTCCCAGGGCATCAAAGGCTAACTGCCTTTCTCTTGCTCTCTGGGGGAAGGGGGGGGGGGGGAGACAAGATGGGGTTCATGTCTGGCTACACAGGAGAATGGAAATGTGCCAAGGTGACCCTCTCTACATCAAACACTTACTATTTGTCCATAGCTATTTTTAGTGACAAATCTGGTTAGAGCTCATCAGCTACTGTACAGATATGGTCTAATAATCCAATGAAGCTTGAACATAGTCAAGGTTTTAGATTTTTACAAAAATGCACAAGGTCACATCACAAAATAGTTTAAAAACTTGTTCTATATTGCATTTGTATAAGTGACTGGTTTGTACCTTAATATTTCCCTTCTTGCCATTATTCCACATCAAATTACCAATTCACCAAGAGCAACATTTATCTTCTTCTATTTCTGTTCTTGAGAGCTGAAACCAAGTCTTTTGGACAAGAAGTCAAGATCACTAATATTTCACTTCCTCAAATATAAATGCCTTCATCTTCACACACACCCACCCACCCCCATAAGGTATTTCACAAAATGGGCAACTTAGGGACTGAAAGATGAATGCCAAAATGTCCAAGAACCTCCACTGTCTTGATGGAGTACACTTCAAGCTGCCATGGTATTGAGTTTTCACAGGTGCTGAGCACTGGCTTCTCCCACTGACTTGAGTTGCAATTTTGAGTGCTTGGAACATCTGAAAATTAGGCTTTAAGTGTCTAGTCAAGTCTAAAGAAATGAGGAGCACAATCAGTGTCCAGCTGTAACAATTCTGGTTCAAGATACTTGTCCAGCATCACATACAAAGTCTGTGACTGCCAAAATAGAAAACAGTTCTGCTGGGTTTTAGTCAATTGCTTCACCAATTAGACAATCCTTTTTCTTCCTTCAGTCTCTGCTTCCTTCACTATACACTTCTCAGCTAGCGAAATACATAAGGCAAGTGTCTAGCAGGTAACTGACTCACTGTGGATCAGAGTTCAGTCAATTACTCAAATCGCTGAATGCTATCTGTCCTGGTCTACACTGACTTACAAAGAAGTCAGCCTACTCAGCATCATGTCACTTGATTTCACTTTTCAAAGCCATGTTCAAACAGCATATTGGTAATGTATATAAGGGATCCCAGTTACGCAATTATATGGGGGTGCCCCCCCCGCCCTACAGTGGCCAGGCTGCAGCAACCCTCCCCCACCATATGCAGGGGATGCTCCAGCCAGGCTAGATCCCCCACAGAAGGGGACTGCTCTGGCCAGGCTGATGCTCCACGGCCCACAGTGTGCAGGGCAGGCCCAGCTTATGGGTTAACCACTTAAATCCTCTGCCACAGGCAGAGGGCTGCTTCAGCCTACCAGTTAACCGTAACCAGCAAGCATCACCCAGAAAGCAAGATGCTTACCAGTTAACTGGTAAATCATTCACATCCCTAGTCCGTAATGAATTTCATTCCTATTTAGCTCAGATCACTTCTACAGTTTGTCTACACCATTCTGAATTTTCATCTTACCCTCCAAAGCACTTGCAACCCCCTCCCAGCTTGGTATCATATCCAACTATATAAGTCTATTCTCTATGGCATTATTGAAGTCATTGATGAAGATACTGAACAGAACTGGACCCAGAACTAATCCCTGTGGGACCCCATTCATTATGCCCTTCCAGCATGATGGAACCATTGATAACTACTCTGGGAATGGTTATCCAACCAGTTATGCACCCACCTTTTAATAGCTCCATCTAGGTTGTATTTCCCTAGTTTATTAATGAGAAAGTCGTGAGAGGCTATATAAAATGCTTTACTGAAATCTAGGTATACCCCATCTACCACTTCTCCCTTATTCACTAGGGATACAAGAATTTAACTGATAAGCTGAGCTGTGGGGGAGGGGGAGTTGCCAGCAGCTCCATGGTGAACCATATATCTGATAGAATTTTTATTAGTAACATGATTAATATTTTTTATACTTTTTTTACATCCCTATTATCCACAAGGCTTGTTATCCTATCAAAAAACTATCAGGTTGGTTTGACATGCTTTGTTCTTTACTTATCACCTTATTTGCCTTTAGATGTTTGCAGATGGATTCCTTAATTATTTATTCCATTATCATTCTTGGTACAGAAGTTAAGCTGACTGTTCCCTAGTTTGCCCAAGTTGTCCTTATTTCTTTTTATAGATGGGCACTATATTTGCACACTTCCCCTCTTGGACAATCTCTCTCATCTTACATAACTTTTAAGGTATTAGCTAATGGCTCAGATATCTCCTCAATCCACTCCTTGAGTATTCTAGGATGCATTCCCTCAGGCCCTGGTAACTTGAAGTCATCTAACACAGTGGTCCCCATCCTTTTGGGGCTGCCGGGCACCCAGGGGCAGGGCCACTCACGTGCCGGGCACCCAGGGGCGGAGCCACCCATACGCCATGTGCCCGGTGCCACCCATGCACTGCACTCCCGGGGCCAGCGCTGCTCCTGTGCCGCATGCCCAGGGGTGGGGCTGCCCATATGCCACACACCCGAGGCTGCGACAGCCCATGCGCTGCATGCCCAGGGCCAGTGCCGCTCCTGTGCCGCGCACCCAGGAGCCGGCAGCGCCCATGCGCCGCATGCCTGGGGCTGGCGCCGCTCCTGTGCCACATGCCCAGGGGCGGGGACGCCCATACGCCACACGCCCGGGGCCGGCACAGCTCATGCACCACGTGCCCGGGGGCAAAGCCGCCCATGTGCTGTGCGCCTGGGGCTGGCGCCGCCCCTGTGCCACGCGCCCGGGGCCAGCCCTGATCGCTCGGCGGGCACACAAAAATGGCCCGGCAGGTGCCATGGCGCCTGCGGTCATCGCATTGGGGACCACTGATCTAACACATTAAAAATTACTTGGACATTTCCCTGTTTGAGCCGCTGCTCCATCCTCATTTTCAATGGCATTCATAATTCACATTAAATAGCTACTAACCTTTTTAGTGAAAACCAAAACATAAAAAAAATCATTTAACACACCTGCCATTTCCACATTTTCTATTCTTCTCTCCCACCTCTCTGCCAACACACACGCAGAGCAGTGGATCTACCCAGTCCTTGCTTCTAACGTATTTGTAGCATGTTTTCTTGTTTCTCTTTACATCTCTAGCTAGTTTAATCTCTTTTTGTGCATTGGCCTTTCTAATTTTGTATATACTTACGTTATGTGTTTATATCTGTACTTTGTAATTTGACCTAGTATAAGCCAAATTCAAAATCAATCTGAAGACAGTACAGGTTTTGCATTGATTTAACTAACTTGATTTTCACACTCTTACCAGGCAATTTTTGCATACACAAGACCTATGCCACTTGCATAAATTCACAGGAAATCTGTGATAGTGCTGGAAACAATTTTGATCTGCCAAATCCCTGTTCTGTGTCCTCATCACATGATCACTACAAAC
Organism: Pelochelys cantorii; assembly: GCA_032595735.1. Classification (NCBI taxonomy): domain Eukaryota; kingdom Metazoa; phylum Chordata; order Testudines; family Trionychidae; genus Pelochelys; species Pelochelys cantorii. The sequence goes on from CM064331.1 coordinate 34,799,720, forward strand.
CTGGCTTGGATGCAGCAATAAAATGCTGAACATGTTTAGTTTCCTTTAAAAGTCTCAATTGTTCATGAACAATTTAAGACATGAACAATTTAAGTTTGGAGTCACATACTGTAATATTGTAAGTCACACAAATACATGCATGCATGAGCACATACACACTTTTCCATGTGAGAAAAGAGCACTAGAAAGGTTTGCAGAACAGTACTTAAAGCAAAGGTCTCCAACTCCCAGCCCGTGGGCCAATCCCAGCTGGAAAGACTGCACACAATCCAGCCCAAGACTCCTGGAGGTCCAGGGCGACTGCAAGAGAAGCAGAACATATTGGGCAGGCATACTTGCTCTGCTTCCCTGTGGTGGAAGGAGCTGCAAGGGAAGAGCATAACTGACACAAGGTACCTCCTGATTCCCAAAGACTCATGCCATGGGATGGGGGGGCAGAGGGAAGTGGCGAGGCTTGGGTGCCCGTGACAGACAGCCCTTCCCCCTGGCCAACCAGGAGTCCCAAAAAGGATTGTACAATTACTCCACCCAAAATTGGCCTACATGCCAGGAGTTTGAGACAATACAGTGTCAGCATACTAATAGTACTTTTAACAGTCCCTGGAAACTGAATACATTTCAAGTTGATAATGTCTCCAGGGAGTTGCCTGTTAGCTTGGGAATTGCATGGGTTACTAGTTGATAACACCCTGCTACTATATATTTTTTTTATTTGTAGATAGCTCAAAGGTTTTTATAAGCATATAAAACAAATAGTATTTCTAGGTTAATGAATTGTTACTTGTACCTATTGAGGCTACAGGTTCAAGACTGTTTTTACATAAGAACGGCCATACAGGGTCAGACCAAATGTCCATCTAGCCCAGTAACCTGTCTGCAGATAGTGGCCAATGCCAGAGGCCCCAGAGGGAAGGAGAACAATAAGGATGTTAAATGAGGTTAATTGACTAGTCGACGGAATTTCTATCGACTAGTCGAGAGGCATTTCTGCATTCCTCCTTTGAAATACACAAGAGCCCCAGTGGGGGTTCTTGTGCATTTCAAAGTTGGAACTCCGCATGCACAAAACTCCACTTTGAAATGTGCAAGCGCCCATGTGGAGCCCGGAGTCAGCGGGACTTGCCGCGCAGATGCCAGCTTTGAAATGTACAAGAATCCCCAGCGAGGGCTCTTGTGCATTTCAAAGCAGAAGTGCCCGCATGGAACCTGGGTTCAGTGGTGGACTCCCCAGCTGATCCTGGGCTCCACGCAGCACTGCCACTTTGAAATGCTACAGAGGCATTTCAAAGGGGCAGAGCCGCACGGAGCTGTACCCCAGACTCTGTGTGGTGCTGCTGCTTTAAAGTACCTTTCCCCCCGCCACACTTTGCTGCCTCTGTTAGAGGCAGCAAGAGGGTGGGGGGGAAGCAACTAGTCGACTTGACTATCTGATAAGCATTTGCAATATATCTTTGAGATGAGGCGACCACATCTGCACGCAGTATTCAAGATATGGAAGTACCATGGTTTTATATAAAGGCAGTAAGATATTCTCTGTCTTATTCTCTATCCCTTTTTTAATGACTCCTGACATTCTATTTACTTTTTTGATTGCCACTACACACTGAGTGGATGTTTTCAGAGAACTATCCACAATGACTCCAAGATTTCCCTCAAGTAGTTGTAGCTAAATTAGTCCCCCTCATATTGTATGTACAGTCAGGATTATTTTTCCAATGTGCATTGCTTTATCAACATTACATTTCATTTGCCATTTTGTTGCCCAATCACTTAGTTTGGTGAGATTTTTTGAAGCTGTTCACAGTCTGCTTTGGTCTTAACTATCTTGAGCAGTTTGGTGTCATTTTTACAGATTATGTGCCCAATTCTTCTAAAGTAGTTGTCTAAAACCTTGCATTTGCAGTAAGATTAGAACAAAAACTACAATCTATTTTGTCTCAAACATAAACAAAGCTATGTACATGCACTATCACAACGGCTATCACAGCATGCTTACATTCAAATGCAATCTGTGTTTTCTGCTGACACTCTCTCTAAAAATAAACAGCAACTTAAGGCCTAGGACCCCAACTGTGCAATTCAGTTTCTCCAGGTGAACCTTTATGCCTCCTGCACTGGCAACTGCACAATCAGTACTCAATTTTTAAGTAAGAATTGCATCCCAGTAGTATTCTGGAAATTATTTCATCCAAGGAAAAGGAAACATAAATTTCATTCCAAGTTGCTTTTGGCCCAATGTTCTTTACAACTGTACCATCCAGCACCAATATTTAACTTTTACAGCAACAGAGGGAACAGGCTGGATGGGAGGCAGTGAACCATTAAGTTTCACATTGCAAGGCCTCTGAAGGATGCTGAACCCCTGGCAATTAGACATGAAGAGACAGAGGACAATGAACAGCCAGAAGCCAGCCAAGTGACTTAAGTATTAGGGAGCTTTCCTTCCCACGCCTGAGAAGTCATCACAAACTCTGAAGCGCCGCAGTAGGGAAAGGATCCCCTCTCTTATTCCAGAGGAGAGTCTCCAAGCGGCGCCGCTCACACAGAGGGTCAGTATCGGGCTTACGCCCGTGCCGGGAGGTGCCCGGGAAGCGCACAGCCGGGTGCCGGGTGGCTGACCGTCACGTGGCGATACACACCCCACGGGATCCGGGTCGACGCCCTCCGCTCGGCCAGCTGCTCCAGCCGCACTCGCGGCGCTGCCCCGTCTGCGCCCTGCAGCCACGGCAGCATTCACCGGCCCCGCTGCGGGCGGCAAGCCCGGGGGGAGGCGGCAGCCGGCACCACAGCGCCTGCCGCGGAGCAGGCCTACCCAGGCGCCCGGCCCGGCCCCTGCAGCGCTCTCGGGCGGCTCCCCGGCCTGGCCCCGCTGCACCGGCACAGGGTCTCCGCGGCTGCCCGGCCCCCGCCCGCCGGGGTCGCCTCACCTCGCCCACCAGCCCCTGCCAGTCGCTCTCCGTGCGGCGGAAGCTCATGGCTGCGGCAGGCGGCGAGGCGCCTGGACTGGGAACCTGCGCACCGGCTCCCGCTGCGGCCGCCTCCAGGGCCGGCCAGCGCTACGTGGGCTCCGCGGAGCCGCCTGCGCGGGAGGCGGCGCTTCCGCCTCCACCTGCCTGGCCGGCGTCGCCCCCGGCATCTGAGCACGGCTGCCCCGCCCCCTGCCGCCTGGCGCGAGCAGTCCTGCCCCGCCCCCTGCCGCCTGGCGCGAGCAGTCCTGCCCCGCCCCCCTGCCGCCTGGCGCGAGCAGTCCTGCCCCGCCCCCCTGCCGCCTGGTACCAGCCGTCTGGCTCCGCCCCCCTGCTTCCTGATACGAACTGCCCCGCCCCTTACATCCTGGAACGGAGAGTCCCGTCCCAGCCCCGCCCCTTCCAGCCGGCCCCGCCCCCTGCCTCCAGCCTGGAGCTAGAGTGGGATCCACCAGGGAACGTGTTGCTGGAGCAAGGCCTTGGTGTCTCCTCCCAGAATCAGAAACCCCCTTTGTCAGGCACTAGAGCGAGGCACCCATAAGAGTGCAATAGCCCCAGACCCCACACCTGGGTGTGCTTAGGCCACCAGAAGAGGGATGGGCCTTTCCAAGCTAGCCAAAACTTCCTGCAAGGCATCATCAGCTAAACAACAGCAAACAACTCTTCTCAGCAGTAGCTCTCATCCTCCTCCAAGATCTTTCCTGTATTTAGCCTCCCCTGCTGTCCTGTGTTTTCAGAAATAATATCCCCATTTTACAAACAGGGAGGTGAGGGGAATAGACACTAAGGCAGGGCTACTCAACTTTGGAAGTCCCGGGGGGCCACAATGATACAGCACATGTCGAGGATCGCAACTTAAGTGTGGTTGCATGTATATGCAAATATATATATATAAATATATGCAAATAGCTTCTTTCACACTGACAGGCATAAATATCAAGATTAAGCTTTTAGCCTTGGCACTGGACCCAAACGTGGCCAGTGTAAGCCAGTCAGCACCTCTCAAGCTCTCTCCACATAGATACTAACCTCCCCCCTTCACCCCTCCTCTGTTCTAAAATCTGATTTGTCAATTTTATATGTGTTCACTTTTTTTGATTGTATCCCTTTGGTATATATGGTCATGCCAATTTTCTTCCACAATTTGATCTGAGGAAGTGGGTCTGGCCCACGAAAGCTCATCACCTAATACACCATCTTGTTAGTCTTTAAAGTGCTGCATAGTCCTGTCTTTTGTTTCAGCAAGACCAGACTAACACGGCTACATCTATTACTATTCCACAAGGCTAAGCAGCCAGCACTTCCCACAATGCCTCAGAGCTCCCGGCACCTTCTCCCTGGAGGCTAGAAACACCGACTCCTCGTATCCGTCTGTTCCAGCCAGCCCATCTACTTGCGTCTTTCAATGCTTACCCCACCTGGGGGACACCTCGCTGTTGTGGAGCGTGTTCCTGGTGGAGGACATGTTCAAAGAATCCCACCCACAGGGCTGCGTGTTGAGTCCTGTGTAAACCCAAACTGCACCACAGGCCACAAACAAATGGGCCGTGGGCTGCATGCGGCCCACGGGCCGTGTGTTGAATAGCTCTGCACTAAGGGTACATCTACACAGCAGGGCAAAAGTCCAATTAAACTATGCAATGTCAGCTACGTCAATTGTGTGGCTGAAGTTGAAATAGCTTAACTTGGTTTTTGGCGCTGTCTACACAGCAGGAAGTTGAAGGAAGAACACTCTTCCTTTGATTTCCCTTACTTCTTGTGAAGTGAGGGTTACAGGAGTTGGCTTAAGAAGTCCCCGAGCTCACCATTATTTCAAAATAATGGCTTGCTGTGTAGATGCACTTTTTGTTATTTCAGAATAACGTAAGTTATTCCAAAATAACACTGCGGTGTAGACATATCCTTAGTGTCTTACCCAACGTCTTGTAGGAAGTTTGTGGCAAAGCAGGGAATTTAATCCACATTGCCCACAGTTTAAGCATACCCAACAGACTAGGCCTGGGCAAAATACGGCCCACGGGCCAGATCCAGCCCGCCAAGCCACTGGATCCAGCCTGTGGATGCTTCGGGAAGCCCCAGCCAGGCTCCCCGCTTGCCTCGCCCCATGCGCACGCTGCTCAGAAATGTGGCTGCGGGGCAATTTGTCTTTAAATACTGTGAGTCCGGAGGGGAGTGGTGAAGCTTTAGGAGCTGCTCCCGCCCCCAGCACAATCCCATTGGCTGGTTTCTGGCCAAAAACTGGCCAATGTGAGCTGCCTGTTTCAATAACAGTCAGCCAGGAAGCACAAGGGGCTCCAGAGTACATGGCTGCAGCCTGTAAGGGGGTGGAGCAGGCAGGAAGGTTGATTTAGGAATGGCTGCTGTTTGATAAGTCTCCTGGCCAGATCCTGCCTCTGGCACCCCAGCCCCTCCTTTCCCCAACCCTCTGCCCCCCACTCCTGCCCCCTACTCCACAAACCCAAATCCTCAGCCCCTCTCCTGCACCCATACGCCCTCCCAGATGCAGCACCCCGATCCTCTGCCCCAGATCACAGTCCCCTCCTAACCTAGCTCACAACCCAAATCCCTGCACCCCCTCCTGTATCCAAATTCCCTCCTCTAGGTCATAATCCAACCCCCTGCACCCCAGTCCAGTGCCTCAGGTCACAACTGCCTCCTTCACCCATACTCCCTTCCCTACGCCAAGCTTCCTTCTGCAGCCAACCTCCATCCCAGATCCTGCACCTCCTACATTAATATCATGGAAGAGTGCAGCCCTCAACCACTTTCCAAATTCTCGGAGTGGACCCCCATCAAAAATTATTGCACACCCCTCCATCAGACCATCCCTATGTATAAGCTGGGGAGAAGGTGTTCTCATATTGGCTTCAGTGTGTCCACATGGAAGTAATAACAATATTTTAGTTTAAATTCACACCATACCTTGACTTCCCCTTGACTCCCTCTGGCTGGACAAAAGCCAGTTCAACTGCTGTTGTAAACTAAAGCAACAGCCTGCAAGAAGCTTTGACTAGTCATGTGTACAGTGATCCAGCCACTTTCTCTTCCCTACACCAGGGGCAATGAGGCAGTGCCATTGGGCAACTTTTGCTCTACCTCAGGCTCCCTTATCTCATGTGTGTTCCCCTCCCATGTATGCAATAGAAGCACCGTATGGGTACAAGGAGAACAGATAATAGGATCCAATCTCACAGGATCTGTCCCTTAAATTGTAAGCTCTGTAGGGCATAGATTTATGTTATTTGACAAATTAAACGTGAATATATAGTAGTAGTGAGATCCTGAGTATGAGCTTGCTGGACTCCACTTCTCTGCCTCCTTTTACCCCACCAGTCACCATCAGCATCCTGGCCTTCAAAGCCATGAGCTGCAATCTCAGTGAGAACGACTGGTGGATGAGATGAAGCAGAGTTGGGGAGGAAAAGGGGAGAAGGTGGCAGGGTGGCCAGCTCCTGTGATTTTATCACACACATTGTATATGTGGTGTGTTTTTTAAAGACCTAGCTTTTGGAGATATGTGATTATGTCAAAATCTCAACTTTCATTAGAAAAAAATCAGTAAGTGTCTAGTCCTCATGGTAGCAGAGCGAGAGCCTAAAATGTGACATGAGCGCACTATAAAAGCTCAGAAACAAAAAAGCAAGACCTCTCTACTCCTCATGCCTTGCAGCTCTGTTTCCTCACTGATCATACTGTCAGCTTCCACCACCTAGATTTCCTTTCCTCCATCTTTCCTTCCAGTCTACCTTCTGTTCTCTTCAATGTCCTAGCAAATTCAGAGGGACATTCTCTATTTTTATTAATTTGATTGGTCTTAACCTTTAACACTACTGATCATCATTTGCTGCCAACTTGTTCATGTATGTTGTGTATTACGTGAAGATTTTTTTGGCATTGCTAGAGTCCTTAGCTCAATTAATTTTTTTTCTTCTTCATTTAAATCATTGTGCAGGGGTGAGGCCAGGGAGGAGGGATTTAGGCTTCCCCCAGGGAAAGAGGACTACTCCAATCCTCTTCCACCACAGCAGCTTGGGGCCAGGTGAGAAGTGCCTCTCCATGGGCACTGCAGCTCCAATGGGGACAGTCTGGAGAGGGGGGCATGTCCCCTATCTGGAGCAGATCTGGGTTCATCTGCTCCTGTGCACTCCCCAGTCAGATTGAGGAATGGTGCAAACTGTGCACTTTCCCCTCACTCCGGCTATGTCTACACATCAAAGTTAATTCGGAGTAATAGCCATTATTCCGAATTAACTTCCATAGCGTCTACACAAGCAAACTGCTATTTTGAATTAAATTCGAAATAGCAGGGCACTTAATTCGAGTTAGTTAAACCTCATTCTACGAGGAATAATGCCTAACTCGAATTAGCTAATTCAGAATAAGCGCTGTGTAGATGCTTATTCTGAAATAGGGAGCCTCCAGCCTTCCCAGTTTCCCCTGGTGGCCACTCTGAGCCAAACCAGGAAAACTCTTCTCCCTCCCCCAAGCCCCGGAGCCCTTAAAGGGGCAGACTCTGGCCACAGTGCCTATGCCAGCTCTAAGCCTGCCGGCCCAGAGCCAGCAGTCACTGCCCCAACCCCGTGGCCCCAAAACATGAGCCAGCAAGCCACTGGCAGCCAGCCCTCCACTGCGCCCCAGGAGCAGTCTGCCAGCTCCCAGGAGCCTGCCAGGGCCCGGATAAGGCGGGCGCCTTCCTGGTCCAGGGCAGAGATCAGGGTGGACCGTACTTAGGTTTGGGGGGATGCCCCCAACGTCCATGATCTCCGCACTAGATAGAGGAACGCAGCCGTCTATGGCAGGAAAGCTGCCAGCCTGGCCACCAAAGGCCACATGCGAACCCAGGAGCAGGTTTGCATGAAAATCAAGTTGGTCCGGCAAGACCCCCAACCCTGAGCTTCTCCTCCCCCTTCATCCCCTGGCCTCCCCCTTCCAGCTCCCTCCTCCCAGGTTTCCCCCTCCCCTCTGCCACCCGCATTCCCACCCCAGTTTCAGTCAATAAAGAGAGTTTGTTTTTGGCAAGAAATGTGTTTTTATTTGACATCAGGAAGGGGGGTTAGGGAGGGGTAAGTGGAAGGAGGGAGGAATGAGGCACAAGACCCCAGTGGGGCACACCAGTGAGGCTCTTAGTGCTCCTCAGGATGGAAGCTCTCCCACAAGGCCTCCTGGATACTGACAGCCCCCCGATGGACCTCCGGGATGGCAGCCTGCAGAAAGTGCAGCCAATCGCAGCAACACGTCCACGAGAAGCACCAGAGTGCCCGGGGGCAGCTCCAGCTCCGTGTTGCAGAGCGCTGTGGTGACCCGAGTGAGGGCAACCAGAGCACTCATAGACACAAATGCTTTGCTGTCCCTCATTGAGGCAGGCAAGCAAGCAGGGACACCTGAGAACCGGCTACCTGGGGGGTAGGGGAGGTGTCCCTTTAAGCACAGGCGTCAAATAGCCTCAGGCAGCAGCCACACACAGACACTCCTGACCTGATGCCCTGCCTGGCCTGGTTCTGGCTGGTCTTAAATCCGATTCTGTGTCCAGTCAGTGTGGATGCAGTATATCGAATTAGCAAAATGCTAATTCGAACTGTGTTTTGTGTGTAGACGCGTTAATTTGAATTAGCGTAATTCGAATTAACTATTTAGACATACCCTCCCTGATGAAGAACAGCCAGCAACGTTCCAGTACGAGTTGAGGGGGGAAGTGAGCTGCAGCCCCCACTGGCCTTCTTAGAGGGCGCCTGGAGGGTGGGAGGCTTGGGATTACCGTATGTCCCCCTCTCCCCGCCACCTAACCAATCCCCTACTTGCTCTATGTTATTGTAAAAGGAAGCTGTATACCAAATTTGGTGGTCCTGGCTCTTACTGTTTCGGAGTTATTGAACATATAGATGGCCAGACAGACAAGCAGACTTGCTCGCTTGCTCACAGACAGCCAAACTCTCTTAAATATATAGTAGATTATATAGTACCTGGAGGTTCCAACCAAGATCAGGGTCCCACTGTGGTAGGCACTATACAAACGCACAGTGAAACACAATCCCTGGCTGTCTCAAAGTGTTTACAAGCCAAACAGGCAAGAGAAACAAAGGGACAGTTAGGCTTTGTCTACGCTGCACTCTAAACTTGAAATAAGATACGCAATTTGCGCTACACAAATTGCATACTTATTTCGAGTTTATTTTGAAATATCTCTTTATTTCGAAATTTGGTGCTGTGTAGACAGCACCAAATTTCAAAATAGCCTATTTCGAGACATCCGTTAACCCTCATGGAATGAGGGTTACCAGGATGCCAAAATAGTGTGCCCGTTATTTCGAAAAACATTTCAAAATAACGTGTGGCTTGTGAAGACGTGGGGGAGCTATTTCGGGATACCTCTGGTATCCCAAAATAACTTTGATGTGTAGACATACCCTTAGGGAGTGTTATTATCCAAATTTTGGAGATGGTTAACTGAGGGTCAGAGAGGTTAGGATGACTTACCCACAGTCACAGAGGAAGTCTGGGGCATAGCGGGGAATTAAATGCTGATCTCCTGAGTGCCATCACACTGCTTTAACCACAAAACCAGCCTTAGTCTTTAAATTCTTTGTCTTCCCCTCTCTACACATGTTCTTCAGGGTTCTCTCCATACTCTTTCCAGACAATCTCATCTGCTTCTGGGGTTTTATCTCCCCCTCTGTGGATAGCTTGCAACTGTCTGCGTAACCACAAACTCTATCACTCTGTCCAGTTTCACATTTCTAACTCTCTCCCTCAAATCTTCTTCTAATCTAAGGTATCTTGCCTTCATCTCACCTTTTTGTCAATTTATCCTTCATTTATGTTTTGCTCACTGGTGAAATACCATTACCAATATCTGAGTCACTTAGGCTACATCTACACTGCAAGTTTTTTGCGCAAAAACAACTGTTTTTGCGCAAAAACCTGCAGAGCATCCACACCTCAAATGCACTTTTGCGCAAGTAAATCAGCAGTAAAACGTCAGAACAGAGGGATTTTTCTGGTGTAGGTAAACCTCCTTTTACGAGGCATAACTCCTTTTTGCGCTACAGCTGTTGTGCAAAAAGGCATGTGTGGACTCTCTGCCAGGGTTTCTTGTGAAAGTGGAGCCTCTCCAAAAAAGCACAGCCTCTCCGAAAAAGCACTTCTTGCGTAAAAGCATCTATGCAGTGTGGACGCTCTCTTGTGCAAAAGCGCATTGCAAAAGCTATGCACTTTGAGGTGTGGACGTGCTTTCGCGCAAGAAGTTTTTGCTCAAGAACTCTTCCACAAAAGACTTCTTGTGCAAAAACCCTGTAGTGTAGATGTAGCCTCTGAGGGTATGTCTACATTACAGAGGAAGATTGAAGCTGTTGCTGTCAATCTTCCAGGGTTCGAATTAGCAGTCTAGTTAAGACAGCCAATTAGAAGTGAGAGGGGCACACCGGTAGATGCCAGTAACCCTACTTTCATGAGGAGTAAGGAAAGTTGAAGGAAGAGTGTTCTTCCTTCAACTTCCTGCAACGTAGACAGCGCCAAAAGCCAAGTTAAGCTACTTCAACTTCAATTACACAATTAACATAGCTTAAGTTGCGTATCTTAATTTGACCTTATCCTGTAAATAACCATTAGTTCCCGAGGTAATCTTTTTTACTGGACTCATGAAAAACACAGGGCCACATCCAGAGCTAATGTAAATAGGCATAGCTCCATTGACTTCAGTGGAACTACACCAATTTACACCATCTAAAGATTTTGTTCACTATTTTAAAACTCAGCTTTCAGGAATCACAGTCTCCTGTCAAAAGTTTCAGAGGGGTAGCCGAGTTAGTCTGTAACAGGAAAAACTTAAAAAACAACAAATAGTCTGGTAGCACTTTAAAGACTAACAAAACATGTAGATGGTATCATGAGCTTTCGTGGACACAGCCTCCTCTCAGTCAGTCAGTCAGTCAGTATCATTTTAGAAAGCTTGCCTTTTTGTTTTATTTGTAGCTAAGCCAATAAATGGATCATCTACAACTTTTTTATTTATTTTTATTATTTTCATTATCTACTGTACTAACATGACCATCACTTCCATCTTCTGCTTTGAAGACATAAACGACAAAAAAACAAACACTATACATTCTGGCAGGATCAATCATTGAAGCTTAATGAAACTATACAATCAGAATCATAGAACACTAGAACTGGAAGGGACCTCGAGAGGTCCAGTCCAATCCCCTGCCCTCATGGCAGGACCCAGTACCATCTAGACTATCCCTGATAGATGTCTATCTAACCTGCTCTTAAATATCTCCAGAGATGGAGATTCCACAACCTCCCTGGGCAACTTATTCCGGCGTTTAACCATCCTGACAATGAGGCAGTTTTTCCTAACGTCCAACCTAAACCTCCCTTGTTGCAGTTAAGTCCATTGCTTCTTCTCCTATCCTCAGAGGCTAAGGAGAACAATTTTTCTCCCTTCTCCTTGTGGCACTCTTTTAGATACCTGAAAAATACTATCATGTAATATTTGTAACCAGAAGAATGATTTGATCTTACTTTCTATAGATGTTTCAACTATTTAATCAGGGTTTAAATATCTCTGAATGAAGATATCATATATTATGGAACATTATGGGCATTTTAGGATCTGTAGTAATTTACATCAGCATTATTCTTATTTTATATTTCTGCTAGTCTGCCAACAGATAAATACATCCTGAAGCTTTGTGCACCCACCAGTATGTTGGGGGTATTTCACATTTGTGACAATAGCATTAATTTTAACGTTTGCACGCTCCCTTAAGTATCTACTTTTCTTCTGTTGTGCCTTCTTTTCTCTGGTATCTAGTCTGAAGCTGTTTTTTGTCCATTTATATTCCCGCCATGCCTCTTCAATTTTCTTGGATTCATTGCTGGTTCCACTATTGTCAACTCCTCTAGTTCACATGCATGGTCTGTCAGCTGGACAATATGAACTGACATCAGAAACGGTTTAGCTGCTATTCATTTATTTTGAATCCTTTCATGCCCAGTCATGTCCATGACAGATACTTCTTAGACAAACATTGAAGAGTTTTGAAGTGATGGTGTTTCCTATTTACTCCTCTGTTGTTGGACTTTTAATATATTATCCTCATTTGTATACTAGACACTGGCTGTAAGCTTACAATCAGATATACCAAAACTGATAGCAGGGAGCCTGTCAGTCTAGTGCTCACTATGTCCCTTCTCCATTGTGCATGCTCAGCAGGAGGAAACTATCTGATTTGAATACAGAGGGGACAACAGCTGGACATGGGATAGGGGAGGGAGGAAAAGGAGTAGACTGGGGCAAGGTAGCACCATCCTTAGGATTTTGGAGTCCCTACGCAGTACTATTAAAATGGTGCCCCTATCCCAATGGCAGACGATGATTTTCTAAGGGTGTGATTTTATAATCTTCAGCAACACACTACTGAAATCTTTTTAAAGCAAATTTTAAACTAAGGCCTTGTAGATTAAAACAGTAAATTCAGAAACTGACAATATGTACTTGGAGTAGGCAAATGCTTGTTAAATGGCTTCATTACCACTTAAATGGCACTTTCACAGGTTCAGTGTTCTGCTGCTAATAGGCCTGACAGGCTCTTTCACTTTTAAGTTAACAAAATCCTCTCCAAAAGAAGCAGAACCACTGAACAGGGATAGGAAGAGGCGGGTGAGTGAACACTAAAACTCAGTGGGGCCCCAAATGTTTGGGTGCCCTATGCTGCTGCATATTCTGTATATGAGTAAGGATGGCCCTGGGACAAGGAGCCAGATAAGACTGGGATTGGAGGTGGCTGACTCAGTGGCATGGGGAAGAGTAGGAATGGGAGATGGTTTAGAATGTCAGGCATGGTTGGAACTGGTTGGCAAGGAGGCCTGGACTGTGAACAAGTGTGGAAGAACAGGGCCAAAGGGAGAGGACAGCTCTGAGGAGGAGCTGGAATGTGACTGGAGAACTGAGGTGAGGTGGGGAGAGAGACCAGGACAAGGAACAAGGGTGGAGGAAAAGGTGGAGAGTGAGACAGCTTGGATGAGGAGCCCAGTGACAGAGAGTATGGGGGCCAGCAGGATGGCAGTGGTACAGAGGTAGAGATATACTAGATGAGGACCTGAGAAGAGGGACACTGGAACTGGCTAGGCAAGGAAAGAAAGACTGGATATCGGGAAAGGGAGAGGCTGTATGTGAAAAAAATAAGTATGTGGTCATGTAATTAAAAACTGTATCATAACACAGGAACCAAGGGGCCCAAAATTAAATATGCACAGGCAGTTGTGCATCTTCATTTCTGAATTTCTGAGTGGTTGCATTTACCCCCTTAATAACAATATTTTAATGTAGTCTTTTTGTGTAATATTTCATATATATAACAACACTAAATCCCCTTTGAAAATGGCTGATGCCTTTGAAACTTTTACCCACATTCTCTAACTACTCTCTCTGCAGTTCAACTAGTTGCATTTATCTAACTATGAGAACACAGATTCCAAAATACAAGAGGCAAGCTGATTCAAGAGTTCTTCCAGAGCAGTGGATATGAACTCAAGTTCTATTAGACATAATGGTCATAATTTCAAAGTCCCAGTAATTCTGATTATGGAAGGTCCTGAGACAGTCCATGACAGTCTTACCCCACCCTGGGAGAGCTTTTTCTTCCAAAGTACATTTGCCACTACTTTCTCTCCCCAAATAGATGCATTTTCTCAGCATATATGAAATCTTTTTAAATCCCTTCCCTTTGATTTGTAATCAAGCTTAGATCTAAAAACCAAATAGGATCTTAGTAGTTTTTGAAAACACCTTTCCATATTTTGATCACCTAGGAAGACTTCCTCTCTTGTAGGAATCAGAAAATGTTAGAATCCAGATTTGCTGTCAGAAGACATGAGCTTGAATGGCTTTCTTTTATATTTTTCTGCATAAATTAGATTCTCTTTAAAACTGAGTAACAAAAGTAAAGAAAGGTTGGGTTTTTAAGTGGTTTTTTATGTTTGTGAAAGGTGCCAAATTAACATGTTGGGAAGTGAAATTCGCCCTTTACTGGTAAAAAAAGGGATAGTTGCTGAAATACCAGTTTCCTGGAGAGGATAGTTCATCTGTTTTACATCAAAGCAGTTTCTTGGACTTTTAATTGACATTGCTAGCAAGGATGGCAGTGCCAAATGTGATGGTAATACCTTTCTACTTGCACCAGGACTGAAACAATCAGTCTATGTCACATGGCCATTACATAGCTTTCATTCACCACCAAATGGGGCTGGATTTGAACAACTGAATACAATAATGAATGCCCTAAGCCACTCATTCCTTTCCTGTTGGAGTCTTCATTCACTGTAGGTCTGATTGCTTCTTTGGCACTCTGGTTTTCAAATAGAAAGGAAATGACATAATAATGATTACTAGGACTTTGTCTGTGGATGGATATAGTTATCCTCAATACACTGAACTGAGGTATAGGGGTGTCACCTCATTTACCCATTACTGTGGAGTACTCTCATTGATTAGGGTTATTTTTGAGGGGCTTCAAAAAAACGACCATAGTGGGTCAGACCAAAGGTCCATCTCGCCCAGTAGCCTGTCTTCCAACAGTGGCCAGTGCCAGATGCCCCAGCGGGAGTGAACAGAACAGGGAATCATCACGTGATCCTTCTTCTGTTGTTCATTTCCAGCCCCTGACCAACAGAGGCCAGGGACACCATTCCTATCCATCCTGGTTAATAGCCACTGATGGACGTTCCCTCCATGAATTTATAGAGCTCTTTTTTGAACCCTGTTAAAGTCCTGGTCTTCACAACATCCTCTGGCAAGTTCCACAGGTTGTCTAGGCTCTGCATGAAGAAAATCTTCCTTTTGTTTGTTTTAAACCTGCTACCTATTAATTTCATTTGGTGACCCCTAGTTCTTAGATTGTGGGAACAAATAAATAACATTTTCTCCATACCTGTCATGATTTTATAGACTTCTATCATATTCCCCCTTAGTCTGCTCTTTTTTAAGCCCCCGTTCCAAACACCTAATAATTTTTGTTGCCCCTTTCTTGAACCTTTTCCAGTGTCAATATATGTTTTTTGAGATGAGGTGACCACATCTGTATGCAGTATTCAAGATGTGGGTGTACCATGGATTTATATAGAGGCCATAAGATTAATTAATCAGTAGGCTGGGTTGAATTGCACTTCCAAGCTGCCACTCTCATATGTCCCTAAGTTGAACATGTCCTTGTTCCCAATTTCATGTTACAGTTATTTGGTAGTAACCCACCTGATGAGTAAACTCCATAGGATTTTTGAGTGCTGCAGGGATCTTTAGCTTAGGTACAAGAAGCATTGCTGCCTCAGTCTAGCCTTTTGAATAATCCTACCCATTAGAACCAGGTGGCCAGCTTTACTCTCCTCACCCACCCGGTCAGCAGCTGCCAGTTTCTTTAGCATACAGTTACACTGGAGTCTATACCTGAAAATTCTCAAGACTTCCCTAGGCAGAGGGAAACAGCTCTCCCTGAGTGGACTGGTTAAGGGAGAAAATGTGCTTCCCCCTGGTGGAAGCTCAACAGGTGAACATAGCTCATCTAGACTTGGGGGAAGATTCTTCTGATCTCACTTTCAAAAAAATGAGGTTTACGCGGCTTTTCAAAAAAGGGGAGGAGTTGCCAAAAAAAAAATGCGTCTAGACTACTTTTACTTTCGAAAGCTCCGTTTTTGAAAGTGAGATCGGAAGAGATCGAATCTTCCCCGTAGTCTAGACATAGCTTAAGTGCTGGGAGAAGTCCTGAGCTCTCTCTCTTTTGCCCCAAAGCAGCAATTCATTTATTCTTTGGATGTATACACCTGGGAACTGGCTAACTCCCTAAGGATTAAGACTAAGCTATGATATGTACAGATGACCTTACTGATTCCTACTCCTGTGACCCTATGAATAAAAAAACATGTCATAAGAATCAGCACATAGCAGTGCATAATAAAGTGCAGATCTCAATAGTTTGCTTTGCCCGTTTTAAGAAAATGTCATTATAATTGAATTTAGACCTCTTTAAAATGAATGCTGTTTTCCCAGAAGTGTCAGACTCCTCTTGTCAAGATACTTTGCCAATTTCTCACTGTCCTCCTGCTGCATTATTCCCACCCCCCACAAAAAATATTTTTATTAAGGCAGTTAAAATGCAATTAATTATTAAAGGAACTATTTGCTCTAGACACTCAGACAGACACAATTGAAAGGGGTCCTAAGGAAAGGTGTACTGCGTTAAGACTCTAATCAGTATTATAAAAATCTTAAATGCACAGGAAATAGTTTTGTCATGAGAAAAATTGGGGCATTCAGTCTACTTTATGTTACAATGTAATTTGTCATGGGTAATCAGGTATTGTCAGCAGATATGCGTCCCAATGAAGCTTTTGGGAGGCTTCATTCATTTTTCATTGATGGAGTACTCCAGATTCTGAAAGCTGTTTGATCATCTCTGAGACATACTAAGTTTTCCATTCAACTGCAATGACCATATTAGGGTGTCAGCTCCTTGGGGCAGGGACCGTGACTTCTTGTATGTGAAAACAATCCTTAGCACCTTGTAGGCTCTAATGGAATTCAAAGAAGAACAGAAGAACAAGCTGGGGAGCACAATGGAGCAGTGTCAGGATCACTTCCTAGTAAAAGAAGCTAATTTATAGGAGCTGAGAGAAGCAGCCCTCACAGAGAGCATAAATGCAGCAGCTGGGAATAAGAGGCTTACTATGTAACCTGTTTATTTGAGGTCCACACAGCCATGGGAGGAGTTACTTGGCCATGAATGGGAGGAGTTACAAGGCCATGATTTTAACATGGTTGGAGCCCCAACCACACATACTCAGGGTAGTCTGCACATGGTCAGGATAGACCATACATGCATCTGACTCCCGCCCCCGCCACACACACATTGTTTGGAGAGAGGTAAGAGAGTGCAGTTCCAGCAGCAGATGGAGATGCAGGTCCTTAATTTTTCTCTAGGAGAAAGAACTTCATTTTGCTTCTCAACAAGAAGAACCCAGCAGACCAGAAGCATCCAGTTTCCCAGAGGCTGTCATCTGACAGCTAGCACTCCCCCAAAACACTCTGGGAAGGGGAGAAAGCTAGTCCACTCACACAACCACCAACCGGAGCTACAAGAGAAAGAGAAAAAAAGCCATTCAGGACAGCTTACCCCTCTTCCTAGGCTTCAGAGCCCAAGCTCCATCCCAAGCCACAAGATCTGTACAACTTTTTTTAGCGCCACAATGGAAACCCAACCAAGCTCTGAGACCCACTGCCACTGGTCGTGTAGATGTATCCATTAGGCAATCCAAACGGATATGTTATTAATCTGCTTGTGAATTTTGTTTCAAGCTTTTTCAGCACCAGTTAATTTAAAGTAAATTTGTTTTATGGTGTTATACAAATTCATGGTTGGAGAGAGGGTATATAGAATTAAAAATAAATCAGATTCAGTGGAGCTATTTTGGTTTACACCACTGGTGAATCTGGCTCTTTAAGGGCAAACTTTCAAAATTCTTTGGGTGCCTGAAGATTCAGATAGATGCCTAGTGGAATTTTCAAAAGCACTTAGGCCTCTAACTGACATTGGAATTTCTAATACCTTTAATAATCTCTTAGGGTATGTCTACACAGTCATGCATAGCTCGAAATAGCCTATTTTGGAATTTGGTGTTCTTTACACAGTGCCAAATTTCAAAATAGAGCACTATTCTGGCCTCTTCCTTATTCCTTGTGTAACAAGGTTAACAAGAAGCCAGAATAAGACGCCCATTATTTCAAATCTATTTTCAAAGAACAGGCATGCTGTTAATATGCACACACTATTTCGGGATAATGCATGTTATCCTGAAATAGTGCCGCTGTGTAGATGTATCCTGAGTGTTTATCCTTTGACGTATGGAAAACTTAACATACATACTGATTCAGTTAGTGGTCTTAATACTCTTCCTAGCAAGGCCCATAATGTTCTCAGGGTTGGGCAAGATTATGGTTGCCCATGGCATGTAGCCGGACATGCAGAATACCCAAAGCATATGACTTTTGATGAAGAAATTCCACCTTCAAGAATCCTTCCATTATCCTGTTGCTCTCAGTCTCCAATTAAAATGAAAAGAAACATGGAGAGAAAAGCCAAAACAGCTGTTTGAGGTGCTTCCTTGTATAACTGGGATGGCTCTCCTGCATTCTCTGACCCCCAAATTCCACGCAGCTGATGAATCCATTACAAATAAAGTGAAACTTTTTCCAACTTCAATGGGTGAGATAATTCTGACATACAACTAAAATGCATTTATTTCAATTTCTTATTTAACAAGGTGCACAGCTGGTGTTACAAGGTAAATAGAAGTGGTTAATCACGCGTGAATTTTAGGCATTTTCCTATGCCCATAGTGGAATTTAATCATACTTTTACTGCATGGATTTCTGTAAAATGAGTTGTATTTCAATGATATTTTTCAGTCAATCAATCCAAAGAGCTTTGCAAATCATTTCATTTAAAATCATGAAAATCTGCCCATTTCCACATTCCTCATGCAATAAATGCTTTTGGACCTGAATCATGGTACTCAGCATTCATACTCATGCATAACTCAACCTCTCTGCACCTTGAATTATTTCATTTTAGTGGATACCATCTGTTTCTTGTGCCTAAACCAATTTGTATTCCATTTCAAAAGTTGTCCACTGTACTCTGCTTCCTGACCTTACAAAGCAATCTCCTGTGCAGTCAGTAACAAATATTTGCCTGAAATCTGGATGAATTATGTCAACAATTTCATCTTTATCAATTCAGTAAGGCACTGAAAGAACCCTAGTTCGTTTTGTCATATATGATTTTCCTTTAACAGATCCATGCAGGCTGCCCCTTACTAAATCACTTTTCTAACTGAATTGTAATCTTGTCCCTTATAAATGTCTCCATTATCTTTCTATTAAAGTCAGACTTACAAGTCTGTCTTTCCATGGATCCTCCCAATGTTTCTTTATGACAGCTGCAGTAGTTATTCACTGGTCAAGTGTGATTTATATAAATATTACTGATGTGCTACCTAAAGAAATAAATAATTATAAACCTAGGAAAATCTACGCCAGATGTTCAATAACAGCTAAAAACATTCATTGTGATGAGTGGGACTGAGGATTCCTTTATAGCTGGCAGTTTGTGGCACTGATGGATCAGGGCATAGCCATCCTCAGTATGGTCAAATAATTTCACTGTATAAGATTTTATATAGCTGTAGCTAAAATTCAGTGAACTGATTCAGAGGACTCAGTATAAACTACAGCAATAACTTAAGATACCAAATCAATTTGGGGGGCCGAAGAACATAGGAAGAAGCAAGATGCTTGCTCATGTCATCTTCCTTCATAGATGTGACTTTAACTGGGACTGTAAATCCAAAGCAATCAGAATGCTGGAGAATAAGGCTTTATCATGTGTGATTTAAGACTATTCTGAAAATCAGTCAGGATTTGAGTATGCCAACTCTAAAATGTAATTGCAGTGAGATAAGAATCCCTCCACAAAGTTAGGAGGATATTTGTGAGAAGAATAAAAATAAATTTGATTTCCTAAAAGGTTATTTTTGAAGAGTGTTAGGCAAGAAAGCACTTGTAAAAAGAAGAAGCAGATCAAGAGACCTATGAGGAGTGAGGAGGAACGTTTATGTGTGTCCATGACTTGAGGATGATCTCCTTCATCTATTTGTGAATGTCGCTGTATTCAGCTTCCATTATGTTATCAATCTAATTAGGCTGGAAGACTTTCAGAGCAGAGACTTGCATTGTCTTTGTACTTGTCTATGAAGTGCTGAATGCTCAAAGGGAGAGGAGAGACAATGCTCTGCTTGGAGGAGAGAACATCCTGGTTGGAAGTCTTGTTTGAAGTCTCCTATTTTGTGGTAATCTCTGTGGAACTTGCATTCCTATGAATAATACAGAACACTGTCTCTTCTCAGAATGAAACAAATTTTACACAAATCATGGCCAATCTTCCCAGCAGCTCTGGGGAAATCACTCCCACATCTACTTACATCAGTGAATGTTGAAGATAAACTGACTCCCAACGTTTTAGATTCGACTGGTGGTTTTCATATCATAAAATTGTTGGTACTGATTAAGTTCCATATTTAAGTTCTTTTTATGTGAAATCTTGACCCTGTTGAAGTTGATGAAAACTTTGCTGTTGATTTTCAATGGAGCTAGGATTTCACCCTCTCTTATAAAGTTTTTATGAAAGTACTGTCATTTTGTGGTGTAGACAGGAAGATGTGTGGTTACTACAGAGGTCAGATTTCTTTAGTGATAACCCAGCAGAGACACAAGAATCATTATCTTTGGTATAGTGAGACCTACAATAACCACCATGTAAGTGCTTTTCAGCACATCTTCCTCTTTTAAATTCGCAAACACTGTTAATACTGAAAAGGCCAAATGAAGTCAAAACATAAAAGCTTAAATGAGGATAAGACAGTTAACTTGAACCTCTGAGCCTGCTGGAAGGCTCATATTGCCTCATATTCAACTGGCCGTGCATGAGTCTACTGTGTTTAACTCTTAACTTTCGGTTTAGCCTTTCTTTTTTTTTACTCTGGACTGCCTCATTTCCTTTTGGCTTGATCTACATTAGGCATTTAGACCAAATTTAGCTGCAATAAGTCGATTTTCTAAACAATGAGTCTACACCACCAAGCCTGCAATGTTGATGTTAAGGGCCATTAAAGTCAATGTCTGTACTCCTGCTTTTCATGAGGAGTAATGGCAAATTTGGCCTTGCATGGTCAACTTTAGGGTAATGCAGATACAGCTCTGTGAAAGTTGATGTTCTTGGCCTCCAGGATGTATCCCACAGTGCCCCAATTTGACCATTCTGACCAGCACTTTCAACTCTGCTGATCTCCAGATGCACAGGAAAAGTCCCAGGAAAATTTGAATTTCATTTCCTGTTTGGCCAGTGTGGTGAGCAGACCTCACAACTGAGGCAGCACATCTGACCATGAATGCTCAGGGTTGCAAACACGCTCCAGCCTGGAGCATGCCGAAGATCCTAGACCCGACTGCTGTGTGGGAACAGGAATCTGTTCTCGCAGAACTTTGAAGCAGCAAAAGAAACGCTGATATCTATACCAGGATCACACAGGACATGGTGGGAAAATGATATGCCAGGGATGCCCAGCAGTGCTGCGTGAAAATAAAGGAGCATGGGCAGGCATAGCAGAAGATAAAGGAGACAAACAGACAGTCTGCGTCATCACTGCAAACATGCTGCTTCTATGAGCAGCTGCATGGGATTCTAGGGGAACCTACCAGTGTCCCAACCCAGTCCATGGTTTCCTCCCAAGACAACACTCTTCAGGCAAAGGCAACAACCTTGGGCAACAGCAGGGAGGGCATTTGTTATACTTGAAAGAATTACATGGGATCCTTTTCAGAGGGATAAGGCAAAAGGCCACATTTATTGATAATGTAACATTATTCTGTAATATGCATACCGTCTACTGTACCCACATACTTACTCATACACCACCATCTTGTCATTGTTTATAATTACCAGTCTGTGCTCACATTTACTCACTGGCCAGATGAGTTAAATGTGAGGGAAAGAGAGGAGTGAGGCTTCTTTCGGTTCAGATCCGTGCTCCAAGCTTTGACAAAATGAGACCCAAGGATTCATGCAAGACATCCCATCTTTTATATGACTTTGCTTCCATTCAGGTCTACACATTTGGCTCTTTTATCTCCTTAATTACTCACAATCAGTTCTTGTAACACCTGTTTATCTGGAAGTTGTTTTTCATTGTCATCTAGTATCAGTAGTTGGTGCCTCCTTGGTGTCACTTCAAACTGCATTATTTGTCTTGGTTGGGGTGCTTGCTTTGAACTTGAAGGCTGTCTATCAGTCCTGCAACTCTCTTCTTTTACAAAGTGCCCATTTGAAGGAGTCTCCAGTTCCTCCTTTGGCCATCTAAATGCTGAGATAGCCTTCAAGTTTTTATCTCTCTTCAAACCTCCACATGCCTCATTCATTCACACCCCCCCAAGAAAAACTACTACCCACCCACTGCATGAGTAGCGGTGATTTAAAGGGCCCAACAGACATGCCTCACACTACTGCTTGCTGTCTACAAACATCTGTCTGCTTCTGAGAATGAAAGGCATTGTATTTGTTTGTGGATTGTTACATGGCTTGCAAACCTACCCAGATTGTCACCAAAAATATTTGTTTTCTAAACAGATGCACAACATGCTGTTATTCTTTGCAGCAAGATAACTTGTACTAAGAGAGAGTGTACATGCATGGATTTGTTTACTGTGATTTTTTTCACAGTAAGTTAAACTGTTATGGTTTTGACAATTTTAACATCAAAATAGATCGTTTGGAAAAAACCCCAAAAACAAAAAAACAAAAAACAAAACAAATATGTGAAAAGAATCCTGAAGGAAAAAACTTCAATATGGGACCAACTGTTTCAATTAAATCACTTTTTATGCACCAAAACTATAACAGTGCCTTCTTAAAGTAACATACTTCATTTTACAAAGTATATTGGGAATCACAGAACTGTCCCCAGAATGGGCCAAACAATAAGGTTGAGAAGTCATACACAGCACACATAATTGATTTAAAATGCAACCTGTTACTCACCCCACTCAACATATATACAGTAATTTAGGCCACACTCTTATTAATATTGAACAACTCTAACTCTGTAACAAGTCCAAGTGAAGAAGTAAGTGGAATGACTTTCAGGTAAAATAAGTATAAGGGTGTAGAATCTGACTTCTTGTTTCTTTGAAACCTATTATATGATAATAAAGTATGGACCCCATGCAGGCATGAAACAGAGAGCCACTGAAATTTCAGAAGACCACTAAAGAACAGTTCTGTATATACACTGCATGATTTCTCAGCTTGTGAGAGATATGCCCAACTATAGTATTTGATTACTCACAGGGTGTATCATAGCCCATCAATCCCCAAAAATGCATAGCCAAACTTACCAAAATTCCCTAATTGTCTCTCAGCAGGGCTCACCCTTTATCATTGTTGTAGCGCTACCCTCTCACAAATAGATTCCCAAATTGATTTTGATTTGCAGTTCTGGAGATCAGATTGATTTATAATATCTGGAAAGGGACCAAATGCAGAAGTTTCATTTCAATATGATCAGAAATTCCATTTCTGAAAAAGGTTGATGATACTGACAAAGATTTAAAAACAGCTACTAAGATCCAATGTTGAACTTTTGGATACAAACACAAATTGTAAAATTGGAAGGAAACATTTATTAGCTACTTGAAAATAGATACCTCAATAATTGTACAGAAACAACTAAGTGTTGTGGAACTTGGCTTCTGCATATCGACTACTGAGATTTGGAATAAAATGTCATTGTTAAATCAGAAAAACTGTGTACAATAACAGTTGTAAACGTAAGTATTTGTACAACATATTTTGCTAACTGTATGGACACCATATACTCCATAGGGCCCAATTATTCTCCCACAGAGATTGACTGGAAATTTGCAATTGGTTTGCATGGACACAGGATGGGACTCCAAATGAAATGTTCTGTGGTTAACAACATCTTTCATTAACAAGCACCAGTGGATTTCAGATGGACAAGGACTGCAAGGATCCTGTTGTACAAACTGAAAGAATCTTGATTGAGTCAGAGAATTCCAAATATATCCACTGCCTCACGTATGTACTGTTGACCACTGTGCTACATGGAGGTCTACACTTTATTGTTTTGACTTGTCAATCTGTGTCAATTCCCATAACGAGTCCCTCCAGCACATCACCGACAAGTCTCCTAACCTTACCTTCAAGGTCCTTCTCAACTTAACTCCTCCGTGCTCATATGCTATCACATCACCTCCACCTCTTTCATTCTGCTAATGTTAGCCTCTGTTCCCCCATTTAACAGAAACACCTTTATGCTTACTTCCATGCCACCCATCATGCATGGGACAACCTCCCCAAACTTGTCTTGTAAACCTACTGTCCTAGACTCTTTCAAATCTCCCCTCAAGGTATTTTTATCATGATGCCTGTGGGAAGCTTCCAACTGATAACAATTAGATGGTCTTATATCTGTTTTAAAAAATATTTTGTAATCTATAGGTGAAAAAATTGACTTGGCTCTATCTAGGAGTGCATGTAGCTAGTCTAGAGAACCACATAATTCGCTGTTACAAGAGATGGAGGACAAGAATAACTTATGTTAATTACACTCACTTGTCACATCTGGCCTTAAGTTTTATGTTTCTCAGGGCAAGTGCTTGCTTTTAAAATATGTTTGTACAAAAGCCCGCCCCCTGCCCTCCAGGGCCATGGGTGCTTCTGAAAGTAATAAGTAACTTTCACCAATGTCAGGTTTAAACTACAAACACAGTAGTCTGATTTCTATGACAGTATCAATTCCAGAGACCTCTATTTCCCCAAATTTGCTATTTACTGCTGTCTATTTCTTAACTCAGGAAAATTTCAAAGGGAATTTAGGTTGTGATTTTCAGAGCTAAGAGATTTAACTGTTCAGGTTGCATGGAAATTAATAAGCAGTGAAATTACTTGCCAGTCAAAACAATAGGTTTTTTAGGGCTGGATTTTGCTTCCCTTCAACTCAGTGGTAAAACATACATTGGCTTCATTGTGGGATCAAGAACTTAAAGCCCAGATCCTCACAAGTATTTGCGGTTCAAGGCCTTTGGTGCAGAGACTGTCTTCATCCTGCAACTTAGGCAGCACCAAACACATTGGTAGCACTTACACACAGTAATAATTATACTGTTTCCACAGTCTGAATAATGCTGATGCAGGTGCCCTGAGGAAATAAACATTTCAGAAAACATTTCAGCATTTCTTTCTTCATACAAGTGACAATTTAGTTCACTAAATTAGCATTGTTTAGTTCACTATAAAAACAAACTTAGGGTAATTGGAGCTAAGGTGTGTTTCCCAGCTCTAGGAAACAAACTCATCTAGCTGTCATGGAGGTAGTATACTCAGGAGAGATGTGCGCCATGTAAATGTGGAGTAATACACCCTGCTGGCTGAAACCTTGAGGGCCCAGGTCTATAAGGTCCAGATCCGCACCCTGATCATAGGAGCCTAGGGCGCATGGGATCCTAACAATGAGCCACTGTTGAGAGCATGCAGAGTCACATGGCTTGTGAGGCAGCTCATGGTGTCCAATATCATCAGATGGTCCAGAGACATTTACATGGAGCACATCACAGGACCCTGACAGTACCAGGATGCATGAACAAGACTGCCAATAAGGGAAACAGTCAGGGAAATAATCCAATTCCTTCCTTGACAGATGGCATCTTTCTACAGAAAGACCCACCAGACACCGACAAACCAAGGACAAACGGCATCCAGGTACATTTCTGCCTTACTTATGATAACTCTGACTCTATACTCTATGGGTGGTGTACACTTATTCTCTACCATTTAAAAACTTATTCTCTGCATGCTGTCACATCTGTATTGGGATAATGCTTGTTATGTATCATATGTACCCCGTGAACTTTGTAACCAACTCTTGGAATTTTTCATAACCCAAGCTTGACCCCAGATATATAGTGCCTTCCTTTTATCCTGTGTAATGTGAACTTGTGTAATGTGAGCTCAACATTAGCTTTCATAACAGAGTACAGTTGCAGCAGCATGGACAGCAGGCTTAACTAGCCACTCTGAGAATTACCTGTCCAAACCCACAGGCACATATCTGGGCAGCTAGCCTGTCCCACCATTCATACTGCCACAGCTGCCATCTGTTTTTAGCATGCTAGCTTGATGAGTGCAAGTGCAAATATGTCTTCTTGAGCCAATCACAAATCCCATGCTAAATATAGACAGACCCTGAGTTTTCTTGTTTTGCTCTTCATGGCAAGCAGAACTCAATGGGGTTTTTTTTGTTTGTGTTTGTTTTTGCTGATTCTGTGCATTGGCTTTCTGATCTACAAGTGGACACAGCTCCTGTTTGAGTTGTACCTGTCATGTGAACTGGGATGTGAAAAGGCTTCATAAATATTTTTCTGTGATGTGGATGCCCTGGGTTTTTCATTGTGTGTAGCTTTATGCTTGCACACAGGTAAAACCTTAGGCATCAAGGGAATTTTTACTTTGAAAAAACATAGGTGCCAAGGGAGTTTAGGTGTCTACAGTGCTTAGTGGGAGCTTTGTTGATCACAGACAGGGATTTAGATCCCTAAAGTTAAATTGAGGCACCAAGGAACTTTGTGGCTCTTCCTACTCCTGCCCAAGGGACTTGCCCAAGGTTGCACAAGTAGTATGGGGCAGGTTAGGGAATTGAAATCAGTTAGTGCCTTAACTACTGAATTCTGTGGGAACTTTTAGGGCATGTCTACACTGTGGGCTAAAGTCGAGTTAAGCTACGCAACTTCAGCTATGTTAATTGCATAGCTGAAGTTGAAGGAGCTTAACTCAGCTTTTGGCATTATCCATACTGCAGGAAGTCCAAGGAAGACCACTCTTCCTTCGACTTCCCTTAGTCGTCATGAATTGAGGTTTACAGAAGTTGGGGTAAGAAGCCTGTTATTTTGAAACAATGGGCTTACTGTGTACACGCACACTCTGCTATTTTGAAATAATGTGAGTTATTTTGAAATAAGCGTGCAGTGTAGACATAGCCTTACTGAGCTTACATCTGTACCACCACTGAAGCCACAATTTTCTATACCAAAGTTAACTATTTGCCTTACCCAGGTTTCAAAATTTTGGTACAAAAGAACCTTCAATTATTCATATAACCACCAGAGGGAGCTCATAGTGTCCGATGAATGTAAAAGGGCCACTGAAACTGGCAGAGAAAACCAGATTTAAAGACAGCGATTAACAGTATCACTTTTTTGCAATTTACCTAAGGCCACCGCTACTTTTAGTCACCATTACTTATTTCTGTTCCTTTCTATATTTGGCTTTCTATAGTTTTTGCAGTTAGTAAGTATGAATTTTGTGGCAGTTTATCTTAGAAATCTTAGATTTCACAAATTCTAGGCTGGGCAAGACTGAAGACAAACTGAGTGTATGAAGCAGTTTGCTCTGGAGCCGGTGGGCCTGGTCAATGTATGTTGGCATTTTCATTCCATTTATCCCAAACTACACAATGTACTGATCCACATTTAACGAGCATTTCCCATGGCCAGATCAAGCAAAACAAGCTCTTTGGGTGACTATATGTAATTGAGTCCCTGCATGACAGGAGTCAGGGCTCAATTCTCATTTACAGTAAGGCCCCTTTTACTAATATCTGAGGCTGGTGTAAAGAGGCCTCAGTGTAAACAAGATTCTGTCCTTCAAATGTGTCACCTCCCCCATCCTGCCTGCCCTAGATCATGGCAGGTAAGGCTGAGGCATTCACTTCCCATGAGTCTTATGGAGAATAGGGAACATGCCTAGAACTGCTTCCTGTGTTTCTGGGGGAGATCTGGGGAACTGTGGAGGGAGGTTTCCTGTTGAACAGAAGGTCGTAAGGAACTTGCAATGTGCTCCAGCCAGGGCCCTAATCCAGGGAAGTCATCTCAGTTCCTTGGGGGCTGGTAAACATCCTCACTGAACTCTCAGAACCAGGCTGTACTCTGTATCACATGGCAAGAGAGCATGAGCCAAACCCATCTCCACTGGTGGGCAGGATCTTAATGAGCATAGTGCTCCCTGTGGTTGCAGCTTGTTCAGCACCAGGGGGATCTGCTCTGACGTTGTCTAAGGGGTACCATCCCTGTGCACTTGCTACTCATTTGTTTCCTGTTTGAATCAGCTCATTTAATTTTGCTGACAACTTTGTGTTAAGATAAGGCCCCGTGGGTAATAACAAACTAAAATTAAGCTTCAAACAAATTATCTTTTAGGATTTAGAAGAATCTTATCTAGTTAGGGATTAAGCCACACTGCTTGTTTTAGGGCTTTAGCAGGCTGGAGCGGATTTGCAAAAGGAAACATTTTTCAGTATGGTGCACATCCATAATGCACAATGACTGAGGCTATGTGCCTAATTCTCTGACTGCTAAAAAACCGCACAAAAGCCACCTACACTTCTAAAGTACAGCTTGAACTGATTACAGACCCAATACAGCTGCTACACGTCATTAGCTGTTACTGTCAAAGCCACAATCTCATTGTGATTAACACATTTCTTCTCTGCTAGCTGCATCTTTGCTGATCAGTACAATGCTTAAACTACTTGGTGAGCTTAGTGCTCCCCCTTATGCAAGTGAGAAACTAGCCACAGCACCCATTTGGAGGTAGGGAATGATATTTTCTTACATATTTCTCCAATACAAAGAGAACTCCACTAGATATTCCTCTTGAGCAAGGTTGTGAGAGAGAAGGAGCAGCAGCATTCCTGTGTGTGGGGGCAGAGGGGGAGGGGGCGGTCCCCTAGCAAAATAATAGGAATCTAGCCCAGAGCTGCTAGAAAGGGAAGAAACCTATGGGCTGCGTCTAGACTGGCATGAATTTGCGCAAATGCTTTTAACGGAAAAGTTTTCCGTTAAAAGTATTTGTGCAAGAGAGCGTCTAGATTGGCACAGACGCTTTTGCGCAAAAGCACTTTTTGCACAAAAGCGTCCGTGGCCAATCTAGATGCGCTTTTGCGCAAGAAAGCCCCGATCGCCATTTTAGCCATCGGGGCTTTTTTGCGCAAAACAAATCTGAGCTGTCTACACTGGCCCTTTTGCGCAAAAGGACTTTTGCCCGAATGGAAGCGTCAAAGTATTTGCACAAGAAGCACTGATTTCTTACATTAGAACGTCAGTGCTCTTGCGCAAATTCAAGCGGCCAGCGTAGACAGCTGGCAAGTTTTTGCGCAAAAGCAGGTGCCTTTGCGGAAAATCTGGCCAGTCTAGACACAGCCATGAAGAAATGTGTTGACCTAAAAGGGCTCGCAGTTAATGGGCTAAAATGCGGCTAGTCTAAAGCACTGACTAAATCCTGTGGGCCTGCTTCATTTCCTTCTTTGAATAGTACTTACCCAGGTATGGCGCATGGGGCTACTTGTGTAAGTAGTCAGGAATGGTGGCAGAATAGAGTTCCAAAGCAATACTTTGAATTGGCCAGCAATTAGTGTCTATATCTGAAAACAAGGGCAAGCAAGGAATAAGAAGGTCTCCCAAACTGTCTTGTTCCCACTCACCTGGGTTTTTACCAGTGGTGTCTGTGAATCCACTTAAGGCAAACACTACACTGCAAAGTGCAAACAGAGATGTTGTTGCAGCACAGGTTGGCATAACCACACTAGCTTTGTTCTCTCTAGCCTGCCTTAAAAAAAAGCAGTGAAAGAGTGGCAACATGAGCTTCTGGGTGGACTATACTGGCTCTCTAGGGACCTCAGATATATCCTTGCTGACCTGAATAATGAAAGACCAGGGATATGACCTGAACAGTTGTTTGGTGTGCAGAGCACATATTTGGTGTGACTTCTTCTTTCTACCCATCTTAAATTTCCACTTTTTTTCCCTGTACTGTTATGACAATAATTTCTTATGTTTGATTGCAATGAATATCACTGGAGAAAATCCTAATGTGTATATAGAGGGATTTCAATTAATTTTCATGGGAAGAAATGCAAATATTTTGGTGGTAAACATCAAAAGACAAAATAAATTTTCTCTTGTAAAATACGTGAATACAAACAAGTGCTATGTAGTCAGTTTATGAAGCTGGGAGTTATTCTGCTATTTCTGTAGGTTGTAAATAGCAGTATGTTCCCCATAACCTTGCAGGTTATTGAAAAGCGCTTAAGTTTGCTTTGCTTTTGTCTTTTGCCATAACCCTGGATATTGCGTTTCACTGCACCTGCAGAAACAGATCTCATTTTATGTGTGTGCTTGATAAAACATTAACAGCTTTGAATGTGCATAAAAGCATGTGTTAGGAAAGAGAAGGAGAAGCAGTAACAAAGGCAGGGAGAGAAAACTATTTATGAAACCTTTTATCTCCCTGATTTTTGTAGTGTTGTAAGCAAGGATGCATCATCCAACATTGAATGTTTCTAAACAATTTAACAAGAGGATTTTCAGGTTTTGGTTTTATTTGATGCCAGAGACTAAGCTTAAGCAGCAACACAGTCCCCAACCAAACTATGAGCCCTTCTCAAGGAATGAGTAATGCACTAGCTGGTCAGCACTGGGAGGATGTGTAGTCTTTTGTATAGTCTGGTATACAATAGTAGGTACACAAGTTTGTCTATGTAACACCCTTGATGGGGGGTGGCATCAGCAAAAACAAAAGCACAAAAGGTACCATTTAGACCATCTGCCTCCTCCTTAGTACCCAAATTCAGCTCACAGTGGGTACATCTACACTGCAGGGTAAAAGTCGAACTAAGATACACAACTTCAGCTATGTCAATTGTGTAGCTGAAGTAAAAATAGCTTAATTTGGCTTTTGACGCTGTCTACACAGCAGGAAGTCAAAGGAAGAACACTCTTCCTTCGGCTTCCCTTACTCCTTGTGAAACGAGGGTTACAGGAGTTGGAGTAAGAAGTCTTCCATCTCAACATTATTTTGAAATAATGGCTTGCTGTGTACATGTGCACTATGTTATTTTGAAATAACGTCAGTTATTCTGAAATAATTTTGCTATGTAGATGTACCCAGAGAGAAAGGAATGCCTTTAGCAGAAGTGTATCAGGTCCGCTGCCAAATCAGCCTTTATGCCTAATGTTATTTTGAAATCTGTGCTTATTAAACAAGTGATTTTGGCACCATGAAAGATATGAAAGTAACATTAGTTTCATATTTAGGTGAGAAAATGAGCAGCACTAAGTGATCACAGAATGGCTGACTTTTTATATGCACCATGTTACCTTTTTATATTGCAAATATTACTTACTTTTGGTGTGTGTTCTGGGACTTTGACACTACCTTTGACCCATTGATTTCTAGTATCTCTCTATTCCTCACCACATAGGTTTTGAATCTAATAATGGCTGAACAGAACAGGAGCTAATAGAGGCAATGAGTACTTGGGCACAGTAAGGGCATGTCTACACAGCAGGGCTAAAATCGGAATAAGCTACGCAACTTGAGCTACGTCAATTGCGTAGCTTAAGTTAAAATAGCTTGTTTCAGCTTTTGGCGCTGTCTACACAGCAGGAAGTCAAAGGGAGAGTGTTCTTCCTTGAAATGAGGGTTACAGGTGTTGTAGTAAGAAGTCGTCCAGCTTGACATTATTTTGAAATAAATGCTGGCAGAGTAGATGTGCACTATTATTCCAAAATAATGCTGTTGTGTAGACATAGCTGAAGGGAACTCAGAGTAGTACAGAGAAGAAAAGAGAGAGAGACAAAGAGAGCAGAGGAAAAGAAGAAAGAACAATAAGATGGTTGGAAACCTTTTATGAAGTTTCTGGGAAAATCCAATTAATCCTGAATGAAGGCTTGCTTCTTGCATGAATATTCAATATTTCTCATTATGAGGATTTCTTGAGTTTCACCTCACACAATGATCTTCATATGAAAAGTTGCTTAAGATCAGCTTCTTTCCTTTTTCAGTCTCAGTCCAGAATAAGATTACAAACCTCCAAAGGTCCGAAGGCCTGGGATTGGCCCAAACAATTTTTCTTAAACATTATGTAGTTGTTTCGGTCTGCACATTGATTTATTTGAACGCCCCCAGCAACTCCTCATGTTTCTGTCAGAGAGAGATCATTACTATTACTGTATGGGGAAAATGGCACCAGGATCTGTGGCCCAAATCATTTTAGGGTTCACAGCTTAACGTGTTAATCTTCACTTTAAAAATCAGCTACTATCCAGTACTAATTATGGAGCACAGATTTAATATGTTCTTGATGAGAAATACTGCTTAATACTAGCCCACTGCATTAGGTACAAGCTGCAATTTCCAAATCCTATGAAGAGGAAACGCTCTATATGGTAATCCAAGTTTCAGACACTTAGCCGAGTTGTATTAGTAAGATGGAATATTTGGGCCCAAAAAATTAAAAGGTGTTAACATGACCCTTTCATTGTCCATTATTAAACAGCATTAAACAAGGGTCAGGGTTTTGTTTACAGAGACTTCAGCCTGCTTGGTACCATGGTAAACACCATTAAAAGCCTTTCTAACTTTTTATGAAAGATACACCTTCCAACTCCCTTGTCCTACCACACACACACCCCTCACTTGACCACTTATTAGACTGTAATAACTGTTCTTTTAGGGGAGGAGAGAAGTGGGTTGAGACAGGCTAAAGCTATTATTGCAGAAGTCCAATCCCATTTCCTTATAGACAACACAAGACAAACACACACAAGAGAGAAAAGACCAGCAAAGACAGAATATGTAGCTTCTGTTTCAGGTGTAGACTCTGGTGCTTAATTTGTGCCAAGTCTTGTCAGGGTTGAGCCCTGACACCTCTAGGCTTGGCAGTTCATAGCCCCAGCACCTGTGGGTTTCCTACATCAGGTATGAATGTAAAAAAAAAATTGCTTAAGCCCTAGTCCCTTGCAGATTAAACCCTCATTTGCAGCCTTACCGTTAGAAATCACAGAGGCATTAGCAACTGTGAGACCTGGCAACTTGAACCAGAATCAGGCTGGTTAGATCATTGCTTTCTAGTCACAAGCCTACAGAGCAGCAAAATATAGTCATGGCTGGTTAAACAGAAGGCAAAAGGGTAGGGATAGGAAAGGAACAAATAAAACAGAGAGCGGGTGGGGGAAGAAAACGACATACAAAGGGTGTGTGTGACATCTCATGTCCCAGATGGTGGTTGGGATTTAGCTGCGGCTGGTCAGGAGGAGGTGACAATGTCAGCTGGGTTCTTCTGTCTGGTCTGGTCAGAACTTCTCTTGGGATCAAGACAAGGAAACAATTAATTGCAGTCTTCTACAACAGCCCTTAACATATTTGAAGCATGTTATCAAATTCCTCTTCAGTCTTCTTTTCCTAAGAATAAACATACCCAGTTTTTTTAAACTTTTCCTTATAGGCCATGTCTTCTAAATATGTTATTTTTATTGTTCTCCTCTGGACTCTTCCCTACTTGTCCTTACCCATAGCCAGAATATGCAGCTGTGCAGGGCACCTGGAAATTTGGGGCACCACTGGGTCTTACTGTCCACCCGTCTGCCACTTCTCCTATCCCTGGTCTCTGGCTCTGCTTCCCCCACGAGGATCTAGTTACCTTAAATCTGAAAAAGCCTGCCAGATCTATTAGCAGAACACTGGACCTGTGAAAACGTTCTAAGACTCCTTTAATTTTATCAGTGGGTCTTTTTATCTGGGCTAATGCAATTTTTCTCATCAACGTTTGTTGTAATAAGTTACAGCGACCTTTTTATGAACTTTCACTCACTTCTTACATTAGAGCTCACCATTGGGCTACATTTGTAGGCCCAATTATTATGATAACCCTCATTTATGTCCCATCAACCTTTGCACACATCACTTCACCACCCTAGCAGGAGCAGAAAGGATGGATATGTAAGGCTTGCTCTCACTAGCGTACAGATGCCATTGCAGCCCATGCTTCCTCCAGGCTGCTTTCCATTAAACATGCAAAGTCTGGAGCCATATACTTAACCAATAATGGATGGTAAATACTTTATTAACCACTGACCTTGCATTTACCAGAATGAATTAGAGAAATAATTGCAAGAGAACTCCTGCAGCTGGAGGATGATTCAACCCTTGATAGGACTGCTGAGTTAGTTAAAAGAATTGAAAAAGCCATTCAAGTTAGAAAATCATCACTTCTCACACAATGCAGCACTAATGTGCCAGCAGGAAATAGAAATGACATTCAGAAGGGGAAAAGGCCACAATCGCAAATGAACAGAAATGCAGACTGCATTACCAAAAAGCAAAATGCACCTTTTTCTTTTCTTCTTGCATGGTGATGTCAATCTTCCCCAAATGCCCTTCAAAAATGCAAAATGCATACAATGGACTGAAAAGGGCGTTTTGCTAAAGTGTGCAGATCCTGTACAGATTAATTAAGCATCAGTTAGAGACTCTGAAGAGGAAAGCGACTTGGATTTTGTTTTCTCTGCCCACAGGAATGAGCAGAGACTCTATATGCACTGTAATTAGCAACTATGAAGCAAAAATATTTAATAGTTTCAATCTGCACATTCTATCATTCCCAAACCTTCTATCAGCTGTATTTAAAAGTAAATAATGGCTCCTGTCACAGGGGTCATTCACTGCTAGGGTGCCTCTTCTTGGCTGCTCAGGGTATTAGCTCCTTCCCAGTTTGACACTCCATTCTGTCACTCATTTGTATGGCCCATAGCCTTTCTATGCTACTTGGGCTGTTCATTCTTCCAAAGTATACGTGTGCATGTCTGGGGGTGGGGAGGAGGTGGTGGAGGAAAATCAAAGTCTCTCCGGACAAACCAAATCAGGTTGCCTTCCCTTTCTTTGCCCTGACTCTGCCACTTGCCCAGTGGAAATAGAGGAACCCTACCTACTACTCTAGATTACAGCCCAGGGAACCTAACCTGTAGTCAGGTCTGCACTGTCCCAAACATCACTGCTTTTCTCTGGGCTGCTTCCTTCTTTGTCTCAGTCAGGCTCCTTCTCCACCCTCCTCTGGACCAGTATCTAAGCCTAAGGGCTTCTCCCCCGGTTTCTTCTTTTTCCTCTCTGAGCATAGAGAGTAACTACAGGCCTTCTGTTCTCAGCTTCCTAGCTTTGCAACAGCTCTGTCTGCATCTACTCAGCTAAGATTTAGCTCCTATTAGCATTTGTATACACAACCTAATTCTCCCCTAGGTGTGGCCTACCTGGGTAATTAGCCCTTTCCAAACAACCTAAGCCCTTCAGGTAAGGTATGGAATGAGCACCTCATCACAGCTTCCCACACATGTAGCCTGTCACTAAATCTTGTCTCTTCTTTCTATGCATTTAGAAAATCTGACCTGCCTTTCCCTCCTGTCAATGGAAGTGCTTGTCTACAGCTTGTTGTTCTCTACCTCTCCACTCTCCCTTAGGTCCTTGTGTCCTCTAAATCCACTGAAAACATTACCGAAAATTTTTCTTCCTTTTTGGATTATTCTGACAATCCTTAAACATCCTTGCTTTCAAGGCCCTGCATAACATTTTGGCTCTCCTTTCTTGTGTTTCTCCTGGGTTATTTTTTTCCCCCATTCTGAACATGGATACCAGCCTCAACAACCCTTTTGGCATAGCAGCCATGGCTAGGCTGGAGTTAACAGTGAGCAGGGCACAGAGAAAGCTCTAGAGGTAGATTTAATAAGCAAGAGTTGGTGTGAAAGTCAGGACAGCTTCGGAGATAGTACCAGGCTGTCACTGGAGGCAGGAATAAGGGTCAGAGTTAGAGACCAGACATAACTGGCTAGAATCAGACATCCAGCAACCCCAAAGTCTATATCATTACCTAGACAACTTCCTGGGCCACCCGCCAAGGTTAAATAGGGTAGTTGGCCAATCAGTGGGCCACATGGTACTGTCACTCTGGCTTCCGTGGGTGGTACTTTCTGTGATGCCTATTCTCCACAGTGTTATCTGTTTATAGCACCCTATAAGCTGCTGGTGGCACTGTGGGACTATCAGCTGTCCTAAACATCATAGTGCTAAGTTCTAGTCCCCACAGCCTTCCTTAAATAATTCTCAAGCAAGATGAGCTGTTTTTGAAAAACCATAATGCATGGAGGGGAGAATAGAGAGGTGTCTCTAGATTTGTCTCAGCAAAATGGTCAGGCTTTGTGATAATGGTGAGGATTTGTTTCAGCAAAATGGTCAGGCTTTGATCTGTTTAATGACAATTTTCCAGCATTTATTCTTGTTATAGCTGAATAATTTTGAAGAATGTAATACAATTCAGCAAGTCATAAGAGTAAATTCTATATATAAACACCCATATAGTTATTTTAGAGTTTGGTTACTACTATATCTCTTAAACGTCTGAAGTCGTCTTAACTATTTTACAGTTTTTTAAATGTTGTTTTTAGGGTTTATTTCAAGACAAAAGAGGAGTTATATTTAATGCTAATTGGATAGATGAGGAAAGTGGCTGCAATAAACATGTGATAAGACCAGAGGTGAAAGTAAGCAGGTGTGCCCTGGTGCACAGCTCTGGCAAGAGCTGGCTGAGCTGCCACAAAAATCAACAAGAAGCTACTTAAAGAGCTGGCAGGGACCCAGGTTGCAATAGATCAGCACCTGTAAGAAATTTTACGTTACTTTCACCACTGGATA
Source organism: Pelochelys cantorii (assembly GCA_032595735.1). NCBI lineage: Eukaryota > Metazoa > Chordata > Testudines > Trionychidae > Pelochelys > Pelochelys cantorii. The sequence goes on from CM064331.1 coordinate 34,835,883, forward strand.
ACACTAGGGTGGGTGTGAAGAATGAGTGTGTCAAGAAGCAAAGAGAAGAGCAACATGTTGGAGTGCTCTTATTTTGAGTACAAAAAGAAGTTTAATTCTACTGATTGTTCATTACTGTAGCCAAAAACACGAGGTCTTTCTGCACAGAATGAATAATAGATATAAGAAATGGAAAAGATTTGTCGGGTTAGAGCTAGTGTGTTCCCTTGATGGTATAAAATATATTGCTTCCTCCAGTTTTGTTTTAAATATTTTAAAAGGTAGTTTCTGCTATTACTTTTGGGACCAATTGAGATTATCTATCATGTGGCCAACTTGAATTCCTTAATAAGACTCTAATGCACGATCTGTTCTGTGGTTCTTAGCATAGTGCTTTCATGCAGACAAAAGCAAGAAACAAATCTTTATTTAAGGAACTATGGGGTTGATGTCAGTTTCTCAGCCCCTTCCCATGATTCTTTTTGCACACACTCAGTTCAGTCATTAGTATGCTGCCATTGTGAGCCAACTGCACATATGGACACAAGGACTGGCTTGTCCTTAACGTTTAGTAATCGTAGAGAACAGACAAAAGATTCTTTGCTCTGTAGCTGCTGTGAAGCAAGCTGAGATTCCCAGATCACATGCGTAGGAGGCTACTCCTATGCTGTCCTACTAGAGCTCTGGTGTTTCTGCCCTCATGCAGATTGTGGATTCAACAGACCTAGACATTAATCATAATGAAAGACCATAGACTCAGTTCTGTGCTTAAGGTTCAGCCAGGTTTATTGTCAACAAGGCAGGGGCTTAATGCCCAACCAGCCAGTCCCATGTACACTAACTCATGTACGTCAAGATATCAGCTCAATCAACACAGAGCTGACCCATAACTAGACTACTACAAAGCTGCCCCTCCTATCACTCTCTTTTTCTACATTGATATACACAAGTTATGTCTTACATTCCAGATGTTATCAGTTGCCATCTTTGTACCTGATAGTTCAAACTGAACATCCTCAGTTATCTTATCATTCCATCTCTATCTTACAGTGGGCGGTGTGTTCCTGTTAAGGATGTAAGAGTTTAACCAGTTAATCAATAAGCCTTAGCTTATTGCTTAACCTTACTGCTTAAACAGCCCACAGGTCCAGCCCGTGCTGGCAGCCCGTGGTGCTGGCAGTGCCAGGAGCCTGCAGGGATGGCAGCCTGCACAGAGTTTATCTATGTAACTGATTGAAGTTCAATCGGTTATATAGTTAATGTTTTTTAAAAGTTTTATATCCTTAATTCCTGTACCATTCTCTTTGGAACATATTTATGTTCGCTGAACCTAGTGCTGACTATTCTAACATGGCCTAGTTTTGGTCACAGTCTTATTGTGGATTATACTTTGAGCCATGCTTACGGCTCCATCAAGGCCTACAAAAACATAGGATCTATTATCACTGAAACCTGAAGCCAGCATTTTGTTGGAAATATGCCTTGGGAAATTGAGCCAGGATGTAGTATCCTCACAACCTCATATTGGGTGCTCCAACTTTGAGCAAAAAACCCACCATTTTATCATACAGAGTGCATCATTATTTGTCTCATTAACTACTTTTTATTCATTTACTTAGAGAGTACATATGTGTAGTAGTAGCACAGATTAAGTCATTATCTTCTTACCAAAAAGAGCTAATTGTATGTACAGCCTTAAAATGCTCTTCCATTGCAGCTTACATATGTTATTAAATGTATGTTATATAAATTACTGAATTTTACATACATTTATGCATTTTAAAATGTACAAAAAACATACCAAATGGTATGTTGTGTTATTCTTTGCCAGTGTCCTTGAACTTGCCGGATCTTTCTGGCAGTTTCAGTGAAATGATGGGGCACACATAGTTCATTTTCTAGTCAAAACCAAAGTTATATTACAGAATATAGGCAGTGGGCACTGTAGATGTTATTTGGATAGATAGAAGAAAACTTGTACTTTAGTTTATTGAAGTTTTGCACTTTTTGTTTTTGGAAGCTTGGTTACTTTCACACCAAAATTCAACACCTCCTTTTGCCCCTTTTTAGGTATGTCTACACTGCAGTTTTTCCAGAAAAACGGCCGTTTTCTGGAAAAACTACACTTACATCCACACTGCTATTGCATTCTTTTGACAGAAAGTCGAAAGAACAGAGGAGTTTTTCCAATAGTGGTAAACCTCTTTCTACGAGGAAGAAGCCTTTTTCCGAAAAAGCTTTTTCCGAAAAAAGCATGTGTGGACGCAGAAGAGAGTGCTTTTTCGAAAGAAGAGGCTGCCAGGAAAAGGCACAGGTGCCCTGGTGGCCATTCCATCCACAGTAATCACAACTTAAATGCAAGATAGTGTCCAGTCAATGTGGACGCTATTTTTCAGAAAAGCGCATCGCTTTTTTGTTGCACTTTTGCTGTGTAGACGCTTTCTTTTGAAAAAAGTTTTTCCGGAAGATCTCTTCCAGAAAAGCTTCTTCCAAAAGAAGCTTGCAGTCTAGATGTAGCCTTAGTTTCAATTTTAATGGTTGTGTTATAGATCAGCTCCTTGGCACAGGAACAGTGGAGAATGGGAGTCTCAGGAATCCTTCCCCCATACTACATTTATTTAACAATGGGAGGCTTTTCTTTGGACACTTATTTCCCTTCAACCTCCCTCCTAGCTCCTTTAATCTCACTACACCTTTTGACACTATTCAGCAGAAAAGGTAGGCCACCTTCCAACTATGCACTCACTGCAGAAGCTGTGAAAGGGCTGATGAGCTCAGCTCTCCGGGCAACGGACATATTCAGCAGAAATATTAGTCTACCAAAAGAATCTGTTTTCATCAGTTCTTCAGCTCCTTTGTAGTTCACTTTGTTTCTGTAGTCATGGTTGTAATAAGAGGACAATGCTTATTTCACTGAACCTGATAGCTGAGCCTGAAATCCTCTTCCGTGCCCACAAGTGAATAACCCAAAAAAAGATATTGTCTCTTGTCATTGGGGAAAAAAAATCCTGACCACCATCATCTCTCTTGAAATCATGCTGTGGGCTTCAGGATTCATTTTTATTGCCTTTAAGTTTACTCATTTATGGTTCTTTGCAAGTGAGTGATAGGGACTATACCCAAAAAGGCCAGCTGTGTATAAAACACTGGCAATGATCTCTGAAAGAAAGAGTTAGCACACATTGATCCTCTTGGACAGAAAACAAAAATGTATTTACATTTTCATACTGGATACATATAGAAGAGCAGCCACAACATGTACAATGTTTTCTGACAGCTCCCAAATTTAAAGAGCCATCTACATTGTGATGGTAGAAATACAGGTGCATCTTTAATTGATAAAGCTTCGTAAAGCAAGCTAAAATAATGGAGAAATCTGATTGTCAGTCAGCCATGTGGTTATCATATCTTAGTCACATAGGACCCATTAGTTTAGTCCTAGAAGAGCTATTAGTGAAACTGCAAAAGACCTGCGTTTAACAACTAAGGGCCCAATCATACAAGGTAAGGAGTGTCCTTAGCTCTAAGTGAATGAATGGGAATTGAGGGGCCAACAGTCCCTTGCAGTAAGAGCACAGTACTTCAGAAGAAAAGATCATTTAAAGCCTCTATAAGCTTTTATATTTAGATAAAATAAAACCCAGGATTATCAGATTAAAGTGGAAAATATTCTTAAATGAAATTAGCATGTCAATAATATTAACTATTTTCTGACAGGCCATTAATGTTCTCATTTCATATGATCTAGAACATTTCTGATGAAAGCAATTCAGATCATAGGTGGATTATTATTTCGAGAGGCGTTGTCACATTCTAATCCTATCATGCAGTACTGCTTACATGCTGGGCATCTTTAAACCGAGGGTCAGCAAGAGACATTTACATTGGTAACAACTGGGCATTTATCTGTTGATTTATCTGTGCTAAAAAAAGTTAGTCTCAGTCAGAGCAGTGAGGCATGATAATCTTGCCTGGGGAAGGATACTGATGGGCTTCATTGGTTCATCTTATTTTACAAAGCCTTTTAAATTGCAGCGTGTGCAGCAAAAACTCTCATGATAAAGTAGAAAATGTTAACATGTGAATTTAAGATGAAAAGTGATATTTGTAGTGATGAGTCAGAGAAGACCTCTACATGCTTTTGAGACAGTTGTATTATAACAGAGAGAGAACACATCCGCCACAAGGCTCAGTGCATTTGACTGCATGTACAGCCCCTTGCTGTCCTCTTGGAAGAGTGACTGTGCATGGCACAACTGACCTATTTGTAATGGTGAATAAACACTGTAGGCTGCATTCACCCAAAAATGATTTTCAAAGACTGCTAAATATGTTTTTTTCTGTACCCAGTAGAGATTCTATAGTCTGGCATCCCTACAGCCTTTTGTCAGTTGAATAGTCTGGAGCGATCCTGGAAAAAAATTCTTAGCGCCGTACTTTTATTGCTAACATTCAATCTGAAGCAGCTACAACTCCCTTCGAATGGACTTACCAGAGGAGAATATGGCTTTCACGTGGTTGGGAGGATCACCCAAATTACAACTTGCAGTTTTCAGAAAGCTAATTTAAGGGATGGAGAACGCTGTGAAATGCTCTATTTATGTTTGGAACAGGTCCAGCACAGGCAACACCAATACAGGCTTCCCTGTACTGACCTGTGAGTGTACTTCAGTATAATTTAAGCAGGACCTCCTCTAAGAGTGAGAGAGTAGTTCAGTTTCCATATTCCTTAAAATCCTTGGCACACTACTGAGACCGCCAGTTGGGGTTTGACACATTGCCAGTTAGAGTGTCTGTATATGTGAAACAGATACTTATGAGCTACAAATTAGACTAAGCTCAGATATGCTCCCAAACAACTATCAGCCACTTTTCAGTCACTATTGATCTGAAGCTGTTGGGAACCCATTATCTAAAAGTGTAAGGCTCCTTATTTCACTGCCATCCAATCACCCACAATGAGGTTTTTTTTTTTAATCCACGCTTTCTCACTTAAATGAATAGAAAGGTGTTAAAGAATTTTTAACTTTGCATCTCATCTAGTATCAATATGAATTCAACCAATGACCTTTGTTTTATTATAAAGAACAAATATAGATGCTGCCCATCAATTGCAAGGAACCAAGATGACCAAATATGTTTTTGAAGGTTGATGTCAATTTATACAATTCATCAACAAATATGTACAGTTGACTTTACATATATGTATTATTTTTGAAATGGTAGATTTAGAGGAAAGAATAGTTTCCATGTTTGATATTGTTTTTTTGCCCCTCTTGTTTCTATCAGGTTTCCAATCTAATCCAATTTCTTAGGTAAAATTAACATAGCTGTCTTAGATACCAGAATTAATCCTAATACACTGCACACTCCTCTGAATAATTACAGATTTCAAAATGTCTTTAAAAATGGTAAAATGGACATGTCATGCAGTTAACCAAGTCAATGCAATCCCCGGTTAATATGCACATTCTAAATGTTAAGAAAACTTCTTACTAGTTCCACAAGTTCACCCTATCTTAGGAGATGAATGATCTGTCTTTTGCTGTTGTTGTTTCATGTCATTGTACATGAGCTTCACTCCAACTGCCTTCACAAACTCAAGTCAACAATTATATGCTCAAATATCTGTGTGTTTCCTTTAAAACTGGAAGCAAAGAAAAAATCTCTTCGATCCGTTGACACAGCTGTGAAAGAACGAGGTGCCTGCACATAGATTTCTTTAAATATTCTAAAAAGGTTCTTTTCATTATCCCACTGATATATCTGGGAGAAGGTGTAGTCACTCCCCAGAGCTAGGTAATGATTATTCTTAAAGGAGAAAGGCTGCAGTGTCATTGCCCCTCGAGATGGGAGAGCCTGTATCTCCACAAACTGCTTGCTATTCCACTTCATGACTCTGGAGTCACCAATAAATCTTGTGAGAGTAATGTAGAGGCTGTTCTGCATTCTGAAGCTCTTGACAGCCAAGACATCCTCCATGTTGGGGATTTCACTGTGTGGGACAAACTTTTTTGAATTTTTGTTCCACTGGAGTATAATGGGAACTTGTGAACGACTTGACAGGATTAAATGAGATTTTCCATCTATATCGACAAATTCAGCATCTGTGTCCCTAAACCACTCGTGCAGGGACTGGTAAGAGTAGAATCCTTTGTTATTCCATTTATAAACTGTTGACAGACCAGCTTTCGAGCTATCCGCTATAACAAAAAACTTGTCACTGTCTATTTGAAACAGCTCTATGTCATTTGGCTTGGAAATGCGAGAGACTTCGATATCCTGGAATTTGACAAACTTTGTCCAGCTTTCATCATACCTGTAGATGTGTGAGCCACCGAAGAGCTGTGCCACTACCACAAAGACCTGCTCATCAATCAGGATTGCTTTGCATCCCACGATGGACTGACCTGTTGCTCAAACAGAAAGCAAAAAGTACTCATCTAGTACAATTCAACCACTCAAAGTGTGAGATTTACAACGTTTACAAAGCTTTCCCTCTTTATCTCTCATTTTGTTGTCTTCACTGCTGCCAGTTTCTGTTCATGTTCTACCTAGCAGCATGAGTTTCATTTATACTGTAGGCAGCATATCATATTTTTTGATCCAGCAATACGTGAGGAAAGACCACTTTGGAAAAGCAGGTTTCTCATGCAGTGAAACCTTGGCTTTAGGGACTAAGATACTGATTGCCCACTTTGTGTGTACTGGAGGGGCAGGCAGTAGAACAGGGGTGGGCAAAATACAGCCTGAGGGCTGGATCTGGCCCGCCACGCCACCAGATTCAGCCCGTGGACCACCCTTCTGGGATCCTCAGGCATACAGCTGCCATGGTTTAAAGTGCAGTCCCTATGTTTCTCTGCTCTGCAGGGAGGGGGGAAGCTTTATGTGATCTCCCCGCCCCCAGCCCAATCCTCAGCTCCTATTGGCCAGAAACAACCAGCCAATAAGACCTGACCTCAGTTAATCTCTCAGCTCCTATTGGCTGGAAACAGCCAGCCAATCGGAGATGAGAGATTGGCCTGGGAGATGGGGGCAGCGCAAGCCTCTTCCCCCACCTGGAGCTGAGAGCCATGTGGAGGGAACAGCCTTTATGTTCAAGTGGCCTGGGGCTGCAGTAGGCAGGGAGCCCAGCATGCCTTGGGGGGGTGCTGCAGGCCAGGAGATGCTTAGGTAAGCACCTCCCAGCTACAGTCTGCCCCTGTCACCTCTGCCCCTCCCACATCCCAACTCCCTCCTCCACGTCACCACCCAAACACTCTGCACCCCCTACTCCAGGTCACAATTCCCTCCCAGACTCTGTACCCCCTCCTACACTCTTCCCCAAGGCCAGAATCCTCTCCTGCACCCCAGCACCCTCCCAGACCCTCACCCCATTCCCTTGCCCCAGGTTGCAACCCCCCCTTCACCCAAACACCCTCTCAGACACCACACCATCTCCTGCACCCCAGTCCCTTACACCGTGCACCCTTCTGTACCAGCTTCCATCCTAGACCCCACACCTCCTCCACAGAAAAGTGTGGCCCTTGACCACTTACCAAAATCTTGCGGGCCCCCCCCCCTCACCAAAAATTATTGCCCACCCCTGTTCTAGATGAACTGTACATGGAAAAGCCAGATAGTGCATCAAGAAGATCAGTTTGGGATTTTACACTCTCTACATAAAATTAATGATATTAGAACAGATAAATACTTCAAACATTTTACTGATATTGTGCCTACACAATCTGCCTACTGCACGGTCCTGATATCATCCTCTGAGGCATTTAATGCTGGCCACTGTCCAAGACAGGATACTGGATGAGATGGACCTCAGGTCTGACTGAATATGGCAGTTCCCCATGTACCTGTACACAAGACTCTAATTTTGCAAGTTGTTGTACAAGGGCAACCTGTGCATGGAAGCCCAGCTAACTTCAGAGGATCGTACAGGGATGTAAGAGTCCACTTATGAAATATTTTTCCTGGAGCATAACCCACTCTTTTCTACCCTCTCTTTTGCTGAAGGCTAAATGTCATAGAGACAAATCAAATGATAAGCTTGCATACTCTGTTATGGTAAGGGCTATCCTACTAGAAACATGCGGCTCTCTGTGCAGTCTAGTCCAGTAGCTCTCAGTCTTTCCAGACTACTGTATCCCTTTCAGGAGTCAAATTTGTCTTGTGTTCCCTCAAGTTAGACCTCATTTTAAAATTACTGGCTTAAAAGATCAGACTTAAAAATGCAAAAATCTTACAGCACACTGTGACTGAAAAATTGCTTACTTTTTCATTTTTAACATATAATTATAAAGAAATCAATTAAATACAAATATTGTATTTACATTTCAGTGTAAAATCAGCAAATAAGCAAATCATTGTCAAATGAAATGATGCCACCAGTTCATGAATAAATCTGATATATTCAAATGTGTACCTGTGATGTTGTCGTAACTTCTGAAATTCATCTCAATGTGATCCCATTCCAGCACCATGCAGTTCTCCATGCTAGGCTGGGCAATGGCTACATACACATCATTCTTAGAGTTGAATGTGTCCACTGAAACTGACTCGTATGGCAAAATCTGATGAACAACAAAATCTAGAAACAGACATTTAAAAAATGACAATTAGTTCCCTGTTGTAAACACAAAACAGTTGACACATGGTTCCTGTTTTCTGATCAGTACTATTGGAAACTATTTTAGGATTAACAACTCTGGAGTAATGATTAAGTTCACAACAGCCCTAACATAGGGAGGTGTCAATGAGTGACAATTAGGCATGCAGCATGAAGGGGAATTTGCCTCTCTGCGCAATGTAAATGTCCCTTCAGAAATTAACTCACAAGAAGATCAAGACATGTCATTTGTGTTAGCTGCAAAATCTGCCTTGCTTAGAAAATAAACCTAGAAACTGACTGTACTATATAGGAGTACTGTCTATGAGTAGACTGTAAAGTGTATAATTCCAGCATCACTGAAGTCATGGGAATTTTGCCATGGATTTTAACTCAGTCAGGCTTTCACCCCAAAAAACCAAGACTCCAAGTTCAACACTAACTTTTGGTCACTTATTGCTATGCACTGTGTCTTAAAAAAAATTCACTATTGTATATGTGTTTGGAATTGAGCCTACACTCTGCACTTGCAACCTGTTATTTATTCAACATAGACATTTCTGCATGTCAAATTAAAGCAGAGACAAAGTAAGTTCAATTTTACATTGCTTTGGGATAACCACATCTCAACTACCCCAGACCTGCAAGGACACAAATGTACAGCAGAAAGGGGCCTTGAAAGGTCATCTAGTCCAGCCCCTGTGCCAAGGCAGGACCAAGTATATCTAGGGCAATTTGTAATTTTTAAAAAGTAACATTTAAAGGGACATTGCCAAGTATTTTAGGTTTAAAATTTGACCTACTTTAGAAAACCTAGGATGGCTGTTAAGGCTGAGACTTCAAAAGCACCTAAGAGAGTTGGGAATCCAACTTCCAAACGCATCCCTAAGTCTCTTTTGAAAAATCCCAGCCTATATGGCAATTTTAGTCTAAAATTCACTTGAGCCTAGAGTTCATTTCATATGTTGCACAGCAGGAGACTCAGGTGTGAATCTGATACTTGTTCTGTTGCAACATTAGTTTGGTGGGGGACTATTATGAAGTAAAAAGACTTCTAGGGTGACATTTGTAGGTCACTAAAAAGTATCATTAACAGAGCTCAGGTCTAGTTTGGGTAATACAGGGAGAAAATGAGTCCCACAGACACCCTTAGGTACTAGGCTCCATATGCCATGCTGTACATGTTAACTTTTCATATTCAGTGGGAGAGGGGGAGCCCTGATGGCCCATGAATTTTAGTATCAGTTTAATCATGTCTTCACTCTGACCCTTTAAAAACAGTCGCCCAGTTCTGTGCACTTCAGTGGTGGTTAAAGGCATGTCCTTATTTCCTCTCCAAACTATTAGTTGATTCCAAAAGTTGGACTTTACATCTATGAAGATTTGAAAGGCCTACCCTTGGGGAGTCATGCTGCAGGAAGTAGGACTGCATAGCTACAGTTAATCAAACAGAAAATCTACCACTCCATGGCTAAAAAAGAAAACAGCCACCATTTTTCTGGTGACCATCAAAAGCAAAGCATGAGTTTTTATGGCAAGCTCTCTTGTATCAGTGAAATAGCAGATTCCAAAATCATGTGTATGTATGCTGATAATATCAGTGAGGCTGGCATGAAAGCATGTACTTTTAAAAAGCAAGGGTGTTATTATATTTAATTCCTTAGGAAGAATTAAAGGATTGAAGAAAACTGGTAGGTAAAATACATGGAGAGTAAAAATAAATGAAAACAAAAATGTAGTTAAAGATGGAACCGTCACTCTAGCTATTACTAAAGTGTGTGTGTCACCACATGGCAATGGCCCTGTAAGAAGAAAGAGGTCAGTGTATATGTGTCTCATCAGCTGCTTCTCAAGTGGGGTTAAGAGAAGGCACCTGGGCCATGTAAGTGGGCAGAGACTGGCAGGTGACAGCTGCCTGGTAGTTAGGGGGTTGGCTGGTGAGAGTTGCCAATGATCAGCAGACTGGAAGAGGTCTCCAAGAAAGCAGAAAATCTTTCCAGGCCCTTCTTGGAAAGATGGTGCAATTGCCAGGAAACCAGTGCAGGGCCTGTGAAAACATGGCCAGTGAGGATTGAAGGCTGAATCTGAAGTAGGAACTGAGCCTGTAGTTTGAGTTTGCAGTTCACACTACATAGGCAGGGGGATGACTGCGGGCTCCCTGACCTGGGGAGCTGCAGCTGAAGGGCCAGAGTAGGCTGAAGGCTGCAGTAAGGCATGGCGAGAGATTCGGGAGCAACATCTATGGCATAAGCCCAGGGAGAGATGCTAAAGCTGCAGAGAGCAGGTGCCAAAGTTGCATTTTGATGGACTGCTGGGGACTTGATTTGTTATGCTTCATAAGTAGGGGACATTATCTGTCATAAATTAGCCTTACAGGCACATTGGTCACGCTGCAGCCTTAGGCTGGAGGGAGCCCAGGTGAGGCTGTTTTATCACAATGTGATACAAAAAGAGGGTAGAAACAAAAATCTAAATAGAGCTGTCATTGACAATGAAATGGCCTCTCCCATTAACATCCCCACCATTTTGAAACAGTCTTCAGGCAAGTGTCTGAAGCTTATGAATTAAAACAAACCTGTCCATTGGCATCATGTGGTCCATAGCTTGTTCAGAAGTGACACTATATCAACAAACCTATCTTGACTCACACCTGAGACTGGGTTTATTAGGTCACTGGATTGATAATAATACTGATCAAACTCTCACTGAATCAACAGATAAACGGTCCACAGTAACGAGTAAAAGTCACTAAACATTTACCCAATGTTTTTACTGCATATTTAAAAAGACTGCCCATTGTAGTTTGTATGGAGTTACGCAGAAAACAGATGTCATCATCGGTCCTCAGACTTTGACTTTATGGGCCTTGTTTGTATTTTTACTAAGGCCCCTTTATATCACTTCAGCAACAGAGAGGCCATAATGTAGGGACATAAGGGCTTATCTAAACACTCAGTGATCATCTAAAATGCATTAGAAGGGTGTGATTTGTAAAGTACTCTAATATGTTGTATTCTAAGGCCAGGTCTACACTAGCCCTGGAAATTTGTCTTAAGGTATTCAACTCCACATATGTAGCTGGACTCGGCTTACCTTACTCTGAATTTGGTGCTGTCCTGACTGCGGAAGACCAATAGGAGTAAATGCTCCCATTGGTTTCCCTTACTCCTTGCAACTGCAAGGAGTACAGATACCGGCCAGAGCTGCCCTCAGTGTTCGATTTACAGATCTATACCAGACCTGCTAAATCGAACACCAGAATGTCTATCTCCAGCACAGCGAATGAAGATGTGCCCTATGAGGTATGTATACACACTGCTGACCTGCTCAGGAAAGAAACATTAATGTGAGACAGATAAATTTTAGTGTGTGCCAGCAGGGTCTACATGGAAGAATTAGATTGCCACACAATAGAGTGCTTTATAGATCTCATCCCTTAGGAAAATCAATCCAAATTAACTGAAGATGTGAATTTAAAGTAGATTCGTTTAAATGACTTAAACCTCTGCATGGATAACCTCATTCAGAATTACAGTGACATAATGTTTTAAAAAAATAATTACATTATGCTAACCTGAATTAAGTTTAATTCTGAATGAGAACTTCCACACAGGCATGTAATATAGTTTAACTAATCCAATTTAGCATTTTTAGTTAATTTGGATTAGTTTTCCAGAATATACCCATATAAACAGGCCCACTTTAAGATGTATTTCCCACTTTAAGGCTGTTCTGTGCTGCCAGAGCAATTTAAAAGTTCTTTAGAGTCAAAGAGAAGCAGGCCTTATAAAGTAAGATTTCACAAAATCTGGAAACATTTTTTTTAAATAAGCCAACATTGCTGAGCAGTGTTTGCAAGCAAGCCCCTGCAGCTTCCCCATGCCATTGTAGGAGAACTAAGGAGAAATAGATTAATCTATTTTCATTGTCCAAACAGTGAGACATGCAAAAACTAAAGTGATAAAATTGTTAAAAGTAAAATTAGATGGTTAAAATTCTTTCAGTTCTAATAATTGAATATGTTAAGAAATGTTTTCCAATTTTATAGCATCTATTTGATTCAGTACTGTTTTTTCAGTTCATCGGATCTGGTATGTCAATGGAGCCACTGACATGCAAATCTTACGGAACAAATTCCTACTAAAATCAGAGGTATTTTGGCAATTACCCGGATTATACATGTACTATCTGATGTGGATCATTGCGAGTATAACACATTGAAAGGTCTGTTAAACCATGCATGATAAGGGAGGGAAAGATGGTATTGAAGATTATGTGAACAACTATGTGAAAGTGACTTATGCTGAGAGACAGGAACAAAAAGCAGAATAAACCTCCAGTGAGCAGAGAAGGGAGAAGAATACATTTAGTACTTACAGTGTATATTGCTTTACAGCTTCAAATCACTGTACTAACATTAACTTGCAAATTAAATAATCGTCACAGAACAAATAAGGGGAAACTGAACATAAGAGCTAAGACAGGACAAACTATTCTGCAACTGCTCCCTCTGTGGACTCTCTTATTCTGGTAGATGAGTCCCTTTTCCTGATTTTGCTTACCACGGTTTGGAAATTTGATTAAGAAACTAGAAAAAGGCACTTGTGTTCCAGAATAAGAGCGCTATTACAGGGAACTAGTCCATAGTAGATGCTGCTTTTTAAACTTCCACTCTGCCTGATTCTGGAATAACCCCCCACTGTAGACAAGACCCAATTCCAGACAGACTCTGTGACTTACCTGATGCTACAGACAGACTCAAAGGCAAAGTAGGGATTAGAGCTCAGAAGTGTCTAGTTTTTAGTTACACGCTTGGGGTACTATGCTGCCTCAGTGATGGTGCACTCCCTGGACAATTTATTCTCTATTTCAGGAATTGTTTTGTCAAAGACTGTTCCTCTCCAAACTCCTTTTCAGGACGCCCAATGTCACAGCACCAACTTTTCTATAATTTACTCTTATGCTGTTATTAAAAAACCCTGTGATTCAAGCAGTCACTCATTACACCATGTAAAACCTTAGTTTCTAACATACTCCCTAGGGCATATAAGATCAGATTTATCCCCAGCGTAACTTCCTTTATACCAGGCCAATGAAGTAACAGCAGGAATGAATTTTGCCTGTAAAACAACTGTTCAGTTATACATATACTCCCATACATTTACAGAGAGAGTAAATCTAAATCAAATCCTCAGCTGCTATAAATCAGGTTAGCTCTGAGAATCTGGCTGTCAAGGTTTACACAACACTAAGCCAGTGTTTGTGCAACAGTAACCTTTAAATATATGCAGACTGACAAGTTAAAGTTTGTGTTTTTGCCTCACTGTGTATCAGCAAACACAATAATGGAGATTTCTGGTCCAGGTTCACATCAATTTCTGTCTTCTATTTTTGTTTACATTAATTTGTCTACACAAGAAATTATCTTCTAACATACCTTGGGGCTTTAACTTTGGGTGCGTCTACACTGCAGGGCTTAACTCAAAATAAACTACGCAAACTGAGCTATGTCAATTGTGTATCTTATTTTGAAATAGCTTATTTTGAAATAGGGAGCGTCTACACAGCACTTATTTCAAAATAGAGCACTCTTCCTCTGACTTTCCTTATTCCTAGTTCAAAGAGGGTTACAGGAGTCCGAGTAAGAAGTCCTCCATCTTGACAGTATTTTGACATTATTTCGAAATGACTGACTGCTGTGTAGACGCAAACTAAGTTATTTCAGAATAGCGCTAATTATTTTGAAATAGCGTTGCAGTGTAGACGTACCCTTAGAGTTTATTCTTTTTATACTTCATATATATTATGCTTGGATTGTATGCTGTACCTTGACTTGGAAGTTTATCTTTACAATTCTAGCAATCAACTTTTATGTTGTCTCTTACACAAGACTTTAAGAGCATAACTCATTCTTGACAGCTTGCTTTTGCAGAGATGAGAACTCAAATACCATTAATATGCCTGTCATTCCTTCACGTGAGAGATATAAGGCAGGAGAGGCAATATATTTTATTGGATCAACTTCTTTCAGGGCAATTTACTCTCCTCATATACAAAAACAACGTTAGTGGCTGATGTTCTTATACAGATAACTGATTATGTCTGGTCTGTAGTCACCTTCTGACAATCAGAACTTCATGCAAGTTTCCCTCCACATCCTAGAGAATGCTTTTTACTATCTAATATAAAACAAATACCAGGTTCCTAAGCCAAGCAGCACTAGTATTATCCAATGTTACTTTCCATTCTTGTGAATCTGCATAACTATGTGCTGAAAACATTATTAATGCATATTTGTTCCATGGTCCAGTGCTACTAAACTGTGGCTTAGTGAACGACAGATACAGTGGTATTATTTAACATTCTGTAAAATAGAGATTGATTTCAGGAAGTTCTTCTGACATAGATATATGGCCTCATTCCAGACAAGAGCAAAAGATCTGTGACTGAAAACTGAGTTAGAGTTATGACAAAAGCTTATGGAATTTGAAAGTGACAGCTCTTGTCCCTTTTGTCACTTAATCCACATGAAATCTCATCTACTTGCTTTGGTTTTTAAATGGATCATCTCAATAGTTAGGCTTGTTCTGTTATTCTGAAATGTTTTATATAGAACCATCTCCCCCCACCCCCATCATGCTGATTTAGCAATATGGGGTTAATCTAAATTTCTAATCTTTAATCATAGGTAGTGTTCTTAGAAATATACATTCTGAATACCTGTAGTGGTGCATTCATAATCAAAACTTGTGACATCATTTAACTTCTTATCCTGATATTCTGCTGGACCAATACACAGGACATCAGAAACAGTGGAATTTGTCATCTTTAACCACAAAAACAACCACTTGGCTTTGCAGTCACACTCAAATTTATTTCCCCTTAAATCTCTAAAAAACACACAGAAATAAACATATTTGAAATGATTGGTAGAAAACAAAAACTTCAGAATTGTTATCACCTTGACATACTTAATTCAAAAGTAGCTGAATTGTTTTATATCGATTCTGAACAGAGGATGGAAAAGATTTTTCTATTATCCTAACTGTATTATTCTTTACACTTCATGGATGCACTGTTTATAACAAATAAAGGACCCAATTCTGGAAATATACACATGTGTAACTTTATGAATGAAATGGGTCTATTCAGGTGCTTCATGTTCATAAGCATGAGCAGGATTGGAAAGATAATTCACTAAATCCTAGCAAGAAGGCTCCCTCCCACTCCCCTGCTTTTCCATTGTCTCAGATTTCCACTGAAATTCATAGATTCCTTTGCTTCACTATACCATTTCAGTAAGCAGGCGGCTGACAACAGCAGCTTTTTCAGTGAAGTTTCTATGTTACATTGAAACAGAGCATGCAGAGACTAATTTCACAAACATGTGACATGATTACAGTGTGTTTAAATTCTTAAAGGGTCACCATCAATGTGAAGTTGAGTTAATTAAAAAAAAAAGTGCAATCCCTGCCTCTTGACAATATTTGTGGCTTTCCAAACACAATTTCCTACATTAAATTTTTGTTTTGCTCTCCCTTGTTACTGTGTGAAAGCCTCTGGCGCAAACAATAGGGGGTACTGACTAACCACAGGGAAAACATTGGCACAATCCAAGCAAAGTGTTGACAAAAACAAAATGAAAAAATAAGGAAAACATCCTTTAAAAATCTAATCTCTTTCAATAACAGTAATTTTAGGGGTGACTTAACAAAGATAGATTTTAAAAAGTTCACACAAATGGTGTTTTTTCAAGTTGATAGTCTAATAAAACACAATAAGCATTTATTTTTAACGCATTTAGCTACAACATCAAAAAATGGAACTTAAAGCACAGATTAAGAGACAATGACAGACAACCAATAAAAAGATTTTCATTACTTACAGTTCAATGAGAGAATCTAAATCACTGAAGACATCCCTTGGCAGAGCTTTAATGTGGTTATTAGCCAAAGAACTAGAAAAGAAAGTTAGATCTGAACATATTATTATCTTGACTCTACCAAGTCTAACATCACTTAAATAATGTTAATGATTTGATGTTATCTAAGTCTTAGTACTGACCATGACCAATGCAACCATGAATAAATTAAACACAGTGCTTCCATTTTGAATCTTTGGCCATATCGCCACTTGATGGAGGATTGATGATCTGGCGATCGATCATCCAGGTTTGATTTAGCTGGTCTAGTAAAAATGAGGGCCCCCACGTTGGCGCTGGTACTCCTCGCTGTCACAAGGAGTAAGGGAAATGAATAGGATCATTTTTCCCGGTGACCTCTCACTGTGGAGCTGCCCCAGAAAATCGGTGCAAGGTATGTGGATTCCAGTTACACAATTCACGTAGCTGGAGTTGCGTATCTCGCATCGATTTTCTCCACCAGTGTAGACCTGGCCTTTGCTAATGTGTGAGAACAGAAAGTGAAAATAAATAATTAGGGGAAAAAAAGGGAAATTGGTCAATTTGTTTTTATTGCCCAAGAGAATGAAACACACAAACAAGCCGGAAAATGCTGAAAAGTAAATGGAATTTTAACTATAATTTAATATGTACTATCTAAGGTATTAGTAATAAGACAAGTAAAGGTTGCATGTTCAGGCTGCGAGTGTGTGTAACTCAGGTGAAAAACCTGGAGTACTATCAGAACAGTGAATATTTTTAAACTTCCTGGAAGCCAAGTTGTAATAGTCTGAATTACCCGATTTGCAAAGATTAAGAGGGAAATATCCCATATAGCACAAAAAACTAGTTTTCTTTAAAGGAGCAACAGCCTCCACCATTAACAGTAAAAACGATTACAGAAGTGCTTGAGGCATGAGTCTTGGAACATTTGGCAATACATAAATGCCACTTAATAAGTGTTAAAGGACTTACAGGTGAGTCAGATCGCGAAGGCCACGGAATGCATTTCTTGAAATGGTTTCTATTTTGTTTCCTTCAATAAATCTATACAGAAAAAAATAATAAATATGTATTTTAAATACCTTAATGAGCAGTATTAGTATTGATGTTTTAACCTGCAGCCTCCTAATTTAATAAGTATCTATGTAGGCTCCTGCATATATGGTGCTGAAGAAATATCAGTAGAGCTACTCTCATTCACTTTTCCTTTCTCTTATGGCCGAAGCACAAGAGAAGAATCGGGTGACAGAAGGTATGTCTACACTACAGCGTTATTTCAAAATAGCTTATTTTGAAATAACGCGTCTAGTCACAAAATGCATTTTGAAATAGCGTTTTGCTATTTCAAAATAGCGTGTCCACACTGATAGGATGCTGAATCGCCAGCTGGAACCAGTTCTGGCAGGGCATCAGGTCAGGAGCTACTTTGTTTGGCTGCTGCCTGAGGCTATCTGAGACCTGTGCTTAAAGGGACCCCCCCGGACAGCCGGTTCTAAGGTTTCCCTGCTTGTTTGCCTACCTCGCTGAGGGACCGCAAAGCATGTTTTTCCCTGCGTGCTCTGGTTGCCCTCACTCAGAACACCACAGCACTCTGCAGCATGGAGCCAGAACCGCCTCTGGGCACTCTGGTGTTTCTCCTGGATGTGTTGCTGCGAGCCTGGCAGCACATTCTGCAGGCAGTAACAGTCTCCCTGGTGTGCCCCAGTGGGGGCTTGTGCCTCATTCCTCCCTCACATCCTTCCACTTACCCCTCCCTAACCCCGCTTTCTGCTGTACAATAAAAGACACATGTGTTCATTACAACAAACCCTCTTTATTGAACAAAACTGGGGTGGGGGGGAATGAAACTGAGGTGAGACTGGGGAGAGAAGGTGGGAGAGGGGAGGAGGGAGGGTGGGAGCGGGGAGGGGGAAACCTGGGAGGAGGGAGCTGGCAGGGGGAGTCAAGGGGAGGAAGGGGGAGGAGAAGCTCAGGGCTTAGGGTTGGGGGTCTCGCCGGCCCAACTGTCTCCCAGCACCGTGGGTGCGGGGGCCTCGGCATCCCTGGGGTGTGGGGAGGGTGGGGAGGAAGAAGGTAGGAGGCGGAGAAGGAGTGGGAGGAGGAGCGGTAGCTGGGGAGGCAGCAGGGGCTGGAGCAGCAGGAGGCAGCAAGCTCTGCCCCAGGGTCGATGACCACCTGGGGGGCACAAACTGTCCTGCCCCCCAGGATGTGGTTCACGGCATCAATATAGGGGTAGGGGTCTGGGTCTGCCCCTGGTTGGGAGCTGCCCCCTGTGGCCCTGGCATACGCCTGCCGCAGCTCCTTTATTTTCATGCAAACCTGCTCCTGGGTTCGCATGTGGCCTTTGGTGGCCAGGCTGGCAGCCATCCGCCTGCAGACGGTTGCGTTCCTCCATATAGTGTGAAGATCATGGACATTGGAGGCATCCCCCCAAACCTGAATTAGGTTCCTGATCTCTGCACCGGACCAGGCAGGCGCCCGCCTTTTCCAGCCCCTGGCAGGCTCCTGGGAGCTGGCAGACTGGTCCTGGGGAGCGGTGGAGGGCTGGCTGGCACTGGCTGCCTGGCTCATGCTGGGGCCACTGGGTCGGGGCAGTGACTGCTGGCTCTGGGCTGGCAGGCTGGGAGCTGGCACAGGCACTGTGGCCAGAGTCTACCCGTTTAAGGGCTCCAGGGCTGGGGGGAGGGAGAGAAGTTTTCTTGGTTGTGCCCAGAGTGGCCACCAGGGCACCCTGGAAAGGGCTGGAGGCCCCCTATTTCGAAATAAGCGTCTACACAACGCTTATTTCAAAATAGCAATTTCAAAATTGGTGCTATTCCTTGTGAAATGAGGTTTACCAATTTCGAAATAAGCCCTCCCCTATTTCGATTTAATTTCAAAATAGCGGTTTGGCTGTGTAGACGCTGGTAATTTTATTTCAAAATAATGGCTGTTATTTCAAAATAACTTTGCTGTGTAGACATACCCAGACAGAACGAGAAAGAGTGAAAGAGAAAGAGCTGACAAAAAAAAAAGAAAAGCTTGGACAGTGTGGATAACCCTATTCCCTGCTTCCCAACTAGTTCACCATCCTCTGATGAATTCTACTGACAGACCCGAAAAGTCTGTGTTCCACAGCACTTACTAGTGCCATTGGATAGGTGTGGCTATGTGAAGATAGACTGCAAGCTCCTCTTGATAAAGTAAGTTAAGAACAAAACAAAGTGAGCAGACAGCAGCAGAGAGAGGGAATATGTAAGTGATGGGGAAAAGGTGAAGACAGTAAAATGAACCTGCCTATTTTCAGCATCTGGACTGAAATCTTTACAGTTTCCTTTAGGGCTACACCTTGTGGGGTCACCACCACAGCTGGCCAAGGAATTTGCATTCCCTACATTTAGAAGAACTAAGTTGTTAGAGAAATAATTTTGTTTGGGGCTTAGAGAGCATAGTCAGCTGCTGTGAAAAGCTACCCGTTGGCTCTTTGCTATCCACCTAGGTTCATATATTGGTGCCAAGCTGTGTAGTAACTGTTCATATTCATAGAGTGACAAGGACCCCTCTTCACATCGAGAGCACAGTTAAGGATGTTAGACAGGAGTCAGTGTTGTCCATCAGAAAGTTGCCTTGAGTCATGAATTCAGTCTGCGCTCCAAAAGGCCAGAGTGTCCCCACACACCATACTGAAGGCTTGTTTCCACTATACTGGGAATTGACACTGCAGCAATCAATCAACTGGCTGTCAATTTATTGTGTCTTCTTAGATGCAATAAATTGATCTTTGAGGATTCTCCCATTGAGGCTGGTACTCCACCAGAACGAGAAGAATAACCAGTGTCAACAAGAGAGCAGCCACCACCAACGTTACCAAACGGTTAGTGTAGACCTGACCTCGAGGTGCTATTTTCTCATCCTCTCAGGAGACAAAGGTTTTTCCTGCCTTACCAAGATCTGTTTTCTCCTCAATTGGTGTAAATAACCAGAACTCCATCAAGCTCAGATGTTTCAAAATGTGGAAGTCTGGACTGGGACTTAGGGCAAATCTACACAAATCTCCATCACTGATCTATTCTATGTTACTTCAGCTATGCAAGTAGAGTAGCTATCGTCGACATGCTTACTGTGTCGGCTTGTATACAGTAAGGTCGGTGGGGGATGCTTTCCTGTCGATGCTGGCTGTTCTTCTCATCCTAGTGGAGTACTGGCATCGACAGGAGAGCTCTCGGAGATTGATTCATCACACCTAAATTGACCTGATAAGTCAACAGCCAGGTAATTGATCACTGCAGCATTGATCCCCAGCATAATGGAGTCTAAGTATGGTGTTTGGGGATTGTGTAGCCTTTTGGAGTTCAGCGATTGAATTCATGACTCAAGGCAACTTTCTGATGGAGAACACTGACACAGTGGAGATACGCCCTCAGAGACTGCGTAGCCCAGTATAGATGGATTCCTGCATTGCTGATCCTTCTCTGGAAGGGACTCTTCAGTGAAAATGCACCTATCAGTCTCACACTCTGATTACTGACAGTACATTAAGGCTAGTCCTTTTTCAGAGCTCCTGGGCTTATATATTCAGACACCAGTAACATAACCTTGTAGCCTCAGTAGTACTTACATATATGCTAGTCTTAACAGTGTAGATGTAATATGGTTATTTTTGGCAACATTATCTGTTGTGCATACTTCCTGGGTTGACTTCCTCCTTGATCCCTTATTTTGCACACAAAGAAACTCATTTGTCAGAGGGGTTCCTTTATTCCCTATGCTGGGTCTGGTTATCGATGCCTAAGAGAAATTGAATACTGGAGTATTAATGATACTTAGCATTCATGTGGAGGAAACATAGCTTCTTAGGTTCAATTTACAAAAGGTGGAGGTGAGGTCTCTTGGCAGAAGGAAGCATCCTAAAGAATTGGCAGAAATGTGGATTATAGCTTCAGTGGCAAGTATCTTTTTGGCACTGGTTAAAGAGGGTTGTAGTCTTGGGTTCTTGTTAGATTTGTCTCTGTTTCTTGACAGAATGCCACCTTTGATCAAATGACTATTTGACTCCATCCTTTTCTTTCAAATGTGGGCCTGGTCACTACATCCATCACAACAAACATAGGCTACTATAACATGCTCTATTTTGGGCTCCTCACAAGCACCACTTGCAAGCTTAAGCCAGCCCACAACAGACCCAAGTTTGAATACATTTTTGCTTCCATGAGCTTTCTACATTTTGATGCCTCCACTTGTAAAACTGATTAATGTCTAAATAGCCCCTGCAGTCACTAAAAAATCCAGGTGCAGTAGAATCAAGGATTACAACATAAGCTGTTTACCATGCCCTGGGCATTTTCACATCAAAATCTATGAATGGGACATATCCATCCCACTTAATTAGCTTCATTAACACTGGTTCTACAATGGTCAGATGATTGCTTTTGTTGTTATATATATCTTGGATTCTGTTATTTCCACTCCAACTCATCTGATGAAGTGGGTTTTACCCACAAAAAGCAAATGATCCTATATTTGTTAGTCTCTAAGGTGCCACAGGACTACTTGTTTTTAAAGTTATAGACTAACATGATACTGACACTATTGTAGGGTCTGTTATTTCTATTGCTGGCTGCTCACCCATAATATAATATTCTTAATGCATCAAGTTGAGTAGCAACTGCCTAGAGATGGATAAAGGCATTAGCAGAGGTTAGTGTTCCTGACACTACTCCAGGCAGCAGTACAATGGTAGAAGTTTCTTTCAACACTGAAAAGTTATTGGAAAGATGCATCTTGTATCCAAACTGAGTTCAGATGCCAAAAATCTATCTCCAGATTTGAGATACGAAATCAGGTGAGTCTTTGAAAATCCCTTTGAATGTAAAGTGAGGATAACAAGCTAATATGATTAGTATACTTTTTAAAAAGAGAAGGAGCAATAAGAAAAAGGAAATGAAGTAGAAATAAAGGGAAGGAGTAAACTAAGCTAAAAGAAGAAAGAGGATGAAGGATCAATGAAATATTGGAGTGGCAAAGATATTGCAGAAAGAGTGGGAGGGGAGAAGGAAGAAAAAGTGGATCATGGCTACAACAGGCAGTGACTCTGATGCTCTGCATCTCACCTGCTGGGAGTTGTCAATCAAGCCATTATCTACTGACTGACATTTCAAACTCCTCTATTACATGTAACAGATGGAATTGGCATGAGTTCTAGAACCCCACTCCCATGTCAGTGAATTGTGTTTATATAGAGTCACCCTCGCATGTATGGCATATTTTAAAAATTCTCCGCATTACCTGAAAAAAATAGTAGGCAGATGTAAAAGAGATTTGAGCAGAAAATGGAACATAAATCCCTTCATTTCCCTTGCCCTTGGTAATCAGAGGGAGAACTGTTTCTCCAAGGCGGGAGTTTTGGCAACTCGTTAAAACATCTTGATTTATAAAAGGCTAACAAAACACATAAAATATAGAACTTACAGATACTCTAGATGGAAAAGACCAGCAAAGGCATCATCTCGTATGATAGTAAATGAGTTAGAGTTCAGCAAGCTGAAAAATGGAGAGCAACCATTAGGAAAAGTGATGAAAACCTGACTGATTATGCCAGTTATGTTTATTGACTATCTTCAGACTAATCTTACTGACTCAGACCCATATTATCCCATCAATGCATCATTTAGAAAATATTATGGAGTGTTGATCTTAAAAAAAATCAATGGCATAAGCTGCCCCCCAATTAATGTTTTTCATGCTTTAGAAAGAATACGCCATGCCAGGAATCACCACCTTGGTTGAAAATCACAGAAAGCATTTTCTGGTGCATGCTAAGTCTTCATTTTGCTTCATCAGTGGTGCAAAATGGCCTTAAAATGGCAAGAGACAGCCAGCAGGCAACTCCCCCTATAGTCTGCCTGCAGAGGTGATTCTGCCCCATCCAAGGAACCTTTGGTCAGTAGTGTAATTTAGATAGCACTGGACAGGAGCAACTCTAACTTGCACCAAGGCTGGGAATCATGAAAATACAACCAATCTCAGCTCTATTCAGCATGGCACGGAGAATCTGCCCTGTAGTGTTTGCATTCAAAAGCATATCTTATCAAAAATATGCTCTTTCTTTGTCCTGTTAGTCTGTTTGAAAAGGAAACCCCACTGACAGAAAAGACTACTTCCAAAATCTTATGAGAGCTCCTGGAACTCCCAGAAGCTACAAGTGAACATGTCGGCATGTATTACTTATAACCACTAAGTAATCATCTTTTTGCATAGTTTCAGGCAATTCCCTACAGTTAATTTGGGAAAGCTAATGAATATGAAATGCAAACTTTCTCTCTGATCCTAGGTCAGTGTGCTAATTCTAGACAAATACTCTGTAAATTATCCCAAAGAAATCTGAGAAAGATTGAGATGGCAATTAAAACAACTCCTTCTACTGCTATTTTACCAGGGTTACTAACATATATGAACCAGTACCAAAGATTGCAAATAGCAATGGTTATTTCATTTCACACCTTAAGCTACTTCTTTCATACTTTGAATCATTCAAATTCCTTTGTTTCAAAGGTAAAAATTATAGAATACAATAGGCAGTAAAATTTGACAGGGAGAAGGTGCCCAAGATAAGTGGTCACTGTGACAGTGAATCACCTCTCCCCAGTTCTGATCTCCCCAATAACATGAACAAACAAACCATCTTGGGGTGGGGGCTCTTCCTCCTCCCCTAGGAACAATCTGATGCCCTCATTTTGCAATGTCTTCTGCAGGACATCTCACCACTGTACCCCAACTTCTGCAAAAAATGAAAGGGCAGCCCCTCCCTCAGCACATGGGTCTCTCCCTGTCATCTGCTGGACATCACAGGCAGTCTGGGGCTCTTGGCTCCCTTTGCCTTGGCCTGCCCCTCGTTGGACTCCCCATACTGTTCTGGAGGGGAGCGGGATGGCATCTGGCACTGAGGCTGAGCTTGCACAATGAAATTTTCTGTGGCCCTTAAGAGGCCAAGAAGGTGCCTGTGAGAGTGCTCTGAAATCAGCCCTCTTCTCCGCTTACAACAAAGTGAAGAGCTGAGGGACCTCTTAAGGCAGTGGTGGGCAAGCTGCGGCCCAAGGGTTGCATGTGGCCTATTGGGGTTCTTTCTGTGGTCCATGAGACATGTTGTTGACTGCTGCCCATGCACAGAGTTGCCAGATTCTGCTGGTTTTCATCCACGTAGGTTTTTTTCCTGCTGGTATTACAAAAGTGACATGCACTTAAAGCAAGGGCATATGAAGTGGGTTGTGTGCCGATTGCACGCAACATTGACTGTGAGAGTTGTGCACTCCCTCTGCATCGAATCCAAGTGCTGCTATGGTTCAATTGACACATCCCACAAATTCTAGGTATGCAAGCGCAGTTCTCAAAACTATTCCATGCCGGGAGACTGGTTATGAGACTCTTGCAACCCACTAACGTGAAGGAAGGTCACTCATGAGGCCCAGACACTAGCCTAGGTTGCCCCTCATTGTCTTAAGGGCTGGAGGCCTCCACCCTCTTCTTCCCCTGAGTGCACTCTATGGCCTTGCCTACAGTGAGAGAAAAGCACTGTATTTGTAAATGTAAGCCAGTACCATGTTCAACATGGATTTCCCCTTGGCACACACATGAGTGTTTTCATATGTGGCAGCTAGTTAGTTACTATATTTTTTAACCCAGTGCATTTTCCCACTGTACACAAAGCTCAGGGGGCTGCTGTACTAAAGATGCAAGGCTCTGCCAGCCCCACCCCACCCTTTCCTGGATGCACTCTGTGGTGCTGCATTGAAGGGGATGAAGGCCTTTCCTCATCCTAGCTTCCCTTCTCTCCCCAGTGTTCTCTCCACTCTGCTGCTGGAAAGAAAGGGGGAAACCAAGGTATTCGGCACAGCTGTATTTGATTGGTTTTATTTTTTAAAGAAATAAACGTGAAGGGATTGAATGTTCACCCCTCCTGACCAGACATCTCCAGGAGCTATTCTGTGTCAGTGGTCCCCAGGTTTAATTTATCCATCTCTGGTATTTACATGACCCCCATTTCTGTAATGCCTGTCAGCCTTTTAATGTATGTTCTCACAACACTCACACTGGGAACTGCGATTATCCAAGTATTTATTGATATGGCGCTGATGCACTGTCAAGGGGATTTAGGCTCCAAAGTGGCTAAATCCTTTAAAATGAAATGTAGGCTCCTAAACCATTGCACCACTAAACACAGAAACACCTAAATACTTTAAAAAATCTGGGTCAGAGAGACTAAGCAGCTTGCCCAAGGTCACCCAGAAAGTCTGCAGGAGAGCAAAGAACTGAACACAGGGCTCCACATGTCCAACCTTAACCTAACCACTGCACTACCCTTCCTACAGAATAGTCAGCACTTCCTAGACCACGTCAGTGGGACTGAACCTGTGACTTCGAAGCCCAACACTTTCCACTAAGCCACATTTAACCCAACAGATTTTGCTTAAGAGACTTTGAGCTCTTACAGGTAGCACAAAATTCTTCTTTCTTGAAGGAGCTGAACTCTGACAGTCCACTCTCCCTAAAAGAGCAAATCACCACTGATATCAACAATCCCTCCACAGTTAATGTCACATTCATTAGCAGAGAATGAACATGAGATTGGAGTTAGATCAATCATGTGACTCCAAGAGGCGAATTTTATTGTTTAGTTAAAATTGTTTAGTTAAAAAGAATTTAAAACAGCAGAGAAACATATTGTCTTAGTAAATTAGCAATAATTTC
The DNA here is from genome assembly GCA_032595735.1 of Pelochelys cantorii. Lineage (NCBI taxonomy): Eukaryota > Metazoa > Chordata > Testudines > Trionychidae > Pelochelys > Pelochelys cantorii. Next base: position 34,862,087 of record CM064331.1, read on the forward strand.
CTTAATGGATTTATGCATTATTGTCAGTGAAGCAAATTCATCCTTAACATACTGTGATACAACTGAAGTAAATGGAGTTACCTAAGCGATTAACTTGTCCATTATCTTATTTCTGAAGACACCACAGTGCCTATATCTAGGAGATTTTGGCAAAAGTTTTAGTTGGAGCTGAGTTTTGTTGGGAATTGCAGTACTTACAGCAGCTGAAGGGAGGGCAAATGGGCAAACATTCTGTCCTTGATTTCAGAAAAGGTTCCATTTACCAGGCTCCTGAGAGGAAAAAAACAGGAAAATCCAAGAACTAAATAAGGCTCATTATCTTCACCTCCATTAGGAGTATCCCAATATCCTCCCCATTGGTTGGCTTGGCTCCTTTTTATAAAATCTCAGCAAATGGGGCCAATATTCATGTTTAAAGGCTGTTTAATTCTGCTTCTGTCCCTGCTTCTCCCCACTAAGCTTGGAAAGTTTCCTTTTCACCGTATCCCTGCATTAATCTTTAATACCAGGTACTTTTAGCCTCTTGGCAACTTTGCTCCAAAGGGTAGGGATGGGGTATTTTTTGTCTGCACACACTAGTATTTTTGGAAATTTATAGAGAAGAAAGAACAAAAGAGAGAGAGAAAGGAACATTAGTATGTATGTTAAACAGGACTAACAGTAAAAGCTCATCAGATTTTAAAGTGGTACAAATTAAAAACGCCATCATTTCCAATTCTACTCACATTAAAAATGGATCTAACTAACTTTCAAGTTCCTAAAGTCTGTGTAGTCTTTTCCCCAAGGCACTAATGCCATATAAAATAATTACCAGGGAGTAAATCTTTCTTTAATTCTATTGCACTTTAATATGGCCATTTGCCATCTCCTTGGGCATGTAAAATTTACACCTGGCAAGTACATACATACATGTATTTTCCCTTCCCTTACATTTTTGCTGTAGAAATGGTGCAATCACAGTTTCTTATTTGAAAAGGTCTTTCAGATATAAAAATCAAACTCCTTTGCAGCTGCATGGCAGCACAATATTTCAGCAAGGGAAAGCACAGACACTGCCATACACTGATTATATAGCACAGTGCTGGCATCTTAGCATCCATCAAGAAGCGAGCACCCAGCAGGGAATCTAACCCTCTCCCTCCCTCCCCGCCCCCGCAACTTAAAGAAAAGAAACCCAAACCACAGAGAAGAGATGGGAGGGGCGCCCGGCCACTGCCCAGGAGAACGCAAGTGCAGGAAGGTTTAACTTACAAGGAGCTGATGTCGTTGGGGATGATCCGCGGCACACCAGGGGATCCCACACAAATGATGGATTCTTTGGTGCAGCTGCATGTGGCAGGGCATCGGACTGGCTTCTTCACCTGGGCACGCTGCAGTAGGCATGCCACCGCCAGAACCAAGAGACAGAGAGAGCCGCCGCTGCAGCCACTGCTTCGGAGCAGAGCCATACCGTTCCCTCCTCCTCGTGGTCCTCTCTTGGCCCTGCACCCTTGGCCTGAGCGTTGCTGCTGCTGCTGCTCAGTAGGCTGGAACAGGAGTAGGAGCCAGGCAGCATGCTGCACCCTTATGCTCAGCCTCAGTGGCTCTCTGCAGCAGAAGCAGCAGTAGCAGCACCAGGGCTGCTGCACTAGACTCCTTCCTCCTGACATCAGCACTTCAGCTGCAGCCTTTTCTGTCCAATGAATAATTTATCAAAGGCTCCATTGCAAGGGAGAGTTTAAAAATAATCCCCCAAATAGCCAGGGCTCAAAGGACTCTGTTTCACTTTCCCCTCCCCCTCCCCTTGGTTTCTCCTTGAACACTGGAGAGGAGAGGAGGCAGCTGGGTGACCTTGCGAGGGGAGTGGGGGGGGGGAAGGGTCTGTCGGCCATACACATGACTAGGGCCAAATGTTCATTTCCTGTGGTAGAAGGGGTGTAAACCATCCCAGGGCTGCTGTGTCCACTGACCTGGGACAGCAGAGGGATTCCAGGCCTCACACAGGTACTCGTTTGCACACACAGCATGCGAGCCCCTTTGTGCAGATGTGGGGAGGGCTTCAGGGGAGCAATGTCAGTTTAGAATGCCTGTGGCATTCTTTCAGGATTGCCTCAATTCTTCTTCTTTGTACCATGTTTAGTGCTGACAAAATTCTCAGCACTGCACAGGGCAGTCCCTGCCCCCAAGCTCTTACAATCCACATGACTGATGCACAGAAGACAGGGCACTCCGAGAAATTCAGAGCTGGGAATAATTTAGGGGGGTATTTTTTTTCCACATCATAATTATTGCAAGTTCCTATCTGGTGGGCACCAGGAAAGAAGTGATTTTATGGGACGATTAGGAGAAAGATGGTAATGGAAAATTGATGGAGATGGGAGTGGGAAAAGAAAACAGTGGCGGCATGAACCACCATTGGGTGATATACTAGACAAGGTCTGAACTGCAGCGGGTTTGTGCAGATCATTGAAAGTGAGATAAAAGGAGTTTAAATTCATTTTTTAGAGGTCCTTGGCAAAGCTGGGCATTCAATACAAATCTGATTTGCAGTCCACAAAGCATCCTTCTTCGCTATAGCACTAATACCTACCTCTTTGCCCTTTTCATCTGTAGACCTCAAAAGGACTGTGCAGGAAGGAAAATGCCATAATTCCATTGTACAGAGGGGGAAGGACACAAAGAGGAATGCTTGCCTAAAGTTACTCAGTACATCAGTGGCAAAGCCACAAGCAGAACTCAAGTCCCCTGACTCTCAGATAATTGCCTTAGCCATACGCTCACATTGCTCGCTATGTCTGTTTCATCTTGCATTTTGCTGTAATGCTGGGAGTTCCTTTCCCAGACCTGAAGAAGAACTCTGTCTTGCTCAAAAGCTTGTTTCTCTCACCAACAGAAGTTGGGTCAATGACCGATATTACTTCCCTCAACTTGCCTCTCTATGCACAAGTTAAAATCCCCTTTTGGTTAGGAGCACTGGGTTGTTCTTGCTGTGTCTTTGGGAGAGATGTATGGATTATTCTGCCATGACCATTGGTAAGGGAAGGTTTGTGCTGGTCCCAGTACAGGCTAGTCTGGCTCTTAAAGACATCCCCTGACTGCAGGCAAGCTGACAGACTCACGAGTGGGGATGTGAATGGACAATCAGTTACCCAGTAAGCATTACCTTTACCAGGTGATGCTTACACGGTAATAGTTAACTGGTGCCTAGGAGTAGCCCCTGCATGTGGCCCACCGCAGGCAGAGGGCTGCTCCAGCCCTGCTGGGCCCACCATGCTGCAGGCTGGGGTAGGAGCCAGCAGCCCCACATAAAGCTGGGAGACAGCAGCAGCCCCGTACAGGGCCACTAGAACTGGCAGCAACCCCGTGCAGGTGCAGGTGGGTGGGCGAGAGAGCCAGTGGACCCCCCTCACCAGGTCCCTGGGCAAGGAAGGGAGTGCCAGTTTCACCATCCCAAGGGTGGGGCCTTAGAGGGAAGGAGCGGGGCCGGGGCAGCCCGCCCTCAACGCTGACCATACCGTACCATCCCCTCTCCCAGTGCTGTCCAGAGAGCATCACCCTGGGATCTGCAATGTACTGTGAGGGGCTCCAGTGGCAATTTAAAGGGGCTGGAGCTCCAGACACCACCACTGGCACAGTAGCAGTGGTGGCCAAGAGCTCTGTGCCCCTTTGAATCACTGGGCTCCTGAGCAGTTGCTCCCTTTGTCTTCCCCTCCCCATATCAGCAGACCAGCCTGATTGCAATAGAGAAGAGCAGCAGCACCGCACTGCTACTCACTATGGCTGGTTGGTTCTGTTCCTGGCAGAAAGGGGCTGAGTAACACACAGCACCATACTACTTTGGATCCTGCCAGGAAATGAACCTCCCAGGCCTAGACCATTTCCTCCACAACCCACAGAGTGAGCAGACAAGTTGCCCCCTAACACACTGCAGATGTGAACGTTGAACAATGCAGGAAGTTGTGTTGCCATGAATCTAGCCATAGTAAGGATATGGGGCAGGACAGCTGTGAGCCAATATCAATAGTGGGCTAGGCTACTACATGTTCACTACTCTGTGATTGCTTAATCCTGGTTAGCATGCAGTGAAGCCCTATCCCGCAGGGCATATCTACTCTGCATCTGGGAAGGTATCATTGCAGCATGCATAGGCCTATCTGAGTTCGCTGTGACCAAGGTAGTGTTCTAAAAATAGCGGTGTAACCAAGGCAATATAGGCAGCAATGCAGGCTAGCCCACTGCATTCAGTCCCATCTGGGACATACTTGGCAGGCCCTATCAGAGCTGGGGGCCAGGAGGGCCATTTGGCCCAGACCTCAGGAGACAAAGAGGCCTTAAAATTTGTAATTTTCTACAAGTCATTTCCATTTATTATACACCTTGCAGTTATAACAGAGACAACAAAAGAAGCTATATATACACCTGCAAAAATTAATTTAAATCATTGTGGGACCTCAGGCCTTCGCCAATTTTTCGGACACATCCAACTTTTAATCTGCGTGACTGGAGACTGAAGTAGCTTCTGTGATTAGCGTTACAGTCTTTGTGGAGTTCAGACGTTTTGAAAGTTGTAATTAATTCTGTTACTGTAAAGTGATTTTGCTTGGTTTGAGGGTGAGTTTAACTTTTAAATTAGATATTTATCTCTGCATAGGAGATTTTCATATTGCTGTTTTTTCTTACATTTCTTCATATACAATAACCATATCGGGCTCAGCTGTAAGCTACCTCTTCATCCAGTTTTAGATTCACTTTTAAAGCTTTTTAGAATTAAAAGTTTATTAATAAACTTTATAGCTAATCTGGCAATTGCCTCATGTTCATATTCATAATAATGCACCCATTATTAGAGGAATTTAATCATGGGAACATGATAGAAGACCAAATTTCAGGACTTCGAAATAAGGCTACAAAGGCCATAGTAAATAACACTCCCGAACTATTATTATATAATATTAATTGCAAAGTATATACAATTAAAATTTTGTATAACCAATAGCCTTTAGTAAATTAATTTGTTATGTGTTACTGTGTTTTAAAAGAACCCCTTTAGAAAAATGAAGTGAAGATTTGAAAGTGGTGCAAGAGATCGCGAAAGCAAACAGAGTGAAGAAGCAGTTAAGAGCGTAAAGACAATAACATAGTAGAAAAGACGCCTCAGCCATTAGACAATGACCATACTGACAGTGACATTTCCTGTTCTGATGATGAAAACTTTGTACCCACTGCCTCAAAATGAGGAGGTCATTAGTAAGACACAGAAATGCTAACCACAGTGATAGATGCAGAATCTATGCTCAATTTAGAGACTGTTCAGGCAGAAAATGAGGACCTCAGAGATGCTATGCAGCAAGAGCAAGAACTTATGACTAGCACAAGACATAGTGTAACAATAGTGGCATCAGAACCTTATACTGGACTTCTTGATAAGAACAGTGTTGCTCAAATGCAGTCATTTCTCAGAGTTAGTTTTCAGATTCCAAGTAATATACTGAAAGATGCTGAAAATCATGCTTTTCCCACTCATCTGATGACAAAACCTCTTCCAAATGGAGAGATCTACACAAGAGACTGGTTCTGCTGGAAAAGCAGGCTCTGTATGGTTTTAACAGTATAGTTTTAACAATAAAACTTCAAATGCACCAGTACTGTCTGATCCATCCAGTTGGAGCATCAGTAGAGGTTTGAGGAAGTTGAAAGACCAAATACCTGCACATGAAACTTCACTATTGCATAAAGATAACTATGTTACATGGAAATCAGCTAGTAGAGCAGCACTAGCTGACAGTTCAACTGAAAACGTACTCCCGAGTGAAATAAACACTGAAACTGATAACTGGAAAAAACTCCTTGAACATATATTGTATGTCATTCTTTTTCTTTATGAATGGGGATTGGCTTTGTTTGGTTCCAGTCAACATATTGGTGACCATACAAATGGAAACCTTCTTGGTACACTTGAGCTTCTTAGCAAATATGACCCACTTTTATCAGGCCATGGTAAGAGTGTTTGTGAACCACAAGACAATGGAAAAGGCATGCAAGTCCATTATCTGTCTACCAGAATGCAGAACGAGTTTATTGAGTTGTGTGGGACATTTGTACAAACAACAATTCTTGAAGAGATACGACATGCGACGTACTTTTAGATTATTATTGATGCAACTCCAGACTGTTCTCATAAGGAACAGACGACATTGGTTGTTCAATATGTTAAAATTGCAATAAGTTCAAAGGTTTCAATTGAAGAACGATTCATTTTGTTCGATAATTCCACACAAAAAATGGAAAAGAAATCACCGCTTGTGTATTAGAAATTCTGAAAGGCTTCAAATTAAATTTAAATTTAAATCAAATTAAAGTCTGCATTGGCCAAGCCTATGACAATATGGCTGGGAAGTACAATGGAGTACAAGCAGTCCTTCTTGAGCAAAATCCAAACTGTATTTTTTCCAGTTATGGCAACCACACACTAAATCTTGTTGGTGTCGATTGCCATGAATCATGCAAGGGAGCAATGACATACTTTGGAGCAATTCAGCAATTGTACAACCTCTTCAGTAGCAATCCTCGAAAGTGGGAATTTCTGAAGCAGCATCTGCCTGTTTCCCTTCATGGCATGTTGACAACGAGATGGTCAGCATGAATTGGTGGTGTTAAACCAGTTGTACAGCATTTGGACTCTGTGAGAAAGGCTTTAAGTGAGCTTGAATCTCTTACTCTCACAGCACAGGCTCATACTGACTTAAGTCAATTTAGACGTATACATCTACATTTGAATCCATTTAATGTCGTCCATGTGGATGAAGTTGCTAAAAATGATCCACAAAACTAATCTTGTAATTGAAGCACACAATTCTACATTAGATGTTGAGAGGGATAACATTGAACAACTTCTTAAAGATAATCAAAAAATTTGTGATCAATGGGACGCAATCCTTTCTGAGTCCAAATCAGTCGCACAGGGTATTGACATTTCATCTGAGTTTTCCACCAATCGCAGCCTAACATCTCAAGCTGATGCTGAAAGTCACTATCGAGTCAATGGTTTTTTTATTATTTTGTGTCAAATCTGGTTGTTGGGGCGGTGAAATAATTAATAGTTTTGGAATGGCCTTTTTGCATTAGTGGTTGAGGATTCAGCCACAGTGGGCATTACCTTTGGACATGCTTTTTCCTTTTGTAGTTTGGGATGATAGGGTCCGGTTGAGACCAGTATTATGTGTTGATATATATAACCTTGTTCTCTCTCTCTGTTCTGTAGCCTAGGAAATGAGATAAGTATGAAGATACTCTACTTTGTTGTGTCTCTTGCTTATCCTCATTGGCTCTGCATAACATCTTCAGAGTCAACCTCCTTGTAATCTCTGTAACCTGGTAGTTTATAGTATAGGAATTTGTTGATTTAATTAGAAATTATATAAATAGTAATTAGGAGCGGATATAATTGTATTAATTGTTTGCTTATTAATATTAATTTTATGGGAATTAACATTACTAAATAAGGTTTTAGGAAAAGTAATGATAGGCATGTGAATTAACATACTAAAATAGATAAACGGTTTTGACTATTGCCAATTCGGGGCCACTCCGATGTGTGTTGAATGTCCAAGGTAAATGTGCGTAGGCAATAAAGCAGTTCCTTTTCACCCCATTCGCTCCTGGGTCACCTGTTTCTTTTCTAACAATGGTCTTACACACTGATTTGAGTCACTGCGACAAATTTGTACCTTTTTGGTTTCCATTGGGAGTTCAGAGAACTAAGTGATGAAGATCTATATTCAGCAGCTGAACAGTTTCAACAAAGGTACAACAATGGAAATTTCAAAAGATCTCTGAGACGAGCTTGTCTTCCTTAAACGTATTCATTCCACCAACTTTAAATCGGTCTGCAAGCCAAAAGAACTGCTTCAAGACATATTTGATCTCAGCTTGTCGACTGTATTTCCTAATACCACAATTGCATTATGTATTTTTGTCAGTCTCCCTGCATCAGTGGCTTCAGGTGAATGTACATTCAATGTGTTAAAACAAGTAAAGAACTATCATCATTCTACAATGGGACAAGAGCATTTGAATGGGTTTGCAATGCTTAACATTAACAGCGATGTTGCATGTAAATTAGATTTGTCTGCAATTATAAACAAGTTTGCACACAACAAAGCCAGAAAAGCATTCCTAAAATGAAGAGTTTTGCTTTTTGTGGAAACTCACAATTCAAGTTACATTTTTAATATACACACTATTGATATAATGACTTCATTGTTAAAAAATAAATGCCTCAAGTGTTCATTTTCATATATTCTTTTGGTTTTAGTATGACCCCCCTGTGGTTAGATATGTCGGGGGGCTGGGGCCTCTAAACTCAAAGTGGCCCGGGGGTCTGCCATTCTCAGAGAAGGCCTGATACTTAGGTAGCTGCTGCCTGTGCCACTGGAGCTACACAGCTACTGTTAGCAAGCCATTCAGCTACCATTAGCAAGCCAATTCAATCAAAGCCAGCTCAGGTCCACCTACATGTGTGTTACTTCCTCCTGCCTTGCTTTCTGCTACAGAGTTAAAGAATCAACACAGTACAACTGGCAATGGGAGAAGCATTTTAATGTTTTCCTCTGTCTGATCTCTCTTACAGGCAAACACACAACTTGCTCTATCCCTCAACATCTCCAGTGGCTACAGCAGGTCAGGTGCTGCCCTTGGGAGATAGGGAGGCTGGGGATGGGGGGAGGGGGGGAAGGGCACAGCTGCAGAGAAGCCCACCCTGAAGTGATGGCTTCTGTGCTGTAGGGCTGGCTGGGCATCAGGTTTTGCAATCTGGCCTCTGGCACATTGGGTCAAGGTGCCATTCACTCAAATTTGCCCAGCCTCTCTGTCTTGGCAGTCCCTCCCAGACAACCCCGTGGGAGCTCCTTCAATGGAGATGGGGAATTGTAGGCGTAAATGGGACTGTCCCTCAATATCCAAGATTGTTGGGAGGCCTCGTTTATCTCTGCTGTGACCACAGCTTATTAAACTTTCCATAATAGCAGAGTTGGCAACTCTCAAAGTAAGATCATGAGACTCACAATACTTGATGTTTTACTGAAAGCCCCAGCTCCTGGAGACAAGTGATTACATGCAAATCTCTGTTTTCATTTAAATCAAAGTCTCTACCCTTCAAAGTCACAGAGAAAATACTAAAAATGTGAACCCACTACACCCTGAGGCTCAGAAACCAGAGATAAAGTAAAAAAAACCCACTTTCAATTAATAAAATTTCATGAACTTTTGTAACCACAACTTATAATTTTTCACTCTTTGAGTTAGATAAAAATATAATATTCTTACTGCTATGTTGTACTCCCTTGTCTGTGTCTGTCATCTTATACTTAGACCATAAGCTCTTTGGGGCAGGAATTGTATAGTACCTTACACAAAGGAGCCCTGATTGGGGAGTATTAGTCCCTATTATCTTGTAAATATTTTAGAAAGTTTGTTTGTTTGTTTGTTTGTTTGTCCCTAAAGATCTCCGAAACGGTAAGAGCTAGAAACACAAAATTTTGAACAGATACTACTGATTTCCTAACTTAAATAACTGGATTGGTTATATCTCGAAATCAGTTCCCCAGAGCCCCAATTGGGCCCACTGATAATTAGCTTTTAGTAATGCCTGATCATAGGCATTTGCTGGACTCTTCTGTTCAGCGTGTCACACAAACTGCAACTCTAAGATCCTTTCCCTCTGGCTATGAACTAAGTAGTTCATCTGTTCTCTACTAGGCAATGCATTTTGTAAGCACATCACTAGCTATGTTAATTTCTTAAAGTAATATATAAGAGAAAAGTATTTCCAATAAAATATGCTATGTTAATGTAATTCACGTAGTTCATCACACCTTTTACTATATTTTCCCCAGGCGATACCGGGTATTGCTGCTAGTAAGATAATAAAACAAAACCATCCTAAATAATACAATAGTGTAAGGTCTGTCATGTTTAAGAAAGCTGACTTTGGGGGAAAAGGAGGAGCCAGAGAACTATAGATCAGTCAGCCTGACTTACTTTCAAACTGTGAATATCTGGAGGATGATCATTGGCAGCCAGCATAGATTCACTAAGAACAAATCATGACAAACCAGTTTGATTTCCTTCTTTGACAGCTGATTTGGTAGATGTGGGAATGTGGTGGATATAATATACCTGGACTTCATCAAGGCTTTCGACACAGTACCATATAACATTCAGATAAGTAAGCTGGAGAAATGTGGGCATAGCAGAACTAGATACATAATTGGTTAAGCAACCACAAGCAAGGAGTAACTCTTAATGGAATGATGTCAGATTGGAGGGATGTCTCAAGTAGGGTTCCGCTGGGATCTGTTCTGGGCCCAGTGTTGTTTAACATCTTTATTAATGATCTGGATGTAGGAATAGAGAACATACTGATCAAATTTGCAGGTGACACAAAGTTAGAGGGGGGGTTTCCAATACTTTGGATCAGTGGTTCCCAACCTTTCTTATGCCGCAAACCAGCAAACCCATTCACAACCTTTTGGCGGACCAGTAACATTTTATTTGAATATGACCACTGACCCCATCTTGTGACTGCACATTCCCTCTACCTATAACACCAGAACCCTCTGACTTCACCCAGCCAACCCTGGTACTTTGTGTCTCTGTATTAAACCTGCCAAACCCATCATCTGATATCCCCTATATCCCATTAACCCCATTACCTCAGAAGTCTGTCTTGCCAAGCCTATCACCCCAGTGCCCACTGTCTCCTGCTTTCCAACACCCCCTGCTGCCAACTTCCTTTTGTCCTCCACCTCTGTATTGCCTGGAGCCTGTTCTGCATCCACTGTCACTACCAACCTTGGCACACTGTGTCCCAGTGACCCTGATTTAAACTGACAGCCTCCCATTTTCCCGGATCCTGCCCCACCACTTAGAGTGCTCCCTGATCCTGCTTCACTACCCCTGGTGCCCCTTGCTCCACTGGCGCTACACTGAGGGAAGAAAAACCAAAGGCACAAACACAGAATGGGGGAAAACTCGCTGGAGAATAACATTGCTGAGAAGGATCTGAGAGTTGTGATGAATCACAACTTCAACATGAGTCTGTAATGTGATGGTGTTGCAAAAAAAAAAAAAGCAACTGTAAGTCATGGGAGATGATAGTACAGCTCTCCTTGCAGTTGGTTAAGCTTCAGCTGGAGCATTGTGTCCAATTTTCGTCACCAATGTATAGAAAGGATGTAGAGAAACTGTAAAGGAAAGGAGAGCTACAAAGATTACCAAAGAGATGGAATATAAGCCATATGAACAACAGCTGAATGAACTGCGTATGTTTAGTGTAGAAAAGAGGAGATTAAAGGGGATATAGTAGCAGTCTTCAAATACTGAAAAGTTGTCATACAAAATATGAAGAAAAGTTGTTCTCTTTTGCCATAAAGGACAAGAGAAGAGGCATAACAGATTTTGATTAAATCTTGGGGGGAACTTCCTAATTATAAGAACAGTAGGACACTAGACAGGCTTCCTTGCGAGGTTGTGGAAGCTACTTCACTGCAGATTTTGGTAGATGAAGTCATTTTTTTATGAAAATATACAGGTGCACCTTTTAAAGTCATCACACAAATAAATGCATTCAAGTGCATATGAATGATCATGCTATCAACTATCCAGAGGTACCTGCATTTAAAATAGGCACCACAATCAAAGAAGCACTCAAATATCTCAGTGATGAGCATGATATAAAAGTCAGAACAGATATTTTACAAAGGTAGACTATGCTGTGCATTTAAATAGTCAATACAATCAAGTGTGCGGAAGGACATGCAATTCCTGGATCACACATTAAAGGCAGTCACCTACAGCTGAATTGTGTGCTCATCCAGGTACATGGTGGGAGAATAATTTTAAAATGTTTTACAAGTGAATTGCTCTGATCATCATCTGGCTGTCTTGGGTCAGACAAACGCCTTGTCATGTTTAGGAAGTCATTGTCATCACTCCTATTAAAAGGTCCATTTTCTTTCTTTTTCCTTTCTCCAAAATCTCTGCCTGCCCGTGCTTTCTGAAACACCTTTCCTTGTGAAGAAACATGGGATTGTCTGAGCTTGGTGCAACCATTAAATAAAAAGCACAATAAAATATCTCCGTGTGTAGCTTATGAACTACTTCTCCAGATCCTCCAATGATGTCCCAAACTCACTTTTATTTTCTTTCTTCACATATTCCTTTGACTAACAATGTGTCCTATTTTCTCTAATATTATGTCCTGACTTTATCAGTATACAGAAAGCTGTTGATTGACTCACCCACCATATATCCCCACAGTGAAGGCCAAGGGAAAGAATAATCCTTTTACTTATGGTCATTTCTTTTAAATCCTTATCTGCTCACAAGCAAAAATTATTTTGGTGGTGTCATCATTGCGCCAGTTTGACCACACTACAAGATTTGAAAAAATTCAGACAAGGGGATAGTGTTATAAGAATCATTTCCTCCATTTAGGGATCTTAATTCATTTATGAATCTGAGGGTACTTCTACACAGCACTGTTATTTCTGAATTAAGTGATGTTATTTTGAAATAAAGTGTGCATCTACATTCAAGCAGTTATTTTGACATAATGTTGAAATAATGTCCAGCCGGAGGACTTCTTACTGACTTCTATAACCCCCATTTTACAAGGATTAAGGGAAGTCAGAGGAAGAGTGCTCTATTTCAAAATAAGTGGTGTGTAGACATGCCCAAATTCAAAATAAGCTATTTCCACTTAAGCTACGCAATTAGCGTAGCTCAATTTGCGTAGCTTATTTCGAGTTTAGCCCTGCTATGTAGACATACCCCGATAGAAGAGAGCGTAAGAGAGTTAGTGCTCCTTTCTGCAAAGTCTCTGAATCTCCACAATTTTCTTTGGACTGCTTTACTGCTACAGGTGAGGGACTACAAAGTGCTAAATACTCTGTATGTAATGCCTTATCTTTGGATTTTCAGTGTCTGTACTGAATTTGGTCTGCTTGTTCAGGCTTAAAGATCCTTGGCTTTTAACTTTTCTACTGCACTTTACAATTCCAGAAGTTATGTCTGGGGTGTCAGGAAATGTCTATCAGAGAGGCACAACAGCAGTCTTCCGCCCCAGCTCTTACTGCCACTGCTCTGCTCCCTCATGTTCCCCTTGTATCCCCTCCCTGAAGCTCCCAGGGGGCCTGGTACAGGCAGCAGCAGGGGTTGGTTCCTCCCCCCTCCCCCCACGGCAGCAAGAGCCCAGGAAGCAGAGCGATACAGCAGCCTGCATTGCTTTGTCACTCTCTCCCAGCCAGGTCACTCCACTTCACAGAGGCAGCAGCATAGGGCGACAGGCAGCCAGTCCATGAGGGGAGCAGGTTTTTAAACTGGCTCCCTTCATGGGCCAGCTTCTGCCTTGGACCCCGCGCAGCTGCCTCTGATACAGAGGCAATAGTGCTGAGTGGCAGGGGGCTCCTCAGGAGCGGGGCCGGAGCGCACTGGCTGTCAGCCCCACTCCCAGGGACTACAGAATCAGGGGTGGCCCATGTGTATGGGCCAACTCGGCCGTCGCCTAGGGCGCTGCCTTCAACGGGGCGCCCAATGATGACGTCACGCCGTTGAGGGCCATGCAGGCGGGGGCGCCGATCGCGCGTTCTGCCTGGGGCACCAGCTGCCACAGCCCTCCTCGGGCCACCCCTGTACAGAATAGTCAAGTAACTGATAAGAATTCATGAGGTTAATCAACTATTCAATTAACTGATATTTAACATCTCTATTCTGGGTGACCTTAGATGAGGGTCACCTTCAATCAGGACAGGGAGCTTGGGACAGTCTCCTGACACCTGACATTTCTGGGAGAGCTGGAATAGTGATATTTTGAATTGGGGGGGGGGTAGTTACATCATTTTATATATATACACACACACACACACACACACACACACACACACACACCTAAACAGAAAGTTTGTATTTTCACTAGTATTTATATACCAAGTGAGATGCTTCAGTGACATCTGTTTCATTCAATAATTACTCTTGCACAGGAAATGCATAACAGCCACCACTGTTCCAAATATGGGTTGCCAGGTAAACTATAGCAAAAGCTCATTTGAATTCAGCACCCTGTATAAAAGTGATAAGAAGCCAAGTACTCCTAGGAAACGGCATAAATGAAATATGGCACACAAGCAGTGAGCTATTTATAGAAACAAAATATCAGCATTTTCCACACATTTACACAAAGCAACTTCAGCCTTTTCATGGTGGGGGAGGGGGAAAAGCAGCACTGGCTCTCACTTACCCATTTCCCTGCAGTCACATATTCTGGCCGGAAAGCAATGGCAATGTGGAAAACCTCCAGGTCATTGCAGAGTAAAGATCAATGGCTACATAAAACAGAGGCTGTCATTTTTTTTCCTGCTAATGTGTTTCTGTAATAAAAATGTTGTTTTATTAAATAAAGTGAAAATCTTGCGGGAAGATGGGCTTATTTTTTGGCCCCACTCTCAGTGTTCAGAGCAAAAATCTTCTATGGGGAAAAAAAAAGTGATGCTTGCTGTTGAGTAATTTGGGCCCTTGGATTAATTAGCTAATGTTTGTAACGTGCTGTATTGGAGTGTATTTATTACCAACAATGTTGCTACCTCTCCCATCACATGCTAGTAAAAGACACTGTGTCAGGCAGGGGCTCTGTTCTGGAATTTAAAACCCTGATCCCATTTTATGTGAGCACACTCTGCCACAGCAGCAGTCTCCAGAAGTATTCTAGCTAACTGCATTCTGGCCAGCTGCCTCTGCAGCACATGGGGACACATGCCAGAGCAGCAGCTATGAGCCCTCTTAAAAGGATTAAATGTTTGCTTTCCCCTGGTGCCAGGCCTGCTACATTGGCTGGGGGAGAAAAGGGTGAGAACTCCAGTCCCTTTAGACTGTTTAGCACAGTTAGCAGCAGGATGTACAACCTACATTGTGTAGATCTGTACTTACAGTGGTGTGTAGAATCCAGATGCTGCATGCCCAAATAGCAGGAGTATGAACAGCAAGGTAGATGATGAAGCACGAGACCAAGTCTACACTACAACATTTGCTGACCCAAGTTATGCTGGCAGACAGCCGCCATAGTTAGTACAGCGCTTGTGTGCTTGTATACTTGGCTCCTTGCATAAATCTTGCATATACTCACCAGAAGTACTAGGGTCAATGAACAGGGCAGTGCATCAGGGCTAGCTAGCCAGTGAGCAGCCTACCCCATTCACTGTACTATCTCTTGGTTAGTTTTGACAGTGCATGGTGGGGCAAAAATGATCTACATACAGTTGACTGGGAGCAAAGGGTCAATAGCCCACAATGCAGTGATATTCATCCCCTAATATTATTTCTATCCCAAAATATTCACACCTATTTCCAATTTCCCATGAATCCATGGGGGAATCTGTTGCTGTTCACGATCTCGCTCAGAAGCATGGACCTTCACAGCGCTGCATGATTGTCATGAGGGTTGCAAGCACAGGATTCATGATCCTCCGGTACTGGATGAGCCACTAGAACCACAATGGGGACAATTCCCTGCAGGAGAGATTGCTGCAGGACATTATGTGAACCAATTCCCAGTTGCTGATGGCAGTCAGAGCAGCTGTAGATGGTGGTGCACTGCTTCTGGGCCTGAGAATTTAGCAGTGATGATTAGAATTACATTGTTACACAGATTTGGGATGAGTGTCATGGGGCAGACTCACCATCACAGTGCCTCCTGCTGATAGCACTAGAAATTAGCTTGTTAGCCCACAGAGCGCCTCCCTCTGGCTGGTGTCTCCTTGTGTCCATGTCACTCCCGGACCACGGCATCCCCTTCTGGATACTGGCTTCTGACAGTGCCCACTCCAGCGTCTCTTGGCTCCCTTCTGTGTGTGTGTGTGTTTATCAGTTTTGGACTTCTGGGATCCCCCCACTCAGGGTACCTCCAATTCTCCTATTCCCGCCTTGCTTCAGTGACCCACTGCCAGTCATCATCTAGCCTCTTTGCCTCCTGGAGCCCTTATTTATACAGCCCACAGCTGGGCCCTAATGGGCAATAGCAGCCTCTGTTGTGGGCTTTGCTGTCAGACTTTTCCCATGGGTTGGGTTTTAGCCTTAGAGGGCCAGTGTGGGGCAGACACCCCGGCACAATGAGTACTGGCTGCAGACATAGGCACCTACTCTATGGGAGCTCCAAGACTGAAACACCTATGGAAAAAAAATGGGTGCCCAGCACTGACTGGCAGCCCTGATGATCAGCTCCTCTCCCTCCCTCCCAGCACCTCCCACTTGCTGCGATCAGCTGTTCACCAGCATGCAGGAGGCACTGGGAGGAAGAAGCAGGGCCAGAAAAAGGTGGTGGAGGAGAGGGGCTTGGAGGAAGAATAGTGGGGGCAGGGCATGGGGCAGAGGGGGTTAAGCTCCCCTTGGAACTTGGGAACCTCTGGCCACAGGACTTTTGAATGCAGAAGGCCACATTCCTGGATCTGTGTGCTGAGCTTGCTCCACCCTGCAGAACAGGGACACCAAACTGAGAGCTTCACTGACAGTTGAGAAGCAAATGGTGATCACACCACTGCAGAGGTCATAGTTATGCAAGTGTGAATGGCCCTTAACTGCTTCCTGCTACACGGGACTATGGCACTTGACCATATGCAGCATGCAGTGAATGGCTTTGCAGATATGAGGTTCCCAAACTGCAGTAGAGCAACATAAGGCACACACATCCACACCTGGCCCTGGACACACCAACAGGAAGGGCTACTTTTCCATGGTTAGGCCAGTGCTGGTGGATCACAGAGGATGCTTCATTGACATCAACATTGGCATTGTGGGACATGGCTGGAGGACAGTTAGGGGTGAGGTAATGCAGTATCCACATGGAGTTGACCTATGCAGATCTATCACGACTCAGTGCTACTCAGGGAGATGGTGTTACTATGTCAGCCTACTAGGGCATCTATGTTAGTGGGAGAAAACTTTAAGAGTAGAGATGTGTACAACGAGGTCAATGCAAAGTGACCTAACTCAGTAGTGTAAGCCAGGCCTTAGCAGGCCCTACATACCTGTACGCTAGAGTATATATCATACCTGCCCAAGCAGTGTCCCCAATGTACATTAAAATTAGCAGTGTAGAGTCCTATTACTGAGGATTTTCCTGACACAGCAAAAGCCTCTGGCAGCACAGAAAAGCTTTGGCAGGGAGAAAGCAGCAGGGAAAATCTCCAGTAGCTGCATTGGGGTGCATATCCTATAATGACATTGCCACTATGACATTCTGAGGATCATTCAGACCAAGAAATAGTTCTGCAAGCGCCTGCCTTATAATTTTGGATGCCCCTATGCTATGCTGCTCTAGCTCAGAGCCCTGATACTAGTAGCCAACACAGAAGCATAAGGTCTCATCCTGATTCTCACAGTCCAGTTACTCTTTACAGGGTGACCCCAAGGCTACGTCTACATTGCCCAGTCTTGCACAAGAACATATGCAAATGAGGTGCGGTGATGAATTTCGCCGTGCCTCATGTGCATACTTAATGAGCCACCATCTTTGCACAAGGGGCTTTTGAGCAAGAAGGAGCAGTCTACACTGCTCCTTCTTGTGCAAAAAAACCCCTCTTGCGCAAGAGCTGTTCTACCACTTATTTTCAGGCAGAACGGCTCTTGTGCAAAAGCCCCTTGTGCAAATGAGGCATGGTGATATTCATCACCACGCCTCATTTGCATATGTTCTTGTGCAAGACTGGGCAATGTAGACGTAGCCCAATAGTCCTGAATATCCCTGTAACAAGTTCGGTCTGAGTGCGAGCACCCCTTGGTGGCTGAAGGAGAGTCTCACAATATTTAACTCACCTGTCTGCGGGCGAGTCAAAGTCCAGTCCGTGGCTGAGGTTCAGGCCTCTTCTTTTACCCCCTTGCTCAGGTGTGGTTTGCAGGGGATTGGGGGAGGGGAGGACCCAGGCCTGCCCACTTCTCTGGGTCCCGGCCCAGTGACCCTATATGTAGCAGAAACCTGCCGAGTTTCAAAGTCTGTAGGTATGGTCATGTCCCTGGGCCACTTCCACGGGATGCCATTTCATCCAGCCCTTCTCTAGAGCCTTGCTGCAGAGTTCCCCTTGTCCGGGTTCTGTAGAGTTGTCCCTGGCTAGCCTTTAGCCCCAGAATCTAGCTCTGCTTAGCTACAAGAGCCCAGCGCCCCCTCGGAGCTGTCCAAGGTTCTGGTTGTCCCAATCAGCCCAGAGGTCTGCCTGGGTTGAGCTCCAGGAAGGAACTAGTGGGCTTTAGCAAGTACTGTAGCTCCTTATAGAGCAGCTTGCCACATTCTGATTGGCTGCAGTGCAGGCTGCCCCTCTATCCTGCTCGGAGGACTTTTCCACCACTCCTGCTGCTGGACAGGTTGCTGAAAGGCCTCCAGCGGGGAGGTCGGCTTTGTTCACCCCATCACAATCCCCAAATCCATCTACCGAGTTCTTAACAACCAGACCCTCAGAATTTTCTGTAGTTCATCACCTCTGAAGGGGGTGAACACAGCCCCAGTTATCAGTTTGCCCAACAGACTTGTTTGGAGGTAACTTGGAGGTTACTTGTTTTGTTTAACAGAAGAATCATGGATTGCAAGTGAAATAGTAAGGAAAAATAAACATATACAAATTATGTAGCATATAAGCAAAAACACAAGGTTTTACATTTCTATATAGACTCGTTTCCCATTCTAATATAAATTGCCTATTGCCTTCCCCCTGCCTTTCTCTGCCATGTGGTGCTATACATTGCAGTTGGGGAGGACACTGCCTGGTTTTCACTGTGGCATACAGCTCCATGTACCCAACACACTGCTGCAACAGTAGGTGAGAGTAGACAAGGTCTTTGTGTATCAGGATCACAACAGCTCTGCACAAGTGAGTGGGATCTGCATGTGCCTTCCCGGTACAGAGCTACTTACAATTTAACCTTTGCTGCTTGACAGAAATAGCAAACTACATCCCAAATTGTGGGGTGCTGATGTTGAAGTCCAATGGTTATGGTTTTAAGGCTATGATTTTTGGTTATGCACATCCTTGACCTTATTCACCTGAGTGGTTCCTTAGGCTTCAATGGGACTATTCACAGGAATAACATTTAGCAATTGCATAAACATTTAGAGAATTGGGGCATAAGCATTCCCCTTGTCAGCTATTTCACTGCTGTTCAAAACATGGATACATTGACTATCCACTTCAGATATTGCAAACAGTAGCATTGTGACATCATGAGTAGGTGAAGGTTGGGAGATAACTTTATTTTTTCCCTTCCGGCCTAAAACAATTTGCTAGCCATTGGGAGAATAACATGCAATAACCTTCCAACCCAAGAGTGAATTTTATCATTCATTGCTCCTTTGTTACAAGAGTTTTTAAATACAAAGTCCTGGGGATAACAGGAAACACAAGACAAAATATTGCAGTTGATCATTAACCCCTGATTATAGCCTGAAGACATAAACCAAAGAAAACAAATGAAAGCAAATCAACAAATGGCAAAGATATTAAAAAGTGTGTTTTGCCATAAGATGCTTCAAATAAAAATGGAATAAAAGGTCTTGTGTGTGCTAGAAAAATGCCCAAGTTTAATTAAGCTGCTCTAATTAAACCTTCAAATCCCTGTTTTTACTTTGGATTAATCTACACTGTCACAGCCCCCTATGCTTTATGAAAATTGGCATATGAATAAGCATAACTCAAAGATGCTTTATGCAAAACAGGTCTTGTAACCTATCATTCAAGAGCCTGTGATCCCCTGACTGTATATATTCTATTTTTTGTGCATGTAGTCTATCCAGCTTCATTTCCTTACATTTTCCCTCTACTTGCTAAAACAGAAAACTTTAGTTTGTGATGATAATTTGGAGTGAATGATTACATTAGAGCAAGTGCACACGCTTATCAGGGCAAAGGAAACACCATTAAGGATTCAGAGGAGTTTAAGTAGGGCAACAGTACCTAGCTGAATTTGCAGCTAAAGTTGTGGGCATGGAGATATTGCCAGGATGCTGGCTGCAGCCAATTGGAGCAAAAGGAAAACACAATGGGCAAGGCAACTTGGGGGAAAGGACGGGGCTGAAGGTAACCAAAGCAAAGATGATGTTCCAAAAGTGGCTGTACCAACATTGATAGCATGGGTTGGAATGGAACAACCTTATTATGCAAGGAAGCAGACTTGATGTAAAATCCTCCTGGAGAGCACTTGTTGAAGGATATGGGAGTATGTTTCATTGACTTTAATAATTATCACATTTTGTTGAAGAAGTTGTAAAATGGAACATGCTGTTTTCTTATTCCCAACTGAGCCCATGAATGGAGACGAGTATTGCTGGTATGATGTTTTAACAGTGATAAGTTAAAATGCATATACCATGCTCCTCCCTCCACCTACTCTAAAGGCAACAAAAATGTTTGGTAGAAAAAATTTTGAACTGGGGAGACTGATCCCAGGCTGAGCAAGGAATTCTGCCTGTGCATTAAGAACTGTGAACTGCTTACAATACCTAATGAGGTGAGAAAGCACACCTGATTCAAATCTTGCTTAGTTTGATAAAGTTTAGGATTTAAATCATGATTTTATCTTTTATTTCTGATGTAACCAACTCCTCTATAAGTGTTAGGTAGAGAAGTCAATCACTTAAAACCTATCTTTCTGTAGTGAATAAACTTATTTTAATGTTTTATCTTTAGCAGTGAGTTTGTCTAAAGTGCTTGGCAAATCTGCTCTGATTACAAAGGCTGGTTCATGACCACTATCCTTTGATGACATGGCAAACTAATTAATAAGCTTGTATAACCCACACACCTGGGCTATGTCTACACTCGTGGCTTCTTCCGCAAGTATGGCCGTTCTTGCGCAAGAATTCGCAGAGCGTCCACACTGCCCGCCCGCTCTTGCGCAAAGAAATTTACAGTACAGCATGGTAAGAGAGCGCTTCTTGCGTAAGAGCTATGCTCTTTTTTAACAGGTGTAAGCCCTCTTGTGCAGGGGCTCTTGCGCAAGAGGGCAGTGTGGACGCTCGGCAGGGATTTCTTGTGCAAGAAAGCCCTATGACTAAAATGGCCATCAGAGCTTTCTCGCGCAAGAGAGCGTCCACACTGCCATGGGCACTCTTGTGCAAAAGCACAGCTCGCACATGGCAGTGTGGATGTTTTCTTGCACAAGAACCCTTGCGCAAGATGTTCTTGTGCAATAACCCGCCCGTGTAGACATGGCCCTAGTGTGGTTACTGAGCAATGCAAGTGGTACCTAGACCACAGCAACAGTTAAGATCAAGAGACCTCTACAGCATGGGCTGGGAGCCAGCTGGCTTTTAGCTCAGATGGTAGAGGCTCCTATACTCTGCTTCAGAGGGCCCAAGTACAAATGCCCCTGCTGGTGGTTACACTTGGAGGCTATGGCTACACTCATGGCTTCTTGCATGAGAAATATGCAAATGAGGCTAAGCGTGGAATATCACCAAGCCTCATTTGCATACCTAATGAGCCGCCATTTTTGCAGAAGAGGCTCTTGCACCAGAAGGAGCTGTCTACACCGCCCCTTCTTGCGCAAGAAAAACTCTCTTGTGCAATGCCACTACACCGATTATTTTCAGGAATAACGGCATTGCGCAAGAGGCTTTTTCTTGTGCAAGAAGGGGCAGTGTAGACAGCTCCTTCTGGCGCAAGAGCCTCTTCTGCAAAAATGGCAGCTCATTAGGTATGCGAATGAGGCTCGGCGATATTCCATGCTTAGCATCATTTGTATATTTCTCACGCAAGAAGCCGCGAGCGTAGCCATAGCCGTAGAGATCAAGAAGTTCTGGAGCACTGTAGAACTGTATTTTTGGTGTGCAAGGCAGGGACTAGGCAGATTTGCTGTTGTCTCCCTTTGTATAGTTCATGACTGGCTGTGAGAGCCTTCATGTGCTAATGGGTATGTGAGAACGAAGCCTGAAGGTGGTGGCAGATCCAGTCTGGTTTAAAAATAACCTTGTTTCCTTCCACTGGGCAGCTTTTATCCATACCCCTGCCACGTGACCATTCTGACTCCAAGGTTCCCAGGGAGAAGTCCATGAAGCAATTATTTGGGGAAGAAATCCTGTGGGATTCTTCCCTAGGTGGGCATTTCCCTTCAATTTCTATATTGTCCTGAAAACTGGATCTACCTGCCATGCTGAGAATTTCCTCCAGAAATGTGACTTTTTAAATGGGTATTAGCAAATTACTATCCCCCCAAAGAGATGCAGCCCTTTCTATGGACAGCACTCAGCAATGATTATGAATGGCTCATTTTATGGGGTCTGTCCCAGCCACGTGAGAGTTACGTAACACACAGGTAGAGCTATTACTCTTAACAGGAGAAAGAGCAAGATTAGCACATGGATATTATAGTCATTCATTCACCAACATTTAGGAAAGTTCAAACACTAATTTTACTGCAGTTAACAACCTAATAACATTCTACCAGCATGAAGCCTGACACCGTTAGTTGATATGTAGGCCTAGACACGGTTTGCCTACATCCCCAAAGTCACTAATTTTTACAGATGGGATTCTGTTTGCACTCTTTATGTTGTTCCTTGGTTTGAGTTTGAATTAGACACACAACACTGAGAAAATATATAGATTTAAATGCAACAGGCAAAGGCCCAGTTTGAGATCTGATCCTGCTCCTACAGACTTCAATTAGAGCAAGAGAAAGCACTATTATGTTGCATGGCAAGGTCTTCATCCAGACCCCCCACCTTGGGACCTCTTCTTGGGTCACAAACCAACAAAAGACCCTTTCTGGTGCAGTCACCCACGGCTTTTATTGTCAGTGCCACTTTCCCACCATCTTTTCTTCACAGAACTTTGGTTTTCCAGCACCTAACTCAACTACATCTCTTTCTGCCTGGGGAAATGGCTTCCCTTCTGGCTGCCTTATATAGCCCTCTGGCTGACAAGGCCCACAGCTGCTTCTATTAAACCTTCAGGCCCAGGCTTGCTCAGCTGTCTTCAATAGGCCTTTTCAGTCAGGCTGTAGTGGCAGAGCTCTGGCTTAGCCAGCAGTCTGTGTCACACCTCCTCGCTTATGAGCTGCCAGGGTTGGGCCTGCCCTGGCCCTCTCAGGAAGCCCCTACCCTGACACTTCAGTGCCTCCTGCAGCTGAGTGCGTAGGGCAGCCAGCCAGTCCTTAAAACTCTCTGACCCTGGAGGTGGCTTGCCCCCCTTTTTCTTGGGGACCTTCTGAAGGAACTGTACCTTGCTCTTGGCTGGGCAATTCTTGGGGACCCTGCTCTGGGGTTTCACCCTCCTGGGCCACTCTGGTCCTTACTAAGGAAGTCCCCTTGTGGGCACTCCTCGCCTGTGCCTAAGCACTCCCTTGGGGCCTCTTCAGGAAGCTCCTTCTTTCCCTCCCTACAAAAGTTACAGTGGAAGGGGCCTGGCCCATATAATTCAGGCCTTGCCCATAGGTCTGCACACCAATACACACGAGTTGGGGCCCTTCCTCAGATACCACTTCAACCTGCACTGGGGGCGGGGGGTGGTCAGGGTCCTGCCCCACTTCATGCAATAACATCAGTGCTTCAGTTTCCCTCTTCTCAACCAGGGTTGATGTCTCCTTTTCCAGGGAGTGATCCAATTGCACCTCCTCTCTTTGGGAGGGGCTAGGGCTACCCAATACCCCCAGACATACTTCCCATCTGTCTGTCCCTACGGGGTTAGGACGCCACCCTACTAGGTGCCCTAGTTCCCCACACCCGTAGCACCGATGGCTATGCTTCTGTCGCCCTTGGGGTATCTCTTGCTTTTTCCTGAAATTCCACTCTCTCTTTCTGTGGCAGATTGGTCCGAGTCCCAGCCTACCACCACAGGGTATGGTAGCCAGTCCACTACCCCCACCCTGCCTCCACCAGAATCTGCCCCTCACTTCCAGTGGCACCTGGGCAGGACCTCGTCCCCATGGACGCATTCTAGTGTCACCTGTACTCCAGGGACCATCCAGTGTGGCTTCACCAGCCTCTTCATGTCAGTCCACTTGCTAATGTGGGAGTCCATTAACCCTTGCTGGGCCTTTCTCCCCATCCATATCAGGACAGTGGGCAGACTCTTCCTCTTACCAGGTCCTCCCACTTAAGTCAACCCACAGAACTGCACGTACCCACAATCCATATTGCCCAGGCAGTCCCACTTCCTTGCCCTGCCCTCCTACATTGCCAACAAGTTATTGTGCCAGCCCCCACAGGTGCTCCTCAGGGTGCCACCTTCCTCTCCGGGCCTTTTCCAGAAAGGGGCTCCTCCAGCTTCCTCCCTCGTTCCTTATCCCTGTAGAGTCAGCCTTCTCTCCGGGGAACCTTCGCCTCCACCAGCCTGACCACTGCATCCACTGTGTCAGGCTGATGGCGCCTGACCCACATATGGATATTCTCTGGAAGGGCTTGCAGCAACTGCTTGAGTACAAGCGAGTCCATTATTTCTTGCACTGTCCGTGTCTCTGGCCTCAGCCAGCGTGTTGCCCAGTCTACTAACTTTTGGCAAAATGCCCGGGGCCTCACTGCTGCTGTCCATCGAGCTGACCAAAACTTCTGCTGTTACTTTTCCGTGGAGAGACCCACCCAGACCAAAATGGCCACTCTCACTGCCTCATAGTTGTGTGCTCGATCATCCCCCAAGGCCATGTAGGCTGCTTGAGCCTCCTCCTATCAGGTAGGGAGCCAGACACAGGTCCCACATAGCCCTCTTCCATCCAGCACCCATAGCTACCCGCTCAAACATCCCCCAAAAAAGCATCTGGGTCATCTGCTGGCCCCACTTTATAGAGTCTCAGGCATGGTGGTTGGGTGCCATCCCCTCCCCCAGGACTCATCACTTGTTGGAGGAGTTGCTACTGCACCTTGCTCTGCTCTTTAATGAAGTCCTGCAGGCTTTGCTGCTGTTCTGCCCGTGAGGTTAGAAAGGCCAGTCTCTCTGCCTGGTGGGACTGCTGGAAGCTTTGCAGGGCCTGCTGCACTTGCTCTTGTTGCTTGACGAGCCACTGCAGGGTCTCCTCCATCTCTGGGCCACCAACCACGTTCACTGGCACTGGATCCCACCCCTGACACCACATGGGGCAAGGTCTTCACCCAGGCCCATCACCTTGGGCCCCCTTCTTGGGTCACAAACCAACCAGAGACCCTTTCCGGTGTAGTCACCAATGCCTTTTATTGTAAGTGCCAATTTCCCACCATCCTCTACTTACAGAGCTTTGGTATTCGAGCCACTAAGTCAACCTGCCTCTCCTTCTGGCTTGGGCAAACTCAGCCACATCCTGGCACCTCACTCTGTGCCATCCTCCTGGTTGCCTTATATAGCCTCTGGCTAATGAGGCCCACAGCTGCTTCCATTAGCCCTTCAGGCCTGGGCTTGCTCAGCTATCTTCAAAGGGCCTTTTCAGCCAGGCTGCAGTGGCAGAGCTCTGGCTTAGTCAGCAGTCTGTCACATTTATTAATTTTATTAATATTTTTAATCAAGAACTTACATGCTTAAACATTACAAAGTAGAAAAAAGAGAAATATCTATAATACAAAGACTTATTCACCCTTCCCAAAGCTGACTCAATTGGTCAAAATACAAATTACCTTTGGAATTTGCCCACAAGTAGTACCCATTTAACCTATGAGATTGCCCTACATCTATCAACCCACCTCTTCAGGAAAAGCCTAGGAATACAGATGCCTGGGACTTGCAAGAGATTTTTAGATTAAGGTTATATAAATGATAGATGATGAATGATATAATGCCCGAGAGTCATTTAGCCATAGCTTCAGTTTGTTTGTATTTAAAGCTCTATTACAGTAGAGCATATGGACAACCAAGAACCAGGCATCATTGTGGTAGTCACAAACACAGAATAATAGATGGCTCCAACCCTAAAGAGCTTACAGACTAAATATTGTATTTGTTCACAGTGGTGAAAGTGAGGCACTGCGCCCCAATGCAGCACTCCAGTAAGAGCCAGGTCAGGCGCTCAGTTGCAGGAGGAGATGTGGCGTGCTCCCAGCTTGGCTCCTACCAGCCGTACCAGCCCGTCCCTACATCCCTACCAGCGCGTCCCTTTCACCTGCCTGGGGTTCTTCTGCAGGCAGGTGAAAGGGACGGGCTGGTAGGGATGTAAAATCCTGTTTAATCAGTTAGGCAGGAGGGCAGCCCCCCAAAGCAACTAGGTTGGAGCATGCCCCTCTCTTGCCCCAGGGCAGAGGAGGGTGGGCCCGCTGCAGATGAGGACTACTCCAGCTGGGTTGGAGTGTCCCTCACCAGCAACAAGTCATTCTGGGCTGGGCAGTCCCCTGCCTGCCTGCAGTGGGCAGGAGGCTGCTCTAGCCCCACTGGTTAATTGTAACCAGTAAGGCTCACCTGGGGTGAGGCTTACAAATTAACCATTAATATCCCTACTGTCTGCTGCCCCCCAGACATGGGATTGTCCAACCCTGAGCCCCCCCCTTTGGGCTCCGTGTAGAGAGGGCAGGGGGAGCTCAAGTCCATCCCCATTTCTACCAATGCTCTCTGGTGCTTGCTGATCCTCTTCCTCACTGTTTGGGAGAGAGAGGAAATCTCACAGTGTCCCTTCATTCCTCTTCCTCCTGGCTGGTGCAGGGAGGGGGTAGAGGAGTAAGTGACCCATGTTGTGAGCTTCCCTCTCCTCCCGACAATGACGGAAGGGGAACAGCAAGCAACAAACAGCATCAGTAGGAACTGCGTCCCTGAAGGGTGCCCTTGCCCCCTGCACTCACACCAACCCCCTGCCCTGAGCCCCACATGCTCCCAGTCCCTGCCCTGATTCCTGCACCCCACCCCAACCCTCTGCCCCACATCCCCCCACACTCCCAGGCCTGATTCCTGAATCCCTCCACCCAGACCCCAACCCTCTGCCCTGAGCCCTTCAACATATACCCCAACCATGACTCCTGCACCACCCCTAGCCTCATTCCCTGAGCCCCTCCACAGTCCCAGGCCTGATTCCTGCACCCCTTCACATGCACTCCAACCCTTTGTCCTGAACTCCTCCTCACATACCCCAACCCTCTGCCCTGAGCCCCTCCTCACACACCCCAATCCTGGCTCCTGCACCCCCCCACACACACCAATGCTCTGCCCTGAGTCCTGCACCCCTCACATCTCCTTCCCTGAGACCCCAACACCTACCTCCACCCACTACACTCCCCCCCACACTTACATTTCTGATAGGTACTGTCATATTGCATCTCCCCAATATCCTGCTCTGAGCCACTTCCAAGGGGCAATACAACAGCACCTGTATGAAATTTAAGTTACTTTCACCCCCTGCTTGTTCATTTGACTGTGTTTACCTTATTTTTTATGAGACATTTGAGGGACATGAAATTCCTGGTAGATAATCCTACTTCTGGAATCCCAGCAAACATTTTAAGAGGATTGTTGAGAAATATTGTTAGGATTTATTAAGGCTTACAATTAAAATGATCCATCTTTGCTTCACTTTGACTCCTCTTTGCTTGAAAAATTGTGTTCCAAATGCTCAAACTGATATACAGTTCAAACAAGTGTTAATTTTAGTGTAAAGCAAGCCTGGCCAAAATATGGCCTGCAGGCCAGATTCGGCCCACCATGCCACCAGATCTGGCCCACTGATGCTATCAAGAGCCTGAGGCAGGCTCCCCACTTGCCTCACTCCCCTTTCTCCCCCCCCCCCCACCTATACTGCTCAGACACACGACTGCGGGGCAGTTTTTCTTTAAAACTCTTGAGCCGGGAGGGGAGAGGGGAGGCTCTGGCCCCCAGCACAATCCCAATGGCCAGTTTCTGGCCAGAAACTGGCCAATGGGAGCTGCCTATTTGAATAACAGGCAGCCATGAAGCACCACGCTCCCTCCCCTCTAGGGCTCGTAGTCATTCACAAAGCACATGGCTGCAGCATGTATGGGGGTGGAGCAGGCTCCTTCCCTGCCTGCAAAACTTCTGGGCTGCTAGCTGGTAAGTGTCCTGGCCAGAGCCTGCCTCTGGCACTACAGCCTCCCCCCTTACCCCGGTTATCCTCTGCCCCAATCACAATCCCCTCCTGTCCTAGCTCACAACCCAAATCTCTGCACCCCAGTCCCCTGCATGCCCTCCTGTACCTCAATTCCCTACCCTAAGTCACAACCCAACCCCCTGCACCCCAGTCCAGTGTCCCAGGTCACAACTGCCTCCTTCACCCAAACTCCCTCCCAAACCCCACACTCCCTCCTGCACCCCAATCCTTTACCCCGAGCTCCCTTCTGCATCTAACCTCCATCCCAGACCCTGCACCTCCTCCATTAATATCATGGAAAAGTGCAGCCCTCGACTACTTTCGAAATTTTTGGAGTGGCCCGCCATCAAAAATTATTGCCCACCTCTGGTGTAAAAATTTTTGGAGTGGCCCGCCATCAAAAATTATTGCCCACCTCTGGTGTAAAGCCTCTGTGAAGAGGCTTTAATTAATGTCTGCTAGAAACCACACTTTTCAGCCAACATGGTGCTGAGTACCTACCTGCAGCCCCCATTGGCTTTAGCAGAAGATACCATAGGGATTCACTTCGTAGGGTTAGGTCCAATTTCTCCAAACTTTATTAGTGTGTAATTGGATTGTTCAAAGGTGCTCACAGTTGTCAGTGCTTTATCTCATACCTTTGCTATCTTTCATCGAAAATTGGTTAAAGGGCACAAGCAACAGTGAAGAATTCTGTTGGGACTTCCTTGCTCGTGGCCTGCCAGTAGAAGTAATCAATATTCTAGCTAGGCTACAATCCATTTATGCTCACAACTTTGCCTGAAATGCAGAAACACATTTTATGTTTCTCGATAGTATGCATGTATATTGTTTACAAGACTTGAATGAAAGGTTAGCCTTTGGAGGTTTCTTTGTGTTCAATGTCTTCTTAGTGTTATTTTTTGCTATTTCCATCTGCCTTAGAAAATGTCAGGTCTACAAAGTGATATTTTAAAGGCTCTTCTCTGTTACAGGTGTATATTTTCAAAAGTGAAATCTCAGAGAAAATCTCTAGGTGTGGTTTGTAACAAAAATCATTTCAATGCTTTGGTTTTGTGGCAGTAGATCTACTATGAAAACTGTTCAAACTTAGCATAAATTGTTAGTAATTGCCTGTTTTATTTCTCCAGAAGCACTTTCTAGGGAATGGTCTCTCTTGCATGTTCATGCAAGTTGTATGTCTTCTGTTGCTTACACTTTTTCAGGGAATTTGAAAGTGGAACTCCATGGTGCTCTATATTTGAAGAGAAAATCAATACCAGTACACTAGAAAATAAATGAGTTTCCAATTAAGAGTATATATGTATTTTGTTCTGGATTCCCTAACCTGTTAAACCCAAAAGAAGATGATCTACTATGATTTTCAGCTAGACAGAAAATGAATGAGCTAGGTTTGTAGCAGAAAAATCCTACTTTAGATTATGTATGAGTCATGATAAAGAATAATATTGTAATAGTTTAAGTAGTAAATGTATTCATGTGTTTTATTATTATGATTGTGTTTCATATCCTGCTGGCCACCCTTTCTGATTAGCAGAAAGGAATGGGAAACCGTTTGGTAGAAATGCATCAGGCAGATTGCTTGTATCTGTATCTGATATCAAGGTAGGAATAGACCCTTCTGGTCATCATTCTGTTTTAGGCTTACTACAATCATCATGAAATAAGGAAAAAAAAATCTGATTATTGTTCTTCTTGAAATTGTAACAATGTTCCTGTTTGAATGTTCACATTGCTTCTGTATAACAAAGGAATCGGCCCTGTTTTGTGTGAATGCAGTGGGCCCGATGCTCTAGGGAGGAACCGGGGACAGATGTCAAGGTACCAGAGATTGCTGAATATCCTCATCCAGATGTGAGAAGAGGGCAGACTGAGGACTCTAAAAGAAGAGGCAAGCAGCTATCAGCTGGGACAAGACAGCTGTGATCAAAACCAGCATAAAAAAACAGATAAGGGATGACAAGAAGAACTTAACATAAACAAGCACTCGTTACTGATTACAGCATGATAGTGCAAAACTTACGGATCCCAATGAAGGAAAATTACTATAAAAAGGAACTGCTTTGCGATGGATTTTGGGTTCATTTTGCCACTGGAGCTTAGGTCCAGACTGACAGAACCTGGTTCCTCCCCTTGTACTTAGCCTGCTTGGTCAGCAGTCTAATCTGAACAGAGTGGTAACTATAAACATCGACTGGCAGGACGTGTGTGTGTCTGTGTATCTGTCTGTCTGTCAATGTAAGCATATGCTAGCTGCTTGCCTATTGTATTCTTAATAAGCACAGCAAATTGCCTTTTCCCCTAAAGATCCCGTGTGCTTCTTATAAACATAACAGATTCTGATGAAATGCAAATTTTTAGTCAAAATGTTATTTTGAATAGGCTACACCTTGAGAAAGGACCAGTTCTTTTGAAGAATGTATATAACCTAACAATACTGCCATTCCATGTAGAGGAGTCATTTGGCTAACTTTACAGGAGCTGTATGAGCACTGTTGAGACTAAAGAGATAAATGCAGGACTGTACAGAAAAAGGGGTCATTCAGATAATACTGCAGGCATTCTTTAGGTTCTCATGAAAAGTGCTTAGTGGCAGTACTGGAAGCAGACATCCTTTTTGTGCACATCCACAGAACAGAATTCACAAGTTGATGCTTTTTCCACAGTCCATTTTGTTCTGGGCCTACACTGAGATTGCCAAAGGCATGAGCACTAGCTAGTCTAATGCATGAGATTGGGAGTTAGGAACTCCTGTATTTTTACTCCCATCTCTGCTATAATCTGGCGTTTGGCTCTACTTATAAATCGCATTGTGAACGTTATTTAGTTCTGCCTTTCAGCAATCTATGAAGCAGGAAAACATAATTATCCTAATTTTAGAAATGCAGAACCCAGGAAATCAAGAGGTTAAATCACTTTCCTAGAGTCATACAGCAAGTAAATACCATGATCAGTATTGTAAACTAGTGTCCTGATGGAAGCCTAACCCACTACATCACAGTGTTTGCTCAGGCTCATCACACACTGAGTGAGACTCTCAGCTGGTGTAATGTGACTTTTGTAGAGTGATGCCACTTTACACCAGGTGAGGATCTGGCCCTTTGTGGTTCAGGTCCACATCATAGTATGTACTTAGCCACTACACAACAATGCAGAGGGGAATGATGTGCCAAAACCTGTTCCCTACAGGCCCACCAGCAAGTGCCCTGTGGACTAACAGTGACACACAGATTACAGTTTGAGACCGGTGTTGCAGGAGACAACATGCAGTTTGTCCAGGAGGGGAACACACGCACCACACAAATGGACACAGACTCCTTCCAACTAAGGTTAGATGTTCAGAAGCACTTTTTCAAGAACAAAAATTGCTTCTCATTTTTTTTTGCATGCTTCAACACAACCAAAATCCAAAACCTTATGGGCTTCAAGATCACATTAAATGAAATGGTCGAATGTTTCAGGTATTTTTGCAAAACCATTTTGAGGGTCAGTATTGCCCATTTCTGGCCTGAGACGTGGGCAGTTTAGGTCGGCCTTTCAAAAAGGCTTCTAAATAAACCACTCATGGTCACTCACAACTTCATCTGAATTTGAACCAGCACCTGGCTGTCACCCTAAGACACTGCACTTCTTCTCAACCCCACCAAACATTAATTATAGTGTTGTATTGTCTATCTATTGACCTACGTATTGTGACAGACTGCTGGCTAAGCCAGAGCTCTGCCACTGCAGCCTATGTGAAAAGGCCAATTGAAGACAGCAGAGCAAGGCCAGGCCTGAAGGGCTAATGGAAGCAGCTGTGGGCCTCATTAGCCAGAGGGCTATGTAAGGCAGCCAGAGGAGAAGTGGAGATGAAGGAGCCAGAAAGTAGCTGAATGTGTGTGGCCCCAGCCAGAAGGAGAAGGTAGCTGCATTAGCTGCTGGGGAAAATGAAACTCTGTAAATAGAACGTGGCAGGAAGTTGGCACAAGCAATACAAAAACATGGGTGATTGTACAAGAGAAGTGGTCTGGTGATTTGTGGCTGAAGAAGAGGCCCCAGGGAAAGGGGTCTGGGCAAGGACCTTGCCATAGTATGTATGTAGCCTTTTATCCAGATCAATCAATGAAAGTTAGGAACCTAAATACCTTTCTGGATTTGGGACCTTGTCACGAAAGAATCTGATTCACAATTGTATACTCTAAGTCTACATGGTTCTTCATATAGCTTAAAGTAAAACAAAAAAAAGCAAACGTTAAAACTCTAGGCTACGTCTACACTGGCATGATTTTGCGCAAGAATTCTTTTGCGGAAGAGTTCTTGTGCAAAAACTCTTCCAGAAGAGAGCGTCTACACTGGCATGTGCCTCTGCGCAAGAGATGTGCTTCTGCGCAAGAGCATCCATGCCAGTGTAGACGCTCTCTTGCGCAAGAAAGCTGTGATGGCCATTTTAACCATAGGGCTTTCTTGCGCAAGAAATTCATGTTGCCTGTCTACACTGGCCTCTTGAGCAAGAACAGTTGCGCAAGGGGGCTTATTCCTGAGCAGGAGCATCATAGTTCTTGCGCAAGAAGCCCTGATTTCACACATTAGAACGTCAGTGTTCTTGCGCAAGAACTCGCGGCCAGTGTAGACAGGCAGTAAGTTTTGGCGCAAAAGCGGCTGCTTTTGCACAAGATCGCACCAATGTAGACACAGCCCTAGAGTTTTGTTTACACTAGGAAATAGAAACTCCCACTCTTGTTAATAGCTGAATCACTGGTAGTCATTCTGGGAGCCCTCCCATCCTGTGCCACCTACAACAATGGGTCATTGAAACGTACCCAGGGCAAGTCTGATCAACAGAGCACTGACAAAAGCTGCAGTCTTAGGATCCTGGCTACCTTAGGGCTCCCAGCATTGCAAAATGCTGGTGCAGTTGGCTCATGAGAGAGCAGAATGCATCTCTCTTCTGTTAGGCTGCACCTGAACGGAACACAAAATGACAGCTGCCCCCAGCAGACTCTTAGCAAGGTACAGCTGTAGTATGTAGAAAAATAGTCATAAATCCCATAGACTATAGTTACACAAATAAAATGTAATACATGAGAGCAACCTAAAAAAAAGGGAGAGGGAGGGAGGATGAGAAAATTTACCTTCAAACAATAAATTATACTTCCCAATGTATTTATTACAGGAACTCACGTATTGTGAACCCACAACTGTGCTCTGTTTGCTCAGAGAACTGAACAGATTAGTGCTATGCTGGCATTTTGACTAAGGTCTTGTCTATACTTACCTGGAGATTGACGCTCTGGAGATTAATCTTCCAGGGTTTGATTTAGCAGGTCTGATAAGGACCTGCTAAATCAAACGCTGATGGTGCCCCCATTGACCCCAGTACTAGATGCAGTCGCAAGGAGTAAGGGAAATCAACAGATGAGTTTCTCTCATCGATCTCCCGGACTGGGGCACCGTAGTAAGTCGAACTAAAGTACGTTGACTCCAGTTATTCTATTTACATAGCAGGAGTTGCGTATCTTAGTTTGACTATCTCCCCCAGTGTAGACCTGCCTAAGTTGCAGCAGAGTGAAGGCTGAAGAACTATATGATGACTGAGTCCCGTA
The DNA here is from genome assembly GCA_032595735.1 of Pelochelys cantorii. Lineage (NCBI taxonomy): Eukaryota > Metazoa > Chordata > Testudines > Trionychidae > Pelochelys > Pelochelys cantorii. The sequence continues at coordinate 34,895,671 of CM064331.1, forward strand.
GTGTCTTGCTCTATTTCAGCTAATGAGAAACCCATGCTCTCATATAGTACAGTTCATTCCACTTTTGTTGAAGTGCTGTCTTCTAATTGGTTAATTTTTTCCATTAAATTGGGAAATACGGGTCAGCATTCTAGCAAGCTGATATCCAGGCAATATTTGTCATGTGTAAACTAAGAGTTGCTTATGCTTTACAAAAATGCTTGGAGGAGAAAAATTAATGATCTTGCCAGGTTAAAAAAACAGGTGCTGTGGCCAAATCAAGGTCGCTAGCTTTGAAAAGAATTCTCTGAAAACTTACCCATAGCAAGATGCTGGAGAGTCAGAGATAATGCATTCAGCTTCCTGGGAAAGGAATGTAACGTGTTTTACAACGACTAACTTATGTTAATGGCAGAGCATGGTGAACAGGGAGAAGGATGTTTGACTTACTGTCCTTTGGATTAAAATTTAAACAATGGGTCTAATTCCCCACTTCCTTGCCTTGTGCACAACCTGTGCAAAGTGAGTGCAGCATGTGTGTTAAACGCTATCAGACCGGAGCAGGTTAGTATTGCAGAGGTGTAAATGGCAACACACCATGCACAGCAGGGATGAATCAGGCCAATGAATGTAGGATTATGGGGTTATGCAAGAACAAAGTGGTGTAGATTTAAAAGTACAGCTATGGTAACTAAGTAAAAATGTCAGCTTTTTACTCAGCAGAACTGCTCCCTGAGTGCATTCTGAGTCACATCTACTTGCTTCCATGACAAAAATACATTTTAATTATTTTTTATTCCTGGTGGCACTGCAGAACTATCACATCCACAGGAAAGGGCTGAACTCTATTCTGGCTCACACCTCAACAGAATCTAAGCTAAGTGTCAAACAGGTCAGAATATTTGCTTCTTAAATCTTTATTAGTGATGATGAAACCAGAGTAATAAAGAATGGTTGTTCTGTTGAAGGAAAACAACAATTCTTTGCTTATAAACTTAAAGAAAGTCTGACCCAGAAGATCCAGGCCTACAGTCATCAAATCAGCTCACAATCATGTTGACAGTTACTTTTCAGAGTAGAACTTCACTGTACGGAATGGATAAAAATCACAGACAACTCCCACTGAAGTAAGTGGAAAGATTCATTGACTTAAAAGGATTAGAATCAGGCCCATGATTCCTAGTAAAAGGTTTAGAGTCTTAAGTCATTGTCTCACAGAGGTGAGAGGTATTGGCAGTGGTAATCTCAGTATAAAAAAATGAAGATGGTAGACTAGTGCTGTCTTTTCCTGAAAACTAAGACGCTGTACTGATAGAACACATAGATTTAACATTCAGATGATATTTTCTAAAATAAAAACAAAAAACTGAGTATTGCAGTTTGCATGATCTGTGTGAAATAGACGCTTGAGTTATAATGGCACTAATGATATCATTATTTAAAACCATTTCTATATTAAAATCCATTTACTGATTATAAATCATAACAAATGCTGGCACCATGTACACATGGACCTGCTGCCTTATCATGTATCAGTCAATTTCATGCCTATTAAGTGCTGCACCCATGGGGATTTTAATATACTGGTAGGCATTTTACCCATGCACCATAGCACTGCAAAGTTGGCTCAAAACCACACAATGAGCAATAAATAAGTCAAAGAAAAATACATTATTGGAAATAAAATGTTAGCATTTCTTAAAATTAACAGGTGGGCACTCATTCTGGTAAAATAAGCAAAAATGTATTTAGACAATATCGACTGACTAACAAAGATCAATATTTATTATGGTGTGGTATAGCCCTTAATATAACTATTCATCCAAATCTCTGTTTTTATGACACCACAAGTATCATGTCAATTCTAGTGCAATTTAAATTTTATAAACATATACTCTCTCTCTCTAAGATATATACATATAAAATACCTTTAATCAGCCTATCTGCTGCTCACTAATCCATTCTCCACTACTTATTCTAACATTGCAGTGATGAGTGCAATGCAAAACCATAAACTAGATAAAAGGGTTGTAACATCACTGGTGGAACATCTAGAAGAGAGCTGGACTGTGAGAGGACGTTGGAGACTTTTGTATTTAAAAGGGTTATTAACCCATATTGTAAGAAGGCTAAAAGTCTATTTACATTGGAGAGTTTGGAAAGTCCTTCCTTCTATATCTACATTCCTCTTTTTGAGCATATCAAGAGACAAACTGAAAGCTCTTTGCTGACACTCGTCAGCTGCTTTCATTCCCAGTTTGATGGACTCCAGAAGGCCTACTCATGGTAATATTATTAACAATAATCCTGCTTAGTATGCTCGTGCCTAAAAGCCAACCATGACTTGGGTCCTATTGTGCTCCCAGAGTAACTCCCTCCAAGCATTCACAATCTAGTACTAAACATTGCCACCTGTTAGCCCATTATCAAACCAAAATGCTCAGACACTGCTCTCAGAGTTTGCCCCTGCATCAATGTGGAAGCAGTTGACTCTGAAGAGACCACATCAACTTGGGATGTTATAATGATGCATGTGACTTCAGCCCAGTTATTCTGATTTATAGCAATACAGGGAAGAAATGAGACCTTAAACATTTTTGACAATTTATACACAGCAAGAACAACTTAACATGTCAACTTGTAGAACAGTGGACTGAAAGAAAGGGACAGGTAAACAGCTGGCAGCAATGGAAGAAGATGCCATATGTATTTTAGCACAATCTGGTAACTACAATGGAAGCTTTTTTATGCTAAGCTGGCTAATCAACTCAAATCTAGTGCTTAGGAACTATTGTTCCTTTATTCTTATATTTCTGCTAAAGCACTTTTTAAAACAATATCTTAATTCACAAAAACAGTTCCTGAGGGACACTACTTGGAGAAGAAAGGCAGCAGCAAAAGTGCTGCCTCGCACTTCCCTTGCAGTGCTCCAACAATTTGGTTTATTCATATCTGGAGGAAACCATCACTAAGTAGGGTTGCTAACTTTCTAAACACACAAAACGGAACATTCTTGTCCCACACCCTGTCCTGCCCTAAAGCACCATCCCTGCCCCATTCCTCCTCTGAGGCTTCCCCCCTTGCTCACTCAATCCTCCTCTCTCCATCACTCACTTTCTCCACCCTAAACTGACACTAATTTTCAAGGGCCTGGGGCAGTGGGCTGAGGTGTGGGAGGGGTTGAGGGCTCCAGATAAGGGTGCTGCCTAGGATAAGGGGTTTGGAGTACAGGAGGGGGCTCTAGGCAGGGGGGTGGGGCTGAGGGGTTCAGCACATGAGAGGAGGCTCTGTGCTGAGGCAGGAAGTTGATGTGCGGGAAGAGATACCGGCTCTGGGGTGGGGCCAGAAGTGAGGAGTTCAGAGTGAGAAGGAGGCACCAGACTGGGGGCAGGCTTGGGGTAAGAGAGGGAGTTCTGGGTTGGGACAGGGGTTGGGATGCAGGGAGGATATGAGGGCTTTAGTTGGGGAATGTGAGCTCTGGGGCAGGGCCAGAGATAAGGGGTTTGGAGTGCAGGAGGGGCTCCAGGCTGGAGGGGTTGGACCAAGGGATTCAGCATTTGGGAAGGGGCTCAGGGCTGGGGCAAGGGATTGGAATGCAAGAGGCAATATGGGGTGCAGGCTCCAGGAAGAAATTTGGATGCATGAGAGGGGTCAGGACTGGAGCAGGGGATTGGGACACAGGGGGGGTTCAGGATACAGGCCCCAGGCAGCAAGTACCTCAGGCAGCTCCCAAGAAGCCTCCCCAGGTTCTATGTATAGGGACAGCCACAAGGGCTGCCCCACCCTTTCAGGTCCCATTGGCCTCAGTTTCTGGCCAATGAGAGCTGTGAGCCAGCCTCAGGATGGAGAAAGAGGGGGAAGCACACAGAGCCCCTGTGGCCATCGCTAATGCCTGGGAGCGGGAGGGACATGCCAGCTGCTTCTCGAGACCCGTGCGGAGCCAGGCATGCTTTGCTGTGCTGCCAACCAGACTTTTAATGGCCCGGTCAGTTGTGCTGACTGAAGCCATGAGGTTCCTCTTTGGACCAGGTGTTCTAGTTGAAAACTGGACACCTAGCACCCTATTATTAAGTGAGAGAGGCAAGTCAGCATTTTGGCTCTTTGGCTTCCTTGCTTTCCCAATCAGTGTCACCTGGGAGGCACCCCTCTGTCTGCTGAGAGCAAACATATTTGCATAAAAATAGCCAGATTGCAAATTTTCCACTACTAACAGTGATGGGATTTGAATTGAATATCTAAAAGTCATATATGTCTTACTAATAGGCTTTGGAAAGGGGAATACTCTCCACCAGTGTCATCTAGGGAGCCCAGGTGCAGTTCACTGGGCTCCAGTTCACTGGAGGTGCTCTGTGACAGATGGCTAGAGATAGTGGTTTTTAAACCACCATGTTTTAAATAGAATTATTACAATGCACCCTTGTGTGCTCACATTATTATTTACAAAGGTAGTTTTATAAATGTAATGAAAAGCAACCGTCTCTGAATATACACACCACAGTTATCCTAACATTGGTCCTCTGCTTAATATCAAAGGAGGCTCAGTTTTGTAACCAGTTGAAGTTTGTAGTGATTTGAAAAAATGATTGTCACTACTTAAATTGTCTTACCTGGGACTTCACAACCCCTCAAGCCACTATTATTAAAATGCTGCATTAAAAATTAGAGGTAATCTGGAGAGCGAGCCCCTAAAACAACAACAAGAAAACAGCAACTCTACCTTTACAGCATCATGAACAAAAGACTGTCACCCATCCATCATTCACATGTGGATTTTTCTTCAATTAGACTTATTATCTATACATCAGCACAGAACTGAGAATTGCTGATACACTGCAGATGAGGACATTTGTTAGTCGCTGGGCTCGAGCCTCTCTTAAAAAAAATGATGATCGCACAATATAGATTACTTGGCTTATTACGCATATTAAGCTGCAATGCCAGCATTTACATTTGCAACATTATATTTTTGCTTTCTTAGGCTCAAGAGAGTTTGCTGCATCTGTTAGGCTTCATTTACTTTGTTTCCTATGCAATCATTTCAAAGTATGAACAGATAATAAGATTACGGCACAAATGGTTCTCAATTTTGTTTCTCTCAGAGATAGTAAGGAACAATTACTGACCTTACTGTAACACTGGTTCACTGATATGTGTTGTCCATGTATATTCCACTGTTGTTGCATATGTTCCCTATGCACTTGAGTTCAAATATTTTTTTTTCCCCACCAGCTGAGTTTGTTGGGATAGGTGGCTATGCCTGCACTGTGAATGTTCTCATGCCTTCAACCAAGGGCATAAAATGGTGCTAACCCAACCGCTCCTTTATTCCTTTGCCAATACAAAATACAGGTGCTACCAGACTCTTGGTAGCAAGAAAGGAGAATGGGTCATGGACTACATAGGACATTACATCTTTCAGAACCACAGTTACTGTAAAGTAGTAACCATTGTTTCTTTTTTGAGTGCTTGGCTATTTATATTCCATTGCTGGTGATTCACAAGTGGTGACTAAATAATAGGAGGTGGGAAAGATTGAACAATGATTGCAAAACAGCTCTGCCAAAATGGGCATCCGATCTTGATGCTTATTCTATGAAGTAGCATTGCAAAAACAAAGGCACGAAAACCCAGGTAACTGCCTATATATTTCTTAATACTGAAGCATTCCTCAAAGAAGCTGCTCAAACTCTTGTGAAATGGGCTGTCACTCTCACTGCTCCTGCAGAAATCCAGTTGGAAGTCTCCATGTTGGTATGACCTGACCTTTCGTCCTTTCCCCATCAACTACAAATAATCTGGGAATGCCCGAAATGGCTTTGTCTTATTCAGGTACAAGGAAAATACACTAAGATTATCTAGGGTGTAATTTTAGCCTCACCTCCTTCGCTGGAATGTAGCTTTGAAAAGAAAACAGGCAGAAGTATTATATGTTCAAGATGGAAATCAGATTACTTTAGGCAGAAACCTTCAGTGAGGTTTCAAGATTATTCTATAAAAAGCCATGTATGCCAATCCTGCCATGCAAGTTGATTTTCTCCCTATTTTCCTGGCAGGTGTTATTTCTATTAAAACAGATATTTTGATGGATAGTAGAAAGAAGGAATAAACAGCTGGCGGTTCAAAAGATGGACCTATTAAACCTATCAGAACAATACTGAGATCCCATGGAGATGGAGGCTCTCTCACTATGAGATACACCTGCACAAGGCCTTTCGGGAACCTAGCTACCAGAGCATTGGAAGAGAATACTGCTGAACTGGAGGCGTGGCTGGGTCTCCCTGGCAACGGAGTTGCCTTGTGGTTAGGCCCTGGAATTAGCTGGTGGGAAAGGGGTGCAGACCCCTGTCACTGGTGCCCTGGCCCTAGGAACTCCAGCCCACTATGTTAGTAAAGTCCTTGTTTGGAGTGTGGACCCCAAACTCTAGATTTCTCCTTTTAATGAGGGTTTCTAGCAGGTCTCCCCACTCTTTAACCCAGGGTGCGTGTGGAGTTGGAGGTTTACTGTCCCCTGTGGCTGGTCAAGTTGGCAGGCGTTAGTTCAGGTCCTGCAGACTGTGGAACTGTGCTCCTGTCTCCTTGCTGGTCAGCCCCTAACTGAGCCAGGCTCCTTCCTTTTATCGTCTCTCCAGGCCTGACACTGGCTACAGGTAAAGCGGGGTAGGGCTAGCTGGGCCAAAAGGCTTTGTTTAACCCCTGGGATGCTAGGCCCTCCTTTCTTCACTGCCTATCTCACAGGATGGTTTTACACAGATGGTTGCTAGTTGGACTGTCAGGGAGTTAATTAGGTAGTCCAGAGTTCTAAAGATAAAAAGTAGTCCAGCATACTTCGTATCTAATTTTGAAATGGAGACTATTGGTCATATTGTGCTCAGATAGCAAAGCTCTTCTACTTGGCTGAATAAGAAAGCCTTGTTGAATGAGAAGGTTGAATGTTCTATACTTCATCATAACAGGTCCTCTGTACTGAAGTTAACCAGCCTGCATCTGTGCTGGAAAATGCAGGGAAAGTGAATCTGTCCATATCTTTGAGATCTCATGTCTGGCTAAAGAGACAATTGGATTGGAGGTTGGCTGGAGAGATTCATCATGTCCAAGAACTGAAACTGCTTGGACCAGGCTGGAGTTACCATGATCATCCTTATCAGAATCCTGACTGAGTTTCTTGAGAGCCTTGGGATGAATGGAATTGGAGAGTAAGCATACATTGGACCTTGGGGAGTAGGGGATAAGGAATATGTCAGGACAGGTATCCCTGATTCTGCCCTTCTCTAGAGCAGAACTTGTGGAACTTCTTGTTATCTTGCTACATCTTGTCAACAACAACAGCAGCATTATTTTGGAATAACAAAATAACATAGTCCACATCTACACACAAGTAGTTATTTCAACATAATGTTGAAATATTGTTGAGCTGGAAGACTGCTTACTCCAACTCCAGTCACCCACATGGTACAAGGAGTAAGGGATGTTGGAGGAAGAGTGCTCTGTTTTGAAATGAGTGCTGTGTAGATGTTCCCAAATTCAAAATATGCTATTTTGACTTAAGCTATGAAATTAGCGTAGCTCAAGTTGCGTGGATTATTTCAAGTTTAGCCCTGCTGTGTATACATACCCTTAGATGCCAAAGATGTCCATGGCTGGATGACCCCATCTGAGGAGTACATCTTGAACAAATAAAGGTATGCTTTACTCAGTACTCATGGTCTGCTAAGGTGGTCCACCATTTTGCAAGACTGGCAGTAGTAGAGCTATCGAAATAATCTGGTGACAGATACAGTAGTTCCAGAGAGGCACAGCTCTGGCCACAGAGGGGTGGGTCTTGCTTCCATTTGTTTATATAAAATAAGGGCATACTGTCCATTATGCTCTGAGGGTGTGTCTAGACTACAGGGTTTTTTCGAAAAAAGTGGCCTTTTTTCGAAAAACTTTACCTGCGTCTAGACTGCTGCTGCATCAACAGTAAATCGAAAGAATGCAGCGGTTTTGTCGACGGCAGTAAACCTCATTTTACAAGGAAAAACGCATTTTCGACAGACATCTGTTGAAAACAGGTGTGCATGGACGCAGGGGAGCCTGTTCTGTCAAAAAAAAGTCTCCAGGAAGAAGCCCTGGTAGACAGTCCATCCTTACATGCTAAGCACCTCTATTGTTTCTGTCCGCAGTCTCTTAAAGGCACAGGCACCCAGACAGGCATTGCTGTCAGGAAGCCAGCCAGAGCACCCATGCCAGCCGTGCTAGCCATATCCCAGACTCAAGGCCCCCCTGGCCCTTCGCAGGACAGTGAAGAGGACCCATCCAGGGGCTCCAAAAGGCAGGCACCCGCCTGGTCAGGGCCTGAAATAAAAAATCTCCTGGAACTCTGGTCTCAGGAGGAATCCTTGCAGGCCCTACACTCACGCCGCAGGAATGCAGACATATAAGAACGCATGGCCAGGGACTGGCCAAGAAATGGCATCACCCTGGAACCCTGACCACCCTACACAAATGTCCATAAACTGCCCCCGGTGGTCAACCAGGGCCTGCAGCACCATTGAAAAGTAGCCCTTGCGATTAATAAATTGGGTTGCTTGATGGGGCAGTGAGTGGATTGGGATGTGTGTCCCATTGAGGGCTCCTCCGCAGTTAGGGAAGCCAACCCCAGCAACAATGGTGTCCAGGTCTCCCAGATGGACAAGCCTCTTCAGCAGCTCCGCATTGATGGCCCTCGCCACCTGCAGAAAGAGAAAAACAGACACACAAAAACCAGGGAATTATTCAGAGTACCTAAGACCTTGGGAGGACAGCCCACCCTCCCACCCCTCCCCTTGTCAGGACGCCCCCCTCATCCGCATCAGCGCAGGGCTGGCCGAGGAGCTGCCTCTGACTGCTACTCCATCCCCCCACACCTCCTTGCCCTTGCTTGGCAGTCCCCCTTTTTCAGCCCCCCTACTCAGCAAAGCCTGTCCCCTAAAAGTGACTTACCTCCATCAAAACGGCCCCGACGGCAGACCTCCCCATGCCAAACTGGTGTCCCACTGGGCAGTAGTTGTCGGGGGTGGCCAGCTTCCAGAGGGCTTCTGCAGGGGGATGGTGGGCTGCAGGTGGGTGTCCTGGTGTTGCAGAGCAGGGGCGAGCCAACCACACAGCTCCTGGCACGTGGCCTTCCACATCTGGAAGTTGTGGAGCCACTGCTCGTCGTCCCAGAGCTCCATGACGAGCCAGTCCCACCAGTCCGAACTCGTCTCATGCCTCCAAATCCGCCTGTCCCCAAAAAAGTTTGGAGGCAAGGGCAGAGCTCCTGCATCCCGGAAAAAGGTTTCGTAGCTCTGGTCTGGGTCCATATGGTGTCCATGACGGTGTCATGAATATGCAGCAGAAGCTGCAGCATGGGGCCATCGCCTGCCCTGGGGCAGCTCCAGCTCCATGGCCAAAAAAAACAATGAAAAGCAGAAAAACCAACCAGAAAAGAAATTGCTGTGGTGTCCAAGAAAACAGGACAACCAGAGCAAGCACTGCAGCAGCTTTGCTGTCCCTCTAGGAGGTAGGCAAGCCAGAAGCAGCAGCAGAGCAATGGCTGTTCAGGGGCATCCCTTTAAGCACGCGTCTCTGCAAAGGGCATGCAGCAGCACCAGGAAGTAAATGCTGCCCCCATGCTCTGCTAGAAGCGTTTCTGAGTGCCCCCCCTTTTTTTTTGAAAGAGCATCCAGGCAGTCTGGATGCGTAATGCAATCTAGATGCATTTTTTTGAAAGAAGTTTTTTTGAAAATTTTTCGAAAAAGCTTCTTTCAAAAAAAGTGTGTAGTCTAGACGTAGCCTGAGTTACTAGGCTTTTCAGTACTGAAAGGAAAATTATGCCCAGTTGATGAATGCTCCTTAGCTCCAAAATATGTACATCAAGACAAGTTTCTTGAAAAGTCCACGGATCATATGTCTGAAGATTGTGGGGATTCCATCCACCAGAGCGGAAGCATCTGTCACCAGAATCTTCTATGGAAATAGTGGACAGAAGAGTTCTCTCTTGTAAACTTTTAGAGGGGCCTTCTATCAATTTCATGACAAGATTTCTGGGGGAACCTGTGAGGTCAGTTGGACTGATATACAGACTTTAACCATCCTTACAGACATTGAATGTCAAATCTGCTATACTGAACTATGTATGTACAGAAGGCCACATGCCCTAAAAGTCTGAGAAATTCCCACAGATGTCTGAGTATGACTTTGCAGGTTGTTGATCAAATCAAATGTAACTTGGAATCTTTTTTTTTGGGGGGGGGGGGGTAGAGACTGTATTGATACGATAAAGTGCAATTAAATTAATTATGATAAAGAATTGCCTTTGAGTAGGAACACGGATTTATCTTTTTTACTTTTAGTCCAAGAAAGACGAAAAGTGGCAGATTCTGTTTTGGGAACTTCTCACAAATGAGCCAATCATCTAAGTATGGGTTAGTCCTCATTCTTCTCAGGTAAGCTGCTACTACTGCTACCCATTTTATGATTAACCTTAATGCTTTTCATAGATGTATTGGCAGGACCCTGTATTGGTAGGGAGAATTGCCCACATAGATATTAGGTATTTTCAATGGGTAGGATGAATTGCTATATGAAAATAAGTATCCTGGAGGTCGATAGCTGCTTACCAGTCTGATGGATTGAGGACTGGAATTACTGAGGCCAGAGTAATCACCCTGAATTGTAGTTTAAAAATAAAAATATTCGGTTTCCCCATGAAATGACCCCAACCCCGCCTTTCTACTGTTTTCTTCAGGCACTTTTTCAGTGCTCCAAGATTCAGAAGCAACTCTAGCTCGATTCATAGAATGTTGAATTCCAAGGGCAGAATGGACCATTGTGATCATCTAGTTTGACTTCCTCTATAAAACAGACTTTACACTTTCCCTAAAACTGTTCAATCCCTCTTTGAACTAAAATATGTAAATTTAAAAAAATTCAATGTTTATTTAAAAATAGTCAGGGATGAAGAATTCACAATGACTTTTGTTAAATTACCCCCACCCTATTACAAATTTACAGTCAAACTGAATTTGTTTAGCTTCAATTTCCAACTATTAGATCTTGCTGTACTTTTGTCTGCTAGATTGAAGAGTGGTCTATTTTCAAATTTCTGTTTCCCATGTAAGTACTCACACTGTGGTCAAGTCAATAACTAACCTTCACTTTTTTAAGGTAAGTTGACAGAGCTCCTTGATTCTCACAATAAGACATACTTAATATACACTTGCGAGAGCAGGCCCTATGCAGGCTCTGGGAAGATGGTTGAAGAAAGAATGGAACTGTATGGCGTAATCCACCTCTCTAATTTTTAGGACCCCATGATTTGTATCAATTCACACCACATGAAAATAAAATAAATGGTGTCTAAATGGAGGGGATGTAAGAGTGAGACCCATCTCAGGTTGTACACTGTTCCCAACTAAGGAGACAAATCTACTGCCTTGATGATGAGAAGACAGGATGGTGAAGGCAGATGGTTTTCTCTCCTGAAATTTTGGGCACTTCCTGGGTGGATCAGGTGGTCTATATTGGGTATAGTATGAATGTCCCTTATGTAGTTGAAATGTGCATGTACACTTTCATAAGTGTAGAGGAGTGTAGACTCCTAATGACCTCAATGTCACTCAAGAATCCTCATCAACCTCTACATTTAAAAGTTTGCATCCTTCAAAGTGAAATATTTTCAATTGTAACTACTTCTTTAGGATTCCCGAGGATGAGAACCAAAAAAGATCTCTGGCAAATGAGAAATCCATAGATCTGGATGCTGTGTCTACATGGTTTTCTTGAAGAGATGAATATGCAAGTAGCCCTTTGTCACTCAAGGATTTAAACTCATCTCTGCCATCTGGAGGAATCCTATCAGCAAATTTGGAGACAGTGTCCTGTGACAGGGAATGGCCTTCTGCTCATCTCCCTGAACATATGACGAATACCTCTAATTTGTAACCACCATGAGCTTTGTATGATATCAACCACCCACCCCCTTACAGTCCCTCACAGCAATTCTATTCACTGTGTCATACAATGAGCATCATCACCTTTTGACAGACAGGAGAAATCTCTCTATGCAAAGATCTCCCTTTATCTTGGCCATCCTGGCCTGCCCTCTTGTCTGTCTGTCTCAGGTGATCTAGTAATTTGCCCCATCTTCCCTTAATCACGTGATTAATGGAAGGCAAATTAATTCCCCATTCTGCACCTGGAGGAAGAGCCAGGGAGCAGGGAGTGATTAAATAAGGCCCCCCCGGACAGGAACAGAAAATGCCTTTATAAAATCCAGAAGTTGAGCCCAGGAGACAGGAAGAATGCAGGCTGCAATCGCTCTCTGGGAAGAATGCTAGGACTAGAGGATAGTCCACAGTTGGTCCCTGGGAAAAGGGAGTTGGGAGGCTGGCAAACCCAAAGAGGAGGGGAAGCCAGGAAGGCAGGAGACAGGGTCAAGGAAATAGCAGCATAGAATAGCAGTACAGATCTGGGCTGCTAACCAGAGGACCCTGAGCTGGAACCTAGAGGAAAGAGCAGACCTACCAGCTACCGGGGGTGTGGAAGATACCAGGCACAAAACAGTGGGCTGAGAGACTTTGTTACACTTCCTCCCTGTAATGAGAAGACATGTTGTGACCTGGCCAGAGGATCAAGACAAGAAGAGGAAGCTGCAGTTCCTGGAGCGAGTGGGATTGCCGGTGGATACAGGAGTCTGCCATATGGAAGATTTTGCCAGAGGTGAGTATGGTGTCTGGCAAAGCTAATGCCTGGGATAGCCAGGAGATGGCAGCACCAGCAGTAAAATGATTCCATGACAGTCACTGAAGGGCACTGAGTGTGAAGCATGTCCAGGAACTTGTACAGCTTCTCCTGGATAACCGATAGTGGAGATTCCAGTGGATCAGACATCCTGAGCAGCAAGTCCTGGGATGCCCTGTACTTTTCTGGAAGCAAGGTACATGTTGCAGGTACCATGCCTCATCAGGAGATGATGAGAGGGGTGCTTTCATGGGGTCGTCCTCCACCTGCAAATGTTTCTCAGATCTCTGACCACCCAGTTCAGTTGTCAGTGCTGCAGTCTAGACTTGCTGTTATATACCTTTGTGAAGTGGTGGAGAAGTGGTACTAGATCTGCACTGGAATGAAGATACTGGTCTTTTAGGATGTTTATAGGGCTACACAATATGTAACTATGAATTATGACAGAATTCTATATTCTTTATTACAATACTAAAAGACTTATTCAGTGTTGCCTGGGGCAGGAGGCTGGCTTTTGGCTTCTCCCCAGGGCTGGCGGTCTGTACAGGCTGGTCTGGGAGGCAGTGGGGGCTGTGCAGCAGTCAGCAGCTCTCTCCAGGGCAGGCTAGAGGTGTCAACTGCTGCCAGTCAGTGGCTTTCCACAGGGATGCTTGCTGCCCTCCCTGTGGTCATTCCATAGTATAATTGCCTCCTACTAGCCCCCTCCCTTTCTATTTCATGAGAAACAATTAAATTCCAGGCATCTTGCCTTGTTCTGACACACCCCAAACCCTGACCTTGCTTTAAGTTAGGATAAGAGGAAGCTGCATACCAAATTTGGTGGTCCTAGCTCTTACCATTTGAGTTCTTGAACAAAATGACGCAGACTGACACAGGTGCACATTTCAAAAATATATATAAAATGACATAGGTGAGATGCTTCATGCAAGATAATTCATATAAGGTTTCATTGGAAAGGTTATGATTTGTATTTGTATTTTTGTATCTGAAATTAGGTGTATTAACTAATAGCTATATTTCAACTATGCTGCTTTGGATTAGTCTTCTTGCTAATGCTTCAGGTACAACAATGAAAAAGCCAAACAGGGCTGATGGCAAGTACAATGGACTGTGAAAAGGCCAACCTATTTATGGACTACTGCCACTGACTCATGAATCCTGGGATACTACAGAGTCAGATGACCTGGTCACGTGGTACTAATCTGCCTCTTGGATTGCTGAAATATTCCACTAAGGGAACAGGAAAGCAAACAGGATTCCTGATGCATGGAAATTTTATATAAATCATGAAGAAAAATAATCCACATCCCAAGTACTTGAACACACTGGAAACAAAAAGACTTGAATTCAGAGGGGGAGGAGATGGACCCAGGTTAAAAAAATATCTTGGCTTATGAAGGACTTTACCTGAAACATTATCTAGGGTAAGGAGTTATTTGTAACCATTTTAAGTGAATCTAGCTTAGATTGTGTATTTTATATTGCTTCTTAGTAATCTGCTTTGTTCTGTTTGCTGCCTCTTCAACCACAAACTTATTCCTTGTTCATAATATAACCAAGTTTATGTAATTTCTGGCTGGGTGGGGCAGGGGAGGGGAGAAAGCTGTGCATACTTTCCTCCACATTGGCATTTGGATTATTTAAATAAAATGTTGGGTTTTTAATCCAGATATTCCTACTCCTTTGGGATGCTGGGGCAAGTCTCTTAAGCTGAATCTTCCTGTGATCCTGTCTGTGTGCTTTGCTGAAGGAGGCTTTAGAGCCTGACACAGCAAGACCAGGGAAAGGAGGCGCAGGCTGGCAGAAAAGGCAGGCTCAGTGGTATCATTAGCACATCAGGTGTTATCACAGTGGTCCTGACCAGAAAGCTCTTGGGTAGAGAAATGTGGTAAAAACCTTTGTGGGCCACATACATGCTCCAGACATATTGCCCATCGTGGAGCATGTATGTGGCGCACAAAGGTTTTTACGCTGCATCCAATACTGCCATAGGTTGCCATAGGGCCCCCAGCTCTGTGCTAACTGGGCTGCAGATTGAAAACCACTGGTCTTGCTGCAATAAAACCTCTAGATCTCCTCTGTTGTGTGCTGGCCTATTCGTACCCAGAGAAATTGTGTCACCTCCCCATTATTATTAAAGCCTGAGGAAGAAGGGTACCCCCTACTGCAGGGGTGGAGTCATTTTATCTGAAGATTTGTATTCAGGCATTATGACAAATCCCAGTATCAAGGCAGTATCCCAGGTAAAGAAAAAAGTTAATTTTAGATGTGTTGAGAGTATTTCCTATCTATAACATAATGGACAGATAGTGCAAGTACCAACTCATAGCACAAATGTTAAGTGGTGGGGATCATCCTCACCCTTTATACATTTGGTTGAAGGCATAGCTTGGCTGAAGGTGTAGGCTTGGCCTCCAATTGACATAGCATATGCCAACAATGAAGGATGTAGACAAGCACTTAAAGAATTTGCTTGATCCTCTGAAATGATATTTATAGAAACTAGATGACAAAATAGTTAAGGTTGAAAAGAAATATTAAAAAGTTTATGTATTTTGTTCCTGATCATTTAAAGTAAGACATTACAGGCAATCTTAGTACACAATTAATGAGACCTGTCAAACATTCAAGAACATCTAATTAGCACAAGTTATTACATGGTAAAGTGGAACTAAAGCACTGCATCTCACACCCTTACAGAAAACAACCCTAGCCTACTCAGTCACCCACTCTCAACCATTTAATTTGGTTTATTTTGAGAGGTTGAGAGAGGCCCCTGCCTTCCTTCTTCCTTCATGTGAAGAGTGCAGTTGCCTAAAATCTCTGCATGATCATCAGGTTAAAGGTGAGTTCACTCTGTCCTATGAATTTTATTGCTAGGTGCAGCACAACAAAGTTTTTTTCCCTCTCCCCACACAGTTTCACTGAAAAATTGTCATGGAAGGCAGCCATTGTCAGCTTTTTGTTCTCACCCTGCCTCCATTCTACCACCACCTTCTAGCAGCAGTGCTGTGAAACTCTGCCCACTTCCGAGTGGCGGCATATTCCATGGTCTTGAAGGGATCCTGTCCATAACTGATTATTACAAGGGACATATAGAAAGTTAGCAATTGAAGGAAGCATAATTGTAATGTACATTATTTACTTTATCATAGATACAGGAAAATAGTGGTCAATAACTTTATAATCTTCCTTTAAATGCATTGTGTTAAATAATTTGGCTCATTTTTTGTATAGAACTAGCTTTGAATTGTAAGCGAGCAACACAAAGCTTTGGTATTTTTTTCTATTAATAGTTTAAAAATACATTGGCATTTGGATTATTTAAATCAAATTTGAGGTTATTATTAAATTACTCATAACATATGGCCTCAAGAATGTACAATATGCAATGTAAAATATGCAAAGTCATCTCAGACTATGAAACCATAAAATGAAGTGAGAGAGAATGAACGTACGCGTGTGCGTATTTTTCTCTGCAGGTCAAGCACAACATGCACACAGGGCCTCCTTGCACTCCTCCATTTCTTTCTCCTGGAGTCAGTTCCCTGAGAGTCATCACAGTCATTCCTCCTCTATTTCAGGATCTTCCTACAACTCCTTCACCCTCTTCCTTATACCGGGGCTGTGTGCATCCCCATTGTTCTGGTTTATGTGCCTCCCTGCAAACCTCCCTCTCCAACACCATTGACCATGCGCCAGGTCCTTGCTCCACCTCCCCATATTTACAGCCCACCCCAACTGCCCATCTACAGCCCTGCTTTCTCCTCTTGCCCATCTCCATTCTGAGCCCCTGCTTCCCCCATTACCACCATTCCCCATCCCCACATTCTCATGCAGATGCCTGCTTCCTGCACCACCAGCATCATTCATCCCTAATCCTCTTGGGTCCCTGCTTCCTTCCCCCATCACTCCTTTCCTCTGCTTCTGAGTCCCTGCTTCACCTGTCATGACTGCCTCATCTCTCTGGTCTCTGCTGCATTCCTTCATCCTTGCCCACCCTCTCCTTCCAGGTCCCAACTCCTCCCTCCATACATGCTGCTCTCCCCCTC
This sequence comes from Pelochelys cantorii, assembly GCA_032595735.1. Lineage (NCBI taxonomy): Eukaryota > Metazoa > Chordata > Testudines > Trionychidae > Pelochelys > Pelochelys cantorii. Next base: position 34,912,443 of record CM064331.1, read on the forward strand.
CATATGCCCACTTTCCTCCCTACAAATCATCCGTTGAAAACTCTTATTTCTTTAGAGTGCAGGCTACAGTCTCCTCAGTCAACAAGTTAAGTTGCTGCCTTCACTATGTACTGGGGGGAGCAGAGATTCTCATGGCACCAAGCACTCTGAGGCCCTGGTTTTCCTTTCAATCAGGCTCTTCTGATGTTCTGATTTCCATCAGAACCACAGAAGTATGCCCACGGATGCCAAGAACATTCCTTTATTTTTAAAGTCAATCAGATGTGGCATGACAAAAGTTATCACAGAGAAATGCCATTGAGTCGAGACTTAAATCTTTCTCCATTCAGCCAATAAAGGACTTAGCATAGCTTTAATAAAACTGCCACTCTGCATACACCCAATGAATCCTATTTTTTTTTTTAATAAAAATGTTTACAAGCCTAAATCAACAAGTCAACAAAGCCCTGGCAAAGAACATGTCCAAATATGTGGCTGCTGTTTACAACTTTCTACCAGGAAAGTGACCCAGAGTAACCACCTCTCACCACTGTATCCCATCCTCACATTTGAAGTTTTCATTTAATAATCTCTCTCCTCCTCATCCCTGCCATAAAGAGATGGAGCAGGAGATGGCTGTGAATGCAGACATAAGCAAACATACATACACACACACACGCACTCCAGACATTTTGCTGAATAAAAAAAGAAGACTGCTTGCTGAATGAACACCTACAGCAAAATCAGAAGGGATGCAAACACCGCTCAAGTAAATTCAATTTAAAATATTAATATTCACTGAAATTTTCTTCAGATATTTGTCCAACTCCAGTCACAAGGGGCCAATTCATTTCTAGACAAAGACCCAGCTCAAGGATCTTCATACCATTTGAATACATAAGTGGGTTTTAAGAGGCGCAGAAGTCTTGTGTCTTGCTTTCTGTGTAGCAGAGAATGTCACCCAATAATTTTTTAAAATCTGAATTTTCCATTCTCTATATTGCATATTCCACAATGTAAATTTGATACAAACCTCACACGTTCCAAGCCCTCCTTCAAAAAAACCTCAACCCCCCACTGTGTGTGTTCCAAAATCTACATCTCATTCTAGTCTTCAGTCTCTCCCACACTTGTATCTTTAATACAGTTATCCATTTCAGGTACATCTTTTCCACAGCTCTTTTCTTTTCTAAAATTCTTCATACATTTCTCCAGTCTTTTTAAGAACAGGTCTACATCTTGCTTTTTCATTCCAATTGCTGAGGCAGCATTGAGGTAAGCACATGGATAGTTATTTGTATGTGACATAAAGCCTTTGAAAGTATAGTTATTCACTGTTTGTGAAGACCCAAGGGGAACCACCCTGAAACAATCAGAGCACAATTAAAAATGCTGTTTACAGGAACAACGCCATTCTGAAATAATTTACAAGCATTTCCACACATAACAATACTGTACCTGTAAATTATAAACAAATATGTGTAAAAGTATATGAAGTGAACCAATTATTAAAGAACATTAAAATCAAGAACTACACAAAAAACAGCATAGGCACCAGTAAGGACTGGAACCTTGGAACTTGATGAAAACCTAAAGTTAGATGGTATCTATAGAGATCAATCTACTCAAAGAGGACTGTAGTGCCAGGACAAGTAAAAGTTATCAGACCAAACACCCCATCTAACTGCAGTGCATACAGGATTTACTGTAGTTCATCTATGTAAGAAGTAGAATAATTCAAGCTAATGAAGCATATCTTCCAATGTGAAAATACTCAGCTCAGCTAGAGAAAATGACATTAATTGTAGCACAAGTTAGTTGACAGCAGCAATATTCAGATTAAGGAATTCTGCCAAAATAAGTCTTAGATCATCCTCTTCTAAAAGGTTCAAAGTGAAATCATTAGAAATTATTTGGCCTGTGTTACCCTTGCCACACACTGGTATTTCTAAGAGTAAGATTTTTCCACCTACACAGGCTCAAGTTAGTTCTGGAAAATAAGATTTTTTCTTTCACACTACAAAAAGCAACAAATAACATTAAAGATAGTAATGTGTTTCCCAGGTCTCTGGCACAAAATAGTTTTTTTTAAAATACAGCTGAAGCCATATTAAATATTCCTTTAATATTACAAACCTCAAATACAGTAATGTCTTCTACAACTAGTGAAAGATGTATTATTATGGAGATATTTAAGAGTAGGTTGGATAGACATCTATCAGGGATGATCTAGGCAGTGCTTGGTACTGCTGTGAGGGCAGGAAACTGAACTCAATGACCTTTCAAGGTCCTTCCAGTTCTAGTATTCTATGATTCTGTGATTATTGATTTGCACTGTGGTATCACAGCTACAAGGTCCTAATTAGGAATCAGGACCACATTATGCTAAGCACCACTGCCACACAACAAAAAGAACGAAGAATTTAGGGCAAGGACATTCTTAAGATTAGTGGCATTAGGTGCTACAGCAAACAGAGAGGCAGCACAATGTAACATGGTAATCAGCATAATAATCAGTGGTCATCACAGTATACTAGTTGTCTAGCCAACATCTAGTATTCTTCAGGGATTCTGATAGTGGCAAGTTTTAAGGAGAAGTTTGATAGACATTATGTAGTTAGTGGTTTAGCAGTTTTTTACAGGGAGTTCCTTGCACGCCTAAGGACACATGGGAGAAAGCAAAAAAAAGGAAAACAACTTGTGGGAAAGCTTAACTAATGGACAGTAAAGACCCACAGCAGCAGAATGAAGGATGCATTCGCTAACTCTTTACAACATGCTTCAGATGTGCAGTAGAAATATCTGTGAACACATACCTTGGTTAGTTTGCAAAGTCCTAAGAAACATAACAGTACAGCAAGTTTTAATGAATATGAGAAATGCTTAAAATCTCTCAGATGCTCACCTTGCTCCTGAAACTTGTCTTGTGAAAAGCATAGATCCAAGCTGAGTGACAGCCATGTCACTGTGTTTATCGAGGTTCTCTAGTGTCATAGCTGAAAACATAAATAAGCTGTTTCAATTACTGTAGCAAAGCTTCTCGGTCACCAGAAAAGAACCATTGTAAGTTTTTATCTAACAGTGACCTAAGTATTTGGATTAAAACTAAGATGAACATTCTTGAAAATATATTTAATTCAATTCAATTTTCCCCTAAATATATCCCATCATTATCTGATTAGACTGTTTATACAGTTGAGATATTGTGTGGGGGAGAAGTTCCAGTTTTCTATGTTCAGCCGAGTTACTGCTTACAATGAAAACCTTAAGCAAATAAAGAGACTCAATAACAGTCTATTTTACTGAAGTTCAGCACCAACCAGTTGTGGATGAAATAATTATTTTAAATAGTATAAAATAAATGGTAACTTATTTATAATGTAGTACTAAATGCTAACATGTCAGTCTTTTTTACCCTCATGATCAAACGAAGCATATTTTAATTAGAAGCTGTTGGGTGTACACAGACACTATCTACACACACACACAGAGGGCATGGAGTCACTAATGCACTACTTCACTTTTAGGCTGATGTAATTTCACTGATTTCAGCGGACTCGTATTGGCATAAGATTAATGGAATGGATAAGTGAACCATATATAACAGTGATGGGCAAGCAAGGCTAGTGAGTGAGCCGCATGAGTGGCCCACCTTCATTTCAGTCAGCTGCAACACTATTGTAACAAGACGGTCTTCTGGGATAGGGTCATTTTGCTAACTGCACTTGCGTACCTACAATTTGCCGTATGTGCTGATTGAACTGTAGCAGCGCTTTGACTGGATAATGAGGGAATGCACAACTCTTCCAGTCAATGTTGTGTGCAATCAGAACACACCTCAGATTATCTGTTCTGGCTTTACATGCATGTCACTTTAGAAATAAGTGGGGGGAAAAAACTACACCAACAGAAACCAGCAGAATTTGGCAACCTTGCACATGGGCAATGGTAACCAAAATATCTTGAGGGCCACACATAGAACCCTAACTGACCGCGTGCAGCACTCCAACCGATATACAAGTTCATCTTGTGTGTGAAAGCATACTGAAAATATAGAAGATTTCAGAAGTGCTGGCTAATTATAAAGCTGAATAGTAATTACCTAAGGAAATAGGGTTGTGTGGTGTGACTAACAGCCTCTCATTGTAGACTTCTGCTAGCTTCCTCAGCTGACTTGAAAGGTAGGAAAACATTTCCTGGGGGAGAAAAAAAAAAGCAATTTTCAACCAATTTTCTTTTTTCTCCGTTGAATAGTTAATATCATTTTCAGAAAGTTGTCAGCCTCCAGAATATATCATCAGTCCTTAGTTCATATGTTTTAAGTAGGGATGTTAAAATGCGGGTAATTGTGCAAATGTGAACTGCTGAAAAAAAACCTCAGTGGTTACATGTACCTGCAGCCATTCCCTGGGAGCCAGTGTGTGCCACTCCTGGGAAGCTGGCTGCCACCCCACACTGCTGCCTCTGTATCAGAGGCAGCAGCGCAGGGTAGCAGCCAGCTTCCCAGGAGCAGGGCAGAAGCTTGCATGTAACCATGGATGTTAACTGATAAGCCCAGGTTTATTGGTTAATGGTTTACACAGTTATATGTTCACATGCCTAGTTTTAAGCATCAGCTATTTATTTGAGTTAATGGATCAGGCCCTGCCCTTGAGCTGTGTATGGAAGCCCCTTGCTGTGTAGATCCCATATGGGGGAAGGCAGGGAAGGGTGCTCAGTTGCCTCCATATCATTGTTTTACCTTCCTGACCAGATGAAGCAACTCCATCTGGGCCAACTTTGGTTCTGAAGAATTTACACAGAAAAGGTGATCCACTCTTGAAGAGATTGTTGCAGCAAGCCCCCTCCCAGGACTTGTACTCCCACATCATCTCTGATCTAAACTGCTCACCACCACAGGGCAGTCACTGCCAAAAAGCCAGTGATTTAGAGAGAAGCTGCCAAGGCTAATGCTGGTGCAGGACTGCAGCCAGTCTGCTATGTTTTTGGGCAAGAGATTTACCATAGTTCAGAAAAACCTGTTCTCCCCAACAAGATGCTGTGGGGGAAATTGTCACAAGCAAATCCTTGCAGAAATAACACACAAAGCCATTTTCTATGGTCTTTACCAGAGCAGGGGACAAACTGGCTCAGTGACAACAATGCAGCAAGAAAGTTGAGATATTTTTCCTCAATGTATCTTTTGTATTTCTTGGCAAATACTATATTTTACATTTATTTAATGTCCTGCCTCCTGAAGGAGCTCAGAACACTTCAAATGTACAGAACACATAGCACCACTGGAGTTGGGGATGGCAACCAATCAGTGCATAACTCTGGATATCAACAAGATGGGGTGAGGAAAGTAGAGGAAAATTTTGGCCCCACTACACCAGGACAAACCTCTATTCTTACAAAAGTCCCATAGGATCTTTCATATCCAGACAGGACTATAGTTGTGCTACTCAAAATATAAGAAGCCAAACCTTCTGAGAAACATGATAATATCTTTGAGCACAAATTCTATTAATAAAGAATCCACTTTTCAAAAATGTGACCCTATATGATACCATGGAAAACAGAGGAATGCTAACATTCCTTTCATTCATCTTTTTAGCTTCCCAACACAACACTAAAAGAAGCACATTTTGTTCCCATCGATGTCTGATAAGAAAACATCCTTGTTTCTTACCCGCTGAAACAGTTCTGTGATGAGTCAGACTATTTCTACTGGTTAGCATCAAAGATTTGAGTGCAAAAAGACTATTACAACATTAACTGTTAACCAATCAGAACAGATGTAAATCTTTGTTTTTTGATTGATTTAAAGGTAAATAGTTGGGAGGGTTCAGATCTCATTGATCCAGTTGTCCAAAGTGAGGTGAACACCATTTTACTTTCACTGCTGCTTGCACTGTTTAATCTGGAACAGCTTTAGTGTAGGAAAAAAGTGCAGTTTGGTATCTATCAGTAGAGAGCTACAACTGCCACCAGCTCCTCGAAGAATACCTCTTTTTCTGCCTACGGACAGTAGGTCAGCATATGACCTGCCTTTACATTAAGCAAGAGAGTACTGGTATGGGTATGAATGTATTTTGTGCCATACATTACATTCTTCTCCACAGTCAGCTATGCTATACAATGCAGATAGTTCCCCTTCCACATCCTCCTTCTGGGACAAGTAGCTGGTCATATTGCAGCTGTTGCTCAAGCTTTTTAAACATCATAGATGGGTGCCAAAACAAAAGTTCAGATGTAATTTCATCAGATAATCCCTTTATTAAAAAGAAAGCCAGAAGCAGAGATGCCTACATGAATTGCCTAGCTTTACTGGCTAATGCATATATGGTATCATGAGAACACATATTACAGCTGCTTCAGGTCTTCACCAGCTAAACAATTCAGTGTTAGTTATGCCTTCCTTACATGTCAGCATAGAACATATATGGATAAGACTTACAACAAACACCACTGTTCCCAACACTCCCAATGGCCTCTTGAGTTGTCATTTGCAGCACTTCACATAGCATCATCAGAGGTGTGCGGGAGTGCCGATGGCAAATAGGTTTTAAGTTTGGTAGCCTCATTCCTGGTTGTCAAGTATCAGCTTGTTTCCCCTCCTGACTACAAAGATTTTGTTCATCATTTACTTCAGTACAACTGCCCACTTGCTACTCATGTCCATTACTTTAGAATCCTCATCAATTTTAGGACCTGAGAAAGAATCCTCCTTGCTACAGACAGCATCATCAGAATCATCCATGAGTGGACCATCATCCTTCCCTCTGATACATACCTCTTTGATTGGAACCACTTAGATCTGGTGAACTGAAGATAACTTTTTAGGTAGCATCTCAGATTTTACAGAACAAACTGGGTCAGTGGGGAGTTCTGAGAAATGTGAACACCTCCTTTTCCTGGGCCACTACAATTAACTGAATTGCAACCTCCATCTTACAGAAATCAAGTGAAAATGGCTCTTCTGAGCGGACCCCTGAATCATGTGATGAATTCAATTCAGATACACAGAAATAGTGTCAAGGGCACCCACCTAAATGAATCAAGCTACCTTTAAGTTCACTGACCACTACAACATGAAGCTTTTGAGATGTCTAGTTACAGCAAAATAAACAAACTTGCAAGAGGCTTCTATGGACAGTGAGGAGGAATAGAAACTTGTGGCATACCACTCCTGCTTTGCACTGGCACTTTGAAATCAAACCCAACACTTCTATGGTTTGAATACAACAGTTTGCACATTTTGCAGTTGGCTTTAATTATAATATCGTCTTAGAAGCTTAAAAGTAATATTTGTTCTCACAGCCAGGTACTATTTTTTTTTTTGCTCATATTAGAAGACAAAAACTGTATTCATTTGCTATTCACTTTCTTCTCACAATAAGCATCACTAATGTGCTCATTTATAATATCTGTATTATTTTCATAATCTGATTTGTTAATTATGTCATACTCCCTCTACTGGCTATTTAATTCTGCAGCGGCATACAATACTACTGCAGGGGAATGTATTTACAATGGCTATTCTTAGAATACATTTTATTAAGGAGACTGGTGATGGAAGAAAGTTATATTAGAACAATTAAGACATTTCCCAACAATTTAACACTGTGAGCATGTCTCCTTTGGGGACTTCTCTATAGTGTAGTATATTTGAAAAAGTACATAACTTCCAATTTATGTAATTGGGTTCTTAACCTAGCTCCTCAGAAGAGTAAATTTTCCTAATTTATTATTAGATATCTACACCATTAAATTAGCCCAGAATTGCTACTTGCATGTGAAGGGACTGGATAAAACAAGGGAGAATGAAACGGTAGGAAAGGAAACCTGAGTATATGCATTTTCATAAAACTGACTTTAAACCTCTGTATACATATTTAAACGATTTCCTGTTTATGTAAAATAGCATGCTCTGCACCTTAGAATTTTTATTTTCCATTTAACTACATCTAGATAATCTATAAAAAGTTACCCTTTTGAGATTTAGCAATTTTTTGGGGGGAGGGGAGGGGGTCACATCTATAGGTGACCTCTATTATAAAACCATTTTCTGCTACATGGAAAATTTATAAAGTACCCTAAATAAATATATACAATGAGCTCCTATTTAAAAGAAATGTAGCTGAATACAATTGATTTTTTATGTGATAGCCACTATAACTCAGTTTTTAAAAGACTTATCATACTAAAAGGTGTATTGAACTACCTACACAGTAAATGTCAGCTAAATTGCTAAGGGGAAAACGAGAGAATGAAAATGTGAAATAACCATACCACAAAACTTTAGCTAGCTATTAATGTAAATGTTGTTATATGAAAATGTGCTGTGCTTCCTCTGGCATTCTAGTTTGATTTCTAAACCCTAAAACAAAGACATCTAAGGGAAAACTGGAAATTCAGTTAATCCTAGAGGCAGCATATATTGAAAGTGCCAAATGACATGGTCATGTTAGACATAATGGCAAGCTTCACAGAAGTATACAAAACTATCAAGAAACTTCTTTTTGCTTACTACTTCAAATCAGTGTTGTTCAAGAGCCAGTTTTGGTAACCTGAATAAAAGGGGCAAGTTTCTCATCTGCTATTAGTACAGCTCCACTGAAATCAGATCTGGCTTGAGGTTTCATGTTACTTAGATCACAAAATGTGAAGAAGTGACACAAAAATCCAGATTATGAATATCATAGGAAAGTCTTTAAAAATGGGATTTATGCTTTCTGTAAATAAAACCATCTACAGTAAAACTCCAGTGGTCTGGCATCCAATGGTCCGGTACTCCTGATGGTCTGGCACCATCTGGAACCCGGAAGTGCTCCGGGCAGCCGGACAGTTGGAGCTGCTCTGCCCCCGGCTTCCCCGATTCAGCCGCTGCTGAAACTGACCAGCGGCTGACTCCGGGGAAGCCCAGGGCAGAGCAGCTGGGGTGCTGCTGGGTTGGTCCCGCAGTGCCGAGGGGCGCATCCCCCCCACTCCACTCCAGACCCCTCATAGCCCCCCCTTCCGATAGTCCGGCATCTCTGATAATCCGGCACCCCCTGGGTCCTAAAGGTGCCGGATTATCGGAAGTTTACTGTACTACAATATATACAGTTCAATGCAGATATTCATACTATATGACACACACATACCCATTTTTGGGAGGAAAATTATTTTAGCGGCCATGAATAATTTTGGAATCTTCACATTTTAATGCAGAATCTTTATCTAGAAATAGGTTCTCATGAATAGCTGAATCATACTACATGTTTTTATTCTACAAGTCTAGTTTTGAGAAGCTATACCAGACTCAGGTCTTTCCATCTCTTAGGACATAGTGGGTTTAAAAATTATTATTTGCACTAGATTATGGTAATACTTACAGGTTCCACTGTGCTGGGCCCTGTACTCATAGAATCATAGAATACTAGGACTGGAAGGGACCTCAAGAGGTCATCGAGTCCAGTCCCCTGCCCTCATGGCAGGACCAAAATACTGTCTAGACCATCCCTGATAGACATTTATCTAACCTACTCTTAAATATCTCCACAGATGGAGATTCCACAACCTCCCTGGGCAATTTATTCCAGTGTTTGACCACCCTGACAGTTAGGAACTTTTTCCTAATGTCCAACCTAAACCTCCCTTGTTTCAGTCTAAGCCCATTGCTTCTTGTTCTATCCTCAGAGGCCAAGATGAACAAGTTTTCTCCCTTCTCCTTATGACACGCTTTTAGATACCGGAAAACTGCTATCATGTCCCCCCTCAATCTTCTCTTTTCTAAACTAAACAAACCCAATTCTTTCAGCCTTCCTTCATAGGTCATGTTCTCTAGACCTTTAATCATTCTTGTTGCTCTTCTCTGGACCCTCTCCAATTTCTCCACATCCTTCTTGAAATGCGGTGCCCAGAACTGGACACAATACTCCAACTGAGGCCTAACCAGTGCAGAGTAGAGCAGAAGAATGACTTCTCGTGTCTTACTCACAACACACCTGTTAATGCATCCCAGAATCATGTTTGCTTTTTTTGCAACAGCATCACACTGCTGACTCATATTCAGCTTGTGGTCCACTATAACCCCTAGATCCCTTTCTGCCGTACTCCTTCCTAGACAGTCGCTTCCCATTCTGTACGTGTGAAACTGATTGTTCCTTCCTAAGTGGAGCACTTTGCATTTGTCTTTATTAAACTTCATCCTGTTTACCTCAGACCATTTCTCCAGATCATTTTGAATTATGACCCTATCCTCCAGATTAGTCGCAACCCCTCCCAGCTTGGTATCATCTGCAAACTTAATAAGTGTACTTTCTATGCCAATATCTAAATCGTTGATGAAGATATTGAAGAGAGCTGGTCCCAAAACAGACCCCTGCGGAACCCCACATGTTATACCTTTCCAGCAGGATTGTGAACCATTCATAACTACTCTCTGAGTACGGTTATCCAGCCAGTTATGCACCCACCTTATAGTAGCCCCATCTAAGTTGTATTTGCCTAGTTTATTGATAAGAATATCATGCGAGACCGTATCAAACGCCTTACTAAAGTCTAGGTATACCACATCCACCACTTCTCCCTTATCCACAAGACTCATTATCCTATCAAAGAAAGCTATCAGATTGGTTTGACATGATTTGTTCTTTACAAATCCATGCTGGCTGTGCCCTATCACCTTGCCACCTTCCAGGTGTTTACAGATGATTTCCTTAATTACCTGCTCCATTATCTTCCCTGGCACAGAAGTTAAACTAACTGGTCTGTAGTTTCCTGGGTTGTTCTTATTTCCCTTTTTATAAATGGGCACTATATTTGCCCTTTTCCAGCCTTGTGGAATCTTTCCTGTCTCCCATGATTTTCCAAAGATGATAGCTAGAGGCTCAGATACCTCCCCTATCAGCTCCTTGAGTATTCTAGGATGCATTTCGTCAGGCCCTGGTGACTTGCAGGCATCTAACTTTTCTAGGTGATTTTTAACTTGTTCTTTTTTTATTTTATCTTCTAAACCTACCCCCTTCCCACTAGCATTCCCTATGTTAGGCATTCCTTCAGACTTCTCGGTGAAGACCGAAACCAAGAAGTCATTAAGCATCTCTCTCTCTCCCTCTCTCCCCCTCCCCTTCTCCCTCAAAAAAATTTATTGTGGGACAACAGTGACATTATCATATCACTCTGTGTCCCTCTGCCCTCAGCCGCCTGGCCCACTCCCCCAGCCCCATCATGCATCCCTTTCGCTGAGACCCTGCACCCACAGCTACCTAACACACCCCTTTGGCCGAGACCCCGCACTCCCAGCCTGCTCACTCATACCCCCCCCCACCAAGCTGAGACTCCACACCTCCAGCCCCCTCACTCACCACCCTGCCAAGACCTCACATCCCCAGCCCCCTCACACATCCTCTCCACTGAGACCCTGCACCCTCAGCCTGCTCCTGCACCTTCCCCCCACCCAGACACCTACCCCCAGAGAGATGGGGGGTGGCGAGCGTAGCGAGTAGGGGGCACAGCCCCCTAGTACAACATAAAAAGATGGTTCACTTAGTGTCCCATGTGAGCTAACAATTTGGAGATAATGCATCTGGTTACACCCATTACACCGCTATCCTGACTGGAGCCCCATCCCACTCCTATTTCAGAACTTGCAAAGTGCTTCTCAGAAGATAGCTTCACAACTATCTTCTGCAGTGCCTCTCTGGCAAGATACAGAGATTTTAGAGCCCTTATTCTGTCCTTTTTACCTGACATAATGAAGCTGGGACCGTATAAAAATCTCATCCTAAGATAGTGGTTCTCAAACTTTTGGGCCTGCAGGCCGCCCCACTCAACACAGACCTTTCCATGGACAGCCAGCCAACCACCCATGATGACAAAATGGGTGCAGGAGGGGTGGGGGTTTGGGGTCTGGTGAGGAGGTAGTGTGCAGCAGTTGGCTGAGGGTGGGGGGTTTGGGAAGCAGGGAACGTGCAGGAGTACAGTAGAAGTGTGGGGTCTTGGCTGGAGTGGGGTGCGTGAGGGTAATGGGTATGCAGGGTCTGAACATGAGAGGGGCACTTACCTGGCTCTGTGCCTCCCGCCACTCCAGCACAACCCCCCCCAACTCCACTAGCCAGAATCATGGCCAATGGGAGCAGTGGGGAAAGCCTTCAGGTGAGCAATTTCCTGTCCTGTTTTCACCTGCAAGCCAGATCCAGCCCACGAGTCTCATCCCTCCCCCATCCCATCTGTAGCAAGAAGCCAGCATTGGCACTCCATCCTCATGGCTGGGGGGCTGGAGCTCCAGCACAGGCTCTCTGCTGCAGAGGGGGGGAGAAGCCCCGAGCCCATGGCTCACTTGTAAGTGGTCTGCAGACCACACTTTAAAAACTGCTGCCCTAAGGAATTAAGCTAAGGTATATATTTGGTTTTGGTGACATCTGAATTATTTAAAGCTCAGAACTAATACTTACCACCTGGCATCTTCAAAGCAGTTTATAAAATCATTAGTCTCTATATCCCTATTTTTCACCTAATAAAACTAGAACAGAGGTTATTGTTCCTGATTTTCAGAGAGACCCTGGCACCCATAGTTCAAATTTAAGAAAATGGGAAATGCAGAAACCTAGCACCTTTGAAAGCAGTCTGTAGGACTACAGACCTAAAATGCAGACACTGCAATGCTTCAGTGTAGACATTACCTGTATACTACATGATGTAGATAAACCACTTCCCTGAGAGATGGTAGTTAGGTTCCCTCGGCCTAGAACTATCTACTCTTGGGGTTAGGTTGGAATAGATATGTCTCTCAGTGGTGTGAACAATCCACATCCCAGAGGGATGTAGATCTACCAATGCACATTGCTAGTGCAGAATAGGCCTAGGTGATTTGCCCAAGGCCTTAAAGCAAGTGAGTGACAGAGACAGATTTAGGCACCTGGCTCATACCACATTTAAACTGCAGAGCCGCAGTGGAGGTAGTTCCTGGACCCGGCATAAGCCAGGACTGAGCGCCTTCCCTTATCGACTAATTGTGCAGTCGATACAAATTGTCGATACAAACCTGCCTCTTCACATCCTTACTCTGGACAGGTATACTGCTTCGAATTAGGGATGTTAGCTAGCATATAACTGAACAGTTGTGTAACCACATCAAATTTTAGTGGTTACACGACTATTCAATAGTCCCTGGGGATGGGGCAAGCAGCTAGTGCGCTCCTGGCCCCATTCCTGGGGAGCCCCCCTTGCCACTCCATGCTGTTGCCTCTCTATTAGAGGCAGCAGCATGGGCTGGCAAGCAGGAACTGGTCCACAAGGGGAGCCGGTTTAAAACCCAGCTTCCTGCGCAGACTGGCTCCTACCTGCTGTCTTGCAGCCTCTGCCCGTGGGGGGTCCAAGCTCCCCGTGAACAGAGGCTGCCTCAACACAGCCCCTGTCCGCGAGGAGCTTGAACCCCCCCACAGACAGGGGCTACTGCCACAGCATGTGTGTGTCTGTAGGAAGCAGCAAGGGGGGAGCAGGAGGGTCCACGGAGTTGACATGAGCAAAAGGCTGGCTTAAAAGCTGGCTTCCAATGTGTATCAACTCCTGCCTTTCCCCTCACCCTCTGCGCTGCTGCCTCTCAACACCAGCTCCCCATGGGCACTAGCTCCCACCTGTCCCCCTTCTTGTTGCTTCTTATACAAAGGCAGCAAGGGGGGGGGGGGAGAATGCATTTAGTTGACAAGATTATTTGATAAGCCCAGGCTTATCAGTTAATCATGTAGTCGTCTACATGTTGACATACCTACTTTGGATTGCTTACTCATGTCTGGTTCTTGCATAACTGCAAAACATCATTTAAGATATTACATTTATGCATTAATGTCAGCTAAATGAGACAAACTTATGGAAATTAGGGATCTGAATGAAGGTTTGACAAAGCATTTGAAAGTTCCATATCAACAGAAAATCCTGTAGTATCACAAAAAAAATCTCAAATATGTAAGTCTATCACTTCACAAAATTTGAGACAGCAGCAAATATCTCTTGTCTGAATAACTGAAAGAATATTGGAATACTGGCATTTTGAAAACAGTCTTAAAATGCATTACAAATATTTTCTCACTATTCCTAAATTCAGTTTTAAGTAAAGCATCAATTAAGAATGTTAAATATCGGTTAATTGATTAGTCTAGTAGTTGATGAAATTTCTATCGACTACTCGACAGGCAATTCCGCATTCCTCCTTTGAAATGTACAAGAGTCCCCAGTGGGGGCTTGTAACGGGGTCCACCCGCTTGTGAGCGCCCCTCTCCGGCCAAAGGGTGTGTCGCAAGGTCTTTGCCTGGTTGTCTTCAAGGCCCTGAGACTAGGATCTGACTAGCCCTGTCCGCAGTGGTATTGGACCTTTGTATTAGATTTGTGGCCCGTCTTCAGCCCCGGACCTGGGTCTTGCCCAGGTCTAAGTTCAGGTCACACTGGGAGCTGTCCGTAGTGCTGCTGATCTCCCAGTCAGGATATAGACCTGGCTGGGTCGAGCTCCTGAAGCGAACTGCAGCTTTTTTTATACCCATTTGCTGGGTTCCTGATTGGATGCCGGAGAAACAGCCAATCTATCATGCCTGGAGGTCCTCTTCTCTGCTCCTCTTGCTGGGATGGGGTGTGGCAAGGCTGCTGGCTTCCTGTAGGGGGCGTCAGGGCCTAGTCCAGCCCATAACAGGGCTCTTGTGCATTTCAAAGCAGAAGCTCCCTCATGGAGCCTGGGGTCAGCTGCCCTAGGCTCCATGCTGCACTGCCACTTGAAGTGCCACACGGAGCCCGCGGTCACCTGGGGACTCCCCAGCTGATCCCAAGCTTCGTGCAGCATTTCCTCAGAACCTAGGATCAGCTGGGTACTGCTGGGTTCTGCGCATGGCATTTCCCCAGAACCTGGGGTAAGCTGGGAACTCCCCAGCTGATCTCGGGTTCTGTGGAAATTCTGTGCGGAACCCGGGATCAGCTGGGGGGCGCTGCTGTTCAAAGGGGCAGCGCCGCACAACTGAGCCTTAAAGCAGCAGCGCCGCATGGAGCCTGGGGTCAGCTCCTTGAGGCACTGCTTTGAAATGCCACCACGGCATTTCAAAGTGACAGCACCGCATGGAGCTCCCCTCCCCCGGTATGGGCTCCTTGCAGCGCTGCCGCTTTGAAGTATCCCTGCTTCCCCCCGTTTGCTGCCTCTATCTGATAGAGGCAGCAAGGGCAGGGGGGAGGGGGAGAGAAGAGAGAACTGATCAGTCAGCTGGACTATCCGATAAACATTTGCTTATCAGATAGTCAACTAGTCCTTAACATCCTTAGCATCAATATAACTTTATATTGAACTGTACATACAATATATACTACATTCATATTTATCATCTATATTTTCTTGATAACACATACATAAAACAGCTACAAATCAAAATGTTTCTCTCCATTGTACCCTTCTATTTCATGTTTTAAACACTTCATACTCCTGTGTCATTATGGAATAGAACACCTAGTCACCAAAACAAAATCTATATTTCATTTCAAAAGCAGGAAATAACATACACAGGCTGTGTCTGCTGTAGCCAATATGTCCTGACCACTAGGCTATTGAGAAAACTAAAGAAAACACTAAATAGTTGACCACAGTACTTTGTAGTTGCCTTCCTGATATTATCAACCCATCAAATGGTTAGATAGATTAGTAAGATGTTCTCTATAATGTAGGTAACAGGTGTTAAATCTGATACTGGAACTTAGGTTCTTTGGTTGTCATTTTTATCCTCCATTGATTAACACTTGCTTCTCGGCATGACTAATATTACACAATGGGTGTCTGGAACGGTATTACCTCTATGTTTTGTACAATTGTTTAGTTCAGCCAAAAAATAAGCATATGAAATATAGATTTCATGTTGGAAACCTTAAATAGATAATTTGATGCACAAGCATATTATTTAAAAGCCTCAGAGGATCACTTCTTAGAAACCTAACCTTCACAAAATACTAGAATTCAAAAGAGAGAAAATACTGATTTGTCATATTTGACTGTGTATCTATTATTATTCTTTGCATTCCAATAATGCTTAGAGACCCCTGCTAAGATCAGGACTCAGCTGTGCTAGACAGTCTGTAAACACATATCAAGTGACCATACCTGGGCCAATCAATATAAAATGCATGAGGCAACATTTGCCATTTGGTGTTAAGTGTGTTGATGTAGGTGACAGTATTAGAAGAGGGGAAAAACTGTTTTCATTCCTTCTTTAGAGACAGCAAAATAGTGGCGAAGGTGTCTGTGACCAGTTTTTCCTTCCCAGACACACCCACTACCTTTATCCCTTAAAGATACATCAAACACTCACGTTCACCTTCTGCCAACCTCAGCCACTTGCATCTTCTGCTATATATTTTAGAAAGCTTCTATCTCTCTCTGTGTGCCCGTCTGAGAGTCCATTTGTTCAAGAATAACTCCTACATGGTAAGAGCTAGGACTACCAAATTTCATATGCAGCTTCCTCTTATCAAAATTTAAAGCAAGGTCAGGTTTTGGTTGTGCCCCTGATTTGGGCAACGCCAGGTAAGTCTTGTAGTTCTAGATATGTGCACCCTTAGAGTAAATTTATACTGCAATTAGACACTGGCAACTGGCCTGTGACAGCTGACTCAGGCAAAAGGGCTCAAGAGAGCTAAGGAGCTATTTAACTGTGGTGTAGATGTTTGGACTCGGGCTGCAGCCTCAGCTCTGGGACCCTGCCATGCTGCGGCGTCCTATTGCCCAGGTGTCAGACTGACAGAATAGCTACAAGGCAATTAAACAGCCCCTTAGCCTGAGCTCTGTCAATCAGCTGGCACAAGCCACAATAGGTTTTCAGTTGTACTGCAAATATACCCTCACTGCTTTATCCCTGGTAACACAACTACTCCCTCAATATTGCCCTGAACCTCTGGGCCTGCCTATTCCATGCATACTCTTTTCTCTGCAACCAGGTAACAATGTACCTCTTGAGATGGGTCTCTCCAGTGAAGGGCAGAAACTGAGTAGTCTAGCTCTTGCTTCTTTCTACTGCAAAAGATTATCCTCCCTCATTTAAAAATACGGGTTCTTTGTTTTAAGCTGAGATCAAATAACCTGAAGCAACATTTGATGTGAATAAGGATAAGGCAAGAAAAGAAAAAAAAAATACTTTGACTTTTTTATAGCCTCACTTCTTTTTTGAGTAGATGTAGGCTGTACCAATATAGAAAGAAGTATTCAATGTCAAGCTATAAATAGCTCCTACAGAGAGTATAATAGCTCTGCCTCTGCAGAGCACAGACAATAAACTATCGCTGTTAGAGTTATACAGTTCAGGAACAAGCACATTTAAACAAAAAGGGTTCTTATTTCCACCACAAATCCAATAAAAGAAATATTTACACCACACATAAAGTATGTTTATAGCATATAGCCACATTTTGAATAAAAAGACCTGCCTACTGAATCAAGTTGTAAATATCTAATGTTTTATTCACTTTAGAAGCCTAGTTCCAGGAAAATAATGTCATTACTTATATAACTTGCACACAAAAGGGCGTAGATCCTGAAAATAATTTAGATATCTGTGTCTTTAGGTTTTAAATCCACAATTTAGTTTGTCAGAATTCCTAAACTGTCATCTAAATTCCTAACAATAAGGTTCCCATTGTACCTCAAGTCCCCTTGGTACCTAAAATCTGTCTAAATCTTATGTCTGGAATCCAGCTCAGGTCTAAGCCGTGGAAGGATTCTCAAAGAAATGGTTACCTTCCTTCCTTCAATTGTTCTTTGAGATGTGTTGCTCATGGCCAATCCAAGCATGTATGCATGTGCCGCGTGCACAGTGGTCAGAAGTTTCTTCCCCTATCAGTACCTGTTGGCTGGCTGTGGAGTCCCCTGGAGGGACGCTGCTATGACGTTGTACATAGATCACTGCTGACACTCCCCCCTCCCCCCTCTCAGTTCCTTCTTGCCCAAAAACTCTGACAAAGGGGAGGCGGTTGGGTCTTGGAACAGACGTAAGCAACACATCTCTGAAAACAACAGTTATGAAAGATAGGTAATTGTTTCTTGTTCTTCTTCACGAGATTGCTCCTGTTCATTTCAAGCAGGTGACACCCAAGCAGTTATGTGGGGCAGGAGTCAGAGTTGCCGACTGAAGCACTGCTCTTTCCAAAGCAGCATCATCTCTGGCATGTAAAAGGATAGCTTAGTGAGAGGTAAACATATGAACAGAGGACCAGCTTGCCATGCTGCAAATATCCTGGATCAATACATGGGTCAGAATGAGATGGAAAATGCTTGCACCCAAGCAAAGTGGGCAGTCAGCAGAGGAGCTGGGATCTTGGCAAGATCATAACAGGTCCCAATGCTAGGGATGTCATTGTGTAAGAAAACTACATGATTAACCAATATGCCTAGGCTTATAATTTAATCTTGTTGACTACCCGCATTCCCACAGCAAGGGGTGGGGAGCGGGAGCAAGAGCTGGTGCCCGTGAAGAGTGGGTTTAAAGTCGGCTCTCCAGGAGCACCGGATCCACCTGCCCCCCAACCCCACCACTGCACTGCTACCAGGCTTTCAAGCAGGCTCCCCTCGAGTGCTGGCTCCACGGACCTGCCTGTTCTTGCCCCCGCCCCCCGCCTGCTGCCTCCTACAGAGGAAGCAGGGGGCGACAGCAGTGGTGGTGGGGAAGAGGGTAGGCAGGAGCCAGTGCTGGGGGGAGCCGGCTTAAAAAACAGTTCCCCCCAGTGCTTCCCGCCCCTCCCCCCACGGTGCTGCCTCTATTAGAAGCAGCAGTGTGGAAAGCAGGGGCGAGGGGAAGGGAAGGCTGCCACAAAGCAGCCTCTGTCTGTGGCAGGCCCAGGCTTGTCATGGACAGAGGCTGCTCTGTGGGATGTGGAGTAGTCTGTGTCCACGGAGAACTCAGACCCCCCCATAGACAAGGGCTGCTGCCACCTTGCGCTGCTGCCTCTGTATGCAGCAGCACAGAACAGCAGGCAGCTGATGCATGTGGGGAGCTGGTTTTTAAACCAGCTGGCTCCACCTGCCACTCCACATTGCTGCCTCTGTATCAAAGGCAGCAGCACGGAGTGGCAGGGGCTACCCAGGAGTGGGGCCGGGAGTGCACTGGCTGCTAGTCTCACCCCGGGAACTATCGAATATTCATTTAACTACTAAGATTTAATGTGATTACACTAACATTCAATTTTACAGCATCTAAAAGGCCACGGCATGCCAGAAGTCGAGGAAGTGAAACGTGTATTCTTTGGAGTTATGTGGCTTCAGGTAAAAAAAGCGGTTAGAAAATATCCTGGTTGGCGTGAAAATCTGAAACCCCCTAGGTAAAAAGATGGGTTTGGCCTAAGCTGCACCATGTCCTTATAAAGGACTATGTGAAGAGGCTCTGATGTCCATGCCTTGAGTTCAGAAACCCTCCTGGCTACTGTGATAGCCATTAGGAAAGCCATTTTCCAAGATAGATACATGAGGGTGCATGATGCTAGAGGCTCAAAGGGTGGTCTCGTTAATTTAAGGTCCCATTGAGGGACAGGTGCCTTACACGAGGATCAAATCTGCCCATGCCCTTTAGAAAATGGGTGACAATCAGATTCATAAACACTGATTGGCCCGCTGAGCCAGGATGGAAGGCTGAGAGAGCCACCAAGAGTACTCTTACTGAAGCTACTGCCAGGCCTGGCAGCTTTAAGTGAAGGATATAGTTCGGGGCAACAGAAATAGAGTCCTCTACTGGCTGAATACCCCTTTGAAGTGACCAGACGGAAAACCTCTTCCATTTGGCAATATAGGCAGCACATGTGGAAGGCTTTCTAATGCCCACGAGAACCTTCTTTACCATTGATGAGCATGCCATCTCATGCAGATTTAACCAAAGAGCATCCAAGCTGGAGATGCTCCAAGTTGGGATGCTGAAGGCGATTGTGGTCCTGTGTGAGCAAATCTGGAAAAAGAGGTAAAGGGAGGGGCATGTCCACTGATAAGCCTAGCAGAGTGGAAAAACCAGCGCTGCCTGGACAGTTCGTTAGACTTCAGGTAGAAGCCTGGAGACCTGTAGCCAGAAGCTTTTGCACATCACAATACCCACAGACATTGTGCAAGGAGATCCTTGATATAACCTTACCCTCATCCAGAATTGCTGTAAATTCTGAGCAAGAGTCAGATGGCAAGAGCTCTTTTAACTAAAGAGATTCGGGGGGGGGGGGATATTGGTGGGGGGGTTTTTTTGGCACGTTTTTCGACTTGGGCATTTGCCTCTGCCTTTCTCTCACATTTGTTGCATCCACCACAAGAGTACTGGGTTGTCAGTGTGTGTAAAAATGCTCGTATCCCTTAGAGGTAACAAAATATTTCCTCTCCACACCTCTTTTCAGTGTGAACAATGGAGGCTGGGGTCTGCCACAGACATTTTGCCATACTAAAATTGTCCAGATAAATGAAAAAAAGCTATTCTAAAAGGGCTCTCTGGGGCAAGAATGTAAACCATGGGGTCAACATCTTCAACGACTGCCTCTGCCTATAGGCCCAAATTGTGAGCCACCCTCCTAAGCCGGTCCTGGTGCACTCTATTATCCATAAGGGTAATGAGTTAGATGAACATACCACAGACTCATCAGGAAAATGGAAAGATGATGCCCCAATCGGTTCTAGGTCCTCCTGCCCCTTGAGCTCTTGCAAGGCATCCATATCACAAAGGTAGGTGCTGGTTGTGATACTAGGTTGCCCACTGGATGTGGTTCCATGCTGCGTTCCAAACATGGTGCTAGGTAGCTTTCTCATCGTGCCAGGCCTCAAACCAGTCTCAGTGCCCAGATGGGATGGAAGTACCCTGATCATAGAGGATGATGTTCGACACCAACTAATACCACAGACATAGATTGGGAACTGGGGCCCTGGGCATCCAGAACGGCCGCTGTGGTGGTGCTGCCAAGGTATCACAGATGGCTAGTGTGATTGGTCCCAGTGTGAGCACACTGAATGACAACAACTCTTCCTGGAAACACAGGAGTCCGAGCCCAACCTGGACGACCAAGGGCTTCCTGTCCTGGATGGCTCAAGAGAATGTTGCCGAGGGGAAGGGCAGTTTCAAGGAGAATGGTGCTGAGAAAATGTTACCTAACCATGGTGGGCTTTCCCCAAAATAGAACCAAAATGCTCACTGAAATAGGTCTAACAGTTACTCTCAGAGATGGGGAGTGCTGGGATGTCATTTCGATCTCTTTAAAAGACTCAGATGTGGATGGCATGTCCAAGTCCTCCATTTGGCTACCCAGAGCCGGGGAGTACAGAGGCACCAGACTTGATAGCTCCTCTGGTGGTGCTGGAGTCGACGGCACTAGTTGGTCCACAAGCACTGCAGAGTTCCAACACAGGACGCACTCCTTTGGCCTTATTGGCCCTGGTCATGGGTGACCACCTTCACTGTTGCAGCTCCTTGTTGTGTGGTGCCGGAGAGCATGAACAGTGCTGAGAAGTTGTCCCTGCAGGTCTTGACCCCAGAGAGTGCCAGTGCCATGGGGTCTTGGAAGCGGATTCTTTTAGTGGTGCTGAGCTGTCCTCCAAAGGAGATACACTGCGCACTGAAGAGGCCAGTTTTGGTGCCGGTCCTGGCTGTGCAGGCTGAGGGTGTAGGACTGACTCCCTCAGAAGGAGTTTTAGCCTGAAGTCTTTCTTTTTTGGTTCTTGGACAAAAGCCCCTGCAAACCTTGCACTTGTCCATTTGATGTGCTTCACCTAAGCACTAAAGGCAAGATTCATGAAGATCTTCCACGGGCATAGGCTTCTGACAAGTAGCACATGTTTTGAAACCTGGGACAGAGGCATAGGTATAGGATAGGGATAGGGACAGGGATAGGACATCAGCCTCTGGAGAACAGGGTGGTGGTGGCTTGATCCCACCCACCTAGGCAGTGGCTGGGCAGCCAACACAGGCTGACCCAAAGATGGAGCAGGCTCCTACATTAGGAAAGCAGGATAATGGCCCCTCTGAAGGTAGGGTGGGTCCGTGAGGGACATAGGGGGACATAGGGCACTTACCTAGGGAGGGCAGGGTTGTGGGTTCAAGTCCCACCCTGGAAGTGGCCCCCAGGGCAGGGACATTGGGATTACTCCGCAATGATTAAAGATAACACTAATTAGAAGAAACAACAATATTTACAATTACTCTAGAAAAGCTAAGTTCTAGGGAAGACTCTTGCCCAAGGCAAGAGAAGTTGAAAGCTCCAACAACAAGGTAAGAAGGAACTGAATGGGGGGAGGGTTGGTGGTGGTCTATATACAGCGCCATAGTGATGCCACTCCGGGGGGTTCCACAGTCGAATGACAGGTACTGCTGGAGGAAAACCTTCTGACAACTGTGTACGCAGTGTACATACACCTGCTTGGAATCGACATGAGCGATCACTTGAAGAAGAAAAAACGGTTACTTACCTGTAACTGTTGTTCTTCGAGATGTGTTGCTCATGTCCATTCGAATGAGGTGCACGCGCAAGCCGCATGCACGGTTTCCAGAGCGCTTTTCCCCCCCAGCGGTACCCATCGGGCTGGCAGGTCGCCCACTGGAATGGAGCCGCGATAACGGCGCATAAGTACCCCTGCCAGCCCTTCCCCTCCTCAGTTCCTTCTTGCCAGAGACTCTGACGAAGGGGAGGTGGGGGAGGAATCGAATAGACATGAGCAACACATCTCGAAGAACAACAGTTACAGGTAAGTAACCATTTTTTCTTCTTTGAATGCTTGCTCATGTGCATTCAAATGAGGTGACTGTCTAGCTGAAACATACACAGGCAGGGTCGGAGGTACACCCTTAATTAACCACATACTCTTACTTCTAATAGTTTAAACATATGCAAATTTATTCAACCTATCAAACCTTTTTTTTTTTTAAACAGAACTGAACTGAGAACCACAGAATCCAGAGCTGCATTGCTCCTGGCTTGCTGTGTAATGGCATAATGTGACGTAAATGTATGCTGCCCTACAAATATCAACTATTGGGACCTGTGCCACAAAAGCCGCTGAGGATGCCTGAGCTTGAGTGGAGTGGGCCTTAACGTGGGATAGCTCCTTGTGCGCTAACACATAAGACTCCCTGATACATAAGGAGATCCAGGAAGACAGTCTTTCAGCTGATACCTTCATTCTTTCCACGAAAGAAACAAAGAGCTGAGACAAAAATGTCTAGTTCTATCTACGTAGAAGGCTAACATCCTCTTTGTATTGGGTGAGTGTAGGGCCTGCTCTTTGGAGGACTGGTGAGGTTTTGATGGTGCTGGATCTGCCAGGGCCTCGTCCGGAGAGGAAGAAGAGGACTCCCTTATGGGTGCAGCATCCTCCAACATCTCAGGAGAATGGGTCTCTTGTGGGGGCTCTGCTTGAGGAGGAGCTGGGTTCACTTCAGCTACTCTCTCCAGTCCAGTCTCCTGTCTTGGTGGGCTTTCTGCTCTAGCCGCATCAGGAGGTCTCGACACCAAGGCCAATGGAGTGCTCCTACAGTGTGAGACACTAGATCCCTGCAATGGTGGCATGGGCCCTTGCCACTGATGGTAGGCCCATGGTGTCCAAAAAGGCCAGGGTGGTTGGGCTTGGGGAGGCCAAGTTTGTTGAAAGTCACTTAGCCTGGGCCGAGAGTGGGACCAGTTCCGGGAAGACATCCTAGGTGATACCATGGACCACACCGACTCAGCCTCAGACTCCGATGAGTAGTCGGAGGCGGATCAGGGCGGTGCCGTGGATGGTGCTTTGGAGAGGTAGTGGTGCTTGTACCTCTCCATAGATTCCAGCTTCCCCATGTGGATTTGCCTTGGTGGCCCCATGGTTGCTGGTGCCGGGGCCCCGGTACTGGTTGCAGGCTATACCGCGCTGGGTACGGCAAACCTTGTGACCGGTGCCATTTGCACCCCAGTGGAGGGCGGTACCGCTCCTGTTTGCGGTGCCGCTTGGTGGCGGGCACTCTGTAAGGGCGTCCCGACGCTCGGTGCCACTTGGCCTGCCGCAGCCTGAGGTACAGCCAGCGGTGCTGTCGCTGTTGGTGCAGGTGCTGACCAGGCCGCCAGTTCTGTCGCCACTACCAGTGCCCCCCAACCCCCGGTGCCGCAGGCGAGTGTTCCTGATGATCCGGAGACAATGGAGGCGATGCGGTGAGCTCGATCAGCTCCTGTGCCGCTTCGAAAGTTTCCGGCGTGGATGGTTGGTGCGTATGTATTGGCCCCAGACTCAGTCCCTGTGCGGAGTCATCTCTCCGTCTCTGTGCACCAGCGTCCTGACTGCCTCTTGGAGAGTCCAGGAGTGGTGAATGAGGACGGTGCCGGCTCCCGTGTGTCTTCTGACTGGGAGACCTGCCTCTTGCTTCTTTTCTCTTTTTTGGTGCCTGAGATTGAGAAAGGTGCCTCGGTGCTGAAAACTTCGGTGCTGCGGTACAGGAAGGGCCCAGCTGGGCCCCTTGCACCGAAGCCGGTACGCTGCACACTGTAACATCTCTAGCTGGTGCTGGTTGAAAAGCTGACTCCATCAGCAGCCGTTTTAAGTGGGAATCTCTCTCCCACTTAGTTCTAGGTTTAAAACTTCTACAGATCTTGCAGGAGTCAGTCAGGTGAGATTCTCCCAGACACTTTAGGCATGAGTCGTGGGGGTATTCTCTGGGCATCGGCTTCGCACAGGACGCACAGGGTTTAAATCCGTGTGGGTGTGGGAAATAACACACCCCGAAGGGGAGAGAAATAACAACTAAGTACTAAACTACTCTAACACATGCTGACAAAACTATTTACAGGTAAGAAACAACTATCGCTGGGTTTTTCAACTACAGATCAAGAAAAGCTCCAACAACCATCACAGGCGGTAAGAAGGAACTGAGGAGCGGGAGGGCCGGAAGGGGTACTTATGCACTGTTATCGTGGTGCCACTCCAGGGTGTGACCTGTCGGCCCGACGGGTACCGCTGGGGGAAAGAACACTCCGGAAACTGTGCACGCGGCGCACGCGCACCTCATTCGAATGCACATGAACAAGCACTCGCAGAAGAACTAGGAGTTCCTCCACAGCATTAACATCTACCACTGGTACAAAATCCCTGTGGAGCAGTCACTTTCTTGTAGACCATGTATTACTGACAGGATGCAAAATGCCTGACATAATCACAAGAGATGTATTTGCCTAGATTGATAACACTTCTGAAGTAAGATAGTCCAGTCTAAAACATAACCACCCTCATTAACTCTACTACAAATTGCTTTCAAGTTTCAATTAGCATTCCTCCTGTGAGCTGTGTGCTTTTGAAGTGAAATGGGCAGAACAAATACACGAATGTTTTAAAAAAAACTGATCCGTGTTTCAAGCAATGTTGCTTTCAAAGTCAGAAGCAGTCTGAAATTTGCACTGCTGTTGCTTTCAAAATTAAAAGATCTACTTTAGAAATCATATATAGTAGTCAAATCTATTTATAAACAATGAGGTATGTGGTTCCTGAAATACAGTAAAGGATTTCATATTAATTATCCACTTTGGGATCCAGTGATAAACAGGTAAACTGTGTATACTTAAATATGAATGCTCCTGGGCTGAACTGTGACTGCACTGTAATTTCAATTAAAAAGAAATGCTCTGTGTCAAAAAGCTTACCTTTCTCTCTTTTAGTAGCTGTCTGTAGCCACTTTCCCCCAGGGACAGTAGTGTAATGAGGACATCTAAGGAAGGAGATGCTGACGCTCTTCCTGAAACAATGGTATACAGATTATTTTACATAATATATATATAAATATGAGAGAGAGAGAGAGAGAGAGAGAGAGAGAGAATAAAGAGAAGTAGATATTTGAGTTATCTGTAGTTATTTCACAAAGATGAATCAATGTATCAATTATTTACCTGGATACATCTTGCTGATATCCTGGATGAAGGAATCATCGAAGCCAGCAATGATAGCACCACCTACTGGAACCATAAAATTTTTGTCCAAGCTCTGGATGAAAGCATCTATTCTACCTACTCGGGCCCCCTAAAAAAACAAAAACAAAAATACAACAACTGCCATACACAGACAAATATTTGACAGCTTTCTGCTGTGTTATGTGTAAAAGCAGTTGACAGGGAATTTCATTAATAAAACTCACCGAGAACACAACAGAGCTAAAACCTGCATTAAAATGGTTACAGTTGCTTTTCTTAGTAGTGTTTGCTAAGGAACTGTAGCACTGCAACCATTTTACTACTGGTTCATCCATCTGTAACTCTACTATTAATCCCCCTTTTGCAACAAATTAAAATACTGAACTAAGTTGAAGTTCTTACACGCAGTGGTACATTTTCAAAGTACAACATGGATTTTAACTATATAGCTCCATAAAAGTCTGTAACCTGCAATATTTCAGAAGTTTACCAAATTGAGTCTCAACTGAGGATTATATTTTATATAAAAATGGCCATGGCGTAGGTAAGTTTGAGAAAAACAGTGTTCTCTCTCTCAGTGCAGATATATAAATTCCCATTAAAACCCAGTGGATGATTGTGGGAGAATACTCAAGTACTATCCTTATCAAGATTTCAGTAAGGGTACGTCTAAATTACATCCCTCTTTCTAAAGAGAGATGTAAATTGGACATCGAAATTGCAAATGAAGCCAGTATTTCAATTTCACGTGCTTCATTTGCATAATCGCGCCATGGCATCTTTTTCGAAACACTATTTTGAAAGTGAAACTACGGTCTATATAGGGATCTTTCGAAAAGAAAAGCCTTTCTTGAAAGATCCTGTACTCCTCAAAAAATGAGGTTTACAGGGAAATATCAGACATGGGTTTTCCATCCTCATGTTTCAAGTGTGTTTTGCCAAAGGCCTTCAGCCACTCAGGAGCATATAGCAGATATAATCTCACTTTAATTGTTGTTCTTATTAAAAATATGCTTGTGAAGATTAAACAAATTAATTTAATTAAAAGGTTACCATCAACCTGAAATTACCCACTTTTTTTTAAAAAGTAGTTTCAGGCATTAGACTCAAACTAAGATTCCTTCTCTGTGCCTATGATTTTAAAAAACAAAACAAAACAAAAACACACAAAAACCCCCCAGGAATTGTAAAATGTTTCCCTCTATGTATTGGTATCTGAGACATCAATAGGAAAAGGGGAAATACAAAAAGTGCTGTCAGATGTACAAAATTAAACATGCTGAAAGATGTATTTTTCTCAAATCTCTTTCAGTTGTAGCCATATTAGAAGTTATTTGTAACAGCCAGGAAATCATTTCTCAGAAAGATTTAAACTGACAGCACCCAAGTTGATAATAAAGAATTTCCACACACTTCAAGTGACTGGAATGTTGCCAAAATATCTGAAGACCTCAGAAGTCTGTTCAACCTACACTTTTGTATTTGTCAACAGCACCTTCAGGAATTTTAACAGCTTTTTTGATTTGTCATTAATACTCTGATGTCTGTTTCATATTTTTTGCAAATTAAAAATCCCAAGTGATTTCTGGAAAAATTATTTTTCTAGATGTTCTTTCAATGTTACTTGTATGTTTCTGAATTTGTAGGGTGAAGAATAATCAGGAGCTGACGAAAGTTGTTACTTTAAGCCCCTAATAAAGAGAAACAATGGGGAACCAAAATAACCCTTCATTTTAGACCAAAACAGGATTTTCTTGTAAAAAGGTTACTGGAGACCAATTCTGCTCACTTTGGCGCAACAATTTTGATAGAGGGGGAAGCAACTCTAAAAAAAAGTACTCTCTGTTCTTTGAATCTGCTCACACACTCAAAATTACCTGGAATTCCATGCATATCTGCAAAAACATTTGACAGAATGTGCCCCAGTTGTGCATTTTGTAGTTCTATATAATTGAATTTTCAAAAGGTTAAAATAAATATTTAAAATTATCTCATTTGAAATACAAGCCTTATACCTGCTGGATGAGATGCATACATTTTGAAGACTGAACTCCATATGCATTGTTGACTATGTGAGGAATGTCATAATTAGCACAAATCACAGCCAGTTCTTCCAGTCTACAAAACATAAAAGTGCAAATTAGGAAAACACTAATAACTGAACACAGTAAAATTATGGTATAAGTCTGGCAATGTAAAGACTAGTTAATGCAATAAGGCCAAAATGAGGACAAGTGAGGGAAAGGGAAACTTTTTCACCATTACATTAGAGTACACTGCAGCTGGGACTGTGCCCCCCACTCCTCTGGGTAGACAGATACATGCTAGCTCTCCTTGAGTTAGCACACTACAAATAGTGGTGTAGACATCAGAGCATGAGCCGTGGTACAGATTAGCTGCTAGTGTACAGGCCCACCTAATTCAGTCCTAATTCAGATGGCTAACCTGTGCTGCAAAGTCAATACTGCTATTTTTAGAAAACTTTCTCAAGGAGAGGTAGTATGTCTCTGTCTACCCAGGCTGGAAGGTATGTTTCCAGATGAAAGTAGACACACTTTAGTATTACAGCTGTGACCTTATAGTTAAATGGAAGCATTTATTTTGTGGTAATCTAATATTCTCAGTTACCTATTCCCACTCTTACCTTTTCATGCCTAACTTCAGTCCTGAAAAACTTTTTGGTAAATAAGCTTGCAGGCTGCTAATTTTTTAAAGCATATTTCTGCATACTGGGTTTTTTTTAAAGTATTGCACTGAGCCCCCAAAAGGATTTGACTGATGTTTCAAAATATGTGGGGAGAAACAAAATGTTTAAAGATATTAGAAATAGCAAAGGACAGGGAACGGTTCCCAGTTCAAGCTAACCCAGCTGGGAAATGACTAGAGTTACCACCATCTGGTAGCTCTTGAGTGGCTATGTACAATGGGTTGGTAGTCTCAGTAGAAACCCTAAGTAACTATATTGCAAAACCACCAGTACCTCTGAGAACAATTGGAGCTCATTTGCATTCTAGGCAGCAGCCCAGGAGTAAACTGGCATGGAGGGAACTATATCCTCTTGACAATAGAAGAAATACGGACAGATCGATGAGAATTGTGCATTACTGCTGCTCATACTACACATATTTTGTGGGAAACAGACTTTGGGCTCCCGTTGCTCTAGTCTGACACCTGTGACGAACCACATTATTTTATCTTATAGTTGGCTGCCTGTACAGAAACCTAAATTAAGAATGTGTTTTGGAACCTGCTGAGCGGTTTGTACAATTTTAAAGCAAATAGCTCAGAAAATCAAATACAGTTGAACATAAATTACTGCATCTTCAGCTGACCACAATACAGTAACCAAAGAAAGATGCAGTTGTGGGGTCAGAGGTTGATACTTAAGGACCTTTATATAGACAAGTATGTTCTTAAGGCCATTGACTTAAGTGCTCCCCCAAAAAGGGACCTAAGAGAAGATGGCCGTACCAGTTTGAATATACTTGATCCTAGTAGCACAGTCTAAAGGTACATGAAATTGGTCATAGTTAGTACCATATTTGGATAGTTGACATGTTTCTATGTTTGGGTCTTCTACCATTCTGATTTTATTTTACTCATTACCAATAGGTCTTCCCTTTACAGTAAGTTGAATCCTCTACTCTTCTTTTTTAAGGAACTATTGTGGACAAAATCTTTTGCTTTCATCTCTCAGATAAACTGTTACTAACAAAAGAGATTTTCCTTAGGCTTAATAAATAGCTCTATTGTTGCTGAATGCAAAGATCCATGGATTAGCACTTTGCTGGAACGGATTTATCACAAACCAGATAAAGTTTCACTTAGCACACAGGCTCTCATGCTGCAATGAATTCCACGTGGATGGAACTCTGGGCCCCACTGAAGTCTATAAAGCTCTGCATAGATCCAAGGGTTCACGCTACAGAGCTCATTAAAGGCTCCAAGCCTTCTGTATGTTTTAAGATCTATACTGTTAGTACATTAGAAAATGGTTCCCAATTATTCTGGTATCTCTCTACAATCCCTTGATTCCCCCTACTTCCAACTTGTGAACATTTCTTATATTCTTGAAAATATTCTCTTTGTAAAGTTGTGTGCTAAATCCAATTTGATGCAATGGTAAAATTGATGTTCCACGGAAATTCAGAATCTCAAGCAAATACAATGTCTCTTTGCTTCATGTCTGTATGAACATAAAACTGTAATAGATTAAGCTAGTATTTTAAATAAACGTGACATTCCTTTGTACAATCCACACACACACACACACACACACACACACACACCCACCCACCCCCCTTCTGGGTGTAGTGTATTGTCCAACTAGGGGCACTGAGACCACTTACAGAGAGAATAATGAGTCTTCTCTACAGCCTTAGCCATGAAGCTATGGCCCTAGCTTCAGCATTTCCCCAGAGCTGGAGCTGTGGGCCACATCACGGGCAGCACCTCCTCTGGCGGCCCAGGCTGGGACCAGAGCCTGAGCTGCGTGGTGGACAGCTGCTCCTCTAGTGGCCCCGGCCGGTGCTAGAGCCGGAGCCACATCTTGATGAGCCATCAGCTACTCAATCAGTCCAGGCTAGGGTCAGAGCTGGAGCTGCACTGGGGTGGGAGTTGATCCTTCCAGGCTAGAGCATCTCTTCCTGTGGCGAGCCAAGCCCCACAGAGCTGGAGCAGCCCGCTGGTTGACCATAAATAGTAGGCATCACCCAGTAAGGGTGATGTTAACCATTCACATCCCTATTTTGAACAGGAATGTAATAGTTGGGGTTTATTATTTTATACTGATTTTGTGTGTTTACGCCCGCGTGCATGCATGCGCTAGGTTGGCTTTTGTTTTTAAGCCACCCAATTGGTGGCCTTTTTTGAGATTTTAAAAGATTTTAAGTAAGAAATTTTTTTTTGTATTTTATAGGAATACCTATAATTTTACATTTTTATTTTATGATAATTTTTATTGTTTTAGTTGCTTTATTATTGACAAAGGGATATAGGGTGTTTCTTTTGGGTTTCTCTTTTTATTTTCACTTATTTTATGTTTAATATTAATCACTTAAGGAAAATAAAAGTTAAACTTTGTGAAAGCATCCAGACACTTGAAGAGTTAACTAACAAAGTTAAGGCTGTCAGTAGATGTTTGCTGCCAGATAAAGAGTAGCTGTCAGTTTTGCAACCTTGAATAAAATATTTGAATGTATTGTTAGTGGAATTTTTAAAAAGCTGATTTTATAGATATATAATTTTTTAAAGTATTTTTTGAAAATGTGAGGTCCCTTGCTATGTTTATTATGAGATACTAAATATTTTCAAATTTCTTGGCTTACCTTTTACTAGCTGAAGTTTTTAACTTTTATTTTTAAAATGATTTTAGACTTTCAAGGAGCTTTGGGGGGCATGTATGGAAATTTCAAGTTATGAACAAATGACTCATTTAAGTTGATTACATTTCTAAACTGCTATTCATTTTCATATTGAAGCTTTGACCAAGGTTGATTTTCTTTCCAGCTGAGATCTCTTTTGGCCTGGGCTTTGATAACTTCTGTATTTTAGCAATGTTTAGCTCCATCTTCTCCTTCCATATTTCAGCTATCTGATCTTAACTAAATTTTTTATTGTTAAACAATTTAAATGGGATTGTTCTTGTACCTGCTGCAACCATCACAATTCACTACAGTTCATTATTTACAGGCTCATTTGTTAGGAAGCACCCATTTCCTCCAGAATGACTGTAGGGCCTTCCGTGTTGTGTGGGGATACAAATCACATAGTGCAGGAGTGGTCAATAAGCAGATTGTGGGACAAATACAGTACATGGGCACTTAGGGTCAGCCATAATAATAAAGATGCATGGGTGAAAGTGCTGATTTAACAGCTCTTTTTATTCTTTGTGACTGGGAAAGGGCTGTTTTAGTATTCTTTTGCTCATGGATGGAAAATCTTAGGAAACACTGTTCATAACCCTCTCTATCTCTAGTATGCACTAATGCACCATCATCTTATATTTTATTTCCAAGTCGTAAGTGACAGAACACTACCATGTATGCAAAGGCAAGACAGTGTGAATTTCCAGACATCAAAGTAATCTATTAAAAATAGATATACATGATGCAGTAAAGAAAACTGCAACAGCAGGTTGATTGCATAAACTTGGTATAATTCCAAACCAAAATAATTCTTATGCTGAAGTTAATGTACTATATGTTTTCAAAAACCTTAACAATAAGTATTATTAAACCAATACTTTAAACAAATTTTACTGAGAACACAAATGAGCCCTCAAATATACAACTGCATGCTGGCAAAACTTAGTATTTGGGGTTTATCATGTATTTCCATATACAGATGCTATTTACATTCACAAAAGCAGGTTTTCTAAGTAACTACCACCATCTCAGCCTGAAAATTTGTTTCCTAATACTAAGTGCATTTAGCCAACGCAGTCCAATTTCTAGTTTCCAGAACAAGAGTTTTCAAAGATTTCATAGTGCAGACCACATCTTAATATAGTGTCTCAAAGACTGCATTATCTACCATTCTTGATTGTGTGGTTCATCTCCCTTGTGAGTAGTGATTGAGTAACATCTCTGTGGCAATTACAGCAATAACTTTACATGGAAATGTAATATTAGGAAAGAATGTAATGTATGTTAAGCTTATTTGAAAGTGATTTAACAGCTGGGAACAAAGAGCCAGCATCATGAGATCAGCCAGTAAGTGCTCAAACCAAGATAAGCTAAACCAGAGCAAATTCCTTTTTATATCAATACAGTATATCTACATTTCGGAATTGCAATGCTACAGCTACATTAATATATTTACAGTGGCATTTGCAAAGTGGACAAACACATAACTTGGGCTGTACAAAAGTGACAAATGAGAAAAAGTCATCTGTGAATAGTGAACTGAAGAAGACAGCAGCACAGGCAACTAACTATGAAAATGTGACTTGTAACTTAGTAGGGCAGCTCCACTATGATTCCACAGATGATCAATGTTACCCATTTCTGTGGAATCACAGAAAAACTGCTGGCTACAATTACATTTATATCACCAAAAGCAATAATAAAGTATTATGCTCAGCCAGGTAAGAAAAAGAAGATCTGCCCTATTTTCTGTCCCTCCTTTTCTGCTTCTTTTGATATGCTGTTCTGCAGGAGCACTGTTTCCATCCTCCTGCTCCCTGACCTCCACGAATAAACTAGAAGTAAACTTTAACTGTGGAATCTATTCAGCTTCATGAACTATTGGTGTAATTAAGACATTTTAGGACAATGAGCATAAATGTGAAGGTTATTAAAACCTTGGTAATAGCTATCAAGCATTACATGAGGATTATTTACCTTTCAGGTACCCTGGGAGCAAAGCAAGATGTAGTAGAATGAACACAGAGAACATTTTCAGCCCCAAGATCCTGGATTTTAGCCTCCACCGCCTTTACGTCTGTGCGCAGCTCATCACCTTCTAATACATTCTCTATCACCACTGGCTCAAAACCTAACCCAGGCAACAAAAATAAGACATTAGTGTGTATTAAGCAGTAATTTTACACATCTATATCTTCAGGCCAGATGCATGCTTTTTGGCTCTGACTTAATTTCAGACAGAATTTTCTATTTCTACTCATTTGTTCCATAGGCTTGGAAGCATTAAAAACGCTGGTGCATAAATGATTTTATGTTATATAGTTAATGTAACAGACAACTTCACTGGTGCCCACTACTCTCTGGAGATCTTGGGCTAGGTAGGAGCTAGTGCCCTTTGCAAACTGAACAACATAGTAGCAACAACTTCAATGAAATCTCCCTTAATAAAATAGATACATTCAGAGAGAAGAGATGGCTTTTTAAAATATTCAGGATGAGAAAGGCAGTCAAAAGGAAATCAGACAAAAGGACTTCCTTTCAAGGTTCCGGACTTCCTTTCAAGGTTCCGGACTTCTAGTGTATGAAAACAGTACTGCTGAAAATATTGCTAAAAAAAATTCTAATCAAACTGCTTGTCAAAAATAAAGCAAGATTGTAGCAAATGCCATTGTTGAGGCTACAACTCAATTTCCCTCAAAATCCCATTTTTACTCATTCACAACTCTCTCCAAAATACTCCCCAGATCCTGGAAATTTCCACATTTCGCCTCAAACTGGAACTGAAATTTTTGCTTTTGGAAAATTTGAGTGAAGTTTGCTAATCCATTTTTTAGTTAAGCAAATATTGAAGAAAAGAATCACATTTTAAGTTTTAAGGCTTGTTTAGGCACAAAGATTCAATAAAACAGTTGAGCTCATTGAAGATCATACCCAATATAGTGCATTAAAAATACTTTAAACACACTGAAGTCATAAATAACAAAATGTTTTTGTGCACATGTATTCATTTTGAAGTAATGCCACTGATTGAATTCTCCAACTGTACAAGTTCACAGCGCCACAACTAGGTTTTTTTCACTCTTTTACAAATTCATGTAACACCTATGAAATTACTGAAAAGCTCAATTATGCATGTTAACTATATGAATAGGGCTGCAGATTAAGGCTCTATTATTCAATTTCAAAACACATAGTATCAATTGAAAATTACTAGTTTGATACTTAAAATATGATGTGATTTTGTAGAACCATGCATATTCCTACACAAAGGATCTCGTAAGTCTAGAAGTTTCACTATTTTTCGCCTCCACACTTTGCATACCAATTAATACATAAAGAGAAAAGCAGCAGTCTTCTGGATCCCTCCCCCCCCCATCAGTTTTAACTAAATGGCACTCAAACAGGAAAAAAAAAGTAATTTAAACAACTATCTACATAGAAAATAAGGATTAAAAAGTTATTTTCTATTACGGAAGGAAGTCATAGAATTTGTACTTTTTTTATTAATTATAAATTATTTAAATTCCATCCATACCAACTTGCCAGTTTTAGCAATCCATTTCACATACTAATTTCCATCTATGCAAAGAAGTTTATATTGAACTCTCATAAAGCCTGACCCCAGTGCAATCATTCAGAATTTTTCCATTGACTTCTAAGGAAGTAAGATCGAGTTGATCATGCTAAATTCTTAAATTTCCACTCTGGCATGGAAGCATCAAAATCTTCCCTTCTTGGACTAACAACATGCGTGAGCTCTGCAATGTTGGAATGGATGAAGTGAACCCTGTCCACAAGAACATGGACTAGACAACCTGAAACCATCATATTGCAACGATTTTGTCACTGCTGACCTAAACTGGTTTCGGGTGAGATAGATACAGTCTCTTACCCTAATTGCCAATACTTAGATATCCAATCCTTTCATTGTTTTGGTGACATCCATCTTATGTAAATCACTGAAGTTTCGAACAGCTCAGCCAGTTTTAAACCTGTGTAGTTAGAATGCTACATTATATGGTCAATGCATCTTCTTCCCCTTACCTGCAGTTATCATAGATTTAAAGCAGGATTTCTGGTCTATGCGTGGCCAAATAATATACTTTGCCTTTGGTCTCTTGTGCCGCAATGTTAAGAAACACAGTGTTAGACTCATGCCAGTTGCCATAGGAACCACAAAGCAACTGGTCACTGTCCGGACACCTGTATGTAAAAAACAAATCAGGTAGTAGCTTAAAGTAATTGCTAACTGCCATATACAACCCATAAGAAAAATATCAGGCTCACACCTACCAGCCAGCTTTAGAATGTCCAAAACTATTGAATTAGTAAGCTTGTTCAAAAGGCTAGAACCAGCAGCTTTAGGTTGCACAGCAGAAATATCACCTGACCTCCCAATTCCGTGGATTAACCTTAACAAAAGAAGTTGAAAATATATATTAAGAATTTTTGAAGTCTTATAGCAGTATTTCTTGTTTTTTAAAGAGCATCTGGTTTTACAAAATGTCTTATCTGATGCGACACTAAAAATCAGATAATTATAATATTAACATGAAACTGACTGAAATATTTCACTTCTGTACAATAAAGATATCAAAAGTAACAGCTTATTAAAACAGTAACTGACAAGGACTATAATACTGATTTATTTATCTACCAGGTAGATTTCCTGGAAGAAAGGGATATAAAATGTCAGCAGTGCCCAATGTCCCTCAGGTTATGCTACAAATGACACTTTGCACACACAGCAGCCATATTTTTGAAGAATAAAAAGAAGTACCGTATTATACAATGTAATATAGACCCATGGGATTTTATAGATGCTGTGTCTGATAAACATTTCACAACTGTAAATAAGTGGTTTACATATGCTTTGTTAAAAATAAATTTTAAAGCATTTATAACAACACATTCTCGTTTCCTTCCACATCTTGTTTCTACCCACTCTGCATTTTACTATCTCCTCCTACTCAATCTATGGAGTCCCATCTTTCTTTGCATTCTTGCATCTTCCTGGTCCTACTCAAATTACATGTATAAAAGTGGAATATTATTTAGCACATTTCAGGCTTGAAGGATCACATAACTCTTTATGAATTACACACTTACAGAAATAACTTCACCCACTGGTGAAATGCAGCAGCTGCATAAGAAAGCTCAGCAACAGCATTCACCTGCTGATGATTTTAATTCCATTTTTGTCTTGGGTACAGTGAGAAATATAGCCATGTGCATCTGCTTGCTGAAAAGCAGATGGACTGGAGGGAACCGAGCACTTTTAGAATGGTTTTATATCTTAAGGTTTTTTCTCCCACTTACAGTGTAATGACAGGAATAGTTAATTGGTTTGACCACTGAAAGAAGTTTGCTTGTAACCCTCACTTTACAGTTACAAAAATGCCGTGCTCCCCTGCTATGCCCTCAACAGGTTACCCTTCTCCGTCTATACGTTCCCTATTTCTCTTTCCTCGTCTGGATCTCTAGATGCTGTGCTCTCTCAGTCCATTTGTTTTGTGTTTAATATGGCTGAGAAAAAAAGATTACTCCCAAACCACTGCCTGATGTTTCCCCCCAGTCTTTTATTTAATTGGCAGGAGAATGGGGATGGAATGAAGAACTTTTCTTAGTACAGACATGGGAAACCTATTCTGGGCTAGAGGCCACTGATGCATAGAAAAATCAGTCAGGCGAGGGTCAGCGGGGACTGCAGTGCCAGTGCAGGCTCCCCAGTGCTGAGGGGTGGAACCGTTAGCCCTGGGGGCCAGATCCAGTCAAGCCGGGGACTGCATCTAGCTCTAAGCCTTAGGTTCCCCACCCCTGTCTTAGCAAAATTCCTTCTCTCCCCCATTACTGAAGCTAGTAGGTATCAAGTGGCACATAAGGCGACAGAGCTGTCCCAGCTCACCAGCAGTTAAGTGACATCCTCTGCTCGGTCACCTGCAATATATTCAGCTCCTAGACTACCACATTCTTTTAGGGAAACCAAGTAGCAGCACTTTTTGGAAGGAGAAAGCAGCTCTGAGATGCCCCATATCTCATAGTTCAATCAAGCCAGAGACTGACTACCGAACTGAGGATGGAATGCAAGAAAAGATAGATGTGATGCCTCCAGGTCTGCTCTCCATTAGAACTATTCTTCCTCAAGAATTGCAGAGGCTTTTGAAAACTGCTGGTTTCCTATGATCATGCAGTAAATTTAAAGAACTTCAATTTAGAAGTAATAGTGCGGGAAAATACTATATCTAGTTGCAACTGCAAAAAGGAATTTAGTTCCTTGGTTTTCTTTGGAAGTCTCATTATAAAACTGTATTGGACAAACTCAGCTTATCTTGTGAAAGTGAAATTTACTAGAATACTGGTCTCCAATATGTCCTTGTGCCAACTCTTCAGAGATGGGGATTCCAGTAAATTTCATTCTGCTGACATTACACATGACATAACAATAGGACGCAAATAATTGGCATAAGCCAGCAACCCAAACCAGTGGAACTAGAGAAAGCAATATCCACAGGGTCTCTAAAATTCAATATCCAAAGCAGCCATCAAATCTCACAAGACTCAGGCCTTCAAACTATTAAAAGCCCTCCTGTCCCATAACTCTCCCTCCTTTGAAGTAATCAATATTAAGGGACTTGGTTTATGGTCATGTCAATTAATCTCTGTCATGAGCAAATAATTACAACAATCAATATGCCAATATTAGGATGCCAGGGATGTTTTCTAATTAGTTACAACATATTTAGAAGAAAATTTTTAAGCAATATACAAATGAGTTAATGCTGTACTCTACAAACTGAACTTTAAAGGACAGGAAACACAGAAGTTATTTTTTAATCAGGGAAGTTTCTTCTTCTCCTTGCTTTGTCATGCAACCAAATAAAAATTTTACATGTCTAACAATCACAATTTACTTAAGAGCAAAATTGCGTGAACACAGTAAAAGAGGAGATGATGCGAACAAAAAAACTTTTATAAAACTTTGCTAACGAAACCGATGTAATTGTCTGAAATGAAATTTTGGTTTTCTGGTATTTTCAAACTTTGATAACAAAACATTTTGTAAATGGCTTATTTTAATCATTAATAATAAAAGAGTAGCATTAAAATTGTGTCAGACTTACCTGTAATGCCGCCGGGCAACCAATCCTGATGCCACTCTTCCTTCCCTCTCACCCACACCACAGTTGCCCAGAAAATTATTGCTGTCCATAATGGCAAGCTCATGGAGAAAGAGTTCAATGGTACTTTCATCCCATCCATCTTCAGGACACTTGCCCTTCAGAAGCAATTATAATAATAATAAAAATACTGCCTAGACGCTGATAATTAAAAATATTTATTTAAGTAGATTCCTTTATTAATTTTAGTATCTTCTTCAGTGCACGGAGCAGATTCAAAGCATTAAAGAAATCTTGTAGTCTCATCTTCCTTGTATGTAAAATTGAAAAATTTAATAATAAAAGTCACTTAATAGATAGAGCCCTACATGGATACAAATGTCTGTGGATAGACATCGGGATCTGTAGGGTTCTACTCCTAAGAGACACTTGCGAGTAGAGCCCTCGGCCCTAGGGCTCTATCTATCCACAGCTAGGCACTGAGACCCACAGATCTGTAAGCAGGTGGACTCCCAAGAGATAGATATTTGTATCTCGGAGGGCTCTACTATGGGGTAGAATCCCAAGGAGTAGACATTTGTATCCATGCAGGGCTTTTATTAATAACTCCTATATTCACTGCAATTTAATATTAAATGTTCCAGAAAAAAAAATTAAGATGCATGTCTCAAAGTACAGCATTTTAGGATGCATAAACAGAAGGATCAAACAGCAGTTAGTAAGTTTCTTATACCCTATGAAGGATATACAAGATACTTGGTGTACTACACGCAGCTCTAGTTCATTAGGACTATAATACCGATTACGAGACATGGAAAAGATAAAGTAAAAGACAACTAGGGAAACAGACTAAATAAACTAATAACGTTTTCCTACCTATTTTTTCCTCTGCTTTGTTACTGTAAAAAAACAAAACAAAACAAAACAAAAACAAAAAAAACCCACGCTAAAGCAAGGGAAACTGGGTACTTACTTACTGACTAAACAAAATCTGCAACCTGATGTTCTTTGTGTAGTGTATTCACCTTTGTAAAGTGCTTACAGATCCTCAGATGAAAAGCACTCTTAAAACACAAGCATGACTACACTGCAACAAATATTGATGTAACCACTGCAACAAATATTGATGTAACACCTATTTTCTTTATTCAGTATGTTTTTAAACATTAAAAGGGAAACTATCTTCCCTTAATCTCCTTCAATAATCTTATTTGTCACAATAGTAGGGAAAAAACTTAGACAAATGATAGTGTCCATTTAACTGGTCAAAAAATTAGGTCTGTACACATGAGGAAAGAGTAAGGGTGGCACCTCAATATTCAATAGGGTGACTCACTTCTTATGATTAGTTGCAGAATATTACACAATAAAAATAATCAAAATCAAGAGTAATGAGTCATAGCACATACTTATACCATATATTGTACAAGAATAAATTCATTTCAATTATAAAGAATACTTTATAGCATGTTATGTAATGCACAAGGCTTGAAAAATTCATTCAAATTATTTGCCATGGCAGATGGAGAGCTTTCACTGAAAAATATGGGGCCTAAGCCATTAATTTTTGCAGAACCTAATCTTTCTTTTAAGGCTTGGTCTATACTACATGGTAGGTTGACACAAGGCAGCATATGTCAACCTAGCTGTGGATATGTCTTCACTTAATTTGGCTCCCACTAATAAGAGCCCTGCTATGATGATTTAATACCCCTACCTATCCAAACAATAAAGTCATGGTCAATGTAATCAGGTTGATGTCATGAAAGTTTAAGACATGACATTACTTACGTAGACCATGACTGACCTCCTGCAACTGTCCCACAATACCCCAAACTGACTGTTCTAGTGACCATTGTGAACTCTGCTGCCCAGATATCAGGTAAACAGGAAGTCCTCCACTCCCTCTTTAAAAATCTGCAAAATTCTGAAATTCCTTTTCCTGTGGCACAGCCTGAAAAGCACCACTAGTACTATGCTGTTGAGTGTAATTGCCCAGCTGACTATGCCAGATACACATTATTCCTGCCTGGAAAAAACAGGAGACATTGGAGCTATGCATGCACAGCATTTTCTCCATACAGGCCCAGGAGGTCCACTTAGGAATGTTAAATTACAGGTAATCAGCTATTTGAGTAGTCGATGGAATTTCCATCGACTATTCAATTAGTCAATAAGGGGGGGAAACTGCAGCTCCTGCTCCCCCCTTGCTGCCTCTCTCTGATAGAGGCAGGAGGTGGTGGGGGAGGGGAGGGAATGACTACTTGAGTCACTCTTTGACTACCCAATAAGCATATGCTTATCGGGTAGTCGACCAGTTGCTTACATCCCTAGCTTCAATCCAGCCGTAGAAATGTGGACATCGATGAGAAATAATCAGCAATACCACATGAATGCCAAAGAGCTGTGACAGGCATAGCAGAAGGCCACAGAGGCCAATGATCCTGTACCAAGCAGAAGATCTACCATTTTTACAAAGAGCTACAGTAGACTTCCGATAATCTGGCACCTTTGGGACCCAGAGGGTGCCGGATTATCGGATATGCCAGAGTATCAAGAGGTACTCCGGCAGGGGGGCTGTGAAGGATCTGGGGGGGGGGGGAGGGTCGGCAGGGAATGGTGCGGCGTGGGGCAAACCCTCTGCCGTTTTGCAGGGAGGCGGGGGAAGCCCTGTGCAGCTGCCAGCAACAGGCCACCTGGGGCTGCAAGCGGCAGCGGCAACTTGGGGAAGCGGCAGGGCAGAGCAGCTGGGGTGCTGCCGGGTTGGTCCCACAGTGCCACCCCTCACCTGAGCGGCGCTGCAGGACCAACCCGGCAGCACCCCAGCTGCTCTGCCCCACGGCTTCCCCAACTCCCCCGCTGCTGAAACTGACAAGCGGCGGACTTGGGGAAGCTGCGGGCAGAGCAGCTGGGGTGCTGCCCGGTTGGTCCCACAGCACCGTCCCTCACCCCCTTGCTCGGCACCTGGCAGCACCCCAGCTGCTCTGCTCTGCAGCTTCCCCAAGTCTGCTGCTCGTCAGTTTCAGCAGCAGCAGCGGCGGACTTGGGGAAGCGGCACGGAGCAGAGCACCTGGAGCGCTGCCAGGTGCCAAGCAGGGGGGTGAGGGGCGGCGCTGTGGGACCACTGGGCAGCACCCCAGCTGCTCTGCTCCACGCCGCTTCCCCAAGTCCGCCGCTGGTTAGTTTCAGCAGCGGACTTGGGAAAACTGCGCGGAGCAGCTCCAATTGTCCAGCTGGCCGGAGCACTTCCGCGTTCCAGTTGGTGCTGGACTATCGGGAGTGCCGGACCACTGGATGCCGGACAATTGGAGTTTTACTGTATATACCAGAAACACCACAACCACCACCACCAACCCTGTGGGTTCTCCCAAGAAGTCCAAGTCACAGACCTGTGCCAAGAACAGCGAGCAGGAGAAAAGCAGACAAGGAAGAGGACAACGAATGTCGGATACAGAATACCAGGAAATCCAGGTGCATGGCAAGTCCAGTCATTCCTCACAGTTGAGAATAGGTAAGCCTGATGCAGGGGAAGGAACCTCTGCAAGTATGCGGTTTGTTTTGAAATTACAGAGACGGTACCTGCAAAATAGTAGGACTCATCTGTTGATTCACTCTTTTCCCCTTGTGCTAGAAGAGACAATGAAGCAACCAAGAGATGCAGAATTGCTATCTGCTTTTCACTCTCCTCTGGAGTTAGGCAGAGGGAGCTACATGAAGCAGTTTATTACCAAGCACCAGGATGTCTCATTAATTCTCCATACAGACCTTGACGATACTTTCATGGAGGTACTCTGAAATCCTCTACCAAAGGTTTCTGGGAAGGACTGTCTTATTTCTTTCACCATGGTACGACACTTTTGCATGCCACTCAGTGATTATTTCAGTAGGCACCAGAGTACACAGGCTAACAGCATGTGGGCTTGGGCAGCAAAAGGACACCAGCAGCAGCTGTGCCCTCTCTGCCTCTGTTATCCTCAGGAATGAGATATTGCCTAAATCACCACCA
The DNA here is from genome assembly GCA_032595735.1 of Pelochelys cantorii. Classification (NCBI taxonomy): domain Eukaryota; kingdom Metazoa; phylum Chordata; order Testudines; family Trionychidae; genus Pelochelys; species Pelochelys cantorii. Next base: position 34,954,766 of record CM064331.1, read on the forward strand.
CCTATGCAGACTGGTGGCAGTATTCAGTTCCATTGCATTCTACTACAAGAATAATGCAAGCAAGCTACTCCTCAGCTCCTGAAGAACCATATTCACTATGGCTGGTGGCTGTGACAGGTGCTGTGCTCGATCAATCTCAAGCAGAAGGGAGAATCTATTTCTTACAACTTCTGGGGAACAAGAGGAGTGAGTTCAGCATCTTATGTTTTGATTTCCATACTGAATACACTGACAATGGAATCTCTGTGTGTTGTACATGCAGCTGATGCCATTGCAGCCTTTCTCTCTCTGCCTTCACAGAATGCCTGAGCCAGATAAGGAGAAAGAAGAGGACTTGGGATGACATGTTTCAGGAGATCTTGCAAGCAAGCACAGCTTTAGAGAACTAGCATAGGGCCTGGATGATCACTGTTGCAGGCAGTGTGGAGGGGAGAAAGACACAAGAAAAGAAGAGAGACATGAAACAGAAAATGCTTGCACTTCTAGGACAGCAAAACAGATGCTGCCAACTCTGGTGCATCTGAAGTTTCAACAATCTTGTGCTCACTTCCCTCTGCAGCCCACAGAGATGGACCTGTACACTCCCCTTCAACATTTCATGTAACATCAGGGGTCAGCATAGTACCCTTACCGCTTTACCTGAGGAGACAGTAAAGGAAATCACAGCTTTACACATTCTTATCTGTGAAAGCCACAGTTGGTATCTGAATGGAATGTGTATCTGAAATGGAAATAACTGTTTCACTTCATAAGTTTTGTTTCCTTACATTTTAAATATTTTTTAAATTGTTTGTTTCATGTTACAGAATGAAATTCTATTTTTGGAATAAAATTAATATTTATTAGTTCAGAGAATATGGTGTCTGGTACTGAGCAGGTGTGAGAGCAACCAATTCCCCATTGTACTATGCCTCAGAACCTATATCATCATTCACAAACAATATTAACAGGTGCACTGACAATGTTACATTGTTACGCACATAGTAATTACTGCAAGATTCATCCGGGGACTGCAAATGAGTAAAGCTAGATAGAAAACACTATAGCAACACATGCTACTGTGGCTCACTATTAAAATGTTCTTTCAAAGTCTTTCTAAGCCATACAGGTCTGTGTTGAGCAGCTGTAATAGCCCTTGTAGTTGGCTATTCAAACTCAGCAGATAACTGCTTCACTTCTGCCCTCCACCCCAATGGAAACTTTCCTTCCTTTGTTTTATAGATATTATACAGGACACAGCAGGCAGTTTTAACCATTGGGCTATTTTTCTCCCTGAGGCCCAAATGTATAAGTAAATAATGGTAGTGGCCCTTCAAACAACCAAAGGCACATTCAACTGTCATTGTGCACTTGCTAGGCTTGTAGTTGAAGCCTTCCTTGGTGCTGTCAAGGTGTCCAGTGAAAAGCTGCATGAGCCATGGGCATGTCATTGAAAGCTCATGATACCATCTATATGTTTTGTTAGTCTATAAAGCGCTACCAGACCATTTGTTGTTTTTTTTCCTATTGATGTCAGTAAAGCATTCTCAGTGAGCCATCAACTTGAAAAGTAGCCCTTTCTGTCAATATACTCTGTAGCAAGGTAGTCTGGTGCTAAAATAAGAACGTGTGCAATCTTTTGTCCCACCACAGTTTGAGGACCCCACTGCTGCAAAATATTTCACTATATCCTGCACACTGCAGAGTCAGTCATGCATAGCAAGATGTGGATTAATGCCCCTGCACACTTGCATGACAACAGCCCCTGTGGTGGATTTCCCAACTTCAAATTCATTTCTGACTGATAGCAATCTGGCATTTCAAATTTTCACAGTGCATTTGCCACTCCTCAACTATCACTGCAGCTTTCATTTTGTCATCCTTATATTGGAGGGCTGGGGAGAACTCAGCACACAGATCCAGGGACGTGGCCTTGTGCATCCCAAAGTTCTGCAGCTCCTGTTCATCACACCATCCTTCCATAACAATGCAATCACACTTGTCAGTGTTTCTCAGGCCCCAAACCAACACTCCATCTCCAGCTGCACCATGCACCACCAACAATCTCGAATTGCTTCTATGTCCTACAGCAATCTAGCTTCCAAGGAATCCATGTTCCCTATGGCTCCTCTTGCAGCTCTGAAAATACTGCAGAATCACATGCCCTGTGCTTGTCATACTTATCACAAGAGTTCAGAGATGCACAGATTCCATGCTTCTGTCAGAGATGGTGGACAAGAAGAAGGGTGTGACAGGATGAGGTCACAGGGTGCTTCCCAGAGTGCTGAGAAGGCCACTGCAACTCACCTTCCTGCTCTCTGGGGCTTCTCACCACCTGGTCCTGCTAGGCCAGCTCTGCTGGTGTCCCCCAGCCAAGGCCCCAAGCTCAGATCAGTGCTCCTGCTGACAAGCAAGACAGACATTGAATCTCTTCTGGTCCAAAGAGAGTGCAGTTTAGGGCTCAGCTTCCTGCAATACCACTCCCCAAATGGGATCAGAACCACAAATGAATTATTTAGGTAAGCCCCCTTGAATAATGAAAGGGAGAAAGGTACACACTGATTGTTCCCCCACGTAATAATTATTTACACTGGGCTTGATAGAGTATACAAGTGATTTTATTCAGTATAAGCAGTAGGATTTAAGTGGTAATAAGTGAAAACAGGCAGAGCAAAGTAGATTACGAACTCAAAATAACAGAGAACGCTTAGCTACTGCTACACTAAAACTTCAGTAAAAACTTATTACAAACTCACCCTAAAACTGTTTCCTTCCCGGCCAAGCCTTCCAGACCTGGGAAGTCTCCTTTTCCCTGGGGTCTGTGGTTCCCACCCTTGGGTGTGAAAAGACCAAACACTTCTACTTTCCTATTGTTTTTAAAGATTCCCCTATTGCATGGGGAGTCACCTAGTCAGTGCCTACCAACCACAGCTAAGACTTAAAAGACAAAAGACATATGATTGCCCAGACACTGAGGTCTCCCAGCAGTGAAATCACCTTTATGGCTTTCCATTTACACATTTAAAATCATAAAGTATTCCCTACTCCATATGTCTAATTATATACACAAAAATGATACATACACCAAAATAAGATAAACAGATTCAGCAGATTAAGACATGAAGATTAATAGGTTACATGAAGTAATTTGTTCAAAGCACCTGTGAGTTATGCCCATTTATGTCCATAAGTCCATTTCAGAAAGCATGGGGGAGGGAGATCCGTCACAGAAGGTCACTCACACAGGTTTGTGTGATTTTGAGAAGGTGGCACAAAAATTATGGGATGCAGATCAAATTATGGCCTGGAGAACACACATTATGGGAAGTTGACTTCATGCTCCTAGTCAGCCCTCTATGATTTGTTTTCGTCCTGTCAGGCTAAGAACTTCACAAAAAAACCTGCACGGAATGGTGGCGAGTTGCACAATTGGATACTCACCCAGAAAACCACCAATAGGAGCTGAAGGGGAGGTGCTTGTGCATACGGGTCACAAACAGAGACGAGACCCGCTGCCCCCTCTTTCCTCAAGCGGTGCACAGTGAGATGCCAGCAGCAGCCAGCTGCTTCTGGGAGGGGTTTGGGACTGCGGCATGCAGGCAGCCTGCCTGAGACCTGCTGCACCACGGGCCGAGAGCCACCTGTGGTAAGCACTTCCTGGCCAGAGCATGCATCCCAATCCCTTCCCCAGGTCAGAATCCCCTCTTGCACCCAAACTCCCTCCCAGATCCCACACCACCTCCCTTAATATAGTAGAAATGTTCAGCCTGTGACAATTTACTAAAATTTGTGGAGTGGCCACCCTGCAAATATTATGGTCCACCCCTGACCTACCTGCTAAAAGCAGAGATTTTATAGTTGCAATCTGCCAAATGTAAACTGACAAAGTGCTGCCTTCCTTAGAGCTTGTCAGACCCTGATTAACTCCATCTATAAAAGGATGCCTTACTTCTTAATCCATGTCTGTAAACAAGCCCTTTAATCTCCAGAGTATACCTGAGGCTCACAACTTCACCAAGCAGCACAAGATTTAAATTAAAAGGCTCTGGTCAGTTTCACAACTGATACTCAGACCCTATGGACAATAGTGTAACTATCACAAACCATGTGTCAGGCTGATGCTTGTGGAAGCCATGAGCACCAGCAAGCTCACTGGAGTTATTCAGAATAAGCAGTGAAAAGGAACTTGAGAAACACTATTTCGACTGCATTTAAGGTCCTTCTTGGGCACCTCTCTCAACAGCAGCAAGAAAACTCAGAAGTGGGAGAAGGGTAGAAGGGAAGACCCAATCTTTACAGTCACTGTGAGTGTTCTGAAAGGGAGGAGAAAAAATTCCTTCTCATTTCCAAGAGTTTGGGGCTGGCCATGGTAGATATCAAATGCTTGGAAGAGGCTGAGCCAACCCAAACAGCCTTGCATGACCTCACCCACACCATGCCCCTAGACCTCATCCAGCTCCTCAGTGCTCTTCTCCTCAAAGGCCAAAACCTTGGCTGAGGCTATTGGGAGATGGCCTGTGGCCACGGACTCCACCTGGCACTGGGGGAAGTGCCATGCTATCCACCCTCACTCCAGGGATGGCAGGGGCATACATCCTAGCCTCCAAGCCTGCTGCCTGCACTCCTCAGGCAGGGGGGCAATGCCACCTATTCAGGGCTCTCAGCAGGCTGGGCGGGGGGAGCAGGCTCCAGCAGGAGGAATAGGGCCTCAGGCCAACCTCTTGAGCCCAGAGTTCACCTGCTACTCATGGGTATGGCATTTCAATTTTATCAAACCCATTTAAAAAAAAAGATTAGTCTGAAACAGGGAGCTCTCAAGCAGGAACTAGTGACAACAAACCAGTAAAAATCTGAGAAGCAGACAGAGGCTATACTTTTCACATGGCACTTTAGTCTAAAACTTACCCATTGGGCATCCCATTTGTCTTTTGTACCTCTTGCTTGTAAGTATAATTTGTTTCAAGTGGTCATACTAGATTTTGCAAAAATGAAGTAAGTCTACACTCGAAGTGCTACTGCAGCACACCTGCATTGCTGTAATGGGGAGCATTAGACCACATCTATACTACAAAGTTATGTCAGTCTGTTATTCATCCCGTGTGTTTGCACACATTGGCACTACGCCTCCTCACCAGGAATGTTTATAGTGATTGTACTGTCAGCAGAGGGCATTTTGGGACAGTACCTGGAGACCAGTAATAGTTGACATAAGAAACACAGTGTTTACATTGACACTGCCTTGACCTAATAACATTCACTGTGATTCTATGCCACTGAGAGAGGTGGTATTACTAAATCAGCAGAGAGAGGTATTTCACATCAGTAGGATCCACATTTAAGTGAAGACATTTCCACAGCTTCATCACTATAAAGAAACTTACATCAACCTAACTACCACAATGGAAGAGTTTCTTCAATCATTGTAATTAATTCACCTCTCAGAGGAATTCTTCAGTTGACCTAGCTGTGTCTACACTGGGACTTAAGTTAGTTTAACTAGGTGTTTCAGGGTAGTGAATTTTTCACACCACTGAGCAATGCAATTAGATCAGCCTACCTCTAATGTAGATAAGCCTATGGTAATAGGAGGGCCCCAGCAAAGCACTCTGCTAAGAAGCAGGAAGACAAACCTCTAACTTGCCTGGGGTATATACCAGTAAAGTTCAAAATACACAATACTGGAGTGAGATTAGGTGCTTTGTTATTTTGGGGAGACATATCAATATTTGCAGCATATCTCTTCAGATCTGATTAGATGGATACAAAGGTTCCTTCCGGCCACAAAAATCAATGCGTCTTCCCTGAAGCCCTGTATGTTCTTTCCAAAGGGGCACACACACATCACAAAGGAACAGGTGAAAGGCGCTGACTGCAGTGAGGAGGCAGCTGCTGCACCATGCCAAGTTGCCTGTAATCGCATCGATTCCTCCTGTTTCCAAGCCCCCTGTCTTCTGGAGCGACACTTAGCCTGCAAGGTCTTTAGGGCAGAGCTGGCTGCTTGTTTGGTGCTTGCACAGCATGTAGTACAACCACGTGGCTGGTTTCCTATGCTCCATGGGGCAGACAAATCATAAGCAGGCTGTGGCTCAGGGAAGGTAAGAGCAGTGCCACACGCTCTCCTCTCCTCGGGGACGCAGGGAGCTTTTGATGGGCTCCCTCCCAAGGTCCGGCCCCGAGCAGGGAGGCGCAGCTGCCACAGCTCCAATCAGTGCGCGGGGAGGAAAGGAAGGGTGCACGATCTCACACCGCCCAGAGCCGTGGGATAGGAACGACCGTTACCTGCTCCAGCAACGCCCGCAGGCGCAGCTCGTGCGCGCGCCGGCCCTGCGCCCCCTGCCGCAGGTAGGCCGCGTTCACCAGCCTCTCGCTAGCTCCGAAATTCTCAACGTTCATGTCGAGAGGCGTGGGCAGAGAAACCGACAGACACGCTCGAACCCCAGGTTTTTTTTCCTCCTGCCGCCAGTGCGCAGGCGCAACTCCCTCGAACAAGGGTCGTGACACCACGTGAAATGACTCGCTCAATTCAGCGAGAGTGTGCGCATGCGCGCGGACAACGTGTGGCCTCTCCCCCTCCCGCGCCCTCTGGGGGTGGGTTGGGGTGCAGCGCTCTGCTCCTGACGCGCGGAGTGTTCTACTCGCGTGCCCCGCGAGGGCGCTGCTGCCTCCTCAGCTGAGCCGCCCTGTACGCAGCCCAACCGCCGTAGACCGCCGAGTGGCGCCGACTGCAGCCAGCTTCTCCATGCGGAGGTGAGGCGGGGCCCGCCCAGCTGCACGCCACGCCGTGTCCTGCCTGAGCCAGCCCGACCGACCAAGCGCCCCGTGCGGCGGGGCACAGAGCCTCGGGGCACAGGGCTGTAGTGTTAGGTGAAAACTGCGGGAATAATTCGTGTTCAGCTCAGCTCTCTTTAGTATCACTAGTTCCTGTAGCTGTCCGCTTAGTCGAGGTGGGCAGTTTTATTAATCCGATTTAGTCCCTCTTCGGTTTGAGTCTGAAGCAGATAATTTTAAGTGGTGAATTCATTTGAAATAACTAACCAGTTAGTATGAACATATTTCAGGCTGTAGATTGCTTGCCAGCCCTTCACTGTTTTTGAGTATTGGGCATATGGAATTCGCTGGATGTTTGTGTCCTGCCCGAGTTTATAAACAGGAGGAGTGCCCGCGCAATTCATAGGATGCTCTCATTCTGGCAGGTGGAGGTTGGAAGGATTAAAAGAAGAGAGGAGCTAGGAGATCTGGAATTTTAGGAGCAACTCCAATCTGTCTCCGGAAAACATTTTCTAGTTCAGAATGTTTGGCTGTTTATTTTTATACAAAAGAAATAAAGGATGGATTGACACTTTTTAAAAAGTAAGTTTTTAGGATTGGTACCTGAGCTAATAACGCTGATGTTTACTTTTGAGCAAATGTAACTGGCCCCTTAAAACTTACTTTTTGAAGTCGAATCTGTTTTTCCCTCTAGGTTTTTTGTTTATATGGTTACATGGGAAACATTCATTGTGACCTCTCTGACCCTATTGAACTGTAGCTGTAATCAGCTTAACTTGTGACGTGGTTGGTGAAGTAAGGGTAAATTTATTTGAATTATTGTTGGCTCGCAGTTTACTGCTAATAGATTGCTCAAACAGGCTGACGAATATAGAAGAAAGCCATTCTAAAAGAGCTTTCCCCAATAGTAATCAAAATATTTTGTGTTAAATGTGGAATATGGTGGCACACTGGATTAATTTTGTTTTCATACGAATAAGGGGCATGTATTTATTTTGCTGATCTTTATTTAAAAGTAGCACAAGAGGGCACCCACCTAAAGCTAAAACACTGAGTGTGAACAAGCTAGACTGGGGCTTACCTCTGTTTGTATTTACCATCTTTTTATATTTCCTTTGTTTTAGGGCTCAGACAGCACTGTAAGAAGTTACATTATAAATCAGGCAGCAAGAAACATAAATTTATCAGGCTTCACATTCCAATTGATGGAAAATACATGAAAAAATTGAAATAATCCAAACTTTTCAGCATTTAAAAAACACAATCCAGAAACATGAGCTAATAATTTGAATTCAGTAAGAATAGTTTGTAAATACTATTTGCAATATACTTAAAATATCAGTATGGATATGTTATAGAGACTATAGGTGTTTGAGGCCTGTACCATTAATCATTGTGTGAGCATGAGTGCTGTTTAGGTCAGGCATATAAGAGCAAACCATAGAACTCCAATTACATAAGTAGAAAATCCAAACAGTGTTAATGTTTTCATGAAATGGGGACTAGAAAGTGAAATATAAAGATGTTTCTTGTTCAGACTGTCCTCCATTATTGGACGAAAGAAATCCCAAACTTGTTGGGATCTTCTGTAAGGATGTTAAGGACTAGTCGACTATCCGATAAGCAAATGCTTATCGGATAGTCGAGTCAACTAGCCGATACCCCCCAGTCCCCTTGCTGCCTCTATCAGATAGAGGTAGCAAAGGGTGGGGAGAGGGGATACTTCAAAGCAGCGGCACTGCATGTACCCGGGCTCTGTGTAGCACTGCCGCTTTGAAACGCAATGGTGGCTTTTCAAAGCAGCGCAGCATGGAGCTAACCCTGGGCTCCATGTGGCGCTGCCCCTTTGAAATGCGGCACCGGACAGCTGAGCCCAGGGTCTGTGCGGCACTGGCCCTTTAAAATGTCGCCTTGGCGTTTCAAAGGGCAGCGCCGCATGGAGGCCAAGGTCAGCTCCATGCGGCGCTGCTTTGAAATGCCGAGGCGGTGTTTGCATGGAGCCCGGGGTCAGCTGGGGACTCCCCAGCTGATCCTGGGTTCCAGTGCAGTGCGCAGAGCCTGGGGTTAGCTGGGGAATCCCCAGCTGACCCCAGGGTTCTGGGGAAATGCCGCGCAGAGCCCGGGGTCGGTTGGGAAGTCCCCAGCGAACCCTGGGCTCTGTGTGGCATTTCAAAGCACCAGCACAGCATGGAGTCCAGGGTCAGTGGGGGACTCTGAGTCCCCCACTGATCGCAGACTCCATGATGGCACTTCCGCTTTGAAATGCACAGTAGCCCCTGCTGAAGACTCTTGTACATTTCAAAGCTGGCACACTGGGGGCTCTTGTACGTTTCAAAGGAGGAATGCAGAAGTTCCTGTCTAGTAGTCGATGGAAATTCCATTGACTCGTCAACTAGCAAATTACTCGATATTTTACATCCTTAATCTTCTGTAGGAGGTTCTGTCTCTCCAATGCTACAGGACATAATTGAGAGCTAATACTGTTTTGTGGTGATCTCCTCTATGGGGACAGAAGCGATTGGTGCCAGCTGGAAGGGGGTAATGGAAAGATGTGGGGGAACGACATGTAGAGGCATCCCACTTAGCAATTAAAATTTTGGTGGCAGTATAGGGGACCTGTGTGTCTTCTGCGTACTACCACAACTCACCTATGTATGTGAAGATGAATTAGACCTGATTATTGACTGTACAGACTGGGTGGAAATTTTCTGCCATTCTGGTTTGGTAGCTTTTTTTATACCCACTCTGCACAGAGTATGCAACACTGTAAAATCAGGCCAGGTATCTTTTGTCTCCATGTAATTGTTTACACTAGGTATAAACTTTGTCTTATGTTCATTTGCAGCAAAAACAAAAAGTGTAATCAAAATGTGAACAAATTCTATGAGATTATAGATATTAATAGCTATATAAGCAAATGATACACAAGGGGGTTCCAAAGTCCATGGCCAGGGGTTAAGCTGCCACCAGACAAGTATCCTTCATTTTAGTTGAATAGAGAATTGACTTGCTCACACTGTGTTAATGAGGAGAGAGGTGGGTTGTATCCACGAAAGTTCATGTTACCATTTACATGTTTTGTTAGTCTTTAAGGTGCTAGACTATTCGTTGTTTTTCAAGTTTTTTCCAGTTACAGACTAACTCAGCTACCCTTCTGAAACAAAAAGAGAGAACAGTTTGGGATTCAGGAACAAAACAAAATAGTGGAATGTTTCTGTCATCTGAAGAAATGGGTTGTGCCCACAAAAGCTCATGATATCAACATGTTTTGTTGGTCTTTATGGTGCTACTAGACTGTTTGTTGTTTTTTAAAATTTTTTCTGTTGAAATAGTCAGCAATTAAATAAGTGTTTGTGAAACAGTTCAGACTTATTTATTGTCTCAGACTCTGCAAATTGACATCTGACAATTACATCAATTACAATCATTTTATGTACAGTATTGAACATTTTCTTCCCCACCACGAAATCTACAAACTTTAAAAAAATAAACCTTTGATTCTAGGGTGTTGTTTTGCATCAAGAGGTCAATGCTGTTTGTAGCAATTTCATGTATACATTTCACGAAATGTAGACAGCCCAGGTCTGTAGATTGCTCCCGATCTTCCTGGATGTATTTTTGTATGCTGGGGGGGGCTGAACTAGTCTTATTGGGATGGAGTTCATGCATTGTCTCTAAAATTCACTTTCGAAGCAAGAGAATAAACGTGTGAAGAAAGGTATTGTCACGTTCCCAACAGGGATAGGGCGGAGAACCCCCGTGCCTGGATCGGCCCTTGCTCGTGCAGGTCCCTTGGGAATGCAGAACTTCCTGCTGAAGTGTGTGCGCTCGGGAGTTGCCGTTTGAAGAATAGAGTCTCTCCCTAGATAGGCTCAGGCTGAAGGGACAAGGTTGGGAGGGGCCCCGCGGCCGAGTCTTTCCCTACTGCACCGTCTGGTCCTGTAACTGTCCCTTTAAGGGCTCGCGAGGTAGTCTGTGTTCTTCGGCCGTGGTACGCATGTGCAGTGAGGGTTGCCGAAAGGTGGCGCCGCGGACCTTGTCAGGTTCCTGAGTCCCGGTTGCTGCCTGCGCAATGCGTCCCCCCGGCGGCGTGTGAGCCCCTCGGAGGCTCGCAGGCTCTTACCCAGCCCGCCGAGCGGGGAATGGCGGAGCCGGGCCCTGAGGAGCCCGACGAGCGGCTGTTGCTGCTTTCGGAACCGGCGGTGCAGGATGGCTCCCCCGAGCGGGGGCTCCGTGGCGTGAAGGCAGCTCCTGGCGGGGCTGTGAGGCTCGGTGGGGCCCCGGGGCTCGAGAAAGAGGACGAGGACGTAGACTCGGAGGGGGACGGAGAGGAAGAGCCGCTGCTGGGAGCATCTGTCGCCCGCCGGAACCGGACAGCTGGTGCTTCCTGGGACAGGGAGACTCGTATCGCTGCAGGTACAAGCAATCCTGTCCGCACGCACCCCCGTCCCGGTGGACTGTTCTCCCCACCACTATGCCCTCGGCTTTTACTCTGTATTCCTTAATGGGAACGGGGAACCCCCCCCCCCCATTCCTCAGTTCATGCCTGTTTGGGTTGTTGATCCCTTGGCTCAGCATTTATCCAGTTCACGCTCCTAATGGGAACGGGGAACCCCCCCCCCCATTCCTCAGTTCATGCCTGTTTGGGTTGTTGATCCCTTGGCTTAGCATTTATCCAGTTCACGCTCTCTTTTTTTTTTTTGGTTTTTTTTTTCCGAGGTGCTGGCTAGTTAGGGTAGGAGCCATAAAAGGCAGATGCTTTCTCACAATTCGTGTGTGTGTGTGTTTATCACAATTCTCCTGTGTGTGTACACACACAAAGATAGGCTGTCCTAACATCGTGTAAAACGAGTTTGTTCTACTTCCTTTTGCTTGCAGGTTGTGGAGGAGGAATTACTTAGTTTAAATACCTTTGTTTTAAAAAGGGAGCCAGGGACAAAATATCAGGAGCTGTTACTGGAACCAGGTCAAAGTTATAATTATGTGATTTGACGGTACTTTACCTGAAGAGGCAGGGGGTTGGGTGTGCTATGACTATGAGATCATTGTAAAGCTATTTTTGCTGCTTACAAGAGGTGCCTAGCCTAATGCCTGTTTCTTCATGGATCTGCTACAGTAGGAGCAGTGACAGTCCCTTCCCTGGTAGTTTGTTTGGAAGGATACCTCTGTAGATGAGAGAGGGTAATTGAGTCTCTACATGTGTGGGTCAATTATATAAAAAACCTAGTTTCAGTCACTGTTAGTCTAGAAAGGTGAGAGAGTATATTGCAACATAATCATTTGGGACTATCTTCTTCTGAACAGTGCTTTAAGGAAGGCTACGATAACAAACTTAACTTAATCCAACTCCTTGTCTCTATATGCGAGGATCTATGTGAGGTCACTTTCATGTATGTTAGGGTGACCATATTTCCGCATGCCAAATAGGGAATACCAAGGTAGGGGCTGCTGCTGTGCAGCGGGGGATGAGAGGTGGTGCTTGGGGCTTCAGCCCTGCAACTGGGGAGTGAGCGATGGCACTCAGTGCTCCAGTCCCACGGAGGAAGGGGAGGCGTCAGTGGCTGAAGCTCTGAATGTCAGTGTTCCTTCTGGGGATGGCACCCTTTCAGAAGTGGCATGCCAAGATTTAACTTATTCATGGATCTGTATGCCGGTGGGAGGAGAAGTAAGGGGGGAGTAGGGGCAGGTTGGGTATGGTGACCATATTTTCTGAACCAGCTGCAGCTAGGGAGAATAGTTTAATTTAAATTATTCAACAGATTAAGTATTTTAACTTTCTCATGTTTATCAAACTTCATTTTAAATAAAGTAAAATATTATGTCCAACACAAAAGGTTTCAATGTTTTCTTTATTTACGGCAGGTGTGGGGAATCTTTTTTGGGTTTGGGATCACTGACCCGCAGAAAAATCAGTTGGGTACCACACAATTGAGAAGCAAAAAAAAAACTCCTCCAAAAACACCCAACCCTCACTGGTGTGGCCCCCGACTGAGACACCTCACTCTTCTGGCACTCCAGCCCCCTCACATCTTCCCCCCTATTCCAGCCTCATTCCCCTCAGTCCCATGATTGCTCCCCCCCTGCATCACCCTATCTCCCTGCAGTGCATCCTCTGCCCCTTCCCATCCTGCCTCCCCATCCTCCTCCCCCTTCCTCCTGCCCCCATATCCCTGTGCCCCCAGTGCACTCACCAGCAGGGCAGCAGCACTGGGACAAGGAGCGGGGAGCAGAGTCTCTTCCCTGCCCAGCGCTTTGTCTGCAGGCTGCGGTTCAGGGGCTGAGGCAGGCAGCGCCCAGGGTTGGCTCTAGCCAGGCCAGGCCCAGTGGGGTGCTGAGGAAGGGGCTCCCCAATCCTTCACACATCCGCAGGGAGCAGGCCGAGCCTGGCACACCACGTGTGCCAGCCGCCCAGCCTCAGGTCTGCAGAGCAGGCCCAGCCCTGCTCCCTCCTGAAGCAAGAAGCCTGTGGCTGGGAGAGGGGGACTTTACCCTTAGCTCCCAGGAGGTGTATGCCAAGGCTGGGCAGAGGCAGCCCCAGGGATATTCGCACGATCTCCTGCCCCAGCAGGAAGCCAGAGCTGTGGCTCCAGCCTGCAGCTGTGCGCTGAGGCTGGAGCCATAGCATGAGCTCCCTGCTGCATGGAGAGGAGGGGCGGTGCTGAGCTCCTGCCCGTGTGCCACAGGAAGTCGTGCTGGGGGTTGCCGACCCCTAGAATCCTGGTGAGTGCTGGCGGCTTCTCCCCACTACCAGCTGCAGAGGAAATACGGGACAATGTGCCCATTTAAAAAAAAAAAGTCTGGACTCTGGGTACAGCCCTTAAATACAGCCCTCTAATGTATATACATCTCCAATCTCGTGTTTTCTTGCTTTCTGTTTTCCTCTTTCTCTCTTAACAGGTCTTCTCATCTTTTTCAAGTCTGGATTCACACTTGTTGTCATGGTGCATCTAGTGATTGGAATTGTGTACCATTCCTGACAAAATGGCAAAGCTTTTTCATTGTTCTACTTGAGACTTGCTTGTTCAAGGAATTGTTATGTATGCATGTATAAAATATTCCAAAACACAGTGATGGGATCCCTAGGGTACAACCTAGAACTGTGGGACTACTTTACACCTTAACATTCCAACTTGAGCTGTTTCTCTCTGTGCTGTGCCAGTGACAGCTACCTCCTTCCAGGTGCTGTAATTAGGGATGTAAATATCTCTTAAAAAGGTTAACAGGTTAAACCAATAAACTTATACCAAATAATTGTTGTCAGGCCAGTGTCCCGCCTGCCCACTAGAGCCAGGCTGCTGTGATGCAGATGGGGCTCCTAGCTGGCTAGCTAGACTCAGCCAGGGCTACTTTGGTCTGGCATGGCTGTCTGTCCAGCTGGTTACCTGGTAAGCATTTTGGTAAGCCTAATGCTTACTGGGTAACTAGTTAACCTTTTATGTCCCTAGTTACAATCGTTAAGCCATCAACATGTGGAGCCCCACACCCAGTTAAATTGCCTGAGTCAGTCACAAATTATACAGAAAATGGCACCAGTTGATTACCTCAACAATATATAGTCTCACTGCACAAGACTTGGACAGTACAAGCTCATTAATTAGTTTGCCACTTCCACAAAGGATAGTGTTTATGCAACAGCCCTTGTTAACCTAAGCTGAGATTTCCCAAGTACTTCAACCAAAACCATAATCTGGGGATGTAATAGTGTAGTCGATTAACAGATAAACCAATAAGCAAAAGCTTATAGGTTAATGCTTTTGACTACATGCATTCCCCTCCTCCCCAGTCAGTAAATTTTTTAGCAGGGTGGCCAGCAGGCCAGATCCAGGACCTACTCCTGGTGCGGCTCTGCATTTAAAGTGTATTAGGAGGCAGGCAGCCTGGCTCAATTCTGGCTTGCGCTGAGTCCAGGAGCTCAAAATGCCCCCGCTTCCCAGACAGGGGCTGCTGCCTCTATCAGAAGCAACAGTGCGGGGTGACCGGCAGGCGGTCTGCAAGGGAAGCTGTTTTTTAAACTGGCTTCCTTCGTGGATCAGTTCCCACCTGGCACCCCATGCCTTGTACAGAGGCAGCAGCACGGAGTGGCAGGCAGCTCCTCGGGAGTGGGGCTGGAGCACATTGGCTGCCGGCCCCACTCCTGGGGACTATAGAGTAGTCGAATAACCAATAAGAATTCATGAGGTTAACTGACTATTCAGTTAACTGATATTTAACATCCCTACCACAATTCTAGATAAAATATTAAACAGATTTATTAACTATAGAAAGATAGTTATATAAGTAGCAGGCATTGAGATCAAAGTTGGTTACATAAGAAATAATTCTACCTTCTTAAGTAAGGTTTGAATCTCACCCCACTAGATGTTTCAGGCAATTTACACAGGCTGGATTACCTTCCTAGAATAGGATTAGTCTACCTTCCTAAACTGGGACTCAGTTAAAATTTTGTTTTCAAACAATCTCCTATGTGTTGACATGGGACAGGAGAGAGACCAAGTGATGATATCACTGTCCTTCTTTTGTACTTTCTTCCATCTGCCTTGAAGATCCTTGCTGTGAGGTTGGGTTTGTTTAGCCGTCATTACGTGTATATAATCTTTGGATCCTTCCTTATGGGCAATTTGTATATGTCTGGCTAGTCCTGTTATAACTCTCTCTTGTCAAAACGTCTCAGGAGTAGCTGTGTTAATCTGTAACTTGAAAAACAACAAATAGTCCTGTGGCATCTTAGAGACTAACAAATATACAGGATCATGAGTTTTCGTGGTTAAAACCCACTTCATCTGATCCTATATATTTGTTAGTCCAATGGCACCTTAGAGACTACTCCATCTTCTCAGTTACTCCGTTGTTCCACTGAAAGGCTAGCTGTGTGCGTTCTTCACTTCACGCTATATTGTTGTTACAGACCTTCTATAAAGGTCCTATACACTTCAAACATAAATGGTTTCTCGTGCAGCCTTCATCGCTACACCATCTAAGCAACTTATATTAGCACAAAGGTAATGTTACTAACATCTATCAAATGTCACTCATTCTTTCATCCTCCCCCTCTCCTCTTCCAAAGGGAGCAATGGAGTTGCTGAGTACTGTCCTCATTCTGGAATTTTCTATGGTGTTAGATATTCTGAGCACATACCATTGAATGCCTTGAAGATAAGGGTTAAATTTTTGCACTTAATATGTACAGTAATGTAATACACACACCACATTCTTTGTAATCACATTATAAAACAAAATCTTAACTCTTTCTTTAATAATATCAATGTCTTTATATACGTTTGTGCACCAGTGAACTGAATGGTGTGACATCTCCCATGATGAAGGAATTAAGGGTGAGAATCAGAAGATAGCGGGGAGACAAAAAGAGGGAGGAGAAGCAATGTTCCCTTTATATTTTTTTCCATCCACATACAGAATAAATGATGTTATGCACACCAAGGCATGTGCCGTAGAAACACATGTTGCTGGCTGTGGGCACTATGCTAATCAGTTGGGTGGTCGACCAAACGCTCAGCTTACAGGGAACGTTGAAGAGTAGGTATGTGGGGGACAAGGAATTAAAACAAAGCTGCAAAAATGGCTATCTAGACACAGAGACCTTTTGAGAGAAGTTAGGGGCATAGTATATTGTGTTTGCCCCCTTCCCTTTCATCCCAGTTTAGAGAGATCCTCTTATTTCCTCCTTTTTCATCATCAGTCAGTTAGTGGAGCTTACTGCACTTATCAAGAACTAGGAGGTACTTGTGTTCTGCAATAAGTGTCCTCATATGGAGCTATTCAGGAAAAACCTGAATAACTCCATGGACAGACCATCCTTAACTTTTGCATGAGAATCCCTAATTTTGTTCTCTAGCTGTAAGAGTTTTGTGTATGCAAAATATCATCTTAGCCAAAAGTTTAAAAATAATTCTGGAGAACTTGCTAGATATTTTAGCTTTCAAAGCTTTTGATTAAAACAGATTTCAAAATGTGTTAATTTCCAAACTAGTGCTAAATCATGGAAAGTATTTTGTTCACACTTTCACAGAGCTGTAATTTCTGTGTTAATTTGTATGCAACTCCTCCCCCCCCCCCCAGTGATTTGTTAATTTGAATGCTTTAAAGTTTGCATGTTAACAAGCATTCAGAACTCGATTGGTTGTTAATGCTGGTTGGAAATTATCTGCTTAATAGATAACTCATGAACAACACTATCATGTTATAGTTTGTGGCAGATTTTAAAATTTAAGAAATAAGTGTATTAAGCAAAGTTGTTAAATGGACAATATCCTTGAATTTTCAGTGCTGCCGGAAATACTTTACTAGTTTAGTTTGATCCAGCTTACATATATGAACAAATGTTAGTAAAAATGAGCAAAAAAAGCTTTTGTAGTCTACTCATGTGAAATTCCCTCCCTAGAAATAAGTTCACAAGGATAAAAGAAATATGAGTTGTTTACACATTTAAATTTATTTTTATTTGTATTCCCTTGTATTTATTCTGTATTAGAATTGACAAACATTTTTACCAGTATTGAACTCAGATAACTTGATACAAACTAGGCGTAGTGTAATTTTTTTAAACAATATATACTTGGTGAAATCAATAGCAAAACTCCCACTGACATCAGTGGGAGCAGCATTTCACATTTGGTCTCCAGTGAATGCCAGAGCCTTTTTCTTATTAAAGGACCAAGTGCTGGTACAAGTTGAACCTGTCTAGTCTGTCACCCTCAGGACCTGACCAGTGCTGAACCAGAGTATTTGGAGAGCCACGGGAGGTCAATATTGTCTAGCAGCATTACCAACAACACTTCCACTGCTTACTGGGCTCTTAGAAGACATATAAGGATAAATTAGAACTAAATAACAGCACAGAATGCTGAGAGCCCGGACTGGTGGCTGTAAACCAACTATAGGACCATGGGAAACTTGCTCACACTCACGATAAGTGGACACTGGCTAACTAAAATCATGCCAGACCATGGATATTGCCGGACCAGAGCGTGCTGGACTAGAGAGGTTCAACCTGTGTCATTTTTTTGTCGTCGTCATCTGTTGTGTGAAGAGTGTCAAATACAGTTCAGTAACTTTTAGAGGCTTTTTTGTTTTGTTTTGTTTTGTTTTTTTAGGAAATACTGCAGAGATGAACTTGTTTTTGGATGATCCAGAATTTGCAGAAATTGTGCTGAGAACAGAACAAGCTATAGAGTGTGGAGTCTTTCCAGAAAGAATTTCCCAAGGATCTAGTGGGAGCTATTTTGTCAAGGATCCAAAGGGGGTGAGTGTGTTATTGACCTATCATACACAGTAAATGCAACTCATTTTATTTGAAAAGGTGGATGAAACTGACTTTCCCTATGGCTGTTACCCAAACCAGTTGCTCCCTTAAATAAATAGTACCATGTTAATTTAGTTTATTTTAGTTCATTAAGAGCACAGCTGGGAAAATGAGTTTGACCAAGTAGCTTGCCTTGTTACTACATCTTACAAAACAAGATAAGCTGAAGATAATTCTTTCTCCTGTGTGGTGGAATTTATTCAGATACACTGAATGGCTGCTGCTAATCAAAATTATATGGGAAATGCGTTCTCTGTTGTTATTTGAAAACATGTCAAGGATTCTTATCTTGTGCAAAATTCTAATATTCGTTTCTTTCTGTGTTAAGAGGACATCATAAACTTCATAACATTTAAAAAACTTGACTGTATTGAAGTATTTGATAGCACACTATTTTAAATATCTTTACAGAGGTCTTTCAAGTTTCTCTCTTAAAAATCTTTTAATAAGGATTTTTCTGCTTCCATGCTGATATTTTGACTCTATTCTGCTTCTTACATTTCAGTTTTATTTCTGCCTCTCTTGTTAAATTATAATTATGTGGACAAATAGGAGAAGTGGTCTAAGTAAACAGGATAGAATTCAATTAGGACATGTAAAATACTTCATTTAGGAAGGAACAATCAGTTGCACACATGCAAAATGGGAAATAACTGGGTAGAAAGGAGTACTGAGGAAAGGAACACTAACTCCCAGGTATCACAAGCTAAGTGTGTTCATTAGGGATGTCAGTGTGTAGATTACATGTTTAACTGATAACCTTAGTCTTATTGGTTAATCCTGACAACTATGCACATCACTCCCCGCCCCCTCCCCCACACACCTTGCTGCCTCTGTATCAGCTTTTAAGCTGGCTCTCCACAGCACCAGATCTGGCTGCTCTTTCTCCTGTTCTGCGCTGCTGTCTCTGATAGAGAGGCAGCAGCACAGCGGGTGAGGGTGCCATGTGGGAGCTGATATGAGCAAGAGGCCAGCTTTTAAGATGGCTCGCCATGAATGCTGGCTCTGCAGATCTGCATGCCACCCCTCGTCCGTGCTGCTGTGTCTATCAGAAGCAGCAGAGAAGGGGGGAGGGCAGGGGAGGCTGCTGTGGAGCAGCCTCTATACACGGTGGGCCAGGGCTCATGCATTTTAACATCACTATCACAAAACCTCACACCTTTCGTTCCTAGTACAACATGCATTTTTTTTTCAATCTCATGTTTTTGAATATAAATACCTATTAGTGTGTGCATATTTTTTTAGACATACTAAAACAAAACAACACACTGCACACAAGTCGCCCACCAACCCCCATTGCAGAGAGGAGGATGAGAGAATGGACTACATGTGACAGATGTTAGTTATGACACTTACTGTACTTCTGAAAGGTAGTCAGTTACTGTAGTGAAGAGGGTGGTATGAAAACTTCCCTAGAAAAGAGATTGGTATGGACTGATGCATTTAGAAAATCCATCCAACTTCTGACACCAGTCTCCTGGACATTGCTGTTACCAACAGAACAATTCCTTAAATAACTATCTGATTGTATTTCAATTTGCTATGATTTCGCCGATCATCAATCTAAACAATTTATTTTGGATGCCTTGATTTTCAATTGGGTTTGCATAGGGTGTTTTGGGAGGGGGCAGGGTCGAAGGAGATCATTCTCTACATGCTGAGTATTGTGCTTGATATGCATGTCCTATTAGGAGTCAAATATTCACTTCTTATTTATACACTACTGACATTTGGCCTTGTTGCTACTGCATTTTGGAGTTTTTTACTTTCATGCTTTTGGAAAACTTCTTAATCTGTTTTGGATTTTAGGAAGGTGGTCATGCACATATGACATGATTAAGGAAAGGGTTTAGCAAGAATTATTACATTTGGCTTACAGTTTAGCCTTGTTCTCCCTGCAGTCTTTGTTTGTCAGTTGAGGGTTCAGTCCAGATCCATCGTATCTGTTGCTGTGCTTTTTGAACCCCACAGACACTCCTTTGTCAACCATTCCTGCCCCTTTCTTTTAGGCTGGCTTTGAAAAAGAATTTAAGTTTGACATTTCAGTGTTTTATCAGCTCACACCAAACCAGTTTTGGATTAGGGATGTGAATAGTCAACTAACCAATAAGCCTAGGCTTATCGATTAAAGTTGACTACATGCATTCTCCACCACCCCTTGCTGCCTCTATATTAGAGGCAGCAAGGGGGTATAGGAGCTGGTTCCTCTCAGCACTGTCTCTGCAGTGCTGCTTGCCTCCCCATGCTGCTGCCTCTATCAGAGGCAGCAGCGCGGTGAGGGGAGTAGGGGAGGCTGTCACAAAGCAGCCTCTGCCTGTGGTGTGCCCAGGCTTGCCGCAGGCAGAGTCTGCTCTGCATCCTGCATATAGGGGCTGCTGCCAGAGCAGCCTCTGTTCGCAGCCAGCCCTAGCCACTGTGGTCAGGGGATGCTTCATGGCAGCAGGTCCTGTCTGTGGGGGGTCCCAGCTCTCTGCTGGGACCCCCCACAGACAGGGCTTTGTGGACCTGGCGAGAGCTGGGACTGAGCAAGCCCAGCTCAATCCTGGCTTGTGTCAGGTACAGGAGCTACCCCCACTGTAGCTCTGCAGTTTAAATGTAGTAGGAGCTGGGTGGGCAGGTACAGTTACTGCAGAGCTGATAGGTCCCAGACCCAGCGTGAGCCGGGACCGAGCTAATTACTCACTTCCTGACATCCCTATTTTAGATGTGTTTTCTCCCATTCCTTTGCAGGTAGGGAAAGCAAGCCCTCTATTGGTTGTGTTGGGAAATAGGTAGTGGGACTATCTTGTTTCTTCATTCTGCGTTTTAAAGTATTCAAGAGTCTTACAATTGTATCATTGCCTTGATAACCTAGAATCCTGGAATATAGAGAAATTGAAAAGTGTGGATTTTTGCCTCCATCTCCTTAGCTTTTTTTATTTGAGGTGACATGATAGTCTGTTATAATGCTGTTAGTTTATAGTCTTTTGTAATACCTATGGGTAATAAACATAAGAATGGCCACACTAAGTCAGAACAAAAGTCCATATCCCATCTTACAGCAGTGGCCAATGCCAGGTGCCCCAGAGGGAATGAACAGAATAGGCAGTCATCAAGTGATCCATTCCCAGCAGCCTTCCCTGGGCTGCTGCCTCTGATAGAGGCAGTAGCGTGGGGAGGTCAGGCGGCACCAGCTTCTGCTTCCTCTCCCCCCACCCCCCCACTTGCTGCCTCTGATACAGAGGCAGCAACGGGGGCAGGAAATGTGAATACTCAGCTAGATGAACCTATAGGCCTAGACTTATCGGTTAATTGTATAGTCGCCTACTCGTTTCCCTCCCTAAGGTAAATGACCTCAACTCTTATTTTAAAAGGGTCTTATTTGAAAATATTTCAAAAAAATAGTGTAGAGTTCTGACGGATAAATGGAAACTTGCATTTTCTCATCATACATTAGATATCTCAGTTCTCTGAACTCATAGTAAGTGTCCTACCTCTTTGTTTTAGAGCCTCTAAACTCTCTCTCACTACTTCACTGATTTTCCTCAGCATCTCCATTACCCTATATATTGTTCTGGTGGTTAAAAAGTAATTTTGCATTGAAAATAAGGAACATGTTAAAATCGCAGGCATGTTTGCGTCAAGTATAATTTGTTTTGTTGCAATTGGAGAGAGAATGTGTTTTTAATTCTAAATTGAGAATTAATATATTTCTGTATGAAGTTAGCTTCAGTTAGGTAAGATTTTACTGATTCATAACTAACTAATGCTAGTTATTTTGTTGGGGTTCTCTTTTTCCAGTCTAGTTGAACCAGCGGTTGCTAGGGGAAACAAATTAGCCAGGGGAAGTTCAGGCCCTTTAAGAGGTCCAGAGAGTCCTGAGCCAAATTCAGCTTTTGAGGCCTCTAGTCAAAGTAAAAATAAAAAATGACAACACTGATCCAGCACTAGCTGCTAGTCATGGTTTGTTTATATAATCAGATGATCTGAGAGAACACATTAATCATGGTCTAACCTTGTGCTATAAGAACTGATATATTTTTATTAATATTTATGAATATTTTTAACTCTTTAATGTGACAGTCTATATCAGTTACCCCCCCCAAAAAAGTGTGTTTTTAACCAAATCACATCTCTTATTTGCTTAAATTCGCAGCTCGAAGCTGAGTGTGTCAGATTTGGTCTGATAGGATGTGCATAAAAACTAGTTGTAAAACTTACCAAAAGTAAAAAAAAATTAACAAGTGTCTAAATTTGAGGCCTCTTTTGACCTTGAGGCCCAGGTCAAATGACCCTGTTGATGATCTTTGACTAAAAGTATAAACCAGCTGAGTATTGGAGTGGATAGTGTCTCAACTACCAGGAGGCTCAACTATAGATAGATATTAATTCAAAAATACTTGTGGGGAAAATTCTCTCAGATAATATCAGTGAAGATTTATCATAATCTTATGTTTTTAGTTAGTGTTGTGTGACTCTGTATAGAGAAGAGGTCCCTAAACTGTGGGGTATGCCCCTGTAGGGGAGCACAGAGTAACAATTAAGATGGTGCAGCAGGGCCTGGGCCAGCCCTCACAGGAGTGGGAGTTCTCCCAGCCCTGTTCTGTTCCAGCTCTGCTCTGGCTATGGTTCTGACACCACCTCCCAGACTTGGCCCCAGACCAACCCCTTTTGCAGCCACAGCCTTGGTTCCCTTACCCCATCTGTGTCTCTGCTCTTTGCTCCAGCTTGGGGCAGGGACAAGGAGAGGCGTGACTCTGAAAAGTTTGGAGACCACTGGTATAGAGAAAATGAAGACATGGTCTATGCTGCCTGAACCTTACTGTGGTCAGTCTACTAGTTTACCTGAAACCAAGCTTGGAGATTTAATTCATCAGATGGACATTTCTATCAGGAATCTTCAAAGTAAACCCTAAGATGACTTTTAACAAGGATGATTTTAAGCTGGTTCTGTCCCTTTAATGTAAATGACTTAATGGTTTGAGGTGGTGTCTGCTATGAGAAACTGAGTCTGAAGCAGGTGTACAAGGTGATACAGCTTTTTAAAGAGATGCAAACAAATTTAAAAAAACATCCTTTTATATTCTGTCACTAAAAACCTAAAATCTCTATAATTAAGTTTAAAGGAAATGTTTTTAGTTTAACTGGATTAGACAGCTCTTTCATGTGTCATTTTCTTCAGTATAGTTGTCTTTCTGTGAATTTTTCATGAGTTTTGTAGTAAACATCTTACATAAGAGAATTTGAATACTACTTTTAAGTAATTTTTAAATTTTGAGGTTGACTAGATCCCTCCTTTTAATATTAATAAAATCCAAGCACATGTCCATCTTAACATATATGTGAATAATCATTTTATTTTGAATAATATGTTAGACAGCATTTCAGTTTTACTAGTAAACTTGTGAGTTGACATTACCATTTTAACTTACTGTTCAACTCCCTGTTTAGATTAAAAAATGAACAAATATAAAGCAGAACGTTATCAGTGATGGCAAACTGTTTTCCAAATCTATAAATCTTAAAATGCAAGTTGTGAATTTTTAAATAACACTGTTGACTAACTCTGACTCTTAAAATTGTGTGAGTACATGGTACTTAACTTGGCATTTTTGTTTTCTTAGAAAACTATTGGAGTGTTCAAACCAAAATCTGAAGAGCCTTATGGTCATCTGAATCCAAAATGGACCAAATACTTTCACAAGATCTGTTGTCCTTGCTGCTTTGGCAGAGGCTGCCTTGTTCCTAATCAGGGATACCTTTCTGAAACTGGTGCCTTTCTTGTGGACACCAAACTAGGATTAGGAGTTGTACCTAAAACTAAGGTAAAAAAGTTGTGTGTGCAAAAAAACAAAAGATACAGTATTGCAATGTAAAATCAATCGGAGTATTTTTATCTCTAATGTGTGTGAGAGAGAAACTAATATTAGAGAAAAAAATTTAATATGTATTGCATGTGCCAGTGGAAAAGGGATAGATAGATGCTGAATGGGAAGAGGAATAAATTGTGTATAACCACTCTAGCATGCTCTTTGACAGAAACTGTAGCGAAACCGAGGCATCCTGAGAAAGGGAACCTACATTTCTTTAGCTGTTAAACCCACCAGCAAAATACAAGCCTCATCCCGTTCCTGTGGTTGGTCCACATAGGAAATAATACCCACTACTGCTACCAACTGTACCTATTCAGGTGATGAGGTCTGCACTGTGGATATAAGGGTCTTGCTGATGATCAGTGTGGGAGATGATTATGGTTTTACATGATCACATTTTTTTAGTTAAAAAACAGACTAGGAAATTGCATAAAAAACACTAACGTTATTTTAAAGTTGCAAATTCAAGCACTCAGAAATTAAAGATTGGCCTTGCAGCTTTAATTCATCCCCTTTTGCAAATGCATTGAGAGACGGTCTTTAATTATATGATCGTACTATTTTTTTCTTCAAAACCACTTCCTAATTCAGTTCTGTAAAATACTAACTTCTCTGAAAATTTAGTGCCTAGATTTCTAAAGTTTGGCACCCAAAATTAATGGCCATTTTGGACAGTTTTGGCATTAATCCATGGATGGGCAAAATACAGCCCACCCAGCATATCTGTCTGGCCGGCTCAGCTGATTATCTGATTAGCAAAACATAACGGCAACATGTGTTCAGCAGCCTCTCTCCTTACCTTGCTCTGTCCTCCAGCCAAGCTGCTTGCAGAACTTTCTTCCTAGCTGTGTGAAGGGGGGAGATGAACAGGAAAAGGGAGTGCTGAAGTCAGGGTGTCCCCCTATCTCTGTTTCCCGTCTCTGCAGAGTATGGGTCAGGGAGAGGGACATGCACAGCAGAGCTGTTCCGGTCTAAAATATGGTGAGTGACTGAGATGAGAGCTTGCCTAACTTAAGAGGCAGTGCAGTATTTCTAAGATTGCTCCAGCAGCCAGATCACGTTCTCTCACACACGCACACTCCCTCTCTCTTTCTATTCCCTTTTTCCTCCGTCCCCTGATATACCCTATCTCTGCAGCACAGGAAAAGGGGTAGAAAACAGAGCAAGACAACTTTCCCTATTTTAAAGAGACAGCACAGGGCATCTCTCAGAAACTTACCCAGCAGCAGCCCCACACACACACTCTCTCAGATTTGTGTATGTGCCACAGAGACTGTGTTGAAATCTGTGTCTTTCACATTCTCTCTCTCTCGACCCCAGTCTTGCCACTTCTGCCAGATGCCCCTTCCCATATAGTCGCCTGGAGCTGGCCCCTGATGCCTTACCAACCCCTTGAAAATTATTGCCCATCCCTGCATTAATCTCCCCAAGTCTACATCCCCCAGCCATAAAATGGGATACCACCACCTACTTTCATGGCAGTATTATATAGATATAGTCATTAATGTTTGTGAAGCATTCCGACACTCATGAAGGCACCATAGAAATGCCCATGAGAAACTAATAATTTTGTGTTCAGTACAGGGTCTGGATGGTGAGCATAAATAAGATCTGGGGGAGAGACATTGAATGAGAGGATGAAAAATTTTCAATAATTATACATTCATTGAATGAAGCAGAGGTCATGGGAGGAAAAACAGTATAGGATTATATTAGATCAACATAATTTGGCCTCCTTTGACATGTGCATAAGGTTAGTAACTTAATTTATCTCCAAATTATGGAGTGCTTAACGTTGCAACCTTAAAATTCTTTTAATGTAGCTCCTTAAATATAACAGCAATGCAAAGTATTTATTTTAAAATGGAGGGCTGGTTCTAAGTACTGTCCTCTGCAATTTCCAGGCCTGTATATACTTTTAAATTTTCCATCCTCTGTAATGTTGCATGTGTGTAACTGTTGTTAAATATTGTTATTTACTTGGCATATTTGATTTTTAGAAAAACCTTATTGTAGATCTGCAATTGAAGTGACTATCCAAGTTAAAATATGGCTCAACATTGCTTATTTTTAAGGTTGTCTGGCTTGTCAGTGAGACTTTTAACTACAGTACAATAGATCGTGCCAAATCAAGAGGGAAAAAATACGCTTTAGAAAAAGTCCCAAAAGTTGGGAAAAAATTCCATCGAATTGGACTGCCTCCTAAGGTAAGTGCTTTTGAAAAGTTTTACATGATACTGTTTTGTAAATGCATTATCCATTCAAGATACTTACTTTGCTAAATCAAAAAGAGGACGTTAATATGTAGTTTAAGCCATAGAAGATGACAGCTTCTGTTCTTTTGCTGTGCCCAACAGTGTGAGCCCAGGTCCAGGCCAAACCTCCTTTGCATCCACACATCAATTGAGCTAACCCAAGGTTTCATGATCTTTTAGGGTTGGAGGGTCTGAGCCCATATTAAGCTAAGATGTAGGGTCCAAGCAATATTGTTTTGCTAGGTGCATGCAGACCTGTCTTGACTAAGGTTCCAGAAGTATCCCAGAGTTCCTGGATGCGGAAGAGGAGAACTGGAGTCAGCCAGTGCAGTGGCCAGAAGTGACATTACTAGCTAGCTATTCTGTATACTCACTGCTGCATGGAGCATGCCTAGAGCAGGGAGCAAAGTGGATAGGTGGGAAACAGTTCCTGATTGCCAGGATATTGGGATTCATCCCTCCTCTGGCTGTGTTGACCCAGGACCCTCAGTGTTTCCCCTCGCTGCAGGTGAGCTGCTTGGTCCATGTTCTGTTGTCTGGCCCTCCAGTGCCCTAGCTGGGGCTGTGTGTACAGGGACACCCAGGCATGCACATTCTCAAGATGGCAAATGGGTTTCAGACCCTAAACTTGTATACAATCTCCTGTGGCGGTGGCTTTGGTTCCTCTTTGCTGCTGTGCAGAATTTTCCCAGGACAGAGGGCAAAGCTGACAGTGGGAAGCAGCTCTTGGGCTGCCAGGATATTTGGAGATCATCTCTTCCCTGGAAGTGCCGAGCCGCACTCCCCCTACCTTCAGGGTAGCTGCTTAGTTCCTGCCCCACTCTCTGGCCCTTGGTCCCAGACACCCTGCCTTCCCTGGGCTACATGTTCAGGCACACTCAGGTAGCGTACACTGTGATGGCATTGAGTGGAAGCCAGCCCCAAAACTTGCCTGCAGCATCCTGGGGATCCCTTATTCCTATATCTTAGGGTGCAACAGAGAAGAGGATAAGGGATCTACACGGGGTGATGGAGCACACTGTATCCCAAGCTTTGGATATGCATTTCACTACTCTGCAGTGGGCAGCAGCCAGATTAGAGGGTGGGGAAGTATGTTTTTCCTCTGGCATTTACATTTTATGTCAAACTTTCAAGCAAACAAAATAAAAGGAAAAAAAAATCAACCAAATGAAAATACTTTAATTGGACTGCTTATTGTAAATATTAAGAATTGCACATTTTTATATTAATCATTTATAGTGCTAAAGACCAATGTCCTAATTATCCTCAGAACAGGTGCACATATGGGCATTTTCCTGCCAATGTGACTCAGCCTAGAGGTTGGGAGCAGAGTTCTCAGTTTTGATGGTAGTTCAGTATAAAGGCTTCTCAAATTGCACTCATTCTACTGGGATAGCCATCAGAGGAACTAATTATGCAGATGGTGTACTCCTTATGGGCACCATAATCAATAGCACCACAACAGTTAACAATTAGGAAACAAGGTAGAGTTTTCCTAAACAGTAGTTTTCCTACAGTGCTCCTTATTCCTAGGGCTACACTCCCAATATGGGGAAAGGGGAAGAAGGTGGAGTGTAAGGCACTTTGGGATATATTCACTTTGACTTGGGTGCACAGCAGTGTGAATGCCAGAGCCTTGGGTCCAGACAGAAGTCAGAAAATTTTTAGCCTAGGGCTAAAATACAGTAGATGCTAGGGATGTGAAAGTGTAATCGTGTACATGGTTAACCCATGAGTCTGGGCTCATTGGTTAATGTGCACGGTTACATGCAGAAACACCCCTTACCTCTCACCCCACACTGCTGCCACTGTGTCAGAGACAGCAGCGCAGAGGAGGCAGGCAGGGACTGGTATGCGTGGGGAGCTGCCCTGCGCCCCATCCTCCCTCTGTGTAACTACTGAAATTTTTAGCAGTTACATGTTAACTTGAATAAATGCATTTTAACATGCCTAGTAGATACTCAAGGCCAGGGTTCCCTGACACTCATCAACTGACTTGAGTCCCACTGACGCTAGGCTTACATCGCTGTGTAGATATGCCCTTATTCAGCAAAAGAACTGCCAGACTTGGCGTAGATTTAAGCAAACTTCTGTCCACGCAGCATATCCTATTTTATCCCTTTATGTAAATATCTCTTATGATCTGATGGTACTGCATCATTTTACATCTACATGTTCTACCAAAAGTATTCTAAAATGTACTGCTTCCACTCTGTATGGGTTGTTGACATGTTGTTTCTTCTAGGGTTTTTTCTCCCACTTGTGTCGTCTATTTTCTGTTCAGTATCCCTTCTTCATTGTGTAATAATTGCATTATCTTATCTCCACCTTTCTTGTGGTGTGTTCTCATCCAACTGTTTTGTGTCATTGCTTTCCTCTCTTGGATTCCCCATGTCTACATAATCCCCACCTTAATTTTATTTTCTATAATCTCCTTTCTGCCCAATCAAAACTTCACGTACTACTTCCTCACCCATAACATCATACTCATGCTGCTCTTGAATCCCCAAAATCTTACAACAGTACGCTCTCACAGATCAAGCAGATACACGCACGCCAGCTCCTCC
This sequence comes from Pelochelys cantorii, assembly GCA_032595735.1. Lineage (NCBI taxonomy): Eukaryota > Metazoa > Chordata > Testudines > Trionychidae > Pelochelys > Pelochelys cantorii. Next base: position 34,983,507 of record CM064331.1, read on the forward strand.
ATTGTCTGCTCACATGTAAGCTACCTACGACAGTGCTCCAGATGACATTTGTTACATACATTTCTCAGAAAATGTGTCCACCTATATATATGCATAGCAACATGCAGCCTGTCCTTCTGATCAGAAGCACAGCTTCTCTTTCTCCTGCATGTTTTTGCTGTGTTCACACACATGCATCCTTCTTTCAGAGTTTTCTTCTTCCTCAGATATAATCGTGGAAATGATTTTTGGGGTCATGAAAAAATATTAAAAAAAAAAAAGTGTGCTGGTATTGCTGCCAGTTCTCTGACTCGGACATGGAAGGTGCATGTTTGTGAGCGTCACTTTTTCTCCAGTAACTTTAGTGTTCTGGATGAGTTTATCATGAAACACTGAGCCAAGTGTCACTAATGTTCACTTTGAGTAGAACAGCAGTTTGGCAGTGTCTACAGCTACTTAAACTTTTTTGTTGCTCCAAACACTGACTATAACTGCGAACACTCAACCCGTTGGACTGTGTTGTATTTGGTAAATATAGAGCAAGTTATTTAGCAAAAGCAGAAAACATGTTTTGACTGAAATAGAGCTGGGACATTTCAGAGATCCAAAAATAAGTTCTCAGAACTTACCAAGATCGTTCCATATGAAAAATGTCTGGTCTAGAAATCAGGATCTACACATACAGTCACTTCTGTTGCTTCCATAATGTCTTCTCTTTTGCTTTGAAACATGTCTGTTTTCCTTTTGCTATCTCTTGTACGGCTCCTGAAGTTGTTCCAGATTGACAGTATTGGATGGCTTTTAAGTTTTACCATTATAATAATTTAAGTTGCTGTTTTTCTTTCAGTAAATTTAATTTATCAATATGCTTGGTGTGTTTTGGTTTTGAGCATTCAAGTATTCTTTTCTGACCTGCTGCTTACCAACCTAAGCCTAGAGTGCTATTCTGGTATAGTACTCCAATTATAAAGAAATCTGAAGTTGGAAATAGTTCAGTTGTATTTGAACATATAAAATGTGGTTATTTAAAATCTGGAGCATGGGACTATTTTGTAGATTTAACACTTTCTATGGCTTACTCCAAGTAGTGCTGCCAAACACTTCTTGTGTTCAGAACTCAAAAGGACATCATCATTTTTTTTTCAGTTGACTTTTAAACTTCATCTGTTTGTTCACATTTTCTAAATTCAGGTTCTTAAAATTGCAGGTTGGCTCCTTCCAGCTGTTCGTTGAAGGATATAAGGAAGCTGAGCATTGGCTCAGGAAATTTGAAACAGATCCTTTACCTGAGAATACTAGGAAACAATTTCAGTCAGAGTTTGAGAGATTGGTTGTTTTAGATTATGTCATCAGAAACACAGGTATTTAATCTACTGTCCCTCTGTTGATATCTGCTTGCTTATTTGAATCAGAAATTGAGTGAAAGTAACATTCTTCTAATATATTTCACAAATCTGAAACTCATTTGCAGGTGAACTTGTGAAATCTGTAGTAGCTACAAAAGTGTTGTCTTTGAAATTTATCAACTATCCTAGTAGCCATTTATGCAATTTTTGGTTTTTTGTAAGGCACACGGAAGGGTAGAGCAATACTTAGCTATTCAAGCACGCAACCCCTACCAGGAATTAGCCTTTTGATGTGATCTGGGGACATTTGGTCTCTGGTTTCTCCTCCATTACTGGCAGAAGGAAGGCTCCCAGGACCTGTGCTCTTAAGTTCCCCTTCCCGAATCCTAGTCAAGTTGTGAGAGGCATACTGGGGTTTCAAGACCACTTAACTCAGAAGAGGAGCAACATCTGCTACCAGATCTTTTTGCTAAGTAGAAGAAGACAGCAGTCCAGTTGCACATCTCTTCAGAACTGGTCCTTTTTGGCATGAGCAAGTGCTGGAGGAGGACTATGAATTTGGCCCTCATCATCTCCTGCTGGGCAAACATTTTTCTTTGTACAGGTTGAACCTCTCTAGTCTGGCACCCTCGGGACCTGAACAGTGCCGAACCAGAGTATTTGCCGAACCATGGGAGCTCAATATTGTCTAGAGCATTTCCACTGCTTACTGTGCTCTTAGAAGACATTTACAGATAAATGAAAGCTAAGTAACAGCACAGAACACTGAAAGCCAGGACTCATGGCTGTAAACAAACTTTATGGGACCATAGGAATCTTGGCCATGCTCAGGATAAATGGACATCCAGCTAACTAAAATTATACCAGACCATGGATGTTGCCATACCAGTGTGTGCCAGAATTGAAAAGTTCAACCTGTAGCTAGAGGCTAATGTTCTGTTGCAGGCTATGCAGGTGTCCAGTTTCCTCATGAGCATGAAGATAGTTGGTATGTACATTTCCTCCAGTGCTTTGCCAGTAGAGGCTTGCTTCCTTTTGCTCTTCTTCTGGTATTACCACTGCAATTTCCTTTTCCCTTCCTCCCCTATTAGGGATGTAACAGACTCAAAGAAAGCCTGTTGAGAATACATATCACTTTAAACTCCCTGAAATAAAAAAGTATGAAGATAAGGATATCATTGTGGTTTTTGGTCACTGTTATGGTCTGGCAGCCAGTTTCCAAGTTCAATCCCAGTGTGTTTTTCATGATCTGTTTCATATCACTTTAAAGAGAACAAATTAAAAATAGAACATGTAATGTAGCATCCACACAACCAAACTATGTTCAAAATTACCAATTTTGGAACAGCAAAAGGTTCTAAGTTTGGATGTTTATCCAAAACCTATGAAGGCTTTAAGTACACCAGCTCTGTCCCGACACAATCCCCTTCTACCCAGCACATTTTACAACATGCCGTTGTGTCTTCCTGGTAGAGAATGGTTACTCCTGGGGGAATTGTGCACCAAAATATTAAAAATTCTGTGCACTATATTGTAAATATTTTGGATATTTTGTGGGGGAGGATAGCTCAGTGGTTTGAGCATTGGCCTGCTAAACCCAGGGTTGTGAGTTGAATCCTTGAGGGGCCCACTTAGGGATCTGGGGCAGATTTGTCAGGGATGGTACTTGGTCCTGCCGTGAAGACAGGGGACTGGACTCAATGACCTCTCGAGGTCTCTTCCAGTTCTATGAGATGGTATATCTCCATATATTTTTGTCAAAATAAAACAATATAATCATTCCAGTTTCAATTATTTTGGTAATTTGTTTAAAAATGCCTGTCAGCAAGTATGTCTGTAATAAAACAGACAACAGAAAAGACTTGGGAAATGTTTTTTTCCACAAATAGATTCCTTACTAGGCATATTAATAGAATTTTGAGTAATAATTCATTTAAAGTAAATAAAGAATCCTATTTCTTGCACCCCTCAGAAGCAGTGTAAAGATTGAGCGAGTTGGGGCAATGGAGGAGCTGCAGGAGAGGGAAGTAATTACTGGGAAGGAGTCTGTGTGTGAACCTGGAGGGCTGTTTTGGTTGGTTAATTTTTTAGCGGAGAGAAGGATTAGTTAGGGTTTTGTGGAGTCTCCTCTGTGTGGACTGTTGTTAACCCCCACCCTCTCCCGTTCAGTCACACACTTCTGCCCTTGTCCCTGTGTGTCCCTTACCCCTTCTCAACCACCCTCACTCTCCCCATCCCCATGTAGTCCTGCACCTCCGTTCCCATTCAGCCCCTATCTCAGTGTTGTCACCCTACTAGCACCCGTGACTCCCCTCGCAGCCCTTTGTGCCCTGCTGTATACTCTCTTTTCTTCCTCCTCCCAGTATCCTTTGCTGCCTCCATCTGGCCTTACGGGTAGAGTGTTGAGGAAGGAAAACTCTCACCTCTCTCTGACTGGCTGCTCCAGCCCATGAGCTAGCTGTCCTCTCTTCTCATGGCACATAATCCCTGGTGGGTGAAAGATATATTGCAGCTTTCCTTTGCCTCCCCATCAGAATCAATTATTTTGTGGCAATGAGGGAGGGAATCTGTAGGAATGTTAATTCTGTGCTTACACAGTGATGCAGAATTTTCTCAGGAGATCTTTCCCCATTGTGTACTTAGCTAAATATGGCTATGTCTACACTCGCGGCTTCTTGTGCAAGTATGGCCGTTCTTGCGCAAGAATTCGCAGAGCGTCCACACTCCCCGCCTGCTCTTGCGCAAGGAAATTTACAGTACGGCGTGGTAAGAGAGGGCTTCTTGCGCAAGAGCTACACTCTTTTTTAACAGGTGTAAGCCCTCTTGCGCAGGAGCTCTTGCGCAAGAGGGCAGTGTGGATGCTCGGCAGGGATTTCTTGCACAAGAAAGCCCTATGGCTAAAATGGCCATCAGAGCTTTCTTGCCCAAGAGAGCGTCCACACTGCCATGGGTGCTCTTGCGCAAAAGTACAGCTTGCACATGGCAGTGTGGACATTTTCTTGTGCAAGACTTCTTGCGCAAGAAGCCGCCAGTGTAGACATAGCCTATGGGTTATGGAAGATGGCTCCTTTCCCCACCAGGAGCCCAGAGCCATATTTCTGCCACTCCTACTGACACTTTTTCCCTTCTGCCTTGCTTGGAGAGAACACCTGTGATATAGCCATCTTACTCCCAGAAAACAGGCTCAAATGCATTCTGCTGACTTTCCTGATATTACATTGTTTGCTCAGTCTGGGAAGCTGAACTAGTAGTGCATAACTCAACACAATATTTGAATTAGTAACATGAAAAATGTACATCTTTCCAGTTAATCTGATACTAGCTTTTTCACAAACTCTGAAACAAGTGTTTTTTGATAGAAAACATTTTTGTGATATTTTCCCTTGTTCTTCTAACATATATCTTTGTTTTACAATAAAAACTAATTGTTTTACAACATTATTTTAAGATCTGGTAAATGTAAAAGACTTGCAAGTTCCCACAGGAATTTTTGTTTTCCTTTTTTGAAGACAGGGGCAATGATAACTGGTTGGTTAGATATGAAAAGCAAGAGGCTGATATTGATCTTTCAGATAAGGTAAGACTCTTTTTCAAAACTAGTCATTTCACTCCCAAAACTTGAACAGTTTAGCTGAAAAGCTGATGCACAATGCCTTCACATGGAATGTGATAGTGTACTCCTGGTGAAGTAGGTGGATGCCTCCTTGTCAAATATTACAGACTGCCATATATATATACATCAACTAATGGACTTCGTGTGTAACTAATCAAGTGGAAGCAACATTTTGCAGTTCGTGTACTATAACAAAAAAGCTGCCTGCTCACATATAAATGCAATAGGTTAGCTACTTCATTGATATGCTCTGCTCATCTAATACTTAGTCTTGGTTTTGTTGATTTAAGTTAGATCCTTCAGGCTGTCTTGATATAGCTGATCTTGGTTATTTATGCTGTCCATAAAGGTGAATAAGTGACTCCAAACCTTATGCACCTGACTTTTAGCCTTCTTTTGAGTATACCCACTTAATGCCTTGACATTTTTTGTTGTTGTTTAGTGTAAAGCACTTGTACTGGTGTTTCTAAACCAGCTGTATTTAAAAAGCTGTAATGCAGTTTACTGCGTACTTGTGTATACTGTATGGATATTTCAGTTGCTACTAACTTGAAAATGTTCTTACCCTAGGATATCCAATGGACTACTAGTAAAGAACCTGTTGTTAAAATTGCAGCAATTGATAATGGCTTAGCTTTTCCCTTTAAACATCCTGATGAGTGGAGAGCATGTGAGTATTGAGTTCTTTAATATTCAGTTTTAGGAAATCACTGTCTTCAGACTGTAATCCTAGTCTACTTTCACCACAGTAACTTTTGTTTTTATTAAACAATGGTGAATTTTTTTTCCCTAAGAAGATAAGCAAAGACTGAGTGTGGCTTTTTACTGTGTTTTTGGAATGTATTTATGCTTTGTTTGTAGTTTGGATGTGTTTTTTCATCCCACTACAAGTGAATGGTTACTAATATGATGCATCAATATTAATACATACTTACATAATTGGGATTAGAAGAACTTTAGGGATGCATCTTTCATGCACACTTTCCGCTTGCTGTCATAGAATTTAAGTACTAAGATTCCTAGATTATTTCTATAAATGGGAATGGCCCTATTTCTTCCTATTAAAAAACTAAGCTAGTCTTCATTCTTTTGTAATGCTTATTGAAATTAGTAGACAAATAAAAAGGGACACAACTTCAGTCTTATTTTGTTGTACAGAGGCTGGTGTAATATTTACCTGGGACGGTTTTGAACAAACTTAAGTACAGTGGATGCTGGTTAATACCAACCCCAATCTTAGCTTTTGTTTAAAAGCAACATTTTGCTAAGAGTTGATCCCTAATGGGATTTGGCTCTGGCTTCAGGTATGCTGCTTATTAACATTTTCCAGAAGAAAGGCTCTGGCTACAGTCAGGGAAGTGGGATGTGCCAGGGACTGGCCGCAGGCTGGTGTGTGAGTCTGCAGCCGGGGAGAGCATGCCCCCAAACTTCCTTCCTTAGCTGCAGCCCTACAAACCTGCCTCCTGTTTTTAGGCAACTTTCAGGCAATGTAACTCTTTGCTGAGAACTGAGATAATGCTAAGTGGAAACCCACTGTATTGTAATACTAAAATTAAAGAACATTACTATTTTTCAGTTCAGTATAAATTTTATTAATCTCAACATAGAAGATTCTTCAGGTTGGACAAGATTGGTGCACTGCTACATATAGGGCTTAAATGTATTTCTGTGTGCTTCAAAAGCCTTAGCTCTGGAGTGCAGAGCTGCTTTTTAAATAAAATATATAACTTACATAAATTTCATCTTATGTTCTTTCACAGATGATAGCAAGGTCTTTTCTCAGTTCTAGAGTTAATATTTTTTATTTTTCAAACTATTTTCAAGAAAATATTTTAGTAAATTAAGATTGACCTTTTTCTTAAAAAGGTAGTAGATTTGATTTAAACATATAATCTGGAAGTAGTATTATTCGATCATAGACAATATTTCACTCTAAGACAAACTATATAGCTGATGGGTAGACAGAGAAGTCAAGACTATTTTATTTTGGAATAAGTAACATTTTTAATTTTATTTATTTTCATAAATATTTGTTGATACCCTAATTATATTTTTAAACATCTTCTCTTATCCCTGAAAAACTAAAGCTTTTATGCACCTCAAATTTAACTTGTACTTTGCGGGCAAACACAGTAAATATCATAGTGGCAAACAAATTTGGGAATATGATAAGTAAATAGCCTTTGGTAACTTTTGAGTGACAGTTTAGTATTTTGATACCTAATAGCAAGTTATTTCCTAAGATTTCTGCCCATAGCAGATCATTTCATTCTATCTTCTACCTGTTAATTAATCAAGAAATTAAACTGTTTTCCCATTAGATCCATTTCATTGGGCTTGGCTTTCTCAAGCAAAAGTTCCTTTTTCCCAGGAAACCAGAGATTTGATTCTCCCTCGTATTTCTGACATGAACTTTGTACAGGATCTTTGTGAAGATCTTTATGAACTATTCAAGGTGAATAAGAATTCATTTTTAATTGAAAAGAGCTAGCTATCTAGCATATGTGGAAGGAAAACTTAATTGTTAAAAGTTAATTTAGAAACTTGTATTTATTTATTTATTTCACAGTATATTGTACTACTTATACTTTACCTCTGATGGTAAGATGGCAAAGGGGGGTACATTCCTCTCTGTAAATGTATGCCCTGTACTTTGCATGAAATATTAGAAATTGATGGTAATCAACTTTATTGATGGGTAAGAGCCTCCTTTCTTATACTTAAATTTTATACCATCAATTAAAAACACTAACCTAATAACTAAAACCTTCCTTTAAATCCATTTGCCACTTTAGATGCCTGGCAGCATGCACTTCAAATAAACAGTAATAACTTGATAAAATTCACTTACTTTGTAATAAGTTGTTAGTCCAGCTGCTACATATTTAAAATATTTTATTGTACATGTGTCTTCAAAGTGATAGAAAAGCCTATAGGACTCCATTAATGAATAGGCTTCAAGACAGAGATTTTGTCAGTTTTATTTTAAAATATTAAAATTATGTGTTATCATGAAAACACTCCTTTTATACTCTGTTTATTTGAAGCATTGCACGCAACTACAGCCTTGGTAAAGGGGACATACACAAAGTCTAGTCTTGATGAATGTTCCAAATGACCATAGGGAGGGAGGGCATTTAGCACAGTGCATAATCTGCTTTTCTAAAAATGTAGTTCTGATTGGAAAAGTATGGTCCTGACACACATTCTTTAATATAATTTTGTCTGACTTAAAACGATTGTAGTGTTTTTAATCAAAATTGGCACTAACTAGCACCCATTGTTAGTCACGCCAGAAATAGAAGGATTTACAGCCCTTTTTCTCATATATGTAGTTTCTGCACATTGAGGTTGAGTAACATTTGTGGGAAGGGGGTTTTAAGCTTGCACTATTACTGCTCTTGCTGTTCCTTTTATGTCTTAAAGGGTACTGTCAACAAAAATACTTCACTTAATCTAAAACTTTACTTTTTGAAATTCTTTAACACTGATACTGTCCAAGTCCAATCTCTCCTCTTTCATGGGCTCTACACTTAATTTTATAATTGCTTTTGTACATGGTATTTCCTTTCTGGTTATGGTTTGTTTCTATCATAAACTTTAAAATTGTATATAAGATCAGTTACATTCTTAGAATAAGATTGTGTTTCCAAATGCATCGAAGAATGGTTAAATGTTTTGAAAGTAACTGCTGTGTGTTTATTTTTAATAAAGACAGATAAAGGATTTGACAAGGCTACTTTTGAAAACCAAATGTCAGTGATGCGGGGACAGGTATGGCTGATTTTTAAATTGCTTATGACCCATTTTAAAAAAAAGACCATTTAGTGATATATTTAAGATTGTTGCTGTATTTAAGTGGTCTGATTTTTTTCAGATATACTGAAACTAACTGCTGTTAAATTGAAAGAGACTTATGGGTAATTAATATCTCTGAAAAACCTAGCCAAATGGCCATGAAGACTGAACTTAATGTTTCATTCATAGAGGTTGTTCCAATTCATTAGGATAGAAATGAGGCAGCAGGGAAGTTTATATTGATGTTGGTCTTTGTGTTTTGCAGATCAAGAAATTATATTTCTGATGCTATTAATGTAGCATTTCAAACAAACTTGAATAATTCAAAATGAAATCTCAGTAAAAGGGTTTTGTGAACTTTCAACAAAATATAGTGTGCAACATCTATATGTTTTATAAATGTGAGTCTGTTTGTTAAAGAACTCCGCCTAATCAGTAAGAGTTGGGACCACCAGATTTGTTGTGCAGCTTCCTCTTATCCTAACTTAAAGCAAGGTCAGGCTTTAGTTGTGCCAGGAAAATGGGAAGTATTGGGAATGGGACTGTTTTACAGTGGTTCCCAAACTTTTTTTTATACCGTGGACAGGTAAACCCGTTCACAGAATTTTGGTGGACTGGTAACATTTTATTTGCAAATTTGGGTATTTAGTATGCAAATAACAAATATGCAGATGTGTAGATAAAATGTTACTGGTTCACCAAAACCCCTGGCCCCCAAGGCCACTGCAAACAGCCGACTTCAGCCGTGGCATTCACCGCATGGAGGGCAGCTGCTGAAGCTTGCTGTTCGCGGTGGCTCTGGGGGCCAGAGCTGGGGTACACCCGGGACCCTGAGCCCCTCTAGTGCCAACCCTAACCTCTAGAACCCCCCACCCCTCCACTACCCACCAGTGCCAGCCACTGACCTCAGAGTCCCCTGCACCCAACCCCCCATGCCAGTTCCCCATTCCAAATGACTCAGTGCCCCTTAGAGCCCCCCCACCACCACCACACCCCCAGTGCCAGCCTGCTATTTCCAGAACCCCTCACCACCTGACCCCCCAGTGCCAGCCTGCTGTTTCCAGAGCCCCAATGCACCCAACCCTCCCAGAGCTCCCAGTGCCAGGCCCTAGTCCCCAATATTAACCTGTCCCCAGAGCCCCCCCCCCCCCAGTGCCAGCCCTGTCCCCAGAGCCCTCCCATTACTAGCCTTGCCTCCAGAACCTCCCAGTGCCAGCTCCCCACCCTGGATGCCCCACTGCCCCCTACTGTCAGCCCCCCACCCATTACAGCTCCCATTACTAGCCCTGTCCCCAGAGTCCCCCAGTTTTAGCTTCACCCCCAGAGCCCCTCTGTACCAGCCCTCCCCCTCTTAGAGCCCCCCAGCACTAGCCTCACCCCCAAGTCCCCAGTGCCTGTGCTGCCTCCCAGCTGCTAGCTGAGCACTGCTGCGTGGGTCACGGCTGCTCTAAGCCATGCTCTGCGCAGCCCTCCTGCTGTGCAGCAAACTGCTCTTCTGTGTTATGGAGGAGACCCGGTCCCTGCCTGGTGCTGGTTGGCTAAGACGCGGGACAGGACACGCCTCTCCCAACAGCCGCGGCAGGAAGGGATATGTTGGGTGGCGTACTACCGAGGCCCAGCAGCCAGTGGTTTGTGGCCCAGCATCAGTCCACGGACCAGAGGTTAGGACCACTGTTCTATAACAATGAAAGGGAGGAGGGAGGGACGCAATATTGACAATGGCCACTGGGGAAAGCTATATTTCAGAATGATCAGTGGGGGCAACCGCACCACCAAGAGAGTGGTCGGATGAGGCTTGCCATCTTGCCTGTCACCAGACCAGGTAAGGAGCCTCCTTTTCCCAAGCCTTTCTCTCCCTCCACCCTGGTCCTTGGCTAACAGTTTAGCAGTTTCGAGGGTAACAGTTTGCTTGCTTACTAGATCATTGGTTGGGGTCACCAGTGTCGTCAGTCAGGCATTTCCGATGGGTTCCTGACAGGTCTTCTGTTCCATCAATGATGATAAACTTTTGGCTGTTTGCATGCTCCCCTGTTTACTGTGTCAACCATGCACAACCAGTTAATATGACAGACTCCGAAAAAGCCCCCCAAAACCACAAAATCAAATAAGGATCAAAAGCACCAGGCCAGGTTTATTGCCAAGTGAAGTACAGTAATTTTTGTCAGCAAACAAACTCACCGCTGAGTCACTACGCACTTGTACTCAGTGACAATGAAATAGTTCAGTCAGTACTATGAATCCAGTATTGACCCTGCAGCTAAACAAAGATAATTCTTTGGGGTACACTTGCATACTCAGGTACAGACAACTTACACATCACTTCTGACGTATCAGGTTGCAACCCTCTGTTGCCTAGTTATCACCTCTTACCGCACAAAAGGGGGAATTCAGTTACTATTCATCATGCTGTCAATTTCTACCAGGTCCTGAACCTGGGTTGGTATGTATATTATCTGTGGAAAGGCAATTGGCACCAAGGTGTTTCTTAACTAAATGTTCTATTACAAGCCCTCTGAAATGTGCTTACAGCCTGTGCCTAGTACCTGTTAGGTATAAGTGTGTCTATAATATCCCTGTTCTTGCCAGCTTCTGTTAGCAAGCTGCCTCTTGCTCACAGCTTAACTCTGCTTTAGATTAACAGAGTCTTGACCATTGCTGTCTAGGCCTCAGGCCTCATACCTGGCCTGTAATATGTGGGTTTATGTTTCAGTGCCTCCTCTTACTACAGGAGGTTTGGGGTAGAGGGAGAGGAAGGAACATCCTGCCAGATGGGACCCCTCACTTTTGCACCCCCCAATGTTCCCAGCCTCCTGTACCCCCTATATCCTCAACACCTTGTCCTGACTCCTGCACCCCCCACACTGCCAGCCCCCCACCCTGAAGAACTCAGCAATGCTGGGTAAGTCTTCTAGTTTATTAAGAAACTGTATTTAGAGAAACTGGCATACAACGAAATCAGCAATTGCTAAACTGAATTTAAGATTGCAGTTAACTTGAGATAAAGATGAATGCTGAGGAAACATCACCTGGCCATGATGGTGTTTATTTCTCAAAAAACAGTTTTGTGAAATAGCACGTCCTAAGTGTGCGTGAAACCAATAGGAATTCCTTACAATCATTCTTTGTATGTTTACATCTTGGGATTTGCAAATTGAAATGCACTTAATCTTAAAGTATAGAATTCTGTGTAGTTTTATTGAAACGGAATTCTGATCAAAATGCATACTTTTTAATATGATGTTTACATAGTGAATTATTCCAGTTTAGCAGTTTATGTAAATACAGATATATCTACTTTCCAGAATTATACATGAAATATCAAAAGGATAAATCTCTTTCCACCTGTCTTGCACATCTCTGAAGTGCTAGACAATCTACTTCCTTGGCTGGCTTCTCTAGCATGTAACACACAGGTTGTTCTCCTTATGCATCGTTAGTCGGTGGGATCGCTTAGGTGATTATTTTTAATATACAATGATCCTCTGGGAGACCGAAGTCCCATCACCATAACTTCAGAATATTATACTTTATACTATCTGTTTAAGATTTCCAACTTAAAATAGCAACTTCAGTGGAAGTGCTAGGCTGTGTGCTAATTAATGTATGAATTAAACACAGATTTAGTTTGACAGAAAGTATGTCTTATCAACCTTTCTTAGGAGATTTACAAGTTGGGAGGTTAAGTATGTTACATCTATGTAGTTACCTTTAAAATGTGTGAAGCATTTGACTTAGTACTGTACAAATTGTGTTTAAAAAGGGGAAGAGCATTATAAAACCTAGAACACACAATGAATGGATTTAGAACTGGCTCACTGATAGATTTCAAAATAATTGTCATTAGGGAATCATCATTGAATGGAGGTGCTTTTGGGTGGTGGGGTTGGTTTTTTGTTTGTTTGTTTGTTTGTTTGTTTGTTTGTTTGTTTGCAGCAATCAGTGATGGACCCAGTGCGATTCAACATTTTTGTAAATGATCTGAAAGTAAATATTAAGCCACTGGTCATTAAAATTTATGGATGACACAGACTGGAGGAAAAATCCAGAAAAATCTGGATAGCTTGATATAGTGGGCCCAATCAAACAAAATGGTTTCAATACAGCCTAATGCAAAATAGTAGGAATGAGGAATGCAGGCCAAATCTACAGAAAGGGGGGCTGGTATTCTGGAAACCATGATTCTGAAAAGTTTTGGGGGTCATTGTGGATAAACAAGTGAATGTACCTTCCCATGCAGTGCTATTGCAAAAAAGGCTAATGTGATGGTTGGAGGTGTAAGGGGGAAGTGAGTTTTACCCCTATATAAGGCATTGGTGAGCTATAATGAGATATTGTATTCAGTTCTGTAGTCAGCATTTATAAAAGAATTTTGAAAAATTGGAGCTGGAATAGCAAAGAGCCATAACAGTGATTGAAACTTGAGAAAACAGCCTTGTATTGAGACTTAAACAGAACAGATTGAACTCTGTCAACAAGAAAAATTAGATGACTTGATTACGGAGTGTAAATATCTTCATAGGAGGAAGAGAAAGAGTCCCTAAATCCAGCAAAGGAGGACATAATCAATGCCCTTTGCTAGAGTCATAAGAACCAATTATTTGAATTTGAAGCCCATTTTAAATTAGAAATAGTTTATATTTTCTTAACAGTGAGAGTGATTAGTCACTGGAACAAACCACCAAGAGAAGTGATAGATTCTTATCCCTTGATGTCTTTAAATCAAAACTTGGTTGACTTTCTGTTAGAGGGATGAGGCACAATACTGGGATAGCTGGGTTAAGTTTAATTGCCTGTGATATATAGGAGGTCAGATGGGATGATCTAATGGTCCCTTCTAGCCTTAAAATCTTATTAAATTTGATTTCCTTGTGCTCTTGATTTGAGCCTGAAGAATGTAGAAGTAATGAATGTTCATTTTTATGATAGCATTGTTCAGGGTTAATCCGACCCCTTTTCACACAAGTCCCTGGCACTGATACTGCTTTCCTGCTCTCCAAGTCAAGTATAGACCTGGTAAATGAAGTAGCTCTTTCTGGAAAAAAAAAATTCCAGTAAAAGCATATTTCTCAAAATAAACTATTAAGCCTAGATTCTGAAAGAAATTGTGAATGAAGTTTGGTGTACAGCCATATGAAAGTCGCATTCCCTTCTTCACAAAGTTATCACTGGGAAGTATTCAGCAAGCACCAAAATGATTAAAGTGAGTAACCTCTTTATGACATGGAGGTAACTTGCCACTAATAAACAGAAGAGTTCTGCAAAACCTTTAATTTAGAATCAATAATTCTAGAAAGCCTTTTTTAAAAACAGAGATTTAGCTAAGATTTTACTGTTAAATACCATAGTTTCAAGAATTGTTAAACCCTTTTGTACAGTAATTCCTCATTTAATACGTGCCCGCTTAACACGTTTTCACGATAGCACGATTTTTTTTAGGGAACGTTTTCTGAATTACACAACCGTCTCTGGAATAACACGATTTCCCCAGCCAGCCCGTTGCCAGTAGCTGCGCGGGGCTTCCCCCGCCTCCCTGCAAAGTGGTGGAGGGTTCGCCGCTCACTGCGCCGTTCCCTGCTGACTCCCCCTCGCTGGACGCCTTGCCCCCTCTCCTTTGCCCCGGCTTGCAGGCCGGTGGCTGGGTTTCCCCAGCCGGCCCATCGCCGGCGGCTGCGCGGGGCTTCCCCCGCCTCTCTGCAAAGCGGCTGAGGGTTCGCCGCTTGCCGCGCTGTTCCCCAGCAACCCCCCCGTCACCGGATGCAGTCCGGGTCCCGGCAGACCCGTCACAGGGGCATACTCCCAACCCAATCCTCCTCCCCTCTCCTCCTCTTCCCTTCCCCAGAGCCAAACACCTCCTCTCCCTGCTGTAACCCGGTCTCCTTTCTCCCCCAACCTTATGTCCTGGTCCCAACAGACACCACCGCTTGAAACGCAACCCCCACCTTTTCCATTATTTTCAATGGGAAAATTGACCCTGCATAACACGTTTTCACTTAACACGATCATTTTCTGAAACATCTATAGTGTTAAATGAGAAATTACTTATTTCAAGCCATTTTCTGTAGTTACTTCAAGAATTACACCAAAATGTCCGTTGAATCACAGGAGACACAAACTGAGTAGGCCTGGCAGTTACTATCTGCATAAAGAGACATTATTTTCCCTTAAATCATGTATTGTTCAAAGATCCATGTAACTAAAAGTTTAGACACTTCTCTGTGTAAAGGCTATAATATCACTAAAGTTAGTGATCCCCTAAAACTTTCCACCTTACAATTTTTTTCTGTTTCCATTATATTTCAGCGGTGACAAGGGTTCATGAAAGACATTAGGGAGTAACTAGGATAACTGCATTTTGGATGGGTAATTAATTTAGCCTGTAATCATTTGCTTGTGATGTGAGAGAATTATTTCATAGCTAAAATCTTAGCTGGCAGACTTCTAAGCTAAGAGAATGTTGATGGCTCTCCTATGTGTTAAGATATGGATTTCTTTGGAGATATGCTGGACTATGTAGACTTGAAAGCATTTCTATATTAATAGCTCATTCTAGTAGTTCAGAAAGAACTTGCTTTACGAGATATATTTAATACAGCATTTCGTGCATATACTCTCAAGGGAAAAGATTAATGCAGGGCTACTCAACACGTGGGCCACATGCAGCCTGTGGTGTGTGTGTGTTTGCAGCCCACGGTATGGTTTGGGTTTATGTGGGGCTCAACACGTGGCCCGCAGGTGGGATTCTTTGCACATGGCTTCCACTGGGAACACACTCCACAACAACAAGGCATCTCCCAGACAGGGTGAGCATTGAAAGATGAAAGTGGACAGGCTGGCTAGAACAGACAGGTACAGGGTGTCGGCATTTCTAGCCCCCAGGGAGGTGGTGCTAGGAACACCCAGGCATTGTGTGAAAGAAGCTATTTGCATATGTATTTGCATGTATATGCAACCATACTTAAGTTGAGACCCTTGGCATGTGCTGTGACTATCGTTTTGGCCCCCGGGGCTTCCAAAGTTGAGTAGCCCTGGATTAATGGAACATTCAGCTGCTGAATACGATCTCATGTTTTTGAACTGCAAGTAAAATAATGAAATTCTTTTTAGGAGAAAGCTAAGAGCAGCATTTAAACAAACAAGCTGAACAGTGAAATTTTGATGGGGTACCACTTATTTTATTTTGTTTTATTTCTGCAGATACTAAACCTTACTCAGGCATTAAAAGATGGAAGGAGTCCAATTCAGCTAGTACAGATGCCACGCGTGGTTGTGGAGCGAAGTAGTACTGGAAGTCAGGGCCGAATTGTTCATCTGAATAATGCATTCACGCAGACGTTTCATAGCAGGAAACCTTTCTTTTCCTCCTGGTAGCAACATAAGAGGAAAGTGAATGTCTGTGATTTAGTAAGTTACTTTACGTAAAAGGCTCTGCAATAATGTAATTCTGCTATATACTGAGGGCTCTGACTGCCAAAACCTCAAACTTAACTTGAAAATTTAAAGATTTAAGAATTGTATTTTGAATGTAATCAAAGTTTACAATTTTTGTGTCAAAATTGTGAATCCTATGTCAGGGAATGAGAGGAATTTGTCTATACTGTATTTTTATAGGCTGAATTCATACTATAAGGGAAAACTTAAAGTTTACATATGCTAAAAGACTACTTTTGAATACAACATAGAAAAAGTAATTATTGTTGGATATAAATGTGAAAACATATAGTTATAAACATCCTTTTTATATATGCTTTAAAAAGGAAGCACAGCATGTTATCTTTTTCTTTCTTAAAAAATTCTATTCAGTGTTACTGCTTAGTGCTTACAGATGTCATAAGTTATTCCATAGGTTTTCATAGCCTAGTGAGCTGGAAAATATTAAAATAAAATGGTCATGCATTTAAAAAGTGCATTAATTGCAATTTTTGAAACTTGAAAAATATTCCAAAGGTTTTTTGCATTGGGGACCAAAAAAGTACATCTTAATATAATCAGAATTAGGGCAGATTTTTGCCCTCACACGTGCATAATTCATTTGTCCTCAGTGGGAGATATGTGCATAAAACTGGGTGAAATTTGGTCTTTAAAAGGTTAAAGATCATTTGCATATTTAAGTAACTTATGGAAAATTGTCCATGACATGTTACTCTAGAGGTAGCATTGACGTACTTCTATAATTCCATCATGACAACAGACTACTGCATAGTTTTGTTTAGAATTGAAGGGATGATTGCTAACACTATGTATGTCCCTTTGAATGGAATATATTAACTGACACCAAAGTAGTTCCTACCATTGTTGATTGATAAAAACACTGGAGTGTTCATTGTTGAGCCACCCCATTTGCAACATTTCAACCTAAACACTCCATTATTTCTGTGGACCAGCAAAAGCAGAAAATAGATTACAATATGTAGAGTATGGCACACACTGTCATTGGATTCCTTGCAACCCTGTGCTTGTCTGCCACTTAATTTTTTATTTTGAAGTTACACAGCTTTTTAAAAAAAATAGACTCATCTTCCACATCTGTGGCTTATGTAATACAGTAGATGATTTTTATGTCACTGGTGTCCTTGAAGGTTAGGACAAGGAGTAGAGGAAAAAAACTTAGTTACAAATATTATTGCTTTTAGGAAGCCTATGGTTTTCAAGTATTTCAGACTTTGCTGTATTTTATAATCCCAAGCAATATTATTAATTCAACAAAATCCTTGTGTACTGTTTTATATAATTTTGGAGTGATGTACATATGGTAGCATGTCCGAAATTCACTTGATTTACTAAAATGTCTAAGCCTTAAATGTATAACTTACTGGACTGTGGGCTTTCAATAAGATTGAGGAAGCCACTTTTATAAGGTTCAAAGGCTTCAGTTTTTATCTGAACAATTTCTTAAATTTTAAAGTATATTTAAGATATTGGGCATACATTCTTAAAACAATAAATGCCAGTCTGACATGGACAATTTTTTGCTTCATGTGTCTTATTTCTTAAGCAGGAAGAGGACCTTAATTGAATCGTATGTAAAGTCTGCATCCAAACCACTTTCCATATACAAAATGTTTATGCTTGTAGATTATTAGAAATTTTCAAAATTACACATAACAGGAAAGAGGACAACAAAAACACTTGTAGTGTCATTAGTACTAAATTAGCAAACTTGCATTTGTTGCTAATGAGCAATTGGATATATTAGATAGTAACTTTATTTTTGTGCTTTTCTGTGTTAAGGTTAAACAAGTTTGTACATGCAATGAGTGCATGTTGTAATGCTCTCAGGTGTAGTGAGCATCTAGCTGGATTTAATGCCACAAGTGTGCTATGTGCTTTACTGGCATAAAGGCCAAATCCCTACCCTGAAAAGCTTAGTGCAAGTGGACAACTTACAGACAGAGAAGTGGAAGCGAGAGTATAACAATTTTTTGTTTTCAAATTTCCATTTCTTTTAACACGAGCCTTTAGTCCTTTGTTCCTTCTCATTTTAGTAAACTGATGTCAAGTACTCTGTATATAAAATTGGCAACATCTTAAGTTTATTATTGTACTCAAAACTGTGCAGTGGTGGAAAAAGTACTCAGTTACTTGAGTAAAAGTACAAAAGTTTAGCTACAGTCCACAACTCAGACCCCTCCAACGCATTATACACAATCTACACAACCCATCTTGGAAAATGATCCCTCATTCTGAGGCCTTAGGAGAAAAACCTATTCTTGCTTACAGACAACCCCCTAACCTGAAACGCATTCTTTCTGATAACCATGCCACACAACCACATCATAAGCCTCCAGGAATTCAGCCCTGCAACCAAAAAAGATGCCAACTCTGCCCACATATCTACACTGACGAATTCATCACTGGAGCAAACAACATAAGCCACAAAATCAAAGGGTCATTTAACTGCACATCTAGTAATTTGATCTATGCCATCAAATGCCAGAAGTGCCCCCACTGCTATATATATTGGACAAACTGGACAGTCTCTGCGGGAAAGAATCAATGAACACAAATCGGATATACGTAAAGGAAACACACAAAAGCCAGCTGGTGAACATTTCTGCTTACCTAACCATACTTTAACAGACCTGCAGGTGTCTGTCTTGTCACAGGCCAGCTCCACAAGCCAAATACATAGGGAAGGATTAGAATCTCACTTGATCCACAAATTCAATTCACATGCTAATGGACTCAATCATGATATGGGCTGGCTAGGACACTACCTACTTCATAACCACTGAAGGTGCTAACAGCTCTGTAAAGTATCTCCAGATACTTAATGATGCTCTGTCTCACACCCCCCTTCCTTTTTTTCTTTTTCTCCCCCCTCTCCTTCCCCTCTCCTATTTATTTCAAATTTCCATATCCCCTACTCATAACTCCGGTCATCTGAAGAAGTGGGCTGTGCCCACGAAAGCTCATGATACCATCTACATGTTTTGTTAATCTATAAAGTGCTACCAGACCATTTGTTGTTTTCTTCTGGAAAAGAAAACTACTTGAGCAAAAGTATTGCATCTTAATTGTACTCAAGTAGCCATCCTGTGGAAATCTATGCCACATCCTGTGGAAAGAACTCTTTCACAAAAAGGCATGTGTATTTGGGGCAGAGGGAGCTCTTGTGGAAGAAGAGGAAAAAGCACAGGTGCCTTGGTGGCCATTCCATCCATAGCAATCACAGCTTAAATGCGATATAGCACCCATTCAGTCTGGATGCTCTCTTTCGAAAAAGCAGATCGCTTTTTCAATGCACTTTTGCAGTGTGGATACTCTCTTTCAGACGAATTTTTTTTGGACGATCTCTTCTGGAAAAGCTTCTTCTGAAAGAAGCCTGTAGTCTAGATGTAGCTTAAGTGATCTGTCCTGGAAACACTGAAGCCCAATCCAGGAGATTGATATAAGAATAGGTATTCTGAAAATGTTTACATTATTTAGTTATTTCGTAAATATGTAACTATCTAAATTAATAGTAAGCACCACTAAGAAGAAAACAGTGAGTTCTGTTTCTAAAATTGTTCCACAAGTTATTAAAACAAACAAAAACAAGCACTGCAGTTGTTTCCCCTTCGGTTAAGTGTCTCAATAGAAACTCATTTCGCCGCTCCTCTTGTTGCCACTTGTCTCCTGCAAGTGAATAGTAAGGAACAAACAGGAATTCCTCTTGGCTGAATTTATAATACTGTGAGTAATATGTTTGTGAAAATAACAAGTGCAGGCAGCTAATTATATTCTTTTAAAAACATAGGTGTTTATATTTACCTGATTATTTCCCTTTCAGTGTTCTGTACCCATATGTTGTCCAAGATAGCATGTACTTGGCATACTTACTGCCTCTGCACAACAAAGAAAACCCCATAGCTGCCCTGCACCAGCTAACTCTCAGGCTGTCTCTACATTGGCGCAATCTTGCGCAAAATCAACACTGGTCGTGAGTTCTTGCGCAAGAACACTGAGGTTCTAATGTATGAAATCAGTGCTTCTTGCGCAAGAACTATGATGCTCCCGCTCAGGAATAAGCCCTCTTGCGCAAGAGGCCAGTGTAGACAGGCAACATGAATTTCTTGCGCAAGAAAGCCCTATGGTTAAAATGGCCATCACAGCTTTCTTGCGCAAGAGAGCATCTACACTGGCATGGATGCTCTTGCGCAGAAGCACATCTCTTGCGCAAAGGCACATGCCAGTGTAGACGCTCTCTTCTGGAAGAGTTTTTGCACAAGAACTCTTCCACAAAAGAGTTGTTGCACAAAATCATGCCAGTGTAGACGTAGCCTCAGACTTACAGGCTTGGGCTGTAGAGCTGTTCCACTGATATAGAGATTTCCAGGCTCAGACTGAAACAGATTCTAAGACCCCACAATGTCCAAAAGTATTCAAGTCTACACAGCAATGAAACAGCCCCAAAGCCTGAGTGCCAGGAGCCTGAGTGCACTGGCATTATTCTTCTTTGCTGTGTAGATTTATACTTAATTACCAAGGAAGAGAGTAAGATTATCCACATGCCTTTTTTTGATGCTGTTTTAGTAGACAGTGACTCTCTTCAAATTTCTGCATTGTGTAATACTTGAGAGAGAGCAGATGTCTTGTGGACTCACAAGCACTTCACTTTTATCATGGGGCGATACATCTGTCACCCACTAGTTTAGAATCAGTACTAAGAAGAAATAGTCTGTCAGCAGAGCATTCTGTGATTGTTGATTTCTGTGTGTTTGTCTTCCAGTTGATAGTCTCCATCTGGCAGTAGAGACACCAGCTGGATTCTCTTATCCATGTTTAAAAACAAAGGTCATACAGCCTAAATTCTGCTCTATTTGACATCTGTGCAACTCAGTTATTCAATGGAGTTGTATAAATGTACCTGATGAGCACTCACTTGACCATTTTGATTGAGAAAAATTGAATGAAGTTCATTCACTCTCACCTGTGTTTGATTTTGTAGGAAAAATAAGCATCCCCAGGAGCAAAAATGTGTGAGACTGAAGTTAGAAAACAACTTTTGTGTATAAGGATCAGCTGAGCAAGTAAACTTTCCCAGGGGAGAAGTCATATTTCAAACTAGGCCCACCTGTGCAAAACTATCCTGTCTAAGTCAGTGTGCATGCAAAACGTACTTGAAAGGGTAACTTTTTAAACAGTACAAACAATATGCAAATATGGATGCAGTACTCAAAGAACAGCACTAGAGCAAAAACTCTGATAAAGCCTTTTACAATACAGTTCCAGTTAAACTAGTTCCTGTTGCAGTCATAGGCTTCCCCTATACCACACCTATGTTTGAAAAGCCTGATTTGACTGGGGTAAAGGAAGAGAAGTGTGAGGTGAGAACCAAGGGGCAGCTCTTGTACAACAACAAAACCGAGGACCAGCTGGACTCTTATCAGGCAGCCCTGCCCTATGATCTAGGGCTAGATTTGAGGCATCCCACCTGTGGTGGAAGGGGCCAGGCCTGGAGGCTCCCTGAGTTGCCTTTCCCTGCCTCCAGCAAGGAGGTCATGTTTTTTAAAGACTTGCAAGATTAAGAAGCTTCAGGGAGTAGCAGTCTGTACAGGATAAACTGAAAAAACAACAAATGTTCTCGTAGCACTTTACAGACTAACAAAACCTGTAGATGGTATCATGAGCTTGTTGTGGGCACAGCCCACTTCTTCAGATTAAGTTTTCAAAATGGGGTCTGGGGCCGAGGGGGGAGGGAGAGAAGAAAGGGAGGGGACGGAAGTGGGCAAAACGCTCAAATTGTCTTTCACCTAAGGCTGCAAATCCCACGTGCTACCCACCGGCGGTGGGCGCTCCTCCGGCCGCTGGATGGCGCTGCAGTCGTCACACGCAGCGTGGGGTTTGCGTGGGTTCTCTTGTCCCTGGGAGATCGCCAACAGCTGTGCACGCGAAGGCTGTCGGGACGGTGGCAGGGTAGCCGGCAGCGGGAGCCACGGCCTGTGGTTGACATGGAGGATGCAGCGGCGGTGGCAGCTGAGAGGAGCCCGGGCGTAGCGGTGCTGCTGGGGCAGGAGGCCGGCCGCCCCGCTCCTTGCTGCCCACACGGTGAGGCGTGGGTAGCGCTGAGCCCGGCCGGCGGGAGGGGGGGGCTGGTTGGAGGGCAAGGGGGGAGGAGAAGGAAAGGAAAGGGGGGGGGGAGCTCCCTCGGGGAGGAAAGGAAACGGCCTGGGGGCCGGTTGCAGGGGAGCAGAGGGCAGCCCAGACTGATGGGCAGAGAGACTAGGGGCTGACTGGAGCGGAGCAGAGTGGAGCTGCAGGCAGCACGAGTGAGGATGAGGCTGTTTTGAGTTTTCTTTTGGCAGATTTTTGGCTTTTGTTTTTTGTGCAGTGTTTTCTCTCCTCCACCACATTATTCCTTTGCACGTGTGGTTAGCAGAGTTAGGGCATCTGCTGGGATTTGATAACTGAAGTCTGATTTGTGGCAAATGTTGTGTATTTAAATAGAGTGCTTTTTCTATGCTTCACATTAACGATTCTGTGTATTAGTATGCTCTGAAGTTGCTGTAGTTTTTTACAGTATGTTCTTCACATGGAAAAAGTCCAGATGAGCCCTGTAGTATGAGAAATTCTTCAGTTTGGGCTACTCTTCAAGTGCAACATACTTATGTTGTTTATACTCTTGAAAAAGTTATCCTTTAAACTGCCCTTTTCATGCTCATTGACTTACGCATATGGATAGGATGTTTTTTCCCCACAATATTTTAAAATATACACTCCCCCTCCAACTCCTAATTCAAATATTAGGCCCATATATAGAGGGTTTTGTATTAATTGCATTAAAACAGGAAAAAAGTGGAGATGCATGGGAAGACAGAATTTCTCTTGAGTTATTTGCAGCACTAGTACCTGAAATGCATAAATAAATGACTTTTAAATAGACTCATGATCAAATAAAAGCACAAAGGTTTATGTCAAATACACTCTGTGCATTTGCTTCAATGTCTAGTCATTGCAATTAATTCATGTGCTTTTATTACTGTGTCTGATTATCCAGCATGTATTTCTGGGCAGAGAACAAGCACAAGACATTTCAGGTCAAAAGATTTCAGGAGAAAGTTTACAGATGCTGGAAATATGGCCTTAAAATGAAAGTGGGATTTCTGCCATAAATATATCTAGTGTTGTAGCAAAGGGCATTTTTTTTATTTGAATGTACTGATCTCAGCCCATTTCTCTTTTAGGTCCCACACTTCTATTTGTAAAGATTAGCCAAGGTAAAGAAGACGGAAGAAGATTTTATGCTTGTTCAGCATGTAGAGATAGAAAAGACTGTAATTTTTTTCAATGGGAAAATGAGAAGGTAAGAAAATACTATTTAAGATATGGCAAATATTTTATTTCTTTTGATATTGGAACTCAAGATTTCCTTTAGAGAAGCAATATTTACTATTTCTAAAGTGGTGCAAACTGTTAGACAGAGAATGGGCTAAATGATAAAATACCCCTGCAGTTCTGGGGATACAGTTTCAAATAGGATTTGCTTTCAAAGGACTATAGCTGAGGTTAAATGTCACTCTATACGAATATTACAAAACACAACACAGTTTGTTGCATCCTTTCCTGTTTTGTATGTCTGCTCAGTCAATTTAAAAAGAATTTTAACTCAGGATTGATGAGTGCTGGTGGGCTCAGAGGAGATAGATAGCTTAAAACTCACTTCTTGGGGGTGGGGGAGAGGGATGATATTGGCATAGAAGTTTAATAATCAGATTCTTACACTTTAGTCTGCTATTGAAAACCAGCTGTTTTGAAGTGATGAACAGTTGTCTGTCTTGAAAATTGTGTGTGATGGGTTGTGTTGAGTGACATGATGTTGCCTGTGGATAGATATGTCAAGACAGAAATTATACATATTTTATAAACCCACTATTACAGGATTCTTGGTTCCCAGTCCATTAAACTTTACTGCCTTCCATTGTGTCCTTTAAGTAAACTAGTATTGTGACTTCTTTGTCACTGTTCTGCAGCTACATTAAAAAGGTTAAATAAAATATGACAGGAACTGTGAATTTCTCATAGGAATAAAATAAAGATTTTTAAATACTTGGGAAGGGCCAGTCATATCTTCAGGACAGTTAGAGGACTTCGATCCCCATCTGTTGAAGTCAATAGCTAACTTCCCATCGTCCTCAGTGGCAGGACCAGGTTTACAGGGATTAGCATCTCAATTAGACTGCGTTATCCTTTAGCAGTGAACGTTTTCAATTTTCTTCTCCTGGTTTTCTTTATTGTAGAAGCATGAAGAGAATGGACTTTTATCACTTCATAGGATATTTGAATTCTTTCAGGAAATCATCTTTTCAGAATGTCAGATGCTGCCATGATCTCTCCAGGCATTGTGGGAATTCTTCTGAGTGGTTGGATCTCTTGCAGAAACAGTCAGGTGCTGAAGAGGAAATGTGAAGTCTTCTAGGAATCCATATTTTGTTCAACAGAGATGTGTGAAATTTTCATATGGCATAGTTAGGTTCATAGCTCTTCTTTTGCATTTTTTTATATTTACAGGTGTCAGAAGCTAGACTTTTGGCACGTGAAGAAGTTAATAGACATCATCAACCCTCTTTGTCACACAGACAGAACATGGAAAGGTATTGTTACTATGTGAATTTGCATTAGTAAATTTGTCCATGTTAGTTTAGGTACATCAGCTGTGCTAATTATCCCTCCATTATGCTAATTAAAAATATGAACATTACAGACAGGATTTTGGATAATATGTACCAGTCAACTATGAAGACAAATTATATGAAATGTTTCCTTAAAATATGATCTCGTCCAGGCAAGGATTGTATCTTTATATGAGTGGGCATTGCCTACCAGATTGTGGGCACTAAGGTAATAAATAGGTCAGCAGTAGCAGGAGTTCAAATTGAGTGGTGTAGTTAGTTGAGCAAATTGGTCTTCGTTCTTATATTTTCTAAGTTAGCTTGATAGCACAACCCAAAGGAAATGCACGCTGCCAAATATTTTATAAAGGTCTTGCTTGTCATCCTACTGCGGAGTTTTTGGAAGAAGTTTTTGCCCCAGTCGGAGGGTATTGCTGACTTGTAACTGACTCTTCAAACACAGTGTTGCTGCTACAAGTCAGATGATTAGGGTTGCCAGGTGTCCGGTTTTCTATCAGTCCGGTATTTGCACCGTCTGTCTGGTAGAAAAATTCAGAAAATACCGGACATGTGCAATGTCCGGTATTTTCTGAATTCCCAGCTGGGCGCCAGACGGAAGCCTGGCAGGGGCGGGGGAGTGACTGGAAGGCAGGGCCACGATTGGTGCTAGGAGCCTGTGGGTGTGTGCAAAAGCCGGGGGGGGGGGGGGGAAGGGGAGGCTGGGACTCCCCCTGCCTGGCTTCTGCACATGACTAGAGGCTCCCAGCACCAATTGCGGCCCCGCCTTTCAGCTGGGAGTCTCTGGCTGCTTGCGGGAGCCTCTGGCTGCTTGCAGAAGCCAGGCGGGGGGAGTGGCTGCCAGCCACTCGCCCTGCCCGGCTTCTACTAGCAAGTCAAGGTAGTGCCTGCCGGGGGCGTGGCCCCTTGTACTCCAGCTGCGGTCAGTGGCTGCACCCTTCCCCCCGCCACCAGCTCCGCTTCCCGCCTCCCTTCCTCTGGGCCCCCCCTCCTCCCGTCCAGCCCTGTGGCCCCCGACCCTCCCCAGCTCTGCTTCCCTGCCCCCCTTCCTCCCAGCCCCTGTTCCTACTGGCCAGCCCCACGGGGGCCCCCCCCCAGCTCTGCTTCCTGTCCGTCCCCCCCCTTCCTCCCGGCTAGCCCCGCGGCCCCGGACCTCCCCCCCCCCCACCTCTGCTTCCCGCCCCGCCCCCTTCCCGGCTGGTCCCTCTCCCTTCCTCCTGCCCCCTGCCCATGATCAAGTGTGTCCCGATTTTTTGGCAGGGTCTACCTGGTAACCCTACAGATGGTCCCAATGCCTTCAGTTACTCAGATCATTTGAACCATTACTACTAAAATCACAATCTTCTACTATTTGAGTTAAAGGAGTCGCTCTTTAGCTGGAAGCAAAAATTGGCACTTCTCACCAGAAGCTGGTCTACATAGAGATTTGCAACACACTTAACCCTCATGCTGCACTCTTCTCTTGTCAAATGAGGCTTTTCCCAAGCATGCTGCTGAACATTTTTTTTCTTAACCATTGATTGAGGTGCAGAACCTTTGAAATAGTGCTAATACAGTATGTTGTTTACGCTTTTATAAAATACCTGGAATAATTTCATGCCTTAATTCAGTGGTTCGGTTTTGTAAAATTGGTTCCTTGTTTTATTTTGTATTTCAAGGTATAAAGAATTTGTTCTGTTGCCGTTATCAAAAAGGAAGTTTTGTCAAGAATGCCAGCAGTTGCTATTGCCAATGGAGTGGGACAAACACTCTGACCATCAAGTACTTCATGATCTCTCTGTTGCCCATTTACAAAGGCCCAGTCAACTTTTGTGTCCACTGGAGAATAAGAAGACAAATGCGCAGTATCTGTTTGCAGATAGAAGTTGTCAGTTTTTGCTGGACCTTATCATTGCATTAGGATTCAGAAGAGTGCTCTGTGTTGGCACACCAAGGTATGTTAGTGACCATCAATATATCTTGCAAGAAATGCGTTATTTTGCTTAGTCTTTTTACTTACATGATTCAGTGTAAGTGAAGGGTTCTCTCCCTCAGAGTGTGACATTAAAATGCCTTCATGACCTCTGGTTTAAGGTATTTGGTATTTTCAGAGCAGTTCATGAAGTCTTTTTGATATTAGGAAGATGCAGATAGAGAAGTCCTTATAAATATTATAGTGAAGCACCGGCAGCCATCTTTCATTAGAAAGTAGGGTTTTGCTGTCTTTTCTGGTAGTGGCACTGAAGTGCACTGGATTTCCCCGTCTCTCAAAAAAGCCCCTTTTTTTTATTTTTTTGTTTTTTAAAAAATGTTAGAATTAAAAATTCATCTGATAGGTTCCACAATATCCACTGCTTTATTATCGCTGATACTGAGTCTCAGTTAATGAGATGCTTCTTTCTAATTTCAAATATTAGTGAAATTGAAAGATAGATTACACTGAAATCTCCCAAATTACATAATTTCATCTGAAAAATAAGTTGTTTTCTGTAGAAAATTATTAGTGATTGTTTTCCAAAGCACTCATGATATATATTAAGCAGCTTTGCTTTAATTACTTTAGGCTTCATGAGTTGATCAGATTAAAAGCGTCACAAGAACAGGAGTCCGATGTTAAAAGCCTTCTGCTAGATATTGATTTCAGGTAGGTTTTGCTATGTGTCTGTATGGGGAACGTAGGCAAACTTTTTTTTCTGTGTGGTTTATTAATTTTTAATTTTGTGCTCTTTTTAACTCGGGGCCAGGACCCATGAAGTATATTTGTTTTTCAGTTAGTTCAGTGTTTGGCCAGTATAAGTAAGTACTTTTCCTCTGCACTCAGCCTGCCAAGATTACTGCTGAATTATGAGTTATGGCCTCGTGCTCACAAGTTTTCATCCTAAATCTTCTTATTAACATGTAGAAATTTATTTATATGTATTATGTTACATTCAAAACTTACTTTACAGGTATTCACAGTTTTATACAGAGGACGAGTTCTGCCACTATAATATGTTTAACCATTATTTCTTTGGTGGAAAGGTAAGGGCCAATCAAATTCCCTGAACATTTTTTTCAAAGCTACGTATATTGTTCATGTAGAACTTTGTCCAAATTATTCATGTGGTCAAAAATATTATAAAATAGTTGCCATAATGTCATGACCAGCATACTCTACTTTATGTCAAAGAATAGTAGTATCTCATTATATAGAAACATACCCTGCCTATTTTAATTAGTACTATTTAAATATTTGTAGTTACTTTTTCTTTAAATACTTATTTTGTGTTAAAGAGAAATAGTTCGTTAGTACAGGTTATTTTCTTACATAAGCAAAGAAAGGACAATATAAAGGAATGCAACATAGTTAAGAATATGCTGGATTAGAACAGTGGTCCAGCACCTTGTCTTGACAGTGGCCGGAACCAGATGTTTCAGAGGAAGGTGCAAGAAATTTTGTAATGGACAAGAGTCCATCCACAGGAAAAGTTCTTCCTTAACCTCCCCATATAATTAGTAGTTTACACTTTGTTACTGGTGTACTCAGTGATCAAAGTTCAGCTGTACCTTATCTTTCTGTTTGTACTTGTTCTAGCTCTGAGAAGTGACTGTAAAAACAGCCACACCCTTCTCAGCAGGTTATTCCCTTTGGATCTTTAGAGAGCTATCTGCTGACTACTGCTTTTTTATTCCTGTTAGTCTTGCAGATCTAACACAGTGCAGAGGGAACAAGCTTCCTACTTATGAATCTCTAATAGAAAAGATTTATTAAAGCCCTGCTGAAGACAGTGGGGTTACATTGGTCCATTGAGAGCAGGATTTAATACAGATGTGCAAGATTAAAATATCTCAGCTTGGCTCTCTGAAATGAAGACAAATACGTAGTGTTTACAAAGTTAGAAAAACATCTTTTTACTGGTATACTAAGCACTTTTGGTCTGGAAATCATTGAAAAGAAACATGCAACCCTACCATGTCTTATTTATGGTCACTTTCAGGAGTAGAACCATACTGTAGTAGAGGGATGGGAAAATACCAGCCGTTGGGCCGGATCCTGTCCCCCAGGGTTAGCCCCTGGTGGGCCGCTGCCACTAACTGTACTTGTGTGTCTGCAGTTATGGGCAATTTAAGCTCCCATTGGCTGCAGGTTACTGTTCCTGGTCAATGGGAGCTGTGAGAAGTGGTGTCCCAGTCTGTGCTGTTTTTGGTAACTCCCATTGGCTGGAAATGGCAATCTACAGCCAATGGAAGCTAGTATCGCCTGTACTATGGAGGCGCAGGTAAATATAGCGGCTACCCACCAGGGGCTAATCCTGAGGAACCATCGCCATTTTATTGCCCGCCTCTGCTGTAATATAATCCATAAATTTGAAATGGATGAAGATATTCTCGGAAACAAAGTAATTGTACATAATACAATTTTGTTTGTCTCTTTTGATACCGTTGTTACAGTAGCTACCAACTTATAACAACATCTACAGAAGCACCTTTTAGTTTTGTTTCACCTAAGTTTCATGTTTTTGCATCATGAACCATAGCTTTTAACATTGATTCAAAAATAATAAATAAAAAAAATCTAAAATTCAAAAATGAAACTAGCTATTTGAGGTTTCTTGCCCATAATAAATTTTCCTTGCTTTATTGGTTCAAATCCAATTCTTTTCTATTCTAGTAGTACTGTGGCTTTTTTTTAAAAAAGAAAAGTGAATTTAAAGGATAATTATACCCCATTGTAGTTTATTTTTTTTAATTTGTGGGAAGTCTTTAAAATGATTAGCATTATAAACATGTATGCATAGTAGTATAATCATTTTAAAGTTATAGAAACAGTGCATTTTTAATAAAAGTTGTAACAAGAATTCCCTTCTCTCCGCCCCCCAGACAGAGTTGAACATGGTCCATAGGGAAAGGAACAGTACATGATAGTTTGGGATGGTAGTACTATTCTTATTACTCTAGATTTGAAGGACTTATCAGTGAAAATCTAGCTCCAGAATGGGATATTGGTTCCTGAAAATAATAGATTTGGTAAGGAGTTGGAATGTACTGGTGATTTTTATCCTAATTTCTACAGGGATGGCAATTCTCCATCTGCCTTCATAATTTGTACTAATTGCTGGCCAAAGGAAAAAAGCAGATATTGAATGGGCATTGAGACTGAGCTGCTCTTTCTCTCCTAGTGGCCTCCATCTCTCCAGGTCAGGGTTAGGACCCAATAATAAGGGCAGTGTTTGGGACGCTTAAACTGTTGCTGTCCTTAATATATCTGCCTTTAATATATCTGGCATGAAAAATAAAGTACTCACTTTCAGTGCTCTCAATCTAAAAGTTTCCATAAACACTAAATTCATAAAAAAATTAAGTTAATATACATTTGTAGGCTTCTAAAATAAACTGCAAATTACTAAAAAATATAAATGGCCAATGCTGTCATTTAATCTTGCTGAGTTCTTTTTTCTGGGAAGGTAACTTGTATCTTTTGTAGGCTGCACATGAAATCTGTAGAAAATTCTTGCATCAAGAGAAAGGTGAAGGAGTCATATTAGTGACTGATCCCCCCTTTGGAGGTTTGGTGGAGCCCTTGGCTTTTAGTTTTAAAAAGCTAATTGCAGCATGGAGAGAGGTACAAGAGGAAGGTATGTATTGCAAGCAAATAAGATGGAGTTGATAACTTTTTAAACCAGTAATTTATTATTACAGGTTGATACTGTACCTTACTCTTGAGTGGATGCACACAAATTTTGTAGAATCATAGAACTGGAAGGGACCGTGAGAGGTCATGAAGTCTCGTCCCCTGCCCTCATGGCAGGGCCAAGCACCATTTATACTGGGTGGGGAACCTTTTTGGGGTTGGGGAATGATGACCCATGTCAAAAGTCAGTTGGGGGCTGCACATAAATGAGGAGTAGAAAAGAAAAAAAACAACCCCAAAACCCTCACGGAGGTGGCCCCTGACTGAGAGAGGGAAAAAAACATTCTTCCTATTCCTCTTGCACACTAGAGCCTTGGGCGGGGCTGGCTAGTAGATTTTGTATGCTCCAGCCCTACAAGGGGCAAGCTGGAGCAGCAGTGTGGGCTTCCCAATGCTGGAGGGAGCCCTGAGCCTCGGTAGTTGGATCCAGGCAAGCCAGGGTCTGTATCTGGCCTCTGGGTCTTAAGTTCTCCACCCCTGATCTAGAGCATACCTATGGCTATCTAACCTGCTCTTAAATATCTCCAGTGATGAAGATTCCACAGCCTTTGTAGGCAATTTATTCCTGTATTTAACCACCCTGACAGGAAGTTTTTCCTGATGTCCAACCTAAAACTCTTTTGCTGCAATTTAAATCCATTGCTCCTTGACCTATCATCAGATCAAGGAGAACAATTTTACTACTTCCTCCTTGTAACACCCTTCTAGGTACTTGTAATTTGTATTTTAGTTTCTAAACATATAAGACCAATTCGCTAAATTAAATGTATGTTTTAACTAATGGTTGAGGTGCTCTTCAAAAAATATGACTAATAATCTCCTGACATTGAAACAAATCACTGTTTTTATACAGTTTCATTTTCTTTTTTTAATTTCTTCTATATTTGTTTTGTGAATAAGATACTAAACCTATGTCACTTTCATCTGTCCTTGGTGATTGTCTGAAGCTAACTATCCTGGGGAATTTACTGATGGAAGCTGAACATAACCATAGCATTCTGAAAAAAAACTTAGAAAATAACAGTGGTCCTGGAGCACCTTAGAGACTAACAAAAATATATAAATAGTGTCAGGAGCTTTCATGGGCATAACCCACTTTTTCAGATGACAAATATGGAGCAAGGGGCGCAGAGATTGGTTAACATAAGAACAGCCATACTGGGTCAGACCACTGATCCATCTAGCCCAGTATCCTGTCTGCCAACAGTGGCCAATACCAGATGCCCCAGAGGAAGAGAATAGAACAGGTAATTCTCATGTTATCCCTCCCTGTCCCCCGTTTCCAGACAAACAGAGGCTAGAGACACCATTCCTACCTGTCCTGGCTAATAGCCATTGATGGACCTAACCTCCCTGTCCCCCATTTCCAGACAGAGGTGAGAGATACCATTCCTACCTATTCTGGCCAATAGCCATTGATGGACCTAACCTCCATGAATCTATCTAGCTCATTTTTTGAACCCTGTTAAAGTCCAAGTCTTCACAACATCCTCTGGCAAGGAGTTCCAAAAGTTGTTTTAAACCTGCTGCCTATTAATTTAATTTGGTGACCCTTAGTTCTTATATTGTGGGAATAAGTAAATAACTTTTCCTTATTCATGAGTGGTGTGGAAGAAATGATTTTATAGACCTCTACCATATCCCCCTTTCGTCTCCTCTTTTCTAAGCTGAAAAGTCCCAGTCTTTTTAATCTCTCTTCATATGGTTCCCGTTCCAAACCACGAATAATTTTTGTTGCCCTTTTCTGAACCTTTTCCAATGCCAATATATCTTTGAGATAAGGCGACCACATCTGCATGCAGTATTCAAGATGTGGGCATACCATGGTTTTCTACAGAGACAATAAGATATTTTCTGTTTTGTGTTCTATTCCTTTTTTAATTATTCCTAACATTCTATTTGCTTTTTTGACTGTTGTTGCACACTGAGTGAATGTTTTCAGAGAACTGTCCACAATGACTCCAAGATCTCTCTCTTGAGTAGTTGTAGTCAAATTAGTCTCCATCATATTGTATGTATAGTTGGGATTATTTTTTCCAATGTACGTTACTTTACATTTATTGACATTAAAACTTCATTTGCTGTTTTATTGCCCAGTCATTTAGTTTGGTGAGATCTTTTTGAAGCTTTGCCCAGTCTGTTTTGGGTCTTAGCTATCTTGAGCAGTTTGGTATCCTCTGCAAATTTTGCCACCTCACTGTTTATTCCTTTCTCTAGATCAGGTGCGGGCAATAATTTTTTGCCGGGGGCCCCTTCAGAAATTTCTGAAGTGGCCCCTTCAGAAATTTCTGAAGTGGCTCTGGGCCATACCAGAAGGGGCGGGGCCTCGAGCGGAAGGGGCAGCACTGGGATACTTCCAGGTTCCCCATCCCCAGACCAATCATGGTCTGGGAGTGGGAGAGTGTCTTTGCCTGCCCGCCCCTACTTCCGCTTAGGTGCCCGTGCCCCTGGCTGAAGGAGACTTCCCGTGCTCCCCCACTCCCAGGCCAATTAGGACCTGGGGGCGGGGGAGCATGCAAAGTTTCCTCCACTCTGTCCCCGCCCTGCACGGCGCTTAAAAGCACCATGTGCTTCTGGCACTTCTAAGTGCTGCGTGCTCCTCACAGGGCAGGGCCAGGGTGGAGGAAACTGCATGCTCCCCTGCCCCCGAGCCCTGATTGGCCTGGGGGTGGGGGAGTGCACGAAGCCTCCTCCAGTTCTGTCAGGAGCACCTGGCACTTCCATGCACCACATGCTCCTGGCAGGGTGGAGGAAACTTTGTGTGCCTCTCCAGGTCCTAATTGGCCTGGGGGCAAGGAAGTGGCAGGGCCTCCATGAGCTGGATCCACCCACTTGGTGGGCCAGATCTGGCCCGCCGAGGCCCTTTTGCTCACCCCTGCTCTAGATCAGTTATAAATAAGTTGAATAGGATTGGTCCCAGGACAGATCCTTGGCTGACCCCAATAGTTACCTCTCTCCACTGTGAAAACTTACCATTTATTCCTACCCTTTGTTTCCTGTCTTTTAACCAGTTATCAGTCCATGAAAGGACCTTCCCTCTTCTCCCATGACAACTTAAGAGCGCTCTTAATGGAAGTGGTTCCATATGAGCTATTGCTATGCGCATAATATCTGCTTTGAGTGCATACATGCTTTTTGTTTCCTTTATTTAACAAAAAATATATCTGGATCTGTTTATTTTATTATAGATCACAGCAGCAAAGATTTACCAATTTTTTGGATATTTCCATACTTCTTTGAGTCTCGCATTCTTGAATTTTTCCCAGGCTTTAGTATGATGGATTACCAGGTATGACCAAATATAATTTATGTTCTTAATTTACATTACATGTATAAGAAATTTAAAATGATCTGGATTGGTGATAATCAGAATACTTATGGGCAGAAGTCAATTCAAAGCTCTGGACTTGCCCAAATGGGGATATACAGGAAAGTTAATCTGAATTAACTAAGGATATGTCTACACTTAAAATGCTATGACAGCACTGTTGCAGCACTTCAATGTAGACGCTCACTACAGTGATGGAAGTAGTTCTGTCACTATAGTTAATCTCCCCAAGAAATGATAGTTAGGTCAACAGAACAATTCTTCCATCGACCTAGCATTGCTAAAACCATGCTTTTTAAGAAAGCATAGCTATATGTCTCAGTGTGGATTTTTCAGACCCCTAAGGAATGTAAGTTTTCAGCATAGACTAGCCCTAAGGCCTGAATTTAAAGTGAGATAGTGAAACTGAATTAAATGTGTGTGGATATTCCAATTTAGAATTAAAGTAGCCTTAATTCATTTTAGACTGTCCAAAGTAAATATTGCTTCTTTAATTCTGAATAAGTGTATCTGAACAGGGATTTAATGCAGGTTAGCTACTTCATTTTAAGTTCCCACCTTTAGTTAAATTGGATTAATTTTTCTATAATCTGGTCTATCCTACCAATCTCTGTCAGTATAACTGTGTTGCTCAGGACTGTGAAAAATCCGTGCCCCTGAGTGACATAGTGATACCAATCTAACCTCCACCCCATGTAGACAGCACGATGGCAGAAGAAGCTTTCCCACTGACAACATAGCTACTGATTTTCGGGGAGTTGGATTAACTGTACTGATGGGAGAGCTCTCCCCATTGACTTAAAGTGTATTCATAAAAGCACTACAGTGGTGCATCTGCGGCACTGCAACATTTTAAGTGTAGACTTGCCATGAATGTCCCTTTGTAGACAAACTCTTTGATTAACTCAAACAGCTGTCATAAATAAACGAATCCCAAATAGACTGCTTACTTTGCCTAAGTATGGAATTCTCTTACAAAACTTCACCCGCTCAGTGGGTAACTTTAAATCCTGGACCAATGAAAAGCGGAAAATCCGTTTCTCACAACCCATCAGGGCTAAAAATGGGATCTGTATACCACTGGAAACATTCTTTTTTTATATTCTGTACTAAAATTGAACTATACATATACTTTTTTTACACCGTTGTGTAAAATGACTTAGTCCTAACAATATTGTATTTCTTTGGTACTCATCAGTATATCATCTGAGAACACTGTTGATACATAAAATTATGGGTAGAGATCTCCTTACTTACTGAATTAAGCCAGTTTCCTCATAACAAGATTTTTTTTTTTTAAATTGCTTCTTCATTGAGTTATGGCATATTTGTTTGAGGAAATAATTATTTAAATGAGCCATGCAA
Organism: Pelochelys cantorii; assembly: GCA_032595735.1. Taxonomy (NCBI): domain Eukaryota; kingdom Metazoa; phylum Chordata; order Testudines; family Trionychidae; genus Pelochelys; species Pelochelys cantorii. The sequence goes on from CM064331.1 coordinate 35,018,692, forward strand.
TACACTTTTAAGATGGGAAAAAATACATTCTGCGCTTGATCTTTTGTGGAAATTTGATCCATGATTGTGGTCTGTTGTGAAATTATTACATTGACTGCCAAGAGCCCATGACAAGCAGTGATAAAACTGGTTTCCAACCTGTTTTAACTTTTAGTTCAACAGTCTGAGGAGAGAAATGAATATTTTTAAAAATTGTGTATTAATATAAATAATTATAGTCGTTACTAATTAAAGCAGTTTGGAAACTGGCATACGTTTTTGATGAACTGGATTTTACCCATGAAAACTCATATATTTGTTAGTCTCTAAGGTGCCACAGGACTGCTTGTTGTTTTTGGTTCTGTACTTTTAATAGTGTCCAAGGTAGAGTTGTTGGTGTAAATGTGTAACAGCTGGACTATTTTAGCTACACATTTACATGTGGTGGGGAAGGCGGGAGCTGGCTTTTAAACCAGCTTCCCCAGCACCGGCTTCCTCCTGCTCTCCTCCCCATGCTGCTGCCGTTGTGGGAGACAGTAGTGGGGAGGTGGCTCAGAGGGAGCTGATACGCGTGGGGAGCCGGCTTCGATGTCGGCTTCCCATGTGTACCATCTCCTGCCCACTCGCCCACCCTCCACACTGCTGCCCCTCTATCAGAGGCAGCAGTGCAGGGGGCAGGCAGCTCCGCAGGAGCCGGTAATCATAGGGAGTTGGCTTTTAAGCTGGCTCCCTCCCCCTCCCCCCAAGCACTGGCTCCCACCTGCTTTTCACCCCGATACAGAGGCAGTAGCATGGCAGGGGGAAGTGGCTCTGTGGGACCAAGCTGGTATGCTTAGGGAGCTGGCTTGAAAGCTGGATTTCCACGTGTACCAGCTCCTGCTTGCCCCCTCACCCCCATGCATTGCTGCCTCTCTCCTGCCTGATGCAGAGGCAGCAGGGTGTGTGTTTGTGTTAGGATTAACCAATAAGACCAGGATTATTAGGAGGTCATTGAGTCGAGCCCCATGCACAAAACAGGACCAACCATAACTAAATCTTGCCTTGACAAAGCCCTGGCTGGGGAGACTTAAAAATCTCTAGGGACGGAGATTATACCATCTCCTTAGGTAACCCATTCCAGTGCTTTACCACCGTCCTAGTGAAATAGTCTTTCCTAACATCCAACCTAGACCTCTCCTACTGCAACTTGAGACCATTGCTTCTTGCTTTGCCATCTGTCACTACTGAGAACAGCCTCTCTCCATCCTCCTTAGAACCTCCCTTCAGGAAACTGAAGGCTGCTATCAAATCCCTACTCGCTCTTCTGCAGACTAAATAAGCCCAAATCCCTCAGCCTCTCTTCGTAGGTCATGTGCTCCAGCCTCCTAATCATTTTGGTTGCCCTCCGCTGGACCCTCTCCAATGTAAATGACAACATGCTAACATCCCTGGTCCAAGGTGAAAGTTTCTGCAGCAAGATTTCAGTTTCCAGCATTAGACTGAGCAAGCTGCAGGGTTTTTTTAAAGTAGTGGATTATTTTAACTAAGGAGGATGCATCTCTGTCTCCTCCGTGGCAACTGTAAAATAATCTTAGCTCTGCAGTGCAGATGGGGAAAGAAAAGAAGATGCACTAGATTGTTAGGAAATCCTCTTCCACAGTTGCCCCAGTAGTATAATCGTACTAATTAGTAATAATCTAATTTTGCTACTTTGTTTGTATTGGGGATGGAGTCTAACACAGAAATTTTTTTGTGTTGTCAAAAGGGAATAAACATGTTAAATGTCATTGTCCCCACTCATTTAGCAGAGGACTCAGTAAGAAATTTAAAGATATTTAATTTGATCTTCCTGTGCTTTTATTCTCTAGGTAGACTACGATAATCATGCTCTTTATAAACATGGAAAGACAGGCCGTAAACAGTCTCCTGTTCGCATATTCACCAACATTTCCCCTAGTATGATAATACTTCCTGTGGAAGAGGGTTACAGGTGAGGTGTAAAAGGATATGCTCACAGTATATATATATGCTCAGGTGACTGCATCCAATATTTTTTTAAAAAAATTAGTTGATTATTCCAAAGCTCAAAATATAGCATACTAAATTTGCATCCATAATGTAACTTTATTTATTGAATTCAAAATCCATTCATAAAGTTCTTTGAGCAAACAGCAGGCCAATGCTTTCGTAACTGCTTTTTCAGGTTTTGCTCTGTGTGTCAGCGATATGTTAGTTCAGAGAACCAGCATTGTGATATCTGCAATTCATGTACATCAAAAGTAAGTTCCTCTTTCTGGAATGGTATTTTAGCAGTTGTACAGTGATGTTTGTTGTTACAAATCTCTTCTGATATTAATATTAAAAGTATATCTTTTGTGGCAGAGCTCAGTATGGGAGTCTTTTGATTGATTTAAACTATGGATCAGTCCCTCTAGAATTTTGTGTCCATTTCCTCATTGATTTGGGCTGGACAAAGGATACCCAAAGTTTATATATCTACCCATCAATAGCATGTTGTCATGTACCATTTTTTTCTCTGCTTGGAAAGGTGGAAAAATATGCTGCCCTTTATGGCGCCTCAGTTCTGCTAACAGCTGCCAAAAGATACCCTGAAATCACTGATCCTGAGTATCTGTGTATGCTACTTGTACACATACATATTCCATATATTTGAAATATTTCAGTGTTGTATGCCAGGAAGTTGGGGAGAACAGTACAGTTTAAAAATGATACTGCATATAGTGAAAATATTTTATTAGTAACATTTTAAAATTACCAATTTTTTTTATAGGATGGAAGAAAATGGAATCATTGCTTTCTTTGCAAAAAATGCGTAAAGCCTTGTAAGTACAGAAAAATATTTTTCAAGTAATATAAGTAGATTTACTATATGTTTCTGTCCAAAAAAGTCAAAACAAAAAATAGAAATAAAAGTAATAAACTATAAGACATTCATGATTCAGTACAAAAGTACCCAACTTCCACAAAATTCAGCTTGTGTGGATGGATTTCACCTGCATGAAAATGTCTTTGTTGCTGAATCAAGGCACAGTTAATTCCTTCTGTTAGTTTGATTCTTGCTTCTTGTGGAATCATGACTAAATCCTTATAAGATTTCTCAGCTGAATTCTCTAAACCTATTGATGCGTCTTTTCAAAATCATAAGTCCCTATTACTTATTTTTCAGCTTGGATTCACTGCAACACTTGCAATCGCTGTGCTCTGCAAGGTCACACTTGTGACAGAGCTAAAACTAGTTGCTTTATTTGTGATGAAGCAGGTCACAAACGCAGTACCTGCCCTAATCTCTCTGTGGCTGGAAGACCTTGCCAGTAAGTATAACACTGCATATGAATATTTATTTGAAAAACCTCTCAGTTGTGGGACATGATTATTATTTCATGAAAACAATTTGATAGAAGTAGAGAGAAAGTTGTTCAGTAAATTCAAATTGTCTGTGATAATCAGTAAGTTGAAATTTTCATTTGAGCTGAGGGTGCAATTTCCAGCTCAAGGAGACACATTTGTGCTAACTTTTATTGAATTAGTGCACTAAAACTATGTGTCCATTGGAGATGTTAGGCAAGTATTTGGGACAGTTAGCTGCATTATGTTAGTACACTAGCTTGATCAGCGTTAGTATATGCCTCCAAGCTGGGCATCGCACCTCCAGTTCAAAGTGTGGACACGACCTTCGAAGAAACAGGAGCTTCTTTCCAGAGAGCTTCAAGAGTGTCTCATGTGGAATACAGATGTAATAGTATAGTTGATTAAGCAAAAGTTTATAGGTTAATGCTATAGACTACATGAATTTCCTCTCCCAACCCCTCTTGCCAGTAAATTTTTTAGCAGGCTGGCCAGCAACCCAGCTCAGTCCTGGCTCATGCCGGGTCTGAGACCTACCTCTGCTGCGGCTCTGCATTTAAAGTTTATTGGCAGGCAGGCAGGCAGCCTGGCTCGGTTCTGACTTGTGCAGGGTCTGGGAGCTCAGCCCTCTCCTCCACCCCGATAGATGCTGTTGCCTCTGTATCAGAGGCAGCAGCATGGGGCGACAGGCAGCTGGTCCGCAAGGGGAGCTGATTTTTAAACTGCCTCCCCTCACGGACCAGCTCCTGCCTGGAGTGGCTGCTGGCGCCACCCCCAAGGACTACAGAATAGTCAGTAACTGATAAGAATTCATGAGGTGAATCAACTATTTAATTAACCGATATTTAACATCCCTAATGTGGAACACTCTTAACAAAAACAATTTTAAATAGGCGTATCTGGTAGTTTGTGGGAGTGTTCTGAAAAATATCTGCACACTGAGCATATTTCAGACACATGCCCCTCTCCAAGATAGTACTTTAATATGCCCATCATTGCCCATCATTGAAGGGTCTCATAGACAGGACAACTTTCTGAATCTGGAAACTTAAAGGTAACTATTGAAAGAGAAGGGGAAAGATTTGAGTTTGTCAACAGAATTAACTAACCCAAGGTAGAATGAACACTAAATACCAATAATAAAAGATACAGCTATGAGCAGGGCTCGACAAATACACTCACCCGTGGTGAGTAGATTTTACCAGCTGGTGAGTGCAGGGGGCGGACTGGCCTGGTGGGCTTTTGTGACGGGCTGGCCGAAGCCCGCACTACAGGCGGTGTGGCCCCATCCGATCTGCCAGCCAGCGGAGGAGCAGAGCGCTGCTGGGAAGGGGGAAGTGCGGCGATTCTCAGCGCCGGGCTGCCTCCGTGCAGCTCCGGCGTGAGGAGGCGGGGCGCGAGCCAGAGGGCGGGATGCCGGCAGACGCCAGGATGCTGGCGTGACATGGCCCCACTGATTTTAAAGGGCCGCAGCAGCTCAGCTCTGGCCACGTGTCCCCGGGAGCTGGCTGCGGTGCGCGGCGCAGCCAGGCCCCCGCTCCGCCCTGCCGGCTCCAGTCCTGCCACGGCCCCAACCCCCTTGCTGGCGAGAGACCACTCCCTATCAACTACCCAGCTCGCTGCGCCCGCCCCGCGCCCCTTTGTTTCCGCGCTGCCCGTGCCCCATGCCGCCCCTGCACCCTGGACCCCCTGCTCTCCCTTTTCCCTGTGACTCTCTGGCTCTGCGCCGCCCTTGCACCCCACACCCTGCCCCCCGCGATCCCTGCCCCCCCCACGTCTGTGCTGCCCATTCCCTGCACTGCCCCTAGACCCCGATCCCTCTGCCCCTCCCATTCCCCACGTTCCATTCCCCGTGCCTCCACCGCACCCCACGATCCCCGCATTCCTCTGGCTCTGTGCCTCCCATTCCCCGCACCACCCCTGTTAACCCCCCACTGTTCCTTGCACCCTCTGGCTCTGTGCTGTCCCTGCACCCTGCTCCCCGTGGGTCGGGAGTGAGGGGTGCTTGTCCAGCCCCTCCCTATGGACAGTGCAGGGAAAAGGCTGCTGTGACCCAGCAGCGAGTGAAAGGGGGAGTTCACTTGAAGCGCCTTTGCCTTTATGGAAAAAAAGAATGAAAATGCTATTTGCTATATATAGGGCTAAAATGCCAGGACAAAAACGAAAACAAACAAAAAAAAACCCATTGCAAAATGCAAACGTGTGAAAGACAACAAAAAAAGGGGGGGGGCCAAAAAATGTTTTGCTTGGGGCAGCAAAAAAACCTAGAGCTCGCCCTGGGGGAGGGGAAGGGGCTGAGCTGGGCTGTGGGGAGGGGAAGAGAGGGGAAAAATATGGGGAAGGGGCTTGTGGGGAGGGGAGGGGGAAAATAGGGGGAAGGGGCTTATGCTGAGGGGAGGGAAGGGGAGGAGGTCAGGAGAAGAAAAAGAAGAAAGGGGAAGGCACCAAGGGACAGGGGCTCAGAGACAAATCCCAGGGGGCCAAGTGCAGACAATGAGGAAAAGGGCAGGAGGGGAGGTGTCAGTGGGAGGGGGGAACAGGGTGATGCTGGGAGAGGAGAGGGTAAGGGTACTGGGGACTAGAGGGGGGACAGGGAGGTGCTGGGAGAAGGCTTGAAAGAAGGGGTGGGCATGAGGAAGGCGGGGATGGAGCAAGGCATGTGTGAGGGCACAGGGGCATGAGGGGAACGGGGGCAGAGGGTGGTGAGGGGGTGGGTATCAGGGAAAAAGGGGGCAGGGGCAGTGAGGGAAGGGGGAGGCACCAGGAGGGTGCAGGTGCCAGGGGATTCTGGGGGTGAAGCAGAAGGACAGACACCTGCAGGGGAGGGACCAGCACCAGAGGAGAGAGGCAGGGCAGGTGTGTAGAGGGAGGTGTTAGGAGAGGGGATGAGGAGGGGTAGCTCACATGATCAGAGTGGGGCTACTGGAGGAGTGGGCACAGGGGAGAGAGAAGGGCTGGTGGAGGGGGGCAGGTCTCAGGAAGGCTGAGGGCAGTGAGAAGGGCAGGAGTCAGGACAGCAGAGGAGGGTGAGGGGTTGGGGGGCAGCAGGCACCAGGGGAGCTGATGGAGCAAGGGGAGGAGACATGGCAGCAGAGGGAAGAGGTAGAGGTTTATAAGATATTTATTAATAACTTATTAGTAATTACTGTTCTTATTATTCTTCTTAGGAATTTATGCCATTAAAAAAACACTTTTTGGGGGGAAGGGTGGCGAGTCCCTTTTTTGTCTGGCGAGTCGGGTTTTCCATAATTTGTCGAGCCCTGGCTATGAGGATATTGTTTTAGCTCCCTGTCATGGGTGTTAAGGAGGAACTGAGCAGCAATTGGATCTGTGCAGCTTTTATGCTCTTGAGCTGTGTCTAGACTACAAGCCTCTTTCGAAAGAGGCTTTTCCGAAAGAGCATCTAGACTGCAACCACTTCTTTCAAAAAAGTGAGCTGCTTTTTCAAAGAGAGCACCCAGGCAGTCTGGATGCTTTCTTTCAAAAAAGCCCTGTTTGCATTCAAGAATGCCTTTTTTCAAAAGAGCACTTTCGAAAAAAGGCGTTCTTCCTCATAAAATGAGGTTTACCATGGTCGAAAAAATGCTGCGTTCTTTTGATTTAATTTCAAAAGAACATGTCAGCAGTCTAGATGCAGGGGAAGATTTTTTTTGAAAAAAGGCTACTTTTTTTCAAAAAAATCCTGTAGTCTAGACACACCCTTGGGTGAGGGATTCTAACTGGATGGCTCCAGTGGTCATCAGCATAGAGAATGAGATTTTTGTGTACATGGGAGTTCATATTCCCCTAGATACACATTTTCCACATGGATGCCACTCCAAGAACCACAATTACTATGAGGTTTTTTTGAAGCTAAATTCATTCATTTTTGTCTGAAGCAGAAGACTCAGGATGACCAAAATAACGTAGCTACTCTAGTTGAGTAAGGCATGTGTATCTCTTGGCATGAGAGACAGTGTTTTAAGCATTCTTTTTCATAGATGAGATGGCAGAAATTGTGGTTCTGTGAGTAAATGCCTCTGTGATACAGCCAAAAACTATACTCGCATTTTGTGTCCATAACACATTGCAAGCTCATATTTGATTTGCTATTACAGGTTGCACCTCTATAAACCGGGACTCTGTGGTCTGGCAACCACAGATGTTCCAGGATCAGGGAGTCCTAGTGCGCTTTGGTGGGGGAGAAGCCTGGCATGTGGCCCCGCTGGGCTCTGCCTAGGGGAGCTGGGAAGCCCAGTGGGGTGGCAAGGCATGGGGCTGACAGCAAGGGAGCCAGAAATGGCCTCCCCTGGTCCTGCAAAATCCTTCATCTGGGACTAGTCAGGTCCCGAGAGTGCTGGACCAAGGAGGTCCAACCTGTATCGCTGCTAGGCTTAGCCCAGCATTTCTGTTTTCTAAAATTTTTAATTGTGGAGTAATACATAGCCAAAATGTAGAGAGAGCTTTATTCATATTTTTTCCTACCATATTTCTCAAAGTAGTAAAATCTGCATGAAAATGACTGACCTTACTTTTACATGAAACTTTGCTTGCTTCCAGTTTTGGTGAGATCAAATATATCTATCTTACTGGACTATTGTAGTTCATGCGGACTGTACTTTACTATTCTCAGTATGTTTCTACTGATATAAATTATTGGATTAACATGGGCTTTCTTTGCAGTTAATTTAAACACCTGCAAATGTGTGGTGTGGTTAGTACAAGACTGTATAGTTATTAATTGATAACATATTACATAGATTGCATTACCATGACAGCAGAGGAGGTAATACTTGTTAATTATTTAGGTTTTAAATCCTGTGTTCCATACAGATTCTTATGTTTATACAATTTCTTCAGTAGTAAATTGGGCAGTGCAATAAAGTGTTGAACATGTAATGTCAACAATCACCATGTTTTATATTTGAGGTGGTGATCAGATGTATAAGTTTTTTAAGTTTTAAAAGCATTTGAGTCTAAAATTACAATACTGAATAAAGATACGTCTATAGGTGTAAAATAAATTTAATCCCATGTCAGTGTTGAAGTAAAAGTAGATAAACTTATCTCTGCGGAGATAATATTACAATCTTGCAAATCCAATTTGAAAGAAAAATTTCCTTTAAGAGCTGCTGTTGTGACTATATTTCTGAGGTTTTGGTCACAGACAGTCCTTGTATTTGTGTTTGTTTACTACAATGTACAATTCACTGTAGGTCTGATAGCATGTAGTAATATGTTTGTCTACTTCCTTGTTTTCCAGAGCTGACAGAAAGCGGAGGCTAAAGAAGAACAAGATAAAATTGGGTAATGTTAAAAGACCATCTGTGAAGCATGCTACATTCCCAAGGAAAAAAATAAAGAAAAAGAAAAACACTCTTGCTTGTTAATACTCAGTTACCTAAAACTGTGAATGATTTTATAGCCAACTTTTGCTTCCATTTGCTGTAAATGTTAATATGATCTTTTAGATAAAGTCTGTTTGAATTAAAAATGACTGCTTCTTGTAATATTGCCTTAGAACTTTGGCAGTAGGACAAAACTGCTATCCAAGCTGCTCTTTCCATTTGTGAATATGTTCAAATGAGATTTAAATCAGCTTATATACTAGTCTGAACCATGTCTGCAGCCTTTTCCTGCGGTGGGCTGAGGCTCACTGTGGCCAGAGGCTGTTCCGGCAGCAGCCCCTGTCCACAGGGGTCCCATTGGGGAGCTGCTCTTAATACATTTAAAAGCAGAGGCGCACTGGGTGCAAGCCGGGAATCAGTTGATTTGCAGCTCATGCCTGGTCCCTGCTGCTACTCTGCCCCCTGCGGAGACGGTGCTGGGGAGAACCGGCTTTAAGATAGAGGCAGCCATCAGGGTGGGGGAAGCAACTAGTCGAAGGACAAGTTGACTACATCCCTAGTTTGGAGTGTCTGCCTCAGGGCAGTCTGTCAGAAAATAGGGCAATGAGTAGTCCTGTGGCAAGCTCATCTCATCTGAAATACATTTTACCCACGAAAGCTCATAATACTATATATGTTTTTGTTAGTCTCTAAGCTGCCACAGGACTACTCATTTTTCAAGTTATAGACTAATGCAGATATCCTGAGAAAATATGGCAGACATCCCAAACTGGTGGTATGTTCCTGTCAAGGCCAAATCCCCACTTGGGCACGATGAATGCAGAAGTGGGGGCCCACAAAAGTACCCCAAAACCTTATCTTTCCAGGCTTTGGTATAAAACTTCCCCCCAAAATCTTAAAAACCTAGATTTTGGGGATAAAAATCTGCTGCCGCCACCCAAGTAATGGTAAGAAAACCAGGGAAGAGATCACTTGGGAAATCTCAGCCCTAAAGTAAAACCAGGATACAAAAATTAACCAATATCAGGTTAAAAAAAAATATTTTTTTTATTAATCACCACAATACTCCTGCTACAAGCATAATGACTAGATGGAAAAGTCATCAATTAATACACTCATGGGGGACCCCCATGGGCCAAAAGCTTAGTTACAAAGGAGAGGAAAACCCATTTTTAAATGCACAGACATCAGATTCCCATTTCCAAACAATAAAACCTAACGGATTTATCTAAACTTTACTGTACTTACAGATAGTGAAGAGTCTTTTCTTGGAGAGAGAGAGAGACATCTCTGTCTATCCCTCAGTATCTGGAGAGAAAGGCCAAAGGAGGGAAAAACCAAAAATTCCTTTGTCCCAGTTTGAAATTCCTACCTACAGTTCTATTGGCTGACCACTATCTGGCTAGGTACAGTTAACCCCTTAGTCCCCAGGCTGCTGGCCATCCCCCCCATGGTCATGACAGTTCTATAATGAGATCTCATTAACCCAGTACCAAATATAAATGTCCAATACAGTAAGACTTACAGCCACTCCATTATAAGAACATAAGAATGGCCATAGCGGGTCAAACTCTGTTGTAGTCCTAGCCTTCACAGCCTCCTCTGGCAAGGAGTACCACAGGCTGACTGTGCGCTGTGTGAAGAAGAACTTTCTTTTATTAGTTTTAAACCTGCTACCCATTAATTTCATTTGGTGTCCTCTAGTTCTTATATTATGGGAACAAGTAAATAACTTTTCTTTATTCACCCTCTCCACACCACTCATGATTTTATATACCTCTAGAAAAGAGGAGACTGAGGGGGGGATATGATAAACTGAAAAGTCCCAGTCTCTTTAGCCTCTCCTCAGATGGGACCCATTCCAAACCCCTAATCATTTTAGTTGCTCTTTTCTGAACATTTTCTAATGCCAAAATATCTTTTTTGAGGTGAGGAGACCGCATCTGTATGCAGTATTCAGGATGTGGGCATACTATGGTTTTATATAGGGGCAGTAAGATATTCTTCATCTTATTTTCTATCCCTTTTTAAATAATTCCTAGCATCCTATTTGCTTTTTTTGACTGCCGCTGCACGCTGCGTCATACATTCCTCAAACACTCCAGTTTATCTTACCAACCAGGCAAGCTGAACTATTTATAAATGGTCACTTCGATCTAAAATTACACATTCTAGGGATGTGGAAGGTTAACCAATTAATCAATAAGCATCACCTTTAATGGGTGATGTTTATTGGTTCCAGTTAGCCAGTGGGACTGGAGCAGCTCCCTGAGCTGCCCCTGTCCGCAGTGGCCTCTGTACATGACAGGCAGGACCTGCTCCCCTTATTCATGGCAGGAGCTGCTCTGGCTGGGCTGATACAGCTCCTGCCTGGGAGGGGGGGGCTGCTCCAGCACAGCTGTGGCAGGGGGTTGCTTCAGCCCAGCTGGGCTGGAGTCTTCTCTCCCCCCGCCTTTAATTGGTTTACTGGTTAAACTTCATGTTTAATTGGTTAACCAATTAAATGGGATTTTAAATCCCTAACACATTCCATGTTATTCCCAGTCCCAAGAGACCAGTCATCAGGCCATGGACTACACTACAGAGTTAGGTTGATGAAAGTATTCTTATTTCAATGTAACTCTCTCAGGATCTACACCAAAATGCAAATCCCACTCATGTAACTTGCCCACACCAAGTCTACTTCCATAAGAGACATTGCGCTGAAGTCTATGTAGTTAGTTTGATACAGTGTCAGTGTACACACCCTGTTGTTTACATTGACTGATGCTACCCTTCAGAAACTACCCCACTGACACCAAGAGTATGTGAACATGTAAAACTGGTTCAATTACTGCGGTGGCTATATGTCAGTGTAACTTAGGTTGACTTAATTTTGTAGTGCTGACTTGCCCTCATTTCTAGATTTCACACCAAAGGAAAGGCTGTTATAGCCGATTTCTATATTACTTAGGGTCTTGCTGAACCCAAAGTTCTTGGCAACTGTACTCTTTCAGAGGCAGTATCAGGAAATAAATAGGGATGCAGCCATCCTACCATCCTAGGTCATTCAAGGAGGCAAATAAGTGTTTTCTCCGAAAGCTTCTACTTTATTTACTCTCCAGCATTTAAACGTGTCTTATAAATTACCACCCAGATTCATATTTACCTAGGATCTTGACAAGGTCTCCAATAGATACATGCAAATATCAAATTGCTGCCCTTCCATTTGCAGTGCTGTGGCAGACTCCAAGGCCATGCCCATGCCTTGATGATGGGCTTGGTGGGAATGTCCTTGCTTACCCAGTAACTGTGCTATTAGCTCTTTAAATTGGACAGCAGTAACTGAGTCTAGTTACTTCTGTCAAATAAAACCGCTAAAAGATGATCAAGCAAAGTTCAATGGATTTCTTTTTTAGGAAAAGTGCTTTTGTGGAAAAAAGACAATGACTTTCCAAATGATAAAAAGAGGAGACCATTGTAGACTCTGTGTACAATGAGGATATACAATAGCAAGAAAATGTGAAAGAGCAATGTTCAGTCACAAGTATTGAGTGCGGTGATTCACAGGCTCCAAAAGTGATGTGTGAGATATGTGCCAAAATGCTGTCCAACGAAGTAGTGAAGCCTTCAAAGCTAATTTGGCACTTAGAGTCTAAACATCCCACTCTCAAAGCAAAAAAAGTTGATATTTTTGAATGGGGGGGGGGGGAGTAAATTTGAAGGACAAAAACAATTATTTCGCGATACCACGTGTGCCTTCGAATGTGGCTGCTTCCAAGGTGGTGTTTTTAGTAGCTCACAGAACTGCCAAAGCTAAAAAGCCTTTTACAATTGGCAAAGAGCTAATTCTTCCTGCTGCAAAAGATATTTGCCATGAGCTGTTTGGGAAAACAGCAGCTTGCAAGGTAGGACAGGTTTCTCTCTCTGACAACACTGTTGCCAGGAGGTTCGATGAAATAGCTAAGGATGTCAAGGAGCAGTTGCTAGAGAAGATAAATGGATCGCCGCGGTTTTGGTTCAGGTGGATGAATCAATCGATATTGAAAATAAGGCAATGTTGTTAGTGTATGTGCATTGTATTTTTGAAGATGACATGCATGAAGATTTACTGTGTGTGCTTCCCCTGCCTACTAACACAACAGGGGCAGAAATCTTCAGAGTTTTGGATGGTTACATTTCAGGTAAGCTCAACTGGACTTATTGTGTTGGAGTTTGTACTGATGGCACTGCTGCAATGACCAGAAGGCTTTCCGGTTTCACAACCAGGGTAAAAAGTGGCACCTGAATGTGAGGCTACCCAATGTGTCATTCATTGCGAAATGTTGGCAAGCCAAAAACTTTGTCCTGAACTTCTCAATGTTTTGCATGACATGATCTTTAGAGATAATCATTTCAAAACATATCCGCTAAATTCACATTTATTTGAATCACTGTGCGAGGATATGGAGGCCGAATACAAGCAGCTTCTCCTGCATACAGAAGTTCATTGGCTGTAAAGAGGGAAAGCCCTGACCAGAGTCTTTAAGTTGAGAGAACAACTGCAGAGGTTTCTCACAGATAAAAAGTCACTGTTAGCTGCACATTTTAATGACAAGATCTGGCTCACTAAACTTTTGAGTGTCATATTCACTGCAATCTTTGGCTGCAAGGGAAAATGGCATCCATTTTTAAAATGGCAGATAAAATCACAGCCTTCAAAACTCAGCTGGAAACCTGGAAGAAACGTGTGGATAGTGGAATTTTTGACGTTTCATACTTTTGTGGATTTTTCAGGAGAAGCTGTTGGACTTTCCAAGTTAGTAAGTGAGCACTTGCCTCCAAGCGTGACTCCATTTGAGCAATATTTCCCAAACTCAAAAGATCTGAGGGTTGGGAAAGAATGGATCCACAATCCATTTCTTCCTGCCAACAAGGTGTCATCCTTGCCACTGCTGCAAGAGGATCAATTAGTTGATTGAGCTGGCATGTGACAGAGGAATTAAAACTTTGTTTAATGCATCTTCATCTCTGTCATCCTTCTGGATTAAAATAAAGGATAAATACCCAAACTCAGCACCCTAGCTCTCAAGACTTTGCTGCCATTTCCATCTTCATACTTTTGTGAAACATTTCTCTGGGATGACTGCTACCGAGACCAGACATTGGAATAGGCTTGACATGAGAGAAACACTGAGAGACTCCCTGTCAAGTATAAGGCCTCAATTTGGCTTGCTTGTGTTCGGCAAACAAGCCCAAAGATCCCACTGATGTGATCTCATCAGTAAGTCATACATTTTCATGTTATTTAGCTAGACTAGGTAGTGCTATCTTACGTATGATTAACAGTAGTGGAAGTAAAATACTTTGGAAAGTGATGCCTTGTGTGATTTTTAACAATGGTGGAAATAAAATCCTTTGAGTAGCTAGCGATGTGCTATGTATGATTTTTTTTAAGGTGGAAAGTGAATACTTTGGGGGGGGGGGAGGGAATAATATATCAGTTAAAATGATCTGTATTATGTGCATGCAGATGCAATGTAAAACAACACATGACCTCTTAAAATTAGTTACCATAATGAATATGCATATCTTTCACTCATTTGTTCTACTCTTAGAATCCATACTAGTCTAGAGATGAAAGATCTTTCTCTGAGTTTATACTTATAGCTTCTCACAAAAAACAAGCTGCCAGAGTCATGACCCATGTGGGCTCCCTCTTTGATTGGCAGAGGGAGGAGCACATTTAGAATCTTTGCTCTCCAGTCATCACACACAATTCCCACGTGCCTTCAGATGAGCAAGCATTCATACTTTCCAGCTAAAATTCTTCATTTGGATTACACAAGGCTTTTTATTTGATGGGTTATTTAGTTACACAGGAATATACAATGTAAATGTTTGCTATTATACTCTAACAGGATACAGGTAAGTGAAAACAATGCATGTAACATTCCACTAGTTTTCATGAACTTTAAGCAACAAATACATTTGACAGTCACTTTTATTTATACTAATACACAAACCAACTGGCCTTACTTCCAGCTATGTATTTGTAAGTGTTCAGTGAGGCCTGGGATGTGGACATGAACTGGCAGCTGGTCTGCTACCATCACATACATGGCCAATGGGTAATCCCAGGTGGGGAATACAAGCTGTAAGCCCCATCCTTTCTGCCTGGGCCTCTGCCCCTTCTGCAATCTCTTCCCCCAGTGGCACCAGGTGTGCCTCTACCGCTGTGATTAGCCCAGCCCCAAGGCTAGTGCCCCCAGACTCCTCTCCTCACCTCCCTCCCCGCACTGCTGCCCCAGGCTATTGCTTCCAGGCCTCCCACCTTCCACCTCCTTGCAGGCAGGGTGGCCTCAGCCTTCCAAGCTGGTCCAGCAGCTATGCAGCCCTAGACTTTCTGGCTAGCCACACAATCCCAGCCTTCCTGGACCTGGAGCTCCAGGGGACCAATAAGCATGCATGGGCTTCACTGTCAGAGCTGACTCCCAGCTGCCTTTCCCTTTCCCTTTCTTCCTCCAGCTGTCAGCTCTGGGCCAAGAGCAGCTTGTGGCACAGCGATAGTAGAGGGTGGGGCAAAGTATGTGTCTTTTAGGGAAGGCGATGGCTTCCCTGGTCTCTATGATCCACCACACAGCATACAGTCTCCCCTCCAGAAAAAATGGAGGATGAGAAATGGAAATACTCCTCCACATTTAGCATTACAGCCAGCACGGTGTCCTCAGCCTCTGTTTGCCAGAGCTGGGAATGAGTGACAGGGGCTGGATCACTTGATTAACTGTTCTGTTCATTCCCTCTCGGGCACCTGGCAGTGGCCACTGCACTCTGGCACTTAAAGGTACACACAGGCTCTCAGAGGGATTTTCTACAAAGTACCCAGGCACCTCAACTCACCCTCACTAGTAACCGCGCCTCGCCGCGCCCGGGAAGGCTGGGGCCGGTGTACCGGGACCCAGAGGGGCAGCGCTGTGGAGCTGCAGCATCTCCCTGCCACCCGCCTGGCTGCACGCGTCGGGCCGCAGAGGGGATGCCGCGGGGCAGCCCTTTGTGTCGCCACACGTGAGCGGCGGCGGCGGCGGCGCAGTGACGAGCCGAGGGCCGCCCCGGAAGGCGGGAGAGCCGGGCGGAGCCGCTTCTCGCGGGGTTGTCGCTGTGCTGCGTGCGGCTGGCGGGCTGTGGGCTCCGGGCGCGGAGGGGGCAGCGGGATGGGGCGTGACGTGGGAAGGGCTTAAGGGAGACGGGGAGGTGCGGTGGGGAGCCCGGCCCGCGCCTGCCGGTACAGGAGCCCCCCGCCATGCCAGCTTTCCGGCAGGTCGGGGAGAAGCAGCTTCCCCAGGAAATCATCTTCATGGCCTGGTCTCCCAAGAGGGACCTCATCGCCCTTGCCAACAAAGTGGGGGAGGTAAGAAGGGGCCGGGGTAACGGGGCAGCTGCAGGGCCCGGCTCGGCGAGCTGGAAACGGCGTGTAAAGAAAGGAGCCTCCCCAGACAGCGCGGCTGCGCTCCGCCCCGCCCCGCCGCTGGGGGAGCGGGGTTCCCTGGCTGACCGCCCCTCTTCGCCCGCAGCCCTGCTGCCCGCTCCCTTCTCCAGTAGTGCCTGAGGGTTCACCAGAGACGGCTACGCTCTCCCATGCCCCGGCGGCAGCGCTTTCTGCCTGCGACTCCCGAGGAAAGAACTCCGGCCAGCTGGGCCGTGCTGGGGGGAGGCTAGCACTGGGCTCCCTCCACCCTCCGTTGTCATTACTGACAGCCAAAATGGGCCTCCTTATTCTACACGCCATCTTCAGCCACAGGAATAGTGCACCATAGCATGTGTGAGGGTTTTTTAAGCCTTCACATGAGAATGACGTGGTGTCTTGGGTTTACCGTGTTGGCATTCCCAACGTTGTACAGCTGAGTTAGCCGAGAACTCTGTTCTTTCCTGCTGACTTGCATTGCACAGTTGTCTGCATCTCTACAGGAGAGACCCTGGTTTGCTGTAGCTGCTTAGTGTGTTGCAAAGGCAGAATTTAGTGGGATAGTGCTGTGAAGAATCTGGCACTGTGCTAGAACATGCTGTATTTGAAACAACGAGCAGACCTGTGCCACTCTAAAGACTAGCAAATGTATCATGACCTTTTGTGGGTAAATCCCACTTCAGATGAGTTGCAGTGGAAATGACAGAATCCAGAGTATATAAACAGGAAAAGCAGTATTAATGATGGTAATTGAGTCAGGCTGGATGTGTCCCATTCATAGTCAGTATTCTGTCTATTCCTCAAGATCCATAAACCTGGAAATCCTGGATGTTCTATCAGCTCAGGCAATAGCACCCTTAAACAGGATTGTCTGGCTACACTGACTCTTTCCTCACACTGTATGCTACCAGCACTCCTATCTGTCTTTGAGACACCACTGACTTCCTGAAGAAACTACAGAACATCAGTAATCTTCCTGAAAACACTATCCTGGCCCCTATGGGTGTAGAAACTCTTTCTATCGGTATTCCACATGTGAACGGACTACAAACTGTCAGGAACACTATCTCTGATGATGCCATAGCACACCTGGTGGCTGAGCTATGTGACTTTGTCCTTACCCACAACTGTTTCCGATTTGGGAACAATTTATACCTTCAAGTCAGTGGCACTGCTATGGGTACTTGCATGGCCTACAATATGCCAGCATTTTCATGACTGCCTAGAACAATGTTTCCTCAGCTCCCGTCCCTTGCCACCTCTCCTCTATTTATATTACACTGATAACATTTTCATCATATGGACCCATGGGAAGGAGACCTTTGACGAATTCCACAGGGATTTCAATAATTTCCACCCCACTATCAACTTCAGCCTGGACCAATCTACACAAGAGATCCACTTTCCATTTGTACACTACAGTACAAATAAATGATGTTCACATAAACACCACCCTATACTGGAGACCTACTGACTGCTATTCTTACCTACATTCTTCTAGCTTCCATCTAGGACACATCACACAATCTGTTATCTGCAGCCAAGCCCTAAGATACAATCAGATCTGCTCCAATCCCACAGACAGAGACAAATACCTACAAGAACTTTATGAAGCATTTTAAAAATTTAAATACCCACCTTGAGAAGTGAGGACACATTGATAGAGCCAGACAAGTACCCGGAAGCCACCTACTTCAAGACAGGCCCAACAAAGAAAACACCACTATTGGACATCACCTATATCCTCCAGCTTAGCACTCTCCAGAATTTCATTGATAATCTTCAATCTATACTGGAAAATGATCCCTCACTCTCACAGACCTTGGGAGGTAGGCTGATCCTTACCTACGTGGGGGATATAAGTGATAAGACAGCCCCCCCCCCAACCTTAAGCAAATACTTACCAGTCGCCATACTTCACACCACAGATACACCCACCTAGGAACCTACACCTGCAACAAACCCGATTGCCACCTCTGTGCACATAGCGATACAAGTGACACCATCGCAGGACCTAACCATGTAAGCCACAACATCAGGGGCTCATACAATTGCACATTCTCTAATATAGTATATAACATCAAGTGCCAGCAATGCCTCTCTGCCGTGTATATTGGCCAAAGCAGACAGTCTCTGCCACAACAGATTAATGGACATAAATCCAGGGATGGTAACGCACACATTAACCTCCCTGGACATAAAAGCTCATGATATATTGGTTCATCTAAGGTGACACAGGACTGTTCATTGTTTTGAAAGTTACAGACTAACACAGATACTCCTGTGATGCTGTATCTGAGTATCGTTTTCAGTCTTTGATGACTTTGGGGAGCATCCTATTTTCCTAAAGTGCTTTAAAAATTGTTTGCTTTTAATTGTCCGTATTGATTTTCTTCTTGTCTTGTGTTCTCTCACAATTCTGATATTCTTCAGATGTGTTCTGGAAAAGGGGGATTGTTTAAATGTTTATCCTGTCACCACAAGATTCTGTATTCATCTTGAAATTTTTCAGGTTAAGATCACTGGGAGGAAAGAGCAAAAAAGCAATAATTGCTGCTGGGGATGGAGTGGGGATATTGTTTCTGTTTTTACTATAAATGTAGTCCTTTGTCCACAATATAATGGTTTTAATATATTGGGCTAAAATACTTTTGTGATAGGAGAAATTTTGCCTTACCTTATCCTTTTTATTTTGATAAGCAATCTAAGTAAATGGTAATTCCCAGTAGATAGCCTGGTTTTTATGACTTAACAAGTGTGTAAAATTAATTTATATTTAAAATAATTTTAAAACCAATAAAAGCATTGAAAACTGCTTAGTGATGCAGAAGCAGGAACAACATAGTGTAGATCTCAGTTTGTTTCTTGAAGTAATGTAATTCAGAGCTTCTCTTGCCAGTTTGCCATATACCTCTCCTGATCTTATGGCAGGGCTATCTGCAGATGACTGGAAGGAGGGGGTGTGTGCTTCCATCAGAGAAGGATTTTTTTAATATCTCTGCTCATGCACACTCTCTCTTGCTCTCTCTCTTTTTCTCTGTTTCTGTTTTCCTTAATTCCCTTTCCTTCTCCACAACATGTTCTTTTTTGTTAAAAAGCTCTTTACATATCATCCGACCTCTGTGGGGAGGGGAGGAAGGTCCGCACACTAAGCCTAAGATTTCCCCACTTCCATTTGAAATTTCTCAGGTGACCTGCAAATGAAAAAAGATTGAAAATCACTGCTTTACACTTCAGTTTCCTATTGATGAGCCTTGACTGTGCATGGGAAGATCAACGGCAATGCTTCCACAATACAGATACTATTTGTGGTGGGAAAGCCTCCCTAAATACCATATTATGATTATTCCTATTAGTCAGACTGATTGTAGACTTCTTCTTAAAACCTGTTTTCATTGCTTGTAGTAGACAGTGTGCCCAAGAATTATGTATGCGTAAAATGATTGCTTTCTTTATATGAATAGCTTTAGATCTGACTTTCCAGATATGGGTTTTAAGCCTAATAAAAGAGAGTGCATCTTTAGTGGCTGATTTATAAAATACAGTAATTCCTCATTTAACACTATAGATATGTTTCAGAAAATGATCGTGTTAAGTGAAAAAGTGTTATGCGGGGTCAATTTTCCCATTGAAAATAATGGAAAAGGTGGGGGTTGCGTTTCAAGTGGTGGTGTCTGTTGGGACCGGGACATAAGGTTGGGGGAGAAAGGGGACTGGGTTACAGCAGGGAGGGGTGGTGTTTCGCTTTGGGGGAGGGAAGGGGAGGACAGGGGAGAGGGATTGGGTTGGGAGTATGCCCCTGTGACGGGTCTGCCAGGACTCGCACTGCGTCCAGGGAGGGGGGGTCGCCGGGAAATGTTGCGGTGAGCGGCAAACCCTTCGCCGCTTTGCACGGAGGCGGGGGAAGCCCCGCATAGCCGCTGGTGATGGGCTGGCTGGGGAAACCCAGCCTCCGGCCTGCAAGGCATCTGGCAAGGGGGAGTCAGCGGCAAGCGGGGAATGGCGCGGCAAGCGGCTATCCCTCCGCTGCTTTGCAGGGAGGCAGGGGAAGCCCCGCGCAGCCACCGGCAACAGGTCGGCTGGGGAAATCATGTTATTCTGGGGACGGTCGTGTAATTAAAAAAATGTTCCCTAAAAAAAAAATCGTGCTATCGCGAAAACGTGTTAAGCAGGCACGTGTTAAATGAGGAATTACTGTATTGTTATAGGGGAAGATGTTACATTTTCCTACATGTAATCTATCTGCTTTTCAGGTTTTACTTCACCGACTTGCAAACTTCCAACGAGTTTGGAGTTTGCCACCAAATGAAAATACAGGGAAAGAAGTTACAGCCCTTGCTTGGAGACCAGATGGCAAAAGTAATACATGATGCTTTTTGCTGCAATAAAAATGGTGTTGGAAACCAATAGATATTTTTAGTAAACACAGCATTACCTAACTTGAAAAGAAAATTCCCACTACACAATGTTAAGAAAAGGGTAGCGTAATTTTATTTAGCAATACAATTAAAATAATTGGGAAAGTTATCCCTTTGATGAGTGATGTGATCTATAAAGAATGGCCACTTTTATAGTGACACTGAAGTAACAGGTGAAATTTAAAATAAGATTGCAATTATGGGAATATTGTTTTTCAGATTGCATGACATAACATTCAACTCTTAATAGTGCAAAGATGTTTCATATCAGTCATCCACCTACATCTGAGCAGAATCTCATATTACACATTGAGAATGAATTCGTTCAAAAAATGAATATACAGTAGTCAGATAAGTTCTGATCCAAATGTTTCAGTACTTGAATCAAATAGGGATGTGTTCTTGTGAGAATCTTAGAATTATATTATGTTGCAATAAAATATATTTGTTAAATAAACACTGTGTTTCAAATATATTTTGGCACCAAATTTGCTAAGACTTGTGTTCATGGTTAGCGTATTTTTTCTCCCATGAGTAACAGTAAGCTAAGTATGGATCTAGGTTAAATATGTGTAAGTCTTTGCAGGATCAGTTCGTTTGTCACATGTGACTCAATATGCCATTTTAAAATAAGAAGGTTGACTTCAAGTCTGCTTTTTAGTAAGATGATTTAAAATTATAATTGAAAGTAATGGGTTTTTTTAAGTACTACAAATAGAAAGAGAGAAAATTTTACATAGTATTTGGATTCAATGACTGAAGAATCTTTATATTTCCTAGCTTGTCATATACTTGAAGTAGGTACAATGTTTTATGTGTTGATTGTTTCACATTATTCTATTACTTCTCTAGTTTTGGCTTTTGGCCTAGCTGATACCAAACGTGTTATTCTATGTGATGTAGAAAAACCTGAAAGCTTACACTCTTTCTCAGTGGATGCTCCTATTACTTACATGCATTGGATGGAAGTAACTGAAGAAAGCAGGTAGATCTCTAAAACTTTCTAATTAAATAGTGGAATATACTAGTTAAGCAAAAAACAAAAAAACTCTCAACCTAGTAATTTTGTCACACAGGCTCAGTCATTTTTCTAACCACTTCATTAAATAAATCCCCTTTTTTGTTTCTAGTGTAGGTTTTTTACATATTACAGGTATTGATAATAGTGCAGTTCTAGTGCTATAAATTTCATATTTTTGTTTTCTAGTTATAAGAGCAAGAGCATCCATTTATTAATTTATAGGTTATTATAACTTATTTATTTACATATATGAACTAGTATTGACTTGCATAATTGCTGCTTAGTTTACATAATGGTTCTACTTTATTAATATCAAACTTATTGCTTTAATCTGCTTCTTTGTGCCTGGACAATGGAAGGTGATAAAATATTTTACTCACATTTTCAAAAAATTTAGTGATTTACTTTTAATTAATTGATGGAAGGCCCAGAGCTGTTGGAAGTGGTATCTTCATTATGTTTATATCTCAAGACTCCAGAGTGCTCTCACTGTCTGCAAGTTGTGTGCCATTCATTGTAAATTGCACTTCCATTCACTGTATGACAACTGAGCAGATCTGATATGTGTCCTCCATTGTTCCACATGCCATATGGGATTTCTGTGTCCTCACGAACTCTTCTTTACTGGCTATATTAAAACCCCAAGACATTCATTCTATACAAATTTTGTTTAAAAGGCATTAAGGTTATGTAAATTCCTAGGTTCCCCATTCCTTTCTGAACCAGCAAGGAAATCTTTTAGCCAAGGATTAATGTCCTCATGGCCCATTTCCACACTTGGCATCTTGATACGTAACTTCCTGCAAAATATATTGTGGGTGTCCTAAGTGTCTCCTTAAAGTATAATACATACTTTTAATTGCAACCTCATGCTTCCACCATAAACACATAACATATTGGACACTTATGGATATATGTTAAACTGAAATGAGTTTGTAAATAAGGCTTTGCTTTACACTGAGGAGTCTTTTTGTTGACTTCAGTGGGCTTTGGATCTGGCCTGTAGACTAATGATAGGAAGTATTTAAAAAAATTTAGGGCACGAGAAATCTTTGTGTGTGCGTGTCTGTTTATACACTGTCGAGCACTGTGAGGTCCTGTGCTCCAGATTTTCCTTATTGCTGTAATACAGGTAATAATGATGGAAGATTTGAGATGCAAACCACTGAACCACCAGATATAAAACTGTTCTTCCCCTTCTATGTGGGAAACACAAAGCAAGTGGAGAGGATATCAAAACAAAAAAGATCACTCATTAGTTATCTTGTATTGACATGATTGCATTTTTAGAAGTCTGTATTTAGAAAACAAAGAATATGCTTGTGACATTAACAACTCTTTTAACATACATGATATGTTAAGTGCACATTACTATCTAGCATTTATATATAATATATTTAGATTTTTGTAAGTCTGGCAGCAAAGGCAAAGACATTCTTAATCATGTCTTCTTTTTCAGTGTTCTCACTTCATTTTATAATGCTGAGGATGAGTCAAATCTTCTCCTGCCTAAATTACCTGCATTGCCAAAAAAGTAGGTGTTAAATTTAAAAGCCTAATTTGTTATTTGTCATTTTTCGGGTTTTTACGTTTAATAGCACACAACTGTATTGACGTAAATGAGAAGACATCTTTATTGAAGATACTTATTTCTCAAACTTTATCTTGACTTCAATTTAGCTACAGTACCACTGCAAAAATTTTTAGGTAAGAACTGATAACTTTATGTGTCTTTTTACATTCACGCTTATGATTGTGTATCGGTTACCATAATCACATTTTTATATTTTTAGTGAAGAAAAATCAGATGAGATTATGAAGCTCTTGGGAGATATAAGGTAAGTATTGTTCTTTGAAATCTTAAAATAATGGCAAGTTTGGATATAAAGTAATATGTAACTTTTTTTTCTTAATGTTATCTACAAAAGCGGTGTCTCTTGTCAGTTATAAAACGTAAAGAAGGATTTAATGAAATTAAGTCTTTTTTTTTTCTGGAGGAGTCCTTTAAGGAATATAGAAATATTCAGCTCCATCATAGATTCCTTTACTCCAAAGAGTTTACAATACAAATGGATAGACAAAGGATGGGAGAGGAAACCTAGGCACAGAAAGATGAAGTGAGTTGGCCAAGGTTTCACAGCAAGTTAGCATTATAGACAGGAATAAATACCAGTCTCTCAGGCCCAGTCCAGTGCCCTGTGCACTGACTGGTGTTCCCTCATCTGTTGCTGTTGTAGCACCATAGAAGAAGTACCAATAACATTTATTTTTGGTTTTCATTGCATTTAAAATTGAGTGGAGAAATGCCATTGTGTGACTGCTATTGACATATTCAGAGTTAAATTAGAGTAAAAGTTGCTGAATATAAAAGAAGTTTTAAAAGAGTAAATATGTTGTCTACTCTTTAGAAAGAAGAAATAGGATGTGTATATAAATCATGTTAATATATCTAGACTAATGGCATTGGAGTTAGTAACCTTTTATAAAGCTTTTCATTTCTCTTATTAAACAATATTTTAACATTATATTTGAGAATTTTGTGTATTAATGTTAATTATTGGTGTTCATCAAAGTCTGTAGTATGAAGATTACTTTTTAAATATTCTAAGAATAGGTATCCATATGAAATAGAAACAGCCTACTAGTGATTTACAGACTAGGCTTGTCAGAATCCAGTCAAAATGGATTTTTTTCCTCCAATTTGGACAATTCACTGAGTAATTTCTGTGCCTTGTTATCAGGCTAAATGCCCTTGTCCTGGGAGGCAGTTGTGGATTCATTGAGATTTATGCTTATGGAATGTACAAAATTGCTACAGTAACAGGGGTAAGTGTGGGGGGGGGGGTTGTTTTTGTTTTTATTTTTATTTTTAACTTTCTGAGTAATTTCTTCCCTTAAAATACACCTTATTAGTTAAACAAAGTTTTTAATTCACCTTTGGGAGTCTGGAGTAGGGATATTTGATAGCGTGTAATTGAATAGTCATGTAACCGCATCAAATTTTAGCGGTTACACAACTATTCAGTAATCCTCGGCGGCAGGACTGGCAGCCAATGCACTCCTGGCCCCACTCCCAGGGAGCCCTCTGTCACCCCATGCTGCTGTCTCTCTATCCAGCTCCCCGCGCAGACCAGCTCCCGCCTGCTTCCCTGCACTGCTGCCTCTCATACAGAGGCAGCAGCATGGGATGGCAGCAGTCGTTGTCCATGGGGGGTCCAAGCTCCCGGCGGACAGGGGCAGCCTCTCCTATTCCCTGCCCCTGGGGTGGGGGACGCTGCTTCAGGGAGCCAGTGCTGGGGGAGAATGTGTGTAGTCGACAAAATTAACTGACAAGCCTAGGCTTATCAGTTAATCGTGTATTTGTCTACATGTTGACGTCCCTAGTGTATAGTATTGCAACTTCAACAGTTCAATATTATGATTCTTAAAATCCAAAAAAAGGGATCGTTCTGTGTTTGTTTTAATTAGTATTCTGTCAGGAAAAAAATCAAATCCTATATCATTCGAACTAAGTTAATTATCTAATACTGATCATCCAAAACAAAATAGTAAGCACACTTTTTCCCCCCTCAATAGCTGAGACTTTTCTTTCAGTTGATATTTACACAGAAATAGAATGCAGTTTCTGTTTGAAATAAGGACATGTATTTAGTTCAAAGTTAATGGATCAGTGTAATAATATATGTACCTGTTGGGTTATTGAGAAAATGAAATGCTTTAAACCCTTTATATTGGACTCTTGCAGGTAGCAGGTTCTTGCCTTGGATTATGCTTGTCTAGTGACTTGAAATCACTGTCAGTCATTACTGAGGTGCAAGTTTCCGCAGATAGTGAACCAGAGATAACGTATTTCCAGGTGAGTAAAATGGAGACGGCAAGAGCAAAATAGTGGTGTTTCCTACAACTATTTATTTTTGCTACTTCTAGCAAACAATTATAATATATTGCCCTCATTTCTATTTACATAATGAAAAAAATATTTCCACCTTCTCTAAAGGTCATGTCATATTTAATTTTTTTGAAATTTTTTTGTTGACTCAAATTGTTATAATATGTGATTGACGGTGATGAAACTCTGAAGTGTTTGCATTTTTTGAACAGCAGCCATATTCTAAAGACTTTTTATATATACTGTCTTCCCTCTACTAAATTAACAACTAAAAGTTTCGCTATTTGCTAATATAGTGACTGAAAGTGCCAAACCTTTCTATATTGACACAATTTAACAATACTAAATTTAAGACCTCAGTTGCTGTGTCTATTACATTGCTTCTACCTCAGTCAACACACACGCACGCACACAAAACCTAATATTAAATTTTTCAGATGTATAAAAGGATTGATGTAGACAGTGCTTCTTTTGTTTAAAAAAGAAAAAAAAAGGTGCCGGTACTAGGGTTTTGTCAACCAAGGAAAAAAAAAAGGCCACAGTCCCCCTTTAATTGCCGTGTGTCCCGAGTGGGCCTCCGTCTGGTGCAGAGCAACTGCTCACTCGAGGGGCCGTCTGGGTGCTGTTTCAAAGGAAAGCAGTGAGTGCTCAAAAAAAGGTGATGGTATGCCGTACTGGTACGTACTGTCACAAAAAAAGCAATCACTTGATGTGTTAAATTTAAAAGAGGGAAAACTTGAAATGGAGAATGGGCGGTTTTTGTGTAGATTTTGCTTTAGTGCACATGATCAAGTCTACTTTTACAGAAAGTAAAAAGACCATTCATTTGATTATAACTGTTTCTTCCCTTGCATATTACAGCTGGACACCAGTCTGCTATCAGTTTATTTACCTGAGGTAACTCGAATGGCCAGGAAATTTACTCATATTTCAACTCTCCTACAGGTACATTTACATTGTTACAACTTTTTTTTAATACCACAGTTATTAGAGGCATTTAATTGGATTGGATTATTTAACCCTATTAGGGTACATCTACACTGCGGCACTATTTCGAGATACTTCTGGTATCTCAACATAGCTATTCCATGCCTTGACAGTGTGCCTGTTATTTCGAAAGATATTTTGAAATAATTGGTGTGCTCTTCTGACATCCCTGTAAACCTTGTTCCACGAGGATTAAGGTGCATTTCAGAATAGCAGTTTATTTCAAAATTTGGCGCTTATGAAATAAGCTATTTCAAAATTGACTCGAAATAAGCTATGCAATTTGAGCTAAGGGTACGGTGTAAACGCACCCTTAATATAAAACACTCACTAAGGTATTTAAGTTGATTTTTAAGTTAATAGAGCACAGCTTTAGAAAAGTAAAGAGAACATTCTTATGAAAATATATTTAGTCTGAATTTGAAAAAATTTACTACACTAATTTAAATTTGCATTGCAGTATATAAAGTTGTCATTGACATGTATGTGCGAAGCATGGGAAGAAATATTGATGCAGATGGACTCACGTCTAACCAAATTTGTACAGGTATTGTGTATAAGCATTTATTTGGAGAAGGTAGAGAATGAGTAGCTTCTTATTTATATTATATTATTTCATATCTCAGTTCTGTTTGTTTCATGTATAATGAGCAGCTATCACAGGATTCAGAGGGAAGCTATAGTCCATAAGTAATTAATGTTTGCCAAGTGCTTTGAAGTTGAAAAAGCATTGTTTGAGGGCTCAGTAGTATTATCCTGTGACATTCTAGTCTAGCGATGACTATTGTAAGTCTTATTATTTTAATGGATTCATGTTCATGCAGTAGCAATGGCTGTCCACTAGTATAAATATTGGCTGATAGCTTTCTTATTAGATTTGTGTTTTCTAACCCACTGAATATGCTTGTGTTAGCAATTGACTGGCCCCTCCATGAAA
Source organism: Pelochelys cantorii (assembly GCA_032595735.1). Classification (NCBI taxonomy): domain Eukaryota; kingdom Metazoa; phylum Chordata; order Testudines; family Trionychidae; genus Pelochelys; species Pelochelys cantorii. The sequence continues at coordinate 35,046,015 of CM064331.1, forward strand.
GTGTACAACTTGAGCAGTATGTTTACACTCTTAATTTGTGAGTAGCTCAAGCTGAATTCTTTTTTTATAAGCAAATAATTTCCTAGCACAGATTCCAATTATCATAGCTATTGATCTGCAGAATCTGCACCTTGGTTCATCGCAACTGGCTTTAGGTCAAGTGGGAAAAAGTATAGTAGAGTATATGCAAGTGAGCTATTTATTAATTACTGCTAGAGTGGCTTACATTTTGTAAGTATTTAAAACACAAATTTTAAAAATTATTTGGAACCGTAGATTTTTAATTAATAAAAATAATGTTCAAAACTCTTATCACTAATGGAATAAATGTGAAAGTAGTGAACTTTTTTCCTATTTTAATCATTGAGTTTCCAGCGATCAAGAATGTCTTTTCTGCATTCAAATGATGTATTTTGTTTCTCTGTATTTTAAATGACATATTTATAATTCTAATGTTGCAAATTGGTAATTAAATAAAAATCATCAGTTTATTTTAGTAATTTATGATTAACAGGAAAAGAACACAACCACTTCTGTACAGGATGAGTTTATGCAGCTGCTCTTGTGGGGCAAAGCAAGGTAAGTGCTGGGGGTTTTATATTTTAGTTTCAACTTTTAAATGTGCATTTAGATTAAAAGAAAACACTTATTTTAATTTTTGTCACTTAGCCTTGAACTTCAAGCACTTTTAATGAACCAATTAACAGTAAAGGTATGATGATATTTACTATCTTTAAATGGTCTATTTCAGTATTTTTCATAAGTGTCTTATTAATATGCTGTAATAAAGTATGTCTCTTTTCTATCAGGGTTTAAAAAAGCTTGGTCAGTCCATAGAGTCTTCCTACTCCAGTATACAAAAATTAGTCATAAGTCACTTGCAGAGGTATGTCATAGGGTTTGTACAAATCCTAATGAATTACAGAAATAAATTTATTAGTAAGTATTTGTTGGAAAGAAACTGAGACCAATAAAAACATAATCACTTCTTGCCATGATCCTGCAAAGTTTAGTTTTATTATTTTGTGACATCAGAAAACTATAAAATGTAGTTTGAACATTAACTTTTGTCTCCCTAAAACACTGAAAGGGACTAAATATTTGATTGATATAACTTATTAGCACTAGAAAAGCTATAGGAAATGTGCTGTAACTGATGTTTAAGAGCTGTGGGGCTCTGATTAAAAAAATAGTGGTAATACATTTGTACAGAATGCTTGCTCTCTAAAATGAGAATAATGATAGATTTGAAAGATCTTTACAAAGTAAGGATGAGAGAGTGATTTATGAGTAAGAAATTATTTATGTATAAAATGCTTGTCAGTTAAACAATGAGTCTCCACTTGATTGAGAAATTGTCCTTCTCTGTAATAGTGGATCTGAGGCACTGTTGTACCATTTGAGTGAATTGAAAGGAATGGCATCATGGAAACAAAAATACGAGTCTCTTGGATTGGATGCAGCAGGAATTGAAGGTACAGTAATTGGCTCACTACTTGTCCTGCTAATGTTACTTTTGAAAATTAAAAATGATTGTTCTATTTGCAGATGCTATTACAGCAGTGGGCTCCTTCATCTTGAAAGCAAATGAGCTTCTTCAGTAAGTATTTATTTGGAGAGTTGCAACATAATTTTATTTTCAAATATAAGAATGTAATGCATAGCTGAACTGAATGTTAGAAAAATCTTTAGTGTCATTTTATGACACAGCAGCAACTGTACTATCATCTTCTTTTAGGGTTGCCAGGTGTCGAGTTTTTGCCTGGACAGTCCGTTATTCGTGGCCCCTATCCGATTAAAAAAAACCAGAAAATACTGGATGGAAGGCCAGCGGGGATTTTTTTTTTTTTTTTGCTCAACAACTTTGGTTGGTCTCCCATGCTGTTGTTTGTTTGTTTGTTTGTTTCCCTCAACCAATTTTTTTCCTGCCATGTTCGGGATTTTTTGTGAAAGCATCTGGCAAACCTATCTTCTTTATTAAAAACATAACTGAAATGATCAAGTGAGATAGTGGAGTGATGAATAGGGGAACCAAAGTGGATCATAGCTAAAATAGTAGTATAACTGGTACAATTAAGGCATTTTATTCTATGGTGTGAGTATCAATTTTGTAGATACTGGTATCCTTTGGAAAAAACAGCATGTGATCTTGTAATTGGAGACTATCAGGCTTAGTCTACACTGTAGGGTTTTTGTGCAAAAGTGCGTCCAGACCTCAAAGCACATCGCAAAAGCGATGTGCTTTTGCACAAGAGAGTGTCCATACTGCATGGACACTCTTGTGCAAGAAAGCTCTGATGGCCATTCACAGAATGGCCATCGGAGTGCCTGTGCTTTTTCCGATAGGAGTTTCTTGCACAAAAACCCCTCCAGAGAGTCCACACCTGTCTTTTTGTGCAAGAGCTGTAGCGCAAAAAGGAGTTATCCCTCGTGGGGAGAGAATTAACTCTACCGGCAAAAGCCCTCTGTTCTGTCAATTTACTTGTGCCAAAACGCACTTGAGGTGTGGACACTCTGCCAGTTTTTGCGCAAAAAACGGTTGTTTTTGTGAAAAAACCTTGTAGTGTAGACATAGCCTCATAGTGTACATGCACAAGAGGCTAAATTGCGGTTACATAGACCACCTTTGTTCTAGCATTTCCTGTCTTTTGAAGGCTTGATTTTGCAACCTTAATAATAGTTAACATGAATCTTTTAACCTAGCTAAATTTGTGGGTAATATTTTATATTGTTTAGTCCACAGTTCATTTTTCAACAAAATTAGTTCTCTTAATGTAATGTAATTTCTAAAGAGCAGAGTAGTTTTAAACTTAGGTATATAGTCCCTGTTAATTTTCCTTTCACATAGTTTGTGTATGTGCAATTTCCTAGGTTATTTAAAAAACTGAAAAAAGGAGAAATTCCTTTAGGTGGCATCGAGTTGATACCCACATGGGTCATCAGCAGGTTTGCAACCTTTAGTTCCTCTGCCACTTGAGGTAATGGAGTAACAGCAATAGTATGTATGGACTGTATGTTTAGTATGTATTAGGGATGTTAAAATGTGGTTAATTAAGTAAACGTGTAGCTGCTGAAAATTTTAACAGTTACATTGTTACATATGGGGTAGACTGTCAGCTCCCCGGGAGCCGGTTCATGGCAATCCAGCGAGCCTGCCTCACTGCTGCCCTCTGATACAGAGGCAGCAGCATGGGGGTGGGGAGGCAGCTCCTCTGGAGCCAGCTCCCCATGCATACTGGGAGCCTGCATGTAACCATGAAGGTTAACCAATGAGCCCGGGATTATTGGTTAACCATGTACATGGTTATACTTTCACATCCCTAGTACGTGCGGGAGCAGAGTGGCAGGCAGGAGCCAGCTGCCACCCTGTGCTGCTGCTTCTGATACAGCCATCTCCCAGTGCGCTTTGGCTCCCAGGGAATTGGCTGTTGCCCTGTGTGTAACTGCTTAACTGCTGAAATTTGCAGCAGCTAAACGGTTAGCCAGTTACACTCATAGGATATGGAAGGCTGAGTGGGAGGATTCTGGATGTATAGAGTGAGGCTTGGCAGGGGGATCCAAATACAGGGTGTTTGATGAACATGGGAACAGCTCCCCTTACCGTGACTGCTCCCCTTGCTGCTCAGGGGTTACGGGTGCAGGAAGCAGGATGCTGAGCTTTCTGGAGCTGGGGGAGGTTTCTGGAGTAGGTCTGACCCAGCCCCGGCCGCTCCTTGCAGGGGAATTCCGTTTCTCCCCCCTGCCTCCCGTCCAGCTAGGACTAGCAGCTGATCCTGGTTCAGAGTAGGAAACACCAGCTGGGATATCCCAAGCCTCGTGATAATTTACTTTTCCATCAGCTGTTCTGGGTGCCTGAAACGATATGCCTGCACTGCTAGGGAGGGGTGTCTGACTATTCTTGCTGGTTCCCTTTACTTCCCTTTCAGAAAGTCACTTTTCTGTGGGGAAACAGAACTGTATGGGGGACATGATTTCTGCACACATGCAGTAGCCAGAATTCCCCCAAGAGTAGCATTTGAATCAAATGGCTTCCTTCTCCACACTGTTCAAATGTTGATAGGAGGATTGTTGAGGGCACAGCGAGATAAATTTCCCTACTTTCAGCTCCAGGACTTTGCTCTGAGCAGCTAGAAGCAGCAATTACAAAAAATTCTAACTTCACCCCTATAGCTCTTTACTGGAAGAAGTATGCTCCACTGCTCTATGGGGCTAGTACATTCACAGACCTATTGTCTGTAGGAGTTTTGAGGCATAGAACATGCTCAGTCAGAATGAAATCTTCAGAGATTTTAGTTGTTAGGGTTTAGCAAATCTCTACAGAGCATTTGTGAGCCGTGATCCCTCTCCCCGAAGAAAGTCTTATAATTTGGAAAAATATGGCGTGAATTCTCATGCGGACAGAAAAAGGCAAACCCTAGCCACAAGTATCCATCCTTCTTCCAAATTTCAAGTCCCTGATCCTGAATGTAGCAGTACTCCAACATATCAAAGAATATGTCAGCAGCATCTTTTAAACTGGTAAATGTATTTTTCCCATGCATTGCTCTTCAAAATGTGCAAATCAATTTGGCTGAAATTATCCAAAACAATTCAGCCTGAGGCAGACATCTAGCATGGAAAAATTCAACTTAAACTTTTAAAGTTTGGCAAAGTTATAAACACCTGAAAGCAGTCTTTTAATGGGAAGTGTAAGACCAATGTAATGAAAGGCATTAGTACCATCTCCACCTACAGCACAGTTAGGACTTCTGCATAGTCTTGCATCTTTTATTAGATCAAGTCTTTCACTATTTTTCTTTTTTATATAGAGTTATAGACAGTAGTATGAAAAACTTCAAAGCATTTTTCCGATGGTTGTATGTGGGTAAGTTTAATTATATTTTAAATGTCTCATATGTGCTGTATATTTTAATTATTCACTTTGGAATTGTCACAGTATATTAGAATTGGTGTAAAAATATTTGGCTATGGCTTAATTTGTGGAATTGGCTTCTAACAAATGTAGTTATGCAGTATTATAAGCTCCTTGATATCTTCACAAAAATTAAATGACGAAAAGAGCCAGTATTGTGTTTATATATTGGCAAAAAATAGATTGACTAAATCCAGTTGTGGAGCTGGTATTGTGACTTTTTATTTATTTCTATCCTGGAAATTCATACACATTAAAGTGACTTTTTTCATTTAGGGGGAGGGAGAAATCTCTGGCTATGATTTATCTCCTGTTTATTAACAGTTGCATCACTTGACCCCTCTAAGTGAAGAGTAGTCATTTATTTGAGAAATCATTTGCTCCCCCTATATTAGTATTGAATCATGCGAATAAATAAAATCCAGGAATCTTGCTTGATTCCTTGTTCTTTGTGCTAGTCAATATTTCAGTATGCTAGAGTAAACTTTCCTGCTCTGTCATCTGTATCTTAATATTTTACCTTAGGAAAATTTTAACTATATTGAAAATATTTTTTGCTCTTATAATTTTTCCCTAGCCATGCTAAGGATGTCAGAAGATCATGTTCTTCCAGAGCTGAACAAGGTAGTAGTAACTTCTTCCTTGTCAGATGTTTTTTATAATATTTCAATGTTAAGTCTAACTCTGAAGGTAGCCAGTGGTATGGTGCAATTGGAAACAAAAACCAACCTTTTAAGGTTGTTTCTTTGAAATCAATAAAACTTAATTTAAAGAATAATGCTGTCCATGCTAGTCCTTTGGGATAGTTAGTGGATTAAATGCCCATAGTTTCACATTATCAGCCGTCCTGTGGTCAGCCTAATGTCTTACTCTTTTTTTAAAAAAAAAACCTCATTTTTCTCTTTGAAGCTGAGTAACCAGAGTGTGTTGACCATTTTAGAAAACCAGCTGTACAATAGATGTTTTCACCTCTTGAAGGAGGCTTACTCTCTGTTCCCCTCTCCAGTGAGCATCTTGAGTTAAGTGTCTACTTCTGCCCCTCCCCAAGCATTGCTTCTGTTTCTCTGGGTATAAGCTAATATCACTTCTCAGCAACATAGTTTCTGTTTCTCTGGGCGTAAGCTAATATCATTGCTTTTGCATGATCTTCTTCGTAGCAGTCCTTTAGACGCTATACAAAAACAATTGCTGGACATGTAAACTTTTGCTGATGAAGCTTTGTGTTTGATTTCACTTTGTTTTGAAGATAATTGTTACTTCTTGGTACTTTTCACCAGCAAACTTGCTGTACTGTTGCTATTAAGGTGTATTGTATAGAATCATACACATAGGTCTGGAAGGGACTTTTAGAGATCATCTAGTCCAGCTACCTTCACTGAGACAGGAACAAGTATACTCAGGTCATCTCTCAGTGTTTGTCTAATCTGTTTTTTAAAAATTTCCACTGATGAGGATTTCACACCCTCCTTTGGAAGCTTGTTCCGATGTTTAACTGTACTTATAATTATTTTTCCCCTAATGACCTAAATCCCCCTTACTGCAGATTAAGCCCATTATTTCTTGTTTTACCTTCAGTACATAAGGAGAACAATTGATCATCGTTCTCTTTGTAAAGCTTTTGCATATTTGAAGGTTACAAGCTTCACCCCTCAGTCTTCTCAAAAGTAAATTCTCAGGTTTTTAACCTTTTCTCATAGGTCATTGTTGCTAAATCTTTTTATTATTTTTGTAACTCTCATCTGCCTTCTTCAGTTTCTCCACATCTTTCTTAAAGAGTTGTGCCCAGAGCTGGACACAGTACTCCAACTGAGGTCTCACCAGTGCTAAGTAGAGTGGAATAATTACCTTCTGTGTATTTATATATGATACTCCTGTTTATATAACACAAAATGATATTTGCCTTTTTAGCAAGAATATCATGTTATTGACTCATTCAATTTGTGATCCAGTATAATCCCCATGTCCATTTCATCAGTGCTGTTGCCCAGCCAATTATTCGCCATTTTGAAGTTTCTATTTGATTTTTGTTCCTTAACATAGTACCATGCTGTCCCACATGCTAGCCTCTAGCCACGTGTTGCTCTTTGGCCAGTTGAGTGTGGCTAGTTTGCTATAGCAAACTGGCTGGTACTTTGCATTGAATTTGGTACTTTATTGAATTTTATCTTGTTGATTTCAAATCAGTTTTCTTAATTAAGGTTTTAAATTCTAATCCTGTCCGTTGATGTACTTCCATCTCTTCCCATCTTAGTGTCATCTGCAAATTTAAGTCATTAATAAAAATATTGAATAATTATACATCACAGGACAGACACCAGGTATGTGACCCCATTAGACAGTGATCCTGATAACTGCTGTTTGATTACAGTCTTTCAAACAGTAGTACATCCAACTTATAGTAATTTCATCTAGATCACATTTTTCTGGTTTGCTGCTGAGATTGTCATATTGGAATGTGCTTCTAATGTGTGTATATATAGAACCTCTTTAGATTGCCTTTTATGGCCCTCACAAGGTACAGTTCCTTTTGTTCTTACATACTTGAGCTAGCTTTTTTTTTTTTAACTTATCTGTACTAAAATCAAAGAAAAAATTAGGTTGGTTTGGCTTGGTTTGTTCTTAACGAATACATGAATGCTATAACTTATTAGCCTATTATCCTCTTATTTGCTTACAAATTGACTATATTAATAATTTTATTCCAGTATATTTCCAAATATTGAAGTTGGGCTGACTAATCTATAATTTCTCTGGTTCTTTTTGTTACCCTTTAGACAGTGATGTTTGCCCTTCATTAGTTCTCTGGGATGTTACCCATCTTCTCATGAATGGTTCTGTGATTTTTTCAGCTACAGGTTGAACCTCCCAAAACTGGGACTCTCTTGTCCGTCAACATCCATGGTGCAGTAGGACCACAGATGTTCCTGGATGAGGGAGTCTTGGCTGGGAGCCCCAGTGGCAAGAGGGCTGATGGCTCAGAGTTCAGCGGGCCTGGACCTGGGACAGGGGCCGGAGTCCCAATAGTGCAGCCAGGGATGTGCCAGCCCCAGTAGTAGGGTCGGGGACACAGCAGCTGTGGCAGCCCCAGTAGAAGGATCAGGGACACAGAAGCTGCAGCAGCCATGGTAATGGGGCTGGGGATGCGGCAGCCCTGATAGTGGGACCAGGGATGCAGCATTCCAGGCTACTGGGGCCGCAGCAGCATGGCAGCCCGGCGGGGTGGCTAGGGCCGGCAATGGGCAGGGGAGGTGGGCTGGGGAGCCAGTAGCAGGGGACCTCCCCTGGTCCAGTAAATTCCCTCTTTCAGGACCGGTCAGGTCCTGAGGATGCTGGATAAGAGAGGTCCAACCTGTAGTGTAAGTACCCTAGGGTGCATTTCATCAGAACCTGCTGACTTAAATACAATTAACATAGCTACCTGTTTTGCCTGTTCTTTCCCTTTTGGGCTTGTGTTCCTTTCTCCTGGTTTAATATTAATTGTGTTATGTGTCTTGTCATGATTTACCTTTTAGTGAAGACTGAAGCAAAATTTGCATTAAACACTTCAGTCTTCTTGATGATGTCCACTATTACTTGTCCTTATCCACTAAGTAGAGGACATACACTTTCTTTCCTCTTGGTCCTAATATATGTAGAGAATCTCTTTGGATTGCCTTTTGTATCCTTTGCAAGGTACAACTAATTTTGTCTTTACATACTTGAGCTATGTTTTCACTTCTTTGTAGGAATCCTTTTTTGATTTGCAGGTCATTAAAGCTCTCGAGGAAGTAATATTGACCTTTTCTTTTTCTTCTCCTTTTTACATCAGGATTGTTTGCTGTAGAATCTTTAATATTTTCCCTTTAAGACAGCTTCCCACTCTCCTGAACTCTTTTTTCCCCTCTGATTTTTCATTTTATGAGTTCATTAACATTTTGTGTTTTTAAGTCAATTTTTTTTCTTACTTTGCTGTCACTTCTTCCTATTTTAAGAATCACAAAATCTATTATTTCATGATCACTTTCACTCAAAGTGCTTTCAAGTTCACAACCAATTTCTCCTCGTTAGTCAGAATCAGGTCTAAAAACACCCTCCACCTACTGAAAGAAAAATTGTCCCCAATACATTTCAGTAACTTATTGGACACTTCGATTTGTGTTATTACTTGTCCAACAGATGCCTGGCTAGTTGAAATAAGAACATAAGAACATAAGAATGGCCATACTGGGTCAGACCAAAGGTCCATCGAGCCCAGCATCCCATCTGCCAACGGTGGCCAATGCCAGGTGCCCCAGAGAAGGAGAACAGAAGACAATGATCAAGTGATTTATCTCCTGCCATCCATCTCCTGCCCTTGTTATGAAGGCTAGGGCACCATACTTTATCCCTGGCTAATAGCCATTTATGGACCTAACCTGCAAAAATTTATCAAGCTCTTTTTTAAACCCTAATAGAGTCCTGGCCTTCACAGCCTCCTCGGGCAAGGAGTTCCACAGGTTGACTGTGCGCTGTGTGAAATCTCCTATTATATCATGTCCTATGTTTGGATATTTCTGTGGGTGGGTTTTTTTTTCTAGAATTGCATTACCTAAAACCACCTCCTTATTTTTTGTTCTGTAAGAGACCCCCATAATGATATTGCCCCGTTCTTTTTCCTCCTTTTATCGTCACCCACAGGCTTTCAATTGGTCTGCCTCTCGCTCATGTGGACTTTATAACAAGCGTGTATTCCTGATGTAGAATACAACATTGTCTCCCTTGTTCCTATGTATACCCTTTCTGAGCAAACTATGCCTATATGTACCAATGCTCCACTTAAGAGATTTATCCCACCAAGTCTCTGTGATGCCAGTTATGTACTTTAGTTTATGAACTAATACTTTCAGTTCTTCTGGTTTATTCCCATACTCTTTGCATTATGTATAGACATCTGAAATGGTAAGCAGAGTCCCCCATTTTGCCTTCTTGTTGCTCTTATGACTCTCCTGTAATTTTCCCTTTCTCTCCTCCAACATATAGCTGTTAAATTTGTTACGATCCATATATGTTTGAATTATATTTATTTTATAATATTTTCCCTTTTTATTTCCAATAGATGACTCAAAAAGATATCACATTTGTTGCTGACTTTCTTACTGAACACTTCAATGAGGTAAGGTATTTTAAGTTTACTGAGTGCTTTATGCATGATCCTAATTTGATCTTGTTTCAGACAGCTAAACTGGAAAGGCTGGTTAAATCAAATCTTTCTTTTTTTTTAAAGGGTCTCTATATGAAAAGTCATCTAATTCCCCTTATTTCAAGTATTGTCAGTCAATATTTTGTGTTGAAAATTTGTTTTATGTTTGGTTCAGGCACCAGAGCTCTACAATCGTAAAGGAAAATACTTCAATGTGGAGAGAGTTGGTCAGGTAAAGTATCCGGCTATATATTGAGATAAGAAAGACAAGGGATATGGACAAGAACCAGCTGGGGAAAGAGGGACAGGAGAACAAAGAATACAGTTTTAAGATTATGTGGTTACTAAAGAGCACTCCTTTTAACTCCCTTCTAGCTGTTCAGCACACACAGAGCCATTAAGAGTAGATGATATTATTTTACCTCCCTGACTATTAGGAAAAGTCAAATTAAAAAGAACATTAATGGAATTAATATCTTATAAACTATTTTCCTCATATGTGTGGTATATTTTTTTTAAAAAGGGGGAATACTTGAAACTAATGATGGAATGAAGCTGCAATCTGTTTGCTTTATCAAATCAAGGAGCCACTATTATTTATATCTAAAATTACAGTTTCAAAAAGAAAAAGTGTCTAACTAACTCTGATAAAACATTCCAATTTGTTTTGATAAAGCAACATTTTGAGTAATCTGTTATAACCTGATTTAAAATGGACAATATTTTCCAAAGACCTGGGAAGAAGGCCCCAAATCTGGAGTATTAAAAAAAATCAATTAGGTGAAGGAATACATGTCATAATATCTTCACTTAACTGAAAGTCCTTTGGTGCATGTGTCATATTTATCTTGTTTTTAAATGTTGACTGCATGGATCTGTCATTTTCTTCCAGTACTTGAAAGATGAAGATGATGACCTTGTATCCCCACCTAACACAGAGGGAAACCAGTGGTTTAACTTTCTTCAAAATAGCACACATCTTAAAGGTATTACATGCTGTTGTTATACGATGAATCAAATATACATGTGTAGATTTGAATTACACCCAAAGAATCTCAATGATGTAGAAACAAATGTACAGATCTCAATGCTCTATAAAGTTGTCTCGCTACAGTTCCCTACTCAATCTAGAATAAAATCACAGTTTTTGCAAAAAAAAATTTCTTGGGTATTATGGAATCTTTCTTCCTTTTACGTTCTTCTCTGCATCTTGTAAATTAGACATCAAATAGTTGATGCTCATAATAATTGTTTTTGACTGCATCTTGGTGGTCTGAAACTGTTCTTTAACACAAGTCAAATTATGATAGACTATCTTGTAGACTCTTTCTGCCTATTCACAGTCATGTAGCTTCCTTATGGCAACTATTGCAATTGTTTGTGATGAAATAGGCCTGGAAAGTTGTGTAGTATAATTTAGGTATATTTTCATTTGATTTAGTGGCTGGAAATAGCCAGCACTATGTAACCGGCCAGCGTACTGCCACCAGCAGAGAACACTGCATCACATTTTGAGATTGATTGTATGAAACAGTTTCTTGTTAATTTCACAAGTCAGCAAGTATTAGTATATATGCTTGCCTTGTTTTATGCGTAGAAATGTAAGCATGATGGATCTAGGAACATTATAAGATGTTTTTGTGATTTATGCTATATTTCTAGTTTATAGTAGTTTATATTACCTTCCAATTCAGTGTTTATTCTTAGTTCAGTAAAATCTGTGAAGAGAAATGAATTAGATAGACTTCAGAAGATAATTAATAACAATCTTAAATGGGTGTGCATGAAATGTATCATGTCTCAAAGCATGGAAATTCAAGATGAAAATATTTCCATTGTACCCAGACAGTAGATTTGCTAGGAGGAAAGAAACATTTTTGGTATAGCAGGATACTCCATGATATATATATTCCTAGCAAACTCACTTAACTGTATCTTTACAAATAATTGTATTTTTCACCAAAACCTAATTATTTGTTTGCAGAAAGTCCACTGCTATTTCCCTATTACCCTCAGAAATCACTGCATTTTGTCAAAAGGCGAATGGAGGGGATTATTGATCAGTGTTTACAAAAACCAGCTGTAAGTCCTGTTTGTTACAAACTGTATGTATTTTGGGCCAGTAATTACTGTTGTTTTGATCTTTAGAGTAATTACTCTAAATCCTTTAGAGTAAATTTAGTACTCATTGAAGGTACACATGACATGCCCTAAGGGTTGCCTTCTCCTACTTAGCCATAAGCACGGTACTACATGGATGGCAGCTTTCCCTTCCAGAGTGTCTCAAGCCTGTCATGGAACTGAGAATACAGTTAAATCTCCCTGCCTCTTCTGTTCTGTGCCTCTCCTGAGCATCACACACACAAAACCAGTATCCTTTTCTAAATTTAATTCCTTTTATCTTCCAGGAAACAGTACAGTTGTTTAAATAAATAATTTTTTAAAAGCATGTCACATGATACTAGATTTTGTGACAAGTACATTTATTCAGAAGGAACTGGGCTGAATCAGTCTGCTTCAGACAGGTTGTGATTATTTTAAAAAATATAGGGAGGTATGTGAAACTGAATCAGTCTTTCTACATTTTAGAATGTTTTAATGGTGTTTTTCAGGATGTGATTGGAAAATCAGTGCATCAAGCAGTTTGCATGCCTCTATACAAAGGCTCTAAAAGGTATAATTTTTTTTTCTAGATTATGTTTAGAGTCAATTAGCACAAAATTATTGTAATCATTACTGCCTGACTTTTTTTTATTTTTCTGTTTTAGTGAGGATTCTACACCTCGGTTATTTAAATTACCCTTTATGTAAGTATACTGTTCTTCTTAATGTAGTCCATTTACCATGTTTTATAGTCTAATTTTTTTTTGTTGTATTTTAGGTGGAATAACAAATCCTCCAACTTACATTATGTTCTCTTCACCATGTTAGAAAGCTATGTTTCTAAAATTTACATTTTGAGGCAACACACAGATGTTTCCAGGTAAGAAATGGATTGGGAGTTAAAAAGTTTGCTCTTTAAGGCCTAATTTTGCAGGAAAATGTATCTAGATCTAGTTCCAAGCTTAGGACCTTGCTCTATCAAGTCTTCATTGCTGGATTGAGTTATTTTACTTTTCCATGACTGTGTGCTTCTTTATTCAAAAGAAAATGTGTCAGGTATTCTCTGCTCCTTCCTTTCAGTGAGCAGGAATAGTACTATTAAGTGAGTTCTTCATCTTTCCTTATAAACATTCATTTTGGTCATTTCCTCATATCTTGTGATAAACTTTGTGTAGTTGTCACTTTGTATATCTGTAAAAATGGGACGATGATTTTATTGTTACAGACAGGTTATAATGCTCTTAATTTCATAGAGTAAATCGTGCTGTGCCAGTGGTCAGTAGTTCCTGATGCCAAGATCTGCAGCGCAATTTTGTAGCTTCAGTTGTTTCATATTGTATTTTGCTTATATTGTTTCACACCCCCTCATACTTGAGAATAGACACAACGTATAGACTGCTTATCTGTTCGCATCTAAATTGACTTTGCACTCTGTTCCAGAACTTGGTGTAAATCTTTGTATTCTGATATTTTGGCATGGAACTTTAAGGACAAGTAACATCGTTGGTTTTCTCCCTCCTTTAGGTCTGCTAATAATGGTCTGCTTGCTGTTGATTTTGGAAACTTCTTGAATAGCAGTATAAATGAAAGCTCAGATACAAGGTTAGTATATCTGGGAAACAGGGTCATTAATAATTTGTCAGATTATGTTTCTTCAGCTATTTACACTTAAGCAACTTGCAGGAACAGGGTTTTTGTGAGCAGGCATCCTCATTGATCTTCATGAAGTAAGAGGATTTTGGCCAGGTGGTTTACTTTATGCTTAAATTCAACTTCAAATAAACTATCATAATTTTCTAGATGGAAAAAAATTAGTCTAGTTCTGAAACTGCTGTTGCCTAAGCATGAAATGCTGACACTTAAAAAACAGTGACCCCAAATAAGATCGTAGAAAGTAATAATAATATGAATATAAGGAGCTGAGAGATATTTTGCTGGTGGTGGAGGCAGCACGTGAAGCCTCACCCTCGAAGTGCAGAGAGCCACATGGAAAAGAGTGGTCTGGGGCTGTTGGCAGGCAGGGAAGCCTGCTTGAGAGTGCTGCTGGCTGGGAGCTGCTTAGGTAAGCATCTCCTGGCCAGACCTGCCTCTAGCACCCCACCCCCTTCCATACCCTAATTCCCTCCCAGACCTTGCACTTCCTCCTACACCCTTTCCCTAGGCCAGAATCCTTTCTGTACCCATGCCCCCTCCTGGACCCTGCACCCCAATTCCCTGCTCCCAGGTCACAACCCCCTCCTTCAACCAAACTCCCTCTCAGACCCCACATCTGTACTCCGGTCTCCTACCCCAAGCTCCCTTCTGCACCCAGCCACTGTATCAGACTCCACACCTCTTCCCTAGAAAAGTGCAGCCCTTGACTACTTACCAAAATCTTGAAGTGGCCGCCTATCAAAAATTATTGCCTTCCCTTGATCTAGACTATGCCTGACAGATGTTTGTCTAACCTGCTCTTAAAAATCTCCAATGATTGAGATTCCACAACCTCCGTATGTAGTTTTTTTCAGGGGTTAATCACCTTGTCAGGAAGTTTTTCCTAATGTCCAACCTAAGGATGTTAAGTATCGGGTAACTGACTAATCGAATAGTCGATGCATTTTTGCATCAACTATTCAATTAGTCGACAGGGCACCTTGGCCTTTGAAGTGTAGCAACTCCCAAGGCAAAAGCGCCAAAGCCCGGGATCAGCTGGGGAGTCCCCAGCTGATCCTGGGCTCCAAGCAGTGCTGTCACTTTGAAATGCTGCAAGGAGCCTGACACCAGACTCCCCACGGCATTCAAAGCGGCAGCGCTGCACTCCCCAGCTGACCCTGGGATCCATGCAGTGCTGCCACTTTGAAGTAGCCCTGTCTTCTCCCTCCCCCATTGCTGCCTCTGTCTGATAGAGGCAGCAAGGGGGGGTGGGGTGGGAAGCAACTAGTTGACTATCCTGTCGACTATCCGATAAGCATTTGCTTATCCGATAGTCAACTAGTCCTTCACATCCCTAGTCCAACCTAAGCCTCCTTTGCTGCAATTTAAGCCCAATGCTTCTTGTCCTATCATCAGGAATTAAGAAGAATATTTTTTCTCCGTCCCCTTTTTAACAGCCTTTTAGATACTTGAAAGCTATTATCATGTCCCCTCTCAGTGTTCTCTTTTCCAGACTAAACAAACCCAGTTCTTTCAGTTTTTCCTCATATGTCATATTTTCTAGATCTTAATCAGTGTTCTTGCTCTTTTTTTGGACCGTTTCCAATTTGTCCGTATTTTTCCTGAAATCTGGTACCCAGAACTGGACACAATATCCCAGTTGAGTTTTAATCAGCACAGGGTAGAATGGAAGAATTACTTCTTGTGTCTTGCTTGTTGATGTTTGCTTTTTTGCAACAGTGTCACACTTTTGACTCATATTTAGCTTGTCATCCCCATGACTGCTAGATATCTTTCTGCAGTACTTCTTGCTAGATAGTTATTTCCCATTTTGTATGTGTGCGATTGATTGTTCCTTCCCAAGTGGAGTACCTTTGCACTTGTCCTTAATTTAATTTTATCCTATTTCATCCTCAGAGCATTTCTCTAGTTGGTCTAAATCATTTTGAATTATAATCTATCCTCTAAAGCACTTGGCAACCCTTCCAGTGTGGTATCATCCACAAACTTTATAAGTGTATGGTCTATGCCATTATCTAAATCATTTATGAAGATATTGAACAGAACCAGTCCCAAAACTGATCTTTGCAGAACCCCACTCATTATGCCCTTCCAGAATGACTACATATCTTTATGATCAATTGTCCATTTCCAGGTTAAGAACATTTCATTTTTGGGCCGATCCAAAACTTGGATCCATATTATGAAGCATAAATATTGATAACTTTAAGATCTTTCAATATATATTCATTCAGCTTTTTCATTTAATTTTTGTAAAGCTTGATGGAATACAACTAAACAGAGCATCTGTTTTGCTATAGCTTCTATGGTTGTGTTGATGCCCATTTTTATGATGATGAAACTATAACCGTGGTTCTTAAGGAGAATGCTGAACAAGAAGGGAAAGAGAGAATATTGGCTCAGTTGCCTTTATCTTCAGTGTACATTGACAAGGACCAAGAAAGGGAATTCAGCTGGAATTCTAGTAAAAGGTAGGAAAACATGACTCTGAAAATTAAGAGCTAAAAAGTATATTATACAAGTATCTGATCTGTTTAGTTGTACTTAATACATGTGTATTTAAAAGAGAAAAAATAATTTTTCTTCCTCAGAAGGAAGGAGATGATGATCACAGTTAATTACAACTTCCAAATCTAATGTTTTTGCATATTTGAGATTGCATGCCACTTATTATAATAAAAGTTCGCATCTCTTTTTTAATAAATGGGAGAGCCAATTTTGGGAGTATATTTAGGAAATACAAACGTGCTTCTGTGTAAGAGGATTTGAGCCCTGCCACTCATGGGGTACTAGAGGCCTGGGTAAACAGAGTGAATGCACAAGAAATACAGTTGCACTGAGAGTGATAGGGTAAAGAAAAATTGAGATAATATTTCTTCCTCACGCTCACAGATACAACCACTGGAGAATTATTGCTGTCTGTTGAATTATCCTTAGAAAGAAAGAGCAGAATCAATGTCTTCCCATATTTATTTATATTGGCATAATGGTTTCAGAGTGAGAAGAATGATTTTTGGGTACACTGTAAAAAAGTAAATCCAGTAACAGAAATCTAGAATATACGCACTAGGATAATCCATCTTAAGTGCGTATGAGACTGTTGATTGTGGAATACAAGTTGTTCTGTGGCACCTTAGGGTACATCTACACAACAGCGTTATTTCGGAATAACTGGCAATATTCTGAAATAACATAGTGAATGTCTACACTGCAAGTCTTTATTTCGAATAATGTCGAGCTGGAGGACTTCTTACTCCAACTCATGGTAACCCTCATTTCATGAGGAGTAGGGGAAGTCAGAGAAAGCTGAATTACGGTAAGCTATTTCGAATTGAAGTTGCATAGCTTAATTTGACTTTAGCCCTGCTGTATAGACATATCCTTAGAGACTAACAAAAATATACACTATATATATTTTTGTTAATCTCTTAGGACATGTCTGCTTATTTTGAAATAACAAGGTGAGCATCCACACTCCCAAGCCTGTTGTTTTGAAATAAGGGGCTTGTTATTTTGAAATAATAAGTCCTACTTGTGAAGAGGAATAAGCTTATTTCGAAATAGTTAGTTCAGGAGTTATTATTTTAGAATAACTCATTTAGAAATAACCTGGTAGTGTAGACATAGCCTGACATGCCACAGGACTACACATTGTTTTCAAAGTAACATAGTAACACGGCTACCTTTCTGAGTCTTGTGGAGTAGTAAAACTTATTTCTGTCATTTTTGTCTGAGTTTACTTAGTGATAGAGTTGTTGCTTACACACACAAACATTGAATTTCTGTTTTTATTACATCTAGACTGGATGAGCAATCTGATGATATTCCTACACGTACTGTCTTTTTGGAGAGTCAGTGGAGAGTATTGGAAAATATGAAAGCTCAGTACGTTGCTGTGAATGGCATTCGGAAAGTTTCTTGTGTGGTAAGTAATATGTTTACAGTCTAGCATCTAAATCATTAAAGGAAATAGTTTGCTGATGCAGTGACTGAAGAGATTGCTGTTCTGAATCTGTTACTCTTTGTAGGGACATCAACGTGTAATTGACTACATAATTAACCGATAAACCTGAGCTTATCGGGTAATCCTGCCAACTACATGCACTCCCCCTCCCCCATTTGCTGCCTCTGTATCAGAGGCAGCAAGAGGGGAAGGCGGTGCCTGTGAGGAGCCGGCTTTTAAGTTGGCTTCCCAGGAGCACCGGAACCCATGGAGCTGCTGGCCTCCTCCATCCTCGCACTGCTGCCTCTGATAGGGGGCAAGTGGGAGCTGGTACGCATGGGAAGCCAGCTCCCCATGCATATCAGCTCCCACGGAGCCATCTGCCCCCCTCCCCCACCCCTCCTGCCTCCCACAGATGCAGCATTAGGGGGGAAGGCAGGAGCTGGTGCTTGGGTGGAGCCGGCTTAAAAGCCAGCTCCACCAGGTGGGAGTGCAGGGGAGGCTGCCTCGGAGCAGCTTGAGCCCAGGCTTGAGCCCACCACGGTCAGGGGCTGCTGCTGCTCCACACTGATGCCTCGGGAGGCAGCAGCGTGGCGTAGCAGGGGCGGAGGCCAGGAGTGCACTGCCTGCCAGCCCTGCCCGAGGGGACTATCAAATAGTCATATAACCACTAAAATTTGATGCAGTTACATGATTATTCAATTACATGGTATCTAACATTCCTAACTCTTAGGTACTTAATTTGTTTTGTAAAAATAAAAATAAAAAATCCTTATATCTTGTGTTCTACAAGATCCTTAGGAAAAAAGGAAGAGAAAACCTGCATCTCTTCTCTATAATAAATGTAATTTATTATAATAAAATTTAAATGTTTTGCTTTCTTATGTGTAGAAAAATTGGAACAAGTTAATTTAGTCACATTTACCTTATTCAAAATCTGTCGTAGCAATAAAGTAGGTTGTTATTTATTTATTTATTTATTATTTTGCTTAACTCCGTTTAAGGAAATATCAAGGGTTTGGTAAAGACGGGTTTTTAAAGGCATTAATGAACATTTTCAAATCAGTTTTTTTTTAATTTTATTAATGAAAATGTCTAAATATTTTGATAGCTAAGTTCGAATCTCCGTCATGTCAGAGTGTTTGAGATGGATGTAGAAGATGATGGAGAGGCGGAGGAGGAGGAGGAGGAAGAGGAAGAAGCAACTCAGATTGTGGGTGGTGAACATGAAGAGCAGAATCAGTCTGAAAGTAACCATGATAGCATGTGTGGTGCTTCTGCTGAGCCGTCAGATGAAACAGAAGAACATAAATCAAGCCTGGATCCTTGACATGATACTTGATATTTGTGCCTTCACTATAATGAAGAAAGGAGAAGAGACTTAAAAACAAGCTTCAAGCCATTGATACTTTATTCTGACCTTTACTAAATATTATGTTAATGTTATGGATGTTGTAGAATACCACACATAGCCTAAGACAAAACCTTTTCTTTGCTCCAGTGAATGTGTACTGAATGTTTTTTCTGTTACAGTTAGTTTGTAACAAGCATAACAGTTTCTCACTGGAGTGTTGCAGTATTGAGTATGTGCGGGCAAGGGGGTGGCAGGGAGGGACAAATGGAGTTTTAAAGGGACATAACCAGTCTGTGTAGCTCAAAAACTTACCTACCTGTGAACACATTATAGGGGTCACATTTTCAGCTGTATACTAAATGTTTATGTCCATTTGAGAGGTATGAACACTGTGCCCTTGAAGCCATAGTTTATATATGTATTTGGCTAACAGACAGATCTGCAGACTTATATGGGGTGGGTATTTGACTATTTATGTTTAGCTAGTGTACATTTCAAAAGTTCAGCTCATATAGGTTGGACCTCCCTGGTCCAGCTCCCTCAGGACCTGACCAGTCCCTGATGAGGGAATTTTCTGGACTAGGGAAAGTTGGAGGAGGTGTTGGGGCACAAGCCTCTCTGCTTGGCTCCTCTTCCCAGCTACCTGTCACTGGGCCCTGGTCTTCAGGCTTCAGAAACAACCACGGATGTTGCTGGACCAGACAGTCCTGGACCACAGAGGTTCAGACTGTACTTTTACAGACATTCTTTAAAAAAGCCTGCCCAGCCAGCCCATAAAAGTTGTTATACCCTAACTATGTGTATGTTACATTATATGCAACAGAAATATATTGCAGTCTGTGGTGTGGTGTGTGAAACAATTTCTGAATATTTTCCCTATGTATTTTATGATGGAAAATTATATTATTACAGAGAATATATTTTTCTATTCTGATATGTTGTGCGTCTCATTTATGCTTTCAGTTTTGCTATATTCAGCTCCTTTACTAATTTATGTTGGAGGAGTATTATGGGACTCAATATGAAAGCTGGAAACTTGTTCATAATCTGAAAATGTTTGCCTGTTGCTGACTAGTTGGCCTCCTTCTTCCTAACTGCAGCTTAGTTCTTTGAATTAACAGTGCTGCTAAACACATAATGCTATAAAACTGTACGAGTGAATGTGTAACTTGAGTTGGAGAAGTTAATCTCTTATGCATGTGCTCAACACTTTTAAAACAAAAAAAAACTACTGTAAATGGAGAATTCTTTATAAATTGCCTTTTTTGATATTGTGTTGCTGTCTCTAATGCCAATGAGTGATTTTAGGAATGATCATTCCCAACTTATCAGTATGTAATTTGATTTTTTTTAACTTTATTGGAAGTATAATTTTTCTAATGCAAGTTTTTATCTCTTTTGCTGGCGGAAAAAAATTTGTAAATGTAAAATATGGTTTGAGAGGTTTCATGTCTTCAGAAATTTTTGAAAAAAGAAAAGTGTATTTTTGCAAACGCAAAAGATACAGACACATCATTAAGCATTGTGTAATTATATGAACAGCATGTGCTCCTCTAATTCAGACTCTTATTTTGTATGTTGTGACTGCAAGGTACCTATTCCTCTGCTCTCAAAAGTGTCTGTGCCAATATAATTTTAAAAATTCTAGCCCTTATTGCAGAACAAAACCTGAAAAATATAAACCTAATGCTTCCTCAGATTAGATGTTTCACGTTTATTTATTTTTTTCTAAAAAGCATGAATTAGCCATGGTCCTCCAATGAGTCCTTGCTACTGAGTCAAAGCCTTTGGCACCCACACAGTTGGTGGTAGTAGGTCACCTATCTTTTGTTGGTTCTTCTGCCCAATCTGTGGATGTAGTAGTTGCTTAAGCTTCCCCTGCTATCACTTGAGGGGAGCTCTCTTGCAACTCAAGTGGGCCATCTGCATCAAGCACTAACTCCTCTAATGAGCTGATTTCTGTTCACAAGAACTACTTCAATATCATTGCTAGCTCATGCACATAAGAGCTGTTGTAGTAGTTCTCCAAGAAAGGACATCCGGAAGAATGAATGAATCTTCATCTCTTGTCGTTGGGACCCTCCTTGGAGTCAGCATAGTTAAATCTCCTGAAAGACCTCTGGGCCGCGTAATTTATGCTATGATGTTATTGAGGCCTGCCTCTTCAAGAGAGAACCAGGTCTCCTGGCATTCTTCCCACCTCCAGGGGGCACCACACACAGGTAGCAGCTTCTGCCTGCCTTGGATGTTGTGAGCCCAGATGGCCCTGCAGTGGTGGCAGCATTGTTCTGTCTGAAGTGAGGATTCAGTGCGATGGGGCCAAAGGCACTGAGGCAAGAGGCAGTAACCACAGCAGCCACCTTCTGCGGGGACATGATAGCAGTTTTCAGGTATCTAAAAGGGGTGTCATAAGGAGGAGGGAGAAAACTTGTTCATCTTGGCCTCTGAGGATAAAACAAGAAGCAATGGGCTTAAACTGCAGCAAGGGAGGTTTAGGTTGGATGTTAGGAAAAAGTTCCTAACTGTCAGGGTGGTTAAACACTGGAATAAATTGCCCAGGGAGGTTGTGGAATCTCCATCTGTGGCGATATTTAAGAGTAGGTTAGATAAATGTCTATCAGGGATGGTCTAGACAGTACTTGGTCCTGCCGTGAGGGCAGGGGACTGGACTCGATGACCTCTCGAGGTTCCTTCCAGTCCTAGTATTCTATGATTCTAGCCTATGCCCTTGCATTGTGCAGCAGAATGGTGGCAACTAGCAGCAGTGGCAACAAGGAACCCAGGCTTGTAGTCAGAGGAAGCTGAGGTAGGTGAGGGTCAGCCTGGGAAGTACCTGCTGAGAGGCATTTCATTTGATTTTGGGGGTTGATTTGTTTGTGAAGGGTCTTTTGATGGGAGGAGAAAGTGACAAATCTGACAGAGTGGGAGGATTTATAAGAGAGGTTATGGTGGAGTGGGCGGGCCAGTATATACATAAGGGGAGAAGAGTGATGGGCTACTCCACACATTTTTCTATGTGCTCTACTGAAATGTTTGTACTGAAAGCACCTACCTAATTAGTAGAAGTTGTTGGGAGGTGGATAGAGGAGCAACAAGGGTAGCCAACGAGACAATAGCCAGATATTTGGCATTTGAGAAAGTACTTGGAGTATTGACACTATAGACAGAGCTGTAGCCTTTTGGCAAATGGGAAGGACTGGAGTTCCTCTCTTCTTAAAGGCGTGGTATATATGGCAATGGCTCTCAACCTTTCCAGACTACTGTACTCCTGTGAGGAGTCTGATTTCTCTTATGTACCTCCAAGTTAAACCTCACGTAAACTAATTCCTTACAGAATCAGACATAAAAATACACAATTATTGCAGCACAGTGTTACTAACAAATTTCATTCTCATTTTTACCATATAATTAATAAATCAACTGGAATATTTCAATATGTATTAATCCTCTGAAAACCTGCAGTTGTATTAATGTAAGTAGATGCATATAAAATCTCATTAAACACAGTTTTAACATTATTGATGACTGAATTTCAATTAAAAACAGGACTATGTAGCACTTTAAAGACTAACAAGATGGTTTATTAGGTGATGAGCTTTCGTGGGCCAGACCCACTTCCTCAGATCAAATAGTTGTTAGTTTCCTCAGCTCCCGTTCCCTTTTACCCCTTCTCTACTTACGCTACATCGATGACATCTTTATGATCTGGACGCATGGCCAAGAAACACTGGAGACATTCCACAGAGATTTTAACAACGTACACCCCACCATCAATCTCAGCCTGGACCATTCTACACGAGAGATCCATTTCCTGGACACCACAGTACAAATCAGCAATGGAAATTTAGACACCACTCTCTACAGAAAACCCACTGACTCATACAGTTACCTACATACTTCCAGCTCCCATCCAGAACACACCATACGATCCATCATCTATAGCCAAGTCCTTCGATACAACCGCATCTGCTCTAATCCCACTGACAGAGACCAGAAACTTCAGGATCTCTACCAAGCATTTATAAACCTCAACTACCCACCCGGAGAAATAAAAAAGCAAATTGAAAGAGCCAGACGAATACCTAGAAACCATCTACTTCAAGACAGACCCAAGAAAACCAACAATAGAACACCACTTGTCATCACCTACAACCCCCAACTCAAACCTGTCCAACACATTATCAATAAACTACAGCCTATACTGGAACAGGATACTAAACTCCAAGAGGCTCTGGAAGACAGACCCATAGTCTCCTATCGACAACCACCTAACCTCGATGATTCTTACCAACAACCACAGGACATACCACACTAATACCAACCCTGGTACCTTCCCTTGCAACAAACCCCGTTGCCAGCTTTGTCCACATATTTACTCTGCTGACACCATTATTGGACCTAACCAAGTGAGTTATAAGATCAAGAACACATATTCCTGCTCATCCAGAAATATAATTTATGCTATCATGCGCCGAAAGTGTCCGTCTGCTATGTACATTGGACAAACGTCTCAGACACTTCGCCAAAGGATCAATGCCCACAAAACAGATATTAGACAGGATCACAAAGAAAAAACAGTTTCTTGCCATTTCAACCAGGAAGGACATTGTCTCAACGACTTGATTACCTGCATCCTGCTTCAAAGGCCTTTTAAGACTACACTTGAAAGAGAATCCTCTGAACTGTCATTCATGCTTAAATTCGACACTTTACACTTAGGTTTGAATAAAGACTCTAATTATCTCACCCATTACAAAGATAGCTTCCCCAATTATCACCTCTAATATCATTAGCTCACAGACATTTACCTCCCCCGCCCCATCCCCCTTCTGTTCTGAAATTTGATTTGTCCTTTTCATATGTGTTCATTTTTTTTAATTGTATCCTTTGGTAGATATGGTTGTGACAATTTTCTTCCACTATTTGATCTGAGGAAGTGGGTCTGGCCCACGAAAGCTCATCACCTAATAAACCATCTTGTTAGTCTTTAAAGTGCTACATAGTCCTGTTTTTTTTCAGCTACACCAGGCTAACACGGCTACATTTCTATCTGAATTCCAATTAGTTCTTTTTCATTTCTTGTCCTAAATAGTGGTGTAGTTTTGCTGTGTTATTGTTAAAATTTACTGTGTTTCTCTCCAGATGTGATTTCTTCATAGATTCATAGTTTTTAAGACCAGAAGGGACCATTATGATAATCCTAGCTTAATCTGTACAACACAGGCTATAGAGCAGGTCATTGAGGATATGTCTACACTACAGAGTTATTTTGAAATTGTTACCTGTCCCTGGACCAGCCAAGGAAATAACCCAGACAAAGCGTGAGCTGAAGCAGCACTAAAGTTAGTTTATTAATATAGATTCTTAAGAGTAAGATGATACTCACACACATACATCACAGTTATACTGGCAGTTGAAAGTAGGCTGCAGACGTGGCATAGATAACTTCCAATTTCACAGGTAGCTCAAGCTGACCAAGCATCAGCTTCCTGGAGACCGATCACGAGGCTCATGGCTATCCCCGGAGTCCTTAGGATCTGCAGGAGGGCTACTGCCTCTGATTCAGTCCCAGGTTTCGCATGCTGTTACATCTCTTCCAAAAGGAGAAGATCTTCCTGGCCGCTTGTCAGCTAATTATCTATTTGCAGGGTCTTTGTCTGCCTTAAAAGGTCACAGATCCTAAAACTGCCTCTCTGGTTGGGTATTTCTCATTCACACCTCACACACATTCCACAGGTTGCATACATATTTGTAAGTCTAAAAATAAATCCAGTTTCATAGCCTTGAATAACAAGCCATTGCATTGTCTAACATACTAAAGATAACATACCAAGGTCCTGATTTAAAAAAAAGGCTAACATAAATTGAAACTAAGAAAGCCAAGGTCAGGGAAGAGGGAGAAGCATAGGAGTATGTCTGGTAAGCTAGACACCCATGAAGAGGAGGGAGAGGGATCGTTTCTGACTGGTTACAGAAATAACTCTCATTATTTCAAAATAACAAAGTGAGCATCCACACAGCAAGCCCATTATTTTGAAATAATTTCAAAATAATGGGCTTGTTATTTTGAAATAACCACCCCTCATTTTATGAGGAATAATGCCTATTTTGAAATTGCTTTTCCAAAGTACTTATTCCAAAATAATTGGCTTCTCACAGCTGCCCTGGTGGCCACTCTTTTCACAACCCTCAAAACTCTATAATTCCCTTTCTGCAGGATTTAAAGCTGCAGGCAGAAGCAAAAGGGCTTGCGGCATCACACCATCCCTGCTAGCCCTGTGCCACACAGCAGCACTCTGTACTGCCTGCCTTACTGCCATGGGCAGACCTGAGTGCTCCTTTCAAGCCTCCCATGGCTGCAAGCGTGCTGGCAGCCACCTCTGAAGTCCCTGGCCAGGGAAGGGCTATGGATCAGGAAAATGAAGAGAAGGAGGAGGAAAAGGAGGACCAGGACACCAAGCCCAAAAGCCAGGATGTGGTCATCAGCCTGGAGCTGGTACCGCCCTCCTAAGATGTCTCCCACATCTTGGAGGATGCTTGGGAAGGCACTTCAGGTGAGTTCCATTACTTTCCCTATGCACATGCGGGGCAGGTGACGGGCTGTGAGGGGCTGCACATTCCTTGCTCTACCTTATCAGATGGGGCTAGCACAACAGCCTGTGCACATGGCTGCACATGGAACACTAGTCCAGAGCACCCAGCCCCCTGAAGCTGCCACACAGGAACTCGTCGCTCCTTCTCACAAGATTCCTGCACAGGCCTGCCTGACTCCCAACTCTGCAGTGGGACACCTTCCCACCACAAGCCACCACTAAGGAGGCTGGGGTCATGGAAGCACACAGCAGTGCCACAAATGGCACAGGGTCATGCCTGCATTCTTGGGCAGCATACAGTCCTGGTCAAGCATGGCGATGCGGAGGAGGCCTATCCCCTGCATGGGAACCTGCTGGGGGAGAAAGAGGAGGGGACCCCAGTACCACCCTCCCCAGCAACAGCGTCTGCCACTTACACACACCTCTCCCAACACCCTTCCCCCCCCCGCAGCAGTCAGGGATAGAAGTTTTCTCTCTGCGGGACACCACCACTGCTGGACTCAGCATGTGTGGGGAATGGAAGGAAACTGAGTTGACCCATTCCCCCCTCCTACCTGCAGGCTCCTGGTCTGGCTGGCACCTTTCCATGCCTGATTGTCCCCATGACTTGGGGATAGCAAGGCTCCCCTGGGATGTTCATGCCTCTGCAGGAAAGTGCCCACTGTCTAGGCCATATATGGCCTTGCTTGAAGCACATCACCATCATCTGAACCAAGACCTTTGGTGTTGGCTCAGAGATTACGGCTACGCTTCATACACAATGTCTCCTGGGACAACTGCCCTTGTAACTTTTCTTCACAACTGGGCCAGCTGCAAGTGGAGTGCATGCAACCCCTCCCACACCATCCTCCCAATCCTACGAGACCCGCACACCAGGCACCGGTGACCCCGCAAAACCTGGTATGGGAACACTTTGAGTGCCTCCATTCCTTGAACAGGAACTTCAAGGAGGAGCATCAGGAGTGCTGGGCTGACTGGGAGCTGAGGTGGATGATCTGGGAGCAGCTGTCCTGCCAGCATGAGGCCATATGCTCCTTGAATACAACTGCCATGGTGAGTCTGGTTATGGCTATCAACTGGTCCACCAGCCATGCCCCCTGCACCCACCATCCCCCAACCTCCCAGCATAAGCACCTGCACCCACTCCCCCCAAGTCCCTCCAGCACCCACCTCTGCCCCCACCCTCTTGGCTTCTCCTCCTAACCCCCTCCCTGCCCCAGGTTGCCAAGCACTGCACAAACGAGACAGTGGGCCCTCTTGGGCAGCTGAGGCATCCCGACACACCTGAGGCAGGTGCCAGTCCCAGCCTTATCCCTGAGCCTCTCCTCCCCCTCCCAGGTTCTTTCACCAGTCCCGCACCAGTTATACATTCCCCAAATAAAAAGACTGAGTTAATTGTTTCAAAACAAAATGTGTGGTTTATTGTATCTGTGGGGAGTGGGGTGGGAAAGGAGGGCAGGGGAAGGGGTGGGGGAGGAAAGACACACAGAGGCAATGCAGAGGCCCCTTGTGGGGAGGCCCGGGGGAAAGTCTCATGGCTGGTCTTGTCTGAAACTCTCCCTTAGGCCTCCTGAATGTGCACAACCCCCTGATGGGCTTGCCAGATGGCAGCGATGCACAGCTCAACCTCTGCCCCTCATCCTGGCAGGGAAGTCTCCCCCTTGTTCTCCCACACATTGTGGAGCATGCAGCAGTCTGCCATCACCTGGGGGATGTTCTGGTTGCCAAGGTCCAGGCAGGTGACGAGACACCAGAACCTCCCCTTCAAGTGACCAAAGACACCCTCCCTGACCATACAACACCTGCTGAGCCTGGTGTTGAAGATCTCCTTCGTGGGGTCCAGGTGTCCTGTGCAGGGCTTCATAAGCCAGGGGAGCAAGGGATAGGCTGTGTTGCCCACAATGCACATAGGCATGTCCACCTCCCCAACCCTGATGGTGTGATTGGAGAAAAATGTGCCAGCGTGTGACAGACTGGCACAGTGAAATCCATAGACTTCAACAGAGAAAAGGATTATAAAAGCAGGGTGCATTGCTATGGAACTTTGGGTTCGTCTTGCCAACAAATCCAGGAGAGCATCGGGTCGCGACCGACAAAGCCCGGCTCCCCCTCTGTGATCAATCTGGCTGGCCACTAGATTGATCCAGACTCTGGACTAGTAACTATAACATTGTCTGGTGGGACTGTGTGTATGGTGTTTGTGTGTGTAAGTGACTGAAAAGCATATGCTACTGTTGTATTTTCAATAAATGCGGCATACTGCCTTTTCCCCTATAAAAGATCTTCCATGCTTTGTTTAAGCATAACATTTTTAGTGGAGAATTCAGTGCCTCCAAAAAATGTTATGCTTAAACCCAAAGTTCCATAGCAAAGCACCCTGCTTTTTATAATCCTTTTCTCTGTTGAAGTCTATGGATTTCGCTGTGCCAGTCTGTGTCCGGTGTGTTATCTTTTTGATGTTAATCATTCCCAAAACATCTCCAAGAGGCTTATCCTGTAATCAATTGTCTTTTGGGGGTGCTAGTTCCACTTTAGAGTCGTCAATCTGCCAATCTGATCAGTCCTTGGTCATGGGTACGCACGGATGGTTCTTCTGACGTCGACGAGTCTGTCTTCACCCATGCCTCGTCCCGCCTTTCTTGGCCATTTGGCTGTGAGGATAACCTTTGCACCTTTATCTCGACACATACATAACACTTTCACATAAACAATGTTTACAAGGACCTTCAAAGAAAAGCATGAACAACAGTGTCTCATATTGGGCAAAGCAAAAGACATTGTAAATCAAACAATTAAGACTCCAGCCTTCAGCATTCCTCTAATCTCATTAACATAGACACAATACCAAAACTCTGCCTCTTTACTTACTAAACTTTAAAACAAATAAATGTATATTTAACTAAAGGGCTTAATTAATAAAATGTTAAATGTGTTACCGTACATTACTACATTATTAAACCTAAAATGCAAATATAAAAAGATATAAAACTCTTACTCCTCTGGAAGAGGCTGGAGTTCCTGAACACACGGGCATTCCCAGACTGCCCGACATACACGCCTATGAACCGGCCGCAGTGGTCCATGAGGACTTGCGGGACCATGGAAAAGTATCCTTTCCTCTTGATATAGTTGGAGGCCCGGTGGTAAGGTGGTCCCGCCTCTCGGCCCTGCCCCCCACAGTTAGGGAAGCCCTAACTTCCCTAATGCCCCTCCACCTTGCAGTTAGGGAAGCCCATGGTGGCAAAGCCAGCAATGATGGGCTCCACATCACCCAGAGTGATGATCCTTCACTGCAGGATGGCATTGATGGCCTTCACCACCTACAGAATCATAGAAGCAGAGAATCACAGGGTTGCCAGAGCCCTCAAGAGTTCCTTGAGTCCAAGCCCCTTCTCAGACCAGGAGCAACCCCAAGTATCCTATCCCTGGAAGAGCTTTGTGAAGCTGGGACTGAAAAACCTCTAGGGAGGGAGATTTCACTCCCCTCTCTAGCGAGTCCCATTTCAGTAGTTCACCATCCTCCTAGGACAATGGTAAGAGAGTCATACCTTCATGAACATAGCCCTGATGGTCTATCTCACCATTCCAAACTGGTTCCCCACGGAGCGGTAGCTGTCTGACATGGCGAGCTTCCATAGTGTGATGGCAACACAATTCTGGACGGGGATGTGTGACGGGACCCCGAGGCCCCTCACTGGGCAAGGAAGGGTAAGTGCCCTGCTGGCACGTCGGGGCCCCGATCAGCTGTGCCCCGGCTGTTCCCACACTGCGGCTCGGCTGGGGGAGCTCCGGTGTGACTGCCGATGGAGGAACGCGCCAGGTCCGTGGCAAGATGGCGCGGAAGGCGGAGATACGCAAGTGACGTCACGACGACGTCCGGCCTGACGTCCGGGCAGCAGGAGATTCAAAAGCCGTCCAGACAGAGTAGCAAGGGGGGAGAGGAAAGGAGGAGAGTGCTGTAGGAGAGGGTCCACGAGAGGGCCAGTTGGGGCCGCCACAGCCGTGGGGGGAGGGGGAGGCAGAGGTAGACGCCACCGGTGAGGGCAGAGGAACCAGACGGACGGAGAGCGGGGAGCTGAGGTACTGATGGGGAAGAGGGAGAGAGGAAGTAGCCCAGGGCAGGGCGGTGAACCAGCCCGTGGGCTAACGCGTTTAGGGTCTCAACCCCATTAGTCGGACTTGGACCGCAACGTGGTCCAAGTCCTAAGGGCCCTGGGCTGGGGCCCGCAAGTGAGGGCGGGCCTGGGCCCCCCTCTCTCCCTCGTCTCAAGCTGAGATAAACTCAGGAGAGTCGCCAAGATACGCCTCACAGCGCTGGTCGGGACAGACTCGCCAGACAAGGATCAAGGAGGGAAGTGCTGGACTCGGGGGAGGGCTAATCTACCCGCCCCGAGGAACCATCACAAGATGGTGGAGACTGTCGGTACTCTGATCCCAGAGCCCTAGGAAATAGGCGAAGGGGCCTCAAAAAAAAAAAAAAAAAAGGTGAAGGGGTTTTTTTTGGGGAGGGGGGAGGATCTTTTTTCTTTCTTTTTCCTCTTTTTTTCTTCTACTCTTTTTCGTTTTTTCTGGTGGAGTAAATAGCCAGACGAGGACTGGGGAAAGCGAAGCACAGCCCACCCTCCCGCACCAACGGGAATAAGAGCCGAAGAGATGGAGCCCAACAAGATACTGGCATGGCTCACGGAGAACCAGAGACAGAACCAACAGCAGCAAACGCTCCTTATCCAACAACTGTCAGCACAACACCAGGAACAGCAGAGACAGTTGGTGAGGGAATTGGCCGAACAATTTCAGAGCCAGCAGGAACAATGGGTCCTCCAACACGGGATCCATGCCCGAGGAGGCGTCGGGTCAGGGGAGGACGGAGGCGAAGGGCAGGACGGCCCCCAGATGACTTTTTGCCTGACAAAGATGGGCCCTACAGACGACCCGGAGGCATATCTGACCACCTTTGAGAGGGTGGCTACAGTGGCCTGATGGCCGGAGGACCACTGGGCCACAATTTTAGCCCCCTACTTGGCCGGGCAAGCCCAACTAGCGTACAGGAGCCTGAGCACCCAGGACGCCCTGCGTTATTATAAAGTAAAAGAAGCCATACTCGACCAGATGGGTATAACCCCGGAGTCATACCGCCAGAAGTTTCGCCAGGAACGTTACCCCATGGGGGCGAGGCCACGGGCCGTGGCACAACGGCTAAGAGAGACTGCTTGGAGGTGGCTAGAGCCAGAGCAGTGGACCGGAGGGCAGGTAGCAGAGATGGTGGTGCTCGAGCAATTCCTAAATATCTTACCGGCCGGCGGGCAATGGTGGGTGAGGCGCCACCACCCCTCCATGCTGGACGAAGCCATCGATCTGATGAATGATTACAAAGCGGCGGAGGTGATGGAAGGGCCCGGCAAAGCAAGTAAGATCAGCCCTCCCAGGAGAATCGAACCACCGTGACCTTGGCATCCCCGGAGAGCTATGGAGACCAACCCCGCGTGTGGGGGGGTCCGCGGAGAAGGGAAGAAGCTGACCCCGGCCTGGATGACCCCGCCAGCCGGAGAACCCGTGGAGAAACCGCGCCCAGCAAGTGACGGGGGGAGGCCCACAGATCAGCAGGGACCCGCCAGAACCACCTGCTACCGGTGTGGGCAAGAAGGGCACTTTCAAAAGGAGTGCCCATATATGGACTGCACGTATGCCCAGGCCATGACGGGGGAACTTCACCCGGGAACCGAGTGGAAGGGTAAGATCCTGAGACAGGTCTGGGTGAACGGTCAACCGGTGGGGGCCTTGGTAGATTCGGGTTGCAGCCAAACAATCATGCGGGCCGATCTTTTAGAAGAAGGTGGGCCCCAAGGCCCCCCCCTACATGTGCAATGTGTGCACAGAGATGTGCACCAGTATTCCATCACCTGGGTCCACATAGCGGACAAGGACCAAAACAGTTGGTGTTATGTAGTGGTGGCCCCAAAACTAGTGTATCCCGTCCTCTTGGGGAGAGACTGGGTCGGGTTCGAGTGAGCGGTATGCGAGTGGCAGCATCCAGAATCCACCCCAACCCTCGAAGGTATGGTGGGGCATTCCAACACCCAGGACAGCCCGCTAGGTCGGCCCACGGGCAGCCCGACTGCTGATCCTGGCGAAGGTACTTCCGTGGCAGGAGACAGAGAGGCACCAGTGTGGCCTGCACTCAGCTTATGGGAAGGTGATTTCCTTCGGGAGCAGCGAGAGGATCCCCTGTGGCAGTACGCCTGGACCCAGGCACGAGAAGCCGGCAAACACAGCACGGAGGAGGAAGGGTGAGACGCTTCCCCACACTTTGAGGTACGCAAAGACCGCTTGTATTGTGTTTCGGTAGGGGCGGAGGGGCAGGGTCTGGTTAGACAACTACTGGTACCCCGAACATACCGTCATCATCTCTTAGAAGTGGCCCATGCCAGCCCGTGGGCGGGCCACCTCGGTTACGAGAAGACGCTGCAGCGAATTATGCAGTGATTCTATTGGCCCGGGGTCCACCGGGAGGTGAAGGACTTTTGCGCCTCTTGCCCCAAGTGTCAAAGTACTGGCCTTAAGGGGATACCGAAGGCTCCCCTGGTCCCACTACCCTTGATAGAGGTCCCCTTCAAGCGGGTCGCCCTGGATCTGGTCAGGCCGTTGGAAAGGTCAAAGACCGGGTATAAATACATATTAGTTGTGATTGATTATGCGACGCGCTATCCCGAGGCTGTACCCTTGAAAAATACTATCGCCCCAAACTTAGCGACTGAATTAGTAAAGATCTTTTCGCAAGTAGGAATACCCAAAGAGATCCTTACGGATCAGGGCACGAACGTGACATCACGACTAATGGGAGAGCTATGTCAGTTATTTCAGATAAAGACACTGAAAACGTCTGTATACCACCCCCAGACGGACGGATTAGTTGAGAGGTTTAACAAAACCCTTAAAGGGATGTTACGGAAGTTCATGGAACAGGACCCTGGGGAATGGGACTGGTTATTACCGGCTTTGTTATTCGCAGTCAGAGAGGTCCCCCAGTCATCAACCGGGTTTACCCCCTTCGAATTACTGTTCGGACGCTGTCCCAGGGGAATTCTGGATGTGATAAGAGAGAACTGGGAGGAGCAAGAGAGCAGAGTTCAGGGATCAGTATGATATATCCTGGAACTCCGGCAGAAGCTCCACCAGCTCGGGGAGTTCGCCCGGAAAAACCTCACATCAGCTCAAGAGAAACAAGCCAAGTATTATAACAAAGGCGCCCGCCTCCAAACCTTTGAACTGGGGGACAGAGTGTTGCTATTGCTCCCTACCCAAGACTCTCAGCTGATAGCTAAGTGGCAGGGGCCGTTTGAAGTGATAAGGCGCGTGGGAGAAGTGGACTATGAGGTAAAATTGGCCAGAGGTCAAGGGGGGACCAAGGTCTACCATGTCAAGCTCCTCAAGGCCTGGAAGGAGCGGGAAGGATTACTAGGGAGCCCCGTACCCCCGAGCTCCAAGCTGGGGCCGGATGGAGGAGGCGACCCCCCCCGTATCGTTCCAGGTAGAGCCAAGTCTAACCGAGATCCAGAGGAAGGAGATGATGGATCTGCTGCAAATGTTCCCCGACGTGTTAACGGTCCAACCGGGACGGACCACGGAAGCATACCATCAAATCACCACAGAGCCAGGAAAGAGGGTTCGCGAGCCGATACGCCCACTCCCTCAGAAAATGTGGAACCCGATAAGAGAGGAGTTACAAAGGATGCTGCACTGGGGAGTAGTCGAGGAGTCACATAGCGAGTGGAGAAGCCCGATTGTGTTAGTGCCGAAACCCGACGGATCCTGGTATTTCTGCATCGATTTCTGAAAAGTAAATAGCGTATCCCGGTTCGATGCGTACCCGATGCCTCGGGTGGATGAGCTACTCGACCGTCTAGGAGCTGCCCGCTATCTCTCCACCATCGATTTAACCTGAGGGTACTGGCAAATCCCACTGACCCCCAAGTCCCGGGAAAAGACCGCCTTCTCGACACCCTTCGGCTTGTATCACTTCATTCGGATGCCTTTCGGCCTCCATGGGGCAGCCGCGACTTTCCGACAACTAATGGACCACGTCCTAAGAGAACACGGGCAATATGCAGCAGCCTACATCGACGACATCGTGATCTACAGTAGGACCTGGTCCGAACATCTCCAGCGGGTAAAGGCAGTGCTTCAGACCCTACGAAAGGCAGGCCTTACGGCCAACCCCAGTAAATGTCAATTCGGCACCCGTGAGGTTACCTACCTCGGGTACACCTTAGACCAAGGTCAACTACGGCCCTTGATAGATAAAATCGGCGCACTTAGAGACTATCCCGCCCCCACAACCAAGAGGCAAATAAGACAGTTCCTCAGATTAGCCGGTTATTACCGTCGGTTTGTCCCCAATTTTGCAGCGTTGGCCGTCCCCTTGTCAGACCTCACGCGAAATGCAATGCCACAGAAAGTGCGCTGGACCCTGGAATGCGAAGAGGCGTTCCAGACGCTAAAACATCGCCTGACCCACGCCCCCGTCCTGGCCCAACCCGACTTCAACCGCCCATTCATAGTCCAGACAGATGCTTCGGAAAAAGGGATAGGGGCAGTGTTAATGCAGGAAGGAGATCACAGTGAACATCCGGTGGTGTACATTAGCCATAAACTATTCCCGCGAGAGTGTAAGTACTCTACAATAGAGAGGGAAGCTCTGGCCATGAAATGGGCGATTGATATGTTACGGTATTATCTTCTAGGAAACCGATTCCGGGTGGTGACAGACCATGCCCCACTCCGGTGGCTCCAGGCGATGAAGGACTCGAACGCACGCCTTATGAGGCAGTACCTGACTTTGCAGCCATATTCGTTCGAAGTGGTCCACATGGCCAGGGCACAACATATGAACACGGACTTCTTTTCAAGACAATATGAGGTTGAAGTAAAGGAAAATCCCGAACGGGAAGGTGACATAAAGGGGAGGAGGTGTGACGGGACCCCGAGGCCCCTCACTGGGCCAGGAAGGGTAAGTGCCCTGCTGGCGCGTCGGGACCCCGATCAGCCATGCCCCGGCTGTTCCCACGCTGCGGCTCGGCTGGGGGAGCCCCGGCGCGACTGCCGACGGAGGAACGCGCCGGGTCTGAGGCAAGATGGCACGGGAGGCGGAGATACACAAGTGACGTCACGACGACATCCGGCCTGACGTCCAGGCGGCGGGAGATTCAAAAGCTGTCCGGACGGAGTAGCAAGGGGGAGAGGAAAGGAGGAGAGCGCTGTAGGAGAGAGTCCGCGAGAGGGCCGGTTGGGGCCGCCACAGCCGCGGGGGGAGGCAGAGGTAGACGCCGCCGGTGAGGGCAGAGGAACCAGCTGGACGGAGAGCGGGGAGCTGAGGTACTGATGGGGAAGAGGGAGAGAGGAAGTAGCCCAGGGCAGGGCGGTGAACCAGCCCGTGGGCTAACGCGTTTAGGGTCTCAACCCCGTTAGTCGGACTTGGACCGCAACGTGGACTAAGTCCTTAGGGCCCTGGGCTGGGGCCCGCGAGTGAGGGCAGGCCCGGGCCCCCCTCTCTCCCTCGTCTCATGCCGAGACAAACTCAGGAGAGTCGCCGAGATACGCCTCACAGCGCTGGTCGGGATGGACTCGCCCGACAAGGATCAAGGAGGGAAGTGCTGGACTCGGGGAGGGCTAACATACCTGCCCCGAGGAACCGTCACAGGATGGCAGGTTTCATCCAGATGTCCTGTCATAGGAGATCAGGGGTGAGCCATTTGCAGAGCTCCAGGAAGGTGTCCTTCTGCATGCAGAAGTTCTGGAGCTACTGCTGGTTGTCCCACCACTTCATGACAATGTGGTCCCACCAGTCGGAACTGGTCTCCCATTGCCAGAAGTGGCAGTGCATGGTGTGCAGAGGAGTATGGATGGGTATATGGTGCCTGAGGAGTGCCCAGGCCTACGTCAGTAGGTCCCCCATTCCAGGCTGGTCATTGTTCTACAGCACCACGTGGGCAGCCTGCGTCAAGAGTTGCAGCAGGTAGTATAAGAGCCGATGACTGCTCTGTAGCAAGTCTAGCTCTATGGTGGAAGTCCACTGGTGTCTGCAAAGGCAACCAGAGCACACAGTGTGAGTTTGCTGTCCCTCAAAAAGTCAAGCAATGGAGAAGAGTCTGAGGCGTGGCTGTAGAGGGGAGCCCGTTTACGCACCAGCCTCAGATAACCTCAGGAAGCAGCTATAGGAAGTGACTGCTATCCTGGTGCTCTGCCCGGAGTGCTTCTGGGAGGCTTTAAATATGATTCAGGCTCTAATCAGTGTGAATGCACTGCTTTGATATAATTCTGCCCTATTTCGATGTGGATTTGTAGTGTGCATGCACTATTTTGAAATAGCTATTTCGGGAGTTATTTTGAAATAGCTTATTTCAAAATAAGAGCTTAGTGTCGACACAGCTTTAGAAAAAACATCTTTTAGAAGGACATGCTGAATTATGGCCAGAAAAAAGGTCTGTGAAACCTTAGATCAGTTTTGGAGAGGCTATCAAATGAAATTGGAGAACAGAAACTTGAGGCAATACTTATTAATGATGTGTTTGATGGAATTCCTGTGCAGGAAAAAGAGATAGTTAAGGGTTGGCTTTTAGGTTTTGCTATTGTTTCTGTCATTTTAGTATCTAAGTATTGTTGCATTGGTTAAATAGAAACAAATCAGAAATCTGTACAGGCTAAATTCAACCTCCGTTATATATAGCATTCACTAAAGTTGGAAGGGTGTAACTGAAAGCAGAATTTGGCTTTAAATCCCTACTCTCTTTACAACAGCAGTCTTTGGTCTCATCTCAGGATTCACAACAAGTGACTGTAGCTCATCTGTCAAACTCATGATGGAAGAGTCCATCATCATTTTTATGAGAACTGTCTAATGTCTATAGATTGATTTAGCTGTGCCTGACCAGTTTATCAATCTTGGTTCTTACTGATATCTTTCAGAGACACGTAGGACTTGCAGTTACATGGAGTCAAGGACACAACAAAAAACAACAACTTAAAACAGAAGAAAATCATTTGCTGATCTCTGTGTTTACATAATGTACTGCGTCAATGACCAGACTGCAATAAAAATACAGTAATAAAACATGAGCAAATGTTTTGCAATTAAAAGTTTGCTACCATGTTTAAAATGGTAGGTTAATACTGCAATATAACAATTAAAACTTTCAGTTTCCAAGTACACATTTCACTTCCAATTGTTGAAACAAAACAAGCTTCTCTGTGATTAGGCAGCTAACAAACAGCTTTATTGATCAATAAGGCACAAAGTGAGCCAAACATGGTTCCAGCAGAGGCGGGCCCAGTAAAGCTGGCTAATACAATCAATCCTAGTATTTTATACCCTTAACCAAACAAGTTTGATGCCAGGGCATACCATCAAAGCAAACTTCAAAGAGAAATGGTTATCAGCAAAGAAAGAAACAGGTTTTAGGGAGTGAGAGTTTTGACTTAAAATAGTTCATTAACACATTCCAACAGCCCATCTTACTGGCTTTTTTCCACATTGGTGAAGGTCACTGGCGTACGTGCAGAAGCAAGAAACTGAAATGGCTTTTGTTATACAGAATGGCTTCTAGCTAAATATGAAATGGTTTCCACAACTCCCCCCTTTTAGCCTTTTAAAGGCTAACCTTGAAGCCATTTCATGCCTCCATTTCCATCAGAGTATTTATGTACATTTCTTGTTCCTTTCTTTGCTCATCATATCTTAACATTATTACTTCCACATTCCTTTTGGAAAGGGTCTGTCTTGTGTTTTTCAGAATACAAGAAATACAGCATTTGATTAAAAAGAAACATCAATAAGCACAAAAAAATATAGTTAATACTAAAACTATTCCTTGCAAAATCCAAGTTTCCAAATGTCCAAACCAACATCCTAACCAACCTCAGAGGGTCCAACCTTCCTCCTGTCTTAGGCTCTCCACAGTTCTTTCAATTTCTGAGGCATCTTCCTCTACTTCCTTGCTGGTGTCAGCAATATACACACAGCATTCTCTTCCCACTAAGGCACAAACCCCGCCCTTGCTTGCTAGGACGTAGTCTAGGGCCATCCGGCTCTAGAGAACCATTTGTCTCACTTCTCCTAACTCCTTATTAATGGCACGGAGAGCTTTCGTTATGGCATTAGCTACTTTCTCGAAAGCTACTTCCAGCCTCTGAATTTCTTTTACTGCGTTGGCCACACCCAGCCCTGGGATTGTAATCCCCCAAAACCACTGTGTTTCTGTTATCTCTCGGTAGTTTCGGATTCTACTACCAGGTTCCACTCCAATCTTTGGGCAGTGTTTTATATGCCCTATGGCCACATATGAAGTAATGGCCAACCTTTGCTGTTAAGGTTTTATGGCATTGGGGTGCCATCATCGTCTGCAAATAGTACGCATGGATTCCAAAGTTATAAGGGCCTTTCTTTTTCTCCCAGGTATTGTTTCTATACCAAACCCCATTCCGGACAATACTTATCTCACACCTGCTTTTTCCCACCCTGGCTCCTGAACCATTACATGTCCAGCAGTATTCTCCAATTGGGGTCAGGACTAGGTGGATATACCCTAGGTTAGTGAACCCTTTATCCTGACAAGTGTCATTTGGGCCCAATTCACTAAACAGTGTGCCATTCATGTGAGTGTTGTTAAGTGGGACTGGAATCATTGGGATGCCTCCGTCTGAATGTACAGGACTGTGAGCACATATCCAGTAACCTGTGGAATTAAATTCTTGGGAAACTTGGTTCATTAAAAGCATAAACACATTTGAACCATATAGGTTGTAACTGCTAGGTACAAAACAAAATTAAGTATAAGTTTAGCATGTATTGTTTGTCCAGCCTCATGCTGGCTGTTCTTCAGGACTTCATAGTTTGCTTCACCTATCGCTGGCAGGTTCTTCTGGGCCGCAGCTGGTACCTTAACCTTGGTCTCTCAGGTTCGTCTGCTTCTGGGCCTGGATTGCTGGTACCAGGCCTGCGCTGATCCCTGTCTACTTCTGGACCTGGGTTTCTGGTACCAGGTCTGCGGTGATCCCCGTCTACTTCTGGACCTGGGTCTCTGGTACCAGGTCTGCGGTGCTCCTTGTTGGGGCCAACCTCTGTAGGGGCTAGAACCGGTTTGCAGTGGGAGGCGTGGATCCAGGTGGGCAATCCCTCGCACTTTACAGCAATATGGGTGGTCAGAAGGACTTGGTAGGGACCCTTCCACCTGGGTTCCAGGGCAGTCTTTCGCTGGTGAATCTTCATGCAAACCCAGTCTCCTGGTTGCAGTTTATGGCACGGCTCAGTCGGGGCCTCCTGGAAGGCATCCTTAACCTGTGAATGTTAGGACTGTACACACCTCGTAAGTTCCTGACAATACTTGACTTCCTTTAATAAGTGTGACATCAGCCAGGTCAATTTCTGGGCTACTCAACAGTCTCATAGTCCGGCCACACACAATCTCATGGGGACTGAGTCCAGTTTTCTGATTAGGAGTGGCTCTCATGCTCATTAGGGCAATCGGGAGTGCTTCTACCCATGTTAAGCCAGAGTCCTCACATATTTTAGCAAGTTTATTCTTTAAAATCCCATTTCGTCTCTCTACTGCTCCCGTGCTCTCCGGGTGTCGTGGGCAGTGCAGCACTTGTCTGATAGAGTAGTATTTTGCCAGATTTTGAACAATTTTTCCAGTAAAGTGGGTGCCTCTATCACTGGAGATCACAAGGGCTATTCCCCATGATGGGATGTAATGATTTAAAAGTCTCTTTGCCACTGTGATGGCATCAGCTTTCCTACAGGGATAAGCTTCTACCCATCCCGAAAAAAAACAAACAATAACCAGCACATATTCAAAAGACTGACATTTAGGCAATTGAATAAAGTCCATTTGTAAATTCAGGAATGGTCCCAAAGGCGGCGGTCTGGTTGCCGGAACTGTCTTTACAGGTTTACCCACGTTGTGGGTTTGACAGACAGGGCAAGCCAGACAGTAATCTTTGGCTGCTTGGGAGAATTTGGGAGCAAACCAATTTTGTTTTAGGGTTGCTACCATCCCCCCTTTGCCAACATGTGACAATCCATGGAGCACGGAGGCAAGGTGAGGTAGCAAGACCACTGGGGCAACAATGGGCTGTCAGAGGTGTGCCACAAGTGGTCTGGGTGCAAGGTGCACCCTGCCAGTCTCCACTCCTGCTTTTCCGATTCTGGGGCTTGGTCTTGCAGGAGGGCCAGTTCCAAAAGAGATGGCAAAGGAGCTGGCGATGGTAGGAGAGAAGGGTACAATGCTTCAGCCTGAGGAGGACATAAGGCGGCTGCCTTAGCAGCCCGATTGGCCCTATCGTTACTGTAAAACCAAAAGCTCTGCTTGCTGCAACTGCAACCGCACGCAGGCAGGGAGGAAAAAAAAAACCTGCCACAGGGTCAAGATAAGTACTATAATAAGCAAGAGGGCGATATTTATCACCATGTTCCTGCACCAATACACCCAAAGCACATTCTTGTTTCCATAGCAGTGGCAGGAGCAGCTCCACAGTTATGTTCCAGTTCCTTTTTGTTCACCTGTGGAGATATTGTTAACATTTTTCTAGCTTAAACAATTACTACACTATTATCTTTTCACTAGATTTTAGAGTTGCCAATTGATTGCCAATTGATTGGGCCCAATTATTAATTTTGTTTCGTTTAAATTCATGCTTTTACTTTACTTAAATTATTCTTTCATTAAAACAACAATATTGTACACACAACAATGTTTGAAATACATATATCAAAAGTAAGACACAAGACAAATCTGGACAGAACACAGAACACAAACTTATTATGTCATGACACAGAGCCATGGTTTTTCTTTAGTTGATTTTCTTCAGTTAATTTTTAGCTGATATCAGCGCTTTCTGATGATCTGAAAAACAAAGAAAACATTTCTACCCCCATTGGGGTGGCACATTATATCTTAGAATACTTTTCTTTTACAGATGTTCTTGCTAATTTTTGATCAGCCTGCTGTAACCCAATGGTATGCTTTTATTTTGCACACTAGCTTCAGAGGGTTTGAGTAAATTACTTCATTGTTCAATTATTAAGTTAAAGATGACATGCCTCAATTTCCCTCTTGTACCACAGATCAGGTGTAATGTGTGAAGCTATGATGCTTTTCCTTAGCACAAGGTATTGGCCAGTTACCGTTCCAGAAAGCAAAAGCTTTTATTTTCCTGAAAAGAACCACATACAATGTTACAGGCTCACTTACGGGGGACAGCGGGCCCCCACCTTCTCCAGAACAGATGGGCAGTCTGCAGACACACACAACCTTGGATCTGAAAGCAAGCCAAAAGTGCTATCAACTCAGCCTTGAACAAAGACACAGTGAACTTTCTGGGCTTGGATTCTTAAAACAATAATTTGTTTCCTTGGAAGGCAAATTTAACCCTTAGGGTGCAGCTTTTACAAATTTACAACGTATAGATTTCATTCTTTTATGCAGTTAACCAATTAAGTTTCAGTAGAATTCCTTATTTCCCTTTAATAGATTTAACAAAGTATTTGTAGCCAAATGTTTAAACTTGATTGTTTCTTTGCCTGGATTATTGAAAGAGGCTGCAAAAAAAGGGAGTCATTTTTAAAGCAGGTTTTCCTCCTTACACATTACAATATTACTTAATTTCTTTCCTCAGAATTTGGAGGAACACTTCCCTTAAGCTGTTAAACTTATTCTAAACTCGGTGTTTTGCTTTGGATCGGGCAAGTTTGTTACAGGAGCCTGTGTTTCCAAAGGGAAGAGCTAATCCCTTTTAGTTATCTTTTGTGTTTCCTCTCTATTTGTGTATGTGTCATAAAGAGGGGTAGAGGGGTGATATTGTGCCGAATTCCCCCCTAAGCTTGGGAGAGGCTGCACAGTTGATACAGGTGTGCCAACTGAGAAATCCTTTTCTTTCACTTCTTGTGCATTCTTTTGGCACAGAGGCGCTGCAGCTGCTTGTAAGTTACATTTCTCATTGCAGGGCGGATTTTTGCTTTTCTGAGCTTCACTCTCATCCCTCAGGGCTTTACTTTTTCCTTTTTTCCAATTTGTTAAATGCTTACAGGTCCTGGGACCATTATGCATGTACATGTAGTATGCAGGGGTGCCTTTCGGCACTGTGGGGGGTATGCTTAGACTAACCCCCACCTAAACTAACTCTACACACTCTAAAGAAAGAGTCTGCCGGGTCTAGAGTGTCAGTCAGTAGCAGCTCATGAAATAAGGGGAGTCGTCACTCCCTCACATATCCGCTGAGTCTCGAGGTTCGGCTCCGTTTTGCGTTCAGAACTCCCTCGTGGGAGAGCCCTGGTGCAGCTGTGATCAGCTCAAGTCTCAGACCTATGCAGCAGCATTCATACTTCACTCATTACATTAATACTCATTTTCCACACACTTTTTTTTTCACATTTTTTTTTCTACAGTTTTTTTACATTTAGATGCGTCTCTCTTTATTGTCCAGTTCCCATGGGTTTCTATTAAGTGGCGCTGCCCTAAGACACCCGGCACTTAATATCAGACTTCATTAGGATCCTATACCAGGGAAAACCAGGGCACTTATCATAAAGGCACTGGAATTCCTGTAGACTGACCTACCCCCATTTTCTGCACACTTTCAAAAACTCTGTAAGACACCGAACCGAAGTTCGCCTGCTCACACTCATCCCCCCCCCCCTTTTTGGTTGCGAGGCACTGGACTCAGAGTCCACCTGGCTCGCAGGGGTTTCCGGCACCCGCTCTAGCCCGGCAGGACACC
Source organism: Pelochelys cantorii (assembly GCA_032595735.1). NCBI lineage: Eukaryota > Metazoa > Chordata > Testudines > Trionychidae > Pelochelys > Pelochelys cantorii. The sequence continues at coordinate 35,088,501 of CM064331.1, forward strand.
TCGTCCCGGCTCCTGGAGACAGCCTGGTGGAATGGGGAAGTACTATGGCCTGGGGTTAGCCTTAAAGGTTAGTATTACTTCCGTAAGTAACAGAGAGACAACAAAGCTTTCCCACAGTTCCGTGTGCCGAGAGAACGTAATGGCACCACACCAGCTTTCAGCATCCGAACACAGAGGGTCCAGCGCATGGCTGCCTCACTGGAGACACCGGTGTGCCCTTTTGGAACTGCGACACATAAGACAGGCCTAATAGACAAAGACAGACACAGACAAACAAAATGTTAGCCGCTCCACAAAATTGAATTCCGTAGCTCCCCTTAATCTGATGGCCGGCCGTCACTCCAAATCCCAAGCCCTCACCAGGAGATTTCGTAACAAGTATCCCCCTTACCTTCTATTGAGTGCTCTGAGAGGCTTGGAAGTGGAGTGCCATACGGGCAAGTGGCGCGTTAGGAATCTCGGTGGAACCTCCAAATTGTTGAAGCAAAACAAGCTTCTCTGTGATTAGGCAGCTAACAAACAGCTTTATTGATCAATAAGGCACAAAGTGAGCCAAACATGGTCCCAGCAGAGGCGGGCCCAGTAAAGCTGGCTAATACAATCAATCCTAGTATTTTATACCCTTAACCAAACAAGTTTGATGCCAGGGCATACCATCAAAGCAAACTTCAAAGAGAAATGGTTATCAGCAAAGAAAGAAACAGGTTTTAGGGAGTGAGAGTTTTGACTTAAAATAGTTCATTAACACATTCCAACAGCCCATCTTACTGGCTTTTTTCCACATTGGTGAAGGTCAGTTCACTCACTGGCGTACGTGCAGAAGCAAGAAACTGAAATGGCTTTTGTTATACAGAATGGCTTCTAGCTAAATATGAAATGGTTTCCACACACAATGCTCCAAGTTCCAGCTAACGCTGTATGCCCACCTACATGAGCTAATGGAACCTGCGAAACTAACTTGGTTTAATAGCTGAGCTTTCACTTTTCTCTTCTTCCCCTCCTCCTCCCGCCCCCCAGATTGTCTTTTCTTTCACAAGAGATCCCTTTAACACTGTTATTTGCATGACAATAGCACCCAAAACATGTTGGATCCTGTACAAATAGGAACACTCAGGTATGTCTACAATGCTTAAAACATTACAAAGGCACAGCTATGCCACTGCAGTGCTTCAGAGTAAACACTCACTGAACTGATGGGAGGGTTTTCTTCCTTCACTGTGGTTTATCCCTCTCCCTAAGATGTGGTAGCTAGGCCACCAGAGGAATTTATTCGTTGATCTAGCACTGTCTACACTGAGAGTTAGGTCAGCATAGGTACATCTGTCAGGGGTGTTGATTTACCTCGAGACACATAGTTATGCAAACGTAAATTCTCCAGCATGGACCAGCTCACAGTGCCCTCAAAAGATTACTATCTAAAGGACAAAAATACATAAAGGCTGGTGGCAAGTGACATAACATGCAAGCAAATCACACAAATCTGCAAATAGGCATGCAGTTGAGTAACTTATTCATGCAGTTTGTTTCGTTTCCTTTAATGTGGATTAATCATGTGAATAAAGTTGCTAGATACATTCAACCCTCATAGTTCGCCCTGTATTTTACCTTTTCATGTTTATTTGGCCTCTATTTAGCTGCCTTTCTTTTCAACCACATTGTGAATGAATTCCTAAACGTGCTTCATGTACTTCCCCTACCAAAAGTCAAACTTCCATCCTTGAAAAATAGCTCACTGAGCTATGCGATCACAAAGGGCCCAGGCTGTGAAGGGGAAGCTGTGGCCATTAGCAACCTCTGGCTTTGCTGTCTCTTCTCTTTAGGGAAAGCGCATCCCTTTTAAGATCCCAGAAGTGGTAACAAGGCTCATGCTGCACCTGTTTTACTTGGGTAGAGGAAATCTCCCATGGGATTAATATTCCATTGGCCTGATTAGTGGTGCAGAGTGAGAAAAGGCAACAGATTTCATTCAACTGCAGCAATTGTATCTTTGTCTCTACTATGTTCAAGTCCAGTTGTTTCTGCTGACAAGAGCACACAAAGGTTCCTTTTGCTTCGCCAGCAGGGGTTGCTGTAAGAGCAGAATAGAGAAGTTTGATGCTCTTATCCCATCAGTTTATATGTTTGTTGCAGCAGAAAGGATGACTGAATTTTGCTTTCACTCTAGTAATTCCCAACGCAGTATGCAGTGTTATTCTGAATCAGTTGTGGATATGCCCCAAAGTCTTTTTGACTGTAAAGTTTCCTCACTAAGTACAACAGTCTCAAACATGCTAACATTCAGAATTGCAGAAGATTTAGCCACAAAGAGATATTAACTTAAATGTTGTGGTTAAATCCCCTGTAACTCTAAATATTTAGAGGTTAGCATGTTATGTTTAAACCCAAAGATAGTATGCTGGATTTATTTACTTTAAAAAAATGTTCTATAACATAAATGTGCGTATTTATTTTTATAATTAGGCCTTTTAAAACTTTGTTTTGCATGCATCCTCTTAAAATGCATAGGGAAGAATAGGCCCTCCAAATTCTAATTAGGTGCAAATTACGCACCATTTCCCCCTCTGTCATCTATTTTCTGACCCATGTACATCCGGTGTTTAACTTCTGTGGGAATCGCACCCATTTCCAGCTGTATTAAGTCCTATATAATAATTATATATCCCCTTATTTCTAGACAAGCAAATAGTTGTAAATAATTCGTGTAGGGCCAATACTCTCCACAGCAAATTATGGATGAAAAGGACTGCCTAAAATTGATCTTGAAGAGTTAATCTTTATCTAGGAAGATCAAGAATATATTGTTTCATCTTGTTTAAAAAAAATCAACATAGTTGTGTCAACTGTCAAGACATGAGCATCATTCCTAAAAGTATCACACCTGACTGTGATCACAAGATAGATTATAGACCTAGTTGAAAATATATTCATTGGCACATGGGTAATAGTACATCTGTAAGGAAAAGAATATCCAGAACAGATTTTTTTGGTTTGTTGGCAATTTTGAAAAGTAAAAACTCATATCTGGTCAGACTACAAATAAAAGTTTTGGGTGAATAAAAAAAAATCAAGAAATTGTTTCGGATGGAATGAAATGTATTGCTCAATCTGAAACAGAATGTTTAATTTCCCTTTTGAGCATTTTAAATTTTTTTTATTTAAAAAAAAATGAAACTAAAGGAAATGTCTTACAATCATTTTGAACCAAAACACTGAAACATTTCATTTTACAAGTGGCAAAATAAACTGTTTAGTTTTTCTTCTGAATATTTTAGAGTTTTACTGAAATGAACAATTTGATTTAATCTGCATAAAGACAGATTTGGTGCCACTGAATTTGCATTGAAAAAGTTTCACTCGATTTTACTTACAAGGCTGTACAGAGGAATAACAGGTGGGCCTCTTACTGCATCCCAATGTTTCTCATTCATGCTCCATATCTTTACAACATCCTATCTACAATCACAAGGGTTCTGCTTTCTGGAATATTTGCCATTTTTCATCTTATTCTCATTTTATCATCTTATCATTGAGAAAACCTGCTATTTGTGCTGGTTCTAAAAATATTAATATTATTTTAATGCCATGATATGATATATGATATGATACACCTAATATCTTTTAAGGTCATTTCATTCTCCTCATGTTTACAAAAGGCATTCTTGGGGAAGGAAGACTGCCACTTTTTCTGCAAATGCACATAACCTTGTACTCTACTTCTGGCTCTATCACCCACAAGTTACAGTCCCATGTTTCTCTCTCTTGAACACCCATCAGTGACCACTCTCCTAGTTCAAAGGTTATACTCAAACTACCTAGAACAGTGGCCTCCAACCTTTTTAAGCACAAGATCACTTTTTGAATTTAAGTCAGTCCAGGATCTACCTCAAACCCAAATACCCCTACTCCACTCCTTCGCTGAGGCCCCGCCCTCCTTACTCTGTGAAGATGGGGTACAGGAGAGGGGGACAGAGACATCAGTGCCCCCATGCTTCTGTCTCCCCCCATCCTGCACAACAAGCAGGAAGCTATCAGGGGTAGCTCTGAGGCTCTGGGCAGGAGCAACATGGCAGTGTAGGGAGGGACAGCTGAAGTGCCGGCACTTGATAGCCTCCCAGCCAAACCAGTCAGGCTCACCTGTCAGAGGCTCCAAGATCTACTGGTAGTTCCCAATCTACTGGCTGGTGACCACTGACCTAGAATGAATGGATATTTTACTGGAAACTTTGTAGAAAAACAGGAATTATTATAAAGGTGCAGCCTGTCTGCTAGACATTAGGGATCATAACTCTGACTCAAATGCACCAACAGCTTCCACAGGCACTCCACAGGGGAGGGAGGGAGGGGGGGCCTGTTTCATGCTCTGGAAGGGGTGTGACCTCAGGTGAAAGCCATCCTTCAGTGCCGCCCTGAGTGTGCCACACTGGCCCCATGCCCCAAGCCTTTAGAGCTGCTCAGGGCACACTGTGTGGTGCTTTGGTGGTGATTTAAAAGGCCCAATAGCAGTAGCAGTGGCCAAGAGCCCCAGGCCCCCTGTGGTAGTTAGGCAACTTAGCTCCAGAAATAACATAAAACTTACCTACAAAATATCAATTATTAATTTTTTAATATTTATACAGCAGATAGAATAAATGTTGGATATACTTGACCACTAAGAAGAGTTCAGCATTCCTTAAAATATAAGTAGGTTATGGATCCTTGGGATGCAAATAATATTAGCCTCAAAGACATTTTACTAATGTTTGTGTGTGTGTATCGATATACACATTTACATGAATGTAAAGTCTGATAAACAAAGCTGATGAGACTTGTAACAAACTAGTTTAATTGGTAATTTCAGTATTCAAACCAACTAAACTACAGACTTGCTTTTTCCTCTCTTTTTTCCTTCATTCATCTCAAGATTATATATTAAAAATTATCAGCAGTAATGCTGAGCGATGGTGTCAGAGTAAGAAGTGTCCCCATATAAATAAATGAATAAACAGTCAAACAACCAAAATTAACAACTGAAAATGGTAGAGCATACACAGTAATAATTATTTCTAGGTATTTAGAGCAATAGATACCTTTTAGACCTCTTTACTGTTGCTGATACAAAAGTCCAATGTAAACCATAGTGCCATTTTCATATTAAACAAGTTAACTTTAAGGTGGCATTTTAAATGCACTGAGTTGTTATTTTTGCCCAAATTTCCTCAATGTCTATGACCAACTCTACAGATAAAAAGAACTATCTTGGGAGGAATTAACTCAAAAATTGCAATCTGACTTTCATAGCCCCTCCAAAGCTGCCTAAGCAAATCCATATTCCAGCTTTCATGCAGCAACATATGTAATCACAAGCTGAGTCAGAACACGTGTGTGTGGAGGCAGTTTCATGTGTCATATTTTTATACTGGATTAATTACCATCAGCATCTCAGCACCTACTTGTTCAGTTGGTCTTCAGTTATTTTAAATCAGTATGTTATTCACCCATCTCTACCTCAAAGTGCTAGGACAAAGTGCAGTCCCCAGACAAAATGTCTCTGAAACTTCCCTAGGCCAGAAGAGCTCTGCTCCCTATGTCCCGCCCCCAAAGCACACCTGCGTCTATGAAGTATAGTTTAGCCTATAATTATTAGTAACTTAGTTATGTTTTTGTGGATTGAAAACTAGGTTAGTTTTCAACACTTTTCCTTTAATGTTTGGTTGTGATCACAAAATGGACTGCAAAATGTTACTTTCTTGCGCCCTGTGTGTTTGAACCATATTTGCCTATTCTCTGTATCCAAAAAATGATGTTTTTGCATCATTTTGTGCTATGCACATGATACAGCTATGGGAGCGTGAGCTTTCTAGCTTTTACAGCCTCAACAAAATTGCCAGCTAAGTTCTGAGAGCAGAATCTTTATAGATGGGGATAGTGTAACAGCAAGATTTTTCCAGTCCTGGTTGAGCTTGTGGAGATCAATCAGCCACATGAACTCCCTCTCAGTGCCACATTCCAGCATGAAGACAAACTGCAAGCATTCTAAAATGTGTGGTGACTTGTTATGTGCTGGTGATGGTTTGTCATCATCTTCGTGATCTTAACCACAAAGAGGACATTAAAAATTGAGTGGGGTAAATGGGTGGAATGTGTGTCAGTATTAGGGAGCAAATAGCTGGTGAGGTCATAAACATCAAGTAATGGTTTTCTGAACACTGGCTGCTTTGGATGTTCGAGAACTTTTGGAAGAATGTCTCCACAGACGGAGGCATTTTCTGTAGCATTACTTACAAACCTGGCACTTGCCCTCCATTGCAGCAAGAGTAGTGAGAAATGCCTCCTTCCATATTCAGCTGTTCAGGACACTATTTGACAGAGATCTGGCAATGGCGATCTACACATTCTTCGCTCCAGCCTGGATTATTGTAATTCACAGTTGGTGCAATCCAGAGACATCTGTGCTTTTCACAAGCTGTGGTCCAGCACTCCAGTGGGCTGAACCACTGGGCACAAATCAGTCAAGTCAGCACTTCATGAAATCCACTGGCTCCCAGTTAACTTCAGGTACTAATTAAAGAACCCGGTCTGTCCTCTTATATCCAGGTTTTTATACTGAACTCATCACTGTAATATCTGAGAACCTTCCACTAGTGCATTCAGCCAAGTGACCACACATCTGTCATGTGTGCTCTCATCTTCTCCCCAGAGGAAGAAGCATATGCAGTAGAGGCGTGTCTTGCTTTTGTAGTGTGTCTTTTTAAATACAAATATTCCTGTTTGCTATGTGTTAGAGAAGGCAACGTGAAAGAAATGTACTTTGGAGTGGAAGAAGATGGAGAGGTCTGTAATGGTCCTCAGTTCTTTGGAGAGGTCATTCCACAGTTTCAGACCATCTGCATTGATAAACTTTATTCTTATTGTAGAGAGTTCTGTTGTGCCAGAGGAGCATAGTTGTCGATCACAGTTGGTCTTGGAACTTTACATGATCTTTTAGATCTCCTGGCCCCTGACTGTGGAGTATTTTGAACATAAAGACAGAGACCTTGAACTGGATTTGATATTCTATGGGAAGCCAAGATAGAGTGTAGAGGACAATCTGTCATCCAAGAATTTATCTCATCCAAGCACCGGCCATCTTGGTGGCAATGATGCAGTTGAATTTGGTGAAGGATGGGCAGAGCTGTGTATCAGCTGCATATTACTGGCACTTGAGTCCTTGTCATCTGGCCAGTTCACTTAGTGATTGCATATAGATGCTGAAAAGGACCAGAGAGAATTGATCCTTGTGGAACTCCACAAGTGAGGGATGTAGTGGTGGATGTGCAGTTTCCCATCACGAATCATTGGGATCATCCTTCCAGGAAGGACTCAAACCATGTTAGCACATTAACCTGTCACCTCTCTCCAGTGAGGCTGCAGAATCTCATGGTCAAAAGCATCAAATGCTACAGAGAGGTCCAGCAGAATGAATATGGATGTTTATCCTTTATTTATTTACAGGAGGAAAGTGAGGGAGGTCTCTGCCCTACACTGGCAGAGAAATGGTTAATAGAGCCCTAGGAAGGCTGCACAGGAAGCAACCAAATGGAATGGTGCCGTGGGGAATAGTCAATCTAGGCACAGTAGGCACATATAAAAAGAGCCACAGGGCAGAGCAGAGTCAGGCCTTGCCCTGCCAAGTGAATAAAGACTTCATCTCTGGAGAGCTGAGAGACTTGCACCTTGGACAGAGTAGTGGCTGACTCTGGGATTCAGCAGCTGAGTGCCCCAAGGTGGGGGCCATGGAGAGGTGGCCCAGGGAAATATAACAACATTATTGGGTGTTACAAAGGCACAGCCAGGATTACCTTTGGGAGTCTGTGTAGTGTTTTTGTTGATCCTAAACTTTCCACCACCGTGAAAGCCAATCTCTTTAACACCAGTATCCTTCCGGTAATGCTCTGTGGCTGCAAAACCTGGAACACGATGCTTACAGAAGAACTGAAGCTGCAAATCACCCAAAGAGCAATGGAAAGACGCATGGCAGGTATAAGTAGGCTCAGCATGTTACTGCTGATCTGCATGCAAGAAGCAGTGTCAGTGATATCATCCAAGTTTAGAAAAGGAGATGGGCTGGCCATGTAGCAAGACTGAGAGCAGGGCTGGTCCACAACATTTTAGCACCTGAGGCAGGAAGCTCAAATGATGCCCTCATGCCCCCTCACCTGCCTGTTATGTCTCTTGTGCCCTCCTTCCTCCAGCACAGCACTCCACCATGTCTGTGCATCTAGAGCAGAGAGAATACATATGCACCAGCAGCAGACACAATTTTCTACACTCTGGGTCCTAATGGCGCCCTCCTACAGTCTGGCACCTGAGGTGGCTGCCTCAGTTCACCTCACGGTAAGGCCAGCCCTGACTGAGAGACAACAGATGAACAGCACGTATACTTCATTGGTATCCACAAGGCATTAAAAGAACAAGAGGAAGGCCTCCAGCTTGTTGGGTGGATCCTTTATGGAAGGACATGGACGAGAATTGCACAAAACAGGATGGTGTGGAAAAGTTGCTATCAGCAGGGCTCGACAAATATGCTTATCTACTCGCCCGTGGTGAGTAGATTTCAGCCGGTCGCCCCGTTCACCAGCGGTCCATGCATGCACAGTGCAGGTCTCGCGCATGCGCGGTGCGGGGCTGGCGAGTGGTTTTCGCCATAATCGTTGAGCCCTGGCTATCAGCATCGGTGGTGAGACTATTCACATCGATGAAATCATGGATCTTCCAAGTATTCCAAGTAAGTAAGGACCTGAGCAACTTTGGGTAAATCTTTTAGTATATAGTAACGGAAGAATGAGCAGTTTTTCTTCTCTTCTTTCATATCATGAAATCAATGATGGGTTGCTGCTTCTGCTCAGCAAGGGCCCTCATTACAGAGGTTTGCACTGTCAATCTTGTCGCTTCTCCTGTTTGACAGACAGTATATATGAAGCTACTGGGAGAGAATATAAGGTGCTATAGGTTCCACTGCCACCAAAATTTGGAAAATGACTACTTCTATATCTTCTTATAAGGACAGGCAATGCTGACTTCTTACTGTCCTGGTATTAGGAATCTCGATGAAACTCAATTCAGATAAAATGAGGACATGATATTGATTGGCAAGAGGAAACACTTCAACAAGTTAACAAGAGCTCTGAACATACCCTCAATAAATAGCAGTTGCTAAGACTGTGTTTCTTTTGTTTATCTGACCAGGAGATTGTGCTGTTACTCATGAATTGAGATCCTACACGTGTTGATGCTGATGGTGTTGAGTGAGGTTAAAATGAACTGTTGCAATGTACTCTACTTTTGTTTGAGCTAGAAACCACTTGGAAAATACAAGCTATTCATCATGGAACATACTGCCTGTTAGGTTTAGTGAACAGATAGAAATATATTACCCTATAGAATTCTAATGCACTTGCATGCCCACTTTAACATCCTTTCTTTATTTCTAAAGCTCTAAATGGACGAGAATTTGGCTACCTTCACTGCTTCTTTCTCCTCCTCCATTATGAAAAAACATACTCTGGGAGTGCTGCATGATTGCTCAGCAACTCACAGGCTCAAGGCACATGATATTCTCAAGCTAAGAACTTATTGCCTCAGGAGATGGTGTTGTACTCTCTAGGGCAGGTATCATGTCTGTCTGAAGGTATCATTTGAATAATCAAATGAAATCTGGCATAGACCCAAAATTCTTCCCCAAAATATTTACCTAAACCCTACATTTTGAGATTCAACAATTTCCATAAAAAGAGAAGTTATTATTTTTTTCCCGACAATTTTCTACTAAATTTTGTATGTTAGTGACAATGACTTGTTACTAATCATAGGTGGAAACATATATATAGAAAAATTAAATGTTTATCTGTAGCATATTTTCAAAATTTGGTCTGTGCTGGACATATCAAAAGTCTGAACTTTCATTTGCTCAAAAAGGCAGTCCAAAAAGGCAGTCCATGAAGTTAATCTGAAGTTCAAATGTGAAAGAGCTCCACTTTCTTTTCAGTTCAAAGATTAGCTATAAAAAGGTGGACCTGCTCCAAGTTCTTAAGTTAGCATTTATCATATCAGTGAGTGACAATATTAACATTCACTCTATAACTGCTCAATAAACTGACTAATCTGCTAGTGGAAAGAAAGCATCATGGAATCAGATATATTGTTATGAGCCAGTGCCTAACTGAAATCCATTATGTTTTCCTTTCTTTCTTTTACTGGTAACGGGGACCCAGAAAGTACTGTGGACACAACTTAAGTCTGATTAATTTTTTTTTGTCTCATCCAAAAGGTGGCATGGCAGCAATTTTGTGCATCCTTTCATTATTCTGGCTCAGAGGACAGTAAATAGTATTCTCTGTTAAACATATTGAAATGTATAAGTTGGCTGGAGGAGGCCATCATATTTCTTTCTGATTTTTTTCCTGCTGTTGGTACATGTGAAGACTAAAATTAGAAGAAAACATATTTTTTTCTATTTTTCCACTAACTTAATTTTTGTGCATTTTGAGAATATGGTACTTTGCAGACTGTTCTACTGTTTCCCCTTTGTAGTCTGTAGTTTCCAGTGTTTGTGTATGTGGATATTTCACATGCCAGCCAGGGAAATAGAGGGGGAGACTATCATTGTAAAACTATTACAACTAGAATCTGAACTTGGGGTCAAGAGTAGAGCCTGCGACTTGCTGGGTAAATTATGGATGTTTTGGTTTACTGGCAATTCTCAAAAATCCAAAGAAGTTTTGCTTTTGGTTGAACTGCAGATGAATTTATTTTCAAAATGTTCACTGATTTGAAAAATAGAAAAAAAGTAATGCTGGATTGAATTAAATATTATGATTTGATTAAAAAATGTTAGATTTCAGGCATATTGATAAAATCAAAGCATAAGCAAGATGAAATTCACATAATTCTGAGTTATTCACCCGAAATGTGTCAGACTTCAGTGCATGCCCCTGTCTAATGACTATTTATTTATAAAAAAAATGGAGAGGCTGAGAAAATCCTGAACCAGAATATTCCATATACAGTGGCTAGAGCATACTCTTGCAATCTAGAATGCCCGCCTGTTCTAATCCCTTCCCCCAAAAAGCAAGGTGGAAATTGAATCTGGATCTTCTATGCTTTAGGGGAGTACCCTAATCACTACACTATTTTTGCTTTCTTCTACACATTTTGTGAATCTAGTCCTCCTTTGCTTTTGTCAAAGTTCCCAAAATTTAAGTGAAAAATTTTGAGTTGGGTTGAAATGAAATTTTTTATTTTGTATTGTATATTAACAAAACTTTTTTTGGATGTTGAAACCATTGGGTGAACTTGATACAAACCAATGAATAGTTTGGGGTTGATCAAAACTGATTTTTTCCAGCAAATAAATTATTATTGATTTTAATAATGGTCTAGTGTGTCTTTAATGAGTGCTAAATCAGTGCTGTTCATCCAATACACTATTACCACAGTTAAACCCGGAATGGGTGTGAACTGTAAATCTTTTCTTCTCTGCAAATGACAAAATATTTATACAGCTGCTGTTAAGTACAGTTTGTTAATTATCCAAGTACAGTAACTGCATTGCTGTATTCTTGGTACTGTAAGTTATTTATTTACTAGCCTGCAATTAAATGGTTTACCTTAACCAACCTTATAATGTTTTATCATTAGTTGCAGATCTATGCTTTCAATAAAATGCTTATTTTTTTCTCTCCTAGATGACTTTCTTTTGTCTCAGAGTTATCAATGCTGAGTGCAAGTGTCTTGCTCAGCTCCCGTGGATGATTAATCCACTTATTTAACTTGTTTATTTTAATGTATCCATCCTCTATTCATAATAACGTTATGCAAGGATTTTGATGTTACTAATCAATTATACAGATTATGAACAAGGTGCTATATGAACAGGTGAGTGCTAACAGGAAGTTTAGAGAGAGAGTTCTCCAGGTAAAGGAGAAGCAGATACAGGACTCTTGAGGGAAGTGGCTGTCTGCAGTGTGTGTTGTGTTTGGGGCTTTCTTGCTGTGTGCTGAGCTTGTGTTTGTGAGTGAGGCTTTTTTTTTCTTCTCCCTTTCCCTTCCCCCGTCCCTCCCCTTCACGGAGTGTGTGCTGTGACTGGCAGGTGGAAACTGTTGGCTTCTAATTAAAGTTTGAATTGTAGAAGCCTCTGCTGATTGACTGAGCCTTGGTAGGGGGAGGGACTTTCAGGTGGTCCAGGGCTTTATAAAGCAGTGAGCAAGCGACCAAGGAGGTTGCGAACAGGTGAGTGCTAACAGGGAGTTTAGAGAGGGAGTTGGGAAGGGGGTGAGGTTCTCTTGCCTTTATTTTAAATCCTTTCTCCAGGACAGCAGGTATGGATGGTGATAAGTCTGCTGTTGTTAACTGCACAACGTGTGCCATGTTTGTTTTCTTCCCGGAAGAAAGAACAGATTTCATTTGTACTAAGTGCAAGCTGGTTACCATTTTGGAAGAAAAAATTAGAGGACTGGAGGCCCAAGTGTCGACCCTATGCTCCATCAGAGAGGATGAAGACTTCCTCGATAAAAGGCAGCATTTAATCCTGCAAGCACGGCAGGCGGAAGAGCCAGAGAGGGCAGTACAGGACCAGGAAGAGAACTGGCAGCATGTAACTTCTAGAAGGGGAAAAAGGCCAGCACGGGAATCCCCCAATGCTATAGAGGTAAGTAATTGCTTTCAGGCTCTCTCCACAGGCTCAGCAGTGGTGAATGCTTTGGAAGGGACCTCACAAGGAAGAAACCGGAAGGGAACACCATCTACTGGAAGGCATGGGATGTGTAGTCCTAGGGATGGGGGTTCCATGGCCACCACCCCCAAAAGAAGACAACGGGTGGTGGTGGTCGGGGACTCCCTCCTAAGAGGGACTGAGCCATCCATCTGCCATCCAGACTTGGAATCTTGAGAGGTGTGCTGCTTACCGGGAGCTTGAATTCAGGATGTGACTGAGAGGCTTACAAAACTGATCAAACCCTTGGATCGCTATCCCTTCCTGCTTCTCCACGTGGGAACTAACGATACAGCCAAGAATGACCTTGAGCAGGTTACTGCGGATTATGTAGTGCTGGGAAAAAGGATCAAAGAATTCAGAGTACAAGTGGTGTAACTCGTCCATCCTCCCTGTTGAAGGGAAAGGACTGGGCAGGGATTGTCGAATTGAGGAAGTAAATGCGTGGTTGTGCAGGTGATGTCGCAGAGAGGGCTTTGGTTTCTTCAACCATGGGACTCTGTTCCGGGCACAAGGATTGTTAGGAAGAGATGGGATCCACCTAACCAAGAGAGGAAGGAGCATCTTCATGGGCAGGCTTGCAAACCTAGTGAGGAGGGCTTTCAACTAGGTTTGTTGGGGGACAGTGACCAAAACCCTGAGGGGAGTGGGAAAATCGGATAGTGGGAAGAAATGCAAAGAGGAACGAGCAAGAAAGGAGGACCCCTGATTCGAATGGAGAAGATAGGGCGATCAACTGGTTATCTGCAGTGTTGGTACACTAATGCGAGAAGCCTGGGCAACAAACAGGAAGAACTGGAGGCCCTGGCACAGTCCAAGAAATATGATTTAATTGGGATAACAGAGACTTGGTGGGATGACTCGCATGACTGGAGCGCTGTCATGGAAGGGTATAAACTGTTCAGGAAGAACAGGCAGGGGAGAAAAGGAGGAGGAGTTGTACTATATGTAAGAGAGCACTATGATTGCTCAGAACTCCAGTATATAGAGGGAGAAAAACCTGTTGAGAGTCTATGGGTTAAGTTTACAGGTGCAAACAACAGCAGTGATGTTGTGGTTGGTGTCTACTACAGGCCACCGAATCAGGTGGATGAGATAGATGAAGCTTTCTTTGGACATCTGAGAGAAGCTTCCAGAATGCAGGCCCTGGTTCTCGTGGGGGACTTTAATCACCCTGACATCTGTTGGGAGACCAATACGACAGTACAGAGGCAATCCAGGAAGTTTTTGGAGAACGTTGGGGACAACTTTTTGGTACAAGTGCTGAAGGATCCGACCAGGGGCCGTGTGCAGCTTGACCTTCTGCTCACAAACAGGAAGGAATTGATAGGGGAAGTAGAGGTGGGTGACAACCTCGGAAGCAGTGATCATGAGATGGTAGATTTCAGGATCCTGACCAAAGGAAAAAAAGAGAGTAGTAAAATATACACCTTGGACTTCAGAAACGCAGATTTTGACTCCCTCAGACACCTGATGGGCAGAATCCCCTGGGATGCTAACATGAAGGGGAAAGGAGTCCAGGACAGCTGGCAATATTTTAAAGAAGCCTTACTGAAGGCACAGAAAGAAACCATCCCGATGCGTAGCAAGAGAGGCAAACATGGTAGGAGACCAGATTGGCTTACAGGGGAAATCCTTGGTGAACTAAACCACAAAAAGGAAGCTTACAAAAAGTGGAAACTTGAACAAATGACCAGGGAGGGGTATAAATGTATAGCTTGAGAATGCCGGGGGTTATCAGGAAGGCAAAAGCGCAATTGGAATTGTGACTGGCAAAGGATGTGAAGGATAACAAGAAAGGTTTCTACAGGCATGTTAACAAGAAGAAGGTGATCAGAGAGGGTGTGGGACCCCTACTGGATGAAGGAGGTAACCTAGTGACAGATGATGTGAAGAAAGCTGAAGTACTTAATGTTTTCTTTGCCTCTCTATTCACGGACAAGGTCGGCTCCCGGTCTAATGCGCGAAGTGACGCAAGATGGGATGAAGATGGACAGCCCTTGGTGGGTAAAGAACAGGTTAGGAACTATTTAGAAAAGCTAAACGTACACAAATCCATGGGTCCGGACTTAATGCATCCGAGAGTACTGAGGGAGTTGGCAAATGTCATTGAGGAGCCTTTGGCCATTATCTTTGAAAAGTCATGGAGATCGGGAGAGATCCCGGATGATTGGAAAAAGGCAAATGTAGTGCCCATCTTCAAAAAAGGGGAAAAGGACGATCCAGGGAACTATAGGCCGGTCAGTCTTACCTTGGTTCCTGGAAAAATCATGGAAGGGATCCTTAAGGAATCCATTTTGAGGCACTTGGAAGATAGGAAAGTGATCAGGAATAGTCAGCATGGATTCACAAAGGGCAAGTCATGCCTGACCAATCTGATTAGCTTCTATGATGAGGTAGCTGGCTCTGTGGACATGGGAAAGTCAGTGGATGTGATATACCTTGACTTTAGCAAGGCTTTTGATACGGTCTCCCACAATATTCTTGCCAGCAAGTTAAGGGAATGTGGATTGGATAAATGGACTGTAAGATGGAGAGAAAGCTGGCTAGAAGGCCGGGCCCAGCGGGTAGTGATCAATGGCTCGATGTCAGGATGGCAGTCAGTTTCTAGTGGAGTGTCCCAAGGTTCGGTTCTAGGACTGGTTTTGTTTAATATCTTTATTAATGACCTGGATGAGGGGATGGATTGTACCCTCAGCAAGTTTGCAGATGACACTAAGCTAGGAGGAGAGCTAGATACACTTGAGGGCAGAGATAGGGTCCAGAGTGACTTAGACAAATTGGGGGATTGGGCCACAAGAAATCTGATGAGGTTCAACAAGGACAAATGCAGAGTCCTGCACTTGGGACGGAAGAATCCCAAGATTTGTTACAGGCTGGAGACCAACCGGCTAAGTAGTAGTTCTGCAGAAAAGGACCTGGGGATTACAGTGGATGAGAAGCTGGATATGAGTCAACAGTGTGCCCTTGTAGCCAAGAAGGCTAATGGCATATTAGGTTGCATTAAGAGGAGCATTGCCAGCAGATCCAGAGATGTGATTATTCCCCTTTATTTGGCTCTGGTGAGGCCACATCTGGAGTATTGTGTCTAGTTCTGGGCCCCCCACTACAAAAAGGATGTGGACGCATTGGAGCGGGTCCAGCGGAGGGCAACCAAATGATTAGGGGGCTGGAGCATATGACCTACGAGGAGAGGCTGAGGGAGTTGGGTCTGTTTAGTCTGCAGAAGCGAAGAGTGAGGGGGGATTTGATAACAGCCTTCAACTTCCTGAAGGGAGGTTCCAAAGAGGATGGAGAAAGGCTGTTCTCAGTAGTGACAGATAGCAGAACAAGGAGCAATGGTCTCAAGTTGTGGGGGGAGAGGGCTAGGTTGGATATTAGGAAAAACTATTTCACTAGGAGAGTGTTGAAGCACTGGAATGGGTTACCTAAGGAAGTAATGGAGTCTCCATCCCTGGCGATGTTTAAGTCTCGGCTTGACAAAGCCCTGGCTGGGTTGATTTAATTGGGATTGGTTCTGCCTAGAGCAGGGGGCTGGACTTGATGACCTTCTGAGGTCTCTTCCAGCTCTATGGTTCTATGATTCTATGACAGTAATAGCAGTAAGTGCTAGTCAGCATGATTCCATTAGTTCTGACTTATTTTTAGGATTTTATAATGCAATATTATTCTCCAAGCTCCCTGATAAGCTGTTGGTCCATTCTGGGCTCCACAGTCCATTCAACATTGAGGAAATCCCATTTCTCCATCATGGAATTGGCCAGAACCTCCTTCACTCCTTCAGAACCCTCTGAAGACAGGACAGAAGAAGCATTGCTGACATGGAGACTGGTGATGTAGACCTCCCTCAATGACCAGGAGCAGATTCAGCCTAATATGCATTCCAAAGCCCAGATCTAGTTCTGATGGTGTCTGAGCACTGACGGGTCACTGACCAACCTTTGTGCAGCCTCTAGGAGATGTTGACATTCCTGGGTCAGACAAACAAGGATTGAAGTGTCTGGTACAGAAGCAGTCAACACCATGGCAACAGGCATCCAGACATTTGGCACCGAAGCCAATAAACGTTCTTTGGCCCTCAGCATTGACTTTGACAGTGTGCTTGACAAGATCATCCATCCTGCCAAAGCTAGAGTCTTCACCCCTTGAACCTCCCTTCACTGGTCCCTATGCAGTTCGTGAAACCAGGATATAGATCAGTATCAGAACAGACTGAGTCTTCATTGCTGTCCTCTGCAAAGAACTGTCTGTTCTGACATTGGCCTTAACACTGCCTGATCCCACTGGAAAACTAAAGAAATCTGTTTCCTCCCCACCTCTGATGGAGGAAGCATTTTCCTTCCTCCTCAGGCTTGATGGAGCATGTCGATGTGTTACCAAGCTACTTCTGTAAGTCCTTGGGCCCTTACAACTTTTGCCTGTATGAAAAGGCATTTAGACATTACTCCCAAAGAAAGGACAAGTACCCATGTGGTAACCTTCGAGGCTTACATTTTCATTTCAGAATCCCCTGCAGTCCCAGATCTTTGATCACTTTGTGCTGCAACCACCCTGCAGGAACCTAGAGCAAGGTCCCTAATAAACCCAGTAAAGGGAGCAAGCAGGAGAACTTGCAGGAGACAGAAATCTGAGATGTCCCAAGAATGATCTTGTCCACTTCATTGAAGGAGGCCATGATCTTAGTTGTTCTAACCCAGACTGATGACTATCAGATATTCAAGAAACTTCCTAAAAATCCCAGTTGAGAGAGTACAAGAGAAGTCACATACATTTCTCAGCAACATCTGCTTGTTGGTCCCTAGTAGATTGGCAGTGCTTGGCTTATTGAAATGGCCAGAGAGTTTTGGCAGACATCTGCCTCTATAAAGGTTACATCTAAAAAAGCTGGCAGGTGCTATGAAGTCCCTCTCAAGGGTTTTGAGGATTTCTTCAGCTGCCTGGCATTAGGCTTTCTGGCCCAAGAGAAGACCACAGATACCCTAAAGCATCTACCAAAGAGAAGGAATCAGAAAAATGTTGCACCCCTGTGGCCAAAAATTGTATTCCCTAGTCAGTCTACAAATGTACATTATGAATTACCAAGTACTCCTGGCCAGATTTGACTTCCTGAATTGGGACCCTGTTTCTCAATGTGCTGACAATGCTAAAAGAAAAAAAAACAGAGAGATCAAATTCCTGATACAGAAGGGACAGCTGGATGTATGTACCTCATTGCAGGCCATATTTAAAATCTCCGAAATAGTGACCCAGGGTATGGCTCCTGTGATAATGATGCAGGATCTCCTGATTGCACTTCTTGGGAACACTGAGGGAGATTCACACAACAATCAAGAACCTCTTGTTTGAGGATTGCAACCTTTATAAAAACACTGATGAACATTGAAGGACTCACAGTTACCTTGTGTCCCTGGACATGTACACACCGGCTTCCAAAAGGAGAAAATACAAGTCTCAGCATTATTAGTGGTAGAGGCAACTGTGATGGGTTTGGTCACAGAGATCCCATTGGCACTGTCACTTGATGTGCCAGTCATAACACTCTGGGCACATGGTGCAAGCAGCGATTCCTTAAAGCAGCGTGTAAACTTAGATGCTGATATTTGGCTTTCTGAGAGCACCTGCTCTCCTCTATGGTGGTGGTGAACCCTCAGGAGCGGCTTCACATTCCCAGATACTTGATCAGCTGGAGAGGCTGCAACCAGACCTGAGGAGCCAGGCCACTATCTAGATCTGAGCCTGGGGCTCTGCATGGCTGGGGCACGGCCAGGACTGTGTGTGTGGAATCTGGAACTGCTTTTAAAATGGAGCTGGAGGTTAAAGGCAAAACAAGGTCTGTGGGGCGAAGTCCTGCCAGTTCCCAGCTGGCACATGCTATCTGCTTCAGGACCATGCTGGGCAGCCACCCTGCTGCCAGGAACTCACCGAGCCTTGGCCTGGCCCTGCTGAGAGCACGTGGCCTGAGCCCCAGGGTGCCCCCTGCCAGGAGCACCTTTCCCCAGGCTTTGGTGTCCTGTCCTAGAGCTCCACTTGGCTGAGGAGGCAAAAGGGGTGAGCATTTTACCTGCCTCCAACAGTTACGGCATCAGCATTTCCTTGGCTCTGGAGAGGCATGCTGTCTTCTGCCCATCAGCCTGAGCTGGGGGTGTCCCCTGGGTCTGCTGCTGGGTTCTACACTGCCCCCCTGATTCACAGATGCTGCTGCTGCCTTCTTGGGTAGCCTATTCCCCACCTCCTACTGGGTTCAGCCTGTGCCCCCCGCCACATGGGATCAGTCTGGGTTTTCTGTCCAATAAAATGTCTGTAGAGAGAGAAAAAAAAAGAGATGGCCGGTGTGCTGCGCTCTGCAGGAGCACCACTCAGGCTGCAGCAGCTCGCACTCCACAGGCCAGCTCCAGCAGCAGAGCAGCAGCAGCAATAGCCGCCCATGAGGAGAGGAAGGGGAGCACTTCTTCCCCATGAGCCTGATTGCTCAGTGAGGCTTGGGGCTTCTCTCCACCTCTTGCCCCAGCAGGAAGCCAGGGAGGGAGGGCAAGGCTGCAGTACCAGCGCGGGCTCCCTGCTGCAGGCGGAAAGGAGGAGGGGCTGAGCTCCAGCCACAGACCACATGCAAGGCAGTCATGGAGCCCCCTCGCTGACTTGGGCGTCCATGTGGGGGTGCATTCACACCCTTCACACACTACCTGAATACGGGCCTGGTATGCCAAGCAGCATCACATAGATATGCTGGTTGTGATACTCCAGGAATCTCTTTCTTCATTAAGTTGCTGGAAGGACTCTCTACACATCTCACCTTTTGCCAACATGATACTGGTGTCACGTGTGTCCACAGTAGGATGGGGAGCTCATCTGGGCTATCTTGGGACCTAACGCTTCTGTTCCTCCCAGGAGATGAATCTTCACAAAAATATTGTGGACCTGAGAGCCATTACCTTGGTGTGCCTGACTTTCCTCCAGACATGTTGAGGTGCACAGTACAGGTGTTCATGGACAACATCACAGTAATGTACCATATTAACAAAGAAAGAGGAGTTTGCTCACTGCTGCTATGCCAGGAAGTAATCTATTGTTGGGAATGGTGCTTTACTCATTGTACCTCTCTTTGTGTCACAGCAGAGGCCCTGCACCTTCCCAACAATGGCTAGATTTCACAAGGTTTCCTGTTCATATTCTCCTGTCAGTCAGAGAATCTCCACCCTCCTGGGACTCCAACATAGTTTTAACAAGTGCTTCAAATGCTTGGCTATCTGCTCCTTGTACCACTGCTTAACCTCAGTCAGATAGGAGAGATTCAGGCCACCTCATACAGTTTTCCACAAAAATAAATGACTTTAAAACTTCACCTTTATGAAACTGGCATCTGTTTTTGCAAAGAAACTAGAATTTATGGCCTCAGCTACAGGAAACCAGAGAGTGTGCAGAATGCATACGTGGCCCCAGCCAATACTGCTACTCGGAAAGATTCTGATCTTATGTCCATGAGTACATATGCACCAGAAATATAATACATGAGGACAACCCAGCATAAAGAACCACAGCTGCTGCAGCAAAAATACCCATTCAGTTCAGGTCTATGGACCACTTATTTGTGGATCATCAACCAGACAACTGGTCGCAATGCTTGTTTTCTTCCCTTTTCCAGATGATAGTAAGCATTAAAGATAGCCAAAAAAGACATCAAATACTTTTCCATCTTAACAATTGCTGTAATTGTCAAAGTGTTTGGATGGCCAATGTGATCCTAGTGGGATAAGATGGACAACCTCTGTATTAAGATGTAAATCACACTCTGAAAAGAGTAGCAAGGGAGTGTGGCGTTAAGAGGCCTGTCATAGTTTGGAGAAACAAGAAGGGAGAACGTGTTGGCTGATTGTAGCCTGGGGAAGCAAAGCGATACTGGCAATCAATTTTTTTTACACAGAATATAACACATTGTAAAGTTTTCTAAGTTTTTGAGAACTTCTTAGTCTAAAGCTGAGGAAACAATCTTATCTCGTCATTGAGCACGTTTACATTGTGTTTGCAGATACACTGCACTAGCCAAAGTCCTCTGCCAGCATGTCCTGGGCCCAGTAACACTGACACAGGGATAGTCTCTTTTAGTTAGTCTAAAGTCCTTATCGCAACCCTAGTGGGGATATGTTGGCCCTCAGCCAAATGAAATCTGACTGCTAATCTTTATGGCTGGTAACCACACAATCAAAGTTTACAATAATAGTGATAATGGACATCCCTGGCTAGTGCAGCAAAAAAGATTGAGAACAGGAAGCAGTAATCCTTAAAGAGCTAAAGATATCCAAAAGAAAAGACTAGAGAGCTCCAATACAGTGGGAAAGCAACCTGAAAAGTCAAGTTTGTTTAGAGTTTTAATAAAAAAAGCATTTTAACAAAAGCACAAATTACACTTATAAAGAAGTTTAATTGCAAAAGCTACCAGCCTATCTCCTTTATCTGTTTTAGTTGTAAGAGCTGTGCCAAAGTCCTTGCAGCTAGGTTGGAACTGAGCCAGGATATAAACTATGATAAATTCAGATTTTTTTCCATTTGAACTTAGAAGAAACAAATTTAGTTTGTGAGTTAATAGGACATAAATGCTGTTTTCCTAGGTAGTAAAAGGGCATTTGATTCTTTGGACAG
The DNA here is from genome assembly GCA_032595735.1 of Pelochelys cantorii. Classification (NCBI taxonomy): domain Eukaryota; kingdom Metazoa; phylum Chordata; order Testudines; family Trionychidae; genus Pelochelys; species Pelochelys cantorii. The sequence goes on from CM064331.1 coordinate 35,109,862, forward strand.
CCTGATGTATGCACCAGGAGCACTGAGAAGACGTTTGTTGGGACAAAAAAGATTTAACTTCCTACAGGAATAACCTCTGAAAGACACCCTGAAACAAAATCTGCTCAAAACAAACATCTTGACTTAACCTTTGAGCAGCTGGAGATTGATTGTATCACATGATATCCTGCTATAGAAGTGGGTGTCCACAACTTTGAGGACAATTGCGTCGAGCAGCTGGTTAAGCACAGCACCAAGTATGAGAGCAACATTTAGCACAATCAACACAGCTAGGCAAATGCCTCTGTGGCCAGTGCAGTAAATTTTGTTCTTCCTGATTTGGTTTGTGGGATCATGTGAAGACATATTAATACAAATGATGACTGTCTGTGTCATCCTTAAAATAGAACATCATCATATTTATGATGGTATAAAAATGGATGCTGATAATCTCCCATAAAAGATTAGTTTGTAAAAGCAAAGTTTTCAGAAGCTTCTCAAAATCTTGTCATACTCACAGGATGCAAACCACTGGAGATGGGGTTGAAAATATGAGTCCATGTTTATGTTGGTATGCTATATCTGGACAGTTTGGTGGTAAAGTTCTGCGGAAATTCAATACTTCCAATTTGTTTCCAATCTAAGATACTTCGGTCACAGAATGTCTTTTATTTTGTAAAGAGTTTAACACACTTTAGACTATGTATAAGAGTAAGCACATATGCAGTTCAATTAAAACCCTTTTTAAACTCAACAGTTACTTAACTTTTCTTTGGATTCTTAGGGTAGGAATTTCAAAAGCACCTAAGAACGTTTGTGCCCAACTCCCACTGAAAATCACCTATTGAATTACTAGCATTAACTCAGTTTTACTATGATTGTGCTGCCTCCACAGTATATCTTACTGGTTAAAATTGTCTAGACTGGCATAGGGACCACTGGATCTCTAATTAATTGTTGCTCAAAATGCAATTTTGATCAACTGAAAAGACACAAAACACCTCTCAGTGGGTGGTTGAACTGAGAATGACCTATTGTGTAAATACAAGAATGGAGGCTAGCAAGAGTCTATCCACACCATTCCCCTTCTTTATTCTCCTCCATCCTGTGGCCCTCATCTGTCGGAAATAGTGAACTTCATTCCTTTAGGCGTTATCTACACTGCAGGGTTTTTGTGCAAGAAGCTTGTTGCGGAAGAGATCTTTTGCAAAAACTTCTTGCGCAAAAGCGCGTCCACACCTCAAAAGCACATTGCAAAAGCAATGTGCTTTTACACAAGAGAGCGTCCACACTGCATGAACACTCTTGCGCAAGAAAGTTCTGATTGCCATTCACAGAATGGCCATCAGAGCACCTGTGCTTTTTCTGATAGGCTCTTTTTGTGCAAGAAACCTCTGTTGAGCATCCACACACACCTTTTTGTGCAAGAACTCTTGCACAAAAAGGAATTATGCCTTGTACAGGGAGGTATACCTGCACTGCTAAAAGCCCTCTGTTCTGTCGATTGACTGTAGATTTTCTTGCACAAAAACAAGCTTGAGGTGTGGATGCTCTGTGGGTTTTTGTGCAAAAATGGCTGTTTTTGCACAAAAACCCTGTTCTGTAGACATAGCCTTTACAACACCACTTCCTGCACTAGCCAGACAGTTCACTGAAGTGCCAAGCAAATTCTTCCCTCACTTATGTCTAAGAATAGAGTATGCTTTCTCAGAAGTATTCCTGCCCTCTACCACCTCAGAGATGACTGTCTAAGGTTTGGATACAAATTAGATATTTTTTTTAAAACCCCCAAGACATTACAAAAGAGCTAAGACTAAAGAAGGATTGAAATCAGATTCTTGTAGCCACCTCCCTCCATTGAACTTTGCAGGTACAATAAGAGGCAGGTCCAAATCCCTTCCTGATTTTGGTTTTGCAGAATCAATACCTGATGGATAATTTGCAAAGCCAAAACAACCTCCATTGATTTTTGCCCATCTCAAGCTATCTCAAAGTTGGTCTTAACTTTGAATTTTCTGTTTTCATTCAGATGTTGTCAATATTTGGGGATGCATCCAATAGGTGATAGTGGAATCACCATGGTACTATAATGTGAATACAAGTTCCTTCCTTGTTCTTATGCCTATCACTTTAATAAGCTATATAACTATTACAGCTGGTTTCATAATCTAGCCCTGTGGATTTTTAGAATTCATGGCAATTATATTAAATTATTTTGTGATAACCCTATTTTGAAATATAATCTTGCTGAAGTGGATAACTAGCTTCAAAGCGATCACAGTCCTTGAAATATAATTTTATAGCATTCAGCCAAACTACTGTCAGTTATATCAGATTTCACAGACTAAATATGATTCTTTGAGTCAGGAGTTGCATGGGGAATTTCCAAGGAAAAAAACATGGGCGCTGAAGGGAGTGGTGCTGGTGATTCAATAGGTGGCATTCTGCCCTATGAGAATTTACTAAAATAAGGCTCTAGCAGATATTGTTGGATTTTGTGCTGCTATAGGTACCTGATTTTGGAGAAGTGAAAATGAGAGTTTGACTACTTGTGGTTATTAAAGAACCTATATCATTTTTTGTTAAACTTGGTGTCCTTGCCAACTTCCAGTTTGGATAATTAATAATAATGTTGCACACATCCAGCAACATCTGATACTCAAAATGCTGCACAGATGCTAATTAGTTTGTCTTTGCAACAGTCTGTGAGTTTGGGAAGTATTATTATGTCAGTATTACAAGTTGGAAAACAACCGTGGTGTGACCTAGATCAACCGTGGTATATGCAAACTTCCTTGTTCCTACTGTTCTCTCTGCTCTTTGAATTATGATGATGGCCTCATCTGTACTCTGGATTTGCAGCCAGAATTGCAGCCACTGATGGGTAGCTACCAATTTAGCGGCTGTGGGGAAATCTCTAGTAACTCCTGCTTAAAACTGATTATTTTACTGGTGCAGATAGCAGCTTTTCTTTTACGTACTAAGGGATTGCACCCATATAGCTACTCCAATGTTTGCAGTTGGGATAATTCTCCAATATATGCAAGTCTTAAAGGACCTGTTGAGATGGCTGCCTAACCCTGTTGATGCCTGGAATATGGAGAGCTAGAAAATGTTCCTGCAGAATTCTGTACTATCCAAGAACTGTGTTGTTGCTGACCAAGCATCCTCGGCAAACATCTTTTGAGGGATGTGCTGATGCAGAGACAAAGTTAATGTTACTTTAGATCTGAGCCATTCACTGCCATGTGCATGAAAAATGCTGCAGGTTTTCTCTCACCTGAATCTGCAGGACTGATACAAAGGTGATGATGGTATAGATGGCAGAAAGCATGAAAGCAGAAGGGATGATGGAGCTCAAAGAATTTGAGTCTTCCAGTGACATGTCAGATTAGCAGAATTTCTTAGCATTCAACAGGATGTCTGTGAACAAATCAAAACTATGGATAAGTAAAGAAGCTAAGTGTAATTGCATGTACTTCTTTCTTACTTGCATATTGGACTCCCATTTGCAAATTATCTCAAATATTTGAAGAGATACTCTCTCACTGTTAGGTCCCAAACATGACCTGTTTTGGAAGCTCTCCCGCATTCTTTCAATTTCCAGCACCCTATTGTTTTAGAACTATTTTCTGTAGCTCTAAATTGAAAACACAAATATCTAACTTCCTGTGTGGCAGAGTGTAAACAGATTGCCCTGTTACTGGTACTACTGTATAGGCAATAGTGCAGTAGCCACCAGGTTTTTTAACAGACTATTTTTCATAGTAATTTTACTTTGAATCCTTGCATTGTTTCCGCCTTAAACTGTGCATTAATTTTAATTTTCCTTGTTTTGTATTCAGTGCTCTTCACAACTTCCCCTTGACTGTATCTCAAGCCTGCTTTCTTGTTATGAGTCCTCTTTGCTTCGCCAGTGGTTAAACTCACTGTTTCCTTCTCTCAATTTTATCTCTGCACATTCTACAATGCCACTTGTGTATCTGACATCCTCTTCATTCCAGTTAGCCAAACCACCATTCTCTTAATTAAATTCCCCTCAAAATTTTTTTCTAAGAAGTGAGTTTATAATTTAAAATGAAAAACGCAACATCAGATGCACCCCACCATTTCTCATCCTATGTTTGCTAGATCTATTTTTCAAATAGAGATATCTTCATTTTGTGTGTTGTACAACATTAAACACATTGTTAGTGCTAAACAAAGAATTCTTCTCAACTCAAAATATCATTACAATATTGCCAGGCCAATTCTCCTTCTTCCCACTTTCCCAAACTAACCCTATAATGAAATAATTTCAGATGACAGAGTACTGTAATTGGATTGTCTGGGACAAATTCTGTATTGCACAATTTTGTGATTCCTCTTGTTTGAGTTAGAACTCATGAACTGAGACTGAATTTGAGATACAGTTCTCTGCAACTTTTCCCCCTCCTCCTTCACTTTTCTCTTTGCATTTAAAATCACTTCTTAAAGCTTCTATTTCTCTCTCCCTGAGACACTACTTCTTTTAGTGGAATAATATTACATTTGTTATTCCATTGGCCACTCAGCATTACTCTTGCATTGGGGCTGCTAGTTATCATCCTACTCTGACTTGTCTGTCTATTGATACTTGTTTTCAAGACTATGGTCTTCTGTGCTCTTGTCCCACACTGAGGTTTTTTTAAAGGATGCTCTGTGACTGAATAAAATATAATGAAAAGTTTCTCGTTTATAAGAATGATAATACACTTTAGGGTCTGTTCATATTGTGTAAAATGTTAGTGTCATGTGAAAAAATTCTCAGACTTGTATGGAGAAAGCATGAACTTTTTGATCTTGCATCATACTTTTCATATAAACAACATACCATAGGTGGTTGTTTTGAATATAGAAGTTGTGTAAGGCCAATGACTGTGTCTTTTATGAAACAAGGAGTGTGGCCATGTGTGAGTCAGTCTTAGTCTCAGCCAAGGTTTGACAGTGCACTGCAACAGAAGAGAGCCAGAAAGATGGCAACTCTACAATACTCACTGCTGCCAGAAACAGATGAGAAAATATAAAGATATAATGAGATGAGGGACATGATAATGCTGTCATGTGACCCAATGGCAAAACTCCACTGACTCCCATGGAACAGAATTAGGCTGTACACTCTTTGGGGTAGAGTTAGTCCTGAAGAGCACGTCTACACTGCAGGGCAAAAGTCAAATTAAGAAACGCAACTTCAGCTACGTCAATTGCATAGCTGAATTAGAAATAGCTTAATTCGGCTTTTGCTCTGTCTACTCAGCAGGAAGTCAAAGGAAGAACACTCTTCCTTTGATTTCCCTTACTCCTCATAAAATGAAGGTTACAGAAGTCAGAGTAAGAAGTCCACCATCTCAAAATTATTTCAAAATAACAGGTTGCTGTGTAGCTGCACTCTTTGTTATTTCAAAATAACATCAGTTATTCCGAAATAACACTGCTGTATAGATGTACCCTTAATTGTGTTTGTACAATGCCCGTCACAAGGGGGCTCTGATCCCTGACTGGGGCCCTACAATAACAATAGCACAGGAGCTTGTTTTTAGTATCCTTTTCCTTACATTCCTTTAAATTCACAGATGCTCTTTGTTTTGTAACAGAGTGCAGACTAGTGGATACACTGTGCTGTATTAGTCTCCTTTGTTAGAGTTTGAAAATATAAATTCTTGTATGGAATGCCAAGTGAGTTCAATGGGAGTTTCTCATGCAAAGGATTTGCTAGCTGGGATCTTATTTCCATCTTATTCAGGCATACTTTTAATCCCTCATAAAGCACTGCTGCAATAAGCACATACATTAATGGGTACAATAGTGCTTCTACAGTTTGTGAGCCTTAAAAATAAAATGGAAAATATTACATCTATAGAAATGGCCAAAAACTCCATAGGAATACTATTGTATGGGCTGTTGTTTTCTGTGATATGGCTGTATAATACTTCACAGACATTTTTAAAGGGTTAAGGAAAGGTTTGGCAAAATCTTTTGAGTCTGACATATAAGAAGACTAATAAAACAGAAGGTAACAACAGTCTTTGTTTAAAGTAAAGTGCCTCTGTAAACAGCAAGAATTGTAACAAATTGAAAATCAAGGATGATTGAAATACGTTCATATTTTTGTTTCTGTTTTGGTCTTCTTATATCTTTAAGCTATTTTCATACGTTTTGGCCATGATCTTCGTTAACCTCTATTAAATACTGCAGTATTGTACACTCAAGTTCCAAAATACTATACCTTACAGTAGTGCTAGTTCAGTGTTTTGGACCATGACTGTATTAATTTTTTAGCAAAGAAGGGCCTAGAACACCTTGGACACATAAGGGTGCATCTATACTCCATTGTAGCTCGAAATAAGATATGCAATTTGAGCTATGCAAATTGGGTATCTTATTTCGATCTTATTTAGAAATAGTTTATTTAGTAATTTGGCACTATCTACACAGTGCCAGATTTTGAAATAAGATGTTATTCCAAAACGTCCCTTACTCCTCATGGAATGAGGTTACAGGAATGTCAAAATAGCGAGCCCGAAATAATGGGCTTGCTGTTAAGACACAGGATAGCTATTTTGGGATACTTTGGTATCCCAAAATAGTGTTGCAGTATAGATGTAGCCTTAGTGTCCTTTTTGAAGCTGTAAAGGATATTTCTGAAAATCTAGGGGGAAAATATTTAGCTGGAGTAAATTTTGTGGTGGAGCCAAAAAATCTGACACTGCCTCTTTGGGTTGTTTTGAACCAAAACTGATTTTTTCCCCCCCTCAGGAAATGAAGAACCAAAACAACTTTATCCAGTTTGAGCAAAATGTTTTAAATGTCTTTTTGAAATGATGCTTTTGAAATGACATGTTAACTGGAAGTGTCTCAATGCATCCAAAATAAAAGTCAGGGTTTGTTTGAGTGAAACAATTAATGAATGAATTTGGTGCCCCTAAAATGATTTTTCGGTGAATATATTATTTGCCAGTTCTTTTTGTCAACTTTAGACTTATAACAGGAAAAATAACTATGCATTTTTTTCTGACTTTAAAATGTTGATTTTGTCCACAAAAACATGTGCCCACATTTGAACACATGAGTAATTTCATTCTAACTTGGCAAAACACTTAAGCTTGCACTTAAGTGTATGAGTAGTTCCATTGATAAATGATTTTTGGAATTGGTGTTTGGTGATTTGATAGTGATATCTACAGTGGGCTGCAACTCAGATTGAATAAATCTGTAGTCTTTTAAAAATAATTTAAAAAATCAGTCGCTTTTATTTCCAGTATTTTGTTTCTTCTCTTTATGAGAGTTTGTGGAATGAAACAGGGAAAAGATTATTTTTCATAGTACCAATCTAACCAGCAGAAAAATTAATATGGGTGCTGCACGAGGTTTCCAAAGCACTACAAAGGAGTGACTATATTTTCAGAGTTGAGATTCTTGAATTTTTAAAGTTTTATTTTAGCAACAGCAGAAAACAAGTTGGAGACATTCAGAACTATGGATGGAAATAAAACTGACAACCTAGGTACCAAATATCTATTGCTATATGAAATATACATATATATATATATATATATATATGTGTGTGTGTGTATAGTAGTAGTATGAACTTCTTCAGATGTGCGTGGGTTTTGCCCATGAAAACTCATGATACTATACAGGCAGTCCCCGACTTACGAATGGGTTACATTCCAAACACCTGGTCGTAACTCGATTTGGTCATAAGTTGGAAATACTCTTAAAGGCACTGCCCATGCTATTCGAAAAACTTGATGTACATGGTTCTCAACTCAATAATATTATAATTCGGTTAATGGGAGGTTGGTTGTAAGTACAGATGGTCGTAAGTCGGTGTGTTCATAAGTCGGGGAGTGGCTGTATATATATTTGTTAGTCTCTAAGGGTACATCTACACTGCAATGCTATTTTGGGATACCAGAGTATCCTGAAATAGATATCCTGCATCTTCACAGCAAGCCCGTTATTTTGGGCTCGCTATTCTGACATCCCTGTAAACCTCATTCTACGAGGAGTAAGGGACGTTTCAGAATAGCGCTTTATTTTCAAATTTGGTGCTGCATAGACAGCACCAAATTACAAAAAGCTATTTCAAAATAGCATCAAAATAAGATACGCAATTTGCGTAGCTCAAATTGCATATCTTATTTTGAGTTATGGTACAGTGTAGACACACCCTAAGGTAGGTGCCACAAGACTACTTGTTGTTTTTTAAGTTACAGTCTAACATGCCTTCCCCTTTGTGACTATTGCTACATAGACATTATCTGCATTATGGTGAAAGAATTTCTGATTCAGATGTTTCAGCGCTCACTGTACTGATCATTTCCTGTTGAGACACAATATTGCTGTATTGCTTTGAGTCATTTAAGAAAGTAACAATGTAAGTAATTATTTTTGTTACTGGATACTCAAAGGTGTTCCAGTGTTTGGTTGGAAACTTATGTTTGGTCTGTAATGTAAAGAATCAAAAATATCCTCAACTTCAAGTATATCAGATGAATTTAGATGATAAAGAGAAAATCCATTTTTTTCTAAATGCTTTCTAAACATATCAAGGTACTCAAGGAGGGGTTGTTGTTCCCTGACACATTTTCTTCCTGAGTTACACTGCTCTCACTGCAGCCAACATACCTTATGTTACAGTGATTGTTTACAGGTTAAGATAAATAAGTTAAATAATTTAGATCCATACCTCCACACTTCAGAATATAAGCTATTCACTTGCAGGGGAATCAGGAAAGAAGCATTCTCTGCACAGGACACAGGTCATGAGGCTAGGTGAATTTTAGAAGGTGCTGTATTTCTAGGTCATAGTCCAGTACTGAGAAATGACAACAAAGTAGTTTGTAGAAATCCTATTAGAGTTGATTGGGGGATTTTTTTTTCCTGTGATAAACTTCAACAGAAATAAAAGTGATTTTTTTCTTGAAATTTTCAAGATTTCATTAAAAAAATAATAGTAACAATGAAAACCAACATATTTTCTTTGGCAAAATCTTTTTCAGTTTTGGGGTTTTAATTTTTTGACAAAAGCCTGAAAAATGCTGAAAATTGACACTTCTGGTGAAATTTCACTTCCAACAAAAAACATCATAGAATATTTTTGACCAGCTCTAAATTCCATTGTTCATTGAACCTTCAAGTCAACAGGTCATAGAGAAGTGAAAAGGGTGTGTGTTTTTTTTTTAATGTGTGTTCAGGAAGATTAGTCAGTGACAGTGGGTAGCATCTTCATTTGGTTTGAAACCAGCTTGATTATTATGATTGACACCACAGACTTAAAGAAGGGAAATAATTGTATTAAGAAGAGTATTAAACCTACTAAATGGGAGTCTGAAATTTTGGATTTGATAAATAAGTGAATTCACTCAAGACAAAAGTTAAGTAGATCTGATCATGTGATGTTAAAGGGACTCATCTAGCTGTATAATTTATTCAGTAGTAATTCTTATTTAGGATTGTTTATGTAAAAAAAGATGGCAGAGGAAAGAGGAAAGGATATATATTCTGTTTTTAAAAAAAATCAACATTCTAAGAAGAAACTGACATGTTTTATAATGCTTTACCATTGTCACGTGACAATATTGAGTGTTGAATTGTTCAATATTTATAATTTTTCCGAACATGCATTTGGTTACAAATTCAATGTGTAATTATAATGGGAGGACAATGGAGAGGTGTAGGAAATGGAGAAGTGTGTGAAAACATCACAGTGTAATTATTTATCATGTACTATATATAGTGCCAAACATGTGCTAGATACAGAGCAGATTTTACAATTCAAGGCACATGCCAACACAATACAATACTGAGCAAACCGAGTATGGGGTGGGATTTTTAGAGCTATAATGTTTCATGGAACAGGCATGTCCTTAGAGGATTTTAAAGGAAGCAATGGTGCTATTAATTAGAAGGCTGTTCCTAATGTAGTGGGTGGAATAAAGGAAGTCCAAACTTGGGAGTGGACAAAAGTGTCAAAGGGAAATGTAGAGACTAGATTGGGCAGAGCATATGGAGTCAATGGTAGGTACAGAAGGAAATGGGAAAGAGACGTAGGCGGGGAAAGAGTTATGCAGAGCCTAGAATGTGAAACCTTGTGCCTTGAGAATGGGAGCTAGTGAAGGAACACAAGAATGACAAAGACTTGACAGACTTGGTGGCAGAGTTTTCTGCACCGCAGAAGATTAAGTATTTCTACAAAGTTTCGATAAAAATACACTGAGGCCGGCTGAGCTCTTGGATTTGTTCTCACATGGTTTTGGTAATGGACATTTATTAACACTGATAGGCAAGGATATATGGATACAATGCTATTAAAATTCACAGCCTGCTTTTTTTTTTTTAAACTTGATACAAGGAACAAGGGAGGGAAGAATCAGGCTTACACAATATAAGGGCATGTGTGAATATCAAGGTAGTTAGGCTTCTTGTTTGCTTATTTTATATATTTATGATTTAGTACGAAAGTATCAGCACTGAAAGACTAATAACAAGAAATAGGATCTGAAAAGAAATTTTAGGTTATATGGAAGAATTGATAAGGAAATTCATACCAGGTTCATTTTATTCCAGGCTCATTTAGGGGCTGCCTTTGAAAAGAGAGAGAAGCACCCAAGTATTCTCTTCTGCGTTTAGGATATGTCTCTTAAAAAAACATTCTCCAGAGAAAGACCAGTAAATGAAAAATTGTTCATGTCGGCTATTTTTCCAATTCTTTCATGTGTGCCTTCCATGAATACCAAATCTTTCTGAAGATGTGGTATATTGCTATGGGAATTTTTTTCCTGGATTATTTTTTCAACATGACAGTACCAAAATGTCAATAAAAAGCATTAGACTTTTTCTTACAATAGCCTCACTGGGCAGGAGAATCAACAAACTTCTGTTCTTAGTCAAGATTGGTATACACTGGTGAGTAACTGTGTGGAATTCAATAGAGGGAATTGTATGTGTAAGGGTATGTCTACACTGCAGTGTTTTTCCAGAAAAACAGCCGTTTCCCGGAAAAACATCCACACTGTTATTGCGTTCTTTCAACAGAAAGTCGAAAGAACAGAGGGGGGTTTTCCAACGGTGGTAAACCTCTTTCTACGAGGAAGAAGCCTTTTTCTGAAAGAGCTCTTTTGGAAAAAGGCGAATGTGGATGTGGAAGAGGGTTTTTTTGTTTTTGTTTTTTGTTTTTTTTTGAAAGAAGAGACCTCCAGGAAATAACACAGGTGCTCTGATAGATACTCGGTTCAAACTTATCACAACTCTATAGTTCCTGTCTTCTGCCAGCTCTTAAAGCTGCAGGCACCCTGGACAAACCTTGTGGCAGGAAGCCACAGGCACTGACACCCATGGCCCAACCACAAGCCCCCTGAGACTCCCCTGGCCCTCACAGGGAGCAGCATCAGGGCTCCCAGGATCCTGCCAGGGGTAGTAAGGAACATGCGCCCTCCTGGTCCAGAGGAGAGATCCTGTCCCTCCTCAAGCTGTGGGTGGAGGAGGAGACCCTGCAGGATCTCCGAAATGCCGATATCTATGGCTGCATGGCCGAGGCCCTGGCAGAGCAGGGATACCCCCTGGACCTTAGAACAGGTCCAGAGTAAAGTCAAAGAGCTCCGCCAGGGCTATGACAGAGCCACGGAGTGCAGCTCTTACTCCAGGGCAGGACCACACTCCTGCCCCTATGACCAGGAGCTCCACCAGATCCTGGGGGGTGGGGAAAATCTCTTCTGGAAAAGCTTCTTTCAAAAGAAGCTTGCAGTCTAGACATAACCTAAATGTTTGCTGTTTAAAAAAATGTGAAGATGTACCTCTCTTGGGAAGACTCTCAGCTCAAGAAAATGGAATAATCAGCAATACCTTTATTCAGATAAAAGGAAATTGGCAAGTAGGCATAAAATCTTTTGTGTTTTATTTATGCATTATTGAATAGGTGTGTAATGTTTTCCTAGACCCTAAAGATAAAAAATGCCAATAGTAGCTGAATGCAAATCAGTGTGAAAGAATTTTTGTTGAAAGAATATCCAATGCAAATCAAATCTGAAGATAGTGAAAGATCTGTTCTTGAAGTGGTATGAATAAGTACTGTTTTTTAAGGAGTATTAATTCAGTGTCAAATGAACTATCCCTATTTATAAGAAGCACTAGCGAAACATAAACTAGTTCCTCTTCTGGCTTCTCCTAGCATGGCTGCTGTACCCCAATACTAATAAATCTAATTAGGAATTATTTTGGAGCAATTTTATGATCCATGTTATGCAGAAGATCAAACTAGATGATCCCAATGGTTCCCTTCGGATCTGGAATCTATTAATCTATTGTTCTGTTAGCAAGTGTGCACAGAGTGTCTTCAATACTTCACTCATGAAGACAAGGAAATACTCTTGAGATGATCTGTGCTGAATCTATTGCTTCTCTATCAGTCTAAGATATTTTTTTAATGCACTCCTCACAATAATAAGTTAAGAGACCTAATGTGTGATAATTGTTACACAGGAATGGAGAAGCAAAAATATTATTTTTGTTTTGAACAGGATTGAAGGGAAGATTTGAAGAACAAGTTAGAGAGTGAAAGAGGCAAACTTTGATTTGTGCTTAATATTAATAATGGTGAGTGGGAGTGAGAGAAAAGTCTTATCTAGACAGGAAAGCTGTGACATGGGATCTGATTTTAACAAGTATTTAATGATCTAAAGATTCAAATGAATTCACAGTGAGATTTTTAGATATGCCTTGGTGTGAGCAAGGTGCCTAGGTGCTTTTGAAAAATCATACTATGAGCCTGCTTGAATCTTATGGTGCCCACATATCTTTAAAAATATGGCTATGGTATCTAACTAATGGCTTTACAGCCTTGTATTCAATAAAGTTGTTCTTAAAAATCTATAATTTTCACCAGGTATCACCCTGAAGGACATCTTATCAATTGTGTGATACTTGCCAGCTTTGTCAGCTGACATTAACATAGAAGTCGAGTTACTGTATGAATGTACACCGATCATGTTTTAAATGTGCGTATTAGAAGTTTGGTAGTCACAAATGTGCTTTTGAATATCTGGCACACAGTGGTTAGTTTATATTTGTCCAGATTGGAATGAGCTGAGGATGTGTGTACAGTATTTCTGGTTATACTTTTAGACTGCGTTTGGGTTAGGGGTATGCACATACCAGTATGTTCCAGAGTCTGCTAATTATTGCTGTACACATGAGTAAATTCAGTGCAACTGCATTAACTTCAGTGGAGTTACTGCAGAATTACTAGGTTATACCTTAGATCAGAAACTAGTGCCATGTTTCTATGTTTGTCTGGTAAGGGTCATGGATAATTCCTTTGATTACCTCTTGATTTTGATAGTTCCTGGTTACAACATAATGTTGTATGACTTTATTTATAGTCTTGATTGTTGGAATGCTCTCTTTCCAGTTTCTAAACCTGCATGGGTATGGCCACACAGAATGTGGACCACCAAAATCACATAAAAGCAATTCCATAATATGATCTAAGAGGATTTATATAAATCATTTCAGAAGTGAAAACAGAAATGAGACAGTATTGGTTATTAGTACAAATTAAGGGAAAGGATTAGTTTGCCTGCCATAATGATATTTTTAGTTATTGTAATCGGTTTGGAAAATGGTTTTCCTAATCAGTTTTCGAGATCCTTCAAGTTAGTGCATTTTCAGTCACATTCCATATAACTGTATTACAGATAATTAAATGTAACTTTTCCCCTACATTTTGAGGTAGCTAGTAATATGACCAAAATGTGTAGTTGACACCAAATTTGTGAAATTAATTTTGAATATATATACTGTAATACTTTGAGAAGAATATTTAGAGAATAGATTGATTTTTGCATGCCAACAATGTCTAATCTAGTTTCCTCCTTGCCTTTTAACCTTAATCATCTAGGACCTAAATTATCTATCTATTATAATCCCACTGTGCACGCATTTGAATCTTTAGACTGTTAAATACTTTTAAAATTCATGCCCTGTATCATAGCTTCCCTGTCTAAATGCCTCCCCCACACAGTTTTCAATGTTAAACACAAATCAAGGTTTGCCTCTCCACTCACTAACTTGCTCTTCAGACCTATCCACCTGTCCCATTCAAAAACAGAAATAATATTCCCGCCTCTCTTTTTTTGTGTAACAATTTATATCAGGATCAAGTCTCTTAACTTATTATGGTGAAGAAATCAGGAAAAAAATCTTGGACTTATAGAGAAGTGACAGATTCAACACACACCATCTCAGAGTATTATGACCCTAGGTGAATTATTTAGTTAACTGTAATTAATTGTGATATTTGGTTTTCAGATGGCAGCAAGAAATTGCACCCTCTACTTTATTTTATTTGAGCATCACTGACAGATAAAAACATGTGGTGATTATAAGTGAGTTAATTAATCTGTCTGAAGTTCTTAAGGACAGCAAAGGTTTTAGCCAGTCAGATGGGTAGTATATGTGCATTTCAGTGACATTGCTGGCCTACAATTAGTTGCAGTTTAATACTTTACACTTTCCTAGAACTGAGCACTTTGCTAACATGACATTTGCAAGTTTCACAATAGCCCATGTGAGGTGGGAACATTATCACAAATTTACCAATGAGGAAATCAAGATTTATAGATTAAGCAAGTTGCTCAAGATTATGCAGCAAACCCATGGCAGAGACAGGGTGAACAGACAGGACTCTTACTCTCCTACTCTAAATTAACTACAAGGTGCATTCTTCCATTGGCAATGACTGAAAAATACTTGATAGCTGACATCTCTCCCAACCATCCAGCTTTTCCAAAAATGCTAATTCCCATCAACAGTCCCACTAATCTAAGTGTGCTGATGGAATAAACCTCCCCTATCCAGTGCAACCAGGCACTCTTCTCTCTGACAAAGCCAGTTTGTCCTTAGCTGGCTCCTCTTCTGTTTGACAGGGCCAATTCCCTTTCCGCCTACCTCACAGGTTTCACCTGTTCTATTTCTTTCTACAGCCTGCATAGGTAGTAATGGATTCCACAGATTCAGACTTGGGATTAGCTGAATGAGGCCACAAAGCCCTTGTTTCTCTATTAGAAATTAATGTTCAACCACTGCTTTGACACATCAGGGATTGAATTTTTAAAAGTGCCAGACTGTCTGTACTCCTCTGCAACTGAACCTAGTGGATGGGACAACATGTGCTGGGAGCAATAAGTAGCATTCACTTGCTTTAAGCAATATTGTAATTGATTATTCATTAAGCTCCAACGAGTGTGCTTAGCATTGAACAAGCATAAATATACAGTTTCTCATGCCAGGAGACTGTAATATAATTCACAAGTGTCTGTATCAGCAGGACACATTTGTTTGTTAAGGCACAAGATTGCAAAAAGTTATCTCAACACATATAATCTCAAACTGTATAGTTTGGAATGTAATATTCCCTCCATTAGCCACTGGTAGAGATACTAATGTGAATGTTTATCTATACTGCTGCAGCCTACTTAATAATGGAAAATTCTCTAACAACATTTTTTATTCACTTGAATTTAGGTTGTTCATCTGCTTTTTTTTATCAACAGCAAGATCAAGAAATTCAGTTAATACAACATTCACATGCAGGCCAGCCTCAGTTCA
Organism: Pelochelys cantorii; assembly: GCA_032595735.1. Classification (NCBI taxonomy): domain Eukaryota; kingdom Metazoa; phylum Chordata; order Testudines; family Trionychidae; genus Pelochelys; species Pelochelys cantorii. The sequence continues at coordinate 35,125,468 of CM064331.1, forward strand.
CATTAACTATTTGATCTTCACAAAACCTCTAAGAGGTGTGGGAATGGCATTGTTCACAATTTTGCGAATGGGGGCTTGAGGCACAGAAATTAAGGTAAGATGTTTTTACTAATGTCAGGTGCCCAATTTGTAATGGTTAAGACCTCCACCTGAACTACAAATTTATGCTTTATTTTTCCAATGAGATACAGCCTCTTCTACCTACTGATTAGGGGATTCTGTTGGCAATGTGCAGAAGCCATGGACTGGGTGCTTTGATCAATTAAAAAAAGAGACAAAACAAACAACAAAACCCCCAGTATATTCTTTCCACAACTTAAGATCTTATTTAAAATCTAAATAGTTAGCTATTAGGAGATAATAATGGCAGTGTGATGAGCTCTGCCAACAATTTCCCTTATTCTCTTTAGAGGTATTAGAAGATTTAGTACCCATGTACCTGTATGAAAATAAAAGTAAAATAAAATCTAAGATTTTTAAGACTAAAGATTTCAAGCCTTTAATGATTGGAAGATGTCCCTTATAAGGGCAATGTTATTTAAGAAAAGAGGCATTCTCTTCTAAAATACTTTTGTTTATTTACTGTTCAAACATTCCTTTATCTACACTGTGTGCAAGAATGAGCTGAAAAAAGTTTAGCTGAGAGGAAATCCAGATTAATTTTGTGAAACCCAACTACTGTTAGCTACTGCATGGAGGAAGAATCCTCAAAAAAAAAAAAAAAAAACACCCAAAAAATAACAACCCCTCTCTCCCAAATACTACAATCCCACAACCAACCAAGCAAAAAGCCTTGATAATGAAATTAGTTTTCTATTTACAATATATGAAATTAAAAATGAGATTATTTCATTTTGTTCACTCCAGTATTAGGGCAGAAACTAGTTTCAATCCTTGTCTAATTTATACAGTCTAAAGGTATAAAACAGGATGACCATCACATATTAGGATGGACATTAGAAAAAACTTCCTAACTGTCAAGGTGGTTAAACACTGGAATAAATCACCTAGGGAGATTGTGGAATCTCCATCTCAGGAGATATTTAAGAGTAGGTTAGATAGACATCTATCAAGGATGGTCTAGAAATGGTACTTGGTCCTGCCGTGAGGGCAAGGGACTGGACTCGATGACCTCTCAAGGTCCCTTCCAGTTTTAGTGTTCTATGATTCTATGATCAGCAATGTCTTCAGACTTCAAATGGATTAATTGATTCATATAATTAAAGGATATAATTTTTGTTATATTTCAATGAGGGAAGGGATCCCACTTGGGGCTATGCATTAATTATACCAAACGTGGTGTCTAGGGCTGATCCCGCTGATTTAGTAGAACGGGGCAGCTATTTTTGGTTGTTTTTAGAGTGGTCATTTAGTGAGTAGTAGGAGAGACAGTAAATGCTCATGAAGGTCTTAATTGTGCCATGGGTGTGAATCCTAGATTTGCACTGTGCTATGGGGAGCTCAGAAACACAGATTTTTACACCTCATTAAGCAGGGGTAGCTTGTCTGTTGCCTGCAGGAGTAGCCTGAAAATATTGATTTACATTTTTAAATAGATTTGTAAATGCAAAAAATGAAAATTGTTGTATGAAATTTCCTTGTATATTTCCTACCAGACTGCCTTTCTCCAGCAGCAAGCAGAGCTACAGGGATTCAAAGCCAGCAGGCCCCAATATGGTACTGGCACAGAAGGTGGGGGGAGGGGCGGAGGGGAGGAGAAGGGGGACTTTCTTTCTCTGCATGTCGGTTCTGTCCTCTGACATCCTATCAGTGTCTGTCAAAAGATGCTGTAGTTAACCTAAAGCTATTGGCTTGATGCAGGAATCAGTTGATGAAATTCAATGGCCTGTGTTATGCTGAAAGTCAGATCTGATCATTAAGTAAAAGTACCATATGGCCTTAAAACCTATACATAAGATAATCCCCACATTACTATTACAGTATTTGTAGTACACTTTGACTCTTTTAATACGTATTTTTAATAGATGGATGGTAGGTTACATTTTTACTTTTTAAAAAATGAAAATTCAAAGTAGCTCAATTCCAGAAAGATTATTTTTATTTTTTGCTTTGTTTCAGGTGACACAATAAGTAATAAAAGAATCAGCAACCACAATGTTTTGGTTTAAAAAATAAAGCATAATGGACAATAGACACAGGTCTGGAAGCAAAAGGTACTATGTTCTTTTCCCGGCTCTGCTACTGCCTTTCTCTGAAGCTTTGCTCAAGTCACTTAAACTCTCTCTGCCTTGTTTTTCCTATCTGTTAGCTGGAAATAATAATGCTTGTGATAGATGTGGCAATTTCCTACAGAATATCCCTGATAAAAATTAAGTTTAAATATCTTTGGATTCCATTGTATTAAATGAAAAGATCATGTATTATTTTGGCCCTGGATGATCAAAGTACTATATTGAACGATGTGGCAGACAAGAATTGGACAATATATGCAAAGAGGATTTCCTAGGAAATATCTGGGGGGAAATTAATGAAAATTCCTTCCTCTCTTCCCCCAATTATGCAAAAACCCCAGCCTTTTGAAACTACAGCCAGAAGGATCACTGTCTGCTGATCACCTGTTCCTGGAATCTGTAGATCAAAGGCCCAAGTTAGATAAAGAAACAGGCTGAGTTCCCCAGCCTGTATGCTCATTCTGAGGCTAAGCCTGTTGTGAACTTGTAAGCACAGAAACACCCATTGGTCGGGTTTGAAGAACTGACTCCTAACAAAGCCTTTGCAGGAATAGAGGGGGTGATCTCTGGTAGGGGTATTAGCATGTGCGTATGTTTGAATTAATTAATGTTTTCGCTGTAATGCTTTCACCTTAAGAACAAATGTGATTGCTTAGCAAAAGTTGCATGGTAACATAACTATGAGAAATTACACTGTTTATAGCCTCTGGAGACAGAGTAAAGTGCAGACACTCAGCTGTTTAGGCAGTCTGGCTTAAAGGGAATAATACAGTATATGCAGGGTCTAGGGAACCGTATTGTACAAAAAACAGTCATGCGAGAGAGATGTGGGTGTCCAGGAAAGGGGATCGCTGGGGAGCCAAAAGCCCCAAGTGGGTATCCCTGAGGGACAAAGAAGGGGGAATATAAGCACAGGTGCCTGAACTATGACAATGTTTATGACCTTTGTAAAGTGATTTAAGATCTATGGATGGAAAGTGTTGGGATATGAAAGAATTAGTAGGGGTCTGGAAAGGCAATATGGTAGGGATCTGGCCAGAGTAGGCATTGTCCCTTGAACATGGTTTTTTCCCCTTCGTCCTCGCAGCCTGGAAATATAGATAAAGGGTCTGGCCAAAGCAAGTATTGTCCTTTCTGATGTATAAACATGTTCTTCTCTTTCCCTTCATTCTCGCAGCCTAGAAAGATAGATAAGCATGCAGTTGCACTGAACAGTGTCTTCTTTATTTTGTCTCTTGCTTATTCTCACTTTCTCTGTAAAAATACTTTCAGGGTCACATCCTTTGTAAACTCTGTAACCTGCTGATTCGGGAAGTATGTAATGTAGAAAAGTGCTGATTGGATGGAAAATCCTGTAAACTGTAAACAGGGGCGGGTATAATAATATTCATCAGCTGCTTGCTTGTATTTATCGTATAGGAGTTAAAATCCTAAATAAGGATTTAGGAGAAGTAGTGATAGACATGTGAATGAACATACTAAAATGGATAAAAGGAGTGTAACTGGTGCCTAATCATTGCTCACTTGGAATGTTGTGTTGGGGCTCTAAAGTGCAGTAAAGAGGTTTGTTTACTCCATCCACTCCTGTGTCTCCTGTTTCTTCTCTAATATCTGGCATCATAAACAGGATTTACAAATCATGATTGTTGGTTAGATTCTAAACCCTTACATATTTACACTACATTTTTGTATATACCTATACATACACACACACACACACACACACACACAAATTAGATTGTCTTTTTGCCTGGATTATTTACTGACATTTATTTGGAAAAGGGCCCATTTTCCCATCAGAGTGGCTGCAAAGAAACCAAGAATTCTTTTCTTATAACAGTTTCCCTCTACAGAGCATTTACACAACATTCAACTGCTCAATTCCCTCCAGACTCTTCAGAGTTAACTTCTCACTCTTTTTCCTTCAGTCATTTGCTTAGCTCCAAAAATGACACTTCTAATACTCACATAATCACCATACCAAGTTACCAACATTCACAGGGATCTGAACTCCCTATGCCTGTCTTCTTTTCTTTACTCCTCTTGCTATGCCCCGCCCCCCCCAGCCAGTTTTTACAGTTCATCTGTGGCATGCCAGCTTGTCTGGGTCTGATTCTTTTTTCTTGCTGAAGGGTCCCCTTCCTTGCACATGTTCCACTACTAATTTAGCAAGGAGAGTGGTCTTCTCAACTAGCCCCACACCTCCAGGTTCCTTTTCTTAAAAAAATTCAAATGTCCTATGTTTGTGTACCTCTCCTTGAAGAGACGGAGTGAGGGGAAAAGGAATTTTGCTTAAAGGTATCTGCTTGACCCTTCCGAACCCTTCTGTGACGTAAGGTGATTAAAAATTGTCCGAATTGTACAATTCTTATCCATTCTGGCTGCCAACACGCTCTGATGGTTAACAGTACTCTGCTCTTCAGCAATTTGCTGCAGAGTTTCTACTTTAGTTCTAAGCTTAATAACATCCTCCCACAAGCCAGACAGACTCTCACACAGAGCCTGCATCAGCACAGCCTTCTTCTTCTCCTGGGAAATTTTGAGTGCAAGAGGATTCTATCCATCCCTGAGTGGCCAGCTAGTTTTGATGTTCCCCCAAAGGACACTCCTAAGGTCCCCTCCATTGCCACACCAATTTGTTAATAAAATCCCGAACAGGTGTTGTGGTAAAGGGCCTGCCAGACTTACTCATGTGATCCATTGAGATGTGGCAATCAGGCACGACTCTCCCCTGGGATTCTGCGTGGGAAAACCCCATTGGATTTCGATGGTCTCAAGAACCAGTGTCAAGAACCAATATGGCATTGGACTGGGACCAGTCTTGGGACTGGTGCCAAATCTTTTGCTCACTCAGAACGTTGTGTTGGGGGTCCAAGGTGGAACAATTATCTGCAATATAGAAGCCCGTTTACTCTATCCCCTGTTTCTTCTCTAACAGAAAGTAAATAATTTGGACCGCATTATGATACCCTTATTCACACTGGATAATATCTTACACCATAAGTAGTTCCACTGAAGTCAATGGAATTACCCGTTGAGAAAATTTCCATTCAGTGTGAGTGGAATATCACAATCAAGGTTTACACTTAATCCTCTCTGCCACAATGCATTAGTTTGTACCTGGATTGGTGTTAGGTAAAGGCACAACTACATTTAAAAAATGTCATTGCCAAGACGTGGGCACCTAAATCCATGTTTAGGCACCTAAGTAAGATTTAGTTTTCACATGGTAAGCACCCGCAGATAAATTCAAGCTGTGGATGCCTGCAGTTCTGAAAACAGTCAAGCAACTTACTTTAGGCACTCAAACTTGACAAATGTATCCTAACATTTTTTGCATGTATCTGGATTAGAATAAAGACAGTTTGTGTAAAGCTTTTTCTCAGGAAGCTGTTTGCTTTCTTTCCCTGAATTGTTAGATGGAAAGCTACTTCCTTTTAGTTGCAATAGGAAAGTGATTGTGGTGAAGTTAACAGGCGATGCGAGTGTACTATGGAGGGGAGAAACAAATTTATGATCGGTGACCTGAGGATTAGGAATCCTGCATGCTATTATTCAAGGCCGGGTCACAGATTAACAGGTGACCTCGATTAAAATCATAATAATACTTACCTATCACACAAGCCTGTTATGGTTCTTCATTATGTTATATAGGCATAGGCATAGATCCTCTCATTAGCCCTGCACTTAACATTTTGAGTAGTACCAAACACATATGGCAGGGTTCTCAAACTTCATAGCACCACCTCCCCCTTCTGACAACAAAAATCACCACATGACTCGAAAGCCTGAGCTCCACCACCCCAGACATGGGGACCAATGCCCGAGCCCCTCCTACCCACCAAAACTGAAGCCCAAGGTTCTTCAGCCCCAGGGAAAGGACCTATAACCTAAGCCCTGACACCCAGGGCTAAAGCACTCAGGTTTTGGCATCAGCCCTGGGTTTTGGGGCTCGGGCTCTGGCTTTGGCTGTGGGTGATGGGACTCAGGCTTCTGCCCCAGGCCCCAGCAAGTATAAGCTGGCCCTGGTGATCGCATTAAAAAGGGGTCATTACCCACTTTGGGGTCCTGACCCACAGTTCTAGGGATGGGATAATTTTTTCCCAGTGTGCTCTGTATTCTATATGTCTTTCTTTTAGAATATAAACATTTAGGGACAAGATTGCCTTTATTTTATTTATTGTTGTACAGAGATAAGAATATAGCTGGTGTTAAAATACTAAATAATAGTAATGATTATACGATGAAGGAACTTTAAGAGATAACTTGGGACTTTGAACTTTGGATATGTGGTTTTTCAAGTTTGCACGTTACTTGGCCATTCGTATTTGCCATTGTTTGTTTTTATTTTGTAATAAAATGAACCCTGAATACATTTTGACCTGAGGTGACTTCTTTTGAATAAATAAAGTCTGAAAGACTGTTTAATGATTCTATTTAAACTGAAAAAAATGAAGGAAAGCCTTAGGTGTATTTATTGTTCATGAGGGACCTTTTAAAAAGAATGTTGCAACTTTTTAAGGCTGAAAATAATCTTGGCTTCTGTCAACAGATGATACCAGGAGAGATCTCAGTCTCTTTAACCCCTCTGTGGTTTATCTACTACCCAGCTGGAGATCAGTTAGCCCCTCACAAACTGTAACAAAAATAGTACAATTCAAGTTCTAGATGTGAACTAAAAATGTAGTCCTGACTGACCATATTCAAATTGTTACCCTATTATTTTGGAGAGATCATCTGTTACTACATTGCTTTTGTCTGGTTTATATATTTACTTGAAGATTTACCTGGCATTTCTTGGGTCCTTAACTCAAATAATTTTTTTGTTTTTCTCTATTTAAATCATTGTTCTGGGGTGGGGCTAGGGATATGGGGTTCACTATACAGGGTGCCCCAGAGATAGGGACAATCCCAGCCCTCTCTCACTGCAGCAGCTTGGGGTCAGGTGAGAAGAGCCTGTCCATGGCTGATGCAGCTGCAGCAGCTCAGAGGAAGGGTGCATGTCCAGACAGACAGACACACAAACAGGTAAACTCTCTCAAATATTGTAGATAGCTGTCCCTTTCTCCACCCCACCACCTGCTGCCCCAATGCGCTAACAGTGGTCCCGATCCCCATCTCTGGCCCTTTGCTGCTCCCCCCTCCCTTGGTCATTATACAGTTTAACTGTCCCTGCTAGCATACCCTTCCTTTTCTGTTTTAAGAGAAATGTTCACATTCTAGGCACATCCCATTGTCCTGGCACAACCAAACCCTTACCTTACTTTAAGTTATGATAAGAGAAAGCTGCGTACCAAAGTTGGTGAACCCAGCTCTTACCACTTAAGAGGAGTTCTTGAACAAACAGACAGATGGACAGACAGCCAGACACACTCACAGACAAACTCAAATATACAGTAGATTGATAATACTAACTTCTTTAGCACCCACGGCCAAGGCAGCTAGAAGCCTTAATAAGGCAGGACAAAATCCAAATAAGAGAAAAACAAAAACTCTTAGTGGAAAACAAATGAATAAAAATGTTTTTTAAATTATTCATTACAGCTGGGCTTGAGGGAAGGTATTACCTGAGTGTTACAAAGCTATTCTGTGTATCAGAAGAGACTGGTCAGAATCATGGAAAAGGAAAGGGATGATCTACAGAAGTCTTGTTCAGGAGTGAATATTTGATGCATTATTTTGAACGGAGGAATGTATTAATTACAGTCTAATGTGGGATGAAAAATAAACAGGAACATTTGTTTTCTCCACAGCGTTGGTTGGTGTAAAGCCAAGCTACTCAGAGAGAATTGTAGATTCCTTGCTGCAGATTATTGGTGCTATGAGGGAGAAAGGTGAGAAATATAGAACACAGAGAGATTCTAGATCCCAGTTATGAACATCAACCTTGCCCCAAAGTTCAAGCCTATCTCCCTGGAAAGCCATACAACTAAAAGCCTACTGAAAACCACGCAGGGAAGTCTCCTGTTGCAAGCAAGCTGCATGCTGCAAGATATAATTCCTAAATCCTTAATTAACCTCTTATTAGATCTTGGGCTATGAGACCTAGTTCCAGTGTTGTATCTTCCGTGTTTGTGGTTGGTTGTTGTTGTTAAGAATGTGAGCTCTTTGGTGATGGGACTTTCTTTATCATCTTTACTGTACAGGGAAAGAAAATTGTTGGTGCAGAAAATAAATATTTATAAGAATAATGAACACTAAGGCTAGGCTTGAGGCAGTCTATAGAGTATATATAATGCATATTACACTAACATGGGTATAAATAGCCATGTGGACAGTGAGGCACAACTTAGGAATAAAGACATGCCAGAGCCTTTGGGTATGTATCCTATACAGCTCTCTACATGCCCAAATAGTGCCTATGCTGCTATTTTTACTAGAGTAGATCCTGCTGCCTCAGCAAAAGACTTGGGCTGTTAAGTGCCCACAGGTCTCAAATGCAGGCTCAGTGATTCGTAGGCAGCTCACCAGAACCACTAGGGATATGTCTACACTATATGCCTCTGTCAGCAGAGGCATGTAAAATAGGCTACCCGACATAGTCAATGAAACGGGGATTTAAATATCCCCGGCTTCATTAAAATAAAAATGGCCGCCGTACTGTGCCAGCTCAGCTGATTGTCGGCACAGTGCGCGAGTCAAGACGCGGATTGGTCGACAGGGGAAGCCTTTGTTGACCGCTCCTGTAAACCTCATTTCATGAGGCATAAGGGAGTGGTCGACAAAGCCTTCCCCTGTCGACCAATCCGCGTCTTGACTCGTGCGCTGTGCCAATGATCAGCTGAGCCGGCACAGCATGGCAGCCATTTTTATTTTAATGAAGCCGGGGATATTTAAATCCCTGCTTCATTGACTATGTCGGGTAGCTTATTTTACATGCCTCTGCTGACAGAGGCATGTAGTCTAGACATACCCTAGAAGTGAAAATCTAGTGGAACTCGGACCTCCTCCCTGTGACACTGCTCATGAGGATCTTGTCTTGGGGACAATGATCAATCCCTGTGATTGGCTCAACTAAATTATTTAAGACAGAAAGAGGCACAGAAAGTTGTCCAAGCAACTGAAAGGCTTCCTGACTGGTTGCTGCACTGGACATGACTTTTGTTGACCATTGACTGATTCCTCATTTGGTTCCTGGATACTGAGTCTGGCTCTGACCACTAGACCTGATTGCCCTTGCTATGAGCAGTAGTTCAGACTGCCAATATCCTAGTCCTGACAGTGACTGAGGAGAAGAAGTAGGGAAAGGCTCTAGCAGCTTTTTGTTCCAGAACCTTCCTTATCATCTTGGGTATGTCTACACTACAGAGTTTGTCCAGAAAAATGGCTGTTTTCCCAAAAAACCTTCAATTACATCCACACTACAATTGCATTCTTTCGAAAGAAAATCAAAAGAACAGAAGGGGTTTTCCGACATTGGTAAACTTCTTTCTATGAGGAAGAAGCCTTTTTCCAAAAGAGCTCTTTCAGCAAAAGGCATGTGTAGATGGGGAAGAGAAAGTTCTTTCGCAGGAAGGGGAAAGAGAAAAAAGCACAGGTGCCCTGGTGGCCATTCCACCCGTAGTAATCACAGCTTACATGTGAGAGAGTGTTCATTCAGTCTGGGTGCTATCTCTTGAAAAAGCAGATCGCTTTTTCGATGCACTTTGGCAGTGTGGACTTTCTCTTTTGGAAGAAGTTTTTTCGGAAGATCTTTTCTGGAAAAGCTTCTTCTGAAAGAAGCCTGCAGTCTAGACATAGCGCTTCTCGCTGCTAGAGCCTTTTACTGCGCTGCAGTGTGGATGCAGCTTCTCTTTCACTGCAACATGCAGCTACACGCTGCTGCAAATTTAGTTAAGAACTAAGTTGTAGCTGGAGACTTGGAAACTGAACATATAGCTCTTCAGGTCTATGTGTTACTTGATTGTTTATATTTGACAGCACAGAAGTGCTCATGGTAGTAAAATTAAAAACATGTATAACTCTTTGCAGATTTGGAGCCTTTGGGACATAGTGACTCTTTGAAAGTCACTGGGACTAAAATGTCTGAGAGGGAGTTTGGGTAAAGTAGGGGGTTGTGATTTGGGGCAGGGGAGTGGGGTGCAGGGTCCAGGAAGGCTTATGGGTACAGGAAAGGATTCTGGCCTGGGGGAGGAGTAGAGGATGGAGTGCAGGGTCTGGCAGGGAGCTGTGACCTGGAGGAGGTGGGGAGAGGGGATAGAGAGGGTATTAAAAATCATAGGCATCTGAAACCCAGAAATGTAAAAAAAGTTGTAAAATATAAAAATTCAGACTCATCATACCTCAACTTGCCATCAGATCTGTGACTGCTCTTCACATACAGTCATAAAATGACCATACATCTGCCAACCAGACATCTTCAGCATGTTACAAAACTGTGTTCCTTCAGGACAGAAGTGCTATATAAACATAAGATATACATTTCCCCTACAACCTACTTGAAAGATATAGCTCCTGCAGCAAAGCCATACCAGCATTATTGTGTCCTTACTATTTCTGCACTTCTCCATGTATGTCTGGGGGTACATACTATGGTTCTGTGTGTTGAGATGCTCTGGGATTCTTTCCCAGATAGTTGTGTCAATTGCAGGGAAATGTGTTTGTCCTTTGGGGAGAATTGTGGGAAGGGCATTATAGGATTGTCAGCATTTAAGTGATTTTTGTCCACATCCTCACTGTAAAGTAATTGGATTCCAGCCCATATGACAGAGGTGTCCAGGTTCTAAGCCATACTTTAGCCAAGGAAACCAGCCTATGTTTTAAGGCCCCACAAACCTGAATTGGAGGTTTTACTTTGTGGTTAGTATGGGAGTTTGGGCTAAAATGCAGATGAGACCTTGGATTAACCAAGGAGTGAAATCAAACCATTATAGTATTTAGTCTTTTATGTCTTATTTAGGGTCTGATTTAATGCCCATGGAAGTCAATTGGAAAATTCTCATTTACTTTAGTGGACTTTGCATCAGGCTGTAAGGGAACCTTAAACATCCATTATAGTTGGTCATGCCAAGACATTTAGATGACAAAAGCAAAATGCAAACAAAGGGCCAATTAAATCTGTCTAAGGGCTTGTTTACCAGGAAAATTGACCAGACTAGTTATTCCAGACAAACTTCCTGTGTGCATAGTCCTACACTTCAAGCCCTACATAAGTTTAAAAATACACATAATGATGCAATACAGTGTTACCCTTGTGTGTGGAATATGAAAATAACCTTGAAAAGATTAGCAGAGGAAGAGGTGGATAAAGAGAATTTTATTGGACTTGTCATTTAGAAACAATTCAGGGCAGATTCTACAATAAACTGATAGAAGATTTGTATTTAGTGGATCAATCAGATCAAAGTTTGGGGATCAAGGATAGTTCAGAAAATCTTTGTAAATGTGTTTTACATAATTTGAAAATAACCTAAAATGGCACAGTTTTGCAGACTCTGTAGGTCCTTCGTTACACATCGGCAATAATAGATACATCTGTTTAAATCTTAATATATGCCACAACACACTTGCTGCCTTCAGGTAAAAATTGTCCTACCAGTACAAGTTAACAAGTAATTCTTGTCTGCTGAGCTGCATCAATAGATGGGTGATCCATTGCTGTGAAAGTAGTTAACTGACATTTTCAAGGAACAGTCTATTTCTGTGGTCTTTCTAGTGTTAATGACAACTCTAATGGAATGTTCCAACCTTTCCAAAAATAGATTCTTCTTAAGGTCATGATCCTGTAAACTCTTAAACAGGTATGTAACTTTACTTGCATTAAGCTAATTAGGACCTCTGCAAATAAATGTATACTGATGGAATTTGGCTTTTGAAAAGGGTTGGTGATTAGAAATCAAACCAGACCTTTGTTTAGGAAAATTAAGGTTGTAAGGATATAATTTCCTGAGCATGGAAATTATTTTGTAACCAGAATTATGTTACACTTACACATTTCACAATGGCAGAGTTGTGTGATGACCCCCCACAAAGCATTGTTCTAGGGCTATATTTACAGTAAGATTTAAATAGACGTGTCCGTTACTGGCTGACAGCAGAAACACAAACACATACTGTATCTCTTAAAATCAGTTGCTGTTACTCAGGGTCTAATAACAATAGCTGACTTTCAACACACAGGGTTTTATAAGCCTGTACATCTGTGGACAAGTTTGTGGGCAACATAGCGCACTTGCCAACATATATGCTGAGTAGTATGTAAGGTCCTGATTCTACATTTATGCACATTTATGCTTTCATTTGCATGGGTAGCATCAGTGTAATTGTTAATGTGAACAAATATACTCATGCATAAATGTTTACAGGATTGCGCCCTTACTTTGGCAGGAAGTCCCATTGACATTAGTGCCATTGATTTTAATAATGGAAAACGTATTTCACTGACATGCTAATGGCCACATTCTGCTCTTAGATACACACATGCAACTACTACAAAAGTTAATGAGAGAGCTGTTTTCAGGAAATTATTACATTAGCAGAGAAAGGGAGAAAGGCTTTAGAATAAGATCGCTACCTACTATCCCTAAATGTTGCTGACTGTGAATGCCTCAGGCAAAGAACAATGCATTGTGAAGCATTCCAAATTACAGTGTATGAGCTGACAGAACCCTCCACTGGTCTGGATCATGTGTAAGTGCCAAACATAAAAGTTTAGTTCATCCTGTCAAATACTTTCTCTGCTTCTGTGGACATGAAGATAGTGGATTGCCCTAAATTATTCTATTTATAAGGCTAATTAGTTGTCAGATATGATTGCCAGAAAACTGCTATTAATGAAACCTGCTTGAGCAGGAGCAGTTAAAGTGTGAATGCCCTGGAGCTGAACAGATAGAACCTTGGCCCAGATGTTTATACCTAGGAGATACATCTACACTGCACACTTATTTGGGAATAAGCTGTTCCGGAAGAAATACTCAGAAATAGCTTATTTCAAAATCGCGCGTCTATACTACAAAGAAGCCTTGAAATTAGTCCGAGGAAGGCTCCCCTAATGTGGATGTGCTATCTCAATTTAGGGTCCCAGGAGGCACTGGGGAGTAATTATTTTGAATGGCCTTGAGGAGGAGCTATTTCGAAATAGCAGAAGTGGAGCATCCACACTACAGCTATTTCGAAATAGCTGTTTTGGAATAGGCGTTATTCCTCATGAAGTGAGGTTTACAGAAGTCAGAATAAGCTGTCCATGATTTCGAAATAACAGAATTGCTGTGTAGATGCTCATGTTGTTATTTTGAAATGATGGCTGTTAGTGCCATGTGCTTTTGCACAAGAGATGTGCTTTTGCGCAAGAGTGCCCATGGCAGTGTGGACGCTCTCTTGCGCAAGAAAGCTCTGATGGCTATTTTAGCCATAGGGCTTTCTTGCACAAAAAACCCTTGTTGCCCGTCCACACTGCCTTCTTGAGCAAGAGCTCTTGCACAAGAGGGCTTATTCCTCGTGGGAAGAGGAATAACTCTTGTGCAAGAAGCCCTCTCTTCTGATGCTTTATTGTAAATTTACTTGCGCAAGAACACACGTGCAGTGTAGACACTCTGCAAGTTTTGTGCAAGAACGCCCGTAGTGTAGACATAGCCTTATTGTTCCCACAGGGAAGTCTCTGCTTCAAATACTGTGGGAGGAAAAAAAGAGCAAAGATGGGGTGATAACACATTAACGAAGCTAGGGTGATAACACACAAAATTTCACATTAGGTCATCCAATTCTGGGGCTATATCTACTGCCAGGATCTTGGATTTTTGCTGAAGTTCTTCACTATCTAAGAAGATGTATCCACTGTTCATAATTACAGGGAGTCCTGCACTGACAATGAGATGAATCTACTCTGTGTGATCAAAGTTGTGTCCTAACTGTGAGGTTATAAAGCTTCAGAATTTTTATTGTTATGGTGAAATTATTGTGCCATTGGACTTAAGAATGGCTGACATTGTGTGTTCTTGCCTACATTTTGCAAGATTGCTCACATAATTGTCATGCTGGAAAAACTCCACCACTTGGGGCTAAGTCAAAGTGATCTATTTTTGTCTTTAAGGAAAGGAGAAGGGTATTTTGGATCTGCACAACCACATTAAGTTTCAGAATATGGACCTGTCTACCCTGGTTAAATGGTTGTAATATTAACTGTTCAAAGTAATTCATCTCTTTCTCTAGATTCAGGTGAATAAACAATTGGAATGTCTGTTTCCCTGCCAAGTAGGCAATCAGAACACCATAGGGCATGTCTGCACTTGAAGCTTGTTGCAGGTTTTGTGTATCCACATTAAGCAATCCACAACTCTTGGGTGAGCAGTTTGTATTCACCATATTGTTACTCTTCATTTACAGTACTTTTGGTTTGTATTGTTGCAGCCAGACAGCACTGCAAAGCTTTGAAATAAGTGTTCAACTTCTATCCAGATATCCCATGGTGCATTGCTCCACTGATGTACTGTGTGTGTTCAGGGTTGTTGTTTTTTTGTTTTTTGTTTTGCACTGTGCATTGTAAGAAAATTCTGAAATTTGGAGGGGTTGGGATCAAGCTAAATGATTCATATGATTCTTCGCCTTTCTTGCCATCAACCATCTGTTTTATAGGTGTACAGCTATCCAGGAGGCTCTGTCACCCAGGTCATATGGCTGAGCAATATACAGGAGGTTATTAATTAGTTTACATGGTTGGAGTTCTCTAGTTGTCTTGAGGCCAGTGATGGGACACAGACCTATTTTTTGCCCTTCTATACCAAGTCTCAGTGTACATCAACAGAAAGGTCATTTTACCATGGTGTTGCAAGGTTTGCTTGATCACATTGGAAAGATCCATTGTGTCAGGATCTTTAGAAAATTTAAACTGTTTTCTGCAATGAGAATAGGAACATTTACTCCAATGGTGACTGTGAGCACTGTTGGTATTGCCGTTCTTCCAGTCATTCTGGTTTATGAGAGATAGAAATGAGCTACTTAAATATATCCTGACTATTTGTAGAATGACATTGGAATGTGCATTTGCGACATTAAGGCTATGTCTACATTACAGAGTTTTTGTGGAAAAACAGCAGTTTTTCCACAAAAACTCATGGAGTGTCCATACCTCAAGCACGTTTTTGCGCAAGAGAATCGAAAGAACAGAGGGGTTTTTGCACAAAAAGAGAAAAGAGGAAAAAGCACAGGTACCCTGGTGGCCATTCTGTGAATAGCAATCAGAGCTTACTTTCAAGAGAGCGTCTCGTCTGGATGCTCTCTTTTGCAAAAGCCCATCGCTTTTTCGATGTGCTTTTGCAGTGTGGGCACGCTCTTGCGCAAGAAGTTTTTGCAGAAGATCTCTTCTGATAAAAGTTTCTTGCGCAAGAAGCCTTCAGTCTAGACATAGACTAAGAGGTAAATGAAGGAGCTTGTTGTTGGGGTTGAGGGCAGATGAGATATCTGCATCTTGTGATAGCTGCTTGCTGTGTTTTACAAGAGCAAAGGGAGAAAGCTTTGCAGTTGTATGGGAGGAGAAAGTGGACAGATTTGCTGAATGTTTTGAACTGCCAGAAGGGTGACCTCTATAAAATGTTATAACTACTCATGTTACCACAGAGAGAAAAAGGATCCAATTTGTAGTCTCCATGTCATGATCAAATGTTGCTTTTCTCGCTCTTTTTTTTTTTTTTTTTTAATTCCAGGAGAAAAGATGAAAAAGAAAGAAGGGAAAAAGAGAAGAGTGAGTAATGGTGACGAAGAGAAGAAATATGTTGGGTTGTTTTAGACTGCAGGCTTCTTTTGAAAGAAGCTTTTCTGGAAGAGATCTTCTGAAAAAACTTCTTCCAAAAGAGAGCGTCCACACTGCCAAAGTGCATCGAAAAAACGATCTGCTTTATTGAAAGATAGAGTCCACACTGAATGGATGCTATCTTGCATTTAAGCTGTGATTACTATGGATGAAGTGGCCACCAGGGCATCTGTGCTTTTTCCTCTTCTCTCTTCTTTCACAAGAACTTCCTCTTCCCCATCCACACACGCCTTTTTCCGAAAGAACTCTTTAAGAAAAAGTCTTCTTCCTCATAGAAAGAGGTTTACCAATGTTGGAAGACCCCCCCCCCCCGGTTCTTTCAATTTTTTTCGAAAGAACACAATTGCAGTGTGGACATAAATGAAGATTTTTGGAAAAAAGGCTGTTTTTCTGAAAAAATCTCTGTAGTGTAGACATACTCTCTGTCTTTGAAAATGCTGCTCTCCTCAAAGAATCTCATGGCAAACAATAATCTATTAGGCTATGTCTACACTATACCCTCTTGCGCAAAAACATATGCAAATGAGGCGAAGCATGGAATATCGCCACACCTCATTTGCATAATTAATGAGGCTCCATTTTTGCACAAAAAATCCCTCTTGCACAAGAGGAGTTTTTTCTCTTTTTTTCAGGTCACTCGTCAATATAGCTTTCCCCGGTGCTCACTGTCCCCACTAGCCACTGTGAGTATCGTGTCCCTCCTCTCTGCCCCTTTCTTTTCCATGTTATGGGAATCAGTTCCATTACCAGCACTTCCCATTTTCCTGGCACAACCAAACCCTGACCTTGCGTTAAGTTAGGAGAAGAAGAAGCTGCATACCAAATTTTGTGGCCCTAGCTCTTACCATTTAAGAGGAGTTCCTGAAAAAATGGGCTTTCAGACAGATAGAAAGAAAGATGGATTCACAGGCAGATAGAAACACTCTGAAATAGATAGATAGATAGATAGATAGATAGATAGATAACTGAAGCATTTTTTATATAATTTGTGTGAAAAAAGAATTATACAAAATGTAATTGCATTGTAGTGTAATATCTAGGGTTGCCAACAGTGTATTTAAAAAATAAGGGACTGTTTTCTTAGTACTCATGCCCTAACCATCCTCTGAATATTATTATTGTTACTATATGGGAGAGATTCCAGATGACTGGAAAAGGGCAAATATAGTGTCCATCTGTAAAAAGGGGAATAAGGACAACTCAGGAAATTACAGATTAATCAGCTTAACTTCTGTACCAGGAAAGATAATGGAGCAAATAATTAGGGAATCCATTTGCAAACATCTAGAAGATAATAAGGTGATAAGTAACAGTCAGCACGATTTGTAAAGAACAAACCCTGTCAAACCAACCTGATAGCTTTCTTTGATAGGATAATAAGCCTTGTGATTAAGGGGAAATGGTAGATGTGGTATATCTAGACTTCAGTAAGGCATGTGATACAGTCATACATGACCTTCTCATTAATAAACTAAGAATATACAACCTAGATGGGGCTACTATAAAGTAGGTACATAACTGGTTGGATAACCATTCCCAGAATGTGGTAATTAATGGCTCCCAGTCATGCTGGAAGGTCATAATGAGTGGGTTTTTGTAGAGATCAGTTTTGGGACTGGTTCTCTTCTATATCTTCATCAATGATTTGGATAATGGCATAGAGAATACACTTATAAATTTTGTAGATGATATCAAGGTGGGAGGGGTTGCAAGTGCTTTGGAAGATAGGAATATAATTCAAAATGATCTGGACAAACGAGAAATGTTCTGAGGTAAACAGGATGAAATTCAATAAGGACAAATGCAAAGTACTCCACTTAGGAATCATGGAATCATAGAATCATAGGGCTGGAAGTAATCTCAGGAGGTCATCGAGTCCAGCCCCCTGCCCAAAGCAGGACCAATCCCAACTAAATCATCCCAGCCAGGGCTTTGTCAAGCCGAGACTTAAAAATCTCTAGAGATGGAGATTCCACCACCTTCCTAGGTAACCCATTCCAGTTCTTCACCACCCTCCTAGTGAGATAGTTTTTCATAATATCCAGCCTAGACCTCCTCTACTGTAACTTGAGACCATTGCTCCTTGTTCTGCCATCCATCACTACTAAGAAAATTTAAGGAAAGCTACATTTAAGGAAAGATGTGGACAAATTGGAGAAAGTCCAGAAAAGACCCTGATTAAAACCTGACATATGAGGAAAGATTAAAAGAATTGGGTTTGCTTAGTCTGGAAAAGAGAAAACTGATAGGGGACATGATAACAGCTTCTGAGTATCTAAAAGGTTGTTACAAGGAGGAGGGAGATAAATTGTTCTCCTTAACTCCAAATGAAAGGACAAAGATCAATGGGCTTAAACTGAAGCAAGGGAGGTTTAGGCTGGACATCAGGAAAAACTTCCTGACTGTCAGGGTGGAATATACTTCTCAGGGCTGGTCTGGATGGTGATTGATTCTGCCATGAGTGCAGAGGACAGGACTTGATGATCTCTCAAGGTTCCTTCCAGTTCTATTCTTCTATTATTTTTATCATCATTATTATTAATAATGATAATAAGCAGTACTTACCAACATTTGCCAGGGGTATTTCTTGCTGCTTTTTTGCAGCACTCAAAAACTCACATTGTACAGAGATGAAATAATAGGGATGTCCTGTGTAACAAGGGACTGTTGGCAACTCTAATAACACACTGCTGTGTGATATGATGCAGATACAAGGCCAGTAGGTTATGTAGCCTTTACATAATTTACGTAGTCTTAAATTAGCCTTAGGAAGTCTTCTTTGTTATTTTCTGAATACAATATAAACTTACTGGGCCAAATACTACTCTCAGTGTACTTTTGCAACCCAGTCCAGCTAACAGTAAAGTTATGTGAGAAACTAAAACTAGATTATTGCCCTGTAAGAACGATAACATCAAAGACAAATTTCCACTTACTAAATGAAAAATAAGTTGAATATTCAAATACAAGGATTACAGCATTAAGACTCTACTCTCACAAGCATATACGTACTGAAGTGGAAATCTCAGTCTACCAAAGACAATTGGGTCTATATATTATTTCTCAGTTCATACTGAGGAGTATGTGAATACAGAATTTGACACTTATCAACTTTAATTTACTGTAGTTTTCTTTTAGAGCATAAAAAGTTGTATAAATATAATTGAAAAGTATTTTGTATTTAAATGAAACAGGCAATTCAGGGTTAAACCTTACTCTGAAAACTGTACTATAGATGTCAAGAAAGAACACTATTTCTGGTTGTTTCATGGCTGACAATAGCTGGCTCTGCACCAAATAATATTTATATCATTATCTATATTGCAATCAGCATGGCACTCTTTTTTCCTGTAGCCAACAGTTTTGTTTAAATTGGCAGCTGGGGTGGCTGGAAGAAAGGAGGACATTTTGGTCCAGATGTGTGCACTTTTCAAACACAAGTCAGTGGCAGGAATTTTTCAGAACAAGTTTCAATGGATGTTGTCTCCAGGAACTCTGGAATCTAACAATGTCCTCAACAATGAGCTACATGGCTCTCCGTTAAAGAAAGTCATATCAGCTTTACCTCATTTATGTAATAAATGCATGGCTGTATATTATTTTGTTTTGTGGAACATTAAAAGATTAAGCTAAATGGTGTACTGTATAAGAGGTCATTTTCTTCCTGGTATGAGAGAGATATCTTGAAGATGCACAAAAAATCTATTGGGATAATATCTTGACCAGTGTAAACACATAATAATACTAATGACAGATACAAGTGTTGTGCTGCTTTGATGTTTTTGTTGCCAATTTTTAGATAGCTTTAAAAAGTTTTATTTTAACTGTATATGATCTACATTTTTCTATTGGAATGTATTTGCCCATGTTCAGAAATAAATATTATCCCTTGGAGACAGTTGGGTTTATACTTGTCTGCTCTCACTGCAGTCCTGAGTATCACCAATTTGTTTGAGGATGTTGTAAGAGTGCTTGTAGCATTTTGTGGCATGCCTGCACGTTAGACGTATTTCTCAACTGTTTTATAGGCTCCTGGTGAAAATAACAGTGTCTTGACAGAGTTCATAACTCACATAACTTACCGGCAGCCTGTAAATGACCCATTGTTTAAGGTGGGTGCTCTACACAAATACAGAAGGACTTCAGATGAGGTTTGTTCCAAGTAATTTGAATTGTGAGTAACTACCTTCTGCTGAACAGCTAATGGACCTTGTGGCAGTTCAAATGAAACAGAAAATCACATCCATGGATGAATTTGTTAACTCTTCCCTTGCCAGATAATTTTTTTCTCATCTCCTTTTTATATAAGGTCAGTTGATCCAGAAAAAGGCATCTGCTTCTAAGTAAACCTTAGCTGATAAAAATTAAGAAAATGTGTTACTTGCCATCAATATTACCAGTAACTTTCAGGCAGTGGTGAAAGTAACTTAACATTTTTAACCGGAACTGTCCTATTGCAACCTGGGTCTCTGCCAGCTCTTTACATAGCTCCCTGATGGCTTTTGCTGCAGTTCAGCCAGCTCTTGCCGGAGCTGCGCACCAGGGCGCACCCGCTTACTTTCACCTCTGCATTCCAGGTCTCTCCCTGTTCTTTATGTCTCATCTCCATTTCCCATCAGACCTTGATAGGACTCTGGGCTCTAGTCTCAGCTGCCATGGGGACAATTCAGCTGGGACTGCTCTCCTGTTTCTCAGAGAGAGAGAGAGAGGTTGCTGGTTCAAATAACAAACACCTTGATCCTTCACTACTGAGAGGAAAAGGGAATGCAACAGGGTCAGCCACCTCCTTATGGCCACAGGTCACATGCCACACCCTGTATCTGTTTTTTCCCTTCTGGACCCCTGAAGAACTGCACAGCCCACAGTGCTGGAAACAAAATTTCCCATTCAGAGTGTGGGTCTAGTTTATTTAATGTTGTGCAGTATCCAATGGCCATAAGGCCTTTCCTCTTGACTAGGGGATCCCTATACTCCTTCTGGGCTGTTCTTGTCCCTGGTTCCTTTAATTCACCTTTCATTAGTTCCACTTTGGCTGACAACGAAGTCAGTCACAAACAGAACTCAATGATCTCTCTCACCTGGTATTCCAACAAAAACATTAAGTTTTTACACCATTTTTAAAATGAGCTCAGCCCTTTTTCTCCCAAAGGCCTGTCTTCCCTCCACTAATTCAGCCACCATGCTCAGGTTTCCTGGCAGGAGCTCAGTATTCTTCAAAACTCCCCTGATTTCAGAATATTGACTTCAAGAGCCTTTCTCACTCTCTACAATTCCCTGAACTTCCCCAGATACTCCCACTGCCTTCTGGATCTTTGTAGGAACATTTCTCCTTCATTGGGTCTCATTAAGGCTACTAATACAATGCAGATGGGCTGGAGGAGCTCTCTTTTAAGATACGTCTACACAGCACTTGAAAAGAGTCTTGCAGTTGACAGATTCATGCTAGCAGGGTTTGTGTTAGCAGGCTAACTACTTGTGTAGATGTTGGATTAATATTTGGGCTTGGCTGAAGCTTGGGTTCTGAAGTCCATCCCTGGCCCCAGGCTTCAGAGCCCAAGGTCCAGCCCAAACAGAAATGTCCATATTGATATTTTTAGTGAGCTAGTATGAGTCCTGCTAACATAAGTCTGTTATTCTGGGCTGTAAGACTTGCTCCCAGCAGCTGTGTGGACATATCGTGAAAAGCCCAGTTTGCCCCATGACGAAGAGTTACATCCCCTCTGCTCACGAAGTATCATTCTTGGGCCCTAAACACAGGCTGAAATAAGTGTTGTCCCAATCCCCAGACTACCTACCTGAAACCACTTCATCTTCCTCAGTGATCAGCTCCTCTTCCTAAAGCCATGGTGTCCAATACACTAGCCACCAGCTCCATGTGGCTGTTTGTCCAGTTGAGTGTGGCTAGTTTGCCATAGCAGTAGCCACTATGGCTATGTCTACACTACCAGGTTATTTCGAATTAAGTTATTTTGAAATAATAACTCCTGAAATAACTATTTCCCAATAAGCTTGTTCCTCTTCACAAGCAGGAGTTATTATTTTGAAATAACAAGCCCATTATTTCGAAATAATAGGCTTGGTAGTATGGACGCTCATCTTGTTATTTGGAAATAAGGGGAGTTATTTCAAAATAACTCCCCAGTATAAAAATGCCTTATAGTGGCTACTGCTTCAGAACTGGTTGGACAGCACAGGTATTGGGTTCTGGAACAGCAAAGTACTAGTCTAGAAGAATTCACCTTCCTAAAATCTGAAAAGGCTGGAATGCCCTACTACAGGGTCATTCTGTGTTTGACAACTAGAACAAAGTATCATTACTAAAAACCAATTATTGGAAAAATAGGTATATATCTGGTTGAACATTCCCCATGTGTTTGAATCCTGCATATCTAATAAGTTTCTCAATACCAGAGCTGGGTTTTACAGTTTTTATATATTCACAGCTCATAAAACACAAGGGTCTTACTATTTTAAGCTGTTCTAATATGAATTGCTCCTCAAGAGGGGAATCAATTAAAATTATTTTGTATGTAAAATTAAAGTGCAGTTCTACTAGGACAAGTGATTATAACAATGGAATTGTGGATTTCCAGGTATGTTTTTCTGTCATTTATTTCTATTTCAAGTGTTTTCAGTTTTAGAAGTAAAAAAAAAGTAGTTTTAATAATCAACTTAGCAAGCTCCAGATGGGATCTGAGATCAAAGCTGGGTACTTTGCTCCTAGTGCATCATAATCAGTAATAAGAGTTATTAGCCTTTTGGTTACACCTATGCAGCTCCCTTGTCTTCAAATTATATGCTTACTCACCCCTGTGCCACCCCAATGCCTGCTTAGTATGGCATAAGTTTAACTGTTTAGAATTTAGTAAATAGTTCTGTTGGTAATGTACAAGAAGAATAAGGTTCCAGCTCATACCTTACCTGTGTTGTTTCTGTGGGCTTACAGGAATTAAAAGCAACAATAATTTGTTTTGTCACAACACTATTTTTGTCAGGAGTTATGCCCTGCATGCATATAGGAAGCAGATCTCTTGGGTAAGATGTTTCTTCACATAATCATTTGTCCAAGTGAAGTTGTTCTTTAAGAGTGAGTAGGTATGTAAAGCAAAATATAACTGCAATATTTGATGGTCCCTGGTCAGTACCCAGATTCCCTATAAACCCAGTCCTGTATTGTGTCTCTTTGTCTGAGTCATCTGTTTGTATAGATCATGAATCTTTAATATTGTACTAAGCATATTCATACCTGTCCTACTTTCTAGACTTTGGGATACAGTTACCAGGAGCAGTCTCACATCTTTAAATCTCTGTAAGAATGAGAACCACACCAGCAGTGGCAAAAATGCTAATGATCACTGTAGCTTCTCGTTAATTGGAAACACTGACACTGATAAGAATGAAAATGACTCCTTTGTTCTGAAAGGGATTCTTACAGGTTTCCTAATGAGCCTGGTTTTTTATCTGATTCTCCTTCACTTCTCTTCTTTAGACAGATCAATAGGCAGATGAAACAGATAGATAGAAAAATGAAGAGGTAGATAAACAGACTGATAGCAGTACCATATCCCAATCAGAATCTTTTTGTTAAACTTCTGATATCACAAAATATTTTTGGAAAATTCTTATTAGAAAAATTACTGAATGATATGGTGCCCAGCAATTTGTCAGAGTAGAACAAAGAGCTTCACAACATTCACAGGAGTACGTGAGCTACTCTTGTTTAATGCTGAGGAGACGACATTTCCTAGAATATGATGAGTATGAAACAATTTGAAGTTTAGTAGTGTTGGTTACTGCCCTGCTGGAAAGAGCTGATTGAGATCATTAAATTGCAGGTAGGCAGTGCCTCCAGAGTGTAAGGTAGGAATGTGAGTGTGCGGTGATGACAGCAGACTTTGCTCAATACCTGCGTCTATATATATTGTAGGTTTCAGTAGATACCTGGCTGATCCTTCACTCCATTGTCTGGGAAGAAAGAAGTGGTAAGTAAAAGCCGCCCAGACAAACTCTCCATTTTTTAAAAAAACTTCACATTAGTTTGCAAGTCAGAGTCTCCACAGAATTCTTTTGCAGCTCCTATGAAATAACAGCAACTAGAACTTATAAAGGAAAGTGAAATTGCACAATGTAGTATAATTCAGTTCTTAAAATGTTCAGCTTCTATCTTTTAATTTGTGCTCATAATATTTTAAAACAGATGATAGAAATGTATATTATGTCATAATAAATATTTTTAGAAAGAAACTATATTTTTATTGATGAATCATAAAAAGGAATCAAAAGTTACTTTAATGGTGGTAAAAAGTAAGAATTAATTCAGCTTTCTGTAGCCTGGGGAAATTATTGTCTTAACCCTTTAGTTGTTGAGTTTTTAAAATACAGATCAGTGAAGAATAGTATCAAACATTGGGGGGGGGGTGTAGAATTTAATCAATAAAGCATTATTTAAATATTTTCCTTTGTATTTCATTTTATTAGTATAATAGTGTAATGTTTATGTGCAACACTGTTTCAGTATTAGGCAATTTGTCAAGGATACATTGTTTTAAGGTAATTCAGTTTCATACACTGAGGTAAAAGGAGTACATTAGTCTAATATAGTTAGCTGAATTAATGTGACAGGAAACAGAAGTCCACAGATATCAGAGGAACTTTTATTAAAGAGGCTCTTCTATTAGATCAGTAAGCCTTTTAGTATTGCTACTTTTTCCTTTCTTGAGATTCTTTACTATGTGCTTCACGTTAAGTTCTGGTAGGTGCCTGTTATAATTCCACTGTTTATTATTAAGAGTATTTTTCCTTTTAATTTTTAAGAATTGTAACTTGTTTTATTTAGATATCTTTCTGCCAGGTAGTTCACTGAAACATTTTATGTAGTATTAATTGTAAGCAGCATCTTGTGAACTATTTGTTCATGAGCTGATGGATTATTACCAAGGATTTTCTTTATTTCTACATTGGCTTAGAAATTAATTTTATTTTTTATCTCGTGTTATCCATGATTTAGTTTTGACATGCTTTAGATTCTATTTTGTGAGACAACTAGAGGCCTAAGGGCTCAATATAAATGAAAAAATATATTGTGATGTTGCATCCACCCACTGTATTTTTCTTCTATGAAGGATTGTTTAGAAATTTTACATTATGGCTAGATTCTGATCACTTTATTCATGCCAATAGTCTCACTGAAGTCATTGTTGCTAAATCAAAGAAGAAACTTATCCCTAGCAAGTGTGAGTCATTGTTTGCATGTATTTAAATTATTACCTCTTCTATCATGGTTATGAGAATAAGGCAACAGTGTGACAGACTCTTGGACCAGATCCACAGCAGATGTGAATGGATATAGTTCCAGTGAAGTTAATGGAGCTACATCGATTTACACTGACAAACTGGCCCCCTTTGTCTTTACAAGTCTTAAGTTTATCTCTAGTTATTCATTTAAAATAAATATTCAATATTTATTCAAAATTACTGCTGAGAAAAGTCAATAGATACTTGGTACTAAGATGTTTAGGTGATGAAATAGTATTGATTCACATAGAGTTGACTATCAAACTAGAGGTGAAAATGACATTTTAAAAATAAAATCTCTACAGCATGGTGAATGACTATAAAGTATTGTGTGCATATAGAAAAGTTAAAAAAAAGAGGATACTTAGTAGAATGCATGAATAGCTTATATGAAATGGATTTTTCATATCTTACCTTAGAAAAGGTATGAAAGATCTAGAAAGAATTTGCTTTTATGATAGTCCAGCTGTGCATTGTGTTTGTGTTTATTAATAATTACATATGAACTTATTAGTACTTTCTGCACAGAGAAAACCTCTTCCGTCCATTCCAGTCCCCCCTTCCATCTCCAGCATTCCACCTCAATTTTACTCCATCCAGTTCCCCTGTAATTTTTACTTCTCTAAACCTTACTGTTTCCGAGTACTTGTTTCAAGCACAACTTGCCCTTTCACTGAACTGTCATGGATGGAAAGGTACAAACAATGCTTTGTAGACACATGGCAATTAGTAGTTTGTATCTCCTTATGTTAAATCCAGCAAAAGAAATAGACTTGCAACTGCTTTTAATATAAAATTGAAAATTGAAAGTTTAGTTTATAACACAGAAAATGTGGAAGTGATTTAATGAGACACTTGGGATTGTAATACCAGGTAATTTCATGTTGCCTAGAGTTGCTCAAGGTATTTACCAAAGAGTTGAACTGTTGTGAACGTGGCTTTGTAAGTTTCCATGCAAACTGTGGGCTTACCCTTTGCTGGCATATGCCAATGGGCCATTCATATTTCAATGTTAGTTTAAAATATTCCATTTTTGTTCTGATGTTCTATGCTCTTTAAGGAAGGCACTGTCTTCATTTATATTTGGGAAACAATTAGAACACAGCGGGCACTGCACCGTAACTCAAAATAAGATACGCAATTTGAGCTACGCAAATTGTGTATCTTATTTCGATGCTATTTCAAAATAGCTTATTTTGTCATTTGGCACTGTCTACACAGCACCAGATTTCGAAATAAAGCGCTATTCCAAAATGTCCCTTACTTCTCGTAGAATGAGTGACATCAGAATAGCAAGCCCAAAATAATGGGCTTGCTGCGAAGACACAGGTTAGCTATTTCGGGATACTTTGGTGTCCTGAAATAACGTTGCAATGTAGACATAGCCTCAGAAGCAAGAGTTACAACTACAGGATCCTATACTTATGACTTGTGAGGATATATTGCAATATTCACTGAGATAGATGTAATCACATCTTGCATCTGTATTATATTTCATATCTTTGAAATTCTCCTGTCATATAGCATGCAAAGACTCTTTTGACATGCTTCTTTTAAAAAGAAATCATTTCCATTTCAGTGCTTGCAACATTTTAGGTGGGAGCTTCTCAAATAGCTTTGAAAATCATGAATAAAGTACATTATTATGTTAAGGACTATGTAGTTAATTCTCCATTGCCTTACACTTTGTGTAGGCATTTATATCTGTACAGAGCAGATATAAATGGCTATTATGTGGTGGTGGAGATGTTCACTAACTTTACATAGGTGTAGATAACATAAGGGGTAAGGAAGTGGAATATGAGGTGACGTGGCACCAGGTTTCAGCTTT
This sequence comes from Pelochelys cantorii, assembly GCA_032595735.1. NCBI lineage: Eukaryota > Metazoa > Chordata > Testudines > Trionychidae > Pelochelys > Pelochelys cantorii. The sequence continues at coordinate 35,152,529 of CM064331.1, forward strand.
TCTGCAGTGTCCATTTTTTCTTTGAAATATTGTTTCTGAAGTTTTAGTGTTTCTCCTTGGGGAAGATAGTAAACTTGGAAGTGAATATTGCAGTGATAATCCATTTACATTCTGCACCAGAGAAAAGATCTTTATTAAATCAACTGTGGGTAGCTGGGGAGCTAGAATTCTGTTAATCGGCCTGTCTGGTAGCTGCACTTTACTTGCTCAGACATTCACTGTTTCACATAGGTAGGGGTTGGGGATTGGGGAAGCGGACATCTTTTGGTGAGACTTAAGTCCAGCCTCTACATGGTTCTACTTTCAGAGACACTTGATAATGTCAGGCAGTCAGGGTTGGATGCTACTGTGATGTCCTCTGTGAAACAGAGCTGCTGAGGGAACTTACTTCTAGGACTTAGGATATTATAGGGCATTAGATTGTATTCAGCAACTTGGACATTGACAAGACTTCAAATTAAATAATTTGTAAGCATATATTTAGCTATATTGCATCTCTCGTCCCCTGCCATCCCCTCCCTTCCTCTCTCCCACCCCTGTGTGCACAGTGTGCTTCATGATAATGAAATAAATAATACAAAAAGCAATAATAAAAATAAATGACATCTTGTGGCACTCTGGTCACCTGTTCAGGGCAGGTCATCCTCATTATGAAACTTCCTTCTGCCAAACTCTTGCGCTTAGAAGATTTCTTGCTCAGTGGGATGAAAGAGGCTGTTCACCAGGTGGAGTTTTCAGCCCTCTTGCCTCTGGTGATAACACCCGTCTCATTTTCATGCTACCTCAGTAATAAGGGAGTCTGAAATCTTAAGTTTCACTTTGAATATGGATGTAGCAGAACAGTTCTGCGTGTATTTTGTAAGTGATAGGACCTGACCTGCTGTGTGGTAAAACTGCCAGTCCAGCCCTACAACTGGATTTTGGACATCTTTTTTTATATTTGCATTTGGATTTTAGAGGATTGCTACTGCTAAGAAATTTGTCCCAAGCTGTTTTAATACTGAACATATACTAATGCAACTTGTCTAACAGGGCTGGGTTGTTCTGACATGCGTGGGACTATGAGAATGGCTCCAGGCAAACGGAAATACACTGTTGAAACAAACAGGAGTGTTTTTTTCCTGCTGTATAAAGATCATTCTCATGTGCTCTCTAAGTTGCTGTGTCTACACTACTGTTAAAACTTGACTAATAGCAGTTGTGTAAAGGCACTGGTGTGGCTATCAGAATATTCTATAATTTTCCTGATCTGTAGAAGGAGGAAAATGTTTTCCTTATGAGTGTCATGATATTATGCTGAAGAAAGAGGTGACTGATCATTCTGTCTGTGGCTTTCTGCCTCAGCCATGGTTGAACAGAAACAGCCACTGGAGGAGGGTCTGGAACCTGACTCTCCTCCCTCCCACATGAGTGCCCTAGCTACTGGCTGTCAGGACATTCTCACTCGCTCTCTGGCCCAATGACCATTTAATTATTTACACAAAGTGAATAGCTTCAACAAGAGCATTTGTATGACACCTACCCTGAGCCCAGTGGTTCATGTGCTCACCAGAGAGGTAGGGGACTTGAGAACAAGCCCCTGCTCCAGATGAGACAGAGTGGAGACTTGGACACAGTTCTCCTGCATCTGTGATGATACTCTAATCACTGGCATATTGAATAGAAAGAGGGAAGGCGCATCACCACCCCCTTCTTTTATGTTGGCCCAGGTCTGGCCCTACAGGCAAGATAGGTTGGGGAAAACCTAGTCTGAACTCCTTCCAGGGCTTATATGTGAGATGGGAATCAGGGCAGAGGTGGCTTTACACACGTCCGCAAGCAGAAAAATATGCAACCCAGAGAACTATACTGGCAGACATGTAGGCAGCTAAAGAAATATAGGTACCTACAGGGTTAGAGGGCAATTCTGCAGAGGTTTTGAGGATCTGATTTCTGGATTTAGGCATTTAAATCCCCTTATAGACCTATCCCTGAATTGTGTACCTGTTCAGGGCAGGTCTATATAATACGGAACTTAAAATTCCAATGCTCTCCAAAGCTTTCTTCGTGTTAATACTCTCATTAGTGTTACCACAGGTGGAGCTGAATTGGTGGTAGCAGCTAAGTGATATTTTAGCACAGGGCTACTCCAGGGGCCACAATGATACTCACAGCACATGCCGAGGGCCGCAACTTAAGTGTGGTTCCATATACATGCAAATATATATGCAAATAGCTTCTTTCACACTGACGGGCATGAATACAAAGCACTTCCCACAATGCCCTGGCAGTCCCAGCACCTTCTCTTTGGGGGTTAGAAATGCCAACACCCTGTACCCACCTGTTCCAGCCCGTCTACTTGCGTCTTTCAAGGCTCATCCTGCCTAGGAGATGCCTTGCCGTTGTGGAGAGTGTTCCCAGTGGAGGCCATGTCCAAAGGATCCTACCTGCAGTCACGTGTTGAGTAGCCCTGTTTTAGCACACATTTCCCACAGACACAGCCTTTAGGGAACTTCCTGGAGTGTCCTTTCTTTGCAAAGGGCTTGTTCAAAGGAAACCCTGAAACATTAGCCATATTTAGCCATGTTTTTTGCTAGAAAGGCTCTATCATGCTTCTTTTCTTATAGCCATGCTAGAATTGCAACTGACCAGCACTTAAATTGTGCCAGGGCTTGCCAGGGCTGAGCCCTGGCATCTATAGGCTTCGCTATGCGTGGCCCTGGCACCTCTAGGCTTCCCGCCTCAGTTATTAACATAAAAAAATTGCTTGAGCCTCAGCACTTAATTGCTTGAGCTATAGTCAAATTTACAGGTCTGGGGGATGTTTCACTTCGATGTAGAAATCAATGAAGACTGTCCTTCTCTTCGATACAGTGTTGTTTATTTACTAGGAATGGACAAAATACTCCTTCTTTGATTGCAGGAGGAACCAAGAACAAAAGAAGTTCCTTAGCTATTGCCTCCAGCCTCTTTAGCCAACACATTGGAATGCTTCTCTAGCTTTCCCCCAGTCACACCATGCTCACAGGTTATTTCTTGGCTTTCTTACTTTTTGCCCCTGTTTTTCTTTTTCTGATCTTGTGTGTTCTCAGTGTCTTTGTGTATGTATACACCAGGGATGGGCAATAATTTCTGACTGGGAGCCACTTCAGAAATTTTTGAAGTGGCCCCGGACTGCCCTGGAAGGGGTGGAGCCTCAGGAAGAAGGGGCGGGGTGGGGCCAGGACACTTCCATGCTTCCCTGCCCTCAATACCTGATTGGTCTGTGGGGTGGGGAAGTGTGTGAAGTCTGTGCCCCCATCCTTCCAGAGGGAACCGCCAGCTGTTCTGAACAGCTGGCAGTTCCTTCTAGGCACCCGCACCCCTGGCGGTGGGAGGAGACTTTGCGCGCTCCCCCCATCCCCAGGTCAATCAGGGCCTGGAGGCGCCTCCTCTCGGCAAGGGAGAGCTGTACTTAGAGTCACCCACCAGCTGAGCAGCAGCTGGCAGTTGAGTCTAAGTGCTGAGCTCCTTGCAGAAAAGGAGGAGACTTTGCATGCTTCCCCTGTCCCCAATCAGGGCTTGAGGGTGAGGGGAGTGTGTGAAGTCTCCTCCCATCCTTCCCCTGTCCTGAAAGGAGCATGCAGCACTTCTAAGCACCACATACTCTTTGTGGGGCAGGGGCAGGACAGGAGGAGACTTCACACTCTTCCGCCCCACCCTCAAGCCCTGGTTGGCCTGGAGGTAGGGAGAGCGCGAAGTCTCTTGCTGCCTGCCCTCTGGTGCGTGGTGCTTAGAGCCAAACGCCAGGGTTGACTCTAAGCGCTGCATACTCCCCTGCCCCTAGGCTCTGATTGGCCTGGGGGTGGGGAGCAGGCTGGATCAACCCATGGAGGCCCTTTTGCCCACCCCGATCTACACTGTGGGACAAGGTTGAATTAAGATATACAACTTCAGGTACATTAATTGCGTAGCTGAAATTGAAGTACCTTATCTCAGCTTTTGGCACTGTCTACACTGCAGGAAGTCAAAGGGAGAACACTCTCCCTTTCACTTCCCTTACTCCTCGTGGAAGCAGGACTACTGGCATTGATCGGAGTGCCCCTTTCAATTCGAATTAGCTTTCTTAACTAGACTGCTAATTCGAACCCTGGAAGATTGACAATGGCAGCTTCGATCATTCTCTGTAGTGTTGACATATCCTTTGTGTTCTCCTCTGCTCCCTCTCCATCCTTCTGCATGTTTGAATGTACACACACACACACACACACACACACACACACACGGTTACAATACTCCCGTGTAATACCCTTGGCCACATGGTACTAATTTTTGGGCAGACTTTATTAGTCTTTGTTTGTAACTGTCTCCCATAACAGGTATTCACCCAGTTCAGAACACTCCTCAGCTCCATTTCACTCATCCTCCTAAAATGATGATACCCAATAACCTATCCCAACCAGAAAGAAAATAAATAATTTAACAGTTTACAAACGATACATAAAAATGGTCATTCTAGGCCAAAGGTCCATCTAGTTCAGTATGCTGTCTTCTGACAGTGGTCAGATGCCCCAGAACAAATGAATAGAATAGGTAATCATCAAGTGATCCCTCCCCTGTCACCCATTCCCAGCTTCTTACAAACAGAGGCTACGGGTGCCATTCCTACACAACCTGGCTAATAGTTATTGATGGATCTATCCTGCATGATTTTATCTAGTTCTTTTTTGAATCCTGTTAAAGTCCTGGTCTTCACAACTTCCTCTGGCAAGGAGTTCCACAGGTTGACTGTGCAGTGTATGAAGAAATACTTCCTTTTGTTTGCTTTAAATCTGCTACCTGATAATTTCATCTAGAGCAGTTTAGTAACAAATGCAAATTTTGCCTCCTCACTGTTTTGCCCCATTCTCCAGATCATTTATGAATATGTTGAATAGGTTTGATCCTAGTACAGACCACTGTGGGATACCACTAGCTACCTCTCTGCATTCCCAAAACTGATTATTTATTCCTACCCTTTGTTTCCTATCTTTTAACCAGTTATCAGTCCATGAGAGGACCGTCTAAGATATTTAGATAATCCTTTACAAGATAAACTATTTATATAATCCTTGAGATGGGCCCTAAACAGTGCTGTCCAAATATAGGAGGTAATATATAGGATGCAGTTGAGTCCCAGGAATAAACACAAACTTACAGTGTCTTTCTGTCAGAATAGGTTCACAACATCAACATAAAATAATTTTATTCCCACACAAATTTCTTGTGGGGCTTTTTTTCCTCCCTGGATTTCTCACACACTGAAAGGTGTGTCCTGAGGTGTGTCTGTTGTTTCTGTAGAACTCCTGGCTGTGACAGTCCCTGTCCATTCAGTCTGGGTGTGGGACTCATTACTGTTTCAGCATTCCCAGCCTCAACATCCACAATGATGTTCTTCAATTTGGAGAGCCACAATGCTGAAATCCTGTCCCCTGTTACTGCCTTAGATGGTCCTTCAGGATAACTTCGGGTTTAGTCCTGGGACTCAACTATATCCTTTTTGCCACTATTTTTATTTGGGATAGTACTGTACAGTGTCCATCCCAAGGTTTATCCAGCTTAGGGGTCCTACGCTTCTTTCTCCTAGATCAGGTTCTTGCTTCTAAAAGTTTCTCCATATGGCATGATGTCACAGAGGCTTTTCAATTTTATTAGAAGCTATCATCACATTTTCCCCAGTAAAAGTGTGACCTTCATCAGTTTTGAATTCCATGACCTTTGTTCTGTTTCAGGAACTCTGTATAAGAGGTTTGCTGGGATCAGTACCTCTTGCCCAAGCATGGAGTACTCTCATTGCTGTTTTACATGCTGGGATGTGCTGGTCCTAGTCCCTTTGGTGGTGCTCTACAAAGGTAGTCAGCTGACCCTTCAAAGTCCTATTGACCTCTCCACCATCCTGTCAGATTGTGAGTGTGCTTTTGTGGATGCCAAAAATCTCACAAACCTTGCTGAAACACTTTGGATTTCAAGTTTCTCCTTTGCTTTATAACTCACTCAGGGTCCCAAATCTGATGAATACCTGCACTCAGAGCACTGCTGCTATCACATTCTCTTTATGCTTTCATTGGCTATACCTCAGGTCATTTTCTGAAGTCATCTATAGTTACCAGCAAATATTGATTGCCAGCCTCTATCATAGGCAACAGCATAAGAGCCTCAATGACAGTGCTCTTCACTGGTGCTCCCACAAGATCCTCTTGCATAGGGACTCTTCTTTGTAAAGCAAGCACCATATTTCCTGAACCAACTTTTTGTGTCCTCCCTTCATTTTACCAGATAGAAATTTTCTCTTGGCTTGGTCAACGTTATGCCAATCCAAAATGTCCAGCAGTACTGTATTAAGATCATGGCACACTGAAAAAGGAGGTTCTGATGTTATATCTGGTATAAAGAGCTGTGTCCATCACCTGCTGTTTTCTTCCACCTTCTATAAATATAAATATTTCCTCTTTAAATTCTAAGCTTTCCCTGTGACTAGAAGCTTTTACTGTGTTACTGTGTGTGAGAGGAGACCACACATCAGGGTAGCTGTATTTGCTGGTGCTTTTATAATTATATACTATCATGCATTCAAAATCTATTTGGAAGTTTTTGTTAGTTTTGGGTTCCAAGCCCATCCCAGGGACACTGGACACCTCTGCAAATTAGAGGAAGAGAAGCAGACCAGTTCCAATGAGCACTAATTCCTTGCTTTCCTGCTTAGAGCAGTGTTTTCTTCCTAACAAGGCTGTTTGGACAAGGCATCAACATGACTATATCTATGGCCATGCCAGTGTACAGTTATGAAATCTAAGCACTGCAGTTTTTCCATCCTGACAAACTGTCCCTTAGAATTCCTGGATCTAAAGAGCCATTGTAGGGAAGCATTGATTTGTCCTTACTGTTAACTTCCGTCCATTCAAATAGTGAAGAAAACATTATGAGGATTCAACCATCACAGAAGTTCCTTTTGGTTCCTCTCTGAGGAACTTAGATTTTTACTATAATAAATTAACATCCACTCAAGTCCCTTGTGTTTTTTGTGCCAATATTTTCCTCAAACCATAAGCACTGGCATCTAGACTGTGTCCAATATGAAAGGGATATTGAAATATGTGTCAGCCAAGCCAGGCATCATCACAAGAGCTTTTTTCACCTGTGAAAATGTTACATCACACTATGCTGACCATTGAAATGGTTTCCTTTTCTCACCCAATCTATGCACTGGTTTTGCAATATTTGGGTAGCTTTTTTAGCTTGTCTGATCTAATAACCATTATGTTTGCACGTGTGTCAACAATGCCTATACATATTATATATTGTAATATGCACTCAGTAGCCAAACTCCTATTACTGCTATTTAAGTCTGGGCTATTAAACCCAACCTCTAGGGCTGATCTTTGTACCTCCATAAGTTTTGCTCCTTCAACCTGGTGCACCTCTTTTACTAGACGTTTAGACATGCTGTCTTTGCCTGCCTTACATTTATAACAATCCTTTTTGTGGGCCGTTTTGTCACAGTTACCAGATTTAACTCACCTATTTTTGGATTATGTAAATCTATTTTTGGATTATTGGCCATTTCCCCTTTTTGCAAGCCATTTTTATTATTTTTCTAGTCATTCAGTACTTTCATGTGCCAAATTTTAATCCCCTCTTTCATCGCACATATAGGATACAGAGCTGTACTTACAGGGCTCATGGTGATCAGTTCCATCTTCCTCACAGTTTGTGAAGCTTCCTTTCCTTTTTCAGGCCTTGTTTTAAATCCCACTGGCAATTTTTTATTTCTGAAAGCATGCGGATTAGTTGTTCCATCTTGGTTCAGGAGAAATACCAGCTCACAGTTATTCTCCTTGGAAACTGGATCCCATGGCTGACACCAATGTTGCTACTTTCTGAGCCATGTAGCTAGTCAAATTTGGGGGTCCTGAGGATTTTCCAATAGAAAGTAATAATTGATGAAGTCTGGTATTCTCTTTTAACCTACCTTGTTGATGTACAAGCAATTATTAGTCCTATTTCTCCAAATTCAGGAGGAACCTAGAACAAAAGGAGCAATTTCTTAGCTTACAGCTCCAACCCTCCTTAGCCAAGAGATCCAAAAGCTCTCTCTCAAGCTTTACCCAGGGTTACAACATGCTCACAGGCTACTGCTTGGCTTTCTTGCTTTTTGCTCCGCCTTACTCTCTTCTTATGTGCTCTTCGTTTCTGTATTTTCTATCATCCCTCACCTTCTCTTATCTCCTCCAGACACAATAGCCAGTGGAACCAATTGTTCCCCTTGTTTTAGTTTCTGGGCAGACTCAGTTACACTTTGTTTTAGGACTGACTACTTAACTGTCTCTTACAATGCTCTTAAATGTCGGACATGTTCACACATCAGCTTAAACAAGGCTTTAATTCAAATCATAACACGCCTAATGTAGCTCGTAACAATGTAGCTTATATTGGCCTAAGTTTCACAAGTAAAGCTACAATATGATTTCACAAAGAAAAAGCATTAATTTATAAAGGCTGATAAAGAGCAGAGGATGAACTGTTTTTTCTCAGTTGTTTTTAGAGATAATCTTCTCTCTTGTCATGCCCTGAAAAGTGTTTTCCTCAGACTCTAATGTTAATCAATGTGTTTTCTTAATGTCAGATCATGGCTCCTTGGCCTGAGTTGGAAAACTCTCAACCCAATAACTATACTGACGACTCCTCCAAGAAAAACAAGGCCATGTCTGAAAAAGATGGAGAAAATCACAAAGGTAAGTATCTCCTCCCATATAATTTACATGGCTATAAAAACCTTACAGTTGTGCTAGGGGAGAATGATGGCAAGCAATTGATTTGGTTTATTTGTGTTTATTTCAATAGACAGTGTGGGTTCACTTCAAAATAAAGGTGGACTTCAGCCTGCACATTCCAACATTGCCTTGATAGAGGATCCAGGGCAAGAAGAAGATCCTTGGAGTATGCCAGTGCTTCAGGACACTGGGATCAAGTGGTCGGGTAACAATCTGTCACTTAACAACTTATTTACCTGTCCTTATTTCTTATCATTTTCTGCTCTCTGTAGCTTAACAAATTCTTCTCAAATGCTAGTTTCTGGAGAAATGCATTCAAGATCCTCCTCTTAGGCATGCAGATTTTTAAATGTTGGCATTGACTACTCAGCTTCAGTTTCCCCATTGGCAAAATGGGACTACAATATTTCCTCAGATTTTGTGGGTGTTGAGGTTATGATACAATTTGCCCATCTTTCTAAAGTAACTGAGAGCTGTGAGATTAAATCTGTCAAGTAGTATCTCCAGTCTTTCATTAACCCCACTACATGTGGTAAAATCCTACAAGTGAAGAGTAAAAAAAGGATGAATTTCAAACTTCACTGAGTCTATATAAAAAAAGCTTTTATGTGCAGTGATGCTGAAGTTAAATTTTTATTAACAAGAGCATTCCTTTGGGTTTATCATCCACAGACATTGTCCTTGACACCATGAACTATGGGAGACTTCCTGGAAGTGCTAAACTGTTCAAAAAGAAGTGCCAAATACATATTCAATATATAACATTTTCCCTTATGTTTTGCAGATATGGATAGGAAAGGAAAAATACTCTGTGTACTCACAGGGATAGCAAAGTTCATTATCCTGCTTGGACTACTCTACTTCTTTGTGTGCTCCTTGGATATATTGAGCTCTGCCTTCCAGTTGGTAGGAGGTATGAAAACTCTTTTGAAGCATCCAGCTAGGTTTTAGGTGGGCTGTTGAATCTAATTTGATTCAAAATAAAGTAACTAATCAAAGAATATCAACAATGAGAACTGATTTCATTTAAATATACAGAGGGAGACCTGTGTGTTTAAATGTTGATCTCTCTTTGTTTGCAGGATGCCTTTGTTTCCAGAATTCCTGAGTGGTGTTGACATTAGAGATTAGTGATCCCAGTTGATTTTGGAAGCCTCTTTTATTTTAGTGGCTGTTAAATACACAGGTGTACATGTGTATCTTTAATATGTGAAAGCTTTTATACTGGGTAAAAACTTAAAAACTGGATGCTTATTGCAGGTTCTCACAATCCCATATTTTGTGTGTCCCACGCTTAGGTAACTGCTGCCACCATCCAGCTTTGCATATAGAAATGTTATATTATGTCACCCTTTGCTCTGTACCCTTATTCCTAGGGCCTAGTCCCTAGGAGCACGGTTCACTGATAAATACAGTAGATTCTTTCTCAAAGCCAATCAGGAAAATCCAGTCACCACAGTTCCACTCCAGAGTTGGCTAACAAAGTCTTACTTTATTACTTCCAAACGAACCCCCGAATGATCTAATTTCTGCTTCATCTAGCTGTGCCCTTTATCTTCTCAAGTTTAAGAAAATCTTATTACAGATCCCAGTTCAGATTTCTTTCTCAGAAGCTGCAAGGTCCCATGTCCTCCCAACTTGGTCTCCATGCCACCTTTCTGGTAGTCTGGACTCCTAGAGTTCATAATGGACGAGTCTCTTCTGTCATGCGAGTACATTGCTGGTACCTTCAACCAGGTACCAGAAAAAAAAAATCCACTTCCAGTCAATCAATCTCCACTTTCTCTTTCACCACTCCCCTCCCAGTTGCTGGCATTTGAATAGTAGCTCTTAGGTTAATAGCTGAAAATGGTTGCTTTTATTTTTCTTCCACTTCACACCATTATTGATTTCCAATTCTGTCATTAACTAGATAAAGAATAAAACCACTCAGACAGAAAAAAGCTTACATGAGTCCATGCTGAAAGTAAGACAAACTATAGAGGGATTTGGACCTATCAATGCTGTACCCATTCCTGTGCCTCAGAGAGCTGCTTTCTTTGAATATCGACTAACACTATCTATATCTATGTACAATGATCATAATGGTCCTTTCTGACCTAGAGTATAAAAATCTATTAATTCTTTTCCTCAGGGATTCCTCCTGCAAACAAACAAACAGTTTTGGTCCTTCCCTCTGACAAAGTGGACTAGATACAGTTCTCTCTAGGGCCCCTCTCTGTTGCTGTTTTTTCAGTGAACCTAAGGAAAAGGAAAAAAATATAAGGTGTTTCCGAATAATTCAGATAGCTAGAGACTGTACAGGATATGAACTTGGATTCCTGGGTGAAATCACCTTTAGATGGAGAGGCATGGCCACATGTGTATGGTTTTTATGATCTTTCACAAACTGCTGTCTCACTAAAATAATTCCTTTTCACAGGTAAAGCAGCAGGGGACATTTTTCGAGATGGTTCTGTGCTGTCAAACCCTGTTGCTGGTTTGGTGATTGGAGTTCTGGTGACTGTCATGGTACAAAGCTCTAGTACTTCCTCATCCATTATAGTCAGCATGGTGTCTTCTACATGTAAGTCTGTCTTCACAGTGCATTTCACCTTCAGACCCTTTATATTCACCACCTCCAAAAACAGAAACATTAGAAATGAGGAAAGGGCAGGAAAACAGCCTCACAGTTATTTCATACTGATACTAAATAAGAAATGCACAGAAATTCAAAATGGACATATTACACAGAAAACCAGCTATCCCCTAGTAAAATCTATTTGGCACGCTGACACTTAGGCTACGTCTAGACTGCAGACTTCTTTTGGAAGAAGCTTTTCCGGAAAAGATCTTCAAAAACACTGCCAAAACGCATCAAAAAAGTGATCTGCTTTTTCGAAAGATAGCATCAACACTGAATGGACATTATCTCGCATTTAAACTGTGATTACTATGGATGGAGTGGCCACTAGGGCACCTGTGCTTTTTCCTCTTTCCTCTTCTTCCAAAAGAACTCCCTCTTCCCCATCCACACACGCCTTTTTCTGAAAGAGCTCTTTTGGAAAAAGGCTTCTTCCCTGTAGAAAGAGGATTACCAATGCCAGAAAAACCCATCTGTTCTTTTGATTTTCTTTCGAAAGAACGCAATTGCAGTGTGGACATAATTGAAGTTTTTCGGAAAAACGGCCATTTTCCCAACAAAACTCTGGAGTGTAGACATACCCTTAATGTGTTCACTTTAGCAGCACTTGCGTACTGCATTCTAACAGCAAAGTTATTGTAACTGATTTCCTTCTGTGGCTTAGTTCTGTGGTATCTGCATGCAGGATAATGCTTAGGATAAGACAGTTTATCACAGTCTATTACTTTTACATCTTGTGGAAGTGGCAGAAAACCAGTATGCTGCAGATGCAGAACATGACCTTTGAGTAATCAGATTAATCAGTTAGTATATTCTCAAAATGCTTTGATAAAATAAACTTATTTATATTATACAGTTACTTAACAGGACAAATCCTGATTCCACTGAAGTCAATGGCAAACATCCCATTGATTTCAGTGAGAGTATGATTAGATCAAATGTATGTTTGCCAAGGATTTTATTTTTTCCTAATGCTCCTTTTTTGCTTTATAGTGCTGACTGTAAAGGCTGCTATTCCTATCATAATGGGGGCAAACATTGGTACCTCCGTCACAAACACAATTGTGGCACTTATGCAAGCTGGAGACAGGAATGAATTTAGAAGGTATTGTGTGTTAGTCCTTAAGAGCCTATTTTCAACTTCTCTGGTAGGCTTTCTTTTATGTTATCATCACAGTAGCCAATTTACAGTTTAATTGTCCAGAGAGCTGTGTTCTAATCTGGAAAAGTGAAAGCACATTTCTAAAGCTACATTGAATGAGGAGTTATTGTGCAGTTTCAGTTGTATACTTTGCTATAAACTAATTAAAATAAGATAACATTTAGTCCACAGCCATGAAAAAATATATGCAATCCTGCCTCACTTAAATCCAGGGAAATTTTGTGATTGACCTCAGTAGGCTCCCTCCTGCTTAGTCATCATATATAATTACTTGGCAATTCTGTAGCTTTCTGCTTCATAAAACTGTCAGCTTTGGTAGTACAGTAAGTTCCATGCTGCCTTTGTTCATGAGTTCTGTGCCACTATAAAGTACAGTACAACCTAGACTTAATGTAGTCTAATTGAAAATACATCTGAAAAGATGCATAGTGTTTCTAAGAAATTCTACTCTTGCTTAAAAGAACCCTCATTTTTAAAGATAAGGAATGTCACTGGAACTAGCAGAATCTTTCTAATCAGTGGAATTTGAAGAGTGCCTATTTTTTACTCACATTTCATCATATCTCTGTAACAGGCAAAGAAAAACTTTGCAGAGGAGAGGTTAATGTTACACGAAATAAAATGACGAGGAGTCCTGTGGCACCTTATAGACCAAGGGTATGTCTACACTTGCCCCCTAGTTTGAACTAGGGAGGCAAACGAAGCATACTGAAGTTGCAAATCAAGCGCGGGATTTAAATATCCCGTGCTTGATTAGCATATTTGCGGCTGGTCGCCATTTTAAAATGCTGGTCGCCCAATTTAACTTGTTGTGTGTAGACGCGGTAGTCCGATTTAAAACCCTTTCCTTGAATTAACTGGTATTCCTCATTGCATGAGGTGTAACAGTTAATTCGAGAGAAGGGTTTCCAATCGAACTACCGCGTCTACATGTGGCAAGTTAAATTGGGCGACCGGCATTTTAAAATGGCGACCGGCCATGAATATGCTAATCAAGCGTGGGATATTTAAATCCCGTGCTTGATTTGCAACTTCGGTATGCTTCATTTGCCTCCCTAGTTCGAACTAGGGGGCAAGTGTAGACATACCCCAAGAGAGGAGAAACTGCTTTTGTATTTGGCTAGCCATTCACAGTCTTTGTTTAATCCTAAACTGACGGTGTCAAATTTGCAGATGAACTGTAGCTCAGCAGTTTCTCTTTGAAGTCTGTTCTTGAAGTTTTTTTGTTGCAGGATGGCTACCTTTAAATCTGCTACTGTGTGTCCAGGGAGATTGAAGTGTTCTCCTACAGGTTTTAGTATATTGCCATTCCTAATATCTGATTTGTGTCTGTTTATTCTTTTACGTAGGGAGAATACGATCAGATATCAGGAATGGTAATATACAAAAACCCGTAGGAGAACACTTCAATCTCTCTGGACACACAGTAGCAGATTTAAAGGCAGCCATCCTGCAACAAAAAAACTTCAAGAACAGATGTCAAAGAAAAACTGCTGAGCTACAGTTCATCTCCAAATTTGACACCATCAGTTTAGGATTAAACAAAGACTGAATGGCTAGCCAAATACAAAAGCAGTTTCTCCTCTCTTGGTGTTTACACCTTCACATCAGCTGCTAGAAGTAGGCCTCATCCTCCCTGACTGAACTGACCTCATTATCTCCAGCCTTACTCTTGATTGGTACTCTTTTCTTATGCCTGTATATTTATACCTGCCCCTGGAATTTCCACTACATGCATCTGACGAAGTGGGTCTTTGCCCATGAAAGCTTATGCTCCAATAAATCTGTTAGTCTATAAGGTACCACAGGACTCCTTGTCGCTTTTGCAGATCCAGACTAACACGGCTACCCCTCTGATATGAAATAAAATGTTTTCCATTTGTTGTTTACTCTCAATATGATTTTTTTCCAACATCTGTCAATTCCACAGTAGGTAAGAATAGGATAAGATTAGGAAGTGGAACATTCTAACAACTGACCATATTCATTACCAGTTTCTGAATTACTAACTTGACACTACAAAGATATATTGCTAGCTTACTGAAAGAGGGTAGTAAAAATGGGATGGGAGTGAGACTTTGCAACCTTGTCAACATAATAACAAATATGTGCATGTAACCAGATGCGTGAACTACATTTAACTGAAACATATTTCAGTGTGTTTGTTGTCCCTCTGAATCTTATCAATCTTTATCAATGACATACAAATTATGTACAAATTTTTTTGTTAGAACTAAATAATGCATAGAAAAGAGTGATTTTAATTACTAAGGTAAAAAGAAAAAAGTTGCTTTGTAATATGATTATGAATAATCAAAGAAAAAATAAAAAATGGCAAGTGTCTACTCGCAGTTAAAATAATACTATGTGACTGCATTGTCATTTCCATAGTCCAGTTCAAATGTTCCAACTTCCACAAGTACTGTATACTCAAGTAATGTTGCAAAGCTAATGAAAGACTGGCATTTAGAGGACATGTTTCCTTGGCTCACAGCATTAGGTTTTTAGTTTAAGGAACTACATTTTAAAACATATATAGACAAATTGAAGAGAATTAAAAAGAGAATAGGTGGGATTTGGAAAACAAGACTGTGAAATGAAAGAACTATGAATGTTCAGTCTGCAGAAAAGAAAGCTGGAAGGGAGATCTACAGTAATTGTTTACAAATATGTACAAGACTGCTATAAAGAGGATAGAGATAACTAATTCATGCTAGTCAGTGAGGATGCAGGGTGGGGGGAATGTTTTAGCTTCAGCAGGAAAAAGTCAGGTTAAATATTCGGAGAAAACTATATAACTACAGTTGAGTGATGGAACAAGCTAATGGAGATTATATCATGGCTTTCACTGGAAATAGCTCAGTCAAGACATGACACCTCTCTTTGTAGGATAATTGCTTTATTTGTCTGATGTTTTAATCTCACTGGGCCAGTTTGCCAATTGGATGTAAGGTTCTATGCACCATGGCTATGTCTACACTGCCAGGGGGGGTTTTGGCAGAAGATATGTAAATCATGCTCTCATTTGCATATCTTCTACTGATCTTTTTTGTGGAAGAGGTTTTGCTGATAAAAAGCCCAGTGTAGATGGGGCCATTTGTTGTAAAAAAACCCCCTTTTTCGGAAGATCCTGTAAACCTCATTTTTTGAGGAATAAGGGATCTTGTTAAAAAGGGTTTTTTTCCGACAAATGGCCCCGTCTACACTGGGCTTTTTATTGGCAAAACTTCTTTTGCAAAAAGGATTGGCAGAAGATATGCAAATGAGAGTGCGATTTGCATATCTTCTGCCAAAAACCCCCCTGGCAGTGTAGACATAGCCTATGAGACAGGATGGCAGCCTGTGGCCCTAAAAATGAAATTATTCCTGCTTCAGTGCAGTCTCCTTTCTAGACCATACAATTAGGTCCCTTATCTATGCTATACATGTGTTACTCGAAAAGCAAATCATTTTTTTTTCCATCTCTTTTTGCAGGGCCTTTGCTGGAGCTACGGTTCATGATTTCTTTAACTGGCTCTCAGTGTTTGTGTTGCTGCCCATTGAAGTAGTGTCTGGTTATCTTTATCGTCTTACTAATGTTATAGTTGAATCCTTTAATCTCGAGAGTGGTGAAGATGCCCCTGAGCTGCTAAAAGTCATCACAGATCCTTTTACAAAGCTTATCATCCAGGTAAGCTCTCACTTTAATGAGGCCACTTGCTTGATTCATCTTCAGTTTGCCAAACTACTCTAAAGCTGCTGGGCTGTCTGTTAGTATTACTGCATTCATGACAGAAACACTCATTTGTTTTTTTAAAATTTTTGGCTCACATTTCATGAAATCTTATGTATTAGATTCATGTTTCAAGTTTCTAAATATTGTTTTTAATTGTCAGTTTAATGCTGATGCCCCAGCCAGGCACTCAGAGGGTTGCTTAGGGGCTAGAGGATTGGTGGAAAATAGAATGAACAGGGAGACTGAAACATGGAAAAGCTGATTTTATAGTAAATCAACTATGTGCATTTGTTTAAGTGAGGGATAGCTGCTTGATGATTTGGGCTGGTACATCCGGCAAAAGATGCATGTTTCAAGTTTTTATAAATATATATAAAGGAAAAAGGAAGTTTATTTTCTTAATTGCTAAACCCCTGTTTATATTTCTTGTTGGGCAGAATATCAGGACACCTCCAAGATCATGTTTGCTTTACTCATGTTAGCAGACCTATTGATTTCAGTGGGGCTACTTGAAGGAGTTAGTTGAGCAGACTTGGCTCTAATTTTGCAGTTCCAAACTACAGACTGGAATTACTCCTCTATTTGTTTCTTTCTTTTTAGCTTGATAAATCAGTAATAAATGCAATTGCTACAAATGAGGAAGGAGCAAAAAACAAATCCCTGATAAAGATTTGGTGCAAAACTAAAACGAATGTGGTGAGTATTGCGTTAAAATGGCTTTGGTGCTCTTAAGGAAAGATATTGACATTTAACTATAACTCCTTTGTTCAGAAGGAAATAGTGTGACAGTATTATAAATACATCCCCAGCACAAAAGGATATTTTTTTATTACTACTAATGTTATTTACAGTAGTTGGGCAGAGTATTCTAATATATGCAGTTTGTGAATTTTGAAATTAGTTTTATTTGTTGCATAAAATAAATGAACACAATTTAGTACCCTTTTACTTTTACTGTAGTCAAAGGAGATGTACTGTACCAAGTCTGAATTAGGCCTCATTTGTCTTACATTGAACAATGCTATACACTTTTTGAAAAGTAGGTCTCATGTCATATTTTATTGGTGCCTTTCTGTCAACTTCTAATAACTTTATAGAAGCTTTTAGCGATGTATTGCAACCTGACAGCTGGGTCCCCTTCCTAAAGTTAGCCAGTGGACTTGTGACTTTAAATCCTTGTGAGAAACTGAATGGGTGTCACCTGTCCACCTCCTTGGCAGCTCCACAGCTTTGGGAACCGGTGGTTTTGACAGCATTTCTTCTGAACAGAATGGTGCCCTGCAGATCAGCACTTGTTACCTTCTAGATAGTTTCTGCCAAATTATCATTGCCGATATGTAACTTAACTTGCTGCAGATTGAATTTACGAGGATTGTATTTGGCAACATTATGCAGTCTCAGCAGAGAGGCCAAATATTTAATTGCTGTGGGGACAGGTCAGGGTTGAGGTATATTGGTAGGGCAGAGTGGGAAGCTTATACTGCCCCTGCCCATATAGAGCCTGTTCTGTCGAGAAATACAAAATGTCACTCAGCAGGGCTATCAAATTACCATCTTTCACCAGTACAAAAAGGGCTAAAAATAGTTCTTAAGATATGAGTCATGTAGTATAATCCACATACCTACTGGGTGTGGTTCACTGTCCTATCTAGTGACACTTAGACCACTTAAAGAGAGCAAGAATGAGTTTGTTCTTCGGCTTTAGCTGAGAGGCAGCTGGCTTTTTGCTCAAGCTGTAAAGGTTCGTACACCAAGCTCCAGAGGTTCCATGTTTGATTCTATCTGTCAGCATTACACTAGCTTCTCTGTAGTCCCTTCTGCACAGCATGACCACCGTCATAAAAATCAGTAGGTCATATTCCCCCTTTGATTTTTGCATACAAGTCTCTTTTATTTCAAGGAATACGGCCCAGTATAAGTTTTCTTCACCTGATTCTGCCAGCCTTAATTCCTTTGAGAACTACCTTTCTAGGTTTCAATGAGACTACTTTCAGAATTAGGTACTCAGTGTGAGTAAGAGGAGCAGGTCCTGGTCCATTAAAAAGGTGCACACCTCTCTAGACATATATTCTAAAGGCTAGATGTTGATTACCTTACCCCTTGACTAATCTCATTGAACCCAATGGGACTGCTCGGGGAATAAGGTACTACTCAGTGAAAGTAAAAATATTGGAATCAGGTCCTACAACAGCAGCATATTGCTTGGCTCTAATATTAAATGCTATTAGTGGCTGTTTTAGATGCCATTGATAGTGGTCATGTTGTAATAATACAGTAAGTAACATTTGGCAATAAATGAGCAGTAATTACTGCTGAATTTGCAGGAGATTCATAAAACCATGTAAGATTTCCTGCTTTATTTACCATATCCCCTGGTTTCAGAGATTGCTGTGAATCCCAGAAATTAGTTCTGTTGTGTTTATTACATTGTAAACTTACTCTGGTGCTTCTGATGTCAGATGAAGGAAAGGAAAGCAGATGAGAATGTGTAGAATGTCTACAGCATTGTCATTCCAAAATATTGTTAAATTGGAAAATTTAAACAAACAATGTTAGAAAATGGTTTCAATAGGCCCCTATTAAGCATAGACACAGACAACCTAGCACCAGCTGGAAGGGCAACAAAGTGAGGGATAACAGAAAAGGAAAAACTTGACAGTGGGCTGATGACAGTCACAATGTTAATGGCTCAGAGAGCTGGAGTTCAAAGTCTAACTGGTTGGTAACCACTTTCTTGGGCTGTACAGTTCAGCAAACAGTCCACTCCATGGTTTCTTTCTCTGCTGAGGATTTACAGACCCCCTGTTATATCACACTGTTTCTCTGTGAACTGAAGAGTCAGGGTCTGTGTGTGTCGGCCAGCCTGAATGAAGAATCTTATTTGCATCCACTAGAGTGGAGTTTGGTCTCCTTTTTGCCTTGAGGCAACTGCTTTGAAATAGCAGAACATGACTGGCTTGGCAAATCACAACTAGCACAGCAAGAGCCTGGTTTGGTCACTTCCCTCCTCATGGGGGAGGTTATGTTTGGTGAACAGATGAGGGGTCAGTGCAGGTCCCCACCAATATTCCCTCTACTTTTTTCTATCCATGTGCAGATTTTTTCCATCCATGTGCAGAATACATTTTATGTGTACTAAGGCATGTGCAAATGTGCACCATCAGTAGAAACAAAAAGCCTAGATGTGGGCGCGCTGCTAATCAGGTGAGCAGCATTTGAATCTCTCCTGAGTGGCTGCACAAGTGCCCAGCTTACAGGAAACACTGGTCAACACTGAGGGTAATTAGCTCTTCTATAGCACTTTTCATTATATCAAAGTGCTTTACAAAGGACATCAGTCACATTATCTCCATTTTACAGATGGAAAAGCTGAGTCACAGGGAGGTGATGTGACTTGCCCAAGCACCCAACAAGAACAGCTAGTGATAGAAGCAGGTGTCCTGAGTCGTAGTCAAGCATTCTACCCACTAGGCAGTACTGCCTCCATTAATTTCAGTTAAAGACTCACACAGGAGATAAGTTTCAAAGAACAGTGAGATGGATAGGAATTGGCAAGGAATTCCACTGTCTCCATGGAATGAAACCTCAGCCTTTTTTCAAAATATAAACAAATATGCCTTCTCATTGGTGGGATGTATTAGATATAGAGTGAAGTTAGCCCTGTTCACCCCTCTTCATTTATTACAGGAATGCTTTGCTGCAGTTTTTGAAAACCCATACATGTTAGTTTTAATGCAAAGGAGGTAGTTGCTTGAATTGTCTGTTTTGCATGGCAATATCTAGACACTGCAGAATGTCACTGTTCCGGCCTCAGAAAACTGCACATCTCCTGCCTTTTGCTGGACTGATGGAAATTTGACCTGGACCATCAAAAATGTGTCACTCTCAGAAAATATTAAAAAATGTAAGTAGAATTACCACTTATTTGTGAGTTATGATTTGAGATACACTTTACACACTTATTTTGTGTAAAGCGAACATCATTTTACAATGAAGTTTGACTGCTGCATACATTCAGACCAGCTTCTCTGGAGTTATTGACCAATTTCCTTTTGGTAGCATCACATCATGCAGATCCTACAGGTCTCTAGCTAGAAGTCCTAAAATCAGAAGATAGCCTACATCATGTCACCTCTTAGTAGTTCAGTGATGTGGTCAGATGTTTACTTTACAAGAATCATTTCATGGATATTTGTATTAATCATTTTTATTAGCATGTGAATACCACTTGTCAGAGAAGGGGAGACACATTCATCCTTCCATGAACAACAGACTACGATTTGTTCTTCCCTTTGCATAACACTCCTTTGCACAAAGTTATATGGAGGAACACTACCCTTACATGGGCATGTTTCCATCTCTGTCTGCTCCTTTGTGTGGGGATGCTATCTATATATCTTATAGCCCTGTGCATAGACAATCCATACATCCCTCTAGAATATCATACTGGGCAGCCTTGATGCAAGGAATTTTTTTTTTTTTGCTACCTCTGTCTTGCAGAGCAGTGTGTACATTTGGTGCCATTGCATATGACTAGTAATGGAAGAATAGTAGTATGGCGTAGTGAGAGAAATAAAATTCTAGTCTGACTTTGACTTTCTTTTCCTTTTAGGCCACCATCTTTTTGTAGAAACAAATCTTGCTGATCTTGCTGTCGGTCTCATACTGCTTGCAGCGTCATTGATAGTTTTGTGCACCTGTTTGGTCCTGATAGTTAAGTTATTGAATTCTGTGCTTAAAGGACAAGTGGCCTCAGTTATCAAGAAGACGCTCAATACTGGTAACTATGTGTTAGCAATAAGCACATTTATTGACACTTTGCACAGTCTGATCCAAAGTGATGGCATGTGTAAAGCAACATGAAACTGATATTCTAGAATAATATTCATCTTGTCAGTCTCAGAGGGGTAGCCATATTAGTCTGTAACTTTAAAAACAACGAGTAGCCTTGTGGCACCTTAGAGACTAACAAAAATATATAGGATCATGGGCTTTTGTGGGTAAAACCCACTTCATCAAACTCCTACTCATCTGATGAAGGGGGAGTTTACTGACAAAAGCTCATGATCCTATATATTTTTGTTAGTCTCCAAGGTGCCACAGGACTACTCATTATCTTGTCAGTGTGTTTCTTTAATTTCTTTTTATAAATCAGTGAGTGAATGTTTCACCTGTGAAGTGTGGCTGATTAAGCTGTAGAAACCAAAGTCCAGACTCTGTTTTTGATGTCTTGTATAATCATTAGCTGTTAGAATCCTGTGTGTGTGTGTGTGTGTGTGTGTGTGTGTGTGTGTACACACTGTGGCAGGGTCAGTCCTCTGTGTGTGTGTGTGTGTGTATACTGTGGCAGGGTCAGTCCTCTGTGTGTGTGTGTGTGTGTGTGTGTGTGTGTGTGTGTGTGTGTGTTGTGGCAGGGTCAGTCCCGCTCCTGGATCCCAGATTCCTGGTCAGTCCGCTATCCCACAGCCAATGAAGCCATCTGTCTGCAGGTGGTAGACTCACGTCCTCAGGGCCCCTATGTGGAGCAGTGTGCACAAATCCTTCATCAGTTTGGAGACAAAGGGAGTACCCTCATCTGTCAAGATCTTCTTGGGTATCCCTACCCTTGAAAAGATCTGGACTAACTCCCTCGCTATGGTCTTGGAATGGATATTCTGCAAGGGCATGGCCTTCGGATATTGGGTGGCATAATCCAGCACTACTAATATGCTCCGGTGCCCTCGAGCTGATTTCTCCAGTGGGCCAACTAGGTCCATACTGATGCGCTCAAAGGGGACCTCAATAATAGACAGGGGCACTAGTGGGGCTCTCAGGTGTGGCCAAGGCCCATGCAGCTGGCACTCAGGGGAGGAGGTGCAATACCACCGAACTTCCATGTATACCCCAGGCCAATAGAACCTTCGTAAGATCTGGTCCAGGGTTTCTCAACTCCTAAGTGTCCCCCAAAATATGACTGTGGGCCAGATCCAGCATGGCTCTTCAGTGTTTCTAGGATACCAAGAGTTGTTCCACTACTGGTTCCTGGCCTGGCATTACTCAGAATAGCAGATCCCCCTTGATGATGTAGTATGGTCTAGGGCTCTTGGTCCTTCCTTTTACTGGGACACCATTTACCTCAGCTACCTCCCTGTGTTTATTTTGATACATTGGGTCATTGGCTTGGTCCTGCCCAAAATTTCTGAGGGAGGACCCTATGCCTGAGCTCAGGGAGGCCTTCAGCCTCTTCAGCCCAGGGGACCCTGCTAAACTGGGTCCAGCCTTGGGATTGCCTACCTCCTGTGCCACCCCTCTGTTGGTTGGCTCAGCCTGCCCCCGCAGCCAGGGCCTGTCTTAAGTTCTGGGCCAGGAATCGTGTGCCCAGTTTCTTGGCCGCCCTCCACTCCCACCTCATCTTCCAGGGATTCCCAGGCTCAGTGAACAGGTCCTGGGAAAACTTGTGGAAGACCAGGAGTGGGCTTTCTGCACTCCCCTCATCCCTAGGGAGTAAGTCGCTAACCCTGGGGAAGTCCCACCCAATCACGATTGGATATGGGATCCTTGGAACCACCCCCACTGCCACCCTTGTGAAGCTCCCCTGGATTTCTATCTGCACAGGGATGACAGGGTGATAGCTGATGTCTTCATGCACGCAAGATATCCTTGTGTGCTTGGCACAGGACAACTGGCCCTGCCCTATCAGCTGCCCTGAGACCAACATGAAGGAACTCCCGGAGTCCACCAATGTCATGGTTTCTATGCTGCTCATTTTAACGGGCCAGGTGTACTGATGGGGTGGGGGCTGTTGCTACACCTACCAGGTTGATCAGGCCACAGGGGGCTCTCAGGTGCCCAAGGTCACACAGCATGGGTTCTTCCACAGTCAGACATTGTGCCGCTATATGCCCTAGCTCCCCACATGTGTAGCATCAATACCTGGTGCAGGGCACACCCGTATTTCTTGGGCTACTGGGTCTTACCCCCTGGCCTTCCTTCCCCCAGTCCCCAAAGTCCCTTCATGGTCTCTGGGTGCTCTTCCATCTCCTTCCTCCCCTGCCAAGTTCTATTCGAGGTTTCGGGGACGTGGGCCCTTGGAGTGGGGCAGCTCTCTTACTCCTCCAGATTTCTTCCCCCAGGGGTCGTGAGAGACCTTTAGCCGTTAATTGTCTCTCTACGAAGGCTACATCTCATCATATGAAAAGGGATCATTCTGGCTGACCCATACTCACAGGTTGGGTGGTAGGCCCCTCCTGCGGTCGAGGACAATGATTTCCATGATCTTCTCTGGGCTGTGGGTCTCAGGCCACAACCACTTTTGGGCCACATGGATCAAGTGACCTTGGTGCTTGGCCCTCCCAGTACCTCCACTTGTGGAACCTCTGGGCTCTGACTGCAGTTGTCACTCCAGACCCAGCTAAGATCTCTGCCTTCAGTTGGGGGTACTCAGCAGCTGCCTCTTTAGGCTTGTCGAAATAGGCCTTTTGGGCCTCACCACACAGAAACAGAGCCAGGATGCTGGCCCACAGGGCTTGAGGCCAGCCTTCCCTCAGGGCCGTCCTCTGAAAGGCCAGCAGGTACGCCTCCACATTGTCCTCCCCTGTCATCTCCTGGAGGTAACTACAGGCCTGCAGATACTGAGTTCCATCTTGGCCATGCACTTGGGTGGTCAGAGCCTTCAGCTACATTATCACTCCTGCAGATGGCTTGGTCCTAAGCAGCTGGGCTCATCAGCAGCTGGTTAGTTTCGTGGTGGCCATCTGAACCCTGGTAGCTTCCTGCTGCACTGTGGTGGTTTGTATGAATGCCTTCACCATGTCCTCCATCTTGTTTTTCTACCCTTCTTGCCAGGGCAGCTTAGCCTGCCCTAGGTGGGTCAACTGCAAAGTCTCAAGGCAATGTATCGATCCCACTCTTAACATCACATGTGGTAGGGTTGGTCCCCATTCCTGGGTCCCAGACCACTTGTCAATCCACTATCCCACAGGGTAGGTATTGCGGACCAGGCCCCACCTACCCTTGATGGGATTGAGCTTCTGTTCTCCAGCTAAAACAGTGGGGCAGATGCCCCTTGGTCAGCCAGGGCTGGGCAACCAGTCCTCCCTAGCTACCAGCTGGAGTCTCAGGCTACTTGGGGAAAGGAACCCAAATGCTCCCTGTCAGAGCCCCTCACCTTCCCCTGTGGTCTCTAGCAATGCTGGTATTGTCTTTCTCAGCTTCTCTCACTCTCTTTAGTGATTACAAGTTCCTTTCCCTACAGGAAAGGCTTTTAAAACAGTCCCATTACAGCCTCAAATGAAATCAGATGGCCCTTACATGATTTATAGCAACCCTGCCCTGGATAATTCCAGGTTAGCTGTTCCTGGCTGCCCTGAATTAGGCTGTGGTTAATTAGGAGAGAGTTTTCTGCTTTTTTTAGAGTTGCTTCTCTCCCCTTCTTATCTAGCCCTCCAGTCTGACCTCATCTATCTATCTCTCTATCTTCTTAGTAAATATCACTGATGAGCTGACTACTTGCTTTGGCATGGGGCCTGTACCTCATGTTACTGTTAGAACTAGCTGAAAAAAGGACATTTTTGGTGATTTCCCTTCCCTCCCCAGTTACTACCATTCATTCCCTTGCCTGGCTATGCCTCTCTAACCCTTGCTAAGATATGACAGTCAAAAGAAGCAGCCTCTCACTTGACTGAGCAGCCAGTTTCAATCTCTATGACCACCTATCTTATTAAAGAGCCAGCTGCTTTTCTAGCAGAGTCACTTTAAGCTAGGACATTTGCCAAGGTGTAGCTTTTGCCACCCTCATGTTTTGCTTCCTAGATTGCTATTGGGGGGCCATTAGCAGTGGGATGCAGCCCAGACAGAGATGGTGCTCTGCATAGGGAGAAAGTTAAACAAACAGGACTTGCTACTGGCCATTCCTTCCTCTGGGGCACAGGGCACCAGAGGCTCAGAAAAAAAATAGCCAGTTGCCACCTTTACATCTAGTTTGGAACCTATCAGTTTCCTGGGTTTCTTATTTCATCTTCCCAACAGATTATGTCCTGATTGGCAATGCTCCAGGCTTCAGGGAAACATGGCACATAATCTCTCTAATTTAGGGATTCTAAGTGAGGGGATTCTAGGCTTATCAGGTAGTCGAGTTGACTACTTGCATCCCCCCTCTCCTTGCTGCCCCTGTTTCAGAGGCAGCAAGGGGTGGTGGGGAGAAGCAGGAGCCGGTGCTGGAGAGAGCCAGCTTAAAAGCAGAGCCCTCTAGCACATCTCTGCAGTGCTGCCTGCTCCCCCCCTTGCTGCTGCCTCAATCAGAGGCAGTAGCGTGGGGGGTGAGGCACCAGGGGAGAATGCCACTAAGCAGCCTCTGCCTGAGGTGGGCCAAGGCTTGCTGTGGACAGAGGCTGCTCCGGCAGCAGCCCCTGTCCACAGGGGTCCCAACTCCCCTCTGGGACCCCCCCATGGATGGGGGTCTGCTGCCAGCTGGGCAGGCAGCCCGGCTCAGTCCTTTTTTATGCTGGGACCAAACCCCAAAAGGCAGCAGAAGCTGGACAGTCTCCCCTCCTTCCCCCTCCTCCTACTACATTTTAAATTGCAAAGCCACAGCGGGGTTTGGTCCTGGATCCAGTGTGAGCAGGGACTAAGCCGGGCTGCCTGCCTGCCCAGCTCCTACCACATTAAGGCAGGCAGCCTGGCTCAGTCCCTGCTCGCACCGGGTTCTGGACCAAACCACACTGTAGCTCTGCAATTTAAAATGCAGTAGGAGCCAGGGGAAACTGCCTGGCTCCTACTGCCTTTTAAATTGCAGAGCCACAGCAGGGTTTGGTCGTGGCATGAGCCAGGAGTGAGCCAGCTGCCTTCCCCTATCGACTAACAAGTAGTCAATAAAAATTCTGTAGACTACTCGATTAGTAAATTAACCTAATTTTAACACCCCTACTCTAATTAGGATATTTAGGTCTATATTTTCAAAAGTTATAAACAATTTTGGGATGCCCAACTTGAGACACATTAAAGAGACCTAATTTTTCACAGGATGGGTTGTCAAGGGTTTTTGAAAACCCCTGCTGAAGGTGTCTGAAGCTGCCAAAATTGAGGCAACTGAAATTTGGAAACCATAGGCCTTGTTGTTTCAGCTTATAACTTGAAAAGCACCTATATATTCTATCATTCATCTCCATGGAAATGCTTTTATTATTATGTGCATTGTGGTAGTACCTAAGAGCCCAGTCAAAGACTAGGCCCTTGCTTTCCTAGGTGCTGTACAAACACAGGACAAAAAAGGGTCTTTGCCCCAAAATAGCTTTTATATTGACTAAACAATATAATAATATTTTCACAGCTGCATTACATACAGCATAAAATATTGTGCAACTCTAAAAAGCATGCTCTCCCTTCTTTATTTTTCAGATTTCCCATATCCTTTTTCTTGGATAACTGGATACCTGGCTATGCTTGTTGGAGCTGGCATGACCTTTGTTGTTCAAAGCAGCTCTGTCTTCACATCTGCTATTACACCACTGGTTGGTAAGTTCTTTGGTCTTTTATTTTTAAAGCCTCCTATATTGTATTTTTTAGTCCAAATATTCAGTCCTATTTTCTTTTTCTAGGTATTGGTGTTATAAGCATCGAACGTGCTTACCCTCTTACATTAGGGTCTAACATTGGTACGACCACGACTGCTATACTTGCCGCTTTAGCAAGTCCAGGCAGTACATTAAAATATTCATTACAGGTTAGTATAAATCATGCTTATTATTATTTACAGACTGAGGAATTTTGCCAGAGTACATTAAGGAATAAGGAGGATTTAGGGTGAATGATTCTTGTATACAAATATCCCATATGTCCTTTCAAACCTGAGGTTTTCAGGTTATTAAGGGTCACTCATCAATCTCAGGGTATGTCTACACTACCACCCTAGTTCGAACTAGGGTGGTTAATGTAGGCATTCGAAGTTGCAAATGAAGCCCGGGATTTAAATATCCCGGGCTTCATTTGCATCTTGCCGGCGGGCGCCATTTTTAAATGCCCTTAGGTCGAACTCCGTGTCCGCGGCTACACGTGGCACGGAGTAGGTAGTTCAAATTAGTATCTCTAATTTGAACTACCGTTACTCCTCGTGGAACGAGGTGTACTGGTAGTTCGAATTAGAGATCCTAATTCGAACTACCGTTACTCCTCGTGGAACGAGGTGTACCGGTAGTTCGAATTAGAGAACCTAATTCGAACTACTTACTCCGTGCCGCGTGTAGCTGCGGGCACGGAGTTCGACCTAAGGGCATTTAAAAATGGCGCCCGCCCGGCAAGATGCAAATGAAGCCCGGGATATTTAAATCCCGGGCTTCATTTGCAACTTCGAATGCCTACATTAACCACCCTAGTTCGAACTAGGGTGGTAGTGTAGACATACCCTCAAATACTTAGGCGAGAGCAAAAAGATACATTACATGTTCACAGACTTCTGTTGTATAATGAAGACTTTGGCTTTCCTGAGATTGGCTTGATTTTGTTATAGGGTAAAATTTTCTGAAACAAGAGTCTTAAGTGAGGCTCAGAAGTCAGAATGTAGACACCTAACCTAATGATCTGTTTTAACACTGAACGTAAAGTAGCTCCCATTGACGCTAGTATTGGCTCAGCCCTTGTGAAAAGCAAGCTGCTGATTTTAGGAGCCTAGGTTAGGGAATCCATGTTTTAAAAATGCCCAGGTACATGGTGATGAATTTATGATCAAGGGGGAAAACAGTAATGAAGTCTTCTCTGTAACCAGCATCAATGCATTTCAATTGCTCTGATAAACTGAATGGTTAATTGGCATATATGTAAAACAGGGAAATAACTACAGTAGTCATTTTATTGCCTCTACACAAGATAAAGCAGGTGCAATCTCAAGCTGAGCTAAGTCCAGCTGAGCAGATCTTATGTTAAATAGTCATTTTATAACATCCTGTAAAAAACAAAACCATGTTTTTAAATGTTAGCTTTAATCAAGTAACAATTACAGAAGGGAAATGAGATAAGGGCAAGAGAACTACAGATTTGGCCAGCAGACACTGGGCTTATTTTGCTCAAGCTCCTTCTTGAGGCTTTAGAAAGCTGGTCATAGGGTTTGAAGCCAGAAGGGTCATAGGGTTTGAAGCCACCAGATCATCTAGGCCATGTCTACACTTAAACTGCTAAATCAGCTGTGTTGCTATAGCAGTGCAGCATAGACACATAGGTTGTGTCTAGACTACATGGCTCCGTCAACGGAGCCACGTAAAGTAGTTTACTCGACATAGTCAATGAAGTGGGGATTTAAATAATCCCCGCTTCATTAAAATAAAAGTGGCCGCCGCGCTGTGCCGACAATCAGCGGATCTGGCACAGCGCAGCAGTCTAGACGCGGCGCGGTCGACAAGGGAAGCCTTTGTTGACCGCTCCGGTAAACCTTGCTTCTGACTGATAATCTCTGAATTTATAACAGAAATTCTTATTACTGGATCCTACCTTGTACTTTATACAATTGAATTTCAGCCCACTTCTATCACTCCACTCTTCAAAATCTTCCTATATAATATCCAGATCCGCCTCTGTATTGCCAATACTTTCTTTGTATCAACTACAAATTTCATTAACACACTCCTACTTTTTGAGCCAGTCATTAATAAAAATATTAAATAGTATTGGCCCCAACTCCAATCCTTGAGGAACACAACTAGTAACCTCTCTGAAGTCTGACACTTTACCTTTCAGCACAACCCATTGCCATTTTCCCTTTAGACAGGGTCTTTCATTAATCTTTATTTTCTCTAACTTAACTAATAATTTTCCATGTAGTGCCAGGTCAGATGTTTTACTGAAATCCAAGTGTATTAGATCAGTTGCATTTCCTTCATCTAAACAATAAGTTCTCTTCGTAAAGAATTAAATCCTGTTAGTTAGGAACACTTTATTTTGGGTAAATCCATGTTGTGTTAACAGCCCTTTTTCCATTTGCCTCCAAGAATTTAATTATTCTTTCCTTCACAATTTGTTCTAAAGCCTTGCATACCATTTGGGTCAAACTAATAGCTCTGTAATTGTCTGGATCACTTGTTCTCCCTTTCTTAAATATCAGAACAATGCTAGCTATTCTCCAGTCATATGGATCTACTGCCAAATGAATCAAAATATTTTTTTCCACAAATGTTAAAATGGGACACTTCAATATTGTTGAGCCCCTCTTCCCCCAATGATATTCTGGAAAAAAAAGGACCTCAGTTTTATTAAGCCTTTTGATGCTGATGGAACCACATATTCCAACAGAATCTGGTTCTATCAGAGCTTGTTTGACCATCTGTGTGTTTCACTGAGCATGTGGATGTGCTGTCCACTGTACACTTTTAATGACCTGACCCCATACTCCTGTTGTAGGTTTCTTGGTTTCACCCAGAATTTTGCTAGTGTGAGAATAAGGAATCAGATTCTTAGACCAAGTAACTTAGTTGTCTTATTTGCTGCCTCATCAAAAACACACAGATGTCTGCATATTTTCTAAACATTAAACTGATTCATTATTATTAATTATGTAGTACGCAAAGTGTTCATAGTGCTTCCCAGAACACAGACAAAATCTTATAAACTAAATGTAATCCTAAGTGTGACAACAGAGTAAGAGGGGAGTAAGGGAAGGCAGAATGCAGATTATGAGGAAGATTGCAGGTTTATTGATATTTAGGATACAGTATTTAAAGGCACTCTAACTAACTGCTCAAAATGTTCTTGATTTCAGATTGCTTTGTGTCACTTTTTTTTCAATATTTCTGGAATTATTCTGTGGTACCCAATACCTTTCACCCGAGTACCAATCCGCCTTGCAAAGAGCTTGGGTAACATAACAGCCAAGTACAGATGGTTTGCTATTTTTTATCTGATCATTTGCTTCTTCCTGATCCCATTGGCTGTGTTTGGTTTGTCAGTAGCTGGCTGGCAGGTCCTCCTGGGCGTTTGTGGTCCCATCCTACTCGTGTTGATTGCAGTGAT
Source organism: Pelochelys cantorii (assembly GCA_032595735.1). NCBI lineage: Eukaryota > Metazoa > Chordata > Testudines > Trionychidae > Pelochelys > Pelochelys cantorii. The sequence continues at coordinate 35,182,768 of CM064331.1, forward strand.
TGTGATCAATGTTCTGCAGTCGAAACGGCCAAATATATTGCCTGCAAAGCTCCAAAACTGGGATTTCCTTCCCAGGTGGATGCACTCCTTGAGGCCATGGGATAATGTAGTAACTTCTGTACTCTCCTTTTGTGGGAGATACTTCTTCTGCAACAAGTGCTGCAAATGCTGCAAAGGCAACACCGAAGATGTTGTGATGAAAGACAAGCAGGGAAAGGCTATGGAAGTTTATGAGAACAGAGTTGAATTGTCGGATGAAGAAAATGGTATTAAAAAGACACAACTGGCAGGTGATTCTGAGAAAACCTTCTCTGACAACACAGCCTTCTAGTAGGGGATCATTCTGTAGTAGCAAAGATACAGTATAAGACAATCAATTTATTGAAAATCAGCTTGGGCAGTATACTGAGGAATAAATAAAAACTCAGGTTCTTGTATCCAGCAGTATACTACTCATCCAGGAATGCAGCAGAACAAATTTTACAGGGTTCCCAGAAAGTCTAAGATCAAGTAAAAAGCTAAGGCTGGACGTGAATTCAAGGCCAACAGTACCAAACAAATAAATGCTGATATACCGTCTGATTAACAGAAAGGCTCCAATGAGTTAAGAGACATATGGACTTTAAAAAAATCCACTCTGTAATGTGCAAAACATTCTTCCTGAATTTCAGGGATATTAAACCAAACTCAACTTATAAACCACAAAGTTTCTGGAAGAATAAAAAAAACCCCAGAAGAATGAAAATGTTTTCATATATTCATTTCCTGTAATGTTAGAAAGCTTGGTTGCTGTATTTTGTGACTTCTAGCTGAAGGCTAACATTTAAATATTTTAAATTACTGGTGCACTTACCTTTTGAAAGTGTGAATTGGTTATGGATTGGGTTCCTACTGAAGAGCTTGCAGGAAACTCTGCTAAACCACAAAATAGCCTTTCAAAATAGCAGAAAAGTTTGGTATTCAAGCAATAAAAGCAAGGAAATTTGAGATTCAGCCTTATGTCTACTGCAGGGTTTATGATAAGATCACACCTTTTAAAATAAGGCTGTTAACACCTACTGTAGAGAAAATGTGTGTTAACTGTACCACTCACAGCATGGCTTGTGTCTACTTAGTTGAAATCAGCCTAATGTCTGGAGTGAATTTATACCATCAGTATTATATGTGTGCATCTTAGGAATCCAAATCTCTAATAAAAACCCATAGGTAAAGTAATCATACAGCACATGCTGGGAAGCCCCTTGTCATCGCTCTGTGTTGGTGTTAATGTTTTAATAAGTGCCCATATAGACTAGTCCACATCACGGACTGACAAACTTCAGCATTTCAGACTGAGCCATTTCTGAGTACTTCAAACTCTTCAAAACATAGTGCACTTTTGTTGGCTTTATGCAATTTAAAAATGACCAAATCATGGGAGAGGTAGTGGGTGAGGACTGGAATGTATGAAAGTTGATAGTTGTGAGGGGTGTAAAACTATGCTAATTTTTAGTGTCTATAACTGAGTTATAGAAGAGACTTATAATGGAAATACTGACAAGACCCTTCAGTGTAGCATAGCTATTCATTGCTGCTAAAATAGATTTACTGCTGAACAAGTTTGCTATTGTCTTAATGTTATGTAATTTAATAGGCAGAACTCAGTTATAATGTAAATATGTACATTTTGGGGGTGAAAATAAGTTTAAATTAAGAACATAAGAACATAAGAACATAAGAATGGCCGTACTGGGTCAGACCAAAGGTCCATCTAGCCCAGTATCCTGTCTGCCGACAGTGGCCAGCACCAGGTGCCCCAGAGAGGGTGGACCGAAGACAATGATCAAGTGATTTGTCTCCTGCCATCCCTCTCCAGCCTCTGACAAACAGAGGCCAAGGACACCATTTTATCCCGCGGCTAATAGCCTTTTATGGACCTAACCTCCATGAAATTATCTAGCTTCTCTTTAAACTCTATTATAGTCCTAGCCTTCACAGCCTCCTCTGGCAAGGAGTTCCACAGGCTGACTACACGCTGTGTGAAGAAGAACTTTCTTTTATTAGTTTTAAACCTGCTACCCATTAATTTCATTTGGTGTCCTCTAGTTCTTCTATTTAGGGAACTAATAAATAACTTCTCTTTATCAGTCCTCTCCACACCACTCATGATTTTATATACCTCTATCATATCCGCCCTCAGTCTCCTCTTTTCTAAACTGAAAAGTCCCAGTCGCTTTAACCTCTCCTCATATGGGACCCATTCCAAACCCCTAATCATTTTAGTTGCCCTTTTCTGAACCCTTTCCAAGGCCAAAATATCTTTTTTGAGGTGAGGAGACCACATCTGTACACAGTATTCAAGATGTGGGCGTACCATAGTTTTATACAGGGGCAGTAAGATATTCTGGGTCTTATTTTTTATCCCTTTCTTAATAATTTCGAGCATCCTATTTGCCTTTTTGACTGCTGCTGCACACTGTGTGGAAGTTTTCAGAGAACTGTCCACGATAACTCCAAGATCTCTTTCCTGATTTGTCGTAGCCAAATTAGCCCCCATCATACTGTACGTATAGTTGGGGTTATTTTTCCTGATGTGCATTACTTTACACTTATCCACATTAAATTTCATTTGCCATTTTGTTGCCTAATCACTCAGTTTGGCGAGATCTTCTTGGAGTCCCTCACAGTCTGCTTCTGTCTTGACTATCCTAAACAGTTTGGTATCATCTGCAAACTTTACCACCTCACTGCTTACCCCTTTCTCCAGATCATTTATGAATAAGTTGAACAGGATTGGTCCTAGGACTGACCCTTGGGGGACACCACTAGTTACCCCTCTCCATTCTGAAAATTTACCATTTATTCCTACCCTTTGTTTCCTGTCTTTTAATCAGTTCTCAGTCCAAGAAAGGACCTTCCCTCTTATCCCATGACAATGTAATTTACACAAGAGCCTTTGGTGAGGGACCTTGTCAAAGGCTTTCTGAAAATCTAAGTATACTATATCTACTGGATCCCCCTTGTCCGCATGTTTGTTAACCCCTTCAAAGAACTCTAATAGATTAGTAAGACAGGATTTCCCTTTACAGAAACCATGTTGACTTTTGTCCAACAAATTATGTTCTTCTACATGCTTCACAATTTTATTCTTTACTATTGTTTTGACTAATTTGCCCGGTGCTTATAAGCTGTGTAAAGTCTCATTTTTCATATTATATTAAATTTTGTTCAGACTGAGTTTTTTATTTTTTCTGTTACTGAGAGCCAATGACAAGATGCTAAGTATGGTTTCAGTTTGTATCTGTTAGCCCAGATGGGATTTTCAAAAAGACTCACTGTAAGCCTAACTCTGTTCCACTTGATGTCAATAAGAGAGCTCAGAATTACAACCAACCATCCTTTTCAGCCTATTCCTCTTTCTGTTTACTTGATGTTAATGTTTGTTTAACTTCGTTGTTTTTGAACAACTCTTCTCATATGTACAAGATCTTTAGGCTGCCTCTCACATTTCTAATGTGCTCTCACATGGCTTTATATTGCTGATTTGCATTTCCTACTCTCAGCTTTTAGACTCATTAAATAATATCTGGATGTTCTTATGAAATGCTGTCATATTTTTCATTGACTAACTTTAAAATAGAAGTTTCTTGCTTCCCCTTATTCATTTAACAGGGTGGCTATTTGTTTTATAGTTTTCAATAAAGGTTTAAACAAGCCCTCTAACAAAACATCAGGGTAGGTTAGGAAAAGCAGTTGCTACAAAGGTACTGAAGGAATTATGTTTAGGCATATCAGGGCATGTCTACACAGCAGGACTTAACTCGAAATAAACTATACAAATTGAGCATATCAAATTGAGCTATTTAAATTGTTTAGCTTATTTTGAAATAGCTCATTTTGAGTTTTGGTGCTGTCTGCCCCGCACTTATTTCAAAATAGAGCACTCTTCCTCCAACTTCCCTTATTCCTTACAAAAGGAGGGTTTACAGGAGTCAGAGTAAGAAGTCCTCCAGCTTGATAGTATTTCGACATTATGTTGAAATAACTGCCAGCTGTGTAGACGCGGACTGTGTTATTTCGAAATAACACTAGTTATTTCAAAATAATTTTGCTGTGTAGACATAGCCTCAGTGCTCTAGGTTCCTTTGTTGCAACTATTCTCCTGCCCTACATTCAGTTCATGTTTATCCTTCTTCATTCTATATACTTTGGCTTACATTGTGCCTTAATCTTTAGGCTGGAATGAAAACAAATAAAAAATGAGAGCTCATGACATTCATCACTAGACTCTAATAATTGCTATTTACACTTAATTTATAGTTGTTCTAGTGTACAGCACTTTCATGAGTTATATTGTAAATGTCTTTATGTGATTGAATTGTTTACATTATGTATTTGAAAACTATGCAATGTTTATCTATAATGTAAAAAGGACATATATATATTTTGTAACATAGCTTTTAAAAATTATATTTGTAACTATGTATACTTCATACTGTGGAGGCAGGTTAGTGGTTCCATTGTTTAAGTTACATTGTGATTTGCTGCAGGAGGTGAGTCCTTAAAAAAATATTAAGAAGTAGCTAAATATCTTCATATTATTGTACAAGGGTGTTGAATTCTATTTTTCTATCCAGTTGTAAATTTTCTGTGAAGAGTAACTGTTGAGGCACAACGTTTTTAAAAATCATTTTAAAAAATTGTCCGAAAATAGAGAACCCTTTGGGATTCTGTACCATTGGTGGAATATATGAACAATATATGGCTTTGTACCCTGGCATGAATGTTCTTGCTCTACTAGAGTGCAGTGCTTTGATTAAAAAAATAAAGAGACGTTTAAAATATATACATTTCCTTAGATGTATTGATTGCTAATGGATAAATAGTTGTGAGTCAAAGAGCTCTACTTTGAAACAGCAAAGTGTAAAGAATATGAGGTTGTACATCAGCATAGGGACAACAAAGGAAATCTTAAGAGAAATATGCACCAACACAGATTTTCATAGAAGTGAACATGCTGCCTATGAGGCTTATAATAACATTCAAAGAAATCACAGACGCATGGACATGTAGGGCTGGAAGGAACCATGAGATATCATCTAGTCCAGCCCTCAGTGCTGAGACCACACCAAGTTAAGTCTAGAACATCCCTGACATATGCCTGTGCTATCTATTCTTAAAAACCTTCAGTGCTGGGGATTCCACAATCTCCTTTGGAAACAGGAGCTAAACTACTCCTGTTCTAGAGCTTAACTACTCTAAGAAAGTTTTTCCTAAGATCTAACCTAAATCTCCCTTGTTGTAGATTGAGCCTAGTACTTCTTGTACTATCAGTGGACCTGGAGAACAACTGAACCAGTATTCCCTGTAAGCTGTGTGCTAGTGCAGCTACTCAGGAGAGATTCTAATGCCACCCAGCTGATTAGCTCCGACAGCTAGGTTTTTTTTGTTTCTACTGATGGTGCACATTTGCATATGCCTTGGTGAATATAAAATTTTATTCTGCATGTGGACGGAAAAGATTTGAGGGAACATTGCTGATCGCCATCCACTTTATAATAGGCCTCAGAATATTGGATACTGTTATTTGATACCCCTCTCAGTTTTCTGTTCTCAGGAGTAAATAGGCCCAGTTCTTTTTAACATTTCCTCATGTCAGGTTTTCTAAACCTTATTATTTTTATTGCTTTCTGGACTCTCTCTAATTTGTCCACTTCTTTCTTGAAGTGTGTTGCCCAATTGCACCCAGTTCTCCAACTGAGGCCACTCCAATGTCAAGTAGAGTGGGACAATTACTTCCTCTGTCTTACATATGACACTCCTGTTAATACATCCCAGAACGATATTAGCTTTTTTTGCAACTGTAACACATTATTGACTCATATTCAATTTTTGATCCACTATCGGCCTCTGGTCCTTTTCCAACAGTGCTACCACCTGGCCAGTTATTCTCTGTTGTGGATGTGCATCTGATTTTTTCCTTCCTAAGTAAAGTACTTTACACTTGTCTTGTATGAGAATGGCATTTCCTGGCAAGTTTCTATGGGCTAGACATAGGCTACGCCTACACTGCGCATTGTTGCGCAAGAAGATATGCAAATAAGGCGCAGTGATGAATATCACTGTGCCTCATTTGCATACCTAATGAGCCGCCATTTTGCTGAAGGGGCTTTTGCGCAAGAAGGAGCTGTCTACACTGCTCCTCCTTGCACAAAAAACCCCTCTAACACAGGAGCCATTCTTCCTGAAAATAAGCAGCAGAACAGCTCTTGTGCAAGAGGGGGTTTTTGCACAAGAAGAAGCAGTGTAGACAGCTCCTTCTTGCGCAAAAGCCCCTTGTGCAAAAATGGTGGCTCATTAGGTATGCAAATGAGGTGCGGTGATATTCATCACTGCACCTCATTTGCATATCTTCTTGCACAACAATGCATAGTGCAGACGTAACCATAGTGAAAAGTAAAAATGAAAGCGCAAAGGGAAGACTTATCATAACAGTCTTGATGCTTTCTGGATTATTGTAACTAATCCCATAGTGTTAGGTCTCTGCTATCCTTTCCCCCCAAAGGGAGATATATGCCAAACAGAATGGTTATGTCTAGACTGGCATGATTTCCTGCAAATGCTTTTAACGGAAAAGTTTTTCCATTAAAAGCATTTGTGGAAAAGAGCATCTAGATTGGCACGGACGCTTTTCCGCAAAAGCACTTTTTGCGGAAAAGCATCTGTGCCAATCTAGACGCAGTTTTGCGCAAAAAGCCCCGATCGCCATTTTAACCATTGGGGCTTTTTTGTGCAAAACAAATCTGAGCTGTCTACACTGGCCCTTTTTCCCGAACGGGAGCGTCAAAGTATTTGAGCAAGAAGCACTGATTTCTTACATTAGAACATCAGTGCTTTTGCGCAAAATCAAGCGGCCAGTGTAGACAGCTGTCAAGTTTTTGCGCAAAAGCGGCTGCTTTTGCGGAAAAACTTGCCAGTCTAGACATAGCCAATGTGTTGGAGACACTGGCTTCTCTTTTCTCCAGCTAAGGACTAAATGATATGTGTCTATAATTGGGCATTGTGACTGGGCATTTGCCCTGTACTGGCCCTTTAAGGGCAAAAACCACAGCCCTGAGTGAGGGCTGAGAGTGCAGCCCCAGCTGAGGCAGTGCTGCTAATGAGGGCCCAGCTGGGGGCTATATAAAGAAGGACTCCTGCAGGGTGAGGGGGACCTTACTGCTGCTCTGGAGACAGAGCAGTAGGGACCTGACTGCTAGGGAAGCAGGAGGCTTCCTGGAGATAGAGTAGTGCTGGGGAAGGCAGGCAGGCAGGGCTGGGGAGGCTCTTGCTAACCAAGCTCCCAGGCTGCAAGGCCTGAAGCTATTGGGGCTGCAAGAGGCAACCATGGTAGGCAGGGGCAGTAGGTCCACACCCCTTTGCCAGTGATGAGTGGCCATTACAGACTACAGTTTGCCCCTGAGGCAGGGGCTAGGTGAAGACTGACAGTAGATCCCTGAGACAAGGTGGCTACAGGGGAACTGGGTGTTCCCTGGGAGAAGAACTGGGTGCTCCTTGGGAGGGGAGGACCCTGAATTGTGCAGTTGGATAAACAACACCCCCCCCCCCCCCGGAAGGGGGTGCAGAGAGACTGAAGAGGATGCCATGGTCAAAGAGAAACACAGGGAGACACCAGCTAGAGGGAGGTGTCCAGTCAGCCAAACAAGCTAATTCCCAGGATGGCTGGCTGGATGCCTCCCTCTAGCTGGAGGCACCATGGCGGTGAGTTGGCCCTGTGACAGGCATACATTTCTGTTTTGCTCTTTCAGATTGAATGGGGTATGTAGAAGTTAAAATGAAAAATCAAAGAAGAACATAGACATATTTAAGAGGATTAAGCATATGTAAATTACGGCATTCTATCAGATTAAAATACCAGCACAGCAACATTTCTTTTTTGAAAATGGATAAATGTGCAGTACCACATGAAGAACATTCCTTCAGAAATTAAAACAGACATCTCAGACACTTGGTTTACAATTTTTATCTTCTGTGAAAACAGAACTATTGAAGCTCAGTGTGCCATTGTCATGCCCTATACCTGACTCCCCATCCCTCATGAACTGAAGCGCAGCAGTGAAAGCCTGGATTATGACTGGAGAGGGGTGCTTTGTCAGGTCAGCAAGCATAACAATCTGGGCCTTTCTCTTTATTCAAAGTGTCCCTAATCACTGTTTGTGGTGTTTGCTGGAGTATTTGATGGTAACCCCTAGACCTGTCCTCCTGCTCTGGTCTGGGATAGGGATGTTAAGTTTAGTTTAATCAACTAATTGACTAGTTGATGGCTTTTCCATCAACTGATTGATTAGTCGGTAAGTGGGGAGCTGCAGTGGGGTTAGCTCCTGGTCCTGGCAGGCTCTTAATACATTTAAAAGGCTGGAGCATAGCAGAAAAGCCTGGCACAAGCTGGGACAGCTGATTCCTGGCTCGCAGCAGGTCCCCCCTGCTGTGCACCAGCCTTAAATGTAAAAATGCTAGAGCACTGCAGGGAGACCCAATGTGAGCTGGGAATCAGCTGTCCTGGATCATGCTGGGTCTCCTTTGCCACTGCGCTTCTGCTTTTTAAATGTATTAAGAGCCAGCAGTCTCTCAATACGTTTAAAAAGCCGAGGTGCAGCGTCTGGGACTGAGCACAAGCTGGGAATCAGTGGATTCCTGGCTCTTGCCCAGTCCTCACTACCGCCTGCCTTCCCTACCCCATCATGGAGATGGTGTTGGGGGGAACTAGCTTTTAAGATGGCTCCCCCAACACCAGCTCCTGCTTCCCCTCTTGCTGCCACTGATAGAGGCAGAAGGTGGGGGGGGGAGGAGTGACTAGTTGAGGGTCTAGTCGATTATCTGATAAACTTTTGCTTATCGGATAGTCAACTAGTCACTTACATCCCTAGTCTGGGAGAGGGAACTTGGGCTCTCCCTGTCTAACAAGTCCATGCCCTGGGCCCTGAAAGTGAAACAGCATGTACTGGCCTAAGTTTGGCCACGCTACTTGCTCACTTTGTTCTAGGCCATTTCTTATCACTGCTGCATCTCAGTCTGGGGCCCGAGTGCAATGCCTTAGTCTTTACTTACAAACCCATTTAGGGCTGGTGCCTTCTATCTGCTCAAATCCTAGCCTACAGTTCCTTCTCCCTCCTGGAGAGTATCTGGAGAGGTGGGGGAAGATTCACAGTCAGGTCCCCTGAGGACAGCTGTCCTCTCCTGTTGCTTCAGGGCAGTGCTCCCTCAATGCTCTTTCACCACCTGAGGCTGCTGACTCTCCCTTTATGTTGGTATTCTCCCAGGAGCATGCTCAGCAATGCTTGAGGAGGCCGGGCCTCCCTGGGCCAGTCCTATCTTTCTATGCTTTCACAGGAGCATGGGAACAGCACAAATTGAGGCCACAAGCAGGTGTGCCATGCAATGGAAAAGAAGCTTTTCTGGCTGATGGTGAAACAGAAAGTGAGTCAGTTGGCAGTGAAACAGACAGGATATCAACCCTTTGGACATAAGGCTCAGTTGACAGGAAGCCTGGCACATCATTCAGCATAACAAACACAATGAGAAACAAGACACTGTCCTTCTGGCCAGTAGTAACTGAAAGGTGGATCTTACCCAGCATTCTAGAGGAGTTCTAGCTATGTGACATCTCCAGTACTGACAAAACTGGGATCATTTAGTGGGATTTTCCCAACAGAGTCCTTGGCATGCTGAAAGAGGAGTGTGCAGGAAGGAAAGAAGCTATGTATTGCATCACATTGTGTATTATGCAAACATGAATGGGACAGAAAAATAGCCTTTTATGTTAACCAGAAAAAGCAGGACGCTTGCTGTTCCCTATGAACCACACAGAGCTGTCCATGGTCTACAAAAATCCAGCCAACATCTGGATGACAAATTTGTTGTTTGAAGAGTGGTTAAACAACTGGAGCAGGGAGCTGCAGCTACAAGACTGCCACATGTGCCTGTTTATTGAAAATTGAATATAAGAGCTGCCATACTGGATTAGATCAATTGTCCATCTAGCCCAGTATCTTGTCTTTCGACAGTGGCCAATGCCTGTTACTTCACAGGGAATGATTCCCAGTTATCCACTCCCAGGTTTTGACAGCTAGAGGTTGCATTCCTGACCATTCTGGTTAATAGCCACTGAGGGATCTATCCAGTATTAACTTAAATAATACTTATTTGAAACCCATGATAGTTTTGACCATCAGTTCATTCAGCTGATGTACAGTTGTCACACATCATGTTAATAATGCCCTCTGTCCTGACCCTTCTACCTGAGGCCACACACCTTACAGGAGTGCAGAGCCGGTCCCAGACCTTACCCAGGTGCCCAAGTCTATCAGCCCCCCTGTGAACAATGAACAGTAGAATCTGAGTTATGAATGCCTTTGGAAAGGAGGTTGTTCGTAATTCTGGAAAAAAAGTCAATTTTGCAGCTGAACAGTGACTTAATAGAGCTTTGAAAAGTTACTATGCTGAAGAAATATACTGTTTTGAACTGTCTTAATTTAAATTAAACAAGCACAAAGCCAATTTCCTTATCTTGTCAAATCTTTCCCTTATTTTTTTAGTAATTTACCTTTAGCACAATATTGTACAGTGTTTGCTATTTTTGTCTCTGCTGTCTGATTGCATAATTCTGGTTCCAAATGAGATGTGTGGTTGACTGGTCAGTTCATAACACTGGTGTTCATAACTTTGAGGTTCTACTGTAAATAAATATTTCCCTTTAATCTACCCTTTTTCTCTGCTTCACTGTACAACATTTGTCTCAATCCTTTCCCATCTGTCTCCTGCCTGGCTTCCTGCTTCAGTAATTAAAAATATGCATACAGTCAGTCACCTTATATACATACTGTAGTCACTTTCTAGATGAAAAAAAATTATATAGATAACATTATTTTCCTCACTATGGTATGGATGAAACTCCTGCCATATGATGAAGCCCATTTATTATACAGAACAGAAAGAGAAGTGACACCCTCATCAGAGACATGTAATACCTGCAAGAAAGGCTATGGTTTTGAAAAAGATCATTTACAAGCAGCCATGATCACTATGAAAAGAAACCACAAGGAAAAGTTAGTTAAATGTTTGAATTAGACTTGAAGTTTGGTTTGTTCTGTTTGCACAGCACCAAGCACATTGGGGTCCCAATATGGTAGTAAATAATAAGAAAGTGAAAATTCATGCCACTTTGGCTTCCTTGAGTTCAGAGGCCCTCGGGCAGGGTTTTTCAAACTTCAGGTCATCGTTTGTAAGAGGAAGCTGCTAGCTGATCGCGAGATGCTTTTTTTACCTGAATGTCCACAGTTATGACTGCTCTCAGCTCCCCGTGGCCATGGTACACCGTTCCCAGCCAATGGGAGCTGCAAGAAGCAGTGTGGGCCGGGCCACCACTTCCTGCAGCTCCCATTCTCCAGGAATGGAGAACTACGGTGGATGCGCGGATAAACAAAGCATCTTGTGGCCAGCCAGCCGCTTACCCCTAGAAACCTCAACCCAAAGTTTGAAAACCCTTGCCCTAGGAAGTTTGGGACAGAGAAGGGCAAGTTGGGGAAGATTTTTCAAAGGCACAAATGGTATCTGACACCCAGTTCTCATTGCAGGGAAGTGGGACTTATGTGCTTAAGGATATGTCTACACTGCAGAATTTTTTAGGAAAAATGGTCGTTTTTCTGAAAAAACTTCACTTATGTTCACACTGCAATCGTGTTCTTTCGAAGAAAAATCAAAAGAACAGAGGGGTTGTTCCAACATTGGTAATCCTCTTTCTATGAGGAAGAAGCCTTTTTTCCAAAAGAGCTCTTTTGCAAAAAGGTGCATGTGGATGGGGAAGAGGGAGTTCTTTCGAAAGAAGAGGAAAAAGCACAGGTGCCCTGGTGGCCACTCCGTCCATAGTAATCTCAGCTTAAATGTGAGATAGTGTCCATTCAGTGTGGATGCTCTCTTTCCAAAAAGCAGATCGCTTTTTCAATGCACTTTTGCCATGTAGATGCTCTCTTTCGGAAAAAGATTTTTCGGAAGATCTCTTCCGGAAAAGCTTCTTCCAAAAGAAGCCTGCAGTCTAGACATAACCTGCCATTTGAAAACATCCTCCCATTAACTTTAACTGTGCTTTGAGAATTTCTTAGCCCATGTGGAATTAGCAAATCACAAATACCTTTACCTTATTAGTAAATCATTTCTCTTTTATATGAGTTCTTTCTCTTCTTCCCTCCCACTCCATTTCTCTTCATCCCAATAAACCTTTTAGGGTAGTGGTCACCAATGAGTAGATCGGGATCTACTGGTAGATCTTGGAGCCTCTGACAGGTGATCCTGATGGGTTTGGCCAAGAGGCTATCAAGGGGCTGGCACTTCAGCTGCCCCTCCCCCTACTGCTGCATACCTCCTGCCCTTTGCCCCTGGGAGTCTCCTTCTTTCTGTGCAGGGCAGGGGAGGGAAAGGAGGGTGCTGATGTCCAAGTGCCCCCTCCCACTCTGTATCCTATCTCCACAGAACAGAGAGGGGGCACAACATGACTTGGGAGGGAGTTTGCTGGCTGCTTTCGGAAGTGGTGCAGGGCCAGGGCAGGGGTGAGCTGGCCTTAGCCCCACTGCACCACCACCCATGAGCCACCAGCAGTGCCCAGCTGGCACCCACACCCCAAACTCCTACTTCAGTCATGAACCCCCTCCTGCACTCCAAGCCCCTGCCTTAGTCCCGAGCACCCCTGCATCCAAACACCCTCTCAGAGCCTGCACCTAGAACTCCCTCCTTCATCCCAACTGCCTGCCCCAAGAGCAGCTCAGAGCCCCTCACACTCCAGATCCCTTAATCCAAGATCAGAGCCTGCACCCCAACCCTCTGCCCCAGCCTGATGAAAGTGAGTGAGGATGGGCAAGAGAGGGAGGATGGAGTGAGCAGGGGCAGAGCCTCGGAGAAGGGGCAAGAAGGAGTCAGGGCAGGGTATTTGGGTTTGAGGTAGATCTTGGATTGCACTTCAGTTCAAAAAGTGATCTTGTGCTCAAAAAGGTTGGAGACCCCTGTTTTAGGGGCACCCTGTGCCCTCTCTCATGCCATTATGCTGCTTGTGTTGACTTGACTTCGGAATTCATAGGTAATGCTTGTCTGTGGCATAGTTAGCTCCGGTATCTGAAAGACAAGATTGTCATTTTCTTTTCTGTGTACTTCTCCTTCAAAGGTAGAGAGGTTTCTTGTCCTCTTCAGGGGCAGCCATTTTGTGTCACTTCTGGGTAGAATGTTAGAGTGAGTGAGGCATTATGCTCTCTCTCTCTTGATGAAATGCATGGCTGTTTTACTTGGATTCCAGGAGCTACAGATCTGTAAATTAACATATTGCAGGTGCTAACTCCATTTTCAGCTCCCTTTTGGCAGCCTGTGTGAAGCCCTCTGAAATGAGAGGCAAAAATGAATTGAAGCAGCCCCAGAAACTATCAATCATAATTAATTGCTGTTTAAACAATCCACTTTTTCCAGTAGTTTTCATTCAACAAGATCTCTCCAGGCTTAGAATAGCACATAATCAAGCACCTCAGATTCCAGGTGTGTTGATTGACAGAGAATGCTGGGATTTTTTAAAGTGACCACTTGTACTTTTGGGCCTTACCAACCTGCGTTATCGTTCATCGTACCCAAGCATCTATTATTAATAATTTTAGTCAAGATAGAATATCCACAGTAGAGCTACTGTGAAAATCCACAGCAACTCAAAGTAGCTTTCTATTAAACATTTCTTTGATATTGCCACAGTATTTGGTTATTGTATGTAACAAAATCACGGCGTGCTCACTCACAGGATTTAGATGATCCTTACTGGGAAAAGAGGCATGCACCCCAGATCAAGTCCCAGCAGATCTTTTCCCCCAAAATTATTGTCACAAATGAAACTTCTAAAGCCCAAGTCTCCCCTCATTTCAGCCACTGTAGCACCCGTGAAAATCAATGGGAGGCAGCATGCGTGCATATCAGAAGACAGAATTAAGTCACGAGTGGATAAACTACCCCCAATTCAAATTCCTCTACTAGGAATAGTAAAAATCATTGCAATTAAATGGTTGTAAAAGAGGCCAATGTGACCTTTGTTCCGTTGCCAGTGAAAGCCGAATTGCATAATAACATAATAATCACATTCCCAGTGTCATCAACAAATTAAAGTGGTGAGTCCTACTGTAAATGCGGCCATGAACTACAATAATCTTTCTGTTTAGTAGACAAAAGGAACCCTCATAAAATCAGAGCTTCTAAGGCCACTTGCTGAGCTGCGATGTACAAACAGCAACATTTCCCTCTCAGGGGATGTCAGCACAGCAGAATGTACCCATATCTCACTCCTCTGCAGGCAGATCTGTGCTTGCCAAGCATGTGTCTGAGTATCCACGCTGGGAATTACAGATGATCACACCTGCTGCTGCAAACCCTAGTGCTGCAGGTACATGGACTTGATCCAGGGGGGTGTATCCCAGGGCTCTTAGCACTTCACTAGTTTGAGTTACCCTGTCATTTGGTTTGCAGTGTATTGCAGAGAATTTGTCTGTCCCTCCTAGACAGGGCCAGATTTACTCTTCTGTGGGCCCAGGGTTATTAGATTTTGTGGAGCCCATCTATACAAGTCTTTTCCCTAATTTAAAACAAAATTATCAGTATTATGGCACTGAGGTTATTAATACTAGACTAAACTTTCCTTTCCATCTGTGGTTACATTTCAGTCTTAAAATATGTAGACTATAGTTAAACAGCATACTTCTTACCTTAGAACAACTGTTATATTAGTTTCTTTCTGCGAGGGAGTTTGGGTGAAGGAGGAGGTTCTGACCTGGGACAGGGGTTGGGGTCCACAAGTGGGGTGTGAGGTGTAGGTGCTTACCACAGGTGGCTCCTGGCTGGCAGAGCAGCGGGGGTCAGGCAGGCTGTTTGCATGCCATGGACCCATGCCACTCCCGGAAGCAGCTGGCTGCTGGGATGTCTCTGCATGCCCCTGGAGGGTGGTGGGCATCATGTTTCCATGCGCTGCCCATGCCTGCAAGTGCCGTCCCCACAACTGCCATTGGCCGGGAATGGTGGTGGGGAGCTATGGGGATGGTGGTGTGGGTGGGGGCAGCATACAGAGCTGCCTCCTCCCCTGTCAGAGGCCACAGAGATGTGCCAGAAGCCAGCTGCTTCTGGGATGGGCATGAGGCCACAGCATTCAGGCAACATGCCTGAGCCCTGCTGCACCACTGGACTTTTAGTGGCCCTGTGATTTACTTTTGCAGGGTCCTGCTTAGCCTGGGGCCCTGGACTGCATATCCTAAAATCCCTGTATTAATCCAGCCCTGCTCTGGGCCTTTTTGTGGAGGTGTTCTTAATCCACCAGCACAACCAGCTGGGCCATTGGTGGCTCTGTACACTCCTTGCTTCTGTCTATTCCAGCCAGGGCCATGTCATGGGCCCAGCGCTGTTTGTGAATTGCTGTTGGAGCAGGGTACAGCTAGAGGTTCTGAGAGAAGTTGGATGACATTACAGCTGCAGTTTCACCCCTCAGACGGTAGCGGTAGATCGCAGAGGACAGTTCATTCATGGCAGACTAGAGATGCCAGATGCATATTGCAATCACTGTGCATTCCTGACATGTAAACCAGCACTTCAGGTACAGGAGCACTAGCACAGCATGGTGGAAGCACATCATCATGTGGACCTAGGATGATTAGCAGTGACTCCAGAACTCCCACAAGAAGCATCAGATCTTCATAGAACTTGTGTGGGAAGCTCGCCAAACCATTCAGTGCCAAGACACACAATGGAGGGAGGCCTTCATACTACCCCAGAAGCAGGTTACTATTGCCATCTGGATGCTGGCTCCCAAACTGCTATTGTTCCATATCTCGCTAGTTGGGAGTTGGGATGGCAAGTCAACCTTTGGGGCTGTGGTAATGGATTAATTGTGAGGCAATTAATACTGTGGTGAAAATTGCTAATGTATCTGGGAAAATATCCAGCTTCCCCAGGGCTGGAGCTGGCATTAGCTAAAGTTAGGGATGATAAGGCAGCTGCTGAAGGCAGTGTGGTGGTCACAACACTACTGAAGTTTGACCCAGACACCCTTCCATACGGACCAGAATTTCTCCCCACGCCCAACAAGAAGTGTCTCAATTAACACCACTGCTGTTTGCGACCTGGAAATAATTAGAGAGTGCTGCCTGCCAGAACCTCCCTGGGGGAAGGTAGGCCTGATGCAAGACTCCTAGTGTGAGGTGCCTCCCAGGGCTTGCCCATTGCTGCTGCATAAGACTGTTGGAGGTGGTGCCCTGCCCGAAGGGAGAAAGAGCCAAATAAACACCATTTTTCTTTTGCACCTGAATGGTTTGCTGCAAACCCAGGCATGACACTGCTACACGCACTGAAATAGAAACACCCTGTATCTGGCCCTAACAACATCGATACAAAATCATATATTAATTTATAGAACAGATATTTTTTCCCCATCCTTCAAAGATCCTGATAAAAAGTGGATAACCAGTGGCCCTGATATAATTGTTTCATATCATATTGGTCCCGATACTTGCACAATGCATTGGACCAAATTCCACTCACTCTCACTAGTGCCAGCCCAGCCAGTAGGTTTATGACTTCACGCTGGTTTTTCCTTGACATTCTGTGGCGCTGAATCATCAGATTTTCTGAAAAATAATCTTATCCAACTAATGAGCAGTTAATGAAGAGCAAATAATTCATGAGAATCATGAGGCATGTGCCGAAGGATACACTGAAATGACTATTTTGTGCTGCATGGGGAGAGCGTTTCCTTTCCAGAACAACTGCGACACAAAAAAGGGGAACACAAGACAGGTAGGAGTCATGCACTCATTCATTTCCAGTTGATTTATTTGGGTCCTGTGGAAATGTCTGACAGTGTGTCTACACTATAGAGTTTTGTTGGAAAAATGGCCGTTTTTCTGACACAACTTGAGGAACATCCACACTGCAGTTGCGTTCTTCTGCAAGACAATCAAAAGAACAGAGCGGTTTTTCCAGCATTGGTAATCCTCATTCTACAAGGAAGAAGCCTTTCTGCAAAAGCGCTCTTTCGCAAAAAGGTGTGTGTAGACAGGGAAGAGGGAGTTCTTTCCAAAGATGAGGAAAGAGGAAAATGCACAGGTGCCCTGGTGGTCATTCCAGTCATAGCAATCACAGCTTTCAGTCTGGATGCTCTCTTTCCAAAAAGCAGATCATTTTTTCGATGCACTTCTGCAGTGTGGACGCTGTCTTTCAGAAGAAGTTTTTTTGGAAGATCTCTTCTGAAAAAAGCTTCTTCCAAAAGAAGCCTGTAGTCTAGACGTAGCCTGAGTGGTAGCTCTGTAGGATGTCTGACCTTCCACACTCATGTTCTAAGGATTTTCATTGAATCTTAGCAGTATCTGTCCCATGTACTATTATTATTTACTATAATTTACTATTATTATCACAGAATATAAGGGAGGCTGGGCAGTGGAATTCCTTCTCTGTATATATTGCATCTTAGTCCAAGCCCACTGTCAATCAATAGAAAGATTCCCAGCAATTACAATAGGTTTTGGAAGATGACACCTAGGGAGGCCCATTCTGGTGACAAAAACTGGAACGCCCTGACTGTTGTTATGAGAATCCAGAGGAGATTGCTAAGTGTCCCCTTTTTTGCAACCAGCTACAGCACCTCACACCGCAGGAATTAGAAAAAAGGTGTTGCTTGGGTTTTATGGGGCACATTTTCAGAGGTGTGTTTGTATCTGAGTTTGGCACAACACGTTTGTGAGATGTGAACAAGCAATCTTGGGCAACACTTGTCCAGCTCACACAAGTCGTGGTGCTTTAAGAACATAAGAATGGCCATACTGGGTCAGGGTCAAGGTCTGTCTAGCCCAGTATCCTGTCTGCCGACAGTGGCCAATACCAGATTCCCCAGAGGGAGGGAACACAACAGGTAATAATCATGTGATCCCTCTCCTGTCATCCATTTCCAGACAAACAGAGTCTAGGGACACCATTCCTACCCATTCTGGGTAATAGCCATTGATGGACCTAACATCCATGAATCTATCTAGCTCTTTTTTTAACCCTGTTAAAGTCCTAGTCTTCACAACATCCTCTGGCAAGGAGTTCCACAGGTTGACTGTGCGCTGAGTGGAAAAAAAACCTTCCTTTTGTTTGTTTAAACCTGCTGCCTATTAATTTCATTTCATAACCCGCTAGTTCTTATAGTGTGGGAATAAGTAAATAACTTTAACTTATTCACTTTCTCCACACCAGTTATGATTTTATAGACCTCTATCATATCCCCTCTTAGTCTCCTCTTTCCTAAGCTGAAAAGTCCAAGTCTTTTTAATCTCTTTGCATGTGGAACCCTTTCCAAACAGCTAATCATTTTTGTTGCCCTTTTCTGAACCTTTTCCAGTGCCAATATAGCTTTTTTGAGATGAGGTGACCACATCTGTATGCTATATTCCAGATGTGGGCATACTATGGTTTTTATATAGAAGCAATAAGATATTCTCTGTCTTATTCTCCATCCCTTTTTTAATGATTCCTAACATTCTATTTGCTTTTTTGACTGCTGTTGCACACTGAGTGGATGTTTTCAGAGAACTGTCCACAATGATTCCAAGATCTCTCTCTTGAGTAGTTGTAGCTAAATTAGTCCCCATCATATTGTATGTGTAGTTGGGATAAGTTTTTCCAATGTGCATTACTTTACATTTATCAACATTAAATTTCATTTGCCATTTTGTTGCCCAATCACTTAGTTTGGTGAGATCTTTTTGAAGCTCTTCAGTCTGCTTTGGTCTTAACTATCTTGGGTAGTTTGGTATCATCTGCAAATGTTGTCGCTTTACTGTTTACCCCTTTCTCCAGATCATTTATAAATAAGTTGAATAGAATTGGTCCCAGGACAGATCCTTGGGAGACCCTCTAGTTACCTCTCTCCATTCAGAAAACTTACTATTTATTCCTACCCTATGTTTCCTGTCTTTTAACCAGTTATCAGTGCATGAAAGGACAGTCCCTCTTATCCCATGACAACTTACTTTACTTAAGAGCCTTTGGTGAGGGACCTTGTCAAAGGCTTTCTGGAAATATAAGTATAATATACCCACTAGATCCTCCTTCTCCACATGTTTGTTGACCCCCTTAAAGAATGCTAGTAGATTAGTAAGGCATGATTTCCCTTTACAGAAACCATATTGACTACCCTCAACAAATTATGTTAATCTATGTGTCTGACAATTTTATTCATTACTATAGTTTCAACTAATTTGGCTGGTACTGACATTAGACTTACCAGTCTGTAATTGCTAGGATCATCTCTAGAGCCCTTTTAAAATATTGGTGTCACATTAGCTATCCACCAGTATTAGGTACGGAGGCTGATTTAAAAGGTAGGTTATAAGTCACAGTTATTAGTTCTGCAATTTTCCATTTGAGTTCTTTCAGAACTCTTGGGTTGAATGCCATCTGGTCTTGGTAACTTGTTCTAAAACCTCCTCTGACACCTCTATCTGGGACAATTCCTCAGATTTGTCACCTAAAAAGAATGGCTCCCCAATATCCTCAGCCGTGGAGACTGAAGCAAAGAATTCATTTAGTTTCCCCACAATGACTTGATCATCTTTGAGTGATCCTTTAGCATCTAGATTATCCAAGGGCCCCACTGGTTGTTTAGCAGGCTTCCTGCTTCTGATGTACCAAAAAAAAACATTTTACTATTACTTTTTGAGTTTTTG
The DNA here is from genome assembly GCA_032595735.1 of Pelochelys cantorii. NCBI lineage: Eukaryota > Metazoa > Chordata > Testudines > Trionychidae > Pelochelys > Pelochelys cantorii. Next base: position 35,202,510 of record CM064331.1, read on the forward strand.
GCTAGCTGTTCTTCAAACTCCTTTTTGGCTTTTCTTATTATATTTTTACACTTAATTTGACAAAATGTATGCTTCTTTTCTATTTTCCTCACTAGGATTTGACTTCCACTTTTTAAAAGATGTCTTTTTCTCTCGCACTGCTTCTTTTACTTGGTTGTTAAGCCACAGTGGCACTTTTTTGGTTCTCTTACTGTGTTTTTTAATTTGGGGTATACATTTAAGTTGGGCCTCAATTATGGTGTCTTTGAAAAGTTTCCATACAGTTTGCAGAGATATTACTTTTGTCACTGTACCTTTTAATTTCTGTTTAACTAACCTCTTCATTTTTCCGTAGTTCCCCTTTCTAAAATTAAATGCCACAGCGTTGGGCTGCTGAGGTGTTTCCCCCATCATAGGGATGTTAAATTTTATTACATTATGGTCACAATTTCAAGCGGTCCCAATATATTTACTCTTGGACAAGATCCTGCATTCCACTTAGGCCTAATTAAAGAATTGCCTCTTCCTTTGTGGGTCCCAGAACCAGGTGCTCCAAGAAGCAGGTCATTTAAGGTGTCAAGAAATTTTATCTCTGCATCCCATCCTGAGGTGATGTGTACCCAGTCAATATGGGGATGGTTGTAATCCCCCACTATTATTGAGCTTTTTATTTTGATAGCCTCTCTAATCTCCCTTAGCATTTCATAGTCACTATCACAGTCCTGATCAGGTGGTCGATAGTATATCCCTACTGCTATATTCTTATTATTGGAGCATGGAATTACTATCCATAGAGAGTCTTGTTACCCTGGGACGCAGTAACGAATGATTATGTAAATCCAATTAGGAGGACACGCCCTGACATATAAATAAAATGACAGATATCCCAGGTCCCAGAAGATTGAGATTGCCTGAGGCCGATTACTCGTGGCCGTATCTATCACCGGCGCGTGGATTTTCAAATAAAACTCCGAGTCAGTTTAGGGCCAAACCATATATTGAATTTGGAAAATGAACTGAACAGAATATGACAACTCTTTATGAACACAACCCTCCCTAACACCCTGAAGAGAAAGCAGATAGTGAAGACCCCTAAACATTAGGTATACATTACATTCAGCTGCATAGTACAGATAGGAGCTCACGACCTCTATGCCTTGGCTAATTAGAAGCCGTAGCAGAGGAACAGTGAGGAGTCCCTTGATGTTCTTCAGGATCTAGTCAGGTCTTTCGTCAGGTGGCGGGGAACAGTGGATTATGTCTCGTCGGCCTTCCGCACTCCAAGAGTAATCCGGTGGGATCAGTCTGAGGATCCTCCCAGGAATTCTCCACAGGAGTATCAAGCTGATGGATCCCGCTATTATATCCCTCACACACACCCACTCACACCCTGTGAGCTATGCTATTCACTCTCACCCCTCACACTCTCTCTCTTTCATCTATCATTCATACATGACAAGGGAGAGAGTCTCTACAGCACCCACACACACACACTGGAACCCGAACAAAAACTGGGGACCTGAACTAACGTTGCCAAGGGTATATAAACCCTTTTAGGTGGGAAAAGCCCCAGTGGTGCTGAGTGCACTGGCTTGCGGGTGGTGTGCATAGAATTCAAGCCGTGTGCAGCAGTCTTGAGCCGTGTGCAGCGGCCTGGAACGGGGTGCAAAAACCTTAGAACCGTGTGCACCTACCTCAAGAAAAAGGCGGGAAGCTCCTAACCGCTCACCCCCCCCCCCTCCAAGGGATAATATTGAACTATTAACTGAGTTTCATGCACACAACCCCTATTCAGTCACCTCAGGTTACAGTCTATGGAACTTTTTGGCTCATTTAAGATTTTTACTTCATTAGAGTATACATTTTCTTTCACGTATAGTGCCACTCCCCCACCAGCACGACCTGTTCTGTCCTTCTGATATATTTTGTACCCTGGTATGACTGTGTCCACGTGATTGTCCTCATTCCACCAAGTTTCTGTGATGCCTATTATATCAATATGCTCCTTTAAAATGAGGCACTCTAGTTCACCGTCTTATTATTTATTTGAACTGCAAAATATTCAGAATGATGTACCCTACCACTTTATTATCTTGAAATCAATTCTTCTTGACATAGGTGCAAAGTGTCTCAAGGGGCACATGACCAGGTTTCATCACCAAATTTGGTATGTTGGTTGGATCATTAACTTCCCTGGCTTGGGCCAGGCAATGACAGGGATTGTGATGTGAATGCTGATCCATGCCCTCCTTGAAATCAATTTCAGGCACATACTTAAAATTAAAACTCTCCTCTTGCCTTTCCCCCTGTTTTCCAGACGCAGCACTGCCAACTTAGCTATGATTTCATATATGATTTTCTAAACAAAAGGTTCATCTTCTTTACTTTTTCTTGAAGGTGCAAGTTCTTACCCTGACTCTAGCTTCCCCTCAAAGAGCCTGAGCCAACTTCCATTGAAGAGAATGGAAAGCTTCCCATTTACTCCCATGAGATTTGGAATGAGCCCTAAATTCACAGGAATCTCCTTGTTCCACTGCTTTGTCTAAGCTAGCTTTATGTGTTGACTTTAAACTTCCTGAAATGAGTTCACAGCAAAGAGAGAGAGTGTTTCCAGATAAACCTAGCACAAAAGAGCAAGGCCAGGACGCTGAAAGCATAATGGTTAAATAGAGATATAAGCCTTTTCTTTTTTACATATGACTATAGTTTCTGGTAGCCAGTCTGAATCTGTTTGACTGGAGCTGCAAGGAGCCTTTTTTTGTTCATTTCTAAGGTAGGAGTATTTTTGCTTTGAAGCAGACGTATTTGAGACTTTATTTATTTGGGGCTGCAGGAGACTTTGCTCTGGAAAACAGTAAGATAAGAATTCTAGAAGTCAAGTATATGTTGGGCTTTTTCTGTCTTGGTTTTATTGCCTGTTTTTTTCCAGGGTATGTTTCATAAAACACTATCTACAAATGAATATAACTAAATCCATCAAGTTTTATAGTCTGTCACTGAACGCCTTGGCTGTGTCTATACTGGCGCGATCTTGCGCCAGAGCTATGCAAATGAGGCTCAGCGTGGAATATTGCTGAGCCTCATTTGCATAACTAATGAGCCGCCATTTTTGCAGAAGAGGCTCTTGCACAAGACGGAGCTGTCTACACTGCCCCTTCTTGCGCAAGAAAAACCCTCTTGCGCAAAGCCGTTATGCTGATTATTTTCAGGCATAACAGCTTTGCGCAAGAGGGTTTTTCTTGTGCAAGAAGGGGCAGTGTAGACAGCTCTGTCTTGCGCAAGAGCCTCTTCCACAAAAATGGCAGCTCATTAGTTATGCAAATGAGGCTTGGTGATATTCCACACTGAGCCTCATTTGAATAGCTCTGGCGCAAGATTGTGCCAGTATAGACACAGCCTTTGTGAATGTCATGATGGTCACTAGAGCAAGATGCGTCACCTGCCCTTGTAAACCACATATGCTAAGAACTTATACCTTGATAGCAACTTCCATCTGAGGCTCTCCATGTATATACATTTGTTTTTGCCCTTCATATGAAGCTGTCATATTCTTTTTTGCCATACATCTCAACTTGCCAGGATTCAAAAGTGAGCTGCAGTATATGAAAAACACTCAACAGAAGGGCACAGAAAAAATTATGAGCCTAGGAAACTTACAAAGACATGGGATTCAGTTCTTTAGTGGAAATGACTTTGTGTTATCTCTGTTCCATGATTCTGTATTTCAGATAGAATAATTCACAATTACAAAAGAACGAGAGAATATCAGGGGTTTTTTTAACATGGGAAGGTTCAAGGAAGCTCCATCTGCTTGGTAATTCTGTGGCTGTATGAGTGAACTAATTGAGCACCTGCAGCTAAGGTAGTGGCGTCTCTCAAAATGAAGGGTGTTGTTCATGGAGATGGGGTGGAGATGTATTCCTCACCCATCCATCCTGTGCTAGCACCAGAGAAGTGAGCTGAAGGTCAAAAGCTAAATTCCATTTGTCACAGCATCCATGTGCTGCCTAGTTGAATCAATACTCACCTGCTTGCTCCATGCGCTCTCATGCTGCAAGTATGAGAGGGAGAAAGCTTAATGAGGAAACCCACAGCAAAGCTGTCCACAAATACTATGCTGACGCTGACACAGACTGATTCCTGAGCTCTGGGCTACATTGTAAACTTACACTGGTTTGTCTTTAGCTCTCCTTTACCCCCTCTTCAGCCTGTTCTCTGGGCTCAAGATTCTCCCCCCTCCACCCCAGGATAAGGACTCCACAACTCTCCTTGGGGGCTATATAGTGGGAACTTTCATTTGTGCTCTTTGATGTGCCCAGCCTGGGAATCCTAACCAATAGGCTGCCTGGCCCGCCCGCCGCCCCCCGAGCCAGCGGCAGGTCTAGGGGTGGGCAGGCAGGGTGGGTAGCGTGGCCACCTGACTGCTCAGCTGCTCAAGGTTTTTTTGGGTTTTGTTTTGTTTTTTGGCCAGATTGATTTGTATTGATTGCTCAGGAGTGAGGAGTGGGGAGGCTGGAAACATTTTCCACTCTGCTCAGCCAAATGGCTGCTCTGCTTTTTCTTTCCCAGGGCCTTTTCCTACATTTGCTGCCCTCTTACTCTTCTCTGGCATACTGACTCCCGGGCTCCTCTCTGCTTCCTCCCAGTGTCACCTTCAGGTTTCTTTATAGCTCTCCATTCCAGGCTCAAACGTCTCCTTGGGATAGGGCAACAGAAAGCAGCCTCCTACTTGGCTCTCCCATTTCCCAGCATGTTTGGCTTAAGCCACTAACTCTTTTTCACATGGTTTACTCATTGCCTCCACTTGGGAAAATGAACTGAGCCCCAGTACAGGTGATGCTTTAACCTTCTGGGGCAACCCTAAGGATCTGCATGTCTGGAAACAGCAATGGAAATGAAACCAGCCTCCTCAGTGACATCAAATAATAAATTAATATATTTTTAAAAGTATTGGGTGCATTCAGTCTTCTGCAGAACAAAATGGCTGGGGAGTGTAACTAAACATTTGTGTCCTTTGGGAACTAAAATGAAAGTAACTTTATTTTTGCAACTGCCGTCAAATCTCTGACCTCGTCTGTCAAAGTAAACACTGGTGTCCTGCTTCCCCAGTGCACTCCCGCTGCTTTGCAGGCCTCAGGCAGTACAAAGCAGCGCCAAAACTAGCTTGGCAGGATGCTGGAGGATCCTTAGTTGGTGCTGAACTGCTGTATGGTTCCTACATCCCCCACCCCTCCAGCTGCCAGTGATGGGGGCTTACCCAGGGCATCCCTATACTCCAACAACCCCCAGGGAAAGTAGGGACTGTGTGGGCCAGTGACCATCAGTGTAAATTGAGCCTGTTTTGGGTGAGTTAAGCAGAACACTTCTGAGCTGGAACTGAAGGTTGGGGCCTGAACGTTAATTTCTTATTTTTATGTTTGATCATTTACTCCAATGACCTGAGCTAAACCTTTCCCAAACATATTTTTCTACTAGAAAGTCCAGAGACCACTGTAAAACACCAGTGTTTTGGATACATTACAAATAAAACAAAGATGTGTGCTGAGAAATGACTATAACAAAGGATTTTACATGCTGGAGTACCATAGCATACTATGCATTTTATTACTTGACTGTTTTGTCTTGTGCAGCTTATGATATATTGGATTAAAGCAATAAAATGGGGTCTATAACCACAAGGATAATAACAATAAAAAATATTGTATTATGCTATGTGTAAACCTAGGTAGCAGGAGATACTGAGGTCAATTTAGTAACAAAACACAATATTTTTTTTGGTTTTGTAAATAATCGTAGTTACATTTCCAGGGGCGAAAAACTTCAAGAGCCACTAAATGATTTAAGAACAGTAGTCCCATTTTCAAAAGAGTCAATGAACACTTTTAAATCTGTTTAGATGCTGAAAGCTACAGTGTGTGAGTCCCACTGAGGTTTATGCATGAGTTAGGCACTGAGCTGCTTGGTGGTTTCAGGTCTCAGACAGTTTTGTGCACGCCCATGGCAAACATTTAGGTGTCTAGTTGTGGAAATCTGGTTGTCAAAGGAATTTAGGCACCTACAAGTTTAGTTGGCAATTGAGCAGTGTTTTGTGACTCTAGTGGTTTATAAATGTTGGACCCAGGTGCCTAAAGGGGCAGTTAGTTGCCTATGGGTATGTCAACATTCAGGCTATGTCTAGACTGCAGGCTTTTTTCAGAAGACTTTCTGGAAGAGATCTTCCAAAAAAACTTCTTCGAAAGAGAGCATCCACACTGCAAAAGCGCATTGAAAAAGTGATCTGCTTTTTCAAAAGATAGCATCCATTTAGTGTGGATGCTATCTCGCATTTAAGCTGTGATTATTACGGACGGAGTAGCCACCAGGGCACCTGTGCTTTTTCCTCTTTCCTCTTCTTTCAGAAGAACTCCCTCTTCCCCATCCACACATGCCTTTTTGCAAAAGAGCTCTTTTGGAAAAAGGCTTCTTCCTCATAGAAAAAGGTTTACCAATGTCAGAAAACCCCCTTTGGTCTTTCAGTTTTCCCCCTGAAATTATGCAATTGCAGGGTGGATGTAACTGGAGATTTTTTTTCGAAAAACAACCGTTTTTCCAAAAAAACTTTGCAGTGTAAACATACCCTCAGTATAAGCCCAGGGCTAGTGGGACTTGAATCAGCTAGCTCATATTAGGGAACCCTGGACTTGGGCATCTATAGTGAATTTTAATCCTAGGTTAAGGCTTTTCTAACCTGTACTTGAACCTAGGGCTCTGGCATCCACATAGCAATACGCTGCCCAGAGTCAAAGTAACCATAGCCTTGTCTCTAGGTCCTTACCCCTGAAATGTGGCTTCTCTAGCTCTACAATTGTGCTGCCCCATGGGAAAACATTACTGCCTGCTCTGCATGTTACTGGGAAGATGCTCGCGTTGCACAAGGGTTGATGGTTCAGTGGTGCTGGAACAATTATTAGGGGCAGATGCTGAGCTGTGCGGCTCCCCTCCTTACCCTTCATCACCCCAGGCTGGGGCCATAGCTGGGGGTGGCTGCAGAGTCCTGAGTGTGGGAATGATGATCAGAGCCCTGGGTTCAGAAGAGGAGCTCATGGGTGGCAGCAGGCCCCTGGCAGCCAGGAATCCAGGGCTTAGAGTGGAGCCTGTGGGACTGGTGGCCAGGACCCCCACTGGCAGTGGGGTCAGTGGCTGGCACCCTCTGGAGCTGGTATCTGGGACCCCAGGTGGCAGTGGGGCTCCTGGGCCCAGGTTGGTGTGTGGGGCACTACATCTGAAGGGTGGCCCACACCCCTACTTCCCATGCTTATGGATGGGTTTGCTCTCCCTTGCAAACCCAGGAGACTTTCTGACACTTGCAAAGGCAAAGGATGGTTCCATTTTCAATAGAGTAGATTGCAGAGAGAACTAAGAAGTTGTCACATGGAATTTTGTGAGGCTTCCAGCTGACTTCCAAAACCTAAGTCAATTGGGGCTGTATCCACACTGCTAAGAAAATAGGCCTTGGACCATGGGTCCCAGCTTAACTTGACTTGGACTCTGCAGCCCTGCATGGTCCTGGGATCCTGAGTCTGCACTCTGGGTTAGTGCAATTGCAGTGCAGACGTAAGGGGGAGTGAAGCTTGATCCTAGGCTCAAGCACGAGCTTACACTGCAGTGCGGACATATTCTACGTCCTCCTTGTGAATCTAGCTCCAAGGGTCATATTCAGCTATGGATTGTTAAAACACAACTGAGTATTACCCTGCTGTGAAAAACATCATAGAAATCTCCAGATAATCAGAGTGAAAATACAGACCGAAAATTTGCCCTTTGACTGCCATATACAAATATCTACAAATCTGGCCTTGGTTGAATATGGAAAAATTTTTTAAACATATCATTCCTTTGGTCAGCTTCAGCAGGCCAGATTAATGATTCATCAGGAAGACTATTAATACAGCCATGCAGACACATCAACATCTGTACCATTGGACAAAATTTGCCTGGGGTACATTTCAGTGTATTCACACACTCCTAGCATGTCATTAAGCTATTCCTATTAGAGATGATCACACTGATGATCATGTCTGTCATTTATAACTCCACACAGACCCAGATTCAATCTGTAAGGATGCTCTGACACTCAGGGAAAAAGTGTGTTCTTACCAGATTACATTTGGTAATTGCCATGCTAAAATCCACCCGAAGACAAAGCATATGCAAATTGTGGCATACTGAGGTAAAAACTGCAGTAGCTTGTCTCCACTAGACTAGCTATCTCAGTGTAAAACACACCTGTTTTGCAGTGAAGCTATAGAGACCAAACTTCCTATTCATACTTAAAAGACTGGAAATGGAAGATGGATAATGAGCCATTATTATTCTACTGCATCGCCCTCCCTGGGGACTTGGCCTTGCTAGGAAAAGAAATGTTTCTAATTCGTCTTAAATTAATCCATGTTACAATCCTAGTGAAGACAAAGCAGCTGTAATTGTAACTTGTGTTGGCTGGTGAAGGAAAACCCTATGGTTCCCTGTTTACCTTCCCATTGCCACAAATCTCAAACCAAATCCTAATGCTGCTTCTTACCTTGAGCAGGGTTCAAATCCCACAGCTGGTTGAAACAACTTCACTCAGTTCCCTGAGCTCATGTGCTGTAAACTGAATTGCAAGCCTCTTCCCGTTTGCATCTCTAGGGGTATGTCTAGACTGCATCCCTCTGTTGGCAGAGGGATGCAGATTAGGCAGGTCAACATTGCAAATGAAGCGGGCATTTAAATATCCCGTGCTTAATTTGCATAAAAATGGCGGCTGTTTTTGCCGACTCAGCACTTTGTCTGCAAAAAGAGGCAGTCTAGAGGGGGATCTGTTGAGAAAGAAAGCCTTTTTTGACAGATCCCTTATGCCTCCTGCAAGGAGGTTTACAGGATCTGTCGAAAAAGGCTTTCTTTCTTGACAGATCCCCCTCTAGACTGCCTCTTTTTGCAGACAAAGTGCTGAGTCAGCAAAAACGGCTGCCATTTTTATGCAAATTAAGCATGGGATATTTAAATCCCCGCTTCATTTGCAATGTCGACCTGCCTAATCTGCGTCCCTCTGCCGATAGAGGGATGCAGTCTCGACATACCCTAAGAGTACATCTTCACGATAGCAAGCGCATGTGTGATTGGCGCCCACGGTAGCATGGCTTGGGGTGTGAGCTGCCACACTGCAAAGCCATTGGCACTACATGACCACTTCTGGAGGCATATCCTATAGTTCTTTGTGCTGCCATAAAATGAGCCACTCTATGATTCTTTGCCCCTGAACAGTAGTACTTGTCTGGCCTTTGGAACATGGAGTGGGGGGAGAGGAGAATCATGGGAAGGGATCAGATGATTAGCTGTGCTCAAGTTGTTCAGCCTGAACCTTCACTGCAAAACAGGTGAGTTCCCAAGCAGATTAAAATGACAGCTGAGCTCCAGCCTCTACTACAGCCAGAGCAGCCTAGGTTTGAAACACTAGTTGATACAACACTTTCATTAACTCTGCAGTAGAGCCAGACCCTATCCAAAATACAGCAACTAAATGTCTTGGTTTGGATGTCCTAGGGCTGCATTTCATAACTCTAGCACAGCTCTAGATGTATAAAATCCAGCTCTGTCAGACAAAGCATTGAAGGAATTTGGCTATGTTTGCCAGTAAATGCAGTCAAACGACAGTTTATGCATATTTTGTCAGTTTTGTTATTTGGACATGCTTTTTCAATATAGACTCACATTTTGCACATTCAGATAATTGTGGGATTAACTAATGTAGGTATCTATGATGGAAGTTAGGTGCCTAAACATCTGTTTTTAACTCAGTCATTTATGCCCACACTTGGTTGCATGGGCTGTTGGTGCAGCTAGGGCTGAAGGAGCCAGGTCCCCAGCCCCACCTACAGACCCACCCCCTCTGATGAGGTCCCGTTCCCACCATAGGCAGGGAAGGAGGCGGGGCAGCACACCCCAGCCTCCCCAGTCCCAAGCACTAGGGAGAGCGGAGGCCATGCAGCTCTAGTCTCCCTGGTCCGGAGTACTGGGGAGGGAGGAAGCCATGTGGCTCCAGCCTCCCCAGCTCTGGAACACTAGGGAGGGACGATGGTACATGGCTCTAGCCTCCCAGCCCTGGAGCACAGGGAGGGCAGGTGCTGGGGGCAGGAACACTTTGCCCCCAGAACACTTACGGCAGGGCTGTGTCTAGACTGGCCAGTTTTTCCGCAAAAGCGGCTGCTTTTGCGCAAAAACTTGCCAGCTGTCTACATTGGCCGCTTGAATTTGCGCAAGAGCACTGACGTTCTAATGTAAGAAATCAGTGCTTCTGGCGCAAATACTTTGACGCTCCCGTTCGGGCAAAAGTCCTTTTGTGCAAAACCTTTTGCGCAAAAGGGCCAGTGTAGACAGCTCAGATTTGTTTTGCGCAAAAAAGCCCCGATGGCTAAAATGGCGATTGGGGCTTTCTTGCGCAAAAGCGCATCTAGATTGGCCACGGACGCTTTTGCGCAAAAAGTCCTTTTGCGCAAAAGTGTCCGTGCCAATCTAGACGCTCTCTTGCGCAAATACTTTTAACAGAAAACTTTTCCGTTAAAAGCATTTGCGCAAATTCGTGCCAGTCTAGACGTAGCCCAGGTGTTTTGGGGCGGAGTGTGGGCAAGGCCAAGCCTAGTGGTTTGGGCAGTCAGTGCCTTCCCCTGCCTAGGCTATCAGATACCCATGCTCAGCTGCAAAAATTGCAACTGCAATATGGAGACTGTTTTTTAACAAAACATATTCTTTAATATTACTCTAATGTTTGACAAGAGAGTCAAACACATCATAGTTGAATTATAATGATTAGTCTGGAAGACAGAAAAGGCTTAGTCTTGCTAGTAAGCTAAAATCTATCTCTCCTGCTAACTAGGCTTAAACATAGGATGGATAATAATTCATTAATTAATTAATAATTGATAATAATGGATAACAGCTTGATTTTATTGGCCTCATAATTATGCACCCTTATTTTTATTACTATAGTCCATTGAATGGTATGCTGTGTGAAGCATTTTTCAGCTCTAGTATCTATGCATGTACGTCATACATTGTCATAACTTGATCTTCTGACAGATGCAGATATTTATTACAGTAATTTCTGTGCACTTGCTTCTTGCTGCTCTGTTAGAGTTTAAATTTGCTCCAGACATAGCGGTGCAATAAAGTTTCAACTCTTTCCAGTGCAAACACTATTTGATAAAGTTACAAGAAAGGCCACATAAAACTATGGGTACGATAAAAGGACTGTTTATGCAGCTTTCCTGTTTGCTGGGTCTTTTCCTTCTCTTTCAAGCTGCCATTCTGGATTGACAGCGGGCCCCCTGTTCACCGCAGAGGAAACAGCGAGGAGCACTCGTAGCCTGGATGCTGCTGAGTGATGGCTGGGAAGGTGGAGGAGCGATAAAGGAAGTGGACATGAACAAACCAGTGACAAGATTGGGAAGAGGAAAGTGAGGACAAGAGCAGGGATAGAAGACAGACTGGAGAGTTCAGGTGCTTTGGCTAAACAATGAAGATAAAGTGATAAAAGAGCCAAATTTACAAAGGTGCAGACAGATAACTAGCAGGCTTTACAAAGTACCTTTACAGTGTCAGAACCTAGGTCCCACTAACAGGGTAGGCAAGTTAGGCATCTTACTGAAGTGCTTTTGAAAATCCTACTAGATTTACTAGGGGGGCTTAGGAGCAGTGCCTGATGCATAGGTAGGGTTGCCAGGTGTCCGGTTTTGAACTGGACAGTCCAGTATTTGAGCTTTCTGTTCAGGAAACAAATTGAGAAAATATAAATCTCTGGTATTTTCTAAATAAGATATAATGTAGATTGTGATGTAGTATCAAGTGTGTCCGGTATTTTTGTTGAAACCATAGGCACCTTGCCATTAAGGGGAATTCGTAATCCAAGGTAGTTGTTGGCTCCCCATCCGGGGAGAGACAGGTGTCTGATAAAGGAATTCACAGAAGCCAGCACACTTAATGGGGAGCCGCTTAAACTAGCAAATACTCTGTACCCTTCTCCTCAGCATTTCCTAAGGCCCACCCAACACTCAAAGGGAGTTAGGCCACCTGATATTAGGTGCCCACTCAGGTCACTCTTTTCTCAAGCTAAAGCAAAGACTCTGTGATGCCCCCTTTTACCAGCGAGCGCAGTGGTTAGCACATTTACCCCAGGATGGGGGAGACCTGGGCAGAGGTGCCAGAATACGGGGAGCCAAGAGACCATGGCCCTCCCACTTTTGAATGAGGATGGGCGGGTCTGGCACATCCATTGCCTGGCCCTCATCTCTCCTCTTCCCACCAAGGCCCTGCCCAAGCCATAAGCTGGAGCCTAACCGAGATAAGAGTGTCTGAGGAACCAATGCAGTGGTGGGAAGCCAGGACCCTTCACATATGGACCCTCCCCTTGCCCAGAGTGCGGGAAGTCCCAAAAGCAGCCCCTGAATTGTGTCCCCATCCCCTGGTCCTCTTCCCAGGGCAGATGGAGGGTCCACAGCTTCCCATCGCTACTGGGTGGCTTGTACCTATGGCCTGGCTGCATCTCTGGCTCCCTATGCCCTGCCCCTAGGCCAGGCTGGAAGTTGCTTGGGGTAAAAGGCACACGGCAACTGTGGGATCTGCTGATCCTCCACCTGCCCAAGGTAGAGTGTACGGGGGTGGGAATATGGGCCAGGCGTGCTCTTGGGCTCCCCAGCCCAGGTAAGTGAAAGGGTTTGGGCTCTCCAGACCAGCTCCAGTTTGAGGGGGGCAGGGCCTCAGGGAAAAAAGAGGGGTGAGGCAAAGGCCTTCCCCTTCTTCCCCTCCCCCCCCATTTTTAGGAAGAATCTGTCCTCACTGTGTCTGGATTCCACTCCCTGTTCCATTGAATATTAGAGGCTAAAGCCGCTGCTGAACATGTCAACCAGATCAGGCCCAGCAGGCTGGGGCTTAGATGTGAGTTAAGCACTGAGCGAAGTTGATGTCAGGACTAAGGGTGGGGGCATGTGCACCAGCAGAAATGTAGGTCCCAAGGAACTTTGCTGGCAAAAGCATAGATGCCTGGGTAATTTAGGCAGCAGTTGCAGGGGAGTACTGAGGATGCAAATTTTGGATTCAGGCACCAGAAGTGGAACATTCCCCTTTGCCATCTGTTCCTAGGTGCCTAGCTCCACAAAAACACACTTTCAAAATCATAACATATGTACAGCCCTACTTCGTATTGTTGAATGGTACTTTGTTCAATGTAGGGGCTGATCCACAGTTGGTGTAAATTGTCACAGTCATTCCTTTGGAACGTAAGTCTTATGGGGATTGCTCTGTGTCTTCTCACATGCTTGTAAAATGGTCTGGACATCAACAGTACCACAAAAATCCTAAGAAATGTTTCCTATCGTGATGGCGTATATCAACCCTGCACTGAGAAGCAGGGAGTTGCTTTGGTCCAGATGGCTGAAATGGCCCCACCCCCACAGCCCTGCTGGGCATGCTCCCAGGGGAGGCAGGATATAAAAGCCTCTGGAGCCACTCAGTCGGGGCGGACTGCAAAAGAAGAAGGAGGAGGCATGGAGGGAGCACCAGATCCAGGGGAATGAAGGTGGCCAGAGTTTCCAGCAGCAGCCGTGGCCAGGGAGATTGTCTGAAGGGACAGTACCCCTGAGCAACACAACGAGAGAGAGCGGTGAGCCAAGGATGGTAGGAAGTAGCCCAGGGTGGGAAATTGTTCTCCGGGTGCTCAGCGTGTTGTGGTAGGAGTCCCTGCTGAACAGGCAGTAGATTGCTCCACCACCAACAGGGCCCTGGGCTGGGACCCGGTGGAGTGGGAGGGCCTGGGTCCCCCTACCTCCCCACCCCTCATCCAGCCAGTGCAATAGGTGTGTGGGGACTCCCCTATGGACTAGGCCTCTGGGCCATATTGTCTCTGATAGAGGCGCCCTACCACTGGACTAGGCCTCTGAGTTGTATTGTCTCTAAAAGACGGGACTCAACAGTGGATTAGGCCTCGGGGCCATATTGTTGCTAATGGACTGGTATATGGATGCAGGCCGCTCGGCTGGGGTAACTCTGAGTGGAGGGGGGGGACTTAGGGTTTGGCTTTGGGGTAAGGCTGAGCCCTGCCCTTAAGGGGCTAGACCCGAGGGGCCTCCCGGGATAAGGCACCCCTCAATACTTCTATATGAACTTTATTTAATTTCAAATATAAACATATAAAAGTGTTAGCATGATTGGGCCTAGTTTTTATGTATGCTTATGTGTAGCTACACTCTAATACACATGGGCTGTGTCTAGACTGGCCAGTTTTTCCGGAAAAATCAGTTTTTCCGGGAAAAACTTGCCAGCTGTCTACACTGGCTGCTTGAATTTGCGCAAGAACACTGATGATCTCATGTAAGATTGTCAGTGTTCTTGCGCAAATACTATGCTGCTCCCGTTTGGGCAAAAGCCCTTTTGCGCAAATGCTTTTGCGCAAGAGGGCCGGTGTAGACAACCCAGAATTGTTTTGCGCAAAAAAGCCCCGATGGCTAAAATGGCGATTGGGGCTTTCTTGCGCAAAAGCGCGTCTAGATTAGCCAGGGACGCTTTTCTGCAAAAAGTGCTTTTGCGGAAAAGCATCCGTGCCAATCTAGATGCTCTTTTCTGCAAATGCTTTTAACGGAAAACTTTTCCGTTAAAAGTATTTGCGGAAAATCATGCCAGTCTAGACGCAGCCATGCAGAATCGTATACTTAATGTTCATCACTATACAAATTAAGAGATAACATAGTCCAGTGGCTAGGCCCACTAAGAACACCTGAATCCATATTTGTCCTGCCACTAACTCACCCTGTGACCCTCGCTAATTCACATGACTGAATTTTCAACATGTCCACTAATTTGAGGTCTCTGATTTGAGACATTTGTGGCACATTTTGCAGAGATGGTGAGCATCTTCAGTATCCATTGACTACAACTAACTTTATTTCTGTAAATTTGGGTCTTAACTTCTCTGTATTTCTGTTTTCCCCATCTATAAATTAGATGCAATTGTCCATGTTTCTGCTTAGAAGAATAGTAATCCCTATCCCTTATTTAGCAGTTTTTATCCTTAGAGAGCAAAGCTCTTTACAAAGGCGCCAGTATGATTATCTCCATGTTACAGTGGGGAAAATGAGGCACATGACTTGCCCAGGGTCACACAGTAGGTCCTTAGCAGAGACAGGAATTAAAACCATGCCTCCTGAGTCCCAGCCCTGTGCCCTATTCATTAGGCAACAATCCCTTTTATCAAAGTTCTTGGACATGTATATCAACATTATCAGTAGTATTATTAGCTATGACTAACTGGCCATTTGAAGATACAGACACCCATTTGCTTACCCCTTTGTTGTAACTATGTTCAAATTAGATGCACAATTCTGCACGTAGTTTGGCAAATCAAGTCTCTAATGCTCTGCAGTGTTGCCAGGTTCTTGTTTGTAACGTGAAGATAAGTACTGTACTACTTTAATCAAATGGACCAATTAATATTTAGTTTGACACCAATGTCTAGCTAGATACAAAACTTGCCCTTTGCATTTACATTTTACATTTAATTTATGCTGACTTTAAAGCCTCTCTATTTTGTTAGAGCAGTGTAAAGGTTCTTGTGAACTAGGCCCTAGCTAAATAGCTTTTCAGCCACAATGTACAATGTTAAAAGCAACCAAGCTACTCTACCATTCAAGTTTTTATTACTGAAACTAACTAGACTTTGCTAAAAATAATTCATGCTAATAATGGATGCTGTGATTATGTTGCTGAATTGAACACTGAGGATGAGCCAAAAAAGGATACCGCACTGGGTTTCTGACTTAATGAAAATTTTCACTGACAATTTCTGCTTTTCTAGAAAACTTTCAAAAAATTTTGGTCAGAATATCAAACCTGAAAAGTCTGACAATGTTTTGGCTTCTTGCAGTTTTTGTTTTTTTTTGCAATGAAAAGTCAAGATTTTCCAGAGGGGAACAACCCCATTTGCTGCTGAGCTTTTCTGACCATGCTACAAATAGTGGGGCGTGGCTTGATCTCAGTGTGATGAGGAGATTACCTGCAGAGATTATATCCTTTCAGGCCAATTAGTGACCAAAAGATTTGTGAGGAGCTATCCTCTTTGTTACAGAAGATAAAAAGACAAATAAGCCAGACATTCAGCAATAGAAAAATAATTTTATTTACAATTGTAAATAAAATAGTACAAAGAAAGTAGATTTAACCCACAATGCATAGATGGAAACAATTACATCTGATCTGTATGATTTTATGCATATACACCTGCTGAATACACACAGCCTGTCATGCCTACATCCACTCACTTGGTATAGCTTTAAAATCAGGCAGATGAGATTCATGCTCTGCATAATTACATCCTGTTATCCTGACTGTCCTAACTAGCATGTATTACTATAGCCTATTGGACCTCTAGACATGGAATCAAAGACCCCAAGTGCTGTATAAGCACATTAATTAATGAAAATGACACCTAGCCAGCAATTTAGTTCAAGGACAATTTAAGATACACTATAAAACTGGAGAGAAATCCCTTCCCATGTTACCCAGATAAGAATGTGAGAAGAAGCTATTCACTAATTTAGTGGGATAATTCTACTATTTTTTTAATTTGGTAACAGAAGCTGCTCCTATACTCAGTTGCTCTTGTGCAGCTACCCTATAAATTCAAAGCAAACACAAGACTGGCTGCCAGGCCTCCAGGAACAGGGCTATAGAAAATTTAGCCTTGCGTGTTAGTGTGGGCAAATGCTGTTTAGTAAAATAATAGATACCATGAGTGAAATCTTAGCCATAATGAAGAAAATGGGAATTTTACAATTGACTTCAGTGGGGTCAGGATTTGACCCCCCCCTTTTTTTTCCCCCTAATTCTATCCAAAATGAAACCATACAATGCATCCACCACATGTATTCTTGGTTTGGGTTTCTAAAAATTTCTTCAGCTTTTTATGATAGACTAGATCAACGTGGGTATGTCTAGACTGCAGAGTTTTTCCGGGATACCAGAGGTATCCCGGAAAAGCTCTGCTATGACCAAGGAACATGTCTGCTTTTCCAAAAAAAAAAAAAATTCAGAAAAGCAGACATGTTTTTTCGGCATCCCTGTAAACCTCATTCTACGAGGAAGAAGGAATGTTGCGAAAGAGGCTTTTTTCCTGACATTTGGCCCTGTGTAGATGGGCCAAATGTCAGAAAAGACTCTTTCGGAAGAAAAGCGGAAAAAGATACGCAAATTGCGGTTTGCAATTTGCGTATTTTTTCCGACTTTTCTTTGTAGTCTAGACATAGCCAGTGTTTGCCCAGGTGTAACTAAGAGCAGGATTTAGTCCACAATGTGCATTGTTAATACAATTCTATGCAGTTGTGAACTCTTAGCTTTGTGACTGCTCAAAACCATGCCTTCCTAATGTTTGCTTTGGAATTCCGCTCTTTAGGAGAATTACACATCAGCTAATTAAATGGGGATGCTGAGCTAAATTGTTCGTTAAGAGTAGATTCCTCTTGCTCTGTTGATCTAGTGTCACTAATGTTTTCAGTGGAAGACTGTACATCTGGAGACTGTTCTAGCCTTGGTGCGTGAGAATCATTGGCTGTAGAAAAAAAGAAATACAGAATAAATACTGAAATGTAGTACTGTAGATGTGGTATCCATATACATATCTGTCTCCCATACAAGCATATAAATAAAAGTGCAGTAAAGAAAAATCAAGCATTCAAAAATTAGGGAATGTCAAAATTAAAGTAGCCCACTATAACTTTAACTGTGATCCTTTGTGGTATGGATTAAAATGGCCCCTAAATTACATCAGTTGCAGCTGGTAATAAAAAACAGGGCTTTTAAAAACAAGTCTATAATGTATTTGTGAATGAATATTTTATATATGTTGTAAGTATTATTTCTTAATGATTCAGTAAATTGTATATTAATAAAGGAAATATGTGATTATAAGGGACTATTTTCCAAAACTTAATTTGTATCTAAATTGTTGATGGAGATTTTTCAAATCCTAACTCGAAATAAGATACACAATTTGCATAGCTCAAATCATATAGTTTATTTCGAGTTAAGGGTGCAGTATAGATGCACCCTCTATGTCCACAGAGGCCAGTTAATGTGCAACATTTTGGTGTACTCTGCAATTCACACCCCTGTTGACCACATAGTGTAGACATAGCCTTAATAACTGGTTTTATTTTATTTTGTCACCATAATAACACTATACCGCCATTCTATGAAGATTAGAAGATAACATTTTTAAGTTTGCAAGAAAATACAATAGAATGGAAACCCTCTTTCCATAATTTGTCCATATTTCTTCCACGGTTTGATGATAAACTATCTTGTCCTTAGATGCATGCCTTCCTTTGCTCTCCTTTTTTTATTTGTGGCTGATTGTGCTCTTCAGCTTTGTTGACTGAAGACTTATTATCTGTTGCACATCATGAGCACTTTTCCTCATGGACAGTGTTTTTTGTATGTAATATTCCTTTAAACAGTAACAAAATTATAGGAAACTAAGGGCTGATATGTGGCCCTAACACTGAATCTCTACTTCTTGCCATTAAAAAGAGCAATGGGCAGGATCTTCTGTTTGATCCATTTTGACCCACTCTTCCTCTCCTATGACTGATTCTGCACTAGCATAAAGTATGAGCTTTTGCTTACTGGTGTAAATCAGCATTGCTCCCCAGTAAATATTACTCTGGGCCTGAGTGACATAGTAGGGTTGACAACTTTTCCAGACATATGGACCAGACTCCATTCATGGGAATGCAGATCTTGTTGGAAAGCTGGCAGTCCTAGGCATGGAATCAGGGAAGACCAAATGGGTCTGCTGCCCACACATTGGGTGGAACTCAGTAAGGGTGCAGAATACAATCACTGAATCTAGTGGCAACAATCACCTGAAGTCATAAACTCATTAGTCTGACTATTTACAAGGTGAGAGGGATAAGGGCTATAAAAGGAAATAATCTACTCCTTCTAGTTATTATCTCTAAATGAATGCTCTACTAGGAATCTTCATAACCACTGCCTTACCAACAGTTTTAATTAGTCACCTGCACCAGGTTTCATTTACACTTCAGTAACTAAAGTGATGGTCAAACCTGTCAGAAAGACTTAACCCAGATGGTAACAAAAAAAAAGTGATATGCATAACCTCTCCTGTGACACTAATTACTACTTTGAACCTTTATTTTAAGGATAGGTTAAAAATGTCTCTCATAGCTGCTTAACCCAAATCTAGTTATATACAAATATTTTCTTAGCAGAGGACATTTGAAATTGACAGTACCTAACTATCTGTTTCATTTTTTTTTGTTTCTTTTATACTCATTATTCTAGTTAACTGTTATATTTCGACAGTGTGATTTACAGATGCAAACAGCAGACAAGATATTTTGTTGCCTGTGTTTCAAGAAGAGAAAGGAGTACAGAGCTGATGAAAAGAATTGTTCATGGGCTGGAAAGAGTAATCTGTAATGTAGGATTGTGGGAGCCAAGTATGCATTACTTGGATAAGTGATGACTACAAAGAGCCAGGATAAATATCTGAATGGTGTGAACATCAAGAATGAAGACAAGTTACACAATTAGGATGGTACACTGGGTATAACTAGAAATATGAAATTTCAGACTGGATTAGGAGGATAAAAATCCAGAATAAATAGCTTAGGCTGGATATTCGGGAAAACAGCATAATAGTGAGGTGTAGTGGGGAATATTTTTCCAAGAGAAGTGATAGAAAATGGATCACTTGAAGCATTTGAAACTTGGATGGGAAAAAACACTAGAAAAAGTATAGTAAGGGATAATCATGCACTGACAGAGATATGGGCTCTCTAATTAGTAGCTTCCCCCCCACCCCCATTTCTGGGACAATCAGTCCAAACAGAAGGAAGCAACAGTTTTCAAGCTACAGGTTGAACCTCTCTAGTCCAGAACACTCTGATCCAGAAACATCCGTCGTCTGGAATGATTTTAGTTAGCCGGATGTCCACTCTTCATGGGTGTGGCTAGGTTTCCCACAGTCCCATAAAATTTGTTTACAGCTGCCAGTCCTACCTCTCAGTGTTCTGTGCTGTTATTTAGCTCTAACTTCCCCCTAAATGTCCTCCAACAGCCTAGTAAGCAGTGGAAGTGTTGATAATGCTGCTAGATAATATTGACCTCCCGTGGTCTGGAAAATTCCCTGGTTTGGAACCGGTCATATCCAGAAGATGCCGGACCAGAGAGGTTCAACCTGTACATTAAGTATATTGAAAACAGCCAAGATCTTAGGAACAAAAACCATTAGTTTACTTATATGTCTATTCATAGATTTATGAGATAGCTTTATCAGTGAAAATGTAAAAAAACAGTAAGCTCCTTAGGATGTTCGAATAAAACAGAGCACTACAATGTTATCCAACATAATAAGAAGGATTTTCAGCTCCTCTAATCACAACATATTTGGTTAGAATTGGTGAAAGATTGGTGAATTGTTCTGGGGGAGAGGGAAATAGCAAATATCAATACACAATTTCAAATTACAGATCTGGTGCAAAATATTATTCTGCACTTTAGGCCTGAGTCAGCACACTCTTATTCATGCAGTGATGCTCTGAAGGCAACAGGACTACTTGTGTGAATCAGATCTGCTCCTGCAATTAAGGGTTTGCAGGCCCTGTGAGATGAGACTGAATTTGTAAGACATTTCTTGCTTTAAATTATATATGAACTGCACGCTGGCACCTAATCTGGAATGTCTGTTATATTTTCAATGTTCCCTATTTTATATATACAGTAGAATTACGATAATCTGGCACCTTTGGGACCTAGGTGATGTCGGATTATCGGATATGCCGGAGTATCGGGAGGTACTCCGGTGGGGGGCTGTGACGGGTCTGCCGGGACCCGCACTGCGTCCGGGGGGGTGGGCGGGGAACGGTGGAGCGAGGGGAGAACCCTCTGCCATTTTGCATGCCAGCTGTTCTGCTCTGCCGCTTCCTCAAGTCTGCCGCTAGTCAGTTTTAGCAGCAGCAGCGGCGGACTTGAGGAAGTGGCGGGGCGGAGCAGAGCAGCTGGGGTGCTGCCGGGCACCGAGCAGGAGGGTGAGGGGTGGCGCTGTGGGACCAACCTAGCAGCACCCCAGCTGCTCTGCTCCGCCGATTCCCCAAGTCCGCCGCTGCCGCTGCTGAAACTGACAAGCGGCGGACAAGCGGCAGAGCAGAGCAGCTGGGGTGCTGCTGGGTTGGTCCCGCAGCGCTGCCCCTCACCTCCCTGCTTGGTGATAACTACTTCAGTCTGAGGGATGGGGAGCCCACTCCCTTTCCAGAAACTCTCGGTGGCTGCGTGGGGCTTCCCCTGCCTTCTTGCAAAACAGCGGAGGGTTAGCCCCTCGCCGCACCGTTTCCCGCCCCCTTTCCCCTCTTCTCCCCTTCCCTTTACCAGCCGCAAGCACCCATGGGGCTCACAGCAGCTCCAATTGTCCAGCTGGCCGGAGCACTTCCGGGTTCCATTTGGTGCCGGACTATTTGGAGTGCCTGCCACTGGATGCCAGAGAATTGGAGTTTTACTGTAGTATTTTTCTAGATTATTTCAACCTGACCATGGCAAATACTTACCAGGCAGAGACTGAAAATACTGCACTGCAAATGCGACCGATATTGACACAAGAAAGGGTCCCATGAAGTAGACCTGCAATAAGTTTAGAAGTGAGTATTAGATCAATACAAAATCAGGGCACTGGCTGTAATTGTACTGATGAATGTAACAATGAAATAATACATACCAGAGTAGAATGCAAAATGTTACTCCAGAAAACTCTTAAGTAAAAATAAAGCAAAGCTAATGAGCATGGATTAATTGATTCCTGATCACTATGACTCCAGCACCTATAAACAAAAATAAAAAGTAATGCTGACTATTTAATATTTCTGTTTTGTACTTCTGTAACAATGGGACTACACGACTACGTGTACACTGCAAGGTTTTTGTGCAAAAATGGCTGGTTTTGCGCAAAAACCTATGGAGCATCCATACCTCAAATGCGCTTTTGCGCAAGTAAATCAGCAGTAAAATGGCAGAACATAGGGCTTTTGCCGGTGTAGGTAAACCTCCTTCTATGAGGCATAACTCCCTTTTGTGCTACAGCTATTGTGCAAAAAGGCAAGTGTGGACGCGTCAAAGGGGTTTCTTGCGCAAGAGCGTCCGTGCAGTGTGGATGCTGTCTTGTGCAAAAGCACATCACTTTTGTGATGTGCTTTGAGGTGTGGACGTGCTCTTGCACAAGAAGTTTTTGCACAAAAACTCTTGCGCAAAAGGCTTCTTGTGCAAGAAGCCTGCAGTGTAGACATAGCCCAAGAGTAAGACTGCTAGCACTGGCCCTAAGTGACTTATGCAAAGTTGCACAGCTACTCAGTAGCAGAACTGGGAATAATGCCCAGTCTCATAAGTCTATACATTAACATCTAGGTCATCCTCATTTATCTGTAAGATGGTTCTACAATGCTAGAGATTATCATGTGAACTTGTAGTACATATTTTACTTCATTTAGATGGCAGAATGGGAATTGTTTTATGTGTTGTCAAGAAAACTAAGTCTCTGTAAGTCAATGCCTTCAGTCTGTGCTTGGTATCAGAAAATATCTAGAGTTGAACCTTGTCCTTTGAATTCCCTTGCCACCTTCTATGGCTCTTGATTCCAATAAGGAATGGAACTCTCATTTTAGCACACTCCTGTCAGAGGGGTCCCAAAATAGGGAGAGAAATGGCAGGACAGCTGGGTGGAGGGAAGGAATCAAACTGAATGGCATAACTACTCAATATTTCCAGAATTCATCTGTCTGATGTGATGGAATTGTGAGAACTGTCATAATAGAAAAGTTGGGAAAGATAGCAAGGATTGAAGAGCGGTTACAAGTTGGTTTGAAGGTTCTGATTCTCATGTCAAACTTGAGGTCTGATGGTTTGAACTTGATGTTGCAACTGATAGTTGTTTTTCCTTCATTTGTGGATGAAGCTTAAGATGCTTCCTCTGCTGTGGCAACGTAAAAGAAGGCTGCTGATGCTGAAAATATCACCTTTCTGAATAATAAGATGATGAGGAAAAAGAGAAATGGCATTTTCCATGGCACCTGAAGAAAGGTCTCAAATTCCTCCTCTGAGTTAGGTGGACACCTACATGACCTGCAGTAGACCTCAGATCCTTCATCATCTCCAGTATCTCCTTGGCCTTATTACTAAGTAACCCCAAGACCTGTGAAGGGAAGATCTTCTACCTTTGATTTTGGTTTCAGGTGGGAGCCCTGGTCTACACTAGGGAGTTATTTTGAAATAACAATTGGAGCACCCACACTACCAGCCTGCTATTTTGAAATAAGGGGCTGGTTATTTCAAAATAATAACTCCTGCTTTCCATGAGGAATAACGCTTATTTCCAAATAGTTATTTCAAAATAGCGGTAGTGTGGATGCTCCACTGCTGCTATTTTGAAATAACTACTCTCCAGAGTCATTCAAAGTAATTACTTCCCAGTGCTTCCTGGGGCTCTAAGTTGAGGTAGTAGCACCTCTACATTAAGGGAGCTTGCCTCAAACTAATTTCAAGGCTTTCCCGCAGCGTGGACATGCTATTTCGAAATAGTTATTTCTGAAGTTATTACTTTGAAATAAGTTATTTTGAAATAATTTCCTAATGTAGCCATGCCTGGAGAGTAGTGTTCCCTCTAAGCTGCACGGCAGCACAGATTCACAGGTATTTAATTAGCCCTGCCCAGTCAGTGGCTCAGGGCTCTGTGCAAGGTGCTGACAAACTAGGCGGATTAATCATCTGTGAAGCTGTGCCACCACGCAGCTTAGAGGGAACACTGCCGGAGAGTACGAGCTGAGCCAAGCATGTCTGAATATCATGACAGCTGAAATACCCACTCCCACTGCTGAATCTACAGCATGTAAAGAATCTCTAAGCAGGGTTAGCCTCTGCCTGCCTCTGTGCTTTCAAGCTGTTGGCCAGATTCCTTAGCTCTTTGGGAAGTGCTTTGGCAAGCATGAATATCGTTTCCCATAACTGACATTAATAATTCAACATCACTGTCAATACCATTTGCTCCTCTAATTCTGAGCAATGCTGATAAAAACACCTTTCTGCCAGTTGCATCCATATTCTTTTACTTCCTGTCAGAAGGCATGGAATGTAACTGCCCTCTTCTGAATCTTTGATCTACCCCTGCCATCACTAGAGTCTTAGGGATAGAGTGTGCATGAAAGAATAAAAACTAGTAGGTCAATAGATATAATGTGTCAGCATTTTTCAATATAGCCTGACAAAGTGAAGGAGTAGACCAACTGTCATATCTAATATTGTAAAGAGAACCTTATTTTAAAACAGGATTGAGGTTTCTTCCAGTGTGACTTATGAAATTGTAGTGCCATTGCCCCTTTGTCCATAAGTTTGTGGAACTGTAAAGCATCATCAGAAGGAAAGGAAAGTGAAGTGACTCCAATATTTTCATACAGGAAAGCGTCATCATCATCATCAAGTTCTGGCTCCAAATCTTGATACTCTATATAAGCTGCACTCTTCTGAAAGAGTATCAGAAATTAAGGTGGAAGAATGTGCCATGGAAGTAGGTGAAGTTTACTGATCCTGGACTCTCAGGGATGAGGAATAAGACACTTTCCTACCCCTCATATGAAAGTGATTCTGACAAGAATTCAGAACAATCCTATATTGTCTATGTGAATAAGGCCAATAAGGCCATTCAGCACACAGTGGTATCTGCCAATTATGCCACTAACCAAACTCAGGCTCCATGTCACATCTAGGAGGCTATGTTGTTCTCTAGGCACCAAACCTAGAAGTATATTCTTATGAGCACAGAAACTGTATAGTACGTTGTCATACCTAATGTGAATCGATCCTTCCTCAGACTGTGTATACAATCTCAGATCCAATCAGATCAGACACAGGTTATGGAGAAACTAAAGGACCTGGCATGTGTAAAATTTTATGTTTCTCTCTTTAGGACATCTGAGCAGGAAACTAAAGGACCTGGCATGTGTAAAATTTTATGTTTCTCTCTTTAGGACATCTGAGCAGGAAACTAAAGGACCTGGCATGTGTAAAATTTTATGTTTCTCTCTTTAGGACATCTGAGCAGGATAACTAGTTGGAGTTTTCCTATTATACCTCTTAGTGGAAGAAATCATTTTAGTCCATTGTAGATCTGCCAACAAATCTGATTACAGATCTGCAAGATGCTGTTGCAATAGGGACTAGTAGAGTTTGAATGGGTGATGTAGAATCAACTGTCGGCTCTGGAATGATCTTCAGGTGTGACATGATTGTCAGAAGTGGTGGATAATCTATCCTGAACTCGAATCTACCTTAGTCTTTGATTTAGGGTTCAGTGTTCTCTGATGTGTATTTGAGGGATACAAGAAGTGTTTTCAATGTGGTTTAGCCCTACTAATGGAAGCCTTCTTGTCTTACACAGTTTTTCTTGGAACCAAAGCAGAAGGATCCAAAGGCTCTAATTTCTGAGGCCAACTCTGATGGAGTCTGAGCATGCTGAAGTCGGCTCCAATCATCTGCAAACTTACTGCACTGAGGTCTTGGATCCTGATCCTGAGGCAGATACTGGAAACTTTTGTATAGTACTCTTCATCTTCTTAGTTCGTGATAGGTCAGGAACTGACATTGGCCTTTTTAACTTAGAAGCAGACTCTTTAGATGAATTGGTTCTGGAAGGTTTTGCAGCCAGAACTTCTTACAGCCTGTTTTAGTGTACCTTGTAAGTTCTTGGGATATGTACTCTAGAGGGAGCACCGTGAAGAAAAGTGCCCTCTGGTATAGGCATCTGACACCGGGAACACTGTTGGACATACACGTATCTTTTGAAGCTAGGTCTCTTAGCTTTTGGATCCACCATGGAACTTGCAGTCAGAACTGAAGTATTAACTGACTTAACCTAAGACTAAAAATCTAACCACTAAGATACAGCACTGAGTTCTTGAGAGAGAAGAATCTGGGTTTGCTGGAACTGGAAAAGTTCACATCTGCCTAATATTGGAAATAACAGGCAGCAGGGAGCCCCGAACCCCCTTTTTTATAGCCCTGCCCTCAGAATCCTCAGGAATATAGAGGGAAGGATCTCTAACGGGCACAGCGATGATGTGGTTCCACTGTTTGAGTGCTCACAGGAGCAAATAATGTGAGTGGGAATATGCAAATGACACTTGAAGAAAAACCAGAATTTCCAAAATGAAGGCCAATCACAAAGCAAGTAGAAATAAATGGAAGCCTGTTCCTAAGTCAGTACTTTATGTTATCCCTCATTTGTATTTTAAAAAGCTATCTTAGACATTTTACAAACCGAACAGGTCAGATTGCTAGAGCCTAGTTTGGCAATACAATTTAAGGCTACACCATGGGGTTGGAGCACTCAACTAGCCCTAGTGCCATTTTTAAAAGTAACAAGTAAGAAAAATTCTCGCTCTTTGTACTAAAAGATGAAAATATAAGCTCACCTTTGATAAAGCTCCTGAAGGATAGAAATATTGCTAGAATGGAGAGTCCTGTTGATTTTTAAGTGATCTAAAATGTAGGGAGGAATGGAATTACCTTCTTCCATGAGCAGGGCCAAATTAAAAAATCCCTAAAATACAAAAAATATACAATTATATAGAAGATACATGAATCTAAGCCCTGATCCTGCACCACTGAGTTCAATGAAAGTTTTATCGCTGAGAAATGGACTGGGCTATGACAGAATGTAAATAATTACAATTGCTTTTTTACCTTTTCCACTTTAATACCATATGGTTCTGTGATCTTTACTGAAAAAACATGAGTGCCTTATTTCCCCAATACAATACATTTACAAGAGCATCAGAAACAACAAAACAGTTATCAGGCTAATTCTATGCTCATCTTAACACTGAGCTTCATTTTCTCAAATTACCTTCCTAAGGATCTAATCTTTTCATCCCTAGATACTTTCTAAATATAGCAATAGCTGAAGAGCGCATCACTCCAGCATGTTTTATGTTCTAGAGAAATACAAAGACTCAAAGCAGAAATGGACCATGTTCGTTCCCAATTAGTCTCCTCCCATGTAACTCTACTGACTTCACTGGAAGTTTCAAACATGCATCTCAGAGCAGTGTTTAGCTCAAAATAACTTGGGCTCTGATCCTGCAATTGCATCTACATGTGCTTGGGCAAATTTCTGACTTCAGTGGGACGCTGCAGAAGTACAAGGATCTGTGTGGATGCAGTTGCAGGATGAAGCTTTGATGTGTCTTTCACATCTAAAATTGAAGACACTTGTTTCTCTTTGCTTTCCACTTTCAGCTGCTGTTGCAGACACTGGCAATTTTTTGTTTCAAGATCCTCAGAGTGGGTCCCGACTCTGGTAGCTTGCCGGGCCCTGGGCAAGGTGGGGGGAAGCAGGATGGCACCACAATCCCAGAAGGTGCAGGGCCTTGGGCAGAATGGGCAGGGCGGACCGGGCAGGTGCTATTCCCCCGCCTCCCAGCCAGCTCATAGAGCTGACCAGACAATTTAAAGGGCCTGGAGCTCCAGATGCCACCACTCCTGTCATAGCAATGTTGGTGCCTGGGAGCCCTGGGCTCTTTTGAATTGCTGGGCTCTGAGGCAGCTAGCCCCTTTGTCCCCACCCTATCAGTGGGCCTGGGTACAAAGTCTTGGAATATCTTGGCATTATGAGAGGATATATGCTGAAATTTTTTGCTGTTTGTGGGAACAAACTGGGCCAAGTTTATCCCAGAAGTAACTCTTGGCTTTAAGGGAAATGCACCATTATTTTTAACTTGTATTACAGTAACACCCAAAAGAGTAATGTCAAACTAGGCCCTTCACCTTTGGCCTGAAAACATTTCCCAGGCTAATTTTAGTTTCTTTTAGTGTGAAAGAGCAAACTCCTGACTCAGATCATACATTAAAATAAATGATACATTTATACTAGCAGGTGTGTTCGCTGTATATGTGTAACAAACCAAAGTAACCAGTATTTTGGCTATTCACAGCTTATTCATAGAATTGATATTTCAAGAAGATAGTTTTATAACAGTGAAGATACCTGTGAATCTCCCTCTAATGCAGCTTTTGCATACATCCGCACTGACAACTCGAGGTCTTTAGAGTGGTTCTGGTAACCATAATAATAGAAGTCCCCCATCTTCAGGTAAGCTGTGGAAGGTAACAGTATCAGGGCATTAAAAATATTGGTATGGAGTAGGGATGTTAAAATTAGATTAATCAACTAATCGAATAGTCGATGGAATTTCCATTGACTATTTGATTAGTCAATAAGGGCGCTTCCACTTTGAAATATAGCAAGAGCCACCCAGAAGTTGGGGATGCCTGGGATGGCTTTTAAGGACTCCTGTTTCTGATAGAGAATTGTGGTGGAATGCTCCACAAAAGGAATCTTGGTCCAAGTGTGTATGAACATTGATATGATCACTACACAAGCCCATACTGCAGAGTTTATAAACCTCACAGGAGTCTGTTTTGCAGACTTTATAAGCTTTAGCAATCAGCTCCTGTAGAATCATAGAACCATAGAGCTGGAAAAGACCTCAGAAGGTCATCAAGTCCAGCCCCCTGCTCGAGGCAGGACCAATCCCAACTAAATCAACCCAGCCAGGGCTTTGTCAAGCCGAGACTTAAACACCGCTAGGGATGGAGACTCCACTACTTCCCTAGGTAACCCATTCCAGTGTTTCACCACTCTCCTAGTGAAATAGTTTTTCCTAATATCCAACCTGGACCTCTCCCACCACAACTTGAGACCATTGCTCCTTGTTCTGCCATCCATCACTACTGAGAACAGCCTTTCTCCATCCTCTTTGGAACCTCCCTTCAGGAAGTTGAAGGCTGCTATCAAATCCCCCCTCACTCTTCACTTCTGCAGACTAAACAGACTCTATAAACTGTAGAGTTTATAAATTTTCTATGGGCTCAATCCCACTACTGTCAATGGAAGATTTGCCACTGACTTCAATCAGTGCAAGCCTGAGAACTTACTAACAAACAAAAATTTGTAGTTTTTTAAAGTTTCATTCCAAAAGAGAGCAGGTGTGATATCCTGCCTCCATTTGAGTCAAGGGACGTTTTGCAATTGATTTCACCCCAGGAGTCTGATGAAATTTAGATGCTTCTCTCACATAAGACTGTGCTCATGATGTGTATAAGCGCTGTCAGCCAAATCACAGGATGTTACAAGCTCTATTAGAAAAACCTGCGGTGCTTGTAAGTTCCAGTGAGTGAATCATTCTCGATGGAGCTGGATATAGACTCCTATGGTTCTCGCTTAAAATACTGTGTTGTTTTTCTGTTTCATTGAACAGCTTGCATTATTTTATACTACACTTACAACAATAACAATGAAACATTGTCTCAGAATGTAATAGCAATTGTATCAGTGTTTTAAAATAGGGGTAAACTTTTTTGAATCTTATAATTCACTTAGGAAACTAAGCTCCAATAAAAGTCTCAGACTGATAAGAATTTAAGACCTTTCTTTCCTGAATTTGCTCATTTGCATAAATATTTCACACAGTATTCCAAGTTGTTATATTCTCATTGTAACCAATTATTAAAACTGAAATCCTATTAAGGATCTGAATTAATAAAAAAATTGATATACATACCAAAGGCAGGAGCATTGATTTGAGATATGGAGAAATTATAGTATCGCCAAACACAATTAGTAGCTAAGTATCTTCTTGCTAGTTCCTGAAAAGAAAATGAGTGCTTCCATTTATATCACAGGAAAGTTATTAGTATTACATTACCACTGATGATTTTAAAAGACCATGTATTGTGAATAAATTTACTTACTGGTTTCTCTTCACAGATATGTGCTAAGTTTGTCTGTGACACTTCAATCCCAGACTCTGCTGCTAAAACATAATGCAGCAGAGCTTCATGCCTAAAATAGATGACAGAAATAGAAAAAACCTGGAATCACAAGGATTTAGATAGAAACACTACATAAATTCTGGAGCATCCATTTGGCAAGCAGAACTGTGAGCAAGATTTAGAAAGAAATGACTGGATATTCCATGCAACAGCTCCATCAACTGGCCACATTTGGTATAACAGAACAGAATTTGGTCTAGAATTGTTTCAGCACTCTTCTCTTCTGCTTTGAGACAGAATCAGCTTCATAGGAGGTTCTATTCTTTTAAAATGCACCTCCAAGAATACTGGGTGTTTAAGGCTGAATTGTGACACTAAGTAAGAGCCTTTTTCAAGACTTAACCCTTTTTGTAAATAACATTTCAAAGTGATTATAACCATTATTTAATTAACTTCATCCCCACAACCTCAAACAAAAACACACACCACCCACCACCACTTACATGAACTTAACATTACATTTGTCTAATTTCACTTCTGCTTATCTGTCTCTCCCGCCCCCCTTCTTTTCCTATAATTTGTCAGTCTTGTGTGTGTGTGTCTATTTACGCATGCACAAAATCTAGCCCCCAGTCCTGGCTGTGGCCTCCAGACATTATTGCAATGCAAATAATAAAAGTCAATGTCACATTTTCAGTAACTGGCAGTCTGCTAGTGATTCTGATCCTCCAGGTAGCTCCTGTTTCCTCTTCTCCTTCACTCATAAAGGTCAAGACCTCCACAAAATGAGCTTTAAAAATGGGGATGATTTTTGTTCACTTTCTGGGTTTAGAACCCCCAGAAATCACATAAGCTGTTCTCTGCAACTACGAAGGCTAGAAACAGTTAGGCTACAGCTACACTGTAACCTTCTTGCAGAAAAGCTTATGCAAATGGAGCTCGGCATGGAATATCGCCGTGCTTTATTTGCATAATTAACGAGCAGCTGCTTTTGCGCAAGAGGCTTTTGTGCAAAAAGGGGCTGAGTAAATGGCTTTTTCTGCAAAAGCCCCCTCTTGTGCAAAAGCCAGTCTTCCTAATTTTTTGAGGAAGAACAGCTCTCGCGCAAGAGGGGGTTTTTGCGCAAAAAGGAGCTGTCTACAGAGCTCCTTTTTGTGCAAAAGCCTCTTGCACAAAAGCGGCTGCTCATTAATTATGCAAATGAAGCACAGAGATATTCCACGCCAAGCTTCATTTGCATAAGCTTTTCCGCAAGAAGGCAACAGTGTAGCCGTAGCCTTAGTGGTCTTTCAAATGAAAATTAAGTTTCTCCTATAATTCCATGAGGCTAAGGCTGATACCCAAAACAATAAAATAATAAACTGATTTTATCTAGTGTTTCTCATCAGCAGGCCAAAAAAGTGCTTCACAAAGGAGGTCAGTATCATTATCCCATTTTACAGATGGGGGAAATCAAGGCAACAGAGAAGCAAGTGAGAATTGGCTACACTGTATCCCAGCTGCCCCATGTAAATAAGCAGGCTTGTCTCCTATCTTCCTACTGCTTTTACAGGATTCCAAAGCATTCTTTTCACTGAACTGTCTGAAGCAGTGATGGGCAACCTACAGTCTATGGGTCACACACAGCTCATTGGAGTAAGCCACTGGCAGGCCACCAGATGGGTTGTTTGCCTTGTGTCCCAGGTATGGCCATCCACTACTCCCATTGGCCGTGGTTCGCAGGAATGGTGAATCATGACCAATGGCAGCTGCAGCAGTCAAACCTGCAAATGCAAGGTAAACAACCTGTTTGGCGACCAACTAGAGGCTTACCCTGACAAGCTTCAGGTGGCCCACAGGCCACAGATTGCCTACCACTGCTCTGAAGTCTTCTAGAAATAGCTGGGACAAGAACAGTCAACACCATGTGACCAGTCAGCTTTCCACGCTCGATCCGCAAGTACTTTGAGGATTACCAGAGGCAATCAGTCAGTTAGGGACTTCTAGCATATGAAAAACACTTTGTTCAGCAAAACAGTACATTAAGGCTGTGGCCTAATTTGTTTAACAGCAAGTGGTAGCCAACTCCCAAAGCTCTGCTACACTGTCAGCACTACGTTCTGCAACACACTGAAATTTCTATCACCGTGTGAGATGCATGGTGACAATTCAAAACCAGAGGTTTTCAGTGTGAACTAAAGATCAGAATGATCAACACATTGAATAATGCGAGACTTCCATAACTAGTCACCAGTCTTGGCAAATGATTGTCCAAATATTCTATGAAGTCTCAAATCTTACTACATATTTTAGAAGTACGAGTGTGTCCGTCTGCGAGTCTGACTGTCCGTCTGTGAGTCCATTTGTTCAAGAACCCTTCCTAAATGGTAAGAGCTAGGACCACCATATTTGACATGCAGCTTCCTCTAATCATAACTTAAAGCGAGGTCAGGGTTTGGTCATGCAGAAAAATGGGATGTGCCTGGAATTCAATTGTTTCTCATAAAATGGAAAGGGAGGGGTTTGGCAGAAGGGACAATTATATTGCAGAATGACCACAGGGGGCAGCAAGGAGCCAGAAATGGGGACAAGGACAGAGATAATTCCATTAGGCCAGCAGGAGGCAGGGGTGGAGAAATGAACAGCTAAACACTACATATTTCGGAGAGTTTATCTGTTTGTTTGTCTGTCTGTCTGTCCCCCAGACAGGAAACATATACCCCTCCCCTGGCTGTGCCCACTGCAGCTGCAGCACCCACAGGCACTTCTCACCTGGTGCCAAGCTGCTGCAGTGAGAGAGGGCTGGGGTTGTCCTCTCTCCCCAGGGCAGCCTGCATATTGAACTCCTCAACCCCAGACCCACCCCAGAGCAATGATTTAATGAAGAAAAAGAAAACCTGTTTGAGTTAAGAACCTAAGCAATGGTGGATAAATCTTTTAGTCTACATATATAGTGGTGGGAAATCAAATGGCAGGAGGCCCTCCTCCAGAAACTAGCTTACTTCTCCTAGCTGTTAAGGGACTTACATCATAGAACCCCAGCTCCATGCTCAGCTATTGACACAGAGCTCCCATTGATTTCAGTGGGAATGGCTTGGGGATAATTGAGGAAAGAAGTGAGTCAACAGGGCCTCTTTCACACAGGCATCTTCTCTAGCAGCCTGTGAACTAATGGAGCTAAAATAGGGTGTTGTTTAAAATAAACAATTAGGCTGATTAAAGGTTGACACATTAGAAAGTGCTATATAAAAACTAAATTGCAGAGTGCTTCCAATTTTTAGGACACAGGTCAAGTTGTCTGATTTGAATGAATAAGCATATAAACCCTCATATTTAGGATATAAATCCACCACAAATGACAGAGGTAAGGAAGAAACTTATATTATGAATAGATTATTTCTTGCATCTTTTTCTAGGACTAATCACTGCTAAGAGCAGGATACTAGATGGACCACTGCCCACATCCAGTGCCTGCATGCAGAAACTGAGATGCTTATGCCTGCAAATAAGCATGTATGCAGAACGGGGCACAAACTTAGAGGCTGCGTTTAGGCTCCTTTGGCTATTTAGTGCCTCTTGTTTGGATCCTTTGACATTGTAACCCCTTGGCTGCAAATGGCAAACCGGAGCCAATGGGAGCTGTGAGTTTCCGTGGCTGCAGAGCCAGTAAATAAACACACTGGAGTGGCCAGTTAGCAGGTTTCTCAGAGTGGTTTTATGGATCATTTTGAGAAACACTGCTCTCGGGGAAATTTTAGACCAAAAAATTAGACAAAAAAATGCTGACTGAAAAAAAATCACATGATGGAGAGAATGAAATAGAGCTGACAGTTTGGGTTGTTTGGTTTTTCCTCAGATTACTTCTCTCAAAGTCCAAGAAAGGCCATAGGGCAAAAACAGTCATCTTGTTGCCATGGTGTTGATGCAGTGTAAATTTTATTTCTTCATTATGTACTCTCATAAACTGCAGAATGACCTCCCAAAATACCAGCTCAGAGCTACATGAATATTTTGGAAATAATATTGCAGACAAATCTAAGATGTCTAATGTGAAATCATAAAATTATACAACATAAAGAAAGAAAAATAAAAAGAAAGCAAAATATTGTTTTGTGAAAAGGAGATAATGTTACAGTTAAGTGCCACATGAAGTGGCATAAAATCCATCTGGAAATCATTAGAGAAGCATTTGGGCTACTGATGTAAGTTAAACCATCATGGAATAAAAACATCATTTGGGAGGAAACTTAAAACAGAGAGAATTGAAGAAAAACTGCACAAGCAGGTGGCAACCAGTGGGTGCATTAAGTGATTGATATCAGTGAGCTAGCTGGCTGCTACTATGAATTAAATTAAAAAGATGTGGGGCAAACTTTTCAAAAGCATCTAAGTCATGTGGGACCCTACATCTCATAGAAGGTCCAGAGGACTTAGATTCCTGAGTGGCTCAGTCACCTTTGATATTTTCAAAAGCACTTAAGTCCTCTGGACTTGTGAGTATGTCTAGGATCACTGGATGTGATTGCAGCTCAAGTACACATACCCGAGTTTGCTTTAATCTCGCTAATTCAGGACTCGAAGCAGGAAAGTTGTGACAGCATCTGCATCAATGCAATCTACACAAGCCAGCCTGGAACCCTGCGTAATTACTCATAGGGCTAGTTTGCACTGAAGCTCTTGCTGCCATGGCCTCACTGCTTCAGAACCTGAGACAGTTTTAATTTAGACACTCACAATGCAGTTACACTCAGATTCTTGAGCAGCTAACATTTTTGAAAATATACTTAGGAAACTGAGTGACTTAGGCACTTCTGAAAATTTTACCTATGGACTTACATAGGCACATTGTTTATATGTTGTACGTCTATTTTAGTGTGTCTGGAATTTTTTTATTCTAAGATCTTTGGGACAGACACTGTATTTTCCTGCCTTTGTGCTGCTTTGCCCAATGAGATCCTAATTCCAATTGTTTTCCCCCTTTAATATATTCATTTTAATAGATTTTTGTGGGCACAATTTTGACGTCAAATGACCTGTCTGCACGAGTATGCACATAGCACATGTTAGAGATCTAAATCTCCATTTATAGGTCTATTTCACCTATTCCAGCAATGCTGTTGAATGCCAAGCCCAGTGTCTGAGGAAGACTGACAATTAGGTGGCTGAAGCTGAATGCAGATCAGACTGAGGTGATGCTGGTAGTTTGGGGAAAACAAATTGGCTATAGCCAGGCTAACCTGCCCATTTGAATTAGGGGGTTCAGTCATTTATTATTATCTGGGAGTGGTGCTGAATTCCGATCTGCTGTTGAATGATGCCATAGCAGTAGTGATAAAGTTTTGGTGTTTTGAATTGTATGTCAAGGGTGCTTTGAATAAGTGACCTTGGAGTTAAAGTTTGTGTAAGACTAAAATACAAAATAAATTACACTAATTGAAACTACATTTTTTTTTTTTGGCACACACAAAAATTCTAAAGGAGGTCAGGTTTGGGATATAAAAGCTAGCCATAATTGTGCTTTGCTTACAGTTCAGTGAAAAGACAACCTTTCCATATGGTCCTAATTTTTGGTGTATTTCTTTTCAGTTGTATTTATTCTCATTTCTGGCAGACATACTGGGTAAAATCTCAGCTCCATTAAAGTAAACAGAAATGTTGTCATTGACTTCAAGGGGATCATAATTTCACACTCATGTTGGGGAGGTGTTACATTGTTTTACTACAAAGTTAATAAAAATAAATCACACACGTAATAACAACAAATTAGTTTTCACAGACAGTGCAGATCAAACTTACCAGGACAATTCCAGATATGCATTGAGAGCTTTTCTGATTACATGTCCCAAGTAGCCATTTTTTTCTGCAATATGTTTTGCCCAGCTGCAAAAGAAGAAACATGACAATAAATAAACACACACATTTCACACACCATAATCCAGTACTATTCTCACTGGGAACTATAAAACATTTGTCTTTGACTTAAGCAGGTGCAGGATAAGTCTCTTTATCACTAAAGGCACACATTTCTACCATGTATTTAGTCTCTTAGGCAGTATTAATGTTGAAATGTCCTAATACAATATTTTATTTCTGTAACATGTTTCATGTAAACTTTGGTACAGTGTCAAAACAAAATTCTATGTCAAATTCAGCATGTCAAAAGGTGGTAATTTATACTCTGATTACAAGTTGGTCCCTATGCAGGTGTAAGTGATAAAGTAATCCAACTTCTACTAATTCAAAGATTTTTAAAGCCAAAAGGGACCATCAAAACATCTAGTCTGACCTTCTGTATATTACAGACCATATAATGTCACCCACTAATGCTTGCATCAAGACCACAGCTTCTGGTTGAACTAGTGCATATCTTTGCATGGAATTCCCATGAGTATCCACTGAAGTTCTCTGCATAGATTAAGGACAGCATGTGGTCCTATAGTTTTGCTGATAAAATTAGTTTTTTCTTTTTGGAGAAAATGATGCAGTTGCTCAAGGTACAAACTCTATGGTACTGGTACTGAGCAGGTCTCCCCTCTTTTTACAAAACTGTGAATTAGATATCTTTTGACAAATCAAAAGTCACAAATTTCATGTGAACAGTTTCATCAACCAAAAGACTTTCTGGGATAATGGTCAGCAACAACTTTATTTTCAGCTATGCTAAACACCTGCAATTCTAGGAAGTAACTGCAGGTGCTCAACACCTCTGAAATGAAGGCTTAACGATTTCCTAAACATAAGAGATGCATACATTCAAATAGAGCAAATGTTACTGCAATGGAGTCATTTCTCAAGAAGAAATATGTTATGAATGAAAACACTCTTTTTTAAGATTATGAATTGAGAACCTTCCCTAACTGAAATGATTTTGTCATGATCTGAATAATCATTAGTTTCAAAATTAGATTTTTCTTATGAAAAAAAGGTTTCATTCCTTACATTACAGCTTTTTCTGGATCTCTAGGAAAGTTTTCCATATTTCCTATGATATAATACAGAGAACATCGTATGATCCCTTCTATGTGTCCACCTTGAGCAGCTTTATAGAAGTACTCAGCAGCTAGTGTCTGCAAGGAAACAATATAAAAATGACAACATCTTTGGGAAATACTATTTCCCCATATGTGCTTCATTTAAAAATAAACAGATAAATAAATAATGGCAACCTGATTAATGTATAAGCCAGTTTAATTGCTGCCTGTGCAGATAAGGGAAATCAGTTTATTTTTTCTACCACTTTAGCAGTTTTGGCTGGAAAAATTTCTTTGAAGTTGAAAGTGTGGTAGCATGTTTCTCAAGTAGAGGAATATATAAAATGTGCATCTGGCCTCTGGGGCCATACAGTGTGGCTTTGTTGACTCTGACAAAAATGGTACCAATAAGTCACCAGATAGCAATAGTGGAATCTGGAGTGTAGAGAGAAGGTACAAGTACATTCAGGGTTAATGGTAAAAACACTGCAGTCCTGTTCACACTACAGCCTCCAGTGTTGCTACAACTGGTGGTGAATTAGGTGACCTTTTGTTGCCAGAGAAATCATTTGCACGAATGGCTAAAACTCAGGGTCCAATCCTGCAGCCCTTACTATATAAGTAGTACCATTGACTTTCATTAGCTACACACATGAATATGGTCTGCAGTATCAGACTCACAATTCCCAAGTACTGTATACAAAGCTAGTTTGTATAAGGTAATTGATGCTCAGCAGGACAGAGCAGAACAGCAGAATAAGGGGGAAGCAGGAGAATATCTGGTTTTCATAATCAACGAGTTTTATGCTGCAATTGTAATAAAGCAACACACAAGTAAGCAATTTCTTTAATCCAGGAACTTCCAACTAACAACCTCTACTGTAAAATGGAGACCTGGTATTTTTGCGAGTGGCCCCGGACTCTGGAACTAGCTCCCTCATTTTATCCAACAGAGCCTGTTTATATTAACTTCATCAGCACATA
This sequence comes from Pelochelys cantorii, assembly GCA_032595735.1. Taxonomy (NCBI): domain Eukaryota; kingdom Metazoa; phylum Chordata; order Testudines; family Trionychidae; genus Pelochelys; species Pelochelys cantorii. The sequence goes on from CM064331.1 coordinate 35,240,315, forward strand.
GGAGTTCCTCTCTTTTCCCAGGCTTTTGCTGAATGAAAGGATACAGGGCCATAGGGTGTTTTTGTAGGGTCTGTTATTAACTTGGAAGTATATTATTATGGGCATGCCATTATTGTTTACAGGAGGCCTCCGACTTGCGACCGATTGGTTCCAGGGGAAGCATCACAAGTTGGGGGTGTCGTAACTCGAATCCTCATTTACGATAGGTGCCATGCGCCGTCATAAATGCAGGCCGAGGACATAAGTCAGGGGTTTTCAGCCCTTTCCGCACTTACAAAAATGGTTGTAAGTGCGGGGGCCGGAACTCGGGCAGTCACAAGTCGGGGGCCTCCTGGTACTATGTATTTTTGTCTTCTGGTAGGAGAAGTATGCTTGCCACCATTTGCTGAATAGCTCTTACTGTTGTTTGCAGCATATATGATCACTGGCTAAGGCACTCAACATGCTCACCAACTCCTAGACCACATTTGCCAGCCTTCTTTGAAATCACCTTTTAACTTGAAAGCGTGAGGTCTGATAACATTTATCTTACCATTCGAAACTATAAACAATGTGACAGGTCATAAAAATATCCCTCAGAGTAATGGGATTCTCTGTTGAAAATAAAATATTATTTTGTCTTGATAAATAAAAAATTAAGTCCTTAGGTCCAGGCTTAGAAAGACAATTTGCATTAAAATTGCAAATCAGACTTTGAAAGGGAAATTTAATTAAAATGTGTCTTGAAGAAAATTTTCACAGTAGCCGGTTTTATTGAAACTTCGATATGATTACAGTGTAACTGTTTAAAGTTCTAGGGCGGATTCTGCAGCCCTTAATCACTCTGGATAGTGCTGTACTTCATGTCAAGTACCATGGAAGTCAATGTGGCTACTCATGAAGTAAAAAGCTATTCTACAGGAGTAATGATGGCAGAATCTGGCCCTCAAAAGCTATAAAACAACTTTTTAAATGTACCCCAAATTATATTTTGTAGGACATTTTTAATGAGACTTGTGTTTCACTTTTAAAAGGACTAGGATATCCTTGAGATAGAACTACACAGATCAGAGGAATGCAGACACATCTGCAGTAGGAATGAAACAGACTTTGATCCCATTATGCTGAGTAGCACTATTCTCTAGAAGTAGTGCCCCTCACTTCAATGGGACTTCATGGAAGAAAGGTAGCAGAATATGACCTCCCCAATAAGTAAATACAGCATCTTAAAGGATAAAGCCAACATTTGTAAACCAGACCCGGTAATAAGAAATCACATCATTGACTATTTACTTACTCGATTTCTGCCAGGCACTCCTGGATAAATCCCATCTAAATGCAGGGCACCCAGGTTATAAGATGCATCTGGATTGCCCATTTCTTCAGCTTTCAACCAGTATTTTGCTGCTTTTATGTAGTCTTTTTTAAAATTATGGTAATACCATCCCAAACCATTCACTGCCTGATGTAATCCCTGTGGGTAAAGAAAAAAAAAAGTCCTCACACATCTCAGTTTCAGCTATGCTTTTGGTCATCTTCTGATCAACTTCAGTCATCTTTGGTCATTTTCTGGTCAACTTGCTCTCTAGTGTCAGGAGCTCTGGAAAGGAAATCTGTATAGCTCTTTGGTGCATGGTATCTAGACAGAGTTCTACCAAACTGTAACCAAGAGGTTTATGATTTCTGCTCCTCTTATTCTCTCTGCTTTTCTTCTCTAAGGTTTCGTGTTGAATGAGCCTCCAATGATGGGGACTGAACAATCTCCTTTGAAAGCCTGTCTAACTTTGGAAGATTAACTATCTTCCTAGTTAGAAAGTTTTTCTTAATATCTATCCTCAGTCTCCTTTGCTGCAGGTTAATTTCATTACTTCTTGTCCTCACTACTTATGGAGGAAAATTGTTCACCATCCTCTTCATAACATCCCTCAACATATTTCAAGACTCTAATCTGGTGCACCTCATTCTTCTTTTCTCAAGACTAAATATACCCAGGTTTTTCACTTTTCCTCATAGGTGAGGTTTTCTAAACCCTTATTGATTTTATTGATCTCCTTTGGGCCTTCTCCAGTTTGACCCCATCTTTCCAATAGTCTGTGCCCACAATTGGACACAGTACTCCAGCTGAGTATAGTGACCTCTTGTGTCTTACATATGGCATTCTTGCTTATATACTCAGAATCATGTTAGCCTCTTTTGAAGCTGCACCACGTTGCTGACTCTCATTAAATTTGTGATCCACTATAATCCTCAAATCCTTTCCTGCAACGCCAGGTAAATGTTCTAGTTATAAATATTTTACCTTGGATGCTGCTTTTTTCATCAGTTCTAAAGCAAGTCTTGTGTTCTTTTTCACACCCTGACCCTAAATAACAAACATAGTAAAATAAGTATATATAAGTAACTATTATTTTTAAACATGGCATGCATGCTAATAAACATTCACAGCTAATAACTGTAAAAGCAAATTTAAGATTTCATTATATTTTGTTATTTTTAAATCTTATAATGTTCAAATAAGGGGGAGGAAACTGTGTGGCTCTGTAGGGTTCATTTAATATCCTAGTTTAACCTAATCTTAACAAAGCCTTGGAAAATTCCTTTTGTCCAATTTACCTGGGTGAGTAACTTCTGATAGGCATGTGAAATACCTTTTCCCTTCAGTACTGTCATTTACTTTGAAAAAAATATAGTGAACAGCTTTTGTACTTGGGCTGACTGGTGAATTTTCATAATTTTGCCTGGGTGTCTTAATCTGATACACCTGAACACATGCTCAAATAATGTTACTAATTGGAAAAGTACGGTAAGTGAAATCTCCTTGAGACCTATTACTTCTAATGGGGTTCTCAGTGCTACTTCTCCATTGTTATAAACCACTTACTGTCAGAAACTTTCTTAAAATGTAACCAACATGAAATTCAAACTGCAACTAGCTACTGTGTCTTGCTCACTATGGCTATCCACACACTGAAAGGCTGCAGCGGTGGCCAGTACCTGGGACCCTTTAAATTGCCACTAGAATGTCACTCTGAAAGTCTCTGAAGGGCTGGGGAGGCCCAGCGCCACGGTCCAGGCAGCGCTGAGGGCTGGCTGCTCCCAATCCTGCCCCTTCCATCTGAGGCCCGCCCCCTTCCAGGGCACGAAGCCTCCCCGCCTTGTCCAGGGACCTGAGGAACCTCTCTGCCCCCCCTGGTAACCCTGGCAGCAGGAGAGCACCGTTCACCAACATCGCTCTGTCCACACTGGTGCTTTTGTTGATGAAACTTATGTCAATCGGGCGTGGGTTTTTTTAAACCTCTAACCAACTAAAGTGCTAGTGTAGACACAGCCTAAGGGTAGGTCTACACAGCAAGTCAGCAAGTCTCAGAGCCCAGGTCAAATGACTTGGGCTCATACTCCAGGGCTAAAAATAGCAATGTAGTCATTCAGGAATGGGGTGGAGCTGGCTCTGAAACCTAGCAATGGGGGTTTATCACAGACCCCAGGTTCCAGCCCCAGCCTGAATTTGTAGTTGGACCTGTATGCATTTTGCATATTACTTCATAATAGCACTTAAGAAGGATATTTTGGGGGTAGTTCTTACCATATTAGCAACCTGAATCAAGTGAATCGTAGTGGGACACACTGTTAGCTTTCTGAGTAGAGTTTTCAGTTATACGGTTAGGAAAATAAATTTCTGCAGAGGACATATTTTCATGTTTTGTTGAGAGATTAATGGTTTGATTTTTAATGAAATATTGCATGAGATGCAACCTATTAATGAAAATGACTATTTCTTGCTGTTTTCCACCCAAAATCTGCATTTTCCCCTTTAAAGCTGTTTGCTTATACATTACTATTTTTAGCCCTGCAGTGTGAGCCTGAGTCAGTTAACCTGGACTCTGAGATTTGCTGTCACAAATCTTTTTTGCTATGTAGGCATACCCTAAGCCTAAGTGTATCATGATGATCACATAGTGTGTCACATAGTATGTCAATGAAGAAAATGCACAAAGTTCTCTCAGTTATTTCAACTCTGAAGCATATATACTCTAAAGCAAACTACAAGTTTGAAATGAATTGACTTGCAGTAGAAGCATGTCTTACCTTGAATAAAATGATGGCATAATCATATATTAATATTGGATCTTCAGTTTCCAGTGCACCCTTTGAGTACCACTCTATTGCTGCTTCCGGATTTTTTGCCACCCCTTGCTGGCCCCAGAAGAGCATCTGTGCCAATCGTTGCTAAAAACAAAACATTGCAACTATCACAATAAATCTTAAATTTAAACTGTAATTCGAGTTATAGGGACAGATTATTTTCACAGATTTACACGGGTGATAAATGTATCAAGAAGACAAGTAAATCTGTTAAGTATTCTGAATGCAGCTTGCTTTATGTAATTTTCAAAGAGGAATTCCTATCAGTAACATGTATAGATTATAGATGAAGTTCAGATCTGACATATGCAGATACAACTACCGTCTCTAGATTGAATTCAGTGGGGAATAAATAGTGATATAAATGCACTAGAAAATGTGAACAGGTGGCACAGTAGAGCAATTTGCATGTAATCTACAAAACAAGTGTCAAATACACACCAAGGGAATCGAAAGGAGAGCTGTAGCAAGTAAAGCAATGAAAATGCAAGATGAAGTCCCCTAATGTGCCCTTCTCTCTGCCTTATGTCATCTTTTTTAGTTGTTTTCCCACTCAGGTTAAAGCACTGGAAAAGTCTAAAGATCACAGAAGAAATAAGTTGGTGAGAGCAACAGGACAGCACTACCAGAAATTTTATAGTTTAATCCAACCTGCCTATAACAGCAAAATGATGACATACCTGTGCAGCTGCATCTCCTCTTGCTGCTTCATGTTTTAACCACATAAAGACATCACCATTTTCTTTAGTTTGGGCTTTTAATAGTTCATCATCCCTTAGCCTTATAGTTTCTACAAATGCCTGAAAAGAGAGTGAACAGAGGAAAACATTAAATAGCCAATTAGTAAATCTGTCCACCTAAATGAAAATGTTAGATGTTTCCTGATATTTTGAATAATTCCTTCTCTGTTCCAGGATTTCAGTGATATTTTCTTCACTGGTCAGTTTATTACTCCTGAAACCAACTCATTGTCATTTCTTTTCATTCATTCACGCCCTCCTGTTCTCTTACAGGCCTGAGAGAATAGCACAGAGACCCACTGCCATCTACTCTAGATGCATTTTTCTAAAGCTCTACACCATTGCCACTATTCAGTGCAGCTCCACTAGTGGGAGCAAAAGTAGCATTAGTATGGCTAAAATGCCAGCAGCCACTAGCACCATAACAATCATGTTGTCTAGACCAGCAGTTCTCAATGAGGAGTCTGGGACCTTCTGGGCAGCCATGAGCAGGTTACCCGGGGTCTGCCAAACTAAGCCAGGTGCCAAACTAAGCCAGGCAGCAGGATGAGTGTTACATGTACTGGGGCTCAGGGTACAACACTGAATCCTGACGTTGGCTTCCTGGGGCTGAAGCTGAAGCCTAGCCAACTTGACTTAACCGGGCCCCCTCTGGCTTGTGGCCCAGGGCAACTGCCCTGCTTGCTACCCTCAAATGCCTGTCCTGGATTTAATCTACTGCAGAAAAACAGATAGTGTGGCACAGGTGGGCTGTGGAGTTTTTATAGCAGGAGCCTCAGAAAGAAAAAGTTTGAGAACCCTTGGTCTAGAGCTGCACTGAACAGACTGATTTGACATGGTGGTGAAAGCACTGGCAGCTGGTCTATGCTAATGCTCCCACCTTTGGTAACCCTGGTGATGGTAAAGATGGGATAGTTTGGAAGTAAGAGATAGTGCAGACAGCCTCAGACACACCAGACATCAATGATTATTCGCTGCCACACCCGTATAGAAACATGGGGTGGGAAAGGGTGTGGATTAGAGGAGAAGAAATATCAAAACAAAAGAGAAAAGAAAAGGAATGTTGAGAAAGCAAACAAGCGTGTGAATAGAGAAAATATTTGGAATGTTTTATAAGAGAAAGCAGACCTATAAAAATGGGTCTTATTTAAGGCATGGGACTTGCAGCTTCCATACTCCATCATGTAATGGGACTGATGGGAGAAACCTATGCTAAGCCGAAGTTTCTATAGCCTGAAAATGGTGAAAATCCAGAGACCCTGAGAAATCCAACATCATGAGATGGTGCTTTTACCAATATAATTAATGTAGGAGGCACTCATCTACAACAGCGATAGGTGACAGCACAAAACTAAAAAGCCTAGTCTATCCTAAAAGGTTTACTGAAATAGCTGTATGGACAAAATTCTCCTAGTATAGACTGGCAAAATAAGTGCCTTTACTAATGTAGCTTATAATAGTTCCCTGAGCAAAATAAGATACACTGGTAAATGCATTCCTTTGCCAGTATAACTGCAGCTACCTTAAGACTTTTGCCTGTATAGTTATGTTGCAAAAAAACCCAATTATATAAAAATAACAAAATCACACCTTAACTGACGCTGGTATGCTTGCATACATTTCTATATATTGGCCTATAAATAAATAAAATTCAATTAGCAATTTGTATGTTTTGATTTTGTAATATTTGAAATCCCTCCATTATCCTTCTTTCTTTTCAATCTCAATCCTAAACAGACAATATTATCCACGTGTTTTTTCAGAGCAAGATCCTAGCACTCATTTAAGGTTGTTAAATATTGTTAATCTAAAACTATATTGTTTGTATTCACAAGCGAGTTGTGAAATAATTTTACTTAGGTTTTCACATAGATATTAAACAAAGGTAAACATTTTCCATTTGATTATGGAAAAGTCAGAGATACGGAGAGATTCATGGACTTTTCCCTGAATTTAATAAAGCCTGGGTTTTAAAGAATAAACAGAAGAATAGATACTTAATAGTCCTTAATACAGATCAACATGATCTAGTGAAGTAAGCATGACATTAGAAACTAGGACTTTCCCAGCTCTAACACTGACTTCCTAGGGTTGTGATCAAAACATTTAAATTCTCTGTGACTTTGTTTTCGCCATCTGTGAAATGGGGTAATAATACTTACTGTTCCATGAGGTGTTGTGATGATTAGATAAGGTGTTGCGATGATTAGATAAAGTACTTTGAAGTTACAAGCTTAGTAGACATAAGTATTAATGCATTATAAATTGCTATAATGGCAAATAAATTCAAATATACCTATAATTATTTTACCTGATCTCCTTTTATAGCATGTTGATCAAAAGATGTCTTTAGTGCAATATCACTGTAATAAGCATATGATAATTCCAAGTCTAATGGATAATTGTTAATGCCTTTGTAATGTTTATATCCAAGATTCATCACAGCAAGTCTCTCACTCCCCTGAGCACCAACCAAACTGTATAGGAGCCCCTGGGAAAAATCAACAAACACAAACAAGAATGAATTAGTTGGACAGCTAACAAGTTTGCCTAGTATTAACTATATTGATGCTGTCACACAGACTTTACAAAATGAGTGAAGTGCATCTGCAGTATTGGATGATACACCAATTATATCAGGTGAAACACCCAAACAACAAAAGCAATTAGGATTTCTTTTATAAAGAAAGCGATAAAAGAAACCCTATGACACTTCTACTGAACACACATCATGAGCATTACTGCCCATCATCTTGCCACCACTAGACAACCTTCCTATATAGTGCAGATGCTAATCCTGGGAGAACCAAAAGGCACCAGTTTATAATTGGAGCAATAGGGATGGGATTTTTGCAGACTCTCAAAACTCTACTATCGTTGAAGTCAATGGGAGTTTTACCACTGAACACTGTAGAAGAGACTGAGGTCATAAAGGTACACTTTTGAAAAATCTCACTGTAAGGGTCTGCCTGCACTAATGACCTGTGGCTGAGGTTATCAGCAATTGGTAGCATTTTTAAAATATTTGAAGGGGACCCAGAAAGGAACTTATTAGCAGTGAGCATATTTGTAGTTTGGACAAGATAAGACCGAAGTCTCAGTTTCTCTTCCTTCAATAGAAAGTGGTAAACTTTGCCTCAGATTAATGTCTTGGGAGCACCTTTTAACTTCACCTCCTGATATACTGACTAGTTCTACAGAAACAACAATGCGTCCTGTGGCATCTTAAAGACCAACAGATTTATTTGGGCATAAGCTTTTGTAGGTAAAAAACACTTCCTCGGATGCATTTAATGAAGTGGTTTATACCCACAAATGTTTATGCCCAAATAAATCTGTTGGGGTGTGTCTGGACTACAGGGTTTTTTCGAAAAAAGTGGCCTTTTTTCAAAAAAACTTCTCCTGCGGCTAGACTGCTGCCGCGTTCTTTCAAAAGTAAATCAAAAGAACACGGCAGTTTTTTCGACCGCGGAAAACCTCGTTTTATGAGGAATAACGCCTTTTTTCGAAAATGCTCTTTCAAAAAAAGGCGCTATGTAATGCAAACTGTGCTGTTTTGAAAGAGAGCATCCAGACTGCCTGGGCGCTCTCTTCCGAAAAAGTGGCTTGCTTTTTCAAAAGTACTGGTTGTACTCTAGACGCTGTTTTTCAAAAGAGGCTTTTTCGAAAGTATCTTTCAAAAAAGCCTCTTTCGAAAGAGGATTGCAGTCTAGACGTAGCCTTGCTGTTTAAGGTGCCACAGGACTCCTCGTTTTTTGCAGATACAGACTAACATGACTGTCCCACTGAGACTAGTTCTACAGAGACATTGGGCTACCCCAAAATTCTTTGTGTATTTTATAATTTTGTATCATTTCATAGTTAAATTGCTGTCATCAAGTTCATTATAGAACAGCCTCCAGTTTCATACGTATCTCTTTCTTCTTCTCAGATCCTCACCCCTTTCTATTTGACCTTGTGAAATTACAATGATATTCTGACCCTTATGATTAATTTGAAAAATTTTGGAGTTTAGATCCTTTTCTAAAACTTTTGGGGAGTTTTCTCTTTCCTCCCAGTCTCAATATCATGCTCTTGCACAACAGACCACAGGATCTTTTTTTCTTTTAGTCCTATATAGTCTTGTTCCTCCAGGAGACCGTCACTATGCCCTGCCTAGTGCCAAGACTTTTCGATGGGAATAATTGTGACCTGCTCTCCCTATTAGCTCAAGGATACTTTCTCATCACAGGTTTCAGGGGCGAGCTAGCAGATCAACTTGTTCCAGTCTATATTTCTGAAGGCTGCAAGCTGGCCTGCACTCCCATGTGGAGTTCAATATGGATGAAAAGTCGCTCCTCATCCTGTCTCTTCAGTGGCCTAGAAGGATTTGTCCCTCCATCTCAGTTCACTTTGCTGCGCTCTTTTAGGGGTGATCAATCAATCCATTTCCCCATTAGCAGTGGGACAGAGAAGTTCCTCCACTAGGCTCCACTGCTCTTAGCCCCATAGTGTATCAGGGAATTCAGAAATACCTTTGGCCAGCTACCTATTAAAGGTGCAAGGTAAAGGAAGCCAATTGGCCATGCCCTGAGAAGGAGACCACATTTGGGGAAGACCATCAAAATGTCTTTCCTGTATTTTTTGAAGGAACTAATTTCATCTGAGATGATCAGATACACTGATAACATTACCTGCAAAGGGTCTATGGGCACAGCAAGTCCTGTTTCAAAAATAACTGCAAGGAAAAAGGAAGCTTTATGGTATCCACAGCAGCTGGAATCCATCAGAAAAGGGATGGAGGAGTTCAAGTAGTGTAGACCATCAGCTCTGGAAAGACTTTTTGCCACCTTCTCAAATATATTCTGGCCGACTTCTAGAACTGTATCATTTTGGTTTTCTGATGCTAAAAAATACACCACAAGATGCAGAATTATTACACGTGAAAACAGATTGAATCAAAATGCTAACCATGTAATGGTGCTTTATTCTTATTGGACAAATTCTGCTATTCTTATGCTCAAAAATGCTTTCCTCTTCAGCAGCACCACTGAAATCAAAGAAATTCTTAGAGTAAGATACTACCAAACATGAATAAGGATAAATCATAACCTGGGCCACAACATGACTGTAAGTCAGATAGTTTCACAGTTTAAATTAATAGGACTTGTTTGAACAGTAAGATATTAGTCAACTTGAATAATGGAGGCTAAAGCTGACCATAACTGAGCATTTTAAAAATTGCCTGCATTTTGGTTTAGGACACTCAAACCCTATGTGTTCCTGTGTTTCCATCTTTTATGTCGTGTCCATTCCTCATTTGCAATGGGATTGTGCAAATTATAGGTTAAGCTTGACCCTCCTGCCTTAAGTTAAGTGATGTGAAAAAAAACCCCTCTGCAACATGAGGAAAGGTCAAAGCATGCCAGCTTCTAAGGGAGACTGTATAGTAATTTCAGAAAGACAAAAGAAAGGCATGATTACCATCAGATGAACTGAAATCCATTTCTCGCAGCAGTCTGAACAAGCTGTGGTATTTCTCCCTTAGCTCTTTTTCCCAGATAAAGGCATCACATTTGGATTTATCCCCATATTTGTAGTAGAGCTCTGAATAATAGTTTTCATGGATACCTGAACAAAATGAAAAAATCAAAGAAACTATTTGACCTCTGTGATGGGGTGTAGCAGTCCTGCACTGTGGAAGCAAGGTTTAACCAGGCTCATCTGGCTGAAGAAGTCCTGTCCCGCAGCCCTGCAGGGCATGCTTGGACTGCAGCCCAGGAATAAAGGCCTGGAGAGAGGAAGAAAGTGCTGTCAGGGTTCCTGGAGTCAAACCACCAGTGGGACCAGACCTGGAGACCAGCCAGCGAGACACCAGAGACACTGCTGAGGATCTGAAAGGACCCTGGACAGAGGCCAGCAGAGATGGATAGGAAATAGCCCAGGGCAGGAGGTTGGATTCCAAGGAACTTGGCATGTTGCAGAAGGATTCCCCACCAAGTTAGTGGTGGACCATACCACCGCTGTTAGGACCCTGGGCTAGAACCCGGTGGAGTAGAGTGGGCCTGAGTCCCTCTACTCCCTTCTCAATCCCCAATCCATGAGGCCTGCACCCGCTTCTACAGACTCTGGCTGCTAGGCCACACTGCCTCAGCGAGAGGGGAGCTTGTAATTGCCTCACCCCAGGCAGAGGCTGCTTTGCAGCAGCCTCCCCTGCCCCCCACCATGCTGCTGCCTCTGATAAAGGCAGTAGCATGGGGAGGCAGGCAGCACCACAGAAATGGTTCTGGGAGGTTCTGGGAGATGGTTTTAAGCCAGTTCCCCCCAGCACTAGCTCCTGCTTCCCCCCCATTGCTGCCCCTGATATAGAGGCAGGAAGAGGTGTGGTGGAGGGAATGCAAGTAGTCGAGTAGCTGACTACTCGACTATTCGCTTTACATCCCTACTCAGGACAAATTTATACAAACAGACACAAGAAACTTGCATAGTTCTGGATATAGAACAGAAGAGAGGGATTTCAGTGGCATATCATATTAACCTGGAATAACTGTATTGTTCATTTTATTTGTGTTTCTTCTTATGGGAGAAAATAATTAACTATATTGGAAAGAAACCTTTCCAGAACAGAGAAACACAGTATTACCTTTCAGCAAGCAAGATGGAAAAGAAAAACTATTTTTTTCTTATACGGTGGAATTCATATTTTTTAATTAAAATCATCATCAATCCACACTCTGTCTGATAAAAGCAAAGCAGGAGAGAATTCAAGAACAAGACATATCAATATTTGGATCCTGAAGTTTAGTACTTACAATCTTTTTGAGCCATTCGGCTTTGCTTTACAAGGTGTCCGTACCCTGATACTATCTCTTGGATGTCTGCACATCTCTCATAGTACAGTTCAATCTGTTCCATAATCTTTTTGTCATAAAAAGGATTAGAAATCTAGACAAAGGCAAATTACCATTATATAGCAATGCTGGTAATGACAATTGCTGTGGATATCTGCATTTTTCTAGGAAAATGTATCACAGAGTCTGAATTTAAGATCTGAAAGGATCACTAGATCCATCCAGTCTGACATCGTGTATATCACAGGCCACCACCACCCAAGAGTCCACCCACTAACCCCACAAAAACAATCTTAGAGCAAAGTACTACAGCCCACCGATTTTATAGACTCTCCCAACTCTTCCCCCTCCTGGATACTAACTTAAGTCCCCTCGTCCCCCCCAACAAAACCTTTCCATAACTGTTGTTCTTCAAGGTACGTTGCACATGACCATTTCAACGTAAGTGTGTGTTTGCCACAAGCACAGCTGCTGGAAAGTTTTCTCTCAGTGGTAAGCACTGTATCGTCTCTGGTGCCTCCTGAAGTTGTGTGCTAATAGCACTGGCCTAAAGGGTCCTATTGATCTGCAGCCCTCACAGTTCCTCCTTGCTGGCCATCTCTGATAGAGGAGTAGGAAGGAGGGTCTTGGAATGGACATGTGCAACACATCTTGAAGAATAACAGTAATGGAAAGGTTAGTAACCATTTTCTTCTTTGAGTACTTGCACATGTCCATTCCAGTGTAGGTGACTCCCAAGTAGTTGTGCAGGTGAAAGGATCTAGCCAAGCATCCTAAATCCAGCATCATCTTTGGCCTGTTAGGTGATGGCATGGTGAGGCACAAAAGTGTGAACTGATGATATTGCCACTGTACAAGTGTCCCAGATAGGAACAAATGCTGCTGAAGATGCTTGGACCCTTGTGGAATGTGCTGTCACGGCAGATGAGGCAGGGACCTTTGCCAGGTTGTAGCATGTCTGGATGCAGGACGTGATCCTTGGTGAAATTCTCTGTTCTGAGACAGAAAGATCTTTCCTCTTCTCTGCAACAGCTATGAGCAGTTGAGTAGTTTTCTGAAATCACTTAGTCCACTGGAAGGCAAGTGTACATCTGATGTCTAGTGAGTGGAGCCTCTTCTGTTCCCTGATGATATACGCTTTTGGATAGAAGATGGGTGGGAAGATATACTGATTACTATGGAGATGTGAAACTATCTTTGGAAGGAAAGCTGGATGAGGAAGCAATTAGACCTTAAAGGATACCATGTATAGTGATTCTCAAATGAGGGCACGGATCTCTGAGACTCTTCTGACAGAAATAATGGCCACTAAGAAGGTCACTTCCAGTACAGGTAAAACAGAGAGCTCATTGCCAGTGGGTCAAATGGGGGTGTCACGTTACTAGATTTTAAGGGGAGCAGCCAGATCACGGCTGCACCCATGGGGGGGTGTTTACCCCAAAAGTTGGTACAAAGGGGGCCATGTGAGGTGTCAAACGAAGGCTTACCTTCTACTGATTCTGTATATGCTATTCATATACTTGTATATAGTCTGTGTGTGGAGTTATAAATATGTCCTCTGTATTGATGCTGGAAAATTCTCTGTGTGAGGCAGAGTGATGGGCCAGGAATGTTTTTGCTCAATGGCTATGCTGATGAATGAGGCTTCAGGGACAATAGATCTCTAAATGCCAAAGACACACCTGGGGAATGAAGCCATAGGCCTGGCTGCTGACCATGTGACTCTCCAGCTTGGAAGAAACCAAGGAGGTATATAAGTGCCATGTGGCATCCTCCATTTTTTGGTCTTCAGTTTTGCTCCAAATCCCAGATGCAGCCTTGCAGGGAACAATAAGCTGAAAGAACTGTGGACCCATCCTGACATAGGATGTATACCAGAGACTTTTAAGATAGCAGTTTATAACATCTCTGCTAAGAGCCTGTATCGAGAACTGGGTGATTCGATGCATGTAATATATTATCCTTTAACAACCTTACTCTCATGCTTTTCTTTCTTTTAGTAATAAACCTTTAGATTTTAGACTCTAAAGGATTGGCTCAGCGTGGTCTTGTGGGTAAGATCCAGAGTGTAAATTGACCTGGGAACTGTGGCTGGTTTCTTGGGACCAGGAAGAACCTGTTCGGGGTAGGTGAGATTGGGTTCTATAACCCCTCACCTGTGTGCAGGCCTGGGACTGACTAGGGCACAGGAAGAGCTGGGGTGTGGGAGGGGTTTTGCTCATGAGGCTTCTGGCTGGCCAGGTAGGCAGCTGAAGTGCTCTGTGTGACTGGTTTGTGGTCTATTTGGGAATGGCCTCCAGTCTGGGGCTGTAAGGAGCTCCGAATTTGAGCAATTCGCCCTGAGTGGACGCCTTCAGCCATGCCCAGACCCGGCCCGGTCTGTCACTTCCAGGACAGGTAAAGCAGAGAGTTCATTGCCAGTGGGTCAAATGGGGGTCTTGTCAATTCTGACAAAACCAGGTTGAGGACCCAGGGAGGGACTGGCTGATGTACCTGGGAGCACAATCTCTCAAGGCCTCTAAAAACCAATTGCAGATGCAGTTTAAAAACACAGAAAGGCCATTGGCGAAAAGATGACATTGTGACCAGATGCACTGTAATAGATGGCACGAGTAGATCTTGTTGCTTCCGGTGTAGTAAGCAGTCCAGAATGAATGGTATTTCTGAGGGCATAGGTGACACACTCTTCTGCATAAACCAGACTGAAAACCACTTCCACTTTGCCAAGTAAGTATCTCTGGTGGACAGCTTCCTGTTCCTTAGTTGGACTGAGCATGCTAGCTCTGTGGGGTTCAGCCATGGAGCTCCTAGGCTGTTACATGAAGGGACTTGTGGCTTGTGTGACACAGGTGGCTGTGGTCCTGGGACAGCAGGCCTGGATAGAATTTGGCATTGCCACTGAGTGTTCTAGGAGCGTGGCAAACCAATGCTGGCAGGGCCAAGCATGGGCTATCAGGATTACTTGTGCTCTGTCCCTTCGGATTCTCAGTAAGACTGTGTGAATGGGAAGAAACTCAGAAGATATTCCCTGTCCAAGGAGGAAGAAAGGTGTCTATGAGAAAAATGGTGCTGTGACCCAGGAGGGAGAAGAACTGAAGACACTTCCTGTTGTACCTTGTCATTAACACATCCCTCTGTGGAGTTCCTCGCCTCTGGAAAATAGTCTTCATGACATCTGGACAAATGGACCACTTGTGGTGGTTGGAGAAGGATCTGCTGAGGTATCCACTAGCTCGTTCTGCATTCCCAACAGCTAAGAGGCCTTGAGGTGGATAAAGTGGGCTATGAAAGCTCTCACAAATGAAGTGTTTCCTAGCATGGGTGAGAGCATCACCCTCCTTGCCCGTCTGATACAAAATATCACTGTCATGGTCTTTCGTGAGAACTGACATGTTCTTACCAACTACATGAGCCTGGGACGCCCGGTCAGCCAAGCAAACTGACCTGCGCTCCCTGACATGACGTGCACCAAGAACTCTCCTAAAGACCGGGGCCCTGAGTTCTGAGGGAACCCAAGTAATAACTCCAGCCCATCACTGAATCATCTGTAATGAGAGACAATAATGGCTGAGGTCTTGAGAATGGGACTCCTGCATGCACCACCAGATGGTCTAGCCACCATTTGAGGGTGGCAATCACCAATAATGGAACTGTGATAACTGCAGCCAAATGGCATCAGTTTGGCAAGTATAAGGATGCCAGATGAACCTGGAGAGGTCTGAGTTGAAGTCTCACATGCTGCACCACATAGGTGCATGAGGCTATGTGGGCCAGGGGCTTCAAGCAGCTTTTCACTGTTGTGATGGGTGATTTCTGCATGTTTACCAGCAGATCTAAGTGCTGGAATCCTGACTGGAATAACTTTATATAGGATTCCAACTGGCCCTTGGTCTGACTTCTGACCAGCCAATCATTGAGGTAAGGGGAGACCTGAATCCCTTTCCGCCTCAGGAAAGCTGTGGCTGCCATCCGAAGGGTTGCTGGCATGCCAAATGGGAGAACTGCAAATTGGTAGCACACATGGTTCACAAGGAACCCGAGGAACCTCCTATATCCCTAAAAGCCAAGATGTGAAAGTAAGTATCCTTCAAATCAAGGGGGGGGGGCGTACTAATCCCCTGGATCCAGAAAGGGAATGAGTGAAGCCAAGGAGACAATGTGGCCATTTAGCTTCTTCATGTATCTGAGACTGCCACTGGCTTTTGGGATTAGGAAATATCAGGAGTAGAATGCTTAGCCCCTTAATTCTGGTGGAATCTGTTCTATGGTTCGCACACTTATGAGAGACTGCACTTATTTGGCTGGAAGATGCTCCTGAGAAGGTCCCTGAAGAGCATGGGTTGGGAGAGAGGAGGAGAAGTAGTGAATTGAAGGGTATATCCCACTATTATTATGCTTAGCACTCAGCAGTCTGCTGTAATAAAGGCCCACACTTGATAGAAATTGGATAAACAGTCCACAAATACAGGAGTGGTTGGATCCAAGTTTTATGCTTGTGCATTGTCACCGAGTGACCCATTAGAAGGCTTGCTTGGACCCACCAGAGCATCTGGGCAGGAGCAGGCATGGATGCGCACAAGGATTGAAGAAGTCTTCTCCTAAAGCCCCTGCTCCCTTTCCTGTGAGAGTCCTGCAGGGCAGGTGGTGTGAGGAATTGAGAGGCTGGTTGAGGTTTATTATTTTTCTTTGTGGTTGCTAATGTATAAAATACTAGGGACTTCCAGGTGTCCCTGGAATCCTTTAAGCTGTGCAGCTTGGAGTCCATCACCTTGGAAAAGAGTGGCATGCCCTCAAAATGAAGATCCATCAGAGTCTGTTGGACCTCATGTGGCAGGCGTGAGGATTGAAGCCATGAGCTTCTGTGCATTGCTACTGCTGAGGCTGCAGATCAGGCTGCAATTGCATTCATGGCAGCTTGAAGGATGCCTTTGTGACTGATTTGTCTTCTTCCATGAGAGACAAAAACCCTCATCTGGATTCCTTGGGTAACAGCTCCATAAATATCGCACAAAGTTCCAGGAATTAAAACCAAATCTGCTCTGGAGTGTTCATTGGTTCATGATCCTAAGCTGAAGGCCAGCTACTGAATAGACTTTCTACTAAAAAAGTCTAATTTTTTTTGCATCTTTGGCTTTGAGTCATGGCCCTTGTAGCCCCTGTCACTCCCACACATTGGCTGCTGACGCAGCCAATGAGTGGGAGTGACAGGGCTGTGGATGTGTGTATAGGAATTCATAACCCTTATCTGGGAAGATGTACTTCTTTTCAGCTTTCCTTGCGGTCTGCTAAATGGAAGCTGGGGTCTGCCACAATGCTTTGACGAGGTCCATAATGGCCTCATTAAGAGACAGTATCACTCTTGATGGGTTGATAGTAGAATATCTGTCAAAGAATGGGAGAACTCCCTGACCTCCTCTATCTGGATCCCCAGGTTTGGGGCCTCTCTTAACGAGTTCCTAATGAACCCTACATTCATCCTGAGAGGGTGCTTTATCTCCTCCCATCGCTGCTTCATTAGAAGAGGAGGAAGACATCTGCACCAGTAGGGGGCATTGTTCTTCACCTTTAACACTGGATAGGTCTCCAGATGTTGGTACTTGGTATCTGGCATTAGCCTTGATAATAGGTCCTGGATCCTGCACTGAATGGCACCATGGTAGTGGCTCTGGACTTAGATGCCACAGAGTATCACTTCTGGACTGGGGCCCCTGTATCAATAGGAAAGGCTAGTGGTTCCATAATGGCATCTGTTCTGGCACCTGCCACCACTCCAGCGGCCACACCATGGGTGGGATGCCTTGGCCTGGGTCCATGGGACAATAATGACAACTGGAATGATGGTGATGGCTTTGGTCAGAGACACATGACTCTGCCTCCTAAGTCTGACTTTAAAGACTCCTTTCTCTGAGACCAGGGAGATATAGAGCTGACAGGTGCCAGTGACCATTGCTGAGAGGGAGGAGCTTGGGGATGGGCCATCACTATTTCCCTTTAAAAGGCACCTGAAGCCTACATGTCACAGAGGACCTTTCAGCCAATACTGCTGCTGTCAGCTCCTGCATCACCAGAGATGCCAGTACCAACAGAGGAAGTAAGTCTGTCATGGTGGCTCTCCGATGTTGCTGAGTACATAGTGGTACCTGCTCTGGGGCCAGAGTCAATGCTGCTACATGGGCTGTTGGAGCCACAAAATGGCACAGTGTGGGTCACACTCTACTCTCCCTGCCCCGAGGACCTCTATCAGTATTCTGTTTCTTCCTTGGCACTGGAAATAGTGAACAGTGGCAAGGTTCTCTTGCAAGAGCACTTTTCTTTAGCACTGCAGATGGTGTACAGTGATGAGGCTCTCGAGAAGTGGAAGGAGCATCTATCCTCATTACCGGTGATGAAGAACAGCACCGACAGTACAGAACAGTAGCTGGAGCTCACCTTACTGAGGCTGATGTGCTCAGTATCAAGTCCAAGTGACCCAGCTCCAAGAGATGTTTTAGTACTGCCTGCATGAGGATAAATTTCTGGTCTGGTGTCTCTATCCTCTTTGGCGTGAGGCCTAAATTCTTTACAGCTCTTATATCATTCCCTCATGTGAGCTTCCTACGAGTGTTTAAGATGGTTGGAATGGGAGTCACTCACAAGCATATGCTAAAAGCTCAGAGACCAAGACATGCCTGGCACCAGACAGAGACTAACTCAGGTTAGCAGAACTCTGCTTAGTGATCTAATAACAGAAATAGATTGCAAGGACAAGGTAGTTTCAGTGACTGTCATAGGCAGTAAAAAGGAACTGAAGGGGCTGTGGGTTGGTGGGACTCTTTATACTGAAGCTATGAGTGCACGACTCCAGGGAACACCAGAATCGAATAGACACAAACCCTGAGGGAAAACTTTCTGGCAGCTGTTCCCAGAGTGAGCGCACATGCCACTGGAATGGACACATGCAAGCACTCGAAGAAGGACTATTTACAATGAAACTATATCATGCTTTTTGCACTTGTTTTGAGTCAGATAACATCATGCAGATCACGCCAGACCATACCGAGCAGTCAGTGTAGACCAGGACATAATGGGCAATGGGCTGCAATCAATAAGACGTTTGCTATTAAAATTTTAAGGAAGGCAGAATTTCATCCCTTGTGTTCAATATCATGTCAGCTATAACTAAACAGCACTCAGCATTTTTTTAAATATCAAGACACTTAAAATCTACTAGCAGGTATACACATATTGTAGGCATCTAAAGTAACTAGCTCTTAACAGAACCCATGATCACATATTGATGAAACACTTAAATTCAACAAATTCAACACTCAAATTCAACCTGTTAGTGACAGGTTATGTTTACTGTTGCTTCCATAAATACACAGGGTCTGATCTTGTCGTCAGTCTGCACTCAGAACTCTGTGACATCAGTGGAAACTCCGTAAATGACATGATGGCTGAACTTGGCCTCAATACTTTGACACATACAAACTACATGTACCTGTTTTCCTTCCAGAATATTGAGACGGTAGTATTTCATGTGTCCAAAGAACCCTTCAATGCCAGGTGCGTACCCACTGCCTCCAAGAACAAAGTATCCAGCCGTGTCATCATAATAGAAATCTTCCCTAAAACTAGAAAGCAAGACAGATCAATACTCTGTGAATTTGAAGGTATCATAAAGCAAACCCTGTCGTAGTTTGGAAGAGACTACTTTAAATTAATCCCAAACTTCTACTTCTGTTCCCTATTCTTTAACTCTCTCTTTGGAACAGCACAAATTAAGGAGCTACCCTGACTGTGGACACTAGAGACATGGTCCTCATGCCCCTGAAGTTGAAGGAAATTTTGTCCTCTACTTAAGAAGAACAGATCTGGACCTTACCGGTGAAATCCTGGCTCCTTTAAGTCAATGGCAGTTTTGCCACTGATTTCAGTAGGGCCAAGATTTCACCTTAAGAGCCTGATTCAAAGCTCACTGAAGTAAATTTACTGTATTAGTTTAAGTGGTCTTTGATCAGAACCCATGAACCAGACTGCAAAACCTATACTTAGGCTGAGCAGTAACTGACATCTCAAATAGTCCCATTAACTTCAAAAAGATTACTCATGAAGTATTTAACATGTGTACAGGTAATATAATCTTGCCCTATGATTGTTGTTGTGACATGAGTAGGCTGACGAACAGTGTCAGAGAGGTAGGGTATAAATATCTGGAAAAGCAGTTTTGGATTCAGTTACACCCCTCTCCCCTGCCATAGCTCCCCCCACAACCAAACACCGATCTCATTATTATGCAAAGGGAAAAATTACTCTTACTTAAAAGACTGATGCTGGTAACTTTTCATATTTTTCCCAACACAGGTTACTTCTATCTAAAGGAATGGAAAATATTAAATATTAGTTGTGATAGTCTGCAATATTTAGTCTAACTGCCATAAAATAACTTGATACACATTAGCTTTTAGTTTTGTAATTTGCATCCTGTTTCATCTTTTGATATTTTAAGAAGGACACTGTCAAATAGCCTGATGGGATTTTCAAAAACACCTGTCTTGGAGGGGAGTGCAGAGCTGTGCCTTGTAGAGAAGTTGCTCCCACTCTTGTAGTGGTAATGTGAAGAGACTTCTGCAGGGCTAGACCAGGTCATGCTGCTTCCATCCATCTTAGGTACATATTGGACTCCCACTGCTGTAATATCTGAGTGCCTCACATAATATGCATTTACCCTCCCAACATCCCTCTGAGATAGGGGCTATTATTAAAGTTGAGCAACTGAAGCACAGCCAGACTAAGCAACTTGACTGTGGCAGAGCAGGGAATTAAGCCTGAATCTTCTAAGTCCCAGGTTATCACTCTAAACTCTGGACTGTCCTCCCCATCTGGCTTTGTTGCTCCTGTCTTTCCACAGGGTATGTCTTTTACCACCCGCTGTATCAACAGGTAGCAATCAATTTGGCAGGGCGGTCAATTTATCATGTCTAGTACAGATGCAATAAATCCACTACCGAGCACTCTCCCATTGACTCCGGTACTCCAGTAAAACAAGAAGAGTATAAATATACCGCAGTAAGCAGACCTAAGTATGTTGACTTTAGCTACATTATTCATGTAGCTGAAGTTGTGCAAATTAGGGCAACGGCCCGCAGTAGTATAGACAAGGCCATAGTTTCAGGAGCTTTGATGAACCTTTTTATTCTCCCTTCATATCAACTAATAGAGAGAAGCACCAAATTTTACTTCAAATCTATGTGAACTAACTCAGCCCTAAGAGTGCAGAATAATGTCTTGATATAGCCATCCAAGTGACAATATGCAATCCTCTTCAACAGGAAATGACTTATTCATCTAATGTTAATATTGACAATAACCTTCACATTTGCACCTTGAACTGGAATTCTGGCCAAATCCATTCCTGCTTCGAGGAGTGAAGGCCAAAATTACACAGCATAATTTAAGCAAGCTAAAGCAAAAACACCTAAAATTATTCAGAAAAACATTTTTTAAAATTTCCTATTTAAATAGTAGAAAGGAAGGCAAAACACATGTTAAAATGAGGTAGTCATTTAAATTAAAAATAAATGTACATTTCTATTTTATTTCTTTGCAAAAAAATCAGGCAGCTTTGTAAAACTTTGGCCTTCCCCATTTATATATTTATAGACAGATGCCTGGAGTTAAGGCTGTACAACTATTTTCATTTTAAAGTGTAATTTTCAGTTTTGTCAATGTTTTTACTTTTGGATCTAAGCTGGACAGTGGAGTTCTTTCAATCCATGAATTCGGGTTTTTTTTAAACTTTGACTGAAACCAATTCAGCCATTTTCAAGAATAAAGAGAATAAATGTACATATTTAAAAGATACAAACATTTTGAAGAGTTCTTGTGTTTTAGTGGTTTATTATAGAAATGTGAAGTGGGGCAAGGAGAGTGACCTAGATGTGCCTTTTAGTGAGCTGGTGAAAACTGACTGTGATTTGTTAACATTATAGGGTTGTAAAATTTGAATTTTGTCTAAGGGCAGTGGATTTTGTAATGTGACCTCATAACAGTACTCTACTGGTTCTCTAAATGAATGCAAAGCTTAGGAAATTGTATGGGGGTGTGACTATTTTGTTCTATAGGAGTGAAAGATGCTGGGAGATTTGCTTCTGGTAAGGGTAATTTTTAGATTATTGAAAGATACAGGAGCTGGAGGAAGAGAAGGTGGAAGTGTACTTAATAGATGGGAAAACAGACACAGAAACCAGTCCTTCATTGCACTGGAAAACTTTCTCTTTTCTAGCACCAGCCACAGCTACACTAGAGCTAGCAATGACTACAAAGGTGTGTGGCTTTTGTGATACACATTGGCTTCTAAATCAAAAGACCTAGTTTCAAATCCTACCACCTATTTTCAAATCTCAGATCTCTCATTCTTTTCCTGTGAGAATATGTGCAAATCATATAACCTCTATTTGACCATTCTGTAAAAGGGGAATAACCAAATATAAATAGCCCTCTGCCAACCCCAACAGTATTACCCTCATCATCAACTATAAGATGGCAGTGTGACATCATACATACCTGTCCTCCATTAAAAGAGAGATCTAGTCGAAACCACTGTTTCAGAGGAAGGCTGAAGCTAGTTTTCACGGCAAGGTCTTCTCCTTTGACCAGGTGCATCTGTATATGAACATAACCTGACAAACACAGCAACAAATGAAAACAAGGAAATGAGTATAAAAACACAAAAATATTAAAGCTAAGGACTAGCTTCCTAAATGTCATTCACAATAACCCTGTCCTGTAAAGCAATGCAGTGAGAAATTGACTGTACTACTGAGAATCACAGAAATCAGATTAACAGAATTTGAGATTTTAACATCAGAATGGAGTATTACGATCATCTAGTCTGAAGCCACCAGAGAGAGAGAGAGAGAGAGAGAGAGAGAGAGTTTGATGCTCTGCATAACATGGGACTGATACTTTTCTTTAAAAATAAGCTATAGCTCAATTAAAGCAGGCTTGATGCAAGGATTACTGAAATTCTGTTATGCATTGGATATTTTTTGTTTCCAAACACACAGGGCCAAAATGAAGCATTCTGCCAGACATGAGTTTAACACAATAGACATGACAAAAATGTTTGTAAATGTCATTCTTTGTTATGGGACAGAGACGGTAAGGTAACTCTATAAAGCCTTATACTATTATTACCTTCTTCATTCAGAAATACAGCAGGAGTACTATACATTTCTTCTGGGTCAATAAAGTAGAATATTCCACACAGATTCTTTTCGCAGTGATTGAGTAAATAAAGCCAAACTGAAATAGTGAACCTGCATAAGTACAAAAGAAACAAACAACCCACTCTGAGGAGATGGATCATATTGATTTTTACAGTCTACATATTTTTCAACAAAAAAACAACAAATGGTCTGGTAGCACTTTAGGGTATGTCTACACAGCAAAGTTACTTCGAAGTAACAGCCGTTATTTCGAAGTAACTTTACTAGCGTCTACACAGCCAAACCACTATTTCGAAATTAATTCGAAATAGTGGAGCGCTTATTTCGAATTTGGTAAACCTCATTCCATGAGGAATAATGCCAAATTCGAAATAGCTATTTTGAAATAAGTGCTGTGTAGACACATATCGAAATAGGGGGCCTCCAGCCTTCCTAGGGTGCCCTGGTGGCCACTGCAGTCTCAACCAAGAACACTCCTCTCCCTCCCGCCTCCCTAGAGCCCTTAAAGGGATTGACTCTGGCCACAGTGCCTGTGCCAGCTCCAAGCCTGCCAGCCCAGAGCCAGCAGTCACTGCCCCTGACCCAATGGCCCCAAAACATGAGCCAGCAAGCCACTGGCAGCCAGCTCTCCACCGCTCCCCAGGAGCAGTCTGCCAGCTTCCAGGAACCTGCTAGGGCCCGGAGAAGGCGGGTGCCTTCCTGGTCCAGGGTGAAGATCATGGACCTTATTCAGGTTTGTGGGGGACGCCCCCAACATCCATGATCTCCACACTACACGGAGGAATACGGCTGTCTATGGCAGGATAGCTGCCAGCCTGGCCACCAAAGGCCACGTGCGAACCCAGGGGCATGTTTGCATGAAAATCAAGTTGGTCCAGCGAGACCCCCAACCCTGAGTCCTGAGCTTCCCCTCCCCCTTCTTCCCCTTGCTTCCCCCTTCCAGCTCCCTCCTCCCAGGTTTCCCCCTCCCCTCTCGCACCCTCTCTTCTTCCCTCTCCCACCTCCTTTCCCCAGTCTCACCAGAGTTTCATTTCCCCTCCCCTCACAGTTTTGTTCAATAAAGAGGCTTTGTTGTAATGAACACGTCTTTTATTGTACAGCAGGAAGGGGGGGTTAGGGAGGGGTAAGTGGAAGGACATGAGGGAGGAATGAGGCACAAGTCCCCAGTGGGGCACACCAGGGAGACTGTTACTGCCTGCAGAATGTGCTCACAGCAACATGTCCAGGAGAAGCACCAGAGTGCCATGGGGTGGCTCCGGCTCCATGCTGCAGAGTGCTGTGGTGCCCTGAGTGAGGGCAACCAGAGCATTCAGAGAAAAAAATGCTTTGCTGTCCCTCAGCGAGGTAGGCAAGCAAGCAGGGAAACCTTAGAACCGGCTGTCCGGGGGGGTCCCTTTAAGCACAGGTCTCAGATAGCCTCAGGCAGCAGCCACACAAGGTAACTCCTGACCTGATGCCCTGCCAGAACCGGTTCCGGCCGGCCTTAAATGCAGTTCAGTGTCCTATCAGTGTGGACGCGCTATTTCGAAATAGCAAAACTCTATTTCGAAATGCATTTTGTGTCTAGACGCGTTATTTTGAAATAAGCTATTTCAAAATAACTATTTCTAAATAAGATATTTTGAAATAACGCTGTAGTGTAGACATACCCTTATAGACTAACAAAACATGTAGATGGTATCATGAGCTTTCGTGGGCACAGCCCGCTTCTTCAGATGACCAGAGTTATGAGTTTGGGATGTGAACACTCAAAATAAGTAGGAGAGAGGAATGGGCGGGGGGG
This sequence comes from Pelochelys cantorii, assembly GCA_032595735.1. NCBI lineage: Eukaryota > Metazoa > Chordata > Testudines > Trionychidae > Pelochelys > Pelochelys cantorii. The sequence goes on from CM064331.1 coordinate 35,265,000, forward strand.
GAGGAGAATAAGGGGGGAGGATGGGAGACAGAGCATCAGTAAGTATCTGGAGAATAGGTACTTAAACCTAAGCAGATAAAAATGAAAGGCATGTTTTCCACTTTACTTTAGCAAAGCTCATGTACTCCTTTGATCTTCCAAACCCAAGTCAGGGAAGTTATAACTGCTTGGGACAAAACAAGCCATCATAAAGGGGGAACTTGAATGTAGCTACAGTGTATGAGCCACTGCTACCATGGCACATGAGCCAGCCATGCTACCAGGTGTAAAAAGACAAGGAGGTAGAAAGTGCATTAAAATAGAGCTTCTAGACATGGATGATTTAAGAACCCTGTGTCTAGAACCACTGAGGGTACGTCTACACTAGCCCCCTAGATCGATCTAGGGAGGCTAATGAGGGCAACTGGAATTGCAAATCAAGCCCGGGATTTAAATATCCCACACTTGATTTGCATGTTCCCAGCCGGTCGCCATTTTAGAAATTGACTAGCCCGAAGTAACTGCCCGCGTCTACACGTGGCAGTGAAACTGGCTTCTGGAATAAAGCCCTAAATCAAATTAGGTGGTATTCTTCCTGCAATGAGGTTTACCATCTAATTCGAATTAGGGGCTTTAAATCAGAAACCAGTTTCACTGACGCGTGTAGACGCGGGCAGTTACTTCGGGCTAGTCAATTTCTAAAATGGCCACCGGCCAGGAACATGCAAATCAAGCATGGGATATTTAAATCCCGGGCTTGATTTGCAATTCCGGTTGCCCTCATTAGCCTCCCTAGATCGATCTAGGGGGCTAGTGTAGACATACCCTAATTCTCATGGATCCTCAACAAGTTTGTCAGCCACATCCCTTGTCCTTTAGTACACAAGGGTGATATACTAATCTAGTGATAATTTTCCATTTCCAAAACCATATGGCACAGAGGGAAGCTTAGGGAGAAACAGGAGACCAGAGAATGGATGGAGATCCTCCTCTTTTCTCCTCAGATCCCTACGTGAGACTAAAGAGCAATGGAGCTTGAGATATCTTCTGGAAAGGTGTTCTTCATTAAGTACAGCTTCTCTGTATATCCTGGGAAGGAGTTTAGAAGCTGGGAGGCCTTATTTCTGTGCTGCTGGAATATTAAGAGGGAACTCAACTTTATTTGGTGTTGCAAATCTGAGCCCTAATCTCTCTCCTCTGCTGAAAAACCCCTTATAAGCAACCAGAAGGCACACTGCCCTATCACTTTCTTGAACTGATGGAGAGAGTCCCTTTAACTCAGTGTTTCTTAAACTTTTTAAGGCTGAGGAACACCAAACAATAATTTTTTTTATGAGGAACACCAAGGATTTTTGGTTGAGAAAAAAAAAGTCTGGGGGGAAAAGGGTCAGGGGAAAAATTATTAAGGGGGAAAAAAGGGTCAGGAGGAAATTACTGAGCAAAAAAAAAAGTCACCCGCCCCTTTACGGGCAGCCATTTTGAATTCTGTTGTTCTCCACGGCACACCTCCAACTGCCTCGTGGCACACCAGTGTGCCTCAGAACACAGTTTAAGAAACACTGCTTTACCTTGTAATTGTTCTCTGAAAACAGATTTTAGCCTTTAGAAATTAAATATACTCATCTTCCACAGTTTGCATTTGCTTACATTGGGTAATCGATCTGATGTTGTCTGATTGTCTCAAGCTCTCTATTGTGAAATTTCTTGAACTTCTTCACGATTCCTGTTTTCTCTCTGCTTGATGCATATGGAAAACTGAGGATCTCAACAGCATCTGCCAAATGTAATAATTCTTAGTTTGCCAAGAAATTGACACCCCATGTTCACACACTGTTAAATGTTTAAATTAACTACCTTGAAACATAGGTCAAACATTATGATCTGACAGTCCACAAATACACAACAAATCCCTAATGTTTGGTCAACTCTCCTTTACACAATTTACTATAGCCCTGGAGAAGGTTACTTATAGGGTCCATTCCTCATGGCTGTTTTGAAGCTAGAATCAGTGGTACTGAGGTAAAAAAAAAAGGGGGGGGGGGAATTGCAATAGTTAGATACAGATCTTCCCAATAGGAACCCAATGAACTTCTGACAGAATGTCGGTTTCCCTAGATGCGCCAAGATGTGTGCATCAATTAGATTTCTACACATATCCTGTATTCTGCAAGCTGTGCTTGGGGAACAATCATGGCTAAACCAAATCATGAGATATTGTCACGTTGCATCTCAATGTGATAGTATACTTTTGCAATGCCACACTGGATCACAGCATACGACGGCTGTACTAAGGAACATACTAAAGAAGAAGCAACTCTTGGATCCCTTGCCATTTGAATACGTTATAGCAAATGCTCAGTTTTATTGGAGACAACCTTTTTTTCACTAAAATGGCCTCATCATAGTTTTAGGCTATAATAAAGTAAGAGCATACTAAACTACTTAGGGACAAAGTAGTACATGAATGTACTCCCATGGATTTCACTGGCAACAATACCAATGTAAGGGGCCATTAAAGCCTAAGATGGCAAAAACTGTTCAGCTTCAGTGATAATAGACTTTCTTCTGAGACAATGGGTTACATTTTGTATTTACAGCCACTCCCCGAGTTACGAACAAGTTACGGACCAACACTTGGTCCGTAACTCGAAGTGTTCGTAACTCGGATCCCATAGAGTTACATGGCGACCACGCTGTTCGTAAGCGCGGATCGCCGTTCGTAACTCGGATCCGCATTTACGACCGCTTTGGTCATAAGTGCGGATGGTCGTAAGTGGAGGTGGTTGTAACTTGGGGAGCGGCTGTACTTCTGTACCATACACTGTCTTTAAAAGGGGTGTGTGGGTGTAAATGAAAGCATAATCTGACCCACCATATGTTTTATCTCATTTTTGTTCCTTCCTAGAAGATTTTGTTTATAGATAAAGTATAGCAGAGATACAGTTACAGATTAAATGGATATCTCATTCTAAACCCTATTTTTAGTTGTTTATGTATCATCAAAAGTTTCCTTCTGGGCAGAAAATTCACATATGTACTCTCAATCCAAAGGCTCATCTTCTCTGAGAGGGGAAGAAGGGAGATCCATTTTAGGGCCTGATCCTACCATTCTTGTACCCAGTGAAGCAGGGTGTATTATTTAAATCAAAGCTATTTAAATCATGGATTTTAATCATTTTGCTACCAAAAGTAAATCCCCCTGGCAAATATTTTTGCTGATAATTATATATACTTTTATAACAACTTATACAATGTGCCTTTTTGGTCTCATTTTAGCTCTCTAAAAAAAGGAAATGTATAAATGTACCTACCATTCTCATGGGGACACTGAGGTATCCTGTTTGCCTGGAGCCTCCACATATATTCAGAGTTCCACTTAAAACATACTTTGTGATCTTTGTATGGACGCTTAAAAGGTGGAACTGTTTCCAACAAAGTATAATTCCTGGCAACTGCCTGTAGGTAGCTTTCATTCCTCTTGGCATCATAACCCCCAACAGGTTTGTGACTAATCCATGCATATAGTATCACAGTATGCACTACTATAGAATGTCTGATGAAATAATCATCTCTGTAAACCATGATGCTTGGAAATTTCAAATGCACTGTTTGAGTTCTACTTATATGAAGATGTTTCTCATTCTTCCATCTCTTCTTATATACTGGCACACCAGTTCTGAACTCTGATGAAGCTACTGCTTCCAAAGTGACAGTGCAAGGCTTAGAACATAAATACTGAACTGAAACCTCAGAATCATTAAGAACTCTTTTTTCTAAAACATTTAAGTGAATAAAATCTTCATAAACCATGTTTTGGTCAGACTGTGGGATAACTGATGTCGTCAGGAGTGTCTCCTTTCCAAAAGATGGCACAAAATTCTGGAAAAGAAAATTCAAAATGTTATATCCAGCTGCCTGAGTTAAACTTCATTAATAATATCATATATATAGTAGCCCAATGTCTGAGAGTCTGTAACGCTGAAATGCTGGCTGTTCCCTCTGGGCAGCGCTGTTGCCTGAAATGCTGGGTGTTCCCTCTGGGCGGCGCTGTTGCAGAAATGCTGGCTGTTCCCTCTGGGCGGCCCGTGCTGCATGGGGAGTGCGGGGCCCAAACAGCTGCTTGCTCCGCCACGGCAGCCCGGCTGAGCGGTGCAGAAGTCAGCCAAGCGCCACGGTGGGAGGGGAAAGGGGGTGGGGCGGTGACATGTGGCGTGACAGCGGCTTCTGGCCCCGCCTCCTGCATTGAACGTCACCGCCCTGCCCCCCTTCACCTCCCACCGTGGCACTCGGCTGACTTCTGCGCTGCTCAGCCAGGCCGCCGCGTGGGAGCAAGTGGCGCAAGTGACCGTTTGGGCTCCGCGCTCCCCATGCAGCACGGGGAGTGCGGAGCCCAAACAGCTGTTTGGGCTCCGCGGTCCCCCGAGTGAGAGGCAGGAGGGGGAGGAGAAGAAAAAGAGAGAGGCAGGTGGAGGAGAGCTGAGAGAGAGAGAGGGGGAGGCAGTAGGAGGAGGAGAGAAAGAGATGGAGCGAGAGACAGGAGGCTTAGGAGAGAAGACCGACATGGAGGAGAGACCTGAAAATCCCGTCTTATGACGGGCTAATTGGCTAGTAGTTATAATAATGATATGTTACACATGCTTCATTTCCATTTAAAATATAAAATATAGTACTAGACATCCAAAATGTAAACACCCTTTCATACAGGGCCTAATGATGGATTATTGAAGAAACACTGTTAGAATCTTTAGGCTAATATTTGGCCAGTTTAAATTCTTAGAATTACATACACAAACACATATACCTACAGATATGTAAGATCCTATCCACCATGAATATGACTTACTCTAGAAGGCACTGAAGCACATTGTAGGACTAGATCATCAACACTCCTATTGTAATTTATAGGATTTGTACCCTTGTTTTGTTTTTGTTTAGTTAACTTTGTGGTAATACAATTTTAAAAATAAATGTTCCTACTATAGAAACCTTTAAATTAGTAATCTGTTAAGTGGGGACCTAATCCACTTTCCAGTCTCAGTTTTGTTATAATTAATGTTTGTAATGTATCCAAAAGTGTATTGCAAGAATGAAACACAGAATGGCCATGCACTTACTAGTTGGAAATCTACAGAAGTCATTATTTCCAGCTGCATTGTCTGGGGTTCTAATGTGTCAGTTCCTCTGCTCTGGTCAAATGGAATTGTTGCATAGTCTGGAGGGGCAGTCAGTCAGCCTTTCCTGTCAGAGTCTCTATGATAATCCTATTCTAGACTATGAAGGCTGTTTGTTTGCATCATTCTGGTGTGTACAGATTCCCCCTTATATTTGTTTGAGGCTAGCTGGTTGTGATGCTCAACAGTGCTGGAAACCCCTTAAATCTCCATTGAGGGATCAGTAGGTGAACCCATGCTAACCCACTCCACTGGGTTCCAGCTCAGGGCTCTTAAAACTAGTCAGGCACAATCAATCCCAACAATTCCTCCTGCTGTACCAAGAAGGAGGTTACTTCTTACTTCCTATGTTACTTGGCTTTATGGGCTTCTTCAGACCATATTTACAGTCATTCCTTCTCTGTGTGTTGTCTCTGGGCAGCTTGTCACCAATTTCTTGGAAGGACTTTCCTTCTCTACCCTGCCAACTGCTCTGGCAATCTCCCCGTTCCTTTGCTTCTCATCTCCTTTATTCTTCCAGCTGCTGTGAACCTGTCAGTCAGCACTGGTTGGGGGATCTGGCCAGTACTTCTTTGTGAACTCTAAGGTCATTATATAATATGTTCTTGTCCTAGCTGTTCAACGAGATTGTCTACTCAAGACACTGGATAAGCATCAAACGTCCGTAATTTGTTTAATTTACAGAAAGCTATCAAAAACCTGACTGAGCTGTTAGGCTTGTGGAGTAGGACTATTGGACTGCACCACATACTTTGTAATTCTGTGATGATTTGTCCTGGAGGTTGCCCTCCCTCTTTTGTTTGTGGGTCAAGTGTTTTCTCAACTGGACTTCTGAGTCTGCCTCTGATAACACTATCTGTGATCCTAGCTTTGGCTTGTAGAGGTGTAGTGCTATAAATAGTCCTTCTCAAGATGTCCTCGGTTTTAGCAAGTTGCCATCATAGAGCTGCCTTTCTTTTTTCTGATCTGGCTGACAGATTTCATAATTCATTGGCCCAATCTGGTGAATACTCTCATACAGGCCCTGTCTTTTGCCCATCAGTTTCAACTGGGTAATAATACTAAGACTTGGTCACCAGGCCAGAACTCCTTTAGTCAGGCCCCCTTGTTATTGTTCTGCTCCTTGGTTGCTCCTGGGTTGCTTGAGCTCTTTATAGTTTCTGTTTCTCAAAATCTCATTAAGCCTCCAGACTCTCTTGTTCAACCTGTAGGTTAGATGATCTCAACAGTTTCTTTGAGTCTACTGGTTCTTGTTCTGGAATCAGAACTCTAGGAATATCCATTCCAGTGGAATCATCACATTTGTTCAAACAGCCTCAGTTTGAACAGTCCCATCCCTCCCATCTAGTAGCTTGTTTCTCACCCTGGTCCACTGGCCTTCATCTGCAGTAGAGAAAAGGTCTCATCTTCAAAGGTAAAGAGGTTGCTGAGATTCTAATCTGTTACACTAGCTATCTCTATTTGGCTTTTCAAAAGAGTTTTAAAAATGTCTTGAAATGGGGCCAATCCCTTCTTAACAGGAGCAAGTAAGATAGTTTACATGCTGGGCCTACCATGGGGTGGCTTGTTTGTCCACCTGCCATTAGAGAGACTTTAGTGCAGGGCTAGTCCCTATGGAGACACCTTAGCAACACTTTTCCTTCTCATTGAACTTCACCACCCAAATCCAGTACTGCTTTTAAATCTAGGCCATTAACATGCATTATGGCAGGGGTGGGCAATAATTTTTGCCTGGGGGCCACTTCAAAAATTTTTGAAGTAGCCCCGAGCCACCCCGGATGGGGCAGGGCCTAAACGGGAAAGGCGGGGCTACCCCATCCCCAGACCATGATTGGTCTGGGGGTCGGGGAGCCCCTTTGCCTCCCCTTCCCACTAGGCACCCATGCCCTGGAAGAGGCTTGGCACGCTCCCCTACCCCAGGCCAATCAGGGCCTGGGGGCCGGGGAGCACGGGAAGCCTACTCCCGCCCTGCGAGGAGCATGTGGCACTTTGAAGTGCTGCGGGCTCCTCGCAGGGCTAGGGCAGGGTGAAGGAAGCTTCACGCAGCTCCCCTACCCCCTCCGCTCTCCCCCCTGCCCTGCAAGCAGCACATGGTGCTTCAAAGCGCCATGTGCTTTTGGCAAGGTGGGAGGAGGCTTTGCACGCTCCCTCGCCCCCAGGCCAATTAAGGCGCTTTGATCACCTTCCCCAGTCAATATTATAATGACAGGATACTCAAGGTCTTATTCTGTCATAGCTCCATAGTCTGGACTTCAGAGAAGAGGGTAGAGAATAACCTATGGCTAAATTCTAGTGTGAGATCTAATCTGTAGGGGGTGAGGCTGACTCTCATCCTGTGGTCTCAGTTCAGCCACACTCTTTAAAAGCAACCCTAGTCAAACCGAAGGAGGCAGGCGCCTCCTGGATTGCATTTGCGGGATGTCCGTCTCGAAGTAGTTCTCTGCTAGGCTTACCCTTCTTTTAGAGTCTCTGGTCAGTGCCTCTGTACCCAGTCTTGCACTGCAGTGGGGAGGACACAGAGGAACTCTTTGAGGACCATCAGTTTGGCTGCCTCCTCAGTCTGGCTTCAGGCCTCTTGTGCTTCCTGCTGACATCTCAGAGTTTCTATGCCAGTGCCCAGGGCCACATGGACAGGGTAAATCTCTGCTCTCTGAAATGGCAGCAGTAAGACTCTTCACTTTATCATAACTGGTCAAATATGTTGCCTTTACCATTCTAGGCTTGTTTAGTTTAGAAAAGAGAAGACTGAGAGGGGACATGATAGCAGTTTCCAAATACCTAAAAGAGTGTTATAAGGAAGAGGGAGAAAAATGGTTCTCCTTGGCCTTGGATGATAGGACAAGAAACAATAGGCTTAAAATTGCAGCAAGGGAAGATTAGGCTGGACATTAGGAAAAACTTCCTAACTGTCAGGGTGGTTAAAACAAAAAACAGGACTATGTAGCACTTTAAAGACTAACAAGATGGTTTATTAGTTGATGAGCTTTCGTGGGCTAGACCCACTTCCTCAGATCAAATTGTGGAAGAAAATAGGCATGACCATATATACCAAAGGGATACAATCAAAAAAATGAACACACATAAAAAAGGACAAATCAAATTTCAGAACAGAGGGGGGATAAGGGCGGGGGGAGGTAAATGTCTGTGAGTTAATGATATTAGAGGTGATAATCGGGGAAGCTATCTTTGTAATGGGTAAGATAATTAGAGTCTTTGTTGAGACCCCCTCTGTTCTGAAATTTGATTTGTCCTTTTTTATGTGTGTTAATTTTTTTGATTGTATCCCTTTGGTATATATGGTCATGCCTATTTTCTTCCACAATTTGATCTGAGGAAGTGGGTCTGGCCCACGAAAGCTCATCAACTAATAAACCATCTTGTTAGTCTTTAAAGTGCTACATAGTCCTGTTTTTTGTTTCAGCTAGACTAGACTAACACGGCTACATCTCTATTACTATTCTACATGCAAGGGTGGTTAAACACTGACATAAATTGCTAGGGAGGTTGTGGAATCTCTATCTCTGGAGATATTTAAGAGCAGGTTGGATAGACATCTATCAGGTGATTTAGATGGTGCTTGGTCCTGCCGTGAGGTCAGGGACTGGAGTTGATGCCCTCTCAAGGTTCCTGAAAGTTCTAGGATTCTGTGGGTAGTTGAGGGTGGATTGTTGATTGAAGGCCTGATAGGCTATCTGTGCTTCCCCTATTCATATAGATGCTTGGCAGAGGTGCCAGTGGGCACAAATGGCAAGGCATTAAAAAGGCTCCAGGTCTTCCTAATGTCCCATCTTGGACAGTACAGGGCCACTTAATGAACTAATCATAGCTAGTGGGACAGGGCTGTCCTGGGTGCTGCTCTCATCCAATTATCCTGCTGCTGTTGCTATTCATGTCCAAGATTTGTTGGCTCTGCTGTTCTGCTGCAGCTTGGATCTCTGGCTGAGTGGCTGCTTGTGGCTCATTTGCAATGACAGCAACTGTAGCATCAAGGTCTGCATCTGCCATTGTGTTGGTCCTGCGCCATTGCTTGTTGATTCAAGGTAGAGGCCTGCTGCTCTATTATTGAGTGTTTCCTCCCTCTTAGGCATTGTCAAGGGTTTGTATATCAGTGGCAGGATTACGTTAGGCAAAGACACAGCGAAACTGCTCTAGTTCCATGTGTGGGTTAGTGCACTAATGTATCAGTGTCCTGCTTTGGTCAGTCTCAGTCTGCGTAGTCCAGCAGGACAGTGATTCAGCCCTTATCGCCAGAGTATCTGTGATCGTCCTCTTCTGGACTATGAAGGGTTTAGTTTCCGTCCCTCTGGGGTGTAGAGGTTTCCCTTTATAGCTGGTGGGGGTTTTCTGGACTTGGGCCTCAGCAGGGCTGGGAGCCCCTTTTAGTATTTGAGTCTCCATTGAAGGATTGGTAGAGAAACCCAAACCAACACACTCCACTGATTCTCACTCCGAGCCCTTAAACCAGGCAGGCAGAATCAATACACAGTTCTCCCCACGGAGCTTTTTCCTACCTCCTTTGGTTCTGTGGGCTTCTTAAGCCTATGGTTCTGATCATCCTTTCTTTGTGGGATTGTCTCTGGGTAATTTCTCACCAGTTTGCTGGAATGATTTTCCTTCTTTAGCCTGTTTGCTCCTCTGGCAGCCACCCAATCCATTTGCATCTCCGGTCTTTTATTCTCCCAGCTGCTGTGAGGCTGTCAATCAGAGCTGCCTGGGAGTTGCTGCATTACCTCTGGTTACCAGGCCAGCAAGGGGATTATGTAAACCTCAAGACAGGCACTATTAAGTGGCAAAATTCTTGACAATATCACTTTTATGCACATGGTTTGGCACAGAAATAGTAAAACAGAACAGTGTTCTGCTAATTTAACATGCTAACTCTCCACAGACTCAGAATGACAACACTGCATTAATTTATAACTGATTCACATAGTTATTTTCACATCCATAAGGGTTATAGAATTTTTCTTAATTTGAGGGGCACTTAGACTGCACTGATTTTTATAGCAACAGTTCTATCACCACCCAGATTTCAGGGGAAGAATCATATTCACCTGTGATGGGTGAGAAAGTGGACTTTCAACCTATGAAACATCACTGATACTAGGCAACAAAAAGAAAAAAGGCTGAGGATAATGAACATGTCGTTGGGGGGTTCTTAATATTCCTGGATCAAATTCAGCTCTGGAGAAACTCCACTGACCTCAGTGAAACTGCATCTGTTTACACAAGATCTGAACATGGCCCACTGTTCTCTATTGGGTCATGCTCAATTTTAAGATGTGTGCAAAGGATCCAATATGAGCACAAAGGGCTCATTCTATATCAAAAGCAAAACAATCCCCAGTGACTTCAGTGAGAGGCCAAGCGAGGAAAAGCAGAGTCCTGAAATTATGCTGCTTTAAATTGATTTGTATTGTGGGTGCCATTAAAAACTCATTATTTACTACCACCTAGGTATCGGCAATAAGGATCGTAAGTTACTTGTTAAAGAGGAGATTCCACAGTACCACAATCCCTCAGGAATGGAAAAGGTTGAGTTTTTAATGGCACTACTGCACAAAACTTATCACATTAATGTTATCACTCATTGTTTCCTAAATCAATAATGTACACTAAGAAAGTGGTTTTCAAAGCACGGGTCTCGACCCAGTCCTGGGTCACAGAGGGTATGTCTAGACTGCATCCCTCTGTCGGCAGAGGGATGCAGATTAGGCAGGTCGACATTGCAAATGAAGCAGGGATTTAAATATCCCGTGCTTAATTTGCATTAAAATGGCCACCGTTTTTGCCAACTCAGCACTTTGTCAGCAAAAAGCAGCAGCCTTAGAGGGGGATCTGTTGAGAAAGAAAGCCTTTTTCGACAGATCCCTTATGCCTCCTGCAAAGAGGTTTACAGGATCTGTCGAAAAAGGCTTTCTTTCTTGACAGATCCCCTCTAGACTGCTGCTTTATGCCAACAAAGTGCTGAGTTGGCAAAAACAGCGGCCATTTTTATGCAAATTAAGCACAGGATATTTAAATCCCCGCTTCATTTGCAATGTCGACCTGACTAATCTGCATCCCTCTGCCAACAGAGGGATGCAGTCTAGACATACCCAGAATATCAGGCACTGGGTCTCATTGCAGCAGGGTGATCAGGAGTGGGAGCGCTAAGGCTAAGACCAGTGGGAGTGTTAAAGCAGGCTACCTACCTGTTCTGGCACAGCAAACTGTGCAGCACCTCCTTGGTGGGGGGGAGAGAGTGCACAGGGCTCCGTGCACTCCCCCTGCCCTGAGCACTAGCTCCACACTTCCATTGACTGGGAACCTGCTGCTGCCTGCTTCTGGGGTACAGCATGGTCTATGGTGCCAGGACAGGCAGGAAACCTGCATTAGTACTCCTGCTGCACTGCTGACTAGAAGCTGTTTAAGGTAAGCCCTGCCTACCAAAGCCCTGATGTCGTCCCCCCACCCCACCCCTGCCAAAGCTCTCGTCCTTAGCCCCACTCTGGAGCCCGTATTTTAGTCAAATTATGTTGGGTCACGGGCATCAACAATTTTGTCAACTGGGTATGAGGAATAAAAGTTTGAAAATAACTGCAATAAGAAATAGTGAACAACTCCTAGTTTGTATAAGAGGAGATAAATATGACTGGCCAACATGAGGATCCTCTTTTAAAAGGTCACATTTTTAAGATTAATATCACCACTGAGTTAACAGGCAATGTGACATTTCCCACTTTATAATTTGTAACTCTGTTGTTGTCAGAAGCAAAGATGGTAATCTAAAACCTGATTTAAGACTAGGCAGCAGAGATAAACACGTCTTTTCTGTAGGGGTGGCACAGACAGCAAAAATGTAACATTCTCAAGATACATTTTGACAATCAGATAAGAAACCAAGAAGAGAAGTTCCCCCTCCCCCTTTTATGCGTACAAAAAATAGCTACATGTAATAATAATTTTTAAATGGTGTCAATAAGAGTTATGTATGTTGCCTGTTGAAGGGCGCAATAATTTAGAAATCTGAAGCCAAGTTTTTTTACAAAGCAATAGGTCAGATGTTCAGAACGCACAACTGGGGCCAGATTTGGAAAACTCCCATTTAAGCACCTACATAAAGCCAGTTTTCCAAAAACATTCAGGATACAGCAGCTTCCAGTTTAATGCTCATGGCCAGGTTTTACAACACTGAACTCTTTTGAAAATGTGGCCTTGATAGTGAGGCGCTGAAAATCTTGTGAAAATCTTGCCCAGGATAGTTAGTCTTCATTAAGTATAAATTACCAGATTAATGACTCACAACTCTTCAACTCTTAATCTCACACGCTATCCTTCATCAAAATATGAGTACAGGTTGAAGAATATTCAGATAAATGTATTCAAAGTTGGCAGGGCTTAATGAAATCCATCCTAAGATAGTTAAAGAACTCACTGAAGCAATCTCAGAACCATTAGTAATTATCTCAAAAACTCCTAAAGAACAGGATGATGTCCCAGAGGACTGGACAAGGGCAAACATAGGACCTATCTTTAAAAAGAGGAACAAAGAGGATTGGGGGATTACAGAACAGTCAACCTAACTTTGATACTTGGAAAGACATCTGAACAAATTATTAAACAGTCACTTTATAAGCACCTAGAGGATAACACGGTTACTAGAAATAGCCAAAATGTATTTGTCACGAACAAATCATGTCAAACCAATCTCATTTCTGTCTTTGACAGAATCACTGGTCTAATGAATAGGGTAGAAGCAGGAGACACGATATATCATGATCTTAGTGAAGCTTTTGACACAGTCCTACATGACCCTCTCATAAGAAAACTAGTTAAATGTATCCTAGATCATATTACTATTGGGTGGGTGGCCAACAGAAAATGTGGACTTACAAGGAAAGGTTAAAACAACTGTGCCTATGTAGTCTTGAGAATGGTAACAGTCTTCAAATATGTTAAGGGTTGTTACAAAGAGGATTGTGATCAATTGTTCTTCATGTCTACTGAAGGTAGGACAAGAAGTAATGGCATCAATCTTCAGCAAAGGAGAGTTAAAGATTATGTAGTACAAAAAACTTTCAAGTTATAAGGATAGTTAAGCTCTGACATGGTCTTCTAAGGGAAGTTGAAGAATCCCCATTTCTGGAGGTTTTTTATGAACAGGTTGAACACGCACCTGTCATGGATAGTCTGATTTTATTTGATTCTGCTTTTGTGCAGGGGACTGGACATGATGAATTCTAGAGGTCCCTCCCAACCCTCTATTCCTAGGATTGAAGTGAATATAGCCCTATGGAAAATAATTGGATTCTTCTTTTTAATAATGATTAATCATGAGTAGGAGTCCAGGACCCTGGACAAGAACGGGCCTTAAGTGCTTTTAATATGCAGTCTAGATTTGTGACTTTTTTATGCTTGATGACTGAAATACAGATCTGTTAAAAAGTGACAAGTAAGAGTATAAATTACAGTTGTGCAAATGATAAAATGACAATCTAATTTTCCAGATTCTAGATATATACGTTTAATTTTGTAAATAAGCTAATACTTTGTTTAAAATACTGTCAGTTGAAAACTAAAAGAATCTGTTTTTTTTTAAATCAGTATTAGAAAAAATTGAAAGAGGTGGCAGGGGAAGTCATCATCATCATCCCTGGGAATAGAAATAGGAGTATGTTTTGATGAGGCTTGGCAGGAGGGTGGTGTGTTGACAGGAGAGGGTGCAGTTGGGTAGGCACAGGAGGACAGGCTCTGTAAGGGAACAGATGTGTATCTTGGGGCAGCAGAAAAAAAGGGAAGAAAGAGAAGGATTATAAAGGCGCAAGAGGTGTGTGGTAGTGGGGCAGAATAATGGAGAGATGTCAGAGTAGAACCAGGATTTTTGTGCATTGGAGAGAGGGCATTCATTAGGGATATGGGTGTGGCAAATTTACAGAAATATGTTTGGGATTGTACTGGGAGTATGTTGGAGTGGATAGAGTGGTGTACTGGGGTGCAGGAGTGCATTGGGAATGGGTTGGGGGTGGATGGAAAGATAAATGTACTGGAACTGTGTCGGGGTTCACAGAAGGAAGTATGAGCTGGGTTGGAGGAATATACTAAGAGTGTATTGAAGTGGACAGAGGTGTGCATATTGGATGTGTGCTGGGGTGGATGGAGAAGTGCAAAAGGGTGTGGGTGTATTAGCAATGTGGGGTGGACGGAGAGGTGTATAGGAAAGGAAGAGTGCATAGGGAATGTGTTGTATTGGATGGAGTGTGTATTGGGACGTATTGGGAGTGTGTTGAGGTAGGTGGAGGAGTATAGTGGGACAGCTGGAGAGCTGTAACTGTGGGTGTGCTGGGGTGAATGGAGGGGTGTATGGGGGCTTGCTGGAGGGAGCATTGGAATGCGCTGGGGTGGTGTAGGGGGTGAATAGGGACTGTGCTAGGGTGCATGGAGAGAAGTGTGATAGAAGCTGGGGGAGTACTGGGAGTGCGAGGGGTGTGATGGGAAGGGAGGGAGAGAGGATACCGGAGAGCACAGCGGGCTCCTGCCCAGCTTCCGGGGCTGGCAGCAACGGAAGTGCCTGCTGCGGGGCAAAAGGGGCTGACAGCCCAGAGCCCCCGGCAGTAGGTCCCGGCCAGCCCCGCAGCGGCGCGGCAGCAGGTGTGCGGGGAGTGGGGGAGGCGGGCTCACCAGCAGCCAGAGCAGGAGGAGGCCCCCACGGGGCACGGGCCGGGGCTCCGCTGGGCGCCACATGGTTCCGATGGGGCTCAGGCGCCGGTTGCTCCCATGGGCGAGGCGGGGCCGGCGCGCGGCGCGTCGAGGCCCAGAGCGGCACTTGCTGCTGCAGGTCGGTGCCGGCGCAGGGCAGCCAGAGCGCGCGGCCGCCGGGGGAATCCGGCCACGGGGACTAGGCAGATCCTGCTTCCTGGAGCTCAGCCGCTGCGGGGGGAGGAGGCGCCGCCCGGGCGGGGCTGGAGTCTAGCTGAGCAGGTGCAGCACAAAAGGATGAGCCGAGCTGCGGACGCCAGGCGCACCTGCTCCCCCCTTGTTCCCTCCCTCCGTCTCGTTGTCCTTCCTCTGGGTGTAGCGGTGGGGATGGTTGTGTGGAGGGGGACAACCCGCTGCTTTTGCTCCTCCCTATTGCTATTTATCTGAGTCTGTGGGTGCTGCTGGGGCTGCCCAGCACTGCCTGACACGCTGGCCTGTATACAGTGTGAATCATGTGTGTATTGTTTCTCCTCCAACTGCCGCTCTCGGGATGGGGGAGTGGGAGAAAGGGAGAGAAATTAGAAATACCTTAGTTTGCAGGTGCTCTGAGCCTCTGATAGAAGGGCTCATGCATTTACATGGACTAAGTGTTACAATGATTTGTGCTAACACATCACAGAAGTCTCAGAGGGGTAGCCGTGTTAGTTTGTAACATTACAGAAGAGCTATTAATCCTCATACTTCAGGGTTTAAAGTTTAACCAATTGCTGTTAGAGACCACGATGGGACCTACTTGAGACAGATTATTTCAAAGCTGTTGCTGTGGGAGTTCTTGCATTTCGTTCTGAAGCCTTTGGTGTCTATGTAGATACACACCCTAGCCTTTGTCAGATAATGGATTAGCTGGACCTGGGAGCTTGATCCATCTAACAGTTCCCATAATCTTATGCCAGTCTTCAGGTTTCCTGGATTTTTTTGCCTTCATAGACTTCCCATGATGTGATCACTTAACTGTTGTGCCTCGGAAAGCCATCAGTCAAACAGGAATGCCAGTAAAGAGCTTTGAGAACATTTGTCACAGCTCTAGAAAAGTGCACCTTGTCATTTTATTAGTTATTAATCGTAACCTCAGAATTATAGAAATTACAATAAAAAGACATTGCATGGTCTGAAATCCTTGGTACATGTTATTACTATTATATTATCTGCATTATGCTAGAGCCTATAGGAAGTTAGGGACTGTCCACACACATAGGAAGATATAGTAGCTACCATGAACAACTCACATAAATTGTACTATTTACTTATACTTTCAAACTTAAAACATATGGCACGACTGTGCCAATTTAATAATGGAGATAAAATGATTGTTTAATATATGTTCCTGAAACATTGTAATTAAGAGCTGCATTAGATGATGGAGTTCAATGTTATCTGTCATTTATGTACACCCATAGAAAGACTTGTAGGCTTCCTGCCCTCCCCAGATTACAATCTAAGGCCTTGGTCCTAATCAATATGCTTTGACAATATGCTTACGCATATGTGGAGCCCTTAATGCAGGTAGTATGTAGGGCTATATGAGGTTCCTTTATTCTCTGTTGAATTTTAGCCTTGCAGGTTATGACCCTTATTCTGCTCCCCATCAAATTCCCACCGGCTTCATTACCAACAAGATTTGGCAAATACTACTTCCCAACATCTGAAGTATTGTACTGTGTACAAGTTCTGTCATTGAAAACACTTGTATCTGTCTGGAAAGGACACAGCCTTTAGGATGACAAATATGCCGTCATCTCATACTACAAATACTAGTCCTTTTTAATATCCAAGACTGAAAATTTAGCATATACCATTATTTTCCATTTTTATGATGCAAAATAAAAGCCTGAAAAGTTTTGGGTTTATTTTTCCTTCTGAGAGCATTGGAGAACCTGCGTTTTACGTTAAAGATTCAGATTGTGTCCAATGTGCTTATCCTAAAATTGTAGATTTATAAGTCACCATTCAAGTGAAAGTTGATTACTTGAGAGGGACAATGACTTTTATTATTCAGTTTTTGATAATATATACAACTCTAACGCCTTATCATGCTGGGCAGAAAAAGCTGTAAAATATTCAACATTATCTTGCCTTCTGTTAAAAACTAAGAAATCTCTTATCCCTATCTGGTATGTCCAAGGAGACCTCCAGCAAAACCAGAAAAGACTGACTGTGACAACCTTAATTGATATTTGTTATATATACAAAAAAGCAAAACATAACCTTTTCTCGAATAAATCTTCCTGGCAGAAAATGATTGATAGTGCTCTTACAAGTAATTTCTTTCTTTGTACAGGTTACATTCAAAGTACCTAAGGAACTGGATTCAGCGACAAGCAGTATCGGGCTGGTTATCTGCAGAAAAAGCCACTTTGGCATCTTTGGATAGATAAAAATGTAATAAAAACCTCACGAACTTAGTTTGCTTATTCTACTGTGTCTGAAGGCACAGCACGATGATGGCAGAACTACGAAAAGACTGGAGTCAGAATTTATGAGTCGTTTCAGTTGGGTATATTATCATTCACTTCATGGGCTGTCAAATGGTGTTGAACAGCTGTTCTATTCCGCTCAGCTGACTGCACCCCTCTCCCCCCAGTTCCTGTCTGGCCCCATCACTACCGCTAGGGTTCAAAGCCCGGCGCACGCCGCGGCCTTGGAGACTCGTGAGGCCCCCGCTGCTGCCATAGCCCCGCCAAGGAGCCCGCACCCCGGCACAGGCCGCACTTAAGTGAGGTGACGGGTCCCGGCCCCTGGAGCTGGCAGCCCGCCTCTAGGACGCACCAGGGGAGGCGCCTGCAGAAGTGGGGGGGGGGGGGCGGGGCTGTGACAGCGAGGAAGCGGGCGACTTCGGGAAGGGGCGGGGCTTAGCTTCCCAACAGCTCCTGCACTTGCCCCGGAAGCGGAAGCGGGCAAACTGCAGTCGAAGGTGAGAGGTCAGGGGGCGGAGGTCTGCCCCTCGCCTTGCCGAGCTATGGGGCGACATTCCCGCACGCTACTCATCTTCGGCGGGTTCGTGGCCGTAGTGGGGGCGGCGTTTTACCCCATCTACTTCCGGCCGTTGCGGCAGGTGGAGCAGTATAGTGAGTACGGCCCCCGCCATCTGCGCAGCGCTTCCACTAGGCTGCGCCCATCACCCTGTCCCCGCCCTCCCGGGCGTGCCACGGGCCCCAGCGAGCAGCTTCCCCGTTGTGTATCCGCCACCGAACTCCCCTCCCTGTGTAATCCCTGGGCCTCGCCCTTGCGCCCCCATCTCTGTGCTGCTCCCTGCCCTGCAGCGAGCGCTTCGTTTGCTCTCTGAGTGATTCCTCCCTGGCTCGCCTAGTCATCACTTGGGTTATTTCTAGGGATACAAAGGGGTAACCAGTAAACCAGCCTCCTGCCCGCACCAGTTAACTAGTTACCTTTTAAACGGGATTTTACATCCTTAAAAACTTAAAAAACAACAAATAGTCTGATAGCACTTTAAAGACTAACAAAACATGTAGATGGTATTGTGAGCTTTTGTGGGTGCAACCCTCTTCTTCATTTGACTATACTTACAGGCCAGAGATTCATCTTCTGGTGTTTGGTTTAGAGGGACTACTAAGGACCTGCTAAATTAAATTATGAGGGCACTCTCCGGTCACCACCGGTACTCCTTGATTCGCGAGGAGTAAGGGAAGTTGACGGGAGCATTTGCTCCTGTTGACCTCCTGCTGTGGAGATAGCTCGGCTTAAGGTACATCGACTCCAGCTCCATTATTTATGTTGCTGTAATTACATTTATGTAGTTGTAATTAAACCCACCTTCCAAGTGTAGTATAGACCTGGTTTTAGCACTAAGGATGTTGAAAATTGTGTAATAGGGTAGCTGTGTAACTTCTGCAAAAGCGGCGAGGAGTCCTGTGGCACCTTATAGACTAACTGAAGTGTTGGAGCATAAGCTTTCGTGGGCAAAGACCCACTTCGTCAGATGCATGGGATGTGTAACTTCTGAAAATCTCAGTGGTTACGTGGTTACGCATGCTGTGGCCTCTGCAATGTAAAGCTTAGCTTTATACTGGACAGCCTACAGCAAAGCCTCCCCGGGCCTGGCTCCTGGAGAGGTGTGGGGGCTTTGCTGTGGCATCGAAGCTTTCTCCCCGGGAGCAGAGTGGGCAGCCCTTGCCGGCCTGGCTTCTGGAGAGGAGACTTTGTTGCTTTTTCACAGCAAAGCTGCCTCCCTGGGGAACTGAGTGCAACTGACACCAATAAGCATCCATTTATCAATTAAATGGTTAACTGGGTACACTCTAACATCCCTATTTGTATCACTAATCCTAGCATCATCACCCCAAAGAATGCTCTCCATGCTGCATACTGAAGTGGTTGATGTGACTTCAGTAAAGCTTTTGATATTGTCTCTCATGGCCTTCTCATAAAAAAAAAAAAAAAAAAAAAACTAGAGACGTACAGCTTAGATGGAGTTACTATATAAGGTGGGTGAAAAACTGGCTGGAAAACCATTCCCAGAGAATAGTTATCAGTGGAGTGATGCTGGAAGGCCATAACGAGTTGGATCCCACAGGAATCAGGTGTAAGACTGGTTCTGTACATTACCTTCATCCATTGTATAGATAATGGCATAAAGAGTACACTTGTAAAATTCACAGATGATACCAAGTTGGGTGGACTTTGAGAAATAGGATTAAAATTCAAAATTATCTGGACAAATTGAAAAAATGGTCTGAAATAAATAGGATGAAATTCAATAAGGACAAATACAAAGTTCTCTACTTAGGAAGGAAGAATCAGTTGCGCACAGACAAAATGGGAAATGATTGCCTCAGAAGGAGTAGTGTAGAAAGGTATCTGGGGGTCATAGTGGACCACAAGATAAATATAGATCAACAGTGTGACACTGTTTGTTGCAATAAAAATAAATATATATATTTCTGGGATGTATTAATAAGAATGTTTTAAACAAGACATGAGAAGTAATTCTTCCGCTCTACTCTGTGCTGCTTAGGTCTCAAGTGCTCAGTTCTGAGCACCACATTTGAGGACAGATGTGGAAAATTGGAGAAAGTTCAGAGAAGAGCAACAAAAATGATTAAAGGTCTAGAAAACATAACCTATGAGGGAAGATTGGAAAAAATGGGTTTATTTAGTCTGTAAAAGAAAAGACAAGAGAGAGCCCTATAAGCGTTTTCAACAACATAAGTTGTTACAGAGAGAGGGGGAGAAAAATAGTTCTGCTTAATCTCTGAGAGAAGGACAAAAAGCAATGGGCTTAAATTGCATCAAGGGAGATTTATGTTGGATATTATGAAAAACTTCCTGTTAGGGTAATTAACCACTGAAACAAATTGCCTAGGGAGTTGTGGAATATCCATTATTGGAGATTTTTAAGAGCAGATTGGACAAACACCTGATGGTCTAGATTCGGGTGAGGAAACTTTTGGGTTGAGGGGGCTGCTGATCCACAGAATAATCAGTTGGGGGGGCCCACACAAGTGAGTAGCAAAAACAAAAATACCCAAACCCTCACTCACCTGATCCCTGACTGAGAAGGGGAAAGGCACTCCCCACATTCCCCTTGCAAATCAGAGCCTAAGACCCAGAGGGGCCCAGGCTATTAGATTTTATGTGCTCCAGTCCTGTGGTGAGATAGTGGGGGAGCAAGCTGGGGGCCAGCCTGAGAGTCTCCACCCCGTTCTAGATAATACTTAGTCCTACCATGAGTGCAGGAGACTGTACTAGATGACATCTTAAGGTCCTTTCCATTCCTATGATTCTGTGTATGGTCTCTTGGAATTACTGTTGTTTAAGACATTTTACTTCAGCAGTAGAATGGTGATTTAAAAAAAAATCTTTTATATTGTAAACTGTAGTGTGATTGTGGGTTTCATATCTATAACACTTGCTAGTGCCTCCCATGGTGTCTGGAATATACATGTATAGAGCCAGAGAGCAACAAACTCACTTGAAACAAGCTAGTACAGGTTGAACCTCTCTAGTCCAGAATAAGGATGTTAAATGCAATTATTTGTCTAATAAATTAGTCGATAAACACCTCTGCAGAGCCGCAGCAAGGGTAGCTCCCAAGGAGCCGACTCAAGCCAGGACTGAGCAGTCCTGGCTCGTGCCCACTCCAGAGCCACCTGTGCTATGGCTCTGCATTTTAAATGCTAGGCTCTTACTACATTTAAAATGCAGAAGTGCAGCAATCAGCATGAGCTGGAACTGCTCAGTCCTGGCTGTCACTGAGTCCAGCAGTCCCTGTGTGCAGTGGACAATCCTGTCCACCGCGAACAGGGGCTGGTACGAGAGCAACCTTTGTTTGCGCTGGCCAGGGCTGGCTGTGGGTAGACGCTGCTCAGGCAGCAGTGCCTGTCCGTGGCCAGCCCTGGCTGCCGCCAATGGGCTGGTGCCAGAACAGCCTCTGTTCGCAGCATCCAGCACTAGCTGCTGCAAACAGAGACTGCTCCAGCACCAGCCCCTGTTCCTGGCCAGCCTGAATAGGGGTTGCCTGGTGGCAACAACCCCATCTGCGGAGGGTGGGGGCAGCTCCCCGCTGGGACCCCTGCAGACAGCTTCTCAGCTACATCCCCTATCTCCCCCCCCCCCCACTGCCTCTGATGGGGGGGGGGCAGTTGGCACCCTGGAGACGGTGCTGGAGGAACTGGCTTTTAAGCCGCCTTCTCCCAGCACCGATTCCTGCCCCCCCCCCTTGCTGCTTCTCATAGAGGCAGTGGGGCGGGGGGGGGGGTGAGAGGAGGGCAGCAGAGAGCATGGGGCAAGCGGGGACTGCTTGAGTCCCTGCTCACCCTGTGCTCCCTGCGGCTCTTCTGCTTTTGAAATGTGAAGCGCCTGTAGTGGGAACCGGCGCAAGCGGGAACTGAAGCTGTCCCCACTCGCACCATTTCCCACTGTGCCTCTGCCTCCCGCCGAGATGGCTTTAATTAGTCAACTAATCAAATAGTCTCTGGAATTTCCATTGACTATTTGTTTAATCGATAAGGGCGCTTCTGCTTTGAAATGCAGCAAGAGCCCACTGGGCTGTTGCTACATTTCAAATGCGGAAGTGCCATGTGTTGTTCCACCTTTGAAATGTACAAGAGACCCAGTAGGGACTCTTGTACATTTCAAAGACTGAAAAGCTGCATGAAGCCTGGCTGCAGCCTGGCTGTGCTTCCGCTTTGAAATGTACAAGAGCCCCAGCAGGGACTCTTGTACATTTCAAAGATTGAAATGCCATGTGGAGCCTGGCTGGAGAGGCAGCAAGGGAGGGGAGCAGGTAGTTGACTGGATTACCTAATAAGCCTATGATTATCAGGTAATCGACTGGTTGACTACTCCATTCCATCCCTACCTGTGAGGCATGAACACATCTTGAAATCTGTATTACTTCAAGCCCACACACCTCCCCAGGAGCCAGTACCGAGGAGGCTTGCTTTAATCTGTATTATTTAAAAAAATCTTTTCTTCCTTCCCCTCAATTCTGAATAATATTGCAGTAGAAGTGAGTTTTAAGGAGTGATTTGAATGAGACAGAGGAGAGTATTTGAAGCTGGAGAGGTGCATAAAACTTCCCATAAGTATGCTACATAATCTTTATTTAATGTGAATTTAAGAAATAATTTAGTTACTATTTATTCTAACTTGAGTGACTAGAACATTGTAAATATTTCCTTGAATGCTAGTCAAACTATATTATCTTTTTTCTTTATTTTTTATAGTTAACTGTTTAGAATATGGTACTTTTCTAATTTACTGTTCCTTTGCCTCTTAAATCATTTTTAAACTTGCTGCTAAACTATTCTATAAACGATTTTTAAAAAAGCAATTTGTTTTAATGCATGACCTAGATAAGTCAAAAGTGTTCTGCTATTGCAGAACCAGCAAGGGGAGCATAAACTAACTTTCAGTTGATTCCAGAGTTGATTGTTGTTTCAGCATTCACAAAGAGCCATATAACAACTCAGATGAAAAAAAGTTGCAAAATATAGATCAAATTTAAGCACAGAAATTTTATATTGATTTTTAAGAGGGGACAACTAATAATGGACACAAAGGATCTAATTACTACATTTTGCATTTCTGTTCTAACACAACTTTTATAGTGATTCATTGATTAAAAGAATTTTAAAATATTTATGAATCATAGAAGGGAAAGTGTAGCATTAATTTCAGAGGGACCTTCATTTTATTTCAGTTTAAATGCCATGCTGATTGGTAAGCACCTATGATCTGTTTGGGAATCTGCACTTACTCAGATTGAAGCTTCCCACAAAGATACATTTTCTGTTCTATTTTCCATCAAAAACTGATCACTTTTCTCTAAATCCTGTTCCTCTTTATAATGCAGTTTTAAATATAAATTGCACACACAACATGTTTAAGGTACAAAGTCAAGCATTCAAGAGTTCAGAAATTCTAGAATTAAGGTTGCCTGTTCAATGTTAATTCACTCCCCCTTGTCCATATACATTTTGATATAGTCCATCTCCCTGCTTCTCATGTGATGATCCTACTGACATTTCCACTTCTAGTCCCAGCCTGCTTCTCTTGCTCTTTAGCTTCAATTTTTAGTCTCTTTGTCCAACAGATGTCAGTCTCCTCTTCCCTATCTGTCTTAGTTTCTCTCCCTCTCTCTTCTGGGTGAGGGAGGGAGAAGCTGTGGCAGATACCAACGGAAATTTTCCATCCAAATATTTAAATGTTGAACATCATTACAAAGAGGTTCTTTCTATTGGGAAGTTCCAGGGAAACTTTAATGTGTAGTGCTACTAGCCCAGTCTATAATAAGATACATTATAATATTATATAACCACACTCCCATTTTGTAAAAATGACTATCCTGGGTCAGACCAGTGGTCCATCTAGCCCAGTATATTGCCTTCCAACAGTGACCAGTGCCAGATACTTCAGAGGGATGCTGAGAACAGGCAATTATTGCATGATCCATCCCATTGTCCAGTCCCAGCTTCTTGCATATGGATGTTTAGAAATACATGGAGCATGGGATTATATCCTGACCATTTGGACTAATAGCCATTAATGGACTATTCATAAAAATATTGGATTCTTTTTTGAACCCAGTTATACTTTTGTCCTTTTCAACATCCTATGGTAATGAGTTCTATAGGTTTACTATGTGTTGTGTGAAGAAGTACAAGTGCTTTCTTTTTGTTTTAATCTTTCTGACTATTAATTTCATTTTGTGATCCCTAGTTATTGTTTTATGTTAAGGAATAAATAACACTTCCATATTCATTTTCTCCATATCATTCATGATTTTTTAGACCTTTATTATATTTTCCTTTTATGATTCTCTTTTCTAATTTGGACAGTTCCAGTCTTTCTTTTAATCTTATCTCATATGTAAGTTGTTACATATTCCTAATTATGTTTGTTGCCCTTTTCTGTACCATTTAGAATTCTAACATCATTTTTTTGAAATGGGGGGGGGGGGGTGCCCAGATCTGCAGGCGGTATTCAAGGTGTGGATGTACCATGCATTTATATACTAACATTATGGTATTTTATGTTTTATTATCTATCCCTTTTCTTGTGGTGTCTAACATTCTATTTGCTTTTTTGCCTAACATTGCACATTGAATAGATGTTTTCAGAGGACTGTCTATAATGACTCCAATATCACTCTCTTGAGTAATAACAAATAATTCAGATCCTACCATTTTATATGTATAATTGGGATTATTTTTTCCAGTGTGCATTATCTTGCACTTCTGAGTGTTGAATTTCATGTGCTATTTTGTTGCTTAGTTACTCCATTTAGTGAGATCTCTTTGTGGCGCTTTGCAGTCAGCTTTGAACTATCTTGAGAAATTTTGTGTCACTTGCAAATTTTGCCTCTTACTGTTCACCCCCTTTTCCAGATCACTAATGAATACATACAATAGCACAGATTCTTGGGGGGACTTCTGTACCTCTCTACAGTATGAAAACTGACCATTTATTCCTAGACATTATTTTATATCTTTTAATCAGTTACTGATCCATGAGAATACCTTCCCTCTTATCACGACTGCTTACTTTACTTGATAGTTTTTGATTAGGGACCTTGTCAAAGGCTTTCTGAAAATCTGAATGCATGGTACTGATTGGATCACCCTTGTCCACGTGTTGGTTTGACCCTCCTCAAATAATTCTAATAGATTGGTGAGGCATAATTTCCTTTTATAAAAAACCATGTTGACTCTTTCTCAACATATTGACTTTGTCTCTGATACATGTGTTGTAATATAATTTCAACCAGTTTCTTTGGTATCAAAGTTAGGCTTACTGGCCTGTAATTGCTAGCATCATTTTTGAAGCCATATTAAAAAATCGGCGTTCTGTTCTAGGGATGTCACCATGTAGTCGACTATATGATTAACCAATAAGCCTAGGCTTATCAGTTAATCTTGACAACTACACACATTTTCCTCCCTCTCCCTTGCGGCCTCTCTATCAGTGGCAGCAAGTGGGGAGAAGCAGAAGCCAGTGCCGGGGGAGCTGGCTTAAAAGCTGGTTCCCCCCAGCACCAAGCTCCCCACGGACAGGCTGCTCTGTCTCTAGCCTGGGCCTGCCGTGGACAGGGGCTGCTGCTGGGAACCAGCCTCTGTCCACAGCCACCTGGGGCAGCTTCGTGGCAGTCTCCCCAGCATCCCTCCCCACAGAAGCCTCTGTCCGTGGGGAACTCAGACCCCTTCCTCCCCCCCCATAGACAGCGGTTGCTGTTGGGTATGAGCTTTTGTCTGCGGAGGGCTCAGGCTGCACCACGGTCAGAGGCTGCACCCTGAGAGGCAGAGCAGTCTCTGTCCAGGGGGAGCTCAGATGCCCCGCGGACAGAGGCTGCTTCATGGCAGTCTCCCTGTCCCCTTCCACCCACTGTTGCCTATGATAGAGGCAGCAGTGCAGGGGAGGCGGAAGGTGGCATTGCAGAGCCGGTACTGGGGAGAACCGGCTTTTAAGTCAGCTCCCCCCAGCACTGGCTCCTGCTCTCCCTCCCCAACTGGCTACCTCTGACACAGAGGCAGCAGGGGGGAGGGAAATACATGTAGTTGACAAGATTAACCGATAAATCAACAATTATCAGTTAATTGTATAGACTACTGCACGTTGACATCCCTAGTTGAGACTGAATCATAGAAACACAGGTACTCCTTCCTTTACATTATCTCTTTTTGGTTTGGTTATAGTATCCAAAAAAAGACTTGCTCTTATTGGTCTAAGATGCAAGCTTTCGTGTTGTATGATTATTATATTTATGCTGGATAGACTGATGTTCACCAGTGCATCAGACTATCACATGTTCTGATTCATAGCATTTTATTAGCTATTGTAAGAATATGTGCTGTTTCTTTTCTGTGTGATTTTACTGTTTGTTGTGTTTACTAGGGAAGGAACAGGCAATAAATCGATCTGGTATTGTTCAAGAGGATGTTCAGCCTCCAGGTATATCAGTTGGTATATTTCTGTTTTTATGGTATTTAATAAAATACTAATTGAAAAATATATTTTCAGCATTTAAGCATATTTTAAAAGCAAGTATGTTAAAATAATTTGCCCATTTAATTATTCAATGTTTTGATTTTTTTAAAGGCTTGTAATATGTGATTTAGTACTGACAGCTTTCTCAGGCATCTTCATTGCACAGAAACTATACCTATTAGAATAATTTGGTTTTGAAATTGCAACCTCTTTGTGTGAAGATTTCTGCCAGAATATCCATGCAGAGGGGTTGTACAGATTAAACTATCGATTTTTAAACTAATTAAAATGGATTTAGTTTCTGTGTGGACTTGACTTTACTGTAAAAATGTACATTTGCACTCTCCATTGCTGAATAGATGCTCTCACCATGAAACTATGTAGTACTGTTTCCATTATCAGATATATTTCATTAATAAGAACTATTATAATTTCCATCTAGTTTCTCTGGCTTGCTATGCCAGTGAAAAAGACTTGCTGATAGGTAAAGAAAATGTGATTGCAATGGGAGGACTAGTTTTAAGGTACTAGCTATTCAAGGTTGGCAATTTGTTCTTGTAGACAAGGGGCTATTTGTGTATCTGAAATAGCCCATATCTATTAAGATGTATTACAGCATTATTTGTTGTATTAGGGATGTTAAAATTCATGTATTCGAGTAAACATGTAACCACTGAAAAAAATTCAAGTGTCGCACATTTAAATACGGTTTGGGAGGGGTCGGCTCCTACTTCCCTCCTCCCCTCACCCTGTGCTGCTGCTTCCGACATAGAGGCAGTAGTGCAGCTGAGGGAGGTGGCTCCATGGGAGCAGGTACCCCCGAGGACCTGGTAAGTGATGAGCCCAGGCTGCGTGTAACTGTGCACGGTAACTGATGAGCCAACCGATGAGCTTCAAATAGGATGTTGAAAACTTGATTGTTTCAGAAAAGAACTATAAGAATGATTTGTGGCTTGGAAGACATGCTTTATGGATTGAAACTAAAGAAGCTCATTCTGTTTATCCAAAAGGTTAGGCAGTGACTGGATCTCATTTAGGTCTACAAGTACCTAAATGAGAGAGAGAGAGAGAGATGTCTGATAATAGCTCTGTAACCTAGCAGAAAAAGACATCATAGATGGAAGCTAGATAAATTCAGACTAGAAATAAGGTGCAGCTTTTTAACACTGAGGCTGTATCTACACGAGCTTCTTTCGCAAGAGGAAATGCAAAGGGAGCGCTCATTTGCATATGTTGCACTCTCATTTGCATTTCCTCCTTGGATCCCTTTTGCGCAAGAGGGATCCAAGGAGAAAATGCAAATGAGAGTGCAACATATGCAAATGAGCGCTCCCTTTGCATTTCCTCTTGTGAAAGAGGCTCCTAGTGTAGATGTAGTGTGAAAGTAATTAACCATGGGAACAATTTGCCTGGATTTTCCATTGCTTGAATTCTTTAAATCAGGACTGGATGTCTTTCTTAATGATATGCTATAACTCCATGGTGTCCAACCAGTTCTGAAGCAGTAGCCACTATAGGGAACTAGCCACATTCAACTGGCCAAATAGCCATATTATTCAGTCCAACTAGCCACACTCAACCAGCCAGATATCCAACATGCTAGCCACATGTGGCTACCACTGCTATAACTCAAACAGAAGTTATGGATTTGATTCAGAAATTACTGTGTGTAGCTCTTTGACCTCTCATGTAGGAGGTCAGACAATAATTATAATGATCTATTCTGACCTATATAAAACCTATACATTCTTGATGGTGTTTTTTTTTTCTTTCTTTCTTTTCTTGATTTGTAGGGTTAAAAGTGTGGTCTGATCCATTTGGAAGGAAATAACAACATTGTGTACATCACAAGTTGTGCTTGAAGATGCGTATGTTCGAAACAACTGTTTTGATTCATATACTAATGAGTGTATTGTTTAGGTGTTGCTGGAGACGGATTCTCAGTCTCAATATGGTCTTTGGGTAGTAACTTCACTGAATGTTGCTGTTTCTGAAGATTAATAGTAAATTTTTTTTTAGAGTTCAGTACGTAGTAGAACAAAATGGACTGACTGAGATGACTGAATGATCTTTGAGTTTAGCGCTAAAACACTTCTTCATATGTTAGAGGGAAGAGAGGAGTACTTTATTACTGGACTTAATGTGTAGCCACTTATAAATATTAACAGAATACATTATGCAGATCATTGTACCTTACTGCACCGTTTGTCTACTTCTTTTTGAATTTATAAATACAGGTTGAACCTCTAAAATCTGGAATTTTCTGGTCCGGCACTTCTGTGGTCTGGCAGGATATTGCTAGACCAGAGAGCCCCAGCTGTCCAGGTTTAGGGCCTGAGCTGGTAGTGGGAATGCAGCCCCAGCAACAAGGGGGCTGGTGTGGAGGGGAGCACAACTGGGGGTGGTGGCAGGGAGCACAGCCCCCTGCCCCAATCACCAGGGCCGGCACCTGAGAGTTCAGTCCCAACAGTACAATCCTGGCTGAGGCCAGCAGGGTGGGGAGGGCAGCCCTGTGTGGGCTGGGGCAGCGGGACTGGCGGGGAGCAGGGCCGAAAGCCAGGAGGGGACACTTGACCTCGCTGGTCTTGCAAGCTCTGTGGTTTGGAACTGTTCAGGTTCCAAGAGTGCTGGACCTGGGAAGTCCCACCTGTATGGATGAAATGAAAGACATAAAATATATGCAGGAGGGATGAACGATGCAGAAAGAATGTAATGTGATATAATTGTAACTCTGTACAGTATTAAAATCATGTTTTTATTTAAACTAGTGTACATTTTCTCCATTTCATTATGTTTATTTTGTAAACAGGAATTGGGAGTGACCATGTCAGTGGGAGTAAAGGTATCATAAAGACTTTCTGTAAAGTCACTTTTTTACAATGAATGTAATTAAGCACTGCAACAGTTTAACAATATATGTGGCTGATTCCCCATCAATAGAATTTAGAAAAATATGCAATTTTGATAGGATGTGCTATAATTCAGCCACATATCTCTTGGCTTGATACCGGAATTACTGGGTGAAATTCTGCGGTATCTTGTGCAGAAGGTGATAATAAAGGTTCCCCCTGGCTTTACAATCTATTAATCTATAAATTGCAATCATATTTGATGTTACTGTAACAACTTTCTTGTTGAAGGGGGAATAGCATAAGGAGAATCTATCTCTACATGCCACTGTTTTCTTCAAATCAAGCAATCTCTGAAGCGAAGCTGGGATGGATTAGTTAGCATGTGAAATGCAGCAATTCAGGGACAGACCACTCACAAATCCCAGTTAAATATCACAGATTTGAGTCTGTTTTATGTCTCTATGCTTGTTGCTCAGGGGCCAGGGAGGGTATCTTTGAACACGTCTGAGTCTGGATCTGCTCTGAAGCTCCTGGCATAATCTAGTCCTTGGAGGCTTGTCACTGGCTACATCACTACCAAGGCTGCATGCTAAAAGGTTGCTTGCTCTGAGCCTGAGGCCTGACATGCCCCATCCCTTACACCAGCATTTGTGAGATGGTCCTCAGAAAGCAGCCTTATGGTTGTCTTCCCCAGATCCTGTGCTGGGATAATCCTTTACCAAATCTGGGGCTTTTAGTGTTCCTTTATGCTGCTCTGGCCGTTCATGAGCTGGTGCTGGGGGTCATGATGTCACTTTACATTTGAATTGGTATTGCTGACAGCCTCTTTGCTGTATTATGTAGCACTGTCACTATGCTGCTATTTGAGTCTTGGGTAGAAAACCAAGAATCTAGTTTAATAAACTTGAGATTGGAAGATGTTATGCCAATTCAGATATGTTTCTCAGCAAAGGAAAATTGAGATGTGCGTATGGAGGGGGCTGGTTCTACCTCATATGAAAGTCATATTGCTCTTTTGAGAGAAATCATACCTATCAACATAGCTATATATATGTTTTATACCTTTAATCACACACAGAATAAATGTGTACATTTAAAGATGGATGGAGGCACTGTAGAACAAAATATTTGGAAGCAATTTCTGAAGGAAAGCATCAGTGTTCCCTGTAAGGTGAGGGCTTGTGTGGGTGCTCAGGAGAGATTCAGATGCTGCCCAGCTGACTAGCAGAGTGCCCACAGTTTTTTGTTTTTTACTGGTGGTGCACATACACGTGCTTTTGTACACAAAATTATTCCACACATGGATGGAAAAGATTAGAGAGAACGTTGGACAGCATTTCTTCTAAAAGTACTGACATAAAAAACAGAGTAAACAATGTGCAGTGTTTCCACCTCTGTTAGGTGGGTATAAATCATTAATCTTTACAGTATAAATGGTGTGTGGGGCAGAGAGTTCTGGAAGGCTGTGAAAGAGCTGATTGAATTACATGTTCTGTAGTTGGGGAGACAAGGATTCTAGTCCTGGTTCTGCCACCAACCTTCTTGTTGGTGGGCAGTTCCTTTATGTTCTGATCAGACATGGAAATTCATTAATTCAGATGCCAACACTTACCTGGGGCTAAGGTGTCTCTGCTAGCATATGCTGATGCAGAATCTATCTCATCTCTGTTCTCATGTGAAAATTGGTTAATGTTTAAAGCATTTTGAATATGAACACCATATTACATTTAAGATTACATATTAATTGATTTTTACTTTCAAGATCTTTTACACAGTTATTAATATCCTAAGAAAAAATAACAACTTTAATTCACATATAAGTTAACAAGCAGAATATACAAATAGGAAACAATGACACTCTGTATTTAAGTTTACACTGATGTATATGGTCTTCATTTTCTACTGGGATTAATTTCAGTGCACGCAGGTTGATTTGTGTGATCAACATACAGCATTCACCAACATCTTCTATGATGTGTCTGTTCAATGTATTTCATATGCATACAATGCTTCTTTAAGAAAGAGCAAACATATCTCCTTCCAGGGTTTGCTGATACTTTTAAGTAGCCTCCAAAGGTAGATTACAGCAGGTGTGTCTGCCTGTTAGCATCAGTTGCAAGGAACATACTCCACTTCTCTAGGAACTACTCTCTCCCTTCCTATTGCTGCTATGTGCAATTAAGTATTGTCTTTTTATCATGTAGTGTTGTATGTTGCTTGGTTTCTACCTTACAGTGCTTCCTGAATAGCGGAAATTAGCTGGGTGCTTGAGCTGGCAGTGCCTATCTCGTCAGAAGGTCCTCAAACTTGGCATTTCATGGTACCTGGTTTCATTGAATTAGACCATCATGCAAAGCCCTTCTCTCCCCTGATTGTTTTCCTAAGGGTGGAGTTAGATGAATGGGAGATTGTGGTGGACTAACCCTTTTCTGTTTAGAAAAGCAAAATTGTATATTTTCATTAGCTCTGGTACATACATCTCAAAACATTGGAAGATGCAGTAAAAAAATATTAAAAATCTCAACAAAGCAGTTCAATGAGCATTATACTGAGGCAGCTCTGGGGAGAGAGGGGAATTCATCTTGCATTTAGGCAAAGATGGCTTTGACTGTTTCTCTTCTTCTGAATTGATCCCATAAGATAACGAGAGAACATTTCACTAGAAATTCTTTTTTTTTCAGTTTTTTTAAATAGATCAAATTTACCTTCATGATTATTTTAGACAGTCAATATATTTTTCTATAGTTGATGTAAAAACAGTTACAGAGAAAATTTAACTTCAAACCCAGACTTATGGGACTAACATTTTGGATAGCATCTGAATTGAAACAATTGGCAGTGAAAAGTTGGTTCACTAACATAATAGAAGTAAGTAGGTTTTTTTTATTAATGTTGGATGTCTGGTTTTCAGCTACTTTGAAATAGACAAGGGGGATGATATAATATCCTTTATTGGATCAAAAACATTTGATCCAGTAAAATATATAACCACCCATTTTGTCTTAATATTCTGAGACCAATGGTGTTACAACTACACTGCATACTACTTTGAAACAGGTAGTTGAAACTTTCCATCCAGGCCATTTGGATGGCATGCAACAGACTTTTGAAGAGTCATAGACTTGTACAATATGGTGAAACAATCAAACCTAAACTTCTGAAGAAGAATGAACATGGCAACTGCTATGAATCAATTGATCAGACTATACAAATAGACAAGAAGGTTTTGACCCATTGTAACATCATGCAGATAATTTCACTCATGTCAGTGGAACTATTCAAGCTGGTATGGTGAATGTGATTTGTTTGGCGTGCTTGTCAGTTTTTATTGTAAAAGCCAAAAAAGAGCAGTCCTCATGACTTGGCTGTTTTTCTACACCAAAATAAATCAGGTGAGCTTTCCCTTCTTGTATTCTAGTAATGATTGACCACTAGTTTTCCCAGAACTGTGTACAGTCTTACTGACCTCAATTATGCTACTGCACAGACAGAGGAGTAAACAAAGATCATCTTTAGGCTTCTGCACTACAACATGTTTGCTAAATGGAGGTCACGTTTGATAGGGGAAAAAACATTGCTTTGAAGATTCTGAAAAAGTACTGTAAACATTGTATGTGTGTATGACATAGCTGGTGGGTAAAAAAAAGCTTACGGCCTAAAGCCTTAAATCATTAAAATTTTCAAACCTGGAATCTTAATAGATGTACACTTCGCTTACGGATTTAAGATTACATGGTCCTGGCCCTGAAGTTTGAATTCTCTTTTTGCCTCTGACAGTTCTTTCTGTGTGACTTTGGATAAATCACTTAACTTTGCTGTTTCTCAGTTTACCCATCTATAAATGGGAATAGCAGGTACTATACTTCAGAAGTGTGGAATGAACTCAAGTCCATAATCCCATGGATGTGAATGGGGCATTTCCACAAAGATCAAGGGTAGATCAAAATTTAGTTATTGTTACTCAATACTTGTGCATTCAGTGGGAAAATATGCTCACCTTAGAAGCATTTGTGTTTCAGACCTTTGTTTCTTTCCTCCTCCATTTGTGTGTGTGTGTGTGTGTGTGTGTTTAAATCTCCTGTTCTTTCCCTACTGTTTGATTTTCTTCAGTAGTCTCCAATTCCTACCTATTCCTAGTTGCTTCAATCCTGCCTCTTTCTTTATTCTACTTACCATTAAGGTCAGCAGTGAAACAGATCATGTAAATTCTCCAAACATTATTTGGCTGATCAAAACATTTACTTTGCAGTAATTGTGGTTCTTTGAGCAGTTGTCCTTCTATAATATATTCCATGACCTGCACTACTTCCTTGTTACTGTAGACTCTTATAACACCTGCATTCTGTATTGGTGAAGGAACTGAGGAGAGGTTAGGGTTACACTGCCCTTTATGCCTTCTAGTAGATGGCATGTGTACACTGAGGGTATGTCTACATTGCATTCCTCCTTCGAGAGAGGAATGCAAATGCAGACAAATGAAATTGCAAATGAAGTGCGGATTTGAATTTCTCGTGCTTCATTTGCATAATGGCAGCCGGCTACTTTTCCAAAATAGCGTATTTCGAGGAAAAAAAGGGGTTATTTTGAAAAAAAAAACCCTTCCTTTGAAATAACCCTTATGCCTTAAAAAAGTAGGTTTAAGGGTTATTTTGAAGGAAGGGTTTCTTTTCGAAATACCCTGTTTTTTTTCTCAAAATACGCTATTTTGGAAAAGCGGCCAGCCGCCGTTATGCAAATGAAGCTCGGGAAATTTGCACTTTATTTGCAATTTCTTTTGTCTGTATTTGCATTCCTCTCTCGAAGGAGGAATGCAATGTCAACATACCCTGAGGTTGCATATGAAGCCCCCTCCACCAATGAATGCTACTGGCCTATAAAATCTGAACTTGAGTTCAGAACAGTACAAGTGCACCAGCAGTGGAATGTATGTGGACAATGTATGTGGACATCTGGAAGAATCACAGTTACTGTAAAGTATGTAACCTTTTCTTTTTATTCCATAAAACACCATAATGTCTGGAAACCTCACCCACATTTGAGCAAAACTTCATTTTTTTTCCAAATGTGCCTCTTTGGTTCTTTAAGCAATAATACTGTATTAAGTCATTTTAACCCATTTTAATGTAAAATACAATGCATTTATTTAATTTCTCAATTTCCCATTATTTGAATATCCCATTATTTCCTTTTTAAATAAAGATGACATGTTTTGCCATAAATAAGCCATGACTATTTGCTCCATGCCATGATGAACAACCTGTGTTAAGTTCCAATTTGATAAAGCATGCAAGCATATATTTAAATCCCATTGAAGTCAATGAGATTTAAGCACATGTTCATAATCAGAAATGTGTGTCAGTGCTTTGCTGAATCTGAGGCCTTAATAATGCTACATTTTGTTTTAGCATAATGGAGGTAAAGTCTTGCTTTGACCACTAGATAGCACCCGTGAGCCTCTATAGACCCCCTTCTCCCCCTCCCCCCCACCCCCTCTCCCCCGCCCCCTACCCTCCGACCAGCTACATTTTCTCAGAGGTTTGGGGTTTTCTGCTTTTGTACAGCACACTGGTGTTTGTTTGGGTTTTTCTGTTTTGTTTTTTGACATAACTGGGGATTATTTCTTTCCAAACGTGACTTATGTTAGTCCATAGGTTTCCAAACATATGATTAATTGGAGATTAAATTGCAAAATACCCACTATGCCAAACATACTCCATTGTAAATCTAAAAACAACTTTAAAAAACAGGAGTAATTCTGTGGCACCTTAGAGACTAACAAAAATACCCAGTTCTTCAGATGAGTTGATCTTTAGTGTAAATCTAGAGACAGTGAAATTATCCTGGCTGTATAGTGGTGTACATGAGTAGGATCTGGTCCAGTGTTTCCAAATGTACAATGCGTGGTGTTAAGGTGTTGTCCTAACTCAACTTATTCTGCTGGGAAACGGTTTATACTTTCCAGGACTTCATGTCACTCACGAGTTGCTTTGACTTCTCCCTCTTACTCAGACCCAGGCTATCACCAAGTCTTATTGTTTCTCCCTCTCTGTGCACCTTTTCTTAAAACCCTTTATTTCCATCCACTGTCAAAATCTTGATTCATTGTTCTCTTCCCTAGATTCCTGCAATAGCTTTCTGTCCAGATTCTCTGACTTCCCCCCTCAGTGTAGTCACCAGTCCATTAAATACTTGGCTCCTGCCATGAGACCATATTGCACACTCCCTATATGCTGCATGTCTCTTCACTAGCTCAATGTATTATTCAGGAAGTTCATACTCTTCAGCGTTTTCATTTCATTCGTTGTCTATTCACTCTTACAACACTCTGAATTCACTGGTCTCCTCACCTTCTACCTCCTTTTATTTTCTCCTTCCCTCTCCTGCCTTTTCCTACACTGTTCCCTATCAGGTGGATGCCTAGGCTCTGAAGCCCACATAAACCTGAGCTTGGGGCTAGCCTGAGTCTGCACTAGAGCCACAATGTCCACGCTGCTATTTTTAGTGCACTAGTTTGAGCCCCACTAGACTGACCTTGTCTATGTGAGCTGAGATTCTCCCATTTGCACTGCAGACATACCCTCTGTACCTCAATTCCCTATGGGTAAAATGCATGTCAGTAGTACCTCTCTTCCTCAGAGGGACATTGCAAGGATAAATACTTCCTAGAGTGGGATTATGACATTGTGGGGTGCAATCCAGATCAGTGAGGGCCTGTCATCACCTGCCCTGCAGCCTTGGGTATCTCATAATGCTTTGATGTTGTAACTTTCAGCCTGGGCCCCTCACAAACAGCAAGCAGGTCATACCCAAGCGTCTGTGTGTATCTGCAGCCTGCTAGCGCACTCCAAATGTGCTCTGGCTTCCACCTTTCTTGGTTACCACTAGCAGGGTGACCCCAAAACATTCCCATTCCTGGATTCCACCCCCCTCCCCAAATGCATGTTCTGCATTGTCCAGCCCTCTCCTGGATAGTCCAAATATTAGAAGTTAGTTGCAATTCAGTTTAAACAGAACACTGAATTAATTTGATTAAAGAATGAAACAAGTTTATTCAACTAAAAAGGGACAGCTTTTAATTGAGTGTAAGTATGTCAGAAATGATTACAAGAAAAATAAAGATAAAATACTTTAACTACATTTAAACAAATTAGATTTGGTTAAGTAAATATACCCAGCAACAAGGTTGACCAAATTCTCAGGTCAGAGTCCTGAGAATCCAAAATCTGCTTCATTTACCTTCTCAGGTGAAAGAGAGTGAGTTCCTGAGGTGTTCTGCCACTCACTTTTACAGTCCAGTCACCCTTTGAAATGCTTTTTCCTGGGGGATACCGCTGCATAAAGTTTCTTCCATCTGTGTGGATGGAGCCATAGAATTATGTGGTGAAAGAGGTTCCATGTTGTTTATCGTGCACATCAATTTGTTCATGTCTTGTCTTTCACCATCACAGGACTGGAAGGGCCCTCGAGAAGTAATCAAGTCCAGTCCTCTGCACTCATGGCAGGACTAAGCATAACCTAGTCTATCCTTGATAGGTGTTTGTCTGACCTGTTCTTAATCATCTCCAGTGATAGAGATTCCACAACCTCCCTAGGCAAATTATTCCTGTGCTTAGCTACCCTGATAGATAAGTTTTTCCTAATGTCGAACATAAACCTTCCTTGCTGCAATTTAAGCCCATTGCCTTTCTGCATTACTCCTTCCTGAGTTCCCATTTTGTAGGTATGCCACGGATTATTCTGTCAGAAATGGGGTACTTTGCATGTATTTTATTGAATTTCATCCTATTTATTTCACACCATTTCTTCTGTTTGTCCAGATCATTTTGAATTTTAATCCTCTCCTCTAAAGCACTAGCAACCCTACCTAGCTTGGTATCATCTGCAAAGTTTGTAAGTGTACTCTCTTTGCCATTATCTACACCATTGATGAAGATAATGAACAGATCCAGAACTGAGCCCTGAATGACCCCATTCATTATGCGCTTCCAGCTTGACTGTGAACCATTGATAACTACGCTCTGGGAATGGTTTTCCAACCAGTTATGCACCCACCTCATAGTAACTCTATTTAGGTTGTATTTCTATAGTTTAAGTAAGGTTTTTGATAGTGTCTCTCATAACCTTCTTATAAAGTCAAGATATACCACTTCTTCCCATCTACAAAGCTTATTACCTTGTTCAAGAAGCTTTTAGATTGATTTGACACAGTTTGTTCTTGACAAATCCATGGTGACTTTTCACTTAGCACCTTATCTTCTAAATGTTAGGAAATCAGTTGCTTAATTACTTGTTCTATTATCTTTCTAAAAAGTGAGGAGTAACGTTAGTTTGAACCAAGGGGTTTGATTCAAACTAACGTGGCCCAGAGCGCACTTCCTGGTTCGAATCAGTTGGCAATCGGAATAGCGCGCGGGCGAGATTATGCTAATGAAGCACGGGATATTTAAATGCCCACTTCATTAGCAATTTCCGTCGCATACATTTGCATCCCTAATTTGAACTAGGGTGCAAGTGTAGATGTACCCTGAGTGTGCTAAAATCTGCCTTCTTGAAATCTATTATCTTTATTGTGTTAGTTTCCCCTTCTTCCAATTCCTTAGAATCATGAGTTGTATCTTAATTTCATAAGCACTTTTACCCAAGCTGCCTTCCAGTTTCAAATTCTCAACTAATTCCTCCCTGTTTGTTAAAATCAAATCTAGAAGTGCATCTCCCCTAGTAGCTTTTTCTACCTTTCAAAATAAAAAAATGTCTTCAATACGTTCCAAGAATTTCTTGGATAATCTGTGCCCTGCTGTCTTATTTTCCCAACAGGTGTCTAGGTAGTTGAAGTCCCTTATCACTACCAGTTCCTGTGCTTCGTATAACTTTGTTAGTGGTTTTTAAAAAAGCGTCATCCACCACTTCTGTCTGACTGGATTGTCTGTCTGTAATAGACTGCTACCACAACATCATCCTTGTATTATAGCCCTTTATTCTTACCCAGAGACTTTCAACAAGTCTGTCTCCTATTCCCACCTCAACCTGAGTCCAAGTGCATAGATTTTTAATATGTAAAGAAATGCTTCTTCCTTTTTTCCTTGCCTGTCCTTCCTGAGCAAGCTGTACCCCTCTATACCAATATTCCTGTAACATGTGTTATCTCACCAAGTCTCTGTGATGCCAATTATGTCAAATATATGTATTAACTAGCATTTCAAGTTCTTGCTTATTCCCCATATTTCTCACATAATACACAGACTAATCTAAGACTCTGATTGGATTTTCCCCCTATGTTCTCTCTTGTCTCTCCCTTATCCCTGATCTAACAGCTCATACTCTTCCCACATTCCGATCCTTCTCCCAGATGTCCATGTTATTTACTTACCTGTGGGCTTTTGTTACATGCCCCCATCAAACCTCTGTCATGTCTGCAGTCATTTTCAACATTGCTATCACCTGGGTAATGTGGCATACAACAGAAGACAGGCCAAGAGACATTGGATGAATACCCTTCTTATCCGGCTGAACATCAACCATAGTAAGACAGGTTGATTTTAAATATTTAATATTCTCACCTCATCACCAGTATGGACAGGGAATTATGTTCTCACTAATAGAAACATTCGAAAACTTGGACAGCACCATCAGCTGGAATGGCGGAACAAGCCAGGATATCTGTAACAGAATCAATAAATCCAGCAACACCGTCAGGAGTTTAAATACAGTCTGGAAATCATCAAAATATAACACCATAACCAAACTTAAGATGTATCAGGCCTGTGTACTTTCAACACTTTTTTTATAGTGCAGAATAATGGAGAAATGACAAAGTATGACATGTCCAAGGTATCTTCATGCCATACAACCCACTTCAGAAAAATCCTCCACATCTTTTGGCCTAGAACAATCTCAAACGAAGACCTGTTCACACAGTGCAGCCAAGAAGATATGAACACCATCCTTACCATGGAAATTTGGGCCAAGGACATGGGGTAAGACTCTCCCCTGTATGAGAAATATCATGGGGTATGCTGAACAGACATGAAAACTTCTGAAAGACACTTCCCGCTCCATACTACATTTTTTGGAGCTCAGTGAGCCAAAGTTAATCCCAGTGTAAGCAGGGATAATTCTATTGCTTTCAGTGGTATGGCATCCATGTGCAACCACACTTGATGAAGTCCAGTGTATCTAATCTGGAATAATCACAGTTTTTAATCCCAACATGATTTTGAAGAATTCTAAACCTGATGCTAAGGTCACTATCCATTATGGATATGGCTGTTAATGTATTTTGTCATGAGGAGAGATGTAATGAAATGAACTAACAAAGTCAGGGGGTTGATGATTTTGCCTGATTCATGAAAACTGGTATCATCACAAGGATACATCAAAATTATTCTCACATTTTAGACAACTTAATCCTTTCTATAGATTTTTGAATAATCCTACTGTAGGGATAGAATTCTTGGTTAAATCTACAGCATAATCACTATTTCCTTTGTGTCTATTAGACTTTTCCAGACAAATTCTAAGAAATAAATCTCCTAGCATAGCATGGTAGACCTGAAGGGAGCCCAGTCCTTTGCAATTAGAAACCTCTGTACCGAAAGAAATCTTAGAGGAAGGAAAATGTGTCACTTCAGTGTTGCAAATGGTGTGAAACTAGAATGTCCTCCCACTATGGCATATGTTTGTGAGTGGTGGGTGGGGAAGATGCAGGGGAGAAGTGATAGTATATAAATACCTCGTAAAACAAATGTTTGACTGGGAGAGAAAGTCTGTCACTTCAGCCACACTAGATGGGGAAAACCAGACAGCTCGGGGGAGGAAAGGAACTTATGTCATGTTAGCAATGCATCTTACTTGCTGAGAAATGTCAGAAGTAGTAGGTCCTAGCTAACTAGCACAGGAA
The DNA here is from genome assembly GCA_032595735.1 of Pelochelys cantorii. Classification (NCBI taxonomy): domain Eukaryota; kingdom Metazoa; phylum Chordata; order Testudines; family Trionychidae; genus Pelochelys; species Pelochelys cantorii. The sequence continues at coordinate 35,305,082 of CM064331.1, forward strand.
GCTCAGCTACTAAAGTGATGGATGTCCTAGAAACACCAAAAGGGGGGGGGGGGAAGAGTGATAGAAGCTAATGAAACAGGCCAATAAAAAGGAGGGGGAAAACTCAGGTAAATGTTACTAATATCTAGCAGAATCAGTGCAAACGGAGTGCTCTGAATGTAGCCCATGAAAGTGCAACAACTCCATGACCTCAGTTTACATGAACTATGAGAAGTATGCATTTTCTCATCTTCTCTGCAAAATAACACAGAAGGATCAAGTAAAATACACCCAATGGCTCTATGTAGAGATGATATATAGCAATGCTACTAAATACAGCCTTGTAAGCACAAGGCTCTCAATGTGATGTTTTCCTTAACACACCGTATGGACCCTTTTGTGCAGTTTAAAACGTAACCGTACTTTGCAAATGATAAAACAGTGATATGACCACCCACAGTGAGAGAAAGGCAGGAAAAGAACAGTTTGCCCTGTTACACTCTGAAAGAGCTTAGATTCCTACAGTGATAGAGGCTACATAACGATTTAGAGCCAGATTCTTACAACCTTCACTCTCACTGAGCAGACAACCCAACTTTACTATCTGCAGAATAAAGTGCTATTCAGTGTGAACAGGGGAAATGACAGTCTGGCCCTTCGAAGTCTGGGCCCAGCTGTCTCAGAGCATCATGGCAGCAGTTATGGGTAAAGAAGCAGTTTCCTTCTTAAGCCTCTCTTTTAGGAGCCTATAACCTTTATGAAAATTTGTCCATGGGGGTGGAAAGGGTGAAATTCTCTTTGGCTGTTCTGTTATCCAAACATGATGCCTAGCCTCACATTATGGATAGCTTCAGATGCTCTCCCTCCCCCCACCCCCTTTCACTTGGCTAACTCCCTCTAGATTTAAAGTTCAGAGTTGGTTTTAATGACAATCTCCCTGAGGAAAAGGTTCTTTGCTAAATCAGATACAAGCTGACTGGAGAGTGAACAAGTTCCCAGCAAGATGAGAGAGCACTCCATGGTACATCATTCCCCTGTGCACCACGGGGCAAATCCTGACCTTTCTGTGATGCCCGCAGAGGAGTTTGCAGTGCATTTGTGTTGTGAAGGACAGAATTTCAGCAACCCATGCAAGGGGGGATGCCCCTCTTACAGGAGTTCAGTGCAACCTGCTGCCCAAGGGCAACAGGTGGGGTTTAAGCAAATCCAAATCCAATGGCTCCTCCCCCTACATACAGGTGAGCTAGTAACTGCTGAATATGCTACTGAAGCTGCAATAGAGAACCAAGCAATTTAGGTTGGAAAGAGATTCAACCCTTTACTTTTACTCCTCTCTCTGCTCCTGAGAAAAACAAGATTACTCAGGATTTTGCACAAGATGGGAGTTTACCCAAGTAGAGTCTATACAAGTATGGTTATATATGGCACTGTGCAGTCATTTCACTTTCCCATTGCATTGTTTTCCCTTTTTTTAAAAGGTGAAGAATTGCAAAGAAAATATACTTTGGGAGGTCATTGTGGAGATTTTGCATGCACCAAAGTCGTCAAATTCAAATCTTGCCATGCAGCTGCATTATCAGTCTGCACATACATACTTGAGGCCTGGATTGTGGTTGTAAGGATTAGAATTTTGAATTTTCTGACTTTGAGATAATGTTGCATTTCTGGGGGGCTTTTTGCTTTTGTGATTTTGCTTTTTGTGATTTGCTCTTGCCAGTTGGTAGATTTGAATTGCAATTTATGGCAGCTGTTAAAATATCATGTAACTTGGCATGGCTCAAGGGGGGAGCTACCCTGACTTGTCATATTTCCCTGTTTTCCCACAGCATGGACACTGCCTAGCAATCTGGGTTTTATGCAGGTTGAATTCTAATGACACAGTGTGGGGGGTTTTTTTCCCTACAGGATTGCAGGTCTCAGTGTTCTCCCTTATGGCTTCCACTAATTTAATGTTCCATTCTTCTCTGTGAAGCGCTCAGACACAATGGTGATGAATGTAGTACATAAATGCCTTTGTAGCTAAATCTTCATTAAATATCACAACCCATGCTGCAAATGCTCCTTGAGTTGCACATGTGGATAAATTGCAAGATCAAGCCCTAAATCTGAAGAGCACTAATGCAGTGGCAGAAGAGTGGAGTGTAAAAATAGCTGACGTTATGATGATGGCTATGTCTTATGATTCTGAGAGAAAGAAGAAACTTTATAATAATGATTCTGTGCAAACCCATGCCTTTGTTTAATTAACAATCAAGTGCAAAATCATTCTACCTCACTCACTAATTTCTTCTTTGGCTCACAGCAAATCCAGATTTGACAAGTTCATCCCTCTTCCATGAGGACAATAAAGAATTCAAATGACTTGATCAGCATCTGTTTTTTTCTTTATGATTAATTGCTTCTGGATTATAGGAAAATGAGATTTTTATTTTGCCTCTCAGTGGAATAAGTTAGTACAAAATTTTAATGGCAGAAATGTTACAATTTCAGAGCACAGCTTGATTTTCTCACTTTTCACCATCAAATTTCTCTTGGTCAGTCCAACCACCAAAAGCAGATTAAAGAAGACACAAACTAGCAACCAATCATGAGGCATGAACATGTGACATGTTACAAATAATGTAATAATTGAATGCTTATGTCATGCTTATGTATCATGATCTATGTAATGTGTCATTTATTGTAATAATGTGTCTGAATGCTTATCCTGTCATTCAATATACCTGTCAATCATTGAAAGAACCATTACTGTAAGGTGATTTAGCACATAGGGTTAAACTGACTGTGTAAATTTGAAAATATATGAATATTCATTAGAGGGACTGTTACTCATGAATATGGAATTCCCAAAGTGTGTCATCCAGTCATTTTAAACTTATGTAAATAAGCATTCTTGTCCACCAATCATTTTAAAATGTAAAGCTTATGAATATGCATAAGCCCAGCCTTATAATCCTCGCAACACCCGTTTCTAGGGTTCGGTGGCGTCGGGCTTAGGCATAGATCTAGCTTAGAGAAAGTGCATGAGGTCTAGCGTCTTGTCCCGGGTCGAATGAGAGAGGGTTAAGCATCATCTCAGATTTAAGACAGGCGGAAGGCTTGTTCTTATATTCTGATAGTCTTCATTTAGTTTAGGTTTAGTTTAGTTAGATTAGATTTCGTCTTCGTGTTTGTCTGTCAGGCAGCGGCGGTCTACACGTCGGCCATCGTCGTGTCTGTTTGGCGGGCGCGTCGCGGATTAGTTAAGGTATTATTTTAGGTTAGATTAAGTTTAGGGTAGGGTAGGAAGTCTTAGCATCCATCGCCGTCGAGCTGCTTCTGAAGCGCAGGAAGAGTCGTGACCCGCGGAAGGCGAAGTCATCGCACTCAACCTCAGCGCTTCGTGGGATCGCCTGGCAGCTCCTCTCCCGCGGCTTCAAATTAGCCAATGGATCGAGGTCGCCAGCTTCGGCGCCGGCAGCCAACAAGGGACACCTGGCAGTTCCTCCCTGAGGGCTTCCAATTAGCTCAAAGGTTGTAGGTTGCCAGCAACCCATCCATCGCCGTTGCGCCGCAGACTTTGGTAATATAACTGTGCATTTTAAAAGGGGACTTCCCCCTATCTGTTAAATTTGAGATTTATCCTTTAATATAGTCTTGTGGTTATGAAATTTATCTAAATTGTTAAGTCTTTATTTACGTGCCACTTCTTTGGGTAGAGGTAATCAACCGGTGATTAGATATGGCACTCGGAGTCGCACCTGTAAGATCTCAATATTACAATTAGGCTAATTAGGCATAGGTAGTTATAAGTGTTGTTCCCCATAAGGGCGTAACAGACAACGGCCTTGGATCCAGTGCAAATATGTGAAATATGATTTGAAAGTTTGGTTTGACTTCAGCTAAATTCCTGGATGAAAAATAAAGTCCCAGAGGACAGCAATCATAAATATCTTAAATCAGCATAATTGCTATGTTGAAAATACGCTCTATAGAAAGTTCCTGAAATTGACCCTAATCCCACGGGATTCTGAAAATTGTCCAATGCAGAAGGTGCTTAGAAGCACCACCTACTCTTTTTGACAGTCACCTAGGGGGGGGAAAAAGCACATTTGGCAATATGTTGTCAATATTTGTATAACTCCTGATGCCACTAAAATTGCATGTGTTGGCTTTAAACTAACAAAAACAGAACATCAGCCAAGCTGGAGAGCTGGATATGTTTCCATGCACAACTAGGTTTATTTGTTTAGGTCTCATTTTATTTGTTTTCAGATGACTCAGATAGGAGTATTGAAATCCTTTCAGAGTGAAGTAGTGTTCTGTGTATTTTGGGTATCACATTTAGCGAAATGTGGAAAGCATTGGCTGCTCAATAGTATTTTCCTATCAAGGGGTTTGTCAAACTTTCAAGAGGAACCGAAGGAATGTCCTTTCCAAGCCAGGTTGTTTTTCTAAGCAGCCCTTCTCCATATTATTGTAAAAAAGCACGGGAGTTTTAAAACACTACATTGTGCAATGGCTAAAAATTTGTTTTTATGAATTGCTTCACCATTTTGTTGCATTCTTAATTTCGCTTCGGCATCATCCATAATGTGCTGCCTTGCGTTTTCTGTAATCTGTTCCAATAAGAATGTAATGTCATGTGCAAAGTTTACAATCTCCCAGATCAGCTTTGGTTTGCTAAAAATGATTTCCTGCATAGATGCAGGGATATTTCCATTTTGGCAACTTGCCAAGCTTTCTCCACAGAGTTAGTCACAAAAAATAGATTGCTTCCAAATGGACATGCTCACACACGATTTGTGCTAAGTTACATTTCTAATGTTTCCATCATCACAATGTGAATCTTCTCAAGCAGTACATACATAAATAATCACCGGTTTTCTTTTTTAAAGGCACCAAAAGGGTTAGGAGACAAAGATTCGTTACTGTTTCTAGGCACGTGCATGGGCACATGCACACACCTATCTTTCCTTTTGGCTATTCTATTTCTGTAAATGCCTTCACGGATGGTCCTTCAGAAAACTTTGTCAATGCCAATAAATCCATGTTGTTCTAAACAGGGTTGTGAAATGTAAAGGTTAATGTATTTAAAGGATTTCCTGCACTCACCAAAAGTATGCATCTGATTTATGGCTTGCTTGATTGCACTTCCCACTTGCCCTCAGAAACGAAATATAATAGCATAGGCTAATAGATGATCTGCTTCAAAGTTTGACATGATTAGGCTGAGCTATATTTTAGTTCAGTCTTAAATCTCAAGCCTGAAATTAGGAATGGTTTTCAAATCAGGAATAAGCAGAATGCATGAAGTGCTTTAGTGGAACAGAACCATCACTCAGCACACTGCCTCAGAGGGTCCAGTGCTTTAGAGGAGAATGTGGTCCTCATGAGGTGCACACACAGGCATGACCTGAAGCTTGAAACACAACAAAACCCAGAGAAAAGTAAAACAACAGAAGGATTTGCTCTGAGGTTCTGAGCCTCCCAGAAAATGTGCTCCATCACCTTAGTACTCAGCGCTGAGGAGTATGAGTAGATGAAACACAGCATCCTGTTGTTTTAATTTCATTCAGTATCACTTTACAATACATTCACTCTCTGCACCCACAATGCCCACAGTTATCTTCAAAACACTGTCTGGTGCAAAGGCAGCACGTCTCTCGCTCTCTCCCCATGACTAGTATTGTATGTCTCTCTATAGGTCTGTATTGTATGTCTGTATTGTATGTCTCTCTATAGGTCTGAGCCAACATTCAGTGAAGTTTATGAGAAGGTTTGCACTACTTTCTATGGTTGTTGGATCAGTCCAGTTCTTTCTGAGAGTATTTTCCCCAGTATAACATCTACTTCATAATTGAGTAAACACATTGTATTTGAAGTTAGAGTCAAATAAACAGGAAATCCAGTATTCAGTCACTGACAAGATTCATGCAGACACATTCTGCAATGTGTTCTCTATACTCCAGTAACATAGGAAAGAAGATAAAAGCCGTAATATTATCTTGTAGTACCCATCCTGGATAAGGTGTTCCTTAATTCCTACTTTGCTAGCACATCACAGCCACTTCAATGTTGTATGAGGTATGCCATAGATTAAAGATGTGGGTGGATAGAATGGGAGTATATATTTTACGTAATATGTATTATATTTTCTGACTATTTCTTTACTATCTGCTATGTGAGTGCAAAGAGTTAATACTCTCATGGGTAGTTTTACAAGTCTGCAAGAAGTCAGACAATGATTGTAGATAGCTCAGTCACCTCGATGGTCTGCCTTGATTCCTTGGCATGTTCACCAGGTGCCTTTGGCAGAGGAAAGGAGGACATTGGAACAAAGAACTTGGAAACTATGAAAAGATCTCAGCCCTGAAACTGAGGGGAAGATAAGATGTGGTGCTAAGCAGACTGGACTCTGTTCCTAGATGCTGGGAAAATTTGGGCCTACCATAATCTTGAGGGAAATGTTAAGTGTAGGTAAGATGATGTGTATATTGCTTCTTTTATTTTTGTAATCCCCTTCTAAAGGGAAGCATAGCAGAGGCTAAACTTCTGTTGGAGCTGGTAGAAATATGACTGTTGAACAGGGATGTGATAACTGGGAGACCCATTTCTGGGGAATGTGCAAGTCTTGGACAAATCCTCCTTTCCCAGCCAGGCCCTGTTGCCATAACTAGCAAAAGCAAAGCTATGCCGGGACCACTAACATCAGGCTTGGCTATCTGTAGGACATCTGCTGGCAGCAGGGGTTGAGAGGTATTGTATGACAAGTTGAACATTTATGTTCTCATGATAGGGATGATTCTCTAAGTGATAGGTGTGTGTGCTGGTTTCCAGCAATGCATAGCTGATCCCTGAGCTTAAACCCAAGGGGGAAATCTCTTTGCCTATTATGTTAATGTACTACAAAAATGAAAATACGGGCAAAAAATTTCCCCCCTTCTCTATAATGTGCATTTCATTTCATTTCAAAAGCTAGTGTATTCCTGCAGTTTCCTCTCAAAACTGCCATAACCCCTCTCCTCCCTTTTCTTTCTCTTTCTCCCACTATCTCCCTCTGGACTCATTCCTCTCCTACACTTCGCAGTTTAAGAAATTGAACAGGAAGCTGGTGAAAGACTCCAAGTTCAGTTTCTTAAACTGGGAAGATTAGTAGGATAGTAAATTGGGGGGTGGGAAGTATCAGTCCTTAGCCTGCCTGCCTGCCTGCCCTGTCAACAGCAGATTGTATCCTGTTAAATCTTGATTTTATCTGGATTGGTGGGTGGGAAGCTAAAGAGCTGAGCACTCCGGTCCCCAGCTGAAGTCAATTAGAATGCTCAGTGCTCAACACCTCCTAGGGGCTGGTTCCAAGAAACATACCTACCTCACAAGCGGTAATGAATTAACTGCTGTGAAGGGGTAAGAGATCCCAAAGCTCAGTGTAGCCTATTCATTAGGCAATGAGTGTGGAAAATGGTGGTTAGACCACAAACCATTCTTGAACAAGAAGCAGCTTGGAAGTCTTCACGTAAGTCAGATGCTGTTTTTACCCTCATTCTTGTGGCTTACACTATCCAGTTACATAGCTGTTAATGGGGAGATCTCAATAATGAGTGGGAGCGACTTCTACTGGGGTTTCCCAGGGATCAGTTCTTAGAACCAGTGTTATTTAAACTTCTCATCAATGATGTAAGTGATAAGATAAAATCTTTGCTCAAAGTTTCTAGATGACACAAAGTAAAAATGAGGACAGGCTATTGTTCTGAATCACTTAGTCAAATGGTCACCATTCAACAAAATGCATTTTAATGCATCCAAATGCAGGATATTATGTTTGAGAATTTAAAAATATGTAGGTTCTGTCTGTGTCAGAAAGAAGTGACTTGGGGGTCACTGTAGATAATTTTCTCAAGATGAGCTCTCAGTGCAATGCTGTGGCAAAGATGGTTAACACGGTTCTTGGATGTATAGAAAGGGAATATCCAGAAAAAGTAGGGAAGTGATCTTCCTCGTTACAGACGGTTGGTAAGATCAATTCTAGAACATCTGTGTCCAGTTCTGATATACACACTTTTTTAAAAAGATATGGATAGACTGAAGAGAGTTCAAAGGGAGAGCCACTGAAGTGATCCAAGAACTTGAAATCAAGTCTCATGAGACAAGGGTTAAAAACTCTAGTAATTCAATTTACCACATGTATTGACCCATGTGGAAAATCTGCCTAATAGTGGAATACAGGTGGGGCAGGAGGACTCGTCAGTTTTGCTGACGAATGTATAACAGGTCCAGTGGCAGGCAATTGATGTCAGATAAATGCATTCTTGAAATAAGAAGTACCTTCTTCTCTGTAAAGGTAACTAAACATTGAAATAGCTTACCAGGGAGGTGATGGGTGTACCGCAACTTGGAGCTTTTAAAGTGAGATTAGATATCTTTCTAAAACACATGCTTCAATCCAACTTCTAGGAGAAATTCTACAACCTGTGTATGCTTAGGTTATACATAGATTAAGTTGTTGTAGTCCCTTCTGACCTTAGAACCTATGAATCACCTGCTCATTTGGTTTCTTCATGGAACATGGGAAGTACAGGCAGCTCTGCATTGCTTCCACATGCTCATAACACTTGCAGCTCTGAATTAAGACCATAACTATAATCAAATCTCAAGCTTCAGAGCTTCAGCCAGTCGTCTATATGACTCAAGTAGGCTTCTCTCCCCCACTCCAATGCAAAATTGACTAGAAGTATTTGAAAAGCTTTCAGGTGATACAGAAAATCTGTAGACGCTTGGTGTGTCTTGCTTGTGCAATCAGTGTCAATCTGATTTCCAGGCTTGAGGTCAAGCCTCTGTTTGCCAGAAGCTGGGAATGGGCAACAGGGGACTGTTCACTTGATGGTTATCTCTTCTGTTTGTGCCCTCTGAAGCACCAGGCATTAGCCACTGTCAGAAGACAAGATACTGGACTAGATGGACCATTGGTCTGAGCCAGCATGACCATTCTTACTTGAGGTTGGGAAGGGATTTTTCCCTTTGACTGGCAAGGACATTAAGGATTTCATTATTCATAGCAGTACAGGGATGGGGGATCACCTGCTAAAATCATCTTGGCATGTAACTCAGTCCCATGCCTTGGTTGAAGTGTTGTAGAGCATTAATGGTCTTCAGTCTCTCCTGTTCTCTGCCTGTGGCACACAGCAGTTTAATTGCCTGCAAATGGAAATACTTTAGTCTAACTGAAGTAATTGGGCTCACTTTAGAGGTAGCTGGGTGAAGCATATGATGTATGGGAGGTCAGACTAGATTTTCTAATGGTCTCTTCTGGCTTTATCCTCCATAGAATCTAAGTAATAAGACCATTTTTAAAGTAGTCTTGATTATTTTACCTTATCTTCCCATGAAAGAGATGGGTTTGTCATATTGAATTGATGTTACTTGAGTAAGGAAGAATGTTTTTGGACTGTGTGATGATTAATTCCTGATTGACCCTGAGGAATCGTGGGCTTGATTTATCAAAACAAACAAACAAACAAATACGTACCTAGCTTGTGACACTCACCACTCAACATTTCTTTGAAGCCTATTAGCACTATTACAGTATTTCCATCTTTATTCTGGCAACTGCCAAGCCAGTTGTCCTCCCCACGGTTAAAGTTGCCATGACTGAAAGATGATCAGGAATCTTGGGTCTCTGAAAATCACCTGCTATTATTATTATTATTTATTATTTATTATTAATAATAATAAAAGTTATTCCCTTTTTAGGAGAGAAATAAGTGAACATGGGCAGTGGATTAATAAATTATCCTAGGTAGAGTTCCTGTAGCAATAACTCTGAAGAGACCTGATACTAAATAAAATAGCAAACACTGCATGACACAGACCCACAGCAAGGACTTCACAGGAACAGCGTTCTGTATGCCCTAGCCAGCAAAGAGCCTCTCTGCTGTTTTTACTCCAGCTGTTTTCAAATACAGATTCCTGTGGTATCAAGTGGAAAGACTTCTCCTGAAACTACTCATGCCAATAAAGTTATTGAAATTGAAGGCAAAGGACTGATAAAAGGGAGGAATGATAACAGTAATCAGAGTGTGGAGGGGAGAAGAAATGGAGAAAGGAAAAGGATAAAATGGGGAAAAGGGGAAGAAAACAGCAAACCTGAGAAAAGATAAACCAACCACAGGAAAAGTGAGGTGAGGGCAAAGAAGGAAGAACTGAGGTAAAGGGAGAAGAGGTGATCGGGATATGAAATAAAAACAGGATTCACTATTCACCAGATAATTCAACTTCCTGTAGCAAGATGGTCAAATTTCCTCAAGCACACTTCTTGGTTCCAAAGTGACATTCTTATACGGTAAATAAGCTCTTCTGTGACACATGGATGTCAGCATCTCTTACTCATGTCATTTTCTAAACTCTTACAAGTAGTATGAGGAGCAAACTTAAGTTCCCTGCTTAAGGGCTCTGAAAGGCAGACCAGGTTAAAAATATCCAGGAAAAAATCTTCCTTTCATGTTTTTACTAATGGATTTGAAAAGAAACATTTTTTTATTTAAAAATAAAGGATTTATAACTTTTCTCCACTTTTTTTCTTTTTACCTCTGAACTTACTAAAACGAATACTGCCCAGTGTTCCACCCCATCCCTATTTTCCTTTTCCCTTCCCTCTTGCTTTTCAAAACTCCAGATACTGTGGCGAAGTTTCAATTTCCCTTTTGTTATTCTGTCACTGTTAAAAACTTCCTCTACTTTTGGAAAAGTTAGAGTGGCAAAATGGACTAAAAAGAAAAATAGTAAAAATACCTTCTGTTACATTCAGTGACTGACGTTAGTCCAATAAAAGATACTGACTTACCCACTTTGTCTCTCTCTATTACTATAGTCACATTGCCCCTGGAGACCTGTCTCAGAGTTCCTTGCACAACTTCTTTAAGGAACAATTAATGGTAGGCTTTGGGGGACTCAGGGAAATGATGTGTGAAGAGTTTAAAAGTCCCATATTTTTGGGGAAACTCCCATAATTCCTTGGGAGAATTCTTTCAAGGTCCCAGTGTTGATGCTATTTCCTAAGTCTCCTCACTAAATGGAGGCCAGAAAGAGTGCTTAGTTCCTACTTGGCAAGATATGTTTCTGTGAAAGCTTTTGCATGCTATTTATAAAGTGGTAGGAGGTACTTCGCAGTATCTGTGGAGAGCAGCTATTGAGACCAATAACTGTCCAAGTTCTTCCTTCAGTGCTTATGGTTCAACCCGCTTCCAGAGTATATGGTTCTGTGAAGTGTTTGAAGAGAAAATTCACCAGATGAAGTACTTTTTGGTGTGTTATAATAAACTAGATTAAACTTTCAATATAGAGCAACTAGAGACCGAGGAAAGGAGGGTCAAGGATAACAGATGTGATTGCACAGAAACAGGTTAAAAGTTCCATTTCTGTCTCAGGGGCACATTGCAAAGAAGGAAAGAGATAACCAGGTATACATTTCTAAAGCATTATTCCTAAATACAGCGCACAGATTAGTTGGAAATTTGTCTCTTCTGTAATGCAGAATTTCCAAAAGACACAGAGAGCATTAATCTGAAACCAGAAACTCAGCTAAAATCCCCAAGCCAACCTACTTCATGTCTGTTGTCTGAGACTGCTGTCTGTGGGGGTTGGAGAAGCCTCTGTCTGTGGGGAGTTTGGACCCGCAGCAGAAAGGGCCTGCTGCCACCCTGTACTGCTGCCTCTGTATCAGAGGCAGCAGCGAGGGATTGCAGGGGGCTCCCCGGCAATGGAGCCGGAGCTCACTGGCTTCCAGCCCTTCCCCTCGGGACTATCAAATAGTCGTGTAACCACTAAGACGTCATGTGGTCACATGACTATTGAATAGTCATGTAACTGAATATTAGATATCTAACATCTCTAATATATATACCACTATCAAGTAAGTACTAAAATCTAAGGGATGATAGGAGTTACTATAGAGAACTTTTTCCTGGGTGTCTGGCTGGTGAGTCTTGCCCACATGTTCAGGGTTCAGCTGATTGCCATATTTGGGGTCGGGAAGGAATTTTCCTCCAGGGTAGATTGGCAGAGGCCCTGGAGGTTTTTCGCCTTCCTCTGTAGCATCGGGCACGGATCACTTGCTGGAGGATTATCTGCATCTTGAGGTCTTTAAACCATCATTTGAGGACTTCAATATCTGAGATATAGGTGAGAGGATTATTCCAGGAGTGGGTGGGTGAGATTCTGTGGCCTGCATTGCGCACGGGGTCAGACTAGATGATCATAATGGTCCCTTCTGACCTTAAGGTCTATGAGTCTACGAGTCTATAAAATTTGTATTGCTTATTTATGTTTACCCTTTTCCCTTTCTTTCTAGTATCTATTCTGAATCCCATATGGTATCAGGGAGAAAGAGTGGGTGTTCGGAGAATGCCATGGATCCTGTCTAGAATGGAAGCACCCAGAAATCCTGGGCTGTATTAACAAACTAACAGGAGGGATTTCTGGATATTGGGCCTATCTGTATTTCAGTGAGAAATATGACAAAAAAAACTTACCAGGCTCTGGTTCTGTTGCGTACTACTTGTACAAGTAGGGCTGTTTGTAACAGATATGGGCTGGCTATAAAACTTCCTTGCCAGAGAGCTACACCAGAGATGCATTAGCAATAAAATCCTTTAATGCAGTGATTGGTTCTAGCAGTAACCAGCTCAGATAAGTCTCAGAGGAGGAGCCATGTTAGTCTGTAACTTTAAAAACAATGAGTAGTCCTCTCCTTTAAGTTTTCCATTCCTTCCACTTACGATATTTTACAAAATGTACACAATTATGCTATCTTTAAACTTCAGTATGTATCAACTTATTAGGTGTCTCTGAATCAGACTGGTTTTCTAACCACATGACCCACAGGCATAGCAAGTTGGACATCTGACTGTCCATTAGTTGCAATGACTGTCTCTGATTGGTATGGAATCTTATTGTTGGCAGCCCACAGGGCACAATGACGACATTTGTGGAGTTTGCTCTGTTGATTGTTCTTTCTGAAGAACAAACTCTAGGTGTTGACGGTTTCTGTTGAACTATCCACTGTCATACCCTGCATGCTGAATTCTTTTTCTCTAACAGCTGGACTGTCCATTCTTTTTCCTCATCCAGATTGATACAAACAAGTCATCAGCTTACTGATGGTGCTCTGTGTGCTTTAAAAGTGTTCGTAAACTCCTGTTGCCTTTTTATGTTATTTGGCTAGTCTCTTCATGTCTGGCCACTTTGGAGGTACCTTTGGGAAAGAGTCTGGAACAGTAATTCTGAGTGTCTTTCTATCAGGAGTTGTGCTGGACTATATCCAGTAGCTGCTATTGGTGTTGATCTATAACTCAGAAGAACAGGGAATTGATCTTCCTGCTGTAGGACTTTTTTGGTTGTTGGTAAAACTCTCTTAGGGTATGTCTACACTGCATCCTCTTTCGAGAGAGAGATGCAAATGAAGACGTTCGAAATTGCAAATGAAGCCGGGATTTAAATATCCCTCACTTCATTTGCATATTCGCGTTATGGTGCTATTTCGAAATAGCCCTATTTCGAAATAACAGACGCTGTTAAGATGCGGTTATTTCAAGAGAAAACCCTTCTCTCGAAATAACTGATAAACTTCATTGTATGAGGAATAAGGGTTCTTTCTAGAGAAGGGTTTTCTCTCAAAATAACTGTGTCTTAACAGCGTCTTATTTTGAAATAGAGCTATTTCAAAATAGCGCCATAACACAAATATGCAAATGAAGCATGGGATATTTAAATCCCAGCTTCATTTGCAATTTCAAATGTCTTCATTTGCATCCCTCTCTCGAAAGAGGGTGCAAATGTAGACATACCCTTAATCTCCAATGTCTTGTGGATATTGTGGGCTGCTAATAATGTGATCAAGATCATATTTCCTTTGGAATGATTTAAATTCTGCTGCAGTGAATTATAGTCCATTGTCTATCCTAGAATACTGAAATGAGAAAAATGCACTCAGTTTCTCAACAATACCATACATGTGAGGTCCCTCAAATCCATTATTTCATATACATATAAAATGTGTGTGTGTGTGTGTGTGTGTGTGTGTGTGTGTGTGTGTGTGTGTTAACAGCTTTATAAATTCTTGCCATGTAAATATCAGAAATTCAACAATCATTACAACAATGTTTAAAGAGGCATTATACAGGAACATAGTCATTAGATGTCTATTTAACACGGAGTGACCATATTAGAGAGTGAGAATCGTTACAACATCAATGTCATTTCTAGTGAAAATTAATCCAAAGGCAATATAATTTTAATAGACCTGTATGTCTAGCAAAGACCGGTGTGCTGCTTTTTTTTTTTTTTTTTTTTGCAGGTGAAGGTGCTTTGAGTATTGAATAAAAGGTAAAACATATCTAAGTGCCAATCTTCTGTTTTGCAGCGTATGCAATTAGTGTGTTAATTTTTCTATAAACACAGCCTCTCATATTTTTGAACCATTCCTCACTAAGGGTATGTCTGCACTACAAAGTTAATTTGAAATAACAGCAGTTATTTCGAATTAACTTTAATAGCGTCTACACAGCCAAACCGCTATTTCGAAATAAATTCGAAATAGTGGAGCACTTATTTTGAATTTGGTAAACCTCATTCTATGAGGAATAACATCAAATTCGAAATAGCTAATTCGAAGTAAGTGCTGTGTAGACAGTTATTTCAAATTAGGGGGCCTGCAGCCCTTCCCAGTTTCCCCTGGTAGCCACTCTGGGCCAAACCAGGAAAACTCCTCTCCTCTCCCCCAGCCCCGGGGCCCTTAAAGGGGTAGACTCTGGCCACTGGGCACGTGCGAGAGCCAGGCCTGCCAGCAGCCGCAGACCCTCAGCCAGTGGCCACACAGTGGCAGCCAGCCATCCCCCGCCCAGTCCCCCAGCACTCAGGGGCCAGCCAGGGGCCGTAGACGGCGCGCGCCCTCGTGGACTAGTGTGGAGATCATGAACCTCATTGAGTTTTGGGGGGAGGCCCCCAACATCCATGATCTCCGCACTAGGCAGAGAAACGTGGCCGTCTATGGCCACATAGCGGCCACCATGGCCAGGAAAGGCCACAGGCGCACCCAGGAGCAGGTACACCTGAAAGTGAAGGAGCTGCAGCAGGCGTACGCCAGGGCCACCAGGGGTGGCACCGCAGCAGGGGCTGCCACCTGCCCCTATTTCCCCGCCCTCGACCAAATCCTGGGGGGCGGGGCGGTCCACGCCAGCCCAGGGAGCAGCGAGCCAGGCCCTGACCGAGGCGCAGCAGAGGGGCCACCACCAGCTGTCCCGGCACCGGAGTCGGCAGGGTCGTCCGGGGAGGCCATACCAGGTAAGTGCCAGCACTATCTCCTACCTGGGGGGGGGGAGACGGAGAGGGAGACCAGGGACCGCGCGCGTGGGCCATGCCTCCCACAGATCACGCAGCCACCTGTGCACATGCAGGCACATGCCATGCAACCCTTGGGCAGGTGGCTCCAGCTGCATGCCACACAGGGGCCATGGCCCGATAGCCACACGTGTATGAAGAGACCCGACACGCTCCTGACCTCGGGGCGGGACACAGCAGGGTGCCCTCCCTTCACACGCCCCCTCTACACAGGGGCAGGGGACATCTCCCCCCCACCCCCTACCGCCCCGGCTGTACTATACATAGCACAGGGGCACGGGTGTGGTCTCGGGGCAGCTCCCACTCCTGGGCAGAGCCGGACATGCCAACCATGGCCTCTGTGCAAGCACATTGGCTCTGATGGTGCAGGGCATGGTCGCCCTTACCTTGCAGGGAGGGCTGGGCATCATCCACTGTGTCCCCAGGGACAACTGACCATTTCTCTCCTTTCTCCACAGCCACACCAGCTGCTCGTGCAGGGCTCAGCACCCCTCCCGGGACATGCTCCCGCACCTGCAGCCTCAGCAGGACCACCACCACGTGGCAGGGGTACAGAGAGCAGCACCTGCAGACCCTGCGAGCCCAGACCCGGATCATGGAGCAGCAGGCGCAGGACAACCGGGAGTTCCAGAGGGAGCTGCTTGCCCAGGGTCATGCCATCTGTCACCATCTGCAGGCCCTGTTGCAGAGCGTGCTGCCCCGTACCGGTCCTGCGCCTGCTGCCCCCCCCCCCAGCTACTGTTCCTCCTCCCACTCCTGCCCCCCCTCCCACCTCTTCCTCCTCAACCTCCACACCCTCCTCCTCAGCCTCCACACACCCCCACCTCAACCTCTGCACCCTCCTCCGCATCCCCCCAGGGACGCTGAGGCCTCCTACCCCGTGGTGCTGGGAGGCAGTTGGCCCAGCGAGACCCCCACCCCTGAGCTGAGCTTCCCCTCCCCCTTCTTCCCCTTGCTTCCCCCTTCCAGCTCCCTCCTCCCAGTTTTCCCCCTCCCCTCTCCTGCCCTCTCCCGCCTCCTTTCCCCCGTCTCCTCAGAGGTTCATCCCCCCCCAGTTTTGTTAAATAAAGACAGTTTCTATTTTTGAAAATACGCATATTTTATTTGACATCAGGAAGGGGGGGCTAGGGAAGGGTAAGTGGAAGGACGAGAGGGAGGAATGGGGCACAAGCCCCCAGTGGGGCAGACCCGGGAGATTGTTAGTGCTCCTCAGGGTGGAAGCTCTCCCTCAGGGCCCACTGGATCCTGACAGCCCCTTGATGGTCCTCCCAGATGGCAGCCTGCAGACAGTGCAGCCAGGCTGCTGGCAACGTGTCCACGAGACGCAGCAGAGTCCCCGGGGGCAGGTCTGGTTCCATGTTGCAGAGCGCCGTGGTGTCCCGAGTGAGGGCAAGCAGAGCAGTCCAAGACACAAATGCTTTGCTGTCCCTCAGCGAGGTAGACCAGCAAGCAGAGAAACCTGAGAACTGTCTGTCCAGGATGGGGGGTCGGGTCCCTTTAAGCACAGACCTCAGATAGCCTGAGGCAGCAGCTGTAGCCATACATGAACCCCATCTTGCTTTCCCCTCCCTTCCCCCCGCCCGAGAGCAAGAGAAAGGCAGTCAGCCTTTGATGCCCTGGGAACGCAGGTGTGCTGCCTGTCCCTGACTCTACCATAAACAGAAACCAGACAGTAAATGGTCTAGCTGACGACCCGGGGCCTCCCGCCGCCCTGATGGCTAGTACCAGTAATTGACACGCCTGCACTGTCCCAGGAGAGGAATCTTCGCCCATCACATACCAGAGGTGCCCATTGTCTGCATTTTCCCAGGTGTGAATTATGCTTTGCACCCTTCGTGGGAAACTTGGCGTTCAAAGCCATTTTTCCTAATTGGCCACTTGAGACCAGGAAGAAGCCTACGTGACCCAAGGGGTATAAAGAGGGGTTTAGTAGCCCACCCCATTTGAGCTCCAATCATCTACACCTGCTGGCAGGTATTGATTGATTCCCGAGGTCTGTGGGACACCCAACCTCGCCCTAGTTCTTCCCGAGGGATTGAGAGAAAGATGCTGGCCACGCCAAGTCTGGAACGCAGGGGTGAGAATATATACCTGCTAGGTGTTTATTTTGCATGCATTTAATAAGAGCTCAGAGAACCAAAAGGGTTTCATGGTACCTGTAAGTGACTTATTAGTGTAATTTCTGTCCTGTCCTTTGTAGTGGCTGTGTTATCTGTAACACAGTAGTAGCATTTAACAGCTAAGTTTACCCTGTAACAATAAAATAGTAACTGTTTAAGCTGTGACCTGACTCCTTCAGTTGCTGTAACAGAACCAAGCACAATTTTAAAAAGAACTCCAGCCGGTCGTAAGGGACAGATATAGGGAGAGCTTGAGCGTTGGATCGTGTCGCTTTCAGGGGACAGATCCGTTGGGGCATCTCTCAGCCTCCCCAGGCTGCCCGCTGTGAAGGGATCATGTATCCTAGCAGTCAAAATCTGAGGGGTAATAAGCTCTCCCTGTAAGCTCTGGGGCGTCTGTCAGCCTGTTGGCTGCCCGCCGCGAAAGGATCCCAATCCTAGCGGTAAAGACACGGACATTAAACTCCTCGGGGTGCCTGTCAGTCTCACCTAAACTGCCCACTGCGATGGGGCCTTGTGTCTCAGCAGTTGAAGACTCAGGTGTAACACACACACAAGCACTGCCCTGACCATCGGCTGACAGCAGCCCCACACACTAAGTCCGACCCTGATGCCCTTTTGGCACTGGTTCCGGTCAGCCTTACCTTTGATTCAGGGTCCACTCAATGTGGACGTGCTATTTCGAATTAGAAAAATGCTATTTCGAATTAGTTTTTGTGTCTAGATGCGTTATTTTGAATTAGCTTATTTCGAATTAACTGATTTGAAATAAGTTAATTTGAAATAGTGCTGTAGTGTAGACATACCCTAGGTCAGCTGTTTTTCTTTCTGCAATGAGAGGCTACTAATACTAAATATACAACAATTTCTGATATTTGGTTACAGATTGCATTCCAGTACTTGCTAATGACTGGATACTTCCACAATATTTGGGTAAAATATCCTCCTTCACCACAGCTTTTCCAACACTTATTCCCATTCAGTCTCACACTTTTTTTTTAAACTTGATTGATATAAGGTACTGTTGAAACAGTATCTTAAAGAAATTTCTGGTCATCTCTTCTAGATCAACCCCCATTCTTCTGGGACAATTTGTCTATCTGCATCCTTTTCCTAACACATCATAAATTGACACATTTTTATGAGGAAAGTTGTCTGCAAACATTGATATAAATGAGTTGTTGTTGGGTTTTTTTTCCGTTTCCTAATTGACCAGATGCCACCACTTCTATTGAAGTTAGCTTTTATATAAAGCAGGTTTTCTAGAAAGTTGAGTAATAAAGTACTTTCATTGAAACTACTGATATCAGGGGAGAGTTGGCTAGTTCAAAGTTAGCTTTGATCTCTAAATAAGTTAGAAAAGTTTCTTTACAGAATAGCTGGCCAACTGTGTATTCCATGGCTCTTCCAGTCCTTGAAGCTCTCTGGTTCAAAATTTGGGTTAAGATCTGGCTTATTTTCAATGGGTGTCATTGTGAGGGAAAATAACTGATCTTATCTCTCATTCTGTCCCAAACCCATAGAGTAGCTGTTGCTAAAGGGGTGTGTAAATCTTCTGGTGGATGTGATATTTTTATTATTATTAATCCCTGGTAGCCTAGAAATGTTTAAACTGATGCAATTTTCTTGTTCAATAGAGAATTGGTATTTGGCTGGGTTACAACACCACTAGCCCCGCTACTTCTTCAAGCTTCTTCAAGCTGGCTGGTTTGCATGGAATTTGTTGCCCGTTTTTTACTGATGTTCTCTATAGGAGTGACTTTTCAAAGTCTGGAAAGTTTATAGCTAATATTTCAGATTTAGGATAATTTACGTTAAATCCAGATGCTTTCCTAAAATCTTGAGTTTCTTTAAAAATTAACTTTTGGGAAATATTTGGTTTAGCTAGCATTATGTGCAGGTGATGGAATATTATTTGTAGTTTCTAATTGTTCCTGCAAGTTTAATTCCTGTGAAGAACTCGTTATTCCTTGTCCTCTATGCAAAAGGCTCCCTAGTCATTGCAATAAAGTAAAGCAGGTAGCAGATATCCCCACCTAGTCCCTCAGGGTAATTCAGAAAAGAGAGATTTACCGCTGTTAACTTGGTTTTGGACTGGTTAAAAAAGCAGTTATCCATTCAAGGAGCTGGGGGTCAAAGTACATATGGGACAAGACTTGAAACATAACGTTCCACTCTATTCTATCAATGCTTTCTCTAGATCTATGGCTGACAAATGCAACTGATCTTTTTAAATATGCCATTAGGAATGATGGGCTTATAGGAACTGCATAAGCTAAAATCTCTTCCATCTCTAGGGAGAACAACCACAGTACCTTTTACCATAGGTTGTGGACGTTTGCCCCTCAAATAGAATAGTATTGAAGACACTTCTCAAAGTACCCACCAATACCTCCTTAAGTATCTTGTAAAAATCAAATGGAAGGCAATTAGATCCTAGAGCCTTACCCAATTTCATACTTCACATGGCCTCTAATATTTCTACTTCTGTTATTTCTTTACCCTAAGTATCTTTATACATTTTGCTTACCTTTGACAAGCTTTCCACTTCCAGATACCTCAAAATAGCTTCAAAGTATCTGAGGTCCTAGAGATTTTTATAATCAGCAGCAGAAGTTGCACATATTTCATTATGTGATTTTGGTGACTGTTCTTATTTGCTTGTATAGTACGTTGCCTTTGAATCCATTTTAAGCATTTGAGCCAATAGCTAATCACTTTTATTTCCTTTTTCATAGCACATCTGCTTGGTATGCCTAAGGCCTTTTTCAGTGGCATCTGTCATCAACATATTCAATTTCCCTTCAATATTAGTACATTTTTGCAGTGAGTTTTTTGAACCTATGTGTTTTTATGACCGTCTTGTCATTTTTTAAAATTTCCTGTTCTAGTTCTACTTTTTCTTGAGCTCTTTCTTTTTTTCAGTTGAAGCTGTGTTTATCAACTGACCCCTAAATACTGCTTTACCTGGCTTCTAGAGAAGGGCTCTATTTATATTGTCAGTACGATTTATTTAGAGGTAGTGAACAATCTCTTTAATTGCTGCAACCTGATCTCTGGCTTGCCAAAACAAGCCATTCATTTTCCAATAAAGTGATCTTTCTAACCCAGCTTGGCCATCAAATATTATTTCTGCTGGTGCATGATTTTTAGTCTGCTTCATTAAAGATTTAGAGTTTACCATTAAATCTGTTCTAGTATACAACTGATGATGGGGATGTGCAATTCTTGTAGTTCCCAGATGCAATTCTTGCCAGCAATGAGAGACTGAATCAATGGCATAGATAAATCAATGCAGTTCCAGCTTTCATGGCCCCCGTGGCTCTTTTTTCCAACTCTGTCCCAGCAACGAGTTTCCTCCAAGCACTGTAATTTGCCCTTCCCCAAAGTCTTGCCATGTTGTAAAGAAGTCATTAAAGATTTTTTTTGGCTTGGCAGCGTAAGTAGCAGCTTCCTTCTTGCCCCAGGGGTGCTTAACTCCCACTCGGCACAATGCATACCTTCACTCCACCCCTTCCCCAAGCCCTCACCCCCGCCTGCCTCTTTCTGTCCAATTCTGCATCTTCACACCCAGTTCCACCGCCTCCTATAAGTACACCCTTTCTCTGCTCCTCCTGCTCTCTTCCAGTGCCTCCTGCATGCCACAGAAATGCTGATTGCCGCAGGTGAGAAGTGCTGAGAAGGTGGAGGAGGAGATGATTGGCAGGACTGCTGGTGCAGGGGGGTGCTGAGGAGGAAGGGGAAGAACTGACAGGGGGTTGCCAGTGAGTGCTCAGCACCCGCTAATTTTTTTCCATGGGTTCTCCAACCCCGGAGCATCCATGAAATTGGTAACTATTCATAGGCCCTTAGACGGAGCCCACTGTTATTAATAACCCAGCAATTGTGCCCTTTAACAATATAACTCATCCCTCCTTATCTTTTAAACTAATCTTTAGTCTGAAAGGTACATGTTTAACAAATATGCCCAATCGTCTTGTCTTGTCTTGTCTTTCCTTTAGTTGAAAGCAAAATATGTCTGATGAAACTAGTTACCTTCATGCCCATAATTAACTCCCACTGAAAATGAGTTTCTTGAAGTGGAATTAAAACAAAAACCACTCTTAGATTAGTTCTAGGAAGACTTTTTTTTCCCCTTTCAATGACATTATTCAGTCCTTTGACATTCAAAGATGTTACTTTCAACGGAAGAGACACTGAGAGTAACTATTTGACTGATTGAAAAACCTGAAATTACTGTGATTGTCTAGCTGTTTGATGGCATGAACCCTGGTGTTGCCAATATTTCTCTAGTTTTTAACTATGTTGCATTCACTATTGTATGCCTAAATTTGTCTTGCTTTCTGATTGTAAACTTCCATCTGTTTCTTGTATTAATTCTCCCCAGCCTTCCCCATTCCCCCCCTTCTTTTGCATCCCTTTTACTCTAAATCCACAAATGATATACCAACATAACATGTAACACAGTTCCAAATTACTGTGCTTTGCTGAAACCTAAGCCCTGCTACTCTCCTGATGAGCACTTGACAGCTCTTGCAATCCAAGGGACATATACTTTCTACTTATGGGCTTTGACCCTAAGGATTGATTGCTATGTGATCATTTGGGTATATACAGAATGTCTACAGGCTCCTTCTTTTCCCTTTTCTATTTTTCTACAGTCTTTTGCAACCTTGAAATAAGCCCTCCAGTGGGCCTTTATTTCCTCCACATTTTAAAATAAAGACCCAATTGCCTCAATTTAAGTACATTTTGTATTATTCTCTTTATAACATGAACATGGTTACTTGCCCAATTGCTCGTTCCTAGTGACTCCCAAAAAGTCCCATTCTAGTTAGTTTTTGGATGACTACTTGGGTATCTGAGTTGTCTTGCTCTCTTTCACTTCTGACATTGCCAGTATAGTCATTAGAGTGTTTTGTCTGTCTTTTTATTTTCCTGTTGTCTTTTTCTTGGGTTTCCCCATCTGCCAAGAGTTTTCCAGCATCTTATCTGTACCTGCTACCTCTGGAGAGTCTTCTTGTACATCTGAGTTTGTGCTTTCTATCCCATATTCCTCATGTGTGTGCATTTTTTTCTTTGTTAATATTGTATAATACTTGATTTTTGGGAGCTGAATGAGAGTTTGAATGGAAATACCCATCTGTAGCAGGTATCTGCTCTCTTGAGTGCTGCTGTGAATTTCTCCAGTACTCTTCTCTAAAAAAAAAAAAAAAATAGAGCAAAGAGGTCATGGAAAATTTGAAGCTTGTGGCTTTCACTATGAACTTGTCAAGCTCACTGGCTTTTTTTAAAATTAAATTTTTCTGATAATCAGTGAGGTCTCTGGGTTGATTATTACTGAGGCCCAGGTCAGGGGGAACAGTGCTCTTTGCTCTCTCTCCACTTTCACCTCTTCCAGAAAGCTCAGCTGTAACAACTCCACAATCAGTTTTTACATACCAAACTAGGTTTCCTCCTTCAGCATTTTCAGGCAGCCCCTTAATTCTGGTGGTGGTCTTCTTGATCTATTTTCTGCATCATTCAGTTTTAACCTGCATCTTTCTCTTAGTCTCTTGGCAGTGATGAAGCAATGCAGCTCTGTTTCTTTCTCACTTGCTTCTCTGAAGTCAGTCTCTAGCACTGTGACTCTATCTTCCAAGTCAGCCACTTCCTTCTTTGAGAAGCTCGGTCATCTTTCATGGCCTTAAACTGACAGATCAGCTCTAGAATGTGTTCAGTGTTGGAGGGCTTTCCCTTCACCCTCTCCCCTGTTTCTTGTCATGCAGACAAGAGTGCAAAGTGCAGGCAATGTGATTTTTATTGGGGTTAATTCCAAGCAAGTGTATCCATAGCTTTACATGCTGGCAGAGACTGTTTCCCAGTGTTCTGTTCCCAGTTCTGATGCCACAGAGCATTAACCCCATATCCCTCATCCCAGCTCTGACACTTCAGAGCCTTGCCTGTATCCCCATTCTCCCTTCCCCTCCTCCTTCATAGCAGGCCCACACATACCTGCCATACGTGCCCCTAATCCCACCTCTTACAACTTATGGTCACATTTCATTTTGGAGGGTTGTGAGTCTGGGGTCTTCATCCCACCCCTTTTGTAGCCTGTGGGAGGAGTAAAGAGTGAGTGTGTTCTGGACAAGGCCAGGCTTTTCTTTGACTGATAGCTGAATGTCTCCTGTTTCCTTGTGCAGTTTGTTTGCAATGCAGAATCTTGCAAAATGTTTCCAGTTCAGCCTTCAGTAGCTTTAGTAAAAGAGCAACAAAATTTATTAAACGTTTAGATAACATGACCTATGAGGAAAGACTGAAAGAATTGGACTTGTTTAGTTTAGAGAAGAGAAGACTGAAAGGGGACATGATAGCAGTTTTCAAGTATCTAAAAGGGTGTTACAAGGCAGAGGGAGAAAAAATGTTCTCTTTGGCCTATGATGATAGGACAAGAAGCAATGGGCTTAAATTGCAGCAAGGGAAGTTTAGGTTGGACATTAGGAAAAACTTCCTCACTGTGAGGGTGGTTAAACACTTTAATAAATTGCCTACAGGGGTTGTGGAATCTCCATCACTGGAGATATTTAAGAGCAGGTTGGATAGACATCTATCAGGGATGATCTAGATGGTGGTTGGACCAGCCATGAGGGCAGGGGATTGGACTTGATGGCCTCTCGAGGTCTCTTCCAGTTCTAGTATTCTATGACTGAAGAATGACATGTTGGTAGATTGATCCTGCAACCTTTGTTGCTGCTTTCCTTTTCTTTCTATTTGCCTCTCCCACTCCTTTACTTCTGACATAATGTCATGTTTTTTCTGTACATGGTAGGCTTTATGTCTCTACTAGCAAGTTAGGCTTTTGTACTAGATATGGATTGGCTACAGAGCTTCTTTTGCAGAGAGATATACCAGAGATCTGTTCATTGTAAGAATCTGAATTGTTGTGGCTGGCTCTGTCTGACTAGTTCAAATAAGGTATATTATGATACTACATAGTAGCTGAACAATAGAATATAATTTAGCATTCCATTACAGATTATAGCATACATTCTGCTGTGGGTTGCTCCTTAATGTCTTCCCCATATAGAACTGTCAACTCACAGGGCCATGGACAAACAGGGTTATGGATTTGCTTCAACACAGAGTCAATTAGGGATAATTTGTTTTATTAGTCTCACTGCGTCACTGCTACTACAGAGTTAATGTTGCTGAATTGTTGTTATACAGCTATTACAGAGTTCACATTACAAGCACTACAGAGAAATGCATATAAGGGTAAAAGGCACTTGTAATGCTTACGTGCCTTCTACAGCGGGGAGTCCCATCCCTGATCCTTGCTTCAGGGGCCGGGTCGACATGGCTCCAGCTGGGGGAAACCAGGGCACCCTTCAAGATCTAGGTCCCTGGTGAAACTCACAGGCACGGGACTCCCTATAGTAGTTATATTACAGTTCTTTACTGGGTGTGCGCATACTGGCTCAACACCATTCTTATCACTCTTATGAGCTGAGACTGAGGTCACATTTGTTTACTGCTTTAGTAGTTTCCCAGCTCAAGTGCATGGGTTAAAGCTGATAAGGGCCAGCTGATGTTTGCGTTTGCAGGGTTCAAGGCTGTATTAAGCTGTGTATAGCAAGGATGGAATCTTCCATCCCAGCCTGCTGAGCTGCAGGCCCCACATATTGCTTCTTATACGACAAGAACCTCTTGACTACAGACCCAGGGTGTGGTGTGGTGTAGCATCATCACAGATTCCTTGGTTACTGACTTGAATTCCATGGTCACTTCTTGCCCTTCATCTGGCAGCTAGCTCTCCTCTGGTTTTGTGTGTGTGTGTGTGTGTGTGTGTGTGTGTGTGTGTGTGTGTGTGTGTGTGTGTGTATGCGTGCATGCAGGGGTGGGGGGAAATTATAAGGTTACAGTTCTAGCTCAGCAGAAGCATGCACCACTGAAAGTTTCATGCAGTTTCCATTATCCAGACAAATTCCTTGTAAAATCTGCAAGAATATGGATAGTTATCAGAGGTACCATCAGCATCTTGCCTCTGCAGTATTCTGTCTTCAGCCACTTGATCCACGCTGTGCATTGATTTACCAACCAGATCCCCAATGTTGGCAGCTGTTCACATACCATTTTATATGCCTGGTAAAGAATCCCTAAAATAATATTGAGAGTATCAACAAATACACACAGACAAATGTGATTCAGTGGATATAGTGTACATGGACTTTCAGTCTTTGACAAGGTCCCTCACCAAAAGCTCTTAAGCAAAGTGAGGTGTCATGGGATAAGAGGGAAGGTCTTCATGGAGTTAAAAATAGGAGATAGGAGATAAATGGTCAGCTTTCAAAGGGTATAACTCCCCAAATAACTATTTTGAAATAGCACATCCACACTACAGGGAAGCCTCAAAATTAGTCCAAGGCATGCTCCCCTAATGTGGACGCGCTACCCCAATTTGGATCCCCAGGAAACACTAGGGAGTTATTAC
This sequence comes from Pelochelys cantorii, assembly GCA_032595735.1. Taxonomy (NCBI): domain Eukaryota; kingdom Metazoa; phylum Chordata; order Testudines; family Trionychidae; genus Pelochelys; species Pelochelys cantorii. The sequence continues at coordinate 35,331,020 of CM064331.1, forward strand.
TTTGAATGGCCCTGGAGAGGAGCTATTTTGAAATGGTAGTAGTGGAACGTCCACACTGCTGCTATTTCAAATAGCAATTTCGAAATAATCATTATTCCTCATGAAATGAGGGTTTATTATTTTGAAATAAGAAGCCCGTTATTTTGAAATCATTTTGAAATAATAGGCTTGCTGTGTGGACGCTCGCCTTGTTATTTTTAAATAACGTGAGTTATTTTGAAATAATGCTATAGTGTAGATGTGCCCAAAATGAACAGATGTGAATAATAGGGACCCCCAAGGATCTGTAGTGGCATCACTGCTGTTCAACATATTCAGAAATGATCTAGGAAAAGGAGTAAACAGTGAGGTGGCAAAGCTTCCAGATGTTACAAAACTACTCAAGGTAGCTAAGCCCAAAGGTGACTGTGAAGAATAGCAAAGGCGTCACACTAACCTGAGTAACTAGACAACAAAATGCAGATGAAATTCCATGTGGATAAATGCAAAGTGATGTACATTGGAAACGATAATACCACTAAAAAAAAAAAAGATCTTAGATTCCTTATGGATATTTCTCTGAAAACATCTGCTCATTTTGCAGCAGCAGTCAAAAAAGCTAAAGAATATCAGGAACCATTAGGAAAGGGATAGATAAAACAGAAAAGATTATGGCACTGTATATATTGGTGGCAGGGCCACCCCTGGAACACTGCCTGAAGTTCTGGTCACTCCATCTCAAAAAAGATGTATTGGAATTGGAAAAAGTCGAGGCAACAACAATGATTTGGGGGTGGAACAGCTTCCATATGAGGAGAGATTGATAAGACAGGACTCTTCCATTTAGAAAAAAGATGACTAAAGGTAGATAAGATAAACGCCTACAAAATCATGAATGCTGTGGAGAAAGTGAATAAGGAAGCGCTATTTACCCCTTCATATAGCATAAGAGGCAGGAGTCATTCAGTGAAATTAATAGGCTGCAGGTTTAAAACAAACAAAAGGAAATATTTCTTCACACAGTGCAGAGTCAACCTCATTACCAAGGAATGCTATGGAGGCCACAAGTATAAGTGGATTTAAAAAAGAATTAAATGAGTTCAAGGAGGATCGGTCCATCCATGGCTATTAGCCAAGATGCAACTCCATGTTATGGGTATCACTAAGCCCCTGACTGCCAGATGCTGGGAGCAGATGATGGGATGGATTGCCTTGTTCTGGTCATTCCCTCTGAAGCATCAGCCACCATTAGAAGACAGGATGGATCATTGTTCTTACCCAGCATGGTCATTCTTACATTCCTATGATCATTTCTCAAGCTTTTCTTTAAGGCTAGCATCTTGCTCACCTCATACCAGAGGTGAACCAAAATCTGGCTATGTTCTTCTGGCCACTTACTAGCAGTGTGAGTCAGAACTTCCTCTTGCTGTCAATCATAGCTAATATGTGTTAGCTTTGACTGTGGTTTCCTGGTGAGCTGACTGTGTGGAAATAAACGGTTAAACATTGGGCAGCTGCATTTGAACTTAGAGGATGCTTTCTGTTCCTGGGAAGTGAGTGGCAAGTTTTGGAGTTGAAGGGCTGGGAAGCACAGCATCCACACTGCAAAATGCCTGAGATCTGACTCCATCCTCCAGTGGGTCCATTGACCTGAGTCAAGTGGGGTTTCTGGCCCAAGGCAGACTAATTTCTGCGTAGACAGAAGGGGTCTTTGGCTTAAAGCTGAACCAGACCCTGGGCTTAGTGCATGGAGTAGACATACCTACATATGAGGACAGATGCAGGCCTGCGTTCACCCCTGAGTCCCTTGTCACATTAGAACATCAGCTGGGTAGTAAATCAAGATACTTGATTGACACCTCCCCCTGTAACTAGCAGAGGAGGAAGTGAGCCCTCTGCCCATCCCTTCACTAAACTGTCAATATTCATCTGGGAACTCATGTATTCAAACACACATAGATCCACCAAGAAAACAAACAGCTGACTGTGGACATTGCCTAGAGCAGTGGTCTTCAACCAGTGGTTCTTGGACCGCTGATGGTCCACAGACTATGTCTAAGAATTCCAAAGGGGTTGGCAAATTAAAAAAAGATTGAAAGACACTGGCCTAGAGGACATGTGCTCCAAGACGCTACAACACAAGTTGGCAACTTGCTTAACAGGCAAGCCAGTCCCTCCGTGCCTGATTCTAAACTACAGGGACACCTATACATATTCCTCACACCAAACATGTCTAAAGATGCATTTCTCAACATGGAGCTATCCACAAAGAGATGAAAATTACCATGGCTCTCTTGACATGTGGATATTTTAGGGATGGATGCAAAGGATAAACTTGATCTGTGAGCCTGAGGCAGTGCTAGTTTTACTTCCTGCTCTCCATTGCCCCAGAGGACGTTAAATAAATACCAGCTCTTCATCCTCTCTCCTCCATCTTCCTATATTTTTAAAAAAATTATCTGTGCTGCTCTGAGAAATGATTGATTAGTGGGGACGAGGTGCCTGATTCAGCTTGACTGTTCATAAGCTGCAGGACTGGCTCTGGGGTGTGAGGGAAACCAACATGTTGGTAAGTGCTATTCACATTAGAATAGCTTTCTGCAGCATGGCTGTTATGTAGGAGTTAGAGGATTAATCCTCATGCGGTGCTTCACTTTACTGCTATAAGTACTCATGCTGGGATTCCTGCTGCTGCGTGTGCTGCTAGTACTGAGCCTAAAAACATTGGTATCAGTGACTTGGAGGAAGCTGCTTGCTTTGGTCCTGTTGTTTAAGCACATCCATAACTGCGATGGTAAGTTTATTTCAGAGTAGGTTGATTCTGTGAACAGTTAGATGAGGAAGGAGGGGAACTAAGAAGCAAGGTCTGTCTGCCATCCAAAACACAGGACCTGAAATGGATATCAACATGCTTACAAATGTACAATTATCAGTGTGGGCTGGAATTGTTAAGCATATGTTGGAAATTATTTCTGTTTTCATGGATTCAAAAAAATTTATACGTCTTTACCTGCAGCTGACTAGCAGTAGAATTTACAGCTTTCAGTGGTGCTCATTATTAGCCCATTATCATTTGAGTGATTGTTGTCTTGGCACCAACAAATCTTGCTGCACTTTCTTTGTCCCTAACAGATGGAAACTGCTCCCTGCATGTCAGATTTGGGAAGTTTGCTTTATTATGGATGCACATGCTATGATGATTTTGTATGTGGAAAGCAAATAGGAGATGCCAAAAAATCTTTCCAGTATTTTTGAAATGAAGGAATTCAGGCTAAGTATAAATAAAAAGAACAACTAGATTTTTTTCTTGTTTTGAATATCTCCCACTCACTTTACCCCAGTTGGAAAACTTTCTAGAAATTGTCTCTCCAGCTACAGGTATATAATTTATGCTACTCGGTACCTTACAGAGTGCTTCCTTGCGGAATGAAAAACTGAATGCTTGCTTGTGGCTATGAAATGTGAAGCTAGTAAAGGTTTAATCACATATTGCATGAAACCAATATGAAAGTTTACATTGAAAGTTCAGTTTTTCTATTAGATTCCTAAATTGTAAGGCCAGAAGGGACCATTATGACAATCTAGTCTGTCCTCTTGCCTAAAACAAGCCATAGAACATCACTCAATAATTCCTTGGTGAGAAGCATGAACCAGAACTCCAGGTCCAAACATCTTTGAACACTGAAAGTTAGAATTTAGGCTTCCCAGCCCCCATTATTCTAAATGACCTGAGACTCAAATACCCTTGAATTTGGATTTGATTTGGCTTGGATCTAAACTTTATGCATTGAATTCAGTTCACATTTGAGTAAAACTATAATCTTATAATCTAGCAAAAATGCTTAATGGGGAATATTTTTCATTGATTACCACAAGAAGTATAAAAAGAGAAGTGTAAAATGCAGGAGAGTGTATTTCTTTGGAAAGATCCATAGTGCCTCAAAGGTTGAACAGTTCAGATGATAGCAGATGTGGTATCATTATTATTTTAGCCTGGTAACTAATTGCATAACACACTGATTATGACCAAGGCACAAATTAAAACAATCCTAATCCAGGTATTGACACGTTTGGAAAAAGTCTGGATTTCATTTCTATTTTTTGGTTTGTTTGTTTAACTGTAGACACTGAAGGAGGGAATTGCCTGTTTTTATTAGCTGATTCCCTTTCCTTCCTTCCTTGGCTCGCGTGCCTCTCTGGTGAGTAATGGGGACATTGCTTCTCAGGAACACAAGGGCGAAGTTTCAGTAAATTACAAAAGCATGTTTATTACTTGGAAATCTTTTTGCACATTTCTGAGCAAAGTTCATGGAAATCTCAATTATTCTGAAGAGGCATTTAAGGGCTGCATCACCAAAACCAAGTATGTGGGGCCCAGCAGAGTTCATTGTAGGACTGGAGCTCTAAACTTTGTGCACATGAACATGTGACCATGACAAAAAAAACCCAACCAACTAACCAACCAACCAAACATTGGCACCTGTAGATTGGGTAATTTTCCTATTTTTGCACATGCTGACATCTCTGCAAAATTGATATATCTAAGTACTATAGGCACAACTTTCTTGGATTTACTTATTCTTCCTGGCCTTCCTCCATATTGAGAATATAGATTAATTTCTCATTGCAATGTAATTGATGACCTTTGTGAAATCGCCTGAAGGTCTATTTTGCCGCTGGGGTGGTAGCTAGTGTGTTTGTATAGACCTTTGGTGTTTGGAGGTGCCACAGAGGACAAGAAGGAATATTTTAAAATATATTAGGAACAACAGGAACCCTGACACTGCTTTTGATCTGTTACTAGATGGAAATGGTAGAATTATTAATAATCATGCAAAGAAGATAGAGGTATTCAGTAAAGATTTCTCTTCTATGTTATTGGAGGGTGGGGCAGATGATATAGTCTCATCAGATGGTGATGACATACTTTCCATTCCACTAGGACCTCTGGTGGGATGATAAACTGAAGCTCAACATTTTAAAATTATCAGATCCATGTAACTTGCATCTAATACTTTTGAAAGAGCTGGGTAAATGGTAAATGGGATGACCCAGGTAATTATAGGCCTGTCAGTCTAACATCAATCCCTTGCAAGATAGAGTAGCTAATGCAGGATTTGATAATTAAAGGAAGGGAATATATTTAATGCAAATCAACATGGGTTTGGAAAATAGATCCTGTTAAACTAACTGGCTATCATTTTTGATGTTTGATAAATGTAATTGTATTGATATAATACATTTACCTTTCTCTAAACCTTTGGACTTGGTGCCACATGACATGTTGATTAAAAAACTAGAAAGCTATAAACTTAACATGACACACATTAAATGGATTAAAAACTGGCTAACGAAGAAGTTTCAAAATGTAACTGTAAAATGAGAATCCTCATCAAGCAAGGTATAAAATACCTTGTACATGTTTCTAGTGGGGTCCTGTAAGGACTGGATCTTAGCTCCAGGTTTAACATTTTTATCAATGACCTGGAAGTAAATATAAAATCTTCACTAACAAAATTTGTAGATGACCCAAGAACTGGAAGTGTGGGAAATAATGAAGAGGACAGATCACTGACTCAAAGTTTATTTACTTGCCTGGTAAACTGGATTCAAGCAAACAATGTGCATTTCAATCTGTCTAAATGCAAATGGATACAGCCAGGAAGAAAGAATGTAGGTGATACTTTCAGAATAGGAGACTCTATCCTAGAAAGCAGTAGCTCTGCAAAAGGCACAGAAGCTGTGGTGGATAATCAGCTAAACATGAGCTGCCAGTGTGATGCGTGGCCAAAAGGACTAACACAATCCTGGGATGCAGAAATAGGAGAATCTAGAATGGGAGTAGACAGGTGATGTAATCTCTGTATTTGACACTGATTATAACACTGCTGAAATACTTTATCCATTTCTGGTGCCTGCAATTCAAGCTGGATGTTGATCATTTGGAGAGGGTTCAGAGAAGAGCCATGAGAATGCTTAAAGGATTTTTGTTTTGTTCAATATCTTTTATTAATGACATGGATGAGGGGATGGATTGCACCCTCAGCAAGTTTGCAGATAACACTAAGCTAGGGGGAGAGGTAGATAGAGTCCAGAGTGACTTAGACAAATTGGAGGATTGGGCCACAAGAAATCTGATGAGGTTCAACAAGGACAAGTGCAGAGTCCTGCACTTGGGACGGAAGAATCCCAAGATTTGTTACAGGCTGGGGACCAACCAACTAAGCAGTAGTTCTGCAGAAAAGGACCTGGAGATTACAGTGGATGAGAAGCTGGATATTAGTCAACAGTGTGCCCTTGTAGCCAAGAAGGCTAATGGCATATTAGGTTGCATTCGGAGGATCATTGCCAGCAGATCCAGAGATGTGATTATTCCCCTTTATTCGGCTCTTATGAGGCCACATCTGGAGTATTGTGTCCAGTTCTGGGCCCCCCACTACAAAAAGGATGTGGACACATTGGAGAGGGTCCAGCAGAGGGCAATGAAAATGATTAGGGGCTGGAGCATATGACCTACGAAGAGAAGCTGAGGGAGTTGGGTCTGTTTAATCTGCAGAAGAGAGGAGTGAGGGGGGATTTGATAGCAGCCTTCAACTTCCTGAAGGGAGGTTCCAAAGAGGCTGGAGAAAGGCTGTTCTCAGTCGTGACAGATGGCAGAACAAGGAGCAATGGTCTGAAGTTGTGGTGGGAGAGGTCCAGGTTGGATATTAGGAAAAACTATTTCACTAGGAGAGTGTTGAAGCACTGGAATGGGTTACCTAGGGAAGTAGTGGAGTCTCCATCCCTAGAGATTTTTAAGTCTCAGCTTGACAAAGCCCTGGCTGGATTGATTTAGTTGGGATTGGTCCTGCCTAGGGCAGGGGGCTGGACTTGCTGACCTTCTGAAGTTTCTTCCAGCTCTATGGTTCTATGATTCTATGATTAGATAACCTGCCTTTTAATGATAACTTCAGTGAGGCTCAACCCATTTAGCTTACTAAAGAGAAGGTTAAGGGGTGACTTGATTAGTCTGTGAGTACATACATGGGGAAAATATTTTATAATGAGCTCTTCAGTTTCAGAGAAAGGTATAATGTGATCCCATGCTGGAAGCTGAAGCTACACAAGTTCAGATCGGAAATAAAGTGTAATTTTTAATGGTGAGATGAATTAACCATTGGAACAATTTAGCAAGAGTCATGATGGAATCTCCAATTTTGAAATCAAGATTGGATATGTTGCTAAAAGTTATGCTGTAGGAATTATTTCAGGGAAATTCTTTGGGCTGACCTATTCAGGTGATCACACTGTAGATGATCACAATGGTCCCTTCTGACTTAAGAATCTATGAAACTTAGTTGAGGCTTTATTTCATTATTCAGAAAAAAGGATGAGTTGAGGGATAGGGAAAAAGGAACAGATTTCACAGGAAGGCATGAGGGAGGATTAAACAGGATGGAGGAGGAGCAGAGAGAAGAATAGATGTCCTCTGGCAGCCCTAGAGGGACAGGAAGAGATCCTCATTCTAGGTCTTTCAGAGGATTGGATTGCAGATGCTGATAGGTCATTCACTATAAGCCTCAGAAGTAGTACTCAGAAACCTAATGACGTCTTCATTTTTTAAATGCTTCATTAAGTGAATATAGAAGTTGTGACAGGTGCTAAACAGGCATGTGCAGACAGACTCAAGCTGGATCCCACCTGGGTAGCACAGTCTCTTCACTGCACTGCCACGGTGTCTCTACCATGACTTGAAGTGACCACAGCCAAGATCAAGAGGATAGCCCACGCTTCATTCCCACTTAGTCAGATAATGACTTTGATGACTACTGACCTGGCAAGATTTGAGCTGGGGACAACAGCCATAGAATAAAGCTTGTATCACAGTGTCAATCTCCTGAACCAGCCATTTTTCTTTGAGAACTTCATTTACATATTTTCAACAGCTCTGTACCCATTTTAAAGTATTTTGAGTTTGTATTGGATTTAAAATACCTTGTACATATTTCTGTTCTTAGCAATTTGCAACACTTTTATTTGCCTAGTTCTACTGCTTGTACATGTAATTACCCTGCAACATCCTGAAAACCATTTAATTAATTTGTATTTTACCTATAATTCATTCTCTTGGCTTTTACTGGAGGCATGTCTGGCATGTTTATATGAGTTCAGCTACTTGACTATGTAAAAAAGAAAGAACAGTGATTTAAAATGTCCTTCTTTGGAAGCACAAAATACCTATAATCCATCATCCAGAATAAAATGGATTATAAAATGATAATAAGGGTGAGAGGTGATTTTAAACAATCTGTCTATATAGGGCATTAATGATCAAGAAATGTTGTATATGTACCAACCATAACTGTCTTACACATGTAAACATCCATGCACATTTTAAATAACAATTTATAAGAATAATGATGTTGGCATAGGGCGTTTCCTGAAGATTGACTGTTTGGGATTAATGGGCCAACAGTGATGCTTTGAGTCATCAACTCCTCCCAGTGAGACATTAACCCCTATGAACAACCCAGAGCATCCTTTGTTTTTGATGAGTCATTTGTTGTCTGACAATCTGAAAACATATTAATTTAAACCAGCACAGAAAAGCTTATTCCAGTGTAGATTGGCAGTATCTTTGCTGGTTGCTCCAGCTAGATGGATACAAATGCATGCAGAATTTATTCCTAAATTATTTTTAAAGGACTTTTGATTCAGAGCCTTATATTTCAAAATAGCTTCTTACACAGTGCAAGACTACAGAAAGGCAGTGTTTCCTGAAGCAGTCTAATGATTCACATGTGGGAAATGTGCGACTAATTTAATGAGCAACTAAAATGCCAAATAAATCATGCAGATCACAAGTGCAACTGCACTTTCAGTGCATGTATGATGACAGAGGACCCCCCCATGCAAAGACAAGGCTCTGCAGTAATCACTGCACAACTCTTATAACCTCTAAAAACAAAAGGCTTTGTCTTGCAGTCCTTGTCTAATCCAGGATTTCGCATTAGGTCTACAACCATGGTCCAACTCTACAAAAATGGCATCTTTAACTCAAAACATCTTCTCTGTATGTGTAAACAGATGGGAATCTGGGTACCTTGAAGACAAATCTTGGGTTGAAAGAGACGGAGCACAGGGTCCGAGTGCTGACCAAATGTGAATCTGATGCCAAGGGGAGTAAGCTGCATTATTATTTGTGAGGAGACTAAATAAACAAATGGATGGTATTTTGAAGATAAATCAGGTTCAGCCAACTATTTGATCCCAGGACCCAGAGTTAGACCCCTACATCCAATAAAGATAGAAGACCACAGCTTATTCCACAGACTGCAGAATATATTTACTTGGATTCTGTTACGGTGACCATCATAATGCTACCTGAGGACCATCATAATATCATCTGAGGGCCTGAAAATGTACAGCTACTTATCTTGTGGCCAATCTCTATGTCTACTAAGAACGGTTAGGAAGAAATTTTTCCTGGGGGTGTTTATTCCATAATTGTCTACCTGATCGTTTCTTGCATTTTCCTCTGAAGCAGCCATCATTGAGCGCTGTCAGACAAGGTGTCAGACTACACAGTCCACCGTTCTGATCCTGTATGGCAATTGCTATGTTCCTATCATTCTAGCAGCTTGTGGCCCTCAGGGCCTAAATATAACACCTAAAGCCAGAGCAGCTGAAATGGAGCAGCCCATCAGTTTCTTTATGAAAAGGATAATAATAATAAATGGAGATATACCTATCTTATAGAACTGGGAGGGACCTTGAGAGGTTGTCAAGTCCAGTCCCCTGCTCTCATGTCAGGATCAAGTACCATCCCTGACAGATTTGCCCCAGATCCCTAAATGGCCCCCTCAAGGATTGAGCTCACAACTGGGGTTTAGCAGGCTAATGCTCAAACCACTAAGCTATCCCTTCCCCCGTGTGTTTTCCCTCCATCACTGTTCTGCCATTTTGTATATTAGTCCTATAAAATTACTGTTTTAACATTGTCTGTGTACAGTGTCTGCCATCATGTAATTGTTTCACCCTCTCTAACTCAAGTATTCAACTAAAGTTTTACATCTCACAGTTCCAATTAATCTAGCATCAGGGAACATGTGGAAATTAGGAGGACATTTCTATCATTGACTCCTCATTTTCCTTTCATGTACTCAGTGAGGGTATGTCTACACTAGCCACCCTAGTTCAAACTAGGGTGGCTAATGTAGGCATTCGAACTTGCAAATGAAGCCCGGGATCTAAATATCCCGGGTTTCATTTGCATGTTCCCGGGCGCCGCCATTTTTAAATGCCCCATAGTTCGAACTCCCTGCCCGTGGCTACACGCGGCACGGACTAGGTGGTTCGAACTAAAGCCCCTAATTCAGACTACCGTTACTCCTCATTGCAGGGAGTTCGAACTACGGGGGCATTTAAAAATGGCGGCGCCTGGGAACATGCAAATGAAGCCCGGGATATTTAGATCCCGGGCTTCATTTGCAAGTTCGAATGCCTACATTAGCCACCCTAGTTCGAACTAGGGTGGCTAGTGTAGACATACCCTAAGTTACTTGTATTTGTGACTTGAATAAACAAATGATTGGTACTATATTTATCAATGCTACCTATAATGCGTGGCTAAACCTATGCTACACCCAGGTTGGAGACAATCACAAGCTATGTGAGATGAGCAGAGTTGTTTGTGTTGGTGTATAAAACAGAGTCTTGGAGGGAGTACTTTTGGCCAGCTGAGCGAGGGAATGGAAAGTCGCACCATTCACTGAGCTGTGTCCATTGTCATGGGCATAACATGTCTTATTAGCCTCATAGTGTCTGCCAGGTGTTACCACTGTGCTTTGTCAACAGTAAACCAACTGGATGCCTTTGTGCATTTATGGATCTTGGGTGACTGGACGGTTCGCTCATGGTCTGTGAGAGATATGAATCCACCAGAGCCACTCCACTCCTCTTTCCCAGCTTGTTCTAATTCCCAAATATTTCTTCCATCGAATCCATGTGGAAAAATGGGAGCTGAAATTTTGTATACAGGAGTTCCCCACACGCCACTCCCTATGCTGGGTAGAATCACTCTGATTCCACAGTGCATAGGTGTTTAATTGGATTAGAGTCTTCATAGCAGATACTAATAACTATCACTTAGTTGTAAATGACATACCTTTCACATATCATACATTCTAATCCTAAAGGTAAATGCTTTTTTTCACATTGACTGTGTCTCCTCCCTCTTATGGTTTACATCAGAAATAAAAAATGATGCAACTGAAGTTGAGGGCATGTTCTGTAAATTAAAGGAATGATGCCCAAAGCATAATTATTTTGTCTCTCACTGTGGGTTTTTGTCATGCATTTCTGGTATGGCAGGTTGAGAAGGGTGATAAGGCCATTATTCTATGGATATGTCTAGAGTGCAATCTGATGTGTGATTGCAGTACCTGCAGTGGCATGGTTTAAAAACAGCAGTGTAGTAGCAACAGAGGAGGGCCAGCAACCTGAATAGGTACACAGGATTCACGGTGTGCTTGTACCAACTGCACTGAACCCCTGATTCTGTGTAAACACTAGTTGTTTTAATCATGTTAGTGTGGGCATATCAACCTGAGTTCCTGTCACTCTTCTGATTGCTGACCAAGCACACCAGGACAGGTACAGCCTAGGTAATCTTTGTACTTACAAAGCACTATTTCTCTAAGTGAGAGTAGAGTGTGTTCAGCATATATGAAGATCAGGCCTTGACTCTTTATCAAAAGCTTTCCATAAGACATCAGCAACAGTTAAAAAAAATCTACAGGGCTCTGGCTTGAAGTTAGAAGAGAGTCACATTGTGAATTGAGTTCTTTCCTCCACCTCTGAGGGGGACTGATTTCATTCTCTGCAGTCCTATTTTATGACTCATATCATCCCTGTATCAGGGTCACACAATCATTAATGTAGTTGTTTTTTCCATAGTGCTGTGGTGCAGGGAACTAATTCCATTTCATGGATGGAGAGCTCAGTAATGGTGATTAAGCAATTCACCCAGAGTCACAGAGGAAGCTTGTGGCTAAGCCAGGAAATTAATCAAGAGCTGCCAAGTTCCCGTCCAGTGCCTCAACCCCAACACCAGCCTTCCTCTTGCTCATAAAATAAGTGGCAAATCAGTATTGCTGTATTGATACTGAAATATTGTGCAGCAAATTGGCTGTGGAGCCTTCCTGGCAGTCACGTGGATGGAGTATGTAGTTCTACTGTCCCTTAGGAATAGTTGGTATCTGATTTAGAGGGTTACCAATCACTTTACTGCAAAACACTTCGAGTCAGATCGCATATAATTAAACATTTGGAACAAGATATACAATGATTTATTTCAGATGCTACTCAGCATAGCTGCCACAAGTGACCATATTATTCATTTTATTTTCTCTCATTATACTTCATTGTGATACATCCTCTCCACATTAATCAGGCTATTCAGTAAGGAGCAATTTGATAGGAAATTAAATTAAAAAGAGAGCATTGTGCTAGCCCCAGGCGAGGGTTAATGTGTGCTTTATAACTGCATCCTTGCTGCATGCAAATAGACAGACTATCTGTGTGCTCTTAACCATAACACCCATGAATGTGTTTCAGAAATATACTGATCGGTCACAGATGGTGACAGCTATTAAAAGATTAGTTTCAACAGCTGTGGGCAGAACGTGTTGCTGAATTCAACCACACAGACTTGCTCATAGTTTTTTTTTTAGATGCTGGCATGTACCTTAGATTTATTGAAACCTCTGATGGAAAAGCAGTGCATTTGGTCATGTAATAAAGTCACCAGGGCCCACTACTGATTGTTCTTCCAACCAGAAAGCTTTTTGGAGGCTCACAGGTAGGGTATGAATTGTTATATACCTGCTAACTGTAGCCTATACCTGTCAAAATCACTAGAAAAGCAATTCAAAATGTTTTCAAATATAAAATGGGAGTTGGCTTTTTCAGATTTCAAGACTCCTTTTGCTTTTTGAGGTGGAAGGGGGGTTACCCACAAAGCTCATGATATAATTATATGTGTTAGTCTCTAAGGTGCCACAGGACTGCTTGTTTTCTTTTTTTGTTAGTGAACATTCATATGAATATGTGAGCATGGTTGCAGACAGGGCAACTGTCCCAGATTACTAATCCAAATGTGAATGTGGACTGACAGACTTGCATGGCCACTCTTATTTATTTGTTGGCTGTACCAAGACCAGGATCGGGGCCCCTTGCTACACTTATGTAGAAAGACCTGTCCCATAGAGCTTAAAATCTAAAAGATGAACAAAGTGTGGGTGGGTGGAAGGTCTAGAGATCAGGAGTCCAATATACTAGCAGGGCCATCAGGATGATCATGGCACCTGGTTCCATCATTCCAGCTCTGTCCTGTTACCTCTTTATTGGATTTGTATTTGGGCATTTGAGTAAACAGAAATAATAGAGCAGAGAAAAAGAGAGAAGGATTAGAAAGAAGCCTGAAAGGAAGGAATGGTGAGGCAGACAGTGAAGAGACAGGCTATGTCTACACTACAGGGTTTTTGCGCAAAAATAGCTGTTTTTGCGCAAAAACCCATGGAGTGTCCACACCTCAAGCACGTTTTTGCACAAGAAAATTTACAATAGAATGGCAGAACAGAGGGCTTTTTGCGGTATAGGTATACTTCTTTCTATGAGGAATAACTCTTTTTTGTGCAAGAGTTCTTGTGCAAAAAGTTGTGTGTGGATGCTCTTGCACAAAAAGGTGCGTGTGGATGCTCAACAGGGGTTTCTTGCACAAAAAGAGCCGATCAGAAAAAGCACAGGTGCTCTGATGGCCATTTTGTTAACAGCCATCAGAGCTTTCTTGTGCAAGAGTGTCCATGAAGTGTGGATGCTCTCTTGCGCAAAAGTGCATTGCTTTTGCAGTGTGGACGCGCTTTTGCACAAGACGTTTTTGCGGAAGATCTCTTCCACAAAAAGCTTCTTGTACAAAAACCCTGCAGTGTAGATGTAGCCACAGTGAGAGGAAAGGTGGCTGGAGGAATTTGTTACAAACATCCAGTCAGCAGGAAAGAAATTGTCCAAAACTTAAATTGTATATGGGTGCACTAGCATCCAACAAGTGTGACCTCACACTTGGGAAAAGAAAAAGACATGGATCATGGCTGGGCTTCTCCTTGCCTGGATGTTGTGTGGGCCATTGTTGTGAAACTCACTGTTGCTGCCAATGCTTGTAGGGCACTGAATAATAAAGATAAAACGTTATGTGCCACTGGCCAACCAGAAGAGATATTAGAACTCCTAAAATATCATCACGTGCTATGAGCTTTAGCAAGGCAGCCAAGTTCAGTATTTGATCCTGCCTTATTGAACTCCGAGTTTAGCCAATGCCAGCAGGATCTCACCTTTAGTCAAGACCCTAATCCTGGGAGGTGTTGAGCACTTACAACTTTCATTGAAGTAGATAAGCATAGAGGGTGGTGAGCACCCTTTTCAATGAACATGCAAGAATGAATGGCCACACCCACTGACAACTTTTATTAAGAAGCTGTTGAAGACTTCAGTGAAGATTCTGTCAGTAACTCCATCAGAATTGCTATTAAGGAAAATGAGGAGGCATAAATGACATCAAGAGACCTATTGCTGTGTAAGATGTTGGGAAAATGGTCATTTGGGCAGCAGAAGCAGGAATGAATCCTATAACGGTAAACTCCTTGGGGCACGTTCTATGATGTGTCTAGACTATAGGGTTTTGTCAACAAAAGTAGACTTTTGTCAACAAAACTATACCTGCGTCTACACTACTGCCGAGTTCTGTCGACAGTAAGTCGACAAAATGCGGAGTTTTGTCAATGGCGGTAAACCTCATTCTAGGAGGAATAATGCCTTTTGTCGACAGAGTTCTGTCGACAAAAGGCGCTATTGCATCCACACTGTGCTTTTTCAAAAGAGAGCATCTAGACTCTCTGTCGAAAAAGCGGTTTGCTTTGTCGACAGAACTGGCTGTAGTCTAGACACTTTTTTGTCGACAGAGGCTTTGTTGACAGTATCTGTCGACAAAAGCCTGTAGTGTAGACATACCCTATGTTTGTACAATGCCCAGCACAGTGGGGTTCTTGTCCACATTTAGAGCTTGTAGACGCTACTGCAATACAAAATAATAATTGTAAATCTTAGAAATGTGTTCTTGTCGTCTAGCCTGAATTTCCATCTCTGCATCTTGTCTAAGATTCACCCCTTATAGTAGGTATTCACTAGGAAAGAAGATACACTCTTAAGTTAGCAAACATAAGTAACTAACCATAGGGTGTGTGGGTGCTTGGAATGGGAAATATTAGATACATGTCACCTACTTTATTCAAACAGAAGTCTTTTCTAAATGTATCAATTAACTTACCTCAGTGCATCAATCAACATTTCAGCTTATGCTGACTTCAGTTTTTGTGGTATCATCTTCTTTGCAACAGCTGTTGCTCTTAAAAGAGTCTTTTTTTCTGTGGTCCATTTTTATAGTTCCATGCTCTGAAATATCCAAATTCTTCTAGTACTGGACCTTTTGGTTAGTTTGGGATGTCATTTTCCAAAACCACATTTAATTTGTTTATTACCTCATCCCAGAATTTACCACCAAAACATATGTAACTAATTACTTTGAGAATGTCCACAGCCCCAGTAAGTATCATTCCCTTTAATCCACCTATTTTTCATTCAGTCTGGTGTCCAATAAATCCTACAGAGAATTTTCTGCTGGATCAATTTGATTTTGTGCTCATGTGCAAATGTATTTATGTTGCAGAATATACTGTTCCATCCCCTGTTATTAATGTGGTATTGGAGAGCCTGGTTCCAAGAATTCCTCTGACTCTCTGTCAAGCAGTCTACGGGTGTTAAAAGGAAGGTTATAAAATGAAGACACCAAGTCTCTGGTCTTGATAAATAATGTCTGAAATTGCCAAAAGATGAATCTGATTTGGGAATATGCTATGCCTGAGCCTTATTGAATTGTAAACACTTACCCTATGTTTAATTTAGATGATCCCTGTGAAAGAACTATGGGATAAATATAATGCATCTATTGAGCTGCAGTGGAGTTCTCAAGGTCAGCTCTTTTTGCCTAGAATATTTTAAGTTTCTGCTGTATTTGAATAACTACATTATTCCAGATATTATTAAAATTATCCATTTCAATAAAATTTATTTTTAGAAAATTTAGCCTAAATTTTGAGGAAGTTGCATGCCAAAATCACCCATGCATAAATCAGTGTTATATGCGCACATCACAGGAACAGACTGTTGCAAGTAAAGTTTATGAATAGGACTATTGACTGGGTTGTTTGCAATGCTAGGGACTGGACTTGATGACCCAGGAAGTCCCTTCTAGTCCTAGGTTCTTAACTATGTGTATGAAAGTGCCCATCCAATTAGGCACATGTATTTCTGAAAATTTCTAACTAAGTTGCCAGAGTGGTGGCTACACTATAAATCCATATGCCACGTGTACATTGTAGAAGATTTCTTTACTTCATTGGAAGTTGTAGCTGCTCAACACCTCTCAGGATTGGACTTTTGACTAAAGGTCAGATCCTACTATCTTTAAAGTCCAGGGCTCAAATCTCTGACTTCAGTCAGATGTTAATGAAGTTTAAACTTTGTTCTCCCATTTGTGTCTTCAGTGGATTTGCACCAGTGTCCCTGCCATAAAAATCTGGCTGTAAGTATGAACTATTATTTTTAGTAGGATTGGTTTCCACAAAAAATGGGATTTAGTAACATGGGTTCTAATTTAAGAACATAAGAATGACTGTGCTGAGCCAGACCAATGGCACATCCAACCCAGTATCCTATCTTCCATTATTGGCTGGTGCTAAATGCTTCAAAGGGAATGAATAGAACAGTGCAATTGTTGAGTGATCCATTCCGAGTCATCCAGTCCCAGCTCCTGACAGGCAGAGGTTTAGGATTGCTAAGAGCATGGGGTTGCATCCTTGACTGTCTTGGCTAATAGCCATTGATGGACTGCTCTTCCTTGAACTTAAATAATTCTTGTTATATTTGTGGCCTTCACAACACCCCCTCGCAACTAGTTTCATGGGTTCACTTTGTGTTGTGTGAAGAATTACTTTCTTTTAATTGTTTTAAACCTGCTGCCTATTAATTTCATTGGATGATCTTTGCTGCTTGTGTTATATGAAGGGGTAAATAATACTTCCTTATTCATTTTCTGCAAACATTCATGATTTTATAGATATCTATTGTAACCCCCTTCAGTCATCTTCTTTTATATCTCTCCCCATATGGAAGCCGTTCCATCCCCCTACTCATCAGTTACCCTTCTCTCTACTTTTTCCAATTCTAATCTCTTTTTTGAGATAGGGCCACCAGAAATGCAGGCAGTATTTAAGATGTGGCATTTATATGGTGGTATTATGACATGTTGTGGCTCATAGTATAGTTTAGCTTTTTTTTTTTTTTTTTTTTTTGTTCACTGCACATTGAACAAATATTTTCACAGAATTATTGACTCCCAGATTTTTCTTGAGTGGTAATGGCTCATTTAAACACATCATTTTGTGTGAATTTGAAATTTCTGTGAATAATGTTTTGAGTATGGGACTTTTAATACCTGAAAATCAATACATGTGAACTTTCACCCTAATCTTTCTCTTAGCAATAGATCATTATTTTAAGCACAGTTCTATTTTTGTTAAAAGGCATAATAAGGGTTATTAAGTGCTATCTTTTATTTTGTCAAATGTTAGCAATGTGGTTAGTGCAGTCCAAGACACAGAAATCAAGACAGTCTGTCACACTTCAGATTCTCTTATCCTCTCTTATTTTGATATTTTTCCATTTATTATGCATATTGAACTTGGAGGAGAAATTAGTCTTCAGGATAGTAGACCATATATAAGCATGATATTATATACAGAGTCCAACCCTGCAAAGATTTACATGCACATAAGTGTGCATACATTTATGAGA
Organism: Pelochelys cantorii; assembly: GCA_032595735.1. Taxonomy (NCBI): domain Eukaryota; kingdom Metazoa; phylum Chordata; order Testudines; family Trionychidae; genus Pelochelys; species Pelochelys cantorii. The sequence continues at coordinate 35,348,945 of CM064331.1, forward strand.
GTGTACATTTACACTTATTACTGCTTGTAGCTCCTTGGACCTTAATGAGCCTATGACAAGAGTAAATGTGTGTGATAGTAAGAATTTCCAGATCAGATCATAAAATCAGATCTAACTTATGTAACATGACCAAATGTACTACATTCCATCCAGAAGTCCAGATGATCTCATGTAAGGTAATTCACTGTGTGCCCATCTGTTTCAGATTTGAAGAGAACTACTTATTTGGAAGAACACATTTTGTGTCATCCTACAGTTGAACAGCTTTAATAGCATTTGTTTTTCATAAACTACAGGTCTGGAAAGTCCTATGAACTGATATGCCTCTCAGATCACATTCTGGTCGAAGTTTTATCAATGAAATTCCATTGATTTAAAAACATTGCACCATTGTAAATGAGAGCAAAATTTCTCTTGTAGATGAAAAATCTATCTTATTGATAGTATAATCTGAAGATAGTTGCATTAAATTATTTGAAATTATTTAATAGCCCTCCTGTTGCACATTTTGCAATCATGACAATGCACAATGCTTTTGTTTTGAATATTTTCCATAAAGTAGAGAATTTAGGGGTGAGTTCTTATGGTAGTACATATGCAAAATATGTATATCATATAATGATATTGTATGTACAGTACTTTGATATTCACAGGTCATTTTTGATCCTATAGGATCTAGTTCTGTGAGATTCTGAGCACCAGCCTTCCATTATGTCTCTAGTGTTACCAGATGGTTTTAAAAAAATACCAGACACACTTGATCTCAGATGGGGGGGGGGGGGACTGGATGGGAGGGGAGTGGGGCTGGCCAGGAGGGGGTTAGGGGGAGCAGATTAGGGGGGAGGGAACCAGCCTGCAGGAAGAAGGGCTGGCTGGGAGGGGGTTGGGGGGAGCGGAGCTGGCCAGGAGAGGGTCGGGGGGAGCAGGGCTGGCCAGGGGGAGATCAGGAGGGGGAACTGGCCAGTGGGGAGAGGGGCTGGCCCGGGCACAAGCAGATCCCGGGGTGCTGCCCATCCCACGCATGGTCCCGGCGGGGCACACGGGCGAGTCAGGCCCCGGGGATTCCATCCCGCCCCCCTCCTCTCTACTGCATACTTGCATATTGCCTGACTGGTAGACATGCTCACATAGCGTGAGTGTACGCAACTACGTACTGATACTCATGATAAAATTTACTTCCAAAATACCAGACATTTATATGTCCAGTATTTTCTCAATTTGTTTCCCGGACAGAGAGCTCAACTACTGGACTGTCCAGTTCAAAACTGGACACTTGGCAACCCTATATGTTTCAGAGAAATGCACTTTCTCAGGACATTCCCAATATACTCTCTGTCTACTGGCAAGGAGATTCCTAGAGGATTAACTGGCATAAAAATGAGGTTCTCCAACTGCCCAATTTTGTCACTTAACTCCACATGACTGCTACTGATTTTATCTGGAGCAACCATCATGCATTAGGTGGTAGATATTTGGCCACAAGAGACAGCTAGCTTCTTTGTGAATCCAACTGCAGCACACAGCTCCCTTGCACTGCTATTGGTTATAGCGAGATCTATAGTTCAGCTATTTGTTCTCCTCCCTTAGTCCCCTCCCATCCAGTGCTGAGAAATGTGGGTGATATGATGTACCTAACTCTAAAGAAACCAGTTAAGATTCAGAAAAAGCTATTCTAGTTTTCCTCAGCATGTGATATATGGTGCATGTTTCTTAAATGTTGGATAGTGATTGCAGTGATTTCACTCCTTCAATAGTTGTACATTGTGAATTCTTAACATCCTGAAGTGAAAGTGATCTGATTCTCAGGTTTCTAAACATGGATCAGGGGCCTAATTTTAGACCCCAAAATTTGAAAGTGTTGGCCTAACTATATTTGAAGAGAGATGAAAATAGGGGCTTATTTGTTCAGGGAGAGGACACGGATATAAAAAGTAATGAATAATGTAGAGAATAGTATCTGGACATGTATATTTACTAGAGCAGGACAGGAATCTTTTGATTTTTTTTTTTCCTGGAAGAATGCAGAGGTGTTGAAATTGAACATATTCTCAGAAAAAATTGCCTTGAGTAAATAGTTTGCCAGGCCTGAGGGAGAGAGGAGGGAAGGCAAGAGTGCATGTGACCCTGGCACAGCCAGTCGGCTGGTGGTTAGGGCACTCAGCTGGTGTGTGTGACCATCAGGCAGAGTGAGTACTTGAATTAGGGTCTCCTTATTCCCAAGAGAGTACCATGACCACCTACTTTTGGCTATTCTAGGCCATTTAACATGTTTTTTACCAAGGGTCTAATTTCCAGTGTGACACAGAACAAATCTGTAACCTCAACTTCTTGTTAGGCCTGCTATTTACGTTTTGTCATGCGTCAAACAAGGGGTGATTTTAAAGATACACATTTTACATTGGTCAAAGGAAATTATCTTTAAATACAACATATAATTAATGTGTCATTGTCCTTGCCACAAGATATACCATAGGGACAATATAACTAAGGCAAAGAGCTGAGAAGGATTCAAACAAGCATTAGATGCCTTGGGGCATAGAAGACTATATGCTGTGATACTAGCTATCTGCGTCATTGGACAGAATCCTACCATGAACTGTGTTGAAGAAGAAACCTTACTCATAGGCATTTTACTGTTTTTATTAATAGTAAAGTGTCCTAGATACCATACAGGCAAACAGCAGGAAGTCACAATTCATGCCGTAAGAGTTTACAATCTAAACAAACAAAACACAGAAGAAAGGGAGAGGGGAAATATGCAACACAAAACATACAAGCAAAGTGAACTGTGTGGTAATGAGCACACATTGTATAAATTCCAAGTTTGGGCACTTGGTCTGGGAACTTATTTACTATTTGCTGCTTTTTGAAAAATTCCAGAACTGACAATTCTTCAGTCTTCCTTTGAAGCTTTTGAGATGAGCCTGTCAGAAACAGGATATTGGATTTTGATCGATCAGTGATCTGACATAGGATGGCAGTTATTTTGATGGACCAGTTATCTGATATAGAATGGCAATTTCTGTTTCAGGTTCTGTCCTACAATAGATGTGTTAGATTGATTTGTGAAGTGCCTTGTGATCACTAGGGAAGTCATTATAGAAGTGCCATCATTGTTATATGTGGTTGACTTGTAAGAGTTGCTCATTAACTAGATGTAGTTTTCAATTGACATGTATGATAAGAAACAATAAAATAATGCAAGGATTATTGCAGGAAAAACTGAGCAACAATTATTTTACCAGTATAAAATATAGCCATCAATTTTTTATTTTTTATTTTAAATTTCAGCATTCAAGAAAAAGCAGCCAAAAATTCTTTTGAAGTTTGATTCTTTGAAACTCGGCATTTCATCAAAGTTTAATGTTCTGTTTCATGACACTATTTGCCATTCTTAGTAACAAAGTCAGCTATTAAAAGGAAATCTTCACCTTCCAGTGTACATTTCCTCAATATGGTGTAGAATGCTATGTTGCCATGGGTATATAGGATCCATTCCATTTCAAGAGTGTTCACAAGTCTCATCTTTTCTTTAGTTAATCTGATGTTCCATCTGGCTGATGGAACTAATGCAATAAAAAGGGAATCAAGAGAAGAGCAAAATAGGGAAATGGTTGTTTCATCAACAGTTCTCTTTTCTATATATTTATTTCCCTTCTAGCTCCAGCTTTCTGGAATGGTCTCTCTTTTCATTCAATTAGTCATTAAAATTAATCTGAAAACATCTTGCTTTTTGTCCTCTTAATACTTCCATTGTAAACACTCAAATGGTTATTTATTGCATTGTGATATTTACCACTGAACTTGGTACATCCTGTTTTGATGGCACCTACTGTGTCTACTCTTGTGTTCTGACACACCTTTCTTTTTTATAGCCCAACATAACAGCTTTATCGGTATAGCTAGTCTACGTTAAATTTTTCACTGTACTATCTAAGTAGAATCTGTTTAAACTGTTTATTTTTTGTTGCTGTTGTTCTTGTTACCTTTGCCCAGAATTCTGATATTAAAGGTGCTATGTAAATTTGTAAAATGTAATGTCATCCCTAGCAGGTTAGTTGTAAGTATTAAAACTAATTACTGTTGTTATTTTTGTAAGAAAACAGCTTCAGTACATGTGCTTTTATGGCAATTGATCATGAAAACTAAATGAACTGCAATGTTTTACTGATTTTAAAATACTTTTACATACTAAATTACTTTTAGACTGTACCTCACATAATTTAGATACTTTATAAATGCTTTTTGAGGAAGTATGCAAATCTGAGCATAGTAATATGTTGATAAAGTATTTGTTGACCTATGTTTCAGTTTTTGCCGGTCTAGTAAAAAAAGTCTTCGGTTCCTCTACATGACTAAAACTGAGACAATGACCAAAGAACTGCTGTAGAGAATGGGACTTAAAATATCTTTTGATGACAGAGAGATTGCAAATTGTGCAACACCCTCTGCCTGAAATATGGAAACAATACTAAAACTTGTTAGACAAAGAAAATTATGGAGCTTAACTTATCTGTTCAGCTTTGAGTAACCTTGTTGAGATGTTACATACATAATTTTTCCATATAGTAACATCATAATTTCCTCAAACACTTGTAGACCTACTTTTAGTTACTGTGTCTGACACTAAATATTAATTGACTAATACAGTGTTTCTCAAACTGTGCTCCGTGGAGCCCCAGGGCTCCGTGAGACATCTCCAGGGGCTCCGCAAAGTTGACAAACTGGAAACATGGATAGGTACAACACATACAATCAGTGGACCGCTGGGGCTCCGCATAAATTTTTATGCATGTAAAGGGCTCCGGAGCCCAAAAAGTTTGAGAACCGCTGGACTAATAGACAACTATGTTCTGCAAATTATTTCTAGCTACTTTCTGAAAAAGTTTGAAGCCCGTTGGGTGAGCATAAACTTCAAGTGACTTTAGAAGGAATATTATTGAATCTCCTCAAATGTACATTCTAGAGGGGCCCTCTACTTGATTTATGTTCTCTTACTTTTTGATTTAATAAAAGATCCATTTGCAAAACTAAAACTTAAGGATTTGTGATAGTTGGAGTACTTCTAGGGATTTCTGAGAAATTAATCTCCATCATTTATATTTTTATAAACGTAGCTTTGAGCTTTTTCTCATATTAATAGGAAATAATGTTCTTTATTGAATGAATTCCACCATGGAATCACTATGTAACAGCTAAGGCTGTTTGATTCAACAACCACCAACTCAAAACAAGGGGGAAAATAGTTAAACACACTACACAGCAACCAGTAAACAAACAATAATGTTTTAAAAATCTGTCCCCATTCTACATCTGGGCATCTCTCTTCCCATTCAAAAGCAAATGTCTCACCAAAACAACTTTGAGGCTGTCACTGGAGCGCATAACATTTAAAAAAATCTGAGGCAGTCTTTGACAGCCACAGGTGTGGTGAGACTACATTTAAGAAAGGAAGAGCGGCTTTGAAATTGAAGGGATTAGTCAAAAAGTGACACAATTAAAATCCCCAGCTACAGACTGAAGGGAACAGTAAGTCACAGAAGGCATGCATGTCCACTAACTAAAGAGGAAGCAAGAAGGCAAGAAACTCAGATAGGACTGAATATCAATTTTTAAAGAAGTTTCATGTCAAACATGTAAATAAACATTAGAAATACAGCCCTAGCCAATAGTCAGCAATATAGGACAGATAAAATGTAATGTGACTAAGAAGGATTTTGAAAAGCCAATATACAAATATATCAAAGCAGATATGAGATTATTTCAGCATATTAGGAAGCTTTGGAAGGAATCAGCTATGCTGCTAGACTACCATAGAAGTAAGGGAAAAGGTGACATTTATTCACTACAGAGGTTTCTTTGCCTCAGCCTTCATTACAGAGGAGATACCTACACATAATAAAGATGGAAACACTGCCGGAGACAGTACAGCTGACTGATGATCAAGCCAGGTGCTGCTCAGGAAGTTCATGCTGTGGTCAAATTGTAAACTGAACTTAGTACACTGAAGGTGGCTTTGAAACCTGCAATATTACAGGAGATATATTTATTGATCTGTGGGCTGCTTATGACACAGTGAACCATCCTACAGTTTTTGTTGAAACTTGCAAGAAATCTGAGAAATACCAAGATGGTATAAGACACCTCCTCCCTGCTCGAGCATCAATATTTCTTTTTTGAGATGGATGATCAGAAAAATCAGTAGCATTCTCAATGGTTCAGTACTATCACCTTTCCTATTTAGTGGCTAAAGAACTGTCCAACCTGAACTTCCCTGTGTACAGAAATTCATTTATGAAGATGGTTTTTGCATCATCACTCAATTGAAAAGATTTGGGACACCATGCACATTTTAACTAATAGCCAGAGTGTTCTTGGAAAATGCTAAGGCACATGGTTCCTGGATACCAATCTTATCAAGACACAAGTGTGTGCTTTCCATCTATAAGTCAGGCCAAGCAAAAACTCTAAATATAGTGGGATAGTAAAAAAGTACCATCCTTGAGCACTGTGAACATTGGGTATACTTTTGGATCACATTAGCTCAAATACTGACATTCAAAGAACACATCAAGAATTTTAAAAAGAAAGTGAACTTCATGAATTGTGTACTCCAGAAACTGGCTATTACAAAATCAAAACACTTCATGCATCTAGTCTTGCCTTTATTACTCAGCTGCAGAATAGTCTGTTCCTGTAAGGTCATGCCTAAGCCATGCACACACAATTGATACTGAACTCAATCAATCCTGTGAGATAATCACAGGGACTTTGAATCTGTCCCCCACACTGTCTCCATATAGCCTTGCAAGAAATGTACTACCACCAAAGGGATGGAATGTTGGCAGTAAATAAGAGAGACAAAAACAGATGCATGATTTTAAGACATCCATTGTAAGGATACTTTCCACTGCCCAAGAGACTGAAATCTAGAAAAAGATTCACTTCTGATAACCCCTTAACCTCACAGACCCATGTTGGCCGCTGAATAAGAAAATGGGGGGAAATGCCAATGATGTCAGAGAATCTGGGTCCTTCAGAACAACTCCCATCAGCTACTAACCTTGGACCCTGGTGTAAACTAAATTGAGGAAAAACAGGGTGGCAAGTACTGAAGATAGTATGTACAAGAGGAATTACCCCACATGTGAATAGTGAGAGCATATGTCAACATTTGAGTACTGCCTGATGCAGTGTTCCTTGTCAACACCTAGCACATGTTAGGCCTTACCTTGACGGATGAAGAGGAATTAATCACAGAACAAAAAATTAATGGTAGTTTTAGTACAAGTGATCATGACTTGATCACATATAGTCCAGACTGGTTATATACATACATACACACACACACACACACACACACACACACACACACACACACACACTTGGTGCTTGAAAAAGGCCAATTTCACAAAGATGCAAACAATTATGAAAATGTGAATGATAATTGGGAATTGTATAAGAAAACTTTATTAGCTGCCCAAACAGCCACAATCAAGGAAGAAGACCATAGTGTTTAAAAAAACTGCCCTGGTCTAGAGGGTATTGAGTGACCCTTTTATGGTGAATAATATCTGGACTGATGGCCAATTGATCTCACTGGGATAAGGTTCTTACCCCCACGATTAGGCTACACCAAACCAACATTACAGAGTTCAATATCTTGTGAAACGTTTCAGGGTGGAAGACATGGACACACCCTGAGGGCAAAGTAAAATCTTAACTTTATTAAAATAATGAATAAAGCAAGAGAGGACCCAAGCTATACAAAATGATAGAGATAATACAGTATTGGAGCTATCTGTGTGACAGAAGACGACCAGAAAAGAACAAACTTCAGACCATATGGTGGCTGTCTTTATAGGCCCTGATCAACACCTGCTCATGCTCGGTCCTCCATGCCCAAATTTAGCCTTTTCACCCACATACTATTGAGAGTGTACTTACTGATATGTGCAGTTGCCATCTTAGTGAATTATCATACCTGTCACCCTTTACATAAGTAGACTTGCAGTTATTACATTCATGTTCCTTGCAATAGCATTTACTGCTACAGTTTAACTCCTACCATTGAGCAAGGTCTCCTTAGTCCCCAAAATATAAAGGTAACTGTTAGGCCACTTATCTATACCAAGGGTTATGGCCTATTTAATCACATTTATGCTAATTTGTCATAGGCACCGACTCTAGGCATGCTCCAGGGTTGAGCACCACAGGAAAAAAAATAGGGGGTGCTCTGCACCTATAGGGCAGCCCCACTGATCAGCTCCTTCCCCTTCCTCCCAGCACCTCCTGCCCACCATAGAACAGCTGTAGGAATTATTATGCTCTGGAAATTACATAGGAGAAATCCTCTGGCCTGTGTTATATAGTAGGTCAGACTAGAGAATCACTCATGGTCTTGGAATTTGTGACTACTCTGTACTCCTGAGAAACTATTCATGGTAAGTGACACAGGCACATCCTGGCTGTGGTTTTGGAATGACAGTCTAATGATGATGACTGTCAGATACTGAGAGGTCAAAATAGGGACAGTTGGAATGTACTGATGTGTTTACAAGCAAAATGTCATCAGGACTCCATGGTATGTGCCCAAGAGTTCTAAAGAACTTTAAACATGCAGTGGTTGAGTAAATATGTGCAGTTTTTCATTACAATTTTTCATTACACAAGATGATATTGGACATTAAGGATGTGAGCTTTACTTCTCTAATTGATGGATAGAAAGAGCATGGGACATGTCTTCACTTGAAGATTACATTGAGATAGAACATAACCTTGAGAAGTCACTAATTGCATGTTGACCAAGGTTTTATCATCACTGCTTGAACTTAGGTAGGCCTTATACATAACTCAACAAAAAAAAACCCCTTAAAAAACAACAAATGGTCCTGCAGCACCCTAGAGACAAACAAAAAATGTAGAAGGTATCATGAGCTTTTATGGGCACCAGCCACTTCTTCAGGTGAATGGAGGCAGGGGTCCAGAGTTAGAAATAAATAGCAGAAAAGGAGGAGAATGGGGGAGGGAAAGAGAAGGAAAAAAATCTTGTCAATTAGAGTATCTGTGCTAAATGAGGCTAATAGAGTGGGCTGTAAGTGCCCGTTACTTAACTTTTGATGTCATTAAGATGTTGAATATAGCTGCTCATCCAGTTCATGTCTTTGTTTAAACCTTGATTTAAAGGTGTCAAATTTGCACAGCTTCTCTTTCCAGCTGGTTTTTGAAATTGCTTTGTGATAGTATAGTCACTTTAAGATCCATTAGTGAGTGCCTGGGAAGGTTAAAATGTTCCCCAACAGGTTTCTGTGTTACCATTTTGAATATCTGATTTGTGTCCATTAATCCTTTGTCATAGAGACTGTCCAATTTGAGGGGCATTGCTGTTAGTTGATGGCAAATATCACATTACTGGATGTGCAGCTGTATGAGCCTCTGATGTGATGGCTTATGTGGTTAGGTCCTGTGATGTCACTCGTATAGATGTGTGGACAGAGTTGGCATAGGAGGTGATTGCAGGGGTGGGTTCCTGGGTGATTATGAAGGAGGTGTGCTACTTGATTGCTGGAAAGAATTTGTTTCAAGTTAGGGGGTTGTCTGTAGGAGAGGATTGGCCTATCCTCAAGGCCTGTGAGAGTGCGGGATCATTTTCCAGGATAGGTTGTAGATTGTTAATGATGCATTGGAGGGGATTAAGTTGGGGGCTTTAGGTGATGACCAGTGGTGTTCTGTTATTTTGTTTGTTGGGACTATCTTGAAGAAGCTGATGCCTGGGTACTCCTCTGGCTCTGTCAATCTGTTTTTTCACTTCCCCGGGTAGGCATTTAAGTTTTAAGAATGCCAGATTAATCGGGCTTGACAATCGGTGGCAAAATCTACTCACCAGCCCCGCACTGCGCATGCGCAAGACCCGCATTGCGTATGCGCACGCCGCCAGTGAACGGGGTGACCGGCTGAAATCTACTCACCATGGACAAGTAGAAACAGCGATTTCTCGAGCCCTGCAGATAGAGATCCTGTAGGTGTTTGTCTCTGTCTGTAGGATTTCTGTCTGTCTGTCTGTAGGTATGTGTAACCCTTCTGCCGGGTAGGCCTGGCCATAACCAGGGCTGGGTTCAATATCTTGGGGTCCATCTCACACAGAACTGGCTCGAGCCCCCACCCAGTAATCTGGGAAATTCACACACCCTTGGGTGCCTCTGAGAGGCAATGCTTCCCCACTCGCAAGCACTGAGTCTGAGTGTAGGAAAGAAACATTTAATGAAACAGAGAGAGAGAAGTCATACGGCATTAACTTGGGGAAAACACCACAGAGTTCATAACCCAAACATGAGCTAAGCCCCCCCCCAGCCAAGAATCACCTGAAGTCCAAAGAGTCCAACACCCCAAAAGTCTCTGTCCCTGGTCAGTGCCACCCAGAGTCCCAAAGTTCACCCGCAGGGTTTCACCTCCCAACCTGGGTAGAAATGGGGGTGGGAGGATAGATAGGGGGCACCTTACAAGACTCCGCCACACTCCACTAGGTGTCTCGTCCCACGCCACTGGACGCTCCGCTGGTTGCCTGCCGCCGCTCCTCACCTGCTGCCGCCGTTGGTCGCCCTCCTTGCCTGCCGCCGCTCTGCGCCATGCGTCTGGTCACTGCTTCTTGCCTGCCAGCACTCCACGCCACGCCGATGGTCATCGCGCGATGTAAGCAGGGGCTGAACTGCTGCTTGTAAAGTTCTGTTGTCCTGCAGTCAAAACTCGCTTTATTTATGGAGCTGATTCAGGGAAAATCCTACTGGCTTCAGTATTTGGCCCTAAAAAATTGCCATTCAATATCCCCTAGGAAGATTCAACTTAAAAATATTCTATGTTGATTTATTTTTAAATCTGTCCAGATGTAAACTGGATATAAATTTACTTCATTTTATGAGCTCACAGTGGTGCTCAGGAAGGGGAGATGTTTTTTAATTAAACAAGCTAAGTTCTGCTTAGATTTGGACATCTTTTCTGGCTGCTGTGATCTAATCCAGAGTTTCTCAACCTTTTTTTTTTTAATAAAGTACCCCTTTTTTAAAAAAAATTATACGTACCCCCAGTACCTACAGTTTTCAGGCACACAATTTTTTTTTCTACCATTGCAACACATTTGTTTAAACAAAAACTTAATCGTAGCCGGGCAGGCAATGACATTTTTGGGTGTAAAAAGTACAAAAATAATAAAGTGCTATAAAACTTAAAACAAAAATTCAGTTTTCTCCAAATTTCAGTTGTGTTGACGTACCCCCCAGACTTCTCTCGAGTACCCCTAAGGGTACTCATACCACTGATTTAACCCATATAATCAATCTCCTTTCTTTATGTCCAGGGTTAATTTGTAATTAAAGAAATCCTGGGGGTTAAAGGTGCCAAAGCTCAAGTACCTTTTTTTTTTTTTGCATTCATAACTGATGCAGTTAATCCAGAGGTGCTGGGTGTGAACAGCCAAGCCTAGAGATGCTGAGGTTCAGTCCTGGCACTAATTGAGCACCGCATTTGAGGGAAAACCAGGGTTTATAAAAGAATGGACCTTCACAGATGTAAAAAGTTAGCACATCCTCTATAACACAAGTACTCCCTCCCCATAGATCCAACTTCCCTCCTGGAATTCCTATTTCCTTAACAGTTTTGAAGAGTAGGGATGAGTGACATGGCCAATATCCAGATTCAGATTTATATTTGTATTTTAAAGCTGGGAAATGGCTGAGAACCTTTAGGTTTAGTTTGGGTACAAGTATAAAGGAAATAATGGGTTGAAATGTAATCACCACATTGCAGGGGAGGCAAAAGATGCCATAGCTCACATTTCAGAGGGAAATGCAAAGCACAAGAATGAAGTGTGGCTGTTACCACAACAGGAAGGTGAAAAATGCCAAGAAATGTTTGTGGCAGATTTCAAACTCATTTTCATTCTGTCGGATTCTCAAAGGATTTATATTTTGGTGAAAATTTTCACTGAAAATATTTGTTTTTCAGAAGTTCTTAAAATAATGGCTTGCTTTCGTCCCACCTCCATCTTTTTTGCCACCCCTAATTTTCCTTTCTTTTCTCCTTCTTTCCTTGTTTTTATTGACTGTAGAAGGAGAAACAAATGGCAAGATACAAAATATAAAATATATTTTGCAAAATTCTTCATTAAAAAGCACCTTTTTTGTTCAAACATTATTTTGTATAAAAATTTCAGCCATCTCTAATTGCTATCTTTAGCTTCTTAAACTGTCTCTCCTCTATGGTCATTAAGGACCAGCTGATGTGATTTTGAACATGACTGGTCTCTGTATACACTAACACACTCTATAACTTTTATAGGCAGAGCTTATTGAACTCATCAGGGGCTTCATGCATCCCTCCATAAGCTTTCATGTGTACCGGTTTCCATCACCCTTTTCAGGACCTCACTGCAACTTTTCCTTATTCCCCTTTACCAGCAATTCCGTGTGTCTCCCATTATTTCCTCCTGCAATACCAACCCCCCTTCCATCTCCTCAGCATACCAGCCACTTTATGTGCATCCTGATTACCCCCTTCCTCCTCATGTCAGGGATCTGGTATGCCCTCTTCCTCTCCTCACACCAGGGTGCCCATTCATCCCTCCTTGTGAAGGGCTGTGCAGATGCCTCACAATTCCCCTAACAAATCCTCTCCCTCTGTGACCCCTCTTTTCCTCTTCCTTCCAACCCCCATCTTCATGCAGAAGTGGGAAGGTGCATTGTTATGCAGGAATAAGTTAACAGGTATCAACCACCAGTTATTCGCTCCGTAGACAGTTGCAAAGGTGCCAGAGGCTGTGACTGTGCTTAAGAGTTGACCAAAAGCTTCATCTGTTCCCTCATTTTACCCTTTTTGGTTTTCTAATTCTCTGCCCTCTTCCCCCAAGTCAATATGGTTCTGGCCACTGATAGTTAATCCTGAAAACTGAGAATTAATCAGATGCAGGCAGCATTCAAAAGTTCTTATTACATATGTAAGCAGGGGCTGAACTGCTGCTTGCTATCAGCCAGCTAAAAGGAGGGGTGGGTGTGCCCACTACAATGCTTAGCTCTGCAAGGTAATTAACTGTTAACTGTTGATATGTAGGAGCAACGGCAGGCAAGGAGCGGCGACCATCAGCGTGGCATGGAACGGTGGCAGGTGAGGAGTGGCAACCAGCGGCGTGGCGCAGTGACCAGCGGCGTGGCGCGGAGCGGCAGCAGGCGAGGAGCGGTGACCAGCGGCGTGGCGCGGAGCGGCAGCAGGCGAGGAGCGGCGATCAGCGGCATGGCGCGGTGACCATCGGCGTGGCGTGGAGCGCTGGCAGGCGAGGAGTGGTGACCAGCGGCGTGGCGCGGAGCGGCGGTAGGTGGGGAGGGCGACCAACAGCGGCAACAGGCGAGGAGCGGCAGCAGGCGACCAGCGGAGTGTCCGGTGGCGTGGGATGAGACAGCTGGTAGAGCGTGGCAGAGTGTCGTAAGGTGCCCCCTATATATCCCCCCCACCCCCATTTCTACCCAGGTTGGGAGGTGAAACCCTGCAGGTGAACTTTGGGACTGCTCGCCTGCCGTCGCTCCTACTGGCCACGTTACGCCACCAGCCAGTGATTCCCACCAGCCACTCTGCTGGTCGCCGTCACTTCACTGGCTGCAATGGGTCTGGCTCTCAGCCAAACCAGTGATTTCAACTCTAAAGAAATCTGGTCGCCTGCCGCCGCTCCGCGCCACGCTGCTGGTCACCGCGCCATGCCGCTGATCGCCGCTCCTCGCCTGCCGCCATTCCAGCAGGGTGGCTGGTGGGAATCGCTGGCTGGTGGTGTAACATGGCCGGTAGGAGGGATGAATGGGCACCCTGGTGTGAGGAGAGGAAGAGGGCATACCAGATCCCTGACATGAGGAGGAAGGGGGTAATCAGGATGCACATAAAATGGCTGGTATGCTGAGGAGATGGAAGGGGGGTTGGTATTGCAGGAGGAAATAATGGGAGACACACAGAATTGCTGGTAAAGGGGAATAGGGAAAAGTTGCAGTGAGGTCCTGAAAAGGGTGATGGAAACCGGTACACATGAAAGCTTATGGAGGGATGCATGAAGCCCCTGATGAGTTCAATAAGCTCTGCCTATAAAAGTTATAGAGTGTGTTAGTGTATACAGAGACCAGTCATGTTCAAAATCACATCAGCTGGTCCTTAATGACCATAGAGGAGAGACAGTTTAAGAAGCTAAAGATAGCAATTAGAGATGGCTGAAATTTTTATACAAAATAATGTTTGAACAAAAAAGGTGCTTTTTAATGAAGAATTTTGCAAAATATATTTTATATTTTGTATCTTGCCATTTGTTTCTCCTTCTGCAGTCAATAAAAACAAGGAAAGAAGGAGAAAAGAAAGGAAAATTAGGGGTGGCAAAAAAGATGGAGGTGGGACGAAAGCAAGCCATTATTTTAAGAACTTCTGAAAAACAAATATTTTCAGTGAAAATTTTCACCAAAATATAAATCCTTTGAGAATCCGACAGAATGAAAATGAGTTTGAAATCTGCCACAAACATTTCTTGGCATTTTTCACCTTCCTGTTGTGGTAACAGCCACACTTCATTCTTGTGCTTTGCATTTCCCTCTGAAATGTGAGCTATGGCATCTTTTGCCTCCCCTGCAATGTGGTGATTACATTTCAACCCATTATTTCCTTTATACTTGTACCCAAACTAAACCTAAAGGTTCTCAGCCATTTCCCAGCTTTAAAATACAAATATAAATCTGAATCTGGATATTGGCCATGTCACTCATCCCTACTCTTCAAAACTGTTAAGAAAATAGGAATTCCAGGAGGGAAGTTGGATCTATGGGGAGGGAGTACTTGTGTTATAGAGGATGTGCTAACTTTTTACATCTGTGAAGGTCCATTCTTTTATAAACCCTGGTTTTCCCTCAAATGCGGTGCTCAATTAGTGCCAGGACTGAACCTCAGCATCTCTAGGCTTGGCTGTTCACACCCAGCACCTCTGGATTAACTGCATCAGTTATGAATGCAAAAAAAAAAAAAGGTACTTGAGCTTTGGCACCTTTAACCCCCAGGATTTCTTTAATTACAAATTAACCCTGGACATAAAGAAAGGAGATTGATTATATGGGTTAAATCAGTGGTATGAGTACCCTTAGGGGTACTCGAGAGAAGTCTGGGGGGTACGTCAACACAACTGAAATTTGGAGAAAACTGAATTTTTGTTTTAAGTTTTATAGCACTTTATTATTTTTGTACTTTTTACACCCAAAAATGTCATTGCCTGCCCGGCTACGATTAAGTTTTTGTTTAAACAAATGTGTTGCAATGGTAGAAAAAAAAATTGTGTGCCTGAAAACTGTAGGTACTGGGGGTACGTATAATTTTTTTTAAAAAAAGGGTACTTTATTAAAAAAAAAGGTTGAGAAACTCTGGATTAGATCACAACAGCCAGAAAAGACGTCCAAATCTAAGCAGAACTTAGCTTGTTTAATTAAAAAACATCTCCCCTTCCTGAGCACCACTGTGAGCTCATAAAATGAAGTAAATTTATATCCAGTTTACATCTGGACAGATTTAAAAATAAATCAATATAGAATATTTTTAAGTTGAATCTTCCTAGGGGATATTGAATGGCAATTTTTTAGGGCCAAATACTGAAGCCAGTAGGATTTTCCCTGAATCAGCTCCATAAATAAAGCGAGTTTTGACTGCAAGACAACAGAACTTTACAAGGGAAAACAGAGGGAAAAATACTGTTTAATTTTGGAATAATAGTGCCAAACCACAATACTCTATTTAAGTCTCTTCTAAAATCTAGCTTTTTCCAAAGTGCTCATGTGAAATAAACAGCTTACGATTAAATAACTTTAATGGAATCATCAACATGCCAAAACTCAGGGCTTCAGTGGAAGTAAGGCTGGCCTAGTGGTTGAGAGATGAGCCTTCCAGTCAGAAAACCCCAATTCAGTTCTCTGCTTTTGTGGTCTTGGATGAGTCACTGAAGGTGTGTCCCCATTGCAGTTAAAAACTTGCAGCGAGGCTGAGCCAGCTGATATAGGTAAGGAGCTGTTCAGCTGCAGTGTAAATATTCAGGCCTGAGCTCTTGCACCCTGCAAGGAGGGAGGATCCCAGTGCTTGGGCTGCAACCTGAATCCCCCACAATTAAATAGCTCTTTAGCTTGAGTGAGCTGGCTTGGGCCCGCTTTGGGTGCCTAAATGCAGTGTAGACGTACTCTCAGACGGGTGCCTGCCCACACTGTCTTGAGGGGTAAAAGATTGTGAGGCCCCCTGATTCTATGTGCAACACTTTCAAGGTAACAGCACCTGTATTCTTCCTCCATGATCACCTGAGGGCACCCAGGTAAAGTTTCTAGTTCCCAGCTGTAACCTCTCTTGGGTGAAGACCTGCATCTCTCTCTCCCCTGACCAGGGTTTTAAGGCTCCACAGACCCCTCCATTACAATGTGATGTCCCAGATAGCCAGTCTGCCTAAAAGCCAGTGTCTGTGGTGTGCTTTTTTTCCAAGGGCTACGCACATTGTAGTCCAAGGCCAGGAGTCACAAGTAACCACACAGGTCTTTCAGAGCAACAACATGTATTCTTCATGTAAAGCATTTCAGAGAAAATGTATAAAAATATACAGATTTAAACCCACACTGAACATACCGAAAATTGCCCATTTTCTCCATAAGGAATCAATATCCCTTCCAACCCTTCTACAAGGGCTGGGGGCTGTCTTTGGACAGACTCATAACAGTTTGCTAGATCTGAAAGAAGGTCACAAGTCAGTTTAAACCCTGCCTTTTTATAGCAAAAGTCCTTTCTGTATTGCAGGGGTGGAGAACCTTTTTTGGGTAAGGGGCTGCTGACCCACAGAAAAATCAGTCGGAGGCCACACGCAAAGTGAGGAGCCCTTGACTGAGAAGGAGAAAGATACTCCCCACATTCCGCTTCCAGGCTAGTAGATTTTGTGTGCTCCAGCCCTGCGGGTGGGTGGCAGGGGGGCCAGAGTGCCAGTGAGGGATCCCCAATGCTGAGCCTCAGGGGCTGGATCCAAGCAAGCCGGGGAGCCGCATTCGGCTCCTGGGCCTGAGGTTCCCCACTCCTGCTGCATTGGTTTCTTGAAAACCCAGTTTGAGCTAAAACATGCAAGTGTACCCAGTGGATGGTACCTCTCTGAGGTGTTTACAACCTACGTGATTCACCTTGCTCATCCACCTCTGTTTTTAGTTACTCTGAGGCGCTGTGATAACTCTCGCTTGGGAGTTGCATACAATCCCAGGCCCACAGTGATTTGTAAACTTAATATAATATGGCCTCATAAAATATTCCCTGTGAATGTGATCTCTGTCACACTATGGTAATGGAGGACACATAGCTAGGTAACTTAGTCTTTCCATTGACTTCTATGGAAATTGGAGCAGATCTCTAAGTAATAATGTGATCTATTATGTTTCTATAGTTCTTCCTCTCTTTCTGTCTCTTTCTGTACTCTTGTTGTCTCACTTGTGTCAAGACTAAATGTAGACAAAATTCTTTGGGTTTAGAGAACCTGAGTGCTGCTCTAATTTATGTCATGACTACTGGGGGGCTGAAAATGCAACAGAAAATTGGCAGAATCTGTGTCATTCCAGACACTTTCCTTTTCCTCTGCTTACAGCAGGGTGAGTGGTGTAAGAGACCCTATGCTGGATCTAAGCCATGGAGTATCGCTTTACATTGGTGTGATTCTCCCTTGGCCAATGCAGCTCAAAACAACCAGATTACACGGGAGGATCTGGCTGCAGAGTTTTTTTAAATGAACTGTCTTCTAGATATTATATATGGGGTGGCAGAGAAACTGTGTTTGTAAGCTCCTGTGCCTATAATACTACGTGACAAAATCTTTCAGATGATATTTTTAGAAACATAAGCAAAACTCCTCACTGTGTTCCCCCCACCCCTTTCGTGGTTAAGATTTTTATATGCCTACTGCAGCTTCCACAAATTACTGACTCATTTTTCTCTCTTTACTAACCTCACTTTTTCAAACCAAAATCATTCTGTAATAAAGCACTTTAATAGCAGATCCCTGGCATTTTATGTTTAATGAAAGTAGATTAATTCTCTAAAGTTGGTTTGGATTTCTCAGCAGTAGGCTTTGTGAAAAGTTATTTTACAAATGTGACAGTCATAGTGAAAGAGGAATATAACTAACTCAAGACATGAACCAGGAAGTCTAAACTGTTACATAGACCTAGTGAGTTTCATTTAGCCTTTCAGATAGAAAATGTAAATTGCCTCCCATTTCCCACTTTAAACTAATAACAACGTATCTCAGCCAATGATGCCAGCCTTCCTGGGGTATGTTTGGTAAGGGGAATGCAGGAGAAACACAGACTTCATGGTTCAGGTGGTCTGCAAACTGCTTGAAAATCTCTCTACCGTGACATTTTAACTCAGATCTATACAGACTCTCATATGCCATTTTTTTCTGCTCAGTTAATAATATTGGCAGTCTTGAAATAGTGATGTAAACGTGAAGACAAGTGCACGATTAACTGATAAGTCTGGGCTTATTGGTTAATCCTGTCAACTATATGCATTCCACCTCTCACTGCTTCTGTATCAGAGGCAGCAAAGGTGGGGGGAGGCAGAAGCCGGTGTCCCCCCAATCCTACTCTGCTGCCTCTGACAGAGAGGCAGCAGTGCAAGATGGCGGGGGCAAGTGGGAATTGATATGCCCAAGGAACCAGCTCCAGAAAGCATAGTGCATTGATTTCCCTGAAGGAGTAAATGCAGCAAATTAATCTAAGGTGCAATTCATTTATGTGAATAATACTTTTATGGGCTTAACCAGTACTTTTCAGAAGTTCTAAGTGAAGAAGTGATTCGATTAAAATCACAGGATTGACCCCTTTCTTCAATCAGAAGACTCCTGAGATTCTTACGATATATTATAGTAGCTGCGGTCTCTTCACTGAGTCCTGCCTATAAACTTGAATATTCCATGAAAAAATTGCTTAGCTGTACTCATAATAATAATAATTAATTAAAAACCAGTTAAACCATGTGATGCTTCACAAAGTACAGTGTTTGTCCCAAAATGAGGTGTGTAGATGACCCTCTGATCCACACTATGGGGTAAATGATCAAAGTAAAGTATGGGTATATATACACAAAATCAAATGATTTTAGAAGGTGTTTGCCTTAAATTATAGCAAGTGTCATAGCATTCAAAAGATTAGTGGAGGAAATTAGTATAACACACATTGTATATGGTCCAAACAACATTTTGTATACTTATGTAGTAGAACTGGACAATTCTTCCCATAAAATCCTATTTCATAGAATCATAGAATACTAGACTTGAAGGGATCTTGAGAGATCATCAAGTCCAGTCCCCTGCCCTCACGGCAGGAGCAAGCACCATCTAGATCAGTGTTTCTGAAAGTGTTCCGTGGAATCACTCTCAGAAACACATTAACTGGCTGCCCTGGTTTGTTTGTTTACCGGCGCCACAGCTACGGAGCCTTGTGGTTCCCTTTGGCTCCGTTTTGTCCTTTGCAGCCAAGGGGAGCCACATGAAGCTTCCCGCAGCTCCCCTTGGCTGCAAAGGACAAAACGGAGCCAATGGGAGATGCAAGGCTCTGTGGCTGTGGCACCAGTGAATAAACAAACTGGGGCGGCCAGTTAATGTGTTTCTGAGTGATTCTGTGGCACACTTTCAGAAACACTGGTTTAGATAATCTCTGATAGATGTCTGTCTAACCCGCTCTTAAATATCTCCAGTGATGGAGATTCCACAACCTCTCCAGGCAGTCTATTCTAGTGTTTAACCACCCTGATACTTAGGAAGTTTTTCCTAATGTCCAACCTAAACCTCCCTTTGTGCAGTTTAAGCCCATTGGTTCTTGTCCTACCGTCAAAGGCCAAGGAGAACAATTTCCCCCCTCCTCCTTGTGACACCCTTTTAGATTACTTCTTCTTCGGTATAATGCAAACTTCTTCAGTTGTTTTCTCTTTAATGTCTTATTTTTAATGTTTTCAATATACAGTATTTAAATATTTTTCCTTGTTTCAGGGAATTAGTTAAATTCTTTTTATAGAGAACTGCAAGAATAGTCCCAAACAGCTTCAGTGCAGTGCAATATAGACAATGATGTTTGGGTAAGAGAAGATCTGCTTATAAGGAAATGCTTCTGCTATAAAAAAAAGTCAATTATCAACAAACCGAGGAATTTCAGAGGGCATAGTTGTGGCATCTGTGTTTGCAGATAAAGGTCTTGGTGAGTGGCATGGTTGGCCCTCCTGTTGGTTGTCCCTATGTGGGTCAGGTTTTGGGCCCTTGAGCAGATCCAGTAACAGTGTTCTGTTTGTTTGTATCTTTGTTAGGAGTGTGTGGTGTGGACTTTGGGTCTTTGATCAGACCTTCCGTTTGAAGTCTCTGAATGACTGACCCTTCAATGATAATGATAGAGTTGTTTCTGGATTTGGCACCAGTGTGACCATTATTGGAATACTGTGTCCAGTTCTGGTGTCCACAGTTTGAAAGGGATGTTGACAAATTGGGAGGGTTATGTAAAGAGCCACAAATAAAAGATTGGAAAACATGCTTGATAGCAATAGACTCAAGGGATTCAATCTGTTTAGCTTATCAGAAAAGGTAAAGGAGTGACTTGATCACAATCAAGAATAAGAACCTGTATGTTGAACAGAAATATGATTGTAGAGGGCTCTTCAATCTAGCAAAGTAACAACATGATCCAATGACAAGAAGTTGAAGCTAGACAAATTCAGACTCAAAATAAGTGATATGCCCTAGTTCAGACACGTCAAACTCGAAGCCTACTGAGGGCCACACAAACACCTAGCTGTCAGGCAGAAGGCACTGATACCGGACACCTGGCAAAGAAGATGTACTTTGTCGGAAAGTCGTAGTTATTTATTATTATAGATTATGTTTCAGGTATATTTTATAATATTACAATAATTTTATGTGTAAAATCATTATTTGCTCATATTAAATAATTTTTAAATTAATTTTACATAATTTTTAATTTAAATATACATTTAAGGTACTTTTAAATTTTGTATATGATACATAACTTGTTTTTATTTCAACAAAACAAGTATAGACCATGGTTAATCAAATAGAACAGGCTTCTGTGAAAATTTCAGTTACTTTGTAAGTTTGAGATTTTGCATAAAATTTTGAGATTTTGAGATTATTGAGATTTTGAGATTATTCATGCAAATGCAAAAAATTGACATATTTATTGATATAAAATTAATATACATTTTGTCATTTTATTTGGGAATAAATAAATACAAAATAAAATATTAACAAAATAACCCCTTCCTCTCCCCCATACCCCTGTTTTAACCGAATCCCCCTTCACTCCCCCAGAGCCAGCCCCCCCCCAACCTAATGCCTCCCCTTTCCCCCAGAGCCAGGCTCTCCCAGACCACCCCCCCCCCCACCCACACACCTAATACCTGGGTCCTGGAGTCGACATTGCCGCTTGAGGTGCTGGGGCGGCGTGAGCACAGTGGCCAGCTGTGAGCGCCTGCTGGAGCACCCAGCGCAAAGCGCTCAGCCAGACGTAAGTGCGTGTGCAGAGCAGCCCGGCTGGCCATGAGCAGTTGCTGTGGCGCAGAGCGGCCCGGCCGGCTGTGAGCAGGCACTCGGCCATGTGCTCTGAGCAGCCAGCGGGCCGAACTTCATTCTTTTATAAAAATGTTCTGGCGGGCCACAAAAAATTTCGATCGGGCTGCATGCGGCCCTCCAAATGCCAGTTTGCCATGCCTGCCCTAGTTCAACCAATATAATTGGACTTACTGAAGGAATTAATTCAGAGAAGTTCTCTGGCCTATGTTATGGTGGAGTTCAGACAAGATGATGACAATATATATGAACCTATATTTACACCTGAAGGCCCTTTTAGATTTCCACAGTGGCTTAAATCAGATTTATCATAAGTGAGAATCAGGCGTTATGCTTGTTATATGTTGAAACTTTGTTGTCCAGTGTTCTGTGGTCCAGCATGATTTTAATTAGCCAGATGACTGCTTATCATGGGTGTGGCAAAGTTTCCTGCAGTCCCATAAAATTTGTTTAAGCCACCTGTCCTGGATCTCAGTGTTCTGTGCTGTTATTTAGCTTTAATTTATCCATAAATGTCTTCTAAGAGTCCAGTAAGCAGTGTAAGTGTGTGTAAGTAATGTTGCTAGACAATCTTGACATCCCATGGTCCGGAAAATTCTCTGGTTCAGTACCAGTTAGGTCTTGAGGATGCTAAACTAGAGAATTTCAACCTGTAATACTTCTGTTACATAGAGATCAGTTATGTTATGAAGTCTCCTTGATTATCTTCCTTGTCATACAGTTTAATTTCATATGTGATAATATTATGAAAACAGGCTGAGGAAAGGCTGCCTTTGGTTCCCAATAGTGGATTAAATTCCAATATTTGATGCGTAATTTCCTTTGCTGAAGGGGCCAGACTCTAGATTAACTTTCAGAAGTAACTTTGGAAACTTTCAGGCATAGCTCCAAGAAAAAGAAGTATAAGTTGAGGAACTAACATAATATTTTTAACACCACAACCTGCATATTTCTGTAGGCAAACACAGCCTATTGCCAAAAACAACACTGATCTAGTCCTTCATCCAATCAACAAATGCCATTGTTTAGAAGATATAACTTTTCTTGGTTAAAGTTCAAAGCTAAACTCCAAGGATTTGCAAAACTACATAAAAAAAAAGAAAGGATTTAGGTTTCCAAAAAACCCTGGCTTGCTTTCAGTCTCAGTGGGTACTGTAAATCATTAGAAAATGTGTCTGAATACTTCCTATAGAAACTGTGTAGAACAAACTGCATTTATGTCCCAAAAAGCTGCTAAAACTTTCATCATTGGATTCTTTTTGAATCTAAGGAAAGAGAGTTGCATGTAGGATTAAATGACATTTGCTGGATCTATAAGATACTGATAAATGTCTGCTGTTCCACTCCAGCAGAATAATTCATTGTTGGATATAGAAGTCTATGATCTTGGATATCTATATTGTAATTGTAAATCCATGGATTCATTTCAGAACCATGATATTTATATTAGCTTTTCCTGTACAGTGTGTGTCCACAGTATCAGATCAGCTGCTGCATTGTCTGTGTCATGATTACAGTACACAACCAAAAGTAGACAAACCTACAAAATTAAACACAGAGATGCTGATGGTTTTATTCACTTAAAGGATATAAAGAATCTTCCCATTTCAAACCAAGCATTGGTTCTGTATCCAGCCTCCATTTAGATCAGTGTCAGCTGCTAAACAAGCTCTGGACCTTACATCAGCATTTAGGCTGCATGGCAAAGTGCCAATGCATTTATTAATTCTCTGGGGCATTATTAGGGGCTTAAGGGGAACTGGTGCTAAAATCAGTTTTGAATGATATTCTATATTCCTAACAGCATTAAGATAAAGTCTCTTTAGAAAACAGACATTTCCATTGCCCTGCCTTGGAAAAGCATTAAATAGTTACAATGCTTCTTGCCCACCTATTTGTGCTCAAATGGGATTATTTTATATTGCCTATTCAACTGCTGGAAATGAGAGGTACCATAGAATCATAGAATACTAGGACTGGAAGGAACCTCGAGAGGTCATCGACTCCAGTCCCCTGCCCTCATGGCAGGACCCAGTACTGTCTAGACCATCCCTGATAGACATTTATCTAACCTACTCCTAAATATCTCCAGAGATGGAGATTCCACAACCTCCCTAGGCAATTTATTCCAGTGTTTAACCACTCTGACAGTTAGGAACTTTTTCCTAATGTCCAACCTAATGCCAGGAAGTTCAATTTATAACTGATATATGGGATTCCTCATTTAAAAACACCAGCTTTGTTGCTGTTCTAGGATTTGGGATTTTGCATTGCCAACTTGAGGATGAAGTGGCTGGAATCAGCCACCATTTGCAATGTTAATACCAGACACCAGCCCACATACAAATTTGATGAAGACTCTCTCTATTCCTAGTTGTATTGAGTTGGCATAGTATTTCCATTCACCCTACAGTCTCCTGTTCCAAAGGCCCAAGACAGTTCTTATAGAATTGCAGCACTTTTTCTCTGTTTGTGTGTATATGTGCACCCACATGTGGCCAAGGGGTAGGGGATTCCATCTAGTCCAGCTAGAGAATAAAAAATGAGATTACCCCTAAACAATGTATCCCTATATCTATGTGGCTGCTTGGGTCAAAATGAAACACTGCATGATGTGACCTATAGTTTCTAAGGGGGATGCACAGTCTGATTACAGATATTCAAATCTAGTTTATTTTCAGTAAAGTAGATGTGGCCCTTCCTGTGCCAAAATGCGAGCACTACTTCTTTAGATTTACTCCTAAATTCAACCAGGTCCATTACAGTCCTTTAAAGTTTTCTTCCTTAAAATATACTTAACTAACCTACAGTCTTAGTAACCAGGATGCAAATATGAAAAATCTAATGTATTACTGAATGGGAATACAATGCAAAGTGTGAAAGAGTGTTGCCTTTTAAAAATATGTTAGAGTCTCAAGGGCCTATTTTAAATGGAAAAATGAGAAATTGTGCTGTTTACTGCTAAACATACACAGAAAATAGCTCTTCGTTTTTCCATAAATTGTGTGTAATTGTAGTCACACAGTAGAGTGGATTTTAACTTTTGGGTTTTAATAGTTCCAGCATGGAATCTGTGAGGCCTACATTTCATGATGTTATTTTTATTATTTGTACAACAGAGAACTGATTTCCCTGTACGTTAGTCTCCAATCCCTTTCTACCTAAAATCCATCATTTTAGAGTTAAAGGACAATTTCAGTAGCGTAGCCCTGTTAATGAGTGCTTTAATGTGAGTGGACATAGAGTAATATGCTCCTATTACTTACTGTGGATTATCTTTCCTTTGTCAGAGGTGACTTGTATTTTATTCTCCATAAAACCAGAGGAAGGGCTGCTTAGTGTTTGTAGTCCCTCCTCCTCTATGCCAGTTCTACTCTGGGTGTTAGCATTTTCAAAAGGGATGGGGCCTATTGACCCAACCTCCTCCACTCCAACTAGTAGAGACATGTCCTTACGCGGCTGTGAGCTCCTTGTCTAGCTATCAAGTGGAGCACATGGAGTAACTTCTAAAGGGATGGTGTGGCAGGTAGGGATGTGAACGGGTAACAGATTAACTTACTGGGTGATACTTACCAGGTAACAATTAACCGGTCCCTGGGAGCAGCTCCCCGCTCATGGCCTGCCACAGTGCAGGGCTGCCGGCTTCTAGCCCCAGCATGGGGCTGGGAGCTAGCGGCAGACCTCGCCCGTGGCCAGGAGCCAGTGGCAGACCCAGACCCATTCCTGATGGATGTCTGTCTAACCAGCTTTTAAATATCTCCAGTGATGGAGATTCCACAACCTCTCTATGTAATTTATTCCAGTGCTTAACCACCCTGGCAGTTAGGAAGTATTTCCCAACGTCCAACCTAAACCTCCTTTGCTGCAATTTAAGCCCATTACATCTTGTCCTTTCATCAGAGGTTAAGGAGAATAATTTTTCTTCCTCCTCCGTATAACACCCTTTTAGGTGTTCAAAAGCTGCTATCAATATCCCCTCTCTGTCTTCTCTTTTCCAAACTAAACAAACCCAATTCTTTCAGTCTTTCCTCATAGGTCCTGTTTTCTAGACCTTTAATCATTTTTGTTGCTATTCTCTGGACCTTCTCCAATTTCTCCACTGTAGTAAGTTGAGGGTCAGTAACATGGAGTAAATAGGCCCAAATAGAGGCCTGTAACATGAAAACAGCAACAGGCCTGCAATCTAGTGAGCAAGACTTTGGTTCAGTAACACAGGACCCAAGAAAGAGGCCCTACTGATAACTGTGTAATTGTGTAAGTTAGGTAGAGCATGGAAGGACACAGGGAGGCACTGGGTACAAACTGTAAGCCAAAGGGGAGTAATGGAACATCTTAATAAGAAATGTCTTGCTACAAAGACTCCCTAAAAACTAATGCACATACCGACCTAGGTTCAGGACCAGGTCGAGACTGACAGCATGAAAGATAGTAAGTAAGCCCCCCTTCCATAAGGTGAGGGGTGGTAACTAGGCAACAGAGGGTGGTAACCTGGTACGTAAAGAAATGATGTAAATTGTTTGTACCTGTCTATAAAAGGACACCGCAGAAGGTGCTCTCTGGCCGACCTTGGGGGGGGGCGCACTAGGCGCCTGAACGGCAGGTGTCATTGCCTGAACTTACAGAATGCACAGTAGCTTAACTTTGACTAACTGCTGTTAATATCTGTTATACGGCAATAGGCCTGCCTGGTGTTGGTACCTTGTCAATGCGGGCCATAGTGCCCAGTGGTGTAACATTGTACTGATCTCTGTTACCAACTGGTAGAGCTTCGCATTTGACAATAAACCTGCTCGATTGATTTCAAACCTTGCCTGCATCTGTCGTTTCCGGGGCCTCTCAAAGATCTCCTGTGTTGACCCAAGTGCACGGGGTCTAACACTCTAGATAAAGGGAGTACCGATTGTTACATACGCAGCCGAAAGTTTATCATCACTGACGGAGTAGAGGTCCTTTCAGGAGCGCGCCAGGATGACCCTGACCAGACGACGCTGACACTGACAGTTCAGACCACTGAAGGTACCGAGGTACAAGACACCGAGGTACGACATCCACATCTTTCCTGAAATGTAGTGCCCAGAACTCCCTGATTATAATGGTTCTATGAATTGTTTTACTTTTGTGTATACATTATAACACTCCTGTTTTTCAGTACTGATCCCTGTACAGACACCTATTTACCTCTCTCCATTCTGAAAACTGACCATTTATTCCTACCCTTTGTTTCCTATCTTTTAACCAGTTACTGATCCATGAGAGGGCCTTCCCTCTTATCTTAAAACAGCTTATATTTCTCAAGAGCCTTTGATGAAGAACATTGTCAAAGGCTTTCTGAAAATGTAAGTACACTGTATCCATTGGATCCCCCTTGTCAACATGCTTGTTGATTCCCTCAAAGAATTCTAGCAGACTAGTGGGGTGTGATTTCCCTTTACAAAAACTATGTGGACTCTTCCCCCAGCAAGTTATGTTCAACTATGTCTGACAATTCTGTTTTTTCCTGCAGTTTCAACCAGCTTGCCTGGTACTGAAGTCAGGGTTACCAGCTTCTAGTTGCTGGGATAATCTCTGGAGCCCTTGTTAAAAATTGGCATCAGGATAGCTATCCTCCAGTCATTTTGCACAGAAACTGACTTAAACCAACTTAATTCTGCAATTTCACATTTGAGTTCCTTCAGAACTCTTGGATGGATACCATCTGGTCCTGGTGATTTATTACTGTTCAGTTTATTATTTTGTTCTATAATCTCCTTTATTGTCACCTCAATTTGGGACAGTTTCTCAGATTTGTCAGCTAAAAAGAAAGGCTCAGGTTTGGGAATCTTCCTCACATCCATAGTTGTGAAAATTGATGCAAAGAGTTCATTAAGTTTATCTTAATGGCCTTATCATCCTTGAGTGCTCCTTCAGCATTTCTATTGTCCAGTGGCCCCACTGATTGTTTTCCAGGCTTCCTGCTTCTGATGTACTTAAAATAATTGCTACAGGTTGCACCTTTATAAACTGGGAGTCTGTGCTCCAACAACATCCATGGTCCTTAGGGACCATGGATATTCTAGGATCAGAGTCCCAATGTACTGCGGGAGGTAGTGGGGACTGGGAGGCTGGCCCGTTGTGAGGGAGGGACCAGGAGACCGACCCCACGAGAGTGGGAGCAGGAGCCTGGCATGATGAGGGTGGGCGGGGGGTGGGAGAAAGGCATGCAGCTCAACTGGGCTAAGGGAAGGGCCTGGGAGCAGGTGCACAGAATAGTTGGGCTGTGGGGTGGGGGAGCCATGTGGCTCTGCTGGGCTGTAGTGGGGGGAGCCACGTGACTCTGCTGGGCTGTAGTGGGGGGAGCCATGTGGCTCAGCTGGGCTGGTGGAGGTGAGAAGGGAAAGCATGAAGCCCTGTGGAAGCCCTGCGCAAGACCCTGCTGAGATTCCTGACATAGCTTTTGGGGCAGCAGGACAGGGGGTGGGGCCAACAGCAGGGGGGCCAGAAATGACTTCTTCTGGCTTAGCAAAATCCCTCATCTGGGACCAGTCAGATCCCAAGGGTGCTGTATCAGGAAGGTCCCAACCTGTATTATTTTTTGAGACTTCGGCTGTTCTTCAAATTCTTTTTGGCCTTCCGAATGATATTTTTACACTTTCCTTGCCAGAATTTATTCTCTTTTTTATTTTCCTCACTCGGATTTCACTTACACTTTTTAAAGTATGCCTTTTTGCCTCTGACTGTTTCTTTAACACTGTTGGTTAGCCGTGGTTGCACTTTTTGGGTAATACTGCAGGCAGCGAGTCAACATTAATTTGTTATAATTTTATTACAGATGTAGGACAACCGGCCATGCAGATGATGGTGAGGATCTGTAGGCACAGTATTGTCTTTTGGGCGCATAAGCATGTGTCCAGGTTGCCCAAGGGTTCAGAGCTACTCTTTGGTGATGAAGCGGTACTCAGCTGGCATGCAAGAAGCACCCTTGCCTCCAAAATAAGCTACGCAATTTGCATTACGCAAATTGTGTAGCTTAGTTCGAGGTAATTTTGAAATGAAGTGCTAGTCCAACAAGTCCCTTAATCCTTGTGGAATGAGAGTTACAGGGACGCCAGAATAGCATGCCTATTATTTCGAAATATATTTCAAAATAACGGACATGTTTAAAGACACAGAATTGCTATTTTGGGATACTTCTGGTATCCCAAAACAGCCCCACTGTCTAGACATAGCCTTTTGGTTCTCTTGCTATGTGTTTTTAAATTTGGGGAGAGACTTTACTTGTAATTTTTACTTTCCAGATTAATCTATGCCTGCATCATTTTAACCATATTTGTCATAACTAGGAATCCTGTTACATCAAATATCGATGACACAATAGGATGTATGTCAAAGCTTCGTGTCTTTTTTCAAAAACTGATTCATAGGCTTACAGACTTTATGGCCAGAAGGGACCATTGTGATATTCTAGTCTGACCTCCTGCACATCGCAGGACACAGAACATCACCCATCCATCCCATAATAGACCCCTAAACTTTGGCTGAGTTACTGAAGTTCTCAAATCATGTTTTGAAGACTTCAGCGTTACAGAGAATGCACCATTTATTTTAGTTTAAAGTGCAAGCGACCCATGCCTCATGCTGCAGAGGAAAGAAAAAAACAGGTTCTTCTTCTCATATGGGAATTTGAGTGAGTAAACTTCACTGTGTGATACAAATTTAAAACTTAGGCAGCACGGGAGGCTCATACAAAGAACGAGTTCATCAAAATCATGAGATGAAAAAACGAGACCAATAGATTTTTAGACCCTGATTAAGCACAACATATAAACATATGCTTAGCTGATAGGCTAACTCAGCCATTCAGCATCTTAAAGATGCTTGTGTGGTTTGCTGGATTATGGTTTTAGTGCAAACTTTAATTCTCTAATAGAATCATAAGATTTCATTCCTGCCTGCTCTATGTAGAGCTTGGAAATTTTCTTGTAAATATGGTAGAGCTTATTGAAAATCCAGTGACCAAAATTGTTCTTGTTACTGGCCCTTTAAAATGAGGAGACTTGAGGTTATTTTGAGGATAAAATATACTATGAATTCTGATGTTTTAAAACTGTATCTCAGT
This sequence comes from Pelochelys cantorii, assembly GCA_032595735.1. Taxonomy (NCBI): domain Eukaryota; kingdom Metazoa; phylum Chordata; order Testudines; family Trionychidae; genus Pelochelys; species Pelochelys cantorii. The sequence goes on from CM064331.1 coordinate 35,378,680, forward strand.
GATTTTGACTTTTCTGAATGGACACAGTGTTCTTTCTGAAAATGTGACAAAATCAGTCCTGTGTATCATTGTTTAACTAAATAGCCACATAGCTATACTGGCAATAGCAAATAAAAAACAAAATAAAACAAGTAGGGCTGAATCATAGCAGATACTCTGTTGTATATGACATCTCCCCACTCTTCCCAAGCAGTCAAAATATCCTATCCCACTGTTTGGGAAGAGGAAGAAAGAAGGCCCTGAAATAGACTCTGCACTCCCTTCATGATGGAGGACTTTGATCCACGTAGGATATGGAAAAATGGGAGGAATGGATTTGTTGAGGGCGCTACACATGCCATGGACAGAAGGTCTGAGACTGTGCACAGCATTTATCTGTGAAACAAAAGTCAAGCCTCTTATGGTGAAGGGCACAATGGACAGATCTGTATCTTTAGCCTCATACCCCTCAGTAGCACCACCCTGTTGCACATTGCTCACTGCTTGTTGGAGCTGAGGATTCTATTCCTTCAGTATGATCCCTTTTGTCTACATTTTGCAGACCACAAGAGCCATTTTCACAGAGCTACACACTTGAAGGCTAGGAGAGACGATTATGATGCTTTAGTCTGACCTACTGCATGACTCAGGCCTTAGAATTTCACCCAGTAATTTCTGTACTGAACCCAATAACTTGTGGTTAAACTACAGCATCTCTATTAGAAAGACATCCAAACTTGATTTAAAGACTTCAAGTGACAGAGAATCCTCTACGTGGCCTACTCGCTAATTTCCAGAATTTGGATTTCAAGTACAAAGAAGAACATGGTAAAAATTTTCAAGGAAACAGAATGATGTCTGTCTTTGCATCTCATGCATGTTAAGGAATATTGTCAAACTGACCAGACATAGAAATTAGAAACATTTACTCATCTATTCTTGTTAATGTAGGACAGTTCCCTATTGAATATTTCCAAACATGTTGTCTAATCTTGTTCTACATGACCCAAACAATTGGTCTTTTACTGCTTTATTTCTGCAACTATTCCACTAATAGACCGTACTATCAAGGACTGTTTTTTCCTGATTTACAACCTATATTTTTCTTTTACTGAGTTTGATGCCATTCCTACTTCTGTATTATTGGGCCAAGAGGAAAGATATCTCTGTTACCTTTCAGTTACTTGTCAATGTAACACATGGATTTTCACTTATTAAGAATTTGTCCCACTATCTACAAACTTCAAACCAAGCATGGTAATGTAAGTCAGGAAAATGGGGGGGGAGGTGTCCTATAATGAAATACTCCAGTCTGAATCCCACTGTACTGGCCACTTTACAGTTACATAGCAACATATGATCCCTGCAGCAAGGATCTCTGGGCTGCATGCTACTGTGCCATAATGATGGATGACCCAGAAGGAACTCTGAGATTAAGTCACTTGCTCAGTTTTACAGAATCAGTGCCTAAAGTGGAAATGGAATCCCTGTTCTGAGTCCCATACTCCATAAACTACTAGATTATGCTGCAGACCCGCACACATGATCCCCCAAGTCAGTGTGCGGAGGCTCCACGGCTGCCTTCCTGGTGGTCCGTGACTCAAGTTCAGCTCCCCTCCTTCCCCTCCGCAGCGGAGAGCCTGCGCTGGCACTGCAGCCTCACCCTCCTGCCTCCCTTCCGCATGGTTGGAGCACCAGTGCCGGCTTACTGCTGGGGGCAGAGAGAGAAAGCCCTGGGCCTCATTGTGTGATCTGGCTCGTGGGGAAGAAGTGCTCCCCCAGCCGGGGAAGGGAGGAAGGGGAGGAGGAGTGCTTCATCTCTGCAAGCCAGATTGCACAGCGAGGCTCAGGGCCTTCTCTCCCCCGCTACCCCACAGGAAGCCAGTCTGGCACTCCAACGGAATCCGGCCAATGGGAGCAGTGGGAGGCAGTGCCTGGCACCAGTGCGGGATGCTAAGGCAAGTAAGTGCCCCCATCCCCTCATGCCCAGACTCTGGTACTCCCAGCTCCCTCACACACAACCACCCTGCTGAGACCCCGCACCTTCAGCCTGCTCCTGAACCCATCCTCCCTTGCTCCTCCATCCTTCCCCCTGGCCAGACACCTACCCCCAGCCTGCTCCTGAACCCACTCTTGCTCCTGCTCCCTCCCTCCTGGCCACACACTGCATCTTCCATGGCACCTGCACCCTCCTCACTGGCCAGACACCCTACCCCCGGCCCACACCTACATCCACCCTTGCGCCTGCACTCTTCCTCCTGGACACACATTGTACCTTCCTTTGCTCTTGCCCCCTCCCCTTGGCCAGACACCCTACTCCCAGACTGCTCCTGCACCCTTCCTCCCATCCAGGCCTCGTACTCTTATCCCATCCTGCACTCCAGATCCTGCATCCTCATTCTGCTCACTGGCAGTCCCATCCCACAGACTGAAACCCCCATTTTTGTCCCAACCCCAGAGCCTTGGGGGGTGTCCATAAAATCCACTAACCCTGGAGCCCCAGAAGAACAAATCTGGCCTATGGGGAGCCCTGAACCTCAGTGGGGCTGGAGCACCAGAGGAGTGAAGTGTCTCATTTGGGCGCCACATCAGTGAGGGGTTTTGGAGGGCTCTTTTTTTTTTTTTGCTTCTCGTGTTGTTCCCCAACTGATTTTTCTGTGGGTCAGTGGCCCCTCAACCCACACCCCTGCCATAAATAAAGAAAACATGGGAACCTTTTGTGTTGTTATTATAAATTAATATTTTACTTTATTTAAAATGAAGTTTGAGAAACTAATATGAGAAATTTAAAGCACTTAGTCTGTTTAATCATTTAAATTAGTATTTCCTTTCTTACTGGTTAAATTATTAAACCATTCTCCCGAGCTGCAGCACTAGCAAAATGGCTTGGACATAATTATGTAATTAATGGTGAGTTTCCATTAGCAATTGATGGTTCGTGGAGAGGTTTGCATTGAGCCAGGTGGACCACAGGCCAAAAAGTTTGAGAAACACTGTGTTAGGGGGAGGGGAGAACTCTGTGTTTTGGGGGGATGAGTGGGCGGGGTTGGTGGTAGCCCGGCAGGGCCGGGGGAACGGAGCCTCCTACCCACGAGGAGCAGCCCAAGCCCGGGCCCAGAAGCCCTGCCCATACTCACCCGGTGCTGGCTTAGCCGAGCAAGTAGAACAGCAGCAGGCAGAAGTGGCCATGGGAGCAGGGGGCCATGGCAGCTGCACTGCCCATCACGATCCCAAAAGGTAATTTCTGTAAAACCTTTATTACTGTATAAATGTTTAGTATATTATAACAAAATCATTTTACTGATCATTGTTTCCACTCCACTATTTTCATTAACCTCTCATGCACACTCCTTGCATGACTATTTTGAGCTCCTTTATATTTAAAAAAATTGTGGTCCACATTTACACAAAAAGCACCCTCCACAGAAATTCCTACATACAGGCCTGTGCTGCCAGCCATCACTGATAATAAAATAATATTTTGCATATGGGGCAAAAATTCCCTTCTCGCTGACGTTGGTGTAAATCTGGAAGCTGTAGAAGTCAATGCAGTTGCTTTGGAGTGACAGAGCAGAATTTAAGCTATATAGAACTTTTCATTAGTCTCAAAGCACTTTATAAGAAAATGCAATGACTACATGGCAGAACCAGTGACAGAATTCTTCTCTCTTTCGGTCCCATGATCTTGCAGGGCCCAGTTCTGCTCAGTTACATGTCCGAAGTGCCCAAGCGCAAATGAGAACAGAATCTGAAATCTATTTGTAGTTCTGACATGCTGAATATCCACATATTTGAAGATGCCTTCCATTAAGGCTCTATCTGAGATAAAGTACAGACAGGCCTGCTGAAGGGGGGTGGAGGAGAAGAAATGGGCAATGGCATATTCTGTTTCTGGAATTTATACCGTGTTCTACCCTGGGGGCTGGTCATTCAAAAGGGCAGTGCTCAGGGCTGCCTGGGGTAGGCACAGCATGCTCAAGGCAACACTGAGGTTGCCTGGAGGAAGTTAGCCCCTTCCCCACGCCTTCTGCCTGAAGCCCCACCCTTTCTGGAGCATGGAGCTGTTCCTCCTCTTCCCGCCCCCTGCCCCCCACTTTGCCCAGGGGCTTAGCAAGTCTGTTGGCCCACTGTGTATAGAAGGCTGAAAAGATGTACAATGTGTGGAAGTCACATAGGTAACACAAATACTGTGCTGTTGCGGATGCAGAGGACACTTTCTAAAGGAATTTTGGACCTATCTATGGAAAAAAGAAAAGAGCCTGTTTTAAAAAAAAGTAATTCAGTAGGTCTAACTTTGCAGTCTGTTAGGCCTTTGTAGTCCCTGATGAGGTCAATGGAGTTGTAAATAACATAATTTCTATATAAACTTGAAAACACGACACCTTCACATTAGGTAGTGAAGAGTGCTATATGAATAACAGGATGTTTCCTCTGAGGCAGGAAACTATTTTAGAAAACTGTCAAAGCCCACTGCGCAAAAATATTGTAATTACAAAATAGTGATGGTTTGCTCTTTATTTTCTGGGGGTCTGGCATACCATACTGACTACAGAGACTTCCTGTTTTTGAACTCCAGAAAGCCCAAGAATCAAAGATGCTAAAAATATATTGGGTTTTTTTAAATGCAAGATGTAAGAAAGACAAAGCAGCACTAACAAATGAATACTGGATATGAGGGCCAAATGTTAGCTTTGCAAAATTTGGTATTTTTAGAACTACACTTGGGCTGCCTGGCATAGTATCAAGACACAGAGTAATCTTTAACTCAGACAGGTACCAGTGGGAACTTTCTTTCTTTCTCAACACAATTCTATATTGTTCAGCTATATAAGCACAAGAAGTTTAAGAATCAGGAAGCTGTGGATTTTTATTTTTTTGATTATAGATTGATTGGGTACTTATTGATGTAGCTGTGAGGCACTTGATTACAAGTTTAAAAATCAAATATGGCACTGAACTATCCCCCAATTAATAGTATTAAAAATTACTGTGCTGCTTCCAGAAATGTATATAACCATGTTACTATTTTGCCCTTCTGAGAGGGCCAGTATCTAAGGGTATGTCTACACTAGTTCATTAGTTCGAGCTAGGTAGGCAAATGAGGGCAACCAGAATTGCAAATGAAGCCCGGGATTTAAATAGCCCGGGCTTCATTTGCATGTTCCTGGGCGCTGCCATTTTTAAATCCCCCTTAGTCCGAACTCCATGCCCGCAGCTACACGCGGCACGGAGTAGGCAGTTCGAATTAGAGGTAGAACGAGGAGTAACGGTAGTCCAAATTAGGATCTCTAATTCGAACTACTTACTCCGTGCTGCGTGTAGCCGCGGGCATGGAGTTCGGACTAAGGGGGATTTTAAAATGGCGGCGCCCGGGAACATGCAAATGAAGCCCGGGATATTTAAATCCCGGGCTTCATTTGCAACTCCGGTTGCCCTCATTTGCCTACCTAGCTCGAACTAACGAGCTAGTGTAGACGTACCCTTAGTGACTGAAGAGAAAGTTCACCAGAGGCCCAAGTTAAGCAGCAAATTCTCTGAGTTTCCAGTTTATTCAGCTGAGAGAGCACAAACCAGCAAAGTCTCTGTCTACATTCCCTTCATGTAACTATCTATAAACTCCAAACATAAAAAGGTACCTCAGATGTCTTTGGAGCTCTATGCCCTGTCTTCTGGTCAGAAAACCTCTGCCTCTCCATCTATAGAAGGAGCCTTTAGCTGCACCTGACTGCTACATCCCAGGGAGATGCCCTCAGCTGGGACTCTGAATCTCCTGTTGGGATTTTGCTCAAGGCCTATGCTGCTCTTTGGCTTGATGGGCCTATTCCTAAAAGAGCCATTAGTACAGACTGTATAAGAAGACTATAAAGCCTGAGTTTGTATATCAGTCAGGAATAAACACAAACAGCCCAAATCAAACAAATAATATATCTTACTTCCTATCATGAATTTGCTTCTCTCCATGGCCTTTCAGAGCCAAAGAGCAGGGAGCTCAACTATGAAAGCCCTGACACCAAACCTATTGATTCTAATCCCAGGAAGTGGAATTGAAACATGCCCAGCTGATCTTAATTGTCATTGTGGGGTAGAGATTGAGATGTTGTATCTCAGATAATTCTGTCTCGGCACATGCACTAACACCAGTATTTGGAATTGATACAAAGAGACATGATATGGCCAAACTCAGACTATGCAAGGAGAGGGGACATCCTAGTCCAGGGCTACTCAACACGTGGCCCGTGGGCCACATGCAGCCTGTGGCCCGTTTGTTTGCGGCTCGCGGTGCAGCTTGGGTTTCTGCAGGGCTCAACACGCAGCCCGCGATTGGGATCCAAAACAAAAAAGTAGTCAACATAATGGTCTTCTGTTGATATGCGTTTTAGTAGTTAAATTCCTGGACTGTCATTGTTCATTAAAAGTGCTGTCATATGGGTGGAAATCAGGTAAATATTGCATTATATTAATATCACCAGAACTGACTTAAGTGGTCCTGCATGTTGTGTAGTCTTGCCTTAGCCTTTGTATTCATGCCCATGGGTGTGAAATAAGCTATTTGCATTTATTTGCATGTATATTTGCATGTATTCGCAACCACACTTAGGTTGCGGCCCTCGGCATGTGCTGTGAGTATCACTGTGGCTCCAAGAGCTTCCAAAGTAGCCCTGTCCTAGTCTCATTGAAGTCAATGAGAGTTTTGCCACTGACTTCAGTGGGGACAGGATTTTACCTGAGGTGAAAAGCTGTTTATTTCAGTGAAGAAGTGTCCAACTAAATCAGACCTGATTTTTACTAAAGAGCAGAGCATTATCTAAATAATGACCAGATCTATGGTTCTCAACCTGATTATCAAAGTGTTATTTAGGCTGAAGGTTGAGAACCACAGTGCCCCCCATCTAACCCTTCCACAAACCCTATGCCCAGCACCATCTGCCCAGAGACCTCTCCACAGAGGGGGCCAGGATTAGCATGCCAGGTGTGGGACACATGGCAAGGACCCCAACTCTGGACCCACTGCATGGGGACCACTGACCCCAGACCCTACCATTTAGGGACAGGAGGCAGCCAAACCCTAACCCTGGGAAAGATGATCTACAGCCAACAGCAACTGTAAGCATCCATTTCTGTGGACGCACGGGTAATAAAAGTGCCAGGGGCCCACCTGGGGCTAACACTGATGAGCAATGTCAGGCCTGTGGGCTGTTTATTGCCCACCTTTGTTCTAGTCCATTTACCCAGTATCTTATCGCTGAAAAAAGACAAAACCAGATTCTTTGGTGGGATTGTCATTAATTTTATACTGTTATAACATTAGAAGGAATTTTTTCCCAACTCCAAACCTACCAGGCAATCATCGTCTTATTTCCTAAGCACATTTGGTAATCCTGTGATCTTATCTGGCTAGAGCAACTACAGATTCAAATGCAAAGAATTTCAGAATCTAACATCCCTCACTTTAGTGAACCAAACTCTGTCCCTTTGATACTATTGATGAATGTGGGGATAGAGCGCAGGGAGGGAATGGGGCAGTAGGAGGGGAGTATGTGTGGAGCAGAGGACAGAGTGTGGGGTCTGGATGTAGGCACAGTATGAGAGAGTTCAGGACAGAGTATGGAGAGCTGCTGGGGATTAGCTCAGGTGCTGACAGGTTATGGGGCAATGGGCGGAGGAGCATGGGGATGGGTGTGGTGGCAGGAAACTTCAGAGTTGGGTGCAGTGAAGAACTCAAAGCTGGCTGCAGAGGCAGCAGGTGGGGCATGGGCTGGGTGCCAGGGGAGAGAGGTTGGTGGGTAGAAGAGATTGGGTGCTTTGGCCCTCTCCTTAGGAAAATTCTGTTTGTGTCCCCCCATCGGAGTTGTGAGTGGAAAGAAGATAAAAGATGGCTTTTCTGAGAAATATTAATTACATTGGTCCCATTTAACTCCTCTCATAGAAATACCCATAGAGGGACTATGGAAGGAGAGAGAACCTCAGATGTTCCTAATATTTCTGTGTGATAATTGAATGAGGGTAATGAGGATACTCCACCATCCAGAGCTGCCTCATTTGACATCTTTTGTATTCCTGGTTTGTAAACCCCTATGTCTTGGTGTCTCCATGGACACAGGTGACCTGCATGAGGCTATGTCTAGACTTCAGGCTTCTTTCGGAAGAAGCTTTTTTCGGAAGAGATCTTCTGAAAAAACTTCTTCCAAAAGACAGTGTCCACACTGCAAAAGTGCATTGAAAAAGCGATCTGCTTTTTCGAAAGAGAGTGTCCAGACTGAATGGACACTCTCTCACATGTAAGCTGTAATTGCTATGGATGGAATGACCACCAAGGCACTTGTGCTTTTTCCTCTTTCCTCTTCTTGGGAACTCCCTCTTTCCCATCCACACGCGCCTTTTTGCGAAAGAGCTCTTTCGCAAAAAGGCTTCTTCCTCGTAGAATGAGGATTACTAATGCCAGAAAAAGCCCTCTGTTCTTTCAGTTTGCAATTGCGTTCTTCTGCAAGAAATGTGGACGTTCCTCAAGTGTTGTTGGAAAAATGGACGTTTTTCAGACAAAACTCTGTCGTGTAGACATACCCTGAGTGCTGCCATCTGCAGCAGCTCAGATTTGATTCAATTCTCCTCTATTGACAGTTGGGTACAGGCTCAATCCATATATCCAGACACGATCTCATTCCAGCTGCACAGACACAGTATACTCCCTGGGAGCCCTAGATGCTGTAACCTCAACAATAGCACATTCTGCCATTGTCATGTTCCTCGCAGGGTAGAATTTCTTTGTCCTTCTGACAACAAGAAAAACAGAGAATAGAAGTAGTTGATTTGTCCCCCATGATATTCTCATGAATATCTTTATTCCTTTTGACTTACCTTTGCAGTCTTTGAATCCCTTCCTTTCATTTAGCTTTGATAATTCCTCTGTCCCATGGTATGTCCCTGACTATGGTAACCTCTCTGGCAGCTCACCTACAGATTTGTTTGTTGCATTGGCCAGTTTCAACAGCTAGTACCTGCACACCTAAATCTGCAGGCACTCAGCCAGAGTTTCTAAATTCACTTACAGTACGATGATTTCCCTTAGTTTCCCTACTGTCCACAATTTCAGAAAAGCTGGATTTTTAGTTTTTATGTCTGGAAAATGCCTTTTAAAATTAGAGGTCTTTAAAACGATGTGTTTTTTGTTTAGTTTTATTGCATTCTAACATAATATGGAATCTTTTATGTAAAGATTCATAATGCTTCTGACTAAACTTCTGATTCTCAAAACAGCAACAGTGTGAATTATCTTAAAAATTACTTTTCTTGTGCCCACAATGACAGAAGATAAATTCATATTTTTTTATTTTCATATTGTAGTGTGGCAGTTGCCCCCACTCTGGCATGGAACAGGTTAAAACAGGCCAGAGAGGCTGTGAAGGACCCTAGCCAATCAGGGAAGGGCTTATTGGGAACTAATCAAAAGAAGGCTTTCTGGAGCAGCCCATATATGAAAGGCTGCTCAGAAGAGTAGAGGGCAGTCTCTCTCTGGCCTGCTAGGGAGAAGGACTGGTTGCTTATGAGCACCTAAGACAGAGCAGTGCTGGGCAGGCTCAGCAGGGGTAGGGAGGGGTCTAGGATGATTGCCAGACTGGGGCCCTGATACAAAGGGCAAAGAAGGTACTGGGGCTGCAGGAAAGTGGCCATGGGAAGCAGGCAGTAAGAAGAGGTGGAAAATAGCAGCAGGTGGCTGCCACTAGAGGATCCCTGGGTTGGGGGTCAGGGTAGTGGGTGGACCTGCCCCTGCCCCCCGCATCTGCCCACTTGCCAAAGATGAGAGTGACTAAGGTTGACTGCAATTTGCCCTTGGAGGAAGGGGCTAGACTGAGGACAGCTGTGAACCACTGAGACGAGTGGGAGACTGGAAGAACCAGAAGCTGCCAGTCCTCCAGAAGGGGAGAAAGCAGGCAGAGCAGAATGCTGACCCCTGAGGAGGAGGCTGCGATCCAGCAGCGAAGTGAGTCCAACTGTGAAGATGGTTGCATTGAGCTAGATGGTGCCCTGCTGAGTGAGCTCATTCCCAGAGCAACCAGCAGGAGGTGCTGCAGCAGTGAATTTGTGCCCTCTTACAGTGCAGAAACTGACATTGCAACAGACTTCTATGGGAAGTAATTTGTCATAGCCCCATTTCTACTGTAGCGTTACAGCTGCTCTATTTGCTTGATGAGCATTCTGTCTTAGGGAACACTGATATTAATGTCTGTGACTGAGATTTTGCACCTATTGCACTTTCTGGGACAGAGTAAATGTGGTTCTCAGAGTGTGAGTCATCTTTGAGAACCTTAGATCTCAGTTCAGCAAGACGCTTAAGCATATGCATATTCTGAGCTTTGAAGTGAACTTAAGTATTTAAGTGAGTCAGGGCTTTAACTCTGTACTGGATTTCCAGCATTTGAGGTTTTATGTAACTCCAAACTCTTGGAATGTAATATGTACTCAGACAACTTGTAAGTGTCTACAACTTTGCTGTAATAATTTGTTTGTGAGTGACAGAATAGATAAAGTCTGTGCTGCATCCAAGGTCTTGATCACTTGATACAATTTGGTTTGGATTCTGGCCTCGTGCTATCACTTCAGTTTCAGCTGTATAAAACAGTGGTAATGCCAATGGAGGATAGCCCCTGCCAGCAGGCCCACTGATGTGGGGAGACAAAGAGGACAATTGCCTTGGGGTCTGATAGTTCTTTAGGGCCTGGACGGCATTGTTACTAGTATGGCCACCAGAGCCTTGGCCTCCTTTGAATTGCTACCAGAGCTGTACGCCGCTGCTCCACGTGGGCCTGAAGGTGAGGGAGGGCTAGCTGCTGTGGCCCCACCCCTTCTTCCCTAGGCTCTGTCCCTTCTGAGCATGCAGAGCTGCCCCCCAACACACACACATCTTGCCACGGAGCTCACAGTTGGCTATCGGTCCCACTGCCTGCCCAGTAGAAGTCACTGAGTACTAGAGAACTGCTGTGGTTCTACAGTGGACCTGATCTGGAAACAAGGGGCATTTCTCCACACCAGCAATCCTCAGCTCCTTGAGGCAATTGGTGTCTCTGGATTAAATAATTAAAATCCTGATTTTAAAATACTTACATTCATAATCAGGGCACAGTGGGATGCATGGGCAAAACACCAAAGAACATTCCTGCAGCCTGATTACAAAAAATATTTCCAAAGTGCCCCACACCATGTTATCTCGCAATCAAAATACAAAATTAAGAGTCACAATACATGTTTTCACAAAGGAAAAGACCATATTAAAGTCTCAAGAAGCTTGAGTAATAGTCTTTTCTGAAACCTCAACCCCAGTGGGCCTGCATCACATGTTAAATAGACACTTCCCTTCTTATTTTGGGATTGGTTGTGGTTTGCATCACTAGTCTCCACATGTCATACTCTGTAAAGAACTACTTCAACCCTGAACTCTCATTACAACCAGATACACTATTATTTACTTTACATTTGTATAAAGCACTCCAACCAGAAACTGCTCGTATGCAAAGCCACACCTTCCATTTTCTGTCTGAAAATGTGTCACAATATTGCTTGCTTTGTTTCTAAATTCAAGAGAGATGATATACATTCTCTGTTAATCATTCCTGCAGAAAAGTGACAATGCTGCTCGCAAGACTGATGTTAACTTTTTAGAGTGCTTATTATGCAATTAAAAACAAAGCCTATTCACTGGAAATTATCATAATGTGACTCTTGCTCTACCAGAAGCGTGGCTGCTGGGGCAACCTATTTTCCTTTCTTCTCTCTTCCTCTGGTAAGGTGTATATAAACAATTAGTAGAATACTTCATAAGGTCTCTTTTTTACTTAAGTAGGACCTCCAGTACCACTGAGGATGGTGAAACCTGTTCCACAAAACACGAGTCATTTTGCCAATCACATGACTTGCATTGGTATGATGAGTACGCTGCTTGGTAACATGCAGAACTAGTTGCAAATGAGGTGCTGAGGACAGAGTTTGGTTAAAGCAATCTGGTGTCACAGACACCCCATGACATGTTGAACCATGTGGCTTCATCCCGTGATACAATCCTATGACATGGCCCTCAGGCCTCCTTTCTCATAGTGTGGCAGTTGCCAAATTTCTATTAGCACAAAACAGAACACTCTAGCCCCACCCCTTCCCTCAGGCCCCACTCACTATATTCCCTGTCTCTCAGTGGATCACTCTCCCCCCACTCTCATTTTCACTGGGCTGGGGTAAGGGGATGAGGTGAGGTGGGCTCTAAATAGGGTTCTGCGCTGGGGCAGGTAATTAGGATATAGGAGGGGGTGAGCGCTCTGACTGGGGTGTGGGCTCTGGAGTGAGGCTGGAGATGAAGGGGTTTGGGGTGCAGGAGGGAGCTCCAGGCTGTAGGGTGGGGTGGAGAGATTCAGAATACAGGAGGGGCTGCAGGTTGAGGCCTGGGGGTTGGGTGCAGGAGGAGGTGAGGGCTCAGGACTGGGGCCTGGGGATGAAGGGTTTGAGATCCAATAGGGGGCTTCAGGTTTGAGGAGAGGCTCTGGGCTGAAGATTGGGGTACATGAGAGGGTATTGGGCTCTGGGATTGGGGTGGGGCTTGGGTTTATCTGGGAAGCTCATGGTCTGCAGCACTAGTGCAGGCTGCCTGCTGACTGCCTGTCCTGGGGCACCACACTGCACCCCAGGAGCAGGCAGCAGATCTGGCTTCTAGGCTGAGAGTGGCGAAGTGGGATCTGTGGCACGTTGAACATGCTGTTCTGACCCACAAGCACCCCTTCCCTTTTCCCCCACACACCCACCCACCCCAGCTAATTGACCAGGAAATGGCAAAGAGTGTGGAGCCGGTGGTCAGGGAGGGGCAGCACGAGGAGCCTCACAGCACCTAGGAGCTGGACCTGCTGGCCACTTCCAGGGAAAAGTGTGGTGCCCCAGGACAGGTAGGGACTAGTCTGCCTCAGCTCCACAGGACCAACAAACAGACTGGGAATAGAATGACCCAGTCAACAGTGCTTATTGGAGCTGCCAGGGTCCATTTTGACCGGGTATTCTGGTAAGAAACCAGATACCTGGTCACCTTATGTGGTAGAGGCAGCAGTGGACCCCCTCAATAACTATCCCAGCAACCAGGTTGTATTTGGGTGGGCCAGGTGGGCCAGGTCCTTTTCATTCTTCTGTTCTGGCCACATGGATTCCTTTGAAGGATGGTTTTGCTGGGACCTTCATAGAAGTGGGATTAGGACTTAATACATCATTGAGAAGCACTGTACAGTTCAAACCTCTCAGAGCTATTGTTTTAAGCTTTCTTCAGGCTCAGGCAGGGATCACTGTTTTGGTTACATTTACCATGCTCCCAAACTTCTCTTCACCAAGACTTACTATTTATTCTTCAGTGAAAACTAAGAAGTGATATAGTCACATGACTCCAGGAGCCATAGTTTGCCTTAGGAGATAATGGCTTCTAGTCATGTGCTCAGTCTTTTATAGGAAATGATGAGTAAGATGGCATGTTAGTCTACTTCCCACCTTCCATCCCTCTTCATACATGTGGTTAGACTCCCTTGGATCTTCTTGCCCTTGCTTCTGAACCAATGTGAAAGTAAAGCCAAGTCAGTGCAAGGTTCATGACAGCTGAATTTGACACAATAATTAGAGAGGAGAGTATGGTATAAAGAGTCAAAAGAGACATATGGGGATAGTAGAAACTACTGGTGAAAAACAGAGTGCACATTGAGGCAGAAAATTCATCCCTTCTAAAATATCTCATCAACCATAATATTGTAACTTAAGGGACATAAGGGGGTTATTAGCCCTGCTAGTTGGCCAACTGTAAATTAATTAGACAACAGGGGACGTTAAACAATATAGTGTTTGTCTACCAGCTTTTTTTCTCCAACAATATCAGTGATAGAGAAATGTCTAATTTGCACATAGCCTGATTATCCACTGCATTGGACCTTGGATAAAGTGGAAAATAATACCATTCTCATTTGTTAGAAATTCATCTTTATCCACAGAATGTCATCAAATGAGTAAATTAAACAGAAAAGAAGTCCTTACTGAGAAATCTGTTGGGGTTTAAACAATATTTGTTTACCTTGTAAATTGTTTGGAGGGTGTAGTGGATAAATGGCAGAATACTGTGCAGTTGTCATGATGGACAGGCAATATTGTTATTGTCTCTGTATCTACAAAGCATTATTCAGCCATTCATTATTTTTTACGTATTATGCTATCTCCCTCTCCATATTGTGGATGGGAAAGATGAGATACAGAAAGATTGACGAAGCTTTTTAAAACTACCTAAAGGATATGGATGCTGCTTCCATATTTTCTAGGCCAGTGGTTCTCAAGCAGGGGTATGTGTCCCCCTGGGAATACTCAGAAGTCATCCAGGTAGTTCATCAACTCATCTGGATATTTGCCTAGTTTTACAACAGACTACATAAAAAGCACTGGAGAAGTCATTACAAACTACAGTTTCACAGTGCTCTGTATCCTATATTCTGAAATGTAAGTACAATATTTGTATTCCAATTATTTATTTTATAACTCTATGGTAAAAATGAGAAAGTAAGTGATTTTTCACTAATAGTGTGCTGTGACACTTATGTATTTTTATGTCTGATTTGGTAAGTTTTTAAGTGAAGTGAACCTTGGGGGTACACAGGACCCTCAGAAGAGGTTCAGTAGCCTGGAAAGGTTGAGAGCCACAGTTCTAGGCAACTTCAAAAAGAATTTTATCCCAAGCCACGTTACACAGTGGTGGAGCCATGGCCAGTATTCAGAATGTCCGGGCTCTCAGGCCCATGCACATTACACAGGCCACACTGTCCCATGTACTGATGAAATTTTTTCATTTGCTGTCTCTTTGCATAATCGTCATCAAAAAGCCACTTTTTACATGTGTAAATTTATTTTAAAACCTAGCATGCTATAAGCATTTGCTGTAAAAGCCTTCGAACAGTCAACTTTACTCCATAAGATAAGAGTAGTCAGTAAAGTTAGTCTGTTTTCATTTAATTTCTGAGGACTGACTCATACTCTCCAATCTCTTGCCCTTAGGGAAGATACTAGGAAATGATGTAATTCTTTTTGGATTTTTCATGCCTTGAACTTTTTTTTTTTTTTTGTTTTGGCATAAGCAGTACTGGGCCTGTTTTGTAATTAGTGTGTGCTACACTAAAATGCAGCTCTATCTTTCTCTGTCTGTGTCTATACACACACACACACACACACACACACAATACTGTAAGCAAAGCACACAATGTTTGTGATTAAAAAGCATTGATTTTAATGACTTATGGGGTTACCCATTTGTTGTACATCTACTTTACAAATCTCACTTTAATACACTGGCTGCTGCCTACCTGAGGTACACGGCTACTGTAGGTCTTGCCATTATGAAGTGATGACTGCAGTTCAAGGACATTTTACCTTTCTGTGTTTTTTTTTACTAGAGAGAAGCTCAAATAAAACTATGGATCCAAACACTCATCCAGCTTGCAGATATTCCAGATACGGATCTGAATTTTGCTAAGAGCCCCTTTGTCTTTTACTGGATTGAAATAAAACTGTGATTCTGAACAATCCTGAACTATGAACCATCTGAAATCCAGTGTGTCTTGAAGATGCATCTGGTGTGTGTTTGTGGGTGCATGTCAGTGGATATGGAGGTCTTACATAAACTTACATCCTAATGACTTAACCAACCAACCAAACAATGGGGGTGCTAAATATTCTTATCAGCCTCTTGTAATTTGAACAATCTATTTATTCACTGTCTTTTTTTCTCCTTTTTTCCTCCTCCCGCACCCCCTTATTTATTTTTGGATCTGGACTTTTAATACTCCAGTCATCTGAAGAAGTGGGTTGTGCTCAGGAAAGCTCATGATACAATCTACATGTTTTGTTAGTCTTTAAGGTGCTACATTTTATACTGTTTAACTTACACTCTCCATGAGCCTTACAATATTTCAACTCACTTTTCAGGTTCAAACTCCAGGCTAAGTGGGTGTATTACAGAAAACGTCCTGTTTTGTTCAGCTTCTAAAATTTGTTTACACAGTGTTTTCATTACTTAAAACCATAAATAAAACCAGAAGTCTGTGATAAAATCTAAGATGTGAAACAGAAACCTTGTTCCAAGCAACAAAAAGAGAACTTTTCATGCAGTTGAATTTTTAAATGTCAACCTTTCACAAAACCCAAGTATTATTAGCTGTATGTGTGTAGTTTTTTTTTCTGAAGATTGCCATTAATATAGTAATAGATGCAGATTTTCAGCTGATGCAAATTGTCGTAGCTCAAGTGAAGTCAATAAGGTAGTTGTGGATCTCCTTGTAATCCTTTGCTTCTAAAACTGGACAAATCAAATTCTGTATTTCCCTGATGAAATAAAGGAAACATCAGACCGAAAGGGACAAGTATGCGTTATTCACTTAATTTAAAATTACTTTACTTTTTTAAATTCAATTTGTTTTAATTAAGTTTACATAATACTAGGGGGCTGCGCCCACTGCTCACTATGTTCACCAGTTGCCCGCTTTTTGTCCGCTTTCACTTTTGCGGCCAGAGAGCCTGATGATGTCATTCAGTCATGTGTCAGAAAAACTTTTTTATATAATAGAGATTAGATTTCTTCTTCTCCACTCCCTCTGTCTCTTTGAAATCTCATTCTTTGACAGAAAACAGTTATTCGCATTTCCTGATTTGGCAACCCCCACCCCTTTTTATTGCATTTGTATTTAATCAGGACTTTCTGAATTTAATCAGGATTTTTTAAAGAATGCTTGATTAGCTTCCTAAGAAACCACAATCATCAACAACGTCGTCTTTGGTTTAAAACACAATCCTGGTTCAGAGAGGCAAAAGTAGAACTTACATACACACACCAAATAAAAAATGGGGAATCTGAAAGTAACATGTAAAATTTATAGGACATGCGGACATTTGATAAGGGAAGCTTAAGGTTCCAATGAACACACTCTGTCCTAGAAATATTCAACAGATTTCTGTTGTATATTTAGAAAGAAGCATAATGATGAATTCTTATCTTACAGTGATAAAGAAATATATTCTATCAGTAACTAGGAAGGATGCTTAACTGAGAGGATGAATGTGATGTATATGCAGGGGAGTATCAAATAGGAGTCATGAGATGCTATTACCTCTATGTGAGAATGCATACACTGCAGCTGGAAGCAAGCATCACAAAGCAGGAAGATACGCTCTCACTAGTGAGGTTTGAGCTAGTGCGTTAAAAATAGCAGCATGGACAATGTGGCTCAGACTCTCAAGCCCACTCAGCTCCCCGAGTCAGAGTTTGGATAGCTAGCTTAAGGACCTGCCAAAACCTAAATGTTCACTCTGCTATTTTTTGTGCCTAGCTCAAGCTTCACTAATATGAGTGTGGACCAGTGGTCCACAAATTGTGCTGTACACCCCCCAAGGGCATGGAGAAACATTTGGGGGATGCAGAAGACCTGGGCTAGCCACCATGGGGAGCATGGAAGGAGCATCACTTAGCTCTGCCATGCTCTCAACTCTGCACCTTCCCCTCCCCCAGTGCAGCTCCAGCTCCATGCCTGGCCTGGTCCCCAGTCTCTGCATGACTCAGCATCTGATTATGAGCTCAGCTGCTAGCCCCGGTCCCTGGCTGTGGCTCCATTCTCAGCCACATACCTAGCCCTAGCCTTGGCCTGTCATATCACAACCCCCCCATACCCTCCCCTTGCCCCCAGGGGGGATGTGATACAACAGTACCTGTAAGAAATTTAAATTACAGTCACCACTGGGTCTATATTGTCCTGATAAAATGTGTGGCAACATGTGTAACATTATAGGATTTCCTTGTATCTTATTAACACAGGTTCCAAACTCCACAGTGCTGATCAAACAGAAGTTAGCAAACAGGTCTGTCAGAAACAAAAGAATGTGAGCTTGCAGTAATTTGCATTTAAGCAGCAAATAGTCATCGAGCAGGGAGGGAAACAAAGACAGCTCAAACAGGTGAGGAAAAAGCCAACAGGGAACATCCTTCCATATAGAATCTTTGCCCCCTAGTCCCAGCTGGAAATGTTTTTAAAGAGGGGAACTGGAACTATAAAAAGGAGGGACAAACAATCCAAGGCACCTACTCCCTTTTCTTCCAAACTCTAGTATTTGCAATATCTAAAGAGATATACGAACTAGGTGCTGAACTGTGGGGGGAGGGGATAGGTTTAGTTAGAGAGTTTGGTTATAATCTGCTGGAGCACATGGCGAGAAACTCTAATATTGTTTGTTAGGCATTAGTAAATGTCTTATCTTTATTTTTCTTGTAACCGTTTTCAGACTTTTATATCTCATTACTTAAAATGTATCTTTTTTGTAGTTAAGCTTGTTTTACTGTTTTTTCTAATCCTGTGTCTTTAAAACTGGGGTGTCTGAATAACTATTTGAGATAACAAGATGGTGTATTTCTTTAAAGGAATAATGGACGTAAAATATCTGAACTGTCCAATGGAGGTCTGGGCAAAAGAAGACATATATTTCTGGGGGGAAATCTAGACTGAGGGTATTTTGGGGCGGTGTATAAACAAGGGTGGTGAAAGCCAAATTGAAACCCGAGTGTGGCTGGCAGGCTGCAATTACACATAAACGTGCAGGGTATGGCTTTCACGATGCAGTGGCCCATGTGGAAGTGCCTTCAGCAAGGCCCTCAAGGTTGCCAGGCAGGGGTGACATAGCCCACTCCTCCCCACACTGGTCTGCACTGTGCCCAGTATGTCACAGCGTTTGGTTCTATTATGAATGTCTCAAAGCTGCTTGTGATGCTTTGGGGTTCAAACCAGACGTGTAGAGGGTTGTCACCACCTCCCCTGCAACTCTGGGTGTCTCAAATGATATGCTGTGGCTCCAGCCCTGATATCCATAACCAGCCTATGAGCATGCAGGTCACATCCTGGGTTCCACTGCCCAGGTGCTTTTTGCAGAATTACCCCAATACCTTCCCAGTCCTCCATAAAACTGTTTCCCCATGGCACCTAGCCCCATTAATGCACACTAACAGAAATGGTAACGTTTGTTGTCTCTTTAAAAAGATTATACATTACAGCCTATTAACTAGGATTAACACACACTTTCCTTTAGTTAGTGCACTGAATTGGCTTACAATCAAGCAAATGTATTTAATAAAAGGATATAGGACTAACTGACACCAAAGACTAAAGATAGAAAGGGTTACGAGCA
Organism: Pelochelys cantorii; assembly: GCA_032595735.1. NCBI lineage: Eukaryota > Metazoa > Chordata > Testudines > Trionychidae > Pelochelys > Pelochelys cantorii. Next base: position 35,397,871 of record CM064331.1, read on the forward strand.
AACAAAAGTAAAAATACACTACTAAAACCAAAACCTGATTTAATAATTAGATACTCTTGTTCACCACGTCTCTTTATGGTGCAGCTGACCTTTCTGGCCATGACACTTCATAGATCTCTTAAGTGCTTGGTTCCTTTGGCATCCTTCAGGCTAAAGAGACAAAGTGGCTTTTTCACTTTGCTTACATCTTCCCAAAGTTCATAGAACCTGCTTCAAGAAGCAGCAAAGCTTTTTGGGGTTAGTCTCCATCCCCTATTGAGATTAAGTGGTCACCTTCCCCCACTTGTTCTTCTGATGGCTTTGTTTACCTTGCATGTAAATGTGGGTTTTTGGCTTTGGAGACAGGCTGATAGCTATGTTCGCTGCTGCCTGGGGGAAAAGCCTGTTTTTCCCTTTGTTTGGTTACAGACTCTAGAGCATAATATCAGTGTATATCTATAATTCCTTACTGAATATTAATACATATATTTCAAAATGTTTTTAATCACCAGCATGTCCTTAGTTTTCAAATGATATAGTACATTCCACTTTTTAGATACAGATAACGACAATAGTGTGTGAAGTGTAGTGAGTCTGTCAGACCTGACAAGAGTTGCGAACAATCAATTGGCTTGTGTCACAGAGGCAGCCTCTTTATCTGTCTTCATAGTCAAGTTCTCCTCTCAACTACACTAGTGCAGCCCCATTAATTAGTCACTAATTATTAGTGTAACTCAGAGGAGAATTTGGGCTTTATCATATGTGGACAAATAGTCCAACTCAACAGCTGAAACTTGTGGAAAACTTGGCATGCCAATTGTTATGATTATAGTTCAAAAATCTCAGCCATGTGCTCTGGTATTACACAGCAGCAGTCTCTGGGGAGTGTTGGGAGGTGGAAAGTTTGCTTCTATGTGTTCTGCCAATTCTGACTTGGGTAGGCATGTGCAGCTATTGAAGTAAATGGTTCATTTATACTTCTATCTGTTTCTGATGTTTGTGGCAAATTTCTTTTGACCCTTACAACAAGTGCTAAAGGACCCAGTAAAAATACAACACTATATCAAGTAGTATTAACTCCTCTGCAAGTCTTCTACAAGGAAAGCACCCAAGTAACCAATGACAATACAGCTACTTAACTAGCCATGCTGCCGTAGCTGGGAAGGGATACGGAGTCCCTCTGGATATTGGGGCCTAGTCTATCTGTGATTCCCTGGCTTCTGCTGCTGTTGCCCACCCTGCTGCCTGCCTGGCCCACCTTCCTGTTGATCCCACAACTGGGGAGGGAAGGCAAGAAGAACCACTTATATGGCCTTGTTTTAGAATCCTAGAATACGAGAACTGCAAGGGACCTCGAGAAATCATCAAGTCCAGTTCCCTGCCTTCATGGCAGGACCAAGCACTGTCTCTAGATCATCCCTGATGTCTACCCAATTTACTCTTAAATATCTCCAGTGATATATTTGTTTTGGTTTGTTTCTCTCTGCACTTTTCTGTGCAGGAGGGGCATGTATTGGTCTTTGTTTCTTATATTTCTTCAACTATCTCTGCTTTCCTCTGGAATTAGAGAGCGCTTGTGGATTGCTGCTAGAATCTGGGGTCTCCCACTCTACTCACTGACTCACTATGTGGCTTGGGGCAAGTCACTTACTTGCCTTTTTCCCATGCATAAAATAGTGTTAATAATACATACTTGCCTATGTTACAGAGGTGTAGTGAGGATGACTGTCTGTAAAGCACTTCATAAAAGGTGAACTTCTTTATTGTGACTATTTATTTTACTATGTTTAGGGCATTTTTTTTTCTTCTAACTCTGTTCTTTTACTTTCTGTTTGTTCCCACACTCCACTTCATCTTTCCCCCCTCTTTCTCCAGCCTCTCTCAGGTCTCCTTTTCATCGTCACATTCTGTCCCTTCAGATGCAACATACACTTTGTTAATGGTGGTTCTGTCATGATTTGAAACTAACAAGACTGCTTGCTTAACAGTAAGAGACCAGCATTTTTGTCAGTTTCAGCTGCTCTGGAGACCTGTAAGTTTCTCTGCTGCAGAAAAGACTGGAACCTAGGGGGTAAGAAATGCAGTATATTCTTCTGGCCTGTTTTCAGAGCTGAGGCTACTTCTAGCCTGCAGGCTTCTTTTGGAAGAAGCTTTTCCGGAAGAGATCTTCCAAAAAACTTCTTCCAAAAGAGAGCGTCCACACTGCCAAAGCGCATCGAAAAAGCAATCTGCTTTTTCAAAAGATAGCATCCACACTGAATGGACGCTATCTTGCATTTAAGCTGTGATTATTATGGATGGAGTGGCCACCAGGGGGGCACCTGTGCTTTTTCCTCTTTCCTCTTCTTTCGAAAGAACTCCCTCTTCCCCGTGCACACATGCCTTTTGCGAAAGAGCTCTTTTGGAAAAAGGCTTCTTCCTCATAGAAAGAGGTTTACCAAGGTTGGAAAAACCCATCTGTTCTTTTGATTTTCTTTTGAAAGAATGTGATTGCAGTGTGGATGTAAGTGAAGTTTTTCCGAAAAAATTCTGTAGTGTAGACATAGCCTGAGACTGAGAGCAATTTAATGCTGTCTCCTCCACCAACACCCATACTGTTTGTTGCAAGGCAGTCTCTTACCTCCTTTTCTTTTCACCTCCTTTTCTTTCCTGTCTCCCCATTTCCTCTTCTATAATCTCTTTCCTCTCACTGAATTGTCGGACCTTTCTGTCATGGTGCTGCTCACGGAATAGCCACTGTTCTTGTAAGACTTTACACAATGTTTTCTTTTCTTATGCTCTTGCAACAAAATTTAAACATCTGATGAGCAAATTTTATTCCAATGCTGTGAGTGTTCATGCTAACAGCAGTTATTGTGGTGCATGAAAAATGAAGTAAATAAACTAGCATTGGCTTATGTTCCATTTTTACACACAAGGAAAAATATTACAAAATTGATCAAAACAAAACAGCTGGGTTTTTTCCCCACAAGGATTCTATAATGAAGAATAAAAAATATGGAGAATAAAACTATTTTAAGGTATTGACTAGGGAATGGCTGTTTTAATATATTTAATACCCTACAACCTTTTTTCATACCAGAGCTGTGTGTGTGGTGTGGTTTTTTTTGTTTGTTTTTGTTTTTTTTAAAGCATCCTGAGATCCCACTTATGGTGGGAAATTCTTTGGGCTAAGTGTTGTACAAGCACACAAAGTAAGAAGCAGTATCTTTCCTGAAAAGTTTTCCATTGAATTAAGACAAGATGCAACAAGTGGATGTAATACACAGTTGGAAAGAACAAGCCTGAGTAGTACATGGTTATATATTATACACAAAGTGTACTCTTTTCTGAATTATTCAAAACCCGCTTTGACTGTTTTTAAAATTACAAGAAAGCCATATGATTTTTTTGTTGTTTTGTTATTTCAGTATTTCCTATTGGCCATTTACCAAGCCTTTACCAGACAGCATTCTTCTGTAGGCATTGTGGTAAAAGTGAGTCTTAAAGGGATTTGAAGAATGAGGGTAATGAAATTTTGAATTTGTTCAGAGAGGGTGCAGAAGGGCTGGCACAAGAGTGGCAAAAGGTGGTTAGAAAGAATCTGTGTTCAAGGCTGATGTTGTTTTGCCACCAAAACAGTAAAAATATTTATTCTGGGTCAGATTTTCAAAAATTCATAGCATGCACACTTTATGCTCGGAGCTCTTCTGAAAATCTAGCCCTAGATTTATAAAATGGAACACTATCATATGGTTCATCCACAATGTGATCCTTTGTAAATGATTTTATGAGAGCAGGCAAAGATGGAAAAGAATTTCATTGAAAACCTCATAAAAGAAAAAAAAAAGCACAGTTTAGCACGAGTGCACATAAATATCCCCACACACCTGTGCATGAGCTCACACATGCTTTCTGTCTATTGTTTGGAGACAATTGAATTTTTATACGTAAAACTATTTTATGAGGCCAGAATGCATTCTTGTTTTTAGTCTGTTAGTTAATTTAACACTTGTGAATACTCCTGGATTGTTAAGGCCTACATTTATCTGCAGTACAGGTAACAGTAGTCCTTGGCTCCTAAAGCAGCATCTGTCTGACAAATGGGCCTGAACTGCGATCCGTTTGTGCAGGTGATCTGTTTTCTGTGCTCATTAAGTCCTTTGCTTCTCTGCTGAGGCTGCCAAAAAGAGTGCAAGTGAGTGCCAAATGGGATAATTTCCATGACGTGGACACCTGTTCTCTAGGAACTAGACTGAGAGAACAACAAACAATGTCTCATGGGCTACTAGATAGTCATCAGATGATCATGACTTTCAGTCTCTCACACTTGGAGAGACACATGTCGATTACTGACCTAGAGGTGAAAGGCTCATCCTCCTTTTATCCTATTAGTAGTCCCCTGAGACATCCAGTCTGTCAGCTTCTTTTGTTTTGTTTTAATTTAAGTGACACACTATTTACACTTTAAATGTTCAGCACTGTCCTATACAATCTATAAAGGAACTAGTTTTCTGATTCCACAGAGATTTTCTTTTCACAATCAGTCCTTATAACATCAATTCTTTTTAAACAAATTCTGTCTTTAGCTCTGGCTACTCAATTAAAAACTGTATAAATAGAATATTAATTTTGTGGGGCCCAATTCAGGAATGAAATACAGTACACAGGTGCTTCATCGGTGCATCTCCTGAGGTAGTGCCACCTACCACTGCTTCTGATGAAATTTTCACAGAGTGGAGTAAGTGCTTCTCCACATTCAGCAAAAGGCTGCAGAACCAGCTTCATGGCTCCTGCACCACTGCTTGTAAGGCCAAGTGGGTGGAGTTTGGCAGGGAAGTAGGTGCAGTCTGCCTGTAGGTCTACTGCTACATATTACGTACCAGGCAAAACCAGTGCATGGTGGAAGCAACAGGCACCTGCCTTTATAGCTCTTGCACAAGTGAAACAGGATATATGTGGACTTAACTCTGCCAAAGCTCAGGCAGGTGTTTGTAAGGACATATTAGGATAGCTAAGGAGGACTCCATCAGTATATGGCCTGCATGGGACCATGCTAATGACTTGCTAACAAGACCATGCAGGTCAGATGAAATGTCAAGGATCATGGATGTAGTGGGATGTGAAAAACTCTGTAGCAATACAAGACAGAGTAAAGCCATTCCCACAGGCACTGCTATATATTCTCAAGGGGTGGGTATGATAGCTTTTGTACTGGGGCACAGGAAAACCTCCATGTATGTTTTGCATCAACCACTACCATGCTGTCTAGTGGGCCATCTTGCCATTCCTGCATCAAAGAGGTTTTTTACATGAGAGTCAGTTTCTCACTGGCTGCCTTTAGGGCTGAAGAAGGGCTTAGGCTATGGCTAAGAGAGGTTAGAGTAGTACAGCCACACGGATGCAGCTGCACTGCTGTAAGCTCTTCACTGTAATCAATTTAAGCCCAAAGGAGAGAGCTCTCCTGTTGGCTTAATTACTCCAGCCCCTATGAGTGGCAATAGCTATGTTGGTGGGAGAAGCTCTCCCATTATGTCAGCATTTAAGACAGAATAAGTTATGTTTTCTTGGGGAAGGGGTGACACCTCTAAGTAACATAATTTATGTCAACATAAGCTGTAGGATAGCCAGAGCCATCCCATCCATCAGGCGGTTTGGGTCAACCACCCCATGTTCTGCACTTTGGGAAGTGGGGGGCTGTGCTTCAGGGGGATGTAGAAGTGCAGGGCCAAGGGGCAGCCTAGGGGATTAGCAGGTCCTGGTGCTGGCAGCTGGGATGAAACCCACCTCTGCACCCAACTGTGACAGGAAGCAGGGAGACCTGGCTTCAGCCTGCTCTGCTCCATTGGCTGCCAGTGTCACTCGGGGAGGGGCTTAGGAAGGGTGGAATGGGGGCGAGTAGGAGGCAGAGCAGAGGCAGGAAGAGGCGGGGTGGGCCATGGGGGCGGGCTGTCCTGGGTCCTGGTTGTCCTAGGCTCCACACCCACTGGGGATGGCCTTCAGTGTAGCCATAGCCTTAGATTCTCCAATTCTATTACTCCATTAGTTATTGGAGCTTGTTAAAGTGTGAAATAATCAAAGATCAATCTTTTTAGAGACTCTTTGTGCACTTAGAGAAAGACAGTCATAGACTGAACTATACATACATACATGCAGATCAATGCACATAAACAGATTTAGAGATGCATGAAAAGGTCTCTTTCTTTATTTGATTTATGGAGAGCTTGCTGCCTGAGGCATTTTTTTCACGTTCACATGTCTCTGAATCAGTTTCTATGTTTGACACAAATACAGTGCTATGATCACTATTTTTCAGCTGACTGATGACAGTTTCATCCACCCCCATTTGTGTTAGCAGCCTGAAATTACAAAGATGAGATCCTCAGTACATCTTTTGTGATGCATATCAACTTTTGTTGCGTTCCTTTGTTTGGAATGTGACAGAGAATTGTGTTGCCTGTGTCTAGGGAGCAGGTTTGCTTTATTGTTCTTGTAAATATGTACTGCCGGGTGCAGCTCAGTGGTAAGCATTTAGTTTGTGCATGACTGACGCCGACCCGGACAACTGCTCTGACCCCAAGCAGATGGTGGTGCAGGGACGCCAGTGATCTGGAACTAATAGCATGTGCCATTTCTTTTTGTTTTGGATAGGCAGCCAGGCCTTACATTTCCCTCCCCTACGCAGCAACAGCTGTATATACAGTACAAGCTGACAAAACTCTAACTGTCACTTCAGTGCTCCGCCTCTGTCATTAATCATAGGTCCTAGGGTGTTGAGACTTCATCAAATTGAACACTGCATGTACGCAGCATGGCTCTTTCCATCATTAATGAAAACAGTGTGCGCTGCAGGAAAATTCAGACCTCTTTCTCCCCAATTTAGTTGAAATTTTCCTGAAGAAGTAAAATGGGTAATAAATATACACAGCCTCCATAGAGGATGTATCTTGGTACATATCCTTAAAAGGACAGAGAAGTAGGTCAGGATTAATTATATAATTTGATTTTTTTTCCAGCATGCAAACAAGAGACACTACGATTTCATTAACATTTCATCTCCATTTATTGTTTTTGTCAATGGGTCAAAATGAAGGGCTATTTTGAAAATGACACATACAACTGATGAAAGTTTCCAAACTGAAATATATTTCCAGGGACACAGAGGATTTATTTCTTCAGAATGACAGTAAAGCAGTGGTGTCTGTTTTTATAAATGAAGAACTGGATTTTATATAAACTACTATCATCCATACTGTGTGGTCATCTCGCAGGCATGCAAACAACCTTTTCCTCACCCTCCAAAAGACAAGTTTATGCCTCATTCAAGGCTTGATAGACAAGGTCCAATGTATGTTTGCCCAGTTGTGTAAAGGGGTAATAGTTCTGGTGTAAATGAACACCAGGGAATTCCTCTGTGTGGGAGGACTCCTATCTTAGTATAGGGGTTTGGACTAGATGATTTCTTGAGGTTCCTTCCAGCCCTATAGTTCTCTAATTCTGTGGCAACCTAGATCATACAGAGTAACAGCTACCTGCCATTCCCCTTCTAACCCTAAACAAAGCAGGTGTTTCAAAGAAAGGGTTTATGGTTGAAGTTCTGCTGCACTCTAAATATTCTTGGCTGCCGCAATCTCTCCCTAGGGCCCTTGACAATCAGGCAGGGGTAAGGCAGATCCTCAAGCTGTGGGCTTATACAAATATTTTCTAGCCCCAGAATTTGGGAGATGCAAAGGTGATGTAAAATGACCTTTCCACCCCCTCAGATTGGAGCCAGCCTCAGCTCAGGCAATATTGATGAACTGTGGTCTGTGGATGACAAAATAAAAAAATAAAGAAAATATGTTCCATACCCTAAGCAGGGAAAGAAGGTAGCACAGCTGAAAAGTAGACTAAAGTTAAATTCAAGTGATAATGCCCATTCATAGACAATTACAGCCCTGATCCTTAAAGATGCTGAGCAACTGCAACTTGCTCATTGGAACTGAAGGTGCTCATCACATAGCAGGGTTAGGTCCAAGAGGAACTGTGTGAATGTATCTACATGTGAAGTGCAAAGGAATGATTCTGCTCAGTCTCAACTTCTTCCAGGAAAGGTTTCACAATCTTGACTAAATACAGGTCTCCAGTGATACTGGGCCCAAACCTGCAGACGCTTAGGCCTTATCTATACTTACAAGTTTCAACACAGTAAATTAGCTCCCAGCGCTGTAACTTCCAAGGTGTCCACATTGGCAAAGTACTTACTCTACAGCTGCTGTGATCTAGGGAAACCACCTTGACGAGAGGCATAGAGCTTTCTGCACAACGGCCACAGTGGTGGGGTGCCATTGTGGACACCACGGTATACTACAGTGCTGTGACTGGCCTCCGGTACCTGTCCCATAATGCCTGTTCTTGCCTTTCTGTTCATTGATTTAAATTCTACTGCCCTGCCCTCAGGTGACCAACCCTCAGACCTGCCCTTTGCTTTCCTTTGGAATTTTGAAAGTCCTCTTCCTGTTTGCTTGATGATGTGTGGAGTGCTCTCAGCGTATCTTTCCAGGTGACTGTGCCTGCTCTATGCACCAGGCGATCTCCTACTTGGGGCAATGCTGAGGTGCTGGTGTAACCCACACACCTACTGGGTGTGGTGTACTGGTCCATGTAGTGGCTCATGCACTAAATTCCAGAGGTCTCAAGTTCAGTTCCACCTGTTGGTATTGCAAGTGAGGTCTCATCTGGGATGTCTCTGAAGCTTGAAACACACTTCCTCAGCTAGGGGAAGTATGTAACGAACACAACTACTGGGTGGTGTGTACTATCCCATTTAGTGGCACTTAGACCACTTACAGGGAGAAAGAACAAGTTTCCTCTACAGCCTTAGCTGAGCATCAGCTGTCTTAGGCTCATGCACTAAGCTCCAGAGGTTCCAGGTTCAGTTCCACCTGTTGGCGTTACAGTGGGCCTCATCAGTATTTGGGGAGAGGAGGTAGTCCAGTGCCAGTTGTACACAAGCCATAGGAATTATGATACGTATGAGCAGACATCATGATGGATGACCAAAAGGTGCCAAGACTGGGATGCTTTGCAGTCCAGGGTCAAAGTGAAGGAGCTGTGAAACACCTGTCATAAGGTGTGTGAGGCAAAGCACTGCTCCAATGCTGTGCCCACAACCTACAAGCTCTACATAGAATTGGATGACATACTTGAAGGCAACCCCACCTCTGCTCCAAAGACCCCCATGGATACTTTGGTGCCTTAATGGCCATCTCAGAATGGACAGAGCCTTAATGGCCACCTCAGAGTGGTCAGAAAGAGGAAATCATGGACAAGGGTGCTGAGGGGGACCCAGAGCCAGAGGATGATTTGGCATCCACAGATGCATGCTGTCAGGAGTTATTTTCTACCCCAGAGGAGGCTAGCCAGTTGCAGCAAACAGTAGAGGATGCCTATGGTAAGTGGATTTATTTTCTGGAAGTACACAGAAGTGAGTTGTTGGAGACAGGAGGGTTACAGGAAGCAGGCTTTGTTCTGTGTTGTGCTCGTACTGACACAGGGCTAGTCACATTGGAACAGGATGTTGATGGACTCTCTCACTTCATAGTAATCGATTTCACAGATTTCATCAAAATTGTCATGGAGATGCTGAGTTATTTGTCTCCACAGGTTCCCTGGCAGAGCTATTGTGTTCGCTGTCCTATTAAGGATAACATTCCCACACCACTATGCCGTAAGGTAGGGGTCCATTGTGGCATATGGGCAAGCCACGTATGGGCTAGGACAGAAGCCGCAGTCTTGCAGAAAACCTTCCATTGCTTTCTTGCTCACTCTCAGCAGCAAAATGTTTTCCAGGATTACCACAGCCTTTGGAAAACGTGTGGACATTGATCATAGGACCCCACTGCAGTGTTGACTTTCCTCAAGGCACAGGTGCCTAGGCTATAGTAAGGCCCTGCACCAATGAATTCCTTTGCTCCAGTGGTTAACTCACCATTTTAGGAGTCTTGTGTTGGGTGCTCTCGCTCTGGAACAGCCAGTTAGTGACACAGTGCTTGTCTTTAAAATGGGACATGTAAGTGATCTGTCTAGTGTTGACACTGGTCCCTCGGTAAAATGTTGCATTTTGGCTCCACAGATTTGATCTTGGGACCCCAGCCTTTCTTGTTATCACCAGCTGAAAGGCTGGACAAAAAGGAAGTGGCCTTGGAAATGTAAGGAGGACTTGTTGCATGACGATAGATTGCAGGCTGCCACAGGAAGAAAAAATTGAAGAAGGGTGGGGACAATTAAAAGAGGGAATGGAAGGAAAACACTGATGCCGGAACAAGCCCAGGGAGCAGGTCTTGAACATTATGGAGTGCCAAGCTGATATGCTCCATATGCTGCTAGCACTGAAGATGAAGCAGCTCAGTGACTGCCCCCAAAACTGTTTTCCATGCACCCCCTGTCACCACCAACACATATTGGCCACCATCCTGTCCCCTGTTGACACCCACTGCATTCCACACCTGCCCCTACACTAACCAGCACCCACTGGCATTTATTCCAGTTCCTGTGTGGTTTGGCTTTGCTGAACTGCAGCACGCACATCAGAAAGCAGGGCTGCATATGATGACGGGACATATACAAATCTGTAAATGTTCTGGGACCTCACCTCCTCTCTTACCCACCTCCCTCCCACAAAGTGCAGATATGTCATGAGGCATGTGTGTGTCCTACACTTGTTGTTTTTAATACATGAAATTCTTGGATTTGAAAGCAATCTTTATTCCATTACATGAAAGCAAGCAACCATACCCCATTAAAGCAACAGCACTTTTCTAGTCAGTGCAATGTACAGACCAATCACTTGCTTACTAGCATCACAGCCACTGCATTCCCATACTTGGCAACAAATATTACTGGCTTTTAGCATTGAATTGCTGCCTCTAGACATCCCTGATCCTCATGGCCCTGCGCTGTGCTCCTGAAATAGCCCTGGTCTTAAACTGTTCAAACTCAGCCTTCAGGCACTGAAACTCAGCAGTCCAGAGCGAAGCTTTCATCCTTCCCTTCACAAATATTATGGAGGATACAGCACGCAGCTATAAACACAGGGATGTTGTCATTTTCCAGCTTCATCTTCCTGTACAGACATCACCAGTGGGATTTTAAAAATCCAAAAGCACACTCCATAGTCATTCTGCACCTGTTCAGCCTGCTGTTGAACCACTCCTTGCTGCTGTTATGGCTCCCTGTGTATGGTCTGATCTCACAGTGATCTCCTGATCTGGAAAGAAAGTCCCTGCTTGAAGCTTCCTGAACAAGCCAGTGTTCTGAAATATGTATGCATCATGTACCTTTCCACTTGGAGGCTAGGTGGCCTCGTGCCAGACCTGGAATATGTTCCAGAACTGGAATGTGGTACCATTGCCCTTGCCCCTCCACAGTTAGGGAAGCTCATCTGTGCAAAGCCATCCACAATTTCTTGCACATTACCCAGAGTCATGGTCCTTCACGGTCTGGAGTAGCCAGCTTCCACAGTGCAACCGCCACATACTTCTCTCCCAGCAGGGCAGCTCTCATTCTCTTGTCCTTGTGCCACAGGGTGGGAATGGGTTCATCACACAGTCCCATGAAAGGGTATGTCAATCTTCCAGGGTTCAAATTAGTGGGTCTAGTGAAGACATGCTAATTCGAACTGAGAGGGGCACTCCAGTCAATGCCAGTAGTCCTGCTTCCACGAGGAGTAAGAGAAGTTGAAGGGAGAGTGTTCTCCCTTTGACTTCCTGCCAAAAGTTGACTTAAACTACTTCAACTTCAGCTGTGCAATTAATGTAGCTTAAGTTGAGTATTTTAATTTGACCTTATGCTGTAGTGTAGACATACCCAAAGTGGCTTTCCTCATCCAAAAGTTCTGAAGCCACTGCTCATCATCCCAGGCTTGCATGATGACATGATACCACCACATTGTTTCCAGAACCCAAAAGCAGCATTAGACTAGGCCCTGAAAAGGTCAAATTTGTACAGCTCTCCCTTTCATTACAAATAATCCAAAATGACATTGACTTGGCAGTATTACACACTGTATTTTCTTCAGGATGAATTTTCCTCAACAATGTCTTCAATTTATTCTCTTTTAATTTTTTAAAAAACTTCATTAGGTATGTATAACTTTCTCATTTATTTTTGGTCTAACCGTAGAACCAAACTAACAACAAAAATGGTCCTCCTAGACTGGAGAACAGTTTCTCAGGGTGTCACTGAGCACATCAGGTTAATTTTGCCCCTGTATCAGAGGAACAGCAAAATGCTTATACATCACCTGAGTCTTCAAAATAGGATTTAAGTGGTACTAAAGTAGTTCCTTTGCCTTGTGGTGACTACCTGCAAAAAGGTGAATTTCCTACTTCTGCTCTGCAATCATTATTTGGAAAATCCTTATGTGTACATACAGTGGTACTGGTTTGTAGAATTGTGGGTTAAGGATTTCTGTTGATATTTTATGCCATTCTACATTGTATGTGGTTATGGTTGGGGCCCAGACTTTGCTTACACAGTAAAATGGATTGAATTATAATGTTAATAGTTTCAGCAGTAGTGTTAGCAAGGAATTGGATGTGTCTAGTGACTTTTTTATGGGATATGGGAATACCTGCTAAGGTCTTCATTGTAATAATTCAATAGCCAGATTGAAACTCCCTCATATACTATGAGACCAAAGTATGTAGAATCTAGAGTGCATGTGTAAATATCAGGGCTTTTCCTAGAAAATCATGATTTTGGAGTGGCCCATATTGAGCTGCACAGTACATGTGGTGAAATACGCAAAAATACATTATTTCAAAGGATGTCATTAATAGGAGACCAGATTGTCTACAGGTAGCAAGCATTTAAACTCACCTATTTTTTGACAGTCCTGGGGTGAGATTTGTTACAGCATGCAGGTAGGTGACTACTGTGCATGATGGAAAGATTAGAGCTGAGGCTGCACCTCTAGTTAGCTTATAAAAACATATGCCTTCTTGCAAGAAAAATGTTTTATATTATTGGTGATAGATTGGTACACAGATTTAATTGTCAGCTCTTTTCACATGAGTTCAAAATTGTAACTGTTACATATGCAGTCCAGAGTGCAATTTTAATTATAAATAAAAAACAGGCAAATGTCTTTTTTCTGGGATGTAGTTTTATGCTTATTATTAAGAATCCATAAAGATGTAATTCCATTAAAATACAATAAAATTGGACCAGTTTAATTCCTGTTGTAACTACATTGATTCAGTAAGGTTAAACCAAAGATGAATTTGCTCCAATTAAGTTGTTCTTATTTCAAGAGGCAAGGAGGACATAGACAATATATCATTTCACTTTTTTTCTTGCATGTTTTGAAATACTGGGGGAGATGCTTACAGAATAAATTCCAGAGGATATTTGTTGTTTCTCTTTTTCAGTAAATCATTTTGTTATCATATCTAGTGTTTGCTTTATACCAGAAGAGGTTTGGAGTGTATTATGTATTTACCACAGCATGAAGCAAGTACTCTAGGAGCCATAAGCCCAATAGCTCCCTAAACTCCCATTAACACTAGGGCAGGGCCTTTATAATCCCAAGAGCCCCGACAATGTCAGCAGTTCTGAACTTTGACTGTAGGATGTGTGAGAGAGGTAATGGGCACACCATAGTTGCACCTTTCATAGTGCTGGAACTCAGTATGTCTACATGGCAATTCAACAATTGCAGCTAGTCTGACTCTGGCTCAAGATGAGGGAATATTATAGATGTTCAGGCTTAGACTGGAATCAAATCTCTCTGACCTCCCCTCTCAGGCTATGTCTACACTGAAGGGTTCTTGAGCAAGAACTTCTTGCGCAAGAATCCCTGCGCAAGAACTCTTACACAAGAACACGTCCACACTGCCCTGTGCTTCTGCGCAAGAGCATCTCTTGCACAAGAAAGCTCTGATGGCCATTTTAGCCATAGGGCTTTCTTGCGCAAGAACCCCCTGCCACGCGTCCACACTGCCCTCTTGCACAAGGGATCCTGCGCAAGAGGGCTTACACCTATTAGAAAAGAGCATAGCTCTTCCTCAAGAAGCCCTCTCTTCCCATGCCCTACTGTAAATCTTCTTGCGCAAGAGCCGGCGGGCAGTGTGGACGCTCTGCAGAAGAACGGCTGTTCTTGAGCAAGAACCCGCCACTGTAGACATAGCCCCACAGTTTGAAACCCACAGGGTCTACACAGCAATTAAGCAGCCCTTAGCTCAAGCCAGTGCCGGCTCGAGCCATTCTTGCGCCCTGGGCAGTGGGCGTGTGGCGCATGCATGGCCCCCCCGAGCGCATGGCGCCGCTTACAGCTGTAATCAGGTGCCGTGTGGTCCCCGCCCCTGGGCTGTAAGGGGCGCTGTGCGCCCGGGGGCAGGGGCCGTGCGGCGCCTGATTGCAGCTGTAAGGGGCGCCACACGCCCGGGGGTGGAGGCCGCGTGGCGCCCCTTACAGCTGCAATCAGGCGCCCCCCCCCCATAGGTTGGCACCCCGGGCAGCTGCCTGGCTAGCCCCCCCTTAATCCGGCCCTGGCTCAAGCCCCACGAGTCTGAGTTAGCAGAGGATTTTAAGTTCAGTGTAGACATACTAGAGTAGGGTGGGGATAGGAAATCATTCAGATTTTTAGTCTCATGAGGAACAGGCACCCTGAGTGCATCTTGTGTGCATAGGAGCATAAGGAGATGGAAGGGGCCTGTTGTCTAAAGGAGCTGTGGAGACAGCATTGCTAATCTCTTGAAAAATCTAATACTAGGTAGAAGGCTGCCTTTAATAGCCTACATGGAGAGAAACACCTAGCTAAAATATCAGGTCATTCTTTCTGGTTGGTGGTGAGGGGGACAAATGGTAATACTATATGAGGGATTGTGGTCTGATGGGGAATTTTTTCAATTATGATTAAAAAAAAGTAATGATTCAGAGCATCATACTGTGAACATTGTTAACCTACATAACCGCATGATACTAATACTGTTAACCTCATCCTCCTTCCCCCTCTTCCTTCCTATTGTTTGTTATATTCACTTGTTGCGTTTTGTCTTTAGGATGCAAGCTCTTTGGGCTGGGGCTGTCAACCTATTTTTTTTCCAGTGTGTATCACTATGCAGCCCTAACCTGACACTAGCTTTTGGAAGCTGTAATAATAATAGTAAAATAATAATATATAGTAATATATAACCTATTGGCATTAAGATTTACATAGATTATTAAGTTTTTTTGTCCCAGTGGCCTAGTTGAGACTATGACGTACAAATGCAAACTGTTCAATTTCAAAATAAAACCTTTTGGAGATTGCTATATCAACTATTTTTATTGATCAAAAGGAGCTATGCTGTGTAATAACTTCCATTTTAAAAGGCAAAGCACTTCTGAGATCTAGTTGTTACTCTGTTAACAATTTAAGTGATAACTTTTGTTGGCATATACACACAAGCTTAGATGTAAGATATACTCTGTGGGCAACTGTATTTATTTTTTTTCCTAGAAAAGTGGTTAAACCAATATTATGCATCCTGTGCTTTCAAAATTCCAGAAAGGCTATATCACAGTAAGTAATGGTAGTTGGTGTGATTTACATCCAGAAATGTAAACTGAAACAAGTGAGGTGAAATGTGTTATTTATAATGAACTAAAATAGGCTGTGAGTACTGACATATATGTGTTAGTCAGTAACTTTTATACAGCAGCTAGGGCTTAAAAATACAATTATTAACTATGTTTTATTAAATTAGTTCCTAAGAACCAACCAAGAATGGGGTTCCATTATAATAGGTACTAAACAAATAGTAGAAGTAGACCATTGTTATCCCTTAGGATATGTCTAGACTGCCAGAGGTATCCCGAAGGTACAGATACTGGAGGTATCCCGAAATAGCTATCCTGCATCCAAGGAACGTGTCCGTTTTTTCGAAATAACGGACACGTTATTTCGGCATCTCTGTAAACCTCTTTCCACGAGGAATAGAGGATGTCTCGAAAAAGTGCTTTATTTTGAAATTTGGTGCTGTGTGGATGCGCCAAATTTTGAAATAGCCTATTTTGAAATAAAATCAAAGTAAGATACGCAATTTGCATAGCACAAATTGCGTATCTTATTTTGATTTTAGAGTGCAGTCTAGACGTATCCAAAGGTTTACAATTAGGTTAAAAATGCACTTCCATATTTATTTAGTCAATTTTAGTTTGAAAATTTAAATCCTACTATTTTCAGGTGCCCAACTCAACATCTTGAAAAACGGCTAAATTTTAAAGGGGAGGTACTCAGCACTTTCTGAAATCAGGTCCCTTTGTATCTCAAGTTGGCCTCCCCAAAATCAATAATTTTTTTTTTTTTTTTTGTAATTGATTTAGAACTCGATCCATTGTGTTAAATTGGGCCTGAGTTGGATACGAGCTTGTATAATGGACTGGCACAGACTGGCAACAGCACTAACTTGTATAACAAATAAATCCAAAGTCATTACTGCCCCATACTGTATTTAAAGTTATTAGTCCTCAAATCTGCTATTGTCCACCATTAAAGAACCTGTTCCATAAGATGCTGGGTGTCTCAACTCCCACTGAAGACAAAAGGAATTAAATACTCAGCACTTTGTGAAGTAATAAAAAAAGGTCAGTACCAGCAATACTTAAAAAAATCCATTACAATTTAAATTTGCCAGAAGTTTCAGGGGAGGAGGCTGGCTGCAGTTCCTGGCCCACTGATGTCTCCTGGGCGAGAGGCAGGGCTGTGCTGTGGCCCCGGGGGTGGTCTCTGTGGAGGGAGTTGTGGAGGTTGGACCGGTGGCCCGCAACCCTCCCATCCCATCTAGCACTGCAGCTGAGAGCCAGGAGGGAGGCCTTGGGGGACTACTTACCCATGATGGCAATGTGGACAGCCCCGATCCCAGCAGGTCACTCTGTTCCTGGTGTGGCTACTCCTTTGTGATCACTCTGCAGTGTATTTGACCCACGTGCTCGCTGCCCCCAGTGATCACTCTGTAGTATGACTGTCCTTCCTATCAGACCCCTCCCTTTTTCATGTTATGGAAAACAATCAGATTCCAAGCACATTCAATTTTCCTGGCACAACCAAATACTGGCCTTGCTTTTTAGTTAAGAGGAAGCTGAATACCAAATTTGGTCATACTAGCTCTTACCATTTAGGAGGAGTTCTTTAACAGATTCACAGACTCACAGATAGCAGGCAGGCAGACAGAGACATTTCTAATATTTTGGAAAAAAAAGATGTTTTCAGGAAGAGATTTTATAAAGGGGATTATGAGTTACTGCTCCACAACCAATACAGAGGATTTGCATTATGCATTGTATTTCAGATGAGGAGCATGTCTGCAAGGAACCAATCAAAATCCTTTTGGAACTAATGAGGCGGGAGAAATCATGGTGGGAAAAAAGTATATGTAGTGATAACTAATAGTAACTGTTTGTATAACTACAGCAAACTCTATGGCAAAAGCAGATTTTAAAAATGCATGAGTTTACTGTAGTTTTTCTAGAAAGCTGTTCTTCACTACATTTTATTAGCATTAGCAAGCTGAAGATGCAGACCAAAAATTACATTACAAAGATGATGGGAAGTTCAGTCTTTTGTAAGTATGTCAACCAGACCTGCTGAAGTAGTGATAATAAATTCATTCTCATATTGGATATTTTTATTAATATTGGGGATTTGAGTGTGAAGCTAGATGGCTTATTGATGCCACAGAGGCAGAAAGCTGAAGGGGTGAAAGAAGAGTTAGTTATGAACTTCCACACCAGTAGTCTGGAAAGTTAAATTGCACATTTAGGCCATGTCTACACTATGAGATAAGAGCAAATTTACTAAGGTCGATTTTTTTTAGCACCTGATTTTGTAAAGGTCCATGTTCCTACTGTTCACATGAATTTGACACAATTCAAAGTAGCATGTCCACATGGGGGCTACTGTCGATTTTGAGAGTGATGTATTGTGGGTAGCTATCCCACAGTTACTGCGCCCCTTGCATTCTGGGTTGTGTAAACTGGGACCAAAACTGTGCAGTGGGTACTTCTGGGGATATGTCGTCAGCATCTCATAGTGCACTCATCTCCTCCCCTCCACCCCACCACTTGAAAGCAATGGTCAACAATCTCTTCACACTCTTTTTTTCCCCTGGTTATCCACATATAGCAGCATAGCATGGAACCCATCATGGAGTCCATTGAGCATCAAAGCATTACGGCAATCATATTACTCACGGTGAGCCTTATCTTAGAGCATATCCAGGGTCCGCTGGACCGAGGAAGAATCTCGGCAGGCCATGAACATATTCTTTTGCAAAGCACTTGAGTTGAGCAACTGGAAATGGTGCTAACTTTCAATTCTCTGGACACATAGGAACATTGGTTCTGGTGCTATCGGAAAAGCACAGAATGGTGGGATGGCATAGTTATGGAATGATCGGCAAGAGCTACAAAACTTTCACATATGTAAGGCTACTTTCATGAAAGTTTGTGTATTGCTTTCCCCCACCCTGAAGCACAAGAATACCAGAATGAGATCTGCTCTGACAGTGAAGTGAGTGGCAATTGCCCTATGGAAGCTTGCAATGCCAGACAGCTACCAGTCAGTTGGGAATCAATGGGGGGTGGGTGAGTGTGCTCCTGAGGTGTGCTGCCTGCTCTGAAGTCTGCTAGCCACACTGGAAATGAAATTCAAAATTTTCCAGTTCTTTTCCTGGTCACTTGGAGAGCAGTAGAGTTGAAAGTCCTGGCCAGAGTGGACACCGTGGGGCACTGTGGGATGCATGCTAGAAGCCAAAAACAATGAGACTATGTCTACACTGGAGGGTTCTTGCACAAGAACTCTTGCGCAAGAACACATCCACGCTGCCATGTGCTTTTGTGCAAGAGCATCCATGGCAGTGTGGATGCTCTCCTGCGCAAAAAAGCTCTGATGGCCATTTTAGCCATAGGGCTTTCTTGTGCAAGAAGCCCCTGCCGTATGTCCACACTGCCCTGTTGCACAAGAGGACTTACACTTGTTAGAAAAGAACATAACTCTTGTGTAAGAAGCTCTGTCTTCTGACACCATACTGTAAATCTTCTTGCACAAGAGCGGGTGGGCAGTGTGGATGCTCTGCGGGTTCTTACACAAGAACGGCTGTTCTTGCGCAAGAACCCACCAGTGTAGACATAGCCTGACAGGGGTGGCCAACCTGTAGCTCCAGAGCCACACGTGGCTCTTCAGAAGTTAATATGGGGCTCCTTGTATAGGTACCTAATCCAGCGCTGGAGCTGCAAGTGCCAACTTTCCACTGGGCCAGAGGGTGATCCCTGTTCAATTCCCAACTCTGCCCTAGGTGCTGTCTCCCTCCACCCTTTCCTGCTAGGATCCTGCCGCTTCCCACCCTCTCCACTGAGCCTGTTACACCCATGCTTCTCGCCTCCAGTAAGAACTGATCACAGCAGGCAGGAGAAGGCTCTGACCAGTGAGAGCGGGGGGATGTGCTGAGAGTGGTGGTGGGGACATGATCAGGGCTGGTGACATATAACTGTTGCTCTTTGGCAATGTGCATTAGTAAATTCTGGCTCCTTCTCAAGTTTAGATTAGTCACGCCTGAACTATGACTTTCTCAGCATTACATCTGCACTATCTTAAAGTTGACCATGCAAGGTCAAATTTAGTGTTACTCTAAGCAGGAGCTCCGAAATTGACTTTAACTGCCCTTAAAGTCAACAGAATTGGGGTTGCAGGTGTGGTTTCACTGTTTAGCAAATCAGCCTAACACAGCTAAATTTGACATAAGCTCCCAGCATAGAGGTCGGCCTTAGTTTTGCAAATGACCTTTTTGATTGCTACATGCCAATTTCAGGGCCTCAGATCAGGATTTTCCCTTTTCTATTAAATCACTACTGCCAAAGAATTGTCAGGAGTAGACAATGTAATACCTTGGGGACTGACACCGCTTCTCTTGCCAGCTCTCCTCTACCTTTTTCAGTGCCGCCAAAATTCAACTGCGAAGGTAACTGGAGGCCGGGGCTTCCAACCCTGGGATTTCTCTCCCTGTGTGCCTGTAAACAAGCGGGGAGAAAGGCCCCCCCCCCCGAAGGTGGGTTCGCGGAGGGGGGGGGGGTGAGGAAGGACGCACAACCCCTGCCAGACAGGGCGTCCCTACAGCAGGGTACGGAGCCGGCGGTCAGGGGAGACGAGGGCTGCGAAAAGCGGGACAGCAGCGGCTAACCGGCCACCAGCGTGCGACCCCCAAGGCGGGGAGGCGGCCCGGGCCGCCCCGCGGAGAGGGAGGCGCTGGAAGGCAGCGATCGCTCGCACGCTGGCGCGGGCCGGGGCCACTCAGCTCTCCGGGCCCCGCGGCTGGGCGCGCTGCGTGTCGGCAACGGGCAGAGGAGCGCCTAGGGGACGGATCCTAGCTGCCCCGCCCGAATGGTCTCGCCCACCCCTCTTCCCCGCGTAGTTTGTTCCTCGCCGGCTCAAGGAGACTCAGAAACAAACACTCCCAGCGCAGCGCGGCCGCGAAGGATTCCCCCACCCTTTGCCGTCTCTTCGCTCTCGCGAGACTAGTCCAGCTTCTCCCTTAGCGCCTAGCAGGCCGCTGCTGGAGTTCTCGCGAGTTTTGGGCAGGTTCCCACGCTTGTTGCCGCTGTTGTGTCTGAAGGGAGAACCCGGGAATGAGGGGGTGGCGCGCTTCCCTCACTCTCTCTGCTCCGGGACCGCGTGTGTGTTTCACAGGCCCGTGCACGCGCGCACTCGGCCTGGGCTGGAGGAGGCAGCTCTCGCGAGAGTAGGAGTTTTGGCGAGAGTTTGTGGAAGATGGCGCCTGTTGTGACAGGGTAAGTGCGGGGGGTTCGCAGCGCCGGGCCGGGAGTGATTCCTTTCAGCGCCCACCGGCGTCCACGCTGGGCCTGCTGCTTCCCAGTTCTCCTTCCGGGGATGCGGGAGCAACTAGCTGGGCGGCCCGGCGGAGGCCCCGAGACACGGACCCAGGGGGGTTGCGACCCCCCAGGTGGCTGCAGTAGAGAAGGCCCCCGGGCCATAGGCCGGGATCCGCAGGCTCATAGTGTGGGGTGGGCCGCCATTCCCAAATCCTGGGTGGGACGTGGGGGAGCCTTCGTGCCGGACACCCCTTTCCGAGGTGAATGCCTTTCGTGGGGTCGGGACACCCTTAGCCACCGGCCCGGGGGCACCAGACAAAGGCTCTTGTCTCGCTGAGGGGAAGCTGAGTGCTACTTCCCCTCCTTCGTAGTGGAGGGGGGCAGAGCACCTCCTTCGCCAGCCACTGGGCTGTGCTGAATTCACCAGGCGCTAGGTCCCATCAGTAGGACAAGCCTTTTCCCAAGCAAGTCTCCTGCTCCCTTTCAGAAGTGGGTAGAAGTTCCCATTTCCCTCTGCCTGTTCACCGTTCTTGGGGTTACAAGTGACTATCGGTGCTAGCAGAAGAGGAGAAGCCTTTCCCACTCCAGCTGCTCCGCACTGAGTCACAATAAAGACTAGCTGCCATCCTTATCAGTGCCACTGGGCCATATGGAATAATGACCTTCCACCTGTAATCTGTGTGATGTTAATCAGTGGCATATGACTAATCAGTTTTTGTTAGGTAATAATGGTAGACTCACCATAGTGGTACAGTGCATCAGCAGCTGTTCTACACATCTCTGCCACATCTTGAGTTACACTGCACATAGCAGGCATCATTCTCCACTCTTGGGTCACACTGAATAGTTGCATCCACTCCTATGATACATAGTGACTCTTGAGGAATGGGACTACATGTACAATAGCAGGCCTTGTCTGCTCACCCCCTGATGGTACAAAACAAATTCCTGATGGGTCTTAATATTGTTGAGTATCTTGACATGGTGGACTTAATTTGATATTTTTACAGTGATTGTCAAAGACATGCAGAATACTCTTTTTCCCTGTTGAGATTACTCTGTCTCCATACATGGCTATTTGGTTAGAGAGACTAGCAGCCTGCCTCCCCTTTTTTTGGGGGTGGGGGGATGTTGATAGTTGTTTTTGTTTTCTTGGGAAAAGTGGCATTATAGTATTTTTCTTGTTTCGTTTTGGCCTCAGTAGTTGTTCCATTTTTGTTTCTTGATTGTTGAGAACAAGATCTAAACTGCTGCCTTGGAGGTTGCCTGGTTTCTTTCATGTTTAAATGGAGCTTGCTGCTGCTGTTGTTTTTTTTTTTTTTCTAATACACATTCTTTAAGGTAGCAGGTGTTTGTTATGGTTTCTGGCTGGAACTATTTAGAGTTGTAAGGATGAGGGAACAAGACAAAAAGTGCTTTAAAATGTTGCTTTAAATACTACTGGGGGTGGTTATGTATTAATTTTATTTCAGTTTATGTTCATTTCATTTAATTCTCTGATCATTTGACAATTATATCCTTTGCTCGTTGATTATCAAAGTGCTGTCTAACGTTCTCAGGTTTGTGTCATCCTGTGTCTTAGGATATATGTGCTACATTTTCACTAATTCATAAGCCAAATCCATAATGAAATTTCTTATGAATTACAAAATCATGCTAACAGTAGAAGAGAGGCTTGTGGTTTAACATGAGAGGAGAAAAGTCTGTGTGCTGGAGGATTCTAAAGTCAGCTCCTCACGGGCATCAACTCTTCCCCCTCCTGGCTGCCTCTTGCTTATCGGTTAATTGTTTACTCGACTGTATGCTCACATCCCTTCTCAAAACCTGCATAAATTTAGTAATTCTTATTAAAAACTGGAATTCCTTGTTACTCAGTGTGACCCTGCATCAGAGTACTTACTGAAGGTGAGAGTTGGTTTGTTACTACCCGAGACCCTGACTCATTTATTATTATGGATGATTGCTTCAAACATTTTGTATCACATAGGTAAGCTATAAAAGACATGTTAAGATTTATTAACAGGTGTGGCATTATTGCATGGACCTGCTGTCTGGTTGGTAGAATCTTGTTAAATCAGATGGCTACATTTTGACAGGTATAGTTTTAGTTTGCCAGATAGATATTTAATATTATAAAGGGGAATGAGCCAATGGGGATTTTGTCAGCTTTATCAGGTTTATGGATTAGCAATATTATACCTTAGTTTTGGATTTGCAATGTTATATCCACAATGGAAACAGTATGTTAAAATCTGATGTCATTCAATAAGTGAAAATTTTTCATAAAGTACTGTAATAATTAAGAAACTTCCAATGATTCTAGTGTAAATCAGTCTCTCTCACAAGTTTTTAGAGAATGGTGGAGAAAACAGTTTGAAATTCAAAATCTTTCTAGAATTAATAAATTCAAGAATATAGTTAATTACATTTTGCACTCATTTTCAGTGCTGGTATGCAATTTTTATTCACATTGAGATTGCTAGACAAAGCATGTAAGTGAATGTTTGCCAATCAAACACAAGTTGAATGAATGCCTTTTTATAAAAACAGTCTTTCTGTGAAAACTCTGACTGCTAAAACTTAAATTACAGTAATACATCTATTCACTTGTGCCAGTAACCTGTTCATCAAATAGTGAGGTTAGCATTTCACCGCAGAAGCTGTTTTTCCGGTATGGCCAAAACACACCTGGTTTCTTATCTACATGAAGGTATATACTATACCCATTTTATTCACAAGGATATTTTATGCGAAAGGAAGCATACATACATTATTATGATTGAACCTAAATTACTTACTTCAGTAGCCAAGATAGAGATAATGAAAAATGTTTTAGTAATTTGTCAGTTAAGTAACTGAAAATGTCTTCTTCCCAAAAATATTTTACTAATGGAAATGGATAATTTATAGACAAACTATTGTAAGCTCTTCTCCATGTGAGTGATGGAAAGTTTTCATCACTTTAAGGCTTTGAAGTATTAATGAAAATGTCAACTACTAGAGATGCATAGATCAGCAAGAAAGCTTCATTCTAAACAATTTTGTGTTATGGAGGCAGCTAGCAGCCCCAGTTTTGTCAGGGCCCCATTGTAGTAAACCGCCTACAAATATATGACATTTTCTGCGCCAAACATCTTAGTTTTGTTTGAAACAGATGAAATAAAAGGGTGATATACACAAACAGAGGTGAATGAGATAACAGTAACATGAACTTGTTTTTTTCATACACTTAGCTTTGTGAATAATGTATGGTTTGTACAGTTTAATAAAACCTGTACAATTATCAGATTTATTATTATATATTTGTTACTGTAGTACTTTGGAGTCTTAGTTTTGGAGTAGGATTCCATTATATGGATGGTATGTAAACACAGGACAAAGGGATGGTCTCTGCTTCAAAGATCTTACAGTTTAAGACAAGATGGCTATAAACAGACAGATGAAGAAATACAAGGAAACAATGAGACAACATTAGTAAGCATGATAGGCAGTGGTATTAACATACCGCCAGCAATTCCATTGTCAAGTTTTTTGTAGCAATCATAAAAAGAGTATGTTTGTATCACTGTACATGTACATAGAGGGTAAGTGTATATGTGACTTTGTGTGGGCTAAATAAACTTTTAAAAAACAAACTCAAAGTAGCTAAAGTCTTGAACCAGTAAATGGCCCCGAGACACCAGTTTTTGCTATGGGGAGTGCTGATCCAGGAGCTATCCTCACTGTGGCTCTGTAGTTTAAATGTAGTAGGAGTTGAGTGCACAGGCTCTTACTACATTTAAAATGAAGAGCCACAGCAGTCCCGGCTCATGCATTTTAAATGTATTAAGAGCAGCGCAGCTCCTACTGCATTTAAATTACAGAGCCTCAATGGGATAGGTCCCCAACTGGCACGAGCTGGAACTGCTGCGGCTCTGCATTTTAAATGTAGCAAGAGCCGGGTGGCTCTTAATACATTTAAAATGCAGAGCTGCAGTGGTCCCAGACTGGCACAAGCTGGGACTGAGCTGGGTTTGCTCATTCCTGGCTCGTGCCGGATCCAGCAGCCCCTGCCCGCAGCCAGCCCAGGCCGCCACAAACAGGATCTGCTGCCAGAGCAGCCTCTGCCCATGTCATCCAGGGCTGGCTGTGAACAGGGTCTGCTGCTGGAGCATCCTTTGCCCGCAGCCAGCACAGGCTACCTCAAACAGAGACAGCTCCAGCAGCAGACCCTGTTCACAGTGGCCCGGGCTGGCTGCGGGCAGAGATTGCTTCATGGCAGCCTCCCTCCCACTTCAGTGCGGTGGGGGATAAGGCAGGTGGCACCACAGAGGCGGTGCAGGGGGAACCAGTTTTTAAGCAGCCCCCTCCCCATCCCCCCGCACCAGCTCTGGTCTCCCCCCTTTTGATACAGAGACAGCAAGGGGGGGGAGCGAGTAGTCGACTCGACTACCCAATAAGCTTCGGTTTATTGGGTAGTTGACTACTTGCTTACATCCTTACTATGAAGGGTCTGAAAGTGAAGGCAAGAAGCTAATGTTTGATTCAGTAGAGAAGAAGGAGCCTATGGAGGAATGCAGAGAAGTGCAGTGCTAGGCAAATGTTTTTTGCAGCATTCTAAATGAATATGAGTGGGGCAAAATTGAATTTGTCATGGCCAGAAAGTGGGATAATGCAGTAATTGGGATTCTGGATAAACGTTTTGGTTGGGGGGTGGACAGAAAAGATTATATCTTGGATACTTTATGCAGACGCAATCAGAAAGATTTAGAAATAACCTGGAGGTCCAGTTCAAAGATGACACTGAAGTTATAGGCTGGAGAAACAGGCAGGATGGTGGTGGTGTCCATAGTATCCAGGAAAAAAAGTAGGGAGGACTGCTGGGGGAGACTAGAAGCTTTGTATTAGCCATGTTGAGCATGAGGAGATGTTAACAAAAGAGGCTGAGATTTTAGTGTGGACAAAAAGTATTTAGAGGAGAAAGAAAGGGATAGAAAATAGGGATGTTATATATTGATTGATTGAATAGTCGATTAACCTCATGAATTCTTATCTGTCACTAGACTATTCTATAGTCCCCATCGGTGGAGCCAGCTGCCAGTGTGCTCTGGCCCCACTCCTGAGGAACCCCCTGCCACTTCACACTGCTGCCTCTGTGTCAGAGGCAGCAGCATGGGGTGCCAGGTGGGAGCTGGTCCAGTCTGTGAGAGGAGCCAGTTTAAAAAACAACTCCCCTTACAGACTGGCTGCCTATTGCCTCACGCTGCTGCCTCTAATACAGAGGCAGCAGTGTGGGGTGGTAACAGCCCCTGTCCGAGCGGGGCTGAGCTCCTGGACCTGGCGCAAGCCGGAACTGAGCCGGGCTGCTGGCCAGCCTGCTTAAAAAACTTACTGGCAGGGGAGGGAGGAATGCGTGTAGTCTATAGCATTAACCTATAAGCTTTTGCTAATAGGTTAATCGACTGCACTAATGCATCCCTCGTAAAGAAGAAGCTTTGTGAATTGTCAGCATACAGATGGTAATGAATTTGTGTTTGTGAATGAGATTACCCAAAATAAGGTGTAGAAGGAGATCAAGGACAGGGCTCTGGAGAATTTCCATCAAAAATTGGAGGGTGAATAAGGAGGATTCTCCAAAGGATATGCAAAAGGAGTGATTAGACAGATAGGGCAAGAACAAGAAGAGGACATAGTCACTGGAAACCCAACAAAGCTGATAGGTCAAGGAGTATTGGTTCTGAGCTTTAACTAGGAAGAGGTCCCTAGAGACTCTGTCAAGAGCAATTTCAGTGGAGGTCAAAACACAGATAATGGATTGAAGGGTTTAGGGTGGAATTGGAGGAAAGCAGCTCCAGACAGCAGTTGTAAACAGCTGTGCAGTGAGCTTAGAGATGCAGGGAAAAAAGGGAGATGTGCCTATCATTCTAGATTTAAACTTGAAATACAATATAACACCCATAGTTATACTATGTGCACATATAAATAGTCTAGAAGGTTGTTTTTATAAGTTAATTTATGATATAGTGAGTAAAAGTCATAGAAGCAGGAAGTATTAACATATAAGTTATTAGCAAGGAGAGTTACTATTTTAAATTTGACTGTTGGGAAACCTTTTGGGAATCCTTGAAAATTCATATTTTGGACTCTGAAACATATTCTTATGTCTCTTGGGATGTAATTTACTCAGTACATAATTTGATTTTTTCTTTAGAAGGAAACTTTGTAAAGCAGAACTTACGTAGGTTTTTTATCAGTAAACATTAATAAACGTCAATTGCATTGTATACCCACAAACTGAAGAGAAAATATTTTCATGAATAATAATCAAAATTTACAGATAGGTAGAATAAGAAAAATGCTTCTTGCAAATTTAATAGTTTGATTTAATATTTACTCTGTATATTTTGACATGCAATTTTGATAGTTTGTTTTTAATGTTTGTAAAACTAACTTTTTAATGTGCCCACTGCCACTAAATAATTGCCCCAAATAATTTCCTACTACTTAGAAAAATTAAATAGATTAAAAACATGCATAAAAATAAACATTGATATTTGTGTATTTAAAAAAATAAAATTCTGCAAAGCCTAACTTTGTGATTGCAGTACATTCTTGTGCTAATACAGTACTCTTCACTGCAAGTCTTTGGAAACTAATTATAAACACTTCATTAATTGATCTACATGTTACTATAATATACGAATATATGAATATATATGAATTCTTGGCTCCCAAGAAGCATTTACAGGGAAGGCATAGTTGAACATGCAAGTGGTTTTATTTGTTTTCACTAATTAGGTTAACAGCAAAAAAGTGACCTATTTCAGGGTAAATGCTTAAATCTGTCAACAACATTTTCTGTATATTTTAAGCGTTTATATTTTAGTAAAGTTGTACGTTTTTAATATACAATTCACCTCTGACTTGAATTTGCTGCGTGATTGATAGTCCACTATGGAAGCTCATTATAGAATATTAAGCAATTCAAAATAAATTTTGCAGTTGTGTACCAAGATGAGTAATATGGACTCTTAAACAGAATTTCAACAAGTAACAGTTTATATGATGCAGAGGAATAGGCTGAGAAATAGGGAAGAAACAAGAGAGCACCTGTCCAATAGCTGATCCATTTATGTTAAGAAGAAATTATTGAGAGTAGCAGTTCAAATATCATCAGACTATTATTGAATCTAAGAACATTACATTTCAAAGTTTTGTAAAATAAAAAAGTAGAAAGGGATAAAAAATAAGCACAAGATCTGTTGGTTTGAGACAGAGATGGGTAAGCTTAGGCCTGGGGGCCGGATGCGGCCCCTGGCTTGCCTGGATCGGCCTCTGAGGCTCATTGCTCCAGCCCCTCTACCCCAGCACACAAAATCTACTAGGCGTCCCCCCCCAGGCTTTCGTGTGCGAGGGAATTGTGAGGAGTGTCTTTTTCCTTCTCAGTCATGGACCACATCAGTGAGGGTGGTTGTTGGTTTTTTGCTTCTCACTTTTGCGCGGCCCCTGACTGATTTTTCTATGGGTGGGTTCCTCCGGCCCAAAAAAAGGTTACCCGCCCCTGGTTTATGATGATGGTATACCGCATCATAAACTCACACTTGAAAATTCTTCTTCCTTTTCAAGAATATTTACATGTTGTTATCCATCTTGGTAAAGTTATGTTCCATTTTATATTTTCTTGGGGCTTTTCTTTCTTACATAGTTTTAGCATATGAAATCTCACTTCAAAGTTTTACTGGTGTGAAGAATCATATTAGCTGATGTGAAACCAACGACTGTGGTGAGTATAGCAAGGACAGATTGTGTTCAAAATATCTTTAATCATTTAATCATGATTAGATTACATGATGCTGGACATGATATGTCCTGGTTTACACTGACTGCAGAATTGTGGTCAGCAGAATGTTACCTTGAATCTTTGATACTGTACTAAACACTTTTTGCATACCATTTATAGCCGTGCATTTAATATTTTTCCTTGTTAACTTAAACATTTGGCTGCTTTTTGATACAGGTGTATCACATACAAATGTTTGAGTCTTTCTTTGACCTTTGATATAAGGGAGTAAACTGTTCTTTGCCATGCACTTTTCCCCCCTTCACTCTGTTATGTGATGGTATGGCCTGTTTGTCAGAAACTACATTTAATCTTCAAACTCCAGAGCACTGGTTAATCAAGATATAAAACAGCCATATAATTATTGCATCTTTGCAATGTTCAATATAATATCAGTTAACAATGCTGCTTTGAAAACTTGTTGCTGGTGGTCTTAAATTAATCAAAACTGATGTGTAGATAATACTAAGATTTAGGTGGATAATACTGAGTAGCTCTCGTTAACAACAGACTTGTATAATAATATATATTATTTATTTATTTGTATTACTATAGTGTGTAAGAGCTCTGGTTGTGGACTAGGACCCTGTTGTATCAGGTGCTATACAAACAGAACACAAAAATGACCCCTACCCCTAAGAGTTTACAACTGAAGTACAATTCAAGTGACAAAGATTAATATAGACAGATGGAATATGTAGTGATGACCGTACACTAGCTGCTTAATCACCATCAAGTTTTGTGGAAGCCTCTCAGCAAAGAGTTTGGCAAACAGTCATGTTTAAATCCAAGTGTTCATTTCATTTTTAATGTATTTTAGAGGGGGGATTCAGAAGTCTGTGAAGAAGGGGCTTTGACAGTGTGTTCACTGTTATTAATAAATATAATAAAAATATACCCATTTTCAGTCTCCAACCTCAGTTGAAGCGGTTCATCCTCTTTCCATGTGCCAGCTTTAATCAACCCTTTCTAAGAATCTCTTGGATAACCCTGTCTGCGGTGTGAAAGATTTTTTGGTCTCCCTTTCCTCTTCTGTGGGCATATCTACTCAGAGACTTAGTACATGGCAAATCAAGGTGTACATATATAGTAAACTAGCCTGCTGCACAGTGAGTCTTTGTGTAGACCAGGAGTGAGGAGCCTTTTTTTGGGTCAGGGGTTGCTGACCCACAAAAAATAAGCCAAGACTAGTAGATTTTTGTGAGCTCCAGCCCCACAAGGGGAGCAGAGAGGGGCTGGAGCACTTGTGCAGGTTCCTCAGCGCTGGGGGGGAGCACCGAGTGTGAGGGGCTGGACCCATGCAAGCCTTAGGTTTCCCACCCCTTCTGTAGACCCTGTTGCCATGCACTAAAAGTTCCATAGTATACACTGACTTTCTGCTGTTTGGAACAAAAGCACTACTAATTTTTTAACAAAAGACAGTAAGGTCCAAAGGTCGACTTAGTGTTTAGAAGGCTAGTCCAATGTCCTGTCCCACCTTGACTTGCTTTGTGTTACATCTCTCTATAGACAAGTCCTAAGTTTATACCTGTGCTGCAACTCCTATCTGCAGCACTTTTGAAGAGCATGAACACCAATCTTAGAATGCAGTTTGACAAAACCTAGTCAATTTCATATAAGTATGTTACATTTGGGAAGAGGCATTGCACACAATGGGGATGGGTAATTGGCAGCCTGCTGGATACATTTGACCTGCTTAATCATTTTATTTGGTTTGCCCATAAGTGGCTGGTGAAAATATTTTTGGATATGAGAGGCTAAGTAGGATTGGGTCCCAGCCCACCCAGTCAGCCCCTAGGTCCACCCAATCTGAGCACCAGACACAGTGCTTAAATTGTGTGGTGGAACCAAGCCCAAGCACTAGGTCGCAGTGCTGCTCATTTGCCCAGGCACCTCAGTGTCATGCAGGCAGATGAGGGGTTTCTCCCCCAAACCGATGGCTCTAATTGCCTTCGTACTGGCTCCTAGCTCCTACAGCCAGTCTGATTGTGGCCAGCCTATCTCCCCCCTACTCTCCAGGCTGTGGGCAAGTCAGAGCATATATGTCAATGGGTAGGGTAACCAGTGGTGTAACAGCAGATAACCTTCCTTGTTGGTACGCTGGAAGGATGTTCAGGCCAAATTTCAAAGGTGTGCCCAGACACATGGCATTCTGCTTTCACTCAGCATTTTTTGCTGCCCCACACTGCCCACCTCTGGGGAAATCTGGTGAGAACCTGATTGGCCGCTAGGGAGGCAATAGTCAGAGCTGGAGTAATAGCATGAGATGGAGTTGGAGTCTGTGCTGTTGGACAGTGGAATCTAGTGAGATGAGACAACAGCAGCTTTTCTAAAAGACTGAACCTCTTAGTAACCTGTCTCAATCATTTTGAAAAACAAAAAATCCTGTATGGCTGCCAAAGGTGTTCAGTGAATTTTGTGCACTAGTCTACCTTAAAGTTACTCATCCCTGACGTAGAAAATAAGATTGATGGTGTTTTGCTCAGCAGGGCACTATGTGAAATTTATTAAACATGCCAGTTTTTCTCTGGTGGGCAGCTGTTTCTATGTTGGGGCAGTTGTAATATGTACTAATTCTGTTATTTGCAGGGAACTTTAAAATGGAGGCTGGAGAATGAAAGGGGTACAGTATTTTCAAACTCACTCTGAATTTATGCCATTGTACTTACGTTCCAAGATGTGTGCTAACAGAATATATAATACTGGAACTTATTCACTGATTCTCAGCCATAGATCTGAAAGCAAGGGGAAACTGAGGCATGGAGAGGTTGAAAATTCCGCAAGGTCATACAAAATCTGTGGGAGAGATTGCAATGGAACCTCGGTCTCCTGATTATCTCAGGTGTGTTCTAGCTTCTAGGCCATGGTCCCTGTCAGAGGTATACTATTGTTGGCAAGTGGAAGCAATGTTCTCACCTACCAAAAATTTGTAGAAGCAGAAGACTGAGGGAAGACATTGGAATTACTTAGCTTTTTGTCTTGTACTGTGAAGAGCAATATGGAAAGGAAAAACCAAAAGGGAGTAAATCAGTTTTAATAGTTTTAATTGGTATTAGCATGGAGCTACAGTGGCAATAAATAGGATGCGACTCCCTTCGTGTAAGTCCTTAAGAGACAGAATAATCAGACAGATATGGCATCAAGAAGGGTGCAGTTACAGAGCTCTGAGCAGAGCAGGCGTGAAACCTATAGGGACCATCTTTTTATTTTTCTATACAAGTTAATCTGCATAGATGGTTTGCTTTTTCTTTTAGATAACTCATCTGTATAGCCTCCTAACCAAAAGTAAGACAAAACTGTAGTGAGCCTGAGGAATGAAAATAGGGCAAAATCAGTAATACTTCCCTTCACTTTTTGATTGATTGATAGATAGATAGATATAGAGAGAACTGACCAGTTGAAAATATTTAGTTGTGATGTCTTCTGGTGATGAATTCTGATATCTCTTCCTCCTTTGGCCAAACCTCCTGTGACCAACTGCTTTCTGAGCCAAAATAATTGTTTCTTCCATGATGTTGAACACTTCTGTCAACATTTTGTCTTGTTGCATTTGAGAATTTTTTCTAACATTCCATGGTTGGTAGTGGTGAATTGCGAATTCTCGAACTAACTTTTTGAGTTGTGTACTAAAAATAACTTTCCTGATCACAACTCTATCAGTATTTTATCTCAGAACTATAGAAAGTTAGTAGATTAGTTAACCAAAACAATTAATTGGGACCATGGTGTGTAAAATTAATTACAAATGTTTTCTAGCTATTTCCTGTGAATGATTATGGTATGAGCCAGCTATTATGCCTCATTCTACCTCCCCCAATCCATTCTGGAGTTTCAGTCACTGCTTAATGTGGGGATGGGCAATAATTTTTGATGGGGGAGGGGGGCACTCCAAGATTTTGGTAAGTCATATAGGGTCGCACTTCTCTGTGGAGGGGGTGATTGGGCTGGGGGCGGGGACAGTGCACGAAGTCTCTCCTCCTCTCTCCCCATCAGGGGCGCACAGCACCTAGAGGAAGCTGCGAGCCATTTGAACCGCATTGGATTGCAGCAGGCAGAGAGCCTGTCTCACTCAGGGTTTGACAGGGCGAGCCGTGGGCTGGATCAAAAGGCCACATCCAGCCTGCAGGCTGTATCTTGCCCACCTCTGGCTTAATATCTAGCTATTTAGAAAGGCGAGCTTCTTTCGATGGGTCAGACTGCTGCATATTCTTCAGAATACAAATCTTTCTCAGCTTTAAGTTCTAAACACAGCAGATCTGGATTTTGTAATGGAGATTTTCCTAATTATACCAATTTTTAATTGTAACTTTTTATAGAATACAAAGGAGATTATTAGATCTTAATCTTGACAAGTTCAAGATATGTTTAGGGTCATATGTCTTCTATGATCCTGTAGCTGAAGAGTTTTGCTGCAGAATTTAGCCTGCTAGCCTTTGTGGTGTAAATGAACATCTTCTGAATATGAATCTGTCCATTTTCTTCCAGATATTATAGTAAGCCTATGACAAGTTTCAAGCATGAACGTCTCAGTTCAGCTCAAGTGATCTTATCTATGAAACTCAGTGACTTAAATAATATTTAGCTTTTTTTATAACACACCTCCGGAGATTGAATACACTTCACAAAGGAGGCCATAAATTCCAGTATTAGCTCTATCATTGATGATTGTTAACAGAAAATTATGGCTTAATATGTTTATTAGGTATGTTAGCAATTGTTTATTTTTGTAAATGTGTAAGCGCTGAATTTTTCAGTGGTTACATGTTTACACATGGGGGGCTGGCGGGAGCACCTCCCCCCGCTGCCTCTGATACAGAGGCAGCGGGGGGGGGGCGGGGGTCAAAGGGGAAAAGACAGCTCTGTGGAGCCGATATGCACTGGGAGCTGGCTTGAAAACCATCTTCCCATGCGTACTGCCTGCTCTGCCCCTCCGCACTGCTGCCTCTCTATCAGAGGCAGCAGCATGGGTGGCACCAGCTCTCGCCTGCCCACCTCCCCGCTGCTATTCTCTATGGGAAGCAGTATGAGGGAGACAGGTGAATCTGTGCAAGCCAGTACATGCAGGGAGCTGGTTTGAAAGCCAGTTTGCCATATGTACTAGCTCCTGCAGGTGACAGTGGGATGTTTTGTTACTATAAATTACTGTGGGGACAGCGTGACTAGGTCTGCAATCTGCTCCCCAATGGTTCTAGTCTCTGGCAGTTCTCCACCACCCGTAGCAGTTATAGTCTGTCAGCCCCCCTGCCTAGTGGTTGGGAGGATATGGGGAACATAGGCCCTCGTGTTCCACTGGGTTCTGACTAATGACACTGTGAGGCCTGTCCACCAGCCTTCCCCTGGTTTGCTTCAAATCAGCCTCCCTTAGCCATTTCCTACCTCCATCTTGTCTTCTGCAGTCTTTTCCAGTGAATGATGTCTTGTTGGTTGCCTACCCCTTCTAATATCTTGCAAGGACTGCTGCTGTCCAGCATGACTTCGCCCAGTCTGGATCTGGTTGGAGGTCCCAGAGCCTTCTGCTCTTGAGGTCTCAGAGCCATTTCCCCTCCATCCACTCATGATTGAGTGGGCTGGTTCCCTCATAAACTCCACCTCCAAGCAGAAAATGCTCTGCATAGGGGATAGGGTTTCCTCTACCCGTAGCTGCTCTTTAACTCCTTTCTGCATAGTGAGGAGTTCGTAAACCCTACCACAGATGGGAGGCTAGAAATACAATTTCAAGTAACCACTGATCCCTCTCTATAAGGGTCTGCAAAAAATGAAAAATTTAAAAACCATATAGAATGTTATTGTAATGTAAAAATATTATACTGACTAAATTAAATGTGTCAGGGCCTAATACAATAAAACTTCGATTGGAGACAAGTGACAGAGCCATGTTTGCTGCACTTTTCTCAAGATGAATAATGACCTTTGATTAATACTGACAACCACTAGTTTAAACAAGTGTCAGAGTTGCTCTTGTGTCACAGAGCAACTCTGACACTTGTTTAAATTAGTAGTTTATGTTTTGCCTATTAAAACAATGGTGACGAGTAGGTATTTTCTTTCTGAGTGTACTTTGAATGTTCTTGCTAGTAGGGATGTGAATGGGTAACCTTAACTGTTGATGCTTAACCTTAACGGGTAATGTTAACAGTTACCTGGGAGCAGCCTCCCACCTGCGGCCTGCTGTTGGCAAAGGGCTGCTCCAGCCCTACAGGGCTGCCAGCTCCCAGCCTGCGTGGGCTGGGAATCAGCAACCTCGCGTGGGGCCGGAAGCATGCAGGCTGGAGTAGCCCCTGCCCATAGTGCTAAATAAATGGACTTTTACATCTCTGCTTGCTAGTAGGGATGTGAACTGCTAACCTCATCAGATGGAGCTTACCAGCAACTACTTAATTGGCATGGGGAAGCAGCCTCCTCACCTCCCCCATAGCACGCTGCTCCAGCCTAGCCGGGCACACCATGCCATGGATCGGGGCCAGCAGCCCTGCGGGTGGGGACTGCTCCTGCAGGCCTGGCCCCCTGTTCACGGAATCCCGCTTCATTGGTAAACTGGTTAAACATAATGTTTAACTGGTTAACTGATTAAATAGGATTTTACATCCCTATTTGCTAGCTATATTAAGATTGAGAATTCTCATTATAAAATGATTTTTATTTGAAAAAGCTTACATCTGCCAGCTAGCCAGGATGAAAAATAGCTGTGCTACTGTTCTACCTTCTTTGCGCTTTCTTTTAATCTTTGTGTACATTACTGACCTTAGAACTGAATTGCCACAGCTGTTCCACTGTAAAGTTTCCCGTGTAGTTGCTACACGGGAAATGTTATCTTGCCTGTGATTTTGATTATACTTCCTTTCCTTTCTGGCATCTTTGCACACTGTTTCTGCTTTTCTGTCTTAGGCTATTGCTAAGGCTAATTATTCTTTTCATGACAAAAATTAAAACATTAAAAAAGGGTTTATCACAGAAAAATGCAGAAGTTGTAAGTATATAGAGAAGTGCAAAAGTAATGGCCTGCATTTTTTAGAAAATTAGCCCTTTTACAATAAGTATTTAAATTAATGTATTTAACAAAGAACATTTAAACATCCCCATTCTCGTATACTGGACATAGATAGAGCTACATCTGAAAAAGCAATGGAAGAGTATTGGTGAGTAACTAGGTAGGCTGGAATGACAAACACAGCTTTCTAGACATTGAAACTGCCTCCACATGAGGTACAATAGGCTGTTGGAAATCAGAGGATTGGGTCTTGGGCTATGGCTATCCTACAGCTTAAGTTGATATAAGTTAAATCACTCTGGTATGTATTAGCTCAACATAATTATGGCACCTTAGGTGCTGGTGTGGACAGCATGACTGCAGCGAAAGCTTTCCCATTGATATTGCTACTGTCTCCCACAGGCACTCAAGTAATTGAACCAATGGGAGAGCTCCTGTGGGCTTAAAGTTGCTTACTGCATTTCTGTAAGGGCTCTAGTATTGCCATAATTTTTGTTTCCTCTCCCTGAGCCTCTGATTTTTTCTTTCTTTTTTTGGCAGTATGCGAGAAGTGGAGTCGTCCTCCCCTGCTGAATAGATCTAGTACCTTGGAAATCTACTTCCTAAGGCCCAATTTAGGGAAGCATCTGTATTCAGGATAACACTTCAGCATGTATTTAAGTACTTCCAAGAATTGCAGCCTGAATTTTGACTAGCTGTAGTAAAACTTAGTAAAGTCTTGTTAATTTCACACTATTGCAGCTTAACAGTTAGGTATAGTAGCAGAGGAACTATAACCATCAATTCTCAGACTCAGAAAAATGACACTGAGTCGTCAGATGTAATACTAACACTTTTAAAAAAAATAATTAAAGCTTTCTACAGAAATTGATAGTTGATAAGCAATAAAGTACAAAAAAAAGCAGGCTCTTCTAATCATGCAAGAAAGCTTCCAACTTGTCTCTGGTGTATGAAATTTTCAAGCACTTGATTTTATTTTTATTCAAAGCTTTTTCCATGCACAAATTATACTACTTGAACTAAGTCATAATCCCACCTCATTTTTTTGCCCA
This sequence comes from Pelochelys cantorii, assembly GCA_032595735.1. NCBI lineage: Eukaryota > Metazoa > Chordata > Testudines > Trionychidae > Pelochelys > Pelochelys cantorii. Next base: position 35,434,538 of record CM064331.1, read on the forward strand.
TTTTCCTGTTCTCCCTTTCTTTTCTACTGAACCTCTTCTTTTTCTCCAGCTCCTTCACCACACAATACTAGAACGTTTTGGTCTCTTCCATCTTAAAAAAAACAACCAACCAAGAAGTGATACCACTTGTTTCTCTAGCTGCTCCCTCATCTCCCTTCTCCTTTAAATTGCTAAACTCATTGAATGCATAATGTATTACTCCTGACTGGGATGCCTCTCCTCTGATTCCATCCAGTTCAGTTTCCACCCTTGCACTCCACTGAAATCACTCTGAAATCATAGAATAACGTCATAACCGAAACCAAGAACCAGTTATATTCATTCTTCTTGATTCTGCCTTAGACAGTGTTGACCAAAGCTTCTTGAAACCTTGTCCTCCCTTGGATTCTGTGACTTTGTTCTTATTTTTTTCTCCTTCTGCCTCTCTACGTGTTCTTTCAGCATATGTCTACAAAGCAAAACAAAAACGATGGCTGGCCCATGACAACTAACTTGGGTTCATAGGGCTTGAGCTTGCAGGGTTGTTTCATTGCTTTGTATACTTCTGGACTGGAGCCCAGATGTATGAGGGTTCCAAAACTCAGTTTCCAATCTAAATTCAGTGTGAAAGCACAGCAGTGAATCAGCCCAAGCCAAGTGGCACAAGCCAGCCATGGATTTTTCTTTGGTATGTAGACATACCCTCAGTGTTTCATTTGGAGGAGACTTCTTATACCACCTTCAACTTGTGAGAGTCCACAGAGCTCTGTCCTTTTCCCTCTATACTTTGTCCCTGGACAGTCTAATTTGGAAATACATGTTCAGTTACCTTGTGTGGATTGCTCACAGATCTCCTTCCCAGCTCCACAGAGCCAGCATGATAGACAAACAATAGCATATTGCAATTCAAGCCAAACTGTGGATCTTTGCTTCTGGCACTAGGAATTTTGATGAGCCAGTGCACTTGGTTCTTGGAAGAGAGAATGTGCAAGAAACATTAGAGAAAGCCATTCTTATTTCTCAGCCAAGAAGTGAGTTGCTGTTGTTCACATCTACATGAAGGGCAGGGTGGATTGATTTAAATCTCCAAATGGAAAGCCTTGATTTAAATAATCAATTTTTCCATTTATATTTCATTTTCCAAATGAAGATGCAGTCTCATTGGTAGAAGTAAATCAACATGTTCTAATATTTATGACTAAGTAGAACATTTAAACTTGATTTGGTACGTCTTTTTGCTACTCAAGAGGGTGTACTAAAACTATACACATTTATTTAAGTAATTACATAACATAATATATTTAGATCCTTATTAACTGCGCTTGTTTAGTATGTTAAGAAATAATGAATGATATATTACTTATTTATTAGCTATTTAACTTTTGCTCATGGTTTACCAGGCTGCATTTGAATAGTGTACAATTTATTTTATTAAACAAAACAACCTTAAATCTTTTGGGTACATAAATGTTTTTTATCAAAATGTTCACATTTATAACTACATGATTTATAAAACAGAAGCATTTGCTCTAGTCAGTGGATTAAATTGATTATTTTACATCAGACTGGGAAACACGTGCCTAAGTGAAAGTGACTGGAGCTTAATTCCCTACTTTTGTAAATCTCTTGAAAATGAGACAAGTTTCCTAAAGATATGTCTACACTACAGTTAACCTGTGGCTGATCCATGCCAGTGGAGTCAGGCTCATGGGACTCAGGCTGTGCAGTTGGAGACCTTCTGGCTTACCCTGCTGTCCAAGCTCTACTATCTTGAAGGGTCTTAGAGCCTGGGCTTCAGCCTGAGCCCTGAAGTCTGCACAGCAGTTAAACAGGCGTGTTGTCTGAGCCCCGTGAATTAGCCGGTACAGGCTGGCCATGGGTTTTTAACTTCAATGTAGATATATCCTAAGGTGCTTACTCTGTCCTTCAGACTTTTAAAAATAGTTGATCTCATCCCCTCCCTCCTTGTTTTTATTCATAAGCTGGAAGATGTTTTCTTGCTTTTTCAAGGACCAGTCAATTTCTCAACTTTGAATGATTTAGTCCAAATGAAATAAATATACTTTTCTGTATCGCCTGAAGAGGCTATTGCCGCCAAAACCTGTTTGGCGCTTTAACAAACTCTGGTTGCAGGTGTTCAGTCAGTGACTTCTATTGGTTCAGCGATGTGTGATTTTTTTTTTTTTTTAAACCCACCAGCAAACATACTGCTTGAGTGGTGCACCTCCAGCTTCAAAATTTGTTGTGGTTTTCATGATTTATTCATTAGATGCCCATGTGATAGCAGCATCTTCTTAAGCAGATAGACATTTAGCCTGGTGCTGAGAATATTGGAAATAAAATGAGGTGGAGTCAGCGCTTGATTCATTTACCTGTAATTTAACTTTGAGTATTTCTTTCTTCATTGTCTTGGTGTTCTTTTGAAATTTCAGCAGCATTAGCAATACAGCAGCAATCTTCTGTAGTTTGTCCAAGACTATGAAAATAGGCTTCAGGATATTCAGCATATCTTCTACATATCTCTTAAGTTTGAAGTTGAATACTTTAGTGTAAAAGTTCCATCTTCTTTGAGTGCTTGCTCATGTCCATTCCACTTAGGTGTACACACGCCGCGTGCAAGGATTGTTGGAGAGTTTTCCCTTAGCAGTACTTCTTGGGCCAGCAAGGGAGCCCCCTGGTGTGGCACTGCTATATCAGTGCATATATACCCCTGCTGGCTCTCCACCCCCTCAGTTCCTTCTTACCACCCATGACGGTTGTTGGATCTCCTTTCTCTCTTGCTGGCAAGTGTGCTCTTGGCAGTATTCACAAGTCTTCAGCATTTAGTTAGCACCTAGTTAAGTCCCTTTGTTCTCTCCAAGTTGCTCTTCCTGTTAAGTACTTGTTTAGCTAGAGTTAGATAAGGTTTGCCTTGGGTTGAGGCTTACCTGTAGCATCCCCTTCTCTCCCCACTCCCAGGGCATGCCAGGACCTCATGGCTTTAAGCCAGGGTGGGCAAAAGGGCCTCCACGGGCCAGATCCGGCTCACCAAGTGGGTGGATCAGGCCCTCAGAGGCCCTGCTGCTCCCCCATCCCCAGGCCAGTTAGGGCCTGGGGGCCAGGTAGTGTGCGAAGTCTCCTCCCACCCTGCCAGGAGCATGTGGCGCTTTGAAGCACCATGTGCTGTTTGCAGGGTGTGGGGGAGAGCGGAGGAGGCTTCACGCACTCTCCCGCCCCCAGGCCAATCAGGGCGTGGGGGCAGGGGAGCTGCGTGAAGCTTCCTTCACCCTGCCTCAGCCACATGCTCCTCGTAGGGTGGGAGAAGGCTTCCTGCGCTCCCCTGCCCCCAGGCCCTGATTAGCCTGGGGGTGGGGGAGCGTGCCAAGCCTCTTGCAGAGCATGAGCGCCTAGTGGGAAGGGGGGCAAAGAGGCTCCCCCACCCCAAGACCAATTATGGTCTGGGGGTGGGGTAGCCCCGCCCATTCCCGTTAGGCCCCACCCCTTCCTGTTTAGGCCCCGCCCCTTCCGGGGTGGCCCAGGGCTACTTTAAAAATTTTTGAAGTTGCCCCAGGGCAGAAATTATTGCCCATCCCTGCTTTAAGCCCTGCGCTAACTGTGCCAAGCCTATGCCCTGCGGTGATCTGCCGCAGTTTTAAGCCCCAGACCTAGCGTGCAAGAGATACTCCTAATGGAGTTGGCGCTTCCCCTGGCCGTGGCACCAGAATCCTGCAGCATACCACCCTCGGAGCAGGAGGCACTGGTGTCTTGGGGGCCTCGTCGGCGTCGAGACAACCTTCAGCCCAGCACTGTTTGCAATCGCCGATGCCACATAAGAGAACGGAGAGGGGCAGGTCTCTGCCCCGGAATGCACCCGTGGTGCGCCCCTGGTCGGGGCACCCTGTTGCACCCACACCGGCCTCGAGGTCTGCTGCTCCTGGGTTAGAGCATGGCCAGTCAAACGCGTCCCAGGGGCACGGTGCAGAGGAGGAGCTGGTTTTGGTTGATAGGCCTTCCACATAGGACACGTTTGTGGTGGTGCAACAACTAATTGAGTTGACTGCGGATTCGCCCTCACCTCCACTGGCGCACCGGGACTGGCCTAGGCCCCACACCTTGTCAGTGGCACCGGACCCGGGTAGGCACTTATTGAGAACAGCTCCTACTGTGACCTCTGCGGCACCCTTGGGACCAGCGGCTCGTACGGCACCACGCTCCCTGGCGCTCACATCCATGCTAGCATCGGTGTCCCCTTTGGTGCCAGTAGCCATGGTCTCGCAAGAGTTCAGGGAGAGCTTTGTCTCCACCACCCTTATTCCAGTGGCACAACCTGAGGCACTGGAGCATTTGATGCTCCCATCACCAGTCCAGCACTGGGGCAAGCCAGTGTCCCTGGTTTGGCATGTGGAGCAGCACAGTTCCCCAGGCCCTGCCTTGGTCGGAGTCCAACTACTCAGTGGATTCTGACGTTGAGTCGGTGCAGTCCAGAGTGACACTGTCTCGTTCTCGGTCCTGGTGCCAATTGGGCTCCCAGCACCATTTCAGGTCCCAGCACTGGTCCAGATTCCGGTGCCTTTCTTATTCTCGGCACCGCAAGCAGCATCACAGCGTCTCGGGCTAGTCGCTACCACAGACCTGGCCCCCGCAGTGGCAGCATGCAGAACAGTGGCCCTTCTGGATTCCGTGGGCATACAATCAGGCTCAAGGGAGCGCTCCTTCCATTGTGAGATCTTCACGTTGGGGACCCTGAGACCTGCCTTCGGCCACGCCGTTACCCAGCGCCCCAACACTGCAGGCCTTAGCGATCTGTGGTGAATCCTCTCAGCCCCTGTCGGAGGGCGTTTGGCTCCCTCTTAGCCCAATTCAGGTCAATTGGCTCCCTCTCAGGCCTCGGAGTGGCTGTATGAACTGGAGGACTCAACAGTGCACGAGTATTCATCGTCTTCCCTGGATGAAGCCTTGGGGCTGGTCTCCCCATCGATGCCAGCCATGGATTCCTAGGCCATCAGGAGCCCCTCCGAAGACTGGTGCAGAGTCTTGGGGTGCAGCCCAAGTGGGCCTCTGAGGACTCTGACCTGATGGTCGATATCCTCAATGTGGAGGCGCTGTCTCTCTTGACCCTACTCCTAAACAAAACGGTGGGCAAAATTGCCAAGGCCCTCTGGCAGACGCCAGCATCCATACCGCCCACAGACAAAAGGACAGAGCTGTGGTACTTCGTCCCTCAGGCAGGCCATGAGCATTTATTCTCACACCCACCGCCGGATCTGATGTTAGTGCAGGCTGTCACGCGCTGCTAGTGTCAGGGACAGCCCATCCCCATCCCCAAGAATAGGCAGGCCAAGCAGTTGGACTTATTGGGTCACAAGGCCTACGCCTCGGGGGGGTCTCCTGCTCAGGATTGCTAATCAGCAGGTTCTCCTGAGTAGGTATGCCTTTAACTCCGGGGCAGCAATGGACAAATTTAGGGATTTGCTGCCCCTGGACTCGAGGCAGGAGTTTAAGGCCTTGTCTGAGGAGGGAAAGGTCGTGTCCCGGGTGGCACTCCAGGCGGCTTTGGACTCCACGGATGTGGTGGCCTGCACTGTGGCAACTGGCCTGGTCTTGCGCAGAGGCGTATGGCTTCAAGTGTCTGGCATTCCACCGCTAGTTCAGAACACTATTCAGCACCTGCCTTTCGAGGGTGCTGGCCTATTTTTGGAACAGACCCTCATGGGCTAAAAGACTCTAGGGCAGCGGTTCCCAACCTTTTCCAGATGGGGGCCCATTCTGACAATTCAGGAAGACTTGGTGACCCAGGGCAATTCAAAAAATGTGTGAATGGCTCCTTAAGAGCCACCTGGGGAGACACCTGGTGATCCTTTAGAAATGTAATGGTGACCTATATTTGGATCCCAACCCATAGGTTGGGAAACCCTGCTCTAGGGCCACCCTCAGATCCCTAGGCATCCACACCCTTGCCCCACAGAGGCGCTCACTTCCCTAGAGCCCTGTCCCGCCCTTTCCAACAGGGGAACAGGGCGGATTTCTCCAGGGACAGAGGCTGTAATAATGATAATAATAGAAGCAGCAGGTAACTGTCCTGCTCTTCATCCGACCGTAGTAAAGTCAAAGTTCAAAATGGTAACATTGGCCTCAATCAGCCCTTCCCTATCCATGGGAGACTGGTACTCTGCCCTCAGTCTCAAAGATGCCTACTTCCACATCTCCACCGTGCTCCCACACACGCAATTTCTCTGCTTTATGGTAGGCCATGATCATTATCAGTTTATGGACCTTTACTTTGGCCTTTCTACAGCCCCCAGAGTTTTTATAAAGTGTATGGCAGTAGTAGCCACCTTCCTGAGGAAGCAAAGGGTCCAGGTCTATGCGTACCTGGACGATTGGCTTATAAAAGGCTCCTCCCCTTCCCAGTGTCCAACCACATATCTCTCATCAGGGAGATGTTCCTCAGGTTTGGCCTTATCCTAAACGAGGCCAGATCCACCCTGATCCCCACTCAAATGATAGAGTTTGTGGGGGCTTACCTGGATGCGACGAGGGCCAGGGACTCCCTGCCCGTAGAGTGCTTCATGGCAATAAAGGAGGCCATCCTGGGGCTCCAGTCGTTCCCCACCATGACGGCCTGGTGTTGCATGAGTCTGTTGGGGCTCATGGCAGCCTGTACTTACATGGTATGACATGCCAGGCTCATGTTACAACTGCACCAGCTCTGGCTGGCACAGACCCACAAACCAGCATTCCAGCACATGGACACAGTAGTAATGGTGCCTACAGATGTGTTGAAATCCCTCGACTGGTGGTTGAGTGAGGAGGTGGTCTGCCAAGGGATGCCATTCCACAGCCCTTCCCCATCCATTCAGCTGGTGACAGATGCTTTCAATAAGGGTTGGGGAGCCCACTTCAGGAAGCTACGGACACAGAATATGTGGGGCCCTGCAGACCTCTCCCTCCACATCAACGTTAGGGAGTTGAGAGCTATTTGCCTCACATGCAGCGCTTTCCTGCCAGAGCTTCGAAACAAGTGTGTTTTGATTTTGACGGACAACACGGCAGCAATGTTTTATATAAACAGACAGGGTGGTGCTCGCTCCTATCCGCTGTGCAGTGAAGCCCTCTTCTCGGAGTTCTGTGTAGCTCACGAGAGCCACCTGGTGGCCACTTACCTCCCTGGGGCCCAGAAAGGGTTGGCGGATCGCCTCAGTCCTTTGAGAGGCACAAGTGGTCCCTCAGGGTGGATGTAGCCCTGTCTGTTTTCCACAGGTGGGGTTTTCTCCACTTGGCCTGTTTGCGACCCACATCAACGGGAAGTGTCCCCACTTCTGCTCTCTAGTCAACCATAGCCCGGGGATTCTGGGGGATGCCCTCATGATCCCTTGGCCTCGGGGCCTTCTGTATGTCCCCCCCCCGGCCCCTTTCTGCTGATCCACAGGGTGATTCTCAGGATCAGGGAATTTCAGGCCTCTGTGATCCTCATAGTCCTGGCGTGTCCTCGGCAGCACTGATTCCCAGCCCTCCTCACGCTTTCAGTGGAGAGGCCTCTGGTCCTCCCCTGTTTCTGGACCTAATATCTCAGGAATTCAGCAGTCTTCAGCATCTGAACCTCTGCTCCTTGTACCTCATGGCATGGAATCTCCATGGCTGACAGCCATGGAGAGGGAGTGCTCGGAACAGGTCCGGGCAGTTTTCTTGGGGAGCCATGAGCCTTCCACAAGGTCCTCTTACCTGGTGAAGTGGAAGCACTTCATTCTCTGGTCAGAGGATAAAGGGTTCTCTCCTATGGAAGCCACTGTGCCGGCTATTTTGGACAACCTTCTGGGCCTTAGGCTACAGGGTCTGGCCCCTTCCTCAGTACAGGTATACCTGAAAGCCATCTTGGCCCTTCATTCAGGTTTGCGTGGCAGTTCTGTTTTCCTGGACCCCCGGTACACCACTTTCTTAAGGGATTGGATAGGGTCTACCCCCAGGTGCATGAGCCCTTGCCCTCTTGTGACCTCAATCTGGTTCTCACAAGGCTCATGCCTCCCCTGCCTCCCCCCGTTCATTTCGTTGGCAACATGCTCCCTCCTGCACCTCTCCTGGAAGGTGTCTTTCCTGGTAGCTATTATCTCTGCCAGGCAAGTCTTGGAACTGAGGGCCATAAAGGTGGACCCTCCGTATACAGTTTTTTAAAGGATAAGGTCAGGCTGCGCCCTCACCCTGCCTTTCTGCCCAAGGTGGTCTCTCACTTTCACCTTCAACAAGACATTTTCCTTCCTGTTTTTTACCCAAAGCCCCACGGCTCCAGGACAGAACAGGCTCTACACACTCTGGATGTGAGGTGTGCTTTAGCTTTTTATTTAGAGAAGGCCAAACCCTTCCGTAAGTTCCCCCAATTGTTTGTATCTATAGCAGACAGGATGAAGGGCCAGCCTGTGTCAACCCAGCGTATTTCATCCTGGATCACAGCTTGCATTAAGGCGTGCTACGAGATGGCGCGGCTTCCAGCTCCGCCTGTCACTGCCCACTCGACCAAGGCCCAGGCGTCTTCCATAGCCTTTGCTGCTCAGGTGCCCATCATAGGGATTTTCAGGGTGGCTACTTGGTTGTTAATGCACACCTTTACGAATGACTATGCCATCACACAGCAGGCCAGGGAGGATGCTGCTGTGGGTAGGGCTGTGTTTGCAGTCTGTCTCTTGGTAAGGCTCTGACCCTGCCTCCTGGGATATAGCTTTGGAGCCACCTAAGTGGAATGGACATGAGCAAGCACTCCAAGAAGAAAAAAACATCACTTACCTTTGTAATTGTTGTTTTTCAAGATGTGTTGCTCATGTCCATTCCACATCCCACCTACCTCTCCTGCGTTGGCAAGAAGGAATTGAGGGGGTGGAGGGCCAGCAGGGGAATATATGCACTGATATAGCGGCGCCGCTCTAGCGGGCTCCCCTGCTGGCCCAACGAGTATGGCTAAGGGAAAACTCTCCGAAAATCCATGCACACGGCACACGTACACCTAAGTGGAATGGACATGAGCAACACATCTCAAAGAACAACATTGTGAAGGTAAGTAACTTTTTTGTCGTGTTTTTCTTCACACATTGTCATCAGAATCGGCCAGTTCTTAATAAATAACAAAAAACATTCAGTCACTGAATTCCATCGTACATCTTGAGGGGACAGTTAGTTTGGATCTTCCTACTATGGGAAGCTGAAGAAAAGTGATAAGGAAGTATTTTGCAATTTCAGCAATGTTTTCCTTTATTCTTGGAGTTGTATTAAGTCTTTGGCTAAAAAATGCATTTAATGAGTGCTGAACTGCTATGTTACAAGTCAGAGGTTCACTTCATTATCATCTTCTAGTTGTTTTTCATCTTTATTTTTGCTTCATTGTCTGTGACATAGCTAAGCACCTATGCTTGATTTCTCCCCCTCCCCCTTGAATTTGCAATAGCTTTTATTGCTGCTATTTCTAAGTATTCTGCTGTAGGGACATTTTCTGATGTCTGCTTTACAGAAACAGTTGATACAACCTCGTCTTTTGTTGCCACACAAGCATATGTTGTTGGATTATGTACTTTTCTCCCTTTCTTGCTCATGTGTTTTGCACACTGTTCAGTTTGCTTCTCATATACTCTGTCTAGCTACTTTCTAGTGATGTCTGTTCTGCTCGGTGGAGCGTATCCTGATCATAATGATAGTGCTGTATCAACAATTGTTTTTTCTGAACAAGATGAAAGGAAGAATTTGTTTTATAAATGAATTGAGCAATCTTTTATCTATGGAATCTTGATGGAATTTACTGTTCCTGATTACGAACTCGTATACCACTTCATTGAATGATGAAGAAAGTTTTTTTTGATACAGGTAATTTACTGTCTGAAGTATGCTTAGTTGCAACGTTGTTGGTGGTATCAGTAGGTGACTGAAGTTGTAGACAGTACAGATGATGGACATACATTACATCTAAAGTGGTCCTGAAATAAAATGATAGTCACTTTCACTCACTATTACTTAATGTATCTCTGCTTTGAAAAAGAAAATTGTACCAGTGTTTAAATGGTATAATTTATTTTAGATCCAATTTCATAAGGAAAATAATAAATAATATATCTGTTTAAACCATAATCTTTGGCAACACACTGAACTATCTGAAAAAAATTAAATGTCAAATTGCATAATACCTATACTTTTTAAGAGGAAATATTCACCTACTCTGATTATATTGAGCAATAAAAACATTTTACTCTTACTAGTGGACTTCTGAAATTATAATCGCTAAATATTCCAACAACAAACTAACATACCAATTACATTATGTATACAAACATTTTGAAATTCATAAGTAATCCACATGGAAAGCTGTCCATAAGAATGATACAAAAAAAAATCACTAACCAATTAGTCCAGATTGTTCAGGCATGTGTCCACATCATCATCTTCAAAGTCATTTACTTCAAGGAGTTTTAACAACCAGGTTTTGCATCTCTATGTTGCACTGTTTACATTGGGATGTGTTGCTTTTTTTTTTTTTTAACCCAAGGTACAGAATTGTTTTGAAAATACTCTCAGAAAGGATCTTTTTTACAGCCTGCAGCAAACTTAGTTTTTTCCCTCCAATTCCCAAGTGTTAAAATCAACAGTAAAGACTGCTCTCTGAAGAATTTTGTCCCTTCTTTCTGTAGTCCTGCTTTGACACCAGAGTTGCTTCTTTCTGGTTGCACACTGTTCTTCTCTCTTGTAGCGTAATTCCCTTGCCACGTCATTCCCCCGACCATACTCCCAGAAAAACAAAAACTAACCATCCAGAACTTCTGCTTGTGCTGTAACACACATACCTTTTGTTCTGCAATATTTTATTTTTTTGAAGACAGGAGGCGGAGGTTGATAAATTAATGGGTTTGTGTTTGTATCTCTATGTACATGTGCAAGGAAAATAGAGCATTCACTTGAAGTATCCAGAACCATCCAAAAACAGGAGCTGGTAGTTACTGGGAAGATCATTGTTTCCCTGCAAGATGGGTGGAGTCATAAATAGCCATGATTTGAGAACTGAACCAGTTGGAGTTCAGGTGTAGAGAATCTGTAAAATATTCTTCTGGTGGGCTCAGTGAATGATACTTTTGAGATAAATGATGATGTCTCCTGATGTCAGAAGCCTTGTTCCAAACAAGTTTGTGATTACTTTGCCTTTCAGCCAATAGGATAGCCCCTGAGTCCTCCACAGCAGCAAACCCTTAATACAAAACATGACCTACTGTGACATTTTTATAAAGCTTGTTCTCAGGAGTAAGATGTTCCCCCCTCTCCATTGTTTCTTTCTATAGAAAAATAGCCTTGAACTCAGTTTTTGATCGACTTGTGGATTCAGCATGTTTATTTAAATGTATTTAAGAATTTGTAATAAGGTTAGGTCAATCAGATATTTTGTACTCAATTTATATTTAATTTTAAATCAGCTTCATTTTGAAAAAAAAATCCAATTTAAATAAAAACAATCAGTTATTTTCAAACTCACCCTCTCCATCTCCCAGAAAAACATTAACTGTTATCCATTCTCATATTGGGGAAGTCAAATTAGAAAGGTGGGAAATTCCAGAATATGTCTTGAAAAACAAGAGGATGAGACTGGAATGAAAGAAAGCTAAAAATTCAGGATGAAGTTAGTAGAGAGAAGGGAAATGGGCTGGAGAGGAATGAAGAAATTTGTTAGTTTCTTTTGGCTGCATCTCTCCCCTCAAATATTGCTGTTCTTTCATAGTTTTAGAAATGTGGGGGAAGCTATGGCTGTCTTCTTTCTCTTCCTCCCACAAGAGAGAGAACTGAAATTGAACTCGTGAATGAGAAAATGAGTGCTATTTTTGCAACTTGCTAGGATTAGTTCTTATATATGTAACAGGGGAGCATTTTATAGCCACAAATGAAACTATTAGGCACTCGCCTCTCGTTGACTTTTAATGAGTTGACTGCTTAACTGTCGTTTGTACTCTTGAAACACAATTCCTCCCCCCTCCCCTTGTTTGTTTTTAGTCTGTTGAGTTAGTGAACTAGCTAGGAAGAACTTACATACGTTTTCAAAAGTTAAAGTAAAACAGAATACTTTACAGTATATAAATAAGTCTAGTATGACTGGTGTCATAAACTTTTTTTTTTTTTTTTTTAAGTATTTTCACTAAATTTTCTACTCTGCAGGATACTAACTGCTAGGTCAGGACAGTTGCATAGCTCTACTGTTGTGCAAGCATCTACAGAAAATGCTTGTGGTTTTATAGAGACTATTAGAATAAAGACTGTACAAACAGTAGGGCACCTTCTTACACTTTTATTATAATGGTATGTTTATAAAGCAATGAAACTTTTCTAGAGGAGGGAGGATTAAGATAGTGTTTTGACCTGCTGAAGATAAACAAAGCTCCATTTTTAAATGCTGAAATTTGCAGCTAATTAGTGACTAAATTAAAATACCTGGAGTATATTTGAAAATAGTTTACTATTTAGAAAGAGTTTTTTGTAACTGATCTGTGGTTAGGACAGCATTGAAAGCCTACTTTGTAAAACCCTAATGGTTCTTTTGTATCTAGTGGAAATATTGCACTCTCGTTTCGTTAACTTTTTGAGCATTTGCTATCCTAGCCACATTATGAAAGAATTAATCAGTTTTGCAGTGCTTTCATATGATAGAATCCACTTCCATTATTATAATTGTCCTATAAATGCCATATATGGCACTTATTTCTAAAGGATAAGTCCAAGAAGATATTCTATAAGAGTGAGAAACAGTTGTGACCTTCCTGGCTTCTGATGCCCAGTTACCTCTGTTTACCCTTTATGGTCATGCTGTTAATTTGGATCTTTGGTTAAATTAGGGAAATTGACCTTCTGCAGTATACAAAAATCCAAAACAAGCAATAGCTCTAAAACCAAAGCAGTCTTTTGTTTTCTTTGGATCAACAGTTTTTCAGTGTCTGAGCAGTCTTCCTTGCACCCGCTCTTGGAAGACCCAGCACTGTGGAAAAGAAAACACGTAGTTTACAACTGCGGTTTCCGTAGCTTTTTCTCTACTCCTGTTAATCTCAACTTTGTTCTTGGGACTTGTCTACTTTTTGCTGTTTTAACCTAAAATAATTTCTGACTTTGCCAGTTCCTCGACCTCTGCCCCTTCCCCCCCCCATACACACACACACACACCCCTCCCGTCTGTAACAGAGTCCACAGAAGTGTCTTCTCCGTGGGGTTCCTTATTTTATCTACTTGCCTCCTGGGCTTGTTTCCCAGATCTTTCATCTCCTTGGCCCTTCTGTGTTTCTTCCACAGGTGAACCTCTTTCCTTGAGTGTCTCTGAAGAACTTGAGAACAGCCATATTGGGTCAGACCAGTAGTCCATCTCGACCAGTATCTTATCTCTTATAGTGGCAGTGCCAGAAGCTTCGGAAAGAATGAATAGAACAGGGCAGTTCTGAGAGTTGTGTCCTCTGTTGTCTGGGCCCAGCTTCTGGCAGTGGGAAATTTAGAGACACATGGAGCATGGGAGTTGCATACCCGAATATCTAGGCTAATAGCTAATTATGGGCCTATCCTCCATGAATTCACGAATTCTTTTTTGAACCCGCTTATACATTTGATCTTCAAACAATCTTCTGGCAACAAGTTCCACAGGTTAACTATACATTGTTGAAGTACTTCTTTTTGTGTGTTAAAGTTGGTGCCTGTTAATTTCATCAGTGATCTCTAGTTCTTGTGTTATGTGAAGTAACATTTCCTTATTACTTTCTCCACATCATTCATGATTTTATAGACCTCCTTCATATCTTTGTCCCCTTAGTAGTAGGGATGTGAACATGTAACCATGTACACCATTACACGTAGGCTCCTCATATCCGTGGGGAGCCTCTCCCCTCCCCCCCCCCCGTCACAGGGAGGGGGGCAGTTTTTTCAAGCTCTCCTCATATGGAAGTGGTTCCATTCCCCCAGTTCCTTTTACAATTCTAATATGTCTTTTTTGAGATGGGGCGATCAGAACTTTAGGCTGTATGCAAGGTAGGTGTGCCATGAATTTATGCAATGGCACTGTTATTTTCTATCTTATGTATCCCTTTTCTAATGGTTCCTAAGATTCTGTCATTGCACATTGAGTACATGTTTTCAGAGAACTGCCATTTTGTTCCACAGTTTATTGAAATCTCTTCATAACTCTTTCTAGTCAGTGTTGGCCTTAATTGTCTGAAATAACTATATTGCCTGGAAATTAGGCCTCTTCGCTACCTTTTCCACAGCAGTAATAAAAGTTGAACAGCGCTGGTTCTAGCACAGCTTCTTAGGGAACCTTGCTATTTACCTCTCTCCATTGTGAAAACTTACCATTTATTTCTAATCCATTATTTCCTTTCTTTTAACCAGTTACTGATCCATGATAAGAGACTTACTGGTTCCTGCCTGTTTTCTCAGCATGCATTGCTTCCCAGCCAACAATTCTTCTTCAAGCGGTGTCCCATGGGTGCTCCACTGTAGGTGTCGGGCTTGTCCCGGCACCGCAGTTCGGAGATCTTTTTAGCCGTAGTCCGCCGGACCGCGCATGCGCGAATGCGGCTCGTGCCTTTTCACGCCTTTTGTGTGCGCGCGGTCCGGCGCCCGCCAGTTCCTCCTGACCGTCCTCGGTCCCGGATGGAGTGAACGTGCTCTCCTCAAATCCTGTCAGGACAGAGAGAGAGTTACTCTTCATTATTTTGAGTTAATCTGTTAAATAGTTAGTTTGTTAGTATTCGTTCTCTATAGTCATAGTAAAAAAAAAAAATAAAATTTTTTTTTCCTGTATATAGTTAGTCAGTTAGTTTTTGCCTGTTGAGAAATGCCGGGATCTCCCGGTTTCAAAAAATGCGCGACTTGCCGGGAGGCAATGCCGGCGTCTGATGGCCACTCACTGTGCATACGATGCCTGGGAGAGGGTCACATACCACAGAAATGTGTCCCCATTGTTCCAAGTTGACCGCACAAGCCAGGCGGGACAGGGACATGCGGTTGAAAATGATCCTTTTGGATAAAGCCTTACAGCCACAAGGCTCTGACGACCCGCCCCCCCTGAAACCCTCGAAGCCCATAACCAAAAAGGCAAAGAAGAGACTGTCACCCTCTCCGTCGCTACCCCCTTCACGGGCCAGTGTCGGAAATCAACCAGGAACCTCTGGCACGTCTCTTAGAAGCGGCTCCGAAAAACCGAAACAAAGCCTCAGCAAGTCAGCGCCTAGCCCCTCTTTGTCTTCCTTGACTGCCTCGACCACGAAGGTTCCGTCTCCGACGTGCTCCCCGACAGCGGGGCACCCTCCGGCCCCTAGGCGATCTCCTGCACCGAGACGCCCTCAGGCTCTGAACTGCTCACCGGTGCACAGGCGCTCGCCCGCACTGAAGCGCTCTCCTGTACCGAGGCGCTCGCCGGCATCAAGATGCTCTCCGGCACCGCGGGGCTCTCCTGCATGGAGCTGTTCTTCCGCACCGAGGCATTCACCGGCACCGAAGCACTCGCCAACCCCGAGATGCTCACCGGCACCAACTTGATCAACGGTGCTGAGACGTTTGCCGACACCAACACGCTCACCGGTGCCGTCTCCACCTTCAGTGACCGAGCTGCCACGACCACACGAAACAGCCAGATGTGACGAACTCCCTGCCTCTACCAGGCTTTCCACACCTGTTTCATCTTCTTCGGAGCATTTTCCTACTCACACATTTAGCCATCAAAGAGTTTGAAAATTGCCTACCCTCTCGCCCAGCCCGGACCCCGCGCAATTCTCACCAGAGCCTCCATCACCCCACCCCACCCACCCAGACGCTCGCCGCAGTACTCACATAGGAGCTATAGTCCCTCACCGTATTGACACCATTACCACCATGGGCGTCACTCACCCAGTTGCTCCAGCCACCCTAAGGGGAACGTTGAGATCCCCTAGATCACCGACTCTTTCTTCCTACTCTGGCTACCATGGCTCTCATGGGCGGGTGTATCATGATCTCGACGTTATCACCGGTCACCGTCTTACTACAGTCACTCACATTTGCACCAATGATGTACAATTTCACCATCGTCAACACCACTCTCATTCCTCGTTGACACAAGAACGACCTTCACAACCTCCTCCATCAAGACCGCCGACACCTTCCGGCGTGCCATCATCCCTTCCATCGCATATTCAACACCAGCAACAGCCTCCCGTTGCTCAGGAAGGGCCTGAGGGTCGTTCACCCACCGACGAGTCATCTTCCTCCCTGAATGATGCAGTTTTTCAAGGCGATACCTCCCCTTCAGATGACTTGCATCAATTCCAGGAGCTCTTCAAAAGAGCAGCCGACAGTCAACAAGTACAGCTAGCAGAAGTCCAACAAAAACAGCACCATCTGCTGCGTAATATTAAGCAATCCCATCAAACCAAGATCGCTTTACCATTGGATGATGCTATTCTTGAAATAGCAGATGACTTGTGGCAGAGTCCAGCTTCCGCTCCCCCTACTAATAAAGAGGCGGACAAAAAGTACTTCGTCCCCACAAAGGGGATGGAGTTTCTTTTCACTCATCCACAACCAAACTCGCTGGTTGTGGATGCAGTGCAACAGAAGGCAAAGGCTCCCCAACATAAGCCCACCGCTGCTGATAAAGATAGCAAACGGTTGGACTTATTCGGGCGGAAGGTATATTCTTCGGCGACTTTAGCCTTACGCATGGCAAATTACTCCGCACTACTCGCCAACCACAGCTTTGATAATTATTCAAAGCTCGTACCACTTCTAGAGCATTTACCGGACATGAAGCGAGACATCCTAAAAACAGTAGTGCAGGAGGGTTATGCAGCATCTAGAACAGCGCTTCATATAGCTCTAGATGCGGCCGACACCGCAGCCCGTATCACTGGCACCTCTATTGTTATGCGCAGGACCTCTTGGTTGCAGCAGTCATCCACCCCCAAAGACCTCCTGCCAAAACTTGAAGATCTTCCGTTCGACAGACAAAACCTCTTCTCTGAAAAAACAGACCAGCTGCTTCACTCAGGGAAGGACTCCAGAACAACCCTTAAGACTCTCGGGATGTACACCCCGCCATATCGTCGGAAGAGATACACCCCGTATCAGAGACAGAGGCCATTTACCCAACAAATTCCCTCGTACAGACAACAGGAACAGCATAGAGGTAAACAGCGTCAGCAGAGGAGGCGCCCTCCACCAAAAGCGTCCACTCAGCATAACACCAAGCAACAAGTTTGACGCTATGGCCGAGGGACTGAAAACCGTACCTCTCCACAATTCTGCCCGTGTCACGAATGCTCTTTTCCACCATCATTTGAGGCCCTTTCTCCATCGCTGGGCCTACATTACCACCGACAGATGGGTTCTCCAGACCATCGAGCTAGGATACACCATCCCCTTCACATCGTTACCTCCTCCCTCCCCCCCGCCCCGTCCCTTTTCAGGGACCTATCTCACGAACCCCTACTCAGGCAGGAGGTTACTTGTCTGCTTACCATCAGGGCAATAGAGACTGTCCCAGACGAGTTTCGGGGCAGAGGATTTTACTCCCGATACTTTCTAACAGAGAAAAAATAAGGGGGTTGGAGGCCAATATTAGACTTTCGGGGTCTCAATCGCTACCTACGGAAACAACGCTTTCTCATGGTCACCCTCGCTGCGATTATCCCAGCACTTCACGGCGGAGACTGGTTCACGTCCCTCGATCTCCAGGACGCATACTTCCACGTGGCCATCCATCCGGCCCACAGACGATTCTTACGCTTCCAAATCGGTACAGACCATTTCCAATACAAGGTCCTACCCTTCGGCCTCTCATCGACTCCCAGGGTCTTCTCCAAGACACTAGTGGTGGTTGCAGCGTTTCTTCTTCGTCTTGGCGTAATTATATTCCCTACCTGGACGACTGCCCTATCAGACCCCCTTACCGCTACAGACATCACAAACACAGTCTTCGATGTGTTGGGTCTGATTCTCAACGTTGCAAAGTCATCTATGGTACCTCATCAGTCCATACAATTCATCGGCGCCCAGCTGGACTCTATCAGAACACGTGCCTTCCTAACAATATCCAGGTTCCAGTCAATACAAGACTTGATTCAGGTACTTCTCACCAGTCCCAAAATTTCTATACTCCATTGTCTGCAGCTCATGGGGCATGTGGCTTCCACGACTTAAGTCGTCGAGCACGCAAGGATACATTTTCGCTGCTTCTAGCACTGGATAGCGACAATCTACTCTCCAAACATTCACGACGTTCACAGGACGGTATTGATTCCCTCCTACGTCAGGAAATCACTAGTCTGGTGGACCACATCCGAGAACCTAATGCCGGGTATGCCCTTCCACCGCCCTTAGCCAACAGTGCAGATCACTACCAATGCATTTCTCCTTGGATGGGGTGCCCACCTGAACCGCGAGCAAGTGCAAGGCCGATGGTCTCCCAAAGAGTCCTTAATGCATATCAACTTTCTAGAACTGAGAGCGGTATACAACGCCTGTCAGCATTTCCTCCTGGTTATCCAGTACCGAGTCGTACGAGTCCTCACCGACAATATGACTACGGTATACTACATAAACAGATAAGGGGGAGCTCAGTCCCGGTCGCTCTGCGCCAAAGTGATACGTTTGTGGAATTGGTGCAATCGCCACAAAATCTCCCTCATTGCCGAGTACTTGCCTGGCCAACAGAATTTCACAGCCGATGCGCTGAGCAGGCATTTCTCCCTGAATCACAAATGGGAGCTACACCCCCAAGTACTTTCCACAATATTCCACTACTGGGGGTTTCCAGCAATAGACCTTTTCGCCACATACCGCAATGCAAAATGCCCCCAATACTGCTCGAGAGCCGGGATCGGACACAAATCCAGAGGTGATGCTTTGCTATACAGTTGGACTCACCATCTCTTATACGCGTTCCCTCCCACGCCCTTGATTCCCAGGGTCCTGGAGAAAATACGTGCAGACAGGGCCACGGTAATTCTGATAGCGCCCTACTGGCCACGACAGACGTGGTTTCCTTACCTGCATCGTATGTCAGCTTGTCCTCCGGACCCTCTGCCCAAGCGTCACGACCTGCTCTCACGGAATCATCGTTCCCTGCTTCACCTGCGGATCGACCACCTGGCGCTGATGGCTTGGTACCTGGATGGTTCCAACAAACAGAGCTAGTCTGTTCACATTCCGTCAAGCATGTCCTTTTACATAGTAGGAAACAATATACACGTACTACCTACCTTCGGAAGTGGTCGTGATTCTCGTCTTGGTGCGCACACATGGGTTTAAACCCTGATTCTGCACCTATCCAACGAATCCTAGATTATCTTATGCACCTCAAGGACTCCGGCCTTACCTGTGTGTCCATTAAAGTGCACGTAGCCGCAATCATTGCTTTCCACCATTCAGTGGATGGATATTCAGTTTTCTCACACCCTATGACGAAGAGGTTTATGAAAGGACTGGCTAATCTCTTTCCACACCACATCCGACCAGCAGATCCTTGGGACCTAGAGCTAGTCCTTAACACTCTGACAAACAAACCTTTCGAAACCCTGGCAACGTGTGATCTTCACACTCTTTCTGTGAAGGTTATCTTCTTGCTTGCAATAACTTCGGCAAGAAGAGTCGGCGAACTAGCCGCCCTATCAGCTTCACGTCCCTATATGGTGTTCACACCTCAAGGCATCATGTTATGCCCTCAACCGTGTTTCCTTCCCAGAGTGAACTCGCAGTTCCATATAAACGAACCGATAGTTCTCCCCATTTTTTACCCTAAGCCACATTCTTCTGCGGAACAAGCACATTTGCACACTCTCGATGTTAGACGAGCACTGGCTTTTTATATAGAGAGAACCAAACCATTGCGGAAATCAAATACGCTCCTAGTATCCATGGCTGAATGCTCTAGGGGACGCTCGCTGTCCGCGCAACGCATCTCTTCAATCATCGTTGAGTACATAAAGAGATGTTATATTCTTCGAAACAAGCCACTGCCACCAACAACCACAGCTCATTCAACTCGAGCAGTGGCTGCCTCTACTGCCTTCTTAAAAGGGATATCATTGAAAGATATTTGCAGGACTGCTACCTGGTCTTCTGACTTTACCTTCGCCAGACACTATGCAATGTCTGACCTTCTTATACCAGACACGGCCGTAGCATCGGCAGTGCTCTCCACTGTTACAGCACATTAGCTCCGAACCTGCCACCGTTGCAGGGGGCTACTGCTGTACATTAATCTACAGTGGAGCACCCACGGGACACCGCTCGAAGAAGAAGTAGTAGTTACTCGCTTCATGCAGTAACGATGGTTCTTCGAGATACGTGTCCCGTGGGTGCGCCACGATCCGCCCTCCTCCCCTCTTCGGAGTATTTTATTACGTTTTGCAGAACAAGAGGATCAGGAGGAACTGGCAAGCGCCGGACTGCGCGCACACAAAAGGCACGAGCCGCGTTCGCGCATGCGCGGTCTGGCGGACTACGGCTAAAAAGATCTCCGAACTGCAGCACCGAGACAAGCCCGACACCTATAGTGGAGCACCCATGGGACACGCATCTCGAAGAACCATCGTTACTGCACAAAGTGAGTAACTTCTTCTTCCTGCTATCTCTTTGGAAAGTCCCCATTTCTCAGGATGAAATTTGAAACAAGCAAAGATGGTCCTGTAGCCTGCCTTGGAGAGCCAGCTCACCCTACTGCACAAATTTAAAGCATTTACCGCCATTGTTTTCAGTGGTACACAGCAAGCATTGTTGGTATTCTAATTTTACATAGTTCCTGTTTGAAAAGTAAAGCTGCTGCTGATGTAGCTCCTTCATTTTTCTTTTTGGTTACTAGATACAATTAAAGCTAGTTCTTCATCGTTCTGGGTACTACAGAATTAGCATTCTGTTGGTGTCTGCCAGGTGTGGAAACTTGGAAAATGTTTAGCTTTCTTCTTTATTTAAATTCTCATTCTTATGTTTGCATTAGGGAAGTTAGTCTTCCCTCCCACGGAGGGAATTTCCTGTATATCTGAAAAAGCACAAAACAGAAGTGAAAAGTACCTCAAGCTTCTGAACTTGTCCCCCACCCCTCACTTCCCTAACACGGCTCCCCCTCTGAAACTTTTCCCTCATCAGAGACTTGCAGTTCTTTCTCCACCCCCACAAAGTGACATCATCTACTTAAAGAGTAGAATTCCATTGTAGTAACTTTACATTAGTAACGGCATCCTGAAAATCACTAGGAAAAGACAAAATTACTCAGTGAAATATTTTCTGTGTGTATCAATAAATTGTCACCGTTTTCTATTAGACATTCTTCAGACTGGTGCCTGCTGCAAGAAACTTGCAGCCTGATATGTTAGTATTCATCGTATAAGTTCTTTTTCTTCACTTTGTGTTGGTCTGCTTAAGGCAGGGACTTTAGAACTGTGAGAAATTTTAGAATTAAATTGTGATATGTACTTAATATCTTACTAGAATTCTGGAAAACTCTGTTTATAATTCTACAGTTGGGCAAGGAACTACCTTTTGGCTTGGGTAAGCAGAGTATCCTCCTGTTATGGGAAGTATATCATGTAGGGATGTTAGCGTATAGTCATTTAAACAATTAACCGATAAGCCTGGATTTATCAGTTAATCCAAACGACCCCCCCCCCGCCCTCCCCCTGCACACACACACCCCTTGCTGCCTCTCTATCAGAGGCAGCAGTGGTGGGGGAAAGGGGGAGAGACAGGAGCTGGTGCCTGTGGGGAGCCAGCTTTTAAGTCAGCTCCTTGTGCATGCGAGTTTGCACACACCTGCCTGCCCCCTGCTGCCTTCCACAGAGGAAGCAGTGCAGGGAGCAGGTGGGGAACCAGTGTTCAGGGAGAGCCAGCTTAGAAGCCAGCTCCCCACAAGCACCGGATCCCGCAGAGACACTTACTCCCCTGTCTCCCTGTGTTGCTGCCTCTGATAGAGAAGCAGCAATGTGACGGTGAGGGAGGCAGGCGGGAGCCAGTACACACGGGAAGCTGGCTTTCAAGCTGGCTCCTAACGTGTATCAGCTCCTGTGTATCAGAGGCAGCATAATGGGGAGAGGGGGCAGATGGGATGCTGGAGTAGCCTCTGTCCACAGGGAACTCACACTGCTGTGTCTATCTCCCACAGAAGCAGCAGGGGGAGACAGGAGCTGGTGCACGGGGGAAACTGGCTTAAAAGCTGGCTCCCCACAAGCACCAGCTTCATGGAGTCACCTCCCCTGCCATGCTGCTGCCTCTGATACAGAGGCAGAAGCACGGGGGGGGGGCAGGGGCAGGAGGCCTGGGCTTGCCGCACATAGAGGCTGCTCCATAGGATGCTGGTGCAGTCTCTTTGGGGTGCTCAGGACCCCCACCACCAGGGACTTGCTGCCACCCCACACTGGGCAGGGTGGCAGGTGAAATGCAGTCTGTACAGCACAGGGTGGCAGGGGGATCCTGGGAATGTGATAGTATCATAGGGTGGCAGGGGGCTCCCCGAGAGTGGGACCAGGAGCACACTGGCTGCTGGTTCCACCATCAGGGGCCATCGAATAATCGTGTAACAGATAAGATTTGGTGCAGTTACACAATTATTCAATAAACAATATATAATATAGTATTATAATACATTATATCCTTTTACTTATTTTACAATACTCATTTTTAATACTTAAAATAATAAGACTCTATCCCTGCCTTGGAATCAGATTTTAACACAGAATTTTGGCTGGTGCACCTTTTCTAATGGTAAGGTAAAGATCCTTTCTGCTTTCAGAAAGTGTGGCTGGCAAAGTACACTGAGGCACATTACTTTGCATAAAGCTACATTTTAGCTACATGGCTACAAAGCACCTGTGTGGAGACAAAGAACAAGTGGCTATAAATTGACCATTAACAAGTGTTGGTTTGAAATTAGGTGAAAGTTTCTGACCATCAGAGGAGTGATGTTCTGGAACAGCCTTCCAAGGGGAGCAGTAAGGGAGGGGGGGGGTATAAAAAAAAAAACCTAACTGGCTTCAAGACTGAGCTTGATATGGTTATTGAAGGGATAGTATGGTATAATGGCCTACACTGGCATGTGGTCCACTGATGTCTTCCAGTAGCATAAATCCCCAGTAGCTGAAGATGAGACACTAGATGGGAACGGTTCTCAGTTACTACAGAGAATCTTTCCCAGGTATCTGCCTGGTGTGCCTTGCCCACATTTTCGGGGTCTAACTGATTGCCATATTTGGAGTCAGGAAGAAATTTTCCCGTGGGTCAGATTGGCAGAGATTCTGGGGTAGGGAGTCAGGTGAGGAGAGTTTTGCCTTCCTCAATAACATGGGACACAAGTCGCTTGGAACTTCCATAGCCCAGAAACATCTATGGTCTGGCATCCCCGTGGGTGATCTCAGACTAGAGCACTCATGGGGAAAAACTGGGCCCCACGCTTAGCAACTCTTCCCCTGGTTCAGCACTAAGTCAGTTCCTGAGGGTGCCCGACTATAGAGGTTCAACCTGTAGTGGGGTACATTTGGAAAACAGTTATTTGTGTTTAGAAAAATATATTTTGTGCAGTGAAAACTTTGCTCTTGTTCATTGGAGATCTCTTTCATGTGAAGATTTCCCATAGAAAACATATCCTGTGGCATAAGAGGATACATGCAGCTATTTCACCTCTGTGGATGAAAGAATTTTTTTAATGTCTTTTTTTACAAGTAATAAGATTTTGTTTCCAGGGTAGCATTACATTTTGATGAATACACTTGCAGAAAGGTTGCATTAAAACACAGCAAGATATATAGCTGAGATATATATAAAGATGCTGTTTTATGCAAATATCTTTTATACTGAGATGGTGTAAGAGATGCTGGAATTCAAATGGATCAAAAAGGACCATGAGACGTTGGCTGAAGTATGGTTGAGATGTTAGTGTATTTGACTCACGGACATATTATAGAAATACTATGACATGAATAAAAAAGTGTATTTCAGAAATTTGCAGGTGACCTTTTTATTCCTACGTCATTGACCCGGTTAACCACAATAGCACAGTAAGTGTACTTAGCGTCAGCTATTGGAGCTTTATATTGGATTAGAGACATGGTTATAATATAATACAAGTTTGTTTATTTTTAAAAAAATTAACTATGCAATCATATGTACTCGGAAACCTTAATTGGTTAATGAAACATCTACATCAGAGATTCAACTTAAACCATCTTTTTGGAGTTTAGAAATTGTAAATGTCTGATTTTTTTTCTCCTCAGAAATAATTGATAAAACAAATTATATGTCATTTGTTGCTACGCTTTTGCTGCCAACGGCAGACTTGATTCTCATGAAGTGATTTCACATAAGAAATAACCAGGGTAGAAAGCCAAGGGCTTGAAACATTAGAAAAATTATATGTAAATGGAGTAAACCATTCCGATTTCATTTATTATTATTTTAAAGAGGTCTTTTGGATCTAGCTATTTGGATTCAGAAAAAGCAGAATTGTTGATTTGACTGTTTTCAGTTAATGATTTATTAAATCATCTTATTTTTGGAGAATTCTAGGCACAAAGAATGTCATGTCCCTCTTGCTCTCACTTTTTCAGAGGTTTGATGTCCTTCAAATATGGTTATAGTCAGGAGAGTGACATTGCATCAAAATGCACCTATAGGATATGTCTAGACTACATTGTTTTTTCTAAAAAACTGTCCTTTTTTCAAAAAAACTTCACCTGCGTCCACACTGCAATCACGTTCTTTCGAAATTAAATCAAAAGAATGCAGGGGTTTTTTTGACATTGGTATACCTCAAATTACGAGGAAGAACACCTTTTTGGAAAGAGCTCTTTCGAAAAAAGGCATGTGTGGAGGCAGAACAAGGACTTTTTTCGAAAGAAGAGACAATCGAAAAAAGCACAGGTGCCCTGGTGGCCACTAAGTGAATAGCAATCAGGCTTTCTTCCAAGAGAGCGTCCATGCAGTCTGGACGCTCTCTTTTGAAAAAACAGATTGCTTTTTTGATCCGGTTTTGAGGTGTGGATACTCCCTTTCGAAGGAAGCTTACAGTCTAGACGTACCATTATATACAACAGTTCTATCCTCTCAGTGCAGTCAGTCTCACTATGGTGATTTTACATCCTTAATCTTTATTGGCTTTAATGATGGATGAGCCAGAAGGAACACTGCCTGTGTTTGAAATTTCAGTTTGAGTTTGCAGTACTGGCTCTTGCAAGAAGGAACTTTCTCAGGAAGTTACTGTATAAAATGAAGTATTTTCAACCTTGATAGTTCACTTTTCTTCTACCACAGACAGAAAATGTAAGACTTCACTATATTTGCAAGGGTAATCAGCTGTGTAGTCATATTTCCACATATTCTCTAGTTTTCTAGATAGTATACATAAGGGATTACTGCCTTTTCACGTTGTCTTTGGAAGGAAGAGAGTACTGCAGGACTTTCAGTTTTTAGTTTTTGTTTTTCTGTTTCCCATTACAAATGCAAGTAGATCAATTATTACTTGGCACTAAAATATCCTTGACCATTATAAAGCTATTTACACTAATTATATGCAGATATCACAAGTGTTAACTAAGTATGTTAAATAACGATTAATTTACTAGTCAAGTAGTCGCTGGAATTTCCATCGACTAGTTGATAGGCGCTTGCGCATTCCTCCTTTGAAATGTACAAGAACCCAAGCATTTCAAAATTGGAACTCCGCATGCAGCCCGGGGCCAGCAATGTAATAATATAGTTGATTAACCGATTGACCAATAGGCAAAAGCTTCTTGGTTAGTGCTATAGACTACACACATTTCCCCTTTCTCCCCACCCCCACCCCCACCCCTTGCCAGTAAATTTTTTAGCAGACTTGCCAGCAGCCCAGTTCAGTTCCGGCTTGCGCTGGGTCCAGGACCTACCCCACTGTGGCTGTGCATTTAAAGTGTATTAGGAGCCAGGCAGGCAGAGACCCCAGCTCAGCTCCAGGTCGTGCTGGGTCCAGTTCAGACCCTTCCCCCCGGGCGGGGTTGCCCAGGGACTATAGAATAGGCAACTAACTGATAAGAATTCATGAGGTTAATTGACTATTCTCAATTAACCAATATTTAACATCCATACTCTGGGATCCACGAGGGTGTTTCCACTTTGAAATGCACAAGATCCTGTGGGCTCCTGTGCATTTCAAAGCAGAAGCACCCGCATGGAGCCTGGAGTCAGCAGGACTTCCTGTGGGCCCCAGGCTGCATGCGGTATGCCAGCTTTGAAATGTACAAGAGTCCCCAGCGGGGGATTTTGTGCATTTCGAAGTGGAAGCGCCTGCATAGAGCCTGGTGTCAGCGGGAGACTCAGAGTCCCCTGCTGACTCCATGCTCTATGCAGTGCTGCCGCTTTGAAATGCCACGCAGAACCCAGGATCAGCTGGGGACTCCCCAGCTGACCCCAGGCTCTGCACACTTTGAAATGCCGTGCTAGAGCCCGGGATCAGCCCAAGTCCCCAGCTGATCCCAGGTTCCGTGGACATGCTGCAATGAGCCCAGGGTCAGCTGGAGAGTCCCCAGCTGATCCTGTGCTCCGCTCAATATTTCAAAGCAGCAGCACTGCAGGGAGCTGGGATCAGCTGGGGACTCCCCAGCTGACCCTGGGCTCATTGCAGCATGTCATGGACTCCCCAGCTGACCCTGGGCTCATTGCATGCTGACTCTGGGTTCCACGGAAATGCCTCAGGGAGCCTGGGGTTAGCTAGGGAGTCCTCAGCTGACCATGGGTTCCACGCAGTGCTTCCACTTTGAAACGCCTTGGCCGTATTTCAAAGGGCAGCGCTGCATGGAGCCGAGGATCAGTTGTGCGGCCCTGCCCCTTTGAAATGTTGCCAAGGTGTTTCAAAGCAGCAGCACCGCATGGAGCCCAGATACGGGCTCCCTGTGGCGCTGCCACATTGAAGTATCTCCTCTTCCTCCCCCCTTGCTGCCTCTGTCTGATAGAGGCAGCAGTCTGGGGAGTGGGGTGGAGGGGGGAGAATCAATTAGTCCTTAACATCCTTAGTGTTAACAAATTTCACTTCCATATAACTTTCTGACCTATAATCCCCATCTATTTTCAATATCTGTCCAAGGTTGGGAGAAAAGTAGCAAAACAAAGCCTAGTTAGGCAAGTCACCGACACACTGAAACAATACAACTGAAGTACTCCTTACTTCTAGTAGAGTATGACTTCAATTATTATCGAGATTTTACTCCTACAAGACACTTTCCTCAAATTCTTAGGCCTGGTCTACATTTAAAGTTAGGGTGACCATAGCTACAGCACTCAGGGGTATGAAAAATTCACTAGTTCATCTGACTAACCCCCTGTGTGTTCTTCCATTGACCTAGTTACCACCACAGAGGGTGGAAAACCACACAGGGTAAAAAACCCTCTTCCATTGCCATCGGAAGTATCTATACTACAGTGATACAGCAGTATACGTGTAGTGTGATAGTTGTGCTGCTGGATCACCCATGGACATGGCCTTGGTTAACAACTGATATTTTTGGGGTTTTTTTTTTTGGGGGGGGAGGGCAACACCAGTGTATGTTTTATAGCACAGTACAAAGGTTTCAGTTTACAGACTTGTGGATACAACTGTGTGGGGTTATTTGTTTTGGAAAGCTCTGTCTTAACAACTCCAGCTCTCTTGTGTGAAATTATGTGGAAATCTTGAGATTTTTTTGCTTCCTCTAAATATTGTCTCTTTTGAGATGCTGCTAAGATTCTCTGCCTTGTTTCTTTGAAATTGTAGCAATAACTGTTTTATTTTGTTCACTGTAACTGATCCCTTGGTAGGGAAGTAGTGGTTGCAGTGGTGGTGATGAAATTCCCTGTTGTAGGGGTGTAGGTAAGGATGAAAGCACAAAACAATTAACACTCTTTCCTCCTTAACTGAGCAATTGATGGAAGTCTCTCAAAAATGGATTGTGATTCTCCTGATGAAGAGTCTAAAAGAGTGTTTAAGAAGGACAGAAATTATCAGGAAAAAGTATTTCCTTTTA
Organism: Pelochelys cantorii; assembly: GCA_032595735.1. NCBI lineage: Eukaryota > Metazoa > Chordata > Testudines > Trionychidae > Pelochelys > Pelochelys cantorii. The sequence goes on from CM064331.1 coordinate 35,462,476, forward strand.
AGGTTAGCCAGATTGGTTAGTCTCATAAGAGTCTTCCTCCTTGGTAATGACACTACTGCAAGCTCAATTTAGTCCTTTACCACTTCCTTGTTGGGTCATTCATAGTTTCTCTTTATAGTGTGTAGTACTGGCATTGCATGGAATGATGGCAGTTAAAAGAAATTTATTATGGCTCACGATTTTGTGTGATTCGTTTGAGACACCTCCTCTGTGAGTATAAGATTAAAATTTATTACTGTCTTCCATTTCAGGGATGGAAGGTGTAGTTAAGAGCAGGAATCTCTGTCCTATGGAAACAGCAGTGGTTTGTGCATTGAAAACAAGATAGAACAAAACCTCATATTACACTGTAAAGAACAACCAAACCTACACTGTTAGGAAAGTTGCCTGAATGGCCTAATAGTAGCTCTTTCATTTCTATCTTGTCACTTTATGACTCTTCAGTAGTCTAGCAACAGGAGCAAACAAATAATATATTGAGAGGGTTTATTTAATTTAACTCCTTCTGTAGTTTAGAAATTGCTGCTATAGCCTGAGCACCATTAGATAGTTACAATCAGAAAATGACTGTAAAAAATGGTCCTTCTGACATGCTCTGCTTCTTTATATTCACAGTTTTATCAGCAGACAAGTTTTTATTTCAGCTAGCACTGTACAGTGACTAAAACTGGGGGGGAGCAGGATTATTTTCTGAGAAATATGTGATGCTATATACCACTTCAGTGCTGTAGTATATATGCTTCGTGCAGTGATGGAAGAGTTTTTTCGATCTCCCAAAGTAATGGTAACTAGATTGAGAGAAGCATTCTTCCATTGATCTATATGCATCTACGCTGTGGGTTTGGCACAACTACAGCAGTGTAAATTATTTATCGCCAGAGCACTGTAACTATGCTGACTTAACTTTTAAATGTAGACCTTGCCTCAAGAGAGAACCTAGCTTGACTTTGTGGTCCCAAGTTTATAGAGCTCACTGTTAGGAAAAAAACCTTCCGCTTGTAAATTGAGCAGATTAGATCCATCATCCATAATTAAATACATAACACTATGATATTACTCCATCATATGACCACATGTTAAGTTCACTGATTATTTCAGTGGCTAATTTCATGAACTCTTGCCATCTTTGTTTCTTCCCTTTTTTGGTGGATAGATATATTTCAGACTAGAACCTTACAGTGAACATGCAATCACAATAGCTGAGCCAAATTATATTGTGTTTTAGGGACTGAGGTTCAGTTGGCATGCTGATTTTTCAAGCTGATATCTCTTTCAATTGCTGAGGTAAGTGTCTGAAAGTATGCAGTATGCTGTAACTTTTGAGTCAGACATCTTAATTCATAAGGGGTTAATACAAAATTCAGTAGCATATCTGATTAAAGATAACTTTAAATTACTCCTTTTATAGTGTGTTTAAAATAAATAAGTTAAATTCTGTGTCTCACTCAAGGGCCACTTTCTGAATTTATATTTATTTTTGAATCCTTTCATAGACATGAGATCACTGTAGTGGTGTAGCTTATGATAGCAGATAAATAAACTAAAATGGGAATACATGACAGTTATCTTCAGATTTATGGTCAGGCACTTTGTCCTTAGACAAGGTGTCATACTGCCTTTCTTGGATTATTAATTTATCCTCATGGCAGAATTGCGTGAGTTTTAGTTGGATTAAAATCCTAACTGCTTTAGGTTGTACTGTAAGCTTGTTTGTGTTCCTTGGATTTAGGTCATAACTTATAACAATTTACTAGCTGAGTTTTTCTTCCAAATGCAAAATGACACTTTTGTATAAATGAGATTGCTTACTCTTATATGCTGTTTAAATGTTAACCTATTTATTAAAGCAGAACAAGGATGCTGTACTGCAACTGTGGCTGGGTCTGTTCTTTATGTGGGGATTGGAAAAGAAAGAATACAGTGATGAAAGAACTATGGGAGGATGAAAAAGGGAGAGGTAGTTTCTAATTGAACAAATGACTTCTAGTGAGAGGGAGGGACTAAGCGAACCAGTGCTTTTCTCTTGTAATTATGTGAACTTTTTTTGGTATAGTGCCAAAAGGTGCACAGTGCTGGACAATAGGAGACTTGTTTCAAACAAATAGCACGTTCCCTGTTTTGAAGGACTTGCCATCTGTGAATGTACAAGACTATGCCTTACAAAGATATGATGGTGCATGGTCAGTGGAATTCATCATGGAACAGGTGGGTTATTAAGAACTTTTTGAAGGATACTTAAGGAATTTTCTGTGTATTGACTGGTGGGACTGTTGTATTCTTTCATCTCTGAGCTCCCTAAAGACCTGTGGTAGAGTTAGGCCTCCCATTACTCCCCTTCCAAAGGGGAAGAGTAGTTGAAGCAACAGTGGAGCCACAGGGGCAGGAGAAGTTGTGTCTTTATTCACTTTTAGCTACTCAGATACCATTAGGTTGGCACAGTTTTTTAAGTCTTGTATCTGTTTCTGTAACTTGCGCAGGAAAGAGTGCATATTGGGTCAGCAGTGATGAAGCAAGCTAGCTACATGAGTGTGGGTGTGAACCGTGCAGTTGATTTTAAAAATGGCTGAGGCTAACTAATAACATTTACTTTTGACATTGTCGATATTTGTGTGTTATTTGTTTTGAATAATTAGACTATTCAAGGCAGGGTCTGTTTCTAAATGTCTTCATATGACTACTCACACAGTGGGACCCTGATCCAGATCACAGCCTCTATGTAGTTGTAGCATATAAATAATAAATGTTTGCAATGACCTGGTGGCTGAACATGATTTTATCAGTGTATATGCATAACTTATATGGGTTGAGACAGGAGGGATGACCTTGTGAACTCTTAAATTTGTGTTGACTGACTGACACAGACAGACCTTAAAGATTGTGCTTGATATAATTGTACTGGCGGAGGTAGCAAGTTAATTTTTTCCAACTGTGCCATTTCTTGAGATGCACAGTACCTTTGCAACACAGTTTATTTTATCAGGTTGTCAGCATAATCAAGCATTTTGTAAAAAGAACACTTTTTGTTTTCTCCCTTTGGTTACTTCACCTGAGCCATGTAGATACATGGTTAGAAAACAAGGTTAAAAAGTTATCTTCAGTTAACTGACTCAGAAGTCAAGCTAAGACTCTATCTGTTCTAGCTATTTATAACCATGCTTCTCCTCAATATGAGGATGTCACTGAATTACACTTACCCTGTTTTCTTCTGAGGAATCAAATGCAAGAATCTGCTGTTGAACTGTTGAGGACCTGTTTTCTCTTAGGCACAAATATTATTACACTCATTCATACATAGCACCTCAGTAGAATTTAATCTTTCTTGTCATCAAAAGATTGGGCCTGAGGTAGGGTTATAAAGGATAAGCATAAGCCTATGCTTATCGGGTAGTTGAGTCAACTACTCGTATTTCCTCCCCTGCTCTTGCTGCCTCTGTATTGGGCAGCAAGGGAGGGGGTGGAAGCAGGAGCCATTGCTGGGGGCAGCCAGCTTAAAAGCCGGTTCCCCCCAGTACCGTCTCTGCAGTGCCGCCCGTCCCGTGTCCCCTCCCCCCCCCCTTATTGCCAAGAGGCAGTGGTTCTTCCCTTAAGGGATTCGGAGGCAATAAGCATACAAACTGGGTGAAGGCTTAAAGATTTTACAAAGCAAATATTAGGGTAAAATACAATGCTTTAATATTAGAGTAAAATACAATGAAGCAAATCTCAGAATAAAATACAATACTTATTTGGAGGTTTGCTTAGGCTTAATAAAATGCAATGCTTATTAAGAAAGTACAATGCTTATTAAGTCTAAGCAAACCTTAGAATAAAATGCAATGCTTATTAAGAAAGTACAATGCTTATTAAGCCTAAGCAAACCTCAGAATAAAATGCAATGCCTACGTCCCTTCTGCTGCCGGGAACCCCCTGAAGAAGGACAGCAGACGGATCCCAGTGGCCAGTGTAGCACCTTCTGTGGCTTTGGTCTACGCTGAGGTTCCATTGTTAGGAATATCCCCAGCACTTATATACTGTTGGATCTACAGTAATCACCCCTGTTGTTTTGAGAACCTAACAAGATCGTTGATACATTGCATATCTTCCCACATCCAAAAATTAGCTTGTTGATACTTTGCATATTTTCCCAGGCCAAATAATTAGCATTATCAGGTGGGAAACATTCAGCAAAGATAGCTATGTGATTCTCCCAAGCCCTCCTGCACTCCCATATCAGGTGCATGGCCTTGGGACCTGTCCCAGAACTTGCTGAAAGTCAACAGTGCATTCCTACACTGCACCATCTTGAGCAAACAGCTAACTCTTTGAGAATAACAAAAGAATAATAAGAAACAAAAAGCACAAATGGCTGCCTAGAGCATCCAGGCCTGTAAGAAAATGCAGGCACAAAAGGAACGATTGTGGTACACCACCTAATTTCCTCGACCTCACAGTTGTTTTCCGCATTTCCACTACACCTACCCCCCCTCACCATTATGGGGGGGGGGGCAGGGGCCGCTGCTGCAAAGCAGCCCCTGTCCATGGCAAGTCGACCACAGGGAGTGGCTGCTTTGCAGCAGCAGTCCCTGTGCGCAGGGGGGCCCAGTCGGAAGTAGTGGGCAGGGGCTGCTGCTAGCTGAGCAGGCAGTCTAGTTCAGTTCTCACTTGCACCTGGTGTGGGACAAAACCCCGCTGCGGCTCTGCATTTTAAAATGCAGTAAGGGCCAGGGGGCAGGCTGCCTGGCTCCTACTGCTTTTTAAATTGCAGAGCTGCAACGAGGTTTGGTCCTGCACCCAGCACAAGCTGGAACTGAGCTGGGCAGCCTATCGACTAATCAAGTAGTCTGAGGTATCCCTAGCGTGAGGTATCCCACTAATATCAGGTGCCCAACTTGAGCCCTCTATGGCATTATTTTTCAGCATACTTGGCATTATATATAGGTTTGCACAGATTAGATTTTTATTAGGGGTGTCAATTTATCTGGGTTAATGCCTGCGATTAACGCAGGGCAGGATTAACGTGTTAATCGCAGGGGTTAATGCTACGCTGTCCCTTTGAAGTGCTGCTCTGGTGCTTCAAAGGGGCAGCTCATTAGGAGCCTGGGATCTGCTGGAGTCCCCAGCTGGCCCTGGTCTCCATGCAGCGCTGCCCCTTTGAAGCACCGGAGTGGCACTTCAAAGGGGCAGCACAATGCAGAGCTGGGGATCAGCAAGACACTCCAGCTTACAGTACAAATTGGGCTTACAGTAAACAAGCATGGACCTACAACCCCCCTCCCAAATATTTGTATTTTAAAAACATAGCATCTTAGTTAATAGTTTTTTCTCTCAGCTTTAATTTCAGTTTTGCATGTTTAAAAAATTATTTTAAGTAGAAGCAATATCTATACGAGGTCGCACAATCATTTCAACAAAATCTGTAGCCTTCATTTGTAGAGCCCTACATGGATACAGAATGTATATCCACAGCTGCATCCACAAAATGATCTGTGAATATCCACATATTTGTAGGATTCTAGATAAAAATTTGCATCTTCATCCATAAAAAAATGAGCTGGGGATATCCGCATTTTTATTCATAGATGTGTAAACTTTTGACTGTAAAGTAGATAGAGTAAAACATGTGTTATCCGGCACTCCCGGGGATTAGGGCGTGCTGGTAACCTAAAAATTCTGGTTATCTGGGGGGGGGGGAGGGACGGGGGCCATGCGGGGCCTACGGGGGGGGGGGCCAGGATGTGGCCTGCTAAGGGGGGCCATGAGCCACAGGGGGGCAGGATGCAGCCTGGTGGGGCTGTGGTGGAAGCCGGGAGGTGGAGATCGTGGGGGCAGCCTGCCAGGGAGGGGCACAGGAGCCGGGGGGGGAGGGTGGCCTGGCCTGCCGGGGGTGCCAGGAGCCGTGCGGGGCGGCACGGGATGCAGCCTGGTGAGGGTGGGTGGAAGCTGGGGGGTGGGAGGCAGAGATGGCAAGGGCGGCCTGCCGGGGGTTCCAGGAGCCACCGGGGGAGCCAAGATGCTTGCTTCCAGCTGCTGTTCGCCCCTCCCCCAGGTACATGCTACACATCTGAGCAGCACTTAAAGGGCCAGTTTTCTTTTTTCTTTCAGTTTCCCACAGCATTTCTCAAAATTTTTAGAACTGCAGGAATTCCTAATTGATCCATCTCAGTTTTATCCAACTTGTTTTTCTCATCTGAGTAATTTTTACTGTAGGTGGGTTTTTTTAACTTCTTTGCTGCTACTGTCTTAACTATACTCTTTATTAGTTACATAGTTAATATATATACAGAGTTGTGATGGATTAGGACCCCTGGGATCAATTGAGGTGCTTAAAATACCACTAAGCCTGCTTCCTCAGTCAGTGTGCGCCTCCTTTCACCTGGTCTTGCTGAGCCAGGCTCTCTAGCCTCCTTCAGCAAAGTACGCAGGGAGCTCTGATAGAACTCAGCTTAAGGGATTTTCTACACTACAGCACCCAGATGTTGACCCCCTCCCCTTCCTTGAGGTACAAACCTACAGTTATATAAAGTTCAACTCCTTTCTCAGTGTGAAGGAAGGTATGCACAGCCTCTTTCCCTCCCCATGTTAGAAATTACAATATAAACTGTGTTATATTATAAACCAGAAATAAGTTTAACAACTCTGAAAATGTGTATTTTAAGTAGTCAAAAAGATAGCAAACAGAACAACACAGATTACAAAGAAAATAATACAAAGCGTGCAATCTAAGATAGATTCACTAAAAACAGGTAAACTCACCCTCAATATTATTTAGGTAGAGTCTTTCACAGACCAGGTGTCCCTTGACCTAAGTCCAGCTGTTCTTTCCCCATTCTTTCAGTAGCAGTTCTTTTGTTTCCAGGTATTTTCAAGTGCAGGTTGAACTTCTCTAGTCCTAACCCTGTTGCAGCTCTACCTTCTAAATATACTAAGAGCCTGTTGCCTCTTAATACATTTAAAAGGCTAAAGTGCAACAGGAGAGACCCTGCATGAGTCGGGAATCAGCTGTCCCAGATTGCACTGGAATCCCTCCTGCTGTGCTTTAGCCTTTTAAATGTATTAGGAGCTGACAGGCTTTTAATATCTTTAAAAGGCTGATGTGCAGCGGGGGAGACCTGGCACAAGCTGGAAATCAGCTGTCCTGGCTTGCACTTGGGTCCCTCTGCTACGCTTCTGATTTTTGAATGTATTAAGAACTTGCAGGCTCTTAATACATTTAAAAAGCAGAGGTGCAGCATCTGAGACTGGGCGTGAGCTGGGAATCATCTTATTCCCAGCTTGTGCCCAGTCCCCATTACCCCTCTGCCTCCCCTGCCCCCACAGAGCCAGTGCTGGGGGAACCAGCTTTTAAGCTGTCAGAGGCAGCAAAGTGGGGGGAAGTGACTAATTGAGGGACTAGTCGACTATCTGATAAACTTTTGCTTATTGGATAGTCGACTAGTCGCTTACATCCCTTGTTTACCTCAATCTTACAGCCTGCTGAGATGAAGGACCACTCCTGCAGCCCACTCACTAACCTAGTTTGCCCATCGCTAGTCTGATCTAAAACAAAATTCCTCCTCCAGCTGTCAACTCTTGACGTGCTATGTTCACCCCACTCTGGAGATTCAGTAAATTAAGTAAATTAAAGTTTAACTGATCTGGTCAAAATATAAATAAATATATGAAAAATCTAAATCCATTTCTTAGCTCACCTCACCTAGCATTAGATCTTAGTGAAACGATATTAGGGAGTTGCATTACATAAGTAGCATTACAACAGAGAATGCACTTCTCCATGAAGTTACACTGCTTACTCAGCTTTCAAGCTCTACTTCTGTTGGCAGGTATATCAGTTAGGCTACGTCTACACTACAAGGTTTTTGCGGAAAAACGGCCATTTTTGCACAAAAACCCACAGAGCATCCACATCTCAAGTGTGTTCTTGTGCAAGTAAATCGGAAGAAGAGAGGGCTTTTGCCGGTAGAGTTATTCCTCTCCCCATGAGGAGTAACTCCTTTTTGCTCAAGAAACCCCTATCGGGAAAAGCACAGGTGCTCTGATGGCCATTCTGTGAATGGCCGTCAGAGCTTTCTTGTGCAAGAGCATCCGTGCAGCGTGGACGCTCTCTTGCGCAAGAGCACATCGCTTTTGCGATGTGCTTTGAGGTGTGGATGCGTTTTTGTGGAAGAAGTTTTTGCGCAAAAGGCTTCTTCCGCAAAAACCCTGTAGTGTAGCTGAAGCCTTAGAGAGTGTTATCTGCCTGGGCAGTTAGAGTTTCAAGCAAGTGGAATTCTCCTGTTTTTTCCCCATCCTATTTATTCCTTCAATAGAACTTTTGTCATAAGCTTCCAAAAGAGAACAGTGACTAAATAGATGCATGCGCGCGCTCTCTCTCTCTCTCTCTCTCTCACACACACACACTCCAAATAGATGCACATAAGTCCTTGTAATGTTCAAATGCCAAATAGTTCAGCATTGCCGAACACATCTACTATATATTTGAGAGAGTTTGCGTATCTGTCCATGTGTCTGTTCAAGAACCTCCTAAACAGTGAGAGTTATGATCACCAAATTCAGTATTCACCTTCCTCTTATCATAACTTAAAGTAAGGTAAGGATTTGGTTATGCCAGGAAAATGGGATATGCCTGGAATGGGATTGTTTCTTATTAAACCATACAGAAAAGAGACAGTCATCAAGCACGTAAAAGGTGCTAGCTGGGGGCAACCCTTCCCCCCTCCAGTACTGCCTTAGCCCGAGCCTCCCAACCCTCAGGCACTTTTTCGGGAGGGCAGATGAAGCTGAAACACCCCTCCTCCCCCAACCCACACACATTCGTACGGGAACATTCCCTTTATCAGGGAGCATGGGGAAAGTGCACAGATTGCTGAATTCCTCACTTTGGCTGGGGAGCATGGGGGCACAGTGGGCAGGCAAACTTGAACTTTCTGCAGTGGCCATGGAGAGGTGCTTCTCACCTATCTCAAAGCTGAGAGAGACAGCTGAAATAGTCCTTTCTCCCCGGGGTAGTCTGCATACCGAACCCTTCATCCATACCACCACCCATACACATTTTCATTTTATTGTCCAAAAAGCAGAAATTAAGGACACAAGCAATGCCAGGTAAATCTTCTATCAAGAAATAAAGTGAAAGCAACTACAAACTGATTGTAAAATCTCTTCAAGTCATGCATTAAGAGATCTTCAAGTTGCTGTTTTGTTACAGACCAATTCCACAAGCCAAATACACAGGGACGGGTTGGAACTACAATTCATTCACAAGTTTAATTCTCATGCCAATGGTTTGAATCGAGATACTGGATGGCTGGGACGTTATGAACCAACCAAACAATGAAGGTGCCAATGGTTTTTTGTCGGTGTAGATTCTGGTGTTGGTACTCTTCCTCTCTAATTGCTAACTAATGGTCCTTAACTGCTTCTTTTAACTATCCAGTTTTTAGGTGCTTATAGACTATCAGTTTTGCCTGTTACATACCAGCTCGGTTTTCCCTTTGATATTTATAGACCCACTGCTTCCTTTTGTTCCCCTCTCCCATTTTTTCCTCCCTTCCCCCCCTTTTCCCCTGTTTATTTTGGTTCTGAACGTACAACACTCTGGTCATAAGAACATAAGAATGGCCGTACTGGGTCAGACCAAAGGTCCATCTAGCCCAGTATCCTGTCTGCCGACAGTGGCCAGCACCAGGTGCCCCAGAGAGGGTGGACCGAAGACAATGATCAAGCGATTTGTCTCCTGCCATCCCTCTCCAGCCTCTGACAAACAGAGGCCAAGGACACCATTTCATCCCCTGGCTAATAGCCTGTTATGGACCTAACCTCCATGAAATTATCTAGCTTCTCTTTAAACTCTATTATAGTCCTAGCCTTCACAGCCTCCTCTGGCAAGGAGTTCCACAGGCTGACTACACGCTGTGTGAAGAAGAACTTTCTTTTATTAGTTTTAAACCTGCTACCCATTAATTTCATTTGGTGTCCTCTAGTTCTTCTATTTAGGGAACTAATAAATAACTTTTCTTTATCGGCCCTCTCCACACCACTCATGATTTTATATACCTCTATCATATCCCCGCTCAGTCTCCTCTTTTCTAAACTGAAAAGTCCCAGTCGCTTTAACCTCTCCTCATATGGGACCCGTTCCAAACCCCTAATCATTTTAGTTGCCCTTTTCTGAACCCTTTCCAAGGCCAAAATATCTTTTTTGAGGTGAGGAGACCACATCTGTACACAGTATTCAAGATGTGGGCGTACCATAGTTTTATACAGGGGCAGTAAGATATTCTGGGTCTTATTTTCTATCCCTTTCTTAATAATTCCTAGCATCCTATTTGCCTTTTTGACTGCCGCAGGACACTGTGTGGAAGTTTTCAGAGAACTGTCCACGATAACTCCAAGATCTCTTTCCTAATTTGTCAAAGCCAAATTAGCCCCCATCATACTGTACGTATAGTTGGGGTTATTTTTCCCGATGTGCATTACTTTACACTTATCCACATTAAATTTCATTTGCCATTTTGTTGCCCAATCACTCAGTTTGGTGAGCTCTTCTTGGAGTCCCTCACAGTCTGCTTCTGTCTTGACTATCTTAAACAGTTTGGTATCATCTGCAAACTTTACCACCTCACTGCTTACCCCTTTCTCCAGATCATTTATGAATAAGTTGAACAGGATTGGTCCTAGGACTGACCCTTGGGGGACACCACTAGTTTTACCCCTCTCCATTCTGAAAATTTACCATTTATTCCTACCCTTTGTTTCCTGTCTTTTAACCAGTTCTCAGTCCAAGAAAGGACCTTCCCTCTTATCCCATGACAATGTAATTTACACAAGAGCCTTTGGTGAGGGACCTTGTCAAAGGCTTTCTGAAAATCTAAGTTTCCTATATCTACTGGATCCCCCTTGTCCGCATGTTTGTTAACCCCTTCAAAGAACTCTAATAGATTAGTAAGACAGGATTTCCCTTTACAGAAACCATGTTGACTTTTGTCCAACAAATTATGTTCTTCTACATGCTTCACAATTTTATTCTTTACTATTGTTTCGACTAATTTGCCCGGTAGTGAAGTTAGACTTACCGGTCTGTAATTGCCCGGATCGCCTCTAGAGCCCTTTTTAAATATTGGTGTCACATTGGCTACCTTCCAGTCATTAGGTACGGAAGCCGATTTAAGGGATAGGTTACAAACCACAGATAGTAGTTCAGCAATTTCCCATTTGAGTTCTTTTAGAACCCTTGGATGAATGCCATCCCGTCCCGGAGATCTGTTAACATTAAGTTTTTCTATTTGTTCCAAAACCTCCTCTAATGACACTTCAATCTGGGACAGTTCCTCAGATTCATCACCCACAAAGGACGGTGCAGATTTGGGAATCTCCCCAACATCCTCAACCGTGAAGACTGAAGCCAAGAAATCATTTAGTTTCTCCACAATGGTTTTATCGTCCTTGATTGCGCCTTTTATAGTTCGATCGTCTAGGGGACCCACAGGTTTTTTAGCAGGCTTCCTGCTTCTAATGTACTTAAAAAACATTTTGTTATTTCTTTTTGAGTTTTTGTTATTTCTTTTTGAGTTCCTCAAAATCTTTTTTTGCTTTTCTTATTACATTTTTACACTTGATTTGACAGTGTTTATGTTCCTTTCTATTTATCTCACTAGGATTGGACTTCCACTTCTTAAAAGATGCCTTTTTGTCCCTCACTGCTTCTTTTACATGGTGGTTAAGCCACGGTGACACTTTTTTAGGTCTCTTGCTATGTTTTTTAATTTGGGGTATACATTTAAGTTGGGCCTCTATTATGGTGTCTTTAAAAAGTTTCCATGCAGCTTGCAGGGATTTGGCTCTAGTCACTGTGCCTTTTAATTTCTGTTTAACTAGCCTCCTCATTTTTGTGTAATTCCCCTTTTCGAAATTAAATGCCAGGGTGCTGGACTGCTGAGGTGTTCTACCCACCACAGGAATGTTGAATGTTGTTATATTATGGTCACTATTCCCAAGCGGTCCTGTAACGGTTATTTCCTGGACCTGATCCTGCACTCCATTCAGGACTAAATCGAGAATTGCCTCTCCCCTTATGGGTTCCTGCACCAGCTGCTCCAAGAAGCAGTCATTTAGGCCATTGAGAAATTTTATCTCTGCTTCTCTTCCTGAGGTGACATGTACCCAGTCAATATGGGGATAATTAATATCCCCCATTATTATAGAGTTCTTTATTTTGGTAGCCTCTCTAATCTCCCTCAGCATTTCAATGTGAGTATCGCTGTCCTGGTCCAGTGATCGATAATATATCCCTACTGCTAATTTCTTATTATTGGAGCATGGAATTACTATCCATAGCGATTCTATTGAACATGTTGATTGACTTAATATTTTTATTTCATTTGATTCTACATTATCTTTCACGTACAGTGCCATTCCGCCACCCACCCGGCCTGCTCTATCCTTTCGATATATTTTATATCCCGGTATAATTGTGTCCCACAGATTTTCCTCATTCCACCAGGTTTCAGTGATGCCTATTATGTCAATCTCCTCATTTAATACTAGGTATTCTAGTTCACCCATCTTATTAGTCAGACTCCTAGCATTTGTGTAGAAGCACTTTAAAAATTTGCCACTGCTTATTTGTCTGCCCTTCCCTGGTGCATTGGATTCCTTTGTATGCGATTGTTTGTCTGCTCTGGCCCATGGTTTGCCCTTTCCCCTCCTCTCTTTTTGACTACAGCTTAGAGAATCTCTATCAATGGATTCTCCTCTAAGAGAAGTCTCCCTCCGATTTACGTGCATCTCCACACCAATTGGCTTTCCCCCATCTCTTAGTTTAAAAACTTCTCTACAGCCTTTTTAATGTTTCGTGCCAGCAGTCTGGTTCCACCCTGGTTTAGGTGGAGCCCATCCTTCCTGTATAGGCTCCCCCTCTCCCAAAAGTGTCCCCAGTTCCTAATAAATCCAAACCCCTCTTCCCTACACTGTCGTCTCATCCACGCATTGAGACTCTGAAGCTCTGCCTGCCTACCTGGCCCTGGAAGCATTTCCGAGCATGCCACCATAGAGGTCCTGGATTTCAGTCTCTGAAGAAGTGGACTGTGCCCACGAAAGCTCATGATACCATCTACATGTTTTGTTAGCCTTTAAAGTGCTACCATACTCTTTGTTGTTCTACTATTGTAGATGTATTTGCTTCATTGTTCATGGAGCATAAAGGGAAAGATGTATCTATTTATGATATGCTATACCAAGAGCATTGCCATTCTGAATTGTATTTACTAGTAATGGCTATGTATTCATTGCATGATTGACTTCCCTGTCTCATAATTTATTTTTAGGTGGAAGGGTGTTGAAATAGTTGCTACATGTTTCTTGTTCTCATTTTAGCTGTGATTGTACTTCCTTGAGATTGAACATAGGAACAGACGTGTGTTACGAAGCAAGGGAGCAAAATCCTTACCTTCGTCTTTTCAGATTTTCTTGACAATTCTTTTTGGTTTGCTCTGTATTACAGAAGACGATGTTTTTATATAGCTGCATGTGTGCATCTTCTTACAGACTTAAATATTTTTAGGAAGATTTAGCCCAAAGTTAATTATGAAGTAGTGTTACTCCACAATGCTAATGGATTAGATGATGATCTTGAATCACCCTCTCTATACGCATGTGTTAGCTGAGAATCTAATTTTTCTTGAGTTATCATTGCACATTATAAAATTTGGCAACCATATTATATGAAATTACTGAGGGGGAATAACACCCAGTTTCTTAGAAAAGGGATCCTAATGTGAAGTATGTATAGTGCAATGTATTAGCCAGCTCAGAATCAGGCAACTGAAGATCACAATATGAGTAATGTTTTTGTCCTAGTGTTGATAGTAACTGTTCTTACTGGCACATTTAGTAGGTGAGTAATAGCAGATTATCTCTGATTTTTTTATGCAGTCAAGAAACTTGGACTTTTAAAGTAAGGATGTTAAAAAGTAGTTATTTGTGTAAACGTGTAACTGCTGAATTTTTCAGTGGTTACGCGTTTACACGTGGGGTGTGGGGAGGCAGGATCTGGTGCTTGCAGCACCAGCACCGGCTCCTGTTACCCTGTCCCCACTACCTCTGTATCAGATACAGCAGCAGCAGTGCTAGGGGTGGGGAAGTAGTTGGCTTGGCAGGAGCTAGTATGCACAGGGAGCTGGCTTGAAAGCGTGTATGGGCTTCTGCCCACCCTTTCCCCCCACACTGCTGCCTCCATTCTGCTTCTGTGGGGAAGGGAGGTGCATGTAACCATGTACTCGGATATGCGTTCGCATCCCTATTCTAGAGTAAACTTCAGAAAAATGAGGCAACATGACTCTTTGAAGAAGACACAGTAAATAGGGACATTTGTAGGAATTGTACTATTTTTTCCCCCTAACTGGATAATAACAAATTCTTTTATTTGCCAGGCTTTTGGTACATAGTACAATTTCGCAGCAAAGGGTTGTTTTTCATTTAAGTTAATATTTTAATAACAGATGTAATTTTTCTCATTTATTTAAATAAGAAATGTCTTTACTGTCACAGAAAAACTTTGTAAAGTAGATGGTTTGCCTTTAAAAAATAGAAATGGAACATGTTTAATTTAAAACATTGTGAATCATAACAAATAAGTTGCCAGTACTTGTTTTAAAATGTGTCAGTAGGTATACTTTATTGTGTTAGCAAAAAAAAAATAAAGAAAAATGATTGAGGAAATATGAATATACAGCAACATCAAATATTTTAAATTCTGTCTTAGATTTTTACACTGAAATATTAGAATTTATCACAGAATGGTTTGTTATAAAATACTAACTTCTTGTTTATTTACAGAAAATTTGGTGAGCGACCTCAACCTAAACGTCTCACCAGGTAAGCAACAAATCATTTATCATCTTGTCTAAACTTGTTTCGCTTAATAATTTCAAAGAAAAATAACAAATTGTAGCTTGTCAGCCTTTAATTTTCGGTGTGGAATGATCATTTTGCAGAGAGGCAGAGTGAAATATTTGTTTAAAATCTCTTCCTAAAAATGAAAAACTTGAACAAATTATCAATCAGAAATAATACTCTAAGCATTGATTGTCTTTCTTTTATTTCTATCTTTAATCTGAAATTCAAAATGCTTTGCTGAAATCACTTGGCTTTTATGTAATCGAATGTTTATTATTTGTAGAGCATCACTGCGGTTATTAATTTGTTCAGGTCTACATTTCTAGATATGACTCCAACCTGTTCATGAAATGGTTGTGAGAAAGCTGTGAAGTTCTGTATGTCAATTATTTCTGTTCTGTTTTGGAATAATTTGCTGTAGAAATCATAAAATACCATTTTCTAATTGCTACTAACTATAAATACTGATTATTCTGTGGAGAGGGGAAAACTATAATAATCTTGGATAATACTGTGTGGTAATTGTAAGCAAATGTTTACTTAATGGCCACTGCATTTGCCCTGATGTACACACAACCTATATTTTTTATAGCTCTGTATGTGAACAATAATATTTGGGGGAATAATACACCCATTGTTACCCTGGTCCTACTTCTTTTTATGTGATGGAGAAGGATTTCTCATACAGAATGTGTTTTGTGCCATGTCAGATTTGGGATATATTTAATCAGGAATGTATTTCCAGAGATACTCTAGCTTCATGCTCAACTTGCTTCATATTTAGACTGTAAGTACTTATAACTCAAATAAGAGTTTAGCCCACAAGAGCTTTGAATAATATCAAAAGGTAATTTTCTGTTTTATCATATGACTTACGCAGTTATTATATACAGGAAACCCTGGCCATTCTTGGTGGTTGCGTTCTCGCATCCAGCGTGAATGACGAAATTTGCAAATACTTGGAGCCGCAGCCCCCAGCCCCTGCTGGTGAGCTCCTTACGGCTGCTGAACTTACCGTGCGGACCAGAAACTGCAGGGAACTTGCTGAGGGAACTCACCGTGGCTCCCGGCCTGTGCCACCCCACGCCCCCCACCTCCCAGCCCTTGGGCTCGGGACAGGAGACTCTGCGAATATGCAGAACTGCAAATAGAGATTCAGCAAATCATGAGCGAGGTTGTGGAATCCCCATCTCTGGAGATATTTAAGAGTAGGTTAGATAAATGTCTATCAGAGTTGGTCTAGACAGTATTTGGTCCTGCCATGAGGGCAGGGGACTGGACTCGATGACCTCTCGAGGTCCCTTCCAGTCCTAGTACTCTATGATTCTATGAGAGTCTCCTGTATACCAATTTTTGGATTTTTTTTAAAAGAGATTGGGTTTAAAATAATGAAATCCATCCCCCTCCTTCCTTGGAGGTCAATCCCTTTTGGAAATTATTGGTAGAATATACCTTTCTGGGATTAATTAAAAATGGAAAATCGAATGAACATCCTGTAGTATGTCAGGGCATAAACAGTAGTTTATGCTTATCTTTAAGTAATCTAGGTTTCATGCACAGAGTTCAGCTATGTGATTAGTAACATATCTTCCTCCTGGGATGTTGAAAGGGATACTGGAAACCATTTCCCATGTGTGAGAATGGTGGTTCTAAATCTTTTTATGTACCATGACTCCATGTTACGAGAATGTAGTAAAATGGGAACTTCCATCTCATAAAATCTAAACAGAGAAAATGAGGGTGGTTGTAAATGCCCTCCCATATACCTTAGGAATGTCCTACTAACCAAAGTCCCCTCTAATATTTTCCATCCATGGGAAGAATAAATTTTATGTTCACTGAAACATATGTGGATGTGCATCACCAGTAGGAACACATGCTGCTGGCTGTGGGCACCATGGACGCTCTGCTTATCAGCTGGGGTGGCATTTGAATCTTGCCTGGGTGCCTCCCCAAGTCTTCAGCTTACAGGAACAATGCTCCCAACTCCTTTTGTAGTCTTGACCCCTACACTGAGAAAGAGAGCATCTGTTAGGATGTGGTAGACCTATCCCAGAAGATAGATTTCTTGTGAGTATGGGAGGGCAAGGATGGAGGAAACTGGTAAGTTGGAAATCTTTTTTATAACTCTTTTCCCTTTGAATTAGAAATCCTATACTAAATACATAACACATGTTGCACGTCTACAATCCAACATTCTCTGGTTCAGTGCCAGACCACCATTGCTCCTGGACCAGAGAGACTGGGAGCCTAATGGCAGGAGGGCCAGCAGCAGGGCCAGAGGAGCCCCACAGCTGTGCTAGGGCTGTAGAACCCCGGCAGCCCGTGACAGTCTGGGGCTGAGGAACCTTGGCTGCCTGTTGCAGTGTGGAGTGGAGGCTGGAAAACCTCATCCACCCACAGCAGCATAGGGCTGGGTGCAGGAGAAGCCCAGCAGCTCGTGATAGCACAGAGCTGGGGAAACCTGGCCACCTGCAGCAGCGTGGGGGTGGGGGACTAGAGAAGCATGCCAGCCCACAGCAGCGCAGAGCCAGGGAAGCTGCCCATGGCAGCTGGGAGTCAAGGGGGTGGGTGGTGACAGCATGACAGACAGCCTGGCTGGGGAGGGAGTAGAGGGGACCAGAGGCAGGAGGCCAGCTGGCTCTGGGCTGGTGGCAGGGGACACATCCCCTGGTCTGGCAGATTGTCCCGACAGTGCAGGACCAGGGAGGTCCAACCTGTAGAATATGTGAATAAGAAAGAATATGATATATTGACATGGTATGAAGACTATACCATTGAATTACAATTCAGATGCTCTTTTAACTAAATTTTCTCTATATATGAAAAGTCCTATGTGACAAATAGAACATATTTGCAGTCGCTAGTTGGAAAATGACTTTTATTTCAGATACGCATTCTTCAGCAATGCTGAAACATTTTTTCTCTTCATTGCTTAACTTTCTTGAAGAAATAAACATTTCTTTTGACATTTTCTGTTGTATTGGGCTATTTGCTTTTGCAGTTATATATAAAATGCAGTCATGGTGGTGGTGGGTTATGATGCTTACCTCTTTTAAAGTGCTTTGAGATCTACTGTTGGAATTTACTATATAAGTGTTAGCATTCTTGTTCTTATGGTACATTACTGATAAGTGGTAGAGAAAGGAAGATGTCTTTCCATTCTTAGGAGTTTAGGTCTATGGCAACAGTGAAGGAATAAAGCCTTCAGAGCAGGAGAAAGGGACAGAGGTAATTTGCTCCTTATGCAGTGATTAGTAAACACTAAAATTGACAGCACATGGACATTCTATACTATATTTATACCACTATATCTGAGAAATTATTTAACAGGACGACTGTGGATATTTATGGAGTGTATTACATAATGTTGTCTGCAGCTTGAACATAGGTTTATGATTAAGTTAAATAAAGCTAAAATATAGAATTTGGTCAGTATTGAAACATGTAAATCTTAATCTTTGGGTTTTGTAGATACAAAGTACTAGACATCTGAGTGTTTATATAAATATACTTGAGAGAAATAGTTTTTTATTATCTATACTTTATGCCTGTAGGCAGCATAGTATCGATGTTATCACTTATTAGCCAAGTTTAGCAAGATCAGGTAATCCAAATTTAAAATTGTAATTTGGCCTGTATTTCTGTATTGGTGGATACACCAATATGTATATTGTATATTGGTGGATATTGGTGGATAACCCACTTATATACATATTTCTGGTACTCCAGTTACCATGATATTGATGTATCAAGTACAAACATTTAAGCTGAATTGTCATCCAGTTAGATTATGGTCTGTCCTCCATTCTCCTGGATGAATTTGTATTCCATAGGTTCTCTTTGTCTCCTTCTACTGGAAACAGATCGTGTCAACTAAGAATACTGCTTCATTGGTTGAATAAAGTTCTGGGTCACCAAATATCTTGGTGCCATTAAAGAACTATATCAATATTGGTCAAGTCTGGTGACTGCCTTTAGGTGGATGCCTTTCACCAAAATGTCTTAAAACTCCAGTGGAGTTTTAGCTCTGCTTTTGTCAGTTTCAGTAGGTAGCTTTCAGCATTTGCACTTCATCTATTTATTTAAGGCCTTTGAAAATAAGGACCAAGGAACTTTAATTGGTTATTAGTAATTAATGAAAGGTTAGTGTAATTCAGAAGACCAGTAAAATGTTGACCTTTATAAGCTAGAGATGGTTGTCTTTGTTTTTAAGCCAGCTGTAGCTTTTAGCTGGATTCTGTTCTATCTGGATAAATATTAGAAAACCAACATATGTTACATAGCTTGACAAATCACTTTGCCTATTTGCATTTGGGGAATAGTGAGCTTTCTCAAGCAGGTGAGGCACCGAACAACCAGTTTCTTCAGAATCTAAATTTAACTAATATATCTGTCTATACATAGATATCTATATACAGCTAGATCTATATATTCTGTCCCCTTCAGTTGTGAAGAAATCTTTCATTATTTGAATCATTATAATAATCAAAATAGCATAAGAAATGTTTCTGGACCACAGTATGTTGTATAAGTACATCACTGTGGAAGAATGACTCTTAGATAAAATTAAGGAAGGAGATATTGGATTAATTAAATGTGTTCGAACAAATATGAGTAGCAAGATATTGTAAATAGTAATGAGACCTAAATACATCCCTCTTTGTGTGAATGAACATACTGAAAATAAATGTTACCCGCACAAATTTCTCTATCCCTTCCACACTGTAGGGACCCATACCTTTACCCAGTTCCTAGGGCTCAAGGTGCACCCTATTAATTTATACACCCACCCTTACCCAATTCCTAGGGCTCAGGGCACATTTTCCTGCGCGTTTTGCAGCATCTTTAGCCACTGAAAGAGCCTCACACAGTAATATCCTTATCCTCTATTTATTGACAATTCCCAAACAAGCAGAATGCACATGCTAAGCACATAGTGTCGTGCTCACCAATCCTGATAAAGGCAGGCAGACTTCGCCTGTTGGGATGGCTATGTCAGTCTCTCTGGTCTTAGGCTGTCTCTCGGAGGTGAGTTCTTCTTTTCCAGGTCTTCCTCCCCCCCCCCCCCCCCCCCCGGTCGTTTTCCAGCCTTATCTTCCTTCTGTTATTTCTGATGATCTTCTTCTTCTCTTTCTTGAACCCCAGTTTATATAATGAAACCTGAGTCTTGCTTAGCTATACCGTAACCAATTATTTTAGTATAATTTTACTAACCAATCATACCCACCACCTTAATTGATTTACACCTAGCAAAATTAATTATACAGCAGACAGAAACAGTTACAAACCAGACAGAGTTCACACATTCAAATAATAGGAAAGTGTAGTGACAATGATCATAGGATGAGGATTCCACAACATTCTCTATTGATAAGAAGTTTCTTGCCAGACAGAATGGTGTTATTTAAGTTTTCTTTACCCATCTTGAGATCTGTTTCTTTATCTGGTGACAGTGGGGGAGCTATCAGGGCAAAGTCCCCTCCTCACAGCCTGGTGTGACACTTTTTAATACAATTTAGATGGAACTGTGAGTATGTGACCCCAGGCCTTACAGTAATGGCTGCTACTCTTCAGTCTGGCTGCAGAAGGCGGCTTTGGTTCAGGCCTAGCACAGGCCTTCCAACATGTCTACAGAAAAGTCATATTGCTACATAAACACTATCCTTCTACAGCACCACAAAGTTTTCCTGTGATGAAATACATAGTAATGATGGTAGATGACAAAAACCCACTGAAAATATAACAAACGGTTGTAAGGTGCAAATTGAATACAGTTATTCTCCACCCCAAATTCTCTTCTTAAAACATCTGCTTCAAATCCAACTCTGTACTGTGAGGGGTCTGGCATATCCCTCTATTTTGTCTTCTTTCCACCAAGTTTTCTTAAAGTGCTATTTGAATTATTGTAACTACAGAGCTTTTAAAAAATCCTCTCAAAGCTTATTTTCTCTTTACATTTAATTTTTAGGGAAGCTATGCGGAATTATCTAAAGGAGCGAGGTGATCAAACAGTACTAATTCTCCATGCAAAAGTTGCACAGAAGTCATATGGAAATGAGAAAAGGTAAGGGTCTATCTGTCTCTTTCTTCCCCCCCATCCCACCACATCCCCATCAAGGTAAAACAGATTAATTATCTGCTATACCGTTAATTCTAGCATAATCGCCTTAAATTAAAAACATCTTAGTTTGACTCTAAAGAAATGTATTAATGAAGAATATCGAGTTTAATGCTGGTTTTTGTACTGCTGACCTTTAGTACATATCTGTGTCTGTTTCTGCTGGCAATGTCTCTGTCCCCAGGCAGGTTTCAACCTGCGTTTTCTTTATTTTATGTAACTCACATGGTTGGGAAAGTGGTGAGGTTGAATAGTGATCTTATGTCCTCTGCAGGGGTTCTCCTGCACAGTTTAATTTCTATGGGGAGAGGAATATCCATTCCTTAGCCTGGGCCTCACTTCTCCTGTTCATCCCTGTAACATGGTTGTATCTGCTGCAGCTGTTTCTGTGTTAATGCCGACTGAGATAACTAGTTGTCCAGTTACTTGTGAAGTGTTTAGTTTTTGTTTTTTTAAGTAATGAGAAGCTTTACCAAAACAAAAAGTGGCACAAACCCTCTTTTTTTTTAATCTCTTTTAAGGGGGGGTCCACTTATTGCAGTTATAGTTAAAATTAACCTTACAAAAATGGGAGAGAGTCTAAATAAGACTCTTTTGTTAGCATAAACTATTTTCCTGGTAAAGTGTCTGTTTGAAGTATTTTGTGTGAAGGAAGTGGTGGCAATGGGAAGATTAGCACTTTGTTCTTTCAGTAATTTGAAATAAAGATACAAGAAAATGGTCCAAATTCAGAACAGCACTGTGTCCTGAATCATGCCTGTAATTGCAATAAGATGCATTGAGATGTATAAATTATGTCTTGTTATAACAACTTCCTGCCAAAGATATGTAAGTAGTAAGATACTGTGTATCTGATCCTGTATGTGTAGATTTTTATACTGCAGCTGTCAGCAAAGTTTCTGATCACTGTATTTCCAGGCAATTGTAGTATACTTTAGGTAGCTTTTTTAAGGCAAGAGACTACAGAAGAAGCATTTGGGGAAGACTTGTTAATGAATGTGTTTTTTATGAATAAATTGTGTATAGGTTCTTTGGCACTGTTCTGCCAATGCACTTAAATTCTGACTTGCAGCATCAATCAGGAAAAACTAATTGTCTCATGCTGAGTGTTACTGTACACAATGAATTTCAACGGTTAAGTTGTTGAGCTAAAAATATTAGTCTAGAGCAGATGAGGTTTCAGACATATTGTATGTTACCTATGTGCAAAAGCCACAAACCAGCATACATGCTGCATGTGCTGTTATCTTTGATGCTTAGTCTTTCTTTCTCCACTTTGGTCCTCATCCTGTTGTGTCATATTTCTTATATATTGTCCAGAGGTTTGAGATATTAAACATCTCAATCTCCAAAAATTTGAAAATCAGACTTTATCAGAAAATTACCTGCAGAGTTCTAAGATGTAATGCCACTAATACAAATAGATTCATTTCCTACCATTGGGCCTCTGTTATTCACGCACTGTTGCCTGTTCTTCACACTTCTGTGCCCTGTTACTTGTACATCAGTACATTTTTGACAGTCCTGTAAGACCTCCACAGCTTGTGGTCTTCACTAAGCTTATCTTCTGAGCAGTTTCCAGATTCAGCAGTTCCTTTGAATCGTTAAGGTCTTTTTAGATTTCTTTAGAGATTTGCATTTCTTATTGAGAATCAAATGGGAAACCCAGTGGGGGGGGGGACACAAAAGTGAGCAAGAGTACTCTGTGTACATGATACAGCTATGTAATTTTCTCTGCCCTACTGTCTCATTTTTGGACACAGAGGGGGGGTTACAATTCAAGGCAGAATAACAATTCAATTACCTTCTGCTGCACAAACAAGGATTTTACAGTCATCGAGATTCATCATGACCGAGCTGCAGAAACATATGGTTACCTTCTTGGATTGCATTATATTAAAAAATATCCTGATAAAGGAACACAATGTACTGAATTAATTTAACCCCTGAAAAAGCTTTGTATGCTTTCATGAATAGGAAAAGGCATTTCTAAACAGCTTTCCTCTGACAGACAGAAATCTGTTCCTTCTCTTGAGCTCAAAGTATTTCAGGAGTAGGAGTCATCCACCATCTAATCCTTTTACAACTATATATACTCTTTTCCTGTTTGGATTGCAGTAAAGGAAGGGAGGACTCATTTTACTTGAAGATTAAAGCTTATCATTTGTTTTAGGAAAACCCACTTACCCCAAAATGACTGTGAGAAATATGATACTTTCAAGGTGGATCTTTTTTTCCCAAATATTCCTGCGTGCCTCTGATGAGGTAATATTGCCCTAAACAATTCTTTTGATAAAATACAGAGTATAGCTTCAGGCAATCTTGATGTAGCTTGCTGATTTTCATTGAGTATATATTATTAATGTTGCTAAAACAATTATGGCGTGCATAGAAATATGCTTTCCCAACTCCTGAGAATTGCTTATCCTCATGCCAACTCATAATCACAAGATGCAATCAGAATGATATTAATACTATGTAAATACAAAATGCCAAATGTTAAAACTCCAGAGCGTTTCTATGGGGTTCCTATTTTGTGGTAGCTGATACCGTGTCTTCATGATCTTCATGTTATCAAAAATTTTACATCACTTTTCAGGGATGTATTTGTCAGCATTAATGGCTCAGAAACTGCACTGTAATCAGTTATTGAATAAAATATCCTGATTTTGTATAACATATTCCTCACCATTCTGTGCATGGTGATTCATCCACTAGTTAGTATAGCTGAAATTCTTCTTCATGCCAGTTATTCTGAATTCTCGTCATAGTGATTGATTTACCAAATGACTACAGAATTCTTTTTAGATCTTCAGAGTTTAAGGAAGAGAGAGCTCTGTGTAAGAGTATAGCATAATTTTCAAACTGATTTAATACTGATTTAGTTTATTAAAAGAAAAATTTGAATATTTAGAACCATCCATTTTGTTTAAATATAAAACATTCTAATTTTTATTCTGATTGTAAAAGCAGTGTTTAAACCAGTGCAGAAGATGCATTATAATATTACGCTAGGGTCACAAATGATGTGACTGTAGTGTAATATTATAACTAAACTGCCAGCATCAACAGAAAGCTCAGAAGTGCCAGTTGTAGTTCAGTCTTTGGATTCCAGATACTTTGTGCAAATGAATGCAGAATTAGGTCCTTGATTGTCAGATTCATTTCACTTCACTCATACTGAGACATGCCTTATTCCTTTCTTATTGCCAGGCTGAGAAAAATTACCAAAGATTTAAGGCTATTTTATTCTAGTGATAACCAGGGCTCGACAAATCACTGAATCTACTTGCTCATGGCGAGTAGATTTCAGCCGGTCTCCCCATTCACCGGCGGTGCGCGCATGCGCAATGCAGATCTTGCGCATACGCAGTGCGGGGCTGGCGAGTAGGTTTCACCGCCGTTTGTCAAGCCCTGGTGACAAACATGATATCCCATGTTCATGAGATATTAGTTTTATCCATTTTTCTTTCATTTCCAAAGAGATTACTGATTCTGCCTAAGGTTACATTGCATGATAAGCTTCATGGAAGGCCTGCTTCATGTTTTTTGTCCTGAACTCTAATGTGATTAAGGAAGTATCTTCACTCACTTTAGATGTGTAAAGGACAATTCACCTTTACTTCACAGGCTTCTGAAATTGGGTTCTTTCGGCAATTCAAGTTTCAAGTCACAGAGACAGCGTAATATAGAGGCTATAGAAACTCCTTATTTCTGTTCCCAGCTCTGCATTTGGTTTGCTATGAGGCCTTGGATAAATCTTTTAACCTTTCCATGCACTGTTTATCCATCTGTAAAATGAGAGAGATTGAGAATTACCTTGCAGGTGTTTTGATGAGGCTTAATCAATAATGTGACGTTCTTGGTGGAAAGGAAACACATAATGTGTAAATATTGTATAGTGTGTTTTTGTTTAAAAACCTTAGTAAGAGGCACTTCCAGACTTAGTCTCCAAATACCTGGGAATTTCTTTGTTACTTGTCTGAACTTTGCCTAAACACTGATCTTTGATTAGGGTTTCTAGATGCTAATGTAATGGAAATAATGATAGACGGGTCCTTTGCTCTTGGAAGATAAGAGCATATTTCTCTGTTGTAATAACCTTGGAGTGGCAAGGAAATTTAACAGAAGAAATTTGCAGGTGAATCATTTGGCAATGGCATTTGTACATTAATTATTATTTACATTGTCAGCTGTTGCATGTAGTATAGTTGTCTGGGTTTCTTTTGGGGACTTTGATTCTAGATTAAATTTGTGCTAGTTATCGTTCTGTAAAGATACCATCCACCAGGATATTCACTGTCGGTTTTCTGTTTTCTGGCATGAGACACACATTAGCTGCACAAGCTATTGAAGTTTTTTTTGGTCACAAAGGGCAGTCACTAATGGAAATGTAAGCTAGCCTCCCTACTAGCAGTCACATACTATGATCTGAGTTTGTTCAGTATGCTTGGAATATTCTAGTTAGCAATTTCTTGAGAGCTGTAGTAAAAGAGCTCCTTGCAGGAGCTGCACATCACAGTTACTGCTCAGACTTTTCTCTGCAGTGCATTGTTGAGTATGCTTTACTATGTTCCCACCTTCCAGTGTGGTCCAGGTTATTGCTAAAATTGGTTTGTCATTCAGAGCTTAGTCTTGTTTCAAGGCTTGCCACATGGCTCTGATGCCTATTTTAGAACTCTGGCACCTAATTATTTTTCATGTTTTTTTTCCTGTTGCATTGTATTCTTCAGTGGATGTTGTCAGTTTCTTCAGCCCCTAAGAAGGAAAGAAGACTGCTGAGTGGTTTCATGCTCAGAACAATGTGGGTAATTGACAAACATATCTTCTGCATTGACTGTCTCCAAGTCGACCACCAGGTACAAGGGGAAATATTTTCATGCAAATATCACCTTGAGCCATGGTATATTTCTCCAACCCCAAATCAAGGGAACCTATGAAGACTTCTGAGAGACAAGCACAGGGCTAGGCCAGAGTGCTTCAAAAGGTAAATCCTTGAAGCAGAAGCCAGAGTTGAACAAGAGTCTTGAGTGACAAGACTCAGTAGCATTGGCATAAACCCATTTTTCCCTAGTAAGTGTAGTTAGGGTTGTTTCGCCACTGAAGCACCATGCTTTCCCATACCTATGGGGCTGGGAGTACACATGTATGCTCACATGGGTATTTGGCTGGTCAAGAACACAACTTTGGAGGGAGTCAAAAGAGTGGTCTCTTCACTTTTCCATGTCATCACTAGGGTTTTGGAGTCAATAGGATTCAAAGTGTCTACTTTTCTCCAGCAGACATTGGGAGTACTTATGAGATCTGTTAGGCATGGATCAGCTTGCTCTTCCTACTGCAGGATTCAACACATGACCAATCTGATGGAGAGGATGTTTCAAATCACGTGGATGACAGCTTGGATCATACTATGAATACATTTGAGTTTTGATGGCTTCAGCTGAATTAGGAGTCTCGTGGCCTTTCTTCTCATGAGAACGGCTTAGTGGACCATGAGATCATAGTTGAAGTAAACCTTATAGGGAGCTCAGATCTCTTCAGGATGACGAACAACCTCTGGGTTTTTCTGGCTTAGTGCCAACCATTCAAATTGTAGTGGTCACTGATCCTGCCAACATTACATGAAAAGTATACAGAAAGAATGACCTCCACCCAAGAATTCAGTCTTTCTCTAGGAGCACCATAGGAGTCTTTCAACGTACAGCAGATGAGTGGTTCTGAACACGTGAAATACTTTCAAAGACCTGATTGTCGTGTTGTGATGTCAGACATGCCATAGGGGCACAATGCTTTACATCAAGAAGCTGGGAGGGACCAGGGTTTACAACTTGTGTTGCAAAGCTTGACAAATCTGGAAATGGGCTTCTCAGAACATGCTTCTGATCACCATATACTTAGCAGGGAAGAACGTAACAGAAGGAATTGATCCTTGATAAATCTGTACAAGTGGCCTCTGAATCAAGTAGCGGCATACCTCCTCCACAGAGGAATAAGAGAGGTGAATTTTTCCATCTCTTACTTGAAAAAGAAGCTGCCAATCTTCTGTTCATGGCATAGAGGAAAACATTTGACATGGACTGCCTTATCTATCCAAGGGATAAGAACATAAAAATGGCCATACTTGGTCAGACCAATCATCCATATAGTGCAGTATCCTGTCTTCTAACAATGGCCAATGATGGGTATCCATGAGGGAATGGAGGGTAAGGGGACTTCTGTATGCCTCTCCAGTAGTACCTCTTGTAGGCATAGGCAGGGTTCTGACAAAGGTCTGGCAAATCAGAGGCAATAGTTATTTTTAATATATTTTCTCTTTTTGTTGATCAGATTACTTCTTTGGAAACTTGCACCTCACACTCTATTACAAGCTTATGGTCTTGTGGTTAATGTAGAGGACTATACATTAGAAGACTCTGTACATTAAAGATGAAAGTGAAAGCAGTTTTCCTTGTTCCATTGCACCTAGTCCCACTCTCTTTCTAATTGTGAACTCTGGAAATTGTTTCAAACTAAAAATAGTTTAAGGGATTTTTTTTTCTATTTCCTCCTTCATATGTCGCTGAAATTAGCCCATCAGCAAAACAGAACTTCTCATTTATTACTCTAACCCATTTCCTCCAAATACTTTTTCTCTAAGCTATTTTAAACTAATCTAAGACTGGGGCTTCTTTTGTCTCATGTAAAATGAGAAATATCCGCATCAATGGTGTACTTACACACTTTACTGTACGTATAATGGAACCACAGCATTACAAAACACCAGAGTTACAAACTTACCAGTCAACCACACACCTCATTTGAAAGCAGAAGTATGCAATCAGGCAGCAGCAAAGACCACCACCACCATCCCCCCAAAACACCAATGTAGTGCAGTGCTGTTTAAGCTATTTAAAAAATGGAAAGCAGCATACTTTTCTTCTACTAATTTTCAAAGCTACATTAAGTTACTGTTCTGTTGAAAGCTTTTAAAAGAACAACCATAACTTTGTGTTCAAAGTTACGAATATTTCAGTTATGAACAATTGCCATCCTTGAGGTCTTTGTAAATTTGAAGTTTCACTGCATTTTACACAATATAATTGAACTCTTCTTTACAGGAGTTCATGGGACTATCTGTGTAAAGTTAGAAACTGAAAAAACAATACTTGCCTCCATCGGGTAGCATAAGAGGCAGAGAATAAGAGAGGCTAACCCACAAATCTAGACCAATAAGGGAACCAGTTTAGCAGGATTAATAATGATTGTTTCGCTTTTACTTAGAGACCTTCAAATTTGCAGATATCCATTATATATCTACAAGTATCCACATCCATGGATGTGGATGCAGACATCCACGTCTCATTTATTCAGATGTGGATGTGGATACCAATTTTGTATCTGCTCAGGTTTCTACTTTTACTTGTTTTGAAGTGTTGTAGCCTTGTTGGTCCCACAAAAGGAGACACAAGATGGATGTGGTAGTAGGTAATGTGATTTATTGTACTAACTTCTTTTGTTGGAATAGACATGTTTTTGAGCTTCACAGAGGTCAGACGTGTAAATAGCTCTGTAAACCTCAAAAACTTACGCTTTTCATCAACAGAAGTTACTCCAATGAAAGATATTACTTCATCCACCTTGTGTGTCTCTCTCTGATTTGACAGTTGGAAATCAGTTTTGAAAACTTATACAGACTCTTAGCTTATTATGTTTTGTTTTACAGTATAATTCAATATTTTGATGCCCTTGTTTTAGTTTAAAGGAAAGTTGAATTGTTGCAGCCAGTTAGTTTTTAAAATGGGTTATGACTTGTTTCCTATTGGTCTTTATCGCCTCCTAGTGTCCTTTGGCAAAAGCTTTTCTGTACAACGTAAATTGGAAATACTTGCATATAGAAATATGTAAACACCAACATGTGTTGATTTGTAAAGACCGAAAATAATATAGATACTTAATGCAGTGCATGACATTGTAACATATTTTCAAAACTTGTATTGACCTCAAAAGGTAAAGATGCTTTCCCCTGTTTCTGGATATGATTTAGAAAGCAGTACTCTTTAAGTCATTACAGTTTGAGGGCTGTCTGGGGCAGCATATTATTTTTATTTATTTACATTATTTTAATAGAACATAATTGTTATAATGTCAATTTTAATTTTACAAAGGATTATTTTTTTAAGTATTTAATTTAGATTGTAAAAATCTGATTTTTAGAATATTTTTTAAGAAAATCGGAGTTTTATGCACATTGTTAGAAAGCAAATCTTGTCTTCATTTGTCGTTGATGAAATGATATAAATATAGCAATAAATACTAAAGTAATATTTTAGGGGGTTTTAAAGGCTTCTTTTTATTGTTTCATCTGTCAGTCAAAGCTTTTAATATTACACCAGGCCTTCAGTAGAGAGAACTACTAATACAGATTTGAGAGGTCCAAAAATATATCTTAACAACATAGTTTTTTATAAATATAATATGTATACATACACAAAAGTTGTGTGGTCAAACAATTAAGATTGACATACATGTAACACCCTTGACAGAAGCAAAGTAGTGAAAAGTTAAGCTACCAAACAGGACCCTTTGTGCCTCTACCCACAGGCACACGCTTCACCGCTACCACAGTAACCATAGGCTAGTGACTGCACACCAACTATTTCTGCCCTCATCAGAGAACCCTTGTTTGGTATGGTGTTTGGCTGCACAGTATAGACATGAGGATGAGAAGCACAGTTCATGTTTTTAAGGTTTTTTTCATAATTGTGACGCCTAAACACAGAGTTCCCAGAATAAATTGCTTAAAGGAACCATGTTTGTTTAATTCATGAATTAACAGATTCACTTAAGAAAATCCTCAAAATTCAAGTTAGTCACAGATTATATGCTGTAAATTTGGAGGAAGACACAATGCAGTGAACCCCAGGAAAGAGAGAGAGACAGAGAGGGGTGTGTGTGTGCGTGTGTGCGCGCAAAATATATGCAATCTACAAACGCTCATTCAGTGTCATTTTAAGACCCAGTACCCACCAGGGCTCTATTTAAAAG
This sequence comes from Pelochelys cantorii, assembly GCA_032595735.1. NCBI lineage: Eukaryota > Metazoa > Chordata > Testudines > Trionychidae > Pelochelys > Pelochelys cantorii. The sequence continues at coordinate 35,492,489 of CM064331.1, forward strand.
CTCTTTGTTAGGTGTCATATCTTTAACCTGTCTTCGCCTTTATGCTGGAAGGGAGGGCTTTTGTTCAGGTACATAGCCTTCTCTTTGTGACTATGTATCAAAAGCTAATTTGGCTAGGAAAGCTTTGTATTTGCCTAGACAAGACTCAGTTTTGTATGCAAAGATTTTTATAATAGCAGTATGTCATCTGTAAATTGTCTGTCTTCAGGTTTTTTTGCCCCCCTCCATGTGTGTACCTTATGGGCAGTGGATGGAAGAAAAAAAAAGAACAAATGGAACGGGATGGTTGCTCAGAACAAGAGTCACAACCATGTGCTTTCATTGGAATAGGAAACAGTGACCAAGAAATGCAACAACTGAACTTGGAAGGAAAGGTAGAGCCCATATAATAATTACTCCTGCAAGTTATAGCACGGGACATTCTGACCACTAGTGTCTTTTTCTGCAAATTTTGTGATCACTTACATAAAACTAGTTACTGTGTCCCATAGAACATTAGAGTGGGAAGGATTTGTTTATTTGCAGAGAATGAAAATATCAAATCTCTAAGCAGATATTACAAATGTTTAAAGGGGGGAATAAATTAAATATAAATTACTTTAAAATAATTTATATAGTATTTTGGTAAATGTAGAGATGTGTTTTAGAATAATACAAATTACGATGAGATGTTTCCTGGTGTCATCAATGAACTAAGGTAGGTAAAATAAAACTGGGTGTAAGTTTTTCTTTGTATGTGTAGTAAGTACTACTTCAGTTACCTTATACAGGTTGCATCTCTGTAAACCGGAATTCTCTGGTCCAGCAACATCTGTGGTCTGTCAGGACCACAGGTATTCCAGGATCAGAGGGTATGTCTACACTACAATGTTATTTCGAAATAGCTTATTTCGAAATAACGCGTCTATACACAAAATGCATTTCGAAATAGCATTTTGCTATTTTGAAATAGCGCGTCCACACTGAGTGGACTCTGAATTGCGTTTAAGGCTGGCCAGAACCAGTTCCAGCAGGGCACCAGGTCAGGACTTACTGTGTAGGGCTGCTGCCTGAGGCTATCTCAGGTCTGTGCTTAAAGGGACCCCCCCACCCCCCGGACAGCCAGTTCTTAGGTTTCCCTGCTTGCTTGCCTACCTCAATGAGGGACAGCAAAGCATTTTGTCTCCGCTTGCTCTGGTTGCCCTCACTCAGGACACCACAGCACTCTGCAACATGGAGCCAGACCTGCCCCTGGGCACTCTGGTGCTTCTCTTGGACACGTTGCTGCGAGCCTGGCTGCACTTTCTGCAGGCTGCCATCTGGGAGGTCCATCGGGGGGCTGTCAGTATCTAGGAGGCCCTGCGGGAGAGCTTCCACCCTCAGCACTAAGAGTCTCTCTCGTCTGCCCCACTGGGGGCTTGTGCCTCATTCTTTCCTCACGTCCTTCCACTTACCCCTCCCTAACCCCCCTTCCTGATGTTAAATAAAATACATGTATTTTCATGAACACAAACTCTCTTTATTTAACAAAACTGGGGGGAGGGAATGAAACTCTGGTGAGACTGGGGAAAGGAGGCAGGAGAGGGGAGAAGAGAGGGTGGGAGAGGGGAAGGGGAAATTTGGGAGGAGGGAGCTGGAAGGGGGAAGCAAGGCGAAGAAGGGGGGGAAGGGCATGCTCAGGGCTCAGGGTTGGGGGTCTCGCCGGACCAACTTGATTTTCATGCGAACCTGCTCCTGGGTTCGCATGTGGCCTTTGGTGGCCAGGCTGGCAGCTATCCTGCCATAGACTGTCGCGTTCCTCCATCTAGTGAGGAGATCATGGACGTTGGGGGCATCCCCCCCCAAACCTGAATAAAGTCCATGATCTCCACTCTTGACCAGGAAGGCACCCGCCCCCTCCGGGCCCTGGCAGGCTCCTGGGAGCTGGCAGACTGCTCTTGGGGAGCAGTGGAGGGCTGGCTGCCAGTGGCTTGCTGGCTCATGTTTTGGGGCCACTGGGTCAGGGGCAGTGACTGCTGGCCCTGGGCTGGCAGGCTTGGAGCTGGCACAGGCACTGTGGCCAGAGTCTACCCCTTTAAAGGCTCCAGGGAGGAGGGGAGGGAGAGAAGTGTTCTTGGTTGAGGCTGAAGTGGCCACCAGGGCACCCTGGGAAGGCTGGAGGCCCCCCATTTCGAAATAAGTGTCTACACAGCACTTATTTCGAAATAGCTATTTCGAATTTGGCGTTATTCCTCGTAGAATGAGGTTTACCAAATTCGAAATAAGCACTCTGCTATTTTGATTTTATTTCAAAATTGCAGTTTGGCTGTGTAGATGCTAGGAAAGTTATTTTGAAATAAGGGCTGTTATTTCAAAACAACTTTGCTGTATAGACATACCCAGAGTGTCCTTGCAGAGTTATGTCCCAAGGCAGCTGAACCAGGGAGGTCCAGCCTGTATTTGAAATGTATTTCCTTCACTGATACTGTAGTGCTCTGAATGATGAAACTTTTAAAAATTTGGAGCAGAATGTTGTGATTTCAGGACATTGGTAAAGAAAAACATTTGGGTATGCTTTTTTAAAGATGACTTCTGCCCGTGTAATATTTTCTCTCTCTCTCTCTCTCTCTCTGTGTGTGTGTGTGTGTGTGTGTGTGTGTGTGTGTGTGTGTGTGTGTGTGTATATATATATATATATTAAAAAAAAAAAACTTTTCCTATGGGATGACAGAGTAACATCATCACGTCACTCTGGTGTCCCAAAGGCTCTGCCCTGCGACGGACACCCTGCCCCAGACACTGTTCAGGGATGGCGCAGCTTGCTCCAGGGCCATTTGCTTGCACCACTGTTGTTCTTGGTGCTCGGAGGCTGCTGAGTCAGTAGGCTCAGGAGCAGCGCCAGGCACAGGGCGAATTGGCCCTCATCCCCAGTTGCCTGCTGCCCCATCCTCCACCACATCCCAAGAGGCCGCATCCTCAGCCCAGCACCGAGTCGTGTCTGCCCTCCCTCTAGCCAGACACTCTGCCCCCAGACCACTCCTGCCCCCTCCCTCCTGGCCAGACACCAACCCCCACCCTGCTCTTGCCCTGCACCACAGCCCTCTCCCTCACCGCCCTGCCGAGACCCCACGCTTGCATATCCCTCAGTCTCTCCCCATTGAGATCCCGCACCCTCAGCCCGCTCCTGCCCCCTGCCAGACACCCTGCCCCTCCCCCCACCCAGACCTCGCACTCTAAGGCACTCCTACACCCCACCTCCTGCCCAGATCCTGAACCCCCATTCCTGTCCCACTCAGTGGCAGCCCTGTCCCGCACACTGAACTCCTAATTTTTGGCCCCACGCCAAACCCTAGGGGGTCCACAAAATCCACTAACCCTGGAACCTCAGAAGAATTAATCTGCCCTGAGACCTTGAAATCTCAGTTCTCTTCTCTTCCCCACCCCTGCGGCTGGAGCATCAGGGAAATGAGGTGTTTCAGTTGGGGGCCGCATCATTGAGGTTTGGGGGATTTTGGAGAGGGTTTTTTTTTTCCTTTTCACTAGTGTGATCCCCAACTGATTTTTCTGTGGGTCAGTGGCCCCAACCCTAAAAAGGTTCCCCACCCTTGCCATTAATAAAGACAGTGTTAAAACCTTTTTGCATTGGACATAGTATTTTACTTTATTTAAAACTAGCTGGGCTTACCCGGTGTTGCCCAGGAAACCAGAGGAACAAAATTTAGAAGAACAGAAGCTGGTCCTGACAGCCTCCAGCCACACCGCAGCTGCCAGTGCCTGACATCTGGCCGTTATGGCAGACCCCCATGTTTTTCTACTGCAGCATAAAGCAAAATCTCTGACTCAAAAAAGAGGCATTGCAATGTTGAGAATCAGAGCTATTTGACTTGGCAAACTTAGATACAAAAGTCACAATAGAAACTATGTCTCTGTTTTCTTTCCATGTCATGAGTCTTGGAGCCATTAAAAGCACAGTGGAAGGGAGAGCCCCCAAATCACCATGGCTTGTTTTCCCACCATTGCTGGAAGCATATGGAGGCCCCTCTTCAATAGTGCAATGTTTTGCTTCCTATCAGATGGTATTTTTTGCTAATTATCCTTGTAGAAGCTAATTTTTTTGGTAGGGAAGTAGGGGATAGGCATGCTGGGTCTGCAAATTCTCATCCAAGAGCTGAGTATAGGGATGCCTCAATCAATGGGGCTGGCCCTACTGAATCTGAGAGATTTCAAGGTGACACCTCAAACTCTTCTCTCATCTTTTTTGATGAAACTATGAGTCAACTACCTGAGCCTGCTGGCACCTCTATAGTCCCTCCTCCAGCACCACCCCCTTGACCAGCTGCCCCTCCCATGGACTGCATCTCTCACCCCTCCCCCCCCAGGATCATCCAGTATCAAACCCAGGACCAGTGCCCAGATTTGAGGGATCCCCTCCCCCCCGCCTTGGATTAATTTCTCACCCACCCAGCATCATCCAGTGCTGCCCCTTGGGCCAGTGCCCCTCAAAGATTTCCTCTCTTCTCCCCCCCCTCCCCCCTCTCGCCATGGGCTTCATTTCTCACTCACTCCCTGCAGGATTGTCCAGCCCCACTTCCTTCATCCCCCTACAATCCTGCCCTCCCCCCACTCGCCCCCAACGGTCCAGCCCCACCCCCCCCCACAATCCTGCCCTCCCCCCACTCGCTCCCAACGGTCCAGACCCCCCGGACCAGCCTGCCCCCCCAATCCTGCCCTCCCCCTACTTGCTCCCAGTGGTCCACCCCACCCCCAACAATCCAGCCCCCCCCAATCCTGCCCTACCCCCCACTCGCCCCAATGGTCCAGGCCCCCGCCCCCCCAATTCATTCTCCCTCCCCACCCCACCCCTGCTCTCACCTCCGGGTCTCTGATGCGCCTCCTTCCGGAAATTTTTTCAAAGTGGCAGCTGAGCGGTAACTCCAGCCCCGCCCCCTCCGCCTAGACCTAGCCCCGGTAGCAACCCGCCCACCCATTGGTCAGCCGCCGGGCCCTGAACCAATTGCAGTACTGAAGAGGGGTCTCCATATGCTTCCAGCAATGGCGGGGAAGCCACTTCTCCCTGCACTGCCAAGCTCCATGCAGCCCCAGAGAGAGGCGTCGGTCTCTCATCTCTTCCCTCCCACAGTACCTTAAAACCTTCTCCTGGAGGAAAGGTTATCCCATGGAAAGTTTGGTTGCGGTAGCTCTTATAGTATCCAAGTTATTAGAGCACAAACATACAAACATTCTCCTTTATATATTAGATGAATCCTGGCCAAGGCCCCAATCTGGGGCCCAGCCCCCATCTGGTTTCAGCGTCTTGTCCCTGTCCCCAGTCCTGGAGCAGGCCCCATGGTCCAGCTGCCATCTGGCTGCAGAAAGAGCTGGTGGCACAGGTGTCGTCCTGCTACAGAATGGGTAGAAGGAGAGGCCACAGTCTAGCTGCGGCAGATGGAGTCGGGGGTTGGTGAGCGTACTGAGCAGGGGCCCCCCAGTGATTATTTAATGTACTAAGCGTTTCTGCCATCTTAAGCTAAAAGTTTATCTGAAAAAGAAACACTGTTCTGTTCTACTCCACAGAACTATTGCACAGCTAAAACATTATACATCTCTGACTCAGACAAGCGAAAGCACTTCATGTTATCAGTAAAAATGTTCTATGGCAATAGTGATGACATCGGTGTGTTCCTCAGTAAACGGATCAAAGTCATCTCCAAACCTTCTAAAAAGAAACAGTCACTGAAAAATGCAGACTGTAAGTATTTAGTGTGCAGGTCTATGCTTTATGTGGCAGTATGTTTGATCTCACATGACTTTTCCTCTTGTACATTTGAGGTTTGATTGCAGCTAAAAATAAATACAATGCCTTTTTTCAAAATTATTGTAATGAATTTCAGAAATCTGTACTCTGATGTATTTTACAATATTCCCCTTTATTTACATGGTTATGCTGAAAATGAATTGAATATGGTTAGCGTTCACAGTATAGATTGGGAGGCTTAAAAAATTCCTTCTGCAGATTTCTAGTCATTGGTCTATATAGGTAGGCACAGGTTTATCAAGATCTTCCTTATCTCACTGTTCTAAGCTGTTGATTCAAGCAGGTGAGGATCCTTCCTGCTGAGGTACTTAAGCTACCTTCTGTAGTCAATAGCAAAGACATTGCTCGTCTCTGCATCACTCTCAATCACTATCTTTTCTCTCATTGATGTCAGTTTTATTTTATAAATGTACTTTGTGTGATTATCTTCAAGGTACTGATTTTGATTGGCGTTTGGGGCTCTTCATGTTGTTGATTCATCAAAGCGTTAAGCCCAATTTCCTTGCTCATTCTGGAACACCAGTTATTGGGGTTTTTCAGATCTAGAATGCTCGGGAACTGATGCATAACTGAAGCATCCTGCACTTTTATCTCCCTTACTTCTTTCCCCTCAGAGTTTTGCTTGTCCACATTTGATGCACCTGGACCGTTGTGTGTTGCCTTTTTCTTGATCTGTCAGATTTTTAGTACTAATTTTTTTTGTAGTCTAATCTTCTCCAGTCTCAGAGTCCTGCATTGGAATTTCCAGAGTAGTTCATCAGAGTGCAAGACTCAGATGAGGGAAAAAATATAAGTGGGGAAAGCTGACAGACTCCAGTTCCACAAACTAACTTGCAAACAGTCTCAGAAGGGTAGCCGTGTTGGTCTGTAACTTTTTAAAAACAAGCAGTCCTGTGGTGCGTTAGAGACTAATGAATATATTATATCTTGAGCTTTTGTGGTTAAAACCCACTTGGATACATTCAGTTAAAGTAGTAGAAGACTTATTGAAAACTCCTTCTCACTTAGCTGTCTCTGTGGCCTACTGTGGTTGAAGGAGAAGTTCACAAGTAGAGAGCTGCAAATGAAATTAGTTGTCTGCCAGCCAACCCTCCTTTGCTTATGTGGAACTCATCTTAGCACCAGTGGACATCCCTCAGTACTAAAACCATTTTGCTTTCTGATAAGTGGGGGAATGAAGAAATGTAATTAAGTTGCCAGAAAGGAAAACAAAAGAGGGTTCTGGAGGAGAGGAGAAAAGTGCAAAAAAAGAAAAAAAAGAACCAAAAAAGGAAGGGTGTGGGGGAAGGGGAGGAAAAAAAACATACAGAAAAGGGAAAGAAAAGAAGAGTAGTAAGAGGAAAGAGAGAAATCAAAGAAACTGTCAGAGCATTGTGGAAAGGAGCATGAAAATGGAAGGTGCCAACTGCTCTCAAGGGATTGAGTATACAACAACAAAAATGACTGGGAATCATTACTTCAACCATTTCTCTGCACATAAGTCAACACACCTGAAGTTGCACTACTTGCTTCTTTTTCCATTCCCTTTTTTGCACAGATGTGCGGTGAAGTAACCCAGCAGCTTTAAACAAATGCTCTGAAATACAATTTGAATGTTTGACTAATGGGGAAGCACATCATCTGCTCAGTTCCTTGAAAGGGCTATGGGTTATGCCTTCAGAGACCATCACAAACCAATAGGTACCAGAATATTTATCTGAAAGCCCTTCTGATCCCTTCCAACAGTTCCACATAGTTGTTGTGAAACTGGGTTAGGAAATCTCAAAGGGTATATCTACACAGCAATTAAAAACCTACAGCTAGCCTACTTTACTTGACTTGGGCTTGTGGGGTTTGAGCTAAGAAGCTGTTAAATTGTGGACTTGTGCTGGAGTCTCAGGTCTAGGACCCTTCAAGGTAGGTCTAAAACACAGTTAAACATTCCTACAGCCCAAGCTTCACAAGCCCATGTTAGCTGGCACAGGACATCTGCAGGTGTCTAATGGCAGGGTAGACGTACCCAAAGACTTCAGGCCCCAAAGCCGGGGTTGACATCATTCTGGTCTCAGTGACTCTGACAGAGTAGGCTCTGTAGTTCACCCTGAACTCTAACAAAGAATTCATTAAAACCAGCTGTGTTGTGCCCATTATGCTGTGCAATTGGGATCCATGCTCCAGAGCTTCAAGTGCAACTAGAAATGACCTTGTTGCTGTGTGAGTTTCCCCAGTTGAGTAACAATATCCATTCTTGACTTACATTTTTATAGCCCATCTTGCAATTCTGACAGCTTGCATTTGAGCTTTTTTTATGCCAAATACCATGTAGAAGAAAGATTTCAATTAAGTGAACTCTGTCCCCCAGAAATCTGAAGAGTTCATTAGCAGATTTGTGAGAGATTATACTCAGCTAGACTTTCTGAATCTGTTGTACTTCTGAGAGAGAGAGAGAGAGAGAGAGAGATCTGAGTAAATTAAAGAGTTGAAGTTTCTATAATTTTGTGCCATTTCCTTTTTCTTCCTTTTTTTAACTGGTTGTTGTTAAGAACACCTTTTCCTTGTTCTTGAAAAGAACTGAGCACTGCAGATAGCCCAAGTATTTCAAAAGGGTAGGGCAATGCATCATCTGAATCCAGTGGTTTAGAACTGTGAATAAAGGGACTTCCCACTTAATGACAGATACACTGGTCCAAGAGTGTCAAACTACCAAGAATTATAGTATCTTCAAAGAGCATAATTACAGATAAGCAATTAACTCTTGTACCTCTAACTGTTTTCTAGAGTTTCACAAATGTGTTCAATCTACAAAGACCGTAATTATATTGGTGAGGGGAATGCAGTCTGAATTAGTCTTTTATGAATCTGTTGATTTTATTAGCACTGCATTTTAAAAATATTTTTATAGTGTTAAATAAATCTTTGTTTTTTCTTGCAGTATGTATTGCGTCAGGAACAAAAGTGGCACTATTTAATAGACTTCGATCCCAAACAGTTAGCACCAGATACTTGCACGTAGAAGGAGGTAATTTCCATGCCAGTTCACAACAGTGGGGAGCATTTTACATTCATCTCTGTAAGTAATAAAAAAAACCACCCGAAAACTAAAAACAAAAATACACCCAGAATACAGACCTCCAATTTTATTTTCCTTAAATCAGTTTTCAAAGTAAAGTCTTAGTGTTTGTATGCATGTATATATTTGTGTGACATTTTATGCCCTTGCCTTCAAGAGAGAAATGAGTTAAACCATTTAACATAGAACTTTGTCTGCTTTGTGCAGTGGATGATGATGAATCAGAGGGAGAGGAATTCACAGTACGAGATGGCTACATTCATTATGGACAGACTGTCAAACTTGTGTGTTCAGTTACTGGCATGGCACTTCCAAGACTGGTACAGTTTAACTTCTCCAATGCTACAGCTAATTTACAATGTACTAATTAGAGTACTTGGATCGTTTTAAATACAAAATAGTTGTGTTGATAAGCACATATTTGTTTTTAAAGAACTACCAAATTAGCATTGACTTTTAAAAACATACTTTTGCTATTGCATTATTATTAAAATCAACATTTTAATATGATAGTTGATCTTTATTTCTCTTTTGCTGTACAATTATTCTCTTATCTAAGAATAAGGCATAAAAGCATAAACTAAACAGAGGTCATGGCACACAGATCAATCAAAATGTTTAATGTTGGTTTCCGTGTGAACTTTTAAATAAGATAGATCTAGCACAACAATGGCAACATAGGGAACCAGTGTATAAAAGCACATAAGCTTGTGATTAACTTTAAGCATGTGAATAGTCTCATTCAAGCCAACTGGGCTTCTCATGCTTAAAGCTGAGTGGCTAATGTGCTTTGCTAGATTCAGATCTAAAATCACTCTATATACTTATGTGGCCAGTTATAAGCAGGTGAGTATCAGTATACTCTACAAAGTAATTTTGGATGATTACTGGCTTTGAACATATTTAAGCATATATAACAATAAAAATGCATACAGTAAATTGCATCTCACCATTGCTTGTGCCTGTGAACTAAAGAAGAATTGTTTTTTGGTTCTTCCAAGCTTACATGATAGTAATCAATTCTGCCTCAGTGATTGAGAAAGGTATTGTAACTGTTTAGAGTTTAACATGCTAATTATAGATATAAGTGCACTGAATGCCTCAAATAGCCAGCCTGGGAGGCATTAGTATATATCTGATTATAAGCCTTCCTTTTATTTAAGTTTACTAAAATCATTAATCGTTAGCCCACTGGTGACTTCACTATTATCAGTCTCTCTATGTGGTATCTGTTCAGCGGCAATAGTGGTGACAGTATAAAATGCTGACAGATTTAGTTCCTGTTCTATAAGATATTCCAGTATGACTATGCTGAGAATTTCTCTTTACAACCAAATACACGTAGAGAATAGAAATAGTCTGCTGAGGGAAAACTTTTGGGTTTTTTTTTTAATCTACTGAAATAGTAAAAAAAAAAAAAAAAAAACCAGAAGTGCCCAAACTTACTGTCCCTCTGAGCGCATACAGCAACCTTTTGAAGTTCAAGAGCTATAAGACATGCCTAATCTGCCACATCAGGTGTTGCCTGTCACGGTGTGGGGCTTCTGCCCCAATGCATCCCTACCAGACTAAAGCTCTCTCTTGCAAGACAAAAGTCTATAGTCCCATCACCCTGCCGCAGGGCAGAAGCCCTGAACTCCCCCGTTCCAGTATTGTAGTCAGAAGAATGGGGTTGTAGGCTGGGCTCTAGGAACCTCACTTAATCTGTTGGGTTTTTTTGTTGTTTTTTTAAGACCACATGCGGCTCATGAGTGACAGTTTGGCCATGTCTGGTATAAAATAATAAAAAGCCACTTTGTTAAGCTGTTACATCAATCAATAGAAAAATCCATCATCCGTCACTTGATCTAATAATGTACATGGAAATCAAGGGAAAATTCCCTTTGACCCTAATGCGTTCCATACTAAGATATGACATTTTCATCAACATGATTGCTGAGCCAGGCACCAGTTGGAACAGGTGCAACCATCAGCAATTCTAGAGGTGTTTAATGGGCATGAGGAAGTTTATTTGCATTTAGCATGACATTTTAATTTTTACACTTGCAGCGGGGAACATTAAGGACATAACCTTAAAACTCTTTTTATAAAATATGTTAGCAGATTACCTTTAATTTAGTTATATTGGCTTAGGGGTTTAGGTGAGAAACAATATTTTTCTTAAAAATCTTCAAACACTGTGGCTGTTGCTTCTGCTGATGTTGCATAAAATGAAGTACTACACTTTTTGTCTAGAAGTTGAGTTAAAATTCCAAGCTTGAGATTTCCTGTGTGTGTGTATGTATGTATGTATGTAAATCAAATATTGTAACTTTAGAATTATGACAGGCGGTATTTTTAGGTTTGATTGTCAGATGTAGGTAACAAGCATCCTTTACAGGTATGCTGTGCAGTCATGTCTTAACTAATATTCATCATGATCCGCTGTCAAAAGACACTCTTATTGTTGCATTTGCAAAACTATAGTTAAGAGAATGTTAATATTTTCACCATAAATCAATTTTTAAAGATTTAAACTCAGTAAGTGGCCTGTTACATTGCAGTTGACTATAAGACTTGTCAATCCTGGAGGTAATTGCTTCTGTAAAATTGCTTATTGATGCTTGACCAGCTATTCTTTTGCATAAATTAGATTTTGCTCATTTCTGATGCTTTTTTCCCCTCTCTTCTAGCAAAAAGTTGAAATATATGCATGCAGCACACACTCAGTTTGCACTCTGAAGAGTAGAGCAGCTTTCATATCTATCCATGTTTTAGAAATTGCTGGGAGTTTTTAATCAAATGTTTAATTTTATACTTGCAAATGTGTCTGTTGAGATGTCTTTTGTTACCATACCATTCATATAAGTTTCCAGAAGAAAACATATAATCTCTGATGTAACTAATACTTAGATTGCATTGTTCTAAGTTTATTTCTTTGTGCATTTTTACCAACAGATCATTCGAAAAGTGGATAAACAGACAGCACTACTGGATGCAGATGATCCAGTATCACAGCTCCATAAATGTGCATTCTATCTTAAAGATACTGAACGAATGTACCTGTGCCTTTCCCAAGAGAGAATAATTCAGTTTCAAGTGAGTTATCTAAACAGATTGTATTAAATGAGAAATGTAATCATCAAGATTGTTTCAAAAATATCTGTGAACATTTTTTTGTCTCAGCATTCTTTGTTTTTAAAAGAAACTGATTATAGGAAGTACCAAATTTTACTCTTTCCAATCTGTTTAATTTTCTTTTCTCTCTCCAGTCTTCTGTATCTGGCTAAATACTTGAGGTATAGTTTCTGCCAGTCAACAAATGGAAACAGAACATTAAGTCTATATATGGTCATACTCTCATATAAAAGTGTCTACTGTCTCTGCCTTCAATTATTTTTTTCTCCAGTAGGTGGAGAAAATTATTCCTATCAAGCTGCTGCACCACAAATGAAAAAGAAGACATTGGAAGTCTAAAGGGAACCCTTTTACAAACAATGTGTGTAGCTGATCTGGCAGAACAAATGACATGATCCTTTAATCTCATGTGATACAGAGGACTACTCTTAGCTGATAATTAGTGTGGCTGTCCCCTTCAAGGGGCCAAATTCCAACTCACCTGAGCAGTTCTGGACGTGAGCTCTGACTCAGAGGAGGTGAGACCATGGTCAGTCTTGTCCACTCACCTGTACCAGAGCTTCAGGGGGGAGAGTACAGAGTAGGGCAATTATGGAGTGTTCCTCCCTTTCTTTTACTCCCAGCTTCTGATAGTCAGAAGTGTGGGGTTTTCTCCCTGCCCACCTTGGCTAATAACCATTGGTGAATCTATTCTTCATGAATTTGTCCAATTCTTATTTGAACCCAGTTAAACTTTTGGTGCCACATGTGGTTGCAATGAGTTCTGCAGCTATTAGGTATGTGGAAAAAGTAAATCTATTTATCTGTATTAACCTGGCTGCCTATTAATTTGATTAAGTGATATCTGTTTTTTGTACTATCTGCAAGGGTCTATAAACACTTGTTTACTTTCTCCACACAATTCATTATTTTACAGACATCTGTCAGATCTACCCCATAAGTTGTCTCTTTTCTACTCTGAACACCCCTAATCTTTTTAGTCTCTCCTCACATGGAAACCATTCTGTATCCTTGATCATCTTTGTTACCTTTCTCTGAACCTTTTCCACTTCTACTATATCCCTTCTGAGAGGCAACCAGAGTAGGACTCTGTATGCAAGGTGTTGGTCACACCATGGTCACATCTTTGTATAATGGTACTATGATACCTCTTATTTTCTGTACCTTGACTAATAGCTCTGAATATACTGTTAGTCCTTTTTGATTGATTCTGTGTACTGAGTGGAAGTTTTCAGAGAATGATCTACAGGGACTCTCAATCTTTTCCTAGGTGGTAATAGCTAATTTAGAATCCATCATTATATATAGATATTTGGGCTTATTTTTTGCATTTACAGTGTTGAATTTCATTTGTCATTTTGATTTTCAGTCACCCAGTTTAGTGATATCCCCCTGTTTCTCTTTGCAATCTGCTCTGGGCTTAACTATCTTGAATAATTTTTTAACATCTGCAAAATCTGCCACTTTACTGTTCCCCGCCTTTTCTAGATAATTAATGCATGGATGAAGTAGTGCACTCTCTTTTTGCAGGCAAATGCTCTGTGGAAAAGAATATTCTATATCTGTTCCTACAGACATTTTCATCTGTACCTGCTTCTTCCTACACAATCAAGCGTGAACACCATGCTGCTTATTTCAAAACTACAGCATAGATTCCATAAAGTCTTTGGAACCATACTTTCTATAATTGAACAAGCAGAGATGAAGAGAACAGCTCAGCAGGCTTCTTTTATCTGCCGATTAGAGAGGGGAAATCACTGAACACTGTGCCTTAGAATACCACTTAGTGGTCATCAGCCTATCCAAACATCAGTCAGCATATCACATTCCATCTAAGGAAGAGCATAACTAGTGGCAGAGTGAAGATAGCCAGGAGACACGAAAGAGAGATAGAGAGAGACTGGAAAGAAAAGGAAAATATGGAAAATCAGCAGGTCAGTCCATATCCCTGAGTTCAAGAGATGGGTGAACTTTGGCAGGTCCTGCTTAAATTTGCAGTGTTCTTAATGAATCAAGATGGCACATACTCAGGAAATGCAGGAACTGTTTGCTAGAACCTTACTGGGAAGTTTTCTAATCTGATAGTACTCTGCAGCTGCTGACCACCACCCCTCTCCTCCGCGCCCTCTCCTTCCCGCCCCCACACACATCAAAAAGACTGACAATCATTGGGACCTAAGCATGGCCTTAAAAGCTCTCTGTCCTCTGAGTGTCAGATGCGGAGATGATCATTGATAACCAAAAGGGCAGACACTGCCCAATTGGGGTAGCAAAGAGGACAGTAATTCCTGTGGAAGAAGGATGAGTTGGTAATTTTTGTGATGGAAGTTAGGAATCTTGTCACATCTCAGGCCTCACTGCAAGCTCCAATTTATGCAGCGTTTGTCTCCCAGTCAATTGTTAGGTAGCTTCAGAAGTATGGCAGGTATGCAGAGGCCAAAGATGAGGATGCAGAACTAGTGTTTGACCTTCCCATTTTTGCACTTCATACTTTCATGCATGTGTGAAACCAGATATGACTGTCTATTCATCTTCTGGAGTCATGGCCACTTTAGTGGCAGGAGAATACTGTAAATCAGCTGTGAGTAATGGGGTTCTTCTAATGTCAGACTACCGCTTCTGTCCTTCAAAGGCAAGTTTCTTTTCAAGCAGGAGTTCGAGAAGAAATAACAGTCCTTAGCTGCTTCAAATTAGTGAGACCCATCCCATCTAAGACTCTATGAACTCTAAGATTTCAGTCCAAGAACAAATCCAGCACAACTAAGATCTATAATTTAGGAAAAAGAGAAGCAGAATCACAGTCAAAAAGATACCCATTCTCTGGTTGAAGCCTGATGAACATCAGGTGGGCAGATCCTTCAGCTTTTGAACGTCCGGCTGAAGGTGCAAGGACCACGCACAGTATCTCAATAGGAAATCTGAGGAACTATTTCTATACTCGTGACCAAGATTTCTAGGTTCCTGAAGACAGCAGATAAACTGAGAATTGTAGTTAGCCTGATGGTCCTTGGCTAACCCTTGAAACTAGTGCTAACTAGCTTCCCATTTTGAACCTTCTGAGGAGTATTTTAATTAAACTTCTGTTTTCAAGTCCTGTTCCTGATAAAAACATTATTATATCATGCCTTGCACAATGGGATCCTGACCTGGTTAAAATTTTTGGACACTAACATTATTAATGATAGGAGCAAGAGGAGTTTGGGAGTTCTCAGGATTTTTCCAAAAGTATTCATTTGATATTTTTCGTCTCGTTGTGGTCATGTGGACATTTCTGCCTGCATTTAGACTTGGGACATCATTGGTCTTTCACCTAAACTGGGAAATCACTCTAATCGCATTTGACCATAGAATCATAAAGAGGGAAGGCTATGTTTCCTGGATGTCCATAGAGCCCTGTGGACTCAGTAAAAAGAATAACAAAATTTAAGCAGTCTGAGAAGTATTTCATCCCTCACCATAATGTAAAGATCATCATCTGCTTCTGAATTCCTTGTCAGATGATGGATTAGGGAAGTGGTTAAAGCTCTTTATTTTGCAGCAGGAAAAAAACACACTCAAATCTTTTAAAGCTCTCTATTAGGGATGTGAACAGATAACTGGTTACCTGGTACCCGGAAGGGTCCCCCCCACGCACTGGGCTACCAGCTCCTGCTGCCTGCCTCTTCTGCCCCAACTGCTCTGGGGGCTTCTGCTGCTGGCCCCCCTGCATGCAGGGCATGGGGTGGGAGCAGGAGCGGAATCCTGTTTAATCAGTTTAACTAAGATTTAACCAACGGCTGCGTCTAGATTGGCATGATTTTCCGGAAATGCTTTTAACAGAAAAGTTTTCTGTTAAAAGCATTTTCAGAACAGAGAGTCTAGATTGGCACAGACGCTTTTCCACAAAAGCACTTTTTGCGGAAAAGCGTCCCTGGCCAATCTAGATGCGCTTTTGCGCAAGAAAGCCCCGATCGCCATTTTAGCCATCGGGGCTTTTTTGCGCAAAACAATACCACGTTGTCTACACTGGCCCTCTTGCGCAAAAGTATTTGCGCAAGAGGGCTTTTGCCCGAACGGGAGCAGCATAGTATTTGCGCAAGAACACTGACGATCATACACGAGATTGTCAGTGTTCTTGCGGAAATTCAAGTGGCCAGTGTAGACAGCTGGCAAGTTTTTCCGGAAAAGAAGCTGATTTTCCGGAAAAACTGGCCAGTCTAGACACAGCCAACCAGTTTAACTGATTAACTAGATTTTATATTCCTACTAATCAGAAGGATCATCATGGGCAAAGGGGGGAAACCTCTACAATAGAGATATGCAAGGTTGCCTCAGGGCTTCTGCCCACATTTTTGTGAAAACATTGGAAAATAAAATTGCATTTATGGCCATGGTAGAGGGTTGTGGCAAGCCATAGTAGCTTAATGAATTGCTTTGGAAAGTTCCAAGCACCTGGACTGATACCGAAAATGAAAGAAAAGGGGAAATTTTGTTTCTTTTTGGAATCTTCTTGATGAATCTAGCCCCCACATCCCTTGCCTGGCCATGTACTTCATTACTTTCTTGTTAAGATTTCTTCTACTTACTGAACTTATTTGTTAATGGTTCTTGAATAGTGTCAGTCTACTTTTTTGTTTGGTATTGCTTTCAATGAATTCAGCAGAAGGTTAAGAAACTGCCAAACCTTTGTGTGTCATGGTTGTGTTATCAAAAGTTTTTTTGTTCTCTCTCCAACTGTTGGTTAGGAGGAAAACACAAGGATCTAAAGTGTATCAAATAAAGTAAATTAACAGATAAATAATATTTTGTCACATATTTTGGATGTGTGACACTGAACATGGACACTGCAATGCAGCCACTTCCCAACCCAACCCCCCAAAATTAACAAAGAATTAACACAGAACCACATCAGCATATTAAATGGCATTTTTCAGCTTTGTATTTTATTCATTAATTGGACTTGTTATAGTGCAGTGTCCTTATCGTGCATACCATGCCATGACCCTGTGTCATAACAGAAACAAATCAAGATTTCCCCTCCGATTCAGTCATGAAAAAGTGAAGGCTGTTCCCCCTGGACCTGTTCACATTTCCCAAGTTTAGAACTCATCTTCTAGTGTGAATATTTTTGTTGCTTCTTTTGTGTCTTGTATGTGTTGTGTAACTCTTGATGACAATTTTAGCAGAGGGGGATGTGTTATCTTTGTACCAGGGGTTTTTTCTTTAAATGTATTCTGTTATAGGAAGAGTTACAGGGAAACTAATGCATAACTTTGAAATGAGAAGTTGTGACCTACTTCCTCCTACCAATTCAGATTACTAATTATTCTGGTGTGAATTTCAAACGAATATACAGACCAAACTTCTAACCATTTTTTCTTAAAGGCCACTCCATGCCCAAAAGAACCAAATAAAGAGATGATTAATGATGGAGCTTCTTGGACAATCATTAGTACAGATAAGGCAGAATATACATTTTATGAGGGGATGGGACCAGTCCATGCTCCAGTAACACCTGTGCCTGTTGTAGAAAGTCTTCAAGTAAGTCAGTTGTTTACTTTTTCTGTTCTTTTAAATACAATTTGCACTTACTATAGGGCTTCTCATCTGAGCATCTTTAATTAAAGGCTCTAAAGTATTTAAATTTCACAGTACTCCTGTGAGATGCTGTAGGTCTCATGTAACCAGTTTTATAGATGGGCAAATTGAGTAAGAGAACTTGAATAATTTGCCCAAGATCTCTCAGGAGTCAATGGCAGAGTTGAGCTCTGATTCCCAGTCTCTTCTTTTCTAGCCATTTGACTGCCTTATCCTATTTTAGAAAACTTCTTACAAACTTTCTTATGCAGAACAATTCTGAACTAGTGCTACCGTATAAATCTGCATCCACAAGAGAGTGTTTTGCTAAGTAAAAATACTATTTATATGTCCAGAGGATTTTAGCTGTTTTTTCAACTTGGTTCTGCAAGACAAGACTATATGCTCGATATAGAAAACATGGACTTTGTGTGTTTCTTAATAATTGTTGAACTTCTTAAAATTGCCCTCTGTAATAGATCATCTGCGGTATTTATTTTTGTTTTAGAAATTTGTATTCTACTCCATATCAGTAACTAATTGCCAATTAACACACTACAACTGAACCCTTCTTTGTTTAACCCTTGTTCTGTTTGAAAGAGGACTCAAAAGGCTGGCTACAAGTTCTTCCTGCTTGGACTTTGACGGACTAGCCAGTGATTAAGACAGTGCAGGCTTTTTATTCATAGATCCATTCTTGCTATCTATTTATATTTTGTGATTTAAATGGTGTTCCTTCAAGCGTTGCCATTTACTTTAGGGCATCAAACCATTTGAGGCTACCTGTCAACTATTTCTTTTAATTGAGTTGAATTTATTTGCTACTTTTATCAATTGGAAAAATGTAATCAATCAATGTTATGGAATGGTTTATATGTCTTTTTTCTCTCTCTTTAGTTAAATGGCGGTGGAGATGTAGCAATGCTGGAACTTACAGGTCAGAATTTCACTCCTAACTTGCGTGTCTGGTTTGGGGATGTGGAGGCTGAAACCATGTACAGGTGCAGTATTCTTTCTTTTCTTGGTAGTTGATGTTGAAGTTTTGGCGAATGTGTTTTAATTTTTGCTGGTTAAGATACATACCTCCTTATTTTCTGAGGTACTACCTGTTTTACTGAATACCTGCGTGCCGCTAACATGTTGTCCTTTGTCTTATCAGATGTGCAGAAAGTATGCTGTGTGTTGTTCCAGACATTTCTGCATTCCGAGAGGGTTGGAGGTGGGTCCGTCAGCCAGTCCAGGTTCCAGTAACTTTGGTCCGTAACGATGGCATAATCTACTCCACTAGCCTTACTTTTACATATACACCGGAGCCAGGCCCACGACCACATTGCAGTGCTGCTGGAGCAATTCTCAGAGCCAACTCAAGTCTCATGGCTTCCAGTGAAACAAATACAAACAGCGAGGGAAGTTACACAAATGTCAGCACAAATCCAACCAATGTCACATCATCTACAGCAACAGTAGTTTCCTAACTACAGTGTTTGCTTGGACTTTAACAGACTTTCAAGTGCTTACAAGAAAACTGAACAATTTTGTGGTTTCATGGGAAAACACCTTTCCATTCTAAGTGACATTATTTGAACCTTGTTACCTGCAAGTGCTGATCTTAAAAATAGAAGCCACAATAAAAAAAAAATCCGAAATGTAAAAACTTTATTAAAATCTATTTTTCAGCGTTTTTTTTTAAACGGGCAAGAAATTGAAATGTGGCTGGAATACAAGTTAAGCAAACTAGAAAACGTGAACATGACATAGTTTTTACGGACCAAGGAACTTGTATAAGCTTTAGTATAAAAGGTACATTTTCACCATACCTTTTTTGTATCACAACATATAGTACACTTTTGTTACCAAATAGTTTATATTTTTTTTCCTCTGAGCTTTTGCTCTGAAGTATATTCAGGTTCCAAGCCTGACCATGCTTGTATAATCTAATTACCATACTCTTCCAGTTTTAAAATATATATATATATATATTTTTGGTCTGTGGCTGGAACTGTTCCTTTTTTTAAACTGAAGTCTTGTGACTTTTTATGAACTGAAATTGTTTTTATTTCAGCAAGTAGAACCTTGTAAAGGCCAGCATATTTTTTTTAAGATTATATGAAGTCTGTGCAAAAGCTTTAAAATAAAATGCCTCTGCCTTGCCTGCAATACATGCAATGTATGTTAACGTTAGAGCTCTGTTTTCAGTCATTGTTAATAGTTATTTCTATGTTTTCCTTTTTTAAAAATATGTATTTATAGTGGTAATTCATGAGGGTCTAACATTACATGAGTTCAAAATATGTGACCTCTCCAGCAGTCATGTTTATGATTGGTCATGTCACAAGAATACATTGATGTTTTGAAAGGTGACTTTTGCCCCTTTCCCTCCTTAAAGTCAGAAATGCATCATAAAGTGTTTGAGGATCCATTCAGGTTTTTTCTAATCTTGTACATAATTTGTATGATGTGTAAGTTAAACATTTTATTTCACAAGTGGGATGTTCCCAGTGACTTCATTTGGCAGCATGTCTTCTGTCTTGTTGGCATGTGACAAAAGTATCCTGAGAAGTATTTGCTACAAATGGGATTGGTAGGTGATGCCCTTTATCCTTATACAAGGAGAGAAATCGGAAAAAGCATGGTTTTTCTACCTACTGTTCAGTACATTAGGCCAAATGTTGGTGAAATCCTTGTGTTGAGACGTGCTTTCATTGTGAAGTGATCATTCCATAATAGATAGAAATAAATTTTAGTACTTAGAAATAGACAATTACAAGATTACAAAAGCACTATAGTGAAGTCAACTCCCGTCTCCATTTCCAGGGGGTTTTCTCTTTCCCTGCAAAAAAATAGTGCAATGTTCAAGCCTTCTCTCCACCATAAATTTAATGCTCAGTTTAACTGAGTTGATTTTTATTACTTTCATTCTGAACTTACCTTTTTTATCCCTCTATGTAATTGATCACTTCAGCTATATTTGAAAATATATTCTAGTGGCTTATTTGCAATCCCAGAACCAGGCATAGACTTTTTGGCTGTCGTGTAACCTTTCCCTTCAAGGACAGGAATATAAATTCTATGAATTGTTAAACCTTTACCATCCCATGAAACAAGAGCCACAACTACTGTGTGCATGTGAACCTCTGGCTTACTACAAAGCATGGCCTGCAGGCTTACCCATTGGCTATTTTAAAAGGTTTCCATTGGCCATTTTAGGAGTATTCAATTTCAGCACCAGCCCCATTTTAAAGCATTGCTTCTCTTTAATGTCTGTCTGCTCTGACACTATGCTCTGTGTGTTTGTCTCAGCTGCTCCTTTGAACATGCTGTTTTTGCATTCATTGAAGACTGAAGACAATGTGGTTAAAGGAAGAAATCCAATGCAAAACATATTCATTTAGCTGTTAAATCCGTGCCACTGTCCTTTTAAAATGTGCTTGTATTCTACCACAAGCCTTCCTAATTGCTCTTTTATATGTATCTTTCCTTTCAACATTGTTACAAATACTGCCTCATCTCTGTTTCAGTGACCAAGGGCAGACTTCATTGTGGCCTTATCTCTGTTTGAAGCTGTTTACTGGCATTTATTTGCAAATCTGTTTACTTGTCTGTGTGCTATTTAAATTTTTCTCGGTTGTGTTGACAGAAATCATTTCACAATGTTTTTGCTAGAAGTATGTTTTATACAGTACTGTTTAACTTATGGGCCTCAGGTTTTCTTCCCTTACTAGCTTGAGGATTAAAGAAAGTGGTTATCAAAGGTTTTACAATAATAGTAAAGAACAAACCATTACCTACATTGCAGGTAAAACCATAACAAGCTTTTTAACTTTCAAGGAGTATTTTAAATAGCTTTTCAAAACATAAGAGGCACCTGCTTTTATATACATTATTTTAAAATCTTTTTACATGTAAATGCAATAGACTTTTGTATTCAGTTTCTTTCCTTGCAATAAGTTTTTCCAATGGAATATACACAAAATTCCTGGATTTTTAATTTCTGCCACTCTATATACCACAGGCTAGTGGGTGAAAAAGCATATTAAATTCCATTTCAGCAATATTTGCTCATGTACAGTTTTCAGAGTTCTTATTGTTGGCTTTTTCCTGGACTTGTGGCTCCATTGTCTTTAATGGATAATTAGTAACACAGGAATTGTCTTCCAGATCCACACTGTCACTAAGAAAGATGCTCAGTTGTAATTTAAGTTCAAATAACTTATTTTCTTGAACTCTCCTGTGAGCAGCTTTGTTACTTTTAATGGCGTCAAGAGCTGTTGATCACCTTTCATGATACTAACAATATCCCAAGAATGCTAAACATTTCTATTAAACTACTTATAGAATGTTTCAATATGAAACTACAGAACTGTTCTATTATAGCTGTTAAGTATTGTCTTATTCTTATTATTTCTAAAAGTATACATAGAAGTTGAGTCTGTTCAAATGTTTTTATCGTTCCAACTAATAGGGATGAGGAAGCAAGTTAAATGCTCAAAGCTACCTATGTTGTTTTTGTTTAGAACTGCACTTCAGAATTCAACACTAGTGTAATATAACCTGCTGCTGACATTTTCCTAATTATTTTGCCTGAGGGCTCCTCGCATCTGTCTTTTTCTTAATTCTGCTATACACTATTTCACTTCTGTCTTCATTACGCAGTTTTACAAGATATCATACTGGCTACCTGAAAGTCATGAACCTAAATAAATAAAACCATAAATACCCTATCCCTACAATATTTTAATACAAATCTGACACAAGTGAAACAAGGAAGTTACCCACTTTAAACCAAATAACTGTAGAGGTGTCAATTTTTAAACAAAATACTCTTAATTATTAACCATTTTATTTACATTTACTTTCAAAAGCAGCTGTGTTTATGATGAGTACTGAAAAAATGTGTGTATGTTCCTGTGCCAGACGTTTGACTTTGTTTTCAAGCACTGTACTGTGGGGTTGAGTGGCAGCTTTGTTAGAAACAGTAATATGTTAGGGTTCCTACTTAACCCTTTTAGGACTGAACTGTTTCTCCTTCATAAAATTACATAATGGATAGTTCCAAGTTTGTAAACATTTGCCTACAGTCAGTACTGCATTTGTCCAGATGTAGGTGCTATGCTTAGTTTTAGTTTGTTTCTTGAACCTTGCAGCAAGTATATGCATTCAGTCCTTTAAGGGTTATATTTTACAAACTGTGCACCTGTAAAATTTCTTAGCAATAAGGTAGAAAAATGAGCAAGATTTTACCACAGTTTTGTAGAAAATTTGAATTGCTCGGTTCCATATTTCATCAAAAAAATCTGCAATACAGGTGGTTTCAAGGAATAAATAAAAGTGAAATGTAAACCACGTGCAAGTGTTTTGTCCAGTGTGTATAAGCCCTTAAAAATATTTTGTTTCAATTTCTTTCTATAACGTTTCAATCAAGATGAAATGTCATGTTACTGCTCCTATGACAAACTTGCTTTAACAGCTGTATGGTGATACCATATAGGGAGTAATATAATTTGATCACAATTATTTAAATTTATCACATTTTTGCTGACCTACAGTGTTAAACAAGAAATCAAGTTTGGGCTTTTGGAGGGGGGTGGGGGGAGTTTCTTTCTTTTTTTTGCTTGTGAACAGTGAGGTCATCTGTGGAACCACAGCAGCAGAAGACCAAGCCCAGGAGAGGAAAAGTCATCCCTAGTTCTGAGGGCAGCCACACTGGCCTACACTTAAACTGAATATGGAATGTCTACATTCAAAAGTGGTTTCAAATCTAAACCCATTTCTCTACCGCTTGTATAATTGCTGAATTTAGAAAAGCGACTTGTTTTTCCAGTAATGTAAAAAAAAAAGTTCACTTTTTTATATTATTTATTAAATAAGAAAAAAAATAACTGTTTAATTGCTTAAATGTAACAGCCTTACTACTGAGGTTACTTAACTTGTTTTATTTTTCATCCTATTCAGTAGTTGCATTCTATCTGGGTGAGCATTTTTCAGATGTTGGTTATTAGGATCAGTTTTTATGCTTGAATATATAACCCAGTTTGTGCCTTGGTTTCAGGGAAGAACATGAAACCAGCAAATCCAGATGCCACAGATTTATTGAGGTTATCTCCTATTTGTGCTGCAATTACACAGGCTCAGTTGCTTTATATACATAAAGACCCAAAACTCTTAAAAGGAGATGGGGAATGCATGTGGCATATGTACAGGGAAATGGTTAGGAATGACAGGAGCAGCAGACATTGCACTTAAGGGCATGTCTAAACTACATCCCTCTTTCGAAAGAGGGATGTAAATTAGGCAGATCGAAAGAGCAAATGAAGCGGGGATTTAAATATCCCACGCTTCATTTGCATAATCACTTCACAGCATTCTCTCTTCATATGGGATTCGTTCCAAACCCCTAATAATTTTTGTTGCCCTTCTCTGAACTTTTTCTAATGTCAATATATCTTTTTTGAGATGAGGTGACCACATCTGTACACAGTATTCAAGATGTGGGCGTATCGTGGTTTTATATAGAGGCAATAAGATATTCTCTGTCTTACTCTCTATCCCTTTTTTAATTATTCCTAACATTCTATTTGCTTTTTTGACTGCTGCTGTACACTGAGAGGATGTTTTCAGAGAACTATCCATGATGACTCCAAGATCTCTCTCTCTCTCTCTCTCTCTCTCTCGTAGTTGTAGGTAAATTAGTCCCCATCATATTGTATGTATAGTTGGGTTATTTTTTCCAATGTGCATTACTTTACATTTATGAATATTAAATTTCATTTGCTATTTTGTTATCCAATCACTTAGTTTGGTGAGATCTTTTTGAAGCTCGTCACAGTCTGCTTTGGTCTTTGGTATCATGTGCAAATTTTACCACCTCGCATGGAATTATTATCCATAGAGATTCTGTGGAATATATAGGCTCAGTTAAGATTTTTACTTCATTTGATTCCACATATAGTGCCACTCCCCCACCAGCACAATCTGTTCTATCCTTCCGATATATTTTTGTACCCTGGTATGACTGTGTCCCATTGATTGTCCTCATTCCACCAAGTTTTCATGATGCCTATTATATCAATAACCTCCTTAAAACTAGGCTCTCTAGTTCACCCATTTTGTTATTTAGCATTTGTGTATAAGCACTTTAATAATTTGTCACTATTTATCTGTCTGTCATTTCCTGGTATGTTAGACTCTTTTTCATTTGATTGTTTCTCATCTGACCTGATCCATACTTCTGTCCTCTCCTCCTGACTAGAACTTAGAGCATCTCTATTAATGTACCCTTGTAAGAGATGTCTTTGTCTGATCCATGTGCTCCTCCACATCCGTCGGCTTTCCCCCAGCCCTTAGTTTAAAAACTGCTGTACAAACTTTTTAATGTTAAGTGCCAGCAGTCTGGTTCCATTTTGGTTTAAGTGGAGCCCATCCTTCCTGTATAGGCTCCCCCATCCAAAAGTTTCCCCAGTTCCTAATAAATGTAAACCCCTCCTTTCTACACCATTGGCTCATCCACACATTGAGACTGAAGCTCTGCCTGCCTACCCAGCCCTAAATCAAGAATAGATAGTTTTGGGATAACATGCCCCCGGAGACTGTTGATTCCTAACCCCCACAAGTTACCTGTTTGGGTAAGCATGAAGCATTAGGATTCCTTTCCAAAATTCTTTTTAATATTTACTTGTATAAATCTGGTTATTCATGTTATTTGTATAAGATTCTACAACTTTTCTAATCCTACAAATTTCTTGGTCTCAATGACATCCTATAGCAAAAAGTTTCACGAGCTAATTGTGCGCTGTCTGGAAAAAGGAAACATTTGATCAGTGTTGAATTTACCTTTCAGAAACAGTGTCCCCTTGCTCTAGTATGAGAAGGTAAATAGGTGTTCCTAGCCTTCCTTCTCTATACTATTATATTGTGCCTTTATCCTGACACCCCTCTTATTTGTGTCCCCTCTAAGGTAAAACAGTTCAAATATTTTCAGGTTTTTAAATAATTTTTTCCACATCCCTTATCATTCTTGTCACTTGACTCTAAACCCCTTCTGATTCTACAGTATTGTTTTTGAGATGTGATGACCAGTACTAAATACAGTATTCTAAACAAGCATGAACCACTGATTTATAGTATGAGATTATATTTTCTATATCTTCCATCCAATTCCTAATTCAGCCTAATATTTGGTTTGCATTTTTTGACTGCAACTGCACATTGAATGCAGGTCTTCATTGACTATCCTGTTGATAGCTAGGTCTTTTTCCTAAAATACACTTAGTGTAGAACTCAGTGAGGTACAGGAGGCTCCCGCTTTACAACGGCCCGATTTATGACCACTGCACTTAAGACCTTTTCTGTAAGTGCAGAAGGGGCCGAAATCCCCTGATTTACGTCCTTGGCTCCGCATTTACGATGGCGTACGATGCCTGTCGTAAATGCGGGCTCGAGTTACAATGCCCCCGACTTGCAACGCTATCCCCAGAGCTGATCGCGTCGCAAGTCGGGGGCTGCCTGTATCTGAGAAGTTCAAATCATTTCTTTCCATGTGTGTTGCTTTGCCATTATAAATAATTGAATTTCTTCTGTTATCATGTTGCCATTCTTCTCACTTAGATCCTCTTGAGTTCCTCTCGTGTCTGGTCTAGACCAACCTAAATATTTTTGTGTCATTAGCAAGTCTTATTACCCCATTACCCAAACACTTTTCTAAATAATCAAAAATCTGCTCACCAGTTTGAGACCATGACTCCCCAACTGCTAAGATTTTGCCAAGATGAATATTGATCAATTATTACTAGTGTTTTCTGTTTCTTAGCTAATTTCTGATCCATTAGTGTGTCTCATGCCATGACTTTTTACAGCAGGGGTTGGCAACCTTTTCAAACCAAAGAGCCAAATTACATCAAAATTCAGAACAAGTGGTCAACAAAGAGCTGTATAAGAATGCCCATTGGCATGACTGAAAATATACAGGAAATGCCCGACTTCTGCCTGCCCAAGTTACGACCCCCCACACTTACAACCATTTTTGTAAGTGAGAAAGGGGCCGATAACCCCCGACTTACATCTTGGCCCACATTTACAACAGCGCACGGCGCCTATTGTAAATGAGGGTTCGAGTTATGACACCCCCGACTTGCAACGCTTCCCCGGAAACCAATCGCGTCGCAAGTCAGGGGCCACCTGTACAATATAATATTTTTGGTAATTGACATAGCATAAATGAAACGTTGTACTCACAGATTTTATTTAATGGGATTTCTGCTGCTGCATCTTTTCTCACATTTCTTTGAAGTTTATATCATAACTGCTCAAATCTAGCTTTATGCACACATTCAGGCTATCTTCTGTCAATCTTATGGCAGAGGGCTGAGAATGTGGGGTTGCAGGAGTCTGGGTTGGGGTGTATGAGAGGCTCAGGGCAGGGGGTTCAGATGTATGACGGTCTCAGGGCACAAGGTTGGGGTGTGTGGGGGAGCAGGAGTGTGTGACAGGGCAGACAGGCCCTGCACTGAAGGGCAGAGAGTAGCGCAGGCCCAGCTGGCTGAGAAGGCCCCACCCCTCCAGCCCTGCTGGGCATGCTCCCAGCAGAGCCTGGGTATAAAAGCAGAGAGCCCTGCAGCGAAGGAGGCTGCAGGGGGAAGGAGTAGCCCAGGCCGCGCCGGTGTTCCTGCAGCAGCTGAGACCGGAGTTGCTGCCCGTGCCCGACCCTGAAGCAGGGCCAGCAGCCGCCAACCCTAGGGAGGCAGGAGCGCACCCACAACCCCGACAGCAGCCCCGGCAAGTACTGACTCTGAGGCAAATAGACCACAAGGGAACCAGGGCGTGGTAGGAAGCAGCCCAGGGCAGAGGACTGGGAGAGCAGCTCGGTGTATATCGGCCGGATTCCCTGCCAAGTGGGCAGGAGCCATAGTCCCTGCCTAAAGGGCCCTGGGCTGGGACCCGGTGGAGAGGGAGGGCCCGGGTCCCCCTACCACCCTTTTCCCTACCCTGGACAATCAACCCCTGCTCCAGTTGAGGTTTTTCTGGGTGGCTCGGCCTCAAAGGCCATATCTACCCTGGTAGAGGGGAACTGACTTCTGGACTAGGCTGCTAGAGCGTATTGACCCTGGTAGAGGGGCATTGACTTCTGGACTAGGCTGCTAGAGCGTATTGACCCTGGTAGAGGGGCATTGACTTCTGGACTAGGCTGCTAGAGCTGTATTGACCCTGGTAGAGGGGAACTGACTTCTGGACTAGGCTGCTAGAGCTGTATTGACCCTGGTAGAGGGGCATTGACTTCTGGACTAGGCTGCTAGAGCTGTATTGACCCTGGTAGAGGGGAACTGACTTCTGGACTAGGCTGCTAGAGTGTATTGACCCTGGTAGAGGGGAACTGACTTCTGGACTAGGCTGCTAGAGCCGTATTGACCCTGGTAGAGGGGAGCTGACTTCTGGACTAGGCTGCTAGAGCGTATTGACCCTGGTAGAGGGGAACTGACTTCTGGACTAGGCTGCTAGAGCCGTATTGACCCTGGTAGAGGGGCATTGACTTCTGGACTAGGCTGCTAGAGCTGTATTTGCCCTGGTAGAGGGGCACTGACTTTGGGGACTGGGCTGCTAGAGCCATATTTACCCCCGGGGAGAGGAGCATTGACTTTGTGGCACAGCCGAGGGGGGGATGAGCCCCTTGACAGAGTGTTACGGCAAAAGGCTGGGGATGTGGGGGTATGATGGGCTCAGGGCAGGGGGTTCGGATGTGGGGAGTGCAGGAGTGTTATGGCAAAAGGTGGGGGTGCAGTAGTCTGGTGGCAGTATGGAGGGGGGTTCAGGTGTATGGTGGGCTGAGGGTTGGAGTCTGTGGGGGGGCGTGCAGGAGTGTTATGATGCTGTGGCCAGTTGGGGGCTTGTTGGCCAGGCTTCATTTTTAAATAAAGTGAAAAAAATTATGTCCAACACTAAAGATTTCAACCTTGTCTTTATTTATGGCAGGAGTGAGGAACCTTTTGTGGGTTGGGGGCCACTGACCCACAGAAAAATCAGTCAGGGACCACGCAAATGAGAAGCAAAAAAACCAAAAACCCCAAACACTCTAAAAGCCTCCAACTTCGCTGATGTGGCCCCCCAACTGAAACACCTCCCTCCCCTGGTGCTCCAGCCCATGGTGGGGGGAGGGGCAGGGAGGACTGAGATTCAAGGCCTCAGGCCAGATTTACTCTTCTGGGGTTCCAGGGTTAATGGATTTTGTAGGCCCTCTGGCTTCTGGGATTGGGCCAAAAATGAGGGGTTAAGTGTGCAGGACAGGGCTGCCAGTGAATGGGATAGGGATGGGGGTGCAGGATCTGGGTGGGAGGTAGGGTGTAGGACGGGTGAGGGTGCAACAGTAGCAAATGGTGTAGAGAAGCAAATGGTGATCACCAGTGTTCCCTGTAAGCTGAGCACTTAGGTGGTCACCCAGGAGAGATTAAGGTGCAATCCAGCTGATTAGCAGGCTGCCATGTTTCTATTGGTGGTGCACATAAGTACGCAATTTGGTGCACACAACAAAATTTATTATGCACATATGGTAAATATTAGAGGGAATATTGGTGATGACACTGTGGAAACGTAGTGGGAAATCATTCAGGAGTTGGAAAATTCACTGTGGGGGCTGTTGTCATGCAAGTGCAGGATCATTAATCCTGCTAGGCAGGACTGTGGCTTTCAACAACGTGCTGGACCTAGTGGATGGATTCATCGCAATGGGATTTCCAAATAGCAGTGGGACAATAGATGATGCATACATCCCTTGCCCCAGAGTGCATTGGTGGACGTCAGTGTTGGCTGCTTGGGGATGATGTTTTATGCCACCATATTTAAGAATATAGGATTTTTCAGAAAGCAACAAGCAGGAACTTTCCTGAATAGCAAATTACCATAGGGAATATTGAAATGCCAAAAGTGATCCTGGACAACCCCAGCCCATCTCTTGCTTTCCTGGCTCATGAAGGCTATGTTTACACTGCAAGGTTTTTGCACAAAAACAGCTGTTTTTGCGCAATAAACGGTGGCGCGTCCACACCTCAAATGTGCTTTTGTGCAAGGAAATCAAGAGTAAAATGGCAGAAGGGAGGGCTTTTTCTGCCATAGGTAAACCTGGCTTCATCTACACCGCAGGGTTTTTGCAGAAGAAGCCTTTTGTGCAAAAGTTTTTGCGCAAAAACGTCTTCTGCAAAAACACCTCTTTTGTGATGCGCTTTTGCGCAAGAGAGCATCCACACTATTGGACACTCTGCCACGTATAAAAGCCACCCAGAACCAGTTCTAGCTAAGCTAGAGGTCACCAGTTCCCTGTGCTGTTGCCAGAGCCCTCCAGAGACGCATGCTTAAAGGGACCCTTCCTGGACAGCTGCTTCTCTGTGTCTGCTGCCTGCTTGCTAGCCTCTTTGGCAAAGCAAAGCTTCAGCAGTGTCTGCTGTCTGCCCTGTGTTTTTTGGGGACAACACAGCTTTTGCCTACTGTGCCCTGTGCCATGGAGCCGGAGCTGCCCCTGGGCAGTGACGGACCCGCAGGGTCATGCTGCTCTCTCTGCAGCACCTCCTTCAAGCAGTGGTCCTCTTCTGGATGGAGCTGGACTCTGAGGTCTTCCTCATCAGCGTCTGCATGGCTGCGGGAGCTCCACTCTGGCTGCCCCAGCACACCATACCCAGAAGAATCTGGAGGCTGGAGACCAGCTCAGACTGGTGGGACTGGCTGGTTTTGGAGCGGTAGGATGACCAGCAATGGGTTCAGAACTTCTGCATGTGGAAGGCCACCTTCCAGGAGCTCTGTGGCTGGCTGGCACCCGTCCTCCAGTGACATGACACCCACCTGCGGCCCACCATCCTACTCCAAAAGCGGGTTGCCATCATGCTCTGGAAGCTGGCCACCCCAGACAGCTACTGCTTGGTGGCACACCAGTTTGGAGTGGGGAGGTCCACCGTCGGGGCCACCCACATGCAGGTAAGGACATCATTGGATGCAGCCCCTGCACGGGGGAAGGGAGGTTGTTGCATAAGGTGGACCCTCAGGACAGGGGGGCTGGGCACTGTACACGGTGGGGTGGAGGTGGGGGGAAGGCCCTGGCCCTGTGGGCTGGTGCCTTCTCACCTTCACACTGGCCTGGTTGGGGGGGGGGGGTCTGGGAAGGGGGGGCGGCCATGTCCCACTGGGAGCACACAACCTCTCTCTCATTCTCTGTTTTGTGTGCTTCTTTCTCTTCTTCTACAGGTCATCCGGGCCATCAACTCCCTGCTGCTGCACAGAGTCATCCAGCTGCAGGACCTGGACGCCACCATGGGTGGCATTGCTGTCCTGGGGTTCCCCAACTGCGCAGGAGACATCGATGGCATGCACATCCCTATCCGGGCCCCGGACCATCGCGCAGCCCGCTTTGTGAACCACAAGGGCTACTTCTCTGTAGTCCTGCAGGCCCTGTTGGACCACTGGAGCCACTTCACGAACATTTAAGTGAGGTGGTCGGGCAAACTTCACAATGCCCAAGTTTTCCGCAACTCCAGCCTGTGTGCCCAGGTGGAGGCGGGCACCTTTTTCCCCCGCCGGGAGTTTCCTGTGGGCAACCAGACTATGCCAGTGTGCATAGTGGGGGACGCAGCATACCCACTCATGTCCTGGCTAATGCCCCCCTACACTGGACACCTGGATTGCACCAAGGACATTTTCAATGCCTGCCTCAACAGAGCCCGCCTCCAGGTGGAGTGCACCTTTAGGCATCTGAAAGGACGGTTCTGTTGCCTCCTCACCCGCAAACAAAATAAAATTGGAACAAGTAATATATATTCCTCAGTGTTTTTTGAAAGGGCCAGTTTCATAAATCTGGGGCAAAAAATGTGTGCCAAATCAAGTAGGAGGAAGATTTTAGTCAGAAAAATTTGAATGATAATTAGGAATTGTTTAAGAACAGTTTAGTAGATATCCAAAAAGCCCCTGTCAAGGAAGAAGAAAGGCCATATTGATTTAAAAATTGACTTTGAGAAGTAAAGGCAGTTATAAAAAATTTAAAAAGGGAAAGGTGATAGAAATTAATATTAATTGAAATTGTAGAAAACTGATGAAGAAAGCAAAAGCACACAAGAAAAAAAATCTATGGCCAGTAGAGTTATGGACAATAAGAAGGAATTTAAGTATTAGTATCAAAAATAATCCTAACAATGATATTGCTCCATTACAAGATGGAAACGGTAGTGTTCTTCGTAATGATGCAGGAAAGGAAGACGTGTTCAATAAATATTTTTGTTCTGTGTTTGGAGAAAAAATAGGTGATGCAGTCATAACATATGATATGAACTGTAAAAAGTGTTTCGTATCTAAAAAGGATGTTAAACAGCAGTTACTAAAATTGGACACTTCTAAATCAGTAGGTCCAAATAACTTGTATCCAAGGGTATGTCTACACTAGCTCGTTAGTTCGAGCTAGGTAGGCAAATGAGGGCAACCGGAGTTGCAAATGAAGCCCGGGATTTAAGTATCCCGGGCTTCATTTGCATGTTCCCGGGCACCGCCATTTTTAAATCCCCCTTAGTCCAAACTCCGTGCCCGAGGCTAGAGATCCTAATTTGAACTACCTACTCCGTGCTGCGTGTAGCCGGCACATTAAATGGGACAGAAAACAAATAAGTCTCAAAGGCTACGTCTGCACTGCAGGGTTTTTGTACAAGAAGTCTTTTGTTTCTTGCACAAAAGCGCTTCCACATCTCAAAGCGCATCGCAAAAGTGATGTGCTTTTGCACAAGAGAGCATCCACGCTGCATGGACGCTCTTGCGCAAGAACGTTCTGATTGCCATTCACAGAATGGCCATCAGACCACCTGTGCTTTTTCGGATAGGCTCTGTTTGCACAAGAAACCCCTGTGGAGCGTCCACACATGCCTTTTTGCATAAGAGCTGTAGCGCAAAAAAGGAGTTATGCCTCATACAAGCAGGTATACCTACACTGCAAAAAGCCCACTGTTCTGTCGATTGACTGTAGATTTTCTTGCGCAAAAACCACGCTTGAGATGTGGATGCCCTGCGGGTTTTTGCGCAAAAACAGCTGGTTTTGCACAAAAACCTTGGAGTATAGACATAGCCAAAATGTAATTGCAGTGGGGAATCAATGTGCATTCTATCCAGAATGATAGAAGTAGGTTTACTGACTCCATTCACTGCAGAGAATTACAGAATTTGGAGCTCAGGGTTCCTGTTACAAGCAACTGATTTTTATAGTAGTTTCATTTTGAAAACATATGCAAATTTGATACTTTCCCTGGGACTGAACGAAGACATTAACTGGATGTCCCATTGTAAAACCAGCCTTCCTTACATTTAACACCTTATCAGGAGCGGCCCGAGGCAGGCTGCGGCAGCTGGCGCCCCAGGCGGAACACACCATCGGCACCCCCTCCTGCACATCTGTCAATGGAGTGATGTCATCACCAGGCGCCCTGTGATGTCATCATTGGGCACCCCGGGCGCCCCGTTGAAGGCGGTGCTCTAAGCGACGGCCGAGTCGGCCTATAGTCACGGGCCTCCCCTGCACCTTATTGACATCAAAAGCAAGTATGGGACACTTCCAGCTGACACATTTAGCCTCATTAGCACTGGTACTACCATTGACAGGTACTTTTTTTTCCCTCCCTTCTTTTTCTGTTATAAATTCTGGGTCCCTTTTTTTTTTTCCCCACTCAAGCTCATCTGAAGAAGTGGATTTTGCCCATGAAAGCTCATGATACTATATATATTTTTGTTAATCTCTAAGGTGCCACAGGACTACTAGTTTTTAAAGTTACAGACTAACGCAGCTACCCCTCTGAGACCTAGAAAAGAGTATCCATCTTGCTAATAAACCTTAGATGAAATGGAAACCTAGATGTGGCAGTAAGGCAGGGTTGAGACTCACCAATCTGACCAAAAAAGGCAGAGGCTGGAATGTAATAAATAAAGCAGAGAGAGAATGAGATAGTAGTAGTTGGCATTTAAAAGAATAGGTTCCTGCTAGTTGTAACTAGAGTTCTGTTTCTATGCAGCAAGGCCCTTGAGTTGTGTGTGGTAATATTAAACATTTCCCCCCATTTAATGTATTGTGTATGAAAAAGGAGAGAAATCCAAATAAGAGATGCCTTGAATTACTGTAAACTAGATACAGTGACTTGGAAGCAAGAGACAGAGTAAAGAAACTTTAAGCCTTATATGAAATACCTAATATATAAATTAGGTAGGCAAAAAGCTACTTAGTTGTATTCAAAAGCAGGTGTTTCCAAGTGAGCAGATGAAGAAATGTATCATTTACAAACATGATACTTTCTTCAAAAACCCACCCGACTTTTATCTGAGATAATGGGTCTCACAGGTGGAGAGAATCTCACAGATGCTGAAAGGTCTTGAAAAAGCACACACACAAATATGCTTCTCCACTGAGGACAAGGACAAATATAAGCAAATAAGAACAATTTTTGGCTCAGACTGAAATAAAACAGTCTTTTTTGAGCCAATAAGCAGATGGAAGCAAATACTGGAGTTCTTCATTTTCTTTTCTGTGGTGACAGATGAGACAAAATTATTCAAGATTAATTCAGCGTAATTGCAGGTATATTACACAGTGGTAAAATGGCATTGAAAGATAGAGGCTGCAACTTTACTAAAACCTTTAACCAACCGGGATTGTTCTCCTGTAAACTACCCAGCAAGGCTGTTCTTGTGTGGATTTCAGCCGGGAATCACTGGTCCCAGTTATACAATGTCCTCTCAGGCCTGCCCAGAGTCCCTGATTGCTCCTCTCCACAGTGTAGGAGGGAGGAGAGGTGAAGGGAGCTCCATGCTAAGACATATCTCCTTGCCAGACAACGTGGAGTGCACAAAGCAGTTCTTTGGGTTACAGAGATCTCAGAACTTTTTAACTCACTAATTGCACTGGAACCCATCAGGGTTGCAAGAGTATAATGTAAACGCCCAAAAAGAGATGTCAGATGCTGGATGAAAGACACAAAAACCCTCTCAGCAGTTTTGTCATGTCACATGGGAATAATCCCTTCCAGAATCTAAGTAAAGTTTTGCTTCAGACCAGCATGGTAAAAGATCTAGCTCCCCAGGTAAGGGTGGGTGGAGCAAGGCTGGAAGAGAGCCAACCTGGCAACTCACCAATAAGAACAAAAGTGCTCAAAATGGCTAATTCCAGCAATAAAAGCAAGTTGAATCCACCCTCTGCCTCCACCAGCAGATGAGAGCCTATTGGCCAGTCCATCATGGCTTCACTATGCAATGGCTCCATTGTATAGCAGCTATGGGGGTTAGTCTAATTCCCCATTGCCAAAGGAGGGAGGATGGGAAAGAAGAACACCACCCTCCCTGATGTGCTCCTGCGGCAGGAATGGGGAACCAGGAAAAACATAGGTAGAACTGCTCAAGCACTCCTGCTTAGGATCTGTACCTTCCTCTCAAAACAGTGGTGTGTGTGTGTGTGTAAGGAAGGTGTCCTCATTGCCTCCCAGCCTATCAAAGTTACTAGCTATGTGAATACTGTCCCCAGAGGCAACTCGAACAAGTGAGCATCTCTTGAGACTGAAAGAGAAACTGCTCTGTTTGACTGGGAGCTTAGGCCTTGTTTGCACTATCCCATGTAGTTCTATCAGCAAACCTGAGTTAATTGTTCAGGGAGGTGGTGTCAATTATACTGGCAAGAGCATTGCCAGTTTAAATTGCATCTACCTTCTGAATGCATCCACATTGCTCGGCACTTCTTCGAATGATTGCTCATGTCCACTCCAATTAAATGTCTGCTCACCTTGTGCATGATTGTCAGAAGGTTTTTCTCTCAGCAGTACCTTTTGGGCCTCCAGAAGGAGAAGTTTTAAATGGGCAACCTTCTCCTTCTTAGTACAGGGCTTGAAGCCCCTGCAGATTTTGCACCTGTCTGCCTGGTGACCCACTCCCAGGCACTTGAGATAAGAGCTGTACAGGTCACCATGGAGCATAGGCTTCAGGCACTTAACACAGGATTTAAAGCCCTGAGGCCCAGGCATACCCGGTGAGGGGAAAACTAAAGTAGGAAACCCCACTGACTAACTCTAACAACTAACTATAAAACACGAGCTAGAAGAATTTTTTTAACTATATACATGAAATCACTAAGGGAAGCACTTGCAGAAGCAAAGACTAATGCATTCCAACAACTGTCATGGGCAGTAAGAAGGAAGTGAAGGGGTGGAGGTCCTGCAGTAGTATATATGTGCTGCTATACAGGTGCCACTTCAGGGGGCTCCCTGCTGGCCCAATAGATACCGTTGAGGGAAAAACATTCTGACAATTGTGCACGAGGCACGCGCACACCTACATGGAATGGACATGAACAACACATCTCAAAGAACAACACTTATGAAAGGTAGGTCCCCCCCCCAAAATAACCTCACAGCATCTTGAGCAGACTTCCCAGCATTCACTGTTGTGCCAGTAGGCTCTGTGCACTGTGAGAGTATAACATGGTAGATTGCCTATCTGCACCTGCTAGAATTCTGGAATTTTAGGTAAAATTAAACTCCTCCTATAATTCCTCTCCTGACATCCCATAGTTCATCTGTGTTTTGCAAGAGGAGAAGCAGGTGCCATTCTCTGACTGATGTCAGGCAGCATGGAGAAAACACTGCTGAGTATTCCAATCCTGACCATCACAAATATGACTAAGCTGCTCTACATGTCTGAGCCAGATGACCTTGGATGGGTTAGGACACAGCCACGATGATGCCACAGCAAGACGGGTAGAGGAGGAGGGTGAAATCGAAGAGTTATTTCTTCAGGATGTTTTCCTACACCAGCTTCACTCAGCAGTGTGTTTGCTGTGCTCAGCAAACTAGCACTGACTGGTAGGACAGGATCATGCTGCAGACCTGTGATGGTCAGCAGTGACACTGAAACTTCAGGGTGACTCAAACCACACTCCTAGCAATTTGTACAGTGCTCACCCTACAGCTGCAGCAGCAGAACAACTACACGAGCATTCTCTTCTGTATGAAGATCTCATGTGTCCATGGCAATCTGCAAGCTCCCCATCCCTAATTGTTATTTGTCAGTAGCTAACTAGTATGGTGTGGGTAGGGGTAGGTTGGCTCTTTGGACTGTTCTGATGGTGATAATGCACTGCTATTGACAGGGTGTTACAAGGCCAGGTCATAAAGGCAGGCAATGCACAAGTAGGTATTGATGGGCTTGCATGATTGCAGTTTATACTGAGGCTATTGATGGGACCAATGCACTTATTCTTTGCTCCTTATCCCAGGCCTCAGAATACATGAACAGAAAGAGATATTTCTCCAGGGTGCTGCAAGGCCTGGTTGATCACTACACATGGTTTGTCAGCATTAGCGTAGGGTGGTCTGGAAAGGTCTGGGATGCCATAATCTTTTAAAACCCTTATCTGTTTACTACAGCGAGAAGGGAATTTTTGTTTCCAAGAGCACCATGTGTTAATAGTGTTGCAACTCTTGCAATCCTGAGAGACACAATTCATCCTCTCCTTCCCTGACTTATGAAGCCTTTTACTGCATACTTGGACAAGAGAGAGGAATTCTTTATACCCTGAGCAGCTGTGGAATGTCTCTGGAATGTGTGTTAACAATGTGTACCTTGAGTCACAGGTACCATGAGAGGAAGGGAGAGATCATCTCCCAAGGCTGGGAATTAGAAGCAGAGAGACTTGATTGGTGTTATGACCAGCAAAAGAAGGTGCCTCTGCAAAGTGCCCCAAGCTGAGAGGGGCACTTTGCAGTAGCAGCGTCAAGGATGTGTTGTGCTGCTACTTTGAGGCCAGAGTGTAGAAGACAGAAAATGAATATGTGTAACCAAGGAAATGTGCATGTGTAAACAGGAATGATTTATTGGTGTTCCTAGGGGAGGGGAACTGAACCTCAATGAAATTTCTCAGCCAAGGTTTTCGTAATTAGAAACATCTCTGCTGAAATGCAGTAAAAAGGTCAGCAAGCTGCTCCTCCCATGTCCTCTTTTGCTTCACTTGGAGATTTTTCAGATGCTCAGCAACTGATAAGGTCCCTGTCTGTCAGGGTCATGGCATTTCAGGTGCTAGGGGAAGAGAAAAACAGCACAAGAAGCTATTGTCCCAAGAGTGGTCTTCATGCCAACAATGATGACATAACATGGACACCTCTGTCCTATATTGGAGGATAGTATCCTGGGGTGTGTTCCCATGCATCAGAAAGGCCCTAGTCAAAAAGGCAAGGGGGCAAACTAGGAAGATAGGCAGCACTGCTTTTTACAAGGTGGTTTACAGCTGGTGCAGGAGTAGAAGGGGAAACACCACCTATCTTGGCAGCCTGGCAACATGAGTGCTAAAACAGAGTGCTATTGTTCTGCCTTAAATTATTTGATAATTCCTGCGTATCAGCACAAAGTGCATTGCAAAATATAGACTTTTGCAATAATTGGTTCGAATCCAAGAAGATCTGATTAAACATGGCCACAAATGCTGTATGATTGCTGTAGACAGCACCGCCATCAGTCAGGTTCTCAATGTAAAGCTTTGTCTTAATCTTCAAGGCTGGGATCAATACTTCCTCCACACCACACCAAACACCTGAGCTTGCTTCTCTCCTGCTAGCTAATAAAGTGCTTGGCAGGAAATGAGCCAGAGGCAGACATTACTACTGTAACCTCCTCTCTGACCTCCCCGATTCCTTCATTGATCTCAGCCAGTCTGTCCAAAATGCAGCAGCTGAAAGGCTCTTCTCTAGTCACAGATCGGACCATGTTGTACTTGTCCTCTTTCAATTGGTCTTCTGGTTCTCTCTTGTCTGCTATACAAAATTTAAACTTCTCATATGCATCTTGAAGGCTTTGCACAACTGTGCCCTCGTCTATATCATCTCACCACCTTCCCTGCTGCCCCTAGGGAACTGCTTTTAATCCCAGAGCACTGAGCCCCACTCTTTCCTCCCTCATATCCTACCTAATGACTCTGCCTTCCCCTTTCCAACATCTCATAAGATGGAAGGGAGGGAAAACCTCAAAGTGAGTTGAGGTTTTCCAGTGCATCATTGTCTTGCTCTTTGTCTGTGACTGTTAGAGCACTGAGGGCATTATCAATCCTTACAAAATAATAATGTATTAGTGCACTAGTGGAATCAAAATATGTTTGGCCACAAGTGAAGCCAGGTGGTAGCATCTTAACCAAGTCTGAATCTTTTGAATGTCATCCACTTCAGAATTTTATTAAACAGGAAAGAAGGAGGGAAGGGAAGGAAAATAATAAATACCAGGGAACAGTTAAGGTTGTCATTCTGTCCTGGATGGAGTTGTTTTGTTTCAAGCCCTTTGATGCTATTTAAACAGGTTTTGTATTTAATAAACACAAGGGCACTGAGAAATGCTCCCTGGAACTCATCTCTCACTTGTATCATCTCAATAAGACTATGACTTTAAAATTGGCCAGAACTTTCTCTCTGCAAAAGGGAAAGCTGTCTCCTGCTTGCAAATATTCCTCCTCCTTACTTACCACTCTATTTATAAAACATATTTTTGTGAATTTCAGCAGTTTAGTCTCATCTTGAGCTTCAAAAAAAAGTGCACAAGGGACAGCACAGCTTCAGAAAGGACCCTTGTACTGTGACCTTGTCTGATTTCATTAGACAAACAGAGTTGGGCTGAATTAGTCCTTTGAAGAGAGACTTTTAAAAACTATAGGTGAAGCCAGAAGTAAAGCTGGTTATCCAATATGTTGGCTTTGAGCCTGTTCTGGTCTAATCCTCCAGTCCAGTGGTTCCCAACCTTTTTTATACCGCAGACCGGCAAACCCATTCACAAACTTTTAGCGGATTTTAAATTCTGTTCAGTGATTTCCATGCTTATGTGTGAATAGCCATATGACTACTGTGTCTGCAGGAGCTAGACTGGAACTTCTTCACTGTTTTAAATATAACCCCACATAAATAACGTTCTATTCAAGGTTTATTTTTATTTTAATACTGGTGAATGAACAGAAAATCAATTAAACAGTCAGTATTTACTCAGCAAAAGATGATTTCCCCCCTGATGTTTTCTACCTGCTGGCTATAATTAGTATGTCTTGCTGTTATCTCATAGTGCAGAATGGACAGCTGATACCACACTGGATCAAAAGTAGTGCTTTTGAGCACAACCGAAAGTTGAAAGTGAAGGAAATTGTTCATACAGTAATTGATCTCCAGAGACCATAGTAAATCCTCCTAGCAGGGATGCTTTGCCATAAAATAAAACTGCTACTTTAGACAAGGTAGCAGTTTTACAGTTCAGGAATATTAAATTATTTTCTTCCATTTGGAGCCCTAAGAATATAGTGCCTTAACAACACGGAACAAAGCAAGCATCATTTTAGTGATGCATCCTGTTTACCAACAATTTACACAGAGACATTCTTACACACTCATAACACACACAGCAAGTGCAAGGGCTGCTCAGGGAAAAGGTACACGGGGATTGTGCAGATAAGGCAAAGAACTAAGTCTGTCCAACCAATGTAAATTTTGCAAGGAGGGAAGTATGTAAGGCTGCTGAACTTAGACGTATGTCTGCAGTAAAGCGAAGTGTGATTGGGGTGGCTAGAGTCATGTTTCAAATGGCAGCCAAGACTCTTTGCACATGTAATGTATTTTGTTGCTTTGATGATGCCTCTTATACCGTACCATACTGTATTTAAGGAAAACGTGCAGCCTTTGTTCTGCCTTTAATCCTGCACCCAGAGAATCACCTCTACCTTTTTCCGTCTTCCAAGGACAAAGTTCTGTTTTGTTCAAGAGTTTCAAAAATGTATATCTCGAGGGTTAGTCAAAACCCAGTTGGCATGATATTAAATCAAACTAAATACTTATTGAAATTCTAAGGAATAGGGAGAAAATAAATAAATTTCCTAAATATTAAACAGATGATGAACTCTGGTAAATCTTACTTGGGGCAGAAAAGGCTGACTTACGGGAAATGGATACCTCATGAAATAGTTGGCTTAAAGTAATCTTTTTAATCTCTCTCTCAGCCCTTTTAAAAATGTTGCTACAAGGCCAACTGAAAACAGTGTATCTCCACCCTGAGAGTGTAAACAGACTAGGCCACCCATCCTCATTATGGGATGGGATTTCTGGTGTCCACCCTTTAAAATAGGGAGAAAAAAAAATTGGGGAGGATTCATAGGAGAGCTACAAGACTCTTTAGTTGCCTGGAAAACACTCCTTACAAGTAAGAAGTCCTGTAGCACCTTACGGTATGTCTACACTGCAGTCAGTTATAACTGACGTTATTCCGAAATAACATAGTCCATGTTTACACTACAAGCATTTCAACATAATATCAAAATAATGTCAAGCTGGAGGATTTCTTACTCCAATGCCTGTAACCCTCATTTTACAAGGAATAAGGGAAGTCAGAGGAAGAGTGCTCTTTCTCGGACCTCCTGCTGTGCAAATAGTGCCAAAAGCCAAAATAAGCTATTTCGACTTCAGCTACGCAGTTAACAATAGCTGAAGTTGTGGATCTTATTTTGGCTTTAGCCCAGCTGTATAGATGTGCCCTTAGAGACTAACAAAAATATATAGAATCATGAGCTTTTGTGGGTAAGACCCACTTCATCAGATGAAGGATGAGATTTACAAGGAGAGATCTAAAAGACAGTTATTCTGTAGTTCAACTGCAAGTTATTAGCCTTAATGCAAAAATCACTGAGTAAAATGCTGTGTGCTATATCAGTGTTTACCAAAGTGTGGTCTGCAGCCCCTTACCAGTCCTTAAAAAAAAATACCGGTCCTTAGAAAAATTATTGCGCATGATCCTATTAATTTGTGTGACGGGGTAGCAGCACCCCGCACTGCAGAGCGTGGCGGCGCGGCCCTCTTGGGAGAGAGCCCGCTGCTGCGGTGTCTCTGCCGGTCATGCTCCTGGGTGGCGGGGCTAGATCTGGCAAGCGCTAGGACCTAGGGAGAAGGCCGGGCGCCGTGCGCACCGATGCAGAGCACCCAGCGCCGGATGCAGCTGGGGAAGCCGGCGCCTGACAATAAAGCAGCGAAATTGGTGCCAGAAGTGGGGGGGGGAGGCGCGGAACAACCCGCCAGACAGGTAGTACCAGCGACACAATTTATTTGCATATTCATCATTTGCTTAATGCATATGCAAATATGCAAATAAATGTTACCGGTCCTCCAAAAGCTTGTGAATAGGTTTACTGGTCCCCAGTATCAAAAAGATTGGGAATCACTGTGCTATATTATTCAAGAGCTCATGCATGATCCTTTCTTGTCCCTTTAAAACCCATGAATGAAGCCTTCAGTTTCCTTCCTCACCCCAAAAATTCTAGCCAAGAATGAGGAGAAAAGACTTCCTTGTTTCTAGCAAACATTCTGAGAGGTGCATGCATAAGTAGGAAAAGTGGGAGGCTAGATTGTGTTTGTAAATGTTTGTTTTTATTTATTTACTTTTCTGCTGTGCCCTTTGCTGATGGATCGTGGCATTGT
The DNA here is from genome assembly GCA_032595735.1 of Pelochelys cantorii. NCBI lineage: Eukaryota > Metazoa > Chordata > Testudines > Trionychidae > Pelochelys > Pelochelys cantorii. The sequence continues at coordinate 35,534,448 of CM064331.1, forward strand.
AACAGTATGAACCACCGTAAAGTAATCATCTGTTATATGAAGGTATTGTGTGTTAACCACCAAACTGGGCTTTGAGAAGTTATTAGTGCATTTAAGTTCAGAATCTCTTTAAAGGTAGCTTCAGATAAAGCCCATTGTAATAGTCTAGAGATAAAGCAGCTGGGTATGTGTGTGCAAGGAGATTATGAGAAGATTTTGTGGGGTTTTGTATATAGAGAGGAATTAGCATGCAAGGGGATTTGGGAGTGTGCGTGCAGGGAATTGATTGTAAGTGAAAATAATGTGAGAGTTTATGAATATGGGATTATGAGAGGTGATTGTGAAAGGTGCAATTATGAGAAGAGTCTGTACAGGAAGTAGAATACGGTGAGGATAATATAGATCAGGTTAGTATTAGAGCAGGAAGGAAGAAAGAGTGACAGGTGACAGTGCATTTTGGGAAAACAGCTGGCAGAGAGAGAGGGAAAGAAGAGCAGTGAGAGCAGAAGAGAGATGACAGACTTTGGCAGTCAGTAGGAAAAAGCAGTAGGAGCCATCTCAAACCCAGGGAGGAGAACATTAGGATCTAGAGCAGTGATATTCAGATCGCAGTAGTTCAGGAACCAAATTAATGATCAATATTCCCCAAAAGAACCACAATCAAATGAATTCATTGTTTCATTTACTATAATACTCTATACTCATATTTAAAGAGTATGTTGCAAAATATTTAGTGTGTGTGTATGTATTATATATATATTATTCTAAAAGCCAAATTATGGACCAAGTATTATTATTTTATCAACTATAATTGGTTAATAAGGTTGTAAACACATCCTGATTGGTTAATAATTAAATAACACAGTGATTTAATATTATGAGCTGCAAAGAGACAGAGGAGATGCATTAAAGAACCATTGTGGGCTCTCGAGTCTCAGTCTGAATATCACACTATAGAGAAAAAAGCTGAGATGAAAGCTGAGAAGAGAGGTGTAGAGAAGGGACAGAATTCAACAGCGACTAATTAAAATAAACGAGAGAGAAAAGAATAAGGAGCCATGAGAGATGAAAGGAGAGAAATGAAGGGGGAAAGAATATTCAAAGAAGGCACAAGAAAACTTATGCAAAATCAAAAATGTGAAGTTTATGTTTTCATTATTCTGTTTATTTAATGTTGCATTTGGAAAGAGATTTAATTACAGGTGTCTTTACTACTAACTATAGTGGAAGATTTTTAGGGGATGTTTTCCCGGTAACTGGCTAAAAAGATGTCAGAATAATAAGACTCAGTTTGTTCCTTTTTAAAAATATTGTTTTATTCAGACTGTATTTGCTTTCTAACAAATGACATTTCCACTAATAAGAACAGCAGCATCTGAATGGAAGGTTTTGGAGAAAGAATTAATTGGCCACGGTGAGGGATCTTGCTATGGCATCATGCCAGGGATATCTTTTATCCTTTTATTATTTTTGATTTGCCTTTGGGACACACAAGATCAGGCCCCATGGCATGTGTGGTATAATAGGAAAAGACTCCATGGTGGGGAAAGTCCTGAGACTTTATCAGCCAGGAGACTGGGAAGGAGAGGGCGACACAACAGCAGGAAATAGATACTTTTAGAAAAGTAGGTGTATCCCCAGAAATAGATTGATTTAAGGCTAACCAGATTCAGGCATAGGAACTAGGGTATCTAGGTCACTGCGATTTCCTGGAAAGATAAGTTTCTACTTTAAAAAAGCAAGCATATGTACATCCTAGTGCTGTGTGACTATGTGATTCTTTTGCTTCCATGGCAGAACGCAAAAAATTTCCAACAGATTGGTTAGGGATTGATCCAAAAGTGATTTTTTCACTTTTTCCTCACTGAAACAAACAAACAAAACTGGGGGTTGAACAAAGCATCTCAACTCAAGGATTTTTCCTTCATTTTTTCCTTTTGTTATGTTACCATGTGTTTAAGCCCTTTTAATTTTTTTGTAATAAATCTAAATTTCCAAAACAAAACATCACAAGAACAAAAAATCAAACCTTTGTTTCAAAATATTGAAATGATTTTTAAAAAACTGTTAGTTTTTTATTCAGCCAAAATCATTTCATAGAATCATAGAATCCTAGGGCTAGAAGAGACCTCAAGAGATCATCGAGTCCAGCCCCTAGCGCAAAGCAGGACCAACCCCAACTAAATTATCCCACTCAGGGTTTTGTCAAGCCGGGACTTAAAAACCTTTAGGGATAGAGATTCCACCACCTCCCTAGGTAACCCATTCAAGTGCTTCACCACCCTCCTAGTGAAATAGTTTTCCCTAATATCCAGCCTAGACCTCCCCCCACTATAACTTGAGATCATTGTTCCTCGTTCTCCCATCCGTAACTACTGAGAACAGCTTTTCTCCATCCTCTCTGGAACCTCCCTTCAGGAAGTTGAAGGCTGTTATCAAATCCCCCCTTACTCTTCTCTTCTGCAGACTAAATAAGCCCAAATCCCTCAGCTTCTCCTCGTAGGTCATGTGCTCCAGCCCCCTAATAATTTTGGTTGCCCTCTGCTGGACGCTTTCTAATGTGTCCACATCCTTTCTATAGGGACATCCTTTCTATCATTTGCTGAATTTAGCCTGAATTTGTAACCAGTTTTGTGTATCCAAAAATACATTTTTCAGTGAATAAACAATATTTTCCCCCTAGCTCTAGCATGTACCCTTCAAACATAAAATAGGTAAGTTTCACTTCCATTCCCTGATTACTCCTTATTCATTGATTGCAGCCACTCCACGACTGCCAGGCCTTATGCATTGGTGTATTTACCCTGTTTCTTTCTTTTCATCCCTTCTTCCCCCTGCCCCATTCCTATTCTATCTCCTCCCATCTGATGTGCCATCACAACAATCATAGTCTTCCTATGTTCATATTCTGGGCCACTAGTGCTGCAAGCCATGTGGACCCAATGAGCAAAATGAGCCTTTGCTTCATTACACTTTTCATCTATAGACCTGGAACCAGCATAGCTTTCCCCTCAAAACAAGCATTGTGCCGAGTAAATCAGTATAGTGGGATAGTGTGCATGCCAGTAAATATATTCTGACTGTACCAGAAAATTTACATTGTAACAGGAATATTGTCCTATATTGGACATAACACTCCAAACTACATCTTATCTCTGAACTGAATATAGTTAGCATCATTTACATTTATTGTAAATATGTGATTTCTTTACACAAATAACCATTTATAAACTATATTTTACAACAGATTTAAACCTCTGAAGGATACAGAATCATATTTACTTTGAGACATTAAAAGAACACTGTCAACTATGTTTTTAAATAGAAGATGGTTTGGGTTTTTTTGGTATGTCTATGGAATGAAATATATTTCCAATTTGAATTTATTAATTTTTTCCTACTGTTCTTTTCAATTTTTAAAAAATTGTTTCTCTACCCAGTGGATTCTGGACTGAAGCTAAAATTAACATAGGTGGTTTTGTTTAACAATTTCATCTTGCTGTATAGCTATAAATTCGGAGCTGTGCATCCCAGGCTGGGGTCTATCTTCCACCCTTAGGGTATGTCTACACTTGCCTAAGTAAGCGTACATCTACACTTGCTCCCTAGTTCGAACTAGGGATGCAAATGTAGGCAACTGAAATTGCTAATGAAGTGGGGATTTAAATGAGGAGTAACGTTAATTCAAACCAAGGGGTTCGAACTAACGCGTCCCAGCGTGCACTTTCACTTTCGAAACAGCTGTTGAGTGGAGTAATGCGCCAGCGAGATCATGCTAATGAAGCACAGGTTATTTAAATCCCTGCTTCATTAGCAATTTTGGTCGCCTACATTTGCATCCCTAGTTCGAACTAGGGAGCAAGTGTAAACGTACCCTTACTTAGGTAAAACTTTCATGAGTAGGAAAAATCAGTAGGAGTTATGCCGAATAAGCACAGGGGATCATATCAATGTCAAGAATGTTAGCACAAGTATAGGAGTAGTGCTACTTCAATTTAAAATCTATCTGGAAGAGGTCAAATTTTAAGATTAGAAACCTTGACAGTGCTTGCCTTTAACATCCACATCTACTTTCCATTTTCTACCAAAGCCTAATAGCTATCTCATACCAATTTTTTTTTTAAATTACATTTTCTAAACTAGAAGATAGAGGAATCTTCAACAAGAAGCACTCACAAAGCAAAATAAAATACAGTATAAATTATGTAAGATTGACTGTCCTGTTCTGGAGAACTATGTGTATTGTTCGAATACCCAAGCTCACCCAAACAGTGAACAATTAAAAGGATATTGGATTCCTTACATTAAAAAACCACAGATAAAGTACACAATTCATGTCTCTTTCTAGTCTATACCATATTTATACACATATATGTATATTGGGAGAGAGAAATCTTTCCTTAATCTCCACATAAATCCATAGATATTTCTGGCATCTATCCAGTTCTTCAGTCCTTCCCTTTTATTGTTTTCTTTTCTCCATTTAATAATTTCTACTTTCATATTTGGGCAATATACCACAATGTGATTGTGATATACATAAAATCTAGTATTGCAACAATTTACATTTAATAAATTAATTTACGTTTAATATCTCAGGCCTGATTTTTCAAAAGGATTTCATCCCAGTATTCTTTGCATATGAACAAAGTTGTCACAAGCACCTATATGTGCAGATAATAGCATTTCCTGGGCTGCTGTTAGAATGTGTCTCATGCATGCACTGGTGCTGAAAAGTATGTGCACAGAAGAAAGCCACTTTCAAAAGTCAGGCCCTTAGACATTCTACTTGCTGTTTAAAGCTAAAATATGTAAAACTGTCACTATACTTATAACGCTTCAAAAGCTGTTGTAGGCTGCTGTCTAGAAGAAATGTATTTCATCTGCCTTTAAAGTTGCTAATGTTTATTTCTATTGTTCACTTTTTTAAAAATAGAAATAAATCTACTTTAAAAATGTCCTTGACCCATTGCTTTGGATCAGTAGCCTTTCCTTCTCTCCAGCAACACTCTCTTTTTAACTGACTAGCAAGTTAAGAATTTCAAAGAGTGAAATTTAGCTCAGCTAAAATAAGGATGACAGAGTGTGATGGAAACAGCCAACAGATTTTGATTTCATGGAATTGGTATTTAACCATAAAACATACACACAGAAATCTGTAATTGGGACTGTTAAGGAACCCCAATCTGTTAGTGTGTTAGAAATGTTAAGAGAGACTCTGAATGGAATCTAAGAACTGCACTTTTGCATCAAAAGGGTGAGCCAAACTGCCGATGGAAAGGACCCCCACAATTTTTAGAACATTTGTACGAGAGACTTTAATCCAAATACACCATGCTGTAGGGCTGTTTGCAAAGTCCCTTACCTCCACAGAGCTAATAGCTCTTGTTTCTTTAGAAATGAGGTGACATGAAGCATAGACCATCATAGTGTCCATAGCCCAGACAGTTCCTAAGGCATTTCCTACCAGCTGCTTGCTTAATTGTGATGTTTACATCTCTTCAGCACTATGTCATGTTACCTATCAAACCTTACTTGTCTTTTCCAAGACCAATGAACAAGATGGGGCATAAATTTCTTTTGGCCATGTGTAGTCTCTCCTTTTCTGCAGTAATTCATGGGGGAGCAGATGTATTCATGTGTGTGTAAGAGTACCTGGAGAGAGATGCCCCTGTGGTCTTCCCCTCCTCCTCATCTCCAACCTCTCCTCTTGTTACTGGAAGCTTTTGCTTGGCACAGCAGGAGAAAGTGGCCACAAAGCCCATGCGGAAGCGCTTGTTCATGAAGCAGTAGATGATGGGGTTCACGCAGGCGGAAGTGTAGGAGAGTAAATGAATAAAGGAGATTGGAGCGCCTGAGAGAAGCTGGTCTGCTGATGCGGTGTCAAATGCACGCCAGGCATTTACACTGAAGATGGGAGTCCAGCAAAGGAAAAACAAAATCACAATCACCATCAGCATGCGGATGACAAGCTTCTTGGCCATCAAGTTGGCTGCTGAGCTGGTGCTTCTCACTCTGTCTACTTTGGTGGTGCTGCTGGCAGAAAGCTGTTGTAATGGCATTTTTCTCTTCTTTTTGGTTTTCTGCATGTAGCATCCATCTCCATCCTCATATTTGTTGCTGCTGGTGCTGGCTTTCCTTTCTGTATGTACAAATCAGCAGCACTCACATAAATATATAACACAGAACATTCAAAATACAATATGATTCAAAATACAAACAGATTAGTGGAGTCTAAATTTTGACAAAATCCTTCATGGATGCTGAGCAACTACTGGTAAAAACTGTTCCAATTCTAAAGTGAATTTTGATTGTCATTTTTTTGACCATCTAGTGTTCGCTTTTCATGAACATCTAAATATCTCTATTATAGTAAAAATTGTCAAAAAAAAGAGGAACGTTAAGATTGAATGCTTAAATATCTGCTGGACCTAGTTTTTTAATTGTATTTTTGTAGGTTAAATTTACAATTCCTGTCATATTGCATTATGGCAAAAATAATGTAATCTGTGACCAGAAATAATATCCACTTGGTTTAGGTAACTAAAACATTGGGAAATTACATATATCAGTCTCATTTCTTTGCAAATAATCTGTCAATGAAGGATTATTCACTGAAGAAATTTGCCAATAATTTGAATTAACATATACATAGAGTAGTTTTGAAAACAAAAAAGAGGTGGCATTTATAGAATTATTGATTCAGCTCTACTAATCACATCTTCAAAAATAAACTTAAAATAAAACACAAACAAATGCAAATATATTGTTACCTCGTGATGATTTTCTTTGACTGATATCAAACTTTATTCCTCTGTATAGTTCCAATGATATTAAGCCATATGCAATCATCATTACAATCCCAGGTATAAGAAAGAGTATGAGTAGTAGGAAAATGTACCTGAGGAAGCCGCAAAAAGGACTGAAATTAGGGAACATCAGAAATACAGAGAAGCAGCTGTATATTTTAGTTTGTTGTTAAAAGATCTGGGTGAAATGTTTTAGGGCTTATGAGGTACTGTATTGGCAACCCTGGAAGCTGGAATCCTCTTTTTCTTCACAGAAATAGTACAATGGGAACAACGGCAGAGCTGGCTTCTCCACACTGTCCACCCAAGGCATCTCAGCCCTAGGAGGGACTAAAGGCTAAAAAGATGCTTCAGTGGCTTTGTCTATTCCATACCTGTCCTCTGCTGAGACCAGAATTGTGGTGCTGTTGGTGGTGGTTTTTATGATATAGAAGCTTAGCCAGTGTGAATTCAAATGAGCAGTTACCCATGTTTAAGTGAGATGCTGATATTAGCCATTAACTGCCAAGAGAAATTTTGGGCCCTGGTTCATCATGTCGGCTGGGTGTCTAGCTTCTCCCATTTTGCTTTATTACAGATGTTACAGACTTAGGGGGGAGGTCTGAGTTTAGGACCTGTCAGAATGGTTTCCCCTTTCATCCTCCGCATCAAACTGGACAATTTCATACATGGAGTGCAATAGTGGCCTGCCCCTCCCCCACTGCTCCAGAGGAGTGTGTCCCTTAGAGGCAAGCAAGCACTAGGAAGGAGGTGCACTTCATTCCACTCCGGCCCCATACAGAATCTGAAGGAAAGATGGTACTGCGTGGGCTGTTACTTTTTTGGGTTGAACCCATTCCACAGGAGAGAAATCCTTTAGGGAAATCATTTAGTATTTGATTACACATTGCATATGTGCAAATATACCATATACGAAATACAAGCAGTTTTCCTAATGGTACCCACACCCAGGGAAAGTGTTTTGCTTTCAAGTATTTTATTAACAAATCAATCATAAATGTTTGAGCTTAAACATTTTCCCCTTGCAGGAACATTGCTGCAAATTCACGGGAATTGCTCTGCATTTGTGCTGGTATAACTCAGCACAGAATTTGGCCTTTTAACTGTTCTCTTTGTACATCAAATAGTCTAATAGCACCTTAAAGACTAACAAAATACGTAAATGGTATCATGAGCTTTCGTGGGCACAACCCACTTCTTCAGATGACAGGAGTGTTAGAAGTCCAGACCCAAGAATAAAAAAAGGGGAGGAGGGAGGGAAAGAAGGAAAAAAAGGGGAAAAAAAGGAGGGGAGGAAGAAAAAAAGAGAGAAAGTGAGTAGATAAGCTTCAGAGGGGTAGCTGAGTTAGTCTGTAACAGGAAAAACTTAAAACACAACAAATAGTTTAGTAGCACCTTAAAGACTAAAATAGTTACAAGAGGCTGATAAGAACCATCAAATGGATGTTTATATGGATTCACTATATATAGGTGGTGCAAACTATAGACCTGTTCTGCCTCTCATTAAATACAGTAGCAAAAATCCTATATCTTTCCTGAACCAAATAAAGTGCTTGGTTACAGGCAAAAAGAAATATTAGCGAAGAATTAAGGAGTAAAAAATGAGCTTGCTTTAATGCAATTCCTTGATTGTGTCCCTATGTTGTTTCTGTGCCATTTATTCACTCCCCCTTGGTGTGGACTCTTCCCTAATAACCCACAGCCCCCTCTGTGCTAATCTCTCTAGATCACTAGATTGGCTCTGCTCTCAGGTACATTTGCTGCTTCTCCAATTTTTATGTCATATTTGTTCACAATTGAAATTACATCAAAGAAATGCAGAAAAAAAATGAATCAGCCTTGGATTGTGCAGCTTTTAGAAAGATTGTTAAAATAAACAAATCTTCTGGACGTACAAAAAATAAAACAGATGGAGCTATACTAACAAAAAGGCTCACTGCTGGAAGTCTGAGATGCCTTCTTTTCAGTGGTAATGGTAGCTTCATAGACTACTGTTTGAGGATCACTGACCTGTTATATATATCACCCATATGTGAAGCAAAAATAAGAAGTATTTTTAAAAACAAAAAAGCAGCAATTAAAAATAGAAATTCTTGTGACCTTTTTAAACAAGCATACAAGAATTATAAACAATCACTAATGATTAATAATTGATTTTCAATAGGCTTGATGCTAGTGTGTAATCCTATTTTCTGCCTGATAATTACAATATTTAACAGTCGATTATATCTTACCAGGACTGCTGAGTGACATCGCTTGGCCAAAGGAAGCGACACATGTTAGCTGTGCTGTTATTCTGTTTTGTAAAAGGCACCAGTTTGCTGTAAATTGGGTATGGTGACATGATGGTAAAGGAGATACACCAAGTAGCAGCAATCACCTTCAAGGCATGAGATTTTGTCTGCCATACCCTGGACTGCAAGGGTTTGCAAATAGCACTGTACCTCTCTAAAGATATGGCAACCAGGTTGAACGTTGATACACTTACTGAAACACCTAAATGTAAAACAAAGAAATGGGTTCTTGTTTTAAAAGGCTGATGGTGCTTGTTGTAGATAAATATGTTAAGTTTTCATGCACATATGCAAAACAATGAAAATATAGCCTTATTATAGTATTTTAACAAATCAATAATTAAGTTAATAATGGTGGACTTGATTCACCATTGTGATGCTCCAGATTTATGCTTGTTTAATTACTGATGTTTATGAAAAATAATTGATGTTTTTTAACTTAGTTCCATCAAAGCAGGCAACTGCTATCAAATAGAGTACTTTGATCCCGATTCATCTCTATATTACTCTGTTTTTTACACTAATAAACTTCACATAAACATAGCCAGGCACTTTGAAATCAGTGAAGTTACACTGGTGTGAATCTGGAGAAACAAAGCAGTAAATCAAGTATAATTATAGTTTTAATTTTTTAAAAGCCAGTATCTTGTTTGATAATTTTATCAAACCAGGAAGTTACGTTAAGTAAAAAAAAAATGCATTTATGTTTTCAGACTTTTGTGGAGTCACACTGGCTAAAAACTGGAGTAATTCAGTAGGAATTAAACTCATTTACTATAAAATGTTCATTAATTTCTCCTCCTTGCTATATACAATACTGCAAACTTTCAATGCAATGTCCTTTTTTGTTTTCACTGTGTACCTCTGATATGTTTACTGTATGACTAGAAATATTCCTTATCCTTAAATTTACGTCATACAAAATTTTATGTTATAAAATTACCTTTACTGGGTACATACTTTGGCCAAAAATATAAAATATGAATTTTTTTACTTTGGTTTACTTTGAAAAAACGTAGTGATTCATATTCACAATTCTACACCTAAAATGACAGCTGAAGTACATGGGTGACATGATTGTTTTCATTATAGTTCCTCTGTTAACCCAGAGAAAGCTATCTGGGGACAATTTGCCTTCTAATTCTTAAATAAAATTAACTCTATAATTACAAAACTTCATATTAGAATATATTCACTTTATATATGTATATTTGGTAATACTTAAATTGAAACATGAAAAATACAATGCTTCAGTAATTTTTATGATGTTTATGTCAGTAATTTATTACATGTTTAAATACAACCTTTATTATTATTCATTATATCTAAGGAAAGATGTTGATTTCCCATTCCCACACTTTCAAAATGTATTTTCACATTACATCACTGTTTTCAAGGGCACTGGTTAAACAGAAATTCTGAGGTTCTTGTAATTAATTGCTGTCTCATTTTGAGATAGCATAAACTTTTCAGAATTCTCCCTTTTCTTTTTACATTTTTCAAAATTAAATCTATAAAGTTGAGACAGTATCACCTATCCAGATAATTTATAAATCAGGCTGTCCATAGAACCACTTTTATAATGGGAGGCAGATGAAGCCAAAGTGTATTGAAAGTGGTGGTGGTCTGTAAAATATGTCTCCTGAAAAATAGTATCATATGGCTCTATATTTGTTGCTCTAAGTGATTCCTGGTCATTTCTCATCAGTTAACAAATAAAAAGCCATTTGTCCTGACAGCCATGCAAAATCCATGTGGGACTGCAAAATAAAAATGTTGGGGAATTTTTCCCCTTCTCATTTGTTGACAGTAGAAGAAACTCTGTGGGCCAAATTCTGCCATTGGTTACTTTTGTGCAATCCTGTATTTGCCCTGTAATTAGAATAATAATGATTTTGTTAATGATATGCAAGAAGGAATAAATCCAACTCCTCTCCAGGGCTTGATGCTGCAAGTTTCTGAGCTTGATCCAGCAAAAAGCTTAAGAATGTGTCTAATTTAAGTGTATGCCGAAGTGTTTTGTTGGATGAGACAAAAGAACTCAGCATATTGCAGGATTTTGTCCCCATGCTCTGACTCTGCAGCTCTAACAACAGTACTAACTTTTGTCATCAATGTGATCAGAGATGATTGCATACAACACACAGGGAGAATTTTTGCTAATTATAGGGACAACTCTTTTACTAATATCTTTTTACATGGATGCTGAAGGATGCTGGGGTTTGCTGTTACACCTCTTGATTTGAAGTGAATTTCATTATATACAGGGTTTACAATTTGGTTCAATGGCTCCCAGCACCCTCACTATAAAAATTGTTCCAGCACGCATGTCTTTTTATAGCAATTTAAGTCAAACTTTAATGAAAGAAAAAGGGTTTTATAGAATATGGGTGGGGGGGAGGGGTTCCATCTTCATGTGACTGGGCTACTTTTGTTCCTTAGTGCTGATCTTTCCAATATGGTGATCATGTCCAATCAGTCCTGTTTAGTAGGTATTGAGAGTGTTTGACACCTCAAAGGATCTGGCCCTTCTTTAGTATCTCACAAACTTTACGGGTTATTTTTTAGAATAGGTATAAAATTCAGAGACTTACCCATGAAGTAGGTTGCAGTTTTACAAACAGCAATACCAAATATAAAATCCTTCAGCAAGTTGGGAATGAGGGTGAAAGGCATGCAGAAAAGGCAAAGCATTAGGTCGCTGACAGCCAGTGACAGCAAAAATATATTAGTGACGGTCCTCATCCTTTTGTTTCTTATCAACACTGTAATTACCAGTGTGTTCCCCAAGACACTGAGTAAAAATATCAATGAATATAGCAGAATCCGAACTGTCTGATGTAGATCTGAAAATTGTCACAGTGAAGAACCAGTTAAGAAATATGTAAATCATAAAACTAATTAACTTCTATCATTTTTATCCCTTAACCAAAAGGTGGAAACTGCTCATCATTCAAGTCGGTAGACCTGATTCTTATCTCACATATGCAATTCTACTGGAGTCATATCATTACACCAATCTAAAACTGGTGGAAGCTAGAAATCATGGGGCTGATTCTGATGTACCTGAACTGTTCTTTGAGAAATAAGAAATAAGAATTAGGACAATCTATATTATTTTAACACATGAGCATTTTTTTCTAGCAGCTACCTATAGCATTATAATTTCATGTCCATTATTTCCACATACTTCATTAGATCGGATAACTTCATTGTTATAGAATTATTTGAGAACAAAATAAAATTGTTTCATTAAACAATTACTAGTACTGTTTACATTCTATTCTAACTTCATATTGCTCTCTAGATGTATTTATAAACTGGAAAGACAGGATCTATGAAGTTCTTGCTTGCCTTTTTCTTACCCTAACTTAGCAACAAATGGTTATTTTCACACTGCCTCACCAACAAACCTTGTGTACCTGTTTTTCTTGAAATATCCATGAGTTTGCCTTCAAACTGGAACTGGTGCTGTCTGAAAAAAAAAAATCTATTTTCCTGCACATACCTTTAGCAGGATGAGGTGAATCATCCACACAGAAAAATGTATCATTTTCCATAACAATATCACACAGAAGAGCCGAAATATTGGTTCCATTCTTAAGTAGGCTGTCATCAACTATTTCCATGCTTCAGTCTCCACAGGTTAGCTTCTATGTGGCAAAAGGTGGATTTGCAATTATCTGCCCATTCTTTCTATGAGCAAAAAAATTCCTGAATGAAATTTGCAGTGGAAGGATTTGACAAGGATGGTTTTTTGAGCAAGGCTTTTTTTCAGCTAGCCATAAGGAATATCCAATACAAGGAATTCTGTTCAGAATGAAAAAGACTTATTCTAGTAGCCTATAAAGCAGCTAGATGCATGAGAGAAAAACATGTACACACACGTCTTCTTCTGTACCTTGTAGATCCGCCCCCCTCCTATTACTGGGTTAGTGTTGGGTTTATAAACATACTAGATAGTGATTACAAAATTAACCCTTTGCAAGATTTTCAGCTCACACATCTACAATATATCTCTATGTGGATCTCTTATTGCCATAGACAAAACATGAACAATAAATGATGTAATGAATTACACTCCCAGCTAATGTTTAATGAGGAAATACAAAATTCCTGAACAAAAGGATGAAGAAAAGAAGAAACATAGTTAGGGCTTTGCTACATTTTCATTTCTTTATATAAAAACAATTAGTTTCTTTTAAGTTTGGAAAAAATGCAGTAACATCTCTAGGTACAAATAGAAGACTGGCTAAGTAAAAGATGGAGTAATTTATCAGTAAGGTTTCTGTAAAATGGAGATAATGATATTCCTATTCCTCTGGAAAGGACTATGGGGTTCTCATGTGGAAAGCACTATCAGGGCCTGATCCAAAGTCCACTGAAGTCAGTGGCAAACTCTCCATCAACTTCAATGGGCTTTAGATCAGGCCCTATAAAAAGTGAAATACGGATATTATTATTTAATATAAGAAGGATCCTGTGGATTTTCTCTGAGTATGGGCTTATATGAACTTCTCACAAATCTGTTTCACTTACATTATCTGTAATTGGACTACAATAGCAACAATGAATAAACATCTAATTATGATAATGTTTTGCCCCAAACACTGTCCTCACTCTCCTATTTCCACAATATCTGTAAACCCAAAGCTAGTGTAAGCCAAGGAAAAATGAATAGGTATAATTCATTATAAGAAATTACTGAATAGTAATGGAATAAATTAATCCCTGCTGTATATCCATTGAAGTGAAATTTATTTTTAAAAAGGCAGAGCAATAATAGGATTATATCCTTCAGAACCCAATATGACAAAATTGCAGTGCCTGGGTTTATTTTCCTCCGACTTCTAATACACAGCTACATTATCTGGAATATATATGGGGAGAAGCATGTAGCAACAGTGCAGATAATTTTTAAATTGCTCTCAGGTCTTAAAATGGTTTATTATGATCCTTTTCAATTTGTTGTACAGACTTTTGTACATTGTCTAATTTGGGGTAAACAGAGTCAAATTTTTGATCACTGTTACAATATACTTCATGTAGCCCCCATCAGAATGAAATAAGCTAAGTCCACTAGGCAACACTTCTTTCCTCTTTGCAGGAATATGTCTTATATGATACAAACCTATCTGTGACATTATGGCATTACACATTCTGGGATTTTTTTTTAATCTATAAGTTTTACATGAGAGAAATAGCATTAAAATACAACTTAAAACTACTTCCTTTTTCCTTTTTTGTTGCTAGCTGTAAGTTCACCTTTAAATTCCTTTTTTACATTATAAATCAGAGAGATGTTACTAACCAATCATTACATGAAATGACAGACTGACTGTTATTTAAATGCAGGAGTAAATTTTGAGTTATTTCAGTATTTACTGAACACTTTCATTGTCAATGTCAGAAGGACCAAGTCGGAGCGACCATTACAGTTGATTCTAGGCTCTGGAATATTTAAAACGTCAGCTTGCAGATGTGCTGCCCCTTTAAATATAAGATGCACAAGAAACACTCTTTAGAAAAGATCACTGTGATGGATTGAATCACAGAGTTCCCCTTGAGACTGTCACTTGATGGATTGATCATATCACTGAGCCTGCCTACCTGCCCTCTAGGGGATGCATCTACACTGCATCCTTACCTTGAAATAAGCTTATTTTGAGGTAATTTTGAAATTTGAAATTTGGTGCTGTCTACACAGCACCAAGTTTCAAAATAAAGCGCTATTCTGACAAGTCCCTTAACCCTTGTGGAATGAGAGTTACAGGGACACTGTAATAGTGTGCCCATTATTTCAAAGTATATTTTGAAATAACGGGCACGTTTAAAGACACAGACTTGCTATTTCGGGATACATTATTTCGGCCTGCTGCCTAGACGTAGCCTAGGATACTCACCACCCTGTCCTGCTGAGCCAGACCCTCTGGTTTCTCACAGCAAAGGCAGGGATTTAAGTAACTGCAAGTGATACCTGACAGATCAAAGTAAGCTACTGAGCTAAAAAAATACACCAGCTAAGCCCAATGCACCAAGAAAAGTTGCTGCAAATAATAATTTCTCACACTAGTTCTTATTTCAGGTGAAGTCTTTTTCAGGCCAGAGCTGTTCTTTCTGACCTGGGTTCTGCAGCTTCTCTCCACTCCTGTCCTTTGCATTCTTTTGTTTCCAGGTGATTTCATGTATCTTCCCAGGGTGGGGAGCAGTTTGTGAAGACAGCAGAAGACAATTGACTTCACTAGTAGTTTGATCAGGCCCCAATATCTTGAAATTTTATAGAAAATCACATAACATGACACACATTGTACAGTATCAAAATAAACATAAGGACAATATATATCTCATGATACTGGGTGGGGGAACATAATGTAAAGGAGAAGACATGTGGCTACTACATGAGTCTCCTCTGGGAGGAACTTCCAGCCCCCACCTCTCTGGGCCAGAGTAGTCAATCCTGCCTGGTTCTGGGGGCTGATGAAGATCAAGAAGAAATCTGGAAGGGACTTGATTCCACATGCCCTGGCCTGTATGTCACATACGCACAAACAATGTAGAGTGAGTGGATAATATGAGAATTTAACTTTGGTTTAAAGAGAAATACACACACCAGATCTATGTACCTTATGATTAAAAAAAAATAGAAAAAAGAAAAGAAAAGAAGACTTCTTTATAAAACTTTTGAGTGTCATAGTTATGTTTCCATTGCTTAGGAAAAACAATATTCTAAATATCTCTTTTCCAGCTAGATTTAATTAATATACATCAGTGTGCACTAGTTGCAAATTGACGTTGTAAGCTTCAGGCAAGAATCATTGTTGAGTATCTCTATTCTTATTAACAACATAAAAAACTGTAATAATTGAAATATATTTCTTTCTGGCCTGAGCTATGTTAAGCTTTAAAATTTAGACAAATATTATGACTTTTCAAATATTTTAAAGAAATAATACCTGTCATTTTTGCCCAAATCTATGAATGAATAGAATGTGCTATTAAAATAAAGATAATATATTATTAACCTTAATCCGTTTTCTCTCTAGATGATGTTATTCTAGTACAGCTGTTAAACATAGGAAACATTAATTTAATAGCAGAAATGATTGTTACAGTTATTATTTCATACCATATCAGTATTTTGGACCAGAAAATAAAGGGAACTGTGTTTGTCTAACAAAAAGTCACATCTGTTTCTTCTTACCTAATATTTTTTCTTTAAGCATGAAGCTTTATCTTCTTTATTTTTTTCATTAATTCACTCATCTGAATCCAGTGCTCAAAGATCTCATTCCCTATGTACATTTAAATAGCAACTCTACTTTCAGAGCCATACATTTGGAAAAGTAATGCTTTCTTTTAGGGTAAAAATCTGTTTGGCTTTCCGTTTTTTGCTATTCCAAGTAAAATAATTTATGTATAGAAAATGTATATGGAAATACAGATATGAGCACATATCTGATCCTTATATGCCAGTTTCACACTAGTGTAATAGCTCTGACACTTTGGTAGGGTCATTCTCAGTATATATTTTTGAGAAAGCTAGATCAGCGTTTGTAAAATGCATGATATTTTGGGGAACAAAATTACTCTGCAAATAGCATTGATTTCAATAGGAGTTAGCTGCCTGTATTTTGGGATCTGAGGTGATGTTCCTTATTGAAAATAAGAATCTCAGAACATTATTAAGAAGGAAAAACTTGGTCAGAATTTATGTCATTTAGGTCCATATGTCCATTGGTGTAATATCTGGAGTAACAAATGAGCAGGGGTAAGTGACTGGTCCCTTAGTACTGGGAGAAACATGATAGGGGTGTGAACCTCCTTTTTTGGGGCATAAGGATCTGGCGGGAAAAGGGGTTTTTACGCAAAAAGAAAGCAGCCACTCTGCTTGTTTTTGCGCAAAAACCCCTAGGCAAAAATGGATCGGCAGAAAATATGCAAATGAGATCGAGAATCATGCAAACGAGTCCCTCATTAGCATATTTTTTGCCGAGAAAACTCGTAGTGTAGATGTAGCCTAAGAGGACTGTCTGGCTTTGTCTACACTGCAGGCTTTTTGCACAAGAAGCTTTTTGCAGAAGAGATCTTCCACAAAAACTTCTTGCGCAAAAGCGTGTCCACACCTGAAAAGCGCATCGCAAAAGCAATGTGCTTTTGCAGAAGAGAGCATCCACACTACATGAACGCTCTTGCACAAGAAAGCTCTGATAGCCATTCTGTTAATGGCAATCAGAGCACTTGTCCTTTTTCTGACAGGAGCTTTTTGCGTAAGAAATCCCTGCAGAGCGTCCACACATATCTTTTTGCGCAAGAACTGTAGTGCAAAAAGGAGTTATTCCTCATGGGGAGAGGAATAACTCTACTGGCAAAAGCCCTCTGTTCTGTCAATTTACTGTTTTGGTTTGTTTGGTTTTTTTGTGCAAGGACGCGCTTGAAGTGTGGATGCTGTTATTAAGAGCCTTGTTCCACTGGGGCCTGGGTCTTGTTCTTTTTTAAGCCAGTCTTTGGGCTGTATTCTGATATTTAGTTATACCACTATAAATCTGGACTAATTACTGAGGTAACAAAATCAGAATGTAGGCATATCAGCTACTGTAAATAGTCATAGCTCCATTGACTTTGGGAGGTGTGACAATTTACACCATCTGAAGAGCTGTGCCCCTGGCCCTCTGTTTCTGGAAGTTTTGATGGGTTATGCCTAAACTGTTCATTTCCTTGTCAAACTGGGCAAAGTTCTTTGCATTTGATTCTCATAAACTTACTTGATAAACCTTATAGTCTTCAGTAATTTGTCAAAATGGGAGGGCAATTCTAGTCAATGAGATTACTTTTGTGACTAAACATGGCAAGGTCAGGTCCATAGACAATTCTGAATATCACCATATGAATGACCACACTGTCAAAGTAAATTTAAACTTCAAATTATTTCCATATAAAGTCATTCCAAAATATTATCCAAACACTGACAAAGAATAAGAATTTCCGGAGTTTTACCTTGGATAGGCTTTTAGAAGCTATTACTATGAGCTTTAGGTGTGATGCTTTTGTCTAGATTATCATCAAGAAAATGTATTCCAAGGAAGAATTACTCTAGGTAGTTTTGGACTCTTTGCCAGTGTTTATACTATATTATATAGTGCAGATAATTAATGTGACTGCAAGGATGTAAAATATAAATTCATTTTAATTATTCAGTTTTTGTTTACATTACAGAGTAGTTTTAAAGCTGCCAAGGAGAACACTCAGCATTCAAAAGGAAGAGACAGGCAAAATCCAAGAACAAAGTGCTTTGTAGTTTATTATTTCTTATAGTTGGTCTCACTGGGGCTGTTAAATTAGGGTTCTCTAAAAATTTCCTTATAACACTATTTCAATGAGTTTATAACCAAGGTATAAACAACATGTTGAAATGTGTTATATAAAATCCTGTGGATGAAATTACTTTGTCAACTTTTCTTTAACAGGCATTTGACAACAGATATTTTTTCGAGACTTATCTTTCCTTATTTATTTTTTTTGAACTAGGAAACATCTATATTAAAATTTTTAGTCCCGCAATCTAAGCCTCAGGAACCTGAGTCATCTGACCCAGACTCCAAGACTCAGTGCTGCAGGGCTTTTATTGAAGTTTAGATGTATTCTGAAAAATATTTTCCCTTTTTAATGTTCTTCTTTCATCCTCTAGATGTTTCTTTTCCAGTCCTGAAAATCCAATATTTTCCTGCAAGTGGGAAAATTGACATAAACTTGAATTAGTGTAGTATTTCCCTTGCTGTTTTGTAGTTTACCTTCTGGGGCTTAAATTCTCATAATTTCCTGGAGGATCCCCCTCTCCCATTTGGGACTCTAGGCTTCAGCTGCAGTGGAGGCTCCTGGTGCTTCTTTCCCTTTGGGGAGAGAGAGAGGGTGCAAAGCCTGGAGCTTCAACTGCAAGGCTCTGTAGACCCCCTGAAGTTATATTGTGGGCTCCCCGACAGTTTGCAAATATTTACCAGACTTCGTTGGATAGCTCTAGCTGAATTTAAGCACTGGTTATCTTAGATTTTCTGTGTCAATAAAAGGGAAACATAGTTATAAAAGATCTGCAATAGCAAGTGAATGTTTTTGTACAAGCATTTTTGCTTAAAAATTATATTTACGTTACTAAAAGCAAGTGGGAGATATTGTAAATGTGGTAAACAATCTGAAAGTGGCTTGCATAGTTGCTCTGAAGACTAGAAGATCATTAATGGATGTTCAGTCACCGGGTCAATGCTATAAAGGTTAATTTTTGTTACCTTTTGTAGGTTACATTTATGAAGGTTTTTTTAAACTATTGTATTGTCCATAGACAACAAAGTAAAGGGTCCTTTATAAATGTGCAGATAAATACAAAAACGAGATTGTTTTGGCAGATACAGCCTAACATAGCTATTCCTCTGTGACTTGGGTCTTGTCTACAAACGGGCAAGTTTTGTCACCAAAAAACCATTAGGCTACATCTCCACTGCAGGCTTCTTGCACAAGAACTGTTTTGCGCAAGAGTTTCTGTGCAAAAATTCTTGCACAAGAGTGTGTCCACACTGCCATGTGCTTTTGCGCAAAGAGATGTGCTTTTGCACAAGAGTGTCCATGGTGGTGTGGACGTTCTCTTGCGCAAGAAAGCTCTGATGGCCATTTTAGCTATAGAGGTTTCTTGTGCAAGAAACCCCTGTTGCCCATCCACACTGCCTTCTTGTGCAAGAGCTCTTGCACAAGAGGGCTTATCCCTCGTGGGGAGAGGAATAACTCTTGTGTAAGAAGCCCTCTTTTCTGATGCTTTACTGTAAATTTACTTGCACAAGAACATGCGTGTAGTGTAGATGCTCCGCAAGTTTTTGCGCAAGAATGGCCATTCTTGTGCAAAAAGCCTGTAGTGTAGACGTAGCCTTAATGTATTCTGTGGCAAGGTGGGGTGGTGCTATAATGGGAATATATGTGCCATTGATTGACATGCCACAGTTTGGAATGCCCATGTCAGCAAAGCTAGCCACTGTGTCATCCACATTGCCCTGCACACTTGCATAAGTGCTGCCCCGAGGGTAGACTTCCTCACTCCAAACTGATTTGGAAATGAATGGTAGCAATTGGAAGTTACCAGCTTCCACAAAGCAATGGCAACACAATCTCTACTAAAAGTGCAACCCTCATCCTGGTGTCCTTATGCCGCAGTTGAGGGGCCAGCTCAGCACACAGCTCTAGAAAGGTTGCTTTATGCATTCAGAAGTTCTGTACCCACTGGTCTTCATCCCACACCTACATGACAATGCAATCCCACTAGTCATAGCTGGTTTCCCTAGCCCTAAAGCAACATTCTACTGTGCACAGCTGATCTGTTACAGCCCAAAGCAGTGCCATTTTGCGGCTGTCCCTGTCACTCACATTGTCATCCACATAATGAGTCCTCATCCTCTGCTATTGTGTTACAATGCACAATTTCCTAAGTACATTGAACACAACATGGGAGAGAAGTCTGGGATCCATTAGTTCTCATAGCAAATGCTGGAGTTCACAGCAAGGATTGTCATTCAAGTCACGCAAAAGTAAGCTGGAAGCTCAGGAAGTGCTGGGAAGCAAAGAGGTGGCTGACAGGATGTTTTTCATGTTCTGAAAATGCTACAGCTACGTTGTGCATTCCCACAGTGCTTAGTGACTGAAACTAACACCAGGTTCTGTGGGATGCATACACAGATTGCTTTGCTCTTTCTGTTGAAGGGAAGCTAACAACGTGGCCATGATATGTCGACAGTGGGTGGCAGAAAAACAGGTTTGATGAGTTTTCAGTTTTGGCGACTTCTGCATGTTGACAGCACTTTCATAACCAAACCTTTCCAGTGTAGACGGAGGCTAGATAAATACAGTCTCACTTTCAAATCTTTTATCAAATCCCACCTCTGTCAGATAGATTTCTCCTTCTCATGACTAACAAACTCACTAATGCTCCTTTGTTCTAAGACTGTAGAGGCATTAACTGCCCATTTCATCTTGAATGAGCTTACAATAAAAGAGGATAAGCTAATATATTGCATTGGACCAAGTTCTGTTGGTGAAGGAGACAAGCCTTTGAGCTATGGGACAGACACATACAACAATGGCAGATATCCCTTTGAATGATCTCTTGCAACATGTGCTAACTCCTTATCTGTTCCACTTTGGCTACGTCTACACTAGCCAGTCTTGCACAAGAACATATGCAAATGAGCCACCATTTTTGCACAAGGGGCTTTTGCGCAAGAGCTGTTCTGCCTGAAAATAAGCGGCAGAATGGCTCTTGCACAAGAGGGGGTTTTTGTGCAAGAAGAACAGTGTAGACTGCTCCTTCTTGTGCAAAAACCCCTTGCGCAAAAATGGCAGCTCATTAAGTATGCAAATGAGGCATGGCGATATTCATCACCGCACCTCATTTGCATATGTTCTTGCACAAGACTGGCTAGTGTAGACATAGCCCAAGGTTTTTGCGCAAAAATGGACATTTTTGCGCAAAAACCTGCAGAGCATCCACACCTCAAATGCACTTTTGCACAAGCAAATCAGCAGTAAAACGGCAGAACAGAGGGCTTTTGCCGGTGTAGGTAAACCTCCTTCTACAAGGCATAACTCCCTTTTGCTCTACAGCTATTGCGCAAAAAGGCAAGTGTGGACACTCCAGAAGGGTTTCTTGCACAAGAAACCCCTATGGGAAAAAGCACAGGTGCTCTGATGGCCATTCTCTGAATGGCCATCAGAGCTTTCTTGCGCAAGAGCGTCCATGCAGTGTGGATGCTCTCTTGCGCAAAAGCACATCACTTTTTCTATGTGCTTTGAGGTGTGGACGTGCACTTGCGCAACAAGTTTTTGCGCAAAAACTCTTGCACAAAAGGCTTCTTGTGCAAGAAGCCTGCAGTGTAGATGTAGCTTTTGTGTTTAACTCTGGCACTTTGAGTACCTTTCCTAGAACTGAAGAAGATCTCTGTGTAAGCTGTAGTATTTCTAGTTTAGACATACCCTAATGTCAGTCATTTAGGTAGTGTTTCCTATATTGATAAAAAAAACTCCTTCTGTCCTTGTAGGCTGTGTCTAGACTAGGGGACTACATCAACATAGCTATACTGGCATAGGCTGCATAGTGTAGACATAGTCTTAGGCTTTGTGTACACTGTATCTTATGCTAGCATAATTTATGTCATTCAGAGATGTGAATAAACACCCCTTTTTATTATATCAAAAGTTACATTGACATAAGTGCCTGCATGGATAGCATTTTCCCACTGACATAGCTTCTGCCACCCAAAGAGGTGGTTTTATTATGCTAATGGCAGAGTTCTCTCGCATCAACATAGAGCATCATCACCAGATGTGATGCAGCAGTGCAGCTGCATCAGTACAGGTGCTCCATTAGTAAGTTTGCTCTTTGTCTTGTATCTCTTGACGTCAATGGGAGTTTTGGGTATATAAGATATTTAGAACTGTGCTATCAACATATTTTCCATCTTATCAATGAAGGGAGTCCAAGGGGTCCATGCTGAGATTGCAGTTTGCCCAAACTGAGCAAAGTGTAGAACAGACAACATCCCAAACTGATGGTTCTTGCACGAGTTAGATTCACCAAGACAGCAACAAAACAGCTTCTGCAATACCTTACTGCCGCATTTCTCAAACTGTGGGTCTCAATCCCCTGGGGGTCGCAAGCAACTTAGAGGGGGGTCGCGGTATCACAAAGTTTGAGAACCTCTGCCTTACTGGTTATCCAGAAGCCAAAAAAAAAAAAAAAAAAAAAAGCCCAGTTCCCTTAAAGTGATCCAGCTTTGGGCTCCCCTCCCCTAGACAGCCAAGTCAAATACAATGAGGATCAGTGAAAATCTTGTTTATTATGTAAAAAGTTCTACCAATCCCAAAGAACCAGGCACAGAAATCTTTAAGACGCTGTGCCACTAAGGGAGAGCTAAATTAGGCAGGGGTGATAGATGGGTGGGGAGTGCTCTTATTCTGGACAGCAGATATGGCTGGGAGCCTGTCTCCTCCGAGTGTGAAATACTGGCCGTTTGCAGCAAAGGCTAGTTTTTCCTTTGGTATCGACAGGACCAGCACGCATCTCACTCTCTGTGCCTATGGTGCCCTGCTCGATACGGGGCTGGCGCAGAACCAGACGGGGGAAGGGCCGGAGCCCGGAACTCCGTTGTGGGGGAACAAGTTTCCAGCCGGAATCCGCAGCTGAGCTCCGTTCTTCGGTCCCTTAGTTGCTTGGTTACGCCGACAGAGACCTAGCGGGAGCAGAGGGTGTGCTCTTGAAATTGGCTCGGCTGCGACGCACTCTGCTGGGGTTGACGGCAACGCGGCGTGTTGAGTGGCCGGGCACACGTCCGGGTCTGCGCCGGGATGATGCTGGAGCAGGACAACGGGCTCTCGTTGGCCATCGCGCAGATCGTGCAGCGCCTGAAGGGCTCCAGCCTGCACTCCCAGCTGGAGCGGCAGGCCCGGGTGAGCCCACCCTCGGCCGGCCGCCGCTTGGCCGTCCCCGCCGTGCACCTGCCCCTTTCTGCTTCCCTTGCGGCCTTTCTCCGTGTACCACTCTCCATCTTCTCCCTGCCGCTTGTCCTCTCTGCCCCCCCCCCCATGGGTGGACGCACCACGCCCAGCATTCAGCCCTGTGGGCGCGGGGACCCGGTGTCTGCCCTAAACCCTTTACCCTTCTGCAGGCCAGGAGACTCGCTGCTTAACTGTCAGGGCCGTATTCATAGCCTCTCCTTCGGGGAGGGAGGGCTTTGCGGTGTGTATTAATACTGTAATATGGTTATGACCGCACTCATTCAGATTGTTCCACTAACTGAATTGGATTGTTTTTTAATCTTTAATTGAAAATGGGTTTTTAACTCCTCCTCCTTCTGCAGTGTGTCCCTTCAGAACTTAGGAGTTTAGCGAAAAGGAAGGAAAATAAACAAAAGATGCAACAGAAAATGATGCTGCAGAATAATTGCAGTCTTTTGTTCTCGCCAGTCTTCTCAAGGCTTGCACTTTACACCAAATTTTAGTTTTGTAGGTGTTCGTAAAGGCCAAAAAACCCCCCACCGTGTCCTAATAGGTGGACATTCTCTCCTCTTGATGGTTTATGTGGAATAGCCACAAACATTATTATGGCCTGAAATTAATTTGTAGCTTAAAATATTCCCCACCCCTTTTTCTGTGGATGACATCTAGTTTTATAGCTCATGGCAATATCTGTTTGCATGATCTTATTTGATGTATCTTTATAGTATCTTATCTTACACCAGCTTGTTTATTAAATGTATTGTTCTACGTCAGGGCTATGATCTTGCAAACACACACATACTTAACGTTTTGAAGGACTGTGCTTGGTCATTCCTTCAGGTTAATAATTTGCAATGCCTATATTAATCTGGATTTATATTAGAAATGGTTATTTAACAGAATTGGCTATTTAAATTAATACTGTCAACTTAAAGA
The DNA here is from genome assembly GCA_032595735.1 of Pelochelys cantorii. Lineage (NCBI taxonomy): Eukaryota > Metazoa > Chordata > Testudines > Trionychidae > Pelochelys > Pelochelys cantorii. The sequence goes on from CM064331.1 coordinate 35,558,989, forward strand.
TTAATACTGTCAACTGTAAACAAATCCTTTGTTTCTCACAGACCCTGAGATTACTAATGCTGAAAGAATTTTAAACATCCAGTTTTTGGTTTTTTTTTCTTTATGCCTTTCTTTTTTGCAATAATAACATCAATTAAGTCAATTTAACTTTTATCTAGTGTATGTTTTGTTTTCAGGTTCTGCATTTCTAACTTTAAAATCATCTTGGAACAATTTTTTTGGTATTTTACATTTTATTTAGGTATTACATTTTATAAAATCTTGGGGGGGGGGTTCATCACAGAATTTAAATTGTGAACCATATTTAAATTGATAGTGTTTCTTAGGTTGTACACATGGTGTTTTAGTGGGTAAAACAAATGATTAGTTGTTTGCCTTACTTTTGTTAGCATTCCTGCATTAGTCAAGGTTACATTCCATGGCTGTTCACCTTTGAATTCCATGATTCAATACTCTATCAATCTAATTTACATCTTTCACATTGTTTGGGTTCTATGTGGGAGCATGTCTTTTAACTTTTTTTGTCAAAATAGACTTTCAACAATATTATGCATTGGACCCTGAATTATGTTCTTTGTATCTGTTAGTGTTGTCCCTGAATTTAATTGTTTTTAATAGTCTTGAAAGGATTAGATTGTTATTGGTAAATGTTGGCAAATGTTGATTTTGATTTAAGGATATTTGTATATTTTGATGTACAATATCGACAGTTTGTGTATTAACACTTATAAAACTTTAACTTTGAGTCTCAACATTTGCTGTAATTGTGTGACTAGCTGTTGGCTATTGTCCTTCATAATGTCCCATAATTGTGAAATTTAAATAGATAAAATGAAAATAAATATCTAATTATGATGGATAATATAGAAAAATTGTTAAATATAATTTGTCTGCTGTTCCAGATCTGTATCTTCTGCTCTCTTGTTTATGTAGATAAGTAAATGAACACAGTATTGTAAGTGCTATGTAGGTCACGACCAACACAAAAGATTTGTAATTTAAACATACAAGTGGAAACCAACAGTACAAACAGAACAGAACATAATGACCACAGCCCAATCCCTCTTAAAAATTTAACAGAACAGGTGGATTTTAGAAGTTTTGTGAAAGGAGGTGGAAGGAGCTTGATATATATTAGTAGGGAGATTATTCCAGTCATACAAAGAAGGTAAAGGAAACAGGCCAAAGAGGAGGTAGATTGACCACATTTTCAATATTGCAAGCATTTAGGAGACGAGAGCAGAGATGTAGAGTAGGATGAAACTTTGTAAAGGTGAAGAGATCAGCTTAAACTTGACATTATTTAATGTCTACCTACAAAACATTTCTAAATGTGATGAGCTGTTTTCTTGGGATTTGTAGTTTAAATGAATATGGACAAAGCTGAGGTTGTTTTTCTTGGTCCCGATTGATATTGTTCCATTATTTATTTTTGCTTTTTAAGAGGTTACCTTTGGATCCTCTGTTTTTTCCAGGAATCTGTATTGTCTTTGATCCTGATTTAATTTATGAACCTCACAGTTACCATCCCCTTACCAAATAATATAGATTTCACTTATTTTGTCTTTTTTTTTCTGTCAAAACTTGATCCGTATTGAAGTTTTCTCTATACTAGATGGCAGTATTTTTTTTTTTTTTTTGGTGTTTGTGGGGTAATCCATGACCTGAAATTACTGCTTAATTACTCAATTACTGCTTAATTCAGCCCAATAAATTGGCTACCTTTGAAACTGCAGATTAGCAAGATTTTGTACACATTCTTATGCAAGATACCTCAACTGCTATTTATCTCTGGAACATGATCTATATTCTGGTCTGCTTGTTAGTTACATTCATTTTCTTGACCTGAAAGTTGTGGTATAAATAACGATGTACTAATAGCAGTATTAAACAGCATGTAGCCCCATTTTAGATCTGTTTTGCTGCTGATCTAAATTCTTCCAAGAAAAAAACTTAAAACTTTATTTTAGTTATTTTTTAGCTTTTATTTGTTTTTAATGTTAATACTATTATAAAATAACTTTGGGGGTGCTATATAAACAACACTGTAAACCTTCAAATCATTCAAAAATCACTCTTCAAATTTTTTGTATACACATTTGTATGTACATCCTGACGTTTGTCAGATAGTGTAAGTCAAGATTTGTGTGTGCACATAGTGCCCTGTTACAGTTTGTGTCCAGAGTTTTTTAGAGTTAGTGATATTTATTGAGCCTAATTAAAACGTTGGGGAACTAATATTTAAAATAATACCAAAATTCTTGCTATACTCATTAATATGTTTTTAAACTTTTTTTTTTTAGTGCTAGGAGGCAGAGCCAAAAGAACTGTTTCTGTTGTCAGCTTACAACATTTTTGAAAACTAGGTTTCTTAAGAATGAAGTTTATGAATGTCAAGTCTTTAGACTCTGAGTAGAGAGATGAGTCAATTATGTTTTGGGGGTACAAGAAAGAAAGAGAATTCTCTTTTATTTCTTGAATTTTCATTTGAGATATTAATTGTATTTAGGATAACTAAGTTGTTAAGCACATGGTGGAATCAGCAACTGATTTTGGCAATAAATCTCTAAGATTTCAGGGCTCTTTGACATCAAATTCATGTCAGAAGCTAGCACCCTGCATAAACATTCGCAGTTATCTTTGATAATTCACTCTTATGGCAAATTGACTGTAACCCAAGAGTATTAAAAAGATTTGAATATACAGTACTCCTGAAGCATAGTAATTAGACGGGAGGGACCGAAGGCTAGCTTCATAAAGGGAACTTAAACTAACTCTCTTAAATGTCCCTTCTGCCCACTGGAATTCATAGCCCACAGTTAGGCACCCAGCCTTTCTGTACGATGCATGGGGAGAGCTAAACACTAAATTTGCTCAGACATGTTTATAACTTTTTTCTGAAAAGCCGACCAAAATCAGCACTTGGACTATTCTGGGTTTTGGTCAAATAAATTACCTACCAAGAAAACAGGACATTCTCCTCAAAGCGGTCTTAAGAAAGAATGTTATAATGATGTTATATGGAGATACCAGTGATTAAAGCTAAAAACGTTTGACACTTATGTGAATCTAGCCAGAGAACATATACAAAAGTCATAGCATTTATCTAAGAATGGAAGTCTGAAAATATTTAGCTAATGTCTAGAACTATTAAATGGTCAGCACATTATTACTTTATATAGTCAAATCAGTTGAATATACAGCTGAAAAAGGAGCGAAGAGAGTATGATATCCATTCATGAAATGCAAAAGTAGGTCGATCTCAGGATGAAAAGCATGGAGCTATTAGGATAAAGTGTGTTCATACTCCAAACCATGGTATTCTGAACAGTCCTAGGGCTTCGCTATGGGACAGAAAAGGAAACTTGGGAAAAAAAAATCTTTCCACCCGCCCCCCCCCCCACTCAAGAAATAAATGTATGGAGCAACTTAGTAGGCAATATTATTAGAATGGAGATTTCGATGTCATTCAGAATTATTCTTCCCGTAATTAGTACTTGTCACTATTGTAGTAATTGTTAAAATGTGTTATGCAATTTTAATTTGATAATCCTAATCTCACTTTGAATTAGTAAGGGATTTTTTTTGTGCTTCCTTTTCCTTACTTTAATAGGAAACATATAGACTAATAAAATATCATGAGTGTTCTAAATCTATATAGCTATTCCAATTTGATAATATATGTAATTAAATATACATCCAAATAGTTAGCGTGAATTCATTCCATTATGAATAGAAGATGCTAAATACTTCAAAAAAAAAATTGTCTCCTATGGGGAGTGTGGGGGATTGATTGGTACAAGACTTAATAGATAATAATTAGAACTAGTTTCCTTTCATATTTCCCTTGGTAATTAAGGGTATGGTCTGTTGGGCTGTTTCTCCTTTACCCTGAGCTAATACATTTGCACTGGAAAAACTGCACAGGAAAGTTGGCTGTCAACTGGGAAACTCCTTTTTGAGTCAGAATGAGCACTGATTGTGTAGATCCTACTGGGACTTGAGCTAACACATTATAAAGCTTCCTCCTGTCTTGAAAGATTGCTAGTTTGTAAAATGAGGCAGATTAAGATTTACTGGGGCTCTGAGCACAAAGAACATCTGGGTCCCTCACATCTTCTCACCACCATGGATTCCCATCTGCTGCTCTACCCTTTCTTCCCAAGGCCTTGCCCCCTATCCTTTCCAGAAGCTGGGATGTGATAAAACTGCTCAGCGAGCCCTGGATAATATGTGCTTGGGGGCAAGCATATATGCAGGGGGTTTCTTTGGGCACCCCAGTGCCCCACCCATGCCAGGTTGAGAGTCCGGGGCTCCTAACAGCTAGTTTCTCTGGGTGGCTTTTACCACAGCTTAGGTAGTCGTCTCCAAACTGGGGGTGGGGGTGGTGCACATCCCCCTAGGCGAGGTACCCTCTAACCTGCATGATAGCATGGCCCCACAACTACTTAATGAGCCCTGCCCAGTCAGGGGCTGAAGGCTCTGTGCACAGAGCTGCCTGGCTGGGGGAAGAGCTCCGTGTAGGGCCATGCTGCCACACAGCTTAGAGAGAACATTGCCCCTGGGGGCATGGATGAACATTCAGGATGGCGTGTGGTGGGGCAGAAGGGGAGGCAAGGAGAGGGGCCTGTATCAGCTCTGTGCTGCAGGGGGAGTTGGGGTCCCTCTCGGACCAACTCCATATGGTGCAGGGCCAGCTCTGCCCTGTGTAGGGGGGACAAGCAACATGTCCATCTCTGTGTGGGGGTGGGGGGAATAGGCTTACCCTACTTCAGGCTTCATCTTTCAGCTAGACCAGAGAGTGAGATGTCAGGGAAGTGAAGGAGTAGGGTTGAGAGGCCAGAGTTCTGGTGCTCCTGTGGGCCCTTAAATTGGATGGAGCTCCTCGCCGCAGATCCCAATGGCTCATTCGGTAATCAGCCACTGTTTGTAAGCTTCATTTAGGTAGATGCTAGCTCTTCTTTTGGAGGCTTAGGATGGGACTGAAGTTAGCCTGGCTCAGGTAGAGAGGCCTCTTTCATCCTTAAGATTGATGTTTTGTCCTCAAAGAGGTTGTAAGTAATAGTGTAATTTAATTTGGTTTAATTAAACCACTGCAACTTTCGTGGTGAATTCTTTAATAGCAATTTAAAACTGCTTATATCCATTTAGCCAGCACCACATTTGTAAGTCAAAGTTAGATCAATATGGCAGGTTTAAACTGATATGAAAGAGTCATCACAAGAAGTTGCACTGGTCTAATTATATTGCTATAAAATTAGTCATTTGTATTGTTAAAATTTTGTGTGTAGACCAGATTTGGGTTTAGCCTGGAAGTTTGGCAGTGGGATACTTTAAGGTGTGGGGTATCTCTTTAGTCTCAACAAATCTTATTCAAACTTACTTATATTTATTTTCACTGTATTGTAATGCTCTTGTATCTTTTTATGTTCCTTTCTCTTTTGCAATATCCAAGGCTGTGTCTAGACTACACCTCTCTGTCGACAGAGAGATGTAGACTAGACATGTAGAAATTGCTAATGAAGCAGGGATTTAAATATCCCATGCTTCATTAGCATAAACATGGCCACCGCTTTTTTTTGAAACTGAGTTTAAAAAACCCCCCCCCCCCCCCGGCAATCTAGATGGGGATCTGTCGAAAAATAAACCCTCTTTCGAAAGATCCTGTAAACCTCATTATTGAGGAATACAGGATCTTTCATAAAAGGGTTTATTTTTTGACAGATCCCCATCTAGACTGCCATTTTTTCCAAAAAAGTTCCGTTTTGAAAAAAAGCGGCGGCCATGTTTATGCTAATGAAGCGTGGGATATTTAAATCCCTGCTTCATGAGCAATTTCGACGTGCCTAATCTACATCTCTCTGTCGACAAAGAGGTGTAGTCTAGATGTACCCCAGGTCTACAACTCAGTTTCCATATATTACATCTATGTATGATAAATCCTACCATTGTTATCATCCAGATGCAGTGTAATGGCTGAGATTCTATATGCTCTGAACTCAGAACATTTAAGATCAGAACTTAATTACAACTTATTACTCTTGTGCATATTACTTTTACCTGTGTAGTCCTGAGAATATTTCTATCATAATTAAAAATAGAAAGCTTACTCTTCCCTCTGCTTTTTTGTTTGTTTATTAGGGTAGTCTACACAAACCAGAAATTAAACTTGAATCGTTAAAGGAGGATATTAAGGAATTTCTGAAGACCTCAGGTTTGTAATAATTCATTCAATTCAGTTGGTGAATCTGTAAAAGTATAAACATTCTGTGAATAAATATAGATCTAATGTTCTGTAATTCCAGATTAGAATGTACTAGGGATATTAAAATGCCGTTATTTTACTAATTGAGTTGTCGATAGGGGAACGCAGCCGGCTCAATCCCAGCTCGCATGGGACTGAACCCCATTGCAGCTCTGCAATTTAAAACGTAGTAGGAGCCCAGCATCCTGCCCCTCGGCTCCTACTGTGTTTTAAATTGCAGAGCCACAGTGGGGTTTGGTCCCGGTGTGAGCTGGGACTTAGCTAGGGTGCCTGCTCAGCCAGCAGCAGTCCCTGTCTGTGGTGGCTGACTGGGAACAGGGGCTGCTGCTGGAGCAGCCTCCCCTGTCTCACCCCCACCCCATGCTGCTGCTTCTACAGCAGCAAAGGGGCAGGCAAGCGGCATTGCAGAGACAGTGCTGGGGAGAACTGGCTTTTAAGCCAGTTCTCCCCAGCACCGGCTCCTGCTCCCCACCCTCTTGCTGCCTCTAATTTGGAGGCAGTAAAGGGACGGGGGAAATGAGAGTAGCCCAGAACAGATCATTGTGGTAGCCTACTTGAGACCTCCTTCCAATCTGGTATAATTCCATTAATAGCTACTCTTGTTGCAGTCGTTTAACCAATTAGTGGTAGTTCCAGTGACCATGCATGGGATGGTGTCCAAAGCCTTGCTGAAGTCCATATTATGGACTATGTCCAGATTTGGACTAGTAGATTATGTCCACCACATTCCTCCTGTCCCCCAAACTGGTTACTGTGTCAAAGCAGGAAATTAAGCTATTTTGCCCTGATTTGTTCTGAGTAAATACATGCTGGCTCCTAATGATCATCTCATCCTTCAGTGCAAGATCAGGTTGACTAGTCTATAGTTTCCTGGCTTCTCCTTTTTCCCCCTTTTAAAAGATAGACACTGTTAGCCCTTTTCCAGTCTTCTGGGACCTTATTTCCAGTGTGTAACAGGGCATGCTTGCCCTGCACTGGTACTGTGAGGATTTATTATACTCTCTAGGCTCAGGAGACCAGGCCTCTTCAGCCCTACTGGGCATACTCTAGCTGGAGACCAGGTGTAAAAGGAAACAGCTCAGCTCATTTAGGGCTAACTGCTGAAAAGGGAGAGGACACACTGCAAGTTCCAGCCTGGGAGCTGTGGAAGTGCCAGTCATTGGAAACAAGAGATGCTGAGCCTCCAGAGGGTGCCCAAGGAGTGACTGAGGTGGACTACTTATTGAGTTGAGTGAAGTTGGCGTGTTTCAGGGAGATTCCCTTCTGGGAATACTGGCTAATGACAGTACCCTGAGCTGGGACTAGGTCAAAGGTGGGCAATAATTTTTGGTGAGGGTCCACTCCAAGATTTTGGAAAGTGGTCGAGGGCCTCACTTTTCTGTGGAGGAGATGTGGAGTCTAAGATGGAGGTTGGGTGCAAAGGATGCATGGGGTAAGGGGCTGGAGTACAGGAGATGGTGTAAAGTCTGAGAGGGAGTTTGGGTGAAGGAGGGGGGTTGTGACCTGGGTCAGGGGGTTGGGGTGAAGGGTAAGGGAGGTTCTGGCCTGGAGAATGGGCTCTAGGAGGAGGTGCAAAGTCTGGGAGGGAATTGTGACTCGGGAGAATGGGAAAAGGGGGTGCAGACTGCAGAGGGTTTGGGTGGTGATCTGGGGCAGGGGAATGGGGTGCAGGGTTTGGGAGGGTGTTTGGGTGTAAGAGAGGATTCTGGCCTGCGGGAGATGAGTACCAGGGGTTACAGGGTCTGGGAGGGAGTTGTGACCTGGGGCAGGGGAGTGCAGAGGGTTTGGATGGTGACCAGGGGGAGGGAGTTAGCATGTAGGAGAGGGTGGGGTGCCAAAGGTAAGCTCTGGCTGGGAGGCGCTTACCTAAGCAGCTCCCGGCCAGTAGTCCTGCAGCACTCCCAAGGCAGGCTGGGCTCCCTGCCTGTTGCAGCCCCAGGTCGTTTGAAAATGCAGCCAATCGGAGCTGAGGATTGGGCTGGGGGATGGGGAGATTACATGAAGGCTCCCCCTCCATGCAGAGCAGAGAGCTCATGGGCTGCGCTTTAAACCGCAGCAGTTGTGTGCCTGAGGGTCCTGGCAGGGTGGTCCGCGGGCTGGATCTGGTGGCTTGGCAGGCCATATTTTGCTCAGGCCTGAACTAGGTCAATCAGGGAGGATCCATATTCCTCTACCTGGCTAACACAGACACAGAGGTGGTGGTCCGCTCCCCTGACCAGCTGCCAGACCAAACAGTCCTACTGAAGAGTGTCATTATACTGAATTAGGCCATTGGGTCACACAGATCTGAAAGTTGACAGTAAGATTGGTTCTGGCCATTGGGCCACAAAACCCTGCTGAACAGGGCAGCCCTACCAACTCTAGCCTTTAGGCCGCAGACACTATGGATATTAGGGATGTGAAAGGTTAACCAGTTAATTGGTAGGGCCTGAAGCAGTTCCCTGCCTGCTGTGGGTAGGGGGCTGCATCAGTCCCAAAGGGCCTGATGCAGACAGTGGTGCTCCAGCCCAGCCAGAGCAGCCCCTGTCTGAGCTGGGCCTGGGCGCGGCATAGGCAGAGGTTGCTCCAGCTGTCCAGAGCAGCCCATGTCTGTACTGAGCCTGTACCTCTTCCCCTGCCCACTCCCCTGTCAATCTGTTACCTGGTTAAACATTATGTTTAACTGGTTAACCAGTTAAACAAGATTTTACATCCTTAATGGCAATGGGCAGTTATCCTGACTCTGGTCATTGGGCCACATTAGCCCTGAGAGAGGGCAGGCCTACTGACTCTTGCCACTAGGTCAGATGGCCTTGCTGTGCCAGGTAGCCACACTGACTCTTCCCACTAGGCCATAAATCCTGGCTAAACTGGGTAATTATATTGGCATTGGCTCCCACAGCCTTGTTGGAAGGGGCTGTTTCCCTGACTTTGGCCATCAGACCATGCAACCCTGATCAAAAGTGTGGCCATGTTCACATTTGTCACTAGGCCATGCTACCCCAAGACAAGGGGTGATTACAAAGACGTGGCTGTAGGGAAGTAATTGCTCTTACCCCACCCCAAGAATGGATGGGGCTCTGAGATGTCTTCAGCTAATTGTTCAGCATCTGGGGTGAATAGCATCAGGCCTCATTCACATTAATTCAGATTAGTCAGAAGATCTCTGATGTGTTCTTGACTTATTCCGACCTAGATTCCTTCCCCTTTGTCTATGATAACTTTGCTAGTGTCCAGTCACTTGTTACTTTGTTGTGTGAAGACTAAAGCAAATTAGGCAATGAGCAGCTCTGCTTTCCTATCATCTTCCCATACCTGCTCACCTTCTCCACTGAGCAGTGGACTCGCACCATCCTTGTTTTTATTTTTTTTTGACATATTTGAATACCCCCTTCTTGTTTCCGACATTTCTCATCAGGTGTAACTCAGTCTTTGCCTTGGTTTTCCTGATTTTTTTTTTTTTTTTTTTGCCTTGCTGTTCTCATGTATACTTCCTTGGTGACAAATCCCTTCTTCTACTTCTTGTTGGTTTATAGACAATGTGTGGTTTCTTGTCCAGCCACATTCGCTTCTTTTTTTTTTCCTCTGCGTCAGAGTAGCTTGATACTGAGCCTCTAGTATTACATGTTTTAGAAACCACCAGACCATTCAACTCCTTTTTTTTTTTCCTAATTGGTCTTTCCATGATACCTTCCTTGCTATTTTTCTGAGCTGTTCAAAATCTGCCTTTTTGAATTCCGGTGTCCTAGTTTTGCTGTTCTCATGTCCTCTTTTGGTCAACACCATATCCAAAATGGATGACCATCTATTTGTTATGCTAACAACATAAATTCTTTTAGCCTGAAGAATACAATAATCAGTATATTACAACATATTATTTGTTTCTCTAAAGTTGAATTTAAAATGTATATGATCTTATGTGTGAATAAGTGTGATATATATCTGAAGACTATATTGTAATGTTTTGAACCAGGGACAGAGATAAGGGAATACATGCAACCTTTAACTTTGACCTTCTGTGTTTTAGTCTTCTGTTAGTGTAGTTATTTCCTCCTGTGTCTTTAAGAAGAACCTGAAAGAGAGAGAGAAAACTTAGGTAGATGTGAAAATTTGACTTGAAGACAATAAACTGTAGTAAATCTGAAAAATTGCCTTGAGTCATGCTTCAGATATTTAAAGGTTTACTTGTTTATAAGGTGATTAACATCTTCTATTTTTTAATGTAAACAGGATGGGAAAAGAAGCTTCAGAATGCTGTTTATAGTGAACTCAGTGTGTGAGTTTATTATATATCCTTATGTACATTTATACATGTGTGCCTTATATTTTTGTATTATTTTGCAAGACCATTATGTATATGTCTCGCTGGGTGTGTGTGTGTGTGTCTCATCTTCCTTTTTTTTTAAAGTGAAGCACAAATAGAAGTTTAGAAAGTACATATAAAATAAAATCATAGTGTACATTCTAGAATCTAGATTTAATTAACAATGTATTCTCATGTTTTGTAGAATATCTCTTATCCCAGATCCTTGCAGTGCTTTACTGTCAAGTTGTGACCCTTCTTTCATGAGACACCAGCATGCTGTCAATTTCCCTCCCATGGTGAGGGTTTAAGTTTGTTGCTTTGCACTTCAAGTTATACCAGAACAATCCTTTATCTCTATTCATAGACAAGACACCCACCCTGCTGTTTGTTCCTCTAGATTTCATCTCATCTAGGTTTTATAATCTTTTCTTGCATTGGTGGTGTAGTATACAAATAAGCATACGTTGGGAGCCATACAATACATTAATTCTCAGATAAGGAGATAGATGTCTGTTACTTTCTGCCTGAAAGGAAAACTTTGAAGGTATGTCAACTTCTGGGTATTTGTCTGTGAGTGAGGTGCCAGGGGAGCCAACTGAAGTTACTCAATTAGAGCTAACCCCCAAAGAATGGGGAAGCCACTCTCCAAAGCTGGAGGTTATTTCAATACTTAGATTTACCAAACCAGCACAAAACAGCTTCTGTATTATTACATCAGTTACCTAGAAACCAACAAAACATTTCCCAATTCTTTTTATTCCACGAACCGGCAAACTCATTCTCTAATTTTTGGCAGGCCAGTGTAATTTTATTTTTGTATTTGCATATTCATCTACCTCCAACCCCAGAACCCTTTGACCTAAGGATGTTAAGTATCAACTAATTGACTAATCGAATAGTTGATGCATTTTGAGTCAACTGTTCGGTTAGTCAGTAGGGCATCTCCGCCTTTGAAGCGTAGCTGATCCTGGGCTCCATGCCTAACGCCAGGTTCCCCACAGCGTTTCAAATCGGCAGTGCCGCGCACAGCCTGGGGTCAGTGGGGGAGTCCCCAGCTGATCCTGGGCTCCACATGGCTCTTTGAAATGCTGCGAGGAGCCCGACGCCGGGCTGCACGCGGTGTTTCAAAGTGGCAGTGCTGCATGGATCCCGGGGTCTGCCCCCAGGCTTCAAATGGAGCTGCCTCTTTAAAGTACCCTCTCCTCTTTCACCCCCACTTGTCGCCTCTATTTGATAGAGGCAGCAAGGGCGGGGGCAGGGGGGAGTGACTAGTCTACTATCCTGTCAACTATCTGATAAGCATTTGCTTATTGGATAGTCAACTAGTTTTTCACATCCCTACTCTGACCCTGTCCAGTCCTGGTACTCTGTTTCTGTATTATTAAACCTACCAAACCCATCATATGATATCCCCTATATCCCACTAACCCCATTACCTCACAAGTCTGTCTTGCCAAGCCTATCACCCCAGTGCCCACTGTCTCTTGCTTCCCAGCACACCCTGTTGCCAACTTCCTTTTGTCCTCTACCTCTGTCTTGCCTGGAGCCTGTTCTGCATCCACTGTCACTACCAACCTTGGCGGGCCATCCCCCAGTGACCCCTGACTTAAATTGACAACTTTCCATTTCCCCGGTTCCTGCCCCGCCACTCCCAGTGCTCCCTGATCCTGCTCCATTAGCTCCAGTGCCCCTTGCTCCACAAACTCCATGACTGCCTGTTGAACCAAACCCTGATCCTACCCCACTGACCGTGCAACTACTTATTCCACAAGCTCTGAGGGGCTGGGGTTCACCCCGGCCCCGAGAGCCACCACGAACAGCTGGTTTCAGCTCTGGCAGCCTCTGTGGCCCGGCCCTGGTTCGAGGGCCAGCAGTTGGAATGGTTGCTCTAAAGCAACCCAGCCTTCGGCCTTCACCCAGACATCCAAGTCAAATATGACAAGGATTACTGAAAATCTTGTTCATCATATAAAAAAGTTCTACCAATCCCAAAATATCAGACACATTACCTCCAAGGTTAATGACTGTTTCAGATGTTACCCCAAATGTACGCTCATAGCCAATTTTTATGACAAAACTAAGATTTGTTAAAAAAGGAAAAGAGATAGTATTGGTTAAAAAAGATCAGCACACATACAGGCATGAATACAGTTCTGAGATCAGATTCATAGTAGAGATGTTCAACTTTGTAGTTTAAAAGTTTTCTTGCAGAATTAATCCATAAATTATAGTCCAATGTCCATATTCAGGGTGTATCCTAGGGGGTTTGGAGTCCTCAATCTTGTGACTCAAACTTCTCCTGATGAAGCTTAAGCAGGTCTGAGATTAAATGGATCAGGTCCCAGGTGCCTTTATTTAGTCCCATGCTTCTCTTCACAGGTCAGTGTCTTTAGGAGAAATATGTGCAATCCTTAAGTCTTCCAGATAGACCTATTTCCCAGGCATCATTGGTAGTTTAGCTAGTTAAACATAAGACAGTTGCCTGTCACTCACAGATGATTTGCTATGCATTTCAAAGAGAGATGAATACAGTATAGACAGGAGTCATTTGATTACACTGTCAACCTCCAACAATATACAGGCGAACAAACAAGCACAAACATCTACCAAAATGTCCTTTAATGCTGAATCTGGGTTATTCCTTTATTGGCCATGAGTCACACTTAAGAGCACAATTTTAGGTACTTATTCTTTACATACATTTTGCAATTATTATGACCGCCAGTGGGTATATGGCTCTCAGTAGAGATGTCACATGCTACCCTTTGGTGAACAATCATGCATGTCTTTAATCCAGATAATCTCTGTAAAACACTGTTTATTTTATGTGTCCTCTGTCAGTTGTAATTAAGAGGTCCCAGGGTTACTTTCAGTCACTAAATTTTCTACCATGTAAAGCACGTATTTCACTAGACCCCCTACATTTTTATCTTTTATTTCTTTGCTTTTTTATGTGATGTTCCATCTTTAAGTTTATATTATCATCTACGAAATTATTATTCATTGTCTTATCCAAAAGGCAGAAATTATTGTTTGGTTTTATGAACATTTCAACTATGCCAGAAATTTACAGGACCCTTTGCCATTTCTTTTCTAAATAAGAGTGTGAATATCTATAATGCAAAGATAGGAAGTGGAGTTTCACTTATTGGTACTGATTTTTTTTTTTTTTATGGTTAGAGGTTTATTATGGGCTAGAATTATTACTGCATATATTGTACTGCTTGTAGAAATAATTATAGAGATGAGAAAATTTGTTCAAAGATTACTCTGAAGAGCTGAATATATCACTGTATTTAATAATAATTTGAGCATTCAAAACATAATTTTGTTTTTCTTAAGGTTCCCTTCACCCTGTCATCCAGCAGCACCTCCTGAGCACATCAAGGAGCCCTTGGTATACATGAGGAAAGCACAGGTTGGTTTCCATCAATCTTCCTGTTGTTTTCTACTAGAACATTTTAAGTTTATGCTTTATGTCTACTGTACATTTTTAAATGTTAAAAAATTTTAAACAATTATAACTTATTTGCTATAAAAATGTATGCACATTGTATTTCATGGCAGCATCCATAGATGAAATAGAATACAGTCAAAGTAGGGAACAGTGGTCAATAGATGAGTGTAATATTATGGAGACGTGGAAAAATAAAATGGTTTAGAGAATAGAATGTTTGTATCATTAGTCATAAATGAAATGACAAATACCTCCTAAGCTTTTTTTTTTTTCCTAATTAAGTGAGATTTTGAAGAGAGTCAGAAAATGAAATAGACTCTTTCTCCATCTGCACCTATCCCAGGTGATGGTATTTCCAGAAAAGACAAATTTATTATTCATTATAGAGAAAAGTGAAGGAATGATGAAAGAAGTGGGCACAAATCTAGGGCTGGAGGGGCTAAGTAAACACATAGGAGATGTAGAGAAAATTAGGTTTGGGTAGCCAAAGCAAAAGAGGATCTTGAACACAGAGAGAGAATATTTGACTTTCCTTGTTTGATATATTCATGGTGTTTTACCATTAAATTTCCACATTAAAGACTATGCAAAGACAACCACCGTCCTTCCAAATCACAGGCCTTCAGAGATAAGGATGCCAGAGTGTGCTTAATTCACTCCGTATTAAAATATATTGTAGTTGTTCACAAGTCGTTATTCATTCTAGTGATTATTCCAGTGTATCTTAATTGGATGTTTTGTATTTTAGATTGTTAGTTCTTTGGGGGGCAGAGACTGTGTATTGTATAATACATAGCATGCTGCCAGTACTTAACAAATAATTATTGAGCTGTCTCATCCATTTACTTTGTTGAAAATAATAGGTTTTTTTCCTGGTATGGACTAAATATTGTAAGGTAGGCAAATGTGTATACGGTGTGTATGCCGATGGGGTCACTGATGTAGTTACTGTTATGAAAGCATATAACAAATATTAGTATTTAACATATCTCTATTCTGCTTATGAAATGGCAGCTTCTCTTCTAGAATGAGTATGCATGGGAAAAGTCCTATGTTGACTCTTTTCGTGTAGACACCAGTGCCGGGAACATCTTTCCTGAATTAATCTTTCAAATTCTTCCTAAAAATACATTTCTTCAACAAGAACACTGGCCCTTTAAGAGGGAGCAAAGCCACAGCCACTACACCTGTGACTTGTCAGCTACTTCCTCATTGGCTTATAAGAGAAGATACCTGGGCCATGTAACTGAGGGCCTGAAGACAGAGACTAAATCAGTCAGGAAAAGGAGGAGCAGATGAGAATTAACTGGTTAAGTGAGGAGAGGGCAAGGAGATCTACCTGGGAGTCAGGGAACCGGAGAAGGTCTCTTGGGAGAGCTGCAGTGAGAAAACTCTCTGCAGAACCTCCCTGGAAGAATAGAGGAAGAATTTGGCAGGGGGATATGCCTGCTGATCTTCCTGAGCCAGAGAGCCACGGCCGTTGAAGGCTAAAGGCTTGTCTCCCAATTCATGTGGGATTGATGCTTCTGTGATCGATCCACTGGCGATGGATTTATTGCATCTGCTTGTATGTGTGAAAACTTCTGAGAGCTCTCCCATCAACTCCAGCACTCTACCAGAATGAGAAGAGTAGGTGGAGTTGTTGGGAGAGCATCAGCTACTGACCTTACTGCATGGAAGACACCATGGTAAGTAGGCTAAGAATGTTGACTTCAACTACACGATTTGCATAGCTAAAGTTGGGTATCTTAGACTGACAAGTAGACAGGGTGGGAGGAGAAGGGGGAGACTGGGGACAGGGCATCGTGTAGACTAGGTCTAAGATAAGCAGAAGGAGGTGCCTGTTGGCTTCAGCTCAGAAAGCCAAAGTCAGAGAGGATTGAAGGCTGGAAGTGATGTATGGTGAAAGATTCTGGAGATAGTTTGGAGAGCTGGAGCATGCTGACAGACGGGGCTGTCCCTACAGCGGGTATGGGGCCCAGTGCAACCTCCCAACCACAGGCCCTGCCCCTGTCCTGTCTCTGCTCCATTCCCTTTCCACCCCTGCTTTGCCCCCTTGCCCAAAGCTCCCTCCCCTGAGAGACGAGAGCCGGAGGGACTATTGGAGGGGCCTGGTGGGGGTGGCCCCGAATGCTACCCCACACCAGGCCTCCTGGTAATCTTTTAGGCTGCCCAGAGCCCATGCATAGGATGGGTGAGGCAGCTGCTGTGGGTCCTCCCCCTGCCCCCCCCCCCCCGCCAAAGTGCGGGGCCTGGAGTGGCCACCCTGAACCGTCCTATGGATGGGACAGCTCTTCTGACAGATGATGGAGCTGTACTGAGTTCATTGTATACACTCTTTGTACTATGTTGGTGAATTATGGACTTTAATTGTGGGACGTCTGTTATAATTTCTCTGTGCAGAATGTTTGTAATAATTTAACCCCACAAGAATATATACATATTCAGAAGAATTATTTGGATGATTTTTGTGGACTCTGAAAGGGCAATCAAAGCTGGTACACTTGTTGTGCTTCTACCCGCTGCTGAAGTTGGCTTCAGGCAAGTAGCACCTTAATCCTTTTAAGGAAAAGGATTAATAGGAGGTGACAATAATAAAATAGAAGCAAACAGCAAATCATGGAATCAGCAATACACATGCTACTGTCACTGCTTATCTTTTAAAAAAACAAACAAACAAACAAACAACCTCATCTCCTCTACTACCTCTCATTGTAATGTAGTTCATTTAGGGCCCAATTCTACAATGAGTGAAATATCTCTAGGGTTGATTCAAAGCCCACAGATGTCAATGGGAATCTTTTCGTTGACTTAAATGGGTTTTGGATCAGGTCTTTTGTGAGTTGTTCAATGTCTTTAACTTCCATTGACTTAAATTGTAGAGCGCTTTGCAGGGTGTTAATTGTTTTGTACCTAATTCTGTAAAGATTTATGTACTCAGTGGGTCTGTTTATGTGTGGAAAAGTTAAGTACTGTACATGCATTTGCAGAATCAGCCTTAAACTGTAAGATCTGAAGGTTAGGCACCTTGCTTCTCTATTTACATGCAAAGGGCCTGATGTATATTTTGAACTGTTTAAATAACTGATATGCCCATTGAAAAGGACATAGGTCTGTTTGGCCCAGAGATATTAAATAAATAAATAGAGGATATTAAATAAATTTGTTGTTTAAAACAAATTAAATGAAGCTTTTATCGAATTGACTATAACTAGTAATGTTTCAATGATTTTAGAAACTACTACTAATAAAGAATGTCAGTGGACCGTTCTTAAAAACCAAACACTTTTACCTAGTATTTTTGTAAGCTAGTCAAATTGACTAAAAAAAAAAAAATCCATATCAACAACACGGGTACTAATTAGTCTATTTTTCATTATTCGTGATGATATAAAACACAAGTGATTTTTAAAATGGTTCTTGTAATCTAGATGATTTTTTAAAAAATATAATGTTCAGCTTTATTGTCTAATGTGACACGACAGCTAAGGTACAAAGGGGTGTTTTCGTACAGTAACTAAGGCTTCTCATTCGAAAAATTCTGCTTTTCACATGTATCTTATTTGATTTTTTTTTTCCTGTATAAATGCATTAAGACATGAGCAGGAAGGGTAGAGTGGATACTAGTCCAATAGGTCATATTGGAGGTACAATGTCCATGCCAAATTGGGTTAAGAATGTGAGTGAGGCCAAACAGCAAAAATTTAAGATGTTTGTACACCAATGCGAGGAGCCTATGTAACAAAATGGAGGAACTAGAGCTACTGGTCCAGAAAGTGAAACCAGATATTATAGGAATTACAGAAACATGGTGGAATACTAGGCATGACTGGAGTACAGGTATTGAAGGGTATGTGCTGTTTAGGAAAGACAGAAATAAAGGTAAAAGTGGTGGAGTAGCATTGTATATTAATGATGAGGTAGATTGTAAAGAAATAAGAAGTGATGGAATGGAGAAGACCAAGTCTGTCTGGGCAAAAATCACATTGGGGAAGAAAACTATGAGATCCTCCCCAGGGATAGTGCTTGGGGTGTGCTACAGACCACTGGGATCTAATTTGGATATGGATCAAGACCTCTTTAATGTTTTAAATGAAGTAAATACTAATGGAAACTGTGTAATCATGGGAGACTTCAGCTTTCCAGATACAGGTTGGAGAACAAGTGCTAGTAATAATAATAGGGCTCAGATTTTCCTAGATGCGATAGCTGATGAATTCCTTCATCAAGTAGTTGCTGAACCAACAAGGGGAGAAGCCATTTTAGATTTGGTTTTGGTGAGTAGCGAGGACCTCATAGAAGAAATGGTTGTAGGGGACAACCTTGGCTCGAGCATTCATGAGCTAATTCAGTTCAAACTAAATGGAAGGCTAAATAAAAATAAATCTGAGACTAGGGTTTTTGATTTCAAAAGGGCTAACTTTAATAAATTAAGGAAATTAGTTAGGGAAGTGGATTGGACTAATGAATTTATGGATCTAAAGGCGGAGGAGGCCTGGGATTATTTTAAGTTACAATTGCAGAAGCTATCAGAAGCCTGTATCCCAAGAAAGGGGAAAAAATGTATAGGCAGGTGTTTTAGACCAAGCTGGATGAGCAAGCATCTCAGAGAGGTGATTAAGAAAGAGCAGAAAGCATATAAGGAGTGGAAGATGGGAGGGACCGGCAAAGAAAGCTACCTTATTGAGGTTCAAGCATGTAGGGACAAAGTGAGAAAGGCGAAAAGTCATGTAGAGTTGGACCTTGCAAAGGGAATTAAAACCAATAGTAAAAGGTTTTATAGCCATATAAATAGGAAAAAACCAAAAATCGAAGAAGTGAGATCGCTAATCACTGAGGATGGAGTGGAGGTTAAGGATAATCTAGGCATGGCCCAATATTTAAACAAATACTTTGCTTCAGTCTTTAATGAGGCTAATGAAGAGCTTAGGGATAATGGCAACATAAAAAATGGGAATAAGGATATGAAGATAGATATTACCATATCCGAGGTAAAAGCCAAACCTGAACAGCTTAATGGGAGTAAATCGGGGGGCCCAGATAATCTTCATCCAAGAATATTAAAGGAACTGGCACATGAAATTACAAGTCCATTAGCAAAAATTTTTAATGAATCTCTAAACTCAGGGGTTGTACCATTTGACTGGAGAATTGCTAATATAGTTCCTATTTTTAAGAAAGGGGAAAAAAAAAGTGACCTGGGTAACTACAGGCCTGTTAGTTTAACATCTGTAGTATGCAAGGTCTTGGAAAAAATTTTGAAGGAGAAAGTAGTTAGGGACATTGAGGTTAATGGCAATTGGGACAAATTACAACATGGTTTTACAAAAGGTAGATCGTGCCAAACCAACCTGATCTCCTTCTTTAAGAAAGTAACAGATTTGTTAGAAAAGGAAATGCAGTGGATCTAATCTACCTCAATTTCAGTAAGGCATTTGATACAGTACCTCATGGGGAATTATTGGTTAAATTGGAAAAGATGGGTATCAATATGAAAATTGAGAGGTGGATAAGCAACTGGTTAAAGGGGAGACTTCAGCGGGTCGTACTGAAAGGTGAACTGTCAGGTTGGAGGGAGGTTACTAGCGGAGTTCCTCAGGGATCAGTTTTGGGACCAATCTTATTTATTCTTTTTATTACTGACCTCGGCACCAATAGTGGGAGTGTGCTAATAAAGTTTGCGGATGACACAAAGTTGGGAGGTATTGCCAATTCAGTAAAGGATCGGGATATCATACAGGAAGATCTGGATGATCTTGTAAATTGGAGTAATAGTAATAGGATGAAATTTAATAGTAAGAAGTGTAAGGTTATGCACTTAGGGATTAATAACAGGATTTTTAGTTATAAGCTGGGGACACATCAGTTGTAAATGACGGAAGAAGAGAAGGACCTCGGACTCCTGTTTGATCACAGGATGACTATGAGACGCCAATGTGACATGGCCGTGAAAAAGGCTAATACGGTCTTGGGATGCATTAGGTGAGGTATTTCCAGTCGAGATAAGGAGGTGTTAGTGCCGTTATACAAGGCATTGGTGAGACTTCATTTGGAATACTGTGTGCAGTTCTGGTCTCCCATGTTTAAGAAGGATAAATTCAAACTGGAACAGGTACAAAGAAGGGCCACTAGGATGATTCAAAGAATGGAAAATCTGTCTTATGAAAGGCGACTCAAGGAGTTTGGCTTGTTTACCTTAACCAAAAGAAGGCTGAGGGGAGACATGATTGCTCTCTTTAAATATATTAGAGGGATAAATACCAGGGATGGAGAGGAATTATTTAAGCTCAATATCAATGTGGACACAAGAACAAATGGATATAAACTGGCTATCAGGAAGTTTAGACTCGAAATTAGACGAAGGTTTCTCACCATTAGAGGAGTGAAGTTCTGGAACAGCCTTCCAAGGGAAGTAGTGGCAGCAAAAGACCTGTCTGGCTTCAAGATTAAGCTAGTTGGGTTTATGAAGGGGATGGTTTGATGGGATAACATGATCTTGGCAACTAAGTGACCTTTCACTATCGGTGGTAAATAGGCCAATGGTGGGATGATAGGAGTTACTATAGAGAACTTTTTCCTGGGTGTCTGGCTGGTGAGTCTTGCCCACATGCTCAGGGTTCAACTGATCACCATAGTTGGGGTCGGGAAGGAATTTTCCTCCAGGGTAGATTGGTTGAGGCTCTGGAGGTTTTTCGCCTTCCTCTGTAGCATGGGGCATGGATCACTTGCTGGAGGATTCTCTGCATCTTGGGGTCTTCAAACCATCATTTGAGGACTTCAATAGGTGAGAGGATTATTGCAGGAGTGGGTGGGTGAGATTCTGTGGCCTGCATTGTGCGGGGGTCAGACTAGATGATCATAATGGTCCCTTCTGACCTTAAAGTCTATGAGATTTCTATGTTTGCTATTGGTCCAATTTTTTTTTAAATTAGGACCCTAGTAAATATAGTTCTATTTCAAAGCTAATATGCTCATCTCTAGAAAGAAGAGCCTGTTTGATTTAAAGCATCTTAGTGTCAGTATTGCAAAGAGTCTGAGAACTTAAGGAAAAATTCAGTAATTATGATTATCTCAAAATGTTTCCGGTACAGACATTAATAAAAATCAAATCCTTCTCTGATACAGAGACAGCAGTGTGGAGTCCGAGCTCCCCATGAACAGAAGCTGCTCCAACTCCCACTGAGCAGCCTGGGCCTGCTGCAGGCAGAGGCTGCTTCACTCCATCTTCCCGGGTCCCTCTTGCCCCTGATAGAGGCAGGTGTGTGTGTGGGGGGGGGGGGGCGGGCGGGCAGGAAATGTGACTGGTTGACAAGATTAACTGATGAGCCAAGGCTTATCGTTAATCATACCCGTTGACATCCCTGCTTCATATCAATGTCATTTTCTGGCCCTTGTAAAATAGGCTGACTTTTATACATTGTACTTTTTGAGAGATGAGGAAATTGAAAGAAAACAACTTGCCAATAAAGGTATGCATACTAAAGCCAGGTCTACAGAACACATTTGTGTTAGTACACCTACGTCGCTGAAGGGAGTGAAAAATCCATGCCCCTGAGCAACATAGTTACACCAACCTAACTGTCCGTGTAGACAGCATTATGTTGACTGGAGAGCTCCCTTCGGTGTAGTAGCATCTTCACTAAAGTGCTACAGCGGCACAGCTGTATCACTGAGGCATTGAACGTGAAGTGAGGTCCTTAATAGAAAGAAAGTGTGATGTTCATGATTTCTTGGAGATTTCTATTTGTAGTATTCTTAGGCTGTAAAACAACAACATAGCAAAAGTGCACATCCTTATATTCACTTAATAGTGTCTTTTCCATAATTATGTTTGTGTTATTTGGCTGGAAACTTCTTGTCCGTGGGACGGAAGTAAAATATTGACTGGAATACTTTGTACATGTTCTTTTAGTGATTATTTTCCATGTGCAGTAGAAGTCATTTAAAAATCAGATTCAGTATTTATGAAATATTGATAATTGAAACAGATCCAGTATTTCCTAAAGTACAGTATTCTTCAGTTTGTTTATAGATTCTTCTTGCTGCTGATGAGCACTTCTTTTCTGGTTAGATCAAGTCTTTTGACCTACTTAAAATTATCTAGAATTACTTAGAATTTATAAATCCATGAGTCCAGGGTAAATGTTTTGTTTCTAAAATTACCTAGCAGTAATTGCTAAATCCTTGCTAATGTAGTCTAAACTTTTGGCATCTGTCTGACACAGGTTGCTTTTTAGTAGAACATTCTTAAGTTTGTTACATTGATTTTTCTCGTTTATGATGCCCAGCAGTTATTAACATGCTGAAAAGTCTGCCCCTTTCCTCTTACTTCATTGTGAATTGACTCTGTTGGATTCAGCTTTTTGCTCTTTTATTACAATATATTTGTATCATCTTTTACTTGCCCAACATAAAGATGTTAGTGAGTAGTCAACTACCGATAAACATAAGCTTATAGTCTCCTGGAGTATTGACTGCTTCCTCTCCCCTCCCCTCCCCCCCTCCCCCCCCCCCCCCCGCTTCCTGCCTCTATGAAAGGTAGCAAGGGGAGGGAAACAGGAGCTGGTGCTGGGCGGAGCCAACTTAAAAGCTGTCCGTCCCCCCCCTCCCCGCCCCAAGCACCATCTCTGTGATGCTGCCTGCCCCCTCCTCTGCTACCTCTGAGAGGCAGTGCGGGGGGAAGGAGATAAGGGAGGCTCTAACTACTGGGGTCCCAGGGGGGAGCTGTCCCCCCCCCCCCCATGGACAGGGTCTGCTGCCACCAACCAGTCCCCTCTTTGTGGCAGCCTGAGCCATGGTTCTTTATTACATTGTCATATACAAATATGAGTTTTTCATTATTCAGTGAAAAACTAAAAGTAACCATGTACATTTTTGGCAGATGTCAGTGACTGTAGTCATTCTTTCTTAAAAGTTATTCATTGATTAGGCTGTGCTGTTCTTATAAATATAAATGAGGGTTGGGAAGGAAGTTCTACATTGATTAAAAATGTTCATGTGTTACAGGGAAGCTGGGAGAAGCGAATTCTGAAGAGTCTAAATAGCATGTGCACAGAACTCAATATCCCATTAGCACGAAAGGTACTGTGTTTATTAACTTACCTTTTTAAAAGTGAATATACAGCTTATACCACCTTCATATCTTTGGAAACTATGGTCCTCCTGATCCTGGGAAAACTTTATATATAAGTAGTTCCAATGATGTCAGCAATTGTCATATTAGGACCGAAATTCTTCTTGGTCAAACAGGAGAAATGATTGATTGTGTGACAGTGTCCTTACCAGTATGCCTCTATTTTACTGTGGAAGGACCACCTTGGGAATGAAGGTTGTTGATAAGTCTTTCTCTAGGCTGTTGCAATCATTGACCTCTGCTGGGAATACCCATGTTGGGGAGCCAATTGATACCACTGATTCAGACCACTGACTCGTTTCACATTGGTCACTAAACAACCAATAATTACATTGACATTCTTCCATTTCTGATTGGGACCAGAGTTGAACTTGGAGCCATGAAGTGAAAAGCTTACTATACCACTACCATCACTTCCTTTTCTCATATGTTTCTCATTGATGTCTTCATTAATTTACAGAGATTTGAAACATAAACAGAACAGAATTGGCATGTATTTATAATAGGTCTAATCTTCCCTGTTCTTTCCTAAAGCATGGTAGTTAGCAGAGCTGCTGTGGTTTATTGCACAAGGCAGAGGACCAAGCTCTGGGAAGGAACAGAGAAAGAAATGCAGGGAAATCTTAGACTCGTTTTGTGCAAATGAGCTGTACTCTTCAGGGCTTCTGGCATCTTGAAGAGAGAATTTGGTGGCAGTGCATGGCTGGGGCAGGGGAGTGGCCAGTGCGTCCTCAGATACATGGAACTGTAGCAGATACAGCGTGTCAAAACTACCCCATTCACAAGAACAGAGATTCCATTCTCTCTAGTGCATCCCTTACTTGGACTTGGTGCAGAACAGTGGTTCCCAACCTTTTCGAGTATTTGGACCCCTTTTCAATCTATTCAGACTTCACAGACCCTCCTCCCTAGGGAAGAAAAGTAAGGCGATGAGCCTGATCCTTACTTCTAAACTTTCCACAGAGCCCCTGCAGTACCGTCACGGACCACCAGTGTAGAAGAAAGAATTTGGCCTAAGGCTAATGTTAAAATGTAAAAGAGAAAAATAAAAGTGTAGGGTATGCTATGTTTTAAAAGACTTAATTTTCATCCATACTGGAGATCAGTGTATTTTAGATATTTAGATAATTAAGAGAATATTTCTTTTCTTATGACTTATAGAGACCGATAGGAGAACAAAAAGAACTTCTTAATAAATGGAATGAAATGGGAACTGATGAGCCAGGTATGTTAAATAAAATGTCTTTTGATATAACAGCAAGGCAAATGCATATTTATCTCCTTATTTATCAGCCATAGATTAAAGTAGTATCCATTGTAAAGACAAATAGTTCCTGTTTTTAGTTTGTTTTTTTTACTTAGTTTGCAGTACTTGATAATTCACTTGATTATTTATTTATTCAAAAATTATTGATTAGATTTTTAATCTACACCTGTAGTCTGTGGAAATATTCTTTTACTACTAACACTTATGGCAGGGGTTGGCTAGAGGCAGCTAGCAGGCTGATCTGGCCCGCCAAGCCACCAGATTCGGCCCGTGGCCCACTCGCCGCCACGCTTACTATAAAGCAGCTGCAGCCGCTTCAGATAGCAAGCTGCTAATTGCACTGCAGGGAGGAGAAAGCTTTGTGTGCTGTTCCCGCCCCCTAACAAAATCTCTAAGCTCCCACTGGCCAGTTTCCAGCCAATAGGAGCTGAAAAATTTTGCTGAAAGCCAGGGCAGTGAATGAAGCCTCCACAGTCCCTCTTTCCCTCCCTTCCTCACTCCCTATGCTAAAGCAGAGCCACGTGGAGTAGTTCCTCCCCCCACATACACAGGCAGGGAACCTGTGTTAGGTTTGTGCAAAGCTGCTGGCTGGGAGCCACCTAAGCGCGCACCTCCCAGACAGAGCCTGCCTTTGGCATCCTATCTCCTCTCTCCCCCAACTACCTTCCCCAGTCCACCACCCAAACCCTCTGTATCCCCTCTTTCCTCCAGGTCACAACTCTCTCCCAGACCCTGTACCCCCTCCTACATCCCTCCCTGAGGCCGGAATCCTTTCCTGTACCCATACCTTTCCCTGACCCTGCACCCCATTCCCCTGCCCCATGTCACCACCCAAACTCTCTATACTCTTTTCCCCCCTCCCAGATTATAACTCCCTCCCAGACCCTATACCCCCTCTGCACCCCTCCCTGAGGCCAGAATCCTCTCCTGCATCAATAACCCCTCCTGCATCCCAAGCCCCTGCCCCAGATCATAACCCCCTCCTTCACCCAAACTCTCTCTCGGACCCCACATTTTCTCCTGTACCCCAGCCCTCTATCCCAAGCTCCCTTCTACACCCCACCCTCCATCCCAGAACCCACACCCCCTCCACAAAAGTGCAGCCCTTGACCACTTACCAAAATCTTGGAGTGGCCCCCCGTTAAAAATTATTGCCCACCCTGACTGAAGGAATTTGAATAGGTAGCTTAAGATAGTAGTAATGAGAGCAGTACACTAATGGAAAGAAAAAACATCATGGTATTTACTTTTTGTGTTATTTAATTCTTAACAGTTTTTTCTTACCCACAAAGGCTTTGTCTACACTGCAGGGTTTTTGTGCAAGAAGCTTTTTGCGGAAGAGATTGTCCGCAAATCTTCTTGCGCAAAAGCACGTCCACACCTCAAAAGCGCATCACAAAAACAGAGCGTCCACACTGCACGGAGGCTCTTGCGCAAGAGAGCTCTGATGGCCATACTGTTAATGGCAATCAGAGCACCTGTGCTTTTTCTGATAGGATCTTTTTGCGTAAGAAACCCCTGCGAAGCATCCACAGATGCCTTTTTGTGCAAGAGTTGTAGCGCAAAAAGGAGTTGTTCCTCATGGGAGAGGAATAACTCTACCAGCAAAGGCACTCTGTCCTGTCGATTTACTATATTTTTTTTTTCTCAAAAAACGCGCTTGAGGTGTGGATGCTCCGCTGGTTTTTGCACAAAAACTTTGTTGTGTAGATATAGCCATAATGTACTTTTTCAACTGCTGAAAATGACATTGCTAATCAATATCTAGGAATTACGTTCTGAACACTTTCATAGCAAAGTGATCCCAGTTAGAATCAAACAGGACATGAAGCAAACTTTTAAACCCCAAACACTTGTATTTTCTTTCACTGTGAATAAGACCGGATACTGACTTGACAGTTTTCAAAGTCTGAACTGCAGTTTCATGGAGCATTAAGTTATAGATATACTGCTTAAGGCAGAAAAAATGAAGGGATAGTGTGTTTATACTTCACATTGGCTTTGACACTGTTTAAAGTTCTGTATTTTAAGACCATTCAAAGTATATCCTTTGTGCTTTCATTTTATTTTGAAGTTGGCAGAATAACAGGCATGTGTTTTTATATTGCATTTATTTTTTTTGTAATTCAGTGGTAATTAAACAGCAGTTTTATGAAATAGCTGATTATGGTTGTGCATGACATATACTGAAGTGAACTTTTAAAAATATAACTGTTCCTAAAATCTTATTTTAATAATGTATTATAGGAACATTTACATTGACAATTCAGTGAAGTTTTTTCCAATTCTGACACAAGATCTTTATAAAATTTTAATTTAAATCATTCTTTAAATCTTATTAATTTCAGATCTAAGTCTCTTTCGACCTGTTTATGCACCTAAAGATTTTCTGGAGGTAATTGCTAAAGAAATAGCCAACCACCCATTGATTTACATCTTTTATATTTAGCTTTGTAAAGTGAGGAATTGTGAATGGTAAGTCTTCAACAGATGGATAAGATATAAAAATTATCTTCTAAATAAGGAATACCGAATCAACACACAAATCACTGTCTATTATTTGCGTGTTGGTATATGTGTGTACATATAGGCCAAACTGGACTGTCTCTGCGACAAAGGATAAATGGACGCAAATCAAAGGTCAGAAATGATAAGACACATAAACCCGTAGAGAAACATTTTAACCTACCTGGTCTCCCGATCAGGGATTTAAAAGTAGCTATTCTTTTAAAAAGGAATTTCTCCACCCAATTACAGTGAGATACTTGAGAACTGGAATTTATCTACAAATTTGACTCTGTTATCCTGGTCTGGAATAAAGATATTAATTGGTTAACACATTACAAAGCCAATTTCCCCTGCCTTTAACATCTGCATTTCCATATTAAAAGCTATGAATGGGACATTCATCTCACTTAATTAGCTTCATTAACATGCGTCCTACAATTGACAGGTAGTACTTTTGCTGTTATATATATCTTGGATTCTGTTATTTCCATTCCGACTGAGCTGATGAAGTACATCTTTCCCATGAAAGCTCATGACACCGGTCGGACCTCCCTGGTCCAGCACACACAGGACCTGAGTGATCCCAAACCACAGAGTTTGCTGGACGAGTGGAGGTCAGGGCTCCCTACTCAGCTGTCAGCGCTGCTCCCAGCTGGGGCTGCATTCTCTGCTGCCTATTCTGCTACCTCTAGCTCCTTCAGTGTGCCAGGCCTGACTGGGCTGTGGCCCCACTGTGCCAGCCTTGGACAGGTGCTGGCCCATTGCCTCCAGCCCTGCACAGGGCTGCGCCCCTCCCCTCCCCACACACACTGCAGGCCCAGGCTGTGCAGCTAGTGGATTCCAGCCCTGGTCGGGTCTCTGCTCCCACTGCCAGCCCCGACCTGAAGCTGTACTTCTCACTGCACTAGCCCCATTCAGAACTTTGCTCCCCACTGCACCAGCAGGGGCTGCGCTCCTTGCCACCAGCCCTGGCCAGGGCTGTGCTCTCTACTGGACTGACTCCACTGGGGCTTGGCTCCCCACTGCCAGCCCAGCCCGGGTTGTGCTTCTGAACCTCAACAGACAGATTACGGATGTTGCCATACCAGAGAGTCCCAGATTCTGCAGAGTCAACCTGTCCTATGTATTTTTGTTAGTCTCTAAGAGTATGTCTACACTACAGAGTTATTTCGAAATATCTTATTTAGAAATAACGTGTCTACACACACAATGCATTTCGAAATAGCTTTTTGCTGTTTCGAAATAGCGTGTCCACACTGAGTGGATGCTGAATCACATTTAAGGCCGGCCAGAACCCGGTCCGGCAGGGCATCAGGTCAGGAGTTACTTCGTGTGTCTGCTTCCTGAGGCTATCTGAGGCCTTTGCTTAAAGGGACCCCTCCCCCCCAGACAGCCAGTTCTCAGGTTTCCCTGCTTGCTTGCTTGCCTCAATGAGGGTCAGCAAAGCATTTTGTCTCTGCGTGCCCTCACTTGGACACCACAGCACTCTGCAACATGGAGCCAGACCTGCCCCTGGGCACTCTGGTGCTTCTCGAGGGCGCGTTGCTGCGAACCTGGCTGCACTTTCTGCAGGCTGCCATTCAGGCGGTCCATCGGGGGGCTGTCAGTATCCAGGAGGCCCTGTGGGAGAGCTTCCACCCTGAGCACTAAGAGTCTCCCTGGTCTGCCCCACTTGGGGTTTGTGCCTCATTCCTCCCTCACGTCCTTCCACTTAACTCCTCCCTAACCCCCTTTCCTGATGTAAAATAAAATACACGTATTGTCATTAACACAAACTCTCTTTATTTAACAAAAGTTGGGGGGTGGGGAATGAAACTCTGGTGAGACTGGGGAAAGGAGGTGGAAGAGGAGAAGAGAGAGGGTGGGAGAGGGGAGGGGGAAACCTGGGAGCAGGGAGCTGGAAGGGGGAAGCAAGGGGAAGAAGGGGGAGGGGAAGGTCAGGGTTGCGGGTCTCGCCGGACCAACTTGATTTTCATACGAACCTGCTCCTGGTTCTGTTGAAGCAGAAACTCCCTTCTGTTTTGGCAGCTAACAAACAGCTTTATTGATCAGTAAGACACACAGTGAGCCAAACGTGGTCCCAGCAGAGCCGGGCCCAGTAAGGCTGGCTAATACAATCAAACCTAGTATCTTTATACCCTTAACCAAACAAGTCTGACGTCAGGGCATCCAATTACAGAAATCATCAATTAAACTTAAAAGGCAAACCCCTTATCAGCAAGAAAGGGGGGCAGGTAAAAAGGAGTGAGCGCTCCCTTGCAAACCGCTCAATTAACACATTCCAATAGCGCATCTGTCTGGCCTGGCACATGGGGTGGGGGAGAGTTCACTCTGGTATACGTGCAAGAGCAAGAAGCTGAAATGGTTTCTGTTATACAAGATGGCTTCTAGCTAAATATGAAATGGTTTCCACAGTTCGCATGTGGCCTTTGGTGGCCAGGCTGGCAGCTATCCTGCCATAGACGGCTGCGTTCCTCCGTCTAGTGTGGAGATCATGGCCGTTGAGGGCATCCCCCCCCCAAACCTGAATAAGGTCCATGATCTCCACCCTGGACCAGGAAGGCACCCTTCTTCTCTGGGCCCTGGCAGGCTCCTGGGAGCTGGCAGACTGCTCCTGGGGAGCAGTGAAGGGCTGGCTGCCAGTGGCTTGCTGGCTCATGTTTTGGGGCCACTGGGTCAGGGGCAGTGACTGCTGGCTCTGGGCTGGCAGGCTTGGAGCTGGCACAGGCATTGTGGCCAGAGTCAACCCCTTTAAGGGCTCTGGGGAGGGGGGAGGGAGAGGAGTGTTCTTGGTTGAGGCTGAAGTGGCCACCAGGGCACCCTGGGAAGGCTGGAGACCCCCTATTTCGAAATAAGTGTTTACACAGCACTTATTTCGAAATAGCTATTTCAAATTTGGCATTATTCCTTGTGGAATGAGGTTTGCCAAATTCAAAATAAGCGCTCTGCTATTTTGAATTAATTTCAAAATAGCGGTTTGGCTGTGTAGACGCTAGTAAAGTTATTTCAAAATAACGGCTGTTATTTCGAAATAACTTTGCTGTGTAGACATACCCTAAGGTGCCGCAAGGACTCATTGTGATAAATAAGTATCATATAAAGATGAAATATTAGACCATGTGCAAAAATTATTCAAATAATTTATATGACAGAAAGCAATACAGAACCAAAGATGGGGAGTCTCCTGATACCTGGAAATACATGAGGCTTTTGCCTGTGACCAAAAAAAAAAGCTGAAAAATAAAACTAATTCACTGTTAAGTCCTTGCTCAATTTTACTTCTTGTTTTGCATAATTAATAATACTAAAGGCCATAATACAAATATGATACTATAAAAATATTGGGCCTGTTGCACAATAGACATCATTGGTGGCTTGTTAATAATGGCAATATGTAGAATCCTGCTGCTTATGAAAATACAATAAAAATCAATGTCTGTGTAATACTTGGCCAGCTGTTGATTAAATGAAACAAATTTATCTAGAATCTTGGACAATGAAGGTAGGGGGTGTTAATTTACAAAATTAAATTTAAAAGTCAAACCGAGCAGTCTGAATCATAATCAGTAAATTTAGTATTTAAAGTAATTTAATATTAATTTTTTATGGAATGTCTTTTGTAGTGGTATGAGATGTATCATTTGTAAGTTTTGCTTGGGTAAATATGAACTGTCATGCTTTGGACCTGTAAATGTTCGAAGTGAAGTACTTTAATTTACATATACAAGTGAGATGAACACACACACCAGTTATTGTTGTTTGTATAACTTTTGATACTAAACTGTAAATTTCTTAAATTTTAAGTGCTTCTGGATGTCACAGTTGTGCTAATTATAAATGCAACACTTATCTGTAATTCAAGATAATTATATCTGACTTGTGTGTTGACCTTATTTTAACTACTCATAAAATAGTGTTTATTTTCCTCTTGTTTTTGCTGTTCTTTCTTTTTCCCTTAATGTCCCATAGTCTTTGTCATTTCTCATGTTAATCTTTGAATTTAGGGCCTAATCCTGAAAGTAGCCTTATAGACATCAAGATGGACTATTCATGTGAATTTGGATTAATCAGATGAGTGAGGTTTACAGATTAGGATTTTGAGGAGGAATTTCCTTATGGCAGTGGTTTTCAACTAAGAAAACCTGTATCCTTGGAGGTACTTAGAGAGTCTTTCAAGGGTTACCTCAGCTCATCTAGATAGTTGCCTGATTTTATAACAGGCTGCATAAAAAGCAGTAGCAAAGTCAGTATTAACTAAAATTTCATACAGACAATGTGAGAAAGTAAGCAATTTGTGCTGTGATACTTTCGTATTTTTATGCCTGATTTTGTAAGCAAGTAGTTTTAAATTGAAATGAAATGTGGGGATACACAAGACAAATCAGACTCCTAAAAAGGGTAAAGTAGTCTGAAAAAGTGGAGAACCTCTGTCTTAGGGTCTTTCTACATAGTGGGGAAATGTGCCCCATCTGAATATAGTTTCTAAAGACCATTAACGTGGACTAATCTGTCAATGTAGACCTTACTTTTGCACCTTGTAGATGCTGACATACGTTAAAGCACATCTGGGAACCTTTAGGGTATGTCTAGACTGCATCCCTCTGCCGACAGTTTTCAAAGTCTGAACTGCAGTTTCATGGAGCATTAAGTTATAGATATACTGCTATATCTGTAGAGAAAGAAAGCCTTTTTCGACAGATCCTGTAAACCTCCTTGCAGGAGGCATAAGGGATCTGTTGAAAAAGACTTTCTTTCTCGACAGATCTCCCTCTAGACTGCCGCTTTTTGCCGACAAGGTGCTGAGTCGGCAAAACGTGGCAGCCATTTTTATGCAAATTAGGCACGGGATATTTAAATCCCTGCATCATTTGCAATGTCGACCTGCCTAATCTGCATCCCTCTGCTGACAGAGGGATGCAGTCTAGACATAACCTTAGTGTTCACCGGTGGGGTCTATGTGCAGTACGTTAGTGCGCTTTAGAAATCAAGCCCTCATAGGGCAGCTGTGGACAAACCCTTAGGCCTGGGACCTTGTCTTATTTGTCTAAAGTTTCATGTATGCTCTTTTTTTCCTGAAAGCCCTCTGGTTACACTTGGAAAAAGTGGGGCAACATTTCACTAAATTCAGCTTCATATCCCTTAAATACAGTGGGGGATGTCTCTTTCAGGAAGTCATGAGTTAAGTTGGGAAAGAAAAAAGGCTCCTTGCCAGTTGTCCATTTAAAATGTTAAATTCCATGGCCACAAAATCACAGAATACGTGGGATCCAGAGATGAATAAGACAGTTCACAGCTCTTGAAGCTGTTATTTCATACCTTGTAGGTGCTCATCAGTTTGCTCTTGTTTATGTCAAACATGATGTCACTGGGTATCAGAAAGCTAATAAAATTGCTCTTTTTAAAAAAGAAGGAGTTCAAATCGGTGTCCTAGAATTCAGAGTCATCGAGGAAGCTACTGTTAGTTTCTGGTATTGTTTGATAGGAAAGCTAGTGTTAATTAGGACATAGAGTATGACCTCAGTGTTCAGAAATAACTGGTGATTTCAGTACCTCACTTTTGGTTTACAGAGGGGAGCTTTAAGCACTTTCTCAAAATCAGTCCCCTTAATGGATTTTGAAATTGGCTGCCCAAAATTACTACAATAGTTGCATTTGAAAATATAGGCCTACACTGGAAATAGTGCAGTTTGTGATGATTTTGGGCTAGGGTTGCCAGGTGTCTGGTTTTGAACCGGACAGTCCAGTATTTGAGCTTTCTGTTTGGGAAACAAACTGAGAAAATATAAATGGGAAAATATAAATGTCCAGTATTTTCTAAATAAGATGGAATGTAGATTGTGATGTAATGTCAAATGTGTCCGGTATTTTTGTTGAAACCATCTGGCAACCCTATTTTGGGCCACAATCTCATGTTGTAAATTTAGGTATATATACAGGGAATGACAGATTATATGCTTTCTTAAAAGGTATTGATGAACCTTCGCAACCCAAATTATGAAAACGGGGATCAGCCTTGTTTCAGAAATCACTTGGGTCTAATTCAGGTTCCTCTGAAAGTTAAAGACATCCCTGAACTGGTACGTATAGATATATTAAAATAAGTCTCTTTTTTAAAAAGGTTTCTGTGAGAACTGTTTTGGATGGCTAATCAATAAGATACTAGACAATAAAAACTAATCTTGATTTTAGTTAATATGTTTGTTTTTAAAAAGAAGTGACTAAAGATGTACAATAGGTCAGTAAATAAAATATAATATATATGGAAAAGGTTTATTATAGGAACTTCTTAATGAAAAAGACGTACAGAATTAAAAAAGGGAAGTTTCTTTCTCCCACAGTTAGCTGGTGGTTGATTTGCATCTTGAACAGTGGCAGTATATTCTCTTCATAATCATTTTCTTAACATAAACATTCACAGTTTTGTATTTCTTATCTCTATAAATAACTACTCCTTTTTGAAACCCTCTTCACTCACAACCTCCATTACACCTTCTGGCAGTGAGTTCCACATATAGTGGACAAAATCAGTGATTTTAAAAAAAAAATTAAGAATCAGACTCCAATTTAAATGCAGGTTAACTTTAAAAAAAGCCTGTTTAAAATTAAATTTTCAATTGACAATCTCTGTTGAGGCCCAACTTATCATAATACCTGTCAAACTAATTTAATTTATTTACAAAAATACATGTGTCAGAGGAAGATGAGATTTTCCTAGTTTTAAAATCTTGAAGGACATTCTGACCAGAAACAACAATTAATTCAATTCAAATGCGGTTATTGGTTCCTTTTATTTAATAAATGTTTGTTTGCTATGCAAACCATGTTTTGATGGGGGGAAAAAGCTGATGTATCCAGCACATTTCAGCTTTATTTAATAAAAGAAATGAAAATCCTGTTTTTCTATATTTTAATTTATTTGAATTTCCTACCCTATAGAGTTTGATACAAGTGAAAAATTAATCATGCAGTAAAAAGTTAAACTGCTTAAACCCATTGCTAAATAAATGTGTGTACATGTAGTGTATTCTCCTGATGAGCAAAAGGAAGCCACATATTTAGTATGAAGATTATATTTACTTGTAAGTCAAATGCTTTAATGATTGCCAGCTAATAAGGATCAACCTTTCCTCAGGAAAATTAGGTAAAAAGCTCATCTTAAATTTGATTATTTAATTCAAGGTTTCTTGCTTGCTGATTTAAATAATTGATTTGATTTCATTTTGATTTAAATTCAGCTTTCTGAGTGCAGAAGACTGAACGCCCTTTCCCTGTCCCTTCTCTGAGGCCCCACCCCCTGCTCCTTCCATTCCCCTCTCCTTCTGTCACTTACTTTCTCCCACCCTTGCTCACACACTCATTTTCATCAGGCAGGGGACAGAGGTACAGGAAGGAGTGCGGTCTCCAGTTGGGGGTGCTCTCTCTTTGTTGGGGCTGGTTTGAGAGATTTAGGTTGCAGAAGTGGTCTCCAGGTTGGAGCCAAAGGGTTCTGAGTGCAGGAATGGGTGCTTGGTGCAGGCTTTGCGGGGGAGTTTGGGTGCAGGAGGGGGTAAGAGCTATGACAGGAATTGGGGTGGGGAAGGGGGTTCAGCATGTGGGTTTTAGGCGGCACTTACTTCAGGCGGCTCCCAGAAGTGGCTGGCATTTCCCTTTGACCACTAGGTACAGGAGTGGTCAAGGGGTCCCTCCTGTGTGCTGCTCTTACCTGAAGGTACTACCCCTACCACTCCTACTGGCCATGTTTCTTTGTGCTCAGAGTGAAGGTACCGTATGGAGCCTCCCTGATTGCCACTGTGCTCAAAGGACAAGCTAGTCACTTCCAGGAGCCACACTAAGCCAAGGGAGGCAGGGAACCTGGCTTAGCCTCACTGTGCTGTCAACTTGATTTCTAATGGCTCAGTTAGCAGTGTTGACCTGAGCTTCCAGGGTCCTTTTTAGACTGGATGTTACAGTGATAAACTAGACACCTGGCAACCCTAGGAAGGATACTGTGTGTTCTCTGTTAGTCTCCAAAGTATCACAGGAGTCCTTATTGTTTTTGCAGGTACAGACTAACATGGCTACCCCTCTAAATGTGTGTCACATGCATTTTGGGGACAGGATGTAGGTCAGACAGGAAAGAAAGGAGATGTGGTTGATCTGATTTCTGTTGCATCTGATTCTCCTCAAACACGAGGCTCTTGAGGGACTTTGTCAGTGGAGAGAATTAGGGCTTTCCCTGTGCAAACCCTAACTTGCACTGAGGGCAGTGCACCAGTGAATCAGAGAACTGTAACTGGCTCCCTATAGTTTCCCTCTGTTTTGCCTGAGTTAAGCTCACATGTAGCTGATAATCAGGGCCTGTAAATCAAACTGTTCTGTTTCTACAATAAGAATTAGGACAAGATTTTTCTTTCTCTTTTAAAATCATTTACTTTATACATGTATAAAGTTTCTTAGCTTGTAGAAAATAAGAATACATTTAATTAAATGATTTTTTTAAAAATAAACCTAAGCTTTTACAGAGGAATCTCTGTTAGGGTACGTCTACACTAGCCCCCTAGTTCGAACTAGGGAGGCTAATGAGGGTGACCGAAATTGCTAATGAAGCGCGGGATTTAAATATCCTGCGCTTGATTAGCATAGTCCCGGCCGGTCGCCATTTTGGAAACTGACTAGCTCGAAGTAACTGCTCGCGTCTACACGCGGCAGAGAAGCGGGATTCTGAGATAAACCCCTTAGTTCGAATTAACTGTTAAACCTCATTCCACGAGAGGTACCCTTAGAGAATTAAAAGCGCATTATTAATAGCTATTCGTATTTTTTCAGAGAGACTCTTTCAGTGAGCTAGGCTTGACTACAGGGCAGCTGGGTATTGATGATTCTACACAAGTACCTCCAGGTTAGTACTTCAGTAATTTAATAAGAACAGTTGTGATTAACGGTGTAAGTGAAAAGTAACTTGTATATTTTTCCATAATACTGATATGTATTTTTCACACTTGTAACACTAATGGTTCTCATGTAACTCAGACTGAACATATTTGAACTGGTAGTGGATAACATGTGCAAATGTGAAGGGCTGTATTTGCAAGATGTGGAGTGCCTGCAATTCTTTTGATTTCAGATGGAGCTGCAGGTATTTAAACACTTCAGAATCAGACCTGTGTCTCAAATTTTTTTTTTTAGAAAGACTCAATAAGTTTCAAATCAAAACTGTGCAGCTGTAACACCACAGGATTATTGGGAAAGTTCAGGCACCTTTTTGATGTCCATCCTTTAAAAATATTACAGAAAAAAATGTGTCAAATATCTTGTGTTTTAAATGCTACATAACGGTGTTTTATTTCTTGCATGCACATATCTGTAGAAACTACTCTAAGAATGGAAATTATAGGCTAGAGATTTTTTTTCCAGTGGAAGATGTTCTGATTTAAAGGTGCTATGTATTTGAACTAATAATTTTTGTATATGTATCTTTCAGTCTAAATTACAGAAGAATATTGCTGCTGATGCTGTTATATAATTATAATAACATTAGCAATAAAAAGAGTTAAAGATGTGTGTGAATCTGCAGACTTGTATGTTTAGTAGGAATCAAAATAATCTTAGTCAAAAATACAAAACATTGACACACAGCTAGCTGAAATATTTTTGTCATATGTTCATTATTTTTGCATTTTATTCATACTTGGTTTTTTTTTTTTTAAGAACTCTTTGAAAATGAACATGTACGTGTTGGGCAAATAGGTAAGGATCTGATTTCAGTTGCAATAAAATCTGAGGAATTAAGAATATTTCAAATAATCATTCCTGAGAGTGTTAATATTTCACCCATAGTAATACAAAATGCAGTGGATAATGCTGTGAATGTTCATATAAAGGTAGAAAATCTAGCATTTAATATCTACCAATAGGTGCCAGATAAATAGCTCTACGGCTGGGTCACTAAAAGAAAAATAGCAAGCATAGACACACTCTTTTATGGCCATAGCTTAACCCATGCTACTTCTGAATTTCATTTTAAAATCAAAGGAACCTGTTCTCCCATCTGTGCACACACAATTCTCATTAGTGTTAATGGGATTTATGCCCATGCATCAGATCAGAATATAACCCTAATTCCTTTTGATGGTTATTCATAATTGCGGAACCTAAATACTGCAACTCTAAGCCATTATGGATGATTTTCACTGATTTTTTCCACTCTTGTATCTGCAGGATGAGAAGTTTTCTTTGATTTTAAAATATATGAAAAATCCTTCATTAGATCTTGCTAGGGAAGAAACACATAGTGTTACTTTCAGCATCTTTAGGAGTTGACAGTAGCTGCTCATTATTATTTACCCCAGTCACTATCTACAAAAGACAGACAGCAGATAAGGTGGACCCCTATAGCCTATTTAGGAAGCATGTCCATTTTCTTCTTCTGCTGCAGTAGGTAAGAAGACAGTGGCATCTCTCCCTTCTCTCTTCTGAGGTCCTTCATCTCTCTTTTCCTCACAGTCATTCTATCTTTGTGTAACCAGCTGAGGTACCATCTCTCTCACCCACCCCTTTTCCTGTACTTCCTCAGTGAATTCCTGTCCCCTGCATATCAGGCTTCCCGAGTAAACCCTGTATATTCACTGCTCCCTACCTCTTGACCATTCAGAGCAGCCTCTACCTCCAAGCTCCTTTTTCACACCTTGTTCTACATAGTGCCAGTGACACAAAACCATGAGGCAGTCTTGAGCATCTGTGAAGAGGGAGATGGGCAACTGATCTATTTGCTTTCTATTAGCAACTGTGGAACTGCTACATGGGAGGTGAAGTTCTCTTTATTATAAAAAACAATTACAAAATCAAAGTGTGATGGGGTGGAAAAAGGCCCAGTATCTCTGCTGGAGGCCTTTCTGCACCCTGCCCAGCAACAGGAGATGAAGAGAAGCCCTCCAAGCAGAACAGAGCGGCAGCCTCTGCTGCAGCCAATCAGGGTGCAGCGGGCTGATATAAAAGAAGTTGCTGGGCCAGGGTGTGGCAGTTCCTTCCTGGAGCTCGACCCAGGCAGACCTAAGGGCTGACTGGGAGAACAGCAGCACTACGGACAGCTCTGAGTGGGAGCTGGACTTCATGCCTGGTCACAACCAGGTCCCACAGCTGAAGACTAGCCAGTAAGCCAACAGCAACTCTTGCAGGACCTTGGACAGGGAGGATTTGACCACAAGGCCCAAGAGAAAGGGCTGGATGGAGCAGCTTCCCTGGGAAGTGGGCCAGGGACGTGACAGCAACCAATCACTTTGAAATTCAGCAGGTAACTGCTACTTATAGGGTCCCTGCGGCAGGACCCAGAGGAGTGGGTGAGCCAGAGTCCCGACCTCCCCCCTCCCCCAGCAGCCATAATGGGGTAAGAAGAGGACTGGTCCCAGGCCACATACTGGACACTTACTCTCCCACAGACAGCTGGATAGAGACTAGAAGACTCCCCTCGCACTCCGAGGGGTGCTCACAAGAAGGGCGGAACCCGTTACACCAACCTATAGTAATTAGCCAGAAAAGCTTGGCGTATACATGCAGGATTGTAGAAGGCTTGTGCCTCTAGCTAAGAGATGGAAAGTAGGTACTTCTGCTTTATATACAGCCTATACTTGTCAAGCTCTGAACTGCTGTTTTTATATTTTTTTCTCTTATTGCAGTAGGCTTCTTGAAAAAGGCTTGCTACCAGTGCAGTATGTACTGGG
Source organism: Pelochelys cantorii (assembly GCA_032595735.1). Lineage (NCBI taxonomy): Eukaryota > Metazoa > Chordata > Testudines > Trionychidae > Pelochelys > Pelochelys cantorii. Next base: position 35,597,600 of record CM064331.1, read on the forward strand.
GCACAGATTCAAACCTCATTGAGTTCAGTGGGAGTTTTTTTTTATGGACTCCAGTAGGCTTTGGGTCAGGGTTCTGGTTACCATTTATCACTTGGTTGCCACTGATGGGTAGCCCTTACCTTCAGGTCAGTTGTGATGAGGATTTTTCTCTCCTAGAGCCAGTATAACTTATCCCAGTTTGTTAGCTAGATTGCTTCTTTGCAGAGGCAAGAACAGTAAGATGGCAAAAACTCAGTCATGTATATAATTCTGTTCTTAACTTGGGAAAAGAAGGCCACCTTAGTATTTGCATATAGTGTGGCAATGTTTTATTTTTCCTTTTCTGCCTAAGCCACAGAAGGTGGAAATCAAAACACCCAGACCACAAGTGCACCCTCTATTAGAGAACTTTACAGGCCTAGAAAATACGTGGTAACACAGAGACTTCCAGCAACTCTGGAACAGATGACCCATTGTTCACTTTGGGCCAGCTGGCCACATGATGTCATTTTCTTGAACAAGATATTTTATCTAAGCAAGAATTTAAAGATGACTGAGAAATAGGCCAGCCAGTGAATGTGAGGAAGTCTGATAGCTCTGATTCTCTGACTTTGGAGGTGATGGCAGCTGACCCAGACCTATCCAGCTTCATTCAAGGAGCCTGATTGGGATCTTTTTCTCTTCTTTTGTGTAATCACCCCAATACTGATGTGAACCAGGCAGAGTTCATAAAGCACAATTGTCCCAATTGTCTTCCTGATTTCTCATACCTTTTCACACAGGATTTTTTGGGAATACTTACTTATTGTGTACTTCAGTCAATAAAATTTAGGAAAGCAAGAAGATATTTTACTTTTCTAAGAAACTCCTTCCAGAATTGTATCTAATATATTCATCTGTCCAAAGGATAAAATGTGAAAACTGTGTTCCATTATGGCCACATTCTATTGGAGATATTTCAGTATTTATTATTAAGAAAGTTCCTAACCTGTGTAGTTTTCTGACCAGCAAGATGTCTCAGGCTTGTATTGGACTGATCCACCTCTATACCAGTTCCTGTCCCTTGACATAGCTATGATTTTTATATTCTGTTATCAAACAGTTAGTGATCTTGCTCGAAGAATTCAGTAGTAGCATTTGTGTAATTCTGTGTTTGGTGGTCTGGACAAAGATATTACCATCTGAATGATTTACCCTCATAAGCTGCAAAATAACTAACAAGTGACTCCAATGACTTTCCAAGTGACTTCGTGGGACACCTGAGTGGGAAAACTGATAACTTGTTCAGAGTTGTGCATGTTAACTTATTCAAGCTCAGGGCACTGAGATTCACAGCAAGGTTAGAAGCTTTTCTGCCAGTAGTAATGAAGCACATTCTGCTAAAAATTGAAAATACAGTAATAGCTTCTGTCAAACTAAAGAAATCATGAACAAAGAATTGACTGTACAGTAGAGGATTGAGCATAAAGGTCCCTCTTTAGCTCCGCTTCCTAATATCATTGTCCTTGTTTCAAGCAGCTAATCAGCCTCCCAATGAGAGACCTCCTTTTAGAGGTACTGTCCCATTTGCATCAGGGCAAATCAGGGGTGTATACACTGCTCTTCAGGCCTATACTTATGATAGGTGGTGAAGCTGTCAGGCTTAAACTGTAGTCCCATCCCAATCAAATGGCTATAATGCTAGTCCTTTTATTTACATTAGACTACATTTTAAGATTTTTTTCAGAGGGCATGTTGGGGACTTTAGATGAACAGCATCAGACTTCCTTAATTAGCTTGTTGACTGTGGCTTAGGTATACAAAGGGATACTTCATATCCTTCACATAGAAGTCCTCCATTGGTTGACTTGCTGAATATTGCCCACTAAGATGCAAGGTAAGACAGGTGCAGAGAAGGAGATGGGTGATTAAACCTGTGTTTAATCCTGGCCTTAATTACACATCATTGGGCCAGGAATTGCTGATGTGTAAATTCAGATTAAGAAGCACAGTCCTGTTTACAAAATCATCCTGATTCAAGATAAAGTCTCAGTGTGCCATTTTTGTATGCTAAAGACGGCATCAAACAAACATTAGCAACCCCATTGCCCATGAGTAGCCATCAAATAAGAAACTAGCACACTTGGTGCAAGGGGAAGGAAGGAAAGTAAAATAAATGCATATCAGAGTTAAACTAAATAGTGATTGTAAATGTTAAAACATATATATTCATATCTTATATAATGTCCCTTTGATATTTGTATGCAGTGCAAGAAGACAAACATGTTTGTCGCTGGCGATAAAGACTTGGGAAATTCAGTTGATAGAATCTTTCTGTTTGATGCAGGAATTTGGCCTGCGTTGTGCTTGTTTTTCCTCCATCACTTTCAAGATTTAAAGAAGTGTGTGTAGGAAAAACTTTAAAAAAATGACATGACAATTTCTGGAAATGTATGGTTATGTATATTGTGTAAATTCATGGCATTTACATTTTTTCAGTTTTAGCAGAACAAGATAGTGCTGCAGCCCAACAGTATGTCCGTCAGGGATGCCCAACAGCACTCCGAGCTGAATTGTGGGCGCTCATTCTGAATATTTCTAATCAGCCTGAGGTAAGGGGTGAGAGAGGATAAAACCAGATTAAAATAAAACTGGCTTTTGAAAAAATAGATGTATGTTTTCTGTTGGTATTTTGTTCACTTTGAATATTGCTTGGTTTCACTGGGTATACATTTAAAAACTGCCATATGGATTTTTCATATGTTTAGATTTCTAAGGTTAGTTTGCCATTTTATAAGAATTAGATTTATAGACTTAAATCTTTTCAGTGTGTGTTTAGCGTGCCTACAGAACAAAAGCCTACATGCACAGATACTCATTCCCACTCCTATCAAAACTTATTGTGTGATCAGTCTGGGCAAAAGTATTGTGCAGTAAATAAATTGGCATTGGTGAGTGTGTGCATGGGTTAAGCCCTAAAATGATAACATAATTAACTCTCCTTATTCGTTATATAAAATTATGGTTGGTTTGGGAAGAAGTAAGATGAGCATAGTTGTGAATCAGTCTGTTTAGACAAGGTGGGTGGTGTATTTTAGAAACTGGAACATTTAGTCCTTAATCTGGTTTAATTCATGTGGTAGATATTAGAATGTTTCTGTTTATAAGCTGTGTCCAATGTGACAATGTTACAATCTTCTTTTCAAGATAGTAGGATGGGGATTGGAATATGTGCTTTTAATCTGCATAAAAAGAATGGAATGAGAAGTTAGATAAGGAGAGAAGGAATTACAGAATAGTTTTAGGTATCTTGCCATGAGTTTTTCAGACTGTAGCTGAGATACAAGGTTAGCTGAGGTTCAAAAAGAATTTTGAATGTTTGTTTTAAAAGCAGTCATGATGCAGACAAATACTTCCTAACTGATAATTGGCAAACATTGTGAAATTTATAGAGATTTGTGGCCTTGATTGTGAATTAATATAGTTTTTTATTTTACTTAGGGATTACCAAAATATCTTTATTGATACCCTAGTTTCTTTGCCAGTGTGGACACTCTAGTCTTGTGGCAATCACTTTATAAGACACAATATGACACCATGTAGTTTTTAAAACGTTGTATTAAAATTTGTATTTGTAATTCTAAACTGATTTATAGTTTTAGTCGTTCACTGGACATGTATGAATTAAGGAACCAACATATGTATTCTCTCATTCCTTTGCCCAATATTATTTCCCATAGCATCCTGTATTTGTCTTATTTAAAATAGGCCCTGGTATTAGGAAATACCTGTGCATGTACTTAATCTTATGCAGTATGACTAGTCCTACTGAAGTCAGTAGGGCAATTAATAGAAAGTTAAAACATGCGGTAACTCTTCGCAGAATTGTTGATTTATAGCGTAAACTTGTTGGGACAGGAACCCTGCATACTAATGATGACATCCACAATTTTAAATAATATATTCTATTTTGTATATTTGAAGATAGTCATATTGTTGTAATTGAGGGACATTGATAACTGACAGTTACTTCATTTATGAGATATTAGCCATTGTTAATGAAATTTACACTTTTTTATATTTTTAGGAATTTTACATTTTATATTAGCAGCAAATCTTAGGAAAATTAATACTAGGAAAAATAGTTTTGATAAAAGCACTTTTAAAAATACAACTACCGATGTTTGGTCTAGAAACCCATAGTGATAGAAACCCGTAGTTCAGACCTTCATGAAGAAATAGTCTAAGCATTTGTTTACAATGAATAACAGATTAAATTCCCTTTAGATTAAAAAAGCCCTGCTAAAGTAATAATGAAAATATTATACAACATACTTGTGATGCTTAATGCTAGATTTGAGTTCTTCTAAATGATTCTGACAGCTGAAGTCTGAGGTTTGTTTATGACAGTAACCAGATTAGAGATGAAATTCATTTTGTTTGCTTCATTGCACATCTGTCTACATTCTCTTGAGCACTTCATATTTTAAAGATATGTTTGCCTTTATATGCAGAGTAAAATAACTGAATTTTAAGAACAAGTCTTCTGTTTCGATAAATGAAGGGCAAGATATTTATAAAAAAATAATAGTAAGGTATTCTAGTCAAAATGACATGAGACACTTTGAAAATTGATTGCTTAGAAAACAAGTTTCAACCCAGTTAGAAAAATTCTCAAACTTTTCTCTTGAAATATAGTAGCAAACCATTTCAGTCAGTTTTTTTATACCCTAAGACTTTATTACTGTATAAAAGTGTTTGTGATTGCTTATTGGCATGTCTTGTGCAAAGGTGAAAAAGGTGTTTCGTAAAATGATGCGGTTTTCAAGTAACAGATTACAAAGAATGTCTGTATATTTTGTATATGCTTTACTAGTTTATCCAGTACTGCTTTCTCATTATCTGCTTGTTCATTACATAGGATGGAATTATATGACTGCAATATCTTTTCTTCTGTAATGCATATCATTGGGAATTTACACTTTCCTAGACTTGCAGATTTACAATTGAATGTGTAAGCCTATAAATCAAATATAGGTCAGTAAATTTCCTTTGTTAGAAGTTGAAAGGCAAAGTTGGCTGGTATTTGTGGGAGCATCAAGATATGGTAATTTGAGAGATTGTGTTCAATAAAGCAAAGGTAAAAAAAAATCCAAGTGTCATACAAAAGATATGAATGGTGTGCTTATGTGATGGCACAGAATAATAAGCTATTGGCTCTATGCTGCAGAATTATTTATGAATATAAAAGTGCATTGTGTGGCAATGAATTGCTTGGTAGTCCTTTATACTGAGTTGTACAGGAAATTACTCTCTGTCTGTCTCTCTCCTAAAAGAAAATTATTACAGTGGCAAAGCTTACAAAGCTTCTGATGTTGTCAGTATGATTCCAGAAGATGGAATTTCTGGGGTTTGTTTCAAATTGCATATTTACAAATTTATAAAACCGCATTCACACAAACTGTATTAGAAAAGAACACTATTCAGGTTTCAAAGTCAAGTTCTCAGAAGGTGGGAAATGCCAGAAAGAATATAGCATGTGCAACTTTAATTTGGCTCCCTTATGTGTGTATTTTAGGATACAGTCTTTAACTTACATGAACAAATACTATTTTTGCAGCAGGACCCATGCCTCATTTTGTGCACAGAATGGATGATGCTTACTTAATGAGAAGCTATTCAATATTATGTTTTCTCCTTGTCCAGTATGTGGTCTCATGCTTTATGTACTTCAGACTATTGAAACCCTGGTATGAAGACAAAATTACTGATATTTTCATGGGCTTTGTCTCTGGTGCCCATCACTCTAGTATTTGAGTTCTTACAAATATTAAGTAATTTATTTTCAAAACACTCCTTTTTATACCCATTTTACAAATTGGGAACTGAGACACAGAAAGATTAAGGAGCCTCTAATTTTGCATGCTCAATTTGAAACATCAAGGACTTGATTTTACAGCATTGTGTATACCATTTAAGATTCAAAACATAGCTCCCGTTGATTTTAGTTTCAGCTGAAAGTGCTCAGTGCTCTTGCATATCAAACCCAGGATCTCAGGTTGGGCATCCAGAAAATGAGGAACACAAAATGAATGACCATCAATAAAAAGTTTGGGTTAAGTGATGTGACCATGGTACACCCACATCTTGAATACTGCATACAGATGTGGTTACCTCATTGCAATAAAGATATATTGGCATTGAAAAAAGTTTGGGGAGGGGCAAAAAAAAATGATTAGGGGCTTGGAACGGGTCCCATATGAAGAGAGAGAAAAAGACTTGGACTTTTCAGCTTTGAAAAGAGGAGACTAAGGGGGAGGGGATATGATAGAGGTCTATAAAATCATGATTGCTGTAGAAAAAGTGAATAAGGAAGAGTTATTTACTTATTCCCACAATATGAGAACTAGGGGGTCATCAAATAAAATGAATATGCAGCAGGTTTAAAAGAAACAAAAGGAAGTTTTTCTTCACTCAGCGCACAGTCATCCTGTGGAACTCCTTGCCAGAGAATGTGGTGAAGGCTAGGATTTTAACTGGGCTCAAAAAGAGCTAGATAGATTAATGGAGGTTAGGTCCATCAATGGCTATTAGCCAGGATGAATATGAATGGTGTTCCTTGCCTCTGTTTGTGTGGAAATGGGTGACAGAAGCGGGATCGGCTTGAGGATTACCTGTTGTGTTCCCTCCCTCTGGGGCATCTGGTATTGGCCACTGTCAGGCAGACTGGATACTGGGCTAGATGGACCTTTGGTCTGACACAGTAAGGTTGTTCTTATGCTCTTATGGTCACTGCAGGGGCCACGTTGAGAATATCCAGTCAGGGCAAACTGCAAAGAATGGGGCAAATGATCCCCAAACTGGTGGTTTATTCTGAATATTAAGTTCATCAAGCCACCAACAAAAGAGCTTCTGTAATACTTCACTGCAGTGTTTCTCAAAGTGGACCGTGGGCCCATAGTCCACTTTGAGAACATTGCCCTTACTAGTTACCAAGAAGCTAAAAATACAGCTCTCCGAAAGCAATCCAGTCTAGGGCTCTCAGCCAGACAGCCAAGTATATGGTGAGGATTGCTTGAAATCTTATTCACCATATATAAAGTTCTTCCAATCCCAAGACATCAGACGCATTACCCATCCAGTCAGTGAATACTTCAGATCTCACCAAAATACATGCTTATGGCCAATTTTTAATTTAGTTAATACAGTTTATTGAAAAATAAATGCCATTTTATTTACACATACACATACACACAATTTTAGGTCCATTTCAGAGATGGTAAGCTGCTGATTTGTAAAAACCTTCCAGAATCAACTCCGTAGGTTATAGTTCCTCAGGCAATCTGTGTGCAGTCTGTTTAAAATTTTCCATGAGAAATTGCAAGGTAATCCAGAATGGAGCTGGAGACATCAGTCTTGCAATTTACATTCCCCTGACAAAGTTAAAGCAGATCTGAGAAACAGGATCTGGTCCTAAAGTTCTTTCATAGATATTTGGAAGGCTATGATAACTTATTGACAGCAGATAATACAGCAGACATTCCTTGGATGAAGAATAGGTAATATACATTGTTGCTTTGAAGTAAACCTCCTATTTTCTGTGTATACACAGGTAATTAGTTGTATGATTAGCATAACACAATTAATCATTGAAAGGTTCACCCTCTAGATAGTATACTACAAACTTAGACTATGATATTACACCAGACATTTCATCTAATTGCTAATATTCTCTTTTGATCTCTGAATCAATAGCATATAGTTACAGATGGTAGCAGAAATGTAACATCTACAAGCTAAGGACATCCCAATGTGAAGCTTCTAATGTATAGGTAGACATAGATGAATACAGTTAGTATTTACTTCTAATTCTCTGACAGTACGGTCTTACATCTTGAAGGATTGAGTGTACTTATGTGGCTTGATAACTGTCTACAAGAAGTGGCCGTATTTACCATTTCAGTTACCTCCCTGATATGTTTTTAAAGGTTGATCTTTGGTCACTTTAGCCTGCTGGTTGATTAACCCTTCCTGACTCAGTGTCACAAGTGGCTTAACTAGTATCACATAAGAACTCTGTGGCAGAGACTGGGATAGAATCTATTTCTCCAGGGCAGCATTCAGCTCTTTAGTCATGAAACCCTCCTTTGTTTTCAGGCAATTCCCTGCTTCATTCATATTATACCTTCCAACTTTTGTAGCAAATAAAGTAGGCTTCATCATAATGAATAGGCACAAGGAGCCAAATTTAGGATATGTGAGGAATCTGAATTCTACATTTTCTAACTTTTGACTGCTTGACTTTTCAGTTTTACTGTTCTTTTAATGTATGTGTAATTTCCTAGATTTTTAAGAAAGTAAACTGAAAAAGCAGAACTTGAGTCATGTCATATATTGACATCCACATGCATCATCAGCAGGGTTGGAACCATTAGATATAACATGTAGACATTTGCTATTTGAGCTTACAGAGTAAAAGCAGTAGTGAGATTGTGCTCTGTGAACCATTGCAAGAGAGGTTTGTACCGGTATTTGCTGATAGCAGAGGGAGGAAAAGTGAGACTCAAGAATCTTAAGTCCTTTCCAGGCTCTAGACAGGAATGGGCTCCGATGAGGAACATACTGTAGATTTTTTTTTGCCAGCTCCTCATAAATAATACTTTAATGCACATCTTATATATGTCGTTCATCAGTGTAGCCAAAATAACTTCTGCCCTGTTCTCTCCAACCTGTCCCATTCCCGTTTCTTTCCTACCCCAGGTCCTTGTCCTGTCTCATTCTCCTCATCTAGACAGTCTGTGTCCACCCTTCAGACATCTCATTCTAGTCCCAGCCTCATTGCCCATCAAGTCCTGTTTTAACTCCGATTCCTTTGCTTTCAATCACACTTTCTTTGCCCAGCTATTCTCAGCTCCTTTTCTCTAGTGTCCTTGCCCAGCCAGTCTTTTCAGCTCCTGTCCAGTACAACAATTCAGAGAATACCGGACACCTAAAATGTCTGGTATTTTCTGAATTTTTCCCTGGCCAGGAGGCGAAAATACCGGGCACCTGGCAATCCTACAAACACTCAGCTGACTTCCACTTGTGTGAATTAGTTTTTATTATTTGTCTATGTATTTATCTATTTATTTATTTTTATTTTTTATTTTTGTGCAACGTAAGAATGGGGAATGGGAGGACTTATAATGCATCAGTTCCTACAAGTGTCAACGACGTTAGTGCAGAACCAATGTATACTGGGCTGTCATATAGCAGGGATGCCTTGCACTGGAAAACAGGATTTCTTGCTTTCAACTCATGTGCTTGGTCCTGTCTTGCTGCAGCCCAGAGTGGCAATTGCAGGGAAACTTCTGCTCAGCCTTCAGCTATAGAATGCCTTGTGTAAACGGTCTCTTCATGGAATGTATTGGTTAAAATCAGAAAGCCTCTGCTAAGCATGACTGAACTGGGTGTGTTTGTTTTTTATTTTTGAAGATGTCTGTAAGTTGGCCAAATTTGGGGCACTTTGCTGATACAAATGCCACCACCATGACAAATTTCAGGTTTTTGCTACAAAGCATGGAAGAAATAGAGCTTTTCAAAGAAAAGTTGCCCAAAAACTTTGACCAAGAAAACCAGAATATCTTATCCTAGTCTCATTCTCAGAAATTGTGCCATCATTTTGCATGAAATTTTCAAAAGAATTCTGGCATGCAGGCAGAGAACTTCAGCCAAAACAGTTGATGTGTGGCAAAGTTATAAACAAACTGAAAACAGTGTCTTGTAATAGGAAGTATAGGCCAACCGTAAAAATAGGCAGTGCTACCAGCCCTGATTGTAATACATATATTTCACTTCCCATTTAATAAAGTCTGCACCATCTTCTTACAAATATTGACATTGAAATTGTAAGCAGACTGTTTGATCTTGAAGAATTATATAAAGAATTTCACACCTGCTGGCTTACTGTAGGTCTTATAGAAGTGTAGAAAAGGAAAACGCTCATTCTGTTCTTTGCATAAATAAGTGCCTAGAAGAAAATATAACTACTGGATTTGTTGTTCAACCAGCATTTTATTTCCATGAAAACATTATTTCTGTTTCCTTTGAATCATCATAGTTCAGGAATAGCAAGTTGCTAATTGTCGCATAAGAGGAATCATTCCAAAGTGAAGTGATAGACCACAGAATAGTTCTTAGATTTTCCCCCCAATATTATACTAATCTAGGAAGTAGTGGGAATGTATTGTAGGGTAGCAAGTAGTTACATTTTGGAATTTTCAGTTTGAAAAGTCCTTAAAACTATGTTACAAAAGGGAAGCTGAAAGAAATAACTTGTACATATAGCTGTTGATTTTTAAAATGACTAAAAATGTAGTATATTTTGCTTCCACTTGATGATTTCCAGTTAATATGTTCTCTGTTTTTCTCTTGAGTCTATACATAATCTATGGCCGTTTGTATATCTTCACATTTATTCTTGTAGTCAAGCTGCATAGTTTCTTAGACCTTTAAGTAATATTTAAGTCTTTGTAAGACTGGCAATGCTTTTAAAAGTGCATGCAGAGGATATGAGGCTATGCTTCCCTTTGTCAGTGGGAGTTTTTCCAGTGACATTAGTGGGGCCTTATACTTTCCTGGAAGGTTGAATTAAGATATGCAACTCCAGCTATGTTAATTGTGTAGTTGAATTCAATGTACCTTCATTTGACCTCTGGCACTATCTCCACAGCAGGAGGGTGACGGGAGCAAATGCTCCCATTGAACTTGCCTTACTCCTTGCGAATTGAGGAGTACCGGCGTCAACGGGTGTGCCCTCAGTGTTTGCTTTAGAGGATCTTTACTAGACCCACTAAATTGAATCTGGAAGATTGATCACTGCAGCGCTTTCTTCCCAGTAATGAAGGTGTGGCCTCAGAAAACATGACTTCTTAATTTTAAAAAAGGGTGAAAGGACTCTGTTACTGATTCTGGGAAATTACTCGGTGTCCAAGGGCGTTCTACATTAGAAACCTTACAGTGGTACAACTGTACTGATGCAGCTGCACCGCTGTAAGATCTTCCATTTAGCCACTCTATGCCAGTGGGAGAGTATCTCCCGCCAACATAGCGCTGTCCATACTGCACGTCTGTTGGTGTAACTTGTCACTCGGGAAGTGGATGTTTTCCATTCCCTGAGCACCATAAGTTATACTGACAGAAGTATTAATGTTGATATAGCCTAATGCTGAGACTGCACTATTAAGTTTAGCCTGCATAGCTATGTTGGTTCGGGGTGTGAAAAACAACACCCCCCTAACCAACATAACTAAATGGGCAAAATCCCGTATGCAGATGCAGTGTATAATGGCAGAAGTCTTTTGCTGGTACTTAAACCACCTTCCTGAAAAACACAGGCTATACTGGTCAAAGAGCTCAACTGGTTAACTATAGCAGCAACAGAATTCCTTCTTTTCCTGGTATATTCTGCAGTTCCTCTATGGCAGTGTTATACAACCTTTTTACTCCTACGATCACTTTTTGAATTTAAGGGCAACCCAGGATCTACTCTGCTCCTTCCCTGAGGTCTCACTCCTTCACTGAAGCCCTGCCCTGCTCACTCCATCTCTCCTTTCCATTACTTGCTCTTCCTCTACCTTCACTCACTTTCACAGGCTATGGGGTTGAGATTCAGGAGGGAATGCGGGCTCTGGCGGTAGCCATGGTGTTTTCAGTATGGGAGGGGACTCTGGTCTGAGCCTCGTGCAGGGCATTGGGTGCAGGAGTGGGTTCTAGGCTGGGGCAGAGTGTTGCACTTTAACAGAGATTTCTCCGTCTATATGAGTTTTTAAAAATTAAGTAATCAACAGTATTAGTGACATTTCTGTGGCTGCAGCATCAGGTCCAAAATGTGTAAATTGTTTAGGTTGGAAACTAAGTTATTTAATGTTTGTAAAGTTCTTGCAGATGCTTTAATGGAAGGTGCTATAGAAAAGCTAATTAAGGAAAAATTGGGTAAAGTAACAGTTTTACATGATTCTGCTTCACACTGAGCAAACTGGAAACTATGCTTTGTTTCTTAACTTAGACATCTAGTTTTGTTTTAATGTAATTGTTTTAAAAATCCATAATGTTGATTTTAAATTTAATCTCCAGTGTTTTAATAAGTGAGCATGCCTGGTTCTGGACCAGATAATGTCTAATTCAATTTTTCATTAGAGTATCTGTTTCTTTTCTCAAAGGATGTTTAAAATCCCCCCTTTTGGCATACTATGTCTGAATCCTGGTTAATTATATTCTGGATAGAAGGTTGCTTTCTAAAATTATCACAAAAGGCTGTGATGTTTTTTTTTCAACTGAGATTACTAGTTTTCTTCACATTTAAACAAATAAAAACAAATATTACAAAATTATATTAAAGGTACTTGGTATGTTTAAGTGAAACTTCCTTTTAGATTATATTTACAGTTTTCTGTAATGTAGACTGTTTAGCCTCCATGAAGGTGTCAGCCGGTGGTCAGGGCAGTGAGTGGTGTGTGTGTATTATATGCCCGAGACTTCAACTGCTAGGACTGGGGTCCCTTAGCAGTGGGCAACCTGGAGGAGGTTGACGGGCGCCCCAAGAAGTTTACAGGCAGAGCTTATTACACCTCAGATTTTGACTGCTAGGATACACGATCCCTTCGCAGCGGGCAGCCTGGGGAGGCTGAGAGATGCCCCAACGGATCTGTCCCCTGGAAGCGACATGATCCAACGCTCAAGCTCTCCCTATATCTGTCCCTTACGACCGGCTGGAGTTCTTTTAAAATTGTGCTTGGTTCTGTTACAGCAACTGAAGGAGTCAGGTCACAGCTTAAACAGTTACTATTTTATTGTTACAGGGTAAACTTAGCTGTTAAATGCTACTACTGTGTTACAGATAACACAGCCACTACAAAGGACAGAAATTACACTGATAAGTCACTTACAGGTACCATGAAACCTTTTTGGTTCTCTGAGCTCTTATTAAATGCATGCAAAATAGACACCTAGCAGGTATATATTCTCACCCCTGCGTTCCAGACTTGGCGTGGCCAGCGTCTTTCTCTCAATCCCTCGGGAAGAAGTAGGGCGAGGTTGGGCGTCCCACAGACCTTGGGAGACAACCAATACCTGCCAGCAGGTGTAGATGATTGGAGCTCAAATGGGGTGGGCTACTAACCCCCTCTTTATACCCCTTGGGTCACGTAGGCTTCTTCCTGGTCTCAAGTGGCCAATTAGGAAAAATGGCTTTGAACGCCAGGTTTCCGACGAAGGGTGCAAAGCATAATTCACACCTGGGAAAATGCAGACAATGGGCACCTCTGGTATGTGATGGGCGAAGATTCCTCTCCTGGGACAGTGCAGGTGTGTCAATTACTGGTACTAGCCATCAGGGCAGCAGGAGGCCCCGGGTCGTCAGCTAGCCCATTTACTGTCTGGTTTCTGTTTATTAGAGTCAGGGACAGGCAGCACACCTGCGTTCCCAGGGCGTCAAAGGCTAACTGCCTTTCTCTTGCTCTCTGGGGGTGGGAATCAAGATGGGCTACAGAAGGTTTCAAGAGAGAGAGATTTTAGAGTGTGTCTCCGTCTATGTGTCTGCAAGTCTAATCTGGTAGGCAGCTTCCTCCTATCCTAACTTAAAGCAAGATCAGAGTTTGGTGTTGCCAGGAAAATGGGAAGTTCCTGGTATGGGACAGTTTTCCATACCATGGAAAGGGAGGGAACAGGGAGGAGGGACGCGATACTCATAGTGGCCACTGGGGGCAGTAAGCACAGGGGAGAGCTATACCACACAGAGTGACCGCTGGGGGCAGATGCACTACCACAGGAGTAGCTAGCTGGGGCTGGGGCTTGCCATCTTGCCTGTCCCAAACTCTTATCCTTCCCTAATCCTTCCCTTGGCTGCAGCACTGAAGGGGGAGGGAGAAAAGGTCCCTGCCAGGTGGGAGAGGGGATGGGGAAGGAGAAAAGGCCCCTGCTGGGCGGGGGGGAGCTAGTGGAGGAGAGAAGAGGCCTGTGTAGGGTTGAGGAGGGCTGGGAGGAGAGAAAAGGCCCCTGCTGGGTGGGACCCTCCACTCTGAGCCCCTCCTCACCCCCCAACCCTCACTCTCACACCTCCCACATCCCCAGTCTTCTGCCCTGAGCATCTCCTTAACCCCCCACCTTGACTCCTGCATCCCCAACATCCTCAGCCTCCTGCCCTACCCTCCCCACATCTCCAAGGCCCTTCTCTTGACTCCTGTACCTCCCACACCACCAGCTCCCAGCCCTGAAGGATCCAGGCAATTCTGGATAAGCCTTCTAGTTAATAATACAAGCTGCCTTTCAAATCCAGAGACAGGAAGCTAATACATATTTTAATTAAAAAGTAAACCATTAACATTCTGATCATGATGCAACTTAATGCCATAAATAAAGCTTAAAACTCAAAACACTCAATCATTCTATCAAATTCATGATCTCTGTTAAATTGGGGTATAAATTAAGAAGTTCCTTTTTTCTCACATAAAGAATGAATATCTATCCTTTTTAGTAAACTGTTTCTTTGCACCATCTTGTCACCTTATGTGTATGTGAATGAAATAATAAGACTACAGCAAAGGGACTGTAGTCCCTGATATAAAATTGTTTTGACAATGAAGTTAAATAGAAAATTAATTTTAAAACTGGTTCAATTATTTGTATTAAAATATTATAAATCTGTAGCTAAAAAAGTAATAAAGATCCTAAACAGATGTAAAAAAACCCCATGGTAGGTGGCTAAAACAAGAAAATATAAAATCATTATAAGAACTAGATAAGTGGCGTCTAACTTGTGAGCTGGAGCCACTTGTGGCCCTAGAGCAGGACTACTTAACACGCGGCATGCGGGCGGCATCCTTTGAACATAGCCTCCACTAGAAACACGCTCCACAATGGCGAGTTAATATAATGGTCTTCTGTTGATATGTGTTTTAATAGTTAAATTCCTGGATTGTCATTGCTCATTAAAGTGCTGTCATATGGGTGGAAATTGGGTAAATATTGCATTTTATTAATATCAGGAAAACTGACTTAAATGGGGCCTGCGTGTAGTGTAGCCTTGCCTTAATCTTTATATTCATGCCCGTCAGTGTGAAAAAACTATTTGCATATATATTTGCACGTATATGTGACTACACTTAAGTTGTAGCCCTCGGCATGTGCTGAGTATCATTGTGGCCCCCGGGGTTTTTCAAGGTTGAGTAGCCCTGCTGTAGAGTGTGATTGTGTTCAGAAGAAAGCTTGCTTTTAATACAAGTTGAAAATGTGCTCTGAATGCATTGTAGCAAAGGATGACCTTTATCAGAGTTGATATTTAAATACAATACCAGTGTTTGGTTATTTTTACCTCTCTTTTTTCCTAATTGGATATTACCCTCTGTATATTTTACAACCGGACTATTTATATGTTCTAAGTTATCTAATTCTCGTTCAGTAAACAATCTGTGGCCAGCTCTTAAACTGCTTTTGATTGGATTTCATTTTGTTTAAATGTCTGGCTATTCTTTGTAGATAAATATATGTAGTTCATGATCATCTTAATTATAAAATGGAAAAAGCTGAACGTGTTCCTTGAAGGTCTCTATACACAGGGACTATAATATTTATATATTACAAACTATTCAATTTCATATACAATTTAAGAGAACAAACTATGTTAAGATTATCACATTGTTCATCCTATTCTTTTTCCTTATTTATATGTTACACAGAAATCGTTACAATGACCATCTACAGAATGTTGCTAGTTGTCATCATATTTGAATGCCAAGTCATTAATTTTACTCTACCAACTATGGCATCTGTCTTTTGTGATACATTACATATAAGCACTGTTTTGGTTCTAAAATTGCCTCTAAAAATTTCACTTGAAATTTCACCTAGATTTCATTATAAACTTGTTTATGAAGACTATACTTAATACTATGTTCCTGCCTAATTTTTTTCTGAGGAGTTAAGTGATGTACTTCGTATGGAAAAAGTGATTGTTGCCTTTCAGTATGCTGTCTCAGAAATGTTTCGTTGATTCATTGGCATTCTATATCCCTTAGGACCTCTTTCTTGCAGCTTTTTCTTTGATACGAAAGAAAACTGAGTTATAGCTCTCTTTTTCCCCCCTCTGCACAAAGAAAAAAAAATCTAACCCACATCTGTACAGTGAATTTCTTTTAAATACAGCCCTTAATAATCTCTACTTCCTTAGTTTCCTACATGCTGGATTATGATTTTATGACACAGAATTATAGAACATCCATTATGATGATAGCTGGGCATACATTACATGGCTAAATTTGAGTCATTAACATCCCCTGTAAAAGAGCAAAATACTGTGTTCTCCTGCTGCCTTGCTTTTTAGCTAGAGAATTGTATGTCCAATCAGCTAAGTCCCCTGAAAAAGTCAGGGTTAATTAAACTATACATATTGCAATTCTTAAAACACTTAAGAATATTTCTGGTAGAAACAAATTTCAAAGATGTGGGGCTCACAATAGTATTGCCTCACCTTAACTCTCATGAGCTTCATCCTTTTGCCAAAGAATTAATACTCGCAGATCAGACATCAGAAATCTCCACACACAAACCTGTCAGCCAGCATTTTAATCAAATTGGTCATTCTCTTAAAGACCTGACAACATGCGTCTTACAACAAAGAGACTTTAACACCACATTACAAAGGGAGACCTCAGAACTTTTATTTATGCAAAAATTCGACAGGTTGTAAATGGGCCTTAATCGAGATGATAATTATCTTACACATTACAAAGACAGCCTCCCCACCTTTTGATATTCATAATGACCCCAGATTAGCCACTTAATTGACTCTTACAGTAAGCAATTTCCTCCTTCCTTTTTGCTTCCCCCCCTCGCCCCCACCTTCTGTTCTATGTAGCTGAATTGTCAGTTTGTAATTTTTTTAACCTTCTTTCATTGTATCCCACTGTTATAAAATGGTCATGCCTATTTACTTTCAGAATATGATCTGAAGAAGTGGGTCTGCCCCACGAAAGCTCATCACCTAATAAACTATTTTGTTAGTCTTTAAAGTGCTACATGACTGCTTTTTTTTTTTTTTTTAACCAAGATCAGACTAACATGGCTACCTTTCTGTGACTATCCTTCAGATAGTTTACCGTTGTTAAAATTTTCCTTTTCACCTGCCTGACAAAAATACTCCAGAGTTTCATAATAGAAATGGATTGCCTTGAAGTAATTATAATTTAAACTCTTTGTGACAGGGACCTGTCTTTTATTGTTTTCGGTGAAGCATGTTTGAGTACCATGAAATAAAATAATGAATAATAATGTATGCATGTTGAATACAGTAAAACTACACTCATTCACACAGACCAAGAAACCACACGTGAAGTGTGCATAATTCTGAACCTGTGTGTATATGAGATGACGGTCTTGTTGGCCCATCAAGAAACACTGTCCATCTGCATCGATCCTGCTTGATCAAGTATAATGATTGTGACAGAAATGAAGCTGCTCTGTAATAATTAATTCATATTGTATGTGAGCTGGTTATTGGGATGTTTAGAGTATAAATATTTTGATTTAGTTTAATAGGAGGCTTGTAATAAAAACAAACAGGAAGTGAAAAAATAGCTCAAGGTAAGCCACTCCTTGTGAATCCACTGAAGGATTATTACTAAACAAAACCCAAAGGTGTTAACTTTGAAAATTCCACTCCTGTCTTCAGCCATCTTATAAAATTAGTTTTGATAAGCAAGGCCAGAACGTGGGAACAGACAAGAACAAAGGAGCTCTGGCTGTATAAAAGGGACTGTCTTTCAGAAGGCTGGTCAAATGGTTATTCAGGGGAACATAGATGCGCTTGTAGGCTGTTGTTTCAAAATCCATTTTCTCTTGTGCGTTGTTTTAGGGATGTTGGTTGTAGACGACTGCACGATAAGTCTGGGCTTATTATTTAATCCTGTCAGTTACATGCACTCCCCCGCCCCCCCTTTGCTGCCTCTGTATCATAGGTAGCAAAGGGGGGAGGTAGCTCTATGGGATCCGGTGTCCATGAGGAGCTGGCTGTTAAGCTGGCTCCCTATGAGCACTGGATCCCCTACAGCTGCCGCCCGCCTGAGAGGCGGCAGCAACACGGAGGGTGAGGGATAGGAATGTTAAATTTAGATTAATCAGCTAATCGACTTATTGATGGAATTTACATAGATTAGTCAAGAAGGGTGGCTCCACCTTTGAAATGTAGCAAGAGCCCCTCCAGTTCCCTGCTGCCCTCCTGCCCCCCCCCATGGAGATAGTCCTGGGGGGAACACCTTTTAAACCAGCTCCCCAGAGCACCGGCTCCTGCTTCCCCTCCCCGCCCTCCTCCCCCGCTGCTTCTCTCTGATAGAGGCAGCCAGGGGGGCAGAAGCAACTAATTGAGTCACTAGTCGACTAATCACTTACATTCCTGGTGAGGGGGGCCAGGTAGGAGTTAGTATAAACAGGAAGCTGGCTATGAAGCCAGTTCCATACATGTATCACTTAACACGAAGCTGCCTACCCGCCTGTGCTACTACCTCTCAGAAGCTGCAGTGTGGGATGGCGGAGTAGGCAGGAGCCGATACGCATAGGGAGTTGGCTTTTAAGCCATCTCTCCCCGCATGCTGGCTCCGTAGAGGCACCTGCCCAAGCCAGCTCCCCCCGAGCACCAGCTCTGTCTACCTCTCCCCCTGTGCTGCTGCTTCTGTTAGAGACAACAGCACGGGGTGGGGAGGGGAGACAGGATCAGCTTCTGTTGGTGGCGGGATGGCAGGTGGGAGCCAGTGTGTTCAGGGAGCTGATACAGAGGCAACAGCATGGGGTAGCAGGGAGCTCCCCGGGAGTGGGGCCAGGAGCTCACTAGCTGCTGGCCCCGCCTTTGGGGACTATCAAATAGTCATGTAACCACTAAAATTTGACTACTGTTCACTTACATGCTAACATCCCTGCTTTGTTCTACTATTAACACAAGCAATATATGTACCACTGTTGGCAGACTTGCAAAGGGAAGAACCACAGGTGCCAAACTCAGTGGACCTGCTGGGCAGACACTGATAATACACAGGCTACTATAGCTAACAGCCCAGTCTAAGAGAGGGAGAACTGAGGAATTCTACCCTAGTAAAGGTAATGGCATAAGACCTGACATTTGAGCAGTGCAGTTGGAAACAAAAAACGGGAACAGAGGTCCAGCTCTCTGTGTGACCACGACAATGACCTTGCAGGATTATTGCAGTTTTGTTGCTTCTGATTCTCCTCCCCTAATTCCTTTTCACTGAAAACTGTCTAGTCTAGGCCTGGGCAAAATACGGCCCGCCAAGCCTCCAGATCTGGCCTACAAAGGCAGTGGGGAGCCCCCGGCAGGCTCACCCACAGCCCCGTGCGTCAGGCAGAAATGCAGCTCCAGGGTTCCATTTCTGTGTTAAAACTGAAGGGGAAGGGGGAAGTTTTAGGAGCCACCCTGCCCCCAGCACATTCCTATTGGTCGGTTTCTAGCAGAAACCAGCCAATGGGAGCTGCTTGTTAGAATAACAGGAAGCTAAGAAGGGTCATGCCCCCTCATCTTGGCTCAGTTATTCATGAAGTACATGGCCGGGCAGGCTGGCTGGGAAACATTTTAAGCTCTGCAGGCAGGCCGGCTAGTTTGATAGCTGGCAAGTAAGTCTTTTGACCACAGCCTGCTTCTGGCACTCCAGCCCCAACTCTCTGCCCCCCCCCCGCGCCCCCCCACTTAACATACCCAAACCCTCTGTCCCCCTCTTACACCTGTATAGGCTTGCCAGATGCTTTCACCAAAAATCCTGAACAAGGCAAAAAAAAAAAAAAACCCAGGAAACTTGTTGAGGGGGAAAAAAAAAAAAAAGCACTGCGCCTTTAAGAATCCCCACGCTCTTCGCTTCCCCACACCAGATGCGACAGGGGAAGATTGTCCCTGCCGGCCTTCTGTCCGTTTTACATGTCTGGTATTTTCTGTTTGTTTGTTTATTTATTTTACCGGACAGGGGCCAGAAAAAATAGACTGTCCAGGAGAAAACCGGACACCTGGCAACTGGATACCTGGCAACTCCCTCCCAGTTCTGGCACCCCAATCTCTTGCCCCAGATCACAATTCTCTCCTATCCTAGGTCACATCACAAACCTCTGCACTCCAGTCTCTTGCCCGAGGTCACAACCATCTGCTTTATCCCGTCTCCCTCCTGCACCCCAGTCCCTTACCCCAAGCTCCCTTCTGCACCCAACCTCCATTCCAGACCCCTCATCTCCATTAATATCATGAAGAGTGCGGCCCTCGACCACTTTCCAAAATCTTGGAGTGGCCCCCCCCAGCAAAAATTATTGCCCACCCCTGGGCTAGGCAGTCCATCACTTTTGATGAAGATGAAACTCGTATAGGGAGCCTGGGAATGAGACTGGAGTCTAATAAGGAACTCCTTTAGAAAAGCTGCTAACCTGGTTTTTTTTCTTCAAAGGTTGTTGTCTGTGTTCTCTCACCATAGCTGTGGTATATGTTGCAGGACTAAGTTCTGTTGCTGGATCTTGACTCCCATTCACATATTGTAATCTCTGGAACAACTGCTGTGTTATGTTCATTATATACGTTATTACTTGTAACTGAGAAAGGATAGGTCTTTTGATTAAAGCTCTAACTATATGTTGGGATATCTGGTTTCAGTTTCTGTTTCTGCCACAGACTTTGTGTGACCTGGGTCAAGTTACTGAATCTTTTTGTTCTCCATTTATAAAATGGGAATTATTCTTCCCTGTCTTACCTTGTGTGCTTATCTTGTCTTTTAGATTGTAACCTCTTTGGAGAAGGGACTGTCTCATTGCAAATACAGTAATTACTCGTTTAACACGTGCCCGCTTAACACATTTTCGCAATAGCATGTTTTTTTTTCGGGAATGTTTTTCGAATAACACGACCGTCCCCGAAACAACACGAAAATAATCAAGTGGTGGACTACTTCGCGTGGTGGGATAAGTTGGTGAAAACAGTGGTAATACGCATGAGCAGATGAATACACATGGTCACAGTGCTCCTCTGCTCACTCATGTGTTTATTTTTGTTTTAACAAACTGCAGCGACTTGTGTTGCTAGATATCTAATGTAGACGTTGACGACCCAGCACCAACAAAAAATTGACTTCGCCACCATCACCTGAAACGCAACCCCAACCTTTTCCATTATTTTTAATGGGAAAATTGACCCCGCATAGCACGTTTTCGCTTAGCACAAACATTTTCAGAAACACATTTATAGTGTTAAATGAGGAATTACTGTAGCATGATGGAGCTCTCATTGCAGTTAAGGCCTATGGATATCTGCTAGTGCACAATCTTTTGATAACCACATTGTACATACCACAGCATTTAGAATTCTATGAGAATTTGATTATTTTTAAAGGGACATTTTAACTTGAAATCAACTTCTGAGTCCTGACTGTTTTAATGGGCTTTAAGTGCATCTCATATTTTTATTTTCATTTTGCTTTGTGATAGACCAAAGTTCCCTCTAAGCTGCATGGCTGAGCAGCCACACAGCTATGCTCTGAGCCCCGCGCAGAAGTTCAAAACTCCCAATGCAGGCAGGGAGATCAGCTGATCGATGGAGATGGGCCTCCGTAAACAGCAGCTAAATGCTGTTTGCCATGTGTTTGAAATGGAATACAGTCAACCGAGATAAGCAGGGAGGAGGGAGGGAGTATTTAATTGGCTTGCAGGAAAGTCCTGTCTGCTGGGGGATAGGGGGTGGCAGAGGCAAAAACCCAGCAGTCTCTTCAATCCTCCTGGACTGGGAAGGGGGGAGGTAAAGGGGCTGACTGCGTGGGGTAGGTGGGGGAAAGAGGGAGTGATTGAATGCTGGCATCTTTGCAATGAGGTAGAGGCAGGGGGCAGTTTGTTTGGGGTGTCTGACTCATTGCAGTCCTCTCTGTGGGGCTGGTTTGGAGGGAGGTAGGGAAAGCCTGGGAGGACATTTGCATGATTACATTTCAAACAAAGTTTGCGTATAGGTGTTAATGGCTTAAGATAAGAAAGAAAAGATTCTTTTAATAGTTTCAGAGGGGTAGCCACGTTAGCCTGTAGCTGAAAAAATATTAAACAGTGAATAGTACTAAGTTGCTGCAGGGCTATTAGTTGTTTTTTAATTCTTTTAACAGAAATTTTTTGGAGCGTTGCAGATATCTAAACTCTGAACTTAATGATTTTTTTAAAATCCTGTGTTACTAATTAATACATGGTAAATTGTGTTGCATCAAGGCCAGATCTTTGCTATCTGGTAGAGTTCTGTCTTTTATGAATTAGAAGTAGCAATTACTAGGTGTGGTGCTAGTTGTTTTGTAGGATGAAACCTTATTTGCAAGCTCTTTGAAACATTAATTTGTCTGTATACCCTGAAGCCACGTGTTAATTTGTTCTGGGGCTTCTACTCTTCCTCCAGTGGAAGAAGGCTAATTCCCTACCTTTTGTATGCACCTTTGTAGTCACTAAATGTACCTCAGAGCAGCTAGTCATAGGTGTCTTGTTTTAATATATTTTATTCCATACATAAGGACTGCTTAAAATGTGTGTGTGTGTGTGTGTGTGTGTGTGTGTGTGTGTACACACTCCCACACACACACTGTATGTTTTGTTTGTATTGGTGTTGTATGTCAACACACTACCTTAATATTGGTGGTTCACATAAGAAAATTCAACCCTCCCAAGGATAGAAAATATCACAGAACACTGTCATAGACCCACACAGACAAGAGAAACCGACTGACCAGCAAAATGTCTAAGTCCTGAAAACAAGTATTCATAGGTTTATCTTGAGGATATGGATGGTCCCACTTATTTAAACAGGACTATTTTTGTGCTTAGTGCACACAGAAGTACTTGTAAGATTGGGGACTAAAACAGGTTGGCTAGAGTTCTGGGGCCAGTCAACACTAATTACTAACTAAGCACAGCTGAGCAGAAGTCAGGTGATTACACTATAAAGAGTAGCAGGAAGCTGCAGAAAAGGGGAGATGCTCACGGAAGCCGGAGCACAATACGAAGGCAATTGGGAGTAGGGATCCAGGAGGAATACTTGGATTTTGGGAGTAAGACTATAGACAGAAAAAACCCCGAGGAGGATCCCTGATAAGATGGTAAAAGAATGAAGTCAAAGAGATTTTATCTGAACTGTTTTTGACCAAACCAGACTCAAAGTAGGGGTAGAATTGTATGGAGAAACCAGATAGAGCTGAAAATAGTCTGATAAAGCAAGGAACAGCTGCAAAGAGCAGACTCATGGGGAAGAGAGAAGCCCCAGGATTGAGTTTTGCTTTTCATCTTTTCTTAATAAATTAGATGCTAGGAGAAGGAGCATTACTGAACAAAAAAGTGTTTGGAAATTGAGATGTTCATTTAAGGGAAATTGAGGCAGTCTGCCTCAGGCCAGAAGATGGTCCATTGATATATATATAACCTGTCAAGAGGAAAAAATGAGAGACAACCTGCTTTCAAATGTACAAAATAAACTGAAAAGACAGGGATATTTTTCTTAAATCCTTCTGTTTTATGGTAAATGTAGTTCATTGTTTGTAATGGCAGTAACAAAAAAAAATCAGTGATTTTTTAATATGATGGTGTTCCTTAATTTGATAACAGTCTGGGTATGTCTACACAGCAAAGTTATTTGGAAATAACTGCCATTATTTCGAAATAACTTTACCAGCATCTACACAGCAAAACCGCTATTTCTAAATTAAATTGAAATAGCGGAGGGCTTATTTTGAAATTGGTAAACCTCATTCTACAAGGAATAGCACCAATTTCGAAATTGCTATTTCAAAATAAGCTCTGTGTAGATGCTTATTTCGAAATAGGGGGCCTCCAGCCCTTCTCAGGGTGCCCTGGTGGGCACAACCAAGAAAACTCCTCTCCCTCCCCCCCTCCCCGGAGCCCTTAAAGGGGTAGACTCTGGCCACAGTGCCTGTGCCAGCTCCAAGCCTGCCAGCCCAGAGCTAGAAGTTGCTGCACCTGACCCAGTGGCCCCAGCATGAGCCAGGCAGCCAGTGCCAGCCAGCCCTCCACCGCTCCCCAGGAGCAGTCTGCCAGCTCCCAGGGGCCAAAAAAGGGGGGCGCCTGCCTGGTCCAGTGCGGAGATCAGGAATCTAATTCAGGTTTGGGGGATGCCTCCAATGTCCATGATCTCCGTACTAAACAGAGGAATGCAACTGTATTCAAGCGGATGGCTGCCAGCCTGGCCACCAAAGGCCACATGCGAACCCAGGATCAGGTTCGCATGAAAATAAAGGAGCTGCGGCAGGTGTATGCCAGGGCCACAGGAGGCAGCTCCCAACCAGGGGCAGACCCAGACCCCTGCCTCTATTTTGATACCGTGGACTGCATCCTGGGGGGCAGGACGGTCCCTCCCTCCAGGTGGGTCATCAACCCTGGGGCATAGCTTACTGCCTCCTGCTGCTCCAGCCCCTGCTGCCTCCCCAGCTACCACTCCTCCTCCTTCTCCCCCTGCCCCTCCCACTTCTTCCTCCCCACACCTCCCGCAGTGCTGGGAGACAGTTGGGCCGGCGAAACCCCCAACCCGGAGCCCTGAGCTTCTCCTCCCCCTTCCTCCCCTTGCCTCCCCCTGCCAGCTCCCTCCTCCCAGGTTCCCCCTTCCCTGTCCCACCTTCTTTCCCCAGTCTCACCTCAGTTTCATTCTCCCCCCACCCCAGTTTTGTTCAATAAAGAGGCTCTGTTGTAATGAACACATGTGTCTTTTATTGTACAGCAGGAAGGGGGATTAGGAAGGGGTAAGTGGAAGGATGTGAGGGAGGAATGAGGCACAAACCCCCAGTGAGGCACACCAGGGAGACTGTTGCTGCCTGCAGAATGTGCTGCCAGGCTCGCAGCAACACGTCCAGGAGAAGCACCAGAGTGCCCAGGGGCGGCTCCGGCTCCATGCTGCAAATGCTGTGGTGTCCTGAGTGAGGGCAACCAGAGCTCACAGAGAAAAAAATGCTTTGCTGTCCCTCAGCGAGGTAGGCAAGCAAGCAGGGAAACCTTAGAACCGGCTGTCTGGGGAGGGGGTCCCTTTAAGCACAGGTCTCAGATACCTTATGTGGCTGCTGCCTGAGGCTAACTCCTGACCTGATGCCCTGCCAGAACTGGTTCCAGCCAGCCTTAAATGCAATTCAGTGTCCTATCAGTGTGCACATGCTATTTTGAAATAGCAAAATGCTATTTCGGAATGCATTTTGTGTATAGACACGTTATTTCGAAATAACTATTTTGAAATAAGATATTTTGAAATAACGCTGCAGTGTAGACATACCCTCTGTTACAAAATAGTATCTTTCAGCACGAAAATTAAAACTTGTGTACAAAGCTTTTTTTAAAAGCACAGTTAGACTCTTAATCTTGAACATTTTGGATATGTCTAGACTACATATGTCGCCAGAGGCATGTAAATTAGACTACCCAACATAGTCAATGAAGCCGGGATTTAAATATCTCTGGCTTCATTAAAATAAAAATGGCCGCCGCACTGTGGCGGCTCAGCTGATCGTTGGCACAGCACGCGAGTCAAGACGCGGATCGGTCGACAAGGGTACCTTGTCGGGTAGTCTAATTTACATGCCTCTGGCGACGGAGGCATGTAGTCTAGACATACCCTTTATGTCTGAGCTTGTTTTTAAAGGAAATTTTAACAAAAATCTCATTTTTTTTTTCTCCCCCCACCCCCCCCCCCCGCTTTATTGGAGAGACAAATGAAAATATATTTTCACCTTGAACTATTTTCAGTTAATATGAAATGGGTATGGTGTTTTTGCTGGCTTCAGAATTTATTAATTCTAATTGGTCCCTCAGTTTATGGACTTGAATTAATTGAGTATAGTATTCTCCCGACTCCCATATTATTACTTATAAAAGAACAACCACCATCTCTCATAACATTCTTATTTTCTTGCTTATTACCCCTTGCAAATGCTTTCCCCAAACTTACCAGTAAGGCCACTATCCATTCACTCTTCAAGTCTATCACTTGAAAGAACCTCTTCTGCTGATGCATTTACAAGAAATCAAACTGCTAATGTTGTTTAGGGCCTTTATTATTCCTGTGCAGCTAATGTAAATATAAATAGTGGCTTTATCTAAGCCTGAAGAATGACTAATAATATTTATTTCATTCTAGGACATTTTGTACTACGAACAGCTTAAGTCCAGTGTGATTCAGCATGATCTTTTAGTGGACAGCCTGATTTACAAAGTGAGTAATTTATAAAATAGTGAGTATTTACTGCTCAAAGCAGTAACTTTGTATAAAGAAAACACAAATGTATGGAGCTTGGGAATAAAGCTTATTCTTCTTTGGGTGTCCTTTATACGTTCCCATTCAGGGGATGTGCTGGCTGCTGCAGACTGGATGGCAAAAACTTCTCATAGCAGTGTCCTTTGGAGTTTTCACATCCCCCTCTTACCTCTCCTCAGTGTTCCTGAATGTTCTGTTGCCGAGTGTAAGATTACTTATGAATTTCCAATTACCACCTTTAGGGTTGACAGGTCCTTTGTCCCAGGATCAGGCCCAGTATTTAATTAGTCAGTGGTTGGGAACTCTGATGTACACAGTTGCAACACTTGCACAATAGGAACTCTTGTATATTAACAAATATAGTTTATTAATACATGTAGCACAGTCACAGACACCACAGTTTTGTAAGATAGGGAATGTACATCTGTATTTCCATAACATAGACTCACGCCATTTCTTCTAGAACAACCTGAGTTGTTAGCCATCACCTTCCTCATCGCTTTTGCCCTCCCCATCATCACCAGTGGCTTTCATTATGGCACCACTCAAAGAGTACATCATCTTCCCACCCCTAGACTGGGATGCCACTTTTATCATATGTTACGCTGACTTTGTTAGGTCTGATGCATGTTCAGGAGGGGATGTTTCCTGTTCTTATTTGTATTTCCTCACTTTACTAATGGTGAAGTGTCTTTTTTTCCTATAGGTCAATATATAATCAATATCAACTTATTATCATATGTCAGTTTGTTACCATGGGCCTTTTGTGGTTATCTATCACATTTGTACCAGTGACATAGAGAAGGGTAGCAGAGACGTCCTGGAGGCCAAATTTAGGCTGCTAGGAAAGAGACTGAAATCCAGGACCTCTATGGTGGCATTCTCAGAAATGCTTCCAGATCCATGCGCAGGGCCAGGTAGGCAGGCAGAGCTTCAGAGTCTCAATGCGTGGATGAGACGATGGTATGGGGAGGAGGGGTTTAGCTTTATAAGGAACTGGGGACACTTTTGGGATAGGGTGAGCCTATACAGGAAGGATGGGCTCCACCTAAACCAAAGTGGATCCAGGCTGCTGGCACTTAACATTAAAAAGATCGCAGAGCAGTTTTTAAACTAAGAGATGGGGGAAAGCCGATTGGTGCAGAAGAGCACGTGGATTGGACAGAGATGTCTCTTAGAGGAGAGTCTATTGATAGAGATTCTCTAGGTTTTAGTCAGGAGGAAAGAATGGAAGAGGATAAAGTATAGGCCAGATCAAATGAAAAACATTCACATAAAAAAGAATCTGACACATCAGAAAAGGGCAGACAAATAAACAGTGACAAGTTTTTAAAGTGCTTGTACACAAATGTTAGAAGTCCAAAAATAAGATGGGTGAACGAGAGTGCCTCGTATTAAAGGAGAATACTGATATAATAGGCATCACAGAAACCTGGTGGAGTGAGGACAATCAATGGGACACAGTCATTCCAGGGTACAAAATATATCAGAAGGACAGAACAGGCCATGCAGGTGGGGGAGTGGCACTGTATGTAAAAGAAAATTTAGAATCAAATGAAGTAAAAATCTTAAATGAATCAACATGTTCCATAGAATCGCTATGGATAGTAATTTCCTGCTTTAATAAGAATATAACAGTACAGATCTATTATTGACCACCTGACCAGGATAGTAATAGTGACTATGAAATGCTAAGGGAGATGAGAGAGGCTATCAAAATAAAGAACTCAAAAATAGTGGGGGATTTCAACTATCCCCATATTGACTGGGTACATGTCACCTCAGGACGAGATGTAGAGACAAAATTTCTTGATACCTTAAACGACTGCTTCTTGAAGCAGCTGGTACAGGAACCCACAAGGGGAGAAGCAATTCTTGATTTAGTCCTGAGTGGCGTGCAGGATCTGGTCCAAGAGATAACTGTAACAGGACCGCTTGGAAATAGTGACCATAATATAATAACATTTAACATTCCTATGGTGGGAAGAACACCTCAGCAGCCCAACACTGTGGCATTTAATTTCAAAAAGGGGAACTGTGCAAAAATGAGGAGGTTAGTTAAACAGAAATTAAAAGGTACAGTGACTAAAGTAAAATCCCTGCAAGCTGCATGGACACTTTTCAAAGACACCATAATAGAGGTCCAACTTCAATGTATACCCCAAATTAAAAAAACATAATAGAAGATCTAAAAAAGAGCCATCGTGGCTTAACAACCATGTAAAAGAAGCAGTGAGAGATAAAGACATCTTTTTAAAAGTGGAAGTCAAATCCTAGTGAGGTAAATAGAAAGGAGCATAACACTGCCAAATTAAGTGTAAAAATGTAATAAGAAAAGCCAAAAAGGAGTTTGAAGAACAGGTAGCCAAAAACTCAAAAGGTAATAACAAAATGTTTTTTAAGTACATCAGAAGCAGGAAGCCTGTTAAACAAGCAGTGGGGCCCCTGGACGATTGGGATACAAAAGGAGCACTTAAAGACGATGAAGTCATTGCGGAGAAACTAAATGAATTCTTTGCTTCAGTCTTCACGGCTGAGGATGTTAGGGAGATTCCCTAACCTGACCCGTTCTTTGTAGGTGACAAATCTGAGGACTTGTCACAGATTGAAGTGTCATTAGAGGAGGTTTTGGAATTAATTGATAAACTTAACAGTAACAAGTCACCGGGACCAGATGGCATTCACCCAAGAGTTCTGAAAGAACTCAAATGTGAAATTGCGGAACTATTAACTATGGTTTGTAACCTATCCTTTAAATCAGCTTCTGTACCCAATGACTGGAAGATAGCTAAATGTAACACCAATATTTAAAAAGGGCTCTAGACCGGTAAGTCTAACGTCAGTACCGGGCAAATTAATCGAAACAATAGTAAAGAATAAAATTGTCAGACACATAGAAGAACATAATTTGTTAGGCAAAAGTCTACATGGTTTCTGTAAAGGGAAATCAAGCCTTACTAATCTATTAGAGTTCTTTGAAGGGGTCAACAAACATGTGGACAAGGGGGATCTAGTAGATATAGTGTACTTAGATTTCCAGAAAGCCTTTGACAAGGTTCCTCACCAAAGGCTCTTACGTAAATTAAGTTGTCATGGGACAAGAGGGAAGATCCTTTCATGGACTGAGAACTGGTTAAAGGATAGGAAACAAAGGGTAGGAATAAATGGTAAATTTTCAGAATGGAGAGGGGTAACTAGTGGTGTTCCCCAAGGGACAGTCCTAGGAACAGTCCTGTTCAATTTATTCATAAATGATCTGGAGAAAGGGGTAAGCAGTGAGGTGGTAAAGTTTGCAGATGATACCAAACTGTTTAGGATAGTCAAGACAGAAGCAGACTGTGAGGGACTCCAAGAAGATCTCACCAAACTGAGTGATTGGGCAGCAAAATGGCAAATGAAATTTAATGTGGATAAGTGTAAAGTTAAATTTGAAAACTATACATATAATATGATGGGGGCTAATTTAGCTACAACTAATCAAGAAAGAGATCTTCAAGTCATCGTGGATAGTTCTCTGAAGATGTTCACACAGTGTTCAGCAGCAGTTAAAAGAGCAAACAGGATGTTAGGAATCATTAAAAAAGGGATAGAGAATAAGATGGAGAATATCTTATTGCCCTTATATAAATCCATGGTATGCCCACATCTTGAATACTGCGTACAGATGTGGTCTCCTCATCTCAAAAAAGATATACTGGCATTAGAAAAGGTTCAGAGAAGGGCAACTAAAATGATTAGGGGTTTGGAACGGGTTCCATATGAGGAGAGATTAAAGAGACTGGGACTTTTCAGCTTGGAAAAGAGGAGACTAAGGGGGGATATGATAGTGGTATATAAAATCATGAGTGGTATGGAGAAAGTGAATAAGGAAAAGTTATTTACTTGTTCCCATAATATAAGAACTAGGGGCCACCAAATGAAACTAATGGGCAGCAGGTTTAAAACAAATGAAAGGAAGTTGTTCTTCACACAGCGCATAGTCAATCTGTGGAACTCCTTGCCTGAGGAGGTTGTGAAGGCTAGGAGTATAACAGGGTTTAAAAGAGAACTCGATAAATTCATGGAGGTTAAGTCCATTAATGGCTATTAGCCAGTATGGGTAAGGAATGGTGTCCCTAGCTTCTGTTTGTCAGAGGGTGGAGATGGACGGCAGGAGAGAGCTCGCTTGATCATTACCTGTTTGATTCATTCCCTCTGGGACACCTGGCATTGGCCACTGTCAGCAGACAGGGTACTGAGATGAATGGACCTTTTGTCTGACCCAGTATGGCCATTCTTATGTC
The DNA here is from genome assembly GCA_032595735.1 of Pelochelys cantorii. Classification (NCBI taxonomy): domain Eukaryota; kingdom Metazoa; phylum Chordata; order Testudines; family Trionychidae; genus Pelochelys; species Pelochelys cantorii. The sequence continues at coordinate 35,628,119 of CM064331.1, forward strand.
CTACCCTGTTATTTGGTCTGGTCTTAACTGGTTATTTCGGGCTTTTCTAAGTAATAAGGTACCTGCTATGTTTGAGGGGATTCTTGGGAAATCCCTATGCCATTGAAGATTGTTTTATCTAGGTATAAGGACCTGAATATACGCACATTGACTTTGCTATCTGGGTGAAAGGTTCCAGTGATGTGTGTGCTAGCTTTGCCTTATGTCAACATACAGGATGTGGCCTGTTAGTGCCTTGTGATACAGCCAAACTCCCAATATAAACCTACTGAAACTTACTATAATAAGCATATAATCAAAACCATAAGGAAATAATAAAAGTTTATATCTATCTATAGGCAAGCAAGCAGGTTAGCCCTATAGGCTACAGTTCTGAGGGTAAGGCTACGAAAGCAGGGATGGTTCTCCGTGCTGCCTCATTTCCTTGCAACTGCAGGAGCAGTCAGTTGTGAATCTTTCCAAATGCTGTGATCCCAGATCCTTCTCTCACTAAGTACCTTACTCTAGTCTAACTTTAGCGTTGTGGGATTCCTCAGACTTCCCTAAGCAAGATCGGAACCTAACTGTTCTGAAGCCAAAGAGGAAAAAAAAATCTATAAAGATAAAAACCGCTCCCAAAGGATCCATCCTCGGTGCAGAGTGTTGCATTGGATATGAAAAAAACCTCTGTAACTATTGTTGATGGTACACTTGGATCCTATGGTAAGGGTTGTGGCTCTGGTGCAAGTAGATCTGCAATCGGAGTGTTTAGCAGATCAGAATGATTCATTTCTTATGGGAGAAAAGAGGAAAGCTTCTATGGCTACGTCTAGACTGCATCCCTCTGCCGGCAGAGGGAGGCAAATCAAGCACTTCAGAAGTGCAAATGAGCCCGGGATTTAAATATCCCGGGCTTCATTTGCATACTCACGCTCAGGTGCTGTGCCAATCACGTGCCCTTTTGAAAGTGAAAATAAAGTGTTGCCGCGGCTCTGCTGACAGTGGGGAGCTTTTTCGGCAGATCCTGTACTCCTCAAAAAATGAGAAGGATCTGCCGAAAAAGCTCCCTGCTGTCGGCAGAGCCGTGGCTACACTTTACTTTCACTTCTGAAAGGGCGCATGATTGGCACAGTGCCTGTGCGTGAGTATGCAAATGAAGCCCGGGATATTTAAATCCCGGGCTCATTTGCGTTTCTCAAGTGCTTGATTTGCATCCCTCTGCCGGCAGAGGGATGCAGTCTAGATGTAGCCTGAGGAAGAGTTAGAAGGATCTATTTTTGTGTTCCCTGGTCTCTTCCTTTTCACCTAAAAGTTTGGCAGGTTCCCTTCCTCTCCGTTGTTCTTGTTTAGGTGCCATGATCAGTTATTTCACTGACAGATCTGAGATGAGATCCACAGTCCGAAGAAGAATTGGATCACATTAGAGTTACTGATGTTCCTCTGAGTCTTCGGTCACAAAAATCTGACTGTCCAACTAGATAATCTGGGTGGATCATCTTGTGAGATGTTGCTATAGTTGGGTTAATGGCAGGATTGCCAAGTCACACAGCACAAAGTGGCACCATATTGTCCATTGCCTAGGCATCACAGAGACCTTCTTCAGCCTTACCACCATAGCCGCTCATCTCAGACTAGAGATCGGAAAAGGCTCACACATTGGGTCTGAGACTCTTGGATTCAGTTTTTTTAACTATTTATAGAGAGCACTTTCTCATTGTAATGCTGGATGCTTTAGCTAAAGAAGAGGAGTCAGTAGTTCGAATAGATTACCAACAGTTATATTCAGAGCTTAGAATGATTCTTCTGATGAGAATATTGATAATGCTGTACTCTCTTCACCTTCGGAGGATTTGCAATTTAATTATCTCATGGGTAGTATTGTTACAACTTTAACGGTTTTGTCAGTTGGTTTAGAGGGGACTTATCATCTAGTTTTTCATACTTTACTCTGAATTAGAACTGAAAATATGCTCCCTCCTCTAGATTTTAGATGCGACTATCCTTCCTGACCTCCAGAGTACATATTCCAGAAACTAGCATGAGCCACTGCTCTTCCACTGTAGCCATGTTGCTATTTTAGTGGGCTAGGCTGGGCATAGCTAAGGCATTCCTGTGTACCTATTCTGGGAAGCACCCTCCTAGCTCCTGTGTAGGCTTATAAAATGTTGTCTTTCCCAAAGGAAAGGGTTTTTTTATTGTTGTTTTTTTTAAATATTTTTATGGTGCATACTCTAGGAGAATGTTCTGAAAAGGGTACCATTCAGTTTTCCCAGCTCCATCACTGACAGTCACTTTGGATGTGTCTAAGAGCTGATGAGCAGCACAATCTGTTAATTATGCCAGCGGTCCTGAATTGAGACGATTATATGTAAACTGGAGATGAGCGCTATCTGTTTAACTCTCAAATTGTTTGTCTCACATCCAGAACAAAGTAGTGCAAATTGTCACAGACAATATAACAGCAATGTATTACCAGAATGAGCAGGGAGGAGCTAGCTTATCTCGGCTGTGCAAAGGAGGCAGTCCAGCAAAGGGCATGGGGTATCAACTATAACATCTACCCAGTTGCCCTGAATTTAGGAGGTAAGGACCAAAACATAATAGTTCATTGCTGTGACATAGTTGCATGAATGGTCGGTAAAGTATTCAATAATTCAGGACATATTCAATCTCTGGCTGTTTCTGGAATTAGAACTCTCCACAGGACACACTATATTAAGTATGCTACTTTCTGCTCAGAATGGACAAAAACAATCTGTTCACATTGGATGCTTTCCCTCTGAATTAGGGATGAGCTTATTATGCTTCCTCCTTTACCTCTTATACAGAGGATCATAAAGATAAAATACTCTAGGGCCAGAGTAATTCTAGCAGCTTCCACCTGTCTGAGACAATAGTGGTATTTGGACCTTTTTTACTTCTCTGAGAGGCTCTTCAACCTTTTGCCAGTGATGACAATAAAAGATGTTTTCATAAGAGGACGCGAAGGTTCATCTCCCAAGACCTCTTTCTCTACATCGAGCTGCCAAGACCTGTAGGACTTGAATGAACTCTGAAAAATATCTTGCACTTTAGAAAGTTAATTCCAGGAAGCAATCAACCAGAAAGTGTGGAATTCAGGTAGTATCAATTAATGATCTGACAAGTGTGAAAAGTCTGTGCGCATCAATTTAGTTTATCAATATATTTACTTTATATGAAGTTTCTAGACCTGTCTCTCAGTGCACTTAAAAGCAATACCAGCATGTCATATATCCATAGACGATAAATATGTCTTTGCATGTGACACAGTTAAAGTATGTATGAAAAGTTCAGTTAATACGTATCCACTAGTGAAAGCCACAAATCCATCATAAATTAATTTGGTCTTTACCCAGCTCATGAATGCTGCTTTTAAATCTTGGGTGGATTGTTCTTCCTTTCATTTGTCTAAGCAGCTTTTATAATAGCCTTTACAATTTACATCAACAAGGTGTGTGTTAGTAAGTTGTGTGTGTGATCTGGCCATTCTGTGCTTTTTGCAAAGCTAAAATTATCCTTAAACCTCAACCATCCTTTCAAAGGTGGTGTCTGGATTTCACATGAGTCAGCTAATTGCTGGTTTCTTTTCCAAGCTCTCATGCTTATAAAAAGATCTAAACTACAAACTTTTGATACCGAAGAGTTCTGCCTTACTGTCTTAATAGGATGAGAGTTTCAAAAGTCTCCTAACTTCTTGTTTCTTATGCTGACAACTATAAGGGTCATGTATTTTGTTGGGGTTTTTTTGTAGGTAAGTTAGGAAGTGTGTAAAACAGGAATATAGTTGTGTTAGTTCCTCCTTCTGCAGAAGTGAAGATACTATCCTGAGGAGACTGTGCCTTTTTAAGGCATTCCAGGGCCTTCCTACTTGTGATGGACTTCATAAAGGACAATGAATCCATGTCAGCCATTTGTCAGTAGCTAAGTGACTAGGTAGCTGATTAGCAGTTAATCAGCTAACAAATGCCTGGTTCTGACATATAGCTGCCCAGTACTCAGTTGGAGGAGATCGGCTCCTAGAATCCTTGTAAGGAAGAGGTGCTTCTAGGGAATGCAGCAATAGAGACCTCAGGAAAATAAACTTAAGGAGGGACTTTCTAGATGGCTGCAGAAGATCCAGCTTGTGAGAAGCTGAGTGCTGTCAGAAGAGCTGCATTCAAAACAAAAGCCTGGCAGATGGAAGGAATCAAGGTCTTGAGTGTCTTGCAGGTAAAGGACCTGGAAATGGGATTGCTAGACTAAGGTGGGACTGGTAAATTCAGATGGAGTTTGCCTCCCCTGCTGTCAAGCCTGGGTGAAAATCTTTCTTGTGTTTCTGTTGAACTTTCTGTTTATAAATCAGACTCTCAGAAGCTGCTACAGAGTGTGTATGTCTGGGGCTTGGTATATAAAAGTCTCCATGAATTTATTGACAATCCAATTTGGGAAATTTAAGGCAAGATACACCTACACAGCTGGGTCTGGACACAAGTGGCCGCACAGGGATGGCACACCTCTTTCAGAGGCACGCTTGACTAGCACAGTGGTTGCCTGTCTAGCATGTCCAGACAGGTTCTGATTGTTGAAATATGTTAGGCTCCTACTTGGGGGGGTTAGGCATACCATTGTTATTAGATCCAGCATCTAGATTGGATGCTTACTTTAGTAGAGCCATACTATAGTACTTATTCAGTTAGAGCACTGAATTTTACCATCCAGTCATGGGGTGCTGTTTCCAATCCATCCCATGACCCAGAATACTCAGAGGACACTAGAAGAAGAAATGGAGATTACTTGTAAGTGGAATTCCTTGAGAGGGACTCTGCACATTCATACTTCCTGCTCATCTTCCTCTCTTTTCTAGAGTGCTAATGAACTTGATGGTGAGCTAGAAGGAGCTGAGACAGGAGACACCATGTCCCCTTTTATAGCCTCGCAAACAATGAGGGGAGGGGCAAGTGCAGCAGTAGATGTTTCTGAGTCCCCTAGGAGGCGCTGCTGTGAGAAGGTTACATAGTCCAAGCTGTACCAGCCAAAGCATCTCATAGGGGTGAATATATGGGATCCATTTTGAAGTATTCCTGGTACAAGTCAGTAAACTCCATTTAGTAGGAATTACAATTGGAGAACCCAGCCCTTATTTTAAAATCCTCACAAGAACACACCAGACTTGTGTCCTGAATTCATTCCACACACTGGTGGTGTTCAGGGTGGGTACTTAATGATGATTCAGGGATGTTTTTTGTTTGGGCCTGGTCTGATGAAACACCGGGGGTGAGGTTTTGGTCTCTGAGTTTCAGTTCAGAATATAGTTGTAAACAAGCTAGTGCATTGTGTTTGTTTTGGAATGATTAATGTGAAGTCTATGTATTAGGGATATAAAATCCTGTTTAACCAGTTAAACACTTAATTGGGATTCTGCAGGTGTAGGCCAGGCTAGGCTGGAGTGGGCAGGGGGCTGCTCAGGCCAGGCCTGCTGTGCTGGGCCCACTGTACCATGGGTGGGGGGCTGTTTGGTTTGGGCCGTAGCACCCATCTCCCCTAGCCTGTGCTGTGGTGCAGTGGATCCAGGCGTGCTGGAGCAGCCCGGTCAGGCCGCTGACTAACCAGTTACTGGTAAAGCATCACCCAGAAAGGGTGATGCTTACCAGTTAATGGTTAACTGGTTACATCCCTACTGTGTATGACATCTGCTGCTAAGTGAAAGAAAACTCATTAATGCTGAAACAATTACTCCTGAATTACTATGCTGGGCCCAAATTCTGCAGACATCAGCCAAATGGAAAAGCTATTTTTCAGCTCCAAACTGCTGTAACTTTTTATTGTAGGATGTAAAGCTGACAGCAAGCAATGATGACTACTATTTTGTATTTGAGGATTATTTATATCAGGTAAGTAACTAGCTCTTCTTTATAAAAGACTAAAGTATACATGTGTTGGATTGTAACAACTTCGGGGTAGGAATGTGTTCTGATACATGTTTGAACTGCACCTAATGGGGCCCCTGAGGGCCGTAGATGCTACTGCAATACAATGAATAAATAATATCACTTTCTGGATATAGGTTATATAAAATAACCTTAATGCTATAAAAAGATGAGGGTCAGTCACTCTCCTGTGTCAATGCCCTTGATTTTCTGAAGTCACTAGTAATCTCAAATAGAATGTTTCTGAATTTGAACAAGACTAGACTAGAAGCTAAGCAAGACTCTTGGATGGGAGCATATTGGAGGAGTCAGAGACTTATTTAGAGGCTTCCAAATTGGAAATGATTCTCTGTGTTTGTTTTTTAGTACAATAACAAAAAAGGGGTAAAGTCAGCCTGTTCCAGTAGTCATAAATTAGTGTCAACCAACAAAAAATAGAGTTGAAGGGCACATGAAAATCGACTGTCTTGAGGATAATAGGCAAAATCTTAGTTTAAAAATAAAAATGTTGTTTGACAATGTCCTATTGTCGCAGGCACAAAGTGGTTATATATTTTAAAAATAAAAAATACAGTAATTATAGTATTGTGTGGATGCAGCAATTTCATTTTCATAATTTCAAACTTTTTTTTCTAGCAAATGGAAATCTAGCTAATTTATATGGAATTACCTACATTACTTCCCTTTAAATTTTTTTTAATGGAAGGAGATTACATTCATGAATTTCCTAATATATATTTGATTGCAGTGTCAACATAAATGTCATGGAGCAAACTTACCATTTTCATAGCACTTTCAGCTTGATTAGTCACAGCTGTTAGGGTGGGCATGTTTAATTTGATTTTTATAGCTACATCAAACTAAATATGTGCCTTTTTGAAGTTAGTGTGCCTTTGTAAGTCTGTGCTTATAATCTGGAGGAAAAAACTAATCAAGAAATTGTTCTTAATGCTGCTTGTTCCCATATGTAGAAAATATATACATTTATAATTAAATATTTATTCAAAAATATCTGTATTTACATAACTTTAAGCATTTATGTGTCCAGCTGAATTTATGTGCATATTTTCTCTCTAAGTACAATTCCTGTTTTCAAATACAAATATATCAGAAATAAAATATGATTTATACTCTGAAAGGACACTGCATAAAAGTGACATCCCAAAAATCCAGATTTATTTGGTTTCAAATGCTTATTTGTAAATTTTTCTCCTCTTAAGAGTCAGAAGGTAAATTTCTTGTCAGTTTTATCATCTCAGCTTGGGAGCTGAAATACTTCTTTTGACTCAATAAATAATGTTACAGTTAGTAGTTGCCTGGTAGTCTTGAAGAAAGAATAATTTTTAGAATAATAATAGAATAATAATAATAAAAGAATAATAAAAGAATAAAAGAATAATAATCAAAGCTTGTCTCTGTTAGTGCTAGAAGGCATATGTTATGCATATGTCACCACTGTGGCAGTTGATCTGGAGTTCGATTTTAGCGGGTTTAGTAAAGACCCACTAAAATTGAACACCAAGGGTGCCCCCATCAATACCCTAACTCCTATCCTCATGAGGAGTAAGGGAAGTAGACAGGAGTGTTTGTCCTGTCGACTTCCCTTTGGGAGAATGGCACCAAAGCTTGGCTGGAATTGCTTACCTTATGCCGACCTTTGACTGTAGTATGGATACTATGGTCTCAGGAGTGGAAAACAGATATGCTAAATCTGAGGACTTTTCTTTTGGAAGTTATTTCTGAGTACATAACCATGTGTGAAAGTTTTATTTTTGTTTCCTTTCAATATTCCTTTCCATATTTAATCTTACTTGAGTACTAAAGATGACTGATTGTAGGAATTCAAGGAAACAAAGAGTTTAAAAAGTGTTGGATTTTAGCCGCACTATGACTTGAAATACAGCCTATTTATTACTTTATTCCATTTTGCAAAACAGTTTGTAAAAAGATTAGCTCCTAAAGCAGGAGTGGGCAAAAGGGCCCCCATGGGCTGGATCTGGCCCACCAAGTGGGTTGATCCAGCCCACGGAGGCCCTGCTACACCCCTGCCCCCAGGCCAATTAGGGCCCAGGGGCGGGGGGAAACACACTGAGTTTCCTCCGTCCTGCAAGGAGCACAAGGTGCTTTGAAGTGCCGCGCGCTCCTGGCAGGGTGGGAGGAGACTTTGTGCGCTACCCCGCCCCAAGTCCTGATTGGCCTGGAGACAGGGGGAACGTGCAAAGTTTCCTGCCCCCGCCCTGTAAGGAGCATGCGGCACTTAGAAGTGCCATGCGCTCCTGGCAGGGTTGGAGGAGGCTTTGTGTGCTCCCTTGCCCCCAGGCTCTGATTGGCCTGGGGGTGGGGGAGCATGGGACCTCTCCTCCCACCACCAGGGGCATGGGTGCCTAAAGGAAACCTGGGGGGGGACAGAAGGACTCCCCCACCCCCAGACCAATCATGGTCTGTGGGTGGGGAAGTATCCTGGCCCCTCCCCTTCCATTTGAGGGCCCACCCCTTTCCGAAAGACAACCTTCATTTCGTGCCTGATGTTCAGCTTCAACTAGTTCTCAAATTATTTCATTCTGTAGATCATCGTGAAGGGGCTCCCCAGACCATAGTTTAAGAACCACTCTGCTGTGGCATATTGTTTGCTGACAACTGAAGTGGAAAATTTTGGTTAAGCAAGAGAATTTGAAAAATGAAAATTACACTTTAGAAGGGAGATAGAAATCAGTTTTCTGGTATTTCATATTTTTGGTAGAATTAGTTATTACTTCTTAGATTGCAAGCTCTTTGGGATAAGGTTGATGGTTTGTACAGAACCCAAAATGGGGCCTTGATCCTGTCTGGGGCATTTGGGCTTACAATAATACAAAAATTAAATAACAATAATAATAATATTGAATTGTACCATTGATACACATAAATAGGGATCTATCGATTTGTGGAAAAATTATACTTTTTTTTTTTGTAGATTGATGACAGCATAAATGGACATTTGCTGTTTATGCCATAACCAACATATAAAAAATGTGTGATTTCTACACATTATTTCTCAAACTGGGAACTCCCATTGCAAAAAGAGGGTTGCAAGCCTATTTAAGGGGCTCACATTATTGCCTTCCTTATTTCTCTGCTGCTATTGGCAGAGAAATAAGAAGAAGCTGCTGCCCCCTCTACCTTCACTGCTGGGCACCTGGTCAGCAGCTTCTGCTTGCCACCCACCCAGTTCTGAGGTCGGGATGTTAGAGTATATATAACTAACCGTTTAACCAGTATGTGGATAAGTGGTGTCAGTCACTTAGCTTTCCAAGGGAGCCGCTGCTCCCTTGGAAAGCAGTAGGGGCTGCTGGCTCTGCTCTCAGGGAAGTGGCTTTGCTACCACAGTGAAGCTACCTCCCTAGGAGCTGGCAGCCCCACTTCTGAGGAGACTCCCTTGAGATTTTCACTGGTTACACGGTTACTCCATTGCACAATTTTTAACGTCCCTACCAGCTGCAGCACAGAAGTCAGGGTGGTATATTACTTCTGTGCTGCTGTTGTGGCTGCTGGCCAGGCACCCAGCTGTAAAGGTAGTGCTGTCATCACTCTGTTGTGGCATCAGAAGAGGGTGGCCAGAGACCAGAGGATTTCAGGAGGAAGACCAAATTTCAGAGTCTGTGACATGATTTTCATAGGCACAAATTTAGTAGACCCTTAGTCATAAATAACCACTGGGCATAAATAATAGATGCAGTGAGATAAAACTGCTAATTTTCAATTACTTAAATTAGTGTGATTTCTGTATTTCATTTGTATGACTTTATAAGACTCTCCTACATTATAATTCAACTCTATTGATAGAGGAATTTTACAATGGCCATCATGTGCTTCATGCTTTTTTCCCCCTTGTTTGGCCTTTGAAATTAGTCCAATACTATCAGTCCAAAATTAAGAAGAAAATTAAACGCCTTGTTAGTTTTTTCAATTATGTGCATGCTTTAAAATAGCGTGGTGTTATGGTTTTCTTTTGCCTGTATTTCTCTTGAAACCTAGAATTAATAGATTTTAAGGTCAGAAGGGGTCATTATGATCATCTAGTACGGTGGTGGGCAACCTGCAACCCATGGGCTACATGTGGACCACTGGGGCTCCATCTGCAGCCTGTGCACCCTAGTCTTCCCCTCCTCTTCCCCATGTGCTTCTCGCACACTTGGACACCAGAGCCCTGCAGTTCCTATCCTTCCCTGTTCCCTCCAGAACTTTCAGGGCACTGCAGATCCATTGATTTGTGCTCCATCCCCACTCCTCTCCCTCCCTCTTAGAGCTGGAACAGCTGTGTACAGTTGGTTTGCAGCAGTTCAAGCTCTGGGAGAAGGCAAGGAGCAAGGTCAGAAAGCAAATCAGCAGGTTTGCAGTACCCCAAAAGTTCTGGGAGGGAGGGGGAGAGTAGGAAGTGCAGAGATCCTGTATCCCAGCACGGGGGAAGGGACAAATGGGGGCGGGGTAGCAACAGGTGGAACCCCAGTGGGTCGTGGGCTGCTGTGATCCACTGAGATGGAGGGCGGCCCACTCCCTATTCTTGTTTGCCCATCACTGATCTAATCAGACTCCCTGCAGAACACAGCTTGAAGTACCTCACCTAGCAATTTCCATATTTTAAGCCATAACTTTTGAGCTATAGCATATCTTTCAGCAAGAGATTCAGTCTTCATTTAAAAACTTCCAGATACCAGTGTTCCTAAGAGAGGGCTGCAGGTTAATGTTAGATTTTTTTCCTACTGGGGAACATTGTTTATTTCCTTTCTTGATTAGTCTTTCCCACATCAGTTAACATATACTTTGTAAAAACTTTGCCTGTGTATTACAGTTTGAGGATGTTTGAGAGTTCGGTAAAACTATTTAATTTAGAGTGTTTAAGATAGACTGTTTATTTTTTAAAAGATGTTTCTATACGAGAAATAATTTGGAATCCAACAAGGTAACATGTTAACACAAAAATATCTGTGTTGAAATAGAAGTGCAAGTGGTTTTCAAAAGTCACAATTTTACATTTTTGTTTTTGACAAATTTTATTATCTGAAAACTATTCACAATACTTAATTCAAAGAAAAACAGTTATTTGATTAAGCAGAAGATATGTGATGAAATAGCACTACAACATTTAAAGTTGATGAGTTAAGCACCCAGTCAGGAAGCAGCAGACTCAACCTTAACTCTGCCACCTTGCGTATGTTTATGATGGTGCAGTCTTTGCATGATAACTACGGCTGCGATTTAGTCGCAGTTATTTTTAGTAAAAGTCATAGACAAGTCATGGGCAATAAACAAAAATTCATTGCTCATAAACCAAGAATTGCACTATAAATACCCCTGACTAAATCTTAGATGCTCTGGGGTGCTGTAATCCTCTGGGGGAAGGGGAGGCAGGGGAAGATCGGGGCTCCAGGGCCCTGCTGTTGCTGCTCCAGGGCGAGAGCAGGCAGTCCAGGGTTCTTCCACTGCTGCTCTGAGACTTGGGGATGCTGTTGCTCTGACAGTGCCCAGGGTTAGCTCCCTGTGACCTCCCAGCAGCAGCCAGTGCAGCTGGCATGACTGGCCCCGAGGGGTAACCCCAACTGCTCCGGTGGCCCTGGGATTAGCCACACCAGCTGCTTCAGAACTCATGGAGGTCCTGGAAAATCACGGAATTTGATAACCAGGCAATTTTAGAACTGCACATGCACAAAAATGCACATACTTCATTTGTTCATGCAGTTAGTATGATGGCTTTCAATCATGCTAATTGGATATTGAAATGGCCCACTAGATCTAAATCATAGGAATGGAAGGGACCTAGAGAGGTCATCTAGTCCAGTCGCCTGCACTCATAGTATCACTAATTATTATCTAGACCATCCCTGGCAGGTGTTTGCTCAACATGCTCTTAAAAATTTCAAATGATGGAGATTGCACACCCTTCCTTAGGCAATTGAGGTAAGTGGTCAGTTGCATACACAGTTACATATAACTGCATATGTAATCACCACCAGGTAGATTTGAACCTGGAACCTCAGTATAGGAGCTGCTACAGGTTGAACTATAAAGGCAGCTGGCTCTCAGCTTAGGCTATAGAGCTCACTTGTTCTTAATTCTTGCTGTAAGTAGTCTAAGTGCTACTGCATGGCACAGTGAATCACACCCGCTAGGTGTGTGGGTTACACATACACAAATGATTTACACACACATCTTGGCATATGTGGGTCTGAAAATATAAACATTGAAATCTTGGGCCATGTAGTGTTTCAAAAATTAAGTCTTTTAAGAGTTTTTTGGTATTAACTCTATAGCATTAGATATAGAAGATCTTAAAATGACTTAACTGCCAGTGTATACTTATGTGTTGGACACTTTTGTTTATTGAGGAGGTCAGATGATGTTTTTTACATTGCTTTCTGCAGGTACTGCTCTGTTTTTCCCGAGATACATCAGTACTGGAGCACTTTTCTTATAATAGTGCTACTCCACCCAAATCATACATACGAGGTAAAAAAAGTATTGTAAAAGATAATACAAAGAGTAGTGTTGATTGCTGGATATAGTATACCAAAAAAGCAAATCCATATGGATTTAATTCATGTACATTACACATGCACTCAAAAAAGTACATTATAAGAACATAAGATTGCACAGTCAGGCATTCATAATGTTGGGAAATACCAGAATTAAGATTGCCTATTTATATGTATTATGATACAGTCTGTAATTACATGGTCATATACTTTTTTTCCCCCACAGAACCCCTGCCATATTCATTGCACAGGATGGGCCAGCTGAGGCAGGGGAAATACTATTATTTATTTATTTCCTTTTTGGAATTATTACAGCATATAGGATCCCCAGTTATGGAACATGACACCATTTTGCTAGGTGTCTCTGTCCCTATTGGTACGTCTACACTTGTTCCTTACTTCGAGCTAGGGATGCAAATGTAGGCGACCAAAATTGCTAATGAAGTGGGGATTTAAATATCCCGCGCTTCATTAGCATGATCTCGCCGGTGCGTTACTCCGCTCAACAGCTGATTTGAACCAGGAAGTGCGCACCGGGATGCGTTAGTTCGAACGAAACCCCTTGGTTCGAACTAACGTCATGCCAGTTCTCTTCCAGAATATGATCTGAGGAAGTGGGTCTGGCCCACGAAAGCTCATCACCTATTAAACTATCTTGTTAGTCTTTAAAGTGCTACATAGTTTTTCCTTTTGTTTTAACAAGATCAGACTAACACGGCTACCTCTCTATTACTATTCAGCTTACAAGATAGTGAGACAGTATTGGTCAGCGTGATAGGCTGCAGTATCAGCACACCAGCAGCATACCTTTTGTCAATTTTATGTAAGCCTATTGACAAAGGAGAGTTTTGAAGGAAGCTAATGTTAGGTTTGTAGGTTTATAGGGAGCTTCTTCCAGCACAAAGTGTATGATCATGTAATTAAAGACTACATAATAATAAATACACATATGCACAGGCAATCTTAATACTGTACCTGTATTTCCTGATTTAGAAGTGCTTGACCTCAATATTATTTTAATGTGTATTTTTCTTATTTTTTAAAAATGCAAACTGAAAAAACCAATTCCATCCTGTGTCATTATGTTGACATTTATGTGGGTCACCAGCAGAGTTGGAACCTTGTACTCCACTATACAGACCCTTCGCCACTTGAGTTAATGGAGTAACTGATTTCAGTAACAGGTTGTCTTCATCTGCATTGACAAGTATTACATGGAGATGGGACACTTTGTCAGAATTTCCACAGATATTTGCTGACATCAGAGGGCTCCCAGATCTGGGTTCCATTCCAGGCTCTGGAGAGGAGTGTGCTCTTCTATCAGTTTTCCCCACCCCAAAACTTGACCCATTGCCTAATCCTCTCCAACCTATTCCTGACCTGTCTCTTCCCCACCACGTCTCGTTGTCCCTATCCCAGTCTCCTTCCCCATCTTATTCTATCCTTACTTTTCTGTCTCAGTCAGAGTCTCTTGTCCAGCTCCTTATCCAATATGTATCTCATTCCTAGCTCTCTTGCCCACAATCCCCATCCGTGCCAGCTCCCAGGTCTAACCTTCCTCTTTGTCCAATCCATGTTGTCTTCCCCTAAGTCCCTATCCCAGTCTCTTTGTTCAGCCAGTCCCCCATACCCTGACTCCACATCAAATCTGTCTTCCCCTTTTGTTCTGTTCCTCCACCCCACTGGCTCCTCATCCAATTTTAGTCCTTCACCCACCCCCGCATCTACCCAACTTGGTTTTCCTTCCTGACGTTCAGTTAGTCCCATTTTCCTTTCCCAGTCCCAGGTCCTCCCCACACAACTATTAGTCTTCTCTTTTCCAATTCCAGCTGCCAATCCCAGTTTTCCCTCCTCCTAGGCTTCTTGGCTTAACTCCTCCTACTTTCCCCTCTGTATTTAAATCAGGCAGGTTCCTCTTTAATGCTGGCTGTGCTTACCAGAGACTGGGGATACTCAGAGCAGAGCAGTGCTCTTTGTTGACGGTTGCATGGCCAGACTTGAACTGAACATGTCTGCAGTGATTGACAGCTGCAGTTGCAGGGAACCTCCTGCTCACCATGAACAGAATCACTGTGGAATTTAGCTGCTAAAATCTGAGTCTCTACTGAACATATGTGAATTGTAATTTTTCAGAGACTTACAACTTGGCTAAAATTGGATGGATTTTCTTGGGGATAACTAAAGGCAAATTCCTGATAGGCCACTGTCAGCAGACAGGATACTGGGCTAGATGGATTTTTGGTCCACCCCGGTATGGCTGTTCTTATGAAAGGTCACCCCTTATAAAATTTCAAGTTCCTACTCAAAAGGGTAGAGGTGCTTGAGCTTTTCAGAGAAATTATTGGCAATATTTTTCTCCATCGGTCATCCTGACTTTCCCAGGTCATTAAAGACCTAAAAAAATCCAGTACCATCTCTCTCATGCATGCATGCATGCATGCACACACACTTTTTCCCTGTTCTTTTTTGTTAAATCCTTTTTATTTCTGAATAACAGTAAGAAATCCAATATATTTCTACGGGGCTATGGTCTTTCTCAGCCTTTGGCCTTCTTGCGCATATTTTTCACCCAAGCTATGCAGTAAGGGACAACTCTTGCTTCCCCATTCTGTGGGGACAGGAATCTCAGATGCAGTGACTTAGTAGATCTGGTTGGAAATTTTTTGATTAAAAATTGTCAATTCAGCAAATCCAAAATGTTTTGTGAAAATAGTTTGGTTTGTCTTGCCTGGTGGGCTGCTGGGGAGCATGAGCTTCCTGGTCTGTGGCTTTGGGATAACAGGGCCATATGCAGCTGCTGAGTGAAACTGACATGATTCTTTTTAGTTTTACTGCTGATTGGTGAGATGATGTGTGCATGGGGGTGGTGTTCACGTGCTACCTTAGATTTGCTTCTTGGTTTGTAATGGAGTATGCTCAGTAACACTGCTGAAAGCGGCTGTCCTCTCTCTGATCCCTCTCCCTTTGCAGATACAGCTCACCCTAGCAGGGAGTGAACAGTAGTGTTAAAGCTGACCAGTATAGATATATTCTCTCTCTGGTGACATATATACAGAGAAAAATGGTGTCAAGTTTTACTGGAATAAAGTTGGGATAATCACCAATCATGAATAATATAGTTAGTCACGAGAGAGTTATTTAAGCACACTGAGTGACAATAAAATCTTTTACCCTATTAACTCTCTTGTATTGTGCACATGCTGCTTATTTTATAAAAGAAAAATTCCTATTGACTTCAGTAAAGCCATGATTTCACCCTTGAGTTAAACTATGTGGTCCTTGGAAGGGCAGGAAAATATAATAAATATATTTTATGCACTATGAAACTTTTTAGTTCAACATTTCTGCGCCTGCAAGTATCAGAAGAACCAAGAGCAAGTAGTGTATATAGTCTTGGAAAGGTGGGAATCTTCCCTTTTCAATGATATACTCTCATTGCTAGTCCATTCATGAGATACTAGATTAAAGTTATCATTGGTGCAGAACTGAATATTGACTATCTTGGATCTAATTTTAGTGAGAAACTCCACAATATGGGAAAGGATGAGATTAGTTCCTTAGCAGAGCCATTTAAAAAAAAAAAGGCATCTGTTTGATCCTGCTTAGAGGTTTAGAACAAGTTCTGGTTCCAGTGAATTAGTGGGCAGAATGGACATGATACTTTAACTTATCATTTGTCCCTAAAACAGTGTTTCTCAAACTGTGCTCTGCGGAGCCCCAGGACTCCGCGAAACATCTCTAGGGGCTCCGCGAGGTTGACAAAATGGAAACCTCAATAGGTACAACATATACAATCAGTGGACCGCTGGGGCTCCGCATAAATTTTTACGCATGTAAAGGGCTCCAGTTTGAGAACTGCTGCCCTAAAAGGTATCCCTTGTATATCACCACTCTGTGGGGGGGGGTGTGTGTGTGTGTGTGTGTGGGTGTGTGTGTAGAATCATAGAATATTAGAACTGGAAGGGGCCTTGAGAGGTCATCAGGTCCAGTCCCCTGCCTTCACTGCAGGACCAAGCACTGTCTAGAAATCCCTGACAGATGTCTATCCAACCTGCTCTTAAATATCTCCAGTGATGCAGATTCCACAACCTCCTTAGCATTTATTCCAGAGTTTATCCATACTGACAGTTAGGAAGTTTTTCCTGATGTCCAACCTAAAATATACTCTTAGTATATATTCAAATAGCCACATTCTTCTTCGAGTGGTTGCCTATGTCCATTCGAATCAGGTGTGCGTACCGCGTGCACCGCATCTTCCGGAGTGTTTTCCCTAGCGGTACCCGTAGCGCCGGCAGGGCGCCCCCTGGAGTGGCGCCGCCGTGGCGGAGCATAAGTACCCCTGCCGGCGTTTCCCCACCTCAGTTCTTTCTTACAGCCCGTGACAGTCGTTGGAGCGTGTCTCTCTGTTAGAGTAGTTAATGGTTCCCGTTTCTCTTAGTGTTGTAGATAGTTGTAAATAGTTCAGTTAGTTAGATAGTTAGTACTTCTTTGTTGTTTCCTTTCCCCCTTTGGGGGTGAGGAATGCCTGGGCCGCAAGGCTTTCAGGCTTGCGCTGTATGCGCTAAGTTCATGCCCAAGGGAGACCCTCATGATAGCTGTTTAAAGTGTTTGGGTGAGGGCCACCTAGCAGACGCCTGTAAGCTCTGCAGGTCATTTAAGCCACGCACGAAGCGGGAGCAGGACTCCTGTTTGAAGCTTCTCCTCATGGAGGCGGCTTTACAACCGGCACCGACTGGAGGTTCCACGGTGCGCCGGTGTCGACGCGAGACACTCCATCCCATGCGCAGACTTCGGTACCGAGGCCTCGGCACCGTTCTCACTCCCCAGCGCCGAAGAAGCCAAGGTCTTCGCGAGGTAGGTCTCTGGGCCAGAAGTCCAGGTCGAGCCTACCCCGTCGCCGCGAGTCACCGGTGCAGGCATCTCTCAGTGCTGCTGGGCGGTGTAAGAGGGCTGGACGACCATCAAGTCCAGGTCAGCTACCCTCGCATCGTCCCTCGATGCCGGACACGTTTGAGGTGGCGCAGGACCTGATTAGCATCACTACCTCCCCTCTGTCATCAGTTGAGGTGGAGAGGTCGAGGTCTTCGACGCCGGGAGCCATGTTGGCACCGGTTTCCCCGCCGCACCGGGTAGATCGGTCGGCACCGGCCGCATATGCAGCGGGACCGTCCCTGGTGGGACCAATACCGCTTGCCTCTACCTCGGTGCCGGCCTCGGTGCAGGTCTCCAGGCCTCACGCGGTGCCCGACTGGACTCGACCCTCATCGGTGCTGGGGCCTCTCCTGGAGCCAATCTTGGCTGCCCCGGTGCCGTACTACTCAGGCCTTGTGGCATTGGCAACGGCACCGTCAGCGGCACCGTATTACTCAAGCCTGGTGGTGCCGTCAACGGCGCCGGCACCATCACCATCAGCGGCACCGGCCATCTTGCCCCGGGTGCCGCTTCTGTCTTCGGCACCGGGCTCTTTGGCACCGACGCAAGTACAAGGCCCGATGCAAGTACAGGCACCGATTCAAGTTCAGGCACCGGGATCTTCGGCACCGCTGCAGGTACCAGCCTCGGCCCCGTGGGCCATACCGGTACCACCATCGCCGGTAATGCTGATCCCTTCGAGGGCGACCACTACGACCCCGCCACCTTCCATCCTGCCTGCTGTGGCATCTACGGGGGCAATGATGGGGGCACTGCCTTTGGGGCAATTGGACTTGGGAGGTCCACTCCCGCAACCAGCACCGACTTCGGCACCGCAGTCCACATGCACCGGGTCGACGCTGCACTCGGCACAAGGGCCTGCCTTCCTGGCACTGGCACTGGTACCGGCACCAGTATGCCCGCACCGCACACACGCGGGCAAGCCAGAGTCTATGGCCAGGTTTGCCCCACCGATGGTGCCGGGGCACTCGTCATCGGCGCCACCCTGGCCTGAGTCTAATTACTCTTCAGATTCTGATGTGGGCTCTTTCAGGTCGGAGTCCTCGGGAGCTTCGTCACGTCATAGATCCCGTTCCCGGCACCGGCGTGACCATTCGAGCGTGCAACAGACTTGGCTGCCTCAACTGCAATGGCCCTTTTGGAACCCGTGGGCATACCACCAGTGGCAAGGGCCTGTGCCCCCCTCCACGATGTCCAGTGTCTCCGGGCACCGAGCACCCCCATCGGCGTCGCTGTCATGGCCCCCTCCCTCGCCCCAGAGGACTGCTACTGCCGATGCCACTAGAGACCCGCAGGCTTCAGTGCCAGAGCCGCTTCCGCACGCGGTGCCGCCTGTCCGGCTGGCCCCTCAACTGGGCCCTACGTTGGATCCAGTGCCGATTCAGGAGTCGTCATCATCGTCATCTCCTGATGAGGCCTTAGCAGATCCCGCACCGGCGATGCCGACCATGAATGCTCGGTCGCATCAGGATTTGCTCCAGCGTCTGGCCTCCAACCTGCGTGTCCCAGTGGAGCCAGTCGTGGAGGATACGGATCCCATGATAGACATCATGTCTGACGGTGCGCCCGCCCGCTTGGCTTTGCCACTCAATAAAACTGTGGCTAAGATCACTAACGCCCTGTGGCAGACTCTGGCTTCCTTAACCCCTACCTTAAAGGAAGTCGAGAGGCGCTATTACGTCCCACAGTCGGAGCACGAGCACCTTTATTCCCAGCCTGTCCCGGGGTCCTTGGTGTCCAAGCCGCAGCCCAAAAGGAGAGGCTCCCACAGCCGGGGCCGTCCCCGAAGGCTAGGGAGCCCAAACGCCTTGACCTGATGGGGCGTAAGGTATATGCCACCGGTGGGGTCAGCTCTGCATTGCTAACCAGCAAGCGATGCTGAGTCGTTACGCTTATAACGCATGGCAGGCGATGGATAAGTTTAAGGATAGGCTCCCTGCCGAGGCGCGTCAGGAGTTTGTGACTATGACTACGGAGGGCAGAACGATCGCCTGCACAGCCCTTCAGGCTTCCCTGGACGCTGTTGACTCTGCAGCCCGTACCATGGCGTCAGGCGTAGTTATGCGCCGTGGTGCCTGGCTGCAGGTGTCTGGGATACCTTCGGTTGTCCAGACTACGATTCAGGACCTGCCTTTTGACGGCAAGGCATTGTTCCTGGAGCATACTGACTCGAGGCTCCATACGCTTAAGGATACGAGGTCCACTCTCCGGTCTTTGGGAATCCACACGCCGGCTCCTCAGCGACATCAGCTTCCCTACAGACAGCGGGGGAGAGCGCAGTCCCAGGTTCCCTGTGAGGATTACTGGAGACGCCGCCCTCGTGCTCCCAGTGGGGGTGCGGGGGCGGCTGCGACCCCGTCGTTGGCCAGAGGCGACAACCCCTGTGGGATTGGACAGGGCCCCGCTCAACAGTCCAAACACCAGTTTTGACGGTCCTCTAGAGGGTTGTGCACCAGTTTCCCCCCCGGACTGCCCTGTTTGGTGCCAGGTTATCCCGTTTTGCCCGCGCCTGGGCGGAAATCACCACCGACGCCTGGGTTCGGAGAATAGTCAGAGATGGCTATACTATCCCCTTCCTGGGCTCGCCTCCTTCCAACCCGCCCGCCCCGTCCCTTTTCAGGGACACCTCTCACGAAGGCATTCTCTGTCAGGAGGTGTTAGTGCTCCTCCGAAAGGGAGCGGTAGAGAGGGTCCCTTCACACCTAAGGGGTAAGGGGTTTTATTCCCGGTATTTTATTGTTCCAAAGCCCAAGGGCGGAGTTCGTCCCATCTTAGACCTCAGGGACCTCAACAAGACAGTGGTAAAATCCAAGTTCAGAATGGTAACCCTGGCTTCTGTTATCCCGGTATTACAGTTAGGAGACTGGTACGCAACTCTCGATCTCAACGACGCTTACTTCCATGTGGCAGTAAGACCCAGCCACAGGAGGTTTCTCCGCTTTATTGTATCCCGTTGTCATTTCCAATTTATGGTGCTCCCATTTGGTCTCTTGACAGCACCCAGGGTCTTCACGAAATGCATGTTGGTCGTGGCGGCGTTCCTCCGCAGAAAAGGGGTACACGTCTTTCCGTACCTAGACAACTGGCTAATTTGTGGTCGATCCTACCAACAAGTGGAGGTTCATGTTTCCCTTACAAGGACCCCTCTTCCTAAGGCTGGGCCTCATGCTGAATGAGGAAAAGTCATCGTTGACTCCCTCTCAGCACCTCGAATTCGTAGGGGCTCTTTTGGATGCCAGGGTGGCGAGAGCATTCCTCCCCAGAAACAGGTTCCTGGCCATAGTGGAGCTGGTCTCCCAATTAACCCGGTTCCCCATTACGACCGCCCGAGTCTGCTCGAGACTGCTGGGGCACATGGCGGCATGTACATATGTGGTACGCCGTGCTCAAATGAGGCTCAGACCGCTGCAGGCCTGGTTAGCAAAGGCATTCAACCAGTCCAGGGGTCTCTGGGACATGGTTCTCACGGTACCTCCAGAGGTGATTGCCTCCTTACAGTGGTGGACTCAGGAGGCTGTGGTGTGCAGCGGGGTCCCGGTCACCATACTTCCCCCTTCGCTCACATTGGTCACAGACGCCTCGGACCTGGGTTGGGGAGCTCACCTGGGGCGTCACAGGACCCAGGGCTTGTGGTTTCCTGCAGAGCGGACCCTGCACATAAATGTCCGGGAGCTCAGAGCAGTCAGGAGAGCCTGCGAGACCTTCCTGTCGAAGCTGTCGCGCCACTCTGTCCTGGTACGCCTGGACAACACGGCAGCTGAGTGTTACCTCAACAGGCAGGGGGGGAGCCCAGTCGCCTCCCCTCTGCCGCGAGGCTTTGGAGCTGCGGGACCTGTGCGTAGCGCACGATATAGTTTTGCAGGCAGAGTACCTACCGGGGTGCAAAAATTTGCTGGCCGATGCTCTGAGCAGGTCCTTCCAAGCCCACAAATGGTCTCTCAAGGATTCGGCCCTTGGTCGGGTCTTCCACAGGTGGGGTTGTCCCCTAGTAGACCTGTTTGCCTCAGCACACAACACGAAGTGCCAGAGTTACTGCTCCCTGTTGGGGCTGGGGGAACACTCCAGGGGAGATGCCATGACCGTGCCGTGGCCGGCGGGCATCCTCTATGCATTCCCTCCGTTTCCCCTAATTCCCAGGGTTCTGACCAGGGTCAAGACCTTTAGGTCCACAGTCATCCTGATAGCTCCTCGGTGGCCCAGGCAGTTTTGGTTCCCTATTCTGGTGGATATGATCAGAGAAGAGCCTGTGACGCCGGTTTGGGATCTCCTGACCCAACCTTGGGATGGGGAGCTCATGGTTCACCCGAATCTCAGCTCTCTTCACCTGACGGCCTGGTGTATCGGTGGCTGACCCAACCAGAAAGGGAATGTTCCCAGGAGGTACAGATGGTGCTCCTAGGTAGCAGGAAGCCATCCACCAGGAGGTCATACGCAGCCAAGTGGCGCCCGTCCTGTGCACCTGTCCCGTCCATTCTGGACTACCTTTTCGAACTCAGGTCCGGTGGGCTCTCTGCCTCCTCTATCAAAGTCCATGTGGCATCACTCTCCGCCTTCCATGTTGGATCGGCAGGAGTCTCTCTGTTCTCTGACCCTGTGGTGAAGAGGTTCCTTAAGGGTTTGGACAAGTTGTACCCCTCGGTTAGACCCCCTCTCCCTGCTTGGGACCTTAACCTCGTGTTGTCTAGACTTGTGTCGCCCCCCCCCTTTGAGCCGCTGGCCATGTGCTCCTTGAAGCACCTCTCTTTGAAGGTTGCGTTCCTTGTAGCCATTACATCGGCTCGCAGGGTCTCTAAGTTGAGGGCACTAACTGTAAACCCGTCCTACCCAGTGTTCTCGGAGAATAATGTGAGGCTCCGTCCTCACCCGGCCTTTCTCCCTAAGGTGGTGTCACCGTTCCACCTGTCCCAAGAAATTTACCTCCCAGTTTTCTTTCCAAAGCCCCATGCCTTACCTAAAGAGCAAGTGCTCCATTCCCTAGATGCTAGACGTGTGCTAGCTTTTTACATTGATAGGACTAAACCCTTTCGCAAATCCACGCAATTGTTTATTGCTTTCGCTTACAGAATGAAAGGGCTCCCCATATCGACCCAGAGGTTGTCCAATGGGTCGCGGGGTGTATCACGGAGTGTTATGCCCTGGCCGGGAAGGTCCTGCCCCGGGTTACAGCACATTCCACCAGAGCGCAGGCGTCCTCTGTAGCTTTTGGGGCGCAGGTTCCAATCACTGAAATCTGCAGGGCAGCCACGTGGTCATTGGTCCATATCTTTACAGCGCACTATGCGTTGACACAGCAGGCCAGGGAGGACTCAGGACTGGGCTCTGCGGTCCTCAGCTCTGTATTGTAAATATGTTTGTTTTTACCTGTACCACATTGCACTTTTTCTACGGTTCTCTGTGTTCTGTTACTTGAATAAATACGTTTGGGTTGTTCAGCTTTTGTGGACTTCTCTTTCTGGGTGTTCCGACCCCTCCTCCATGAAGTGGGGTTGGCTTGGAAGTCACCTGATTCGAATGGACATGAGCAACCACTCGAAGAAGAAAAGAACGGTTACTTACCTGTAACTGTTGTTCTTCGAGATGTGTTGCTCATGTCCATTCGATTCCCTCCCTACCTCCCCTTCGTCGGAGCGTCCGGCAAGAAGGAACTGAGGTGGGGGAGTGCCGGCAGGGGTACTTACGCTCCGCCATGGCGGCGCCACTCCAGGGGGCGCCCTGCCGGTGCTACGGGTACTGCTAGGGAAAACGCTCCGGAAGACGCGGTGCACACGGTGCGCACACCTGATTCGAATGGACATGAGCAACACATCTCGAAGAACAACAGTTACAGGTAAGTAACCGTTCTTTTTTAATGTATTTGTGACTAAATATTTTATGTATATGACAGTATTAAATCTAAAAATCAGATTAGTTATAACTATGTCCTCCATTAAGTAGACAAACTTTTTTTCCCCCAGAGTTCATGTATGTGTATATTCAGTTGGTAATAGCGAAACAGGGCCATTTTGATCCAATTTTATTGGTTTCATAGTACAGTAGAACAGTATTCTCTCTAATTAATTAATCCATGTATGGAGCCCTGAGCCTCTGCCTGGGCGGGGCTGATTAATCAACTGTGAAGCTGTGCTGCTGTGCAGCTTTGAGGTTCTACTACAGTGCTCCCTCTAGTTACTAGTACAAAACCCAGAGTTACAAACTGACAGGTTGACCACCCATGTCATTTGGACTCAGAACTATGCAATCAAGCAGCAGCAGAGATCCTCCTCCTTCCCCCTCCCCCCCCAAAAAAGAACAAATGCAGTACAGTTCTGCATTAAATGTAAACTACTACAAAAATTAAGGGAAAGTTTTTTAAAAAAGATTTGACAAAGTAAGGAAACTATTCTGTGCTTGTTTCATTTACATTAAGATGGTTAAAAGCAGCACTTTCCTAAGTTCAGAGTTTCAAAGCTGAGCTTGTTTCAATCACTGTTTAGCTGTAAACTTTTGAAAGAACAACCACAATAGTTTGTTCAGAGTTACAAACATTTTAGAGTTAACCTCCTTTCCCAAGATGTTTGTAACTTTAAGATTCTACTGTACAGGAAACTATATAATATAATACAAATTTTCTTGATGTCTGCTTGGATTAGGCAAAATCTCTCACTGAGGATTGTACTTTATAGCATTTGCAAAATGCAAAGAAGAGATGAAAACACACAATGTTCAAAGAGATCCTTTCTCTTATAATAACAAATAGTCCATTTAAGATTTTTAAAAGGGGATTTAAATAACTAGCTTCTCTGTTCTAGTTGAATGTTTTCTATTTTTAAAACAGTAAGAAAGAAATTGAAAATATCTTTTATAAGGTGCAGTTGTATTTAAGAAAAGCAATGCATTATGCCTAAAAATTGTTGATATTTTTATTGTGGGTCAAAAATAATGTCCTATATTATTATCATATGCTTATTTTCAATAGGAGATGGAAGAAAAATTGGGTGTTCATTTTGTTTATTTTTGTTGGTATCGGTGTTAGATTTGAAAAAAGGCTTGTTGGAGCAATGGGGATTTTAAGATAGGAAAGAAAAATATTCCAAATAAATCAGTTATGATACCTCTCCATTGTTTTAACGATTCCTCCTGAATGCAACAATTTCCTTTTTCTTGAACTAATATTTCTGCACTTTTCCCAAGTGCTATTCCTATCCATAGAACATTCTCTGTGTTCTGGTCTACCAAAGCATTCTCCTCTTCATTTAAATCCCTTCTGAAAACTCACTTTTTTCTGCAATGACGGAGTCAGTAATACACTTTATTGTTGTTTAACAAAACACAAAGCATAACAGAATCCCAAAATATATGTATGTATGCATTCACTGTCTCCATGTAATGGAATTATTGAAACCCTACTTTTCCCTTATCTCCGTTTTACTGTTTGCCAGTCTCCTTTGTTGTGTCATGTCTACATTTTACATTTGAGGAACACAATATGTTCTTTACTCTGTCTCATGTGAAATGCTTTTCATGCTTGTGGGTCTATATAAAATACATAATTAATAATTAATGAACTTATGTAATGATACTACTGAAAAGTGGGGGAAAAAATCACATTTCTAGAGCCCTTTTACCATTTGTGTGTGTTTAAATCCATGTCTGCTCATTCACAGGAAAACTTGGAATGGAAGAATATGCTGTTTTTTATCCACCAAATGGTAGGAGTTATACTGTTGCCTCCTCTAGTGGGTGATGAGAAAATTACTACTTATTGCAATGGAAAGATAAGCTATACTTAACAAATAAGCAGGATAAGAAGTAGTATAATTGGATTAAAGTTCATTTATGCCAAATCATCACACTGGGTTAGATTGCTTTGTGTCACTACAAAGCCATATTAAATTTAGCAACTTGAAGATTCTCTAGGTGGGGGAATATTCTGATGGCATGGGGTAAGAGTAGCATACTTCACTCTTCTTGATTCTTTGTTTAGAGGACTTGACTGTAGCACTGCTTAATCCATCTCAACATATGAATATATTTTTCACGTTAATGCTATTAATGTTATCCTTACTGATACTGTTATAAACTTTTTTTTCTCACTGGTCATTTTGTCCACATCAAACTCCCTCCCTTTAGAGTCCTGTCATTGGCTTTTCATTGCACTGTATATCAAGTTTATGCTCTTTGTCTTTGCTTTCAAGGTGCTATGTCACTGATCTTGCATTTGTGTTTCTAACTTTGTCTCCTTTAGCATCTTCTGAATTCTAGCAATGATGTCATTACTGGCACATTCTCTGTCCCCTTCTCTCACTTCTGTCTCCATGTATTCTCTTATGCAGCCCCCAAAGAATGAAGCATCCTCCTTAAAACTTACTTGCCAAAACATCTCCCTCTCCTCATTCAAATCCCCTCTAAACACTCATTTCAGCCATGTCACCTATGGGAGCTGAGATGATTTGGGAAGGAAAGCAAAACAAACAATATAACTGCCAAATATGTCTACATGTCTTTACTGAGTACTGGATTAACTCATTATTGTAACTCTTTCTCTGTTCTCTCCTTCTTGTCAGCGTATGGTTCTTGCTAGCTGCTTCTTATTTGAAGTTAAGGCCTAGATTTCATGAAAGCACATAAGCACATGCTTGAAGTTAAACATGTACTTATGTTCTTTGCTAAATCAGGTCCTTACAAGTGTGTGTGTGTGTGTGCACACATTTAACTTTAAGTATGTGAATACAGAGTGAACCTCTCTAGTTCGGCACTCTGGTCTGGCAATGTCCATGTTCCGTCATGATCTCAGTTAGCCAGATGTCCACTTATCATGGGTGTGGCCAAGTTCCCTGTGTTCCCATAACGTTTGTTTACAGCCACCAATCCTGGCTTTCATTGTTCTGTGCTGTTATTTAGCTCTAATTTATCCCTAAATGTCATCTAAGAGCCCAGTAAGCAGTCAAAGTGCTGCTGGACAATATTGGCCTCCCATGGTTTGATAGATTTTTCTGGTTCAGCACTGATCAAGTCCCGAGGGTGCCGGTTCAACCTGTAGTTTCATTGAAATCAGTGGGACTACCCCCATTTAAAATAAGCATGTGTGTGTTTGCAAAATTAGGGTCTACAAATCAAGCACTTTAGTACATGGAATATGTCTTCACTTATTTCTATGAAGCACAAAAGTTATTTTGGGAATTTGAAAAAGCAATAACCATTAATACTTCTATTGATAAATAAAATAAAAGAATGAAAGAACCTTCTTTATTTTGTAGGTGTAATCCCTTTTCATGGCTTTTCAATGTATGGTAAGTATGGCTTTCAAATATTAATATTTTAAATAACAATAGATTTTTGTAAATAAACCACCATTTATATCACATCATTCACATATTTTTGGTAAACTGCTATGTAGCTTTTTAGCCTTTTATTTATTATACTTGTGCTTGTAGTCAGATTTCAAGACTGATCTCATTTGCCAGGGCTCGCGGCAGAAAGGGGCTGCTCTGGCCAGTCTGGAGCACCCATGTCGTTGGTGGGTTCTGTGAGGCTGGAGCAGCCCCTTACCTATGGCAGGCAGGGAGCTAGCTGCTCCAGCCCCCACCAGTTAACCAGAACTGGTAAACTGGTTAACCTTTCACATCCCTGCCTCTGATACAAGAACTTGGCTAGAACAAGTAGTATGTGACATCATGTAATGAGAAGTCATGAATAATTAACAAAATTGTAGCAACTTGTTAATATCGGATGTTTTGGGCTGTCTCCCATTACTGCACTGGTATGTCTTCTCCGGAAATCAAGATCACCTGATTTTAAAAAAGTTTAGATTAGATGAGTGTGTCATTATGCCAATAAGAATTCCAGAAACATATCACTTTTTTGTATTTTTGTGAAACATTCATTAGCGCTCCAAACTGACAAGACAGCTGGTGCAAATGTATTACTTAAAAATGGTCCTGCCTCAGATGATAAGGGAATGTTTTTGTTTAGTTAAGTTTTTGCTTTTTCTGATGAGTCAATAGTTTTTTCTGTTGTGAACAGCATAGGTAGCCTGGGATGTCATAATGGGAGAGAACCTCAGTAGGTACTGCTACTTAGTAATTTGACAATACAGATTTAATCCTTATTCTCTGTTTGAGTTTCAAAAGATTGTCACTTGAGTATGGAATCCAGTTTGAATCCAACTTCTAAGTATTCAACTAGTTGATTGCAAATTCCTCCAAAAGACAACTGTGTAGACTACACAGTTGACTATGTTGAAATCACAACCAGAAGTCCTTCCCTTTCTCTACCTGACTTGAGCTTTGTTTTAAAAACTGGCTCTTTAAAAATTACGTAATGTTTACAGTTCAAATAATGTTTACTTTAGAAATCTCCAGCTTAGTTTCATTAGATAGCATTTTTTTTTGTATCAGCTGGTATTCAAAGGACTTCATAATGGATGCCCAGTAAATTTTCATCCGGGTTGTTGAATGAGTAAGAAAGTGTCCACATATTCTTTGACTGATCTTACTTATGTGGTCTTTACTACTGTAGTAGCTGAGTAACTCACTGTCTTTATATATTTACTAGGGATTTTAAAATGCATTTTGTTGGTAAACATGTAACCACTGAAATTACACGTTTACGCACAAGGGTAAGGGGTGGAGGCGGCTCCGCAGGAGTCAGTGTGTGTGGGAAGTTGGCTTAAAAGCTGGCTCCCCATGCATACCAGCTTCTGCGGAGCTGCTTGCCTCCATCTCCCAGCCCCCTGTGCTGCTGCCTTGAGGATAACTCTGAAGGTTAATCAATGAGCCCAGTTTAAATGTGTACACTATCACATCCCTAGTATTTATCTTCACAGAATACCTGTAATGTAGGGAAATGCTACTGTTCCCATTTTACAGATGGGGAACTGAGTCCAAGAGCGACCAGGTAACTTGTCCAGCATATATAAGAAGTCAACAGTAGAGTATGAAATTAAACCCAGGTCTCCTGAGTACCTAGCTAGCACCCAAATGACTGGACCATCCACCCTGAAAACATATTTTTGATCTTCATGCAAGGCCAGGTCTATGGAATAGGCAGGATCTAGTTTGTTCTGCCTCTTGGTTTCTATAGGATTTTAATATGGACTATAGTATTCATGTTGTTTGTCATTTATTTTAATTATAAGATCTAATATTAAAAATAAATATACTTTTTTAAATAAATAAGTCAGAACTAATGTATAAATGTATTAGTCTGAAGATATTATTGGTATGTTTTTTCTCATATTTCATGCACTTGTTCATTGAACTATTTTAGCATTTTACAGCATTGAGTCAATTAAATTCTTTTATCCTTTCAGTTGCTCCACTTTGTTTTCTGTACCATGAACCTTCCAAATTGTATCAGATATTCCGTGAGATGTATGTGCGTTTTTTCTTCAGACTTCATTCCATCTCTTCTCATCCCTCTGTAAGTTCATTAGGAAGTAAGACCCAATAAATCTATATTTCTATTTGTTATGGAACAATAATGCATAATAGCATGATTTCATTTTCTTAAGCGTACATGGCTGAGTTATGTCACTTTAACTATGATAAAAATGTCATGCAAGGCTGAAGTAACATTATATAACTTTATTTGAAATCCTGTAATTTATACTTCAGTAATGGTACAATTCTTTGAGAAAGAGATACTTAATAATACTGTGGTCATGCTTTTGTATAATATAGGCCTCAATTCAGAACAACACTTAAGGAATTGAGCACTAGAGTTTATAGATTTAATCATTCCCAGCCAACTTTTCAAAGGGATCTCAATTTAGTTTTTCTTTTCACTTTCACATAGAATCTGGTTGTTAATTGAATTTTGATAAACTACGTTTATTTAAATAAAATGGCATTCATTTAGCTAAGTATACAGTTTTGAAAATTCTCTTGAGTTCTTCTTGCTCTGTATAAGCTATAGAAAAATGTTAAAATCTGGCAAAGTATTTTTACATTAAGAGGTTTTATAAATGTACAGAGCAATATATTTCCAATTATGTAACAATGTATTATTAATTATGTGAATAGCACAGAAGAATATCTAATAAAATTAAAAGATGAGGGCTACTAAGAGCGGACTATTTTGTTAAAAAGCTTAGTACTGTGAATGGTCACATTGATGGTCAAATAAACAAATGACTATCACAGTGGTAGATATTGTACCTGGTAATAAACATCTACTGGATTAGACCTATGCTTTGGGATATTAGCAGCATGGCACCTGATGGTATGGAAATGTATGCTAGTTTCCATTATGATTTTTAAAAGGAATTTTTAAATGGGGGAAATTTTTAAATGTTCTCCCACAGTTTAGACTACTTAACTTTTCCTTGTTTGTAATAATTTCAGCTGTCACTTTGTCTAATGAAAGATAATACAAAAAGCCCTGGTTTTGTCTGTGTCTATATGTAACTGGTGTTACTTTTATTCTGATAAAAGAAAAACCACATCGGTTGTGTAATACTGGGTCTTTAATAGACTTAGGGTGAGCACCCTAAACTCGAAATAAGATACGCAATTTGAGTTATGCAAATTGTGTATCTTATTTCTAAACTATTTCTAAATAGCTTATTTTGAACTTTGGCGTATCTGCATAGAGCCAAATTTCAAAATAACGTGCTTTTGAGCCACCCCTTATCCCTTGTGCAATGAGGTTTACCAGGATGCCGAAATAGCTCGCCCATTATTTCGAAAAATATTTTGAAATAATGGATGGCTTGTGTAGAAGAGGGGTAGGTATCCTGAAATAGCCATGTAGTGTACATGTGCCCTTAGAGACAGATTTAAAAAAAAATATTTAGGCATCTAAAATGCACATAAGTGCCTAAATGGGATTTTTCAAAATACCTAATCTACTACTATTCAAATCAATGGAACTTAGTCACTTAGGTGCTTTTGAAAATCCTACTTAGGCACCTATCTGTATCTTTTGATGGCTATATAACTTTAAAAAAATCTGGACGTTAGACCTTTTCCTTACAGATACTGCATATGAATGACTTAAAATTGAATATGACTACTCAAATATAAAGTTACTCAGGAGTGGAGCTTGTAGGATCAGGGCCTTAGAGGGTGAAGATATCTGGTTTGCTCATGTTACTCTAGTTGTGTATCACTAATGTATTAATAGTTTGTCTTAATGCTTTAATTAAAAATATATTTTAAAATTTGAATAGTATTTTCTCAAAGTATAGTCTCACAATTCAATGTGTGAGTAATTTATGAAAATACGTTTTTAGGGTTTGGTGTTTTTTCTAGGGCATTGTGTCACTATGTTTGCTGTTTGAGACACTTCTTCAAACCCATCTCCCTCAGCTCTTTTATCATCTTCGAGAAATTGGGGCACAACCGTAAGTACTTTTTCCTCATTTCAGCATTTATTTATGACAATTACTGTAACTCACATTGTTCTAGAAATGCTGTTCTTTGATATTATAACTCAACGATTATGGGAGATTTTTAAAAGCCCAAACTTCAGCTGAGTGTCCAACATACATTGAAAGTCAGTTGAGGTGGGTTTCCTAATATCAATGTGTGCTTTTGAAAGTCTTTCCCTACATCTCATAAAATAGCAAATGGGCTTGGATTGTTTTTACATAAAGGACTTTACTTCCTTGTTTGATGGTGGAAGGTTGAGCATATTTGGTTTGTTTGGGCATACCTTAAACAAACAATGTTTGTTGTTTGGACATACTTTAAACAAACAGTGATGGTTAGTTTAATGCATGCCCAAACAATAAAACCCCTGAGAATAAAAACACATATGAATTTCAATATCACAGCCAAAAGGAACTTCACAAGAATTTCCGTGACCTATGGGGGTGTTCTGGGGTATATTCCCTCAGACTTCCAGGGGCGTCATCATCAGGAGTGCTCCCGTTACCGCAGGGGTTCTCAAACTTTTTGATACTGCGACCCCCTAAAATGCTCATGGAATTTGTGGGACCCCCCCGCCCACCAAAATTATTGAGGGGAAAAAAAAAAGGGAGCCAGCAGAAAAAGAAAAAAAAACCCGCTTGACTCACCCCTCTTGCAGTCGCTGTGCTTCAGGGAAGCCCGCCGGCGCTGTGCTCCTCCTCCAGAGCTGACACCCCCTCCTGGCACGCTACACAGCTGTGGGAGGGGAGCACACTTCCGGAATCAGGCCTGCTCTTTGGGGAATAGCTTTCGGCTCAAGTACAATACCGGATGTTCTTCCCCTCTGATCTCTTGCACCAGAACAGCTCCCAGTCCAACCGCCGAAGCATCGGTCTGTAAAATAAACTCTTTTGAGAAGTCGGGTTGCACCAACACTGGAGCTTGTGTCAGGCATGACCTCAGTTGCTGAAACACTTGTTCGCACCGCCCCGACCAGCACACCTTCTTGGGTTGTGTCCCTTTGGTTAAATCAGTCAATGGAGCGGCTACCATTGCAAAGTCGGGTATAAACTTTCGATAATAGCCGACCAGTCCTAAAAATTGACGGACCTGCTTTTTGGTTGTAGGAGTACGATATTCTGCCCGGGCTTGGACTTTGCTCACTAGGGGCTTTAGCTTCCCCCTTCCTACCGTATATCCCAAGTATGTAACCTCACGCTGTCCTATATGCCATTTCTCTGGGTTAGCTGTGAGCCCCGCATCCTGCAGCGTCCTCAACACCACTTGCTAATGCTGCAGGAGTTCAGGCCAGGTTAGGCTATAAATGACAATGTCATCGATATAAGCTGCAGCATATGGTTGGTGTTCTCTAAGTACCTGGTCCATCAGTCTCTGAAATGTTGCTGCAGCCCCATGCAACCCGAACGGCATAGTCCTAAACTGAAATAGCCTAAAGGGGGTAGAAAAAGCGGTCTTTTCCCTGGACATAGGCGTCAATGGAATCTGCCAGTACCCCTTTGTTAAATCTAATGTTGAAATATACTGAGCTTGTCCCAGCCTCTCCAAAAGTTCATCAACCCGGGGCATTGGGTAGGCGTTGAACCGAGAAATCACGTTTACCTTATGAAAGTCTATGCAGAAACGAACGGCCCCATTTGGCTTTGGCACTAAGACTATTGAACTTCACCAATCCCCGTGGGATTCTTCGAAACATATTCTGCACCTTCTCTCGCACCGTGTCCCACATTTTTCTTGGCAGCGGGCGTACTGGATCATGTACTTTGTGTCCCGGGACCGTTGCAATATGGTGACTCACTAACGAGGTGCATCCCGGTGTCACAGACAACACTTTTTGGTAAGACTTGAGTACTTCTAGCACTTCCTCCCGCTGGGCAGAAGTCAGTTCCTCCCCCATCACCACCTCCGGGTTTAAACTCTCTCAACTTAGCCTCTCTGTTATAATAATATGCCTGTTTTTCTTGGGCTTGGAGCAAATTGGCTTTGGCGAAGTCCCCTAACCGCTGCAACCTCTCCCTCAGGTGTAAAATGTAGGGGAACGAGCCCTGGACTCGTGATTCCTGTTCTTCCCAGGCCTCCTTAACTACCGTAAATTAGCGTATATAACCTGCACTCGTGTATAACCCGCACCTGTGCATAACCCGCGGTTTTTCCTAAATGTGTAAAAAAAGTCTTAGATAACCTGTGCGTGTGTATAGGCCGCAGGTTATATATGCTACTTTAAGGTACCAGGTAATTGCACATACCAGCTGCAGCCTCTGGGAGCGGGGAACGGAGAGCGCAGTGCAGGCGATCTGGCCAGCCTGCAGGAGGGGAGCCACACTCGCGCCCAGGCAAGTAAAAATAAACTTGTATAGCCCACGGACATGTACATCCTGCGGGGGAGTTGTGGGGTTTGTAAAACTTTGTATAACCAGTGGGTTATATGTGCTAACCCCTGGCAGCTAGGCCCCGATAGGCTAATTGGGCAGGGCCCGACAGATAGGGTGCGAGTAGCATGACCCAGTGCTCCTCGGGCCATCTGGCCGCTGTGGCCACTCTTTCAAAGGTGACCAAATAAGCCTCAGGGTCGTCTTGAGGGCCCATCTTCGTTAATCGTATGGGTAACTGCGGGGTCCCAACCGTGCCTTCCTCTACAGGCATCCCGGTTCCTCCACCAGTTCGCCCCAGGGCGACGCCCTGCTGGAGCCATCGCTCATGCTGAGCTTGTTGCTGATCAGCAAGCTCCCGCAGCAACTGGCACTGCTGTTCCTGGTTCTGAGTGGCCAATTGCTGCAACAGTTGAGTCTGTTGCTGTTGTTGCTGCCGCTGTTGCTCTGCCAGCCACTCAAACAATTTAGTTGGGTCCATTGTGCCCCCTGTCCCTATTATACTCTCTTTTTTTAAATTATTATTTTTTAAAGGCACCCCTTAAATCAAGGGCTGGGGTCAGATACCCACATTCTCCACCGTCTGTTCTGGGGTGTATTCCCTCAGACCTCCAGGGGCCTCATCATCGGGAGCGCTCCCCTAACCGTCCTCGAACCCCGTTCACACCTATCCCCTTTTCCCCGTGTCTCCTTGGGTCCTAACTGAGTCCTTCGCTCAGGATAAATGTCCTTCAGTCTTCACTTGCGGCTCGCAACTCTCAGGTCCCCGGAATAGCGCTGTCAGCCTCAGGGGAGGGGGACCTGGGCTCTCCCTCACTCCAGGTCCCAACCCAGGACCCTAAGGACAGGAGGCACTCCCCTGTCTGGTTGGCGGGGACATACCCTGTAACTCACCAACCCGCGGGCTTCCTGACGCCCTGTCCTGGGCCGTTTCCTCCTCCTCCGTCCTGCTCAGGTCCTGCGTGCTCCTTCTGGCATCCGGCGCTGACCTTTTGAAGGGCCCGTGCCCCGTTTCTCCTCTCCCTCGCACGACTGCGCCAGTGCAGACGCCAAGAAACAGTGCTCACATGCCGGCGCCCCCGCACATGCGCTCAGAGCGATGCCTGAGCAAACCCCACACCACCACCATGGGGCCATCTTTTGGCCACAGAGCGCTTCTGCGGTGTCTTGGGGAGTGCGGGAGTCAGCGGGCTTCGGCGGCGGAGAGCCCGATGCCCCGTCAATGGGGCGGTAGATAGTATATCAGGAAAATGCTTAAACTCTGTTCTGCTTTGTATATAAATGCCAAATTCTTAATGTGAGATTTACCCAGAGGCCAAATTCTACACTTAAGAATGGACGTTAAACTTCTGCTTTCTTTATATTACATTTTTGACTGAATTACTGAAAAATTAACTCATAGGAACCAACTTGCTGAAATAAAAGATCTAGTTTCCAAAACATGTCTTAATTCATGCCAGGTCTGCTAGGACTATCTCAGTTTATGTCATGGGGAACAAAAATAGTTGAATTATAGTGTTACACAGAACTAGCAGCTTCTGTAAGAGACAATATTAATGGAGCAACACTGAACTATCGTTTGTCTGGTCATACCAAAAGAGAGACAAGAGATATTTACATGGATTTATTCAGGCCACAACTTTATTATTAGGTGTCTGGGACTACCCAACAGATAACAGTACACAGTTTTGGCAACCCCCAGGTTTTTTCTGTAACTATCCAGGGGGCTTTCACTAGTTTCTCCTCTTCTTCATTCCTGTTCAAGCAACTCTGTTTCTGGGACCTTACCATACCTGGGGTGATGAGCTTCTACCTGCGCCCCCTCTTTTTTTTTCTTTCAGGTCCCTCCAGCAAATCTAGTACTGAGATCTTACCATCCACCCCACCTCATAGGAGGGTTAAGGTGAGATATAAGAATGGAGATTGGTTCCCTGCCATAGCAATCACAAGTCCTTTCCCAAGCCATTTATCCAGTCACTATAATTTTTCCTATGGAGTGCCTGAACTGGACATCTGCCACAAGGAGGCACTAGCAATTAGCTTAGCAGCCTCCTCCCGACACCTACGTGGGTTCCCAGACATCTTCTACCATCAGCTTTTATATTGGTTAAAAACATGACAGCACTTATGTCAGGTAGGTGAACCCCATCCTCCCGAAACAACTCAGTTGTCCCATAATGTCCAAATATGAAATTATTGCCCCTCCTAAGCTCTGAAGGAATTTGGCCACCTTTCTGTTCACATACCTCTGTGACTTGTCTATCCTAGGCATGCTCATGGCTTCCCAGAAGACTCTGCGCTGAAGCATGTCTGACCAAAGAATGTGAACTCCTGGAAAAATGTTAGGGACCAGCCCCAAATCCCTTCTTGCCCTGAGCATAAGTTCCACCCTTTTAAGCATTCCTAATTGTTTTCCTCAAGATGAACCACAGTTGTATGTGGGAGCCGCTGACAGGCCTGCACAGCATAAGGTATTAGGATTAGTTGATCCCATAACATGCCTCTTCTTGCATGCCAACTAAGTACCGTTTCATCTCTAAAGCCCAGCTGTGAACCCTCGGGCGACCTGGACACATGCTTATGCTCCCAAAAGACAATACTGTGCCTACAGAGGATGGCCGGTTGTCCTACATATGTAAGAAGATTATAACAAATTAATGTTGACTCACTGACTGCAGTATTATGTACCTTTGGTATGCATCCAAATGCCAGTGCTCAATTGCCTGGTTTGCCTCTGCTAACATAGCCAACTCTGCTGCTGCTGTTGCAGCCTCGATTCTAAATGAGCAGGAACCAAATTCCTGGGCCAGCAGTCCCAACCTAGTGAGCCCCTGTGTCAACATGACTACAGAATATGCTGTGAGGGGACTCCCTACACAGTGCATAAAAAGGTGATGGGGGGGAGGGTTTTCCCGTTTGGATGTATTATCCTGTAGTCTTTCAAAGCCTGAACTGGGCTAACCCCAGACTCACACTGAGCTGGAGGATAACATTTTCACCCTGGTCAACATGATCAAACTTTGACTGTTACAAGTGTAATATAACTAAATGCTTATGCCATTGTATATCCTGCAGTTGTGAAGCCCTTTTGTAGAGTCGCTAATGGATTTGGGCACTAGATGACTGATCCTGAAAGCATGACAAAATTTTGTCTAGAATGTTGCTCTGAACAAGGCCACTTCCTTTCCACTCTGTCACATAGTGCCAAGGATCTGCCAAAGGTCCCAGAGTATGTAAACCATGATGAGACAATGGGAATTTAACCGGGGAGGCCACCAAACCATGCCCACCCAGACAAAAACCTTTGATTAAAAAAACCATTAAAATAAGCACTTGCAACAATTAAGATAACCATATAGCCTACTAAGGAATGTAATGGCAGGAAGGTGATTCAAGATTGTGAAGGATGCCAGTTGATGGGTTGCCAGCATAAGCATGTACTGCAGCACTTGTTCCTATGTAATGGGCCCTATTGTTGCCTGGCCCTCCTGGTTCTGAAATTGTCTGAAATCATAAAACTTCTCTCATAGCTGTGCCATGTTCATGGAGCAATTGATCACCACACCACACTGATAACCATTAAGTGCATCTGCCTCAGATCCCAACTATCTCCTTCTGCCAGCTCATGAATTCTGTGGGCATGAAAATGAGACCAAGCATGTGCTATACCATTGTTAATCCCAGAGGTTATGATACAGTAATTCCTGGAGCCTTTTCAGGGTCCAAGCCTCAAAGCAAAAGCCCACCAGGACAACCAGAATTTGTTCTTGTGGAATTCTTATCTTAATCCCCTGGCCAAACTGAAAATAATTATGTGAAAGGGATAAGAATTCCCAATAAGACCAGGCCACAAATTTGACCCTCAAATTGTTTGCAGGCCATTTTGTGGATGGTCCTGGTACTGCACCCTGAATTCACGCTTGTGAAATTATCATCTGGACAATAAGTTAAATCCCACACCTGACTTTACTACTAATAATAATGTTTCACTGTAAAGAGGGTACAAACCCTTCATTAAAACCCAGCCCACAAATTGGACCCATTAGTTTTTCTGGGATAATCCCAAAGGAGGCTTTAGCACATTTCCCTCCTTGATGCTGGTCCTTTGCACCATCTTGTATTCTGTCACCCATGTCCCATTCATCAGGGTCTACTTGCAGGTAGCATTTGTCCTATCCTGCTTTCTGAACATCTTTACTGTGGCAGCAATGTGTTATGCGAGTCCTAACAGCATTTTTCCATGTATGCCTGAATGTACAGATGCTTCAAAAGCCACTACTATGATTATATTTATGCCCTTCAATGTATTGCATGCTTTCTCAATTATATTGTCATATCTTCTGTTTGGGTACCTAGACAGTGAGAATATTTTAAGTTAGCCTGTATGAGCCTTGTAAATACCTTGTATTTGCCCTCGAGCATGGGTCCCCCCCAAACAAGATGACAGTTTCTGGATGGCCCATCCATGTGATACCACATTAAAGGTGGGTTTTGGGGGGGGGTGGTTGTTTGTGGGTTTTTTTTTTTTTTTTTTTTTTTTTTTTTTGGTAAAGCCTCAGTGGAACCACTAGAGCTCGCAGTTCCCACCCTTGCCACATCACATGGTCGATGGCCTGAACCACCTCCACCTCTTTCAGCCTCTCTCCACAGGCAGATCCAAACACCCCTGCAATAGTGAGCCTTCATAGTACTTGACTTAACTCACCTCTACTTTGGGTACCTCCCTCCTCTTCTGCAGTCACCTAAGTGGAATATGTAAGATCTGGGCAAACCTTTACATCTTGGTTTGCCTGCAAACTGGAAACAACTTAGGACACAATACCCCAGGATTATTTGTATGAAATCTTGGCTGACTGCGCCACCATGAAACACAGCTAGCTTACTTGCTTGAATGACTGCTTTACCTTGAGGCCTCACCCCCACCCCAGATCTGGTAGGCTGCCCTTGGAAATCAACAGCACCGTTCCAGGCTTCCTCAACCCCACACCCTTGTTGCTAGGATCTTGCCCTTGACTTACCTCTTCCTTGGGATCCCTGCCTGCCCAAATCTGGTAGAGTGTCATGGGTAATTCATTGACTCAGATAGCTATTCCCTTCCTCCCTCCCCCTCACCCCACCTTCTGTACTAAATCTGATGTGTCAGTTTAATAATGTGTTCGTTTTTTTCATTGTATTCCTTTGGTATAAGGTCATGCCAATTCTCTTCCAGAATATGATCTGAGGAAGTGGGTCTGGCCCACGAAAGCTCATCGCCTATTAAACCATCTTGTTAGTCTTTAAAGTGCTACATAGTTTTTCCTTTTGTATTGGTAATCAAAGACACTATCACCTGAACCTCTCACCCTTTGTCTCAGGGATCCAGCCGTTCCAGCTGAAATGACTGCACTCCATCTGTCCTGTGCAGGGTTTGATTTCTTCCCAGTTCCTTGTAGCAGCAACAATAACTGGGAGGGAGAAGCAAAATGTAACCCCCTTGCTGTCTCTTGCCCCACCAGAAACCGTGTTCCTTAATCTTCATAGACAGCAGAGCTGCCATGAGATGGGAACAAACTCCCCTTCCCTCTCTTCCTTGTCTGCGCAATCATGGGGACAGATTCTGGCCCCCCCTTCCCTTTGTGTAGACTCTGTGAACCTATGGAGGATGATGAGGTCCCAGAGTACTAGAGAAGGTGAAACGCAGTACCTGTCTTTTTATAAGGGGAAAAAAGAGGATCCTGGGGACTTGTAGATCAGTTGGTCTAACTTCAATACCTGGAAACATACTAGAACAAATTATTAAGCGATCAATTTGTAAGTAATTAGAGGATAATAGACTTATAAGAAATAGCCATTGTGAATGTATTAAGAACAAATCATGCTATGCTAACATAATTTCCTTCTCTGGCAACTTTGTGAATAGAGGAGAAGTGGTACACATCATGTATCTTCCTATTAGCAGTGTTTTTCACATGATCCCGTACAGCATTCTCATAAACTAAGAAAGTGTGGTCTAGATGAAATTACAAAAAGATGAGTATAGAACTGGGTGAAAGACGGTACTCAAAGAGTAGTTATCAGTAATTTGCTGTCAAACTGGGAGGATGCATTTAGGGGGCTCCTGCAGAGGGCTGTCTTAGGTCCAATACTATTTAATATTTTCATTAATGAGTTGGATAATGGAGTGGAAAGTATGGTTATAAAAGTTGCAGATGACATTACTAACACATTGGAGGACATTAAAAATGGTCTTGACAAATTGGAGAATTGATTTGAAATCAGCAAGATGAAATTCAATAAAGATGCATGCAAGAAGTAAGAGGTAATTGTCCCATTCTCCTTGGCACCGGGGAGGCCTGGAATACTGTGTTCAGTCCTGGGTGCCATTCTTTAAGAAAGATATGGACAAATTGGAGAGAGTACAGAGGAGAGAGCAATAAAAATGTTAAATATGTTAGAAAAACCTGATCTGAGAGAGAAGATTAAAAAAGCCATATTTAGTCTTGAGATAAGAAAGCTGCCAAGGACCAGTTAACAGTCTTCAAATATGTTAAGGGCTGTTATAATAAAGACCATGATCAGTTGTTCTGCATGTCCACTGAATGTAGGAAAAAAAGTGAATGGGCTTAATCTGCAGCAAGGGAGATTTAGGTTAGATATTAGGGAACACTTCTCTAACTAGAGAGGTAGTTAAACCTAGAATAGACTTCCAAGGTGGATTGCAGAATCCCCATCATTGGAAATTTTAAGAACAGTTAGACAAACACCTGTCAGGGATTGTCTAGGTGTACATAGTCTAACCTCACTACAGAGGGCTAAACTAGGTGATCTCTCCAGGTCCTTTCCAGCCCTGCATTTTAATGGTTCTATGATACGGCACTTACCAGCATGAACTCTTGGAGCCAGTTATTTCTTGTAGTATAGTAGTATATCATCTGTTATAATGGGGCCTCAACGTCATCCCCCACCTCAGGTGCTGCTGAGATATAAATGTTCAATAATAATAGCTTTCTCCCAGATGTTTAAGAACGGAATGTCTTGGAGTGTATTTGGGTTTAGAGCTTGGGTGAAGATTACTTATAACCCTGACAATGGGTTTTGCAGGTTAGGAAATGTTTATATTATTAAAATTGATGTAGAGCTATTCATAGAAAATACTGAACATTTCCCTATAAGCCTTGATTAGGGCTTCTGGGTACTACTGCAACATAAAAAATATTAATGTAAACCGTAAAAATAAATGACTCACAAGTCATAGAATTCTTTCTGAAATGGTGTATCTGTAATTTTTGTGACTTGTAAGAGAAATATAACACTTCCTTGTTTTTTAATTTGTTTATAGACTACGAATATCATTTAAATGGATGGTACGAGCATTCTCTGGTTACTTAGCTACAGACCAACTTCTGCTTTTGTGGGACAGAATCCTAGGATACAACTCTCTAGAAATTCTTGCTGGTAATACAAAAATTTATTTGTAGATAATTTTAAAGATTAATATGTGCCAAATTAAAATAGGGATGCAAATTACCATTAAAACAGTTAATTTGTTACATAGATAAAATTATACCGGTCAACTATTGGCAGGTGGGTGGCACCTGAGCCTGGGTTCCGGCCCGCTCTCCTGGGCCATGTCAGAGGGACTGGGGTCCTGCATGTTGGCCCAGCATGGCTGGGTAGGGGTTCCTGTGGTACGGGTGGGGCTGAGGTCCCGCCAGTGTGCCCTCGCGTGGCTGGGGACCCGCGAGCCCAGGTTGCTCTAGCGCAGCCAGGGCTTGGTCCCCGCCTGGATGCCCAGACCGCTGTGACACAGCCAGGGCTGGAGTCACACTAGCCTGTACCGTTGCAACCTGGGGCCTGCCTGGTCATCTGGGCCACTCCAGCATGGTAGAGGTTGTGGGGGAGCCGATACAGGCATGGTTCAACCTGCTGCCCCCATGCAGCAGGCCAGACTTAGCCAGGGCTACTTCAGCCTGGTATGGTTGGCCATTGAAACGGTTACTCTGTAAGCAGTCCAGTAAGTCTAATGCTTACTGGGTAACTGGTTAACCTTTTATAACCCTAAATTAAAATAGATGTTACAAAGAGAGAAAAGTTCAGTTCCTTTTATATATGTCTGCTGAAAACAGATTTGCTGAAAGTCAATATATATTAAATAAGATAGATAAAGCAGTAATTCATAAATATTCCAATTCTTACAGTAATTGTCAGAGAGTTAAACTGGTTTTATTGTGACTATTACTTTTCCATTACTATTAGTAGAAGTGTTTTCTTTTGGTAGCATGCATAAAGTGTAGGTGCTTTCTGAACAAAAAAGAAGGCATATATGTTCTGTGCCCCAAAGAGTATAGTGCACAGTCTAGTTTACACTCTTTTGTCATTGCTATACAAAAGATTTACTTCTCCCTGCCCTCTCTTCCTCCCCCCCCCCCCCCCGGAAAGTTGGCTCTTTTACTATCCCCAGGAATCCTGAAAATCCTCCTCATTTTCTAATACTGTATATCCCTCCCCTTTATAAATGTGAACTACTTCTTTCAGTGCTTGTTCATGTTCATTCTGATTAGGTGTCTGCGTGCACGTGCAGGTTAGCCGAAAAATTTTTCCTGTAGGAGCTAGCTATAGGGTCAGTCTGGACACCCCCCTAGAGTGGTGCCAAAATGGTGCACAGTATGGAGCCCTGTTGACTCATGGCAAGTTTATTGCTGGAAGGTGCCCCCTTCCTCTTCAGTTCCTTCTTTTTGACAGTGACAATTAGCTGAAACTCCTCTTTGCTCTTGTTAGCAAGTGCAGAAGCTTGTTTGTTCTTAGTAGTTCTCAGTTACAGTTATTCTTATAGTTGTTGTAGTGTTAGTGCTTATTTTTTTTATTGTATAGTTTCCTTTCTGACTTAAATTGAGAGGTTTCCCCTTCCTCCTGTATGCTCCAGCACCAGTGCATTTAAAGCCTATGGATCTTATGGCAAGTATATGCCCCAAAGTGACCTTCACACTTCCTGCTTAAAGCATTTGGGAGAGGAGCTCCAGAAAGATTGTTGCCCTATCTGTAAGACCTTCAAGCCCTGTACCTTAGAGGAATGGATCAGCTTCTAAAGGGCCTGTTATAATGGAGGCGGCTTTTCATCCCCAGCCGGACAGCGCACCGAAAGACTCGGCACTGAATGCGGCCTCAGCCATCCAAAGCACATGGTGCCGTAAGCACATGGTCAAGTCCCATCTTACAGGCTTGTCTCCAGGCTCCCACGGCTGGACTCCTTTCCCAGTCACCGGTGCCACAATCCAAGAAGAGGTCAGAAAGGGGGATAGGCGTAAGGTGAGACCCAAGTCAGGCCACTATCCTATTGTACCACCTCCCAGAATGATGAAGAAGTTTCAGGCACCAGTCACTCTGCCTCCATCTCACTCTCCAGAGACTGAAAGGGAGATTTGAATGCCATCTACTCCTGAGACCTTTCATGTGGCCTAAAATCTGAGGCACTCTACAGCATCTTTCTCATTGCTGGGCCCGGTCCTGCTGAGCGCACTTTCCAGCAATAAACTTGCCATGAGTCAACAGTCACCATCCCCAGCACCCTGTTCTCTTGTGCTGAAAGGGGATCAAACCATCATCGTTTCCTGTCCTGGCTCAGTGCCAAGAAGTTCATCTCCTCTGTGGTCATGCTGCACAGACACCTCAAAGTCGGAATCAGACTCAGGGAGATCATGCCACAGCAGGAGCAGGACGTCGACTTTTACCAGAGACTGGCATCGACACATGATACTGTGGCTTCCCCAATGGAAGGCACCAGTGCGATGGCTTTTTTGGACCCCTGGGACTTCCAACAAAGTCAGTGTGGGTACCAGTACTGCCAATGTTGTTGGCACTGATGGCGGCACTGCAGGCACCATGCCAGGCTCTGGCACCTGCCCCTATGGCCCCGTCCATGGCGCCACCAGTTTCTTCTGAGCCTGGAGCTCAGACAATTCTCCCGCCAGTGACCACTTTCGCTTCACCTTGCCTGATGATGCATTGGCAGGATACACTCTAGCTCCTTTTTTTTGGAGGACAGTAAGGCACTGCAGCAACTCCTCAAGAGTGGCTCAAGGCCTTCATGTACAAGCAAAGGAAGTTCTGGAGGACACTGATCCAGTGGTAGACATTTTGTTGTCTTTTGCACCGGGATGTATTGCCCAGTCACTCATCAAGTCCATCATGGACACTATCAGGATCCTGGGGTAGTTGCCAGCCTTGCTGCCATCTATGGCCAAACATAATGAGAGGAGATACTTTGAGCACCTCTACACCCACCCTTCTCTCCAACAGTGAAGCTGCTTCTCTAGGACTCCAGAGTGGAGTTTTCCGCCTTAGTTGAAGAGTGTAGACTGGTCTCCAGGGCTTCCCTGCAAGCAGCTTTGGATGCTGCGGATGCTGCCACAGGTGTTATGGCTACGCGCATTGGTATCTGATCTGCCCTATGAGGTCCAGTGGGCCATCCAGAACCTTCCATTTGAGGGCAGTGTGCTTTTTCCCAAAAAAATGAACAAAAGCCTTCATTGGTTAAAGGACTCCAGAATG
This sequence comes from Pelochelys cantorii, assembly GCA_032595735.1. NCBI lineage: Eukaryota > Metazoa > Chordata > Testudines > Trionychidae > Pelochelys > Pelochelys cantorii. The sequence continues at coordinate 35,671,711 of CM064331.1, forward strand.
ACACTCAGGTTGTTGGGACAGCATATGGCCTCCACACAGCTTAGATATTTGACGCCTCATCCCCAGTTCCATCGTAGCCACCTCAGAACAGGCAGGAGGAGTCTAGGAGGCATAATAGAAATGGTCACAAATGCCAACCTGAAAAACCTGGTCATGGATCTGGCCAATCCAAACCCACTTCTGGCCATAAATAGTGATTTTAAGGGTATGGTCAAGGACATCGTACCAGTGGCTGTATCAGATCCACTCCATTTTTTTTTTCATCCTGGTTGTCCCCTTTTTATCGTGCATGGTCTCACATTAGATCAGACACTGGCTACTGTTCTCACGGTACAGAGGGGATATGGTTTTCCTCACTCTCCCTCCCCCAACATCCACCCTTCCCATCCCTTTTCAGGGACCTTTGTTATGAGCGATTCTTGCTTCAGGAGGTACACATGCCCCTGTCTTTGGGAGCAGTAGAGGAGGTTCCTCTGGAACTCAAGGGGCAGGGGTTTTATTCCTGCTATTTCCTAATCCTGAAAGCCAAGGATGAGCTACAGCCCATTCTGGATCTATGCAATTTCAATAAATTCACAAAGAAACTCAAGTTCTGCATGGTCTTCCTGGCATCTATTATCTCCTTACTGAATTTGAGCAACTGGTACACTGTCCTTGACTTGAAGAACATGTACTTCCACATTGCAATTTATTGTCCCCACAGGAAGTACCTTAGATTTGTGATAGGCAATCAGCATTATCAGTTCATAGTTACTCCTTTTGGCCTGTTCTTAGCACCTCAGGTTTTTATGAAGTGCATGGCAGTAGGAACATTTATCCTCCACAAACATGACATATAGGTTTTCTTGTACCTGGATGATTGGCTTATCAAAGGCCACTCCAGGAGCCAGGGAGTGACTCAGGTGACCAGGATCACAGCCAAGTTTGATGAGCTAGGCCTCCTTCTCACCAAGATCAAATCAACTGTCCCTGATTCAGAGGATAGCGTTTATAGGGACAGACCTAGACTCCACTCAAGCAAGGGCATATCTTCCAGTAGAATACTTTCAGACCATGTCCACCATCATTCAGAAGCTTCCCCACAACCACGGCCAGAAACTGCCTCAAACTTCTTGGTCACGTGGCCTCATGCACATATGTAGTATGTTTTGTGAGACTCGGGCTCAGACCTTTACAGCTATGTTTAGCATCCACTTATCACAAATCCCGAGAGTGGCTAGACAGACTGGTAACGTTACTTTGGATGGTGTTAGATACCCCCCTTTGGTGGTTCAACCAAGACTAAGTTTTCTCCGGAGTACCCTTCATGGCCCCACGACTCTCACTAACTGTTGTGATGGATGCATCAGGCTTGGTGTGGGGCGCTCATAAAAGACCCCAAAACTCAGGGTCTCTGATCTCTGGAGGATCTGACTCTGCACATAAACATTAGGGCGTCCCAAGTGATCAGATCCCACCTGTCAGGTCGTTGTGTCCAGTTTTAACAGACAATACAATGACAATGTATTATATCAACAAATGGGGGTGCACGCTCCTCTCCCTTCTGCTAAGAAGCCCTCAGATTGTGGCACTTCTGTGTAGATCAGGCGATACTCCTACAGGCCGAGTATCTTCCAGGGGTGCAAAACAGCTTGGCAAACAGCCTCAGCAACTCCTTTAGGCTCATGAGTGGTCTCTCCATCCAGAGATCACCGGTTCAGTCTTCCAGAGGTGGGAGTCTCCCAAGATGGACCTCTTTGCAAAATAGCTGGAAATTCCAGAACCTCAGCCTAGGCTCCTGTGGGGATGCATTCCTCCTCAACTGAGGGAGTCAATTACTGTATGCTTTTTCTCCCATTCCTCTGATTCACAGGGTTCTTCTAAAAATCAGACCAGGTCAGGTCCAAGTCATCCTCATAGACCTGGCCTGGGCCCATCAGCATTGGTATACCACCCTAGTGGACATCTCAGTGGAACCTCCAGTTCCTCTACCCCTCGTTTTAGACCTTCTGTCACAGGAACAAGGCTGTCTCTTACACCTGAATCTTGAGTGCCTCCACCTCACAGTGTGGAAGCTCCATGGCTAAATCCTATGGAACTCTTTTGTTCAGAGCAAGTGAGACTAGTCTTCCTGAGTAGTAGGAAGCCTTCTACCTGTATTGCTAAGTGGAAGAGATTCTCCATTTGGTCTGCTTAGCATGATTGATTCCCCCATGCTGGCATCAATTCCTTTGGTCCTAGATTAACTCCTCCACATCAAGCAACAAGGCATTCCATGTTTACTGACCCTCTAGACAACTGCTTTCTAAAAGGTCTTGACAAACTTTACCCATATGTCAGGGCACCTGTTCCCTCCTGGGACCTTAACTGAGTCCTCTCCAAACTTGTGGGTCAACTATTTGAGCCGCTAGCTATCTGTTTCTTGCTGTACTTATCCTTCATGGTGGCATTTCTGGTGGCAAAACCTCTACTAGAAGAGTCTCTGAACTTAAAGTTCTTACATCAGAGCTGCTTTATGCTGTGTCCTATAAGGGTTATAAATGCAGCTCTGGCCCCACCCAGCATTCCTACCCAAGATGGTATCCACAATCCATAAGAGTCAGGACTTTTTTTTTTTTTTAACCCAAACCTCATACTAATTCATGTGAGCAGAGGCTGTATTCTCTGGATGTATGATGGGCCCTGGCTTTCTACACTGAAAGAACTAAGCCTTTCAGAAATCCTCCCAACTGTTCATAACATTAGCAGACAGAGAGAAGGGCTAATCTGTTTTGGCCCATCGTATTTCTTCATGGATTGTATCATGCATCAGGGAGTGCTATAGCTTAGCAGGGATACCCCGTCCGCTGCTCTTGGCGCACTCTACTAGGGCATAGTCTTCCTCAGCAGCTTTCCTGGCCCAGATCCAAGAAATCTGTAGAGCAGCAACATGGTCATATATTCACATGTTTGCAGCTCTTTACGCACTCATGCACCAGCCTAGAGATGATGTAGCATTTGGCAGGGCAGTGCTAAGTTCAAAGCTCCGACCTCGCCTCTTGAACTTGGGCTTGGGAATCCCCTAATTGGAATGCACATGAACAAACACTTGAAGAAAAAATGGTTGCATACCTTCTCATAACTGTTATTCTTCAAGATGTAGTGTTCATGTCCATTCCAAATACCCACCTCCTTCCCCACTGTCGGAATAGCTGACAAGAAAGAACTGAAAAGTGGGGGGGGAGATTTATCAGGGCTCTGTATTAAGTGCCATTTTGGCGCCAGTACAGGGGGCACCCAGACCAACCCTGTGGCTAGCTGCAAGAGGAAAAATCTTCTGGCTAATGTGCATGTGCACACACAGACACCTAATTAGAATGGACATGAACAAGACATTGTGAAGAACTAATATTACTACCCAAAAGCAACATTAACTGAGCCCCTTGTTCACATTATGCATTGAAATTTTGCTATTTAAATACATTTGTATCCTTTGCCTAGAAAAATAATGTTATTTTAAATCATGTTTTCCCACAGTTAAAACCGGGTCCCCTTAAACTCAAAAATACACTTACTCAACTTTTTCCAAAGAACACAAATGCATACATATTAATTTGTGTGAAGAAATAGCCACATAGCAAAAACTAGAGCACTGAAATCCACTATTTACTATTCATAAAACAAATTAATTGCTACAGAAAGAGGGAGCATTAATAATTTTAAATCTAGATTAATTCTAACAATCAATTAATAGGTCAGCAGTTTAAATAGTGTGCCTTCTTTTTCAGTCCTCGCAGCTGCTGTGTTTGCTTTCCGAGCGGTGAACTTGATGGAGGTGACATCACTGGCTGCAGCTGAAGTAAGGATAAGTTTCAGTTAGAGGAGATTGAAATAGTTCTTGATGCATTGCCAACCAGAGCAATTTAAGGTTTAGATTGAGGTGGGGAACCTTTATTTGGGTTCGGACCACTGAAAAATTGGGGAGGTTTGCACACTCTTTTTATTAACATAAAAAGATAGAAGTAACTATGCCTTTTGATATTATATAGATTTTGAAAGGATCAAATAAAGAATTTGAAATTTCATCTGTATAAATGTCATCATGTTATTAGATATGTGAAAACTGGTTATTGTTACTAATTAGTATTTTGACAATATTTTCCCTCCAAGATGATGATAAAATTCTATTTTTATATTATGGAATGTTGGTGATGACTTGTTTTATTTAAAAAAAATATGATATCTTCAGATGATGATTCATTTTAAGTTATCATTAAAGTCACAGCGTTATCTTACAAGTACTACCCAAGACACAGTATAAAGATTTGCAATGTACAATTATTTTTAGAAGCAAGTTGAAATGTTAGACCTCTTGTGCATGGTGTCATAGCTGTATATTTGAAGTAAATCTGACGAGTAAAATAAAGTGATTTTACTTGCTGTCTATACATATAGGCACACTTTTTTTTGGCATTGAAATGTTAAATTGAAAAATCAAGAAAAAAAAGAAATCTATAGACTGATATAAAATAGCAACATTTAAAAGGTAATTATTGTCAGCATCAAGTTCTGCAGTCAAGTTTGCTGTAACTGTTTCTGATTTCTTAGATATTACTACAGAGAAATTTGATTCAATTTTCAAGTTTAACAAATCCTTTTTTTCCCCCAGGCTGTACTTGCTGACCTTTCAACCCTGAAGGTTATGCCTCTTCTTCAGATCTTCCTATTTGCCACTGTCACCTGATCTGCATCGAGGTCACTGACACCACACATCCAATCTTTCATTAGAAACTAATAATGAACTATGCAACGTCTGCATAAAACCAAAATTAAACTGTATGTATATATCTCTTACTGATCATGTTCTCTTTATAGCTATGTGTTTTTCAACGTATAAAACAATAATTTTATTAACTCATTTGTGCATTTGCATGCTGGTGCATTTCAATGTAACCTCGATAGATAGAACTCATTAAATATGAGAATGATTACTTGTGCATATAAAATTACAAATAAAAATATAAAATGCATGTAAAATGCCATAAAGAAAGGTCATGTAATTAAATTTTTGATCTAATATGGGTGCCATGATAGGTCCATTAATACCAGATTGGAGAAAACTGTCTTTCATCTGATTATAGCTTATTCAAGCCCCACGCCCCACAACAAGAGTATCAACTCAAGAAGACAGTAATGCTTAAAAACATGCTTTAACCTATGAGAACTTTTATCTAGTTTCCTAGGAGAAAACAGAGAAATGCTTCTGTTCCATTTCTGTTTTCCAGGAGTTCTCTCCATTTTACTTCTTTCTATTTAATCTATTGGTCCTCACAGCATTTCTAACGTTTCTATCACTAAGTTTCAAAGGATGAGAGTTTCAGAATTGCCTAAGAGAGTCTTGCCTTGCAAAATATACTGGAAGTAAGTTCCTCCAGAATTTCATAAAATCATAGAATACTAAAACTGGAAGGGACCTCGAGAGATCATCAGGTCTAGTCCCCTGCCCTCATGGCAGGACAAAGCACCGTCTAGATCATTCCCGATAGATGTCTGTCCAAACTGCTCTTAAATATCTCCAGAGATGGAGATTCCACAACCTCCCTAGGCTATTTATTATAGTATTTAACCATCCCAACGATCCCGAGGCAATTTATTATAATATTTAACCATCCCGACAGGAAGTTTTTCTTAATGTCCAATCTAAACCCCTCTTGCTGGAATTTATACCCATTGCTTCTTGTCCTATCATCAGAGACCAAGAACAATTCTCTCCCCGCTCTCCCACCTGGCCTCCTTGTAACACCCTTTTAGATACTTGAAAACTGCTATCATGTCCCCTCTCAGTCTCTCTTTTCTAAACTAAACAAGCCCAATTCTTTAAGTCTTCCCTCATAGCTCATGTTTTCTAGGCATTTAATCATTTTTGTTGCTCTTCTCTGGACCCTCTTCTGTTTTTCCACCTCTTTCTTGAAATGTGGTTCCCAGAACTGGACACAATAGTCCAACTGAGACCTAATCAGTGCAGAGTAGAGTGGAAGAATGACTTCTCGTGTCTTGCGTACAACACTCCTGACACTCTTTGAGCCAAAGCAGTTGCTGGAGAATGTGTGCATCATATCCTTCCATGTGGAGTTGGCTAGCTGGAAAAAAGGACATTACACCTTTATGGGCTCCCTTATAATGGATGAGGTGCAGGGGGAAAGCTTAAAGGAATGGACAGGAAAAGGGTAAGGAGCAGGGCCAAGTTTGGAGAAGTTCACTGCACTGCCCTTTCTGCTGACGGGAGGAGGGGCAGTGGGGCGGGGAAGAGGGTATTCATTCCCCATGGACCCCTGGAGAGGCCTTCTTTTACTGGGATTGGGCTAACAGCACCCATCCACCCATGAACTTGGCAAATCTTTTGACTCACTGTGGATATTACACTAACTGTCCTTTTGGGGGCTGGGAAGGAATTTTTCCCTCTCTGCTAGAGTGGCTAAAATGAGGTGAGGGTGGGAGGTTGCCTTCACACAACTGATATTGTTAAGAGGGTTAGGTTATAATATCACAATTTAGTAAATAAAACTTATCATGGATGTACTGTGCAGGTACTCATTATGGAATGGATACCATTAGAAGATAGAGGTTTGGAAAAAGATTGGATGGAAAGCATCCTGTAAAGGGGGATTGGGGAATCATACATCTTCCACAGTGAGGAACTGGCCCTCCTTTTCCTAGTCCTCTTTAAGGAAGCTGAGGAAGGGGGTTTGAGGCTATTGTGTCTGGAATAATGAGGAGTTGACTCTCCTCCTTTCATAATCTCCCCACACACACATTCTTTCACCTCATAGAAGGGGACGGTGGCAGGTTTCCAGCAATGGTATGGCTGAGACAAGGTTGGAGGTTATATGGAAATGACCTGCACCGTACAATTTGTTTAAGTGAATAAAGTTGCAGCCTAATGAAACAACATCCATTGTGTTCTGTTTTTCTTCCAGCATAATGATGGTGACAGGAGTTCTTTCTTATCTCATACCCTCCACACCCCTTTCGAGACCAGTATAAATGTGGCCTCTGCTGGTCCAAGAGCTTAGGCTTTAACTCAAGATCCAGCTACAGTGTATTTCCCTGCATGACTGTGTATTGCACTGTCACTAGATCACCAGGTTGGCCTATCTACTGTCAACAATTTCTTTTTGATTGTTCCAGGGGTTCTGAAACACTAAACAGAAGAACTATTAGGATTAATTATTTTAATACCCAGAAAAAAATTATAGTCAAAATTGAATGAAACGTATAACATAGTATACTCCATGTATTTACCATATACCTTATTTTGGACGAATTTCCACCTTTAAATACAGCATCTGTGTGTGTCAAATTTGGCCATCTGTATTTCAGGAGAGATCTAGCTTCCATTAACACTAGACTGTTACCAACATTATTCATGTACATCATTAACAATGCAAATATTAATTTTAATAGACCGTTCCCCAAATACTAGTTTTACATATAAATTGGGCACTCTGAATGTATGACAGTAAGGGTATCTCTATACAGTATTGTAAACCTGGGCTTAGGTCTAATCTCCTTGTAGTCACATCCAACTGTGTTAACCTAAGGCTCAAACCTAGGGTCCAAATCCACTTGCTTCCCTGTATGTACACAGTCTTCGTTTGACTGGGATTCTGGAAGTCCTCTGTATGTATCCCACAGTTCCTTGGGGCAACTTCCTTAATCCTCTCTCTGCTGACAGATCGGTGGTATAGTCTGTTGCAATGTATTGCAAATGGAAGACTTGCCTCCCTTTGTCAGTTTGAGTAAATTGACACATCTCTTATGATTGCCATGCACTCAGTCTTGGAACAAACAGAACATCTAACAAAAGAGTTAATTAGAAATCTATTTTTAAAATAGCATTATTGCAGAAGATAAAGACCTAGAATGTGAACTGAAGGCTGACTGTATTTTTCAATGGACAGAAGTAAACACAGTCTGTGAAAGATAGTGTGGAAAATGTTTGTTTTGAATTTTTTTAATAAATAAGATCCATTAATATACTACTGATTGTGTGTGTGTGTGTGTGTGTGCACGCGCGTGTGTGTACATTAGTTAGGATACAAATTGGATTCTGGTAATCAAGGCCTTGATGTAAGATCTGGGATTTACTACTGTGTAATTTTTTCCATCATGTTTGGTGATTCATAGAAAGAAACTGCTGTCTCAGTATTTTTAAACTTAGTTTACTCAATAAAAATAATGTGTAACTGAAAGGGAATATGTAGTTTGAATGGTGATGTTTCAGGATTTGGAGAGCTGTTTTCTCTAACATTATAGTCTAGTCTCAGTATTTTGTAGTATGTTTTATTGATTTCCCTCACCTACAGATGTAAGCATTCAGCTGTATGGTTCCATTTCCTATAGTAAACAAAGATGGCAACAGTTCTTCCATTCAATGTCCTCTGCATATTCCCGCTTATGGGATGCACTGATTGGTGCAGTTGGAATGTTAAAAATCTACTAGCAGTAGTCATTGAAGCATCCACTTGCTTCCCTTGCCTGTACTTCTCCCCGATGCACACTGAATTCTGGAAGTTTTAGGGCAGGGGTGGGCAACCTATGGGTTGCAAATCAAGACTGGAACGCCAGCGGGGTGCGGAGGGGGGAAGCTCCACATCTCCCACCTGGATCCGGTATGCGGGGAACACACATAGCTAACCATGGCTCAGTGCGACAGCGTTTCCTGCCCTGCCCTCCCCGATAGCTCCCCGCGTACTGCTAATTTGTTTCCTTGGGCCACGCTTCCTACAGGCCTCCCCGCCAACCCTTCCTGAAGGCTTCCTGCCAGAGAGTGGGAGCAGCGGGGGCGGTGGGAGGTGTTACTTGTTTTCATGCCATGCAGCAGGCACCGTGTAAGTGTCCCACATGCCCAGACAGCCTGGTCCCTGGCCAAAGTACCTTCTCACTCCCCCAGTCCCCTGGCCAAAATCCCCCTTTCCCCCCGTCCCCCCGCCTCTTGGACAGACACCTTCTGCCCAAAATCTCCCTTGTCCTCTGCCCAGGCAGCCAGACCCGTGGCCAGACTTTATACCCTCACCTCCTCCTACACCCCATCTCCTGCCCACATCCTGTACTCCCATCCCTATCTCATTCATTGGCAAGCCCTGTTCTGCACACTTAATGCCTCATTTTTGGCCCCAACCCAGAGCCTAGGGGGACTCACAAAATCCACTAATCCTGAAACCCCAGAAGAGTAAATCTGGCCTGAGGCCTTGAATCTCAGTCCTCCCTGCCCCTCCCTCCACTATGGGGGCTGGAGCACCAAGGGAGTAAGGTGTTTCAGTTGGGGGCCACATCAGTGAGGGTTGGGGGTTTTTGGAAGGCTTTTTTTCTGCTTCTCACTTGTGTTCCCCAGTTGATTTTTCTGTGGGTTGATGGCCCTCAACCCAAAAGAGGTTCCCCACCCCTGCCATAAATAAAGACAATGTTGAAATCTTTTGTGTTGGACATAATATCTTACTTGATTCAAAAATGAAGCCTGGCCAACAAGCCCCCACTTGGGGCCCAGCCCCCATCTGGCCACAGCATTGTAACACTCCTGCACCCACTAACACACCAGCCCATCATACACCTGAACCCAGTGCCCCTCATACATGTACATCCCCAAATTCTTGCACCCCCACATCTCCAGCCTCTTGCACCCTCCACATCCCCAGTTCCCTGCCATAATACTCCTGCACCCCCCCCATGCCAACCTTGTGCCCTGAGCCCATCATACACCCCAATCTTCTGCCCTGAACCCCTCATACATCCTAACCCAGTCTCCAGCACCCCCACATCACCAGCCCCCTGTCATAAGATTGACAGAAGACAGCCTGAATGTGTGCATGAAGCTGGATTTGACTAGTTATGATATAAACTTCAAAGAAATGTGCGAAAAGATACAGCAGCAGAAGTCCCATTAAATAAAGTCTATGAGTACAATGTTTCATTTGTGTTACCATTAATCATGTCAATTATCAATACTATTAAGTTGTATGTTTTCAATCATGCAAATGGACATTCTTATACGGCTCTTTGTTGACCAACTTGTTCTGAATGTTGATGTAGTTTGGCTCTTTGGTCTGAAAAGGTTGCTGACTTGTGTTTTAGGGAAGGGTTTAAAAGGAGCATGGTGATCCATTACCTCAGTTTCTCCCCCCGTGATTCCAACCCCGTTGGTAAGTAGAACCCTAAGATTAGTGAGGAAAGGTGGATGTGGAGCATGAATATGCAGAGTCCATCTCAAAGAACTTCACTTACAGGAAAGTAACATTCAGCTAGTCTTTTAAGAATCTTCTGCATAGCCCCATTCATGGGATATGTTAATAAGCAGCACTCTGACCCAGAATGGTGAGACCAGGAGTTCTAGTTAAACAAGGAGTGCAGGACTGCCTCACAAAACTTTGCATCTGATCGAGATCCCAAGTCTAAAGAATAATGTTAAGGGAAAGTGTGAACAGAACTCTAATTTGCTACGTCTTTCTGTCAGAGGAATATGTCTACAGAAACCTGGACTGTACCACCTCTCTTGCTTTATATTTAATCAGCTGAATGGTTACAATGTTTCTGTATGATTCTTATGGCTCCCTACTACCTAAACAGTTTGCATATGTTAGTTGTTGTCTACGTACACAGTGTTGTTTAGAGATAGTTAAAGGATAACATATCAGATCAGAAGACTAAGAATCCTGGAATGAAAACATGTCTCATACCGGTGGTATTCCCAGCATGAGATACACGTGCCAGGTGCTTGGCATGTTAGGGTGAGAATGTCATTCTCCCTCTAAAGATCCTATGTGCTCAACATTTATTATAAGGGCAAAGAGACAAAGTCTGTAGTAAAACTGCCTGAAGTGCAGACAGTGGTGGCCGGTTCTTAGAGACTGGCTTCAGCTAGAAAAAAGTGAAATTAAGCTTCTGTTTGAGGTGCAGGATCCAAGAAAGACAAGGATCAGAAAAAGATAAGGTGTAGATCCGTGACAGACTCTGTTCCCAGATCTGTCCCTTTCAAAAGACTTTGGTTGTGGTACTGATGGAAAAATTTGCAGCTCTCCTCAGTACTGACCTCATTACAAGCAACCAATCCAAGAGAGAAGGACTTACAGGGACAGTCACTCTCATTATAGAGTCAGGCTCTGTTTTAAGCTTTCAGTGCAGCATTAAGAATTGTCCCTCTGTGGATCTGACGGTATCAGATTAGGAGGAGCCTGTCCTGAGAGAGATTTATGCATCCAAATAAGAGAACTGATGAAGGTTCATTAACTAGCACAGCACCACATACTATTACTGTTAAGGCAATTGTTCATCAGATAGATTAGACTATGGTTCCACTGACTTTTGAGCCAGGTACTGTGTCTCAGGACACATCATGTGTGTTACTACAAACAATCAGGCTGATTGCTTCTCCAAGAGTCAATAAAGAACAGGAAAGGATCAGGAGATCTCTACTGCTGCCTCTTCTTAAGACAACTTTGGGATACCTCCACTGTGCTCTCCTTTTCAAGGACATTGTCTCTGGTCCAATCTGAGCCATGAACATATTGTGCCCAGCAGGAGAGCTGACAGCCACACAGGCCCCAAGCAAAGTGTGTGTGGGGCATGGGCAGCACCATGCTCCTGAAAAGGGTGGGGCCTCAGGCAGAAGGGGTGGGTCTGACAGCAGCTGACCCTCAGTGCTGCCTGGGCTGCAGCACTGAAAAGCTAAAAGCTACCTGGAGTGCAGGCTCTGCCACTGCTACAGCAGCACCCAGAGCCCTGGGTGCCTTTGAATAACTGGGGCCTGGGGCAATTGCCCCCTTTACTTTCTTCACACACACCCCTTTGGTGGGCCTGGGGGCCAGAAGAGAGATGCATATCGCATAACAGAACTAGCAAAGCTGATTATTAGTTATTATTAGGGCAACAAAATGATTAGATTATTAGGGTCTGGGGCACATGACTTATAAAGCCAGGCTATAGGAACTAGGCTTATTTAGTCTACTGAAGATAAGAGTGAGGGGGGATTTGATAGCAGCCTTCAATTGGGGGATTCCAAAGAGGCTGGAGAGAGGCTGTTCTCTGTGGTGGAGGATGACAGAACAAGGAGCAGTTTCAAATTGCAGTCGGGGAGGTCTAGTGTGTGTATTAGGAAAAAATATTTCATTAGAGGGTGGTGAAGCACTGGAAGGCTTGTGCGTTGTAGAATCTCCATAGTTAGAGGTTTTTAAGGGCCAACTTGACAAGCCCTGGCTAGGATGATATAGTTGGGGCTAGTCCTGCTAGGAACGGGGTTGGACTCCCGAGATCTCTTCCAACACTGATCTATTTTTCTATGATTAGCAGTTCAATTCAGCCTACTGGATCCACCGAAACGGAGATATTTCCATCAGTTTCCATCAGTGATGTTTTGGCTTGAGTGAAAGGTATTTCCTCATGATCTCACTGGCAATTGTTAGCACCTTATAAGGAAGAATCCATGTATAAGGACAGACCTTCAGCAAGGTAGTATCAGGAGGACATTCGTTTGTCAGATCCAATGGATAAGGTCCAGGCAATGCTGCTTACTCAGAACAAGTCACCTGTGGAACAGATGAAATAATATGGTTCAGAATTAAGGAATGCACATTCCCCAGATGAAAATGTGAGGGATAGACACCATCAGATGATGCTCTAGCCTTTCATAAGTTAGTTTCCCAAGTGTCAAAGATGTTAGATATTCTTTATGTCTTATATTTTGTGGGCAAAGGCTAGATAATGAGCCACACTTCTGTTGTTAAAGGGGTTGATTTAGACAACAGAAGCAGTCTGGAAAGCTGCCTCGGGTACTCAGCTGGTATCTAAAAAGACAAATTATATCATTTCTGTCAAGAAAGACTTGCTATGTTTCATACTCATGTCTCTTCTAACTAGTGGTTGAAGTGGCACTTCACAAATCAAAAGGTGCCCAAAATCATTCTACTGCATCAATAAAGAAAGGAAGAAGGTAGATGAATTAAGATGACAAATATTTTCTTCCATTACATTTATGCATGCACATTTCCAACTATGAAATAAATGGCTAGGTACAAATATCATCTCTGGAGCAAAATGTCCTCTTTTTCTTAATGCTCTTCCAGGGAAACAAACAAAAATTGTGAAATGCTGTTTTGACTGAAGGACTGAATGTTGCTAAGCAAGAGCAGAGAGTAAGTTTTGGACTCCTCAGATAACTTTGGCTGTCATTAAGGAGACACACAAGGTTAAGGTCAGTGGGACTCCCTTGCAAAACAAAAATGAGGACTGAGGATGTTCCATTTCAAGGAGATATTCATCAGTCTAAATACTAAATGGACTAAGCACTGGAGAAGATGAAAAATGTAAGCTCTATCTCTAGATCTTTAGATTTCTTTAGTAAAGGGAAGAAGCCTTATTCAATTTCATTACATAAAAATCAAATGCAATCCCAACTCCTTCATGTCCAATTATGAAAGGTCATATCCTTTTGACCCTCAACATTATAGCCCACAAAACCAATTGCAGAGGAAGAAATTTAAATCTTGCAATATTGAAGGGAAAATTAATGTTTATCTTCTATGGTTCTTCCAAAACATCCGCTTTGACACAGAGCTTCAAGCCAGTCCACTTGGTTATTAATTATCCAGAGTCTGGGTACCTGTATGTGAAGCAGGGGTGAAAGTAATTTACATTTCTTACAGGTACTGTCCTATCACAATGTTGCCCCCCCTCTGGGGGAGGGACTCAGAGCAGGGGGAGGGGAGATGGTGATATGATAGCACCTATAAGAAATTTAAGTCCGTATATAACGGGGGTGCAGGAGTCAGGGTAGGCGACTGGGGGTGTGTATAAGGAGCTCAGGGCAGGAGGCTGGAGTGGGTATGTTTAGGGTGGAGTGAGGGATGGGAGGCTCAGGGCTGGGGCAGTGCCTGTTGGTGACCTTGCCCTGCACAGCTCCTGTTCCCAGCCAAGTGGGAGCTGTGGGGGGCAGTGTTATTAGGAATTAGGAAGGGATCCTGGCCCAGTACCTGGAGTTCTGGCTGCCAGCCTCGCTGCCCCCCGGGTCCCAGCTGCTAGTCCCATGTGCGTGCGCTAGGGCTCTCCTACCTGTTTCAACATTGTGCACGCTGGGGCTCTCCTGGCTGTGGCCTCAACTTTGGGCAAGGGGGCGCCGACTTACTTTCACCTCTGAGGTGAAGTTAGAAATATAATGTGTAAAGCTGTTTATTAAAATAAGTCTTCTTGTGAAAGCCGCTAGAGGAACTTACATAACGTAATGGCCTGATCCTCAAAACAATTATGTAAATAGTTTTGTTTTTCCTGTAAGCCTAAACTATGGTTGGTCCTACAAAGATGTGACCATGCCACCTGATGCTGGAATCCATCTTGAATTTTGTGCTTTTCAACAGGGGTGGGAGGAATGGAACAAAGACTTCCCCGCCATGGGGAAATTCTGTTTAAGGAAGGGGAGGCAAACAATGATGGTCTTCAGCTAGCTTCACAGATTGCTCCCCAAAAAAGACACATGAAAAGACCTGGAAACAAACTCTAGTGAGGAGGGGAGAAGCTGCTAGTCCCAGGTCAGAGAAAAGATCTGGTCTGAGAGGAACTTTACCTGAAATAACAACTAGGGTGAGAAATTATGATTTGTAATAATTCCTCTTAATGTATTGGGCTCAGGTGGGATGTTTTGTTTTAGCTCAGTAATTTACTTTGATCTGTCTGATATCACTTGCAAACACTTAAATCCTACTTTTTATCATTTTGTTCAACCCAGTGTAAATAATTGTTAGTTGTGGGGGGAGGGGTACATATTTTATGCATATCTCTTTCATGGATAAAGGCAGCAAATTTTATGAGCTTTCAGATGTACAATTTTTATACAGAGTAAGATGGATTTATTTGGGGCTTCAGTCCCATTTGGAGCTGTGCACCTGGGTGCTGTCAGCTCCCTGTGACAGAACCCTCCTAGAGCTGAGCTGTTTTCAGCATCTGTCTTACTCTGCTGTGGTCCTGTTACCCCAGCTCTGTGGCTTTGCTGGGGGAGACCTAAATAAGCAAGAGGGGGCTTATGAAATTATGCAGGGAAATCAAGAATCTTTTAAACTACTGTATATACATCCGGAAGCAATTCACATAGTGGAGGAACAGAACACCCTTGCAGATCACCTAAGAAGGTCATCAGGTGAGTTGCACAAATGTTTGTGAAGGATGAAGTAGACCTGTTTGCATCCAGCCAAAGAACTGCCAAAGATATTGTTCCAGGGCAAGTAGGAATAAAGAATATGAGATGCTTTTCTAACACAGTGGGGTCAGGGTCTAATGCAGCTAGGCAACCTAGGATAGTGAGTGAACCACAAGATTATCATAAGACTGTCTCGTGGAATAGGATAGTTTTGCTGACTGTGCCTGTATACCTAGAATGTGCAGTGTGTACACCGAATGAACTGTAGCATTCCCAGATTAGAGTGAAACAAAAAACAGGACTATGTAGAACTTTAAAGACTAACGAGATGGTTTATTAGGTGATGAGCTTTCATGGGCCAGACCCACTTCCTCAGATCAAATTGTGGAAGAAAATTGGCACGACCATATATACCAAAGGATACAATAAAAAAAATGAACACATATGAAAAGGACAAATCAAATTTCAGAACAGAAGGGGGATGAGGGCGGGAGGTAAATGTCTGTGAACTAATGATATTTGATATGATAATTGGGGAAGCTATCTTTGTAATGGATAAGGTAATCAGCGTCCTTGTTAAGACCTAGGTGTAAAGTGTCAAATTTAAGCATGAATGAAGTTCAGAGGATTCTCTTTCAAGTCTGGTGTTAAAAGGTCTTTGAAGCAGGATGCAGGTAATCAGGTCGTTGAGACAATGCCCTTTCTGGCTGAAATGGCAAGAAACTGTTTTTTCTTTGTGATCCTGTCTAATATCTGTTTTGTGTGCATTGATTCTTTGGCAAAGTGTCTGAGACGTTTGTCCAATGTACATAGCAGACGGACATTGTCGGCACATGATAGCATAAATTATATTTCTGGATGAGCAGGAATATGTGTTCTTGATCTTATAACTCAATTGGTTAGGTCCAATGACGTTGTCAGCAGAGTAAATATGTGGACAAAGCTGGCAACGGGGTTTGTTGCAAGGGAAAGTTCCGGGGTTGGTGTTAGTGGGGTATGTCCTGTGGTTGTTGATAAGAATCATCTTGAGGTTAGGTGGTTGTCTATAAGAGACTATGGGTCTGTCTCCCAGAGCCTCTTGGAGTTTAGTATCCTGTTCCAGTATAGGTTGTAGTTTATTGATAATGTGTTGGACGGGTTTAAGTTGGGGGCTGTAGGTGATGACAAGTGGTGTTCTATTGTTGGTTTTCTTGGGTCTGTCTTGAAGTAGATGGTTTCTGGGTATTCGTCTGGCTCTTTCAATTTGTTTTTTTATTTCTCCGGGTGGGTAGTTGAAGTTTATAAATGCTTGGTAGAGATCCTGAAGTTTCTGGTCTCTGTCAGTGGGATTAGAGCAGATGCGATTGTATCAAAGGGCTTGGCTGTAGACGATGGATCATATGGTGTGTTCTGGATGGGAGCTGGAGGCATGAAGGTAACTGTATGAGTCGGTGGGTTTTCTGTAGAGAGTGGTGTCTAATTTACCATTGGTGATTTGTTCTGTGGTATCCAGGAAATGGATCTCTCATGTAGAATGGTCCAGGCTGAGATTGATGGTGGGGTGTAGGTTGTTAAAATCTCTGTGGAACGTCTCCAGTGTTTCTTGGCCATGGGTCCAGATCATAAAGATGTCATCGATGTAGCGTAAGTAGAGAAGGGGTAAGAGGGGACGGGATCTTAGAAAACGTTGTTCTAAGTCAGCCATAAAGATGTTAGTGTACTGTGGGGCCATGTGTGTACCCATGGCTGTGCCGCTGATCTGGACGTATAAGTTGTCCTCAAACTGGAAATAATTGTGGGTGAGAACAAAGTTACATAGGTCTGCTGTCAGATTGGCAGTGGTGTCCTCTGGGATAGTGTTTCTAATTGCTTGTAATCCGTCTTCATGTGGGATGTTAGTGTATAGACCTTCTACATCCATGGTAGCAAGGATGGTGTTATCGGGGAGGTTATCAATGTTTTGTAGTTTCCTTAGGAAGTCAGTTGTATCTCAGAGATAGCTGGGAGTGTTGGTTGCGTAGGGTTTGAGAAGAGAGTCTACATAGCTGGATAAACCAGTAGTGAGCGTACCGATACCTGAGATGATGGGTCATCCGGGGTGTCCAGGTTTATGGATTTTGGGAAGCAGATAGAACAATCCTGGTTGGGGTTCAGAAGGTGTTTCTGTGTAGATTTGGTCCCGAGTAGATGTAGGGAGGTCTTTAAGGAGACAGTGTAGTTTCTTTTGATATTCTGAGGTGGGATCAGAGGAGAGAGGTTTGTAAAATGTGGTATTGGAGAGTTGTCTGGTTGCCTCCTGGTTATAGTAGGCCTTATTCATAATGACCACAGCACCCCCTTTGTCAGCTGGTTTGATTATAATGTCCGGGTTGTTCCTGAGACTCTGGATAGCATAGTGTTCAGCGTGGCTGAGATTGTGTGTCGCTTGTTGTCGTTTGTGAATAATGTCAGACTGTGCGTTGTTGCGGAAGCTTTGTATATAGAAATCCAGATTGTAATTCCGACCGTCAGGGGGAGTCCATATAGAATTATTTTTCTTTTGGTGTTGATAGGGGGGATCTGGTAGGTCAGATTGATGTTCATTGGTAGTTTGGAAATATTCTTGGAGGCGGAGGCGGCGAAAAAAAGCCTCAAGGTCACCACAAAATTGTATCCAGTTTGTGGGGGAGGTGGGGCAGAAAGAGAGACCCCGGGATAAGAAAGACTCTTCTGCTGGGTTGAGTTTGTAGCTGGAGAGGTTAACAATATTATCCTGTGGGTTGAGGTAGTTGCTGTTGTAGCCTGTGGTGTGGAGCAGTTTAGAAAGTTTATTGTCTTTTCTTTGTTGTAGGGAATAGAAGTGTGTATAGTAGATTTCTTGTCTGGTGGAACAAAAGTCCTGTAAAGTGTTAATCGGTGTGGATGTTTGTCTTGAGATGAGAATCTCTAAGTTAGGAGACCCATAGACAACCACCTAACCTCAAGATGATTCTTACCAACAACCACAGGACATACCCCACTAACACCAACCCCGGAACTTTCCCTTGCAACAAACTCCGTTGCCAGCTTTGTCCACATATTTACTCTGCTGACAACGTCATTGGACCTAACCAATTGAGTTATAAGATCAAGAACACATATTCCTGCTCATCCAGAAATATAATTTATGCTATCATGTGCCGACAATGTCCGTCTGCTATGTACATTGGACAAACGTCTCAGACACTTTGCCAAAGAATCAATGCACACAAAACAGATATTAGACAGGATCACAAAGAAAAAACAGTTTCTTGCCATTTCAGCCAGAAAGGGCATTGTCTCAACGACCTGATTACCTGCATCCTGCTTCAAAGACCTTTTAACACCAGACTTGAAAGAGAATCCTCTGAACTGTCATTCATGCTTAAATTTGACACTTTACACCTAGGTCTTAACAAGGACGCTAATTACCTTATCCATTACAAAGATAGCTTCCCCAATTATCACCTCTAATATCATTAGTTCATAGACATTTACCTCCCGCCCTCATCCCCCTTCTGTTCTGAAATTTGATTTGTCCTTTTCATATGTGTTCATTTTTTTTATTGTATCCTTTGGTATATATGGTCGTGCCAATTTTCTTCCACAATTTGATCTGAGGAAGTGGGTCTGGCCCACGAAAGCTCATCACCTAATAAACCATCTCATTAGTCTTTAAAGTGCTACATAGTCCTGTTTTTTGTTTTAGCTAGACCAGATTAACACAGCTACATATCTATTACCAGATTAGATTGAGAGAGAGGACATGGTTCTTACAGTCAATGTTGTGTGCAGTCAGCATACACCTCACATCATGTGCCCTTGCTTTACGTGTGTGTCACATTAGTAATACTGGTAGAGAAAAACAACATGGACATAAACCAGCAGAATCTGGCAACCCTGCACATGAGCAATGGTAAACAAAATCTCTCACGGGTCACATGAAACCTGAAGGGCTGCATGTGGCCCACAGGTTGCCCATTACTGATCTAATGTATGATTTCTTCCATCTCTCATTCAGAGAGTGATAAGCAAAAGAAGACATAATCAGGGTAAGTTTAATAGCATCAGCATGGCCCAGGCATCAGTTATATCCAGATTTGCTACATTTGTCAAAAGGATTAGTGAAACGTCCACCACTGACACAAGCCTTGTCAGAATTGTGAAGGGACATCATTTGCACCATTTGTCCCTGTCCTTGACTGCATAAAGACTAGACCTTTAGATGGGCTAGAAAGAAGTTTTTCATTAGAAGTTCAATTCTAGAAAAGAATCCACACACACGTGAGAAAATTTTAAATGGAAAAGTTTTTTATTCTGGATTTTCACATAAAATATGCATCCTTGTATGGCTCCAATTAATTATATATTAAGAGTAATTATAGTTTCATTAAGACACCACCTTTTATTATATGTATTTAATGTTCATTTCTCAACCATGCCAGCATATAATGTACCAGCAGAGAAAAATCAAGTTTTATTTATAAAGAAGTTTTTTAAAGGTCTTAATAATTTGTATCCTCCAATAAGAATGTCTATGCCCTCCTGGGATCTGAATGTAGTACTAGCACAATTAATGAGACATCCCTTTGGAGTGCTGTTCTTTACTTCTTCAATCTGTAAAAAGTGTTTTTGATAGCAATCCAGTATCTAATGTTTACATAAATCAATTTGTAATTTTCCCAGTGTTTTCCTAATCACCATGCTCATGATGGGAAAGCTAAATTCTTCTCATCACACATTTAATGTGTAATTGTCTTGTTATTTACATTGTCTAAACAGTCCTAACTTCAAGACTGTTTATAGCTTGTGAACCCCCCCCCCCAAAAGGAGGGGGGGATTTCTGTACAGACTCTCTAGATGGGTTAGAGGGTTAGATTAAGTATTTATGAATCTTATAAATTGTAGGGATTATCCTCTCCTCCAGGCAACAGAACTCAGTCAACTAGATCAAAGGCAACTTGTATGGTTTTATGTAGACATATTCCTCTAGTAGAAATATCTGGAGCAGCACCCTCGAGCTCTAATCACACTTTTACTTAACATTATTCTTTAGCCTAAGAATCTAGCTCAGATGCAAAGTTTGGCAAGGCAGTCCTGTACTTCTTGTTTAACTAGAACTCTTGAGTCTCATCATCGAAGGTCCGTCAGAGTCCTCCTATTAATTTATCCCATGCGTGGGAATATGCAAAGGATACTCGAAGAAATTGTTTATTTATTTCTCTAGTTTTGTTTTTGTCCCAATCCCTCTTTCCCAGGGTAGAAATCTCTCATTTATGTCCCTGCCTCAGTGAAAAGTTGCTAAATGTATATACATTTTAAAACTATCGGTGAATTGATTAAGCTTGATTGTGTAGCTCAATTTTTTTGTAAATACTACTAAGTAGCAATTTTACTTCATGTACTGCTCTTTGGGGAAAGCACACAGGATTAGCCAAATGTACTCTTCTCCAAATACTGCAGAGCAGGAGGGAAGAGCAAGTGACTAAGTACAGCAAGAGGAGGATTTTATTAGCTATTTATGAGGGCCATGTGGACAAGTTATCTATATCTGTAATTTGGTGATATTTACAAGGAAACTGTGGGAGGAAATAGGTCTTTTAATGTGACATTTATGGGTGGATCTGCTGCTCAGTCAACACACCTAGGCTATGTCTACACTGCCCCTCTCTTGTGCAAGAAAATATGCAAATGAGGCAAAGCGGTGAATATTGCTGTGCCTCATTTGCATACTTAATGAGCTGCCATTTTTGCACAAGGAGCTTTTGTGCAAAAAGGAGCCATCTACACAGCTCCTTTTTGTGCAAAACAACCATCTTGTGCAAGAGCCGTTCTTCCTGAAAAAAAGCAGCAGGATGGCTCTTGTGCAAGAGGGGGTTTTTGCACAAAAAGGAGCTGCGCAACAATGGCAGCTCATTAAGTATGCAAATGAGCAGGGCTCGATGATCATGGTGAAAACCACTCGCCAGCCCCGCACTGCGCATGTGCAAGACCCGCACTGCACATGCGCGAACCGCCGGTGAACGGGGCAACCAGCTGAAATCTACTCACCACGGGCGAGTAGATAAGCAGATTTGTGGAGCCCTGCAAATGAGGCATGGCGATATTCACCGCTTCGCCTCATTGGCATATTTTCTTGTGCAAGAGAGGGCAGTGTAGATGTAGCCAAACTAAGATTTAGTGACTTTTTTCTTTGACACAACCTACTTCTTCCAATGACTGAAGTATTGGATCTACATGTTTTGTTAGTCTTTAAGGTGCTACTACGCTATTTGTTGTTTTTTAAGTTTTTCCTGTTACAGACTAACTCGGCTATCCCTATGAAGCTTTTTTCCTTTGGTTGTCCCTGATTGCAAATAGTTTCTTTTAGACTGATATTCCTGTTTCAGTTTTTTAATGCGACAGTTAATCTTTTCCAATACTACTTATTTTATAGCCACTTTTTTTGGATCTAAGTGCAAATGTCAAACACGGTTTGACCAAACTTCTCTAACTAGATTTTAGTAAAAATTTAAAAAACAGCAAATAGTCGTGCAGCACCCTAGAGACTAACAAAAATGTAGATGGTATCCTGAGCTTTCTTGGGCACAACCTGCTGCTTCAGATGAATAAAGGGGTCCAGGTTGCAAATAAAAAATAGAGAGGCACTGGGAAGGGAAAGAGAAGAGAAAAAAAATGTTGCCCATTAGAGTGTCCATGCTAAATGAGGTTAATAGAGTGGGCTCTAAGTATTCTAACAATCCAGTGCTCAGTGGCGTCCCGTCAATACAAGTGAACTAGGCGATCGCTTAGGGCGCCAAGATAAATGGCCGTTGAGGGCTTTGGAGGCAAGGGCGCCAATCGCCCGTTTCACTAAGGGCACCAGTTGCTGGCAGCTTATCTAGGGTCGCTCCTGCCAGTGCTTAGCATTTTGTGTCATTAGGATGTGGAAAGTCGTGGCCTATCGTGGTCAAACTTGTAAAAGAAACCCCGTTCTGTAGTTCCTCTCTCCAGGGAACTTTTGAAATTGCTTTGAAATAAGAGACACTTTTAGAGCCATTAGTGAGTGCCTGGGCAAGCTGAAATGTTCCGCAACAGATTTCTATGTGTTACTATTTTGAATATCTGATTTGTGTCCATTCATCCTCTGTCATTGAGACGGTCCATTTTGGCCAGTATACATGGCAGAGGGACATTGCTGCCGTAGCTCACAGTGGTGGATCTGCAGTTATATGAGCCTCTGCTGTGGTGGCTTATGTGGTTAGGTCCTGTGATGATGTCACTTGTATAGATGTGTGGGCAGAGGCGGCAGCGGGGTTGAATGCAGGGGTGGGTTCCAGGATGAGTATGATAGAGGTGTGTTGGATGGTTGCTGCAAAGCACCCAGCAGTAGGCTTTTCTTTAATATAGATTACTCGTGCAACTGGTCATGGCGATATTTTAAATCTCACTCCTACAACTCGCTACCTCTGAAAGAACTCTTCAACTGGAGCATGCTGCTTGTGGTTTCCAGTGGCGTTCTCACCCCAGGGCCCATAAATAAAAGCCTGCACTTAGCACTGAGGCTGAGCAGTTGCCTAGGGCCCTGGTGCGATGAAGGGGCTGGAGCGCCTGGTGGGCGCTAGGCCTGTAAAGGCAATAGCCGCAGGCCTGGGCTCCACAGTGTGGGGATGCAGAAGGGCGGTGGGAGGAGGCTAATCCTTACCCTGCCTTTCAGCTCAAGGCTCCGTCCCTGCTAGGGGCTGCCCACGGCCAGCCTCGCTGCCTCCCTGCAGGAGTAGAACCCAGGCCCCTGGCGTCCCAAGGCTGGGCTCCGGCGCCACCCTCCCCCCGCCAAACCCAGGGCACACGGGCTGGCTGGGAATCACTCTGTGTGCTAAGGGCCTCTCCACCCCTCAGGGGCGGGGCTGCCCCGCTTCCTCTGCCTGAGCGCCCACAGCCCGGTGGCCGCCGCGGCCAGTGGCAGAGAGACGCGTTCCCGCCGGGAGGTATTTCAGCTGCCCGGCTTGGGCCAGCGGGCTTGTCCTTGCCGCGGCCGAGCCCACCTCCCCGCGCGGGGCCGTTCAGCGCCCCCCGCCCCCTCGCCCCGCAGGGCTCGTGAAGGCAGGAGAACTGCTGCGGCCGGCACCTCCCCATGAGCAGACGCCTGACAAGCAGGCGCCGGGGCCTTCCCGCTTTCCCGCCCCCTGCTGCTGCCGTCAACAGGCGCTTTTCCATCTGGCCCCGCCCCCCCCTCCGCGCGCCGGGCTCCCTGCTTCCCACTGGACCAGCTCCAGCTGCCACCTGCGCGTCCCCCTCTTCCTCCCCCAGCTTCCGGGCCGCGCTGCCTCCAGCGCCAGCAACTGCGGCCCCGCCCCCTGCGCTAGCCCCGCCCCTCTCCCCGGGGAGCCGCCGGGCACCGTGGCGCGGTGACGTCCCCCCGCGCAGGCGCGGAGCCCCGGAAGCAGCGTGGGGCGCCGGGGGCGGGCGGGGCGCTCGGGCTGCCGGAGCCGGGCGGGGGTGGAAGCGCCACAGCGCAGCCGGTTGCGGTCGCTGCAGCAGCGGCACCGATGAGCGGCGTCCGGGTGCCGAGCGGCGCCGCGAGGAGGCGGCCGGGGGCGGCAGGTGCCCCCGTCCCGGTCCTGCTGCTGGGGCTGCTCCTGGCCGCCGCGGGATGCGAGCTGGAGTCCGGGGCCGGCGGCAGGAGGAGAAGCGGCGTCTCCGCGGCAGAGCCCCCGGCGGGGGTGACAGGTAACGGCGGGGGAGGGGGCCGGCTGGCCGGCCGGCGCGTCTCTCGGGAGGAGCTTGGAGACGGGTCCCCCGAGCAGATTCCCAGGCGGAGGGACGCGGGGCAGAGCCTGGCGCTGAGCCGCAAGCTCCGTCCCGCCCCGGGGGGAGACCCGCGGCGGAGCGAGACAGGCTACCCGCGGGGCCCCGGCCGAGCCGCGTCCCATGCCGCCTGTAGAGCCCCGCCGGGCTCGCTGTCCACACAGCCCCGGTTTCTGGGGTGGGTGCGTGGGTGTCTGTGGGCTGCTTTCTTCTCCGCAGCCGCTGTCTCCACTTGATTTGCAAACTCTGCCAGCGCTTGGCTGCGCTTGCGGGTCCCACCCCGAGCTCGCTTCCTTCTCCCCAGCGGGGATGGACACTGCGGAGCTGCTGCTGCTGCTGCTGCTGCTCTCTGCAGAGGAGCCAGCCGGGGCTGCAGGGGGCTGGGGCTGCTTTTTTGGATGTTGTTGCTCGTGAAAATCAGCAGCAATGCGGTACTGACTCTGCTATGGGGAACTTAGCTGGCATTCTCCAGCTTCCCTGCCTTAAACCAGCGAAGCCCCTGGAAGAGTCTGAACATGAATCTGTGCTAGACCCTGTTGAATTAAGATCTGGACCCTCCCTCTCCTGTGCTAGGCTCCTGCTGTGGCTTGTGTTTGTGTGAATGTAAAGAGTATTTTGGAGGTTGGCTGTAAAGTTCTCTTCAGGTATAATGAGACATGGCTCTTAACCATTTATCATGTGTCTGGCTCTCCAGGATGTGGCTTGTATTTAATGAGTTTGTGTAGCCTCAGAAAGAGGCATGTTCCTGGCATCTTTCGTCGGGTGGAGGAGTCTTACACACAGACACATAATGACTGTTTGTTTAACTATATTGGTGAGAAGGTTCCCAGAGAAACTGTTAATTTAATTCCCACAAAATATACTTGCGACACTAGTGTGCAGGAGACAGGTGAGAATGTGGGTTGCTTTACTAGAAGAATCATAAACACATTTCTGTTCACGTGCTTTGAAAGGACCCATAGCATAATTTTTAACTGCTTAAAAGAGTGGGTGTGTATGTATTATGGAATCTGCATGAGTCCATTAGTCTCACACCAAAACATGTGGCAGCGAATGACTCATTAGAGCAGTAATACAGCTTTGGGAAATGGGATGACCCACAGTAGCCTAGTGGGCAAACTTGCGAGTATTTTCAAAATTGCCAGCATGGGGGCTGAAAACACAGATTATGATAAAACATTTAAAAAGAGTGTCCATTCAACAGTCTTTTTAACTTGGTATGCATTTTACTTTAAGAATTTGGAAGTGTTGATGTCAGTAACAAAGTACATCTCTTGAGATGCTTGTATACATTTGAATTAACTATTTAACGTTTTTGAATGGTAGGAAGCTTATAACTTTTGACTTTTGGGTACGTAATTGCAGTGTGACAGGATTTACACACAGATATTATGTTTAAAAGTGGTTGGAAGTAATGCAGAGTTTTGGCCCCCGGTTATCAGGCTTAGAAAAGTCTAATCAGGAAAAAGAGTTAGAGGAAAACATTGTGAATATGTGAGTCCAAGGAGTTCACATGACTTAACAATGTAAAGACTGTTAATGTTTTTGGTGCCCTGAGTGAAAATTGTTAAATGTCTGTGGACAAGATTACACACGAATCTTGCAATGATAAGAATGACCTCAGGGTTAGAAAATCCAGGTTTATCTACAGTCTTTGAAATCTCAATTTGATATCATGAGTGACTCCTGCAATGCAGGAAAGTGAAGCAGCATAGTCTAGTGAACTGCACTTGGATTCGAAAGATGGGCACTCTTGAATTTCAGCCCTGGCTGTTGTGTTGACTTGCTGTGTAGCATTGGGCAAGTCACATTTGTCTTTTTCTCTATCTGTAAATTTGGGATCATACTTTAGAAGGGTGTTGTGAGGATTTGGTCTTTGTAGTGTGTTATATGGTAGTGGTTGTAGGTATTAATAAACAATTCTGACATAGGGTACTGCAATTTATATGGATGCGTCTGCCTGTGCATTTTATTGTCTTCATAGACCAGATTGGTTGATTTTTTTTTGAAGTGTAGATTTATATGAAATATAACCACAGAGATCTGTTTTGATTTTATGTGGACTGTAAATGCTCTCTTAGCCCCACATGATGCAATGTACCATGATTAAAGAATCTTCACAGTGCTATGTGGATTTAAATGATTTTTAACGGATTTTTTGTTTATGCATCTTCCACATTTCAGATATCTTGGGCAAAGTTCAAGTTGCTATTCTTATAAACTATGTATTTTTAAAAGCATTACGTGTATCATTATGTATATAAATGGCTTCACACTATCTTTCAGACTGTCCAAAATACAGTCATATAAACAATCCCCCAGTTTGCTACTTTATCTCCAACAGTTCTTCAGATTACCATACTTAACTGTTTAGTGTAAGAACAAGAGTCAGGCTCCTTTTCCTTCCCTAAACAGCCTAGCTTCCACCTACCTTTACTCCACATGTTGTTACTTTTTCACTCTGCAAAAAAATGTAGTTTCTTTACTACTTGGTTGTCATGCTTAGGCCGCCTTCTTCGAGAGTCTTTACACTGGAAGCATTTTTCTCATCCTGATTAACATGGCTCTATCCTGTAAATTTTTCCTTAACATACGATTCCAAAGCATTCTGTGGGTTATGATTATTCCACTGAAAAGTGTTATCAAACTAGACTAAGGATGTTAAGGAGCAGGTATTTGGCTAATCGTGTAGTTGATACAATTTGTATCGACTACATGATTAGTCGATAAGGGGAGGTGCTCTGCAGAGCCTCAGTGGGGATAGCTCCCAGAGCTGGTGTGAGTCGAGACTGAGCAGCTATCTGGCTATTACTACATTTTAAAGGCGCAGAGCCACAGCAGGGGTACGTCCAGGACCTAGTACGAGCTGGGACTGAGCAGTGCTAACTTGCACTGGGTCCCAGATGGCTGCGTCTCTGCCTCTCCTGCCCCTCCCCCCGTACCATGGAGACGGTGTTGGGGGGGAACTGGATTTTAAGCCCCCCACCACTGACTTCTGCTTCCCTTCCACCTAGGCTTATTGGGTAGTCGACTACTAGAGTAGTCACTTACATCCCTAAACTAGACTGTGCTGGTTTATTTACTTTAACAATGCCTAAAATTTAACTCAACTTTGAGAATTATTGAAAAGACTTCTTGTTTTCTGACTTCAAGAATTTTTTCTTTTTAAATTATGGCAGTCGTCTTTCTGTTAGGGAAATCAGTGTGTAGGTGACTACATGATTAACTGATTAAACCTAGGTTTATTGATTAATCCTGTTGACAACACACATTTCCCCCCCTCTCCTTGCTGCCTCTGTATTAGAGGCAGTGGAGCAGGGTGGGGAGGAGGGACAGGAGCCTGTGCCAGTGGGGAGCTGGCTTAAAGGAAGCTCCGCACGAGCACCGGATCTGCCTGCCCCCCCATACCGTGCTGCTGCCTCTGATAGAAAGGAGCAGCCTCTCTCCGCAGGGAGTTCAGACCCTCCACGGACAGGGGCTGCTGCCACCCCGTGTTGCTGCATCTGTATCAGAGGCAGTGATATGTGGTGGCAGGTAGGAGTTGATCTGCAAGGAAAGATGGTTTAAAAATTGGTTCCCCATGCAGGCCAGCTCTCGCCTGCCATTCTGCGCTGCTGCCTCTGATACAGAGGCAGCAGCATGGAGGGCAGCAGCCTCTGTCTGCGGGGGCCCAATCTCCCCATGGACAGAGGCTGCACAGGCATCTCATGGAGCAGCTTCCCCTGCCCTGCCCCCCAACCTCCATGAATTTATCTAGATCTTCTCTGAACCTTGTTAAAGTCCTGGTCTTCTCAACATCCTCTGACAGGGAGTTCCACAGGTTGACTGTGCACTGTGTGAAGAAAAACTTCCTTTTGTTTTAAACCTGCTTCTTTGTCCATAATTGAAAATTTCCTAAGACTTTTTGTTTCAAATGTTCCGTATCTTGAGTCCTCTACTGTTTTATTTTAACAGTACTATAAATTTAATACCCTGGGTTGAGGCAAGCTTTGTTTCATCCAGGGGATGATCTGACCATAGTGAGCAGTGAACATTGGCTAGTGACACAATGCTGGCTTTTGTTTCCTTCCTGCATTTCATTAGCAAGAGCTGAAGAGACCTTGCATGGAAAGTAGTGTTGTGAAAGCATTTAAATAAATGCTTCACTTGTCACAGGGAAGTGTTTCGGTCATAACACGGATTGCCTTGCTCCCATTTATCTTGAATGGGAGAGGAAACACCTGCAAGACTACCTGTATACTTAGCTGGGGTCAACACTACAGAAGACATTTCTTTCTTAACATTTCCTATGTATATTGAAAATGATAATATGCTATTACCACACACTATTGCTAAAAATTGGTGTCTTGGAGCTGTAATCCCGTGTACTTTTTTACTTAGCATGTCTGTGTTCTGTAGATACATTTTAGGGAAAAAGATGAGTTATAGTATGTATTCTAAGTAGCTGCTGTGTAAGATATGAGACATAAAAGGGGTGCTTTGCAAATTGATATACATTTTAATGTCATGAGTTAGGGATGTCACCATGAATGAATGATTGACACTTTGCCAGAAAAAGTGTAATATTGCAAATAAAATTTTGTCACATAGCTTGAGTATGACACATTTCTTGACTCTGAGTCTGTTTTATTCAATATTTGTCCTTCTGTGTTCTGTGGTTTTTCCCCTTTTAAAGTAAAATTACTATGGGAATAATGCCATCAATGGTATGAAAGGAGATAAGTGACTTCCACAACTGTGGTATGAAGTCAGTGTTACATAATAGCTGTAAAATTCTTAAAAAATATAGGAGTCTGTGTAAAGATTATACTATATGGCATAAATACATAAATCCTGTGTGTGTGTGTGTGTGTGTGTGTGTGTGTGTGTATATATATATATATATACACATAAATTCTACATTGTGGAATACAGGAGTGACTTTCAGGTTATATAAATTGACTTTTGTATTAGTAGATGTTAAGCTTCTTTCATACTAAAAGCAACAATGTTTCCATAGTAACTAATATATTTCAGAGAGATAGAAAAAAGGAGGAAACAGAATAAAATGAAGGCACATGGTTGGAATTGCTTGTGGCATAAACAGATTGTGATTATGCTGGGGTATTATAAAGTTTGTATTGTATGATTCATTTGATTACACCCTTATGGCTAATGCAGGCACCCCAAATTCATGACCATTTCAGTCTCCCCACAATATGACATTCTCAGATTTTGTCCTTACCTGTGCCTCCTTCCCGGTACTGTCTTTCTCCATCATGTCTCTCCCAAAAAGGCAGTATCACACAGATGAATGTGAAATGAATAGTTAATATTGTGTACTAAAGACAGGAAACTACTTTTTGGTTTAGAATAAAATCTGTATTTCTGAATTGGGAGGTGATGTTGTCACTCAACTGAGAGTTAGGTTGAATATTGAGAAATGCTTAAAAAAAATAAGGCGGGGAAGGGACTTGGTCTCTTCCTTGAAGCTTCTTTAGAGTGGCATGTAAGGGCTATCAACAGCCCACAACCTGCCAGGGAGAATTTCTCTAATGCAGATGATGCAGTGGGCCTCTATCGGTGGACCTTTGCTGGTCCCACTGCAGGTCCTGACTGGAGGAACCAAAGCTTAGAGTGAAAGGGTTCTGACTGTGATGCCATGCCACTGACCATTCCAGCTTGTGTGGCAAAAACTATCAAGACTGACTCACTAGGGCTGATGTAGCCTACTCACCAGCTCCATTTAGAGGGTGAAAAGATAATTTATACCTACCTAACTTAAAAGCTGGATCTCCAGGGTACTGCCTGTCTCCCCCCCTTCCGCCCAGCCTCCATCAGAGGCGGGGAGGGATGGGGAGGCCGTTGCAAAGCAGCTCCTGTCCACAGGGTCCCAGCGGGGAATTGCTCCCCACACACCACAGACAGTGGCTGCTTGGTGATGGCGGCAGCAGCAGCTATGGCTGGCCTCAGTTGGGGGCTGGTGCCGGAGCAGCCTCTGTTTACGGCAGTCAGCTTTGTCTACCACGAACAGAGACTGCTCCAACAGCAGCCCCTGTTTGCTGTGGACAGGGGTGTCCACCGCAAGCAGGGGCTGATGGACTCAGTGAGCCAGAACTGAGCAGTCCAGGCTCATGCTGGTCTGGGATGCTGCTCCTCTGCATTTTAAATGTAGTAAGAGCCCGGTTGCTCGTACTACATTTAAAATGTAGGGCTGCAGTGTGAGTGGCTCCCAGAACCAGCATGAGCCGGGACTGCTCAGTCCCAGCTCAAGCTGGCTCCCGGAACTACCCCCACTGTGGCTGCAGAGTGGTCCTATCGATTAATCATATAGTCAATAAAAATTATATTGACTATATGATTAGCTAGGTAACCGCCATTTAACATCCTTGCCATTCACTAGCCTAGGTTACCCATCACTGCCTCAAATCCTCCTCGTGAGCCAGCAGGCAACTGCCTCTGGCAGGATTCCAGGAGGGTGGGAGCCACTCTGCACATTCACCCCCCCATGCGTCTCTTGGCTCCATCTGCCGGCCCACACGTTTCCTCCTTGTGTGCCCCCATCCTGACCTGTTTCCCCTGGGCAATTTAACCCCATTTCTTCTGGCTGCTAGCTCTGTGCCACTGCCAGCACACCTCTGGCTGAGGGGAGGTGTGTGCATAGGCATTCTCTTCCCCATGGATGGGATAGTCCCCCATACTCTGGTTGGCCCACAAAGCCCTGAGCAGGCTGGACTTGACAGCAGGGTTTGGGCCCCCCCACACTCACCACAGCAGTGGTAGCCACCAGTAAGCAGAGCTAGGCATTCTGCCATCATCTCCCAAGCCAGCACATGCTGGGGTTAGGGTGCTCTGCTTTCCCCCGCCAGGGTGAAATGAAGCGAGTGGGTTGGCCGGGTAGATGGCTGTGGAGCAGCTCTGCCTCCCTGCAGCTTCTGCTGCTGTGGTGAGTGTTGGGGGTCCCAACCCCTGCTGCCACCCCCTGCCAGGCCCTTTGTAATCATGAGGCTGTGTTCCTAATGGGAAGTGGGGAGAGGGCATAGCAGGGCGAGAAGAGCCAGAGCAGGGACTGGACGTGGTGAAGGGTATAGACCTCCTCCTACCAGGCTGCTGTGGCTCCCGTGCCAGCAGCTGTGCGTAGGTTGGACTGTGGAACTGTTTGGGCTGCAGATAGCCTGTGGGCCATGAGTTTGAAACCCTTGCCTTAATAATTTGAAGATTGTATGTTTAAGAGTAAGGTGCCCTCTTAATCATCTTTTTCTCAAGACCAAATATGCCCACTTTCCTCATAGGTGAATTTTTCTCCTTGGGGATGTCTCTAGTTAGCTCACATCCTTCTTTAAGTGTGGTACCTAGGACTGGATGGGGTGCTCCATTTGAGGTTTCACCAGTGTGTAACAGAAGGGAACAATTACCTCCTGTGTCTTATGTATGATCGTTTCATTAGTATAGCTGAAGCCTTTTTAGATCAAGGGAAGATTCAAATTACTGTAATTGAATAAGCATATATACTAATGTTGCTCAATAGATGTATGGGGACAATTTTCCCACTTCGATCATACGAGTAAGGAATAAATTTTAGTAGTGTTACACTATTGAACATAAGCTTGAGTTTTAGTTATCTTTGGAGCTATAAACTAGAGAAGCAGAAAGCAAATTTTCATGTAAAATTTTAAAAAAATTCAGATTTTTCAGTAGTACCTGTAGCAATTTGTACCAAAATATGCCCTAACCTTGTTTGGGGCTTGTGATGCCTTGATTTTACATTTTGTCTGTTTATAGCAAGATCTGTGCCTAAGCTGGATTTGCTAGAAAGTTGCTAAAATGATTTCATGTCCAGTGTGTGCTAAAATTCATTTGAGAGGTTTTTTTTATGGGAGCTTCAAAAGGCAGATGACTTTCCACATCTGTATGTCTACATCTGAAGAAAAGAAAGATCAAGAAATAGTGACAGTTTATCAGCAAAGATCCCAAGAGGTAACCATAATACTTCATAAATTGGAAAAATTTAAAAAAAAACCCGAAGAGTCTTGCAGCACCTTAAAGACCAACAAAACGTAGATGGTATCATGAGTTCTTGTGGGTACAACCCGCTTCTAAAAAAATTGGCCAATGGGAGTTCTGGGGATGGTGCTTGCAGGCATGGCGCCAGGGCCTGAGCCTGTACCTAGCACTCTCTCCCAGCTCTGTCTCCCAGATAAGAACCCTCTCCTGGACCCAAACTGCATCCCATATCCTACACTCCCTCCGTCCCTCCATTAACATAATAAGAAAGTGTGACCTGTGACCACTTACCAAATTCTTGGTGTCCCTTCTCCTCTCTTCCCCCAGCAAAAATTATTGTCCATCTCTGATGCATTTACCCCTGGAATTGTGACTTGCTTATTTTATTTTTGTGTGTTAGTAAAATGAAGAGCAAAATTGGTACGGAAGAAGTTGTACTGTTGATGTTAACTAAAACTAATTTGCTGATTAGCTTGACATTTGTTTCAAAATCATTTTGGAACAGGAGTTCCCCTTTCCTGTGTCATTTTAATAATCTGTGATTTCTATCAGAAGGGCTGCAGAATAATGGCTTTATTAGTTCTAACTTGCAGCTTTTATTGGCGTTACAGAGATAATGGAGAGGGGCTAAAACTTAGACATGTGAACTCATTAGGCAAAATAAATGGTTAATGGTTGAGTGTGAAGCATGGCTTACTGTTTCTAGATAGATCATTAGTTCTCAAACTTATCTTAATATGTATGGTGGAGTATCTAGTTTTTATGTTGTTACATAATGAGATATAGAAGAAACCTCTATGTGGTATTCCCTTTATGATTTGGGAACTAAGAATCGTATTATGGTAAGTGCAACAGAGCAGGTGAAACTTGGCCAGTGCACATTTTAAATTACTATTTGTCTTTTGAGGCATATAATTTAGCAATTAGACTGTGGAACATTGCCACCTACCTAATCTCTTATCTCTTGCCCAGTTCAAATTTACTAAGTAAACTCACCAAAGTGAAACTCCATAGCCATAGAGGGTATTTTAGTTACTGAGCTATTTAAACCTAATCTGACCAAGACATGCGTATAATTCTCTTGCCTCTTAACCATGTATTAGTGCTTGTTAGATTTTCTGAGTTTTATTTTACTTTGGTGCATTTCAAATATGAACGTTTTGTTTTTAATCAAACATTTTCTGAAACTGCATTCACTGTAGTATCTTGTTTTTGTTGTGTTGCCAGAATTGATGAGAGACATGTAGTTCAGTATCTCTTCCAAATCTCTTTTCTTGCCTCTGTTTAGGGACAGATTAGGGCATGTACAGAGAGAGAATAAGACCGGATAACATATGAAGATGTTGAGAGCAGGAAAATAACATGTAGGAGGGAAGCTGGCTGAGATGAAAAAGTTTAGGAGTAGAAGGTCACTTTTGATCATGACAGAAAGTTAAATCATGGTGCCCAGAAACTTCTGTACTAGGACTAGTGTTTCAATACATTGGATCTGGAAAAAGGAGTGGATACTAGGGATGTAAAATCCCTTTTATTAGTTAACTAGTTAAACATTATGTTCAACAGGTTAACTGCTTAAATGGGGTTGGTTGGCAGGGGCTGGAGTGCCCGCCTCCCACCTACCGTGGCTGGGCTGGAATGTTACCTCCTCTGTGGGCAGGGGCTGCTCTGACTGAGCTGGGCCTACCATAGGTGGGGGCTGCTCCAGCAAATTATCTATAACCAGGAAGCATCATCAATTAATCGGTTATCTCAGTATTCAGTAGGGATGTGAATAGTATTTAAACTTGTGGAGTATTGAATTAATACATTTCTCAAGACCACAGAACTGAAGAATTTCTGAGGAACCTAACCAAGATAGGTGAATGAAGAAAATAATGGCAGCTAGGGATGTAATAGTATAGTCGATGAACCGATTAGCAAAAGCTTATCGGGTAATGCTACAGACTACACACATTTTCCCCCATCCCCCTTGCCAGTAAATTTTTTAGCAGGCTGGCCAGTAGCCCGGCTCAGTCCTGGCTTGCACATAGTCTGGGACCTACCTCTGCCACGGCTCTGCATTTAAAGAGTATTAGGAGCCATGTGGGCAGGCAGCCCGGCTCAATTCCAGCTCACTCTGGGTCTGGGAGCTCAGACCTTCCCCTGGACAGGGGCTGATGCCATCTGCACTGCTACCTCTATATCAGAAGCAGCAGCGTAGCGTGGGGCGACAGGCAGCCGATTGGTGAGGGGAGCTGGTTTTTAAACTGACTCCACTCACGGACCAGCTACTACCTGGCACCCCACACTTCTGCCTCTCAAACAGAGGCAGCAGCACGGAGTGACGGGGCTCCTCAGGAGTGGGGCTAGAGTGCACTGGCTGCTGGCCCCACCCCTGGGGACTACAGAATAATCAAGTAACCGATAAGAATTCATGAGATTAATCGACTATTTAATTAACCGACATTTAACATCCCTAGTGGCAGATATAACTTACTGATGGCACATAAAAGTAATGGATGTTGAAGGGAATAACTTGAACTGCAGACCAATGTTCCCTCTAATTTTTTCCATCCACATGCAGAATAAATTTTATGTGCACCAAGGCATGTGCAGATATGGGCAGCAATCCATCCAGCGATTTATCGCATCTATATACTATGCTAGATGCAATAAATCAACCACTGAGTGCTCTCCCGAATCCATCACTCTACCAGAACAAGAAGCATAAGTGGAGTTGATGGGAGAGTCTCAACTGTCGACTTACTGGTACATTGACTTCAGCTAAGTTATTTACAGAGCTGAAGTTCTTGTTTTTATCCAATTAGATATGAGGGCAGCAATATCTATCCATGGAAGAATAGTGTCCACAGCAGTGTTTTTGTATAAGAGAAAAATAATCTTATGCCTATTTAGTTTTTGTTGATTCTTATTCTAAGGTTGCTTTCCTTGTAGTATGAAAAATATTACCAGAAGTCTAAACCTAACAGTTAAAGATACCTATGTACTAAGGATATAAGCGGCTAGTCAAATGGTCAACTATCCGATAAGCATAAGCTTATTGGATAGTCAAGTAATGATTCGACTAGTCGCTTCTCTCCCTTGCCTCTATCAGAGAGAGGCAGTAGGGGGAGAGGAGTGGGAGCCGGGGCTGGGTGTGTGTGTGTGTGTGTGGGGGGGGGGGGGGAATCAACTTAAAAGCCAGTTTTCCTCAGCTTTTGAAATGTAGCAAGAGTAGAAGCACCGCAGGGAGCATGGGGCGAGCAGGGACTGAAGCAGTTCCCACTTGCCCCGTGTTCCCATTGCAGTGCTTGAGCCTTGGAAATGTAACGAGTCCCACGGGGTTCTTGCTAAATTTAAAAGGCTGAGGCACAGCTGGGATAGTGAGTGCCCCACTTCCCCTTTATCAATTAATCAAGTTGTCGATGGAAATTCCATCGACTGCTTGATTAACTGATTAATTGAAATTTAACATCTCTAGTATGTACCAATAAGAAACTTGGAGACTGTACTGGTAAGGTTTAAGTGTTATAACTTAGTCTGAGACCTTGACTACTTACCACTGCTATCTACTAGAAAGGAGAAGGATCTATTCTGAGCAAGATGGTGGCTCCATTTTTCATTTCAGCCAGTAGTATCTGATTAATAGTTGACTGAAAAATCTGAAGGCCAAACTAGCCTCTGCCTGCTTAGAGGAAGGGTTTTATTACTCTAAAACTTCTCCCAGAGCTGTCTGACTGCTGGGGTCTGAGCATAGAGGGGAGGGGAAAACAGCTATTGTTTTCTGGACTCTAATTTATGTGGTCCTCCCTGTTAATAGATCTCATGTCTAGCTTTGCTTTGAACCAGGGTGGACTGATTTAAATCAAGGTGATTGAAATGATTGATACTACTTCACATATTTCTTCAAACAATGGTGCAAATCTGATGACTAAAACATGTTAATTTACACCCAAAAGCAACATTTTACAACATCTAAGCAAGTATACTTTGTGTAATTTTTTTTCGGTAACTTGATTTTTATTAATTTAGGAAATGATACATAATACTCAACTGTGTCAAGCTGCAGATGCAGCAGCATACATTAGGAATGGTAAAAACTAACTCACAAATGTTTCACATTTGCTATTGCAGCAGTCTCCAGAGTTGCCAGCTGACTGCTGTCCTGATATTTAAAAAAATGATAATTTAACTCTGGCGTTCTGAGGACTTGTCTGTTAAATGTATGGTATCCTTAAAGTTTCTGCAGATAGCTCTCATCCCCTCTACCCACTGTCATTTTGATGCAGATCTGATTTCATGTTACCAGGAACCCCAAGACTGACTGTGCTTAGAATATACTTAATTTTGGAGTAAGCCCCAATGAAAACAAGTATACTAAGATGGGGTTTCTTTGGGATAGCTGAGTTATGCCAAAGTAAAATAGGGACTAGACTTATAGCATCACCATTATGGTCTGTGACCATGATGTTCCAAAATAAGGGGCATATACTATGTAATATAAAATAAGAAAATGACACTCGGGCTATGTCTATACTATAGTGATTTATTGGAAAAAGGTACGCAAATTGCTCTCTGCAATTTGCGTACCTTTTTCCGATAGCTTTATCGGAAGAGGCTTTTCTACACTGGGCCAAATTTCAGAAAAACCTCCTCTTACGGAAGAGCCCTTCTTCCTCGTGGAACGAGGAAGACAGGGCTTCCGAAAGAGCGTCTGCTCTTCCTCTAAAAAAAGCAGAAGAGCAGACGCGTTCCCTGGAAAAACCCCATAGTGTAGACATAGCCTCAGTGGCAACTGCAAGTCTAGATTTCTTACCTCAGCTTTCTGGAGTTTATACTTGGGTGATAGATTCTAAACCTAGTTAACTTGTCAAACAAGCCATAAGAGTTAGCTAAGCTAAACATTTTTTTTCTAGCAACATCCAACATAGCAAACAGCTTGGGAATTTCCTTGTTAAATCACGTTTATGCTAAAAGGCATAGAGAGTCTTGAAGAAGGGATCAACTTTGCAATGCATCATAGTTTTCTTCAGTCATATCCACATCATTTTCTCCCAGGAATCATTTTTCCTTATGTTTGATTCTTGCAGCTAGGTCCTGCATTTTCTTACATTGCTTACCCTTGACAATTTCGCTTTTTTACCTAGGGAACAAATTTCTTTAAAATATTTCCAGACAGTGTTTCTTTTTATACCCAGAAGCCATGACATTTTTCTATGGCAAAAGTGTGGGGGAACATAGGAAGCTGTGTATGTGCTGAATGATGCCTTCCCTTTGTCTTTCTAGTCCACTCCATTGTTCCTTTCTATGCTGACTTTGTCTTTTCCTATATATTGTCTGTCTTTAGATAATGTTTTAACTAACTTTGCTGTGCTTGGCCCAGGTCCACTACCACATAAGCACAATACAAAACAATCCTTTCCAGGTAATATTTGCACGTTAGTCTGCTGAGAAACAGAAATTGAAAACCAGCCCTTGCTGCTTGACAGTTCTAGGTTGTTAGGCTGGACTGACTAGAGTCATGAATTCATTTTTATGAGACTAAGTGTTGGTGTAGCATTTTTGTATAAGATTTAATTGTAACTGTTATTTTTAAATGATTAATTTAGTACTGATGGTTTAAAAAATAAAAAATCTGATTTAAATAAAAAAATTGGATGTTTTGGATTAAAAAAAAAATCATTGAGTTTTATCCACTGAGTTTTATTCCCAAGCCTCAGCAGTGGGAAATTGACATGTTAGTTTCTGTGCTGCCTACCTTGTTGTGAATATCTGCAATTAAACTTGCCAGTCTTGTTAAAACATGATTCTGTTCTGAACAGTGACTATAAAATGGGTATTGTGTGCATTCCCTGAGTGTGTCAGTAATTCAACTTTCTGCACAAATTGTTTTTCAGCCCTGCAAAATAAATGTGGAATCTGGAAGCGAAACTTTTTTAATGACTCGTAACTATTAGTTGCGGAATATTTCTTTGCTTAACAGGTCTGATGTGTGAGGCATAGGGAAACTATCTTGCTGTCCTGGAGCTATATTGGCTCGGCTGTACTAAAAGCGCAAAAAAAAAAGTGTCAAAATTTACATTGGTTAGTAAAATAAGCAGACACAGGAACTGACTGAGCAAAAACTTTCATTCATTTGTAGTCATCTTTCACAGCAGAACTACTTTTGAGTGGCAAAACTATGGCCTACAGTCGACATTAGAATTTTTAAGATGTCTGACTAGAGACTTGGTAGGATGAAGCCATCGATGTACATTTCATTGCTCATTGGGAATGATCCATAATGGCTAGGAACTTTTGATTTTTTTAAAATTACAGGGCTTAAATTA
Source organism: Pelochelys cantorii (assembly GCA_032595735.1). Taxonomy (NCBI): domain Eukaryota; kingdom Metazoa; phylum Chordata; order Testudines; family Trionychidae; genus Pelochelys; species Pelochelys cantorii. The sequence continues at coordinate 35,709,901 of CM064331.1, forward strand.
TTCAGAATTGATACAAGTCTCATAATCACCAGGGAAGCCTCCTGATGCCACTGATTGGATTTTTGAAGTCCTGGTTTTCATGTGTCTGGCTGGTGGTCATCTTCTGCTTTTATATTTGAACAGGGAGCACTTTTCAGTAGCAAAAAGCATTTTCAGTAAATCCTAATATTTATGGATTAAAAACTCGCCATATTATTGTGCAATATGATCATTGTTATCTACAGCTCATTTGATCATTATTGTTCCTCCATGCTTTTTTTGTAAGAAAAAAGGTGCCAGTACTCTGGGACAAACTTGTTGAGCAAAAAGAAGGAAAACTTGTTGAGGAAAGAAAACAACAAAAAACCCGCGCTAGGGGCCAAAATGCAGTTGCGGCCCCTTTAAGAGCCACAGCGCCGCGTGTCCCGAGCAGGCTTCCGTCAGGAGCCGAGCTGCCCCGCCCCAGGAAAACAGGTGCCGGTACACACCAGTGCAATCTCATTCCTTTTCTGTTTCAGGAAAATAGGTGACGGTATGCTGTTCTGGGCAGTACCATCAAAAAAAAGCACTGCTGTTCCTTAACTTGTTTTTTATTCCCTTTAAGAAAGGGATATTGAATTCAAGTAGTGCCCTATGAAATTCACAGCTGTGAAAAATGTCACCAACCATGAAATATGGTCTCCCTCATTAAATCTGGTCTTTGGTGTACTTTTTACCCTATAATTTCATGGGGGAGACTTTCTCACCCCAAAAGAGAATCACGGGGGAAAGGGGAGTTGCAAGGTTGTTGTAGGAATTTTTGTACTGGTTATTGTACTGCCTTACTTTTGTGCTGCCTTTATAACTGGGTGGCCAGAGAGGCCCATGCTGGCCAGGCACCAGCTTTATTACTTTTTGCTAACCTGGAGGATATGCTGTAGCTATACACAATTACTTAATCATATGTCTTAACACAGAGAAATGAAAAAATATGGCGCTCTTTATTGTTAAATATTTCTTATTTACTTCATTAACTATCTTGATGCTATATGTCAAATTGTATTTGTATGGAAATGGGAATTAAAAACTACACAACAGTTTTTGTTGAATAAAATTCCCTTAAATAGAGGGGAAAATGAAATTGTTTTCTGCCCAGCATAGTGAAAGTACTGATACTTGAGGGGCAGGGAGGTGGAAATAGATGAACATCAGAGTTAACTCACAGTAAAGACATAGCTACTTAATACAGTATGCATGTGATGTGGAATTGTTAAGTGAGTAAAAAGCTGTTTTTCATAATTCTGTGTATCATCTAATGTATTACTTGAGTGCTTACTGATTCAACATGTCTTTTTTATTTCCATGATTTTAGTAGATTGGGTCTTAACATAGGTTATCAGAATTCCAATTTTAATTTAAGCAGGTTCATTTTTTTAAAAGAAAAGCATATTGTAAGCAAATTGCTGAAATTGAAATGGAATCATTTTTATGTAAAAAATCCCCCCATGTTTAAGTATTTTACATGAAACTTGAAGTGTCTGCATGTCTGTGGTGCGTATGGTGATCCACTCACAAAACCAAAAAGCTTTCATCTGTTGTAATAAACCAGTCTGGTGCAGTATAGTGAGAATAATTTGCTCAAAAATGAAAAAAAAAATTAGGAATCTTATTAGTCTTCTCTTCAGAATATATTATGTGCACAGGCAACAGAATAATTTTTAATATAAAGGAAACTATATTTCAAACCATTCCGTTTTAGGTATGAACTGAAACTTAATGACTTCATTTTTACAGAAGTAAAAGTTTGAGAATATTTATGAAATGCCTCATTTTCTTATTTTTGATGAGCCATGTTGTGCTTAAATTCATAGATGTACAGCATGTAAATCCAGAAGGCGAAGCATGTTTTTAAGCGTGTTTTACTTTATGAAACTTTGTATCACCCAAATGATTTTATATTGTCTGTAACTAAACTTCTGGAAACTGTGCCAGCCTTTGGAATAAAGCTTCAGATTCCTGGCTTCAGCCAGGTCTGCCTACTGCAGGGCTCCCGTGTCATCAGCTGACTTGTGGAACATTCTTCACCTGCTGGGACCCTTTGACTCTTTCATTTCCCTCATAGGGACAGGAGGATCTGGCTCATTACCTGAATGCACCACAAAGGTTAGGGAGGAAAAAATGAGGCACACAGATGAAGGGGCTTGTGCAAGGCCACAGCAGGTTAATAGCAGAACTGGATTGGAACTCAGTTCTCTCTATTTATGGTACAGTGCCCCATCCATAGACAGCAGCCTCCAGAACATGATGGAATGAGCGGTATGCATAATGTAATCACTGACATTATCTTCTACCTAGTCCTCTCTTTCCTTACATTTGTTTTTCACTTGCTGCATAACATACTTTAGACAGTAAGCCCTTTGAAGTCAGGTACCGTCTTTCAGATTTTTTTTGCCATATGTTTTATATAGGGATGTAAGAGGTTAACTGGTTATCCGGTAAGCAGGTGGCGTATTGGCCTGTTTATAAGGTAACCAGTTAACTGGCCTGGCCAATTGGACCCTGTCTGCAGCTGCAGCAGGCCCAGCTGGAGCAGCTTCCTCACCTGCTGCGGGGGGCCATGGCACCCTGCCACGGGGGGGCTGGGATTGGTCTCTATGAGGATGGCAGAGTCAGGACTGGAGCATGTGGCAGGGCTGAAGCAGGCTCTCCACCCTGGCCATGGCAGGCCCAGGGCCATGGCAACCCCTCTCCCCCACCTGTGAAGATGGCAGGGCTGGGGCCGGAGCAGCCCCTCCACCCCAGCTGCAGCCTGGTGTGCTGCAAGTGGGGGGAGGGGATTACTCCAGAGTTAATTGGTTAAACCTAGCATTTAACCAGTTCAAATTGACATTTAATTTGTTAATTAACATCCCTAGTTTTATAGCACCTAAGCAAATGAGTTACTGCTCTTGTAGAGTGGCTACAGAGTCCATTTGAGGTTGAAGTACTCTTAGATGGTGCTGTGGGCCTCTGAGTAGGTCTTGCTTTATCTGTCAGTTAGCTTTCAAATGTTGCAGGATTGGGTTTAAAATGATTAGTAGTACAATCTAAGCTGCTATAATTAATTTGTTACTCAGAGGTAGGTAGGTGGTAACTCCCACTCCCCTTTTTGGTGTCCTCATCCATAATTTAGTCTTAAAAAGGGTGGGGACTTAAAAAAGCAGTAGAAAAGGGTGATAAAGGCAAGCCTAAAGTGCTCCCTGTCTCTTTTTCCAAATGTTGTCTTAGTTCATTTTCTGTTTTGCCTTCATACATAAATATCTCAAACTGGGCTCAGCAGGACTCCTAGCCTTACGTTCAGTTCACCACTAAAGACTTAATTCTGTGTAAGCTATACGGTGACCTACACCGATTAATTGCCTTCTCCACTCCAACAATTTAAGTGAGTCAATTAAAAAAATAGCTTCCTCTATATGTTTTCTACATCTTATCAATGTGTGGTTTTGATTCTGCAGACTTTCTTGTGCAGAACTTGCCTTTTCAAGCACACTATCACATAACAAATCTACTTGAATTTTTTTATCGGATAAATGCTGTATAGATTGCAGATGAATATCTGAATTTCCAAGCAATATAAGAATAGCCATACTGGGTCAGACCAAAGGTCTGTCTAGCCCAGTCTTCAATGGCAGTGGCCAATGGCAGGTGCTTCAGAGTGAATAAACAGAACAGAGAATCATCAAGTGATGCATCCTCTAGTACCCATTCCCAGCTTCTGGCAAACAGAAGGTAGGGACACTGTCCCTGTCCATCTTGGCTAGGGATGTCAGTGTTTGGTTGAGTACACGATTAACCAATAAGCCTAGGCTTATTGCTTAATTTTATCAAGTGCACTACACGCCTCTCACTTGCTGCCTCTGTATCAGAGGCAGGGGGGAGGAGGCGGGGCGGGAGCCGGTGCCATACTGGATCTGTGGAACTGTGTCCTCCACCCCCCGAGTTGCTGCCTCTCTGATAGGGAGGTGGCAGTGTAGAGGGTGAGGGAGGTAGGCAGGAGCTGGTACACACAGGAAGCCAGCTTTCAAGACAGCTCCCCGTGTGTATCGGCTCATATGAGCTGCTGCCCACCTCCCTGCGCTGCTGCCCAGGCTCGCTATGGACAGAGGCTGCTCTGAGATGCCAGAGCAGCCTCTGTCCACGGGGCTCCTCTTGCAGACTGGCTCGCCTCTCAGACTGGCTCCCGCCTGCCACCCCATGCTGCTGCCTCTGACAGAGAGCTTCCAGGGACTGTCAAATAGCCATGTAACTGATTTTTTTGTGTGTGCGGTTACGCGACTATTCAATTCATCGCTATCTAACATCCCTAATCTTGGCTAATAGGCATGGCTGGACCTATTCTCAGTGAGTTTATCTAGTTCTTTTTTAAACCTTGTGATAGTCTTGGCCTTCACAACCTCCCCTGGCAAAGAGTTCCACAGGTTAACTGAGAGTTCTGTGAAGAAATATTTCCTTTTGTTTCTTAAGCTTGCTCTCATCTAATTTTATTTGGTGACCCCTAGTTTTTGTGTTATGAGTAAATAGTACTTACTTACTTCCTCCATGCCACTTATGATTTTATAGACCCCTGTCATGATTTTATAGACCTTAGTTGTCTCTTTCAAGCTGAAAAGTCTGTTATCTTAATCACTCCTCATACAGAAGCTGCGCCATACCCCTAATAATTTTTGTTGCCCATTTCCAATTCCATTTCCCATTCCAGTACATATCCTTTGGGATCGGGTAACTACATCTGCATTCAGTATTCAAAAGGTGGACATATCATGAGTTTATATAGTGGTAATATAATATTTTGTCTTATTATATATCCCTTTCTTCATGATTCCCAACATTATTTTTTGACTGCCTATGCACATTGATTGGGTGTTGTCAGAGAACTATCCACAATGACTCCAAGATCTTTCTTGAGTGTTAACAGCTAATTTAGATACCATCATTTTATATGTATTGTTGGGATTATGTTTTCCAACGTGTATTACTTTGCGTTTATCAACACAGAAATTCATCTGCCGTTTTGTTGTCCAGTCTCACCTTTTTAGTGAAATCCCTTTTTAACTCTTCACAGTCTGCTTTTGACTTAACTACCTTGAGTATTTTTGTAACATCTGAAGATTTTGCTCCCTTATTGTTTACCCCCTTTTTCCAGATCATTTATGAATATGTTGAATAGGATTGGTTACAGTATAGGCCTCTGGGGGACACCATTTTTTACATCCCTCCATTCTGAAAACTGACCATTTATTCCTACCCATTGTTTCCTGTCTTTTAACCAGTTCATGGGAGGACCTTTCCTCTTATCCTATCCCTTACTTTGCTTAGGACCCTTTGGATTCCCCTTGCCCACATGCTTGTTGACCCTCTGAAAGAATTCCAGTTTGCCACGTACTGAAGTCAGGCTTATTGACCTGTAATTGGTAGGATCACTTCTGTAGCCTTCTTAAAAAATTGGTGGCACATTAGTTATTCTCCAGTCATCTGGCATGTAAGCTGATTTGCATACCACAGTTAGTATGTCTGTAGTTGTCACCTACAGTGAGAGTGTGGGATATGAGAGAGGCTTTGTTTGGAGCTATCCACACACAGGGTATGTCTACAGTTCAGTAAAACACCTGGGGCTGACTTATGAATTGGGCTTGTGGGGCTATAAAATTGCAGTATAGACATTTGGGCTCAGGATGGAGCCTGGGCTTTGGGACTTTTCCCCCTAGTGGGGGTCCCAGAGCCTGGGCGCCAGCCTGAGTGTCTACACTGCAATTTTATAGCCTTGAGGCAGTCAGTTGACCAAGGCCACCCACAGGTGATTTATTGCAGTGTTAGATCTACCCATAGAGCAGTGACAAACAATCTGCGGCCCATTGGGGTTCTGTGTGTGGCCCCTGAGACCTTTTGTTTACCATTGCCCACACAAAGGGTTGCCAGATTCTGCTGATTTTCATCCACATAGATCTCTTCCCTCCCCCCCCCCCCCATTACAAAAGCAACACTCGCTTACAGCAAGGGCACGTGAAGTAAGGTGCATGCTGGTTGTACGCAACATTTTGCGAGCTGTGTGCTCCCTCTGCAGTCAAAACGCTGCTATGGTTCAATCGATAAACCCCACACATTCTAGGTATGCAAGTGCAATTAGCAAAACTACCCTATCGCAGGGGACTGTCTTGGTTACAACAGGTTTGCAGCTTACTCACTAGGCTAGGCTGCTCCTTGCTACCATAGTCCAAGAAGCAAAGATTAGGCAGTCATCAGTCCACGTGGTTTTGAAACTCTTAGTGGGAATAGCTTGAAGTTGAAATGCTAGCTTTACTTTCAGGTTATGAGAATTACCAAGAATTGATGTTATCATCACATGCATTTGTTGTCTCTGGAAACTGAGAATAATATTTTGTACTTGAGAGAGGAGTGTAATGCAAAACTGTGGGTGATGGTATCACAGTTTACAATTGCTCAGTATCATGGAACTGTTGTGTTTAGTCACAAGTGATTATTCTTCATCCCACAGTCTGTGTCAACTAATGTGATGTAGAAATTGTTCTAATTCTTGCAAGATTAGTCATCTTTGATTGCACTGAGACTGAGGTAGCCTGCAAAGGACATGAATGATGGGAAGAATTGGTTTCCTTTCCAATTGTTGGGAGACTTCCCTACCTATCAAAAAAATAACTGACTTGTTCAAGGAGGGATCCACAAGGACCCTACTTTTTCTAGATTGAGGAATGTCCTATAATCTTCTGCAGCTTGTCAGGAGGCTATGACCATTCCACTTTAAAGGGGACCTTGCAGAAAATTTCCATGTTATACTGTACTCTTCTTGGGGATCCCTTGGGTTAATGGGCTGTATTTGGGGATATCATTGAAGTCTGCTTAGAATGTGTAAGTAGTGTTGAATTGGAGCCAAACTCAACATGCTGAAGGCTTTATGCTTTGTTTTTGGTGGTTTCTGGAATATAATACACTGTTTAGTTTTATCCAGTATTAGCACATTTATCCAGTGTTGCTCAGGTCCTTAAGGAAGGACTCAGGGCAGGGCTCTGTGGGTGTGAGGGGTGCAGGAGTCTGGGAGAGTGGGAGGTGCAGGAGTCAGGGTTGGAGGAGGTGAGGAGGGGCTCTGAGCAAGGGATGGTGTGTGTGTGGGAGGGTGGACTCTTCCCCCCCCCTCCCCCCCGGAAATTCATACCAAGGCTTCTTGCCCTCCCCTTTCCTGTCCTTATCAGCAAGCAAGAGCAAAGTGCAGAGCTCCTTTGCCCCCTGTGCGCCCCAGCCAAAATGAGAAATGCAGCAAACGTGCACTTTCCCCTCACTCCTTATGAAGGGGAATAGCTAGCCCCTTTCACCTGTTTGGTGATTCTGTTTCTTTTCTGTATGGTTTTATAAGAAGCAATCTCATTCCAGGCACATCCCATTTTCCTGGTATAGCCAAACCTTTACATTGCTTTAAGTTATGATAAGAGGAAGCTGTGTACTGAATTTGGTGATGCTGCTCCTCTTATTATTTGGGAGGCGTTCTTGGACAGTCAAACTCTCTCAAATATATAGTAGATGTAATGTTTTTAATGGTATCATATTCTTAAGTAGCTCCAAATTAGCTATTTTCTTGAGTTAACATACTGTAATCAGTAGCTTCAGGGGGTAGCCGAGTTAGTCTGTACAGAAAAAAACAACAAATGGTCTGGTAGCACTTTATAGACTAACACAATATGTAGATGGTATCATGAGCTTCTAGGGCACAGCCCACTTCTTCAGATGACCGGTCTGATGACTGATTATACTGTAATCAGTTGATGGTAGCTAAGTGATAGTTTCACTGGAAATATTGACCATATGAGCTTCTCCTGCCTTGGCTTTGAGAACTGGTTGTTCAGCAGTTGGAACCATTTTGAAATTTCACTACAGAAACTTCCCCTTTGGATTTCTTGTACTTTCCTCTTAACTTTAAGGCTTTATGAGGAATTGTAGGGATTACTGGCCATTATCAGAGAAAGAATGATGAGCTGGTTGGACTGCTTGTTCAGCTGCAGTATGTTGTTAGAGAATGAACCAGTTCAAATATTCAGGCTAGTCTATAGATCACTGCAAAGTACTGAAGTAGCATAGTAGGAACAAAATAATCTTCAAGGTGTTTGCTTTGGGTTTATATAACACTAAAATAAAAGTAAACATCGATTTGGATTTCTACAAAGCATCCATCACAGGCATATGTCATCTTGGGCCATATTATTGAAATTGAACTTGTTTCCCTTTCTGAAAAAGCAATCTCCTTGTGCTGTCATCATCTCTCTCACACACAAAAGTCAGCTTCTTGTTTGCCCCATCACATTTACAACCCTGATACACTGCTGCACTATCGTATAGGGCAGGGGAGGTCAAGAGGTGGCTAGCAGGCCAGATCCTGACCATCGCCACCTTGCTAGCACCCTTACTACAGAGCAGGGGCAGCTCCTTTAAAGAGTAGGCTGCTAGTTGCTCTGCAAGCTGGGCAGAGAGAAGAAAGCTGCATGCACTGTCCTCACCCCTATGTCAAAATAATCAAACTCCCATTGGCCAGTTTCCGGCCAGTAGGAGCTGGGAAATTGTGCTGAAGGCAGGGGTTGCAAATGAAGCCACCTCACTCCTCCCTGTGCCAGAGCAGAGCCACGTGGAGCAGCCCACAGGCAGGTAGTCTTCAGAGCTGCTGGATGGGAACCGCCTAGGTAAGTGCCTCCCAGACAGAGCCTTCTCTCTCCCCATCCAACCTGCCCCAGGCCACCACCCAAACTCTCTGTATCCCCTCTCCCCACCTCCTTCAGGTCACAACTCCTTCCCAGACCCTGCACCCCTCCCCTAGGCCAGAATCTTTTCCTGCACTCCCCTCCCTGACCCTGTACCTCATTTCTTGCACGCTCCATGGGGCAACCTGAATGGACTTCCTAGCAGCAGCTAGACCGGTTGCATTGATCAGACAAAGGGAAAGACCTTCAGACCAGGTGCAATTAGTAATATCTGGATGATCAGAACGTGCAGCACCTGAACGTACCTGTTCTAATGAGAATAGGCTCTTCTGAGTGTACCATGTCTTCCTCAGGCTCCATGGTGCTCAAAATCTTGTCCTCCTACCCACCTCCTCTTTGTACTGTGAGCTGAATCCTGCAAAGTGCATAATGCCTGTGGTACTTGCTGATAACGCACACAGCCCTGCCAGGAGAACGCACGCAGCCCAAAGGAGGGCAAGTGGTGGGATGGCTTATTTGGGTGTGAGGGGAGGGAAGCAACTTTAATTTCCAGAAGAGATTGAGTCGGCGCCCGGCTGCGTGAAGATGTTGAGAGGCTGTGATAGCTGGAGGCTTCTCCCAGCCACAATTAGCAAGGCTAGACCCCAGCCAGCATCAGCCACATTTGGGTCTGTCCTGGAGACCTGCTGGTGCCCTAGTATAGGGGAGGTTGCTGATTCTCTGCCCCAATGCAGCCTCTCCCCCATGGGCTTTCCCTTGATGGTGCTGCAGGTGCCCACATGCTTTATCCTCTAGGTCTCGTAGTTGCAGTTTATATGACATGCTTAACAGAAGAGTCCAGCAAATGCCTATGATCAGGCACTACTAAAAGCTAATTATCAGTGGGCCCAATAGGGGCTGTGGGGGAACTGATTTCGAGATATAACCAATCCAGGTATTTAAGTTAGGAAATCAGTAGTATCTGTGCAAAATTTGGTGTTTCTAGCTCTTACTGTTTCGGAGATCTTTTGGGACAAACAAACACACATACACACAAACAAACTTTCAGAAATATTTATAAGATTAGGTGTATTATGGTCAATGGGAGTGGCAGGAGGCACAGAGGCAGGTAAATGTCCCCCATCTCCCTCATGCCCAGGCTCCGTACTCCGACCCTGCTCCTGCACCCTACCGCCTGGCCACACATCCCCCCCCTCCATCCCTCTCATGCACCTTACTTCCTAGCCAGACCCCAACCCCTCCCTGCACCTATTTTGTCACCATGAGTAGTTGTCTGGTAGTCTGCAGAAAGATCTTCATTGAGTGGGGTAGGCCATGGGCCAAAAAGTTTCAGAACCACTGATTTAAAGATGGAGACAAAAATGAGGGCAGGGAAACAAGGTATAGTAAAGATGGCAAACATTTTAAAAATAGTTTATATTTTAATAAAATGAATGTTTATAGAAGTAGTATATATAGTGTATACTTTGGGATCATAAAAAGGGAGCATTCGCCTACAATAGTTGAGAATATGGTAACTTTCTGTGTACGGAATATAACTTTGGTTTTCTGCTGAATAGTCTCTGTAAATTTTGAGTTTTTAATGCTGGATGTGTCTCTGTAGTATTTAAGCAAGCCCATGCTTTTGAGTTTGTGTGAGAAGGTAACTTCCTTCTCCTCTCTGCGTGAGCGTAGTTTAATACTATCAGAGTTGACTTTTATCTCTAGAACTTTTTTCCCATCAAAAGTTCCTAATATTTTTTCTACACTGCATCTGTTAGGTAAATAACTTCTAGAAAAAATCTGCATAGATTAACTTTCTCTGTACTTAGTATAATGTAGACTGTACACAAACATTGCTCAGGCCACATGTATCAGCCATTGTAATTATGAAAACAAAACCAAACTGGAGCTGGGTCCCTACCATGTCACCAGTAGAAGTAGGTGAAGCAGTTTTTTGACAGGAGAAGACTTGCCAAAAATACATTTTCCAGTGCATGAAAATTTGTGAATTTGGAAGGTGGTTTTGGCTTAGAAAACTTAAGTTTTTTCAGAAATATTAAAGCGGCTTATTCCAACATTTTCAAAACACTATTGGACACTGCAGACTAGTGTGTTAACTGAGAGATGATTTCCTATTTCTGTAGGCTGAAAGTGTGCAAACATCTAACAATTTTGACCAATTAAGAATTGCATCTCTGAGACAGCTGTTTGATATCCCCAATTATGTGGTCACTGATTTTACGCTTGTACTTGGAAGGGCGCATTAGGTGTGCTGGCATGGTGTGTGTACCTGTACATTTTTGTCAGAAGTGCACATCTGCTTCTGCAAATGTGGTCCCTAAATGTCAACACTAAAGAGTTCATTTTTTACTCTTTTGCTTTTGGAATATTTAAAGCTGGCTTGCAGGTACCGGGGTAGTCTTTCACAAAAATTAGCAGCATTAAACTCTGCAGTTTCATTTTTTTATCTGCTCCTTAATATTAGGCTGCAAGTAGTTGCCTGTTCATATAGAGAAAGTAAGCTGACAAGGGCACCTGATTGTTATGTGGTTTACAAATAAGTCTTTGGGAATAATTTGTGTACAGAATCTAGAGGAAATGATTGAATATGGCCAGGAATGGAGTTTTTCATAGTGTAATTTCAGATGTTGCTAGTCTGCTTTCATGCTCTTTAGCTTCCTTGGTCTTCACAAGGAAACATGTAACAAAATAAGGTACAGAAAATGTTGCTTGTCTGAAGCATTGCCTTGATGTAGAAAAAAGACACTACATTTTAACTTTACTTTAGAAGTTGGATTTTCTTTGCACATACTTTGTGTCCCATCAGTGCAGAATTGAACTTGGTATTTAGAATGTAACCATTGCTGATATAGAAAAAAAAATAGGTAGACAATTAATACAATTTCTCTTGCCAAATTATTATTCCTTTGACTTTCTCCACTAGGACACAGCTACTCAGATTTGTTTTAGAAATCTTGCTGACTAATCTACTGTGCCTTTAAGAATATGGAATCAGTATTCTCTGTGATTAAGGACAAGATTCAGTCACAGAGGTCACTGTTTCCATGACTTTCTGGGACCTCCATGGTTTCTGGGGAAGTGCTGGAGTAGCTATGAGCTCTGGGCTACTGGAGAAGCGGCCACAGGATTGAAGCTGTGGTCGGGGCTGGGGCTGGAGCAGCAGCTGTCAGTTCCAGCTACCAGGGCTGCTGGAGCAGCACTCTGTTGTCCGCCCTCTTAGGTATTCTTAAGTAAAAATTAGGACAGGTTGTGGGCTACTGTGAATTTTTTTTTATTGCTGGCAACCTGTCCCTGACTTAAAAAAAATAATTGTGACAGAATCTTAATCTTACCTATGATTGCATTTCATCAGCGTGTCATTCTGTTAATCTAGTTATCTACAGGTAGACAAGTTCTTTTCAGGGGGTCAGTTGATCAGCTCATGTGATCTTGAATAAAAAAAGAGAAAGGAATTTAGCCTCTACTGTTTAAGTCTGTTTGTTAAAACTGCAGTCAGAAAATAATGATCGCATTAACTCCTCCCTGCCCCTCCCCCCCCAAAAACCACAACAAAGAACCTTTTTATACAGTAGAGGGATTAGACTTCAAAGCACACTGTATGTTACCAGCTAACTTCTGTTTTAAAATTGGTTTAAGATTATATATTTAAAAAAAAAATCTTAGTCCTTCGTGGATGGATAGTTTTTTGGTAGGAAATGTGTCAAACATTATTTAAATGTCAATTTCCTGTTTGAGATTGATTTAATTAAATATGGTTACTCCATAAGAATTTTAATAGCTTTTCTGTGCTTACTATGTAAGCTATTTCTGGCAAGTACAAATAAAGAATTTTAACTCTATTTATTGAAAGGCTAGGCATTAATAGATTAATACTCAGGTGCACAGTTTGTACAGTTTCATAGAGCAGCTGATGGTGTATAGAAAAAGTTGGCAACACATTCTATTTAGAAACAGTTCTGTTTACATATTGTATTCGTTTTACCTTGTCACTTGCTACTCAGGTATATACACAAATGGGCTGTCTCTCCAAACTACTGAGGTCTCCTTAGATGATTCCCCCCACCCCCAAAAGACTGAATTTTATTGGATTACGAATGGGCATTCTTTCAAGGAGGCAACGAAGGTTGAGCTCTGGCAGTTCCTTTCATTTTTACTTGACTTTGTGCAGCTTTTGAACTGATACAAATTCTAAATACTTATTACCTGGTGTGAATAAGTGCTCTTCAGTTTTCCATTTCAGACTCCCAGGATGTTTAAAGTTTAATATTTAGGAGTGTGGGTTTTTCCTTTTAGTTTAAGACAAATCTGTTTTAGAAAGGAATATTTTAATGTAGTGCTAGTCCTTCTATTAAACTCCAAACATGTGGTGCTTTCATGCAGAAAGGAGATGATTGAGATTGAATGGTGCATTCCCATTCCTGATACATGCTAATCTAACACATCAGTACGTTTTGTATCGATTATAGCAAAAAACTCTCTTGAAAATCCATCCAGAATTTCTACAACTAATTTGGTTGGACTGTGTTCTCTTCTTTAACCATCCTGGATACAGCAAGGTTTTAACGGAACCTCTCTTACTAATTTGGAATTGAATTTATTTTTAAGGTTCTTCTGGCACATTTGCTCAAAAATCCCATAAAATTTCAGATTGCTTGCTGTCCCTTTCCTCTTACCCAGTTGCTTGGAAGTTATTTGCTTTGTGTGAGAGTTACAAATTCTGTCTTGTATTTTTAATCAAGATTAAGTTGAACTCAGCAGTAACTTTAAATGTTGAACTCTTTCTAAAGTGTCCTCTTCCTTTTACTCACCAGACAAGAAAACTGTTTTTCAAAATGAAAATAAATTACACTCTCTGGATGTCAGAAAGAAGAAAGAAATCTTAAAAAGAACTTAAAAGCTCATTGATGTTGGGGTGGAAGGAAGGGCCAAACTCCTTTCAAATTTACCTTCCTAGATGGGCCTTAACTGCTTCTCAGATACGTTACCAGTAGCATTTACATCCACTCAAGCAAGGCTGTGGCTTGTGTGTGGCTAAAAGGTCCTTCCAGGCAAGGAGCTGTCAGTGTGTAGGGGGTTGTGGGAGTCAGGACAAGGCCCTGAGGAATTTGGGGGCAGAGAGGGTTGCAAGAAGGAGGGTTGAGGGTGAGGGAAGGCTCAGGGCAAGAGGTCCCAGCTGCCAGGGTCCTTTTCTCTCCCCCTACTTTCGGTGCTGTGGCCAAGGGCTGGGACTCAGGACTGGGAAAGGGTTTGGGGCAGGAAGACAACTTATCAGTTTGTTGGCAGGTAAGATGTCAGAACCCCAGCCCTGCTAGCCACTCCCTTGGTGGTACAACTGCCCCCAGTGAACGCTCTGCAGGATAACTCTCCCCTGCAGGCATGCTGCTTCCAGTGGCTATTTTCAGTATTGCGTCCCTTCAGACAGCCTCTCCATGTCCATGTTATGGATAACAGTTGTTTTCCTGGTGCTTCTATTTGTCCTGGTGCAACAAAACCCTGACTTGGCTTTAAGTTAGGAGAAGTGGAAGCTGCGTACCAAATGTGGTGGTCCTAGCTCTTACCATTTTGAAGAAGTTCTTAAACAAATGGACATGCAGACAAACACACACGGACAGATGCACACATCTCTAAAATATATATTGATTAAGGCATCTCACTATGAGGAATGTGTACAGACACAGTTTGGATGTGATATTCTTTTGCTTTCTATGGGGTAGGTACGATTGACTGGAGTTTTGGCTACTAAATATCCACACAGAAGTATGTGTAAAATTTCATCATCTCTTAATTCTCCAGTAAAGGTGGCTCTTGTGAACCACAGAAATGAACAGTAACATTGTTTTAGTGATGAGTGGGGTTGCATGTCCCAAGAGAGGTCGGTAGTGGCAAAAAATTTGGATCCAGTCCACTCACTGTAGGGACTTAAGTTATAACCCTTAATCAGCTCTTCCTCCTGGATCCTGGCCAGGCTTCTATTCCATACCCAAACCTTGGCTTCCATATGCCCTTCATTTGCTGGGGCTGGCCATTGTTTAAGCTCTGGCTCTAGCTGCGGACTCCATGTTTGACTCTACTCTTGGCAGTAGGACCCCGTAATCCAACTCTTTAAGCCCTGAAACTAGCGCCAGCTCTACAAGCCATCTCATTAGCAGTTGCATACTGTGTTCCATCAGGAGCTTCAGGGGGTAGCCGAGTTAGTCTGTTACAGAAAAAAACAGCAAGCAAATGGTCTGGTAGCACTTTATAGACTAACAAAACATGTAGGTGGTATCATGAGCTTTCATGGGCACAGCCCACTTCCCCTAGTCATAACTCTGGTCATC
Source organism: Pelochelys cantorii (assembly GCA_032595735.1). Classification (NCBI taxonomy): domain Eukaryota; kingdom Metazoa; phylum Chordata; order Testudines; family Trionychidae; genus Pelochelys; species Pelochelys cantorii. The sequence goes on from CM064331.1 coordinate 35,724,920, forward strand.
TGAAGAAGTGGGCTGTGCCCATGAAAGCTCATGATACCACCTACATGTTTTGTTAGTCTATAAAGTGCTACCAGACCATTTGCTTGCTGTGTTCCACCAGAGCTGTGGACATCTTGTTTGCAGTTTAATTCTTGGGTTACTGTTTAACAGTATAAGGAAACAATGCATTTTTTTTTGCAAAGGAATTTCTGAATATATGCACATTTCAGTTTTGACAAGCACACAGTATATACACAGGCTTTGCAAAGGGCTCTGGAGAGGAATGTCTGTGTTTTATTTATTATGTATACTTGATATGCTAGTGAAGTAAAAGCCTACATTCATTTTCTTCTCAGTTTCCAGAGTTTTGTGCATTTCTTAGGTTCAAATCAGAGTCCTCCAGATCAGATCACCTTCTAAGGAGGGTGGTCTGGTTTTCAACCCAGCTGGAAAAAAAAGGGGCCCTGGCAGCTCCATGAACATCACCGACTGGCCCGTGAAAAGTTCAGTCAGTCGTGCTGTGGAGCTGAAGCAAGCTATTCCCTATCGGTCATGGGCCACCTTGCTGTGTCCTGAAAGTGTCCAGAAGCTCTAGACCCTGGGAGGGGAATGGGGCTCCGTGCACTGCCACTTCTGCCTTGAGCATCAGCTCCACATTCCAGTTGGCCAGTTCCCAGCCAATGGGAGCAGGAAGGGGGTGATGCTTATGGGCAAGAGGAGGGCTTACGGGCGAGAGGAGGGCCATGGAACCTTGTGTCCCTCTCCCTCATCTAGGAGTTGGAGCTGCTGGCTGATTCTGGGTTGCAGTGTGGTGCCCCATGACAGAGAGGAAGCCTAGCTTAGCATTGCTAACTGGGAGCTGCCCCAGGTAAGCCTGAGCCCCCTCCTGCCCCCAACTCTCTGCCTTGAGTCCCTCCAAACCCAGAGAATCCTCCTGCACCCCAGACCTCGCACCCCCATCCCAGAGCCTTCCCTCCCTATACCTGCATTCATGTTCTTATGAATCCCCAGCCCGGAGCCTCCTCCCACACATGAATCCGTCGTCCCCAGTTTCCTCTGCTTCATCCAGGTTGCCATGTGAGATACCTGTCTTCTCCGAATCACACAGAGTGGTAAGGAACAGATGCTGACTGAATGTGGCCAGAAATTTGGGCCTTATGGTGTCATGCTTTGTGCTGAACGATGGTGTGGAAAGGTGTCCTACCGTGGAGTACGGAATAAGGCAGGCCTCCCCAGAAACCTTGTGAGAAGGATGAAAGAGTTCCTCTCGGAGAGCTTTATGGAGATGTGCAAGGAGGATTCCCACTGCATCTCCAGACATGTTAACATGCTATTCTGAGAGTGCCTGCTGTGTAGGCAGAGTGGCCGCCACAGATCACACTCAACAGCTTTACCCCTCTTCTAGCATGATTTTAAAATGTTAACTCACCAGAATGCCTTCTCCACCATCAGGGTTGGGCAGCGATATGTCCTGGGAGAAGGGGATTGCCTCCAGAGTTATAAAAAGGTCCTGGCTGTTGGTGAGATCAGATGCTCCACTTGCCTGCTGACCATTTTCCTCCTGTTCGTCATCCACAATGTCCTCCCTGCTGTTGCCCAAGGCTGTTGCCTGAAGAGTGTTTTCTTGGGAGGAATCCACTGACTGGGTTGGGACGCTAGTTGGGTCCCACCCAGCATCTCATGCAGCTGCTCATAGAAATGGCATGCTTGCACGATAACCCAGACAGTTCATTTGCCTCCTTTGTCTTCTGGTATGCCTGCCTGGGCTCCTTTATTTTCACGCAGCACTGCTGGGCATCCCTGGCATATCCTTTTTCCACCCTGCCTCGCATGCGCTCGCCCTGTCCCCAGGCTAGTCAGGGCTTGGGGACGGAGGGAAGCGTCATAGTCTCTCCCTCTCTGCCAGAGGCGAGTGGCAGCTAGAGAGAACCACCAGCTATTAGGTAGTGGGAGGAGACTTCACACGCGCTCCCCCATCTCCAGGTCTTGATTGGTCTGGGGGCCAGGGAGCGGCAGGGCAGCCGTGGGCCGGATCCACCGGCTTGGAAGGCCGGATCCATCCTGTGGAGGCCCCTTTGCCCACCGTTGGCATATAGTGTATGCTTATAAAGTCAGCTTATGTTACCAAGCTGGGAGGGTTTGCAAGTGCTTTGGAGGATAGAGTCATAATTCAAAATTATCTCGACAAACTTTAGAAATGGTCTAAGTATGAAATAAGATGAAATTCAATAAGGGCAGAAGCAGAGTGCGCCTTCCTAAATGGAGGAATCAGTTGCACACACATAAAATGGGAAATGACTACCTTGGAAGGAGGACTGCAGAAAGGGATCTGGGGGACCACAAGTGAAATGTGTGTCAATAGTGTCACACTATTGCCTCCCCCGCCCCCCCCCCAAAAAAACAAGCATCTTTCTGCGATGTATGAACAGGAATACTATAAGCAAGACATGAGATGTAATCTTTCTGCTCTGCTCCAGCCTCACCTGGATTATGTCCAGTTCTGGGCACCACTTTGTATACATTTTTCCTGAAATGTGGAGAAAGTCCAGAGAAGAGCAACAAAAGTGATTAAAGGTCTTAAAAAAAAAAAAAAAAAAAAAAGACCTCTGAGGCAATATTGAAGAAATTGGGTTTGGTTAGTCTGGAAAAGAGAAGACTGAGAAGGGGTATAATAAAATTTTTCAAATTTATAAAAGTTTAGGTGGAGGGAGGAAAAACTGTTCTCAGTGTCTTAGGATAGGACAAAAAGCAGTAGGCTTAAATTGCAGCAGAGGTGCTTTAGGCTGGATATTAGGAAAAACTTCCTGTCAGGTGGTTAAGCACTGGAATAAATTACCTGTGGAGGCTGTGAAATTTCCATCATTGGAGATTTTTAAGAGCAGGTTAGATGAATATCACCGATAGTCTAGATCAGTCGTTCCCAACCTTCTTTATACTGTGGACTGGCAAACCCATTCACAAACTTTTGGTGGATTGGTAACATTTTATTTGCATACTCATTATGCAAATATGCAAATAAAATGTTACTGGTCGGCCAAAGGTCCTGGTCCCCAAAGCTTCCACAAACAGCTGGCTTCAGCTCCGGTAGTCGCCACGTGGCAGGCAGTTGTCACAGTTGAAGCCGGCTGTTTGTGGCAGTTCTGGGAACTGGGGCTTGGGTACACCCTGGCCTCCTGAGCCCCCCAGTGCCATCCCTAACCTTTAGAGCCCCTCACCACTCCACTACTTCTCAATGCCAGCCACTGACCCCAAAGTCCCCTGTACCCAACTCCCACCCTGTGCCAGCCCCCATCCCAGATGCCTCAGGGCCAACCTCCTACCCCTTAGAGCCCACCACCATGAGACCTAGTGCCAGCCTCCTGTTTCCAGAGCCCCACTGCACCCAACCCCCCAAGATCCCTCCAGTGCCAGTCCCCAATACTCTCCCCATCCCCAGAGCCCCCCAGTGCCAGCCCTGCCCCTGTAACCCCCCCCAGTGCTAGCCCCCTGCCTCCAGAGCCACCCAGTGCCAGCCCCCTGCCTCTTAGAGCCCCTCATCCCCAGAACCCCTTAGCACTAGCCCCGCTCCCGGAACCCCGAGTGCCTGCCCCATCCCGCTCACCTAGCCCTGTGTTGCCTCCCTGCTACCAGCTGAGTGCTGCTACCCGAGTCACGGCTGCTCTATGGCTGCCATACTCTACATGGCCCTCCTGCCGTGCAGCGAATCACTCTTCCGCTTCCGGGAGGAGACCCCATGCCTACCCAGCACTGGTTGGCCGAGAGGTGGGACACACACATGCCTCTCCCACGTGCTGCGGCAGGAGGGGAGGTGGTTGGCCACGTACCCCAGCCCCCAGAGCTGCTTCAGCCTGGCAGCCAACAGTTCGTGGCTCGGCACTGGGCCGTGGCCTGCCAGTTGGGAACCTTTGGTCTAGATAATGCTTAGTCCTGCCATGAGGCCAAAAGCAAGCTATTCTGCTGCGTAGGAAAGATAGAAAATATGCAGATCTAACCGGGAGATCTCGCATGATCTAAAAATAAAAAAGGAGTCATGTAAAAAATGGAAAGTAGGACAAATTGTAAAGGATGAATATAGGCAAACAATACAGGAATGCAGGGGCAAGATTAGAAAGACAACGGCACAAAATGAGCTTGAACTAACTACAGGCATAAAGGGAAACAAGAAGACATTCTATAAATATGTTAGTGATAGAAATGTAGCCGTGTTAGTCTGGTGTAGCTGAAACATATGTTAGAAGCAGAAGACCAGGGTATGCCCACTGCCCAGCGTGGAGGGAGAAACAGTAACAGGAAACTTGGAAATGAAAGAGATGCTTAGTGACTTCTTTGTTTTGGTCTTCACCGAGAAGTCTGATGAAGGAATGCCTAACATAGTGAATGCTACTGGGAAGGGGGTAGGTTTAGACGATAAAATAAAAAAAGAACAAGTTAAAAATCACTTAGAAAAGTTAGATGTCTGCAAGTCACCAGGGCCTGATGAAATGCATCCTAGAATACTCAAGGAGCTGATAGAGGAGGTATCTGAGCCTTTAGCTATCATCTTTGGAAAATCATGGAAGACAGGAGAGATTCCAGAAGACTGGAAGAGGGCAAATATAGTGCCCATCTATAAAAAGGGAAATAAGAACAACCCAGGAAACTACAAATCAGTCAGTTGAACTTCTGTGCTAGGAAAGATAAAGGAGCAAGTAATTAAGGAAATCATCTGCAAACACTTGGAAGATAATAAGGTGATAGGGAACAGCCAGAATGGATTTGTAAAGAACAAATCATGTCAAACCAAACTGATAGCTTTCTTTGATAGGATAATGAGTCTTGTGGATAAGGGAGAAGCAGTGGACATGGTATACCTAGATTTTAGTAAGGCATTTGATATGGTCTTGCATGATATTCTTATCAATAAACTAGGCAAATACAACTTAGGTGGGGCTGCTATAAGGTGGGTGCATAACTGGCTGGATAACTGTTCTCAGAGAGAAGTCATTAACGGTTCACAATTCTGCTGGAAAGGTATAACAAGTGGGGTTTCGCAGGGGTCTGTTCTGGGGCCGGTTCCGTTCAATATCTTCGTCAACGATTTAGATATCGGCATAGAGAGTATGCTTATTAAGTTTGCAGATGATACCAAGCTGGGAGGGGTTGCAACTGCTTAGGAGGAGAGGTTCCTAATTCAAAATGATCTGGACAAATTGGAGAAATGGTCTGAAGTAAACAGGATGAAGTTTAATAAGGACTAATGCAAAGTGCTCCACTTAGGAACAGTCAGTTTCACACATACGGAATGGGAAGCGACTGTCTAGGAAGAAGTACAGCAGAAAGGGATCGAGGGGTTATAGTGGACCACAAGCTAAATATGAGTCAACAGTGTGATGCTGTTGCCAAAAAAAAAAAAAAAAGCAAACAAGATTCTAGGATGCTTTAACAGGTGTGTTGTGAGCAAGACACGAGAAGTCATTCTTCCGCTCTACTCTGTGCTGATTAGGCCTCAGTTGGAGTATTGTGTCCAGTTCTGGGCACCACATTTCAAGACAGATGTGGAGAAATTGGAGAAGGTCCAGAGAAGAGCAACAAGAATGATTAAAGGTCTACAAAACATGACCTATGAAGGAAGACTGAAAGAATTGGGCTTGTTTAGTTTGGAAAAGAGAAGACTGAGAGGGGACATGATAGAGATTTTCAGGTATCTAAAAGGGTGTCACAAGGAGGAGGGAGGAAAAATTGTTCTTCCTGGCCTCTGAGGATAGAACAAGAAGCAGTGGGCTTAAACTGCAGCAAGGGAGGTTTAGGTTGGACATCAGGAAAAAGTTCCTGTTAGGCTGGTTAAACACTGGAATAAATTGCCTAAGGACGTTGTGGAATCTCCATCTCTGGAGATATTTAAGATTAGATTAGCTAAATGTCTATCATGGTCTAGATAGTACTGGGTCCTGTCATGAGGGCAGGGGACTGGACTCAATGACCTCTCGAGGTCCCTTCCAGTCCTAGTATTCTATGATTCTATGAGTGCAGGGGACTGGATTAAATGACCTCTTTGAGTCCTTTCCAGTTTTTTAATTCTGAGAGTCTGCTTGATACTATGAGTGGGATGTGAAAAGAGAGGGGAAAAAGGAACAGTTATTAAATGGTAGATATCCCATGGATACTGGTTGAGGATTTTCTAGAGATAAGAAATGCTGGCATAGTAGGCAGGTAAACTAATCTACCACAGAGGTATTTGTCAAACATTACAGTGCACGTTTGTGATTTGGTGTAATGGCAGAACTTACATGGATCTCCTTCAGATGGTGTATGTTGTAAGCAAAAATTTAAGAAACAGGTGGACTTCTGTAAGTTTCTCTTTACGTTCATGACCTCTTTGTGTTAAATTGAAAATGAAAGTTTGACATGCCAGGGTACAACGTGTTTGTGACAGAAGTGAGTTTGGAAACAGGAAGGAAACTTTTTCTCCTTTATATTTTAATAGAAAGAAGGAACTATAGACTTTGGTCAGAGGATGGTTATAATTTTCTATGTTTTCTCCTTGCCTCATTGACTGTAGAGGGTGGAGTATCTGCAATGATTGAGGCAGCTGTTGAATATTTGGATCTCTCCCAGCACTAAATCATTACACATCCCTTTTAATCCATCCTGTTTTGAGGGCTTAAATAAGTTTGGCAAGTTTGCTTTTAAATGGAGGCTTATATTTCACATCTGCAAGTAGGATCTTTGTTCTGTTCCTGGGTATCTTTGCCTTTTTCATTGCAGGCTGAATGAAGCCCTTTTGAACTTGGCCTTATTTTAACTTAGTATTTATTTCCTGTTTTAAAAAATAGGCCAATTACCATCTTTTGGAACAGTTTTACACACTAACTGCCCTAGCTGTCACATGGAATATGGCCCAATTTCCTGTTTGCACACTTGTATGCAATTAATGAATAAAAAACTCTTAATTCCTCCTATGCGGGGATTTGGTTTTTAAACAGGCTCCTCTCGTGGACTGGCTCCCACCTGTCACCCCACTACCTGCTGATAGAGAGGCAGCAGTTCTGGGTGGCAGGGTGCTCTCTGGGTGTGGAGCCAGGAGTGAATGAGCTGCTGGTCCTGCCCATGGAGACTTTGGAATAGTCGTGTAACTGCTAAAATTTCATGTGGTTACACAACTATTCAGTTACACACTATATAACAGCACTGAGTCAGTGTTGGGCAAAATACTTGGTAACTTTCTTAAAAATGAGCGCGCACAAATATAATGAGCGGTGGTATAAGGGTGTCTTGGAACTGTCGCTATTAACAGCTGGTAGCAACAATTGATAGAATGACATGCTGTGCGAGTTCTGGAGTATGTGCAGTTAGCTCTGAAAATTTGCAGGATTTAAAATTCTTTAAAAAGTAGCTGTACTCTGTCAGGAATCACAATTAGAGTATTAGTATGGGCTTAACACATCTCAGTGTGACTGACCATAATGTTGTCTTGGGCAATTTTGAATGGCTGGAGGGAGAGTTTAATACATGGAACTATGAAATAGAAATTATAAGGAGGTTTGTGTGCTTGTTAAAAGACATAGGAGTATATGACATCACTTTGTAATGTGGACATTTAGATGTCATCCCGCATTTTAAAAGCCATGGCACCATATGTTACAGTAATAGTAAAAAAAAGAAAAAAGACCATTGCTATTTTTTTCAGTCTTCTGAAGTTGTTTGCATATTTTGTTAAAGCACATGCAACTCCTAAAAAAACCCCTGTATTTTCATTTGATGCTTTTACATGGACTCTAATTATGACCGTACAGAAATGTTAAGCTCTTACACAGAATTCAATTCCTGTATTTTTTTTTTTTCAAATGAAAATGAGACCTAGTTGAGAGTGGCAAGCTAAATCACTGAAGTGTCATCTTATATATACTTGTTTACCTACATTTACTTATTTAATAAAGGACAAGCAAGATTTTGCTTTTAAAAATCATACAGTTAAATCCTTCTGAAATGCTCAGAAATGACAACAGCTTGTATTTGTGGTCATTTGTATGAAAAAAGTAGTATAGAAGAAACACTTCTATCTTTGTGCCCATTTTGCTAGTTCTGAATGTTTTACAGAACATACTGGAACTGGAGCTTTGCAGTTCTAGATAGCTGAGGTTCCTTTTACAGGATGCATACAATCAGACTTTAATAGCTGTTTTCTTTAAAGACCTGGTAAGTGTTTTCTCTGACATGAGTATTACTTAAATATTGTTTAATACCAGTAAGGACATTATAATAATGGGTGCCTAAAAAGGGTGGAAGAGAAAAACATTGAAATGTACACTGGAATAAAAATAAGTAGTTTTTAAAAGAGCAGAGTATTACATTTTATTTAGTACTCTGATAGCTTTTTTTGCCAATTTGTTTGTTCAGAACCTATGGTTCCTACCTTGGAAATACATACACTTTTTAAGATATTGAGTAATGTTCGGAAGACAAAACAAGGTGCAGGGTAGCGGGATGGCAGATAGGTTGCAAATAAATGTTTGGTGTGTCTAAAAATGTCTGCTGTTGGTCTCTTGAAGAGTGTAGCTCTCCTGCTCTCCCCTTCTCCCCCCAGTGGGGATAAGGGAATGGATGGTTTTGAGAGCAGTGTGAGAAAAGAAGCAGAGATGGTGAGAACTGGGAGAGTATGAGGGTGGACTGAAGGCGAAGGGATGGGATAATGTATGATGAAAGGAGGAAAACACACAAAGTGATAGGATGATTCAGGGACATGCTGACATATTTAGTTGAGAGATGTGGCTTGACAGAATGAGCTGGAAAGGAACAGTTGTCTGTGGACATAGCTGTCAGTGCTCAATGACTCTAGTATAGACTGAGGCAATAATGCCTGGAGTTCTGAGAAACAATTTTTTCAGTATTTTGTGTATTAAGGAACAGTTTATTATAAAATGCCTTTTTTTAAGCAGCACCGATTGCATTATGGTGTATTGTAAAACTTACATTTTATGGGCCAACTCATTGCTCATGAATTAGACTGTGGCTAAATTCAGCACATGCAGGTGCTATGCAAGCATCTCAGTCCTGACATGCAACCCTAGTGTTTTCCTGTCTGAGCCTGATGGCATTTGCTCTACACTACACTACTTTTTTATAGTGATATTTCTCCTTTAGACAAATGGGAGGATGTTCCTAAAAAAATGTTCAACTCCCTGTTGTTCTCTCAAGATTTTGTATCTGGAAGTGAAAGTGCATTAAACTTACGTGCATGCTATCCCCCAAATTTGTCTGAACCAAATATATATAAAATCGTTTTCAAAATTTCCCTTTTTGCAGTCAGTTCCAGTTTTAGGACTCACCATATTTTTAGAACGTGTCTTGTTTTAAGTGATCAGTTAATTTTTATTTCAATATCCAGTTGCTCTGGGCAACAAAGGGGTGACTCCACTGTCTGACTTGTATACTGAAGTCATTGACATTTTTCTGAAATGTAAACTTGTCATCCTTACTAAGAAAATTGGAGTCCTCTTCTTCAGTGTAAAGTGAATATTAAAAATAAAGACACATTAGACATTTTAGAGAAGGGAACTGGCAGCAGGGTGCATACAAATCTGACTTTTTTATTTGAAATTTTAACATGTAAATGTTAAATGTACATGTTAAATGTTAAATGTACACTTGAACTATTTTAAAATTTAAATATGAAAGCCTAAAGTTAATATAATCTGTTTAAATCTTTTAAATCACAAAAAAACTAAGCAATATATGTTTGTTGCCAAAATGCTAAAGAAAATCTGACTACTCAACTGGTGGGTGGAAGTCACTTATAATGCACACGAAACCAGAATTTGTTAAAGTGCCAAATGAACACCTCGCTTTGCAGAAGTCCTGAAAGCTTAAAGAAATATTTGGAGTGGCTGCAATCCAGTGAGACAAGGTAAACTGGGACCCCACTAGCAAGCCTGTCAGCCAAGTTTATCAGTAGAAAAATGTGTAGCATATTTTAGTAAATGTAGAAATGTCAGTTGAGTGATCCAAAGTTGGACTTGAGTGTTAAATTGCAGGATGGCTAATGCCTCCTTTGGAAGAGGAATGGTAGTGGTGTCTTTTTAGCTAGTGCTGCGGTATAATACTAAATCTTTGAATATTTATTCTCCAATTAAACTACCTATACAAATTACACTATTTTTTGTTAAGCATCAGTATTAAAACATACTAATGTTGAATTGCACTACAAAAAATTTTCAGAAGATTTTTGCTAATTTTAATGTATTTAAGGCAGCTGAATAGATGAATTATATTTATGAAGGCATAGACATAGCAGTTTTTACTGTAAATATTAAAGGAAATTTGCTGGTCTATACATGTGATTTAATACTTCTGCAAATATTTAAAAAGCAAATATTTAAATTGTCTTTGCTGTGATGGGTAGATCAGATCTTTAACTGTGTGTAGAGTATCATTCTTAGTTTGGGTTTTCATCAAATAGCTGTTTCGATTTGTCGTCTTCAAAAAAAAACAAAAAAAAAACCCCACCAAACCACAGAAGTAAAAATACCCTCTGACACATACTTCTGACCAATATTTAGTTACCAGAACACTGCGAGTCTGTGATATTACAATTGGTGTTTGTAGGGGATTAAATTAGACTCCTTGGTATTGGGACAGTTAATAATACAGACTTTAGATGCACTGGTTTAGAAGACTGACTAATTCAGTAATGCCAGGGACGTCATGCCTGATTGATTGATATAGGATACTAGCAGATTTACCCAGCATTGCTTGGGTCCTTAACTCAATTAAGATTTTTTTTTTTGGAGGGGGGGAAATAAGAGGAAAATGTATGTGCTTTATTTAAATGATTTCATTTTTCAAAAATAGCATTATTTGTATTAAGTTAATTTTTATTATGGATTTATTTAAAAAAGAATTAATAAAATTTGTCCATTTAATTTTTTTAAATGGCAATTGCATCTAGTATATTTTTATTTCATCCCTATAAACTCTTACCTTTCACTGTGTTTTAACAAAAAAGGGCTATCATCAATTTGGTTTCCAGTAACATCGTACATTTTTCAAATCTTAAGTATTGATTTAGCTGTGTCCAAAGAGAGCACAACTCCAAATCTCTCAATTTTATCACTTCTGTAAAGTTTATTGATAAGCAGTCCTAGTCCAGATTCATCCTTTTTTTTTCTGGCTCATCTTGTTTGTCTCTTTCAACATTCACTCAGGTATGTCAGTTTTGAGGACTATATTTTATTTGGTGATTCTGTCTCCTTTGGTTTCACGAGAAGCAATCCCATTCCAGGCATATCCTGTTTTTCTGGTACAACTAAAGCATTATGTTGCTTTAAGTTATTAGAGGATGCTATATATCGAATGTGATAGTCCTAGCTCTTACCATTTAGGAGGAGTTCTTGATCAAATGGACAAACTCTAAAATATATAGTAGATATATTTAGATTGAGTAGATTGATGCGTGAAAAAAAAATCAGAAAAATAGATGGGTAATTAAAAGTATAACCTTCAGAATGTGTATTGTTACAGTTTTTGTGAAAATGTTGCTATTAATGTGATTTAAATTGTTTAAGATGTCTTCAGTTAACTCTGATACTGAAACAATATAATTTTTGCAATTTTTTCATAGTGGCCCTTTTCACGTATGCCTCTAAAAGTTTAAGATCATTTTAGTTTTTGTGAAAAGTTTCATAATTGGACTGATAAGTTCCACTAAAATTTAAAATTCAGTTTAAAGCTGGATCACAAATTTGAGAATGAAGTAAGTTTGTATACTCCAAACTTTGTTGTTATGAACAAAAACATCAATACATTGATTTAATTCTTATTAAGTAGTTGTGCATTAACTTTACAAATTTTACGTGCTGAAAACTTCAAAAATTATCTGCCTTATTTTTATAGCACTTCTACCTTATTCTCTCTTCCAAAAAGATGCTTAATGGCCCACATGTTGTCTAGCTCCTGGATTTTACAAAGGGGTTGGGGATTAGGGGTGTAAATAGCTATCAAAACAGTTAACTGATTAAATTATTAAAATTACATTGTTTTGCTGATTAGCCGTTGGTTGGCGCAGGGCAGGCAGAGGCTCACCAGGGCTGTGGGTAGCCTGCTGTCCTACCAGATCTGGGTCTGGAGCTGCTGGAGGTTTCGGTGGCTGCAGCACAGCTGGGGCCCTATCTGCCCCTGCCCAGGAACCTGATCCTGGCCAGGTTCCTGCTGACTGGCCTGACGAGGCTGGCAGTCTGGTTAACCAGTTACACAGCAAGCATTCCAGTAAGCCTAATGCTCACCAAGTAACCAGTTAACCTTTTACATCCCTAAGATTGACGACACGTGATGGGATTTTGATGAGGGCTTCTGTTCAATAAGGCTAGAGGTCAGCTCTCCAGGTCATACGTAATATTTTGCATTTCAGCAGTGCCAAACCATACACGCTTCTAAGCAGGAAACTGATATCTTCTATCTAAAAAACAATTGTAAATATGAGGGGGCTTGCTTGGACAATCCCTTAGATGTATTTTCAGACATCCGGCGGTCACCTATAAATTACTTGTGCTTTCCTGTCCAAATGAAGCTTAATTGTGTTAAGCAAGCGGTTTACAATACCACACCTTTTTTTCCTTGATGTCTTTTGTATTTCTGTGTACCATGGAACAGTTTTAGGCTTGCATGTCCCAGATGATCTTTCATTCCACAGGGTGGGAAGGGAACAAGTAATTATTGAATAGTACAGGAATAACAATCAGCTAAGTATTTTTTAAAGAGTACAAAGTAAGTATTTCCTTGGATGTGCTTCACCCATGCCTCTCTGTAACCCATATTCATCAGTAATCAGTTTTATGAAATGGCAGTGGTAGGAGGATGGCACAGGGTCAGAGATCTTGAAAATGAATACAAGGCTGTAATTCACTTGAACAGCTTAGCTGATGACATGTGGCTCACAAAACACCGGAGCTCTCAGTGTGAATTCAAAACCTTTGCATTCTTGTTGCAGAGCAGTCATTTACAGTGTACAAAAGAAGTACAAAAATATTTTGCTCACTTAGCAAAATGAAAGGATTTCAGAAATTATTTTAGTATTGTCAGTGAAAATCTTCTGCATTAAAATCACATGGTTAGATAACCTTTTGGTTTTTTCTTAAGGTTTTGCAGTGCTTTTTTTGTAAGAAAAAAGGTGCCGGTACTCTGGGGCATACTTGTTGAGCAAAAAAAGGAAAACTTTTTGAGCAAAAATAAAAACAACCCCGTGCCAAAATGCGTCTGTGGCCCCTTTAAGAGCCACAGCACCACGCTGGGAGCCGGGAAAAAAAAAATGACGCACATCCCAAGCAGGCTTCCATCAGGAGCCGAGCCTCCCCAGGAAAACAGGTGCCGGTACGTGTGAGAGAAACCCCGTTCCTTTTCTGTGGGCTGGGAAAATAGGTGATGGTACACCGTTCCGAGCAGTACCGTCACACAAAAAGCACTGAGGTTTTGGTTTATTAGTTTTAATAGTATTGTAGAATTCTTACCTTTTGAGTATATATGTGAACACTCAGCCCATACTTTTACTCAGTTTTTCAGAGTATGTATTTTGAGGTGAACATTGTCTGTGCTTGCTCTTAGCCCGAAATGAGTTGTTTTTTCCTTTCAAAAATTTGAGAAAAGTCCACTCATCTGTTTAAATTATGTGAGCATGAAAGAGATAATGTTGAGCTCAAAGCCAGGTAACTCACAGCTCTACAGAAAGTCTAAAAAAACTGGCATTTTGCTTTTTTTCCAGGAGAAATAGGTCTGAGGTATGACATATTTTTAAAAAATTAATCTCACTTGTCAGCCCATACCTGTGCCTCTTGCCTTGAGCTAGGATGATAACCAGCTGCAATCAAAGATGTGAGCTAACTGCATTAATGTGTCCATCTTAATATTTGTACATGTATTTAAAGTCATTATTAAAGAGAGAACTTCTTTTACTACTTCCCTTCAGTTTTCCCCAAAGGTTATTACATGTAGAAGTTAAGGTGCACATATTATCAACTGACCCAATTTCTCATTGTCTATTGACTGGTTAAAAATCTTATCTGTGCAATATGAGTGATCTAGTTTCTGTGATAACTTTAGGATTTGAAGATTCTGTGCCCAAAGCAAACTGTGTAAACCTATTTTACGCTTAACATCTTTTTAAAAAGGATTATATGTATGTAAAAACTGGAATGGTATCTTTAAAATATATAATTCCACATTTACTTAATTCAAACTGCATATTTTGGTTTCTAGGGAAAAACAGCGCTTAAAAATATTTACCTATGTGACTTATAAGTATTTATAAATTTGTTTACCTTCTGGAGCTATTGTAATCTATTACATGACTGTTGTGGTTAATAAAATGTGCATCTTAAGAAAAAATTTTAGTGCTAATTTTCTCCTAATTTAAATGGACTCATAATTGCCAAAGGAATCAGACCACTTGAGGATGAATTCACAAATTTCATCTTCCTATAATCACCATATCAGTCATTTGTGGTAGATGGAAGCTGTGAGGGAGTCAGAGGAGGGCCTGGGAATGCAATAAGGCCTTTTTCCCCAACTAGCCCCGCCCCATTTTACCTGCAGCCTCCTGCCCAGAGTGTCAGCTCACAGCACCCCGGCCAGTGGAGAAAGCCTCTCTAAATCCCCTCCCACTTGTGCCTGTACCATTTGAGCAGATTGGGGATATAGTCGGCCTGCTGGAGAAGAGTGCTGCTGGATACCAATTCGTCTTCGTTGTAGTTGACTACGCATCCCGGTATCCCGAAGTCATGCCGTTACATTCCATGAGTGCCAAGAGAGTGACAACTGAACTGATGAACGTTTTTGCTCATGTTGGAGTCCCTCAGGAAATCCTAACCGATCAGGGGACAAACTTTGTCCAAAACCGTGCAGCAACTCTGCCATTTATTAAAAATCAAAACACTCTGAACGTCCGTCTATCACCGCCAAATGGATGGACTAGTAGAGCATTTCAACAGGACCCTGAAGGCCATGTTCCACAAATTTGTTCTAACAGATGTGCGCCACTAGGACCAGCTCCTCCTGCCCCTCATTTTCACAGTCCGGGAGGTCCCCCAGGCCTCCACAGGGTTTTCGCCTTTTGAAGTTTCATATGGGAGGCAGCCACTTGGGATTTTGGACTCAGTTCGGGAGATGTGGGAGGAACAACCTGCTAAAATTTCAAGCGATTACATGTTTACACACCAAAAATTAGTTAACATCCCTAGTGCATTATGTGGTAGGTTGCAGAACGAAAGCGTATTCAGACTCCAGGGTTTTCTAACATGCTTTGGATTCCTAATCTATCAGAAAGATTAATCTGCACAGTTTATGTAAGGTTTAGTTCAGTATTTTAACCAGGAAAGACTTATTTCCTAAACAAAATGTGAAATAAAACCAGTTTACCACTTGGCTTTGCTAATGGTGGTGTACTTTAGATTTTCACTACATATATACTCACCTGCAATTTCAGCAACTATTTATACACTTAACTTCAATTATTGTTTAAGTCCTCAGAAAGATCTACAGGGTGTGGGGAAAGAAGAGGACTTAAAAAAAAATCCAGTTGTTTCCCAGAAGTGCTTACTACTTTGATTTGACATGAAGTAA
Source organism: Pelochelys cantorii (assembly GCA_032595735.1). Taxonomy (NCBI): domain Eukaryota; kingdom Metazoa; phylum Chordata; order Testudines; family Trionychidae; genus Pelochelys; species Pelochelys cantorii. The sequence goes on from CM064331.1 coordinate 35,740,484, forward strand.
CAAGGAAGAGATGTATAGCCTCACCCTTTGTATGTCCTGAGATCTACACAATGTATAGAATAAATTGATATATCTTCTGTGGAAATTAATATTGACATTAAACATTTTGATCTTTTCATTCAGATAAATCAGTTTTGTATGTGCAAGGTTCATAGAAGTGGCATTTTTAGTTTTCTCTAAAGCTGTAATGATTGTCTTCTCTAATTTTACTAGATGACACAACTTGGTTTCAGATGTAAATTGGGCCCTTTCTTGGAACTATATTGAATGAGTGAGAGGATATGGAGAGGATATTGAATGTTCAGCAAAGAGATCGTTAGATATTTAGAATTGTGTATTAAAAAGCAAGTGTTTAAAGTATCTTGAAAAATCCCCTTTCAATTGCTCATCTTTCAGTCTCTCTTGATGTCATAATTCCACTCGTTTGTTAATGAAATTCCTGAATGGAGATTAATTTTAAATTTAAAATAGTGGACATGCTAAGTTTTTTAGTCTTTAATACACAATACACGGAAAATAGGGAACAAAACAGTGGCTGACCATTCCTGGTCATACTGTAAGGAATCTTATTGTACCTTGATTAGGAAGATGCAAGTTATTTCTCTAATTATTTGTGATTTTTTTTCTTGAATGCCATGTCTGTCAGGTTCCTTTTGTTTTTAAATAAAGACATGCCATATTACAGACTTTTTAAATTTGTCATTTAAATAAGTGTCATTAAGTGATACAGTTGTCAAGTTAAAATTATTTTCTGCATCCTGCTTGCCATAAGGGGGTGTCTAATAATTAGATGTAGGAATGGTTGCTTTTGGCAGTATTTTATTGGAGCAGTGGGTGAAGTTCCTATTGTAGTTCTTTTTTCTTCAAATACTTGGTAAAGGTTTTAATGTCACACACTCTTTTATCATGTGAGGATTTGAGGTGAAGGGCATGACAACATATTTTTGTTGAATTGCCCCTTTGAATAACTGTTTCAAGTGTCACATGGTGGGTCTTTAAAAGCAAAAAAGCTTAGCTTTCTTCAGTAATATGTAATAACCAGTATTGTGCCAGAAAATCTGAGCTTTCCAGGTTGTATTCTTTTGTCTTCAGAATCATTTTCTGCTGTAGCATATTTCTGCTCAGTTTTTGCATAGTCTTTTAAAAGTCCATTTTAATTGCTAGAAGGAGCTATTGTAGTGTTTAGACAGTGATGTATTATAGTATTTGAGGTACAATCTACAGAACTGAAGCAGGAGGGAAGAAATGTCATTGTCAGTTTAAATAAATAAATAAATTGCAGACAGGCTTTGGCCTGAAGGGCTCTAAGGATTCTTGTCTTGTCTGTAGTCTTTCTGGTTTCTAATCTGCATTGATATTGTAGCTTCAGAAGTTCAGTATGTTGCTTTTTGGTAGGAAAAGAGTACAAGAAGTGTGGAGAGAGAGGGAGATTCCAATGGAAACAGATGTTTACCTGCTTGATTTCACTTTAGCTTTAACCAAAAGAATCACTTTTGGAAAAATAAGATCTGCCTAAATTACTGTAAAGATTAAAATTAGTTCAGTGTGCATAAGTCTGCCTGCTGCCTCTTGAAACAAATCCAAATACTAGATTAACACCCTTAATTTATTGCTAGGTCTGCTGCTATGAGAATGGCGTGTTAGGGTCCTATGTGCCTGAAGAATTCCCTGTGATAGGAAGTAGGCTGTAGGGTACATATCCTACTGGCTCAGATATAGAAGGCATAGTTACTTAGTGACTTGTGGCAGGTGGCGGGATCATTTCAAAAGGCTTCTGCCAAGTATGTTGACTCATTGAGCCATAAATTGCAATAGTTTAAAAATGTAATCTTCCATTGATAAATTTCCCCCCGGGGAGGGCTATAGGTTCCCTTTTAAAATTTCTCCACCAAGTGCCACAGCTATATGGTAGTTCCTAAGCTCTAAGCAAACTTTGAGCAGATTTACATGTGTGCTCTCCATGTTACTTTGAGTACAGCTTTACTTAAGTTTTCACTGGCCATTCCAGAAGATTAATGGCAAATATTAATGGAAAATTCAACTTCCAACTGACTATAGTTTAAGAACCAGTGTTTTAGGTAGTAAACTTTTTCCATTTGCAGTCCTCCTAAAAATGTTAAGTGATGATGTAGACCCCTTTCAAAATCTTATGTCTGTGGGCTCTGAGTTCCAGAGGTTGAAAGTCACTGACCTAAAATATTTGACACCATGGCTTTAATTCTTGACATTAGTACAATTTTTTTAGATTGATAGTAACGATGTTATAGAAACATGACTATGTATCGGAGTAGGTCAGAGAAATTGGTCCATACATATAGCCAGCATTGTCATTAGAGTGCAATGGAGGATTTTAGAACCTGGACAATTCCACCTTTGACACTCTGGATCCAGATATGCAAGGTTTAAAACCAAGGTAGTTTTCCAATACGTTATTGCAGTTCACAATGTTGTTAGATGAATGAGGAAGGAAATCTTAAAAAAAAAAAATGCAGAAGTTTGATAAGCTACTAGCCATAAGTCATTTGATATTAATTTGAGGTTAAATTTCTGCCTTTCAGGCAAACACCAAAGTAGAGCTTATCCATGTACTTGTTACAAATTTTTCAAAGCTGTACCTGATGACTCAGTTTTTTCCAAATGAATGGCTTTACAAGGTCTGAACCAAATCTGGAAATCCTTCTCATTCTTTTATCTTTGTCCAGAATAGTGTTTAGGTGAGCGATCTAATGCAAACTGAAGCGGGCTGTCAGGGAATGGTACTTCTAACTTTAGTATGTGAAAATGAGCCTTGAGATCAGACTAATTTTGTTCAGAATATAGCATGTCTTTTCATTTCAAGCAAAACATGATTTGACTTAATGTTCCTCACTCTCAAAAACAAACAGAAACTTCATCTGCTCTTTAATCAGAGGGGAGGTATCAAGTCTTCCCTTGATCGGAGCTCAGGACGTGTGAAGCACAGGTCGTCTTGTTTTTTCTCTCTCTAATAAAAGCTGCCATGTCTTTTCAAGTACATTTTTAGGCAAATCTGTGAAGAGACATTTGCACTCTATTACATTCTCAGAGATATTAAGAAGCTAATTAGACTTAAGTAAAGAAAACTTTGTGATCAGATTAAAGCTTTCTGGAATAAAAAAGATAAATTTTGGGCATTTTTTGGATATTTTCAACAAAGTTAAAATGCTTTGAGTGTAAACTGATAACTAGGGCCAATACTAGTTTAGGCTTGGTTTATTTCTACATGTGAAAGTAGATAAGCAGGTATAATTAAATATAGATCCATCACTCAGACACACTTCTGTACTGCTTATTCTCTTTTTACCTATTCTCATTTTCTGCCTGCATGTAATTCTCTCTTTATTCTCATTTAGAAGATAAGAGACAACAAGTAGATGTAATGTTATAGTACAGAAATAATTTTTCTGATGTAATAGATTTCTTTTTTTTATCTGAGACAGATAAAAGAAGTGAAGGTGTCTTTGTAGGAGTATGTAGAAAAAATGTATTTTCTACTATGTTGCTTGTCTGATTAACACACACTGTAGTGTAAGTTGCTTTTGAAGGGGATGGGCGGGGGATAGGAGCAAGAATGGAAACCTCTTCCCTTACTATTTGTAGCAAAACCTTTCCATGTGGGTCATAGGTTTTTGAAGGAAAATTATTACATTAAGTGCTCTGCATAACAATTGTATTTCATAAATATCATTGTTAGAACAGTTATTAGTAGACTGCAGAACAGTCTGGACACATCTGACCAACAAATGAGGGTACTTACCTAATTGTTTGATCCCAAGTACCTGATAAGGTCAATTGTTCAATCCCAAGTACATGGGATGCGCTATAGAGCTTAGAAATACAGGGTTTTGTAATTTATTAAGAAGTCAGCTTGGATGTTGGAAAACTAGCTAATTCTTCCACTGTTATCACTTATGCATGTGTTTGTGTATCATCTTGGACATTCATGCATTCATGTACTGGCTTCTTGGTAGCTGTATGAAAACTTTTGTAGTTATTTAACGAACACTCTGTGGAAAATGATCACATGATGCTCCAGTTTGGATTGACGTCTTTCATATGGATTGCTGAAAGAAACGAGTGCCCAGCTGCTCTGTCCATAGTAACCATCAGCTCAACTTAGCACTTCATTGCATTCTTGATGATGGAGGAGAATGTTTCACTTGACTTTTTATTCAAGTAGAGTTTTCCATAAGCCTATGCTCTTCCTCCTATATACGTTTTGGTGGCTAAATAAATACAGTGATGGCTGCATTTAAATGTATGGAATATTAACTGCCATTTGATCCAGATATCTGTGAAGGATCTAGAGCAAGGGTGGGCAAAATGGCGTCTGTGGGTTGAATCCGGTGCATCAAGCAAGTTGATCTGGCCTGCGGAGGCCCTGCTGTGCCTCCCACCCCCAGGCCAATCAGGGCCAGGAGGCAGTGAGAGGCGCACAAAGTCTCCTTCCCTGCCCCTGCCCCGCAAGAAGTGTGTGGTGCTTAGACCTGCTGCAGGCTCCTATCAGAGTGAGAAGAGACTTCACATGCTCCTCCTGCCCCCAAGCCCTGATTGGCCTGGGGGGGAGGTGGGAGGGAGCATGCGAAGTCTCCTCCCGCCCTGCAAGGGGCTCAGCACTTAAAGTCAACTGACAGCTGCTGCTCAGCTGGCGGTTGACTCTAAGCACAGTGCTTCCTTGCAGGGCAGGGGCAGGGAGTGAGAGATTTCATGTGCTTCCCCTCCCCAGGCCCAAATTGACCGGAAATTAGCACGGGGGAGCATGTGAAGTCTCCTCCCGCTGCCAGCGGCATGGGTACCTCGAGGGAGCCACCAGCTGTTCTGAACATTTGGCGGTTCTTTCGGATGGGGGGTGGGGGAAAGAGAAGACTTTGCATGCTCCTCCACACCCAGACCAATCAGTGTCTGTGGGTGGGGAAGCATGGAAGTGCCCTGGCCCTGTGTCTTCTGCCTGAGGCTCCACCCCTTCCGGGGCAGCCTGGGGCCACTTAAAAACTTCTGAAGTAGCTCTCTGTCAAAATTTATTGCCCTCCACTGATCTAGTACAATATACCTAGCTAATAAATGGCTAATTGCTATGAGACATGGTCTTTTAGAACAGAGGCTGTTGGTATGGCTTCATTCAGGTGTTTTTAATCTCTATGCCTGACAGAAAGAGAGCAGAGCATTTGTGCCTTTAACATAGCTATTGAAGCAGTGACAGGGAAAACCTAAAATGTATGATCTATAAAGTAGAGCCATGAAATAACTGCATGGAGCCCCCAAGTTTTGGACATGGAGTGACTTGAGTTTTCTGCCTGCTATGCCCATGTCTGGTTTCCTCTCATTGCAGCTTCTCTAGAGTAACCTACATCCAGTAGTGCTATGGATATTGAGCAGGTTTTTCTGTTCTTGTAATCTTTTGTGGACAAAATGTGAAGCTATAAGTACAGAATTCAACTTAAAAATACAATTAAAATTATCTGGCTGGCAGATAATTAGATGAGGAAGAGGAGGCAGCGGCTTCACAGGCTGTTGGAATAATCTATCTAAGAGTTGGGAAGAGGAGGAGAGTGTAGTTAAGGAAGAAAGGAGAACTGGTGGAAGGGAAACAAACCACCCTCTTTTCCAAGAGAGGTATGTTCCTCCTCTTCTTCCCTCATCTCCCTATAGGAACTCACTCACTTCACTCCTTTTTTCCTGCAAGAAATGTCACTTAAGAAGCTGCCAAAATTCGGGTGTATGCAGTCAAGTCACATAGAATTTCTGTATTCAAATTATAAAGGCATACATTTCGTTTAACATGGAAAATAGATGGAGTCACTCGTGCTGTATTTCCTCAGAGAGGAAGAGGCACTTTCTTTGTTGGAAATTGATGTTTCAACACACTAACCTAATATTTCTTTTTGTCCTTCAGATCCTTGCAGTTCATTGAGTCCACCCTGCTTTACTGAGGAGGATCGATTCAGTCTGGAAGCTCTCCGCACAATCCACAAGCAAATGGATGACGACAAAGATGGTGGTATTGAAGTAGATGAAAGCGATGAGGTAGATGGAGGCCTCAGTTCTTTCCATCTTATGTATTTTTGTCTCTATTTAAAATAGATAGGAAATAATGGCTTTGAAGTAAAAGTTCTCTGTGCCATGCTATGAAAATGAAGCCTTGTTTTAAAGGCCATCGTTAGTATTGTGACATTATAAAGGAAGTAAAAGGAACAGCCATGTTGTCCATACAGTATAAGGCATTAGAATAGGGTGGGGAATCATGTTAGGCAAATAGACTCAATTCTGCTTGCTGGGAAGCCAGTTGATTGGGCCCTAAAATGGTAAATATAAGATTTGATTTTTGTTTCTAAAGTGTTGTTGATGCATAGAAACTTACAAAGGACCCAAGTATTTTCCTTTCCTGTTTACCCCACTTATTTCCTCATGGAGTAAATCCTAGGAAGTAAAGAATTGTACTCTCCTGCTCATCTAAAGTCAGTTCCAGTTGCTTCATCCTGTGGAATGTCGTCTGACCCCTTGTATAGAAGGGTCTGAGAAGATGTCACATTTCCTTTTTGTTTGCTATCAAATTCCCAAGGAGTCTTTGCTTCCATGTTTGTATAAGGGTGGGAAAGAAGCCACCTGGTGCTCTTGCTTCATGGAATGCGAACTAGACCTGGTTGTTGTGGACCAAAAGGACCTTCTCCTACCCAGCTGTTGTCCGTTTCGCTGTCTACCTTTCTGCTGGCTCTGTGAAGGGGTTTGAGCAGGAGTAATGAACAGTCTCCAGTCCTGGGTCTCCGTTCATCTTCTCTTCTTCAACACTTAGCTGAACAGTTGACCATAGGGATTATTCACTATTTGGTCCATTTTTCTGCAGCTGGAAAGAGTCCAAAATCAGAACCGATTTGATGAACATGTGTAATGGGAGATCTACTTCTGGGCCGCCACTGCTCCTTAATTTTACCCTGGGTGTTAGAACCCAACTGGAGAACAGTGTTTGCTGTAATATCTTGGAGGCATTCTTAGGACATGTCTGAAAAGCATAAGATGCCATCAGTGGACAGTGGCCCCAGTAGTCTACTGTAAACATCTGCACTACAAATGAAGTCATTCCACTTTATGCCTATCTTCACTGTCAGTCCTATATTCCTTTCCTTAATAAATAATTGTCATGGGCAATTATTTAAGTTTAAAATGATACATTTAAAATGTCATTTATGAAACTTTTCTTGATTATTATGTGTAAGGAATACTCATGATGCCTGGTACCTGAAGCCAGAACTTGATTTCACACAGGCTTAGAGTACAATGGAAGTAATAGTCTATTTTGAATCATTATATATAGCCAAAGTTCTTTATTTTATATTATAAGTAAAAGATTTGCCTGGCATTGCTCACGTCCTTAACTCCAATTAATTTTTGTTTTTCTTCATTAAAAGCATTGCTGAGGTGTCATCTGGGAATAAGAAGTTCAGTATGCAGGTTGAACTAGGGAGAGAGAATACCCCAGCACTCTCACTGCAGCAGCTTGGGGCCAGATGAGAAGCACCTCTCCATGGCTGCTGCAGCTCTAGCGGGCACAGCCAGGGCAGAGATACATGTCCCCTGGCTAGGGTAGGTCCAGGTTAATCTGCCCCCTGCGCCGCCCAATCAGAGTGAGGAATGCAGCAAACTGTGCACTTCCCCCTCTCTCCCTGACAAAGGGGAACAGCCAGCAGTGTTTCCGTATGAATTGGGGGGAGGTGAAGAGGAGAGGAGAGAGGGGAAGAACCCCCACCTCCCTCCCTAAAGGGTACCTGGGAGGTGGAAAGAAAGGCTTGGAGCTGGGCTAGTCCCAGATGATGGAGGAATGTACTCCCAGCCAGCCCCTTTCACTTGCCTGGCAAGTCTGCCCGGTCATCTGAAAAAGTGGGCTGTGTCCACAAAAGCTCATACCACTGTATACATGTTTTATTAGCCTATAAAGTGCTAGAAGACCTTTTGTTGTTTTTTAAGTTTATTTTTTCTGTAGGTTTTTTGAGAAGCATTTCTATTCCTGGCAACTCCCATTTTCCTGGCATAACCAAACCCTTACCTTGCTTTAAGTTGTGATAAGAGGAATCTGTATACCAAATTTGGTGGTCCTAGCTCTTACTGTTCAGGAGGAATTCTTGGACAGACACAAAGACAAACTCAAATATATTACGTTGAAAGGGGTTTGTCTATAAACCAGATGACTGATGACACGTTGAAACTTCTAAAATGCATTCCTGTATTGTTGGGATTCATTCTTGACTTCTGTTTGTACTTGTGATTAGGGATGTTCCATATCGATTAATTAACTAATTGAATAGTTGATGGGATTTCTATTGTCTGTTCAGTTAGTCAATAAGAACTAGCTCGCGTTCCACCTTTGACATGTACAAGGGTCCCTGCTAGGGTTCTTGTACATTTCAAAGCGGAAGTGCTGTGTGGAGCCTGGTGTCTGGCCCCAGACTCCATGTGGCGTTTCAGTCTTTGAAAGGCGCCAGAGTCCCTGCTGGGGCTCTTGTACATTTCAAAGAGGAAGCGCCGCAGCTGCCCCCTTACCCTGTTCCACGTAGCTGGAGCAGGGGGAAGCCCCTTGTCTCCCTGTCCCTCTTGCTGCCTCTTTGTGATAGAGGCAGCAAGCGGGGGGGGGGATGTGACTAGTCAACTAATGTCGACTTTCTGGTAAGCTTTTGCTTATTGGATAGTGGACTACTTGATTAGTCACTTGCATCCCTATTTGCGATATAGAAGAAGAATAAAGAAAATACAAAAATATTTGTTGATGGAAAATTGGAAGAACCTTGTGTTAATAGATAATCAAATTAATCATCGTGGGAACTAATGAAGAATTTTCATTGTTCCAAGATTCACAATTTCAAAGAACTTTCTCCGTAAGTGTCAGCCCAAACCTCAGCAGCTGCTCTATTATATTTGCTGTTGGAGTGAGTAGGGAAGAAAATTAACAGGCCCTACTCAGAATGATACATGATAAAGAACAGTGCATGATGGGTCATGACAGACAGGGAATGGGGAAGTGAAACCTCTGCACAGAAGTGAAACTTGTTATAAGCAGCTGTCACTTACACAAAGCGATTTGAAAATGCATGTTCTAGTAATCTAAGATATTACATATAACTACATTAAGGGTTAAAAATAAGTCTTTCTGTTCTCCCATTTTGTGTGTGTGTGAACATGAGACTGGGTAAAATACACCTGTGCAAATATTTACTAGCACAACCAGTTTCTTCTGAGAGATGTTAACATGTTGAGTAGAAAACCGTGAAAAAGATCTTTGTAAAATAATATATACAAGGAAGTTTCATCAAAATTGTAACAAAGTAGATAAAAATCACCTATAGATCAGTAGGTGTGTCGGTGGTAGCGGCAAGCTGTAAAGTCTGGTCAACTGCTCCCAGCTTAATTTATAGAAATGTTTATGGTTTTTAAACTTGAGTCTGTCAGTCATTTGACCCCCATTGAAATTGTTGTAGACTGTGTATGAAATTCTTTATCTGCACTGACTTTGTAGACATCAAAACTCTTTTCTCTTTAACACTTCCTGTTGTGAGAGAGCATATATGTTGATGTTTGTAGAACCTCTGTGTCAGAGCTATATTTGGTTGAAAGCTGTCAGGCTTTGCACAAGGGATTTGACTAAACAGCAGAAGGACAGATTACATTCTGCTTCATGCTGCATGATTTCTGCTTCCAAAAAAGCCTCCTCAATGGGCAGTAAGTGTGTCCTAATTTTGTTTTGACATACACTAGCTTTTTATCAGGAAGTGGAAAATTTAATACTGAATAGTAATTACACAGAAATTAACCAAGTTAGTTTTTCACCAAGAAACATTGCGACTTAAAAAATAAATAGGGTTTGAATGAGGCTATTTTTAAGAGAGGCAGGGTAAAAGGGTTTGAAATATATTTTCTTTCTAACTCGTAGAAACAGCTCTGTATTTAAAAAACAAAACAAAATCCGTACTCTTTCAGTAAGGATTCTGGTCTTCTGATTACCTGTCTGTAGTCTGCGTATTACTATTTCTCCTGTTTTCACACTTTCTGTTGTAGTTGTTTGCTTTTCTTTATGTACACCTAGTGGCACTTGTGCAGTATCACTGTAGGAAACATTCCTATATTCAAATTGCTGCTTTCCCTTCAGTTTAGTGAGAGAGGTAAATTTGATTACTGTTACACCATAGATAGCTAAAACTTTAAAACATTTCTAGTATTAACCTTATTTTTCAGGGATTTGAAATTAACATTTATAATAGGAGGAAATTTAGCATAAGTCCTTGGGGTTGGTGGTGTTGGGGGAATACCATTATCTACACATGGAGAAGCTGTCGGATACTAAAAGACACTTTAATCTGTCAAGAAGAGACAAAACACAAAGTCTAGTGTCTGGAATTTGAAGGCTTCAAAGTTCATACTGGAAAGATGGTGTATTTTTTCAAAACAGTGAGAGCAATCAAATCATTAGAACAGATTACTAAGGGAATATAATGAGTTCTCCATCACTTTGAGTCTTCAAATCAGATTTAAGATGCATTTCCAAAAGAGATGGGTTAGATGTGGGCATCACTGGCTGATGTCTGTTATGCAGAAAGCAGAAGTGTTCCTGGGATTCTGCAAATTAGAAGATATAGGCAGAGCAGGGCCCCAAGCTGGTCAGGGCTAACTTTGTCCTGAGCCCTGCAGTGTGCAGTCCCCTAGGGATGGTCCTGGCAGGTCAGACTATGTAACCATATATTCTTTCTAGCCTTAAAGTCTCTGAAATTTCAAACACCTCTCTAGTATTCGATAGATAATGGCTATTTTAAGCTCTTATCTGAACAACTGTGTGTTTGGAATTCTCTTTTAGTGCATAGCATCATGCTACTGACAAATCACACTGAATTTTGCTGGTTATAAAATGGTACCATGGATATGTAGCTCTTCCCACGTCCGATAATAAAGACTTGTGATAACATGGAAATACATTGTGCTTTACAAATATGGAAAAAAGTAAGTTCTTTCTGAGCAAGTTAAAATGAGTGAAAGAGATGAAACAGGGTGGGGTAGGAGAAAGGAAGGATATGGGAGAGGACAGTATGAGTATGTAGTCACTTGGACAGACCAGCATGAACTTCCTGTCTGTGCTCTAGAGACATATTAGATTTAACTTTAGAATTTTTTCTTGTTAAATCTGTTAGCCAGTTTGTGTCTTTTTCACCCTGTCTCTTTAAAAGTAAGGTAGGGTTTGTGAAAAGAAATTTAGAGGGGCAGATGCTTAGAGTGGAACAGATGGTTCCAGCCATAGGGTTTAATAGATTTTGCACCTCAAACAGCATGTCTGTTACCCCATATTGTATCCTTTCATTTATGATGGAGAGGCACAATCTGTAAGAGACATGGATTTGCTATTTTTTGCATATTGATTAATTTTCCTTTTCTTTCCTGCCTAAGAAGCTCTGTATAGAAGTGTGCCATTAATATATAAGTAAATTCATAATGATTGCTCAAATCCATTCCAATAGATGTGCATGCTATATTTCACTCATAGGGTTGGCATGGGCTCATAGGTTAATCTTCAAGGTTATATGCAAATTCCCCTCCCCCCCATGGTGTTGCCCTGTGGGAGTTGGTGCTCGTGGGGAGTCAGCTTAAAAGCAGGTTTCCCAGTTGCACCAGCTCCCGTGGAGCCACTGCCCCCACGTGTAAATGTGTAACTTCTGAAAAATTTAGCAGTGACATGTTTACAAAACCCCTTGCTTTTTAACATTCCTTGTATGAGCTGTGAGTGAGGTAGCCCCATCATGCATGAGTTGGGTGAATGGCTATTGAGATGGCTCAGTCATGTGTTATGACCACATGTGGAATATATTGGTCAGAATGTAGGAGAGCCAATAGCCACAGGACAAGGACCATGGGGGAGAGACCTAGAAAAAGGAATTCTTCTGAAAAGCTGAACGTGGATATGAAGGAGAATGATGTGAACTTGGAGAATACAGTTTACGAGAATGCTTGAAGACCGAGAACAAGGGTTGCAACCCCTGACTGACAAGACACAGCCAAGGTAATGATAAAGACCAAAGGGAATAGATTATAGTATCCATTCCAGGACAATGTCAAGAGCTAATATGGACACTCTCAAAGTAAAAACAGCCTTGTGTAATGGAACAAGAAAACCTGTCCTCTTTATGACCACTGAAAAGTTTAAAAATTTAGTACAAGAAAAGTGACAACATTTGGTTCAGGGTAAGAAAATTAACATGGTCCAGTGCCATGAAGTTAACCACTGCAACCCATATGATGTGGAAGAAGTTTGTTTCCCCTGCTTTCACAGTGTTGCAAGACATTGCAAGGTCTCGAAACCCAGACTTGTATCATTATTTGTACATGGAAGACACCTGAGCAGGTGTAATGTCTTACAGAGTTGCCAGCACATGGGTTCACTCCAGGGAAACCGTGTCCGAACTGCATAGTATGGTTGGGATGTTGAAATATAAACTGGCTATGCTAGTGATAACAAGTACTGTGATTGCTAAAGAGAACCATTTCTGGGATAGAACATAGGTCAATTAAAATAAAGTTTCCATGTCTAATTTCACACCTAAACTTCGTGTGGTGATAAATAGAAATTTTGTACCAGTTTTTATCATCTAATTCAAGTAAAAGGAAAATTAAAATTACAGAAGGATGCTTTAAAAGCAGAACAAGCTTATATGTGAAATTACACCCTTGTGGGTTGTAAGGATGTTAAATTGTAGTTATCTGGCTAATCATATGGTCGATACAATTTGTATTGAATACATGATTAGTCGATAAGGACCACTCTGCAGAGCTGCAGTAGGGGTCGCTCCCGGAGCTGGCACGAACTGGGACTGAGCAGTTCCGGTTCGAGCCGGCTCCGGGAGCTACCCCTGCTGTGGCTCTGCAAAGCAGTCCTTGTTGACTAATCATGTAGTAATCATGAAGCTGCCCTGCTGCAGCTCTGCATTTTAAATACGTAGTAAGAGCTGTTGGGTTCTTACTGCATATAAAATGCAGAGGCACAGCTTCCTGGACCGGCGCAACTTGGGACTGCTCGGTCTCAGCTCATACGAAGTACAGCAGCCCTTCTTCGTGGCGGCCAGGGCTGAACCATGGCACAGGGTTGGGGGGTAGCTTCCCGCTGGGACCCCCATGGACAGGGGCTGCTACTGGAGCAGCCACTGCCTGTAGTGAGCCTCGGCAGACTGCGGGCAGAGCTGCTCCTATACCCCTCACTGCTTCCACTGATAGAGGCGGGGTGGGGAGATGGTGCTGGGGGAGCTGGAGGCAGCAAGGGAGGGGGAAGCAAGTAGTTGAGAACTTCACTAGACTACTCTCTAACATCCCTAGTGGGCTGTCCTGGAGAAGGTGAACTTCTTCCCCCATTCATTGTTTATACTTGGAGCCTAATATTAATGGTAATCATATAATCACAACTACTGTGTTTTTGGGTGTGTGCTGCTGGGGAAGTAAACTCTAAAAAGAAAGTACAAACCCCCAAAATATAATGCAAGTGTATATGCGTGTGTGTGTGTATACATGTGTATACACACACACACAGAATTTTTTTTAAAGTTCCATGTAGTCCTGACTTGACATGGGTGAGGCCTCATTTCTTGGGAGAGAGGATTACGAAGGTAAATAGATTAGCAGGCTGGAAACAGACTGTACTATCTAAGATAAGAGAAAATACCTGGAACCATTTACAATTGACAAGATAAGCCTGGAACATAAAATGAGGTAAAGAGTAAGTTGTGCATGAACAGTGTGTGCTGTACAGGAATTGGTTTCTACAAAGTGACCAAGCCAATACCAAACTATGTGGTGCCATGTATAGTGTAAACAATGTAACATGTGAACATATAAAAGAGAAACAGTTTTTCTGTGTAACTTTAGATATGTGGTACTCCCCTTTTGGTTGCATCCAATCAACTTGCATAGTTTTGTTTCATGCCAAGTAAAGAAACCTGAGTGACGAGATTGGAGTAAAATTGAGTTCTTGTGTAACCCAGTGAAAGAGGTCTGTGGGGAACCCCAACATGATCAAGGCTGGTGTTTCGTGGTTGGCAAGTAGCTTGCTTCCTTCTTGCTGTGAGCTGTTTTTGGTTGTTTGGTCTTCCTTAGTAATCTGTTAGCAATGAAAATAAATGAAAGATAGTTATAACATTTACCACAACTTAAGTTTCTCATATTTCACTTAATGAACTCCTAAAATCAGTAACTCTGTTCTCTCTTGAATAGCAATAAAGTTCTTGTATCTTGTCAAAATGGAGCAGTTCTTAGCCATGCATACAATCTAATTTCAGGGCATACACCATGCAGGGTTGGCTTCACTTTTCATCTTTCTAATTGAAAGAATAAAGATTTAGGTAAATGTACTTTGGTGCAATATTTTGATGTTAATGTTTCTTTGGAGCTGGGAGGCCCTGCAGTGTTTGATGCTAGCTGAGGCTTGTGTCAGGTGGAAGGACTGATAGGTTAGAATTTATAAGGCTATAAATAAAAGGATTGCAAAGTTTAGCCAGAAGTTGACTTCAGGTCTGAGGAGCTTATTCCAGCATGGGAGTTTATTGTAGTTTAGGAACTTCCTGGGCGTGAGCTTAGCTCAGGACCTAAGTTTATCTTTTAGGATCTTATTCCACTCTTGAGAAACTTTTTTTGTCTGTTAGATCAGCCCAAATTCAGACCTAGAATCTGGCAGATTTCAGTTAAGGATTTAAATTATAAGTCTTTCTGCCTTATTTCTAAGAGGGTGTTTTGTTTTATGAGAAATTTACCCTTGGAACTTGGTAAGTTAAATTAATATGATTCTTACACTTGAAAATTCCTTACTTTCTATATTGCAATGGACTCTTCATTTTTCCTGTTCCTTTTCACTTCACAGCTGACAAAACTCACATGGTGCAACCATAGTATGACCTAACGTGTCCATTAAAAAAAAATAAAATTTTTCTGAAGTTTGGTAGACAGATTTACCTCACTGTTTAAGAAGGTTTAGTATTGTAGCACTAACTTGTCTGTAATTTCTGAACCTGTCTTATGTTTCATTTTACTGTACAGTGGTTAAGAACATTGTTAGTGTTCACTCTTGACTTTTAAAATTAAAATGCTTGAATTGTTTTCCACCCACAGCAATGAACTCTTTCCACAAACACTATATTGCATTAAAGTGCCAGTGTGTGTTGCTGTAATCATGTTCATGTAAGGTTATAAGTCTCTTTTGATGTGCTAAAGTATTAAGATGAAAGAATGACATTCTTTTAAAACTGGACTCTGATCTCTGGAGTTTTTGGCAAGGTAAACTGCTGAATGTTCTCTGAGAAGTTAAGAACTATAAGTGAAAAAGATTTTTGATTTTTGCTCTTCACAAAAGAGATGTTTGTTTGCAATGAATTTCATCATTCGACGACAATGTTTTGTTCTTTGCTTTAAGTATGAAATTTCCTAGTCTTATGTCTTTAAGGCACCCCTCTCAGGTTTTGTAAGATTCATTTTATAACAGTATTTGTAAAACAATATCTGTGCTACACCATTATGTATCCCCTAACTTTATAATAAACACGACAGCTTTTGCCTATGACAGGTAGATGTTCTTGATGAAATACCCTGCCAGTTGAACTTGTTTGTTACAGTACCTCTTTGTCGGCACTTGGGGTTCAGACATCATTTTTTAATTGTATTAATTTTTGGTTGTGTAGAATAGACACTTAGAAATGAAAGATAATCCAAAGTATTCATATATATTATTCATAGCTGCTGTACTTGTCAGGTGTATTGTGGGAGTTGTCTTCTAGGTAAAAGTTTTTGTTTGTTTTACCATGAGCACATCTACTTTAAAAGGAGCACTTCACTGCATTTCTTTCTCTTCTTCTGTACTAGAAGTTGTGAGGAGCAATTATCATGTGTATCTTTGTACTTTCAAAGCACTGGATAATGCTATGCAGTACTGTAACATTAATCAGCACTTGGCATTCTAATGAAATAATATCCTTATCCCTCTGCTTTAGACCACACAGCAGGTTGGGGCAGGACTGACACATGGATATTCTGGGTCCTACACTCCATGTTGTAGTTGAGGTTAAATGCTAGTGGCATTTCTAATTTCCTCAAAAATATTTTCATAAAGTTCTGTTTATAATGCTAATGAGGGAGAGGGCTAGGGTTAGCTCAAGAAGCACTTGGCATTTACAGCATTGATGGAGTTCAGTTCTACAGTATGAAACATCTACTTACACTTTAATTCAGGTTTCTAGAGGTTGAAGTTACAAAGTTACTACATTATGCTACCTAATCCAGAACAGGGATTTTTCCAAATGCTACATAATTAATAATGTGGTTTGAGAATATTTTGTGAGAAACAGGTCCTGATTTAGAAAAGAAAATTTTATCTCAGACCATATCCATGTGGTCTTTTAAAAAAATAGTTTGCTCACTCCCTAAGATATATCTGGCACCATTGTCACAGACATTTGTCTTCTAGTAAAAAATCTTGGGGGGGGGGGGTGTGTGTGTGTGTGTGTGTGTGTGTGTGTGTGTAATATTGTAGTATGTAGCATAATCAGAACTGATTCTTTAAAGGGATACTATGAACACAGACGTACTTTCTAGGTGTTACCTTTTGGGTCCCAGTGTGCTGCTTCAGAAAACCTACAATATAATTACAGCAACAGGACATTAAAACAGAAGCCAGATTATTTTTTTACTTATTTATATATCTCTATGTGCGAGCTCTATCCTGATATGGTGTAATTGCCATTTAACAGTCAATATTTGCCAACAGAAATTACCACAGTTGTTTGCTATTCAGTGAGTAAGAGAAACTGCTCTCTGAAACTAATGAATTGTAACGTGATAAATGCTAACTCGGTAATGGGAACCACTCTATGCCTGAATAGGTGAATGTCCACATAAGATGCAGGGGAATATGGTCTTAAAAGACACTAAGGGCCAGTGCCCCCTACTCACTATGCTCACCAACCCCCCTCTCTGGGGGTAGGCAGCCCCAGCTCCCCCACCCCCCGGCTGCTGGGGAGGGCCAGGCCGAGGCATGGCAGCCCCTGGCCTGCCCCGGCTCTCTCCCCCAAGCTGCCGAGCTCCCCTGATGCCAGACTAGCCTCAGCTCTTCCCCCATGTTCCCCAGCTGCTGGGAGGATTGGGCTGAGGCACTCTCCCTCCCACCCCCCAGGAAGGATCTGAGGATGCCCAGGATCTGAGCAATTATGCTATTGGACAATACTGTTTCTACCTCTTTAATTAATTATTTTCTTAACCTATTCAAGCCAACATCACAAGGAACAAATCTCTCTCTCTCTCTCTCAGCCTTTTTCACCATACCGGGCTCTCCTTCTGTCAAAGGAGAACTTCCATACTGGAAACAAGAATACTTTTTTTAAAATGTACTTTCCCAGTATATTTTGTTCTATTGGTGGTGGTGAAGGTACTTGTATGTAAAGGGCTTTCTTATTTTTAGGCTGAATACTACTCAAAGTTGAATGGGGCACTTATGTGTAGAGCACTGCAGATCCATGGGTATCGGCTTTGTATCTGTATCCGCGGGTGTGGATGAGGTTGTCTCTGGCTCATTTTGCAGATACGGATGTGGATGCATATTTTGTATCGAGAACCCTGCAAATTTGCATATGTCCATGGGTATCATGGATACAAATGTTGTATCTGTGCAGAGCTTTACTTATGTGACAATGCTATGTTTTAAGATACTTTTGCTATTTACACCGAATCTGAGGGCAATGTTATGTACCATCAAAAAATGAGGGATTTGCATGTGATAGCAAAACCATTATTTTAAAATATGCGGTTAGCAAACAAGAACATTTATTTATAATGAAACGGATAAATTTAAGTTGTCTGTTCAAGAGTCTAATCTTTGTAAAAGTATGCAGTCAAGGACTCTAATTATTTGTAATAGTTTTTCAAAATAAAATAAAATATTTTCTCTGCACATTTTATTCCTTTTTCCATTTTTCAAATTTGTTTCCTCTGTTTGTGATGGAATTTGAAATTAATCTGTATTTTCTACTCCTTTTTCTGATAGTCGTTTGCATTGTCCATGTTTTCAGCAGAGTTGTGGAAATATAATTTAACTTCTGCTCCCTCTGCTGGCTCTGCAGTAGCAAAGCACAAAAACTTTGTAGCTTTTATAAACAGTTTTACTCTGATTTGTTTTGAAGGCCCTTTTGGCTTGTTCTAAGTGTTTAGAATCAGGAGAGCATTCCCTTGCAATGAGTGAAAATACTGTGGGGCAAGACTCCGAACCAGAAGTTTTTATTTCTCTTCAACTATCTTGTCATTTTTTCCCCCTTAAGAATAATGCACAAGACAACTGGCAACTCCAGGGCTGCAACTGGAAGGTTGCCTATTCTTGACAGTGTTTCTTTACAACTATAGTTTTGTGTGTTTATAGAGATCCCATGTGAACCAAGAGGAGTGTACACCTGAAGCTGTACTTTCTAGCTATTACCACCCATTGTTACCGTTAATCTGCAGTTAATACAGTTAATCTGCATTGAGCATTGTCGTCTGGAATCAGTATTCCCAGCTCTCCCCTTTCCAGTATCAAGTCAGATTGTACAAAGCATCCAAACAGTGATTAGACTAAAAAGAATGTGTGAATACAGGCGTGCAGGGACTCGGAGCACTTGACCACATGATGATTGAGTTTCTAAGAATTTTTAGCTTTTCCCCAAACAAGCTAACAACTGTTGGCTGCATTTTATGCGTGCATGTAGGGGACTATTGAGCCTTCCTACTGGGTAATTGCAGTGTTTCCCTCTGTGGCTATGTTGTCATTCGTAAAGCATCATCATGCAATAGATATGTAGATATTCCTGACAGTTTGTGTCCCACAAGGTTCTGAATAGCAGCAAAAAGCCTGATCAGCAACTTGTTGCTTTTACTTCTCAGCTGCTTGAGAACGCTATGAACTGTGGCAGACGTTCTGGCACTGTGTTCAGTCTCAAGAATGTGGCATGGGATTGGTTTATATTTGGTTGATGTTGGAAGATTGTTATAGTAATAGGACTCCAGAAATTTACATTTTAAAAAAGAAAATGATTCTACATAAATTGTCTCAGGTCTCCATTCTCCCAGCTTTTCCCTTTAAGTGTCAAGACAACGTGTGGATTTTTAACCTGTGTCTGGGGGACACTATTTCTAGGAGGAAGAAGGCACACTGCTGAACATCTGCTTCCATGTCCATATCTGCAGAGATTGCCAAACTAGTTGCTCATAGTTACAAAATAACTATAGTTGCCAATTACCTATGCCTATCCATAGTGTCACTTATCACCAAATTAACATAATGATATAAGGTACTTAAATGCACTTTCCCTTAGTTTTCCTGCATTTTTACAGAAGTTCTTTTGGTTATCACACAGAAAAATGGCCTTGATTGTCTTCCAGGAAAAAAGGGTAGTATATATTTGATGCAAACAGGAGAAAAACAAACTTTGAAGTGCTGATGCTAGACTGAGAGAGTCACTGTATTCATAATATGAGACCTCCTTGAATAATCTTGTCTAGAATTAAAAAGCAGAGGTGATGGTAAAGAGCAAAATGTTTCCCTTTTTTAGCCCTGTTTTTTTTTCTTGCTAAAATAATTTGTTTACTAAAAGTGGAGTGAGATGGGAAGGGAATGAGAAAAATGGGCCAAGTCTACGCACATACTGCATCATATGAGTTGTGATGTTTTCCCAGCATTGCAATAGCTGTGCCTGTGTGAAATTTCTCCACATTTCTTCACATGCTCTAAAAACTGTTCTGGCCCCAAGAGTGCGTGCCTCCAAAAGAGGATATCCTTGGTAAGCTACTTTAGTAGGGATGGACTTTGGGATAAGTTTAAAGTGCTTGTTCTGCTGCATTTCAGTCTTGTTACAAGTTTTGGTACACAATAGCTGGTCAATTATCATTCTCAATATACAGGTTTATGGCCTGATTTTCAAGAGATGCTGAGCACCTGCAGTTTTCAGTGATGTCAAGTAGGTGGATGTGAAGGACTAGTCGACTATCCAGTAAGCATATGTTCTCCCTCTACCCCCCTTGCTGCCTTGATTACAAAGAGGCAGCTGGAGGGGAGGCGCAGAGGAAGGGGTACTTAAAAGCAGCAGCACCGCCTGAAGCCTGGGGCAAGACCCCAGGCTCCATGCAGCGCTGCTGCTTTGAAATGCTACATGCAGCCTGAGACCAGCTGGGGTGTCCAGTGTTTTCAAAGTAGCAGCACAGTGTGGAGCCCAGAATCAGCTGGGCACTCCCCCGCTGACCCAAGGCTCCATGAAGGGCTGCTGCTTTGAAATGCTGCTGGGAGCCCGGCGTCAGGCTGCATGTGGTGTTTCAAAGTGGCAGTGCCGTGTGGAGCCCTGGGTCACTGGGGGAGTCTTCCCCCCCCCCCCCCTGCTAATCCCAGGCTCCACGTAGCACTGCCACTTTGAAATGCTGCAAGGAGCCTGATGCCAGGCTCCCCCCAGCATTTCAAAGCAGCAGCACCGTACAAAGTCTGGGGTCAGCGGGGGAGTTCCCCCTCTGACCCCAGGTTCCATGCTGCGCTTTCGCTTTTGAAGTGTAGCAACAGCCCTAGGGGTGTTGCTACACTTTAAAGGTGGAGGCGTCCTATTGACTAATGGAATAGTCAATGCAAAATGCATCGACTATTCAATTAGTCTATTAGTTGATATTTAACGTTCTTAATGTCAAGTAGCATGGTGAGTGCTGAGCATTTCTGAAAATCAGGCCCATGATGACTATTTAAAACGAACCCCTTCATGTCTTCTGAAAATCACTGAAGCCCCCTGGTAGAGAGAGGGAGAGGGGGGCTGGGACATCATATGCCTATGTTTTACTATGTTTTTGCAATGAACACACAAATCAAAACTTTGAGGCTGTCTTTATAAACAACATAAAAGCAGTGAGGGCTACAAGCATGCTTTGCTTTGCAGTTTACCATTAACTATATCCTAATATCACACACAATAAATTGTTCTTATCTCTAGTTAATATACATGTGATCACATTTTGATACCAAGATTTTTTTTTAATTTTCAAGACTTTCTATAGCTTTTGGCTTCAGTTGTTACTTCAGAATGGGTAGGGATGGTGTCCCTAGCTCTGTCTGTCAGGGGCTGGGAATAGATGACAGGGAATGGATCACTTGTTAATTACCCTCTGGGGCATCTGTCATTAGCCACTATCATTAGCCACTGCCATCTACTGGGCTAGATGGACCTTTGGTCTGACCAAGTGTGGTCATTCTTATGTTCTTATGATTTATTTAAGATGCTTCCTTTTGGCTAGTGCTTTTTAACTATTTTTTCCTAAGACAAGCTTTTTAAAATAGATTGCATTACTTTGTTTTGAAATGGGTGTTATCACAGGCATGGAGCAGTGACTTAATTCACATTGTATGATAAAGTGGACATGGGTTACTGAATGGTGAACCATTCAGATATCCTTAATACTAGTCTTGCAGCACCTTAGAGACAAAATTTGTAGATGGTATCATTAATCTCCCCCCCCCCCCCCAACACATCATCAATAATTCTACAACCTATCATGGAAAGTGACCCCTCACTCTCACAGGCCTTGGGGGACAGGCCAATCCTTGCCTACAGACAACCCCCAACCTCAAAAAAATTCTTTCCAGTAACCACGCAGCACATCTCCATCATACTCATCCAAGAACCCACCCCTGCAGTCAACTCCGGTGACAACTCTGTCCACACATCTATACAAGCGACATCATCACGGGTCCTAACCACAAAAACCACCACATCAAAGGCTCATATAACTGCACATCCACCAATGTGATCTATTGCTAGCATCACGTGCTAGCAGTGCCCCTCTGCCATGTATATTGGCTAAACTGGACAGTCTCTGAGAGAATTAATGGACACAAATCATGTATTTGAAGAGGTAACACAGAAACCTGTTGGGGAACATTTTAACTTGCCCAGGCACTCGCTAATGGATCTCAAAGTTACTGTATTATTGCAAGCAAGTTTCAAAAACCAGCTTGAAAGGGAGGCTGCAGAACTTAATTTCATTTACAAGTGTGATAGCTGGCACAGAGGTCTAAACAAAGATCTTGCATGGATGGCCCACTACATTCCACATTCTAATGACAGGAAAAACCAAGCACCTGGGTACTTAAAAGCACTTAGTACCTACTCTATCAGCTTCATTTAGCATAGACACTCTAATTGACAATTTTTTCCCCTTCTTTTTCCTTCTCTTTTTCCCACTCCATCCCCTCTCTTTCTTTGCTATTTATTTGGACCCCTGGATTCCTTAACTCCAGGGCTTAACAAATCACTGAATCAACTCGCCTGTGGCGAGTAGATTTCAGCTGGTCGCCTCGTTCACCGGAAGCATGCGCATGCACAATGCGGGTCTTGCGCAGTGCGGGGCTGGCGAGTAGGTTTCGCTGCCGTTTGTCAAGCCCTGCTTACCTCCATTTATCTGAAGAATTGGTTGTTCCCACAAAAGCTCATGATTCCATGTACAAATTTTATCAGTTTCTAAGGTGCTGCAAGACTATTAGTTATTTTTTAATTTTTTTTAGTAAGGGTGTATCTACACACCACCATTATTTCGGAATAACTAATGTTATTTCAAAATAACAATGTAAGCATCTACACAGCAATTCCATAATTTCAAAATAGTGGATGGCTTATTCCGAAATCTGTAAACCTCATTCCAAAACAGCTATTTTGAAATAGCTGTAGTGTAGACGCTGCACTGCTGTTTTTCGAAATAGCTCCTCCCCAGGGCTATTCAAAGTACTTACTCCTTAGTCTTTCCTGTGGCTCTAAATCAATGTAGCATATCCACATTAGGGGAGCCTGCCTCAGACTAATTTCAAGGCTTCCCTGTAGTGTAGGCATGCTATTCTGAAATAAGTACGCAGAGCAGACTTACCCTTATAGACTAACATGGCTACCCCTCTGAAACCTTAATACTAGTGTGCAGGATGGGAAGTACTTGCACTGGTACTGAGAGAGAACAGGAAGTTTAATTTATCATGGACAAAATAAACAGTAGCAGTTTAATGCTTTAATTACCAATTTTGCTACTTTGTTTATGTTTTTAAAAAATCATTTACTGACAGTTAAATGTTTTCTTTAGTAGCTTTCAGTTTAAACTGGAAACTATAATCCCTAATTATACAAAGCTTGCTTTTAGAATTAATTCTCATGAGAACTTCTACATGTCATGTAGATCACAAGTTACTTGTTGATACTTCAGAGAACATTGTACAACTGGTTCATTATTTATAGGGATAACAAGAATAATCAGAGTTGTTAAAGTAGGGATTACATATAAAAGAGCAGCTTTGGAAGAGATAGAACAAATTATGCAGAAGGCAGTTGTGAAAAAAAATCCTCCTCTAGGGAAAGACTCTAGCCCTCATTAGAAATAGTCTTAGATCCTGAAGCATGAGAATTTCTATCTCCTTCAAAAATATCTTGTCTTCGACAGGGGCCAGCCCAGTAGAGGACACTGGAGTAGATGGAGAATGATTTGTTTCAGAAAAGCAATTTTTTTGTTTTTTTGCCAGCCTTTAATTACAATATTACTTAACTTTAACTTCACAGCTGATTTTTGTGCATAATATGCTGGGGTTACTTTAAACTGTACAATTGTCAGTTTTCTGTCATGATTTGTCACAAACTAGTTTTGTTGTACTCATTAATTTTATTAATAATTAACACTGCTGTAATAAATAATCCCAAACACTTCATTTAAATCTAGGTGAGCTAAAATAATTATTTTAAAACACTTGCCCAAATTCAGTATTTCTCTTTGGGAGCCAGGCATTGATCACATTTCAGAAATCATAGTGGATGCAATGAGAGCAATAAGCATGTCCAGGGGTTCAAAATTAGTGATTTGATATTGTACCTCCTAATGTTTTAGTCTTTTTGTGACTATTATATTCATTAGCATGGAGTCTCTGTAGGTTGAAAATAAACATGAAAATACTGGCTGAGAGTAGTTGGCCTTTAGCAGGGGTTGGGGAACCTTTTTTGGGTTGGGGGCCACTGACCACAGAAAAATCAGTTGGGTGCCCCATGCAAGTGAGAAGCAAAAAAATCCTGTCACGAACATGGCCCCTGAGAAGGAGAGAGCCATTTTCCACATTTCCCTTTGCATAGCAGAGCCTAGTGGGGCCCAGGCTAGTAGATTTTGTGTGCTCCAGTCCCCCCAGCCACCAGGGAGGGCTGAGCTGCAGCTGCACCAGCCAGGGTCC
The DNA here is from genome assembly GCA_032595735.1 of Pelochelys cantorii. Classification (NCBI taxonomy): domain Eukaryota; kingdom Metazoa; phylum Chordata; order Testudines; family Trionychidae; genus Pelochelys; species Pelochelys cantorii. The sequence goes on from CM064331.1 coordinate 35,764,746, forward strand.
CTTCTCCCTTCCCCATCTTGCAAGCCCAGGCCCCTTCCCCCTTTGCCAGCTAGGGCCCCCTTCTCTTTCTCCCACTCCCCTCCGCCTTACTCTCTTTCCACCCCCATTGTGTGGGTCCCGCCGCTGGCGCAATTGAGCAGCTGTTTATAAAACACTGGCAGCCATCTGCCACGTGGTGACTGCTGGAGCTTCAGCCAGCCACTGAGACAGCTCTGGGGGCCAGGGTATACCCCAGTCCCGACCTCCCCCCCCCCCCACCAATGGTCCTCACTGCCGCCTGCCCACTCACCACATGGCCGTGCTCCCCCTTTCACCCTTCCCCCACAAGCCCAGCAGCAGCGTATCTTCAAGGTGCAAGGAAGGTGTGTGCTGCTGTTGAGGAGTCAGAGCCACATTTTGATCTCTCGTGAGCCATAGGTTGCCAACCCCATTATGGGATTAGCGGCAGGGAGGAGGCTGGGTGGCTGATGGTTGAGGGGCTGCGAGATGCAGAGTGACATCCCACAGGAAAATCTTTTTTGTAGATATAGTAAGATTAAACCATAGTGCACAAATGAAGTGGTACAACTTTCTAGTGTAGAGTAGATAAGATCTTAGTCATTGGCTGAGCTCTAGAATAGGTAGATTGAAAATCAGTGGGATTTGGGTGCCCTTTGGAAAATCCAAGCCTGTATTCCTTTAGCAAAACAAATTGATTTCACTCAGTAACAAAGTATCCAATGTAGTTCATGGTTTCGCTGCATGTGGAAGTGTTTATGGTAAAGATGCCCACTGTGTCTCATTGTCCTCAATAGGAGTGAAACCAGAGACTTCCATCAGTTAGGGTGGTTGCTGTTTTCCTACAAACTTTGTATTTTCTAGAGTGCATCTCGTTTCCACTCTCAGTTCTCTTAATTTCTGCAATGAAGCCAGGTTGTCCTCAAAAAACTGCTACATCATAACCTATATGGTTAGGGAAGCTAGTCAGAAAACTGTGAGAAGACTAGAAAATTATGTATACTCTGATTATGCTATTGTATAATCTGATCAGATGTTACTGAATTAATCTGTTAATTGTTAATAATTTTGACTCTTTCCAATAATTTTATTTTGTATTTTTTTAATCATACCTTTCTGTCATTTTTCACCAATGGTGTTCTGGGAAAGAGAGATATTTAGGGATGGAAACTCTAACTTTCCAGTAACTTCTGAAACCCAAAAGTACTTAAATTTAAGACATGCTTAAAATAATCATTTCCATTATTTTCTCCAGAAAGTCAAATCAGAACAGAACTATAGGTTGCAACTCTCTTAACTGGTATTCTCTGGTCCAGCAACATCCATGGTCTAGCATGGATGTTGCAGGACCAGAGAGTCCTGGAGGAGGACCGGTGGCAAGGATTCTTGTGGGGATGGCAGTGAGCCCTCCGGCAGCATGTGGCAGCAGATCTGCCGAGCAGGGTTGGGAGCCATGTGGCTGCCCAGCAGGGCTGGGAGTTGCAGTATCTTGGTCAGGGAGGGAGCCACAGTGCATGGCTACCCTGTGTGTCCTGGGGCCCCTGCGCAACTGTCCTGTGGGTCCAAGAGCCAGGGCAGCGATGGCTGCCTAGTGGGGTTGTCAGGGCAGCGGGGCCAGCAGGAGGTGAGGAGCTCGGCGAGAGAGGCCAGGGGGCTTGGTGGGAGAGCTGGCAGCAGGGGGTGCAGAAATGACCTGGTCTGGCAAAATCCCTCATCCGGGATCTGTCAGGTCCCAAGGGTGCTGGACCAGGAAGGTCCAACCTGTAGAAGATTAGAAAGGTCTTATAAAAAGTCAGTCATGGTGCAGCTTCAACCGGTGTGTCACTAGTACATTGTTACTGTAAATATGGGATTAGTTTCTTTCTAAATAATGTAAATTACATGTACATTATATTTACAGAAATATTTGTGTAATAACTGCTAATTTTTTTTCCATGACCGTTATCTCTGCTAATCCTGTTGAATAGGTTGCCTTCCTTTCTGATTGTAGACTAGTGCAAATCAGTGCTGGTGGGTGGCCCCGAGAGCTATTCAGTAAAATTTTTCCAAATTTTCAGTGACATTAAATATAAATTCAAATATAAAGGATACCAAGCATGTGATAAGCATCATTCTTGATCATATCAATACTCCATAATTAAAATCCAAGTACATGGAGTCTATCATGCTAAAGCATGGTAAAAGTGGGATAGAAAAGAAGAGATGGGAATCCAAGAAAGAGATGTTTTGGTAAATTTTAAATATTCCACTGTTCCCTTCCATCTGTTAATTCTGTTGAATCAGACATAGCAAGTTTGAGAGGTACAGTATAGGGAGAACGAATAGATAGCTTTAGTTTTATATTGGTACCATTTATATTCAAATACTCTGTTGCTTTTAAAATTAGAGGAATTATAGTCAACTGCCTTCTAAGATATGGCTATGGCTACTTGATCAGTAAGAAAAACTGTGAACTGAATAGCAGTGTTAGCCATACCTCAGGTAGAAGAGGCAAAATCAAAATCTGTGGGGCTTATTGTTTCTCCCAGCCCAATACACTGTCCGTAGACCAAACAGTAGTCTGTGAAGAATGTGTCTGTATTGTACAAGAATTTTATCCAAGTTGTGGGCAGGGATTTGCTGCTACTGCCGGGTGCTGAGGATGTCGGAATAAATAAAAATAAAGTAAAATACTCCTCAAATTAAAAGAAAAAAACCCTAAGATTAACATGACTTGAAAATCAACTTGTTTGCCTTGCTTCTATGTTAAATCACTTTTCCGTTCTGACATCTGGCTTGTGTATTTATATTGTAAGTTCTTCAGTGCAGGGGCCACCTTACTCTGTTCAGTTTCTAGCATAATATCACCTGCAGGCCTTATGGGAATTAGGGATGTAAAAGTGTAGTTGATTAGTTGACTACTCGCATTTCCTCATCCTCCCCGCTGCCTCTATATCAGAGGCAGCAAAGGGGGTGGGAGGAAGCAGGAGCTGGTTTTCCCCCTCTGCACAGTCTCCGCAGTGCCGCTTACCCCTCTCCTCCCCTGCTATCAGAGGTAGCAGCATGGGGAGGCTCGGGGAGACTACTCTGTCCGCAGCAGGTCGCAGCAGGGAGTTGGGACACTCCACGGACGGGAGCTGCTCACGCCAAGTTTGGGACCAAACCCTGCTGTGGCTCTGAAATTTAAATTGCAGAGCTGCAGTGCGGTTTGGTCCCGGCATGAGCTGGAACTGAGCTGGCTGCCTATCAACTAATCGAGTAGTTGATAGAATTTTTATTGACAACTCGATTAGTAAAATAACCTCATTTTAACATCCCTAATGGGAATACGAATATTCTCTTCCCAAATTCTAAATTTAATTTGCATAAGTACAATAAATTACTGAAATAGTATTGGAAAGATGTGCAAAGATGAGCTTTTAAAGTAGGGGAAAAAGCTGATAACTCCATAAAACATTGCATCTTTTAAAGTTCACAGCTATGCCAAAATTCTGCAGTTGATTTTAGTTTTAAATATCTATAGCAGAGAGCACTTGACTTGATTGCTGTTGCAAGTGGCAGTATGGCTGTTGTGCTTTTAAAGGCCAAAGAATATCCTGACAGGGTGGGTGTAAAGGGACACTGGGAACACTGTTTGTTCCTATCTCTATAGTAACCTACTTCCTTAGATTCTTTTCTCAATTTGAACAGTTCCTGCTATGAATGAAAAGCTTTTTAAAAGCATTTAATGATTCTGTGCATCAACAACTTGGAGCACTAAAACATATATCACTGTTGAATATGAGGATAAAACTGATCTTCATGTCAGAGTAGCAGCAGATATAGTCTTGACCCATTGCAGAATTTTGAAAACACAGAACTTGAAAATGAATCTTAATTATTCCCTTTTGGCCCAAACAGTTGCTTTAAAGGAATATTGCAGATGTTTAAGCTGTAAGACTGAACAATAATTTATGCAATTAAAAAGAAAATTCCAATCTTCTGCTTTCTGTTTTGTCTTGTATCCTCCTGGAGTTTTATTTATCTGTATTTTATTTACAGCTTAATATCATAAGCTGTAAACTGTCGGTGTCCTACAAATCTGGATAAGAGACTAATAGATGCTTTTTCCAGTTCTCTTACATGCAGGAGCGGCCCAAGGCGGGCTGCGGCAGCTGGCACCCCAGGCGGAACGCGCGATCGGTGCCCCCGCCTGCACGGCCGTCAATGGAGTGACATCATCATCGGGCACCCCGGGCGCCCCGTGATGCCATTGTCGGGTGCCCCGTTGAAGGCGGCGCCCTAGGCGACGGCCAAGTCGGCCTATAGTCACAGGCCACCCCTGTTTACATGATTCAGAGGGACATAGTGACTATTATGCCAGAATGGAATAGCGCTGTGGAATCTGTAGTCCAGCATCACCCTCTGATTATTCCTTCAGCATCTCTTTTTTGTCCTTCTTCACCTTGTGAAGGTCCCACAATCTCGTCTCCTACACCCAAGTGTTTCTCTCATTCTATTCTTGTCCCTGGGTGATTTCATTAATGTACATCATTTCAATTACTAGCTTTGTGTTAGTAGATTTAAGTCATCCACCTATCTGCTCAGTCCTGCATTTAGTTACCCTTTCCTTTTAAAGGTTCTCTAACTTTTCTTTTTTAGAAGACTCACTGATTATTTGGAGCTAACATGGCTGAAATTGAGCACCTATTCTTTCCTCCAGGGGTGGATCCGGCCTGTTGGCCACCTTGCCACTCCTCCATCCCCAGGCCAATCAAGAGCGCACGGCAGTAAAACATGGTGGCTGTTTTGAAACAGCTGGCATTTATCTCTAGGTGCTGCGTGCCTTTCGTGGGGGAAGCTTTGCACACTCCCCACCGCCAGGCCAATCAGGGCCTCGGGGCGGGGAGCATGCAAAGTCTTTCATGTCCTGTCCCTGCCCTGCCAGGGAAACGCAGTGGCTAGAGAGACGTGCCATCTGTTTGAAAACAACTGGTGTGTGTCTCTAGCCGCTGCGTGCTCTTGCAGGGGGCAAGGAGACTTCACGCACTCCCCTACCCCCAGACCCTGATTGGCCTGGGGACAGGGAAAGCATGCGAGGTCTTCTCCTGCTGGGTGCCTAGAGGGAACCACCAGCTGTTTTAAAACAGCTGGCATTTCTCTCTATGGGGTGGGGGAAGGAAGGGGAAGACTTCTCTTGTTCCCCTACCCCAGGCCAGTCAAGGTGTGTGTGTGTGTGGGGGGGGCGGGATACAAGAAGTCTCCTTTCCCTGCCCTTTCCAGGATGGCCCCGGGTCACTTTAGAAATTTCTGAAGTGACCCCCTTTTAAACATTGCCCACCCTTGTCCTAAACCTTCTGTACTCCTCCCATTCTCTGTTACTGTCAGTAACACACACAATTATCCTCTGTTCATCCCACCCCCTTGCAGGGGAATCAACTTTGACACCTGCTTCACTTTTAGTGTCTAGGCTGAAAGAATCCTCCATTTCCTCTCTACAATACAGCAAACGTCTGTCCTTTTCCTCACTCTCCTGTGTATAAATTTTGTTCTTAGCCATGTAACGTTTAACAGTATTTGATGCTGAGCTGCCTGTTTGTGGTGGAGATCTTCTTAGAGCAGGGTGGAGAACCTCACGCCTGGGGGCCGGATGTGTCCCCTGGTTTGTCTGGATCTGTCGCTCAAGGCTCCCCTCCAGCATTGGAGCCCACACTGGCATTCCAGCTGCTCTGCTGTCCCCCCCATGGGGCTGGAACACACAAAATCTACTAGCCTGGGCCCTCCTAAGCTCTGGTGTGGGAGGAGAATGTGGGGAGTGTCTCCCTCCTTCTCAGTGAGGGTGGGGTTTGTTTGGTTTTGGTTTTTTTGTTCTTTGCTTCTCACTTGTGTGCGACCCCTGACAGATTTTTGTGTGGGTCAGCATCCCCCCGACCAAAAAAAGGTTACTCACCCCTGTCTCAGAGACTAGAGAACGTGAACAGGAACGTTTTCGATCTTTTAATGAGAGGATAGATGTGCTGAACTTTTTCAGTAAGGGACTCGTACTCAGTACTGAACGCTTGTTTTTAGGAAAAACATAAACTAACCAACTCAATTTCTCTTTGGTTTGCCCAGATTTCATTTTCTCTCTCTCTTTTTTTTTTTTTTTTTTAAATAATCCAACAAGTCCTCTTTAAAAGAGAGAGAAGGAATGTAGAACAGCTGTTTCCACTGGAAAAAATTAGGGTCTCTTCTCCCGCATCCCACTTTATTTTAGACAAACTGTTTAGGTCTCCTTGATACTCAGAAGAATAAAGGCTGCAAATGTTTCCCCCTTTGTATATAATTTGAAGTGCAAGGAAAACAAGAGTTGGATTTCATGTATGGACTTAACTGTAAATACACTTCAGTTCATGAGAGCACCTGCACCGTGAACATTTTTTGCCTAGTTTTGCATTTTGGCCTAATAACATTAAAGATATTCAAAGATCATGTATATGGTACTATTCTTGGTTTTCAGAAACATGAGCAGGGTACCCAAACAAGTACCCAACTTGCCTGGGCAAACCCAGAAGAGTTTGACATAATTGGAGTGCTTGGACAATAAAATTGCTTGTTGACACTTACATGTCAAGTAGGAAGATGCTGAAATTGAAAAGCAGGCTGTGTCCATACTGCAGCAGGTAGCTACATGTGATAGTCAAAGGCTCAGGGGATTGCTGTGGCAGCGGGAAGCTGCCAAGGCTTTTACTTATTGCTATCACCTTTTCCTTCAGTGGGGAAAGGTCCCAGCAGCAACCTGTGACAGTGAAACTCTCTAGCAGCTAGGAACTGCCAGAGCCTTTCACTGTTGCAAGGAAAGGCTCTAGCAGCAGAGAGGCAGTGGGGAACTATTTATTAGCAGTGCAGATGTGGTAGGCACTGCCTGGGCGTGCAAAGAACCAGATGGTGTATATATGCACAGGATTCACCTAAGCAGTGCCTGCTGCGACTCTGCTGCTTAAATATATTAAGAGCTGGGCATGTAGGCAGCCTGGCTCCTACTACATTTAAACTGCAAAGCCATAGTGGGGGTCGGTCCTGGACCCAGTGCAAGTCGGGACTGAGTAAGCCCTGCTTAGTCCTGGCTTGCGCTGGGTCCAGGACCGCTGCGGCTCTGCATTTTAAATACAGTAAAAGCCAGCTGGGGAGCTGGGACACCAGTCCCTCTCTTCTCCTCCTCCTCCTCCCTCCACCCCCCCCTGCTGCACACAGGTGATGCTGCCAGAGCAGCCTGTGTTTGCAGCCAGCCCAGGCCACTGCAAGCAGGGGCTTCTTCACAGCCTGGGCCCACTGTGGGCAGAGGCTGCTTCATGGCAGCCTTCCCTACTTCCCCCCCCCGTCGGAGGCAGCAGCGCGGTGGAGGGGCAGGCAGCACCACAGAGACGGTGATGGGGAGAACCCGCTTTTGAGTCAGCTCTCCCCAGCACCACCTCCTGCTTCCCCTTCCTTGCTGCCTCTGATACAGAGGCCGGAGGGAGAGGGGGAGAATGTGAGTAGTTGATTCAACTGCTCACTTATATCCCTAGTGTGTAGTATTGTTGAGTTTTACCATGAGCCATCCTGGCAAGTTGCCAGTTGTTAGATTGGTATTTAACGGGTGTTCTGACCCTGTTTTCCTCTAAAGTATTAGAGGAGAGATCCATCCTCTGGAAGGATCTGTGGGACAAATCTGCGGGAGAAGTCTGAAGGTAAGAGGAGCTACAATACACAGCAATATCTTTCCACGAGGAGTAACGGTAGTTCGAATTAGAGATTCTAATTCGAACTACCTACTCCGTGCCGCGTGTAGCCGCGGGCACGGAGTTCGAACTAAGGACATTTAAAAATGGCGCCCACCTGGCAAGATGCAAATGAAGCCCGGGATATTTAAATCCCGGGCTTCATTTGCAACTTCGAATGCCTACATTAACCACCCTAGTTCGAACTAGAGTGGTAGTGTAGACATACCCTTAGAGACTAACAAAAAGACATATTATCATAAGCTTTCCTGGGTAGGAATTGAGGGGGTAGAAGGAAGATAGGCTTCTAGTGATGGAGAAGCTTGACTTTATGGCACAAGGAGTAAGAAGCTGTTTCCTAGGATTTAGGAGATTGCACATTAGCAACAAATCTCACTGTTGTAAAGGAGAGGAAGTGTGAAGGAGGAACTTCCCTAATTGAAATTAGAGAGAGCATTTTCAATGGGTTGTGTGGTTATTCAGATAGTTTGTTCAGTAAATCAGGCCTAACTGGTTAACACGAGTGAAACATTTTAACTTTTAGAAAGTCAGATGTGGTTTTGACATGCACATCTCCTTTGTCATAATACCATAATCTGTTCCAGGGGTATTGCTGTACTATTCCAAAAGTATGCATTTTCTCCTGTGTTCCTAAAGCAAACCTAATCCATGCACAGGTAGAAGTTGCAGGCCAGTGTCCCAATCTAAATTTGAGAAACTGATTGCACATCACCTATAGATTTCTGTTTCCTTTCTCAGCTGATAGTTTTTACCTGTTTCCACTATTATCTGCAGATGTGCCTGTCACCAGTTCTTTATTTTTGGGTAAGGTATAATTTTCCTTATTAAAGACACTCTCTCAGCACCATTTCTAAAGTCCTTACCTTAATTTTTACTATCTCCTGGTTGTCCAATGAAATGTGCTTCTATAACCCTCCCCGGAAAGAGTAGGAAGTTCTCTGGCTCTGTCATGTGAAAAGTAGACTGATAACATTGCTCTCCACCTCAAACATCTCCATTTGCTCTTTGTTCTTTCTAGTATTCAGTTCAAAATTGTTCTCAAAATTGTTTACTCGAACTGGCCTTTTCTCCTTTACTCTCTTCCCTCTGCTTGGCTAGCAATGACTGACCACTTTCTTCCTTCACATGCAACCTGGCCATTTTTAATTACTAGGTCTTTCCCACCTTACCAATTTTCTGTATTATTTCAAATCATAGCTGAAAACATATACAATTTCCTTTGTACTTACCCTTTAATTGTTGTTACACTATTTTAATTTTATTTCTATTTTTCCATAGTTATTTAATTCTCCAGAGTGGTTTAGAATGTAAGTTTTTATATTAAAGACACAATACAGAATAAAGCTTCAATTTCATTATTAATAATTGATTTTGGAATAGAAAACTGCACCACAATTTTTTGTTCTGAGCAATTAACTTAAAACAAACCAAAGAACAACTGAGGGATATCCTGCTGTAGGTAGTGGGCACAGTGACTTACAATGATCTATGCTATACTCTAGCAGTTATTTCTCTGAAAGTATTGAGAACCGGATAATATCAGGAACCATTCCAAGATGTCAGATTATTCAACTTAATTTGTCCTTGTGTATAAATCTACAATACTGTAGTATACAGTGATCCTGCTGTGATGAGTGACACTTATGTGCAGTGTTAGTGTATTGGTAAAATGAGGTGGCTGGGGAGACAAATGTCCATACTTTTACATAACTACCGTTTATGGTGACCTCAGTTCTTAACACAAGTGCCTGTAAATTCATGTTTTAGTTTTTAAATGTGTGTGAAATAATATCCCTATAAACAATTGGCTTTTAAAATTCTTGCTGTTTAAAAATACTGATCTTTGTCTTGGTTTCCTTGCTCCTCGCCCAGTGGCTTTTTTAGTGAGGCACACTTTAACAATGGTTTCCACAAACTCATCTGTCTTCACTGTCACATGCAAAAACTAATTCCTCCTTCCCCCAAAACCCCACCCCATGAACACAACATAGTACCCTAATACTATGCCTACTACATTGGGAAAGTCTGATGATGAAAGTGGTGTTGTCATGCAGAAGTCGCCAAAAGTGAAAACGGGTTAAACCAGCTTTTTGCTTTGTATTGTCGACATTTCATGGCCACATTGCTAGCAGTCCGTTGGACAGATAGAGTAAAGCAGTGTGGATAAGCATCCCACAGTGCCTGATGTCACCTTCAGTCACTAGGCACTGTAGGAACGTGAAACGTAATGCTTTACATTTTGGGAACACGAGAAAACATCCCGTCAGCCACCTCTTTGCTTCCTGGCACTCCCTGGGCTTCTGGCTTACTTTAATGCCACTTGAATGACAGTCCTTGCTGCAAACCCCAGCATCTGCCATGAGAAGTCATGGATCCCACAATTCTCTCCCATGTTGTGATCAATGTGATTAAGATGTTGCACCTTGTGGTACAGCAACTTCTGGATTTGATATTTGACATCTATCTGGATGAGGACGAGAAGGACACTGACGAATTGGCATCGCATAGGGCTATCACAAGTCACCTATGCACAATAGACTGTTGCTTTTGAGCTAGGAAAACCAGCACTGAGTAGTGGGATCGCATTGTCGTGCAGGTGTGGGATGACGACAGTGGGTACAGAACTTTCAGATGCATAAAGCAACCTTCCTGGAGCTGTGTAATAGTCTGGCTCCTGAACTGCGGCACAAGGACACCCAAATGAGAGCTGCTACTCTTGGTACAGAAGCATGTTGCCATTGCTTTGTGGAAACTGGCAACTCCCAATCCGCAATCTATGACCCAGATTTTACTGGCATCTGTATAACAAATGAGGTCGGGGGGGGAGGGCGGAAGGAGCACAGATTTGCTAAGAGGGTGCAGGGTCATGCAGAGAAGAGGCAGGGAGCACACCAGGTCTCTGCAGCTCAGTGCTCACCAGGCGGGGAGGGAAGGGGATAATGCTGGCACTTGACCCCTTCTGTAGGGAGGTTTAAGATGCATCTTCCTGCCCTGGTGTTCCCCCACCTGCTTGATAGGGGGTAGAGCCGTGCACAGATCTCTGCTCTGCTACCCGCAGGTATTAAACAGATATTCACAAATATGCAGGGTTCTAATCATGAGCTTTTACAAGCTAGTCTTCACCTCTTCACCCCCCTCTGCCTAGCAGTGGTAAGGTACTGCTGTGGCTGTAGCCTGTTTCCTTCCCAAGGACATCCAGAGTGTACTGGAGTCAGCAGGGGTTTTCACTAGGGGTACGTCTAGACTACAAGCTTCTTTCAAAAGAAGCTTTTTTGGAAGAGCTCTTTCGAAAAAGCTTCTTTCGAAAGAGAGCATCCACATCTCAAAACAGGATCGAAAAAGCCATCTGCTTTTTTGAAAGAGAGCATCCAGATTGCATGGACACTCTCTCAAAAGAAAACCCTGATTGCTATTCATAGAATGGCCACCAGGGCACCGGTGATTTTTTCGATTGCCTCTTCTTTCGAAAAATGTCCCTGTTCTGCGTCCACATATGCCTTTTTTCGAAAGAACTCTTTCAAAAAAGGCGTTCTTCCTTGTAATTGGAGGTTTTCCAATGTCAAAAACCCGCCTGCGTTCTTTTGATTTAATTTCGAAAGAATGCGATTGCAGTGTGGACGCAGGTGATGTTTTTTCCCCTAAACAAAGGGCAGTTTTTTCAAAAAAACAATGTAGTCTAGACATATCCTAGGGCATTGCTGACAACCTTGCTGTATTAATTTAGATGGAATATGTGAGCCAATGGTGTTAACCTAACCCAGTCAATGTCCAACATTAAACAGTGTTTCAGCCCAGGGTTAACTATACAGAGATGTCAGCCTGCTGGGTACTATGGCACAAACACTCTTACCAATCCTTTTATTAAAGTTAAAGAAAAGAAGGAAAAGCAGTGTTTCAAATGTCAGGTATAAAGTATGGCTTTTATTTTAATAGCTTTTCTTGTTCTTTTTCCCTTTAGCTGGAGAGTGTTTTTAGAAGGAAACAGTCCCTTTGACAATTTTAGACGGTATCAAAGATGGTAATACTTCCTCTTTGTGGAAAAGGAAAGTTATTTGAGATAGGCTTGAGCTGTTATTGAAGCTGCTATTGAAATGTGATCCCATTTCACCTCAGCTGATGTTTTGGATTGAGCTGGCTCTGGTGAGGCAGTAGTAGTCAGTAGGCCAAAGCTGGACTGCCATATGCTTTTGAATAGACACTGAAATCTCTTTATTTGCTTATCATTTTTAAATGTATTTTCTTTGCGTTTTGGACCTTGACTATAACTTGACCAAAAAATGTGAACATTGACAAAAAATAAACAACCTTTGTGATAGGGGTTCCCATGCCATCTGGGTACCTCTCTCTGTCCCAGTCTGGTTAGAGCTTCTTTCAGGCTCACAGGGAATGTAGGCCTGGGCTCCCAGGAAACTTGTTTTGGTGACAGCCTATAAAGCTTGTTTTGGTAGCCTTTGTCTGGTCTTATTTCTTGCTCTTTCCCCAGAGTCTTTCTTTAAGAACCCATAAAGAGAGCAGTGGCTGAATAAGGGGAATAACCCATTCCCCTTATTTCAACCTAATAACCAACATAGCAATTTTGGCTCATTAATTTCATGTTCTACATCTTCTTTTTTTTACGAAGCGTGATTTTAACATAGACCTTGAATCATATTAACTTAGCACTTTTTGACTAATTTAGTCTGTCTCCCTTTCACACATTTTCCCACCAGAATTTGTATTATTGTAACACTTTATGAATTTTTAAATACCTTTTCCAATTGAGCTTATTAGGGTAAACTTATAGTCCCAATTATCATAACAGCTTTCATCTTACTTTTCCTGGCTTGCATGCATCTGGTAAATATTTTTTGTACTTGTACTTACTTACTAGTGACTTTGAACTATTAAACTAAGTGACTGTTGTACATATAAATTAGCAAATATACTGATACTCAACCTCCTATTTTTATCAGTTTTATGTGATTATTAATATTGACATTTTGGGATTTTCCCAAAGGGTTCCTGTACATCTTGGCAAATTGTAGGGTTACAATGTACTGTTTGTGTGTGTGGAATATAACCATTCTCATGATCATACATCACACACAAAAAAACCCCCAAAACAACCACAGAGTGAAGGATGAATTGTATGTTAACGACTAGATTTAATGAGGCAGAACTTGACCTTTTGTTGTCTAATCAAAAGTCTGAGGGATGGGAGAAAGCTAATTGTTAGTTTCATTTAACTGATATAGTAGGATTCAAGATGGATGAGTAATTGCTAATTTATAAAGCACTAACACACTTGCAAACCATATTATCTAGGCATGCCTTCAGACAGGTGAATGTCCATGGAATGTAAAAGCATGAGACACAACTTGTTTGGGATGTTTGAGGTGACTAGCTGTTAATCAAGTGGAGTAGATTAACCACACTGTTAAATTTGAGTGTTCACCTCACAAGTTCAACACTGTTTTCCAAGGGTTTATTACATTCCAATTCAAAATTGACAATGTTGGATTCCTTATGTAGGTTGACTACTTTAGAGGCTTACCTAAATTATGCCATTTGTACAGAGCAGATGCAAAAAAGCATCTACTTCGTTTCCCTGTTAAGAAATGAGCTTGTTTGCTGTTAGAATTTAACCAAACATTCTTTCTCTTCCTCAGTTTATCAGAGAAGACATGAAATATAAAGATGCTTCCAATAAACACAATCATCTGCACAGGGAAGACAAACATATCACCATTGAGGATCTGTGGAAATGCTGGAAAACCTCTGAAGGTAAGGGTCAGGAAATAATGTTTTGAGATCCAGGTCATGGTTTTTTGGGTGGCCCAGCACTAAATCCAAGCTTTCTTGAAGTAAAAGTGATATTGAGATAAATGTGATACAACCATTGTCATTAAATGACATACAGTACTGGAAGGATGACCTGTTTTGAACACCTGTGGCACCTCTCGTTTACAGGTTAACCTATAAGCATAATTTTAAAAAGTTCATTAAATTCTTTGCTAGTTCTGGACATGCTCAAGCAGTTCTGTGTAAATGGAATTGTGTTATACTGCAAAATTAAATGGTACATAGTTTTTTGAAACTGTTCACTTAACAGTTGACATTGTTGCATTGTAATTGATAAAACTTTGGAATTGAGTATTACAGCAGTCACATAAGCACTATGTATACAATGTATTAAAATCGGGAACACCATTTTATTCTGATTTTTTTTTTTTAATGAAAAACATATTTAGTTTGTAGTGTAAAGGACTAGATTTCTTAAATACTGTGATTAGTTTCTCTATATTGATAGGTATAGCATATTGGAATAGTAGCTGCTCCATTTTGCCTAGCTTTGGGTAAAAAGTTCAAACTGCTACTCTGATCTCAATACCCATAAGTAGGGCCATTTTAGTCAATTTCATGGTTATAGGATTTTAAAAATTGTATATTTCATTATTTCAGCTATTTAAATCTGAAATTTCATGGTGTTGTAATTATAGAGGTCCTGACTGGGGGAAAAAAAAAAAAAGAGCTATGGGTTGGTCACAAGGTTGTTTTAGTGGGGGGTTGTGATAACTGAAGAGCAGTAAAGGCAGAGCTGCTACTAGCAACAGCTCAGAAGGATGTCATAGTTTGGTATTGCCACCTTTTATTTCTGTGCTGCTGCTGGCTGGGCAGTGCCTCCAGAGCTGGGCACCTGGCCAACAGCTACCATTCCCCGGCCACCCAGTTCTAAAGGCAGCACAGAAGTAAGGGCGATAATACCATGACCCCCCTGAAATAACCTTGTGACTCCCTTTTGGAACAAGACACCGCCCCCTGCATTTGAGAAACACTGGTTTCCTCAGGTATCTGTGGTATAGGGTATAAGCACGCAAAAGACCAGGTTTTATGAGAGTGGGTGTCAAGATTTCAGTCTGTGATGCATTTTTCATGGCTGCGAATTTGGTACAGCCCTACCCGTAAGCACTGAAGGACTCTCGTATCTGAGCATTAAGGTATTTGTAATTTTTAATGACTAGTGATATTTATATACCATTGAAGATATTTGTGTCAATATGTGTGACTAAAAATAAACTGAATGGAAGCAGGATATTAGAAAATTTAGATCAAGCTACCAGAATAAAAAGTAAAACAATGTCACCCCTCTTCCGCCAGAAGGAGTTGGAATGTTAATGGTGAATTCAGAAAAGCATTTGAAAACAATTGTCAAATCAACAACAAAGTTATGGCAACATCAATCATTATTAATAGGTTAATAAGGCTATAGTATTGAAAAGAAATCTTTTTTGTTCATAACAAACCAGAGATGTGAGCAAAACTAGAAATATGTGCAGCGAGCTCTCACTGTTATTTCAATATGTGCATCAGTGGGTTAAAAGTGCTCCCATGGTATTGCTATTTTGTCTCCTCTGTGCACCAAGACAGCCCTGCCAGGGGAAATGAGGAAGAAGCACTTAAAAATGAGGTACCCAGACAACCTTCACTGTAGCCTACACACTTTAATGGATGCCATATGGTAATAGTATGCTTTCAGTTAAGGCACTTCATTCTTTCTGGTACCAGATTAGATTCAGCTGACTTTTTAAAAGACCTATTGGGGTTTTTTTCCTTGCCTTTTTATCCCCTTTTAGTTTGGTGCTACTGCAGGGTAAAGTTAATGTTGTTTGGGTATCTTGTCAATTTCTAAACCCTAATATGTTTGATTCTTCTAAGTGTAACCCTAACTCTGAATTCTTGAGTTTGTAATTTTTTTTAATTGTAACCCCTTTAATTACTGATATATACTCTCAAAGTTTGCTCCATTTTAACATAGTTTTTAGTCTTGAATTATAGATATAAACTTAAATAATCAACAAAAAAACTTGAAGCAAGTTTAGGGTTCTAAATTTCTCAGGCAGCTGTCACGAGGATGTGATGCAGTAGGGTCTTCTGCTTGAATCCATGAATTAAGGCAAAACATGGAACTTCAGTAGCTTTTATCTTAAACTTTTGCATCCTAAAGTATAGTTGAAGTTACTTATTAGTAGATGTTACATTTGTGAACCTATCAAACACCACAGTTAGTTTTTCCCTCTTGGAGAGGTATTAGGGAAGCTACATAGGATAGTAGGAATTCTAGTTGTCTTTGAAATTTGGCTTGACAAAGAACACAAATAATTTGGGACAGAAATAACCAAAGGTCCCTAGTGCAAAGAATGGTGTCAATAATGTCAACTTCCAGGAGCTTGTTGAAAGGTATTTGTGTATGAGGGTCACAAGCTGTAGATAATACTTAACAATTTCCTCTTAAGCTTACAGAGATACATCACATCATAACTAATTGAAGGAATAAAGTTGTGATCATTTCCCCTCTCCCCGCAAAGGGCTATACACAAATATGCCCTTTCCTAGGCATGTATTTACTACTTTCAAGGTGTGTCCTGACTGAGAAGATTACTGTAATGAGATACATAAACCCTTGTATAGAAAGCAAAGTACTCACAGTTTATAGAGTATTAAGAACAGCTTTGCTGTGTTGTGCTGTCTCTCGTTAAATGCTGCTCTTTAGGTAAATGGGTGAGGTCCTTTTATTGGACCAAACTCTGTTGGTGAGAGAGACAAGCTTCTGAGTTTACGCAGAAGGTCTGGCTTCTTTAAAACTGAGGTTTTCTAATAATCTGGCAGTCTATGCAGAAGATGTATGTGAAGAACTGCATGAATTGTAAAAATGTGACACTTTTTTCTTTGGAGGGGGAGGGAGTAGAATAGGTACAGCAAACTCCTATGACGGATGTTGTGAACACATGGAATTTTCAGAGACTCTTGTATCAATTTTATACATGGTTTTTTATGCACTTTCTTGTGGGCTGGTGGGCTGGACTTTGGGTAAGGTTTCCTGCAGGAAGTAATGTTAGAGGGGTAATTACTGCAAATCCCTGGGCAGCTATAAGTCTGGAGAAGTCTCTCCCCCCTGAGGGGACCTGATTCAAGAGACCTGGCAAACAATGAATTGTTAACTTCTCTTCCCAAGAACTGACAAATTGTCTGAGACAGATCCTGTGCAAAGGCTTCAAATACTCAAACTTGCCAGGGTCTTTGGAATATGGACAACAGTTGGTAAGCCAGACACATGTATTGGCTGCTTATGGCTTTCTAGTAGGGTTGCCAGATGGTCTCCCAAAAACTGCCAGGTGGTCGAGCAAAAAAAAAAAAAAACCACGGGCTAATAAGCGCCGCCCCCCCTGTTCTGGAGCACCCAGAGCAGCAGTCGCAACCCTGCCTCCCAACTGGGACTTGCAGCCACTCCCCCCGCCAGGCTTCTGCGCAATCACAGGCTCCTGATCGTGGCCCCGCCTTTCAGCCACTCCCCCCGCCTATGCCAGGCTTCTGTCCAGTACGCAGCCGGAAAAATCAGAGAATACCGGACATTGCACATGTCCAGTATTTTCTGATTTTTTTTTTACTGACAGAGCAAATACCGGACTGTCCGGTAGAATACCGGACACCTGGCAACCCTACTTTCTAGTTATATTAGCTCTGTAATGTTCTGAATAATACTTTGCTTTATGGAAGCTGGCTGGTCAATGTTAACCTTGTATGTACCACTGAGAAAATGTGACTGCAGATGCTGAACCAAGGTCAGATCTTCTGAGTTAATTTCAGTGAAACCCAAGAGTCTGTAGTCTAAGGACCTATTCAGGAGGGAGAGGATGGTGGGACAACATGCAGAGAGAGCTAACTGCTACAGGCAGTGGGGTTCCCTCAAGAAGGCCACAGAGGGAGTTGAGGTACATTATTTTGAGAACTGTAGCCCCTTATTCCCCAAACACCTGCCTACCCTGGCTAATAATCATTGATGGACCTATACTTCGTGAAGTTATCCAGTTCTTCTTTGAAACCTGTTACAGTCTTGGCCTTCATAACATCCTCTAGCAGTGTTCCACAGGTTGATTGTGCCTTGTATGAAAAATGCTTCCTTGTGTTTTAAACCTGCTGCTTATTAATTTTCTTTCAATGAGCTTGATTTTTTTGTGTTATGGGAAGAAGTAAACACTTCCTTATTTACTTTCTCCTTGCCAGTCATGATTTTATAGTCCTCTCTCATATCCCCCCAGATGAATTTTTCAGTTTGGAAAAAAGCTATTTTATTAATCTCTCCTCCGATAGAAGACATTCCAGACTCCTTTTTTTGCCCTTTCTGCACCTTTTCCAATTTCAATATATCTCTTTTGAGATGGAGCAACCACATCTGCATGCTTTATTCAAAATGTGGGCATATCTTGGATTTATATAGAGGCAATATGAGATCTCTATCTTGCTATCTGTTCCTTGTTCCCTTTCCTTTTTGCTGGAGAGTTTTTAGAATGAAAACACCTCCCTCTCCTTTTTGGTAGTCTCTAAGGTGGTATCAAACGGTTCTGGTTCATTGATTTCCACATCCACATCTGATTTTGCCAAGCATGATTTTAACATAGTCTTGGTTCATTAATTTCTGGTTCCACATCTAATTTTACCAACCATGATTTTAATATGTCCTTGAACTTATCAGGAGGCCTCTTTATTTAAACTAATTCACATTTTCTGTCTCCATTTCATACCTTTTCCTATCAACATTTTTTATAGGTTTTTGTGTCATTTTATGAACTCATACTCTTTACAGTTGATCACACAGAGTAAATGGATAGGCCCAATTATCAGAATACCCATATTTCTGTCCATTAAAAAAGATTGATTCTACCCCATCAATTTTAAAAATTCACAGGCTGTTTTTCAGGGAACACACTTTCAATTCCCCAGTTGTCTCCCTCAAGCACTACAGGACATATGCCTGGGCTGGATGCAGCCGTGGTAAGCTCTCTGGCTATCTTGTGCTATGCAACAAATATAGACTATTTTCTATTACGTTAAAGGAGTTCTGGTTGAGGCTGTCTGCCTTTCTGTGTGATCACCACCTTCTTCCTTGGACATCTTCATCCAAAACAGTACCCTATCACATGTGTAAAGATAGTCTGGGATCCTGCCTATCTGCTGCTTCTGTTGTTTTATCCTGTATTTGATGCTATGTTCTATCTGGGTATGGGTAGGATTGTATACTTTCAGTTTTTCTTGAAATATTAAGTACTCCAGTGTATTAACCACTAAATTTCTGTTGCATGCAAAATATATTATTCTACCGTATTCTTGTTCTCAAACATCAGGCAGGATTCCTACAGATCCTGCATAGTATTCCTCTATTGCATAGAATTTCCCAGTAGTGTCATGTCTGGGTACCTTCAACCATAGTTAACAACGAACTTCTTTCAACCTTTGCAGTATGAACAAGCTAACAGATATTTTTGGGAGTTCTTTAAAAAAAAAATAAAATGTGTCCAGAGGGATATGAATGGGAGGTTAAATAGAAGGGAGATTTGTGCCTCCCTTTTTTTTACAGGGTCTTACACCATGCTTATCGCTGTAGTATCTGAGCACTTCCAGTGAATTAAGCAAATGTCTCATATTTGTTCTCTCATCCTCTTCACTTGAATATAAGTGTTTATAGGAGGGTATGTTGTTCTTCTAGTGCATTTTAAATACACATGTTGCTGTCCATTTGTTAGTGAACACAAGGTCAAAAGAAATGTTCTTTGAAAGTGAAAGTCCTTTGTCATATTTCTTAGTTTCTAGGGATCCTTATTTTCCACTGGACTTACTTTCACAGTCGCAAATCAGTCCCAAGTAAGTTGAATTCCTTTGTGGCAGAGGAGCAAAGTTGTCAACCATGGTTTTCATCTCAGACAATGTTAAATATCCAAGGCCCAGACAATGACGAGCCTTGAAGATAAAGATGGAGACCTTGAATTTCATTTGATATCTATGGGAAGTCTGTGTAAAGAGAGAGAGGATGACAGGTCTGATGTGGTCATGTAGCCAACATTGGTGAGTAGCGATGTGAATGCTTACCCTGTAAGCATCACCCTTAAAGGTTTTGTGCCAACAAGGAATACAATGGTAGCCGACATAGGTGAGTAGCGATGTGAATGGCCAGGTGTGGGTATGTATTTCAACCAGAGGAGATCATACAATGGTGACAAACTTCTCAAAGCTTTCTTCTGCCCACCATCATTATTTCTTACTCTGATTTAGCTTCAGCACCTGTTTATCCATGAGCTGATGTCATGCCGGCCTTGGGACATCTTAATGGTGGTGGTGTGGTTGTATGTGGTCAAGGATAAGCAGAGCTGTGTGTCATCTGCATATGCTGACACTTGAATTTGTGTCTAATCAGTTCACCATGTGCATGTAGATGCTGAATAGGATTGGTGGAAAAAAACCTATCCTTGTGGGACTCTAAGAGTAAAGGGGCTTGAGTTAAAGGTACAGTTTCCCATCACTGAGAATTAGGGATGTAAGAGACTAGTCCACTATTGATAAGAAGAAGCTTATCTGATAGTCGACTAGTGATGTGACTAGTTGCCGCCTTCTCTCCTCCCTCCCCCCTTCCCCCGCTGCTCCTATCAGAGAGATGCAGCAAGAAGGGGGAGCAGGAGCTGGTACTGGGGGACAGGGGAGGTAGAGACACAGTGGAAAACGGTGCGAGCAGGGACTGAAGCAGTCTCCACTTGTGCTGCTTCTGCTGTGATTCTCCCCCACTAGCCCCGTGTTCCCTGTGGTGCCTCGGCCTTTGACATGTACAAGAGCCCCAAAGGGGCTCTTGTACATTTCAAAAGGAAGCCCCATGCTCCCTGTAGGGCTTCTGCTTTTGAAGTGTAGCAAGAGTTTGGCAGGGCTCTTGCTACAGTTGAAACACAGGGGAACCCTTACAGATTAATCGAATAGACGATGGAAATCCCATCGACTATTCAATTAGTGAATCTAAATTTAACATCCCTACTGAGAATTGGATGTGCCCTGCAGGGGGAGGGCTGTTTTAGCACTTTACCCTGGACTTTTTGACATTTCTGTCAGCTGAATGCTGCAGGAGGTCCCAGAAGATCAAAATGAATATTGCCTTCTGTTGATTGGAAGGAGATGATCAATCAGTGACACTGAAGTGGTTTCAATTCCATAGCGTGGTTTGAGTCCATATAGTTACAAGTATAGAACATTCACGTCAATTAGATGAGTTTGTAATTGGCCTTTAGCTGACTTCTCTATGAACTGGCTCAGGAATTTGGAATTTGATATCGGCCAATAGCAGGCTTGAACTGATTTGTCTGTTGAGTTCTTAATGCAGCACAGGTGGTGGTGGTGGTGGTGGTTCTTTTGTCAGGCCATAGGTTCCGGTTTGGGGCAATTGCTGTGTGGATAAGTCTTCCCCCTCTTTGTCTGCTTCCTTTTTCCTAGTTGAATCAAGTTGCTGTTGTGTGAGGTCATTGTCATGGAAGAAGAGAAGATCTCTTAGGGTAGCTAGCTCCATTACTAAGCAAGTCTCTGAAAGTCACCATAGCAGCCTTGAACGAGATATTGTTTAATGGGGAGCTGAGTGCAGTGAGTAATGAATCGGGGTGTTATGTTCCTAATCTGTGCTCGTGAGCAGCCAACCTCCTGCATTCTGTAATAGTTGTAGTTCCGTCAGGGCATTGGACTTCATTTCTAACTAGGAGAATTGCAGCAATTCTGATCTACTCTCATTTGATTTCTTCTTTCCTTTCTTGATATACAAAGGCTATTTCAAGTCTTCAGGTACAGTAGGAGTTGTTTTAGGAGGATAAAGAGGAGGGTTAGTTACATTTAATGATTTGTGATAAGCTGCCTTGCTTTGGACTGGCATTGGACAACAAATGTTCTTGCAGCAACTGGGAATAAATGCCATACATGAGAGATGATATGGTTGCATTTCACATTCTTGATCGTTGGCAGTCTTGGGTTTTAAATTTCAAGACAGTGGAAATGTGCACAAGCCAAACATTGCTAAGGATGCATTACATGACACTGAATTCCACTCCAAACAGAACTAATACAGTATTTCAAACTTCATTCCCGGGAAGAGGAAACAGAACCATCTTTTGTAACATTAAGCCATTGAATATATGAAATATCAGGGTCATTTAAGTAAATTGTTACTCCATCAGCTCCCTTTTGCATCATTTTCTTTTTTCTTGATATTAGAACCAAGCAAAAACATGCTCTGTAAATTCCATTCAGTGTTCATAGCTTATATCAGATGAAGTTCATATTTGTTTGGTACTCTGCGCAGAGTTTTGGGGGGGACAGATGAGTGGGCAGATTTTTTTACTGCGTCACATGGTTCTGCTGTCATTCTCTTCTTACCACATACCGAAACCAACTGGTTTAGATCTTGCACCAGAAGAAAGGAAGGAAGAGAGGGCAAACTTCAGGAACCCCTGAACTCCATGAACAAATAGCTAATGTGACTATAAGAGACTTCTTACAGGCTATACAAGGTTTATCTATAGTAGATAGACTATATAGGAGAACAGTGTGAGTACGAGAAATTACATTGAATCCCTAGGCTTGGAATAGGGAACAAACAACTTCAGCTTCTGTGGTATGGTAACTGTAAATGCTGACGTTTATAATAGCAGCCACTGTAGCATTATAGTAGGTGATGCAGGCTGAGAGAAATTTCAGCCAGCATTCACTGTTTGGTTTTCAGTACAGAATGGGGTAAGCCATGTCTATGTCACTACTTTCACCCTTCATGGTTCATCGGGGTGGGTAATAATTTTTGATAAGGGGTCACTCCAAGATTTTGGTTAGTGGTCAAGAGCTACACTTTTCTGTGGAGGGGATGTGGGGTCTGGGATGGAGGGTGGGTGAAGCAGGGAGCTCAGGGTAGGGTATTGAAGTACAGGAGAGACTTTGAAGAGGGAGTTTTGGTGAAGGAGGGGGTTGTGAACTGGGGCAGTGGATTGGGGTGCATGGTCTGGGGGGGGTATGTGTGCAGGAGATGATTCTGGTCTGAGGGAGGGATGGTGCAGGGTTTGGGGGAGAGCTGTAACCTGGAGAGGAAGGTGTAGAGTGTTTGGGTGATGACCTGGAGCAGGGGATTGGGATGCCGGATGTGGGAGGGGGTATGTGTGCAGGAGAAGATTCTGGCCTGTGGAAGGGGTATAGCGGGGGGTGCAGGGTCTGGGAGGGAGTTGGGTGCAGGATAAGATGGAGTTCCAGAGGCTGGCTCTGTCTGGGAGGTGCTCACCTAAGCAGCATACTCATGCAGGCTTCCCTGCCTGGAAACAGCTCCCGACTGGCTATTCCATGTGTCACTCTGCACTGCAGGGAGGGGAGGCTTTGTACACTATCCAGTAAAATCTTTCAGCTCATATTGGCTGGAAACCAGCCAATTGGAGCTGAGAGATTTTTTTGGGGGACAGAGGCAACATGCTCCTTTGAGCAGTGCTGCTCTATACCGCGGGGGGCAGGCCATGGATTAAAGCTGGCCTGCTAGAGTGCAGTTGGCCCTCTCTGCTTGCTGAAAACTGTAATTTACAGGAAGAGTTTAGAGTGCAGAATGAAGTGCAAGAATGCTCTTATGTACTGAGCAGAATGTTGACTTGTGTTTCACTGATAGTGTCACTAGGGCAATAAAGCCTTTTCTTTCATTAATACAGTAGGGGCATGTTAATTGCGTACCTGAAGTCGAAATAGTTAAGTCAGCTTTTGGTGCTTTCTGCACAGCAGAAACCCGACGAACACACTTCCTTAGACTTGCCTTACCTCTTGTGCAATGAGGGTTACAGGAGTCGGGGTAAGAAGTCCTCCAGCTTATCATTATTTCAGAATAAAGGCTTGCTGTATAGACGTGCACTTTTTTAAAATAACATCAGTATTTCAAAATAATGTTGCTGTGTAGACATGCCCTAGAAGATTTACCCTGCATTGCTCAGTTTCTTAACTCAAATAAGTTTTTTATTCTTTATTTAAAACATTGTTCTGGGGTTAAGATGAGGAGTTCAATATGCAGGCTTCCCTAGGAAAAGAGAACAATCCCAGGCTTCTCACCACAGCAGTTCGGGGCCAGGTGAGAAATACCTGTCTCTGGTCACCGCAGCTCCAGTGGACTCTCTGAAATGTATAGTAGACAGCTGTCCTTTTCTCTACCGCCATGTCCACTGCTGGCTCAGTGGGGTTATAGCTGTCTTGGTCCACATCTCTGGCCCCTTGCTAACACACTTTTAGCCCCTGTGGCCATTCTATAGTATAACCGGGCCTCCTGCCAGATCCCTCCCTTTCCCTTTTATGAGAAACAATCTAATTCCAGGTACATCCTGTTGTCCTGCCACAACCACACTATGATGCCACTTAGGAAGGAACAATCAGTTTCACACATACAGAATGGGAAGTGGCTGTCTAGGAAGGAGTACTACTGAAAGAGATTTAGGGGTCACAGTGGATGACAAATTAAACATAGGTCAACAGTCTGACACTGTTACAGAAAAGAAAACATTATTCTAGGATGCATTAATAGGAGTGTTTATGAGCAAGACACAAGAAGTCACTCTTCTGCTTACTCTGTGCTGATTAGTCCTCAATTGGAGTATTGTGTCCAGTTCTGGACACCACAATTCAAGAAAGATGTGGAGAAATTGGAGAAGGTCCAGAGAAGAGCAACAAAAATGATTAAAGGTCTACAAAACATGACCTATGAGGGAAGACTGAAAGAACTGGGCCTGTTTAGTTTAGAAAAGAGAAGACTGAGATGGGGATATGATAGCAGTTTTCAAGCATCTAAAAGTGTGTTAGGAGGAGGGAGAAAAATTGTTGTTCTTGGCCTCTGAGTATAGGACAAAAAGCAATGGGTCAAATTGCACCAAGGGAGGTTTAGGTTGGACATCAGGAAAAACTTCCTGTCTATCAGGGTGGTTAAACATTGGAGTAAATTGCCTATGGAGGTTGTGGAATCACCATCACTGGAGATATTTAAGAGCAGGTTAG
This sequence comes from Pelochelys cantorii, assembly GCA_032595735.1. Classification (NCBI taxonomy): domain Eukaryota; kingdom Metazoa; phylum Chordata; order Testudines; family Trionychidae; genus Pelochelys; species Pelochelys cantorii. The sequence continues at coordinate 35,789,297 of CM064331.1, forward strand.
ACAGACACTTGTCAGAGTTGGTCTAGACAGTGCTTGGTCCTGCCCTGAGGGCAGGGGACTGGACTCGATTACCTCTCGAGGTCCCTTCAAGTTCTAGTGTTCTGTGATTCTATGACCTTGCTTTAAGTTACGATAAGAAGAAGCTGTGTACCAAATCTGGTGGGCCTAGCTCTTGTTAGGAGTTCTTGAAAAAACGGACTCCCCGTTGACACAAATGCATGTTTCTGAGATGTATCGTAGGATGCTCTTTATCCAAGCATGTTCCGATATGAACCTGATCTCGTGTGTGGACCACACTCCATATGTTGTCTTTGCAGGCATAGCTGGAGGCTCTGCAAGTAAAGTGGTGTTGCCCCAACTGGAAAGTCTGTTCTTTAAAGCCTGAATTTGGAATTTTACTGAAGCAGGATTAGTTGTCATGAGTGTCAAACAGGTAATCCCTATAAAGTCTCCAACAGATTCCACAGAAAATTAATTTTGTGGTAAACAGAGCCCTCAGGGTTTTACTGATTAATAAGCTCCTGTTGTGCAACTTACTTTGTGACTTGCCTTAAGTTGCTTGGCATGATGGATAACTCTAACCTGATTTGATTTTTGCTGCAGTCCGTTTTGTCAGACCTGCATCAGAATTCAAAAGGTTGTGAAAGGAATTATCCAGGTCATCCAAGGAATGTAAACTCCATGAACCCCTAATAAATAGCTAATATGACAATAGGGCAGACTTCTAGGCTGAACAAGGTTTATCTATAATAGACTATATAGAAAAATATTTTTTTCTCTTTACCAAAGGGAATTTTTTTTCTCTTTACCAAACTTTGTCTTCAAAGTTACCCAATGTGGTACACAAAATTACCATTTTCTACGGCTTTACTTAGAGAATGTTTTTATTTCATAAGCTTAAAGAAACGATGATTGAGAGGCCTGCTAACATCTTTTAAGGGTTTAAAAGCTGTGCTAAGTGCTAACTTCTCTAAATAATTTTAAAAATAAAAACCAATCTTTTCCCTTACCTAGACAAGACCTATGAATGCCTGGAGGGTTGAGAAGCTAGCAACCTTTTCTTGCAAGTCGTCTTCATCCTGGATAAGGACAATGACCATTTCCTTTTCTGTAAAAAGCAAGAAAACAGTAATCCAAGCCAGCATGCTTGACTTTTCTTTTAATTTCAGTTTTTGCTTTTTCACTATATTCATTCTTTTTCTAAAATCTGAGTTGTCTGATTACATATCAGTTTATGCTGTCTAAATGTTTTATTCTCCTTTTATTTCCTGTTTTGTTCAGATTTGTACATTCTTTATGCCCCTTTTTTGGTTCCTAGTTTTCAATTTGGAAGTTAGTCTTAACTTTTCAATTTAAATGTGAAAAAATATTTAAATTAGCTTCATAATTTTGAAAACGTCTGGCCATTCATAAGAAAATGATACTGCCAGATGGATAAGCTAATTCTTTAAACTTTCTTCTGTCTAAATTGTTCAAACATAGCATCTTTATTGCTGCACCCTCTCCAGCTAGTATTTTTCTAACCTGTATGCTGTTTCATAGATCATTCTCTAGCAAGTGCCTTTTGGTACCAAGGTAATTTTTCCCCTCTCTATAAATTGGTTTTCTCTTGATCATGTTCTGCAGTATGGACTGACTTGTTTTCTGTTTGTTATGACAAGTAGGCAAAAAGCTGTTGAAAGTTTTCCTTCCTAGTAAGAGCAGCTGCTTTAGGTCTCAGTAGGGAATATTGTAGTGTTCTTCCCTTTAGCTAACTTAAAATTATTTATGAACTGTAACTGGAGAACTTGTGGAACACTGGCAATCATGTACCAAAAAGTTTTAAAAACTGCAGTGAGATTCAGGCTTTCAGATGGTTTTACATAAACAACAGTTTATAGGCAGGGACTGCAATGTGCAGGTTTGTGAACTTTCTCTGATTTGCATGTTTCGATAATATGTAGCAACACCCAATGCAGTGGAATGGAAAGGTTTAAAAAAGTGGATTGCTATGCTTGGGACCTAGCATTCAAAGCGGTGTCTGCCAAGCCAGATAGTGTAATCTGTTGTGTATATATAGAATGTATATAGTAACTTCTATATGGCAGCCCTGCCGATCTTTACTGAAGTACTAACACTTGAAGACCCAGATGTTAGCATTCCTGGTTTAATGACAAGGGGCTATAGAGTCAGGGTTTTTTTTCCCCCAGTAAAGCACCCCTCAACAAAAGTTGCTTTCCTTCTCTTGGATCAACAACATTTTTTCTTATCTGCACACCTAAATCAAGCTCTAGGCCTTGAAAAAATAAGTGGCACTTACTACTGATGATTTTGGAGGGAGAAGAGCTAGTAGAACTGGAAGGAGTCTTGTGAAGTCATCAAGTCTAGTCCCCTGCACTCATGGTAGGACCTAGCACTGTCTAGACAAGGGGTGGGCAATAAAATGGCAGTGGTTCATCAGGGTTAGACCCTAGCGGGCCGTTGCCACTATATTATCTGCACCTCCACAGGTATGGGCAATTGCAGCTCCCAGTGGCTGGGGACAGTGATCTGCAGCCAATAGGACCTGTGATGCCCAGTCCCTGCAGAGGTGTAGGTGAATACGATGGTGTGGGGGCCCCATAGGGGCTAATCCTGGCACACTGTATCCAGCCCAAGGGCTGGTATTTGCCCGCTCCTGATCTAGACCATCCCTGACATGTGTTTTCTAACCTGCTCTTAATCGCCAGTGATGGAGATTCCACAACATGTCTAGTCAATTTATTCCAGGGTTTTTAACCACCTTGACAGTTACGACGTTTTTCTTAATGTTCAACTTAAACCTCCCATACTTCAGTTTAAGCCCATTGCTTCCTGTCCTATCATCAGGGGTTAAAGAGAACATTTTTTCTTCTTCTTCCTTCTAACAACCTTTTAGGTATTTGGAAGATATTTATTTGTAAGAATTTTTGTTCTTAATGTACTTGTCCTCAGAGCAGTGGTTCTCAACCAGGGGTTCAGCACCCCCTGGAGGCCCACAAGCAGGTTTCAGAAGTCCACCAAAACAGGGCCAGTGTTACACTATCTGGGGCTCAGGGCAAAAAGCCGGGGCCCCACTACCTGGGGCTGAAGCTAGGGGGGGCTGAGCCAAGCCCTGAACAATGTAACTTTTCAGGGATTCCTGTGGCATGGGGTCCCAGGCAATTGCTCTGCTTGCTTCCCCAAAGGCCAGCCTTAGCTTGTGTATGAACAAAAATCAGTCATTGTGGCACAGATGGGCTGTGAAGGTTTTATAGCATCTTGTGGAGGCCTCAAAAGAAAAGTTTAAGAACCCCCTGCTCAGAGCATTATGTTAGTGAATTTTTGAAAACATAAATAAGCACTTGTTTCCTGATATGTATCAAGAAAAATGCAATCCAGTTAGCATTGAAAATGATGCCTTGGTGGTCCAAGACATCTTTAGTATATGTAGAGTGGAGTTAAAATTTCTGCAGCATGATCAGAACTTTAGAGATACAGACTTTCTGCAAAATTCTGCCTGGGACTTCAAGTTGGACTCAAGCAGATCTACCCATATGTCCAAAAGAGATGAGGAAACACTTGGCACTGTGAAGTATTTACGTTTATATGTTGACAAGGTAATATTGTACAGCATTTGAGGCTGTTGATATACAAAAAAGGAAAAGGTTGTAGATGCATGTTGTCGTTTTATTAGTTTTCATACTTTCTTTGAAACTTTACCTATACCTGGGCCCCAAGACATCTGCAATTTCCCAAAGATTGCAAAACTAGTCTATTTTTTTCCTAGTGGGTCCAGTGAGGGAGAAGGGAAGCAGGCATTCACGTGTCAGTCTGATGCTCTTTGTGACTTGTAGGACCCCTCTCTCTCCACCCTCTCCCCCCGAACTGCTGCTCCAACATCAGGGTAGCCAGTGGACATGTGGTGTCCCTCAGGGTGGCATTGGCTATGAACCTATCCCCCTAAGCTCTGTCCCTCATTACATATTAATAAGTACAGCGAGGTGAAAGTGGAAACATTTCAGGGAGATGATTTCCGAGGAGCCTGGTATAAAGGGGCCACTGCTACCCAATCCTGACTGCTCTGCTCACGCCAGCCTGAACCACAATGACTGTCTCCACATGATCTAGGGAGCATCTGGGTCCCATTCTAACTGACTCACCTGCCAGACTCATTCTGTCATCACAGGGACCAGGTATTGGACAGAGGGGAGACCCAGGGGCTGGAAAAGGAAAGTGACTGGGGATCTGGGGACAAATAGTGGGAGAGGAGCAGGATACGAGGAGCTGGGGAGAGCTAGATGGAGAAAATGGGGGTGAATAGGACAGGTGGAAGGGTGGTTTGAGAGATTGGGAAAATGGGGCACTGATCAGAGGCTTGGTGGAGCTGTGTGAAGGGCTAGAGGGGATACAGTTTCAAGGGCAGATTGAGTTTCCTGGAACATGAAATGGTGTGGGCAAATGACCATTTCTGCTTCCTTTCTGTTGGAAAAATCGCAGCCATTCGGGGGGAACTCAGCAGCCATTTTTAGGCGAGGCACAGTAGCCAGCACTTCTGCCATTTGGAACATGCATTTTCACTGCTGTCAGTGTTCCAAATGGTGGTGGTGCTGGCTACTTGTTCCTCACATAAAACTGGCTGTGGAGTGTCTATGCATTGCTGCGATTTTTTCCAATAACAGGGAGGCTTGTGCTGATCCTCTGATGTTGGAAAAATCGCATCTGTTTGTGGGAGGGAGTGGGTGGCCAATTTTATGCAAAGGAATGCAGCACTTACCTTTCTCTGACTGCATGCTCTATGTAGAGCCTGCGGAAAAACACGAAATTACATGGATGCTGCCATGAAATAATTTTTTTTTAAAACACCATGCGGTTTACACCTTTATGCGAGTATAAGGATTTAACACAGAAATTATAAAACCAAGCAACTGTAAAGTTTGTCCTAAGCCTAAGTCAGAGGTAGGATTTCCATTCCTTGCTGTACTTTTTCCCTTACCAGTTTCACTTGTTGCATGGTCAGTATATGTGGTTTTCTTAAGACATAAACAGTTTTGCGTTTACTATGTGGGAAAGGAGTGCTCATTATGGATTACTTTGAACTCAGTTCTGTAACTGATCAAACTGTGCAGTTGTGTAGTTTGCTCTCCTTTGTCATGTACATAAAGAAGTTAGTGATATCCTAAATGCACTATCAAAGAGAGCAGCTTCCTCTGTCAGAGCAGCAAACCCTTGGTTGGGTGGTACAAAAGAGAGGTTATTTTCTTATTGGCATATAAAGAAAAGTATTTGTGAAGGTTTATGATTTTTTAATTTTTATTAAAAACATAAACCATGCAACAGGAACTAATTTAACGGATAATCTTCACTAGGTAGTAAATATACCAGCCAAACCAGCCTCTAAAAATACCCCGCCCACGACCAAAGCCAGCTTTCAGATGTTTTTCTCAACTTCCTCTTTACCCTCAAAATGTGCCTGGGAGATAACTAAAGACGGAAGACTGTACCAGTGGAGTCTTGATCTGACAGTAATCTAAATTCATGCTCGTTCAAAGCAAGACACTTGTGAATTCTGAAGAGTACGGCAACCACAAAGAGCCCCCTTTGTTTTAAAGATGACATGGCTCTTAGCATAAGCCCCTCTGCTGAGTTCAGTGGTGGCAGGCAGTGTGCACCACAAAAACAATTATTTCTCAAATGGGCATCTCCCAATCCATGTAGGACTTTTGAGGTCCAGAGCAGAGGTCTTGTATTTCTCCTGGGGACCCAGGTGCACACAGACTAATGAACACTGATGTCATATGCTAACAGTTGGGGTGGGTATGTTGTATTCCAGCTTGGGTTTGTGGGTTGTTGGGTTTTTTTTTTCAGATGAATTTGGGCACATACCAGTTCTTGAGTCCCCTGAGCCTCCCTCTGGAATGCCCAGGCTCTGGTGCATTGAATGCTCTCAGAATGCCAACCCCTACTCCCAAGCTCACAAGATTCAGCTCAAGACTAACACAGACCACATAGAAATATTTGTGGTAAACACAAGAATAAGTTTAACATCAAAGAACAGAGATTCAAATGCTAGTAAACTGGCATATTGGAAACAAATGGTTAGATATAAAACAAAATTATGACGCATTTTCTAGCGCAGTGGCTTCCAAGCTGTGATCCGTGGACCCCTCAGTGTACTTGTACCTTCCAATTTGATCTGTGTTTATCTTGATCCAGTTATCTGCTTACATCTAACCAAAATTTTCTTGACCTGTATCTTTTGATGAGGCCTCAACTGGACAACTGTCCAGTTCTTAGTACCAGACATTGTGAAAGATGTGCACAAATTGGAGAAGAGCCAAAAGAGAGCAACAACAAAATTAACAGTCTAGAAAACATGACCTATGGGGGAAGATTGAGAACTGGATTTGTTTAGTCTGGAGACATTAAGCAGTTGCTGCTTAACTTTCGCATGCATAAAGCCACTTCCATGGAAGTCTGCAAATTGTTTCCTCCCCTCTCCCCAAAGCACAGGAACACCATAATGAGACCTGCTCTGACAGGTGAGAAGTGAGTGGCAAAGCCCTGTGGAAGCTTGCGATGCCAGACAGCTACTGGTCAGTTGGGAATCATTTTGGAGTGGGGAAATATGGAATGAGGGCTGTTGTGATACAAGTAGCCGAGACAATCAGTACCCGTAGGCAATAGACAGAACATACATTCCTATCTTGGCACCAGAGCACCTTGCAGAAGAGTACATCAACCATAAAGCTTACTTCTCAAGGGTGCTGCAGGTGCTAGTGGATCACAAGGGCCGTTTCACGAACCTCGCCCAACCATCCCACATTGATGTTAATTACACTCACATTTTTGGAAATACTGTCTCTTCAGAAAGTTTCAAGCTGGAACTTTCTTCCCAAATGGGAAAATTAACATTGGAGGCATTGAAATGCCAATAGTGATCTTTGGACCACCCCACCTCTTGTTCCCATGGCTCAGGCAGGCCAGACCACAGTAAGGAGCAGTTCAACAACAGGCTGAGCAAGTGCAGAATGGTGGTCGAATGTGCTTTTGGACATGTAAAGGGAAGGCTGTAAATCTGTTCACTAGGTTAGACCTCAGCAAAAGCAACATTCCCATTGTTATGGTAGCCTGCTATGTGCTCCATAATATCTGTGAAAGTAATGGGGAAAGTTTTATGCCAGGGTGAGGCGGGGGGAGGGTCGTAGCACAGCACCTAGCCAGTACTTATGACCAGCCAGATACCAGGGCAGTCAGGCACTGGAAATCAGGAAGGCTTTGAAAAAACAGCTTTGTGAATGGCCAGACAGAGATATGGCAGTCATGCGTCTTGCTCTTAATGAGGTGCTGAGGGGGCCCAGGCTTGGCAGCATGGCAGGAGTTCAAGCCATGCTTCATTGAGGATAAGCAAACAGGTTTACTGCTGAGGCATCAGTTAACAGCTTCCCCCTCTTCATCCAGTTTGCCACTGCATGATATCAGTCTTCTCCGAATCTCACACAGTTATAAGGAGGAGCTGCCGACTGAATGTGTCTAGAAACTTTAGCCTTATGCTGCCATGCTTTGTGGTGCAATGATGGCATTGGAAGCGTGTCCTACCGTGGAGTATGGAATAAGGCAGGCCTCCCCAGAAACCTAATGAGAAGGACGAAAGAGTTCCTTTAGGAGAATTTATGCAGATGTGCAAGGAGGATTCCTGCTGCGTCTCTAGACTCATTAACAAGCTGTTTTGGGGAGCCCCTGCACATAGGCAGAGTGGCCACCACAGATCACACCCATGCGCCTTAACCCTCTTATAGCATGATAAAAAAAATAACTCACCAGAAGTGCCCTCCCTGATATCATGGCCTGGCAGCAAGACATCCTGGGAGGAGAGAATTGGCTTCAAAGTTATAACAAGGTCCTGGCTGTGGGTGAGATCAGATGCACCACTCACCTTCTAACCATTCTCCTCTTCTTCCTCATCCACACTGTTCTCCACACTGCTGCTCGAGGCGTGTCTTAGGAGGAATCCAAGGACTGGCTTGGTAAACTGGTTGGGTCCCCTCCTAGGATCTCATGCAGCTGCTCATAGAAGCAGCATGTTTGCAGTGATAACCCAGACCATCTGTTCGCCTCCTTTGCCTTGTGGTACATCTGCCTCACCTCCTTTATTTTCACATGGCACTTGTGTGTCCCTGGCATATCGTTTCTCCTCCATGTCCTTTGTGATCTTGGCATAGATATGTATTTCTTTTGCTGATTCATAGTTCTGCAAAAATAGATTCCTCTCCCCACACAGCAATGAGGTCCAAGATCTCCTTTCCACACTCCATGTTGGTGCTTGTTTGTGACCCTTGGCGTTCATGGTCAGGTGTGCTGCCTGCTTGCCATGCTGATCACACAGGAAATTGAATTCCTATTTTTCCCGGGCTTTTCCTGTGCACCTGGAGAGCAGCAGAGTTGAAAGTCACCAGAGCAGTCACAGAGGGGCACTGTGGGATACCTCCTGGAGGCCAAGAACATTGATTTTTCTCAGTGCTTGCATCTGCAGTATCCTAAAGTCGAATCAATGTTTATCAGATAGTTGACAGGCTAGTTGACTAGTTGCTCTCCCCCCCCCCCCACTTGCTGCCTTTATCAGAAAGAGGCAGTGGGGGGGGGTGGGGAGAGGAGGAGGTGCTTCAAAGCAGCTACACTGCATGGCAGGCTCCTCATGGCGTTTCAAAGCAGCAGTGCCGTGGGGAGCCCGGGATCGGCAGGGGAGTCCCCAGCTGACCCCGGGCTCCATGCGGTACTTTTGCCTTTGAAGCGTAGTAACAGCCTTAGGGCTGTTGCTATGCTTCAAAAGGCGGAGGTGCCCTATCGACTAATTGAATTAGTTGATATTTAAAATCTTAATTGTTACTCTTTGTGAAAAGCAAGAGTGCTGAAATCAACTTTAATGGCCCATAAAGTTGACGGAATGGGGTTAGGTGGTATGGACTCATTGTTTAGATAATCACCCTAATGAGGCTAAGCTCAACCTAAACTCCCAGTTTGACCAGGTTTAAGACCCTTTTGGTGAGGCTTTGTTGGTGTGCCCTGGGTCCAAATGAATCTAATGCTAGCCCTACCTGACTGACCCTCCCCTACCCCCGAAATCTGCTCGACTCCCCAAAGGCCCCAGACTCCTGGTTGAGAACCACTGATCTAGTTGTTACTTAGTTCCATTTTGCAAGCAGGGAATTTTACTGAAAGATTTGATATCTCTTCTAGTCTCTTACTTCTGAATCATAAATTGTTGTATTCTTCTAAAATACATTAAAATGCTATTCCTCTGGGTCAGAGTTCAAGCCATTCAGATGAGATTTGTAGATAACACTATTTTTAAACATGTCTCCATGTTCCATCAAGCATTCCCACAGGAAGCAGCTCCTACATCTCTTAAAGTTCATTGTCCTTATTGAGTGGCCATGTATTTTGAAGGTTCAATCACTGCTGGTAATGGCCAGATGTTTGATTTTAATCATAAGATAAAAAAAATATTCTGCAGCTCTTCCTCTGCTTGACACTGGTGCATGGGATAGAGTATGATAAGGATATCCTTTCTGTAAATTTAGATTCTTCTGATTCTTCATTCAGAAATATATAGCTCATTGATTTCAATAAGCATTGCTGTCTAATTCCTTGTTGTAAGGAGCTTTTTATTATTTCATTAAAAAGCACCTCAAGTATTGTGTGTAAGTAGATTTTGCCTTATCTTAATTTATAGTTTAAGAGGAAAAGGACAAAACTGGTGAAGAATATTACAGGGTACTGTATACTGCCAGATCTGTGCCTAGAAGATTAAAGGGTCTGTGATCTAAAGGCACAGGAAGAAGCAATCATTACAAAAAATAACATTGTACCAAAGTTGGGTTGAGAATGCTATTAGTGTTTGAGTACTGTTTATTTTTAAAGCTAATTAGTGGCATTGGAAACAATGGAAGGTAAAACTGAAACAGTTTAAAAACACCCATGAAACTATCTGGTAATACTCAAAATGGATTATCCATGATCCACTAAATGTAAAAAGTCTGTGTTAAGATGCTCCAGGACTACTTGTCGTATACTAAATGTAAATAAATGTTGAAACTTGAGCCCTTATATTAATCATACTGTGATAAACAGTCTGAAATGGATACAGATGAACTATAAAACATTTTGTTGTGTGCAGTTTTTGCAATCTTTCCACAATCTTTTTGTAAAAGGTCCTTGTCAACCTTCCTTATTGAGAATGCGCTGTTAGTATCACAGATTCAAAGGGGTCTCAGTCCATCCTTCACTTGTCCGGACACAATTGCTTGGAGAAACACATATAAGTAATGGTCTAGTAATGCCATGCCCATATGATAGTGCTTGAAAAGCCTGCACTTGTTTGTGCATCCAAAGTTATCTATGTACAAAGGGAGGCCGCTGCTTGGTGATTTGCTCCATAACACGGAGAGATTTGATAAAGTTTGTAAGCACAATGGAGGCATTTACAGTTAGGGTTGCCAGGTGTCCAGTATTCACCCGGACAGTCCTTCTGTCTGGTTAAAAAAAAAATTCAGAGAATACCGGACACCTTAGATGTCTGGTATTTTCTGAATTTTCCCCCTGCCAGGAGGCAAAAATGACGGGCACCTGGTAACCCTACAAACACTCAGTACCCGGCCTGTTTTAATTTAAAAATTTTTTTGGCTTAATAAGTCTTTGGAGTCCTTTTTTTGTTTTTTGCAACAACTTTGCCCCCCCCCCCCCCCGTTTTTCCCTTCAACAGAATTTTTTTCCAGTGATTTTTTTTGGGGGGGGGGGTGTTCGGTATTATTGTTTCAACCATCTGGCAACCCTATTTACAGTGCAAAACCATTGCCTTTCAAGTTGCAAAAGTGGCTACAGTGCTTGAAGCTCTGCCCTGGATTGAGGCAGCAGTTTTAGCCAAACTAAAATCACCAGGCAGTATGTTTCCTTGTCTGCTGAGACCTCTGCACTTAGGAGGGGGTCATGTGCACTGCTGGCTGGTAGTTTGAATATTAAGAGCTGTCATTGTGAATTAATACAAGGGGAAAATATGTGTGTTTTTTTTTTTTAAAGCTTTTGGTATCCCCATTAGTTTCAGTAATCTCCTAAGAAAATTAATTTGACCTACTAAAAGATGTCCCAAGAACATTTGAAAGATTTGTTTTTAAATTGTGCACTATTTGTTCAGAACTCATCTGCAAAAAAAAAAAAAAAAACCCGAACAAACAACCCCCATAGAACCACACACACACACCAGCCCTCCTCTTCAGAAAAACCCCAAACAAACCAAAAAACCTGCCCAGTGTTTGGAATATTATATTGAGTAGGCATATGGATTGTTAAATATGCATTATCAAAGTTTTCACTCAATTTAATATTGATATTTTAGTCAATTTAATACCCAACATGTAACAGGTGGTATAAAGATGCTCGTTTTGTAACATAGTATTGTACCACCCTGTTAAATAGAGAGCTAATCATTATATTACTATGTAGTGTTTCTCTAAACAAAAGCTCTTTAAGATTATTGTATTTATAATATTTATGTGGCTAGGATTTGAAAACCTGTTTACTTCCTAAATAAATAGTTAAAACAAACCCTTCTATTGTACATAATTTCTGCCCCTCATTTTGTTTTTATACTCTGACCCCCAAACCTCTACTCACACAATTTCTGTGTTTTGAATGGCATGAGTTTGTATGAAGATTCCAGCATAAAAGGTGTCTCCCTGCACTACAGACTAAGAACATGTTACTGCATCTGCTGAAATATATTCAGTTCTGTAAGGGTGTGAAGGACAATGGTTTTGGGGCTGAGAGAGCACTTAAAATAGGTCACAAGATGCTGTCCTGATTTAAAAAAAAATCTAAATTATGCTATGGAATTATTAATAGACATATCTCTTGGTTAAACAATTGTTTACTTATAATTTGCCTAAGCTTTGTTTCTAAACAACATATAATTAAATTATTTTACTTTTAACATAAGAACATAAGAATGGCCGTACTGGGTCAGACCAAAAGTCCATCTAGCCCAGTATCCTGTCTGCCAACAGTGGCCAGCACCAGGTGCCCCAGAGAGGGTGGACCGAAGACAATGATCAAGGGATTTGTCTCCTGCCATCCCTCTCCAGCTTCTGACAAACAGAGTCCAAGGACACCATTTTATCCCCTGCCTAATAGCCTTTTAGCTGTGGTACTGATTACTCTTGTATTCCTGAAAATCAGATGAGTGTGATAGTTTCCTTCTTTTGTCATGCAGTTCACAACTGGACTCAAGAGGAGACTCTGCAGTGGCTGGTAGAATTTGTTGAACTGCCCCAGTATGAGAAGAATTTTAAAGATAGTAATGTCAAAGGAACAACGCTTCCCAGGTGAACCTTTTCTTCTGGATTAGTTTAAAATACCTGTTCAGATATTTTATTGGGCAGTGTTCTCTAGCCTCCCTGTGCAGGATAATTATCTAAATTTCATCCTGAGAGGCTGTGCTCATGTATAAGAAAACTGATGTACGCCTGCAGTTCTGGAAGGCCAGGGGACTAGTATTTCAATTTTCTTCTGCTAAAATGTTCCCGACTGTCATTTGTCTCTAGCCCTACTTCAGTTTTGTTGCTTTCTTCCTTTAAAAATAATTTGCTGCAAAGTGTTTCAACAGCAATCACTTAGCTTTTTGGTGACTAATTTCTGTTGAAAAACTGCAAATATATTCAGCTGAGTAGAAACACATTTCCAATGTGGACCTGAAGACTTTGCAGACACTTTGCCTTTGAATATTAACTTTTGGATTTTTGCAAATATTAAGTATGTTAAAAGACTTGATGCTGTCAAGCTGCACATATACCAGTGTTCCCTCTATTTTTTCCATCCCTGAGTGGAATGAATTTTATGTGCATGCATGTAACGCACATCATCTATGTATTAATGCACATAACAAAATTCATGTGGAGGGGGTGGGGCCAAGGGGTTCTGAGTGTGGGATGGTACGGAGGGATGGGGCAGAGGGTTGCAATAAAGGAGTTTGAGGGCTCCGGTTGGAGGGGCAGGCTCTAGGGTGGGACTGTAGTTGAGGGGTTCAGAGTTGGAACATGGGGATTGGGGTGCAGGTTCTGTGGTGGGGCTGGAAATAAGGGGTTTGGAGTGCAGGGGAGGGGCTCAGGCTCTGGGTTGGGGATTGGGGGTAAGAGGAGAGTACAGGTTCTGGATGGGAGGTGTGGGCTTTGGCATGCCGGAGGATGGTAAGTCAGGTGCTTGGGGCCAGTAAGGATGAATGCTTCCACTCTCCCAGCAGCTCAGTGCTGGGGCCAGTGGGAAGGAGCCCTTCCCCATTGGTGCCATCAGCTTCAGGCCTTGGGAAGAGTAATTTCTCCCTGCTGAAGTCCTGAGCCCCTTAGTAGGAAGCTGTGTTGTCTCACAGCTTAGGTGGAATTATGGTCCTCATATTTAACTTCTACCATGTGGATATAATTAGTGATGGTCACAGAATGGAAAGCAAATACAGCAGAGTAAAATGCTTGTGATAATTTGAATCTTAAAATATTGGAGATACGGATTTTATGAGAGTCCTAACTGTAAATATCAGTATAAATCACAAACAGGAGCACTCTACAGTAATTCTTTTACAGTATAGTTCTGTGTGTAGCTTACATGAACATTTGCGTGAAAAGAACATTTGATTTATTATAAACAGGATAGCAGTAAATGAACCTGCTTTTATGATCCATCATCTGAAAATCATTGACCGGAGCCACAGACAGAAACTTCAACTGAAAGCATTGGATGTTGTTTTATTCGGACCTCTTGCACGTTAGTACTATCTGATTTTTCTAACTTGTAGCTGTTTGAATGCAAACACTTTTTTGTTTTTATACTGAGGTTATATATTGTAGGTGGTACACCTCACTCCACTTGGTCAGTACATTGGTTCATTATTTCGCTCACACTTGTGAAACCCAGAAAAAGTCTAGAATTAAGACATCAGAATAGGCAATCTAACTGCCCTTTTTTTTGCATGGTAATTTAGGGTGTGTCTAGACTACCGGGTTTTTTCGAAAAAAGTAGACTTTTTTCAAAAAAACTTCCCCTGCGTTTTGACTGCTGCCGCGTTCTTTCGAAAGTAAATTGAAAGAACGCAGCAGTTTTTTTGACTGCAGAAGACCTCGTTTTACGAGGAATAATGCCTTTTTTTTGAAAGTGCTCTTTCGAAAAAAGGCCACTATATAATGCAAACTGTCCTTTTTCTAAAGAGAGCATCCAGACTGCCTGGGTGCTCTCTTTCAAAAAAGCGGCTTGCTTTTTTCGGAAGTACTGGTTGTAGTCTAGATGCTCTTTTTTGAAAGAGGCTTGCAGTCTAGACGTAGCCATAGAGTATCAATTTTAGTGTGCCACCCGCTGACCTACTAAATTCATGAGATTTGTTTTGTGCTGATCTATAATAGTGCTCTGAATTCTTTTGATTTTGTTTGTTGACTTCTGGTCAATGTGCTAGTTAAGTGTAACCGAAACTTGACATTTTTCCTGGTCAGGAGGTTAGGTAATATTTTGTTGACTTTAATCACATTAGGTAAATTAAAGTTAAAACTGTTACCCTAGTTAATTTGACGTTAGATGGAATATTAATTTCTAGTGCAACAAAAATTATCGTAAAATTCCTCTACTTGTACAAAAATATTTCCTCACTAGCGTGAGTCCCATCTTTTTGTGATCTTGTTTTGATTCCTTCTGATTAAGAAATTATCTTTTTAAACATGCCACATTATTACTTATTGTGAAACATGTATGAGCTTCAGTGGATTGACTGCTGAGGCCTGTCATTTCATGATGTTACTGCTGTTTGAGGATGATAGTGTCTTCCAGGGAAGCTCATCTTCCAGGTGCGATGTAGAAGTATTTTGTGTTAGAGAATTGTTCATATTGATTCATGTGTGAATTGTGGGTATCTGGTGAGACACCATGAAGCCTCCAAGTGTGCAATTATATATTTTCTTCCTGCACAGAACCACAACTGTGCAGTTTAGAAATACCATGCATAATTATTTAAAAGGTACTGTAAAATCCAATCTAAAATATTTTACATACAAAAATCTGACTTCACAATCTCAGGACCTAGCCAGGTAAGGAAAATTCTTAGTGTTCACAAACAGCAAAACTCAGTTTGGTCAAGTGAGATTTAATTATTTGTCAAATTGGCAAGCTTCTCAGCCAGCACTTAAAAATTGGTGCATTAACTGAGACATTAGGCTGCCTGTAAAAACTGGATGGCTGTCTTTCCTCCTAAGCATGGCTGAAAGAACACATGATTAGCTATCCCATCCTGCTGCTTTACTAACTTCCTTCTTTGGAATGCTGATGAAGCAGCTGCATGCAGTTCTGAACTCAGGAGAATGTGGGTGCCCAAATAAACGCACGCTCTCAAGTGTGGTGTGGGATGTCACAACTTGTTTATTGCTATTTATAGGGTAACTGAGGCAGGAGGCTAGTTGTCCTCTTTGGCCTTAAAGTAGACACACAGTTACCAGAAATACTTTTAAACGTTTCCTTATTGAAATATATATGTGAGGTGTATACAGTGTAATCAGAGCTATAATCTATTTTACACCATTGAATCCTTTTTTCCTAATATGTAAAACAGTTACATGAAGTATTTTTAAATTCAGATTAGTTCGCTACTTTATTCCAGGCATAAAGCATCAGTTCAGTTCACTTTATTAAATGTTTTTGGATAGTTTAAATACAATTTTTAATATAAGAAATCGAGACCCATAGCTTCTTAGTTGGTCAACAAAATTTTAGGTTCACGTTGTCCTTGTAAAATTCATTTTGTTAGTCTGGGCCCATCCTTCTCCCATTCCCTTGATGGAACTCCCATAGAAATCAAGGATAGTGATTTTGTATGCAGAAGAGGGATTGTAGGATCAGACCCAACTAGCCACATAATTTGACTATGCAGTAGCCCATGACAAAGAAATTCTAAATGAAGAGTTAATGTGTAATTATTAATTAAAAGATTTGCTATCTTTTCCTTACAGAATATGCATTTACATTAATCTCTTGTACATAAAATATAGTACTAGCAACACAGCTGTTCATTTGGTGTTAAAATGCCCCCAAAATAATTTCAAAGGGGATGTGGAAGTGCTTTTACTAGTTAAATGATCTGGAATCTCTCTGAGCTCCAAGTTCCACCATTTTTATGTGTCCAAAAAAAAGTGATTTCAATAGTGCACCTTTTAAATCTGTACAGTACTTAATTATAACTATCTGTACAGGCCCATCTCACAACTGGATGAAGGATTTTGCACTAGCAGTTTCTATAGTGATTGGCTTTGGAGGCTGCTGGTTTGCACATTCTCAGAACAAGACCTCAAAAGAGCACATCACAAAAATGATGAAAGATCTAGAAAGTCTCCAGAAAGCAGAGCAAAGCCTCCTTGATGTGCAGGAGAGGTATGTGATCTGAAAAAGTTTAAATGTTCAGTGATTTGTCTAAGTTTTATATTTTGAGGTAATGATGTTTAGCACTTAAAGCAATAATGTGAAAGATGATAATTTGACTACAACAGGCATTGGGGTTTGTGCACCTTCCTCAACCAATTGCACAAATTTAACTGCGGTCTTAATGAATATATCTGTTTGACATGCTGAATTATCACTGTGAAATTTAAAGTGTAATGTCAGAGCTAAGCAATGGAAAAGAAAGAAAACTGGATACAGATGTGGGTCTGAGTATAAAAGGGACAGTGATGAGTTTGTCTGTTGCCTTATCTGTTGATGTAGGAAACAAGCTGTGTTACTAGAGGCTATGTCTGAATAAATTGGGATGAACTGTTTCTTACCCTATTTTGTTGTGAATTTTCTTAGAGCTTTCTGAGCTCATGAAATCCAGATGGGCCTTCACTGAAAACTTCTTGATAGTTTTCTAGTAATATGGGGAAAGTGTATTTTCCATAGTTAAGGCAGTAACTTCCTTATGATAAACCTGCCGTTTTGTCCACTCCACTCCCTTAAAGTATATATGAAGGAGATTATCATTAAAACTGGTAAATTAGGTGTAGAGTTTTTGAGTGAGCTGATTTATGATGGAATTTGGATGTAAATGCTGAAAATTCACACTGAAGCGTTGTATACAATCTGTACAATATTCCTTTAAGTAGCTTCTCACTTGTTTGTTGAATTTATGTTCTGAAGGCTTGAGAAGGCACAGGAAGAAAACAGAAATGTTGCTGTAGAAAAACAAAACCTGGAGCGTAAAATGATGGATGAAATCAATGATGCAAAACGAGAAGCTTATCGACTGAGGGAACTGAGGGAGGGAGCTGAATGTGAACTGAGCAGACTCAAATATGCAGAGGAGGAACTAGTACAGGTATTTAGGAGCTACGGAACATTTCCATTCTGGTTTTGTTAGGGTTTAGTTTAATGGAGAGAGGGTTTTGGGGTTTTTTAAGTGGCATTTCTGTGATGTTGGTTTTATTGTCCTGGAAGCATCCTCTGAATATTTTGGTTCTTTACTGCCATAGAAAAAGCATATACATCAACCACTGTTAAAATGTGAGAATCTTATGAACTTGTGTAGATACGCTGTATAATAAAATGCTACTGAAACATACTTAAAAGAACAATTCTTCATGTTGTAAGCCTCTGTGCATGATTTCCATGGGCCAAACAATGCCAAGACTAAACCTATTAAGAAGGGAAATTCTCACCTTGGTTTCTTTGTGGCTATCAGGACAGAAATTGCAGATGTCTTTACCAACCTGTTGCTTACATTTTCTCAGTGTAAATCTAATGTGTAGTATTAGAAATTAATAGTGGTGTATTAGTAAGTGTTACTTTCAGCTTGGTCACCAAAGGAAAATAGGAACAGAGAGTTAGAGGCTGGTACAGTCTATGTAAATCCACCTACTGACTTTTCAGAAACTTCTCACAACTTACTCTTGAGGCCAAAGAACCACATGATAGAGCTAAATGATCCCGGGGCGTGGTTGCCCGAAGAATGAGTTTGAGCTAATTACAGCAGTGTTTCAGGCTGAGTCATTTTACTTTCAGTCTTAGGAAAATTCTCTGTGATTTTTTGCATCTCTTTTGACTGCTAGGTTCGCATGGCTTTAAAGAAGGCCGAGAAGGAGTTTGAGCTGAGAAGTAACTGGTCGGTTCCTGATGCATTACAGAAATGGCTCCAGTTAACACATGAGGTTGAAGTACAGTACTACAATATTAAAAGACAGAATGCAGAAATGCAACTAGCGATTGCTAAAGATGAGGTAATTATTTACTCTTGAGTTATTACAGTATGTTCATGTGCTAAAGACTCATAATGCTCTCCATTTTGTTGCTAGATAAATAAACCAAGGGATAATAGAGTATTCTGATAGGGTAGAATGTCGATTACTAAAATTTTCTGCTGTCAGAATATAAAGGTCCTGTTTCATTCAGATGCTTACTGCTTTATGTCCTCTCAAATTATTTTGTTATCTGCATTATTTATACAGCCTTTGGCTTCATGTTTCATGCATTTTAGGCAGAAAAAATTAAAAAGAAGAGAAGCACTGTATTTGGGACATTACATGTTGCACACAGCTCCTCCCTAGATGAGGTGGACCACAAAATCCTTGAAGCAAAGTAAGAACATTAACTAGATGTATATTGTCCCTTTCTTTTATGCAAGAAACAGTGACATTCACTAAGAGAATGGTATGAAGGAATTCAGCATTTTCATTTGATTTTACTGCAAGTAAAAATTTACTGTCAGATGTTGTAATGTGAGTTTTTGCACACTCCTAAGAATAGGTGATCGTTTTCTGAAATGCTGCAGTAAATATACTGTTACTGTTCCATACTACGTCCAGCATTCAAGTTTTAGTCCAGTGACAGTTATTAACGTCAATATTATGTTTTATTTTTCCAGGAAAGCACTCTCTGAATTGACAACTTGTTTACGAGAGCGTCTCTATCGATGGCAGCAGATCGAGAGGATCTGTGGCTTTCAGATAGCACACAACTCAGGATTACCAAGCCTGACATCCTCTCTGTACTCTGATCACAGTTGGGTGGTGATGCCCCGAGTCTCCATTCCACCTTACCCAATTGCTGGGGGAGTGGATGACTTAGATGAAGACACGCCTCCAATAGTTGCACAGTTTCATGGTATGTGCTAATTACCCTGTCAGGGCTGTTCCCTACTCTGGCACTCCAAGTGCAGAAGATGGGAACCTGCAAGAGAGCTTAAATACCTTGCCTCTATCGGCTCTGTTTACAAAAGCTCCCCAGAGTCACAGATGCACTGGCTCTGAGAAAAACAGAAGCTGCCATCCTCAAGTGATTTAAACTCCTGAAAAAAACCAGAGAGAAACACTTGAATTCCTCCCCCCAGGGTACTCCAAGCTCTTTTGCCCCAAGAGAGCTTGAAAAACAAAACAAAGCAAAAAACACAGAGAACAAAGTCTAATAGCTGACCTCCAAGGCTACGCAGACATACACAGACCTCCTGTTACTTTCCAGGACACATGAATCAAATCATCACCTTAACAAAGGTGATTTTATTTATAAAACAAAAAAGATATACTTGATAAAAGCATACTGGGTAGCTTGGTGTTACAGAGCAACTAAGAAAAGAAAGATGATAAACACACCGTTCTTTGGGCTGTAACTTAAATGGTGAATGGGGGAGGGAAGGCATAGATTTGCACAGAGAAGTTTAACAGAACAACCAAAACAAAGAACAGTACCCTGATTGTGACTAGATACACATTTTCCCTCTATTCACGCTCCATGCTGATCCATACTTCAGGGCCCAGTTCACTCCCCTGTCCAATATTTATTATAGGCATGGCAATTTTGAGTACTGCATCTGTTCCCTCTAGCCCTTGCTTAGAATTCACAAAGGAAGAGCAGACCAGGTATCTGTATCCAATTCAGATTTCAGCACTGTATTCCCATTGGTTCTTCTGGCCCCCTGCCAACACCTTTGCTAGCTACCTGAGTTTAACCCCTTGGTCACCAGCTGCTGGCTAGCACTCCTCCTATACATCACAGCCCCAAAGGAAGATATTAAGTCAGGGAAGCCTGCTGACATCCTCTCAGGGAGAGAGACTTTGAGTGGAGAGAAGAGTTACCAATAAAGGGGAAATTGAGCAGCAACCTAAAGGACAGAAATTCAGGGGGGAAAACCTCAGGAGGAGTAGTGCAGGAAGTAAATTAAACTGTGGCTGAGAAGTGTACCCTAGAGAGTCAGCCCACCCTGATTTCTTCAGTCATTGCATCAGTAAGAGAGACCATCTTATTGTAACCACAACAAGGAGTCCTGTGTCATCTTAAAGACTAACAGATTTATTTGCGCGTAAGCTTTTTTTGGCAAAAACCCACTTTGTCAGAAGTATTTGACACAGTTGGTTTTTGTCCATGAAAGCTTATGCCCAAATAAATCTGCTAATTTTTAAGGTGCCACAGGGCTCTCTTTTTTGTGGATACAGACTAACACGGTTACCACTCTGACTCTCATTTTATTGTAGCTGGGATTAACTAGACAGTGAAGATTAATTGCGATGAGCTCACACTTGAGTGTTTCAGTGCACGCACACAAAATCAAACTGAACAATTGAAGGGATAGAATTTTGTGGCAATTACTTCTGTAATTGCTTGTTGATTTTAATTTCCTTTGAAAATACCAGCACTGTATTTTTAAAAGGCTCTTAAAGGAATTAGGGTACACAGGAGTGAGAAACAAAAAGTAGGCTTGATTTGACAATCGCATAATTCATGGTGCTGCAGACAGGTCAGCTGTGAACAAGGGAGCTGTGGCTTCTGGATGCAAACTCATTTCCCTGGTCTGGCTTGATGCTTTCATCTCCCACTGAGGAGCAGAGATATCTGATACATTTAGGTCAGGTGCTGCTACTTGTAGCATAAATTGTGACTTTCTCAGTGACCTCCATCAGTGAGAGTTGGATGCTAACTAAACTAAATGTGAGATTCTAGCAAATAGAGGTCAATGCAACATGTGCCTCCTCCTTGCTTGCCCTGTTTGCTCACTTATTTATATTTTGACTTCTGCCTAGTTAATACTCAGGAAGGGAGAATATAGTTCATCTGTCATTAACTCAGCAGCCCAAGGAGAAAAGTGCAGATGATGTCAGTCCATCTGCAAACTCTTGGATTTGCTGGCCGTCTTTTAGTTGAGTAAGCACACTTGACACCTGTCTGGCCATGGCCTTTCTTACCCAAGACAGACAATGCAAACTAGAATGGTATTGGTATTGAGAATCTTGAAATAGATTGGACCCACTGCCACAGGGGAGCATTACGAACCTTCATGCTTTCCAAACTGAAACCAGATTGTAAGATTTCCAGAAACTGCAATGTCTGCACTCTGCTATCAGGCTTCTTTTTTGTTGTGCTCAGCTGCTGGCAAGGAGGAATTGTACCTAATGTGTCTGGATTGGCATAGCCGTTCTTGAAAAATGAAGGTTAGCAAATAGGAAAAAAGATCTTGTTGCAAATGCAGTTGGACAAACATGTTTTGCTTGCTTTCATTTTGGCTGTCACTGCCATAGAGAGTGCAGTAATATGCAATGTTAGAAAAATAAATCACATTTAATTACCTTAGCGTTCACGTTTGTAATTAGAGTTGTTTGCTTTGGGTTAGGTGAAATCATTTTAAAAATCAGTGCTCACTCAAAAGCTCTTCACTTCTGCAAGATTTGAATGGCCATGATTGTAGAATGGATGAATAACAATGTCCTTCAGAGTAACTGAGCACCATCATTTCTAATGTGCAAACATGTAGGGCCAGATTGTTAAATGAGATTTGGCCTCTTTGTGTTGCCCTTGAGGCTCCGAGGTCAGAAACTGGATACAAATGGTCAAAGGAATGCTCTGTTGAAATGAAGGTGCTGCAGCTGGCTTTTGCACTACAGTGTCCCCCTACTAAAATGCAGCTCCTGCTGATGCAACTCTCACACTACATTGATGTAATAACTCTACCTCCCTTAATAACACTGACCTAAGTGTAGCACTTAGGTCAGTGTTATTAAGGTGATGCTGTGTTTGTGTAGATGCTATGTCACTTACGGCATCTGTTTGTTGTCAACCCCAGGGCTCACTGGGGACCGATTGCCCCAGGTGTCCACAATGTTCCCCCACAAGTAAGTTAGTGGCAGCACTCCTGGTAAGAAGGGTAGTGTGGACATGAAACACCGCTTTCATTACTGACTTAAGTCAACTTAATATTGTATTGTCAACGTGCCCTAAGAGTCAGCTGAGAACAGTTTCATAGCAGCTTTAAGAATCATTGGGGCCGATATAGCTTTCAGAACCATTAACCTGGTATGCCTGCCCTCAGGGAGAGACCCTGCAGTAGCGTTTCCAGAGTGTAGAGATAATTTTGAATTGACACCATTTGGTTTTTTTTTCTTCCTCCAGGGTCCACTGTTAAGCCTCCCAGCACATTAGCAAGAAGTAGTAGTTTGTGTCGCACAAGGCGCAACGTTGTGCCATCATCTCCGCAGTCTCAGCATACTCAAAATGCTCAACATCCGCAGCATACCCTGCACTCTCCTGACCCTGACATCCTGTCAGTGTCAAGCTGCCCTGCCCTTTATCGTACTGAGGAGGAGGAAGAGGCAATTTACTTCACTGCTGACAAACAATGGTATGACAAATAGCAAAACATTATTAGAACTCTGGTTGGATTGCTCTAAATAATTATCAAGTGTTAGAGGTTGAAGTATGTCAAACAATGAAGCAGCCCCCTGTTTAATATAAATTAAATTGTTGGGCCCACGTGGAACAACAATTGGGCTGTTTGTGCTGCTGTGTGAATATAAACGAGTGAAGATCTGGAACAACTTTCCAAAGGAAGCAGTGGGGGCAAAAAACCTAAGTGGTTTCAAGACTGGACTTGGTAAGTTTATGAAGGGGGTGGTATGACAGCTACGATGGCATGTAACTGATCTTCAACTGCTAGTAGCAAATATCCCCAAAGGCTGGTGATGGGACGCTAAGTAGGGAGAGCACTGAGTTACTACAGAGACTTCTTCACCAGGGGGAGGGATAGCTCAGTGTTTTGAGCATTGGCCTGCTAAACCCAGGATTGCGAGTTCAGTCCCTGAGGGGGCCATTTAGGGATCTGGGGCAAATCTGTCAGGGATGGTACTTGGTCCCGCTGTGAAGTCAGGGGACTGGACTTGATGACCTTTCAAGGTCCCTTCCAGCTCTATGAGATAGGTATAGGTATATGCCCAGGGTCTAACGGGTTGGGAAAGAATTTCCCCTCCCCCCCCCCCAGGTCAGATTAGCAGAGATCCTGGGGGAGTTTACCCTCCTCTATGGCATGGGGCATTTATCACTTGCTGGTGTAAATGGTGGAGTCTTTGTAAATGGAAGTCTTTAAACCATGGTTCAGTAATTCAGCCAGAGGCCAGGGATCTGTTACAGGAATGGGTGAGTGAAGTTCTGTGGCCTGCAGTGTGCAGGTCAGACTAAACCATTGGGGTGGTCCCTTGGAATCTAATTAGCCAGTGCAAAAGGTTTATTTCAGTTCTGCAGTCCTGGGTAAACTGTGCTGATTCTTTTTCTTTGCAATGGTTTGTACTTATAGCTTTAACTGGGACCAAAAGCAGACGTTAGTGCTGTTGCTACACTTTCTCCTAGCAGTAAGTTAAGTTCCTTTAGCCATGTAACACCTAGGCTAATTAGGTTGAACGTTGAGGTCGTCTCCTCAAACATGTTAGGTTTGAATCTGCTTCTTCTGTGACTTTTGTAACTTTACTTTCACTGTTGTTGGTTAATAGAGGTTTTGTTCCCTCACAGCCAATCTTCTCTACCTATTTGTTTCTGCAGTGGAATCATTTAAAATGTCACAATCACTCCTAGCACAACATCTTGTCAACTCATAAATATACAATTATTCTTTCACTTCTTGTACCAGTCAGAAGGGTAGGTTACCAGAGAAGCTCTGACTTCATTAACAACAAAAACACTGGCCAAATAAATTTCGTATTGTATAAACATGGGGTTTTTTGAAGCTTATTGACAATGTGCAAATACCCTTCTAAGTAAGTTGCTTCAGACCACTGATAGTAGTAATTACATTTTTGGAAAAAACTACTGGTAAATACAAGCTCAATCATAAAAAATGTCTTGTATAAAAAGGTGATGGGTTTTTTTTTTTAAGGTAGAGGTGTATTGTATCAATAAATATGGGCTTAAATTGAGGAGGATCCAATGGCTGGGATCCAGAAGACATGGTTTCAGTTCCTTGCATCCCTTCCCTGCCAGCAGCATAGGGCCTACTTGATGGCCTCCCCTCTGCCTGGCAACCAGGCAAGGGGTGGAGAAGAGCCCTGCTTGGGTATTTGCATCCATTCCACAATCCACAAAAATGGTTCATGAATATCTGCATCTGCCAATATGAAGGGCTCTGTTGTGGAGTACTCAGGATATGTCTTTACTACAGTTAAGCATATGGGGCTTGGGCTACAGAGCTGTTTCATTGCAGTGTAGATGCTTGGGCAGTAGCACAAGTTCTGGGACTACCCAGGGTCCCAGATCTCACAGGGCTAATATTCAGTGATGAACATCTACACCACAAAAAAACAGCCACAAAGTCCAAACTCCACAAGTTTGAGTCAGGTGACCAGAGTAGACATTACAGCACAGATGCATGCTCAGATACCACAGTAATCTGGCCATATAAGTATGTATTTTCAGTAACAGAAATTGGGTCAGGGGGATAGAAATCAATGATTTCTTATTTAAATTGGATTTTTATTTTGTTTAATTTTTTTCTTAAAAATAAACCTGTTTTAAAATGAAATCTGAATTTTTGTACAAAATATGTGAAGGCCTAACCCTATTAGAATCTCTCAAAGTATTTAAATAAAAACTGACTATGTCCTTTTGGGTGTTTAGTTTAGTTTTCAGTTATCATCCTAAAGCAGCTTGACATGCATCATGAGCAAAATGTTAATTATCTAGTAAATAAGCAATATTTCATTTGCTGTTTTCTAACATACTAAATATGTACAGATAAGAATTTGAAAATGTCAGGCTGTGTAATTGCTTATATAACTATATAAAGTTATGTGCCCTTCTAGTAGCAAAAAGGTGTACCAATCTAGTGTAAAGGCTATATTTAGTTGTAAATAACAAGTTTTAAGGGTTATTTCCACCAGAGAGAATGCACTTGAAAAAAATTTGAAGTACAAATGGAAAAGTAGGTTAAAATCAATTTATTTAAATTAAGGCTTTTCACTTGATGACTTAAATTGGTGACTTAAATCAATCCACCCTGAGTTGGGTGGGAGGAAAAAAACAACACTGCATGTCTTGGCCTCGTCTAACATTTGTCCTTGGTTCTTGTTTTTTTTCCTCCTCTTGTCCATTTATCCTTTTTCCATGAACACACTTGTCATAGAGTTTAGTAAAACAAATAGCTCCTTAAGGGGAATTTTTATTGTGTTCTGTAGGTCTTGGGGAAACTCCTCAGTATGGCTCTTCTAGAATAACTCCCTGCACCCCCCCCCCTTTTTGAGAATATTCTAGTGCTTTAATTGAATGAACTTTGTTGCTGTTCTGTGGTGAGGTGCAAATGACTGAACAGAGTTTACTGCTTTTGTTTGATTGAAATTAAAATAATTTATCTTCTTTTACCTAGTGAAATGAGATACAGTGGGTGTTTGCAGTCCAATTGTATAGATTTGAGGCTCCCCCCCCCAGTTGCATAAAGGCAGTTTTTATGTAACAGTTTCTTTCTCTGTTTTTACTTAGGGATGTACAGAATGCAGGTTCAGAGTGTGACTCCTTAAACTCGTCCTTTGGAAGGAAACAGTCTCCTCCATCGACTCTTGAGATGTACCAAACTCTGTCTCCACAAAAGGTATCCCGGGAGGAACTGTCTCAAGAGGAATCGTCTACAGGAGACTCCTCATCGCTAACTGCAGATATTTCCAGGGGTTCTCCTGACTGCACAGGCTTAACAGAAACGAAGAGCATGATATTTAGTCCTGCAAACAAAGTGTACAATGGCATCTTGGAAAAGTCCTGCAGCATGAACCAGCTTTCTAGCGCGACCCCAGTCCCAAAGCCTCGCCATACCTCTTCTTCCTCGGCCAACAGTGAAAGTAAACCCATTCATCAAGTCTCCACTGTCCCTAGGATAAGTAGCATCCCACATGACCTATGTCAGAATGGTGAGAAAAACAAAAAACCGTCAAAAATAAAAAGCCTCTTCAAGAAAAAATCAAAGTGAGGCACAGAGAAGTAGCCTATAACAGTGGCAGTGTTAGACTTTCTAAACTTTAGGAACATAGTTCCATTTGGGTCTTCCAGACTGGATGTCATGGTGGAATGCCCTGTAGGTCAACTCTACTATTTAAATGACTCTAAAGTTAAAGATCATGTCAGAAATCAAAAGTTCAGACAGTTTAGTCATTTCTGCCTATTTATTTCTGCTTTGTTTTTAGTTACATATAACTTTTTTAAAATGCCACTTTGGACTTACAAGCTTTAATGGACTAGTAAGCCTACATGGGCTTGACAACATTTCTTGTTTACCAGATCATCTTCTTATCTTTCCATGGAGCTATAACATTTACCTACTGGACTTAAGTAACTTAAAAGAAGTAAACTAATTAAATTGCACTACTGTTTTCCAGACTGGAAAAGTATCTCTCTGCAAGTGAAACTGTAGGATTTATAAATGACTGAGGAAATGGGTCTTTACAATTTTAGATCTGTTTGGGGTTTTAAGTAGAACCTACTATTTCTAAATGACTTGATTTCTGGAAATGGAAACCTCACACTTTTATTATGGGACATTTCATTAGATGCATCTATATTAGAACAGTTCAAGTCCTGCTGTAAAGACCATGTTTTCCCAGGGCTTTCACTGTGATTTTACTGCATTGCAGGATGTATGATAAAATATATAGATAATTTAACAAGAGAAGAAACTCTTGATTCCTTAGGCAAGCAATGGATTGAAACTTGATTGAAGAACTTTAACCATTCATATGCTTAAAGTGGGGAGGGGGAGAATACAAGCACTTGTTTACAGACTTTGACAGACAAAGGATGTTTGGTTTATGAAAATTTGTACTGTTATAAAGATAATAAATTGGAGACATTCTTGTGCTTGTAATTGTTCTGATTTTAGCTGATCTCTTTCAGACATATTCCTGAGGACCTGTTTATTGAACTTACTATAGGCTACATTGCTTATGCTTATAAGTGTATAAATTGTTTTTGTTATTAGCTTTTAACAATATCTTTATATCCCTTTGTGGGATTTCATACTGTTTATTTTTGTATAGTTTGAGAAGTTAGCTGTTTGGACATGTCTGCTTGAAGTAAATGATCTATTAATTTTATAACACACACATACTGTGGTGAACTAGTGTCTTGGTTCTCACTTTAAAGTCTTTAAATTACATAGTTAGGATAAAGCAGCTTTTACATTAAACAAGCTTTTATCACAAGGCATTAAATTACCATTGGGTAACAAAGAAGCCTTCATAGGAAAACAGTGGCTAGTTGTTCAAAACTATCACTTCTTTTTACACAGAGATGAAAAAAATTTCCTGCTTCAGTAACAGTGCCTTTTTATTCAGTTTGTCTGAAAACGTGTAATGCTGAGCACCAGTTTTCTTTGAGGTGAATTCCAAAGAAATACTTTTGCTCCAGTGAACACAAGCAATTTATCCTGTGTTGACTAGATCTCTTCAGTTCTGCTATGTGGTTGTGTTAGTGGCCTGAGTAGCCACTGCTATGACTGGACTTCTGTGATTAGGAGTTCCAGCCGTGCCAGAAAACACTCACTGTACTATAGAAAACAATGAATTAATTGACTACCTAAACAGATTGCTGGTGAGTAGACATGAACAAAACCTTTAACCATTTGTTTCAGTTAAGATGTCTAGAAAAGCAGAGTCTCTTGTATGTTGGAGCCTGTAAACATAGTTATTTCACATTTCAATTGCTGGTTGTTTATCATTTTGATTAAGGATGTTAAATTGCAGTTCTCTGGCTAATCATGTACTCGATCCAATTTGTTTTGACTACATGATTAGTTGATAAGGGGCTGCTCTGCAGAGCTGCAGCGGGAGTAGTCTCAGAGCCAGCTGGAGTTGGGACTGAGCCTTTCTCCAGGAGCCACTCATGCTGTGGCTCTGCATTTTAAATGTAGTAAGAGCCGCCAGGCACTTAATACATTTAAAATTCTACATTTAAAATGCAGACGCGCAGTATTCTGGACCAGCGCGAGCTGGGACTGCTCGGTCCCAACTCGCTCCAAGTTGAGTAGCACCTGTCCGCAGGGGAGCCCAGCATGAGCTGGGACTGCTCGGTCCCAACTGCGGGCAGAGGCTGCTTTTCAGCAGACTCCCCTATCCCTCCCCTACTGACTCTGATAGAGGAAGTGGGGTGGGTGGGCGGGCAGGCAGGTGGCACCACAGAGACAGTGCTGGAGGGAACCCGCTTTTGAGCCAGCTCCCCCCCAACACCGGCTCCTTTTTCCCTCTTTTCCCCCCGCTGCCTCATATAGAGGCAGCGAGGGGGGGGGGTAAGTGAGTAGTCGACTACTTGCTAACATGCCTAATTTTGATAAGTTTAGGCAACTTGCCATCTCAAAACTATCCAGAATATCAGCCAAATGGATGGGTCTTGGAACTTTGGTTGCCCTTCAAGCTAATGCAACAAGACTTGACAAGTTGCTTGCCAGAAGAAAGGGCTCAGTTTTGGTCACTGGCATTCAAGGTGGATTCCTCCTGGCAAAGTGCTTCAGTGAATTCAACCTTCTTGTGAAGGGATATGACATGTAACAACATCCTCTAGGTAGAGGGGATCAGTGTACTTAGTGACCTACAGGTTTTCTTGTACTCTGCTAACTGTCTCTCCACTTCAAATCTTTGGAATGACTGACTGACTATCAGAGTCCAGCTGGCAAGCCGACCATTGAAGAGCCCTTGGACACTTGCCAGCCCTCCTAAACACCCTTGAATGGCACAGGATTCTCTCAAGCTCTCAGCCCATACTGTTTCTATGAAACAAGTGGCTCCTGGCATATCTATCTAAAATCATGCTCTGAGTATTATCTGAAGTAGATGAAGGGTTTTTTATTGAATGTATTACGATAGTGCCCAGAAGCCATGATCAGGATTGGGAGGCTAGTGTGCTAGGTAGGCCCTGTATAGTGGTAGATACTCGTAAAAAGCTAACAGTCCAAGAACTCAAAGATCACAGAGTGGGGGAGAAGCAGGTTAAACATACGCCATTTTATAGTCATAAATATATTTTTATAAACAAATGTATCTCAGGTTACATTAAAGTTAAAGCTGTTAAGCAATTAAGATTAACTACAATTAAATTATTAAACAGTAATAAAATAGAATGTCATTTATTTAAATGTTTTTGGATTTTTTTTTATATTTTCAAATGTATTGTTTTCAATTACAATACAGAATATAAAGTAGCCAGTGATCACTTTATTTTTTTTACTACAAATATTTGTACTGTGAAAAACAAAAACAGTATTTTTAAGTTCACCTAATACAAGTACTATAGCGCAATCTCTTCATCATGAAAGTTTGACTTACAAACGTAGAATTATGTACGCAAAATCACTGTATTAAAAAATAAAATGTAAAACTTTAGAGTCTATACATCACTCAGTCTTATTTCTTGTTCATCCAGTTTGTTTACATTTGCAAGAGATCATGCTGCCCACTTTTTGCTCATACTATCACCTGAAAGTGAGAACAGGCATTCGCGTGGCACTGTTGTAGCCACTGTCACGATGTATTTACATGCCAGATGGTTGAAGCATGGACATATGACTACATTGTGGACTCACACATGTTCATTTTCCTTATCCGAGTCACATTCCACCAGCAGAAGGTTGACTTTATTTTTTGGTGATTTGGGTTCTGTAGTTCTCACATTAGAATGTTGCTCTTTTAAGACTTCTTGAAAGCATGCTCCTCACCCAGTCCCTCTTATATTTTGTAAGGCACTACATATTCTTAAACTTTGGGTCCAAAGCTGTAGCTATTTTTCGAAATCTCTCCTAAGTACCTTCTTTGCATTTTGTTAAATCTGCAGTGAACAACACCTGCTGAGTCATCATCCAAGGTTACTAAACATCAAGTATAAATGCAGAATGTGGGTAAAATAGAGATGTAGACATACAATTTCCCTCTAAGAAGTTCAATCACAAACTTAATCACAAATTTAACGTGTCTTATGTTTTTAAAGGGCATCATCAGCATGGAAGCATATACTCCAGAATGGTGGCCAAAGCACAAAGTGACATATAAATGTTTAACATATCCAGCACACAAATACCTTGCAGTGCCAGCTACAAAAATCTCATGTGAATCCATGTTCTCATTTTCTGGTTACATTGTAAATAAGTTGGCAGCATTAACTCCCATGAATGTAAACAGACTTGTTTCTCTTAATGATTGACTGAACAAGAAGCAGGACTGAGTGGACTTTGGTAGGCTCTAATGTTTTCCATTGTTTTGTTTTTGTGAGCATCTACATTTGTAAGTTGCACTTGAGAGTAATGATTCTCAAACTTTTTGGCCCGTGCCCCACCACCACCCAACATATACCTTTTTGCAGACCACCAGACAACCACCCATAAAGACAAAATGAGTGGAGGTGGGGGTGCAAGGACTCAGCAGAAGGTGGTAGGGGGGCAGCAGCAGGCTAGGGGTGGGGAAGATGCAGGGGTGGGGATCTGGGCAGGAGGAGGGGGCAGGAATGTGGTGAGGGTGAGGTAGGTGCATGTGAGGGTGTAGGAGGATGTGGGGGCACTTACCTGGCTCTGCACCCCCTGCCCCTCCCAGGCACCGCCACCTACCAGCCAATGGAAGCAGTAGGAAAAGCCTCCAGGTGAGTGGTTTTCTGTGCTGCTGTTCCCCCCCCCAGCTGCTGTGGGGTGGAGCTGGACTCCAAACCTGCGGTATATCGACAAGACAGTCACAGACCACACATTGAGAACCACCGCTATAAAGAGATTGTACTTGTATGAAGAGAACTTGAAAAACATGATTTCTTTTGCTTATTGTATTTACAGTGCAAATAGTGTCGTACACTTCATATTCTGTGTTGTAATTGAAATCAATCTCTCTCTCTTTTTCTTAAGTTTTTCCTGCCGGATGACAGAATGTCCGTCAGGCAACAGAATGACATCATTGTATCATCCACATCAACAGGCGCTCTCAGTGAAGTGAAAGCGGCTAGAGAGAGGGGGGTAGGCGAGTGTAGCGAGCTGAGGATGCACCCCGTAGTATTTTTAAATGTAGAAAAATATACAAAAATATTTAATAAATTTCAAACTGGTATTGTATCGTTTAACCATGTGATTAAAACTGATTAACTGTGGGGTTTTTTAAAGTTAATCACATGAGATCACTGCAGTTGACAGTCCTAATTAAAACACTGTTTGCCAGTGAGTGGTGCCTTTTCCCAGTGAATAGTGGTTAGATGGGGATATGCATTCAGAGCAACTTGCTGAAACCAGTACCAAGAATGTACTTTGCCACATAACTGCTGTAGCTGCTTCTGCATATCTCCCATGTGTACTTGTGTTTGCTTAGTTTCTTGCAGAAGGGTGCTGGAAGAATAGGACAAACAAGGTTAGGTAACCTTTTCCAACTGTTCCTTGGTAGAACATGCCACTACTTCAGGTTCCATTGATTTTTTTACTCAGTCAAATTGGGCAAATTACGTTCCTGGTGGCAGAGTACCAGAGGAAGGAGTTTCTATCCCCTGCCAAATTTGAGAGAGCCTGTATTGTCAATTACTACTACTAGATAGTATGAACAAAAACATTCTGGTGACAGCTGAAGAATATGCTGTTGTTGGTGTACCTTAGAACATTTTCTCTCAAGGATTTGGTATTGAGCTGGCAGTTAGCATGACTCAAAGATGATGGCTCAACTCTCCATTTGAGATTTCAATAGAAGGTGCTCATCTCCTAATGCACATTTTTGAGACCCTCTCTTTAAGCTCCCTATGAAGACAGATCTGATTTTGATTTGCACCTAGTTCTTTAGCTCTTAGGTAAGATTTATTTTGAAGCTATGCATTCTGTTAGGTTAAAAATATTAAGCTTTAAAGTGTTCCCAGTTATTCTTATCTGTCAGATAAACATTTTCTGTCTTGAGTATCAGCCCATTCTTGTTCTTTCACAAATATAAAGTGGCTTTGTATGCTATTACATTGTTTTATACAACTGTAAAGCTCATTTTGCCGGAACCAGAGGAGTGTGTTGTGCGTGTATGCTGTTCCATCTAATGTAGTGGGAGAATCAGTGCCACTGTTTGGATGTTAAAAGGGCTCCAGGGAGCCAACAGCCATACTGGGCCCAGAAGAGGCAGGGCCTCAGGTAGATGGGCCAGGGCAACTAGCTCTGAGCACCCCCTGCACCCACAAATTGCCCGGAGTGTGCAGCGTGGTGCTCCAGTGGCAATTTAAAGGGCCTGAGGCTCAGGCTGCCACCAGTAGTGGTCGGCAGGTGGAAGCTGTGGCCATTTAAAATCATTGGGCACATGGCAACTGCCTCCTTAGCCCCCACATCGGTTGATGGGCCTGAAAGATCTTATGAAGGTGCATATGAGTGTAGAGCACAAAAGTTTGATCAGAGAAACACCTTGATTTTTCTCATTATAGGGGGCAAGAAAAAGGGGTCAGAAACATCTCCAAGGTAGCCTTAAGAATGGAAGTAGTGAATGCTGCCTGGAGTACCAGGCCTGCTCCTGTTATGCTCTTTCTACTAGATCAACCTCTGCATCTTGGCCACACAAAAATAGAACCTCCTTAGACGTGCTCTCTGGGGCTTCTGCCAGGTCAATTCTTTGATACTAGGTGGAGAAAAGAATAGTTATTTATGGCACAATTTGTGGTTGCAACATTCTCAGGGTGGTTTTGGGTAAGGTGTCCCTGTATGTGTTGGGGCAGCTTTTAGTGTCTTGTAGATGAACTGATCTGAACTAATAAGATCATCTTTCTTAGAAATGGCATTCCTTTGGCTTAATTCAGCTCAGTTCACAGTAATACATCTGCTGTAGTAAGTATGTTTGATAATGATTGTATATACAGTAAAACCTCAGTTGAATACACAGGAGTTGTCAACTGGTTAGTCAACCATGAACCTCATTTGGAAACAGAAGTGTTGAAATCAGGCAGCAGAGAAAAAAAAAAAACAAAAAAAGAAAAAGTACAGTACAAGACAGTACTGTAT
This sequence comes from Pelochelys cantorii, assembly GCA_032595735.1. NCBI lineage: Eukaryota > Metazoa > Chordata > Testudines > Trionychidae > Pelochelys > Pelochelys cantorii. Next base: position 35,822,520 of record CM064331.1, read on the forward strand.
TATACAGAAACAACTAAGAAAAGAAAGGGAAAGTTTTTAAAAAGATATATTGGCAAGGCAAGGAAACTGTTTCTGTGGTTTCATTTGAATTAAGATGGCTAAAAACAGCTTTTTTCTTCTGCTCAGTAAAGTTGCAAAGCTACATTAAGCCAATGTTTAGTTGTAAACTTTTGAAATAAAAAATCATAACACTTGTTCAGAGTTACAAATGTTTCAGTTATGAAAAATCTCCATCTTTGAGGTGTTCATCAATCTCAGGTACTACTGTATGTGTGCTTTTGAAAATATATTGCATTCTCCCTCTGTGTTACTAAGGGGTATAGTTAATTCTGATCACATGGAGTCTTTAACTCAAGGTTGATGCCTTTCTAAAAAGCTTGCAGCTGTTCAACCTTAAGTTATTGGGCTAGCTGCAGGGACCACTGAGTGAAATCTGTCTTGCATGTGGTCAGGTTAGGCTATAATAGTTATCCATTCTAGTCTTAATCTCTGTAATTTATATGCATTTTCTGTAATAATGTGTCTTGATAATTGGACATTCACAAATAGTTTGGACAGAAACCTGAATCCAGTATGTTTTTTTTAGTTCTGCAAATATCAGTCCATTACTCCTAAATAAAACAGGGCTACTAAAATTTGTAGGAGGGATTTAATGAACCATAACTTTTTCAGAAAGTTTTATACCATCCCTGTGACCTTGTTAACGAATAGAGATGTATAGTGGCCTGGAAGTGTGTGGAGCTTTTCAAAATGATTCAGGAAAAACTTAATATCCCATCCAAATGTGCAGAGGGAGGCAGGTCCAGTTTGTATCTCAGTTGAACTAAACCCCAAAGATTTCTTGAGCTTTTTTATCTGGAGGGGAAGACCTATCCTAATAGGCTTTCTTCTTCAGACCTAAATCTAATTCTTTCTGTGTGTTGCCCTTGCTTACTAATTGTTCTAACAGGAACTGTGGAGGATCTTGAGGAAGAAGTATATACATTTAACCAAGAGCATTTTTGTTAGTAACATATAGATGAAAATCTAGCAAGTGTGTACTGACCTAAATCAGGGCACATCCCATCCCATCCTTTGGTTTAAAAACTTGTTTGTTACCTCTTACTGGGATGCAGTGAATTAATTGCCTTGTATATTTCTTCCCCACTCACCTTCACAGAACAATACAGATATACATATTTTTAACAGGTCTCTTGAGGTGTAGGTACATGTATAAATGTATATTATTACCAAATCACAAGTTGGAAAGTGGATTGAATCTAAATGTCTTCACAGAATGCAAGCACAATTAAAGCCTGACTCTGTTTTCTTTATCTCAACCCTGTAAAAATGTAAATATTTTTGTAAAGCTGAAATATGGCCAGTCCTTGGATACCATCAAAAATCTTTATTTCAGTGTGGTAGCAACCAACAAAGATCTAGACCATTTGTGTGCACTTTAATTCATAGTAATATTCTGAATTCTGTGATGTTGGACTGATGCTTCCCTCCATATACCAAGTGCAAACTCTGCAGCTACTATATTCTCTCTTAGCTTCTGGAGGGTATACATTGTTACCCACTAAATTTAAAACAAGCAACCAGGTCTGCAATTTCCCCCTTCCTGCATGCATACAAATTCATGCACAATACTTGCATAATCCACTGTATGTCACTATTGCTCTAAAAATGCAGCTGGAATATTTGTTTGGCATTGTGCAGTATGTTACATCTCATTCCCTCTTACAAGTTTACCCTGTCTCCCATTATAGTGTGATTGGTTTACAAGTCAAAGAAATTGAGTTTGGGGAATTAAATCTTTGTTCACATTTATAGTCACTTACTTTTCGGAGGAAAATGTCACTCTTGGAGATTTGCTGTACAGTGTTGTCTTTTTTATTCTTATGGTTTTGCTTCATTTCGTAAATGGATATTGATTTTTAATGTGGTGTCACATTTAGTGTCTGAATAAATATGAACTTTGACAAGTAAAAAATATCAGTGGAAATATTCTGTGTTAATTCAACTTAGGTTACTCCACAATATACAGTGTACATTTATCTTTTCAACTGACTGAAAGACAAAGAGCCTGTGTCTCTGCCTGAAATGTGTGGCCAGTGCTTCACTGTATAATCCTGTCTGTTTTACTGAAGACATGTTACCACAAATATTGGAGAGATGGACCTTGAGCCAGTTCTGTCCAGTAGCTGCAGCACTAGACGAGGAATAGAAATCCTCTACTACTGACCTGCCTCTATTACTCACCTGCCATGTGACTTGGCAAGTTAGTTATCATCTCTGTTTTTATATCTTGCCACACATTTTGAAGACTTTTTTTTCATTCAGAGGAAAGCCTTTCTTAATAGCCATTTCAGTAGTTGAGTACTTCCGTGTATGAATGTTCTCTCCATATACCACTGGCTATTCGCTAGGAATGTTAGATATTGTGTAGTTGAAAAGTTGTGTAACCACATAAAATTTTAGCAGAGCTGGTGCTGGGGGGAACCAGCTTTTAAGGCAGCTGCCCCCAGCACCAGCTACTGCCTGCCCCTCCCTCACCACCTCTGTAGGAGGCAGCGAAGGGGGGGCAGGCGGGTGTACAGGAGACTGCTTGAAAGAGGCAGCAGCGTGGGGTGAGGAGATGGGAAAGCAGGCGGATCCAGTGCTCATGGGGAGACAACTTAAAGTCAGTGCCTCATAGGCATTGGCTTCTGCTCCTCCCCTCCCCCACTTGCTGCCTCTGAGACAGAGGCAGCGTGGGGTGCAGTGCATGTGGTCAACAAGGTCAACTGATAAGCCCTAAGCTTATCAGTTAATCATGTAGACGACTACACTTTGACATCCCTGCTATTCACACACACATGAGCATTCATTATTGAATTTTTCATTCTTTCTTAATGGTACCGTATCCTTGGGACTGGACTATTCCCAAACGAGGGAGTTTGCTGGGCTAGGGATGATCATTCTGGCCCCTCTGCTGCTGGCCTCTGGGCTCTCCTGGCAGACCGCCAACCTCCTGGCCTAGCTCCCCTCATGTCTGTCAACCCTACTCCACTGTAGGCCCCCACCAAGCTTGATGCCCCATGGACATGGGACCCACTCTGCTCCTAGTCCCTCAGCTGGCCTCCAGTCTGTTGGCTTCCTGACTGCAGGATGGACTCTGTTCCTGGTCCTCCCCCCCGCTGGGCACTGAAGAGCCATGGAACCAGCTCTTCTGCCAGCTGAGGCCAGCCCTGGTGGCTGTCTGGTTCTGGACCAGAGAGGTTCAACGTGTAACTTATTTTCTTGACTTTAATTAGTAGTCCAGCTGAGGAGCAGAAAAAACAATCACACATTAAAAGTAGCAAATAATCAGTGATTACTTTAGCCACAACCAATGCTGTCTGCTGAACTGTTCAACAAATACAAGTGCAGAAATCACGATTATTAAGAACGGGGCTGCAGACAAGGGACTTTGAGAGGGAGCAAAAGTGATCCTGCTGCTGAACAGACAAGGTAAGTACTAGCTTTGGCATGAGTGAGTGCCAAGATCAACTGTTTGCTTTGTTTTTTTTTTTTCCTGTTTCAGGTAATTTCAGTTACTGTGGCAGTTGGGATTGAGTGTCAGAAAGTGTTAGATCCTTTTTTCCCTTATTTACCCTCTTGTTCCATGGCAGCTTAATTTGCTTGAGAGTGTTTGGAGGGGGTCCTTGTCAAAGGCTTTTTGAAAGTCCAAGTACACTACATCCACTGGATCAACTTTATCATTTTTTGTTGACACCCTTCAAGAATCCTAATAGATTGAGACATAATTTCTCTTTGCAAAAGCTGTGTTGTCTCTTCCCCAATATACAGTGTTCATTTATGCACTGGAGAATTCTGTTCTTTGCTATAATTTTAACCAATATGTCCAGTACCAAAGTTTAGGTTTTTGCTAGCCTGTAATTGCCAGGATTGCCTCTGTTTCAAAAATAGATGTTACATTAGCTATCCTCCAGTCATCTGGTATAGATTCTGAGTTCAGCAATAGATAACATACCACAGTTAGTAGTTGTGCAGTTTTGTGTTTGAGTTCCTTCAGAACTGTTGGGTGAATGCCACTGGTTCTGGCAACTTACTACATTTTAATTTATCAATTTTGTTCCCAAATCACCTCTTTTGACACCTTAATCTGGGATAGTTCTTCAAATTTGTTACCTAAAAAAAATGTATAATGCTGTTCATTTTTGTGTCTAGCTAGTTGCTCTTCAAATTCGTTCATGGTCTGCCTAATTATACTTGACTTAACAGGAAATTATGCACCTTCCTATTTTCTTCATTAAGTTATTCAAATTTTTAAATTCATTTTTGCCCCCAAGTATCTCTCTTGGTGTATTCTTTAGCCAGGGTGGTATGTTTTGGACCTCTTACTGGTTTTTTTGTTTGTTTTTGAGGTATTGAGTTAGTTTAAGCTTGTACAGGTTGCACCCCTATAAATCAGAATTCTCTGGTCCAGCCACATCAGTGGTCCAGAAAGACCACAGATGTTCCAGGATCATAGTGTTCCAGCATGCTGCAGGGGAGGGGTGGGGGCAGCAGGAGCTGGCACACAGCTCAGCTGGGCTGGAGGGGATGGGAGTGAGAGTTCAGCTGGGCTGGGGGGGCCAGGAAGCCCAGTGGGGGGGTGGAGGGGGCAGGGCAGCAGGTGGGGCCAGCATCAGTGGGGGCAAAAAATTACCTCCCTGGGTCCAGCAAAATTCCTCATCTGGGACAGGTTAGGTCCCGAGGGTGCCGGACCAGGGAGGCCCAACCTATATTATCTATCAGGGAAGATCTAGATGGTGCTTGGTCCTGCTGTGAGGGCAGGGGACTGGACTGGATGACTTCTCCAGATCTAGTATTCTCTGACTCTGAGAAGCAATAATGAATGTAGGGAGGCCATGATTTCATCACTGGCGTACAATCTCCTACTAACTGACTGAACTAGACCTGGGCAAGCTGGCTAGAAATTTCTCATTTTACTCAGGACTTGTGGGAACCAAGTCCAGTACAGTCCTCAACTATGTAACCGAATTTTGATTGGGTAGGAGTTTCAGTAAACTGGGATTCTGTAATTCAGCATTGTATTTTATTTCTGTGTGGTCCAGTTGAATTTGTCTTTATTGAACCTCAGCTTGTTTGCCAATTTATCAAGTTTATACTTTTCTTTTCAGTTTAATGACACAGTGTTGGTAATTCTCCCAAGCCTTGGCATTGCTGGTGAATTTGAGTAGCGTATTGCCTGCCCTATCTAAAGTGGGATGTTGAACAGAATTGAATCCAGAGAATTGACCACGTACAGAGAACTCTAAATAGTGATTGTGCTCAAACTTCTTTGGCTGTTTGATAGTTTTTCCCTCTGAGAATGGGCAAGTGGAACCATAGCCAATACCTGAGGCCCTAGTTTAGAAAGCATTTAAGTTCAATCCATTCCTTCTCAGCCAGCCATTCTTCAACAGGACTTAGGTCTCTGTTCAAATTAGGGTTGATGATTTTCTAATTCCAGAAAACTGAACACCTTTGCCCTGCCCACTGTCTCGCCCCATCCCTTTCTGATGCCCTGCTCCTTACTCACTCCATCCCTCCCCTCCATGTTCATTTTCACTGCAAAGCCCAAACAGGTATATTTTTGTCTGGACAGATGTATTATGCTAAGTTCAGGTTTTATTTGTTACAGAGGACACTAGACCTGCCAGCAGAATAGGCAAAAAGGGTAAATTTTTTTTAATGAATTTTCACAAAGGTTTTCATGGTTCTTTCCCTCCCTTCTTCCCATATTTTGTAACCAGCTCCATGTTTTTTGTTCACTAAAGATATTGTAACTTTGTGTGGAATTAGGATCACTCATTATCATATCCACAATGGGTTCATTAAAGGTTCACTCCTGAAGTCCAAATACAAATCCACAGAGCGCATGAAATACACACCTGTCCAGAAAGCTATATTATTAAATCTGCAGAAATGGACTTCCACACCTACGTGCAGAGAGACGCATATTCATGTGTACACATCTAACATGCATATTTCCACATTATTTCATATTCATTATTATTTAGTGCCTCGAGATCCCAACTAAGATCATGGTGGTAGGGGCTAGACATGGACATAAAGAGACTGCAACAAAGTTTATAATATAACTACACAAAGGTGCGGAGAAATGTCTGATACACAGGCTAGTCTGCAATTACTAGCCAACAATATTCACTTTTTGAGAGAATTTTTTAGAGTTCCCTTCTTTAAAAGCTCATTTTGAAATGAATACTCACATTTTATGTCATCAGATTGTGCACAAGCCAGTAAAAGGAACAAAACAAAAAATCAGCACATTTTATTCACATAGATATACACACATGCAGCAATGCACACACCTCCCTACACAAATACACACAGTCTTACACACAGAATGCATGCATGCACAGATGTGCCTACAGAGACTTTTTTATACCTTTCATGGACAGCCTATATCACCAGCCTGGAAAGGTGAAGAGGTTGTCTGGAAGGGATTAGAAGGGGAGAGGGGAGAGAGGATGAGGAATGAAAGCAGCCAAAGATAAAAGCAGGATGGTGGTGGGGTTGGTGGGGGGAGCAGCGAAGGGGATAGGAGGGAGGATGTTGTGAGTATGAGGGATGCATTGGGGGGCAGAATGCAACAGATTCATGATGATGTCGGGGGCACAGGTGTGTACAAGGACATGGGAGTGAGGCAGTCAGGGCTGGCCTACAAGATTTTGGTACCTGAGGCGGGGAGCTCAAATGATGCCCCCAGCCCCCCTCGCTGCACCAGCAGTAGACACAATTTTCTACACTCTGGGTCCTAGTGGAGCCCCCCCCAACAGTGTGGCACCTGAGGCGGCCGCCTCAGTTCGCCTCATGGTAAGGCCAGCCCTGACAGCAGTGTATGGAGGTGAATGGGGTGCAGGGATGTTCAAGGTGAGGGGCATGAAGGTGGCAGCCCTGAGAGCAGGAGAGAATAGGTGTGTGAATGCTGTTCGGGATACAGTGCTGGGATGGGTAGGTGTGGGGGAGACAGGGCAGGCTGGAATGCGGGGCGGGGAGATGCAGTGATGCTGGCATGGGGGGGGCATTGGGATGGGGAGGGATGCAGGGATAGGGATGGCCTCATTTCCAACATTCAGAGATAGGGCTATATATACACCTCAAGCTCCTTGGTGCGGTGTGACAGACAGTGGTTTGCACCTCAGTTTGAGCCCAGCCACACAGGGACTGTGAGGAGAAGAAAGCCAGGCAGAAGGGGGAGAAGTGTGTGCTATGTGACCCCTCCACAGCTGCCTCCTAAGCACTCATGAGTCGCACTAGTTCTTCCCCTGCCTTGACTCTGCCAATATGAGCTGCATCTGCAAGTGTGGGGCCAGGCAGCACGCAGGCTCCTCCTCGCCGCCCATAGGGCCTGGACATACCTGCTGGACATTCCTGACTTGGCCTGCCAGCCCTGCTGCATGGTGCAGGGTCGCTGCCAACTGGACAATCAACAGGCGGAGCTGCCTGGCTCCCTGTTGGACTAACTGTCCCAGTCCAAAACTCAACACCTATTTACCCTAGTTTAAATGCTATGCAAATTAGAGATGGATTTCTGAATGGACAGCCATGTTGAAGTCGGGTGATATGGAGTCAATTTCTTATTAAGCTAAATATCCTAACTGAAGAGAATTTTTAGATTGTGCACTGCTGGGGGGGTTCAATTTTGTTCCTCACTTCTCAATTTTCTCTTGTAGGTGCTTTAAAAAATACTGCTTTATTGTTCAACTGTTTTACCAAACTGGGAAGTTAAACAATTGGTTCAGAAATCTGAGGACAGCTACTTAGCCTTGTTATAAGCTGGTAGTCTACTATTTTCTAGTTCTTAGAAGCTTTGCCTTTGCATGAATTTAAAAACAAATTGCCATTGGGTAGCCATTCTTCTATACTTTCAGCCCCTTGCCCTCAAAGATGAAATATGTCACTATTTGCAATTCATTCAAATTACCTGGTTAGCCTCCAGTCCTGCAAGATATTACATGTATTCCTATATTTACATGGCATGTACAGTCCCATTGATATCACAATTATACTTTAGTGAGCTTGAACATTGAATATCCAAATACTTTTGACCCCCTTCCAAGGTAGGTTTTTAAGGAAAGGAATTGCTTACTTAGTGTTCATGTGCTAGGAAGAAATGCAATCGGTATGCCTTTCGAGAAGTGTCCCTGTGGGTACTCCATTTTAGGTATCTTGGTGCCCTGAGCTACTGATCAGAGACTTGTGGTAGCAGTGTCCTGGTTAGCCACATACCAAGTGGGTGACCCTTTGTGTGTGGCCAACCATTACCCAGTTCTTTACCTCCATTCGTTTCAGTCAGAATGATGACAGCACCCTTAATGGCTTTCATATGCTTCCAGTCTCTGCCCTTTTATTAGTTTTTTCCCTCTTTATTAATGTTTGTTTCATTTTGTTCTGTTTCCCATTTAAAAAGAATACAAAATCCACTCCCCCCCCCCCTTTTTTTCTCCTCTCCTCAGGCAGGCAGGCAGTGAAGAGGCATTACACTGGGACTATTCCCATTTTTTTAATTCAGTTCAGTCCCTTACGCGTGCCTGGCTCTCCATGCTGCCTGACCAGCAGACTCTCCATACCAGTGACAGAAGCAACTTGCTGTGTGTTCATTGCCTGGGGGAGACAAACATTACTCTGAAGTGTCCCCACTGCAAGAAATTCACCGCAAGGACAAGAAAAGCTAGAGGCCTTTAATTAAAACTTTTAATGATGGAGACATGCCTCCAACCCCAAGTCCAGGACGCCTCCTCACTAGTCTTCACCTGCAGCTGCCTCAGATAGTGGTCCCTCTTAAAAAATGGTAACCAAGACCCTGGTCCTACAAAAAAGTTGTCTCTGAGATTCGCCTCCAAAAAAGCAATCCTCACCCCCCGCAAAAAACTGCCCCGAGTGCCTAGCCTCAAAGCACTGATGTCGTCCAGAACCAAGTCCAAGACCGGGTGTGTTCTAGCCCTCATAGCTGCAAAACTAAGGCCTTAAGGCTCCTAGCTGGTCACAGTGTCAACAGAAGAACTTCAGGCACAAAGCAGTACTATGGCACCACCTGCTGCACCAATACAACATGGCAAGTCTGCAGCACACGCAAGGCTCCCTCTGGTTCCCAGCCTGAGCTTGCCTGCACCTTGGGTACTCAGTTTCCCGGTACTACAACAGTTTGTCAGACAAGCAGACCTCCTCCTTGCTGCCACACTGGGAGTGCTGCTCTTTGGCACCAATGGTAACCCAGTCAGGTTAGGGCTAAGCTTCAGCACTACATCTGATGTCTCAGCCCCTCCTCTCTCCTGTGATGAAGGAAGTAAGTGGAGGTAGGAGTGGGCACCGTGTCCCAGAACATCCAGCCATCCAACCCATCCAGGTCCAGGACACAATGATAGACTCATTCATCTTCTCTAGCTTCCCCAGAAATGCTGGAGAAGGAAGCTGAAGAATCTATGGACAGACCAGAGGGTAACACCCTCCCACCTAATCACATCTCAACTTCATCTCTGGATGAAACAATAATGCTGCTCCCCTCGCCCTGTATCAGGATTTGTTTAAAGTGTAGCTGATTCATTAGACATCTCACTGGCTGAGTTACCAGAAACTCTGCATAAGCAGACGTATATTACAAGCTTCTCCGTCAGCCTAGATGGCGCTACTACCTACTATGCCCATTATGGGCTCTACAAAAACTGTATGGCAGATCCAGCCTCAGTTTCACCTTCTTGAAAGCGATCTGACAAACACAATGTGCCAGCTAAAGGAGCTGACGTTTTGTTTACCTAGCCTACTCCAAAAACATTAACTGCCTCTACCACCAATCAAAACCATCCTCAGTGATAAAGACTGGAAACAGACCCTCCAGTTTCACATAGCAAACTCTTCTGTGTTACTGGCAATTCCCCGCACAACATATTTTCTCAGATGTCATGTTTTTTATTGAGCACATCCCAGTTGATAAGAATATAAAGCCAATATAGCAGAAGATTCCCTCAGCCTCTGCAGGCTTGTCTGGATTCTGCTGACATGGCAGCCCGTTCCATTGCCACCTCCTTTGTCTTGTGGAGAGCCTCATGGCTTCCTTCCTCCAGCTTCCTCAGGGAAGTTCAGGTGACAGTAGAGGACTAACTGCCTGAACTTCCCTTTCAAGGGCAAAAATTGTTGGCAGAGAGCATGGATGTTTTTTTACAGGTCTCAGAGCTCCCAGGTGACACTAACATTTGGAATCTATGTGAATAAAATGAAACGGCAGATTCTACAATTCTGCTCCTGGCTGCAGCTTTCTGCCCCCCCTCCCCCCCCCCCCCGCCTCAGCCACCAGCTTGATTGGGGCTCCCCTGCAGCTGGCTTGGCTTGGGGCTTCTTGGCTGCTGCCAGCACTCCTGGCACTGGCCCCAACCCCGCTGCAGCTGACCCACTAGCCCTCTTGCTGCTGGGCACCTAGCGGGCTGCATTCCCAGCTCTCAGGTCTTTCTGGCCAGCAACATCCTTGGTCCTTGCCTGACCACAGATGTTGCTGGACCAGAGTGTCCCAGATTTTGGAGGTGCAACCTGTATTAGGGGATGCATAAAGAACAGGTTAGATAACATGGAAAACTAGAAGACTTCTGTTTCAGCATGGAAACAGTGGAGAATTGTGCAAGCCACCCACTGGCTTCTCCCTGGAGCTGATTGAGAGGTGGCAGGGGACCCGCAGGCTCCCCTGCTAGCATTCTCATAGACTCATAGACTTTAAGGTCAGAAGGGATCATTATGATCATCTAGTCTGACCCCCTGCACAATGCAGGCCATAGAATCTCACCCACCCTCTCCTAGAATAATCTTCTCACCTATATCTCAGATACTGAAGTCCTCAAATGGTTTAACGACCCCAAGATGCAGAGAATCCTCCAGCAAGTGATCGTGCCCCATGCTACAGAGGAAGGCGAAAAACCTCCAGGGCCTCTGCCAATCTACCCTGGAGGAAAATTCCTTCCCGACCCCAAATATGGTGATCAGCTGAAGCCTGAGCATGTGGGCAAGACTCACCAGCTAGACAACCAGGACCAATCCCATCTAGATCAACCCAGTCAGGGCTTTGTCAAGCCGAGACTTAAATACCTCTAGGGATGGAGACTCCACTACTTCCCTAGGTAACCCATTCCAGTGTTTCACTACTCTCCTAGTGAAATAGTTTTTCCTAATATCCAGCCTGGACCTCTCCCACCACAACTTGAGACCATTGCTCCTTGTTCTGCCATCCATCACTACTGAGAACAGCCTTTCTCCATCCTCTTTGGAACCGCCCTTCAGGAGGTTGAAGGCTGCTATCAAATCCCCCCCCTCACTCTTCGCTTCTGCAGACTAAACAGACCCAACTCCCTCAGCTTCTCCTCATAGGTCATATGCTCCAGCCCCCTAATCATTTTGGTTGCCCTCCGCTGGACCCTCTCCAACATGTCCACATCCTTTTTGTAGTGGGGGGCCCAGGGCTAGCTCAAGGCCTCAGAAAATGTGTGGCACAACCATTCGCCAGTACTCCCTGGGGCTGGCTTGGAGCGGTGGAAGCCATGCAGCATGGTGGCTGGGGGTGGGGGAAGGGTAGGCCGGGGTGGGGGGGGCACTTGTTGTCTGCCTGTGGTAATTAGTGAGTATAACTGTCCCTGGTATCACACCCCTCCCTCTCAATTTGATGTAGAACGATCACATTACACACACACACCACTGTCCTATCACAACTGACCCTGACCTTGCTTTAAATTATAAGAGGAAGCCACTTACCAAAATTGGTGGTTCTAGCTCTCATTGTTCAGGAGAAGTTCTTGAGCAGTTGGAGTCTTGGATGGACAGGCAGACAGATGCACATTTCTAAAATATATAGTAAGAAGAAGATATGCTATTATACAAAACTATGAGGAGGCCAGGTGTGGTATAAGACAGTCATTAGTTGTCACTATGGTAATTGTTCAGGGATAATGTTTCTTTTGTATGTCGTATTAAACAAAAATATTTTTTTATACACTCTAAGGGCAAGTTAGGCACAAATGCTATTCAGATTTGAATAACATTGGAATAGACAGAGAAGACCTTTCTAAATTCACCCGGTTGCCTGAGGTATCAGCCAGGAGTGAGAGCCAGGTTTCAAAGGGAGTAATTGGGGGTCTCTGGAGATATTGTTGCTTAAAGTGCTAGGCTGTGTTTCTTAGGCACTATCTGGAAAGAGGTGAAAAGTGACTGCTTGCCAGAAGTAGCTCCCAGTGGCATTTTCTATAACTATAGGCAAACACTTCTGCTATTCCAGGGGTGGTCAACCTGTGGCTCTTGAGCCACATGCGGCTCTTTGCTCACAGAAATGCAGCTCTCAGGGTTACGGCTCGTTCAGGGCCACATGCCCGCTTTGTGCACGTGCTCCAGTTCCTGGAGGAAGAAGCGTGTGGCTGTGGCAGTTGCAGCTCCAGTGAGACCTAGGCATTGGGTTGGAATGGGAGGGACCTGGGGGTGCCTGGCTCTGGGGGAGGGATGTGTGGCTCTTCGCACTACTATCCACAGCTCTTTTGGCTCTTCGTGTCTAAGTGGTTTGCCACCCCTGTGCTATACTATAATTTTTGTGCTGGACCTAATGGAATGTACTTCAGTTCAATCTCCTGCACTGAGGCAGGAATGAGTATTATTCAGACCATCCCTGAGCTGTATTTGCCTAACCTGTTCTTAAAAACCTGTAATGATAGATTCTACAACCCTTTCCAGGTAATTTGTTCCCATGCTTAATTACCCTTAAAGTTAGGAAATTTTTCCTAATGTCTAATTTAAAACTCCAATCCCTGCAATATAAACTCATTACTTGTCCTGTCCTTGATGGTTAAGGAGAACAATTTATCACTCTCTTCTTCATAATAAACTTTTACGTACTTGAGAACTGTTAGTATGCTCCCACTCAATTCTCTCTTCTAGACAAACCCATTTTAAAATTAATTTTACCCTGTAGGTCATCTTTTCTAGATCTTTAATAATTTTTGTTGCCCTGTTCTGGATGTTCTTCAATTTGTCCACATCTTTCTTGAAGTGTTGTGCCTGGAACTGGATACACTACTCCAGCTGAGGCCTTTTCAGTGCTGAATAGCATGGGAGAATTACTACTTGTGTCTTTCTTATGACACTCCTGCTAATACATCCCAGAATGATGTCTGGTGTTTTTTTTATTGCAATGGTATTATTTTCTCTCCGCTGCTTGTTACACCATGCTCTTTCTGGGTGGTTCTACATTTTCTAGTGTTGGAAGAAAGTTTGCTTGCATCTTCTGTCATTGCCCTCAGTGTGTGTGCTCATTCTGTTTTTAAAAATCTTTTTATACACTCATTCCCTACCAATCTGGGTGGATGGCTTTCACCTATTTGATAACCCATGCTGTTCCAACTAAAAACATGTTTATACCTATTTGAAAGAAGTGCCTCTAATACATTCATCCCAGATTCGACTTCTCTTTAGTTTCTGCCTCATGCTCCAAATGATCATACTGAGGTTTTTAATGGCAATACTTCAGCTTTACTTTGCAGTAACTTACTTGCTACAGTTGTGAAGAATATTTTAATCCTCGGTCTATTATAATTAAGAATACTCCAGTGTCCTAACTTTCAGGGGAGCCCGGGATGCATCCATTATAAAGCAGGTTGTGAGTAATTTTGTGCATTAAGACCAAACAGCAATTTCCGCTTTATTGCTCTAGAGGGAGAGAAGTGCATTCCCCTCCTCCTATAGATGATCATTTTGCATGCCAGTATCTATTATAAAGCTCTGAGCATCAATGGAAGAGGTAGCACTGTAATTCACAACTTTAGATTTGACAGCTGGGTCACAAATACATTAAAAAATGCTCAGCATAGTTGATAATGCTGTTAGTCTGTTCTCAAGGGGAAATTAGTATGCACATCTAATGATGTCTCTTTTACACAAAGTAATAGAAACCAAGAGGTTGGCTTGGTTTCCACATTATTTGAGAGATTTTTAACCCTTTCTGTATTCCCTCTCTGAAGACTTGGAAGTTAAACAAATCGTTACAGCACTTAACCATTTATTTTGAAGTGCTTGCTGTTTTCTTTATTTCTGAGGGGCTAGAATCAGTGAAGAACTACAAATATCGGCTGATTTCATGCTACAGGCTCAGTGTGCAATATTAGAGGTAGTAATCACAATCTGTGGAAAGGAAAGCATTGGGGAAATCTGAGTCCAACAGTAGACTTTTTCCATACTAAAAATGAGGTGAAAAGATGGTTTTGCTTATTAAGCTTTCTGATTACATTATTGATGAATAGGTTAAAGTACATACATCTGCAGTCACAGCTAAAGGACAAAGAATAGTTTCAGCCATTTGGCATCTAGAAGGTTCTCTAAGCCTATGCTAGAAATAAATGATAGATGGTAGGAAGTTTGGAAGAAAGTGTTAAAAACTCTTAACCAGCTCAACTCTTCTGCAAGTTCCCATCATTTGAATTCCTAGCAGATTCAATTATTGCCTCTTCTTTTCCTGCCTTAATGCATTGACTTGATGTTTGTGGAATGATTCTTGGCTTGCTTGGCTTTGGCTGTCCTTTGAGCTTGAGGAATGGATGCAGAGATTGCTTTAGCTCTTTGCTTTATTCCTTACTATTGCCATTTTAAGAACTGAGAACTGTGTGTATATCTCTGCCTCAGCAACCCATCTTTGAAGATAATGTTCCTGACAAGCTCAACTCTCTTTGGTGAGAACAGCATTCTGCAAGGTCTAGATGATGCTACTGAAGCTGAAATTTTAGGGAGCTCACACCTCAACACAGGTAGAAAGACTAATAGTTATTGCTACTCATAATCCTGTAGAATATGCTGTGTAACATATCAGTGCAAATTGCTGCACCCCTAATATCTGCTCTTGCCTCTCAGGTTTTCAGGGTCAGGGAAGGTGAATATGATGGTGTGTAGCTGTGAAGCCAGCACTTGGTACAAAGTTGTTGACATGAACTTACAGACTTGGTGGCCTGCTGAAACAAATTAGAGGGTAGAATCAGAAGGGGAGGAAAGGTACCAGCTTTGGTCACTGAAAGACAACATCCAAGAAGCTGTGTGTGCTCAGAAGGGCCATGGGTTACTTGCTTAGTGGACAGAAAATTGGGGATGGGGGAATCTATAAACATGATCTCAATGTTAGTAAAGCTTTTGATACAGGTCCACATGACATTCTCAAAAGCAAACTAGGGATATGTGGTCTAGATGAAATTATGATAAGGCTAGTGCTACCTTGGGCTGGCTCTGATCTGGACAAACTGGAGAAATGGTTTGAGGGAAGTAGGATGAAATTTAATAAGGACAAATGCAAAATACTCCAGTTAGGAAAGAACAATCAGTTTCTCACAGAAGTCTGATGCAGAAACTACGCAACGTGAACCACCAAAAAAGAAAATCCATCTTCAGCTGCAGGCATCTGACTCAGATGAAAATGAACATGTGTCATTCTGCTCTACTCTGGGTTGTTATCAAGCAGAACCTGTCATCAGCATGGATACATGACCTCTGGGTCGGTAGCGGAAGTATGAAGGGACACATGAATCGTGTTCATTGTTCAGATGCCAGACCATCACCTCCCAAAACAGGTCCTGTTTTCTCAGCTGAAAGGTCAATACTGTTATGTGGGAAGACAGCAGAAGCTTGCTAAAGGATAACTTAAAGAAGTGCAACACTGATGTTGACGCTTGGGAGACATTCATCCACAGGAGTGGCTCGAGGAGAGCTGCCAGCAACTGGCACCCTAAGTGGAATGCACGATCGGCGCCCCCCACCTCCATAGCCCTCAATGGCAACTGCCGAGGTTGCCTACATCCACGGGCCGCCCCTGCTCACCCAGGATCGCTCAAAATGGAAAGAAGTCCTATGCAATAGCTCTCTGCATTTAGAACTTGCCTGCTGACAAGCTAAGGAGAAGAGGAGGCACAGGAGAAAGGGGAGAATGGTTTCTAGTCATGGTCAACAACCTCCTGCTGTACCTGGAAATGTCTGTCCTCATTGTAACAGAACTTGTGGTTCAAGGATTGGCCTTATCAGCCACTCGAGGGTCCACAACTTCCATGGAAGGTGATCGTACTCGGCAATGAGTGATCACCATTATCATCAGTAAACTCTTTTATTACAAGTATCAGAGAGGTAGCCGTGTTAGTCTGAATCTGCATAAACAACAAGAAGTCTTGTGGCACCTTGTAGACTAACAGATCTATTGGAGCATAAGCTTTCTTGGGCAAAGACCTAGTTTGTGTACATGCATCTGACGAAGTGGGTCTTTGCCCACGAAAGCTTATGCTCCAATAAATCTGTTAGTCTATAACATTTATTACAAAATATCAGTGCAGCTGCAAAGGGAGTGGCACTTAAAATTTGGTGTTAATTTGAGGTTTGTTGTGCTGATCTCTGGCATTTAAATATATGTTGGCACCTTGATTGCACTTATCATTTATCCTTGTGGAGAATAGGAAATATAGGCGGGTGGATTAAGTACAGTACAGGGACTTGAGAGGAAGTGTAGCCCTGGCTCTGCTACTGTCAGGCTGTGTGGTCTTGAGCAAGTTACTTAACTCATGGGGATGCAGAGGTTCAAATAAAAGTGCCTTTGTGATGCTACTTAGCATTCAAGAGAATCTCTCTCTCTTGTCGTGTTCAATGCTGTATTTCCTCATCAAAGTTGGACGTCCAAACTCTCCAGCCAGCAAACAGCGTCGCTGGTTAGATTGTGGATATTCTCCAGTGAGCCAATAAACTTTCGTGTTGGGCATTCCGTAACAATGTGGTGCATAATTTGCAGGCTGCCACAATCACAAAGTGGAGATGGCAACAAATTCCTCTTATGCAGTAGATAACTGCACCTGCCCTGACTGGTCCTAAGCCGGTTTAGAACACACCACAGTCTCTGGGGAAGATAGAAACCTTTCTGCTCAGTGGTGGGAGCTGACACAAGATGTTTGTTTGGGATGTCTACTTGCTGCCATTCAGCTCACCATAGTTCCTTAACATTGGCCGTGACTTCCTTTGCTTGCTGTCGGGGGGCTTGGGGGATTTTAGATGCGATGTTGGAGGCTGATCGAGGTATTTCTGGATGGGAGGAGGTTGGCTGCTTTGGTTGATACATTGATATAGTCTGTATTCCTGCTCCCATCGACGGATGCTTGGTGGAGCGATGTTTGACAGTGGCGGTAACCATTCTATTCAAGAGAATAACCCTTGTTTAGTAGCTAAACTTTGTCTCAACCAAATAAGTCCTATTGTCCAAGCTGCTCTGTTTGACAGCTCCATATTCTGCAGCACAATTCAGAACTTCTAATTTAGTCTCTTGTTCAAAACCGAGGCCAAAAAACTGCACCAAATCTAAAATCATGTAATCCAAGATGTAATAAAAAATAGAGGATGGGGAAGAAATAGTGCTTTAAAACACATACACACTAAGTTTTAGAAACACAACGATAAGGCAATGTGGGGGTGGGGGGGAAGAATGTGACACCTGGGGATGGTTTGGGGTGGATTAAACAGGAGGACATGAAGATTATGAAGCATAAATGAATCAAGCACCAAAAGGTTGTAAGAGTTTATATTAAAGATGCATACTTATTCTATATTTATTGTGGAGTTTGTTCTGACTATTTCTTCTTCTACAATTAGTCTAAATTAATGAGGACTGCAGAAAGAACAGGTGAGGATTTCGGGGGTTCTCTGTCTTCAGTGATAATTGGCTCAGGATATGAACATTTTACATGTATTATACATGCATTCTGTTAAAGCCATGGAACGTTTCCACTAATGATGCTGCATAAATTCCAAAAGAACAGCTAAGCTACACTGGTACATAATGCTACATTGATGCCATTTGACCTTTAAAAGTGTTTGAAGGTTTGAATCTAGCTTAGCACTCAAGTGGTTTAAAAACCTGCTAACAGTGTCTGATTGAGGAGCACAAAGTAACAATCTGTTCATTGCCCTGCTATCTTCTATGCTTAGTTTGTAAGCTCTTTGGTGCAGCGACTGTTTGTCTGTTGCATGCTCACATAACACCTACCACACAAAGGCCCTGGTCTATGATTGAGACCCTAGGAGCTACCCAGCTACAGCAAACAACAAAGGAAAATACAGTTGTGACTGAGTGCATTTCTGAAAACGCACTCTCCTTCCACTCTCCAGGGAGCTGTGAGCTGGGGAGGGGGGAGAGCTGCTTTCTCTCTTGTACCTAAAACCACTGCTGAGACACGGAGGTGGAGGTAGGAGGTGTGCAATGGGGGTGGGGGCTGTGAAACATGGGAAGGAGTGGAGTGCTGGGAGAGGAGCATGTTTTTTCCTGTGATAGGTCTGGTAGGGATGCCTGGCTGGGGAGCATAATACCAGGAGGTGGGGGCGGGGTTTTTGAAGGAAATATGATGTACCCACAAGGGGGAAGGATTTTGGGAAGGTCATAAAATATCCAGAAGAAAGATTGGTTCAGGGGACTGAAAGAAATGGCGTGGTTGATTCAGGGGGTTGCTTAGATGAGTTCTGGGTAAATGAGACTGAGGTGGTGTGTTTGTAGGCAACAGGAGCTGAGAGAATAGAAATGTGTGGGGGTGAGTGGTGGATTCATGGATGTGGACAGGTAAGGTTGGTAGGTTGGGCTGTAACAGAGGGGCTTCAGTGGAGGGTGCAGGGTGTTTGTAGAAGTGAGTAGGTGTTGAGTGCATGGGCATGAGACGAGGGAGTGAGCAGGGAGTATTAGTCCAAGGTGGTAGCATGGATGTGAGTGGAGGGTGGGACAGCAATTGTGGATGTATGAGGGAGAGGTTATGGAAGAGGCATAGGTATCTGAGGGTGATTTAATGACAGAATGAGTTTTGTGTGAGTAGGCTGGAGGAGGTGGTGAGACTGAGGGTAATGGAAGGAGGGAGAGATGGTGGGGTAGACTCAGAGAGAGAACAAAGAAATGGGCGATTCAGATAGGAGGATGAAGAGCAAGAGAAAATCAAGGGATTACTGAAGGGAGGGAACGTTCTCTAAGGCCATGGAGAGGGAGTCGGGAGGAGGGGCAAGAAGAAAACACTGAGTAAGAAGAAAAAGGATCATTACAAATCAGTTTGATGGTAAATGGATACTGGAAATGCAGGAGGAAAAACCACAGGAAAGGAAAGTGATGATGACAGAAAGGGGATAAGGGAGTAAGTTAAACTTAATTAAAATATAATTTTTTTTACAGTGCATGAAAATGCAAAATGTTCATGTTTTGAGTGATGCACAAAATTTGGCCATAACACCCTTAAATTTCTCAATATGTGTGTATATTTAGCTTGGACTGTTTGGTTCTACTCAAGGTACATCTTTGAATAATGTCCTTCACATGTGCCCTACATACTCCCAATCGGAGATTCTCATTAGCAGCTTCCATTTAGCCCATGCATGCTGTGTTGGTATTCTCATGCCTGAACTCAGGCTGTGTGGGTGAGGCCCCCCCCCCCATTAGTTCCCAGCTACCTCATCCCAAGATGGAGCTAGCATCACTTTTTTGACCACTGTGATAATTCACCTTTGAGTGATTGCTCATGTGCATTCCAATAGATGTGTGTGCACACTGCGTGCACAACTGTTGGAGATTTTTTCCTTTGCAGTACCCATTGGGTGGTTGTGGAGTCCCCTGGCATGATGCCTTCAAGGCATGGTATATAGGACACTGCCAACCCCTTACTCTTTCAGTTCCTCCTTACTGCCAGTGTCGGTCATTGGAGCTGTCTAGTGCTCTTGCTCTGCAAGTGCATTCATGGTATCCAAGGTTATTTAATTCTTTACCATTAGTTTTCAGTTTCTCGGTTCTGTAGTTAGCATTAGTTAGCCTCAGGAGGGTCCCCTTCCAGTTTATAGTTCCCCTGACTGACCATGCTGTACTCTTAAGGGTTCAAATCTTCTGAGAGCTGAGAGAAGCTGCATGGTTCCCAGTCAGGGCAGCGAGTGAGCAGCTTAGTGGGCAGGGCTGGGAGTTGGGCAGTGCGGGGCCCTGAATGCACGGGACTGCGGGACCCTGAATGTGTGGGACACGTGGCAACCACCTCACTTGCCTTGCCCAAAGGCTGTGCCTGTCTGGCAGTGATTTAAAGGCTCTGGGGCTCTGGCCACTGCTGCTGCTACTTGATGGTGGCTGGAGCCCTGGGCCCCTTTGAATCACTGGGCCCAGGGGCAACTGCCCCCTTTATACCTCCTCCCCTCCCCCACCGTTGGTGAGTCTGGGGGTCCTCACTCTTCCTGCTTTAAGTGTCATGGAGACCTAAGTGCCCTATTTGCCAGACTTGGACTAAAAAAGAGCAAGACTATCACCGGTAGCTTCTGCTTATGCGTAGAGCCCTGCAGACATCTGTGGCACATTTTTTGACATACAGTTGCAGATACAAATCCTCCCTTTCTAGAGTAGCTGCTACAGCCTGAGAAATCGGAATTGTCATTCAATTCCATCAAAGTTCATCTGGCACCTCTGACAGCCTTTCATACGATGACAGTTGAAGGTTTCTCTTTGCTCACCCCACAACTGCAAGATGGATGAAAAGCCTGGAGGGTCTCTTCCTACCAGATTAACGTTCCTGCGTCTATGGCTCTCCTTCAGAAATGTTCCCACTTCAGAAACCTGCAGGGCTGCTTTGTCTTCGGTATGCACTTTCTCTAGACACTCTGCCTTGGGTGATGCCTCCAGGTCTAGTGGTGCAGTTGGCAATGCAGTTCTCTATGTGATGGAGTCCATTCTGAAGGCCCCTATCCGTGCTCCTACCCAGGGTACTGCTCGGGAATCATCCAGAGTGGAGAACTCATAGGGATACTACTTGAAGAGGAGAAGGTTACTCACCCTCACCCAGTGCAGTGAGCACTGAAGGGCACTGCACTACCTGCCTTCTTTTCCCTCTGCTTTTTTTTGCTGAGACTCAGTGGTGCAGAGGGAGCTGAGGGGGAAGCCTTGGCACAGGGCATAAGGATGCCTTTGGCACCTATGTGAGCTAAATGGATGCTGCAAATGAACATCTACAATGGAGGCTATGTGGGATGTATGCAAACCTGCCAACACTGGACACATTTTGAAACAGTACCGTTACTGAAGGGGGGGGGGGTAACTACTACTTCTTCCAAGGACTCCACGAACTTTTGAGTCCCCTTTCTCACATACACTAGGTATAATAGTTGCCTTCTGGAAATTATAAGGGCAGTGCAAGGCTTCATTAATTTTTGTTGAACACTTGGAGATCTGCGAATGCAATTTGTTGTACACGCTAAGTGAAGAGTGTCTCCTTCCTGAGGTGGGTGAGGCTGTTACTGCTCAGCAGGGATATTTTAGGAATGGCTTTGATTAAACTCTGAAGGGAATTCTTGCCCAGGCCTTTTCAAGCGGCGCTTTGAAGCTTTGTGGGCTGGAAGCCAAAGGGGTTAATGCTGGTTGCTGTCCTTGGGGTTTTCTTGTGTGTAAAAAGGAATAAGGGGCCTAAAGGAAAACAATGTGTAAATTCAGTCTATTAGTCATGGTGGCTAAGTTCTATTCACTGTGAAAATAGATATTTATTTCAGTAGTTGGAAAAGAAAATATCTAAGTACATTATAATACAGTGTTTGGTATCTCAGCACTTCCTATGGGAGAACTCAGCATTACTGTTTTATCCCCCTCGAGGGGATGGCTTATTGCTCTAAGCTGAATATTTGATACAGTTAGACTTCTAACGGTAGAAGCCACAGGTTCAAATCCCTCGAGAATACTTATTCGACCTTCATCCCTATGAGATGGATAACTTGAGTCCTATGCAGATTACTGAGACCTTAAAATGCGAAGATCTTTCCTACTGTATTTTGAAATCTTATATCCCTTGACATTCTTTCTAAAAGTAATAGTTTGCCATGGAGTAAATCAAAATATCTCATCCCCAGGCTGCTACTTAGTGCTTTTTGAGCTAAGTGGCTGTAACCATCTACCACTGAAGCAGCTGCATTTGCTGCATCTGTGTGTACAATACCTCTTTTGTGAAGATAGGTTAAATCTCCCAATGTGCACAAATTAAACAATTCCTCTTTGTTTGAAACATGTCTATAGGCATTCCAACAGATCTTTTTGGGTAAATGAAGCTCTGCTGTATGGAATTTGGGACTTTTAAAGGATCCTTTGTAATTGATCATCACAGCAGAGAATTTAGTGTATGCATGAGTGTACATATGTATATACTATACAAATCTAAATGTATCACTTGCAATTTTGCTTTCTGACATTATCATGCAGTCTACTAACTACTATGTAGTATTATGTCAAATATGAATACAATCATAACATTTGCATTTAATTACTCGACATGAATTGTATCAATTACTGGCACTCAAAGTGAGTCTGGCAGAATCACATGCTTCCTTTCTGCATTGGCCTCTAGGTGGCAGAATTGCACTGTGTACAATATGTAAGGAAAGTAAAAACAAGAAAATGGTTAATGATGTATACTTTTCCCAATGTGAATAATTTTTGATGCTTAAATCGACAGTCACATGTTTTTTTCCAATAGTGTCAAATTCATTAGTAAGCAGGTAGAATCCTTAAGGTACATTTTTTATGAATAAATAAAACAATCTTTTTTGTTCATAGTTGCTGCTGGACTTTATTAGAAGCTGCATTGTAGCTTCTAATATTAAGGATGTGGAGAAATTGGAGAGGGTCCAGAGAAGAGCAACAAGAATGATTAAAGGTCTAGAGAACATGACCTATGAAGGAAGGCTGAAAGAATTGGGTTTGTTTAGTTTAGAAGAGAGAAGATTGAGGGGGGACATGATAGCAGTTTTCAGGTAGCTAAAAGGGTGTCATAAGGAGGAGGGAGGAAACTTGTTCATCTTGGCCTCTGAGGATAGAACAAGAAGCAATGGGCTTAAACTGCAACAAGGGAGGTTTAGGTTGGACATTAGGAAAAAGTTCCTAACTGTCAGGGTAGTCACACTGGAATAAATTGCCCAGGGAGGTTGTGGAATCTCCATCTCTGGAGATATTTAAGAGTAGGTTAGATAAATGTCTATCAGGGATGGTCTAGACAGTATTTGGTCCTGCCATGAGGGCAGGGGACTGGACTCGATGACCTCTCAAGGTCCCTTCCAGTCCTAGTATTCTATGATTCCATGATTGTATTTTGTGAAGTAAAATTGCCATAACACTGGTTCTTAAACATCTTTTTTTGGAATATGTACAAAATGGCTACAAACATGGTTTGTTTTGCATGTGTATGTATGCTGGGGGAACTTTCAAACAAGTTAAAATATCAAACACTTTTCATTTGGAACAATTTATTAATTTCTGTCAAAAAACGGAAGTTGCACATAAATGCAGGGAGCAGAAGAGCTGAAAAAACCCATTTGTAAGACGAGAGATCTCTTAGATAAAAATATAAAAAGCCAGGCAACTGGGAGTTGGATCTGTCAGCTTCCTTATGTAAACATGGAAAATATTGAGCTACTATGAAAACTATTGTCAGATATGTGTAAATTAAATTAATATTTTGAGAATATGCACTAGAATGGGATTGTTAAAGTATTTCACTTTATAGAACATTGGATTTAATTTTCCTAGGTATATGACAAACATAAATAATTAAACACTTATCTAAATCATGATGGTACAACTATGTTTCAGTACCATCCTTTGGTTTATATAAAAGCCAGTCTCCCCTGCCTTTAACAACTGCATTTTTACATCAATAACTAAGAATGGGACACTTCTAGCCCACTTAATTAGCCTTATTAGTGCTGGACCTACAATTGACAGATTTTTTTTTTTTTTTTTTTTTTTTTTTTTTTTTTTTTTTTTGCTGCTATGTATGTCTTGGCTTCTGTTGTTTCCACTCCAGCTAATCTGCTGGAGCTCCTGATACTATATATTTTTGTTAGTCTCTAAGGTGCCACAGGATCACGCATGTATAAAAACAATAGGTAGATCCAAGAAGGGGAAACTCTAACAAGGAATGTTGATGACTTCTCTTTTCAGCAGAGGGAAAAACAGGTGGTGTAGGGGTAAAACTCAGTTTCCTTTGTGAATTTTCCCCCAGAGTTACAGTAAGGGGAGCCTCTTTCTGCCTCCTTTGGACCACCAATACTTCACCCTATGAGACAAACACAAAAATCAGACTCTGGGCTATGCAGACCTCATGGGATCCACAGGAGGAATAAGGACTTCAAGTATGGGGCCTGTTGTCATCATACAATCACCCTTGACTTCCTAGCAGTGTGTTTCCTCTCCTGAAGCTGTACATAGGAACATAAGATTGGAAGGGGCCTCCTTGATCATTGAGATCAGTTCATGCTGTCCTTGAAAGATATAAAGAATAGAATCTAGAGTGGAGAGGGCTCCATGCAAATGTTTTTAAAGTCTCAAGCTCTATTATATTTTATCAATTAACAAATGGGGTGGGAGAATAAATGGGGTGAGAAGTAATCACCACTGCCTGTTAACCTGTCCTATCCAGGAATATGTTAATACAGGTTGTACCTCTCAAGTCCAGCATCCTCGGGACCTGAATAGTGCCGAACCAGAGAATTCGCCAAACCACAGGAAGTCAATAATGTCTAGCAGCATTACCAATACTTCCACTGCTTACTGAGCTGTTAGAAGACATTTAGGGGTAAATTAGGGGTAAATAACAGCACAGGACACTGAAAACCAGGACTGGTGGCTGTAAACTAACTTTATGGGACCACGGGAAACTTGGCCACATCCATGCTAAGTGGACATCCAGCTAACTAAAATCATGCAGGACCATGGCTCTTGCCAGACCAGGGAGTGGCAGACTAGAGAGATTCAGCCTGTACACAGATCTTCACTGAGTCCTTTCAAATGCAGTCTAGATTTATCAGCTGGTAAGTTTCCAGTAGTATTTGTGAGATGAATTGCTCTGATCACCTCCTACTTTTTAGTTGTCCACATCCCAAATTACCATACGAGGTGTTTAGTGGTATTGTAGGTGGGAGTATCAATACACAGGCCAAGGATTATGCATGGATACTGTCCTAAAAGAAATTGTTCCAGGAGCGGGTGGAGGCATATTGGCAAGGCTAGGGCAAATTGCACTGCTGCTGCTGCTGCTATGTTTAAAGAGAGGATTTCAGTCTCTACTACAGTGTGGTGTTTTCCTGGCGTATTATGTTCTCTTAATTTGTATGGAGAAAGAGTTAGTATTGTGTTCAATGAATTAAAACACCATACTTTAAAAAGTGGGATTTTATCTAAATCTCCCATGCCGTTTTTCACAATTCTCAGAAGAATTCACTAGCACTGGGAAAATTTCAAGCTGCTATGGAACTGGTTGAAAACTCCTAACAATTTTTTTCCCAATTTTGAATTTTTGAGATAATCAAACTTGAAAGGTGGAAAATTCCAACTATCTTTAAATACTATGACTTATTTTAGTGCAGTGTCTAGACCTTTAAATGAAAATCTGATTCCTTACTGTCACTGAGTAGCACCTAATGAAGTGGTCCCATTAAATAAAGTGGGACAACTCCTTAAGTGCTTTTACTGTGCGTAAGGTTATTGGAATCTAAGCCTTTATTATTGAGCTTCTCTAAAGCAAGGATAGAAGGCACACAATTTGTAAAGCAATGTCTGCTTTTGTAAGTTTTGAAGCAGGTCCTTTTTTATACTGTTTATCTTTAATCAGACTATACATTTTTTTCCAGAAGAACTTTAAATTGTTCAATGCTGCGGAGTTCCATCCCATGAAAAGTGAAAGGAAGCTT
The DNA here is from genome assembly GCA_032595735.1 of Pelochelys cantorii. Taxonomy (NCBI): domain Eukaryota; kingdom Metazoa; phylum Chordata; order Testudines; family Trionychidae; genus Pelochelys; species Pelochelys cantorii. The sequence continues at coordinate 35,848,254 of CM064331.1, forward strand.
ACATACTGATATTTTGGGGCATAAAATATTACTTCAGGAAAATGGGAAACTCAATGTTTGATGAATTTTTGATAATTCTGTGTTCCAGTCCACTCACTAAAGTTGGATGTGGTTCAAAGATGCCTATGAATATTTCTAAACAGAAACAATAAAGAACCAATGCATTTTACCTGTTGTGAGCTTTAACTTGATTTACACATAAATCCCCGAAAGCTTAGTTTTAGCATTTCTATAGATCATAAAAGCAGCTTTTTATTTACCAGAAATCTAGTGAATTTGTATTCTTACAATATTTAAAATAATAAAGCAACTCTCATTCCTGAATGGCGTTTAAAATGGTCTTTCAATTGTGCAGTTCATTTGAATGAAATCTGTTATGTTTGCCTTACTACTGTGTAATCAGTGATATATGGTTGTGGGAATGTTGTGACTCAAGGGATTTTGACACTCTGCATGCTAACTAGTGCTACTGCAGTGTAACCATTTATCATTATGGAAACCTTGAAAGTCTAGCGTACTAATGCTGTCATGGACCGCTTAATATGACAAGACTTGTGTTGCTGTAGATTACTCATACAATGCCATCAATGGGAAAGGTCATATAGGACTGAATTCTGCTTAACATAATCATATTTCTTAATTTGTGGCTTCTGTTGTTTTTTAACAAAATAATTTCTCTCCTCATCAGGGCCAATAAAATTGTTTTGCTACTTTTTTGTTTCTTGCTATAATTCACGTATTTTGTCTTTTAGAATTATAGAATGCATGTTGTGATTTACCTTTAAGATTAGGTAGAGTTCACCTTCATGATAACCTTCTTTTCTCCTGTGGGCCCAAATGTCCCCACACTGGCATTTTGCTTTGTGTGAAGTAGGAAGACTAACTTTTCTTAATGTTTTCCAAGGATGGTGGTGGGGTTTAGGATGTGTAGGTTACAATCTCTGTAGTTCACCATGCCAGATGGGGTTATGTTTTAGATCCTTTCTCTATTAATGAAGATGCCTGGGAAACAGTTGACTTTCAGTGAGCTCTACCCTCTAAGAAGATGTAGGTGAAATTTTTGTCTCACAACATTATCATGTATTCTGTATTTGCATTGTATTTTATAGACAAAATATATAAAACATACTAGTGTTGTTTTTCATCTGTCTGGCCCCTCTTCACTATAGTATCTGAGTGCTTTCCAAGTAGTTTAAAAAAATAAAAATGGCACTCTTCCTTTCTTTCCAGATTGTTTGAGCATTGCAGATTTTATTTAAATGAATGGAGATGCCTATCTCCTAGAACTGGAAGGGACCTTGAAAGGTCATTGAGTCCAGTCCCCTGCCTTCACAGCAGGACCAAATACCATCCCTGACAGATTTTGCCCCAGATCCCTAAATGGCCTCCTGAAAGATTGAACTCACAACCCTGGGTTTAGCAGGCCAATGCTCAAACCACTGAGCTATCCCTCCCCCCGTTAGTTCAGAGTTATTTTGTTTAGTGTCAGAGTTTGAGGAAAATCTAAAGCAAAGAAATATCACATTTTGCTCTGAAAAAGTTGGTTCTCTGGTAATTTCTGCCTCTTGAAAAGTTTGGTTCCATAGTAATGTTCCATTTCCTCTGAGAGTTCTCTCACTCACTCTCATGCTCCCCCTGCCAACAATTTCATTTTTCCAGTAGAATGTAGGAGTTGTGGGAGGACATGGGACAGGTCTACACTATGCCAGAAATTTGGCTTAAGATATGCAACTCCAGCTATGAGAATTGCATAGCTTGGATTGATGTACCTTAAATCGAATTTCTGGGGCAGCCCCACTGTGGGAGGTCAACGGGAGAAACTCTCCCCTCAACTTCCCTTACTCTTTGCAATTCTGAGGAGTACTAGGGTTGACGAGGGCACCCTCAATATTTGATTTAGAGGATCCTTACTATACTTGCAAAATCAAACCCAGGAAGATTGACCTCCAGACTCTCAATCTTCCCAGAAATATAGACAAGGCCTTAGAGAAAGAGTTCATCTCTCAAGTAACTAGGGCAAACCACAAGCCATAGCTATTGTGAGTAGAGAAAGTTGAACTCCCCCTTCCCCACCCAATGTTTATTTTTCAGTACTTTGTGGAAGGAAAATGTCTTTTTTGGACAAAATTAACACTTCTCAGGGTGTTGTCCATTTTCAAGTAATCTTGAGGGGGGTTGTTGAAAAAACCAATACTCAACATCCTAAAATTATGTTGGTTTTCAGTTGGTTTAGATTTTCTTTTAACTGAAAACTGACATTTTTCAAAGGAGCAAAAAACATTTACTGATCTCCTCTAGCCATATGTTCAATAGTACAGGTCTGCGAGGAAAAGGTTATAGAAACTTCTGGAAATGACCTAAAATTGCTTTTCCTTATATAACATTATTTTCAGACTTTACTTTAAGACTTTCCAGGGCACTGGAAAGCTGGGATTATCTCATTTAGAAACCAGTAACTGTAAAGATATTGAACCTGAAATTTGTCACTGGTGCAGGGCTCACATTGCATTTCAAACGCACATAATTTTTTTTTTGCGGGGGGGGGGATTCCCCATTTTTTGTGACAAACTGCTCAGAAGTTTGTGAAAGCTTGACACATCTCAGTGGAGATGGATGAGAATGCAGTCAGTGGTAATAGGTGCATTGTAACACAGTTTGACATGGTTCTGCAATTAATTGCATGCATAGCACTTGATGTGTGTGTGATATAATTAAGGTGAGTTCCAGCTTCTGTCTGACTCACTTTTCAGTGCTCCTAACTTTCTGAAATTCATTTGAGGATGAAGTTTCTCATGCTTTACTTCAGCTATAAGTTGAATGATTGGTATTTGTGAAAGTTTGTGTTAATTCTGTTTTGACATTTGTGAACTCTGCATGTATTCAGCTCCTGTGGCGTCATCTTCCTTCTTTGTGCTTGATAAAGTTTGTAGAAAGAGGGTTGCATGAATTCTGAAGTGTGAGGGCTGCCTCTTCAGACATCATATGCCATGATGACTCAGTTTTGGCATGCATCAAAGAAAAAATGGAAATGAATAAGAGCCGTAGTTAAAGGTTGTCAGTTGAAAACATGTTTTGATGAGTCCAGTTCATGAGCCAAAACCTTACACTTTCGTTACCGAAAAAGCCTATACCAGTTACAAAACAATGACCAAAAATCCATTCATTTAAGCATGGAAATATTAAATAACTAGATATCTTAACTACCGAATTGCCAGATAATCATTCAGCACGATCTCCTTACCAAACCCTTCTGGCCTGGACAGTCTTACTGAGAGACTTACTGAGAGATAAGATCCTATTGTTTTGTTCAAGTAATCTATTTTGTGTAATATAACACACTAACGCATGCTTAGAGCACTGCTCATTGCAAAAGGGTACATATTTTAGTTATTGCCCAGTACAATTGATATAATTAAATACAAACTTGTATTGCTTCCATACACATCATAAACTTGTAGTGAACATTTAACAGGCACATTTCATAACATCTAACAGTCTGATCAATCCAGTGTTTTCATAAAGTATTCCCCCTTACTAATGTAGCACACTGACCAAATATACAGATAATTTATCCTGCTCTGAGACCACAGACACCAATTTCTTCCTTGTCCTGGGATGCCGAACCCCTGTTTAGCTCTAAGCCATGTCCGCAGTCCACCTCTTCCTGCCCATGCCCAATCTCTTCCTGCCCAGTTCTGCCCCATTCCCCAAGCGTACTCTCTCTCTCAGCTCCTCTTTCCCACCCAGCACCTACTGCATGCTGCGGAACAGCTGAATGCAGTGGGTGGGAAGTGTTGGGAAGGAGAGGGAAAAGTTGATCAGTGTGGCCACAGTTGGTCAGGCAGAACACATCGGGAGGGAGGGTAGAGCTGCCTGTTGGTGGGTGCTGGAGCACCCAAAGAGCTGGCACTTATGCCTGAGACTATATTTCATTCTGTATCTCTACTGCCTCATGTATGCTGGATTTGACGGGTTCAGTCACAGACCCCCTTGACTATTACTTGATATACTAAAATAGCACTCAGCCCACCTGCTTGCCCTTTGGGGAACCCCACCACCCTCTCATGCTAAATCAGTGCCTCTAGTTGTAGCCCTGACACACAGTAGTAGTTATATAGGCTTTATTTTATAGCTTTGTTTTATATAATTATGTAGATTCTGTTTCATAAGCTTTGTTTTATAGCAGCTGCTTGGTATTAACACACATTCTGTATTATAAGTTAGTAAGAAATTATCAAAAATTTTCTTCAACTTTGTAAGTCTATAAGAAATCCTTCCTGTTCCTTTATAAGAGAAATTGATTTCTCTGAAATGAGCTGTCATTTGTGTGAGTAAGGAACGTGTGAATGTGGGAAGACAAAAGACTGAAGAAACCAGCACCAGATGGTTACAATAGTTAAGAAGGTGGTGTCAACTCAGGTGTTGGTCAAATTCAACATGGCCAAAGAGGGGCAAAATTGACGACCCTAAAGCAAAAGGCATACACCTGAATGAGATGTGTGAATGAGATAAACTATCTGCAGTCACGTCCAGAACATTCATCTAAGTGCTGATGGAACATGACAATGGAAGCAGCCTTGAGGTAAAACAATTAGATGAATTCAGCATGACATTGCAAAAACCATAGACTAAAATTGGAATTACAGCCATAAAAGTGGAGTGTGTAGCCATGAAGATTTGGGTTAATCCTGTGAAAACAACTTCAAAGCATCCTCAAAAAATGAGGAAGAACGGCTCTTGTGCAAAAGGGTTTTTTTGCACAAAAAGGTGCTGTGTACATAGTGCTTTTTTGCGCAAAAACCTCTTCCGCAAAAGGGAAAGGAAGAGGAAATGCAAATGAGAGCAACATATGCAAATGAGCGCTTCATTTGCATTCGCTCTTCCGCACGAGGCTCGAAGTGTAGCCGTAGCGTTAGATACATACATAGGACTTCAGAGTCCATATATCAGGTTCTTAGCAGCATTTGTAAGTTTGCTGGTTTGTAAAGTTTCTCTGAAACACATCCAGAACTCAGATGGGTCTATCAGTCCTTTGTTCAAAACTTCATTTTGTAGAACAGTTACTCCAGAGGTGAGAAGCAGGATTGAAGACAAACTGGAGGTAATCCAGCTGCCTTTTTATATTCTCTACCATGTGACTTGTACGTCCTTTGTCCCAAACACAAGGTCACACCACATAGCCAGGGAAAAGTATTTGGTGTTCTTTGTCCATAGTCATACAGCTGATTGCCCTTGATGGGCCATCAAACAAGCTGGCTAATACTGATGCTAATCTGTCTGGCGGTATCACCCATATAGACTGTAAATGTTGGAGCTATCAACAGACTGCATTGTATTTATAACTCACAATACAAGATGACACATACATATAAATAAGCTTTATCATGTATAGCAAATCAGAACTTTTCCACTGGTACCTTACATGACGTATCTTGTATAAGGTTAATTGCAACTTTGTAATATTGGTATCAATAATAAATGGTCACTCATATTCCATATATCATTACACGCCTCTCTCATAGTTTATGGGAAGTTTGGCTGTAAGAGCAGGAAGTTAGTCAACCCTTGGAAACCTGAGGTAGGGCGAGTGCTCCTATTTGAGTGTTCCGGAGTCTTTCCCTTCCTCATGCCTCAAGGAAGTAGAAGGATTTCTCTGCTTCTTATTGACTAGCCAATAGGGATGGTGGGCACATTGGCTCCTACACCAACCCCCTCTCTCCTTTTAAAATCCTACTGGGCATCTAGCAACCAACTTACTGCTATTGCTGTACCTCTCCAACATAGTTAAGATAGTGTCAGACTATATTTCCATGATCTGATGGGTCTGATAAGTTTGCTTCTTTTGAGATGAATAAGGAATTATTCTCTCTGGGCCACATTGGTGAGGTGTGGGTGTTTATCTACCTTGTCACATAGTAGTGGCTTAGTTTTTTAGATTAAAGAGGAGTGAAACAGGACTTGTTAATTTGAAGAGGTAGTATAGGAATGTTATTTTGTTGCAAGTTGTGACCAATATTCAGGGTAGATGAAGGCTGAAAGGGCCAGGTCCTAGAATTAAACATGTGAGATGTGGCAGGTGGATTTTTTTTAACATATAGGGTATATACCATAAGCCTTCACAGGTTGAGGGTATCCCTTAGGGTGACCTCACCCTCCTCCTCTCTTGTAGAAGGAGTGTGGTGGTGAGAATGATTTGAGTGCTAGAGAATAGGCAAAAGAGGACAAACCCTCATTTATTTTAACCCCCAAACCATGGGGTTTGTCCATCCAATTTCTAGTATTTGGTTGAGGGATGGGTGGATTGCACTCCTTCCTATTGTTAAGATTAATAAAGTTAGTTTGCCAGCATACTTCTATCACAGTTCAAAACAGGGAGGCAAAGTTCAATAAGCTAGTATTCTCTGCAGCAAGAGTTCACACAGGATTTAAACTAAATCCAGTGTAGTTTAATGCCGTTTTAGTCTGGTTTTAGTCTGTCTTGGCACTTTAACAATTTCTAATATCGCTTGCTGTATATGCAAACATTTTCATAGGGAAAGATTTGTTTTACATTTGCCTCTCCTTTTAGCAGAAATCTATCAAAATATCAATGATAATTTAGGAGAATTTTGTTCTTAAATTAATAAATTGGTGGGGGGAGGTCATTAACTTTCTTCTTTGAAGCCTTGATTATAATTGTAACAAAATCAATAGTTAGTAGTATGGTGAATAGTCTTTGCCCATGTTTATGAATGAGCATTATTCCATAATTATTTCTATCAAGTTCTTTTTACTTTGGGAGAACACAGTTGACAGTGTTATGTTTTATGCTTTCTAATATTTTATTTATTTACGTCCTGTCAGGATTCAGGGTTAGCTGCATCTTTGGTCTCTCTCGCGTACACCCTGTCATGTGATGGTAGAGTTGCACCTCCACTTCTCTCAGCATGGAGTCCCATGACTCTCCCATTCACAGACCAAATGCCAAGGCTATAGCCACCCCTGTTTACTTACTGGGTTTTCACAGTACCTCCAGTGGACCTGTGCCCAATAGATAAATGCAATGACAGGACAGCTTTCTCAAAACAAAACTCATTGAAACATAGCATTCACAGAGAGATGTGTTTAAAACAAAAGGGCCTAGATGCATTGTCTTGCCAATTCCCATGATGGTTGATAAGGGCCAATTTATGCCAATTACCCCTGCTTCTGGGATTTGGGTTCCAACTGCTGCCCTGCAGATCCTGCTACCTGTGTTTCCCATTTAGCTACAGGGCTGATTATTTTTAAAACCCTTGCAAAGTTCTTGTTTCACTTTTTCTTCTTGGATTTCTCACCTTCCACCTCAGGGTTTCCCAGCCTGCTTATTGGTCCAGAGCATGGCAGAGGTAAAACTTCAAAGGAATTCACAACTGTATTTGTATAAGCTCTTGTTATCTGAAGCCACTGCCTTGCAGGTTCCTACAAACATGCAAAACTATTTAAGAGTGACTTATTACCTGGTTAAGCAAGCAACGCTGAGGGTCACAAGTAATAAAAATGAGATTTCCCACATTCTTCACACTTTGTATTTATGTTGATCAAGGACTTTTTTCTGATTTATAGCCTTTCATCATACCTTATACCCAAAGTATAGGAACTTTCCCAATAATTTAGTGAAACCATGTATTTTCATGCATTTTTAACTCCCACATCAATTATCTGAATATTTTTCAGAGATAATGAGCAACAGCAGCTCTCTTTTGACTTAATATGCATGTCAGTTGTTCAGTATTTTTGTGCCTAACAGGTGCTATGTCTGAAATTTTTCAGTGCGTGTAAGGCTATGGGCTTGTTCACATTTAAAATGCTGCAGTGGTGCAGCTGCACTGCTTTGGTGAAAACACGACCTACATGAACAGGAGGGCTTCTCCAATCAGAAAAGGTAGTTCGATGTCCTGAGAAGTGCTAGTTAATGGACTGGTAAATTCTCTTCTCTACCTAGTGCTCTTCGCACCAGGGGTTAGGTTGAGCACCTGAGCAAAGTAGTTTTACTGACTGAATTTCCTATTGTAGACCAAACCTAAGTTAACACTTAACACTACAGAGGAAGCACTGCAATTGTGCTGTTATGCTTCTATTTAGACACTATAGAACTGGAAGTGGTTCTCCCATTGCTGTACTAAATACCTTTACTCAAGGGGCAATAGAATTTTTCTATCAGTGTAATACTGTCGGTATGGGGATAGGGACTTAGGATGGCTTAAATACATCTCTCAGGAATTTTGATAAATCTAAACCTATATCTAAATCTAGCACATTTCCTATTGCATAAAAGGACAATGGACAACAAGCAGTTCTCTTCTATTTTCTATTCTGTTTTATTCTCTTCTCTGTTCTTACATTACATATACATGCACCTCACCCCTCCCCAGACAAACGCATACTAAACCTCTACCCACTTGCACATCTGGCAGCTGTGTGTAGGTCTGGAGCAAGTAAGACCTATTACTCAGGAATGACTAGGGTTATAATTATACTTGAAATATTTTCTCTCCCTGGCTGGATCTGACATTCTCATTTTCTCTGTTTCTTTCCTAAAAGGGGTGAATGTTTAAGTGATTATCATCCCAGCAGGAGATCAGGTGAGCATAAGAATTTCCATTTTAAAGTGAGTAAAAAAAAAAAAAAAAACTGAAAAAGGGATCCTGAGATATGACAGCACTTCAGAATGGTGTTGGTAGATTGGAAGATTTTGTTGAAAGAATAGGACATGGTCCTGGGAAGCGGCACGTGTTTAGGAGGACCTGATGCTTCTCAGCAATTATACAAGTAATGGTAGCAATGGATACAACTCAGGAAGCTGCTGCTCTACAGGGTTTAAAGCTTGGGGGCGGGGGGGCACTGTACCTAGATACAGAAATTAGTAGGCTAATAACAAAAATACAAGAAAGACATGAAAAAATAAGAACCTAGAGAAGAAAAGAGAGGTAAAGAACAAGGAGTTAGCTAACTTACAAGCAGAAGAGCAACATAAACAGGAGAGGATGCAATGAATTTAAATTGTCGAATCCCAACAAACTAACTGAAATAAAAGACGGGCAAGGGAGGTTAAGGCAAGAAATGAAGGAATGGTAGCAGAAGGCAATAGATAAGCTGCAATGAAATTGGCATCTCAGATGCTAAAGAAGAACAGGAAATAAATCATGCAGCCCGCAGAAGACAAATTTTGCACACTAAAGAAAAAATTAAAATCCGGCAAAGGAACCATAGTAGTAACAAAGTCTTTAAATGGCCATGATGTGGAATTCAATGAAGAGAACTGGAATCCTCCTTGTTATGAAGAACACCCCCTAACACACTCTGTCTGGAATCCTACAAGTGACGGAACAAAGGAGCTGGAAGGATTATAGAGGCCACCTCCCGAAGCTCCTATTATTATCTCCACAGTAATCAAAACTATTGTCACAGAAAAAGGAAGGATACAGAAGAGAGGGTAAGAAAAAAGACCAAATGACCCTGAACAAATTAGGGCTTTAGGGAAATCTGAGTTCCTTAAATAGGGATATTGTAGTTGGATGGCTGGAAAAAAATTCTAGAATGCCTGGATTAACAGAGATTGTTCTTTCAGCTTTAATGAAAGAATACATGGATTCAGATGAATTTGATGGACACTCTCATGAAATCCAGGGAAAAGGAGAGAGTGATACAAATATAACAGAAGTTTTTCAGGGTTTTTTTTTTTTTTTTTTGCTCCTGTAGAAGATCCAGTGGTGTGGTTTCTTTAGGAAAAAGCAACAAGTAAAGGGAAAGATCTGAACCATACATAGTTAGGAAGAGGTTATTGCCTAAACATTTGGGAATCATCCCATTAGGATATCCAATACTATATGATTCTGCACATTTTAAGAAAGCATCGATGTTGGACTTTAATTCAGAGATCACAATTGCATTGGTCTCTGATGAGCCTGCTCAATCCCTTCTACATCAGGTAGAAAATAAAATAAAAAGACCGTATGAGACAGAGGAACAATGCCACCTCTAGAAGAAAAACTTTAAAAAGTATGAGTAAATACTTTTTCCAACAACAGTTCAAGAGGACAAGGAAATGAGCAAAACAGAAAGGGATTAAGAAAAAAAGAAAGTAAAAACCAAGTTTTTTCCCCAGGAGTAAAAAAAGACAGATCCAGAAAGAAGCTGGCTTTGGGAAAAGCTGACACTAATGAACAAATTAATGAGTTACCTATAGAAGAACTTCTTTGCAGATTAGCAAGCTATAAAAGGAGCATGTGTATGGCTCTACCTTACATTAGAGAACAAATATAGAGAGGCTGAGCACCCCCTACAATCTCAATACAGTATTAGCAAAATAATCATGCAGTTTTAGTGGTACACGTACAAACAAATGACTGGGGGAAACCCTCTGTGTGTGTGGAGCTTAACAAGGGAGTATTCAGACAAAATATTCTGATACATACTGATGCCACATTTTCTTCAGTTAATGTAGATAAAAGGAATTTATTAATAGTCAGGAAGCTACAAGAAATTAATGAAGCAAGAGTAAATAAAGAAAAAGGAACTTTGGGCTTTAACAGAACTTCATACAAACAAGGTATACAAGTATGAATGAGCATAAAACAAAACTTCTACCTAAAATAAAAACACGGAAAGACAGCAACACTGAGATATTGGCTAAGTATAAGAAAGGCCAATGGGCGATCATGCAATTACATGAAAAACAGGAAACCCAGAAGGAACTTGATACAGTTCAAAAATGTGTCAAATCTAACTGTGTCCCAGCGAGCTGTTTTAAAGAGAAAGCAAAGAACTTTGAAGCTACGGTGAAAGAACTAGAGAGGCAGCTGGTAGAATAAAAACAAAGATGCAGAGCAGGGGAAAAGGAGACAGACACATACAAACAGGAAAATAAAAAGAGAATAGAATTTGTCTAAAAGAAGTTGTATCAAAATTACATTCTTGCTGAAAAATGGCTATGAAATGGAAAGAATCTCCACTAGTAAGATAGAAAAGCTAAATAAGTAATTAAGAAAATCACTGCAAAAATACAGTGATAAAACGTGAGAGGCAAGAAGAAAGTGATGCAGAGAATTCCAAGTCTTTTTTTTTTTTTTGTACAAATCACATGCAGGATCACTGTTCCAGTGGAACAGTTTGAAGCCTTGAAAAAAATGGTTGGCCGCATGATGAAGGTCCTAAAAGAAGACCTCATAGGAAAATAGGCATATTTTGACAGAGGACTAAGAAAAGTAAAAGGATGGCAGCCAAAATTAGCAGATATACATAACTCCTCAAAATCCGCAGCAGAATATGCACAGATAAGGGAAGCATTTGAAAAAAAATTGTAGTCATCAAAAGTATCTGGAAAAGAAAGGAGGTGAAATCTTTCTTTCCAGGAGAGGATTCTGGTTTTTTTTAAAGAAAATTTTCTAAGAAGAAATCATGGGCAAAAGAAAAAAGTCACACTCAACTTGGAGAGTAATGCATAAACAGAAAGATACCAGGAAGGGTAACATAGCTCAAAATGGATTAAGGATGTTTTTATTTATTAAATTAATAAAATATTGAGTTGTAATTAAGTTTACAGGTCAACAAAATGGTGTTTGAGACTTCACAGTTAGAACTGGACAATCCTGATTTCTTATGATTTTATAGTTCATTTGTAGTTCTCTTTTTTTTTCTTTCTGAAGGTTTATGTCACACTAGCCTGGGTCAGAGAAGCTATTGATTCAACCAGTGAGCCAGATTTGGTGGTGTATCCTGGTCACATGACAACTGAGGAATGTTGTGCATATACTAAGAAGATTGAAGACCAAAAAGGGAGAAGGATGATGGTGTGCATGAGTCCAGTGGCATGGAACTCCTCGCAAGACTATATATCTCCTATCATGTATATATCTGCGGTGTGTGGGTTGTGAGCCCACACAAATAACTTAGATACTACTTGATAATTTCCTTAATACTCTAAGCCTATGTGTTAAGACTGCATATGCAACCTTATCTCTGCCTCACTTGTGCCCATTATTATGAAATATATAAAAACTCTTAGACGTGCTGCTCTATGATTGTAAACAAATGTATTGTATTTGAAAGGCATAATATGATTATTTAACTAAAGACTTTATCATTTTCCACACAAGGGGGAAGAGTAACAATCAACTTTAACCTTGTAATTGCTTGAAATATTACTACATATGCACACTTAATGTTCTTTGAATAGTGTGGGCTTTTTTGCAGGGTACAATATCTGAAGTATAAACTCTCCACTGATATTCCTAATGAGCTAAATTGCAGTTTTACACTGCTTCTCTCAACAATTGCCACCATAAATAATCACCTGAATTTTCAAAGATGTTAAAGGGACCTACTGTGTTTTCTGTGGGTGTTAGAATCAACAGTGAATTAGACCATCACTTCTGAAATATCTGTCCTGATTTATTTCAGACAATTACAGATAATTTTGACAGATTGGATTGCCTGTCTCATTATTTGCAATTTAGACACTGTTAGATTAATTTAATGCTCTGTATCACTTTAATTATCACAACATTTCCATATCACTTTTTGAATTTTAGATTTACATAGATTAAAACATCAGTTCTCTGTCAGTTTCTTCCTGGCTTTCAAAAAAAGAAGCTCTTTCATAGGCATTCTTTTGAAGAAACATGACAAAACAATTAGGCAAAATGGCATTAGAAATCATAATTAAAGCATGGTTTCTGAACTGAAACTTTTCATAATGGTTTGGCAAAATTGTAGGTCATTAATATATTTTATCATTTTTGTGTAAAACTGGATGATACATGGTCTGGGGAGTTTATTTTCAGACCTGGATTGGGTTTACGAGATTTGAGACCAAATCAAGATTAAACTCAATATCGGAGCTAAGGGTATACCTTTCAAGATCTTAAACAATGATAGCCCCAAATAGTGAAAATCTCAAACAGAATTAACAGTTTTTCATAGTATTTGTATTATCTTGGGGCGAAATCTCACTAGACTCACTATTTTCATGAGAGTTCATTTAAGTTGGCCCTTTTTGGTTTTCTGGTTCCTCAGCTGGACCTTGATTCCAGGGGACTTGATGTCTCCATCTGCTCTGAATAATATAGGAATGAAATACATTTAATTCCAAATTTGCATGGGTGAAGTATGAATTAGCACCTATAGCCAAAAATAATAGAATCTCCCAAAGGTCTCTCAGAAATTATAGACACATAGGACTGGAAGGGACTTGGATAGGTTGCCTAGTCTAGTCTTTTGCTCTGAAGCAGGTCTAGACCATCTCGATGATATCTGAGAGGTGTTTGCCTAAGATGTTCTCTAAAACTTCCTATGATGGAGATTCCACAGCCTCCCTAGGTAATTTGTTCCGGTGTTTAACTACAGTTACAGTTAGGAAGTTTTCCTAATGTCAAACGTAAATCTCCCTTCCTGCAATTTAAGCTCATTACTCCTTGTCCTATCCTCATGGTTAAACAGAACAATTTATCACCCTCCTTTTTATAATAGCTTTCGTATCTTTTTTGGAAGATTATCGTATCCCCACTCAGTCTTCTCTTCTCCAAACTAAATACCACCAGTTTTTTCAGTTTGTCCTCACAGGTCATGTTTTCTAGACCTTTAATCAATATTGCTGTCCTCGGGACTTTCTCTGGTTTTTCCATATCTTTCCTGAAGTGTGGTGCCCAGAATTGGCACAATTCTCTATTTGAGACCTTCTCTGTGCTGAGTAGAGTGGAAGAATTACTTCTCATGTCTTGGAATACTTCTGCTAATATATTCTAGAATGATTTTCGGGGGTTTTGCAACAGTATTATATTGTTGATTCATATTTAGTTTGTGATCCAGTTTCTCTCACAACCTTTACTGCAGTAAATCTTCCTAGATGGTCATTTCCCATTTTGTATTTATGCAATTGTTTATTCCTTCCTAAGTGTAGGACAAATGAAAACGACTATTAAATTTTGTCTGTTTAATTTAAACAATTTCTCCAAGTAGTCAAAATCATAAAGAATTCTAACCTTGTCCTTCAAAGCATTTGCAACTCCTTCAAGCTTGGTATCATCCACAGACATTATAAGTGTACTCTATGCTGTTATCCAAGTAATTTCTGAAGTGATTTAACAGAACTAGAGTGCAGACAGATCCCTGCTGGCCCCTACTCAATATGCTCTTCCAGCTGGATTATGAACATTTGTATGAGAAAAATTTGGGTGAGTGCATAGTGGGATAGCTTAAAATGATATCCTAAAGTGATCAATTCCAGTATCTCAGGCTCAGAAGCAAAAGTTATGTGTGTAGGGGGACTTCTCTAGAGACAACCAAGGGAGGCTATTTAGGGCTGCTCGAGAAATAATGATTTGAAATTATTTCTAAAGATGTAAGATTTTCTTCTCTCTATAGCTAAGCCAAGAACACCTATCTCACTGAGTTTATAAGAGAGATACATCTAGATTTATTATTCAAACTATTTCTATTTTCACTAATCCTGTTTTTCAGAAAAAACTACTATCATTTGGGTAACTTTTATGCATCCTCCTCACCCAATAAGGAGTTGCATAAAGTTTCTGAAGCTCAAGGTGTGGACAGAAGTGTCCTGTGAAGTCTAGGGCTGCAGCTGGTGGAAGGACCCTAAACCTCAAGAAGACATGACATGGAGTATTATGGTTAATAACTATGTATTGTACACTCAGTAAAAGATTTTCCTTCTTATATAAGGATCTTTACACACATCTTACATACTTATCTGACCCTCTTTGCTGCAGTATCTAAACACCTCAGAATTTTTAATATATGTACCTCACAATCTCCTCATGAGATAGGAAAGTGCTATTATTCAATTTTAAAGATGGGGAAGTGAGTCACAGAGAGGCCAGGCAGTGACTTGTCCTAAAAAGTCTTAGCAGAATAGAATTGAAATCAAGTTTCCATAATCCCGGACTAGTCCCCTAATCACTGGACTACTCTTCCACTCCAGCTGTGTGTCTTTGGTAGCGATAAGGAATGGAACAGTATGAAGCCTGCAAGAGGGATGGAGTTATCTTTCTACAGTGTAGTGAAATCTGTTTCTGCATTTATTGTAAGGTTGGTTTGAGGCTTTAAACTTGCCCTGATACTTTGGGCATGTTTCTTCACTGCTCTATGCTTCAGTTTCTCCATCTCTAAAATGGGTTTAATATGACTTCCTTTCCTTACAAGGATTGTGTGAAGCTGGCATGTATATAATGCTCTATAACAAGACTTGATAATGCTTCTATGCATTTCACATGAATGAATGCAAGTGAGACTAGAACTTAGTGTCCTCTTAGGTCCTAGTCCAGCACTGTAGTTTTAAAGCCAGCAGAACTGGGGAATGCTCTTACTGAGGATGGAATGTTAAAAAAAAAAAAAAAAAAAAAAGTTTGCTGATACCCTCTGGCAAGTGTACTGAGCATGTTCAAATAGGAACTTTGAAAGGCCAAATTTGGGTGGACTTCCATAGTGCCAGGAAAAGCTACCTTCTGCTATGTTGTTTGCAAGCTACCTTTGTTTTTGGAGTTTACTGATTGTTTTTAAAAAACTCCTACAGCTTTCCAGAATAATTCAGCACACAGCATAGAGCAAGCATTGAAAATTTCAGCACTAAAGGCTAAAGTGTGGCAAAGGTAGAGGGAATGGAAAACTGGAGTTCATAATGAAAAGTGTCAGGCAACCTTTACAGAAAATGGTGCTCTAATGGATGTAGATAGCATGCTCTGGTTGTCAGAGTGGGAAACCTGAGAAATCTCAGTTCTAGTCACAACTGCACCATCAATTTGCCCTGATACTTTGGGCATGTCACTTCACTGCTCTGTGCTTCAGTTTCTCCATCTCTAAAATGGGTTTAATATGACTTTCTTTTCTTAAAAGGATTGTGTAAAGCTTGGCACATGTATAAGGCTTTGAGAGTTTCAGATGAAAGATATTCTGGATGTTTGTTTTTTTGTTTGGTTTGCTGGAAGTCTAGAGCACATGTACACTCCTAATAGTTAATATCAAAATAAATTTAGCTTTTATACATTATCAGTTAGACAGATGACTTCTGACAATTTAGTAGAATGCACCATATGTCATCCTTTGAAAAATGAAGACTGTATTCCTTCTGGTCTTTGTTATGAACTTAATGAGTTTAGAGAAATGTCCTTTGCTTCTTACAAGACACATGGGTAAAAGGCCTTGATATGAACAGTAATGATCAACAATGGTTCTTTAGTAAGAAATTAAATTGAATTATGCTGCTGCTTTTTTTCCCTGTGGAGCCTCTGAATAAGATTTTAATCACAAAATTATTTAATTGTAATCCTTCAAGTAAAATACAATTTATTACAACCCACAGTGGAATCCAATGGGGTGAATGATTGCTCATTTTGGGTTTACTTGTGTTTTAAAATGTGTAGGGCTGGGCTGATGGTCCAGTGGAACTTACTGTGGTTCACAGATATGGTCTTTGGGCTGTGAGATTCTCTTTCTCCATTGCCGAGTGAGATGTAGCACTCTTCCTATTTTAGCATCACCCACCGGCCAATTACAGCACAACAATGAATTTTTATTGGTGCTTCTGCTGGAAAGTAAATTTAATAAATATTGCTGATAGAAAAAGGAAATGGACCCGGTAAGAAAAGGATCTGAGAATAAACTGCATACAAAAGACTTTAGACTGCCTCACCGGATATACTCTTTGACACAGAGAAAATTCAGGAAACCATATTACCTAGTCTCTTCCAGAAAGCATTTTTATTACTTTTATCACTGTGGTACCTGGCAACAACTGTTTCTAAGACAGAAATCTTTAACACTACAGATCATGAAACAATATGAAAACTAAGTGTTAATAGTTCTTGGTAACTATGTAAACCTATAATGAAGAAATCAAACATTTGTCAATATCCAGGTTTGTGGCTGATAAATTGTTTAAACTATATCTAGTTGACATTTTTTCATTTACGTTTTTTGATTGAAATACGGTCTTTTTCAAAACTGATAAATTACACAAAACACTTTCCCTCTGCAATTTCCCAGAGCTTCATCAAACTAAAACTTTAGGAATGTCCAATTAGGGATCATCCTATTTTCCTTATTCTAAAAAATGTTGAGGCAGAAACATCAATTTGAATCCTGCCTCAATTCTACCTTTGATACCTGTTTCAGTTCAAGCAACTGAGATGAATTATTTGTTGTACACATAAATCCAGATAGTGTGAAGTAAGCAGAAAACATTTACTGAGACACTGGTGTCTATTGCTTAGAGCAAAGATCTGGTAATCTTTTCCACCTTTGCCACTGACTAGCTCTGTGATGTTATGCAAGGCACATAACTTCTCTGTACTGCTCCCTCCGTTTCCCCTCCTGTAAAGTGACATTCGGGAAGAGAAGGAACTTTCACATTTTACAGCTAGGTTTTTACTTATTAGTAAGGGGAAAAGAAGAGGGAAGAAACTTCAAATGAAGACAAAGTGAAAATTTGGAAGGAATATTAGCATGTAGAGTGCAATCCAGATTGGTCATTTGGACTGAAACTGGCTGATACCTATGGATGATGAAAACAGCAGACATGTACAGTGCAAGGGATGGAGTGCACAATGCAGATGAGCCTGTGGGGGAAACAAGAGCAGCAGTATTTATGTAGGAGATTCTCAAAATATGTTTAGTATTGTTGGGTTGACGGTAGCTTTCAATTCTAAAAGGGTCAGAATATCAGGATACTTTCAGTCAATAATTAAACATATCTTTCATAAGGTGGGTGGGGTTTTAAAAAAAGGGTAAAGAATTAGAAGTTTTCCAAAAGTTTGTGTAGGTGTGTGGTGTCAGTAGTGTGTAAAGTTCAAGTTTGTCAAGGAGTAAAAATCTCAGTCGGTAGGAACCAGAAGAGAAAATGTGGTTTAACAAAGCCAAATCAAAGCAAATCGGAAAAGTAAACAATGATCTGTTTACTGTTGAATTAGAAGTGCTGGAAACATGAATGCCACACTTGATTGCTTGTAGGGGTATTATTAAGTGGCTAGCAGCAGAATTAAATAAGCCTGTTATTTAAGAAAACAATCTTTGGAAGGTCTTGAGAGTGCATTAATTTTTGCATGTTGTCCATTGATCTGAAAGTAGACCCCCGCCATGCACATTTGAAATTGCACCATTTGAAAAATGAGTCTTCCCAATGATACTAATCTTTTGTATTTACAAATATTGGTTTTGGGGGTATCTGAAGATACCAGACTGTACAGTTGCAAGATGTGGTTTGCAGGCCTGCTGATGGGGGGGGGGGGAGGTTGAAAAAAAGGGGGAGCTGCCCAATGATTTAAAAGGGCCTGGGGCTCCTGGCAGCCACTACTGTGGCAGTGGTGGCAGCCAGAGCTCTGGGCTCTTTAAATCACTGCCTGAACTCCAAGCAGTGAACTCCAGGCAGCAAACTCCCAGAAGCACTGAAGGGCTAGCTGGAGCAGTCTGGCCACAGTCCTGTCCCTTCTGCCCGAGGCGCTGTCCTTCCTGGTGTGTGGAGCTGGTGCTCCCATCTTGCCTAGAGGCCCAGCAAGTCTGTTGTCTGCCCTGCCAGTTTGTGAGTTTAGCTAAGGTGTGGATGAAGCTGCAGAGATAGGCACATGCACCGTGGGCTGTCATGGAGCCCTCCTTTCATAGCAATATTATCCAGACTAAGTACATGTTGGCTTTTTTTCCCCTACTGTAATGAGGAACAGGTCTTGATTAGGTCTCATACCTGGCATAACAGGGATATAAGAGTTCTCAATGACTCACTCTTTTGTATACAATGAACTGAGAGAGTGTACATTTTTTATATACCAAGATAACTTTGATTACTTATCACTTCATGATTAGTGCCATTAAAAGCTAACACTACAGGATCTGGAGTTTTATTGTTGCTGACAGATCCTGGAATGGCTCTTTTGTGGTAAAAATTATTTTCACAGAAAAGGCAAATGCATGAACATACTTGTTACTGTGACAAGAAACACTTCTATGATATTTTGAAAAGCAGCCAAAAAAATAAAATAATAGCACATGAATAACTAGTGATGCTGTGAAATGTTCAGCATTATGCCTGCAAATTGCTCCTTGGCATAGAATGTGTATTGCAGCTGTTATCACAATGCATCAAAGCCATGTGAAGACCAGGGAGGAAAATTCAGACTGGAGGACAGAGAGTCTATTGGGTACAAATGGTTGGTCTGCCCAGAGTTAGACAAAAGCCAAAAATGACTTGGGTGCATTGTTTGACAGCAGTAATGTTGTCTCTATATATGAAGCAGTAAACTTGGCCTGATAGCATGCTTCAAATATTGCTGAAGACAGCTGCTTTCACCAGCAGTGAATTTACCTCTAGGTTTTAAATTACTCTGGTTAATGTCAGAACATAAAACAGTTTCTAGTACAAGGCTTAAATTAAGTAACTATACAAGTTCCCTGTTTCTTGCATTAGAAACACAAGCTCCTTCTTTTTCTGTCCTCATCAGGATGTGTTTATATCAAAACAGTCAACATGAGGAGATGGAGAATATCCTCTTTGCAGATGAGTCACCTTAATATGTCCGAGTCACGTGATTTTCTTCCTCTTCTAGAACACAAGTCTTCTCAGCTCTACAAGTCTGCCAAGATTGAATCTGTACAACAGAGTGGGAACCAGAGAGTGACTTTCATCTGCTCAAAATGTCTGAAATTCTTTTGCTCTAATTCAGTGTACAGTATTGTGGAGTGTTCTGGTCTCAGTATATTAGAAATGAAGTAATGGAAAGCCAATAATTCACTACACAGCTGGTCAGAAATTTTCTACTTTATTTTGTTGAAAAATAGTTCAAAATATTCTGCAGGAAAGTTTTTATTTGCAGAAATGTACTGTGTTTTAACACTAGGAAAGTTAAATGATTTTTTTCAAGTTGAGTCAAATCAAGTAGAAACTTTGTATCGTGTCATTTTGACTTAAACCTATCTATCTGAGTTGACACAGTGCCTCGTGGGAGTTGTAATTTAAGTGCCTCATTTTCCCATTTTCCTGTATGGGCCAACCTGTGCAGCTGGCCAGCGTCCCCCATATTACACTCTAGTTTCCCCTGTGTTTCATCATGGAAGATATAGTTGAGGCTGGAAGCCTGAGCCATAGAGAAGAACAAGGAGATGAAATACAACTTCTATGAGGCACTTAAGTAACTAAGTCAGGCACAATTTAATGTTGAGCTGAGCAGAAACACAATTTTTTAAATTTGGTTTAACAAACTAAAGTGGAATGTTCTAACTCTTCAGGATTGAGGATTTTAAAAAAACTTTGTTTTGGGAAGAACAACAATATTTCAACATTTTCATGCTGATTCAGGATGAAAACAAATGTCAGCATAACTATTCAAATCTCCCACAATGAGAAATTCCAATTTTTGACCAACCCTACTTAATATTTACCTTTCAATTTAAGGTTTATTAATCTTAGTCACAGACTGAGTGCTCTGCCCTGTACCAAATGAACAACAAAGACAATCCTTGCTCTGAAGTTACAAAAAATGAGGTTTACAGGCTCTTGCAGAAAAGGGTTTTTTTCTGACAAATGGCCCCCATCTACACAGGGCTTTTTATTGCAAAAACCTTTTCAGCAAAAAGGGTTGGAAGAAGATATGCGAATGAGAGCATGAAATATGCAAATGAGCACTCAATTTGCATTTCCTCTTCTGCAAAAAACCTGCAGTGTAGACATAGCCTGAGATGGGAAGCCCTGGTTGTAATACAGAAGGAACTAAATGATGTGAATGTTTAGGAGGGACCTAAATGAGAAGAGGAAGTAATCTAATTCCAGAACACAGGTTACTGGGGTGCCTCATAATAACCAGTGGAGTTCTTGAGCAGAAACATGGCATTTGGGCATTTACTTTGAAGATTTAAAAAACAAAATCCTCATAATAAACATTTATAAATTGCGGGAAACATTTAGTCTTGAATGGATTTGGTTTAGATTGTGAGGGTTATGGTGTAAATGCTGCTTACTTCCAGTTACCTATCACAGTCATGGAGTGTTGCTCTATTATGAATGCAAAAAAACAAAAAAAAAACCCAAAACAAAAAAATCCAAACAAACCCCAAAAAACAAAACACCACAAACCCAAACAAGCAAAAAAAAACCCCACAACAAGCAGCTTTTAGTTTTAGTGCTGTCCTCGAAGTAGTAGCCTCCAGCCTCCAAAGGTGAATCAGCACTTGGAAGGAAGGACATTTTCCCCTTCTTCTGGAAAAGTATTGATTTAATTCTCTCATTGCCAAAAACTGTGTAATTGCAGTAATACTGAAAATCTCTTCCAGTGTGACCAAGTGCATTGCCGGTAATCATGAGCATATGCCACATAAACCAGTGTAGAAAATGTGATTGTGATGGTGCAATAGTTCTGGCTTCCTAATGTTTTCATTCTAAGATGTCAGATAGGTAACTAGGGGTTTATTAATTACTTCAGAGTTAATTAAGCTGTTATAGTGGCACCTAATTAAGGGGGAGGTATAAGGACCCAAGGGAAAGAATAAGGATAATTCAGTAGTTAAGGTGCTAACCTGCGACTAGGGAAATTTGGGTTCAGTTCCCTGCACTGCCACTGACTTCCTGGGTGAGTTTAATATCTCTGTGCTTCAGTTCTGCCTGTGAGATGGGGATCATAGCAGTGCACTACCTCCCAAAGCTTGTGTTGAAAGGTGAGTAATTTAAAGAGCACTGCGTGTGTCACTCAAATACTATGGTGACAGAGGCACTGCTGATAGACAGATATGCTCACCATGAATAAAAGTTAGAGATACTGAGGTGGATTTATAGCCTCTGAGCCTATTTAATTAATATATTTTGTTCCCCTTTATTTGGTCCAGTTTTATTTTTGTTCCACTTTATATCCTTTCAACTGAGCACAGCACATTTACTTCTGTTGAAAATCCTTTTGTTTGTCAATAGTTACCATGAAGCAGTGTGGAAACTTCTGGAGCAGGACCCAAGGGGGACATTGGCCATGAGACTGTCTCCTAAGTGACTCCTCCTTGTGTCATCTCTAGCCTGGGGGCGGGTGGGGAGTCTGCCTATTTCCACTCCTGCTTTGCCCTCACTCCACCCTGGCTACCTGGGCCCCTGAAAGCCTGGAGTCTGAAGTGGTTGGATGAACTGTGTGCTAGCCCTTTGGAAGGCCCATGATCCTTCATGTCCTCCTCCTAGTCATTATCCCTGCTATGTAGAACAGTGCATCTTGATAGTCACACGAATAGAGTCACTAAATTTATTTTTACACAGAGATAACATCCATATTTTCCAAGACCAATCTACTACAAAATGGTGTCTGAGATGCTATCATTTGTTTTCATACTTGGCATAAGGAAAACCTATGGTACTTCAAATGCCACCACAAAAATATAAGAATGACTATAATGGGTCAAGTAATGGTCTGTCTAGGGTAGTATTCCATCTTCCATAAGTGGCTAGCAACAGATGGACTTCAAAGGGAATGAACAGAAGAGGGGAATTGAGTGGTCTATCCCTTGTTGTCGAGTCCCATCTTCTATATAACTGTTGGATAGCACAGACATTTTAATGGTGAACACTATATATTTCTGAATGGAAATTATTCCAAGATGGCCATTACTTTCAAGTAAATTGGTTTTTCCTTTTGAACTAATATTGTAAAGGGGAGATGAAATTAGAGGTTCAGAAAATATTCTGTTGCTGGAATCATTTATCAAGGTAGATTTTCCACCAGTGACAAAATCTGAATCAAGATTGGATGCTTTTCTAAAAGATATATGCTCCAGGAGTTATGTTGGGAGGAAGTTCTATGGCCAGTATTATACAGGCGGTCTCAGTAGATGCTCACAATAGTCCTTTCTGACATTTGACTCTATGAATCAATGGAAATATCATTACATCTCTTGAAATTTGTCATAAGCCAATGTTTCATTTTGTAGGTAGTGATATGAACTGTTCCAGGATTATTATAAACCAATTCGGTCTATTCTAGTCACATTGAGGTCTTGGAATATATTTTGGAATATACCTTGCTATACATTTCTGATTTAGTATTTCACTTCCATCCATTGAAAATACAAATACAACTGGTCAATCTTATGATAAAAATCTAAAGAACTCAATACATCAAATCTATTCTTTGTACTTGATTGTCTGAAATTTCAGTTGTCTTTCCAAAAGAGATCAAGTTACCACCAAAAAAACCCCCTGACAATTATTTAATCAAATAGTTTGGCTCAATTACATCTGTGCTCCTGACCAAGGAATGATATGGCAGCTATTAGGAAAATGTTACAATATTTTAAACCAGATAAAATAATATACTCAATAAATACTACAAAAGAAACTCCAGTGTAATAGCTCAGAACATAGTATGATATCACTTCCATTTGTACCTTGCTAATTATCTCTAATGTTCAAACAAGCCATTTTTTCCATTAATCGAAAACCATTTCAGTTCTAACACTTATTCATTTCACTATCTAATTAGGGTCTTTGACAATTCCTAAGTAATAATTTTCTTGGAATTAAAATAATTTGCCAGTGGTGCTACTCACAGTAGCTTAGAATGGTGTAATATCCATTGCTTAATAAGATACCACATGAAGTATGTTTATGTGAAACATAACAAGAGTAGAGCGCTTGGCAAAACATACGCAAAATGTACATTGTATTAAAGTTTGCTTTGCACATCACTTGACTGTACCTTTAGGAACAACCTTGTTTTCAGTAGACTTATGCTGAATATGGCTCTACAGTATTTGACTACCCATAATAATGTTGCCCCTTGTTTTAGGGTGCGTCTATACAGCACCAAATTTTGAAATAGACTGCTATTCCGGCAAGTCCCTTAATCCTCATGGACCGAGGTTTACTGGGATGTTGGAATAGCAAGCCTGTTAATTTTATTGCATTTTGAAATAATGTATTGTTAAGACACAGAAAACTCTATTTTGGATACCGGGTGTATCCAAAATAGCACTGCTATGTAGACATACCCGAAGGCTGTGTCTATGCTGGCACGATCTTGCGCCAGAGCTATGCAAATGAGGCTCAGCGTGGAATATCACCGAGCCTCATCTGCATAACCAATGAGCCGCCATTTTTGCGGAAGAGGCTCTTGCGCAAGACGGAGCTGACTACACTGCCCCTTCTTGCGCAAGAAAAACCCTCTTGCGCAAAGCCATTATGCCTGAAAATAATCAGCATAACGGCTTTGCGCAAGAGGGTTTTTCTTGCGCAAGAAGGGGCAGCGCAGACAGCTCCGTCTTGCGCAAGAGCCTCTTCCGCAAAAATGGCGGCTCATTAGTTATGCAAATGAGGCTCGGTGATATTCCACGCTGAGCCTCATTTGCGTAGCTCTGGTGCAAGATCGCGCCAGTACAGACACAGCCTTAGTGTTTATTTAATAGTCAGGGTCTTGTTGAATTGTTTCCATTAGGAGAGTAAATAGTTTAGGGGCAGATATTTATTTTTGCAATCTTTTTTATTTACAAGGAATGTACACAAAGTCTTGTTTCCTGTAACACTGTAGAAATAAGTGAAAGTTTCCTTGCTCAGAAATCTAAGCCTACTTTCCAGGCAGCCCCTGTTCTCAAAAGAAACTCTATTTTGGCTTAATTCAAGGGCTACATTCACCAGATTTATCTGGATTTCTTGGTATCTTTCCATTGGCTTTCTGATCCTGTTTGCTCCTGATGTACTGGTCATGTTTAGCTCCGCTAAATGATGCCCCAGCCCTGAAGTTTCCAATCAGTCCTAGGAATTTGCCTCCTCTTTCCCTGAATTATATTGTAGTGCATAATGATTAATTAGATTGCTAAATTTCCATGACATTTTTGAACCCTATATCCACCCCATCCTAATATTTAATTAAAGAGCAGTGGTGGTGGAGTGACGAGGCACGATAATCTGTGCTGGGCTAGTAGCTTCTGTTTGTAGAAGTGAATCCCAACCAAATGTTCTGGGGTCAGTGACAAATTTCCAACATTAAAAAATATTTGTAAAGGACAATTCTCCAAATAAATAGGGGATCTGGGAGCTGCCATGTTCCTGCTTGACAGAGAATTTGTTATGGGTTCTGGTAAATTGTATGGTATTTTCTTTCTTTCTTTTGTAACAGTTACCATAGGCGTCCCATCAATTTCCTGCAGAACTAAGAATTGCTACAAAATATAGGCACAAAAATGAAACTCACGAACCTTAACTAAAAAGTTAGATTTCAAACACGGGGAGAGAGCATTATAAATGTATGTATTTTGGTTAAATGAAAAAGGTGATAATTAATTCAGTGAATCTGAAATGCTACTGGGGACTAATGTTTCTGATCATTATGTCTGAAGTATTATAGTTCCAGTTATAAATATGAAGGTGATTACTCGTTGCTGAGTATGATCATCTTCCATGGGAGTTGTGGACCCTCAGGTGTCTGATAAGGCCTTGAGTTCTGTTACAAGGACAGATGTTTCCTGGTACATCAGGAGGCTGTTGACCATGACTAGAAACCAGTCTCATCTTCCTCCTGTGCCTCTTCTCCTCCTCAGCTTGTTGGCAGGCAAGTTCAAAATGCAGAGAGCCATTGCGTAGGACTTCTCTCCACTTTGAGCGATCCTGGGCGAATGTCTCCGAAGTCAACGTGAATGTTGCACTTCTTTCGGTTATCCTTTAGCAAGCCCTTATAAAGCTTCTATTGTCCTCTCACATAAGAGTATCCTCCTTTCAGCTGAGAAAACAGGACCTGTTTTGGGAGGCGATGGTCTGACATCCAAACAACGTGACCAGTCCAGCAAAGTTGCTGATGGATGATCATTGTCTTGATGCTAATGAACACTGATGTTAGTATGAGTGTCTTCCCATTTGGTCTTCAAGATCTTGTGGAGGCAGCATTGGTAATACCTCTCAAGGACTTCCAATGATGTCTGAAGGTTGCCCAGGTTTCAGACCCATACAATAGTGTTAGGAGAATGACAGCTTGATAGACAAGAAGTTTGGGCTGTACCCACGAAAGCTCATGATGCCATCTACTTGCTTCGTTAGTCTTTAAGGTGCTGCTAGACTATTCGTTGTTTTTAAAGTTTTTTTAAGAAGTTTGGTGTCTGTCTGAATGTTGTGATCTTCAAAAACCTTGTGCCATAAACGAGTAAATGCTGCACTGGCACAGCTCAGACGATGTTGGATTTCTACATCAATATCTACCTTGGATGAAAGATAACTTCCAAGGTAGAGCAAATGATCATCATTTGCCAATGTCTGTCTCTCCATTGATTTTAATAGATGGGGTTTATGGTACCTCATTTGGAGAGGGCTGATGGCACACTTTGGTGGTCTTGATATTGAGGGTGAGGCCAAGACATGGATAAACAGCAGCAAACACATTCAGGATAGTTTGAAGATCTATTTCAGATCTTGTTATTAATAACATTGTTATTAGCATACTGAAGTTCCATGATAAGTGTTGTGGAAATCTTACTCAAGCTTTCAGCCTACTAGGCCTAAACAGCTTTCCATCCATTCTGTAGATGATTTCAATGCCAGTTGGGAGCTTCCCAGCAATTACATAGAAAATGATGGCAATAAAGACAAAAACATGGTTGGGGCGATGATACAGCCCTGTTTGACTCCTGTTTGTACTTTGGAAGGTTCACTCAGGGAACCACTGCTGCTCAGAACAGTCACTTTCACATTGTCATGAAGCAACTTTAGGACACTGATGTATTCATCAGGACATGCAATCTTTGAAAGTATAGTCCCAACGGCACAGTGATTCACAGAGTCAAAGGCTTTGCTTAGATCAATAAAAGCCATGTATAGTGGTCGGTTTTGCTCCCAACATTTGTCTTGCAGCTGCCGTGCAATGAAGATCATATCCGCAGTTCCACAACATGGCTGGAAGCCACTCTTCGACTGGTAAAATTTCTTCTGACGGAGGCAGAAGATGGGTTGCGAGGACCTGTGCCAGACCTTTGCTTGCAACAGCAAGGAGAGAGATACCATAATAGTTTCCACAGTTCACTTTATCCCCTTTTTAAAAGAGGGTAACAATCAAGGTGTGTCTCATTTCACTGAGTATCTCGTCCATTATCCAGATATTAAGGATAAGCAGACTAAGATGCTGAATTAACTCTGGTCCACTGTCTTTAAAGATTTCAGCAAGGATCCCATCTGGACTTGCTGCGTTGTTGTTCTTCATCTGCTTGATAGCATTGTATACCTCATGCAAATTGGGGGTTCTCCGAGCTCATCCTTAGAATGTCGTTGGGGGATTTGCTCAAGAACTTCATTGTAGAGCAAAAAAGAACACCATGGAGTTACGATCAAGATCTTCAAAATGTTTTTTCCAGTAAAAATTAATGGCTTCATTTTCCTTCAAAAGTGTGGTTCCATCTGTGGAGTGAAGGGGATTCACGCC
Organism: Pelochelys cantorii; assembly: GCA_032595735.1. NCBI lineage: Eukaryota > Metazoa > Chordata > Testudines > Trionychidae > Pelochelys > Pelochelys cantorii. Next base: position 35,875,637 of record CM064331.1, read on the forward strand.
ATGACAAGCTGGCCCACAAACAGACATAATGGCATTAAAGAAACCACATATATTATGGATGTCCCAGAAATGCTGGAATTCTTGTGCTTTCTTAGTCTTTGGACTTCTGCCTTCACCGTAGCATGGTCTTCTCTCTTTGCATTGCAATTTTTATTATTCTGTCAAGCACAAAATGCCATTCTCTTCTTGTTGATGAGTTGCTCGATTTCAACATCATTGTCATCAAACTAGTCCTGATGCTTTCTGGTGTGGTAGCCTATGGTTTCCTCATAGGTATTGATGATTGCTACCATGGGTATCTGGTCTGTGAGGCAAAACAAGGCACAGCCTAACCAAAGGTCGTGTTAGTCCCGCCCCTCCCCTCCCTGCCTCCAACTGCCACGTGGGGTTGCAGTATTTAGTGGAGTGTTTAGTGTGATTCAGGCAGGTTCCAGGGTGACTGGCAAGGCAGAGAAGCAGGAATCTCCTAAGCAGCCTGCCCCTGAACCTGCCTGGCACAGACATAAGGCTTGAATTACATGATTTCTCTCTGCTGCTGCAGCAGCCTCAATTCCATTCATCTCACTGGCTCCAGGAGATTGCTAGCTCTGTTCTTTAGAGATCACCCCACCCAGCTTGCTGTATTCCTGCTTCTGCTGCCTCTCCTGTTTGCCGGTTTCTTCTCCTGCTTGGCCCCTCACCTCATCCGGCCCCTACTCTCTGCACTTTGGCCCAGGGTGGGCAAAGTGGGCTTCCTCCTTGCTGCCTCCCCATCAGGGCCGTCCTTAGGATTTATGGTGCCCTACGCAGGATTATTAAACTGGTGCCCCTATGCCTAGGTTTGTCCTGTTCCCCTCCTCTCCATCACTTGCTATCCCAGCCATTATATGCTCTGACTTGTTTGAGACAGGAGGTGCAGGCTCTCTGGGGTGGGAATGAGGGATTTGGGTGTGGGAAGGGGTGAGAAGTGCAAGCTCTGGGAGGGAATTTGGATGCAGGAGGAGGGGATGCTGGCTCGGGGAGGGGGCTCCAAGCTGGGGAGTGTTGGGCTCAGGTGGAAGGTTGGGGTGCTGAGCAAGCCACAGGCTTGTGGATGTGAGGGTGCAGGAGTTTGTGTTGGATATGTGCAGGGCTCAGGGCAAGGAGGTTGTGAGTATGATGGGCTCAGGACACACACTTGCCATGTGGGGAAGGTGCAGGAATGTTGTGGCAGAAGACTGAGGATGTGGGGATGCAGGAGTTTGGCGATGTAAGAGGCTCAGGACAGGGGGTTCTAGTGTATGATAGGCTCAGATTTGGGGTCAGGTGGTGTAGGAGTGTTATGATGCTGCAGTGAGATGGGGATTTGGCCCCAATTGGGGGTATGTTGGCCAGGCTACATTTTTAAATGAAATATTATGTCAAACTCAAAAGATTTTAGCATTGTCTTTATATATGAGAGGGGCAGGGAACCTGTTTTGAGTCAAGGGTCACTGACCCACAGAAAAGTCAGTTGGGGCCACACAAGTGAGATGCCAAAAAAAAAAAAAATAAAACCCCCAAGCCTCACTAATGCGGTCCCAAGGATGCTGGCACAGCTGGCAGGGTGCTGGAGCCAGGGACAGAGTGGTGCTGGGTGCTATGGTGGGTGGCAGGGTGCTGGGTCCGGGGACAGGGTGGTGCTGGGTGCTATGGTGGGTGGCAGGGTGCTGGGGTCAGGGACAGGGTGGTGCTGGGTGCTGGTGACAGTGTTGGTGGGGGCAGGGGACAGGGTACTTGTGGGGGGTCTGGGCAGGGGACAGGGGCAGCTGGGACCAGTACCTGGCAATCCTGCAGCACCTCTGGGAAGTGTGCAACTGCACTCCCCCTCCCCAAACAGCTGGCGTGTGTGCTGCCTGAGCAGCAGGGGCTGTTGCACCCCAGCAACCTACCTCTGCGATGCCATCCTGCGAGGAGGGGGGAGGGCATGGGGAGTCCCGAGAAAGTGAAGCTCTGTCCCCCCGGGAGGAGTTGTCAGCACAGCACTGTCACCCTTGTAAACCCCGTAATCTCTTCCAGCTCCCTCCTGAGTTCTGCACCCTCTACCTCCTGTCCTGACTCCTGCTCCCCCACCTCCCTACCCAGAGACCCCCCCCATCAGACCCTGTGCCCTGAATCCACTCCTCCTGCCCTCACTCTATCACCTTCTGCCCTCACAAACCTTCCAGCCCCTGCCCACACATCTTAACCCCTACCCCTTACCAAGAGTCCCCCATATCTCTGCCCTGACTCCAGCCCTGCAACCTTATACTCCAACCCTAACGCCCCGCACCAAACCCTGTGCCCTCAGCCCCCTACCTCCTGCCTTCCCGGCCGGCTGGTTCTCTCCCACTTCCCCTCCTGATCTTCCCCAGCCAGCCCCCCTGCACCGCCCCCAACTCTGCTTCTCACTGGCCCATTCCTCTTCCTGACCTCCCCCGGCCAGCACTGCTGCACCCCCCCCCCCGCCAGCCTCGTGGCCCCCCAGCTTTGCTTCCTGCCCACCCATGATCAAGTGTGTCCATTTTTGGGGGGAGGGAGGGTCTACTTGGTAACCCTACCAGCAGCAGCATCCACGTGCACAGCTCAAACCAGCTGAGAGGGAAGACTCCGGGGCTTCTCCCCTCTCAGCTGTTCTGCGGCATTTAAATGCACCGTGCAGGCGTTCCCTTGGCCCCACACAGTGCCTTGGCTGGCACCGGGGAATTTAAAGTGCCGGTGCCAGGCTCAGGCTGCGGCATGCTGGCGCCACGCGTATCTGCTGCCAGCTGGCCCTTCGGCAGACGGCCCGCTGGGCCAGTCTGCCCCTGCCCCAGTCAACACGCAACCAGCCCCTCCCCTCCCCTCCAGCACCTCACCCAACCCCCCCTCCCTCTAGCACCTCACCCAACCCAGCCCTGCCGGAGGGAAGGGGGGGGAGAGGGGTGCTCTGTGGGGGGGAGGGGAGAAGAAAGGATACTGCCACAGAGCCACCCAGCCAGCCTGCCTCACCTTACGCTAGGGGAGAGAGTCACACAGGTAAGTTCCTTCCCCCACTCCCTTCCCTTCCCAGAGACCCCAGCAGCCAATCCCTTCCCTCATACTGTGCTGCAGGCAGCGCATTGGGCTCTCTCTAGGACCCAGCCGCCCTGCTGTTGCCTGCTCACTGCTTCCTGTTTCTCCCAGCAGAGTGGTGCCCCAGAAATACTGTGGTGCCCTACGCAACTGCGTACTCTGCGTATGCCTAAGGACAGCCCTGCTGCCCATCTCCTCCTTTGCACTCTCCCTGCTCTGATGGCTTTTCCCCCTTGCTAGTGTGTGGAGTGGGGGTCAGGTTGGTTTCACTTTCCCAGCCCAGCTGCTACTGAGCCTGCTGCTGGCTCTTCTCCCCTTGGCCTCTCCTCACACGTGCTCCCCATAGTCTCCCTCCCCCTTGCTAGTGTATGGAATGGTGTGTGTGTGTGTGTGGGGGGGGTTTGCCTAGCCCAATGAGCCCTGCAGAGATAGCTGCCTGATCCCCTCCCCTTCTTGCCCTCTCCCCTAGTGCTTCCTGTTTTCTGTGCCCTGCAGTGGAGTTAGGTGGGGCTTGGGGGTGGGTGGGAATAAGAGAAATGGGGGTAAGGAGGTGGGGGGAAGGAATGGGGACTGAGGAGAATGAGGAAAGGGTCTCAACTCTTTTCGTTCTCAACTCTTTTCAGTCATTGGGAGATGATGTTTGCCTGGTGAGAACAGGGCTGGGGATTGGTTCCTTCACTCTTGGGGATATTGGGTCTGCCAGTCTGATACATAAAGCTGGCACCATCATGCTGCCTCAGTGGGACATTTTACCTTTTTGGTTCTGTGAGCTGAATGGGTTAAAGCAGCAGCCAGCTGGTACTTTACTGGCATGTCCTTTGGCAATTCTTGTCTGAGGTGCTTACTGCTATCAAAACAATCAACATAAGAAGCCCTCACTTGCTTGTGTGAAGAAATGAAAATGAGGTGGCAAATTTTGCAGTCTGATTCTAGTCATCTTCTTCCTCTCAGAGGGCAAATGCCAGCTCAGGGTGAGGCCTGACACCTTGTTTGATTGTGTGAAGAAAGGACAGAGATTTATCAATTAGCTTTAACTGATGCTTGGCATTCTGTGTTCCCCAGGATCAATGAGGGGAGTTTGGGACATTTGTAAGCTGCCTCCATGTCAGCTATGAGGGTATCTAATAAACCCGTGACTGACATTTCTTATTCCCAAATGTAGTGCTGTTAATTAGGTATCTTCTGCATATCTGGCACATGGTACAAAATATGCTGAATTTTGTTGAGAGAGAAGTTGCAGAAAGGTGGAGGATTTTTTCAAAAATATTTTGCTTGGGTTCAGGGATTTGGCTGGAAGGGGACAAGCATGCAGGGAACAGGGACACAGTATGTGCAGGGAAGAGGAGAGGGACACAGTAGGAAGGGGGTGGGGCCTGCAGGAAAAGGGTGAGCCCTGGGCTTGGAAGAGGGAGGGGCCTTGGCTAGGAAGCTACAGCCTCCCCAAGTGGAAGCTTCGCCAGCCTCCCATGATTGCCGCTTTCAGCTGGCTCCAATGTTTCTCAATTTCTTCCAGAAACTCAGATGGAAGCTTTTCTTCTGAGACTGCTTGGAAGTGGTCATGCTTAATGGGGTCCCTCAGGTTTTGAACCTTCAGCTTGTGCCTGATCTGCTTCTTTTGCAGCTTCCATTTGGGGGTGATCTTAATTTTCATTGTGGATTGAATGAGGCAATGATCAGTCCAGCAGTCATCAGCACTTGTCATTACTCTTGTGAGAAGTATGTCACTACCATCTCAAGCACATACTATGACATAACTGAGAAAATGCCAGTGCTTTGAACATGGCTGTCTCCAAGATGTTTTGAATTTGTCCTTTTGTTGAAAAAAAGGGTGTTTGTGATTATAAGTTCATGTTCAGCACAGTTGGCTAAGAGCAGAATTCCATTTGAGTTGTTTTTGCCAACTCCTTCTTTCCTGGTTGTTCCTTTCCACAGGTCTGAGTCTTGTCCAACACGTGCATTGAAATCCCCCACCAGAATGACTTTATCTATTTTAGTGGTCTCCGATAAAATGGTTTTCAGCTGAGAGTAGAAATCTTCCTTTACATTCTCGTCGGCATCCATCATTGATGCATAGGCACTCACAATAGTTACCTGTTGGTTTTTGGTGAGCCTCCATTGAAGTGTCCTAAGCTGCTCATTGATACCTAGTGGCAGCTCAGAGAGGCACCTTACGAACTTGTTCTTTATAGCAAAGCCTACTCCACACAATCGAGGTTCATCTAAAGATTTTCCCTTCCAGAAATAAGCGTATCTTCCTTTCTCCTTCTTCACCTGTCCTTCATCTGCTCTTCTAGTTTTGGACAAGTCAGCAATGTTGATGTTAAACTGATTCAATTCACGAGCAATGATACCTGTATGTTGCTCTGGTTGGTCACTGTCTGAGTCGTCCATCAGAGTATGTACTTCCAGGTTCCAAAATTGAAATTCCATTCCTTTTTTACCACTGGGGTGGTGATCCTGCTGGATGTGTCTATCCAGACAAGAGGAAAGAGGCAAGACTATTTTTAGGGCACTTTTTCTAGCCCCTCTCATGTGGGGTGAGCAGAGTGGTTCCTCAAGAGGACTATTCAGTCATGGGTGCAGATGCCAAGATGGTTGACCTGCCTCAGACCTCAAGCAAGATAACTGAATCACACATCCAATGACTGTATGTTGGTCTTGGACTAGGAACTTCTGGATCTCACTGTTCTGTTCCTGTTGACACTTGCTGATCGCCACTCGACTTTTGACTTGTGCAGGTGTTTTCCCAAAAACTGGAAGATGCCTGTGCAGGACTTCTTTTAAAGTGGGGAAACTGGTGCACAACAGTCACCACACTGTCCTTGACAGATAGAGGGCTTGAAACCAATGGCATGGACACCATGACTATTGGAGATTCTCTATCTGCTGCAGCCTTCATCTGTTGTAACGTTACACAACAGTTGTGTAGTTATCCATTGTGCAGTTATCCTCCATCTACTCTGCTGTTGAAGACTTCTTGGATCACACTTTGGAACCTTGTCATTGACTGCTCTGCCATGGGTGACCCTATGGGAGTACATGACTCCAAGCAGTGTCGCCCTCAGGGGTCATTGGAACACAGAAGCCTGTCCACCACTACAACGTGATGATCCACGGAGAGGGTTATAAATGGAGGGCAATACTGTAGTGCTCCATATATATTAGGGTGGTAAATGTTGGCTTTTTGTTGGCAATGTTTATAATACGTTAGCGATAAAAGTAATGCTTACATTTGTTTGTCATCTCATATTTTTTCTTGTTCATGAGATCTCTGAATTCTGAAAGTTGTTTTTGACAGAAGATGGAGAAAATGTGTCTATTAGAAGGAAAGCATCTGGTTGAACATGTATTAGTCTACTTTCTGTTGTGGCTGTTAGTCACAAACCAGTTTCATATACAAGCTATCATAAACCTATCATGAGAGGAGGCTAAATCAAGTTGTTATGGTAACTAAATTGTACAGTAACTGGTAGGATTAAATAGCTGATTTTTTCCTGGATGGAGCTTTGCACAGCATTATTTCCAACAAACAAAGAAGAAAGCATTTCAAAAGAAAATTAATGAGGAAATAGCCCTGCAGAATGTTTATGTAAATTGGCTGTTGTCCTTTCAAGAGAGGTTTTGCCACTTGTAAATGATGGGTCTTACCCCCTTTTAAAAGGGATGAATATATTCTCCTCCTGCAACTCAGTGTTTGTTTTGATTGGGTGTGCTTTTTCAGTTCTATACTTTTGCTTTCTTTATACTGTTTTTTGTTGCTCTAAACTTTTTGCATCATGATTCTTTTATTGTTGGTTGAGGTTTGTGTCAAAGGTAAATTTTCAGCAACTGTATTTTTGTTCTGATATCTCTGGGGGTGAGTGATTTTTTTTTTTTTTTTTTAGATTAACAAAGAATATTTATTCGCAGCTGTTTGCTTATGTATTGTACTGTTGCCGCTGTCTCATGTACATATATAGTAGCTGTTGATTGGTATAATCTCAATATTATTTATTACATCTATTGTATTTTGAGATCTATTTGTGCATTTATTTTGGGGAAAGCCATGGTATCCTTGTCCTCATTCATTAATATATAATAGCATTGTCCATATTGTCTGTGCTTCTTTCATTTCTTTAGGTTTCTTTCAGTGATAGGGAATGTGGTTTCAATATCCTATGATGCAGTTTTCTCCATCCTGTAATTTCATCCCATAATATTTTGCACCTGTTTTCAAAAATCCTGCAAAGCTCCATATTTGCTGTCTCTGCTTAGCTCTGAATTATTGTGATAGGTGTTGTAAGAACAATGTGTCTGATTCTGCAGTATTCACAAACCTGCCAGAGTATTGTGGCTAAAAGGGCTGATGTGACCTTTAGATGAATGAACAGGGGGAAATCTCAAGTAGGAGTAGGGGTTATTTTACCTCTCTATTTGGTACTTGTGTGGTCACTGCAGGAATATTGTAATTCTAGTACCCAGAATCTAAGAAGAATGCTGATAAATTAGGCAGGGTTCAGCGAAGAGCCACAAGAATGATTAGAAAACATGCTTTATAGACTCAAGGAGATCAATCCATTTAAATTAACAAAAAGAACATAAAGTGGTGACTTGACTACTGTACATAAGTACCTACATAGGTAAGAAATATTTAATAATGGGTTTTTCAGTTTAGCACTGAAAGGTATGACATGCTCCAATGGCTAGAAGTTGAAGCTGGACAAATTCAGACTGGAAATAAGGCATACATTTTAGAACATAAGAACAGCCATACTGGGTCAGACCAAAGGTCCATCTAGCTCAGTATCCTGTCTTCTCACAGTGGCCAATGCCAGATGCCCCAGAGGGAGTAAACAGAAACAGGTAATCATCAAGTGATACCTGTCCTGTCATCCATTTCCAGCCCCTGACAAACAGAGGCTATGGACACCATTCCTACCCAAACTGGCTAATAGCCGTTGATGGACCTTCCCTCCATGAATTTATCTAGCTCTTTTCTGAACGCTTTTAAAGTCTTGGTCTTCACAACATCCTCTGACAAGGAGTTCCAGAGGTTGACTATGTGCTCTGTGAAGAAAAACTTCCTTTTGTTTGTTTTAAAACTGCTCCCTCTTAATTTCATTTGCTGACTCTTAGTTCTTTTGTTATGGGAACAAGTAAATAATGTTTCCTTATTCATTTTCTCCATATATGTCATGATTTTATTGACCTCTATCATATCCCCCCTTAGTCTCCTCTTTTCTAAGCTCAAAAGTCCCACTCTTTTTAATCTCTCCTCATATGACACCTGTACCAAACCCCTAATCATTTCTTGTCGCCTTTTTCTGAACCTTTTCCAATGCCAATATCTTTTTTTGAGATGAAGCGACCACATCTGTACATAGTATTCAAGATGTGGGTGAAACATGGATTTTTAACCATGAAGGTAATTAACCACTGAACAGTTTACCAAGAGTCATGGTAATTTTTAAAATCAAGATTGTTGGATGTTTTTTCTAGGAATTATTTTTGAACACATTCTAAGGATTGTTTTATTCGGGAGATGAGGCTAGATTATCACAGGTGCCTCCTTTGGCCTTGTAGTCTATGAATCTGCATACATATTTAATTTATATATCGAGAGCAGCCTATTCTGACTCATGCCATAACTGAGTTACACTGCTTGTTCTGTATATTGGAGAACAGCTTTCTTGTACCCTGCTTCTTTTCTGTGGTGTTATAAATTGTAGCTGTATAAAATACCACCTGAATGCAGAAGATATCAAAGGCAAATTCAATGTCTTTGACACTTATTCTCTTGCTGCTTATTTTCTTTAATGAACTCCCCCCATGCTTATCCTTTTGAACATGTACAGCTTACTACTATAGGCTTGCTGATTAGAGAACATAAATGAAAGTATATATGTCTCGCCAAGAAATAAGAAAAAAATAACAATGTAAATGGAAGAATCTCATCCTGTAAGAAAACAATCAAATATGCATGTCTCATGAGACTATAACACACAAATGAAACTCAACATTTTACAAAAGAAGTGAACCATTGCCACCAACACAGCTCTGACATAAACATGTGACTGGTGATTATTCAAATGTCACTATGATTAATTCAGTTTGTATTGATGCAAATAATCTTAGCAGAGACCTGTGAGAACTAATGCATTTTGGTACTGTCATTTTCCACTGATAGCACAAAAACGTACAGAGGAAAGCCATTTTCAAGATATTAATAATGGGATTACAGAATCAGGTCACTTAAAAGAATGGCGCTGACTCAGCGAGAGCAGCACGGGCAGAAGATAGAGATTAATTCTTGTGCACACTACTAAATACAGATCTACTGTCGGCTCTCTTATTGCACTAAAGTATGTTGTCTTTTATAGGACATATTTTAAATGACAGTAGCTAACTTTATTCCCCCACATCAGAAATTGTTTCATAAGAGAGGCATTTTTGCTGTTACTTATAGAGTTAAATAGTTAGTCACCTGCAAATGCTACTCCATAGAGAGGACATGCCTTTTTGCAGTATTGAATGAAGATTTACCCTGTGGTCATGTAATCTCCTAAAGGGCTATGATAGATTTAGATGATCGTGATTACACTATGTATTCCTCTCAGCCAAGAAATTTTGTGAAACTTCATCACAGAATCATAGAACCATAGAGCTGGAAGAGACCTCAGAAGGTCATCAAGTCCAGTCCCCTGCTCGAGGCAGGACCAATCCCAACTAGATCAACCTAGCCAGGGCTTTGTCAAGCTGAGACTTAAACACCTCCAGGGATGGAGACTCCACTACTTCCCTAGGTAACCCATTCCAGTGCTTCAACAATCTCCTAGTGAAATAGTTTTTCCTAATATCCAACCTGGACCTCTCCCCCCACAACTTGAGACCATTGCTCCTTGTTCTGCCATCTGTCACTACTGAGAACAGCCTTTCTCCATCCTCTTTGGAATGTCCCTTCAGGAAGTTGAAGGCTGCTATCAAATCCCTCCTCACTCTTCGCTTCTGCAGACTAAACAGACCCAACTCCCTCAGCCTCTCCTCGTAGGTCATACGCTCCAGCCCCCTAATCATTTTGGTTGCCCTCTGCTGGACCCTCTCCAATGAGTCCACATCCTTTTTTGGAGTGGGGGGCCCAGAACTGGACACAATACTCCAGATGTAGCCTCACCAGAGCCGAATAAAGGGGAATAATCATATCTCTCGATCTACTGGCAATGATCCTCTTAATGCAACCTAATATGACATTAGCCTTCTTGGTTACAAGGGCACACTGTTGACTCATATCCAGCTTCTCATCCCCTGTAACCCGCAGGTCCTTTTCTGCAGAACTACCACTTAGCTGGTTGGTCCCCAGCCTGTAACAATGCTTGGGATTCTTCAGTTCCAAGTGCAGGACTCTGCATTTGTCCCTGTTGAACCTCATCAGATTTCTTGTGGCCCAATCCTCCAATTTGTCTAAGTCACTCTGGACCCTATCTCTGCCCTCAAGTGTATCTAGCTCTCCCCCTAGCTTAGTGTCATCTGCAAACTTGCTGAGGGTGCAATCCATCCCCTCATTCAGGTCATTAATAAAGATATTGAACAAAGCTGGTCCTAGAACTGAACCTAGGGGCACTCCGCTAGAAACCGGCCACCATCCTGACATCGAGCCGTTGATCACTACCTGCTGGGCCCGGCCTTCTAGCCATCTTTCTATCCATCCTACCATCCATTTATCCAATCCACATTCCCTTAACTTGCTGGCAAGAATATTGTGGGAGACCGTATCAAAAGCCTTGCTAAAGTCAAGGTATATCACATCCACTGACTTTCCCATGTCCACAGAGCCAGTTACCTCATCATAGAAGCTAACCAGATTGGTCAGGCACAACTTGCCCTTTGTGAATCCATGCTGACTATTCCTGATCACTTTCCTCTCTTCCAAGTACCTCAAAATGGATTCCTTAAGGATACCTTCCATGATTTTTCCAGGAACCAAGGTAAGACTGACCGGCCTATAGTTCCCTGGATCGTCCTTCTTCCCTTTTTTGAAGATGGGCACTACATTTGCCATTTCCCAATCATCCAGGATCTCTCCCGATCTCCACGACTTTTCAAAGATAATAGCCAAAGGCTCCTCAATGACATTTGCCAACTCCTTCAGTACCCTCGGATGCATTAAGTCCGGACCCATGGATGTATGTATGTTTAGCTTCTCTAAATAGTTCCTAACCTGTTCTTTGCCCACCAAGGGCTGTCCATCTTCATCCCATCTTGCATTACTTAGCGCATTAGTCCGGGAGCCGACCTTGTCCGTGAATACAGAGGCAAAGAAAGCATTGAGTACTTCAGCTTTCCCCACATCATCTGTCACTAGGTTACCTCCTTCATCCAGTAGGGGCCCCAAACCATCTCTGATCACCTTCTTCTTGTTAACATGCCTGTAGAAACCTTTCTTGTTATCCTTCACATCCTTTGCCAGTCGCAATTCCAATTGCGCTTTTGCCTTCCTGATAACCCTCCGGCATTCTCGAGCTATACATTTATACTCCTCCCTGGTCATTTGTTCAAGTTTCCACTTTTTGTAAGCTTCCTTTTTGTGCTTAAGTTCAGCAAGGATTTTCCCTGTAAGCCAATCCGGTCTCCTACCATGTTTGCCTCTCTTGCTACGCATCGGGATGGTTTCTTTCTGTGCCTTCATTAAGGCTTCTTTAAAATATTGCCAGCTGTCCTGGACTCCTTTCCCCTTCATGTTAGCATCCCAGGGGATTCTGCCCATCAGGTCTCTGAGGGAGTCAAAATCTGCTTTTCTGAAGTCCAGGGTGTGTATTTTACTACTCTGTTTTCTTCCTTTGGTCAGGATCCTGAAATCTACCATCTCATGATCACTGCTTCCCAGGTTGTCACCCACCTCTACTTCCCCTATTAGTTCCTCCTGTTTGTGAGCAGAAGGTCAAGCTGTGCACGGCCCCGGTCGGCTCCTTCAGCACTTGTACCAAGAAGTTGTCCCCAACATTCTCCAAAAACTTCCTGGATTGCCTGTGTACTGCCGTATTGGTCTCCCAACAGATGTCAGGGTGATTAAAGTCCCCCACAAGAACCAGGGCCTGCAATCTGGAAACATCTCTCTGTTATCAGAAGAAAGCCTCATCTAACTCATCCACCTGATTCGGTGGCCTGTAGTAGACACCAACCACAACATCACTGCTGTTGTTTGCACCTCTAAACTTAACCCATAGACTCTCAACAGGTTTTTCTCCCTCTATATACTGGAGTTCTCAGCAATCATAGTGCTCTCTTACATATAGTGCAACTCCTCCTCCTTTTCTCCCCTGCCTGTTCTTCCTGAACAGTCTATACCCTTCCATGACAGCGCTCCGGGTCATGCGAGTCATCCCACCAAGTCTGTTATCCCAATTAAATCATATTTCTTGGACTGGGCCAGGGCCTTCAGTTCTTCCTGTTTGTTGCCCAGGCTTCTCGCATTAGTGTACAAACATCTCAGATAACGGGTTGATGGCCCTATCTTCTCCATTCGAATCAGGGGTCCTCCTTTCTTGCTCGTTCCTCTTTGCATTTCTTCCCGGTATCTGACTTTCCCACTCCCCTCAGGGTTTTGGTCACTGTCCCCCAATGAACCTAGTTTAAAGTCCTCCTCACTAGGTTTGCAAGCCTGCCCACGAAGAAGCTCCTTCCTCTCTTCGTTAGGCGGATCCCATCTCTTCCTAACAATCCTTGTGCCCGGAACAGAATCCCATGGTCGAAGAAACCAAAGCCCTCTCTCTGACACCACTTGTGCAACCACGCATTTACTTCCTCAATTCAACAATCCCTGCCCAGTCCTTTCCCTTCAACAGGGAGGATGGACGAGAACACCACTTGTGCTCTGATTTGTTTGATTCTTCTTCCCAGCACTACATAATCCACAGTAACCCGCTCAAGGTCATTCTTGGCCATATCGTTAGTTCCCACGTGGAGAAGCAGGAAGGGGTAGCGATCCGAAAGTTTGATCAGTTTTGTAAGCCTCTCAGTCACATCCTGAATTCGAGCTCCCGGTAAGCAGCACACCTCTCGAGATTCCAGGTCCGGACGGTAGATGGATGGCTCAGTCCCTCTTCGGAGGGAGTCCCTGACCACCACCACCCGTCATCTTCTTTTGGGGGTGGTGGTCGTGGAACCCCCATCCCTAGGACTATGCATCCCATGCCTTCCAGTAGATGGTGTTCCCTTCCGGTTTCTTCCTTGTGAGGTCCCTTCCAAAGCATTCACCACTGGAGAGCCTGTGGAGAGAGCCTGAAAGTGATTACTTACCTCTATAGCATTGGGGGATTCCCGTGCTGGCCTTTTTCCCCTTCTAGAAGTTACATGCCGCCATTTCTCTTCCTGGTCCTGTACTGCCCTCTCTGGCTCTTCTGCCTGCCGTGCTTGCAGGATTAAACACTGCCTTCTATCGAGGAAGTCTTCATCTTCTCTGATCGAGCATAGGGTCGACACTTGGGCCTGCAGTCCTTTAATTTGTTCTTCCAAAATGGTGACCAGCTTGCACTTAGTGCAAATGAAATCCGTTCTTTCTTCTGGGAGGAAGACAAACATGGCACACGCTGTGCAGGTAACAACAGCAGACCTATCACCATTCATACCTGCTGTCCTGGAAAAAGGATTTAAAAGAAAGGCAAGAGAATCTAACCCTCTGCCCTCTCCCCCTCTGAACTCCCTCTCTCAACTCACCTGTTAGCAAGCTTCTTGGTTACTTGCTCACTGCTTTATAAAGTCCTGGACTCCTGAAAGTCCCTCCCCCTACCAAGGCTCAGCCAATCAACAGAGGCTTCTACAATTCAAACTTTAATTAGAAGCCAACAGTTTCCACCTGCCAGCCACAGCACACAATCTATGAAGGGGAGGGGGAGGGGGAGGGGGAAGGGGAAGGGAGATGAAAAAAGAACAAGCCTCCCTCACAAACACGGGGGGGGGGGACCCTCACTAACAAGCTCAGCACACAGCAAGAAAGCTCCAAACACAACACACACTGCAGACAGCCACTTCCCTTAAGAGTCCTGTATCTGCTTCTCCTTTACCTGGAGAACTCCCTCTCTAAACTCCCTGTTAGCACTCACCTGTTTGCAAGCTCCTTGGTAGCTTGCTCACTGCTTTATAAAACCCTGGACTGCCTGAAAGTCTTACTTGATAAAGGGTTCCACCACCTTTTCATTAAAGGATTCACTGATAGACCACGACTTGAGCTAGGACAGCTAATTTAGTAGTAGTAGAGTCTCATCCTCATACTAGTTTTTGTGACAGACATCTGACACTTGTTTTTAGATGACCAGTCCACTGAGTTGACACACTTATGCTGAAATGTGATACCTGCTCAAGTGCTTTTGGAAAAGAGAGAGGCACAAAACCAAGCTCCTGTTGATTTGTTCTTTTTTTAAGGTGAATATTGCATACATGCTGCATGGTAATTTTGTTCTCTGTGTTCAAAAATACAACAGAGCAGCAGAAACATTTAAATCAAACAGAAAAACTCAAAAGGAACTTCTTCTAATTGCTTTTTTCACTTGGCATTCTAAGGAACTGGCATAAACATAAAGGAATAATATTTTTGTACTTTTGCAATGTGCTCTTTCTGCATTGGTAATAATTTTGCTTGTTTGGTGGAGTGAAGATTAAAACACACAAGGAAAAATCCAGTTTTTAGTCTTATGTGGGAACAACATAATTAAAATGTTGTTAGAAGTTAAACACATTTGGGATTGTTCCCTTCTAATTTCGCTCTGAACATCAAAGTTTTTGATCCAAACCTGCCTAAAACTAAATAATTCAATATACGGTAGACAAAACATCATTGTGTGAAAGTGGGTCCACCATGCCACTGTGAGTATGAGCTACAGATGACCCACAGCAAATGTGATGGGCTGGGTGCACAATAGCATAAGAGTGGTAGATAAAGGGGACACAGTTCGATCAACATGACATGGAGGATCATTGTGAGGCCCTCGGGCTGTGGTGAAGGCTCGAGAGAGTTTTCTTCCATCAAAAGTCGTGATTTCTGGAACTGTACCAGGTGGTAAATATGGGCTGCCTGTACTAAAATGCATCAACATGTTGATTCTGTGAAGAGCTGATCAATTATGTGCATAAAAGAGATCACAATCATGAATGTTTTCCTTTGGCTCTTTCGTAACAGAGCTATATCAGACGCTCCACCTTGAGATCTCTGGCCTAGTCAGAACAACCCAATACCAGTATTGGCTGAAAGATGCTAGATTCATACCAATAAGCAGTTGTCCTGCCTAGAAATAATTTCATCAACTGCTACCCAGAGTCTTTTTGGGAAAGATTGACCACATTACTTGTTTTTGAGGTAAAGCTTCAAATATAAATCAAAATCACCTGCTGGTTGGATACAATGGATTGAATCTTCAGCTGTGGCTAAGGAATGCATGGTACAACTCAGGGAAGGAGGGAGCTATAAAGGTGGCTTTTGTGCTCTGATAATCGTTGGACACCTGTGTGCCAAGTTCCCCATTGCAACACAGAGCAGTTTGAAAGGTTGCTCTAAAGTTAGGCTGGCTGGCAGGGGCCTGAAGGGGTTGATGCTGATAAAGATCAGACAGGTAAAAGGGAGCCATGACTGCACTCAGTTTTCTCTGTCCACACGTCCTGTACTGGGAGAAGGGAGGAGGTAGAGTGGTATGGGATAACAAGAAAGAGGCTGGTCACTGGTAACACTATGTTTGTCCAGAGAGAATAAATAGAAGGTCTGGAGTTAACAGCAAATCTTCTGGGATAATCAGTGAATTGCAGGGAGATTGCAATCCTAAATTCTAGTCCAGATGGAGAAAGACACATGTCCCTACTCACTGACATGTGACAGCTGGAGGCCTGGGAATTGAACAGCTGATCTTGAAGAGACCACAGAAAAGGGGCAGAGGTGCAGTTAACCTGGTGATTGCAACTGTGACTCTCAGTTATACATGCCATATATAGTCCTCCCATCTGGACTATAGTAACCAAAATAAATATAATCACAAAACCAGCAGCCCTTAGGAACTCCAGCTAATTCCGAATGCAGCAATGTGTGTTTTTTGTGAGCACATCATACATTTCCCCACCCTCTGCACTGGCTTTCCATAGAATACTGAATTCAAGATTATAGTTCTTATCTTTGAGGTGTTTAATAGTCTAGGTCCAGAATATTTAAAAGGTGGAGATAGAGACTGTGGTTGACACTTTTTTTCCCAGGTATAGCAGAACCTTCCTACCACAAGGGTAAGACTTCTCTGGGCAGGAGATGGAACTTTCCTGTGGTTGGGCTGGTTAATAAACTCCCCCAGTAGCTAGGAACAATCACATTTTTTTTTTCTGCATCAAGTGCAAAACACACTTCTTTGAGCTTGCCATGTCTAGTATAAACACACAGTGGCATGAACATATTTATGGGGAAAACCCCTACCAAATCATTACACTGAATATAGGGACCACAATTTTAGAAGAATGTAGATAAATTGAAAAGAGTTCAGAGAAAAGCCATGAGAATGATTAAAGGATTGGAACACCTGCCTTACTATGACATATTCAAGGAGCTCCATTTTTTGCTTAACAAACAGAAGGTTAAAGCATGACTTGGTCTGTCTATAAGAAACCTACATGGGGAATCACAATTTAATGATGAGCTCTTTCTGCTAGATGCTATAATGAGATCCATTGGTTGGAAGCTGAAGTTAGATAAGCCCAGACTGTAAATAAGTTGCAAATTAGTAATTGTGAGGGTAGTTAGCAATGGGAACAGCTTATTGTATATATGGGATTTTCTGTCACTGGCATTTTTAAAAGCAAGATTGGATGTTTTCCTTAAAGACATGCCCTCATTCAAATAAGAATTAATACAGGCAAGTTCTGTGGCTTGTGTTATAGGCCACATCACCACAGTTCCTCTGGACTTGGTATGATCTAGGAATTGCTAGACAGTTACACCAATGAAAAGAGAATCATAAGTAGAATGAACTACATGTAGCAAACATTAGTTATGTCACAATGCATTACTGGAAGGTGTTTGCATATGGCAATGAGAGCAGCAGAAGAACGTATATAGAACACAGACCCATGGGGTAGGCAATGTAAGTTTAAGAGCTGCATTATGAGCCACTTAATCTGTTTGTATGGCACTGAAGAACACGTATCTATTTCATAATAGTTCCTATCTATAGTGCATGTTCAGCGGACAAAATGAAAGAGTAAACCCTTAAATGAACTTTAGGAGGTTGGTAAACACTGTTGTCCTTATTTTACTCATGTGAAAAGTGAGGCAGGGAGGCAAGGTGCCTTGCCCAAGCCAGGCAGTTCATGCACTCCATTAATTTCAGTCATAAAACTGACATAAAATCCTTTCTTATACAGTTCTGGAGCAGCTGTTCAAGAGCTTTTCAAAGCAAAAGTGGATGTTTAAACTACACGGGTATCTGAGTAATTATGCAGCATGCTAATTAAACTAGAAAACCAAGGGTTTTTCGATGAACACTGACTTAACTCCAAGCAGCAAGGTAAGCAATAGATAACATTTATCATATTCTTGATGTGTGTGAGTAATACTTTTTGTCTAAGAATTTATACTTTGCTTCTCCACATGGAAATGAAAAATCTAGAGAGACATGATGGAGGTGGTGGTGTCTGGGGGAGCAGCTAGAGATTGCCCCAAGGCAATAATGGCCCTTCTGACTGAGATTTTGGCTGTACCTAAGCATCTTTTCTACTGCATATCTTGAAAGATTTATTTTCAATGCAAACGTTAGCATAGTCACCCTTTTGACCCACTGCCCACACATTGCAGCACGACAATGTTTTCCTATGTTATGTGTTTCATGAAGACTACACCGAAGCTAGTGTATATCATACTAAATCTCAAATGTGGTTTCCTCACCTCAAAAAAGATATTTTGGCCTTGGAAAGGGTTCAGAAAAGGGCAACTAAAATGATTAGGGGTTTGGAACGGGTCCCATATGAAGAGAGGCTAAAGCGACTGGCACTTTTCAGTTTAGAAAAGAGGAGACTGAGGGGGGATATGAAAGAGGTATATAAAATCATGAGTGGTGTGGAGAGGGTGAATAAAGAAAAGTTATTTTCTTTATTCACCAGCAGAGTGGGGGCTATCCTGTTTATTGCGTCGAGCGTAACATGTATGATTACTTGCCCTGTGGGCGAGTGGCGTATGTGTGCACCCATTGCAAGGAGCTCCTGACCCTCAGAGACTGAGTTCGGGCTTTGGAGGCCAGGGTGGCTGAACTGGAGGAGCTAAGGGAGTTAGAGAGCTATGTTGATGAGACTTTCCGGGACACTGTAGCTGTCCCATCTCCAGTCTGAGAGCCCCAGTGCTCTTAAAGAGGATGAAAGTCTCAAGGGAACAGAGCATTCAATGGGAACAGAGAGAAACCATCCTGCAGTTGGGACCCCCCTTCCAGAGGATGTTGCGGTATCCTCTCGCACTGAGGATATCTCTGAGGGGGAGGGAACGCCAGTTGTTAGGAAGAGGCAGGTGTTAGTAGTGGGTGATTCGATCATTAGAAGCATAGATAGTTGGGTTTGTGATGACCGGGAGAACCGTATGGTCACTTGCCTGCCTGGTGCGAAGGTTGCGGATCTCTCGAGGCATCTAGATAGACTTATGTGTAGTGCTGGGGAGGAGCCGGTGGTCGTGGTACATGTAGGTACCAATGACGTAGGGAAGGGTAGGAGAGATGTCCTGGAGGCCAAATTTAGGTTGCTAGGAAAGAGACTGAAATCCAGGACCTCTATGGTGGCATTCTTGGAAATGCTTCCTGTTCCGTGCACAGGGCCAGGTAGGCAGGCAGAGCTTCAGAGTCTCAATGCGTGGATGAGACAATGGTGTAGGGAAGAGGGGTTTGGATTTATTAGGAACTGGGGACACTTTTGGGAAAGGGGGAGCCTATACAGGAAGGATGGGCTCCACCTAAACCAGGGTGGAACCAGACTGCTGGCACGAAACATTAAAAAGGCTGTAGAGCAGTTTTTAAACTAAGAGATGGGGGAAAGCTGATTGGTGCGGAGATGCACATAAATCGGATGGAGACTTCTCTTAGAGGAGAATCCATTGATAGAGATTCTCTAAGCTGTAGTCAGAAAGAGAGAAGGGGAGAGGGCAAACCATGGGCCAGAGCAGACAAACAACCGCATATAAAGGAATCCAATGCACCAGGGAAGGGCAGACAAATAAGCAGTGGCAAATTTTTGAAGTGCTTCTACACAAATGCTAGGAGTCTGACTAATAAGATGGGTGAACTAGAGTACCTCGTATTAAAGGAGGAGATTGACATAATAGGCATCACTGAAACCTGGTGGAATGAGGAAAATCTGTGGGACACAATCATACCGGGATATAAAATATATCGGAAGGATAGAGCAGGCCATGTGGGTGGTGGAGTGGCACTGTATGTGAAAGATAATGTAGAATCAAATGAAATAAAAATATTAAATGAATCAACATGTTCAATAGAATCACTAATTCCATGCTCCAATAATAAGAAATTAGCAGTAGGGATATATTATCAACCACCTGACCAGGACAGCGATACTGACATTGAAATGCTGAGGGAGATTAGAGAGACTACCAAAATAAAGAACTCCGTAATAATGGGGGATTTTAATTATCCCCATATTGACTGGGTACATGTCACCTCAGGAAGAGAAGCAGAGATAAAATTTCTCAATGGCTTAAATGACTGCTTCTTGGAGCAGCTGGTACAGGAACCCACAAGGGGAGAGGCAATTCTCGATTTAGTCCTGAGTGGAGCGTAGTATCAGGTCCAGGAGATAACCATTACAGGACCGCTTGGGAATAGTGACCATAATATAATAACATTTAACATTCCTGTGGTGGGAAGAACACCTCAGAAGTCCAGAACTCTGGCATTTAATTTCAAAAAGGGGAATTTACACAAAAATGAGGAGGTTAGTTAAACAGAAATTAAAAAGCACAGTGACTAGAGTCAAATCCCTGCAAGCTGCATGGAAACTTTTTAAAGACACCATAATAGAGGCCCAACTTAAATGTATACCCCAAATTAAAAAACATAGCAAGAGACCTAAAAAAAGAGTCACCGTGGCTTAACCACCATGTAAAAGAAGCAGTGAGGGACAAAAAGGCATCTTTTAAGAAGTGGAAGTCCAATCCTAGTGCGATAAATAGAAAGAAGCATAAACACTGTCAAATCAAGTATAAAAATGTAATAAGAAAAGCAAAAAAAGATTTTGAGGAACAGCTAGTCAAAAACTCAAAAAGAAATAACAAAATGTTTTTTAAGTACATTAAAAGAAGGAAGCCTGCTAAAAACCCAGTGGGTCCCCTAGATGATCGAGATATAAAAGGAGCAATCAAGGACGACAAAGCCATTGCGGAGAAACTGAACGATTTCTTTGCTTCAGTCTTCACGGCTGAGGACATTAGGGAGATTCCCAAATCTGCACCGTCCTTGGTGGGTGATGAATCTGAGGAGTTGTCCCGGATTGAAGTGTCATTAGAGGAGGTTTTGGAACAAATAGAGAAACTTAATGTCAACAAATCTCCGGGACCAGATGGCATTCATCCAAGGGTTCTAAAAGAACTCAAATGGGAAATTGCTGAACTATTATCTGTGGTTTGTAACCTGTCCTTTAAATCGGCTTCCGTACCTAATGACTGGAAGGTAGCTAACGTAACACCAATATTTAAAAAGGACTCTAGAGGCGATCCTGGCAATTACAGACCGGTAAGTCTAACTTCAGTACCTGGCAAGTTAGTCGAAACAATAGTAAAGAATAAAATTGTGAGGCACGTAGAAGAACATAATTTGTTGGGTAAAAGTCAACATGGTTTCTGTAAAGGGAAATCCTGTCTTACTAATCTATTAGAGTTCTTTGAAGGGGTTAACAAACATGCAGACAGGGGGGATCCAGTAGATATAGTATACTTAGATTTTCAGAAAGCCTTTGACAAGGTCCCTCACCAAAGGCTCTTGTGTAAATTACATTGCCATGGGATAAGAGGGAAGGTCCTTTCATGGATTGAGAACTGGTTAAAAGACAGGAAACAAAGGGTAGGAATAAATGGTAAATTTTCAGAATAGAGAGGGGTAACTAGTGGTGTGCCCCAAGGGTCAGTCCTAGGACCAATCCTGTTCAACTTATTCATAAATGATCTGGAGAAAGGGGTAAGCAGTGAGGTGGTAAAGTTTGCGGATGATACCAAACTGTTTAGGATAGTCAAGACAGAAGCAGACTGTGAGGGACTCCAAGAAGATCTCGCCAAACTGAGTGATTGGGCAACAAAATGGCAAATGAAATTTAATGTGGATAAGTGTAAAGTAATGCACATTGGAAAAAAATAACCCCAACTATACGTGCAGTGTGATGGGGGATTATTTGGCTATGACAAATCAGGAAAGAGATCTTGGAGTTATCGTGGATAGTTCCCTGAAAACTTCCACACAGTGTGCAGAGGCGGTCAAAAAGGCAAATAGGATGCTAGGAATTATTAAGAAAGGGATAGAAAATAAGACACAGAATATCTTACTGCCCCTATATAAAACTATGGCACGCCCACATCTTGAATACTGTGTACAGATGTGGTCTCCTCACCTCAAAAAAGATATTTTGTCCTTGGAAAGGGTACAGAAAAGGGCAACTAAAATGATTAGGGGTTTGGCATGGGTCCCATATGAAGAGAGGTTAAAACAACTAGGACTTTTCAGTTTAGAAAAGAGGAGACTCAGGGGGGATATGATAGAGGTATATAAAATCATGAGTGGTGTGGAGAGGGCGAATAAAGAAAAGTTATTTATTAGTTCCCATAACAGAAGAACTAGAGGACACCAAATGAAGTTAATGGGTAGCAGGTTTAAAACTAATAAGAGAAAGTTCTTCACACAGCATGTAGTCAACCTGTGGAACTCCTTGCCAGAGGAGGCTGTGAAGGCTAGGACTACAACAGAGTTTAAAGAGAAGCTAGATAATTTCATGGAGGTTAGGTCCATAAAAGGCTATTAGCCAGGGGATAGAAATGGTGTCCCTGGCCTCTGTTTGTCAGAAGCTAGAGATGGATGGCACGAGACAAATCGCTTGATCACTGTCTTCGGTCCACCCCCTCTGGGGCACCTGGCGCTGGCCACTGTCGGCAGACAGGCCTACTGGGCTAGATGGACCTTTGGTCTGACCCAGTATGTCCATTCTTATGTTCTTACGTTATGTTCTTATGTTCTAATGACTGTACTAAGGACAGGCGCAATTCAAGGCATCAGTAAATATGTTTACAAAATCCCATATAGCTTGAGTGTTTAGGTACCTGCAAAATCAACTCTCTCTTTGCAGTAGAGTTAAGTTAAAATAATTTGGAGGATGGCTCTTTATTCCTGAAAATGATGGGGAGGCAATGTGACCTAAGGCCTTCAGCATGGGTCATGAGGCCAAGAAATCTTTTATTCTAGACTGAGCTGTTCCACTGGCTTTGTGTGTGGCTTTGCATATGTAACCTCTTTCTCACAAAAAACAGGGAAATATTTTTATACTTCCCTATGTCACAAGTGTGTTGAGGATATGCTCAGCACTTTGAAAATGTGAAGTATGTTTTAGCGCTAAATGTGATGCATATGCCTGTCTAATCTGTCATGTGTTTTTTTGATAGCACTTAGTACATAGAGTCTTCTCTCAGCAGATCCAAACTGGAATTTTAGGGCAAGGCATATGACCCCCATCTGTTCCCTCAGAATTCTATCCAATATGGGACTGACTATGGGGATTACATATAGCATAACTCTGAGGTGAGTCCATTTACTGTACTCATGTTGACATGTTACTGTGGTTGGATGAGAATTTTTGGGTGGCTTTAGTTAGATTTGTGCTTGTGACTTCTGTGGTGAGAAATGCATTGTTTGCCTGGTAATGTGATATCCTGCATGGACCTCTTTTACCAGGGATACTTCCATCCTTCCAGAGAGAGAGAGGAACTGGCAAGTGATCCCAGTGTCTTTCATTTTTGGGAAGGTTTTTTTCGTGCTCTGAAAAAGTACTTCAGTATATCAATATTATTTTAGCAGACACAGATATATATAAAATCTCCATCAGATCGGTATTCCTATGAGACTGAAAAGCTAATTGCGATACTAGTGCTAGCATCATGATGGCTGGCTGCTGTGTCTCCCTCATATCCTTCAGCCTCTGTGTTAATTCCTTTAGAGGGGCAGCACTGGAAATACTGGTGCAGCATTGTCAGTACAAATATCAGCTAGAGTACTGTTGCACCAGGAGCCACTAGTTCAGTCTCCACTGAGGTATACTTTTAATGAGATGAGTAGGGTTCTTCCTCTTTTTAATGCTTTGAAATGGGGAGGACAGGCTGTAAACAAATAGTTGGGAAGAGGTGGAGCTCCCTGCCAATCCAGAGAGTTGAGGAGGATAAAAGTGACCATCTTCCCTGTGTGGAGGCCAGGAGCAGGCATGCTCAAGGGTACCTATGTAGTTGCAATAAAAACCACTTTGGCAGTACCCCAGCCTAATAAGATTTAGAAGTTCATAAATTAGAAGGGATGATTGTGATCATCCAGTCTGACCTCCTGTGTAGCGCAGGCCACAGGAATTCATTGAATTAATGTCTGCTTGAACTAGAGCATAATTTTTAAAAAATTCCAATCTTGATTTTAAGAGTTCTGGTAATGAAGTATGTTGTAGCCTGTTTTTAACTAACTTGAGACAAATGAGAAAATGTTTTCATGCTAACTTAAATCCCTTTTCTTCAATCTTATTACCTTTGAGGAATTCCTAAAAAAATCACTAGGGGGCACTTCAAGACTGGTTAAGGAAAATATACAACTGACAACTATTCCACATCATTATGAGGTAGGTAAATAGTCTTGTACAAAACAAAATATAAAAAATATATAAGCAATTAAATATGTATTTAACAGGAACTGCGATTCAATTCCTGCCTACTCACCACTCCCTCCCACAACTGCACATCCTGAAACTGGACATGCAAGTGAAAATCACATTCTTGTTCTAACCAGATTGTACTGTTGTCATCTTGTCCTGCTAAATAATTGGACTTCGCTTTTCAGCACCTACTCAAACACATGCCAGATGGTATTTTGAGGCCATTCATACTCTTTGGCTTTACAGATATATGCAATGTTTAGTTTGCTTTCTCCCCTTCCCCCAGCTTCTACACAAGAGTTGTTAGCTTTTAAAATCACCCTCTTTTAAAATTTTCTCTGTTTTTTCACTCAGAGTTCATCTGTTTTAAGTCCATTTCATCTTAGTTCTGTTCCAGGACAGTACTCTAGAGTGCACCATGAACAGGATAAACTGTTGTTGCTGCCATGTTACAATTTGCGTCTCTGCTAGGAAGCTATATTTGCCAAAGTATTTGGACTCTGTAATAATTTGTCTAGTTAGGCACATTAAAAGGACATAATAATTGAAACTCCTAATTCCAAACTAGATGGTTTAGGGAGGCTTAGAAGTGAGCACCCTAATGTGATAAATGCAAATGACAGTAATACATTTTGCTACATCTCCTTTCACAAAATGAGAGCAACTTCCTTGTATAATTTCCTGTCATAATATCAATAAACCAACATTTGTGTTAATTGTTTGTAAAGAGAGAGAAGAATACCCATTTTGCACTGAACTCCAAAATAATATAAAATGCAGTCTATGGTTGAGGTGACTTGATGATGTCTTGCAGTGTCTATAAGTGCATACTGATTGTGATAGATATTAGCTAAACACAGAATCCACATTTTTTTTCCTCACTTTCCATTTTGAGCTGGATTGTCATTTTTACCTCTGACTCGTACAGAAAACTGGTCTCATTCCATTGGGTACTAACCAGCCCCGCAGAGTATTTAAATAAATAAGCTTGTGGGCTTTAATTGTGGGACCTTGATGCTTGTATCTGTCTGACCAGCTTGACTGAAACTTGAGAAAACTGAAGCCATTGAAATAAGATGGCAATGGGCGAGCTGTCATTGCTGGACCATATGTGGAATGGTGTTGTCAGGACCATGGAGTCAGGGAGAAGCAGCAAGAGAAGAGGCTGAGATGGTCTGGGCCTGTACAAAGGAGGGATGAATGGAATTTTCTTTAGGAGGCATCTGAGACTAGAGTTTGCAGACAGAGAACAAGAGAATGGGAGGATCATAGTGGACAGACTGTAAGAGCACTGCACTGGTAAACTTGAAAAGCCCGATCCAGTGAACTGACCCTACCTACTTTGGAAAAGGGAAAGAAAAAGAAGGGTTGTCCTGATTTACTTCATAATATCAACACTGTGCATCTATCTGCAGCTCACTACTTTAGGTTCCAAAGTAGTTTGAAGAAGGCAGTACTAAGTGAAAATCTTGTCATAAAGGTGTTAAAACATGGCTTATATATATGCTAGTGCACTCCAATTTTCAAGCAGAGTGAGATAGGCACCTTGGTCATCAGTGTTGTCTTAGTCTGACCCATAAAACATATGCTGGAGAGTTCCCACCGATACATCACTGCTTCATAGATTACCTGTGATGTTTATAATCTGAGTGGCAAATAATTTTACGTCACATCAAGGTCCATTGCCAGTGTTAACCTTTTTGTGGATTTCATTAGTAGCAAACATACCTTTCATTTTGTGGATTGTTGCTATACTTTTGGTATTATTCAGGGTTTTTAATTCAGAGTCGATTACAATAATCTGCAAATATGACACACAATGAAAAGAAGCCAAACTTTTGTTCCTTCAAATTTGCCTCATAGAGTCTGTGAAACATCAGCATGACAAGCTGTCTAAATCTTTTCTACGTATCTAGGTGTCTTCCAGATGCCCCGTCTATTCTGGATGTAAAAAGGACAGTAATATCACTAGTATGGCAGTGGATTCTATCTATTTCTGACACCATGTAATATTTTGTCTTAAGCACAATGGAAGGGCATTCTTGTTTTTAGAACACTTTTATCTCCATCTGCTCATTCTCACATTAAACATAAGCCTGTTTAACACAAAGAGAAGTCATTCTATCTAGTAAGGAGAGGTTCAGTGTAAACAAACTGATGAGGTGAATACAATCAACAGTAGTGCATTCTTCTACAGATGGCTAGCCCTCTCCTGGTCTTACATTTCTAGTATTTATAGAGAAATATTCTCATTGCTTAAGGGAATGATGATACTATAGTAAAATGACAGAGAACGAGAAACCTATTTTATGAAAATATTTGAATTCCTCATCTGGGTTGAAATTCATCAGCTGTGGTAGAGAAGGAATGAGGAACTACCTTTCACAAATGGGAAGCAGTAACAATATTTGCACATAAGGATATAAGAACGGCCATACTGAGTAAAATCAATGGTCCATCTAGCCCAGTGGCCAATGTCAGATACTTCAGAGTGAATTAACTAAGAAGGAGAGTCATCCATCCCCTGCTGTCCAGTCCCAGATGCTGGCAGGTAGAGGCTTAGGGACTCCCAGACCATCGGGTGGCATCACTGACCATCATGGCTAAAGCCATTGATGGACCTAGCTTCTATGAACTTGTCTTAGTAATGATGTTCATTAACTGTATTTAATTGGTCATCATGCCCACTAGCATTGCTCAATATGAACACTTTGTTGTTTGCCATATTTTGGGAGTATTGTTATACAAGTGCAAAACCCAATTTTGACATATTTAATCTTATTCTCTTCTCAATGTTTTTCTACTTTGTTTTTAATATTCAATAGGGCAGCCATCCTTTCATTTCAGAGCCCACCACTTTCCTTTGACACCTTTTCCACTAAGACTTCAAATGAGGTTGGATGAAGGAAGGTGAAGCTCCACCCACACATTATGGCTCACCTCGGATAGCAAACTGAAACTCATCTCAAGACAGATGGTGCAGATATTCAAAATAGCATCACGAGTGCTCTGGTGGACTCCTAGTCTTGGCTTTCCCACAATGGAGATATACAAAGAGCCGGTGATATAGTAAGGCATAGATATGATGGGCATTTATCAGGGAATCATAGATGAGACCAGGGTCTTTGGAAGGAAGGCTTGAATATATGATCTTTTGTAACCTATTTGCAGACAGCCTTTAACACAGGGAGCATGTCAAAACTGTTGGTTATGCCTGCATGCCTATATCTTGAGCAGACCAGGTCATTGTTGTTTGGGATCAGGACTATGTTATGAGACTATTGACACCACAGTGCTCAGGTGCTTATTTGGGCTCTTCTTCCCTCTGGCCTTTTGGCTCCAGGGGTCAGATTGTGTATGTGCGGAGCATAAAGGAACTGGAGGTCTGTGCCTGCGGGTGCTATCCACTTGTCACAAAAGTTAGAGACACTCAGAATTCAGTTCTTCATATCTCCTCCTTTTTTACATGAAGAGTACAGTGGAAGTGTGTTCCCATTTTCAAGCTTTTTTTTTTCAGTCACGAGGGCTAGATACTTTCTTGTTGAAAATTGAGATTCTCAAGAAATAGAAAGAATCCTTAGTAAACATGCCAGATTGCTGGCTCCATACATCCTGGTCCAGTTAAGCACTAACTTTCCACCCCTAGCAGTCAACACCTTCCTTGCCCCCTTGCCAGGTATCTACAGAACAATATAGGTCAATGCAGATGATGATGATGTAACACAGTTCTGCAGATATTAATGGGCTGCTGAAAAGTGTGTAGAAATCAGTGGGGTTAACAACACTAGGCATCTGGTTGGTGAAACTCCTGTTGAGTTTGCCTCATTGGCTTTGTAGGCCACCTTTTGTAAAGAGAGAGCTTGATGCATCCAAACCCCTTTTTGCTTACACCTCTTATTCACATTGCTAGGAGGGTGGGGCTTTATTTAACTTCATAACAGAAAGGAGAAAAAAACACCTAATAATGAAACAGGAAGTAAGGGAGGACTGGAGCATGGTTCCTACCCAAATATTTGGAGTAACCTAGTTAACCCTTGTGGACCACTGCTCTATACCACTGTTGGGAGAATGCAGGAAAGACTATTGGAGCTGCTACTACACAGCTGAAATTCAGGTTTGGATGGTGAGAGAAGCAGGAAATAGAGACTGGCAATTCCATTCTCAATCCCACATCTACTGAGCTGTTTCTTTGGAGGTACGGGGCCTTTAACGTGCTGCTGGTGTGTAAGATATAATATGGGCTGCTGCCTCTTGCAGCTAGGGGAAACTTTTGTGCAGCAGTTGCCCATCCTGATTTCAGGTGTACATAGTGAGATGACTGTTAGGTTGCTTGTCTTGGATGTCAGCTGCTTTCCTCTGCACCTGCTGCTGCCTCCCATGTTGAGCCTCAGAAATTGCTTTTCATCCACATAGTTATCTCAGAGACTGATAGATTGCAAGGTGAAGAGTGACCATCGTGATATCTAGTCATGCAAGTAAGTGAAAGTTAGAACTGGATGTAATCAGTGAATTACTGTTACTGTAATGTTGGGCCATCTTTGCTCATGGTTTAACGTATTGTTGAACAGAAGGGGAAGAGGACTGATTCCTGTGGGATTATGCTCTAGAGATTAGACCCTGCCTTGGGTCAGAACAGCTATACTCCTCTGGCCTTGTTTTTGAAACTAAAACTCATGATGTAATGAGTAGTATCCTCGGATCACAAGTTGACCATAACAGAATTTGGTGTTTTACTATTAGAAGGAAAATAATAATGAATTACATTCCCTCTAAATGAGCTCTGTTAAATATTTGTGCAATGCTTCCATCTATGCGGTGACTTCTTGATCCTTAAAGTGTTTTCAAAGATGATCAGATCAGATTGCTTACTTGCCTCCTTTTTTAATGACTCTTCCTTCACATTACTAATAATTGACATGAGGGGAGTGAAATATAAAAAGCAAGTTTATTTTTAAGTTTAACATGTCACATTACAGGCTAAGTATTTTACATTTATTTTTTCACATTTGTAAATATAAATAGGCCTAGCCCTAACTCTGGGAACTTTTTTGTAAAAATTCAAATAAACATTAGCACCTCTTTGCCTTGTCCAGTCAACCGGGGTCAGTGGCTCTTCTTTGTCTTCAAGCATTCTTGTCAAGTGTATCTTCTAAACTGACATTCCTGTCTTCCTTCAGCATCTCAAATCAACTTCTTCTAAGTCTCTTTCACAGTGTTTGTCCAGTGAGTACTAGCTCTTGTACTCTCTGGTCAACAGATCCACATCTTCCATATCCCACCCAGACATTTCAGTCAACGTTCTGTAAGCACTTCCATCCCAAAGACTACCTGGATCACGGTTCATAACATTCCATCACATAGCATATCAGCACTTCCCTTACCTAGCAGCCACCTGAACATTCTCATTTTGACAGTGTGAAGTAGTTGTTCTTCCCTGTTTCTCACTAGCTAGCATTCTGATCCAGATGTCCCAGCTCACCTCATGATGCTCTTATACCAACTCTATTTGGCATATTCATATTTCAGAATTTCCATCCACTCCCTCCACTTACACCAAACGCTCCTCATGTAAATCCTTATTTCTGCATCTAATTCCCCTCCTGGTTCAACACCAAACTGAGGTATTTAAATTGTTGCACAGACATTAATGGAGTCTCATTGTCCCTCTCACTGAAATATCTCAAGTATTCCATCTTTTATATGCTGATCCAGAAGTCATTTTCTTTCAGTGCAGATCTCCATCTTCCTAGGTTCTTTTTCAATGTGTGTTTATCTTTGCTGTGCAATGTGAGATTATCTGCTGAAAGCGTGTTCCATGGAGCCTCTCTTCTGGTCATTTATCAGTGTGTTTGTTACAGTCACAAATAGGAGTAGTCTGACAGTTAAATGCAGTTGCCTTTTCTCATTTTCACCAGTTGTCCGAGGAAGCTGTTGTGCTTTGCTTTCACATGACAGCCTAGCAAGTTACAGATACTTTTCCTGAAGATAGACCCATATTGGTGAATGGCACAACTTTTACAAATTTGCTTGATAAACCCGACATCTTGATTAATCAGAATATAGGGCATTTGGAATTAAGAGCAAGATTGTTTGATACTCAGCAACTAGCAGTGGAGCCAACAGCCTCTATGGGGCCCTGTTCAGTATCGGGGGGAAGGGTGGACCTGGCTCCACATTCCCAGAAGGGGCGGGGCCAAGGTCATCTGGCTCTCAGTGCTGCCTAGAGCATGGTGTGGCCCCCTTTCCCCCCCAGCCCTTAGTGCTACTCAGAGTGCACAGCCTGGCCCTCTGGCAGCAATTTAAAGGGCCCGGGTTTCCAGCCCCTGCCCCTACCTTTGAATTGCTGGGCCCTGGGGCAATTGCCCCTTTGCCCCACTCCACACCTCCCCCATTGGTAGACTTGGAAACTAGATACTTCCATGGTTACAGTGTAGCTGAGCTCCTTTGGAAATCTAGCCCCAAGACTCTTTTTTGGTTAGATCCACACAGCAAACAAAGCTGAGAGAAGGGTTCTGGTTACCACATGGATGTCACTGTGTCAGTTGCAAGCATTCTGAACTAGTTTAATCTGGTTAGAAGACATGGTGAGAGACCTCATCTGCACTGCAAACAGCCATGTTGTTGTAAGCAGGTCTGGGAAAGACCACATGATAATAAGGTATCCATTTTCAGTTACGTTTCTGGTGTGGATGGACCCATAAGTGTCTTCTCTTAATTTCCTGTATCTTTGTTTGCTTTGGACTTTTAATGTTCCTTTACTAATATAAAATTGTATGTGAGCTGTGAATACAATGGAAGCTATTTAACGTATCTTGCTATCCAGTAAAAGACCTCTCAGTTTTAGGGCTGCCAACTCTCCAGGGTTGACCTGGAGTCTCCAGGATTTAAAAATTAATCTTTATTTAAATTTTGTCATGTGATGAAACCTCTAGGAATATGTTCAACCAAAATTGGCAGCCCTATCTCAGATCCTCTTATTTAGTACTTCATTAGAATCTATTGAATATGGAGGGTTTCTGTACAAAGATTCTTTAGTTGTGAAATTTTATCTTCAAGAGCCATTTGAATCTTTATAGCAAGTGAAGATCTAGTATAAGTACAATAGTTTACATCATAGCTGAATCTTAATTAAAAATAAATTGTGCAATTAAAGCATGCTAGAAGAAAGTTAGTTTAAAGATCAAAACCAGCATTTAGCTCATCAGTGAAAACCTAGGTATTGCATCTGAGAAGAAACATTAGATAAGTTTAAAGACTTGAATAAGAAAATCATTCAACAGAGTATGTTTTGTACTGCTTATCATGCTCATTTTAATCCTACACTGTGAAACTAGCTGGAAGCTTTTTATATGCTGTTTTCTTTTCTCTTTCGGTCATATAAACATAGTTTGAGACCTGTTTTATTTGGTTCCATAATTGATTTCATTCTAATCTTTCCCTGGGAAGTTCATTTAGCATCTAAAAACCTACTTTAAGTTTATTTGTTATTGTTTAGACCGTCTCCTCCTTTCCTTCCCTCTCCCTCCTTATTATAAAAACCACAAACACAAAGATTATTCACTCATTTAAAACAATTCTTGGTGATCCTTCTCTCCCAAAATATTGGATAGTTCTGTTTCTTCTTCAGACAGAATCATAAGTGAGCTCTGTAATTCAAGATGGTAATTTTAGCTAATAGCTGAGTCCCAATATGTAGAAAAAATGAGTTTCAGATTATGAATAAATCTGCTCTTCCTTGTTGTCTCTCAAAGGATACACACTTGAGTTTGCATTCCTATTAGGGTCTCTGTACATGGCATAGTTATTTAGGACTGAGTTTTTGTTAATGCTAAAATATCTTTTAAATTCTGCACAATTTACACCATTTCATGTTTTAACTATATTTTACTTATTGCTCTAAGCACTATTGAAATATGAAGAGCAAGATATTTTCAGATCTCCGGTAAAACTTTAAACATACTGTAACAATAGCTGAATTGGTTCCAGTGTGCTGACAAAACAATACCCCTGCTGGACATAAATGAAGGAATAGCATAAATATCATTGAATTAACCTTGTTCAAAAACATATGAATAAATAATAGAGCAAATACATCCTGTGTTCTACATTCACATTGTTTTAAAAAGCAGCATGTCTTAGTAAGTCAGCAAAAGACCGAAGGAAATGTTCCAAATTGATTTTTGGGCAGATTTTTAAGATGCCTAAAGAGCCATAGGCTAGTATCCACCTCCAGCATCAATTTTTGTCTTATTTGGTTGAGAAGGCTTGTGTATTTTTTGATAATCATAACATTGTTGGAGAAAACATTGTTATCATCCTTTTTCCCAAGTCCAATTGTGAAATAATTTTCTGAAGGTCATTATTGATTTTGTTTTGCAAGCATCAATGCCAACTGTTCATTTCCTCAGTGTGCTTCACGCCAATACAATGTTTGGTTAACATTTAATTTTAATGCTACCCTACTACAAAGACTTTTTTGAATTTACTTTCCTGTTAGTAACTTAAAGATGGTTATTAATAGACTCTCTACAGAACCTCTCATCTATCAAACATGCATGATGCATCTCTAACAAAGCTCTTTGGACCCATGCTGTGGTTGTAAGTGTTGGTAGTTCGCAGGACATTTTAGTTGCTGTGCTTTGCAAAGCAGAACTGCTTTTTACAAATACATTAAACATTAATAGAGACAGAATGTGCAATTTTATAGTACAGAAGCCTGACTTGCCTGGACATGTATTTATTTATTTTTTATTAATAATCCTTTCTGTACCACACATTTCTCTTTTAGCATTTCAGATTTCTGCAAGTGATTCATTGGACCTAGGAAATGCGTTATTTCATTTAAGACCAACAGAACGAATACAACTCACTCAGATTTACAATTCACTGAAGTCTCATAAGTAATGCATGAAGTATGTCTCAGAACTGTCTCCTGGAATATCTTAAACACCTGACAACATGTGTGACCTTTCATAAGGAAGAGTGAAGAGAAGTGGAACTCCTTTTCCTGTTCTATCTCCCCAGGGGAAAAAAAAAAAGAGAGAGAGAGAGATCCAAAGGTAATTGATACATGTATCTGAGAAGAAATGTCCAAAGGTCTATTTTTTTAAATTAACAAGGAAAGCATTTTTTTCAACCAGTTGTGATTGACTGTGCAAAGTATGGTACATCACAGCATATATTGCACTTTGTGCTATTAATGCATGAAGGAGAAATGTCATACTAAGGAATTTTGAATATGAGGCTTAACACAAATGGAGAGATCTTGTTAAGGAATCTGCTGTTGAAAACAATTACACCAGCTCAGAGCCTCTAAGAATAGCTTCCTTAGGTATCTTTTTCCTTGTTATGTGAGGTTTTTGGATTCTGGGATCCAGTTTTTTCTTGACTGCTAAATCTGATATGAAAATATTTTTCTTGTAAAATATTTACCAATATCTGAGCACTGATGCCAAAATTATGACCTGCTCTTAGAATACATAAGAATGTATTCTTTGACCTGTTCTTAGAATACATTGTCTTCTGCTACTACAAATGCTTTTGCATACTGCCATTCTCATATGTAACATAGCTAACTTTTATTATCCTATATAATCTCATTGAATGAAATCTTAAGTAGCACCAATATTTTTCATTCAGATATAACTCTCCTCTCATATAACACCTGCTAGGCTACAGATATAATTAGGCATATGAATACATCTACTGTGTGGATAAAAATAATCCATAATGCAGAATCCTAATCAAAGAACAGTGTGTGAACTTGGATAAACTATTTTGAAAAGCAGACACAGATTTCAATGACAACTCTTAATAGCTACTGTAGATATAGAAATTCAGGGATTAAAATGATTTCTGTATTGAAATGCTAACAAGTATAATGATTTAGGCTGTGTTCTCTGTTTCTAATTATTATGCATAGCTTGCATATAACATAAATAGTTGTAACCTTTGTGTGAAGAGCAAAGTCAGGAAATGTTAATCCATAGGGAAGCCATCTCTTCTTTCTAACTTCCATGATGAAATTCTAGCTCTAATGCTTATTTTTGTTCTTTAAAAAAATCCTCATTGCAGCTGAAGATCCCTTGTGTGTACATTAGTAAAATTGATTTCCATGACAGTTCTTCAAACTGAATTACATAACAATATCATTCAGTGCATCTGCAAAAGCTCCAGTAAGGGAGAGAATGAGAGGTTTTGAAATATGAAAATACTAAAGCTAATTAAGGCTGGAAGCTTTGAAAACTGAACAAGCCTACAGTTTGGCTGAAATCTTAACACAGTGCACAGAGAATTAGCCACTTGGATTATGGCCCCTTGGCACCAGTTAGATAAAACTATTCGTTTGTATGTAATTTGGATTATATCCATTGATTTGAATTCAAATCTCCTATTCCTACTTTTGGAGACAATGGAAATACTTACCTGCTTCCAGTGTATTACCAGAGTCATGTACTGTTGCTCTACTTTATATGCAAACACAGTTTCAAGTTTCAGATGTTAGCCGCACTAACAGTACTTCATTTTATTTGGGCACATTAAGAAGAAATTATTCTGATGCTCAGTAATATTACAGTAGCATCTAGTAGCCCTAGTCATGGAGTAGGACTCCACAGTGCTAAATTCTGTACAGGAGGGTCAACAGCATCTTTATCTTATAAGCCCTTCGGGACCTGGACAATCTTTCCTTATTGTAAGGATTTACAAAATCATCTTCAAATAAATGACTTCTGCCTGCCCTAATTTCATGTCTCTGCATAGAAAGTCAGCTGATTATAGTTATGCACTCCTGTAGGTGCTGCTTTTAGAAAAAGTGAGCTGCAATTAGAAAATGTTGTCTTCTCATTTAGATCCTTCCTAGCGACTCACGTCTTTTTGCCAAAAATCACACACATTCCAAGGTCATTCTGTCTTCTGTGTGTGTGTTAGCTCTTCAGATCAGGGCTTGTCTAAATTCAATGCCTTCTACAGTGCAAAAAAAAAAAAAAAAAAAAGGCAATGGCTAATAACTAGTACATAGTAGTAGTAACCCTAAACTAAATACTTAAAATGGCTGAAAGTGAAGATAAGGGAGTATGTGAGCTCTCTAACTCATTTCTTTGCTCAGAGGAGTGGTACTATGGGAAATATTATGTTGGAGCAAATCCAGGAGGCCATGTTTTTGATTACAGAGCCATTTTCAATCTCTGGTCCAAACCCCACTGTGGGCCCATTTTCACCTGACACCTTCAGCTCACCACGACAATGATGCATTTCAGGAAACAAAATAAGATGTCACTTAAGGTATCCAGAGGAGCAGATGTTCACAGAAATAATCAGTTTTGACAATCCAGACACAAATTCCAGGAGATCTTTCCAGTTTGAGACTTCCCACAGTCACTTTTGCTCCACATAATGTGTTTGTAGTTTGAGTTATTCTGAGGCTCTGAGCTGTCCATGTCTGGTGTTGTCTGTGCCTGGCTGGTTCGGATGTCTGGGTCTATTTTTAAGACTGGGCTGGGTTTAGACTATAAACCCTCCGTCTTAGAGGTGAAAGGCTAGTTTACTTTTCTTTTGGAGAGCTCACAGCAATAACCCAAGCCCTGCCAATAACTCTCATTGAGCTTCAATAAGACAAAGTTTATAAAGCAAGTATAATAAAGAGAAAATCAATGAAAACAACAGTAAATGTCAAAATTTCATAATACTGAGCAAAAGTTACCTGGATGCCTTATCAGGAGGATGTGTTTTTGTTTTTGTATTTTCAGGTGAAGTGTCAAGAGAAAATATTAACAGCCTGAGTTTAACGCCCTTGCTTTCCCCATAGGCTAACCTGAATTGTTTCATCTCACCCAGTTCCAGGACTCCCATGGTACATCTACACTGCAATTAAAAACCAGCTGCTGGCTTGTGGAGCTGCTTCATTACAGTGTTAATGTTTGGGCTTGGGCATGAGGTGGGAGAGTCCCAGAACTCATGTTGCAGCCTTAGCTTGAGTTAGCTGGCATGGTCCAGGTGCAATGCCTATGCGCAGTGTAGACATACCTCCAGAGTTTGATCTTGTGAAAACTTTTCTTTGCCCCCATTCACTTTTCAAATCCAACTCCAAGATAATCTTTGGGAAGGGCAGGAGAGCTCTAACCCCCTTCAAAAACTCACTTTGAGGGTGCTTTATAATTTCTTATCTCCTTTCTCTTCCCCTCCCCACCCAAGATGATTCAACTAGAGTCATCTCCCCATTGGTCATCTCTGATGGACCTGTTCAGAGAGAAATCATTTAGTTATACAATCATGCCTGGCTGATTGTCAGGTTTAAAGACTCACCTATATATTAGTCATGTCAGGAAGGTTCTCAACTTGTTCAGAGTGTCCTCAGCATCAACCCCAGGATTTCTCTGTTGCCTCTCTGAGTTCCAACCAAGGCTGTGTGGGCTTCTGAGCTGAATAGCTTAGGCTCAATCTGTTCTATGTAATGCACCACAACTTGGAGGAGTCAGAAATGAGTCGGGATGTGAACCTGCATTTCACAGCTCTTTAGTCTATCTCCATTACATTTATATCATGTGCAAAATTTTAAAAGCATATTATGAACTTAATAGATTCAAAGTATGAATAAATAGCCTCAAATCCTTAAGTGATAAACACACAATACAACAAATGATTTCCCCACAAACAGCAGTAGGAGAATTGTGCACTTGTAAGGCAAAAATATAAATTTGTGTTCAGGCAGATAAGAATCTTTATACTTAGCTCTTTTCAGAATGTTTTATTACTAATAGTTCCTTGGTATGTCAAGTAACTACCTTCTATATTTTAATTGTTCTTAATTTTTCCCCAATAGCAAATCTTTAAGAAGGATGTTATGATTATGGGCTCATTTTTGCTTAGTCATTTGCCTTCATTTTAATGAGCACAAAAATATTACTAACGTGTTTTTATATAGTTTTACATTCTTCGAAAATATAGGTATTTTCCACCTCTCCTGGAAAAATTCTTTGTTCTCAGCCTGAGACTTGATATGTAAAATTTCAGCCTGTAGTAAGTTTTTACAGTTGCGTGATAAACCTCTGAGAAATGGAGGGGTGGGATTTCACAGAAATGCTAATGAAGCCCTAACTCCAGCAGTGATGCTAGAATATAAGCAGCATTGTTTCCAGGCTCATAGAATGCTGGGTGTACAGAATATT
This sequence comes from Pelochelys cantorii, assembly GCA_032595735.1. Classification (NCBI taxonomy): domain Eukaryota; kingdom Metazoa; phylum Chordata; order Testudines; family Trionychidae; genus Pelochelys; species Pelochelys cantorii. The sequence continues at coordinate 35,912,710 of CM064331.1, forward strand.
TACATTTATAGTACTTTAGTTTGTTTTACAGTATCCCTGCAGGTAACAGTGAAATGATAGTTTCATGAAGAAAATTATATGACATTATTTTAATACACGCAGGCTGATTTAAGCTCAGAGAAGCTCAGGAGCAGGATTGGCATGATGCATCCTTATATTACCTAAGAAAGTGTTCTGCTCACAGTTAACTGTTAGTTTAGTGGTGCTCAGAGAATGGCAGAGAACTCCGAGGATTTTCTAGTCCTCTGGCTTGTAAGGTAATTATATTACACAAAATATAGGGGTTTTTTTTTTTTGGTAAAGTAAATCTAATACTCCGACTTGTATCCTATACTTTTCAAACCTGAACAATTATAATGCATTTTTGTGACCTGATCACATATTCATTTATCCATACTGATTTCAATCCTGGGCATAACTTACCTCAGTCCTGCCAACTGCTTTCTTTTCCCCCTTTACAAAAGGGCATAATGGAGCGTTGATGTGATATTTGCATGAAGAGGATGGTTAGAAATGTTCCTCATTTATTTGGGGTTTGCTTGAAACATGACACCGCATAGAAAAGAGATGTCTCTGTGAAAAGAAGAGGATCCTGACCACAGTGTCCCCATCTCTATTCTATGTCAGGCAGAGGGAAGAATTGAACCTGAATCTCCCATAGCCTGAGTGAGTGCTCAAACCATTAGGATCAAAATTGTGTGTGTGTGGGGGGGGGGGGGAGGGGGGAGGGTTCCTTCTCCACTCTTCTAAAGGACTGACTTGGCTTTTGTGCTTCTTTTTGACCCAGATTTAGATGCCTAAGTCTACTTTTGGAGCAGGACTTAGCACATACCCCTCCCCTCAGCATTTCCTGCCTCTTGTGAATCCCTTCTTTAGGTACCTAATTCTCTGTGTGGGTTGTGAGAGGAACCTGGGCACTGAACTTGATAATGTAAAGGATGACTAACTCTTAGCATTGTCATATGTAGGTCCCCTTTGTGAATCCCACCTCTCACATCCATCAGAAGGCATTGTGGTCAACGGCATCACTACAGCCTTTAGTTGTAGTACAATGGACAAAGTAAACCTATTCCTCTAACAGTGCAATGGAACAGTGCTCTCCCCATCACAGCTATGAGAAACTATTTTGTACCATTCTACTGCAATAGTAAATTACTGGAGATATGATTGCATCCCTGCAGAGCTTTGTTTGATCCAAAACACACAGCAGTCATTAAGTACTCTTCTGGAGAGTGCATACAGCTATAAGGGAATGACATTTGAGTTAATTAATCTCTGGAAATACTGTCAGAGAGAAAGAGACTAATGTTGAGGACTTGACAGATTCGACATGCTTTTTGAAAATACTTTCATGACAACAGACTCCAGCAACAGGCATCTGTACTGGTAAACCACCTTGCTAATTCGTTTCTTTTTGTGTCTCTGTACTCAAAGAGCAATCAGATATTTCTGTCTGAATAATTTTCATTGTAAATTAAGAACAACAAAAAATCAGAAACAAACAAAGTAAATCTCCACCAGAGAAGCACAGCATTTGTCTCTTCTTTAACAACATTCCCTGAAATGAACTCAAAATGTCTGCCACTCTCTGGAGACAGTTGAGTCCTTAGCTATTTAAAAGTTTAGTACATGGAAACAACCATACAGTGCATAGCTATTCACACTACAGATATGCTATATCTGTTTTCCCCATTCCTGAAATCCTTTTGAACGTGCAGTCATCCATCACTCTACTTTTCCTCTTACAAGTCTATCCTTTAAATTCACTTGTTCCACAAAGCCCCCTGAGGTCTGGTTCTACCACCTTGAACAAAAATTAACACGATAAATGACAAAAATCAGACTACTAAAGAAAAACAAAGACAAAAATTGCTGAACTTAGAAAACAATTGCCAGACATCATTGCTCAGTGACTGCTTAGGCTGTGTACCACCTTCCCCCGTCCTGATAGTTTTAGCAGTATAGAACATAGCAGAACTATACACATCCACATATTTACTCATCACTCTTATGCATCATGATCACTTAAAATATCAGTCTTTTGCAGTTCTTTAATCAATCAGTCAAGTCATGACAGGTAACCAGCTTATTGTTTTAGGAGGTTTATGGGGCACATGGGAGGAGAGGACACAGGAATTTCAAGTCCAAGAGAGTGTCAAGTTTTGCAGGATGGAAATGGGTTCACATAAAGCAGAGAAATATCCCAACATGCAGTTTAGATTTGGTGGGAACTATAGGAAGTGCTCTCTGGCTGAGAAAGATGAAGACATCCTTCCCGAATTTAAAGGATGACTGGGAAGGTGTCCCAAAAGAAATTTTCCAAAGGAAGAAGGATTCTATTCAAAATATGGTGTAATTGGGCAGGAGGAAATCTTCTGCAGTTGAATAAGTGTCTTTATCTTCATGGGTAGGGATGATAAGTGTCTTGTGGGAATTTCCTGGAGAAACCAGCTCTAGATTGATGTAAATTTTGTTGAAGACAAGAGTACTTCAGGGATAGATATTTGTTCTGTGGGTCTGAGTATAGTTGTAAAAGTGAGATGACATAGGCAACATTAGAACAAATAAGCCAGAGGATTTTAGAATGTAGTGAAGAAACCTTGAGATCCCAGAACAGAGATTGACCCAGATTCTAAGAGCAGAAGCTTAGTGATAAGTCCATAGGTGGGGAGAGTACACACTGAGCTTAGATGTCAGGAGTCAAGTGAACATAATCATGTGTATTGCAGATGTACAGATAATTTGGCAATGGAAGCATTCTTCCATGGGTGATTAGGTTCTGTCAGCTTCAATAAGCAGGTTCAGCTATACATTGATTTGGAGTATTGATCAGACTACATTCCGTATAAGGTGAGTTTACCTGAGTGACTCATGCATTACTATTCAAATTGTTTTGTATTAACAGCATTATCTGAGTAAGATTGTTGTTTGAGCAATGAAACTGACATGTGGTAAATGCTATAGATTTTGAGTAGTTTTAAGAGTCTGAGCAGAGAATAGTGTAAATAATGTACTACTTTTATTCAGCAAAATGAGAATCTCCTGGAGCAGTGGTAGCATTATGGCTAGAGAGTAGGAAAGCATAATGCAAAGCAAATGAACAGATAAAGTAAGAAATTACCCATAGGAAAATGCCACTCTTCCTAGTGCAGGAGGTAAAAAGATCTGCCAACAATAAATGGCTAATTCTGGGCCAGTGGGGTTAAGATGTAACATTTAATGGCCTCTTGTCTGACTTAATACTTCCTCCTTTTCATTCAGTTAACAATTCTGTATTCCTTATAGAGGAGGTAGTTGTACTCCACTCTGCACCCTGTTTTCACCTAGACCTGGAAGGTAGCTCCGTGGAGTGAGGAGAGTCGAGGGAAGCGCATTGGATCTGCGGCAGGGAAGATTCATTTTCTGTTTGTCATGTACCAAGATGGTACCTTGTAAGCTCTCTGGGGGCAGAGAGACTTTACAGGTCTTGTGCATTTGTAAACTGTGTACCGAAGCAAGGCACTGAGCCAGATGGGCATTTATGCATTACTACAGTGGAAGGCATATCAGTCCAGACCTGACAAACCGTTCCTTTCCTTCCTGATAACCGACAGCCAAAGGTGACTGTGAACGCCATCAGAATTTTTGTGCGTAGGACACAGCTTTCCTCCTGAAACTAACATGCCCTGTTGACTTCACTGTCGCATCAGGTGATACTTGCAACAGTGTAGCTCCATCTTTTCCCTGGCATGTCTTTCCATTTATACCAGATACATTTGTGAAACAAATAACTGCAGAAGGGGTGCACTCCCTTATGGCTGAATTTCAGGGAGGTTTTTTTTGTTTTCCTGAACTGAAGAATTACTTATTCACTCAGCTCTAGATAGAACCCCATTTTTTGGCCTCTATAATAAATTCACGTATCTTGCTTTTTTTATAGCTCTTCTGTTCACCTTAAAGCTCATGACACAAGTCCAATTCTTGTGATGTGATATGTTTTTTGGGCCACTTCACCTTCTGTAGTCCTATAATTACATAAGAATCTCAGTTTTCATTGAAATACAGAGTTTCCAGTCCTCCTAGCTGTGGCGAAAAACATGAAAATATGGCTTGAGGGCATCCTAGAAGTTCAAAACCAAAAGGCAGTGGAGAAAAACCTCACACTTACTGTTTTTTTAAAAATATTAGTTTTGAACCACTCTTATGAGTTTTAAGCCTTGGTTCAAGATTTTTGAACACTTGAGATTGGCTATATATTTTAGTTCAGAAGTTCTCAATAAAGGTCTGTGGGTTGTTGATGACCTGTGTAGCACAGGGTGGCCAAAGTCATATGGTGTTGCTCTTTTTCTTGTTCCCAGCAGATAAATTGCATGAAAAGGAGCTAAAATTTTCCATGAATATTACTGTTCCATATCAGCAACTGCAATAAGTTGTCACATGGAGATTGTACAATCTCAAAACAGGAGGAAAGGTGGTTCACTTGAAAACCTCTTTTTTGAGTTATTTATGAAAAAAGCTTGTGAACCACTGATCTGGGGTTACGTCTATACTGCAGCCTTCTTCCGCAAAAGCTTATGTAAATGAAGCACAGAATAGAATATCGCCATGCTTCATTTGCATAATTAATTAGCAGCCGTTTTTGCACAAGAGGCTTTTGCGCAAAAAGGAGCTGTGTAGTTGGCGCCTTTTTGTGCAAAACCTCCCTCTTGCACAAGAGCCATTCTTCCTAAAAAAATGAGGAAGAACAGCTCTTGTGCAAGAGGGGGTTTTTGCGCAAAAAGGAGCCGTCTACACAGCTCCTTTTTGTGCAAAAGCCTCTTGCACAAAAACGGCTGCTAATTAATTATGCAAAAGAAGTGTGGCGATATTCTATTCCGCACTTCATTTGTATAAACTTTTGCGGAAGAAGGCTGCAGTATAGATGTAGCCTAGGTGTGTATGTAAATATGAAAAGAGGAATAACCCATCATCTCTGCATTCTGGATTGCTGGGAATAAGAACACATATACAGTTATTTCAGTGGAAGCTGAAAGCTACATAACTGCTACTAGAATCCCTTTACATACAATGGGGAATAGTCTAGAACCAGTGATATTTTAACTATCACACTATTACTGTGTCCCCCAGTACTCGTTGATATTTGCAATCATTACTTTCTATAAGCGGCCTCAGTTTAAAATTTGGTGATAGTTTGTCACTGCTAGTATTTTAATCTGTTTTCTTGCTGGATTTGGCAATCCTGTTTAAAAAAAGAGCAAAAGTGTTTTTGGGGAAAGAAATCCACAGGAAATGGATCCAATTGAGCCTCTCATTTTTGTTCTGTAATAATTTAGCTTGGCTTTCACAACAAACAAGAAATTGGAACCTTTTACAAGATGAAGCAGGTTTACGTGATGCAGAAGACAATCAAAAATCTTTCAAATGACTTTTTAAGAAGCATGGTATTTGAGTATGGAAATTGAATGTGTACACAACTTCTTAAATAAATTCTCCTAAACTGCTCATCATCTCTGTGTCAATATACTGTTTACACGTGAGCCCAATTCCATGGTCCAAATTGTGGCGGGGGTTGGGAAAGTATGCCGGGGGGGGGGAGGGGGCAGACAGGTCTCCAATCCATGCCTGCTTTCCTCCCTTCATGTGTATATATATACGAGCATCAACAGCAATCTTAGTACTAGAAAACTAATCAGAAAATTCTCAACTATTTTTTTCTGTCTATAGATACCATTTAGTTGAAATGCACATGTTTTCTGGGAACATAGCTGTGTTGCTGAAAATTTTGTTGGAAAGGTTTCTCAGGTTCAGATAGGGAGCTTCCCTGGGATATGGAAAATCAAGGCACACATCCCTGTTGTGCCTGATTGAAAGCAGAAACTTGATGCTGGGGCCTCTCAAATTCCTCAAAAGTATTCTAACTGCTGGGCCTACAGAATCTGTCTCTCTTCTCTGGTCCAATGTAGATTTAATTATTTATTTTAACAAGGCAGAACAGCTCCAGCATGAACATTCATGAGCATCTGACTATATAAATCAGTGGATAATGTAATCCTCTGGCATGCTAGCAATCCAGCTTCAACTCCCTGAGCTGCCTGATACAGAGTGCTTCTCTCTTGGGTTGTTGGGTTTTTTTAATGAAAATGTCCAAACACCTTTGTTTCTGTTCCACGGTGGAATGAAAACAAATGCCAAAACCTTGACATTTTTCACAAATCAAAAGTGGTCTTTTCCAGCCAGTCATTGTCCCCACCTTTTTGAAGTGCAAAAGAGAAATAGCTGCCCATGGTAGATTGCTCACAAGAGCAATGCCTTCATTTCCACATCAGCAGGTTCACGAAAGCCAGCAGCTGGGGTGAAGCTCGGGAAAGAGATCACACTACGCCCTGTGAAAAGGTACCACAATGGCTACATGTAGAGTTCTCTAATTTCACAAGCATTCTGGTTGCTTTAGTACGGATATCTCTGTGATCTGCCCTATCCTCAGCCTACTCCAATTAAAAAACTGGCATTAAAAATCACCATCTTAGATTTCCTTGTTTTTTATATCTTCCATTTTGATTAATGAGGGATTTTTTTTCTACCAAATTTTCTATAGTCCTCAACAACATACTACCTGTTTCTTCCATTTTCAATTAATTCATCTTCACTATAAATGATGTTTGGTGTACGGAGCTTTGAGTACTCTGGAGATGAGATCATGGATTTTATACTCAGGAGTTCGTGTTCTCCATTATTATGATGGCAGTGGCATGAAGAGTGCATTTCTAAATACTTCAGAGTTTTAAAACTGACCCTTTCTAGGATAACTTGCTGAAAGGTCTCCCTAGTGTCCCTTTGTCTGTGTAGTCTCCTTTCTGAAGCCTGTAACTGAGAAAGAAAAAAGTACATTTTGCAGGAACTCCTGCAGAAATGGAAGTACTAAAGTGAAGGTAGCAGTGAGCAAGGTTGTGATTGCTAGTTGAAGAAGACTCGAAAGTAAATTGATTTTAAAACTAGCAGTTTTATAACTCCCTACTTCAAGGTAATAAAGACATTCTATGGGTTGCTGAAATTCTATGACTGTAATAAAAGCTTTGTAAAAATATTTGAAAACTTCCTATTTCGTTAGAAGTACAGCAGAGTAAAGGCAAGTGAAACCTCTACTGCCAGTTTATATAATGCCTGATGAACTTCCCTGTTGATTCAATGTGCAAATCCACAGCTATAAGTTTTGCAAAGATTTCATTTATATTAATAATACAGTTGTGTGTTCATATGAGCACTTAGGCATTGCCTGGGATTTTGCATGCATTTGAATGCTCCCTGGACCTTGGTATGGGACTAAAGGCTCTTTTGTGGAGTCTCAGTTTTGTATCCACAGAAATAATATTGAGAGAGAGAAAAAGAGAAGTGTATAAACAGAAGTGAACTGTTTTTATAAGAGTAGTTTTTCGTTAAATACATAACTATCCCCGTTCCTTATTGTTAGTATTTCTAGGACCATACTAACATAATACTGAGGTGATGAATATAGTAATTATGTGCCAAATGCTGACTTTTAAAGGTGACTATGTATTAGGGTATTTAGGAATTCTTACTACAATTTGATAAGCCATATTTAAATAGGAAATCAGAAATTAAATGGCAAATGTTGATCTTCTTCTGCATTGTTAATTTCCAGTCTGGAAATGAACAATTCCATTGTGAGATGGAATGGGACTCAAAGAAGATAGCTGAAACTTTAGCTAATCCAGAGTGTATTAGCAAATTAGCTCAATCACCCTCTATTACATGCTATAATTAGATGGAGAAACATATTTAAAATAGGAACCTACAGTTACTCAAAATATATACATATACATCACCACTGAAATGTAGCAAATTCTGGGGTAGGAGGGCAGACATCAGCTAGGGTACCGCACACTGATCAACTGTGAGGAATGGAGGAAGTTTTGTATAAGAAGGCTAAGGCAAATTCCGTCTCTTAAAAACTAATGGGATCTTTCACTATCTCCAAAGTACAGAGAAGGACGTTTGTCCTATAATTTGTGGTCAGGATCCTATTTTACAGCCAAAAACAAATGAAATATTTTAATTATTATGATCATTTAAACATTACAAAATGCTGATTTTAATTCAGGAACTAAAATGTGTCCTAGTGAATTCAAATTTTTCAAGCCAAAGTTGTTAAGTTACAAGAAAGGACCATGTTGCTAATGTTGCTCTACTTTTGTGTTACTATTTTGGTTTTCTTTACTCAAGGTGTTTTTTCATGTCTCTGATTATAAATGGGCCTTGTCCATGGTTTCCCAAGGGAATGGAGGCTTTCTGTACTTTGCTGACATTGTGGAAAATTAGATGGGGAGCAGCCATTTAGTGCAATCTTTCCATCATAAGCTTGGCACAATGTTAGTTGAAAAAGCAAAGGTCTAAATGTTAGAAATTGTGTACTTTGAAATTACCTTTGTATTTGTTTTTGTCCAGTCTTTTGGGGAATGTCCTCTTTATCCTTCATCTACATGCTTTTGAACAACGTAGTCACAATAACTACACCAGTTTACGGACAAGTGACCATTGCATGAACATTCATTTATATTTGTTTAATATAGTCTATTTATAAGAATTACCTTGCAAAGGAGAAGGAATGTCCTGGGCCTATTTAAACATTTAGTTTGGAAGAGATTAAAGTTTGCCTCTAATTTAAAAAAGTCATACTCTTAAGAACTTACTACTGCGTAATTAAGAGACCCTTGCATTTAGTTTATATTTATTCTGCTAGCATGATCAAAACAATCACACTTTTTGTCTTGCAGAAGGCAGATTGTTTGGGGTGCCTGGGTAACAAGGTAAAGAATATTTCATTCTGAGGTTGCTGTTTGAGTTTGCATTCAATGTGAAAGGTCCCTATTGTCTGATGGCTGTTTGACCTCTTTGAATTGTTTGAGCTTAGTCAAGTTCCTAGTGGAAAGGCACGTTAACACAAAATATACTGCCAGAGGTGATGCTGGCAGTCTCAGGAAAGTGTGGGGGTAGACTGACCATGGGGATCAGTGTGCACTCATTTCCAAGGAGGCATCCAGGTGCAGATCAAAAAGCAATAATTTGGTGATAGAAAAAGCCTCTGCTGATTTCAACTGTGCTACGGAGTTCTTGTTCTCTCAATTAATTGAGTGTTCAAGGCCAAACCTGTCTCTGACACCTATCCTACAAGCTCTCTATTCAAAATGATTCTGCACTCTGTAATTGTTCATCCATTTCTTGCAGAGCTAGCTAAATATTTTCAGCATTTTTTTGCAGAATCATGAGTTTTTGACAATGATCAAGATTCTTCTCAAAATTTCATTTGCATCAGTATTTTTCACTTTTCAATTTCAAAGTGATATTTTTCTTTCAAAATTATGGAGAAAAACTCACTTTTGTAGAAACTTTAGATTTTTTTAGTCAAAACCAAACATTTGATAAACAATTTCAAAGGAAACCAAAACCCCTTTAATTTTTATGAGAAACTTTTTTTTAAATGAGCTGTACAATTTTTTTTGTAAAACACATTCTGTTTTTCCTTATTTTGAAATGTACATCTATCACCACCAGAAAGTCATGAGCTCAAACCTACTGTCCAAGTCCTCGATACTAAAACCACGTCTGTTGTATTTTGGCAGAGTAAGGGAGAGAGAAAGGGTATTATAATGCCTGTGATGCAATCCTTCTGATAGGGCATTAAACCCTAGCACAGGACTGTTCTGGTCAGGGCTCAGACTAAAGCTGCTAATCCGGTGGCATCCTTCTAAAAGAGATTTTGGGAACAATTGCAAGGTATCCTGGCCAATATTTTTTATCTCAGTGAAAAAGTTCCAGTGTGTGCAAACTATTGCTGCATAATGATGACTTTTTTTTGCTTACACAGCCAATAAGCTATTTCCATCCGATTCATTACTTTGTATAGCACATTGGGATACAGCTTCTTGTGGTTTTGCTACTGTTCTATTATGCATCGTAGTTTCAAGATTAGCCTGTGCTTTTGGAAGTTGAGAAATTATAAAATCAAACCAATGTTGTATTCTTGATTGCTTTGAGTTTCTAGTAATGGAGATTCTGAAACACACATCCAGTTTTAGGTTTCAGAGGGGGTAGCTGTGTTTGTCTGTTTCAGCAAAAATGAGTCTGGTGGCACTTTATTAGGGTATGAGCTTTTGTGAGATACAACTCACTTCTTCAGATGCTCAAAGAGGAAAAAAAGCAATAAAAACATACCAGCACTATGGTATTCATTCTCTGTGCTTACATTTCATCTCTCCAAATTGACATGGTGCCATCAAGAAGGTAGAGCTAGATTTAAAGATGTAGTGATACTGGAAGATGTGAGGCTACTATATGGTACAACAAACTGTTAAAACAATTAAGTACAATGACCTGAACAAATTAATACTCCCTCATTGGATTAATATTGCAGTAAGTGGTAGAAATATATAGCAAGCATAATGAAATGCTAAACCAAGCTGAAAAATAATGGGTAGGAAAACATGATGGGTAGGAACAGAGGGCTCTTCCAGATTGTATTGGCATATTTGACCAATTAATATAATAAAAATGAGGCACTGTTAATATAGCAAGATGTTTCCCATTTAACAAGAGGCAATTATGCAATGGAATATTTGTAGTTACAAAGAATAGTATACATATGCTGTTTCAGTGTTACATTAATTAGGACACTACTCCAGGCTATCCCTAGTTAATCTCTTTTCTGATGCTTCTTGTATGTAGCTAGTAACTATGATTGATTACTGAATATGATCAGAAGCTTCAGAACCACATATACAACATGATGTATTTGCTGGAGCAAAATTGGGATTTCTACTGTACTCGTCTATACATCTGATAGCAAATAAGTGTGGCTTCCAGGTGAGACAAACTTTAGGAGAGTGACTGATAGTTGTTATGACTAATTCCCTGGCATGTGGCTCTGCAGTCATCTCACCATAGACTAATTTAAAAATCCTGCATTGCACAGTATCATATGCAAATCGTTGCTGTGAACCTGGATCATCCAATACAAAATTTTCAGGGGATGGTTGGCATTTCTTGTATCCTCCACTCCCAATGTGTAGTCATATAAGGGGCCAGTCCCTAATTGCTCACATAGGTGTAACAGATTTATAGCTAATCATACTACACATTTCTACTATACCTCTGTGGTAACATGGCTCACAATTATCACAAAATACAACACTTAGGTTTCCTGTCCCTGGAAAAATCATGGAGCAGGTTCTCAAGGAATCTATTTTGAAACACTGGGAGAAGAGGAAGTTCTTCAGGAACAGCTGACATGGATTCACCAACGGCAAGTCATGCATGACCAACCTGATAGCCTTCTCTGCTGAGATAACTATTGCTGTGGAAATGCGGAGGCAGTAGATGAGACTTTAGCAATGCTTTTGATATGGTCTCCCACAGTATTCCTGCCGGCAAGTTAAAGTAATAAGGCTTGAATGAATGAGCTATCCCTTCCCACACCCTCTCCCCTCGTGGAGTGTGTGCTGTGGCTGGCAGGTGGAAGCTGTGAACTTCTAATCAGGGTTTGAAATCTAGAAGCCTTTGCTCATTGGTTGAGCCTTAGCCCCTCCCCCTGATTATCAGGCAGTCCTGCTTGCGAACAGGGGCTGTTAACAGGGAGTTTGGAGAGGGTGTTGAGAAGGGGGTGAGAGACACTGGCCATTCTTTAAAATATTTTCACTACACTCCTTCCCTTCAAGGAGGTATTTAATAACAACTGAGGAATCTCTCAGAAGGAAGGCAGGTATGGATGGTGATAGGTCTGCTGCTGTTACCTGCACAGCATCTGCCATTTTTGTCTTCCTCCTGGAAGAAAGAAGGGATTTCATCTGCACTAAGTACAAGCTGGTCACCATTTTGGAAGAAAAAATTAGAGGACTTGAGGCCCAAGTATCGACCCTACGTTCTATCAGCGAGGATGAAGACTTTCTCGATAGAAGGCAGTGTTTAATCCTCCATGCATAGCAGGCTGAAGAGCCAGTCAGGGCAGTACAGGACACGAAAGAAAACTGGCAGCATGTAACCTCTAGAAGGAGAAGGAGGCCAACTCAGGCATCCCCCATTCCTGTAGAGGTAAGTAACTGCTATCAGGCTCTCTCCACAGGCACTGCAGTGGAGAAGGCTTTGGCAGGGACCTCTCAGGGAAGAAATCAGAAGGGAACACCATGTATCAGAAGGCATGGGATGCGTAGTCCTAGGGATAGGGGTTCCACAACCACCACCCCCAAAAGAAGAAGACGGGTGGTAGTGGTCAGGGACTCCCTCCTAAGAGGGACTGAGTCATCCATCTGGTGTCCAGACCTGCAATCTCGAGAAGTGTACTACTTACCTGGAGCTTGCATTCAGGATGTGACCTAGAGTCTTCCGAAAGTGATTAAACCTTCGGATCTTTACCCCTTCCTGCTTCTCCATGTAGGAACTAACAATACGGTGAAGAATGACCTTGAGCGGGTCACAGCAGATTATGGAACTCTGGGAAGAAGGATCAAGGAATTTGAAGTGCAAGTGGTGTTCTCGTCCATCCTTACGGTTGAAGGAAAAGATCCAGGTAGAGATCGTCGAATTGAGGAAATAAATGTGTGGTTGAGCAGATGGTGTCGGAGAGAGGGCTTTGGTTTCTTCGACCATGGGACTTTGTTCTGGGCACAAGGATTATTAGGAAGAGATGGGATCCACCTAACCAAGAGAGGAAAGAGCATCTTCGCGGGCAGGCTTGAAAACCTAGTGAGGAGGGTTTTAAACTAGGTTCGTTGGGGGACGGTGACCAAAGCCCTGAGGTAAGTGAGGAAGTAGGACACTGGGAAGAATCACATGGCGGAACGAGCAACAAAGGAGGATCCCTGATTCGGATGGAGAAGATAAGGTGATCAACTGGTTATCTAAGGTGTTTGTACACAAATGTGAGAGGCCTGGGAAACAAACAGGATGTTGGGGATAACTTCTTGGTACAAGTGCTGAAGGAACCAGTCAGGGGCCATGTGCAGCTTGACCTGCTGCTTACAAACAGGGAGGAACTAATAGGGGAAGTAGAGGTGGGTGAGAACCTGGGAAGCAGTGATCATGAGATGGGAGATTTCAGGATCCTGACTAAAGGAAGAAAGAGTAGCAAATTACACACCCTGGACTTCAGAAAAGCAGGCTTTGACTCCCTCAGAGAATTGATGGGCAAGTTTCCCTGGGATGCTTGCATGAAGGGGAAAGGAGTCCAGGAGAGCTGGCAGTACTTTAAAGAAGGCTTATTAAAGGCACAGGAAGAAACCATCCCGATGCGCAGCAAGAAAAACAAATATGGTAGGCGACCAGATTGGCTTACCGGGGACATCCTTGGTGAGCTTAAACACAAAAAGGAAGCTTACAAGAAGTGGAAACTTGGACAGATGACTAGGGAGGAGTATAAATATATTGCTCGAGAATGCAGGGGAGTTATCAGGAAGGCAAAAGCGCAATTGGAATTGCAGCTGGCACGGGATGTGAAGAATAACAAGAAAGGTTTCTACAGGCATGTTAGCAAGAAGAAGATGATCAGAGAGGGTGTGGGGCCCTTACTGGATGAGCATGGTAACCTAGTGACAGATGATGTGGGAAAAGCTGAAGTACTCAATGCTTTCTTTGCCTCTGCCTTCACGGAGAAGGTCAGCTCCCAGACAAATGCACTAGGCAATGCAGTATGGGAAGGAGGTGGACAGCCCTTGGTAGGGAAAGAACAAGTTAGGAACTATTTAGAAAAGCTAAACATACACAAATCCATGGGCCTGGATTTAATGCATCCGAGGGTACTGAAAAAGTTGGCAAATGTCATTGAGGAGCCTTTGGCCATTATCTTTGAAAACTTGTGGATATCGGGAGCTATCCCAGATGATTGGAAAAAGGCAAATGTAGTGCCCATCTTTAAAAAAGGGAAGAAGGACAACCCAGGGAACTACCAACCAGTCACCTTTACCTCAGTCCCCAAAAAAATCATGGAGGGGATCCTCAAGGAATCCATTTTGAAGCACTTGGAAGAGAGAAAAGTGATCAGGAATGGCCAACATGGATTCACCAAGGGCAAGTTGTGCCTGGCCAATCTGATTAGCTTCTATGATGAAGTAACTGGCTCTGCGGATATGGGAAAGTCAGTGGATGTGATATACCTTGATTTCAGCAAGGCTTTTGATATGGTCTCCCACAATATTCTTGCCAGCAAGTTAAGGGAATGTGGATTGGATAAATGGACGGTAGGATGGATAGAAAGCTGGCTAGACTGTCAGGCCCAATGGGTAGTGATTAATGGCTCGATGTCAGATTGGCGGTCAGTTTCTAGCGGAGTGCCCCAAGGATCTGTTCTGGGACCAGTTTTGTTCAACATCTTTATTAATAACCTGGATGAGGGGATGGATTGCACCCTCAGCAAGTTCGCAGATGACACTAACCTAGGGGGAGAGGTAGATACACTGGAGGGCAGGGATAGGGTCCAGAGTGACCTGGACAGATTAGAGGATTGAGCCAAAAAGGAATCTGATGAGGTTCAACAAGGACAAGTGTAGAGTCCTGCACTTGGGACGGAAGAATCCCAAGCATTGTTACAGGCTGGGACCGAATGGCTAAATAGCAGTACTGCAGAAAAGGACCTGGGGATTACAGTGGATGAGAAGCTGAATATGAGTCAACAGTGTGCCCTTGTAGCCAAGAAGGCTAATGGCATATTAGGGTGCATTAGGAGGAGCATTGCCAGCAGATCCAGAGAAGTGATTATTCCCCTTTATTCGGCTCTGGTGAGACCACATCTGGAATACTGTGTCCCATTCTAGGCCCCTCACTGTGGATATGGTCGTATTGGAGAGGGTCCAGTGGAGGGCAACCAAAATGATTAGGGGGCTGGAGCGCATGACCTATGAGGAGAGACTGAGGGATTTGGGTTTGTTTAGTCTGCAGAAGAGAAGAGTGAGGGGGGATTTGATAGCATCCTTCAACTTCCTGAAGGGAGGTTCCAAACAGGATGGAGAGAGGCTGTTCTCAGTAGTGACGGATGGCAGAACAAGGGGCAATGGTCTCAAGGTTCAGTGGGAGAAGTCTAGGTTGGATATTAGGAAAAACTATTTCACTAGAAGGGTGGTGAAGCACTGGAATGGGTTACCTAGGGAGGTGGTGGAATCTCCACCCCTAGAGGTTTTTGGGTCTCAACTTGACAAAGCCCTGGTTGGGTTGATTTAGTTGGGATTGGTCCTGCTTTGGGCAGGGGGCTGGACTTGATGACCTCCTGAGGTCTCTTCCAGCTCTATGGTTCTATGATAATGCAGATAGACAGCTGGCTAAAATGTTGGGCTCAAGGAGTAGTGATCAGTGGCTCCATGTCTAGGTGTCAGATTGCCTATGGGTGGTTCTGCTTTTGTTCAACATCTTCATTAATGATCTGGATGATGGGTTGGTTTGCATCCTCAGCAGGTTTACAGATGGTACTAAGCTGAGGGAAGAGGTAGGTATGATGGAAGGTAGAGATAGGGTCCAGAAATGACCTAGACAAATTGAATGATTGGGCCAAAAGAAATCTGATGAGGTTCATCAAGGACAAGTGCAGAGTTTTGCACGTAGGGACGGAAGAATCCCTGCTACAGGCTGGTGACCAATGGGCTCAGTGGCAGTTCTGCAGAAAAGGCCTGCTTTGATTGCAGGTGCACATCCATAATTGACTAATTTGCTCTGCAGTTTAGGAATACCCTCGTTTTCCTCACTAAAACTAAGCTCTCACATAACAATTACCATGAATAATGCCTTGTCATCTCTGTTGGCTAGGTCAATCTATCCCACGCTGGTGAATGATGACATTGCCTTCGTTATTCCTGCCTTCCTTGTCACTTCTTGGCTGGCCCACAGTAATGTGTTAGATACAGGCACAGAGCTTTCTTTCAGCATTTAGGAAACCACAGTTAGCACTGAATGTTGCAGTGTCTATCTTCAGTAACATGGGTTACCATAAGCATTTCAGACCTGCCCACCTCTCTTCACATTGGCTTCTCTCAGAAAGTCAACTCAAGTTTAAGATCTTAGTCCTTATCTTTAAGGTGCTACATGACCTGGGCTCAGGATATCTAGAAGATTGCCTCAAGTGCTAGGAATAAAACCATGATCAACAGCTTAGGTCCTCTAGCCCAATGGATCTTTTACAGTAAAAGTAAAGCTCGTCTGTGCAGGAAACAGATTTTTTTAGTGCCTGACCAAAGACTGAACTTTCACAGGAAATAAAAACCACTGTCAGTTCCAAGTATAAGGGGCTTTTCTTTGACCTTGTCTTCTTTAACTTCAATACATAGCAAAAAGTCAACTTTGAAAATAAACAAAAACATACTTCCATTTTGGTAACCATTTTCTTCTTGATTATTGACAAGTCTGATAGGAACCAAATGAATCAGTCAGAGCATTCAATTAACATCAAGCTTGCAGCAAGGAGTGCTCCACTCACTTTCAATACTACACTTTACTGTGTATAGTGAAGTAACTTCATTTTCTCAAGAAAAATACATCATATATGGTGTGTGTGTGTGTGTATATATATCAGAAAAAGACTAAATTGTGTTTTCTAGTTAGAGATCTGTAAAGGAACACTTATTGGTATCTACCCTTTTTGCCTTTGTTATTTAATAAAAGATAAAACTAGAAATATGTGGCATGTTGGCAATAGATTTAAAAGACACAGGATCTGCATTTATTTTAGCATACATTGTCCAATTTTTACAAAAGCATTCACTCATTTTTGAGCCTTAAGGCTAGCATAGACAAGACCTTAACAAGTGGAAGTTTGCTTGAAAAATGGGTGACATTGCCAACATTTTTTAGTCTACTTTTGAAGGAAGTTGGATTTGCTTCAAACTCTCCTTTTCCTATGCCCGCTGATTAAAAAAAGGTCAGTTCACTGATTTTTGTTTTTTAAAAAAAGTTTAATTAGTATGAGTGCAAAATCACCTAAAATAAAAATTTTGAGGGAAAAAATTCATGATGTCATATGCCTATGGAGAACAGTGCCATAGAGTGTGACAATGAGTATTTAGTGGGCATTCTGGGAAAAAATTGATTGGTCAGGAAACAAGGGTCAAAGTAAGTGATTTACAGCTGAAACATGTCTTGAATCAGTAATACATACACAAATGGTAGCCTGAGAATAACCTAGCTATCAGCTAAATCTTGACCATGAGTAAAGGGGAAGTGGACTTAAAAAATGTTCAGAAGCCAAATCCATTACAGCCAAATGGACCTGAAATGTACAATAGGTTGTGGAATTTAACAGTACACAATTATTTGCTGAGTTTTTAGGAAGATGCCTGCAGCTTTGCCCCTCTGCCCCATGGGAGTTTTTTCTAAGTATCAGTAGTTCTGACTTCATCTATGGAGTTTTTGGTTAGTCCTAGTCTGTCTGCTTTATTATGACAGGCTGAGAGTGGTTTTTTATTTAAAAAAATAGTTAGACTATAGGATAGTGAAAACATGGATGATAACAAGCTAGCTTAAGCCAGTATGTAGTTAGGAAAATATAATAATAGCTCCACTTGATGTAATAAGCAAGTGACAGAATAATAGCTGGGGGGTTAGCAGGACTAGTAAAAAGTACTGTAAGTAGATAAACCATCAGAATTATAGCTACCTCTGGCTCAGTTGTTAAACACACAAAGGATGTGTGAATAGCAGTATATATTGTAAATTATTTTTGATCACTTTAGTGTTTAGGGCCACTCAAGGTTGTAAGAAATGTACATATGTGGTATTTGTATGTTGCAAACGTAAAATGAATGCTTATTTTACCCAGATGTGGAATGAAGCTGATATTTCACTAACTGGATATCTCTTGTTAACAAATGGTGTCAATAGAATAGAATGTTATCACAGCATAATGGTTACCTGCTGCTAGATAAGTGCTGAGTTGAAACCACAATGTATATTTGCAAGGCAGGGGACATTGATCTTGTGACAACTTTCTATTTCAATGACATTCTTGCTATTGCATTAGTTGGATGTACTTGTAACCATTTTGTCTAATGGATATTGGTTTATTAAAGTGACGCTGCTTATTGAGCCACTTTTCAATATACCAGCTAAATACTGATTGGCTGGGAGAAGCATCCTTTTAAACTAAGGGCTGTGGGAAAGTGAGCAGGTATGGAGGAATATATGGTTTGGACAGAGATATCCTTAGGGGAGGATCTATTATTGGACATTCTCTATGTTCTAGTAAGGAGGAGAGGATGGAAAATGATAAAATACAGGTAGGATCTGTACAGTAGCTTCTGTACCTAATAACTGGAAGATAGCTAATGTGATGCTAATATTTAAAAAGGGTTCTAGAGGTGATCCTGGCAATTACAGGCTGGTAAGTCTAACATCAGTACTGGGCAAATTAGTTGAAACCATAGTAAAGAATAAAATTGTCAGACACACATAGATGAACATAATTTGTTTAGGGATAGTCAACATGGTTTCCATAAAGGGAAATCATGCCTTACTAATCTACTAGCATTCTTTGAAAGGGTCAACAAACATGGGGACAAGGGGGATCCAGTAGATATAGTGTACTTAGATTTCCAGAAAGCCTTTGACAAGGTCCCTCACCAAAGGCTCTTAAGTAAACTAAGTTATCATGGGATAAGAGGGAAGGTCCTCTCATGGATGGATAACTGGTTAAAAGACAGGAAACAAAGGGTGGGAATAAATGGTAAGTTTTCAGAATGAAGAGAGATAACTAGTGGTATCCCACAAGGGTCTGTCCTGGGACTAATCCTATTCAACTTATTTATAAATGATCTGAAGAAAGGTGAGGTGGCAAAATTTGCAGGTGATAATAGGTAAGAGCAAAGCAGACTGTGAAGAGCTTCAAAAAGATTTCACCAAACTAAGTGATTGGGCAACAAAATGGCAACTGAAACTGAATGTTGATAAATGTAAAGCAATGCACATTGGAAAAAATAATCCTAACTATATATACAATATGTTGGGGGCTAATTTATCTACAACTACTCGAGAGAGATCTTGGAGTCATTGTGGATAGTTCTCTGAAAACATCCACTCAATGTGCAGTGGCAGTCAAAAAGTAAACAGAATGTTAGGAATCATTAAAAAAGGGATAGAGACTAAGACAGAGAACTTCTTATTGCCTCTCTGTAAAACTATGGTAAACCCACATCTTGAATACTGCATATAGATGTGGTCACCTCATCTCAAAAAAGATGTGTTGGCATTGGAAAAGGTTCAGAATAGGGCAACAAAAATGATTAAGGGTTTGGAATGGGTCCCATATGAAAAGAGATTAAAAAGACTGGGACCTTTCAGCTTAGAAAAGAGGAGACTAAGGGGGGATATGATAGAGGTCTATAAAATCATGACTGGTGTGGAAAGTGAATAAGGAAAAGTTATTTACTTGTTCCCCTTACATAAAACCTAGGGATCACCAAATGAAATTAATAGGTAGCAGGTTTAAAACAAAAAAAGGAAGTTTTTCTTTACACAGTGCACAGTTGGCCTGTGGAACAGATGTTTTGAAGACCAGGACTTTCACAAGGTTCAAGAAAGAGCTAGATAAATTCATAGAGGTTAGGTCCATCAATGGCTATTAGGAAGGCTGGGTAGGAATGGTGTCCTTAGCCTCTGTCCGAGGCTGGGAATGGGTGGAGGGAGAGGGATTGCTTGATGATTCCCTGTTTTATTCACTCCCTCTGAGGCATCTGGTATTGGCCACTGTTGGAAGTCAGAATACTGGGCTAGATGGGCCTTTGATATGACCCAGCATGGCCATTCTTATGTTCTTATGATCTGAACAGAAACAGTCATATAAAAAATTCCCATTCCATTACATCATGTAATGGAACTCAGATGTAAAGTGACAAATTTAATGCTTAAATACCAATGCTAGAAGTCTAAATAAGAAGATGGATGAACTAGTATGCCTCATCTTAAATGATGATATTGATATAAAAGGCATCACAGAAACTTGGTGGAATGTGGATAATTAATGGGACACAATAATACCAGGGTGCAAAATCTATCAGGACAGAACAGAACATGCTGGTAGGGGCATAACACTTTCTATATGTGAAAGAAAGTGTAGAATCAAATGAAGTAAAAATCTGAAATGAACCCAACTACAGCATGGAAACTCCATGATTAGTAATTGTATTCTCTAAAAATAAATATATATAAGTGGGGTTATATTAATGACCATGACCAGGATGGCGATATTGACTATGAAATGCTCAGGGAGATTACAGAAACTATTAAAAACCCCTCAGTAATAATGGGGGATTTCATATATCTCCATATCAACTGGGTACATGTCACCTCAGGATGGGATGCAGAGAGAATGTAATCTTGTCACTTTAATTAACTGCTTCTTGGAGCTGCTATTCTGGGAACCCACAGGAGAGGAAAATCTTGATTTAGTTCGAAGTAGAGCACAGGATCTGGTACAAGAGGTGAATATAGCTGGATCAGTGGGTAGTAGTGACCATAATACAATTAAATGTAACATTTCTCTGGTGGGGAAAACACCATAGCTGCCCAACACTGTAGCATTTTATTTCAGAAAGGGGAACTACACAAAAACAAGCAAGTTAATTAAACAGAAATTAAAGGATATAGTACCAAAAGTGAAATCTCTCCAAACTGCATGGAACCTTTTAAAAGACTGCATAATAGAATCTCATCCTGAATGTATGCCCCAAATCAAAACAAAGAATTTGGAGAACAGGTAGTCAAAGACTCATAAAGTAATAACAAAAATGATTGAAGTACATCTGAAGCCTGCTAAACAGCCAGATGGGCCACTGGACAATTGAGATGCTAAAGGAGTGCTCAAGGATGATAGCGCCATTGCAGATAAACCAAATTAATTCTTTCCATCAGTCTTCATGGGTGAATATGTGAGGGAGATTCCCAAACCTGAGCCATTCTTTTTAGGTGACAAATCTGAGGAACTGTCTTAGATTGACATGTCATTAGGGAGGTTTTAGAACAAATAGATAAATTGAACAGTAGTAAGTCACTAGGACCAGATGACATTCCCTCAAGAGTTGTGAAGGAACTCAAATGTAAAAATGCAGAACTACTAATTGTAGTCTGTAACCTATCATTTAAATTAGCTTCTGTATCAAATGGAGGATAGCAAATATGATGTCAATTGTTAAAAAGGGCTCCAGAGGTGATCCCAGCAGTTACAGTCCAGAAATTCTGACTTCAGTACTGAGAATATTGGTGGAAATTATAGTAAAGAATAAAATTGTCAGACATATAGATGCACATAAAATCATCCAGGAGTGGAGACAGTAGATAAGGAAGTGCTATTTTCTTCTCATAACACAAGGACTGGGGGTCGTCAAATGAATAAATAGGCAGCAGTTTTAAAAAATAAAAGGAAGTATTGGTGTACACAACACACAATCAACCTATAGGACTCTTAGTCAGAGGATGTTGTGAAGTCCAAGACTATTACAGAGTTCAGAAAAACCTAGATACATTCATGAAGCATATCTGTGACTAATAGCCAGGATGGGCAGGGATGGTGTGTCTAGCCTCTATTCACCAGAAGCTGGGAATGAATGACAGAGAATGGCTCACTTGGGGTACTTCTACACTGCAGTGCTATTTCAGGATACTTCTGCTATCCCAAAATAGCTATTCTGCATCTTTTGAACAAAGCTATTTTGAAATAACAGGCTCGCTATTCAGATGTCCCTGTAAACCTCATTCCACAAGGATACTTTTTCTTAAGGAATGATTTGCTTTTACGAATGAGTGGATTATGTTTTTCTTTTCTTTTCTTTTTTACTTTTTCTTTCTTGATTTATGTTAATACGTAAGGACATTTATTTCACAATCTGACTGACTGGCATAGTTTCCATTTCGACATAATTCTAAGTAACATGTATTTTCTTCTCACATTAAAAACAAACACGCTAAATGAAAATGAACATCCATCTGCAAACCCTACCTTAACTGACCCACAGAATACTTGGTCATTTCAGCTAGGAGCTTTTCCCAAGTGGGAGCTGGTAATTTGTTCTATGGAGAACAAACAAATAGCTAAAATGCTTTCAGTCTATGGAATTACCATTTTAGTACTTTGGAGAAGCCCATGTAAAGCATTAAATAGAAAAGAGTAGTTCCCAGGAGGAAAACAACCTTTTACTGTAAAACATATTTGCTGCAAGCCACAAAGTAAAGCTCCACTAGTTTTTCCTTCCTTCTTAGGCTCCTGAATATTTTAGGGTGTTGTTAGCATGGCTGAACTTCTACATTTTCTTACTTTCTTCCGTCTTGTAATGCAGGGCAGAAGGCGTTTGCTTTCAGCAGGACTGAATTTCAGGCTTTTGTGAATTTTTATAAAAAGGTAAAAAAATAAAGCATTCCCTATGCTGGTGCTTCAATATGACATATGTGGAAGAAAGAGAAAGTCCTTACAAGCAAACCTTATTAGCACTTGGAAATAAATCTATGTGGTTTGAGGATGAGAGAGCTCACTCCCAATAATGGGTCACATTCACCCTGACTGAATTGGCTTAGTTAGGATGGAGGATGAAGAGAGGCTGTTCTCATCCAAAGAGGATGGAGAGAGGCTGTTCTCAGTGGTGACGGATGGCAGAACAAGAAGCAGTGGTTCGAGTTGCAGTGGGAGAGGTCTAGGTTGGATATTAGGAAAAACTGTTTCACTAGGAGGGTGGTGAAGTACTGGAGTGGGTTGCTTAGGGAGGTGGTGGAATCTCCATCCCTAGAGGTTTTTGGGTTTCAGCTTGACAAAGCCCTGGCTGGGTTGATTAATTGGGATTGGTCCTGCTTTGGGCACGGGGCTGGACTTGATGACCTCCTGAGGTCTCTTCCAGCCCTATGATTCTATGATAGTACTGATTCCACTTGAGAAGGTAACTTCCTTCTTTTTATGTGGTAGTACATTTATGCCTGCCTCTGTAATTTCCACGCCATGCATCTGATGAAGTGGGGTTTTGCCCACAAAAGCTTATTCTTACATAAATCTGTTAGTCTTTCAGCTGCCACAGGACTCTTTGTTGTTTTTGCAGCTTTATGTTGCCCACCTGAGCATAGGTGGGGACAGTTTGTCTGCTTATGAACAGTGTTGATTTCAAATCTCAGACAGTGAACTTCTGAATGAATGATCAATGGTCTTAGAATTAGCATGAGTATTAGAGATTATTTAATTTACCTTTTGTCTGATAAAAATGGCATATCAACCTTATAAGGTGCCTGTCAAACTTTCTCTCTATTCCTCTGCTTATCGGGAATAGGTGGAACAACCCCACGGTTATAAAGAAAGACATAAGAGAATAACTGTAGAAATTAGCCTGATTTGTATCCACTTACTTTCATTTAAGTCCATTCCACTCAAGTGATTGACAGCATAACATAAATCATGTTTTTTTAAAACTTATTAATATAATATGAACTGCAAAAAGATTAAAGTCTCATTTACATAACCTGAGATGAAAGGAGGTGAAATATTGTAATTATCTTTTCAAGCTAAATTTGCACTGCCATTTAAAATTAACCTATGCAAATGACAGGTTAAACCCTAGGAAAGCTCCTGCTCTGGAAAATAATCTACTTGTAATTGTGACCGTGTTTACATAATGGTCACACAATTAGTTACTAGCTGCATAAACATGTAGCAACATTCTGAAAATTATTTTCTTATTTTTTCTAGTTCAGTCCTCCCGAACTTACTGGGCTTCTCCCCACCACAGAATTGTGAGGAACTGGAAGGAGAATTGGGGAGAAGTGTGGCCATTCTCATTGTGTGTTATCACTGACCTGTGATTTCCTAGGTTCTTGTGTGCATGTACATTAAGGGGTACACAAGCAACCCCATTGGCTCTCTGAAGGCCAGAGTATGGATTTCCCTGGCAAGCAGAACATTACAAGTCAATTGTATCTTATTCAACTCAGAGAAGGAATGTAGGGGCAGGGGGCAAGGGCCATTCAGGGCATGTCTACACAGCAGGGCAAAAGACAAATTAAGGTATACAACTTTGGCAATGTCAGTTGTGTAGCTGAAGTCGAAATAGCTTAACTCGGCTTTTGGCACTGTCTACACAGCAGGAAGTCGAAGGAGGAACACTCTTCCTCTGGCTTCCCTTACTCCTTGTAAAATGAAGTTTACAGGAGTCAGAGTAAGAAGTCCTCCAGCTTGATGTTATTCCAAAATAATGGCTTGTAGTGTAGACACACTCTTTATTATTTTGGAATAACTGCTGTGTAGACATAACCTCAGAGAGCTCTCCCTGCATTAAAAGGACATACAGAGTGCTGAATTCTCCTATACTCTATCAGTGTTCCCTCTAAGCTGCTCAGCAGCACAGCTTCACCCATGATCAATCAGCCCCACCCAGTCAGAGGCTCAGGGCTCCTTGCAGGGAGCTGACTGACTGGGCAGGGCTGATTAATCACCTGTGAAGCTGTCCTGCCTCGCAGCATAGAGGGAACACTGGCCTTAGTCTTCAGTGAAATGGCTTTAAATAACAGTGGTTGCTTTATACAAATGACAATGCAGGCAAGATGAAGCCTACTTAGATCATAACAGGGTTCAAAAAAGAGATACATAAATTCATGGACAATAGGTTCTTCAATGGCTATTAGCCAGGAGGGCAGGAATGTTGTCCCTAGCCCCTGTCAGAAGCTGGGAATGGGTGACGAGTGGATCACTTGATGATTGCCTATTCTGTTTACTGGGAAACTGAAGCAGTTAAAGACTATTGCATAACATGATTGCTACCCTAGGATGGGAGAAACCAAAGATGTGTGCAGTAGCCATGAGAGAATCATAGAATACTAGAACTGGAAGGGACCTCAAGAGGTCATCGAGTCCAGTCCCCTACCCTCACAGCAAGACCAAGCACTGTCTACATCATCTCTGATAGATGTCTATCCAACCTGCTCTTAAATATCTCCAATAATCGAGATTCCACAACTTCCCTAGGTAACTTATTCCAGTGTTTAACCATCCTGACAGTTAGGAAGTTTTTCTTAATGTCCAGCCTAAACCTTCTTTGCTGCAATTTAAGCCCATTGCTTCTTGTTGTATCATCAGAGGTCAAAGAGAACAATTTTTCTCTCTCCTCCTTGTAACACCCTTTTAGATACTTGAAAACAGCTATCATGTTCCCTCTCATCTTCTCTTTTCTAAACTAAATATGCCCAGTTCTTTCAGTCTTCCCTCATAGGTCATGTTTTCTAGACCTTTAATAATTTTTGTTGCTCTTCTCCAATTTCTGCATATCTTTCTTGAAATGCAGTGCCCAGAACTGGACACAATATTCCATCTGAGGCTTAATCAGCTCAGAGTAGAGTGGAAGAATTATTTCTCATGTCTTGCTCACAACACTCTTATTAATGCATCCCAGAATTATGTTTGCTTTTTTTCAACAGTGTTACACTGTTTACTCATATTTAGCTTGTGGTCCACTATAACCCCTAAATCCCTTTTTGAGGTACTCCTTTCTAGATAGTTGCTTCCCATTCTGTATGTATGAAACTGATTGTTCCTTCCTGAGTGGAGTACTTTGTATTTGTCCTTATTAAACTTCATCCTATTTACCTCAAACCATTTCTTCAGTCTGTCCAGATCATTTTGAATTATGAGCCTATCCTCCAAAGCACTTGCAACCCCTCCCAGCTTGGTATCATCTTGAAACTTAATAAGCATACTCTCTATGCCAATATCTAAATCATTGATGAAGATATTGAACAGATCCCTGTGGAACCGTACTTGTAATAGCTCCACTCCAAGAATGGTTATCCATTAATAACTACTCTCTGAGAACGGTTATGAAATTTTAGAGTTCATGAGTCTAAGGAATGGTAGAAGGGAGAACAGCAAAATAGAGAAAATGGATTTCAGGAAGGCAGATTTCAGTAAACTCAGAAAGCTGGTAGGTAAAGTACCATGTGAAGCAAGAATAAGAGGAAAAACAATTGAAGAGAGTTGGCAGTTTTTCAAAGGGACATTATTAAGGGCCCAAAAGCAAACTGTTCCACTGCATAGGAAAGATAGAAAGTATGGCAAGAGATCACCTTGGCTTAGCCAGGAGATCTTACATGATCTAAAAATAAAAAAGGAGTCATATAAAAAGTAGAAAGTAGGTCAAATTACAAAGGATGAATATAAGCAAATAATGCAAGTATGCAGGGGCAAGATTAGAAAGGTAAAGGCACAAAAAAGCTCAAATTAGCTAGAGACATAAAGGGCAATGAAGACATTCTACAAATATATTAGAAGCAAGAGGAAGACCAAGGACATGGTAAGTCCATTGCTCAGTGAAGAGGGAGAAACAAGAACAGGAAACTTGGAAATGGCAGAGGTGCTTAATGACGTCTTTGTTTCGGTCTTCACTAAGAAGTTTGATGATGAAGGGATGCCTAACATAGTGAATGCTTGTGGATATGGAGCAGGTTTAGAAGTTAAAACAAAAAAAGAACAAGTTAAAAATCACTTAGAAAAGTTATATGTTGTGAAGTCACCAGGGCCTGATGAAATGCATCCTAGAATATTCAAGGAGCTGATAGAGGAGGTATATGAGCCTTTAACTATCATCTTTGAAAAATTATGGAAATCAGGATAGATTCCAGAAGACTGGAAAAGGGCAAATATAGTGCCCATCTATAAAAAGGGAAATAAAAACAATCTAGTAAGCTTCAGGCCAGTCAGTTTAAAATTCTGTGCCAGGAAAGATAATGGAGCAAGTAATTAAGGAATTCATCTGCAAACATCTTGAAGGAAATAAGGTGATAGGTAACAGCCAGGTAAAGAACAAATCATGGCAAACAAATCTGATAGCTTTCCTTGATAGGATAACAAGTCTTGTAGATAAGGGAGAAGTGATGGACGTGGTATACTTAGACTTTAGTAAGGCATTTGATACGGCCTCACATGACCTTCTTATCAATAAACTAGAGAAATACAACCTAGACGGGGCTACTGTAAGGTGGGTACATAACTGGCTGGATGATTTGGCTGCCAATAATAAGACGACCCTTGAGAAAGAATGGTTGTGGATATTGCAGGAGAGGGGAGAGTCATCACAGTCAAGGGATCCTGACTTGCAACCCTTATGGACATGGGGAAGAAAAAGGAATTAGTTTCTGAGGAAGGAGCATTAGGTTATCCTAAAGAAGAGAGATAATTTCCTCCTATAATCACAGCCCAAGGGTAGACACAGACTGTCAGAGAGGTGCCTCAAATCCCTTTCCTATTTGACACCATGTAATTCATGCCCAGGTGTACAGTATGGTTGAGACCAGCTGTGTAGGTGGTGGGCCACCTTGATAAACATTAATTTGTAACCAGGGTGGATTTAAGAGAGGTTACTAGCCTACTGACTTCATTTCAAATTGGCTTGTAATTTAGGAGTAGTGCTGGACAAAAAACATTGTCTTTTTCACAGAAAAAATGAAGATTGAGTGACCCCCAAAACTTTTTGTGAATTTGTGTATATAGTGGAAAGAACGAGCCTGAAACATGGGCTGGGTGCAAGACCTGAATCAAAGTCAACAAAAGTTATGCTATGAACAACAGTCAGGCTCTATCAAAAGCAGATGTTTGCTTGCAAGCCAGTGTCTGGTACACAAAATCAGCACCAGTATTGCTAACTGTCAAGGCTCCTTCCCCACTCTGGCACGTTAAATGCAGAAGTGGGGGCCCACAAAAGTACCCCAAAACCTTATCTTTCCAGCCTTTGGTAAAACCTTCCCCCCCCCAAATCTTAACAACCTAGATTTTGAGGATAAAATCTGCTGCCACCACCCAAGTAGCAATAAAGAGACCAGGGAGAGACTACTTGGGAAATCTCATCCCCTAAAGCAAAACCAGGACACACAAATTAACCAATACCAGGTTAATAAAAAGAAAAGGGAAAGAACTTTTATTATCACCACAATATTCCTGTTGCAAGCATAATGACTAGGAAAAGTCACAAAGTAATACTCATAGGGGAAACTCCACCATGGGCCTAGAACTTAGTTACTGAGGAGAGCAAAAAACATTTTTAAAAAGTGCACAGACATCAGATCCCATTTCCCAAACCATAAAACAATAAAACCTAATGGATTTATCTATACTTTACCCTACTTACAGAAGACTGAAGAGTCTATTCTTAGAGGGAGACATTCTGTCTGACTCCCTCAGTAGCTGGAGAAAAACTGTCCCCTAGACAAAGGAGAGGGGAAAACCAAAATTTCCATTTGTCCCAGTTTGAATTCCTACCTACATTCCTATTGGCCAACTCTACCTGGGTTAGGTATAGTTAACCCCTTAGTCCCCAGGCTGCTGGCTAACCCTCATGATCACGACACGCCCCCCAAATCGCAGACGATGCTGGACGGCTTCTGGCCACTCTGGCTGTGATTTCTTCCTGGAGGTCTGAGATAAAACATAGTACATAAGGACATGCACACCTTACTAGACCACTGAAATACATGAAAAGTAAACAAAACCCTTCCACATCTGTGGTGTACCATGACAGATATCCTGAGAGTGTCCTAAGTAATTGAGTCCGGAAATGCTTCATTAACCAATCAAACTCTCAGTCTCAAAATCAAATTTAGAATAGCGTGAGGTCCTGATCCAAAGCTCAATTGACCAGGTTCAGTGCATCTAGCTGAATACAACACTGTCATACACCAGGCCAGGTCTTGGTACTGCTGAGGGCATCAGCTCAGGGCAAATTGCTTAAAACCAGGGCTACTTACTGCCCTCAACTGGGGTCCTTCCCAAGGCATTCCTCCAGTTACACAGAACACTTCAGCTGCCACTCCAGCCGGCAGGAAGCCTCACCAGCAAAACCCCTGAGATACTCCAGCTTCCCTATGCCACCATTAGACTTAGGCCTCACACAGGTGAGAGGTTATAAAACCCACACTCACCAACTCCAGACAGATCCTCCTGGTCCAGAGGACTCAGCCGCAGTTCCAGGCCAATTTTCACTTTAGATCTTACCCACAAGAGCACGCTGGGCCAATCCTTTAGAATCTAAACTCTAAAGATATATTAATAAAAGAAAGAAAAAGTTGAGAGTAAGATTGTTAATGAGAACACTTGTCATACATCAATCACCGAGTGCTTGATGCAGGCTGGCTAGTACAAACTTCTAGCTTAACAGTCTTTAGTGTCAGCCTTAGAGGGCCATTTGATGTTCCTTGTGTCTTCCAACTAGAGCTGGTCACAGCCAAGCTGGTTTGCAGATGCCCATCTGCATTCCTCAGATTTGTATGGGCCACTATGAGAGTCATTGTCCATGAGGTAGTGCTACTTAGCACAGCCATTCATGGAATAAGCATCCCTTGAAGGAGGCAGTCCATTTCCATTGCTTCCTTCCAGACAGAAAACATTTTAAAAATACAAGAACAGAGTCCATTCCATAACTTCATATACACATATCACACACATGCACAAGTATCATACGTAGACTCAGCAGAGAACAAGCTTTCAGTAGACACCTTACATGGGCCCCTTTTCACAAAATTTGGACCCAACACCCATTAGTGGGTACAGCAATGCCTTTGCTCAGAGCTAAAGAAATTAAATTTATCCATGCCAGCTTTTGGCAATCCAATTAACACTGATATAACGTATGTATCCTCATTCCCCCTAATGTAGGCATCGTGGTACTTCGCCACAAAACAGAAATGTAGTCGTGCCTCAGTTTCCCCTTTCACATAGCACACCACTTTTGGAATGCCCCTTCTCAGGTGAGACGCTCCAACGCTAGTTACTGATATTTCACTGTTAATACTTGTAGCACAAGGCTTTTGAACATACAGTGTGTCCTTGGGTACCTTTCTTAACAGTTTCCAGAGTTTTGGCCCAAGATCCTGCACAGTAGACATGGTTACAATTTTTAGCAACAGAAATACAGTGGTTACAAAAGTTGATGTCAGCAAAAGGATCAAACCCATAGCAAGTGTACCCTGACAATTTTGGGCTTTTTTATTTAAAAAGCTGCAGCCTTCCTTGGCAACACAAGTCTTGCCCTTTCCCCATTGCCCTGTGGGTTTAAGTTGTGAACTCCCTCTCCCGAAGATAAAGGGCTGGCTGGGTGTGTCTCCCTTGCTCACAATGGCCTTGGAATTTTCTTTCTCTCCACAGCTAATCATGAAGCAAGCAGTCCAGACATTAATCTGGCACCCTGCTATTTTCAATCTAGTTTTCCACCTAGTTTTCCAAGTGGACCACTGCCTTACAGAGACAGGGCCTAGGTGAACTGTCCTGATAGACTTACAGATTCCTTGTCCTTCCACAGAACCAGACTGGAACCATTCATGTCCCAGCAACACACACTCCCCAGCAAGCTGGTCAAACACAGTCACTTGGTCACCAGAGGGCTGTTTCATCTCCCTGGCTGTCTCCACTCCATCTGAAACAACCTCCTGTCCCTCTGAAACTTCCTCACAACTGTTCACATTAGGTCTTTCTAAACCCAAGTCACCTTCACCCCCTTCAGGCACAGCAAACTGCTGGCCAGCAATACCATAAGGATCATCTTTCTTAACCCTCTCCACACAATCCCTTCTCGGGAAAACAAACAGACTTCCCTGGTAAGATGTCAGAGACGTCTCCCTTCTCCCTTCTAGACTGCTACAAGTTTCCACGCTATTGGTAGGTGCCACACTTACCACATGCTGCTGCTCCCTGGGTGTCCTGGCCAGGGTAGTACCCTGATCACACAGAGTCACTCTCCTCCATCCCAGCAACACACCAGCAACAGGCAACACACAAGCGGCAGACTTGTCTGATCCCTGGGATCCTGACATGATACAGAGTGGGCCCACCCCAGTCACAGCACCACTGTCCCCAGAAGACACAAACCTAGGGTCCTCCCCTTTCTGGGGTTCAGCTGTCCCCAGAACTAAATCTGGAACCACAGCACTCTCCTCAGCCATCCTAGGCTGACAGGCACCTCCTGCAGACAAAGAACTGGGAAGAAATCCTTCCCTCACAGGCATACTGCCCCTCCTAGCAGCCAAACTGCCACACAGAGGTTGCTCACACTGAGCTCCCTCAAGTAAATCACCTTCAGCTTGTACAGGTTCAATTTTACAAACCTCACCAGCCAACAACTCATCACCTTCCAGAATTTTATCTTTTTCTTCAGCTAAAACTTTACTCTGGCCAACCACTCTAGACTGCTCCAGAGGAACACTTCCCTGATTACTGGGCTCTTCCTGCCCTGTTTCTGATTCCAGCCTCACCTCTGAGGCTTCAGGCAGACATACAGAAACTTTACTCATAGCCACACAGCTATCTCCCTCAGGCAAACACTTAGAGAAACTTTTACCTGGCTCCCAGTTGGACTGACTAGCCACAGACAACTCAGATTTCATAAACCTCCCTGTTAGCTACAGGCAACACAGAAGATTTACCCTCATACATGTTCTGGGGCTGGGTTAAGGTATCAGCCTGATTATACATATTAGCCATGCCATAATCACACCCCATGCCCACACAATTGTACACTGAACTCCTGGGAGGATACAGTCTCTGTTGTTCTTCCACTCTCTGGGTCTGGAGTTCTTTGGGCTGTTGAACAGTGACTGCAGCATTCGCAGGAGCAGGGTGGTTAGTTGGTGAAGTTGGTGCTTCTGTTCCCATTCGCTTCGTCCCTGCCCTTATTTCCGCTATCCTTGCCTCTGCTTCCACTTCCGTTCTCCTTATCTCTGCTTCTATTGCTGCTAGCTTCACCTCACATTGTATACGCTCCAGGTATATGAAAAACTCCATCTCTTTCTCAGTTAGAGGTCTGCCTGCCTTTAAGGCATAATCCCACATAGAAGGCATTAGTGAGTGGAGAGGAGGGCTGCTTATACCTTGCTCCTGCCCTCTTCTCCTTGGGTTATGAATCTGTCCTAGAGCTGGACATCATGCCTTAACTAGCCTAGCTATCCAGTTGTCCTGAAAGCTAGAACCAAACAAACTGTTTGGGTAGGACGGTCTGTGTCTGGCGTAAGGTTAACCTTCTGTCTGCCTCTCCCCAAGGCAGCACAGAAAACAAAAGAAAAAAAAAACCAAAGAGGAAAAAAAACTGCCAAGCTTGCAACTCAAAAGAAAAACCTGTGTCTTTTAAAAATCCTGGGTTCTCAAAATGATCCCACCACTATGCCACCATGTCAAGGCTCCTTCCCCACTCTGGCACGATAACGGCAGAAGTGGGGGCCCACAGAACTACCCCAAAAGTTTATCTTTCCAGGCTTTGCTAAAACCTTCCCCCCAAAATCTTAACAACCTAGATTTTGGGAATAAAATCCGCTGCCCCCCAAAATCTTAACAACCTAGATTTTGGGGATAAAATCTGGTATAGTTAACCCCTTAGTCCCCAGGCTGCTGGCTAACCCTCATGATCATGACACTAACACACACTGAATATGTAAACACGTTCTAGCAGTGCAGGAAAGGAACACCGCAGCCTAACGTACTTTGACAAAAATGATGAACAGTGATATTTTGTCTGCAGCATCAGGAGTGAAAGTACAAAAAGAGGTAACAAACAGGTCATGAAACATGTAAGGTGATATATAAACTGGTTATCCTGGGTTGTGTGTGTCAGTCTATAAATGGTGGAATACCTTGCCTTATCCCTTTGTCTAGCCTAGGGGGTAGTGGGAAGTCCCACTGACAGGGCTTCTCCATTGCCATGGGTATACATGTCTTAATATTCTGATAGTCTGCTAGATGCCATCAGCAAGCTTTATACACTATACATCTGGCTGGATGCTTTCAGTACTAAACCAAGTCTTGTGGTCATTGGCCAGTTTGATAGAGGTCTGCTGGGCCAACTATCCGGGCAGAGCTGGAACAGCACACAAAACACACACATGGAGCCAAACAGCTGACAACAATATTGAATTTATTAAATCATTTTGGTCAAAAATTCCCTAAAAACATTGTGAAAAAATCACGCATTCCATTTCAACATTTTCAGAACAGATCATTTTGATATTTCTATGAAAGGAAACCTTTTCCAAATGTACTTCAACTTTATTTTCAAAATAAAATATTTATAGAAGGTCAAATGAAGTGAAATATTTGTTTTGGCTCAAAGAAAATGTTTCGTTCAATCTGAAACACATTTTATTTTACTTTTTCAGTTTACTGAAAAGTTTAAAGAATTTTTGTTTCAAGTTGGCCTGAAGTGAATTCCCTCTCCCCAGTTTTTTTTGCTATAGCAAGTAAATTGAAATATCAGATATTAGTATAGATCTAGTTAGAGGTACTACTTGCAAAAGAAGCACATGGTACACCTACATGGGAATAAAAGCCTTGATGCATGCTGCAGCTGGTCCAGCTCAGCTGACTTGGGCTCATGGGGCTTCGGCTGCGGGACTAAAAAATGCTATATAGGCATTCTGACTCAGTCTTGAGCCTGAGCCTGAGCCTGAGCCAGCTGACCCAGGCCAACTATGGTTTTTTTCCTCATGTTACATACCTACAGAGAACTTCTGCACATACTTGCCTGGTTTGCCTGGAGATGGGTTTAGACAGAGACAAGTATCTCTACTCATTGTTAATAAACTGACAGGGTTGTAGAACTCTTGGGGCATCCAATAAGATTATGTTGCATGAACTACCAGCTTGATCATCTTTAATTTCACAGCCTGAGTGCTGCCCTAGGTATTTTGCTCTTGGCAGCTTCCTAAGTCATGGACAGACCCAATTTATTATTGAAGGCAAATTAAGAGAGAGAGGTTTTATTGAGTTTTTGGACAATCCCCAAATCAGTGTAATAGCTTTTCTTACAGGGAAGACGAAATGTCAGAGTCAGACATGAGAGATGTTGTGAATGCCTTATGGGACATTGGGTCTGAGGTTTCCACCAAAGCAAAGAGTACCCAGTTATTCTGGGAGGATATAAGAAGACATTTTGGCGGATTTCTATCCTGTCACACTGGCAGTGACTATCAGTAGGAGGGAATCAGAAAGCAATTCTGAAGTTAAAAAAAAAGGAAAAAACTCCAGGCTGGTAAACACCAGATTGTCAAATCACTCAGTGTATGAGGTGGGTGAAATTTGAGAGTTGATGCTGAGAACCACGAGGAGTCCATTTGGGCACAGTGAGGCTTCTGGAACCTTGGTTCTTGATACATTGTGTCTTAGTACAAAGCTACTAGCACCTTGAACATTCAGGTGTAAATGGGGGGCATGGAGGAACTTACTGAGCTTCACGTGATATCATGGGCAAACCCTCTCTAGCTGTGGGGCCAGAGTGACTAAAATAATGGATTTGAATGGGGTGAAGATGGGGTTTGGCAATAAATAATTGAGGTCACTGAGATAAGATTGAGGTAAGGTTGTTCAATTTACGAATCTGCAAAGGGGTGGAGGGTGAGGGCTGGCATCTGATACCCTGCCCCTGAGGGTCAAAATAAAAATTAGGAGCTGGCAAAGTGAGTATTACAAGAGTGTAGTAGGCTGGAATATTTCCAGTCAAATTAGAAAGGATTTCCCAGGTGTTGAGGCTACCAGTTACATGTCATTCTTTCCTTGAAAAAGAAAGTTTCAGGTTATGGTGTTGTCAGAGTACACATTACTGAAGTTTCTCTAATGATACTGTATCCCTTTCCTTCAGTATTTGGACAGTTTACATCCACAGTTGGAATTGGAGCCCAGTGTATTGTACCTATCAATGGTGGAATCCAAATGCATTCAGGGATATAGAGACTCTTGTTGGAGAAAATAATTCAGTGGTTTATATGTTTATCCCTTTCTTCAGGGTTTAAGTGTGTGGGTCACAGGTGTTGGTGACTGGATGTTCTGGCATAATATTATGCATTTGACCAGGTGACCAGGCCTTGGAGGTGAGGCAACTCTGATTTGATATGGATGGAGGGGCATGCTATGGGAACCAAGAAAACAAATGGATCATGAAAGCTGATGTTTGGACCTGAAATCAGTGGGCCCACAGGTAAGGAGCAAGTTCCTCTATGGGTTCACAGCTGGATTTCAGAGAGAGGGTGAATCTGATTTGGCATGGCAAGAGGGGCTTCCATTAGGACCAGCTTATTTTTCTCTAACACTCTTTGGCAGCAAAGTTGAAATGATTATTGTAACCTGGGTGAAACGGAGATTTTATAAAAGGGGGCTAAGTTAATTATCATGGCAAAGGGAGTTTTAGGCCAGAAGAAGTCTGAATGTTGCAGCAAAGCATATGTCAGGGAGCCATCATGTCTCCCCGGGTTGACATGGCCAGAAAAAGTGTGAATTATTGGCAATGGGAGGACTGACAGTTGTCCCTCAAAAAAATCATATTTGGTGTATCAGTTATCCAGGGATGATGGGCTACCACTCTCTGCATGAGGAATGGATATAGTTTTGCTGACATCAGAGGGAATTCTTAGTTCTCTGGGAATCTGTTTGTGGGGGAGTGTAGCCAGACATGAACCCCATCTTGCTTCCCCCTCCCCCCCCCAGAAAGCAAGAGAAAGGCAGTCAGCCTTTGATGCCCTGGGAACACAGGTGTGCTGCCTGTCCCTGACTCTACCATAAACAGAAACTAGACAGTAAATGGGCTAGCTGACGACCGGGGGCCTGTCGTCGCCCTGATGGCTAGTACCAGTAATTGACATGCCTGCACTGTCCCAGGAGAGGAATCTTCACCCATCACATACTAGAAGTGCCCATTGTCTGCATTTTCCCAGGTGTGAATTATGCTTTGTACCCTTCGTGGGAAACTTGGCGTTCAAAGCCATTTTTCCTAATTGGCCACTTGAGACCAGAAAGAAGCCTACGTGACCCAAGGGGTATAAAGAGAGGTTTAGTAGCCCACCCCATTTGAGCTCCAATCATCTACACCTGCTGGCAGGTATTGATTGACTCCCGAGGTCTGTGGGACGCCCAACCTCGCCCTACTTCTTCCCGAGGGATTGAGAGAAAGACGCTGGCCACGCCAAGTCTGGAACTCAGGGGTGAGAATATATACCTGCTAGGTGTCTATTTTGCATTCATTTAATAAGAGCTCAGAGAACCAAAAGGGTTTCATGGTACCTGTAAGTGACTTAGTGTAATTTCTGTCCTGTCCTTTGTCGTGGCTGTGTTATCTGTGACACAGTAGTAGCATTTAACAGCTAAGTTTACCCTGTAACAATAAAATAGTAACTGTTTAAGTTGTGACCTGACTCCTTCAGTTGCTGTAACAGAACCAAGCACAATTTTAAAAAGAACTCCAGCCGGTCATAAGGGACAGATATAGGGAGAGCTTGAGCGTTGGATCGTGTCGCTTCCAGGGGACAGATCCGTTGGGGTATCTCTCAGCCTCCCCAGGCTGCCCGCTGCGAAGGGATTGTGTATCCTAGCAGTCAAAATCTGAGGTGTAATAAGCTCTCCCTGAAAACTCTGGGGCGTCTGTTGGCCTGTTGGCTGCCCGCCGCGAAAGGATCCTGATCCTAGCAGTAAAGACCGGACGTTAAACTCCTCGGGGCGCCCGTCAGTCTCACCTAGACTGCCCACTGCGACGGGGCCTTGTGTCTCAGCAGTTGAAGACTTGGGTGTAACACACACACATGCACTGCCCTGACCATCGGCTGACAGGGAGACAGCCAAGCAAACTGCTAGAGCCTTCTTAAGTCCACTCCCAGTTCTGGTTTATCAGAGAACTAGACCCCTTATGGGGCAAGTTCCTGCATTGGGCATCTGCCACAAGAAAAGGCATCCACTAAAGAAGCTGGGGAACAGAGTTGTGGCTTCTAATGTGTGGCACAGCAAAAAAAGACAACACCCTGTTCTCAATTCCTTAATCCTCTCATGAGGATGCACTAGGTGAACCAGCTGTGGGGGAGGCAGTGCTCTAGCAGGCCTCCTCCAGGTAGAAATAATTAATGAAAGAATCATGATCTGCACTGTACAAATGATTGCTGGATAGTTCCCATATGAGTTAGGTTAATAAAGTTGCAGCCTAATTAAACTGCATCCTTTGCATCTTTCTTCTTGAATGTCTGAGACAATGACATCATCTGAGACTAAAACAAGGTTGTTGTGATTGGAACATATGGAAAGGAAAGTAATTGCTGTTTTTGTATGTAGTGTCTGAAGTGAAGACGGCCAGTTCTTCAGAAGAGTTGAAGTTTCTTTGAAGCAACTGTCTTATGAGTTTGAATTAAAAAGTGGGATTGGTTGTTTGATTGATCATCTGCTAGCCTTGATAAACTTAACACAAAGAAAGGATACGATTATTTTAACGTCAGGAAAAGGGGGGGGGGAGAGGAACAGTTATCTGTGTTTCTCCAGAAAATGTCTTCAATAACCTGCTGCTTGTCTTATAAACAGATCTCTGAATCAGAAAACAAATACAATATTTAGAGTTTTTAATATAGCTTAATAAATGTAAGCTGCTAAGAGAATGAAATGTGAGTATTTTTATTATTATTCCTTAGTGGAACTGATGGATAGTCCCCTTCATTTTTTTTTTTAATCTATGCTTCTGGAAAGGGAAAAACAAACTAGCCAATAAATAGCACATATAAGCTCAAACTTGTGCTTCTTTGTAAACTTCATGCATCAGATGGGCAACTTGATTTAGAAGATTGCTCAGAAAAGATTGGTTACTGACTATTCCAATCCCCTGAATTTAAATTCTAAAAAAAAGTCTTGAACAGGAATAGCACCATTGGGTTACTTTAATATATTAACACTTATTTCAGTATTGAACTTTAAGTACAGATAAGAGCATGTAGTTCATACTCTCTGAACAGTTTCAATAGGCTGTTTAAAATGCAGAAACAATCACCTGAGGTGTAATGCTAATATAATGTCTTCCTTATCTTCTGACACTTGATATAACCTGAGGCCAAAGGTTATAGAGCCTTGGTATCTTGGGTTTGAAGAGGTAGGGGAGAAAGCTCTTTGAATTTTTGTCTTTGCAGTCTTGGAGTGTTGGAATGTCCCACCCCGATTTCAGGTCTTGAGAGGGTCAGGTGGAGTTGGCCTGTTTTAAAAATCATAAAAACTAGAGATGAAAAAGACCTAGTGAGCCATGTAGTTTATCCTCCAGCAGGGGCAGGCAAAGGGCAACTCCCAGCCTGGCACTAAGTAGGGTTTGGGATTAATTGCCTCTCTATGCTATTATTCAACAAGCAAGGAAGGCACTTTGAAACTTTCATTAAAGAGATCCTTTGGCGCAGAGCCCTTTAAATAATGTTTTTAGGGATTACCACATTCTATCAGTGAGAGTCTTACTACTGGGGCCATTATCATGGATCTAAGAGCATCTATAACTTTTTCCCTTTTATGCCTTACTAAGAGGACAGCTGCCCAACCCCACCAAATTTGAATCTGAACAGCTGTGTGCTTGGTGGATGTTCAGAATCTGAACTTAAACTGGATCAGTTTTTCAAGTGGCAATTAATTTTATAAAAGGCTGAAGTGAAACTTTGTTTCCAACACTTTTGAACTTCAGGGTTTCCCAAACAACAGATCCTAATGATGTGGTGTGGGCCCAGGTCTAATTATAGCTGTTTTACTTGCTCCATATATTTTTTCCTTATTTTATTGTTGTTAGGTTGAAGGTCAAGTGAGAACACTGGGCTCTGTTAAAAAAGCAAAATAAATTCTCAGAATAAATGCAGGACTCTAACGTCCAGATTCTGAATCCTTTACTCAAACCGAATGGTGCATTGATCCATGAATAGTCAGTCTCATTGATTTCAGTAAGGCCACTTAAATGGTAAGATACTATTCAGGGGGAGCAAGAGTTACTTAAACTGGCCCCAAGACAGTATTTGCCAAATCTTGAAAGCTGGGCCTCACTTCAGGAAAAGGTAACCAATCAAAAACTCCTCAGGCCCTGTTGTATTGTCATAGGCTTGCCCTCAAAGTGTGGGTCATTCATAATACATTGTGTCAGTGTTCATTACCTCACTCTTCCTCTACTTTCTTAATACTGTGAGCAATGTTGACAATTAAAATATTATCATTGGCACCTGATTTTCTACCCATTGAGATGAATGGGTCAGCTCATACCACAGAGCTATTGTTTCAGGTTCTTTGCAAACTCAGAGAAACCATTGCATTCATTATATTTGGGCCCCTTTTAAAATTGTTTTTGCAGTTATAGCCTTACTTAAAAACAGTGGAAATGCTGGAGAACAATCAAGATATCTATCCGCCTATCTATTACTATTGCTTAGTGCCCCTGCTTTGGGAAATGCTATCTTAAAGGAGAACTATCTGCAGAGCTTATTCCTGAATGTAGGGGTTGGCAAACTTTCAGAAGTGGCATGCCGAGATTTAACTTATTCACCTCTATTTGCACGCCACTGATACTTTTTAAAGTCAATAATAGTCCTACTTACATTTTATCAGCTTTGTTAATAAATAAATTACGATGCAGATCTTACCATTTAGTGCTTTCCCTTGCTGAGTTCTCCATTCTCAGGCTCGTAGTTTGATACTTTAGCAGCACACAAGCCTCTGTCTCCAGTCCCGCTCTGCCGGTGGTGATGGCAGAAGAATGGCAGCATGATCCCCTGCCGCAACAGCACTCACTGCCACAGCAACTCCCTGGCACTCCCATGCCACAGGAGCAACTACCACAGGGTCCTAGCCCAGTTCCAGCCCTTCCCCAGCACTGAAGCTGGGGCCACGGCCATCTGGTAACTTCCCAGCTGTCCTGGGTGGTGGCCCTGGACACCCGAGGAACAGCTGCCACGTGGCCCTGGCCCCTGCCCTGGTCCTGGCCACAGCCACCGAAGGAGCTGCTTCCATGGCCGCACAGTCCCGGACTGGCCCCGGATGCTGGCGTAGCTGCTGCCACTGCCACGTGGTCCCAGATGCCTGAGGAGCTGCTGCTTCAGCCCCAGCTGCCTCAGCCGCAGCGCCACTTCCTCCCACCGCAGCCAGGTGTGGCACAGTGTAACCTACTGCCAAGAAAGGGGGAGGGCACTGGCCACGCGTGCACCATGAGAGCTCCGCACTGCCCAATCTGCAGCCTTCCTGCCTGCCCCCAAGAGCTGGTGCACCTCATGGCTGCACGTTGGCTGCGAGGCTCCAGTGGCAGTGTGGGCTCCTTGCTGTGTGGGGGAAGAGGAGGGGGACTGAACTCCCGCCATGTGTCACTCAAAATCGGCTTGCGTGTCATGTATCGCACATGTGCCGTACGTTGCCAACCCCTGCCCTAATGTGTTGCGCTATGTAAGACTGATCCATGTGCAGATAATCAGAGTAATGAACAATGATCCTGACCAGCAGATGCTGCAATAAACTCAACAATAACAAATAGGAAAAAAATCCCCATAAGAACTAGAATCTGCTAGTCCTCCTGCTGTGATATTTCATAATGAAAAAGCCATTGAAGTCAGGAATATTGGTTTAGGCGCTTTGTTTATTTTCAAAATAGTTGAAAAAAGGATTTCACATTTGTTAAAAAGACAGTGTTTTTCTTCATTAAAACCTAAGTATTCAATAATGAATACATAATATGGACTTTTCTCGTAACAGTAACTATATTTTATATAGTTAAATATTAAAAGTCTGCAGTCTTTATTTTGTGCCTAGTCCTGAAATATTTAAATGATTTTAAATGTATCTAGGAGAATGATCACTTACAGTTGATAGCAATAGAAGAATAAATTCTCTCAGGTTATCATTTTAATACTAACTACAATGTATGTCTGGAATGTCAGGATTCATTATTAGTCTTGGCAACACTGTGTGTATATTTGTTGCCCATCACAATCACAATTAATATTCAGACCGTTATGAAAGAAGGATAATTTGGTGATTTTCAGCTCATTATTCTCGGGATTAAAGAAGAGAAGAGCATACTTATTTCTGTTTTAGTTTAGGAATCAATTGGGTAAGTTATATCTGCAACTATACACAATGGGTGCATCTAGACTGGCAAGATTTTACACAAAAGCGGCTGCTTTTGCGCAAAAACTTGCCGCCTGTCTACACTGGCCGCTTGAATTTGCGCAAGAGCACTGATGTTCTACCGTAAGAAATCAGTGCTTCTTGCGCAAATACTTTGACGCTCCCGCTCAGGGATAAGCCTTCTTGCACAAGAATACTTGCGCAAGAGGGCCAGTGTAGACAGGCACCTTAATTTCTTGCACAAGAAAGCCCGATGGCTAAAATGGCCATCAGAGCTTTCTTGCACAAAAGCGCCACTATACTGGGCAGGGATGTTTTTGCGCAAAAGATGTCTTTTGCGCAAATGCATCTGTGCCAGTCTAGACGCTCTTTTGCGCAAATACTTTTAACGGAAAAACTTTTCCGTTAAAAGTATTTGCACTAAATCATGACAGTCTAGACGCAGCCATAATAGTGTTGGTTATTGTACAACTGTGATAAAGTTTTTAGAAATATGCCTCAAAATGTTCAGTCTGTTGACATATATTATTTGTAATAATGGTGTATTATTGTTATTAGCATTGGGCACTGTGGCAGAATTTCAAAACTGGTCCTTCATTAAATTTTATAATATTATTAAATTTTATAATATTATAAATTTTATAAATTTCAGCAATTTTACTCTGCTAGGGGAGAGGTGATGATACAAACACCACAACCCTCACCAATCCCTTCAAAAGAAAATGCTCCCTTGTCCTCCGTGCTGCAGGACAAAATTTGATGTGCTTATGGAAATGTGTTTACTGTTTACTTTCAGCAGATCAGCTCATTTTTTCCTCCAAAAATGTTTACGTTTAAAGTTGCCAAACCACACATTGTTAGAAAAAACTGTGTGCTGATCTGAAATGTTACTCTCACTCTCCCCCCTTGCCCACACTCCATTGCTTGTAAAGGGAGAGTCTATTTTTCAGTTCCCAGTACCCTGTTCAAAATAGCTAAAAAGAAGAGCTGATTAAGGGAAAACCATTTCCATTACTTATGTTATTATTTGCTCTGTCATAATGGCTAGTCCAGGACTCCCCTTACTAGGTGTTACAGAAATACAGAACAAGATAGTTCTAACAAAATAATTTCTATTATCTAAAGAACTAAAAACAATTGAGAGACTTATTTAATATCTTTGCAAAGGAGCAAAAAGGGAAAGTAATTAAACATTAAGGGAAGATATACCTCCCATGGGGGAAGAGAGCTTCTAGCCACCTGAGTCGGCAATGAGGTCTATGTAACCAGACTCTTGCTCTTGTGCAGTATGCCAGTTAATGTCAGTGGGGCGCTACATGGGCACTGGATTCTGTCTGAATCAACATTATTGTCAGAAGAGCTCAAGTCACTTTTCTTTCTGAGAGTGATGAGCATGCTCTTCGCTTGGCAGAAGAAGCTCCCCCTCTTTATGGCTACGTCTACGTTACAGAGTTTTTGTGCAAAAACAGCCTTGGAGCATCCATACCTTAAGCGCGTTTTTGCGCAAGAAAATCTACAGCCAATCAACAGAACAGAGGGCTTTTTGCGATGTAGGTATACCTCATTCTACGAGATATAACTCCTTTTTGTGCAATAGGGGTTTCTTGCGCAAAAAGATCCTATCACAAAAAACACAGGTGTTCTGATGGCCATTCTGTGAATGGCCATCAGAACTTTCTTGCGCAAGTCTGTCCATGCAGTGTGGATGCTCTCTTGCACAAACACGCATCACTTTTACAATGTGCTTTTGAGGTGTGGATGAGCTTTTGAGCAAGAAGTTTTTGCGGAAGATGTCTTCCGCAAAAAGCTTCTTGCACAAAAACCCTGCGGTATAGACAAAACCTATGACATTAGTAATGGCATCCACAGAACAGCAAGGGGATCGGCACAGATGTCCTCTGTCTCTACTTTGCTGCCCTGCCCCTTGGTTTGTTGTTCTGACCTGGCAGGATAAGCACTGTCAAGGGTTTACTCTGAGGTGGGTGTTTTGGTACACTTATAAAGTGGAAGAGGTTGGAGAGTCTACAGCACAGATGTGGAAACAATGCAACTTCAAGAAATGCTAAATTGCATTGCTTTCCATTGTGGACTTGGGGGTGGAAGAAATTAGGTACCTTCCTTGGAGATCTAGATTAAATTCCCAGCTCTTCCTCAGGCTTCCTCTGTGGCACTGAGCAGGTCACTTCCCTTCCCAATAAAGATAATTCCCAAAAAAGAGGGTTTTAATTGAAACATACAAAGTTGCTATTTTTTTTAACTGTAATGGAAAAATATGTTTCTGGTCTAAACGAAATTTCAGAATATAGAAGTTCAAAGGGCTGAAATTTGAAAATTCATTTATTTTGAAAAGTTTTCCTCCAAGACTCCTTTTCTTGGTGTGAAAAGCTGAAAAATTTTGCAGAACTTCCATGGAATTACAACTAAATAGCAAAAGCTGAGATTTTGAGGTTTTTAGTAATTTCTCACTGTTCTAATATTTCTTGAGCTCACGACATTATTATCAATCTTAATTGCTTAATTCATTAATGTTTATATATAACTTTCATACACTGGCATGGCAGGTACTGCAGAAATGTAAAGTTCATTTTTTTTCATTTTTCAAGATTTGTCCATCTCATAATGATAGTATTTTCCCCCACAGTTCAACTTTACTGTTTTGAAAAATGCAGTTTGTGTAATACAAGACACTGTAACCATTAAGAACTTTAATTCCATTTCTTTGTCTTTATTTACTATGAATCCATCTAATGTTGCCCATCTGTTTTAACAGCCATTCTCTCATGGACCTGATCTCAGAATTGGGCACAATGACTTAGATTCCTTCTCTTCACACATTAGGTTTTTAAGCTTTGTTTTTATGTGGTGACTTTTCCCCAAAAGGTTCCAAACTGATTTACAGACTCCTGTGCGTAAATATGCAGTAGTAATGACACACTCTCTCTTTATATGTGAATGTGTG
This sequence comes from Pelochelys cantorii, assembly GCA_032595735.1. Lineage (NCBI taxonomy): Eukaryota > Metazoa > Chordata > Testudines > Trionychidae > Pelochelys > Pelochelys cantorii. The sequence goes on from CM064331.1 coordinate 35,956,491, forward strand.
TATATACCCAGACACACACACACATACTTATTACTCAAATAAGCTACAATATATTTTTAAATACAATCAGCTGGCTGCAAAGTGTCCTTAGGAAGAAAAGCACAAGTGTTCAAAGGTGGCCTCTAATTTTAGGTGTCTCATGTGTTTTATTGTTTTTGATCACCTAGAACTGGAATTCAAATCAATGGGAATTGATGATGCTTCTGAAAATGCAGCCATAAATTTCTCCAGTTGGGCACCCATAATCAGTGGGCACTTAAAAATGTGGTCATAATCCTCCTACAAAAGTATTGACTGTATCAGAAAACACTTTTAAAGTTATTGTTTTACAATTGTTCTTACTTTGAAATAGATGCTGTATTTTCTTCTGGGTTTGAAACTATCTTGTCCATTCTAAGTGCTGCCACAATGTACATGATTATAAAATACTGTTTTTAACATAATCTCCATTTTAGAAACTGATGAGAACAAGAAACAAAAGTCCCGAGCTTCTGTTCATGGAAATTAATGGAAAGATTCACATGGACTTAAACTAGCCTTAGACTAAGCCTGGAGTAAATATTCTTCCAGTGTGACTGTTTGACTCATATTTGGTACGGATCAATGGAAGCACTCATTCAGAATTTGCTGTATTTCTTAGTCTTCCACAAAGGTGGATACCTTCCAGGCCTGTGACACCACCTTCTATTTCCTTATTTTCCCCAGATTTGCTGCTATGCATAGATTTTATAATACAACAGCAACATAACAATATTCAAAGTCAAATAAAAGTAATGCTATTCTGAGAGTGGAAAGAAAGAAAAATTCTAATAAAATTCATGCTGGAAATAGATATTGTGATGAGAAATGACATTCTGGCTTTGAGATTTTCTTTGGGCTGCAATAAAAAAAAACCCAAACACTCACCAAAATTAACCTTGTTCTGTTTTTTTCCATAGCCTTAAGTGAGCCTCATGGCTGAGACATCACTTCTCATTTTATTTTTTATTTCTAATGTGTATTTTCTTATCATCCTCTTTCTTTTTATTTTGCAGCCTGTGTGTTGATGCAGCACAAGATTTGTTTTTTTAAATGAAAATGTTATCTGTTTACTATTCAAATACAATTTTAAACAGTTTTGCTCAGCACTTTTGAATTCAAAATCCTATTAAAGATGCAATATTCCTCTGCTACCTTGTTCCCTACTGCGTTGACATTGAGTTTCCCCATTTCAAATAGAAATATAATATTGTGTATCTGTTCAGGTTGATGCAATTTCCAGCATTGAATTACAAGTCATTGGACAGGCTGTTCACCTTCCTATCATGGAAATTTTGTACTTGTACACATTTCCCTCCCCACATTTACAAAATGCATTATTAGGCTGAGTATCTTGCAATTGCTCCTCAGCAGCACTTTCATTTTAAATCTGGAAAGCTTATCACTATGCCTCGTACCATCTGATGGAAGTCATGAGAATTGCTGAGTTAAGATAAACACCCTCATTTTGCAGCACAGGGGCGGGAGGGAGAAGCAAAAATGTTAATTTGTTTTAAAGCTAAAAGTACTGACCCATGCACTGAAGATAAGCATATCTAATTTTAAATCTTCCATATCTATTGTAATGTCTAATTGCATAGTTAAATGAGCTGTAAAAGCAGAAATGCCACTGTAACCTCTGAACAATTTCACACAGTTCTAGAACATTTGAGATAACAAAAGAAAGCTTAAAAATCTTTTCTCTTCCAGTAATACCCATATTTCAGAGGGCACAGTTTTATTGAACAGTGGATGTTTTCTAATCAGGAGGTGTTTCCCTAGGCCCCAGTTGTGCTAGGCTCTGTACTTATATATTAAAAAGACCATCCATATTCCAAACAGTTTTCAATCTTTGTTTAAGACAAACTGCAACAATGGAAAAAAGGTTTATCCAATGATTAGGGCACTTAACTAAAACTTGGGAAATCTGAGTTCAAGTCTCCATCGTAGATGCCCTGTGTGACTTTGGACAAGTTGCTTAGCTTCTCTTCAGCTCGGTTCCTCAGCTGATAAAAAAAAAATGGGGATAATAGCACTGCCTCACTTCCCAGGAATTTTGTGAGGAAAAGTAAGTCAGGATGCATCTACACAGCACCCTTACCTTGAAATAGCTTATTTTGATATTTAGCGCCGTCAGTGCCAATTTCAAAATAAAGCGCTATTCTGAAAAGTCCCTTAACCTTTGTGGAATGAGGATTACAGGGGCGCTGGAATAGTGTGCCCGTTATTTTGAAATAATGGGCATGTTTAAAGATGTGGAATTGTTATTTCGGGATACTTCCGGTATCCCGAAATAGCCCTGCTGCCCAGACATAGCCTAGATGTAGCCTCACAGAGTGAGAGTGTGTTGGATGCAATAGATAGGCCTGTACTTCACTGTGAAACTTTGAGCCTTCAGGCTTGGCATTTATCAGTCCAGGTTTGAGTGTCAACAGTGAATATTGACTCCAGGTTTACAGGTTCTGGATCAAGGTCTCACAAGATGCACCCAATACACTACTAAGTCAAACCAGCCTACCCCAGGCTTCCTAATGCCCTCCACAGTTGTAGCTGCTTTGCCCTTTTGTTTGTGGTGCTCTGTCCATCCTGAAACACTTGACAGAAATGTAACAGCCTGCCCAACACATCCAGCAACAGGCACTTAGAAGTGCTTACACCTCTTCAGTCTGCAGGGAGTCCCATTCCTGTCACCTTGCACCAGACCGCAGTGTACATGGCTCCAGCTGGGGGAATCCAGGGCACCCTTTGAGGTCTAGGTCCCTGGTGAGACTCATCGGGCATGGGACTCTCTACACTAGTTATACTACAGTTCTTTGCCGGGTGTGTGCTACTGGCTCAATGCCATTGTTATCAGTCTTATGAGCTGAGACTGAGGTCAAACTTGTTTACCACTTCTTAGTTTTCCAGCTCAAGGCATGGATTAAAGCTGATAAGGGCCAGCGGCTGTTTGTGCTTGCAGGGTCCCAGGCTATGTACTTTAAGTATGGCAACTTCCATCCTGGAACTGCTAAGCTGCAGGACCCACATACAACTTTTTATGTGACACCATGCCAGTATGAAAGGGAGTTGCTATAATCATGTGGACCTTGACTACTCCAGACTGTTGTGGATCTGGTACTAGCCAGTAGGCTTTTGGAAACACTACTGTGGGTTAAGTGGTGGATGAGGTTTCTCAGGTAATCAAAGTTGTGATTTACCCAATGGAGTGGGCATAGAAAATATCGCTGTATAGTGAGGTATCTTCACCTCCCTCTGACCCAGAAAGGGAAGAACTCCCCAAGACACAAAAAATGGGCAGGACCAGTGCAATCCAGCCAAAGGCTAAAGCTTAGAGCTCAGTTGTATCCCAGCCAATGAAGAAGCCAGATGCGTTTCCCAAGCTCCTGAGGTGAGAGATTGGCACACACCTCCAGGAAGAGGAAGACTGGCCAGGACCATCAGGATGGCTGATGATCCCAGACCCTGAACTGGACTTGGGTCAAACAGCCTTCACTTGCTGGCCCTCTGCCAGAGCTAGGAGACCTGACAGTTGCTAAACCTGAGCACCCTGAATTGTTTGCTGCCCCACCCTGAACAAAGGTCTAGGCATGTTGACTGTTGCCCAGCCTGAACCTAGGCCTGAGAACCTTGAGCTGGCCCTGAAGCAGGACCAGGGCATATTGACTGCTTGCTTGGCCCGAGCAGAGGCCTGAGCACTTGGACTTGTTGCCCCACCCTGAAACAGAGCCTGCACTGGACTACAAACTTGTTCTTCCTGTTGGTAGTGAAGCAGGTTGGCCTCACTCTGGCCCTGGATGGGATCAAGGCTCTAACCCAGTCCAGTGCACCCTGAAGTAGCTGTTGCTTTTGAGAGAATGGATTTTTCAAACTACGTCAGGGCCATAGATGCAACTCATGTTCAAGGTTAGCCCTCCTAAAGAAGCGCATGAGTACATGAACTGCAAAGGGTACTAATCTACTGTTAAGCAAGCCTTTCTGGACCTCAGATGCCAATTTATAGATGCTGATGCACTTCAAAAGTTCAGGATACCAGGATTTTCCATCTATTGGGAATCAGACTTTTTGGACAGGCTGGGCCAGTGTTTCCCACTATATCCTGATTTCAAAGGCTCTGGCAAAAGAAGGTTTAATTATACTTTCAGTAGGTGTGGAATGGTTGTTGAATGTGTGCATGAGATGAAAGGGAGTAGGTAGTTGAAAACATCAAAACTCTGTATTCTTTCACCTTTCACTCACATGGTGTAGCACTTACTGACTTGAGTAGCTCACTGTGGGTGTCTGCACTGGTAAGATCTGTACAATATGAATTGGGGAGCAGAGTTTGGCCCATAAGGGAGGGATGAGGGAGGATAAAGTGACAAGAAAATGAACACATTTTGGATAGATTAATGTCGTCTGTAGGTGTAATAAGATGGTTTGTAGTAGTTATGCAGGCTAACTGAAATTAGGATCTAGATCGGGGCAGGAATCCTAAGACATAGAGGGTGGCCCTCAGTTTGCCTGGATCCAGCGCCCAAGGCTCAGGGCTCCTCCCAGCATTGGGGAGCCCATGCTAGTGCTCCATCTACCACCCACCACCTCCCGGTGGGGTTGGAGCACACGAAATCTACTAGCCTGTCCCCCTGTGTGTGAGGGGAATATAGAGAATGTCTTTCTCCTTCTCAGTTGGGAGCTGCCTCAGTGAGGGTTTTTTTTTTCCAGTGGTCCCTGACCCAAAAATGGTTCCCTACCCCTGATCTAGACACTTATATGCTATGAACCTCAGGTATATTCTACAGCCTGCCTATTGAAATTTATTTTGCTTGAAATAAATTGTTTTTTTTTTAAAGAAGACCAAGAGGTTGTCTCTTTGCATGTCTGATGAAATGCTAGAGAACACCATTGCCTCTTGAGAGTAGTTTTTAATCTCTATTACTGCTGTAATAGAACCAGCATTAAAAAGAGAGTGCCTCAATATTCCTTGGATGACAAAACTCCCCTTTACTTCAGTGGGGTTGGGATTTCAATACATAATTCTAATGTGTATATATTATGTATTGCTTCTCTTGTTCACTTTACTTACCGCTGTCTACAGAGATACCACAATGGATACCACAAATGTCCTCCTTGATTTTACCAAATGCATCAGTGAGAAGCAGGATTCCCACCTAAGCAGAAAGAACAGACAATACTAAGCAGTAGCCATTTTCATCTGAGCAGCTAGGAGAGAAAACTCTTATACCTGTCAGAGGCTAGCATCGGCAACACAATGCCCCCTACTGTCAAAGCTCTCCTGCACCTCCTGACTGAATTCCACCACTCCTGATTTAACAAGTACTGACAACCATATGCTCCTAAAACAAAATATCTTGTTTCATTCCATTCTACTACAAGTCCCACTCACATAACTTTCATTGTGGTGCTCAATGTTATTGCAAGAGAAACATACAATATGGAACTAATCATGCACTGGCAGAATCAAGACTAGATGGTCCAACAGGTTTTCTCAATGACTAACTTTTATGAGTCAAAACCCTTATATTTGCCCCAACATTAGTCAAGAGTTAATCACCTGTATTCTACAGCATTGCAAGAACACCTTCCTTCATATTAAATGTGCCTAAAATCCAGCACAGCCGCTGATGTTCATGCTTCACATTGATGCATTTGGTGAAATCAAGGAGGACATTTACAAACTGTTGTAAAGTACCTCTGTAATAATCTTATGTTGTTGAACTACTGTGTTTACTTGTGGGTCCTAATAACATTTCCATTGTGGTATCTCTGTAGACAGCGGTAAGTAAAGTGAACATGATTCATAATAAATCTTGCCACAGCATTCAGTAGTGGTGTGCCACATTTAAAAAAAATGCAAAGCCTGTAATCATGGAGTTATTCATGCTTGTGGAACTGGTTCCATTCTTAGGAATGTACATTGCTTAGGGAGTTGATGCAAAGTCATCTTCATGCCAGTACCCTTGGATGTGATTGTGAAAAACCCTCTCTCCATTCACCTTTTCTATATAAACCTTTGGGTTCCCTTGTTTGGCTTCAGATCTAGCAATTGCATCATTTCATTTTTAAGGTTTATTTTCTAGATGAAAACTGATCTTCTCTGCATTGCTTTAAGAGTAGAATGCTATTTGCTTTGGAGGCTACTCCCAGTGCAAAGCATTTTAAGAAGACCATCTTAAAGCTGGTTTGGAGGGGGCTTTATACCTTCTTGTTCACCAGCACCCTCCAAACTCTTCCACCCATTCCTATATTGATACAGTTTTAAAGTTTATTAAAATGTTTTCCAAAGGCAAAATGGTAGAACTCTCTTCAAACTGAGAATCCTATTAACTGCAGCTTTTCCACTTCTAAAGCATCCTTTTCATTAGCATACGGGGGCACAGTACAGAGTTCAGTGACCAGAAGTTCCAAGAAATAATTTAAAAATTCTCGAATACAGCTAATTAAAAATTGTTTCAGGCAAGATGAATTAAACTTGTCTTAAAGTTGCTTATTGCATCCATCTTCCTGATGTCAGAAGGAGCCGAGCTGCAAAGGTGAATAATATAACAGCAAAAAGCCTTTGCAGTAACTGACTTCAGAGGTAATTACAGACTAATCAACAATCAACTGGAATTACAGGATAATCATCAATTAAAGAACTGCATCATAAAATCTGTAGGCTTAGCAAGAAACAAAGGAACATAAGTTTCATAGGCTACCAAAGTCCAGACTCATGGATGATTTGGTGGAGGATAAGAATTTTATAAAGTTAATCAGATGCCTGACTAGAAAGCAATACAAGGCTTTAAAAGGAGGGGAAATATGCTGAGAAGTTGTTGTGCAGGTCAGCATTTTTGTTGCAGCATTTAGAATTAACTGGTCTCTGCTTATCATGAAGCTAGGAAGGGCACTGAGCAAAGTTACAATAATCAATCCATTCTACAATCAAGAGAAATAAGTATGCATCCTATTGACAGAGTGGATTCAGACTGGCAGTATTTCTTGGACAATGATTTGAAATGATGGCCCTGTTGTGAAGCTGCTCAATGGAGAGTAATTAGATTTATTCTAAGAACCTTTATAACAGGTATAATAGGTTTTTATCAAAACAACCTGAATTAAATAATATCAGGCAGTTTGTGCCAAGAGCACAGTTGTACCTTAGTCGTATCTAATGTTTTCTCAGTTTTGTGCCAATGAAACTGTTCAAGGGGAATGTGACCCATCCTTCTAGGGAATTATCATATATTGGCTGTCCTTGTAATGAAAAAGCTTTCACACCTAATACATACACACAAGAAGTGCCAAAAAGATGCTAGGTATTTAGAAATTTGTCATCCTTTTCAGCATACTCAGAGGAGAAGGGCTCCCCAGACAGCAAGCCAGAATCTTTAGCCAAGTTCTCTGAATAGTAACCTAATCCTAGATAAGTCATGTACAATACTGTTGGTCAGCATTTTATCATAACTTTGCTTTAATACAAAGTTAAATGCCCCCTCCCTGCCAACAAAATAACATATCCTGCAAAAAGGGGGAGACAACATAAAGGTGGGCCCATGCTGAAAAACTTGAAATTGCATTTGGATCTCCAGCACCTCAAAGTGGATAAGTGTTAGGATCTGGGATTTTGTCAAGCCCAATGTGAAGATAAGCTTGATTTAGATCTGGGTATGATTCTGAATATCTTAAAGTTTGCTGATATTTTGATATGGAGATTTGATGTGAGTCTATGGTCAGTTTAACATAAAGTACTATCTATTACCTACTGCTTGTAAGATTTTTGAATGTATGGTTATTGGCCACGGGTCCAGTATTACTCCTAGTAAAGGTGTTTTTTTTTGTTTTGTTTTTTGAAAAAACATTTTCTGTGTAAGTTGAAAGTTATCTTCTCTCTCTCAAAAAGTTTTTCCTGCCGGACAGCAGAATGTTCCTGGCAGTCGACAGAATGCCAACAAACTCTCTCAGTGAAACAAAAGCGGCCAGAGAGAGGATGGTAGGTGAGCATAGCAAGCAGAGGGCACAGCCCCCTAGTAATTATTTAAGAATTGTTTAAAAATAGCGAGAATTTAGAAAGACACACATTTCAGCTACTAAAGCGCCTGAACAGGCAGGCCAGTTTATAACAAGGGAGCTCCAGGCAGGTAAAGTCAAAAGTTCCTTTATTGATTGTGACCTTCCCTAGCTTGGGGAAAACAAGTCAGAATAACAATAGACAAGCAACATTCCAGTCAGCATTGACAATTTGACATGGAAGGCCCAGACCATACTTACTGGCTAGCCCCCATTACCATACTGGGAAAAACCAATGAAATGAGTTCAGACCTCCAGGAGCTTTCTAGAGAGGGTTCCCAAGATTATCTGGAAGGAGAACAACTAAAATTTGGTTGTCCAGAACTAAAAAGGCAGAAAGCAGCCAGAAACCAATCAAAACTGAGCAGGACAGAGAAAAAAGGCTGGCTGCTTTTGCTAAGGGCTAGTTCTGAGTGAAGCTGAGTCCTGGAAGGAAGAATGTCCTTGTCTTAACCTAAGAAACCACTCTCAAGTACTAGTGTTTATATAATGGTCTTGAATGCCTAGGCTGCTGTTTGAATTAAGATTTAATTTGTTTCCTGTTAAAGGAGACTGGACTGAGACCTGATCTGGCCAGACGGCTGGAACATGGAGGCAGCAGACAATTGCTAAATCAGGACATAAGGGGCTTCTAGGCAGGAGGAAGAGCTGCCTTCAAAGCTGCATTCTGACACCAGGAGGTGGTCTGGCGGTGAGTGCAAATTATAACATGGAGAGACCGTCATATACTACAATTCACAAACAGTAGAAAGCTAATGGCCATTTTGCCAACCTGCCCCCATTTATTTAGCAAGAATGTATGGAAAATACTTTATTTTGAAAAAATCAAGAAGTCAAAATTTTACTGGGTAACTTAGTCATACTTCTTCCCAGTGTGGTTGACCACACCTTGAAACACTATAGAATATAGATTATATTGTATCTTTTTCTATTTCTCACAGTTCTTTACTGGACATTTTCCAGGATTCTATTACCCAGCTAATTCCCATAGCCAATATTACATTGCTTCATTATTATAGACCAGAGCAGTATGTAGCCATTAAGAGCGAGGGACAGAAAAAAGGGAGCTTAACTGCAGAGCCTCTGAACTGAAGGCAACATAGGTTTCTAGATGCTCCATCAGAATCCCATATGAACAATGTCCACTGACGTCAAATGCTAGTGAAAGATCTAATGCAGTGAATGCAGCAACGTTACTCGTTGTTAAAAGATGGTGATTAAGTGATTCTCTACAGGGATTTCTCTGCAGTATGAGTAATACAAAAGCCAGAGATAGGGTTTTTTGGGGGTGGAGGGAGGGCATTGAGGAAGGAAGAGGAATCGTTTGTCTTTCAGTTGGCCTGAAACCACGCAACATAATTTTCTTAGTACCCTAATTAAAAAAGAACTGCTAGAAATGGATACTTAGCAAGGATATATGATTTGAAGTATTGTCTCTCTAGCATTAGTCATGATATGCAGTAGTAGGATGGGTGATATTTTTTCAAAGGACAAGTTAGCAATAAAAATGTTTTAGAACATCTGACCAGAGAGAACAACTGTGGCTATGAAATACTGCAGACAGACACATTCAAGGAGGCCTGGGTTACAATAGAAAATTTTAACAACAGGGATATTGCCAGGATTATAGTGAGTGGCAGAAACAAATCTAGAGGTACATAGATAGATCTAACTCAGGTCTGTCTTTTACTTCAATATGTGACTCAATAAACAATGAAGAAAACAACAGGTTAATTCTGAGCCTGATTTATAAGTGGGATATACCTGAAAACAATAAAGGAACAGGAAATTCCAAGAGACCATGTTTATAGTCTCAAAACTAGAAGGGAAAGAACCCAACCCCACTAATTTCTGGAATTGTAAATTGCGGCAGGCTTAGTGCACATACATAATCAAATGTGAGTGCAATCCTGTTCATTTTGCATTATATTTAATGGATAGGTGAATCCTGAATTTTTCTTTGGTTGTCATTGTGGTCCCCCCTTCACTGCATGTTTTCTAAAATCTGCAATGGCGTTTGGACTGTAAGATTTGTTGGACTGTAATGTTTGTTGGATACATGATAATATACATGCACATTCCAAAGTTCAGGAGCCAAGTTCTTTTTTTCTCATTAGGTAAAGTGTCTGCAGCTGCACAGACTGCAGTGAGAGGTTCAAGGGATAAGTTTTGTAAAGTTATAAAAGGGGAAAATGCAACTGCTGCTAACATGTGGCAATGAATAATATAAATGTTGCAGATTTCTGCAAAAGTTAACTAGCTATGATATCACAACCTATGCTTTAGAAGTGGTTCCAGTGTTTTAACTTTATCTTCCACAATGGGAAAATCTCTTGCAGAAAAATTCTATGAGACATGCCTATGGTTGTTTATATGAATCCTAGCTATTAGTTCATTTTCAATGTGACTGTGATATTTGGTTTCTATAGCCTCTTGCCAAATTGTTTTTCTTTCCTATGTGTTTATTTTATTTTGCTGCATATATAATTTTTGACACTCATATTCAGATTGTACTTCATGACACTACCGTTGAAATTTTAATGGGGGGGTTTCTCCTGGAATGAGGATTAATGTATCAGCTAGCTCATCTAAATGAAATCAAGACATGGGACTCGCTTGTAATAATATTTCGTGGATTTAAAAAAAACAGCCTCTAAAAAAACTAGCTAGTTTTTAGAGTGGGCTTTTTTGCATTTTATTCAGATCACCTACTGCTTTATTAGTTACTTTTGCCTAATTGCTTTACTGTAATCAGAGATTGTTGGGTAAGAAAAAGACTTGTCATATCTCAAGATATGGTATCCTAGGAGGGCCGCATCATTCTTTTCAGATTATATTAAGAATGGATTAGTTGAATGAGTTTCTTAATTTTTATTATATCTTTTCTCATTAGAATGGATCAATTTATCACATTTCTACCTTTTTTAGTCTTTGACATGAGAACAAATTATCACATAGATTAGACCTTTTCATTGTGTTTTGGCTGGCTGATGATTTCACTGCTTTGCAATTCATTCAAAAAGTAAATGTACAATGACAACAATTTGATGTAATTTACTTGTAAGTACCAGGGAGAAATAGGGCCAATAGGAGTTTTTAATTTAGAATTTTATTTTATAATTTTTAGAGTTTTTATTTTATTTTAGAATTTTCTTAGGGGTTGGCAGAATGCATGTTACTGGGATTCCAGGAAAATGAACACCAAGGGCCAAACTCATTGATGGTAAAAACAAGCACAACTCCATTGAAGTTCCATTTCCACTACTGGTGAAGTTGATGCCTTATTTAACTTTCAGTGTCTCTTGACGTGGCAGCCACCTGTAGCTTTGAGAAGACAGATCATTTTTATATCCTTCCAAATGTTAGCCTATCCGCTATCCTGAGGATGCCATAACACAGATGCCACTTGTTGCTGTTATGTATATTATGATACTATCTAGTTTACATAGCCATTTTGCTTAGCACTGCAAAGATACATCATGACAGACTGTCCCAGTGACCTTACAAGTTAAATAGACAAGATGGATAAAGTGTGAAGGAAAAAAAAAATCGTCACCTATATTTTATAGATGGAGAGTTAAAGCCAGAGGAATTACATGGTCATATAGGAAATCCTTTCTGCAATTGATCTCCTGAGTTGCAGTCCAGGCTGCAGTAAGACTATCCATACTGTTTTGTGGAAAAACAACAAAGTCTGGTAGCACTTTATAGACTAAAAAAACATGTAGATGGTATCATGATTCATGATATGGACACTTGTCCAGCAAGAACTGGTGTAATCACAAATATATTTCCCATAGGCATGTTGTTTCTCATCTGAGCTCCGCTGAATCAGATACAGCGGGGTACTTTTAAAGTTACCCTGGATCTGCTGAGTTGTTATTCTCTATTCTGATGTTCGGAATAAAGGATTTGTCATGTCATATAACAGATCCAGTAGTTGATCTAGTCCAGGGCTACTCAACTTTGGAAGCCCCGGGGTCCACAATGATACTCACAGCACATGCCAAGGGCTGCAACTTAAGTGTGGTTGCATATACATGCAAATATCTATGCAAATATATGCAAATAGCCTCTTTCACACCAACGGACATGAATACAAAGATTAAGGCAAGACAACAAAACACGCAGGTCCCATTTAAGTTAGTTCTGCTGATATTAATAAAATACAATATTTACCCAATTTTCACCCATATGACAGCACTTTTAATGAGCAATGATAGTCCAGGAATTTAACTACTAAAACGCATATCAACAGAAGACTATTATATTGACTCGCCATTGTGGAGCGTGTTCCCAGTGGAGGTCATGTTCAAAGGATCCCACCCGCCGGCTGTGTGTTGAGCCCCGTGTAACCCAAATTGCAAAGTGGGCCACAAACAAATGGGCCTTGGGCTGCATGTGTCCTGTGGGCTGCATGTTGAGTAGCCCTGGTCTAATCCATTGTTATCTTTCTGACAGTGACTTATATCAATCAAGGAGGTTTATTTTGATATAACAAAGGTTAATAAACAGAACATAGTCTTAACTCAATACCTGGCCACAGCTTTAGGGATACCCCACCCAGGGTACTCAAGCATCTTGGCAGCCTGCTCACCTCTTCCAGCTTAGCTCTGCTCCTGAGACTGCAGTAGCCATGCGATTGCTTCCTTAAGCCTCTAGCCCCCTTCCTCCAGGGGGCCTACTATAAGAGTTAGCTTCATTCCAGCATGGCTTTGCTTCCCAGGACTCAGTCTGTCATCATCAGGAAGGACACGGGGTCAAGCTGCCCTTTCTGTGGCACCCGAACCTCCACCCATTCTGACTTGGTCATGCTAAAACTGTTGCGTAGACCCTTTTATGGCTTGACAGCTGGGCTACTTTTATCAATAAGCAACCGTGGTTCAAGCACTTTATTGTTTTGCCAAACTCTTCCCATACAATGGTTAAAATACAATGTAGAATGCTCAAAGCCAGGGTTCCCTAACAGAAGTCAGCTGACTCAAACCCTGGGTTTGCATTGCAGTATAGACACATCTTTAGGCACTTAGGATGTCTTGAAAGAGGAATGCAAATGAAGCAGATAGAAAATTCAGATGAAGTGCGGATTTACAAATCTCGCATTTCATTTGCATAATCGTGTCGGAGCGCTTTTTCAAAAAAGGGTTTTTTGAACTCCGCCCCTCCCTCCCCCCCAGTCTAGGCGGGGTTCTTTAAAAAAACCCTCCCTTTTTCAAAAGAACCTGTACTCCTGGAAAGAATGAGGTGTATGGATTCTTTCGAAAAAGGGATTTTTTCCCAAAAGAACCCCATCTAGACTGCAGGTTTTTTTTTTTTCAAAAAACCCTTTTTCTAAAAAGTGCTCCAATGCGATTATGCAAATGACGCATGCTTCATTTGAATTTCCGATCTGCTTCATTTATATTCCTCTTTTGAGAGAGGAATGCAGTCTAGACGAGCCCTTAGGAGCATAATTGAAAATCACTGGGATTTAAGACTGTCAGTGTTTCTTAAACTTTTTAAGACCGAGGAACACCGAACAATAATTTTTTTAAAAAAAAGGTCAGGGGAAAAAAGGTTGAGGGGAACGTTACTGAGGAAAAAAAAAGGGTTGGGGGAAAGTTGAGGCAAAAAAAAAAAAAGGTTGCTTGCCCCTTTAAGAAATCTGTTGTTCTCCGCGGCACACCTCCAACTGCCTCATGACACACTGGTGTGCCACAGAACACAATTTAAGAAACACTGCTCTAAGTCCTTTAGGTGCTTGAAAAATAGGGTTTAAAGACACTTAAGTACTTTTTAAAATTTTCTTCTTAGGTTTACTTTTCTAAAATGGACTTAAGGCTGTAAATGATTATTGAAGGAGATACAACTCTTAAAGAATAGAGGTATTTAATAATAATAATAATAATAATAATAATAATAATAATTAATACATTAAATCAGAAAAATGTAGTCCCAGAAAAGTTGAAAATATGGAGATAAGAAATACAGCTACTCCACACAATCTCATCTCCACCCCAAATAGTATTGCTGTCCTACCAAACTCCTTTCCTCATGTATTTGCTCTATGGGTGAAATCCTGATCCCATTAAAATCAATAGTACTAGGATTTTACTTTGTGCCATTAAGAACTCTGCAGGTATACATTGTGGGCAATCTTAAATTTAGAGCATATGCACAAGTCCAGACTGGCTTGTGTTAGCACAGAATGGAATGGAATGCATAGGGGTTCAAGAGCCCTCCTGCCCTTACACTTCTGCATTGGTAAGTTGCCTGAATTCCCTTATGTAAACACGTCCTGCTTCCTCCCACCACTTTCCATGCTGGCAGAGTTTTTGTGGTGCAATGCCTGTGTTCTTTCTCAGTTCCTAGAGAGAGGTATCGAGAAAGACATTGAGTTGTCTCCTGTCAAAGGATTTGTGTTTGTAGTTACACATATTGCAGCCAATTTATGATTAAGAGTAAAAATCACAAGAACATAAGAAAGGTCTTACTGGGTCAGACAAAAAGTCCATCTAGCCCAGTATCCTGTCTATTGACAGTGGCCAATGCTAGATGCCCCAGAGGGAGTAAAAACAACAGGAAATCATCACGTGATCCCTCTCTTGTCATCCATTTCCAGACAAAAAGGCAAGGGATACCATTCCTACCCAACTTGGCTAATAGCCATTGATGGACCTAACTTCCATGAATTTATCTAACTCTTTTTTGAACCCTGTTAAAGTCTTAGTCTTCACAACAACCTCTGGCAAGGAGTTCCACAGGTTGACTGTGCGCTGTGTAAAGAAAAACTTCCTTTTTTGGTTTTAAACCTGCTACCTATTAATTTCATTTGGTGACCCCTAGTTCTTATATTATGGGATCAAGTTAATAACTTTTCCTTATTCATTCTTTCCACACCAGTCATGATTTTATAGACCTCCATCATATCCCCCCCGAGTCTCCTTTTTTCTAGCTGAAAAGTCCCAGTCTTTTAAATCTCTTTTCATAGGGGACTTGTTCCAAGCCTCTAATCATTTTTGTTGCCCTTTTCTGAACCTTTTCCTATGCCAACATATCTTTTTTGAGATGAGCAACCACATCTGTACACAGTATTCAAGATGTGAGCATACCATGTTTTATATAGAGGCAATAAGATGTTCTCTGTCTTTTTCTCTATCCCTTTTAATGTTTCCTAACATTCTGTTTGCTTTTTCACTGCCAGTGCACATTGAGTGGATGTTTTCAGAGAACAATGACTCCAAGATCTCTCTCTTGAGTAGTTGTAGCTAAATTAGTCCCCATCATATTGTATGTATAATTAGGATTATTTTTTCCAATGTGCATTACTTTACACTTATCCACATTAAATTTCATTTGACATTTTGTTGCCCAATCACTTAGTTTGGTGAGATCTTTTTGAAGTTTTTCAGTCTGCTTCTGTCTTGACTATCTTAAACAGTTTAGTATCATCCGCAAACTTTACCACCTCGCTGCTTATCCCTTTCTCCAGATCATTTATGAATAAGTTGAACAGGATTGGTCCCAGGACTGACCCTTGGGGGACACCACTAGTTACCCCTCTCCATTCTGAAAATTTACCATTTATTCCTACCCTTTGTTTCCTATCCTTTAACCAGTTCTCAGTCCATGAAAGGATCTTCCCTCTTATCCCATGACAATGTAATTTACACAAGAGACTTTGGTGAGGGACCTTGTCAAAGGCTTTCTGAAAATCGAAGTATACTATATTTACTGGATCCCCCTTGTCTGCATGTTTAACCCCTTCAAAGAACTCTAATAGATTAGTAAGACATGATTTCTCTTTACAGAAACCATGTTGACTTTTGCCCAACAAATTATGTTCTTCTACGTGCCTGACAATTTTATTCTTTATTATTGTTTCAACTAATTTGCCCGGTACTGAAGTTAGACTTACCAGACTGTAATTGCCAGGATTGCCTCTAGAGCCCTTTTTAAATATTGGTGTCACGTTAGTTATTTTCCAGTCATTAGGTATGGAAGCCAATTTAAAGGATAGGTTACAAATCACAGATAATAGTTCAGCAATTTCCCATTTGAGTTCTTTTAGAACCCTTGGATGAATGCCATCCGGTCCCGGTGATTTGTTAACGTTAAGCTTTTCTATTTGTTCCAAAACCTCCTCTAATGACACTTCAATCCGGGACAGTTCCTCAGATTCATCACCCACAAAGGACGGTGCAGATTTGGGAATCTCCCTAATATCCTCAGCCGTGAAGACTGAAGCAAAAAAATCATTTAGTTTCTCTGCAATGGCTTTATCATCCTTGATTGCTCCTTTTGTATCTCGATCGTCTAGGGGACCCACTGTTTTTTTAGCAGGCTTCCTGCTTCTAATGTACTTAAAAAACATTTTGCTGTTTCTTTTTGAGTTTTTGGCTAGCTGTTCCTCAAAATCTTTTTTTGCTTTTCTTATTACATTTTTACACTTGATTTGACAGTGTTTATGTTCCTTTCTATTTATCTCACTAAGATTGGACCTCCACTTCTTGAAAGATGCCTTTTTTGTCCCTCACTGTTTCTTTTACATGGTGGTTAAGCCACTATGACTCTTTTTTAGGTCTCTTACTATGTTTTTTAATTTGGGGTATACATTTAAGTTGGGCCTCTATTATGGTGTCTTTAAAAATTTTCCTAACATTCTATTTGCTTTTTTGACTGCTGCTGCTGTACACTGAGTGGATGTTTTCAGAGAACTATCCACGATGACTCCAAGATCTCTCTCTCGAGTAGTTGTAGCTAAATTAGTCCCCCTCATACTGTATGTATACTTGGGATTATTTTTTCCAATGTGCATTACTTTACATTTATCAACATTAAATTTCATTTGCCATTTTGTTGCCCAATCGCTTCGTTTGGTGAGATCTTTTTTAAGCTTTTTGCAGTCTGCTTTGATCTTAACTATCTTGAGCAGTTTAGTATCATCTGCAAATTTTGCCACCTCATTGTTTATCTCTTCCTTCAGATCATTTATAAATAAATTGAATAGGGTTGGTCCCATGACAGACCCTTAGGGGACACCACTAGTTATCTCTCTCCATTCTGAAAACTTATTAAAACTTCTTAAAATTTATTCCTACCCTTTGTTTCCTGTCTTTTAACTAGTTATCAATCCATGAAAGGACTTTTCCTTTCATCCCATAACAATTTACTTTACTTAAGAGCCTTTGGTGAGGGACCTTGTCAAATGCTTTCTGGAAATCTAACTACACTATATGCACTGGATCGCCCTTGTCCATATGTTTGTTGACCCCTCAAAGAACTCTAGTAGATTAGTAAGGCATGATTTCCCTTTACAGAAACCATGTTGTCTTTTCCCCAACAAATTATGTTCATCTATGTGTCTGACAATTTTATTCTTTATTGTAATTTCAACTAATTTGCCTGGTACTGATGTTAGACTTACCATTCTGTAATTGCTAGGATCACCTCTAGAGCCCTTTTTAAATATTGGAGTCACATTAGCTATCTTTCAGTCATTAGGTACAGAAGCTGATTTAAAGGATAGGTTACAAACCACAGTTTTGCAATTCACATTTGAGTCCTTTCAGAACTCTTGGGTGAATGCCATCTAGTCCCACTGACTTGTTACTGTTAAGTTTATCAGTTTGTTCCAAAACCTCACTTTTTTTACTTATTCGCTTTTGCTGGACATGGATGATATAAGCCTATATGTTTTGGACATAGAAAGAGAGTCTTTAAAGTTTCTGGCTGATCTCTGGGTGACAATTGTGTGTCTTAGGGCTTTGTCTCAGAGTTCCTCTGTGATGTTCTCAATGGGACTGGAGGGACATGTGAATTTAGCAAATAGGTACTGTAGCAGATCACACCGGTTCTTTACTTAGATTCAGCCATTACATATATTTGTTATGAATTCGAGGGCTGTCATCACAGAGACCTTTTTTCTTTTCTTGTTCAATGCTCACAATTGGTATAATTTCCTGATCTTGGCTCAAAACGTTTGGTGATGTAAATACAGTAGCTGTATGTCCAATGATACTTGACTAATTGGCTGGGCATGCAATGTTAATTGCATTCTGTTCAATATCTCTGAATTGGTGAAGTACTTCTTTTTCTATGTTTCAAATGTATTGTGACATCCACTCTCTGATTAAACACTAGAAGCTCTTTTCCACACATCCTTTATGGCACAAGTAGTTCCACTGAGATTAGTAGAAAATTAAGTAAAGTCTTGCAGATTCACATCCTATTGTATTTTATATTCCATTCCATTTTTCTGTATGCATGGTTACAAGACTGTTAAGAGGTATGCTAAGTATGCATTTCCCTACTTTTCATCTTAGGGGATTTTTGGAAAAGTTGACCATATCTTAAAAGTTTGAGACTTTCTATTTTTTTTAAAGCAGTAGTCTTTCAGAGTGTTTTCCCCCATCGCGTAAATGCATAGGCTTGAGTCTGATCTTGCCACTGGTGTAAATTATGCATAACTCCTTTATAGTTAATTGGGTTACAGAATTGTAAAACGTGTTTTGTCAGAATCAATTCTTGAGGCCCAGATTCTCTGGAATGGTGGCTGGGTTTGCAGAAAACTTTTCAAGGTAATCCTATTGATTTTTTTTCTTTTGACCACTGCTTTGGGTCTTGCTATGACTTAGGATAATCTAACCTATCACATATAATGTATAGGCATATTCTTTCCATAAATACCTTCTATGAGTTTTGTTCATTTATCTTGTGAGGATATTTGTGACTATATAAAATATGTCTGATAAGAATGATTACAGATAGAGGTGGGGAAAGATGACAAAGTGATTTATAATTTAGTTGAAAAATATCTTATAAAATAGCATAAATTCCACAAAAATACAATAGAGACTCTTCCATAAGATCTGGCAATGTCATTTGTGGGCATATCCTTCAGCAAGCTTCCAGGGCCCGTCAATATTATCTGTACAAAAATAGCAAATCAGTTCAATTTGACAATGGTTCAGAAATTATGAGACCAAACAGACAAAATTAATCCAGCTTCTGTGACAAATTAATGTTTAGCTGGACCTTCAGGAAGCTGTGGGAACCTGCCTGTCCTCTGATTCTGAACACTGGGCTTTTTATCATTGTTCCATATTTTTTATCTTTTTTAGTTGTAACTAATAACAGGATACAGTTCAGGTCTGTTGATCTTAATCTAAAACCAAGCCATTAGCAACACCCATCTGCATGATGGTGTACCAATTAAAATTAGGAGATTAAAGACTAATGTTCCCTGCCTATGACCAGTTTGCATACAAAATAGCAATTTGCATAGCTGTTGACTGAGAACAAACTCATGATTAGTGAACTTTTTACAATTAAACTTTAAAGCAATTGGGATGGCACCACAAAGGGTTGAAGGGGTAATGGATTGTTTTTTATTTTCTATTTCTGGAGTAAATGGGGAGTGATGTTGCCTTTTTAGTTATTTACTACACATGCCTGATAAAGTATTCAGTGAATTCTCTGAATTTAGCCAACTGTGACATGCTTGTTTATTCCCCTTCCACTTACAGTATTCAGAGAGCAAGATGTATTTGGTGCTGGTGGCAATTTAGGAAGAAACAGAGACTAATATCAGCTTTGGTGGAAAGGTATACAATTTTTGGATGAAAGGAAGACAAAGTTAACAACACTTAAACAAAGGATACTTTCCATAAGGGCTGATCTGTTTGCCCTCCACTAGCAAGGCAGTCAGGGGAATGGAATACAAGACAAAGTGTAGAGTGCAACTATTGGCTTAAAGAACAGCTGAGGTAGATGTAGGATATGACCTGCAGATCCCTGGTGTGTCATATGGGTAGCTACTCAGTGGACATAGTGTCAAGGTGATTGTAAGAATGGGGATCTCTGAGTAATACTTTCAGTAGGGTCTGTTATGGCCCATCAGTCACTTTTTCTACTCTTGTAACCTACAAATGGTAGTAAGGAATTTTATGGTAGTATCATAAAGCAAATACAATAGTTAGGATTCAGGCTTAAAGTATTTACATAGCTCAGTGACGTGACCTTTTCTAATGCTGCCACACTGAGGGTATGTCTAGACTGCATCCCTTTGTTGGCAGAGGAATGAAGATTGGGCAGGTCGACATTGCAAATGAGGCAGGGATTTAAATATCCCGTGCCTAATTTGCATACAAATGGCCACCGTGTTTTGCCGACTCAGCACGTTGTCGGCAAAAAGCGGCAGTCTAGAGGGGGATCTGTCAAGAAAGAAAGCAAGGAGGCATAAGGGATCTGTCGAAAAAGGCTTTTTTTCTCGACAGATCCCCCTCTAGACTGCCGCTTTTTGCCGACAAGGTGCTGAGTCAATGTAGCCAGACATGAACCCCATCTTGTTTCCCCCCCCCCCCCCCAGAGAGCAAGAGAAAGGCAGTCAGCCTTTGATGCCCTGGGAACGCAGGGGTGCTGCTTGTCCCTGACTCTAATAAACAGAAACCAGACAGTAAATGGGCTAGCTGACAACCAGGGGACCTCCTGCTGCCCTGATGGCTAGCACCAGTAATTGACACACCTACACTGTCCCAGGAGAGGAATCTTCGCCCATCACATACCAGAGGTGCCCATTGTCTGCATTTTCCCAGGTGTGAATTATGCTTTGCACCCTTCCTGGGAAACTTGGCATTCAAAGCCATTTTTCCTAATTGGCCACTTGAGACCAGGAAGAAGCCTACGTGACCCAAGGGGTATAAAGAGGGGTTTAGTAGCCCACCCCATTTGAGCTCCAATCATCTATACCTGCTGGCAGGTATTGGTTGCCTCCCGAGGTCTGTGGGACGCCCAGCCTCGCCCTACTTCTTCCCGAGGGATTGAGAGAAAGACGCTGGCCACGCCAAGTCTGGAACGCAGGGGTGAGAATATATACCTGCTAGGTGTCTATTTTGCATTCATTTAATAAGAGCTCAGAGAACCAAAAGGGTTTCATGGTACCTGTAAGTGACTTATTAGTGTAATTTCTGTCCTGTCCTTTGTCGTGGCTGTGTTATCTGTAACACAGTAGTAGCATTTAACAGCTAAGTTTACCCTGTAACAATAAAATAGTAACTGTTTAAGCTGTGACCTGACTCCTTCAGTTGCTGTAACAGAACCAAGCACAATTTTAAAAGAACTCCAGCCGGTCATAAGGGACAGATATAGGGAGAGCTTGAGCATTGGATCGTGTCGCTTCCAGGGGACAGATCCGTTGGGGCATCTCTCAGCCTCCCCAGGCTGCCCGCTGCGAAGGGATCGTGTATCCTAGCAGTCAAAATCTGAGGTGTAATAAGCTCTCCCTGTAACTCTTTGGGGCACCTGTCAACCTCCTCCAGGTTGCCCGCTGCTAAAGGACCCCAGTCCTAGCAGTTGAAGTCTCGGGTGTATAATTCACACACACCACTCACTGCCCTGACCACCGGCTGACAGTCGGCAATACGCGGTGGCCATTTTTATGCAAATTAGGCACGGGATATTTAAATCCCTGCCTCATTTGCAATGTCAACCTGCCTAATCTGCATCCCTCTGTCGACAGAGGGATGCAGTCTAGACATACCCTGAGTGATGCCTCATCTTTCAGCACTGTTGCAAAATCTTTAAAGACTGACTCATTCAGATCTTGAGACCACTAGAGAAGCAGTCAGGTCTTGCCTAATTTGTACATTTTAAAATAGGCCCCTCTTTTCTGTTCAGTAGACTATAGGGAAGTGTGAAAAAAAGAATCCTGAGCAGAACTGTATATTATGATTATGAGGATATCAAGAAGGTGTTTGGCTGTTAAGGCGGTGATGAGTGTAATATAAATGCTCAGACAGTCAGACAGATGTGAAAGTGCCCTGTTTTTTGTGAAGCGCTGTAGTTTAATATTTTGATTTTCAATCCTCTGTTTTGTTTCTTTAAATCTTAAAGTCTTTCGGGCAGGTACTATGTGTTTCTACAGCACCTAGTACAATGGGTCCTAATTTTGGTTGAGGCTCAGAGGCACATTTACAGTATATAAATAACTGACTTGAATGTGTCTTCTCTTTCTTTCTTCCACTGTTATTGTTGTTATTACATTAGTGTCAGAAAGATGAAAATCATCCTTGTGTAGATGGCCTGCATATAAATCCATAAATAGGGCCCAACTAGGACTTAAATGGAACATAGCTTTTGAATACGTGATGCTTTCTCCAAAATGTGCATGTCTGCATGATGATAATGACTTACTGAACTTACAGTTCAGCCTATAGAAAAAGTAGAGCACTTATGGTCTGATATAAGGGTTGGGAGCCAGGAAATCAGGCTTTTTAGTTCTCTGTGATATTCTGTGTGACTTTTATAACCTCAGTACTCTCATCTGTGACATGGGGATAATACTTTCCTTCAAGGTAGTCAGAATCACAATCTTAAAGTTTGTAAAACAATGGAATGGTGAAAAGCAGCATAGTAACGTTGCTTCTTATTGTAACCCATCTTATTTTTAATTCTCTAAACGGAATGACTTGACTTTATATTAAAATGATTAATTCTCTGAATAACCACACAAATAATTTTCTATAATTTGGGATGTGTTTATGGTTTGCACCGTTATGAATATTACTGATTGGAACAAATGAAATAATCTTCAAAAGGGAAGGAAACCTCTTTATCAATAGCAATAAACAAATGTATTTAAAAGACATACATAATTTCTCCACAGCCTCATTTCCTGGATTTCAGTTTTATTACCTGGCAAAACACCAGTTCAGTATATTATGCTCAAGTACAGTGAATACATTTATTCTACAAAACCAGCAAAGTAAGAGATCTAAAATCAAAAGTACAACATGCCACGCATCTTAAAATCTGGCAAAATCATAAAATCCTGTACAACTCACTGCAAATAATCTGATTCCACAGATGCTATAGGAAGTCACTCATTTCAGTTGAACATTAAAAAAAACCCTTACATTTAATATTTAAATTAAATGGCACAAACACATTTTTAGATATAACACGCTTTTTTATTTTCATGATCTAGAGTGACATTTTAATCTAAATTGAGTCCTAAGAAGGGGTACAAAGGTAGGCTTAATTAGTAGGGGTTGCCTGTGTCATAGGAATGTACAGTGCTTAGCACAATGGCATTCCAGACCCCGATGTAGGCTGTTAAAACCTCATGAAAGTGGTTCCCAAACTTTTTTATACTAGGGACTGGCAAACCCATTCACAAACTTTTGGCCTCCTGCTGTTATGTTTAAAAGAAGCACATGGGACCTTTTTTAGGGGGATAAGGCAACACGCCGCATTTATGATAATATAACAAAGTATCATATGCATACAAGCAAACACATACACATGCATGCGGGCGTGCACCCTGCTGATTGGCCAGGTAGATCGGGCGCGAGGAAAGAGCCGGGTTCTTGTCAGTCCAGACTGATGCTCCACAGTCGTAGCAGGATGGAACCCGAAGGACCATCCAAGACAGCCCATCCTTTATAAGATTTTCCTTTCATGCGAGTCTATGCATTTTGCTTTATCAGGCCCTAATCAGTCATTCAGCATCACACTCACTCTTTCTGCAACTTGTTAATCTGGAACTTGTTCTCGCAGTCATCTGATATCAGTGTGCTGACAACCCTGTGGGGGTGTTATCTTCTGGTGAAAGTTGTTATTGGTTCCCTGTCAGAGGGTTCTTGCCACTAACTTCAGGGTTCATCAACCTGCCATGGTGCAGTTTGTGTCTTCAGTGTGCTTTAGCTTAGTTGATAATTATTTGGTGTGTGTCAGTCTCCAACCCCTCCTCTGACCATTTGGGCATGCAGTGGCCTTCACACTTATCTTTCCTAAAACATTCTCTCTCTCATTCACACAAACAATACATTCACACAATTGCAGCACAGAACAAAGGGTACTTCTAGTCATTTTAACAAAGTTACAAAGTCTTTCAACATTAAACTTCTATCTATTACAAGGACTTACCTAATATTAACATAACTATGTATTACAATATTTCATCTCTTCTCTTTAACATCAGAACATGCTAACATCAAACAGAGCTGGAGCTAAGTTAACAAAGCTGCCTGGCCTGTCTAAGACCTACATCTTGTGTTTAAGTGCAATCCAAACCTTATGCTATAACATACATTCATTATAACTAACTAACTTATTACCTACAAAATTACAAGGCTACACTGCCCTGAAAGCATCCAGTGCCAGCTCCCCATCCCAAATGCCTCAGTGCCAGCACCCTACCCTTAGTGCCCCCTGCCAAACCTCCCCAGTGCCAGTATCTTGTTTCCAGAGCCCCAACTCCCCCAGAGCCCTCCTCAGTGCCAGCCTCCAGTCCCCAATATTAGCTCCATCTCCAGAACCTTCCAGTGCCAGCCCTGCCCCCATTGTCCCTCCACTACTAGACCTGCTCCAGTATGTCTCCTATAGTCCCCCCTGGTGTCAGCTCCCCACCCTGGATGCCCCAGTATGCCCCCAGTGTCAGCCCCTGCCTCTTAGAGCCACTCACCCCTTAGTGCTCCCCAGTACTAGCCCTGTCCCCAGAGCCCCCAGTATTAGCCTTGCCCCCAGATCTCCCCAGTGCCAGCTCCTTCCCTCTTAGAGCTCCCTGCCCCCCACACCTAACCCTGTGCTGCCGCCAGCTGAGTGCTGCTGCCCAAGTTATAGCTGCTCTATGGCTGCCATGCCGGGCTCTGTGCATCCCTCCCGCCACACACAGCAAAGCACTCTTCTGTGTCTGGATAGGGACCCCACCTCTGCCTAGTGCTGGTTGGCTGAGAGGCGGGGCAGCACACGCCTCTCCCAACAGCCACAGCAGGAACAGTGTACCTCAGCCCTGACCCCCAGAGCTCCCATGGCCCAGCAGCCAGAGGTCTGCGGCCCGCTGCCGGCAGTTGGGAACCACTGACTTAATGCCATTCAAATAATTAATAATGATAAACAGAGGCTGAAATTAGTGATTTGGAGGGAGAGTGACTTGAATGTTCATTCTAAAAAAGACTAAACAAAAAATTATAAAAATGTATGCAGAAACACTCAAGGAAAATGTCTTTATAAAATAAGTCTCTTTGGTGATCAGGAAAGTTGCATTTAATTGGGACTGCTATACATAATTAATTTTCCTCATTTTATACATAGTGTGAGAATTAATTAATTGTTTGTGAGATGCTCTGATGATACCGTCATAGGGGCAGTATGAATAGATTTTAAAAGAGGGGAAAACCAGCCAATTCAGCCCAAATTTTATCTTTAGCCCTCTTGACTGTAATGAAGTTACACAGACATAAATCAGTAATGAGACCTCTACATGATTTTTATACATGTGGGATGTGAGGTCAGAGTGTGCTGGAGTCTGAGACAGTGGAAGGGAATGGATTGTTTTGACAATTTTACTAGTCAGTAGCTTGGTTATTCATTTTCCTCACCTTTATTATTACCATTCATTACTGAGTGTGTTATGCCTCTTGTCTAACATTTTGGGCATTAACTGTATTAGTTTCTGTTGCTAGATTTATCAGTGAGTATTTACTGAAATATAAAATTGTGTCTGTGTATTTAATAAAAAAGAAAACAATTGTAAGGGATTCTTCAATTTGCTACAAAGACATGGAACAGAATGCATATGCTATAATTTTTAATTCTGCATATAATTTAGTTATTAATTGATGCAATATTTTCCATTTCAAATTATTTATTTAAAAATATTTAGTGTCAATACTTCTATAAACAAGAGGTCCCAGGTTCATCTGGGTGATCTAGGGAGAACAAAGCTATTAAAAACATTGCTGAAGTACCATTGTGTGTTAAAGAGCAGAACACACTTCATCTTAGTTGTTAAATTAGAGTAACTACAATTTAAAAAAGGGAAATTTTCAAAGTCACAAATAGCAAGTAGGCCCTTAACTATGCTATTTGTACCTCGAAAATTCTCCCTGACTTGTTTTTGGGAGGGAATGGACAAAAAAACCCCTCCATTTAAAATATTTTAAAATATTCAAAATATAAAATGTTCGGTTATTTGTGGCAGCTGTGAACTCTATTTTGTAGCTCAGGTTTCACTGCCCATCTCTTCCTCCTGGTCACATTTGGAAATGATCAGAATCAGTAAACGTTTCTCTGAAGCCTTGTAGGTGTTAACCCCATGTTATCCTTCCAGCACTTACGAAACAGATTTGAAATTTAAATTAGTATTAAATTTAATAAATATCTCTTATTGTGGTGGAAAAAATCATGGATTAAAAGAATGACCACATTTTTAAAATTATGCTTACTGTTGTCATCTCCACCTTCATCTTGATCCATGAATGAGTTGGCAGAGTTCTTTCTCTCAGAGTGTTCCTATCCAATGCATCTTCCAAGCTGACACCAATTGCTTCATCGCCTACTTCAGCATTCCATACCACTTTCTTTAGTCATGTGATCACAATAGAAGGCTACTTATGGTGCACAGTCATATTTCTGGAGAATAATTGGTGGGCTCTTTCATTTTCTTTTGATTTTAGTGTTACAGGTTAAAAAAATCCTGTGTAATATTTATAGTCATGAAAAAAAAAACCAACCTTCTCCAGTGTTTGTTCTTTTTCTAAGTCTGTAGACAGCAAATGTGAAGCGGGGGAGGGGCTGGGGAGAGAGAGACAGAGAGAGAGAGACACCCTACTGAAGAATAATCAATAGCTCAGTGGTTAGCAGGCCCGCATGAAAGACCAAGGTACTAATCTCTACTCTAAGTATTGTAACCACTGGGCTGTTGGCTATTTTAGGATGGAAGGGGTATTTAGCTCTGGTTTTGAAGAGAAATTCTATTGTTGGCCTGAGGAACTTTCCCCCATGAAATTTTTATCAGCATATATATATATATATGTGTATATATATATATATACTTTCATATTCATGAAGAATTTTGAACAATACATCAGAATTTTCCTTTGAAAAAATGTTTTGTTGATAAATTCTTGACCAATTATATTAGCAAACCAATTTAAATGTATGTATTTACTGTTTCACCAGTTATAACTGTAGCAGCAACACCCAGCAGATATGCTTGCTACAGGGATTGTGTAGTGCGTTCCTGATCCCTAGTGCATCCCTAATAACTGACTTGGTGGATTTTGTGGACTATGTGCTGATTTCATCTAATCACATGACTAAGCAAGTGATGTCGACTAGCAAAGGAGAGAAAATAAACAGAGAGGTAAGTCAGGGTGTAGAATGAGCACTGCCTTAGGCTTACTGAGTGCCATGGTTTATGGCAATTGCACTGCCCTTCCTGTCCAATGTCCAGCAAGAGCACCCATTTTAGGCTCCCTACTCATGGAAGTCATCACCTTTTTTGGGGGAAACCCACTGTAGTAAGATGAGGAGCTGAAATAAAAGCCAAGGTACCACAGTCTTGGTTTGAGGCCTGAGGCCTAGCTAACAATGGACAAAACTTGGCTAATAGGAAGCAAAGCTAAGCTGTGAGCAAGAGGCAGGCTTCCGCTTGCAGAACTTGATATGAAGAAGGCTAAGAGTGCAAAACACTAATTGGTAATAGGCCCAGGTATAGAACAGTAATTGGTATTGGTCATAAATTGAAAGCACATTCCAAAAGGATGGTACCACCAGCTTGTTGAAAAAAGACCTTAATACCCACACTCTCCACAGATAAAGACCCAGGTTCAAGAAAGAGTCTAAAATGACAGCATGATGGATAGAGATGTTCTAATCTCATTTGGGGTTTGTTTTTGCTGTGTGTGTGGGGGGTGGTGTTTTGGTTTGTTTTTGTGTTCGCCAGACTAACAGGATTTAGGTGAGAAGGCTGATAAACACAGAGGCATCAGTGGCCATGGCCCAAGTAGTAGAGGATACAAGGAGGATGATTGGATGTGGTAGCTGCAGCATGTACATGATTCTGGAGGGGGTACCTGAAAGGAGTTTTGTTTGCATGAAGTGCCGCCTCAGAGAGCTGATGGAAGAAAAGATCTGAGGATTGGAGATGCAGGTGGAAACTTTGGTTGAATTTAGAAGGGGGTTCGAGCAGATGATGGAGCAAAGGCATGAGGTGGCTGAAGGGGAAAGCTTAGACATGCAGACGGAAGCAGGATCAAAGGCCTCTGAGGGGGGACTGCTGGGCGAAGAAAATGGACAGTGGAAGCATGTGACGAAGAGAACCAGGCAGAGGAAAAGATGGGCCAGTGAAGGAGAAATAGAGCTCAAGAACAGGTATGCGGAGTTGGAGAATGAAGAAGGGGTACATCAGGTGGCCACTGAAGATAGAAGGGCAAGGAAGAAGAGAAGAGTGGTGAGTCCCATAGATAAAGGGGAAGAGTTGATAGAGACAACACCAATAATGAGCACCAGGAGGATACAGGATGGGTTGAAGAGGATTATAAGGGAAAATAGAAATGGAAAGGGTTTGCAGCTAGAGGAAACGAGAGAGACCAGAGAATCAGACTGTCACCAGGAAAAGGCAGGTCTATGTGATTGGGGACTCCTTATTGAGAAGAATATACAGGCCTGTAACTAGAGCTGATCCAGAGAATAGAAGGGTGTGCTGTCTGCCAGGTGCTAAGATATGGGATGTGGAAGTGAGGTTGGAGAGGATCCTAAAGGGAGTGGGAAAGAATCCATTGGTCATCCTTCATGTAGGAACAAATGATATGGCTAGATTCTCACTGGAACGAATCAAGGGAGACTATGCCAGGCTGGGGAAGACGCTTAAGGAAATCGAGGCTCAGGTGATCTTTAGTGGGATTCTGCCTGTTCCTAGAGAAGGGCAACTAAGGTGTGACAGGATTATGATGCTCAATAGATGGCTCAGACAATGGTGCTATAGGAGGGCTTTGGGATGTATGGCCACTGGGAGGCATTCACGGACAGAGGACTGTTCTCTCAGGATGGACTTCACCTAAGCAGGGAGGGAAATAGACTTCTAGGATGGAGGCTGGCACAACTGATTAAGAGAGCTTTAAACTAGGAATTTGGGGGAGACAGTTGGGAGATGTCCAGGTAATCTCTACGCCGGATTTTAGCATTCAGAGGGAAGAAAAAGAAGAGATGAAGGATATAGATGGGGGTAGGAGAATGGACATAAGGAGGAAGGGTAGAGTGGATATTAGTCTAATAGGTCATATTGCAGGTATAATGTCCGGGCCAAATTGGGTAAAGAATGTGAGTGAGGCCAAATAGCAAAAATTAAGATGTTTGTACACCAATGCAAGGAGCCTAGGTAACAAAATGGAGGAACAGAGCTACTGATCCAGGAAGTGAAACCAGATATTATAGGCATAACAGAAACATGGTACAGTACTAAGCATGACTGGAGTACAGGTATTGAAGGGTATGTGCTGTTTAGGAAAGACAGAAATAAAGGTAAAGTTGGTGGAGCAGCATTGTATATCAATGATGAGGTAGACTGTAAAGAAATAAAAAGTGATGGAATGGAGAAGACCAAGTCTGTCTGGGCAAAAATCACATGGGGAAGAAAACTATGAGATCCTCCCCAGGGATAGTGCTTGGGGTGTGCTACAGACCACTGGGATCTAATTTGGATATGGATCAAGACCTCTTTAATGTTTTAAATGAAGTAAATACTAATGGAAACTGTGTAATCATGGGAGACTTCAGCTTTCCAGATATAGGTTGGAGAACAAGTGCTAGTAATAATAATAGGGCTCAGATTTTCCTAGATGCGATAGCTGATGAATTCCTTCATCAAGTAGTTGCTGAACCAACAAGGGGGGATGCCATTTTAGATTTGGTTTTGGTGAGTAGCGAGGACCTCATAGATGAAATGGTTGTAGGGGACAACCTTGGCTCGAGCGATCATGAGCTAATTCAGTTCAAACTAAATGGAAGGATAAACAAAAATAAATCTGAGACTAGAGTTTTTGATTTCAAAAGGGCTAACTTTAATAAATTAAGGAAATTAGTTAGGGAAGTGGATTGGACTAAAGAATTTATGGATCTAAAGGTGGAGGAGGCCTGGGATTATTTTAAGTTACAATTGCAGAAGCTATCAGAAGCCTGTATCCCAAGAAAGGGGAAAAAATGTATAGGCAGGTGTTTTAGACCAAGCTGGATGAGCAAGCATCTCAGAGAGGTGATTAAGAAAAAGCAAAAAGCATATAAGGAGTGGAAGATGGGAAGGACCGACAAAGGAAGCTACCTTATTGAGGTTAGAGCATGTAGGGACAAAGTGAGAGAGGCTAAAAGTCATGTAGAGTTGGACTTTGCAAAGGGAATTAAAACCAATAGTAAAAAGTTTTATAGCCATATAAATAGGAAAAAAACAAAAAAAGAAGAAGTGGGACCACTAATCACTGAGGATGGAGTGGAGGTTAAGGATAATCTAGGCATGGCCCAATATCTAAACAAATACTTTGCTTCAGTCTTTAATGAGGCGAATGAAGAGCTTAGGGATAATGGCAACATAACAAATGGGAATAAGGATATGGAGGTAGATATTACCATATCCGAGGTAAAAGCCAAACTCGAACAGCTTAATGGGGGTAAATCGGGGGGCCCAGATAATCTTCATCCAAGAATATTAAAGGAACTGGCACATGAAATTGCAAGTCCATTAGCAAAAATTTTTAATGAATCTATAAACTCAGGGGTTGTACCACTTGACTGGAGAATTGCTAATACAGTTCCTATTTTTAAGAAAGGGAAAAAAAGTGACCCGGATAACTACAGGCCTGTTAGTTTGACATCTGTAGTATGCAAGGTCTTGGAAAAATTTTTGAAGGAGAAAGTGGTTAGGGACATTGAGGTTAATGGCAATTGGGACAAATTACAACATGGTTTTACAAAAGGTAGATCGTGCCAAACCAACCTGATCTCCTTCTTTGAGAAAGTAACAGATTTGTTAGATAAAGGAAATGCAGTGGATCTAATCTACCTCGATTTCAGTAAGGCATTTGATACAGTACCACATGGGGAATTATTGGTTAAATTGGAAAAGATGGGGATCAATATGAAAATTGAGAGGTAGATAAGCAACTGGTTAAAGGGGAGACTACAGCGGGTCATACTGAAAGGTGAACTGTCAGGATGAAGGGAGGTTACTTGCGGAGTTCCTCAGGGATCAGTTCTGGGACCAATCTTATTTAATCTTTTTATTACTGACCTCGGCACCAAAAGCGGGAGTGTGCTAATAAAGTTTGCGGATGACACAAAGTTGGGAGGTATTGCCAATTCAGAAAAAGATCGGGATATCATACAGGAAGATCTGGATGATCTTGTGAATTGGAGTGATAGCAATAGGATGAAATTTAATAGTGAGAAGTGTAAGGTTATGCATTTAGGGATTAATAACAGGAATTCTAGTTATAAGCTGGGGACACATCAGTTGTAAGTGACGGAAGAAGAGAAGGACCTTGGAGTCCTGGTTGATCACAGGATGACTATGAGCCGCCATTGTGACATGGCTGTGAAAAAGGCTAATACGGTCTTGGGATGCATTAGGTGAGGTATTTCCAGTAGAGATAAGGAGGTGTTAGTGCCGTTATACAAGGCATTGATGAGACCTCATTTGGAATACTGTGTGCAGTTCTGGTCTCCCATGTTTAAGAAGGATGAATTCTAACTGGAACAGGTACAAAGAAGGGCCACTAGGATGATCCGAGGAATGGAAAACCTGTCTTATGAAAGGAGACTCAAGGAGCTTGGCTTGTTTACCTTAACCAAAGAAGGCTGAGGGGAGACATGATTGCTTTCTTTAAATATATCAGAGGGATAAATACCAGGGAAGGAGAGGAATTATTTAAGCTTAATACCAATGTGGACACAAGAACAAATGGATATAAACTGGCTATTAGGAAATTTAGACTCAAAATTAGAGGAAGGTTTCTCACCATTAGAGGAGTGAAGTTCTGGAACAGCCTTCCAAGGGAAGTAGTGGGGGCAAAAGACCTATCTGGCTTCAAGATTAAGCTCGATGGGTTTATGAAGGGGATGGTTTGATGAGATAACATGATCTTGGCAACTAATTGACCTTTCACTATCGGTGGTAAGTAGGCCAATGGTGGGATGATAGGAGTTACTATAGAGAACTTTTTCCTGGGTGTCTGGCTGGTGAGTCTTGCGCACATGCTCAGGCTTCAGCTGATCGCCATATTTGGGGTGGGGAAGGAATTTTCCTCCAGGGTAGATTGGCAGAGGCCCTGGAGGTTTTTCGCCTTCCTCTGTAGCATGGGGCACGGATCACTTGCTGGAGGATTTTCTGCATCTTGGGGTCCTTAAACCATTTGAGGACTTCAATATCTGAGATATAGGTGAGAGGATTATTCTAGGAGAGGGTGGGTGAGATTCTGTGGCCTGCATTGTGCGGGGGTCAGACTAGATGATCATAATGGTTCCTTCTGACCTTAAAGTCTATGAGTCTAATCGAACCACAAAGTGCAGGGTGATGGGTGATATCTAGGTAGTGTCAGAGGGTGGTAACCTGACAACGTCAGAGGGTGGCAACCTGACATGTCAGAAGTAATGTGTAACTTGTTTGTAACTATATATAAAGTGGTATCTTGGAAGGGAAGTCTTTGTCCAGATAGGGAGCAGTGGGACCTCCCACTGACTGAGCCGAGTCCATTGTTACAGGTACATATGTGTAATGGTTCGGTAGAGTATACTCACAACTCTTACTGTACTTTGCTTAACAATAAACCTGGTTGGGTGCATTCAATCCTTATTTGATTTGTAATCTTTGGAGGCTCTTTTGGGCTATGTCTAGACTACGGGGAAGATTCAAAAGAGGATATGCAAATTCTACTGGAATTTGCATATTTTCTTCCGATCTCACTTTCGAAAGCAGAGCTTTCGAAAGTGAAAGTAATCTAGATGTGGTTTTTTTGGCAATCCCTCCCTTTTTCGAAAAGCTGTATAAACCTCATTTTTTGAAGAAAAGCGGCTGTTCAGAAAAAGGGGGGTTGCCGGAAAAAAAAGTGTCGAAAGTGAGATCGGAAGAAGATATGCAAATTCCTGCTGAATTTGCATATCCTCTTTCGAATCTTCCTCGTAGTCTAGATGAGCCCTTGGAGTTTGCTGTGTTGACTAATTACTTAAGTCAACAAGACACACATAATTGAGCACCCATGTATGAATCCTTTTGGTTCTCATCATTGATGGAGCAGGACACCTGTCAGGACCCCACACCAGTAAATCATGACATACTACACCCACATCTCTCTCCCTTCTGAATGGGGTTTTTCAGACTACACTGCTCCCTGACTATAATGTGGACACCCCAGCAAAGTCCTAAGCAGCCCTGTTTTATTTTTCTCTTCGGAGATTGTAAACAGTGTAATTGCCACAGTTCAGCTACCACACAGCTTTTTCTAAGCAAGCATGTTTTTTCTGATAAAACCATTACTGAAAAAACATATTCAAAGGAAAACAACCTACATGTATGGTAACAGACTTACTTGAGATCACTTCAGCTCCAACAGGGGCTATGATTAGTCTTTCAAAACTCACACCATTTTTTTCCCCATATGGTCACAAGTTCATAGAATTTCAACTCAGAACAAATGTGTTCATGAATAAGGCAGTGTCTACACTTAAAATGCTACAGCTGCATAGCTGCAGCATGGCATCTGTACTGCTTCAGTTTAGACACTCACTACAATGATGGGAGAACTCCTCCTTTTGCTGAAGTTAATTCAGCTCCCCAAGAGGTGATAGCTAGGTCAACAACATAATTCATCTGTCAATCTAGCACTGTTTACCCTGGAGGTCAGTTTTTGGCAAAACTATTTCAATCCCATGGAGAGATTAAGCTATGCTGACATATATTTTCAGCATTATCAAGCACTAACAGCAAGTCTACCCTACAAAATCAAGTCAATTTAATTTTCACTGGCATACAACGGCCGTGGTAATTACGTCACTTATGCATGTTTACACTTTCTCCTCGTGTTGGTGATGCAATGGGAGTGCTTTCATCCTTTGTACTGTCAGTTTGGGGGAATTATGGGATAGCTTCTGAAAGGTAGTAACAGTTGACATAAGCAATGCAGTGCCCACGGTGACACAGAGGATGCGTCTACATTGCACCCTTAACTTGGAATAAGCAATTGCGTAGCTTATTTCAAGTTAATTTCAAAATAGCATATTTCATAATTTGGTGCTGTATACATACATGGTTTGAAATAAACCACTATTCTGAAATGTCCCTTAATCCTCGTTGGAATAGCGAGCCAGCCTGGGGTTTGCTCAAAAAAAGCAGAATAGCTATTTTGGGATACCAGAAGTTTTCAATCCTCTCTTCCCCAGAAATGTTTTTGCTATGTTGTGCAGCATGGTTTTTGAAGATCAAAGTACTTCCCAGAGATTGCATTGATCCTGACTTCTTCCTAAAGAATTTTCATATAGTCCCACAGTGGTGTATAAATATATGCATGTTAATACTGTAAACAAGGTCTGAATGAATGCTTCCATTATAGTTAGCTGGAAAGGGAGAGAAACCCTGGGTGTGTCTATGTAAATACAGTTTGCCCCTGCTTTGCTTTGATCTGTTAGATATTCAGCTGATGGAATAGTGTTTTGCTCATTGTAATCAACTTCACTGGTGTTGGATCACAAATTGTAGTACTAATTGCAATGTCTATAATTATTATGGGAATACAAAAGAACTTCTGTACTTAACCTGACACAAAGGAGGGAAACACTCTCAGTTTAAAGAAATTTTGGGCATGTGCATGTAAATACTGTTCACTCCTGTTTGCTTAGGTCTGCTAGATATTCAGTTTAGGGTTATGGACCTTCAGGAAGCAGTAGTGTTTTGCTCATTGTAGTCAATTTGGCTGTTGTAGGGTCAAAAATTGTGTTAACACTAAATGTAGGAGTTGTGAAATATGATCACCAATGCTTGGAATTATTGTGGGAATGCAGAAAAGTCAGACTATATTTAACCCAGTTCAAAGGAGAGAAACTTGCATGGATGGAGGCTTCACTGCCAGAGCCCTGTGAGGTTAAGCTGGGGATGGCAGAACTCTGAGGCCACAAAATGTGTAGCTGGAGTTGGCTTACCTTAAGCTGAACCGTGGCGGCATTCCCATAGTTGGAGGCCAACAGGAGTAAACGCTCCCATCAGCTTCCCTTACTCCTCACAAAAGGAGTACTAGATGCCAGTGGAGGCTGACCTCAGTGTTCGATTTATGGGTCTGTACTAGACCCACTAAACAGAACTCCAGAAGATTGACCTCCTGAGCATTGATCTCGCACTAAGTATAAATGTGCTCCCAGTTAGCAGGCTGCATGTCCTCCAGGTGTGAGCTATCAGACTGGTTCAATCTGTTTCTCCCCACTGTTTCAATGATAGAACTAAAAATAGCCTCCATAAGCAGTCTCTTTTATTATTTAAATTTACTCCAGTGGGTGCTGAAATTTCTTGTGGCTGGACGATCCGTTGGGCCAAGAGTTGAAATCACTGAGAGCTGAAATCACTAGAGCCAAATCAATCCATCAGAAGTCAGCAGAAGTGAATGGTGTGAATGGTGACTGAGAACCAACAGGTCGGTGGTGGAGAGATGTGATGAATGGCCATCAGAGTGGTGGCAGCATGATGAGCAGCCAGCGGGGCAGCGATGGAGAGGTATAATGTGCATCCAGCACGGCGGCTGTAGAGAGCAGTGAACAGGAGAATGGCAAGTGACCAGCAAAACGAGTACGATGCCTCTATACCCACCTCCTCAGGATGGGAGATGATCTCTGCAGATGCTCCTCTGAACACTGAGCCTGCCCTGACAAAGGGCAGCAACTGTGAGTGGGGTGCGGAGAATGGTTGGGCATGTGAAGGGGACATTTACATTGCTGGACTTAAAAACCTGAGAGAAAAAGGACATTGCCCAGCCTGGCTGGGGTGGGACTTCTATTCATGGTTTTGCTTATGAACTCTATGGTGTTCTCCCAAATTAATGCTAAGTTGCTTCTCTCCCTTTTAATAAAAAGTTTCTTTTCTGCACTCAGACTCTGTGCTTGTGAGTGGGGAAGCATTGCCTCTCAGAGCTGCCCAGGGGTGGTGTGTGAATTTCCCAGCTTAGTGGGTGAGGGCTCAAGCCAGTTCAGTTTTGGATGGATGGAGAGGAACCCATAGATATTGAGCCTGGCCCTGGCTACTGATGGCTCTACCTGACAGAAGGGTTACGATACAATGGACTCCTGAAATATTTAAACTTAAGGTTTCTCCAGGATATTAAAGAATATTGTCATAACTGTCACAATGACCTGTAGAAATCTTTATTTTTAAAAAGTAGATATAATTCTGACATTATTAAACTATACTGAAACTTTGCAATTAAATAATTTACAGTTATTATTGTAACTGTAGCCCAGAAGCCCCGAGTTGTAACCTCCATTATCGATGATGCTGTACAAAAAATAAAATAACATAGCTCCAGGGCCTAAGGTTTTATAATCAAAATAATAAATATGAATTTAGGTAATAATGTCCATTCTAGAGCACAGGTTTCTATTGTTTGGGTTTTTTTTAATATGACCATCTTTTCTGGTCAGTCTGAATTGAAACAAAAGGGATTGATTGCCAGATTTCAAAACCGTGCAAGAGATTTTTGTATCTCTCCCAGATGTGGCGATGAAAGGAATAGAAACAGTTTATTGTACAGACACATATCAGAAACAATTTATTTTAACACATGCAAGCTTTGTCCTTCACCATGCATTAACACTTGACAAATAATTTCGTTAGACCATCCTTCTAATGTATATTTCAGTTAGTGAGTGTCATACACTGAAAGTTCTCCTCCAAAGGGTTTACTACAAATTTGGCTCAGCAAAACGGTAAAAATCTTCTAACAATTGCAAATGAGAAGAGTTTTTCTCTTCATTGCAGCAATTATTGCTGACACTTCAGGGTCTGATTATGAACACTTTCCCTCACAAAGATTAACTAGCATTGTACATTCATTTGTCCGGTGGCAGTAGTTCCAAATATAAGCATGTATCACAGTGCTGATCCTAGTAATTATCATCCACACAAAATCTATGTAGTTTGTTGCAGAAAATGCAGAATCTCATTTGTCCAAAGATGCATTAACAAGTCAATAAAACATCTGGTGACTCTGGCTCAGTATCCCTATGCCTGTTATGTATAAATCTAAGCTGCATCCAGTAAGCCAGAAGCCTGTTTTGCACTGCAAATTTTCTCAATGGATGACTATTATATTCCTTAGCCAGGTATTTTGGTAACTGAAATATAGAGTTTCATGCTGTGCAATAGATTTCAAACACACACTTCCTTTGGTAGCATACAGTCTGGTGTTAAAACTATGGGACCACTAGCTTGCCTCAGTCTTCTTATAGATACTTCTATTACACAATTGGTACTTCTTTATTCAATATTGTTTCTACATTTCTGAAGAAGCATACATTTGCAAAGTTAAGAGAGTATAAGTTTTCAGTATTGTCAACCCTATGTCTATACTGCCCCTGTTTTGTGCAAACAATATGCAAATGAGGCAAAGTGTGAAATATCGCTGTGCCTCATTTGCATAATTAATGAGGCTCCATTTTTTGCACAATACCCCCCTCTTGTGCAAGTGCCACTCTTCCACATTTTTTACAGGAAGAATGGCTCTTGCGCAAGAGGGGGGTTTTGCGCAGAAAGGAGCCGTGTAGATGGCTCCTTTTTGCTCAAAAGTCTCTTGTGCAAAAGTGGAGTCTTGTTAATTATGCAAATGAGGCATGGCGATATTTCACGCTTTGCCTCATTTGCATATTTTTTGCACAAAACGGGGGCAGTGTAGACATAGCATGTTCAGAAGATTGAGTTAGACCCAAAAATACTGAGATTGGCTTGAAAAATCATGATTTTTTAAAATAAAATTAATTTTAGATCTTTTTAAAATTAGTCTTCTGCCTTCTGAACCTTTAGGGAATATTCACAGTTCTTAGCAACCTTGGAGGCTAGTAACTAACCATTTTTTAAAAAGTAAAGATGAGATACTCATTGATTCCAATAGCTGTGGCTTTAAGAAAAAAATACCAGCTATGTGAGAGAACCTTGTGATAAAGTCATGATAGCAGGCAATACTGGGCTCTTAAAGTCCTTCTCCTAGTGTAACCAATTATATATCAAGTACACTGCCAGTTCTTTCTGTCCCACTGAAGAGATATTCCATAATATTTTATAATAAAAAACCCTCACTTAAAGTAATGTTAATTCTGACTCAGATTTTGCATGAATAAAAGTTATGCTTCTCGTGTAATATGGGTACAAAACACACTGAAGCAAGGCAAGAATCATATATGTCTATGGAAAATACAACATATATCTATGATAAGCATGCATAGTTACAATTGCTCTGTGGCAAAGATATAAGCAATTGAAAACTGGAGATTATAGTGGCAAGTGCTCTCCAAACTCAGCTATAGGTACAACTATGTGCAAAAGTAGTGGAGGTTTTTGTTCTTTCCATTTTTACATTTTTTAACAGTACGCCTGAATGTTTTTACATGGGAGAGCAATGTGCACCCACAATGTCTGCACTATACAGTTGGACTCAACCTAGGTAACAGGAGGATGTTGAGATCAGAGCGCTGGGATCTTAACAGTTTGAAGAAGGATGGAAAGCAAGCTGGACTGCAGAATGGAATTGCCTCATGGTTCTGCATGAGCAGCCCTAGTTATAACACCTTCATAGGTACTCTGGCATACACAAGACACTGAGATGGTGTGGGGGGAAGTTTTGTATTTCACAGAGCTGAGAGCCACTCCAGCATGATAAATTTTCAGTGGCCGTGAGACTGTGATATTATTAAATAGAGCAGTTGCATTTCCAAAGCATTCATGAGAACTCCACTTTGGCAAACAAAGTAACATCATTCATTGTCTCCCTAAAACAGACCTGAAAGATGGGCGTATCTTGTATAGCATAATGAACCCATGAGTTCAAAGGATTGCATGGGAACTTTGACAGGGATGCTGAGATGCTAGTTACCCCAGCCAAGATGGCCGCTGGAAACAACTAAGACTGAACTCGGTGGGAGAAGAGGGAGTGGGGGGAAGGAACTGGGCTCAGACTGAAAGGAGATCTAATCTGTTAAGATTATTAGAACAACTGCTAAGATAAGGTATTACATGTAATTAATTTCTTTAGTGCATTAAACTTAGCTTGCATGTTCTGTTTTATTCTGCTTTGTAGCCTTCTTTGTTCTGTGTGCTATCTCTTGTGACCAATTCAGTCTTACCTTTTATACTTAATACAATCACTTTAATTTATTAAATGTAAATAATTGTTACCTGGGGAGGGGCAAGGAATTTGTGCATGTGTCTCTTTACACTGAGAAAATGGGCAAATTTCATGTGGTTATACGGTGCAGATCTCTATACAGCATAAGATGGATTCATGTGGGGTTCAGCTCCCAGAAGGGTTGTGTACTTGAGCACTAGAGAAAGGTCTCATACAGTGCTGCTTACAGCGTGTGTCTGCAGCTTGGGGAGGACCCTGTCAATGTCCATCTTCTATGCTGGAGAGTTGGATCTTTTCCTTCTATGGGTCTCTTCATCAGCTGTCCTGCATCTTGGCAGTTTCCTCCACCTCTAGCCCATCCTCCCAACAGCACTTCTCAGCCCTCCACTGACAACTCTGTTACTATTCTGCTTCTGGTCTCTTGCTGCTCTTTCCTGTGGGCAACTCTCTAATACTCCCTGTGTCTCCCCTTCTTCAATCTATCTGTCTTGACTTTCTCTTTTCTTTCTCAGACAGTTTTCACTAGCCACTTTCTGATTGTCTCAGGCACTTTTCACATGCTTTCTTTTTAGGGTGTGGCTACCGTAATTTCCAGTTCATGTATACATACCTGCTTTGGTGCTGAATGAGCTAGTGCACTAAAAATAGAAATGTGGTGGCTATAGTGGTGTTGGGAGCTAGCTACCTCAGGGTACATCTACACAGCAGGGGTAAACTCAAAATAAGCTATGCAACTTGAGCTATGCTAATTGCATAGTTTAAGTCGAAATAGCTTATTTTGAATTTGGGCACATCTACGCAGCACTTATTTTGAAATAGAGCACTCTTCTTCTGACTTCCCTTACTCCTTGTAAAATCAGGGTTTTGGGAGTCAGAATAAGAAGTTTTCCGGCTGGACATTATTTCGACATTATATCGAAATAACTGCTTGTGTGTAGACATGCACTTTGTTATTTTGAAATAACATCAGGTATTCCGAAATAACGATACTGTATAGACGTAGCCGTAGTGTGTACCTAGGATCTCCAGTATAGATGTACACTGTCTCTCTCTCAGGCAGCTCTCACCTGCCCTTCCTGATTCTTATTATCTGTTCTCAGACTTTCCCTGTTCATATGGCCCATGCAACAACCTTCTCCAACCTTCTCTTAAGAGAACATAATTCCACTGCCTGGGGAAAGTCTTCCCAGTAAAATGTGATGTAAACCTTTTCATTCTGAAAAGTTGCTGGCTTCATTTCAGGCTCCGATATTTCAAATCTTTGGAAAATAGGTACAAGTAGGTGGAGAATGTTGTATGTGCTGCTTGGTTTTCAGCCAATGCAGTGGTATTTTAATGTGAGTTTCAACTAGATGAACACATTGAAATTAACTTTTGATGTCTTATTCTTTGATATCTGGCATTTTTCATAGGCAGACTATAATAAAGAAGTCAGTTATTGCTATTAGACAGATTTTAGAGAATTCCTTTTTGATGCATATCTCTACTTGGATTATTAAATTTAAATCACTGCTGCTATCAGTTTGAATACTAATGATATATTCTGCCAGATGGAAATCTTTAATAAATTCCAACTTTTCTCTTACAGTCAGCTGTAAATCTTAAATAAGTGACTCTCTGGGTGAACTGTGTTGATGTCAGCTTTAATGCCTTATGTCCACACTGATTTCAATGTCATCAGGACCTGGAAGGCAGAGAACTCTTAGTTAAATGTCATTTTCTTTCTCCATTATAGCAGCACAGCATAGATACTCCTTGCTTTGTTTGCTTCTTTCTGTAGAATATCTGTGCTCTTTTGTTTCACATGTGGATTCTTTCTGAGCCATTTAAGCACTTTTTGTGACGTGCATGCTCTACTCACTTAAATGAAACTGTCTCCTTCATTGAATCTTTCTAATAGTGTAAAATGTTATTTCGTTGAGTCTTTGTTCTCTGTTTTGACAAAACACATGCCTTAGGCGCTTTTCTTATTCTAGAAATATTTCCTTCAGCTACATCCGCTACACTCCATTTCAGACTTGGAAATCTCTATAGATGAGCAACAGTGGCTAAAATCTATTTTACTGTGAGGGATGCATCATTATGCAAGCTAACCTTCCCTATGCTGTTTTGTATCCAGTTATGAATAGCTCCTCAGACCAGCACTCAGGAAATGTATGGGGGTTGGGGAAAGAAGCTGGAAATCCTAGTCACCTGGGGGAAATAAACACTGGGTAAAACAAAAGAAAATGAAATCAAAAAGTGTTCAAACTTTCTATGCCTTAGAGAGTGGAGAAAAAAGAGAAAACCAAAATACTTATGTGAGTCGATAAGTATTCCCAATGGAAATCATCGAAGTCCTACAGGTAGAACAAATTTTTCAGTTATTGAGTTATTTTCTCACCAGTCTGTTTCACTTATTGATTTCTTTTGCCATTAATCCTAAAAACCATTCAGATAAATGTGCTTGCTCTGTTGCTAGAGTGTTTGCACCAAGTTCTCTAAGGAGTTCTATTAACATCATTAACTCAAGTGCCGATTATAAGAGAATAATTAATAATACAATAGCACCAAGCACAGATTTTGTGAAGCTGTGTGGGATAGTACTTTATTAATCATTTTTCTGCTTTTGTTCTCTGCTTTGTTCAAAGTTGGGAAAAAATGCCCATCGAAACATTCTTATTAAAGAACAAAAGACATCAATTATAAAAAGGCAGCAACAAAACATTTCAAACTGTTTTTAAAGAAATTTTCTGACATAGTAATGGTAATTAGTGTATTTCAGTTTCAACAACTGTAATTGAACTTGACCTTTAAGTTAATTATATCTTGACATTTATGATTTTAAACTAGCTTTCCCTGTGGTGATGGTATGATATATACAGATGCTAGTAAATCATTTCTGTAGCCGAGCAAGCAGATTTCAGATGTACCAACACCACAAGATGAGCTAGCTTTGCTGATGGATGTTGTAATGGAAATTTGGTATAGACATATGTGGAAAAAATCCTTGGTGGAATTTTGAAAGTTTGATGAAACACCAATTTGCAGTACAAATGCTGCTGTAGCATGGGTGCCTTATGATTTATATATTATAATAGGTTAGCATGGCACATTAAAATAAAACAGGATCCTTTACTTGAATTTGCAGAGATGACGAAAAAAGAAGAAGAAAAAAAAGAAAAAGGCAGTTGATCATAAGAGATAAGAGTGGAAGACATATAGATGATATGTTGAGGTATTTCCGTTAATGGGGGGAAAGCATTATTTCCAGATTATTTTTAAGGATCAGACACACAAATGGGATCAAATGG
Source organism: Pelochelys cantorii (assembly GCA_032595735.1). Lineage (NCBI taxonomy): Eukaryota > Metazoa > Chordata > Testudines > Trionychidae > Pelochelys > Pelochelys cantorii. The sequence goes on from CM064331.1 coordinate 35,998,972, forward strand.
AGAATAGTGATGGAAGGCTGACAAAAAGAGTTTTTAGGAGCAGAGGGAAGTTTTTCTGAGACTGTCCAAAAGCATGGTTTGATGTGCCATCTGAAAATATAATGTAGGTTGTAAATGAAGCTACCTGACATTTTTAAAATGAATCAATATGAAATAATCAAGACCACACCTAGATACCATAGCAGTTCTGTGGAAATAATGCTTTAGAAATATTAGCGAGAGAGAGAGAGAGAGAGGTTATGAAATCTAGACAATTATGCCATGCTGTACATAGGTATCCTTAAATTTTCCTGATCCCAGTGAGCAAATGGTTTCTGTGACATCACTGAGGAACCTCTAGTGTCAGTGAACAGTGTGAAAAAGTTATTGTTTGGTGCAGTTTCAAATACACATGTAATGCTGTCTATATAGAAAATTCGTAACACTGAGCCTGTTTTGTTCTATTGTATCATAAAATTGCCTGGAGTGTCTCAGGAGTGTGAGTACCAGCCTCAGGACAGACTGTTATAAATCTAGGGACAAACCCAAAGTTGGTTGTGAATTTTATACTTAGATTCCATCAACTCCTCGTCAGGTGTGAACTCCTGAAGCACTATAATAGCCTTAATGTGGAGTCACACAGTCCCCTGGGGTACTCTGTCTTGCCACCCAGTCAAGCTTGCCTTTCTGATGGATCGTCTCTTAAACCAACAATTATTACAATATTCAGACTACTCTTAGTCCCAAAGGACAAGTCACTTATCCCAGATCAATTGCATTTTAGATCCTATTTCAAATGCAACGCTTACAGCCAATCCTGTAATAAATTAACTTAAGACTTATTAACTAAGAAAAAGAGAGAGGAGAGTTATTTATAAAGTTAAAGCAGGTAAACATACACATGTAAATGAGAGATGGTGTTTGGTTCCAAAAGGTAATAGAAATCATTGCAATATGGAGGCTCTATATGTCCTCTAGTGCTAATCAGGCCAAGCCCTGGGGAAATCGTTGCTTATACTTAGAAATCTTGCCCTTTCCAAAATCTAAGCATCATTGAGATCATAGGGCAACACTGTCAGAGATTTTTATTCCCATACTCCAAGAGTTGAAGGTATGGGGTGATTTCATGTGAAGGTTTCCTCTTCATGGGTGTGGAGGGGAGGAATGTAATTAAGAAAGACCTAGTCTACACTGCAGAGTTAGGTTGACATAAGGCAGCTTTCTCAGCTCTAACTCTGTAAGGGTTGTTCATGCCCATGTAGGTCACCCACTACACCAACCAAATAACTTCATCTCTGTGAGAGGTGTAGTGTTTAGAGGGGAGCTGAGAGCCTGCACGGGCCCCTAGGCAATGTTGGAGGAGGTGGCTCTGAGCTCCTGGAAGGAGGAGGGCCTCAAATGGAAGAGGCAGGACTGCACAGAGTGAAGTTCTTCTCCTTCCAGCCCTCAGAGCTGAACAGGATCACTGGCCAATATTGGAAGCCCTGGGCCCCACTGAATTGCCAGGGCAACTACTCTCTCTGACCACCTTGCCCCCAATAAACAGGCCTGAGGGGTTAGGTCAATGTAGTTAGGGTGACTTACAATACTTGTTGCCAGCCAGTCCCATGTGCAGCTCACAGTTGGAGCCCCATTTCTCTGGAGCAGATAGACCAATCTATCAAGGCAGCAGGGGTGGGGGGGCTCCACCTGTCAATGGCCCACAATGCTCCACACAGTTAAGCGGTGGAAGTGCTCCTGGTGAGGGGACGCACCACCAACAGAGTGGGCATAGTTTGGACATGAACCACCTCAGTAATTACTGTGGTGGCTGTGTGTTGACCTAATGTAGGGTGAGTTAATTTTGCCCTATGTCTCTGGGTATGTCTACACTACAGCGCTATTTCGAATTAACTTATTTCGAATTAGTTAATTTCAAATAAACTAATTTGAAATAATGCATCTAGACATAAAAACTAAATCGAAATAGCATTTTTCTAATTCGAAATAGCGCATCCACATTGAGTGGACCATGAATCAAAGGTAAGGCTGGCTGGAACCAGTGCCGGCAGGGCATCAGGGTCGGACTTAGTGTGTGGGGCTGCTGCCTCAGGCTATCTGAGGTCTGTGCTTAAAGGGACCCAACCCCCCATCCCGGAGAAACAGTTCTCAGGTTTCTCTGCTTGCTGGTCTACCTTGTTCAGGGACAGCAAAGCATTTGTGTCTCAGAGTGCTCTGTTTGTCCTCACTCGGGACACCACAGCACTCTGCAACGTGGAACCAGACCTGTTCCTGGGCACGCCGGTGCATCTCGTGGGGTCATTGCCATCAGCCCAGCTGCACCTGCTCCTGGGTGTGCCTGTGGCCTTTCCTGGCCCTGGTGGCCGCTATGCGGCTGTAAGACGGCCGCGTTCTTCTGCCTAGTGAGGAGATCATGGACGTTGGGGGCCTCCCCCAAACCTCAATGAGGTCCATGATCTCTGCACTAGTCCACGAGGGCGCGCACTGTCTATGGCCCGTGGCTGGCCCCTGGGTGCTGGGGGACTGGGCGGGGGACGGCAGGCTGCCACTGGATGGCATTGTGCGGCCACTGGGTGAGGAGCTGCGGCTGCTGGCAGGCCTGGCTCTCACACGTGCCCAGTGGCCAGACTCTACCCCTTTAAGGGTCCTGGGACTGGGGGAGAGGAGAAGAGTTTTCCTGGTTATGCCCAGAGTGGCCACCAGGGGAAACTGGGAAGGGCTGGAGGCCCTCTAATTCAAAATAAGTGTCTACCCAGCACTTATTTCGAATTAGCTATTTTGAATTTGGTGTTATTCCTCGTAGAATGAGGTTTACCAAATTCAAAATAAGTGCTCCACTATTTCGAATTTATTTCAAAATAGCGGTTTGGCTGTGTAGACGCTATTGAAGTTAATTCGAAATAACAGCTGTAGACATACCCTCTGTTCTTTGATATCTCACAATTTGGTTTCATTGGACCTTCTTGTGGGCAGAACCTAACACCTTTTGTAGGAAGCCAGGTTTATTTCCTTTTCTATGCATTACACAAACTGAGCAAACACTGAATATGACCATAACATGGGGTACAGATGTTATAAATGAGATTACTATTTGCTGCATGCTAAGCACATTCAAACGTATCTATTTTAACAATGTTAACACCAACGTGAGCCAGCCAGAGTTCCAGATATGAACTGCTCAGTGTTCATTTGGTCTGCAAGCAACACACATATCTGTTTCTTTATTATCATATTGGTATTGACGATGTCCGTAACAAACACAGTGTACAACTTGTTAAAGAGCTCACAGAGCTGCCATCATTTTGTCATCATTGTCACACTATTCTTCTAAGATTATTCACTAATTAAATCTGGGGCCAGGACTACATTTAAAACCCTTGTTCAGTGGAGCTACCCCACTTTAGCACTTAAGTGAAGGCATTCCCTGTCGCTCATGGGAGTGGATTTTTCACATCACTGAGCGACATGGTTATATTGATGTAGATCTGTTCTGTTGTCCTGGCCTGTTTTTGAGTGAGATCAGAATAAAGCAAATAACATGTCCACAGCATTTACTGGCCATTTACTAAATATTTGCATTTTAGTTAAGTGCAGTATTGAGTTAACTTATATTTAACCCTGGACTTTTTTTTTTAAAAACAGTGTACAATATAGGTATATACCTGTGAAAAACAAATCCTGACGTGTTGTTTTGCTTTTGAATGCTAACAATTTCACAGTGATCTTTCCTAAGCCATTTGCTTACACTGTGCAATTATACATACTATTTGGATAAATTGTGATTAATTTTCTTCGTTGTTTTTGCACAGAATTTTTGGACACATTTATATGGAGGGTCACCTGTGATGTGGAAAAGGTCATTACAAAGCTCTGCACACTGAATAGCCTTGCCCAGATTAGAGTATCTGCACCCCAGTTGCCTGACCTATTCATTGATTGTGTTTTCTAATTGGGTCGTCATTGCTGTACAACCAACAGTGCAATACTGCTAACTGCTTGTTTAGCCAGAACATGAAAATCAATCTGCCAGCAACTGAAAGGGCATAGCAAACACCATCCCTGCAGAGCATTATGTATCTGGTCTTGGCATTCAACAGATGCATTCTTTGAGCTACTGCAGCTAAAAGTTGTCAATGTATTTCAGAAAACTAATGACCTACAGTTACTGATGCAAGGGAAATACTTCAATCCACAGTATCACATATGATAGTTGGAAGACAAGATGCAGAACATATGGACATGAGATATAGGTGACTAAATAATTCCAGTTATACACTGGTTTTTGTGTTGCTGTGAATAAACATGCTACATGTTCTGACATACTTTACCTTAATAACTAGAGTTAAATGATTCCCACAATTGATTGACTTAAAAAAAGAAAGAAAATGGGTGACACTGTACCATGAACATAGAAACAATGCTTCATTCTATTCTTGAACAAAGTTTTCCTCTAGCTATGCTGTTCTTGGCATTTTAGAAAAATAAAACAACTGATCTCATGACAACTGCATGAAAAGCAAGAATGCTTTTATCAAAGGGAAAATGAAAAAAATGAGCTTGTGACTTTTCTATACATAAGTTTGTCAGATCCAAATAAAATGACACAAATATGCACTCAGATTACTTGATTATAGAAATGACTTAGAAGTTAGCCTAGAAGTGGTACTAAGCCATCCTGTCCCCATGACTTTACTTACTGACTGCCATGCTGATAGTTCTCTTACAATTTCCACCAAGCTCAAGATTGAAAGATATTTGCTCTTTGACTCTCTGCTTTGTTCTATGGTAAGTAACCCCCAGAGTTTTACTTTAATTGTGTAAAATTCAGCTTTTCTTTCATGTTTGTGTTTCTCTTTTCTGATCTGAAACATGAATTATATTGGACATATTTTAGTCAGCTACAGCAGTAAAACCACAGGAATCTCTGTATTAGCTTTAGTGGGAGTATCATATTAAGAACCTGAAATAAAATATAAATGTATTCACAGTTAAAGGTGATTTGGTAAGTGCACATGGAAGAATTAAGCATAAATTTAATGCCCTATATCTCTCTTTCTAGGCCTGATCCAAAAACCTGCTTTAGTCAACAAGATTTCAGTGTCCTTTGTATCAGGTTCAAAATCCATTTTCTTAAAAAAAAAAAAAAAAAGCCATCTAGCAAGCATACTACTGTACAGGATGAACATTTAGTATATATAGCACTATAGATGTACTCAGTATGCTGAACACAAATAGGTAGATCAGGTTCTTATCCTACAGATCTCATCTAATTAATTTTAAGAAGTGACCACTGATCTTGGGTGTCCATCTTGACACACCTTAAAAGGACATGTTTTGTAGAAGGTGAGTGCTCATCACTTTCTGAAAATCAGTTCCTTCAAGTTGTCTCATGTTGGGCACCCTAAATTTAAAGCAATAAAAATTGCCAGACACTTTTTAACATGTATGCCAGAATTCATGTAAGATATTTTCACCTATTTGATACAAAGCATCCCTTTAAGAGATGCATTATATCAGAAATTCCCTGAAGTGGGGTGCGTGCTCCACACAGGCTTAGAAAGGGTTAACTATACCCTGTCTTGGAAAGAGAAGGGAACTTAAGCCATCTGAGGATACGTCTACACAAAGGAAGACTGAAGCTGCTGCTGTCTATCTTCCAGGGTTCGAATTAGCGGTCTAGTTAAGACCGCTAATTCGAAGTGAGAGGGTCACTCTGGTTGATGCTGATAACCCTGCTTTCATGAGGAGTAAGGGAAGTTGAAGAGTGTTCTTCCTTTGACTTCCTGCAGTGTAGACAGTGACAAAAGCCAAGTTAAGCTACTTTGACTTTAGCTATGCAATTAACATAGCTGAAGTTGCATATCTTAATTTGACTTTGTCCCATAGTGTAGACATACCCTGAGTGGCCCAGAGAGGCTGCATAAACACATTCAGTCAAGAAGAGGGTAAAAGGAGCAGCCAATCAGAGCCAAGTGGTTCACACTAGGAGAACTATAAGCACCTTGGACAGAGTAGCTGCTAGAAGAGACCAGAGGAGAAATGGGGCGCTTCTGGCTGTCTATGGGGCTGAGAAGCTGAGTGGCCTGAGATGGGGGGAGGGATAGCTCAGTGGTTTGAGCATTGGCTTGCTAAATCCAGTGTTGTGAGTTCAATCCTTGAGAAGGCCATTTAGGGATCTGGGGCAAAAATCTGTCAGGGAAGGTATTTGGTCCTGCTGTGAAGGCAGGGGACTGGACTCAATGACCTTTCAAGGTCCCTTCCAGTTCTAGGAGATAGGCATCTCCATTCATTTTATGATGGTGGGGATCATATTGGGGTCATGGGGAAGTGGCCAGGGAAATATAGCAGAACTGATGGCAGTTAGAGACAAAGCAGGAAGCTGCTACTTGTAGGGTCACTGAGCTGGGACCAAGGCTAATGGAGGGGCTTGGGTTCCCCCACTCACCACTGGGGAAGTAGCTGTACAATAGGACTATGATATATATATATAAGAGGGAAATGTGGAGGACAAACTAGTCAGAGGGATGACTTGGGAAGGACACAGAGAGAATGATGGCATGGAAACTTGCCATCCAAAAAGCTGAGAGAGCATCTATAGGTAGACTCAGAGACAGGATGATGGCATGGAGACTTCAGACAAGGGTGTCAGCCTTGAGCTAATCCTCAGAGTGACTAGAAGGAGGTGCCAGTCTGGCAGTGAGAGGTACATCCCTTAACATCCTAAAAACCTTGTAAACTATATGTCAAATGCTGTGCTTTCCAGTTCTTCACGTAAAACCAGAGTGAAGCAGACTTCATGGTTTGAGGAAAGAATCATCTCCCCTAGTGATTGTGACTTGCTATAGACCATGTCCACAGTATCTGGAATACAGAAATAGCAGTGCTTTAATCAGGGGATATAGTGGGGCTAAGTCTGTGAACCCATAGAGTCATCAGAAAGGAAAGAACTATAGTCCAGTGATATCCTGTACAGCAACTCTATAGCCCACCACCCTTCACAGGCAAACCATGGGTGAAATCCTTGCTCCACTGAGGTCAATGGAAAAACTCACTACTTGTATATAGGCCTTCCATGCCTACAAGTGTGGTGGGTGGGGGGGAGGGTACCATGTTGTTCTCTAGTTATCTGGGAATCTCACAGTCACCTCAGAGAGAGGGCAGCTCCATATTTGATGTGGCATGGGGGAGTGGGGAGAGGAGGAATGTGCAAACCCCTATTCTTAAGATATCCTCCCAGCATAGTGTGTGCTCCTCAGGCCCATTTGGCCCTGCCAAGTTTCCCAGGCATTAAGGAGTTTCCCTAGGTCCAGAAGCTATTTGCCTGAACTCCTAATAGCCAGACTCCTTTTGAAATAAAACAGGATATTACTACTTCAGCTATGAGAGTATTAGAGTAATACCAATTTGTCATTTTACCTTTATTTGATGATTTATTTATTAGAAAAATTTAATTTTAAGACCCATACTATTTTCTGAGATGTTACCATTTTAAATACGTATATACCTCCTGCCGATAAGCCTTTGAACATATACACAGAATAGTTCTCTTATGTCCTGATCTTTAATATCACAGCGGAAAGAAAACATTTTTAATTTATCAAAAGACTTCTTTCATTTTTTGACTGCATTTTGTTTTTCTTTATAAATAATTTTTAAGTACAGTTTTAAAAGTATAAACAAATCCTCCGTGACATTCTTTATGATCTACAGTACTTAATCTTTAAGATCAAAAGTTTTTCTGGATTTCTTTCTATGAACAATGAAAACTCTTAATCCACATAGTAAGGAAACACAAAACTCATATTAAAGTTATTTTCTCTTCTATTGTTTCCAGTCTTCAATTAATCCAAAAGCTATTTACCTTATAGTATGGGCCTGATCCAACATCCGTTGTACTTCATAGGAGTCTTTGGGACTCCAGAGGCAACTAAATCATATATCAGGCATAGTCAAACGTATTGACTCTCTGAGTTGTGTACAACAATCTTTAGAAGTTCAAGAGCCAAGGAGTGCCTGCTGAAGCTTCACACTTCAGTCCTGTGGTGGGGTAGGAAATTCTGCCCTCCTCCTGCTAAAGTTTTAAGCCCCAGAACTCACACCCCAGGGCACTGGAATTCTGAATCCTTCCTCTCTGCTAGGTGGAAGCCAGAGGCAACATGAGGGGAGGGGAGTTTGTAGGTCACATATCCCCCCCAGATTTTTGTCAGGATTGGCTCTCTATTTGGTCATATGGTGCCACTAGACCTCCTCCCTCCACAGCAGTTGCTGGAGCTGGCAAGCTGGGAGCTATGGCTGTGGGGAGAGGCAATGGCAAACAGCTAGGTGCTGCAGGGAGAGGCACTGAGAATAAGAGGAGGGGTATTCCTGGGGAGGGTGAACCTATAAATTGTACTCCCCCATCAGCAGGCATCAGTTGCTTCTGACATAAGCCTCTACTCACAACTCCACCGCAGCACAGAGGCCCCAAGCTCTCCCCTCCCAGCAGTCTGGTAGACCAAGAAGTGGGGTGCAGAGGGCACCACAAGCCATACTTTAACTGTAAAAGAGCCACATGTGGCTCCCGAGTCATGTTTTGGCCACCTCTGTCATATATGGTCACTATAACCATACCATATATTAAGAATATATTTTAAATAGAATGATAATTCAGTTTTTCTTCTATAATGAAATGTAATAAGCAGTTTCTTGACCTTCAACATAGGTAGGGCTGGCAGTTATTATGTTAACAAGAATTTGGCTTTATTCTGTTATTTTGTGCATTGAAAACTGGCTATTGGTTAAAGTAAAGAAATGGCTTACTTTCAGTTTATCTTTATTTTGTAAGTTATGCTGATGTCGCACAAGGTTATTTTGTCCGTATTGTTTTTCAGATTTTTGTGAATACAGCCAGTGGCAAAAACACTGAGCTGCTGCAGATAGCTCTATTTCCTAGCCTCCCTGCAGATTATTCCTATTTTCAAAGTGAAAAATTGCTATTTTCGTGAAAAGGGGTGAGTGAAAAGAAAAGGGAAACACCAAGGGCACGTATGCACTGCAGCATTATTTCGAAATAACCATGTGAGCATCTACACAGCAAGCCCATGATTTCAAAATAATTTCAAAATAACAGTCTTCTTATTCCGGAATAATAAACCCTCATTTTATGAGGAATAATGCCTATTTCAAAATAGCTATTTTGAAATAGGGTGTGCGTTAACAGCACAGCTGTGATTATTTTGAAATAAGTGGCCTCCAGGGCATCTCATAGCTGCCTTGGTGGCCACTCTGTCCACACTCATCAGAATTACATAGCTTCAGAGGGGCAGCCAAGTTAGTAACAGGAAAAACTTAAAAAACAACGAATAGTCTAGTAGCACCTTAAAGACTAACAAAACATGTAGATGATATCATGAGCTTTCTTGGGCATAACCCACTTCTTCAGATGACTGGAGTATTAGAAGTCCAGATCCAAGAATAAATAATGGAAGTGGGGGAGGGGGGAAAAAAAGGAGACAGTGAGTAGATTGTTCAAGTAGTTACAAGAGGCTGATAAGAACAATTAGCACCTCCATTGTTTGGTTGGTTGGTTAAGTCATTAGGATGCGGAAGGTAGCGTGAAAGCCAGCTGATGTCTTTCTTCATTCCATTCTCATAAGAATTAAACTTGTAAATGAAGTTACATTCCAACCCTTCCCTGTGTATTTGGCTTGTGGAACTGGCCTGAAACAACACGGTGACTTGGAGATCCATTAATAAGTGCTCAGGCAGGTTAAAGTGTTCTCCAACAGGTTTCTGTGTATTGCCTTTACAGATATCTGATTTGTGTCCATTAATTCTTTCCCATAGAGCAGGGCTACCTAACATGCAGCCTGTGGGCTGCATGTGGCCCACAGCCTGTTTGTTTGCAGCCTACAGTACAGTTTGGTTTACGTGGGGCTCAACACAGCCCGCGGGTGGGATCCTTTGAACATGGCCTCCACTACAGCAAGTCAATATAATGGTCTTCTGTTGATATGCGTTTTAGTAGTTAAATTCCTGGACTCTCATTGCTCATTAAAAGTGCTGTCGGGTAGATATCGGGAAAATATTGCATTGTATTAATATGTGCAGAACTGACTTAAATGGGGTCTGCATGTTCTGTAGTCTTGCCTTAGTTTCTGTATTCATTCCTGTCAGTGTGAAAGAAGCTATTTCCATATATATTTTCATGTATATGCAACCACACTTAAGTTGCGGCTCTCGGCATGTGCTGTAAGTATCATCGTAGTCCCCAGGGCTTCCAAAGTTGAGTAGTTTTTTTTTCCTCCCCCCCCCCCTTTCCTTTATTTATTCTAGGATCTGGACTTCTAATACTGCAGTCATTTGAAGAAGTGGGTTATGTCCACGAAAGCTCTTGATATCTGAACTTTATAGTCCCCCTTCCCCTACAGCCTTTAAAACTGCAGCCACAGGGGAAAGGGCTTGTGGCATGACGTGAGCCCCGCTAGCATCATGCTACACAGCAGCGCCCTGCTCTGCCTTCCCTGCTACCATGGCAGACCCCAGTGTTCCATCTGAACCCCCCACGGCTCCCAGCACAGCTGCAGCCAGCTCCCAAGCCCCTGGCTGGGGGCGAAAGAGGAGGGCCCCATCCTGATCTGGTGCAGAGATCCTGGAGCTCATTGAGGTCTGGGGAGAGAAGCCAAACCTCCAGGATCTCTGCTCCAGACACAAGAACATGGACATTTACGGCCAGATGGCTGACAGCCTGGTCCAGAAGGGACACATGCGCACCCAGGAGCGGTTGCACATGAAAGTCAAGGAGCTGAGGCAGGCCCACACCAAGGCCAGGGAGCAGAGCTCCCACTCAGGGGTGGCACCCCAGACCTGCCCCTATTACGAACAACTACACTACATCCTGAAAGGGGGGTCAGCCTCTTCTCCCCCTTGTTGTGGACTCTGGGCTGGAGTTGCCTGTTGTCAGCTTCCCAGAGGGCAGGGCTGTGCATGAGGAGGAGGAGAAGGAGGACGCTAGCACTGACACCATGCCCACCAGCCAGGAGGTCAGCCTGTCCCTGGAACCAGTACCCCCCCCTCGCAGGATGTCACCCAAGGCTTGGATAAGGCTGGGGAAGGCCCATCAAGTGAGTTCCATTACTTTCCCTAGACACAGACTGCGGGAGGTGGTAGGCAGTGAGTTGCCGTGCGCTTCTCACTCAGATTTCTTGGCCTGGGGATTGCAGAGCAGCCTATGCACATGGAGCGCCAGTCTGGAGCACATAGCTGTAATGAGGCTGCCACACAGGAAGCTTGTGCTCCTGCTGAGGGCTCCTGCATAGGCTTGCCTTACTCTCAACCCTATGGTAGGACACCTTCCCACTGCAAGTCACCACTAAGAAGGCTGGGGTCATGGACATACGCAACAGTGCCGCACACAGCACGTGGGCATGCCTGCACTCTCGGGGCAGCATCCGCTCCAAGTCAAGTGTGGCAAGGTGGAGGACACTGAACCCCTGCCAGGGGAACCTCTCCTTTTCCTATCTAACCCTCACTGTAGCACACCCTTCTGATTCCTTCTGCAGTCCAGTCACAGCTAGAGCCCTTCCCTTCTGCACTTAACCTTGCCAATCCAGCTTGTCACCCTCCTGGTTGTGAATTTCCAAAGCTCCCTCAATTCCTCCCATGCTTCTCTCTCTCTACCTAGCTTTTCCAAAGCTACTTACTGTCCATTCAGTTTGAAACTTCCTCCTTCTGACATTCTTAGTTTTATTCCTATGAATGCCTAAATACCAGCCACTCCATTTAAAGAATATTGATAATTATGCACAAAGGGCAGATTTTCTAAGATATTTAGGTGTCTAAAGATACAGACAGGCACACAGTGGGATTTTAAAAAATGTCGAAGCAGCTTAGGTGCCTTTGAAATTCTACTAGGTGGCCTATCTGCACCTTTAGGCGCCTAAAGACCTAAGAACATCTAGCCTGTAGCACCTGGTACACAGCTAATAAAATGACTCTTACTGGAGTCAAGAATTATTGGTTCAGTTTCATATCAAGATGTATAAAATATGCTTGGATTGTAACCAAGGAATCTTTCTCCCCAATCTACAGCTTTATAAGGTTGAATGGGTGCACTATTTGGAGCAAAGGAAGAGTTCACCTTCATATGAAACACCTTACACTGGCGAGTATAACAAAGCAAGCAGGATTGGATTTTAATAGATCACATGCATTGTAAATATCATGTTCCTTCTATATCTGCAGATGTAGGTTCCAGTCATAAAGTCTTTCAAAATCAAAGTGAGATCCACACATAGAAGGGCTACAGGATCTAGCCTCACGTCTGATTTTACTCAAGTGATTTCTTAAGGTTAGCATTTTATGAGCATATTCATTGGCTCATTTCTTCTATCCCAGTCTTCACTGTGCTCTCATTCTGCCAACCTGAATGACAGAGACTTTTTCTCTTTGCTTGTCATGAAATATCCTCACACAATGTTTTCTTTTATTTTAAAATTGCCTCTTTCTTAAAAGATATTTTCTGGCAGGGAGGGAGAAACTGTTGGTTTAGAGTCAGATGAAAATTTCTGCCAACACTTACATATAGGTAACTAAAATAAGAAAAATAAATAAGCTTTGCAACTAACTATATATTCTATAACCACAATTCTTCTGAGTTACTTTTTCTAATGTTTATAGTTTCTGCTGCATTGTAGAATATAGCAAACAGTAAGTACAAAACCATTCAACTTGCAGCTATTACTGGGCTGGAGAACTGAGTTTATTAACATATACAATATTTTGTGAATTCATATTGAATATTTTGCAGATTTCTTTGAAAATGAGCTACTTTTAAAATCAGTAAAACAGGCAATTCAATTGTTTTTGGTGAAATCAAATCATACTTGCAATGATCTCAGAAATGTCGATATTATCCAAGATCAAAACTTTTGATATTTTATAGCACATGCAAAATGAAGTGCTTGTTAGATTGCTCTATATGGGAAGCCATCATAAAAATGGCACATCATGCCTTATTGAGGAATTCCTAATGCCACGAATTCTGTTACCATTCTATATCTCATTAACCCACTGGATCAGATTATTTCCCCTCTATGGACCTTTCAAATGTGGCTGTGCCTCTGGCTCAGTAATAATGAGATTGGTAGTTGAAGCTAAATAATCACAAAAAATGGCAACAGTTTAAACTAGATTTAGTCCCAGCTCTCCTCAGTTAAAGGGCTAGGCAAGGAAACTATAAAATAACCAGAAGCCTGGTAAAAGATAAAAGGACACTTTTTTAATAGAAATGCAGGTTGAAACTCTCTAGTCTGGCACCTTGGGGACCTGGCCGGTGCTGAACCAGAGAATTTGCAGACCCACAGGAAATCAATATTGTCTAGCAGCATTACCAACACGTGCACTGATTACTGGGCAATTTGGGTATGTCTACACAGAAGTGTTATTTTGGAATAACTGATGTTATTCCAATTACACTCTTTCGACTTCAGCTACGCAATTGACGTAGCTGAAATTGCAAAGCTTATTCTGTCTTATTCTTGCTGTGTAAATGTGCCCTGAGATGGCTGTACAACTATATGGGATTGTGGAAAACTTGGCCATACCCATGATAAGTGGACATTCAGCTAATTAAAATCATGCCAGACCATGGATGTTGCTGGACCAGAGAATGTAGGACTAGAGAGGTTCAACCTGTACAAGGTAATATTAGCAACACAAGCAAAGCAGAAACATTAAAATAAAAGTAAAAACAAAGTACATTCACAGGGAAGTGGGGAAATATATCTTCATATATTTTTTGGATTATTTCAGAGAGAAATTTCTTGGTTTTCCCCCTGAATACTTATTTGTCCTGAACCAGGTTCTTCAGGGAGAGAGGGGGAGGCTTCTTTTCCTTCAGTATGGGTTGAGAGAATGGTTAAAGAGACAGATGAATGATGAACAGCTGTAAATGAAGGAAAATCTATGTCCTTAATATGCTGCTCTAATTGTACCCTCACTGTACTATTAGGAAGTCAGTGCTCTGGGCAAGATCACGCAGGAATCCTATATACTGAGCACATTCTTGTAAAGCCTGTCTCTGACTCCATTAGCTCATGACATAGAGACCCAAATCAGTTCCTATAACATTTGCAAGCAACTTCAGCCACAACAAAGATAATATTAGCACAGCATTTCCACTAATGTAAAGAATAGGAGGTATTATTTTACACTTCCATCCTCCATTTGTGTCTTATATAAAAATGCTGACTTGAGTCATATTTTAAAGCTAATTATATAACAGGGATTTTACAAAATAGCTCTGAACCTACTTAAAAATGAATATGAAATTTTAAAAAATCCCAATGTGTGACAGCTGCAATAATAATCCCTATTGTTATCTGGATATATATGTCTCTCTTTCCTCAGACATATATATCCTCAAAGATGCCCATTTTATTTTGCAAATGGCTTCTTCCTTTCCTGACCTTGTAACAATGTTTATTTACCACATGCTCTTAGCACACAGTCACTATACAGGAAAACCACATGCCCTTGAGTACATATTTTGTATGCATAGTTTAATAGAGTGATTTCCTACTGGGAGAGTTAAACAGCTTTTTTTTTTCTTCCTGAAATATGATGGACTACAAGCTTTCTGAATGCTACTATGTCAAATTAAACCTGACCTTTCCTAACTGGAATTCCAAGCAGTTGGAAACTGAAAATAAGTAGTACTTATGCCTTAATTCTATTTTTGATGTTTCGTGACTTTCAGCATGTTTCCAAGGATGTTTTCCATCCTAGTAAAGTGGTGTAGCTTGGGAGTATGCAGGGACCATCTGACATTTCTGACTCTTGCATTGTCTATGTGTCAATAATCAGCAGGGTGCCTCTTTTAATTTAACCCTTTGCTCTTAGATACATACACATGGGGGTCTAATTCCTCTCTCTCACTTATGTGGATGTGGGATTTATGAGTGTACTTACCATTAACAATTTTGTAGTTTTCAGAGATAATTCGTCTGTCCATTAATGGAGGACAGGAAATAATTTTTATTAAAAATTCCCATATAGATTTAATTTAATTACACATTCACGGACAACAAAAAAACAACCCTCCCGCCCCCCCATAGCTGGCTCCATTTTAAGTGTCAACCTTTACTCAGCGTTACCACACACTTATGACTATAGAGGAACATTGCAGTATCCCAGGGTGAATCCACACAGAAGCGTTAATTCAGAATTAATGGCTGTTATTCCAAAATAACAAAGCGAGCATCTACACAGCAATTCTGTTATTTTGAAATAAATGAAAAATAACAGACGGCTTATTCTGAATTCTGTAAACCTCATTCCCTGAGGAATAACACCTATTCCGAAATAGCTATTTTGGAATAGCAGTAATGTGGATGCTCCACTGCTGCTATATCAAAATACCTCCTCCCTAGGACCATTCAAAGTATTTACTGCCCAGTGCCTCCTGGGGCTCTAAATCGAGATAGCACGTCCACATTAGAAAAGCCTGCCTTGGACTAATTTTGAGGCTTCCCTGTGGTGTAGACATGCTATTTCGAAATAAGTTTTATTGGAGTATTTCTTCCCAAAATACCCCCAGATAGCAGCACTGAGAGTGAAAATTGACTCTTCCTTGCTCTAAGCATACCTGTTATGTTTCTTTGATATAACTTGGTCAGTTTCTGATCTCATGTATACTAGTGATGCCAAGGAAATGCGTCTGAATTTACACTAGGTGCCATCGTAATCTGTGTACAGTGTACATCTAGTACAGTGTAGGCCCAATTCTGACTCAAGCCACATACATATGTATGAAATAATATGTCTGTTAGGAGAAGCTCTAGCTAGAGATTGGGATGAAGTTAAATATTTTAAAGGTGTCCTATGTACTCAAGACATAGTGATTAAAGTAACACCAAACACGTGTGCCTGGGCCTAAGCTAATTATTTTGAAAATGACTGAATATTATTGGTCCAACTATTATTTATTGGCATCTAATGCTCATGTATCTGAACCAATAAAGATTGAATCTGTTCTCAGAAGTTGCTAGGTAAGATAATATTGTCCTAACCTTCGGGATCAGTGATTAGCTAGCAACAGATGGTTCTCAGGGTGTAATGCTTCTTGGTTGCACTTTTAATTGGCTAAGTGCGGCTAGGATGGCTTTCATAAGTACAGTTTCTGTGCATCACTCTGAATTAGAATTGACTTTCTTTTGTTCGCGTATCTATATGTAAGTCTTAATAAAAATCAATTCTTAATTTTCTAATTTGAACGTAACAAAGATCTTATCCTGTTTCCATTTTCTGATTGGCTTCAGTGGGAGCAGAAGCAGGCCAAAGCACCACTGAACCAGAAACAATAGAGCCACAGCTGCTGCAGGCTGACTAGGATGAGAGCAGCAAGAAGGCAAAACCATGTTAAATAGTCCTTTTAAAATGCTTGGGGGTGGAGTCCTGCCCCCTTTTTAACTTTAGCCGTTAACTTCAATGGAGCTGGGATTTCACCGCAATGCACAAGGATGACTCAGATAAAGAATCGAAAGAACAAAATTATAGTGTGTGCTATTGAAAATTGTATGTTTGCATTGTGGTTGTGTCTAGAGGCATCAGCTAAGGTTATGGTCCTAAAGCTTTTATGTTTACATGTAATAATAAACATTCCTTGTCTTAAAGAATTTTCAACTTAGATAGAGAAAGGGAATCATTTATAGATGGTAAACTGAGGCACAGGGTAGTTGTGACTCAGGAAATAGGTGTCAGAGACAGGAACTGAACCCAGATCTTTTGATTTTGGAGCCAGTCTTAATGGGAAGACTCTTTTTCCTCCTATTTATGGATACTGCTTTTTATGGCTATGTCTTGTGATTTGCAACCATAATGAAATATTTACAGTAACAGTTGATTCAAGTAGAGTTAATTCTGTAAGATTGATTTATGTAAGTGTAAATAATACTATTGACAAAAAAAGAAAAAAACAAAAACAAAAAAACAACCACCAAAACAACAATGTAGGCACAGAACATATTTTTACTGTATTTGGAGGGTATTTTATTATAAGATATCTTGATTTTCACTTTCAGGGTATAATGAGCTGTGTGCAAGAACAAGGTGAACAAGATTCATGCTTATTAAAATAAAGTGACATAGCTGTTCTAGAAAACAATGTCACGAGGTAGATCTAGATATTGGAGAAACCTCCTGGACATGTATTTTCATAATTTCTATTATTATTTTTGTGTACTCCAAACTAATTTGTGTTAGCAAAATCTTTTACCTGTAACTTAACCATCGGGAATCCTGTGCTATTTACTAGAAATAGAGGGTTACAGAAAAAAACCTACAAACATAGGATGGATGCCTCATACATAATATATGTAGCTGCATGCTATATTTTATTATTAGAATTTTCTCCCACCTTTATTCTCTTGAGCTATGCCAATTTTTTCCCTGCTGTCACTTCGCTAACTCTGACCTAATATTTGCTCTGTTTTTCACTGTAGTGTCCCACTGAACTTTATTTTGCTCTCTGATCCTACTTTGGCTAGTCTTTCCTAAATGTAATTTGAATTGAAAAACATTTGGTATATAATTAGGTTTTGAATAGCTTAATGTCTTATGTTCAGGTGGGTTCAAAATTAGACAAAACAGAAGTAACCATTCCTGGATAGAGCCTTACCCAGAAGTACCCAAAATTTTTAGACATGATTTGATCTTCATCTTCACATTGGGGTACACGAACATTGTTGTTTAGCAGTTATCTTTGTTTTAATTTTATTTTGTTAATGACATTTTAAATAATTTTGCTGTATGCTCATGGTTATTGCATTCAATTTATGATAGAAAGTTAAATAAAAACATTTCGAAAAAATGTAGGGCCATATCACACTACAGGAAAACTTCAGAGTTATGAACAATGACAAGTCCTATGGCACCTTATAGACATGCATCTGACAAAGTGGGTCTTTGCCCACGGAAGCTTATGCGCCAATAAATCTGTTAGTCTATAAGGTGCCACAGGACTTCTCGTTGTTCAGATTCAGACTAACACAGCTACCCCTCTATGCAATTCAGAGTTATGGACACCTTAGGAATTAACAAGGTTCTCTGTAACACTGAAATATTCCAGAGGAGTAGCAGTGTTAATCTGCAAAAACAATGAAGAGTCCTGTGGCACCTTAAAGAAAGATGGGCATACTCTATTGTAGGTAAAAACCACTTTTGTTGATGATGTTGTGGGGTTTTTAAATTTATTTTTTGCTTGTTGGGAGCCAAGACAGTGAAGGGTTTTTGGTTGGTTGTTTGTTTTATTTGTTTTGCTTCCCACTTGTATGTGTGGCTCCTGACTGATTTTCCGTGGGTCAGTAGTTTCCCACAGAAAAAAGGTTCTCCGCCCCTATTCTATTGTATTGTCCCACTGATTTCAGTGGGAAGTTGTCCTTAAAAAATGTTGGTATGATTTGGTCTATAGTTTTAAGGGAACTTCAATTAAAAAAAAAATAGAAATTAGTTATCATGAAAAAATTGGGTTCTGGAAACTGTAATATCCTCAATTCATAACAAATACATAAACATAAGATGTACATTGGCTATACCTGGTTATTTGTAAAGATTTCTAGCAGACATGAGAGTTAATATCAGAGAAATACTGATGAATATTCCTGTTTTTCTTTCTTTCTTGTTGGGAGAAGAATTGCTGCAAATTATTATAAATCACAGAATGCTCTTCAACCAATCATGTTCATAGGAATCAAATCAGAAGTCTTTTATTTGTTTATAATAGAGACAGTACATTTCTGTCCTTTCAGCAATAATAAAAACTTGGTATGAGGATACAGGGATGTTCATCAAGGTTCCATTGCATGGGGAAACTTTATCAATTCTGTATACTTTATCAATACTGTAAGCAATAAATATAAAGACTAAAATACTTATAACTGCATCTTCCCCCCTAAACTGAATAAGCTATGAAATTAGGGTTGCCAGGTGTCCGGTATTGAACTAGACAGCCCGGTATTTTTGCCTTCTGTCCGGTAAAAAAATTCAGAAAATAGTGGACATCTAAAATGTCCAGTAATTTCTGTTTTTCCCAGGGCCCAGCTTGATGCCCTACGGAAGGCCGCTTGGGACATGCGGTGCAGCCCTGTGCTGGCTCTCCAGCAGCGTCTGGTTGGGGTAGGGTGGAGTGGTTGGGGAGCATTCTGGCAATTAAAGGGGCCACGACTGCATTTCAGTCATGGTTAGTTTTGTCACTTTCCTTTTTTTTTTCTTGGTTCGGTATTTTTTGGGAAACCATCTGGCAACCCTATATGAAATTAAATGTCAGTTATATCCTTGAAGTATTACCTTTCAATAATGCAGGCCCTGATCCTTCAAATACTTTTTTATATGTGTTGTTTCATAGAGCAAAATGAGGCTATGAAAATGTATACTTTATTGTAAGGAAATTTCAGTGTAATTGAGCTTTTAGTGCACAAAAAGTATAGAATTGAGTAAAACCTGAAAAATTTGAAGTAGAGTAAATTTGTTTCAAATGTGAAGTAAAAGTTTCAGAAAATACAATCTTAGAATATTTTGATGGATCATATTACAAATTGCATATGTTTGTTGCACCCCAAATAGAATTTAAAGCTCACTGGATTGCAACCTATTGATTAATTTCTTTAAAGTGACTTTAGTGCTCCTGACTTAAAAACTTCAAAAAAATAAAGTTCATTTTGTCTCACAGAGCAGATACTAAATAGCAAAGGCAACAGACATAAGCTTTCCCATAGTGTTTTGCCAATATATTTTAACTCTACCCTGCAGAGATGGCCTCTGTGGGTCAGAGCCAGGGTTTAGTCTCCATGCTCATACAATCCTCGGCTTCTATATTTTGATTGCCAACGAGGGTGTTAATTATTGGGATAGTTTACCTATATCCTAGAAACTGAACTGAGAGAGACTGCCAATTGATTGTACACTGTGCTCATGAAATGGTTGTTACAAACAGCTGGCTTTCAGTTAATATGGATCTGAACTAGAGGTGAAAAACTCTGTTCCCCGTTATCTTTCCTTTTGAGTTCCTTGTGGCCTGTTGCTTTTAAACAATTTCTGAAATGTGTTGTCCTAGTTCTACTGTAATTCCCAACTTCCTGTCTGAAAGCAATATATTATTAAATCCAAAAGGAGAAAATGTGGCTAATTTGCTGTGGAGGGAAAGTGTTAAGCTTCATGGATCTTGGCATAGCTAGAATTTTTATTATACTTTCCATAAAATTTTAATAAATCAATGAGCAAACGAGGCTGGTGTGATAGAGTCATAACCTGCAAATCTCTTTCTGGCAGTTCCATGCTCGAATGATTATTAATGATGGCTGTTTAATTCATTCATGCGGAAAGCTTCTAATTTACAACCAGGAAGGAACATCTCACACTTACAGATGACCTAACGGAGGGTGGGAAAATGCTAATTGTTTACCATGTGCTGTCCTCAGAAATATATTTGTTTTAAATTGTAATCTGTTCACTCACCTAAATAGAAAGGGACATAGATGGATTCCTTCTGCAAAGCTAATATGTTCACTAATAAACTGATGATCAAGATCAATCAAGTTGCTTATAAATTCATGGTAAATTTCACACTCCCTCCCATTTCAGCCATCATTCAGAGGAAAGAGGTATGATTAAATGGAAGTAATATCTAGAACAAAAGCCCTTTGAAGAGTAATGTCAGTATTTGGGGGTTCTGGGCTGCTGTCCAAGTGCCACATTCTTCTGTGTCTGTAATCTGGGATTGTCAGTATTTAAATGGAATTAACTTGTCACAATTAACACTGTTCGAAGAATGAATTCCAGAAACAGAATGAATTCAAAGGGTGTTGAGAGTCAGGTACAGAATTTAGAATAGGTAGCTGTTTTAAAAATTCACATTTGAACTTTAAAGAATGATAGTTAAAGTGGCTGAGAGTAGGTTAAGGATGTATGTTACGTTCAGTTTTGTTGGCATGCTCTTCACTGATGAAAAATATTTGGGAAGAGCATTCTTTAATTGTTTTTGAATATGAAGGGCAGTGGCATCAATATCCACCAAGACATTCGGTAGCTCACAAATTATCAACTCTAAATCATAAACTACATTACACATGCAATTGTATTAGGTTTTGTAATGAAACCAGCCAGTTTAATAGCAGAAATGTACAGTCAAGTAAATGATGACTGAAATGTCTGCTAGCTTTTTATTTAAACTGTGATTTTAGTTTTAATTTTTTAAGACTTATTATACAGAAGATTAAAGTACATTTTTTCAGTGATTCATTTAAATCTGCCATGAATAAGTTGATACCACTGGGCAATGTGTTTGAATATTTCATCACAAAGTGATGGAGCTCCTAATCTCAGTTATAGTGCTTTTATTCACCAAACCGTTCTCCTTTTTTCTTTGATATGACCTGAATAAAGAATGACCTAAAGGCTCAACAAAGACACTCTCCAAAATGTATCAATACAGCAGGAGAGGAAATATTTTCTGGTTTGAAGCTCAAGCATTAATGATTCAGTTTCCTCATTTTGATTACCCTTCTCAGTGAATGTCGTCAAACTTGTTTTCCAAGTTCTCCAGCTATGTGCTTTTCTTACTTGGGCAAAGTTTTAATTTTTTAAATGAGAGAGATTGCTTTTGAAATAATCTTGATAATGGAAGATAAACACATATTATGTTAACATAGTCAAGGTAGCAACATCTTCATGTTTACTTATTTAGGACCCAATTCTGCCGTCTTTACTCACCGCAAGTTCTATTCTTGATGAGTAATCCCACTGATTTCAGCAGGGTTACAGGTACTACTCAATATGAAGGGAATCAGTATTTTGGACATGAATGCAATCATTATGCAATATGAAGAATGTAGGTAGGAAGTAAATGTTGATTCATTTTCCAGGGCAAAGTACACAGGCAAAATACTAATGAGTTCATGGTTACATGATCAAAAGGATTAAAATGCGATTAGTGTACCAGTCAAACTACAGAAAATAATAAAAATGGTTAGAAAAGGTTCATATGACTACTAGAAGAATTTACCATCCTTGAGAAGGGAAATGAACCAGCAGTTAGGTTCGCAGCACCCTTAGCTCGAAATAAGCTACACAATTTGTGCTACTGTCTACACTGCGCCAAATTTTGGAATAACTTGCTATTCTGAAATGCACCTTAACCTTCATGGAATGAAATCTATTTCAAAATAATGGGCTGCTTCAATAGACATGGAATGTAGATTGCAGTGTAGATGTACCCTTAGGGAGCTAGGTCAGCCTATGTATACATATATAATAAAAAGTACATACATATATAAATATATAATACATATGTGTATTTGTCTTCAGTCTTGAGCAAATAATGAGGAATAGCATTTGTAGGGTGACTTTTACTCAGAGATCATAAACTGCTGAACAAACCTTACAATCTACATGATGGCCCTGATCATCCTCTCACACCAACATTCATCAGGAATAACTCCATTGTATATACATCTTTTGCTGAAATGCAGCCAACCACCCTTTCCTCTTCAAAAAGAAAATAAAAAATTAAATTAAGATGAAACTACAGGAGAATTGTACTTAAGTAACATGTTATTCTTTCAGTCAGAATTTATCTGGAACAATTTGTAAAAAGTGCTAACCTCATAAGAACATAATATAGCGTTTCTTTGTTCCAAGTTGTGAATTCAAATTTAAAAGCCACAGCTGGCCTATGACAGCTGCCTTGGGTTTGTGGGATTCTGTCAGGAGACCAAGTCTGGACATCTACTCTGCAATTAAAAGCCCCTTAGCTTGAGCCCCATTAAAATGAGTCAGCTGATATGGGCCAGTCAGGGGTAGCTGAGTACAGTGTAGACATATCTGAAAAGGCAAATCCTGACATTAGGCAGGTGATATAAAAGACATAGAAGAATGTTAGAAGGAAGATAGCAAAAAAGAGAAAGGGAGAGAGATATCTTTCTCTTATTTTTGACTCAGGAGCTGAGGGCTCCTTATGACTGCAGATCATAGAATCATAGAAAACTAGAACCGGCAGGGACGTTGAGAGGTCATCACGTCCAGTCCCCTGCCCTCACGGCAGGACCAAGTACTGTCTAGATCATTCCTGATAGATGTCTATCCAATCTGCTCTTAAAAATCTCTAGTGACGGAAATTCCACAGCCTCCCTAGGCAATTAATTCTAGTGTTTAATCACCCTGACAGTTAGAAAGTTTTCCCTAATGTCTAACCTAAATCTCCCTTGCTGCAATTTAAACCCGTTGCAACTTGTCCTAACATCAGAGGTCAAGGAGAACAATTTTTCTCCCTCCTCCTTATAAAACCATTTTAGATACTTGAAAACTACTATCATGTCCCTTCTCAGTCTTCCCTTTTCTAAACTAAAGAAGCCCAATTCCTTCAGCCTTGTCTCATAACACGTTTTCTAGACCTTGAATCATTTTTGTTGCTCTTCTCTGGACCTACTCCAATTTCTGCACATCTTTCTTTGAATGTGGTGCCCGCAACTGGACACACTATTCCAGCTGAGGCCTAATCAGTGCAGGGTAGAGTGCAAGAAAGACTTGTGTCTTGCTCACGACACTCCTGTTAATGCATCCCAGGATCATGTTTGCTTTTTTGCAACAGTATCAAACTATTAACTCATAGTTAGCTTGTGATCCACTATGACCCCTAGATCCCTTTCTGCAGTACTCCTTCCTAGACAGTCACTTCCAATTCTGTACGTGTGAAACTGATTGACCTTCCTAAGTGGAGCACTTTGAATTTGTTCTTATTAAATTTCATCCTGTTAACCTCAGACCATTTCTCCAGTTTTTCTAGATCATTTTGAAATATTACCCTATTCTCCAGAGCACTTGCAACCCCTCCCAGCTTGGTATTATCTGCAAACTTAATAAGCGTACTCTCTATGCCAATATCTAAATAATTGATGAAGATATTGAACAGAACCAGTCCCAAAATAGAACCCCCCACTTGTTATGGCCTTCCAGAATAACTCTGAACCCCTTAATAACTACTCTCTGAGAATGGTTATTCAGTCAGCTATGCATCCACCTTGCAGCAGCTGCATCTAGGTTGTATTTCCCTTGTTTATTGATAAGAAGCTCATGTGAGACCATATCAAATGTCTTACTAAATCTAGGTATACCATGTCCACCACTTCTCCCTTATCCACAAAACTTGTTATCTTATCAAAGAAAGCTATCAGATTGTTTTGACATGATTTGTTCTTTACAAATCAATGTTGGCTGTTACCTTATTACCGTACCAACTTATTATCTTCCAGATCTTTGTAGATGAATTCCTTAATTACTTGCCCCATTATCTTCCTTGGCACAGAAGTTAGACTGGTCTGTAATTTCCTGGCTTGTTCTGTGTCCCTTTGTGTAGATGTGTGAGGCTATATTGTGCATGAAAATGATAGCAATTAATATCTACTCTATATTTTAGAGAGTTGGTTAGTTTGTCTGTTTTCAAGAACTCCTAAATGGTAAGTGCTAGGGTCACTAAATTTGGTATATAGCTTCTTCTTACCATAACTTAAAGCAAGATATGGATTTGGCTGTTCCAGGAAATTGAATGTGCCTGGAATGGGATTGCTTCTCATAAAACCAAACAAAAAAGAGACAGAATCATGAAATCAAGTACAGTCCTCAAAACTGACATAACTGAGCAAATGTTGAAAGAGACTGAATCAAGATGAACCAGAAAAATAGGATGAACCTAGAACAGGATTGCTTACTTCTCAATAAACCTTACAGAAAGAGATAAAACAGAGAAATTTGGAGTAGTGCTCTGTTTTGGAACTATTAAATCAATGTTTAAGGTTTGAAAACTGGAAGACAATCATAGAATACTAGAACTGGAAGGGACCTTGAGATACCAAGTCCATTCCCCTGCCCTCACTGCAGGACCAAGCATGGTCTATATCATCCCTGATAGATGTCTGTCTAACCTGCTCTTAAATATCTCCCCATGATGGGGATTCTCCAACTTCCCTAGGCAATTTATTCCAGTGTTTAACCACCCAGACAGTTGGGAAGTTTTTCCTAATGTCCAACATAAACCTCCCTTGCTACAGTTTAAGCCCATTGCTTCTTTTCCTACCCTCAGAGGCCAAGGAGAATCATTTTTCTCCCTCCTCCTTATAAAACCATTTTAGATACTTGAAAACTGCTAACATGGCCCCTCTGTCATCTCTTTTCCAAACTAAACAAGTCCATTTCCTTCAACCTTGCCTCATAGCTCATGTTTTCTAGACCGTTAATTATTTTTGTTGCTCTTCTCTGGACCCTGTCCAATTTCTCCACATCTTTCTTGAAATTTGGTGCCACAACTGGACACAATACTCCATTTGAGGCCTAATCAGCGCAGAGTAGAGTGCAAGAAAGACTTCTTGTGTCTTGCTCACAACACTTCTCTTAATGCATCCCAGAATCATGTTTGCTTTTTTTGCAACAGTGTCACACTGTTGACTCATATTTAACTTGTGGTCCAATATGATCCCTAGATCCCTTTCTGCAGTACTCCTTCCTAGACAGTCACTTCCCATTCTGTATGTCAGAATGTTATTGGAAACCAAATTTACCATAGCCTTTTTTTTGTTAAAATATGAATGTGAATATATGAATAAAATGTGAATAAGTTATAAGGATGAAGAAAAAATACACTTGATGGAACTCCTATTAAAAATTTTACTAAAATTAGCTTCATAAAATATTTTTGAAAAATACAGTCATTTCAATAAAGCACATACATTTTCCTTTAATTTAAAAACAATTGAATTAAGGACCCGAGAAACACCAGGTGAATTTGCTAGTTGTAAATAAACCAAATGGGGTGTTTTGACAACAAAAGGTCTCCAATCCATTTGTGGGCTTGAGCAGAGGCAGGAGTGAGCTGGCCCTGTCACAGAACGGAGGCACACAGAGCCTGAGTGACTGGCCAAGGGCAAACAGAGAGAGTCTCTGACAGAGCAGAAACCTGAAATTAGCTGTGCATGTCTTTCATCTATACAAAACATGCAATTCAAGATAACATCCTGCAGTTTCCATTTTGAACCTCTATTTGCCACCATTGTGGGTGGAGAGAAGCTTTGGCCTGCATATCAGTAACAGTGAGTAGTACCATATTTAAGAATAGAAGAGACTATGTCAGATTCACTAGCTATATGGAACTGGATGCCAAATCCAGTGATGATATAGGTTGCATATTGGGTGTAAATGGTACAAGTGAGCATCTTTATCTGCAGATAGAACACTACAAAACTCATCTAACTGTAGTTGATGGCTTTAGAAGCATAATTAATGGGGGATAGCTGTGAAATCTTTCATACATATCCTACCAGAGAGAGCCAGTTTATGATTGTCAGTCGGTGTATCTCACCATTGTGATACTTAGCGATATATAAAGATGGCAGGGATGATGGCACATCCTGCAAAATCATGAGTGCCCTTTCCCATTGCTCAATCTCTTACAGGATTGGTCTTAGAGTGGAGTCATATGCAGCATCCTTCACGTCATGATTTCAGCTGAGAACAGCTGCCAGTTCATGCAAAGCCAGACCCAGTTAATAGTTATACCCAGCAGATGTCTGTCTGTATAAGCACAAAGTAATCTGCCAGACATTTCCAAACTGTAAAATGACCTTTTGTCTTTCCATTCCACCCGTTTTGTGGGAAGTTCTGTGTACAATGTCCTGTGAATATAAATACTTTCTCCTGTTTTATGCCCAGTGAAGTGATATACCACAACCTCAGATTTTGTTGATGTTTGTTTTCTTTTAAAGCAAAAAAGCTACATAAACACATGTGCCTGGTTGTAATCTCATGCTGGAGTTTTCAGGGCTGTTGGTATGTTTTATACTAGCGTGAGATCATAACCTGGCCCATGTGTATTTTTAAAAAGCTATTTAACCCAGAATACAACCCAGTGAAGGTACATCTGTGTCTGTTTGACATTTGGTTTTAAATGCTAATACCGTCAGTTGTGCAGTATGTGGCAGTTAGAAGTAGAATTACCTGTTCTCTGTTTACCAGGACTGATCTATTGCAAAAACTGCCTTGCTTTGGCTGTGAAACCAGATGGTTTGGGATACCACAGATGAGCTTATTGGTTAAACAGATGCCGACAATACTGGAAGGTACTTTTATGGATAATGATTTGGAAAAACTTGAAGTTCTTCAGAGACAGAGTGAAATAGGAGGGGCGGGAGGAGGGAGGAGAATAAAAAATATAGAACAAAAATAGTGACTGAGCTATATGCTGCTCTTTATTGACAATTGCATAGACTTTTGAAACTGACAGTGCAAGCCACTCATGTTTCCACATGGCTGTGATCTTACTTGGTATGTGCTGGTGAGACTGGCTTTCATTCTGGAAGAAACAGAAATGAGGGTTTACATTCTGCTGTTTGTAAGATCCTTTTTGGGTGACTGGAAAGAATCACTTCTGGAGCTATTAGTCAAGTAAGTAGCTGATGGGATCTGGATACAGGGAAGATGAATATGCTAGGACAATAGGTTACCCCAGCCATTGCAGCTATTTGAAATAAACAGTCTGAGGAGGAAGGCATATCTTGACACAGTGATACATAATGCTGGAGACTGCTCCGGTGACATTGTTATGGCACTTTCATTGTTTCAAGAAACCAAGGACTATTTTTTATCAATGGAAATGTAGTTTGAAGTGGTATTTGATGTGCCACTTGCAGGAAAGCAATGTTAGTTTCATTCCATCATCCCTGGTTCTGTTTTTTGTCTTCTTTCCAATCATGCTGAGCTAATGATCACAATGTTCCCACATGCTCTCAGAAGAAGAGTGCCATAACCTTGCAGTGTACAGATTTATGGCCAAATTTATGAAGAAAGAGCAATTTTCAAGGTCTTGGATAGTTGTCAAATGTGGCTGGGTCTCAGCTGCCTGTGACATAATTTAGTGAATGAAGAGTGGCTCATCAGATACTGAGATGTATGTGTAAGTGAAATTGAACCTCAGTTATTGATTGAAATAAGTTGCATTATCTTAGCCTTTCTTCTGCTCCTCAGTTATACTGCTGATCCCATTTGGAAGCCATAATTATAAAATTGGGACCAGAGACAATCTTTTCGCTTACTATAGATGACTCTAAGTTAGTACTGATACAATATTACTGTACCTTTCTCCACAAATTTGAAGCTGCATTCCTCAAGAGAAGGTTTAGCTCTTTGGAAATAGAACAATGATTCAGCTGAGTTTAAAATGGTAGTTTAGAGTAACATTTTGAATACAGAATGAATTCACAATATTTTATGGGTTCTATATTGTGGTAGACATTTCAAGAAGCTTTAGAATATTTCTCTTACAGATTACTAGTTACATAATAAAGGGTCTTTAGGAAAATTGTGCATATCTTCAGCTTTCTGCTAATCATCTAGTATGGATGATCCTCCATGTGGATTTATCTACAACAAATTAACATAGGAACAGAGATGATAAAATGTTCTTAAAGGCATGATAATGAGCAATCCAAAGAACAGGGATCTTAGGAACTGTTAAGTGATTATAGGAAGGTCCTTTGATTATTAAATGTGTGTGTGCGTGTATATATGTTCCTATTTCAAATATAGGTATATGTATATACCTGATATTTGAAGTAGGAATATATGCTTATGTTCATAAAACTATTTAGAAGGTGCATGCCCAGGACTGATGGAGTTGATGGGAGAGTAATCTGATTACCTGAAACAACTAAACTTATGGCTCATTTCCAAGCACTGAGTGAACAAGGCAGATATTTGCGTATAATATGTGGAATGAAGTTTACAGGGAAAATGTTTCTGTGTGCTCTTATCCCATATTTTCATGGATAATTCTGCTTTCTCATCAATTTTACTAAAAAGTGGTTCTTGGATCTAATCCCCACTTCCTGAACCTGCCATACATTGGGAGGGTTGGAAGATACACTGAGGCATGGATTTTGCACGGACCTGACTTAATAGGAAAAAATTGTGTTTGCAAATATGTTTTCTAAATCTGATAAATAATTTGATCCAACCATGCTTGCATCCCTTTTAGTTACTTTTCCATTTGGTTTTCTCGAATACATGTGAGGTAACTTTTATTTGTGTGAATTTTGTTCTCGTGCACTGAGAAAGTTTCACCTCTCACCGACGGACTGTGTGTCCTTTGGAGTGAGAGTGATGGGACTCTGGAAGATACTTGTTGAGTTACCGCACACGGTATGGATGTGTCAACAGGACAATAAAGCTTTTTCTCTGAATGCCCAAATTATAGTCTTTGCACTAGCACAGCCAATAGGATGACATAGAAAAGAGTTCCTGAATGTACCCTTCACAAATAGCACTGTGAATTTGTATAGGAGATTGTTGACTGTGGTGTATATAAAACAGACTCTGGTAGATTCAGTCCATTGACCTGGCAGATATGAAACAATGTGTAATGTTGCACATGGAATGGGAAAAAACAGAGCAATTCTCCATCATGTTGAGATCAGAGCGCTGGCACTCAGGTAGTTAGAGTAGTTTTCTCTCATTCCTATAATGTATATTTGCCAAATTAAAGAGAGGGACTATGTAATGTTTGTGGGTGGCTTACATTGTTTAGATTTGTTACTGTTTTTTCCCATCCTATTTCATAATACTTTATTGGTGCCTCACATTACCCAAATGCAAATAAGTGAGCTTTCACTATATCTGCATGCTTAACAGAGAAGATACTGGGATTTTGGTGCATTGTGAGTGCTCGCAAACTGCATTAAGTTTGGGAATTTAGAAGATTTTTCAGGGCTCCAATAATGATAAACTTTGTAGCTGACTTTAGGAAGACTGACAGTCAGTCTTTCTTTTACTTATTATTTTGCAATCTATGAAATGTTATGTTAGCTATTAGCAGGTGGCAGAGTGAGATCAAAAGACTGCTGTATAATAACACAAAATGGGAAGCTTAGAACGAGACATCAGAAAATCAGTGATAACAAAACAAAATAAAAGAAGCCAACCAACCACTCAACCAAGCAAAACTCCATCAGCCAGAGAGGATTAGGAAGTTCCCATTAATGATGGATTTTAAGTTAACCTTGATTAGCATGAGCAATTGGTTCTTCAGCCCTTGTATTGATTGCCCTGATCACAACAAATCTTCCATTCTTCTCATATTTTTGCCTTCCTTCTCCACATGTAGCCATGTCTTTTCACCATAAAATCTTCCCATCTCTTTGGATGTTGGCCAAATGGTCATTTCCGTTCCCAGGGATACCACCTGGCGACAGCGGCAATCCATTGATTGTCAGTGATTCTCACTATAAGCCTGGTTCATTGCATTTTACTAACCCTGTTCTCAATGACAACTCCCTGCACTCCACTCTGCTGTCTGATCACTTTATTGGGACTCGATTGTGGACTGAAATTCCCAGGTTAAATTTAGGTTAACACGGTTTTTTAAATTTAAATCTGAAAATAGATTTCACATCAGCCTAAAAAATAACTTTCTCTCTTGCTCTGAATTGACTGCAGCTGTATAGATGCCAAAGCAGCACTGCTAGAAAATAAGTGAAAAAATGAAATAAATCCATATGCTCTAAGAAGTAAAAATCACTAGGCTTTATTCTGACATCAGTTATACCAGTGATAACCAGGTATAAATCTATCAAAATGGTAAGAATTAAACTAATTTATAACAAGGGTCAGACCAGAATAAGGTTCACCATATTTAAGATATTTCATTGTATGTGCTGTTTTATTCCAACTTTGGTATCTGACTCAATGTATACATTTCATATGAATCAGAAATAAATCTTAATATGAACAATGTGCTTGCAAACAGGTCATGTAGACAAGTATTGTATTTGTTGGAAATTAAATTCAGTATAATTTGCAAGTAAACAAATATGGCCATTTTTGCCAACACAAAGTGGTGACACTATAAATCCAATATAACCCAATTAGGAGACTGTGTTAACAGGTTCATAGAAATTTTGTCTCCAGATTTAAACTATAAAAATATTGTCTTCGTATCTTAAAGTCTTATTTTTTTTAAAGCCACCATCATGTCTGTAGGACTCCTCCTTCATTTATTTAAAATCAATATTGTATCATATTATTTGAACAAACTAAAACTAAAGGGCAATTTTTACATACTAACATTCAGAAATATAAAAATTGATCATTTTGTGTGTTGAAACAGCCAGGAAGATAAAACAGAAAATCCTGGGAGTTTACTATTGTACTTTCCAGATTGATAGTAAAAGTTTAAGTTTGTGACATCCCCATAAAATGGATGATTGAGCACAGTGGAATTTGTATAATATTACTACTTTATAATTTTCTATCTGATGATAGCAAATGTGATGACACTTGAACTCTAACACAAAGTCTGGTGTCTGAAGTGTGAATCTTTATTTTTTCTGTTATCTTTGGAGACAAAACAAAACAAATCAATAAAGGGTCTGAAGTCTGAAAACAAGACACCAAAGTGATGAAAATGTACATTCCTTAATCAGCTGGATTTGTGTAGTGTTATCATAACCACCCTCATTTCCTACTTAGTTCCTTGTGAATTTACTTTGTTCCCTGCTAATGAAAGGAGAGATTTTTCTTTTGCAGACTTCTTCGTTTCCAGCTTGGATCTCTAAATCACGGACACCATTGCTTTTAGAGGAATTAGAAGGTAGGTATGTTAGGCACCTAAGTTCCCCTTGAGTATCATAATTGCCAATTTTGGTGACAAAGTCCAAAATTTAGCTTCCAATGGCATTCACAATGCCCCTCGTCAGCTGCCATCTAACCATGTAGGTAGCTAATGTTCCCTAGGTGCCTATGTCTCCACCATTCAAGTCCTCGTGGTGCCTAAATTTCTGTAAGTGGTGCTGTGCACAGTTGCCCAAGTCTTAATGCTGCCCAAGTCTTAGGATTGGCACCTAACTCAAGGCTAGAGCAAGAGAGTGAGAATGATGTAGTGGTTCGGGCATCTTAGTGGGGAATGAGACCCACCCCCAGTGCTTTAATGAATACTTACTTTATTTTATATTATTGGCTTGGATTCTGAGCTAGAGGAAGGTAAATCACAGCATCTATTATATTGTTCCCCCTACTTCTGTCCTGTTTTTTAGTCACTATATATTCCTGATTGCAACTCCTGATTCAAAAAGGTTGAATGATGCTAATTGGATAACATCTACAGAAATGCCCATGTCTCATTTCAGAAGTGATTTAGTCCCTTTTGCTTAAACAACATTTGAAAATTGTGGAACCTAAGTTGCTTAGGCACTTTTGAAAATGGTAACAGCATTTACAGATAATGTGACTGTGACCCACATGCTTTGTTTGGTACCACTTGACTTTGCTTCTTCCCAAGCAAGGGAGATAAGCAGCAGTGAGTAGACATGGTTTTCAGATGGAATTCTATGTCTCTGCTTATGTATGGCGTTCATAGTAGAGCAAATTAGAATGGCCGAGAAACATCCAGAATTAGGATGGGGCAGTTAATAGACATGCTCACTAGTTATTGCTAAGGCTGCTTGGGATGTTTTCTTTGTGGTCAACCTTCCTGACAAGTTGCACCCCATCACCCTATGAAAGCTCAAGCAATCAGTGTGGGATGGCAATGTTGGGGTTGGTGGAAAATGTTATAAGTACAGGAGTTAAAGACAGCCCTGTGAACTAAGTGGCTGATCCATGCAGGACCAAGTGATGTGTTTGCTATGGGGATTGGTGCTTGTTACCTCTAGCACTTTGGATACAGGTTACAAATTTCTGTTTCACCAGATACTGAAAGGACCAATTGACCATCAAGTCAAGGACTGAAAGGCCGATTATGGATCCTCAGACTATATGCATTAAATGTTTGTTTTGCTAAGAAACTTTATGGTATGCTTTCTTTGAAGTTTACTAGGAACCATTAATACCTATTTATCAGGCTTTTATATATAATTGCCCTGATGTGTAACTCTACATTGTGCTTTCCCTGAAAACTCAGAATCCTGGCTTATGACTCAGCAAAGAACTATGCTGAGTTGCAGGAAGAAGACAAGTGTAATGGCATTATATATAATATATATCTCCTCTACTTTGTTATCTTGCAACCTCACACTCAAATGAGTATAGCACTGCTTTTGTGAGGAAGGATTACTTATTTGAAGAACAGTTTTCAGGACTGGATCTAATATAGCACAACAAGGACTTTATTATTGAGGATAACTAAGGATTACAACTGGAACCCTTTCAACATTTCAACCCTAGTCAACATTATTTTGTCAAAGTTGCTCAGAAACGTCTTAAACAAAACAGTACCAACAAAATCCTATACGCTCAATTTAACTTCTAAAATGTAACTTCTGATGTACTGAGTAATGTTCGGTAGTAATACTATAATCATTACAGTTCAGCTTACTGTTCTAGTGACATAAAGGAAATCCATTCACTAATAATTAAATTCTGTCAGGACACAGATTGTGTTTTCATGGTTATATCTATAGTATTTACCATAATGAATCAAGCTATATTAATACTATTTTAAGTAAGAGGAAAAATTGACCTTGGTCTGTCAACTCAAGTTAAAGTAATTTGTCAGAAGTCCAGAGTTCTGTGCATGAAATGAAGATGTTAACTTCTTCCATTATGTTGATCCTTTAATCTTGCACAAATGTGTGTGTGTGTGTGTGTGAAAAACCCCAACTTAAAGGAAGGAGAGAATCAAAATCTGACCCAAAGTTTATCTTCTAGTGCTGGAAACAGTAAGACTGCTGAATGAAATTACACTAATAGAGCTGTCTACAGGGAAATCAAAATACATTTCACATAGTGGCTTAGTACTTTCTGGAGTTTGACAGCAGAGGTATAGTAAATAATTACCACCATTTGGATTTGATAACAAATAGTATATTTTCTTGAAGAAATTTGTAACAAGGTCTGGTGCAGCTATAAATGTAGGCAGTAAATCAAATAAGAAAAGTTGACAGGTGGTTTGCTTTGGTTGTGAAACATAAGAAATATCTGACCTTTGTACAGTACATGTGAATAGATTACAAAATATAATTTAATTCAGGACAGACCCTAGGGATAGTATACCACCTGTCTTCCTCAGAAGAAGAGACATCTGTTTTATACATTACTCAGTAGGAATTAATAATATTTTGTCACATTGCAATAAGCCAGTATATCCTTGATTTCCAGAAATAGGAAAACTTCTTGATGCAATGCGCCAGCTACAGACCATATAGCCTAATAATAGATAGCATATTTTATCTCCAAGATAATGTTAACTAATTAGTTCATATTACATTGCTGTAAAATGGTGATGATCATAATCATCTACCACCTCCATCACATTAAAGACAGAGAAAATGGTGAATAGATGCTAAGGCCCTGCTTTTTAAAATTTGTTAGGGAAACATGAATGTACTTCAGGGGCATTTATGGACTTTTTGTATTTGTTTGCTATAGTAGGAAGAAACAAAGGCTTATGTCTCAGGCTATCAGAGGTCTGAGGCCTGGGTTGCGATAGTAGTCAAAGTTTTATGGATATAAAGCAAAAACAGGCTGTGAGCAAGAGGCAAGACCTGTTCACAGACTGGCAAAAACCAGGGCTGATATTTCAAAAATACGCATTCCTAAGAAGTGCTAGACACAGAATAGTCATCAAACACATCCTGATATTAAATGATACCAGAACTCTCCAATATCAAAGATGGTATAAAAACATTCCTCCAGGATAACAGGACCGCACTGATCCCTTCTAAAACATAATGCCAGGATGATTCAACATAATAAAAATATTTTGATGAACCCCAAATGTACAAGGTAATGGGTGATAACTAGCCATGTCAGAGGGCAGTAACTAACTATGTCAAAGGGACAGTATGCAACTTGTTTTTATCAGGGTATAAAGATGTATCACAAAGGAAGGGTCTTTGTTTATCCTAGGGAGGAAGAGAAAGTCCTGCTGTTTGCTGGTCCATTGTTACAAGCATACATATATTAATGGTCTGGTAGAATCTGCAGAATGCTAGTACTATGTTTTGTTGACAATAAACCTGGCTTGGTGCCCTCATACTTTGATGGATCTTGGTCATTGGGTGGTTCTTTTGAGGTCTGCTGTGCCAGCTGTCTGCACAGGGATGGGGCAGCACACAGGAATAACACAGAGAGAACATGCACATGCAGCTAAATATCTAGCTACATGTGTATTAATGTTCTAGTTGACAAGCTTACCTGTAAGAATGTTTGGAAAAAATGACCAATGGTATTCATATAAAAAATCTGATTTGAAGAGTTGCACTATTCCTGTCAAAGGACAGAAACACGTCATACGATCTGTGTGTGCAGTCAGAATGATCAAATATAGCTTGTATTGCTAACACTGAACATTTCCTACAAACTGCTCACAAACTACCTACTGATCAAGAATTATTCAGAGAGTAATTTGAATAATTAATCAAGAAAATCATAAGCTGTTCAGACAATTGTTGGACACAAAAAGTGCCTCAGCATGTTGAATTGACTGCTCTCACTATGAATTATTTGCTCATTTTAACAAGGCAGGAAGGGTAAATGTTTTGGGCATGCTAAGAGTTGTCAACCAGAAATTAAAAATGGAAGAAAACATATTAGGTCATCTGGATTCTAAAAGCCAAATTCGCAGCTTGGGAAAGCTTATGTAACACCACTGACATCAACTCCCATTGCTTTCAGTGGGAACTGTGGGTGTTCAGAATCTCTGAAGACTGCTTTCACTGCATATATAAAATTTTTTATGTTTCATCATAATATGTTGGGCTTTTCTAAAAGCAATTTTTGAAATTGTATCCGACAAATTTGGAGTGGTTGAAGTGCGGGCCTATTGAATCATTCCAGGAAATAATACATCATCTCTCTTCTGAATTTCTGTATTTCTGCACTTCTAATGTGAAGCAAATTTCCTCATTTGCAACTAAATCTAAGCATAATGTTGCTTGTGCCTTTTAAAGATGCAAATTAGCCAGGGAGGCAGGCATGAAAAAGCAGATTCTGCTAAATGCATTTGCAAAGGTGTAAATTACCAACTTGGTTTAAATTCTGGGTTGACTATTCTGAT
Source organism: Pelochelys cantorii (assembly GCA_032595735.1). NCBI lineage: Eukaryota > Metazoa > Chordata > Testudines > Trionychidae > Pelochelys > Pelochelys cantorii. The sequence continues at coordinate 36,035,015 of CM064331.1, forward strand.
TAAAATGAGTTCAGTGAGACGGTGGCATGAGGGAAGAATACTTTGCAGACAATGACAATAATTGAAAGGGAATTTCATATACTTTGGGTAAAACTTCACCAAGAATCAGATATAAGTTGCACTTCAAAGCCTCTGTCCAACATACTCTGAATTATGGGTTTTATTCATTCCATGCCTTGACAAGAGTTGCAGAACTGAATTTAAGGAAGGGTTAACATACTTTTCATATTAATAATTTATCACTTTTAGCAATAGTTCAACATTTTCCTCCCTCTGAAAAGATTTGAAAGTCGGAATAAACACAAGGAAGAATCAAGTATGTGCCCACTTACGTTTTGGAAAATTAAATATATATTTAACTATCTCAATAGTCATCACTGCACCACAGCAGCAGTAACATAGAAAATGAAGAGGAGAAATCATTTACACATCTAGTTGAGCTCCAAGGGGAAAACATGGTTACCATGGCAAATGCCACATTACACTCATGCAATTGCTGGAGTAGATTAAATTACTAAAAAACCTAGCAAGTTTTGTTTCTTTGTTCAGAGCTGCACTAAATGTGTTATGATTACTTAATGAAAGGAGTGTCAGGATGCAGCTTCATCTACTGTAATGTTAACTGATGTCTTCGTTTCTCTGTAATTTAATCATCATGCACCAATTGACACTTAAAATAATTTTATGAAAAATATTAGTTTATAGTTTGTGTGATGGCCATTAGGCCAAATATATAAAGAACTAGAAGATTTACCTGGCATTGTTCAGGTCCTTAAACTCAAATAAGTTTTGTTTTTCTGCATTTAAATCATTGTTCTGGGGCGGGGCTAGGAATGAGGAGTTCAGTATGCAGGCTACCCCAGGGAGAGAGGACAACCCTAGCCTGCTCTCACTGCTGCAGTATGGGGCTAGGATAGAAGTGCCTTTCCATGGCTGCTGCAGCTGCAGTGGGCACAGCCGAGGGAGGGGTGCATGTCTCCTGGCTGGAGGGACATACAGACAGACAAACTCTCTGAAATATATAGTAGATAGAAGTTCTTTTCTCCACCTCTGCCCCTTGTTAGCTCAATGGGGTTATAACTATCCCAGTCCCAATCTCTGGCCCCTTGCTTCCCCCCCATGGTCATTCTACAGTATAACTAACTTTCCAACCAGGCCACTCCCTTTCCATTTTATGAGAAACAATCAAATTTCTGGCACATTCCATTTTTCTGGTACAACCAAACCTTTACCTTGCTTTAAGTTATGATAAGAGGAAGCTGCATCCCATATTTGGTGGTCCTAGCTCTTATTGTGTAGGAAGAGATCTTGAACAAACAGACTCATAGACAGACACACATTTCTAAAATATATAGTAAGAGCTAGAGGAACTGATTAGCTATATTACTATAGTGCTTTTAGAACCCGAATGAGAGCAGGGAATCATTCTGATGGGTATTGGACAAAGAACTAGTAAGAGAAAATAGCTTCCCAAAATATTTACTATCTACATAGAGGAGACAGAGTATTTTACATATGGGAAGTTGAGGTAATGAGAGTTTAAGGGACTTGTCTAAATTCACACAGAAGTTTTATGGCAGAGCTAGTAATCAAACTTCTCTTCTGAACCCCAGTGCAATATTTTAACCATAATATACTCTTAAAATATCTTCTATCTAAACTTTTAAATAATTATTAATTATAGATAACATAGAATCAAAAATGTATGTGGTATTCAGTCAGATAGACATGTTCTTTGCCTGGCAGAAATTATAAACTGATGGCCTGATCCTGAGATACAATTAGCTGAGATCATATTTCAGTCACTTCACATTCTACTCACATTTGGTTGCAAGCAATAAAAAATGCTTTACATTGAAAGTGAGGAAATACAGTAATTTTGAGGTGTGATAAATTATGTCCTTGCATTTTTAATTCATCAAAATGTTAATTACTTCAAATATGGAGGGATTTTGTGAGAACTGTTGCTTTTTAAAAAGTAGAAGTTGTCATGTATAACACAATTGCATAAATACTGTACACACCTGTACAAAACAAAGCAAAACATCTCTTTGAACAGTTTAGAGCATGAGCTCTCTTAACAGCTAATGAAGAAAAATTATAGCGTATATTGACTTCAGTTGGAATTACAATGTTCCATATCTCTCCAGTCAGGGCCCTCTGACAGAGAAGATGAGATGTGGGATAATGATTCATGTATGGGAAAGTTTGGAGAGATTATTGCAAGTTAGGAAAAAGCATAAAGACTTCTGGTTCAAAGAAGTATTCGAAGGCGGAAAATGTAGGTGGTTGATGGACAAGGATGAGTAGAATCCTCCAAGTATAGTTGTTGCAATATAGAAAGCATGAAGTAAGGAGAGGGAGAAAGAGATGAAAGAGGGAAAGAAAAGTAGATTGAGACAAAACATTGTGTGAAATTGTATAGCCCTTGAAGGTGTGTTTGAGGAGCAAGAATGTGATGCATTAAAAGACAAGAAGAGAATAAAGGGCTTCAGGGATTTGGTTACTATGTTAGAGATGAATCAGAGGAAGAGGACCTTAGTGGTGCTTGGGGAGAATAAGAGCTATGGAGTCTGGAGTGAAGAAGAGCACACTAATCAGGCTGAAAGATGACATGGGTGTAAGCAATGGATATGTTAAAAAAAAAACCAAAAAGAAAAGATTTTGGTTAGAGTGCTGGAAGGAGAAACTAGAGACAGCTTGAAAGTGGGAAGCTGGGTTTTAGGAAACAGGTTCAGGTATAGGAGGCAGATAGCAATAGACCTTAGAACAGGGATGAGGAACATTTTTTGGAATGGGAGCCACTGACCCACAGAAAAAATCCGTTGAGGGCCTCACGAAAGTGAGAAGCAAAACAAAAACAAACTTCACTAACCTGGCCCTGAACTGAGAAGCAGAAACACAATTGAGAAGTAGGAGGACACTCCCCAATATCGTCCCTGCACATTCCCCTTGCACACCTAGGGGGGCTAGGTCTAGTAGATTTTGTGAGCCCCCCTTAGGATCTGATGTGGAGCCAAAAATGAGGGGTTCATTGTGTGGGAGGAGGCTGCCAGGATGCGAGCTTGGGGTCTGGATGGGAGGTAGAGTGCAGGAGTGGAGAGAAGGTGCAGGTTCTGGGCAGGAGGAGGGGGTGCAGGAGCAGGCTGGGGATTGGAGGTGGAAGTCTTGGTGGGAGGGGACTGCAGGAGAGAAGTGGAAATGAGGGTTCTGGGTGAGAAGGGAGTGCAGGAGTGGGGTGAGGGTGGAGGTCTGTGTGGGAGGGGTGCAGGAACGAGGTGGCGGTGTGAGGTCTGCTTGATGGGGGGTGCTTACCTGGCGCAGTTTACCGGGGACATACATGGCTCTGTGTCCACCGGCACTCTTAGGCACTGCCTCCTGCTGCTTCTATTGGCCATGATTATGGCCAATCAGAGCAGTGAGGAAAAAGCCCCCAGGCAGCGTTTTTGTAGCATTACTGTTTCCCCAGCTGGGAGGAGGAAGAAGGAGAGCAGTACTGTAAAGAGCCACTTCCTCCCACCGCACCTGCCACGAGTCTCAGGGTCCACCCCACAGTGGGTAACTGGTGCACATCTAGCTCTCGGACCTTATGTTTCCCTCCGTTGCCTTAGAGTTTTAGATTCAGGTGTGGAAAGAGAACCTGAAAGTACAGCAGGGAGAAGGAGCATACGTTGCTAAGGGGGAGAGCAAAGGGCGATGTTATTTCTGGATTAAATCAGTTTTTTGAAAGATCCAGCCACTTCACTAAGGTGAACAATTGGGTTTGTTTGGGTGCTGTGACTTCCTTAGAAAATCTGGCTCTTTGTTTTTATCTCTCCCCTACTCTTCCTCCTAATAATTAATTTTGCTGTTCAATTTAGAGCCCTCAGTTACTATTTATCACTTGCAATTTTTATCTGATTAATTTGGATCAATAATTGAGTTTTAAGGTGATTGATTGTGTGTTTTATTAAAAAATTGTCTCCCGGGGTCCTTTTTTTTAAATGCCAAAGCTTCTTATTGAAGTTTCTCTATTTGTAGTGATTATTTGCATGATCAACATGGGTTGGTTTTAATGACTGTGTGGTGCTTTATTTCCTGTTAATGACCTGAAGTTTTAGTATAAATTAGTTTTCTCCCTGCCTCAGGGTAATGGCTATTTTTGTCCATGAGGACGGCAGTTGGGTGTTGAAAGATTAGCTGTGTTTTTCATTATGTTAAGTATTGATTTTCTATGCTCTCTTTTCATCTAATATAATAACATTTAGTCTTTACTTTAAAATATCTGGAGGTGTTTTGCATTGGAAAATGTCATCATTTCTTTTGTAACCTGCTGTAGCAGCATGAGGCTATTTGAGTTGCATTTTTTGGGCATCCTTGTCTATGAAATACTCAGTGATGAAAGTAAAATTAACGTATTTCCAGTGTAGGGGAGGAGGCACACCAGCTAAGTGGTCTGCCCCGCTCCTGCCCCCTCATGGTCTTCCCCTTCCCTTTCCAGCACATGTTACCTGAGGGATAGAGGGACTGAGAGCAGTAAAACAGTAGGAGGAGCTCCTGGCCTTCTTCTCCTTTCCCTGCTGTCCTTCCCAGAGGAACAGAACCTCCACCCATCCTCTATGCTTCCATGGAGCTGCATCTTCTCCAGCTCCATACAGGGACTAGGTTAGTGGTGCTTCTCCTTCTTTGCCAGCTGTGAGGGTCAACAACACATGGAGAAAAAGAACAGAACACCGGCAGCTCCTCTGGTTTCCATATTACTCCCAGTTACTCCCCCCCCCCCAACCCTGTTCACCTGATAAGCAGTTTCCTGGTGGGGTTAGGGACAGTACCATGTCTTTCCAATATGCCATACCTGCTATAAATGCCATTCTGGTTGCTTTCTTATTGATACACTGCACCTGCCTGTACCACCTTTCTTTCAGCTCTGGAAATACATTTCTATAAATATTCATGACTGCCTGCAGTGGATACATTTTGACATTTGTTCATCTTAACATTTGGATGACTTTAAACCTGTTAACTTTAACAAAATGCACATATACATGCACATCCTCCCCCAGCTTAAATTTTCTTTGCTGCAAATCACTTGTCATAGGGTGGCCCTTGCCTGGGGCATCTTGTTGTGTCATGGGAGCCAGCTTAAACCTGAGTGGTACTATGTAGCAGCCTGAACTGCCAAGAGTGGGGAGCTGAGCCCCTCTCGCACAGGTCAGAAGCTGCCACTGAGGGGTCAGTGCACAGGGCTAGCTCTCACTGTAAATCTTTCCCTTCAGGGCCACCCAGTCTCAGATCAGGACCTGGCCTGGTTTAGTCACTGGAAATGTTGGGAGCATGAATCAAATACATCATGGGCATCTCTCACCATACCCCATCTCTCTAGTACAGCTCTGGTGTGCCTCAATATGTGTCACTCCCTTCATGTCTTTAGCCCTCTCCGGCCTTCCAGCTTCAGCTCATTCTGATAGCCATTAAGCATCTTCAGCCCACTTCAGCCTTTTCTGGCTTAGGAGTGTAAGCAGGCTAGCCTTTTTGCTGGCTCCTAGCCTTCAGACCTTTTGTCCTCCTAGCATTGGCTCTGGTAAGTCAGCCAGCCAGTCAGTCACTGATGTTTCCTCTTTCCAGCTTTCTGCTCACTTCTGTTTTCCCCAGAGAATTCCTCAAGTCCCTGACTCCCAGGCAGCTCTCTTCTGCTTCTTTTTCCTGACAGACTCACTCTTTCACCTCAGGCACCCTCATGTATTTAGCCCAAGTGTCCTACTTGGAGTGAGGTGATGATTCACAGGTGCACCGGTTCTGCTCTCCTCTTCAAGCATCAGTGTCACCCTGGGACAGACCTAATCTAGTTCTGTTCGAACCAACAGGCTTCTTTCCATTTGGAGTTAAATTTTCACCTAATCACATAAACCTGCTGCTATCCCCCATTTCCCTTCACTGTTCCTTCTCTATTATTTTCTTACCCACTACATTGTATCACGTCTAAAAGCAGACAGCAGCTCTGAGTGCCTCTGCACAGGCCTGCCCTTGTATCTTTGCACAGCCACAATGGAGTCAGTTACAGCACTAGGGTCCTGATCCTGCAATTAAAGGTGCACAGAAGGAATGCATGGAACACTGCCGAAATCAAAGGAAAAACCACCTGGCTCTTAAGATAGCACTTCTTCAGCACTTTTGCTTATAGGCCTGGGTGAATATTGAAAAATAATTGTAAAATTGAGCAGAACATTTCTGAACCCATAACACCATCCCAAGTATTTGTTTTCTCACTTTCTGGTCTAAAGCTTGGTTTAGTTCTTCTTTGAGTCAAGGCATTCACCCTCAGTTAATATTAATATATTGTAGGTTCAGGTAGTAATTTTTGTATTCCATTTCAAATGCTTGAAAAAATACATATAGACTAGTTTTTTTAATACTGACTTTCTGAATAGTTACTGGCACACTGTATAGAATCACAATGGATTAGTTGAACATTTCTCCTCAATTATCTTGATTATAGGCACAAAATGTGTGCATTTATGCATATTTTAAGTACATTCCCTGTATTTATTCATCTTCCATTGCCTGATAGCTTTGAATTTGAAGACCTTTTTAAACGCAATACAATACTAGAAGAAAAATGCCTTCTTATCAATTTATGCATTTACTACAGTGACTGAGTATCAGACAAGAACTTTCTAGTAATATCTAATAAGGCACTGAAAGAACCCTTTCCTGGTACTCCGCATAGTACAGTCTCCATTCATTATTAACAAGATTTTGACTTGATGTCATGACTTGCATTATACACTTTATCATTCCTATTCCCTGCATGACTTAATGGGCAACACAGTAATTCCATCTCTCCCTTTCAGCAGCTCTCCAATTTTGTTCATTTTCAATCTTAGTGTCAGTTCTAGAGTCCTGCATGGATACAAAATTTACATCTACATCTGCACCTGTATCCACAAAAATGAGCTGCAGATATCTGCATTGACATCCACGGATGCAGATAGCTGTGATATAAAGTAGATATCTGCAGATTTCCAGGGTTCTAGTCTGTTCCCAGTATTCCCAGTATTCATCCACTGTTGTCAAGGCTCTCCATAGTCATCTTCAGGAGCTGCTGAAAGTAGGATGAGAGAGAGACTTAGGCCCAATTATATTTTCAAAATAAATCTAAGATGCCACAACTACTCTGGAAAAGCAAAAAAAAAGAAAAAAGACTGTGATGGTGTTCTAGCTGCCTGTTCTTGTTCCTGCAATGCAGTGTACTGGTGCTAATGTGGTCTTGCTCACTAAGGGTGCATTTACACTTCACCATAACTCAAAATAAGATACGCAAATTGTGTATCTTAATTTGATGCTATTTCAAAATAGCTTATTTCGTCATTTGGCGCTGTCTACACAGCGCCAAATTTCGAAATAAAGCGCTATTCTGAAATGTCCCTTACTCCTTGCAGAATGAGTTTTACAGGGACGTTGGAATAGCGAGCCTGAAATAACAGGCTTGCTGTGAAGACGTGGGATAGCTATTTTGGGATACTCCAGTATCCCAAAATAGCGTTGCAGTGTAGCCTAATAGCTCAGATTTTCAATCTCTTTGCATGGGGCCCTTGACACAATGCACACAAATACAGCTGGCCTAAGTAAATGTTTTTAGACTTCAATAAATCAAGAGCAACTTCACTAAACTGAGTAAAATACAGGGTTGGTGACTGAAACTTCTGGGCACTGGGTAATGTGGGGAGGGAGGTTTGGCTCTGGGCCCCAATAAGGGGCAGGGTCTTGGGTGGAAGGCACAGGGCTAGGAGCAGCTAACTCTCAGTGCTGCCCAGACTGCCAGAACCTTGAGTGGCCCAGCAATTTAAAGGGCCCAGGGTTCCAGCAATGATTTAAAGGGGCTGGAGCCCTCGGTTTTCCTAAATTGTTGGATTTTGAGACAACTGCCCCCACCATTGGAGGCGCTGTTAGAATATGGTCTATTATGCCTAAAATGAATCTGAGGGTCAAAAAAGGGGAATGGCTTTATTCCAAACCTACAGAGAGAAATTTCTAGAATTGAGTTATATGATGGAGGGGAAGGTATTTTTGTATATATTCTTACAGGACTTCCCACTGCATCTAGTAATGAATCTTCCACTCATTTACTGTGCTCTGCCTATCAGCAAGTAACTCCCTCATTCTTTCTAGTGACTTACTATGAATTAAGGACAGCTTATGCTACAGAAGAGCAATTAATCGCTAAAGTTTAAATAATAGGATGGGTGAATTATATCAATATCCTCATGTTAAATGAGGATATTAATATAGTAGGCATCACAGAAACTTGGTGAAATAAGTATAATCAATGGATCCTGGAAATACCTGGGTGCAAAATTTATAGGAAGGCTAGAACAGGGTCATGCTGTTGGGGGAGTGACACTGTATGTGAAAGAGAGCATAGGAGTAAATGAAGTAAAAATCTTAAATGAACCAATCTGTGCCATAAAATCTCTCTGGATAATAATTCTGTGCTCTAACAATAAGGATAAGGCAGTAGCAATATACCAGCCACTTGAATAGGATGGTGATAGTGACTGTGAAATGCTCAGGTGGATTACAGAGGCTATTAAAAAAAACTCCTTAATAATAATGGGGTTTTCAACTATCCCCATATTGACTGGGTACATGTCACCTAAGGCTGGGATGCAGAGAAAAAGTAATCTCATCACCTTAAATGATTGCTTAAATGATAGATCAAGACAACTTATTGGGGAAACATCAAACATACACGGTTTCTCTAAAGGGAATTCATGCTTCATCAAACTAGTAGAATTTCATGAGGGGTCAACACACATGGGGACAAGGGTGATCCAGTGTACTTAGATAGTGTACTTAGATTTTTCAGAAAGCCTTTGACAGGGTCCTTCACCAAAGGCCCTTAAGCAAAGTAATCCATCCTGGGATAAGAGGGAAATTCCCCTCATGGGTGTAACTACAGTAGTTAAAATATAGGAAACAAAGGGTAGGGATAAATGGTCATTTTTCAGACTGGAGAGTAGAAAATAGTGGCATCCCTCATGGGTCTGTTCTAGGGTTCCATTCAACATAGTTATAAATGATCTGGAAAATGGGGTAAACAGGGTGGTGGGAACATTTATACATGAAACAAAGGTTTCAGAGAGGTAGCCATGTCAGTTTGCTTCAGCAAAAACAAAAGACGTGTGTGTCACCTTAAAGACTAACACATTTATTATGTCATAAGCTTTCATGAGTTGCAGCTCACTTCATCAGATGTGTGAAATGAAAGAAAAAGAAACAGGGATACAGAGCTGGGAGAGCAACATCAGAGCTAATTCAATCAGGGTGGATGTGGATAAGAATGTGAGAATACATATAGGGGGAAATTACCTATTGTAATGAGAGATGAGTAGTCCTGTGGCACCTCAGAGACTAACAAAAATAAATACAGCATCATGAGCTTCTGTGGGCAAAACCCACCAGACCCATTCTGAGGGTATCAAATTTGCATATGAATTCCAGATCTGCTATTTCCCATTGCAGTCTGGTTTTGAAGTTTTTTTGCTTGTGAATGGCAACTTTCAAGTCTGTTAAACTGTGTGTCCAGGGAAGTTAAAATGTTGTCCCACTGTTTTTTGTATGTTACCATTTATGATGTCTGATTTTTGTTCATTTATTTTGTTGCATAGAGACAGTCCTGTTTGTCCAATGTATGTGGCAGAGGGGCATTGCTGGCACATAATGGCATATATCACATTAGTATATGTGCAGGTAAACAAGCTTTTGATGAAATGGCTAATGTAGTTAGGTTCTATGATGGTGTAACTAGAGTAGTTGCGTAGACAGGAGATTGTTACAGGTTCCTGGGTTAGTGTTTCTGTTCTGGGGGACATGTTTGGTGGTGAGCATATGTTTTAGATTAGGGGGATGTCCATAAACAAGGACTGGCCTGCCTCCCAAGATTTCTGACAGTGAGGAATCAGCATCTAACACATACCAGAACTTTAAAAGGATTAGAAAAAGAATTAGATATTGTTACCTACCAGTCCTGTGCTCTTGGGGAGCCAGAGAGTGACATTCATGGAAAACCATCCCCCCCTTCCTCTAGGCCTCTGCTAGAATCAGACAAAGCAAGGAAAAGGCCAGGGAAGACACACCTAAACTAATTAAGGAAATACCCCAGCCTCATCTGCATTGAAGATAGAACTCATTAGCATACAGAATGGAGACCAGCTCTTCCAAGGCAGGAACCGCAGTGAACTATGGGATACTGAAAGCAGAGAAGCACTGCCTGATGGGAAATCTCTACTCCAGATGCTAATGAACCCATGCCTGCTCACACCCAAATTAGTCATTATCAGACCAATTCTAGTAACGATCCTATTGACATCCAAAATACTGAAACTGCCTAGTTGCATTGTGAGCTGGTTCAAGGAACATCACCCATAACCAGGGGTGATCAGTCTCTATTGTCTCGCCTCTTTCTCTTTGAACTATTGTCCTATCCCTATAAAAACTCCTATCCTTGCCCCAAGAAAAACTGTTCTGATACCTGGATTTAAACTGCATCAGTTCCATTGAGATTTCTTCATCTCCTGTCTGATCGTGCTGGGGGCTCTGCTCTGTTTGTCTCCTGCCCTCTGGACCCCTGGCTACCATCATTATCTGGGAACCCCGATTAGTGCAATCTCCACGGAGTGGTGAGGTCTCTCTCTCTCTCTCTCTCTCTCTCCCTCCCACCTATCTCTAAGCCTAGCCTTCTGACTCTGCCCTATGTAAACTGTTATATGGTTAGCTAGCCCTAACATTTGCAATCAGTTCCAGTTTAGATTTAATATTGTAACTGTTAGATTTAATATTGTAACTCTTTTGTGTGTCTGGCTCCCTATATATATAATAAATAACTTTCATTGTTAAGCTGGTTGCTTCTCTCTATTTCTTTCTCTTTCGCTCACTCTTCCTCAAGGGGTGTTGTTTTGGCTTCCCCATTCGCTCTGCAACAATGCTTCTTGTACCCAAGCTAAAGTTCCCTGTAGTACCCAAAATCCTGTGGGGTTTGCTCATCGTGTGGTTTACTAGAGAATGATTGTGGTGTGAAAGTGGGGATTAGGGGGTGCTGAACCTGGGGGCATATGAGGATGGCATCTTAAAGTCCTGTTTAATCCAGCCCACTGAGTCCAAAGGCACATGAGGGTGCAGCGTGGCATTGCTGTTAAACCCAACCTGCTGAGTCCAGGGACATATGAAGGGGTCATCTTGTGAGTGCTGATTACCCAGTCCTCTCAGACGTGCTCTGTTAGTGGGTGTGAGTGTCTGTGTGTGTTGCTAAGGTGGGAAGAACCCCCTCCTGAGGAACCTAGTTCCTACAGGAGAGCTCCAGTGGGCGGGGGAATTGGCAGCAGGGAGAATTCAGCTCCATATCCACAAGCAGCACACAAATAGAATTGTTAATGTTCCCCCAGTCCCATAAGAGTAACCCTAATAAATGAGCATACCCCAGAGTATTGGGCAAATCTGGTAACAATATGTTCATTGAGGATAGGTCCTGTTAGCCAGGGTGGGGCAGAAATGGTGTCCCTAGGCTCTGTTTGCTAGAAGTTGGGAATGAGTGACAGAAGTTGGATCACTTGATGATTACCTGTTCTGTTCATTCCCTCTGGGGCACCTGACATTGGCCACAGTTGGAAGACTGGATACTGGGCCAGGTGGATTTTTGGTCTGACCCAGTATGGCCAATTTATATTCTTAATTTACAAATAAAGTCAAAGAAAACAATCTATGGACTGGAAAAGAAAACCAGGGGAAATAAATGTGGAAACACACTAAAGAGAATGGGGAAAGGGAACTAGAAGACAGGAGTGGATCACTCCTGCTGCCCTATTTTTTATACTTACCCAGGAGGTCTGTATTGACCACTGCTGGAGAAAGGATACTGAGCTAGGTAGACCCTGGATCTGACTCAGTACAGAAAAGGAACAATAAGGAGACTATAGGGACTAAATGATAGAGAAAATAATTGAGAACACACAGGAAAGGAAAGACAACTTATGGTCTGGAGTGATAAGTATCATGCCATAGTAATTTGCTTAATGAAAGATGTGTGAAATGTGTTTCCTAAAACATGTGAAGTTATCACATTATTAGTACATAGAGGCTACATCTAGACAGGCCAGTCTTGCTCAAGAACATATGCGAATGAGGCGTGGCGATGAATATTGCCATGCCTCATTTGCATACTTAATGAGCTGCCATTTTTGCTCAAAACCCCCCTCTTGCGCAAGAGCCGTTCTGCCACTTATTTTCAGGCAGAACGGCTCTTGCGCAAGAGGGGGTTTTTGCGCAAGAAGGAACAGTGCAGACTGCTTCTTCTTGTGCAAAAGCTCCTTGCGCAAAAATGGTGCCTCATTTGCATATGTTCTTGCGCAAGATTGGCCAGATGTAGCCAGAGTGTTATGGCAGCACACTATACCCCCCATGAGGACTTCTCCACACGTGTTTTATGTTATATAGATAGATATTTTCTTCTCTATTTGAACATTTTAATATACTTTTGGCACTACAGGTGGGTCACTTTACATTACTCATTCTGATTTTCAGTAACCTATTTTTTAAAGGACCAAGCTGCTCCAGGATTACGTAAACTCTTGCTGTAGGGAAAAAAGGGTTGAGTATTAGGAAGGAAGAGCTCTTATCTACCATTATATAAGGAACAGGAGCAAAACAAATAATTGCAGTTTTCATGTTTGAAGGGAAGTCTCAAAATAGCAAATTTGGATGCCTAAGGGAATTTAAAAAAGAGACTTGAGAAGGAAAAAAATCATTCACTGGGGAAAAAAAATCTAAAGATGTTAGAAAACAGCAGAGAGATGCATATTCAGCTGAAGAATTAACACAAATCAACATGCTGTAAATGCCACAGTTTGATTCAATGTTGGGGAGCTAGTTTCTAACTTTTTGGTGAAGGACATTACTCATGTCCTATCTGATGACTGCAGAAACTCCTACTGATCCCTTCTAATTCATGCAGTGATCTGTCATAACCCGTTTGTCTCTTCCCATTGGCTTTTGTTTTTAACCATGAAGATGAACACCTGCTCTGCCAGTACGAAATGTTCATGTCTTATGAGCTCATACTGAGTTTTAATCAACTCTGATATAGAAAATAATTGAAACTGCAGCTTGTTCTTTACACTTAGGTTTATTGACTAGGGTAAGTATTTGAGCACAGGCAGGAAAGAACTTGAAAATACCAGACTGCCTTGCTGACCGCACTGGCATGCTATAACTGTTAATGTTTTTGAAGGTAGCAAAGTGAGTATACAGAGATACAATCAGCCTTCTCTTTTGTGTATATAAGGGAAAATAGCAGGTTTTCACTCTTAAAGGTGCCAGCCTGATTCACAGCTTTATAGACTGATTTTTTTCCTTTATCCTTCACAGCACTTTCTTAGTAGTGAAAACTAAGAATTAAAGAATGATGGAGCTGCCAAACCTTCTAAAAAGTCCTGCACAATCCCTCTGTCTGGATACAAAAATGACATTTAAAAAACTACCCTGCATTTGCTTGGAGTTTTTCAATGTGTGCATGACAGAATAGTATCAGGATGGCCTAATTAATCACATGAGAGAAAAGGGGTGACAGCAGTGATTTGCATCACCAAGACATCTAGGTAGGAAAAAAATCTTTTATAAAACTCTGCAAGTTTGTCTGATTCTTTTCTTTTAGAGAATAACTTTACTTGTGGTGAAATTCTGGCTTCACTGACAATAATAACAAAAATACCATTGACTTCAGTAGGGCCAGGATTTCATTCTTAGAAGCCATCTCCCTGCCACCTTTTCAAGTGTCCGTTTTGTTCATTTTAGTCACTGAATCAGAATGATGGGATATGCTGGGCCAAAATCATTCTTGGTGTAACTGCATTACACTTAATGAAGTGAATACAACCCACTGTGTTGTATTTTATGTACCTTTCAATTCCACAAAAGTGTCACTAAACTAGCAACATGAGATTGCCATGCTGAATCAAACCACAGATCTATCTAGTCTGCAATACTTATTAGCATGGTAATATAATAAAATAATAATAATAATTATGAGCTAGTAGGTCATAGGTAGTTGTAGGTCATGTAATAAGCATAATTTTTCAAATAAATGACTTTCATAGATGAGAATGCTATGTATGTGTATCCAAGGTTGCAACAAAATTTGTATGGCATTATATAGTATTTGGTAAATAGTAAACTATCATGTAAGATCATGTTATAATATATATGGGAAAAAGGAACCAGCTGAGTGGCAGCCCGGGGAGGGTTCCAACCCGTGCAGGCAGGGCACCAGGCAGCGGCCTTTCTCTTAGGCTTTATCTACACTGCAGGGTTTTTGCGCAAGAAGCTTTTTGCGGAAGAGATCTTCCACACAAACTTCTTGCGCAAAAACGCGTCCACCCCTCAAAAGTGCATCGCAAAAGCGATGTGTTTTTGTGCAAGAGAGTGTCCACAGTGCATGGACACTCTTGTGCAAGAAAGCTGTGTTTTTTGTGATAGGCTCTTTTTGCGCAAGAAACCCCTGCAGAGCATCCACACATGCCTTTTTGAGCAAGAGCTGTAGCACAAAAAGGAGTTATTCCTCGTGGGAAGAGGAATAACTCTACCAGCAAAAATTCTCTGTCCTGTTGATTTACTGTATTTTTTTTTTTTTGGCACAAAAACATGCTTGAGGTGTGGACGCTCCACTGGTTTTTGCACAAAAATGGCCGTATTTGTGCAAAAACCTTGTAGTGTAGACATAGCTTGAATGTATTTTCTTAAAGAGGAGTTTCCAAGAGTGTTTTGAAAGATGTGATAGTAACGTACTCATTTCCACTCTCCCTTTTTTGAAAGTACATTTTGCATAGCTTTCATTAAGCAAATTACTACTGCATGATGCTTAGCATTCCTTTCTTAAAATGGAGTCTCCAAAAATGTTTTAAAAGAAAAAAAACAGACATAAGAACAGCCGTATTGGGTCAGACCAAAGGTCCATTTAGCCCAGTAGCCTGTCTGCCGACAGTGGCCAGCACCAGGTGCCCCAGAGAGGGTGGACCGAAGACATGATCAAGCGATTTGTCTCCTGCCATCTTTCTCCAGCCTCTGACAAACAGAGGCCAGGGACACCATTCCTACCCCCTGGCTAATAGCCTTTTATGGACCTAACCTCCATGAAATTATCTAGCTTCTCTTTAAACTCTGTTATAGTCCTAGCCTTCACAGCCTCCTCTGGCAAGATGTTCCACAGGTTGACTACACACTATGTGAAGGAGAACTTTCTTTTATTACATTGAATTTCCATAATATATAACTATTCAGCTAGATAGTACCAGACAGTTGTTCACCTCAGTGAAAGCTTAGGTGACGCAGAGTTTCAGCTTTTGGTACAGAGCTATAAATGAAGCAAGGCTACGTTCTAATGGCAGAGCACATGATGTTTTAACAACAGTACGTTCTGGGTGTGTTGCAACTTACCTTTTATACATGTGAATGCATAGGAGGGCACATAGTTTTCCATGCAAACCTGGATTAGCTGTCTATGGGCTCCCCACATATCCCTTTCTCTGACTTCCTCCACTTTCATATATCTGTTGTCTTCTCTTTCATACTCTATTTTCTCTTGCCCCTATTGCAGACCTTAGGAAGGTAAAAAATAGCTACATTCTCCTTCTGTGGATCTTTATGGTTTGATGAGAGAGAGCTTCTTTCTTATGTGGGGTCTTTTAGAGTTAGCTTCATTTGTTTGAACAACACAGTTCAATCAAGATTTTGGACAGAGGAGGTTTTGGAACAAATAGAAAAACTTAATGTTAACAAATCACCGGCACCGGATGGCATTCACCTGGGGGTTCTAAAAGAACTCAAATGGGAATTTGCAGAACTGTTAACCGTGGTTTGTAATCTATCCTTTAAATTGGCTTCCCTACCTACTGACTGGAAGATAGCTAACGTGACACCAATATTTAAAAAGGGCTCTAGAGGTGATCCTGGAAATTACAGACTGGTAAGTCTAACGTCGGTACCGGGCAAATTAGTCGAAACAATACTTAAGAATAAAATTGTTAGGCATGTAGAAGAACATAATTTGTTGGGCAAAAGTCAACGTGGTTTCTGTTAAGGGAAATCATGTCTTACTAGTCTATTAGAGTTCTTTGAAAGGGTTAACAAACTTGCGGACAAGGGGGATCCAGTAGATATAGTATACTTAGATTTTCCCCTACCAAAGGCTCTTGTGTAAATTACATTGTCATGGGGTAAAAGGGAAGGTCCTTTCATGGATTGAGAACTGGTTAAAAGACAGGAAACAAAGAGTAGGAATAAATGGTAAATTTTCAGAATAGAGAGGGGTAACTAGTGGTGTCCCCCAAGGGTCAGTCCTAGGACCAATCCTATTCAACCTATTCATAAATGATCTAGAGAAAGGGGCAAGCAGTGAGGTAGTAAAGTTTGCGGATGATAGTAAACTGTTGGAGATAGTCAAGACAGAAGCAGACTGTGAAGAACTTAAAAAAGATCTCACAAAACTAAGTGATTGGGCAACAAAATGGCAAATGTGGATAAGTGTAAAGTTATGCACATTGGAAAAAATAACCCCAACGATACATCTAGTATGATGGGGGCTAATTTGGCTACAACAAATCAGGAAAGAGATCTTGGAGTTATCATGGATAGTTCTCTGAAACGTCTATACAGTATGCTGCGGCGGTCAAAAAGGCAAATAGAATGTTAGGAATTATTAAGAAAGGGATAGAAAATAAGACCCAGAATATCTTACTGCCCCTGTATAAAACTATGGTACGCCCACATCTTGAATACTGTGTACAGATGTGGTCTCCTCACCTCAAAAAAGATATTTTGGCCTTGGAAAGGTTCAGAAAAGGGCAACTAAAATGATTAGGGGTTTGGAACGGGTCCCATATGAGGAGAGGTTAAAGCGACTGGGACTTTTCAGTTTAGAAAAGAGGAGACTGAGGGGGGATATGATAGAGGTATATAAAATCATGAGTGGTGTGGAGAGGGCCGATAAAGAGAAGTTATTTATTAGTTCCTTTAATAGAAGAACTAGAGGACACCAAATGAAATTAATGGGTAGCAGGTTTAAAACTAATAAAAGAAAGTTCTTCTTCACACAGCGTGTAGTCAGCCTGTGGAACTCCTTGCCAGAGGAGGCTGTGAAGGCTAGGACTATAATAGAGTTTAAAGAGAAGCTAGATAATTTCATGGCGGTTAGGTCCATAAAAGGCTATTAACCAGGGGATGAAATGGTGTCCTTGGCCTCTGTTTGTCAGAGACTGGAGAAGGATGGCAGGAGACAAATCGCTTGATCATTGTCTTCGGTCCACCCTCTCTGGGGCACCTGGTGCTGGCCACTGTCGGCAGACAGGATACTGGGCTAGATGGACCTTTGGTCTGACCCAGTACGGTCATTGTTATGTTCTTATGTTCTTAGCTGAAGTTAAAGGAAAATATATGTATTGGCATCAGTGGAGTCAGAACTTCACCCCAAGGCTGGATAATCCCATAGGCGGAAACGAAAAAATCAGTGACCGAAACAGGAGATCTGAATGGAAAACCACACGCAACCTTAATGACTTCATACTATTGAGTGATACCATTGTGATAGACAGGGCAATTTCTTGCAACACATCCTTTTCCTGTCCCATCTTATTTCTTTTCCTTCCTTTTCCTACTGTCTAAAAAGATGCTGACTTAGCTGTCAAAGATTATATATTTTGCAACACTGCTGTAAAGCTGTGACCAGAAAAGGAAGCTAAAAATAATGGCCTAACCAGCCTGATGTTTAGTTTGGCAGGCCGCAGAGTGGCTGATAAGACCATGTGTTGTGCCTATATTTTTTAGCAATGAGATAGAAAGTGAAAGTCAACACTAGAGACAGGAGTGCATTTTCTAACCTTGAGGTAATTTCTCTCCCCTTTGTGTGTGTTTGAATTGCAGACAATGGGATCAGATTTTAACAACTACAGCAATGACAGCTCCTGCCCATCTCCATTAATCTCTTCTCTTTCTCCCAGAAGGACAATTACCATTTTAATACTACCTAAAACACCATCAGTCAGAGGGATTTTTCTTTCTAAAAACTCTCCTCACCTAAAGGGAAAGGAAACAAAGGGTGTTGTTAATATAAAAGCTTTATTTAATACTTCACATTTCAGATATGTTAACTGTTTTCCCTTCTTTGGTATATCTTTAATGAAAGCCTAACAGGCTTTTTAAAGGAGAGTTTGCCTTGGTATTAAGTAGGCTGACGGGTCTCTGTCTAGCAAGCCCTCGAACTTGCTTAGAGCTGTTTAATGTTAGACAGTGGCTGGATTACATTAACACCTTTAGCTCTTTGGGCCCATTTATTACATCTCAATTATTTCCAAGTAGTCAGATCCTTCTTATAAACTCATATAGTTTAAACCTTAAGTCTTTGATATCTTTAATCAGATGCCCTATTGATTCATGTGTCTGTGGTTTGTAGAAATGTTTTTTCCCTTTGAGGAGGCTCGGCTCCTGCCCTACTTCTTCTGGTTGAGACCATGTTCTGAGCCCTACCATGGCTTTGGCTCAGGTGGGAGGTTGACTGAGAGTTCAGTCATGGCCATGGAGAGGGGGAGCACTGAGAGATCATCTCCAGCTGGGAATGAGCTCTCAGCCTTAGCAGAAACTGCAGCAGAACTCTCATCCCTGGCTGTAGCTCCTCCATTGCTTCTCTTCTGCCCATAGACCCACCCATGTTCCCACCCATTCTGCCCTTTCCCCCATGATCCCACCCCATTTTGCCCATGGCCCCATCTTTGTTCTGCCCTCACTCTGCCTCTTCCTTCCCTGCATCCCCTGTCCCTCCACTTGCTCCTTCCTCCTCATCCCCGCACTTCGGCTCTGAGACTGGTAAAGCTCTGTGCCCCCGGGCCATGATGGGGTCCGATATTTCTGGGGGCCAAATCTGCCTTTACTACTAATCAGTGGCACAAGGTTTGAGGGGTGGGTTTAGCCTCCCTCCAATCTCCATTACACACTGCCCATGTTCCAGATTATTTGGAAAAGGAAGGAGTGTAACTGGAAATCTAGAAATTCAAATATATAAAGGAGGGAATTAAAAAAACCTGGTTACTGGCTTTAAAAAAAGAAAAGGGGGGAGAGAGGAGCAGGGAGGGAGTATAAAAGTAAAGAATTTAAAGCAGCACACATTTTATTCAAAATAAACCTAAAGTAAAATTTGGTTTAATGCCATCTTCTAGGAATACACAATTTAGACATTGATGAAATGTGTATAGAACTGTATAGAACCAGACTCAAGTTTGGGGTGAGCAATAATTTTTGACTGGGGGCCACTTCAGAAATTTTTGAAGTGGTCCTGGGCCACCCCGCTGGAAGGAGTGGGGCCAGGACACTTCCTGCTTCCCCAACCAGAGACCCTGATTGGTCTGGGGGTGGGGGGTGCACAAAGTCTTCCCCCTCCCCCTCAGAGAGAACCGTCAGCTGTTCTGAACAGTTGGTTGTTCCCTCTAGGTACCTGTGCCCCTGGCGGTGGGAGGAGACTTTACACACTCCCCACTGCTGCCTCTAGGTCAATCAGGGCCTGGGGAGGGGGAGCATGTGAAGTCTCTTTCTCTCTGCCCCCGCCCTGCAAGGGAGAACCGTGCTTAGCGTCAACCGCCAGCTGAGCAGCAGCTGGTGGTTGACTTTGTGCTGAGCCCCTTGCAGGGTAGGAGGAGACTTTGTGTGGTCCCCCTACCACCAACCCCTGATTGGCCTGGGGGTGGGAGGAGTACACGAAGTGTCTTCCCATCCTAACCCTCGCCCTGTAAGGAGTGCATGGTGCTTAGAAGCACTGTGTGCTCCTGGCTTGGCAGGAGGAGACTTTGTGTGCTGCCCCCATCCCCAAGCCCTGATTGGCCTGGGTGTGGGGGGAGCCCATGAAGTCTCCTCCCACCCTGCCCCCGTCCTGTAAGGAGCGTATGATGCTTAGAAGTGCCGTACCCCTCAAACGGCGGGAGGAGACTTTGTGCGCTCCCCTCCTGCCCCCCAGGGCCTGATTGGCCTGGGGGCTGGGGGAGTGGCAGGGCCTCCATGGGCTGGATCAACTCACTTGGTGGGCTGGATTCATCCCGCGGAGGCCCTTTTGCCCACCCCTGCTCTAAGTCCTATTATGGCCTCTTTACTCTTGAAGAAATGGCCCCCAAGGAATGTTGCAAGCATAGGAACAAGGTGAGTTTGGCAAGTAAATGGTTGTGCCTTCACCATCTCAATTGCTGCTGTAGGAGTATGCAGTTAGTATAGTAAATGATGGAGGGCAGAGCAGCATATTGACAAATCTTTAAAGCTGCTGTGAGTTAGTATCGCTGTAGCACTGGTCTAGCTATGCTGGAGACAGAGCTATGCTGGACTATCCAGAATCTGGAAGGTGCAAATGTATCTAAAAGCATCTCTGAAGAGATGTGGCCCATAGTTTTAGCATATACATACTATAAGATATCTTCTAATGAATCCTGTGGAAGTGCGAAACACCTCAAAACTTGCTACATTTTTGGGAGGGCATAGAAGAGTAATGTCTCTTGAATAACAAAATGTAGCTAATAGAAAAGCTGCAAAATAGACAGGCTGAGTGGGAAAAAATACACTGTAAGCATAGATGGGGTAGTTGTGATGTCAAGAAAATGTTAATTATTGTGATACACAAGCTAAAACAGAGCAAAAAGAGAGATGCTGTTTTAAGTAAAGCAGGATGCTGTTTCATCAATATTTCTGAGAGCTATGGAACATGCAAAGCTGTGGATAAGAAACTCTTAGTCTCACAGTTGGCAACTTATTGATTACATGAGCTGTTCACTAATGAGCTAACTATAAGAGGCCACACTCCCAAAAGTTTACAGAATGAAAAATGCTGACATTGTTTAACAAAAAGAGCACATTTGCACAGGAACATTGAACTTTGAGTGTGAAGGAAAATGGCTCAGCCTTGACTTGATTTTTTTTTTTAGCCTATAGTAATATATTATTTAGTTGTTCAATTAGGTGATGTTTAAGAACAGCACTTTGCTGGAGTAAACCATTTGCCCCAAGGAGAAGCTAGGAGACTGACTGAACCTTAAGGATAATAATGCATGCTGTACCTTCCTTTCACATAGTGAAGCCTGCTTGGATAAGGGATGAAAAAAATAAGTATACATCTGCCCCTTGCTCCCCATGGTTGTGTGGAAGGAGCTAGATTACTGACTGGTGTTACATGTTCATGTAGCAGCATTTATAAACAATGCTTTCTGCTACCTCCATTGGGCGTGGGCTCACAAACTGTTGTGCAGCCCCCTGGACTACTGTGTAATTGTTTTTGTTGCTTTGCTCTGACTCAGGGCCTCAGCGCACAAACTGTTGTGCAGCCCATCCGACTATGGTTTAACTGTTAATTTGCTCCTCTGCTCTGACCAAGGGTGGGCTGCTAGAACTGTTATTTGGCTGGCAGTCAGGCCACTGAGGCCCCTGACTCTGGGGCTTACCATGAGTCAGCGTGGCCTCCTGCTAGCGCAAACTATTACAAACACTGTGTCAATATAAGCCCTATTGCATTGAGCTAGTTATGCATGTGTATACTTACATTATTTCTACTGATGTAGGTGCCTGTTATACTGAAAATGTGACATCACCTCCCCCAGCAATACTGAGCTGTTGTTGATGCATTGAGGTCAATGCAGCCTCAGTTTAGACATGGTGTTACTTATGCTGACCCTAACACTCCGTCAACTGTCGCATAATGCTCCACACTGGCGACCAGAACTGTCTCATTTATAGGATGGTTGAAGGTGGCTGCTCCAGGCCCCGCATTTTGGAGAGCCCTGTGGTAGCTGCCTCAATCATCCTATGGATGGGTCTCAGGGTGGCCCAAGGGAGGAGCCTGGGCAGAGGAGCCTGGTGTGGGGAAGTAGCAGGGTTTGTTCTCCCCACCTGCGCTCACTGCAGTGGTAGAAGTTGGAATGACCCAGCAGCCTGCTCCACCCTGGCCTATTGTCCTCCTCCATCCCACTGTGCTTGGCTTCACTGTGGAGGTGGGAAGCAGAGCACTCCATACCAGGTGCCCATATTCCACTGGTTTGCATTGATCAGTAGAGGGAGAGAGCAGGGACAATGCTTGAGGAAGGGATGAAGCAGGAGTGGGGTGGCTGCAGCGCAGAGGCAGGGCGGGGTGTAGTGGTCAATTGCGGAAGAACTTTGTACGTGTTAGTTTAGGGGTGGTGAGGCCTGCATTCTTTCCCCTCCCTTTTCCCTACATCTGATGAGCCAGAAGCAAGTCTTTGGGAACATACGCCACTTAAGGTAAGCATTGTTGCCAGTATAGCAGGAACTAGTATTAAGATAAGGGTAAAGGGCAAGAACGCATAAACAATTCTGTTTACCCTAAAGTACCGATCACGTAAACAGGGCTAAAGCACAAGTAGAACTAGATCAGAACCAGATCGATAACTAACAGCTAAGCCCTACATCAGCACGTAATGAGTAACCCCCGGAAATTTCCAAACTGCAAAACAAGGCAGGGAAAACTGTATTTAAGGCTGTCTCAGAGCCTAGCAAATCGAACCTCACCAATGGGCTTTGGGTACCGGCGCCTCGGAAGCTGAGACAACCTCCCACTTCTTCCGCAGCCTACCTGGCGTTCCAGGCTTGCAGGAAGGGACGTAAGATATGCCGCTTCTTTGTTATATTGTTCTTCCATTTATGGGGCACAGCTGTTAGCTGTCAGGAAATAAACTACTTGTGTTTGACAGATACCTGTGTGACGTATTTTGTACTTTGAAAGCCCAGTGTCGGGGACCTGAGGCTTACTCTGGCCGGCTACATTTGGCGCAGCGAGCAGGGTTCTCTTGGTACAAACCGCTCAGCATGTGGAAGAAAGGGAAGCAGATGGGCAAGGGAGGTGGTAGGGCAGAGCACCAGATTCCAGGCTGGCCGTGCAGATCAGCCTGGGCTTCGGTTGCTCAAATTTGGTATGACGTAACGCCTGCCGTGCAGTTTGAGGAGGAGCTAGCTGATGGGGTCAGTCCCGCTAGTATCCAAAAGGGGCTGGAGGCGTTGGACGTCCACAAGAAGCATAAGGGAGTGTATCAGGCCAGATGGCTGTTTCTCAACGCGCTCCACAGTGTCTGTGAGGAGAAGGAGGGGTTACAGTGAGAAGTGGCACAGCTTAAGGAGGAACTGGACAGGGTTAAAGCTCTGTCTGGAGTACAGCAAGCCTCCTTAGAGCATGCACAGAAGCAGACAGCAGAGATGGGTCAGAATCTGCAAGTGATGGCTGTCCATTATGCCAATCAGAAGTATAAGTACAACTGGGACCACCAGCCTTCGCAGGCGAAGGTCTGTGCGCTCCGGTCCACTGATTGGGACCCCACAACATGGGATGGGGATATTTGGGATTCGTCTGATGAGGATGACATGCAGCAACCGGATCCTTGGAGTCCGCAGAAGGGATCGGATTACACAAATCCACCTCCTTACAATCCTTTGATTTCGCAAGTGCGTCCCCTAACTAAAATCATGACCACCACTGTCACCCAGGGTGGCCAGGTGCAGCTCCCTCAGATTTGCCAGAGGGTACGGGACTACTCCCAGACCGAGCTAACAGATCTGGCTGGTCGTATGAGACAGAATCCAGGGGAAGAACTAGATACCTGGCTGATTCGTCTGTGGGATTCAAGGGCGCATGATATCACCATGAATGTAGAAGAGTTGCGAAAGATGGGGGCTCTGACATCAAACCCCCTTATTAACCAGCGCATCCGTACTCTACCACAGGGTGCGAACACTCCTAGCCTAATGGAAAGTGTTCTGCTGGGGGTCATGGCATTGTATCTGGATCATACAGCCTGGCCTGACAAGATTAGTCCATGGAAAACGCCTGATGAGGCTGGGAAAAGGCTCCGGGAGGAAGCCATGAAGATTGGCATGTACATAGCCAACTTCACCGGGCCAGATTCCTTCCCGTTCTCCCCGGGGATGAAGCGGTGCCTTATAGCTACAGCTCTGCCGCACTATAAGGGCCCCCTCCAAGCAATCTTGAATCCTGCCATTACTTCCCCTGTAGGAGAGGTGGTTTTGTTGTTAAACACTCTCACTGAGATGGGGGATGACATGGGACGATTGCATGGGCTTGCGAACAGGAATTGCTAACAGGGCGTTTGGAGAGGGAGTTCTCCAGGTGAAAGAGGAGTAAAAACGGGACCCTTGTGGTAAGTGGCTGTCTGGAGTGTGTGTTTGTGTGTGGGGGAGTTATTTGCTGTGTGCAGAGCTTGTGTTTATCTGTTTGGTTGGTTGGTTTGATTGTTTGATTGCTTGAAGGAGCTTCTAAAAGGTTTGAAATCTAGAAGCCTCTGTTAATTGGCTAAGCCTCAGTCAGGGGGAGGGGCTACCAGAGCTATATAAGCCTGTGACTCAGCGACCAGGGAGCTTGCGAACAGGAATTGCTAACAGGGAGTTTAGAGGGGGAGGTTAGAGGGCACGAGGGACTTCTGGCCTTCTTTAAAACATAACTCTTATCGTAATCTATATTCCAGAGGTTTAAAAAGAATCCCAGTTTATACTTAAACTTGTTCATTAGAAAAATGGAGACAGAAGCCCAGCAGCAGAGTGGGGGCTATCCTGTTTATTGCGTCGAGTGTAACATGTATGATTACCTGCCCTGTGGGCGGGTGGCGTATGTGTGCACCCGTTGCAAGGAGCTCCTGACACTCAGACACCGAGTTCGGGCTTTGGAGGCCAGGGTGGCTGAACTGGAGGAGCTAAGGGAGGTAGAGAGATTTGTGGATGAGACTTTCTGGGACACTGTAGTACTGTCCCACCTCCAGTCTGAGAGCCCCAGTGCTCTTAAGGAGGATGAAAGTCTCAAGGGAACAGAGCATTCAATGGGAGCAGAGGGAAACCATCCCGTAGTTGGGACCCTCCTCCCAGAGGATGTTGCGGTATCCTCTCGCACTGAGGATACCTCTGAGGGGGAGGGAAAGCCAGTTCGGAAGAGGCAGGTGTTAGTAGTGGGTGATTCGATCGTTAGAAACATAGATAGTTGGGTTTGTGATGACCGGGAGAACCGTATGGTCACTTGCCTGCCTGGTGCGAAGGTTGCGGATCTCTCGAGGCATCTAGATAGACTTATGTGTAGTGCTGGGGAGGAGCCGGTGGTCGTGGTACATGTAGGTACCAATGACGTAGGGAAGGGTAGGAGAGATGTCCTGGAGGCCAAATTTAGGCTGCTAGGAAAGAGACTGAAATCCAGGACCTCTATGGTGGCGTTCTCGGAAATGCTTCCAGTTCCACGCGCAGGGCCAGGTAGGCAGGCAGAGATTCAGAATCTCAATGCGTGGATGAGACGATGGTGTAGGGAAGAGGGGTTTGGATTTATTAGGAACTGGGGACACTTTTGGGAGAGGGGGAGCCTATACAGGAAGGATGGGCTCCACCTAAACCAGGGTGGAACCAGACTGCTGGCACTAAACATTAAAAAGGCCGTAGAGCAGTTTTTAAACTGAGAGATGGGGGAAAGCCGATTGGTGTGGAGATGCACGTAAATCGGAGGGAGACTACTCTTAGAGGAGAATCCATTGATAGAGATTCTCTAAGCTGTAGTCAGAAAGAGAGGAGGGGAGAGGGCAAACCATGGGCCAGAGCAGACAAACAACCGTGTACAAAGGAATCCAATGCATCAGGGAAGGGCAGACAAATAAGCAGTGGCAAATTTTTAAAGTGCTTCTACACAAATGCTAGGAGTCTGACTAATAAGATGGGTGAACTAGAGTACCTAGTATTAAATGAGGAGGTTGACATAATAGGCATCACTGAAACCTGGTGGAATGAGGAAAATCTGTGGGACACAATCATACCGGGATATAAAATATATCGAAAGGATAGAGCAGGCCGGGTGGGTGGCGGAGTGGCACTGTATGTGAAAGATAATGTAGAATCAAATGAAATAAAAATATTAAATGAATCAACATGTTCAATAGAATCGCTATGGATAGTAATTCCATGCTCCAAAAATAAGAAATTAGCAGTAGGGATATATTACCGACCACCTGACCAGGACAGGGATACTGACATTGAAATGCTGAGGGAGATTAGAGAGGCTACCAAAACAAAGAACTCTATAATAATGGGGGATTTTAATTACCCCCATATTGACTGGATACATGTCACCTCAGGAAGAGAAGCGGAGATAAAATTTCTCAATGGCTTAAATGACTGCTTCTTGGAGCAGCTAGTGCAGGAACCCACAAGGGGAGAGGCAATTCTCGATTTAGTCCTGAGTGGAGCGCAGGAACAGGTCCAGGAAATAACCGTTACAGGACCGCTTGGGAATAGTGACCATAATATAATAACATTCAACATTCCTGTGGTGGGAAGAACACCTCAGCAGACCAGCACCCTGGCATTTAATTTCAAAAAGGGGAATTACACAAAAATGAGGAGGTTAGTTAAACAGAAATTAAAAGGCACAGTGACTAGAGCCAAATCCCTGCAAGCTGCATGGAAACTTCTTAAAGACACCATAATAGAGGCCCAACTTAAATGTATACCCCAAATTAAAAAACATAGCAAGAGACCTAAAAAAGAGTCACCGTGGCTTAACCACCATGTAAAAGAAGCAGTGAGGGACAAAAAGGCATCTTTTAAGAAGTGGAAGTCCAATGCTAGTGAGATAAATAGAAAGGAACATAAACACTGTCAAATCAAGTGTAAAAATGTAATAAGAAAAGCAAAAAAAGATTTTGAGGAACAGCTAGCCAAAAACTCAAAAAGAAATAACAAAATGTTTTTTAAGTACATTAGAAGCAGGAAGCCTGCTAAAAAACCTGTGGGTCCCCTAGACGATCGAACTATAAAAGGCGCAATCAAGGACGATAAAGCCATTGCGGAGAAACTAAATGATTTCTTTGCTTCAGTCTTCACGGCTGAGGATGTTGGGGAGATTCCCAAATCTGCACCGTCCTTTGTGGGTAATGAATCTGAGGAACTGTCCCGGATTGAAGTGTCATTAGAGGAGGTTTTGGAACAAATAGAAAAACTTAATGTTAACAAATCTCCGGGACCGGATGGCATTCATCCAAGGGTTCTAAAAGAACTCAAATGGGAAATTGCTGAACTATTATCTGTGGTTTGTAACCTATCCCTTAAATCGGCTTCCGTACCTAATGACTGGAAGGTAGCCAACGTGACACCAATATTTAAAAAGGGCTCTAGAGGCGATCCGGGCAATTACAGACCGGTAAGTCTAACTTCAGTACCGGGCAAATTAGTCGAAACAATAGTAAAGAATAAAATTGTGAAGCATGTAGAAGAACATAATTTGTTGGACAAAAGTCAACATGGGTTTTGTAAAGGGAAATCCTGTCTTACTAATCTATTAGAGTTCTTTGAAGGGGTTAACAAACATGCGGACAAGGGGGATCCAGTAGATATAGTATACTTAGATTTCCAGAAAGCCTTTGACAAGGTCCCTCACCAAAGGCTCTTGTGTAAATTACATGGCCATGGGATAAGAGGGAAGGTCCTTTCTTGGATTGAGAACTGGTTAAAAGACAGGAAACAAAGGGTAGGAATAAATGGTAAATTTTCAGAGTGGAGAGGGGTAACTAGTGGTGTCCCCCAAGGGTCAGTCCTAGGACCAATCCTGTTCAACTTATTCATAAATGATCTGGAGAAAGGGGTAAGCAGTGAGGTGGTAAAGTTTGCGGATGATACCAAACTGTTTAGGATAGTCAAGACAGAAGCAGACTGTAAGGGACTCCAAGAAGATCTCACCAAACTGAGTGATTGGGCAACAAAATGGCAAATGAAATTTAATGTGGATAAGTGTAAAGTAATGCACATTGGGAAAAATAACCCCAACTATACGTACAGTATGATGGGGGCTAATTTGGCTACGACAAATCAGGAAAGAGATCTTGGAGTTATCGTGGACAGTTCTCTGAAAACTTCCACACAGTGTGCAGCGGCGGTCAAAAAGGCAAATAGGATGCTAGGTATTATTAAGAAAGGGATAGAAAATAAGACCCGGAATATCTTACTGCCCCTGTATAAAACTATGGTACGCCCACATCTTGAATACTGTGTACAGATGTGGTCTCCTCACCTCAAAAAAGATATTTTGGCCTTGGAAAGGGTTCAGAAAAGGGCAACTAAATTGATTAGGGGTTTGGAACGGGTCCCATATGAGGAGAGGTTAAAGCGACTGGGACTTTTCAGTTTAGAAAAGAGGAGACTGAGGGGGGATATGATAGAGGTGTATAAAATCATGAGTGGTATGGAGAGGGCCGATAAAGAAAAGTTATTTATTAGTTCCCTAAATAGAAGAACTAGAGGACACCAAATGAAATTAATGGGTAGCAGGTTTAAAACTAATAAAAGAAAGTTCTTCTTCACACAGCGTGTAGTCAGCATGTGGAACTCCTTGCCAGAGGAGGCTGTGAAGGCTAGGACTATAACAGAGTTTAAAGAGAAGCTAGATAATTTCATGGAGGTTAGGTCCATAAAAGGCTATTAGCCAGGGGATAAAATGGTGTCCTTGGCCTCTGTTTGACAGAGGCTGGAGAGGGATGGCAGGAGACAAAGCGCTTGATCATTGTCTTCGGTCCACCCCCTCTGGGGCACCTGGTGCTGGCCACTGTCGGCAGACAGGATACTGGGCTAGATGGACCTTTGGTCTGACCCGGTACGGCCGTTCTTATGTTCTTATGTTCTTATGCATTCCCACCCAATTGAGCAAGGGAGAACCCCCCGACCAGCCAGCAAAGGAAGATGGGACCGAAGAGATATGTTCAAGGCTCTACTGGCTGCTGGGGTCCCCAAAGCTGAAATTGATCGAAAGCCTACTGAGTATCTATGGGACAGGGTCCTCCAGCTAGGACTGGATAAGCGAGGACCCTCCCAACCGGCTTCCGTTCCCCCAGTGGACAGGAACACCCCCACTGGATCCTGGCTACCACCACCACCTGCACCGGTTCCTCCTCCCCCGCCTCCACAGCAGTGGCAGGCTCTCTAACCCCAGGGGTACCAGGCATAGGGACTCGGCCGGGTCCCCCAGATCCGGGTCGCAAGGGGAGACACACAGGGAGACCTGAGGCCATATGTTCCCCTGACCATTTATCGTTCAAGACAGACCTCACACAAAGTAACTGTTCTAGTGGACACTGGGACAGAAGTAACTGTGATCCACGGGACCCCTAACCCACGGAGGGGGCAGCCCACTGTAATCCAAGGGCTGGGAGGTCCTGACCTTCCTGCAGTTAAAACTACCCTAAGATTGGGAATTGGAGATCTCCCCCCCTCAGTCTGTCCTGTTGTAATTGTAAACACTGGAGGTGAATACATTCTGGGCATGAATGTGTTAAAGGGCTTGCAGCTCTCCCGACTGGGGGGCACTTTGCATTTGGTGTCCGGGCACTGACCGTGGGAAATGCTAAGTGGGAACCGGTGGTTGTACCTCCACCCCCTCACCCGATGCATACCAAGCAATACCGTATCCCAGGGGGAACAGCAGCAATTACGGCCACCATTAAGGATCTGGAACGAGTGGGTGTAATCCGCCCTGTTGTGTCACCTTTCAATAGTCCTATTTGGCCTGTTAAGAAAACAGATGGCAGCTGGCCTATGACTATTGATTACCAGAATCTGAACTGAGTAGCACCCCCACTCACGGACGCTGTACCAGATGTAGTTACCCTATTGGAATAAGCTGCCCAGTTTGGGGGAGGTTGGAAAGCAGTAATAGATCTCGCAAATGCTTTCTTTTCTATCCCCTTAACCCCCAAATCGCAAGATCAGTTTGCTTTTACCTGGGATGGCCGGCAGTATACGTTCACCCGGCTGCCACAGGGGTATCTGCACTCCCCCACTCTGTGCCACGGGCTGATTGCCCGAGACTTAGATCAAATCCGTCCCTCTCTGCCCTCCAGTATCCAGTGCCTGCAGTACATTGATGACGTGTTGATCCAGGGAGACACCAAAGAGGAGGTAGCAGAAGCATTGGACGTTATCCTGAACCACCTTAAGGAACGTGGGTGGGCGGTTAACCCAGATAAGATTCAAGGTCCCAGCGAGAATGTCAAATTCCTGGGCATAGTCTGGACAGGAAAGCAGCGTGTCATGCCAGAAGTTGCAAAGAATAAGATCTTAAGTGCAGCTCGGCCCTCTTCAAAAGAGGAAACGCAGTGCTTTACTGGTTTACTGGGTTATTGGAGGGGCTTTATCCCCCACCTGCAGGCCATTCTAAGACCCTTGTACCAGGTCAGCAGGAAAAAAGCTACCTTTAAGTGAGAGAATGAGCAAGAAGAGGCTTTTCAGCAAGCAAAGGCAGCAGTAGCAACTGCCCTTGCCTTGGGGCTGTGGGAGCCAGGCCCTGGTGAATTGCAAGTCTCTGCCTAGGGAAACCAAGCTGCCTGGAGCCTGTGGCAAATGCAGCAAGGGCGTCGGGTCCCTTTAGGATTTTGGAGCAAGACTCTGACAGGGGCCAGTGCTAATGACACTCGCTTTGAGAAGCAGGTGCTGGCTTGCTATCTGGCATTATTAGATACTGAGCATGCCACTCAGGATCGGCAGGTGTTGCTGCGCCCCGAGCTCCCTATCATGAGCTGGGTGCGAGATACAGCTGCTCCCCGGTCAGGTCGAGCTATGGCCAGCACTCTGTTAAAGTGGAGATGGTACATCCAGGAGGGAGCTAAGCCTGGACCCTCAGGGGTTTTCCACTTGCATGAGTTAATAGCACAGCTCCCAGAGGGAGATAAGGCTGAACAGCCCGGCCCACAGCAGCCGCCTCCACTGCAAGGGATAGCAGTGTGGGGCTCTCCTTACAGTGCTCTGACTACCGAGCAGAAACAGTTTGCCTGGTTCACTGACGGGTCTGCCCGATATGTGGGGGGTGCTCAGAAGTGGCGAGCTGCTGCCCTACAGCAGACCCGGAACATACAGATGATTAAAGAAGGCACAGGAGGGTCCAGCCAGCTAGCAGAATTAGTGGCTATACACCTGGCATGCAAGCAGGCAATAGAGCTGGGGGATGAAACATGCCTCCTTTACACAGATTCCTGGGCCAATAGTATAGCAGTCTGGTCAGGGCACTGGTCTCAGAATAATTGGCAAATTCATGGACGCCCAGTCTGGGGTGCCCCTATTTGGCAGGAATTGTGGGACCTCCGCCACCACATACAGATACAGGTATCTCATGTAGATGCCCATACACGAAAGCCTGGAGAGGATGTAAAACTGAATGTGGCTGTAGATGCTTTAGCAGCCGTATGCTCAGTGACAACTGCTCCCTATCGAACTGAGCTGTCTCTCCTAGCTACCTGGGCACATCAACAGGCAGGGCATGCAGGGGTGGACCACACTCACCACTGGGCAAGCAGGCATGGTATTCCCTGTACTAAAGATCAAGCTTGCACTGCCATCGAGCAATGTAGTATCTGTCAGCATGTAAAACAACAACAGCTGTCTGAACTGCCTCCAGGACACATTCCATGAGGAGATACACCTGGGCACACCTGGCAGGTAGATTACATTGGCCCACTCCCCGAGGCTGGGGGCTGCCAGTATGTCTTGGTTGCTGTGGACACCTACAGTGGCCTCACCTGGGTACACCCATGCCGATGAAGCAGGAGTGGGGTGGGTGCAGAGCAGAGGCAGGGCGGGGCTTGTGGCAGATGTGTGTGTGTCACACTGGGTCCCAGGCATGGAAGGGGGGGGGTATGAATGTCTTAGGCCTCATGTCCCCATAGGGATGGCCCTGCTGATGATTCTAGTCACCATTATATTCTTCATATTTTTGACTCTACCATAGTCCAAGCAATGCCTGATTTTGAGAATGGGTGAGCTCGATGCTGGGGAAGACACCTTGGGAAAGTATGGAGCTACATTTTCCATTACAGGGATGGTCCCCCCCAAAAATATCAGGACACAGCTTGTGAGTTTTCATTCTTATACTTGTGCTACATTAAGTAGTGGTACAGCCAAGAGAGGTACACCAATCTGCTTTCCACTTTCCTTTAAAGTTCAGAGAGGCATGCAGAGCAATTTGTTTATGTACACAAGGATGTCCCTTGTGTCCTCCTGTGAGATCTCCATGAAATTTTCATAGAGATGCTCTTCAATCTTCCACTGACAGTTTCTAGGAAGGGCTGCCTTATTTCTTCCTCTGCGGTAGGACACTGGTATAGCACTCAGCGATGACTTCATTGCAGCATCCTGGCTAGCAGCATATGGCCCTGCACAGCTTCAACATGCCATCAGCAACTGTGCTTTTCCGCCTTTGTTGCCCTCAGGAGTGAGATTTCAGCTTTCCTTGGTGCTGTTGAGAGGATTGGTGTATGGCCAGGGGAGCAATGGGAAGACTGGGTTGTGCAGGATCACTATTAGCATTTCAATATTCTCCATGTTAATCCAAGGGTTGGGTAGAAGTCCCTGCTTGCAGCTTCCTGAAAATTCCTGTGTTCTTAAAGGTATAAGCATCATGCATCTTGTCTGACAGCCCACAATGATATCAGTAAAGCATCCTCGGTATCAGAGGACCATCAGAGTTTGCATAACCATAGAAAAGTAGCCCTTTCTGTTAATGTAGTCTGACGCCAAAATTGGGATATGCCTGCCATCTGTCGCTTCACCACAGTTTGGGAACCCCATTGCTGCAAATCCATCCATTATGTCCTGCACATTGCTCAGAGTCACACCTTTCATATCAAGAGGCAATTAATGGATCCTAGAGTAGATTTCCAAACTTCAAATTGATTTCTCACTAATAGGTAGTAAGCTGGCATTGCAAATTTCTATAGAGCCATTGCCACTCACTTCTTCCCCATCAGTGCAGCTCTCATTTTGATATTGCTATGTTGGAGGATGGGGTGGGGGAGTACAGCTTGTAGATCTAGTAATGTGACATTGTGCCTCTGAAAGTTCTGCAGCCACTGCTCTTCTCAAAAACTTGCATTACATTGTGATCCCCAATGTCAGTGCTCATATCTTGGGCCTAGAAACAGTGTTCCACCATCTGCAGCTTCACTCTGAATTCTACCAAAACCTTGAATTGGTCTCGCTATGTCCCACAGAGTCCTGTCCTCCAAGAAATCATCATGTTCCCTTCTGATCTGGTTCTTCAAATACTGCAGGATAGGGCGCCTTCTGCTTTCAGTGCTTGTGACAATAGTGCAGAGCTGTGAAGGCTCCATGCCTCTGTCACAGATGGTGGACAGTAAGGGAGGTGATGTGGGTTTGTGAGATGTTGAAAATGAGATGTGAAAATTAATGGGATACAGATAACATTATGAATTGGAGACAGTCGCAAACAGAGAAGCTGAACCATGCTTCCAGTCATCCCATGTGATTAATTTTGGCCCTATCATGAATTCACCAAAACTTCCCAAAAGACAGAGTTCTGGCTGGTGGCAAGTTGTATACTGGAATACCTCACCATTGTGCATTGCTCCATGCATCAATACTAACTTGCTTTGTAAGCACGGGATGGGCATTGTCCACAAGGAGACAAGTATGTACATGCATAAGTCATGTACTAACTGTGGTGGCTTTATGCTGCTGTAACTTGTGTCAATGCCAGTTTACAGTGTATACATGGCCTAAGACCTTGACAGGTTTGTTTCGGGTAAATTCTAACCCCGGCATGCATAATTGTTTGCGTAGAAAATGTTTTCTTTTTGGAGGAAAATTGTATACCCCGGTGCTCTGCATAGATCACTAATTACTGTGCTTTATTCTACCATCAATAGAACAGTTGGAATTAATTTGAGAGATATTTATAAGATTTTAAATGAGTTATTTGGAAAAAAGATTTTTCACAACCAACCAAGAACTTGATCCTGCATCACTGAAGTCTCTGTCCAGGGCAGGGCTTTGCTTTCTGTGGGCTTTAGGTAGTAAATGCTGTCTGGACATTCTTGTGGCTTAGCTAATGGAGATGAACAAGCAACTGTTGTAAATTTACTTAGTGTGTGTGGGGGGAAAGCAGTTCATCGTTTTTTTCAGAAGGCATTCTACGCAAGAGCTATTTATTTCTAAATTGCCACACACTGCTATGTGAGACTAGAAAATAGTAACTGATGATAAAAAATGGTAACTAGAGTACATATATAGCAATAGTACACACAAAATGCTGTATTCCTGGGGACACAGCACAGTTAGATTCAATAGGTATAGGGGATTGATTAAAGTCCTCCAGAAATATATATCTTCAGAGGATTGTGATCACAGATATTTTTTCATATTTCCTTTTTGCCACAGGATTGTATAGACTCTGCATCTAGAAGATTAACAAGGGACTGCTTACAGGAACATATTCAAACACTGGCAGTAATGGATGTGCCACAAACTATAGTGATAATGCTATTTTAAAATGAGTACTGGTAGAGACAGAGCTAATTTCCATAACTAGTGCTGCAGCCTATGCCTAGAAGAGGAAATGCCAGCACAAAAAGTTAAAATTGTGGAATACAAAGTGAGAGGAGATGATTAAATTTTCCAAGTGACAAGAATGCAACATGTTTATGAGATATTAAAAGCAAGCCTCTGAAAAGGTGTTTATTAATGCATACTATTTCCTTCTCATTTTAATAATATAGGTGGTGAATAACACTACAGTTAGTTGAAAAATCCTCCAACCCTTGTTTAATAACTATTTCACTTTTAATTAGCATGAAACCATGGAGAATTGTGAGACCACAGATGCTGTGTTTTTCTCATACCAGGAAAGTACTCTTGTGTAGTTGTTTGTTTGGAAATACATATTCAAGGTGACTGCACACCTGAATCCATCTCTCCATCAGCAAGCAGAAATCTGGGACTGAAATAAGTGTATGTGTGACTCTATTCAAAATTTGATCCAATAAAAGATATTACCTCACCCACTTTCTCTCCATTTAATAACAAAAAATATATTTGGACAACTCGCTTCACCATCCCTCTGTTCTGAAGTTAATTCACTTGGATTATCAAATCCAAAAGGTATGTACTCCTCTTCAAAAGGGTTATGATTTTTCCGAACTGGATCCTCTCTATTCATTAGCTGTGATATGAGCACCATCCAACTAAGGCCACACAGAAATTTAGTATATTTTTGATCGAAGGCAACCAT
The DNA here is from genome assembly GCA_032595735.1 of Pelochelys cantorii. Lineage (NCBI taxonomy): Eukaryota > Metazoa > Chordata > Testudines > Trionychidae > Pelochelys > Pelochelys cantorii. Next base: position 36,070,116 of record CM064331.1, read on the forward strand.
GGAGAAACAGCCATGTCAAGTGACAGCAGTTGGTGTTGTCCAATATTTTTTCCACTGAGTTTCTTAAGAACTGGTTTCCAGGGTTATGATTGGGTAAATTTGCAGCTTTTACAGGTTGATGGTGAAAGTGTTGATGAGACAGACAACAGAAGTTGGGTCAATAAAAAACATTAGCTCACCCATCTTGTGTCTCTACTATCCTCAGTCCGACAGAGCTACAACACTTCATATAATGGTTATTAAATATTAATTTAGTTTACAGACAGACAGCTGCAGCAGCACAGGAGCCAGCAAACAGAGCTGTAAACAGGGGAGTTTGAGTGGGAGTTCTGTTGGAGGAGAAGTTTGTATTTGTATTGTTTGTATGTGTAGAGGCTTGTAGGGGTAGTGTGCTGGGAGAGAAGCTGAGCCCTGATTAGGGGGTGGGGCTTCACTGATTAGGGGTCCTATAAAGGTAGCCTTCTAGTCAGGCAGCAGCACAGACAGCTGCAGCAGCACAGGAGCCAGCAAACAGAGCTGTAAACAGGGGAGTTTGAGTGGGAGTTCTGTTGGAGGAGAAGTTTGTATTTGTATTGTTTGTATGTGTAGAGGCTTGTAGGGGTAGTGTGCTGGGAGAGAAGCTGAGCCCTGATTAGGGGGTGGGGCTTCACTGATTAGGGGTCCTATAAAGGTAGCCTTCTAGTCAGGCAGCAGCACAGACAGCTGCAGCAGCACAGGAGCCAGCAAACAGAGCTGTAAACAGGGGAGTTTGAGTGGGAGTTCTGTTGGAGGAGAAGTTTGTATTTGTATTGTTTGTATGTGTAGAGGCTTGTAGGGGTAGTGTGCTGGGAGAGAAGCTGAGCCCTGATTAGGGGGTGGGGCTTCACTGATTAGGGGTCCTATAAAGGTAGCCTTCTAGTCAGGCAGCAGCACAGACAGCTGCAGCAGCACAGGAGCCAGCAAACAGAGCTGTAAACAGGGGAGTTTGAGTGGGAGTTCTGTTGGAGGAGAAGTTTGTATTTGTATTGTTTGTATGTGTAGAGGCTTGTAGGGGTAGTGTGCTGGGAGAGAAGCTGAGCCCTGATTAGGGGGTGGGGCTTCACTGATTAGGGGTCCTATAAAGGTAGCCTTCTAGTCAGGCAGCAGCACAGACAGCTGCAGCAGCACAGGAGCCAGCAAACAGAGCTGTAAACAGGGGAGTTTGAGTGGGAGTTCTGTTGGAGGAGAAGTTTGTATTTGTATTGTTTGTATGTGTAGAGGCTTGTAGGGGTAGTGTGCTGGGAGAGAAGCTGAGCCCTGATTAGGGGGTGGGGCTTCACTGATTAGGGGTCCTATAAAGGTAGCCTTCTAGTCAGGCAGCAGCACAGACAGCTGCAGCGGCACAGGAGCCAGCAAACAGAGCTGTAAACAGGGGAGTTTGAGTGGGAGTTTGTAAAGGGAGTTTGGATATTGGGACTTGTTTGGGGTTTGTTTTTGCTGTGGAGGGGGTGTTTTGGTTTGTTTTTGTGTTCACCGGACTAATAGGATTTTGAAGAGAAAGTAGATATAACAGAGACAGTAGTGCCATGACCCAAGTAGTAGAGAACACAAGGAGGATGATTGGATGTGGTAGCTGCGGTATGTACATGATTCTGGAGGGGTTACCCGAAAGGAGTTTTGTTTGCATGAAGTGCCGCCTGATAGAGCTGATGGAGGAAAAAATCTCAGGATTGGAGATGCAGGTGGAAACTTTGGTTGAGTTTAGAAGGGGGTTTGAGCAGATGATGGAGCAAAGGCATGACGTGGCTGAAGGGGAAAGTTTAGATATGCAGATGGAAGCAGGATCAAGCCCCTTAGAGGGGGGACTGCTGGGTGAAGAAAATGGACAGTGGAAGCATGTGACTAAGAGAACCAGGCAGAGGAAAAGATGGGTCAGTGAAGGAAAAATAGAGCTTAAGAATAGGTATGTGGAGTTGGAGAATGAAGAAGGGGTACAACAGGCAGATAATGAAGATGGAAGGGTAAGGAAGAAGAGAAGAGTGGCTAGTCCTATAGATAAAGGGGAAGAGTTAATGGAAACAACACCAATAATGAGCATCAGGAGGATACAGGATGGGTTAAAGAGGATTACAAGGGAAAACAGGAATGGCAAGGACTTGCAGCTAGAGGAAGCTAGAGATAGACCAGACAATCACACTGTCACTAGGAAAAGGCAGGTCTATGTGATTGGGGACTCCTTATTGAGAAGAATAGATAGGCCTGTAACCAGAGCTGATCCAGAGAATAGAAGGGTGTGTTGTCTGCCAGGTGCTAAGATACGGGATGTGGAACTGAGGTTGAAGAGTATTATTAAGGGAGCAGGAAGGAATCCGTTGATCATCTTTCATGTAGGAACAAATGATACAGCTAGATTTTCGCTGGAACGAATTAAGGGCGACTATGCTAGGCTAGGGAGGATGCTTAAGGAAATTGAGGCTCAGGTGATCTTTAGTGGCATCCTGCCTGTTCCTAGAGAAGGGCAACTAAGATGTGACAGGATTATGATGATCAATAGTTGGCTTAGGCAGTGGTGCTATAAGGAGGGCTTTGGGATGTATGGCCACTGGGAGGCATTTATGGACAGAGGACTGTTCTCTCGGGATGGACTTCACCTAAGTAGGGAGGGAAATAGACTTCTAGGATGGAGGTTGGCTCAACTGATAAAGAGAGCTTTAAACTAGGAATTTGGGGGAGATGGTTGGGAGATGTTCAGGTAATCTCTACGCCAGATTTGAACACTGAGGGGGAGGCAAATGAAGTAAAGGATATAGCTGGGGGTAGGAGAATGTACATGAGGAAGGGTAGGGTGGATACTAGTCTAATAGGTCATATTGGAGGTACAACGTCCGTGCCAAATTGGGTAAAGAATGTGAGTGAGGCCAAACAGCAAAAATTAAGATGTTTGTACACCAATGCGAGGAGCCTGGGTAACAAAATGGAGGAACTAGAGTTAATGGTCCAGGAAGTGAAACCAGATATTATAGGAATAACAGAAACATGGTGGAATACTAGGCATGATTGGAGTACAGGTATTGAAGGGTATGTGCTGTTTAGGAAAGACAGAAATAAGGGTAAAGGTGGTGGAGTCGCATTGTGTATCAAAGATGAAGTAGATTGTAAAGAAATAAAAAGTGATGGAATGGAGAAGACAGAGTCTGTTTGGGCAAAAATCACATTGGGGAAGAAAACTATCAGATCCTCCCCTGGGATAGTGCTTGGGGTGTGTTATAGACCACCAGGATCCGCTTTGGATATGGATAGAGACCTCTTTAATGTTTTTAATGAAGTAAATACTCGTGGAAACTGCATAATCATGGGAGATTTCAACTTTCCAGATATAGATTGGAGAATAAGTGCTAGTAATAATAATAGGGCTCAGAGATTCCTAGAAGTGATAGCTGATGAATTCCTTCATCAAGTAGTTGCTGAACCTACAAGGGGGGATGCTATTTTAGATTTGGTTTTGGTGAGTAGCGAGGACCTCATAGATGAAATGGTTGTAGGGGATAATCTTGGCTCGAGTGATCATGAGCTAATACAGTTCAAATTGAATGGAAGGATAAACAAAAATAAATCTGAGACTAGGGTTTTTGATTTCAAAAGGGCTAACTTTAATAAATTAAGGAAATTAGTTAGGGAAGTTGATTGGACTAAAGAAATTATGGATCTTGAGGTGGAGGAGGCCTGGGATTATTTTAAGTTAAAGTTGCAGAAATTGTCAGAAGCCTGTATCCCAAGAAAAGGGAAAAAAATTATAGGCAGGTGTGTTAGACCAAGCTGGATGAGCAAGCATCTCAGAGAGGTGATTATGAAAAAGCAGAAAGCATATAAGGAGTGGAAGATGGGAGGGATAAGTAAAGAAAGTTACCTTATTGAGGTTAGAGCATGTAGGGACAAAGTGAGAGAGGCTAAAAGGCAGGTAGAGTTGGACCTTGCAAAGGGAATTAAAACCAATAGTAAAAGGTTTTATAGCCATATAAATAGGAAAAAAACAAAAAAAGAAGAAGTAGGACCGCTAATTACTAAGGATGGAGTGGAGGTTAAGGATAATCTAGGAATGGCCCAATATCTAAACAAATACTTTGCTTCAGTCTTTAATGAGGCTAGTGAAGAGCTTAGGGATAATGGTAATATAACAAATGGGACTAAGGATATAGAGGTAGATATTACCATATCTGAGGTAAAAGCCAAACTTGAACAGCTTAATGGGAGTAAATCGGGGGGCCCAGATAATCTTCATCCAAGAATATTAAAGGAACTGGCACATGAAATTGCAGGTCCATTAGCAAAAATTTTTAATAAATCTCTAAACTCAGGGGTTGTACCATTTGATTGGAGAATTGCTAATATAGTTCCTATTTTTAAGAGAGGAAAAAAAAGTGACCCGGGTAACTATAGGCCTGTTAGTTTGATATCTGTAGCATGCAAGATCTTGGAAAAAATTTTGAAGGAGAAAGTAGTTAGAGACATTGAGGTTAATGGCAATTGGGATAAGTTGCAACATGGTTTTACAAAAGGTAGATCGTGCCAAACCAATCTGATCTCTTTTTTTGAGAAAGTAACAGATTTTTTAGATAAAGGAAATGCAGTGGATCTAATCTACCTCGATTTTAGTAAGGCATTTGATACAGTACCACATGGGGAATTATTGGTTAAATTGGAAAAAATAGGGATTAATATGAAAGTTGAGAGGTGGATAAGCAACTGCTTAAAGGGGAGACTACAGCGGGTCATATTGAAAGGGGAACTGTCAGGTTGGAGGAAGGTTACTAGCGGAGTTCCTCAGGGATCAGTTTTGGGGCCAATTTTATTTAATCTTTTTATTGCTGACCTTGGCACCAAAAGTGGAAGTGTCCTGATAAAATTTGCAGATGACACAAAGTTGGGAGGTATTGCTAATTCAGAAAAGGATCGGGATATCATACAGAAAGATCTGGATGACCTTGTAAATTGGAGTGATAGCAACAGGATGAAATTTAACAGTGAGAAGTGTAAGGTTATGCATTTAGGGATTAATAACAAGAATTTTAGTTATAAGCTGGGGACACATCAGTTGGAAGTAACGGAGGAGGAGAAGGACCTCGGAGTCCTGGTTGATTATAGGATGACTATGAGCCGCCACTGTGACATGGCTGTGAAAAAGGCTAATATGGTCTTGGGATGTATTAGGCGAGGTATTTCCAGTAGGGATAAGGAGGTGTTAGTGCCATTATACAAGGCATTGGTGAGACCTCATTTGGAATACTGTGTGCAGTTCTGGTCTCCCATGTTTAAGAAGGATGAATTCAAATTAGAACAGGTACAAAGAAGGGCCACTAGGATGATTCGAGGAATGGAGAACCTGTCTTATGAAAGGAGACTCAGGGAGCTTGGCTTGTTTACCTTAACCAAAAGAAGGCTGAGGGGGGATTTGATTGCACTCTTTAAATATATTAGAGGGATAAATACTAGGGAGGGAGAGGAATTATTTAAGCTTAATACCAATGTGGACACAAGAACAAATGGATATAAGCTGGCTAGTAGGAAGTTTAGACTTGAGATTAGACGAAGGTTTCTAACCATTAGAGGAGTGAGGTTCTGGAATGGCCTTCCAAGGGAAGTAGTGGGGGCAAAAGATCTACCTGGCTTCAAAATTAAACTAGATGGGTTTATGAAGGGGATGGTTTGACAAGATAACATGGTCTTGGTAACTAATTGACTAGTCATTATCAGTGGTAAATAGGTCAATGGAGGGATGATAGGGGTTACTATAGAGAACTTTCTGGGTGTCTGGCTGGGGAGTCTTGCCCACATGCTCAGGGTTTAGCTGATCGCCATATTTGGGGTCGGGAAGGAATTTTCCTCCAGGGTAGATTGGCAGAGGCCCTGGAGGTTTTTCGCCTTCCTCTGTAGCATGGGGTACAGATCACAGCTGGAGGATTCTCTGCATCTTGGGGTCTTCAAACTATTTGAAGGCTTCAATATCTGAGAGATAGGGGTGAGGATTATTCTAGGAGTGGGTGGGTGAAATTCTGCGGCCTGCATTGTGCGGGGGGTCAGACTAGATGATCATAATGGTCCCTTCTGACCTTAAAGTCTATGAGTCTATGAGTTTACTCGTTAAGTAAGATTGTTTACTCATGAAAAAAGGGGGAAGGTATGAGGATGTGTATATTATTTCTTGAAATTGACAGCAGGAAGCCATGCAGTAAGGGCTTTGGAAGGTTCGAAGCATAAATTCTATGTGGTGAAGTAGCAAGGAAAAGACATAACAACGTTAAAAAAGGATGTGTCTCCTTATTCTAATCAAGTCCTAGGTAAAACTATATCACATCTAGGTCTCTAGTGATGGATACCGCTGGCTAGTTGTAGGAACAGGAATGTGAGGCCCAGAAGTAGGAAGATGAAGGTTTGAGATCAAGGAAGCATAGCCAGTGATCTAGGCACTAGCATGGGACCCAAGTGATATGTTTTAGTCCTTGACTGAGCTTCAATCTTTTTTGTGTGAACTTGAGTAAGCCACAGTCTCTCAGTGCCTCACATTTGAAATGATACTTCCTTTTTCCAGCCCTTTTCTTGTTTGTTTAGATTGCAACCACTTCAGGATAGGTACAGTCTCTTACTATGTTTAAGTGCAAAGGGATCCTGTAGGTAGGCACTTCTATATTACAAGTAATAAATTATGGACATTGGGGAAGTAATTAAGAATGAAATCCGGTTTGTATGGAAAATCTACTTCACACATTCATAAACAATGAATGGATTTAAACCATGACAAATTATGCTAAGGGTCTGTTTGATCTCATCGTAGTGTGAAAGCACTAGCTGAAATGCCATTTAATTGTCTGTACACAAGGAGATGAGATGCAACAGCAAATGCTCAGTGTTACAGTATTATATTATCAGCTCAGAGTTTTGAACCTGTAACAGTCAGTGAGACCATTGACCTTTATGGGAGCTGGATCAGGCCCCCAGTGACACAGATATAGCAAGATCTTGACCTAAACTCGGGTATGTCTACACTGTCACCCTAGTTCGAACTAGGGTGGCTAATGTAGGCATTCGAACTTGCAAATGAAGCCCGGGATTTAAATACCCCGGGCTTTATTTGCATGTTCCCGGGCGCCGCCATTTTTAAATGCCCCATAGTTTGAACTCCCTGCCTGCGGCTACACGCGGCACGGACTAGGTAGTTCGAATTAAAGCTCCTAATTCAAACTACCGTTACTCCTCATTGCAGGAGTAGCCGTGGGCAGGGATTTCAAACTACGGGGCATTTAAAAATGGCGGCGCCCGGGAACATGCAAATAAAGCCCGGGGTATTTAAATCCCGGGCTTCATTTGCAAGTTCGAATGCCTACATTAGCCACCCTAGTTCGAACTAGGGTGGCAGTGTACACATACCCCTCTAGGCCTGAATTCTCATTTTACTGAACCAAGCAGCCCTCTTGTAGTCAGTGAGTTTGCACAGGCACAATGAACTGAATGATTTCCATCAAAATGCTTAGAGTTACATGCATGATTAGGTAGGTTTGCTGAATCAGGGCCTATAAGAAGAAGGACCATTGTCTATTTTGTGAGAGTGTACGTTAGCACAGTATGCCTGTGGACTAGAATTCTAACCTTGCACTACATGAATGAAAAACTCCTAAGGGCTAGCTGTGAGATGAGCTCTCTGGGGAGCAAATAATCACCTCATTGACAGGACTGAACTGCATTAATATGCACCTAGGGCCATGTTTGCAGTTTCCAGAGAGGAAATTATGGTGTTTCTCTCTCACATCCTGGAGGAATCCTGCATTGGCAAATAAAGTGGACCTTATTAAAAACTAAGACATACATCTTTGAACTCCACTTACTGCAGTTTCCAATCCAGGCATATTGCATTTTCTGCTTGGGGACTATAAAAATAACGACAACTTGCTTTCCTTTTTTGTTTTGTATGCTTTTTCCCCTACTATTTCTGAGTAAAACAAACAAACAAAAAAGAGACTATTTTGGACAAATACAAAAATCAATATTTCTAGCATTTGTGTATCCTAGAGGAATATTGGGAAGGGCTTTTGTTTGTTTGGTTTTGGGGTTTTTTTGGTGTGTGTGCGAATGTGTAGGTTTTAAAAGGAATTGTTTTATCAGGGACTATTTAATGTAATTTTTAAAATTTGAATCTCTTATTCTCTATTGTTTGGAAGGTTGAAAATGCAATGCCTTTTTAAATATAAGAACATAAGAAAAGGCATGCTGGGTCAGACCAAAGGTCCATCTAGCCCAGTATCCTGTCCTCCAACAGTGGCCAATGCCTGGTGCCACAGAAGGAATAAACAGAATAGGTAAACAGCCAGTAATCAATCCCCTACCACGCATTCTCAGTTTCTGACAAATAGAGACTAGGGGCATTATCCCTGCCCACCCTTGCTAATAGGGGTTGATGTTCCTATCCGCCATGAAGTTATCAAGTTCTTCTTTAAACCTTATTATTCTCTTGGTCCTCACATTATCCTCCGGCAAAGAGTTCAACAGGTTGATTGTGCGATGTGCAAAAAAAATACTTCCTGTTGTTTATTTTAAAACTGCTGCCTATTAATTTTATTCGGTAACCCCTAGTTTCTTGTGTTTATTAGAAGGGGTAAACAACACTTCCTTATTTACTTTCTCCACACCAGTCGTGGTTTTATAGAGCCTTGTCATATCTCCCCTTAGGTGGTTTCTTTTCTGAGCTGGAAAAGTCCCAGTTTTATTAATCTCTCCTCGTACAGAAGCTGTTCCATACCCCTAATTATTTTTGTTGCCCCTTTTTGGAACCTTTTCCAGTTCCAATATATCTTTTTTTTTTTATGAACAGATCTGCATGCAGTATTCAAGATGTGGATGTGGACATACCATGGATTTGTATAGAGGCAATATTGTATTTTCTGTCTGATCAATCTCTTTCCTAATGATTCCAAACATTTTGTACACTTTTTTGACTGCCGCTGCACATTCAGGGGGTGTTGTCAGAAAACTTATCCACAATGACTCTAAGATCTCGTTTTTGAGTGGTAACAGCTAATTTAGACTGCATCATTTTATTATATGTATAGCTGGGATTTTGTTTTCCAATGCACATTATTTTTCACTTTCTTATTATTTTTGTTAGTTTTGCACTGTCAGATCCTTGATGGGAAACTGACTGCTTTCTAGGAGCTTAGCCCAAGAAACTAGCTTTTTAAAACAAAAGTTATTTTTCAGTGACAGTTTAGGAGCAATATCCAAGGGATCAGAGAAAAGGGGTTTAGCTGAGGCATAGCAATGTAGAGTGATACTTGCCTGGAATGAGGCTTACTGATTGTTGGCATGGGATCCTTACTCTCTTTGTCTCTGTTCTCACTTGTGCTGAAAACCAACAGGAATGGGTGGGTCCACAAGGAGTGCATTGCTGTGGGATTTAAAACTTGTCTGAAGCTAGAGTGAGTTGGAGCAGGGCATTTGAAAGGAGAAAGAGCACTGAAGATCTATGCAGGGGAAAGAATTGTAGGAATAATCCAGACAGCTGACTGAAGGAGAGACAAAATGAGATAAGGCAATCTGTGATCATGAATACACTGTGGAAATGTGCTTTACTTTGACTTGTCCATCCCCTGCTCCATGTCCATTCCCTTTGCTATGACCACATCCACACACTGTGGCCCTATCTGTCTTTGCAGTGTTAATGTCAGTGGCCATTTACACAAACGAGGACTGGTGGTGGGCTTGGGGGTGACACTCTCAACCTCTCCTCTTTGGACAGATTGGGCCTCCTCCCAAGACAACCATTTCCCATTTTCCATCAAGCTGCAGTCTGTTTTGGAGGGGGAAAGACTCAACCCTGACATGCTTCTGTGTGCATGTACATCTGTCCATCCTCCCAACAGTGTCCTACCAGAGCCATGAGAGGTAGGTGGTAGCTGACACAAGAGGTGGTCCTCTCCCACATACCAGGTCTCCGACTAGGATAGTATTGGCAGAGCTCCCTATAGAAGTATTAACTGAAGAAGATGACTTGTGTTAATTTCCACCTGATGTAACAACCCCAGAAGATGAATGGGTCAATTCACACTTAGAGCTATTGTTTCAGGCCTTGTGAAACAGGGGAAGGTATCCTTGCATGGATTACTCTTAATTCATGTTTACCAGTTTTTCTTACTAAAAGCTGAGATTTGAGATCTTCAATGAGTGCAGGCTTCAGACAAGTTTGAAGTGCCCAGGTTTAATCCAACTGTGAGGGAGAAACGTGTTAAAACAGTGAGGACAAGTACATAATCAGTGCTGTCACTAAGATTAAGTACAAGGCAACATGGGTTAGTTAATTTGGAACCTGATCCTCCTCCTATTGAAATCAATAGCAAATGCCAGTTGAGTTCAGTGTTACAGGATGAGAGCCTCCCTTCATTTTTGAGTTATTGCTATGAGTTACATGATCCACTCTCTGAAAAATGAACATATTGAGTGCTTCAAATACTCCCAAGATGTTAATGAATTCCAAATGTTTGAATTGCAATTTAATTGGTTTGACTATGTCCCTGTTAAATAGTTATTGATGCACTTTTCCACTAATAGGTTTTTGGTTGCATAAATATTTGGGGAATGGTAATTTTTGTATGAATGCTTGTATTTGGAGTAGAACATGGGCAGTCATGTAGGAACAATGCATTTGTTATTTCATTGTTCAAAGTTCAATTCTCTCCTGGCTGAAAAGCTCCAGTCAGAGAACAAAAACAATAGAGTGTGATCTAGGTGACCAATCATTCACTACAAATAGAATGGAATTTGATAGCGCAATTAAAACTATCAAAGATCAAAATCAAAGTGTTTGCAGATTGTTCACACATAGAAGAAAGGGCTATAGTTGCAGAATTGTTTAGCCACAAAGGATTATTCTGGTGGCTCTAACAGTTAATTGCTTGCCTAGCATTTGCTAGCTTTTAATTTGGCAAAAAAAAAATAAAATTGTGATATAAATTGCAGTGGTTGATTTTTGCCCCCCGACTTTTGTATCTCAGAAACAATGAGTAACTGAATGCAGAATTTGGCCTTAGGAGTCCAGAGCACATTATCTGCTACCACATAACAGTTTTCAGATAAGGATTTTAAAATCTACATTTGCCCTGAGACAGTGTATGAAAACAAATTCTTACTAGTCTATAAATATTTTCTCTAAAACTGGGTATCATACTTGGTTGAGTTTTCAATGTTTGTTTGTTTGTTGTGACAATAGACTTATTAGATAATGGGTGGCAGAACTAGAAATATAATGAAGTACTTTAGTCACTGACACTTTGCTTTGGGGACTAATTATGCATAACTTCACCAATTTAATAAACACACATGTATTTCTTACCCCCTCCACCTTTTTTCTTCCCCTTTCACTTTTCCTTTACTTCTACAATTTTCCTTACATTTGTTTCCTTCTCTCCTGCTTTTTCTCACCCACTAGTTCATCGTCTGCAGTATGCTATACAAATCACATTCTTTGTGTTCTATTTATAATCTTCTGTACTACATGGATTGTGCCTCGAGACTATTTGCCATAGCTTTTCCCATAGCTTCATGTATATCTATAGCATTATATAACAAACAATAATTAAATAGTTAGAAATAGTTTGCAGTATGCTTACAAAGTGTGCAAATTGATGAACTCATTAAAGCTGTGAACTGCTAGAAGAATGTTTGGCATATCTGCAGATATTTCATGGAACACACAGAACTCTTAACTCATTCAGTTCACAAACTCTAAACAGATCCTCTAGCATTATATATCTTATATCTATATAGTCAAGGTATGATCCTATAAAATGCTGAAGACTTTTTATAGAGTTGAGCCCATAATTAGTTTCCTTTTCAGGTTTCTAGAAACATCAGTAATACAATCAATGTACCCAGAGTTTGTTTAGTTTTTAGAAATATAAACTAATGGCTTCTCTAGAGTGTGTATTACACAGTTTAGTGCTTTTTATTTTTTACCTTCCCTTTTATTGCAACTTTCTTCAGTGGTGCAAAAGAATCATATCTGGGATTAACCTACCATAGATGAAGCATTAGGTAAGTAATCTTCACAGGTGTCAGACAAGCAGTGACCTCCCTAAGTTGATATATTCACTCGTTAGCTTCTATTATTTGACTGAAAAAGTGACCTTAGAAACAGGATCTACCTATTTTAGGACACTATTGACATTTCTGAACTTCAAGGTGAGGGTAATGAGCTGTGTGATTTTTTTCATGCCACCTATGTTGCCCCCTTATTAAGAGCATTGTTACCTTTACAGACAAAAACAAATGCAAGTCTTACTTCCCTTGAAAATAAAACCATACCATCTCATTGATGGAGGGCCAATTAACATATATATATGATTCTGGACCAAACTGGACAAACAGATTTGAAACCTGAATGTACATCTATCTGCCACCTTCACTGCAGTGTCTAAGCACCTACAATAAGACAGAGATGAGTGTGTGTGTCACAGGCACAGGTTGAATTATGCTTGATCCATGGATCTGTAAATCTTGGTTCTAGGTTGAGAGATCACAAAGAAGCCCACTTCTAAAGGTTCTCTTGCACTCTGAGGGACACAGCTATCCTGCCGTCATCCACTGCAGAAAGCCACCAGGGCTGTGGTATATGGAGACGGCAAGGACCAAAGATGGGTGAGTCTGCCAGGCAGGGTAGAGGGTGAAAAATGAATGAGTGATCAGTGAGGCTGTCATTAAAGGCGTCAAACCGAGGTCTGCAGCAGTAGCCACACTTCAACTCTCTACTTGGCAGCCAGCTGACTACTGCTCAGTATTGCAACACCTCACATTTAGGAACTCTGCCAACTGGTGGAATCCACAATTCTGAGTTAGGTGCTTAGGTTTCCTCTGGAACATGGGTTAGGTACATATGAAAGGGATTCACACAAGCCAGCAGAGCAGGTAGGTTAAGTATCTAAGCACAGACTGCAGGGAGGTGCCTATCTCTCCTTGGGTTCCACATCCCTGAATCCTGACCTTGAGTTAGATCCCTGAGACAGGTCAGCCATTTCTAAAAAACAAAACAAAACAAAACAAAACTAGGCACATAAATCTGTTTTGTTGTTGTTTTTAAGTGGCAGTTGGGCATCTAAATTCATTTGTAGATCTAGCTCCAAGAGTCTCAATTTATTTACTCAAGATAAGATTCTTTGCACAAGTTCTCATTAGATTAGGTCTTCAATATGTTTCATCCACAGTAGCACTTTTACAGCTGCATTTCAAATTGTCTCATTAGTGTTGCTATGCAGTATATTAAGAGATGAAAACATTAGCCGACACTGTTGCTGTACCATAAATTTGTAAGTAGTTTCTTGCTGCAAGAGAAAATATATGAATTGAAAGTAAGAAATCAGTCAGTTTATTCTGTAGAGATAGCTTTAGAAAAATGCAGCTTTTGCCTTAATTCTGCCTTGCTGATGCCCCTGTAAATTGAAGTGAAAGGCTTGGATGATGACTGTCACCAGAATTATTTCCAACTGCGAAAGATTACTAACAATGGCATGGAATTATAAAACTGTGAACATTGGGGTTGCTTATAATTAAGATAAGTTGGAGATAAATGTGCTGCCTGTAAGCACCCTTGCATCCACACACTACTGCAATGATATTTGTATAAAACTGCACCTTGTGAGATATCATTTGAAAACTAACACACGGGTCAGTAACATCATTGTGGAATATATAAGACAATGCTACATGTGGAATTATCAACATACTCTGAGATTATATATTCAAGTGTGTATATGAACAAAGTAGTGAGAGGTCTTCCCAGATCTTGAACACAAGTGAAATAGTGATCAGTTACAAATAAACCGTAATTTTCATATGCAGTAAAAACTATCAAAGCTCTCAATGTGAGTCTGGGAGTCAGCATATCTGGGTCTCAAAGAATTGTGCATTTGCTTGTCTAACCTGGTCGGATGGCAGAGATAATGAAGATTCATTTACGTAAAAAGTAAACAAAACCATCAAGGTAACAAGGGGAGGAAGTAATGACTCAAATAGCAATGGAGGTGGAGACTGCAGTCCCAGGAAGCATCCTTCCTGCTCTGCAGGAGACCCACTAAACTTTAGGGGAGATGTTTTTCAAAGGTTTACTGGTCTTTAAGAGAGGGGCAATGAACACCAAAATTATCTTGCACTTAATATAATAAGGGAAACCAGGGTCAAATATTTCTGTGGATGGTTCTGACAGAGACAATCAGCTATTTTGAACTAAGAGTAAGTGGTGAGCTAAACCACCATTTTTCAAACTTGGGTTGTGCAGCTACCCTTGGCTGGAAATGGTGAATCGCAGCCAATACAAGCTGTGAGGCTCTGTGGTTACATGCACGTTAAGTAAACAAAGCAGTGCAGGCCTGCCAGCAGTTTACCTTGGCAGCCCTGAGATCCAAGTTTAAAAACCGTGGGCTAAACCACCTTAAACAAAGACTGTGCGCTGCTACATTAAAGTGTAGACTTTGAGTCATGTTTTCACTTTTACGTGCTTGTAGCCATACTTTGTTTTTTATTTGGCATCACTTAATTGTTGTTAATCACCTGTTGTTAAATACTTTGTTTTATTTTCATCTAAACCAACCAAGTAATCTTTGAACTGAAGTAACTGTTAAGTCCAGTTAATGTGGCAAGTTCCTGGATACTGTCTCTTTAAAGGTACCAACAAACCTTATTATTATCAGAGTGTCCCAGAAAAGGGCCATATACTTCAAGTCAGATGGCCACGGGGAAATTCAGGACTGGGGTTATGTTGGGGTCATTTGGCTGATCATAATCAAGTCTAGTGGAGACTAGACTGTGTCTTTAGTGTAATAAGCAGGCTGCTGGCATCAGTGATATGGAACCAAGTCTGTGTTTCACAGACATTCAGTGTGGATGCTTGTATGCTGGCAGGAAGTGCCAAACACAAGACTTACAGCATCAGAGTACTTCAAGGCACCCATGGTTTACACTACAGGATAGGCAGTGATAAACCTCTCCGTGGTCTGGATTGTACCCAAAATGTGGCAGTATCAAGTCATTATATATGCATACTCTAGTTGTTAGTTGTGTAAATTGGCTGCCTCCTCATGGAGCAGAGATAACAGACTGTGACTCCCTCAGAGAACTGATGGGCAGGATCCCCTGGGAAGCTAACATGAAGGGGAAAGGAGTCCAGGAGAGCTGGCAGTATTTTAAAGACGCCTTATTAAAGGCACAGGATGAAACCATCCCAATGTGCAGTAAGAAAAGCAAATACGATAGGCGACCAGATTGGCTTACCAGGGAAATCCTTGGTGAGCTTAAACACAAAAAGGAAACTTATAAGAAGTGTAAACTTGGGCAGATAACTATATAAAATATATTGCTTGAGAATGCAGGGGAGTAATCAGGAAGGAGAAAGCACAATTGGAATTGCAGCTGGCAAGGATGTGAAGGGTAACAAGAAAGGTTTCTACAGGCATGTTAGCAATAAGAGGGTGATCAGAGAGAGTGTGGGGCCCTTACTGGATAAGGAGGGTAACCTAGTGGCAGATGATGTGGGAAAAGCTGAAGTACACAATGCTTTTTTTGCCTCTGTCTTTACAGACAAGGTCAGCTGCCAGACTACTGCACTAGGCAACGCAGTATGGGAAGGAGGTGGGCAGCCTTTGGTGGAGAAAAACAGGTTAAGAACTATTTAGAAAAGCTAGACATACACAAATCCATGGGTCTGGATTTAATGCACCTCAGGGTACTGAGGGAATTGGCACGTCATTGCAGAGCCCTTGGCCATTATCTTTGAAAACTTGTGGAGATCGGGAGAAATAACGGATGATTGGAAAAAGGCAAATGTAGTGCCCATCTTTTAAAAAGGGAAGAAGGACAATCCAGGGAATTATAGACCAGTCAGCTTTACCTCAGTCCCCGGGAAAATCATGGAGGGGATCCTCAAGGAATCCATTCTGAAGCACTTGGAAGAGGGGAATGTGATCAGGAATAGTCAACATGGATTCACCAAGGGCAAGTCGTGTCTGACCAATCTGATTAGCTTCTATGATGAGATAACAGGCTCTGTGGACATGGAGAACTCAGTGGATGTGATATATCTTGACTTTAGCAAAGTTTTTGATACGGTCTCCCACAATATTCTTGCCAGCAAGTTAAGGAAATATGGATTGGATAAATGGACTGTAAGGTGGATAGAAAGCTGGATAGATTGCTGGGCCCAATGGGTAGTGATCAATGGCTCGATGTCAGGTTGGAGGTCGGGTTCAAGTGGAGTACCCCAAGGATCGGTTCTAGGGCCAGTTTTGTTCAACATCTTTATTAATGACATGGACGAGGGGATGGACTGAACCCTCAGCAAATTTGCAGATGACACTAAGCTAGGGGGAGAGGTAGCTATGTTGGAGGGCAGGGATAGGGTCTAGAGTGACCTGGACAGATTAGAGGATTGGGCCAAAAGAAATCTGATTAGGCGAAACAAGGACAAGTGTAGAGTCCTCCACTTGGGACAGAGGAATCCCAAGCATTGTTACAGGCTGGGGACTGAATAGCTAAATAGCAGTTTGGCAGAAAAGGACCTGGGGATTACAGTGCATGAGAAGCTGGATATGAGTCAACAGTGTGCCCTTGTAACCAAGAAAGCTAATGGCATATTATGGTGCATAAGAAGGAGCATTGCCAGCAGATCCAGAGATGTAATTATTCCTCTTTATTCGGCACTGGTGAGGCCACATCTGAAGTATTTTGTCCAGTTTTGGGCCCCTGACTACAGAAAGGATGTAGACACATTGGAGAGGGTCCAGCAGAGAGCAACCAAAATGATTCAGGGATTGGAGCACATGACCTACAAGGAGAGGCTAAGGGATTTGGGCTTATTTAGTCTGCAGAAGAGAAAAAGTGAGGGGGGATTTGATAGCAGCCTTCAACTTCCTGAAGGGAGGTTCCAAAGAGGATGGAGAGAGGCTGTTCTCAGTAGTGACGGATGGCAGAACAAAGGAGCATTGGTCTCAAGTTACAGTGGGGGAGGTCTAGGTTGGATATTAGGAAAAACTATTTCACCAGGAGGGTAGTGAAGTACTGGAATGGGTTACCTAGGGAGGTGGTGGAATGTCCATCCCTAGAGGTTTTTAAGTCTCAGCTTGACAAAGCTGAGTTGATTTTGTTGGGATTGGTCCTGCTTTGGGCAGGGGGCTGGACTCAATGACCTTCTGAGGTCTCTTCCAGCTCTATGATTCTATGATCCTAAGTGTGTTACACAAATCTGCGATCATCTTTCTCAAAAGAGTTTAAAATATAAATCTAGCAGCAGAGTAAATATGGCATGAATCAAATCCCACTGAAGTTAGTGGAATTTTTGTTATTGATTATACTGGGTTTTGGATCAGGGCTCGAAAGAGAGAGAAGTCAGTGTGTCCACTTGACTTCAGAAGACCTTCCATTCTCTTTTCAGAGAAGGAGTTGCCTATGTTAAATCACAGGAATAGGAATCAGGACACTTGAGTTGTATAAGTGGTTTGCCTGGAAACGATATTTTAGACACTCTGCACCTGTCATTGAATATTTATAATAAATATCACAGAGGAGTGGTGAGGTTTTATGCAATTAAATGTTTGTAAAAGTACTTTGGGAGCCTTTTATGAAAAATACTGTGTCAGAACAAAATATTATTACATTTACCCTGCATGTTTCTCAGTTAGGGCTTTTTGAATATTATTAAAAGGGTTATTCATTCAGTTTGATAGATGTAAATTAATTGGTTAGTAACAGCATTCATGAAGTCTTGATAGCTTGTCTTTGTTTAAAAATATATTTTTTTCAGTTATTTCTTATTTAATACCATCCATTCCAATCACTGAACTTTAGTTTTCTGCATGATCAATCCTCTAATTTTAAAGCTAGGATAAAATGAAAACCTTATAAAACTGAGGAACAACTATATTTCTTATGTCAGTTGCAGAAAGGCATGAGGAAAAAATACTGTGGTCTGATCAAAAACATTAAATGATTTAACAAAGCTGTCAAAATCAGTCTGGAAGAATTATTTTGAAAATAATTGTTATCTTGGTTAATAAGCTTCCTGATGTGTCCTATCTCTTGAAGAATGTTAAGCCCATAATTGTGGTTAATTTGTTGATCCTCTGCATGGGTTATTTTTTTCCTTAGCTAAAATTCAAATAGTTTTCATTCATAAAGAAACCCACGCTGGGATTCTGAAAAGAGCCTCCAGCAGTTAAGGCCAGATTTCTAAAGGTATTTAGGTAACTAAAGATGCAGATAGGTTCCTAGTGATATTTTTCAAAAGCACTAACTCTCAGGCTGAACAGGAAGCTGTCTCAGCTAGCCTATAGGGAATACTGAGAAGAGGGAGTCTTACACTATGCACCTCAAATGATTTTTTCTTTGTCTTTCCAGTTGAAGCCATTCCCCTTTGTGTAAATAGTCAATGAATCCCATGTATTGACTTTATGACCCAGCAGTCACAGGAATCACCAGGGAGGGAGGGATACCAGTTAAAGTGCCTGCTTCAAAGACTAAGGATTTTATACAAAGTGGCACAGCGTCAACAGGAGAGACAGAGATTCCCCTCAGCAGAGCACCCCAGAGGCCTGAGATTAGGCCACTCTCCTAGGATATGGGACTGGGAGGCATTGGTTTGAATTACTTTCTGAATCAGGCAGAGGGAAGATAAGAGCCCACATCCCAACTGAGCACTCTCTGAGTACTCCCTTTTGCTGTTTTGTACAGTGACTAATCTATAATTAGATGATCTCTGAGCATACCTCTTTGATGGGGGGGGAGGAAGGGGGCTGTTGGGGATTAGGTGCTTCAGCATTGGCACTGACACCTCTGAATTCATGGCCTGTGGCAGATTTTTAGGTGCCCAAGGAATCCTACCAATGGAAAAGTAAACAATTTCGGATTTTAGACACCTACAGGTTAAGTGGCAGCTAAGCAGAGGTTTTGAGGACCTAAAGTTTGTATTTAGGTATTTAAAAATAGCGGTTAAGTACATAAATCCCTTTGGGCAGCTAATGTGTGGACACTTTTAAAAATCCCCCTAGTTTAGGTTGGCTACTTATGCATCCCAGAACAGTAGCCATTGTGGCATTTCCAGTGTCTATCCCTGCCAGTGTGATATCACATGCATGGTGCGTGTAAAGTCATGATGGTAGGGTAGAGCAGTGTGCTCTGCAAAACGGCCTCCTCCACAGTGATAGACAAAACCACATCCAGTACTAGCCAGGAACACATCTTTCCAAAAATAGGACTGACTTAAACCCACAACCATTGAGTGGCTGATTTCCTTTTGCTTCTTAGAAAATCACCAATAAACATAGCACTCTGGAGCCTACAAGCCCTGATGTGGGATTCTCAAACTAGCCAGGAAAATGCCTGCCTCACCCACAGAGCTGGATTCTGAGTACATCTAAGACCTGACACCTTTCAGACTCATTGGTGCTGGAACTTAGTGGTGCGGGTGGTGCTGCTGTGCTCTCTGGCTAGAAGTGGATTCCAATATATACAGGGTTTACAGTTTGGCTCTATAGCTTCCAGCGTCCCTACAATAAAAGCTGTTCCAGCACCTCTAGTTACATCCCACAGCAGGAAGGGGGGCATGCAGGCCACTGATAGGTGAGCGGAGAGGATAGGTGGGATCATGGACACACAGGGAAAACATAACAGAGGTATCGAGTGTGAATAGGAGACAAAGATAGGTTTGACTGCTAGGCCATGGGCTACTGCCACAGGGTTTTCTACTCATTACGGGCATGCGTCCTCCTAGTTCCTATGGAGATTACCTCTTAACTGGTCTGATTCACCCCATCCTTTAGCTGCTTGTCCCACAGTGTCTCTTTCCCTGTGTCTGTGGACTCAGTTTTACTACCTCTTTGTGACTCAGTAGCAATATAAAAAAAATAAAAAAAATAAACCCTCCAGAGTTCCAATATTATGTTAAAGCTTTTTTATGGCAATATATTCATTTATAAATATATTGAATAGCATTGGTCCCAGGAAAGACCTCTGGGGGACATCACTATTTACTTCTCTCCATTTTCACCATTCATTCCCACGCTTTGTTTCCTATCTTTTTACTGGAGTACCTGAGAATGTTTTCAGGATCATCTAATGATTCTTAGTTTACTTTCATGACAAGCCTTTTGTTATTTTAATCACCCTGTTTTTGTTTATAATAAACTCCCTGACACAAAACATGTGCTGTTCCCAGCTTCCCGATTCCTCACATATCACACTCTGGCTGTGTTTCAGGTAAGAACTCTATCTGGGGATAGAATGAGTAGACCCTTTGTACAAAATTTGGAGGGGTGTGTGTGTGGGCGGGGGGAGGAGTAACAGCATCATCCCCTCTAAAAGGCACCCCTTGTTAATTTTTGCCTACTCAGGCCTGAGGTAGACCCCAGAAGAACTACCTAAGCAATTGATTTTGTTTAGGTGTCTAACTCCAGAAATGCTTTCATGGCTGAGGATCCCAAACAGAAGTAGGTGAACAGCCAGGCATACCAGTTCAGGCACTTAAGTGATTAAGCTCTTCTCTCCCCAAGCATCTCTGCTTGGTGTTTCATTTCTGACTAGCTTAGGTGGCTTCTAAGATCTTTTTTAAATGTCTAACTCTCCCTATGCATTGTATGGGGAACCTGGGTGGATAACTCAGGGCTGTGGAATTCCCTAGGGTGCAGAGATTTAAGCCTTTCAATGTTGAATGGCACAAAAACAGAGTATTTGAGCCTAAGGGACTGAATGTGACTTTCAGTCTCTAATTTCTGTGATCCCATGAGAGTTGCCTCATGAAGGGTTGATTTCTGTTATTTGTGTAGGGAATGTGAAGGCCTACTGATGGGAAGTGGGGGAGGAGGAAAGGGGGGAACTGTCCCAGGGCCTTGTGATTCAGAGAGGCCCAGAACCCCAGGCCTTTTAAAGAGCCATCAGAGTGCTACACTCCAGAGCCCCGGGTGGTACACGTCAGATGGCACTGAGGGCTGGTGTGGCGGGTGGGAGGTGGCATAATTCAAGCAACACTGAGGGCTGGCTGCCCCAGCTCTGCCCCTTCTGCTTGAGGGTCCATCTCATCCAGGAGAGCAGAACTACCACTCCTACCTTGCCCAGGGGCTCAGCAAGATTGTCGGTTTCCATGGGCATGTGTCGGCTTCAATGGACAAGTCATTTTTGAAAAATTTCTGAAGTCTGTTTCCAGAGTTGGAGTCCAGGTGCAATAAAGCAGGACATTCTCGAAAGAGAGTCCTACATTCTGCCAGTCAATACCTCCTGCTCTTTCCTACAGCCCAGATTTTGTCATTTTTTAGGATATGGAACAAGAAGCATTTGTTCACTGTGGCTTTTTCTTCATTTGACTAGAGGGTATTTATTTGCCTAGTCAATGGGAAGTGGAAAAAGGACAGAGTTGGATTTGATTAGCCCATTATTGGCAATAGGCATTTTCTGTTATTTCTTAATAGCAGAATTACTATGAAGGGTACAATGCAACAATATAAATCTAGTCAGTATGTTTGAGATTTCCCAAGTGCACCAGGACTGGATAGGTTTGAAATCTTTGAATTAAATAAAGTTTGAAACAGTATTGATATTGACAAGCATGTGCAATATATTTTTTAAAACTGCAATTATCCTTGAAGATAATAAAGTGTTCACATAACGTGCCATCTATATTTAAAAAGAAGTCATGGGAGATCAGGGGAATTACAGAGCAGTGAGACTCACCTTGGTTTCAGGGAAACTAATTAAGAGCCTAATTAAGGATGGAATTGGTATGACAGTTAAAATAAAGCCTGATAGGGTCAAACAAGCATAACTTTCATGAGGGAATGCCAAACTCCCCCCTCATCAGCCTGTTAGTATTCATCAAGAATGTAAACAATAGGAGATAAAAATGACCATGACTGAGTTGGGTATTCATGCTTTGCTTCAAACTTTTGTATTTTATTTTATTTTATTTTATTATAAACAAATGGCATACTTAGTGCACTTCAAAAAGGTGGGTGTTGATAGCTTCCTTTTGTAAGCGGGGGAACTGAGGTGTTGAGTTGTTAAATGTCTCATCTGATAGCCCACACTAAAAGTGACAGAAATGGAACCAGCACCTAGGATTCCTGATTATCATCCCTTTGTTCTAACTAAACTGCTGACGGTATGTTCCCTGGTTGTTAGTTGCACAGAGATAGAGCAGCTGGAGCTCCCAGCAAGGCCTTTAGAAGGTTACAAGAGATGGGGCTGACCCTCCTACTGATGACTCAGACTGAGCAAAAGTAGGAGCCCTTGGAGGCAGAGACATGATGCTGCCAGGAAGGACTGCAGCAAAGTAAAAGAAGCCAGCAGTCCTTTTCACGCTATGCCAATAGTTCGGACACCATCTGATTATTGTATGCATATGTACTATTAAAACTGTAACTTAAAACTGTGTTAACATTGTAGGCTGTTGCTTTACATTTCAATATTTTTTTCTGGGACTGATTTAGGCTACAGGGTTCTGTAAGGAAGTAGGCAATAGGCAGTTAGCAGCTAGCCTGCCAGCTTCAACTAAAGTGGGATGAGTGGTGCTTCCCTGCCAGAGGGCAGCCTGCTCTCTCTCTCTCCCCCTGTTTTTGTATGCTGTCCTTCTGAATTCTAAGATGCAAAGTAATTTTTATTGCCAACTTCCAGAAAGAGTATTTTCTGCTTCTAACTAGCTAACTTCTCTGTTGGTATGCCATGAAACATAATGTGGGTGGGGATGGGAAGAATGTTAAACACTCAAGGCACAGATACTTGAGAAGGGTTTACATGTCTAACTGCCCCTTGAGATGCCCAAGTCCAACATGTAGGTGCCACTGGCATGCTCAAAACCTCTGCACTGCCACTGCCTAACACTACAGGCACGCAAAGTCCTTGGGTATGTCCACACTACACGCTTATTTCGAAATAAGCTATTTCAGAATAATAACTCCTGAAATAGCTATTTTGAAATAGCGCGTCCACATTACAGATCCCCATCAAAATAGCGCAGAGCTATATTGAAATAGCACGTCCACCCTGATTGGAGCCTGAATCGCATTTTAAAAACCCTGGAAGCACTCCAGGCAGGGCATCAGGACAGCAGCCACTTCCTGTAGTTGTTGCCTGAGGCTATTTGAGGTTCCTACTTAAAGGGATCCCCCTCTATAGTCATGTATCAGGCTCTTCACCTTTGCCTACCTCCTTGAGGGACATCAAACTCATCTCACTGCATGCTCTGGTTGCACTTGCGAACACCACGGAGCTGGACCTGGTGCAAAGCACTCACTGGCTCTTAGACCTCAAATTGCACTTCCTGGCACAGTTATTGTAGGCTGCCCTCATGGCACTGCAGGACCAGGACCAGCAGCTCCCTGCAAGGCACCTCCTCCTCCCACTTTACATGCTGTTCATGCAGCACAGCCCCTCCCACCTTCTGCTGCACACAGTGCACTGCTGCTTCTGGTGACAGATACCAGTTCTGACGGGTGGGACCGGATCCTCATGGAGCAGTGGGATGACCAGCAGTGGCTCCAGAACTTTTGTATGTGGAAGGACAACTTCCTGAAGCTTTGCGAGTGGCTTGTCCCTGCTCTCCAGTGATGGGACACCCACATGCAATGTCCCACCCTCTTCTAGAAGCAAGTTGCCATTGCACTCTGGAAGCTTGCCAAGCAGGACAGCTACTGCTCCATCGGGAACCAGTTCCACCTGGGGAGATCGACCGCTGGGGCCATGCTCATGCAGGTATGACTCTCCTGCTATTGTCCTGGGAGGGTGGTGAACTACTGGAATGGGGTTCCATAGGGAAGGGGAATGTTGGTTCTCCCTCTCTGGAGATTTTTCAGTCCCGCCTTCATAAAGCCCTGCCAGGGATGGGGTAAGTAGGGGGTTGCTCCTGGTGTGGGAAGGGGGTTGGGCTCAGGGAACACCTAAGGGCTCTGGCAACCCTGTGATTCTCTGTTTATATCCTTCTACAGGTGGTGAGGGCCATCAAAACCATCCTGCTGCACAGGGTCTCATTGTTGCTGGGCAATGTGGATCCTATATTGGCTTTTCCACAATGGGTTTCCCCAACTGCAGGGGGGGCCATTGATGGCATACATATCCCCATCCGGGCTCCCAATCACTGGGCCTCTGATTATAGATCCCAAGAAGGAACCTTTCAATGGCAGGTTTAGCAGGGCCCCCATCATGGTGGAGGATGCCTTCGGCCACCTCAAGGGGAGGTTCCACTGTTTCCTCACCCACCTGGACCTTGGCAGATAGAATGTCCCCCACGTGGTGGCAGCCTGCTGTGTCCTGCACAACCTTTGTGAAAACAAGGGGGAGAGTTTCCTGCCAGGGTGGGAGCACAGGCTGAGCAGCTGGCCAGGGCCTTTGAGCAGCCGTGCACTGCTACAACTGGCAGGCCCATCAGGGGGCTGTGTGTATCCAGGAGGTCCTGAGGGAGAGATTCAGACAAGGCCAGCTATGACACTCCCTTGTGCCTCCCTACAAGGGACCTCTGCATTGCCCCTGTGTGCCTTTCCTCTCACACAGCTCTCTTCTCCTGCCCTCCCTTCCTACCTTCCCCTCCCTCTCTTCTCCACTGCAGATACAATAAACCAGACTTTTTGGTTTGAAACAATCAACTGTTTTTATTATTTGGAGTAAATGTAACCGGGGAGGGACTGGGGAAAGAATCCAAGAGAGGGTAGGAGAAGGGAGGTGGGACTCAGGGCTGGAACTGATGCCTGCCTGGGGTGGTCCCACCGCCTTGTGTGCAGGGCTCTGAGCAGCCCTGGGGGACTAGGAGGAGAAGCCGGGTGTGGGGCAGGGCAAGAGTGGGAGCCAGGGGACTTGGGAAGAAGCAGGTGTGGGAGGGGGTGGTGGCTGCTGGACCACTCAATGGCAGCCACCTGGCGGTCAATGGTGGTGGTGTATGCTGTGGACATGCTTCGGGCCTGCTGTGACAGCTCCTGCCAGATGGTGTGGTGCAGCTCCAGGTCAGTGTCCAACCTCTGCTCCTGCTGCTCAAGAGACTGCTGCAGGGCATGCAGGCAGGCAATGTATTCCTGCTCCAGGTCTTCACAGGGTTGCTGGCACCTGTGGGTCTCGTGGGGTTGGGAGGCTGGTGAGGGAGGTGTGGTTCGCACCCCACTCGGAGCTGGTTCAGCTGTGCAGAACAGTGAGAGAGGCAGTCATCCCAGGAGACACTGTGCATGAAGCCTGGCCATCATCTCTGACCCGACACCAAAAGGTCTTGGGTCAGCCATTGGCGATGTGCTTGGAGCAAGGCCATCTGTAGCCTAGACAGTGGGCACTTTCTTGCAGGGGCACAGATGTCCAAGGGGAGCCTCGCTACCCCCATGTCCTTGGGACAAGCAGGCATGAGAAGGTGCTGGCCAGGCCAGGAGCCTGTGTGCAAGATGGGGCTAGGGCAGCTTGCCTTCCCTCCATGCTGTGCACATGCCAGGTCTAACAGTGGCGGCTTCCCATAGAGAGAGGACTTCTATCCCTGCCTGCTGGAGGAGAGCGGGGGTTGGTGATAGGAGTGGTGTGTGTGAGTGGCAGATGCCGCTTGCTGGGAAGGGTGCTGCTGGGGTCCCCTCCACTTCCTTTCCCCTGGCAGGTTCCCACGCAGGGGTTCTGTGTCTTCCACCTCGCCGCACGTGCCCGGGAGCGGATGCTGTCCCAGGACCACGGGCATGACTGTGTGGCATGTGCGGCAGTGCTGTGTGTGTCAGGAATTGCTAACAGGAATTGCTAACAGGGAGTTTGGAGAGGGAATTCTCCAGGTGAAAGAGGAGTAAAAACGGGACCCTTGTGGTAAGTGGCTGTCTGGAGTGTGTGTGTGGGGGAGTTATTTGCTGTGTGCAGAGCTTGTGTTTATCTGTTTGGTTGGTTGGTTTGATTGTTTGATTGCTTGAAGGAGCTTCTAAAAGGTTTGAAATCTAGAAGCCTCTGTTAATTGGCTAAGCCTCAGTCAGGGGGAGGGGCTACCAGAGCTATATAAGCCTGTGACTCAGCGACCAGGGAGCTTGTGAACAGGAATTGCTAACAGGGAGTTTGGAGAGGGAGTTTAGAGGGGGAGGTTAGAGGGCACTAGTGACTTCTGGCCTTCTTTAAAACATAACTCTTATCGTAATCTATATTCCAGAGGTTTAAAAAGAATCCCAGTTTATACTTAAACTTGTTCATTAGAAAAATGGAGACAGAAGCCCAGCAGCAGAGTGGAGGCTATCCTGTTTATTGCGTCGAGTGTAACATGTATGATTACCTGCCCTGTGGGCGGGTGGCGTATGTGTGCACCCGTTGCAAGGAGCTCCTGACCCTCAGAGACCGAGTTCGGGCTTTGGAGGCCAGGGTGGCTGAACTGGAGGAGCTAAGGGAGGTAGAGAGATTTGTGGATGAGACTTTCTGGGACACTGTAGTACTGTCCCACCTCCAGTCTGAGAGCCCCAGTGCTCTTAAGGAGGATGAAAGTCTCAAGGGAACAGAGCATTCAATGGGAGCAGAGGGAAACCATCCCGTAGTTGGGACCCTCCTCCCAGAGGATGTTGCGGTATCCTCTCGCACTGAGGATACCTCTGAGGGGGAGGGAAAGCCAGTTCGGAAGAGGCAGGTGTTAGTAGTGGGTGATTCGATCGTTAGAAACATAGATAGTTGGGTTTGTGATGACCGGGAGAACCGTATGGTCACTTGCCTGCCTGGTGCGAAGGTTGCGGATCTCTCGAGGCATCTAGATAGACTTATGTGTAGTGCTGGGGAGGAGCCGGTGGTCGTGGTACATGTAGGTACCAATGACGTAGGGAAGGGTAGGAGAGATGTCCTGGAGGCCAAATTTAGGCTGCTAGGAAAGAGACTGAAATCCAGGACCTCTATGGTGGCGTTCTCGGAAATGCTTCCGGTTCCACGCGCAGGGCCGGGTAGGCAGGCAGAGATTCAGAATCTCAATGCGTGGATGAGACGATGGTGTAGGGAAGAGGGGTTTGGATTTATTAGGAACTGGGGACACTTTTGGGAGAGGGGGAGCCTATACAGGAAGGATGGGCTCCACCTAAACCAGGGTGGAACCAGACTGCTGGCACTAAACATTAAAAAGGCCGTAGAGCAGTTTTTAAACTGAGAGATGGGGGAAAGCCGATTGGTGTGGAGATGCACGTAAATCGGAGGGAGACTACTCTTAGAGGAGAATCCATTGATAGAGATTCTCTAAGAGATTCTCTCTAAGAGATTCTCTCAGAAAGAGAGGAGGGGAGAGGGCAAACCATGGGCCAGAGCAGACAAACAACCGTGTACAAAGGAATCCAATGCATCAGGGAAGGGCAGACAAATAAGCAGTGGCAAATTTTTAAAGTGCTTCTACACAAATGCTAGGAGTCTGACTAATAAGATGGGTGAACTAGAGTACCTAGTATTAAATGAGGAGGTTGACATAATAGGCATCACTGAAACCTGGTGGAATGAGGAAAATCTGTGGGACATAATCATACCGGGATATAAAATATATCGAAAGGATAGAGCAGGCCGGGTGGGTGGCGGAGTGGCACTGTATGTGAAAGATAATGTAGAATCAAATGAAATAAAAATATTAAATGAATCAACATGTTCAATAGAATCGCTATGGATAGTAATTCCATGCTCCAAAAATAAGAAATTAGCAGTAGGGATATATTACCGACCACCTGACCAGGACAGGGATACTGACATTGAAATGCTGAGGGAGATTAGAGAGGCTACCAAAACAAAGAACTCTATAATAATGGGGGATTTTAATTACCCCCATATTGACTGGATACATGTCACCTCAGGAAGAGAAGCGGAGATAAAATTTCTCAATGGCTTAAATGACTGCTTCTTGGAGCAGCTAGTGCAGGAACCCACAAGGGGAGAGGCAATTCTCGATTTAGTCCTGAGTGGAGCGCAGGAACAGGTCCAGGAAATAACCGTTACAGGACCGCTTGGGAATAGTGACCATAATATAATAACATTCAACATTCCTGTGGTGGGAAGAACACCTCAGCAGACCAGCACCCTGGCATTTAATTTCAAAAAGGGGAATTACACAAAAATGAGGAGGTTAGTTAAACAGAAATTAAAAGGCACAGTGACTAGAGCCAGATCCCTGCAAGCTGCATGGAAACTTCTTAAAGACACCATAATAGAGGCCCAACTTAAATGTATACCCCAAATTAAAAAACATAGCAAGAGACCTAAAAAAGAGTCACCGTGGCTTAACCACCATGTAAAAGAAGCAGTGAGGGACAAAAAGGCATCTTTTAAGAAGTGGAAGTCCAATCCTAGTGAGATAAATAGAAAGGAACATAAACACTGTCAAATCAAGTGTAAAAATGTAATAAGAAAAGCAAAAAAAGATTTTGAGGAACAGCTAGCCAAAAACTCAAAAAGAAATAACAAAATGTTTTTTAAGTACATTAGAAGCAGGAAGCCTGCTAAAAAACCTGTGGGTCCCCTAGACGATCGAACTATAAAAGGCGCAATCAAGGACGATAAAGCCATTGCGGAGAAACTAAATGATTTCTTTGCTTCAGTCTTCACGGCTGAGGACGTTGGGGAGATTCCCAAATCTGCACCGTCCTTTGTGGGTAATGAATCTGAGGAACTGTCCCGGATTGAAGTGTCATTAGAGGAGGTTTTGGAACAAATAGAAAAACTTAATGTTAACAAATCTCCGGGACCGGATGGCATTCATCCAAGGGTTCTAAAAGAACTCAAATGGGAAATTGCTGAACTATTATCTGTGGTTTGTAACCTATCCCTTAAATCGGCTTCCGTACCTAATGACTGGAAGGTAGCCAACGTGACACCAATATTTAAAAAGGGCTCTAGAGGCGATCCGGGCAATTACAGACCGGTAAGTCTAACTTCAGTACCGGGCAAATTAGTCGAAACAATAGTAAAGAATAAAATTGTGAAGCATGTAGAAGAACATAATTTGTTGGACAAAAGTCAACATGGGTTTTGTAAAGGGAAATCCTGTCTTACTAATCTATTAGAGTTCTTTGAAGGGGTTAACAAACATGCGGACAAGGGGGATCCAGTAGATATAGTATACTTAGATTTCCAGAAAGCCTTTGACAAGGTCCCTCACCAAAGGCTCTTGTGTAAATTACATGGCCATGGGATAAGAGGGAAGGTCCTTTCTTGGATTGAGAACTGGTTAAAAGACAGGAAACAAAGGGTAGGAATAAATGGTAAATTTTCAGAATGGAGAGGGGTAACTAGTGGTGTCCCCCAAGGGTCAGTCCTAGGACCAATCCTGTTCAACTTATTCATAAATGATCTGGAGAAAGGGGTAAGCAGTGAGGTGGTAAAGTTTGCGGATGATACCAAACTGTTTAGGATAGTCAAGACAGAAGCAGACTGTAAGGGACTCCAAGAAGATCTCACCAAACTGAGTGATTGGGCAACAAAATGGCAAATGAAATTTAATGTGGATAAGTGTAAAGTAATGCACATTGGGAAAAATAACCCCAACTATACGTACAGTATGATGGGGGCTAATTTGGCTACGACAAATCAGGAAAGAGATCTTGGAGTTATCGTGGACAGTTCTCTGAAAACTTCCACACAGTGTGCAGCGGCGGTCAAAAAGGCAAATAGGATGCTAGGTATTATTAAGAAAGGGATAGAAAATAAGACCCGGAATATCTTACTGCCCCTGTATAAAACTATGGTACGCCCACATCTTGAATACTGTGTACAGATGTGGTCTCCTCACCTCAAAAAAGATATTTTGGCCTTGGAAAGGGTTCAGAAAAGGGCAACTAAATTGATTAGGGGTTTGGAACGGGTCCCATATGAGGAGAGGTTAAAGCGACTGGGACTTTTCAGTTTAGAAAAGAGGAGACTGAGGGGGGATATGATAGAGGTGTATAAAATCATGAGTGGTATGGAGAGGGCCGATAAAGAAAAGTTATTTATTAGTTCCCTAAATAGAAGAACTAGAGGACACCAAATGAAATTAATGGGTAGCAGGTTTAAAACTAATAAAAGAAAGTTCTTCTTCACACAGCGTGTAGTCAGCATGTGGAACTCCTTGCCAGAGGAGGCTGTGAAGGCTAGGACTATAACAGAGTTTAAAGAGAAGCTAGATAATTTCATGGAGGTTAGGTCCATAAAAGGCTATTAGCCAGGGGATAAAATGGTGTCCTTGGCCTCTGTTTGACAGAGGCTGGAGAGGGATGGCAGGAGACAAAGCGCTTGATCATTGTCTTCGGTCCACCCCCTCTGGGGCACCTGGTGCTGGCCACTGTCGGCAGACAGGATACTGGGCTAGATGGACCTTTGGTCTGACCCGGTACGGCCGTTCTTATGTTCTTATGTTCTTATGTCCATGACCCCATCCTCCTTACTGGTGGCTTGTGGTGGGAAGGTGTCCCACCACAGTGTCAGGAGTAAGGAAGACCTCTCCAGAAATGGTGTGAGCAGGGTTCGTTTGTGGCAGCCTAATGTGGTGGTCTGCTCTGGACTGGTGCTCCATGTGCACCCACATGTACGGGCTGCTGTACGATCCCCAGGCCGACAAGGCAGAGTGAGGAGTGTGCAGCCCCTCTCCGCCTGCCGCCTCCCACCACGTGTGTCTAGGGAAAGTAATAGAACTCACCTGATGGTCTTTCCCTGGCTTCATCCAAACCCGGGGTGGCATTGTGTCCATGCTGGTCTCCCCCTCCTCCTCCTCCTCCAGCTTCTCCTCCTCGTCCATGGGCTCGTGCTCCGGGAGGCTGATGATGGGTATCTCCAGGCCAGAGTCCATGACAAGGGGGTCCAAGAGACTCACTCCCCTCCCAGGATGCAGTGCAGCTGCTCATAATAGTGACATGACTGGGGTGCCACTCCTGATCTGGAACTGTGTTCCCTGGCCTTGGTGCAGGCCTGCCTGAGTTCTTTAATTTGCATGTGCACCTGCTCCTGGGTGCACATGTGGCACTTCTAGCCCAGGCTGGTGGCCATCCAGTCATACACATCAGCATTCCTGTGCCTGGTGTGGAGATCCTGTAGGTTAGCCTCGTCTCCCCAGACCTCAATGAAATCCAGGATTTCTACACGAGACCAGGAAAGGGCCCTCTTCTGCCCCTGGGCAGAGGCTTGGGAGCTCACTGCTGGCTTGGTTGCAACTGTGGAGGGCTCAGTGGGAGCCCTGGGGTGACTCATGGTGGCAGTAATGGGTGCTGCTCTGTGGCACAGGACTGTCAGGGCCTTCCTTCTGCTACAGGAAGTTTCCCTTCTGCCTGCACCTTTAAAGGCTACAGGGGAAAGGAAGAGGTTTGAGGGGTATGGACAAAGTGGCCACCCGGGCTGCAGTGAGAAGCCCTGGAAGCCAATTATTTCAAAATAATCACAGCTGCGCTGTCCATACACCCCCTATTTCGAAATAACTATTTCAGAATAAGCATTATTTTTTGTGAAATGAGGGTTTATTACTCCAGAATAAGAAGCCCATTATTTCAAAATTATTTTGAAATAACGGACTTTCTGTGTAGACTCTCACCTTATTTTGAAATAACGTTATTTTGAAATAACACTGCATTGTAGACATGCCCTAGGTGTCTATCTGCTGCTGTGCATGTGCAAAACTACTGCAGTTCTGACACCACCCAGCAGCATTGTACCTTTCTCATTCCTATTCCCTGGTGGGAGTCACAAACTTGGCATTTCTCAGCTTGCCTCACTTCTGGGGATCCTCCATTGGTTGGGGGAGGGATGTCTCTTTTCCCAAATTCCATTGCACAACACAGTCAGTTTCCTTAGGATGATGGTATCAAGTGCTTTTAGCATTTCAGCTCTGTGTTGATCATCTCCCACAGCTTTGTTATTTTTCAGCTTCCTGATTGCAGCTGCTCTTTCTGACATCTCCATTGTACCTATGTTGACATCATACTTACCAGGTTTGCTTGTTTAATCAAAATCTGGTTCTGAAGAGGGGCTGAAGCTGTTGATGATTTTTCTGAAATACTCTGCCTGTCTGGTTTCTGGTTGTAAGCATTTTTCCATCTCTTGCTTTTTATCGGCCCATTTCCTATTTTGAAATTTCCACACAGTGACTTGGTAAATGGCCCTGCGATTTCCTATTATACAAGCAGCATCAGCTGCTAGGCCTTCAACAGATGTCCATTTATCCTTCCTTGCATTGCTCTCCACTGCTCTGTCTGCTTTCTTGTACTCATCCTTAGCTTTTTCCAATCCTCTGTCTTAGCATTCAGGGGTTTTCTTTTCAGTACTTCTCTTTCCTAAGTAAAATTCCATGTCTCTTGTCTTGTCCATTTATTGCTCTGTCTATGCTGATATCCAACTCTGACTGCTGATCCTTAATTACATTGTCTTTGAGCACTACCCATTTTTCCTCAGGTCCAGCCTATGTCTCACCTTCCTCTGCCCCTGGCAGAATCTCAAAATATTGTTCTTTAATTCAAGTTGGAATTTCTCACAGTACTCTTTGGATTTCAGTTTTGTATGACCTGATTTTCCTCACCACTTTCTGATTAAAACTGATCATTCTCCATTTTAATTTTGGGTTGGCAATGCAAAGATTGTGGTCACAGCTGTTGTCTACTGCTTGATATTCTTTTACATCTGGGGTAGATTACCTGAATCTTGAGCTAATGCAGAACTGGTCAATATGTTTTTTTGTTTTGCCATCTGGCAAATTCTATGTTTCTTTGTCTATACCTTTGTGAGGCATCATGGTGCTTGCAAGCATTAGATTGGACACCAACCACAATCCAATGAGTTTTTACGATTTTGGTCAATGATTTCCAACTTAGTGTTTCTCTGTTGCTCTTTTCCTTGGTTATCACACCCTACTTTAGTGATAATTTTGCCCATCATAAGGAGTAAGTAATGTTTTGGCATGCTATCAACCGCCCATTGGAGGAAATTGTAGAAATCATCTTTATCCTCATTGCTATATTCCTCTGTCAGAGCATAGCACCTGTATCACTGATATCTTTAAGAATCTGGTTTGGAATCTGGGATGTATGATACATTCCCAGCTGATGAATGACTTTGCTTCAGAATCTGTCAAAATGAGGGTACGTCTACACTACAGAGATTTGTCAGAAAAATGGCTGTTTTTCTGACAAAACCTGAGTTAAGTCCACACTGCAATTGCATTCTTCCAAAAGTAAATCGAAAGAACAGAGCGGTTTTTCTGGCGTTGGTAATCCTCTTCCTACGAGGAAGAAGCCTTTTTCCGAAAGAGCTCTTTTGGAAAAAGGCGTGTGTGGATGGGGAAGAGGGAGTTCTTTCTAAAGAAGAGGAAAGAGGAAAAAACAAAGATGCCCTGGTGGCCACTCCGTCCATAGTAATCACAGTTTAAATATGAGATAGCTTTTGTGTGTGGATGCTCTCTTTCAGAAGAAGTTTTTTCAGAAGATCTCTTCTGAAAAAAGGTTCTTCTGAAAGAAGCCTGCAGTCTGGACATAGCCTGAGTGCTTCTGAGTCTATTTTGTCCCTGTGATCTGAATAAAGTAGATGTTTCTTCTTGTGCTTGAAGTGCTGCTTATCTGCACCTTACATTCTGCTTTCCCTCATGCCCAAGATTTTTTGAGTCCATAGTTTTCTCTTTCTCTCATGATCTGTTTGAAAATAGTCTGATAACCTGCTGTGAGGTGTTTTCTTGCTGCCAGCATCATACTTTTTGGGGTGCTAGATGACATCGTCTGGCTTTCACCAAGAGCCTTCAAGCAGCATGAGGGCTTTACAGTTCTCTCTGCTGAGCAGCCATTTTTACTGCCTCTGTTTCTTTAACTAGTGGGTCATTTAACAAGGCTAGGTAGTTAGTCGTGATCTCACTTTGTGAGCTTGGGACTGGCAGCCACATCATGGGGCAGCCAGTGGTATTTATACAGTATAAGGCTAATATTTAGTTATAGTTTTGTGACAGGGACAAATATACAACCTCAGATGGGGCCTGATCCTGAACTGGTGACAATGAAATAAGAGACTCAGGATGAGGCCCCTGAAATACTATATCATAAAAGTTGTCTCACCATAAAAAAGCTGTCATGGAGATTGAGAAAAGTTCCAAACCAGGCTAGTTTATGACAAAGTTTCCAAACACTGATGCCATCCAATTAAACAAAGGTTTGAATAAAAACATGAAGAGCAAGATGTTCCTAGACAAATCTGGGATGAGAACTCCCAAAGCACTCAAGTTCTTTAGGAAGACAAATCCCATTGACAATCAATGGGGGCTGTGTTCTTCAATCACTGAGGCATTTCTGAAAAGTCCAGCTTAATGAGAAAATAATTTTTAAAAGCGCCCAAGTAACTGTTTGATGTACCTAAGTGCAGTGACCCTGGAACACTTTTTATAGTTGGGGTCCTAAAAGCCAGTGGTCCTCATGCCCCCTTCATCCTGTCCATGACCCCCATTCCCCAGAGTTAGGGCCAAGAGTGAGGCTGTGGCTCTTGGTGGGTGGGAAACACAGACAGGGTTAAGGGAACAAGGCTGGGAACCCATGTGTGGATTCCAGATACAGGGCTGTGAACAGAGCCCTGGGCATGGGGCCAGCAGCAGCCAGGAGCTGAGCCCTGGCATGGTGCTGGC
The DNA here is from genome assembly GCA_032595735.1 of Pelochelys cantorii. NCBI lineage: Eukaryota > Metazoa > Chordata > Testudines > Trionychidae > Pelochelys > Pelochelys cantorii. The sequence goes on from CM064331.1 coordinate 36,104,644, forward strand.
TGCAGCTGGGACCCTGTGTGCAGATCCCCAGAACAGGGCCAAAGGAAGCTAGGAAGTCACCTCTATGTGGGGTGAGGAAGAGAGCCTTGGGTGCGAGTCCAGAGGTAGCCATGGCCTCACATGAGGGACCAGGAACTGAGCCCCTGGTGCAGGTCTGGTGACAGCTGGGGGCTTGTGTGCAGGACTGAAAGCAGAGCCCCAGGCATGAGTCCTGCAGCAGGGTCTGCAGGTGTAGGGCCAAAAGTGGAGCTCTGGGTGCTGGGAAGGCAGAACCAGGACCTTGGGCAAGGGACCTGCACAAAAAGTGGAGGTGCTCTAACACTCCTCGTCTTCTACTTCCCAGGCCTATGCCTAAGTGCAATTTTGGCATCCCACTGAAAAACTGGGCCCTGTATCTCTTTGCAACTCATGGAGATAAATCTGCCGTTACCATCATCAGTGTGACCGATGATGTCAGTTCCTCAGCTGGTGTAAATGGTCATAGCTCCAGTGATTGGCAGCAGCTGGGAATCTGGCACAGACTTGCCTTCTCTCTCCTTATATGTGATGTTTATGAAGTAGTTCTTACTATGGAAAAATTCCAGAGTTGTGGAAGGGAATTGTTATGTATGCTGGGTGGGTGCCTCCACTGGCACATGGCAGTGCTTGGGCTCTAATTCAGTGTTCCTTTTGAAGAATGACACAATTAATGTGTGAACTTGTGTATCTGGCACAGAGAGCCCTCAGGAAAGAAAATATTATAATTGGCTTGTTTAAGAACAGAGAATGCAAATATGATTAAAAAGATTATAAATCATGTCAGCTCTCAAACCAATATGAAATACATTCATTCTTCTGATTTACTCAGTGATGCATTGGAAATTGCTGTGTCATGGCATCTAGTTCAGGAAGCTTTAACTACAAAAATTGAATAGTGCTGAGATTTGATATAAGTGTCAGTATCTCTTCGGGTTTATTCCCTGTTTGCTGTAATTTTAACCTGTCTAATCATGCCTTTAGTATACACACATCTTGTACATTTCATGGTAAGTGAACTGAGGTTGGAAATTTTTTTCTAAATCCCATTTTAGTTCCTGACATTGATTTTACTGGGAAAACTGTTTTTTTTTTTTTTCAAGGTTGCATTTGTGAAGTATTACACCATAAAGCATGAGTATAGCACAATACATCTTTTCCTATTTATGCATTCCACAGATACACTACCATCTGTGACCTTGTTCAAATATCCCTACTATAATACAAAATATTATCCCAAACACTATAGGACATGTATAAGAAATTGCCTGGGGACTCATAACTGATTTCTTAGTGTTTATTGTTTCTTTATCGGATCAGCACTTTACTCTCTCAGTTTTAAATCCCCTAGATGGCACTACAGAATACAGTATTTAAATGTTTTATATAATGCTGTTAAATAGACAATGTTAACTAATTGTTTTTTCCTGCAAAATAAACATTAATGAGTTGTTTAACAAGATGAAATAAAAGCCAGAGAGAAATTTGGTTTAACAAACTGAAGATAATCTGCATGCTTGTCATTTAGTCACATCTTCATGTATGAAAACTAGTGTAGCATACTAGATATGTGGCCAATCACATGCAATTTTTCCAGATAGTGTGGAAATTTAGACTGGGGTCTCCAGACATGAATCAGGAAAGGAATGTATTCAATCCAAAAGATTTAAAATAATAATAGTATTAATAAAAGACAACAAATGCTGCTGTTTTGGACTGGGAGAATACTTGGTAATTAAAAGTGCTCAAAATGACTAAGAGAGCCATTCTCAGAGACTGGGTACCTATTTTAATACCTCTCTGAGTATTTACATTCTGTGAATTACTGACAGGTAGCTTGCAAGCTGGACACCTGTGGGAACCTAATAGTTTGTATTACTCATGAGTATTTCTTTCGCGGTTGCTATTTCATTGTCTGCAGATCTCTGCAGTAAATACTGTACTATATGCTGAAAAGAGAAAAACATTGCCATCTGCAACTACAGCTTGCAAATTACAGCTTGCAATCGCCTGCTATTAAATAAAGACACTTTAACAATATTTTGGGTTTTAAATTAGCAGTTTACATCACATGACTCTGAAAATACTACTCTTTTAATGGTGCAATTTTCTTTCCCTTTAACCAGGCATCAGCATGTATTGAATAAAAAAAAGTAACACAAACCAATGTTACTTAAACAATAGCCACTGACAGCAAGATACATACAGATGGAAATCCAATAGCTCCTATCGCAGTAGGAGGTTTCATTTGAGGACCTTGATGGGGATGTGATTGGACTGCAGCACTCTAATTTACGTCATGGAGAATCTATCATGATGCCTTTTTTACTGCACTGCTGTGCCAAACTATGTCTCCAGTGAGAAACTGGTCTCAGGCAGTGCACAGGAAGCAAAACCATAGCTTAAAGGAGAGAGAAAAGAAACTGTGTGTTAGTATCTGGGTACTTTGAAAGAGATTAGCAGTTACATGGACACACTGAAGAATACAGGTCAAATTAGAGGAGTTCTTGCTCCTCTAGAAGAATTTTAGAGCTACCACAGCCAAGAAGAGATGCTATGAGTCATGCTGACGACATTGACCACATTACCTTTACAAGTGGAGAAGGAGAGAGAGCACTACATGATGGCTACATGAATGGTGGTGTTTGCTGGTGGCATTGCCTAGTGGTTAGGAGGTTAATCCTTTGTTAGTAGCATATCTACTCTTTCCCCTAGAACATCTGGTTCTAGTCTGTCTCTTACGGGGGATTGACTTGACCCTCCAGTCAAAATACCACTCACTCATCTCCTCCTGGTGTGATTTTTTTTTTAAAGATATGGATTCAGCTATTGATCCTCCCAAGTGGCTGATCCCAGCAAGGGAGGAGGTTTCAAAAGATGTGTATCCTTCCCTTCTTTCCCTCCAGGACAAAATCAAGAGGGCAAGGGTTTTTGTGTCCTCCTTAATGAAAGGGATTGGCAAGGGAGCCGAGATTCCTGCCACTCGACTGGACTCTGGCCCAGAGTTCTGTAAGGACTTCAAATGTCCAGTACCAAGAAGTTCCTTAAGGTTGCTTCCTGGGACCACTTCCTGCCACTCATTGTTTTGTAAAAGTCTTTCAGTCTGCCATGAAATAGAAAAGAGAAAAGCTGCCAACTCTCCAGGCCCGGCCTTAGGTTCACAATCATGCTGGAAGGGGTGCAAGTCAGGTTCTGCAGGGGTCAATTTTGGGACTGGTTCTGTTAAATATCTTCATCAATGATTTACATATTGGCTTAGAGCATTGGTTCTCAAAGGCTATATCTACGCTGCAGGCTTCTTGCGCAAGAACTGCAGTTGAGCTACATGATAGAGGAGTGCCACTGCCATGATAAGAGAGACATGTTCCTTGGTTGGTCCCATAGGGCAGATAGCAGGTTGGTCTGTGTGGGGCTTGGCTGAGCAGGGTGGGCTCTTGTGGTGCATGAGCGGCTGGTATCCTTCCCGCCCCGGCAGCAAGTTGGGGTGGGCCACAACCTGAAGCGGTGAGAGGAGGTGACACTGGGACTGAGGATCCTGAACATGCAGGAGGCAGGTGGGGGCTCAGGGCCCTTCAGGGCTTTGCACCCATGGGGACTCGGTATGGGGGGAGGGGCTGAGCAGCAGTTTGGCCCCTGAGGGTGCTATGAACAGGACCCCTGTGGGATCCCATCCCCTGCAGTGTTAGACACCTAAGTAAGAGCACAGCTGACAGCAAACTCCCAAAATTCAAAATGTTTGGCTCATGGGACTTTTGTATCAGAGAGAGACTGGCAACCCTGTGCTGTGACCAGCCTCCCTGCCCTTCCATTTCCCTGAACCACTCCTGAGCCACCTTCACTCCAGCCCTATTCCCAGGGGCACTCTTGCCCACCATCTCCTTGAACCCCCTCAGATACTCTGTCCCCCAGCTTTAGCCCCAGGCAGTCCCTGACCCCATGTCCCTGCCCCTGGCCAGACACCCTACCCCCAGCCTGCTCTTGCACTCTCCCTTGCTTCTGCACCCTCCCCCCTGGCCAGACAGTCTATTCCCAGCCTGCTTCTGCACCCTACCTCCCACCCAGACTTTGCACCCTCACCCCCTTCTGCACCCCACCTCCCTCCCAGATCTTGCACCTCGTCCCTATCCTACTCACTGGCAGCCCTGTCCCACACACTGAACCCCTTATTTTTGTCCCCACCCAGAGCCTAAGGGGTCCATAAAATCCACTAATTCCGGAACCCCAGAAAAGTAAATCTGGCCTATGGGAAGCTCTGAACTTCAGTCCTCTCTGTTCCTTCCCTTCCCCTTGCACCACAGGGTTGGAGTGCGAGAGGAGTGACGTGTCTCAGTTGGGGGCCACATCAGTGAGGGTTGGGTTTTTCTGGAGGAGTATTTTTGCTTCTTACTTGTGTGGTCCCCAACTGATTTTTCTGTGGGTCAGTGACCCCTGACATAAAAAAAGTTCTCCACACTTGCCATAAATAAAGAAAACATTGAAACCTTTTATGTTGGACATAAATTAATATTTTATTGTATTTAAAATGAAGTTTGATAAACTAACATGAGAAAGTTAAAGTGCTTAATCTGTTTAATAATTTAAATTAAACAAGTCTCCCTAGCTGCAGCACTAGCAAAATGGCTTGGGTGTAATTATGTAATTAATGGTGAGTTTTCATTAGCAACTGGTGGTCCACAGAAAGGTTTACATTGAGCCAGGTGGCCCATGGGACAAAAAAGTTTGAGAACCACTGGCTTAGGGAGTATGCTTATTAAGTCTGCAGATGAGACCAGCTGGAAGGGATTGCAAGTGCTTTGGCAGATAGGATCAGAATTCAAAATGATTTGGAGAAACTGGAGAAATAGGATGACGTTTAATAAGGACATATGCAAAGTACTCCACTTAGAAGGAAAGAACAATCAGTTTCACACAGGCTACGTCTAGACTGCAAGCCTCTTTTGAAAAAAAGCATCTAGACTACAACCAGTACTTTCAAAAAAGCAAGCCACTTTTTTGAAAGAGAGCACCCAGGCAGTTTGCATGACATAGCACCTTTTTTTGAAAAAGCACTTTCGAAAAAAGGCGTTCTTCCTCGTAAAACAAGGTTTTCTGCGGTTGAAACAACTGCTGCGTTCTTTCAATTTACTTTAGAAAGAACGTGGCAGCAGTCTAGATGCAGGGGAAGTTTTTTCGAAAAAAACCCTGTAGTCTAGACACACCCACATACAGAATGGGAAGAGACTGTCTAGGACGGAGTACTGCAGAAAGAGATCTATGGACCATAGTGCACTACAATCTAAATCTAAGTAAAAAATGTGACACCATTGCAAAAAAAGCAAACATGATTTGGGGATGCATTAACAGGAGTGTTGTAAGCAAGACACAAGAAGAAATTTAAGTCATGATTCAAACCAAATGACTGGCACAGTGTGGTCTGAAACTGTAGAAGTCTGCCACTGGTACAGTAAAAGCAGCTAATACAATGACTGTTTGTTTTAGACTTATTATTCATCTCTATGATGTCATTTATCATTCTACTCTGTTATTTCACTGAGGATCTGATGCCAGACATTCGGTTTAAGTATTAAGTTGGTTTGATTCTAATCTCACGTATAAAATGCTGCTAGTTTCTGGTCTTAACTGTTTTCACTGATTCAGAATTCTGTGCCAGAGGGCACTTCTCTTGGACTTCTGTTAGAAGCTATTTATAGTCCTTTTAGTGATAGAGTCTGTGGATAATGGATAGATTTTCATTTCTATGCTGATTATACACATTTTTATTTCCTTTTAAAAGCTTTCTTGCTGACCATACATCTTGTAAGTGAAGCATATCACTGAAGTCATTCTAATTTCCTTAAGCAGATCACACACACAGAGAGCTCAGAGTAATTGAGAAATACTATCAAACTACTATTAAAGCTAAACTTGGTGCATTTTTGTAGCTGACTTCTCTGTACTGTATTAATTAATATATTGAGTCTGTTTTATAAAATCATTTGTGAACTCTTATGCCTGCCTGGAAAATGCAAACACATTACTATGCTTGAGTGGCAGAATAGCTATAATTTTGATATGTCTTTGTTGGAAGGCAGAAGGTAGCCCCTAAATTTGAATAATGATAGTTCTCATTTTCACTCAAACATTTATTTTTCTTTCAAGTACTGGCCGTTCTAAATTGTTTTATCCTGTCTCAGTGTTATGGAAATTCTCTGTGGATTCATGAGAGAGAGGGAGCAAAATATTTGTTAATCCTTATCAGCTTCCCATATATGTGACACTTCCTTTAGTGTCTATTATGTTGGTATTGCAAGTTCTCCTTGAAGGCTTGTTTGTTCTCTGGCCCATTATACAGCAAAGTCAGAGCACAGCTGACTGAAAACTCCCCAAATCCAAAATGTTTGGCTCATGGGACTTTTGGATCAGATAGAGTCTGGCAATCCTGGACTATTTTGTAGCCAAGCATAATTTAGAGACAGTCTCTAAGGGTACGTCTACACAGCAAAGTTAATTTGAAATAACAGCCATTATTTTGAATTAACTTTCCTAGTGTCTATAGAGGCAAACCGCTATTTTGAAATAAAATCGAAATAGAGGGGCGCTTATTTCGAATTTGGTAAACCTCATTCTACGAGGAATAATGCCAAATTTGAAATAGCTAATTCGAAATAAGCACTGTGTAGATGCTTATTCTGAAATAGGGGACCTCAAGCCCTTCCCAGTTTCCCCTGGTGGCCACTCTGGGCCAAACCAGGAAAACTCTTCTCCTCTCCCCCAGGCCCAGAGCCCTTAAAGGGGTAGACTCGGGCCATACTGTCAAGCCTGCCAGCAGTCACTGCCCCATATCCAGTGGCCAGAGAATAAGCCAGTCAGCCAGTGCCAGCCAGCTGTCCCCCACCCAGTTCCCTAGCTCCCAGGAGCCAGCCAGGGGCCGGAGATGGCGGGTGCCCTCCTGGACTAGTGCGGAGATCATGGACCACATTGAAGTTTGGGGGGAGGCCTCCAATGTCCATGATCTCTGCACTAGATGGAGGAACGCCACCGTCTATGGATGCACAGCTGGCACCATGGCCACCAAAGGCCACATGCGCACACAAGAACAGGTGCACATGAAGATCAAGGAGCTGCAGCAGGCGTATGCCAGGGCCACTCAGGGCAGCTCCTCAGCAGGGGCAGACACCTGCCCCTACTTCTACGCCCTGGACCACATCAGGGCGCAGAGAAGGAGCCACCACGGAGGGTGCCACACCGGCCGGACCCCTGAGCTGTCCCAGCAGCGGAGTCACCAGGGTCGTCCAGGGAGGCCACACCATGTAAGTGCCATCATTGTCCCCTTCCCAGAGGGGTGGGGAGGGAGACCAGGGACCGTGCACGTGGGCCTTGCTTACCACAGATCATGCAGCAACCTGTGCACGTGCGAGCACGTGCTGTGCCACCCCTGGGCAGGTGGCTCCAGCTGCTTGCCACACAGGGGCCATGGCCTGATAGCCACACGCATGTGTGAAGAGACCTGATATGCTCCTGACCCCGGGGCGAGACACAGCAGGACACCCTCCCTTCACAAGCCCCCTCTACACAGAGGCAGGGGACATCTCCCCCCCACCTTGGCCGCACTATACACAGCACAGGGGCATGGGTGCAGTCTCGGGGCAGCTCCCACCGACCATGGCCTCTGTGCAAGCACAGTGGCTCTGACGGTGCAGGGCACGGTCATCCTCACCTTGCAGAGGGGGGCTGGGCTTTACCCACTGTGTCCCCAGGGAGAACTGACCACTTCTCTTCTTTCTCCACAGCTGCACCAGCTCAACGTGCAGGGCGCACCACCCCGCCCAGGACATCCCCCTGCACCCAAGGGCTCAGCAGGTCCACCGCAACACTGCAGGGATACTGAGACCAGCACCTGGGGGCCCTGTGAACCCTGCACCGCACCATGGAGCAGAGGGTGCAGGACAAACAGGAGTTCCGGCAGGAGCTGCTTGCCCAGGGTCATGACATCTGCAGACCCTGGTGCAGAGTGTGCTGCCTCGTGCCACTTCAGCACTTGTTGCCTCCCCAGTTCCCGCTCCTCCTCCCATTCCTTCTCCCCCTCCTGCCTCAACCTCCACACCATCCTCCCCATCCCCCCAGGGATGCTGAGGCCCCCACACCCGCCGTGTTGGGAGACAGTTGGCCCGACAAGACCCCCAACCCTGAGCCCTGAGCTTCCCCTCCCCCTTCTTCCCCTTGCTTCCCCCTTCCAGCTCCCTCCTCCCAGTTTTCCCTCTCCCACCCTCTCTCCTCCCCTCTCCCACCTTCTTTCCCCAGTCTCCCCAGTGTTTCATACCCCTCCCCCCCAGTTTTTTAAATAAACAGAGTTTATATTTTTGAAAATACGTGTATTTTATTTGACATCCGGAAGTGGGGTTAGGGAGGGGTAAGTGGAAGGACCAGAGGGAGGAATGAGGCACAAGCCCCCAGTAGGGCAGACCAGGGAGGCTTTTAGTGCTCCTCAGGATGGAAGCTCTCCCGCAGGGCTTCCTGGATACTGACAGCCCCCCGATGGACCTCCCGGATGGCAGCCTACAGAAAGTGCAGCCAGGCTCACAGCAACACGTCCACAAGAAGCACCAGAGTGCCCAGAGGCAGCTCTGGCTCCATGTTGCAGAGTGCTGTGGTGTCCCGAGTGAGGCAACCAGAGCACACAGAGACAAAATGCTTTGTTTACCCTCATTGAGGTAGACAAGTAAGCAGGGAAACCTGAGAACTGGCTGTCTGGGGGGTCCCTTTAAGCACAGACCTCAGATAGCCTCAGGCAGTAGCCCCACACAGTAAGTCCTGACCTGGTGCCCTGCTGGAACTGGTTCCGGCCAGCCTTAAATGCGATTCAGAGTCCACTGAGTGTGGACGCACTATTTCAAAATAGCAAAATGCTATTTTGAAATGCATTTTGTGTGTAGATGCGTTATTTCGAAATAAGCTATTTCGAAATAACACTGTAGTGTAGACATACCCTAAGATACTATCAAGGACATTTTGCATTGTCGTGGCTTGGAGGTTATAGTTCTCATCACATTGAGGAAGCTTTTGGTGAAAAATATCTCCTTTTTTGGAAGCATATTTCCTAGACTATTCTAGAGGCCTCATTTTTTTTCAAGATACTTCTTCAGAGTTAAAGCATTCAGTGATAAGGACTGGGCACAAAATCTGTAAGAATGAAATTTGGAGGACAGAATTTCACTTTTAGATTCCTGATGGCAAAGATTTTGCTTATGATACATTGATAACAGGTGGGCAGAAATCTGGATATATTCCACCCCCAGGACCCACAAATAGAATAAGACCTTGATGACATTATAAGAAAAAATACTTTAATTTAATTTAATTATCTTTCTACTGGCTGTAATGAAATTGAAATAACTCTTCTCTCTTCTTGATTGTATGAGCTGTCTTGTATGGCCACATGCTGAATATGGCCTTTATTTTAAATTCTTTAATTTGTATTCTTTTGAGTGCATATGTTGGTGGCCAACATATTCATAATTTATCTGGAAAAAGGGGCAAGCAGGGAGGTGGCAAAATTTGCAGATGGTGCAAACTAATTAAAATAGTGAAGTCCCAGAAAGATGTCAAAGAGCTTCAAAAGGAACTCTGAAAAATAGGCAATAAAATGGCAGATGAAATGTAACAGTGATAAATGCAAAGTAATGCACAGTGGAAAATATAATCCCAACTATCCATATAAAATTAAGGGGTCTAAATTAGCTAAGAGGGTGGAGTCATTGTGGATAGTTCTCTGAAAACATACACTTGATGTGCAGTGGCAGTCAAAAAAGTGATCAGAATATTGGGAATCATTAAGAAGGGGATAGATAATAAGACAGAAAATATCATATTGCTTCTATATAAATCCAAGTATGCCCATGTATTGAATACTGAGTATAGTGCAAATGGGCCACAAAAGTGATTATAGGTATGGAATGAATTCCATACAAGGAGAGATAAATAAGACTGGGACTTTTTCAGCTTGGAAAAGAGACAACTAAGTAGGAGATATGATTGAGAACTATAAAATCAGACTGGTGTGGAGAGAGTAAATGAAGATGTGCTATTTACTTCTCATAACACAATAACTAAGCAGAGGTGTAGTAAGGGTGTTATGCGCCTGGGGCAAAGGCAAAATTTGTGCCACCCCGCCGGTGCCACGTGGTGGGGCCCCAAATCTATCACAGTCTGAGCCCGACCTGGGAGGAGAAGTGGCACTTGTATCGCGTCTTCCCCCACTCTCTCCAGTTTGGGGCCGAGCCCCCGCATGCACTAACCCACCAGTGGAGATGGAGGAGGGTTGGGCTGGGGGCGGAGAGGTGGGGAGAGGCTCCAGCCAGTGGTGGTGGACAGAGGAAGAGCAGGAGAGCTGAGGAGCAGTGGGGTAGAGGAGGGGGACTAAATTGGTGCCCTCCTAGTGTGACACCCAGGGGCAACTGCCTCCCCACCTCCCTCACTACGTCACTGTAACTAGGGTCACCAAATGAAATGAATAGGTAGGAGTTTTAAAACAAACAGAAGGAAGTACTTTGTCACACATTGCACAGTCAACCTTGAAACTCTTTGCCAGAGAACGTTATGGAGACCAAGACTATAAAAGCACTCAAAAGAGAATCCTGTTTGCCAGAAACTGGAAATAAGTGACAGGGAATTGATCACATGATGATCACCTGTTCTGTTCATTCCCTCTGGGGTACCTGGCAATGCCCACTTTGGGAAGGCAAGATACTGGGCTAGATAGAACAGTATTGCTGTTTTACGTTCTTAGGTTGGAAAACATTCAGATAATTTTTGTGGGGTATTTGAAAGGCATTTCAGTAGGAATTTAAAATCTTGGTAAGATTCAGTGCATATATACCAAAAGAGATAGGTGCCTTAGAAATAACAGTATAGATAGGTGAGATGTTGCCCCAGCACCGAGAGAGGGGAGGATGGCACTGATTTATGCTACAGCTTGAGTTCAGTTTTCCAGAGCATGTTGTTTTAATTTATCTATTGATTCAAAATATATTAAGTATTGCAATATACTCCTTAAATTGTACAGAGGAAGGTGTGTGTGTCAGTATATTCTCCATCAATAATCCAATTTAAAAAGAAAAAACAAAGTTAGTGAAAAGATGTTTTGCTTTGAAAGTGGTTTTCTACTATTAAACAAAAATAATTATTGAAATGAAAGAGGTGTACCTTATCTGATCTATGTGTTTATAGCACCCCACAGTAAGACCATCATCATCTTGAAATGAGATCAAGTGGTCAGGTACTTTCCCCTCTTAAAAGAATAGTGCACAGCTTTTCAGCAAATGCCAAATGTAGCACCCCAGTGAAATCCAAGGAGAGCTCAAGTACCTTAGTTGGTTGAGTAGCATCCTTTTTGTCCAATAGCAGAGGGCTCAAGTCCTTACATAGGCAGTAGGATTTCCTGTTTCATACAGACGGTTACACTAGATGTTCCTAATGGTTCCTTAGACTCTAAAAGCTTCAAAATATTTACAGTGACACTATCTTCTGTGGCCACAATTTGTTAGTTGGACCACTGTTATCCTGCTTAAGACTGGAAGATGAAGAGATGATATAACTTAGAAGACATAATTATTAAGTGGAAACATAGAACAAGGATTAATTGTTCTCTTTAGAGCCCTGCATAGGAACTATTTATCAATAGTAATAATGAGCACTGCTCTAGAAGCAGTATAATTTAGTGCTTAAAGCAGGCAACCTGGTATTAGAGTTTCTAGGTTATGGTCCTGATTCTGGGCAAGTCACTTGCCTGAACCGAGCAACTTGTTAAATGAGAATAGTTAGGTACTTCCCATTATGATTCAGTTATAGATGCAATATCCAAAAGCAAGTTAGGTGCATTAACAGAACAAATAAAAAGACCTGGCACCTGCCCTGATGAACTTACAATAGAAATTTAGTGTGATGCAATGAGTGACAGAAACAAACAATAGGGAACATGAAGTGAGAAAAGACAAGCCTTAGGGAAAGTGTATGTGGTTTCTTAGATGTAGGTTGTACATCTTAATGTTCTCAGTTAAACCTCTTTTTTCATTGACAAGAGACTGAATTCTTGTAACATGGTGAAAATAATTTTGTGCCAGGAATGTTTTGTCTGAGGCGAGAGCGGTGGTTTGATGGGTGGTGGCATGCATAGGAAAATAAAAAAGATACTTAAATGACCTCTGTATCTGAGTTCCTCATGGTCTTTAATAAATTGAGCCTCATAACAATCTTGTGAAGCTGGGAAGTACCCTGTTATGCCAATGGGGAACAGCCGTAAAGGAGCATAGAGATTCACCTAAGATCACACAAGAAGTCTGTGGTGGAGAGGGCACTCAAACTCTGGTCTGCCCAGTCCTAGGAAAGTGCTTGGCCCTGACCACTAGTCCTCTACTTAAAAATGACTGTCGCTTTACTTTTCAGTTTCTCAAACTTATGAGTGTGTCTAAAGTTCTAGGACCAAATGTTTGTGTAGTTGAAAAATATCCTCTAGCTATAACCGAACTGTTGACTCTGGTCCTAAGTTGACTCTGGTCCTTTCATTGTTGTTAACACCTTACAGCAAGATTGCACCTCTACATCTAAAAGTATGAAGAGGCACTAACTACTGTTTGACTTACAGGACAAAGATCATTTGCCTGGAGGCAGTAGCAAACTCATAAGCCTCTCTTCATGTGGTCCAAACTTGAAAGGGGAATAATGATCCCCACACACCTGGGGAAACACATTCTGGCCTTCAAAGGACCAGTTCTGCCCCACTCCCATATTTCAAGTCTAATGTGCATTGAGGCCATAAGGCACCTTATTTATGATGCATCAGGGATTACAGTGCAGTACACATCAATCCTGGCATTTGTAGTGTTCTTTCCCCACTCAGCAAATACATGGGAACAGAAAATGCATATACCTAAGGCTATGTCTAGACTACAGAGTTTTTCCGGGATACCTGTGGTATCCCGGAAAAACTCTGCTGTGTCCAGGGAATGCCTCTACTCTTCTGACATTTTTTGCAGAAGAGCAGACGCGCTCTTTCGGAAGCCCCTGTATTCCTCGTTTCATGAGGAAGAAGGTCTCTTCTGAAAGAGGAGTGTAGCCAGGCCAAATTTCCGAAAAGCCTCTTCCGAAAAAACAACCAGAAAAAGGTACACAAATTGTGGAGCGCAATTTGCGTATCTTTTTCCGACAAAAAGAGACAGTCTAGACGTAGCCTAAGTGTGGTTACTATACTTAATTTAAAAATTTCAAAAATTCCACCCAAACATATTTAGCAATTAGCCTTTCTTTGATTTTACTTGAACTGTTGTTAGTGCAGATGGCACTGATCTAGTTCTGATTGTCAAGTGATAAACTTCAACTGTCTCAGAAATAAGATATGAGAGAATGCTTTTGCAGAAAAAGAAATTTGACCCTGATAAAATCACTACATTGGCTAATTGTCAGATAGACTAGTAATCAGTGTATGATGATGACAAGCTTCTGTGCAATACTGTGAATTACTTCTTGAATATAATAATTTCTCCTCTCAGGGAGAAGAAAATAAACATGCTGATCAGTGCTTTTTTTTGAGATCTTTCACCCTTGAATAGCCTTGTCTGCTAACAGTGTTCATTTACGTGGATTTTTTGAAACTCTTCAGATTAAGCCCTACCCTGATTTTTTGGAGTAGATACATTTTTTTTCTTCTTCCAGAGACTATATTTGATTTTCTTGCTAATCACCTGGTGATAACAAAACTGCCCATGGACAGCCGTCGGAATGTAGATTCCACAGTTGCCGAGAATGCTTGTGAAATTTCCAACACTGGAGAATTTTAAAAGCAGGTTAGACAAACACCTGCCAGGGATGGTCTACAAACTGCTCAGTCTTGCTATGAGTGCAGGGGACTAGATCAGAAAACATCTCAAGGTCCCTTTCAGGCCTACAACTCTGAGTCTAATACCAGGACTTTCAGCTATATGAAGCAGAAATGTTGCTATGTGTTGCCTCTCATTATGGACCTGCCTCTGGAAGTGATGGGAGTGGAGGGGAAAGAGTGGTTTTGAAACTAGTGGTTTGTCCCCCCCTTCCAGAAATAGAGGTACACCTAATTTATAAATGAAGGGCTTTGAGACAGATCTCCGAGTAGCTGTTGATTTGTTTGTGTTAGGGAGCTGATTTACTCTTATCGTCTAAGTATTGTGATCCAAGAGGAGTTTTCTAACACTTTCAAAAACATGCCTTGTGACCATACATCTGCACACCAATAGTTAGGGAAATGTTCTATGTTTATATTCCATTATAACTGCGGAAGCTCAGAAAAAAAAGAGAATAAAATTGAGCTTAGTGAATAATTGATTTTTTAGTTCAGTGACTGAACTGAAAAATCTGTTTTTTTATAAAGCACGATTAATTTTGAATCAAAACTGATTTTTTCTGCTTTTCTCACTAACATGAAAAGTGAAACAAATTTCTTCAGGTTGAGCAAAACATTTCAAATATTGATTCAAAACAAAATGTCAACACAGTTTATTTAGTAATGTTCACATTTTTCTCTAGTCTTTTTTTCAGCTGAAACTATTTACCAAATTCCACCTGAATTCATGAATAGTTTTGGTGCCAGGCAAAATGTATTTTTTTAAACTAAGTTTCTTATTCACTGTATTTTGTTTGCCTACCTAAAGTCTAAATTTTCTGGGATGTGATAGCTATTCCAGATCCAGGCATCAAAGGTTCAGTATAGTACTTATATAATACAGTGTTCCCACTCTAAAATATTATGAGAGTTTTCACAGGCATTAGAGAAAATTCTTATCACCACTAGTATTACTATGAGCTATTATCTGACCTGTGGGTAGCACATAGAGGCTTCTGTCCCAGTGTGCTAGAAAACATAGAAAATTAGAGACTGTTCCTATCCTGCACAGGGGCACTCTGGAACCTGGGGGAGGGGGAGCAGGAGGAGAGGAAGGAAAGTGGGTTGGTGTGTGCACATATACATTGCTTTTTAAATGGTAGAAAAATGTTGCGTATGCCCAATGTACATGTTTTCAGACACCAGGTGTTTTTGCCACTGTGGCTACATCTAGACTGCAAGCCTCTTTCGAAAGAGCGTCTAGACTGCAACCAGTACTTGCGAAAAAGCAAGCCGCTTTTTCGAAAGAGAGCACTCAGGCACTCTGGATGCTCTCTTTCGAAAAAGCACAGTTTGTATTACATAGTGCCTTTTTTCGAAAGAGCACTTTCCAAAAAAGGCATTCTTCCTCGTAAAATGAGGTTTTCCACGGTCGAAAAAACTGCTGTGTTCTTTCGATTTACTTTCGAAAGAACGTGGCAGCAGTCTAGACGCAGGTAAAGATTTTTTGAAAAAAGTCTACTTTTTAAAAAAAATCCCTGTAGTCTAGACACACCCTGTGGCTTGAAGGCTGGAGATGGGGGGAGGGGGAGATCAGTATATCTTTTCTTCTGTTCCTCTATGTACTTATATATAACGTTTTCATATGCAAATAGAGTACTTGAGCTTTAGCTGAATGCTCAGTGTTTTGTATATATTTTGCTGATACTATTTTTATTAAAGATGTCTCTGTTAATATTTAGTAGTACCCTACATATTTTTTCCCGTGAGCATTGCAATGGAAAACAGCATCTTTTATTGAAATGTAATCTTCACTTGGACTTTGCCAGCTCCTGGAATTTGGGATTGAGCATCTAGGGGTGTCCCACCCTCTGGACTATAACCATAATGACTACCAAAGCCCTCTGACACCACTTCCCAGCATTCCTGGAGTCAGAGATGGGACGCAATAGATTAGAAATTTCTGCTGTGGCCAATAGGAAAGCTTCTGCAGACTGCATGGTGAGATGTGGGCAAGCAATTTACAAGAATGAGACATGGCTGCTCAGTCGCCAGTAGGAGGGGACAGCCTGACTCAGAGACAAGTAGACTAATCTGAATTTCAGTTTTGAGTCTGGGAGCTGAGAGAGAAGCAGGTTATTTCAGAAACTCTTAGCCAGGGGTGGCAAGTTTGCAGAAATTTTGGTGGTGCCCAGAACACCCAGAGCCTGCACCCTGACCACATTCAAATTCCCTCCCCTCAGCTGCCAAAGGCTCTGGGCTAGGGCAGGGGATTGGGAGGAGGGTAGGAGGGGACTCAGGCTCTCAGAGGGAGTTTGGATTCAGGAGGGATGAGGGGTGGAACTCTGAGTGGGAGTTTGAGTGCATGAGGGGGGTCTGAGGCAATGTTCCCTCTAAGCTGCAGGGCAGGACAGCTTCACAGGTGATTAATCAGCCCCGCCCCATCAGTCAATTCCCTGCAGGGAGACTTGAGCCTCTGACTGAATGGGGGCTGATTAATCACCTGTGAAGCTGTGCCATTCTGCAGCGTAGAAGGAACACTTGTCTGGGGTGCAGACTCTGGGATGGAGTTGGGATGCAAGCTTTCTAATGAAGTTGGGTGACTGAGGTGCAGGAGGGGTGAAGGGTGCAGGATCTGTAAAGGAATGTGGGGGCAGGAAGAGATGCTAGTGACAGGCTCTGGGAGGGAGTTTGGGGACTCGAGGAGTATGAAATTTGTGGTTAGGATAGAGGATTGGGGTGAGGGTATAGGATCAGAGGAAATGAGGTGCAAGAGAGGGTGCAGGAAAGGTGTGAGGATGTCATTCTTATTTGGGGCATCTTCCCTCTGGAAGCAGCTCCTGGGGAGAGAGGGAGGTTGTCGTGTGGTTCAGTGTATTTTTAGATCTGAGGGAAATCAGAACAAACCAGAAAGACAGAAACTTAACCACTTCCTTATTTATTATAAAGCTTGAGCAGTTACAGCAATCCAAAAAGGTTTGCAAATCCTACAGCCTAAGCAAGGAAATAATTAGCAAGCATTAAGTAGTTAACACAATCATATATATTTTGCAAGCACTATAAGCCTTATTATAGTACAGATCAGTGCAATAACTCTGAATATAGCACAATATGTAATACACTCTTCTACCATAATTCCCACTGTAAGCCAGTTATTACAATATTAAACTTAGTTCACTTACAATTCATCCCCAACAGTGCTCTAGACAGGAGGTTCATGGTCTCTTTGGTTCCCACGCACTGAGACATCTTGCGCTGTGTGGCCGAATGAAAAGGTTGTTGCTTCTAGTTACAATGAGCAGAGTCTGTGGGTACGTCTCTGTCGACAGAGAGATGTAGATTAGGCACGTTGAAATTGCTAATGAAGCAGGGATTTAAATATCTCACGCTTCATTAGCATAAACATGGCCTCTGCTTTTTTTCAAAACGGAGCTTTTTCGAAAAAAAAAAAAAACAAAAACCCCGGCAGTCTAGACGCGGATCTGTTGAAAATAAACCCTTTTTCAACCGATCCTGTATTCCTCAAAAAATGAGGTTTACAGGATCTGTTGAAAAAGGGTTTATTTTCAACAGATCCGCGTCTAGACTGCTAATGAAGTGCAGGATATTTAAATCCCTGCTTCATTAGCAATTTTGATGTGCCTAATCTACATCACTCTGTCGACAGAGAGGTGTAATCTAGACACAGCCTATGGGTCTACCCTTCTCTCTACCTCCCAAACAGATGTTTGGAAAAGCTCATTTTATAACAAAGCGAGACTTGGTTGCTTACACCCCTCATGGCCACATATTGTCCCCTCCATATGTACTTCCCTATTCTAGCAATCCCTTATATGCTGGCCCCCTTTACTTTACTTTACTTTATTTATTTGGACCCTAATCTTAAGTTGTTTACCCCTTTTGTGGCTAGCACTTTCGAGAAATACAAGCTGTGCCCGTCATGTTGTCCCTATTCCTGCAAGCTATAGCATAATAATTCTGGAAATTTTAGCCATGCTTGTTGTTCATGATCACACCTGAGCATTTTGTTAGTGATTTACAGTCAGGCCTTACCCAATAACCGAAGGCAAGAAGTTACATTTCCCCAAACTTGTTTTAGCCTGAGGCCTGCCAGCAGCAGACTTTAACAGGACCTGGATTTCTTAGACTTATGTCAAGCCAAGGAAGGTCGTGCAGACTCCTCCACAGGGGTCTTTGCACATTGTTGTCCACTTGTTGCCTCTGTGAGCTCCCTCCATGCGTCCCCCACTCCTACCTTCTTCCCTGCGTGTTCCCCCGCCATGTATCCACCGGTCCTGGGGCTCCCTGATGCCACCATTGGTAGCACAGTGGGGCTACAGTAGTTTCCTGCCATTTGCTCTGCCCAGCTGCTGACCATTAAGCCAAGCGAGGCTTCTGCCCCATGCAGGAACAAAGACACTGTGAGAAGCCCTTTGTTGTGTTTTGTGGTTTTTTGAGTTGGTCAATGTTCACAGCACTGCAGAACTCATCACTGGGCTCTTCTTTAGCATGCCATCTGCCTGGCAAGGTACAAGGGAGGGGAGTGGGGATAGGGAGCATTGAGAAGTGGGGAACTGGTTGACTGGCTGATGTTTTAGTTCTGAGCAGTTAAGCGTATCTCTTTCCTTCCCCAGATCCCATTTCCTGCTCCTGAATTACCTTGTTATTTCTTGGCTGTTCTGATCCTTGACTCTGGGTATGTCTAGACTACATGCCTCTGGCGACAGAGGCATCTAGATTAGGCTACCCGGCATAGGAAAATGAAGTGGCGATTTAAATAATCGCCGCTTCATTTAAATTAAAATGGCTGCCGCGCTGAGCCGATCAGCTGTTTGTCGGCTCAGTGCGCTAGTCTGGATGCTCCATGGTTGACATCAAAGGTATTTGTTGACCTCCTCGGTAAACCTCATCCCACGAGGCATACCGGGGAGGTCGACAAATGCCTAAATGCCTTTGATGTCGACCGTGGAGCATCCAGACTAGTGCGCTGAGCCGACAAACAGCTGATCGGCTCAGCGCGGCAGCCATTTTAATTTAAATGAAGCGGCGATTATTTAAATCGCCGCTTCATTTTCCTATGCCGGGTAGCCTAATCTACATGCCTCTGTCACCAGAGGCATGTAGTCTAGACATACCCTCTGATTCCTACCTCAGGCTCTGTCTTGCCCTTTCTCTCTGGCATTTGGACTCTGACAACTGGGCCTTATCCCTGCTGTGTCCATTATGCATGGTCATCTATGACGTAGTCTCCTGATGTAAGTTAGGTGCCATCTGACTGGAAATACTCCCTTAACTTCACATGGAATCCATTTCTGACTCCTCCAGCAGGGCTACTGAGCTGTAACAGAAGCTATGATTTTGAGGGCCAATTGCTGGGAATAAATAAAAGTGGATGTTTCCAGGTAATTGTGACAGTGTTGATCTTTTTCAGATAAATTTCTGAAAAAGGCATTGATGAGCTACTATGTGGCTTAAATCCATACAGCCAGACCTGAAGAGGAGCTCTGGGTATCTTAAATGCTTGTCTCTTTCAAGAGCAGAAATTGCTCCAATAAAGATATTACCTCACTCACCTTGTCTCTGTAATCTATACAGGCCTTTTAAATCACGGTATTCGCTTTGTGTCCTGTATGATTCTTGGTGTGAGTAAAGACATATCTATTCAGATTTATAATCTCCAATTTAAACATTCTGGAATGTAGCCATTTTATGAGTCTGTCAGTGAAAAATGAGCTACGTCAGTCTCCAAGCAAGGGCCAGAAAAAACACCTGCATAAGTCTCATCTCTGCTCTAGCTCATCTTTATTCAAGCTAGTTTAATGGCTCCTTATATTCAGCCAGATGAGAGGTATAACTATTTTACACTGGTAGGGCTATGGAAGCTTGCCCTATCCAAGGAAAATTGTAGACCACATTCTGCCTTGACCTATTTCCTTTATAGCACTGTTGATGGGAGAGTGAATTTTTAATACAGTGTTAAATCAATTGATTTCGTAAGTTTTAAAATTGCTTGAATTTAGGTTGTAAAATCCTGAGTAGGAGTGAGAAATTCTATGTTAACTTCAACTATAACCCTCAGTAAATTCAATTTACCAATGGGGAAAATCTATTTGGAAGAATAATAGATGCAGCTCCAATACTGATAGGCAAGTTATTCTGTGCCCTCTTGCAGGGGTAGCTGCTTAGTTTAGTAATAAGTTCCCTCAGGTTGTGGGTTAATAGCAAATCTACCATATCATAGGGACTTCTCCCTATTGGCTATCTGAAAGTATTTGACTACTCTAGGCCAGGACTAGCCTGATTATTGTTGATGTGCCCCTTTAAAAATACCGGAGGGACAGAAGCTAGAGTCACACAGAGGAAGGAAGTGGGCTTGCGGTAATAGCTGTTGTATAATGCCAGAATCCCAATAGGCAATCTGGGCAGGAGCTCATCTCTTCCCTCAATGGTGGCATTATCTGGCGAATAATGTCTCTGAGGCAGACATGATGATAATTCTATGGTGAGGTAAGGAAAAAAGGGAGAACTGTATAAAAGGGAACATGATGGGAATGGGAACTCTATAAAATGTTGAATTTGTCCTCATAACAACTTTCCTGCTTTTTCTCTCTTATTCAGATTATGGCTTTCACTTAAATGGACAACTTTATGGAAGGAATACTGGCTTGCGGTTAAGTAGGGTTGTCAGCTTTGTAACATTTAAAAACTGGATACTCTAGCACAGTGTTTCTTTAACTGTGTTCCGAGGCACACCGGTGTGCTGCAAGGCAGTTGGAGGTGTGCTGCGGAGAACAGAGTTCAAAATGGCCACCCTTAAAGGGGCAGGTGACCTTTTTTTTTGCTCAATAACTTTCCCCCGATCTCACCTTTTTTTTTTTGCTCAACAAAAAATCCTTGGTGTTCCTCATAAAAAAAATTATTGTTTGGTGTTCCTCGGTCTTCCACCAAGGCTCTGCTCCTTCTCTGCCCTTTGCTCTGAGGTGCTTCTTCCATTCGCTCCGTCACTTACTGCTTTTCCCCTTTCTCTCCTCTCCTTGTGGGATGGGCCTGCAGAACCAGTAGTGGGAGCTGCAGCTGCCCAATACTGGCAGGAGGTGGTCTTGGCTGTGTTGGGGCTGCTGTGTGTGATGACTCGGCACCTAAGTGCCTCTTCTGCCAGAGTAACTGGACTTTGGGTATCTGGCCAGTAAATTGGACCACACATCATTAGGTTTCCTTTTCAACCCGACTTTGCAGTAAAAAATTGGCCACCGAATGGGTAAAGTGCTAAACTTGGACTCAGGAAAACTGTATCTATTTCCTGGTTCTGCTTCTGGCTTCCTGTTTGATGTTTGATAAATCATTTACTTTCTGCCTCAGTTCTCCATGTATAAAACAGGCATAAGTATCTCACAGAGATGTTACAAGACTAAGTTAATTAAGTTGTGAGACACTTGGATACAATGCTTATGGGGACCAAAGGGAACACATTAGGGTATTTGAACAGCCTGTGCATTTTTTATGTGTTTGCCAGAATAATCATCATAGTACATTGGGCTATCTAATGTTAAAAGTTTCTGTCCACCAAAAAATGCTGCAGTGTTCCTACTTACATGGTTTAAATAACAGATCAAAATAGTTAAAATTTAGCAGCTGTCTGATCACCAACATGCATGTGTGAGAGAGGGTGTAATTCATATGAGAGTGAGGAGACATGTGATGCTATCAATCTTATCTATGGCTACATCTGCACTACAGCTTGCATCGATACTCTGATATCGATCCACTGGTGGTTGATTTAGTGGGTTTAGTGAAGACCTGTCAAATCAACCGCAAATCACTCACCCATTGATCCTGTTACTGTATCCTGGATGAGAAGTGGAAGGTAAGTCGACTTAGGGTACGTCGACTCCAGCTACTTATTTATGTAACTGGAAATGTGTAGTTTAACTCAACTTTCTGCTGCAGTGTAGATGTAGCCTTATGTGTTCCCTCTCTACATCAGCAGTTCTCAAACTATGGAGTGGACCTCCCAAGGGAGGCATGGGAATGTGTCAAGGGAGATCTGAGCTGTGAGCCTTTTAAAAGAGCTTCAGCTGTAAAAGGGCTGTGCACACTGAGGGGAGTAGGGATATAGGGGATAGCTGGAGCCCTGCCATCAGGGCTTAGGCTCTTCTTCCCCATTGCAATTCTGCAGCAGCCATACAGAAGAAAACAATGACAATGGGGTGTTAAGCCTGTTGTGTAAAATGACTTTGACAAATATCAGTTTTCTCATTGCCACCCTTACTTCTGTGTTGGTGCTGGTGTGGCACTGTCTTCTGAGCTGGGCGCCTGGCTAGCAGTAGCTTCTCTCCATGCTACCTTCACAGCAGGATGTCAGTACATGTATTTTTTTGCGGGGGGGTGGGGGTGGGGGTGGGGGTGGGGAGGAGGCATATTATGTAGTTGGGGTTGTAGCAGGCTTACTTTGTGTGACAGGATGGGGGTCGGAGGGTTGCATTTTAAATATGGTAACTGTGGTGCCCAGATAGAACTTGAAGTACTGCAATAAGAATAAATGGTGTTGTTCACAAATTGCCCCCTACAATACAAAAAAAAAAAAAAAAAAAAAAATCCAACAACATTGTGGTGCTTAGTCATTGTGTAACAGAAAGCAACTATCATTAAAATGGTGCAAGAAACAGAAGAGAAACAAATTAAAATGGTGAACTGGGTTACTTAAAGATGAATTTATGGTGAACAACTTTTCTCCTTTTTGGAGTGCTCTCCATATAAGGAGGAATGTAATAGACATTCTCTTCCTGAGCTGTAAATATTTCTTTATTTTAAGACAGGTCAGTGGAGTTAATTGTTTCAAAAGATGACAATTCAAGTTTTGTCAAGTTTTAGCACAAACAAGTTTTATATTTAAACATGGATGTTTGAATCCGTGAATGATACTAATGGCTTTATTTGACCATTTCAACTTTCCTGTATTTTTTCCACTTTGATAAAGCTTCCTATTTTGACAGAAGTCATTGATTCAGCCATATGTGTAACTGACTGGTCACTGTATGTGTCTAGGGATGTGGATCTTGTTCATTAAACACAAACCCTAATTAAGTGTTAAATTATCTCATTGAAATAAGACCAATTGCCTAAGAGCAGTGATTTAATAAAAATGTTTAAAAGGCTTTTTGTGGGAATTTTTGATAGTCTGTCAAATGAAGATTTTTCTGAACAACTGATAAGAATGAAATAGGATCTATTCAACTTAATGGGAGGCAAAACCATTTAGTCATAAGTGTATGCAAGTCAGAGTAGCACATACTGAGATTCTGACCTTCTTTGCGTGGGAGTGGGGGGTAGGAGGGAGAAACCATTAGTAGTTATACTAGTATCTTTTGTGCCATTTGATAACTGGAAGGGCTGTTTAAACTTTACTTCTATCAACATATTGTGGTGTTAACAGAATGCAAAGTATCTCTAGGATTTGTAACCTTTTAAAAAGAGATGTTTCACAACGGAAATAATCTTCCACTGGGTAAAACCACCATTTAAGCTCCTGTGATGTTGCCATTTCACTCCCCTGGAGAAGATAACATGGTAGGTTGAATTATCTGGTAGAAAATTGCCTAGGATTATTTTCTCAGTGACAGCTATTGTGTTAGCATTCTGCTACAAAGGCTGAAAGGCTGTTGAATGACACAGAAAGAGAAAGAACGTTTTTTCAAAGTAGGAATTAAAAAGTTATGCAACTTACAAAGTCTACCTGCAGCCTGGAGGAAATATTGTTTAATGTTGGATGCATTAAGTCATCTGCTGCCCCTTTATTGCCTGAGCCGAATGTCTGATCTGTCGTGATCACGTTTGCTTGTAGCAGCTAATCATACTGAAGGGCCTAATTTATGTGTGTCCTTTTACTTAACTTTGTATAATGCACTCACAATTATGGGAAGTAAAAAAAGGTTATATTGGCCATTATTCATTCTAGTTTCATGCTTTATTCACCCCAGGGTACCATCTAATTGTTTCTTAAATTGCCTTATTCTGTTTGTGCAACATGGAAAACGACTTACTCTACCTGATTAAAATTATACAGGTTCCATGTGTTTCCATTCATTAATTCTTCCACACAGATTGCTTAAATTACCTGTTGTGAACTATATATCTGTTGGGTGCCCACACATACTGTTGAGCCAAATTAGTCAAATAGTGTGTGGATTTTTTTTTTTTTTTTTTGGTATGGCAATGAAGCTTTAAACAAACTGAATACTTAGTGTCTGTGGCCCCCTGAACTTGATGATTTTTTAAATTAGTGCTGGTTCTTCACTGCATAAGGTATCTTTTATCTGCTGCTGGCTTAATGTTTACTATCCAAAATAAATGTTACCAGGAATCGTGCTTATGATCAAATGCTATTCAGGAGGGATATATAAGCTGCTAAAACTCTTGCAAAGCTAGTGGTACAAGAGAATGTTGCTTCTTTAATTGTAAACAAGGCAGATGCTGCCTCCCATTTTGGCCTCAGTTGTTCTTGGATGAACCCTCCATGGGTGCAGAGGGCTTCATAGTTGCAGAACTGGTGCACCACTAATGTGCATTTGAGAGCAGAACTTTGGAGGTTGTGCAGGGGCTGCATATGCCCTGATGGACAGAGCTCTGCAGCAGCTCCCTAGGTGCTGTTTTCCTGTGTTGAAAGAAGTGTGTGGGGGGTGAATAGGAAATGTAGGCTTAAGGATTCACTGCTGTCTAGCAGCTCAGTTATCATGGTGATGAGCTCTGTGTAAGTTACTAATGTAAACAGGACAGAATAAGAATGAATATACTGATTCACACCCTCATGCAGGGAGTATGTTATGACCACAGTTGGTACTACAGCTGCTATTTAGTCTAATGGGGAGGATTTCTTTCTTATCATTTTTTCTGAGGACACTGCTGAAGTGCAGTCTAGCTATTTAGACTCCTAAGTACTGCTCATGGGAAGTTAAAGGAAAAAGAGAGCTGAAAAGAAATGAGAAAAACACAGAAATCCAGAGAAAAACAGTACTAAAGTCTTTTAGATTATTTCCTCTCCCTTGGCTCATTCTCCTCTGTACATGGGACAGATTTGAGCTTGTGTATGGGACCATAACATTGGTATTTCCTGAATCTGAGTGCTTACGTGTGCGGCACAACCCTAAAGTTATCTTGGACTTTGATCCTTCAAGGTTCTGTGCAGCTCCTGAATCCAATGAGAACACCTTGCAGAATCAAGGTCCCTGTGAAGCCTTCTTTTATGGAATGTATTTCACTTCCCTAATGGTCAGTATATTGCATGACTAAAAGTACTATTCAGAGCAAAGAAATGTAGCTAAACATACTGATTTTTCTAATGTGGCTCTCACTGTGCTCTCTGGGTGACATGACAATTAAATAAAAACTTAAGCTGTCCATATAGTTGTCGACTCTGCTATTTTGTTCCACTGATTGATATTAGTTCACGTACCACAGGTTGAACCTCTCTAGTCCAGCACTCTCTGGTCCAGCATGATTTTAGTTAGCTGGATGTCCACTTATAATGGGTGAGGTCAAGTTTTCCACGGTGCCATGAAATTTGTTTCCATCTACTAGTCCTGGCTCTCAGTGTTCTGTGCTGTTATTTAGCTCTAATCTACCCCTAAATGTCTTCTCAGAGCACAGTAAGCAATGGATGTGTTGGTAATGCTGCTAGACAATATTGACCTCCTGTTGGTTTGGCATATTCTCTTGTTCAACACCAGTCAAGTCCCAAGGTGCCAGATTAGAGAGGTTCAACCTGTAACAGGGATTGCTTTTAAAAACCACAAATTTCATGGAACTGGTACAATAACTCAGATGAGATGCACTGGAGATGTGAAATCTCCCTGTATTATTTTCCCATTTTTCTGACTTATCCTTGAGGGGAAGCTTTCTCAAAAATGTGGACCAGGATCTTGTGTTATGTCTGAGGCTGTGTCTACACTGGCGTGATCTCGTGCAAAAGCGACTGCTCTTGCGCAAAAACTTGCTGCCTGTCTACACTGGCCGCGTGTTCTTGTGCAAGTAAACTGACATTCTAATGTATAAAATCAGGGCTTCTTGCGCGAGAACTCTGATGCTCCCGCTCAGGAATAAGCCCTCTTGCGCAAGAGCTCTTCCAGAAGAGGCCAGTGTAGACAGGCAACGTGAATTTCTTGCGCAAGAAAGCCCTATGGTTAAAATGGCCATCAGAGCTTTCTTGCACAAGAGAGCATCTACACTGGCATGGATGCTCTTGCGCAAAAGCACATCTCTTGCACAAAAGCACATGCAAGTGTAGACGCTCTCTTCCGGAAGAGTTTTTGCAGAAGAACTCTTCTGCAAAAGAGTTTTTGCGTGAGAACGCGCCAGTGTAGACACAGCCTTCATGTTTTTCAGGCTTGGGACCTGCTGGAGATACTATCATAACAAGGCACTTCAGCCAACATGAACAATTCATTTCACTCCCAGTCTGTAATGTTACCTGTTAAACGATTTGTGAGATTTTGCCTGAGCAGAGAAGTAACATCTTTTTTTTCTGGGACCAGAAGTTTATGATGGCAAGGATGCAATCAGACCACTGTTCAATGTACAGACCTTAATGTTGAAAGTACCCGAGGTGCTGCAGTTTGGTGCACATCAGAGCTATTGTAGATTGTCACTGAATTATTGCATATTGCAAAGTGCTCAAACTTGTGCTTTTCAATTTCTTGGAAGGTGAAGGTGACTTTGTGATTAGAGTCTTGCTCTGGTTTAGGACACACAAGAATTGGGTTCAAGAATTGGGTTCAACTGCAATCTCTAGTACCAGTGAGTGACTTCTCTCTACACCTATAAAATGAAGATAATTTATTATGTTGTGAGGTGTTATGAGGACAAGTTATCTAATGTTTATGTGGTAATGTATACTGTGATGTATACTAATGTATACTGTAATGCGGAGGAGCTATAGGTGGGCAAATATGGGATATTTATAAACATATTTTCTTCTGTGCAAATCATTTATGCAAATAAAGAAGGAATTTAGGATGTCTGGAATAGGAGTGATTAAAATTGTAAGTCTGTTTTCATTCATGAGCCATGCATTGTATAATACAATAGATCTACTGTATTGTAATAGGTATTCTGTTTTCTGTCTTTGGTCAAAGTGGTCGATATTTAGATATCAAAGCAAAAGGAGAGGATTAACGCTATTAATGGAAATATGATATATTTGTAGTACTGTTGAAGCCGGGGTCAAAAGAAGTACACATAGTATTTTAATATATTATGTTTTTAAAACACTTTTTGCATAGGAAAGAATCTTTCTGAGCTGAATGAGCGCCAGTAACCAGAGCCTCTTGACTTTTTTCCCTCCCTCTAACCATCCCCTCAAAGAAAGACAAAGAAAACTTCAAAAAGGAGATGAGAATACAGAAATGTACCTTTAAAAGGACATAATATATTTCTGAACAATATACGGTACCTTATCTTAATTGAATAGCTTTATCCTGCATCCATTTATGGAACAGCAGAGAACAGAAAGCTGGTAAAAACTTCACATATATTCAGTCGTCTTGGTCTAACTTGCAAAGCTTAGCAAATTAGATTCTGCAGAACACAGCCACCCTTTGCCCTCTGCAGACAACTATTTATTATTTCCATTCAGAAATGAATCTACAGCAACTTCTTACTCCTTTTGCTAATCGAATCAAATAGTTGAAATATCTGCATATTTCAGTATAAGAAAAATATGAGGGTTTTTTTTATGAAAGAGAATGGAGAATAGCAAGAAGCTATTTTACCTCCATTAAGTCAGAAGAAAATCCAGGATTGTTAATCTGAGAATTTTGAAGTTGATGATCTACCGACTAGTAACGATAAACAGCTTATTTCTGCAACCTGTTCTTGCCAATTAAAAGTCAGATTTTGCTTGGCTCCTCGTGATTTTAGAGAAGACATAAGAGGCCAGCTTTACTTCTAGTCCTGTGAAGTGAATTTTAAACAAAAGGGTGGGGGAAAGCCAACGGGTGCGGAGGAGCACGTGGATTGAACAGAGACATCTCTTAAGGGAGGGTCTATTAATAGAAATTTTCTGTGTTCTAGTAAGGAGAAGATGGAAGATGATAAAATATGGGTAAGATCAGATGAGAAACAGTCAAATGAAAAAGAGTCTAACACATCAGGAAATGGCAAACAGATAAACAGTGACAAATTTTTAAAGTGCTTATACACAAACTCTAGCAGTCTAAATAATAACATGGGTAACTAGAGTGCCTCATGTTAAAGGAGAATATTGACATAATAGACATCACAGAAACTTGGTGGAATGAGGACAATCAACAGGACACAGTCATATCAGGGTACAAAATATATCAGAAGGACAGAACAGGCCATGCTGATGGGGGCAGTGACACTATACATGAAAGAAAATGTAGAATCAGATGAAATAAAAATCTTCAATGACCCTAAATGTTCCACAGAATCTCTATGGAAAGTAATTCCATGCTCCCATAATAAGAATATAGCAGTAGGAATGTATTACTGACCACCTGATCAGGACAGTGATAGTGACTACGAAATGCGAAGGGCGATTAGAGGCTATAAAAATAAAAAACTCAATAATATTTGGGGGATTTCAACTATCCCCATATTGACTGGGTACACATCACCTCAGGATGGGATGTAAAGATAAAGTTTCTTGACGCCTTAAATGACTGCTTCTTGGATCAGCTGGTTCTGGAACCCACAAGAGGAGACACAATTCTTGATTTAGTCCTAAGTGGAGCACAGGATCTGGGTTCAAGAGGTAAATATAATTGGACTGCTTGGAAATAGTGACCATAATGTAATAACATTTAACATCCCTATGATGAAGGAAACATCTCAGCAGCCCAACACTGTGGCATGTAATTTCAGAAAGGGGAACTACACAAAAATGAGGAGGTTAGTAAAACAGAAATTAAATGGTACAATAACGAAAGTAAAATCATAGAACCATAGAGCTGGAAGAGACCTCAGAAAGCTATCAAGTCCAGGACCAATCCCAATCAAATCAACCCAGCCAGGACTTTGTCAAGCCGAGACTTAAACACCTCTAGGGATGGAGACTCCATTACTTCCCTAGGTAACCAATTCCAGTGCTTCACCACCCTCCTCGTGAAATAGTTTTGCCTAATATCCAGCCTGGACCTCTCCCACTGCAACTTGAGACCATTGTTCCTTGTTCTGCCATCCATCACTACTGTGAACAGCCTTTCTCCAGCCTGTTTGGAACCTCCCTTAAGGATGTTGAAGGCTGCTATCAAATCCCCGCCCACTCTTCTCTTCTGCAGACTAAATAGACCCAACTCCCTCAGCCTCTCCTTGTAGGTTATATGCTCCAGCCCCCTAATCATTTTGGTCGCCTTCCGCTGGACCCTCTCCAATGCGTCCACGTCCTTCCTGTAATTGGGGGCCCAGAAATGGACACAATACTCCAGATGTGGCCTCACCAGAGCTGAATAAAGAGGAATAATCACATCTCTGGATCTACTGGCAATGCTCCTCTTAATGCAACCTAATATGCCATTAGTTTCTTGGCTTCAAGGGCACACTGTTGACTCATATTCAGCTTCTCATCCACTGTAATCCCCAGGTCCTTTTCTGCAGAACTGCTACTTAGCCAGTTGGTCCCCAGCCTGTAACAATGCTTGGGATTCTTCTGTCCCAAGTGCAGGACTCTACACTTGTCCTTGTTGAACCTCATCAGATTTCTTTTGGCCCAATCCTCCAATTTGTCTAAGTCACTCTGGACTCTATCCCTTCCCTCCAGCGTATCTACCTCTCCCCCAAGCTTAGTGTCAGCCACAAACTTGCTGAGGGTGCAATCCATCCCCTCATTCAGGTCATTAATAAAGTTGTTGAACAAAACCGGTCCCAGAACCGAACCTTGGGGCACTCCGCTAGAAACCGACTGCCATCCTGATGTTGATCACCACCCACTGGCCCAACCTTCCAGCCAGCTTTCTATCCATCTTACCGTCTATTTATCCAATCCACATTCCCTTAACTTGCTGGCAAGAATATTGTGGGAGACCGTATCAAAAGCCTTGCTAAAGTCAAGATATATCACATCCACTGACTTTCCCATATCCACAGAGCCAGTTACCTCATCATAGAAGCTAACCAGATTGGTCAGGCAGGACTTACCCTTCATGAATCCATGCTGACTATTCCTGATCACCTTCCCCTCTTCCAAGTGCTTCAAAATGGATTCCTTGAGGATCCCCTCCATGATTTTTCCAGGGACTGAGGTAAGACCGACCGGCGTATAGTTCCCTGGATTGTCCTACTTCCCTTTCTTAAAGATGGGCACTACATTTGCCTTTTTCCAATCATCCAGGATCTCTCCCGATCTCCATGACTTTTCAAAGATAATTGCCAGAGGCTCCTCAATGACATTGGCCAACTCCCTCAGTACCCTCGGATGTACTAAGTCCAGACCCATGGATTTATGTACATTTAGATTTTTAAAATAGTTCCTAACCTGTTCTTTCCCCATCAAAGGCTGTCCACCTTTGTCCCATATTGCGTCACTTAGTGCATTAGTCTGGGAGCTGACCTTGTCTGTGAAGACAGAAGCAAAGAAAGCATTAAGTACTTCAGCTTTCCCCACATCATCTCTCACTAGGTTACCGCCCTCATCCAGTAGGGGCCCCAAACCCTCTCTGATCACCTTCTTGCTAACATGCCTATAGAAACCTTTCTTGTTATCCTTCACATCCCTTGCGAGTCGCAATTCCAATTGTACTTTCGCCTTCCTGATAACTCCCCTGCAGTCTCGAGCTATACATTTATCCCCCTCCCTAGCCATCTGTCCAAGTTTCCACTTTTTGTAAGCTCTCTTTTTGTGCTTAAGTTCAGCCAAAGATTTCCCCAGTAAGCCAATCTGATCTCCTACCATATTTGCTTCTCTTGCTAGGCATTGGAATGGTTTCTTTCTGTGCCTTCAATAAGGCTTCTTTAAAATACTGCCAGCTCTCCTGGGCTCCTTTCCCCTTCATGCTAACATCCCAAGGGATTCTGCCCATCAGGTCTCTGAGGGAGTCAAAGTCTGCTTTTCTGAAGTCCAAGGTGTGTATTTTACTACTCTGTTTTCTTCTTTTGGTCAGGATCCTGAAATCTACCATCTCATGATCACTGCTTCCCAGGTTGTCACCCACCTCTACTTCCCCTATTAGTTCCTCCCTGTTTGTGAACAGCAGGTCAAGCTGTGCACGGCCCCTGGTCGGATCCTTCAGCACTTGTAGCAAGAAGTTATCCCCAACATTCTCCAAGAACTTCCTGGATTGTCTGTGTACTGCCATATTGGTCTCCCAACAGATGTCATGGTGATTAAAGTCCCCCATGAGAACCAGGGCCTGTGATCTGGAAACTTCTCTCAGTTGTCCGAAGAAAGCCTCGTCTACCTCATCCACCTGATTCGGCAGCCTATAGCAGACACCAACCACAACATCACTGCTGTTGCTTACACCTCTAAACTTGACCCATAGACTCTCAACAGGCTTTTCTCCCTCTATATACTGGAGTTCTGAGCAATCATAGTGCTCTCTTACATACAGTGCAGCTCCCTCTCCTTTTTTCCCCTGCCTGTTCTTCCTGAACAGTTTATACCCTTCCATGACAGCGCTCCAGTCATGCGAGTCATCCCACCAAGTCTCTGTTATCCCAATCAAATTGTAGGTCTTGGACTGGGCCAGGGCCTCCAATTCTTCCTGTTTGTTACCCAGGCTTCTCGCATTGGTGTACAAACACCTTAGATAACCAGTTGATCGCCTTACCCTCTCCATTTGAATCAGGGGTCCTCCTTTGTTGCTCGTTTCTCTTTACATTTCTTCCCGGTATCCAACTTCACCCCTCCCCTCAGGGTTTTGGTCACCGTCCCCCAACGAACCTAGGTTTGCAAGCCTGCAAGCTGCATAGAAACTTTTCAAAGACTCCATAATAGAGGCCCAACTTAAATGTATAGCCCGAAAAAATACAGTAAGAGAACCAAAAAGTGCCACTGTGGCTTGGCTTAACCAAGTAAAAGAAGTAGTGAGATAAAAAGGTATCGTTTTAAAAGTGGAAGTTAAATCCTAGTGAGGAAAATAGAAAGGAGCATAAACTCTGTCAAAATAAGTTTAAAAATATAAGAAAAGTAAACAAGGAGTTTGAAGAGCAGCTAGCCAAAAATTCAAAAAGTAATAGCAAAATGTTTTTTAAGTACATCAGAAGCAGGAAGCCTGTTAAACACCCAGAGGGGCCACTGGATGATAGAAATGCTAAAGGAGCACTCAAAGATGATAAGGTCATTGTGGAGAAAATAAATGAATTCTTTGCTTTGGTCTTCATGGCTGAGGATGTTAGGGAGATTCCCGAACCTGAACCATTCTTTTCCTGCTTTTCTTTAAAAGAGACTTTTCCGAAATTAGGCCCGTCTACATGGTGCCAAATTTCAGAAAACCCTCCTTTTTCAGCACATCCCTTCTTCCTCATAGAATGAGGATTACAGGGATGGTGAAAGAACACATCTATTTTTTTGAAAATTGTTCCAAAAAAGCGGACACGTTCCTTGGACGTGGCAAAGCTTTTCAGGAATACCTCCAGTATCCCAGAAAAGCTCTGCAGTCTAGACATAGCTTAAGAGGGGATATAATAGTGTTCTACAAAATCATGACAGGTATGGAGAAAGTAAATGAGGAAAAGTTATTTACTTGTTCCATAACATAAGAACTAGGGGGCACCAAATGAAATTAATAGGAATCGGGCTTAAAACGAATACAGGGAAGTTTATCTTCATGCAGCACTCATCAACCTGTGGAACTCCTTTCCAGAGGATGTTGTGAAGGACTTTAACATGGTTCAAAAAAGAACTAGATGGAGATTAGGTCTGTCAATGGCGATTAGCCAGCATGCATCGGAATGGTGTCCCTAGCCTCTGTTTGTAGAGGCTGGAAATGGATGACAGGAGAGGGATCATTTGATGATTGCCTGTTCTGCTTACTCCCTCTGAGCTGCTGGCATTGGCCACTGTTGGAAGATAGGCTACTGGGCTAGATGAACCCTTGGTCTGATCCAGTATGGCCATTCTTATTTTTGTACGTCTTGAGCCTCAGGACAGCTTCAAGTTAGTACTTACAGTGTCAATAGCTTCTTCAAAGGGCACAGAGGGATAGGACTAAAGGTACAGCTACACTGTGTATTTTTTTTAAGAAGATATGGAAATTGTGCTCAGATTTGCATATCATCTTCCGTCTTTTTTTTCCGGAAGAAGATTTTCCGATATTAGGTTCGTCTACACTGGGCCAAATGTCAGAAGACCCCCCTCTTTCAGAAGTGCCCTGTACACCTCATTTTATGAGGAATAAAAGGGCTTCTGAAAGAGGGAGTTTTGTCGATATTTGGCCCCATGTAGATGGGCCAAATATCGTAAAATCCTCTTCCGGAAAAAAACCCTTAAGAAGATATGCAAATGCAAGCACAATTTGCATCCCTTCTTTGAGAAAGAAAACCCACAGTGCAGCCGTACCCTACGGGTGGAGCTATGGCCTTTTTTCACTCTCCCTCCCCATCCCAACCATGTAGCAGAGCTGGCATCTTCTGAAGGAGAGTACATCCTCACTGGGTAACAAACTTTGTGGATAGTCATGAAGCAGTAGATGTAGCATATCTTGACTTTAGTAATGCTTTTGATCCTGTCTTACATGACATTCTCATAAACAAATGAGAGAAATACAACCTAGATGGTGATAAGATATCTGTATAACTGTCTGGAAAACTGTTCTGAGAGAATAGTTATCAATGGTTGAAATCAAGTTGGAAGGCCACTTGATATATTCATCAATTATTTAGATAATAGCATAGGGTACGTCTACATTAGCCCCCTAGTTCGAACTAGGGAGGCTAATGAGGGCAACCGAAATTGCTAATGAAGCGCGGGATTTAAATATCCTGCGCTTGATTAGCATACTCCCAGCCGGTCGCCATTTTGGAAACTGACTAGCTCGAAGTAACTGCCCGTGTCTATATGCGGCAGAGAAGCGGGATTCCGAGATAAACCCCTTAGTTTGAATTAACTGTTAAACCTCATTCCACAAGGAGTAACAGTTAATTCGAACTAAGGGGTTTATCTCGGAATCCCGCTTCTCTGCCATGTATAGACGCGGGCAGTTACTTCGGGCTAGTCAGTTTCCAAAATGGCGACCGACCGGGAATATGCTAATCAAACGCAGGATATTTAAATCCCGCGCTTTATTAGCAATTTCGGTTGCCCTCATTAGCCTCCCTAGTTCAAACTCGGGCGCTAGTGTAGACGTACCCATACAGAATACACTTACAGAGTTTGTGAATGATACCAAACCTTGGAGGGTGGAATTAAAATTCAAAATGGTCTGGACAAACTGGAGAAATGGTCTGATGAAAATATCATAAAATTGAATATGGACAAATGTAAAGTACTTCACTTTGGAAGGAACAATCAGCTGAACAACTTCAATACAGGGAATGATTGCCTAGGAAGGGATACTGCAGAAAGCACTCTGGTGGCATGTAGCATTACATACGAAGGTGAAAGAAAGTTGGTACACCCTAGTGCCACGCACTGGGAAGAGACTGGAGGTCTGTGAGCTGGCCTTTGGATGCTGATGGTATCCTGGGATGTGTGGCCACCATGCACACAGGCTTTAAAGCCCCAGTGCTCAGGCAGCCAGGGATCATGGTCCCTGCCACCCAGGGGAACTGCTGATGGCTGAACAGTGTGGTCAGTCCTACCACTGACCACACTGTCCACACTTGGATTGCTGAGCAGTGCAGTCCCTGCTGCCCCAGTGCTTGTGCATCTGGGCAACACAGTCTCTGTCACCTCAAGGATCTGTCAACTGGACAGCATGGTGGCTGCACTCCCAGCCTCAAGTTTCCCCACATACACATAGCCTCAAGCATCCCCCATTCCCTGAGTCCCCTGCCCTGAGTCCCACCTGCTCCCCAACCCCCTGACTGACTCCTACACCCTCAACTCTTGGACCTGAGCCCCCCACCACTTCCTAAACCCCTGTCCTGAACCTTGCACCCCCCACAATCCAACTCCTGCCCTGACTCCGGAACACCCCCACACCCTAGAACTCCCTGCCCTTAGCTACTCCATACTCACATCTCCCAACCTCCTGCCCTGAGCCCCCTGCACTCCACCCCACTCTTAAATTTCTTATAGATACTGTCCTATTACAATAGCATGTGTGGGGTTGTGATAAGACAATGCCTGTAAGAAATTTAAGAGTGGAATGAAATGCAGGGGGCTCAGGGCCAGGGGGTTGGGGGTGTATCACAACCCCCCAGGGAGGATTGCAATACAACAGTACTTTCACCATCAATCACAAGCTAAATATGGAGTTGCAAAAAGAAATAAAACAACATAATTTTGGGATGTATTAGCAGCAGTGTTGTTGGCAAGACACAAGAAGTACTTCTCCTGGTTTTACTCCATGCTGATTAGGCCTCAACTGGAGAGCTGTGTCAGGAAAAAGGAGAAAGTCCAGAGAAGAGGAATACAAATGATTAGAAATCTAGAAAACATACTCTATATGGGAAAATTGAAAACAAAACATGGTTTTGGTTAATCTGGAAAAGAAAAGACTAAGAGGGGACATGACTACAGTTTCCAAGTACATGAAAGATTATTTCTAGGAGGAAGGAAAACATTGTTTTCCTTAACCATTGTGCATAAGACAAGAAGCAATGGGCTTAAACTGTAGCAAGGGCAGTTTAGATTTGACATTAGGAAAAACCTTCCTATCAGGGAGTTAAGTGCAGGGAGATTGTGTAATCTCCAACATTAGAGATTTTTAAGAGCAAGTCAGACAAACACCTGTCAGGAATAGTCTAGATAATACTTAGATAATTCATGCCATGAATGCAAGGGACTGATCTGATGGCGGTCTCTTCCAGTTCTAGGACTCCATGCATTGAAAGAATGTTGCACCATCTGCACTGCTCTTATATTCGCAGACCTGCCAAGGGCTTGCTTAAAGTCACACTTGAACTGTATACACAGCTGTCATGTTAAATACTGCATTCTTCTTTGACATTCACTAAGCACTGGTGTTGGTTATATTCACCGTAAAGGAAAATAGCATCCAGACAGACATTCAGCTGCATCTTCAAAACCATTGTAGCCTGAATGATGACAGTAAATAGTAAATTATACCAAAGATGTAGCTTGGTGATTTGGATGCTCACTCAGGATGTAGAAAACACAAAATCAATGGCTACTTTTGTTTATACAGAGTGGAATGGAAGTGATTAAGAAGGATCCAGATCAGAATACCCC
The DNA here is from genome assembly GCA_032595735.1 of Pelochelys cantorii. NCBI lineage: Eukaryota > Metazoa > Chordata > Testudines > Trionychidae > Pelochelys > Pelochelys cantorii. The sequence goes on from CM064331.1 coordinate 36,140,793, forward strand.
TTGTGGCTAGGATGTCTTCTGCACTGTAGGACAGCCCAGTTCAAATCCCTTTTCCTCATCAGGCAAAGGGGTGAATTGAACCAGTTGAACTCCTGTTGGAGTACGATGACCACTGGGCTAAAGGTTATCAAATTGCATAGTCTAGTCCTTTATTTTTGTAAAAGCACCCAATATTAAAAAGGAAGAATTTATAGCTGAATTAAAATGAACCTTTTGGTTTGACCTAACTTGCATTTTTTAAACTTCGTAATTCACTGATAAGTTTAGTTTTTAGTTCAGTTTGAAACAAAAACTTTTGGTTGGCTGGCAACTCTGGGAAAAGTAAAATAAAGTAAAGCAACCTCCATTATTTGCACAACTCTAGTCCTTATATCCTGAATAGTTCCTCTTTTAGTGAAAGCAGGGAGTCCAGACATATATTTGGGGGGATGCCTAGAGAAAACTGGTTTGGGAAGCAAATTGGGGCTTGATAAGCAGGTCCTCAGTACAGTAATAATGAAGGGTGTCTCCCTAGATAGCACTGTGCTGATGGACAGGGTAAATTGACCAATAAGAGGGGATTGCTTTCAGCGGAAGTGAGACATTCATTTTCCTTTGCTGAAACTGTTTCTCTAGTTTCACTTATGAGAAATGTGACTCTAAATCTGTTAAACAAAGCATTTTTCTTTCAACATTTCCAGCAATTTTAACTTACAGTGGAACACTGACCAATACATAGCTGGAATCAGGCTAGCTCATCTGTGTTTTAGTATTGTTAAAATAGTGTTAGGATTCCATAAATGTAATTAATGTTTAATCTTTGTTAATACATGCAGCAACTCAGAAGCATTCAATGTCACTTATAATATCAATATTCTGTATTGTAGGGTAATATTTAAGTGGTTTTATTTTGACCCTCTGTGACTAAGTAAATGACCAGATGGTGAGAGAGAATACTTAGTGTGTGAAATTCAAATCTACCACAAGATATTATGAGTAGTATATCCTGCCCAGCAGGAAAGGACCCTTTCCATCAGATGTATTATTATGGGATGGTAAGAAGTCAAAAGACTTTGTTCTTCTGCTCTCCAACCTGAGAAGGTGAGTCATATGAAAGTGGATTCCTCCCATCAGCTGAGTTTGCAGTTCAAAGCATATGATAGGAGCAGGAAGAAAATACCAAACAAAAGGAATTGATGAAGTGAATGCTGCTTGGACTCAAGGCAGGAGCAAGAAATCCCCAGTTCTTAACCTGGGTTAACTCTAAAGGACATACAGAATTTATTATAGAAGCTTCTATTACTTTTTGAAACTTAAGATTGTAATTCACTTATGTATGCATCCTTTTTAACCTTGTAAATAACTCTCGTTTCCTTTCCCTGTTTAATAAATTTTTATACAGTTAACAAGAAGATCTACTCAGCACTGCTTGCTTGGGTCCTTCTCTCATTTTTGCTTTTTGGAAAATAAAATGAAAATGTACATGCTTCATTTAAATAATGTCTCTGGGGTGGGACTAGAGATGAGGGGTTCAGTATGAACACTGCCCTGGGAAGAGAAGACTACTTCAGCCCTCTTTCACTGCAGCAGCTTCAGGACAGATGACAGGCACCTCTCCATAGTCAATGCAATTTCAGTGGGCACAGTCAAGGGTTGGAGTGTATGTCCCATAGTTGGGGCAGGTCCAGGTTCATCTCCCCCCTATGCTCTCCAGCCAGAGTTGGAAAGGCAGTAAACTGTAAACTTTCTCCTCATTCCCTGATGAAAGAGAATAGCAAGCAATGTTCCATACCAATGGCGGGGACAGGTTCAGCCCTCCCTGTCCTCCCTAAAGGTTGCCTTGAGGTGGGAGGCTTGGGTCTGGGACAGTCTGGATGTGGGGTGGGGCATTCCCCCAGCCAGCATCTTTCAGCTGCCTGCTGATTCTGTCTCTTTTCTGTATGGTTTTATAAGAAGCAATCCATTCCAGGCACATTCCCTTTTCCTGGCACAACCAACCCCTTACTTTACTTTAAGTTCTGATAAGAGGAAGCTGCATACCAAATTTGGTGGCTTTAGCTCTTAACATTTAAGAGAAGTTCTTGATAAAACAGATAGACAAACACTCTCAAATATATAGTAGATTTCAGGACTGGCTACAAAGACAGTGTTAGGTTTGAGAGCTGAGGTGCAATTGACCTGTGATAGGTGACTGATCCTTTGGGACTGGGAGTAACCTGAATATTAGTGTGATTCTTAGTGCAACAGATCACCCATTACAAAGGTACACTCATGTGGGTGGCATTTAAAATCAGAGTACCCCAGGGGACAGTCTGTGGCTCCATGTTTAGGATGCTGTAATGACTGACAAGTTTACACTTGATAATTAGTTGGTGAAACCTAAGTACAGAATTCACAACCAATGTGAGGGTTGCGCATTGCATCTTATGTTGGTACTTATGCGCCTTGCCCTTATGTTGGTACTTGTATTCTGGAGTCTCTGCAGGTAGATTTATTGTAAAGAGTTCCCCCTGTCAGCCTCAGTCAAAGGCTGTGGGCAGAAAGTGTCCTGTCTCGTCCCACTGATCTGTGTTGCCCTCAGGCTGCAGTGGATGGATATAGTTGGAAGAAGCCAGAATATTGAGGAGGCAATGAGGAATTGAGGGGGTGTACATAAACAGTGTAGCTGATATTAATGTTAAAATATTCTAACTCCTCTGCTCTCTTGCATTTCACTATAAGGGTAGCTGACTCTCTCCTCACTGAGTTACTATGTTTTGATATTTTGAGGACTTTGTGGCTGTAGATTATCTGGTAACAAGATAATGAGTTAAACAGAAAATGCATTGAGGTTTAGTTAGTCAAGCTTTTCTGACAATGTAACTATTACTGAAAGTCTAGGATATTTTTTCAATAGGCTATCTCACAGCTGAAAAATAACGGTTGCAGGGGATAAGGGGCTGCAGCTAAATTAAAGTGTTTACAATAAAAATTAGTCTTCATCACTTGTAGCAGATGTCTCACATGCTTGGGTCCATTTCTGAGATGGTGCAGAACTTGTGATCATCACAGGGGTCCACAGGGGGAAGGAATGGGTCCTGTAGAGAGGCAGAAGCAGGAAGCTTCTCACTCTGCCTCCACACTCCTGTCTTGGCTGCCCTTTTCCTCTCAGTTTCCCACGCATGTACCCACAGCTATTCTTTTTTCATTTAAGACAGCTACATATCATAATTACCCATGAAGGCATAATGGGAGCACCACTGGAGTGGCATAATGGGGCGTCTCGGATGTATTTCCACAAAACCTGAATACTGAGATTTTATTTATGTTGAGTTGATCTATGCTCATTATGGTACAATAGTATTAATTTTTTATTTGTATTCATAGCATGTGGAGCCTGAGGCATACTCCATTACCTCATTGTGCAAAGCACTGGACAAACTGGACAAAACAAAAAAAGATGGGCCCTGCCCCCCTCCCAAAGCTTACAATTTTAACATAAGACAAGAGAAAACAGATGGATATAGATGTACAGGACTACAAGGAAACAATAAAGCAATACTAGTAATCAGGACTGGCAGTGGTCTCATTGTGCTATGTGATATAAAATGAAGAGACAACCTGAGATGAATGTCATAATGTGGTGCATAAACCTGCATATGCCAGTATTTTGTTATCTGTACATACATGTATGTGTGTTTGAGAGAAAATAAGGAAAGAGAAACCATTTTTGTTAAGGTATATTCGATTTGTAAAATGAATACTGAAAAAAATAGTTCCAGGACTAATATTATTACTGGAATCTGATTAATTATTAATCAGGGCATTCATTCTGCAATGAGCTGAATACCTATTTTTCACCAGGGTAGTCTGATGAACTCCTGCAGCTCCCACTGACTTCATAGAATGTTTTTGGTTTCACATTAGCCATGTGAACTGTGTTGATTAGTGTGGTCTCTGGGCAAGGCGAGATGGTATTCAGAAGTTATGACTGGGTTTTCACTTTGAGGTTCTGTTCAAGCATGGCAACAAAATCAATACTCTGAGGTTGGAACTCAGAGATGGCCATGAAAGAAAATAAGGAATTTGCTCATCTAGTCTATTTCTTGGTCAATGTGGATATTATTATTATTATTTGGGCTAGTCTACTTGGGGCTGTAAGAGGCTTCCAGTATTCCTCTTTGGAGATTATTCCACAGCCTAATCAGATATTACCAAAGCTGAGACTGTTTTCACTTTATGTTTAACAAAAAAAAAGTCTTTCTGTCATTTCTTCTCATTACTCTACTGTAGTTGTACCTTCAGAAATAATCTCTCTCCATTCTTTTAGACCCATCAAACACTTTTAGGTTTTATTGCTCCCCATAGTTGTTGCTTAGTCAAGCAAAAAATATTTGACAGACCCTATTTGCATGAACCCCTGCGAAGTGAAACTGCCACGTTGCACTCACCTCTATTTGGGACACATATTATGAGGTGTAACTAACACAGCTAGATGTAGCACTTAAATAAGCAAAAATTGAACTAAAGATTGTGAGTTTCTCTTTTTAACCAATTATAAAAACTTTAATTCTGTTTTAAAAGTTACTTTAAATGTTTTAGAAATCTCCTTATAAGTGATGGAAGGAGGATTGTTAAGAATCTACTTATGAGTTTGCAGACCCAATCCTACATCATATGGATCACCTGCTGTGAGATGCTGGAGATTTTCAATTCCCATTGGTTTCCCAGAATGCTATTTCATGGGAGGTATGTATCTATATCATGATACCTTACATAACTATAAATCTAATTTAGTAGTCAACACAAAGACCCGAATTTCTCTACCCCTTGCCAGAAGCAAGAAGGAACAGCTTGGTACCTTGCAGGATTGTTTCTTTTAGTTTATGATTTAATAATTTGCTGAAAAAATAATTAAGTCTGGTTGTCTTTATGTTATGTTCCATGAGTGATGATGAGATCCTGTAAGTTTTGTAATATTCAGGCCTAATGATGGGAAAGAGAGAATATTTCAAAGGCCAAATGGATAGTTTGGGCAAACCCCACAAATGATATAAACCTTCTTAGTTCCAATGCTTTATAGGCAATTAGTGATCGAATTATGTGTGTAAAATTTTTCTTTTACAACACTCCATTGCTTATTTTTAAATTATATGTAGGGTCTGATTCTCCTCTTATATAGACTGGAGTAAATTGTAGATAACTCCACTGAAGTAAATAGAATGCCTATGGTATAATGAGAGTGATTAGTATCAAGTCTTTCTATAGCTGTTATTTGTTGTTTGTCCCTTTTTATAATTTTCCATACAAAATGTACAATTATCATTGTAGTCCTTGTAAATTGTATATTGATGGGAGTTGTGTAGGGAAAGATCCCCTCTTTCCAGGTAGCCACACTATAAAAAGGCAATTACCACAGCTGCTCTTTTCTTCTGTTTTATAGCCAATACTATTAGTATCTGTTAATAAATAGTAACCCTTTTAGTCTTTTTTCTTTCAGTATATTTGGTGCATTTATATCCCTAGCCATTCTTTAGAATCTTTAGAATGCTAATAAAGAGCATGTTGAATTCTAAGGCCCAGAATACTGGTCCTTGACCAATAAATAGCCCTATTCAGGAATTCTGTGCCTTAGATTATATTTAATAATGTGTAGGTCTGTTCATCCCTTTATATATTTATAAAATGATGGAATAAAGGGATGGGCAGACCTACACATTAATATATACAATCTAAGTCTGGAAGCTGGTAAGGGATGGTAGTCACAACAGATAGGATAAATGATAATGGGGGAAAATAAGACCCACTGAAAGATATTATATTGATCAATTGTTAGTCCTCTCAGTATTAAATAATTGCCTTCACACACCCATCAAATAAACTGAGAATGCATAGAAATTACATCAGGTCATAGGTTTCTTTTGGCAAAGAGGTTCTTTTTATTTAAAAACCCTATATAATTCAGTGGTGTTGAAACTTAGTTGCATGTTCCAACAGTTACAGTAAAGAAGAGAGACAATGTCAACTCTTTATCATGTCAAAGGGTGATATTTTATTTAATCTTTCTGTATTTTGTATAATGCTGTACTAATCTCTGGTTGATAATCTTTGATTCAATAATTCCAGTTGAGCCTGTTTGACAACCCTGAGTAGTTATTAACTCAGACATGCACCAATACAGGATTTTTTTTTTAAAAGGTGGGGAAAAAGTAAAACTGTAAGGGTGTATCTAGATTACAGGGGTTTTTTTCCGAAAAAAAATGGCCTTTTTTTGAAAAAAACTTCCCCTGCATCTAGACTGCTGCCATGTTCTTTCTAAAGTAAATTGAAAAAACCCGGCAGTTTTTTCAACCGTAGAAAACCTCGTTTTTCGAGGAAGAACGCCTTTTTTTGAAAGTACTCTTTAGAAAAAAGGCACTATGTAATGCAAACTGCTTTTTCAAAAGAGAGCATCCAGATTGCCTGGGTGCTCTCTTTCGAAAAAGCGGCTTGCTTTTTCGAAAGTACTGGTTGTAGTTTAGATGCTCTTTTTCGAAAGAGGCTTGCAGTCTAGACATAGCCTAAGAGAAGAACAAGAGCAACATAGAAAGAGACAGAAGCCAAATAGGAAGTGCTGGAGAAAAAGGGGAAGAAAGAGAAATTTTCATTGATGTTCCTAATGTAGTATGACCAAGCAAGAAGAGTTGTTTAATTATGAACCTGATCCCCAAAATAACATTTTAAAATCTCATGATTTTCAAGCCAATTTGGAGTTTTACATAAGAATGGCCATACTGTGTCAGACCAAAGATTAATCTAGTCCAGTATCCTGTCTTTTGACTGGGACCAACATCAGGTGCCCCAGAAGGAATGAACAGAAGAGTGATCCAGCCCCTATTACCCATTTCCAACTTCTGGCAGACAGAGGCTAGGGACACCATCCCTGCTCATTCTGAATTATAGGCATTGATGGACCTTTCCTCCATGAACATATCTAATTCTTTTTTTCAACCCTATTGTAGTCTTGGCCTTGGCCTTGGCCTCTGGCAATGAGTTCCACAGGTTGATTGTGCATTGTATGGAAAAATACTTCTTTTGCTTTTTTTTTTTTTTAAACCAGTGGCCTTTTTTCAAGTTTTTCTCCACAAACATGAGGGCTGTGTCTAGACTGGCCAGTTTTTCCGCAAAAGCAGCCACTTTTGCGCAAAAACTTGCCAGCTGTCTACACTGGCTGCTTGAATTTGTGCAAGAGCACTGACGTTCTAATGTAAGAAATCAGTGCTTCTTGCGCAAATACTTTGATGCTCCCGTTCGGGCAAAAGTCCTTTTGCGCAAAACGGCCAGTGTAGACAGCTCAGTTTTGTTTTGCACAAAAAAGCCCTGATGGCTAAAATGGCGATCAGGGCTTTCTTGCGCAAAAGCGCGTCTAGATTGGCCACGGACGCTTTTGCGCAAAAAGTGTTTTTGCGCAAAAGCGTTCGTGCCAATCTAGACGCTCTCTTGCGCAAATACTTTTAACGGAAAACTTTTCCATTAAAAGCATTTGCGCAAATTCATGCCAGTCTAGATGTAGCCGAGGGCTGGAACATTTCATTTAAGGAAGAAAGTATATTGAGATTCTTAGGTAATCACATAATTCCTGAGTCTGTAACAAAAATAACAAATATTGTGAAACTGGCAATAAAAGAATGAGAGTTAGCAACACTGCTAATGCAATAGGCACAACAGTCAACCATCACTCTCCAGATACGCTCTTAATGATACTGAACAATGAACCCTATGAAATTTTTCACAAATGCAAAACTACTTGTGCTACAATAGAGAAAACAGAACACTGAAAAGAAAAAAGGTAAATCATGGAGAGGCTGTAGAAATCCCTCAAAATAATTCCCAGGATACAATCTTTTAGAAAAACATCCAATCTTGATTTTAAAATTGCCAATAACAGAGAACCCAACACGGCCCTTGGTTAATTATATGTTGGGGTGTGTGTTAAAGAAGCCTATTTTTCGTTTGTATTTGTCTAATTTCAACTTCAACTTCCAGCCATTGGATTGTATAATATATCTCTCTGAAGAGTCAGTTATCAAATATTTGTTCACCATGTACAGACTTATAGACAGCAATCAAATCACCACTTAACCTTCTGTTCATTAGTCTAGCTAGATTCAAGGAACTCAATCTACCACAATAAAGGAATGTTTTCTTATCCTTTAATGATTCTCCTCACTCTTCTCTGAGCCCTCCTCAATTGATCAGCTTCCTTCTTGAATTGTGGGCACCAGAACAGAACACAATATACCCACAGACAAATAGTGCTGGAAACAGATGTAAAATAGCTTCTCTAGTTCTTCTTGAGAATTCCCCATTTTTGGCCACAGCTACGCACTGGGGTCTCATGTTCAACTGATTTTTTTTTCAGTCACTGCTTGTTGGTGACTTGGACATGGTGTGAAGTGCCTAGGGCTCAGTGCACAGAAGAGGAGTTGGTAGCCAGAAATCAGAGCCCAGGGTCAGAGCCATCAGCAAGGTGCCCAAGCCCAGGGGTTTAGCCAGATTCAGGAGCCAAGATTCAGAGTTCTGGATTGGAGGTGGAGTCAGAGGTCAGATGTCAGAGCCAAACGTGAAAGCCCAAACTCCAAGGAACAGGAGTCAGAACTGGTTTCCTTAGGATGAAAAATGGCAGGTGGTGGGCTATAACATGAAAAGGGCAGGTGCAGGAGCAATCATATCCATAGGCGAATGCTTTGAGCAGCTGTTGTGCTGCTGCTGGGATTAAGAGCTAGCCTGCTGATCCTGATAACCAGTCAGATGGTGTCAATTCAGCAGCCTACTACATAGATATTCTATAGCCTAATTCACCAGGAATTAGAGCCTTCCCCTAACTCTCCAAGAATTGAGGATTCAAAGGATCAAATAGTTCTGCTGCTGCAGAGAGGCAAAGGATGCCCACCCAGTCAGGACTTGCCTATCAGGGGCTGGGGTTTGGCCTTGCACAACTTGGGCGAAGATTGGACCATGGCAGGGCAGCTTGATACTATGTGCTGGTTTCCCACAAAATAGCTACAGGCCTGTTGCCTGGCATCACATCTTCTCCGCATTGATGAGGCAGAGCTTGACCTAACCAACGTGGGTTTGAGCAAGAGAGATGGGAATGGTGATGGGAATCCAGAGCCAGTAGGGTTGGCTTGGACGCATTTAGGCAGTTGGTCATTCATCCTGAAGTATAGGACATGGGCCAGATGAGGATTCTACACATTCCAGTTAATCAAAATATAAGACAAAAATGGATTAATAGAAAATCTCATAGCTTGGGATTCAGGCCCAATACTATTTCCTGGAAATGGATGCCTACTTTTCCAAATCATTCTGAATCATCTGTCAGCCACCCAGACACACATCCCCATTTCCTTGAGCCCCTGTAAAAGAGGAGGGAAAGGAAATGGAATTAAGCCCTTAATTACAAGAATTTAGCAGTAAGTCTGCACCCCGTTGCTCATGCTTCCTTTAAGAGGTGAAAATTTCCCTTGACTAAGGTGGCCAGAGGTCTGACTAGCTAGAACATATTCTGTGATTCTATGATGATATACTAGAACTGGAAAGGGTTATGAGCCTATATGCCCAAACAAAATGAAACATTGTATTTTGTCTGTATGTCTTTATACTATCACAGTTTATCATATGGGAAAGCAGAACTAAGATTCCTTAATGTCAGCAGAGACTCTTATGTTTTGCACCTGGTTCCAAAGGGTATCAGTCTGTAGCATACTGCCTTATGAAGAAGGTAGGTATAATAGTCTTTGACTGCCTCAATTCCCGGTTTTCACTTTGTTTTGCTTTTGCAGGAACTGCTTGAGCAGGTCCCTGTCTCATGCTGTCATTCCAGCGATAGGTCTCTGTCAATAAGCTGTACACTCCCTCCTTCTCTGTTAATCTCTGGCATTACACAGAGGTAGGCATAGATAAGACACTATTTTCTGAACTCCTGTATTGGCAGGTAGGTCGTTTATAGACCCTGACTCAGACAGTGAGTGCAGAGTTTTTCATGTATCTAACATAAAGGGGAAGAATGTGAAGGTTAGCTCTGTTGTCGTATCTATCAAATCATTCACAATCGACTTTAATTATCACAGCAGAGCAGAGCTGAGCTTTATGTTATCTTGCAGTGAAGAAAATGGGAATAGAAGACCAATATAAAGTGCTACGTTTAAGAGAGCCTGCAAGGGAATAGAAAATGGTAATTGCTGATTCAGTTTTATAATTGCAAGCAGCAGCAGTTAGATCTTAGGTCTCACAGAGAGAGGATTTGCTAACAGATAAATAATAATAAAAATCTTTGGGAAAGGACCTAAGGAGGTACTTTGAACATTGTTCTCCCTTCTGCTATGTATATGAAGGGGGGCATTGCTTCTATGGATCCCACTTGGGTGGGGACAGAAGGAAGTGTTGCCTCTGTGTCACGTCATTCATTCTGACCACTGGTTCTAACTCCACAAGATTCAGGGTCCATGGATTTGTACAAGGTGAGGCAGATCTGGGGTGAGGAGAAGAGAAATTTGTGACTGACAGGTTTCAGTTGCATTCTCCCTCCTCAGAACTCCTCTGGAATAAGCAGGAAGAAGTTGCAGTAGGCAGAGTCTGCTGTGAGTTACACCATTATATTCCAGCATGCAGAACCGCCTTCTACCTATAGGTTGTGGTTCTAGAAGGTTCTAGGCTCCATAGGGTAGAGGAGCCTCTTTCACTGTGGCACCTGCTGTTCAGAGGAAACTGACCTGGGAAGAAAGATGTAAGGGGAGCTCTTCAGGACAAAGGATTACCTTTTACTCTATCTGTACAGTGCCTAGCTCGATGGGACCCTATTCTCAGTTGCTGCCTAGGCACCACTGTAATAAATAATTGTAGTGGGGTATAGTGCCACAATAGTAAAGGATGAGGGTAGTTTACTGTTAAATAATAGTTCTGGAAGTGAATTAAACTAAACGGATCAAGGCCACTTTAAGATATGATGTAGTTTAATTTACCAACTGTAAGTTGGCACCTTTATCTTTCTTGAGCATTACCATGTAGACCAGGGGTGGGCAAAAGGGCCTCCACGGGCTGGATTCGGCCCACCAAACGGGTAGATCTGGCCCATGGAGGCCCTGGTGCTGCTCCCCTGCCCCCAGGCCAATTTTGACTTGGGGGTGGGGGAGTGCATGAAGCCTTCTCTGCTCTGCCCCCGCCTGATGAGCAGCGCATGGCACTTCAAAGCACCGCCCTTCCAGGAGCATGCACTGCTCGTAGGACAGGGGGAGAGTGGAGGAGGCTTCGTGCTCTCCCCCACCCCCAGACCAATCAGGGCCTGGGGGCGGGGGAGCTGCATGAAACTTCCTTCCTTCAAAGTGCCACGTGCTCCTCGTAGGGCAGGAGGAGGCTTTGCGTGCTCCCCCACCCCCAGGTCCTGATTGGCCTGGGGGTGGGGGAGCATGCCAAGCCTCTTCCAGGGCATAGGTGCCTAGTGGGAAGGGGGGGCAAAGGGGCTCCCCCCCCGACCAATCATGGTCTGGAGGTGGGGTAGCCCCACCCTTTCCCATTTAGGCCCCACCCCTTCCTGTTAGGCCCCACCCCTTTTGGGGGTGGCCCAGAGCTACTTCAAAAATTTTTGAAGTGACCCCCAGGCAAAAATTATTGCCCACCCCTGATGTAGACAGACCCTAACATAGTCAAGTTTGACAAATATATGTAGTCATTTTTCATCTGTGCTTACTATAGTGCAGCCCAAGTATATTTTCAGTTGCTCTTGTGGTCCAAAGGGCAGAGTTAAGGATAGTAAAAGTGTGTTTCTTAAGTGTATATTTCCTGTTTTACAGAGATTTAAGTATCAAACCACTTACCATTCAGGAATGTATGATGCACTGCAGGTCACATTAACAGCATTAGTGAAGTTTTGGGGCAATGAAATTATAGTGAAAAAATAGTTATTAGTATTACTAAAGGAGGTGGCCCTTTGCTTCCCCTGAACATGAGATGAGAGGTGAGAAAATCAGGCACTGAACATTAGTGCCCAAACACAGGTGTTGATTTTTCAGAATATGAATTTATGTGCAACAAGCACTTGATTTGGTTACCGGATCAAGAGTTAAAATGTAAAAACAAATCTGAACTGCATGAAAAATCCAGCCCGGCCTCTGAATAATTGTACCTAGGCTTTTTTGTACCAATCAGCCTGGCTTTAATTCATTAATTGAAACTACAATAAATAAAATTCAAAATCTCTCTGTCCCCAAAGCATTTAAATTACAGAAGAACTAGTAGAAACAGCAGGATAGCTGGCAATATAGAGCTTTTTAAATCAATTGTTTGTTTTGTTGCTATAAGATTTAAAATGGAAAAAGGCCAGCAGCATGTGGTTTTCACTAAGCATTTGAACTCTAAAAGGTGTGAGTTGCACGTTACCAATTTCTCTTAATTAGGGCTGTCAATTAATCTCAGTTAATTTGTTTTGCGTTAATCTCATGCATTAACTAGAATTAAAAATAGTCACAATTAAACACAATTTTAATGGCACTGTTAAGCAATAGAATTCCAATTTAAATTTATTATAAATATATTTTGATACTGATTTCAATTACAACACAGAAGAGAAAGTGTACAGTGCCTGCTTTATATTATTATTGTTGATTACAAATATTTTCAGTACAAAAAGATAAACAAAGGAACCAGTATTTCTCAATTCAGCTCATACACATACAGTAATGTAATCTTTTTATTCTAAAAGTGCAGCATATCAAAGCATAATATAATTTTTGTTTATAATTGCACTTAAAACCAAAACAATGTAAAACTTTAGCACCTACAAGTCCAGTCAGTCCTACTTCTTGTTCAGCCACTGCTAAGACAAACAAGTTTGTTTACATTTACATAAGATAATGCTGAGCATTTCCTATTTACACTATCACCTGAAAATGAGAACGGGCGGCCCGTCCATATAGGCAAACTAGGCAGTCGCCTAGGGCACCAAGTTAAATGGGGTGCCAAATGGTGGCGCAATATCATTGAGGGGTTTGGAGGTGGGGGCGCTGATTGCATGGTTTGCCTAGGATGCCAGTTGCTGGCAGCTAGTCTAAGGCCGCCCCTGAGAACAGGTGTCCACTGTTGTAACTGCCATTGCAAGATATGTATTTGCCAGATATGCTAAACAGTCATATGCTCCCTCATGCTTCAGCTAGTAGGCTCTAAACTTAAATATTATCTTGTGTTGTTTTTGGTGAATCAGTGTTAAAAAATATCAAAATATTCTACATTTGTAAGTTGAACTTTCACGATAAAAAAAATTGCACTATAATAGTTGTATGAGCTGAACTGAAAAAATACTGCTACTTTAATCTTTTTTTAAAGTGCAAACATTTGTAATGAAAAATAAAATAAAGTGAGTACTGTGCTCTTTTATATTCTGTTTTGTAATTTAAATCAATATATTTGAAAATGTAAAAAAAAATTCAAAATATTTATAATAAATTTAAGTTGACATTCTATTATTGCTTAAAAGTGCCCTTTAAAGCTGATTGGAAGTGATTTTTTTTAATCTTATGATTAATTGTGATGATTAGTTTTAATTTTTTGACAGTCCCACTCTTAATATATCCATAAAACACAGAGAAGAGTCAGGATTAATTCCAAATAGCACCTTGTTGATTGATGTTCATAGAAAGTAGGATTAGATTGCAATGAAGAAGTCATGTCTCTTCAGAAAATAGTTTGCCATTAATTGGGAATAAATTCAAATTGTTCTTTAAAAACCAATCTGTTTCTGTAGCCTTAAATTACATTTTGACATGAAGCTGCCTTTAAAGTCAAGAGTCTAGCCACATATTTTTTCTCCGGTTTGAAGCATTTCTGTATGCAGTGTACCTGCTGTCCCCTTTTCTCTCCTTTACTTCTTTGAACCATGCAAGAACAACAGGCAATAATACATAGTACAGGAGGAATTAAAGATGTCACTTTCCACTAATTCTAGCTCACCATTTATCATCCTTTCAAATCCCTGTCCCTGCTATGAAATTTGATGTGGGGAAGCTTCTCATGGCCAGGAAACTAGATGAAATCATTACATCATAGCTAAATCTTTGCTCTGGGAAAGTCTGAGTCAGTGTTGAATCAATGTACAGACTATTTTTAAAGAGGAGTGGAATTTTTTTTTCCTGGTCGTGTGTTAGCAGCCAGAGGCCTTGCCCTGTTGTTCTCAGCACTGTACAAACACACAGCAAAAAGACCGTCCCTATCCCACAGAGTTTTTACTCTCTCTTTTCAATTGCAAATAGACTTAATGCTCCCAGAGCACTTTTGGCAAGAATAGTGTTCCACTTCCTGCTCTAAGCTTTTGAATGGTGTTGCTATGTGTTGTGCAACATCTACTTTTGTCCAGAAGTGGCTTTTGTCCAGAAGTGGATATATTTTAGTACCTAAAGAAAAGATCCCTTGGTATAATTTGGATAGTATATCAACTTTTTATGTTTCTAAAATGTTCCTATGTAAGTAAGTAAACATCAACATCAAATTATTCTTATTATTTGATATTAGGACTCTGCTAATCTGACACTAACACGTGCATGTATTTCAGATGGTCTTGATTATTTAATATGATTTCTATAATGAAACATCTGGAGTGGAAAAGTTCACCTCTACACTCTGTAAATGAGTAAGAATAAACGGGCTGATCACTGACCTTAGAGAGAGGATGCCAGGTGGTTTAATTGTTGATGGTATGTCAGTGAGTACATTAGTCACAATAATAACTTCTCAATGTGATAATTGAGGATGGACAATCCAGTAAATCATGAGCCCCTGTGTTCCCTTCCTGCAAAAAAGCAGGCAAAACCAGTAGTTTATGTAGATATATCTAATAGGGCCATGAGGCCTGCTCATTCTTCCTCACTCTGCTAATGGACAAAGCTAAAAATGAACTGTAGGTTGTAGATCCAAAGGTCTTATAGATACATACATACATACATACAACCACATTGATAGACATCTCTTCTACTCTGATCATCGTTACAGTGACAGACCTTGACAAACAGTCACACAGTAGCTACCAAGTCCTTGAAGCAACATTAAATTTCAGTGCACTTGTGCTTATATATCTATATCTGTCTTAGGTATGGTAAGGGACAGAAAAGCTTTTGGTATGGTGAAACATGGTGTTGGATGCAGATCCTCACTGGAGCTTTTTATTAATTTGCCTTTGAAAATGTATGGTGTTGCAGATATATGGTTTTCTGCATAGTTCAGTGCTCAGTAAGAAAATCTGCTTTAGTATAGTTTAATACTAAAGGGAATGTATCCTACTGTAAATGTAGACTAGGGTGTAGTCTATGCTTGCGCTTTCTCAGCACAGACAGAAGTGGAGGAAAGGCATAAGACATAGCAATAGAAAACTCAGAGTTCTGACTTTTAAAAGCTTACAATAGATATAAAAATGTGCATGAAAGAGTGTGAATAGAGGTTTTACAAAATTGATTTTTCTTATTCTTCCTGACCATGTTTCAATCAGATTGATACCTTGGTGACCTGCAAAATGTCTGAGAGAATAAAAATAAAGTAGCAGCTGAGAAAGGAGCAGTTTCTAAGCTGAGAGAGAGAGAGACTGGAAAGAAAGAGTGGAGGAAACTGGAAAAAATGTCCAACTTAAAGACATTCTAAATTGTAACTTTGCTACAGCAGCAGAATAGTTTTCAATCTTCCCAGTTTAAGGATATTTACTTTTTCATAGTCCTGCCTTGACAAAAAGTTAAATGCTATACATTTCATAAGACATACCTGTATCATATAAACCAGATTACCCAAAATAGATAAAAGAATAAATTGTTAGTTCTAACCAAATACTGGTAGATCACTATATTGTGAAGATCCATGTAAGAGGAGTCCATGATCCAGGAGTGACACCAGTCTAGAGAAGGTGGAGACATGGACAGCCTGGAGTTTGGGCTAAAATTATGTATATTTATATGAATGGCTATTGAAAATATAATTCAAACTTATAAGTATGTTTCCTCTAGATTAGAGTTGGAAGATTTATTTATTTATTTTAAACAAATAGTACATTTGCTGAAAAATGTAGCTTAGAGTGTTTAGGGATACAATTTGAGTCCAATTTGGCAAATAGTTTCAGCCAAATAAAAAATAAGGAAACAAATTAAGAACAAGTCAAAATGGTTTATGTCAACATTTTAAAATGAACCATTTCAACATTTTGCTTTGGAACAGAGTGTTTCATTTTGAAAAGTCAAGTTGAATTGACATGTTGTTTTGTCAATTTGCATTTATTTGGCTTGAATGAATTTTTTTTGTTTTTGTTTTAGTAAGGAAAAAAGTGTATGTGGGGAAATCAGTTTAGTTGAAAACTACAAACTTTTTTATGTTTGCATTTCAGACATCAAACCAAAACAGCAGTGATTTGTTCAGTTTCAGATATGGTACTGTATTTTTTTGTGGATAGACCTGTGGTGATGTGTCGACATTCTTGTTGTCTCCTTAAACTTTGTACTTTTAAAAATATTTTTTCATAAAAGTTCTTGTTGACACTTCACACCTGAATGAGGGATGAGTAAACAAGAATCACCCCAAACACTCATACAAACTATACGATTGCCAACATTCCTGCCCAGACAGATTGGACGCCATTGCCACAAATGGCATCCGGTCAGGAAAGCTGGCAACCCTTACTGGAAACCATACCTTCTGAGGTTCAGAAACATTTAGTATATCTAAAATAAATAAACAAACAAACAAATAAATAACAATAAAAAAAAATTCTTGTGTGCTATTGTCCTTCCTGGTGTCGAACAGAAACCAAAAATATCCAAATGAAGCAATATATTTAGGTACAGATTCTGATACTGTTACTCCCAATGCCTAGTATCTTGATATCAGGATTATCATTGAAGTCACTGGGTGAGAGTCTCACCCCTGCTTTAGCTCTTTACAATGGCTAAGAGGGTTGCAGAAGTATAGAGAGACCCTACAAGATCTGAATCAAGCCTGAGGACAATTTCCTTGACACATGCCTTCAGGAAGACTAACACAGAGTGTCTTCTGAGGACATCTTCACAAGGGCTGGCATATAGAGTATGCCAGGGACTGGGTTGGAAGTTGTTTAGGCATGTCAAAGGCCTGACTGCAGCATTTAATACTGCAGACATTCTGGGCAGTAAAAATACCCGTATGCACCCAGGGACAGGATGCCATCACTTAGACAATATCTCAGGTCTAAACTTAAAAAACAATAAATGGTCTGGTAGCACTTTATAGACTAACAAAACATGTAGATAGTATCATGAGCTTTCGTGGGCACAGCCCACTTCTTCAGATGACCGGAGTTTTGAATTTAGGATGTGCAGACCCAAAATAAATAGGGAAGAAGGGGGTGGGGGAGAGGAAAAAAAAGGAAGGGGCGGGAAACAAGGAGCAGAGGGTATGAAGGTCTAAGTTATGTTGGGGATTATTCTGACCCCTGGATAAATCTTGTATGGGAAGGGACAAAAGTGTCTTAAAGCTGCTGCCCAGAGGAATGGATCTAAAGCAAGTTTTGTGCTGTGCCTCTTGAATCTCACCCAGTGAGATTACTCATGGAGCAAGATATTACTCAACTTGTACAAGGGTAGGAGAATTTGACTTTATTCTTTCTTTATTTGCCTGTTTGACACGGCCTTACAGACTCTGACTAGCCTTCCAACACCACTTTGGAAACGGTTTACTTCAGAAAGGTTTTCAGAACACTGGTCTCTTCACAAGCAATGTCCTCTGCATATCTAAACTCTTTCAAGTGTATCATACATGTATACACATTGGAATGCTAGGTCTTTAGGAAAAGGGCTCTGCCCTTTCTGTATTTGTACCGTGCTGTCTATAATTACTTTATAAACAGACAAATATGACATGAAAAGAAAGTTAAAGTTGCAGAATCAGGAACTCAGCATTTAGGGAATACCACAGGTAAAGTTGACTATGCAACATTAATTTGGTCCCCTTCTGTATATGCACTATGATGCTGCCTTTAATCACATGCTCAAATTTTGTTTCCACATGATCCCTGAATAGGACACTTAGGCTATATATACATTATGGAGTTTAACACTGCCGCATCCAGGGAACACGTCTGCTCTTCCGAATTTTTTTTTTTTGGAAGAGCAGACATGCTCTTTTGGAAGCCCTGTAAATCTTGTTTCACAAGGAAGAAGGGCTCTTCTGAAAGAGGAGGTTTTTCTGAAATTTGGCCCAGTATAGATGGGCCAAATTTTGGAAAAGCTTTTTCTGAAAAAAGAATCGGAAAAAGGTACGCAAACTGCAGAGCGCAATTTGCGTACCTTTTTCCGTAAAAGAAGTGTAATGTAGACATAGCCTTAAGCACATTCAAGCAACTGAAAATGGAGTCTTATAATTGAAAGCATTTAACAATCTTAACTGTAGCCTTCACTAGCAGTTCTGCCTGTGACAGATCAAACTTAAATATATCACAAAGAAGCATTTTCTTCCAAAGAACCAAAAAAGTGCCAGTGTGGCTTAGCAACCAAGTAAAAGAAGCAGTGAGATATAAAAAAGCATCATTTAAAAAGTGGACATTAAGTCCTAGTGAGGAAAATGGAAAGGAGCATAAATTCTGTCAAATGAAGTGTAAAAATATAATTAGGAAGGACAAAAAGGAATCTGAAGAATAACTAGCCAAAAACTCCAAAAAGTACATTAGTACAATAGCAATTTTGAAAGTACATTAGAAGCACAAGCCTGCTGAACAACCAGTGGGGCCACTGGATGATTGAGACACTAAAGGGGGCACTCTAGGACAATAGAATCATTGTGGAGAATCTAAATGTCAGCGCTGGTCTTCATGGCTGAGGACTTGAGGGAGATTCCCAAACCTGAGCCATTCTTTTTAGCTGACAAATCTGAGAATCTGTCCCAAATTGAGGTGTCATTAGAGGAGGTTTTGGAACAAATTGATAAACTAAAAGAGTAATAAGTGACCAGGACAAGATGGCATTCACCAAAAAATTCTGAATGAACTCAAATGTGAAATTACAGAACTAATAACTGTGTTTGGTAACCTACCCTTTAAATCAGCTTCTGTACCAAATGACTCGAGGATAGCTAATATGACATCAATTTTTAAAAAGGGCTCTAGAGGAGATCCTGGCAAATATTGGCCAATAAATCTAACTTCACTACTGGGCAAATTGGCTGAAAGTATAATAAAGAACAAAATTGTCAGACACATAGATGAACATAATATGTTGGGGAAAAATCAACATGGTTTCTACAAAGAGAAATTATGCCTCACCACTCTACTAGAATTCTTTGAGGGGGTCAACAAGTATGTGGACAAAAGAGATCCAGTGTCTATAGTGTACTTAGATTTCCAGAAAGCCTTTGACAAGTTTCCTCACCAAAGGCTCTTAAGCAAAGTAAGCTGTCATGGGATAAATGGGAAGGTCCTCTTATGGATAGAAAACTGGTTAAAAGACAGGAAACAAAGGGTAGGAATATATGGTAAGTTTTCAGAATGGAGAGTGGTGTCCTGCAGGGATCCATACTGAGACCAATCGTATTCAACATATTCATAAATAATCTTCAGAGAGAGGTAAACAGTGAGGTGGCAAAATTTGCAGTTGATATCGAACTGCTCAAGATAGTTAAGTCCAAAGCATCCTGTGAAGAGCTTCAAAAGGATCTCACAAAATTAGATGACTGGGCAACAAAATGGCAGATGATTTTTTATGTTGATAAATGCAAAGTAATGCAGATTGGAAAAAAAAATAACCCCAACTATACATACAAAATTATGAGGACTATTTTAGCTAAAACCACTCAAGAGAGAGAGATCTTGGAGTCACTGTGGATAGTTATCTGAAAACATTCACTCAATGTGCAGCAGCAGTTAAAAAAGAGAGAGAGAATAAGGCAGAAAATGTCTTATTGCTTCTACGTAAATCCATAATATACCTACATCTTGCATCTGCGTACAGATGTGGTCCTCTCATCTCAAAAAAGATATCTTGGCATTGGAAAAGGCCCAAAAAAGGGCAATAAAATGATTAGGGCTATGGAACAGCTGCCATATGAGGAGAAATTAATGAAACTCAGAGTTTGGAGCTTGGAAACAAGACAATTAAGGGAGTATGATGGAGGTCTATAAAATCATGACTGATGTGGAGAAAGTACATAAGGAAAAGTTATTTACTTGTTCCCATAATACAAGAACTAGGGGTCACCCAATGAAAGTAATAGGTACCAGGTTTAAAACAAACAAAAGGAAGTATTTCTTCACACAATGAACAATCAACCTGTGGAACTCCCTGCCATGTGATGTTATGAAGGCCAGGACTTTAAGGGCACGTCTAGACTTGCTTTCACTTTTGAAAGAAGATATGCAAATTCAGCACATTCTTTTGAAAAAGAAAGTAGTATGGATGCTGTTCTTTTGAGAAAAAAACCCTTTTTCGAAAGAACCATGTAAACCTCATTTTTTTAGGAAGAACGGTTCTTTTGAAAAAGGGTTTTTTTCCCAAAAGAACTGCATCTAGCCTACTTTCTTTTTTGAAAGAATCTTTCAAAAAAGTGATCGGAAGAAGATATACAAATTCACACCGTATTTGCATATCTTTTCAAAAGTGAAAGCAAGTCTAGATGTGCCCTAACAGTGTTCAAAAAAGAGCTATATAAATTCATGGAGGTTAGATCCATCAATTACTATTAGACACAATGGGCAGGAATAGTGTCCCTCCCCTCTGTTTGTCAGAAGCTAGGTGACAGGGGATAGCTCACTTTTGGGGCATGTCTATACTGCAGCGTTACTTCCAAATAACTCACGTTATTTGGAAATAACAAGGTGAGCGTCTACATAGCAAACGTATTATTTCAAAATAATTTCAAAACAGTGGTCTTCTTATTCCAAAATGTGTAAAATTTATTCACAAGGAATAACCCCTATTTCAAAATAGTTATTTAAAAGAGGGTGTGTGTAGACAGTGCAACTGTGGTTATTTCGAAATAAGTGGCCTCCAGGGATTCTCACAGCTTTCCTGGTGGCCACTCTGTCCACACTCATCAGAAGAATATAGTTCCACTTCTCCTGCAACCCTTAAAGGTGTAGCCACAGTGGAAACTGTGTTGGTGCAGTCAGGGAAAAAAGTGCCATTGTGCATCTTGTGGAAGACTCTGGAGTTCCTGAAGATGTAGGTGTCGTGTGCCTTCATAGAATCATATGTATTCCCCTTGCTAAAAGTGCCTCTGCTTATTTTCTGGAAAGACCCTGTGTGTTGCAATCCAGCCTCACAGACTACAATTCCCATGAGCCCTTGGGAAAAACAGGATGGAAGTGACTTTGGTGTGGGAGATCAAGGCTCTCCATGTGCATGAAAAGAGAGGCCTTGCAGTCTGGGGCTCTGCTCTTGGAGTTTGGAACAGAAGGGGAGCCAGGCTGCTGTGGAGGAGTTTGATCCAGTCCAGGGGCTGTTAGAGTGCAGCTACAGACTGGGATTAGCCTATGGAACTGGGATCTAGCAGGTTGCTTCTCATAGGAGCCGGGGGAAAGGCTGTAAGTAATTGGGCCTTTTTGGGAAAGTGCTGCCTGGGACAGAGCTGCTGCCTAGCTTGGACCCACATACACACTGCCTGCAGAGAACCTCCACTACAGCTGCAGTTCTTCAAGCGCGCCCACTCAAGCAAGAGTCTGGGACTCTGAGTCCAGGGTTGTGCACACTCTGGGGTGGGATCAATATTGGCAATGTAAATGCTAGATATATATGTTCCACTTATTGTTGTGCACTTTGTTAATGCTATTCATTGTTAATCTGTTAAACCCGGGTTATTTAAGTTAACTAAAGATTGTTTATTTTAATGTAATCTATTAGATATATATGATTTGTAGCTGTTGTTCTGGAATTAGATCCAGATTATAGCTGGAATGAGTATATTCCTGGAGGCTCTCAAGGCACACCAGTAAGTGTGTACAAGGCCAGCCAGGTGGAGGCACCACCATTATACATTCATTACAAGTAAGGGACTGCAGCAAGGGGGTGGATAGGACTTTCCCCAACTAAACATCATCATCACTGGGGTGCTCAGGATCTCCTTTTGGGTTAAAACCATCAGGCGCCCAGGCACACCTGTGAGTGTGACCTGCTCCCGAGTAACCCGGGGAGGAAAAAGGGGGTTACACATAGAACACTAGAACTGGAAGGGACCTCGAGAGGTCACCGAGTCCAGTCCCTTGCCCTCATGGCAGGACCAAACACAGTCTAGACCAGGGCTACTCAACTTTGGAAGCTCTGGGGCCACAGCAATACTCTCAGCATGTGCTGAGGGCCACAACTTAAGTGTGGTTGCATATACATACAAATACATATGCAAATATATGCAAATAGATTCTTTCACACAGTCCCCCCGGCACCTCCTCCTTGGGGGCTAGAAATGCTGACACCCTGTACCCGTCTATTCCAGCCAGCCCATCCACTTGCGTCTTTCAGTGCTCACCCTGCCTGGGAGACGCCTCGCCATTGTGGAGTGTGTTCCCAGTGGAGGCCATGTTCAAAGGATCCCACCCGCATGCTGCGTGTTGAGTCCTGTGTAAACCCAAATGGCATTGCGGGCTGCAAACAAATGGGCCATGGGCTGCATGCGGCCCATTGGGCCACATGTTGATTTGCCTTGGTTTAGACCATCCCTGAGAGATGACTATTAAACCTACTCTTAAATATCTCCAGAGATGGAGATTCTACAACCTCCCTAGGCAATTTATTCCAGTGTTTAACCACCCTGACAGTTAGAAACTTTTTCCTAACGTCCAACCTAAACCTCCCTTGCTGCAGTTTAAACCCATTGCTTCTTGTCCTATCCTCAGAGGCCCAGGAGAACAATTTTTCTGCCTCCTCTTTGTCACACTCTTTTAGATACTTGAAAACTGCTATCATGTCCCTCTCAGTCTTCTCTTTTCTAAACTAAACAAGCTCAGTTCTTTCAGTCTTCCCTCATAGCTCATGTTCTCTAGACCTTTAATCATTTTTGTTGCTCTTCTCTGGACCTTCTCCAATTTCTCCACTTCTTTCTTGAAATTTGGTGCCAAGAACTGAACATAGTACTCTAACTGAGGCCTAATCAGCACAGAGTAGAGTGGAAGAATGACTTCTCGTGTCTTGCTCACAACACTCCTATTAATTCATCCCAGAATCATGTTTGCTTTTTTTTCCACAGCATCACACTTTTGAGTCATATTTAGCTCCTGGTCCACTATAACCCCTAGATCCCTTTCTGCAGTACTCCTTCCTAGACAGTCGCTTCCCATTCTGTATGTGTGAAACTGATTGTTCCTTCCTAAGTGGAGTACTTTGCATTTGTCCTTATTAAACTTCATCCTATTTACCTCAGACCATTTCTCCAGCTTGTCTGGATCATTTTGAATTATGACCCTGTCTTCCAAAGCAGTTGCAACCCCTCCCAGCTTGGTACCAGCTGCAAACTTAATTAGTGTACTCTATTCGCCAATTCCCCAACCACCAGACATTGATGTCTGTGAGGCGGCCTCAGCGGTCCACAATGGCCTGCAGGACTGTGGAGAAGTACCCCTTCCGGTTGATAGAATCCAATGCCTGGTGGTTGGGGACCCAGATGGGGATGTGGGTGCCGTCAATGATTCCCCCACTGTTGGGGAACCCTGTGGCAGCAAAGCCAGTGCCGATGGGGTCCACGTCACCCAGGGTGATGATCCTGCACAGCAGGATGGTGTTGATGGCCCTCACCACTTGTAAAAGGAGACAAACAAAGAATCACAGGGTTGCCAGAGCCCTCGGGAATTCTCCGAGCCCAACCCCCTTCCTCCACACCAAGACCAACCCCAGCAGAGCTTTGTGAAGCTGGGACTGGACAACCCCCTGGGGAGGGAGTCTCCCCCCCCCACTTCCTTAAGGAATCCAATTCCAGCCTCAGGCAGCAGCTACAGGAAGTGACTGCTGTCCTGATGTCCTGCCCAAAATGCTTCTGGGCGGGGGCTGTTAAATGCGGTTCAGCCACCAATCAGTGTAGATGTGCTATTTTGCTAGAGATCTCTGCTATTTCAATGGGCATTTGTAGTGTGGATGCACTATTTTGAAATAGCTATTCTGGGAGTAGTTATTCCAAAATAGTTTATTTTGAAATAAGTAGGTAATGTAGATGTACCCTTGATGATTACCTGTTCTGTTCACTCCCTCTGGGACGCCTGGCATTGGCCACTGTCAGAAGACAGGATAGTGGGCTAGATGGACCTTGGTCTGACCTAGTATGGTCATTTTTATGTTCTTATTTTCTTCTTATATTGTCAGAGTAATTTGACTCATCAATTGTGCAATTGATCCACAACCAAATCTTAATTCTTTTGGATTAGTTTCTACCACCCTTGTCCTGAACAGAACAATAAATCACTAAAAATTATTTTGATTTTAGTGGGCCTACTCACCCAGTAAAATACTAATCCTCATGAATACAAGTGATAAAAGCTGGCTCGTAAACAAATGAAAACCATATATTGTTTTATTTATGTTTTTAAAGGTATGAAACAGTTTGAAAACTAAAATTAGGAACTTGTTTATTGCTGTCAAACTGTCAGATACTGTGTGATTTAGGGTAGGAGTCAATCACAATGTGCAAAGTAGTTACGCAAAAGAGGGCAGATGTACTTTAATTACATAGTTTCTAAGTAAATTATGATCTGTGTAGGTGGGGACATTTGGAAACCTGTGGTTCACAAGCTACTGTTGAAGTATTTAAAGTATTGGATGCTATAGGTGCTTGACCCACATGGAGAACATTAAGAAGTGTAACTTTTAAAAATTCTAAAATGTTGTATTTTCAGCCTTATTTAAATTAGTTGTTATAAGTGATGAAACTCCTTGACAAGAACAGAGCCAGACTCTGTGACCCTAAGTCATGCTGAGTGGCATCTTATTGTTACTCCATGATTGGTTCGACTGCAATTAGGGGAATTATTTGAGGAAGAAGTAGATGGTGTTCAGTGTACTAGATTGTGCCTCTAACATGGTCACAAAGGGGTGTAGGATGGAGTAAAAATACAAATGAGCACTCTGATTGTCTTGTAATAGGGTATATCTACACTGTGCACTTATTTTGGAATAATCTCCAAAATAGCTTATTTCAAAATAGTACATCTATACTACAGAGAAGCCTTGAAATTAGTCCAAGGCAGGCTTCCCTAACGTGGATGTGCTGCCTGGAAGCACTAGGGAGTAATTACTTTGAATGGCCTTGGGGAGGCGCTATTTTGAAATAGTAGCAGTGGAGTATCCATACTACAGCTATTTCAAAATAGCAATTTTGGAACAGGCATTATTCCTCATGGAATGAGGTTTACAGAAGTCAGAATAAGCCGTCCATTATTTCAAACTTATTTTGAAACGGCAGAATTGCTGTGTGTACTCTTGCATTGTTATTTCAGAGTAATGGCTGTTATTCCGAAATAATGCTGCTGTGTAGACACTCCCTTAGATGTCTTCTGTAAATCCTAACACTATCTCTTCTCTAGTCCTATGTTTGCAGAAATCTTTGCAGATCAGCCATACAGAAGAGAGAGGTGCAAGAGCAGATTTTCCAAAGCAGATGATACACTAATGACACAAATTGTGGGCCAGTGAAGACTGTAGGATCATGTTTCTCATCCACTTTACATACTATAAGGCCAGGGGAGTAGATCATTTGTGTCTCAGAAGCCTCAATCTCTGTTACCTAATAGCTTCATTTCAAAACTATTAGCTAGGAGTGCACTCTAAAGAGCACACAACTCCTTTGAAGTTTAAAATAATGATCTTTTCATAACAATATGACCTTTACAACAGGCAGCACATCTGTGCTGCAAACATATTCGGCTAAAATATGGCACTACATTAATTTGCCTCCAGATATCACTAATATTATTTGGTTCCAAAGAACTCCAACCTATGTTTGCAAGTTTCATTTGAGCAGATGTTTGGGATGAAGACTGGAGAGAAAATATCAGAAATATGTGAAGACAGAAAGATAGGACAATCCACAATAAACAAGTGTCTTTGATCCTCAGAATGCTGAACAGTGCAGGAGAAGAATAACAAACTTCACAACAACATTTTCAAGTATAATTGCAAGGAAGACTAAAAATAAAATATTTTTTTTCTGGTTTGTCATTCCAGTACTATTGAGGAGACCTATGGCCTGAAGTTCTGAGGGGAAAGGAGC
This sequence comes from Pelochelys cantorii, assembly GCA_032595735.1. Lineage (NCBI taxonomy): Eukaryota > Metazoa > Chordata > Testudines > Trionychidae > Pelochelys > Pelochelys cantorii. The sequence goes on from CM064331.1 coordinate 36,166,965, forward strand.
TCTTTGCTCTTATCTAGTGGTGAACGGGGGGAGAATTGTTCCTTAATTTGCATAAGATATTTATCCAGCATTCCAGACAGACAGTGCACAAGAGGAAGTAACACCTTTCCCCCATCTATTGCTGAACTAAGGAAATATTACTATAGAATGAACTTAATCTGCATAAGCTTTCCTCCCAAAATTCTTCCAGTGAGACTTTGGGTGTCACCATAACTGTACACAAACTAAGAATTTATTGGGTAGTAGAAATGAAGCAAGCAACAGGAAAATGGTTCCTGTCTTGTTGCAAAGACTCTGTTCAATGGTTGTAGATACTAGTGAATCTCTTTCATTCAGTGTTTTGTGCTGTTGAAAGGACTCATCAATACAAAATTAAACAGAGAGGGCTTCTTGCTAAAATTGCAGAGGATGCTAGCTGAACTCTGGAGAGGCTTCTATTATCCTAATCACAAAATAAAGCTGAATTCTAAATTCCTAGAGCCTCAGGACAGCAGCAGACAGCACTTCCCGAAAAGCTGGAGGCAGGCTTGTCTGAGGGCACCTCAAGACTCTGGGGCTACACTAGCTGATGACAGCAAACAGTGAGCGGGTTTAATATACAGAGAAGATGGAAGTGATGAGATAAAGAGATATTGCCTTATTAGCTGTTCCCCATGAAGTAGGGAGACAACTTGACAAACTACTGTCTAATCACTGTGGGATAGAGTATTTTACTTATTCATTGACACAGTTTTTTGCTGTGTTTTCCCAAGATGATCCCATTGGTTCCTTTCTCCTTTATAACATCTTCCTTGTTTCACACACAGTCTCAGCTCTGGTGTGTGGGTGTTTTGCATATTAAGTGCCCCCCGTGAAAGTTTTTATTGATCCCCAACATTTTGGTTGGAAGCTCACACTAATGGTATTTATTAATTTGAACTCAGTCCTTGCTACTGCTAGCCACACTTGCAGAAGGGTTCCACTCCTGTTTATAGGCCTGAGCTTGCTGTCTTAGAAACGAACAGCAAAATTGCTACGAATTTAAATGGGAGTAGAATCATGCCTTATAATGTACTATTATTATTTGTTATTTTTATGGGTCAAAGTCATCCATGATATAATCTCACTGGCTTCAGAAGAGTACTGCAGGGGGGGTGCATTTGGCCTTGTATATAGCTGTCTGATATATTTACTGTTCTCTTATCTTTACTCACCATTGTAAATGTAAGTTACCATGTCATACATGGAGAGGGGACATATCTGAAACAATTTAGTTACCACTGAAGTTGACTTCAATAGGACCTTCTGTTAATGAGATTCTAACTGGCTACTAAATAGTTTAAACTTGTGCAGCATTTCCTCCAACTACTACTTAAGCCTCACTCTGGATTACTTAGAATAGAGGAGTGTGCGACTGTTGTAAAAACAGCAAGGTGCTCTTTAGGGGTGTACTTGCTCACACAGCAGCTCATAAAGCCTACTCTAACGTGTGGCTAGGGAATTTTAGGCAGTGAAGAATATAATTAGATTTTTTAAGAGGAATTGGCAGCCTATCTTGCTTTCTGAAGAAATTTGGCATGACAGTATATTGATTTATGGACTCTCTCACTTCCAGGGAGGCATATTTACCACTGAACGCTCAACATAATGTCAATCCTTCAGGCATTAGAGAAAGAATCCTGTGAAAAAAGGTTTTCATTTTGCAATAAAGTAGAATTGTTTTCAATAAAGCATGTCAGTGAACACCAAGCATTGAACCCTTACCCTTTTTGAAATGTGCCATTGAATGGGAAAAAACATTAAAATTAAAAAAACTATATATTTTAACCATGCTATAAACATATCTCTTACTGACAGAAAATTACAAATAATTTGAATAGATTAGAACGTATGTGCTAGATTTGCACCTACTGCGTTGAAAGCATTTTGGATGAAACATATTACCTTTAAATCATTGAAGCGACACTGATTTATACCATCTTAGTATCCGTTCCCCTGGTTTTTTTAGAAACAAACTTAATCAAGCTGAAACATAGCTAACCTAAATCAATTTGCAGTGGTGCACTTTCAAAAAGAACAAAATGGAATTTTATATAAACTAGGACGAATGACCCTGATTCATCTCAGTGTTACTCCAATGTTGAGCCACTCTAACTACACTGAAATAAAAAGGTTACACTGATGTAAAATGAGCACACCACATTGAATGAGACCTGTTGTATTAATTTAGATGGAATATATGTGCTAGACCTCTCCCCATCCATGCTGTAACAAACAAACAATTGGAAACCTTGTTTATTTTCTCTGAAGTGCAAATTATTTCATGATATGAGGCCTATGCATTTTATATATGAACAAATAGAAACTGACGTGTTAAAATCGTGGGGAATCTACATTTGATAGAGTTGGTTCCAAACAAATGGGCATTGTCTCCAGCTGAGCTCAGTGCAGTGACTTAAGGGATAATCACTCCTGTTTGTAGCCTATGGTTAGCACAATAAATAGGTACTGAGATAATGATTAATAACTGAACGAAGGCTAAGACATTTAATCAATCTCAAAAGCCATTTACTGCAGCTAGGAAACTATAGAGATTGTTTTGGTTACAACAAAGTACAATACACAGAACAAAGTTTGTGAGGCTTTGCCCATCTCTCATGCTTTCCATTAACATTACTTTGAAAAGAATGAGTCTGAGCACACAAAAGAACTGAGATGGGAAGAGAAAATTTCTGATTAATCATTCAACCGTGATTCTAGAACGTGAGTCACAGTGAGAGCTGGCCAATGAATTCCTGTTTTTCAGGGAAATCCAGAAATTCATTGTTCTGAAAAAGAATGAAAATTAGAACTCTCCTACGGAACACGAATTCTATAGTTTTAACTCTTCATTTTGACCAGAGCCCAGGCAGCCCACCTGGCAGTTGAGGAAATATGGCAGCTTCTCATGACCTCTGAGTTGTCAAGGGACTAAAAACCCAGGCGCTTAGGGAGCTCAGGTTCCAGGGTAGTCCGACTGGGAGGTTCCAGAGAAACCAGGAAACCTGGGAACCGGGAACCAATTTACAGGGGAAAATCACAATTTTCTCTTAGCCAAATTTCCCATCAGAAAATTGTTCCAGTGGAAAATTCCTGACCAGCTCACAGTATTGTCAACTCCTACTTTTTATCTTCACACATGTGATAGTTGATTCATTTTTTTGAAGGCCCAGCTCCTGGAGTCATGGAATTGTGTGAGAATCTCATCTTTAGTATTTTAGAAACCTAAGCGTCTAGCTTTTGTGGTTGCAAAAGCACCCCTTGAAAACATGAATGGGTGTACCCCAGAGGCACAACACCCAGAAGTCAACCCCAAGTAAAAAGACCCCAACAATTAATTACTTAAAATATTTCATGATTTTATGGGCCTGTTTATGAGTTCTGAATGCTTGGGTTTGGCAAAACTAGAACCATTTTAGGATGGAGTTTCAAGGCCAGATACTCAGCTGATGTAAATTGGCATTGACTTCACCAGAACTGCACTGCTTTACAGCATAGATTGGGCTGATTAAATCCATGGATATCCACCAAGAGGTTCAGATGTTGAATGTTTATTGTGGTTCAGTCATCACTAAAAAAATTAATGGTTACCAAATATGTAGCACAACTAATAATATCAACAAGGAGGAAGGAACACAATCCAAAACAGGGGAAGAACATTAAATAAGATAGATGTATTCATTTTGTTAGGCATTGTTGAAATTCTCCCCAGGGTATTTAAGGAATATAGCTGAAGCAATCTCAGAACCATTAGCAATGAGTACTGAGAAATCATGAAGAATGTGTAAGATCTCAGAGAAGTGGAGAAGGGCAAATACAGTCCTAGTCTTTAAAAAGAGGAACGCGGAGTACCCAAGAATTATAGACTGGTCAGCGTGTCTTAGATATTTGGAAAGATACTAAAACAGATGATTAAACAACGAATTTGTAAACACCTACAGGATAATTGGGTAATAGGGAATAGTTAGCACGGATTTATTAAGAATCAACAATGTAAAAATAACCTAGTTGGTCACTAGTGGATTGCGGGGAGTGCTAGATGCGCTATATCTTAATTTTTAGCAAGGCTTTTGACATAGTCCTGCATGATGTTTTCATATACAAAGATGGGAAAAATGATTTAGATGAATTTTCTATGGGGTGCACAACGGGTTGAAAGACTGTACTCAAAGAGTTATCAGTGGTTTGCTGTTAAACCAGGTGGGTATATCTAGTGGGAGCCTAAAGAGTTCCGTCCTGGGTTGTCAGGCAGTATTCAATATTTCCATTAATCATTTGGCTAATAGAGGGGAGCATAGTCAGAGTTGCAGCTTGACCTGTGACTCTAAGTGCCTCAATTGTCTTGTTAGTTTTGGGCTTCTGTCCCTGTGAAGTGCTGAGTGACCTCAAGCTCCTAATGAAGTCAATAAGAGTTGAGGTTATTCAGCACCTTGCATTTATGGCCATCCAAACATATTTGTATTAGACTGACCATATTAAAGTTTCTGTTAAGCCTATCAGTATACACAGTGGCTGCGTCTAGACTGGCATGAATTTGCGCAAATGCTTTTAATGGAAAAGTTTTCCGTTAAAAGTATTTGCGCAAGAGAGCGTCTAGATTGGCACGGACGCTTTTGCGCAAAAGCACTTTTTGCGCAAAAGCGTCCGTGGCCAATCTAGACGCGCTTTTGCGCAAGAAAGCCCTGATCGCCATTTTAGCCATGGGGGCTTTTTTGCGCAAAACAAAACTGAGCTGTCTACACTGGCCCTTTTGCACAAAAGGTTTTGCGCAAAAGGACTTTTGCCCGAACGGGAGCGTCAAAGTATTTGCGCAAGAAGCACTGATTTCTTACATTAGACGTCAGTGCTCTTGCGCAAATTCAAGCGGCCAGTGTAGACAGCTGGCAAGTTTTTGCGCAAAAGCGGCTGCTTTTGCGGAAAAACTGTCCAGTCTAGACACAGCCAGTGTGAACTAGGGGTTTATCAGATCTGCATTGTCTTCAGTGGGGTTAGGATTTCACCCAAAATACCATCAAATGCACAAAGAAAAACTGGAGGGGAGAAGACGGAAAGCATTTTTTCCTTCATCTTTTTTAGAGATAGCCATATTATGGGTTATTTGTAACAACAGCAGGTACATATTCAAATGGAAATGTGACATTTTTAACCATGTTCCTTTAAACAACAGGTTGAACCTCTTTAGTCTGGCATCTTCGGGACCTGACTGTTTCTGAACCAGACTACGGGACGTCAATATTGTCTAGCAGCATTACCAAAACTTCCAAGGCTTACTGGACTCTTAGAAGACATTTAGGAGTAAAGTAGAGCTAAATCACAGCACAGAACACTGAGAGTCAGGTCTGTTGGCTGTAAACAAACTTTATGGGACCCCTGGAAACTTGATCGTACCCAGGATAAGTAGACATCTGAATAACTAAAATCATGCCAAACCACAGATGTTACCACACCAGAGTGTGCCAGACTAGAGAGGTTCATTCTGTACAAACTTAGGGCATGTCTACACAGCAGGGCTAACGCTGATATAAGCTATGCAAATTGAGCTATATCAATTGTGTAGCTTAAGTCAAAATAGCTTATTTTGGCTTTTGGTACTGTCTACACTGCAGGAAGTCCGAGTTAGAGCACTCTTCCTCCAACTTCCCTTATTCCTTGTAAAATGAGGGTTACAGGAGTTGAAATAAGAAGTCCTCCAGCTCGCCATTATTTTGACATTATGTCAAAATAACTGCTTTCTGTGTAGTTGTGGACCATGTTATTTCAGTTATTCTGAAAGAACACTGCTGTGTAGACATAACCTTAGCATTCTGAAGCAAAAATAGTTTCCTGATAACACTCTGTCAGCAGGCACAACCTAATGTCAACATTTCCAATGACAACATTTTTTTTCAAAAGAAAACTTTTTAATAATTTGGTGGTGACCTGATCATATGTATACTAGCAAATGAGAGGCCCAGAAGTCATAGCCAATAGTTTTTTTACTCACAAAAAGTAGCCAGCAGGCAGAAAATTATTGTGGCACTCTGGCTTGTTAAAGTCAATTGTCAGAACTACACAAGAGTAGAGAGAATGCTCCTGGAAATACATAACTAATAGGGAAAGCACCAGAAGTGGAATCTGGAATTCTGGAACACAATGTCTGTACATGCTGTACTTCTACAGCAGAAGGCAATAAAGCAGAATTTCAAGCACTGTATGGTGGGCAGAGTTAGATGTAGGAGGTAAGGCTTCGATAGGCAAGGCCAGAGAGATTTCAGGGAAGTAGTCAACAGAGCGATAAAGGAGACCAACATAGCAGGGATCTCTGGAAAGTGGCCACTCCTGTTTTCTGCAGAGAGAAAATCAGTCTGAGAGAAAAAAGACTCTACTGTGAGACAGGATGGGATAATATACAGTTTTGATATGCAAGACATGAGTATCTCAGCCATGATACTAATAATGTTCTGAGCTCAGTAACAAACTTCAGTTTTCTAGCTTTATGGCTATTACTAGATGACAAGATAGATATCAGGAAAGTTATTTTAGCTTTACAAGGGACAATGAAGATTATGGAAAGGGAATAAAGCATTAATTGACACATGACAATTACAAATCTTTTGAAATAGGTTATATTTAAGATTTCTCCCAACAAAAAGGGTAATTACATAATTACCAATTACCACTCCAATTTAACCATGGTGTCTCCCGTCTGTGTCAAGTCTTTTCTTTCCTCCAAGGAAATCGTTCACTCCTGGATTTTGGAGATGAAGTCCTCACCTGACTGAGGTCAATGATAAAATTCCCATTGACTTCATAGTTTCCTGATCAGCATCAAGATGTTTAATTACATAAAATCATACATTAGGTTGAGCACCATATACATTAATACCATTGCAAGCTACCAGAAAGGTATGCATCTCTTACATGAGCATATTTGGTTTGTGACATTATTTAATTTCCTAGGACCCAACACTGAGTTCAAACACACAAATGTTGATCCCTACACCTGTTTGGAGCCCTGTTTACTTCAGTAGCATTTACTTCAAAGCACAGGTGTGGGGATCTGATAGCAGAATTAGGAATCTAGTCCCTGTACATCCTGATTTCTGGTGTGATAATTGGCATCACCAGCAACAGTTACTGAGGGGCAGAGACTTCTAGGAAATATTCTGAAGTCCTCCAAATTTTAGGGCTGCTGCTGGAAAGAAATATTTTCTGAAATCAACAGTATTACAAAATTGAAGGAACTGATTAAGTAAAAAAAATCAATCTGTTAATATTACTTAATTTTTGAAAAAGAAATTGAAGACAGATGTGCAATTTGCTAGATGATCTCATGATTTATAACTATTCCTCCCATAGAACCCTTTTTAAATGTCATAAATAAAATTACATCCTTTTCAGCAGGATTATTAAGTATATTTATGTCTATTGCAAAAGGTCAGAGCTCTTTAACATTCACTGTGTGGTAAATTTATGGATTATGTAAAAATGACTATTGCATATAAATCCTTCTTTAAACACCTAAGAATGTTTTCCTAAAAATAGTCATAATTCTCACAAAGACATCTTATGTCTTAAGCATGTTACTCTTTCAATTTCTCAACGTAGACTTCTTTCTTTATCTACAGTATTAAACATGAACATTATGGACTAAATCAATCCCATGCAACATTAATCCTGGCATTTCCCAATTTTTGACTCTGCAACTCGAACAATGTTAGGCTTTGGTGGGTAATTTCCTCCATATTTAAAAACCAAATGGAAAAAACAAAAATTCCATCCCATGCCATCTTACCTACATCCATCAAAGGACAATCAGCAGTTTGGAGACTTTAGATGCACCACACTTGAGCTAACAGTGGAACTGATACAATCTTCTACATGGACCAGCTTTAGAAGGGAGTAAGACACTGTGCTCATAAGTTCCACAGGTATTTATGACAGCAGAGGAATCTTGGGATTGATTCTAGGTTCTGGAAGGGTTTGTAATCTACCAGGACAAAGACTCCCATTCTCCCACCTTCTATTCCTGTCCTTTCCAAAGTATCTTGGACGCAGTCCTATACTATGCCGTACGGTCCTATACAGTGTTATTGTAGCCATGTCAGTCCTAGGATATTAGAGAGATGAGGTTAGCGAGGATGAGGTTTTGGGGTTCATCAACAAAATTAAGCCAATAAAATATAGTACCTCATCCGTCTTTTCTCTCTGTCCCAGTCCTGTGTCTTTCACACTGCTAGTTCTATATTTCTCACCTAGTCATCATGGAAGTAGACTGGCATATAGCTATTGTAATAGACTGTGCAAATCCAATATTGGACACATAAGCCATGAAAGAAATTGCAGATCCAGGCACAACTCATAGATTGTCACTGCCGCTGCTTACCACCATCTCTTGAGATGAATGCGCCATATACAGTCATCCCCAGTCTCCATTCCTGAGGTTTTTCATCACAGTCCCAGTCTTCTTCCCAGCCTATACAATTTAAATGAGTGAGATGAGACCAAAGGACAATTTTAAGAGAATGGAGGATTTTAAGGACCTGCATGGATTTTTACTGTTCTTCCCCGGCAGACACTTCTATTTCTGATGTCAGTCAGGAAGAACTGCTTAATCCAGTCATTTTACAGCCACATCTCCATCCGTAATAGAGGAGGAAGAAGTCAATTAGTGCCATAAAAAGCTCTCCCTGGCTGACCTCAATATCAGACACAGCAGTTAGGGAAGAGCTATTCAGCAAATAGTGGATCACAGGCTCTTTAATGTTCTTTCACAGTTAACTGTCATTTGGGCAGCCAGGAAACAACTTTCTCTTGAATCATAATACCTTGTACTCTGGAAGTGAAGAACACATAGGAGAGGAAATAGCAATCATGAAAATCTGTGAGATTCAATGTGGCTACTCTCGAAATATATGGCTGTAATTGATAGCAGGATGTGGTTCTGTAGCTCCATATATTTGGAAAGTATTCATGTTATTAAAAGGATTTTTGTTTAGCAGCAGTATGAATTTAGCTTGCAAAAGGACTGCAAGGTTGGTAACCTCATTCTTTAAGGGTTATGCTATTTTATGATAGTGAAAACTAAAAACAAAATGTAAAAGAAACTACAAAGAAGTGGAGTATTTTGGGCAGGAGGGAGATGAAATATTTTGGCCAAAACTTTTTTTTGGCAAAAATGCAGATTCACCAACTCTGGAATGTTTTATGAATTCCTGTATATTTTGTCAAATTGTTTGTTTCAGGAAAAAAAAATCAGAAGTTCAAAATGTTAATTTTTCTAGGTTGAACATACTTTTTATTTCAAAAATTTCCATGGTCAAAAACTAAGCTCCAGCGCTCAGATGATATATATAGTGTTCTAGGTCCAGGCTTCTAGTATCCTGGATTTAGGAATGGAAAAAGAGTTTATTCACTTGAGATGCTTTGGTGAAATTATCACACTTTGTGACCATTTAATATCTACCATATAAGAATCCTTTCTTGATAGCAAGGGTTATTTGGTTTGGTCTGAAAATGAACAAAATGTAAACATTCTTGCTGAAGTTAGGTGTTCTTTGAGGAGTTCTCATGTACTAAACCACCAAATAATGAATGGCAATTACCAGACTGTAATGATGCATCTACCTGTAATTAGAAAGAATTCAAAGCACGCTTTGCTCTCTGAGAGTGTGTCTACGCAGCACCGTAACTCAAAATAAGATACGTAATTTGAGCTACACAAATTGTGTCTCTTATTTCGATGCTATTTTGAAATAGCTTATTTCATCATTTGACACTGTCTACACAGCGCCAAATTTCAAAATAAAGCGTTATTCCAAAATGTCTCTTACTCCTTGTAGAATGAGGTTTACAGGGAGGTCGGAATAACAAGCCTGAAATAACAGGTTTGCTGTGAAGACATGGGATAGCTATTTTGGGATACTCTGGTAAAAAATTATTTCACAAGGAGGGTCGTGAAGCACTAGAACGGGTCACTTATGGAGGTAGCAGAATCTCCATCCCTAGAGGTTTTTAAGTCCTGGCTTTACAAATTTAGTTGGGATTGGTCCTGCTATTAGCAGGGGGTTGGACTCATTGACCTCCTGAGATCTCTTTCTACCCTATGAATCTATGATTCTATAATTCTAAGGTCCCACACTCATGACATAGCCCCTTATGGGGTAGTGTCTCCAAATCACAATCTTTCATAAACATATTTCTACAAGTCTACAGTGAACATTGCAATTAAACAACATTGTAGCCTGAGCCCTGTGAGCCTAAATGAGCTGACATGGGCCAGGTATGGGTGTAGACAGGTCTCCCAATAGTGAGGTGGGCAAAGTGAGCAGCTGTCCAGAGCCTGGTGATTTAAAAGGGCCTAGGGCTCCCAACCACTGCAGCAGCAGCAGGCAGAACCCTGAAATCACCACGTGATGTGCTTCCAGTGGTGCTAAAGGGCTGGCTGGAGGAAGTTAGCCCCAGTCCTGCCCTTATCGCCTGAGGCCCTGCCCTCTCCCATCTTGCATAGGGGCCCAGCAAGTCTGTTGGCTAGCCTGAGTGTAGACATATCCTGAAGGTCTCCAATGATGAAATTAAGAACCTGATAAATGGTAAACTGGATGATGGAGATCAACAGCCTTCCTTTGCAAAAGTATTTACAAATGTTTTCTATGTTCTGTGTTTTTAGTCTGATTTGGTGCAGTTGTATGCATAACTTGAAAAAAATCTAGTTTTGTTTTCTTTCTGTTCTTCATGGAATGAGCACAAACTTTGTTCATTTTTTTAAAATCAATATAATATAAAAACAAATTGTTTCTATGTCTCACTTTATACTGTTAGAGCTCACACAGTATTATTGCAATAAATGCAGAAATGTAAGCATTGTTTAAATCAAAAGTAAACATTATAAGTTGGTTATAGAGAGCAAACTCAGCAAAGAAAAGTCACATTACAGCACAAGACAAACACATGGAGGTATTTTGTCATCTGGCCATTCTCTGCAATTTGTTCAAAATTAGATTTAGAGTTGTTGGTTAATTGATGGATAATACAGTTTTGTGTGTGCTTTGAAATAATGTGCATTCAGCTTTTCTTTAAATCAGGAGTCTATCAATAACTTTAGAGACAGTAGGATGCCTGATTCCTATTACAAATCCTATAACCTTCTATTGAATATTTTTCATGATTCTTAATATTGTGTGCTGAATCTTCGATTTTGTTGTTCTAAGTAAAACCATTTCCTGCACTAGTAGCCAAATGAATGATTAGGAGGATGTGGGTTGGTTTGTTCCTATGTGTTCATAGCTATGGTAAAGCAATACATGTACACACATATTACACACTCCTATTTAACATTTGGGGCTGATCATGGAGTTACCACAGTTCTGACTACGGATCAGCTCACAGTTGCAATGCTTTAGGGTCAGACCAAGCTCCAACTTATGACTGCACATCAGAAGTTGATCACTGATTCTCTTGCTTCACAGGAGAAGGGTCATGATCCTTGTACTTGGCACAGCTCACTTCTCCCTCTGTTCTAGTTCAGGTGTCCTGGCAGATGGTGTGGGCGACAAAATCAATGCTTCATCTATTCCTTCCCTACTTACTTGAGTTGTTGTATGTGAACTTGGCCAAACACAGCGGTGGAAGCCAATCATCCTGATGGAAATTCAGGGAACATCAGAGATATTTCTCCCAGGTATAATTGTTTTTTTTCTGTTTGGCCATCTATCTGTAGATAATAGGCTGTTGAGTTGAGAGGCTTGGTACTGAGAAGGCAGAAAAATTGCTGCCAGAACCAAGAAACAAATTGTGCAATTTGATCTGAAATGACACATGTAGACATACTGTGGTACTGAAAGATGTGCTTCAGGAAGATTTGTGCAGTTTCGTGGGCAGATGGAATATTGTGACAGAAAATAAACTGAACATCTTAGTAGGGAGGTTCACTGTGGTCATGATACCTGAGTTCCTTTTGGAGTGTGGAAACTTTACAATAGAATCTATTTAGAGAGTGGACCAAGGACACACAAGTGTGGGAAAGGGCTGAAGGAGGCCCACAGGCTTGACTCATATATTTTTTTGGTATGGGTGCAGAGGTAACATGATCTAACATAGGTTTTTTTACATCAGTTCATGGGGTAGACCATCAGAAGTACCTAGTGGTCAGGTTCCAGGTTGTAAATGGTCCACAATGTTCCACCAAGGGTGAGTTGACACAGTCATAACAACTGAAGCCAGGAGTTGTACTCAGGAATATAAAAATGACCCCCATGATAAAGGAGGTCTTGTTGTAGATGAAAACTTGAACACAGTGCTGTTTCTTAGAGTTTAGCACATTGGGGCTACAAATGGGTCACTTGGATGCAAGGAACAGATGGTGATCATCAGATGATGGGTAGTAGTCCTGCAGACCATGTTGGGAAGACGTAAGTACAGTGGTGAGAATTTCCTGCTTCACTTCATGGTATTTTTTCTTTCAGGATAGAGCATCTGCCTTCCCATTCTTAGTCCCTGGATAATATGTAACCATAAAATCAAATTGGGGAAGGAAAAAGATCCAGTAAATTTGATATTGGCAGTTCTGTTTGTAGATGTTCCAAATTCTTCTGACTAGTCCAGATTTGGACAGATACGGCCCCACTCAAGATGGTACTGAAATTGCTCAAAGACAGCTTTGATAGCCAGGAGTTTCTTGTCCCATACATCATGATTTTTGTTTGTGGGAGTCAGTTTCCAAGAGAAAATGGTACAGGGATGAAGCAACAAGTGAAGGCCAGTAAATGGCAAGAGCACCTGTTGCAAAGTCTGAGGCATTGGTTTCAACTATGACTGTCTTTTAGGAATCCAGATGAGTTAAATGTGGGCAAAAATTAAATGCCTTTTTCAAGTAGTGGAAAACCATATGTGTGTCAGTAGGCCTGATGAATTTTGTTCCTTTCTTTTTTGAGGAAGGACGTTATAGAGCTACCACACTAGAGTATCCTGGGATGAATTGCTGGTAAACATTTGTGAATTTATGGAACTGCTGCACCTGCCTATATTGGAGGGTGCCTACCACTCAGTAATAGCTGTAACTTTGTAGGGGTCCATGATGAGCCCTGATGGTACAATGATGTAGCCCGGAATCCTTGTAAAATTTACACAAAACCTGAGAAATACAAAGTTGATTTTGGTGAAACCAGTCAAGGATGATATGCACATGGCAGCTGTGATGTTTTTCATTCTCAGAAAAACAAATAAAATGATCTAAATAGGTGAGCACAAATAGGTTGAGGATGTCTCTGAAGATGTCGTTCATAAATACTGGAGGATAGTGGGAGCATTGCATAAATCAAATGCCATGACTAAGCATTTGAAATGGCCATATCTGGTTTCAAATGCTGTCTTCTATTCACCCCCCTTCTGGATTCTGACTAGGTTGCAAGCCTCTTGCATGTCTAGCTTTGTGAGCTGTACAGAGTTTTTCTAGGAGTTAATGTACAAGAGGAAGGAGATGTTGACCATGGATGGTGATCTTTTGAAGGGTTTGATAATTGACACAAGGTCAGATGGAGCATCCATCATAGTCATGAAGAAGATAGATACTAGTTATGAAGAAGGATAGATGAACCCCTTGCACAGAGATTCCTCAAAAGTAATCCCAGAGGGCCTTCAGCTTGGGATCAGATAGGACATAAATGAATGCAAAAGAGACCTCTGTTCACAATTGAAGGTTGATCAGGTAATTGTATGCAGGAACTTCAGGCCTTGCTGACCAATCTCACAGCTTTGGATTTGTCAGGCTCTGGAGTGCACCAGAGAGTGTAACTGATTATTGACTCACATTGGGAAATCATGTTCATCAGCACAATGTGGAACTGAAGAGTATAGATTATGACCACCAGCTGATTCAGGGATCACGAGTTCTAAGTCATTGGACACCAAAGATACCATGAAGTGCAAGATCTCTTGGTGACTGCTAATGGTGTGGGCTGCATGTCGGTGGGGTACCCTGCTGTAATGTGCCCAGACATCCTGCAATAGAGTTACAATCTCAGTGCCCTAAAATGATTCTTTTCATTGGCAGAGAGATGGGGCTGGACTATGTTGACATGTAACAGTTTGAAGTCTGGCAGAACAACCAGGACCATGGGAGATGGAGGAGCCTTGCCCAGCTGGTGTCAGAAGGTATGCTGTATCACACAAGATCAATTAAATCTCTGAGACTAGTTGGAGTTCATATTTTAAAGAATTGTTGAATCCCTGGCTATAGTAATGTTGCTGTATGGTCTCCTTCAATGGGTTTCTGCAATCAGCCATCAAAATTCTGCTTCATATTTGGTGACAGATATGACATGGATATGGAAAGCAGCTTCTTGATTAGGGTAATTGAAAATACACACTATTGCCTTACAAACTCCCAATCTGTTCAAGAAGCCTGGACACTGCTACAAATAGGGATAGCTAGTTGAAGACTTCTCCAATGAGAAAGTTAAGTATTCAGTACTGATCTATGGGATACAATTGTGGTTGCAACATGAACTGGAGATGATATTGGTTGAGGAACTATTAAACGTGGCACAATACCCATTGAATGTATTGAATAGGAGCAGCGTGGGCTCATGGACAGTAGATGAAAGAGCGTGTCTGGGGGGAAGGTAGAAATTGTTTCTTGGGCTTGTACTGGGGCCTAGAGTGTTGCATTCTGGTCATGTAATACCAGGACCTCACTATAGTTCCAGATGTTTTTGCACAAAAACTCTGTAGTGTAGACGTAGCCCAAGGGAGAACTGAAATTTATTAAATTTCAGTAAGGTCTCTCTCAAGCCCCATTCAAAGCAGTGGAGTATTGAAAGCATCAGTAAGGGTATCATTTGGCCTGCAGAATCCACACTCTGCTCTAGCCACATTTTCACCATACTCCTGTTCCTCCTCAATGCATCACTAACAGTTTGGCCAACTATATTTGTATCTTGTTTCCTGAAATGCCATGGAGGCTGGAGGAACATGTCAGGGAGAGAGAGAAATAGACCATGATGATTGTTGTTGAAGGAAGGGATGAAAGGAATTGTATTGGGAGGTATAAAAGAGTGATAAAAGTGCAGAAATGGCTCTGCTTTCTAAGGTTCTGATTCAGCAAACTGCTTAGTATATGTTTAAAATTAAGCATTTGATTGACCACTTCTATATCCTGCTGAAGTCTTATTGACATCAATGGGACTTAAACACATGCTTAAAGCGAAATGCTCTGCCAAATTGTAATATTGCCAGTCACCAATGTTAAAAAATTGCTAGTGAGGCCACAAAAATTATGAGATCGACCCCAAATCACACATTTCAGGGTTGTTTTATTTGCCTTCTGATTTTTGAGCCTTTAGGATTTTCTATAGTCACATTTTCAAGCTTTTCTCCAGAAAACCATGAGTCAGTAACATTTAACCAGGACCCAGGATCAAAGGGTTGCAATCATCCCTGAGTGCAGCAACTATTTTGATTTCACAGCAAGGTATGGGGAGGGGAAAAAAGAGGCAGTCAGCCTTTGTGAGCCTTGCTCTGACAGTTCCACCACAGAGTGTATTTAGTTTCTGCATCGGGACAAAATTTAGTGAAATCATATTTGGGAAGGCTAGAGATTCTGTGCTTGACCATCTGCACGGATTATCTAGATTGTTTTTTAAGAAGTACAGATTTTTACTTTTATTTTTCTTAATCCTTGTTAAAGCCTAAAAAACAACTCCATCATTGCTTTTCCTTTTCTCTGCAGAACTTGTTCTAGCATTTAATTGAACCACAGATTTTTTTTAACCTTCAGGCATCTCCTTTCTACATTTTGTAAACTGCTATTAATCCAGTTACCTTTCCTTATTTCCTGCAGTATAATTGCCAGAGAGCAGTCTTATATTTCTCTTATTTGTTCATTTCGGAATCATCTGATGAGCCCTGAGACAAAGAAATTGAGAGAACCTCCCTCCCTGGATATAGTGATTCCAAGAAAGAAACAAAATTTTCCAAAGTATGGCAGCCAAAAATCCCTCATAATATGAGTCAGCAACTCTTTGCTACTATATCTTTGTGTGAATATGCTACTTCTTCCTAGCACATTTAAATCTGTAAAGGGAGAATGATACAAAAATGGTGGGGGAGGTGTATTAGTAAGAGGGAATATTATCTAACATAAATATACGCTTCTCTCCCTGCTGCTCCATCTCCCACTTCCTATAGAAATTGCTCAATGAGAAATGCTTAAAGTGCCTTGGTGCTAAGGCTGCTTACCTATTATTCACTGTAAGCAATTTCTGTTGAGGCCCTGCTTGGAGAAGATCTACAGGCGTACTAGGGTCTGGTAGCTTCCTCTGTGTTATTGGTAGCGCATAAAGATTTTAAAATGCAGGGCGTGAGGCACTTAGATGGTTCAAAGGATTGATAATGGAATTTGAAGACTTTCTATATCAACAGGTCAAATGTGTTACATCATATAA
Source organism: Pelochelys cantorii (assembly GCA_032595735.1). Classification (NCBI taxonomy): domain Eukaryota; kingdom Metazoa; phylum Chordata; order Testudines; family Trionychidae; genus Pelochelys; species Pelochelys cantorii. Next base: position 36,183,404 of record CM064331.1, read on the forward strand.
TCTCAAATCCCCATCTGCAAAGTGGGTATTATAAACTTTCCCTACCTTATATTGTTGTTACGGGGATACATTATTTAACATGTAAAAGGGGGCTAGATACTGTTGTGACTGAGATTCTGTAAGTGCCTGGATAGATTAACCAAATAAAGGGCCCAAAATAGAGTTATACATCTTCTACCAAATCAGAAATAGATAGTAAGGTTCTTCATGCCATTATTTGGTGTCTGCCTTACAGAGGAATTCTTCTATTAGATAACCCCAATTCACCTCACTTGCTGCAGAGGATGTCATTATTCTCCTAGAAGAATGCAGCAAGGTATGTCCATCTTTTATCAGTGCTGATATTGTCAGCTGCTACACATTCCATTATAGAGCTTGAGAGACACAGTATCCATGCTGGTAAGGAAGCCACACTCCTTAAAGTCAGTTGGCCTATTTGCTCTCACAAGTACAGATTTTTCTCCTATGATTATTACAAAAGTAGAGCTGGATCACATAGTTTTTAACGTTTTCAGATGTGACTTTCAGAATGAGGGAAAATAGCTTTTTAGAGCAATAATTAAGTTAAATATGCCAAGGTGTTTACAATTGATTTCTAATACATCAGCATAATTGTGTGATATTAAGTGCATCGACATCAAGTCCATTTTTGTCTACAAATCAGGCAGCACAAGCCATTTAATTTTTTTTGTTTGTCTCATTTGTTTCCTTGCACTACCCTGTCTGCTTATGTCTGGTCTCTTGAATCATACTTAGATTGTGAGCTCTTTGGATCAGGGACTGTCTTTTTGTACAGCAACTAGCAAGGGGGGGAGGAGAGGAAATCTTGGTCCAGGAATGGGACTCTTGGACACTATAGAAATACAAGTAATAAATAATAATATTAATGTGTAACCAGGGTCTGAATAAATGCTTCCATTACACCAGCTGGAATGGGAAAGGAATCCTGGGTGTGGTTATGCTCCCTCAGTTTTTTTAGCTCTGTAAGGTATTCAACTGTTGTTATGTAAATACAATTCATGCTGGAATGGGAAAGAAATGCTGGGTGTGGTTATGTAAATGCAGTTCAGTCAGTTGTTATAGGCCTGATAGATATTCAATTGTTAGAATGGTATTTTGCCTAATGTAACTAATTTGGCTGTTGTGGGGTCACAGACCAGGTTAACTCTAAAAGTAGGAATTGTAAAATATGACCACCAATGCTTGCAGTCATTGGGAATGACAGTGTTTAACACAGAAAAGCAGACTGTGTTTAACTCAGTTCAAAGGAGAGACACTGTCATTGTAAAGAATCTCAGATGGACAAGGCTCCCTCTTCCAGTCACTGTGAAGTCAATTGGGGGAGAGGGGGGAAGGGCAGAGCTCTGAAACAGCAGTCTACATGCCCTCCAGGAGTGAACTGTAAGACTGGTTCAACCTGTTTCCACCTCCCCTGCCCCATTCTAATGATAGAACTAAAACAGACTCCATAAGAGGTCTCTCTATCATTTTAAAATTATTCCAATGGATGCTGGAACTTTTTGGCTGGAGTGTGCTGCAGGCCAAGAGCTGAAATCATGGTGAGCTGAAGTCACTAGGTGTGGCACAGAGCCAAATCCATCACAAGGCCAGTGGCAGCAGTTGGCAGGCGGCCAGTAGGGCAATAGGCAGGAGTGAGCAGGCGGCCAGTGGGAGCTGTGGCAGGTGGCTAGCAGGGTGGCTGTCAGGCAAGCGGCCAGCAGGAGTGGCTGGCAGGCCGCTGGTGGGAGCAGCTGGCAGGCAGACAGTGGGGTAGCTGGCAGGAACAGAGGTGAGTGGCTAGTAGGTGGCTGGTGGGAGCGGCCGGCAGGCAGCCAGCAGGGCAACTGGCAAGAACAGAGGTGAATGGCTAGCAGGTGATTGGTGGGAGCAGTCGGTAGGAGTGGCCAGCAGGTGGCCAGCAAAGCGGCTCCAGAAAGCAGTGAGCAGGTGGATGGTGAGTGACCAGCAGAGTGGGTAAGATGCTTCCTTACCCTCCCCTCCCCTCGCGATCGGAGGTGAACTCTGCAGATTACCTCTGAACTCTGATCTGCTCTGATAGAGGGCAGCAACTGTGAGTGGGGTGCAGAGAAGGGTTGGACATATGAATGGGACACTTACATAGCTGGACTTGTGAGCCTCAGAGGCAAAGGACTTTGCCCAACCTACTTGAGCTGGGACATTTACTCGTGGTTTGGTTATGAAATCTGTTTGTGGTATTTTCCCAAATTAGTGCCATGTTACTTATCTCCCTCTTTCATTAAAAATTTCATTTCTATGCTCAGACTCTGTGCTTGTGAGTGATGAAGAATTGCTTCCCAGAGGCACCCAGGGGTTACTGGGTGGGGGTTCGAATCAGTTCTTTGTTGGATAGATGAAAAGGAACCCCTTGAACCTGGACCTGTCTGCTGCTGGTGCTACCTGGCAGAAGGGTTACAAATGTATTATTATGTTTTTAGATTTCATTTGTACACAGAAAATACATCTTCAGAAAAAAAGCAAAGTACAAAGAAACAGGAGAAAATGGGGAAAATAGAGATAATAGTTGCAGAGCAATTAACTTAAGCTTTTCTAATTAATATTTTTACTTGTGCCCTTTTTATTAATTTAATTTATTTCAGACTTTGAATAATCATTGTGATCCTGTGCCCCCATATTTTTATGGAAATGTGTTTGAATATGAATATGCAAACTCAAATATGCTTTATGCAAAACAGAGTATGTAATTTATCAGTCAAGAGTTTGTAATCTGTTGAATGTGTATATTCTATTGTGTGAATGTATCTTTCTTGTATGTGACGTTAGAAATATGAAGTATAACCTGTTTATTAATCTAGGTCTTCTAATGAAAGCCATTAGAAGTTTTAAGGAATTGAATGGCCCGATGCTCAAGATAATGATCTGTAAATAGTTTTCTTTTTCTTGTAAACCTAAACTATGGTTGGTCCTACACAGACATATGACTATGGTACCTGATGCTGGAATCCATCTTGAATTTGATATTTTCCCACAGGGTTGGGAAGAATTGAACAAAGACTTCTAGTTAAGGAATGGGAAGTGAACAATGATTGTCTTCATCTGGCCTCATAGAATGTTCCCTGCCAAAAGAGGACATCCCACCAAAAGAGGGCATATGAAAAGACTTGGAAATATAATTGCAAAGAGGGGGAATGATGCTATCAGACTGAGATGAGAAAAAAGATCAGCTCTGATTTGAGAAGAACTGTACCTGGAATAAGAACTAGGGTGAGCAATTATTATTTGTAAAAGCTTTTCTTAGTGTATTCTGCTTAGCTAGTGTGTTTTGTTTTATTTTAGCTCTGTAACTTACTGTGATCTGTCTACAATCACTTGCAACCACTTACATACTAATTTTTATACTTAAAAAAATCTCCTTTGTTTATTATTAAAACCAGTGTAAATAATTGTTACCTCGGGGGACAATAGCTGTGTATGTCTTTCACTGATAATGGAAGCGAACATCTTATGAGCTCACACTCTGCATAAACTTTATGCATTGTGAGATAGGTTTCTTTAGGGTTTCGTTCCCATTGGGGCTGTGCATCTGGGTGCTGTCAAGTACCCATGACAGAGCCTTCCCAGAGCTGAGCTGTTCTCAGGGGCTGTTCTACTCTGCTGTGGACTGTTATTCCAACTCTATGCCATTGCTGGGGGAGACGAGAGCTCCTGGCTCAGCAGACCAAGGTGATGGAGCACCCCAGAGGGCAGGTAGGTGGGCTTAGAGCTATGATCAGTCTCAAGGCCTCTGTAATCCAACCTGTCACAATCACAACAAATAAAAAGTTGAAACTGCATCTCATATACATTAGGGATGTCAGGAGTTCTTGAAAGCTGTTTTAAAGTTTCTTATATATGAGGCAGGAATGTAAATAATATGTATGAGCTGAGAATAGCTCTAAGATTTCTGTGCCTTTAGACGGGCTTGTTATAACAGACTAAATGGGTCATTCTTAAGTCTCTACCATTATTGTATATTTAGCATTTTTAAATATTTTCCCTTGATGATGAAGCAGTTTTGTGAGACAGTGCTGTACAAATCTAAGGCACAGAAAATCTTTAAAATCATCAGTGCTTGAAAGTAAAGAAAGCAAGAAGGCTTTAAATTACCTCTCAGACAAATTGTACTTCCTGCTGAGCTGACCTATTCTATGACACAATTTAAGTGGATATTTTCCCTATTTATGATCTTATTTCTTCTATTATATGTGAAATCTCTATTCTATAATTTTAGACAGCTCCTGCACATATCATCATTGGGACCTTGTACACTTTACTTAAGTAACACACTATATTAATGCACAGGTTTTTATGATCTGAAGTTTAGACATAATCCTTCATGTTAAATTAAATGAATTGGACTGATCTGATCTGAAGTCCCATCTGACATTGTTGCTCACATTTTGGTCTCGGCTAAAGAATGGCCCATGTCTGACTAAGTCCAAATGACTCTTTGACTATTTTATTTATACATATGCCAGGAATATATGGCCATAATGAAGTAGTGAATTTAATGGCAATTTTATTTAAATGTAGGTGTCATAAATATAGCTGTTATATAAAACTAGTAACTACAAATGTGTCAAGCCAACTAAGGGGGAACAAATTGGTTGACTATAGTGATTTGATCTTTTGACTCTGTGGGCAAACTGAAAAATTGGAAAAAACCATTATAATTGTTTCCAATTGACCCAAAATTAAAAATATATTCAAAATTTTTGGTAAAATAAAAATTTTAAAAAATTAATTCAAGTTGAAATGTCTTGGTAAAAGCAAAATGTTTCTTTTCATTTAGAAGAGCTTAATAACTTGATTTTCTGTTTAAATAAAATGGATTCTAATTTGAAATGGTCCTTTCAAATAAAAAATCAAAACATATTTACTTTTTCAGAGTCCTCCCTGACTGAAACAATTCTGCAAAGTAGACACAAATTTATGAAATATTTTTATTTACCAAAATGTGTACTTTTTCATGGAAAATAAAGTTTCAGCTGAAAAATGCTACACAGCTTGACTTGGTGGGAGTATTTTATAACATTTCCAAGGAAAAATATGAGTATGCCTACCTGAGGAATATCCATAAAAAAGAGAATGGAATGGGGAAAAATGCAGTGAATGCATTTGTGATAAATACTCCTGATTCCCAGGTCAGAGACATCCTGCTTTCTACAGCTAAGCCACAAAAGCAGTAACAGAAAAGTGAGTTGTTCTAACATAATGTATTATTCACTTAAGGCAGGGGTGCTCAAACTTTGTGATACTGCGACCCCCCCTCTAAGTTGCTTGCGACTCCCCGGAGGGTCAGGATCCACAGTTTGAGAAACGCGAACTTAAGGGCTTTATTAACAAATACTGTACAATAATAAAAAAACCATGTTGTGGGGAATTCTTGTATGTGGCTCACCTCTTTGCAGTATACTATTCATGATAGTCTAAGGCTGTGTCTACATTGGCAAGATTTTGCGCAAAAGCAACTGCCTACACTGGCCGCGAGTATTTGCGCAAGAACACTGACGTTGTAATGTACAAAATCAGTGCTTCTTGCATAAATACTCTGACGCGCCCGCTCAGGGATAAGCCCTCTTGTGCAAGAGGCCAGTTTAGACAGCAAAGTTAATTTCTTACGCAAGAAAGCCTGATGGCTAAAATGGCCGTCGGAGCTTTCTTGTGCAAGAGAGCGTCTAGACTGGCACAGATGCTTTTGCGCAAAAGCACATCTTTTGCGCAAAGGCACATGCCAGTGTAGATGCTCTCTTGCGCAAATACTTTTAACGGAAAAACTTTTCCGTTAAAAGTATTTGCGCAAAATCATGCCAGTCTAGATGCAGCCTAAGAGAAAAATAGATAAAGGAACAGAATCTATCCATTTTAGCATAAGCTTCAAAACCTGTCTGAATGTAAAGGACACCTCAGGCTCCTGCTCTAAGATTTTCTCAAATTAAAATGTTAAACAGATACTAATGGGTCCCAAAGGTATCTTAAAAACTGGTTCTCTCGCATACCGCAAATATTAGAGGAGCAGCTGATGGAAGGCAGACCTTTGTCACAATCTGTATATAAGTAGAAAGTTGTGTAATTGCTGGGTAAGCACATCTGAAACACCTCCATGGCATTTGGCTTTGGCACAAGAATTCTGTGCTTACATGGTTTATGAGTGCTGAGAATGTTAGAGGAGCGGGTAATCTACATCAGCTCTAGTGGCCAAAAGGATCATTCTAAGATAATGGAAACTGTTAGTGCTAGCTAAAATTGGAATTTCCATGCCATAGGAAATTCTGATATTTTGACATTTGTTTTTCATCCTTGATGTTCCATGATGGTTCAGTGAGGGTAGACATCATGGTGATGTCACAGAGATGAGGATGTGAAAAAAGAGTCCCAGGAGATAAATGTCAAATGATTTTGTGGAGAGGAAGGTTCTGAAAAATTTTGGTTCAGAAATGTTGAAAAGTTTCATTTTGATATTTTTGATTGAAATATGTCTATGCTTCTGAATTGAGATGTTTCATTCCGGTTTGACAAACATCTCATTTTTGGTTGTTTGATGATGAACTGAGTCTTCCTGTGCTTTCTCATGGGACGTGACTCATTTCCCTGTTCTGGAGTACTGGTCCTCAATCAGATTTCTTCTACTATGATATCTCACCAGTGGCATTGGAACATTTTTAATAGCAGGGGTACTTAACTTACCTCTGTCCAACTCCACATCACAAAGCTGGGGCTGAGAGCAGGGCCTTGTTTCTGGGAGCGGGGGACCTGGATAGAGTTAAAGGGGAAGGGGCTGGGGCCACAGGTGGGGGCAGGCAGAGGACTGGCAGTGGACCCTGGGCGCAGGGCAGCAGCAGCACCCCATGTAAAAAGTTGCAGTTCTGCAGCACACCTGCACCCCTAGTTACCGTACCTGTGTGCGTCACATACTTCTCTTGAAGTTCCATGACAGTTCGGTGAGGGTAGACATCATGGTGATGTCACAGAGATGAGAATGTGAAAAAAGAGTCCCATGAGATACTAAAGCTGCTCAGGCAGATTGATGCTGACACAAACTGAAACTAATTTTGTTTAGGTTTTCCCATGGAAAATCTGTAAATTTCAGATTTCATAAAATGAAAAAACCAAAACCCACCCTTGGCTGAAAATTCCTAACAAGCTGGTTGTTAGAAAAGAACAAGCGACCCAGAGGTGGATGGGGTAAAAGAGCATCTTTATTGCTGATACTCGTTCTGTCTCAGATCCTGCCTACCAGGGATGTGAGTGAGCAATGAATTAACCCAGTACACCTTTAACCCAAGTACACCTTTTTATCTTAGTATGTAAATACACTTATCAATTAAATCACTCTTTAGGCCCTAATTTAGTAATGTGAATACCCATATAATGCATAATCATAACCATGCTGTGAATATAATTATACCCACCCCTGTTTACAGCTTTTTAGCTGATGTCAGCAGATTTCATATCAGAAAACTTCTGGAAACAGAAGCTTACTAGGGGTATAGGATATGTGACCCTGAATGTATAATTCACAGCAGATAAGTGGTAAGGAAGGTAGCATTGTTCACACTCAGGCCATTCATTAAAAAGTTACATCTTGAGTACAGCTGCATTCTCTCTATCCCAAGCAAGCAGGAAAAGAAGAATCAAACCAAGCCTATAAATCAGTAGAAATAGTGTCTGCCTGTACCAGGCCCTTGCCATAGTCACAGTTACCCAGACCCCATATTTAACCTTTATATATCCCAATACTGTTCTCCTTCCTTTGTTACTTCCTCAAGATTCTTTTTCCTCCTGTGCTGACTAGCACTGATGGAGAAACTGGGCAAGGTTCTCTCTTGCTTCTGAGGTGGTCTTACTACAAGAATTGAGTGCAAAGGTGCCTGTAGCTCTCTAAGGGCTTACTCAGCCTCTATGCCAGGATAGATTAAAACACCCTTAGAGTTAGCTGCAAAGACCACTTGTTGATCTTTGTGGTAGCTATGAGTAGTGGATTGACTCAGAGTTACAATTTTGTGCCTAGTTCCTCCTTGCTCCAGAGAAGAGGTCAGCTGTACTAGTCTTTTACCTTTGAATCTCCTCTGCCCCTCCTCTGTCTCATCCCCCTCAAGGCCCCACCTTCACTCTGCCTCTATCCCCACAGCCCTGCCCCTGCTCCGTTTCTTCCACTAAGGCTCCATCTCCACTCATTTCTCTTCCTGTTCCATTGTTTCTGTCCCACCTTCCCCTTTCTCATTACTTGATCCTCTCCACCTCCCTCCCCTCCCACCCAGCAGGGCTTCCCCTGATATGGGGCTGTGATGGGAGTTGCAATTCCTGATATGGAGCCTGCCTGCTTGCAATATGCAGGCAGGAGGTGGCTCTGAATGAGCAGAAGATGGTATGGTAACCTGACTTTTGGTTTCTGGTCAATACATCTGACCAGACACTGTACATGTCCCCTTTTGGGCAGACTTCTGGTTAAAAAAAAAAAAAATAAAAGGATACCTGGCAACATTATATAGCCATGTTCCTCAGTGAATAAGCTTCTGGTATCTTATTATGAGTTAACTCTCTCTGGTCCTGACCAAATCCAAGCTAACCAAATAAAATCTGTGAGGAGCGGGGCTTACATCTATTCACTCAATGCCACTTTTTACCCAAGTTAAGGGGCACTGTATTATGTTTTCTGTCACTCTTAAAAGCAGTATTACTAGATATGACATGCTGCAGCAGACTTGGAAATCTGTTTCATAAATGTTGAGTGGTACCCCTATCTTAAGTGGTAGCATAGCTTATCAAAGCATTGTGAGTCAGTGTATCCATGGATATGCTAACATCAAAGGGTTCATTGAACACGGATTGTATTTTCGTAATTGTTTATCTCTACTCTTACCAAATGAAATTAAATCCAGTGGAGAGAGCTATTCACTGTTGTGCTTAATTATGGTCTTTCTCCACTTACGTCAATAAGAGACTTTCCATTGAGCTGAAGTGGGCTCAGACTAGGGTCCTTGAAATTAGCTCTGAGTAAACACTTCCACAAATCAATCCATACTATGTTTATATGTTTTATTTTCCAAGTTTAAATGAATCCCTTTCCATGGGCAGATTGTAGTGAAATCACCAAATAATTGGTTGCCTAACTCTACAAGAAAATTCTCAAAACCTTATTCCCAAAATCAAAGCAGTAACATAGGCAAGTTGTTTACTCTCCTTTTCTTAGTTTTCCCTAAGAAAACTATAATGGGGTATAACAGGGTGAATAATAATTGCCACATGCAAAGGTTTATTAGAATGATGATTTAATATTTGTAGAGTGCTTTGAATATGCAACATGTGTAGATAGTTTTGCATTGCATTGTCTATGCAGTAAATAGCGTGCCCAGGTACATTCATTTACGCTGCCCAACTAATAAATGTTAAATATAGCACTTTACAGATTGACATTAGCTTAGATTAAACATTAGAGGCCAGATTCAGTTCAGGGATTGTACTTGTAAAGGTAGACGCAGGTCTTCATGGTGGTCCTTGCCACATCTGCACAAACAACCTTGCTCTTTCTGGGGATGAATCCTCGCTGGGTGCAGCAGATCAGCTTGGATCAGGATAATTTGTAACCATGCTATTGCAAACGGAAGGCTATGTTCAATATGAGTATTTGTGCAAAGAATAGGACTGAAAAACTCCCAGTAAATGCAGTGAAAGGCAAATGATTAATGATCTAGGATTCTTTTCACACAGTAGAAATTAATTAAAGATGTACTGCCTTTGGGCAATTCTATGCTTATCCATGATAAATATGAAATGTGCTGAATTTTGCCGAATAAAAAGTATTGTTTAAAGACGGAACAAATTGGATGCAAAATCAAGTTTTTTGTTAACACTCTGAAGTTGTATTGGTAAAGGCTCAGGTGAGCATCTGACTTCGGTTAAAGAGAGGCAGTGGTTCTGGTAGCATCTGCAGCAGAAACTACCTTTCCTTACTTTAGAAAAAAGAGGAGAAGAAGGGGATTTGTCATAAGCTGAGGTAAGTACTGAGCAGATGTGTGGGAAAGAGGTATTGGCAATTTTTTGAAACAGGATTCATAAAATACTGGTGAGTTTTTTCCCCTCCAACTTCAGTTGTTAACAGATATTGGAATGTACTAATTTTGTATCCCAGCCTTCCCCATCTGTTATTGTATCCAGTTTAAAGCCCCATTCTGGTGTCCCCTCCTGCACCCAAACAGAGGGAGAGAAAGCAGGCTGTTCCCTAAAAAGTAAAAAATCATAACTCAACCCACTTTAGCGTAGGCTGACCTTCTGCAAACCGATAGTTGCTAGGCTCAGCTTACACATTTCCTTACAGACAGGCCTATCATAGAAACAAGAACACTCCCCCCCCCGGCGCCCCTAAATTTAAAATGATAGAATAATTTTAACATAGTTTAAAGATGGTGATTAATTTGGAAATAGAAGAAATTCCCTAAGCATTTTGGAAATGGAAAATTCAAGGTTATGTTTGCTATAACAATAGCTTCCCTGGATCATACTTGAGGGATGAATGGCAAAGAAGGATGTGAAATCTTGCACAATGAAAGCCATGCAGCCTGGGACAAGAAAAAAGAAAACCAAACTTGAAAAATTAAAATAATTACAAGGTGCCTTGCTGATCATTTTCTCCCTTCTCTCCCTCCTCCCAGTGCTTCCTGGGACCCATGGCCTGGGGCTAAAGCAGGCTTACCTGCCCTGGTTCTGCATGTCTTTTGGAAGCCACCACCAGGAGCTTACAGCCCCTAGGCACATGGGCAGCCAGGCAAGCTCTGTACGCTACCCCTGCCCGAGTGCCTGCAATTGCAATTAGAGTTGGGGAGGACAGAGCCTGCTAGCGTCACCAGGGAGCATGCCCAGACTTCCCTTGATCCAGCAGAGCAGCAGTCTCCTTAAGTGGTCTGATGACTCATCACCTGGCTCCGTGTGCTCAGCCTTGCATTTTCTAGGCCCAAACACACAATAGTCTCCACTCACACACACACATTTATATCTCAGGGAAGAATGCAGTTTAGAGCAAGTTACAAGCAAAGTGGCTGAGAGTTACTAAGATTACAAAGTTGCAAGGTTTAATCACCAAGCTTACAGTAGGTTTCTAAATTTATAAAGCAAAGTTGCTGTGAGTTACAAAGTTGCAAGTTTTACAAAGATTACAGAGTTGCAAGGTTTAAGATCATGAGGAGTTGCAGAGTTTACAAAGCAAAGCAGTTGCAACAATTACACAGCTTCAGAGAATTATTTACAAATCAACAGTAATGAAGTGACTTAGAAGACAACTGCTCCCCCCCCAGCAATGCAGTCAGAAGGAGGTTTTTGTCAGTCTAAGTTATGTGTTGGCAGGACCTTACAATTTAGTGTATTTCCAGAAAATCCATGTGTAATAGCTCGGGCGGACGTAGGGTTGCCATATGGTTTCAACAAAAATACCGGACACACTTGACATTACATCACAATCTACATTACATCTTATTTAGAAAATACTGGACATTTATATTTTCTCAATTTGTTTCCCGAACAGAAAGCTCAAATACTGGACTGTCGGGTTCAAAACCAGACACCTGGCAACCCGATCTGGAGGCTTTTATGCCACAACCTTATCCCAAAATAGTTCCGCAGTGGAGATGTAGCCTAAGGCAGAATCTTTTTTATAGCAGCGGTTCTCAAAATTTTTGGCCCGCGGCCCACCCCACTTAACACAGACCTTTCTGTGGACCACCAGCCAATCACACATGATGACAAAATGGGTTCAGGGGGGCTGTGGGTGGAGGAGTCTGACTCAGAGGTTGAGTTCAGGAACAGGCTGAATGTGAGGGGAAGGGGCTGGGAGGTAGGGAGAGTGCAGGTATGGGGTGGGTGAATAGGGTCTTAGCAGGAGGAGTATGTGTGAGGGGATGAGGTCTGGGCATGAAAGGGATATGGACACTTCATGCCTCCTGCTGTTCCCAGGCACCACCTCTCATTACTCCTATTAGCTGTGGTTCCGGTGAATGGGAGCAGCTGAAAAAGCCTTCAGGTGAGTCGTTTCCTGCTCTGCCATTCCTTCAGCTGGGAGGAGGGAAAGTGGAATCCCTCAGAGTCGCTTCCTTTCCCTGCAAGCTGGATCCAGCCTGCAAGGCTCACCTTCCCCCTCTGCAGTGGGAAGTGGCACTCCAGCCTTGTGGGAACAGGGGTGCCATGGGCTGGAGCACAAGCGCAGGCTCCCCACTGAGGGGGTATGTGTGCAAACTCCAAGCCTGCAGCCCACCTGCAAGACAGCAGGACAGTTGCAGACCACTAGTGGTCCACAGACCGCACTTTGAGAACCACTGTTTTATAGTGATGTTCATAGGATATGAACATAAAGTGAATTATCTGAATACAAAATGTCTCCTTATTGCTACTTTAAATACTTCCCTTGATTACCCTGTTCGTCAGTTTTGTATTGGAAGAGGGGAAAAAGTCTTACCTGAATTGAATTTTTGAGAAAGTCACCGGGTAGTCCTTATGCCAATTACAGGATTAAGCAGCTGTACAAGTATTATACAATAGACTAAAACCCATTTTCACCGAAATGCTGTATTTTGAAGCTATTGCTTCTGTCATGAATATTTTATCTATAAAGTTTTTTTAAAAAATTGAATCTAATTAAGAGACATGGTAAGAAAAAACTGAGAACAACTTAATTTCCCTTTGACTGGCCCAATCATGCATTCAGCGGCAGATGACTTCTGTAGTTGGCATAAATGTGACACTTATTAGCATTTCTCAGTTCCAATTTAAGAAGAAAGATTTATGTGATGAAGTGTTATCTGGATGCTATTCATCCAAATTTTCTTATATATTAAAATATGTATCATTTTTAAATACAAGGAAAATCTAGAGCCAGGAAAACAGAAATACCACTTTTTATATGGCATGTTTTCCTGAATTTTTAGCTTGCATATCTGCAGAAAAAGATAGTTTATGATGTGATTAACAGTCATTTTAACAATTAACATTTAAATATGTGATCTGTAGCCTGCAAGTGATCACTTCAATTTTAATTGTTCATATATGTATGTAGTAGCTATATAACTGGGTTACATTTTGGAATGTAAGCGGAACCAATTACTAGTCTGGGTAAATAAAAGTTGTGAAAACAAATGCCTTCACTTATTTTAGGAGTTTAATATCACAATTATTTTATGAAGAAAACATCTTGCTTAGGTATTATATTATGTCCCTTGAGAACTCTTCAACAATCTCCTCATGATGTAGAAGTAGCACTGATGTAGCAAGGAAGATGACAAATCCTCTGACCTCAGTATAAATGGTCTAAAGCTGAAGTAGATGAAGGCTTGAAAATCATGATAAAAAGGAATGTTCACAGGGAAAGAACAAGATGGAAAGTTCCACTTTTCTGAGAAGGTGAAACTCAGTAGACGATATGATCTGAACATTTTAAAGACTAGAAAATGATTTTGGAAGGAGGATGAGCAATGTATTTCAGTAACTGCCAAAGCTGTGATGTAGAAAGGTCAATATAAACTAAATTGAAACCATGCTATAGCAATGCCTTGTCAAAACTTCTCTATTGAGAAAGAATGTGGCAGTTAAATGAGGCAAAAATGAAGCAGACTGGAGGCTTCTCAGCTGGTCCAGAGAATTATCAGCATGAAGTTTTGCACAATGTCCAGCCAGCCATTTATATCAGCCACCCCTTTGTAAAGACTATTGTTACTTCCAAATCAGCCAGTAAGGTTGGAAAAAGTGGCACACCATCAGCAAATGAGAAACGAAAATATCAATAGACAAACAATGCTTGAAGACAATTGAAAGGTGTAATGAAGTGATAGGTACAAACTGGATTTCTTACTGGTGATGTTTCAAATGATCCCAGAATCTCATGGAGAGTGATTAAAGAACATCAAACACGAGAAACAAATAAAGCAAATGTGTGTTTCAAATGGAGGCTCCAATGTACTAAATGAATATATATGTTTAAGTGGATAAAAAATGTTTCCTACTCCCCCTATGGAAATTTTTTATGAAAATGATTTTTTGACACAATATCTGTTTGATTAGACGAGCAGATACTTTCCATGATCATTTTTATCTCAATTTTCTGTCAGAAAAAAATGACAGTGGAAGTTTTTCAACTAGTCCTTTTTACAGGTGGGACCAAGACCGCTGATGGGCAGGGGCACAAAGGGAGCAATTGTCCCTGGGTCTGGTGATTAAAAGAGGGCTGGGACTCCCAGCCACTGCCGCTATAGCTCCAGACCCTTTAAATCACCACCAGACCCCCTGCCTGGCATGCTCTGGTGGCACTAAGGACTGGCTGAGGTGGGAGGGGGCAGCATGGACTGGGTGGCCCAGAGGGTTGGCTGCCCCAACCCTGTCTCTTCTGCCTGAGGCCCTGCCTCTTCCAGGGGTGCAGAGCCTGGCCCTACACTTTGCACAGGGGCCTGGCAATTCTGCCAATTGCACTGGATGGGGCTGCAGGACAGTCTATTATTGAGATTTCCAGAACCTGGTCTTAGTTATAATTTGGCAATTACATTGTTTTGCCCATGTTAAAAAATGCTGGAAATCTTTTCTTTAAAGAGTCCTAGTATCAGTTCTTCTCACTGTTTGCAGCAAAGGCTTTAAATTTGCAGCCTGTGGTCTTTGTGTCAGGCATATGCCTTTTATTGGTCCTATAAAAAATTGTCAATTTTGGCTGAGTTATCATGAAAGCACATTTTGCACATGCTTAGTAAAGACTTTCTTCAGGTTTGCACGTCAGGGTTTTTTGTTTGTTTGTTTGTTTGTTTGTTTTTTGATAAATCTGACACTTTCAGAAATAGCTTTCTTCTGGAAATATGACAGATATGACTGGTGTGCTAGCAGGCTGTTTTTAAAATATGGAGACAGAGCTTTTGACAATTTACGGTTTCTTTTGACATTAATGTATGTACTTGAATGTTTTTAAAAGGCTATTGTTAAATACACATCATATGTATGAAATAATAGTACATATAATCTTCAAAGCACTAGCAGTAGGTAAATATTATCTCCAGTTTACTGATGAGGAAATAGAATCTGCAAAAGGAGCAAATTCAGAGCAGTACTAATCTGCAGTGTCATGCGTGTGAATTGGCTGACATTATGAGGTCAAAAGACTAGTCTGGTCTTTCTTTTCCTACTAACTAAAACAGAAAAATAAGAATGGAAGCAAATTCCAGAATCTGAACAAAGTCAAACTTACATGGTATGGAGAATTCCATAATTCTATTTTAGATATATATTTCCTAGTTGGGCCTTGTCTTTTCAGTGAGATGAACCAACGTTCTGTATCCAAATATTTCCAAATTTGCAGTGTTTACAATGTTGAATGCAGTGTTGAATATGGATCCAAATTTTGTAGTTCAGAGCTATGTCTATCTATAATCGGTGAGTTCTGCTTGCTCTTATGAATTTAGTTAGTTGTATTGTTGATTGAATCTTTGAACTTTTCTGTATTTCAGGTTCTCTCAGTTTTATCCCCCCTGTGTCTCAATAATGAGATTGTCTCATAAACCATCTCTCTTTCTACTGATAATCACTTAGGGATATAGTTTAGACATCCCTCTTTCAAAAGAGGGATGTAAATTAGACATATTGAAATTGCAAATGAAGCCGGGATTGGAATTTCCCATGCTTCATTTGCATAATTGCATCATGGCTTTTTTTGAAAAACGCTATTTGAACGTGAAACCACGGTCTAGACAAGGTTCTTTTGAAAAGAAAAGCCTTTTTCGAAAGATCCTGTAAACCTCATTTTTTGAGGAGTAAGTTTTTCTTTTAGAAAGAACCGTATCTAGACTGCGGTTTCACTTTCGAAATAGCATTTTTTGAAAGAACGCCATGACGCGATTATGCAAATGAAGGATGGGAAATTCAAATCCCAGCTTCATTTGCAATTTCAATAACTAGAAAAGGAGGGACAGTACTAAGTAATGACAGATACATATTGCCTGGCTATACTAAAAGACAGGAGACATCTTTATTATTAGATGTCTGGGACTACCTGGCAGATAAAAGTGTATAGTACAGGTAAGCAATAACCAGGAGGAGGGCTTTTATCAGCTTCCCATCTTTTTTCCATCCAGGTCTTTTCAGCAAATCAATTGCTGGGACCTTGCCATTCACACTCTTCAGAGGAGGGTTAAGGTGGGCTATAACAATGGGAGTTGGCTCCCAGCCATACCATTCATACAAGTCCCCCACTGCCCCAATTTATTCCTTTAACAAACACCTCTTTTAAAGTCCATTTCTAATGTGTTTATCCGCTCACTGTATACCTTTGCTATGGAGTATTTACACTGTACCTCTGTCACAAGGAGAATGCTGGCAATTTGCTTGGCTGCCACCAATTCAAATCTAGTTGGGTTCCTGGACAGCTCTCACTCTCCCTGCATACCCAAGTATGACATCCAAGGATTCAGCCACCTACAATTAGCATCTGTCATGTCTTGTACACCCTGATGGCTGGATCAACATGGATCAGCATCAAGTTCCTCCATGTTCTGGGCTATAATTGAACCCTTGTACACATCCCCAAATAGTGTTTTCCAAGGTGTGGCACATCATGTCAGTGACTGCTGATGGGCCCCTATGGCACGCAGCAGGGGAATCAGCTGTTCCAGTAATATGCTCCTCCTTCCATGCCAATGCAGGCTCGTCCTGTAATTGTACTCTAGATGCCAACCCTCAAGGCCACTAGAACATGTATGTGCATAAAAAACAATCCTGTGCCCACAGATCCACACCACCACCTCCATAGCTGGTCTACCAACATCGGAATGAAAAAATCACAACACAGTAATGTTGACTCACCACCTGAGGTTGCACACACATATTGTATGCTTCTGAATGCTGACACCCGTTGTCAGAATTGCCTGTGCCCCCGTACCTCATACCATCGCTGTTGTGCCTCTCTTGCCAATGAGCGGGAACCAAATTTCATGGGGCAGAATGAAGTTTGCTGCTTTTCTGGAAGATAAATTCTGCCCAGTCTCCTTGATCAGTCATTGATCATCACAAGTCCCTGCCAGTATACATTACACAGTTCCAAGCCATCCCCACAGTGTCCCTACAGAACCCAGGCATTAGCTCGCTAACCCCAAAATTGTTTTTATGAATGCTGCTCAGAGCAAGGCCGCTTAGATCCCAGAGAATATTAACTGTCATGTGCCCATATGACTGCTGCATAGGGCCACTTCACAACAACAACCCTCCCAGACTCTTGAGTTAAAACTGCTATGTGGATATGGATAATCAATTAGCCCACTGAAAAAATGTAACAGCTGAGAAGCAATTCCAAGATTGCTGAGAATGCCAGTTGACAGGTAGCCAGTGACAATGTCTACCACAGCACCCACTATTTTCAATGAACCATTGGGTGGCCAGCCTTGGCCTTGTTACTCTTGTAAGTGCATGAATTTGTTAAAATTTGTTTAATAGATCTGCCACGTGAGTGGAGATGGTGGAACTCCATGCAACATTGATAGCCATCCTACTTCCAGGTTCCATGTAGCTAGCAGCATTCACTCAGGTTCTTGGCTGCCAGCTTCCAGATGTCATCTAAAAATGAGACGAGGCGTCTGCTATGCCAGAGTGAACCCCAGGAAAGGTAATAATTAATATTATCCTGGAGCCTAGCTTGCTCCATGTAAAAGAGAGGCTTTAGGTGCAGAGCTGCTCCTTTTAAACTCTGCATTCCGAGGGAATGAATCAGCGATAACACTGACTCTTTTGGAGCAGAGTTTTTTTTCTTCCCTATCTCCTAACCCTAAAGCACTGTTTTCTGCACTTGGCCAGCCAGCCAAATTAATCCCTCCTCATGCACATGCTTAAAGGTGCAGGGTAGTCAATCTATAGCCCACCAGCTAATGTGCCACAGACTTTATGTTGGGAGTCTCTTACCTATTTTGCCAGCTCTGTCTATTTCATGTTTCCAAATCTAAGCACAGAAAGGGATGAATTTCAAGCATGGAAAGGGATCCGAGATAGACGGTTGGACTGCATTTATGGTTAAGACAAAAATTGTAGTGGTAAACCAAGAACTTCTCCATCCAATCCACAAAAATATTTTTTCTCACCTCTGTACAACATAACAATATAAATCTCCACTTAAAACCACCAAATCTCAGCCATCCTCACATGCTTCCTAAAAATATAGTTATTGCGTATTGTGCCTATTGGAGTCTGGGAGGTGAGTGGATGTTAGCCCGTCCACATCTAAAGGACCTCCCGCCAGCCTATGGGGAGGGTCTACTGAGCCCAGAAAACCAAGTAATTATTTGGGATAAAGAAAGAGAAAACAGGGACGGGTGTGAGGGTCAAAGGGCTAAAACAAGGGAACCAGATGGGGACACCGAGCAGAGAGCCCTGGACAGCGCCCACTGCCCCTCGAAGGTCTCTAGAGAGCCAGCGGATGCAGGGATGCAGCCCAGTGGAATTCTGCCCAGATACGTGAGCTGATGCAGGAACGGAAATAGGCCCCACAGTTGCAGGCCCCTCCCTCAGCCAACCTCTGCTCCCTGGTCTTATAAATTACCATCTTGGCGATAGCCAGGAGGAGGCTGACCAAGAGGTCCCGCAACTTTGTGGAGCTACGGATGGGGTGTGCATAGATTAGCAGGTGAGGGGAAAAGTGCAGCCAGAACCTCAACAAAAGGTTCTGGAGGAGCTGAAAGAGGGGCTGTAACCTAGTACACTCGAGATAAATGTGCGCCAGGTTCTCCCTCTCTCCACAGAAGGGGCAAGTATTGGGAATGGGAGTGAACCATGCCAAATACATGCCCATGCTCACAGCTCTGTGCAGGACTCTCCAGCTGATGTCCTCAATCAAGGTGGACTAGAGACTGGCCCACCAGGGCTCCCCACCCTTTATTGGTGGTAGGAGGTCCCGTCACTTGGTATCTGGGCTGGACACAAGGGTGGGGAAGTGGAGTGTGTGCAGCACGAGCATGTACAGGTGACTCTTTGGTGCGGTTCGGAAGGGGACCGCAGAACTGGCAAGGTTTAGAGTCCAGGGTGTCTGAGCGGTTGCGGAGATGGACAGGATTGCTCCGGTGCCTCTCCCTGCGTAGGAGTGTATTGGTGCTTAACCAACTAGTCCTGTCCATGGTCTGACACCGTCTCAGCACCCTGGTCCTGATCCTGGGTTTTCTGGATCAGATCCAGCAGCTGATGCTGCGGTTCTTCTGGACAGGACTGCATTGGGGGTCTCTGCAGGGATTCTCCATCTTCCCCTGGAGTAGGGAGGGCAGGGTCTGACGTGTTTGCGCACGTGGGTCCGTGTCCTCCGCCTCCAGGCCCTGCAGAGGCTCCTATATGATGCAGGTAGTCCAGCATGGAGCATGCTGGTGCATGCTTTCTTTTGCTGCTTCCAAGGGCTCTGATATGACCGGCAGCTCCTTTATTTGAGAAGTCTTCCGCGAGACCTCTCTGAGCTGATGGCCTTCTACCAGGACCTCCTCCGGGCCTGGAAGCTGCTTGTGGCAACCAGGTCCTTGGGAGCCACCGTGGGGGCAGACCTCCTCGCAGAGACCCTGCTACACAACCCCATCTACATGTGCAGGTGGCGGTGGAGTCCCCCTCAGTGCATCAGAGGCTGGTCCTGGCAGAAGTCACAAGGATCAGAGACCTCCTGGACTACGACCAGGGAGACTGGGTGGATCCTCGGGTGCTCGCCCAGCGCATGGGGCTCTCCACCCTATGTACTCCCTGGTGCGTACTTCATGTCCTGGTACCACTCACCTGCACGATAAAAGGAGGACTCCGCTCTCCAAGCACTCGGCCCAGATGCTGGCAAGGCCCCAGAACATGTGGTAGAACTCCACGGTCAGCCTATCCATACACGGGGATTTATTGGTGGTCATGAGATGGAGGGCTTCCGAGAACTCGGCCAGTGAGAGAGAGAGGCAGCTCTACCCGGTCCTGGTCACCCACGCTGACCGTCGGGAGTTGGTTCCAGAGAACTCTGCGGGCGTCGGCGTCGGTTAGATCCGGAGAGAAAAGGGAAGCGTAGAAGGCACAAGCCCTCTCATGCATCTCCACCGGATCTGTGAGGGGGGTGCCATCCTCCGCCAGAAGGCGGACGATGTGCTTTTTAGCCCCCCTCTTTTTCTCCAGGGCATAGAAGTGGGAGCCGTGATCCATCTCTCTGAGGAGGTGGATGCGAGAACAAACAGGGCACCCTGGGCCTGAAGGTCATAGAGGGCTCGAAGTTCCTCCCGCTTCTTCCGGTATGTTCCACAGAGGGGTGGATCTCTGGGGCCGGTGGCCAGCCACCTCTCTAGCTCTAAGACCTCCTGTTCCAACTGCTCTATCACTGCATCCCTCCTCTAGCTGGCCCCCCGGGTGTAGTTGCGGCAGAAGAGTCACGTGCGCACCTTCCCCACTTCCCACCACCACTGCGCTGAGGGAAAGGTGCCCCACTGCCCACGCCAGGCCAGCCAGAACTCCCAGAAGGACGCTACAAAACCCATGTCCTCCAGCAGGCTGTTGTTGAAATGCCAGTAGGCCAGCCCTGGCCCCTCTGAGGAGAGAGAGGCCATCATGGCCACCAAGTAGTGGTCTGAGAATGGGGCTAGCCGAATGCTGGAGGAGTGGGCTCAAAAGAGATGATGATGTGAGAGATAAATGCGGTCCAACTGAGAGTTAAAATACTGTTGACCCTCGACCCGGACAAAAGTAAATGCTGCATCCTCACCCGGGTGGAGGTCACGCCAGACGTCCACCAGGGTGTGTTGGTCTATTATCTCCCCAAGGACGTCTGCGGCGGCTGGGCACCACTTGGTCCCTGTGTGGTCCCGTTCCTCAAGAGTGCAGTTGAATCCCCGCCCAGGACCAGGCACTCACGAGGATCCAAAGAGCCAAGGAAGGCAGACGCCCACTGGTAGAAGCGAAGCCTCTCCGAGCTGGATGTCGGGGCCTAGGTGTTAATGAGATTTAATGTCAGCCCATCTACCCAGACCGAGAGGTGCAGCAGGTAGATGCTTCACAACCTCGGCAGTCCCCAGCACCTCGGGCTGCAGGTTCGGGGAGAACAGGGTCACCACCCCGGCTTGCTTGGCTGACAGGTGGCTGAAGTACACCATGTCTCCCCACACCAGCCGCCAGCTAGCTTCGGCGGCCGACATGGTATGGGTCTCCTGCAGGAAGATGACAGAGTACCCCCCTCTCCCGAAAGAAGGAGAGTACCTGACACCTGCCGAGACCCAGCCTGCAGCCCTGGGTGTTCAGAGTGGCAACGACGAATGGCATCATTGAGAGGGCTGGGGAAGATCCTCGCTGGCAGGAGTGCTGGCAGTCCCCATTGGGCCCTGCAGCAAACCGTGATTGTACCCAAATGTAAGCAGGGCATCATGGAAGGCACAGTCCCGCTGGTAGGCCACAGCCTGCTGCTGCCCAGTCCCTTTACCCTCCCCCAAAATGGCCCTTACCATCTGGAGGATGAGATGGAAATCCCCCCAGTGCTGAAGGGTGAGAGCCACTTTATTCCCTCCAAGAAATCGTGCATTTTGCCCTTCAGTGCATCAGGTGTCGGGGCCTCAGGCCAGACCCCTCCGTGTGCCCCGTGACCGATTGAAGTGGGAAAGCAGGGACTCTGAAGTCCCTGCTGGGATGACAGCAGGAGTAGTGGTGGAGAGAGAACAGCCCCAGAAGTGCTGGGAGCAGGAGAAATAAAAACCACCTCGGGGGGCTGACGTTTGAATTGAACATGGCAGCTCTGGGGGCGGCAGTAATAGTGTAAGGGGAGGAAAAGATGTCAGGGAAGGGATCGGGGAAAGGAGGAAGGGGACTGGGGGAGGAAGAGATGAGGGATTAGGAAAAAGACAAGGAGGAGGGGGAGCAGGAAGAGGAGTGGGAAATTCCATTGGGAGAGGGGCTGAACAGGGAGCAGGAGTGGGGCAGGGGTTAGGAGCAGGAGCAGGGTCAGAAGCCTCAGTGGAAGAGGCACTGGGCTGCAGTGCCTCCTCACAGGGCGAGGGATCGGTAGCAGTGGTGGGGGAAGTTAATATCTCCCCAGCGCCAGGCTCCAGCACTGCCGAGAGTGCAATGCCAGAGGCCCCAGTGCCAAGGGTGATGGGGATCTCCCACCCGCTAGGATCCCCCAGGGTATGTCTACACTACCACCCTAGTTCAAACTAGGGTGGTTAATGTAGGCATTCGAAGTTGCAAATGAAGCCCGGGATTTAAATATTCCGGGCTTCATTTGCATCTTGCCGGGCGGGCGCCATTTTTAAATCCCCTTAGGTCGAACTCCGTGCCCGCGGCTACACGTGGCACGGAGTAGGTAGTTTGAATTAGGATCTCTAATTCGAACTACCGGTACACCTCATTCCACGAGGAGTAACAGTAGTTCGAATTAGAGATCCTAATGCAAGATGCAAATGAAGCCCGGGATATTTAAATCCCGGGCTTCATTTGCAACTTCTAATGCCTACATTAACCACCCTAGTTCGAACTAGGGTGGTAGTGTAGACATACCCCCGGGGTTTGGTGGCTGAAGTGCTGCCGATGGCTGGGCAGTTGGTTACACCCTGGGGCAACCCGGAGGGCCAACTGTTGTCCCTCCAGGGCATGTTGATCCCCTTCTGAGGCAGCCGGGGTTAACCCTAAAGCCTCCACCTCTTGGGAGAGGAAGGCGAGCCCACCGCCACGTGGTTGCCCTTGTCAGTGGTTGGGTCAGCAATCACTGTGGAGGTGGGGACGGTGGGATACTCCCTCTTGCAGGGAGTACGGGAGGGAGGTGTTTACCCCTTCTGCAACCACCATGGCCACCTCAGCCGCCACATGGCTCTGTGAGGCATCCGGGGGCTCTGAGGGAGGGATGGCTTCAACGTCCACCCCTAGAGGCATGAGGAGGGTATCCTCCCCTTCAGTGTATGGGGTAGAATGTCGGGCTCGCTTGCGGCGCTTCCCCGTGGCAACCTCCCAGCCCTCAGAGGAGCAAGGCTAGGCCCGAATGGGGGAAGAGCCAGGGGACAAGGGTAGTGGTGGGAGGGTGAGGGAAGACAGGGGCTGGGCAGCTGGGGAAGGGGAATCCTCCCCCTGAGATAGGCCCTGTCCGAGTCCCGTCTCCGACCCCACTGCCCTCTCCTCCACAGGCCCGGCCTTGCCGCTTTTGGTGGTGGCAGCAGCACCCGCACGCTCGTCTGGGCCCTGCGGAGCCCAAGCAGGACTGACGACGGTAATGGTTGGAGAAGGGGCGACCCCGGGGTCTAGACCATCAGGGCCATAAGTGATGGTAGGGCTGGTGCCCTCCCTGGCGTCGGGGGTCCCAAGTGTATCTCCGAGCCGGGCCAGAGGTCAGTCCCTTTGGACTTGCCCTGTTGCCCGACAGAGAAAACACCGGGCCTCCTGCAAGGTGTAATATACCTGGTATTGGGCCCCTTGATAGGGCACCAGAAATGACCTTTCTCGGTCTTCTCCACCACGCCACACTAGCAGGAGTTGGATTTCACCTGCCGGTGGAAGGAGAGAATGTGGCGGAGGGTAGGGTCCTTGCAGCCTGAAGGAAGGGGACTTAGGACTGACAAGGGCCTCCCCAGGGTGGAGAGGAAAGGCAATAGGGCAGCATTGGGGAGGAAGGGAGGAACGGAGGAAAATACCACCCGTACGCCCAGGTCCTCCAAAGGCTCGAGTGGGACATGGACTCCCCCCACCACCAAACCCTTCTCCACTGCTTCCTGGGTGACAGCCTTCAACGCCAGGAAGAATACCACCTTCCCGAACATCTTGGAGGCCGCCACCACAGCTGCGGGCCTCACCACGCATGCCAACGCCCGCACGTAGGTCACCAAGTGGGGAGAGGCCGACACCAGAAAGCAACAGACCCCATGCCTCCTGGTGATGGCGGCCACTGGGGATGGAATTCTGGAAGGCGGCTTCAGTAGATGGGGAGGTGGCAGGTGGGGGGCTGGCAGCTACCTGGGCATACGCCCTGGTGGCGGGGACACCGTCACCCCCAGAGCTGGTGGAAGGAACAGGGGGACAGGAAAGAGGGCAATCTGTGGCCGAGTCCGCGGCAGGGGGGTTAGCCTTTGCCACAGGAGGTTTTGCCTTCCAGGCGGGGCTCTTGCCTTCCTGACCTTCAGAGAGGCTTTTTTTGGTGGTGACACTGGTGGCAGAAGGTGCTGCGGCAGGAGCAGTTGGGGTCCCGGAATCCCTGTCCATGTCCACCACCTCCGCTGTGTGAGCGAGTGGCCCGGCAGCCTGAGAGGGTTCAGGGTTCATAGAGACAGTGAGGGAGGGTGGGCCAGGGATGGCAGGGGCATCACATGACTGCCCCTCCATTATGTTCATGGATGCGGGGGCGGGGGGAGACAGGAACAGACAATTAGGGGAGGCCAATAGTGCCAGGGGGTGAAGCAAGGAGCAGGGGAGAGGGGGAAGAGGGAGGGAGAGAGAGGCTCACCACTCCCCCCGCTAGGCTGGAAGTGGGGTGAGAGGGCAGCAACACACATAGGAGGAAGTGGGGGGTAAAGGAACAAGGGGTACAGCTCCCAGCACAGGATGGTAAGAGCGGCTCCTCTGGCTGCACTGGGAATGTGAGGGGGTTAATTATTTGAAAGACATGGGGGAAGTGAAACAGTGAGTGGGGGAAGGGTAACTAAAGAAGAGTGGGAGGCTCAGGTGCCAAACAAGATGACAGAGGGGGTCATGGGCACATGAGAAGAGGGGAGGGGAATGTTGGCTGTGAGGAGGGGCCTGCTCAAGGAAGCAGGGGGGCAGCAAGACAGTGCTGGGGGGGGGCAGGGGAAGAAACTAGCATGCCCATGGGCACCTGAGTGGCAGGCTCACAGCACCTGCTGCAGGACCCAACAGAGCAAGGGAGGGGCGGGGAGGCAAGCAGTGGGGCCAAGGATGGAAATGGCCCCTGCAGCACCTGGGGCTGGGGAGGGAGCAGCAGAGATGCAGGGGAGACAGCGGGGGGCAGAGGGAGCCACCCCGCCACCGCCAGCATCCTACAAAAGCTGTACCAGCTGCCACCTAGGGGCCCAGATGGCAGAAGGCTCCTCACAAACACTCCCCCCCCACAAACTTGTGGAGGGGAAGGAAGAACCCCAGGAGCTGCTGTAAAGCAGCCCCCTTACCTCCTCTACTCCAGAGGGCGTAGCAGCCACAGGAATGGCGAGGTCCAGGCCTGCAGCAGTGAAGAAAGGGACCAGGCAGTCCCCAAAAAGATGGAAAATGGGGGTCCTCCTCCCCCCACCCAGGGTGAGGGCAGCAGAGGCCCCCCTATCCACCACTACACCCCCAGCAGCTCCTACAGCCAGCTGAGGGGTGGGGGGGAGGAAGCTGCCTGCAAACAGAGCAGGCAGAGAGAAAAGGGAACCTGGCCCAGAATGTAGCCAGGGCCTGCCTGCCACAACTCCAGTAGTCCCCCCCCCACACACATACACACACCTCTCCCAAAAGAGGGGAGGGGAGGAGTGCAGCGGGGAAAAAAGCACAAGCTCAGACCAGCAGCCTGCTGTGCTCAGTGGAAGAGTGGTTCCTCTTTCCACCTCAAGGTCACGTGGCAGAAACCACCAAGGTCGGAGACCTCCTGGAGTACGACAGGGGGGACTGGGTGGATCCCCGAGCGCTCGCTCAGCGCATGGGGCTCTCCATCCTCTGAACCCCCCTGCGCCTACTCCAGGAGGTGAAGGCTGCCTTGCCGCGGTCCGCTCTCAATCTCCTACAGAGAGCCCTGCGAGAGGGTACACGCCGCCCCTCCCTTCCTGCAAACCCTCTGTCCCTTCTTAATGGGCCCCTGTTCCATGGGCCCCCCCCAGCCTCCCCATCCTTGGACCCCCAGCCAGCTGCAAAATCTGCAGCCTGTTTGCTTTCGAACCACGCCTAGAGAACATCTGTACACGCTCGTGCTCCATACTCTGCATATCCCCACCCTCGTGTCCCGCCCCAATACCAAGTGGTGGGACTATGTAAGACCCGTTGAGGGTGGGGGACCCCAATGGGCCAGTGTGTATTCCACCCTAGTTCCATGGACCATCGGGGACATTAGTTGGTGGCCCCTTCACGGAGCCGTGAGCACGGGCATGTACTTGGCGCGGTTCACCCCCATCCTGGACGCCTGCCCCTTTTGTGGCGTGAGGGAAAACCTGGCGCATGCCTATCTTGAATGTGCCAGGTTGTAGCCCCTATTCTGGCTCCTCCAGAATCTCTTATTGAGGTTCTGGCTGCACTTTTCCCCACACCTTCTTATCTATGCACACCCTATCTGTGGCCCCACAAAGTCATGGGACCTCCTCGTCAACCTCCTCCTGGCTTTAGACAAAGCCACCATATATAACACCAGGAGGAGGATGCTGGACGAGGGGGTTCCCTGCGACTGTGGGGCCTATTTCCGTTCCTCCCTAGTGTCATGTATCGGGGCAGAGTTCCTCTGGGTGGCGTCCACTGGCTCCCTTGACAGCTTTGAGGAGCAGTGGGCGCTGTCCAGGGTTCTCTGCTCAGTGTCCCCATCTGGCTCCCTTGTTTTGAACCTGTAACCAGCACCCCCTCCCTTTATTCATCATTTGTCCCCAGTAATCAGTTGAGCCTGGGTCTAGTTATCCCTCCCGCAGAGCTGGGGAAGGGACTTTGAATGGTGGGCGGGCTGTGCCCACCTCCCCATGGCCTCAAATAGAACCTCAAGGTCACGTGACAGAGCAGGTTAGAGGGCTTGATTAGAAGGGGAGAAAGGCAGTTCTGGAAAATAACAACAGCCCTGGTTAATTAGGGGCAGCTGAGACAGGCTGGCTTTAAAGCAAATAAGGGCCAGCTGAGCTGACTTAAGGCTGCCACAGGACCTCTTTAAAAGCCTTCCCTTTGGGGGAAGGCAAGGAGGAGAGTGGAAGAGTTTCTTGGAGGAAGGTGGCAAGGAGTGATAACTGATAAGATTAAGAGTCAGAGATGCTGATCTAGAGAACAGCAGCATTGCCAAAGGAGGGGAAAGGTGAGGAGCTCCAACAGGGAGGTTACATCTACACTGGCAGCTTCTTGCACAAGAACAACTGTTCTTGTGCAAAAACTTGCCAGGTGTCTACACTGCACGTGTGTTCTTGCGCAAGTAAATTTACAGTACAGTATCAGAAAACAGGGCTTCTTCCGGAAGAGTTATTCCTCTCCCCACAAGGAATAAGCCCTCTTGCGTAAGAGCTCTTGAGCAAGAGGGCAGTGTAGACAGGCAACATGAATTTCTTGTGCAAGAAACCTCTACGGCTAAAATGGCCATCAGAGCTTTCTTGCTCAAGAGAGCGTCCACACTACCATAGATGCTCTTGTGCAAAAGCACATGCCAGTGTAGATGTGCTCTTGTGGAAGAATTTTTGCACAAGAATTCTTCCGCAAAAGAGTTATTGCGCAAGAAGCTGCCAGTGTAGATGTAGCCGGAGTGTTTGGGCTCACTTCCCTCAAGCAACCAGAAAGTCCATCTGATAGCTGTGTAGGACTCATAACCCAACCCTGGCTGACCAGAAGCATCTGTCCTGACAGCCATTTTTGCCTAGAGACTGCCCCCACAAAATGCTGAAAGGGGAAAGCAAAACCTGTGCTGCAGTACCTAGACTCCTGGGACCCAGGAATGGAACTGACCCTATCACAATATAACTGATGTATATACTCAGGTGTGTTCTGAGTGTTGATTTCTTAACTTGTAATGGTAAAATTGTTTGCTTTGAACTACTGCATTAGAAAGGATTTTGAAGATGGCTTTCCCTAGGAGCTGTCTCCAGTGAAAACATTTATTTAGTATGGACAAAAACATTTTCTAGTTAAGCTATTCTCATCAGATAGCTCAATGTAACTTGTGACTGCAGTTTAACTTGAGTACTGTAATTACTAACTACACCCCAGATGTTGCAAGAACTTTCATGAGTTTAATTTTAAATATGTAAGAAGCGCTGCTGACT
Source organism: Pelochelys cantorii (assembly GCA_032595735.1). NCBI lineage: Eukaryota > Metazoa > Chordata > Testudines > Trionychidae > Pelochelys > Pelochelys cantorii. The sequence continues at coordinate 36,211,315 of CM064331.1, forward strand.
TTAGGGGCCCTACTAGTGCATAAAGTTAAGTACACGTGTAATTGCTTTCAGGATTAGGACTGATGACATCTTATATTGAAATAAAATCTCAAAGGACCACGTGGAACATCAGATGCAATGGATGTTTTGGGGCTATTCAGCACACAGAATAGTATTTGCTTGTTAGTGATCACTGAAAATGTCCCTTGAGCCAGATTTGTACCCTATATCAGTAGCTGATGAGCAAAATGGAGGGATTTGAAAGAAAATTAGGTGTACGACTACAAAAGAGAGACATAATCACAAAATAGCAACAACATTTTCACCTGACAGAAATTACTTTCACACAGATAGAACATGTATGGTAGAGCAGAAGAAAGTACTCTAATGGTTAAGTAGGAAATAGGGAAAAATCAGGTGGTCAGAAATTAAGGTGTTTCTATTTTTAATAAAAAACATGTAGAAAAATTGTCTATGAAAGAGACTTTTTAAGGCTAAGAGTTACTGAAAATGTTAAGGCCAATAGAGACTGAAATGGGAACTACATAGATAAGTTCAGAAATTAACTGCATAAATTAAAGGGCCTTAGATCACATTGAATGTTTCCCTATTAGAGCATGATATAGACAGGGAAATACCTAATAAAGGCAATGGTAAGAACAATACATATCAAAATGTATACTTAGCACTTAATTATTTAAAACCAGCTTATTATAGAGGGCATTTTAGTATGTTTATTGAGCTAACCATTAAGCTTTTTGTAGCAGTTAGAGTTGGGTGAATAACTCTTTTTTCAGTTCACTGGCAGTTCTGGAAAATTGGAAACACTCCAAAACTCTGTATGACTCAGCCCAGAGGAATGACTGCAACCTTCTCCCTTCTGTCCTCAGGGTTATAAGTCAGGGACTGGCTTACAACAAAATAGAAAAATAAGTGAAAAGAGATGTTCTTACAAATGATCCATACCAAGGATAGTAATGTTGTCCACATGGCTCTCTGATCTAGATTCCAGTGTGCAGTTTGGCTGGTTCTTGGTACCCTGACCATGACTTCTTTCTCAGATTCCTAGGTTTCTGCTCTCCTCTGAGATGACTGTTCAATGTTCTGGAAATCCCAGTTTTTCACTGGATAGGAATGTAGGTGGTAGAAAGGTCCTTCCTGGCTGTGTTGCTTTTCTCCATGCTTCACCCCAACTGAATGTAGAGCCAAACTCTGTGTCTCAGTTTTGGCTTAGGATTGGCTCTGGTGCTGTTGCTAGCCAGTTATAGTTCTGGGCAGTAGGTAATCTAGAAAACAGAATCCTGAACATTTATCACCAATGCAAGTGCCCTAGATGCTCAGGCTATGTCTAGACTACACCTCTCTGTCAACAGAAAGATGTAGATTAGGCACGTCGAAATTGCTAATGAAGCAAGGATTTAAATGTCCCGCACTGCATTAGCATAAACATGGCCACCTCTTTTTTTTCGAAACGGAGCTTTTTCGAAAAAAAAAAAGGGCAGTCTAGACTGGGATCTGTCGAAAATAAACCCTTTTTCGACAGATCCTGTAAACCTCATTTTTTGAGGAATACAGGATCTGTCGAAAAAAGGTTTATTTTTGACAGATCCACGTCTAGACTGCCATTTTTTTTAGAAAAAGCTCCATTTCGAAAAAAAGCTGCGGCCATGTTTATGCTAATGAAGCATGGGATATTTAAATCCCTGCTTCATTAACAATTTCAATGTGCTTGATTTGCATCCCTCTGTTGACAGGGATGCAGTCTACACGTAGCGTTAGTGTGATATTTCAGGAGTACCATCTCCAAAGGGGTTACATCTGTTTCCCTGGCCCAATGACTTTAAAGTGTTACTATGAATAAATGAGTGCTCTTACAATGGGGGCTATAGCTTGTAAGGGAGCACTCTGCCACCGCAAATTGAAAAATTGGGCCTCAAATATTTAAATCAAGATCATGAATAGCTTTGGGTCAACCAAAACTGCATTTGTTTGTAAATAAACTATTAACAGAGTTATTGCTATTATGGCCTTAACTTTGTGAACTTTGCAAAATCCTTTGTATTGTGTTTGAGGACTTTGTTTCAGAATATAGCCCAGGGGTGAGCAATAAGTGGAACACAGCTAGATGCAGTTTGCCAAGTTTAGTTAGCCTCTGGAAGGTCTCCAGACACACTATTTACTTGACCATCCACAGGTACAGCAGCTCACAGCTCCTGTTGGCTGTGGTTTGCTGTTCAGTACCTCAGGTAAATAAATTGTCTGGCAGCCCGCCAAGGGCTAACCCTGGCAAACTATGTTGCCCATCTTTGCTACAGGCAGTGAGAGACTGAGGGAAACTCTGAGGAGATAGACACATAATAATATGACCAATTATAATGACAATGTTGGACTGAGCATTTGTATTATGATTTAGTAAAATAAAATCCATTTCTATACAACACATGCAGGGTAGTTCAGAAATCAATATAGTTCACAAAGAGAGCTCTTTCTCACACTGATTATATGTAGGGGAAATGAATGGGCCTCAGCCAGCTGTCACTGACTTCAATATGAGCTGGATCAGACCATACTAATCTCCCTTAAAAGTTCTAATATCAAATCTTTTTAGTGAATTACATGTACCCACTTTAATATTGTTTTTGGAACAATTTTTTTATTATATCAATGATCAAACTCATATGGCTGCAAAAATTACACAAGATAGTGTATGGAGCAAAGTACCTTTCATTACAGAATATCTCTGCTTCTGTACAACAGGTATTTGTTACTACTTGACTCAAAATTGCCTGGAAAAAGTACAGGTTATGCTAGTTGACAGATATGTCCCATATCTATCTATAGCAAGTTACCCACCCTACATACATCTTACTGTATAAGTGTTAACTTAAAACAGCCTAATTGTTATAGGGCCCAGCTGCAGCTAACTGAAGGTGTGCAAATGGGCATTTAGGAAAGGGAAAGGTCAGGCATACCTGGCCCCCAAACCGATAAAGCTAAGCTGACCGTAGTCCACCTGAATAATATTGACCTTGTCTTCCACCTGAATGGGAATCTGGCCCACCAAAAGCACCTGCCTTGGAGGGGGAGAGAATGTTTACTTTGTGAGGTTACTTTGTGACACTGAGGCTATATCTAGACTGCAGGCTTCTTCCGAAAAAACTTCTTCCAAAAGAGAGTGTCCACACTGCCAAAGCGCATCGAAAAAGTGACCTGCGCTGAATTTAAGTTGTGATTACTATGGACCGAGTGGCCACCAGGGCACCAGTGCTTTTTCCTCTTTCCTCTTCTTTCAAAAGAACTCCCTCTTCCCCATCCACACACACCTTTTCCCAAAAGAGCTCTTTCGGGAAAAGCCTTCTTCCTTTTAGAAAGAGATTTACCAATGTTGGAAAACCCCCTCTTCTTTCAATTTTTTTTGAAAGAATGAGATTGCAATGTGCACGTAAGTGAAGTTTTTTTCAGAAAAATGGATGGTTTTCCAAAAAAACCTCTGTAGTGTAGACATAGCCTGTGAGTTCTCCATAGGAAAAACACTAAGGTGCAGATTTAAAATTGGCCAAAATAAGCAAAATGCAACTACTGCTAAAATTTTAAATAAGTGCCAATTACCTTAAATAATTAAATAACTTGTCCTTGGTGTTTGCAGTAGACTAGGCATTCCATCTAATAAGTATAGTGTTGTGTCAGCCAAGCTTTGAATAGTGACCACCATATATGGGAAATGTTTATAGCTGAAAGCGCTTGAGAGTGGAGGGGGAGGAAGAACACTGCCTGATCAGTTTAATACATCTGTGAAGTTGAGAGGATTTTGCGGAGATGTGTGCCTTGCTGAAGCCATTCAAAAGATGTAGCTGCAGTTCCTCTAGGTACAGCTATCCATGTACCAAAAGCAGATAGATGGTAAACATAGCTCTATCCTCACACTGTCCAGAAACAGCATTGCAGCCATCAGGGTACCTGGTCATATTAAATGTGCCCATTCTTTGCTCTCTGGCATAGGGAAGCAGTGAATGTCTGTTCTGACTGTTCCCTACACAATACACATATGCAATAACATAATTTGAATCCTTAAAGTACAGCAGCATGAATGTTGTATAATTATATATAGAGGGCAAGAGCGTGAGACCCATATTAAATCTGGAACATGTTGAAAAACAAATCACATACAGTAAGATTTAATTACTTTAACTGGGCTAGTCAACTGCAAATGCAGCACTGTAAGGGTACGTCTACACAGCAACATTATTTCAGAATAACTGAGGTTATTTTGTAATAATGCTGAGATGGACGACTTCTTACTCTGACTCATAACCCTCATTTCACTCTGGCTGTGTCTAGACTGGCATGATTTTGCGGAAATGCTTTTAATGGAAAAGTTTTTCCGTTAAAAGCATTTCCGCAAAAGAGCGTCTAGATTGGCACGGGTGCCTTTGTGCAAAAAGTGCTTTTGCGCAAAAGCATCCGTGGCCAGTCTAGACGCGATTTTGCACAAGAAAGCCCCGATCGCCATTTTCGCCATCGGGGCTTTTTTGCACAAAACAGTTCTTCCCTGTCTACACTGGCCCTCTTGCACAAGTATTCTTGCGCAAGAGGGCTTATCCCTGAGCGGGAGCATCATAGTATTTGCTCAGGAACACTGACAATCTTACATTAGATTGTCAGTGTTCTTGCGCAAATTCATGCGTCCAGTGTAGACAGCTGGCAAGTTTTTGCCAGTCTAGACGCAGCCAAGGAGTAAGGGAAGAGTATCCTTCCTTCACCTTCCTGCTGTGTAGACAGTGCCAAAAGTCGAATTAAGCTATTTTAACTTCAGCTACACAATTGACGTAGCTGAAATTGTGTATCTTAATTCAACTTTTGCCCTGCAGTGTAGAAAACCACAGGATAAAAAATCACAGAACCAAAGGAGAACATGCGACATGGAAAGAGTCTGTAGCATTCTCAAAAAAAAAAAAAAAAAGATTTGGGAGCTGTGGTATGAAAAATCCATAAAGTCTTCTCGGTGCAGTGTAGTTGCAATGCTGAGGACAAACAAGGTGCTAAGTTTGTATTGCTAAGGGAACAGAAGATAAATCAATGGTGAGTGTATTATATCTATTTGAAGTGGTGGTTACACCTCACCTTGAAAGCAGTATGAAATATTGGTCGTCTTACCTTACAAAGTATACAACTGACAAAGTACAGCATAGTACATCAGAAAGAATGAAATCAAGCTTCAAGGGTCTGTGGTAAAGAAAAGGTGAAATCAGAATTTATTCTCAGTGAAAAAGGGAAGACTCAAGCTGGACTTTACTAATGTTTTAAATGTATGACAATAGCTGATAGAATTGATACTAGGAAATGTATATATAAAACTGCGGCTCTGGCAAAGTACAGTTATGTCAAAGTGAAACAACAAAAGCAATAAGGATGGTAGAAATAATCTGCATTATTTGCTAAGCAGGCAGAAGCAAACAAGAATAGAAAAGTAAATAGAAACACATCCACGTAAAGTATGAAAAGCAGCATGTGATAAGTTACCAAGAATAGTCACTGAATAAATAAGAACAAATGAGTTTCAGAAACAAGCAGATGGATTTCTATACTGAAAAAGCAAGAAGACTTAGAGGATAATAGGAGGTACTGTGAGTAAAAGGAGCAAAAGTGATAAGATAATTGTTATGGACACTGAAAAATGTTTAGTTTAGCATTCACCTGGGCTTAAGCGATATTTCTATCTTAGTTGCCTAGCTAAAAACAACTCATTCTATATAGTAGTTATTGCCATAATATCTAATCACCTCAGAATTTTTTAATGTATTTATCCTCAAAGAGCACTTGTGATATAGCTAAAAGATCTAATTTTAAGAGTCTCTCTGGGCCTCAGTTCCCCAGCTAAGTGACTTACTGAAGGTCATGCAGGGTGTGATGGATTTAACGGGTGCGAGCACCCCCTCCCGGTGGGACAGGGGGGTTCAGCAGACCCACCATCTAAGTCCAGCATACATTTATCCTGGAGCCTGCTCCCTGGGACGGGGGATGTGAGTGCGATCACCCGGCCCTACGGCGGTGCTGGGGTTTGGTGGACTCACTGCCCGGCCCCTTCAGGGGTCCATAGGTCCCGTGGGAAAAAGGGGGGATGGGGGTGAGGCCCCCCCAGGGCCTATTCCGAGGCAAGGTCCTCCCCGGAAGGGGGTAAGGGTTGTCCAGCAGTCTGTTCACAATCTTGGTTGCCTGGCTCCCTCGGGGATACGGGGTGACCTCGTGATGGATTGGCTGAGGGAATAGGAGCGGCGGCCAAAGGGGAGGGGTGTGGGGGACCCGGGCCCGCCCTCTCCACTGGGTCCCAGCCTGGAGCCCTAAGGTGGGGGTAACTACCGTGTTCCCTCCACGGCAGGTGGGAACTATCCCCGTAACTCACCTGCCCACGGGCGCCAGAAGCGCCCTGCCCCGGGCTTCTTCCACTCCCCGCTCCCTGCTGCCCCGCGGGGTGGTTCGCCCAGGCCACTTACCACGCCCGAGCCATCGACCCCGTCTGGCTGGCGTCCTGGGGGCTCCGGCCTCAGCCTTCTTGCCCTCCAGCTGGGTGGGATGCTTGTCCTCCTGGGGTGTGTCTGGTGGCTCCTTCCTGCCCCCCCCCCGTTGGCTCCCCCGGCCCCTTTTGAAATGGCCTGGGCCAGGATGCCAGGGACGCCTCCCGCCCCCCCGGCGTCCCTAAGCCCTGCTGCGCACTGGCCAGGACTGGGAGCTCCGCCCCCTGCCCTGTGTGGTCTGCGTACCCGGCACACTTGCCGGGCTCCTGGCGTACCTGCCGTGGTCACGTCTGGCCCCGCCCCCTTTGGCGCGGGGCCGTGCGCGTTCCCCCGTGTCGGTTCTCTGCCCGGCTGGGGCTATTCCGGCCGTCCGGGCTGCCCACCTGTCCTCTCCCTGCCGGGGGGGGGGCGGTAATCCCTCGGCCCTGGTCAGTGCGGACCCCACCGGGTCCATCACACACCTCCCCCCTTCGGGGTTGTCTCTGGCTCCCCTATTCGCGAAAAAAAATCCGCGTTTTGATGGGCCGCCCCAGGCCGGTGTACCACTTCAAAACAATATGGTTGAAGCGCTAAATACCACCGCATAATGCGGGCGTTCGTATCTTTCATCGAGTTTAACCAGACCAAGGGGGCGTGATCGGTTATCAATTTAAATTTATTATCCCATAGATAATATCGCAGCACATCTATCGCCCACTTCACCGCTAGAGATTCTTTCTCTTTGGTGGCATAGCTTCGCTCACGGGGTAAGAGCTTCCGGCTGAGGTACAGGATGGGGTGTTCCTCTTCCCGGTGTTCCTGAGCCAGCACTGCGCCTAGTCCCACCTCTGAGGCATCTGTGTATAGGAGAAAAGGTCTATTGAAATCAGGTTGAGTCAATATTGGGGCCGCTGAAAGCTTTCCTTTTAAGGTCTGGAAAGCTTGCTCAGCCAGCGGGGTCCACCTCACCTTTGCTGGCTCGGTGTTCTTTATCAGCTCTGTCAGGGGTGTCGCCAGGGTGGCAAATTGTGGCACGAACCTCCTGCAGTAACCTGTGAGGCCGAGGAACTGCCATACTTGCCTCTTTGTAGTCGGCGTCGGGTAGTCCCGTAGTGCCTGTACTTTGCTATAAATCGGCCTCAACTTCCCCCTCCCGACCATATATCCTAGATAGGAAACTTCCTTTTTCGCAAAGTGGCACTTTTTCGGGTTAGCTGTGAGGCCAGCCTTACCTAGGGAGGTGAGTACCTTCTCTATGTGCCCCAAATGGTCTTCCCACGTCCGGCTGTAGATGACGATATTATGTATATACGCAGCCGAATATTCGTGGTGGGGTGTCAATAATCGATCCATTGTCCGCTGGAAGGTGGCGGCGGCCCCATGTAGGCCAAAGGGCATGGTGATGAAGTGAAATAAGCCAAAGGGGGTCGAAAAGTCCGTTTTCTCCCTAGCCTCGGGATCCAGTGGGATCTGCCAGTACCCCTTTCAGAGGTCTAGGGTGGATATGTAGACGGCCTGGCCTAGCCATTCCAGGAGCTCATCCATCCGAGGCATCGGGTACGCATCGAAGCGGGATATTGAGTTGACCTTCCGAAAATCGATGCAAAACCGAGTCGACCCGTCGGACTTTGGGACTAGGATGATTGGACTCCGCCATTCACTGTTTGATTCTTCTATTACTCCCCAGTGTCGCATCAGCTGGATTTCCTTCGTTACGGTGTCCCACACTTTCCGGGGCAGCAGATGTAGTGGCTCCCGCACGATCTTACCGTCTTCCGTAACTATTTGGTGTACTCCTAGGGCTGCGCACCTGGGCTGAGTCGTGAGGGTCCGTTGGTGCCGTCGGAGGACATCTAGCAGCTGTTTTTGTTGCTGGGCTGTTAGGTTGGTGCCTATGCTGACCTCCATCTTCGTGTCCTCGCCCCCGCCCCAGGGTCCGAGGTCATCTCCCTCTGACGGGGGTACAATCATTAGGGTCTCCCGGGGGACCCACTTCTTCAGTAGGTTTACATGGAAAATCTGTGTGCCACGTCGATGCCCCGTCATCCTCACTTCGTAATCCACCTCACCTATTCTCTTAAGCACCTCGAAGGGGCCCTGCCATTGGGCCAGTAGTTTGGACTCTTGCGTCGGTAACAGGAGCATGACCCAGTCGCCCGGTTGAAATTCTCGTTGACGGGCATTGATGTTGTAGTACCGGGCCTGTCGCTTTTGGCTGTCTTCTAAGTTTAAACGGGCGTATTCCCCCAACCGGCTTAGCTTCTCGGGAAGCTGCGTAATGTACTGAATGGTCCCTCGTCCTGTCGTGGCTTGATTCTCCCACCCTTCACGCAGTAGGTCCAGGATTCCCCGAGGACGGCGGCCGTACAGTAGTTCGAAGGGAGAGAATCCCGTATGACTGGGGGACTTCCCGTACTGCGAACAGAAGGCATGGGAGCATTTGGTCCCACCCCCGGGGGTCATCCTGCATGAACCTCCTCAGCATTCCCTTTAGTGTTTGGTTAAATTGTTCGACCAGACCATCGGTCTGCGGATGGTATACTGAGGTCTGCAGCCGCTTAATTTTTAGCATTCAGCAGCTCCCACATGACCCGGGAAGTAACATTCAGGCCCTGGTCAGTTAGGATCTCTTGGGGTAGCCCAGCCCTTGAGAAGATCCTCATCAATTCTCAGGCTAGGGTAGGGGCCTTGGTGTTCCTAAGGGGGACAGCCACGGGGTACCGGGTCACGTAGTCCACCACCACCATTATATACCGGTGCCCCCTTCCCGAGGGTTCTCGGGGCCCTACCAGGTCCATGGCCACTCGTTCGAACGGCACCATGAATATCGGTAGTGGCACCAGTGGTGCCTTCGGGATTCGGGCCGGGGCGGTTCGTTGGCACTCGGGGCATGATTCTCAGAAGTCCTGCATGGCTCGGAACACCCCGGGCCAATAAAACCTTTGCAATACACGCGCCAACGTCTTTTCTTGCCCCAGGTGCCCCGACCAGGGGTTCGCGTGTCCGAGTTCCAATACCTCCCGACGGAACCTTATAGGGACCACTAGCTGTTTCAACTCTCCCCCCTCCCTCTCACTGGTCACCCGATATAGGCGGTCATTCAGTACCTGGAAGTGCAGTCCTTGAGTTTGGTGGTCCTGGGTCCCTTCCGAGTCTCTGGGGCCGATGGCCTGGTCCCATGCATGCTGAAGCGAGGGGTCTTGTCTCTGCTCCACCACAAAGTCGGGGGCTGCTCCCACCTCCAAACAGGCCGCTCCCCCCTGAAGCCCCTCCCATGTATCTCCTTCGGTGCCCTCTGCGGCCCGTTCCTCGGCGATCCGTTGTCCTTGGCTCTGGAATAGCTGCCCGAACCCTGGCCAATCTCGCCCGATTAGCATGGGGCAGGGCAGATTCGCAGCCTTCCCCACTCTCCACACGTGGTCTTGTCCGCCCCCAGCCATGCGGATCCAGACTGTGGGGTACGCCCGCACGTCCCCATGGACGCATCTCATCCACACTGGTTCTCCTTCGGGCCGCCCTTGGGGAATCAGATCTGCCCGGACTAGTGTCACTGTTGAGCCCGAGTCCACTAAGGCCTCGGTCCGCCGGCCCTATATCTTTATTTCCACGAGGACTCATTGCTGCCCTGCTCCACGGATCACATTGGGGCCGGACTGCTCCGCCTGACTCAGGGTACAGTCCATGAGGGGGCAGTCTTGCTTAAAATGCCCTTCCTGGCCACACTGGAAGCAGGGCCCCCGCGGGCCTGGTCTTGCTTCCCTTTGGGACTTGTCTGGGGCTTCTTCCCCTTCTGGTTTTTCCCCGGTCCTAGTGGGCCATACTGGTGCCAGCCTGGGGGTATTGTCTCGCCCCTGCCGGACCCCCAGGAGTTGACCTTTCTCCACGGGCCTACCTTGGGGCCTTGGTCCCACTATTTTCGGGCCTGGTAGCGTTTCCCGCCTACCGCCCCCTTCCTCGGCCTCGGCCATCAGGTTCACCACCTCATTCAACGTCGTGGGCTGGTTCCTTTGTACCCACCGTTGGCCTTTCCGGGGGAGGATGTGTATAAACTGTTCCATAACCACCATCTCCGTTACCTGTGCGCCTGTCTTGTGCTCAGGCTCCAGCCACTGGGCAGCCCACTCCCGGAGTCGCTGTGCTACCGCTCGCGGCTGGTCCCCCGCCTTAAAGGACTCCTGATGGAACCTCTGCCGACAGGTTTCGGGGGAGTGCCCCAGCTGGTCCAGTATTGCCTCCCTTACTTTATGGTAATTAAGGGTGTCATTGATTGATAGGCTACGATAGGCCAGCTGGGCGGGCCCGCTCAAGTACGGAGCCAACAACATGGCCCATTGCTCTGGGGCCCAGCAGGCTGCGGTAGCCACCCGCTCGAATGTTGTGAGGAAAGCTTCTGGGTCGTCTTGCGGCCCCAACTTAGTGAGGCGTAAGGGTAGTCCGGGCCCCTCCCCATGTCCCGCGGGTGTACTGACCGGCATTTCCAGCTTTTTTTCCACGGTCTGGCGCCACTGGTCTTGCTGGGTCACTAATTCACGTACCAACTGCCACTGGTGCTCCTGGAACTGCGTGGCCAACTGCTGGATCAGTTGGGCCTGTTGTTCCTGCTGGGCCTGTTACTGTTGCCGTTGGGTTTCCCCGAACCATTCCAGCAACTGACGCGGCTCCATGGAGTCGTCCGAGCTGCTCTCATCCGAGCTGCTCTCATCCGATGCATGGATCACTTTCCAGCTGCCCGGCAGTCTAAGCTCTACGGGGGGCGGTCACAACGAGCTGAGTGCCCACATTCTCCACCACTGTGATGGATTTAATGGGTGCGAGCACCCCCTCCCAGTGGGGCAGGGGGGTTCAGCAGACCCACCGTCTAAGTTCAGCGTACATTTATCCTGGAGCCTGCTCCCTGGGACGGGGGATGTGAGTGCGATCAGCCGGCCCTACGGTGGCGCCGGGGTTCGGCGGACTCACTGCCCAGCCCCTTCAGGGGTCCATAGGTCCCGTGGGAAAAAGGGGGGAAGAGGGGAGGCCTCCCCAGGGCCTATTCCGAGTCAAGGTCCTCCCCGGAAGGGGGTAAGGGTTGTCCAGCAGTCTGTTCACAATCTTGGTTGCCCGGCTCCCTCGGGGATACGGGGTGACCTCGTGACAGATTGGCTGAGGGAATAGGAGCGGCGGCCAAAGGGGAGGGGTGTGGGGGACCCAGGCCCGCCCTCTCCACCGGGTCCCAGCCCAGGGCCCGAAGGTGGGGGTAACTACCGTGTTCCCTCCACGGCAGGTGGGGACTATCCCCGTAACTCACCTGCCCACGGGCGCCAGAAGCACCCTGCCCTGGGCTTCTTCCACTTCCTGCTCCCTGCTGCCCTGCCGGGTGGTTCGCCCGGGCCACTTACCGCGCCCGAGCCGTCGACCCCGTCCGGCTGGCGTCCTGGGGACTCTGGCCCCAGCCTTCTTGCCCTCCAGTGGCGTGGGATGCTTGTCCTCCTGGAGTGTGTCCGGTGGCTCCTTCCTGCCCCCCCCCCCCCCACAGGCTCCTCCGGCCCCTTTTGAAACGGCCCGGGCCAGGATGCCAGGGAAGCCTGCCCCGCCCCCCCGGCATCCCTACGCCCCGCTGCGCACTGGCTGGGCTGGGAGCTCCGCCCCCTGCCCTGCGCGGTCCGGCGTACCCGGCTCACTCGCCGGGCTCCTGACACGCCTGCCGTGGTCGCATCTGGCCCCGCCCCCTTTGGCGCAGGGCCGTGCGCGTTCCCCCGTGTCGGCTCTCCGCCCGTCCAGGGCTATTCCAGCCGTCCGGGCCATCCACCTGTCCTCTCCCTGCCGGATGGGGTGGTAATCCCCCGGCCTTGGTCAGTGTGGACCCCGCTGGGTCTGTCACACAGGGCATCTCTGATGGAGCAAGGATTTAAATGCTGGTCACCCAAGACATAGGCTAGTGCTCTAACTATGGGATAGTTCATATTTAATGTGGTGTGGTACTTCATTCCTAATAAGAATGGTAAATTCAAGCTTCAGAGTGGATATGAATGAACGATAATGAGATTGGTCAGGGCTGATTTGAGGTACAAAAATTAAGTTTGAAGTTGAGGTTAGAAATTAGAACTTCATAATTGCTGATATCAAACAGGACTCATAAAAGTACCATGTGAGAGACTAGATTCAAGAAAAGTATTTTCTGCTTGAAACCAGTCAAAACAACAAGTGGAACAATACCACCTATTATAGGACTCAGAGCAAGAATGCTTTACAGGGAAAAGGAATCCTTAGTTTAGCCATAGAAGAAAGGGAAACAAGCTAGTGCTGGCTCATTCTTAATGTACATCAATGGCAATTTTGACTCACTTCATTTCTGTACAAGTTTTATATTGTATTGTTTAGAATTTGCCTTACATTTGGGAAAATACTATATAATGCATGTAAATATATTTGCAGAATGTACAGAGGGAGAAATAGTGACAAGTATAGCCTGGGGAAAGTAGGTCACCTAGGGTATGTCTACACTGCATTCCTCTTCCGAGAGAGGAATGCAAATGCAGCCAAGTGAAATTGCAAATGAAGCATGGATGTGAATTTCCCACACTTCATTTGCATAACTGCATCCGGCCGCTATTTCGAAATACCCTATTTTGAAATAAAAAATACAACATAGACGCGGTTATTTTGAAAGAAACCCCTTCTTTCGAAATAAGCATTAAACCTAATTTTTTAAGGAGTAAGGGTTATTGTGAAAGAAGGGGTTTCTTTCAAAATAACCGCATCTACATGGCGTTTTTTATTTCGAAATAGGATATTTCGAAATAGCGGCTGGATGCGATTATGTAAATGAAGTGCGGGAAATTCAAATCCACGCTTCATTTGCAATTTCACTCGGCTGCATTTGCATTTCTCTCTTGAAAGAGGAATGCAGTGTACACATACCCCTATAGCTGCAGGTAGTGGATTCTGGTTGGGTAGTGGGCCCAAAGTGAACAAACGGTTCTGGCTGGGAGAACAGGAGCTCTATTCAGGGATTTTTTTAAATTCTGTTTTTACTGTCCAAAGATTCTGAATTCTGATCTAGGCAGAAGAAGAGAAAGTTTTCATAAGATTATACTAGAAGGCAGCAATCTGGTACAACTGACTTCATGGAATCAGACATGGAAGCTGAAGACCAGAAAGCAGGGACTTCACTGAATAGGAATAGAGAGGTGAAGAAAACTGGCTGCTGGTGCCACTTGTCCACTAGTGAGTTTAACTGGTTTTCTCAGTAAGACTGTAAGTAAGTAGAGGCTGATTTGTTAATAAGAGTTCTGGGCTTCATCAAACTGTGCAGTTAACAACTGGGTTTCTAGGTTCGGAAATATTCCTTATACATGCTTTGGCGTTTGCTAATGTTATTTTTGTGTGGTTATTCCATTTTCCCACATTAAAACTATTAATTGTTGTTCCATATTCCCAAGGACTCATGGGAGTGGGAAGTGGGAAGAAACATCTTTTAAAGGTACCTACATTTATTAAACAATTAAAGCTCTTAAATTCCATTTATAAGGTTTTAGGAGAGGGCTCAAACCAATCATTTTATTTTATATCTGGAAGTGGGTTCAACTGTAAGTATTTTGTGCAGAAGAATAGTGATACAGTTCAGTCTCCATATAAGCAGGCATGTAATAGATATCAAGCTAAATGCTAACCCAACAGTGGGAGAATTTCACCAAATTTTCAGACACACGGCCATAATGCAAATGAATATACTAGAATATATTTTATCATTATTATTTTTCTTACAGGGCAGCAGTCCCTGTATTTAAATTGTTTAACATTTTTCCATTATAATAATGATGAAACCTTTTTCCTTAGGGGGCTCTAACACTTTGAAATTTGGCAGGGAGTTAGTCCCATACAGAGGAAGGTAGATTCTATGTAAAGCAACTGATATTTGATAGAATTATAAGCTTCTGAACATTGTTATTGCCTGTCTGTTTTAGCTCACTTATAAAAAATTTCTGCAAATGAGTTCCTGGTGTCCATCCATTGAAGCCTCCACAGTCTGGCACATAAAGGAACCTGTGTATCACTAAAATATGTGAAGCTATTCATGAGAATTTACAATTTCCAGTAGCTTGCCATTAGAGAACATGTGAGGATAAATTAGAACTATAAGGAAGTATTCCATGGGGCCATCTCATGTGCCCCTGGTTAATTATTTGCATTGTTTGTGAAGCATGATATTCATATATCAAAGGGAAAAAACACATTCAGAATCCAATAAAAAGATCTCAGCAAAAATGTTCAAAAAGCTTTTTGTTTAAATTGGCTACATAAAAATATTGTAAAGAAAGATTTTGGTTATAGATATAAAATATTGGGACACAGAAGGCGTTGCTATACTCAGTGAAAGTGGAACAGATATGGAGAAAATATGATTGTAAGGTGTGTTTATAAAGGTTTTATAGGTATGCATTTGAGATGACAGTATATTGGGATTTTTAGATCCATTTTGGGCAGGTCAAAATTTGTCCTGTTGAAACATTTTTTATTTAACAGAAGTTTTTTGCAGTGGTTGCTTTTTGTGGAAAATGTGTACTTTTGTTAAAAAAACAAATGCCTGAAAACCTGAAAGTTATTGTTTTTTTAATCTGAAAACCAAACTATTGTGATTGAGATATCACAGAAATTAGGTTTGGCTATGTGCTAGATTCTGCAGCAGGACTGAATTTCCCATTATATACTGGAAACCTTAGGCTACCCTGAAGGACTGTCTTCCTGCATCAAGAAGGGAGGCATTGGGTTGTATCATGAGACACGTACTTTGAGAATAGAAGGAGCATGAGGCACCCATGCTACAATTCTCAGGAAGTAATGACAATGGTGTTTTAGAATCAAACTATTTGAGTTTTTGGTTGAAATATTTCATTATTTAATATTTTGCCAAAAAGTTCATTTTTTATGCACAAAAATAATAAAAAATCTGGTCAGTTGTAGATTCAATATCTTTGCCTCTACCAGGAAACAAATGCTTTATTCCATTTGAATGTGGGGATTCCTTGCTCCCATCTGAGCCAGGGTGGCTCCCTGAGATGGCAAAATTTTAAATGTGTCCTTGATCTAAGGCTGAACTTTGTCTGGATGAAAATGCATTTTGGGGGAAATTCACAATTTTGGAGATAATAGGTAACTGAGACCTGCAAGGTTTAATTCTAGCAACTTTACAAAGCATCTGTGAAGTGTGAAAAATTACAAGTAACCCCAGCAGTGATAGATTCCAGGTCAGAGTAGAGGTGAGGAGGTCAGAGGTATATAGTAAATACCATATATCACATTGTTCTGCAATTTCACATAGTTTTCACTGTCACATATATAATATGTACTCCATCCCAGTTACACGATGAACAGTCTAAAACATATAAGTTCATCTATGTGTTTTTCAGATGTGTACAGTATAAAATATACTTCATATTTTTAATTTTTATATTTACTAAAATCAATGTGAGAATAACCAACCTAGTTGGGCTACCTTACAGTGTCTTGGTGAAGATCATTGTAGTGATTTTGCTGGCAGACATTCTTGGTCACTAAAGCTCTGACAAATGCATGTTCTAAAATCTTTTAAAAGAGATTCTGATTTTCTGTTAAGAGAAGTTTTTGTGTGAAAATTAGAAAGAGTTTTGAGAGGGACATTCCATATTATCTTTGGGAACATGCTTATGAATATGACATAACTGCGATATGCTTTATGCAAGATACTTCATGTGAAATATCATTGGAAAGGTTGCAATCCATTGAATATGATTGTCCTAATGGGATGCATGTATCATTTTTGTAGATCAAGTTAGGAATATTGAATGTTTGCCGCTTTGTGTCATGTCCACTATTTACATTTCAGGGCTATGATAGCCCATTAGCAGGAGACAATGGAGCGTAACCTTTCTATGGATGTGTGCGTCAGCTGAGGAAGTATGGAGAACATGTCATCTGATGCTGGGATCCATCTTGAATGCTGTATTCTTCCAAAAGAGCAGAGGGAAAGTTTAGACTGAACACACAGGTCTCCTACGTTTTGCAAAAGCCTATCTAAGGGTGGGTACATAGGTAATCCTGGCCACCAGTTCTCTCTGGCTACCCCACCCAAGATGACTTTTGGAAATAACTAAGACTGAACCGAGGGAAGGAATTGGAAGGATGTCTAGTTGGTGAAGATTGTTAGAAGAAATTTTAGGGAGAGATATTACATGCAACTATGACAAGGAGTCCTGTGGCACCTTATAGACTAACAGATGTATTGGAGCATAAGGTCATCACAGGACCTAACCAGATCAGCCACGCCATCACTAGTTCATTCACCTGCACATCTACCAATGTAATATATGCCATCATGTGCCAGCAATGCCCCTCTGCTATATACATGGGCCAAACTGGACAGACCCTACATAAAAGAATAAAAGACACAAATCAGATATTAGGAATGGCAATATACAAAAACCTATAGGAGAACACTTCAATCTCCCTGGACAGACAGTAGCAGATTTAAAGGTAGTCATCCTGCAGCAAAAAAACTTCAAGACCAGACTTCAAAGAGAAACTGCTGAGCTACAGTTCATCTGCAAATTTGACACCATCAGTTTAGGATTAAACAAAGACTGTGAATAGCTAGCCAACTACAAAAGCAGTTTCTCCTCTCTTGGTGTTCACACCTCCAGATCAGCTGCTAGAAGTGGGCCTCACCCTCCCTGACTGAATTAACCTCGTTATCTCTAGCCTTATTCTGGCCTGCATATTTATACCTGCCTCTGGAAATTTCCGCTACATGCATCTGACGAAGTGGGTCTTTGCCCACGAAAGCTTATGCTTTCCCCCCCACGACCTCTCTAGCCCTCACAGGGAGCAGCCCCAGTGGTCACAGGACCCACCCAGGGGCACCAAGAGGCACGCACCTGCTTGGTCTGGGCCTGAGATCGAGGCCTTCCTGGAGCTGTGGGGACAAGAGGAGGCCCTGCAGGATCCCCGGGCCTGGTGGAGAAATGCCAAGATCTACGGCCGCATGGCAGATGCCTTGGCCAACCGAGGGCACCCACTCTGGCCCCTCAACTGGGTCTGGAGTAAAGTATAAGATGCCACAGGACTCCTTGTCGCTTTTGCAGATCCAGACTAACACAGCTACCCCTCTGATACTTGACTATATGCAACTAGTTTCTTTAAAGCTTAGTGTGCATGTTCTGATTTATTTTGCCTAGTAATCTACTTTTATACTTCATTAACCCATTGTTTATTAATAAACCTAGTGTAAATAATTGTTACCTGGGGGGCAAGGAGTGCATGTCTCTCTTTACATTGAGAAAGTGGGAACATTTCATGTGCTTATACTGTGCAGAGCTCTGCACAGCATAAGATGGATTCATCTGGGATTCAGCTTCCAGAAGGGCTGTGTATGTGAGTGACGGGAAATGATCTCACACTCTGCTGCTTACAGTGTGTGTCTGTAGCCTGTGGGTGTGGCCCTGTGTTGAAGCAGGCTGGAGATCTGGGCTCAGTAAGATAGGCTTAAAGGGTGCCCACGCTGTCAGGAAAAGAGGGCTCAGTGGGGTCTCAGCACATCAGGTGACAGTCCTGAGGGAGTCCTGACCCATCACAGACATACATTTAATATAATTCGTAGGTGCTAAGAGCAGAACTGAAAAATATTTGATGCCAAATTAAAATCTGCTGTTTCCACTAAAATGGACTCCCATAAGATATTTTTAGTGGAAATCATTTAATAGAAAATGTTGTTTACGTCGGACATACTATTTTTCTATATTCATTTTTTAAAAATCTGAATGTCAGCTAAATTTTGGAGGCAGTTTTTCATGGTGAATTTCAAAATCCTGTTTCATAGCTGGGCTTGTTCATCAAAATGGAAATTCCATGACTGAAGTGCTTTGATATTTCTTTGTTTAACCTGACTGCCTCTGCTAACCTTATGTGATCAAAAAGGTCTGACTGGTTTGCTCAGACAGACCACACAAGCATTTTGTGTTCTCTCTGTCTCTCTCTCTCTCTAAGTCATTCAAAATAAGACCAGCAGTCCGTTGCCACAGCCAGCACGAAGCATGTTTTCCCCAAGGCCCCCCCACGACCTCTCTAGCCCTCACAGGGAGCAGCCCCAGTGGTCACAGGACCCACCCAGGGGCACCAAGAGGCACGCACCTGCTTGGTCTGGGCCTGAGATCAAGGCCTTCCTGGAGCTGTGGGGACAAGAGGAGGCCCTGCAGGATCCCCGGGCCTGGTGGAGAAATGCCAAGATCTACGGCCGCATGGCAGATGCCTTGGCCAACCGAGGGCACCCACTCTGGCCCCTCAACTGGGTCTGGAGTAAAGTCAAGGAGCTTTGCCTCTCCTATATGTGGGCCGTCGAGTGCCCAGAGGCAGGACCCCACAGCTGCCCCCATTTCACCCAGCTGCACTGCATCCTCGGGGACGAGGAGGAGGACACTTCCTCAACTGTTGTGGACACTGGCCTGGGGAGCCCTGTCATCACTCGCCCGGAGCAGGAGAGGGAGGGCCAGCCGGGCACCCCAGCGGAGGAAGAGGAAGCCAGTGACACCGTCACTCTCTCCCCAGAGCCGGTGCCTGCCAGCCAGGATCTCTCCTAGGCCTCCTTAGAAGCCAGGGAGGGATCCTCAGGTGAGTGGTTTCTTTCTCACTCACTCGAGGTGGGGGGGGATGGACGGTTGCACAGGGGGCAGGGAGGGGACAACTGTGTTCAGTGTGTCACTCGTGCTGCTGTGGCTATGCACTGTGCTGGGCTCTGCACATGCAACCTCATGCAACTTTACTGTGTAGCATGTGGAGGCAGCAGGCAGCTCCTGAGCACACCTGGGATCCTGCTGGACACACACGTCCCACTCGGGGGGGGGGGGAGGAGGGGGAACGGCGGGGTGTATGCTGGGACCAGGCTAGCCACAAGGGCACAGGCCAGACCCCACACACCCCAAGGAGTGCCGCACACACTACGGGGCCATGCCTGCCAGTGCGAGACGGCAGCCATGTAAAAGGGGAACACTCTACCATTCACCAAAGATTCCAGGGTGAAGGGAATGGATGGACTACACTCCCTTTAGTACTTCTTTCCCAGAAAGACAATATAAGGTGAGGTGATGATGTCTATGGTAGAGGTTATCATGTCCTTGTAGGTACCTCAGTGGTTTGGGTAGTTCTAGTAAGATCCAAATTGTTGACTGTTTTTCTAAACAAAAATGAAAACTTATTTGAGATTTCCTCTTCAGATTAAATGAGGTATGGATAAAGCTGGGTTATTGCATGCTTTATAACTATGGTGAAACTGTGATTTGTATTTTTTTTAACTCACATCACAAGCAGGAAAAAACTAGGCAGTGTTTTTTAGGACAACAGCAGATTAGAATATGTAAATTCCCATCCCTCATATGTACTCTTAAGGCCTGATTCTCAAGTGCTTTTCTAGTCATTTGTACTAATGCAAAGGGGGAGTTAAAGACTTGCTCTGCATTTCACAGCCACTCATTACAGGTGTATAAGATATAAGGTTGAGGAGAGTAAGGACCTGTGTTTATGTTTTTAATACATGTGCCATTTGGCCTAAGGGATAATGCACTGGAATGAGACTCAGGAGAACTGGCTCTGCTCCTGTTGGGATAGTGGTATCATTTGAAGCACTCACTTTGTAGTCTCTGGATGAAAAGTGTTATATAAAAAGAGCTAAGTACCATTATTTTTTATTAAACTTGTGCCCTGTGTTACAGCTCTAGTTCAGATACTGCAAAGAATAAAACCATGTCGGAACAAGTCACTCAGAGTGCTCATCCAATTGTGGAGGGTCAGTTTCTAGTGCTACTTCACAATTAATTACAAGCTACTTTGCTTCGGTGTCTGAACTAAAATTTCCAACTCACAAAAATAAAAGCTGTTCCTCCTTCTAATTTTGTAATAAATAGAATTCTTTTGCAAAATGTCTTTACTGTCCTTCAGACATTTTCCTCATTCTTGTTTGTTCCTGTTTTCTTATTCTGGGTAAGTAGTATGCAGGGGGGAAAGGAAGAATTCACAATGTGTGATTTCTCACCCACATCTTTTTTACACCTAACCCTACAGGCATATGATTTTAAAAAGCTCATTCTATCAAGAAAAAAAAATATTACTGGTATTTGAGAATTAAAAAAAAAACCTTTTGAACTGAAAAGGATGCTTTATATTACTTAAATGTAACTGACAAACTGCATTCTTTAATTCTTCTTAGGCACTTGCCCTCATTAACTGAAAGGAATCTGCTTGACATTTAAAATTTAAGCAATATGAAGCATGTTGCTAATACATTGTTCTTCAGTATAAATTAAGATATGTTAACATTGCACTTAAGCAGTGTTTCTCAAAGTAGTCCATGGACCCATTCTGAGAAAGCTGCTAAGAGGCCACTCCAGTTTATTTACTCACTGGCTTCACAGCCACAGAGCGTCACAGCTCCCAGGAGTAAGCAAACTGGAGCTGCCCATTAGAAGCTTTCTCAGAGTGGGTCTGCAGACCACTTTGAGAAACACTTCACTAAACTGTCTAATGCTGACATAAATGGTTCTCATGGACTTTTTAATGCAGTTCATCACCAAATAAAGAAACTCAGTGTTTTCTTTTTTTAACTGAACGCAACACATTTTCAGAATTAACAGAATCTAGTTGTTCCAGCTTTGGTTCATCTCATTGTCATATTATCCACATACATTGCAGAGTAAATAATGTCTTGTGTTTTAATAAATACCATACATTTTTACTTTAATTAGGAATTAGATTGTGTCACTGAATGAATAGGATGTAGGGGTTTGGAGTTCAGTAGATACAGTAGGTTGTAAAATTGCCTAATGGCCTTGACCTTGAACTGGTGGATGCTGCCATCTTAGATGTTTATCTTTCACTGAAATAGCACACATTTGAAGCAGTACTTTCAAAATATGATGTTCATTGTGTAGAATTCCTATCAGATGTCCCAGATCTGTTTTTTAAAAATGCCTGTAAATCACTGTGATTTACATACCCAGAATATATCAGGACTGAGATTTTGAAAGACATATAACAGATTTAGATGCTAATTTCCGTCTAATTTTAATGAGAATTGGATATCCAAATCAGTTAAGTGTCTCTGATAATCTCAGACTAAAGATCCATTCCACTGTTAGACCTGGTCTACCCGAGAGAGTTATTTCAAAATAACTCCCCTTATTTTGAAATAACAAGTGGAGCATCCACACTACTAAGCCCATTGGTTTGAAATAAGGAGCTAGTTATTTTGAAATAATAACTCTTGCTTTCCATGAGGAAAAATACTTATTTCAAAATAGTGGTAGTATGGATGTTCCACTGCTGCTAGTTTGAAATAACTACCCCTCCCCCCAGAGTCATTGAAAGTAATTACTCCCCACAGATTCCTGGGGCTCTAAGTTGCGGTAGCATGTCCACATTAAGAGAGGCTGCCTCAGACTAATTTTGAGGCTTTCCTGTAGTGCGGACATGCTATTTCAAAATAGTTATTTCAGCAGTTCTTATTTCTGGAGTAATAATTTCCTAGTGTAGACATGCCCTACCAGTTCTGTTATGTGTAAACTTTGTTTTTCATCTTCTTACATGTGAATAGTGAGTAAGTAAGGTAATTCGTTGCATTATTCACAATTCAGAATGAAAGGTATAGATTCAAAACTTCCCAAATAAGTATTCCAAACTCTTTAGGCTTTACAAAATGAAAATGCAGCTTTTCAGACTCATCTTTACTCTTAATAGGACAATTCTGAAAGTGGTGCTGGGCATCTGTAACTACTACAAAACTGAGGATGGGTCTTGTAGACTCTTGGTACATTTCAGGAATTAGCAAAATGAAATTTTGTGTTTCTTTTTGTGTCCTTTTTTTAGTACTCTATCATTTGATGGAAGGAGAAAGATTAAAAATAGATAACTATCATCTTGGCATATACAAAACAGAAAATGAGCATGCCAGAACAGTGCTATGGTTTGATTGTGGGCTGGATTTACAATCCATTAACCTACTAATTCATGCAGTTTTCAGGGAAAGGAACTACCTATAGTGGTGGCTACCTCTGTTTTCTCCCCAGAAAGCTGTGTGAAGTCTGCATTATCCATTTACTTTTGCTGTGCTGCTCTTGTCTTGGTGTGAATTTAAGAGGGAAAATGTGTGCTACAGCCTACTGTCATTTGCAATATTAATCAAGCACAGGCAGCATCTAATGATCAGGTACGTATTTATATACAGCCTGATCCTAAGCCCACTGAAGTTTTGAATCAGGCTCATATGCCTACATACAAATATGTTCCACAATATACAGCTAAAGCACTTCAGGAGGTGAGGAGAAAGAAGGATCATCGCACATTATTTAACAATTTATCACTCTAAAGTCTCATTAATGTAATTGCTACAGATGTCGGTAGGAGTCCTAAGGAGAATGAAGGTAAAATATTTCACTAAATATTAAAATACTGTATCATTAGATGTTTAATTTGTTACTTACTATTATTTCATCCACTAATTTCAAAGACTGGTTTATTTGCATCGTTTACTTAGGAACTGCTGCTCTACAGATGTTATGATCATAGAATCATAGAATACTAGAACTAGGAGAGACCTCAGGAGATCATGAAGCCCAGTCCCCTGCCTTCACAGTAGGATCAAGCACTGTCTAGATCATCCCTGTTAGATGTCTATTCAACCTGCTCTTAAATATCTCCAGTGATGGAGATTCCACAACCTCCCTCGGTAATTTATTTCCATGTTTAACCACTCTGACAGGCAGGAATAGGGTTGCCAGGTGTCCGGTTTTGAACTGGACAGTCCAATATTTGACCTTTCTGTTCAGGACACAAATTGAGAAAATATAAATGAGAAAATATAAATGTCTGGTATTTTCTAAATAAGATGTAATGTAGATTGTGATGTAATATCAAGTGTGTCCGGTATTTTTGTTGAAACCATCTGGCAACCCTAAGCAGGAAGTTTTTCCTAATGTCCAACCTAAACCTCCCTTGCTGCAATTTAAGTCCATTGTTTCTTGTCCTATCATCAGAGGTCAAGGAGAACAATATTTCTCCCTTTTTCTTGTATCACCCTTTTAGATACTTGAAAACTGCTATCATGTCCCCTCTCAGTCTTCTCTTTTCTAAGCTAAACAAGCCCAAGATGATGGACAGGAACACGTGGAAAAAAATCACCTGAATTCAAACTGCCTTGGCTGTATTATTTCTGTAGTTGTGTTTGACTCTTGTTCTATTCTTTTGCCACCTCAGGTACTGTCATTTTATTTGCAAAAATTGAAACTTCAGGAAATGGAGTGATAGAACTTGCTGGTATAATTTTGTAAGAGCTGATTTACATAAAATGCAATTTATACAAAGAGTGTAACACACCTGCAAACAAATGGAGATTGAATTTCCTTTTTAACTAACTTGAATCAAAGGACGTTAATAACTGTTGCTATATTTGATGCCCCTTTACACAACGTTATTCAACTATTTTCACCTAGGAATTGCTACAAAAAAAAGGTTTTGAAAAGAAAATAAACTATCAAACAGTGTTATTTCAAATTTTCTCTTATAGGTGCCAGACTAATGATTTAAGTTCAGGACCTAAAAGGATTTGAGAGCAACACCAATGTACCCAGTAGCACGGGCTCACTTTATTTGTAATTTCCAGTAGTAGGTCATGATTCAGGAAGGTGCTTAAAAACATGCTTAAAGTCACACATATGTCCAAATCACACTGACTTCTCTTTTCTAAACTAAACAAGCCTTCTTGATTTCTCCACAGCTTTCTTGAAATGTGGTGTCCAGGACTGGACACAATATTCCAACTGAGGCCTAATTCGCGTAGAGTAGAGCGGAAGAATGACTTATTGTGTCTTGCTCACAACACTCCTGTTAATGAACCCCAGAATCATGTTTGCTTTTTTGCAATAGTGTTGACTCATATTTAACTTCTGGTCCACTATGACCCTTAGGTCCCTTTCTGCAGTACTCCTTCCTAGACAGTCACTTCCCATTCTGTATGTGTGAGACTATTGTTCCTTCCTAAGTGGAGTACTTTGCATTTGTCCTTATTAATCTTCATCCTATTTACCTCAGACCATTTCTTCAGTTTGTCCAGATCATTTTGAATTATGACTGTATCTTCCAAAGCACTTGCAACCCCTTCCAGCTTGGTATCATCTGCAAACTTAATAATCTTACTCTCTATGTGATCATCTGAATCATTGATGAAGATATTGAATAGAAATGGTCCCAAAACAGACCCCTGTGGAACCTCACTTGTTATGCCTTTCCAGCATGATTGTGAACCTTTAATAACTGCTCCCTGAGAACAGTTATCGAGCCAGTTACATACCCATCTTATAGTAGCCCCATCTAGGTTGTATTTCCGTAGTTTATTGATAAGAAGGTCATGCAAGACTGTGCCAAACGCCTTACTAAATCTAGGTATACCATGGCTTCTCCTTATACACAAGGCTTGTTATCCTATCAAAGAAAGCTATCAGATTGGTTTGACATGATTTGGTCTTTACAAATCCATACTGGCTGTTACTTATCACCTTATTATCTTCCACATCTTTGAAGATGGATTCCTTAATTACATGCTCCATTATCTTCCTTGGCATAGAAGTTAAACTGAATGGTCTGTAATTTCCTGGGTTGTTCTTATTTCCCTTTTTATAGATTGGTACTATATTTGCCCTTTTCCAGTCTTCTGGAATCTCCTATATGAATGCCAGAAAGAAGTTGGCCTAAAAAATGGGGTAGAATTAGTTAATTTTATTGAAAGGCCTTCTAATTCAAGAATATTAAAAAGAACATCAATTTTAGCATATATAATTCAATCCATAAATCAATACACTAAAGTAATCACAATGACTTCCCAATCTTACTTTGGAGTCAGCGGGGTTGTGGGAACTCACTCCTTCCAGAGTGAAACTTCGAGTACCTGAAACTTCTGTGACTGAGCCTAAGATTAGAGAGTTTAGAAAATATAGAGAGAGCCCAAATTATTTTGAATTCACAATTGTGCTTATTTTATTTATTGCATATGGGCATCAACATCTATGTGTGCTCCCAAGAATGACAATGTGATGCTTCTGATTCCAAAACTGCCCCTGTTTTGTAATCCGTTGATAATTATCAAACCAGCCTATTCATTCTTGTGAGGAGTTCATGTGCACATGACTTTTATTGAAGCTCCTTAAATCAGTCAGTATCTTAATACTGAGGAAAATGTCCATAGGGTAAAATTTAGCCCTGTGTCAAAGATAAGGCCTGTGCACATTTTAAAATCTATTTAATTCCACATAATGGGCTTTAAGTGCTGCATAGACCCTGTGCTGGCCCTCTGCATAGGGGTGAATTTCAAACACATTGCAGATATTGCATTCCAAATTGACTTGAATATGGGTTGATGGTGGATTACACCCAATATGAAGATTAATACGATCACAAAAGAATATCAGCTAAAATGTCTAGAGATCAATAAACAATGGAATGGGTTGAGCGTAAAATTTGATACCTTTGATCTACCTTGACTGAGGTGTTGGTTGACCCTGTCCTGTTCTGAACCTGAGACAGTTTATTTTCTTCCTGCATCTTGTGTTGTGTTTTCTCCTGCCACAGCTCTTCCCCCTGTCAGCTTAATTCCTGTGAAAAGTGATGATAAGAGGCATCATTCTGGGGGTTAGTTTCAGCCAGGTATATGGCAAAGATTTGTCACAGCTGGCACTGTGCAGTACACTGTAAACCTCATTTTTTGAGGAATAAGGGATCTTGTGAAAAAGGGTTTTTTTTCTGACAAATGGCCCCGTCTACACAGGGCTTTTTATCTGCAAAACCTCTTCAACAAAAAGGATTGGGAGAAAATATGCAAATGAGAGTGCGATTTGCATATCTTCTGCCAAAAAAACCCGGCAGTGTAGACATAGCCTGGGTGATGAAACCCATTTACCTCACAGATGCCATGTTTTAGTCCACAAAATAAGTTTGCTACAAAATCACAAGCACTTGGTTTTGCCCCTGTGAAGAACTTTATGATTTATGTCATCAAATTTGCAAGTTGCCCTAGAAGCCAACAAAGCTACTTTATCATTTTTGTTTCCCTATGGTATATTCCAAATGTGCCCTTGCATTGCTGTGGCCACCTGTTCTCCCACACCTGTTTCAATTTATAAACCATATGTTGCAGTCACAGAGTAGAACCATTATGGGCATGATGTACTTTCTCATAAATATTTCATAGACTTGCTGCTGTCTGCACTTCAAAATAATTTGAAAGCATTCATTTTTCTGAGAATCTGAGCACAGACTGGATAGTCACTCATTATTACCACTATTTGTTAGGCAATGAGGTATAAAGGTTGCTGAATCATAAAGTTACCCATATCAATAGTACTGGAGCCAGGATTTAGCACTATCATTTTAAAATGAAACCTCCTTCACTGACTATTTTTTTTTCATTATGATTAGATGTTATTCTAAATTATATGCTATTGGCATTATTTGGAGAAGTTCTAGGGATAGTGTTATAGAGAAGGTCAGCCTAGATGATCACAATGTTCCTGTCTGGCTTTGCTATCTATGAATCAACTGTGACATATAGTAAAAAAAAAAATTGTATTATTTCTTTCTATAATGTATGTGTTTTAAGCACATTTGATAAATAATTTATGGCAATCTATTACCATAATTGAATAAAAGATGAGCACAATGAGTAATCAAAATCAACATGCAGAGGATGGGCTACATCTGTGACTGGTATAAATTGGTCCAGCTTCATTGACTTCAATAGAACTCTAGTGACTTATGTCAAGCGATGATCTGGCTCATTGTCTGCTAATTATGAATAAAATTCACTTAGCCCCTTCGGATGAAGGCTAGGAACTGTGCAGGGCTTGGGATGGGATGCACTGCTCATCCCATGGGCAGACTGGGGGATGCAGTAGGTCCCTTGCATGGCTGCTATTCCACATCTAATGCTGGAATAATTATGGTACTTCTGTGTCATGAATAGATCTGATCCAAAGCCAAAGACTCCTATTGACATCAACTGACTTTGGATCAAGCCCTATAGGTGGGCTTTGAGAGACTGCATAAGTGTGGACTTCATGGCATGCCTCAGGCCCATCTGGATGCATAAGATGTGATGAAGCTCTCCTTCAATTACTCTTCATCTGCAGCCACTTCTCCATGGTAGGCCTAGGTGGTCTAAATGGCCTTATAAATGCCTTTATGCTTGGCTGAATGACATCTAGGGTATGTCTAGACTACATGCCTCTGCTGGCAGAGGCATGTAAATTAGGCATACCGACATAGTCAATGAAGCGGGGATTTAAATATCCCCCGCTTCAGTAAAATAAAAACGGCTTCCGTGTTCTGCCGGCTCAGCTAATTGTCGGCACAACGCGGCAGTCAAGACACGGATCGGTCAGCAAGGAAAGCCTTTGCTGACCGATCCTGTAAACCTCGTTTCACGAGGCATAAGGGATTGGTCAACAAAGGCTTTCCTTGTCGACTGATCCGCGTCTTGACTGCTGCGTTGTGCCAACGATCAGCTAAGCCGGCACAACATGGCGGCCATTTTTATTTTAATGAAGTGTGGGATATTTAAATCCCCGCTTCACTGACTATGTCGGTATGTCTAATTTACATGCCTCTGCCGGCAGAGGCATGTAGTCTAGACATACCCCTACTGTGAAGTGTTTGGAGCAAATGGCATTGTTTGCAAACCTGTCATCACATGCACAAACAACTTTGCTTTCTACCCTTTGTAGGGGGATGGAATGTGTATTGCTACAAAGGTAGTGCTTTGTTCCGAGTGATGTTTGTTAATGCTGAGCTGAATGTTTAATTCATGTCATAGATAAACCAGTATAATAGCACACTCTTTGTCTTTTTATTGTCCAAAGAGCAGCAGCTACTAACATACAATCAATTATGTTTGTAATAGCTTGTATGATGAAAAATTCACATATTGGCAGAAGGGAAGCTCATGTCTCCATAGTTCACTTCCCCCTTTTCTCCTTCTTCACTTCTCTTTTTTCCTTCTCTCACCTCCCACTCCCATCCTCACAGACCTTTCCACTTCTTTTTAAAATTGTGGCTATGTTGGTTGAAATTAAATCAACAAATGTAGTGGGAAGAAATGCGGGGGAGAAAGGCACACTAACAGCGAGGAGAGTACAGATATATTGGTTTTGGTCGCACGAGGAAAAAATAAATTGCTAGAACCAAGCAGTCAAAGGTCAATAATTCTCAAAATTTGTTTACTCAACTTTAGCTCAGCCTTCTTGTATGAACAGACAATTGATCAATTATTATTAATCAAATAAATTTATTAATCGCTTTACAATTGGAATTATTATACCGCCTTAACTTCTATATCCATAAAAGGCTATGCTGTTCATTTTCATTTCCAATTAGCTATTATTTTTAATCAAGGGCTTGGTTGTGATATTTGTGATTGTGATGACTGTAGCCCAGACTATGGGGGAGAATGCTATTCCATGGCCTCTGAGAAGTCCAGGTGGGAGACTGTGTCCAAGCTGCACCAGTCATGGAGTAGATCAGCTGAAACAGGTCTATCCAAACCTGTCACAATGTATGCTCCCTGATTGCAGATGTAAATACAGCACTGGGTATGTTGGAATGATGGAGCCAACACTTTACCCATATCCTACTTGTCTGTTAGCTTTGAGGATATAATATGTCTAAGGATTCTGCTTCTTCCTTCATGCAAGAAACAGCAGTTCAGCACAGCTTCAAAAGGGAGACAAGGCATGGTTTAAATCCCCTTTCTACCTTGGAACCATGATAGGGTACAGTCTAGCCCTAGCTTTATCATTAATGTGTATGTGCAGTTGTATCCAACTCTTGCAACTTAAGCTCACCTGCGAAAAGCTCTGCTTGCAGATGTTTTTCATTTACACACTCCAGTGAAAGATTAGGTGGGGAAACATTTAGGGTATGTCCACCCTATTAAGGAAGTGTGTGATTCCCCTGATCATATGCATATACTTGTGCTATCTCTCATTGAGGTAGCATAAGGAGCAGTGTAGTATGGCTGAGCTGGGCCATCCACAAACTGTACTGTTCAGTTGTGCTTCAGCTGCTGCTGCCAGTTCTAATGTGGCTACACTGCAATTTATATTTGTACTAGGGCAGATACATGTAGGCGTAGCCTTAGTGGAGGTTTGCACTGAAGCTTGAATCTCAGGTAATCAGACACATGATAATTAGCTAACAATAGCAGCCTAGCGAAGGTATAGCAGAGGGTGGCTTATGCTAACTACATAGCATTCAGTCATGGTTATATTCAGGCAACTAGCCCAAGCTGCTGCTCCTGGTATCTCCCTTTGCCTGCTGTTTTTAGTGTGGTTGCTTGAGCAGAGCAAGCACATGCCTGTCTACCAGAGCTCGGAATTATGCTCCCAGCTGCAGTAGAGACATGTCCTAATACATCTTGAAACTGAAATCTACAACTGCGACTTACAACTTCTCTGGCTGTTTTTCTTCAACACTACAATTTTTACAAAGCACCGTATAGCCAGACTTTCATGCCCTTGCTCATGGAGAGGGTACAATTCTACATTAATGGTAATACTCAACATGAGTAGGTATATCATCATCTGACTCGTAATATGTAATCCCTTAAACCATGTGAAGTACTGGAATGGGTTACCTAGGGAGATGGTGGAATGTCCATCCCTAGAGGTTTAGAAGTCTCAGCTTGGCAAAGCCCTGGCTGGGATGATTTAGTTGGGGTTGGTCCTACTTAAGGCAGAGGGCTGGACTCGATGACCTCCTGAGGTCTCTTCCAACCCTGGGATTCTATGAAACCAGTGTCATTTTGAAATCATCTACAAGTAAATCAGTCATACTTTATAGAAAGGGTGCATTTATAATGGGTTAATGATGTTTGCCAGCTGTAGAAGCAACATCATCTGAAATAAAATTTGCAATATATGAAAAAACAATTTCTGCTTCAAGTAATTAGAATACCTAAGAGATGGCCTGAGACATTGCAATCCCCTCCAGATTCCACATGAATGGAAAGCCTCCCTAAGCAGGCTGGGAAATGTAAATAAAATTAGTGTGACTGGTGTATGTAAACCACACTCAGATGGACAAGGATAGCGTGAAGGGTTTGATCTTACAGTATTGGAGTCAATGGGAGCTGTGCCATGACTTCAATGAATGCAGGATCAGACCTTAAATCTCTTCACTAGTTTGAGAAAAGAAATAGTACTCTGCCCTGCAAATATTTAATGAGTGGCCAGAGCTGGCGATGCCAGTTATTAAGCGGAAGGAATAAAGAGGGTGAGGGAGCTGTTGGCTAGTAAATTCTGATCAAAACAAGCTGTACTACTTGTGCACTGAGCAAAGAGTTCTAAGAACTGGCAGTGCTGAAGTCAATGGGTCAGACATGTTTCTCTTTGTTTAAACCTTGCAGACAAAGAAACTTTTTTTTTATTTGATTATTCTGCTCTACCAAAGAACTATTTTCTGACATGAAGAAGTCACAAGCTAAATAGAAAAAAGAAATGAAGCCTGAGAATGGTAGCAGAAAGGCAAACAGTGGTGAAGTGACTTGCTTACAACAAGGGCAGTTAGTGGCAGAGCCAGGAAAGCATAGGTGCTCTCTCTGTGATGTGTTTGAGACACCTACATTTTGTAACACCCTTCCTGTAGGATGTTAGAAGACTTGGAATGCAGTCCAATTTACCAGCTATATTTAATAAAAAACATATACTGATATAGAAACCATATTTTGAAGCAAATTGCTGAGGTTTTAATTCAACTTTGTGCATCACTCTACTGAAACAATGCCTCAAAAAACCAAAACTAATCATATTTACTGTACATATTCATGATTTAAACTGGTTGTAACTTTATAAATTACTAAACAATTATCTTCAAGGTTAGATGAAACCATGGAGCTCAGTGACCCTTACACACAAACGTGTTTGTTTTGTTCTTCAACTGTTTTTGTTGAGAGTGCAAAATTTCGGACCAGAATATATGGATAAAAATATCTCCCATGACCTAATAATTCAAACGGCTCCACTGAGCTTTTCATTGTTCTCTAGGCAGAAACCAAGAGTGGAAAATGTCACCTCCCACAGCCCTCCAAAAAAGTAATGAGGAACAGAAAAAGTGGGGAAATAATTCGATTATAGGTTAGTATTCTTGATTATCTATAGTGTACATAGTATATGGCTATTATAATACTCGAAGAAACATATGTGAATAGTTACAACACAATGATTGTTCTGGAGATAAAATGAAACAGTGCAATGAGCACTATATTTCTTAATTTGTAATCTAGCATACTCTCCATCAAGGAGATGATCCACTTTTGCTGACAGTTCTTTGCTTTTCTTTCCTTTGAGGTTTGGAAATAAATGACCTTTGTTTACCTCAAGAAAACAGATACATGTTATGGAATTTATTTTATAATTGGTGTTGTTTAAAAAAAAGGCATGCGATTATATAAGTAACTGTCAGAGAGAGAACCTCACTGGAAATATGAGGATTATTTTTTATTATAGAAGCACCTAGATATTAGAATATGATGATCCATTATCATTGGATTTCCTTTCATTCCTAAAATAGAAACATGAACATATGCAAATTTATGACTACTTAGATTGTAAATTCTTTGGGGGCAGGAAATGAGGTCAATAGCCACTGTGGGACCGGGAGCACGGTATGAGGGGGGTCCCCAGCTCTGCACCCCTGGAAGGGGAGGGGCCTCAGGCAAAAGGGCCATGGCCGGGACAGCATTCTGTGCTACCCAGGCTGCAGTGCTGGGCCACTCCAGCCCTCAGAGCCATGCGGAGCAGTGGAGCGGCTCTCTGGTGATAATTCAAAGGGGCCTGGGGCAACAGCAACTTAGAATCGCTGGGTCCTAGGGCAATTGCCCCCTGTGTCTTCCCTGTCAGCATACTCTTTTTATTCTGTTTTTATACTGTACCTATCACAAAGGGTGAAGATTAATGACTGATGAATGGCAGCTAGCACAATAGACATACTAATTATTATTACCATTAATAATAATGACTTTGTTCTATTCCTGTTGATGTCTGTGGCAAAACTTCAGCTGACTTCCAGGGGAACCAGACTGGCCATATTATCTTTCAATCCTTACTAGGTAAGGAATCCGACAGGCTTAATTGGAACTACTCACATAGACAAGGATTGCCTTCATTCTCTTGAACACAAAGGGTATGTCTAGACTGCGTCCTTCTGTCGGCAGAGGGATGCAGATTAGGCAGGTCAACATTGCAAATGAGTCAGGGATTTAAATATCCTGTGCCTAATTTGCATAAAAATGGCCGCTGCATTTTGCAGACTCAGCACTTTATCAGCAAAAAGTGGCAGTCTAGAGGGGGATCTGCCGACAAAGAAAGCCTTTTTTGACAGATCCCTTATGCCTCCTACAAAGAGATTTACAGGATCTGTCAAAAAAGGCTTTCTTTCTCGACAGATCCCCTTCTAGACTGCCACTTTTTGCTGACAAAGTGCTGAGTCGGCAAAATGTGGCGGCCATTTTTATGCAAATTAGGCACGGGATATTTAAATCCTTGACTTATTTGCAATGTCGACCTGCCTAATCTGCATCCCTCTGCCGACAGAGGGATGCAGTCTCAACATACCCTAATAGTCTAATAATAAAATGTTATTCACTTTATGCACTACATGTGCTCTCAGCATCCTCTAGTAACCCTCTAATTACTCTTGTTAATGACAAATACAAGTACAATATATGTTTGGGGGTTTTTTTGGTCCAAAGAGATGACAAATATATAATTTCCAGATTATAACATGAAGCAGTTCATATACTGCACTTCCATATTTAATTATTCTCTGCTATCAAAATGGATCTATATTATCCAATAACTAGGGCTGTCAATTTATCTGCGTTAACGCCTGTGATTAACGTAGGGCAGGATTAATGTGGTAAAAAAATTAACGCATTAATTGCAGGCATTAATGTTGCACTGTCCCTTTGAAGTGCCACTCCAGTGCTTCAAAGGGGGAGCACATTAGAAGCCTGAGATCAGCTGGAGTGGCACTTCAACAGGGCAGCAATGCGGAGCCAGGGATCAGCTGGGCACTCCAGCTACCCTCCAAAGTCAGTAAATTTGTGACTCTGGGGAGTTTTTGTAAGCAGAGCTTGTAGAGGCAAGGTCTTTTAAAGGTCTTCTGTGGACACCCATCTTCTGCACTCGGAGTGCCAGAGTGGGGATTAGCCCTGACAATGTGGCAGGACAGAAGGACCAACGTTAGTATCCTCGCAGAAGATGATTTCTGAAGCATTGAGGAAATAATCACCTACAGTCAGCTACGATGGTCTGGTCAAGTGGTCAGGATACCTGACACACATTTGCCTAAACAGATTTTCTATGCTCAGCTGAGGACTGGGGCGAGGACTCGTGGTGGGCAACATAAGCTCTACGGAGACCTCCTTAAGAACGCCTTAGTAAAGTGCTACATTGACGCTGATACCTGGGAGAGACAGGTGGAGGATTGGGTAACCTGGAGGATCACCATCAAGAATGGTGCCCTACACTTTGAAATCAAGCGTCATCTGCTTGAAGAAGATCAGAGAGCCTGATGTAAGGAGCATGCCTGGGCTGCTTGGGCGCTGATGTCATTGCCAATGGAGAAAGAGACTTCACATGCGGCCACTGCCAAAAAGTGTTCCTTGCCAGAATTGGCCTAATTTCTCATCTTCATACTCATCAGCTATAGGCATCCAAAGGGAAATCTTACTCGATTTGAGGGATCCCAGAGAGAGAGAGAGAGAGAGAGATTCCCTGCTCTTGTTCCTATTTTTGCCATTACAAAGATGTACCAGGAATTTACAACTTGAAATTTTTTTATTTGCAGATGAGGTTTTCAATATTCAGCATTTTGATAGGTTGTTCTCTTCTACACTCCACCAGATGCCATATTACATGTGGTCTTAAGATGTAGCTGCATATAATAATAAAATTGGAATCTAGCAATACATGGTTAGTAAAGACAGCAGTGTATTGACTGTTAATCTGCCTATATCCTCAGGCTATATCTACACTGTGGGTTTTTTGCGGAAGAGGAATTGCAAATGGAGTGCTTATTTGCATATCTCACACTCTCATTTGCATATCTTCTTCCGATCCTTTTTGCAGAAGAGGTTTTTGCAATAAAAAGCCTTGTGTAGATGGGACCATTTGTCAGAAAAAAACCCTTTTGCTCAAGAGCCTGTAAACTTCATTTTTTGAGGAATAAGGGATCTTGCGCAAAAGGTTTTTTTTCCGACAAATGGCCCCATCTACACAGAGCTTTTTATTGGAAAAACCTCTTCTGGAAAAAGGATCGGAAGAAGATATACAAATGAGAGTGCAAGATATGCAAATGAGTGCTCAGTTTGCATTTCCTCTCCTGCAAAAAAACCCACAGTGTAGATGTAGCCATAGAGTTCTAGGGAATAAGTTTTTAAAAGAACAAAAAAAAGCTTGTCCTTTTTTGATAAAGCTTGCAACAAGTAGAAGATACTTCATTGAAACTTGAATCCAAAATCCATTCTTTTAACTATTCAAAATTGTAATCTTATATTTATCCACAAATATAATACCTGTTGTTTGGAGTAATTCCTTATAACTCTTTAAGATATAGTTGAGCTGCATTACTTTGGATAAACTAGTAGATTGTGTGGAATCTTCAGAAGATAAGGAAAAACAAAACAAAACAAAAAGAACTCCTTCCTCACCAGCAGTTGGAAATAAAGTTAAAATAAAGTAGCCTTGTATACATTCAGTTATTGTTTTTCACATATTAGTGTTTTAACCCTGGTCAAGGGTAGCTTTTCATTTTTGCCTGTCATTTTAGCAGGATTTCCTTGTCATCAATTTTATGGAGGCAGTTAAAATGTTTATACCAGCTTTATCTACTTAGATAACCAATTAGCCGATCTGTGAGTGGAATCAGATAGCAAAGTTGAGATGCTGATTGGCTCTCAGTGCAGACATGTAGGCTAAGTCTAAACCAGTGGTGAGCAACCCATGGGTTGAGGCCCCCAAGGGGTTCGTGAATATCTTCCCGGGGGTCGCAGCACTTATATCTGGTGGGCCCGGGGTTGGGCCTGGCCGCATGGCACGGTGCTTAGGTCCGGCCGGCTGGTGGCTGGGCCCAGCAGTGGGCGCCCCCCATGGCACAGGGGTTGCAGATCAAAAAAGGTTGCACTCCACTGGTCTAAACAGCAGCCTTATTTTGGAATAACTGACATTATTCCAAAATAACAAAGTCCGCGTCTACACAACAAGCAGTTATTTTGACATAATGTCAAAATAATGTCAAGCTGGAGGACTTCTTACTCCGACTCCTGTAATCCTCATTGTATAAGGTGGGAAGTCAGACCCTCAGACTTCCAGCCATGTAGACAGAGCCAAAAGCTGAAATAAGCTATTTCAACTTAAGCTGCACAATTGATGTAGCTCAAGTTGCATAGCTTATTTCGGCTTTAGCCTTGCTGTGTAGACATGACCATAATGTGTGGCAAGCGGAGGAAGAAGGCAAGGAAAGGCTCTTGTACATAGCCCTTAGTGTAGTATGCGATAGATCAGCCAGTATTATAACTCTTGTGTTGGGAAGAACACAGAGCTGTAGGTTCAGTTCCTATGGAGATCAGTGCCCCAAAAGTGGATAGACAAGGAGCAGTAAGCAGAGCCACTACTGGGATAAAAAAATGTAAGGTACCAAGGATTTAAAAAAAAAAATAGCAGGTGATATATAGAAATATATATATAGATATAAAGATAGATATATATAGTAAATAAACATCTTTAGTTCTGTCATTCCTTAATCCTCAGGAAAAAAAAATCTTTTTTTATGTCCTATTTCACAAATCATTCAAAAGTTAGAAGGGGGTTGAAAAGAGAACTTAGAATGGAAGTTTGTATTTATCCTTAACCATGATTCCTACTTACACTTCAATATTATAGGCGCTTGTCTGTATAATCTAATAAAGATGATTCACAGAGTGACTATATCTATGTTTTCCTTGAGCTAGGATTTTTCCCTTTATGGGTTGTTGAATATGAAAATCTCCCCTATATGACCTTTCCTTCATAGGTCACTAAAAGTCATTAGTCATTTTTATCAAGCATTAAATTACACTTGTTATGCTGAGTATAAGAACCCCAATTTGGAGGAATGAAGGTCAGTGGATATTACAAATCATAATTATATTTTAGCCAAGAAAATCTTCATAAGTGAGTCTATTGGGTAGGTGGCAGAAATTAATTTTTTTATGTTATTCAAGCAGCTATTTAAAAGAAAACAGGCCTGAGTCTCATCTCACACTGTTTTCAAACTGGTCTCATTCCCTTGATTTCAGGTGTGTGCAATTGTACATTTCATAAAGGTGAGTTAGATTGGTAGCTGATAGCTATAACAGACAGGTAAATGACATCATCTTCACATAATCAGTTTAGGAGTGTCACTGTAAGACAGACACAATTTATATCATGCTGTGGGAATACTAATATATCTTGTGCACCATTTTTACAGAGTTTAAAAGTACCTCATTCCATTTTACCATACACTAAAATATGTTAAGCAATGCTAACAGGAGGCTTGTAAAGCTCAATACTTTGAATAAGGCACCATCGCTGAAGTTAAGAGGCTCCCTGCATTTTTCAAAATCACTCTTTTCCATTATTATAATAAATAAAAAGTCAAGCTTGTTAAAGGCAAGTGAGGTCATTACTGGTGTTATGCTAATAGCCACATGTGCTAAAAGGGAAGGCTACGATCAGCTAACATCGCTTGTGCTCCTGGTTTTGAAGAAAATTGCTGCTCTCTACTTGAACCAGCTATATAGAATGCCCAGATAATGCATGATGAGTGCATTAAAATATATTAAGTAACTGTGTGTGTGTTACAAAACCAAGAAACTTTCTCAAGTGACAGTTAAGATTTTTAAGTTCAGTTCAAGACAACCCTTTTAATTTTATTTCACAGATTATTTTAATGATATTTCTTCTCTTGAAATTACATTTAGCATCATTATGTTTAATTTTACAAATTTTCTTGTTTTCTCCTTCATTTTTATCAGATGTCCTACTTACCTGGCAAAGTACTCAACATACCTCATCTCTCTTTTTATCAATTGATCCTTACATTCT
This sequence comes from Pelochelys cantorii, assembly GCA_032595735.1. Taxonomy (NCBI): domain Eukaryota; kingdom Metazoa; phylum Chordata; order Testudines; family Trionychidae; genus Pelochelys; species Pelochelys cantorii. The sequence goes on from CM064331.1 coordinate 36,248,954, forward strand.
CCAGGCAAGCTTGTAGCAAGGTGGCAGTGATTGGCTTTATCTTCTCCTTTCCCTGTGGCCTTTTATTGGGCTGTAAGAATCTCTCCTGACTGGTGACACAAATTCACTGGAATTTCTGGTTGGCCAATGTAGTGGCTACTAAGAGGTACTACTGCTGTACAGCAGTCTTCTCTGCACATAACCTGATAACTGCAGTGGTTGCTTGTACTGGTCATGCCAAGCATTTGCAGGCTGTATGACTGAATAAACGTGTACTGGAAGTCAAGGAGTCATAACAGCATTATGAAGGTGAGTGCTATGGATCCATAGTGAAGATGGAATTGAGTTTTGCATTTAAATTAGGGTTTCAAACTTTGAGCAATAGGAAGAATACAGCACGTATCTCTAAAGCACTTCTTGTACAGAATGAATATCTTTAAATGTTGCTGACTCATATACATATATCTTTACAAACTGGCTTCCATAATGAGATCCATTTTATAAATATGACTACTGATTATTTCTTTAAAAAAACCGAACTCACACTGAATTTTCAGAGTATTTTTATGATTGAATACATAGACAAACTATGCATGTGCCAATATGAGAGTCTAAATTCTTATTCATAGGGATTTTTCCAGAGCCAGCATGGAGAAGTAGACAATCCAGTCTGACCTGCATAACACAGGTCACAGAATTTAATCCAGTTGCTCTGTATTGAGCACAATAATAACTTGGGTTTGACTAAAAGACATCTTCCATAAAGGCACCAGTCAACAAGTGTACTCTGTACTAGTAAAGAGAGACTGAAAAAAAATCATGACCAGCATTTTTTAAATGCTTATTTTTAATGAACTACTATATAGAAACTATGTATTTTAGAGTAATGACATTTTCAGAAAAAAAATCTCCTGATATTAGAGAAATTTTCAGACAACTCAGATCAAAAGTTGGAGTGTATCTTTGTGCCAAAACAAGGCTTGAAAAGGAATTCTAAACCAAATGCTAATTATGGAGTCAGTCCCTTATTTCCATAATTGCATAAACAGTTTTAATAAAATAATGTGGTATTCATTAAATCACTAATACTCAGTTGAATTCTTTTGTATTCAAATAAAAAAGTGTAAAGTTCCTTGGGAATTTTTGCATTATATAGCTATTAGTCATCCATTCTTTTAAAAGGGTTATCTTGTATTTTTCCTGTAGTGTTCATTTGTTAGATGAAATTGTAGCTAGTGACTTGAATATTAAAGAACCTGTCAATAAGAAAAGAAGTAATTTTTTTTTCAAGGAAAGCTGCAACCCAGTTTTATTTTGCGTGAAGTATACAGTTTTTAACAGCCTATGTGACTGAGGTATATCCTTGTGAATTGTAAAATTTTGGTATGTGGAATAGATAAATAGAATTGTAACTGAAAAGCTGCTGTGTAGCTATGGTGGAATAGCTAAGAAAAAGTATCAATTGTACTTTTATATAATTTTCAAAAAACCTGATCAGTTGTAAATATTATTCATACTATCTATCACTGTTTTGGAATGACTGCTTTTATTATATATTATTTTTATTGAAATAGCAATAACTTGAATATAATAAATTATGGAGAGTCCAGCAGAGGCCAACAAAATAATTAGGGGACTGGGACATGTGATTTATGAGAAGAGCCTGAGGAAACTGGGCTTATTTAGTCCACAGAGGAGAAGAATGAAAGAGGATATGATAGCAGTCTGCAACTACTTAAATGGGGGTTCCAAAGAGGATGGGAGCTAAGCTGTTCTCAGTGGTGACAGATGAAAGAACAAGAAGCAATGGTTTCAAGTTACAGTGGGGGAGGTCTAGGTTAGATATTAGGAAAAACTATTTCACAAGGAGGTTGAAGAAGCACTGGAATAGGTTACCTAGGGAGGTGGTAGAATTTCCATCCTTAGGCTATGTCTAGACTACAAAGATAAATCTGAAAAAGAAACGCAATTTGCAGTATGCAAATTATGTATCTTTTTCTGATTTACTTCCAAAAGAAGCTTTTCCAAAATTTGGCCTGTCTACACGGGGCCAAATTTTGGGTAAAATCCCTCTTTTGGAATATCTCTTCTTCCTCATAAAACGAGGTTTGCAGGGATGCTAACAAAACATATCCGCTTTTCTGACTTTTTTTTTTTTTGAAAAGTGGATGCGTTCTGGTATCCTGGAAAAGCTCTGCAGTCTAGACGTACCCTTAGAGTCTTTAAAGGCCAGGACAGACACAACTTTGGTGGGAATGATTTAGTTGATATTGGTCCTGCTTTGAGCAGGGAATTGGACTAGACGATGTCCTGAGGTCTTTCCCAACCCTAATCTTCTATGATTTTATGATTATATGAACAAAATATTTGGCACAGTTTGGAAATAAGGCCCACTTCTCAAATTTAAATAACTAGGTTTAAGTAAATAGCTGGAGTTAAGTAATTAACTAAATTCCACATTTATGTCTCTCACTGGCATATGAGGGCTCAAATACTCATTGTTAGTGCCTAAAAACACATTTGCACATCTGAATGTGAATTTGTATGACTAATGTAAGTGCCCATTAAACAATGATCTTACAATTGTAAGACCCAAACACAACTCCCAATGAAGTCAGTTGGAGTCTTTCCATTGACTTCAATGGACTTTGGATTACAACCTTTTATACTATGTACTTTATGCTTGTATAAAATATTGTTTTATATAGCAAGGGATAGAATCATATATATATATATATATATATATATATATATATATATATATATATATATAATTTTTTGCATTGGGGTTACATTATGGCTACTGGAAAGTGTTTGCCAAAAATGTTTGTACTCTTCCTGGATCCAGACAAACATCTTATACTATGTTCCTGGCTGGTTCATGGAATTCCTAAAACTTTAAAGCCAAGAAAGGAACATCATGATGATATAATCTGACATCCTGCACATCACAGGCCGCAGAACCTCAATCACCCATTCCTGTAATAGACACATAACCTCAGTTTGAGTTACTGAAGACCTTGAAGCTTGACTTCAAGATACAGAGAATCCAACATTTACTCCAATTCCAAACAGGAAGTGATGCATGCTCCATGCTGCAGACAAACACAAAACTCACTCAGGATCTCTGCCATTCTAACCTGGGTGAAAATTCTTCTTAATCCTGACTATGGTGAGTAGATAGATGCTTACCATGGTGGGCGGGGGGGGGGAGTAGACCCCCCAGCCAAACACTCGGGAAAAAATTCTGTGTAGTAACTTAGAGCCTTCATCATTTAGTGTTCCATCTCTGTTCATTAAAAATGATTGCCTGTAGGAGTCACACATTGGTCCTATGCCATTGTGAGAAACCTCATCATCTCATCTCCATACATTTTTGATCAAGCTCAATCTTGAAACAAATTAAGGGTATTTTTGCCCCCACTATTTCCTTTGGGATATTGTTATAGAACTTCAGTCCTCAAATAGTTAGCAGCCTTCATCTAATTTCAAGCCTAAAATTATTGATGGCCAGTTTATACCCAGGCTCCCTCTTCTGTTGCTTGACTTCTGACTACATGAGTGAGATATGCCAAGAACCTTCTTTCTTTATGCCAGCAACAACACCAAAAGAAACACAATAACATATAAAGCCTATATGTTTATATAAACTATGTTTGTGTGTAATGCAAGCTGCATTAAGTCAGTGTTGACAATGGTTATAAGGCACTGAGCTTAAAGTTCAGTGGATACTGAAAGCAAAAGAAATATTTTTATTTTGTGTTGCTTTGTGCTTTGTTTCTTTCTATTATTATTTATATGTAAAAACAGAAGGGAGATGGATTTGGAGCTCTCCGTTCCCTACCACAGCTGTAAAAAAGTAGTTCTGCAGAGCAGAACTATTTTTGCCTCTATCTAAATTAAAAAATATTCTTGCTGTTCTTCTGGGGCTTCACAATCCAGGCGATCATAGCAGGGGCCTACAGAAAAACAAGCAATGTAAGCATGCAGATCTATGACTCAGAGGCTACATCTACACTGTAGCCTTCTTGTGGAAAAGCTTATGCAAATGAAGCGCGACGTGGAATATCACCACGCTTCATTTGCATAATTAATGAGCAGCCATTTTAGCACAAGCTTTTCCGCAAGAAGACTACAGTGTAGACATAGCCTTAGTCTCCCTCCCTGAAATAATACATTACAACAAAACACTGAGATTTTGCCAGAATAGGCTTGCTGGTAAGATGCATAATTCTGATGATTTTGGACACATTTGACGTAGCATGACAGAACCTCACAGTTTCCTTGCCCTACTCGAGATATAAAGAGATGTCCACATCTTTCTTGCCCAGGCAGAGTGGGTTTTTTTCTTATTATAATATTTATCACTTGTAGTTTGTATTAGGTATTGTTTGATGTTCAGAGTATGACTAAATGTACTAGAATACTCTTTTATTGGCTAATGCTAGTGTATGTGTGTTGTTATGAATCAACCATTCCACCTTGCTTGAAGATGTTAAATAAAACACTGAAAGACAGTATTATGTTGAAATGTGCTAGCTACCAGCTAGTGAGTCTTGGATCCCCACACAATCCCAAATCTACTTTAAATCAGTTCATCTGCCAACCACTCTCTTTTAGCCTCAGCAGGAGACCAATTCAACTCCACAGGTAGTAAAACCAGCTCTGGGCTATAGGGCTAACACCCATGGAACTAAGCCATGTGACTGGTCAGGGCTAAACTGTATAGACTGAAGAGCTTTTCCGGTTGCAAATTCAGGATCTAGGACATTAGCTGGTGGCTGTATATGTTGGTGGCAAAAAGCCAGAAAAAGGGAGTTCAGTGTGATCCTGAAAGGAAACAGATAGAAAGAGTATGAACTCACTGTACTAGTAAGTTTTGGAATGTCTGAGCAAGGAAATTGCCCGCTGGCTGTTTCTATTGTAGTCAGGGACACTGTGCATTAGTCATCACGAGACAAGATCATACCTAGAACATACCTGACTTGTTTCCCCAGTTTCTTAACCTAACAGAAACAACCCCACAGGGGCTGCACTCAGGCCAAAGGGGAAGCATTAGCAGTTTAAGTAGATTTGTTAAGTATTTCACTGTTTTTTTAGCAGAAGCGTCCTACTAACGTAACAAATTGATTTGGCGACAAACTTGTCATTGTGACAGTCTGAAGCAAATAGCTAGCCACTTCTATAGAGTCCTTTCAAAGAGAACAAATCCTTGCTAAGTCACATGGAAAGCCACACACACAAGCTTGAAAATATAAAACTGAATACTATCATTCAAGACTAGAATGCTGATTTGGACAACACATTTTAGCTTGAGCAACTTACTTGAATTCTCTAACATTTTGACAGGACAGTGACTCAAGAAAACAGTTTTAACTGTATTTCTTTATGTTCTTGCTTTCTGTGAATTAAAAGGATTAAAAAGAAACAAGCATACTAATGTGCAGTACTAGGTTTTACCGGGTACCTCCAACAATGGGTATTTTTTACAGAATCTTAAGTTGTCATGAATACTGAGATGTTAGGAAGTAGCTTAAGGACTATGTTTTAGCTTTTGCTCTTTTTTGTATTGTTGTTATAGGTATAAATCATGCCACATTATTTGGATTGTTTGCTATTGCTTAATCTTAGAAAACTTCTGCACGGAGAAAAATTTTAAAAAAGAATACATGTTAGCTGTGAAATCCTCTTTTGTGTCTATAGACATTTTAATCAATAGCTGCAGATGTTTTTTTTCTTCACTTTGATACAGTATTGCTCTCCTTGTCTCTCCCTCTGGACTGTAAGCTAATCCTTTAAGTTAAACAACAGCAGAAATGAAAATGCAGGTTATTATTTTTGAAAATGTGGGTTTAAATATGTAAATCTGGATACCCAAAAACAGAGCTGTCTCAAGTTAAAGGCAGCTTCTGAATCATAAGAGTACATCTTGACTGCGATGCTATTTCGAGATACTTCCAGTATCCCAAAATAGCATTTTCTGCATCTTTACAGCATGCCCATTATTTTGAAATGCAATCAAAATAAGGTGCGTGCTATTCCAACATGCCAGTAAACCTCGTCCCATGTGGATTAAGAGACTTCTCAGAATAGCGGTCTATTTCAAAATTTGGCACTCTGTAGACAATGCCAAATTTTGAAATAAACTATCTTAAAATAAGCTCGAAATAAGCTACTGCAATTTGCATAGCATAACTTATTTCAAACTAGCACCCTTAGTGAATTGCCCGACACAAAGTTTGGCAAAATTAGGAAGAGAACCAAGACAGTCTGCTTTAACCACTGCATTATCCCCCTCAATTAGTTTGTAAAGTTTCTGTGCAATTATAGCTATATTTTGGAATGCAAAATGAATAATTAGCATGTATAGTAGATTATGTAGAGTGCCAAATTCTGTATCAATCTGTGTTCCTTAGTAAAAAAGAAGATAATGTTGTGTGAAAAGGCTCTCTTTAGTGAAATGAGGAAAATGAATATGCCAGATTATTTTTCATTTCTGGATTACTCTAATTTGCAGCACTGTTATCTAATACATGTATGTGCAGCTGTCAACAGATCAAAACACAAAATAAATCTCACAATAGTATCAGAATACTTTAGCTGCAAATAAGTTCCTACTTCTTGAGACAAAATAGATTTCCATTAGCCAGCACTAAATTTCCATGGGAATTTGTCAGATAATGATTAAAACTAGAATGCAAATTCTGTAAGGATTTTGTCCCTTGTGATGCACAAAACTAGCATTAATATTAACAGAAGTTACAGTAAATGCATGTGGAGTCTTCTTTATAATGCTGCCTCTGAACACTGGTTGTGCTATGGTGCTCATTTTTGTGCAATTTGCCATAAGAAAATACAAACTTCCCTAGGTATGCAAGAAATGTGAGGAACATTTTTGCCAATTTTACTGCAAATCTTTTTGGTAGTGATGATGTTTTATTTATTTTTTTCTTAAAAATTAGTTGTAATTCAAAACAGGAAGCAGTTAAACAGTTACTATATCAAGGGGAAGCTATAGATTAAAGTGGCTTTAGACACACAAGAGAATTACAAAGGTAAAAATATTGTTTCCAACAAAAGTTTATCATGATAGAATGACAAGAAACTCAGTCAGATAGCATGGTGTGATATATGCCCAAGGTAACAAGAAACTGAAACAAATTTCCTAGAGCTGCTCAGCTTACATTCATGTGACAAATCCTGATGAGTTGGACGAGTGAGGCTTATTTTGGGTCTGCACATTCTAAACTCATAACTCCAGTCATCTGAAGAAGTGGGCTGTGCTCATGATACCATCTACATGTTTTGTTAGTCTATAAAGTGCTACCAGACCATTTGTTGTTTATTTCTGTACAGACTAACTCGGCTACCCCCTGAAGATTCTAAAATGCTATGTGTGTCTTAGAAAACACTTAGCATCCCAGGCTATATTCATAAAAGGACTTAGACAAGAATCTTTTCACTGTTTTTATATTATAAACTTGTTGGGAGAGAGAGTATCCTTTGATTTATTTTTTACGGCATCTAGCACAATAAAGACCCAAACTGGAGACTGGAGGCTACTGTAAAACAAATAATCCTTCATAGCAGTAGTTGCTTCACTGTGATATTTATTCTTTACTTTCTAGTATTATGTATCTTCTGTCATTTTCTCTAGAGAAGTTTCTAGTCCACTTCCTAAAAACGTACCGAATACTAATAGTAAGGGTTTGGTGTCTTACAGCACAGAAATATTGACAGTATTCACTGCACTTAATTCTCACTCTGCTCAGAAACAAGGTTCAACCCTGAATGTCTCAATCTCTTTACAGAGCACAACTCTTAACAAGGTTATGGATTCCTAGACTGACAGATTTTTTTTAAGTCTGAAGGGACTATTATAATAAACTAATCTGACCTCCTCTATAACACAGGCCATAGAATTCCCCCAACAATTCCCCTTTCAGCTAGAACATAGATTTTAGAAAGACGTCCAAACTTCAAGACTTCAGATGATGGAGAATCCATTACATCTCCAGGCAAATTGTTGTAGTGGTTAATTACGTTCCCTTTAAGAATGTGCAGTTTTTCTAGACTGTATTTGTTTAGCTTTAGCTTCCAGCCACTGAATGTTATAATGACTTTTCCTGCTAGACTAAAGAGCCATCTTATGTCAGAAATTTAGCAATATGCTGTATTTATCGAACAGTAGCACTCCAAAACTTGTACTCTACATTTTAATTAAAAAGTATCATTTCATGATGTCCATTTAAAAATATTTCTGGTCCATTAGATCTTCAGAATGTCCTTGCTGTGACATTATCTCAGAAAACTTTTGTATGCCTAAAAAAGAATAACTTAATATTCACCTTCAGTCTTTCTGTGACATGGAATCCTGATGCACTTGACCCGAAAATATTGATGAGATAGTTATCTAGCTTCTTGTAATGCAGGTTTCTCCATTCAGGCGCTGCTGATTGCCATTTAAAAGCCCTGCACCAGAACATTGTTGACAAATTGTTAGCACTAACTGATATCATGTGGAACTGAGAAGTTGAAAATTGGATTGACTTTCTATCTGTCTGAGAGGGGAGAGAATTCATCATAGGCTGTCTGTCATCTGCATTACTGCCAAAAGAGTCCCTGATGAAGTCAGAAAGGGTCAAATGCATAGTGCTTTACTTTCATTTGCTTTATCTCCTCCATGTGCATGCAATGGACAAAACCCGGCCAAAGAGCTGCCTGCAAAGCTTCTACAAAGAAAAGTAATATTTTAAAGGACTTCTAAAAGAAGAATTGACCTTAAGATAATTTAAAAGTGTTCCACTGCAGTCGTTGGCCTATACTAATAGATATCTATGGAATGTTACCTATTTATACACCTAAATCAGTGCTTAGCTACCTAAAATATATAGGGAGCTACAGCATACTTCCAAATTTAAATAATTTAGAACACATTTTCAATAATTTGTTATGAGTTCTGGGTCCATTGCAGTCATTTTGAAAAAAGCATCAGCCAGTACTGCCCACGTTTGATGTATATCATTCACATAGATATCTACAGTAATAACTTCTGTTCCCAGTTAACTGCCCCAACCTATAAAACACAGAACACTTCCAAAATTTTAGCTAGATACTAAGAAACCATTTGGAGAGAAATATAATTCTTACAATAATTCCAAAAGCCAGCAAATTCAGACACTGACAGACCATCAAAGGGAGCAAATTCCACACCTCCACCATGAATACTTCGTATTTTTCCTACTCCTGCTTCCAGTTCTCAATATAATAAACCGAGAGAACATCAAAGGTTGCCATTTAAGTGGCCAGGTTCTATATTACAGAAGCCCTAAAGTGGACACTGAAGTACAAGTATAGTGTGCTCATATCAATGTGCTCAGTTAATGATGCAGTTTACCACATTCTGCAGTGGCTAAAGCCAAGGTTCCCTCTAAGATGTGGGCTTCACCCACAGAGCTGTCTGACTGGGTGGGGCTACTTAAGCAGCTGCGGAGCTCTGCTGCCCCGCAGCTTAAAGGGAAACTTGGCTAAAGTATTTCTTCAAATATAGCACAAATAAGGGTATGTCTAGGCTACAAAGCTTTTCCGGGCTACCGGAGGTATCTTGGAAAAGCTCTGCCACATCCAAGGAATGTGTCTGCTTTTCAAAAAAAAAAGAAAAAAAATCAGAAAAGTAGATGTGTTTTTTTGGCATCCCTGTTGTCATGGCTCCTTCCCCACTCTGGCACAATAAATGCAGAAGTGGGGGCCAGCAAAAGTACCCCAAAACCTTATCTACCAGGCTTTGTTATAAAACTTCCCCCCAAAATCTTAACCTAGATTTTGGGAATAAAATCTCCACTGCCAGCACCCAAGTATTGATACAAAAATCAGGGGAAATCTCACCCCTGAAGTACAAACCAGGACTTACAGACTGTGAAGAGTATTTTCTTAGAGGGAGACATCCTGTCCCCTTCAATAGCTGGAGAGAAAACTGCCCAGGACAAAGGAGGGAAAAACAACCCTACTTAGTTTTGTTTATTTTCATTTTTTTTTGTAATGTGACTGATTTTTCCATTATTTTTCAAAAAATACTATCATCAAGTTTAGACAGCTGAAAAGCATTCAATTTGTGTGTTCTGAGTCTCATATATCCTCAGCTAACCAGATTTATACCAAAACCTATTGAAAAACTTTACCAATAGGGCTCCAGAAAAATATTTGGAATCCAATTGATGTTGTTTTTATCCTCCTAACTGATAATTTCATCCTCTAAACTTTTTAATTATATAGTAGCAATGTTTCAAGTTTGTTTATCTCTAGGCTGCTAGTAGTTCCAGAGTGCTGAGCAGATATACAGCATAAAAAAAGTAGTTTGATTTTTCTCAGAAAGCTCAACTGAACATAAAAATGGCCACAATGAGCCAGATAATGGTGGATCTGCCCTAGTATCTATCAGATGCTTCAGATGGCATGAACAGAATGGGGCAATTTTGAGGGATTCACCCCTGTTTGAGGGATTCACCCCTGTTTGTTCAGTCCCAGTTTCAGGTAGTTGGAGGTCTGAGACACCTGGAGCATAAGATTACATCCCTGACCATCTTGGCTAATGACCATTCATGGACCCATCCTCCTTGAATTTCTCTAAATCACTTTTGAACCCAGTTATATTTTGGCTTCACAACATCCCATGACAATGAATCCCACAAGTTGATTGTGCATTGGGTACTTCCTTTTGTTTGTTTTAAAATCTGAGTCTATTAATTTAATTGGCTAAAGGTCTGATCATTGTATTATGTACAGGATAAATAACACTTCCCCCTTCACCTTTTCTACACCTTTCATGATTTTATAGACCACTCTCATATTCTTCTTTAGTAAACTTTTTTTCTAAACTGAACAGGCCCAGTCATTTTAATCCCTTCTTCATACCCCAATACATTTTTGTTGCCATTGCCTGCAGCTTCTCCACGTCACTCATATGATATGGAAATTGTGCGGGGCGTGGCAACAAATAATATGTAGGGCAACCAGAACTGCACAGGGTATTCAAGGTGTGAGTGTGCCATGGAATTATATATTGGCTTTGTGTTATCTTTTCTTTTATTATATTTCCCTTTCCAGAAACAGCCATGACAACTCCAAAAATCTCTTTCTTTAGTGTCAACATCTAATTTAGATCCCATCATTTTTATAAATAGTTAAGATTATTTTTCCAATTTGTATTATTTTGCACTTATCATCATTGAATTTCCTCTGCCATTTGGTCACATGGTCTCCTGATTTAGTGAGATCACTTGTAACTCTTTGCAGTCTGTTCTGGGCTTAATTATCTTCAACAATTTTATATCATCTGCAAATTTTAGCACTTACATTATCTTTTCCAGATCATTTATGCTTATGTTGCAAAGCACAGGTCCCAATACAATATTGGAGGACATGGCTATTTATTTACTTCTCTTCATTGGCATGATTTTCTTTTACAAAAGTGATGCTGACTCTTCTCTAATATATGTTTACCTATGTACTGGATAATTCAGTTCTACACTATAGTTTCAACTTATTTGCCTGGTATTGAAGTTGGGCTTGCGAGCTTGTAATTATTAGGATTACTTGTAGAGCCTTATTAAAAATTGGCATTACTTTAACTGTCCTCCTGTAATGAGGTACAGAGGCTGATTTAAGTGATAGCTTATGTTCCACAATTAGTAGCTCTGCAATTTCATATTTGAGTACCTTCAGAACCATTGAATGAATACCATCTAGTCCTGGTGACATATTACTGCTGAATTTAACATTTTTTTCCCAGAAATTCCTCTACAGATATTTCAGTCTGGGACAGTTCCTCATATTTGTCACCTAAAGAGAATGAGTCAGGTGAGAAACATTTGGGGATCTGTCTCAGATGAAGGTATCAGTTTTTGTCTCATCCTCTACAGTAGGGTTGGGCAATAAAATGCCAGTGGTTCACTAGGGTAGTCCTGGAACTATATTTGTTGCTGCTATATTTATCTGCATCTCTGCAGGTTTGGGTGATTGCAGATGCCATTGGCCATGAATTGTTGTTCCTAACCAATTGGTGCTGTGGGAATCAGCGTGGTCTGGGATACTGATCTGCAGCCAACAGAAACTGAAAATGCCTGTATCTGCAGAAGCACAGGTGAATATGGCAGCAGCGGCGCACTAGAGGTGAACCCGTGGGCCAGTATTTGCCCACCTCTGCTCTATAGTGAAGACTGGATCCAAGGAATTAAATTTCACCTTAGTTTTTTTGAAAGCAAGTGCAGTGATTGTTGAAGTTTGTCATTAATAAGAAACTTTGTAACCCATTCAGGGATTTGTACTTGAAACTGATTTTCAGTTTCCTATAGAAATCCATTTTTGATATATAAACAAAAGAGAGAATTTGAAAAATAGAATGAACTATCTTCAGAAATATAGATGATAAACTTACTGTGCGTTAGAGGATGTGACTGGCGTTTTCTTAAGCAGGGGATTCAGACTTCTTAATGTAGTGTCACACCAGATTATAATTCATGAATACTAACTGTGAATTATAGTGACATCCATTAGTGCTGCTATGGTCATTGGTCTGTCAGCTTCTTTCTAGGGCTTTAAAACTTTGCCATTGAAATTCATTGTAGTTCAAAACTTAGGATACTGCATGTCAGCTCTTGCGTATTCTTTTGGTTGTCTGCTTTTTTGGTTGGTTTTTTTTTTTTTTTGCTATTCAAAATAATCTGTGGCTATTTGCAAAACTGATAAATTCATGATTTCAGGAGATCATCTAGCTTCAATTACACAAGGGATAAAGTTGGCATAATTTATTAACTAAGTTCAGACAGTTTTCAAGGTCAAAAATGAGTGTTTTTAAAATAAAAAACTATCCATTAATCCATAAAGGCATTGCAGTTGCCTTCTGCATATGTGCAGCATTTAAAAAGTTATAATATACATCCATATAAATATTGCAATAGCTCCATATTTCAGAACACCAATGTAATTTATGATTATTTATTATAAGTGTTGTGTCCAAGACTAATATGAATCCAAAACAGAAACTATGGATTCTCAGATGAGAAATCCACTCTTTACAATTTCCAAATTCAGATTGTAAAACAGACTAACAATTCTATTGTAGCTATTATAATCAATTGCATGGATTTTAAAGATGATTAAGAGTGCTAGCTCCATAGCAGTGAGGCAATCAAATAATCTCAGAATTTCTGAAACTGGAAAGGACCAGCTCCTGCTCATGCTACATTGAAGACATCATCATATGGACCCATTGGAGGAGGCCCTTAAAGAATTCTACCAGGATTTCAACAATTTCCACCCCACTATCTACCTTAGCCTGGATCAGTAAATGAATAAATGATGGTCACTCAAACACCACCCTTTACTAGAAACTTACTGATGACTCTTCTTAACTACATGCCGCTAGCTTCCATCCACGACACATCACACGATCCATTGTCTACAGCCAAGTCCTAAGATACAACCAGATTTGCTCCAATCCCTCAGACAGAGACAAACACCTACAAGATATTTATCAAGCATTCTTAAAACTAATATCCACCTGGGGAAGTGAAGAAACAGATTGACAGAGCCTGATGAATACTTAGAAATCACCTATTTCAGGACTGACCCAACAAGGAAAATAACAGAACACCACTGGTTATCAACTACACCCCCAGCTAAAACCCCTCCCATGCATCATTGACAATCTACAACCTATCCTGGAAATGATCCATCACTCTCACAGCAACACTATCACAGGACCTAACCACATAACCCACACTATCAGAGGCTCATAGAACTGCACATCCTCTAATGTGATATGCCATCAAGTGGCAGCAATGCCCCTGTGCCAAGTATATTGGCCAAACTGGACAGTCTTTATGGCAAATGATAAATGGACACAAATCAGACATCAAGAATGGTAACAACATAGACCTGTAGGGGAACATGTTAACCTCCTTGGACATTAAATAATGGATTTAAAAGTAGCCATCCTTCTACATAAAATCTTCCAAATTTAATTACAAATGGAAACAGCTGAACTGCAATTCATTTGCAAATTCAATCCAATGAAATTAAGCCTGAATGAAGAGTTGAATTGATCAACACACTACAAAGACTTTCCCTGTCTTGTTAATCATCACATTTCCTCATCAGCTGCAGTGAATGTGTCACATCGACCCTTACTTGATTAGCCTCATTAACAATATTTGATAAGTAACTTCTTTCTTTCATGTGTATATCCCTTCTGTAACTTCCACTCCAATTCATCTGATGAAGTGGGTTTTAGAAATGAAATCTTATGCCCTAATAAATCTGTTAGTCTCCAATGTGCCGCAGGACTCCTAGTTTTTTCTCCTAAATGATAAGAACTAGGACCACCAAATCCAATATATAGCTTCCTCTTATCATAACTTATAGTAATGTAAGGGTTTGGTTGTGCTAGAAAAATGGGATGTGCCCACAAACAAAAAAGAAACAGACTCACCAGAGCAAGTACAGTCTTCAAAATTGACATAACTGAGTGAATGTTGAAAGAGACTGAACCAAGATGAGCCAGAAAACTAGTATGCACCTGTATGATCCACAAACCAGGGGAAGATAGACATTCCTCCACCTCGCCTGTCTGCTCTAAATTTGCTTACTAGATTGGGGCTCATTCAAAATCTGACTACCCACCTTATGACTTTGAAGACAATGATTGGCACACTTGTCTAGGATGAAGGATATCTAGGTTCAATTCCCTGTCTCTGCCTGAAAAGGAGAAAAGATTTGTACAGGGGGTCTCCTGCTTTTGAGGTGAATGGCCTAATCACTGGACTATTAAATAATCTGGTGGGGAAGAAGAGAGATCTCTTCTTACTATAGCAGTAGCACTTTGGATTAAATTCTTAAAATCACTGGGTAAAAGAAAGCAACCACACAGGGGCACTAGAACAGCTTTTATAGTAGGGGCACTGAAAGTTGTTGAACCAAACTGTAAACCCTGTATATAAGGGAAACCACGTCAAGTCAGGGGGTGCTGCAGCACCCCTACAACCCTATTTCCAGCACATATGCAAGCAAGAGAATGACCCTGTATAATGGTGGGTAGGGCGCTTGCTTGAAAAGTGGCGGATGCCGGGTCTAGTCCCCATGTTCAAATGACTAATTATTTATGCAAAGTGCAACAGTTTCAGTAAGAGAAATTGAGAGAGACATTCTCCCCCCTCCCTTATCAGACTAGCTCAGTGGCTAAGGTGCTCTGCTGGGAGGTGGGAGACTATTGCTGTGCATTGTGCACTGGTTAGATGCCCTGAGTTTATTGTGATTTTTTTCTGTTAAGATTCGGTATTCACTGGATGCCTTAGTGGCTCATCATGACTAAAACTGAACCTATTTGGTGAACAGGAATAAGAAATCACAGGAGCACAGCATGTCTTACTGTCCAAAGTTCATGAAATGGGTGAGCAGTTTGAGACAGCTC
The DNA here is from genome assembly GCA_032595735.1 of Pelochelys cantorii. NCBI lineage: Eukaryota > Metazoa > Chordata > Testudines > Trionychidae > Pelochelys > Pelochelys cantorii. The sequence continues at coordinate 36,264,399 of CM064331.1, forward strand.
TAAATTTTTCATGACCAGGGGTTGGTTTTTTTGTTTTTTTGTTTTTTAAAGATTAACTACATTGCACAACCAGGATGAATTTAAATAAGTGTTCTGAACTCAGACATTCTATACCCTGTGTGTACTTGACTCTTTAATGAACCAGAAGAAAATGATCAGAAGCAGATGGTTTGCTTGATAATGTTTTTGTTATTCTCTAAATCAAAGAAGAAAAATCACCAACATTAATGAAGCCTCCTTGCTGATAAGTCACAATGTATAGTTTTAGTTATAATTATCATGGAGGAGATGGCTTACTTCAGTTCATTATACTGGAGAGGCTCAGAAGAAGCATGAATCCAACCATTTTCTTGAGTCACACCTATTTTAACATCAGCATTTTAGTAATCTAAGTAAAAGTTTTCCTCCTTCTTGTCCTAATTATGTCCTTAAGATGTGCAGATTCTCTCACTGATTCTCTCTCTTCCTATTCTCACTATTATCTAGAGCTTGTTTTTATAACAAACCCAAACTCTTAGGACTCATTAAAGAGTAAAGCATTAAATTCAAGCTGTATATACAAAATATGGATGTCTGTACATTCCTTCCTGTAAATTTCAAAACAAAATTAAATTAAACTCACATTTAAATGGTATGAAGTGACGCTCAGTAGGAGAGATGGTGTAAATCAAAGACCTTTTTTGACACAACTGCATAAAAAATCCACTTCATGTAAAAAAATCCATTGTACCCAAGATTATTTGGTACCTGTAGCTTTTTCTTTTAAAAGCAGCTTATCATTTTGGCTAGTTATGTATAATGAAGGAGGTAGAAACTTCTTTCCAGAAAAGGTATACATTTGTTATTTAACACAGAATTGGGTTTCTACAAATTTACTAATTTGACTTCAGTTCTGGGCCCACAAGCTGAAAGGTCAGCTCAAAAGAAGCAACCCCAGAGAGAGAATTTATGACAACTGGTGTGGAGATCCTAGACCTCATCGAGGTCTGGGGGGAGGAGACCAACCTCCAGGATCTCCACACCAGAAAGCAGAATGCCAATGTCTATGGCCGGATGGCCACCAGCCTGGCCAACAAAGGCCACACATGGACCCTCAATCAGGCCCAGATGAAGATTAAAGAGCTCCAGCAGGCCTACAACAAGACCAGGGAGCAGAGCTGATGCTCCAGGCCAGAACCACCAGTGCCACTACTACAAATAGCTCAATGCCTTCCCGAGGGGGGGGCTGGTCACCTTCCCCCACCCCCATCACTGTCAAGCCTGGCCAGGACATGCCTGGTGTCAGCTTCCATGAGGGCAGGGTTGCAGATGAGCAGAAGGAGGAGGCCAGCCACGCAGTTATGCCTGTCATCCAGGACCTGCTCCTCTTCCTGGAGCCAGTCTCCCTCTCCCAGGATGTCTCCCAGGCCTTGGATGATCCCAGGGAAGCACTTCAGGTGAGTTTTATAACATTCCCTATCTACTTGCAGGTGCAACCAATGGGTTGTGAGGGACTGCATACTCCTCACTTGGCCTATTCAGCCTGGGGGTCACATGAGGTTTATAGGAGCGGTCGACAAAGGCTTCCCTTGTCAACCGTGCCACGTCTAGACTGCCGCGCTGTGCCAGATCAGCTGATTGTCGGCACAGCACAGTGGCCATTTTTATTTTAATGAAGCGGGGATTAATTAAATCCCCGCTTCACTGACTGTGTCGGGTAAACTAGTTTACATGGTTCCATCGACAGAGCCATGTAGTCTAGACATACCCATTGTGTGCAGGACACAGAAAGAAGCTGAGACACCCTGTCACCTCCCCCCCCCCCCCCCCCCCGGTGCCTGCTTGTCCCTGGGCTGTGAGTATAATGATGTTTCTCTAGGACTTCTGTGCTCCTGCAGGAAAGTGCCAGCTGTCTGGGCAACATATGGCCTTGCTTGAAGCACATTGCCATAATCTGAACCAAGACCTTCGGTTTTGGCTCAGAGATTAGGGCTAGGTTTCATAGACAGTGTCTCCTGGGATGAATGCCCTACTAAATTTTCTTCACAGCTGGGACAGCTGCAAGCTTGCTGTGTTCCCCACCTCCCACACCATCTTCCTGACTCTGCAGGAGGGCCTAATGTGGGAGCAGATGGCCTGCTTGCAGTCCCTCATCTGAGGGCTTGAAGAGAAGCACTGTGAGCAGGCCATTGACTGGGAATCGTAAGGCCGTCTGGAATCAGTTGGCATGTCAGCATGTGGCCATGTGCTCCTCCCTCACCTTGGTGATGGAGAGCATGGCCTCATGCATGCAGTGGCCACCAGCCACCTCTCTGCCTCCCCCATGAATTTCCCTTCTAGCCCTCCTAGGGGTCACTGGGGCCCCAGAGCATGGGTAGTGGTACCTCTTGGGCAGTTGAAGCCTCCCAAGCTACCCAAGACAGGAGCCAATCCCAGATCCATCCCTGAATCCCTCCTCCCCCCTACTTCTTCTCCTCATTCCAGGTTCTTTTCCCAGTCCTTCCTCTGTTGTATATCCCCCAAATAAACAGTCTTGTTTTTTCAAAAAAGAAGGCTTTTTTATTTACTCTGTAGGGAAGGCGGGAAGGTGAGAAGGTTAGGTAGGGGAAGGGAGGGGTGCAGGAAGAAAGGAACACAAAGGGAATGCAAGGGCCCCTTGTGGAGAGGCATGGGATAGAGTCTCATGGCTGATATTGCATTAAACTCTCACTCAAGGCATCCCTGATGAGCACAGCCTCTTGATGTACTCTCCAAATGGCACTGGTGACATTACCAGCATGAGTCTTTTGGAACAGGCAGGAGTTCCAGAAGATGCAGGCATTGTGCACCTTCCCTGACCAGCCAACGCTGATGTCAGTAAAGTGTCCCTTGTGGTCCATGAGGGCTTGCAGCACCATGGAGAAATACCCTTTCTTGTTGATGTAGTCCTAGGCACAGTGGTTGGGGGCCAGGATGGGGATGTAAGTGCCATCTATACCCCCTCCCCAGAAGTTGGGGAAGCCCATAGTAGCAAAGCCATTAACGATGGTGTCCATGTTGCCCAGAGTGATGACCCTCTGTAGCAGCATGTGGTTGATGGCCTTGGCTACTTGCAGGAGCCTGGCGTTGACTGTGGAATCCCATTCCAACAGTTCACCTCCCCCGCAATAAGATAGTAAGAGTGCCATACCTGCATGAGCATGGCCCCATGCTGAACTGGTTCCCAATGGAGCTGTCCAGCGTGGCAAGCTTCCACACAGTGATGGTGATGCACTTCTGCATGAAGATGTCAGGTTTCAATCAGGTGTCCTGTCACCTGAGGGCAGAGGTGAGCCACTCACAGCACTCCAGGAAGGTGTCTTTTGGCATGCAGAAATTCTAGAGCCATTGCTGGTCATCCCTTTGCTGCAGGATGTTGCAGTTCCACCAGTCTGAACTGGTCTCCCACTGCCAGAAGTGGCATACCATAGCGTCCAGGGGATTTAGGGGCATTTGCAGCAGCAAGAGCATCAGGACTTAGGTAATGAGGGCCTGCAGTCTGGGCTGGTCCTTGTCCTGCTGGACCAGCTCGTGGGTGATGTGGATGAACTTCATGATAAGGCACAGCACGAGGCCCTTGAGCCTAGCACTGCTCTGCAGCAGCTCCATCTCCACGATATGAATGCTGTGGCATCTGCAAGGGCAATCAGAGTTCACTGTGTCTGGTATGCCGTGAGGGGGGTGGCAATGGTGAGATGCGGCTGTTAGAGAGGAGCCCCTGACAGCATGAATTGCAGCTTGCCAGATCAGACAGTCAAACAAAGTGTCCACCCTCCTGTTTTCCTTCCCCCGTGTGCTTCTGAGAGCTCTAAGTCCAAGGCAGGCTCCAATCAGTGTGGATGAGCTATTTTGAAATAATTCTGAGCTATTTCAATGCTCCCCCATAGTGGGGACACACTATTTTTATTTTGTTATTTCAGGAGTTTTTATTTCAATTTTAGTAATTTCAAAATAATTTCCTAATGTAGTGAGTAAGATAGCAGTCAGACCATAAATGCTTCTGGCTAATATTTTTTAAAAAGTGGCTTGTTTTTTTACATGCATCATAATTTGAGTTCCCAATAGGACATGCCTTAAATGGACCTAAATTTCAAAAAGTGCTTAGTACCTACTTTCTGAAAATTAGTGCCTAATGAGGTGTTACACGTGGAATACCCAAAATCACTAATTCTTTTTGAGAAACTTAGTCTTAATCCTTCTTTAACACATGTTAACTTATTTGAGAAGCATAATCATCATCACATAGTTACCCAGTTCAGTTCAACCATTCGATGGGTAAGGAGAAAGGAGCAGAATTGGGCCATTTGCTAAAATGTTTTTAAAAAGATGTACTATGCAAGATATGTCAGTTTTGTGAGATGTCAGAGAAAATGTGTGCTCATTCATTTTACTTTCCTAGTTTTTAAAGATTCAAGCCCCAAATTAGTTTTCCTTACTCCAGTTTTTATTAGTTATGTGCTTGTATTTTATACTGCACAAAGATCAATAAACAATTTGGAAAGTGTTTTATAATTTATTCATTGGGTATTTCATGCATACTGGAGGCATAATACACACAGGATCAAAAAAGCCTGTATTGGTATTGATCCATATTTTTGTAATGATATCCAGCCTATTAGGAAGCCAAGTTGTATAGACTTTGTGAAACCAAGCTCATCACAGAAGACATAGTGCAAAAGGGAATCCTAATGAAGCATAAATGTGAACGTGTTTGGTGTGAACAATTAAGAGGATTTAAGTTTTTAAAATGTATAGACAGCTACTCAAAATACATTTTAAAACCCTCTAGGTTTTGAAAATATTTCTCATGTTGTTCAGAGGCCAGGTTTGTGCAAATGACTTAGTTATTCATCCAAAATGGTTCTCTTATAGGATTCCTACAGGGGAAAGTATCTTTGATTTGGAAATGAAGGATCTAGTGCAGGTGGCACCAGTACTGGACTTAGGAAATCTAAATTTAATTGTTGCCTGTGCCTCAGGCTTCATTTGTGTCTTTATCCCATGCAATATGTCCTTGTCACAGTGTTCCATCCGCCCCAAAGAACACTTCCTTTGTCTTGCCCTTTATAAATGTTTTCAGGCAGGAACTGTCTCTTATAATTAAGGCCCTACCAAATTCATGACAATGAAAAAATGCACCTCTGACTAAGAAATCTGGTCTTCCCTTGTGAAATCTTGTCTTTTGTGTTATATTATACAGATTTCACTGGGGAGACCAGTGCTTCTCAAATTGGGGTCTTGACCCAAAATGAATTACAGAGAAGGGCACAAGGTTATTTTAGGAAGCTAGTGGTATTGCAGCCCTCACTTCTGTGTTGCCTTTGGATCTGAGGAGCTGAAGAAGGCGGCTGTGGGCCAGGCACCCAGCTCTGAAGACAGTTCCTCTCTAACAGTAACCCAGAATTTAAGGGTGGCAGTACCATGTTATCCCATCCCTACTTCTGCATTGCTGCTGTTGGCAGCTCTCCTTTCAGAGCTAGGCTCCTGGCCAGCAGCTGCCACTCTCCAGCTATCCTGTTCTGAAGATAATGCTGCCACCAGCAGCAGCACAGAAGTAAGGCAGCAATACCGCAATACCCATAATGCAATAACACCCCCCACACAACTCCTTTTTCGGTCAGGGTCTGTACAATCACAATTTTTCAAGTATTTCATGGAAAGAAACTTTCAACTACAGGTGAAAAAATTATGGTCATTTTTTCACTATTTTTACAAATAAAAAAACAGTTCACTTCTAAAACTGCTGGGGATATGAGTTAGTTTCGTCAACCTGAACACCCTGCTCCCATTGCATGTCAGCCACAGTAAGATTCTGTGTAACCTTAAGGATCAATGTACCAAAATAAATAAGTAAAAGCCCTCCCTGAATAACATTTTGTGAACTTTTTTTCTTTAATTAGTTGCTCTGAGAAGATGGCAGAAACAACCTTCACCAGAGCCCTTGGCTATCCGTAACTATAGAAAGTGCCACAATAAAAGAGATTTATATCAAGGTCTTTGGGATACTTATGCAGTGAGAAGCATCAACAATAGCCATCAGATGCAAGGTATTTGTCAACAGGAGTATTAGGTGAGCCACAAAAAGTCAAAATGAAAATACTTTGCATTTTATTTTTGTTAATAGTACAATATTCAGGGCTGACTTTTCCAAGCAAGGAACAAGTTTGGTTTGAGGCACTCCTAATTATACCAACTTGTCTTTAGAATCATTCCTGTTTGTTGATGGAATCAACTCTAGAAAAACCAATGTTATCAGCATGTTCTTTTATTTAGTGCTCAATGAGTTGATGGACATAAGGTCTCTGTCTCGAGTGATTTCCCTCTCTGTCTTACCATATTTACATTTTCCTCTTGAAATTCCCTCCATAAAGACAAAAAATTGTTAAGCTTAACAAGATCATTCTGAAATTCAGTCATTTTCTAAACAGCTTCATTATACCTTCATTATACTTTTAAAATTAAGAATCAAGGCTTATCCATGTTCAGCTTTAAGGGAAAATGAATCCTGGAGAAGGTTTTTTAAAAATAATAGTTAATTTTGGTTTTTTCAGCTAGCCTGGCCTTTGAAAAGCCTTAACATATTCCTCCAGCATTTCAAGGCAAATGTTTTTGATCAATTCCTGTCTTCCCATCCATTATTGGCAATAAGACAGGTTGTAATGTCACCCCAGTGCCTACTATCAATACCAATCTTGGGAAAGAATGACAAGAGGGACCACATACTATCCTATCCTAATGGCTAATGGACATACATAAGAAAATATGCCACAGGGAGGAAGTAATCAAGAGCCTAAGGAAAGGAAAGACAGTGTAGTGCAATAAGATAATGGAGGTCAAAATGCATTCTTTAACAACTAAGAGAATGGTACTTAAGATCCCACGGGAAGAAAATCTAAGGGGAAAAACAGTTCAGAAGTGCTTGCAGTTTCTCCAAGAGGTAATGTTAAAGGCACAGCAACAACTACCCCACACAAAAGATAGGAAGAATAGAACGAGGCCAATTAGGCTGCATTAGAAACTCTTAAATGACTGAAAATCAGAATGGAATCTTACAAAAAGTAGATACAGACTGATTGCTATGGATGAGTAAAAAAATAGCACAAGAATAGTAGGGACAAAATCAGAATGACTAAGGGTATGTCTACGCTGCACGGTTATTCTGGGATAGTGGAGGTATCCCAAAATAGCTACCCCATGTCCACACAAGCCTCCCGGTATTTTGAAATATTTTTCAAAATAATAGGTGTGGTATTTTGGCATCCTGGTAGACATCATTACACGAGGGATAAGGTATGGCTGAAAATAGTGAGCTATTTTGAAACTTGGTGCTGTGTAGATGTGCCAAATTTCAAAATAAGCTATTTCAAAATAGATTTTATATAAGATACTCAATTTGCATAGCACAAATTGCGTATCTTATTTCAAGTACTGTGTAAATGCACCCTAAGACACAAAATGAGTTATACCAAGCACAGGATATAAAAGAGAATATATGTAAATACACCACGTTTCAGGAAACCAATGGGTTGTCTTGCCGGTATCCTGTCTTCTGACTATTGCCAGTGTGTTATGTTTCAAAGTTAATGAACAGAACAGGGTAATTGTTGAATGATTCATTTAGTCCCATTTTATGGAAGTTGGAGATTAGGGATGCCTAGAGCATGGGGTTGCATCCTTGAACATCTTGACTATCATCCATGAATTTATTTATGGTAAGGTTGAGATTAGCTAAAATTTGGTGTTTGCTGGTTTAAGGTAGCTAAAAATGTCTTTCCTAGTCTAGCTAACTCTAAACCACAAGCTTATGTACACGTCTCCACTTCGTTACCTCATTGTCTACAATGGGCTAAATATCTTCTGATCCTCACTCCTTCCTTCAAAGGTTTACCAATAGAAACACAGCTGAGTGGTGTCATGTTATTGGATTTTAAGGGGAGCAGACAGATCTCTGCTGTGCCAATGGGGAGGTGTTTGCCCCAAAGTCTATACAAAGGGGGCCATGTGAGGTGTCAGATGAAAGCTTATATTCTACTGATTCTATGTATGCTACTCATGTACTTATATGATGTCTGTATGCCCAGTTATGAATATGGACTCTGTGCTGGTATTGTGAATGTTCTCTGCCTGAGACAGAGCAATGGGCCTAGATTGCCTGTCATGAGGAAGGAAGGTCCAGTGAATGACTGTGCTAATTAGCAGGGCCCCAGGGAAAATGGCTCTCAAGGTGCCGAGTACACACCTGAGGAATGCATCTGGAAACCTGCAAACCAGTCAGAATCTAATGGCTGCTGGCATGGGACACAGGGATAGGTCACTTGGCCATGTGACCCACTCCAGCTTGGAAGGTACCAGGAAGGGATAAAAAGTGCCATAGGGTGGACTCCATCTTGTCTTCAATTCTGCTATTGATCCTAGATATAGCCTTGCAAGGAACAGAGAGCCAGGAAGGATTGTCGACCCAGCCTGACAGAGATGTACACCAGAGACTTTTAAGATAGCAGTTTGTAACATCTCTGCTGAGAGCCTATATCCAGAACTTGGTGACTGGTGCATGTAATGTATTCTCCTTAAAAACCTTACTCTCATACTTTTTCTTTCTTTTATTAATAAATCTTTAGATTATAGATTCTAAAGGATTGGCCCAGCATGATGTTGTGGGTAAGATCTAAAGTGTAAGTTGACTGGGAATCTGTGGCTGGTTCTTTGGGACCTGGAGAATCAGTTTGGGGTACGTGAGATTGGGTTCTGTAACCTCTCACCTGTGTGTAAGGCCCGGGGCTGACTGTGGCACGGGGAGAGCTGGGGTGTCTGAGGGGTTTTGCTTGTGAGGCTTTCTGCTGGCCGGATTGGCAGCTGCAACGCTTGGTGTGACTGGTTTGTGGCATAGCTGGGAAAGGTCTCCAGTCTGGGGCTGTAAGTAGCCCTGGTTTTGAGCAATTTGCCCTGAGCGGATGCCCTCAGCGGTGCCCAGACCCAGCCTGGTCAGTCACAGTGGACACACAGTCTTCTCTACTCAGTCCATCAAACTCAGTCTTGTCTTCATTTTCTGATCATGCTTTTATGTATAAATGCTATTAATTATTGTACTATCCTAGTGCCCGGGAGCCCCAGTTTTGGACCAGATCCCCATTGTGCTAGGCATTGTAGATCTCCTTATCAAGCAAGTGAGTCACTGGCCCAAGCAGCTTTGTGTTTAATTCTATATAATCCTACTTAAAGACCACTCTAAATGTTTCCTCTACTATTCTTCTAGTGGATTTACATTACTCTAATAACAGGAAAACGTTTATTGTTTAATTTTTTGTTAGGAACTGCTTCTGAAGATGTCCTGTTTCTAAAGGTCAGATGTTATTTTGTGAAGTATTTTTGGCTAATGTGTACAGTATGAACATAACACAGAGATGGAATGTTTATTGTGAGTCTGACATACTGATGTTATAAAACTCAATAATTTTGTTTGAGTAGATGTTTATACTCACTGATATGAACTATTTTATATCTAAACCAGGAAGAGGTGTAGCTAAAGAAAGTAGTGCTGCATCATTTATTGTTACTATGAAATGTAACACTAGCTCAATATCATCAAAAAGCTGATGTGAAGCAAATCTGTGTGATTGATTTATGTGGCAAGGTTTTTATTTTCATTAGTGTGGCAGTCTATAATCTTCAAATTGTAATGAGAATGGGCTCTGTACCACTTCCATCCCTATTACCAGTATTACCATAAAAATGGATTATTATTGGGCCATTCTAGATTTTAGTTATTCTTTTCTTATGAGACTGGACTAATTCTGTACAATCTTTGCACTTTGTCATGGGGAAAAAATACATCAGAATGAAGAATGTATCTTCAGCTAGCAATAAGAATAGGCCCTGTTTTCTCAGATGTAGATGTTGCCATATTCCTCGATATCTTCATCATTTCCAGACTAAACTACTGAAAGGTATTAGGTTTGGGCCTGAAAGTGAAGGCCAAAGAATGGTCCTTGATAGGATATGCCCAAGAGAGCACACATCCAGTACACTTCACTTTCCATACATTTGCTGTTCACTGCCATATCTATCTCAAAATACTGGGCCTAATCTTAAAAGTTATCAATGCGATGGTGCCTAAATAGCCAAATTGTGGCTAATGAAATTTAGAGCGAGAATATTTTCTTCAACTGGCCCTAGAATTCTCTCCCAATAGTGATCAAGCAAGTATTGCCACTTTAAGGATTCAATACAAAACAACATCTTCATGCAGGGCATACTCAGTATGGCTATGTCTAGACAGCAACGCTATTTTGAGGTACCGGAAGTATTCCAAAATAGCTATTCCTCATCTTTAAATGCGCCTGTTATTTCAAAAAATATTTTGAAATAACAGGCACGTTATTCTGGCACCCCTGTAGCCCTCATTCCATGAAGATTAAGGGACTTGTCACAATAACGTTTTGTTTTGAAATTACCTAGAAAAAAGCTACGCAATTTGCATAGTGCAAATTGTGTAGCTTATTTTGAGGTAAGGGTGCAGTGTAGATGCACTCTAACTGAGCCAAATTAAGGAGGGTAGTGTGGGATGGGTCGATCTATTTAGAAAATCATCACAAATAACTTTGGAAGGAATGTAGTCCAACAAATAAGACATTGCCCTGTGATCTAGGAGACATGGGTTCTTTTCCTGAATCTGACCTGGTGTGTGACCTGTTTTAAGCTATCTTGTATATTTAGACTGAAAACTCTTTGGGAGCCAGGCACTGCTTTTTTTACAACACATGTGAACAATGCCTACCACAATGGGTCTCCATTCTTAGTAATACAAATAACAGTAATAATAGTTAATCTGGCTCAGGATAGCAGTGAAAATCTATTGAGTGGGGAGGAGTGGTTACTTTTTGGGGGAAAAAAGGTTTTGATATTTATTTCTGTGTCTATGGTAATGAGATTTTACATGGACAGAATACTTAGAATTGTAGTGTGTGTGTGTGTGTGTGTGTGTGTGAAAGAGAGAGAGAGAGAGAGAGAGAGAGAGAGAGAGCATGCACTTTTAAATATTTTCCACTTTGATTGGTAGGCTGTTCCACTTTTCCATTATATGTTGTTGCTGAAATGAATGAAAAGTAATGGTCAGCAAATAAATAACTAAACACATTACAGTTCCTTCAGCTGAAAAGTGTGGAGTACCCAAGAGACAAACAAAGGGAAAAAGCTTGTCCCCACAGGAAATATGACTCTTGTCTGTTTTTTATAGATTTTCTTTTCTGGGGAGCAAATCTCAGCAGCTGATTTTAAAAGCTGAGGGTTAAAAGCCTCTTTTGTTGCTGGGAATGTACAGTGAAGCATATTCAATGCTCCAGTGTGCATTTTAAAGTGAAAATAGAGCTTTTGGAGCCTTTGGAAATAAATAGTCAAGGAGTTCTGTTTCTCAAGTTGAACAATTTCAAAATGTTGCCCATGAAGTAACATGTTAGGATCTCAGAACTCCTGCTGCAGGATCTTGCTGGATCCACCAATCTACCAGAAAGTGATAGTACTCTAGAACAATTTATAATTTTGTTTTCCAGAGTACCTGAGGGATTAGAATCTATTCCAAAAAGAAAAAGGAAATGTGAACAATAGCAGTCCATTCTCTCTACTGAAATAATAGCTAGTGATATAAATCCGAGTTTATTTTCATGGCAATGTTAGGGTAATCCTCTAATGCTGAGAGGTATAAGTATTCCCTCTCAGATAGGAGCCACTGTAGAATGCAGTGACTAATACTCTCTGGGCCTGGTATTCTGAAATGTTGAACACCTGAAAATCCCAAGTAATGCAAGTGAAGTTTTGAATGCTCAGCATCCTCTGCAAGTCAGGTCCTATATACACTCAGTGATGTGGACTGACATCCACCTTAATTTCTGGTGCACTTCAATATGTTAATTTTCATGTCTGATGCCCGAATGGTTCGAGATCTAGTTACCCAAGAAGCCAGTTCCCATCCTGGGTAACATTGAGATAATTGAGAATGAACACAGTTATGGGCTCTTCTTTTTGAAATGTGCTTCTTTGCCTGAGGCTGACAGAGCCACTGGCTATTAACCGTCAGAACCTGCTGCAGACCCATTCGCTTTCCCAGGATTTTGGGTAGAGGGCTGCCTAAAAGAGAGTAAACAAGCGTTTCCTGTTTGTGGACTTAGGCTAGGTGAGGAGGTTTCTATCCATCATTAATTTAATGAGATATGTAATTATTTTTAACATATTGTGTCCAGAAATTTGGATGAATCCATTTTAAAAAAATACCACCTTAGTATATAGACATAAAGATCAGTACTACGCCTTACTTGTGAAGTACAATGTATTTTGTTTTTCTCCTCAGATAATTTACTGTCCATTAGCTTGGGGTAAATGCATGTTGTACTCTTATTTTTATATCCAACTCTTTCCGATACTTTCTTCTAATAGCTTGCATTTTAATCAATGGAACTACTCATGTAATTAAAGTGAAGCATGCACTTAAATGCTTTATTAACTTAGGTCCTTATGCTCCAATCCAAAGCCCACTGAAATTAAAAGGTGTCTTGATATAGTAACAGAAGTTTTGCATATAGAATGAGTGGTTCATACAGTCCAGCATCCTGCTTTCACAGAGTATGTCTACATAGGCTGGAGCAGCGAGTTTTAAAGCTTGGTTCAACAGTCTTAGGCTCACAAGGCTTGTGCTATAGTGCTAAAAATAAATGTGGCTTGCTCTTTCTTTGTAGGGTTACCCGTACACAGCCATTAAACACCCACAGTTGGTCTGGGGCAACTGATTTGGCTGATTTACAAATGAGGTAATTTAGGACTATAAAATGGTGCAATTGGAGGCACTACTCAGTAGGCATAAAATGCATATTTTGGACCAAATCCTCCATTGCTGAATAGCAGTGTTGTTCCACTATCTTACAATTATACCATCTGAGAAGTCATACCTACCTTACAAAGAAGTGAACTCAATATATTAGCTCATACTTGTAATAATTTGATGCTTATCCTAAACATACCCTAGACTTCTGCACGTCTGGTATAACAAATAATTTCCTGTCTATACTTTTATTACAGTGTGAGACTCTGGGCTAGTGACAGACTTTTCTGGGCCCTGGGCAATACGTGGGGGAAATTGGCTTCAGCCCCCAGAAGTGGCAGGGCCTTGAGTTGAAGGAGTTGGCCTAGGACCAGTTAGCCCTCAACACTGCAGGACCAAACTGCACCTCCCCCAGCCTGCTATTGGCATCATCTGGACCTCATTGTTTGGGGCTCTGGCAGCTATTTAAAAGGTCCAGGGTTCTGTCTGCTGCTGCTGTGGTGGTAGTAGCAGTCCAGAGCCCCAGGTCCATTTAAATTGTTGTACCCAGGGGCAACTGCCCTTTTTCTTTGCCCCTCCCCTTGGCAGCTCTGGTAAGACTTCAAGTATGAAAAATATTTTGGTAAAATATTCCCCAGAAAAGGAACAGAAATAATACACACTTAGGGGTGGTCCTGAGCTGGTGTAAATCAGAATAGCTCCATAAATGTCAAAAGAACAATGCTGATTTACCCTAGTGAAGGCTCAGATACATCATCATTTACCCACTCTGACTGTGTTGCATGATAGTCTTCCAATTATAACTGAGAAAGTATTTTTTTTTTTTGGCTGGCAAAAGCCTGGATCTTCAGGCGAGCAGTTTGGCTCTGATACGTTCAGGTAACTTTGAACACGTCTAGTAACCCAAGAGTGACATTTGAACATCAAGTCTAACCTGAAAGTTGAGGGAGAAACACTCTTTAAATAGACTAGATTTATTATGGAGATGGAAGATGACTAGAGATGCCAGCTAAGAGAAATATCTGTGAAACTCTTTCTGGTGTTAAGATACTACCTTGAACTTGCAGATTGAGTAGAAATAATAAAGTGCCATATCAATACACTATTTTGATGTATATCATCTACTGGAAAGTAGCCAGTGGTATTTACTCTCTTTCTGTTTATTGTCAGTATCTTAGCACTCAACATGAACTTTACTCCAGCAAACTGTCAGAATAAGTTATTTCTCGTCTGTAATGAATGCTTCTCTAACATGTTGTTATAGAAAATAACAGGTTTCAAATGTGTGACCGTGTGGTATACAATTCATTTTATTGTCCAGCGAAATCCCCTTTTTCTCTTAAGGGTAAAATAAGTATCAATAACATACTGTAAAGTGAGAAAGCTAAAGATAAAATTTTATACATATAGGTGTGTATAAACATATGTATATACTATATCTCTATAATGTGGAAATATGTATAAAAATTGGGCATGTTTAGTCTTGAGACAAGAAGATTAGGTGGGACCTAAGAACAGTTTTCAAATATGTTAAGAGCTGTTATAAAAATTGTCCCCTATGTCCACTCCAAGTTAAACAAACTCTTGTCAGGAAAAAAAGGCACAATCTTTCCCCATAGGACAACCAGGCTCTAACTATTATAGGTATAATATGCCGAAGTATATGGACATTGCATTCCAAATTAAAGTGTATGAAATACCTCATATATAGCTCATGTGATACTCTTCCCCCTCCCTCTTTTTTACATTCTAAACTACTAAGGCACTCTTTTTATTTTACTTTTCTGGGAGGACTTTTCAACAATAAACAAAGTCCTCATTAACTCTTACCTAGTTATGGAATAAGTTAAGATTTTTTGTTATATCTAGTTTTAGTGAATGCTCTGTTAATTAGTTTGTCATTGAACCAGTCCTCTCTCAGGCAAAATTCCTTGTGACTTCAACAGGAGTTTTGCCTAAATAAAGACTGCAGGATTTAGCCCATTGATTTTATATGCAGAGATCAATATTTTCTTTCCCGCTGAGTTTTTCAAGAAGTTGTGTTTGGAAAAGAGACACATTTTTAGTCAACAGGCTATGAAAGTCAAAGAAGCTTCTAGTTTCTTCTAGCTCTTTAAAGAAATGCCAACTATTCATTTTCTCCAATTAAATCCATTAATAGAATGTTCTTAAAGAGAAATTGGAATCTCTGACTGAAATGTCCTTATAAAGCTAAAGATTTCATTTCCAATTATAACACTTGGGAAACAGTGATAGGAAAATATGCTGGCTTTTACATACAGAAGGAACAAGTCGAAACTGACTTTCTTAGAGTTTTTCTTATCATAGCTGTACATAGTGGTACCATTCAGCCTATCATGTTGAAGATGTTCAGGCTATTCAGCTGTTAGAATAAACTCCAGTACAAGTATGAAATGAATTTCATATTGAAAATATGTTGATAAAATGTTGGCAGGTAAAAGATGCATGTGTGATGGGAAGAAAATGAATTTGAAAATACCTCCTGAATGTTCACATTTTGAGTTAACAAGTAGTTGTGTGAAGTTTCCCCTGTAATCAGGAAACTGCAAACCTAGCAAATGGTATTAGGAACTAGATTCCTAGAGCCAAATAAATAACTCACAAAGCAGAGGAAGTGCAAATAAGTGGCATTTTTTGAAAGTTTCTTATTTGAGATATAAGATTCTTTTAATCAAAATCTACTTTGGATGTGTTCACACAGCTCTCATTAAAGTCTGTATCTCAGGACTGAATATAGCCCTTAATATTTAGTATTATGCATGAGAATGTATATTTGTAATGCTGACTTTATGAGGGTTATGTGAAAATAAGTAAAATGTTATGTCTATAGTATTTTTAATCTTTGACTACAAATCCATTATCTGTGAATATTATTTTACACCATTTATCTAAAACTGAGAAATGGAATTAATGGTATGATGCTGTTGGATAGTAAATAATACACTGTACAGTAGGAGTGTTCAAATGGTGGGAGACCTCCCAATGAAGCATATGTACCTCAACTCAAAGGAGATATTCTGGATGAGTTAGCAACAATTCCTTCTGAGGCTACTATTATAGGGCATCTCTTTGATAGGGTTATCTTCACGTATAATAAAACACTGGGAATGGACTATAATGTTGTAGTATGCATGGTGAATCTTCTCTGTTCCAGATACAAAGGCCTGACTTCAAAATGAGAGGATATGATAATCACACAGTGTAATGCAGGGGATTATTGAAGTACAGTACTGACTAAGACTGTATTGACTAAGATTATCAGAGTGTAAATGGTTCCATGGGAGGCAGAAGACACTGGCAAAAAAGATACTCTACAGAAGAAAAGAATAGAAGGTCAAGGGATACATTCCCATTCAAGGCTTCATAGGACCACATATCCTCTTTTAGTGCTCCTGTGCCAAACTTTGCATGCTCAGCTTTGAGCAGCACCCTCACTCATGCGTTTTTAGTGGGGACAGGAAAACTTTGCTCACCCAGATTCCCTGTCCCCACTAAAAACGCATGAGTGAAGGTGCTGCTCAAAGCTGAGCATGCAAGTCAGAAGAGTGGTATTCAGCAGCGGCATTGAGATGTAGGAGGAGAAGGCAGAAAGAAAACATTGGTGCCACCCTCTTTTTTCTCCTGACAGACCTTCTGTGGCTAGTTAGAGGTAAGTCCTGCTTCTGTGTGCTACAGGAATCTAGGGATAGCAATAGGAATGCAAGAGCTAATTCTTCCACTCTGCCTTCTCCTCCAACACACTTGAGTTGCTCCCGAGCAGCCTCCTACAAAGTCACAGTTTCTGATGACACTCCATGGAAAGGAGATGCTTGGTGAAGCATTTTTAGATCAAAATACTATATCCTTATAACCTGAAATGAACATACATTTTTCAACTTCAATCCTGAGGCTGAAAACTATTACTCAAGTTTACCAGAAAACATGTCGTATAAAACATCACTGTAAATTATACTTACCTGTTTTCTAAAAAAAATAATTTTTCTGGATAGGTGACTAAATTAACAAAACAAAAACAAACAAACAAACAAAAGGGAAACAAAACACACAAAAGGAAGTTTTTCTTCATGCAACATACATTCAGCGTGTGGAACTCCTTGCCAGAGGATGTGGTGAAGACTAAGACTTTAACAGGGTTCAAAAAAGAGCTAGATAAATTCATGGAGGTTAGGTCCATCAATGGCTATTAGCCAGGATGGGTAGAAATGGTGTCCCTAGCCTCTGTTTGTCTGGAAATGAATGACAGGAGAGGAATCATGTGATGATTACCTGTTGTTTTTACTCCCTCTGGGGCATCTGGCATTGGCCACTCTCTGCAGACAGGATACTGGGCTAGATGGACCTTTGGTTTGACTCAGTATGGCCATTTTTATGTTCTTATGTTAATTATAATTTATTTTCATTATTATTGTGTTAAAAGAAAAGTAGGTATTATGCTAAATATTCATGACAATTTTGCAAAGTTGCAAGTCAATAGTCAAATAGTTTTACACTGGCATATGGACTATAATTTTCACTTTCTACCCACTAATGGCCTCATTAAAACATGCCTTCTTTGACAGAATACTGTTCTCACCGTCTGAGTTCTCACCGGTGCTGAGCAGAACAGGACTATTACCTCCAGTGTACTTCTATATGCCCCAGAAAGATATTAGCCTCTTTTTGCAACTACATCATATTGTTGGATCATATTCATTTTGTAATCCAATGCATCTCACTGGTCCTTTTCTGTAGCACTACTGCCTCGCCAATTATTTTCCATTTTGTATTTGTTCATTTGAATTTTCCATCCTGAGGCCAGGTCCACACTGAAGGAGAAATTTGATATGAAATACGCAACTCCAGTTACATAAATTGCGTAGCTGGAATCAACCTACCTTACGTTGATTTTCTGGGGGCAGCCTCACAATGGGAGGTTGACAGAAGAAACTCTTGCGTTGACTTCCCTTACTCCTCACAACTGCAGAGAGTTCCAAGTCAATGGGAGCACCCTCAGTGTTTGATTTAGTGGGTCATTACTGGACCTGCCAAATTGAACAGCAGAAGATTGACCTCCAGAGCATCAATCTTTCTGGAACTAGAGATATGCCCGTAGTGGTGGTGTTTCCACATCTATTGAATTTCTTGTTGATTTCTGACCAATTCTCCAATTTGTCAAGGTCATTTTGAATTCAAATCCTGACCGCCAAACCACTGGAAACCTCTCACATGTTGGCCTCATCCGCAAATTATATAAGCATACACTCTATTCCATTATTCATTAATGAAATAATTAATGAAAACTGAATAGTATCAGACCCTGGATGTAATTCTGTGGAACCTCACTAGATACATCCTCCCAGTCTGACAATTAACCATCAATAACTTTTGAGTATAGTCTGTCACCCAGTTGTGCAGACACACTATAGAAAATGTATCTAGCTCAGAGTTCCCTAGTTTGCTTATGAGACTGTGATGTGGTGCTGTGTGAAAAGCTTTATAAAATTGAGATGTATCGTGTGGCTACTGCTTCCCCAATACATTAGGTCAGTAATTCTGTCAAAGAGGACAGCTTGTTTTGACAAATCCATGCCAGATATTATTTATCACTAGGGCTGCCAAGAGTTTTAAAATAGTCATAATTAATTGCATGATTAAAAATAATTGTGATTAATCACAGAATTGATTGTGCTGTTAAACAGTAATAGAATAATATCATTTATTTACATATTTTGGAATGTTTTCTATATTTCAAATCTATTTATTTCAATTACAACACAGAATACAAGTGTACAGTGCTCTCTTTATATTTATTTATGATTAAAATAGTATTTTTAATTCACCTAATACAAATACAGTAGTGACATCTCTTTATCATGAAAGATGAACTTAAAAATGTAAAATTATATAGAAAAACCAACTGTATTAAAAAATGAAACCATGTAAAATTTCAGAGCCTACAAGTCCACTCATTCTTACTTCTTTATTCATCCAGCTGCTCAGACAAACAAATTCATTCACATTTTCAGGAGATCATGCTGCTCACTTTGTATGTACAATGTGACTGGAAAGTGAAAACAAGTGTTAACATGGTACCGTTGAAGCCAATGTTGTAAGATACTTATGTACCATATCTTAGAATCATAGAATACTGGGACTGGAAGGGACCTTGAGAGGTCATCAAGTCCAGTCCCCTGCCCTCATGGCAGGACCCAGTATTGTCTAGACCCGTCGTCACCAACAGCTCGATCACGATCGACTGGCCGATCACGAGGCCTTGATTGTGAGGCGTCCGCCCCCCCCCCCATATTCCACCCGCCCCTGAGAAGCCCCACTACCTATCTCCAGCGAAAATGGAGGTAGTGCCGGCTTCCCGCGGGTGGACAGAAGTCCCGCAGCTTAGCACCACTTCCAGGGGTTCTGGAAGTGTGCTGGCTGCTCTGCCGGGTGTGCTGTGGGAGGGGGCATCGGCCCTGGAAGAGGAGCTCAGCCACTTCCCTGCACTGGCGCAGGAGGGGTGAGTCGGCCCCTGGGCAGGTGCGTGCGGGGTTTCCCTGCGCTGCGGGGGGGGGTGTTTCCGCCCTGGGGCAGGCATGTGCGGGTTTTTCTGTGCCATGGCTGGGGGGTCAGCCCCGGGGCAGGCATGTTTGGGGTTTCCCTGCGCCACGGGGAGGGGGAGTGTTTCCACCCTGCGGCAGGCACGCGCAGGGTTTCCCTGTGCCATGGGAGGCAGGCGCGCGCACGTGGGGTTTCGGCCCTGGGGCAGGCGCGCGCGGGGTTTCCCTGCACCCTTGGGGGGCCAGTGCGCTCGGGAGTTTTGGTCCCGGGGCAGGCGCGCATGGGGTTTCCCTGCACCGCGGGGAGGAAGGGAGGGGGAGTCGGGCCCGGAGGAGGCACTCACCGGCTTCCCTCTGGGGGGTGGAATCCTGGGAGGAGGCAGATGCAGGGGACTCTCTGCCTCCATTGGCACCCTGTCCCCTGCCCCCTCTCCCCAGCCCCCTCTCCCCAGTTCCCTCTCCTCAGCCACAGAACTCTGTCCCCACTCCCCTGTCCTGAGCCACAGAACTCTGTCCCCACTGGCACCCTGTCCCCAGCTGCAGAAACCTGTCCTCACTGGCACTCTGTCCCCTGCTGCAGAATCCTGTCCTCTGCCCTCCTAGCACCCTGCCCCCTCTCCCCTGCCCCCAGCTTCAGAACTCTGTTCCCACTGGCACCCTTCCCCAGTACTATGTCCCCTGTTCCCACCAACACAGTTGGGGCCACATTAGTGAAGCTTGGCGGGGGGAGGGGCAGTTGGAGGAGGGTTCTTTTGCATCTCACTTGTGTGGCCCCAACTGACTTTTCTTGGGTCAGTGACCCCTGACTCAAAACAGGTTCCCTGCCCTTCTCAGAAATAAAGATAATGCAGAAACTTTTTGTGTTTGACATAGTATTTTATTTAAAAATGAAGCCTGGCCAACAAACCCCAAATTGGGGCCAAGCCCCCATCTGGCCACAGCATCATAACACTCCTGCACTCCCCTTTCCCCCAAACCCTACATCTGAGCCTATCATACACTGGAACCCGCTGCCTTGAGCCCCTCACATACCCCAACTCAAATTCCTGAACCCTAACATCCAGAAGTCTGTGGCTTCTTTAGTACCCTAACCCTACATCTGACCCCAACACTGCCCGGCCTGGCGACCCTCCCTGAGCCAGCATCCCCTTATCCACCTTCTCCTGCATCCAGATTTCCTTCCAGAGCTTGCACCTCTCACCCCTTCCCACACCCAAATCCCTCATTCCCACCCCAGAGCCTACACATCCTGTCTCAACCCAGCAATGTTATGGCTAGACTGCAGGAGTTTTTCAGGATTCCGGAGATATCCCAGAAAAACATTTCTGCATCCAGGGATGCATTTGTTCTTCCACTTCTTTTAGTGGAAGAGCAAACATGCTCTTTTGGTCACCCCTATATTCCTCTTTCCAAAAGAAGAGTTTTTTTGACATTTGGTCCAGTCTAGACAGGCCAAATGTTGGAAAAACCTCTTCCTACAGAAGAATTGGGGGAAAAAAAGCAGCAGTATAAGGGTTGGGGATAGCAAGTGATGGAGAGGAGGAGAATAGAGAGGGCGGGGCTTCAAGGAAGGGGCGGGGCGGTAGATCTTGGCTTGTTCTGTCATTTAAAAAGTGATCTTGGGTGTAAAAAGGTTGGAGACGACTGGTCTAGAACATCCCTGATAGACATTTATCTAACCTACTCTTAAATATCTCCAGAGATGGAGATTCTACAACCTCCCTAGGCAATTTATTCCAGTGTTTAACCACTCTGACAGTTAGGAACTTTTTCCTAATGTCCAACCGAAACCTCCCTTGCTGCAGTTTAAGCCCGTTGCTTCTTGTTCTATCCTCAGAGGCCAGGAAGAACAATTTTTCTCCCTCGTCCTTGTGATAACCTTTTAGATACCTGAAAACTGCTATCATGTCCCCTCTCAGTCTTCTCTTTTCCGAACTAAACAAGCCCAATTCTTTCAGTTTTCTTTCATAGGTAATGTTCTCTAGACCTTTAATCATTCTTGTTGCTCTTCTCTGGACCTTCTCCAATTTCTCCACATCTTTCTTGAAATGTGATGCCCAGAACTGGACACAATACTACAACTGAGGCCTAATCAGCACAGAGTAGAGTGGAGAATGACTTCAGGTGTCTTGCTCACAACACACCTGTTAATACATCCTAGAATCATGTTTTGTTTTTGTTTTTTGCAACAGTGTCACACTGTTGACTCATCTTTAGCTTGTGGTCCACTATAACCCCCTAGATCCCTTTCTGCCGTACTCCTTCTAGATAGATAGGAATCCTTCCACATATGTCCCTTCATGCTTCAACCAAAATTCTAGAGGATATGCATCCATGCTGATGATGGGTTCTATTCAATAACAATCCAGAGCAGAGTGGATCAATGCATGTTAATTTTCATCATCTAAGTCAGATGACATCAGCAAGGAGCTGATTTCCTTTTTTTGTGGTTCAGAGTCTATAGTTTCTGCATCAGAATGTTGCTCTTTTAAGACTTCTGAAAGTATGCCACTCACCTAATCCCTTTCAGGTTTTGGAAGACACTTCAAATTCTTAAATCTTGAGTTGAGTGATGTAGCTATCTTTAGAAATCTCACATTGGTATGTTCTTTGCACTTTGTCAAATCTGCAGCGAAAATTTTCTTAAAATTAACAACACATGCTAGGTCATTATCCAAGACTGCCATAGCATGAAATGTCTGGTAGAATGCAGGTAAAGCAGAACAGGAGACATACAATTTTCCCCCCAAGGAGTTCATCCACAAATTTAATTAACTCCTTATTTTTTAATGAGCATCTTAAGAATGGAAGCATGTCTTCTGGAATGGTGGACAAAACATGAAGGGACATATGGATGTGTAGTGTATCTGGCACATAAATATCTTACAATGCTGGCTACAAAAGTGCTATCTCAATGCCTGTTCCCACTTTTAGGTGACATTGTAAATGAGAAATGAGCAGCATTATCCCTCATAAATATGAAAAAGAAAGTGTTCTTCTTAGCAATTGGCTGAACAAGAAGTAGGACTGAGTGGACTTGCAGGCTCTGAAGTTTTACACTGTTTTGTTTTTGAATGCAATTATGTAACAAAAATAATTTATATTTGTAAGTTGTACTTTCATGATAAAGAGATCACATCATAGTGTTTGTATGAGGTGAACTGACAATTACTAATTCCTTTATCATATATGTAATAAAAATAACAATAATTGAGCACTGTACATTTTATGTTCTGTGTTGTAACTGAAATTAATATATTTGAAAATGTAGAAGAACATCCAAAATATTTAAGAAATTTCAATTGGTATTCTATTATTTAGCAGTGCAATTTAAACTGTAATTAATCACAATTATTTTAATTATTAAAGATAGATACTGTGTTTGTCTCTTCAGTCCTCTGTGAATTCCCAAAGGTAATTGTTAACAATTTTGAGATTGCTTGATTTAGTTCCTAAAGTATTCTATAATGAATCTCTTCAGATGAATACATCTAACTTATCTAATTGTTCTTTAATCTGCGTTTCCCCCACTTCTGGCTTGTGTTCCTTGCCTCTTATTGTCTATATTGTGTTGAGCATCTGGTCACTATTAATTCTTTCAATGAAACTAAAGCAAAATAGGCATTGAAAACCTGAGCATTCTTAATAGTTATCTGTTGATTGGATCAGTCCATCAAATGCTGTAAATCAGCATAACTCTGGCCAAGTAAATGAACTTACTTCAATTTGCATCAGCTGAAACTCCATACTAAACTGATTCCAATATTACCAAATTCTAGTAGTTAGTACTGATAAGTTAGGCCCCCAAAAGCATGAGGTGTTTTTATAAATAATAAATTTATGGTTCTTTTTTACTTTTCTCTTTATTTGACTTCTGGATCTGGGACTTTTGGGGTTATATTCTATTTATGTTTTCAATTTTGGATGGATTTTCATGCTTTCTGAGAGGGGTCTGGATTCTTCAAGAAGTTTAGAACACAAAGGTCAGACCTCCCTTCAGCAAGATGTTTTAAGAATAAAAGGAACAACTAATTGTTGTTGACCCTTCTGCATTCCTGTTTTTCCCTTTGATTTTTTTTATAAACTCTGCTCCTTTTTTTCTTCCCCCTTCTCCCCTATTTATTTTGGGTCTGCACATCCTAAACTCAAAACTCTGGTCATCTGAAGAAGTGGGCTATACCCATGAAAGCTCATGATACCATCTACATGTTTTGTTAGTCTACAAAGTACTACCAGACCACGTTTGTTTTTTAAGTTTAATTAAATGTAATTGGGTTAGCCTGGATGGGTTGATTATCATAATTAATCTAGGCCACTGGTTAGCCCTCTGTGTTTCTGGATGCACAAAGTGAAGGCTACATTTGGAACTGAAGTGAGAACACTAGCTAATTCTCCAAATTAAGATATTTGAACAACAGAATGCCCAGAAGCACAAGAGTTAAAGTAACTAAAGGTAACACATTATTTTAATGCTTTTGATGGCTGATGGGATGAGAAGCAGTTTGCTTGAAGATTTGGGTCAGGCTAAAAACTGGAGAAATAATGGAAGTAAAGAATTTTTGGTGAATTCACCCTTGAATTTGCCAATTTTCATGTCCTTTGTTCTTCCCTTTTTAATCTGAGCTGGGTTTTGCTCCCATGAATATTTGAGGAAGAAATATTTGAGGAAGAAATTAAAGCACAAGAGTTAGAGTAGCTGAAGGTAACACAGACAACTTTTTGTTTTTTAAGTTTAATTAAATGTAATTGGGTTAGCCTGGATGGGTTGATTATCATAATTAATCTAGGCTGCTGGTTAGCCCTGTGTGTCTCTGGATGCACAAAGTAAAGGCTACATTTGGAACTGAAGCGAGTGTACATTTTGTGTACGTTTTGGAGTTTGGGGTCAGATGGGAATCCAGAGCTGAGGATCAAGCTCAGTCAAATTTCTTGATGAGAATCCAAATCATTTTGATCTATAAATTAAGTTGGATATTTTGTAGGATAAGGCTTTTGGAGAAGAGTTTCATAACTTCCTGATTTCATTCTCACCTAATATACCAGGAAAATATACTTCCTCAATGTATTATGATTTTTCTAGAGCTAGTTGAAACTGGGTAGTGCAGAAAGGCATTAAAAACAAAGCAAAACCAGCCAATCAAAACCAAAAAGAATCCCCAAAGTTTCCTTTCTTTATCTTAAAAAATGTTTATTTTAATTCCTGCTCACTCTGTTTCAGAGTCATTCAGATGAGTTTTATAAAAGGAAGGGAAAACATCGCTATAATGCTTTGAGAAAGGTTAAGAGCTGAACTTGAATAAACATAATATGTTGAGATATGTTTTAATGAGCAAACAAATGTCTACTAGCAAGCAAGTCAAAGGGAAACATACAATAACTTAGTCCACTTTCAAATGATAGTGGGATTCTTTTCTTTTTATATACCAAACCAGTAAAGATGAACATGTGTAGGGAAGGGAAGAAGAATTCAATCCAGTTTGGCATGTCTTTGTTTTAAACTCCTTGCCAATGTTTCATTGTTCATAATATGCAACGTGAATTCCAGGTTTGGCATCTGGCATTATGTGAGGTATAATTGGATTTAGTATAAGCAATTAAAGTAGAAATTTGTGCTGCCAAAGCACTACATTGCGCTTTTACTTGGAAGGGAATGTTAGGCAGTTTGTTTTGTACCTGGAAATTTTGGCATGACAGAGCTTCATAATAGAGTCAATTATAAGGTGTGCTGTTTCACATAGCTTTCCAGACCCCAATTTAAACAGAAATAAGTGACAATTCCTTCTGAGAAAATCTCCATAAAACTTAGAAGCCATATGTGAAGACCTGCCTGCTTACTGAGGATAAGACAAGAAATAGGGATTTCATGTTAAATAAACATATGCTTTGAGGCTGTAGTGATTAACTTTCAAACTAAAGATAATAGCACATATTAATGCCACCCTCTAAAACAGCTTTCCATCTGTCATTAATATTTAGCAGCATTTGGTAAATCTGTTGCATTTTATTTTTAAAGGAAGAAAAAAGCACCTACCAGAAGGCTGTTTTGAAATAAATGCATACTACTTCCAGTGCAATAGAGCAGACT
The DNA here is from genome assembly GCA_032595735.1 of Pelochelys cantorii. Lineage (NCBI taxonomy): Eukaryota > Metazoa > Chordata > Testudines > Trionychidae > Pelochelys > Pelochelys cantorii. The sequence goes on from CM064331.1 coordinate 36,289,843, forward strand.
CTATCTGGTCTCTCTCTGCATGAAATAACTGTTTTCTACAGCATTGGTGCACATAAGTAATGTGATCATCTTTCTTTTTCATGGCCATCTTCTATATATATAGCTATCTATATCTGTATATAGAGATAGATATTTGTACAGCTTCATAATGAAACACACTTCTGAACATTTGAATCAAACAGCACACCTTGCTTTCATATATTTCAAAAATGTAAACAAAAATTACTCAATGTTTTTTTCCTGACAACCCATATCATTAAAATGTTCAAAATACCACAGAGTTCAAAGTCAGAGCTTTTGTGGGAACTTCTCATAGTACTACCTAGCACATCCTATTAGATAACATGATTACAAAAACAATGTCCTTTCCCAGTCTCTGCGGGACAGTCTCTGTGGGAAAGAATCAATGGACACAAATCAGATATTCGTAAAGGAAACATACAGAAACCTATTGGGGAACACTTTTTGTTTTAAAGATCTTCAAGTAGCTGTCTTGTCACAAACCAGTTCTACTAGCCAGATACACAGAGAAACATTGGAATTAGAGTTCATGCGCAAATTCATTCACATGCTAATGATGAAGTCGTGATGAAGGTTGGTTGGGGCACTACCAACTTAACAGCCGATGAAGGTGCAAACAGCTCTTTGTGTAGACTCCTATGTCAGGAAAGATACTATCAATTGACTTTGATTTTTATCTGATTTGTTTTAACTACCCAATCTTCAGATACTTACTGATTCCCTCTAGCTCCCTGTCTCCTGCTCTCCTCCTTTTTTTCCTCCCCCTCCCCTTCCCTACTTATTTTGGGTCTGCACATCCTAAACTCATAACTCCGGTCACCTGAAGAAGTGGGCTGTGCCCATGAAAGCTCATGATATCATCTATATGTTTTGTTAGTCTATAAAGTGCTACCAGACCATTTGTTGTTTTTTTCTGTACAGACTAACTCGGCTACCCCCTGAAACTTCTTTCCCATCTAGTTATCTAGTTTTCAGGCACAGAAATGTGAACACTGCTTTAGATATCAAATCTTGCTTTTCATTTATTCATATTAACTTACCCTGGAAATGCTTATTCTTCAAATATTATGATACACAGCATTTTATAATGCAGGGAACCAGCAACTGAACTAGCATTCTGGTCAGTATAAATCCATTTAGTTTTTCTATAGAAGAACCTGCTTGAGAGAACATGAGGCTAATTACTAAATCAATCTGAGTAAGGGGAGAGTTAAGGAGTAAATCCATTAACTGGAAGAACAGACATGCAAAGGTGGAAAGAGAAAAAGAATGTGAACACAATAGACTAGCAAGGCCAGGGAAAAGAGAAATTCCTGAATGTGGAGATCTCTTCCCTCTCATTTCTTAAGTAAAGTGGCATGATGCTGGTAACTCACTATACAGTTGCTGCACAGGAATGCAAAGGATGATGGCTGAGACAAGATACACTACACATTGGTGTTTTCAAAGTAGAGAGTATGCCAGCTGTATGATAACAGAAGTGCAGCACTTAATCCTATTTTAGATATTTCTCTAAATTTAGATTAATTGTCTGTGATGAGGGCACACTAGGCCCTGAGGCCAGAAAAGGGCCATTGAGAAATCCTCCAAGGAGGCTAGAGTGGCTGCAGAGAAACCTGCCAATCAAGGGCCTAAAAGGCCTATAATAATAAGAAGAAGCTGCAGGACCAGAGTCAGATCAGTGTCTCTAAAGCCTTGAAGAGGTGTTGCTGGTGGGTGGGTGGCTGGCTGGCTGGCTGAGGGAGTAGTAACAGCAACAGCACCATGGAGAGCTCCAAGTGGAGAGCTATTGTGAGACTGTGATGAAATGAGGTAAAGCCTTGAGCTAAGAGCAAGGATCTGTCTCCAGGAGGAGAAGCCATAGAGGGACCACAGTCTCCTGCATGGGGAAACAAATTGAGAGACAAAAGGGACACTAAGGGCACCCAGAAGTGTTTGAGTAATTCACACAGAGTGACTTGGCTGGAGAGCTAAGTAGCCAAAAAAGGGTGAAGAATAGAGCAAGTGCAGGCACACACATTCCACCAGAGAGGGGTGTTTGTGGGACGTGAGTGCCACCCTGTTACATTGAGTCATCTTTCTTTATTCATGTGTAAATATGTATGTATGTGTATTGATTCAGACCTTCTCTTGCAAAATTTATCTACAAATACTAATAATTCATCTCACTCTCATGGCACTTCCACCAAAGGATCTCAAAGTGTTTTTACTCATGAAGGGCTTTGATTCCTTAAACAATTATTCATATTGCATAGCAGATGAAGTCAGTGGGACCTGTGAGAATAAATGCCACTCAATTTAGTGGTTGTAGAACTGGGTTTTAGATCTGAATTTGAGTAATCACTTTAACTGGAAAAAAATGCCTGGTCAAGAAAATGTGGTCAATAATTTTGCTTTTCTGTGGGAGATTTCACACCAAACTGAACATTTTCATTTTTATTTAAATGTTTGGGGTTTTTTTGGCATTCTGGAAACTAAGCTGTTTTCAAGCTTTTCTTAAGTTAGGGAAACGGGTTTTTTTAAAGAAAGTTTAGACTTAGATTTTCAGTTTTCCAATGTAAAAAAAAATCTGGAAATACCTTTTTCCCCCTACCAAATAACAATTTGCTGTAAATGTATACATCTTGGAACAAAGAATGTATAACATACTTATTGGCTAGGGGACCAATAGGGTAGTAGTGAATCTGAATAAGATTTGGGAGTGGTAAATCGACTTAACATGAGGACAACTGTTGTAAACTTAAGATCTTATAAAAATGAATAAGGCACAAATATGGTTCTCTTTTGCAAACCCCCCCTGTATTAAGCAAAAATAAAAGCTTAATACATGTTTTAAGAATCTAAACATTAATATTAAAAAATAAAAATGCTGGTTTATTTTTCTACCAAAGTCTTAGGAAAATAAATGCCTCCTGGGACACTCTGGGAGCTGGTTGAGATTGCAGCAAGTTGCTGGTTGAGATTGCAGCCCTCAAAGCATCTATAAAGCTGAAGTAGCCCAAGTGGCCACTGAAATTTCTAGCCATCATGGAAAAACACACACAAAAAAAGTCCAAAAATAAAATTACACGTAATAAAAGTAATACAAAAATCCTAGGTACAGCTTTCAACTTTCCCATCCCAAAAGCACTATAAGTATCTAAAAAAGCAAAAGCCAGTCTAAAAAAAGCCCAATTGCTAATTCCTAAAAGAAAGAGTTTTACTGTAACAAACCCCAGTAACTCTGCCCTATGGCTGGGCCTTAAAAGTGACAGCAAAACTTAAAGGTTTTTAATGGATTTTTGCTCCTTAATTAGGTAACCCTGTTGTTAGGGGTTACAACTACTCCATTGTGTCAAAATATTAAAAAGTCATAGCCTTGAGGAGGGATCCAGTAGTTTTTTATTTTACATTTGACCTATATGTATGTGCCACTTGGATGTGCCACCCCAGTCACCACCACTCATACTGTTGCTACATTCATTTATATTTATTTATATTGTTGTTTTTGCTCCTCTTCAAAACTTCCCTTCTTCTTTCCCTTTTTTAACTCCTAACCCAAAAAAAGCTTTCAAAATAGCCACATGCTCTCTGAATACTAGAGTTCACATTCAACATGGATATATATTTACATGCAATGTCATGAAACTTTGCCTTCTGCCAAAATTTGTGAAAATGTTGTGAAAGTATATAATTTCAATGGATAATAACTTGTTCAAATGTTCAATAAAAAGGGTCATGAAAACTGGCAAAGCATGGGGTAGTGGTGGATTATTTTAAAGAATTAAATTGGCTTGTCATTTACATTTTCCTTAGTAAGAAGATCACTCAGTAAGATCATTCAGTCTTTTCAGCTTTTAAGGGGGCATAGCAATTTCTTCTGTCTTAAATTGTATTTCTAATATATAAAGGCATCTTACCTTCCTCAGCTGCCCTTAAGAGTATCTATAATATATGTGTATATATACATATGTATTTGCCCAACATGAATTGCTCTAAACTAGCCATGAGATAATGACGAGAAAATCCAGAATATTGGCTAATGGCCTGGCAGTTATTTATGTATTTTGCATAGAATAAGCTATGTGGATTACATTTTACCCATGTCTGTAGTAACTGGACACTACCTGGCAGTGGTAATTAAATAACTGATTATGACATGCCTTCATTAACAACCCATTTTGAACAGGTATTGGAAAAACTGAATTGAATATTAGAGGAATGTGGAATGAGTGAGAAGACTTAATAACAATAAATTAGGATTCTGAGAAGTGCCAGCCACAAGAGATGATCAATAAAACCTGTGTCTCATCCATATTCAAAGAAGAAAAATTCTGAATCATCTATAATGAGACATCAGTCAAACAACAAGGGATGCGAATGATGACATCAATAGGAAGGAGTGGAAATGAGGCATGAATGTGAGTGTCATCTGTGAGGAGATGGTATATGAATAAAATTAGAGCTGCCTAGGGCTTCTCCAATGTGTCTGTGGTGGTTGGGGGATGTTTGTTTTATTTCTGTAGAATCTTAATATCAAAACATATATGGGAATAAGGGGGATAGAGAAACCAAGAGGAGAGCACTTCAAACAGCCCCCTCCACAAATTGTTATAGGAAAGGACAGCTAAAACAAAGAAGATGGAAGTTCCATGTTACTCATGGTATGTGACTTGTCCTCAATACAATAATGTCAGTAATGTCATTCATTTATACCATTTACATACAGTGTTTCTGCTCCTGTGTGTGGCTAGTATATTCAATCTAAACCAAGTTGGATTTTTTTGTTTATCTTGATCAACTATTTTATTTTTGAAATGTTATTTTCCTATTGTACTTCTATTTAAAAGAAAAGCTTTGTAAGTCTTAAGACCTCTCCTTGTTGGTGTCTTTCCATATAATCATTTTGAATACCTGTCACACAAACAATTTCGCCAGCCATGGAAAGTGTGAGAAAGCAACAGCAAAATAAATGTTGAAGTGCAATAAGCACCACTTGAAAGAATCTGATAGATCATCTCTGTGCACTTGCCCTAATGCAAGGACTCCATTTTTTCTTCAGCCACTGATCTGTTTTACTACACTACAGTTGAAGTTCAGTATTTTGTGTTTTGTAAGTATGTAGGTGTGTACATTTCCATGTGTGGGCATGCACAAATCTGCCTAAATCCTGATGCTGCTCTACAGATTACGTGCTGCTCAGTGACCTCAGTCAAACTGAAACTCCAGTCAGAATTCTTGAGTTAGGTGTTTCCTCCATTTATTTCCCCAGCAGGACTCAGTCATATAGGCATTTGTTGAGCTTGCCTGCCGAGTGTCTCCTGCATAAAAATGAGCAAGTATATAAATTTTTAGAATAGCCTAGTGGTGGGATGCTTACCTAGGATATAGGCAAACCCAGTTTAAGTCTTTTTTTATGTCTTAGTTGATGCAGGGACTTTAAGCTAGATCTGCTATAGCCCAGGAGAAAGCCAAGTAAGGGTATTCTGGGATGAGCCTCTTCTGTTGGAGCTGACCTATCTTGTATAAATAATATTTATTGCAGCAGCTTAGTGCTCTAACCACAGAGCTTTTGGGTAGTGTGCAACACACACATGCCAGCCAGAATTGTCCAACTATCACCACCCTACATCTAAATCAAGGGGTTGGGGGTGGGGAACTGTGTATTGGGCTGTCTGGAAGAAAAGAGCCATTCCTGAGGGGAGAATAAGAGGATGTAAAGCTGCTGGAGAAGGGGCCAGCGTGGTGGCTGACTCATCATCCAGGAATGAGGGGATTAAAAAAGTCAGCCTCTACCAGGACCTTCTGAGTCAGAGAGCAGGGCTGGCAGCACCCACTCTCCCTCCCCATTTTGGTGGAGGCTCTTGTTTTGAGTAAAAAAAAAAGAGATAAAGAAGTCAAGTTGTTCATTAGTAAAAAATAAGAAAAATACAACCATTTATAGAAAAAGAAGAGAAGAAGTTGCTTATTTTGGAAAAAAATCTAAGACAATCTTAATTGAATGTATCTTATTTTCATGAGCATCCTAGTTCAGTTATTCTGTAAGAGCTGATTATGGCAAGTGTTATATTAAAAAAAGTTCCAACTGTGGTATCAACGTGGATTTTCCTGACAAAATTTATGACACTATCATTTGCCAGTATATAGTTGTTTGCTATATTTGTAATAAACTAACTGTTAGTCTATTTATACTGATTTGCAATAAGAAATTACGTAAAAGCTTAAGCATCAGATTTTAAATATCAAACTTTCAAGAGCCTCAGGTTCAGATTCTGAAAGGGTTGATTCAGCCTTTCATTCAGGTGTGCACAAATTTCGTTCTGTGCAACTCATTCTGTATTTGTGTTATGTCTAGATAGAGGAGATATTAAAAACAGAGACTCTGCTTGCAATGCACTACATTATAACCATTTTAGTGTAAACTGAAAGTTTGTTCCGGCATCCATAGTCAGTATTTTCCTTCTCCACAATGTGTATTTAAGATGTCTACTTACCTGACCACTAGATATAGCTGTATTTCAAAAATTATATATAAATGTATTAACGAGTATTAGGATTCTTTAGATGAAAAAGTGCTATAGAGATGTACAATAAGGGCCTGCTTTAAAGCTTATTCAAGTCAACAAGAGTCCTTCTATAACATTAATTTGACTTTGGTTCAATTCTAAGTCTTCATCTCTGTCATTATTCCTGTCTCTTTTAGCATAAGCATGAAGCTATTCTAGAGTTAACAGAAAGTAAGAAATTATAGCACAGGCTTCCAATCACAAATTATAGAGCCACGAGTCTGGGTTTGAGACCATGACTAATTCAAATAAAAAGTGTGCTAGGCCATATAGTCTATCTTACTGTATCATTTAAAAAAATAGGTAAATTGTATTTAACCTTTCTAGTCCCAGCTAGAAGACTATTTTACTGTTCCTCTTTTCCCAAATTGCTGTCTAACTTTCATTATTCATTACTTTTATCTTGGCTGGACTCGGTTATTACACACCTAACAATTAACCAAGAAAAATATCATTGGAACAGAATGATATAATGTGCCTGATGCAGCCAAGCTTTTGCAACAAGAAAAAAGTCTAACACTTTTCACAGTACTTGGAACCCATGTAGTTGTGCAATGGCTGACACGCGTAACCATGTGATATAATTATCATTGATATTTTCCTCCCATCCTTTTCTCTGCTATTTCTATATTCATTGGTTGCATCATTGTTTCATAAAATTTATATTTATTTGGGGCATTAACTTTGTTTTTGTGTCCGTAGGCACTCCCTGTGTTCATACCCCACTAATTGCAATGATAGTTATACAAAAATAACTCTTGTGACACGTAATTTAAAAACTAATAACACATTAATCAATCAAAAAATTACAAAAAGGATGAGTTAATGCTGTGTGGGGAAATTATAGATATTCACCGATATTCTGCTTTGAGATCTGTGATTAAAAAGTGTTTAAACTAGGCACATCAGCAGGAGTGGAGAAACACCTCAGGTGAGACAAATTCAATGAGCTATTCATTTTTACCCTAGGTTCCAGGAAGAGAATGCTTACATTGTAAAATTGCAGCAAAAAATATCATATTGAATCAAGGGACATCTTCACTATGATGGAGTAGTACCCCATAGAAGACTGGAGACTGAACCCCTTAAAAAGGCAGTTGTTTAGCTCAAAGGACAAAGCACAAAAAGACTTTGGATTCTCTGTCACCTAATGAGACCTGGGAAACAAACACCTTGGATTTGGGGGTGGGGGGAAAGAAATGCCACTTAAGAGTTAGCCTGATACTACTGAGAAAGGAAGATAAGTGAGAAACTTCCTTGAACAGACTGCTGATGGTTATGTTACATGATAGCAATTAGAAAGCTTATTTTTACCATAGTGTGTTTGTAACCATTTCTATCTTCCATCGTTCTACGTGACGTCACTTAACCAATATCTTTTTGTCAACCAACTTGTTTTATTTTTACTATAAACAAACTCAGTGCTGTGTTTGGAGGGAAGGGTCTGTTTACCCCAAATAAATTAATAAGCTTTAATGTCGTGGTAATGTTAATAAGCTCTAAAAGAGCAGTGAACAAAATACTTTATGTGATTCTATGGTAGAAGGAGGCTATGGGTTGGAAAGAGACATTTCTAAGGAGTGTGGCCCTGGCCATCACTGATGATTACCTACTAGGTAAGATTCAGGTCAGAGAGCCTTTAGAAGTTTGCTGCTGAGGATCACAGAAAGGTGGGAAAAGAAACTGACTCATAGTGCAATCTCAAGAAAAATTCATTCTTGGTGAGAGAGAGGCTCACAGTTCTGAGTGTCCCCAAATGCATATTACAGTCTTCCAGGATATTCATATGGCACCTAAACCACCCAAGTTTATGTGATCAAAACATAATAACCATAAATCATGAATGATGCAGTCAAGATGACCTACTATTTTTGATTTGATACATAAACTGCGAAACAGTTTCTTCAAGGCTTCCAGGACTTTATCAATTTTTAGAGTGCAGTTTTCATTTCACAATCCTAATGAAATAATATTTTAAACCACATGCATTTGCAGATAACCAAGTAGTAACTGTGCAATAGACAGAAGATTATGAAACTATTCTGATCACACCCTTCAATCACATTTTCATGTGCTCACATTATTTGACAGTACTTTTTGTTGCTTAGGTTTCTCTGCAAGACACTCTTCTGTTCAAAGATTTTTCTCAGTTGGGTGGAAGACACATTGCATATTATGAAAAGTCACTCCCCCCATAATTTTTCTGCCTAGACAACAAACTTAATTCCTATAGTTGACAGGGGTCTATGCGGCGGATACCATGGAAACTTATTTGAGCAAATCAAAAAGTCCAGAATTATTAGATGTGTTTGAGCATCAGCACATCATATTTTCTAGGCAACATTTCTTAAGAGAACTCATAATAATAGAAATCCATAAACGAAAGAGCATTATACTATTGGTGCTGAATATGAAAAAAATTGTTTGGCCAGCAATCCAAATACTGTAATGAACATTATTATGATATCTTTTCTGAACCCCATCAGTTATATTGAATGCTGTTGGGAAAACTGCAACTACATCAAAGACAAGAAAGAAGTGAATATGTTAAAAAAATGAATTTCATAACTTATTTTCACTGTTACCTTCTTAGCTAGATCTTAGATTCTTTTATAGAAATAGTTTACTTGTTTAATAATGTCCTCTTATCAGGATATATTTCAATTAAATTTCTGAATCATTTTCCCCAAAGTACACCAGTTATAGTTATTTTTTAAATCTTAAATATTGTTGGGATATTATATTTATCATTTGATTTAAGTAAACAGTATACTGTGGTCATTTGTGTAAGGCCTTCTTGGGGAAGAGCACATAGAATGTACAATAATTGAGTATCTGACTGCAAACTTTTCAAAGTCTTCATTGCCACATTTATAAACATGGCAAAAATTCTGTTTTACAGCAGGGCAAAAATATAATCACGTATTCTGCAATTAGAAGTTTATTCCACTCTCCAGGCCTACATAAAATGCAGGCCATCCTTACCTATACATAAAATATGCAGCTGTCTAGGGCACCTGAAAATTTGGGATACCACTCCATCTTAAGAGCCATCCACTCACTACCGTACTTCTTCTTCCTGTTCTATGGCATCACTTCCTCCAGAGATCATCTAGCTAGTTTAAAAGTGAAAAAGCCTGCTAGACCTATTGGCAGAACACTGAACCTGTGAAAAAGCCATTCAAGTGGTAATGAAGTAATTTAACATACATTTGCCAACCTGAGGTATATAATGTTGTTTTTGAATTTACAGGACCTTAGTTTAATTTGCCTTAAAAATATTTTATCAGTGCATTGCTGAAGATTATGAAATCACATCTCTAAAAAAATCATTCTCCTCCTCCCGACTGCCATCAGGCATAAAGGCACCAATTTAAAGGTGTTGCATAGGGTCCTAAGGGCGTCCCTGACAAAGTACTTTAACACTAAAGGGTATGTCTACACTAGCTCGTTAGTTCGAGCTAGGTAGGCAAATCAGGGAACCGGGGTTGCAAATGAAGCCCGGGATTTAAATATCCCGGGCTTTATTTGCATGTTCCCTTCCGGCCGCCATTTTTAAATCCCCCTTAGTCCGAACTAACTGCCCCCGGCTACACGCGGCAGTTTAAAGTTAATCCAAACTAAGTCCTTAGTTCGGATTAACTGTTACTCCTCATGGAATGGAATGAGGAGTAACAGTTAATCCGAACTAAGGACTTAGTTTGGATTAACTTTAAACTGCCGCGTGTAGCCGGGGGCAGTTAGTTCGGACTAAGGGGGATTTAAAAATGGCGGCCGGAAGGGAACATGCAAATAAAGCCCGGGATATTTAAATCCCGGGCTTCATTTGCAACCCCGGTTCCCTGATTTGCCTACCTAGCTCGAACTAACGAGCTAGTGTAGACATACCCAAAGAGATTTGAATATGCACATGAGAGAGGAGAATACAATTATAGCTTTTCAGTGCTTTTAAGACAATTCCTTTGACATGAAATACAATGCAGACAACATAATAAAGGCTTGTGTTCAGATGATTATCCAATGAGATCCCAGTGTGTTTCTGTAGCTAATAGGGTTAAAGCAATCCGGGGTTTTTAAGAATATATAGGGAGATATCAGTATGTCTGTATACAGCACCGGTAAACTACTACTTGAAAATTGTGTCCAGTTGGGGTGCCTGTCCTTCAAATAATGTGTGTGTGTTAGGGGGGAGGGGGAGAATGGAAAGAGTTCAGAAAAGGGTTACAAGAATAATTCAAGAAATCCTGCCTTACAATGAGAGTAAGCTCAATATATTTATTTTATCAAAGCTCAAATTAAGAGGTCTCTATATAATAATCTCTAAGGTTATGTCTATACCAAATTCCACTTTCAGTAACAAGGAGCTTCAGGGGGTAGCCGAGTTAGTCTGTTACAGAAAAAAACAACAACAAATGGTCTGGTAGCACTTATAGACTAACAAAACATTTAAATGGTATCATGAGCTTTTGTGGGCACAGCCCACTTCTTCAGATGACCAGAGTTATGAGTTTGGGATATGAAAACTCGAAATAAATAGGAGAGGGGAAGCGGAGGTGGGTATTTCAGTTATGGAATGCTTCATGGTTTTAAACATGCAAAGGAAAGCCATAAAGGGTGTTTCCAATGCTGGGATGCCTCAATGTCTGGGCAATCATATGTAAATAGTCTTTTGTCCTTAAGTGTTAGCAGTGGTTGGTCTTAGGAAATCACATGATCTCCCAAAATGGTAGGGATTGGCCAGGTAAATTCTCATACAAAAGTGGGAATCTTTAAAACAATAGGAAACTAACAAGTCTTTGTCTTTGGCTGGTTGGACACATTCGAGGGAAGGAACCAAAGACCACAGGGTGAGGAGCTACCCTGGTTTGAAGGCTTAGCTGTGAAAGGACCTGTTTTGTGTGAGTTTGTAATGAGTTTGTACTGAGGTTTTAGTGTTAGAATTAGCTATGCATTTTCTGTTGTTTTAATTTTGTAATCTACTTTGTTCTGCCTCTTCTCACTTATTACCACTTAAATCCTCCTGCTTGTACTTAATAAAATCACTTATTTACTGTCAAGCCCAGTGTAAATAATTGTTACCTGTGGGAGCAATAAGTATATACATTCCTTCTTTCATTATTAAATGGGGCTTACCTAAACAATTCATTTGGGGAATGGTATCCCAGAAAGCTGGGTCCAAAACTTCTTTTCTTGGACCAGAAGAATTTCAGTGTCTATACTGCTGCTCGGGTGTGGCGTTGGGGGCAGTGATGTCACCTCTGTGTCTTGGCTGGGGGAGACCAGGGAGTTGGCCCAGCAGGACAGAGTAGTGAGAAGCCGCAGAGAGCAAGAAGGCGAGTGGCAGTGGCCTTGTCAGCCCACCGGGAAGCATTCCCAAGACGTCTTCTGTGACCGCACCCTATCATAGTGTGTTTATAATTGTATCCTGTACTTTCTCTTTCAGAACAAATTCTGTGGTATTTGAATGCCTGGCTGTACAGAACAGATTGTTTGTGTGTGTGTGTGTGTGTGTGTGTGTGTGTGTGATGAATCTGGGATTATTATTGGTGGATCTGAGGGGGTAAGCATGGTGATTGATCAATGTCTTGTGTGTGTTTGTTTCTAGAATTCCATTGTTGAAGCTGGTTGTGATGCTCATGAAGTTGTTGCTAGTGTAGAAGTGTTGTAAAGGGGGTTTGATGAATTTGTGATGATTTTAGAAGTTGTGGTGGAAATCTATGAGGGAATTTAGGTCTTCTATTCATCACTGTATCTTAGGAATTTCATTGGTTTTGTGGTACATTTTTCCAGATATTCTTCTATGTGGACCATGAAGAAGTTGGATTATTGGGGAGCCATCCTGGTACCCGTGACTGTTCCTATGGCTTGCACAAAATGTTTGTTGTTAAATGTGAGCTCATTGTTGCTGAAGATTAAATGGATGAATTCAATGATGTGTTTAGTGGATTTCTGAGTTTTGTATATTCTCCTGTAGGTATTTGAGGTGGGCAGTGATAACTCCGTAGTCGGGGTGTTAGTATACATTGGGCAGTGACATCCCGCACAGCATAGATGGTATCCTGAGAGAAGTTGTCAATATTGCACAGTTTCTGGATGAATGACCCTTTATGTGGAATCCTGATATTCCTTCAGTAAGGGTATGTCTACACAGCAAAGTTATTTCAAAATAACTTTCTTAGCATCTTTTCAGCCAAACCGCTATTTCGAAATTAAATCGAAATAGCGGAGTGCTTATTTAAAATTTGGTAAACCTCATTCCACGAGGAATAACGCCAAATTTGAAATAGCTAAATTGAAATAAGCGCTGTGTAGATGCTTATTTCAAAAAAGGGGGCCTCCAGCCCTTCCCAGGGTGCCCTGGTGGCCACTTTGGGCACAACGAGGAAAACTCGTCTACTCTCCCCCCCTCCCCCCCCCAGCCCCAGAGCTCTTAAAGGGGTAGACTCTGGCCATAGTGCCTGTGCCAGCTGCAAGCCTGCCAGCACAGAGCCAGCAGTCTGTGCATCTGGCCCAGCATGAGCCAGCAACCCAGTGGCACCCAGCCCTCCACCGCTCCCCAGGAGCAGGCTGCTAGCTCCCAGGAGCCTGCCAGGGGCCACAAAAGGCGGGCGCCTTCCTGGTCTAGTGCGGAGATCGTGGACCTCATTCAGGTTTGGGGGGAGGCCTCCAATGTCCACGATCTCTGCACTAGATGCAGGAACGTGGCCATCTACAGGCAGATGGCTGACAGCCTGGCCACCAAAGGCCACATGCACACCCAGGAGTAGGTGCGCATGAAACTAAAAGAGCTGTGGCAGGCCTATGCCAGGGCCTCAGGGGGAAGTTCCCAGCCAGGGGCTGACCCGGACCTCTGCCCCTATTACGATGCCCTGGACCACATCCTGGTGGGTCATATGGTCCATGCCCCCGAGGTGGTCATCGACCCTGGGGCAGAGGTCCCTGCCCAAGACACGGAGGAGGAGGAGGAGGAGGACGACAGCCAGGAGCCGCAGGAGCCGGGAGGGAGCATGCCCCTCACCCAGGACCCCCAAGCCATCCTAGCAAACCTATTGCCAGTGTCATCCGAGGCTGGGGAGGCCTCGACATTTGAGTGCTATCACTGTCCCCTTATGTGGGGTGGGGGGGGAGAGGGAGACCAGGGACCGTGCCTGTGGGCCTTTCTGACCATGGAGCATGAAGCAACCTGTGCATGTGCCGTGCCACCTGGGCATGTGGCCCTGGCTGGCTGCCACACAGGGTCCCTGGCCTGTTACCCACACACATGTATGTATGAAGGCACATGACATGCTCCTGACCCTGGGGAGGGACACTGCACAATGCCCTCCCTCCACAAGACCCCTCTATGCAGAGGCAGGGCACATCTACCCACTGTGTCCCCAGGGAGAACTGACCACGTCTCGTGTTTCTCCACAGCCGCAGCAGCTGCAAGTGCAGGGTGCACCACCCCGCCCAGGACATCTTCCTGCACCCAGGCCATCAGCAGGCTGACCTAGAACCAGGAGGAGTACCAGCGGCAACACCTGAGGCTCCTGCGAAGGAGCACTGGGTGCAGGAAGACCTGCAGCTGCGGCGGAAGAGCTTATAGGAGCTGCTCGATCAGGGGCATGCCATCTGCGACCACCTGCAAACCCTGGTGCAGATATTGCTGCCTGCTGCCACTCCAGCCCCTGCGGCTGCCCCAGCTCTCGCTCCTCCTCCCACTCCTGCTCCCCCTCCCGCTTCTTCCTCCCTCCCCTCCCACACCCGGAGTGCTGGGAGATAGCTGGACCAGTAAGCCCCCAACCCTGAGCTTCTCCTCCCCCTTCATCCCCTTGCCTCCCGCTTCCAGCTCCCTCGTCTCAGGTTTCCCCCTCCCTTCTCCCACCCTCATTCCCCTCTCACTTCAGTTATGGTCAATAAAGAGAGTTTGTTTTTGGGAACACACGTGTTTTTATTTGACATCAGGAAGGGGGGTTAGGGAGGGGAATGTGGAAGGACATGAGGGTGGAATAAGGCACAAGGCCACAGTGGGGCACGCCAGGGAGACTTCACTCCTCCTCCGGGTGGAAGCTCTCCCGCAGGGACTCCCAGATACAGACAGCCCCCCAATGGGCCTCCCAGCTGGCAGCCGTGCGGGGCTGCATGTAGAGGCCAGCCAAGTGGTCGGCCTCTGCCATCCAGGCTGGCAGGAAAGCCTCCTTTTTCCTCTCACACAAATTATGCAGCACACAACATGCTGCTACCACGTGCAGAATATTCCACTTGGAGAGGTCCAGGTGAGTGAGAAGGCATCTAAAACGGGCCTTAAACCAGCCAAACGCTTCCTCCACCACGATGCAGGCCCTGCCGAGCTTGGCATTAAAGGCCTATGGGGAGGGGTTGAGGTGTCCCGTGTAGGGCTTCATGAGCCAGGGTTGTAGTGGGTAGGTGTCAGCCGGTGGTCAGGGCAGTGAGTGGTGTGTGTGTGTTATACACCCGAGACTTCAACTGTTATACCCCTGGAAGCGACACGATCCGTTGGGACACCTCTCAGCCTCCCCAGGCTGCCTGCTGTGAAGGGACTGTGTATCCTAGCAGTCAAAATCTGAGGTGTAATAAGCTCTCCCTGTAAACTTCTTGGGGCGCCCGTCAACCTCCTCCAGGTTGCCCGCTGCTAAGGGACCCCAGTCCTAGCAGTTGAAGTCTCGGGTGTATAACACACACACACCACTCACTGCCCTGACCACCGGCTGACAGTAGGCCGCATCCCCCACCAGGCACACAGGCACGTCCACGACCCCGACCCTGATGTGGCGGTCGAAGGAGGTTTGGTCCCAGCGTGCAGCCTCTGGCACACGGAGGAGTTGCAGTACACCCACGCGTCGTGTGCTTTCTGGACCAGCCCACGTTGATGTCCACGAACTGGCCCCGGTGGTCAGACACAGCCTGTAGGATGACCAAGAAGTATCCCTTCCAGTTGATGTAGAGGGAGGCCTTGTGGTCCGGGGCACGGATGGGGATGTGCGTTCCGTCGATTGCCCCACCGCGGTTGGGGAAGCCCAGGGCACCAAACCTCTAGATCACCACGTCCAAATCGGTGAGGTGGATGACACTGAGGAGCAGCACTCTACTGATGGCCTTGACCACCTGCAGAGGGACACACAAAACCACTTTGAGTCACTGGGGTGCCAGGGTGGCTGAGAGTGCTCCTTCCCCGCCACTGCCCTGAGCCCCCACTCTCAGGAGCAACCCCCGCTGCAATTCTGGCCACTGCAGGCAATCTGTAATGCGGCTGGAACAGAACAAACCCTCCCAGGGAGGGGGCTTTCACCACCTCCCCCTCTTTTCCCTAGGGCAGCCCATCCCCTCCTTGCATGGCCCCCTCCTGGCACAGTGACTGGAGACTGCCATACCTCCATGAACACGGCTCCAACAGTGGATCTCCTGATGCCAAGCTGGTTCGCCACAGATCAGTAGCTATCCGGTGCGGAGAGTTTCCAGAGGACGATAGCCACACACTTGTGGAGGGGAATGGTGGGCCTCATGTGCATGTCCCATTGCCTCAGAGCAGGGGTGAGCCACTCGCAGAGCTCAAGGAAGGTGTCCTCCTTCATCCTGAAGTTCTGGGTCCATTGTTGGTCTCCCCAGTGCCTCAGGATGATATGGTCCCACCAGTTGCTGCTGGTGTCCAGACACCAGATGCGGCAGGGCACGCCAGCATCCGGGCACTGCTTCTGCTCTTCCCTGGCTCCCAGGGGTGTCGGGAAGAGGGCCTGGGGGTTGGACTGCAGCAGATGCTGCCAGGCAGTCTCCAGCAATTGCAGCCAGGCTTGCAGCAACACATCCAAAATGAGCACCAGAGTGTCCAGGAGTGGCTCTGGCTCCATGGTGCCGAGTGCTGTGGTGTCCCAAGTCAGGGCAACCAAAACAGGCAGGGAGAAAAATGCTTTGCTGTTCCTCAGCGAGGTAGGCAAGCAAGCAGGGAAAGCTGAGAACTGGCTTTTTTAGGTGGGTCCCTTTAAGCACACAAAGCAATTACTGACCTGATGCCCTGCTAGAACTGGTTTCAGCTGCCCTTAAATGTGATTCAGTGTCCAATCAGTGTGGACACACTATTTTGAAATGCATTTTGTATGTAGATGCGTTATTTCGAAATAACATAAGAACATAAGAACGGCCGTACTGGGTCAGACCAAAGGTCCATCTAGCCCAGTAGCCTGTCTGCCGACAGTGGCCAGCACCAGGTGCCCCAGAGAGGGTGGACTGAAGACAATGATCAAGCAATTTGTCTCCTGCCATCCTTCTGCAGCCTCTGACAAGCAGAGACCAGGGACACCATTTCTATCCCCTGGCTAATAGCCTTTTATGGACCTAACCTCCATGAATTTATCTAGCTTCTCTTTAAACTCTGTTATAGTCCTAGCCTTCACAGTCTCCTCTGGCAAGGAGTTCCACAGGTTGACTACATGCTGCGTGAAGAAGAACTTTCTTTTATTAGTTTTAAACCTGCTACTCATTAACTTCATTTGGTGTCCTCTAGTTTGTCTATTATGGGAACTAATAAATAACTTTTCTTTATTGGCCCTCTCCACACCACTCATGATTTTATATGCCTCTATCATATCCCCCCTCAGCCTTCTCTTTTCTAAACTGAAAAGTCCCAGTCGTTTTAACCTCTCTTCATATGGGACCCATTCCAAACCCCTAATCATTTTAGTTGCCCTTTTCTGAACCCTTTCTAAGGCCAAAATATCTTTTTTGAGGTGAGGAGACCACATCTGTACACAGTATTCAAGATGTGGGCGTGCCATAGTTTTCTACAGGGGCAGTAAGATATTCTGGGTCTTATTTTCTATCCCTTTCTTAATAATTCCTAGCATCCTATTTGCCTTTTTGACCGCCACTGCACACTGTGTGGAAGTTTTCAGGGAACTATCCACGATAACTCCAAGATCTCTTTCCTGATCTGTCATAGCCAAATTAGCCCCCATCATACTAGATGTATAGTTGGGGTTATTTTTCCCAATGTGCATTACTTTACACCTATCCACATTAAATTTCATTTGCCATTTTGTTGCCCAATCACTCAGTTTGGTGAGATCTTCTTGGAGTCCCTCACAGTCTGCTTCTGTCTTGACTATCCTAAACAGTTTGGTATCATCCACAAACTTTACCACCTCACTGCTTACCCCTTTCTCCAGATCATTTATGAATAAGTTGAACAGGATTGGTCCCAAAACTGACCCTTGGGGGACATCGCTAGTTACCCCTCTCCATTCTGAAAATTTACCATTTATTCCTACCCTTTGTTTCCTGTCTTTTAACCAGTTCTCAGTCCATGAAAGGACCTTCCCTCTTATCCCATGGCAATGTAATTTACACAAGAGCCTTTGGTGAGGGACCTTGTCAAAGGCTTTCTGAAAAACGAAGTATACTACATTTACTGGATCTCCCTTGTCCGCATGTTTGTTAACCCCTTCAAAGAACTCTAATAGATTAGTAAGACATGATTTCCCTATACAGAAACCACGTTGACTTTTGCCGAACAAATTATGTTCTTCTACATGTCTCACAGTTTTATTCTTTACTATTGTTTCGACTAATTTGCCTGGTACTGAAGTTAGACTTACTGGTCTGTAATTGCCAGGATCGCCTCTAGAGCCCTTTTTAAATATTGGTGTCACATTAGCTACCTTCCAGTCATTAGGTACGGAAGCTGATTTAAAGGATAGGTTACAAACCACAGATAATAGTTCAGCAATTTCCCATTTGAGTTCTTTTAGAACCCTTGGATGAATGCCATCCGGTCCCGGAGATTTGTTAACATGAAGTTTTTCTATTTGTTCCAAAACCTCCTCTAATGACACTTCAATCCGGGACAGTTCCTCAGAGTCATCACCCACAAAGGACGGTGCAGATTTGGGAATCTCCCTAACGTCCTCAGCCGTGAAGACTGAAGCAAAGAAATTGTTTAGTTTCTCCGCAATGGTTTTATTGTCCTTGATTGCTCCTTTTATATCTCGATTGTCTAGGGGACCCACAGGTTTTTTAGCAGGTTTCCTGCTTCTAATGTACTTAAAAAAACATTTTGTTATTTCTTTTTGAGTTTTTGGCTAGCTGTTCCTCAAAATCTTTTTTTGCTTTTCTTATTACATTTTTACACTTGATTTGACAGTGTTTATGTTCCTTTCTATTTATCGCACTAGGACTGGACTTCCACTTCTTAAAAGATGCCTTTTTGTCCCTCACTGCTTCTTTTACATGGTGGTTAAGCCACGGTGACTCTTTTTTAGGTCTCTTGCTATGTTTTTTAATTTGGGGTATACATTTAAGTTGGGCCTCTATTATGGTGTCTTTAAAAAGTTTCCATGCAGCTTGCAGGGATTTGGCTCTAGTCACTGTGCCTTTTAATTTCTGTTTAACTAACCTCCTCATTTTTGTGTAATTCCCCTTTTTGAAATTAAATGCCAGAGTTCTGGACTGCTGAGGTGTTCTTCCCACCACAGGAATGTTAAATATTGTTATATTATGGTCACTATTCCCAAGCAGTCCTGTAACAGTTATCTCCTGGACCTGATCCTGCGCTCCACTCAGGACTAAATCGAGAATTGCCTCTCCCCTTGTGGGTTCCTGTACCAGCTGCTCCAAGAAGCAGTCATTTAAGCCATTGAGAAATTTTCTCTCTGCTTCTCTTCCTGAGGTGACATGTACCCAGTCAATATGGGGATAATTAAAATCCCCCATTATTATAGAGTTCTTTATTAACTATTTTGAAATAAGATATTTCAAAATAATGCTGTAGTGTAGACATACCCTCAGAGTGCTATGATCACATATGATAGGTCTTCCTTTGTTGCCTTGTTTGTGTATCAAGGAAAGTAGAATGCCCCACGGTCTGATTTGTGAAGGCTGAACTTTTAGAGGGTTTTTTTTTAATTGTTTGAAATTTCCTGTGTGAATTATGATGTGTAGCCTGTGCTGTTTATAGTAGGTGTGCAGAGAGTTGGCCATTGACATTGTTGACATAGTCATCATGATTAAGGATTATGATGGTGCCTCCTTTTTGGTTGATTTGCTCACTACCTTATGGTTCGATTTCCAGGTCTATAAAGCTGTTATCTCTTGGTGGTAGAGGTGGACTGTGGTGGATATAATGTTCATTGAGGATTTCATAATTGATTATTTTTCTAAAGCAACAGATGTAATGAGATCATATAAACTTTGGGTAAACATTTTTCACAAAGCACTCACTCTATAGCTGACCTCTTAGTACTCATTGTCAAAGGAAACTTGTACAACACCTTCAGAAGCAGATACGACAGATTAAATTAATAACTCTGCTAGACACTAAAAACTGTGAACTCAACAGAAACAGAGGTTTTTATGGCTCATTACACTGAGCTGCTGACCCTTAGTTGCCCCCCATCACTTTTAGTGCTCTTTTTCAACAGTAGTAACAATGCTTACCAATCTAAACTTCAGTAGACCACTTCATTTGCAGTGGTCTCTTGCAATATTTTAAGTGTTATTTAGCCCTGTCTGGTTTCTTCCCCAGACCTAAAGAACTCGGTGCAGCTCAAAGTCTTCTACCTTCCACTAGCAGAAGCTGGTCCAGTAAAATATATTACTTCATCTGCCTTGTCTCTCTCATATCATAGAACCAACATGGCTACAGTTCCACTGCAAATAACTAAGGAAGATAATCTAATGGAGACATTTATGGGAACAAGGGTGAAAAACCAGGGAACTGTCTTTATAGAGTTCTATACAATGTAACTTTGTTTCCCTGGTTATAGACTTTTTTTGAGAAGCAGAATTCTCTGTAGATAAATGTATTCTCTGGATGTCATTCTCTTCTTTGTGCTGTCTTCTATCACCACCAAATGATACAACTCCACTTTGTCATTTGATGTTGTATTTAAAATGAGATTCTCTTTTTACTATAAATAGCTGTGAGCTATCTTGTAAGGTTCTGATCATCTCTTGTAAGTTGCTAAGCACTTGAGAGCCACTGAAGACAATGGGAGTCAAGGGTATTGAGCACTTTATGAGATCTGGCATGTGGGGGCGGGAGGGATATAACAACTCCCAAATGTTAAGAGGGTGTTAAGAGGGTACTCCACCATGCAATGTGGCACATACATTTGACAGTGAGTATAACATAATGTATTATAAAATGCCATATTGACTCCAATGCATATTTTAGTATCTAAACAGTAATTATGATAACTTTAAAATTAATTTAAAAATGCCAATTATCCTCTACAAATTCTTACTGACTATTTGCTTGAGCTTGTTGACATCCTTTTGCTTTATCACCAAGTCTTCAAATTGTCTAAATTTGCAGTAAAGACAGATTTAATGAAGATATTTGATTAATTTAATGGGATATTAATAAAGCTACAACTCTCTTGCTAAAATAAAATATAGAATGTTAGGTTTTTGCCATGGGCTGTGTATGGTGTGTGGGGGAGGGGGAAAGCCAAGAAAACCACAACAACCAACATGGAAATGCTAAATCATTTTGTTTCAATGATGGTGAAAGGTATATAATATAAAAGCCAAAGCAAAATGAATAAAAATGAGAAAATCAAAATGAAAGATTTTTATCTTATCAAAACCATTTTTAACATTGAAACCAAATATTTTAACATTCTGTAAATGAAATGACAAAGTTGAAACTATTTGTTTTGACACTTTTGCTTTGAAAATGTTTAAATTTTACACATTCCCACAATATGTTTTGATTTCAATGGAACTGTATTTTTTGCTGAAAACTGTTCCATCGATTATTTTTGACCAGCTCTTATGTCAACACAGGCATGTCAAATTAGCATGTTTTCTTGAAATTTATGAGGAAGGTCATTTGTTCTAACACTTAAAAAACCCTCTTTATCAATCTGCTTTTAAAGATAAATGTGTCAAAGCTTATATCAGATCCTCAGCTGGGTTTTATCAGTGCAGTTCCATTATGCTGATGATGATTGATCATTTATTGAGTGAAGATATTCCTGGAGCTCTTCCAGCAGAAAAGAACTCTGCCCCAAGGACTCCACACTTTCTGCCTATCACACCAAGGATTCTGTATTCTTCTCACAGACCATATGATGCAAAACTATGAAACCAGAATGCTCAATCTTCAAGTACAAGTTGTTGTGTGTGTATTGAAAGAAGTGGAGGTTGTCTGTAAAATACAGAAAGTATGTTGCATATTCATTGTGGGCCACTGTGACAAGTGGAAAAAGTATGTGATGAGGAAGGCTTGGAATTAAGAGCAGGAGGTCATCTGTGGCACAAGCAGGAGAGACGTGTTCAACCTGACAAATAACAGTTCTGTCTTCTTCAAGTTAAGTTGCAGTCAACTCTCTTGCATCAGTGATGAATGCTATTAAAACAAGAGGAAATGGAGGAGACTGTTGGGTATAAATTGAAAAGAATAACGTATGGAGTTGTGTAATATCTGATAAACAGTGGAAAAAACAAAATATGACTATGAATCGCATGGGGGCCATAAGGGATTACACAATTTAAAGCATACAGGGCCTGAATGTGAACACTGATATCAATACATGCCACAGCATGTGAAGAGGCAGGCATAGACTTAAACCTTATTGATAAAATTAGTGATATACAGATTGGAGAAAAATGAACAAAATTTGTAACAATACAGTTTGGACTTCCCTGGTCCGAGACCCTCAGGAGCTGAGTGATCCTGAACCAAGGAGTTTGACAGACCAGGGGAGATCAATGCTTCCCTGTTAGCTGCCAGCCCCACTCCTGGGCTCCCCTCCAGGCCCTTGAACCACTCCCTGCTCCTGGTCCACCAGGGCTCCCTGCCACTGTCCCCCCTGCTGCTGCGGCCCTGGATTTCTGACCCCAGCCAAGGCTCCTGGATGTGGTTTTCTGGCCCCAGCTGGGGTTCTTGGAAATGGCATCCTGGCTGCTGCCCCTCTCTCTCTCCTCCCTCCCCTCACTCCCTGCACCCCCGTGGCACTGGGCCTCCCAGGGGCTTCCTGGCTGCTGCCAGCCCCACTGCCATTGGCCCCACCAGGACTTCCGAGCCACCACTCTCCCCTCTGCCACCAGCCTGGCACAGCTTCCCAGATGCTGGCCCAGCCTGAGACTCCCAGGCACCAGCCCTGCTATCACTGGTGTTCTCAGCCACTGCGAGTGGCCTCTGGGGTTTCCTGGCTATTGCCAGCAGCCCCCTGCCTTCTGCCTGGCTTAGGGCTCCCAGCTGCCACTGTTCCCTTTGCTGCCAGCCTTGCCTGGGCTTCCCAGCCACCACTGGCCCCTCTGCTGCTGGCCTGGGGCTTCCCGGGCACTGCCTAGCCCAGGACTCCTGAGTGCCGCTGGCCTTACTGGAGTTTCCTGCCACATCCTGGCAGCCCCTTACTTCTGGCCCAGCCCAAGGCTTCCAGACATGTTACGGGTTTCCCAGCTGCTGCCAGAAGCCTCCTGACATTGTCCTACAGGTACAGCTTGGGGCTCCTGGCTGTTTGACTCTCAGCTTGTCCCCGCTCTTAGTTGCTGGCATTTTGTGGTCCAGCAACATCTGTGGTCCAACAGGATTGGTTATTGGTTATTTTTAAGTGAAGGGTAGACACACTTTGAGTGCAGGGATTTGGACGAGATGACCAGTCAAGATCCCTTCTAGTCTCAAATTTCTGTCTTATGCCTCCACCTTGAATATTGCATGGAGTTCTGGTTGCCCCAGCTCAGAAAAGATATATTAGTAAAAGTAAAAAGATGGCCCACAGAATAATTAGGAGGTGGAACAGCTTACAAATGAGGAGCTATTATAATGACTGTGACTATTTATCTTAGAGAATAAATTACCTTGCCAAGGTGGTATGGCAGAAGTCTGAAATCATGAATGATATGGTGCAAGTGAATGGTCAGGCTATTTACCCCTTCACACAACACAAGAACCTGGGGTCACCTAATGAAATTAATAGGCATCAGGTTTAAAACAAACAGAAATTACTACTTAAGAAACCATCTATTCAACATGTGAAACTTGTTGCCAGAGGAAGTAGTGATGGCCAAAAGAATAACTGGTTCAAAAAAGAATTAAGGAAGTTCATGTAAAATAGTTATAGTAATGGCTAGTAGCCAACATGGTCAGGGCTGCAACCCTATGGACTGGATGTTCCTAAACCTCTGGCTGCCAGAAGCTGAAACTGGTTTACAGAGGTTGGGTCACTTGCTAAAGTGCCCTATTTTGTTAATTCTCACTGAAACTTCTGTCACTAGCCAATGTCAGAAGACAGGATACTAGACTAGATGGACCATTAGTGCTATCCAGCATAGGCATTCTTAAAATAGAATTGAATCTATAAATTGATGGACTTCCCTAATAAAAATCTTCTCATTAAAGTTTTATGTACTAGTGTCCCATGAATCATCCACCTGATACCATTTCCTTAAGGAAAGTGGCATGATGGTGCCTGCTAGTCAAGGAGGGTTCCTGCACTAGACATCAGTGGAGATAGGCCAGATCCCCACATAAGAGGGGGTGTTTGGTAGACAGAGTGAAGAAAGTCTATTTGAGAAGGTGGTGTAGGACCCAACAGAGGAGTCATAGAATTAGGTTGAATCCTCAACTAGAGTGATTTCCCTGTTTATTTTCTAGTTAGGTGAATTATCTTCTTTTATTTTCTTGTTATAAGCAGTAGCCCTTGAGACAGAGACTTTGTTGGCTGCATTTTTTCTACTGAGTCAGTCTACTGGGTGACATGCTTAACAGTATACTCTGCTGATGGGAAATAGGCTTTTTATCTAACAAAAATATTGTGCTCACCAAAGTCAAACTAAAGACAGAAATTGATTGACCATCCAAAGGTTAAAGGAATCAGAATACATATGGTTAAATGCAGGTATATGACATTTCAATTAACTAGTTATTGCAATACTTTTGCTTTTATGAAAAGAAACAGCTATGGAACTTATTATCAGTAGTGTAATATCCAAATAAACATCTGTGCATGTTATTAATTATAGAGTACTGTAAGTGTGCATGGCATTTTACAGAACTGAAAGGTCAGATCTTTGGTGCAAATCCTCAGCCAGTTTGTGCCTATTAAATACACTGTCAGCAAATGGCAACATGAGGCACAACTTGAAGTATAACGAGCACTGACATAGGGTCACTATTGCAATTAGCCAGTACATTAGGATACTGTTGCACATGGATTGGGCACTGAGGTGGTAAAAACAGACTCCAAGACATACCACACCCCCAGTTCCACTGTATATTTTCATAACACAATGATTGACTAATATAGTGGTACAGAATGTTTTAAATATTCCAAATGTGGAAAAGAAATTAGCAGTAAATAAGGTAAGTATGAATCTTAGGTCAGAGAGTTGTTCATACTTCAGATTCCATAGAACATCAAAGGACCCAGAAGGCTGACTTAATGAGCCCCCCTAAGATTCCCTAGCAATAGACAGTGTTCCTGGGCGAAAGGTCTGGAGCCTCTCTTTATCTCTTGAGCCTTAGTTGCCTAAAGTCCTGTATCTTTGGGCTGTGGATAGCCCACATAAATTAGAACAACCTTTGAGCTATTTTAATTCAATGCTGGGAGCATGGGGCAGTGCCAAGTGCTCCCATATTTATAATCTGTAAAAGCACAAATAGTACTAAAGTGCATCTGAGCCAAACTGGAGGATTTGACACAAAGTTGTATTTAAGCAAATACTTAGTGTATGTATAGATACTGTGTCAGATCCTCCAATGTATTGGATATAGGACTTGTGTGTATATATGATTTTTTCAGCTTGTCAGCTTTTTCTGCCCGCAGGGTGTCATCATTCTGATTTCCATGACAGATTTTTTGTAGGAAATTTCAATTTTGCCAAGAAGGCATTATTCAATTGGAAAACCATTCTGAAGCAAAATTCGTGGCCAGTTCAGAGAGACGAGTGTGTGTGTGTGTGTTTCATTTTTTATGAAGCTAGCAACTTGTCCTTGAGACAGAGACTTTGTTGGCTGCTGTTTTTCTACTGAGTAAGTCTAGTGTGATTGAAATATGAAATAAGAAATCAAAAAGAAAAAATGCATACTTGACCTGAATATGCAACCTCCCCCCCCACAAACAAAACCAAAACCAAAAGCCTCTTCAACAAAGCTGTATAAATGTTGTGTGTCCTGAAGGCAAGATTCTTATCTCAGTTACATCCAGAGTATTGCTGAATCACTGGAGTGACTCCAGCTTTATACTAGCAATGACATTAGATTTTGGCTCTAGATCAGATTCAAACTTCATTGAACTGTGATTCTCTTCTGACAACAAAAATTGCTACATGACCACAGGAGGTGAGACTGAAGCCTGAGCCCCACCACCCTGGTTGGAGGGGACAAAGCCAAAGACCACGGGCTTCAGCCTCAGGCAGTAAGCCTATTACTTGAGCCCCACTGCCCAGGGTTGAATCCTAAGGTTTCAGCTTCACTGCTGGGCAATGGGACTCAGGCTTTGGCTTTGTCCCTCAGCCCCAACAAGTCTAAGCAAGCCTTGGTGAGTCTATTAAAACAGGATCATGACCCACAGTCTGAGAATCCCTGCTCTAGATCCTTTCTTGAAGTTATTCCTCCCTATAAATAAAGTTGATATAACATTTATCACTAATCAAAAATTACCAAGAGGAGGTTGTTCACCACCTTCATCATTATTCATTGGTATATCTCTTTTGCATTTTGTAAATTCAGCATATTTTTTGTTTCCTTACTACTTGTGAAAGTTTAATTGAATAAATTATACAGTGTTCATCTACTTGTTAATCTTGTGCCCTGTTGTTACTTGAAATGAACTATCCTATAATGCCACCCTGTTGCATATTCATGTAGGTCATATTAATAATAGAGTTCAGAATTGACACAAACAACTATTGTCAGGTCATAAAGTTTGTAAATACTAATGAATTGATTGCAGTCAGAATGCTAATATCTTAGAAGAAAATTAATGAGTTTTGTTCTCCCTATAACTTTTCAGTTTGGGGGTTTCTCCCATGCAAGTACAGACATTATAGCTGTGTTGTCTAAGCAGTGGCATCAGTAGATTCCTATTAACCTTTTTAATGAATGATAGAAAAATTAAATCATCAGCAAACTTTACTTCTAAGCCATAGGCTCACTAACAATAACATGATCCTCAATGATGGTTTTGATGGCTCACAGGGCTTTCATCTGTGGTCTTTCTAAATGTGTCTGTCTCTGCCACCACAGGGAGCACATGGAATCTATAAGTTACCCAAGTTTGTTCACCTGAAAATTTGCGTGTAATAGCTGCATGAGCAGATCATAGAATCATAGAGCTGGAAGAGAATCATAGAGCTGGAAGGTCATCAAGTCCAGCCCCCTGCCCAAGGCAGGACCATTCCCAACTAAATCAATCCAGTCAGGGCTTTGTCAAGCCAAGACTTGATCATTTCTTGTCTATTTAATTTGTCCATTAGAAACATTGACACCCTCGGTGAGAGCAAAGATTGTACATAACCTTTGAGAATAAAAGGTATTTGTGTTCTGGTTGGTTCAGGAGAGGGGCAAACAGCTCTTGCTTGGCTAGAACCACTTACTCACTCTTCGCTAGATTCTGTCTCTGCCTTCTCTTTTTTCTTCATCAGAGTTCTTTCTCTCTTGCTCTTGTTTCTTCTTCCCTCTTTTGCCTCCTCCATCACAAATCATTTCTGGTCCTCTATGTATTCCTGACTGACTTGAATATTCCTTTGTTATTACTTAGCACTGATCAGCATCAATAGACTGAGTGTGAGAGATACTAAGCATTTCAAAGAATGGGAGCTGAAGATGCTTAGCACTGCTCTTGGTCCATTCAATTCAGTAATATTTCATTGGCATAGAATCATAGGGTTAAAAGAGACTGCAAGGATCAGTTAATCTAACCCCTGCCAAGATGCTGGATTAGTTGTGTCTAAACCATTTAAGATAGATGGCTATGCAACCGCCTCCAGAAAATCACCTAAGAAGAAGCTTCCACAACAGCCCTCAGTAGTTTGTTCCATTATCATACTGTTCTTACAGTTAGGAAGTTTTCTTCCTCAATCTACTATGCTGTAGCTTGAACCCACTGCCCCTTATCCTGCCCTCTGTGACAAAAGAGAACCAATTTTCTCCATCTTTTTATGGCAGCCTTTCAAGTTTTCAAAGCCTATCATATTCACACTCTTAATCTATGCTTTTCCAAGCTAAACTTACCATATTCTTCAAACTTGGCTCATATGGCTTGCATCTTTGTTGCTTGCTTCTAGATATTTTCCAGTTTCTTTACATCCTTTCTATAGATTTTTGACCAAATTGGACACAGTGCTCCAACTGTGCCCTAAATAGGGTATAGTAAAACTGTAATATCATCTCCCGTGACTTGCATGCTTTGTCTCTGTTAAGGCAACCTAAAATTGCATTTGAATTTTTTGCAGCATTGTACTATTGCTAACTCATGCTGAGGTTGTGATCCACCACACTCAAGCTATGTCTAGACCGCAGGTTTTTTTCAGAAGAAACTTTTCCGGAAGAGATCTTCCAAAAAAACTTCTTCCAAAAGAGAGCATCTACACAGCAAAAGTGCATAGAATAAGCAATCTGCTTTTTTTGGAAGATAGCGTCCACGCTGAATGGACGCTATCTTGCATTTACTATCTTGCTGTGATTACTATGGATGGAATAGCCACCAGGGCACCTGTGCTTTTTCCTCTTTCCTCTTCTTTTGAAAGAACTCCCTCTTCTCTGTCCACACACGCCTTTTCTGAAAGAGCTCTTTCGGAAAACGGCTTCTTCCTCATAGAAAGAGGTTTACCAATGTTGGAAAACCCCCTCTGTTCTTTTGATTTCTTTTTCAAAAGAATGCAATTGCAGTGTGGCCAGAAGTGAAGATTTTTCGGGAAAACGGCAGTTTTTCCAAAAAACCTTTGTAGTGTAGAGATATCCTGAGCACTGCTGCTGCAAAGCCAGTCATTACCCATTCTGCTTTTCTTCATTTGGCTTTTTACCGTTAAGAGTCGCACTTTACATTTGTCTTTGCTGAATTTCATTTAATTGTCTATAACCCAGTTCTCCAATTTATCAAGATCCCTCCGAGTTTTAGCTCTGTCCTCCAATGTAAATCCCTGCCCATCTTTGTATCATCTGTGAACTTTTTCACTATGGTCTCTACATCCAGGTAATTAATAAAGATATATAACAACAGTGGCCTATATCAGATCCCTAAGGGAGCCCACTTGAGACCTCCCTCCAGTCTGGTTCTCATTCCATTAAGTTACTCTTTGTTGTTGTTTAACCAATTATATATCCAGTTAATGCTAAGTCCACATTTCTCGAGATTAATTATCACAATATCATGTGAGATTGTTGCAAAAGTCTTTCTGAGATCCAGGACTATGATGTCCCCAAATATCTGCATCCGCCAAATCAGTTACCCTGTGAAAGAAGTAAATCAAGCTGGTTTGGCATGATTTGTTCTTGATAAATCCATGGTGACTGCTATTGATTTACCCCTTCATTCCAGGTATTTGCAAACTGAATGTTTTGTATATTGCACTAGTAGCTTCCCAGGTGTCGAAGTGATTGGTATATAGTACTAAGGCTCCTCCCGCCCCCCTTTTAAAGATAGGCCCTATGGTAAATCCCTTTATCAAAGAGGGCTGGCCAGAATATATAGAACTGATATTTCCTCAGCTTCTGCTATCTACATAGATGAGGTAGAGAAAAGGGTAGGATCACTATTTAGTCAATTCTATTTACACTAATCTTGTAATGTGTTTTAAAAATGCAATAAATGAGCAAGTTGCACAATACATTTTATGAATAGAAACCAATATCATGGCTCTATTAATCTTTATGTTTAATTCATGGCTTAATTGGAGGCTTTATTTCTTTAATTTAATTATTTGAAATTTTAGTTATTAACTCAGTTATGAATAACTGCAGTACTTCCCCCTTTTTATGCTTTTTAATAGCTATTTAATGCATCTTCTCCAGGGATTTGAAAGTAGCCCTTATGATCATGGAGTATGAGGTACAGAATGATATGTGGGGTATAAACTTTTCTGCTTAATGAAACATTTCAGCTGATCTACTCTTCCTGAATTATTTACCAGTAGCTGAGATTGGGAACCTCATATTTTCAAAGATAGCAGGTAGCCAATCTGAAAAGCAGGCTCTCCTAAAAAAACTGGTTACTTTTTAGTGCATATAGTTTTGATGGAATACTGCAATAGCAACAGTTAATAAGATAAGTATCAGAGCGGTTGCCATGTTAGTCTGAATCTGCATAAACAACAAGAAGTCCTGTGGCACCCTATAGACTAACAGATGTATTGGAGCATAAGCTTTCGTGGGCAAAGACCCACTTCATCAGATGCATGTTAATTAGATGTAAATGATCTAATGGAGTATTGACATTAGTATTAAAGTAGAAGATACTACTGAATTGCATGTTTTACTTTCAGTTAAATGTGTGTGACCTTTTGTGTGGGCTAGAGTTTATTTCACTGACCTTCCCTTGGTGCTTAAAACCAATTCACACAGTAAAGCACATGAAGTCCCAGAATTCAGTTATTGAGGTTTTTCAGCAAGGATTGCACAGGGTCAGCATCCCCACAGTTAAGCCCAAAAGCAATTAGCTTAATTCTTACATTCCAATGTTATCAAATCTGATAAAGATAAAGAAACATAAATGACAATTTCTACAACATAACACGGTTACTTTGTAATTCACATTATCTTCACAGTTATACAGAAGTATAAAAGAAAATATTAAAACAATACAGGTCAGTCCCCACAGAAACACAGTAAGTAGTAATTCATTCCTTACTACTGGACAGGACATTAATCCTTTCTGGATGTCTTTGGGCCTGAGTTATTGCCCTGTGAAGTCAATGGAAATGTTTCTGTTTACTTCAGTAGATGCTAGATCAAACCTTAATGGACTTGCATATAATACCAAATATTTTTAGTGTGAGTAGGGCTTTACGATGGCAATTCCATGTATCTAAGGGAATATGGAGATTGAAGTCCTGTAACAACATAAAGAAGGTAAACAAAGTACTCTGGAATATTAAGGCAGAACAAACACTTTGATGAGAATAGGACTTACGTATCTGTACTTTAAACATTTACAATTTTCAGGAAATAGTCTTAAAAATAATTTAAGTGTGCCCACGCTAATTCCACTTAGAAATCTATCTATGCCTTAGTAGGGTAAATTCCTCAGTTGTGAAGAATTCTATTATTTTATTTAGTGTTAGTTTTTTCTGATTTAAAATGTTATCTATAATAACCAGGTGGAAAAGCCTTTTTAGTCATTGCACAGTTCAATTTTATCCACTAGACACAACATTTTAAAAATGTATAATGATAATGACATACAAGAAGAACAAATGACTAATTATAATGTCTTAGAATAAGTGATACATTGTTATTGTTTAGGCCATGTATATTAAAGACTGCAAAACTCAGGTGGACTGTAGACATTGTAAGAAAGACTGTGCCCTGATTGTTTTAGAGTTTAATAATATTTTGTACAGATTTCTAACTTCCTCTACTTTTTAGAGTATTAAAAAATTGAATTATTATTTCCGAGGAACTAACTATTATAGTGGAGAGATTTCCAGATATTTCTGATAAAAAACAGATAGCATCCATATTACAATAAGTACAAAGATGTCATGCTGTGGCGAACAATCAAATTTTATTGTCCTCTGAGGTGTGAATACTGATCTCAGGTTTCATTTCCATTAATATGTATCTCTTGGGATAATAAAGCTTCATGTTCCCTTTAACTGATATTGAGCCTGTTTCACCACTGCCCTGCATCTTTTGTCATCATTTACACTAATGTGAAGACAGGGCAAAATTCCACCATTCTGATTTAATAGCAATTTACACCTTCGCTGCTCTGATGTAGAGGTGCAGAAGAATGGTGAACTGGGTATCAAATATCTATCATGTATTTCCTTCTTAAAGTTGATCTTCTAATGAAGTTTTAATTGTTCCTTCACTAGAAGACTTACTCAGCATTGCCCAGATCCAGCTCAGGGGAGGCTGACCTGGGACCAAAGAGTGGGGGAGGCTGAGGTTGGGGAGGAGGCCTGGGATGGGTGTTGAGGAAGAGCCTCACCTGGGGCTAGAGGTTAGGGCCATGCAGGCCTCCCCTGCTGGTGCTTCCCCATTCTGGGCTGGGGACAGGAGGAAAGGGAGGGGCATATGGGCCTCCCATGCTAGCACTCCCCAGGCCTGGCCTGGGGATGGGGAGAAAAAGGGGCCATGCAGGCTTTCCCCACTGGAACTCCCTGGGGTTGGCCCTGGGGAGAAGGCCATGCCTGGCAGTGCTGATAGGGGGCTGCCAGTGGCTCCTGGCAGGAGGAGGCTGGGACTGCACTGCCAGGACCCAGTGTTAGCACCAGTCTAGCACTGGGGCCAAGGTCTCCAGGACTGGGGAGCCACTTAACTGGACCAGTGGCAGGCAAGATGGCAAGCCCCATTCTTAACTGGCCATTTCCTTGGTGGTATGGCTGCCCAGAGTGGTCACTCTGCAGGATAGCTGTCTCCTGCATTCGCTGCCCCTGGTGGTGACTGTGAGCATCATGTCCCTCCTCTCTGTGACCCTCCATTTCTATGTTATGGGAAAAAACAACAGAAGTCCAAGTACGTCCCATTTTCCTGTCACGACCAAACCCTTACCTTGTTTTAAGTTAGGATAAATGGAAGCTGCATACCGAATTTGGTCCTAGCTCTTACTGTTTAGGAGAAGTTCTTGAACAACTGGACTTGCAGACAGACAGAAGGACTGAAAAGCTGACAGACAAATTACATGTATCATCTTTAGCGGTAGCCTATTTAAATCTAATTTGTGTGATTTGTGACCCTGGTTTTCAGTCCCTGATCTAATTTCATAGTTCACATAGTAAACAAAGTAAGTAGTCTGGGGATAAAAGTTTCTTCCCCTTTGAGGAATAATAGTTGTGCAATTATTATGAATGGTTAACCTGCTTAGAAATCCCTTGGACTCCTATCTCTGATCTCGTAAGTAACTGACAGGCCTTTTCCCAGAAAAAGTGTTTTAAACTAATAATTGTTATGGTCTCACTAGAGGTTTCTGTCAAAGCTTCTAACAATTACAGTACCACATCCCAAGTTTACTAGTATATTTGTCCTGGGAGTTTGGCAGTGTTAATGGTTGCATTCCTTTCATGACAGTTGAAATTAATGGGTACAAACTAAATCTGCAAGAGAAATGAAAGTTGAAACTACAGCTAAATGAGCTCTAATAGTCCTAAGCAGAACAACACAGAAAAAATTCTACAATGTAATTAAGAATTACAGCTGCTTGGCTGGTTCTAGGTAATTTTTTCTTCCCCTGGCAGAAGTATTCAAAGCTTTCCTATTTCTAAAGTAAATTACATTTGCCAACTTTTTTTCTTACTGAAGTTAAATTGCATAATCTTTTGAAAGCATAAAACCTTCCTTCCCAAATATCTCTTTATGACATGCTGGTCATCCATAAGGTACATCTCATCATTATTCTTTCTTCTTCTCCCTAGATTTAAGTTGTTCTTCGATGGATTTTACCCAAACTAGGAAATATGATTTTCCTATTACCGGAATCATGATGACCTGACATTTGACTACCAGGGGCATAAAGAGAAGACTACAGAACTGGTAATTTATAGCTGGAGACCATTAGATTTTCAGAAAAATTGTATTGCAGTTTCTGTCTTAAAGCCCTTTTGGTCTCTCCTGGCAATAAAGTGACATTTAAAATACTAAGAACTATTTTATACATGTAATTATGTATTCTTGGCTGAAGTGTTTATTTTTATGTGAAATATTTTTCTTGTTGTGCTCATTCAGAGCAGTAGTGGCATGAGTGGTCACTGTTCTAAGAGAGCTCTTAATTGTACATATGTAAACAGTTTATACAGAAGGTGCCAGTAGATGATACTCCAGAATATGTATCAAAGCTCCTCCTTGAGTTTGTAGGATAAATAAAACTTGTTGTTTTACACTGAAATGGCTTTCTCTCTGCAGCTCTTTACATCAGGTCAGTCCTGTGTTTGTCTGCGATCATTTAGGTTAATTCCTGTAGTTAATGATTTGCAATGATCCAAGTACCCAGGTTCTATTTTGAAGATCTGAAGCTTTACTGATTTTTCACTCTGATGTACCTTGTGAAGTCATTTACACATGTGGGCAAAGTGTATATAAAATGCCACCACTAACACTAGTGAGTAGATTTTTCTGATTTAGTGGCATTTATACCTCGTATTGGTATACAAACATTTGAAAATGTTAAAAATGAAACGTTGGTGTGTGTGAATATTTTCTGACCAAAACATTTGGCAGGATTGACACATATTCATTAAATGATTTGGTATCATTGAAGCTGTATTTCTCACCAATACAATTTAAAAAAAAAGTTTTGCTCAGCTTTACTGCCCACAGAAGAAATCAGATCCTGCTAATTATCAATAGCTGAAAGAACTGCTACTTTAGCACATACAGTAGGTGCTTAAACTGCAGGGTCTTAGGGTCCCCATCAATAACCATGGGGCTCTACATATATGTCTCCATACTTTCATTACAGCAGGCTATAGCCATAATTTGTAAAGAGAAAAATGAAGGATGAAATTCCCATAATCCTCTAATCAAACTGCTAATTGCAGAGATGCCACCTGACCGCTCTGTAGAAAGGGAAGTCCCCAAGACAACCGTATACCTAGGATACAGTGTATATGATGATGGCATCTACTTTAAAAAGATCCATAACATTAATAACAAGAACCAGATTCTCTCTCATGGCTAAATTCTAGTCAGCACAGGAACAGGAGGAGGCCATCAAAGGAATGTCATGGTGTTTATGACAGTATGAATCTGGTGGCTCCAAGGCTTACCACACATTGCATAAGGGACTTATGATTGCTATTCTAGCCTTTTTTATTGAAATAGTGTGTGTGGTGCTACGAGGCTGAAAGTACACTTTTGCTCTCTATTGTATTTGACCTACAGTGGCGGATATAGGGAAGGACAGGTGGGGCGGCTGCCCCGGGCCCCGTGCTTCAATAGGACCCGCGCACGCGCTACTACCTGTTGGCTGTGGCCGTGGCGCATGCGCTTCAATAGGCCCCACTCCCTGGGCCCCACAAAACTCTCATCTGCCCCTATTGACCTATATAAGCCACATACCTCTGGAGTGAAGTATGATCAGCTTCTGTTCTCAGTTCAACATCTTTTTGTGTTATAGGCTTCTCAGGTAGGTGGATGATCTTATGTATTTCTCATTATAACTCATAAATAGGTACAATGGCATGTCTTAAGCATAGCTGGGTGATATCTTTCACATAGCTTTTTTTTATAAAATATGCCGGTTTGGTGACACAAAAACATTTTGTAAATTTGTACCAATTTTTCTGGGTAAATAAAAAAACCTGAAAAAACACAATTTAAAAAAATTTCAGATTTTGAAACAAAACTTTTAGATTTTTGTTGGTTCAAAAGTAATGTTTCCTTTCAACATTTCCTTCCATTCTATTCACTGTTCAAAAACACTTTAAAATGCTTAAAATCAAACAAATTTTTCCAGGTTGCATGAAATATTTTAGATAATTTTATCTTTTTTAAAAAACCTTTTGATTTCTGGAAAGTTTCATTTTTGGCTAGACCAGAAAAAAATTAAAAAAATATTTTCCAGACTTTCCTATGAATTTTCAGAACACGAAAGCAGGAGGAATAATAAGAACATAAGAACATAAGAATGGCCGTACTGGGTCAGACCAAAGGCCCATCTATCCCAGTAGCCTGTCTGCCAACAGTGGCCAGCACCAAGTGCCCCAGAGGGGATGGACCAAAGACAATGATCAAGCGATTTGTCTCGTGCCATCCATCTCCAGTCTCTGACAAACAGAGGCCAGAGACACCATTCCTACCCCCTGGCTAATAGCCTTTTATGGACCTAATCTCCATGAATTTATCTAGCTTCTCTTTAAACTCTGTTATAGTTCTAGCCTTCATAGCCTCCTCTGGCAAGGAGTTCCACAGGTTGACTATGCGCTGTGTGAAGAAGAACTTTCGCTTATTAGTTTTAAACCTGCTACCCATTAATTTCATTTGGTGTCCTCTAGTCCTTATATTATGGAACTAATGAAGAACTTTTCTTTATTCACCCTCTCCACACCACTCATGATTTTATATACCTAAATCATATCCCCCCCCTCAGTCTCCTCTTCTCCAAACTGAAAAGTGCCAGTCACTTTAGCTTCTCTTCATATGGGACCCGTTCCAAACCCCTAAACATTTTAGTTGCCCTTTTCTGAACCCTTTCCAAGGCCAAAATATCTTTTTTGAGGTGAGGAGACCACATCTGTACACAGTACTCAGGATGTGGGCGTACCATAGTTTTATACAGGGGCAGTAAGATATTCTGGGTCTTATTTTCTATCCCTTTCTTAATAATTCCTAACATTCTATTTGCCTTTTTGACCACCGCAGCACACTGTGTGGACGTTTTCAGAGAACTATCCATGATAACTCCAAGATCTTTTTCCTGATTTGTTGTAGCCAAATTAGCCCCCATCATACTAGATGTATAGTTGGGGTTATTTTTTCCAACGTGCATTACTTTACACTTATCCACATTAAACTTAATTTGCCATTTTGTTGACCAATCACTCAGTTTGGTGAGATATTTTTGAAGTTCTTCACAGTCTGCTTCTATCTTGACTATCTTGACTAGTTTAGTATCATCTGCAAACTTTACTACCTCACTGCTTGCCCCTTTCTCTAGATCATTTATGAATAAGTTGAATAGGATTGGTCCTAGGACCCTTGGGGGACACCACTAGTTACCCCTCTCCATTCTGAAAATTTACCATTTATTCCTACCCTTTGTTTCCTGTCTTTTAACCAGTTCTTAATCCATGAAAGGACCTTCCCTCTTATCCCATGACAATGTAATTTACACAAGAGCCTTTGGTGAGGGACTTTGTCAAGGGCTTTCTGAAAATCTAAGCATACTATATCTACTGTAGCCCCCTTGTTCGCATGTTTGTTAACTCCTTCAAAGAAGGGTATGATTGGTGATAGGTCTGCTGTTGTTACCTGCACAACATGTGCCATGTTTGTCTTCCTTCTGGAAGAAAGAACAGATTTCATCTGCACTAAGTGCAAGCTGGTCGCCATTTTGGAGGAAAAAAATTAGAGGACTGGAGGCCCAAGTGTCGACCCTATGCTCAATCAGAGAGGATGAAGACTTCCTCGATAGAAGGCAGCGTTTAATCCTGCAAGCACGGCAGGCGGAAGAGCCAGAGAGGGCAGTACGGGACCAGGAAGAGAACTGGCAGCATGTAACTTCTAGAAGGGGAAAAAGGCCAGCACAGGAATCCCCCCAATGCTATAGAGGTAAGTAATCACTTTCAGGCTCTCTCCACAGGCTCTGAGGTGGTGAATGCTTTGAAAGGGACCTCACAATGAAGAAACCGGAAGGCAACACCATCTACTGGAAGGCATGGGATGTGTAGTCCTAGGGATGGGGGTTCCACAACCACCACCCTGAAAATAAGACAACGGGTGGTGATGGTCAGGGACTCCCTCCTAAGAGGGACTGAACATAAGAACATAAGAACGGCCGTACCGGGTCAGACCAAAGGTCCATCTAGCCCAGTATCCTGTCTGCCGACAGTGGCCAGCACCAGGTGCCCCAGAGGGGGTGGACCGAAGACAATGATCAAGCGCTTTGTCTCCTGCCATCCCTCTCCAGCCTCTGTCAAACAGAGGCCAAGGACACCATTTTATCCCCTGGCTAATAGCCTTTTATGGACCTAACCTCCATGAAATTATCTAGCTTCTCTTTAAACTCTGTTATAGTCCTAGCCTTCACAGCCTCCTCTGGCAAGGAGTTCCACATGCTGACTACACGCTGTGTGAAGAAGAACTTTCTTTTATTAGTTTTAAACCTGCTACCCATTAATTTCATTTGGTGTCCTCTAGTTCTTCTATTTAGGGAACTAATAAATAACTTTTCTTTATCGGCCCTCTCCATACCACTCATGATTTTATACACCTCTATCATATCCCCCCTCAGTCTCCTCTTTTCTAAACTGAAAAGTCCCAGTCGCTTTAACCTCTCCTCATATGGGACCCGTTCCAAACCCCTAATCAATTTAGTTGCCCTTTTCTGAACCCTTTCCAAGGCCAAAATATCTTTTTTGAGGTGAGGAGACCACATCTGTACACAGTATTCAAGATGTGGGCGTACCATAGTTTTATACAGGGGCAGTAAGATATTCCGGGTCTTATTTTCTATCCCTTTCTTAATAATACCTAGCATCCTATTTGCCTTTTTGACCGCCGCTGCACACTGTGTGGAAGTTTTCAGAGAACTGTCCACGATAACTCCAAGATCTCTTTCCTGATTTGTCGTAGCCAAATTAGCCCCCATCATACTGTACGTATAGTTGGGGTTATTTTTCCCAATGTGCATTACTTTACACTTATCCACATTAAATTTCATTTGCCATTTTGTTGCCCAATCACTCAGTTTGGTGAGATCTTCTTGGAGTCCCTTACAGTCTGCTTCTGTCTTGACTATCCTAAACAGTTTGGTATCATCCGCAAACTTTACCACCTCACTGCTTACCCCTTTCTCCAGATCATTTATGAATAAGTTGAACAGGATTGGTCCTAGGACTGACCCTTGGGGGACACCACTAGTTACCCCTCTCCACTCTGAAAATTTACCATTTATTCCTACCCTTTGTTTCCTGTCTTTTAACCAGTTCTCAATCCAAGAAAGGACCTTCCCTCTTATCCCATGGCCATGTAATTTACACAAGAGCCTTTGGTGAGGGACCTTGTCAAAGGCTTTCTGGAAATCTAAGTATACTATATCTACTGGATCCCCCTTGTCCGCATGTTTGTTAACCCCTTCAAAGAACTCTAATAGATTAGTAAGACAGGATTTCCCTTTACAAAACCCATGTTGACTTTTGTCCAACAAATTATGTTCTTCTACATGCTTCACAATTTTATTCTTTACTATTGTTTCGACTAATTTGCCCGGTACTGAAGTTAGACTTACCGGTCTGTAATTGCCCGGATCGCCTCTAGAGCCCTTTTTAAATATTGGTGTCTGGGCCATCCATCTACCCTCCAGACCCGGAATCTTGAGAGGTGCGCTGCTTACTGGGAGCTCAAATTCAGGATGTGACTGAGAGGCTTACAAAATTGATCAAACCTTCGGATCGCTACCCCTTCCTGCTTCTCCACGTGGGAACTAACGATACAGACAAGAAAAACCTTGAGCAGGTTACTGCGGGTTATGTAGCACTGGGAAGAAGGATCAAAGAATTCGGAGCACAAGTGGTATTTTCATCCATCCTCCCTGTTGAAGGGAAAGGACTGGGCAGGGATCGTCGAATTGAGGAAGTAAATGCGTGGTTGTGCAGGTGCTGTCGGAGAGAGGGCTTTGGTTTCTTCGACCATGGGACTCTGTTCCGGGCACAAGGATTGTTAGGAAGAGATGGGATCCGCCTAACAAAGAGAGGAAGGAGCATCTTCGTAGGCAGGCTTGCAAACCTAGTGAAGAGGGCTTTAAACTATGTTTGTTGGGGGACAGTGACCAAAACCCTGAGGAGAGTGGGAAAGTCGGATACCGGGAAGAAATGCAAAGGGGAACAAGCAAGAAAGGAGGACCCCTGATTCGAATGGAGAAGATAGGGAGATCAACTGGTTATCTGAGGTGTTTGTACACTAATGCGAGAAGCCTGGGCAACAAACAGAAAGAACTGAAGGCCCTGGCCCAGTCCAAGAAATATGATTTAATTGGGATAACAGAGACTTGGTAGGATGACTCACATGACTGGAGCGCTGTCGTGGAAGGGTACAGACTGTTCACAAAGAACAGGCAGGGGAGAAGAAGAGGAGGAGTTGCACTATATGTAAGAGAGCACTATGATTGCTCAGAACTTCAGTATATAGAGGGAGAAAAACCTGTTGAGAGTCTATGGGTTAAGTTTACAGGTGCAAACAACAACAGTGATGTTGTGGTTGGTATCTAAAGCAGTGATCATGAGATGGTAGATTTCAGGATCCTGACCAAATGAAGAAAAGAGAGTAGTAAAATACACATCTTGGACTTTAGAAAGGCAGATTTTGACTCCCTCAGAGACCTGATGGGCAGAATCCCCTGGGATGCTAATATGAAGGGGAAAAGAGTCCAGGACAGCTGGCAGTATTTTAAAGAAGCCTTATTGAAGGCACAGAAAGAAACCATCCCAATGCATAGCAAGAGAAGCAAACATGGTAGGAGACCGGATTGGCTAACAGGAGAAATCCTTGGTGAACTTAAGCACAGAAAGGAAGTTTACAAATAGTGGAAACTTGGACAAATGACCAGGGAGGGGTATAAATGTATAGCTCATAGACCTTAAGGTCAGAAGGGACCACTTTGACAATCCAGTCTGACCCCCTGCACAATGCAGGACACAGAACCCCACCCACCCACTGCCAGAATAATCCTCT
Source organism: Pelochelys cantorii (assembly GCA_032595735.1). Taxonomy (NCBI): domain Eukaryota; kingdom Metazoa; phylum Chordata; order Testudines; family Trionychidae; genus Pelochelys; species Pelochelys cantorii. The sequence goes on from CM064331.1 coordinate 36,329,896, forward strand.
CACCTATATCTCAGATACTGAAGTCCTTCAAACGATGGTTCAAAGACCCCAAGATGCAGAGAATCCTCCCGCTAGTGACCCGTGCCCCATGCTACAGAGGAAGGCGAAAAACCTCCAGGGCCTCTGCCAATCTACCCTGGAGGAAAATTCCTTCCCAACCCCAAATATGGCGATCAGCTGAACCCTGAGCATGTGGGCAAGACTCACAAGCCAGGCACCCAGAAAAAAGTTCTCTATAGCAACTCCTATCTTCCCACCATTGGCCTATATACCACTGATAGTGAAAGGTCAATTAATTGCCAAGATCATGTTACCTCATCAAACCATCCCCTTCATAAACCCATCTAGCTTTATCTTGAAGCCAGGTAGGTTTTTTGCCCCCACTACTTCCCTTGGAAGGCTGTTCCAGAACTTCACTCCTCTGATGGTTCGAAACCTTCACCTAATTTTGAATCTAAACTTCCTAATAGCCAGCTTATATCCATTTGTTCTTGTGTCCACATTGGTATTGAGCTTAAATAATTCTTCTCCCTCCTTGGCATTTATCCCTCTAATACATTTAAAGAGAGCAATCATGTCTCCCCTCAGCCTTCTTTTGGTTAAGGTAAACAAGCCAAGTTCCTTGAGTCTCCCTTCATAAGACAGGTTTTCCATTCCTCAGATCATCCTAGTGGCCCTTCTTTGTACCTGTTCCAGTTTGAATTCATCCTTCTTAAACATGGGAGACCAGAACTGCACACAGTATTCCAGATGAGGTCTCACCAATGCCTTGTATGACGGCACTAACACCTCCTTATCCCTACTGGAAATACCTCGCCTAATGCATCCCAAGACCGTATTAGCCTTTTTCACAGCCATGTCACAATGGTGGCTCATAGTCATCCTGTGATCAACCAGGACTCCGAGGTCCTTCTCCTCTTCCGTTACTTCCAACTGATGTGTCCCCAGCTTATAACTAAAATTCTTGTTATTAATCCCTAAATGCATAACCTTACATTTCTCAGTATTAAATTTCATCCTATTACTATTACTCCAATTTACAAGATCATCCAGATCTTTCTGTATGATATCCCGATCTTTTTCTGAATTGGCAATACCTCCCAACTTTGTGTCATCCGCAAACTTTATTAGCACACTCCCACTTTTAGTGCCGAGGTCAGTAATAAAAAGATTAAATAATAATGGTCCCAGAACTGATCCCTGAGGAACTCCGCTAGTAACCTCTCTCCAGCCTGACAGTTCACCTTTCAATATGACTCGCTGTAGTCTCCCCTTTAACCAGTTCCTTATCCACCTCTCAATTTTCATATTGACCCCCATCTTTTCCAATTTAACCATTAATTCCCCATGTGGTACTGTATCAAATGCCTTACTGAAATCGAGGTAGATTAGATCCACTGCATTTCCTTTATCTAACAAATCTGTTACTTTCTCAAAGAAGGAGATCAGGTTGGCTTGGCACGATCTACCTTTTGTAAAACCATGTTGTAATTTGTCCCAATTGCCATTAACCTCAATGTCCCTAACTACTTTCTCCTTCAAAATTTTTTCCAAGATCTTGCATACTACAGATGTCAAACTAACAGGCCTGTAGTTATCCGGGTCACTTTTTTTCCCTTTCTTAAAAATAGGAACTATATTAGCAATTCTCTAGTCAAATGGTACAACCCCTGAGTTTCGAGATTCATTAAACATTTTTGCTAATGGACTTGCAATTTCATGTGCCAGTTCCTTTACTATTCTTGGATGAAGATTATCTGGGCCCCCAGATTTACTCCCATTAAGATGTTCAAGTTTGGCTTCTACCTCGGATTTGGTAATATCTACCTCCATGTCCTTATTCCTATTTGTTATGTTGCCATTATCCCTAAGCTCTTCATTGGCCTCATTAAATACTGAAGCAAAGTATTTGTTTAGATATTGGGCCATGCCTAGATTATCCTTAACCTCCACTCCATCCTCAGTGATTAGCAGTCCCACTTCCTCTATTTTTGTTTTCTTCCTATTTATATGGCTATAAAACCTTCTACTATTGGTTTTAATTCCCTTTGCAAGGTCCAACTCTACATGACTTTTTGCCTTTCTCACTTTGTCCCTACATGCTCGAACCTCAATAAGGTAGCTTTCTTTACTGATCCCTCCCATCTTCCACTCCTTATATGCTTTCTGCTTTTTTCTTAATCACCTCCCTGAGATTCTTGCTCATCCAACTAAAACACCTACCTATACATTTTTTCCTCTTTCTTGCAATACAGGCTTCTGATAGCTTCTGCAACTTTAACTTAAAATAATCCCAGGCCTCCTCCACTTTTAGATCCATAAATTCTTTAGTCCAATCCACTTCCCTAACTAATTTCCTTAATTTATTAAAATTAGCCCTTTTGAAATCAAAAACCCTAGTCTCAGATTTATTTTTATTTAGCCTTCCATTTAGTTTGAACTGAATTAGCTCATGATCGCTCAAGCCAAGGTTGTCCCCTACAACTATTTCTTCTATGAGGTCCTCGCTGCTCACCAAAACCAAATCTAAAATGGCTTCCCCCCTTGTTGGTTCAACAACTACTTGATGAAGGAATTAATCAGCTATCACATCTAGGAAAATCTGAGCTCTATTATTATTACCAGTATTTGTTCTCCAGTCTATATCTGGAAAGTTGAAGTCTCCCATGATTACACAGTTTCCATTAGTATTTACTTCATTAAAAACATTAAAGAGGTCTCTATCCATATCCAAATTAGATCCTGGTGGTCTATAGCACACCCCAAGCACTATCCCAGGGGAGGATCTAATAGTTTTCTTCCCCAATGTAATTTTTGCCCAGACAGACTCTGTCTTCTCCATTCCTTCACTTTTTAATTCTTTGCAATCTACCTCATCATTGATATACAATGCTACTCCACCACCTTTACCTTTATTTCTGTCTTTCCTAAACAACACACACCCTTCAATACCTGTACTCCAGTCATGCTTCGTATTCCACCATGTTTCTGTTATTCCTATAATATGTGGTTTCACTTCCTGGACCAGTCGCTCTAGTTCCTCCATTTTGTTACATAGGCTCCTCGCATTGGTGTACAAACATCTTAATTTTTGCTGTTTCACCTCACTCAAGAATGCCGGGCGGTTATCAGGAAGGCGAAAGTGCAATTTGAATTGTGACTGGCAAAGGATGTGAAGGATAACAAGAAAGGTTTCTACAGGCATGTTAACAAGAAGAAGGTGATCAGAGAGGGTGTGGGGCCCCTACTGGATGAACCTAGTGATAGATGATGTGGGGAAAGCTGAAGTACTCAATGCTTTCTTTGCCTCAGTATTCACGGACAAGGTTGCTCCCGGGCTAATGCGCTAAGTGATGCAAGATGGGATGAAGATGGACAGCCCTTGGTGGGTAAAGAACAGGTTAGGTACTATTTAGAAAAGCTAAATCTACACAAATCCATGGGTCCAGACTTAATGCATCCGAGGGTACTGAGGGAGTTGGCATATGTCATGGAGGAGCCTTTGGCCATTATCTTTGAAAAGTCGTGGAGTTCGGGAGAAATCACGGATGATTGGAAAAAGGTAAATGTAGTGCCCATCTTCAAAAACGGGAAGAAGGATGATCCAGGGAACTATAGGCCAGTCAATCTTACCTCGGTTCCTGGAAAAATCATGGAAGGGATCCTTAAGGAATCCATTTTGAGGCACTTGGAAGAGAGGAAAGTGATCAGGAATAGTCAGTATGGATTCACAAAGGGCAAGTCATGCCTGACCAAGCTGGTTAGCTTCTATGATGAGGTAACTGGCTCTGTGGACATGGGAAAGTCAGTGGATGTGATATACCTTGACTTTAGCAAGGCTTTTGATATGGTCTCCCATAATATTCTTGCCAGCAAGTTAAGAGACTGTGGATTGGATAAATGGACGGTAAGATGGATAGAAAGCTGGCTAGAAGGGCGGGCCCAACGGGTAGTGATCAACGGCTCGGTGTCAGAATGGCGGTCGGTTTCTAGCGGAGTGCCCCAAGGTTCAGTTCTAGGACCGGTTTTGTTCAATATCTTTATTAATGATCTGGATGAAGGGATAGATTGCACCCTCAGCAAGTTTGCAGATGACACTAAGCTGGGGAAGGGATAGATACACTTGAGGGCAGAGATAGGGTCCAGAGTGACTTAGACAAATTAGAGGACTGGGCCACAAGAAATCTGATGAGGTTCAACAAGGACAAGTGTAGAGTCCTGCACTTGGGACAGAAGAATCCCAAGCATTGTTACTGGCTGGGGACCAACCAGCTAAGCAGTAGTTCTGCAGAAAAGGACCTGGGGATTACAGTGGATGAGAAGCTGAATATGAGTCAACAGTGTGCCCTTGAAGCCAAGAAGGCTAATGGCATATTAGGTTGCATTAAGAGGAGCATTGCCAGCAGATCCAGAGATGTTATTCCCCTTTATTTGGCTCTGGTGAGGCCACATCTGGAGTATTGTGTCCAGTTCTGGGCCCCCCCCCCACACTACAAAAAGGATGTGGACACATTGGAGAGGGTCCAGCGGAGGGCAACCAAAATGATTAGGGGGCTTGAGCATATGACCTAGGAGGAGAGGCTGAGGGAGTTGGGTCTGTTTAGTCTGTAGAAGTGAAGAGTGAGGGGGGATTTGATAGCATCCTTCAACTTCCTGAAGGGAGGTTCCAAAGAGGATGGAGAAAGGCTGTTCTCAGTAGTGACAGATGGCAGAACAAGGAGCAATGGTCTCAAGCTGTGGTGGGAGAGGTCCAAGTTGGATATTAGGAAAAACTATTTCACTAGGAGAGTGGTGGAGCATTGGAATGGGTTACCTAGGGAAGTAGTGGAGTTTCCATCCCTAGAGGTGTTTAAGTCTCGGCTTGACAAAGCCCTGACTGGGTTGATTTAGTTGGGTTGATTTAGTCCTGCCTAGAGCAGGGAGCTGGACTTGATGACCTTCTGAGGTCTCTTCCAGCTCTATGATTCTGTGATTCTATTAAAGAACTCTAATAGATTAGTAAGACATGATTTCCCTTTACAGAAACCATGTTGACTTTTGCCCAACAAATTATGTTCTTCTCCCTGCCTAACAATTTTATTCTTAACTATTGTTTCGACTAATTTGCCCCATACCGACATTAGACTTACCCGTCTGTAATTGCCAGGATCACCTCTGGAGCCCAGCAATGGACTTTTTGGTTGAAGAAATATCAGTATTGAATTATTTCACTTGTCTAGGTTTGGACAGATGCTTAAGAACATTATTTTTAGGATACTTTTGTGTTTTAACATTTCCATCAAAGCTTAGTTTACCCAATGCTGTAGTTGTGTTCAGACACGCTGAAACTGCTATTACACAATTTGAATGAACTGGGCTTCTCCAAATATAAGCCTAGTTGTATTGCCTGCAGTTAAGCAAAACCAAGTGCTGAATTCATCATCTAAGTCTGCCAACATAGCTCATCTGAGATTTGATGCTCCCAATTTTTCCAATTTTGGGTGTCTCCTAAGCACAGACTGTTATCTGGGGTTGGAAGGGGAGAAAGGGTGGTGTGTGTGTGTGTGTGTGTGTGTGTGTGTGTGTGTTTGTCTTTTCTAAGTTAAGAACACAAGTCATTTTACATAAGTACAGAAAGCATATTTAAATCTAAGACATTAATGATACTTTTCATTGACCCACTTCATCCTGTAGCCTCTGTCCTGATCACGAGGCATAAGGGATTGGTCGGAAAAGGTTTTCCTTGTCGACCTATCCCCATCTAGACTGCCGCTTTTTGCTGTCAAAGTGCCGTGTCGGCAAAAAGCGGTGGCCATTTTTATTCAAATGAAGCGCGGGATATTTAAATCCCCATTTCATTTGCAATAGCTATGTGCCTAGTCTACATCCCTCTATCGGCAGAACAAACAATTCTATAGCCTGATCTTTAGGGAACTCAGCTAGGATATGGCATACCCATGTGAAGTCTATATTCCAAAGAATAGTCTTCATGTAAAATGGGTCAACTCCAACAGGAGAAATTATGGAAGACTTGCTACAGAATAACCAATCACCTGACCCAAGTCTTGAGCCCGGGACTTGAACTGGGATCTCCTGTGTCTCCAGATTCCCAGATGAGTGCTTTTCACATTATTAGCATTGCAGGGATGAGTATCATGTTTCAGAAACATTTTCAAGAGGTCCACATTTTGCTCACTGAAGAATGGGAAAACTTGAAATTGTGAAAGTTCTCGTGGAATGGGAAAACCATCTTCAGCCCAGCTCTATTCAAGAATCATTGTCTCCTTCTGTGATTACCTCTGAGTGCACCCGATAAGTTCTAGTCAAATCTCTCGCCTCTTCTCTGCATTCCAAATGATCCTCTGTCAGTCAACATGCACAGCATTCTGTCCCGTGCACTACTATAACCACTGTGATTAGAAAAACTATCCTCACCCTTCCAGCTCTGCATCAATAATGGGATGACAGGTGAACAAGCTCAATCCCTAAATCTTTGAAGGACCTTTGTAGGAAGGGAAATATTGACAACTCCCAATATTTTTTGCGTCTGGGGTTGTTATGCAATTTCTTCTCCGGTTTCTTCAGAAACACCATCTAGTCGAGCTTCTTACATCTGGACCTTGCTTTTCCTTCTGTAAAATTGAGAACATTTACAATAAACCCTAAACCCATGAAAAAGCACAATAGGAAATAAAGTTCTTTTCTAGTTACTCTGAAAATTTGTCATATATATCCTGACTTCCTATAAATATAGGTCTAGATCTTCAGCTAATGAAAATCTGTGTTCCTTCTCTAACCTCAGTGCTGTTATGTTAATTTGCACCAGCTAAGGCTCTAGTCCATAATATATAATATACACAACCAACTTGTGTTTCAAAATATGTATTAGCTAACAAAGATACCTCTGTCATTTGGAAGTATGCTTTTCAGTCAATGGATGAGTAAGGATTGCACCACTTAGTCCTAAATCCTTTCTTAGTGAAGCACTTAAGCTTAAAGTTATGATTTCTTCATGTAAACTCCTGATTCATAGTGGCAATCCTTTCAATGTGTGCACTATAGCCAGAATATATAATATTAATGAATATTAAAAATTTAACAGATAACTAAAAGAGGAAAATTATGCCTTTTGTGGAGTACAAGTTCTAAGACAGCCGCATGCCATGTATGGAAAGGGTAACTTAACACTGGACTATAGGATTAAGGTTTTATTAAAGCCATTAAAGCCCCAGCTCTTCTTACTGCAGTGTAAAGGATCAAACACATAGCCTCCTTTCGTCTATGAAAAAAGAAAAAAAAAGGAGTGGAAATGGTGCTTGCATCTGTGGTCTAGAGAGTTGATGGACAGGTAAGAGACATTGGAAGCAAGAAGAAGAGAATATATTAAGTATCAAGAGACTGCAGGGGAGAGCGTGAAGGACAAATACTGAAAACGTTCTTGTGCTCAGACTTTTTGACTGTAACAAAGACAAATGCCTGATATTTAATATAAAAAAAAATCACTTCAAAAATTAGCTTGTGTTGCTTGTTTGTTTGAAAGATACAATAGCACATTTTTGAATTTCCTGTGGTTTTTTTTATTCTGCTATCTGCCTTTTTTTATCCTGAAGTGGGACGCATTGGCAACCATCCCCCTAACAAACAAGTGAAGTCTTACTTCCTAAACAGGAATGACATAGAATAATAAGGAATATATTCTTAGGAATTTGGATGAAAATTTTAAATACTGTAATCATTTAACCAAGTTATAATACACTTTCAAAAATTACAATAGAGTATAATCTTCCAGATGAAGAAAAATATATACTATTTATAATTGTGGATTATTTGACCTTGGTATATGAGCATTTTACTGTATTAATGTTGCACAGTTAATTTCTTAGTATGATCCCAGTTATTCAGCAACACAACTATTTTTAAAAAATCTATGTCTAGTGTATCTGATCCTCTTAAAAGACAACACAATTTAAAGTTTTGCCCGTCTACCTACATTAAACAGGCAGAATGTACAGCATGTATTACCCATTATGCCAAATGCAACAGGAGAGTTTAACTGCCGGACCAGCTCATCCTAGACATGCCACCAGTGTGCATACTAGGGGATTATTTGAGGAATAAAGTACAGTGTCAATCAGATGACAGAACTGGGACATGCGTTATTATCTTACTAAGTAGTACAGGAATATATATATCTTCTTCCCCATTTCTTGCTTTCCTTCACTTAATCACAGTGACTTTAGTAGTTATCAATTCAAACAAGATTAGATACCATGTAATTGGGAACACAGAAGATAACACTGAAGCATGAGGCCAATTTCTGCTCTCAGTTGCACAAACCTAATTCTGGAATAACTTCACTGAAGTCGCTGGTGTCACACCGGTGTAAATCTGGATTGAATGTGGTGAAATCTGGCTCAATGTATTAGTAACAGACTATGTGTAGCAGAGAGTAACAGAAAAATCTGCAGAGGGATAAAATAGTGGTGGAAGGACTAGAAGAAATAATTTACCTTGGCATGGGAGGTACGGAGGAGGGAAAGAGGAAGAGAAAGATATGTTGCTGTTATTGATTATGATGACAGTTAGCAAGTCTCTAGCTTTTTATCAAACGGGGTAATCCTCTATCCTGATGGCATTTAGGGCTCTGAAGGGAGCCCTCTGTCTCAAAAGGAGTTACATTATAAGTGTATTACGTGGGAGGAACATATTGAAAGTCTAGGCCTTCCATGATAACCTGATGGGGCTCTGCCAAGTCTTTTTATTTAATCCTGGCCAGAGATAAAGAAGAAGGCTGTTGTTGTTTTTCTTTTTCAGGAAAGGAATTTAGGTGCTTAGCTTTATATGTATTAAGAACATATTTTCCCCCCTTGAGGTTCAAATAAAGAAGCTGAGAATCTGTTTTTGACCTTGAGCATTTTTGAAACTTGTACAATAATTGAGTTCAAGTAGTTAAAGTCTAGGGTGCAATTTCTTCTAAAATGAAGTCATGCTTTCAAATAGTGTTAAAGAAACCATAAACGGAAACTCATTTTGTTAGGATATGCTGGAGCAGTAGCTGAAAAATAAAAGCAAAACTCAGGAACCACAGATGTACAGAACCCTGGGTTACATTAGGGAATTATTTCAAAATAACAGCCCTTATTGTGAAATAACAAGTGGAGTGGCCACACTATCAAGTATGTTATTTCAAAATAATGGGCTGGTTATTTGGAAATCTGTACTTCTACTTTCTATGAGGAATAATGCTTATTTTGAAATAGTGGTAGTATGGATGTTCAGCTGCTGCTGTTCCGAAATAATTGCCAGCTCCACCGCTCCCCTTCTCCTGTGGAGCTTTTAAAGCAGCAGGCTGCAGGAGAAGGGCTTGTGGCACAAGGACAACAGCCTTGCCAACCCCGTGCCACACCACAAAAGCAAAGGAGCCATAGCTGACCCCAGCACTCCCTTTGAGCCCCCCATGGCTGCTAGCACTCCTGCAGCAACCTTGGCTGCCACTGGCCAGGGACATAAGTAAGCACTGGCATGGACTGATGTAGAGATCCTGGACTGCATTGAGGGCTGGGGCAAGGAGACCAACATCCAGGATCTCTGCGCCAGAAAACGCAATGTTGATTTCTACTGCCAGATGGCTGCCAGCCTGGCCGAGAAGGGTCACTGACAGGCCCTTGACCGGGTCTGTATGGAAATAAAGGAGCTCCATCATGACTACTATAAGGCCAGGGAACAGAATGGATGCTCTGGGGTGGCACTGCACATGTGCCAGTACTACCACCAGCTTGATGCCATCTGGGAGGAGGGCTGGTCACCCCGTTGTTGTTGAGTCCAACCAGGACATGTCTGGCATCAGCCTCCAAGACGGCAGGGCTGTGGAACACGAGGAGGAGGAGGAGAAGGAAGAGTAGCAGGCCAGCCAGGCGAACATGCCTGCCAGCCAGGAGCTGCTCCTCAACCTGGAGCTAGTTCCTGCCCCCTGGATTGTCTCCCAGGCTTGGGATGAACTCAGGGAAGTGACTTCAGATGAGTTCTATAACTTTCCCTGTACAGCGGAGGCAGATGGTGGGATGCGAGGAGCTACGTGCTGGTCGCTCAGCCTTCTCAACCTGGGGGTCACACAACAGCCTGCACACATGGATGCACATGGAGTGCCAGGCCAGAGCACTCAGGTCCATGACGTTCTCACACAGGAACCCCTTGGTCGTTCTCACAAGGTTCCTTATTCCAGTCACCATGGTGGGACACCTTCCCATGACGAGCCACCACTAAGGAGGCTGGGGTCATGGAACCACACAGCAGTGCTGCACATGGCAGAGGCTCGTGTCTGCACTTGACCAGGATCCGCTCCTGGTCAAGTGTGGTGATGCGGAGACCGATCCTCTGCATGGGAATCTCCTGGGGTAGGGGGAAAGGAGGGGACTCCAGTAGCACTCACATACACCTTTGAGCTGCCTGGGATAGAAGTTTTCTCTCTGCAGGATGCTGCCAGTGCTGGATCCAACATGTGCAGGACACAGAAGGAGGCTGAGCTGTCCCATCCTCCTTTCCCGCCTTCAGGCTCCTGGCCTGGCCAGCACCTTCCCATACCTGCTTGTCCCTGGGATGTGAGTGTAGCAATGCTCCCCTGGGACATCTGTGCCCGTGAAAGAAAGTGCCCACACTCTAGGCAACATATGGCCTTGCTTGAAGCACATCGCCATCATCTGAACTGAGATGTTTGGTGTCAGCTCAGAGATTAGCACTAGGCTTCTTACACAGTGTCTCCTGGGATGACTGCCCTTGTAACTTTTCTTCTGAGCTAGGACAGCTATGAGCATGGCATGCTCCCATCCTTGCCATCCTCCTAACTCCATGGGATCCACCAGAAGAAGAGAGCCCATGAAGACCTGCTGTGGGAGCATATGGCCTCCCTCCAGTCCCTTGCCCAGGGGCTTGATGATGAGTGCCAGGAGTGGAAGCCTGCCTGGGAGCAGCAGTTGAGCCAGCATGAGGCCATGTGCTCCTACCTCACCTTGGTGATGAAGTGCATGGCCTCCTGTGTGGAGCGGGTCACCAGCCACCTCCTTGCCTCGGCCCCAGCCCTCCCCTAGCCCTCCCCAAGGATCACCAGGGACCTGAACATGGGGCGGTGGGACTTTGAGAGCAGCTGAAGTCTCCAGAGCTGATCAAGGCAGATGCCAGTCCCAGCTCCATCCCTGAGCTCCCCTCCCCTCTCCTTCCCTCTCTCCTATTCCAGGTTCTTTCCCGAGACCCTCCCCTGCTTTATAATCCCAAAATAAAGCGATGTTTTTGTTTTTTAAAAAGGCATTTTTATTTGGTCTGCAGGGGAGAGGGTGAGGGAGGATGGGGGAGGAAAGGCACACAGGGGGAATGAAAAGGCCCCTTATGGAGAGGCTCAGGGCAGAGTCTCACAGCTGGCCTTGGCTGAAACTCTCCCTCAAGGCCTCCCGGGTGGGTACTGCCCCTTGATGTGCTCTCCATATGGCAATGGTGTCCGTCTGCTCATTAGCCCTGGACAGCTGTTCAGGCTTCCACCCCACCCCCACCAGTGTTTCCTCTAAGATTTCCCATCTATGAGTGAAGTAGTTTTGTCTTGTGCACCAATAATGAGGTCATGTGTGCTTGTTTGGGTAGTGTTGCTGCTCCCCCAGAGATTCTCCCATGCTGGTTGGGGGCAAGCCCTTCCCATCCCCCAATCCTGCAACTATAGGAGCGTTGTTTTCCTGCCACCTTTCCCACCTGTACTGAGCACAGGATGGGAGCCAGAATGCTCATGCCAGTTATTGCCACATGGGTACAGCACCTCTGGGCCTCAGTTTCTCCTCACTAGCACAATCTGGACCCATGTGCTAGTGCTTAGCCCTGAAGAGGCATAGGTCCCAGGGGTTTATTTAGGATTAGGAGGCAGGGGCAGGAATATTTTGGATGAATGGCAGGGAAACACCCCTGACCCTGGAATGGTCTCTTGTGGGTAGAAGCCCCTTGCCCCGTGGGACATTTAAACCAGACACAAAGGAAAAAACACAAGAGGGAAAAATCATGCTCTGACTCAGGGGATGTAGCTGGAGCCCAGAGGGGATGCTCCAGCTAGTGGCGAGTGCTTAGAAACACTAGGCAAGTGCCAGCAGTAAGCCAAGGGGACTGTTCCCTGCCCCCCAGCCCAGCAAGGGGCTAAACAGAGGGTGGAGGTTTATTGGGATGGGGGCTGCCAGTGTGGCCTTTTAACTCTGGGCTTAGTCCCTGCCAAGGACCTGCTGGTGGGGGACTCCAAGACCTCCACAATCCACAGTTGGACTTGTGTGGGATATCAGCCTGTCAGACCAGTCGTGTCTCCTCTACGCGGTGCACCCCCGCCATGCGGCTCCAGCTCTGGCCCTGGCCGACCGTAGCAGCTGCTGATGCTTCCAACCTTGTGGATCCTCCAGCTCTGGCCCCTGCCAGCCAGCCAGAGCAACCGATGTTGCCTTCTGACACATGGCCCCTCCAGCCTCAGCAGCTGGAGGAGCAGCTGCTGCTAACATATGTGCCTGCCCCCGACCCTGGAGCAGCTGGGCAGTTATTACATGTCTGTGGTTGTAGCCCTGGGGAGTTGGGACAGCAAAGAGCTGCCCAGCTGAGCCTCCACTCACCCACCACCACTAGCAGCATCAGCTCACCTGCTTCCACCAGCACACTGCTGCGCAGCTCTGCAAAGGAGGTATGTGGGCAGAGAATTTTTTGTGTGTGGCCACACAGGCACACAGGTTACTGGGAACTATGGCCCCCACTCTGGGAAGAAAGTCTTCCCTTTGCTGTGTTCTCCACAACCTATGCAAACCAGGCTGCCACTACAAAGGAGATGTTGGACTCGCTGAGGTCCAGGTGAGTGAATATACCCTTGAACCTCCCCTTCAGGTGGCCAGACACACACTCCATGACCATGCAGCACCTGCTCAGCCTGGAATTGAAATTTTCCTTGGTGGGGTCAAGGCTACTTGTGTAGGATTTCATAAGCCAGGGAAGCAAAAGGTAGGCTGTGTCATCCAAGATGCACATGGGCATGTCCAAGACACCCTACCCTGATGGTGCGGTCAGGGAAAAAAAGTGCCAGCATGCATCTTCTGGAATAGGCAGAAGTTCTGGAAGATGCAAGCATTTTGTGCCTTCCCCAACTACTCAACACTGATGTCCATGAACCGGATCTTGTGGTCCAAGTGGGCCTGTAGCACCATTGAGAAGTGGCCCTTCCTTCTTATATCGTCTGAGTCACAGTGGTTGCAGGCCAGTATGGGGATGTGAGTGCTGTCTATGCCCTCCTCCCCTTGCCCCCACAGTTGGGGAAGCTCATGGCCGCAAATCCATCCACGATGGTGTCCACATTACCCAGAGTGATGACTCTCCATAGCAGTACATTGTTGATGGCCTTGGCTACTTCCAGGAGCACAGCCCTAACTGGATTTTCCCATGCCAAACTGGTTCCCGATGAAGCAGTGGCTGTCTGGGGCTACGTCTAGACTACAAGCTTCTTTCAGAAGAAGCTTTTCCGAAAGAGAGCTTCTGAAAAATACTTCTTCTGAAAGAGAGCATCTACACAGCAAAAGCGCATTAAAAAAAAGCAATCTGCTTTTTTGAAAGATAGCATCCACACTGAATGGATGCAATTTCGCATTTAAGCTGTGATTACTATGGACAGAGTGGCCACCAGGGCGCCTGTGCTTTTTCCTCTTTCCTCTTCTTCCCCGTCCACACACGCCTTTTTCTGAAAGCACTTTTTCGAAAAAAGACTTCTTCCTCATAGAAAGAGGTTTACCAATGTCAGAAAAATCCCTCTGTTCTTTCAATTTTTTTTTGAAAGAACACTATTGCAGTGTGGATGTAAGCAAAGTTTGTTCAGCTAACTTCCAGAATGTGATGGCAACACACTTCTCAGTGGGATAGTGGGTTGCGTGCAGGTGTCCTGTCACCAGAGGACAGGGGCGAGCCATTTGCAGAGTTCCAGGAAGATGGCCTTCTGCATGCGGAAGTTCTGGAGCCACTGCTGGTCATTCCATAACTGAGGATGATGCAGTTCCACCAGTTGGAACTGGCCTCCCTCCGCCAGAAGTGGCATTTAATGGTGTCCAGGTGGTTTAGGGGCATTTGCAGTAGCAGGAGCGCCAGGACCTGAGCGAAGGGGTCCTCTGGTTCAGGCTGGTCGACATCCTGCTGGAGCAGCATGAGGGTAGTTTGGATGAATTGTGTCCTGAGGTGCAGCACATGTCCCGTGAGGTTAGCACTTTTGCAGCAGCTCTAGCTCCATGATATCAGTGCTGTGGCATCTGCAAGGGCAACCAGAGCACACTGCATCTGTTTGGTGTCCCCCAATGAAGGATACAGTGTAGCAGTGGCATATGAGACGTTGCCATAGAAAGGAGCCCCTTTAAGCACTTGTTTCAGCTAGCCTCAGCAAGTAGCTACTGGTAGTGTCTGCCCTTCTGGCGCCCTCCCTGGAGTGCTTCCAGGGCTCTAAATCCAAAGCAGGTTCCGATAAGTGTGGACACATTATTTCAAAATAATTCTGAGCTATTTTGATGCTCCCCCATAGTGTGGACAGCTATTTTGATTTTGTTATTTTGGGAGTTATTATTTCGATTTTACTCATTTCATAATTATTTTCCAGTGTAGACATGCCCCAAAGGAAACTAAGTCTTGGGTTTATTTTTGTTAAAAGTGTTATTATGTCAAGATGCAGTAGATGGTGCTGATGTGCTGGAAGGCATAAATTCATACTGTAGGGCCGTATTCTGATGGAGATAGTTTATGAAAGGTGAGTGTTAAAAAACACAGTTTTGTTTGAGAGACTCTAAATTGCATTTATGATTCACACATCATTATTAATTCATTAGATATTAGGTATTTATGAGGATATCATATTATAGGTGCTTCCATAAGAGATCCATTTAGGTGGAGATCAGGATATTGGTGTAAAGATATATGTATATATAAACATAAATGGAACTGGGAAAGAATTCTTTTAACCATGGAGCAATCTGGGTTTAGCTTTCACAAGGAAGTTGCATAGCATGTTAATTAAAGCATTAACTCTATTGGTGCTGTGTGTGTGTGTGTATTACCATTCTGCAGCATGTTTATCATTCTGATAAACCTGATTTCTCCCATATTGCAGTGCCATAAAAATGCTGAAAACATACTGCTGAACTAGCCAGTCTGTAACAGCAATACTGTATGTCTGCGAGAGTCCCATCAAATTAATTGCATCCCCTCAATTCCACAAAGACTACTGGGGGAGGGGAGGAAATTCCTCATCTGCACGCATTAAAACTTGAGGCAACTTGTCTGGAGATTTATACGTACAACTCAGTGAGATTGTATCCAGCCCAAACACAGATATTGTGTTATGAAAATTAGAAACAGACAAATAGTAATAACAGAGCCATTAATAATTCATATTGTGGCATCTACTAATGCACACATGGAATACCATTATGTCATGACAGATCTCCAACTGCTAACTTCTAAGGGGGGAGAACATGACCTCAGAAATAGATACTTCCTAAGTAAAAAAGAATAAATCAACAGGACACAGGAGATATTTATTTCCAGCATGGTTTGTTCTCAGAGAGGGTGTAATGTATGTAAAAGATGGGAAAATCTGATAAATTTGGGAATTTTAAAGAACCCTCCAAACACTTATTCCTAGAGCCACAAAAACTAAGCATACATTGGGACTAAAATATTTCCCATGTATATAACATTTAAAATGTAAATTTAAAAATCAATTACGGGCTGACCATCTCTAGTGTGGCAACTTTTGGGTTGGGCAATAACCATGATCTGGCATGAGTTTAGTTATTCAGATGCCCATTTATAATGGGCATGGCCAAATTTCCCATGGTTCCATAAACTTTTTTTACTGCCACCAGTCCTGGCTCTCCGTGTTCTGTGCTATTTAGCTCTAATTTTACTCAAATGTCTTCTAAGAGCCCAGTAAGCAGTGGAAGTCTGGTAATGCTGCAAGACAACATTGACCTCCTGTGGTCTGGCAAATTCTTGTATGCAGGTCCCAACGGTGCTGGACTTGAGAGATTTAACCTGTACAATATGTGCATGACATACCACAAAATGGAAATGAGAGAAGTTCCACTATATTATTAACATATTATATTCCCATTATAGCTGTATTGTCTAAATTCACACTTATCCCATGGCCCCTGATTTTTTAAAATGTCTGTGCACAGTCTGGGATGGGAGGGAGCAGATGAGTCCGTGCAGGTGTTTCATAAGAAAGCTTATTTATAATATATTTATATGTAATAGCTCAGTACTGCCAGCAAATGTAGGATCTATTCTATCCTTCTTTATGTTCTCTTACCTAGGATCCTGAATCTTCCTATATGAAGTAAATTTTTCTGTTCCCCATCTTTCCTGTTCATCCTACTAGGCATTCATTTCCACTTCTTACCATCTACCTATTCCTCCCACACAAGTAGCTTCATTACAGTGTTCTAGGGTCTGTTTGACCTATTGGTTATCTTGCTACTGGAGAGGCAGCAAAAAGAATTGCTTTAACTCAACAGAACAGACTCTAGCAGCACCTTGTTCAGACCATTTGTGTGGCAGGAGGAACCACTTAAAAATGGATCCTTTGAACTCCTCTCCCCTCTGCTTGCCCCTACCACACTTCATTCTGGTGTTCATGAAGCCACCACAACACCAACTTCAGCAACCACTTTCAATCCTATCAGCTCACAGCTGAGCCACATGCATTCTGTTACTAGGGATCTTCCACAGTAATGTAAGAGCACATGGGACTTAAGCAAGATTTAAGTGGTACACAGGGACTGCTGTGCATTTCAAGGGTTTTGTTGAAAGTGTCAAACATTTTTTATCATGCATAGTTTTTACTCTATTTTATTTTTATACAGCAATTTTTAAATAGCTTTGATTAGGATTCAGGATACCTGCTGTGCCCCTCCTAGTTGATCTGGGGCTAGTCACTAGACCTCTTCTGCCTCAGTTTTCACTCTCTGTAACATAGAGATAATGGTATTCACAATCTTCTATGCATGCTTTGAGATATGTGGATGAGAAACATGGGATGCAGCTCTGACAACAATGAAACACAATACACAACTTTACAAGAGTAGGACCCACATGCCTACAGTTAAGCATATGCATGCTTGCAGACGTAGAGTCTAGTGGCTCAATAATATTAGTTTAGGAAAATGCTACCTAGTTATATTTCATCTACACTTTGCTTCTGACAATATAGTAAGACTGACTTGGTGTGTAGGTGCCCTTTATATTTTCAATTACTTTTGTTTTCACTCCAGTGAACACAGGTAAATCAAACAGCTCCTGCATTTGTTTTTACATATGAAAGGAGAGTTAAAGGCTGTGCACTAGGGATATTTTTCTTCTTTAGAAAGAGTGGCAAAGCCATTTCTGGGGGGATGAAACTCTTAAAGAGAGGTTGCCAAATAAACCTAAAACAAAGGCAGCCAAGAAAGCCTAAAGCAGATTTTTTTCTCTGACCACGTTTGGAAGTTTTTTTTATTGTTTTTAGGGGCAGATTATTATGCTTGTGCACATATTAAGTGGCTAATTTAATTCAAATGTATTTAGATTTCTTTTTCCACTCTCTGTATTCAGTTAGATGTTTTATATTTAAATTAATTAAATACAGTACCAGACGCTGAGTCTGTCTGTGATGTTGTGTCTTTGTCAGCAGTTTACTTATGGTTTTCCCATTTAATTAAATGGGAAACAGTGAGTGGTTTAAGCACCACTATGCAGCATATGTAGGACAAACAGCACCTGCCACTGTGTATAAAATCTCCTTATTGATCATAATGAATATACATTTACGTATAGCATGCGTGTGTATGTATTGTTGAGAGTCCTTTCCTTACCATTGTGCTGTGTAATTCTTGTTACTTTTGGACACTCTGATTCCTTATCTTGAGTTTTCTTCAGTTTATTTACTGAATTTTTAGTCTGCTTGTTCTGGTTTAAGAATCTACTGAGCAAGCAGATTGAAAATTCAGTAAACAAGCTGAAGAAAACTTGAGATAAGGAGCTGAAATACCCAGAAACAAGAGCTGTAGAGCCCAGAAGGCAGAATTAAACTCTAAACATCATGGATTTTGCACAGTGCACAAAACACTTCTCCCTGTACTGTAAATAAATTCTACCACACAACTATTACCTTTTTTAGCCTTCATATAAATAAAATGCTGTGTAAAATATAGGAAACAACGTGAAGTCGTGTTTACTCACTGGACGTCATCTATATCATTAACTGAATATTTATTAATCTTTTCATGTCAAATCCTTTGCTATTATATGTAATCTACATTGTTGCTCCATTCCCACTGCATTTTAGGATTTGCAGCTGGATCCATTTTTGTCCTGAAAAATAAATGGTGATGGCATAATGTTATATTGCTACCTTGCGACACACTGTATTTTTACAAACTGAGGTTTTTGTTGTTGTTGTTGTTTTTTTTTTGTTTTGTTTTTTTTTTTGCCCTTGAACACAATAAAAGAGCTCAAAATATTTATTTTTCACTGAAAAAATGGACATGGTGTCAATCCTAACATCCCTTCCTCAAGCAAAGGCTTTGAAACTACAACTATAAATGTAGGCTCCTTGTGTTCTAAATAAACATGCAAACTACAATAGTGAAATAGCTTCTTCTCTATTCACTAATACATTTTGCTAAGTGGGCAAAATCTCAGCTTCCTTAATCCTGGACCAACTAGGGGTCAAAACTAGGGAATGCTGTGCCAGATGGAGATGAGATGAAACACTGTTCTCATATCCCACCACTTCCCATCTCTCTATTATCCCTCGCTGTTCCTCTCTGCCCTGCCCAGAATGCTTGTGATTTGCCTTCTTCTCAGTAGCTTCTGCCACCTTCCACAGCCTTTCAATATCTCCCCATTAACTGTTTCTCTTTTTGGAATTCAGCTGAAAACATCTCTTCACTGTACTGCCAGTACTGTTTATTGTCTCTTTCTGCTCTCGTATATTATGTAGCTCAGTAACTCTATTGTGTGAAACTGAATATTCTCACTTGCGAGAAGGATTGAAGATCCTGGGAGTTTTGCCAGATTTTCATTCAAATCTGTACTAAAAGGTGAAATTAACTTCACCCACATAAAAGACAACTAATAAAGGGTGATAGCACTTGGGAACTGAGGTACATCCTTTGTCCATCCTGTGGGTGCTATTCCAGCCTGTAGACATGAGAATTGTCTAGCGCTCCTCCAGATCACCTACATGGAAGGTCACTGGATCTGCTTTAATATAAACATTACATTCACTCCCTTGATCTGCGCTGGCTGTTCTATTGGTGCCCTTTATGTTTATTCTTTATAGAATAGGCTATCCTTTCCTACTGTCCTTACTCAGGATCCTCTCATGCATCCCCAGCCAGGCAGCATAAAGGAAGGGATTAAATAGTGAGAGGGCCTTGTCTTTATGTAAATTTCACCTAACATGAATAATCTATCACATTTAACTCAGATTAGGACAAAACATTTCTGGGAGCAGGCATCACTCTTTCAAATATCATGTAAGGGATAAGCACTTCAAAACACATGAAAAATGCCCTGGATGACACACAGGCAATTTCAAAGGAGAGAGAGGAAAAGTAGTGTTGATAGTTTACAAGCATATTCTTCATATTGTTACTTGGTTACTATCATAATATTTACTTAAATTGCTTTTGTCCAGTTTGTCCATGTATTAAGTTATTAGTACATTTTTAGATTGCTATTAAGAGTATCAACTCTGTTCTTTCTTGGAATAAAAGCTTTGTTTAATAAAAATTATGACAGACCACAGTTTGAGCATTCATAAGTGCAGACATGTATATTTGGGGCTGTAAAAGCTACATAAATGGCACAATCATGCATAAAAAATGAGACTTGTTTCTCCATTACTCATTATGAAGCAATACTGTCTAATGGGAATAAACTGGGTTAGTAAACTGCTTCTCCAGCAATTTACATTCACATCTGAATCCAGCTGCAACAATAAGATAAATTATACACAAACACTTTCAAATAGCAAAATTACAGGCAAATTAGATTTTTCTCCTTTAAGATTGTACAACGTTTGTAAAATGTCTTCTCTAGTTCAATTTATTCTCTTTATTGTTATTCCTTTTGGTTCAAGATATTTCAAAAATAAATTGCTTGTTAGCAATGGTTAGAAAGAAAGCACATCTCCCCTATGAAAATTGGTTGGTATTTTAGCCATATTGTTTCTGTGTCATTTTAAAACTCACATATTCAGTTTGGGACAAACAAAACAAAGCAGCCACCATAACTTTCAAGGCAAAATATGATTTTTTTGTGGCTTCAGTTTTGGTAAATCAGAAAAATTCCTACTTTCATATGTGTTAAATGAATTATAAGTGGGAGGGGAGTATACAATCATACTGCTTGTAATATCTCATATGAAAGTGTTCTCAAGATGATTTATTTTAAGAAACTTTCCCACCCAGAGAGGCAAGAGTTGGGAACTGCATCAAAAGGGGAATTCCTGCCATTGACCTAGCACTGCTACACAGGGGATTGGGTTGGAATAACTTCACTGCTCAAAGTTGTGTATTTTTCATACCCTTGAGTGATGAACTTATACTGATGTAAGTTTCTAGTGTAGACCTTGCCTTAGTCTCATTAGTCTCACTGGACTTCTTAAATATGGAGCTACTGCACACATAATATATCCACAGCAAACACAAACATAGCAAATTGGCAAAACTTTATAAGCTTTCACAAGATATGTGCGCACAAAAACAGCCTAAGAAAGTATAAATGGCCAAAATTATGAAGTCTGTTAGAAACCAGCTGCCCAGGGTGATCTGGGAAAGCATATGTCTTCCTGAGGGGTAGCATACATTCAGGCAACATGCAGAGCTCATATTCAAAAGCCCTTTGAATTCCTCGATGAGGAGAAAAATGCTGTTAGCTGCCAAGCTGAGCTGGAGAAAGGCAGAGACTTTTACAATAGTTGGATAGATATCTTGGCTGCAGAGGAAAAAAGATCTGAGGCCATATTACAATAGTGTGATGAATATGGCATCTCAAAGCTAACCCATGCATTGACAATGTGAGTTAAAGCCTCAAATGGTGTAATCTGATGTAGATCCATTCATTTCAAAGGCACTGTATGATTTTCATCAGATGAGAATCTGGCCATTTAAAATTTATAGCAGAGCATGAGAGCCAGGTCAGTCCACAAAGCAGTTGGATAGATAGTTGAAATTAATGTATAAATACACAGAGTAACCTTTGGGGTCTATTTCTAGCACACAGTTGTATGATATGATAGTTCGCCAGACAGGGTAGTACAGTAACCAACTTCTTTTGGGGGAAAGGACCAGCTTTTGATCTTACACAGAGCTCTTCCTCAGGACTGGGAAACTATCTGAAAGTGTCACAGATAAATACAAGATGGAACAGATTGTTTAGTATAAGTAGTTAACACATATTTCAAGGGACTATTCAAGGTGAAGTGGCCCATTAACAAGCAGCAGGAGGAAGTGGGGGGAAGCAGCAGGGCAGTGCTAGTGGATTGTAGAATTCTGTAACAAACCAGTAAACGAATGCCTCTATAAAACATTAACAAGCCCCCATCCACTATATTTTTTTACCAACAACCACACTTCTTACATTGATTATATAGGTCATGTGGGATAAATTTACCAATATCTGTTAAAAAAATGTTAAATCAGGGAAATGAGCTTAACACAAATAAAACAATAGACCTTTCTGGATCAATGAAACGGGATAGATGCCAGTAAAATCTTGGTTGAAAGGGAAGTATTTATGGAGAGGAAAAGCTCACAACTTTTAATCTACCACAACATGAGATCTGAAGTCGTGGATTTGGTCCAATTTCAGGGCATCAGTGACTAATGTAGCAGCACTGGTACAAATCTTTATTGTAGACAAGGTAAACTGTGCTAAACCATAATTTATGCTGGTGCAGTTTATTTTGTTTTCAAGTATGGATGAGCTCCATGAGCGAAAATAGTGGTTTTGCTTGTCTACATTAGTAGGTTTGCATAGCTGAAGATTGGTGGATGTCCAGTGACTGCTGAACTACAGGCTAATCCCCAGAAGACAAAGCCTTATTTAGATTACCTTGGATTTACAACCCTTTGTCTGAATCTGACTTATAGAATCTGAGCTGGTGTTTTAACATGTCAACAATCTGGAAAAGAGGAACAGCTGGGTATAGCAGAAAAAGTAATTAAGAGGAGATAAGGAAAAGTTGTAAATTAAAGCTTTTATTTAAGAGTATGTCTTATGGGTCACAGAGATGGCAGAAATGGAAATTCAGAAAATGAACAGAAGGGACTCTACTGTATGAAGTTGCTGGTGTCCAATATTACAGAACTTAAGGAGAGAACTCCCCTTTGTTCTTTTAATGGCAACTGTCATTTTTATGAGAAGACTCAGCTCAGGGACTGCCCAGCGCTCTGAATTGTAAACCCAAAATTATAGTGTCTTGCATTGTATAAATATCTACCTAGCATAGTGTCACAGAGTCTAAGGGTATGTCTACACTTGCCCCCTAGTTTGAACTAGGGAGGCAAATGAAGCACACCAAAGTTGCTAATGAAGCACGGGATTTAAATATCCTGCGCTTGATTAGCATATTCGCGTCCGGTTGCCATTTTAAAATGCCGGTAGCCCGAATTAACTTGCCGCGTGTAGATGTGGTAGTCCTCTCCAAAACCCTTCCCTCGAATTAACTGTTACTCCTTGTGCAATCCTGTCCTTCATTAGCAACTTCAGTATGCTTCATTTGCCTCCCTAGTTCGAACTAGGGGGCAAGTGTAGACATACCCTAAGACAAGAAGGAATAAGTCTGATAAACTAGCCTGATCTATCTAACAGAGCCATAAAGCTTATATAAACCAATATAATTCCTGTTTGAATTCAGCCATATCTTGCGGAAAAGCATTTCATCTTGATAAAAAAAAAATGTTGCCAGAGATGGAAAATTCACCACAACCCACAGTAAATTGTTTGAATGGTTAATTGTCCTCAGTGAATTTGTCTAGCTTCCACTTGACACTGGATCTTGTTACACTTTTGTCTGATAGATTGAAAAGCCCACTGTCAAATATTTGTTCCCCAGGTATGTACCTTTATAGACTATTATCAAATTACCCTCCAACGTTCTAGTTGCTAAGCTAAGTAGCTTGATCTCCTTGACTCTATTACTATAAGGCATGCTTTCCAATCCTTTAATCCTTAAGGGTCTCCAAACAATTTATACAAATTAACTCCAAGATCTGCTTTGATTTTTTTAAACTAAAGACCCATAGTACAGCTGTTGTATGTTTTTAATTATGTCCTGAAACTTGTGAAATAGGGAGTCTACTGAAAGGAACAGCTTGAGGCCCTTCAAATATGACAATATTGTAACTAATACGACAAGAACTCTCCAGGATCAAAAAGAATCAGCCCAGGAACTTGACATCTGAGATATGATGGAGAGGTAATGTGGCAAGTGAATTGTTCCAGGAGTATTCAGGGCTTTACAGACCACCTGGAATTGCTATGGACATGTTTCAAATTACTGCAGTATAATAGTATAAATTACCATTATTAGAGTCAAGTTCACAAGACTTGGGTAATACAAAGGTGCTCAGCGCCTGATCCAAAGCCCACTGAAGTCAACCAGTGTCTTTATATTGACTTTAGTAAGTTTGGATCAGGCTTTTTGAAAAGTTGGCTGAGGAGCTTGCTCGACAATTAATGTTGATTTTTATTATGTCTTGGAAAACTTGGGAAGTTCCAGAAGATTGGAAGAAAGACAAGTTTGTGGCAGCATATGAAAAAGGTAAAGGGATGATGCAAGTGGTCATAGATCTGTCAGTGTGTCATTGTTCCCAGTCGAAATAATGGAACAGCTTATATGGGACTCAACTCATAAAGAATTAAAGAACAGTAATAGAACAAATGCCAATCAATGTGGGTTTATGGAAAAGAAGGTCTATATTTTTATGAGATTACAAATTTGGTTCATAAAAATTAATGTAATACAAGTAGACCTTTCTAAGGCAGTTGTCTTGGTACCACACAATATTTTGATTAAAATTAACACAGAACACATTAAATGGATTTTAAAATGGCTAATTGTTAGATCTCAAAATGTAACTATAAACAGGAACTCATCATCAAGAGAGTGGGATCTCTCAGGGTACGTCTACACAGCAACATTATTTAGAAATAACTAGCATTATTTTGCAATAACTTAGTCCGCATCTACACAGCAGGCAGCTATTTCAAAATAATGTTAAAGCTGGAGGACTTCTTACTCTGACTCCTGTAACCCTCATTGTACGAGGAGTAAGGGAAGTCAGAAGAAGAGTGCTCTATTTCAAAATAAGTGCTGTGTAGATGCTCCCAATTTCAAAATAAGATATGCAATTGACCTAGCTCAGTTTGTGTAGCTTATTTCGAGGTAAGTCCTGCAGCGTAGACAGACCTTTAAAGATCAGTCCTTGGTACTGTGCTTTTTAATATTTTTATCAATGATCTGGAAGAAAACAGAAAACACTGGTCTACAATTTTTTAGAAGTCGTCTGCTTCAGAGATAAAATGTGCTATTTATTATGTATTCAAATATGACAATTAAAACAACTGATTGGCTACTGTTTCCAAGATATTTAAGTTTTTACATTTTACGTCTATGTATATTGTGTAGATAGTAGAGTTTTAATCATAAATTGTAAACCGAGGTCTTTTCATGTGTTTATGGTTGCTTTACATGATAATATTTCACCTGTCCTGTTTATGTAACACTTTAAAAATCAGCAAAAGGGTTATATAAATAAAATTTATTATGAAACAAAAGGCAAAAAACTATTATGTACATAGTTTAGTCCTATTCAGTGTCTACTCGGCGCTTCTTGGCTTGTCTCTTGTATTCATTAAATGGAGCATCTCTTGTCACTGTCCAGCAATAGTCTGCAAGCATTGATGGGCTCCATTTGCCCTGATAGCGTTTCTCCATTGTTGCAATGTCCTGGTGAAATCGCTCGCCGTGCTCGTCGCTCACTGCTCTGCAGTTCGGTGGAAAAAAAATCTAGATGAGAGTGCAAAAAATGTATCTTTAGTGACATGTTGCAACCAAGGCTTTTGTATGCCTTGAGGAGGTTTTCCACCAACAACCTGTAGTTGTCTGCCTTGTTGTTTCCGAGAAAATTTATTGCCACTAACTGGAAGGCTTTCCATGCCGTCTTTTCCTTGCCACGCAGTGCATGGTCAAATGCATCGTCTCGAAGAAGTTCACGAATCTGAGCACCGACAAAGACACCTTCCTTTATCTTAGCTTCACTTAACCTTGGAAATTTTCCATGGAGGTTATTGAAAGCTGCTTGTGTTTTGTCCATGGCCTTGACAAAGTTCTTCATCAGACTCAGCTTGATGTGTAAGGGTGGTAACAAAATCTTCCTTGATTCAACAAGTGGTGGATGCTGAACACTTTTCCTCCCAGGCTCCAATGACTGTCGGAGTGGCCAATCTATCTTGATGTAGTGGGAATCTCTTGCACGACTACCCCATTCGCAGAGAAAACAGCAGTACTTTGTGTATCCAGTCTGCAGACCAAGCAAGAGAGCAACAACCTTCAAATAGCCACAAAGCTGCCACTGATGTTGGTCATAGTTTATGCACCTCAAAAGTTGTTTCATGTTGTCATAGTTTCCTTCATATAGACTGCATGACCAACTGGAATTGATTGCAAAACATTGCCATTATGCAGCAAAACAGCTTTAAGACTCGTCTTCGATGAATCAATGAACAGTCTCCACTCATCTGGATCGTGAACGATGTTGAGGGCTGCCATCACACCATCGATGTTGTTGCAGGCTACAAGATCACCTTCCATGAAGAAGAATGGGACAAGATCCTTTTGACGGTCACGGAACATGGAAACCCTAACCTCACCTGCCAGGAGATTCCACTGCTGTAGTCTGGAGCCCAACAGCTCTGCCTTATTCTTGGGTAGTTCCAAATCCCTGACAAGGTCATTCAGTTCACCTTGTGTTATGATGTGTGGTTCAGAGGAGGAGGATGGGAGAAAATGTGGGTCCTGTGACATTGATGGTTCAGGACCAGAAGTTTCATCCTCTTCCTCTTCCTCGTCTGACTCAAGTGAGAATGATTCTGGTGCATCAGGAACCGGCAGTCCTTCTCCGTGGGATACTGAGCGTATAGCTGATGGAATGTTTGGATAACGCACAGTCCACTTTTTCTTCTTTGACACACCTTTCCCAACTGGAGGCACCATGCAGAAGTAACAATTGCTGGTATGATCTGTTGGCTCTCTCCAAATCATTGGCACTGCAAAAGGCATAGATTTCCTTTTCCTGTTCAACCACTGGCGAAGATTTGTTGCACAAGTGTTGAAGCATATGTGTGGGGCCCACCTCTTGTCCTGATCTCCAATTTTGCAGCCAAAATAAAGGTGATAGGCTTTCTCAACCATAGTGGTTATACTGCGCTTTTGTGATGCAAAAGTCACTTCACCACAAACATAGCAGAAGTTATCTGCATTGTTCACACAAGTACGAGGCATCTCTGCTCACTTTGGCTAAACAGAAGTGTGTCCCTTTGCAAAATCAAACAGTGACAAATAAGAGACACGACACTGTATGATTTCTAGAGCTGATATAGGGCAATTTGTTCAGCAGAGTGTTGTAAGCTCCGTTATGATTGCATCATCCATGACTTCTAGGAATAACATGATGCAATTCATATCATGTATGACGCAATACCAGCTTCAGATTGCATCATTCATTGTTTTGCCTAAAAAGCAGGTACTGTCCAAACCCAGTCATAGATTTATTCATAGATCCAGTCAAAGATGTATTTTAGTCATTTCTGGTTTAAATTGAGATCCCTTCCCTTTATAACTCACTTATCCTCTGCCATTCCCAAGTCAGGGGTCGTATATACTGACCCAATAGCATATCTTGAAAACTAGAGCCAATCAACAATTTTAAGCATCATTTTCGTTCTCAGTGACCCAGAATTAGTAAAGTTTGACTACATTTATTTCAGAAGCATTTTGGCTGTAGAGCAGTGAAATCACCTCTCAAGTTTATAGATGAGAAAAAATTGGGGGAGTGGTAAATAATGGAGATGGGTCATTGATCTAGAGATGCTGTAGCCAAAAGGGCTAATGAGATCCTTGGATACATAAAGAAGAGGAATTATTTTAACTCTGAATTTAGCACAGGTGTGACCACTGCTGCAATACTGTGTCCAATTCTGAGGTCCACAATTCAGGAAGAATATTGATAAATAGAAGAGGATTGTGAGAAAAGCCATGAGAACGATTAAAAGGAAAAAAGTCCTGTCTAATACTAGACTCAAGGTACTAAAACTACTAATCTTAAGAAAAGTACAATTAAGGAGTAACTTGATTGCAGTTTGAGTACTTACATGAGGAACACATATTTAATAATGGGCTGTTTAATTTGGCAGAAAAAGATACAATATGAACCAATGGTTGGAAGCAGAATCTAATCACAGTCAGACTGGAAAAAATATGTAAATTTTTAACAGGGACGATAATTAACCATTGAAACAAATTACAAAAGTGTCACGGTAGTTTCTCATCATTGACAATTCTTAAATCAAGATTGATGTTTTTTAAAAGATATTCCCTAGGAATTATTTTTAAGACATTCTATGGCCTGTGTTATATGCAAGGTCAGATTAGATGCTGGCGATGGTCCCTGGAATCTGTGATGAAGATTCTGTTAGCACAGAGAAACAGCTTTTGGTATTAGATCTATTCTGATAAAGATATGCAAGCTACCATCTATTTATGAAAGAAATGAGAAATGTTAAGAGAAAATATACCAAAATAGAAGAAACTAGACAAAACAATGTCTTTTGTCAATTATATTTTAATATATATTAACAGATTTATATATATCAATAAGTTAAAGATTCAAATGACATACTGTTGTTCTCAAAGACATGATTCTGAAAGATTCAGAGCTACCATGTTTGTCTAAAATTTAAAAAATCTATGATTTGAACAAATTGTCATTTTATCTTCCAAAGAGCACATTATCTCTGCAGTGTGAAATACCCATATGAACTGCACTGTCAGATTTTATTACTATTGTGACAGATACTGTAGCGTATACATTTTAAACTAATGAAAAAATGTCATCTATCTTTTGGAGCTAAGTGTTCAAAGTGCATCAACTATTCCAGTTTGATAGATCATTCCTCAGAACATTTGAGAGGGATTGCATATTAAAAATACAGCATATGTGAAAAACCTTAACATGTCCATCCACTGCCATATTTTCTAAACTATTCCTGGAACACTTTTGAAAGGGGAACTTCCAAAAAAAATTCCCTCTAGAAAGGCATTGACCAAGAACTAAGAACTCATACAGTTCCTCAAGGAAGACCTGTATAAGGCAGACCTCTCTATGGCTCACAGAAGTGAATCTAGCCAAGCCACAGTCCTGCAGGACACCTGTACTATGCCCCTTATGGGTGCACTCTGCCCAGTGATTCTTTGAAATGACACAAAACAGCCTTTTTAAAAACAAAGTGGGTTAATCAGTCATATGGAACACAGTATTGGGTAGTCCTTTGGTTAGCATAGAGAAGTAAAGATTAAAACTTGGTCCATAAAGGCCAAGCCAGTGAATTCAGCTAGTCAAACTATTATGGAATCCATTCGGTCTCTCCCTCTCAGTCCCTGAGGAGAGCTGCTGAATATCTCCAAATGTCAGTTCTTATCCTCTAACTGCTGAGCCACCCTGCGTTCACGTTTCACTTGCCAGACAGTCCCATAGGTAGGTGTCAATTGTTGTGGGATACCCCTTCTGTCTCTGGAACCCCCACTGATATGGTTCAGTTTCAGCCAGTGCTTTAATTATTCATTCATTCCACCCTAGGCAGTCACATGTCACAACACCTCCTGTCTTCAGCTCTGTTCCAAGAGCAACTTTTTAACCCACTGGGTAGCTATGCAATGTACAGAGACTGAGGCTGCATAGGAATCAAAATATTACAGAAAATTCCCTCTTTGTCACAGGAAGTAAATGGGAGATTTGTCATTGACTTAACATCACCAGGCTATCATCCATAGCTTAACATGTACATGTGCTCCTTCCCAACCAGAAGAATGGTCATTGTGATATAGGAATTTGAGAGTCAAGGCGTAAAGCAGAGGGAAATGAGAATTCTTCAGGAGTTGATGTGGTCCAGAGAAGAAGTGGGAACAGAAAGCCTGATTCCAGCAGGAATCTGATTACTAAATTCTGAGATTTAGCTTGCATCTACACTGCACCATTTTTCTGGAATAACAGCTGTTATTCTGGAAAAACAATACTAGCGTCCACACTTCAATTTCATTATTTCGACAGAAAGTCGAAATAACAGATGGCTTTTTCTGATGGCAGTAAACCTCATTCCATGAAGAATATGCTTTTTCAGAAGAGGGTATGTGTGGATGCGGAATAGGGAGTTATTTAGAAAAAAGAGGCCTTCAGGAAATAACACTCCATCCACGCTCATCACAACTCTATAGTTCCTGTTCCCCGGCAGCTATTAAAGCTGTAGATACAGGGGACAGGGCTTGTGGCAGAAAGCAGGCCCTCAGAGCTTCCAGCCTCAATTCAGCTGCCAGTGCCACATGTCTGGGCAACATGTCCCAGCCACAAGCCCCCCAAGAGTCCCCTGCCCATCCCAGGGAGCACACACAAGGCTCCCAGAAGCCTGCCAGGGGCCACAAAAGGTGTGTGCCGTCCTGGTCTGGGGAGGAGATCCTGGCCCTCCTGGAGGTATGAGACAATGAGGAGATCCTCCGGAATCTCTGCTCCAGATGGCACAATGCTGATATCTATGGCAGAATGGCCGAGAGCCTTGCCACAAAGGGCCATACTAGGACCCTGGGGCAGGTCTTCAGTAAAGTTAAAGAGCTGTGGCAGGTCTACACCAGGACTAGGGAGCACAGGCTCCTGACCCTATTTTGAAGACCTGCACCTCATCCTGGGGAGTGGTGCAGACATTTCCCTAGCTCTGGTGGTGGACTTGGGGCTGGAAATGCCTGTCGTCGCCTGCCTGGGGGTCCCAGCCCATGAGACAGAGAGGAGGAAACGGTGAGCACCATCACCATGCTCACTTTGGAGCTGGTACCCCACATCCTGGATGTGTCCCAGGCATCCTCCGAGGCTGGGGAAGGATCCTCAGCTGAGTGGTCTTCGTTTTTCACACATACCGGGTGGTAGTAGCGGGCACCGAGGGGTCCATTCATGTAGATGCACGTGTAGCACCAGTCCATGCCATGCAGCCCCAGGAGGCAGCACCAGAGCAAGCCTGGGCTCCTGCTCACGGGCTCTGGGGAGGGATGTGGTCCCACCACGAGCCACTGATGGAAGGATGCTGGGGACAAGGGTACACACATGAATGCACACAGACTCTGGAGTGGCACACACAGGCATGCCTGAATACTTGAGGCAGCACCTGCTCCTGGGGACAGAGCTGCCAGGTGCAGGTGTGTGTGCAGCACCGATGGATGCCCAGGCAGCTCGAGGCCCCTCTCCCGGCCATTGGATCCCAGTGTGTCTGGCAATTTCCCTTGCCTACTTGTCCGTGGGACGGGGAGGGGAGGTGCAGGGAGCATGATCCCTTGAGGACCTTTGGGCCCCTGTAAGGCAGGGTCCTCTGTCCAGGCCACACATGACCTTGCTCCTGGGACATCACTTTCCTCTGACCCGGGAACTGTTGCTCTCAGCTCACAGATGAGGGCAAAGCGTCAGGTACAGCGTGTCCAGGGATGACTGACCACCTTTCTTTATTCTCCGCAGCTGGACCAGCCATGACAGTGGGGCAATAACCACCAGCCACCTGACCCTGGGGAGCTGCAGGCATTGAAGGGTCCAGGAGGAACTTATCAGGGAGCACACGTCTATCCTCCAGAACATGCAGCAGATGCTGGCCCAGAAGGGCCAAGCTCTTGGCCATCCAGCCTGTGTCTGGAGCGGAGATTCTGGATGGTCTCCTTTCCCCATACCTCCAGGAGGACCAGGATGGCACACACCTTTTACGGCCCTCTCCATGCTCCCAGTGGGCTCTTGGGGAGCTTGTGGCTGGGATATAGTGCCCAGCTGTGTGGCAGTGGCAGCTGAGTTGGGAGTTGCAGCTCCCAGGGCAGGCTTCTTGCCACAAGCCCTGTCCAGGGTGCCTGCAGTTTTAAGAGAACTATAGAGTTGTGATGAGTGTGGCTGGAGTGGCCAGCAGGGCACCTGTGTTATTTCCTAGAGGCCTCTTTTTTTGAAATAACTCACCCTTCCCCATCCATACACACCCTTTTTGGAAACAGCCTTATTCCTCGCAGAATGAAGTTTACCACCATCGGAAAAAGCCCTTCACTATTTTCACTTTTTGTTGAAATAACATTATTGCACTGTGGATGCAAGTATTGTTTTTCTGGAATAACGGCCGTTATTCTGAAAAAACGCTGCAGTGTAGGGGTACTCTGAGTTAACAAGAAACAAGGACATTTATACCAAAGCAAAAGTTTTATTAAAGGGAATAGTATCTCCAGTGTTAAAAACAGGTTTTCATGTGAATAAAACTATCATTCTATGAAATAAATGATATTTACAAAACTGTTTTCTCTTGCTGTAGTTGAAAATGGAAATGAAGTTTGGATAAAGATGAAATCCAACATTTTTTATATGGTTATAGTTTTCTTTATCTGTTGATTATTTTAACTTTTCCAAAGTTATTACTGGGTGAGGTGTTTTCAAACTCTGGGTCATGACTTGTAAGAGCAAGCTACTAGCTGGCTGTGAGACCTTTTTTTCCCCCGCACCTGTGAAGGTATAACTCACACATCTGGTGTGGTTCACTGTCCCATGTCGTGGCACTCAGACAGTGAGAGATAAGAACAAAGGAGCTCCACACTGTAAGCTGAGAGCCAGCTGGCTTTATAGCTCAAGCTGTAAAAGCTCCTGTATGAAGCTCCAGAGGTCCCAAATTCAAATCCACCTTGTGGCAGTTATACAGGTGCAGGAAAGCACAGATCCCCTTGGCTGCAGATGGCTGTTCTCAGATAATGGGAGCTGTGAGAAGTGGGGTGGACCTGTATACCATGTCCTGCAGCTACCGTTGGCCAGGAACAATGATCTGCAGCCAACAGGAGTTTCAGTCGCCCATACCTGCAGAGACTCAAGTAAACAAAGTGTTTCACAGACAGCTAGTGGCTCATCTTTACAAGCCACAACCCAGAGTTTGAAAACTCCTGTACTAAGTGATGTTATTACATTTGATTTCCATGGATCCTTATTATAAACCGGAAATTTAATGAAAATGAAAGGAAAGGTCAAATAATGTTGCAATACTTCTCTCAGTCTGAGATTCTTCTGAAACAAAAGACAGAACTATGTAGCACTTTAAAGACTAACAAGATGGTTTATAGGTGATGAGCTTTCGTGGGCCAGACCCACTTCCTCAGATCAATATGTGGAAGAAAATCGGCACAACCATATATACCAATGTGATACAATCAAAAAAATGAATGCATGTGAAATTGACAAATCAAATTTTAGAACAGAGTGGGGGCGAGGGGGGGAAGGTTAGTTTCTGTGAGGTAATGACATAGGGGTGATAATAGGGGAAGTTTCTGTGAGGTAATGATATTAGGGGTGATAATTGGGGAAGCTATCTTTGTAATGGGTGAGATAATTAGAGTCTTTGTTTAAACCCATACATAAAGTGTCAAATTTAAGCATGAATGACAATTCTGAAGCTTCACGTTGAAGTCTGGAGATAAAGTCTCTTTGAAGCAGTATGCATGTTTTAAGGTCATTGAGGGAATGATCAGTCTTCTGTTATTCAAAATAAATTAGATTTCCTTCCTGCTGGACCCTGCATTTTTTTGTGGACTATAAACAATAATGATTACTTGCATTGATTCTAATACAGAGCTTAGCTTCATTTCATATTCTTCTAAGGCTGAAAAAAGCCTTAGAAGAATGGGGCATCAGATCCACTACCAGATTTTAAAACTTTCATTTTTTTCTGAGCTGCAGTAACAGCTTTTATGTACTTCATTTCTACTTTTTTTGCATATAAATATTATTTTACTTTGGCAATATATGGGCACAATTTCCCACATTTTCCCAATAAACTGCTAAACTCGGGAAATTTTGGCACCTGCCTGCACTGGTTGCCATGTGTTGCAGTATTACTCAAGGAGAAGTAATGGAAGCATTTTACTTCAGAGAGAAAACTAGTGGCAGAATGTATTCTGAAGATTTCCTGTATAAGATGGGATGAGCAATAGGAAACATTGTTATCTCCTTTTAAGAGATACTGCTCTAACCTCATCCCCACATGATTATTCAGTTTAAACTAATGCCTACTCCTTGGCCTTTTCAACCACTGTGTGCCCCAGCAAGGTGTAATCAGGAAAGAGCCTTTAGGAGTTCCAGAACCCAGGAACTGCCTAACCTTTGTGCAAGGATGATAAACAAATGAGAGGGAGATTTAGATGCTTCCTGACACTGCATCTGTCCATGTGCATTTGAGGATCTCATTGGCTTTTATGCAGAAGTGAGGAACCTTTTCTGGGTTGGGGGCCACTGACCCACAGAAAAATCAGTCAGGGGCCACATATAGGTGAGAAGCAAAAAACCAAACAAACTCTCACTGATGTGGGAGAAATCTTGACGGAGAAGGAGAAAGACACGCCCCACATTCTCCTTACGCACCAGAGCCTCGGGGGCCCAGGCTAGTAGGTTTTGTGTGTTCCAGCCCCGTGGTGGGGGGAGAGGCCTGAAGTGCCAGCGTGGGCTCCCCAGTGCTGGTGGGGAGCCCTGAGCCTCAAGACCCAGATCCAGGCAAGCCAAGAGCCCCTGAGTCTAAAGATCCTCACCCCTGCTTTAATGAAATCTCCACAGCCACAACTGAGAGTACAACTGCCATTGATCCCATGTAAGTATTTTCATCATACATTGTTCATGGAATTATAGAAATTGAGGGCTGCATTTTCTTGATCCACAATCTTTGTAATCCTCTAAATTAATGAACAATTAAGTTTCTGTGGCAAAATGTTTTCTCTATAAATTCAGGCTGCTTGTTGCACATGGTTCCATTATCCTCTAGATGTTTTCCAATAATTTTGCCATTTACTATTGGTCCACTATTATAATAGATTGACGTTTCAGTTACAGAATGGTAATTGCCAGGAGGAGCTGTACTGTCTCCTTTTTGGATGATTGGCATGTTTGCTTTCTTTCAATTTTCAAGTATTTCCTCAGCTCTGCATGACTTTTCAAATATAATTGGCAGCTGTTAGATATATTTGTTAGCGAATACCTTCAGCATCCAAGGGCATTTCTTTTCCCTGCTCCTTATCAGCAAAACTTTTACAATATGTTAATTATCTCCAGAATTCTACAGGCAAGGACTCTACTGAGGCTGCTCTCCCTCCAAGCCAGGAAATTCACTTTTCAGAACCCAAAACAAGAGAAACCCAATCTATTGTAATTACTATCTGAACCAGGAGAAAGGCAGTCTTGGAAGCGACTGGAACCCATGCCACTCAGCATTTAAAGATCATAGTTCAGAGCTTGACTCACACCTGGAAGCAAGTAATTCAAGTCACAGAGCACTGAGGCCTCATTCTTGCAAGTTATATGGTCATGGGAGCATATACCTCAAGAAAGCCAGGCAGATACATTGTATTACAGGTTAAACCTCTCTAGCCCGGCAACCATGGGACCTGATTGATGCTGAACCAGAGAATTTTCCAAACCACAAGAGATCAATATTGTCTAGCAGCATCACCAACACTGTTTACCGGGCTCTTAGAAGACATTTAGGGGAAAATTAGAGTTAAATAACAGCACAGAACAATGAGAGCCAGAACTAGTGGCTGTAAACAAACTTTATGGGACTGCAGAAAACACGGCCACACCCATGATAAGTGGACATCCAGCATAGTAAAATCATGGCATACCATGGATGTTGTTGGACCAGAGAGTGCCGGACTAGAGAGATTCAACCTGTAACTGGAACTGAATGGTTTTTAAATGTAGCCCATAGAGGAAGACTTCTTTAGTAGGCCCAGCCTAGGGAGCAGAGAACTAAAAGATCAGGTACTGATGGGGAAAGCACTATTATGACTAACTCCTACTTGCCATACTAATGACATGGCCCTGCCTCATACATACTCTACTTGACATCTTGCTTTGCTCTGAGTATTAAAATTTCCTGCCTTCATTGGGTGAGACAAAACAAGGCCCCATTCTTGCAAAGTACTCTAACTGTAAGTACATGAGCAATCCCAATGAAATCAATAAAGTTGGGCAAATGTCCTTAAAGTTCAGCATATGTCTTTGCATGATTGAGACCCAAGATTGTGTCTAATCCCTGTGAACCTGCCAGATATGTTTATGTCAAACACAAGTTATTGGGCTCAGTATAGGAGTAACTGGGTGAAATCTTATGGCCTATTTTTTACAAGAGGTCAGACTAGATGAATTAATAGCCTCTTCTAGCTTGAAAATCTTTGAGTGAATGAAGGTTATGGAGGGAAAGGCTCTTCGTACCTTCTTGTCCCTTGCTGGACAGGAACATGGTATGAGATATTTAAAATTGTGTGTCTATTTTAAAAATGTTTTTCTTTGAAATTATAAGCTAGTTGGCTATTTTTGAGTGTTTTGGCACTTTTCTGCCTTAAAACTTACTTTGAATTTTAAAAAATGCTGAAAAATTTTACTATGTTGCTTTGAAATATGACAATTTGACAAAGAGCTAACATGTTAGACATAACCGTAAATGCAGAGGCTTATAAAAATGACCCCTGCAGTGATTATTCAAAGCAGCAAACCTTATGTACTCTACCAAATGAGCAGTAACAATCTCTATATACATCACTATAAACCCTGAAGCTACTTTAAAAGAAAAAGTAAATGTCTACCACAGATAATTCATGCTGAAGGATAGCAGATGTGACAAGTGCATAATAAAGTACATGAAATGCTTAACCAGTGATTACGATTACTTTTATTAGTCTTATAAAAAATTAAAATAGCTGAAAGCTAATTTCTGTTCTTTATTTTAAGAAAGTAGATGTATCCCCATATGCTATAAAGGCAGGACAATGTGTAACACGATGTGTACTATTCTGACCATTGTGGCAGATTTTGCTTCCTTTGGATGTGCAAGAGGTTATTGACTTCAGTAGGACCATCTGTAAATACAAGATGGGCAAAATTTGTTCTCTCTTAAATCTGGTAGTAGGTGGGTTCTCCAAAACCTTCAAATATAGTCAATAACACTTCTCTGCAGAATTCTTGTTTATTGATCTCTGCTTTTCTTGTTTGGGCTGTTCTTCCCATCACAGACATTGCAGTTATTTATTGATCAGTCATCATACAGACCAGCATAGTAACTGTGATTTGTGTTACAGGTCAAACCTCTGTAATCTGGACTTCCCTAGTTCAGCAACACCCCTGCACCAGCATTGTCAGGGACTTCGTGGGTGTTCTGAAGCTGGAGCACTGACAGGAAAAAACTGGTAAGCTGGAGACAGGAGCATTGCTGGACTAGGAAAGAATGGTGCCCCAGCAGAGCGGCACCCGGAGGAGCAGAAGAACGGTGACTGGTGGATGGGAATGGAGGCCTGGTGCTTGGGGCTGGCATTGTCCTCCCCTGGTTAGGCAAACTTCCTGTTCTGGGACCAGTTAGGTCCTAAGGTTGCCAAATGGGGGAGATTCAGCCTGCATAAATGAAACAAACAATTTTTAGCTGAAATTGCAGTCTCCAAACAGTTTTGCCAAATGCTACTTTGTGAACAATACTTCTAAAAACGGGGGGAAGTATATTATGGGGGTCACCATCCCTCCCCATATAATGCATTTAATTTTTCCTCCAGTATTTCTCATATTTTATATGAGCACTGTCCATTAATATTATTTTTCATTTATTTCCCTGGTAATGGATTATTTTATGAAAGCATATTTTAGATATGCGTAGATGCCAAAAAATTGGGGCACCGCTATGACAGTTTTATACAAAATGACACTGAAAAGCTTACTGTGTAAAGCCAAGACACAGGAAGCTTTGGGGAAGGACAGATAAAGAGTCAAGATGCGTGCAGTCCTCGGAAAATCAAGGCAACAATCACGTTGCATTGGATTGGCAGTGTTATGGAACGAGTGTTGAGTTATAAGGGAGAAGACTTGAAGGTAGTGCCTTTATGGATTTTGAGGGCTTTTTCCATGTAAGGGAGTGTGTGTGTTTATGCCTGCCTGTCTATCTCCAAATAGGCACACAAAATATTCCACGGTGAAGTGAAGGATGAAGGATTTGTGTTTACTTTATTTCTTATATGTTGAGATGACATCGGTGAGTTTGCTGGTGGTTCCATATGAATATCAATAAAAATTATGCATCTATGTCACCTCTTTTACAGAAAATCTATTTCAGAAATGCATTCCAGAATTTTAGATATTTTCTTGGGACCTTCCCCTACTCCCCCCCCCCCCTTTTTAAAAATCTTACCAACTCTAATTCTTAGTCTAAGAGTACTAGGAAATATTGCATGATCTGCTTCTTGATGTCCGTCCTACATTTCTATAATTCTTTCAGCTTAGTTCTCTTTATTGGAGCATAGTAACAAAGCCCAATGCACAGCTGTGATGATGGTGGCCTATCTCTGCTTTCTTAACTCCCCCTTTGTAGAATCAAGCCATTTGTATACCTTTAAGCACTGCATATGAGAGGCTAGGATATATTAGTTACCATGTGCACATTTCTTACATAGTGGATCATTCATTTTTAGAATATGTTCTACCAGTGCAATGAGTTCATAGTGTCCTTTTAGCACAATGCTCCGTCCTTCTTTTTATTTAAACAATGTTGTGAAAGGAGGGTGAAGTTTCATCCTTCATTTCAATTTTTGAAGCTTTTGTTGGTTTGTGTCAAAACTATTATGATACCTGAATATAGGCAGGTTATATTTAACTAGAAATATGACAGGATTTTAGACAGTTCACTGAATTTCAGTGGATTATCTTTTCTCAGCTGCATATAAGCAATTGGAAGAAGAATAATTTCTAGATTTTTTTTTAAACCAGGCATCTTTTTATATGCTTAATAGCTATTTTTGAAGAAGAATACACACCATGTTTGGCTTTAAAAAAAACTGACAATATTTACCAAACCACAAAAGAGCTTATGTAGCTTTGTGATTGTGGACAGGGAAGAATATAAGAAAAGGCAAAGTTATCGAAAAAAAACCCCTTTAAAGTAAGCAAAAATTACATGTCAGTCAGAGACATTAAAGCTGGCTGTTTTTAAACTCCAACTGCTAAGCCCTGGGCATGAAACAAGAAACTGATGAGGTAGGCTGAATGGAATGCACACGAATGCAAGTGTTTAGTATCTTTTCTAAAGATAAAAACACAAACTTCTTTCTTTAAAAATAAAAAGAGAAAGGTTTCAAATGAAATAAAAGAAGCCATCATGTGGCACAGTATGAACCAAAAATATGCTGAAATCCATAAATGCAAAAGGAGAAACATGTCAAAAATCAGATATTCCCTTTATTTTGCAAAGAATTCTTACTGAGTTTTAAGGGAGATTCAGCTTTCACATTTGCCTCTACACGGAGTGCAGAAATACACTTTCTTTTATTGAATAAAAACTCATGGAGTAGTTGGGGTGGTGGCAGAGGAGTTTTATGCTGACGGTGATATTCTAATGAAGTGAGTTTGCCATCATGCAGTACAGCATATTAAAGGTCAGGGGATTGAATTCCTGCTTGCTGAGTGTCAGATAGGATGAGTCTTGGATCTTGTACAATGTTTCTGTAATGGTACATTGACTGAAAAAGTTCATTATAATAATTATCAGTGTATTATACAATTAATGATCCCATCTACACAAAATCAATTTTATTGCCTTAGTCTGTGGGGTTATATTTATTTTATATAACAATATATTAGATTTTAATGGCTTCAAAATTACCAGTTCAGTCTATTTATTTATACTTCATTCTTCTGTGAGTTGAAATAGTGCTTGTAAAAGTGTGAGAAAAATTGTACTGACTAGATACAAAGATAAGGGGAGCCATGTGTTCCCTTCCAGAAGTAAAAAGTGAGGGAAAGGAAAAATTACCGACACTCTATGGTTATTTCTCGACCATAAATTCTATCACTTACTCTCCTTAGGGAAGTGGTACCAGCAGCCCTGGGAAGCAGCATGAGACAAACTCCGAAATCCAGTTAAGGCTGAGATTCATGAGACAATAGCCAAGAGAACCTGTGGATCTTTGCCCCAACATATAGGTCCTTCCTCCTTCTGTATTCTTCCCAAAACCCTTCCCCAAGTCCACTTAGATTCATGGTTGATGCAGTTGCTGCCACTAGTCTGTACTCTTTGGCTCCTCATAGCAGAAATCAGTGCTGCTTTAACACTCAGGATCTGCTGTTTTTTCTGGTAGTCTGCCAGTTTTAAAGGGAAACATGCCATCTATGTCCACTTCCCTTTGTCTGCATCCATTTCTCTCTCCCCTTCATTTCTAGCCCCACTCAGGTTTTGAACCTAAAACATTAGTACCAATCTATAAACAATACAAAACAAAACAAAACAACACACTTTGAAATGGTCCAGGCTCATCAAGTTGTGCCATTGGCCAACTTATATCACTGAGTGATCTTATTTCTGTTACCTTGGTAACTCCATCACCTTTCCCTCCTATTGTTTGTCACACTTACCTTCATGGCAAGACACATATCTTCCTGCATGTTTGACAATGCCTAGCACAATGGGATCTTTAGACTCCACATTAATTAACAATAAAACTTCCCATTTATAGGGTGCAATTTCTGATGATGCAGTCCAGTCTCTCTTCTTCCACACTCTCATTCTACTCTGTTTCCATAGAAATTTTGTAAGTTTCCTCTCACCCTCATGGTGCAGCCAAAGCAGAGCCTTGCAGCCTAGCTAAAAGCTGCTGCTGTCAGTTTGCCTATATACCAGAGATATTGAACTTTAATCAAATCAAGCACAAACTCGCCTCCTCTTCAGAAATGCTTCCCTTTTTACTTCCTTTTCATTTCTCTTCCCCCTTAAGAGTTTTCCTACAAATTCCCTCTTTCTTCCCTCACTTCCTTAACATGCCCTTTTCCTGACTAACATTCATTTAATTATCTCCTTCTAGGTTTCACACCAAAGCCTGATCCTTTCCTTTCTTTCCTCCTATTTTTCGTGCTCCTTCTTCACTCCCCACTTATTTGCTTTGGCCTACCCACTATGTTATCTTGCTTTGACGTTCCTTTATAGTGGTCTTATGGGGCAGAACTCCCACTGCAGAATCAATATCTGATCTATCCCAAGGCAACAAACCTTCCAATATAATGCCATCATCCTAAAGGTAAGGAAAGAAAGGTAGGAGAGAATATTTTAATTAAGCAGAAATTAAGAAGAAACTACAACAGAGTGAGTGGTAACAGTTCAATGGAATATTTGAATAAATGCCTTGCCCACACTTTTATTTTACCTTTTGGACAATGGTTTTCATTGAAAGTCTCGTTATTTTGTCCAAACCATACATGAAGCAGGAAAACTTAGTTGCTTACACATTAAAAGACTTGGCTGTAAAAACCATTTCTCTTTCCAGCAGTAACTGTAGAACCTCTTTTCAATGCCATCTGTAGTGAAGGTATTTATTTTTAAGGACATTAAAAGAAAGAGACAACCATTTCATACAGAAAAAAATTAAATATTGTATTTTAGGCATAGGTATCCTGCACTTTGGTTATGTCTAGACTGCGGGTTTCTTTTGGAAGAAGCTTTTCTGGAAGAGATCTTCTTGAAAAGCTTCTTCCGAAAGAGAGCGTCCACACATGAAAGCGCATTGAAAAAGCAATCTGCTCTTTTGAAAGATAGCATCCACACTGAATGGGTGCTATCTCGCATTTCAGCTGTGATTACTATGGATGGAGTGGCCACCAGGGCACCTGTGCTCTTTCCTCTTCTTTTGAAAGAACTCCCTCTTCCCTGTCCACACACACCTTTTTCTGAAAGGGATCTTTCGAAAAAAGGCTTCTTCCTCATAGAATGAGGATTACCAGTGTTGGAAAAACCCCTCTGTTCTTTCAATTTTCTTTCAGAAGAACGTGATTGCAGTGTGGATGTAATTGAAGTTTTTTTGGAAAAATGGCCATTTTCTGAAAAAACTGTGGTGTAGACATACCCTTTGTGTCCTCTTGTCAAAGTATAGTGTGCGCATGTGGTAATCTAAATTCAAATCTAGAACAGATCAAGGATAATACATTAATGATTAGTTATAGCCAGAAACAGTTTTTACAGGTGGTACTCCTGAATGTGAATAAATAAATAATCACAAAATCAGTTAAAAATGCTTTCTCTTTCATATAAGGAGAAAACAAAAATTTCACAATAACTTTTATTAGCCAAGTCCCAGATCCTTAGTCAATTTTTACTCAGCCAACTTGAGTAAGGTCCACAGAGTTTAAGTAGATAATAAATAAAATAAATAATGGTAATAAAGAACAAGTAACTATCTAAGATAAAATATATAGTTCTTGCTAGAGCACCAGCCTAATAACTGTTCAGCTTATAGCATTTGAACTGAGCATTCATAGGCGAAATGAGATATTTCAGACAAAGGTAAAATGAAAACTCAGCAGTTTCCCAAATATCTTGGAATAACTGCTGTAAGTTTTGTTCTTCAGTATCCCAAAAAGACCTGCCATTGTAAGATAATCAATATTTTTGGATAAAAGAGGAGAGCAAACCCTCCTCTTAACTCCCTAAAGTTGTCCTGTATATCAAAAATAAATACTTTTATCTACATGAAAGAAATAGAAAAACAAAAAAGCATTCAAAATTCCAGCTCTCATATCCTTTCATGAAATGACACAAGCAATAAAATTCAAAGTCTGTGAGAAGTAAAAGCCTTAGTTCATGTTCAATGTCCCTGTGTTGAGAGTCCATGATGGCAAAATAATATTGCCATTGTGCTTGGATTGATATACTTCTCTAAATTAGTGATGTCAGGTATCAAAAACATCAATAAAATGTGACTACAGTAAAACTTTCCAAACATAGTTTAATGTGACAATTAACATTAAAAATAACCAGTGTTTGCCAGCAATATGGATGGTATCAGAGGTATTACAGATACATTATAAATGCACAGGAAAATGATGATCTCTGATGCCAGCTGGGAACTGCTGGCAAATGTTTAATGTTATATGTCAAACAAAGTATTCAGTGTACTTTGATATGGCAAGTTTATTTTGCAATTATTTGTGCTACAATATGGAGAGAAAATGGCAAACAAATAATTCTGGCTAAGATTGCCAAAATGACCTCAAATGTTTAAATTTATTTTCAAAATATAGAAACAAACCCTCTGATGATACAAAATCCATTCCTTCCCAACCACTTCAGAGAAAACTAGAGTTAATTTTGTATACTTCTGGAAAAGGGAAAATATGAAGAAAAAAAACCCATTTGTCAATAAATTGTTAAAGATTTCTAGAGGAAGAGACAAGAATGTGCCCCCCTCCCTCCATTTTTTTTCTTTTAACAATCAAATTACTTGTGTATCTCATCGCCTCTTTCTTTTTAATTGTCATCTCTGGAAGAAAATACACACTGTTCAGATTTTTGTTTGTTTGTTTGCGGTAACACTTTCACTTGAGAGTCAGCAACAAAGCACAGTGAAACAAAATTATCCATCAGTGTGTCTGCTTGTCTAGACATCTGTCATGAAAGAGAGAAGTATTCTGTGGGAGAAGGGAAAGGTAGGATATTCTGCAATCATAATATACTGTGTGCTGTATTTCTGCCTGTATATTACTTGGATATTTGATATAATCTACTCTCCTTTTTCTTGCTATCATTTTAACAACAGAGAACAGCATATTACATAGCTCTTGTGTGAGGTGTAGTTTTCTTTAAAAAATCTTTTCATCTACAATTATTGTATCTTTTCCTGCTCTCTCTTTTTTTCAGCTTCACCTGCTATCTCTGTGTTTCTTAGTGCATAGCTCTTTTTGTTAGTTCCAAGTACATATTATTTCCTTTACTGTACTTGTTTCCTTATTTACTCCATATTAGAAGAGTTGCTGGTTTTCTCTTTCACTGTTTCCTTGTGGACTAGGAAAATTACTTTAGA
Source organism: Pelochelys cantorii (assembly GCA_032595735.1). Lineage (NCBI taxonomy): Eukaryota > Metazoa > Chordata > Testudines > Trionychidae > Pelochelys > Pelochelys cantorii. The sequence continues at coordinate 36,373,088 of CM064331.1, forward strand.
AGAGAATATAATCCCAAATATAATGAGCTACCCCTCTAATTCTAAGATTAGCAGGTAAAGTGGAAATATTCCTGAATATTCTTTGGTACTTCTCATTTACTATATACTTTGCCCATCTTCTGTTTAGGAGGCACAATCTGTGTTACTGAGCAATAAATGAATCAGACATTTTAAAGTGTCTCTTACATTGAGTCATTATGACCATCATTATTATAAGGATGCAACGTTGTGATAGGGAATCATAAGTAATGTATATACGTGATGGTAACATTTGACATAGTGAATCACTAAGATTCTCAATTACTGTACAATGCTGCCACCACATAAAACAGTGCATCCCAAAATGTGGCATGTACATCTTTTAAAACCTGAAAGACTCCCTAGGTGGGTAGTAGAGTGATGACAGATCTCAATTATTTTCCAGTATTAGCTTTTATTTATTTTTTTAAAATGCATCTTCTATCTGTTACTGTTGAAAAGAAAGTTTTGAAATTATGAAGTAAGTGTAACCAATGCAGATAAGTCTGTCTGATTTTGCTGAGCAGCTGAAAGAATATTTTTGAGAGAGAGACACTTTTCTGAAACTTCAGGGGCTAGCTGAGTTAGTCTGTTACAGAAAAAAAAACAGCAAATGGTCTGATAGCACTTTATAGACTAACAAAACATGTAAATGGTATCATGAGCTTTCGTGGGCACAGCCCACTTCTTCAGATGACCTGTTCATTTCAGTGATGCCAGTGATAATGTTGCAACTGTCAGCATTACTACTTTACTGCTCATCAAATCATGCAAGGAAATATCATACGATGAGATCTACATTAGTGTTTCCCAAAGTGTATGGATCTGGGGACAAAAATAGTGTAAATTAAAATGTGTAGGCCTTCAATAACTGAACTAATCTTCTGGAGGCAAGGCTGAGCTTTTAACAGTTTGAAAAGAACTGAGTTAAGGAAACGTGCTATCACTTAGGGATAGTGGAGCAGGGGACAGTGGAAATATTGTGGGGACTGATCTATATTCCTGTCCCTTCAATATTTTCTCTGTATCCAGGAAGGGTGCAAAGCAGGGCAGCCTGGAACCCACTCCTCCACTCAGTTCTAGGGAGAGGAGATGTCTGAGTGAGTTCCGAGTGGGTTGGGTGGAGCAGAGCCATTTTGGGGACTGTGGAGGAGGGCTGTTTTCTTTCCAAGCCAGGGGCTACTAACAGCTGTGTAATAGCTGTAACTGGAGCACAGAACAGGGAGACAGGCAGATATCTGCTCTGTGTGCACAAGGTGAGAGAGTTAGTATAGCATGGTACCACAACTGCCCTGACTGTGCTGCTTCCTGAAAATGCAGTGTGTAACTAAGGCCAAAGCAAGTGCCTAACCTGTGGCCTTCTGCAATCCCACTGCTGCCATTGGCTCCTGCATCCTCACAAACCCAAACTCAACCCCCATCCCACATTCAAGGAAAACTTCTGACACCTCTGCTGTCTCATTAACAGCCTTACTCACAAAGATAAACATTCGTGTTTTAAAAACACACAGTTTATAATTCACAATTTCCTCCCTCAGCCCAAAAAGTTTGCCCACAGTGAGGGTGTGTCTAGACTACAGGGTTTTTTCGAAGAAACTTCCCCTGTGTCTAGCCTGCTGCTGCATTCTTTCGAAAGTAAATTGAAAGAATGCGGCAGTTTTTTTGACCATGGAAAACCTAATTTTATGAGGAAGAATGCCTTTTTTAGAAAGCACTCGTTCGAAAAAAGGCCCTATGTAATGCAAACTGTGCTTTTTTGAAAGAGAGCATCCAGACTGCCTGGGTGCTCTTTTTCGAAAAAGCAGCTCACTTTTTCAAAAGTACTGGCTGTAGTTTAGACGCTCTCTTTCGAAAGAGGTTTTTTCAAAGGATTCTTTCGAAAAAGTCTCTTTCGAAAGAGGCTTATAGTCTAGATGTACCCTGAGTGTAAAGAGTGATCCTATTTGGCATCATTGGCTGACACAGTGTCTTGAGGAGGTGAGATGGCTCTTGTCTAACTCTGGCCATGTCTATGCAAGGAAATTATTTTGAAATTACTAAATTCAATTTGAAATAACTCCAGATTTAACAAATTTGAACTAGCATGTCCACACTACAGGGAAGCCTCGAAATTAGTCTGAGGCAGGCTCCATTAATGTGGACATATTACCTCAGACTTAGAGCCCCAGGAAGCCTCTGGGAGTAATTAGATCAAATTACTCAGGGGAGTAATTATTTCTAAATAGCGGCACCGGAGTATCCACATTATCGTTATTTTGAAATCGCTATTTTGGAATTAGAGTTACTCCTGATGAAAAGCAGGAGTACAGATTTTGAATTCCATGGCCCACTATTTTGAAATAATGGGCTTGGTAGTGTGGATGTTCTGCTTATAAATTCGACCTGGGGGGGGGCAGTTATTTTGAAATAAATTCCTAGTGTAGAGCAGGGCTCTGAGCTGATGGGCAGGAGAGGAATAGCAAGATGTGAGAGAGCTAGTTATTGCCCTGTAGTTTCCTTCACTGCAATTGAATGGCTTAGACCTGAATGGACAGCTGGTTTCCTTTCTCATACTTCCCTTCAGCCTGTTTGTTTCTCTCCTCCACCACTTATGTCTTGTCTTTTAGACTGCAAGGTCTTTAGAGCAGAAACTGTCATTTATTGTATATTTGAGAAGTGCCTGGCACAATGGAATCTGACCTGTATGAGGCACATATGTTGTTTTACACATTTACAAAGGTGATTTACAGTGAGCTGTACAGAATCTGATTCTGAAATGGTTTACATGAGCATACTGTCAGAATCAGGTATATATTTGTCCGATCATCTGACTTCAGGCACTGCCACAAACACGGTCACTCTGTCAACCTCTAGGACTGTTATGGTGTCAAACCCTGCAGTTCCTCAGTATCTTGACCCCCATTGACTTCAGCAGGAATCAACACCTTCTGGAATCAAGCATATAACGTCAAGACCTCACCATGTATAATGCATGCACATTATATTTTCCACTAATCTATGTGAAGAGAAATATAGCCATCCTCAACTCACTGCTGAATGACAATATTTCTGCACTGTATGAATCATGTTTTGAACAATACATGAATGTTTTATTATAATAGCTATATCATATTAATGTTCCGTAATGTTCATGAACTATGTTAGCAATGTTCTTGTCTACTAGTAAACAAATTTATTAATATTCTAGCATAACAACTAATATAAAATAGGAATTGCTAATACAACAAAGCTCTCATTACATGATCTCTCAGTTTCTCTGTCATATTAGTTGTGACTTTCATTAGATAATGATCTTTGGGCTGCACAAATTGTCTCTTTTTCATTGTAGGATATTTTTGTGGTGGCAATTTTCAGTTTTATTTCAATTTTATTCTTAATGGAGGGAATCTTGTTTAATTTTTGATGCCTATGAAAATAAGTTAATAAGTAAATTATTACCTTATTATTGTCTTATTTTGTTTCATCTGTAAAATTGAATGTTATGAAAAAATGTTCTTAGAGGTGGCAATTTACATATTTTAATATTTTTCTAGTAGGAGTTCCTGCTGGTGCAGATCTCTGTACATAACGACTTTTTTGAAAAATGATTTTGTTTCCCTTTTTTCTTTCTTTAAATAAATTGTATCTGGACTTGTATTTTCCCAGTTGAAAAATACTGTACAGCCGCTCCCCGAGTTGCGAACGGTCGAGTTACGACCATTCGCACTTACGACCAATGCTCCCAAGGAGCGGTCGTAAAGGTGGTCCCCGAGTTACAAACGCGACCCGCGCTTATGAACAGCATGGTCACGTGTAACTCAATGGGATCTGAATTACGAACAGTTCGAGTTACGGACCAAGTGTTGGTCCGTAACTTGTTCGTAACTCGGAAAGCAGCTGTACATCTAGAGTAACTTGTGTTGCTACATGTAAAGTAACTTCTGTTATCTCAGTAGCAGACTTTAGCCAAGTATTGTATATTAATGTCAAAGTACAGGTTGGATCTCCCTGGTCTGGCACCCTCGGGACCTGACTGGTCCTGAACGAGGGAGTTTGCTGGACCAGGGGAGATCAATTCTGCCCTGCTGTTGCTGGACTCTGGACTCTCCCAGGGTCCTCAGCAGTGGGCTCCTCTGCCCCCTGCCACAGGGATCCGCCACCCCAGGGCAGGCAGGACTCCATTGCCCCAGGGTCACTGGAGCTCCACTGCTGCTGGGCTCCTAGCTCTGCCCCCTGATGCAGAAGTCTCTGGTTTGGGACTCTCTGGTCTGGAATTCTCTGGTCTGCCGGACCATGGATATTGCTGGATCAGAATCCTGGACCTAGAGGATCAATCTGTAGTTCAATAATAGAGGAAGAACAGTCTAGTGAGTGAAGGATTGGCATGGAACTATGGTGATCTGGGCACAATTTCTATCACTGCTATCAACTCTTTGTGTGACACTGGATAAGTTGTTCTGTGCCTCACTTCCTTCTCTGAAAAATGGGGATAATAATACTTCGCAGATTCACAAAGATGATGTGAGGATAAATTCACTTAGATGCTGTTTAAAGGCCAGGACAATATTAGCAGCTGAATAGAATAGTCAAATGAAAGAAAGAAACTCCTTCTCTAAAGCACTGTTTAATTATAGGCAGACCTGTTGCATTATTGGCAGAGCTAAGGTTACCTAACTATTTCCTGTATATGTAAATTTATGGTTTGTAATATGTGCTGGATTACTGGATACTAAAGTCTTTTTGTATCTGTACCCATCCAATGATTCAGCACAGGCAGTGGCATTATCAGTTTCCACACAATACCCTCTCAATATGCATCACTCCAGACCTGCAGTGACCACCTTTAAGGGTTATGCAGTCTACATGCTCTAGTTATTCCTGTCCTCTCCCCTGAGATTGCTAATAAGGGCTGAATAGCACCAACACATTATTACTGCTGTCACTGAGAAGTACAGTACACAGTATCTTTTATAATTAGTATAGCGGATGGTGGCATTTTGTAATGAATAAAGGATTTGCAGTGAAAAGAAAATGGCACTGAAATTGATAATGATTTCTATTAAATGAATTAACTATACCAACAGGCTGGTGCTGATATTTAAACTGAAGACTGGGACTTGGTATCATCCTTGATTCTAAACTTTCCATCTTTTTCTGCATCCTTTCATCCTGAGATCATGCCTGACTGCTTCCTTTGTCCTCTTCTTTCTTGTGCATCATTCATGCCAACCCTTTTGTGTGGGACAGCCTCCCAATTAATTTACATCAATTTTCCTCCCTGTCCTCCTTCAACAACTATGGAAATGAATTGTTCCAGCCACAGTGACTACTTGCTTTTACGTATTACATTAAACAGCATTAAAACAATTCATTCCTTTAGGCTGTAAGTTATTTAGGGCATTTTTATTTGCTTGTGGGGTGCATTTCAAATTTGACTTTAGTAATTATGTCAGATGACATCAGCTGAGGATCAGATCATTACAGCAATAGATGGATAAATAATGTCCTCCCATGTCTAAAATTTACCTAAAATACATCTGTAACTTTGCCCCAAGTATGCCCCTGGCTCATCTCCATGTAGGGCAATTTTCTTATTGATAACTTTGTGTCTTCTTCTGATAACTATTTCAACTTCCTTTGTGCACCTTAGCATTCTAGGCTCTAGAATGTACAGAATGCTGTTACTTCTAACATGGATCCCTGCTCTCTTAGGTGAATTCCCAGTAGATTATACCTAAGTACCTAAATGAAGCAAAGCCAACAGAAGTAAAACAAACTACAATGTTTCTGGAAAACCAAAATTAGAAGTTTGTTAATAAATAAGAAGAAAGATAGGAAAATACAACTCCTTTTAATTACCTGGTTCATTCAAGACACAGCTCAAAATTGGCTTTTTTGCTTTTTGCCTCTCTCCATAGATCAGCTTATGATTCTAATGAAAGACAGGGGAGCCACCAAAGAATAAGTCGTATTAGACATTCCAATCCTAGAATATAGAATGAACTCCCACAGGAACTAAAGGCTGTAGTAAGATGAGGGCATAAGATATAGGTACGACCTGGTCTGAGGTCTGAGGCCTAGCTGACAATGAACAAAATATGGCAAAGGAAAGTTAAGATAAGCAGGAAACAGCCTTGTTTGTTTAACTAGGCATAAAACAAGCTGAGACAGCATAACCCCAGGTGGAGAGCAGTAATTGAGGGCTTATCGTGAGTTATTGGCACATAGCTCACTGAGAGGGGCCTCAAAGTTTGCTTCTCAGTTCAGGTTAAAAGGGTCTAAGATAACAGCTCGATGTTTAATCCTCATAAATACCAACTCAAGGTCAGGAAAGGGTCGAGGTTGATACATGATGGATGGAGATGGTCTAATTAGATCATGAGGTTCAAGGTGATTGGTGATAGCCTGGCAACATCAGAGGGTGGCAACCTCACACATTAGCAGCAAGGTGTTTGTACCTGTATATAAGGTGGGGGACAGTCTTTGAATGGCCTAGGGGGGTAATGGAAGTGTTCCATTGTTTTGAGCCAGTTCATTGTTACGGGGTATAAATGCATAATGGTTCAGTAGAGTCTATTGACAACTATTAATGTACTTTGCTTAACAATAAACCTGGCCTGGCACCATCAATCCTTATCTGATTTGCAATCTTTGGGGCTCTCTTGGAGTCTGCTGTGAAGACTAAGTGCACTAACCTACACTGCACACATCATTGAGCACATACGCAAGCAGTCTTCTAGTTATCATCATCAACGGAGTCAGAGACGTATGAGAACATCGCAACAGTGAATCCTGGCCCCTGCTAACTAACAGAATAGCTGAACAGCTGCCTGAGTAACTACAAGGACCATCACAAATGTCATTGCTCCAGCCTTCTCTAATATAAGATGTGCATTTAAAAAACAACAAACCAAAACCAACATTGCACACACAATTCTCTCACTGAGAAGAGGTTGAGAGGGAAAAATACTCCAGCAACGAGAACAGTAGATGATCCTACATAGAACAGAATGTTTGGTAGACTTGTTCAAATTTGGCAGCTAAATTCTCCAAATAGTCCCATCTCTTCTGGGCATGCACAGTTGCAGGGGTGACCAGAACTTTTCCTTCAATTGTTCTGCGCTACCAGGTAGTCTCTCTTGTGCTTTCTGTGTCTCCCTTTCAGTTGCCTAGACGTTGTGAGAGGCAAAAATGCACAGTGGTGAGGGTCAGAGTGGTGCAGAGGCAGGTTGTTGTGGAGTGTAGTGGCAGAGGAAGTGATAGGCTGTCACACAGTGTTGCCAATTTTCTGACTGACCAAAACTGAACAACATTGCTGTCCCCTCTACAAGACCCCTCCCCATTCCCTCTGTCCCCTCTCCCTCCACTGCTTGCTTTCCCCCACCCTCACTGACTCATATTTGGCTGAATTCTGAATAGCTGGCAAAATAGGGGCAGGAAGGAAGGCAGTGGCAGACAACAGCTGGGGAGAATAGGAGAAAAGACAGAATGAGAAGAAGACAGGCAGAGCATGCAAAGATAGACCACAGGGTGATGGACAGTGCCAGAGAGAGCCAGACACAAATGAACAATGGGACAGGGGCAGAAAAGGGCTTTAGGGAGATACATTGCTAGGCAGCAAGATCAGAATAGGACAGCCAAAGAAACATCTGTAACCACTAGAGAAAACTGTCCAGTAGAGAAGCAAGGGGGGCAGTTGCCCCCGGGCGCCACTCTAGGGGGGTGCCAATTTAGTCCCCCTCTGCTCCTCCTGTCATCCCTCAGCTCGCCTACTCCTCTTCCGCCCACTGACACCAGCTGGAGCCTCCTCTCCGCCCCCAGCCCAATCCTCCTCCATCTCCACCTGCTGGTTAGTGCATGCAGGGGCCCGGCCACAAACTGGAGGGGGTGGGGGCAGATGCAGTACACGCTCCCCCCCTTCTCTCAGGGTTGGGCTCGGCTGTGAGCCAGGTTTGGAGCCCTACTGTGCAGCAGCGGCGGGAGGGGAAACGACAACAAATTTTGCCTTTGCTCCTGGGTGCATTACACCCTTGCTATACCTCTGAAACTGTCCATGAAATTTGAAGTAGAACCTAGGATTGCTGAGTCTCAGAATTCTTCTACTATCAAAAGCAAACATACAAACAGTATATGATCATGCATGATCATGTAATTAAAGGCTATATCAAAATTCATCTAATGCAAAGCAATTGAAATAATTGTTGCACACTTTAATTCTGCCTTTTCTTAACTTTGGGTATTGCCTTGAATACCTTAACTATCATTTAATGTAAGCATAAGTTGTTTTTTTAAAATATGCAATAATGCATAGCAATGGAGGAATGCAATGGAAATAGTTTGCACTCTTATCTTTTTAAAATAAACATTTTTGTTAAATTTGAAAATATCTCCAGTACTATCTATTCTGCTGCCATAAGGCATTTAAGTCCTAAGTGAATTATTATGGTAATATTATAAAAAATACATATGTTAAGGATTTGTTAATAAAAAGCTGACATGGTCAATACAACAGAAATGAGGGAGATAAAGATGATCAGACTGTTAGAAATGACAGGGTCATTGCTTCACTGGACGGTCAGGCTTTCTTTGTTTAAAAGTAAAAGATGGAAAAGAAATACTGTCTTCCTCACAGTGAGGAGTAATGTTAGTTCGAACCAAGGGATTTGATTCAAACTAACATGGTCCGGAGCGCACTTTCACTTTTGAAACAGCTCGGTTCCGAAACAGTGCACAGCCGAGATTATGCTAATGAAGCGCGGGATATTTAAATCCCAGCTTCATTTACTATTTTGAGTGCCTATATTTGCATCCCTAGTTCGAACTAGGGTGCAAGTGTAGACATATCCAGAGATGTTACTGTCATAGTCAGTCATGGCATGATCAGGATAAAAACTGTGGAATTTGCCTCTAAATGCCCTAATTCAGTAACGACAAATTCAAAGGAGGATATTTCAGGCATTAAACATTCAGTTGAGAATCTTTCCTGAAGCTGATCTCAGACCAGGTTTACAGAGGTATTAAACTTGCAGATAGGTACTTAGTGGGATTTTCAGATGTGCCTAATCTTCATCTTTAGGAACCTAAATACCTTGAAAAATCTGTCCTCTTGCCTTTTCTTTGACCCAAATTAAATTGGCAACTTAATTTATTAAAAGATGTGTGTTCCAATATAGCTTTATAGACAGGATGGGAATGAAGATTATGACATTTTTGCTTTGGCCTTTCTTAAAGAAGCACTGTACTAAATTAATTGGCCCTTGATGCCTTTTCTTTATAAAAAGAACTTAGGAAAGGCAAGTTTTTGAATGCCAAACACAAGTTCCTTGCCTGGATAGTGCGGCCAAGCCTTTAGGACAGTGAGACTCACAAGCTCATTGTGAGCTCACATGGCCTCACAAGCCCTAAATTACATGCTCATCTTAACTATGTCTCAGTTAGGGGTAAAACTCCGAGTTCCCATCACAATTTGTAGCCTTCTATATTCGTATTGTCAAAAGGGGATTATTTTTCTTTTGTTCTCTTTTTACTTTGTTTCTTCAGAATTTGTTTACATTAGTAAATTGTACCTGGCTCCTTTTTGCCCTACTTTGGCATAGTTGGTAATGTTTCTTTGTTTTTAATGTTAGACATAGATTTTTCTTTCCTCTTCTTATTACTTATCATTCATATTTAATGCTGCACACAGAATTATCTTTTAGACTCTTTTTACCTTTTGATTTTTTATATTTAATGACACACACAATTGTTTGATATGCTTTTTCCCCTAGAAACCTGTCACTGTTCTGTATTTAGCTGCTTTGAACTAGCTTTCATCTTTTAGCATTTAAATGATCTAAGTCTTCTTGTGTCTTTCTGCATTGTTCCTCATTATTTACTCTCTGACTATAATGCCATTCGTTTCAAACTAATGTTACTTTTTTCTTTGTTTCCTGCTCTTTGTTTTTAATTTTTCAAGTCAGATTTGCGCTTATTACATGACTCCCACACCTTAGGTATTGTCATTAACCTCAGAAGTAAAATTTTATCAAAAAGGCTTACAGCAGCTTGTCTGAAGCTTCATACTTACAGTAGTTCTTTGTCTGTCTGAGACCAGAGAGAGTTATTGAATGACAGAAGGATCTTCTTTTCCCTTGAAGTAAAGTGCCCAGCCTTTGTGAACCATCGATTTTAATGTAAGCCTCCAACATGGTAGCATATAATAAGACTACTTGACTAAATTGATTGATTTTAAAACCAGCACTGGAAAAATGCATATATTTACATGTATCACCTAGTGTATACCCTATGTAATTTGAAAACATTTTCCAAACAGCCTTCAATAGCATATTTGAAGCCACTGCAACCTATATTGTATGTGATTTCTTTTGCAACATAATGTTAAAATGGCAACCTTGCTAACAGTTTACTATACACTGCTACCTGAGATATAGCAGTTGTCCTCTGAATCAAGGCCTTAATCCAAAATCCACTGAAATTAATTGGACCGGGACATTATTATAGACCTCTGCTCAATGTGCAGCTGCAGTCAAAAAAAGCAGACATGATGTTAGGATGCATAAAAATAGGTTAGAGAAACACATGTTATGGAAATAATATAATGTTATATAAATGAATGATAATTCCTCACCTGGAATATTGTTTGCAAGACCACTTGTCCTATCCCATAAAGGATATTGTGGATGATATGTGTTTAGAGATGGGGAGTGAAGTATGGAAAACCTCTCATATGAAGACAATAAAGTCCTAGAAAACAAGCAAATAAGATTATATAAAATTATATAAAATAATGAACTGCATAGAGGCAATGAATCAAAAACAGGAGCCTCTTATTATTCCTGTCTCACTGCTAAAGAACAGATAACTCTCAATGAAAGTGAAAGTTAGAGCATTCAAATTAGACTGCCTCAGGATATGAGTTAGGCCAATACTAAAAACATTTTTGGAAAGGCTATAAAACCTTAAATACTTCAGGGCTGAAAGCAATCTCTGACTGTTTTAGATTAGGATGAGACCTTCATGAAGGCAGATTATACTACCTCTCTATATTATGGGGTCCTTACACCTTTCTTTGAAGCATCTGGTGCTAGCCACTGTTGGAAACAGAACAGTGTACAATATAATTATACACACTATATTATATACTGTAATAATTACTATGAATCAGACCCTACATGCATTATTTCCAGTAATTAGTAGTAATGATGGCTATTAAGGGTGCCTTCTCTTGGAGCTGTATTTTTCACTTCTTGCTCACACTACTTTATAATATGTGAGTTATACAAAATACGGCTATATTCGGTAGGCACCTTCTTCCCACTTATTTCAGTGGACTTTGGATAAGGCCTGTTGTTTTACAAATGTCACCTACCACTTCAACTTCTGAACCACAAAAAAAATACCAAAAAATAGGTAGAAAAGACACACATGACAAGTCAAGTCTCTAGATTAGTCCAAAATTCATAGGATATATCTATAGGATATATCACTTACTGGGCTTTGAAACTCACTGGTTAAGGGAACGCAGGATTCAGAATATTTTTTTAAGGGAAAAACTATTTTTTGTTCTGGAGAATCCAATACCAAGAACTCTCTTTAAACTAACAAGTTCTCAGTATATTGGAGTTTTATTCATCATAAGCAACATCTGAAATGGCACCCAGAAGTGAAAATGTAACCAATACAGAGCCCACACTTAGCGTTAAATACTCATAATGACTCAGCACACTCAAGAGAGGAATTCATGCATTTAGTACCAGATTAAGGTGTTTGTCTAAAATAGCCTCTATTAGACCACACTGAAATAATCTAGTGTTTTTATTAGAAGGGTGCATGTCAGTGTTTTGAACATCACTTCCAAGAGGAATGCTCAAACTTAACCATTGCAAATGGAAAAACATTTGTGTCATTCTGAAGTTGTAATACATATATGCTGTGTCTATACTGGCGCGATCTTGCGCCAGAGCTACGCAAATGAGGCTCAGCGTGGAATATCACCGAGCCTCATTTGCATAACTAATGAGCCGCCATTTTTGCGGAAGAGGCTCTTGCGCAAGAGGGAGCTGTCTACACTGCCCCTTCTTGCGCAAGAAAAACCCTCTTGAGCAAAGCCGTTATGCTGATTATTTTCAGGCATAACGGCTTTGCGCAAGAGGGTTTTTCTTGCGCAAGAAGGGGCAGTGTAGCCAGCTCTGTCTTGCGCAAGAGCCTCTTCTGCAAAATGGCGGCTCATTAGTTATGCAAATGAGGCTCGGAGATATTCCACGCTGAGCCTCATTTGTGTAGCTCTGGTGCAAGATCGCGCCAGTATAGACACAGCCATAATGAACTGTCCAAATGAGAGGTATTGATAGGAGTCAGTCAAATACCTTCAGCATACCAGCCCAAAACCTGTCCTCTGATTTTCAGCACTGGCTTTCATTTTGCAGGGGTTTAAACACGAATAATTTTTCTGGTATTTTTGTCCCTTCTTTGTCAGTTCACTGGAAAGCAAAGAGACTGCTGTGTCTTGGTTCAATCAAAAAGAGCTGACCTCAGTGTGACTATTACTGACTCTGCTGACCAAAATGTCAGTATTTTCCTCAAACAACCTTCCACTCCACAGAAGGCTATGTCTGTGCAAAAATCAACATTCTGCTCTCACTAAATATTCAAAACAGAGCCAATGATCTATTGTAATATGAGCAAAAGTAGAACTGTGATTGTGGTCAATGCTTACAATTAAATGTGCATGCTTAACAGAAATATATCAAAATACACAGAGCCATTTTGAGTCAAATGCACAGCACCATCTGAGGTTCTAACATGGCTGGAGGAATCAGCGTTGCCAGTTATCATTGCTATGTGTAAAATATGCACAGTAAGTTTTTCATTCCCAACACTTCTCATGTACCTGTTGATACATTCCACACCCCTACAAAGGGCCCATATGTCCAATTTGAGAACCTCTAGACTGGGCAATACTGAAATTATTTCATCTTCTTTATGAGCCATCTCTTATGAGACTGGATACACCATCCTACCCCACAAAATACATAAATAAGTAAATAAGTAAAGAAAGAAAGAAAGACAGCAAAAGAGCAAGCTCTTCCCCTACCTCTTCTATGCTCATTCCTAGCTGCACAAAGGCCAGATAAAATCTATGGTATCATCATCAACCCAGGTATCGGGAAAGTAAACAAGGTTATTTCTCAATCACAGTTGAATTCCGCCCCCCACCCACACACACATAGTAGGCATGAAAAGTTTTAGTTTGTTTGCATTGAAGTTAAAGGAAGAATATTGGAAATAATATGCAAACCCTTGAAACTAAAATATCTGATTGTTAATTGTAATTTATATAACCATTTATTAGTTTGTATTAAAGTTAACAAACTAATATGCAGTACAGAACTTAACAAAAAGGTTCTTTTGCTGATAGTAGAGAATGAGGTAAGATGTTTAATAACCCAGAAAACCTTCAATGAATGGGTTCAAATCCCGCATAGTGGCAAACTTTCATTAATTTGTTTCTGCATGTATTGAACTCAAAATAGTTGGAGTTTTTGTAACATAATGGCACAATGACAGTAGACGGACAGTGCAAAAAGAAATGGAAATTACATGATTATTTTTAGGAACCTTCTTCATTCCCTCTGGAACTGAACCACATTATAATTATGTTCAGATGCATGTAACAATGTAATTCATTTTCAGAGCTTTAATAACCTTGATTTATCAATAAGCTTCATAGTAACAAATTGGCAATTAATTGCAATTCTTTTCATCAAAGAACTCTTGGAGCAACCTTCAGCTATATACCATTTCTTTGCTTCATGTCCATTATACCAGTCATATTGTGTTACACAGAGTAACTTAGCACCAGCATGACTCTCTGAATTAGATGCAGCGCATATCTGAAATACTGACTGGGTGATATAATGTGGAGTGACAGGGATAGAAAGGAGGGTTTTCATTCAGTGTGGCTCTGAATTTTTTCATGTTTTAGCTATGAGTCAAATCTTTAAGAAGGTGCTACACTCATTTCCTCAGCCCTATTAGGACATATCTACACTAGAAAATTATTTCAAAATAAGTTATTTTGAAACTCTTGAAATAACAACTTTGAAATAAGCTTATTCCCCCAGGAAAGCAGGAGTACAGATTTTGAAATAACCAGCCTATTATTTTGAAATAGCTCCCCAGTGTAGACATGTCCCTAGTCCTTAGTTAGATTGTTTAAAGGAATATTGTCGGTGAACAAACTTTATTTGAAAACCACAGAATAATTATATTTTGCATTTCTTGAGACTTGCCAAAAGCTGATTCTGTCAGGTGGGACCAGCCATAATAGTCTGGAAAATACTATACTTCAGAATTTCCTAGAGCATGGAACATTTGAGGAGCTCAGGTTTTGCAAAGCTTGATCTATAGGGTACGTCTAAACTACATCCCTCTTTCAAAAGAGGGATGTAAATTAGACATATCAAAATTGCAAATGAAGCCAGGATTTGAATTTCCTGCACTTCATTTGCATAATTTAGTCATGGTGTTTTTTCGAAAAATGCTATTTCGAAAGTGAAACCACGGTTTAGACATGGTTCTTTCAAAAAGAAAAGCCTTTTTCGAAAGATCCTGTTAACTCTGAGGAGTATGGGATCTTTTGAAAAAGGCTTTTCTTTTAGAAAGAACTGCGTTTAGACCGCGGTTTCACTTTTGAAATAGTGTTTTTTGAAAAAAATGCTGTGACGCGATTATGCAAATGAAGCACAGGAAATTCAAATCCCGGCTTCATTTGCAATTTCAATATGTCTAATTTACATCCCTCTTTTGAAAGAGGGAATTATTCTAGACAGAGCCTTGATGTTCATCCTGAACTGTAATTCCCTTTATTAGCATCTAGTGTTCACATTTATGACTGTTTCTAATTCCATACAATCAAGTAACACTTCTGGCCACATAACACTGGCATTAACATAATCCTATTTTTTTTTTTAGATTAAATTGGTTTTTTTGAATAACTGGATCGTCTGATGGTGGTTTCATTCCAGAAAAGGCTTTCATCTTGTTTATTGTATTGTTGATTTTTATTCTTTAAAACTTCATTTTCCTTGATTGTGTTACCTTTGTAATTTACAATGTTATAACTCAAGTTGTTCTTGGATCCTTTCCACACTGCTTGATCACACTTTTACACGTGGATTCATTTTTTTGTTCATAGAATCATATAATCATAGGGCTGGAAGAGACCTTAAAAGGTTATCAAGTCCAGACCCCTGCCCAAAGTAGGACTAATCCCAACTAAATCAACCCAGCCAGGGCTTTGTCAAGCCAAGACTTAAACACCTCTAGGGATGAAGATTCCACCACCTCCCTAGGTAACCCATTTCAGTACTTCACCACTCTCCTAGTGAAATAGTTTTTCCTCATATCCAACCTAGACGTCCTTCACTGTAACTTGAGACCATTGTTCCTTGTTCTGTCATCTGTCACTACTGAGAACAGCCTCTCTCCATCCTCTTTAGAACCTCCCTTCAGGAAGTTGAAGGCTGCTATCAAATCCCCCCTCATTCTTCTCTTCTGCAGACTAAATAAGCCCAAATCTGTCCTCATAGGTCATGTGCTCCAGCCCCCTCATCATTTTGGTTGCCCTCTGCTGGATTATTTGTTTGTTATAAATAATCATTCTATTAAAACCATCAAAATCCTCCTGGAAAATGATTACAATGGATTTGTTTCCTCTGTCTGGATTTTTAAACAAGTTTTATGGAAAGTTGCAAATTTGTTTACATCAAGTTTCCATACTGGAGTGTCAGGGTTTCACAATATATATCAAGTTGAGAAAGATGGATGTTACCAACAGGAGATTTGGGAATATTACTTCTGGATAATTTTATTTCTAATTTTTTACATGGTTTATATTTTTTGCTATGGAAGCAATAGGTTCAGTGGGATAAATGGTTGTTAATAGGTGTCTGTGACTAAACAGAAACAGAATGAATAAAAAATGTAAAATAAGACATCATTGATATATAATGTACATAAATTAAGTAGCAGGGCCAGACTACATAAATTGAGGGTTATTATATACCATCTGAATATATTACTTAGAACCATTAATGACCAACATTGAGAATGTCTGGAGAAGACATGGGTCAATTATAGCATTAGTCTTTACACACCAAATCACTCAAACTCGGTAGTGGGCAAGATTTAAAAATACTTCAATAAATACTTTAAGTAACTGCAGGAAAGGTGTCAGTAGCAGGCAGCAGAAGCTCATAAGCATATGTCATATCAAATTAACTAGCTATTAAGGAAACCCAACAATTTGCTATAGATGACAAGGGTAATGCAGTGGACATATTGAGCTTTGGTGTAACTCCACTATCTTCAGCAGATTTGCAACCCCTTAAATCAAGAATGAATTTGTCCCACTGTAACTTTGCCAATCTTATCTGCTTGTTTCAATCTCTCCCTCACTCTCAGTCTCTTCACCATGACTTCACTCCACAGTTCATGGAGTTGGCTTGTACCATTGCTTACTACTGTCCATGTAATTACATCTATAATATTATTTTTAATACAATGGCTTGATGAGACCTAGTTTGAGTATGTTTCCTTGATCTGAGAATCACATTCCCAGCTCCGAGAGAAGACATACCCTGAGACTGTAACTCTTCAGGAAAGGGACTATCTAGCATAGTGCAATGGGGTCCCATTCTTTGTTGATTCCTAGGCAGCACTGTAATAAACCCTATCATAATTGGTATTTTTTACAATTCTGAGAGTCATTTATAAGAGCTTCATTGGGATCTCTGTAAAAAATATCAACTATATGCTACATATAATAATGTGTGGAATGAAAGCTTGAAGTGTCACAAATAAAGAATAATGATTGATGATAATATTCCTGATTATGGAGTGTTGTCATCGGATATTATACAAATAGTTTTGGGTCCAATATTATTTAATATCTTCCTGAGTAACCTAGAGGAAGGCACAAAGAATATACCAATCGAGTTCATTAAAATATATCACAAATTGACATGGGATTGGTAACAACATTAAGATGTTACCTGCCTAGTATTTGATGAATCTAATTTTTGAACTTTCAGATTAGCACTCAAGGGAGAGATTCCAATCATGGTTACATCAGGGACAACTTTGAGGAATGTCAAGAACAACAAAAACAGATCCAGATCATGGGGTTCTGACACAAACTGGGGAGCATTTACTCAGATAAACTGAGCGCAACTACACACCTGAATAAATACTCATCGAAGGGATGCAGAAGCTCACAGTCTGACCCATAGTTAAAAGGCAAAAAAAGAATGACTTCTGAGGAAAAATTAAATGAGTTAATTATAAACATTTTGGCTAAGTGTGGGAAAGCTAAAGTGGGTATTATGACAGTATAAACTATTTAAAGTATGTAATCAACCAGTGAGTGCTAGGAGCAACTTGTTGTAATAAAGAGGGATATAAATTAGGAGAAACTGAATGAAATTTAGAAAGGGAAAGTATGCTATGAGGAAATTTTTCTCTCAGCTATTTATTAAGGAATAGAATAAAATAGAAGATGGAGAAACTGCAAAGCTAAACTGGAGTAAATAAAGGGGATTATCCTGCACTTGAAGGAACATAGACTATATGATATAAGTGTTTTTCGACTTTAAACTTTATGACTGTAGGTTCCTTTATAGCCTAAGAGATTGGGTTAAATATCTACCCTCCTGAGACTACTTGAAAGATTAAAGGGAGAGTATAGGAAATTCCTCAAAGAGTCTCTGAAAAAGGCATCTAGAGGTTTTCTAAAGTGAGCAAATCCTTTGTCAGAGGCTGTTGGTTGATTTCTTATAGATAAAAGGTTAGACAGAAACTAATCATTGTGGTGAAAATATTTGCAAAGTTTTCTGGTGCATACACAGTGTTATTCCTCTTCTAATATTTATAGATTTAATTTCTTGTTTTTTGTAATGACAGTCTCATTACTAATTAGAATAATATAAAATTAACATGGTACACATTAACTAGATTAAAAACTGGCTAACTGGTAGGTCTCAAAGTATAACAGTAAATGGGGAATCAACGTTGAATGTGCTCTGTTTCTAGTGGGTTCCAACAAGGATCAATCCTTGGCCCTAGTCTCTTTAATATTTTTATCAATGACCTAGAAGAAAATATAAAATCATCACTGATACATTTTTCAGATGACACAAACATTGGGCCAGTGATGAGGACAGTTCACTAAGATAGATTGATCTGGGTCAGTTGGTAAGCTGGGTTCAAACATACAATATGCATTTTAATATGGGTTAAAGATCAATATATAAATCTTGCAACAAAGGAAGTAAGCCATATTTCCACAGTGGGGGAATATATGCAGGGACTCTGAAAAAGATTTGGGGATTGTGATGAATAATCAGCTGAACTTGAGACTCCAAAGAGATAAAAGGGGTCAAAAGGGTGAATGCAATCCTAAGATACACAAATAGGGTAGGAAAGAGATATTATTTTACCTATTTAGCCCTGGTGCAACCACTGCTGGAATACTGTGTCCAGCTGTGGTCCCATAATTCATAAAGATGTTCATAAATTGAAAGGGTTCAGAGAAGAGCCAGAAGAATGATTAAAGCATTAGAAGTCATGCTTTATAGTGATATGCTCAAATAATTCAAACTATATACTTAACAAAAGAGAACGTTATGGTTAAGGAGTGGCTTTATTACAGGCACTGCTTGCCACAATACTCATTGGCCAGGAACAGAGAACTGCAGTCATTGGCAGCTCTGGGAGAGGTGCCAGAGGATGGTCAGCTTTAGCAAGTGTATTTTGGCTCACAATCACATTACTCTGAGGGGCAGCATGCTGTCCACAGGCCACAGATTGCCCATCACTAATCTATGTGCATCTACATGGGGAGCCAATATTTAGCAATGGGCTTTTTAGCCTAGCAGAGTGTTAGAAAGAAATCTAACTAGCATTGGTTATTTGGTGTCTTCAGTATACTTTTTATCAAACCAAAGCTTGGTCAAAAATTGACTATACAATTTTCTATGAGCAAATAATAATATTGTTCAGAAAAAAATGTTCTACTTGATAACATCCTTTGGGAAGCTCTCTTGTGAAGCATTTTTCCATTCACCTTGCTCAGGAGTGCTTCCAAAAGATAAATCCCTAAAGCCATCTCTTTTTTTACTCTACTGGTTTATGTGAAAAGATTCTGTATACATCATGTAAAATTAGATTTAACCAATCAGCATTTTTTCTTTTATGTGGCATGCCAGTGTACCCCTTGTCTTTGTTGTGAACACATGCATTCCAGGGACCAAAGGACACAAAGACACCATGTAGTGTAGAACAATCATATATCTTGTCCTCTTCCTTTGATATATTCTGGTACTGGATTGTGAGAATAACTCCTGATCTGTTTCTATGGTAAAAGACTCATATGCCCTGATTCTGAGAGCTCTCCTATCTACTTAAGCTCAAGCTTACTTCAGCTAATGCAAATTGTTATAGGATATTTACTATAAGAGAACAGGATTATAGTAAAGGTATAATCACTATAATATTGTGTTTAATGCTATTAGTGCATAAGTCATAATGCAGATAAACACATATTATAGATATAGATATAGATATAGATATAGATATAACACAATCCAATGTTTGGAAGTTTAAGCCAGACAAATTCAGACTGGAAATAAGGCATAAGTTTCTAACAATGAGAGTGGTTAACCATTGCAACAGTTTACCAGTGGATTCACTGTCACTGACAATTATTAAAACAATGCTGGATTTTGTATTCTAAATGATATGTACTGGGAATTATTTTGAGGAAGTTCTATGGCTTTTGTCATATAGGAGATCATCACATTGATTCTTTCTGACCTTGGAATCTATTACTATAATCTCTTTTTATAGCATAGGCATCTCTTGTATTTTTTATTTGACTTAAAAATAAACATCAACATTTGGAAATTTTGTTGTTTGAAGTCGGGCTCTTAAATCTTTACATGGTCCTCTAAATCCAAGTGCCCTCGTTTCTGGAAATATTAACCAATTGTGAACTTTGATGGGAAGAATAGGTATCCAACAGTTTTTAGAATCAGGACTTATTTTTTAATTTAGGAGCCCAAATATGGAAATTGAAACTTTATTTTTATTTGAAATTTTGACCAAACTATTTTTAGTTTTCCTCCTGTCATGTCTGTAACTTGTAATAACAAAAAAGAGTGACTGAGGAGAGGGGAAAACAGTGTAATATGACCATCTTCAAAATGTGCTACCATATCATCACAGAAAGATCAGAGAGAGAAATAAAATTCTTGATCTTCAAGTACTGTCTGATAGAGGTGCTCTGGTTTATAGTGTCATCTCCAAATCTAAGCCACACATGTGAGAGAGTTTCCACCTGTTCAATTTTTGGCTGACCTGACTGAGTTTTTTCCCATAGTTTTGCCAGGTGCCAGGAAAATTAATTTGATAGGGCTTTTATGTAGATCTAAAAAAACAAACAGTAAATACAAATTGAGAAATAAACTCAATGGATTTCCTTTATGGAGTTCCAGAATGTTCATATTCTACTATATAGTAAAAATATAAAATCAATCCGTTTGGGAAAAAATAATCTAAGGATATGTCTACACTACAGTGTTATTTGGAAATAGCTTATTTCGAAATAACGCATCTACACACAAAATGCATTTTGAAATAGCATTTTGCTATTTCAAAATAGCGCGTCCACATGGAGTGGACTCTGAATCGCATTTAAGGCTGGCTGGAACCAGTTCCAGCAGGGCACCAGGTCAGGACTTACTGTGTGGGTCTGCTGCCTGAGGCTATCTGAGTTCTGTGCTTAAAGGGACACCCCCCCCCCCAACAGCCAGTTCTTAGGTTTCCCTGCTTGCTTGTGTACCTCGATGAGAGACAGCAAAGCATTTTGTCTCTGTGTGCTCTGGTTGCCCTCACTCGGGACACCACAGCACTCTGCAACATGGAGCCAGAGCTGCTCCTGGGCACTCTGGTGCTTCTCTTGGACACGTTGCTGCAAGGCTGGCTGCACTGTCTGCAGGCTGCCATCCGGGAGGTCCATCGGGGGGCTGTCAGTATGCAGGAGGACCTGCGGGAGAGCTTCCACCCTGAGGAGCACTAAGAGCCTCCCTGGTGTGCCCCACTGGGGGCTTGTGCCTCATTCCTCCCTCATGTCCTTCCACTTACCCCTCCCTAACCCCTCTTCCTGATGTCAAATAAAATACACGTATGTTCAAAAATAGAAGCTGGGTTTATTGAACAAAACTGGGCGGGAGGGAATGAAACTCTGGTGAGACTCGGGAAAGGAGGTGGGAGAGAGGAGAAAAGAGGGTGGGAGAGGGGAGGAGGAAACCTGGGAGGAGGGAGCTGGAAGGGCAAAGCAAGGGGAAGAAGAGGGCGGGGAAGCTCAGGGTTGGGGGTCTCGCCAGACCAACTTGATTTTCATGCAAACCTGCTCTTGGGTTCGCATGTGGCCTTTGGTGGCCAGGCTGGCAGCTATCCTGCCATACACGACTGCATTCCTCTGTGTAGTGCAGAGATCATGGATGTTGGGGACATCCCCCCAAACCTGAATAAGGTCCGTGATCTCCACCCTAAACCAGGAAGACACCCACCTTCTCCTGAGAGCTGGCAGACTGCTCCTGGGGAGCGGTGGAGGGCTGGCTGCCAGTGGCTTGCTGGCTCATGTTTTGGGGCCACTGGATCAGGGGCAGTGACTGCTGGCTCTGGGCTGGCAGGTTTGGAGCTGGCACAAGCACTGTGGCCAGGGTCTACTCCTTTAAGGGCTCGGGGGGGGGGGGGGGAGGACGGAGAGAAGTGTTCTTGGTTGAGTCTGGAGTAGCCACCAGGGCACCCTGGGAGGGCTGGAGGCCACCTATTTCGAAATAAGTGTCTACACAGCACTTATTTTGAAATAGCTGTTTTGAATTTGGTGTTATTCCTCGTAGAATGAGGTTTACCAAATTCAAAATAAGCGCTCCGCTATTTTGAATTAATTTTGAAATCATGGTTTGGCTGTATAGACGCTAGGAAAGTTATTTTGAAATAAGGATTGTTATTTCAAAATAACTTTGCTGTGTAGACTTACCCTAAGAGACGATGGACACAAACAAAATGTTTTTATTTCATCTGAAGAAGAGGGTTGTACCCAGGAAAGTTCATGATACCATCTACATGTTTTGCTAGTCTCTAAGGTGCTGCAAGACTATTCATTGTTTTTTAAGTTTTTACAAACAAAATAGTTTGTAGAAAGATGAGTAATGTAGGAAAATAATGTTATCAGTCTTATTCATATATGTTATCTCTATAGATACTATAAGGTTGCTGTGGAAGGAGTGGGGGTGGGGGTTTGCAAAGTTGTCTTGTAGTTGGGGGTTAGAAATACTTCCATTCCTCAGACAATGGTGGGTCTCTGAATTAAAACCTTCTTGCTTTATATTCTGCCCATTCGATTTTCACAGTAACTTCTGCTTGAGGTTCTATCAGTCCTAGTGGATTCTGACTGCGTACGTCTTTCCAAGGCAGATGGTGATGTGGATCTGTTGGCACTATATTGTGTACTAGGTGCATAGACAGGTTTCCAGGTTGTCACAGCTGAGCCTCAGTGGCAAAACGGTCCTGAACTTACATGGGAGGTGGGGCATATTATGAGACCAGTTGATATCCCTTCTGTACATAAGAGTGGGCTATGAATATGATTCCCCTCAGAAAAAATAATTTGGGAACGTGTAAAGGGGTGGATTTAATGATCATGCCTAAGAGAGACTTTGGGCAGATAATAAGAATTATCCCAGGGGAAAACATTATTTGGCCGAACATGTGACAATGCAGGGTGAGGCAGGGAGCTATGAAGACTCCCTTTGGTAACAGTGCTAGGAAAAATGTGAATATGGAGGTGGCTAAATTCATAGGTGAAAGAATAGGGGTTGATATTTAATCATATGGACATAAAATACAGGATAGCAATGTTATTCTGGGAGGATGGGGTCAAAATGTTGGCCAAAAATGTGTCATCTCCCCAGTTTGACATGGACTCCGTCCTCCCAGAATAACACTGCTGTCCTGTATTTTATGTGCGTATGATCATGGGTGGGTGGGGTACGAAGCCTGGCTAATTGCTGGCATCTCCTGGTGGCAGATATCCAGTGCAGGTACTCTATAGGGAAGCAATATGGAGATCAGATTAAATGGACTAGGAAAGATTTAAAAGAGATGTTTGTTAAAGGAACAGAAACAGGGTGGGTTCAGGATTCCTATGAATGGTGTAGCAGGGATCCAACCACCAACCCTCCTTTATAGCCTTCCTGAACCCTCATTTGCGAGGAAGGATCCTAGCTGCATACAATGCAGAAAGTAAAAAAGGACACAAGGAGGAGCATATGGACCAGTAGCCTGAATACTGGGAAGGAGAAGTGCACATTGTATCATGTATAGTTCCTATGTCCATCTTAAACTCTTCAGAGTGGGAGAATGTTTCCACACTGCTCCTTAAACAGATCCAACAAACTGACCCTCACTCAGGTTTAACAAAAAAGGAACAATGATTCCAATGTTCAAGTGTAAAATAGAACAATGCTAATTGGAAAAAGGTACTACAGGAAAGATCAGGGACCATAAACAGAGCAGAACATAAACTCAGTAGGAGAATTCAGAGTGATGTGCTGTAAAAACATGAAATAATATGCTGGGAATGTACAATATAAAAAGAAGAATTAGGTCAGGAGAATGGAGGAAGGTAATTAATTTTTTATCTCCATGCAGAACTGATGAGGCCACATTTGAGTATTACGTGCAGTTTTGGACTCCATTCTCTAAAGAGATCTTGCTGAATTGGAGAGGATCCAAAAAAAAGGATAACAAAATAATAAAAAGTTTATTAAAATAACAGAATTTGCAAAGCCGGGGGAAAGGACTAGTAAGGCACAACATGAAAGCTAATTATAAATACCTGTAAGGGATTAACAAAAAATGATATTGGTGTGGCGGGAGAAGATGAAATACATTTCAGCAGGTCACATACAGGAAGAAAATAATCACCTCAGATTAAAATAGTGAAAAGAAAAATTTTAAGAATCTAACTGTGGCTCACAGTCTAACAAAGTGGCCTATTAACCTTAACCATAGGGAAACCCAATTCTGCAGTCATGTGGCAGGTTGAATCAGGATGTGCTTTCCAACCCAAGCATCTATGGAATTAGGAAGGTGAGGTAAAGGAATTAATTACTTTTATTACTTTGGCTATGTCTAGACTACAAGCCTCTTTCAAAAGAGAGAATCTAGACTACAGCCAGAACTTTGGAAAAATACAAAGGTGCATTACATAGCGCCTTTTTTCGAAAAAGCACTTTCGAAAAAAGGTGTTCTTCCTGTAAAATGAGGTTTACTGCAGTCAAAAAAAAATGCTGCATTCTTCTGATTTAATTTTGAAAGAACACAGCGGCAGTCTAGATGCAGGGGAAGTTTTTTTGAAAAAAGGCCACTTTTTTCGAAAAAACCCTGTCGTCTAGACACACCCTTTCAAGTGTCTGCCTGCCTGTTAATATTAAAACAAAGATGAAATAAATATCTTCATAAAAATCAAGAAAATCAGCTTAATTTTCAAACCTATGGATACTTTATTCAGACATATATATTTGAATGACTATTTCAAATTGACTATTTGTGTATAAAAATACCTGATTGCTGTGTATGTTCATATAATTGCACTTACAAATTCTGTAGGGTATTTCAGAGACAGCTTTACTTCTGTTTAAATAGAAAGTTTATACTTTTAATACATTTAAATAAGAAAGCAATATAAAGAATAAAACATAGCTAGATTCATGTAATTTTAAAAGAAAGATTGTTTAAATATAGACATTTGGCAGTCTGGTGTGCCTCTCTGATTTTGTAGTACCAAAGATCTATTTATGGAAGAAAATTAAGGAATGATGATTTTATCCACTATAACAAAAGCAATCAACTCTTACTTAGTTCCCAGATACCTAGTGTACTTGCAGAAACACAGAGAAATAGATCAGATTTGCTTACTTTTAGCACTTGAAGTTATAACTGCATTTTCCATAACAACTCCATAGTGAAAATTTATGACATACTGTTCAATGAATGTCAAAGCAAGTCTTTTTGAAGCACTGTGAGTCCTTCCTATGTCACTGTTACACAGAACTGTGGGTTAATAAGTGTCTAAACTCAGAAACCTTTCTTCATGACTGAGCTTAAAATCAGAAACATTAATACCATCCCCCAAAGACAATATTTTACTGCGATCATGAAAGAAGAACATTAAGTCAATGAGATATGTCTGTCATTTTCAACTTGAACTGAATTTAAAGTGGCCTAGGATGTAGTCTTGTTTAGTGAAAGCAATTTAGAACTGTGATAATCCTGTCTCCAGGATCCTAGCTTCAAGGAGCAAATAGCTGTAATTACAATAAACACATTTACACTAATAAACAGATGCAAATTGAAACAAAACATACTATGAAAATATGTTTTGTGAAGTATGATTCATACATAAGGGCTACGTCTACATTGCACATTCTACATCGCCACACCTCATTTGCATATCTTCTTGTGCAGGAATGTGCAATGTAGATGTAGCCAACAAGTGTAATAGTTCAGGGCAACTGCATCTGTACTCCCTCCTGTGGTCCAGCAAAAGCATCCACTCTTAGCTCTGGTCTAAACTAGGGAGTTATTTCAAAATAACGCCCCTTATTTTGAAATAACAAGTGGAGCATCCACACTACCACGTTCATTATTTTGAAATGAGGGACTGGTTATTTCAAAATAATAACTCCTGCTTTCCACAAGGAATAATGCTTAATTCAAAAGAGTTATTTTGAAATAGCAGTAGTGTGGATGCTCCACTGCTGCTATTTCAAAATAACTACTCCCCAGATTCATTCAAAGTAATTACTCCCCAGTGCTTCCTGGGGCTCTAAATTGAGGTAGTGTGCCCACATTAAGGAAGTGTACCTTGGGCTAATTTCAAGACTTCCCTGTAGTGTGGACATGCTATTTCGAAATATCGATTTCAAGAGTTATTATTTCAAAATACAGTGAAACCTTTTTTATCCGGCACTCTGTTAACCAGAAAACTTTGTTAACCGGCATTGCCCACAGCCAAAATACTGTCACATCTTCAGGCGAACAGGCATGGCTTGGTTTACTATTATTGGCTTAACAATTTTTAATTTAAGAAGTACTAATCATCTTTAACTCAGAATAGAAATGTGTGACCAAGTGCCTCACACTACAAAACTACCAATATTAAAAACTTGAGTTTTACTATTGTTGTCCATTGGTTTTTCCTGGATTGATAGGACCCTCAGATAACCGGAATTTTTAGATGACCAGAACACCCTAATCCCCGAGCGTGCTAGATAATACAGGTTTTACTGTAAGGGTATGTCTACACTAGCCCCCTAGTTCGAACTAGGGTGGCTAATGTAGGCATTCGAACTTGCAAATTAAGACTGGGGTTTAAATATCCCGGGCTTCATTTGCATGTTCCCGGGCGGGCGCCATTTTTAAATCCCCTTAGTTCAAACTGACTGCCCGCGGCTACACTGTAATGAAGTGTAACAGTTAATCCGAACTAAGGACTTAAGTTCGGATTAACTTCTGACTGCCGCGTGTAGCCGCGGGCAGTCAGTTCGAACTAAGGGGATTTAAAAATGGCGCCCACCCGGGAACATACAAATGAAGCCTGGGATATTTAAATCCTGGGCTTCATTTGCAAGTTCGAATGCTTACATTAGCCACCCTAGTTCGAACTAGGGGGCTAGTGTAGACATACCCTAAGTTATTTCAAAATAATATCATGCCCTTAGGTTTCTGATCTGTCACCTCCTTCTGGCAAAGACCTGAGTCTCCCTCCCACCTGACTGGGGTATTGCCAGGCTGCACAGTTGCCCCAGCAAGGAAGACTGACTAGGCAGGTCTGTTTCTGTACAGGGCTGGTCCACAACATTTTGGCACCTGAGGCGGGGAGCTCAAATGATGCCCCCATGCCCTGTCGCTTGGGCCAAAACTTTGAAAGGTCTCAATTCTGCCTTCTTCCTGTTGTTCTCCTCTCATGGTACTGTGCATCTAGAGCAGAGAGAATACATATGTACCAGCAGCAGACACAATTTTCTACACTCTGGGTCCTATTGGCTCCCCCCCACAGTCTGGCTCCTGAGGCGGCTGCGTCAGTTCACCTCATGGTAAGGCCAGCCCTGTTTCTGTATTTTGTTTTCTCCTCAGAATGTAGGCAATGACAAAATGTATATTTAGGGCACAGAGGTGAAATACAAGAATTAATGACGTAATATACGCCTCACACCTTTAAAGGTATTTCTACACTGCAAACATTTGTGGCTAGCACACATCAACTAAGCTGAGCTCACAGGGTTTGGACTGTTGGGCTACAGAATTGCAGTGTAGATATCCAGGCTCAGGTTGGAGCCTGGGCTATGGGGCCCTCCCTTCTCCTAGGCTCCTCTCTCAGAACTCAGACTCTCTAGCCCAAGCCGGGATGTATATCCTGCAATTTTACAGCCCTGAAGACAGAGCCCCATGACCCTGAATCAGCTGACATGAGTCAACCATAGGTATTTCATTGCAGTGGAGCTGTACCCTAAAATATTTAGCTTAGTCAAATTAGGCTTTAGATTTGGGATAAGTTAGGTGTGTAATAAAGGTAAGCTAGCCTAAGTAAGTTAATAATAAAGTTGTTGTGCTTGTGGTCTATGCTTATGATACATGGATGTTTTGAACATAACGGCCGAGTTTGGCTAATCATACATAGGAGAATAATAGATACCACACAGAGACCGTTATTAGACAGGGTGAAATGTTAGAGACTTCCTTAAGGTAACTGCCTGTTACTATGCTGATATGGTAAAGTAAATGTTAATTACTATAAGGGGAACTAACGAGTTAGCCTATGAAAAATGGGGCACTCAAAAAATAGTGGAGTGTGGCAGTTCATAAAAGGAAAAAGTATAAAATATGTGTGAGGCTGACTGTTAGTGTAGCACATTATAAAAGCTGCATTGCACCATGGTGGGGGGGAGGGGAAGGGATGGAGATGCCAGGATGACTACTACTGCTGGTGAGGATGATGACTAACACTTTCTACAAGGCATGGTATGAGTAATGCTAATATTATGTATTCTGTATTGTTCACTTTCTACTTTACCCAAATGCACTGTCTATGCTGTTGGTTGGTTAGCTAATAGAAATAATTATTGTAGAAATAGCACTACCTAGTAGTCTCCATTATGCACCAATGGGTCCCTCTTCCATTGACAGCCCTTCTAATGCAATTGATTTTGAGGACTGAACTCTCACAGATTATAGTAGATATAAAACCTCCTTTGTGTGTGTGTAATTGGTTGAAATAACCCATAACTATAAATAAAGCTATGGGAGGCTATAAAAAGCACAACTGCTCTTGGTTTTAATTTACCATATAGCTTTTTCCAAGCAAACAAATTTAATCTTAAAAAAGAAAAGCATTGCAGAGAAAACATTAACACAATAGAATAATCTACATGCATCCTGACTAGCTCACCAGAGATCCATTTTCCCCCTAATCTCCTACTATTGCTCTGGTCTGCGTCAGTCCTTCTGACTCTTCTCTAAAGATTTTCCCTTGATAGAAAAGTCTTGTCCATGTGCTGGATCAGAAAGGAGGTTTTGAGTCAATTTAAAATCAGGTTACTTATCCAAAAATCTTTTCTTTATCTGTTGGCCTGTAGAGAATCAAATTAGAACTAGCATGTGAACCTCCCCAAGGGTTGGTGCTCTTCTAGAAGTGTTACTGGCTGAGTGAATTTACTAATCACACCTCACTGTTCTTAGGCCCCTGAAGGTGTGTAGTAAGCCTCACCATGGAATTATATGCAGTCTGTGGCCCACGCTGATCCATAAACTTAATACAGAAAGATCTTTCGAATAGATATTGCAGGAAATTGCCATATCTGTCAAGATAAGAATTTACAAAATTACACTCCCATGAGTGGGGATAACTTAGAGACTGCCCTGTCATCTTCTCTATGCTGTACGGAATTTAGCTGTGTGATTTTCATTGACTATAATGGGGATCGTATGGCTAAATCCCATGCTCCCGTTCAAAATTTTGGAGGCTAAATACCAGTTTCAGTCCACTTCTCTACATGTTTAATTATATACAGTAAGGCTAAAGATACACTGTAGTTCTACAAAGAGAAGAAAACTGTACACGTTTTAGTTGCTGAAAATACGCTGTTGGCACTTACTTAACTGACAATATTTATAATAACAAATTGAAATACATGGTCCAGTCTTTAAATTAGCTATGCTTATTAAGGATGAAAGAATTTTTGTGACTTCTTGGAAGTGCACAGTTAAATTCCACATCACTTGCAGCTAATTGTTAAACTAGGTCAGAGAATTTGGATCCTTTAGGTAATTCTGATCCTTGTTTGGTACTTTACTGAATCGTATTCTTTAAGCAACCCGAGTTCAAGAATGAATTTACAAATTAAATTCACTACCTGTAGTCCCAATGAAATTTTTTTTTTTTTTTTTATTTTGGAACAAAATATTTTTGTTACAGATTTTTCCTCTGTATTTAGTTCTGTTCTTTTCTCTCCACTCAGTGGAAGAAAGATGAGGATCATAGGTACTTAAAATCTATTAACTGTAATTTCTTAGGTTTCACGGCATTTGTGGAAAATTGTTTATGTGAGATCAGCTACAGAGCATTATGTCAAATAGCATGTCTGGCTAGAACCTTTGTGTGGTAGTATAAGACTGCCACAGCACAGATACAAATCTTTGTTCACCTAGAAAAGCCCACAGAATTGAATGCTCTGTGCTGCAGTTGTTCTGTTACTTTCATTTATCATTTCAAGCTGCGTTATTCTGATGGTTTTGCAGTTGCAGGACTACCAGAGCTGATGCAGAGATAATGAAATACTGAAAGCATCAAACAACAGGGATGTCTGTAACTGGTAATGGGCATCCTTCCTCAGTTTATGAACTCCAGCTATGCTGTTTGACAGTTTTTTTGTGAAGAGGTGCAGCACAATGTAAGAATGCTGAACAGAGAATAAAGAAGCTAGTGTTAAGAAGTAAACTGTATCGCACATAATCCTTAGTACAATGTTGCAATATGTGGAAATCACCATCCTGTTTTTAAACTCCAGTGTCTCGTATATCTCCAGCTTCAGCAGACCATAAAACGACCAGTATACAACCCACTCGTAAAGTCTCTGCATGTACTTCACAATGGCCACTGAAATGCAAGATATCACAATTCACAGATACTTCTTGATATGGGATTTGTTGCCAAGACTTTTCATAACATTAGTCAAAAAAGGGAATATTAAAATAGTTTCAAATTGTCTTAGGTGGAATTACTGTGGTGAATGGTGACTTCTGATGCAGTTCTAAATTATTCATTTTTAAAATGGCTTACATATATTAAGTATTAGTAGGTCCTTCTCCTTAGTATCATATATAACAATATGATTATTAATGTTACTATGCTGTTGAGAACAAGCAGTGGTGGGGGATGTCTGGATGACCTAGTATCAAAGGTATTTTTCATCTCTAATTTCTATATATCTTGGGATCTCCAGCTGCATAGCACCTTGAGTTGAATATACTTTAGGTCCCTAGGAAACTAACTGCCCTAAAAGAAAATTCAGTGGAATGTATATCATATGAGTGGTTTTTTTCAGGATGTGCATGAATAACCACACAAGATCATGGTGGTTAAGATGAAGTGATTTTAGAGGTATGAACTGACCTAATAATGGGCTCAATCCTGTGAAGTGCTCTGCATCTCCTGTAGGTTGCTGAGTACCTTGGAAGTTCACTGATTTCAGTGGGAATGGTGGAGGTTACACAGTACCATACAGGGAGTGTTCTGCATTTCACAGGATTGGTCCTGATGTCTGCTATAGCCTCTCAGACCAGCATTATAAAATATTACTTTGCTAACCAGAAAGGCAAGATTATGGCTTTGAGCTGCTATCTGCAGCTGGGCGGGGGACAAAGGAGAAGGGAGGGAGAATCAAAGAAAATTTTTTTTTGAAAAATTCCTTGAAATACAGAACTGTTTGTCAATTATGACAAATAAATAAATTGCAATTGTTTCACTTGATCAGCCATTCATATGAGTTGGCACAGCAGTACCAAATGAAGGAAGATAACAGTGACATTGTTGTCAGCTTTCTTACAGAATGATCTTTTAATGCTTAAGTCAGCATAATTGATTGGATGGCATCTGCTGGCTCTGCGGTACAAAACTCCTTTCATTCATACCCTGAGGCTTTATGAAACCAGTTCTCCCTGCCAACTACTTTGAGGGCTGACATCTCATCAGAAAGTTCATCTGAAATTCTTTCCCTTTAGTGTAGCCAATCAAATGCAGTCAGCTTCCCTACAGCATGGGTAACCAAACAAACCATTAGGTGAAGACATGGGTTGAAGAAGAGGAAAAACCAAAGAAAGATTCCAAGACACCTACCAATTGTGCCAGTAAGCACTAAAATATAGTGGATTAGAAAGGAATGCTATTTGCTGTGTCATAGCTAAAATTAATATTTCATGAAGGTCCAGAGTGAGTCATAATTTTGCATTTGCCATTTTATGGAAAGATTTTTGTTAAAACCCACTGAATACTTCTGTAAAGTGTATAGCTATTAAAAAAAATAATGCCCAAGAGCAAACTCCTTCTCCATATTCAGGGATTACCCTACCTAGCACTGTGAAGGGGTTAGGAGTTGGTCAGAGATAGAAGCAGATTCATCCTCTGCTATCTGCTCTTATCTGACAGGGCAGCAGTAGGAGGCTGTAGAGTTGTACATATGTTACAGCTCAGTACAAGATTTTCCTATGACTACCACATCTTGGATGGTATTTGCTGCTACAGAACATGAACTAGCTAGAAAAGGTAAGTCCAGCCTAACCAAAACATCATGCCCCTTTGTGAAAATCCTAACAGGCTAACAATCTAGCTAGTCATCTCTCTTAGTGCTATTGAATTCTGTGGAGAGCTTGTAGCCACCTGCTTGATGAGAAAAGAAGATTTTTTTTCTGTGTTTGAGTGGAGCCTAGCATCACAGTCCCTTGGGCTATGAGTAGGGCTTTGAGATTCTACAATAATACAAATATTAAATCATATGTCCTTCTACTCCCATTGATCATGATAAAGTGTATAGGGTTGGCTCATCACAGCTGGCTATAATTGTAGAAAAGAGACAGAGTGTCACACCTTCACTGCGCCAGCCAGAGTGACCACCAGCCAATGGTAGTCTTTCCTTTGTTAGAGTGCTTGCAATTGGTTAATTCCTAGCCCTTCCTTCAAATGGTTGATGAGTGGTCTTCTTATAAAACAAGAGCAGCTGGTTGAGGTGGCCTTCTTTGGAGACATTCTCAACTGTTGCTGTGGACTTGGGCAAATTTCAAAATAAGATGGGCTTGATAGGCCAGTTAATGTTAGGATTTTATGAACATCATAAAGTGAGGATGCTATGGCCTAGGAGTCTTTTGTCAGTATTGCCAGGGCAGGTTGCTGTTAGGAAGTATTTTCAAGTTGAATAAAATTAAGGCCACTTGCCCTCCCCCTACCCCAAAAGATCATTCTTAGCAGGTGGTGGAATCTCCATCTGCAGAGGTTTTTAAGGCCCAGCTTGACAAAGCCCTGGATGGGATGATTTAATTAGGGTTGATCCTGCTTATAATAGGGGGTTGAACTAAATATTCTCCTCCGTTTCTTTCCACCCTTATCTTCTATGATTCTATGATCTCTGTCCTCAATGGCTCCTACCATTACTAATGGTTGCACTATAAATGCTTAGTGAGAGAAGCTGTACACCAACATAGCACAGGTCACACTCTAGCCAGTAACTGGTTATTGTCTAAAGGCACCAGATTCTGCTGAGTCAGGGACAGAACTTTTGTTTGAGTAAATCAGCATGACTCCATTGGCTCCAATGGACCCATGCTGATTTACACCATCTGTGAGAAGTTGTTCCATTTACTGCTGTCTTTGTTTGAATTGTTCGTGGTTGGTGGTCGTTTTACAGTTTGCCTTTAAATGTCAGTCAGGTGATTTCATTTTCAGTGACTTTTTAAAATTTGTGTGAATTTAGAGCTTGTGAAAGATGCCAGACTGACAGGCCTGGAGCCAGCTGGCTTTTATTTATCCATAAAACAGGTACAAACACTGGGAGATGTATACCACTCAATGTCACACTTCTCATACATATCAAACCTGACCCTGAAGGACCATCTATCATACAGAGATGATAATCCAATCTCTAAACTTATTCATTCATTTGCCCCTCTGCTGCTACTTCCAAGTGGGCAGATTCACCTTTGCATTAAATGGAACAACTCCATTAAAGTCAACAGAATTGTGCTGGCTTATATGTGGAATGAATTTGGCATGAGTTTGTAAATTAGGGCCATTTGATGTGATGCAGAAAACTGTCCACTGGGTGCTGGATTGAGACAATCCATTCTGGGTAAATGGGTGGATTTTCAAAAGCACTAAAGGCAGGATAACTCTGCTCTCTCAGAAGTCAGTGGGAGTTTTACCAGGGAGCATTTAAAAGACTCACACAATATTTTCATTAAAAGCACTACTTAAGGAAATACAACCTCGATGGGGCTACTATAAGGTGGGTGCATAACTGGCTGGATAAATGTTCTCAGGGTATGTCTACACAGCAAAGTTATTTCGAAATAACTTTCCTAGCGTCTAAACAGCCATTCTGTTATTTCGAAATAGCGGAGGGCTTATTTCAAAATTGGTAAACCTCATTCCATGAGGAATATTGCCAATTTTGAAATTGCTATTTCGAAATAAGTGCTCTGTAGATGCTTATTTTGAAATAGGGGGCCTCCAGCCCTTCCCAGGGTGCCCTGCTGGCCGCCCTGGCCACAAGGCAGCTTCTGACCTGATGCCCTGCTGGAACTGGTTCGAACCAGCCTTAAATGCTATTCAACATCTACTCAGTGTGGACGTGCTATTTCAAAATAGCAAAACGCTATTTCGAAATGCATTTTGTGTGTATTTCAAAATAAGCTATTTCAAATTAACTATTTTCAAATAGCTTATTTCAAAATAATGCTGTAGTGTAGACATACCCTCAGAGAGTAAGTATTAATGGTTCAGAGTCATGCTGGAAGGGCATAACAAGTGGGGTTCTGCAGGGGTCTGTTTTGGGATCAGTTCTGTTCAATATCTTCATCAACGATTTAGATATTGGCATAGAGAGTACGCTTATAAAGTTTGCAGATTATACCAAGTTGGGAGGGGTTGGAAGTGTTTTAGAGGATAGAGTCATAATTCAAAATCATAGAATCATAAAATCATAGAGTTGGAAGAGACTTCAGGAGGTCATTGAGTCCAATCCTCTGCCCATAGCAGTACCAACCCTAACTAAATCATCACAGCCAGGGCTTTGTCAAGCCAGGACTTAAAAACCTCTAGGGATGGAGATTCTACCACTTCCCCAGGTAACCCATTCTAGTGATTCACTACCCTCCCAGTAAAATAGTGTTTCCTAATATCCAACCTAGACTTGTCCCACTGCAACTTGAGACCATTCCTCCTCATTCTGCCATCTGTCACTACTGAGAAAAGCCTCTCTCCATCTTCTTTGGAACCTCCCTTCAGGGAGTTAAAGGCTCTCATCAAATCCCCCCTTACTCTTCTCTTCTGCAGACTAAACAAGCCCAAATCTCTTAGTCTCTCCTCATAAGTTATGTGCTTTAGCTCCCTAATAATTTTTGTTGACCTCTGCTGGACCCTCTCCAATTCATCCACATCCTTTCTGTAATGAGGGCCCCAGAATTGGATGCAATACTCCAGATGTAGCCTCACCAGTGCTGAATAAAGGAGTATAATCATTTCTCTAGATCTGCTGGCAATGCTCCTCCCAATGCACTCTAATATGCCATTATCCTTCTTGGCACTGAGCTGGACAAACTGAGAAAATGGTCTGAGGTAAATAGAATGAAATTTAATAAAGACAAATGCAAAAAATTCTACTTAGAAAGGAATAATCAGTTTCACACATACAAAATGGAAAGTGATTGTCTAGGAAGGGGTATAGCAGAAAGGAACCTAGGGGTCATAATGGACTACAAGCTAAATAGGAATCAACAGTTGATGCTATTGCAAAAAAAGCAAACATGATTCTGCGATTCATTAACAGTAGTGTTGTGAGCAAGACACAAGAAATAATTATTCTATTCTACTCTTCTCTGATTAGGCCTCAATTGAAATACTGTGTCCAGTTCTGGGCACCACATTTCAAGAAAGATGTGGAGAAATTGGAGAAGGTCCAGACAAGGGCAATAAAAATGATTAAAATTGAAAGAACTGGGTTTAGTTTGGAAAAGAGAAGACTAAGAGGGGACATGATAGCAACTTTCAAGTACTTAAAAGGGTGTTACAAAGAAGAGGGAGAAAAAATTGTTTTGCTTGACCTCTGATGATAGGACAAGAAGCAATGGGATTAAATTGCAGAAAAGGAGATTTAGTTTGGACATTAGGAAAAACTTCCTAACTGCCAAGATGGTTAATCACTATAATACATTACCTAGGAAGGTTGTGGAATCTCTACTATTGAGATATTTAAGAGCAGGTTAGATAAACTTCTATCAGGGATGGTCTAGATGGTTCTTGGTCCTGTTGTGAGTGTAGACTTGATGACTTGATGACCTCTTGAGGTCCCTTCCAGTTGTAGTATTCTGTGATTCTACATCATCTTTTTCTCTATCAGTACAATGGATTCATATTTAGCTCTTCTTAGGGGACACTTTTCCCTGTCTGTTTTAGTCCTCTGTACCAAAAGAAGGCCCTTTTCTCTTTTTTCAACTTCCTGAGCAATGTCACTACAATGCCCTGCAGAAAAAAATAACAATACTCCCTCAGAGGTGAAGCTACTCTTTCTGTGCACAGAACAACCAAAATGGCTATGTTTGATAGAAGAAGAGGGAAAATTAGTTATTAAAAAAGACAAACTTTTTCTTCGCTTCCCACACATTGCTCTGCTTAAGCCTGTGTGCCAACTCTCTCTCGCTCTCTCAATGCTTGCACAATGAAAAAAAAAATAGAAACTTGAAAAATATATTATATGCTGCCATTCTACTTGCAAAACTCAACAGAACTTGATTCAAAGGGTGGCATACCTGTTAAAGTATCCTATGCCATTTAAGAGGCACATATATCATGCAGCATAGCAGCCCATTCTGAAGCAACTGTTTTCTTCTTTCAAAGCTAGTACTTTGTCTATTAAAAAATGGGTCAATTTTTCTGTGTCTTGGAGCACCCTTCCAAATGGTGCATGATGAAAAGTTGCAGATAGCCCTGTTACTGCTGTAAGTCCACTGAACTAAATTGTATTGCTCTTGATGGGTCACTCATCACAGGGGCAAGACTCTCAGCAGACTATTTGTTTTTCCTTTTGGTAACTTTTTTTTTTTTACTCCTGAATATTGTTGTTAGTGTTTTAGAAGTCTTTTGCAGAACCTTGGAATGAATTAATTTATACATACAGTATTGTGAGAGACTTTAGCTTTGACAGTAAAGCATGGCAAAAGGCTCTACTACAAAACTAGTCAGAACTAATTCAAAGTCCATTTTTCATTTAATATGCAGAACAGGCTTTTTCTTCTCTTCCCCCTCAGCCTATTGGAGATAGTTTGAAAAGAGTGTTATACTTTTTTAACAAAGTCTGAACATTGGGGATTTGTAAATTACATATATTTACCCAATCTGACATGATAGAGCACAGAAAATTATTCACAAAAAAAGGTCCTTTATGTTTGATTAGATTCTTGACAGTTCTAGAGTTCAGGGGACTTATATCAGCTGAGTCTGTCATCTATACTGTTCAGGATCTAAATATAATATCCTTAAAAGCATTGTTTGTTATTTCAGATTACATCTTCTGGAATCACAAATAGTATACAGCTGAGTAGTACATCTTCCACAATTTCTACAATTTTTTTCACTCTAGATTTATGGTTCAGGGCATTTTAGGTAGTAATTCTACTGTTTATTTCTAAAATCACTGCTTGAAAAAAGGTTGTATGCTCTTTAAATGTTTGTGATTTCCAGAAGTAACCTTACATTGTACATATCATTTCACAGATATCGACAATTCAAGTCAGGAATTCAGTTTTGTGTCCAATTAATTTATTATTCTGATAAATTATTTTAAATTTCTGTGTATGCCAAAATAAAAAGAAGTAAAACATAATTAGCCATCATAGTGAAAATATAGTCACATGTAACTCAAGTAAATATAATATTTCCATAAAGAACAAGTATGCATTTATCTAAATCATCCCTAATACTGTAGATGATGGACAGATGTTCATTATACCCTTTTATAATCAAAGGAACTTGAATTTTAGTAACAGACTGTAGCTGCATTTTACATCAATAGGTGTGATTTAATTAAAATTAATTCTACACTGCCATTACCAGTTATAGCTACTTGTTTGTTTAGATAAATTATATTCAGTTAGATTATAGTTTGCTGCAAGCTTTTGTTTTATATAACAACAAATTACCAACTCGCTTCTGAGTTTTTAAAAGCTTATCAGTGTTACCAGTGGTATGCATTTTCTGACAGCGCCTTTCACAAACCCAGTGCTTTCTGAATTATTTCAGGCTATGCTGTTTCTGAATGACATGATAGCATCTTACCCAGGAACTCACAATCAGCTTCTGCACATCTGGAAGGGGCTGTGAAATTCTTAATAATGCAGAAATAAATACCATGTGGGGAATACGGAAACCTGTGTAGCAAGAGTAATAAAAAACCCTCTAACGGGAGAATAGATAGTTGAAAACAGAAGGAGCCCTAGCCAAGGAGAGAGATTGGAAATATTCTCTACCTGCACATATCTAGCCTAATGGGCATATCCTACTTTTCTCAGTAATTCTCACTAATTATCTTCGAAATATGTTTCTATCTTCTAATTATTTAGGTCTCCAGGCAATGTGTATGTGAATATACGTGTATGCAAAGTTAGGGCTGAGAATATAAAAATATCTTAGCAAGTCTCCCTCTGCAAGTGCAGTCCACTCTTCACTATAGATGCTGAAGATGGTACTATGCCTTGTAATGAGGGAAGTTAGTAAGGGAGAAAAAGAGAGAAAGGGCAGGGCTGATGGGGATCTGGAGGAAAAGGAGGAAGGGAGGAAAAAAAGGGAAATAAAAAAAAGGATTAAAGTAAATAAAGACAGATAAACTGAAAAAAGCAAGCTGTTTGTTTAGCTAAATTATCTAAGCAACACAAGAAGAAACAGCAATAGAAAAATAGTGTAACAGGGAAAAAAAGGAGAGAAATTCAGAGACAAGGATGTGGCCAAGATTGAAGGAGTAACTAGAGTTAATATTGGCATACACTGTTCTTTAGGCTACGTCTAAACTATACCCCTCTGTCGGCAGAGGGATGTAAATGAAGCACTTCGAAAGTGCAAATGAAGCGTGGATTTAAATATCCCGTGCTTTATTTGCATAATCGCTTCATGGCTCTGTTTCAAACAAGCACCATTTTAAAACTGAAACCGTATTTTTTTCGACAACAGTGCGCTTTCTCAAAAGATCCTGTACTCCTCAAAAAAATGCCCCATTGTTGAAAAAAACGTGTCTAAACCTCAGTTTCAGTTTCTAAATGGAGCTTGTTCGAAACAGCGCCATGACGTGATTATGCAAATGAAGCTCGGGATATTTAAATCCCCGCTTCATTTGCACTTTCAAAGTGCTTCATTTACACCCCTCTGCTGACAGAAGGGTGTACTTTAGACACAGCCTTATTGTTTTCTCAGTGAAAATTATATAGGAAACCAAACATTTAGAAGAGTAAATCCTTAAATTGATGCTATTGTGACCCACTAAAGGATCTGATCCTCTAATTGGATTTTGTGTGAGTATGCTCCTTTGCTTGCATGGAGCACTTTTGATTTCTTACTTGTCACCCACACATCTCTGATTGCATTATAGCCTCTAAACTAGCATGCACAAAATCAATTTGTCCTCAACTGCTGAATAATTTTATAGTTCTGTATTAAGGGAGCATTATCATTTAAAAAATTCAAGGAGGAATCCTTCCCAATGATACGTCTTATTCTAGTGGTGCTCAGATAACATTTACCATCACACTGTCTCTCCTCCTGGAAGGAAAAACGACTCTAAGCCAGTTTACACATGGAATGATTATCTAAAGAAAATACCAGCTCAAATCTCTCAATGTCCAAACCTGCAGGTATGTGACACAAGTCATTGAAAATGTGCGATAAATGACCAAAATGTGCAATACCCCCATGTTGTTGTGCATCTTCCTGTAACTGATGGTTTATAATGTTTTTTAATAATACATCCTTTATTCAGGTTCTCTCATTGTCTGAAATGAATAAACCACTTTTGCAATTTGTAACAAGTTAATTGTTCATATATGTGTGAGGGAGTAGGGGAATGGAGATATAAGGACTGTTGCAGACTGCAAAATTAATGTGAGACCTTGAGAAAACAAAATAGCTTTTAAATTTAAAACACCATCATAATCCATCAGTAATGGAAATGCATGCAGCAATACACAGCTGCTGGGTATTTTGAGGCTAGGTATGAGTTGGGAGGGGGAATCCTGCACAGGCTGTTAATGCTGCCCAAGCCACCACAATTAATACTGTTACCCTCCCCCATGCATAGTGCTGCCACTCACAAATCCCTTCCTACCTTGTTGCTGGAAGCAGTGTTGTCAGATTGGCTTGGGATTTTCCATAAAGCCCAAGTTCTGCTTTTTCTTTGAGTCAGACCTGACCATTTTAATGGCTAAAAGCCATCTGGAGAAGAGCTTTTCCCCTCATTTTCCCTGTCCATCAAGCCTTCTCACCAACTCCCAAAGGATCCTCATTTTGGTTAACACTTGACACTTGCTTAGTTTATGTATTGTATTAGTTGTTATTGATTGTGTAAATGATGTTTAAAATTAATATTGTTGATATGCCTCACACAGAATATGAGTAGGAACAGCGAGGTAGCCATGTCAGTCTGATCTTTGCAAAACAAAAAAAGCAGTCATGTAGCACTTTAAAGACTAACAAGATAGTTTATTAGGTGATGAGCTTTCGTGATCTGAAGAATGGGTCTGCCCCACAAAAGTTCATCACCTTATAAACTATCTTGTTAGCCTTTAAAGTGCTACATGACTGCTTTTTTTGTTTTACCATAGAATATGAGGTTCTCCACAGTTCAGTAAAGTCTGCTAGGCTAGCTGATATTTTCATATCTCTCAAGCTTTGAGGTTCAAACAGGGACATGCAAGGGATTCTTACACATCTGCGAGCAAAGGACATGGAGCAGACAAAGCAGCAGGTCTGGCAAAGACCTGGTAGCTGGCTTAGAGTCTCTAATTATTGTTTTGAAAAAATATGAGGGGTGATTGTGCAGCCGTTTGTGCAAAGGGAGTGGAAACCTCCTGAAAATAGGAAGAGGAAATGGTGTCACTCACTAAGTTTGAGGGATTGTGAAGCTGTCTGAATTGAAGGATAAATTTTAAAAAAATCTGATTTGTCTTGGAAGGGAAGAGAAAGGTAAAAACTTGGAAGATGCAGAACAGAACAGTGAAGGGGATGGACAGATACTGAATGTTCAGATACATTTGCGTAAGTTTGGAGAGCTGTCAAAGCTATGGGGAGATATCTTGTACCTCCTGAGACTTACCCAAATTAATTAGTATGGGATGGCATAAGCAAAAACTATCATCACATTTTTGTGCTCAGAGAGTTCCATTTGCAGTACCTGCTGACTTTAGAGGCAATAAAGAGAATTTGTTCTGCATCACAATTTTTCTTCGGTTGAAATGCACTAAAATGCTCTAATGCCATTATTTAAATCAATTGTATGTCTTCATCTGGCATACAGTATTCAATTCTACTCAACTCATCTAAAAAAGGTTATAACTAAAATAGAATTGGTTGAAATTTCAACAAACAATGGGAATTAGAAGGACAGGGGAAATTCCATATGAGAAAAGGTTGAAAAAGCACAGGTACAATGAGACTGACAAACTGGATAAGACTGAATCCAATACTCTTTCTCTGACAGTGACCAATACCAGATGATTCAGAAGAAGATGCAAGAAACCCTGCAGTGGGCACTGTTGAAGATGCCAAATTCAGGATGAACTGCTGAGAAATAGGGCTGATTCACCCTCAAACTGTTGGCTATTCTATTATTAAATATATGAAGCTAGAACCAAACTTCTATCTCACCACACTGGTTAACTAGGAGTCCAAACTTCAGTCTTCTTAGACACTAGACTTAATGTTGAGTAGTTACTGAAAACAAGTTTCATCAAAGTGCTCTTTTGATTTTAAAAGACCAGTCAGATAACCAAGTCAACATATAATTCAGATCTTACTCAGGTACATCTACAATGCAGTGTTTTTCTGGAATAACGGCCGTTATTCTGGAAAAAACAATACTTGCGTCCACACTGCAATTGCATTATTTTGGCAAAACGTTGAAATAATGGAGGGCTTTCTCTGACTGCAGTAAACCTCATTCTGTGAGGAATAATGCTTTTTAAGAAAAAGCTTTTTTGGAAAAAGGCATGTGTGGACATGGAAGAGGGAATTATGTTGAAAAAAGAGGCCTCCAGGAAATAACACAGGTACCCTGCTGGCCACTCTGTCCACACTCATCACAACTCTATAGTTCCTGTCTCCTGGCAGCTCTTAAAGCTGCAGGCACCTGGGACAAGGCTTGTGGCAGGAAGCTGGCCCTGGGAACTGCACCTTACCATGCAGCTGCAACTGCCACACTTCTGGGCACCCATGGGCCAGCCTCAAGCCCCCCAAATGCCCCCTGCCCATCCCAGGGAGCATGCAGAGGCTCCCAGGAGCCTGCCAGAGGCAGGAAAAGACGTGCACTGTCCTGGTCTGGGGCAGAGATCCTAGCCCTCCTGGAGGTATGGGGTGAGGAGGAGATCCTCCAGGATTTACGCTCCAGATGCAGGAAACAGACATATATGACCCTGGCCATGAGGGTCCACCACCACAGGACTCTGGAGCAAGTGAGGAGCAAAGTGAAGGAGCTGGGGCAGGGATATGCCAGGGCCAGAGAGAACAGCTCTTGCTCCAAGGCAGAACGTTACTCCTGCCTCTATTATAATGAACTACACCACATCCTGGGGTGTGGTGCAGCCCCTTCCCCATCCCTCCTGGTCATGGACTTGGAGCTGGAGATGCCTGTCATCATCTGCCCAGGATTCCCAGCCCAGAAGGAGGAGGACAACGAGCTGGAGGAGGAAGAGGAGATGACCAGCATGGTGACCATCACCCTGGAGCCGGTACCCCAGGGCTTGGATGTCTCCCAGGCACCCTCTGAGGCTGGGGAGGGATCAGCAGGTGAGTGCTCTTAGGTTTTCACACCCACCGGGGGGTGGCAGGTGCTGAGGGGATGGGGTGCGATCGTCGGTCAGCCTTCTTGCCCTGGCCCTTGCACTGCAGTCTGTGCACATGGATGCATGTGCAGTGCCAGTCTGCACCACACAGGCCCAAGAGGCAGCCCCAGAGCACCCTCAGGCTCCTGCTCACAGGCTCTGAGGAGGGCAAACACACTTCTGACCCCCTGGATGGACACCCTCCCACCACAAGCCACCACGGGAAGGAGGCTGGGAACAAGGGCACACACAGGCCCGCAGACACACTCTGGAGTGCCTCACACGGGCATGCCTGCACACTCGAGGCACCAAACCACTCCCGGGGACAGCGCTGCTAGGTGCACGTGTTTGTGGCCCTGATGGAAGCCCAGGCTTCCCCAGGCCCCTCTCCTGGCCATGGGATCCCAGTGTGGCTGGACACTTCCCTTGCCTACTTGTCCATGGGACGGGGGGGGGGTGTGTGGAGGGGGCAGGAGGGCAGGAAGCATGGTCCTCTGGGCACCTCTGGGCCTCTATAAGGGACAGGGCCCACTGTCCAGGCCACACATGGACTTGCTCCCAGGACATCACCATCCTCTGGCCCAAGGACTCGCTGATGAGGGCAATGCCTCAGGGACAGTGTCTCCAGGGATGACTAACCACCTCTCTCCCTTTATTCTCCCCAGCCGGACCAGCCATGACTGTGGGGCAATCACCACCAGGAGAGCCAGCTGCCCAACCCCAGGGGAGCCACAAGTACCAGAGGGTCCACAAGGATCTCATGAGGGAGCATGTGGCCATCCTCCGGGACATGCATCAGACTTGGCCCAGAAGTTCCATGATGATGCTCAATGGTGGGCCCAAATGTGGACTGAGCTGGTACAGCAGGGCCGCAACATCTGTGCCACCGTCTGGGAGATGATGGTGTACCCAGCACCAGTCCCAATCCTTGCTCCAGTTCCTGCTCCAGCCACTGCCCTCCCTGCCATTCCTGTCCCTACCCCTCCGCCATGCCAGCCCCTATCCCCCCGCACCATGCCTGACCCCACTCCAGCCCCCACCACCTGCCTATCCTCCTGTTCTCCCTGGCCTCCCTCCAGCCTCAAGGTCACCGAGTTCCCTGGATCCAAGGTGGAACTTCCAGCTGCACCACACGCCACTCTCAGCCCCAGCTCTGAGCTTCTCCTTCTTCCCCATCTAGGTTCTCAGCCCCTCTCCTCACCAGTTACTGTCACTGAAAAAGAATACAAAGTTTTTTTTCAACACAAACTGTTGTTTTTATTGAGTATAAAGGGAAGAGGGGAAGGGAGGGGTTCTTGTGGGAAAGGCAGAGGGGCAAGGCACAGGCCTCTAGTGGGGAGGGCCTGGGGATGTTGTGCTCCCCAACATCGAAGCAGGTCAGGAGGTACCTGAACTTTGCCTTAAAGAGGCCGAAGGCACATTCGGCCTGGATGTGGGCCCTGCCCAGGCAGGCACTGAAACAGTCCCTGCTCAGGTCCATGTGGCCAGTGTACGGCTTCATCAGCCATGGTAGGTCACGTCATCTACGATGCGCAGTGGCATCTCCACGTCTCTGACCCTGAAGTCATGCTCGGGGAAGAAAGGTTCAGCCTCCAGCTTGTGGCAGAGGCTGGAGTTTCTAGACATGCGGGTGTCATGTGCCCTCCCTGACCACCCAAAAAAATGTTGGAAAATTGTCCGCGATGGTCAACCAGGGGCTGCAGGACCATCAAAAAATAGCCTTTGCAGTTGATGTACTGGGTAACTCAATGTTCTGGGGCCCAGATGGGGATGTGGGTTCCATCTATGCCCTCCCTCTTCTGTCCCCCCCCAGATGCAGGTTGCATCTGGGTGTCCCATCAATGGAGGGCAGGGGCAATCCAGGCACACAGCTCCATGAACATCGCCTTCCTCATTCGAAAGTTATGGAGCCACTGCTGGTCATCCCACTGCTCTATAACCAGATGGTCCCACCAGTTGGAACTGGTGTCCAGCCTCTGGAACCTTCTCTCCACCATGGGGTGTGGTTGCAAGGGCCTTGCTCTCGCACACAGGCAGAGAATTTCGATGATGAGCTCAGAAGTTGAGCTACTCCAGGACCATGAAGGCAGCCTGCACAAACTGCTGCAGAAACTGCAGCATGGCAGTGTGGGGCCATTGCACGCCCAGAGACAGCTCCAGCTCCATGACAAGGAGTGTGCTGTGGCGTCCAAAAGCTGGGCAACGAGAGGATGTACTGCTAAAGCTTTGCTCTCCCTTGGAGAGGTAGGCAAGCATGCAGCAGAAGCTGAGAAATGGCTATCCGGGGAGTCCCTTTAAGCACGCGCCTCAGCTAGCCTTTGGCAACAGCACCCAAAAGCAACTGCTGACCTAATTCCC
The DNA here is from genome assembly GCA_032595735.1 of Pelochelys cantorii. Taxonomy (NCBI): domain Eukaryota; kingdom Metazoa; phylum Chordata; order Testudines; family Trionychidae; genus Pelochelys; species Pelochelys cantorii. The sequence continues at coordinate 36,417,914 of CM064331.1, forward strand.
TGCCTGAATTGGTTCTGGGTGGCCTTAAATGTGAGCTAGCATCCAATCAGTGTGGACGCTATCTTTTGAAGTAGCGAATCGCTATGTCATTGCACTTTTTGCATGTGGACACGCTATTTTGAAATAAGCTTTTCCAGAAGATCTCTTCTGGAAAAGCTTATTCCAAAAGAAGCTTGCAGAATAGACATAGCCTCAATAATGACACTGTTGCCAGTCCTTTAGCATCTAATAAATATCTAAAGGTTTATTTATAAGAAAAAAGAATAAGGAGAGAATTAAATGATTAAGGAAATCAAATACATAGAATCATTGCAGAGTTCTTATATCAGGTTTGAAGCAGTGATGGCTTGTGAAATCTCTGGTAACGACCAAAAGATTGGAAGGTTCTCAGTCAATTGATTGGAATGATCCTTTGGGTCCAGAGATCATAACAGGAAAGGGGCAAAATGGACATGCTTCAAAGTGTTTTATACCTTTTCCCATGTTGAGGAACATTCTCAGTCTTAATTTGTGGAAAATTACAGGCACAAAATGAAGTCACATGAGAAAATAACATACACTTGCATGCTTTGATGAATCATAGGTGCAACCATTACCCATACTTTGGCTAATGGAGCCACTGGAAGGCTCACTAAGTGGTGACAAGTTTCTTCTATGACATGTAACAGCTAAGGCTATGTCTACACAGCAGCGTTATTTTGGAATAATGTTAATTATTTGGAAATAACGTAGTGCGTGTCTACACAGCAAACTGATTATTTGGAAATAAATTTGAAATAATGGGCTTCTTTCTCTGACTTCTGTAAACCTCATTTCATGAGAAGTAAGGGAAGTTGGGGGAAGAGTGCTCTATTTCAAAATAACTACTGTGTAGACAGCACCAAAAGTCGAAATAAGCTATTTTGACTTAAGCTATGCAATTAGCATAGCTCAAGTTGTATAGCTTATTTTGAGTTTAGCCCTGATGTGTAGATGTGCCTTAAGTGTTCTCTAATGGGTCATTAATTTGAATGATCCATTCACAATATACTGACTAGACAGGATGCTATCTATGTAAATCAGCAGTTTCCAACTGCTGGTCCATTCACTGGTGCTGGGCCATGAACCACTGGCTCCCAAGCCACAGTGGCTGCCAGAGCTGAAACCAGCTGTTTGTGGCAGCTCTTGGGGCTGGGGCTGAGGTACACCTTGGCCTCCTGAGCCACCACACAGCAGCCAGCTTCAGCTCCAACAAGCACCACGTCACGGCAGCTGCCGGAGCTGAAGCCAACTGTTCACAGAGGCCCCTTTGCAGACTGGAAACATTTCATTTGCATATTTTCATATTCATTATTTGCATAATGAATATTCAAATGTGTAAATAAAATGCTGCAGGTCTGTCAAAAGTTTGAGAATAGGTTTCCCGGTCCGTGTTATAAAAAAGTTGGGAACCACTGACCTAAATAACACTTCTCATAATTAAATGTAATTAAAGGTAAAAACATATTCTGTCATTTAAAATGGTAAAACTTTGGCTACCCATGTATCAGTTGTGGGGATTTAATTGCGAGCCTTCAACTTTGGATCAGATTCTACTATCTTTGAAGTACATTTTGGGAAAAAAATGTATTTTAAAGTGCCTAATTTATCTTCTCTATACCACTCATTATACTGTGTATCTTGGTGAAGTCCCCTCCTGTTTGTGTTTCCTCTAAATTCAACAGTGCCAATCTTTTCAGGTTATTACAAAGACTCTTGCCATATAACACAGATAAAATATCACCAAGGATTGTGGTGCCAAGAGGAGAGTCTGTAGAATAAACTGATAAATTAAAGAGCAGTAAGTCACCTGACCTAGATGGAATGTATAAAAAAATTCGGAGGGAAAATAAAGAATGAAGTGGCTGATCGGCTAACAAAAATATGTAATCACTCACTACAAGGTATCCACAGTATCACAGGAAAGCAAGTGTTGGGCTCATTTTTTAAAAAGGCAAGAGGGGTGACCCTGGTAGCTATGGACTGGTTAGCTTGACTTCAGTACCAGGTAAATAACTTTAAAATAGATGATTGAAACAGCTAGAGGATATTTTAAGAGAGATTAACCATCATAGACTTTGCAAAGCAAAATTTTACCTCCCTGATTCATTAGAATTCTTTGAAGATGTTGATCAAATAGTAGATAATATAGAAGCAGATGACATAATTTATTTGGACTTTCAAAAAGCCCTTGACAAAGTCTCTTACAATTAATGAAACTATATATTCCTGGAGTAAGAGACAAAGTACTGTTCTGGATCAGAGACAGAAAGCAAATAGCAGGCAGAAACAATCAATTTTAATATTGACAAATGGTTAATATACAGGAGCTGTAAAGATTTATAGTAGCAGCAGTGTTCTTTAATATATCTGTTTATGATAGGGTAAAGGGAGTAAACAGTAAATACTAAAACTTGCAGAAGACACAATTGTGTTTAGATTAGACAAGACCAAAGAATTTGTGAAGAACAAGAGAGGGCCATATAAAGTCTCCCAGAACATTGTAACATTATTATGTAAATAAGTGGTATCTCATCCTTAAAATGTTGTGTCAGTTCTAACTATTCTCCTTAAAAAAGATATAGCAAGATGTAAAGGAGGTTCAGCGATTTGTGATGAGTTTTATTAGAGGCTTGACAAAATGTTGACTTGAAGGGAGAGTGAAAGCATCAGGACTGTTTATTTTGCAGAGGAGATGAAAAGATAAGAGATGATAAAGATATATTAAATAATAGATGGCAAAGGGAAGGTAGGTCAGCAACTTCATGAAATTTAAATGTGGAAATTAGGAAATATTTTACACATAATGCAAAACTAGCTTGGGGATATACTGAATCCAAGGGCTTAACAGGACTCAAATATAGTTAGAAACATAAATGGATAATGAAAAAGCTCACAGTTACAACAGGTAGGTGGGAAAATATATATAGGGTTGTGTTAATACTTTGCAGTCTGCTTTCAAGGGCAATGAGTAGTTTCAATTCCATAAGACCACAGCTGGGACTGAATTCTGATTTTGCTCCTTATTTCCCACATACTCCATGGAGCAAGTAATTGCACTGGCACTTTAGCTGGCACAATTTACTTGCTCCTCAGTGCTAGCTCAGCTGTGTTGGGCAGAGCCCATAAGGCTTACTGACCTTCACGATTCAGGGCATAACCCAATTCAGCTTCTGCAAATGAATACAAGAAACTTCTATGCTACTGAGGTTCTTATTCTATTCCTGGAATCATGGAGTCTGCACGCCACTGGACAAATTATTCCTTAATTGTCCTTTATGGGATTTCTTGCGTCTTTTGTGAAAGCATCTGATACTGACCACTAGTCTAGGGATATGTCTACACTACAGAGTCTTGTCGGAAAAACAGCCATTTTTCTGACAAAACCTGAGTTACATCCACACTGCTATAGTGTTCTTCCGAAAGTAAATCGAAAGACTAGAGGGGTTTTTCTGGCATTAGTAATCCTCTTTCTACGAGGAAGGAGCCTTTTTCTGAAAGCTCTTTCGAAAAAAGGCGTATGTGGGCGGGGAAGAGGGAGTTCTTCCGGAAAAAGAGAAAAGAGGAAAAAGTACAGGTGCCCTGGTGGCCACTCTGTCTATAGTAATCACAGCTGAAATGCGAGATAGTATCCATTCAGAGTGGACGCTATCTTTCAAAAAAGCAGATAGTTTTTTCGATGTGCTTTTGTGTATGGACGCTGTCTTTTGGAAGAAGTTTTTTCGGAAGATCGCTTCCAAAAAAAGGCTTTTCTGAAAGAAGCCTGCAGTCTAGACATAGCCTAGGTCAAATGGTAATTCCTATGTGTCTGTGTTCCTGCTACTTTAACATAATCTGGAAATCTCAGAAAAACTCCACTGCGAAGAAACTAAATGACAGAAAGGGTGTAAGGAGCTTTCAAGACTTTCTGCCCATGCTAAAGAACTACTAATGAATGAGTGGGACCTGTACCAATACACATTTTCAATGTACTTATTTCATTGTGCAACATTGTGACACTTAACTGAACTGTTTGAAATGCAATTGTGAACACAAGTCCCTTAATGCTTTTCATTTCAAGACTATTGATCAGCACTCTAAAAATGTCTAAAAATCTACCCAGATTCTGATTCCCTTAGTAGCCCTTACTATTTCATAAACTTTTGACAGAAATAGTCTAATAGTTTCCCTTGGTTTTAAGGAAAGTTAATACCAGCTCTTTGAAGAAATTTTTTTTTACATATGACTATTGTTCTTTTAAATGTCATAAGGTAGGAGGAGCAAACTTTCACATCAAACAAACACATCAGGGTCAAATGTAAATCATGCTTACATTCCCCTCTGCACTGATTTTGAACAGATAACACAAGGAGGACTAGAATGCCTGGAATTCAGCAAGCTATTTGAGATACCAACAGGGAGCAATATAAACAGAATATGAATATCATGAATATAAAGCAGTGATCTGAATAAAAGAGCAAATGTCCCAGTGAGATGTGTAGACAGTATAGAAAGAGGAAAACAATGGAGTTGGGTGAATTATTCGCTGAGAATAGATCTGGTCAAACACCAAATTATGCATTCATGATTGTGTTCAAATGCATTAGAATCTTAATTGGACCATATTCCAGCCTATTAGTATGCATGAATCCAATCAAAAAATAGGAACAAGAGTGTATGGCTTGGGTGACCCATTTCAAATTTGAATCCAGAATACCAAATACCCACACTGGACACTTTGCAAATGCTCCAGGCCTGCTGTTTACTGTCTGAAATAACTGTCAAACCTTTTGAATACTGCATATACTCACAAAATCTCAGACTGATTTACAAATACTTTTTTGGGGAAAAGTGGCAATATGCCCTGAACTTAATATTTCTTGCATACAGCTTTAGCTGTGAGCAGTTTATCTGTTATTTTATGCCTTTTTGCTCTTTGAAAATGTCCATGAATACATAAGAATTCATATAAGGCTGCTGTCATTTATAACGGTTTCACAAACTACGTGAACAAATTTCAGCCTATAGATTGCCTGTTTGATTTCTGAGGTTTGCTATTTGAGCTTTGTAAGTTTATGAACAGGAGTTGTTCTTCAACAAACTATTGATGCTTTCTGAGAGAGGATGGAGATCATTTTAGTGAGAGACACATAGCAGGAAATAAGCAGAACTAGGGAATTTCAGAAACATTTAAATCTTTTGTTTTCGTTTTGTACTAAGAAAGAGAATTATATCTGGACCCCAGTGTGTTCATGATAAAACAGAGAAATTAGAAAAAATATCCATGGTAGAATGTTGCAATATAACTTTATTTCTTCAAGATCCATAACCTTAACACACAAGAACTAAAACCACAGTGGCTACGTCTACATTGGCATGATTTTGCGCAAAAGCGGCTGCTTTTGTGCAAAAACATGCTGCCTGTCTACACTGGTGGGGAGTTCTTGCGCAAGAATACTGACGTTCTAATGTGTGAAATCAGTGCTTCTTGCGCAAGAACTATGATGCTCCCGCTCAGGAATAAGCCTTCTTGCGCAACTGTTCTTGCGCAAGAGGCCAGTGTAGACAGGCAACATGAATTCCTTGCCCAAGAAAGCCCAATGGTTAAAATGGCCATCGGAGCTTTCTTGCGCAAGAGAGCGTCTACACTGGCACGGATGCTCTTGCGCAAAAGCACAGCTCTTGCGCAAAGGCACATGCCAGTGTAGATGCTCTCTTGCACAAATACTTTAATGAGAGAACTCTTGCGTTAAAGAGTATTTGCGCAAGATCATCCAGTGTAGACGTAGCCAAAGAGAGAAAGCAGGCTGCTTTTAAGGCAGAAGCACACCTTATCCCACCTTGCAGTAGGCTGTCTGTTTTCAAAGGGTACATCTGCACTGCACTCTTAGCCCGAAATAAGCTATGCAATTTGAGCTACGTAAATTTCATAGCTTATTTCAAGATAGCCTATTTCAAAATTTGGCGCTGTCTACACAGTGCCAAATTTCGAAATAAACCACTATTCCAAAACGTCCCTTAATCCTCGTGGAATGAGGTTTATAAGGGACATCAGAATAATCTGCCCAATATTTCAAAAGACATTTCAAAATAATGGGTGCCCTGTCAAGACTCTGAATAGCTATTTTGGGATACCGGAAGCATCCCAAAATAGCAGTGCAGAGTAGATGTACCCAAACTGACTTCAGCTAGTGTGCTTTTCTCAAAGCCTCCTGGAACCTTCATGAAGGACCAGGAAACACCTTAGGATTTTAAATGACAGCTTGTAATTTTTATATATGTTTCAATACACAACAGACCCCTATGACTCCATACATTGGCTTAGTGATTTGTGATTGAACTATGAATATAGCATATATATTGCTTACAGTTTGAGCTGCTCAAACTGTGTTTGGCAGATCACTGTATGTTGGCAAAACACTCCTAGTTTTTGTGAGTCTATTTGATGAATGTTGCTAACAAATAATTAGCCATCTCTGGAGAATTTCTGAAGTGTCTGATTTTGGTATGTGATTTTAAATGTCAAAAAATCCCTTAGCTCTGCTTACTCACAAGCAACCAAATGTTTCTGAATTGTCAATATCCATTTGTGATTTTCTATATGTGTGATTCCTCTGTGGCCCAAAGTCGAGTTGTACATTAAGGAAAATATAAGCCAAGTCTAGTACTGGCACAGAACACACTGGACATACTGGCAGACAGCCACCTCCGCAGAGAAAAACACGAGCAAGAGCATTTTATTATGGTGTCATACATGGATTCCAGTGATTATTGTAAACGGTATCATGCCTAAGGCAGAGACAGAGAAGCCACTGGAAACAAAGACTAATTGACACAATGGCTGGGTATTTTCAGCAGGGATGTGAAGGCAAGCCAGCATAATGCAGCTCACAGAGGAGTTCAGCAATAGCAGTATAACAGTGGCAGTTCAGAGGTGAACAGGTCCCTGTGGGAAACACTGGAGGACTTTGGCCTTATCAGCATCGTGCCCCAGCTAGAGGACGTTTCATCTGATGTTAGAGCTACATAGATGGCCATTCCAATTGCTGTAAATTCCAATTGCTACAGACCCTTCACTGGTAAATCGGGATTGATCTATAGTTAGCCCTGTTTCAAATACCTTTAGTATCCTCTCTGCTGCTCAGTTAGAAACGACATACAATTTTATAGGTAAATACAGTCACTGACTGATCTATCTGCCTCACTAGAGACAGTGTAACTAGTCTGACATGACCCCCCTCCCTTCTCTTCACTGGTATGTAGCTGGCTAAACATTCCCCTCTGCTTTCCCCCTTTTCCTTGACCCTGGCTCTCTTAGCTACAGTTTGTTAGTTGTCAAGCAATATGATTTAGGTTAGGCTTTTTACTATGGTTTCTTGTTACTCAAGGCCCTGAGGCCAGACTTTGCCTAGAAACCATATTGCTTAGTGTTTGCTCATGAATATGTATGTAACCTGTGGAATGTGTGTGAGGTATGAATGAGAAATACCCAACCAAAGACAGTTTAGGAACTGTAACCTTTTAAGGCAAACAAAGACCCTGCAAAGTGTATAAATCAACTGATGAGTGGCCAGGAAAATCTCTCTCTTGGACAAGATGTAACAACACAGCAGAAACCTAGGACCGGCCCAGAGAAAGTAAAGCCTCCTGGAGATCTGAAGGGATCTCCCAAGGAACCTCATGGCCGAGTCTCCGGGAAGCTGACACCTGGCCAGCACTCCAGCCACCTGCGAAATCAAAAGTAATCTACATTGCACTTGCAGCTTGCCTCCAAACTGCCAGCATGAATGATATGTGTGTGTGTGGGGGGGGGGGGACACCTTACTCTTAAGAATCTGTATCAATAAACAACCCCCAAAGCAATACTGCTCCAGCCCACCCTTTGTCCGGGTTTGTTCCTCAGCAGGTCTGAGGAAGTGCAACATGGGCAGGCTGATCTTCAGACAAATAAGTGAATACCTTCTTAAATGGGAATATTGACTGCCAGAGACTAGGCTACTCATGGCAGTAAAAAAAGAAGATAATCAGAAGAAGAGGAGAATAAAGCATCATTTTTTGAGCAGCAATACTAAATATGTATTTCAAAATAATCTGTGCTCTGCATAATTTAATGCTTGTACACAAAGATTTGTCCGTATATCGCGAAATACTGCTAATCTCATTGTGCAGTGCACAGCTGTCAATCACCTGTGCTTTACATTGGTATGTTACTACACATATGATCCTCTGTGTAGGGGAGGGAGGCAAATAACAGTCCTTACTTCTTAAGGGTGAAGGAATGAAAAGACATTTTGGAAAGCAGAATTTCCTCACACTATCCCTTTGGAAGTTTAGCTCCACAGGATGCTGATAGAAAGCCCGTACTATGACAGATACACAAAGATTTTTCTTACTTTAAAAATAGCTAATTCTTAGTAAAGTTGAAGCTGTGATATTCTCCAGTGAGTTTTCAGACCATGGTGCAGCTCATAATCTGGCTACAAATGTTCATCGCAGGGGAACTGTCTGCTGGGAGTAGCTGTCAGATTCAGGTTTTCACTCTGCTCTCCTTGTTTAGGACAAAAAGAGTTTGTCAGTAAAAAGGAAAGTGTGTAGTTCTGCACTACGATGCCTCCGCTGATGGGCAGGCTCAATCATCACGTCTGGCTTTATAATCTAAGTTAGTCACTGATGTAGGCTCTTTAATGGACCCTAAAGTTGTCCAGGAGCCGCTCTGAATTATGTGAAGGCCAGCAACTCACCCTCATCATCTGACTCTGATGTGCTGCCCCTGTACAAAGCAGAGATCTGACACACCTTTGCATCTTACCTGAACATACCAGGGATTATTGTAAAAGATATCATGCACCCTACAATTAAATGGCAATGCTCATGATTCTAATACTGAGAATATTGTGCTGCTTGCACCATTTATTTCAATTTCAACAGCAATCGCCCTTGATCTCACTGATGAATGAAAAGGACATTGTTCCTTTTGTCACAGATGTAACTATTTATTATAAGGGAGAGAGAACTCTTTGGAGAGTTCTAGAAGGCCAGCTGAAGTAAGCAGTGCTTATCTTTATCTTGCTTCATCTTCTGACTCAGGACTTTCTCTCTCTTCCTGTGAAGAAAGGAGAGAGAGCTGAAAATTACCATTGTGACAAAATGCTGTAGAGGCAAAAGATGCAGCAAACTCCCTTATAACTTTTAGCCCAGAGTTTAGGGCAATTGCCTGAGAAGAGGAAAATCCAACTTCAAATCCCAGCTCCGCATTAGGCCATTGATATGTGTGGGCTTTGATGTTCTCTGGAAACTGGTCCCATGGGAAAGATAAGCAAAGGAATACCTAGTTTGAGTATTCTGCTGAGATTTAAGAATGGATTAGGAATTGAGGCATAAGACTCAATGGCAGAAACTAACATGCCTAGAGAAACTTTAATAGTGGCAATCCATGTACATAGGGATTTGAGGCATCTGCATAGTCAAATGGCAGCTTGAGAAAGGGTTTTGAAAATCTCAGTGATGCCTAACTGTTGGACTTAGGCATATCAAGTCTTTTAAGGATCTAGCCCTTCATAAATATGAGTTCAATGCAGGGAGGTTAAAATGTGGAGACTGTATGCTTAAATGGGCTCAGGCAATTATGTGAATCCAGGATTTTACTAGAAAGAAAGGAGAAAAGCTATTGTTTCAAACCCAGTAGAATTTTGAATCAAGTCCCTGTGATTCTAACTCCATGTTTGACTGAGAGGAAGATCTGGCCCTTGTTGAGAAAAATGTTTAATTAAAAAATGTGACATGTTACTGATCGCTAATTGCTACATAATGGTAAGAAAATGTCAGATGGAGGAGTACAGCTCCTTTGTACAGAACAGAGCCAAAGGAAATACAAATATTTGCTCTTTGGAAGCAAAATATTGTTAAATATGAATTAAGCCATGTTTTTTCTAGGATAAAGTTGAATCCAAGTGAACTTCCTAATTGCTATGATAATTAAATACTGTTACTAAATGTTGAAATGAAACAAATATTTCTATTAAGAAACATGACATTTTCAGCATTACCCTTCTCCCCCAATTTGAACACATCATTTGCTAGTACATGTGGCAGGTGTATGGATGTTTATTATATTATACCTCAATCCATAAGGAGAAGGAGTAAAAGATACATTTTTAAAGGCTCAATCTTTAAAGGTTTTTCAACTCCCACTGGCTCAACTGGCAGAGTGTGCTTAGCAGATTGCAAGAGTGCTCAGTGCATATAATATTTTCCTTTCTAGCCTTCATGATACTTGGCTAAGACCTAATTTAGCTAGGAAAGCCAGTGTTCATGCCAAGGTTGATCTGTCAATGGTGACACATAAGTAAACTGATTCTGCAAGCCTTGTCATGCCACCTTTGTTCTCAAAGCCAGTTCTTCACCATGTCCCTCCGAGTGCTTTGTGAAACACTGTCTATACATGTACGAAGAATTCATTTACTGAGAAGCCTTAATCTGTTCATAAAGCTGACTCATAGGCTTTGGGGGGGTCATAGGGCAGGTTCTGCAAAATGTACAGCTTGCCATATTAAATTAAATGTATTTGTTGGCTAGTGCTCTGCAAAGTATTCTAAACAAATGCAGGTAGAACAGCTAGGTCAGCATGGGATCTGTCACTGCTGTTCAAAGTTGGATCGTATTACTTCTAGTTTTTTACTTATTAAAATGTACAAAGCATTTTGTTGCCTTAAAATGAGTTATTGGAACACAAAACAAAATCCCCTTACAACCTCTGTATGTGGAATATAAATTACGTGAATCTTATTTGCTCATCAAGGAACATTCAACAAGCAATGAAGTATAGGAGGCAGCCAACTACACTAAAGGTTTGCAGGAAAGTCTATTCAATCTGGAACGTGGACCACGGCATCTGCCCTAAAAGGACTGAGTCATGCATTGACAGGTGATCTTCTCATGTGACAAATTCCATCTTGGGACATATTTTTCATCAAGAGAACAATGGGAAGCCTTTCACACCATCCAGGTTATAAAGAGGGCTCTTTTTATCTTCAGTCCAGCTCATCACCTCTGAAGGGTCTCTGCTATAAACTGAAGACACATCCTAACAAAGGATGTATTTCAGAGAGTTGTTTTAAGACAACAGATTATTCCAACTCTACTACAAGCCTGCAACAAGAACTTTGTAGTTGGTGTATGTAATTTGATTCCTTTAACTAACTAACTAACTAATTAATTAACTAACTAACTATTTTAGATTCTAAAGGACTGGCTAACAGCTTGCCTTTGGGTATATTGACACTTGCTCCGTATCTCGAGATAGGGATGCAAATGTAGCTGACTGAAATTGCTAATGAAGCAGGGATTTAAATATCCCATGCTTCATTAGCATAATCTCACCCACGCGCTATTCCAATCGCCAGCTGATTCGAACCATGAAGTACACTCCAGGCCACATTAGTTCGAATCAAACCCCTTGGTTCGAACTAACGTTACTCCTCAAAAAAATGAGCTACCCCACATTTTAACAAGCTGCCCGTTATTTCAAAATATTCTTTGAAATAATGGGCGTGCTATTTCAGCCTCCCTGTAATCCTCGTTCCACGAGGGTTAAGGGATGTCTTGAAATAGGGCATTATTTCAAAATTTGGTGCTGTGTAAATGCGCCAAATTTCAAAATAAGCTATTTCAAAATAGAATTGAAATAAGATACACAAATTGCGTAGCACAAATTGCGTATCTTATTTCCACTTTAGGGTGCTATGTAGATGCATCCTAAGCATTTTTTTCCCTCGATTGATCCTGCCAGCAGTGCCCACAGAAACTCTGCTTTATTACACAAGCAAAATCAAATTCATTAGGGAAATACAAAGTAGTTTGGTTTGATTTAACTCTTGTTTCATATCCTGTTCAAGTGGGTGGAGTTCACCAAACAAACAAACAAACAAACCTTATTCCACTTTCACTTTTCATAGAGCAGATGTCCTAAGTATGAAATCCATAATGATGTCTACAACCTTAAAAAAATGAGGTTTACAGGATCTTTCAAAAAAGGCTTCTATTTTCGAAAGAACCACGTCTAGACTGTGGTTTCAATTTTGAAATAGTGCTTTTTTGAAAGAGCGCCATGATGTGATTATGCAAATGAAGCCCGGGAAATTAAAATCCCAGCTTCATTTACAATTTCGAAGTGTCTAATTTACATCTAATTTACATCCCTCTGTTGAAAGAGGGGTGTAGTCTAGACACATCCATACTCTATTTATAATACCTTTCCCTACAAAACAGATAGATTTCCATTGAGGGGTGAAAATTATCAGTCTATTGAATTTGTTTATATACAGCCGGTAAGATATTTAAGGCTGGGGTACCAAATTCCAAAAGTTCTTCTTTCTCTTCAGGAAAGAAGGAATGTAATTTGAAACAATCCTATACATAAGCATTGGAAGGAAAGAGGATCGGCCTTTCATTCAGACTTCAACAGTATGTTCCTCATAGGTACTATTGGAAAGATTTTAAATACAGTGCCTAGTTTCAAAACACATTTGCCAGCAGGAAGTCTCCTCAGGAATGTCAAATAGCAGTTCCTGCAGGGCCACTTGGCCTAGTAAGAAAATTAGGCCAGTTGAGAAAAAGCTGTTCTTTGTCTGCATCTGCTTTCTTAAAATTTTCCCAGTAATGAAAGTTTTTGAGGAGAAATGAGCAAATTTCTTTGACAAAATTTGAATCTACTTGAAGGGTAAACAAACCTGAATACAACTGGTTACCAATGTGAATGTGAGAAAGCAAACATAGAGGGAACACAAAGAAAAAAAACCCAACAGTGGAAAAATTGGGTTAAAATTGTGTAGAATGGGCAGAAGGAAAAGCTCTGTTTTGCTGAAGTTTCTGTAGCTGACAGGCAAAGTCCAAAAGTGGGCACAGATGACTTAGAAGAGGATGTGGTCAGATTATATTCTAACTTAATATATTCCTACACAGATTCCTCTGCTGAGGTTCATACCTATATTAAATTTTATACCTCTAACAATCATCTAAACTCAAATATATGGTGCCCTGGATGCATTTAAAATCTGCTTTCTTGACAGTATCTGAGGGAGATTGCTGGTGCAAAAACCAACCAAAAAAAAAAAAAAACCCTTGTTAATGCTGCAGCAGTTTGCAGTTAGAAGTATCTTCTGACTGTGAGTGTGAAGCAAATCCAGTCCTGTATATTGTGAATTATGGGTGTACGTATCTACAACCTATCTAGATAGTGCTGATTTTTATTGCTCTAGAACAAACATGCCTTCATAAAACGGAAAAATCCTGGGAAAAGTCAATATATGGTTACACAAAGGGTTGGAAACAATTTTGCAAAAAGTATAAAAAGAGATAACAGGATACCATCCACAAATCTGACTTAGGTTCTTGCTTTGTTTTTCAAATCATTATTATTACACTTAAACAATCTTAATGATCTCTTGTCTTTCGTATTCTGAGTAAAGAAAGCCAGAGGATAATAGAAACTAGAGTAACTATAGGAATAACAGATAAGAAGCCACCAGCTAGGTGGGATGACCATGGGTAAGTAAAGAGTCAAGAGATGCCAACCGAAGTATTAGAATAATTTGGATGTCTGAAGAAAGGCAGAATGACAAACCTAAAGTAAAGGCATATTCTCCCCCACCCCACCCAATGAAATAAAAGTGGAGCTAGAAAGGCAAGATAAAAACTGTGCTATGGAAACTCCCAGAAACAACTCAAAATGATGCTCATTGGAGGCAACCTTGACTACTTTGTAATTTATGACTCCAGAGTGACACAGCAAGTTCCCATAGGCTTGCAAGGGAACTTATTGCTGTAAAGGAGGGTTGTATTGTCATGGAACTTTGGGGTTATTCTGCAAAAATATCAGAGCTTCAAATGCATTTGACAGAGACCCCAGCTCCCCCTCCCCTGTGTGCAGTTTCAGCTCACAACAGCAGCTGACCAAGCAATACTAAAAACTGGTAACTATAAAATCTAGCTGCAGAACTTCACTCACTCTCTCTCTCTCTCTCTCTCTCTCTCTCTCTCTGTGTATGTATAGATAGAAGCATATGCTGATTCTAATGCCTAAATTGTATTCTTAATAAAAGTGGTGTATATCTTTATCCCCTGGAAAAAAAATTAGTATGCTTCTTATAAGCATGTTAGAATAAGCAAGTGACAAGACTAGGGGAAAAGAAAGATGGCACTCTGGAAATTAGTAGGCTGCTTTCCACCAGATCAAAAAGTTTATTTTGAAGATTTGGTTTGCCTAAATGAACTGGCAACTGCAGAGGAGGAGGAGGTAGAGGTGGAGGATTTTGTGACTTTTGGCCTTCTTTCTCAACAGGTCCTGGCTCTGAGACAGAAAGGCTGAAACCATTGGGAATGTTGTGGTCAGAATGATTTTCTTTTTGTTGCTGGTGCATAAATCCCCAATGACTTAAAGGTTGCCTGTGATCCCTAAGACTATGAAGCCTTTCATCTGTTTTTTCTGGCTAGAGTTAGGAGCCTTCAAATGGGAGATTTTGTATGGTTTGTTGTACCGCCAGGGAAAAACCTGACAATTGCGGGCAAGATGAATGGCATATAGTGATAACGGAAGACATAGTTCAAGTCACAGGATCTGCTGCATCTAACACACTTGCAAAGTTATTCTGGAAACTTATTTGTCCTCCTCTGCCATAGCAGTAAACTTCTGCTTTGCCTTACCTGGAAGGCTATATAGGATATCTCACAGGCCAAAATCATACCAACCCAGGAAAGGCCGCTAGTTCATGATCCTCAGCTGAAAACCTTCTGTAGAATTCCACCCCACCATCAACTTGAGCCTGGACCAGTCCACACATGAGAGCCACTTCCTTGATACTACAGTACAATTACACGATGGACACATTTCCACCATCTTATACTGGAAACCTACTGACCACTACACTTACCTACATGCCTCCAGCTACCATCCAAGACACATCTCCTAATCAATTGTTTACAGCCAGACCTAAAGATACAACTGGATTTGCTTCAATCCCACAGACAGACAAACACCTACAAGATCTCTGTTAGGCATTCTCAAAGCTTACCCACCTGGAGAAGTAAAAAAACAGATTGGCAGAGCCAGATGAGTACCCAGACATCAGCTACTTCAAGATAGGCCCTACATAGAAAACAACAGGATACCACTTGTCATCACCTACAGCCCACAACTTAAACCCCTCCAACGCATTATCAACAATCTACAACTTATCCTGGAAAATGACCCCTCACTCTCCCCTTGGGGGACAGACCAATCCTCATCTACAGACAATGCCTAACCTCAAATAAATTCTTTCCAATAACCACACAGCACACCTCCATCATACTCATCCAGGAACCCACTCCTGCAATCAACCCCGATGCCAACTCTGTCCACAAATCTATACAGGCAATATCATCACAGGACCCAAGCACGTAAACCACCACATCAGAGGCTTGTACTACTGCATATCCACTAATGTAATCTATGCCATCAAGTGCCAGCAATGCCCCTCTGCCATGTATATTGGACAAACCGGACAGTCTCTATGAGAAAGAATTAATGGACACAAATCAGATATCCAAAAAGGCAATACACAGAAACCTGTTGGGGAACATTTTAACTTGGCTGACATTCATTAATGGATCTCAGAGTCACCGTATTATCTCAAACCAATTTCAAAAGCCAGCTTGACAGAGAAACTACAGAACTTAATTTCATTTACAAGTTTGATTCCTACAACAGAAGTTTAAACAAACAAGCTGGATGCCCCACTACATTCCACATCCTAATGACATAAAAAAACCAAACAAAGGGTACTTAAAGTGGGTACTAAGTATCTTATTAGCTTTATTTAGCATGGACACTCTAATTGACAATTTCTTTCCCCCTTTTTTTTCTTCTTTTTCTTCCTCTTCCTCCCACCATACCTGTTCTGTTCTATTTATTTGAAAACTGGACTGACCCCTTAAACTCCAGTCATCTGAAGAAGTGGGTTGTGCCCATGAAAACTCATGATACCATCTACATTTTTTTTGTTCGTCTCTAAGGTGCTGCAAGACTATTTGTTGTTTTTTAAGTTTTGCTAAAGATATGTAGCTTTTACTCTTCCTTTCCTTTTGGGGCTGAGGCCTAGTGTCTTTTTCACTCCTTCTCATTTACAGCAGATACTCTTAGGGGGAAGGGACCTAATATCATCTCTCCCCACTTTCAGTAGGAAGAGAAAGGGAAGATGTGTCTTCATAAACTCTTGGTAGGCTCGAGGATAGCCTCACTAATAGAGAAAAAATGTCAGCTGGCTATTCAGGGCTTTCACCAACCATCTGGAGGTGGGGAAGCAAAATCAATGACTACCTCCTCATCACACGAATTGCATACCTTACATCAATTTTCTTGGGGTGGCCCCACATCAGAAGGTCAATGGGAGAAATGCTCCCATTGACATCCCTTACTCCTCACAACACCGAGGAGTACTGGTGCCTCCAGCATCTGATTTAGCGGGTCTTTACTAGCTGGAGTTGTGCACCTTAAACCAACCTTGCAGGTCCAGTGTAGACCTGGATTTAGAGGGGTGCACAATTCTTTCCAGAGCTGCTTTGCATCACATCCTGCCTTGGATTGTGGTCAAATACAACAATGTAGCTCATAATAGGCATTTGGTATTGGGTAAATAATACTTAACTGGGGCAGAACAAAAGGAAAGAATATTTCCTGAGTGGTGTTTTCTCTAACCACTTGCAGAATGACAAACTTTTTCCTATTTTTTTCTACTTTCATGCCCTGAAAAATCCTTAAACTCCTATGTCCTGTCTATAGAGGAGGGTTGAATGTGACTATTTTTGGAGACGTCATAAGAGAGGAACAGTGAAGATGGACTGATGCTCTCCCAGTCACACTAAAGAACCTGAGATCATGTTTCTGAGTCTGAACCCTGAATCTGGAATCCAGATGAGCCAGAAAATGTCTGCAATCATTGGGAGAAAAATCAGCAGAAGATGAGGGACAAAATTTGAGCTATTATGGTGTTATCATAGTTCTGTTGAGTTCAGCAGTCATTTGACTGAAAATAGCTAGGAGAAATCCTTAATTTCTAATATAAATATGCATAAAATTTGCACGTACATATCTAATATATATTTGAGAGCATGTCTGTATGTGAGCAAATGAGTCTCTGTTTGGACAAGAATTCCACCGAAACAGTAAAAGCTAGGACCACCAAATTTGATATGCAGCTTCCTCTTATCATAACTTAGAGCAAGGTCAGGGTTTGGTTGTGCCAGGACAATGGGATGTGCCTGGAATGTAATTGTTTCTCATAACATGTACCGGGAGGGTTCTGTTTGCAAGGACAGTTATACTGTATAATGACCATGGGGGGAAGGTGGGGAAGGGGAGCAAGGGACCAGAGATGGGGACTGGTACAGTAATAATCTCAGTGGGCCAGCAGGGAGCAGAGTTAGAGAAAAAGATAGCTATCAACTATGTATTAGAGAGATTTTTGTCCATTTGTGTGCCTGTCCCTGTGAGTGTGAGTGTGTGTCTGTGTATCCCCTAGGCCAGGGACATGCACCCCTCCCTTGTCTGTGCCTACTGCAGATGCAGCAGCCATGGAAAGGCGCTTCTGACCTGGCCCCAAGCTGCTGTGGTGAGAAAGAGGGGTGGGGTTGTCTTCTCTCCTCAGAGCAGCCTGCATACTGAACCCCTCATCCCCAGCCCCACTCAAGCCTTCTACCCCCCAGGCACCTTTCATGGAGGATGGGAGGGACTGAAACTCCCTCCTGATTCACATAGGGATGTGGCTGGCTATTTCTCTTAGTCAGGGAACCAGGGGACAGCTCACAGTTTGCTGCATTCCTCACTCTGGCTAGGGAGCACAGGGGACAGATGAACCTGGCCCTGGCCCTGGCCCTGGCCCTGGCCCTGCTGGGGAGATGCACCCCTTGCCGAGCAGTGGCTACTGCAGCTGCAGAGACCATGGAGAGGTGCTTCTCAACTGACCCCTAGCTGCTGCAGTGAGAGAGGGCTGGGGTAGTCCTCTCTCCCCGATGCAGCCTACATACTGAGCCCCTCATCCCCAACCCCACCTGAGCCTCTCTCCCTGAGCATATTTATGAACTAAATCCTACTTCATAAACTCAGATGGTTTGAATAACAATGATAGAAAAGGCTTAATCAGAGAAAGTCCTCTTATTGAATTTACTGTCTTTGTATAGTTTTTATATTATGGACAGATTATTCATGGCCTGACTGGGTTCAGTTATGCTTCTGGTATTTAAATGTATGGTGTAACTCTGCAATCCAGTATCCTTATTCTAACAATTTATAAAGCTTTCAGGGATAATTGAAAGGCCTATGTCATTTCAGCTTGCATTTTTCAATACCAAGGGGCTTTAATATGCCAAAGGAAATTACAAAGCAATTTTTAAGTGCTTTTAATTAGTATCCATTGCCAGGTCTAGTCTGAGTGTTTAAAGACACTTTTGTGAAGCATTCTTGAAAATTCTTGACTACCAGTCAAGTGACAAGTGCCTCACACAAAGGAAAATGAAGCTTTGGTAGAGACAAATCCTCACCCTATAAGGCTATGTAGCGCTATTTTGGGATACTAGAAGTATCCCAAAATAGCTATTCCTTGAGTAACTCTTGAGTACACCTGTTAATTCGAAATAGAATGGGCTTACTATTCTGACATCTCTGTAAACCTAATTCCACGGGGAGTAAAGGATGTTTTGGAATAGCGATTTATTTCTAGATAGGTGCTGTGTAGACAGCACCATATTTCAAAATAAGCTATTTTGAAATTAACTTGAAATAAGCTATGCAATTTTTGTAGCTCAAATTGTGTAGCTTTTTTTGAGCTATGGGTGCAGTGGAGATACACCCTAACTGTTTGAAAGTTGACTCTGACATTTTAAACACAGTCCTGCATTTCCTTCCATGTGCTAGCAGTACCAAGTATTGCTCCAGACAGTGGACTAACAATACCAATAGGGTTTTATTTTTAAAGTTGCATGTTTGAATTTTCCCTGACTGCTTGGAAAATTATTGGACCATGTGTGTCTGGGAGTGGAGGCAAGAGGAAGAGAGAGGGAAGAAGAAAATGGTATGGATTCTGCACTTATCTGAAGCAAAAGCCACCCCAAAACAGCAATTGCATTAGTTATAAACCAACAAAACCTTATGCTGTAATTGCTCCTATACAGTAATCCCCCCCTTCCCAACAATAACAAAGATGGTGGCAGAATTTAATCTGGCTGTGGCTCTGATTCTACTTCCTGCCCAGTTGGTTCCCCAACAGCTTCCCTGAATGAGCCCATGAACTTCAGGCTGAGAACATTCTCCAGTCCCTCTGCCAATCTGTAGAGAATTGGCATAACCATGACCCTGCCACTTCCCCAACTTCTTTGAGATGCTTTTTTGTGCCCCGGGGCTGGAATGGAAGCAATGACTTCCCTCCCATGAGTTCAGGAACTACCACTGTCCCTGGCTCTTGTGTGGGAATGAAAGCTTCTCACAGGGGCTACAGCCCAACCTATAGCTGGGCCAGGGACAATCTGTCCTGGGAGAATTAGAAAGAAAGAGAAAATGAACTAGTGCTGTCTTGGAAAGGGGATGCTTCAGTGCAATAACAATGGCACAACTCCGCCAATGGCACAAGCCACTATGAGTTACAGCACTCCTGAAAAGGTTAATCTGAAACAAATTTCAGGTATTTCTGATGAATTCAGCGATCTATATGGGATGAAACTTGTTTTCAGGTATAGGCACATACCCCACTGAAATGTTGTTAGGTTGAATGGATGAAAGGAAAGCAGTAGGTTCAGGTTAGGTTTAGTTTATGTAATATGGAATCTCATTAACAGGGACAATTATTTCAACATTTCTTGGTTCTTATCATTGTGATTAACTGGATGAAAGACCAGAATAATAATGATGACCAGCTATGCATGGAAGTGTCCAGTATGGGGAATGGTACACAGATTGGTCTTTTGTCCTGTTGTTGGTTTTATGCCCATGTCATAGAGACGTGGAAGAACAAAATGAGATTAGGTCTGAAAAAATGCATGCTAACATATCTGGAGAAAAAGAATCTGAAACACATGTACACAATAGTAGGAAGAGATATGGATAGCAGTTATGCTAAAAAGAGACTAATAGACCACTACATAGAGTGATCAACTTTGAAAAGATAAACAGCATCAAAAAGCTAATGCTATTTTGGGTCACAAA
This sequence comes from Pelochelys cantorii, assembly GCA_032595735.1. Lineage (NCBI taxonomy): Eukaryota > Metazoa > Chordata > Testudines > Trionychidae > Pelochelys > Pelochelys cantorii. The sequence goes on from CM064331.1 coordinate 36,438,141, forward strand.
TATAGACACATCCTGTCTGGGGGCAAGGAAGCAATATGATCTCTATATAGCTTTTACACCAAATATACCTACGTGTTTTGCATGTCTGTCCATCAGTTATCTTTATGTGTGTAATCATACAGTCCTTTAGCCCTGGTGTATACTAGGGAGTTAGACTTCCCTTACTCTCCTTATTTCAAAATAACAAGTAGACCATCCACACTACCAAGCCTGGTATTTTGAAATAACAGTCTGGTTATTCCAAAATAATAACTCCTGCTTTCTATGAGGAATAACACTAATTTTGAAATAGTTATTTCAAAATAGTGGTAGTGTGGATGTTCCAGCGCCACTATTTCAAAATAACTACTCCCCAGAGTCATTCAGACTAATGACTCCCCAGTGCTTCCTGGGGCTCTTAGACAAGTAGAACATCCACATTAATGGAGCCTGCCTCAGACTAATTTTGAGGCTTCCCCGTAGTGTGGACACGCTATTTTGAAATTATTATTTTGGGAGTTATTATTTTGAAATAAGTTATTGCAAAATAATTTCCTAGTGTAGACATGCCCTTACTCAGAGAGTGCATGCACTGGATTCAAATGAGAGTTTTGCTTCAGAAAGGTCAGAACAGATGCTTTAGAACTAGAGCTTTTAAAAATAGCCCTGTGTTCAACAGAAGGCAACATACTTGTAAAAATCTGTTTCTTGAAGATATTATTAGAGATATTCTGTTGAATTTGTTGTGGTAGATTAGACTGATAGCTCGAATACAATGCATTATTTTTACTAGAGGCACTATACATAGGCAAAATTTATTTGAGCAGACTTAGAAGTAAGCATACATATAGTTGCCTTGTCATTAAATACTGAGCAGTGCCCATTCGCAGCAATTACCAAATTAGTACATATTTATTTCCATCATACACAATAAATGAAAGCTAAAATCTTTTTAAGCTCATGGGATTTACAGTCCAATAGGTAAGCTATTTTCTGGCCCATATGTGACTATGAAGAATTTCTCATTTAAGAAAAATAAGCAGCCTCAAATTTGATTGTCACATATAGCTGCAGCCAATCGGTAATTTGTGGATGAAATATCAGTTTCTTGAAATGCATGTTCCTCTTTAATGTAATTTCCAGAAAACATCCCTGACAATTTGTGCATGGCTTTCAGGTCACTAAAACTCAGATTGTAAAATCCCTTGTTCGTCTAAGGAAAGCTTGCCTCTTTGTATTCCTATTTCAAAGAATACATAAAAATGGTCATTCAGCCTACAGTTTCCTAAGATGCATCAGTACTTTATGTAGTAAATCACTATAATTTTGTCCTGAGTTAAATATATGATGGCACATATGAGCAGTATTTAATTGCCATTTATTTGTGTGGGGGAGAGGGGAGGACATAAATGGGGAAAATTTTGATGTAACAATCTATTTAACACAATAATAATCAGGAGACTTGAAGAAATAATTGGACAATGTTTGGTGCATAAGGTCTGATTACCTCTCTAAGATCATCAAATTTGAGTCCCAATTGTCCATCATAACAAAACCCCTTAGAACATTGGAAAGATGTCTAATCAAAACATCCTTAAAGACCCTCTGTATGATGATTCCTTTCTATTTCAGCTTGTCTTGGTGATTATAATCATCATTGTCCCTTTTGTAAGTAGAAGCAGTGGCAAACCAGAATTGTTTGAGGGATGTACAAAAACTGTTGCCTGCAGAGAACAGTTGGTTGTTTTGTTATTTAAAGTCCTTTTTGCCCCATATTCCTTTCAGCAATGTTCCCTGCACTTTGTGGTACTTTCTGCACTATGGAGGAGTACCCAGTATTGCACAAAATGGGGATAGATTCAAAGAATTCAGGTAAAGTAAAAGACAAAAAAAAATCTGTACTTTTTTATAATTAACAAGTGGTGCAATTAACTGGAAACTGTGCAACCTGTGTTGAGCTGAACTCTGTTTACACTTTTGATCTATTTTTCATTAAAAAAATTCCTCAAGTCAAAGAAGAAAATAACTTGTGGACAAATCTTGCTCACCTTATAGCACTACTGATGTGAATAAGGTAAGCAGGATTTGGTTCTAAATTTATGATCAGCAAGTGATAACACTAACTTCACAGTGGAGAAACTTAGAATTCTATAGATATATAAATATTTAATTCTCCTTTTTAAAGGTATTGTTTTTAGAATAATTTCTTCAGAGTTGTATTCCCTCCTATGGCTTCTTTTTACATTCTATGGGACTTTTTCAGATAGAATATTTCCAATTTTCTTTGCAAAATATTAGTGGCTTAGACCACATGTTCTGAAAGTTGGGGCAACAGCTTCAAGGAGGTATTGACAGTGTCATTGGCAATCCACACATCTAAGCTGTGACTTTCAGGCTAGGAAAATGTTTGCTCTGAATAAAGAAGGGTCAATTCTCCAATTCCACAATTGCTGCAACTGTTTGGATAGAAGCGTGTTATGCTTAAAAGAAGCACATGGGATCTTTTTCAGGGGGATAAGACAACATGCCATATTTATTGATAATATAACAAAGTGGCATGTGCCACACACACATACACATCCTGCTGATGGAATAGTTATCAGTCTGTTGCTTGGCCCAACCTATTGGCCAGATAGGTCAGGTGCGAGGAAAGAGCTGGGTCCTTGTCAGTCCAGACTGATGCTCCATTTGGTCTTTGCAGGACAGAACCCGAAGAACCATACAAGACACCCCATATTTTATAGGACTTTTCTTCAATGCGAGTCTATGCATTTTGCCTTGTCAGGCCTTAATCAGCCATTCAGCATCACAATCAATCTTCCTACAACATGTGCTTATTGGGAAGAAGTTGTTCCCACAGTCATTTGATATATTTGATATCCATATGCTGATAACCCCACGGGGGAAGAAGTTGTTCTCACAGTCATAGATTGACGACCCCTCAGGGGTGTTGTCCTTCCGGCGAAAGTTGTTATCGGTTCCCTATCAAGGGGTGCTTGCCACTAACTTCAGGGTTTGTCAATCTGCCCTGGTCCATTTTCCGTCTTCAAAGTATTCAGCTTAATTGATGACTCGTTTCTGACTGACTCTCCAGCCCCTCCTCTGACCATTGGGCATGCAATAACCTTCACACTTATCTCTTCCCAAACATTCTTTCTCTCATTCACACAAACAATACATTTAGCATAATTGCAGCATGGGACAGAAAAGAGTACTTATTCCAACATACCATAAACCCTGTTGCACAAGGATTAAGGGACTTATCAGAATAGCACTCTATTTCGAAATTAATGCTGTTTAGACAGCACCAAATTTTGAAATAGTCTATCTTGAAATAAGGTAGTCATACATTAAAAAGCTAGTTCTTTTTATAGAGAGGAAGGGTTCTGGGCTTTTTGTTAATCTATTCTTAGTCTTAATTTTGTTTCATGTATTTTACTAAGATAATATCATAATTATTAGGCTTAAAATAAAATTAAGGTGCCTGTGTAAAGCAGTGAAAAATTAACATTAAAACTACAAATATTTGTTGCAAATAGAGTATGATAAAGAATATTAATCTAATAAAAATGGTAAATACAAGTTACACTTGCTGTAAAAAAGGTGCTAAATGTTTTAATAACTTAATATAAAATTTTGTACTAAATATATTGTTAACATTCTAAATATCTTAATATTCTGTTTAAATGATTAGATTAACATGAATACTACATCTGGAAATATGTCTTCTGGTGTTTCTGTGTAATACGGTCAAATGTGACTGTTGAAGGGACATACTTTTTCTTATCCTGTGTTTATAAAGGGTTTTTAAGAGAGACTTAAGGTATTATAAACTCATTATAAAGGGTTTATCAGGACCAATACATCAATATGTGATGTACCTAAATTAACTGTAGTGCAATTAATTTTTAGGGGGTAGGAGGAGATGGGGCTGGCTACCGGAGCTGGAGCCACTACATATGCAACACACATCTGCATAAGGCAATGGTGCCCCAAATTTCCTGGTGCCCTATATAGTTGCATGTTGTGTATATGCCTAGGGATGGCCCCGAGTGTGATTAATCACTATAAAGTTATGTAGCACAAATATTTAGTGGAAATCCTGTATTTCAATATTGTGAGCACCCATATTTCGAAGTGGTTATTAATTTCTATTTACACTAATCAATAGATAAAGTGTGAAATAAGATGACATTCCATATGATAGGAAAACACACTGCATATACAACTGTTCCTTGCTTCCAATTATTCATTGCAAGAGAAATTATGTAATACACATAATTTCAAATCACTACTGTCTGCCATTGTTTAGATTGGTGACTACTGAATTCACTCTCATAACTAATCTAAGCATACATACCTGTTTGTACTGCAACCTTATCTTTCTCTATAGCTCCCAATTGGATATTTATTCACCCTGCTGTGGTTTGTGTAAATTGTGAGCATTCTGGGACAAGCTCTGTGCTTGTGTTATTTGTTTGTTCGGCATCTACTACAGTGAGATTCGGATTCCAAGGAGATTATAGCAATGGCAATAAATATAATAATAAATAACTAATAATAAAACTTTTGCTGTGTTTCTGCCTCCCTGATATGGTCCCTTCTTCTATTTCTTCTTCTATTACTTTTCTTCTTCTTTTCTATTTTCTGTTTCTGTTTTTCTTTCCTTTGTGCTGGCTAGGGAATATTTATTCAAGCTTCCTTCAAGCTTCATGTACTGTTTTAATAGATTAACAGAACCATTAAATCATCTACTCTGACTTCCAGCACAAAATTTTTTCCATTACCTCTGTATTGAGCCCAATAATTTGCGTTTGACTAAAACATACCTTCCTAAAAGGCAACCAGTCCTAAAGTAAAGGCATCAAGAGATGGAGAATCCACCTCTTCCCTTGGTAGTTTGTTAGAGAGGCTAATAACCTGCACTGATTTTAAAAAAATTGTCTTATTTCTAATTTGAGTTCATCTGAATTTCATTTCCAACTACTGGTTCTTGCTAATTCTCTCACTGTCACAATAAAGAACCTTTGGGTACTCAGGATCTTCTCCCCATGAAGTTGTTGAAAGGGGGCAAACCCATAAACAATTGCTTTTGTATAGAAACAACAACTAAGGGAGCAAAATATCTGTCATTCTTTACATAGGTAACATCTTACAATAGAAAAAAAAATCAATAGGATATTGAATCTACCAGACCATTAGTTTCTGGATGAAGTGGGAAGCCTTTATCTGCCTTACTCCACACAACACCCATAACTTTTTGAAAAGTCGAGACATGACTTTTCAAGCATGACCTGACAAGATTTCCCGAGGAAAACCTACTTTATTAAAAATGGTTATTAGGGCAATAGCTACAGTTTCATCTTCTATATTAGATAGACCTGTGGCTTCAGGGTAACTGGTGGCAGAATCCACTTCCACCAGTATATTTTTTCTTTCTATTTCTGGCAGGTCTGGTTAGGGGATCCCACGATATCTGCATATACTCATCTTTTTTTACTGCTCACATGTCAGGTCAATAGAAATTCTATTTGAGCCTTATACTGGATCTTTCCACCAATCGTCTCTCTAATCTTTTCCATCCATGTGAAAAATAAATGTTATGTGCACCGAGACATGCACAAATGTGAACCACCATTAGAAATAAAAAAATTTAGCTGTGGGCACTCTGCTAATCAGCTGGGAAGCATTTGAATCTTTCCTGAGTGGTTGCATGAGTGCACAGCTTACAGGGAACACTGCTCTCCACTCCGAAGTGCCCAGCAAAGAGACAATCATAAGTTACCTGCAGAAACTGTGCACTGTTCTTACCATGAATAAGCACCTTCTTGCAGACCTCACCACGATGCCTCTTTTCCCTTATGAGAGCCTCCCTGTACAACAAACTTCCTTCTAGGAAATATAGACCCTTTTATTTATTTCTTTAAGCTGCATTCCTCTTCTTGTCCAGGGACAAATCAGCTTGTTGAGCCTCAAACTCTTTTTGAGTTTCACTTAAGTTAAAAGCAGACTCTGGCAAAAGCAATGGACTCTCCAAAGCCTTTCTCTAGTGACAAATTGCTACTTTTAGCTGACAAAGGACTGACAGCATGTCCCTCCTTGCTATTCACAAAAAAGCTAGGTGCAGGAGCTTCAGTAGAGCTACTCTCTTTCTGGCTGTGTTTTGATATTACCTTCTTAGACATCACTGAAATATCATTACTCAGAAAACATCAGTGAAAAATAGATTACTAATGCCCACAATCATATCTCCTTTAAAATCCTCCAGTTGGCCAAAGGTACAATTACAGGAAGTTCAGCCAAAGCTAATATATTTAAGCTTTTATCAGGAAATTTCTTCCTCTACCAAACTTCCCTTAATCAGAGTAACTTGAAAGACTGTGTCCATCCAGCACTTACAGTCTATGCCATTTATCTTAGCATTTATTAAAAATACTTCAGTACCCTCCCAGTGCTCAGTCACAATATAGTTCACTATGATTTTCTTCTGCTCAAGCTCTATCTCCAGAGTAATAGTGGTGGCATTCATAGTGATAGATGAACAAGTGGATCATAGTTACGGTGACCATATTTCATTAGCCACGCCCCTGGCCTCATTAGCCACACCCCCTGATCCCTTAAGCCCCACCTATCTGTCACATAATGTCCCACCCCTGGAGATAATACTTCTGGAGTTAAGATGGATATGTGACCAGAAATAAAGGGTATCGTGTGACCCCTCTAAGAACTCCTCCCACCACCCTTTATCAATCGAGATGGGTTTCGGCTCCATAGGAGGTGCTGATGTGCTGTGTGGAGGTGATATGTTGTGTGTGTAGGGGCAGGGTTTATCTGATAGTACTGTTCCTGTGTGCAGTGTGTGTGTGTGTGTGTGTATGGATGTGTGTGGAGATGCTGGGGCACTGTGTGTTGGGAGAGGGTGTGTGCAGATGGTGAAGTGTGTAGAGACAGGGTGTGTGGGGAGGTGGATATGCTAATTGTGCTGTGTGTGGTGGTACTGTGCCTAACGACATGGAGTGAGTGTGCTGGAGAAGCTGCGTGTAGTGGCAGGATGTGTGGAAGTGGCACTATGGGCAGGATATGTGGGGTAGTGTTCTGCACAGGGACAGGATGTGTGAGTAGGCTCTAGTTGCACAACAGGTTGTGGGGAGGACTGGGTGTGTCACTGTGGGCATGGACAGAGGGTGTGGAGGTGGTGCTGTATGCAAGGGGCAAGGCGTGTGGTCATGCTGTGTGCAGGGGCAGAGTATGTGCTAGCACTGGTAGCACTGTGTGTAGGGACAAGGGGCTGTTGTGGGGAGCTGGTGCTGCCTCCTGGTTGTTGTTCTATGAATTGGGCTAGTGCCAACAGCTTGGAGCAGAAGGCCCTGCTCACCCACTTGGGCTGGAGCCATGTTAGTCTGGTCTAGCTGAAACAAAAGACAGGACTAGCTGGGCAGGAGCTGAGCTATGCAGAGCCGGGGTGGGGGGCCAAGCTCCTGATGCTCTGAAGCACTTGGGGCTGGGTGAGAAGGAAACCCATCCACATCATCTTGTGACGAGCTGTTCCCCTGCTGCGCTGCTGCCTATTAATCATTCTTTTAAAATTGTATTGTTTCATATACATTTTTTAACTGTGATTTTCAAATACCAAAAATACCAAGAATTTACTTCCTTCAAGATTAGTAATGGCTTTCAAATTAATAGAAATTTTATGGAAAGACAGCTGACATTATGACCACAGTTTAATATTGGTTTTGTTAATTTCTGATAGCTACTCCCACCTTGCACTCTGGCAAAGGGTTTTCAACGTAAAGCATGTATCAACTTCTTAAAATCTTTTCTCTGCTTGAACAAAAGACAGGACTATGCAGCACTTTAAAGACTAACAAGATGGTTTATTAGTCTTTAAAGTGCTGCATAGTCCTGTCTTTTGTTTCAGCTAGACCAGACTAACATGGCTATATCTCTATCACTTTTCTCTGTTTGGTGTACACACACAATAGCTAAAGCTAGTAGTTACGTGGCTCAATGAATGAAATTAAATTTTATTGTTTTACAAAAATCTGTTTTGGCTTCTGTCTAATTAGTCTAATGATTTTGAGAAGAAAAAAAAAAGCTTAAAATCCAGTTGACCCACCCATCACTTGTGTATGCAAATGTTGCAGAAATTGTTCTGAATTTTCCAGAACTTGTTTCATTACTGATTTGAGTCAAGGAGCTAACTGGACAGTCTGTTGTTCCTAGTCCCAGTGGTAATAATGTGTTGAGAGTTCAGTTGGCCACATACAGAGCAGACCCACTAATCAGCTGCTTAGCAGCTCCCCAAGCCTGGCTGAGGCCAAATCCGACTGACCCATGGCCCCTAGTTACAGGCTGGTCACACCCCAGGCCAGGCTACCTGGAGGGTCCTAAGCTCTGGGGCCGCTCACCTCATGTAGGCATTGGGCACGGGGCGCCTCTTGCCAGGTGGCGGCTCGCTGGGCCCCTCTGGAACGCGCCTGGGGCTGGGCTCACATTGCAGCTATGTCTCCTGCCGCCACACACACCTGGTCACTGCCCTGCCTGCACATCACTGGGCCCTGTGGGGCAAATCAGCTCCAGCCCTGCCCCTCTGCCCAGGCTCGGACATGCTGCCCCCAGAACCCACAGCAGCCACAGCCTCCAGCACTTCCTGGAGGATTTCCTCTTTGCTCCCATTGGCCAAACTCCTTTCCCTTCCCCCAGCTGGGACAACCTTGCAGGGACTTCCTGGAGGCTTTCCCCTTTGCTCCCATTGGTCAGATTCTGGGGCCTTCTCACCTGTCCCCAACTGCTTCAGAGCATCAGGAGCTTGGCCCCCATCCCGGCAAATGGGAGCAAAGGGGAAAGCCTCCAGGAAGTCCCTGAAAGGCTGTCCCAGCTGGGGAAAGGGAAATGGCAGCGTGTGCAAGCTGCATCGGCGGGGAGCCATGCGGCTTTCTCCCCCGCCTGCCAATTTCCAGGACATTTCAATACTCTGTGGGGATACTGGGACAGGAGATTATAAATCATGACTGTCTCGGATTTTCCGGGACATATGGTCAGCATAATTGTAGTGTTACCTTAAATTTTGGGCAACTTAATTTTATATGGTCAGTAGCCCCGTAGGGATGGCAGATTACTTGCCTTCCCTTTAGGTGGTTGGGAGGGCTTAAATCAAGGATTCCCTGGTTTGTTTGCTTTTTAAAATCAACCAATCCCCTTGCAAGCTGGATGGCATTAGTATTCACACCCAGGGCCAGCTCGAACCATTCCTGTGCCCCAGGCAGCGGGAGCGCGACGCATGCGCGGCTCCGCCCCCGGGCGCACGGTGAATGCGTGGCCCCGCCCCCCGGTGTGCTGCGCACCTTACAGCTGCAATCGGGCACGCAGCACCTGATGGCAGTTCTAAGGGGTGCCATGCGGCCCCCAGCCCCAGGCGCGCAGCGCCTATTGCAGCTCTAAGGGGTGCTGCATGGTCAGGTGTGTGGCGCCCCTTACAGCTGCCATCAGGCGCCCCCCCATAGGTTGGTGCCCCGGGCAGCTGCCCAGCTAGCCCCCCCTTAATCCGGCCCTGTTCACACCCCCATGAGTCCTTGACAGAACATTCATCAGCACAGTGGGGCTTCCTCCTGGATCTAATTGTTTTCCATAATCACCTTCCGTAATCACCTTCAGCCCCCACCCCATTATCTACTTTGTCATAAAATTACACATTTTATGTAAATATGCCACATGGATGATACTGTCAAACATGTGTTGGTTTCGACTTCAATCAGTAGATTTTTGGGGTAATCTTAAATCTTTTCAACACACTTTCTTTATGTTTCTTATATGCCTTATCACTCCCTCCATATTATCCAAAACTTGTCTAACTTCCACTTATGCTGGATAAGAGTCCAGGCATCTGTTTTTCTGCTGGTATATTGTGGCCAGGTGCTTTTCTATACAGTCAATCAATCTCTTTATAAACTGGGCAGACTTTCTCCTATTCCTTTGTGTTGTGAGGAGGTTTAAACCCACTGGATGGGGAAACTGATGCTCCTGTAATTTAAGTTGCGTTATTTGAGTATCCATCTGTCTCCTTTGTGCCCTCTCCCAAACTTTTTGTTAGCTTTTAACTTCTGCCTATCCATCTTTGGTGGGCTTTCTCCTCACATATGTTGGTTTCCTTGATCTGAAATTCTGCCATAATTCTCTGGTGGTCACATACTTAACTGGCTCTTTTAAAAATATGAGATATTGCCTTCTGCAAACAAAACATTCAAGGTCTTTTCTCTCAAGACCATTACATCACTGTGTATACTCTTTAACCTTTAAAACTTTCAATATTAAGTTTAAACTTCAACTGTGTAGGGGTTACAGTGTATAGCCTTAACTTACCTTTAGTATGTGAATCCACTGCTGACTATGTCTGTGTCAAGCTGCCTGTAGAGACGCATGAGCATGGCTACCAACCTCAAGGCAGATTGTCAGGAGGCAGGGCACATACCCCAAATTGATTTTAAATTCTATAGTTAGGTTTCAATAACCAATCATATGAAAGCACCCCAGGGACTATACTAACCTTAACGAGGAGTGATGGAGAGTCTTTCTACTTAGATGACCATACCTTTGTGATGTTCCTTTATAGCAAAGACCCCAACAATATTTAGATTATTCCCAGTCCCAAAAGAGCAGTCCCCTAGGCCATGTCTCCTCTAGAGGGCAATGCTGAATTAAGGTATGCAAGCCCAGCTACATGAGTCTTTTATCCATTTATCCATTTAGATGTTCCACCCAATAGTCTGTCTGGCATCAAACAACCTTCCCTGTTGGGCAGGACATAACATCTAGCTATTTGGTGATTTACACTTTCACAGAAGCTCTGTTTGCCAGAAGCTGGGAATGGGTGACTGGGAACAGATCATACGATGATTACCTGTTCTGTTCATTCCCTCTGAAGTGTCTGGCATCGACCACTCTTGGAAGAGAAAATGCTGGTCTAGATGGAGTTTTAGTCTAGCCCAGTGTGTCTATTATGTTCTTACAATATGGGCCACAGATGTTAGAAGTGAGATTAATGCACGTAGTGATCCATAAACATTCAATGAAGTCCTAACACTAAACACATTCTTATAATGCTAATACCTATTTTAACAATAATAACAAACAGGTGAATCACATTGATTCCACGTATGTATTTATCAGCATTCAGGTGAGACCTGGAACCTCACATGAGCTAGCACCTCGCTTCTATCATCATACCTTCAAGTGTGTGTCCTTGGACAGCATATCCTGCATACCCTGGCTGACCAACTATGCTTCATTAGGGCTGTGATGGGCTGAATATAACTTCCAATAGAGCAGTACAGAGTGATGCTGCACCTCTGCTTCACTCATCCAGTCATCGAGATATTGAGCATGTGTGGTAGAAAGCAAGATCAAGTCCTCTGAGGAGAAGTGAAGTGAACAAAAACAATCATTAATGTGGAAAAATAAGTGTAAAAAAAGAAGAAAACAAAGCAGAGGTGGGAAAACATTTCCTAAGTAGAGATTTAGAGAAAAGGGAGTTGAGAGAATGAAAAATATACAGTATGTGGTATACATGTTAGGAGGTGGGGGGAGAGACCATTTATTGTCAGACTGGCATCTTCTCCTGGTCATTCTAGGGATTACCTCCAGGCAGACACCCTCACAAGCACTGTGCCTCTGCTCCTGCCTGTAGTTCCTCTCTCAGCATCCAAAATGACAGCATCCTCCTCTCGACTCAGCCATCCAGCTAGATTGTCATCTGTGTTTCCATTTTCTGGGTCAGGGAGGTCTCTCTCTCCAGTGGGCCAGCCGCTTCCTCCAGTGGCAAGTGTGTGTGTGGGGGGGGGGGGGGAGAGGGATGGGAGAGGGACCACCCAGCACTGTGGGCCCCAACCCAATGGCCCTGAAAATAGCAGTTTCCCTGTCCTCTTCTGTAACCTTTCAGTGATTCTACATTTCCCTAGACCACTTCCGAATGGTCACAGCACCTTCTGTGTCCTTATCTCAGGGCCTCAGCTACTCAATCTCTGGAGCCAGCTAGTGCTCTGTCCAAGATGCTTACAGTATTCTCAGCCCTCCAGGAATGGAATCTGTACTCCCTAGGCTCGTAGCTGCAACTGAACTATTTTGCCCTGAAGCTCCCTTTCATACAGATTTGCTGAGCCTTGATTGGCTGTTCCTGGCAGCCTCTCTGCTACAGACTGCTCCTTGCACTGCCCCCTCCAGAGCTCTGTGAATTCCATCCCTGCCAGTGTGGGATGGATACCCTGTCACAGTAGAGACAGAATGCCAAATACATTTCTACACAATAGATCCTAGAGAGAGCTGGATCAGATGTAGTGCAATTTAAAAAAAAACTGGAACCAACTAAATACCATTTATGTCTAAAAAAAATTCCTTGAAGCGTATTACAGTAATGTAAGTGATCCTGACTCCTTGCCTATTTAACTTAAATATGGTTATAAAAATAGATCTCAGACTGGTAATAATTTGTCTTAAAATCAACCTTGAGCACCGTTACCAGACAAGAGCACAAATTCTGAGCATATGGTGTAAAAGTCTGTAAAAACAGAAGTATTTTGACCTCTTTAAAAGGCTGTGGTAAGTTCATAAATTGCATGCTGAGAAGATCTAATCATGCTTCTACACTGTAGTACTTCCTGACACTCAACACTTGATTTTTACAACCAGTCTCCATTCATGTCCACATTTTTTGCAAACACATACCACTGCTGGAACACTGAGGCAGACACAGACAATCATGGGTACTACTGGCAGTGTTTGATGTCTTGACAAAACTGCTTGCATCCACAAATCAGAACATCCATTTTGTTACTAGTTGTATTATGAATGTTACTTGCATTTTTTTGTGCACAGAATGAACTGCACGTGAAAAACTGAAGGATGTGTAAAGATAAATCCTTACAGATATATTTAATAATAAAAGGGAATATATGCATCTAGAAACACATTCTAAATCTGTCACTGACCTCAGGTATGGTGAAATAATATTTTCTTTTACTTCCAATGCAAAGTTTAATAGTGAATGTTATTTAGGAATACATACGAAACACTTTTCCTTAGATTATCCAATTTATGAATTCTAGCTTATGATATATGAAACACAGATGTGTAAATTATTTAAAAAAGTATACTGGAAATTTATTTTGAGTTGAAGGGCCCACTGAGTGCAGATGACTCTCATTCCTCAATGAACTGATGTTTCTGCAAGTTGAAAAGGTAGCATCATTTAAGCTACTGTAAGGTATTTATATTACATTGGGTATTTACACAATGCTTTCCAGAACATAGATAAGATGAATTCCCTGCTTGGAATAGCTAATAATCTAAATAAGAAAAGACAAAAGTATGCACAAGAAAATAAACAAAATAACAGTAAAGGAGAGGAAGGGTCTGGTTATTTCTAAAGATGAGTAGAAGAAAGAAAATATATCCTAAAGACAAGCACATTATGAAAAACTAATCAGATGACTCAGCAGCTGACATAAGTGATAAAAATTATGAAATACTTCTGTAGACTGAGAATATATTCCAGAAATAAATCACAGAGAAGCAGCAGATAAAATTGTTAATTACTAGGGATGAAATGAGCTAAGAGTAATATATATAATAAAATGCATATTACCCTCACTATCAATGGGCTAAAGTTTAGAATGGTGACCTACAAAAATTAAAGTCGTATAATAATCTCTGTTAACTCATTCCACTGCTTGGCATAGATAGACATAAGCAATTTTTGCTTCTGTTTCCAGTTTCTGGATAAAGGAGTAGAATTATCCTATTCCAATCAAGACTAATTAAGGAATCACCAGAGACCTAAAATGGCTATATTTTTTTTGCAATCACTTCCTATTATAGCTAACACAAAGAATGGATCCTAATAGACTGATGATATTGTATGTAACTCAGGATCATAATGGCAGAGAATGTGCTAATTTGTTAGCAACACAAGAAAAATTACTTTTAATTGGATAAAAGTTAAGCAGTCAGGTGTGACAAGGAGTATGGTTATCATAGGATAATCATACTACAAGACACAGCTGCATACTTTTAATCCTGGAGTGTTCTCATGATTACCAAATATCCTATTTAGATATGTCTTATTACTCATCCCCCGCCACTCTCAAATCTTTATTCTGAGTAAAACACGTATCTGAGGGTTGGAATAAGATGAGGTTAGCAGTTTGAAATATTGAACAGAAGTGCTGAACTTTGTATTTCACATAAATTAATCCATGCTTTAACATTAAGCTACCAGCCAATCACAATTCTACCTTAATCCAAACAGTTTTACAATGCACTTTAAATCATCCAAGTCCAGGCACCTTGTGCTACTTAAATGAAAAATAACAAGGAAATTTAATCTTACAATTATAAAGTATTTATAGCAGTGGCTGGGGTATCACCTAGCAACTACATGGTCTACGGAGTACATCTAATAAATCACAGCTCTTCCTTTCTGCCATCAATGATCAAATAATCAAGACAGGCAAAGCACAAGTAGTGATGACATTGGGAGAATCTAATAAGGTACAAGAGCATTTTAGGAGACAAAGAGGAGGGGTTGGTAAGAGAACATGGCCTCTACAATTATTAGGATAAAGCAAAGTTGGCCCTCAGCCACAGAAGTAGAATGGAGTGAAGAGATTCAAGCAAGGAGGTGAGGAAAATTGGAGGAAGTATATAAGCGATTAAGTGAAGGAAGGATGTGGATGCAGGAAAGAGTAAGCAAAATGAGATGTTGTGGAGGCAGCTTTTCTGGGCAGACACATAAAAAGAAAGGTTGAGATTAAAATTTTATCAGCTATTTAAAGAGATTGTGTTGGTTGTACCTTATAACATAAAAGCTAATTTGCAGGACATCGTGCAATGCATCAATATGCTATTGGGTCAGAGCTGATATCAGCACTGTATCAGGGATAATTCTAGAGTTCTCACAGTGCCAAATGAAGAATAAGTTTAGACTAGGATTTATAAAAAATAGAACTGGGATTTGTAATATGCATTTCTGAATCACATCAGCATTATAGATACAGCCTGAGTTGTACAAACCCACCTCTACCATCCTGCCTCTCATTTGACAGTATCTTATGTCCTATGTAGTCACTCTAAAATCAATGGAATTACTGTGTATGAGTTCACAGAACAGAACTGGACACATAAGGCCCAATCCAAGTGCCAGTTATGCCAATGGTGCTGGATTGAACCCTTTATCATTACCGAAACAAAAGCACAAATTCATATGTGCAGCAAGCTAGGTAGTTTGGAGCTCTCCAAAGTCCTAAATTTTGAATTCCATTTCAAAACAAATTAAATGAACTTGGAGAAAAAACTGCGACTAATGATGATGACAAAGAACTACTTGGCTGCGTCTAGACTGGCATGATTTTCCGCAAATGCTTTTAATGGAAAAGTTTTCCGTTAAAAGCATTTGCGGAAAAGAGCATCTAGATTGGCACGGACGCTTTTCCGCAAAAGCACTTTTTGCGGAAAAGCGTCCCTGGCCAATCTAGACGTGCTTTTGCGCAAGAAAGCCCCGATCGCCATTTTAGCCATCGGGGCTTTTTTGCACAAAACAATACCACGTTGTCTACACTGGCCCTTTTGCGCAAAAGCTTTGCGCAAAAAGTACTTTTGCCCGAACGGGAGCAGCATAGTATTTCCGCAAGAACACTGACAATCATACATGAGATCGTCAGTGTTCTTGCGGAAATTCAAGCGGCCAGTGTAGACAGCTGGCAAGTTTTTCCAGAAAAGTGGCTGATTTTCTGGAAAAACTGGCCAGTCTAGACACAGCCCTTGATTTGGCTGAAATCCTTACTAAGATACAATGGGGCTACTGTAAGGTGGGTGCATAACTGGCTGGATAACCATACTCAGAGAGTAGTTATTAATGGTTCACAGTCATGCTGGAAGGGCATAAGAAGTGGGATTCAATAGGGGTCAGTTTTGGGACCGGTTCCATTCAATATCTTCATCAGCGATTTAGGTATTGGCATAGAGAATACACTTACTAAGTTTGCATATGATGCCAGGTTGAGAGAGGTTGCAAGTACTTTGTCGGATAGGGTCTGTAAAGGGTCCACATCAGCAGGAGGCCACGTTGGCTCCCTATACTGCCCAGTTAAAGGACAATTGTCATGTCACAGTACATAAATAGTTAGGGATTCAAGCCTTTCAGTAGGCCAAGAGGCAGTTTATCAGGCCTGGCCTTTATTTAGGCAGAACTGCAGGTGAACAGTTAAGGGCAAGCAGTTTATAAGGCCCAGCCCTGGGTCAGGGCGGGGAGGACAGACAAAAGTTTAACACAAGAGGTTCAATAACAGTTTAAAACTCTGGCCAGGTCCCAACTGGGCAGGGGTCAGGTTTCCTTGCTGGTGGACAGCCAACAAGCACAGGGGTTTTGCCCCTCAGAGGGAATCTTGCTACCCAAGGGGAGAGGTGACGGGGGGACGCAGGCCCACCCACTCCACTGTGTCCCAGTTCACGGCCTTGACAGTGGCAGCATGGCGGCCACTGGATCAGCAGGGATTCGGACCGCAACATGCCAACCAGGTCTGTGGGTCAGCAGGGATCCAAGCAGCAAAAAGCTGCCCACCCAAACTCCATCTCCTCAGCTGCTCCGGAGTCAACAGTCCCTGGGCTGCTTCCAAGTTCTCCCTGGGAAGCCTATCTGGCTCGGGTGCTGCTCCTCAGGGTCAGCTGGGAACAGAGGTGCTGGCAGCATGTCCATAGGTTCTGGCTCCGGCAGGGGCCTGGGTGGACCGGTCCAGTCATTGGGGCCCGGTGAGGGTCCTGGAGGTCTCAGCAAATCTTCAGGATATGGCAGCAGTCTCAGCGGCCTAGGCCAGTTGTCAGGGGCAGGCAGGGGTCCTGGTGGCCCAATCCAGTCCTCCTGTTGGGCACCTCATAGCTGGGGTTTTTGCTGTGGGAGCTGGCACCGAATGTCTGGCCTGTTCAGCTGCCAGACTCCAACTGAGCTCTGAGCTCTTATACTCCTGGTCCTGCCTTCCTGCTTCCCATGGATGGGGCTGGGTGAGACTGGACCCACCCACTTAGTGGTCTTAGAAGGCCCTTCCTCTTCCGGGTCAGAGGGAGGCCATGTTGCTATCCTAGATTCATTACAGGGTCATAATTCAAAACAATCTGGACAAACTAGAGAAATGGTCTGTGGTAAGTAGGATGAAGTTTAATAAGGACAAATGCAAAGTACTCCACTTAGGAAGGAGCAATCAGTTTCATACATACAGAAAGGGAAGTGACTATCCAGGAAGGAGTACTGCAGAAAAAGATCTAGAGGTAGACCACAAGCTAAATACAAGTGAACAATATGACACTGTTGAACAATATGACACTGTTGAAAAAAAAAGAGCAAAGATGTTAATGCAAGACAAAGAAGTAATTCTTCTGCTCTACTCTGTGCTGATTAGGCTGCGAATGGAGCACTATGTCCAGTTTTGGGTACAACATTTCAAGAAAGATGTGGAAAAATCGGAGAAGGTCCAGAGACGAGAAACAAAAATGATTAAAGGTCTGGAAGATATGAACTGTGAGGGAAGACTGAAAGAAATGGGTTAATTTAGTTTGGAAAAGAGAAGACTGAAAGGGAATATGATAGTAGTTTTCAAGTACCTAAAAAGGTGTTACAAGGAGGAGGAAGAAAAATGTTCTTGACATCTGATGATAGGACAAGAAACAATGGGCTTAAATTGCAGCAAGGGAGGTTTAAAGTGCTTCTACACAAATGCTAGGAGTCTGACTAATAAGATGGGTGAACTAGAGTACCTAGTATTAAATGAGGAGATTGACATAATAGGCATCACTGAAACTTGGTGGAATGAGGAAAATCTGTGGGACACAATCATACCGGGATATAAAATATATCGAAAGGAAAGAGTAGGCTGGGTGGGTGGTGGAGTGGCACTGTATGTGAAAGATAATGTAGAATCAAATGAAATAAAAATAAGTGAATCAACATGTTCAATAGAATCGCTGTGGATAGTAATTACATGCTCCAATAATAAGAAATTAGCAGTAGGGATATATTACCGACCACCTGACCAAGACAGTGATACTGACATTGAAATGCTGAGGGAGATTAGAGAGGCTACCAAAATAAAGAACTCTATAATAATGGGGGATTTTAATTATCCCCATATTGACTGGGTACATGTCACCTCAGGAAGAGAAGCAGAGATAAAATTTCTCAATGGCCTAAATGACTGCTTCTTGGAGCAGCTAGTGCAGGAACCCACAAGGGGAGAGGCAATTCTCGATTTAGTCCTGAGTGGAGCGCAGGATCAGGTCCAGGAAATAACCGTTACAGGACCGCTTGGGAATAGTGACCATAATATAATAACATTCACCATTCCTGTCGTGGGTAGAATACCTCAGCAGTCCAGCACCCTGGCATTTAATTTCAAAAAGGGGAATTACACAAAAATGAGGAGGCTAGTTAAACAGAAATTAAAAGGCACAGTGACTAGAGCCAAATCCCTGCAAGCTACATGGAAACTTTTTAAAGACACCATAATAGAGGCCCAACTTAAATGTATACCCCAAATTAAAAAACATAGCAAGAGACCTAAAAAAGTGTCACCGTGGCTTAACCACCATGTAAAAGAAGCAGTGAGGGACAAAAAGGCATCTTTTAAGAAGTGGAAGTCCAATCCTAGTGAGATAAATAGAAAGGAACATAAACACTGTCAAATCAAGTGTAAAAATGTAATAAGAAAAGCAAAAAAAGATTTTGAGGAACAGCTAGCCAAAAACTCAAAAAGAAATAACAAAATGTTTTTTAAGTACATTAGAAGCAGGAAGCCTGCTAAAAAACCTGTGGGTCCCCTAGACGATCGAACTATAAAAGGCGCAATCAAGGACAATAAAGCCATTGCGGAGAAACTAAATGATTTCTTTGCTTCAGTCTTCACGGCTGAGGACGTTGGGGAGATTCCCAAATCTGCACCGTCCTTTGTGGGTGATGACTCTGAGGAACTGTCTCGGATTGAAGTGTCATTAGAGGAGGTTTTGGAACAAATAGAAAAACTTCATGTTAACAAATCTCCGGGACCGGATGGCATTCATCCAAGGGTTCTAAAAGAACTCAAATGGGAAATTGCTGAACTATTATCTGTGGTTTGTAACCTATCCCTTAAATCGGCTTTCGTACCTAATGACTGGAAGGTAGCCAACGTGACACCAATATTTAAAAAGGGCTCTAGAGGCGATCCGGGCAATTACAGACCGGTAAGTCTAACTTCAGTACCGGGCAAATTAGTCGAAACAATAGTAAAGAATAAAATTGTGAAGCATGTAGAAGAACATAATTTGTTGGACAAAAGTCAACATGGTTTCTGTAAAGGGAAATCCTGTCTTACTAATCTATTAGAGTTCTTTGAAGGGGTTAACAAACATGCAGACGGGGGGATCCAGTAGATATAGTATACTTAGATTTTCAGAAAGCCTTTGACAAGGTCCCTCACCAAAGGCTCTTGTGTAAATTACATGGCCATGGGATAAGAGGGAAGGTCCTTTCTTGGATTGAGAACTGGTTAAGAGACAGGAAACAAAGGGTAGGAATAAATGGTAAATTTTCAGAATGGAGAGGGGTAACTAGTGGTGTCCCCCAAGGGTCAATCCTAGGACCAGTCCTGTTCAACTTATTCATAAATGATCTGGAGAAAGGGGTAAGCAGTGAGGTGGTAAAATTTGTGGATGATACCAAACTGTTTAGGATAGTCAAGACAGAAGCAGACTGTGAGGGACTCCAAGAAGATCTCACCAAACTGAGTGATTGGGAAGCAAAATGGCAAATGAAATTTAATGTGGATAAGTGTAAAGTAATGCACATTGGGAAAAATAACCCCAACTATACGTACAGTATGATGGGGGCTAATTTGGCTACGACAAATCAGGAAAGAGATCTTGGAGTTATCGTGGACAGTTCTCTGAAAACTTCCACACAGTGTGCAGCGGCAGTCAAAAAGGCAAATAGGATGCTAGGAATTATTAAGAAAGGGATAGAAAATAAGACCCAGAATATCTTACTGCCCCTGTAGAAAACTATGGTACGCCCACATCTTGAATACTGTGTACAGATGTGGTCTCCTCACCTCAAAAAAGATATTTTGGCCTTGGAAAGGGTTCAGAAAAGGGCCACTAAAATGATTAGGGGTTTGGAACGGGTCCCATATGAGGAGAGGTTAAAACGACTGGGACTTTTCAGTTTAGAAAAGAGGAGACTGAGGGGGGATATGATAGAGGTATATAAAATCATGAGTGGTGTGGAGAGGGCTGATAAAGAAAAGTTATTTATTAGTTCCCTACATAGAAGAACTAGAGGACACCAAATGGAATTAATGGGTAGCAGGTTTAAAACTAATAAAAGAAAGTTCTTCTTCACACAGCGTGTAGTCAGCATGTGGAACTCCTTGCCAGAGGAGGCTGTGAAGGCTAGGACTATAATAGAGTTTAAAGAGAAGCTAGATAATTTCATGGAGGTTAGGTCCATAAAAGGCTATTAGCCAGGGGATAAAATAGTGTCCTTGGCCTCTGTTTGTCAGAGGCTGGAGAGGGATGGCAGGAGACAAATCTCTTGATCATTGTCTTCGGTCCACCCTCTCTGGGGCACCTGGTGCTGGCCACTGTCGGCAGACAGGATACTGGGCTAGATGGACCTTGGGTCTGATCCAGTACGGCCATTCTTATGTTGTTAGGTTTAGGATGGTCATTTGGAAAAACTTCCTAATTGTCAGGGTGCTTAAACACTGGAATAAATGGCCTTGAGAGGTTGTGGATTCTCCATCACTGGAGAAATTTAAGAGCAGGTTAGATAATGTTCGACAGGGATGACCTTGATAGTGCTTGGTCCTACTGTGAGGGCAGGGAACTGGACTTAATGGCCTCTCAGGGTCCTTTCCAGTTTGAGTATTCAATGATTTTATGAACATTGAAAGAGACTGACCAAGATGAGCCAGAAAAATAGGATGAATATATAATAGGATTACTTCTCAATGAACCTTACAGAAAAGACATAAAATGGAGAAATTTGGAGCTGTGCTCTGTTTTGACACAGCTAAATCAATGCTTAAGATTTGAAAACTAGAAGACAATGCTTGGTTTAACAGTGAAACTTTGGCAAGCTTAACATAAAAAGAAAGCTTACAAACACTGCCTAGACCATCCCAGACATGTATCAGGGATGGTCTCGACGGTGCTTGGTGTTGCCATGAGGGCAGGGGACTGGGTAGCCTTGTAATTTTATAGGTAGTAAGTTAGGGTATGTCTACACTACAGCGCTAATTCGAACTAACTTAGTTCAAATTAGTTAATTTGAACTAAGCTTATTCGAACTAACGCATCTAGACCCCAAAACTAATTCGAATTAGCATTTTGCTAATTCGAACTAGTGCGTCCACACTGATTGGACGCTGGGTCGCATTTAAGGGCAGCTGAAACTGGTTCCGGCAGGGCATCAGGTCAGTAGTTGCTTTGTGTGGCTGCTGTCTGAGGCTATCTGAGGCTCTTGCTTAAAGGAACCTCCCTGGACAGCCGGTTCTCAGCTTCTCCGCTTGCTTGCCTACCTCGCCGAGGGACAGCAAAGCATTTTCCTCTGCGCCTGCCTGTGTTGGTGGTTCCCATTGGGGACGCCACTGCAGTTGGCAACATGGAGCCAGAGCTCGCCCTGAGCATTCTGGTGCAGTTTTTGGACTTGCTGCTGCAAGCCTGCCAGCAATGGCTGGAGGCTGCCTGGTACCACCTGGTGCACATCAGCCCCTTGCCTCTCCACCTGGCCTCCCTGAGGGCCATGGAGGAGCTGCAGCAGCGTCTGGACACCAGTGTGCCCCGCCGCATCTAGCCAGAGAACGAACACTCCCAGCCACCCGGGCGCCCCAGTGATTTGCGGTTTGCTGTGTCTCTCTGCAGGTGGTCAAGGCCATCAACCGGGTGCTGTTCCGCAGGGTGGTCCGCCTAGCCGACCCGGACATGGTCATCCAGGGGTTCGGCACCCTCAGCTTCCCCAACTGTGGGGGGGCCATCGACGGGACGCACATCCCCATCCGTGCCCTGGAACACCAGGCCTCCCAGTACATCAACTGCAAGGGGTACTTCTCCGTGCTCCTGCAGGCCTTGTCTGACCACCGGGGCCAGTCCGGCAAGGCACACGATGCCAGGGTATTACGCAACTCCTCCGTGTGCCAGAGGCTGCAGGCCGGGACCTTCTTCCCCGACCACCACATCAGGGACATGCCCGTGTGCCTGGTGGGGGATGCGGCCTACCCCCTACAGCCCTGGCTGATGAAGCCCTACATGGGGCACCTCAACCCCTCCCGCCAGGCCTTCAATGCCAGGCTCACCAGGGCCTGCATTGTAGTCGAGGGGGGGCCTTCGGACGTCTGAAAGCTCGATTTCGATGCCTCCTCACCCGCCTCGACCTCGCCAAGCACAATATCCCTCCCGTGGTGGCAGCATGTTGTGTGCTGCACAATTTGTGCGAGCGGAAGGGGGAGGCTTTCCTGCCAGCCTGGATGGCTGAGGCTGAGCGCATGGCTGGCCAGTACTTGCAGCCCCATACCGCCGCCATCCGGGAAGCCCAGCGGGGGCGCCGTCCAGATCCGGGAAGCACTGCGGGAGAGCTTCCAGGTGGAGGAGGACTGAACTCTCCCTGCATGCCCCACTGGGGCCTTCTTCCACCCTCCCCTCCTTCCCCTTTCCTCTCCCTAACTCCCCTTCCTAATGTAAAATAAAAACACCTGTTTTGCTAAAAAAACCTCTCTTTATTGTACATAACTGGGGTGGGGGGAGGGAGGAATGAAGGTGGGAGAGCGGAGGGGGAAGCCTGGGAGGAGGGAGCTGGAAGGGGGAGGAAGGGGAGGAAGGGAAGGGAAAGCTCAGGTTTGGGGGTCCTGCTGGCTCTCCCGTCTGACAGCACTGCAGGTGCGGGGGCGTCGGGGTGGAGTGGGTGTGGAGGGTGGGGCAGGAGGGATGGGGGGTGTGGAGGAAGTGGGAGGGGGAGCAGGGGTGGGAGGAGGAGCGAGAGCTGGGGCGGTCACAGGGGCTGGAGCAGGAGGAGGCAGGAACCTGTCCACCAAGGTCTGGAGGTGACCTCTGAGGGCACAGCCCTGCTCCTCCAGCACCTCCAAGCTCCGCTGCCGCAGCCGCAGGTCTTCCTGGAACCAGTGGTCCCGGGTGCGGAGCTGGTACTCCAGTAGCCGCAGGTGCCTGCCGGTGGTAGTCCTCCAGGTTCCTGGTGCACCTGCTGGCCCGGGTGCGGGTGGCTGTTGAAGGCGGGGTGGTGCGCCCTGCAGTCCCAGGTGCTGCAGCTGTGGTGAAACAAGAGCAGTGGTCAATTCTCCCTGGGGACACAGTGGGTGAAACCCAGCCCCCCTCTGCAAAGTGAGGTTGGCGTGTGGGGAACGGGCCAGGGCCCCTGCATGACACCCAGCTGCTGCTCCATGGTGGGCAAGGGTCAGGCGCACGGTACCTAGGCTCCCTTTCTCCCCACCCCCCACATACACATAAGGGGAGCATGATGGCACTGACATGTGGAGCCCTCCCTGGCCTTGGACAACACAGCCGATGTGCTCTGTGGGATGCCTCGGGGGTCCTGGGTCCTGGGCAGGCTCCTTGCAGGCTCCTAGCTCTCGGCATCCTCCTCCTCCTCCTCCGTGTCAGGGACGGGGCCCTCTGCCCCGGGGTCGATCACCACCCGGGGGCCATGGACTGCGTGAGCCCCCAGGATGCAGTCCAGGGCCTCATAATGAGGGCATGCCTCCGGGTCGGCCCCTGGCTGAGAAGCCCTGGAGTAGGCCTGCCTCAGGTCCTTGATTTTGCAGCGGACCTGCTCCCGGGTCCACATGTGGCCTCTGGTGGCCAGGCTGTCAGCCATGTGGCTGTAGATGGCCGCGTTCCTGTGGCTAGTGCGGAGATCGTGGACGTTGGAGGCCTCCCCCCAAACCTCGATGAGGTCCACAATCTCCACACTAGACCAGGCGGGCACCCACCTCTTGCAGCCCCAGGCAGGCTCCTGGGAGCCGCCAGCCTGGTCCTGGGAAGAGGCGGAGGGCTGGGTGGCAGTGGGTGGCTGGCTCATGCCGTGCCAGGTGCAGGGTCTGCTGGCTGGGTGCTGGCAGGCTTGTAATTGGCATGAGCACTGTAGCCAGACTGTGCCCCTTTAAGGGCTCCGGAGCCGGGAGGGGGGCAAAAAAGTTTCCCTGGTTTGGCCCAGAGTGGCCACCAGGGCAAGCTGGGAAGGGCTAGCCTCCAACTATTTCGAATTAAGTGGCTACACAGCCCTTAATTCGAACTACTTAATTCGAACTAGGCGTTAGTCATCGTAGAATGAGGTTTACCTAGTTCGAATTAAGCGCTCCGCTCGTTCGAATTAAGTTTGAACTAACGGTTTGTATGTATAGACGCTATGAAAGTTAATTCGAACTAATGGCTGTTAGCTTGAATTAACTTTGTAGTGTAGACATACTTAGTTAGTTAGTTATAATGAATGTATGTTATAGCATAAGGTTTGGATTAAACTTAAACACAAGATATAGGCCTCAGAAAGGCCAGGAAACTTTGTTAACTTAGCTCCATCTCTGTTTGATGTTAGCATGTTCTGATGTTAAAGCAAAGGGATAGAATATTGGAATATATAGTGATGTTAATATTAGGTAAGGCCTTGGAATAGATAGAAAGAAGTTTAATGTTGAAAGACTCTGTAACTTTGTTAAAGTGACTAGAAGTTCTGTGCTGCAATTGTGTAAATGTACTGTTTATTTGAATGAGAGAGAGAATGTTTTAGGAGAGATAAGTGTGAAGGTCACTGCATGCCCAAGGTCAGAGGAGGGGCTGGAGACTGAGAAGCACCAAATAATTATCAACTAAGCTAAAGCACACTGAAGATGCAAATTGGACCAAGGCAGATTGACAAATCCGCAAGCACCCATTGATAGGGAACCAATAACAACTTTCACTGGAAGACAATACACTTGAGGGGTTGTCAGCACACTGATATCAGATGACTGCGAGAACAACTTCCATATCAACACATGTCACAGAAAGACTGATTGTGATGCTGAATGACTGATTAAGGCCTCACAAGGCAAAATGCATAGACTCGCATGGAAGGAAAATCCTATAAAGGATGGGGTGTCTTGTATGTTTCTTCGGGTTCCATCTTGCCAAGACTGTGGAGTATCAGTCTGGATTGACAAGAACCCGGCTCCTTCCTCACACCCGACCTATCTGGGTTGGGCCAAGCAACAGATTGGTAACTATTCCATCAGCAGGGGGCACGTGCCCGTGTGTGTATGAATGCATATGCTACTTTGTTATATTTTCAATAAATGCAGTGTGTTGCCTTATCCTGCTGAAAAAGATCCCGTATGTTTCTTTTAAGCATAACAGCTGGACACGATGACTTCGCAAGGTCCCTTCCAGTTTTTGTACTGGATGATTCTAAGAAGTGGAAACTTGAACAGATGACTGTCGAAGAGTATAAACATATTCCTTGAGTATGCAGGGGTATAATCAGGAAGGCCAAAATACAATTGGAATGGTAGATAGAAAGGGATGTGAAAGGTAACAGGAAAGGTTTCTACAGGCATGTTAGCAATAAGATGTCATCAGGGAATATTTACTATAATAAAACTAACCTTTTTTTAAATACAGTCATTTCAATAAAGTATGTGCATTTTCTTTATATTTAAAAAAATGAATTGAGTTGAGGACCTGAACAATGCCAGATAAATCTGCTAGTAGCTTATAAAGTTATTTAACAGTAGAATACGAAAAATGCTGTTTAAAATGCTATTTTTTATTTTCTATATAATAATGCTTAGTTATATTTGTATTACAGTAGAGCTAGATCCTCAATTTTCAGATGGGACATGTAGATGTAAATGTGACTTGCCCAAACTATTCAGGAGAAGTGGGAATTAAACCCAAACCTTTAGAGCTCTCTCAATCTAGAGCCTTAACCACAAAATTAATTATAGTGGAGGAGTGAGTAGTACTTTTCCAAGCTCTGCCTCCCCAAAATGATTTCTACATCTCCCATGAGGTGTCACAGTAGATTGTGCATATGATTGATCATGTATTATTTCTGGGCTAGACTCATCTTCAGCAGAGTCCATATACTTAGGAGCACTCCAATGGGCTCAGCTTCCCTTCCATTAGGCTTGCATTTCTTGATGGTTTGTCTGAATTTAGCTCCTCCCTTTGGACTCAGAAGTCCACTAAACCCTCCAAATCAGTCTATGTTTTTTAACCTCTCCTGGCAGGTTTAGAACTTAGAAACTTCTCTTTTCTTTGTTTTTTTAAGACTTCAATTCTGGAGAATAAGAAGACATCACCTCCATTTACCACTCTTATATTAGCCGTGAAATTAATCCCCCTCTAAGCAACAGTGTCAAATACTCTGTTTGAAGGATTTGAACATCTAAGATTCATTAATAGAACCAAAAGGCACAGTTTTTTGTAGAGTGACTCTGAATTTGACTATGTGTGATGCTTTCTGACAAGACAGAACACTGGCACCTGCTTCAACAAACAAAAGGATGAAGTATAGAAACAGGATTGTAATGGAAATTATTAGAATTTGCCCCAATATCTCAGAAATGTAAACAGAAAGGCGGTATTAGATTTGCTGACCATTTTTGGAGTACCTACTCTGTTCTAAAAACACACAAACAAACCAAATATAAAATAAGATTCCAATACTGCAAGCATTGAAGCGATATGGACAGGAGAATAGCTCGTTATTGCCTTATTTCAAATAAGGGCCCTACTTGTTAGCCTAGTTTCTGCACTTGGGGAAAGATTTCTATGTTTATGTCACAGATTAATATAACAAAAGCAGTCAAGTGTCAAGGGCACAATATATAGCAGATTTTTACTCTGATTTATATGTGGGATTTATTTTTTATATTCACTACAGTTTCATCTTACATGTTTTAAAGTTTTGTTTATCTTCCAATCTGTTCCCACAAAATATTTTATTGTGTTCCATATAACTTATATCCATTGTAAGTATTTTTCATGGATATATTTCAAATTGTTGTAAATAAGTTCTGTGCTATTTATGTTCTTGGGTTATAACCATGGTAGTTAGAAATATGGGATTTTAGGTAAAGTGTCATGAATGTATTGCACACCAGCTATGGGTCCTTTTCTGCTTCCTTTGAATTCAATGGCCAAAGTCCCACATAATTCAATAGACCCTTTCTTAATGCATCTGTTTGCAGGCTAAAATATAAATGAAACACATTAGAGTTTACAAACAATTGCATTGTTTAATGACAAATATGTGAATTCCTCCCTGTATTGGGAAGCAGGGTCTATGGCTAAGGCAATAAGGACATCTGGGTTCATCTATTAGTTCCACCATAGATTCCTCTGTGTGATGCAAATCCCTTAGCCTCTCATTGCTTCATCTATGCAATTCCTGTCCATTCTCTATTTTACCTATTTAGCTAACTCTTTGGGCCAGGGACTGTATCATAGTAGCTGTGTGTGTACAATGCTTAGCACAATGGGTCCCTAATCTTCATTGGGACCTTTAAGTGCTACTATAATACAAATATTAAATAAAAATAACATGAGATGGTGGAACTAGCAATATGGTCAACTAGCAATCTAACAGGATAGATCCAAGGAAAAGAGGTCCCCCCCAACTTATGATTACATCACAAAAAGGCTAGCATTTATGTAGATGTAGCATTTCACATGTTCATAGCACTTTATAATCATTAATCAGTGGAAAAGAACAGGAAGAGAAAATGTTAGAGGACTCTTTGAATCACACTTACTTCACAAGATGTACTTCTAAATGCAGCATTGCCCTGTATCCTCAAATATGCATATACATTAGAGAGGAGAACCAAATTCAAGGCCCAGCTTGGTTTTTCAACCTCTATCTCTTGTACCACTTAGTTACATAATTGCACCTGATAAAGATAAGACCACCCATATGAGCAAATGATGTAAGTATGATCTGGAGACTCAGGCCCCTAGCTATATGTAACTCTAAGATACATTTTTTAAAAACAACAGCACAGGTTCTTCAAAAGGAAAAAACCAAGGAAATATTCTGGTTTTCAGCTATTTTCAATGTTTTTTCCATACCCTGGTCATAAACTGAAAAAAGAAAAAGAATGACCTCACATTACAGCAGATAACACAAGAAGGCCCCTTATTCATGACCTTCCCCCCCGCTCCGCCCCGCACACACACACACTGTTTCTTTTCCTGTCCTGCAACTGCTCCATTGCAGAGAACACAGAATATGGAGCAGAGCTATGCCAAATTGCTTGAACAGATACAATTGCTTGTAAATTGTAATTAAAATTCCATAATATGCGATGATATTTTTGCTTAAAATAAACAAGCACTTTAATTAATGTTTCATGATTTGCAGTAAAGATCCAAAGGCTATGTCAGAATCCATATGAGGGTCCAGTGGGGAAAAGAAGCTGCAGTGTATTGGCAATAATGGGAGTTACTGAGTCAACCAAGTGACTGGATTGATGTGCAGGAGTGTCCCTAGATGAGCTGCTGGCTACTGGTGCCGTAGGCGAAACGTGCGATCGGCGCGCAATCGGCGCCCCTGCCTCCAAAGCCCTCAACGGCCATTTATCTTGGCACCTTAGGTGACCACCTAGTTTGCCTGTAATTGACAGGCCGCCACTGTTGATGTGTTAAAATAAAATACTGAAGGGAACAGAATTCCATGCCAAAACACTCAGTGCTCCCTTCTTGGCCATCTCAGATTCCAAGTTTGATTTGAAAGGTTTGCAGATTAGTCCATAAAATAAATATTTGACAATTTTCAAATCGAAATGCCTTTCACATTTTAGGCATTACTGCGTGGGGAGGTGGCAGGGAGTTGGCCACAATTTATTTTGACACATGTCAGACTTCATAGTGATGGAGGGTCTTTGGGGCAGGAGAGGTGATAGAAGCTTACTGGCAATATGGAGAGCCTCTGAGATGAGAGTTATAGATCTTAGTGATAGTGAAATTGTTACCATGGGGCCAAATCCTGGCAATTTCTTATGTAAAAATCCTGTAGATTTTTATCAGGAATCAATAGAACAATTAAAAACACCAACAGAAAACGTAAAGTTCCTACATAAAACTACAAAAAGAGAAAATGGCCTGCATGTCCCCCATTTCCACATTAAGTATTTGGTTTTTGGATGATTTTGTTTATAGACCTAACCAATCAGGAGGATCGAGGTGAAAAGACTCAGAAAAGAGGAAACTGGAAGTAAAAAGATAGAGCCTACATGAATTGATAGCAACAGGAATAGAGTATACAAATGTGTTGGGTTTTTTTAAGCAAAATGTGTTCAGATAAAGAATAGGTGAAATATTTTTTTCCAGAGAACAATGGTGTTCAAGCAACACAATTGTTCATAATGAAAACCTGAATACATCTATTGTTTGTGCACCAGTCATATCTAAAACTCCCAATATTACAATGATCTCCTGTTATAATTGTTGAAGATATTTGGTATTTTAACTGTTGAATAAAGTTTTGTGACTATAGAACAAAGTGTTGCTGTAAGCCTCAACTCTGGCACAAAATATCCCATTTCCTTGTTGCTGTCAAATTCCTCTCCACTCAGAGAATGGCAATACGACAAACACCTGGGAATATGGAAGGTTTAAACAAACATCTGTTTAGCAAGGGAATGCTGAAGTGGGTTTTTTTTCATGAATTGGCAGACTGGAGTTTTTATCCTCTCATATAAATATATTTAAATTCTAAATTTCAGGGCAATTACTACATATATCACTGAGAATAGGAAACATTTTGAGTGTTTTCACCTTGAAGGATTGAATAAGTAAAGGAGGTAAAATATAAAGCTACTGGCCCAGAAACAGCAAAGTGAAAATACTTTATTCTGCCAAGTTAATAGGGAAATTCAAAAGGACTTGCTCTGCTCATTACAACTGACTTTGTACAGTTCCAAAGTGAAGAATTTTCCCCCTCCACTATTTTGAGCCTTCAAACTGCTACTTCTTGCTCAACTCTTCATTTCAGAACTAACATTACCACTGCACTGAAGAGCAAGATGATACTCATACATGAAAAACAATAATATTTTAGCCTCTTTCTCACTGAAAACTCCATTTTGTCCTAAAATAACCCTTTATATATAGATTATATCTCTAATGATACAGAGATGTTATCTGCTTATTTAATTCACATGCCTTCTACTTATTTTTTTTTACTATTCCCTTTCAGCTATTTTGTTCAGTACAAATTGCTAAATTGTGAGTTAGCAATAGCTCAGTTTTATTGGCATTATTACTTTTATCTTCTTTATGTAAGTTAGGGGCTTATTCAGAGTTAATCCAGTGAAAATAGCGTTGATCACTTCAATGGCCTTTGGATTTGGCCCTTAAGGTATTGATAAAAACCATACAAGCACAGATGGTGTTTGCAGAGCAATTACTTATGATTATTAAAACAGATTACAGCTATTGTAGCTAACTATTTCTCTTTCCTTTTGACACCTGTTCAATGATGTAGACCCTTCATTAACAGATGTAGCTGTTGATAAATGCTACAAAAATGAACACAGTCGGATGTCAAAGAAGCCCACCTCTGCAGTCTAATTAGTATAAAAGCAAGTTGTTTTCAGAGTAACAGAAACAATAGTGATTAATAATTTGTTTACAAAATTAAACTATTTGCATTCTCTATAATATAACAGCAATGATTATATAATAGCATGATTTATCAACTTAAATGCAGCAAGTAAATTTTTATAGTTACATCATTTGAGTAGCATGTGCTGTGATCCTTCTGAAATACTATACATCACTGGAATCGAAAGAAATAAGCAGTTTGTCATGGGATAACTGCATTTGCTTCTATGAAATAAAATGCTAATGTAGTTTTTGAAAAATCCTGTTTTATTAGGCTCAGTCCCTTGTTTAAGAACATATAGAGTCAAGAAGAACAAATTAGACTATTTCCTTTGCTGAATTATCAGATAATATTTTCTTAAACCTCTTGCAGAGTCTGAATGTCACCTACTATTTTTAAATTTTGATCTTAGTTATTCTAGAGTTGGCAGACTTAGTGTAATTCCACTGAGTACAGTTAAGAGTTTCCTCACTATGAGGACTGAGATGAAATCATTTCTGTACCTATGGAAGTATTATGTTGGAAGCTGGCTAACCTATACTACAAATGGAAAACTCCTCAAAACGTCCCCCACCTGAAACAAATCTAAATTACTCATGGCTAATATGAATGTAGTAGGTTTCAAGGGAGAATCTAGTATTAGAATAAATCTTTCAGAGTTAACTTTGCTTGTCTTCACTGAAGAGTTAATTTGAACTGTTGCTCCCAAGCCATCTCCAATCCACACACAAACTCTTGCACCTGACCATAACAGTGCTTTCAGCCTAAGTTAGCTGTCTCAAGGGGGGATGAACAGGCTAAAACTGGAATGCTACTTACACTCGGTCCCAGTTTGCAGTGTGGATAATCTTTCAGTGCCATTCCATAATTCCCCCTATGCACCCTGAAAGATAAACAAATTCTCCTTCAATGCAATAGGAAAATAACATAAAGTATCTCAATTTACCTAGGTGCTACAAATTATAGACTGTGACCCCAGGAGTCCTGGTGCCTTACATGAGCATGTATGGTACCAGCATGGAAGCAGTCAAATAGACTTTTCCATATAGCTACTGATATGCATGCAAGACGAATCCAGGTGTTCACACCCACATTAACCCTGCAGTAAAGACATCTTCCTAGTCTCCTAGTCATTAGAAACTTTGCCTTATTGTTTTGGATACATGATAGAGGAGTAATGCATATGATGCTTGGGGCATACGTTTTCTAAATACAGAGTAAAATTATGAGGTATCCTGCACACCTCATTAGAGCAATAAAGAGACAGACATCTCCCCCTTATTCATATGACTCAGGGACCATGGAAAGCTGGGACCTGGAGTGGGCAGAGCCTCTCTCTCATCCCCCATCAATCTGCTCAGTTTAGCTGTGCTGCCTCATATTCTGGAGTATGTACACTGTGCAGATATAGGGCTACCAGAAGGTACATTGCCCCCAGCACAGATGGGCTTCCTAGGCAATTCACTTTGCTTTCCACACTATAGAAACTATAAAAAATCATGGCTTTGGAAGAGAGACTGTAAGCCATATACCATACCTAGAAATTCCAGTTCTTAAAGGGTAGCAGGGAGATGATTGTCTTTTAAACCTTCATCATTTGTGCAATTCATACATTTCGCTTGTTTTTCCCTTTGACAACTTTAGGACTAGGATGCTCATCCCACACTGAGAAAATCAGAATGGAAATACTACTTTGCTTACTTCTTCAACCCCAAGCCTGAAACTTTTGTAGGAACCCTCGAGCTAATATGTGTATTATTTTCAATATACAATGTCAAGATTTTTTTGTTTTCTTTAGGTATAGTAGAAATTGAATTATATTTGTAATTTGGGTAATCATATCTCAGATTATAACCATGGCCTCTCATATATAGTTCTGTATTGCACCATGGAATCTCAGCATTCCACTTACCACTATTGCAACAGAAATGTAGCAAAGCCAATAGTATCTGATTATGTTCTTGCTATTTTTATAATTGAGGGTAGGAGAGAAGGGCGTGGGGTGAAGAAATAGGAACAGAAATTTAGTAACCCTTCCCACATGTCTTGTTGAGGTGAGGGGGACTTCCATAAATTTTGTCTGTACAGAAACTAGTAGTAAATTAGCTGCTCCATCATTATTGACTCAAAGTTCTCCTCATTAAAGACATCAATATGAAATTTTAGTAGCTCTCATTTTTAGGCAATCAGCTTCGATTTAGCATGCTGGTGTGAAGGATGTATCTGGAGTAATTCCATTGAATTCCATTCCTTATCCATGAAAATGCACTGGATTTGCATGGGTGTAAGAAAGACCACAATTTCCCAGTTCAGAAAACAGCATGTGTATGTGGAACAAGATAAATTTCTGTCCTATTTTTTAGCATATAAAGTATAGTAGTTTGAGGATACAGGGTAAAAAGAAGCTCTCTTAACTAAATAAATCTTTACTTACTAGTCACCAAAAGAAGACAAAAAGAGCTCTTTTTAGAAGAACATCCCCTTTAATACTTCCTGGTGTTATGGTATCAATTTTGATCAAAAGCAAACTACATCCAACACTGATATAACGACTTCTATGACATTATCAGAAAGCCACTGTCACTTTAATTTTAAATGTAATAGTGGGGATTACACATCCACAGCATCAGATATATAAGAAATACTATAAGGATCAACAGAGCTTTGCAGGAAAACATTGAGCTACAGTGTTTAGATGATGTCGCGTGGCTATGTACTATTGATTTTTTTCAGTGTACACATTTAAGGAAGAATAAAAGAATGAAGAAAAAAGGGAAGGGCTGGAATGGTGAAAATATGTGCTTTCAGCATATAAAAGCAAAAAAGATGAATTTTTTAAAACATCTGACATTTATTATATTACTCCACTGATTAGTTCTATTCTATATTCACGGCTGTCATGAAAACATTTGAACTCTGTGGATCTAATTCATTACACATTGATTTCAATGGAGACCCATGGGAAAGAACGAGGAGAGCATTTGGCTCACAAGTTTTAACGAACAAGTTCTCATCAAGTATAGGTAGACGTCAAAGTGGTATAATTGAAAATGTCACTAGTCTTTATTGTTAGAGGTCTGGGTTGGTGTCCTTACTTAGTTAATAAACTAGCATATTTGCTGATCTTGTCTTAATTCTCAATTTAATGGTATACAGATTCATCCCAGGAATGTCAAAAGGGTAAAACAGTCATCCTAGAATACTGCAGATTGGGAACCTTAAAAACCTGATCTAAACTGAAACTTATGAGTAATGAATGAAAGAAAAACATGATAGAAATGGAGCTCAAGGAAAGTTCTCTGAAGCTGGCCTTGCAATAGACCAATGTGGGGGAGAGATTGGCAACAGGGCAAGCCAGTCCACACACACTGTCAAGCTGAAGTACGCTGTCCAAATGACATAGCGGAGCTATGAATGTTGCTCTAAATCACAGGCAAAGCTAGTGTCTGAAAAGAGTAAGGGGAGACCTATGAAGCCCCATGTCCTAGCCCTAGGTTGAAATGTACCTGAGTGTCAGCTTCCCAACCTGTACGTACATTTGTCGTCATACAGGTAGTTATTTTGGGTGAAATTAACATCACCCTCATAAAGCCTGTAGGATGACTCCAGTCTCATGCTAAATTGGTCAAAAGGCCCGTTTAATTTCTGCTGGATTCTCTTCTCTCCCTTTAGTTATTTATTTATTTGTTTGTTTGTTTAGCTTTGAAAATGTCAAAAGTTGTGAAAGAGATTGAGTTTTCAATGCGTCCTGAGTATTCATGCAAACAGTTCCAGGGCAGACAGTGCATCTGAGCACAACCTTTTTTTCATAAATGAAGAAAACATTATCCTCTTTGTGAAATGTAACTTCTATTTGATTTACAGCAGTGTCATTAATCATATCTAATTAATATGCTTTACAGTACTCGCCATTTCTGAAATGTCTGGATTATTTGCTCCTATACCAAATATGTTTGAACTACAAGTTTATCTGGAACTACTGTTCACTGTATTCTGTATTCCTTATCAAACTTATTTTATACTTTTAGAGGACATATCCTTACTTCATATGAGCTCAGCGTTTATTCCAAAGAAGAGGTTCCCCCAGCTACAACTGTCTTCCATTCTGCATTCCTTCAGCACAAATTAGAACACACTAGTATCTATGAATCCTGTTGTTTATGTGAAAATTTGTAACAGAAAAAAACATATATTCAAAACATAATCGGTGAAAAAATGCTATTTCCAGATGCTGTCTTTTCTAACAGGGGATCAAACTCATAAGCTGTAGCATTGTGATGTGTTGTGGAATCACAAATTCAAAACCAGTCTTTTTAGCATGTTGTATGGAATATCTAATTCCTACAGTACTCTGGCAAAGCCTTTGTTTAGTGTATGTGTAATCCATTACACTGGTCTACAATTTTTTAGAAGTCGTCTGCTTCAGAGATAAAATGTGCTATTTTTTATGTATTTTGATGTGCTGAATTCAAATATGACAATTAAAACAACTGATTGGCTACTGTTTCCAAGATATTCAAGTTTTTACATTTTACGTCTATGTATATTGTGTAGATAGTAGAGTTTTAATCATAAATTGTAAACCTAGGTCTTTTCATGTGTTTATGGTTGCTTTACATGATAATATTTCACCTGTCCTGTTTATGTAACACTTTAAAAATCAGCAAAAGGGTTATATAAATAAAATTTATTGTGAAACAAAAGGCAAAAAACTATTATGTACATAGTTTAGTCCTATTCAGTGTCTACTCGGCGCTTCTTGGCTTGTCTCTTGTATTCATTAAATGGAGCATCTCTTGTCACTGTCCAGCAATAGTCTGCAAGCATTGATGGGCTCCATTTGCCCTGATAGGGTTTCTCCCTTGTTGCAATGTCCTGGTGAAATCGCTTGCCGCACTCGTCGCTCACTGCTCCGCAGTTCGGTGGAAAAAAATCTAGATGAGAGTGCAAAAAATGTATCTTTAGTGACATGTTGCAACCAAGGCTTTTGTATGCCTTGAGGAGGTTTTCCACCAACAACCTGTAGTTTTCTGCCTTGTTGTTTCCGAGAAAATTTATTGCCACTAACTGGAAGGCTTTCCATGCCGTCTTTTCCTTGCCACGCAGTGCATGGTCAAATGCATCGTCTCGAAGAAGTTCATGAATCTGAGGACCGACAAAGACACCTTCCTTTATCTTAGCTTCACTTAACCTTGGAAATTTTCCACGGAGGTACTTGAAAGCTGCTTGTGTTTTGTCCATGGCCTTGACAAAGTTCTTCATCAGACCCAGCTTGATGTGTAAGGGCGGTAACAAAATCTTCCTTGATTCAACAAGTGGTGGATGCTGAACACTTTTCCTCCCAGGCTCCAATGACTGTCGGAGTGGCCAATCTATCTTGATGTAGTGGGAATCTCTTGCACGACTATCCCATTCGCAGAGAAAACAGCAGTACTTTGTGTATCCAGTCTGCAGACCAAGCAAGAGAGCAACAACCTTCAAATCGCCGCAAAGCTGCCACTGATGTTGGTCATAGTTTATGCACCTCAAAAGTTGTTTCATGTTGTCATAGGTTTCCTTCATATGGACTGCATGACCAACTGGAATTGATTGCAAAACATTGCCATTATGCAGCAAAACAGCTTTAAGACTCGTCTTTGATGAATCAATGAACAGTCTCCACTCATCTGGATCGTGAATGATGTTGAGGGCTGCCATCACACCATCGATGTTGTTGCAGGCTACAAGATCACCTTCCATGAAGTAGAATGGGACAAGATCCTTTTGACGGTTACGGAACATGGAAACCCTAACCTCACCTGCCAGGAGATTCCACTGCTGTAGTCTGGAGCCCAACAGCTCTGCCTTACTCTTGGGTAGTTCCAAATCCCTGACAAGGTCATTCAGTTCACCTTGTGTTATGATGTGTGGTTCAGAGGAGGAGGATGGGAGAAAATGTGGGTCCTGTGACATTGATGGTTCAGGACCAGAAGTTTCATCCTCTTCCTCTTCCTCGTCTGACTCAAGTGAGAATGATTCTGGTGCATCAGGAACCGGCAGTCCTTCTCCGTGGGGTACTGGGCGTATAGCTGATGGAATGTTTGGATAACGCACAGTCCACTTTTTCTTCTTTGACACACCTTTCCCAACTAGAGGCACCATGCAGAAGTAACAATTGCTGGTATGATTTGTTGGCTCTCTCCAAATCATTGGCACTGCAAAAGGCATAGATTTCCTTTTCCTGTTCAACCACTGGTGAAGATTTGTTGCACAAGTCTTGCAGCATATGTGTGGGGCCCACCTCTTGTCCTGATCTCCAATTTTGCAGCCAAAATAAAGGTGATAGGCTTTCTTAACCATAGTGGTTATACTGTGCTTTTGTGATGCAAAAGTCACTTCACCACAAACATAGCAGAAGTTATCTGCACTGTTCACACAAGTACGAGGCATCTCTGCTCACTTTGGCTAAACAGAAATGTGTCCCTCTGCAAAATCAAACACTGACAAATAAGAGACACGACACTGTATGATTTCTAGAGCTGATATAGGGCAATTTGTTCAGCAGAGTGATGTAAGCTTCTTTATGATTGCATCATCCATGACTTCTAGGAATAACATGATGCAATTCATATCATGTATGATGCAATGTTAGCTTCAGATTGCATCATTCATTGTTTTGCCTAAAAAGCAAGTACTGTCCAAACCCAGTCATAGATTTATTCATAGATCCAGTCAAAGATGTATTTTAGTCATTTCTGGTTTAAATTGAGATCCCTTCCCTTTATAACTCACTTATCCTCCGCCATTCCCAAGTCAAGAGTCGTATATACTGACCCAATAGCATATCTTGAAAACTAGAGCCAATCAACAATTTTAAGCAGCATTTTCGTTCTCAGTGACCCAGAATTAGTAAAGTTTGACTACATTTATTTCAGAAGCATTTTGGCTGTAGAGCAGTGTTATTGGTAAGAGGATCATTCTGAGATACTTGCATTCCATGAGCTGTATAAGTAGTGAACTTTGTGTTTTACATTGTTTTATCGGTCTGGGGAAAATTCTGCATTTGTTGCATTTGGAGCCAGAGTAAAACTGCAGAATTCCCTCCAGACTGTTACAGAAGGTGACCCCACAGCTGGCTCGACCAATTATATGTGTCTGTAGGTTGTCCAAGAGATCACTATATCCTTAGCTACTCTCATCCTTGAGAGATGACACAGGAATTCTGGGCAGTTGCAGGGCTGGATTAACCTTTTGTGGGCCCCTATGAAGATAATGCAATATGGCATAGGGGGCTGGTTCATAACTCAAGGGGATGCCCAGGGGCATAGCATAGTAGGGGTGGCCTTGCTCTGCCCAATCCAGTCAAAAGGCTTTAGCTACAAACCAGCAGTGCCCCATTCCAAGCCACACATCCCCCACCCAACACCATAACACCCCCCTTTATACCCAATTCCCTATGACCAAACCCTCCCCCAGACCTGCTATGTCTCGTGCCCCCCCAAAAACATTTTTTTTTACAAATTCACAGCTTTCTGCCCAGTGCCCCCCTTCCCACAGCACCATCACCTCTGCCCAGTACCCTACACAAGTATCCCCACTCCCTAGAGGCCCCATTCACACAGATCTTCCCTGACCCCTCACAGCCCATCATCCCCACTCCAGGAACCCTCTCCCTCACACCCTGCCTCACAGCTACATTCACCAGTCCTGCTGAGAGGTGTCTGCCTTCTGGGCTGAGGCACCAATTCATCCAGGGATAATCTCAGGGCAGGGAATTGCCTCAGCTCCTGGAGAGTGTTGTGATTGGCCATGCCAGGGTCTGCTGTGGCTGGGCTTCCTCAGGGCTCAGTGGTGGCGACCCAGACATGATGGGAAGCAGAGACAGCTCAGGCTTGGAGACATACTGGGGTCAAGCCAGGAGACAGAGAGAAGCTGGTGTATGAGGTCAGGAGCTGGAGAGGAGCTTTCTGTTGACTAGCAGGCAGGCTAAGAGGCATAAGTGGTGAGTGCTGGAGTTGAAGTCAGTGAGCTGGATGGATCTCAGGGCACAGTGCAAGTACCACAGAGCTAGGGCTCCTACTGAGCATGGGCCTAGCTCTGTGGTGCCACCGGGCACTGGTTAAGAGAAGAAAAATCTGCCCCATAATACATGCATATATACTGTCACTACAGGCTTCCACAGGATCATGAGAGAGCAAATCATCTCAATCCTCTTGTTTCAGATCACATCAGTCAATATGCCCGGTCAAATACATACTACAGATTCTATACCTGAAACTTTGTCTGATAGCAAAGCTGTGTAATGTGATTGAAAAGAGATTATATATAATTGTGCCTGTCCAGAGGCCCAACAGGCCCAAGAAGTGCACATGTGGCAGCTACATGTGCTCCTTTTCTGAAATGTCAGAGTTCTCTGTCACTAGTGGAACTGAAAAGAACCAGACAAGTGTGATGAAATTAACACAGCATCACTGGAATTAATGTAAAATAGATCTTTGTCCACTGGTGTCAGACAAAAGAAAGTAATTGTTCAGGCTGACAAAATAATAATAATAATAAAAAACCCTTACAGAAGCCTTCTAAAGTTCAGTTATTTGAGATTCATAGCTGTAAAGTTTTTAAAAAAGAGAAGTCTGACATTGCAGCTCCTGTCACAGTGATTGTCCCTATTAGCATCACCAGTGGTGGTCCTTTCAGTAGAACACTGGCAAACTGTGAATGCTACCTGCTGTTTATAGAATTCTAAAAGATTCCTTTTGCAGTGCAAATAAGTTTTAAACCATGCCCCATACTCCTCCAAATGATAATGTGGCTGGGTTTCCAAAACCAATTTAGAGTTTCTTGGTCATGGAAGTATGGATTTATGACATTCCAAAAAAAATCAAGACTGACATAATAATGGAAGACTCCTAATTTTTAAAAGCTTAGCTTAAAAATACATTGTTAATGAACTTATAATTCCCACATATAAAATGTCAGTGCCATGGCAGTAAATGAAAAATTGCAGTAGAAGGGTAGGTTTACAAGGAAATTTGAATTGGGATGTGGGAGTCAAAATCAAATTCATACTGATTCAAACTATGTGGCATAGTTACTCACAAATTTAACTATGAAGATATTATTTTTTGTCTGCAATAATATGTGCATTAGAATGTTTTGAGCCAGAATTTTATTGTGCTAACAAGAGGGCTTGTCTGTAACTCCTTGTTTGTTACCATGGATTTTCGGAATAATTATTTTATATTATGTCTTCAAATAAATGTATAGCATTTATCTCCTCTGAACACATTGCTCATAATAAAGGCCAATAAAATTCAAATAAAATATCCATACATATTTCTACACATCAAGTTATTGTAGCATTCTTGTCAGACACATATTCATTCAGAATTTGTTAGAATAGGCTTTTATTGTGTGGATGATATTTAGGTGAGATCCATAAACAGCTAAAATTAGAATTAAACCAAAACTTGGTCATGAAAGAAACTTCATGGAAGTAGCTTCAATCAGAAAAAAGTAAGTTCTTTTAAAGGTATCATATTTTGGAATCATATTTAATTCTAATAGTCAAATACAGTTCACATTGTGTGTGTTCAGAATACTCTGAAACAAGTCCAGAAACTTGCCATCAAAGTAAGAGTCCATTTTTAGTCCCCAGTAATAGTGCAGTACAATGCCATAACCATGTAAATAGTGGTATAATGGCTTATGCAGCAGCATTTCCTCCTTATATAATATTCATTAAGCAGTAATAACTGTTTAGAATGCACATTCTGCCAACAAAATTTTATGAAAAAACAAAATGCTTAAAGAAAATAGGAGGATTCTAGCTAAAATCACTTAATATGAAACTCCAGACCACAATCCCACTGTCTTAATTAGTCAGAGACTGATGTTTTAAATTTCTTACTCTCAAGAACAGCAATAAATCCTTCTGTGCCTGAACTAAAAGGTAATAACTAGTTACTTTAAAAAAATCACAAAAGCAGACTACAGTATTGTATCAGAGAATTAACCAATCGAATATCTTTGTGCCATAGAGGTATGCCATGGTTTGCTACTCAGTGTGTTAGGATAACAGTCCATTAGACCTTCAAACTCGAGCCCCATACAGACATAGAGTCTGTTCGTTCCACTTTTCATAGCAAGCTTCCTTTGCAGGTTATACCAGAGACTTTGGCAGGGTGATGTTGAGGAAAAGATTGAAATATAATCTATTAGCAGCCCTCCAAACTCAGTTTGACCATTGGTCCCCAGGACAGGCTATTAATCTACCAGCTGAAGAAGAGCGAGAGAACAACTTGCACCCACATGGCTGTCTAGTTTTTTATACAGTTTCGAAGGTTGTTAAGATACTTGAAGATCATAGATGCCAAGCTGGAAGCTTCCATGCATCTGTAAAGTGTCAGAAAGTCTCCACTATAGAGGAAACTCATCAAACACTGAGTGGGAAATATAATTATTTAAATCACAATCTGGACAAATGCTAAGCAGCTTTCAGCTGCTCTAATTAAAGATAATGTTGCTCTCAATCACAAGATGAACTTATGGAAAATCAAAAAGTAGAAATTTGAGATTGAGTAAGGAGCGGAGTGCAGGGTGTTGATACTGTTGCTAGGATAAGGGTTATTTAGAACCAATACTTGAGACAGAGTTTGAACCTGTGTCACAAATGAAAATTATATTACACCCAACTGTTTTAAATCATTCTGCATCACTGATCGAGATCACCCTGACAACTTACACATAATTAGACTTATATTTTGCAATTTAGGATCATGGTCATGTTTTCCATTTATTTGATCTTCATTTATATTTCATTTTAAAAATTGTGCCAATTCAATCCAAAGTACAAGTAAAATAACATTTAACTATATGCAGAAAACTTCAGATTGGTCTGTCATCAACATTTGAGTTAAGCAAACTGGCAGAACAAGGAGGACCCTTTACCCTTTAATACACTTACCCTACTCCCCAGTTCATGGCCTTCAGAGACATAATGAAAACAGATGATCCATGATTTGTACCCTGATAGTCAACCTATTTAGGTTCAGCTTGAACTATGGGGAGTAACTATGAAGTCAAGAGCCTATCACTGAAGTTGCCCACGTTAACATATCTAAGATCATAAAGTCAGCTGTTCTGAGGTTAAACATAAGAAGAGGCCAACTTGGAGGTACTCAAGGGTCCATTTACTTAGGGAATTATAGATTAACATCAGCGACATGAGTTATTCAGAAAATATTCCAAAGCCTAATGTAGACCAATAATACTTTCTAATGGAGTCCATATGTTTCCAACCTGGCAAATCAAAGTCCTAATAAAAAACATACACTGAAGTATCATATTCCTGAATCCCTGGAACAAATGATCATACTTCCCTGTTGAGGTCTGCACATTTCTCAAGTTTGAAAACTACTTGATGCATTTGGCACAATGTTAGAGAGGAAGGGACAGAGCTACACCCCTGGGCAGCAGGTGGAGCCTGGGTATAGACAATTTTGGAAGGTTTTGAGTAGCCAGAGAGGCTGCCTCTGCAAACTGCAGCAAGCAACCCTGGCCAGTTAAATACCTTGCATGGAGTTAAATACCTTGACCTGGAATAGTCACCTTCTTCAGTGTAGAAAAGGAAGTGGAGTGTCATAGACTTCCAAAGAATTGTCCTCCTAGACTTCATGGAAAATGCTAATTGTCATTGTTCTTGACCTGTGCAATCACCAGAGCCATAAGTGTTAGTGGGCAAGCCAGTGAAATATAAACCAAGAACCTTTAACTACAATGGTATCCATGAAATTATGTTATATTGCAGGAATAGATAGAGAGAAAAAAAAATAGCCATAAGAAAAACTCAAAAGATATCACTGAATGACTGAATGCCCATTTGTTCCAAGATTTCTCTCATACGGGGTACCTCAGGGCACATCTACACAGCAGAGCAAAAGTCAAATTAAGATATGCAACTTCAGCTACGTCAATTGCGTAGATGAAATTGAAATCGTTTAATTTTGCTTTTGACACTGTCTACAGAGCAGGAAATCAAAGGAAGAACACTGAAGTTCAGGTTCCAGGAGTCAGAGTAAGAAGTCCTCCAGCTCGACATTATTTTGAAAGAATGGCTTTCTGTGTAGACGCACATTTTTTATTTCAAAATTAAGATAGTTATTCCGAAATAACGCTGCTGTGTAGACGTGCCCTTAGACTTTTATTCTGTTTTTTTCCTCCTGTTCTTTCTCTTGCTCTTGAGACTATATATCAATATAAAGCTATTATGGTAGGTATTTAGGACTAAAGAGCTTTAAGTATGCTGATAAGGCTCAGCTGTCTGGGCAGGATCCTGCATTCTGATAAAGTAGCTTGATGCCAATCTGAGAGCACAAAGAGACTTTATATTTGTATTAACCAGCTACTTAGAAATTCACTGTGCCATCTGGCAAAACCTCAGCTGTCAAATAACTAGTACTATTGTCTGTGGACCACCTCTCCACAGGCCTACACCTATGCATTGTAGTGGGGATGGCTAAGGAAGTGGGGATGGCTAAGGAAGATGTCCAGAATGTTCCAATAATCTTTGGCTGGTAGTATAGCTCCCTGGGGAAATCCTGAGAATTAGTCTAGCTGATGCATGGGACCCTAAACTCTGTCCCTTTCTCTCTCTTTCATCAGCAGTAGCCTTTCCCTGTATCGAGGTGAATTTGGAGTTGGGGGACAGTTGTCAAGATGGGAACAGAAAAGCTCAGAGGTGGAAAAGGAGTGTGCTCTGATTCAGCTGTACTTGTAAATAGTTTTCACAGTCAGTTGTAAATGAGTAATTGTGGGGACATGGTTGGAGCAGTGCCCACTGATGACCTGCTGAGAACCCCAACCTGTGCCAAATCTCAAGAAGTCTATTTACAGTGTCTCATGAAGCAGGTTCTGACTCACCAGCTAATTGTCTTAAGTTTTTATCCCCGTTTAGATGGGGATGAGGGGCTCAGTACTCAACTCAATACTGGGCTGTCCCCCAGGCTTCAGAGTGAACATTCCTGCCCTTTCCTTTGGTCTTGGTTCCCAATCAGTCTCTCATTCATAATCACTCTCTCCTGAGGTCTATCGGTTCCCTCACATTGACTCCTCACTATCAGGCCTACCCTCTGCAGTTGCCTTCAGGCAAAGACACGGAGCTTCATCCTGAGCAATCACCCTGAACTGATCTAAGTTCTTTCATTTTATTCCACCAGCAGGCTCAGCATTGGATGCAGTTATAGTAAGGTAGGTTTAGAGCCGTGGTCACCAACCCGTCGATGGTGATTGACTGGTTGATTGGGAGGGCCCAACCAGTCAATTGTGAGGCATTCAGGGCCCTCCCATTTCCCCCCCCCCCCACACCCAAGAAGCCTCACTGCCTACCTCCAGCAACAATGGAGGTAGCACTGGCTTCCTGGGGGTGGACGGAAGTCCTGCACCTGCGCGCCACTTCCGGGGTTTCAGGACATGCACTGGCTGCTCCCCCTCCCCCAAACAGCCGGTGCAGTACCAGACCCAGGTCTGTGGCATGTTGGGGACTTCCTGCACAGGGGAGCGGGGGGGTAGGAATCCCTGGAGGAGGTGCGCATGGACTTCCCTCCTCTGCGGGAGTGGGGGGGAGAGGGAGTAGAAGTCCCCGGAGGAGGTGAGTGTCTGAACGAGCTTCCCCTGCGAGGAGGAGGGGGTAGGAGTCCCTGGAGCAGGCAGAGTGCCAGGATGTGCTTCCCCTGTGTGTGTGGGGGGGGGAGGGTGTAGGAGTCCTCAGAGGAGGTGAGTCTGTTCCCTGCCCCCACCAACACCCTGTTCTCTGCTGCAGCACCCACTGGCACCCTGCCCCCTGCTCCCACTGGCACCCCGTCCCAAGCACCCTTCCCCAGTATCATGTCCCCTGCTCCCACCAGCACAGTTGGGGCCACATTAGTGAGGGGGGGGTTTTGGAGGAGGTTTTTTTTTTTTTTTGCATCTCACTTGTGTGGCCCCAACTGCCTTTTCTGTGGGTCAGTAACCCCTGACTCAAAACAGGTTCCCCGCCCGTCTCATAAATAAAGACAATGCTGAAACTTTGTGTTTGACATAATATTTTATTTAAAAATGAAGCCTGGCCA
The DNA here is from genome assembly GCA_032595735.1 of Pelochelys cantorii. NCBI lineage: Eukaryota > Metazoa > Chordata > Testudines > Trionychidae > Pelochelys > Pelochelys cantorii. The sequence continues at coordinate 36,482,877 of CM064331.1, forward strand.
ACAAACCCCCAATTGGGGCCAAGCCCCCATCTGACTGCAGAATCATAACACTCCTGTACCACCCCCCCAACCCCAAATCTGAGCCTATCATACACTGGAACCACCTGTCCTGAGCCTCTCACATCCCCGAACTCCTGCACCCCCACATCCTCAGTCTTCTGCCACAATACTTCTGCACCATCCACACACCACCAATCTGTGTCCTGAGCCCATCATACTCCCAACCTCCCTGCCCTGAACCCCTCATATACCCCAACCCAAAATCCTGCACCCTCACATCCACGAGCCTATGGCTTGCTCAATACCCCAACCCTTCACCTGACCCCAACACTCCTCAGCCTCGAGCCTCCTCCCTGAGCCAGCATCCCCTTCTGCACCTCCTCCTGCATCCAAATTCCCTCCCAGAGCTTGCACCTCTCACCCCTTCCCACACCCAAATCCCTCATTCCCACCCCAGAGCCCACACCTCCTATCTCAACCCAGTGAGGGTACAGCTAGACTACAGGAGTTTTTTCCAGGATACCAGAGGTATCTCAGAAAAACTCTTCTGCATCCAGGGATGTGTTTGTTCTTCTGCTTTTTTTAGCGGAAGAGCAAACATGCTCTTTCGGCAACCCTTGTATTCCCCATTTTATGAGGAATAGGGGGGGCTTCTGAAAGAAGGGTGGTTTTCTAACATTTGGCCCAGTCTAGACAGGCCAAATGTTGGAAAAACCTCTTCCTACAGCAGAATTGAAAAAAAAGCGGCAGTGTAGCCATACCCTGAGAGTGTATAAGGGCCAGGGATAGCAAGTGATGGAGAGGAGGGGAACAGAGAGGGTGGGGCTTCAAGGAAGGGGTGGAGTCTTGGGGGAAGGATGGGGTAGATCTTGGCTTGTTCTGACATTTAAAAAATGATCTTGGGTATCAAAAGATTGGAGACCACTGGTCTAGACAGACCCGTTGGCTCTCCATAATCACTTATCTGCTACAGTGGTGCATCTCTGGCCAATTGCATAGAGGTATTTTTCCCCTTCCCTAACTTGTCTCTATCACCTTCTACCTAATTCATGGCAAAATGAAACTGGTGATATTTTTGATATTTCCTTTGTTAGAGATGGTTTCTTTATTAGTTATTTTAATCTCTTTAAATACAACTCTTTGGAATTTATGTTCTGGGGAAAAATAAATAGGTATGTCATGCAAAATTCCATGCTACTACATGCCTGCTTATTTTAAGATTCAGCATACCAAATAATATAAGCAAAATTCAATAGTTAAACTTCATAAGAGATACACAAAGACATAAGAAAAAATCTCAATAGCTCTAGCTCTAGAAAATGTTACGTTGCCCATAGCACTGCACTGGCTATTTATCAGCTCCACTTCTAGAATTAATATGGAGTATGCCTATATTAAGAGCTCAGAGTAGGACCGTGAGTGGAGAAGTAAATTAAACTTGCATCTGAAGTCATAATTACAGCAATTTTGGTAAGAGTCTGAAGTTCCCTTTAAAGCTCCAGAAATAAACTAATTAAAAAGCCATTAAATAATATTTGTTTTAGCAATTCCTTTACCCTAATTGAATGAATTCCATTTAATTTTCAAGGACTTTTAACTGCTGTCCCAGCTGAGAATTTAAAAACAGCTGCTATTGTGCCACAATCTGGAAAGAGATGAGACATACTCTAGTTGATCAGTAAAGCTGTAAATGTGGACAATTTAAATGTACAGACTTATCGTCCTGCTGGAACTAATTGGCTATAATGTTTCCTAGCTGTATTTGAAATTAAACAAATTGGTAAATTAGAGCTGCAGTGAGATATACCCCAGAGATTCAAATTCAAACACATGAGCTCCTCATTTTTTAGCCAGTAGGACTCTGTCTGGCTTGCCTTACTCCTTTGTGCTCTGGCTGTTTCACTCAGGGGCTGGCGGGAGAAAATGTTGCTTTCTGCTGTCAGAATTAGACGTTATTCTTAACCAGTGCTTCAGAAGTCATCTGAATTTGACATATAGAAGTGTCCTGGCTGCATGCTGAACGATGGTTTGGAGCATGCAATAGTTATAGAATGTGATCTGTGATTGAAAGAGAGATTGGTATGGGACCATAGTGCTATAGCATTGCAATATTTTGGCTTTTCATTTACCTAGAAACAAATTTTACAATTTACAAAACTCTCAGGATTATTGTAGTGAACTCTAGTGCATGAGTGTGTGTGCCCTCTATACAGAGAATTAAAATTAGCTACAGGACGTTCACATTCTGGGGAAGCGGCATTGTACGTATGAAACAGGAGAATATAAGTGTTGTCCAAATTTTCCATAAATGGTTATGGTGTCCAGCAACATTTGTCAGGTGGATAGACTATATGGCCTAACTTCCATCCTTAATTTCTAAGATTCCATAATGGTATAATATATTATTAATTCGTTGTTAGGAGCTATCTGCAACACAGTGATGCCCAGAAATGCATCTGAGATCAGGAACACTGAGAGTGTGATTTACTTCTCCAATACCTGGATTCCACCATGCCTTAGATTTCCTCTGTCTAGATCTGCCTCCGGTTTTTATGGTAAGATAGGAGCATTTGTTTTCTGGACAAATCAAAAAGTCCTCAAATGTCAGGGCAAAACAAATATCCAACTAAGCAAAGTCTTCCAGCCTCTTCTAGGCTCAGCAGCCCTTTTCCAGGCTTCTCTGGGCTTTCTGATTCAGCAGTCCTTGGCCTCTTCTGGAAAGAGCTGACAAGCTGAGGCATAGGATAGTGGTCCTCAGCCTTTCCAAACTACTAGTATCACTATCAGGAGTCTGATTTGTTGTGCATGCCCCAAGTTTCACTTCACTTTAAAACTATTTGCTTACAATATCAGACATAAAAATACAAAACTATCACTGCACAGTGTTACTGAACAATTGCTTTCTTTCTCATTTCAAATATAGAACTGTAAAAGAAATCATTTGGAATATAAATATTATACCTACATATCAGTGTAATACTTGATCCTTTTTTCCCACTTGCAAGCCTTGTCTAAAATCTGAGACTCAGATAGTAGGGCTGAAGCCTGTAACTTAGGTTTATGAGGTCTAGGCAGTTGCCCAGCTTGTCACCCCATCATGCCGGCCCTAAACTTGAAATCCCCCTACACCCCTCCCATGATCTCCCATCCCCCAGAAGCCATAACCCCCAGGTTAAGGAACACTCCTATAGAGCTAGATGGTTGACTACCATCTGGAAGACCTCTGTATTCCCCCAGGCTTTCATGTATCTGTGGTTGAGTACTGGTATAGGGGAGCTCAGTCTCCTCCCACTCCAGTTTATTGCCTGTGAGTCCTAAATAAGCAAATCACTCAAAAGCTGCCCTGCTTCATTATTCCCCAGACCATTTTACACAGCCTTTCCTCCTATTTCTTCCTCAGTCCCCTTTTACTGAGCCCTTTGGGGGCATATTCTCATTCCCTATCCATGGGGAACTATCCAGCAAGCTTCTATTCAACCTACCATTGTCCTAAAACACTTGTTTGTCTAGCTTCCCGCCAGAAGGGAACAGCACCAGCAGACCTTGGTCACTGGAGCAACTCACAGCTCACTGCTTCTTCTACCAACCCCCTTGCTGAGAACATCCAAACTCTTAAATATCCTCAACAAGCCACACTCTTGGTCACCATCACAGTCACAAGATCTCACCCTTCTAATATATGATGAAGGAAGTAAGCCAGCACAGGTGGGAACTTGGTCCTAAACTCCTCTTCCAGGGCATCTCACCCAGGGGCAGGGCCCCATTGTGTCAAGCCACATACAAGTATAGTTAGTAAGAGTATCTGCCTTAACGAGACCTACAGTCTAAACAAAACTCTAACGATGGAAAGGGAAACAGAGGCACAGGGCAGAGAAAAGACATTACAAAGGTCACTTAATAGATCTATAACACATCCAGAGAGAGGGGTCTCTTTACTTACAGTCCACAGCTGTACTGAAAAGCCCACTCTGTCTCTTATTCCTATAGAGCTGAAGTTGTGGACTATACATGTCTCATGTGATTGTCTAATTCAGTGGATTATATACCCATCTTCACTTTAAATGGCGCTCTGTATTTTAATACATAATTTAAATTATTGTATGGCAATATGTTCAAGAGATTGTTTTGAACATATGGCTCACAACCAATCTATAATTTTCTAGCAGAAGTATTTCACTATTATGTAGAGCCTATTTTGCTACACATGACTCTAGCAGAAGTGCCACATTGCTTTGTGTAAAGCAGAACTTACGCTAGCTGATGAGGGCATCGGGGCAGCAAGTACTCCTTTCTTTAAGAAGTCCTTGTCAGCTAAGAAGGAGCCTAATAATTATAAATCTATTTTTACTTTATTGTCCTTGACCCGTGGGTTTGCTTAAGTAGTCACATTGTAAAAATCATTTATGGGAGAAGTTTTAAGTCTGGTTTCTGGAGATCTGAAGATAGCAGGAAAGTTGTTTGCTAGCACTTCTCACGCTGATTCAATTTTGCTTTGACTTGATTCATCCACGGTTTGATTGGTTTTCTTGAATTTTCATGTAATTGAAATGATGTTTGAACCAGTATTTGTGAAAAAGAAAAAAAATATTGCTATTCATGTTGGAAGTGCGTGCACTGCTAATTTGGGATATGTCTACACTACAGAGGGTTTTTTTTGAAAAATAGCTGTTTTTCAAAAAAACCTTCAATTACATCCACACTGCAATTGCGTTCTTCTGAAAGAAAATTGAAAGAACAGAGGGATTTTTCCGACATTGATAATCCTCATTCTATGAGGAAGAAGCCTTTTTCTGAAAGAGTTCTTTCGGAAAAAGGCGTGTGTGGATGCGTAAGAGGGAGTTCTTTCGAAAGAAGAGGAAAGATGAAAAAGCACAGGTTCCCTGGTGGCCACTCTGTCCATAATAATCATAGCTGAAATGCTAAATAGCATCCACACTGAATGGATGCTATCTTTCAAAAAAGCAGATTGATTTTTCAATGCGCTTTTGCAGTGTGGACGCTCTCTTTTGGAAGAAGTTTTTCTGGAAGATCTCTTCCGGAAAAGCTTCTTCTGAAAGAAGCCTGCAGTCTAGACATAGCCTTGGAAAGTCACTGTTGGTTTGGGTGTTAGAAGAGAGAAGAGTAGCAATAGGAAGGAAGTAATGCTATGTGGTGTGAAGTCAGATTCACTATCAGCACAAGAAGTGGCACCTCTTAAAATCCAGGCTGGAGGAGGTTCAGAAAAGAACCACAAAACTGATTAGAAGATTGGAAAACATGTCTCAGAGTGAGAGACTCAAGAAACTCAATCTATTTAACTTATCAAAGACAAAGTTTGGGATGATTTTATCACAGTCTATACATGCCTATTTTGGGAACAGAAGATTTTAATAAAGGGTTTTTCAGTCTATCAGACAAAAGATATAATATGAATCAATGGTCTGGAAGTTGAAGCCAGACAAATTCAAACTAAAAATAAGATAGATTTTTTTAACAGTGGGGGTAATTAACATTGGAACAATCTACACTGGCATTTTTTTTAAATCAAGATTTTTTTTTTAAATAAAGGCTCTAATTAAAAAAGGGATTAATTTGGGGAAATCCTATGGCCTGTGTTATACTGGAGTCAAACGAGATAATCAAAATGTCATTTTCTAGTGTTATAATCCATGATTTTAAAGGCTCACCCCTGGGGTAAGGACTTGGTTTTTTGTGCCCATGAAAGCTCATGATACCATGTACATGTTTTGTTAGTCTATAAAGTGCTACCAGGCCATTTGTTCTTTTTAAAGTTTATCCTGTACAGACTAACTCGGCTACCCCCTGAAGAAATTGAAGTAAGTTAGCCTTCACAAACATGTCTCCATAGAAGAGTCTAACTTGCTGCCTGCCTTCCAACCCCATCCATTTTCTGGACTGCACTGACCAGATGTAGGACTCCAGTAGAGGGATCAGGAACTGGAATTTCCATAAATTCTGACCTTTGACAATTTTCCTGTCCGGTTTGGAATGAAAAGCCAATTTTTAAATGTTTCTCACTAAATGGGAAAAATGGTTTGGGAACGGCGATGTCTGTAAGCTGTTCATTTGTGCAGTGACTCAGGAGAAATTCAAATGCTGCCCTCCTAATTAGAAGAGATCTCACGGCTGTTTTGTTGTTGTTTCTATTGGTGGTGCACATTCACACATGCCTCAATGTACATAAAATTTATTCTGTATATGGATGGAAAAGGTAAGAGGGAACATTGGAATATGAAAATGCTTAGTTTTGATACTGGTGTTGTGATTAATTTCATTTTTACATGTGTATTATATTACAATGTTATCATTAATCTTTACATATATAAATATAATATTAAATTGTCAAGATGACCCTCCCTCCTCACAAAATTGTTATAATTTACCTGTTTCGATGAAACAATTCAATTTGCCCTGAACTGTAATTATTGAAAATTGTTCCATCCAAAACATTTGATCAAGCTCAAGGTTCTGTAGTCACAATGGTTGTTGGCAGTTTCAGCCACTTAAACCTCTTTATCTGTTCTATTGCTAGGAGCCCACTGTCCAAACTCTGCTGGCTTCTTCCAGGAGAAGATAGAAGATAATAGAAGCTGATATATATCAGGAAATACCAGTATGAATGTTTAAGTCTAGCTAGTCTTGACAAAGGAGGAAGTTAACAATGGAATCATGGTAATGGAGAATTGCATCAAAATAGTGAACGGTGGGCGGGGGAGAGGGGATCCCAGTTTATTAAGCTGGCAGTTTTGTGGGCATTGTCATACATTCTTGACATATATTTCCATATTCTTCTTATGCTTGTTAAGAGATTGTGTCTAAATAATACAGCATCCTATCAAGAAATAATACTGGTGTGAATTAAAATCAAAGTGACAACTGAAGTATTTGGTAGGTTAAGAATGGAGTGAATGAAAACTGCTTGGAGTTTTCACTAGAGAATTAAAATTGAATGTTCATCAATAGAAGGGAAAAAAAGCTAGATCAAATTTGATAACATTTGGCAATTTTCAGGATAATGACATTCTCTGCTAACACAGCAAATGTGAAGATGATACTTCTGACACTTGCTGAAACACAAGAACATTGCACCAGGAAACATTCAAATGAGTGAAAGTCAACAGGATTTTAGACTCAAATTGACTTGACATCAAAGTGAGTTAAAATCAAAATGAGTTATCATCAGAAAGTCAAAATTGGGTCATGTTCATAAAATGGAAAAGACTGAAGCAAACTGATGAAACTTGACAAGTTTCATTATCACAAACATTCTCTGCTAAGATACCGAATTTGACAATAACTTTTAGTGTTGAGCAAGGACATCATGTCTTGTTAAAAAACAGAGTGATGGCACAAATGGACCACAGTAAGGCTATGTCTACACAGCAGCATTATTTTGAAATAACTGACATTATTCTGAAATAACAAAACACGCATCTACACACAAGCAGTTATTGCGACATAATGTTAAAATAATGTTGAGCTGGAGGACTGCTTACTCCAACTCCTGTAACCCTCATTGTATGAGGAGTAAGGGAAGTCAAGGAAAGAGTGCTCTCTCTCAAAATAACTGCTGTGTAGAAGTGCCAAAAGTCGAAATAAGCTATTTCAATATAAGCTGCACAATTAGCATAGCTCAAGTTGCGTAGATGTGCCCGAAAAGTACAAAATTACTAGGATATCCTATGATTGACATTTTACTGGGAAACAAGTATATTTTCACTGTCCTATGACTGAGCACATTCTGCTGGCTCTATTACCCTTTTACTTTAGCATCCACACATTGGCAAAACTGCAAATTTCATGTATGGATTACACAAATATATAATACAGAATGTCCTTAACTAGATAGTATCCATATATAATCCTTAGACTTTGTGTGATATGGCTGTAATTATGGATATAAAGATATTTGTTAGCATGGGGCATTTCAGTTTTGCTGACAAAGGTATAAAAAGACCTGATAGCTGGAAGTTGAAGTTAGATAATTTGAACCTTGAAAGAAGATGTAATTTCATACATTCTAAGGCCAAAGGGACCATTGTGATCATATAATCTGACCTTCTATGTAACAAAATCATAGCAGTTCGTTGAATTAGTTCCTGTTGGAACTAGATAATCTCTTTTAAAAGGATATCTAACTTGATTTAAAATTGCAAGTATAAAGAATCCATCACAACGCCTTGCTAAATTTGTCTGATACCTCATCCTTTCTTATCAGTGAGGGTAATGAGACATTGGAACAGTTCACCAGTGTAGATGGTGGATTCAGCATATGTTGGAATCTTTAGAATGAGATTACAGATCTTTCTAGAAGATATATATTAATGTTATTTCTAAGAGAATTTCTATGGCCTACGAGCATAGGGGTTTGGGACAGGATTGTTGCAGTGGTCCTTTCTGGCCTTGGAATATTTGAATTTATAAACCCTTCAGTTGATTTCCTTCCTTTATGGACCATGGGGAGAGTAATGTGCATTGTGCATTGATGGGGGAACTCCTTTTTTGATCCATGCAGGAGACCAACTGAACCCTTGAGTCATAAGATATAATTATAGTTAGGTTAATAAAGAGCTACAGATGTTATAGGTATGTTGAGAATGGGATTCACTGCATTATAGAATCATAGAATCATAGAATATCAGTGCTAGTATTCTATAATGCAGTTAATCCCATTCTCAACATATCTCTAACATCTGTAGCTCTTTATTAACCTAACTATAATTATATCTTATGACTCAAGGGTTCAGTTGGTCTCCTGCATGGATCAAAAAAGGAGTTCCCCCACCAATGCACAATTTACCAGATGTATCCCTCCTTTGCCACACTTTCCTCAGATGACCATAGATTAAGGTGGAACACTGGCTATGGTAGAATAGTACTGATGTGCTATAAGGATCCTCCTTAGATGCCTGACTTTTGCATCACATATTCAGGGTCAAATTGATCATCAGATTACTGATTACTGATCAGAAAATAAATGTCCTTTAGTTTTGACTGGCCTTCTTCTACTGCCCTGGGGAACAGATTAATTGCTGAAAATGTCAGGTCATATTTTACCTATTCAGCTGCTTGTTGTTGAAGAAGCTTTCAGCATTTCTGGCACATTGGTTTCTTCTGTTTTGTGTATGGCACACAATAGTTAAATTTCCCGAAAATGGAGATAATTTGATCTAACTAAAGTAATTAGTTTCAATATATGGGTATCTGGGTGAGATGTAATGGTCTATGATAGAGAGGAGGTCAAACTTGATGATTTATGGTCCATTAGCACATTTAAATGTTCATTAACAATCTTCAGTGACTGTTTCCCTGGATTCAGTGAGGCTGTGAGGTTCAGCATGTCCATTTCTTAAAACTTTCAGGGATTTCAAAGATTTGCAGAAGGCAGGCATATCGCCTTGTGGTTGGAGACCTAACAGAGATTGTCTGGGAAGGTACTGAATGAAATACCAATATATCTCATACCTGTGGACTTCCCCATTTATGGGACTTTAGGGTGCTTTGCATAACTACAGTCAATCTGGTATGACTTATCAGCTTGAAGACCTTCTCACCTATGCTTCTGAAGCAGTAGCTGATATAACTTAGGTCAGAATCACACCCACTATATAAATCTGAGCCGTGTATGTAACATGGTTATGGTGATGCTGGTTTGATGAGTGAATAGAAAAGAAATATAAAATGATAAATGTATTGCTTGGTGTGTCATGCTTCTCTGTCCTCTATTTAGTTCCTATCTTACTTTGTATATTAATGTGGGCACTCACCTTTTGAGCACCTCCTTGTAGCTGGGTGCAGTATTATAGTCCTTTTTCTACTACAGCTGCCCGTATAGATTGTCAGCTGATATTGATGGGGTCTTCTGTGGTTTGGCCTTTCTCAATCAAGTCACAAGTACAATCCCCTTGTGTGATGATAAATAGTTCAATGAATGGAAAATCTATTTGTCCTCACTATGGCTTCAGCTCCTGATGAAAGTCCTTTAAACGCAGCCCTTAGTTCAGGTTCCCAATTAAGCCCTGTCCCATTCTTGGGATAACACCACTTTATCTCTGTCTGATAAAGGACCACCCACTACTTCCATTTCCAATCTGTTGCTGCTATTTCTCTGGGCCTCCCCACCCAACCTATCACTAATTGACAGTGGCTTTGTATTAGTAACTTCATACAAAAGTTTGATCTTCCCAAACTTTACACACATAAGTAACCCTTGACTTCAATGGATTACACACCAGAGTCAATCTTACAGAATCAGGAAAATGGTATTATTAGATGATATATATTGTGGCTTTAAGAATACAGAGACTTGCTGTAATATTTCACAAGAAACATGGTTTAGAATTACTCTCACAGCTATAGACTTTGCCAAGAACTAATTAAAAAGAAGCTCTCATGAATAAACTGTATTTCAAGAGTGGTGGACATGGCCGCCAAGTTAATTATCTCATCAAGTTGTGATTTTGAAAGTACAGTGATAGCATATGGACAGTATTACATTTCAAATATTTTGAGAAGTATAATTGGACATTGTAAACTGTAAATTAGCACTATCCAGTAGACAGCCAGATGGAGACCAGCCTTTTCTTGAGTGCACTGTGGGCAGGGAGGGCACAAGGAGCCTTGCTTCACATCTTGCACAGCCCACATGAGAACCAATCCATAGTTGGAGCATCTTCATTCATGGAAGGGCTGGAACTTCTCCCTCTTTACTTCTCTGAGAACACACTGTATCCAGAAAGGGGCAGGGAGTGATGCAGAAGAAGTGGGGCCAGAGGACTGCATCTCCACTATGCCCTAGCCAGTGGTGTGAATTAGTTATAAGGTGAGTTTACTACATATCATGAAAGGGTAAGCAACATTTTTCCTGGCATCAGTCTTAGGGTTTTGCATAGTGTAGTGTCTAAGCATCCAATAACGCCCAGAGAAAATACTTCAGACCAATAGTCACTCTGCTTATTTCCCTCTCGTGATTCTAAGGCAATGTTGGTATTTAAGTGTTGTTCTTCATCCTTGACACGCTGTATAAACTTTATAGTATCACTGATGAATTCTTCAACAGAGGCATAAACTTAAATACCGTGAGGAAAAATATATTTTTGACCTAAGTGGTGTATGAAGTATGATGCTCCATCAACTACATTTATTGGCTCCTCTCATTTGGAAATGTAGGTATTGTGAAGTGTTTTTAAACGTTACGATAATAAGTATCATGTTAATGCACATTAATAATAATGTATGCACTTTTCCTGTATTGTTGCTAAGAGTCAAAATAGTCACCTGGATCTTGGCCTGCCCAGGAGCACAAAGAACGATATGTTCCCCTCTCTCCCACACACCTGTCTATGAGGGAGCTACTCAGAGTTCAGAGTCCTCTTGAACAGAGGGGTGGAAAGAGGCAAGGATTATGCAGTTTTTATCTCTACTCCCTATATATTCATCTGTTTAGCAAAGGCCATCAGCAGATTACTACCCTGGGATCAAGAGGAGACATGAAGAAATTATACCTATTGGAGCAACACCTCTTTCTCTGGGTACATTGCAAAATAACAGGCTAATTACTTACTCCAACATTTCCCTGTATGACGGAATTCCAAAGTTTAATATTAAATTGTAGAAAAAATCCTTTATTAATTTAAAATGCTTATTAATTTAAATGAATTGTTATTTACATTATATTATAGGATAAGCAGCATTCTTCAGTTGGTCTTATTTGTACCGCAAAAACTCATTAATTCTAGTAGCATACACTGCATTAAAATTCATAGTTCCACATATGTAATTTATGCTTTATTTTGAATTTTTCTAACAAAACATTCCATTATAGTCCAAGAAGGCAGATTAGTAAGTCCATATAAATCTTTTGGTCCTCTTCCAATATTCAATTTGTATTCTATGAAAACAAGTCCCTGTACTCAGATAAACAAATGGTAGTTTGAATGGCTGACTCAGAAAACATGGTCTTGTGTGGTGGAATTAGGAAATCTGTCAATTCTTTTTTAACCATCATAAATCATTCTGTCAGCTGACTCCAAATATTCAAGAGAAAGATTACTGGCATGGAGATGAATTTAAAGTCTCAGCACCACCCATTTTGAAGAGCACAAGTTCTCTCAGTATACTCTGAATGTACAATGACAGCTAAATTCTCCTCTCACTCACACTGATGTAAAACTGCAGTAAATTCAATGGGATTAATAGAATTACCATGCTGTAATATTACTGTAAGGTCAGAGCCAATAGCAATTTAAAGTTATCACGTACTTATTGAAAACAACAAGATGGACAGAACAGTCATTTGGATTTTTTCATCTACCCCATGATATTTTTGAATGTCTTACTGCTTCCTCAAGGAATATGGATGGACAAAACAGTCACTTGAGGGAACGCTGAAAAAAATGCTACCATCTCACTACATAAAACTTGTTTTAAAAGGAGTAAGACCACATAAAATAAACAGTTTCCATAAGGGATTTTCTTCCTTCTGAACAGTGATGTTTTATTGAAAAGACATGCTCTATATAAGAAAATATCGCCTCTTCATCCAGCATTATCAGACTGGATGCAAAACACAAAATTGGTCTTGACATCAGACAATGAGCTTCTGGCAACATCATGTCTTCCCCTTGCAGTTGTCTGTACAAATCACATACCTTGAAAAGAGCAACGTGCATTATATCTAGGTTTTGACCAGATTCAACTGATTACTAAGCCATTTCTTAGTTTATGGCACTGACTAATTTTCCTTTCCATCTGTAATTAAGTGCCATCAGCCCTGACCAGGATTTGTGGGGCTTTGTTTCCCACTGCACCAATCCCTCTAGGGAAGAGCTCCCCACTGCCAGCCCAGCCCCAACTGGGGCTCTCTGGTCCAGCAATATCCATGGTCCTACTGGACCATGGATGTTGCCGAACCAGAGAATCCCGGATTTTAGAGGTTCAACCTGTACTAACTATTTTAAATTATGGTTATCTGGCTAATTGTATAGTCGATACAATTTGTAACAACGGCATGATTAGTTGATAAGGAGCGCTCTGCAGAGCCACAGCAAGGGCAGCTCCTGGAGCCAGCTTGAGCCGGGACTGCTCAGTCCCGTCTCATACTGGCTCCAGGAGTCACCCACCAGGCTCTTACAACATTTAAAATACAGAGTCATAGCGTCCCAGACCAGCGCGAGCTGGGACTGCTCGGTCCTGGCTTGTGCCAAGTCCAACAGAGCCTGGGCCATCGTGAACAGGGGCTGGTAAGCAGCAGCAGTCCCTGTCCACGCAGGGCCCCCCATGCACAGGGGCTGCTGCTGGAGCACCGTCTCCCACTCTGAGTCTCAGCCTGCCACAGGCAGAGGCTGCTTTGCAGCAGCCTCCCCTATCTCCTCCGTTGCTTCTGATAAAGGCGGGGGTGGGAGGGAGGGCAGGTGGCAGGCTGCAACATGGAGATGCTGCTGGAGGGAACTGGTTCCTCTTCTCATACAGCGGCAGCGGGATGAGGGGGAAGCAAGTAGTCAAGAACTCCACTGGGCTACTCTCTAATATCCCTTGTCCGTACAGCACCTAATGCAATGGAATCTGATTGCACCATCTGGGTTCTAGTTCAATTTGTATACTAGAGAACAATAACAATTTGTTCTTGCACTTGCTGCTACTTCATACTAAATGAATCAAACTTACTACTGACATTGCTTACAAAAATAGTATTCCATTTCCATTATAAGCTGTTGTCTGTAAAGACTAAACATGGTGCCTGTTTAAGCCTACTTCACCATGGAACTTAATCATGTGCCTACCATTAAGTACATGGGAAGTACCACTGAAGGTTAGGCAGGCACTTTAGTTCCTTGCTGAATCAGGGCTCGTGGGAGTAAAGGAAGCTCTTTTTTTGTGTTTAGAAATGTATTTAAACTACAAAGCGTTAAAGTCTGATTATAACTGTACCTCTGAATAGGTAAAGGGCTAGGTTAAATAGACATATTATTTTATGATTATACTATTAATTATTATTTGTAATAATTTTTCTGCCTGTCGTCTTCCTTCATACCTCATATCCAAAGAGAAAGAAAGGCCAGACTCCAAATGGACTGAGAAGAAAATGAGAGGTTCTCCTTAAGTATTTCCAGGATGGAGTAATGCTCAGACTGAGAGGTTCTCCTTAAGTATTTCCAGGATGGAGTAATGCTCAGAATCAATCTGTTCTCCAGAAGAAGCAGTGAAGTAGTGACACTGTAAGTGGTGCTGGAACATTTTCATTAGAGGGGATACTTTAAGCCAGCCCTCTTATACCTGTCCATGCCCCTCACTGAGATTTGGTGTGTCTCTAAGAGGGGAATACAGGCAGTAATAAGGGGGCTGAGTCTGGGGCTGGCAGAGGGATGCGAAGCCTGCAGCCAGGATACTGAGTTCAGAGCCTGCAGTCAAGACCCAGGTGTAGGGCCTGCAACCGGGACCCTAGGTGTATGGCAGCAGCTGGGACTTCATGTGGGACACCAAGCAGTTTAGCCTGGGCTGTGGGGCCAGCAGCAGGAACCCCATGTGAAGGGCAGGACATGGAGCCCCGGGCATTATGCCAGGAGCTCTCATAAGGAGCCAGGAGTGGAGCCCAGGTGCAGCACCGACACCCAGGACCCCTCAGGTGGACTGGAAGCAAAGTCCCACTTAAAACTTGCACCTCCCACATTCTGCAGTTCCCTTGCCTATGTATTCGGCCACTAACTATCTGCAAGAAATTCTGTTCCCCTTCACAGTGAAGTTTTTTGGGCCCCACTCAACAGTTATCTAACAACTCAGAAGATATTTTACTGGCCATGAAAAGATAAAACCTTTTTCCCTCCCTGAGCATAGAGCCTTAAAAAACGTGCAATAACATAAATGTGTGCAGTGACATTTTTAAAACATGCAGTCACTTGTTAGGGATACAGATGGTGAAAGCAGTATTATCAAATCCCTGAAGTTTTCCTTCCACAGTCAGAACCAGGCTCAGCATTTGATTCTTTGTCACAAAAGGATTTTGTTCTTATTTTGACATGAGTATGGGCTCAAGACATGAAGGGCATAGTTACAATGCACTCTCCTCTTTGGGTCTCAGAGACAAGACTCCAACCTGATCAGGTTCGGTTACACTTTGTGCCAATGTGACTGTGTGTAAAATTTTCTAAGCCCCATTGTCAAAAAATGAATGGCCATGGGTTTGAAGAATTTCTGGTCAGATGGGAGTTAGTCATCTAACCTGTTCAGGCACTTTTGAAAATTCCACTATCTGCATCTTTATGGGACTAAATCCTTCAGAAAGTATGGTCCTAAGTGCAGAGATTTAAGGAAACATTTTAGTGTTCATGGCAAACAAGCATATCTGTGCCCCCCAACCATGGTTTGGGTGTGTGTATGTCATTTTCCCACCCCGTTTTTATGCCTCTGCATCTTGCACAGGAGTCCCACTTGCCCCAGCCCTGGTAGTGGCCCTGACTTAGTACCTAAGTCGTTAAGGAAGTGAAGTGGGACTTATGCTTCTAAGTCCCTTAGGGTATGTCTCGACTACATGTCTCTACCGACAGAGGCATGTAAATTAGACATACCGACATAGTCAATGAAGCAGGGATTTAAATATCCCCCGCTTCATTAGAATAAAAATGGCCGCCGTATAGTGCTGACTCAGCTGTTTGTCGGCACAAACCGGCAGTCAAGACGGGGATCGGTCGACAAGGAAAGCCTTTGCCGACCAATCCTGTAATCCTCGTTTCACCAGGCATAAGGGATCGGTCGGCAAAGGCTTTCCTTGTCGACCGATCCCCGTCTTGACTGCCAGTTTGTGCCGACAAACAGCTGAGCCGGCACAACGTGGCAGCCATTTTTATTCTAATGAAGTGGGGGATATTTAAATCCCTGCTTCATTGACTGTGTCGTTATGTCTAATTTACATGCCTCTGTTGGCAGAGGCATGTAGTCTAGACATACCCTTAGGCACCTTTGAAAAGGTTATCTTAAATGTCAATATCTGTATCCACCTAAGCTTGTTCAGAGTTTAGTAAGAATCAAAACTGGGGCTTGCTTTTGGCATGCACCAAATTCAAATTTGAATCCTGAACTTCCTTGAAGTTTGGGAATGTTGGATGTGGGTTTTCCTGGTTCAGACCCATGTATTTTAGACATGCTTTTGTGTCCTTTTTGCCAGCTGATGTTCCATTCTGCCACTTCCGCTAATATAAAGTCAGTTACTGAAAATCTCAAATTAACAAAGAGGAGCCGTTAGGTTACACTATTTTTGAGCATTCATATCATTTCACCAGTGTCACAGAAAGAAAAAATGCAAATGTGTTTTAAAAAGTTTTCCTTTCCTGAAAAGGTCACTTATATTTATATTCAAAGTGGAGTTATAAAGCAATATTAAAGTGTTTTGGGTTTTCTGAATTGTTTGAATGTGTTTAAGTGTTCCTGCAGTGCATGACAAAAATGCTGACAGAGAACCCTGGGGCCACCTGCTAGGCAAAGCAGCATTTACTACGTGCCACATTAAGAGCTGAATGGCAAATCTGACACTGAGTTGTGGAATAAAGCAGATTCTTTCACATCCTGCTGTAAATGAAACTCTAGTGTTTGGGGACAAGCATCTACAATCACCCCAGAGAGCACTGCAATATTTAGACTTTTTTAAATATGACTTCAGTCTTCTATATTCTCCCACCTTCAGCTGAGAATAAGAGGAGCAAGAAAAAAATCAGGGAGTAGAATCCAAGAATTTAACTATCACTGAGGATGGGTGTGTGTGTTACTCCATGTGTATAGTCTTCCTCCATGCTACAGATACCTGACATTGTGACTTTAGCTAAACTTTGTACTTTAATATAAAGGCAGTTCCTTCTTGGATTATACAGTTGCTTTAGAAAGAACTGTTGTTTCACTTTAGACAAAATTTACACAGCTCACCGATTATGGTTCTGTTTGAATTATTTTACCTACTTTTTATTCAACTACCTACTCTGAAGAAGTGATTAAGCTGTTTTACTTCTAAATTCACTGAGAGTCTGGTCCTACTCTCCCGATTAAGATCTCAGTTCTGCAGCTGATCCATGTGTGTCAATCCCTAGTCCCACCCGCAGATCAGCTGAAAGCGTGAGGGAGGCTGTACACAACTGTAAAGCTCTAGCCCCATATGAGTCTGATTGCGGCATATGCTGAAACTTCTATTGAAGTTACTTGTAAGAAATAAAAAATTGGGCCAGCAATTGCCCTAAGGAATATATAATATATACACCCAGAAAATCATTTTGATGTAATTTCAGATGCTGGATGAAATTTTTAAAAAAGCTCCTTTGAAAATGTTACCATCCAATAAAAAAAATCATGTTAAATACATATGCATGCAGGTAGTACCTGTCTGCACAATAAATTCTAACTTAAATGCAGTAAGGGGCTACCATAAAGCAGGAAGAGATTGTATCAGACAAGAGGAAAGGAGGGAAGAAAGACAAAACTATGCATGTGCTCATTTTTGCAGGGTATGAGCCAAGCTAATTATTTGAATTTTTCTTTTCTTAATTTATCCAATCAATTCATTAGGTTATCGACACATCAAGTCTGAGAAATAATTCTTATCTGGAAAAAGAGATTATTTGTCACATACTGCTGGGTGGGGCCAGAACAAATCCATGGTACAGACTTCATGGTACATTCAGTTTCAGGTTTCTGCACAGAGCTGGGATAGATACCTTACTGAAAAGGGAAATCTTTCCACTATTTGTCAACCCTACCATTATTTACAGAGATGTGTTCTGAGGTATTTGAACATTCAGAATCCTTCCGGAAACAAAAATATTTTCAATACCTGAAATCCACAGAATGATCATGAAAAATGTTCTGTGTCTTCTAATTTATTCTAAATCAAACACTCAATAGTACAATATGTTTTAGGTTAATTAGTTTAATCCATTTTTAATTAAGCTGATGTTTCCATGCCAACAAATGGTTTTTAAATTGTTGAAATCTTGATGATTCAGAGTGTGACTAAAATTAAGTACCTAAAACATTATTTTGTTTAATTCTTTTAACTAAGATGTGAAATGTTACATTTGTAGCTAAGGTTCAGCTAATGACTACAGTTCTAGTTCTGCAAAGCAAATGTTAGATTAAACTATATTCATACATCAGTATGGCACCATGGTAACAGCATTTGTAAAAAAAAAAAGCATAATTAAGCAGAGATGAAGCAGGATATAAATAGCCATAAAAAACAAGTATCCCATATTTATTCAGCTTATCACTAACCCAGAAAACTGTAGGTCATCTGTTTGGTATTCAAATAAATTACCCCCAAATTCATGATTAGAGTAGGACCAAATGTTGTGCCATTTGCATTTCAAATAACAGCAATAGGATGGAGAAGAAGAAAGTGGAGAGAAATAGAGAAAGACAAATCTCAACAATGGTACATTGTTTTTATTCCTATTCATAGTAAACCAAAAGAAAATATAGCATATGAGATGTGCAGCACCTGGATCACATAGCACATAGCCAGCCTGGGGTTCCCCTAAATGCTAAATGTAATATACTCGTAATTTCCTGGAGAAAGTGTTTAGGCTTTCCTGGAGAGAATGCCGCTGGCCACAGAATACAAACAGGCCCTATGTTGATAGGTAAGGTCGGGGGCATAGAGAGGGCACAAGGCACCAACACTGTTGACACCAAGGCAAGGAATTTTTCTTTTAAAAGGGCCTCAGGAAGTTAGGTCCCCAGTAACTTTTAATTGAAATGGAATGTAGTAACTTAACTACCTGAGGCTCCTTTATTATCCCAGCCCTAGTGGCAGTCACTTCCCAAGAGGAAAAGGAGGAGAGGACATGCTTCATCCATTCCCAAAAAGCAAAGATGCTATTCTCCCCAAATATATCCCCAGGAATAACAAAAGAGGAATTCTAGCTGAGTCAACTGACCACTTCTTACATTTTCAAATAAGCACTGTTGTGGTTTTTCCCATGCTGCCATTACTTTGGGGAGGAGACTTGGGAACTGCTAAGCAACACCTTTACTCACCTTCAGTTTCCTCCTCAAAGGTCTCCTTTGCCATGATGCTCACGACAAATTTGAGAACCACTAGCCTGTTAAGCTTATGAGTATGTATGTGACATGCAAACAGAGAAGTTAGATTTAAAAAAAAACAACACCACATTAAATTCTTGTTCTGGAAGATTGCAGGGTGACACTATTTCTTAGAATCCAGAACTCACACTAGAATCATAACCAGAAAAAGACAAAGTAGACTGTTCCCTAACACAGCGAAGCATAACTCAACCCACCTTGCCTTAATCTGGCTCTTTGGGACTGACAGCTGAAGACTCAGATAACATGCTTTCCCACAGATCTAAGGCCTGTAAGCAGCATCACGGAACCCTTTACATTTGCAGTGATAACTTGTCATTTTAACACAGTTTTCAGTATACCATACTGACCAAGATCAACTAATGAATCAATATCTATATCCACTGGTTGTCTCTTGTTCTTATATTGTAAGTTGTTGGATGCAGGGCCTGCCCTTTTGGGTTATGTTTCTTGAGCACCAAGCACAAGAGGGACCCAGTCCAAAACAAATAACAAAAAATAGTTTGCCAATTAGCTCTCTTTATCTGAGGATCTCAAAGAGCTTTGCAAGTCCTGTAAAAGGCACAAGATTTGGGGAGTGACAAAATTGTGTTCCTTCCTTCTAAAGCTATCCACATGTGATATAAAGTTTCAGGTCCACACCAAAGTGTGTTACCTAAGAGGACTGCAAACAGGAAACCATGCCAACCCAACCTACTGGAAAATTGTGTTGTATCTTGTGGCCACTGAAATTGGAAGGCACTGCACTGATGTAATAGTATTTCAAAGATAGTGAGAAAGTGTCCTAAAGCTTCTGGAGCTGTGGTGTAGTGAAAAACTTGTTTTCCCCATGACTGTGATCTGCCACTCTTTTATAGACACCCCTGATCATAAATCAGATGTTTTCTTTATTCCTCCTCAAGAATGGGCATGAGGAAAATAAAATTATTATGGCATGTTAAAAGTAGCAACTTTTTTACCTTTTGAAATGCCTTATTAAAAACCACTAAAGTGCACTTCACATTGAATCCTTAACTTTACAGAGACTGATACCAATTTGGGCGCTTGTTTTCTGATTTTAATGAGCATTTTTACCGATATTTATGTCTGAGCATGCAGAGGTATGGTTCTCAGTTTCAGGCTGCTTCAATTAGGGAGATGATCATTACTGTGTTTAAAGTCTAACATCTCTAACAAATCTGATTAAGTCAGTGCAAACCTCTATTGCCATTGATTTAAAAGAGACAGTGATAATTACTGCGGATTGATAGAACTCAACTGTTTAACAACAGGTGCATAGCTTCTCTCACAGTGCATGCCACATTTTATCTTCATGTTTTATGATGTTCTACCATCATACTGCATATTTTTGAGAGCAGGGAAATAAATAATCTCTTCAAGAACAAAGTAAGGAGTGAACAAATTCAAACTGCCTAATCCTGCTATCAAAATAACACAAACTACAAAATGATGCAAAGCTAAAAAAAATATTTTGAGACAACTAATTCATTTTGTTGTTATGGCAACAAGAATAAATGGCAGCCTTATTTTTGCACCAGAAATGTTAAGTATTATTGTCAGTCAGTAAAAACAATTAATTTTAATTACAGATGTTGCATGAAGATTTGAGAATTTACAAACAGAAATATTAATTATCAGAGCTGAACATAAAAAAACCCCCAGAGTTGGAAAAAGTTGTGAAAGTGAAAAGTTTGTGTTTACCACAAATTTGGTGTCACTACCAGCTAGGTATTTTAAAACATCCTAAGTAAAAAATGCTTTTTATCCTTAAAATATACTATGACGACTACCTGTTGTGCTGTCTTGAAAAACTTAAACACAAAGAAAGAAACAAATCATAACCTGAAATACTTCATGCCAAAAAAAGTATGTCAATGCAAATTGTGATATTGATTAGAATTAATGAAAAAACCCCACTATAGCCTTTCCAGGAGATGATCACTTTGGATTAAAATAAAGATGGAATTTAAATGTATTTTCATCCAGAGAAACTAGTTTTCAGTCCAAAAGCATTCCCTTTATTATGCAACAATCCAAAAATGATTTGACTAGAAGTAACCCCTTCAGTAATCTCTAATAAGCAAGATACTGAGTGATCATCACTCCATGTACATAATTAGTTTTGAAGAGAGTATGTTTTTCATGGGAGGTCATTTTTGAATTCATTCTGAAATATTGCTGTTTAACTGAATGGTGTTGCAATTTATCACAGAAGAGATGTTGCAGTGATTTCCAGTAAACCAGGAATTAAGTTTCCAGGATGCAGGATATGGATGGTATTCTCTTTATTTCTTATTTAGTAGGCCTAGCAATATCTGCTGGTTAGTGAATCAAGTTGTATTGTCTCATTTGCTGTCAGTATATATCACTTTAATTTTGTGAGTATGTAAGTATGAACACCCACAACCAAATAGCTTTTGGACAAAAAACATGAGCTGTATTGATACTGAAATAGCCTCTAAGGGCTTTAGTAGTGTTCTTCTTCTTCAACTGAACCTGCAATCAGCTTCGTTGCTTGTTAATGAATCTTGGTGGCAGTGTCTGAGTGGTGAGTTCTCAAAAATGCAGCAGCTGTCTGTATTAGCCACGTATCTAAGTCTAAAACCTCCCTGGAACCCTGAATTTTGTGACTACAAACCTAGCTGTTTCTTCTGGCTCACGCTCCTTACTTGCATTTATTGCACATGAGGATACCCCATCACAGAGGTGCCAAAATGGTCCATCACAAACATCGAAGGATCAAATGACCAAAACCCTGACACCAATGAGGGGAGGGACCTGTTATAACCAGAAAACTGATATCACATTGAGGAGATGGCTAATATTCAGATAAAGCAAGCATTAGAATAGGGCAGGTAAGCCAATGACCTAGTGGGCCTGGAGACTCCTATGAGGATCTAGCCATTAGAGAGTTATCAGGAGGAGAGGACTAAAGGAGTCTTGAAGTCATACAAGGGGACTATTCAAGTGATACAAAGGAACAGAAGGCAATTTTGAGCTCAAAGACACAGCACCCGGGGAAAGCTTACAGATATCATCATGAAATAGAGACAGAGACCTCTCCATAGGCCAATCCCAAAGATAAGGAGGAAACACCACAAAGATAGCATGATAGTCTTGGAGATAAATGGACACAAATCAGACATCAGAAATGGTATCAGATATAATTTTTATATGTAACGATTTCAAACATTGATTTCTTTTGACTCTCAGTAGTTTAGAGATGAAGACATACTCACAGCAGAGAAGAGAGAGTTCAGGGACCTGTAAGCTGGCACAGGGGTGCTTATAAATACCTATTTGGGGATGTAACATTTGGATTTATTCATATCTGGAAGTAGCATAATATTTAAAATGGCATAAGATGCATTCAAATGAAAAAAAAGACAGTCAAGTGCTATGTGTTAATTAATGCTAGGCTAACCCTGGCCTGTGGGAAATGTCAACTGCAATTGGCTATGCCAAGCTTAGCCACATCTCTGTGCAATCCAATAACAAAAATGATAATTAGAAGAAAGCAGAAAGGGAATAAAGCAGAAACCCTCTCACCGACCCATGTAAAACTTAAAAGCAGGAGAAACAGTTGCTGTTATGCTCAACTGGCACTGCTCCTGAAATGGGTACTAAGCAATAGCAGTGCACAGTGTTTGACTGGTTTTGCCAAGGAGACTTCGATAATTGTAAGACTTTTTTCAATGTATAACTTACATATTCCAGTCCTGGTTTCTTTTGACTGTCGTTCTATGTATTCAATGAATATTAAAAGTAAAAACAAAAACAACCCCCTCCCCCAAAAAAACAAAAACCCCACCTCCTTCTCCTTCATTTGTACAGGAGATTGGTGTCTGAAATTTAACTGTAACAAGTTCATTTTCTACAAGTAACAGTTTTTCAGTGTTTACTGTGCACATTCTTTATCAGTAAAAATGCTATTCAAAGCTCTCCGCTGGTTTAAGAAACATTTGATTTATGCACTAACATTGCAGCTTCCACCTTCCTCAGAGCACAATACACAGGAACACAGCTGCTGGAAGTCAAAATGTTATTTTTTAAATAATGTATGCATCCAACTTTTGAATAGCATTTGCTTATTTGAAAGCAGGACATGCAGCAGATATATATCATTACCTAAGGGCACATCTACACAGCAGGGCTACAGCGGGCATAAGCTACACAACTTGAGCTAAGTCAATTATGTAGCTGAAGTCGAAATAGCTTATTTCAGCTTTTGGTGCTGTCTACACAGAAGGAAGACCGAGTTAGAGCATTCTTCTTCCAACTTCACTTACTCATCATAAAATGAGGGTTACAGGAGTTGGAGTAAGAAGTCCTCCAGCTCAACAATAACTGCTTGCTGTGTAGATGTGGACTATGTTATATCAGAATAACGTCAGAAATAATGCTGCTATGTAGACATAGCCTAAGATTGTGATCTATGACCAACTGTTTTCCCTACACTTCCAAGTTCATCTGCATAAATACTTAGTCTGGTGGTCTCATTTGGACTGGCAAAGTCCTCTTCTGTGCTGAACTCACCCTTATATGGCCACATTATTAGGAGGAGAATGCAATGTACTGAATTTATTCTAGAAACCTGCAACCAGAGGACAACATTCATTAAAATAATATTCTATGACCATGGATGACTAGATTGTTTCAGGCACTGCCTTAAACAGAAAGTGGAATCTGAAGAACATTGCAAGAGTTTGTTCTTAAAAGACTGCAAAGCCATTGCAGGGCTGTTGTGCAGAGACTCTGCAGCTATGTAAGGAAGGATGAGTCCATTCCTTCTGCCCATGAAACACTCCCATGTACAGCCATTCCAAAAATGCAAGATCTGATACAATGATGGACTCTAACCAGGTATCTGTTACAAAAGTAAAATGGCAAAACATAAAATGTCCAATAATTTCTTATACTGTGTGAGGGTATGTCTACTGTGCAAAGTTAATTCGAAATAACAGCCTTTATTTCGAATTAACTTTAATAGTGTCTATACATGCAAACCGCTATTTCGAAATTAATTTGAAATAGCGGAGCGCTTAATTTGAATTTGGTAAACCTCATTCTACAAGGAGTAACGCCAAATTTGAAATAGCTATTTCAAATTAAGTGCTGCGGAGACACTTAATTCGAAATAGGGGGCCTCCAGCCCTTCCTAGGGAGCCCTGGTGGCCACTCTGGGCACAACCAGGAAAATGTACTCTCCTCTCCCCCAGCCCCAGAGCCATGAAAGGGGTAGACCCTGGCCACAGTGCCTGTGCCAGCTCCAAGCCTGCCAGCCCAGAGCCAGCAGTGGCCCCTGCCCCCAACATCCATGATCTCCGCACTAGACAGAGGAATGTGGCCGTCTATGGCAGGATAGCTGCCAGCATGGCCACCAAAGGCCACATGCAAACCCAGGAACAGGTTTGCATGAAAATCAAGTTGGTCCGGCAAGACCCCCAACCCTGAGCTTCCCTTCCCCCTTCTTCGCCTTGCTTCCCCCTTCCAGCTCCCTCCTCCCAGGTTTCCCCCTCCCCTCTCCCACCCTCTCTCTTCCCCTCTCTCACCTCCTTTTCCCAGTCTCCCCAGAGGTTCACCCCCCCCCCGTTTTGTTCAATAAACCCAGTTTCTATTTTTGAACATACGTGTCTTTTATTTGACATCAGGAAGGGGGGCAGAGAGGGGTAAGTGGAAGGATGTGAGGGAGGAACAGGGCACGAGCCCCCGGTGGGGAGGACCAGGGTGGCTCTGAGGGTTCCTCGGGGTGGACGCTTTCCCGCAGGGCCTCCTGGATCCTGACAGCCCCCCGATGGACTCCCCGGATGGCAGCCTGCAGCAAGTGCAGCCGGGCTGATGGCAACGACCCCACGAGATGCACTGGCGTGCCCAGGGGCAGCTCTAGCTCCATGTGGCCAAGTGCTGTGGTGTCCCGAGTGCGGGCACTCAGGGCACTGCAAGACAGGACTGCTTTGCTGTCCCTCATCGAGGTAGACAAGCAAGCAGGGAACCCTGAGAATTGTCTGTCCGGGGTGGGGGTAGAGTCCCTTTAAGCACAGAGCTCAGTTAGCCTCAGGCAGCAGCCCCACACACTAAGTCCTAACCTGATGCCCTGCCGGCACTGGTTCTGGCCAGCCTTAACTTCGGTTCAGGGTCCACTCAGTGTGGACGCGCTATTTCGAAATAGGTTTTGTGTGTAGATGCGTTAATTCGAATTAGCTTAATTCGAATTAACTATTTCAAATTAAGTTAACTCGAATTAATGCTGTAGTGTAGACGTACCCTTATGGATGACTTCAGTAGGTGAAGGAAGTAAATGGGAGGGCAGCCATTTTAGATTTGATTCAAGATTAACAGGATCAAAATGGTTATGAATCTGAAGGTGGAAGGCAACTGAGTGAAAGTGACTATGAACTGGTAAGGCCTCATGACTCTAAGGACAGAAAGGAGTGAGGGCAATGGAATAAGAAAGGTGTATTTCAAAAACAGACTTTAACAAACTCAGTGAACTAGTAAATGAGGTTGGGTGTATTAATTTAGATTGAATAAATGGCTCCAGAGATTTAAAGACATTAACATGATCCTGTACCTATCCGATATTAAACAGTTTTAAACAAGGGTCAGGGTTTGGTGTAGAGAGAGCTCTCTGGCCGCTGAAGAGAGGGAGATCTACTGGGGCCAGAACCCCCCACCAGGCCATCCGTCCTTCCCACTCCCACGCACACACACTGTGGGCTCCCAGCAAAGTCACCGGTGCCCCTTACAGCACTCTTACCTGCTGTCAGACCTCTGTCTTCCTGGGATCTGTGGTGCAGGAACATCCATGGTTCATGCTGGACCACAGATGTTGCCAGACCAGGGAGTCCCTGTTAAGGGAAGTACAACCTGTATTTATATTGTTTTGTTTTGAGTTGGGAAGATTGTTCTTTTCCTGCTTTCAACAATACACAGACACAGAAAGGAGAGAAGAAATAGGATAGTAAAGATAGAGGAATTTACAGCTTTTGTTAATCTCTCAAGATAAGGGTGTCTCATCAATCCTGGATGGATACCTGAGTTGGTGATAGGAGATGGACCACAGACAGGGCCGGCCCAAGCCATTCATGTGCCCCGGGCCTCGGGAGCGTGGTGCATGTGCGGCCCCGCCCCTGGGCGCGCGGTGCTCCCAGGCCCCGGGCGCCCAGCGCATGTGCAGCCCCACCCCGGGCGCCCGGCGCATGCGCGGCCCTGCCCCCGCCCATTTCGGCAGTGCCGCAGGCAGTAGCCCAGTCAGCCCGTAGCTTGGGCCGGCTCTGACCACAGATAGAAAAGGATAGACTAAGTACAAAAAGTAAGAGAGTAAGCTTTGTGATTTTCTTTGGACTACAGATTCTGTCAAGAACCCAAGAAGGGGTGATGTAACCATAGGAAATAGAGGAAACTCAAGTGGTAACAGATAGAGAAGGACAAAAAATAGGGAAGAAAGGTAGGAAAGACCCCAGGGAAATAGCAACAGTGGCAAAGCAAGCAACCATGGTTGCTGGGCATAGAGTTCCTATGCAAGACCCTGGGGTAGTGGGTGGGCTTGAGTGCTAAAGAATGGGCAGTATATCAGAAAACTGCCTGAGACAGTTTCTTCAGTGAGATTTTGTTACCCTGGAAAGGGAGGATTATAGAGACCTGGCAGGAGAACCAACTCACAAAGAGGAAGTAACCTGAATCCAAAGGGAGAATGAAACTACATACAGGGTGAACAAACAAAGGAGGGGGCATCAGAGTGGTCAAGAGCTAATCCCCAGATGAGTCACAAGGAGGTGTTATAATAGTGAGTAATAAGCCCTGCTACAGGAATGAGGTTTAAAATTTTAATGCATATTTTGACTTTGTTTCTAAGACTTGAATACAACAATTGAAACAACGGTAAAAAATAGATTATGTTTTATTACTTTTTTTGCACTTTGTCAGTCATAGAAGAGATCATTTAACTTTTGGAAACATACTACTAGGGTAAGACCCAGTGAGTTTATACTGCACCTGCCTTGGGCTTTAAGGGTGTTACTTCACTGCAAATAATAAACTAGAAATTGACCTTAAGCAAGAGTGAAATTGACACATTCAAGTAACTTTTTTCAGTACTACCAAAACAAAATGTTCAAAAATCTTTAATCAGACTCACCAAAAATCATGAGATTGGCTTTAAAATCATGGGGATTCATTTAAAAATAATAGCTTTGGTGTTCTTTTTATTTGCCTACTGCTTTTTCAGCCTTTAGGGTGCACTGGGGCTAGAAAATTCATTTTTCCATAAGAATGAAGGCTCAAAACATCACACATCACTTGAATCCAGGAGCTGGGGCTTTAAGGAAAACAATATTTATCAGGAAACTTATGACAAAATTATGAGTTGGCAACACTGAAGTCTAGTTATTTTTCCAAAGACTCTTAAACACTATACTATAGTGATTGACTTGCAGGTTTCACAGGAGAATATTTAAAACTAAAGCATCAAGAAAATTCCAGAATTTAAAATTGAGGGAAAGAAAGCCTCAGATATATCTCAGAAAGGAGACTTCTGAGGTATATCAGGGCACTGCAGGCAGGAAAGGAAAATAGACAGGTGCAGGAGCTCTGGATAGGTCCTTGTCTTGAAAGAAAGACCAATCTTCTAGTTCTTTATTGAGTAAAATGTCTATTGTCATCAGAGCTTCCAATATACACTTCATACTTAAGTATCAGATTAATCTTATCCAGGAGAAATAGGCTAGACATTGTGAGACACTCAGTCACTATAGTGATGGGATCACTTAAGTACCCCCAGATAAAGTGGAAACCTCTCTATACACTCCTGTCTTTCTCTGGGTTTGGTCTCCTTTTTCATCTATGCTATGCCCCTCAAATCTTCCTCTTTTCTGAATGTAATCTTGGCTCAGAAGGCTTAGTTGTATTTCTTCTGAGTCCCTTGCATTTTCTCTTTAAGCAGCCTCACTGGCTGCAGACAGATTCCTGTTTTACAGGCAATTACCAGCCCTTTCTTATCTTAATCACCCTGCCTCTGCTGGTAAACATAACACTGACTCTCTACCCCAGGAGCACCTCTCCTTTGCAGAACTCGCATTCCATGCCAAGGCCCAACCTGTTATGAGGCACTCTGCCAAGGAGGAGACCTTCTGTATAAAACATAGGGGACCAGTCTCCCTAAGTGACATACCTGGTTTATGAATTCTGGTTGATACTGTGAGTCTGAAACTGTTGATTCATGAAATATCTCTAGGTTTGAGTATCTTCATTGTCTTACAACCCAGAAGGCACATCCTCTCCACAGCAGGGACAAAGGGGAGTACTTAACACTTAATGACCAGTCAATAGTTACGTTAAAGAATAATTGCACTCTGAAATAAACCAATTTACCTCTCTGAGGGCCCTGAGGGGAAGTGGATTGGAAAGCTACCAACAGAAGAAATATTCTCATAATGATACTTGGGGATGGGACACAGAAAGTTTGGGCATTAAGAAAGAAGGGCACACACAGCCAAAGTGAGAGTGGACAGGATGAGCGGAAAAGATTTCATGTTTTACTACATAGGCAGTGATCTGCAGACAAAGGACCTCGACAGCTACAACAGACTCTAACCCCAGCCCAAGGAATGCCCCGTAGTGTTAAGGAAACTGAGATGGGAGAAATATTTGTAGGTATCATGGGGGAACCCTTTTCTTGCCTTCTACCAACAAAAATTGCACTGACCCCATGCTTAAATCTTCACAGTGACTTTTCATTTTGTGTTCCATATACTAATATCATAGCAGTCTCTGTATAAAAGCCTGTTTATACTATTCAGCTTGCACTTGGCCCTCTCATAAGGATAACAGAAGCCTCCCTGCTCTGAGCCTCTATCTGGCTAGGCTCAGCTATTCCTGTTTCTTTCTCCTTCCCATGCTGCTCTTCCTTTCTGTGCTGCCTGTTATCAGCCTAGGGCTGATGAGATACTTGGCACCTCTGGACAGTCTGATTGGCTTATTACCACCATCAGCTTGCTCCAAGGGAACTAATTAATATTAGAGTGATCAGAGAACAGGCTCACCTGTTTGCCCCCTACACTCCGTCCCAGTAAGATACATTATTTTTATATTGTTGTGTACATATTATGCCAGTAAAGGCAATACTTTGTTCTAGACCTGTTCAAGGTCTGTATGCTTCATCTGATGCCTTGAAGTGTAAGCCATAAGGCTCACATTTTTGGCTGCAGGGTGTATTTAAGCTATAGAGATATCTTACAGAACACTTGCTGGACCTGTGGCCATGAAGAGGTCAGACAGTTGTTTTCCAGGAAATGTGCCAGAGAGAGGTCAAGGAAGAAAACAATGCTGCATACTTCTGACACCAACAATCCAAAGGTAAGATCCCTATCAGCAGTCTTTAATTGTGTTACTCTATTTGTGATAACACACAAGATGTTTTGTATTTTCAAAACTATTGTAGCTGAAACATTAATAACTGACTAGATGGTGTGTGAACTTGGGAGGACCACAAAGAGCCAGAAGCCTCCCCTGACTGTGGAGCAAGAGCCTCCTGTAACAGCATTATTGAGCACTCTGTACTCTGGCAAGCATAGAGACCACACACTTTTCCTTCCCTAAGGAGCAAGAGTCTGAAAGAGGCAGGGACTGAGAGAGAAGGTGAAGACTTGGCCCTGTCCTTTTCCACACTAGCTTCTGAGTCCCTTCTCCACAAGTGCACCATTGGTGCAGTACCAGGATGAGGGAACATGCATTCCTGTACATGGAGTTGATCACTGAACCTCACCCTCTTTTTAAAGAATAGGTTGAGCGGAGACTTGGCATCTGAGACATAGACTCTTTAGT
Source organism: Pelochelys cantorii (assembly GCA_032595735.1). Classification (NCBI taxonomy): domain Eukaryota; kingdom Metazoa; phylum Chordata; order Testudines; family Trionychidae; genus Pelochelys; species Pelochelys cantorii. The sequence goes on from CM064331.1 coordinate 36,512,778, forward strand.
GTTCTTCTTAGGTATCTGCACTGCAGGCTTTGGCTGAAAAGTTACAGTCTAGTTCTATATTTTTGTTATATAATATTAGTATTAATTTTGCTTGTAAATTAGACTGATATCCACTATATATGCATGGCATGAAATAATTGGTAGACCTGTGGAAAGTATAGCCAATTCCCTGTGCCTTGCAATCTGCTTAAAGTCAACATTTTAATAATTGTTCACATTTTTTCAAGTTATCTTCCCTATACTGCATAAGTAAGTGGCTTTTTATTTTATTTTATTTTATTTTATTTTATTTACGTTATGGGACATATCAGTTTGTACTATAGATGCTATATGGCCACATTCAAAGTACTATGTAGTGCTGTGATATTTTACAAGTGCAGAGTATTTAAATTAATTAACCAGGCAACAATGAATAAACACTTCATTCCTTCAGTAATTATTGTTTTGGACAGAGGGGGATTGATATGAATCTATGTGAATCTATGATGAAATACAAGTAACACAGAATCTGAGCCCAGCACCTGCAGTTTGTTTCAAAAATGTTAAAACAAATACGGGATCCGAGGGAAAAAATACTCCCATTTGAAACCCCAGTGGCTGTGAACTAACAATCAGAGTATAAACTCAGTATATTTTCTGAGGCAGCCTAACTTTTAGATTCATTTGTTTACAGAAACTTAAACAAATGAAAACACATTTCTAGCCTAAGTTTTCATAAGTGACTAGTGATTTTTAGGTGACAACTTGAGACAACCTTCAAAGACCTGAGTTTCAGAAAATGCTCATCATCAGCCATGTCTCAACTTGAGGCACTTAAAACTCAGTTTTGAAAATGTGGGCCTTATTATTACTTATTTGCCCATGGCAGCATTTATGATGGTAGGCATTTTCCAGACACTGAAGAAGGTATAGTCCCTGCCCCAAGGAGCCCACAATCCAAAGAACAAGTATGCGTCAAATAGAGAAAAACAGTGATTACTATGCAAGCAACAGAAAGAGCCATTGTGGGACAGATTTTATTGTCTGCTAAGGCAATTTTGTACTCAATGAGCACACAAAGGGGCTTTAAACCAGTGACTGGTGGCTGCTTGAGCATTCCCCCGAGTAGAGGAATGAAAGCAGAGGGAGCCATTGTCAGCTGCCCTTCCTCCTGCACCTGCTGGACATAAGCTTCCATCCTCTGGGACAGCACAGAAATGGCAAAGGGAAGGAAGTGGCAGGGCAGAGTGAAGTGTTTGAAAGTTAAGAAATGACAGTAAGCCAATTGCATGAGTCTGGTCTGCCCCTGTGCAATCCTAACTTGTAACTGTAGTGGGGCACTATTTGGAAACCATGGGAGGGGTGGATGGGCACAGCCCGCCCACTTCTCAAAGTCTCTGCCCCAGCCCTGAGGGAGGGATGACTAGACCCAGGGTCCAACTGATTTCTGCGGACAAATAATGACAAAAGGGATCAAGGTGTGGGGTCACAGGTTTAAAACAAGGGAACCGGATGGGGACACTGAGCAGAGAACCCCGGAAAGCGCCCACTGCTCCTCAAAGCCGTCAATGGAGCCAGTGGACGCTGCCCAGAGGAACTCTGCCTGGATATGTGACACAAGGGAGGACCGAAAATAGGCCCCACTGTCGCAGAGAACCCCCTCGTCTAGCATCCTCCTCCTGGTATTATATATGGTAGCTTTTGCCAGGGCCAGGAGGAGGTTGACAAGGAGGTCTCGTGACTTTGTGGGGCCACGGGTAGGGTGTGCATGTATAAAGAGGTGTGGGGAAAAGTGCAGCCAGAACCTCAATAAGAGGTTCTGGAGGAGCCGGAATAGGGGCTGCAACCTGGCACATTCCAAGTACACGTTTGCCAGGTTTTCCCTCAAGCCGCAAAAGGGGCAGGTGTCCGGGATGGGGGTGAACTGTGCCAAGTACATGCCTGTGCTCACGGATCCATGAAGGAGCAGCCAACTGATGTCCCCGATGGGCCGTGGTATTAAGGTGGAATATACGCTGGCCCATCGGGGTTCCCCACCCTCTATAGGTCTCAGGTGGTCCTGCCATTTGGTGTCGGGGTGGGACACGAAGGCGGGGAAATGCAGAGTGTGGAGCACGAGTGTGTAAAGGTGTTCTCTTGGCGCGGTTCAGAAGCAGATCGGCTGCAAATCCCGCAGCCGGCTGGGGGTCCAAGGATGGGGAGGCCAGGGGGGCCCGTGGTACAGGAGCCAGATAATGATAGACAGAAGTTTTGCAGGAAGGGAGGGCTGGAGTGTACCCTCTTGCAGGGACTGCTGCAGGAAATTGAGAGCAGGCTGCGGCAAAGCTGCCTTCACCTCCTGGAGTAGGCGCAGGGGGGGATCGGGGGTGGAGAGCCCCATGCGCTGAGCAAGTGCTAGGGGATCCACCCAGTCTTCCCTGTCGTAGTCCAGGACCTTGGTGGTTTCTACCAGGATCAACCTCCGGAGCACCGAGGGAGACTCTGCTACCTGCCCACACAAGGCTGGATTGTGGAGCAGGGGCTCCGCCACAACAGACCTGGTCACTGAGAACAGCTTCCAGGTCTGGAGGAGTTCCTGGTAGAATTCTGGTAGCTCTGAGAGGTCTTGCGGAAGACCCCTCGGGAGAAGAAAAAAGAGCTGCTGGTCGTATCGGAGCCCTCGGAGGCGGCGGAGGAAGGTGAACGCCAAAGTGCTCCAAGCCAGACTACCTGTACTAAAGAGGAGTCTCTGCAGGGCCTGGAGGTGGAAGGTCCGGACTTGGCTGTGCACTCAGACTAGGCCCTGGCCCCTCTCCTCCAGGGGAAAAGATAGAACTCCTGCAGAGACCCAGTGCAGTCCTGGCCAAAAGAACTCCAGAGCTGCCCTCTGGAGCTTGGCCAGGACCTCTGGGGCCGGCCTCAGGGTGTTGAGCTGGTGCCAGAGCATGGACAGGACCAGCTGATTTAACACCAGTGCTCTCCCGCAAAGGGAGAGACACTGGAGCAGTTCTGTCCATCTCCACAGCCACTCACCCACCCTGGCCTCCAAACCTTGCCTGTTCTCTGGTGGAGAAGGATGCATGGCAGATAAATAAACGCTGAGATAGAGCAGCGGACCCACGCTCCACCTGATGGCCTGAAGCGCGAGTGGGAGGAAGCCTGCCTGCCACCCGTCCCTGACCACCAGGCCAGAGCTCTTGACCCACTTAACCCGGGCGGAGGAGGCTGCCAAGTAGACGGCTTGGCAGGCCTCCATCCACACCAGGTCACCCGGGTCCTGGACCACAAGGAGCACGTCATTGGCGTATGCCGACTTAACCAGCTGCAGCCCCGGCTCTCGGAGCACCAACCCCGTCAACCTCCTATGGAGGAGACAGAGGAAGGGCTTGATCGCCAGAGTGTACAGCTGGCCCGACAGCGGACACCACTGATGTACCCCCCGCCTGAAGCTGACCGGTTTGGTCAGGGTCCAGTTAAGCCTGACCAAACACTCCGTGAGGGCGTACAGCACCCAGAGAAAACTCACAAAATGGGGGCCAAAGCCGAAGGCCCGCAGGGTGCCCAGGAGATACCCGTGGTCCATCCTGTCGAACGCCTTCTCCTGGTCCAGGGACAGGAGGGTGAACAAAAGACCATCCCTACACCCAAGCTCCAAGAGATCCCGGACCAAGTACAGATTGTCAAAAATGCTATGACCTGGGATGGTGTAGGTCTGGTCGGGGTGGATCATGTCCGCCAGCACAGACCACAGTCGCAGTGAGATGGCTTTTGCTATGACCTTGTAGTCTGTGCTGAGGAGCGAGACGGACCCCAATTCTGAAGGTCGCGGAGGTCCCCCTTCTTCGGCAATATTGTGAGCACAGCTTGCCTGCATGACAGAGGGAGGACCCCGCTCTCCAAGGACTTGGCTCAGAAGGGTCGCTGCCCAGACTGAGGCCCCCTGGCAGAGGGTCATCTTCCCCCTAGGTGAGTGGGGTCAGACCCAGGGCCTCGATCTGCTCAAAGATGGAGCTAAGCTCCATCCCTGTGGCCCCAGAGTCCTCTTCGCCAGCTGCCAAGGCAACAGTTACCTTGGCAGTAACAGCGGGAGGCTCAGCTGGTACCGGGGCTGGTGGAGCTCCACCTGAGGCCTCCTCGGGGATTGGCTCCTCAGGGGGGACAGCATCATCCCCCCTCGCTGCCACGGTTTCCTCAGCTGGCACCTCTTGCTGATGCTCGCAGGGGGCGTTCTTGAGAGCGCTGGCCCCCCTCGGGATTTTTCGGAGCGGGGCTGTCCCACCCTCCTTGTCGGAGGGGGGAGATTGAGCCCATGGTCTGCGGGCTCTGCACTTCCCCCGAATGAGTGTCCAGCCCTCCAAGGTGGAGGTGGAGGGTTGGTCAGCAGGGGCAGGACTGGGGGGCACAGTTGTTGTTTGGGGGGGCATTGAGGCAAGAGAGGGAGAGAGCAGGGTTGGAAAACCTCCCCCTGGGGTGAGCCCTCTCCCTCACCCAGCAGCGACCGCACCATCCTCTCCTCCCTGGGCCCCACACAGACAGTTTGAAGAGAGGAGGGGCCCGCCTGCTCACCTGGGCATGCCGGAGGGAGCACCTCCGGCCCCCGAGCAGAGCCGTTGGTTGGAGGAGGGTCAGCCACAGAGGCTGGACTACCAGGGGGGCCACTGATGTTGGGGCCCGCACCCTCCTGGGCCCCGGGTGGGGCCCAGACGCCTCATCCGTCCGGGCCAGAGGGCAGTCCCTCCGGATGTGCCCCATTGCCCAGCAGAGGAAGCACTGGGCCTCCCCTGACGAGTGGTGGACCCAGTAAAGGGCCCCCTGATAGGGCACCATGAAGTACCCCTCGAGCGCCACCCCGCCACACGCCGCCGGTGGCAGTTGCAGTTGCACCTGCCAGCGGAATGATAAGATGTGGCGGAGGGCAGAGTCCTTACGGCCCAACAGGAGAGGGCTGATGGTGGAGATGGGCCTCCCCAGGGTGGAGAGGGCAGGTAACAGGGCAGCTTTGGGGAGGAAGGGCGGGACGAAGGTAAGGAACACCCGTGCGCCCAGGTCCTCCAATGGCTCGAGGGGCACATGTACACCCCCCACCACCAGGCCCCTCTCCACTGCCTCCTGGGCGGCGACTTCTGAGGCAAGGAAGAACACCACCTTGCCATACATTTTGGAGGCCGCCACCACGGCTGAGGCCCCCCAACACCCTCGCCAATGCCCGCACGTAAGTTTTGACGTGGGGCGAGGTGGCGACCAGAAGGCAGCGGACGCTGTGCCTCCTGGACAGGGTGGGGAAGGGGCCCTGGCCACCGGAGATGGAGCTGGAGGCAGTGGTTAGGGCAGATGACGCGGCGGCATGTGGGGGAGCAGCAGTGGCCACTTGGGCATATGCTCTGGGGGCCTCGGGTGGATCGCCCCCAGAGCCGGTGAGGGGAATAACAGGGAGGGAGGGGGTGTGGCAGTTGACGGAGCCGCAGCTGGTGGGGAGGTCTCAGCCACGGAAGGTTTGGCCTTTTTGGCCAGGCCCTTGCCCTTCTTCCTCCCCTGGCCCTTTTTGCCGGCCGAGGTGGAGGGCCCACCCATAGCGAGGGGGGCATTGGTTGTGGCAGGTACGGAGCCCGGGTCGGGGGTCGGGAGGTCAGCCGCAGTGGTCTGCGGGGTCAGTGGCAATGGAGGGACCGTAGGGTCAACAGGGGTGGGAGTTTCCTCCATCATGGGGGGAGGATTGAAGGAGGCACAGATGACAGGGAGGGGGCAAAGCTGAACCACTCCTCCCCACCAAGCAGCAGGCAGGGGAGGAGGGCATCAATGAGGGGGAAAGGGGTGGAGAGGGGGAGGTACTGGATTCAGGGAGAGGCAACCGTGGAAGGGGAGGGGGTTAGCAGCCACTCCTCCCTGCTGAAGTTGTGGAAGAGGAGGAGGGCACTATTGCAGTGGGGAGGTGGGAAGGGGGTGCAAGGGAAAGGGGTATGCGATTGGGGAGGAAGGGGGATGGGAAAAAGCAACTACTCCCTCCCACTGAGCTGTTGGCAGGGAGGGAGGGTGCTAACAGAGGAAGGGTACTGGTAGGGAAACTGAGGAAGGGGAGCCAGCAGCCACTCCTTCCTGTAGGGCTGTGGCAGAGGAGGAGGGCGCTGGCGGGGAGGGTAGGGACGCAAGGAGAGCGGACGCGAGGGAAAGGGGGTTCACGATTGGGGAGGAAGGGGGATGGGAAAAAGCAACCACTCCCTCCCGCTGGCTGATTGCAGGGAGGGAGGGCACTAGCACAAGCGGGAAGCAAATGGGGGACCGAGGGGCCAGCAACCACTCCTCCCTGCAAGGCTGGAAGCAGAGGAGGAGGGTGCTAGCAGGGTGGAGCAAGGGACGTAGTAGCAGGTGCAGGGTGGGAGCCGGCTCCTCCAGCTGCACTGGGGTACAGAGGGGAACTATGGGGTCATTGAGGGAAGTGCAGTGTACAAGGGGACTAACTAAAAGGGGAGGGATGGGGCACAAGCACTCAGGGGAGGACGGGCAAAGCAGGCAGGCAGTGGGGAAGGAAAGCTTTCCCCTCTTATGTTACTGGCTGCCCATGGTTCCGCTACTTTGATGATTGCCTCTGAAGACCGGATTCAGCAAAATACCCGTTTAGTTCCCTGCTACAGTAAATGGTTGGAAGTGAATGGGGCTTTATGCAAATGTCAGAAGGAAATTTTTGCTGAATTATTATCTGAAAGAGTAGAACAGATGAAATGTTCTGGTACATTAAATGCTCTTTTATACAAAGGTAGTCTTGTGGAAAACCTTTGTTCACTGCTCCCTTTGCAAAGAAATATACATTTGTTCAGAGAGGGTCAAATCCTGGCTAGTATTTTCATGTGAAGAGAGCAGTGAGTGTGTAGAGCAGCTCCAGAAGATACTCAAGGATATGGAGTGTGCTTGCGGAGGCTAAAGGTCAGTCATCATGTTGGAAGACAGGGCTCTGAATTGTAGAGAACTGCAGGCTGCAGTCAGAAATGTAATATTTAAATAGAAATAATTTATTAGTTAAATGGGAACTCTCCATAACTTAATAACAAGAACATCACACGCTACCCAGAATAGAAGGATTTGAGAGCAACCAGGAAGTATTTTTGAATGCCTGAACTACATCTTACATAGCCCTCAAAAATGTCTGATAACCACCAATTTACAATTTAGATTTGTGGTTCATGTGGAGGAGCCACGGAAGTTTCAAACAGAGGTTCTTGTTGTGTATGAGCATAGTGGACACAATACAATGAATGATGCCAAGAAAGGCCTCACTAATGCTGGCTGGTGCAGAGGTATAAGATATGTTCAGTATTTTCTAGGTCTGACCTGTAAGCTTGTGAGCCTCATTCTGAGTATCATTGCTCTATATCATTATCACAGACCAATCAGATTTGCAGCCCTGCAATAATTTGGTATTTCCTGCATGACCAAGAAAAAGTCAAAGTGCTCGTAAAGATGGAGAACTATTGCAAAGAAAAGATAATGACTGGAGACCTGTAGCATATACATCCAGAGTCTTCACTAACATAGACATTTTAAATACACTGTTCTTTAAGAGAAAAATATGTGGAACAGCTGCTATTACTATGTTAGGATGTGGAGAGTGGCTCTTCAATATCACACCCAGGTACTCAGCTGGTGCAGAGCCACGGACTTTGTCCTTGTAACAGGGGAAAGACTTTCCTGTTGTATACACATCTTTGCTGTATTTTACACATCTGCCTCTGTATAGGAGTGTGAGAGGGTTCTTCATTTCAGGAAATAGATAGGGCATCTGCTGAAAAAGGGTTATATTGGCCTAAGACACTGTCAGCCGATGGTCAGGGCAGTGCGTGCGTGTGTGTTATATACCCGAGTCTTCAACTGCTGGGACACAAGATCCTGTCGCAGCGGGCGGCCTTAGGGGAGGCCGACGGGCGCCCTGAGAAGTTTTACGTCCGTGTCTTTGACCACTAGGATCAGGGTCCCTTCGCGGCGGGCAGCCAATAGGCTGACAGACGCCCCAGAGTTTACAGGGAGAGCTTATTACACCTCAGACTTTGACTGCTAGGACACATGATTCCTTCGCAGTGGGCAGCCTAGGGAAGGCTGAGAGGTGCCCCTACGGATCTGTCCCCTGGAAGCGACACAATCCAAACGCCCAGGTCTGCCTGTATCTGTCCCTTATGACCGGCTGGAGTTCTTTTAAATTGTGCTTGCTTCTGTTACAGCAACTGAAGGAGTCAGGTTAAAGCTTAAACAGTTACAGGTTTATTAAAGAAGCTTAGAAATCATATGGTTACAATGGCTATTGCTCTATTTCTTAACTGCTAGCAAATATAGATCTTAAAATGGTTACAAAGAAAATAAAGATAGAAAATAGAAATAATGGTACTAAGTGACAGCTTAATCTTTAAAGAGCTCTAAGTCTATGCGTACACTTAAGACAAAGGACACATCCAGGTACAATTTTTACCCCCTTCTGTGCCTCTTGACTCCAGCGTATCAGGCCAGGGCCGGTCCCTCAATTCCTAGGAAAGACGAATATGAGGTGGGTGTCCCCGTGGAACCTCGGGAGGCCAATCACCTAACCCGACCAGCAGATAGATGGTAGATTGACGCTCAAAGTGAGTGTGCTGCTGGACCCATCTTTATACCCGTGGGGTCACGTATTCTCTTCCTTATCTATGGTGCCAAATGGTGCTGGTTCGTCTTTGTGACACCAGTTCTTACAAGGGAGTTGTGAACTTAATTTACACTTGTAAGAGAGAGAACTGAATTGTGAGTACTGGACATTCTTTACTGGGCGGGAGATTCCTCCCCCCGGACGAGTGTGTGTTCGTATCAATATGGGTTTCAGTCAAGGGCACTCCTTTGCAGCCTCTAGGTCAGCAATTGGCGTATCTCTGTTTACAGCCATCCAGGGTCACAGCAGCCAGCATATCCAGGCCTCCTGTCTATGCTTCAAAGACTATGCTGATTTTACTGCTCTGTGTGCCCTGTGTGCTCCAGGCATCTCAGAGAGGGGCAAGCAAGATGTTACGGGGGGAGGTTCCTGTCTGGCTACAGACACCTGAGTTGCTGCAAATACCTTAGCCTCTCTGGGAAATGGTTTCTAATTTTGCCAGCTTTGTGGGATTAGGGATCATTTGAAGAATTGCCACTCCTCTTGCACAGGGAAATAGGAACAGCTCTGTGGTGTTGATAGCAGCTGCAGCAGCAGCATGGGACTCAGGCTCCTAGAAATGAACCAGCTGAGAGATCAATATTAATTTCACTTTTAAATTGGACATAATTGGCCTACTGTAAGAATGAACACTGAAAAAAGGAATGCATGACATTTCATGATATCTAAGGTCTGAAGGTTCATGATTTGGCATGGCAAGGGAAGCTCTTTAATAAGACCATAAGAAAAGTTTTCAGAACTATAAAAGAGTGCTCTAAGTAGAGTTTCCGCACTAATTAGCGAAGAGAAATGTTCAGTCCCAGAGATCCACCTGCAGCTTCTCCACCATCACCATTAACTTACGCCCACTAGACACAATCCAGTCACAAAACCCATTATCTCTCATCAGAACCACTTACTACCACTTGGGCCCCAATTCAGCAAAGCCCTTTAAGTATGTGCTCAAATCCTATTGATTTCAATGAGACTTGAGTACATGCTTAAAGTTGTGCATAAGTGCTTTGCTAAGTACCAGCCGTAAGGTCTGCCCGTATTGTGGGAAGAGGGAGTTGTACAGCTGCTTGCATTTAAGGGGCAAGCCTTTCAGTTGCAGCTTATGCTTGTAGATAGCATCCTGATGAACAGTGAAGCTACTCTGCCCCTGATACTGAGTCTGGCCAACCGGGGCAGAGTCCTCAACGAAGAAAGAAATGAATTAATAATTCCAGAAACTGATTAAATCATACAAATACCAATTTAACTCTTCTTTCTGTTACTAAAAGTCCAGATTATTTGCCTGATAAATTTATATGATACTAATAGCCCAACACTCAGTGCTTTATGTTTTCAGAGTTGGTTTGAATTTAGTTCTGGAGGCAAAAGTTTAGCCTGATGAACAATGCAAATGAATTACTCTTGGGCCTTGGCACTGGAGTGCACTATAATTGTAGCATAATGAGATAATGAAGAGACTGTCAGGTTTTGTTTAACACATATAATGTAGAGAGGCTTGGGGATACAAATACTTGAAAACAGAGAATAGCAATTATTTTCTCTACTTACCCCCTTCCCATTATCAGGCCAATTTCAGAGTTACAAGTAGTATTTGCGGTAGTGATGTGAGCCTATGGATAAGGAACAAAACATACCACATGTAGGATATCCATGCTGAATGTGTTAAACACAATGCTTTACACAGCACAAAGAAGTTAGCTATGCAATGCTAGCAGATTGTCAGTATCATAAATAATGCCTCTGCAATTAATTCTAAGATTTGTAGCTTAGGAAGTAAATGATATTGCTGGAAATATTCCACAACTGATATCTGATGTTATTCCACATCTGATGTTTATCAGTTATATGACAATACCATTCTAACATCATCACAATTTAATTGTTGTTTTATTCGTGCTCTCTTCAGTATGCTCTAAAGCACGCCTGGGAGGGTCTAGTAAATTGCATGTAAGATCAGTACATTTTGCAGGTGTCCAGCATAATGAACACTTTAAATGGTTATGCTCTAAGGTTAATTTTTCTGTAAAGCTGCCCAGGCCTCTCCAGTGTATTCATTAGTAGAATAAAACAGAGACCTAATCCAGATAGATGCTAAAGGATTATCATTATTGCTATAAGGAAGACTTTGATAAAATTCTAATTGGTATTGCTGCATAGGGACTGAACAAATGAAGCAGATTATGATAAATACTAAGTTTCATTCCTACTCAGCTGCACTCAAATACTGGGGTAAAATAAACAGATAGCCACTGCAATTTATTGCAGAATTTCTTTGAAAAGAATTATACTGAACCAGAAATAATTATGTCAAACATCACACAATAAAATTAGAGCTAAAATACCACTGCATCCCTCATGTTGCTTTTAACAGCATATTCACTGCAAACAGCCTTTTTTTCTCATTAATCTGGGACTGACAAATTTATAACTTATTAATTATATAGACTCATTCGTAATAAAATCAAACAGTTCATTTACTTTTCTATTCACATTATAGAAAAAGAACACATTTTCTGGTCGGTCTCAAACATAAGAAGAAGTTTGTCATAATAATCAAATAAAACACTTTTAACTGTTTTGATTAAAATCTAACAGGTAAGATTCTTATCTCACTACAGCACATCTTGTAGGTAAGCTGTCTCTGCTTAATAGAATCTCATTATATATTTAAAAAAAAAATTTCTCTCAGCGACAACATTTTAATAGCCTGAATTTTTATTTGGAAAAAAAATACTACTATCCAGCTTCTGCCTCCTTTGCTTTTTAATGGGGCTATTCAATATGAGCAATGATAGCAGAATCTAGCCCTTTAATTTTATGATTACAAGATAGTTACTGCAAAATATTTTATTCTTCGGAACTGTTTCTAGATGTAGCATAAAATACTCTATTTACTCTATTTGCCATATTTCTTTGTATGCAATATTCAGACTAATGGACTGATGCAGATTATTGCCTAAGCCTGAAGATATGTGCAGCATAGCATGCATGTATATAATATACAGCTGTAGTCTGCTTCACTACCCTCACCCTATTTTAAAGCATACTGAGCCGAGTAAATTTCATTAGCAACGATGGGCCTGCACCTAAAAAGTTCAGATCTGGATCCAAACTCCCCTAAAATTGAGGAGTTATCAGACTGAGAGTTTTGGTTTAGAACCTTATAAAGACAGGGTCAGCCCTTTAGTTCTGATCAGATTCTAAATCTAAACCAGATTTAAGTGTCCCCCAAATCTGAGACTGTCTGCTCTGGGGTTTTAGTTAGGCCCTATCTCTTCCAACCAGAATATTTCCATTAAAGCATCTTGGGTTTTGAGAACTACATTCATGTAATGAATATATGGAGTATGATGTAAATTGATGTAAATCAATGTAAATATTGAGCCCACATGTAGGGGAAGAGGGGGGAAAGGAGCATATGTGTGTGTATATATATATATATATATATATATATATATATATATATATATATAAGGAATTTAAGTCCATTTGTTTAATACTGACAATCCATTTTCAGAGCAAAAACACAGACAAGATATTAGTCAAAGGTACATTCAAGAATATTCATAGATAGTCTGCAAGAAGGTAAAGTATCAAAATTCTTTCAGTATGTTGTAATTATTCCCTTTACCCTGTTCAAGATTATAGCTGAGCAGTAGCTGAAAAAGTGATGCCAAATTTCAAAGAGTCAAAGAAAGGTTCATTGGATTAAAGTATTGAATGCTTGTGAAGCTAGTTTCTCACCATAAACAGGTTCTTGGATGTAATTCTTTCTAAAGAATTTGTTCTGTGTCTTGTTCTATGGTTTTATGGTAGATAGCCATGTGTCCCTTTAAAAGGTATTGAAAAAATCATAAAAAAGATACGTCTGACCTATTCCAGAGACATTCATTATAAAACTTTCCAATGGTGTCATAAGGTTTTATCACCTATAGCGTATGTCAGCAGTCAACTGAACTACAATACTCCCATCATCAGGACTTTTAATATATTTGTGTAACAACCTGTCCCAGTGTAAGCTTTTTAGATGAAGAGCTGGGATTAAGATATATCACTTTTCTGCCTGTGATTCACCAGGTTACTTGTTAAGCGTGGGCTTATCGTACTATAAGGGCTTTTTCCCCATAAGAGTTATTGATTTGGAAAATGTTGGGGAGGGGGGAGAAAAACACAGAAAGGGACAGAGGGGGAGAGAATCTTCATAAAGTTCTTTCCATGGCATTCCTCCTGAGTCTTCTTTTGCAATGAGCCACAAGCTCTGCAAATTTCCTGGAATTTATCCTGATGGTTTTGAGATCCAGCAGAGTTATGGCGCTGTCCAAGCAAAGGTCTCATGTAGAGCTGTCCAAAATTACAGTAAAGCAAAATATTTCTCTAAACCCACAATAGTGATTCAATTAAACCTTTGGTAAAATGCAGAGGGGGTGGTCCCTGATTCCTTCCTCTAGCTCTGGGGACACAGAGGCACAGCAAGGAGATGCCCCTCAAGTCCACAGAACCTGACAAATTTCACAGAAAAGGATTTCCCTTTTTCAGCTAGCTCTAGTCTAATATATCTGTGCTGGTTCTGGGATTCAGACCATCCTATCTTGCTCTCTGACAACCCTTTTCCAGTGGAGCCATGTTTCTGGGGATTACCCTTCCCCCCATTGCAGAAGGACTTTCTCCCACTCCCATCATGCCTCCCTTAAAAAATGCAACCCTAGAATGTAATATCTATCTAATTTCTGTAGAGTTGATGATCATGGTATCATGCCCCCCCGCCACACATTCTGAGCTCATCTGTTCCCTGATGTGGATTCCAAAGAGTTTCCAGAAAGGTGATGCCTTTCCCTTTCAGTTGAAGAACAGGGAGACATTTTTCTGTGCATGGACCTGTATGGCACCATCTGGCCATATTAGATTACCTATGGGTTATATAATCTGTTCCTAGTTGTTCTATTGCACTACTTACAGTATAAATACCATATGCTGTAAGTCATGTACTTCAGATACATTCAAATCTAAAATACTTCAATTCAGCAATGGTTTTTCCTCAGAGTTTTAAATGTCACAATTGCTAGTTGGAGATACCTAAGTAATATCAAAATTCATTAAAACTATAACGCAGAGAAAATTAGATTCTTGAAATATTAATAACCTTCATATTCATACTCTTGCATGACATTAGCAGATGCAACAGACTGTTTAGATTACTTAAAATGTATGTCTGTTAGGTCTCTAATGGGGAGATGGGGAGACAGCATTTTCCTGCATCCTTGATTAAAAAGGAATTTGTTCAGCTTATGTAGAAGCCTTTCAAATAATTTCTGGAGGATTTTTAGCTGACTAATTGAAATAGGTCTAAAAGTATCTACAAAAAAATTGAAGTACTAAAACTTCTTTACTGAAATGCAGATAAGTGAGGAAGACCAAATTAAATTATAGTTTGATTTAATCATTTATTTGAATGAGTTCAATCACATTTTTGGCATTTGAAATTAATTCTTTTTGAGCAATTGTGAAGATATCTTTATTGGAACAAATAATTTAATTGAGAAAATGACTTGACTTAGTGGAACTAAAAGCAATGAAATATGTGTCTCAGACTAACTGCTCCTTGTTGAGATTACTGTACAAAATAGGGAATGGGAAAGAAGGATAATCTTGTGATTAAAGCACAAGATTTGGGGTTATGGAGACTTGCTAGTCTCTGCCTTTCTTGCTCTATCATAAGTATATTGCGGGTCCTTGGGTGAGGCACATTAAAGGCCTGACATACAGAGGTGTTGAATATTCACTTTCTGATAGAGTTTCTGATCAAACTCTTTCTGATATTAAAGGGAGATTCCCATGCTCAGCATCTCTGAAAATCAGGCTCAGATTACAATTACCATACCTCAGATTCCTGTTTAACCGCAATATTTTAAAAGTGCTTCTGGTTTCTCTTTTACTGACACATACACAATGCTCCCACTCCACGCACATTAGCTAGAAAACCTGTATGCCCTGCTTATCCAAAGATAAGATTCCAATCCAATATCTTTCTTCCTATCTCTCTCATGAATCCACACACAAACACAATTCATCTTCATGTTTTCTCTATCCCCACCACACATACATCCAGTTCCTCACTCCTTCCAGTCTGCCTAATCGACTGCCTATCCTTCATGAAAAACTCCTATTTTGTCAGCATAGCACACCCCCAAACGTTCATCATTAATTTTTTGCCCCTGACCCTAAGAGTCAATGATAGACATGCCCTCAATGAATTTATCTTTTTTTTTTATAGAATCCATTGGACTTTGGCCTTCACAATATGCCCTGGTAATGAATTCCCCAGGTTGACTGTATAGTGCGTGAAGAAGTGCTTCCTTATGTTGTTTGAAACCAGCCTGTTAATTTCATTGGATGACCCTGATTCTTCTGTTTTGTAAAGAGGTAAATAATACTCTCTCATTCACTTTTTACATAGCATTCATGATATTATACACTTCCATTATAAACTCCCATATTTCATAGAATCATAGGGCTGGAAGAGACAGCCCTCTGCCCATTTGCTTTTTTGCTAAACTGAACATTACCAGTCTTTTTAATCTCTCCTCATATGAAAGTTATTCCATCCTCCTAATGAGCTGTGTTTTCCTTCTCTGTACTTTTCCCAATTCTAATATTTTTTTCTCAGATGGGGTAACCAGAACTGCACACAGCATTCAAGGTATAGGTGTACCATGGGTTCACAGAGTGGAATTGCAATATTTTAATTCTTACAACTCCCTTTCCTTATGGCTCCTAGCATTCTGTTAGCTTTTAGAGTGCTGCTGCATATTGAGAATTCCATCAACTTGGCTCCCCACTCACCAGTGAGTGTTCAATAGTCAAATATCTTCTTACCACATCAGATTTCCTGCTCATATCTGCTAAACCCTATTCATAGTTCCTTCCAATGTAGGAAGCATTTTCCCAAAGCCTGGAAGTGCACGCATGACTCCAGGTTCTTGGAAAGTGCAACCTGCTCCTGTCCTCAGGCTCTACCATCTAACCCAGCTATTGTGATTTTAGTGAGTAGGAGAAGCTTCACTGAAGTTCACCCAGCTCTACAACTCTGCAGTTTTTCACAGTTTCAGTCAAGAACACACTCTGCATTGCACCCTGTCATCTTCTGCGGAAAAGTCCTCACTTTCAGTCAGCTCTCCCTACAAAGTTCCCTCATCAGCATTGAATCTTCAGAGTATGAAGCCAATATAATTAATCCTTGAGCAGAATCTTTGCTACAAAGGACTCATCCTTGTTCCATTTCCATCAGCCAATCAATTCTGAGTTTGTACATAGTTAATTCCCAAAGTGTCACTGGAGGCATTTTGAATAGAAAGCTTATGCAATTGAGGCTCTCTCTGTAGTTGTATTTACCTGTGTTCACCAATGGATGAGAGCAGAGAGCTCTGAGTCTCTAACTGTTGATTGTTTCAGGCAACAGGTCTTACAGTAATTAATAATATTAATTTATTCTCATTAATACTCAAATAATGGGAATGACCACATCTTCCCTCCACCCCAGGTACATGAGATCAGGACGTCAGAGCTTATTCCTTCAGGCAAAACTGCCACCACCACTATTCATGCTTTTTTTTCCACTTCTACATTGGAGGTGACTATAAATGAGCAAACCTTCATATCCATTTAGAAGCTGCAGCCACCGTACAGTGTGGCACTCCTATTGATATACAGTCTATACTAAGCACATTAGATCTCCCATGTGAATGTCCTAACCGCTGGCCAATAACATCATTCTCACTCCCTCTTTGAGCAATGACTATTTCCATATTTCATACAAGTGGAACAGCTTCAGCTGGAGTGACTGTGAGAGACTCCCCTCCAGCATCCCACCAGTGCTTATGGTTCTGAGCTGGGTTCAACCCTCTGCTCTGAATCAGGTAGCTCCTGTATCTCCCATATTGCATGAGTATTTTAAGCACAGGGCTATTCATTATAATGATGAGGCATAGGTATTATCATTTTTGTGCATGTTTAGGCATGCTCAGATTCTGCTCTAAAGGTGAGATAGGTAGGGAATCCCACAGAGTGCTCTTTGGAAGTTAGGCTTTCCTTATGCCCAAAGGCAGACATTGCATGTAGAGGAAACTTAGTAACTTTAGGTACCTATGGATTTAGGCATGAGCTGAGATTGGGGGGTTGGTGAATGTCAGTGGTGCCAAAATGTTGGATTTAGGTATCTACAATAGCTGTTAGATGCCTATGTCCCCCTTGTGAATCTAGCCCTAAATAGCCAATAGTCTATTAGCCTTTGGGTAAAGGTGTGACATCTAAAATACGAAGTGACCTGGAACCTTCCAATGCAAGCAAATACCTTTCTCCCAGTATCAAGCTGAGACATTGGAAATCAGTAGGAGCGCTCAATCGGAGGTGGATCTGCTTCAATGGAGAATAAAAGGTACTGCACAACAGTCTTCATGAGTCTTCTCCTTTGAGATACACTCCCACACACCCAGTCTGAATAGCCCAGATTTGCTGACCATCCAGGTACATTTCTCATCTGCCCAGCTTCTGTTGTTTGAAAATATTGGCTTTCAGAACTGAATAAATGAATATACTCCAGGCAAATATTGTTTATGAATAAAAAACCTGGCAAAGATAGCACAATCCCACCAACCAGTAATACATTGAAAAATACCTTTGATTAATTTGTGGCTTGGACTACAAAGACCCACAGGGGATGGAGGGAAAGGAAGAACACTCCTAATCTCTGTGGCTCTGCACACAAGCTTTGGGTCATTGAACACTGCATGCCTGCATACACTGTTTAAGAGCAGGTGGGCAGGGAAAGCTGGGGAATAGGTGAAGATGGGAGTCTGCACTCGTACCATGCCAATCAGCACAGTTGAGATACTGCAGGGGGTGTCTACATTTTCTTCGGCATATATCAGCAACAGATTGCTACTCAGTGGAGAGGACTAGTAGAAACAGAGGGCAATGGTGTCTCTGAGAGTTGTTTCTGATGTGGCAGCCTGCCTTCTAGGGCTACTCCTGGTGTGGTAGCTGTAGCTTTCCCTGCACTTTATGTTCATGTCTATACCTAAAGGCATAATCTTGTCCTTTTTTCCTGCCATTTTTCTGCTTCCTTTGCACATTCACTGCCTAACCTTCACTGGCTGAGTATCCCTTTGTATGGTGAAAAAAAAAAATCCATGTGACAGAATGGCAGCTGTCTTATTCAAATAGAATAGCTCTGTAATGCCATGTGCTATGCAGAATCTACAGTAGGTCACGCTGTTAAGTCCTGACACAATAGAGTCCTGGAGCACAACAACTCAGGAAATTAATAAATGTTTAATATCAAACCCATTTATAAAACCTGTTGGCATTGTTACATTCATTTGTATGAGGTTTATCAGTGCAATACAGATTCTTTTAAAATTGTTTATTACTAAATGGCTAATGTGCTCAGATGTTAATTACTGTTTCTGCTGGAGCTTTTTAACCACAAAAATGCTCATTAACGACTGACAGAATTTGAGTCGTAATTCTTGCTTATTTTATCAAGGTGACTGCAGTGAACCAAGACATGATTCATCAGTGAAATAGGCTAGGAACTGAAATCAGACTGAAATTCTTAAATGTAACAGCTGCCTTCAAAAGAGTACTAACTTCAAATGAGATCCAGACATCTAACGTGAATAGAAGGGACACCGAAAAAGGTGAGGTCAAAGCCTGCTTAATGTCAACCATAAAGGCTATTGTTCAAACATGGCATTCACATGTTAATCCCAAGTACACCCCCATTCTCTTCTATGCACACATTTTGAAATATTATGTAGGGACAGATTTATTCAGTCAATTTATAAGGAATGAGAATTGCTGGGGCACCTAGAAAATTGAATGTAGAGTTTGGCTTAGGACTTCAGGATTTTGCAATGACTTCTATCTCAATAAATAGCTCCTATCTAAGCTTCAGTTTTTGTGACATTTGATATGTGTAGCGAACATACCATGTAATTTGCAGCCTCTTTACGCCATTGTGTAATGTGCCATGAAAAATCTATGTAGAATGAATGATTTAGTGTGTGTTCCAACATGATAAAACACAACAAATCACTCATGTCTTTTCTCACTGAAACAAAATAACTATTCCTGTTGCCTAATTTTCTCTAAGTCCTTCAAGTTTTTGGTTCAAGGAAGATATTTTTGTTTGTATGATATAACTATCTGCTTGTAAGTATGAGCAATCTAAATGAAAGGAGAACAGAGAGAAAATCTTGGTAGATTTTTCTACTTTCTCTGAAGGAACAAAATTAACTATTTATAAAAATTATCAGTTTAATATGGACAAGCTAACCTGCATACTAAATTACTAAAATTCTGTAAAAGGTTAGAAAATCAACCTATAATCATCCAAATTTCTCAGCAGTTTTAAATCAGTGCCATTTTAGTAACCAGCTAGAGAAAGATTTCTTACATTCCTCCCTAAGCGGGGAATCTCTCCCCTAAATCCAATTGTTAGAAGGGTAAAGAGTATCCATATTCGGTCCCAAATCAAAGACAATTTTGTTGACTAATATCTCCCAACTCACCACACCTAAAAATGAGTGCTTTGTGCTAAACTGAGGTCAGGGTGGGCTCCAACCCTGCCTGCAATCGGATAAGGTGTGTATTTCCAGTGTGGTCGCTTACAAGTATCTGATCTTAACACTGTGTTATTATTAAATATGGAAATGCTGTGTTAGTTTTAGAGATTTCTAGAATATGATCTAAGACTTTCATCATCATCCAAAGTATGGGCAGTTTAATGGTATTAATGGAGAGAAAGAGGAGAAAGGAGAAAAAAAGAAAACTAAGCTCTTACATATTGCTTTTCATTAGTAGATCTCAAAGCACTTTACAAACAGACAAATTCCAGAGACATCAACTGGCTTCTGGGACCTGTGACTCACCCCTCCCCCAATGAATAGGTATCCCAATATCACCAGAATATCAGCAAGCAAATATTGGACTGCTATGGGCTCTGTGCATGGCCAAAAGACAAGGTGAAGAGAGATCTTCACCCCAGTCCACAAGGTGCTTAATGAAGTTACTCTGTGACAACTCTGCTTGAGAAAACTGCTGCAGTCATATTCAATACCAAAACCACAACAGTTGCTTCAATTAGCTCCTCTGCAAATGCTGACAAGATGAGTGAAGGAAGCAGAAGGGCAAATATCATTGGGGGATGATCAGGTTCAAGGGCTATCTGCCAAGGTGCAGAGAGACCTAATAGACTTATCTTCTCTTAAATCTAGAGTGTCAGACTGCAAAGGGAGATGTTGATGCAATTATCTGAGAATTATAGGAGGACCTGAAGGAACAGAGAGAGGCCAGCCCCCAAAATTTGTTCCCTAGCTCCTTTCAGAAGTGCTCAGTCTGCTGGATGATTTTAAATATGATTTAGGAAAAAGCACATAGGTTCCTGGCTCCTAAGCTGGTCTCACAAGCCAAAATGCATTGATTATCAATTTTCTCAGATTTACTATAAATAGTGTAGTTAGTTTATGGAAAGAACAAAACACCCCAAAATATTTTGTTAGGCCACAAAATAAGATAATTATTTTGCAAAATTTTTCTAAATATGTGGGGGTGATCAGAGATCAGCCTTTGGAAAAACTAGGGAACTCACCATGCAGGAAGGGCATGCATATTTTGTGACTTTTTAAGTGGATTTTGATGCCAAGGTTGATGAGGAAATGCATCTGTTTCAAAAGCTACTAGAAACAGAAAGTATTTTAAACAGCCTATGGTGAATTGAGTATCTGTTCTGTTTTATACTAAATTTACTTGCCAATTGTTATGCGTGCCCTACTTGCTCATATTCAATTATCCAGTGACTGTGTCTAACTTCCTTACTTTTTTGAGTTATCTCATCTCGACCAAGCTTATATTTTATTAACTTTTGGAACATGAACATCAATTCTCATCAAATGGTTAAATGTGACATTCCCCAGTAGCAGAATTGAGGGAACATCATCCTAAATTGATCTCATGGGAATGAACTGATAGTGGAAAGGATTTATTTAAATTGTGTATTAGCACTATTAAGTACTTTTGCTCCTATATTTGTGTTTGGGAGTTAATGAAACATTTCCTCTAACCCTTAATTGGATAGATAAACTTGAACCATTTGTTTGTGATAAACACATTCTTTGTTAGCTTGACATTGATGGACACCGCAGGACAGAGGGCAGTACAGGTTCCTGTTGCTCTGTAGGCTCTCATTCCTCTTTTCAAAATTGGTGCCAATGAGAAACCATGTTGTCTTGCTACATCCCCCAATTGGAGGCCCTTAAACCTGGCAGATTGACATTTGAAGTGCTGGAAGTGTAATAGATGCTACTCCTCCTTGCAAGATGTCATAGAAAGGTTTGTGGAACTCCTTCCTAGTGGATGTTGTGAAGTCCAAGATTATAACCGGGTTCAAAATAGAGCTAGATACATCTATGGAAGATAGGTCCATCAATAGGTATTAGCTAGGATGGGCAGGAATGGTGTCTTTAGCCTCTGTCAGAAGCTGGGAATGGGTGACAGAGGATGGATTACTTGATGATTGCCCGTTCTGTTCATTCCTTCCCGGGCACCTGGCACTGTCCACTATCAGAAGACAGGTTACTGGACAAGATGGATCTGTGGTCTGATTTGTATGGATGTTGTAGTGGTCAATTGCGGAAGAACTTTGTACGTGCTAGTTTAGGGGTGGTGAGGCCTGCATTCTTTCCCCTCCCTTTTCCCTATATCTGATGAGCCAGAAGCAAGTCTTTGGGAACATATGCCACTTAAGATAAGCATTGGTGCCAGTATAGCAAGAACAAGTATAGATAAGGTAAAGGGCAAGAACGCATAAACAATTCTGTTTACCCTAATGTACTGATCACGTAAACAGGGCCAAAGAACAAGAAGAACCAGATCAGAACCAGATTGATAACTAACAGCTAAGCCCTACATCAGCACTAATGAGTAAGCCCTAGAAATTTCCAAACTGCCAAACAAGGCAGGAAAACTGTATTTAAGGCTGCCTCAGAGCCTAGCAAATTGGACTTCACCGATGGGCTTTGGGTACCGGTGCCTCGGAAGCTGAGACAACCTCCCACTTCATCCGAAGCCTACCTGGGGTCCCAGGCTTGCAGGAAGGGACGTAAGATATGCTGCTTCTTTGTTATGTTGTTCTTCCATTTATGGAGCACAGCTGTTAGCTGTCAGGAAATAAACTACTTGTGTTTGACAGATACCTGTGTAGCGTATTTTGTACCTGGAGAGCCCAATGTCGGACCTGAGACTTACTCTGGCCGGCTACAGATGTTCTTATATTATGTTCTTATGCTTGTTTATTGTGATTTTATTTTAATGGTGAGTAGGGTGACCAGCAGAGTTCCCTCTAAAGTGTGTGGCAGCACAGCTTCACAGGTCATTAATCAGTCCCGCCCCGTCAGAGGCTTAGAAGGAACACTGGCAACCAAACATTGCTCTGCTGCTCCCATTAACCAGGAATAACTGCCTCATCCCCAGCCCCGCCCCGTTCCAGAGTCTGCATCCCCAGCCAGAATCCTCATATTGTCCCTTTCCCCAACCGCACCCAACCCAGAGCTCCCTCCCATCCTCCGACTCCCTAAGTCCCAGCCCAGAGCATTCTTCTGTACCCCAAACCCTTCATTACTGGCCCCACCTCAGAGCCTACACACTTGTACAGAGCCCTCAACCCCTTCTGAACCCCAGCTCTCTGAGCCAACTTGTAGAATATGAGTGAGGGGCAGGGCAAAGGTATTAAGTTTTGTACAAGTAGAAAGTTGGCCACCCTAGTGGTGAGTGGAAAGATACCACTCAGGATAGAGTATGCCTGTGATCCCAGCACCATACCCTGCAGACATCCAGTCATGCACGGCAATAAGTCTATGCTTGGCACTATGTGTATATGTTATGTGGGGTTTCTTTTAATATTTTTGCTCTAAGCTGTCATTTTTTGCTCTTTCTTCTCCTATATCCCCTTGCCACCCGTACTTCTCCCCACCTCCTTCTTGATCAGCAACACTCAGAAAATAATCACCTACATGACTGATTTGTATCAAGCTTCTTCAGGAACATTCCACAATATGCTCTGTGCACATTAGGCTCCACTTGATGCAATGAAAGATTTTATTCAAAATATATTGTCCGCCAGAAGTTGCACAAGTGAAAGGCCCTATGCTCTGATGTTTGTTAGAGCGGTAACAACGAAAAAAGAATTCTGATGCATATGGTATGGAAAGAGATAGACACAAAAATTAAAATAATGCTTGATGTCAGCAACCAAAACTCAGCTGAAAATTATATCCTAGGTTATTTATTGGCTAAACTGTGTTTTCTACATCCAGGCTCTCAAACACCACAGAATATGAACAAAGGACAAAGTTCAAGATACGCATCTTAATACTCCACCAGGGAAATGGATCATATTATGGGATGAGCCAACCAAATATCTTGAGAGAACATGCATTTGTATGGGGGAAAAAAACCCTCTGACTGCACATCTCTAGCTGTCATCTACCAGACCACACTGAATCATAGACAGGGAATCATTTAAGAATACAACCCATATCCAATGGGGACCACAGCCTAAAAGAAACCTTTCCTGAACCACTTCTTTCAAACAGTTCCCCCACTTTGCCAAGCTCATCAGAAGCTAGCTCATACAGATCAGGAACCACTCAGTGGCACCAGACCCTTCAAGAACAACAGATGAAAAAACTTTAGATATATTGCCTCTGCTATGATAATCAATAATATCCACAACACACTTTTCAAGATCTATGGGTCCTATATATGGTGTTTGACATCTAGTGCACTAAAATCCCTAAT
Organism: Pelochelys cantorii; assembly: GCA_032595735.1. Taxonomy (NCBI): domain Eukaryota; kingdom Metazoa; phylum Chordata; order Testudines; family Trionychidae; genus Pelochelys; species Pelochelys cantorii. Next base: position 36,536,245 of record CM064331.1, read on the forward strand.
AAATGTGTAAGTGAAGCAAGACAATCACTACACTTTTTCTGCAGAAAAATGAAGAAAAAAGACGATTTATCGTGCATAGGCAAAAACTTGTCACAAAATGATCCCTCCATATATAACCTCTCAGTTCTCATCCTCAATGGAAACCTGCACAACATCTTCAAATAATGCACCTGGGAGCATAAATTCATAAATTTGTTAGACACTTAAAATCATGGATTTAACAAAGACACTGGATTTATGGAACACCACAACAGTCTAATCTTCCTTCATCCTATGACTGCAGAAGTTTTAACTGCTTACTTCAGCTCAGCATTCTGTTCCATCCTGTATTTACTTGTGACACTTTCTCAGAATTGAAAAACTCTGTGTTAGCTGAAGTTAGTCCAATAAAAGCTTTTACCTCACCCACCTTGATTCTCTAATACCCTTGAAGCAATGGGGTTACATCACCACTGCATAACAATATGTCAGAAACAAAAGCAGGCTAATTTTCTAGATTTGGCTTTTAAGGTTTTAAAAGTGAAAGAAGTAACACCACTTATCTATATTATCATAATTAATTTTCAAAAATTAGCAATAAATGCTGTAAAATAAAGTCTAAATTTTGCAGCTGCAAATATTCTCAACACTACCATGTTTCCAATAATCTCACATAATATATGAACAGAGTGGGAAATGTTATTAGGGTAATTTGTACTCATCTGAACTGATCTACTATATAGTTTAGAGAGTGTGTCTGACTGTGAGTGTGTCTGTATGGTTGTCTGCTTGTTCAAAAACTCCTCCTAAATGATAAGAGCTAGAACCACCAAATTTGATATGTAGCTTCCTCTTGTCATAACTTAAAGCAAGATCAGGGTTTGGTTGTGCCAGGAAAATGGGATGTGCTTGGAATGGGAATGCTTCTCATAAAACTATACAGAAAAGAGACAGATTCACCAGGCAGTGCAAGGGCCTGGCTGAGGTTGTGTCCCCACCCCCTCCCCACATCTGAACTGCACCTGCCCCAAGTCTCCCACCCCCCAGGTGCCCTTTAGGGAGAGTGGGGGTGTGCTTGAAGCTCGTGCCCTCCGATTTGTATGGGGACGTTGTTGGCTGTTCTCCATCATGGAGTTAGGGGAAAGTACACAGTTTGCTGCCTCTCTCACTGTAGCTGGGGAGTGTAGGGGGCAGGCAAACTTGGACTTGGCTGCCCCCCACCTCCAGCAGGGGACATGTACCCTTCTCTCAGCTATACCCATTAGAACTGCAATGGCCATGCAAAAGTACTTCTCACCTGGCTCCAAGTTGCTGCCATGAGAGGGCTAGAGTAGTCTTCTCTCCCAGGGGTAGCCTACATATTGAACTCATGTGTAGTCCACCCCAGAGTAATGATTTAAATGAAGAAAAACAAAAATTAATTGAGTTAAGGACCCAAGCAATGCTCAAGTTACCCAGTAACTTGTAAAGCAGGGTTTTAAGAACCTTGCTCTGAAGTATCCTGTGATGGACACAGGATTGTACAGTAGATGGATCATCATTAGTATAGAATTTCTTATTCATTTTGTATTCCTAAATCTCTGTGTTGCCATAGCCATTGCTCCATTCAAGGAGGCTGATGCAATGAGCAACTACAAATGAAATGATGATTGTATCTGTATTACAAAATTCCTAGGTGACACATTCTTGGAACATGGCTCCATTACTGTAAAACACATAATAAATAGATGATCCCTTCCCTAAAGAACTTACAATCTAAGTATAAGATGATTAATTAAGAGCTCCAGTTTATTGTTCAAATGTATAAGCTATCAAATATACTTCACATCAGAATGGAAGATGATAGGCTTTTGAATGATGATTCAGTATTCATGACATTTTATTCTTTTACAATTTTTCCTTACTGTATTGGTTTTTAAACTTTTCATCTTTGAAAGACATTGTTTATTAGCTTGGAACTTTACATTTTCAGTTATCTGTGCTAAGAAGCCTTTGAGCTCCCAAACATCTTCTAATTAGGGATAAAAATGATACTAGGCTGATTTTTCAGAATTTGAAATTTTAAAGATGAATATGCTTGGGACAGATTTTATTATAAGGTGAACCTGAAGCAAAATAATTAGGCTTAACCCATATTTCTCAGTAAGAGTTTTAATGAGCCTCAAACTTTGCTGTACTACAGGCAGCCCAGTCTCCAAGATGATTCATGGAAAGGCATTAAGAAATATAGTAATGAGATTCTGATTTAGAGAAAAAAAGTGCTCCTGATACCCCCCCAATATAGTCACAGCATAAACAAAAAGTGTACTTTCTGATCAGTCAACCAATTATTTCATCAATAATTTTTCTTATGCAATGTGTGTAAAAACAGCACTACAGTATAATAATAAGTTGGAAAAAAGTTAGCCAATCCATAGGAAGTTAAAATGATGCCAACATCCACTGTATATAGGAAAATATCCTTGAACACTATATAGAGCCTGTCTGTATCAAAAAGAAAACAGGAAAACTTTTCAATTCTACCGAATAACTGGAATTTCACTGGTTTTCTTGTATATCCACTTGAAAATTTTAAGGATAATTTCAGTGTTCCCTACCAAATTTCTATTTATATAGGGGATAAGTTCATTATCAAATTGTGTTCTGATTTGAATATGTGCTAATTTATTTGCGCTAAATATAGGAATTCAGTCATTATCAATGAAGTGGTCATTAAAATTCTAGATTTATGCTTGAAACTGAAATGCCCAATACCCAACCCATGGCATGTCAAATACAAATATGGCAGCATTTTAATGTCATATAATCACCAAAATAGCAGAAACATCATGATGCAATTTACCTTGAAAGGTTATACTCCCAAGACAGGCATTTGAATACTGACACCCAAGGCTATGATTTTTAATTACAGGAAGTTGTAACTGTGCTATTCCCCAATGTCTTGTCAGCAGAAAAGATTGCTGCTTCTACAGGGAATTGAATTACTCATGCAGAAAAATATTTAAAAGCTTTGTTTATTTTCTTACTTGTTACTCCACTGTATGCACACATAGTTTTCAGTATTACTTGTAAACTACAATGTCTAATATTGCTCTCTGCTCCTAAAAGTTTCCCTAGTGAGTCTTCAAATCCACTACACTTTCTCCTCTGAAAGGGAAGATCTACAGTTAAGAGATTTACCAAGGAAATGGCCAGATAGAATACACAGAGGACAGGATCTATTTGATCTTTACCTGCATACAGGAACCCAGGACTCTTACCAGTCCAAGCACTGGTAGCAGGGCAGTCATAAATACACTCTGGTTTCCAACACTGTGTTTTCAAACTTCTCCCTCAAGCTGGTCACACTTCCTGTCTCTCGGATGAATCAGCAATGTTTAGATGTTACTGAAGGACAGTTGGTGTCATGTTCCTGTGTTTGGACATGTCTACACAGCAGCATTATTTCGGAATAACGGATGTTATTCTGAAAGAACTTTGTGAGTGTCTACATGGCAAGCCCATTATTTCAAAATAATTTTGAAATAATGGGCAGCTTATTCTGGAATCTGTAACCCTCATTCTATGAGGAATAATGCCTCTTCCAAAATAGCTATTTTGGAATAGTGCATGTGTAGACCAGGGTTATTTCAAAATAATTGGCCTCCAGCCCTTCCAACAGGTGCCCTGTTGGCTGTTCCGTCCATACTCATCAAAACTCTGTAGCCCCCTTCCCCTGGAGCCCTTAAAGCTGCAGCCATAGGAGAAAGGGCTTGTGGCATGCAGCAGGCCCTGACAGCCTTGAGCCACCCAGCAGCTGGCACAGCCTCAGAGTTGAGCAAAATGTGCCAGTCTGTTGCTCTCACTAAGCCCACCGAGCCCTCCACTGCTCCGGGCCAGAAGAGATGCACACCTTCCTGGTGTGATGTGGAGATCCGGGACCTCACTGAGGTCTGGGGCAAGGAGGTAAACCTCCAGGATCCCTGCACCAGACACATGAATGTGGATGTCTGCAGCCAGTTGGCCAACAGACTGGCCACCAAGGGACACATGTGCACCCTAGAGCAAGTGCAGATGAAAGTAAAGGAGCTGAGGCAGGCCTATGTCACGGCCAGGAAGCACTGCTCCCGCTCTGGGGTGACACCCCAGACCTGCCCCTAATATAATGAGCTCCACTGCATCCTAGGGGGTGGATCAGTCCTTTCCCTTCCCCCCCCCCCCCGTAGCAGACTTAGGTCTGGAGACACCAGTCAACACCCTCCCAGGGGGGTGCAGCCACTGAGGAGGAGGAGAAGCCAGACAAGGCCAGAACCATCTCTGTGCCCTCACAAGCCAGGACCTCATGTTTACCCTGGAGCCCTCGGGTGGTCCCTGAACCCAAACCACCCTCCCCCCACAGTAGGAACAACCCTCCACTTACCCCTTCCTCTTTGTGAAGGCAGGACTGAAAAACCTCCTGGGGAGGGGGCATGCACCACCACCACCTCCTTTCCCTAGGGAACCCCATTCCAGCAGTCCAACCCCTTCTTGGTACAATAGCCCGAGAGTGCCATACCTGATCGTTGATCTCCCCATGACGAACTGGTTCCCAAAGGTTCAGCAGCTGTCTGGCATGGTGAGCTTCCACAGGGCTATGGTGACCCACTTCTGGAGAGGGTTGGTGGGTCTCATGTAAGTGTCCTGTCACCTAAGGGCAGGGGTGAGCCACTCACAGAGCTCCAGAAAAGTGTCCTCCTTCATCCAAAAATTCTGGTGCAACTGCGGGTCATCCCACTGCTCCATGACAAGCCATCCCACCAGTCAGAACTGGTGTCCACCCAGCAGAAGTGGCAGTGCACAATGTACAGGGGAGGCCAGGAGAGGTCATACTGCATGAGCAGTGTCTGCAAAGAGATGAGGAATTTCCCCGCAATGAGCTAGGGGGTGTGTTCCTGCAGGGCCTGGAAGGCAACCCACAGAAAGTGCTGCAGGAGGTACAGCACAACCTATAAGAGCCGTCAACTGTAGGGATGCAGCTCCAGCTCCGTGGCTAGAGAGCGGAGGTGTCTGCAAGGGCAACCACAGCAGGCACAGAAAAGGCTTTTATATCCCTCAAGGAGGTAGGCAAAGGTGAAGAACCTAAGACATGGCTGTACAGGGGGGTCCCTTTAAGTTGAGCCTCAGATAGCCTCAGGCAGCAGCTCCAGGAAGTGAGTGCTATCCTGATGCTCTGCCCAAAGTGCTTCTGGGTGGCCTTAAATGTGATTCAGCATCTAATGAGTGGGGACGCTCTATTTTGAAATAGCTTAGCACTATTTTAATCAGCATTTGGTGTGTAGACTCACTATTTCAGAGTTTTTCTTCCGGAATAGCTTTTTCCAAAATAAGTGTGCAGGGCAGATGTACCCTTTTTGATGTGGACTGGCTAAAAAGTTCACTTGTACAGAAAAGGTATGTTCATCACTAGATTCTTTAATGCTTTCTAAGTATGAGCGGATTCATTTAAATAAAGTATTTTTCACACACTACCACCTAGTGACTGAAGAATGTAACACTTCACTGTTCCATCTCCCCCTTCAAGTTTTACATGTCTTCCATTTACACTATCACACTGTCTATGAAGTTCAGTCTGTTAAGTTTCTCTGAATTTTACTGGTTTTCCAATTGCACAGCTTGAATGTGTAACAATGTGGTCATTTGGCTGTCCATTAGTTGCAACATTTGGCTGCTGTCAGTCCAGAATCTTTAAATATTCTTCTTATGCTGCATCTACCATCTGTAGAGTTTGCTCTGTTGATTGTTCTCTCTGAGGGACAAACTGTAGATATTGACAGTCTCTACTGAATTCTTTACTGTCAGTCTTAATTGAATAAATTCTAGGTGATACACACTTTTTTATTATGACAGCTGGAGTTGTCATTCAGAACAGCTCCAACCAATTTGACATGAGCCCAGTGACCATGTTCTAGACTTAGCAATTCTCTGAAAGATAACTAATTTGTAAACAAATTCATAAACTCTTTTAGTCCTTATTCTGCAATAGCAAAATGATGAGGTATGTAGAAAGTAGCCAAATCAAAGAGGGAAACTGGCCACAAATCACTGCAACAGAATTTAAGTTATTCCAAACAAAGTATTACCCACTAAAGCCCAATACTTCCTATAAGAAAACAGAGAGGCAAAGAGAACTGAACAAGCCAGCCAATTCTTCTCTCTCACATATGGCATAGCTTGTTCTTATGCACTAGCTCTCAAGATATACGTGGATATACCTGTTGGAGACTGCAAGGAATATTTTTCCTTACTACAGACTTGTCAGAGTTTCATGTCTTTCTCATATCAGTCTGGGAACCTGCTTGGGATTTATGCAATTTATTGTTGCATAAATTGCTGTTGCATTGGTTGCCAAGGTACAGGGCAGGATTGCACAGCTGCAGCTTCCCACAACACTGCACTGTGGGATACAGACCCGCATTGAATTGCTCACATTGTCAATGATGGTGCCCCCAATGTGGACATGATTTGTCAGAGGCAGCAAGTGTGAACACACTCTGGTGATTTTTGTTTTATCAACTTTTGGGTGCTGACATAAGTTTTGTCGACAAAACTTGGTAGTGTAGATAAGACCTCACATGATAGCCAAAATAGATTATAGGTCTGTTTTTGAAAATTCTCTTTTCCATGGGCATATTTCATTGAAAAGAAAAATAAACATCAAATAACATAAAAACCTGACTAGCGTTTTACTTTCATATGTAAATTGCATCTTATTTTGGATTGCAGTTGTATACCTTCTTGTTTTGATACCATATGTTTCGTTTTGTCTCACCTCCTACATCTAGCTGTGTAGCAGAGAGATTGGGGTCAACACTCTGAAAAATCAGAAATGATATTCCCAAAGCAGGAAAGTCTGAATCAAATAAACGATGAATGTTATCAGATCTAAGAGGTTAAAACTCTGAGACAAAGTACAAGTATATATTTTATTTTCCTTTTTTGAAATGTACATCTTAATTAAAGGACTGCCCAAGATCTACAACAAATGAGGGGAATTATTTTTCACCATGTAATAAAGAGGGGAAAGACCTGGAAGACCACAAACAGTTGCACTAATTGATCAGTCTCAGATATTGTACATTTCATACAAATATGGAAAGGTGTAAGAGTTTCATGAAATACACTCCTCACTCACTTTGCAAATCCAATTTGTTAGTGCCTTCTTGGTCTTCAGTTTTCTCCCTAAACACATATCCAGCTATAGGATTTCTCTCCTGTGTCCACACACTCAGGATTCACACAATCACTTATGCTTCACCATTTATGTGCATGGGCCTCATCCCTTCCTCCCTCCCGAGTCATTTCTTTTCTCTAAATTTTGTTTTCAATTCCTCTAGAATGACCTATTTTTGGTACCTTGAATGGAGGAATCTCCGTGAAAACAAAGATGTGACAGTATCACTGTAAAACAGCTTTTATGGCACGTAAGTGACATATGAGTTATTGATATGGATGTGATAAGTGCTGTACAAATTTTCTTGTTCAATTATTTTCCATGCTGGAAGACCACAGAGAAATCCAAAGGATGTGAAGCTTATGAGAAGAAAAGTGCAAGTTGCATGACTACAGACTCATTCAACCTTATACAGAAAAATTCCAGTTATAGAGGTGGGTAAAGTGGTCTCCCTGTTCGTTTAGTGGCCCTTAATACAACTAATCATTGTAACAGCTTAGTCTGAGCTTCTATTCACTTGACATTTCTACTCAGTTGCAAGAGTATATGGAGTCCCATGAAATGTATGTTAAACTTCAGATTAATGGGTGGACTGAAAATGGAGCCACAAGAAAAGAGGACTGAAAAACACAAGGAGTGAAAATGAATTAAAACGACTAAAATATAATATATAGAAAAGACAACAAAATAGAAAGAAGAGCAAACACATTCAGAAATGAAGAGGAGAAAAAGAAAGCAGATAGACTAAACGAGAGGGAGGTAACTTTGCTAGGGCTTAGTGTAAATGGCCATAAGGACAAAATGACATGCTGTCAGTTCAAATGGGCAAGCCTCTCAACAAAAATATTAAAGAGCTCATCTCCTTCTATCATATAATATAATCCTCATTGAGTGGAGCACATAGAACAAGCAGTGAATTTCATCCCTCTAGAGACTGCTAGCAAAAAACTTACAAAACTTTTAGAACTCACAGAAGCTAGTGCAGTATTCAGATGCATAAACAGCGGGATCCTGAGCTGGAGTAGAGGATTTATATTACCTCTGTATTTAGCACTGGTACATTCATGCCTGGAAAACTGTGTCCAATTCTAGTGTTCACAATCCAAGAAGGATGGTGACAGATTGGAGAGGATTCAGAGAAGAGACATGAGAATGATTAAAAAATTAGGAAACATGATTTATAGTGGTAGACTCAAGAAGCTCCATGTACTTAGCTTAGTAAAGCAAAAGTTAAGGGGTGAATTAGTCATGGTCTATAAGTACCTACACAGGGAATAAATATTTGATAATGGGCTTTTCAACTTAGCCGACAAAGAAATAATGGTTGGAAGTTGAACATAACAAAATTCAGACTGGAAATAGGCATTTTTTTTCTGCAGTGAAGGTAATTAATCATTGGTACAATTTACTAAGGCTTATGGCTGATTCACCATTATCAACTATTTTAAAATTAAGATTGGATGCTTCCTCTTAAAATATATGCTCTAGTTTTAACAAAAAAAATATTCTGGGGATATTTTATGCTTCATGCAATATAGTAAGGCAAACAGGAAGATCACTGTGGTTCCTTCTGGTCTTTGGACCCATGTATCTATCTATAACTTACTTAAACATAAAATAGAAGGTTTCCATGTATATAGAATCTAAAGGAACCTTGTTTTAAATGGTGCTATCATTCTTACAGATTTATTGATACCTGCAATATATAAAATCATCTCTTAAAAGTTTGCATTTTTTACCATAGCCATTTCTGCCACATCACTGAAAAACTACAATAAGTTTAGATATGATCTCAGAGTTGGTAACATATTCCTGTTTTCTGCATCATTTATTTGGCTGTGGTTGTAAAAGGTCTAATTTTATCTGGTGAATCACAGTCCCATATGATTTCAGCAGTCTCCAGATTGTCACCCTCACTTTCACCATACATCCTGATTTCTATGTATTCTTGAAAACTGATTAGTTAAACTTTAAAATAAAGACTATTTGTTTTCCTGCTGAAAAAATGGATGCTCCCTGAAAATAATAACTCCTTTTAATTGGATCTATGCAGTTCATAGTAAGGGTTGGAATGTAGGAGTAACATGAGGCACTTTGCCTCTTGAAGGCTTGAGAGCAGGCACCATCTATTTCTGCCACACAGCAGCCCAACTCTGCAATCTGATGGCGGCATGGATCCAGGTCCTCATCTCTTTCTACTCTGTTTGAGGCACATACACACCCTTGGAGAAGTAAGAAGAAAGCAGTCACTTCACTCTCCTGAGTGAAGGAGTTGGAAAGTTGCCTCACCTTCAAGGGCAGGAGGGATCTCCTTATTGTCTCTTGTCCATGTACATCCATGTAAAAAGGAAACATAATCTGATCCCAAACAATGTGAAGGCTTGATACATGTCTGTTGAGGTCAATGGATGGCTTTTCTTGAATTTAAATGTGCTTTGGATAGGCAGATATCTATCTAATTTTATCTGGTAAGTGGCATTTCCATGGTTTTAGAAGGCCAAAGCCAAAATTTTGAAATCCAAAGCCAAAATTCCTTACATAGTCAAAAATCCCATTTTGACTTCAGTGGCTGTGGTGCTTAGATAAGAAAGAAGTAATCCTTGGGAAATAGGGCTCAATGATATACTGGTGGTAGTTATTTGGTGGGACCAACTGATGTCAGGAAGAAATGTTGGTGGTGTCATTTTGAGGTAGGAATATTGAGTTATTAATTTAAATTAAAAATAAAATTTAAAGCTATCGTCAACCAAAATAAACACAGAGGATGATCATTTCCTCAGAATGCAGCTAAGTCATCTAAAGTTATGTCTACACCAGCACTATTGTCAGAACAACTTATGCCACTCAGGGGTGTGAAAAACATACACCCCTGATGACATAATTTACAGCAATAGATACACCATTGTGGATAGCGCTATGCGTGCAGGAGACGCTCTCCCACCAACATAGTGACCACCAGTTCTGGTGGCAGAGCATGGCTAAAGGGGAAATCTGACAGTGGCATAGCTGCATTGGTATAGTTGGTAACGATATATCATCAGGAGCCATTTCAGATAAGAAGCAATGGGGTTGGCAAAAGAATCTGTCATTTAGAATATTGCCTTTTTTAAGTTCACTATTTTGCACAATATTCTGCTTTGCATTACATTCAGCAGTAGTGCAAAAAACTGCAGGCCTTCTCCCATAAGACATTAGCTTTAAGTTAGCATAAGGTTTGAGGCCTATGAACTTTGAACAGATATGCTTAGCACAGATAGATAGCCCAGTGGAAAACCCCAAATATCTGGGGAGCTGAAAATAGAGTTAAAGTTCTGACCAAAAGCACGTGAGTCAACCATAGCAGTGTTCTAGCAATGAAAGTATATAATAGGGATGTTAGATATCATTTAATTTAATAATCATGTAACTACACCAAATCTTAGTGGCTACATGATTATTTGATGGTCCCAGGGACAGGGCCACCAGCCAGTACGCCCCCAGCCCCACTTCCAGGGAGCACCCTGCCACCCCGCCCTGCCTCTGATTTAAGAACCGACTCCCCACGCAGACTGGCTACATCCTGGCACCCTGCACTTCTGCCTCTGATACAGAGGAAGCAGCATGGGGTGGCAGCAGCTTCTGTCTGTGGGAACTCGAGCTCCCCACAGACAGAGGCTGCTCCATCATCCCATGGAGCAGCCTTTGTCCTCAGCGAGCCTGGGTCCACCACAGACAGAGGCTGCTTTGTGACATCAGCCCCTGTTTTGCAGGAGGCCCCGAGCTCTCGCGGACAGGGGCTGCTCTGGCATTCTGCCTGCCCCCCAGAGGCAGCAGTGTGTGTAGGGGGGAGGCAGCTCTGTGAAACTGTGCTCAGGGGCAGCCGGCTTTTAAGCTGGCTTCCCCAGAGCACCAGCTCCCACCTCCCCTTCCCCCCACTGCCTCTGTGGGAGGGACCAAGGGTGTGGGCAGGCGGCTCCATGGAGTCGGCATGTGCAGAGACCTGGCTTAAAAGCTGGCTCCTCATGTATACCTGCTCCTGCCTGCCCCCCTCACCCTCTGCGCTACTGCGTGTATTCATTTGGATTAATTGATAAGCCCAGGCTTATCAGTTAATTGTTTACATGACTATGCACTAATCTCCTGGTATATAACAGGTACATGAGAAACACTTAAGGCTTTGTCTACACTGGCAATTGAGTGACAAAGCTTTCATCCTTCGCAGGTGCTTAACACGCCCAAGATAAAAGAAAAACTTAAAAAACAATAAATAGTCTAGTAGCACTTTAGGGTCATCTGAAGAAGTAGGTTGTGCCCATGAAAGCTCATAATACCATCAACATGTTTTGTTAGTTTTTAAAGTGCTACTAGATTATTTGTTGTTTTTTAAGTTTTTCCCATTACAGACTAATTTGGCTACCCCTCTGAAGCCAAGATAAAAGCTTTGACATGGCCAGCACTAGTGTAAACAGTGCTTTATTAACAGAAGTGCTCTCTTACCAATAAAGCAAATCCTGCTTGTAGGGGATGGAAGTTTTTTGTCGGCAAGAGTGCTGACAAGTAGTGTTTACAATGCTGTCTTTTGGCAATACTACTATGTCATGTGTAGTGTAAACATAGCTTAAGGCTAGCCTTCTTGCTTGCTTATATAACTTTTCTTGTAAGTTTCTTATTTTTTTGTGTTTGATTATTTGTTTTATTACAATAGCTTTATAAGTTTATATTGGAGAATATTTTGCCTGTAATGCAAGGGGCCTATAGGCCATATCCTGTACGTTGAGCTAAGCATATTTAGCACATATGTTTGGATTCTTTCACCTAGATAGGTGATGATGAGCCAAAGCATAATGTCCATATATAGCTGCAACCTTTAATATAGGTGGATGTGTTGAAGTAGGATGGCATAGGGTCTTCCGAAGTTTATACACTTTTATACTTAACAGGTTCACCAGAACTTGGAAAGAAGCAAAATAACCAGTTAGGACAGAAATAACAAGCATGATATCTAGCCCCAAAAGGGTCATGGCAATAAACTGACGTATATGACAATAAGTTGAGATCATTGAAATGCTAACCTTCAGAAAAAAGACACTTAAACATTAGTAAGGTGAGGAAATACAAATAAGGAAAAGGGAAACATTCCCTACCATATATGCCTGCAACATAATGGCATTAGTATAACATATTATAAAAGTGAAAAACCAGCATAGGGGCGGTAGTAGAAGGAGATGTAGTACTTGGGAGGTACCAGAATGATGGCCACTGATGGTGATGAGAAAGATGGTTAACAGTTCAGATTGTTCCGTCAGGGATAGTGTGAGTATATGGATGTATTGAGGTATTTTACTGAGTTGGGGTGTTTGTAACTGTGTTAAATGTATTAATAAACAAGATTTGTAAATATAAGAGTTCCTATAGTTCCTATAGTGTGAGTGGTGCTGCTGTGCACATTGGATTTCCAACTATGCAGTAATTTAAATTATACCGGGCCTAATTTTTGAACAAACAACTCTCAACCCTCAAAGTGATAACTGAGGATTATTGAGTATTCAATATAATTAACAGATAATCTAAAGATTGGGCAACAGTGTATATACCAGCTAAAATAGATGAATCTTTTAACTGGTCATTTTCTTTGGTGTATGAGACAGACAAAACTATGCTCAATTTCAGTTGCAATTTGCATATTAACCGATAGAAACATTCACACATTGTACATAATTTAAAATACTAAAGCATAAAGCATCTGTTCATTGTAGTTCAAATAGTCTTATGACTTCCAAGTGCATATTTCTTACTTGTTAGAAATAAAGAACATTGAGACAAATTGGTATTCCTTTAAGAAAATGAACAGGTGCTGCAGTTTATTATAGTCTTTATCACTTCTAGAAGACCATAACGAGTTTGTCTTAAGGGCTATATTTGTTATAAAATACTAAAATTCTCTGCCATTTATTCAGTCCTCTGCATGATATCTATGGTATGTAACTGCCACGGTATTCTCTAAATAAAATATGTCTATAAATTCTTTATAACTAGATACTTCAGGATATGGTTGTGAATACAATAAGGATTTGTATTTAGAATAATATCTTCTTGTTGCCAAATTTTTTTGTGTAGGATAGGCTTCATGGCTGCTTGACTTCTTTTAAAGGAATCCTATAAATACACAAGATATGAAAAATATGACTGCAGAAGTATGAAGTATGGCTTAAAACTGACACACAGATTCTGATTCTTCACTGCCTTGTAATTTGCATGATTATTTACACCAGTGCATAACGCTCTGAGAATTCTGATTTGGGAATGTTTTACAACTCACTTTTGACAGGTGTAAACGATACCCCAATGGAATATGAAACTTTGAACAAGTAGGCACAGACTTGCCCCTTAAGTTAAGGCATAACTCCTTTAGCTGTGAAGATCACTAAACTATTATACTCACTGTGGATTAGCCAATGGTTGTGGATGTGAGACATTTTCCAAGCATATTACGACTACACCTTGTGAGAGACAATGAAGATTCAGACTGACAGACAACAATCTTTCCATCCTTTCCAGTGACTTCAATGAGGAGTTTTGCCCAAGTAAAGACAAGATTGGGTATATTATACTGTACCCAGTTTTCTTAGAAATGTTCTTAGAAATAATTTTTAAAAGCATAATAAATCCTAGAGCTTGACAAATGCAGTACTGCAAAATCTTTTTTGCTATAAATATCCACTTGACTTTTAGAACTGATTTACTTTCTGGTTTACATTATTTCTGTTCACTTTCCATGTATATTCAAGGGATCTAGTTTTACTCACTTGAATGCTCAGTAGGAAATAAGTTTCAGTCTTGCATGAATGAGTATTGCAAACAGCAAAGGTGCCAAATTGTAATGAAGAAACTATTGTTCATGTCAGTGTTAGGAGTGGTCCTTTTCATGTTCCTGGGACTTAATCATCTTTGGCAGAGAATGAGTTCTGTCCATTCTGCTATTGCTACTCATTTTCATTCCCCATCTGTAGAATGGGAGCTGCAGGTGGACATGACTGTAGACACAAGGTAAACAACCTGTCTGGCAGCCTGCCACGTGGCTTACCCTGATGAGCTGCATACAACCCACAGGCCACAGGTGCCTACCACTGCCTTACAGTAAAATTGCTGAAGAAGATTGACCTTTCCAAATGCAATTGATGAGGAGGAATCACATTACTCTGAGCATCTGGGAAAATCATGTACAATGTCATCCTGAAACTTATCAAAAAGAAAATAGGCCTTCAACTTAAAGAGGAACAAGCAGGTTTTAGACCACTGAGATCATACACTATTCTCAGGAATATTATAGAGCATAGTGTGGTTTGGCAAGCACCTCTTGTGATACATTTAATAGCTTTCAAAAGGATTTTTGACAGCATATACAGAGATAATTTTTGGGAAAATTATAGCATATTATAGAATGCAGTGGAACCCTGCTTATGCAACCTAACTGGGATTGATGCCAGTTCAGATAAACAAAAACTGGATAATTCAGAGAATAGGTGTGGCTTGGGCTGTCAGCCCTGACGGTGGTGGGGCTAACATCCTAAGCCCTGCCACTCAGTTTGGTTAATAGAGAGAACCAGATAATGAAGGCTCAGATAAATGGGGTTCTACTGTACCAGCAAAAAGGGTTAGAAACATCAAAAAACTTCCTAACTGTCAGGGTGGTTAAACACTGGAATAAGTTGCCTAGGGAGGTTGTGGAATCTCCATCTCTGGAGATATTTAAGAGCAGGTAAGATAGACATCTATCAAGGATGGTCTAGATTGTACTGGGTCCTACCGTGAGGGCAGGGGACTGGACTTGATGACCTCTCGAGGTCCCTTCCAGTTCGAGTGTTCTATGATTCTATGATCAAGGATTCATATGAAAATGCCTAGTGTGCAGAGATGAAAACATCAGCCAATAGTAACAACTGGAGTAAGACAAGGGTGCGTTGTGTCCCCTCTGGTCATTCACTGTGTCATTAGGAAAGTAACCACAGAAGACAACTAAGGAATTTTATGGGAAATCATAAAGCACAACTGGATGACCTAATTTTTTTCTGATGAAATTGTCCTACTAATTCAACAAATCACTTGAAGGAAGAAAAGACCCAGCTTCTGATAAAACAATTTAGCTTGCTCATCAACAAGAGGAAGACAACATATATAGCTATCAGTGTGCCAAAATAACCATTAAAATAGATGAAGAAATACTCAAAGAAATAAGTTATTTTATGTAGGGGGAATGCAATGACACTATGCAATGATGGGATGACACTATACTGGATGTCAAACAAAGAATATAAAAAAACAGCAAACAAAAAGTTTTAAAAAATAGCATGATTGGCATTGACAAAAATACAGATTTTAAATACTGGTATCATGTCTATCCTATGTTATGGAGCAGAGTGATAAGAATATAATATAAAAATTGATAAGAAAATTAATTAATGCCAAAGTAAATGACGACAGAAGATCTTCAGAGTCCATTGTAAAGAATTTCTTACAATATTAGAAATTCTAAGGTGAGCAAACCAATCTAAAGTGGCAAGTGTAAAGTGGCAAGAAAATGATCATAGACATATGTAGGACACACTTGTGGTGTTTTAGATGCTGCTTGTAATTATTAGAACTGGGAGCATTGTCTGTTGGGAGTCTGGAAGGACAGGAAACAGGAAGGAGTGGGGAGAAGATTAGCAGGGGCTGAGTGAGAGCTACTGAGGGATGCAGCAGCTCTGTAAAGAGGCTCCACTTCTGGTAAATAAAGTCCTGTTGAAGTTTGTTAGTACCTTGCTTGCATGATACAATATTTTGGTGACGAGGATGGATCTTCTGCCTCTGAACCCCCCTGCATCCTTTCTGCAAAGCCCAGGTGAGCCCCCAATTGCTTTTACTGCCTGGATTCATATGTTTGAGACTTATCTACTTGCAATCAATGCTACAGAGATTTCTGAAGTAAGAAAGCGTGCTCTGCTAATCCACTGCCTTCGAGAAGAAGAGCAGCATATATTTTACACTTTTCCCCTTGCAGATTATAAATATGAGACTGCACTCACTGCATTAAAGAACTTTTTTTGTGCCAAAGTGAATGTAGTAGCTAATCGCTACAGATTTCACCAGCGTGTGCAGAAACCAGGGGAGACTATAATGCAGTATTGCTTCTCTGAGGAGTCTGATTGTAACTTGTGACTTTGGGAATATGGCAGATGAGATGATTAGAGACCAGCTCATGGAGAAAACAACCATGCTTCGTGCAAGAGAATGCTTGCTTTTAGAACCACACTGGAAAAAGCAATAACCATTGCTACCCAGATTGAGTCAGTTATAGTAGAAGCCAAAATAATGAGCATGGATACAGAAGGCCCAGTCCAGGCTGTGACTCCTTTGCAGAAAAGTCCACTATCACTGTAGACAAACAGTTACGAGGAGAAAGCCAATGAAAAACCACAGAATCAGTAAATTCAAAGCACAGCAAAAGCATGCTTTCACTGTGGATCCTCACAACACCTCACAAGCTACACAAGGTGTCCTGAAAAAGTAGCTCAGTGCAATCACTGCAAAAAGACTGGGCATTTTGCTAAGGTATGCTGCAGTAGCCAGTCCAATCAACAGGAGCATGCAGTTACAATACCAGATGTTACTGTGCTTAGTGTGGACAAAATCACTACTGCACATATTCCAGAACAGATAAGGTGCATTGTAAATGTTTCTGCCACATCTTCAGGCAAATCACATCCTGTTCAGCTAATGTTGGACACTGTCTCAGCAGTATCTATACTACCTGCTTCCATCTATTTGCATTACTTTAAAAATGTGCCTCTTACTAAACCCAAACTTCACTTGGTGTGCTATTTGAAAAACCAAATTCCAGTACATGGCTGCCTGCCAGCAAGGGTGACTTTTGGTGATTGCTGTGTAACTGCAGAGTTCTAAATTGTCCACAAAGGCACTCCTATCCTTAGCAGATATTTATTGGCTGCTTTAAACCTTAGGGTAGTTAATGGATGAATTGACCTTCCTCGGCAAAGCACTCTTGCAGTATACACACGAGCTGGGACCCAAGACCAGGTTGAGGAGAAACTTGGCTGTGCTTATGGGTTTGTGCACAAAGTTAAAATGTGACATAATGTGATGCCTGTATGACAGAAGTTATGGCACTTACCATTTTCAGTCAGGGAAGCTATTTCAGAGGAACTTAAAAAACTTGTACAAAAGGACATTATTGAAGAGATTGACTCATCTGAATGGGTTTCACCTATAATGGTGACACAGAAGAAGGATGGAGGCATTTGCCTTTGTGTGGACTTAAGGGAGACAAATACAGCTATTGTGACTGACAGCCACCAACTGCCTCACATAGAAGAAGTATTTGCAGAAGTCCATGGAGCAAAGATGATTTCTACTCTTGATTTGCAGAGCGCATACCACCAGGTTATGTTGCATGAAGACAGCAGAGATTTCACAGCATTTAGTACACGAGGGACTATTTCATTTTAAACATGTTCCATATGGTCTTGCATGTGCCCCAAGTGCCTTCCAAAAAATTATGTCATTGATTCTGAAGAATCAACATGGAGTTCAGTGCTATCTGGATGATATTATTGTGTTTGGAAAGACTTCTGAGGAGCATGAGAATAACCTGCAGTCTGTACTAAACTGCATCAGCACAGCAGGCCTCAAGCTCAACTTGTCTAAATGCAAATTTAGACAAATAGAACTCTCCTTTCTGGGGCATACAATTTCACCGGCTGTACTAAAACCTGATCCAGATCATATCCTAGCAATTTCAAAGGCTCCTTCTCCAACAGATTTGCAAACCTTATGTTCCTTCTTGGGTCTTACCTCCTGGTATGCAAAATTTATTCCCAATTATGCTTCTGTCATTGAACCATTATGAGAATTGCTACAGAGAAGTTCAACCTTGATGTGGACAATGGATGTACAAGCTAGTTTGGAAACTGTGAAAGACTTGATTGTACATAGTCCAGTACTTGCACTATTCAGTCCTGCATTGCCCACAATTGTGACTACTGATGCTTCTGATTATGGACTTGGGGCTGTCCTCACACAACTTCATGAGGACAACACGGAGAAGACTGTTGCATTTGCTTCAAGAACACTGAGTGATGCTGAGAGAAAATATCCTACAGTTGAAAAAGAAGCACTTGCTTGTGTCTGGGCTACTGAAAAATTGAGAATTTACCTGTGGGGCCACACATTCAAGTTGCACACAGACCACAGCCCTTTGACAACATTGCTAACCACGAAAGGACTAGGAAGAGCAAGAAATCATATTGCAAGATAGTCTGCAAGACTACTCTCTTTCAATTATGAACTGGAATATAAGCCTGGAAACCAAAATGTGATATCTGATTGCCTTTCTCGCCTGCCTTTGTCTTCACCAGATGGTTCACTGGAGGATGAGGATGAAGTAGTTGCGCTTATTACAATCACTCTTACTGCAGTAACAAGAGAGCAATTCCAAGCTGCTTGTTTAGCATGTCCAATTCAACAAAAGCTTCGGGAATTTCTGACAAAGAGATGGCCCAGTAACCCTAAAAACCTTGATCCAGTTTTGCTGACTTATTTTATAATTCGGGATGAACTTTCTTTGCTTGATGGCTTTGTGCTACGAGGTATACACAGGCTACTTGTGCCAGAAGAATTACAGTCAAAACTCATACACCTGACACATGATACTCATCAAGGAATTGTCAGAATCAAATGACTACAGGATCTGTATTGGCAGCCAGGGATGGACTCCCAAACTGAAGCAATCATAAAATCCTGTGTCACTTGCCAAATGCATGATAAGACAGCAGTGACAAGTA
Source organism: Pelochelys cantorii (assembly GCA_032595735.1). NCBI lineage: Eukaryota > Metazoa > Chordata > Testudines > Trionychidae > Pelochelys > Pelochelys cantorii. Next base: position 36,555,232 of record CM064331.1, read on the forward strand.
CCCCACCATTATAGCTTGTTCCTCTTCCTGATTCTGCATGGGAAAAAAGTTGCAATTGACATCATAGAACCCTTTGACACTGCTCCAATTGTCTGTCATTATGCCATCACTTTAATAGGCTCTTTCAGTAAATGGCCTGAAGTAGCATTATATCACAAATGTCTTCTGCTATAGTAATTAAGTTCGTCTCTACAGTTTTTAGCAGGGAAGGTAACCCCAAAGAATTGGTTTTGGATAATGGTAGTCAATTTACTTCCCTGGAATTTGAAACTTTTCTAGCAGAGAGGAACATTTTACATAGAAGATCATCCTTGTATTACTCTCAAGCCAATGGGGAAATCGAAAGGTTTAACAGAAACTTGAAAGAGAGTTTGCAAACAGCTAAACTGGAAGGGCAATCATGGATAACCTTCACTACTGATTTCTTGCAAGCATACAGGGCTACATGACATGCCACAATGCAAAAATCCCCCACAGAGTTACTGCATGGAAAACAGATGAATACTAAACTGAACATTGCTGGATTGTTAAAGCCAAGATCTGATGCACCAAAAGAGGATGATGTGAGAAAAAGAGTTGAACAGAACCAAGCAAAGTATAAGGTGTTCACAGACAAACAGTGAGATGGTAAGGAACCAAAGTTTGAGTGTGGTTCCTTCGTTAGAGTAAGAAAACCTGGAATTCTATGCAAAGGGCACCATAAATTCACATCTCCTCTTAAAATCATTGAGAAAAGGGGAGATTGCACCTATCGACTTTTTGATGTGCGTGTATGGAATGCTTCTTATCTTGCACCTGCTTATGCACCAAAAGGAGATGAGGCTCACACCCAGTCCGTGTTGGATGACTTCACCATAGTACCAACACAACAAGACATTGCACTAGAAACAGGTTTGAGAGACGGTCTGTCAGACCCAGACGAACACCTGTCTGAACTAGAGACTATGTTATGTAGTATTTACAGTGTAATATTTCTGCCAACAGTATAATGGCTTGTTCCATATTTGTTGTGGTTAGAACAACAATGTTTATTTTATAATTGAGAGCGCTTCTTAAGAGAGGAGGGAATGTGATGTTTTAGATGCTGCTTGTAATTTTTAGAACTGGGAGCATTGGTTGTTGGGAGTCTGGAAGCACAGGAAACAGGAAGGAGTGGGGAGAAGATTAGCAGGGGCTGAGGGAGAGCTATTGAGGGATGCAGCAGCTTTGTAAAGAGGCTCCACTTCTGGTAAATAAAGTCCTGTTGAAGTTTGTTAGTACCTTGCTTGTGTGATACAACAACACTTTAAGGATGCCTCCAACACAGCTTTCATGGTAAGTTAAAATATGAGCACCACAATGAAAGAGAAAATGGGTGTGACCTACAGAACCATTACAGGAAACTATGAAAAATAAACCACATTCATTAACATGACACTCAGAAACCGAGCAGACTTGCACAAGTACAAAATACATGGCAGAAACTGGTGAAGGCCCTATTCATCAGAGAGGGTGAAGAAAGAAGATTGGACCACAAACTTGCCAGCTAGGATCTTATATGCACTTGCAAGTAATTAATGTTGATGTGAGAAAAAGTACTTTTTAACATTGTTACTAGTCAATAACTCTTGTTGTCATCTACCTTTTCTAGAAGTGTTAAGACCTGAGAGGCTCAGAAGAGAAAATCTGAAAACATTATAGTTTCCAAAACTACTTTTCTGTGACTCCTCCCTGAACAAGTCCAATGTCCAGTGGCTCTTTGAAGCTCTCCTCCTCTTAAGTATGACCCACTTAATTACATAAGCTTAAGCATATGTCCCTAAAGTAAGCACATGAGTACTATTGATTTAGTTGGATTTCATGCTCTTAAAGTTGGGCATATTCCTGGGGAATCAACTGGGACTTATAAGAACTACACTTATCCCATCAATGAAGAAACAAATACACTTCTACAGGTTGAACCTCTCTAGTCCAACATTCTCAGGACCTGACCGGTGCCAAACCAGAGAATTTGCCAAACCATGGGAGGTCAATACTGTCTAGCAGCATTACTAACACTTCCACTGGTTGTTGCACTCTTAGAAGACATTTAGGGGTAAATTAGATTTAATAACAGCACAGAACACTGAGAGTCAGGACTGGTGACTGTAAACAAACTTTATGGGACTGCGGGAAACATGGAAACATGGTAAACGGACATCCGGCTAACTAAGATCATGCTGGACCATGGATGTTGCTGGACCAGAGAGTGCTGGACTAGAGAGTTTCAATTTGTAATTCCATCCAGATTGATATCTGACGATTCATCAGATAGTAACATCTGTTCATTCTGTACTAGGAAGATTGTTATCATTTGGGTTTCATTACCACTCTCTGAATCCATCTAATTTCCTGTCTAGATACAAATGTAACTTATATTTATTTGTGCACTGGATACATCATAGCCAAGACTAGTATATTATGAGGTCAGGTCCTATTAAATTTCAAAGTCATCTAAGAAAATTCAGGAGTAAAAAATGGTCCATTATAATAAATATGCATATTTTCTATTCCATAACAAATCCTGTCCAAAATGCTTGTACTCTTGTGCTATGATCTCAAACAAAATTGACTACAGTGACTGTTATAGTGGAAGTGTACTAGTGATATACATATGCATTATTCCTCCCCACATGAGTCAATGTCTTGAGTTGCTTATGCTATCTATGTTTATAGTAGTTTTCTCCTCATGTTGGCTCAGTAAATCCTAATTACACAAATAAATACAGATCTTTTCTTGTGCTGCATATTCACATTATACAACTGAAATTGATCCCTCAGGGATCTTTCTACTAGGAACTTGACCTTGCCTCTGTGTGCGTGATAAAAGAAGTGGCATTTCTGTAGCCAAAGCTCTTGAATGACCAGATAGGATCTTTGACACATCTGTGAACTACAAGAGCACTGCAATACTTAAATTTTATTCCATCTAATACAGAATTCTGATGAATTACTTTTCCATTTGTTCTTTAGTTACTTCTATGTAAAACTTGCTAACATTCTAGTAAAACTGACAAGCTATTGATGAAGGAAACTTGTTAGGTCCCATTTACTTCATCACCATCAGACTGCATGTCAGTTGCAATATACTAACTACTGCCATGTTGCTAACTCAGTATTGCTCCTGAATTAAAAAAAAAAATCTCATTACTATTTCCAAAGGGCGAGAGAAATGATTTGCATATTTGGCTCTTTTGGAGGTCTTTTGCTCTTGATTTATAAATCCCACAGATTGTAGTTGTTTACCAAATATCAGATTTTACTTAGAAAAGATACCCAGTGTGTGGTCTGTGTCAATGATTCCCAAAATGCGTGCTTTTATTCACGCTGGATATGAGCAAAAATGAGCAAAGTGTTTGTCATAACAGATGTTATGAATGTTCCATTATAAAATGTGATCTTACTTTTGTGTTTTCTAGTAATCATTAAACTGAGCATAATGCCCTTCATTGTACAAATGACCTCCCTAGTGTGAATTTGTAATGTATATGATAATAAAGCATTAATAAAGATATGCCTCTAGAAGATTTTACTCTCAGTCGAAAGCAACACAAAAGAAGTAGTAAATGCAAAATATATGCAGGAGTTCTTGATTCCTGAAAGTAATTATCTCTCACAAATGAAACTAAACACTGACCTCTAAATCAAAGTAGCATTTGATATAGATATAAATTCCCAGTGTGTATAAGGAAGAGAGATAAAGGAAGAGATAGTTTAATAAAACACCAATCTGTATGTTTTAACAAACAGGAATGTAATCACACTTTTAGGGACAAATGTAGCTTCCCCAGACTGGTCTGAGTAGATTAATTAGGCACTGGACAGTTGCTTGGGGAGAAGGGCAAGGGAGAGGAATCTTCACAAAGAAACTGAAGAGATGTGTTGCATAAAACTCCATCCCAATGGCTACTCAGACATCATGGTTGGGATTGGTCCTGCCTAGAGCAGGGGGCTGGACTTGATGACCTCCTGAGGTCTCTTTCAGCTCTATGGTTCTATGATTCTATGGATAGCCTTCTGTCCCATCCTCAAGGTGAATCGCCTTCTGGATAGGGGACTCAGACCCAGTTAGAAAGTGTATATATTGCAGTCAACATTAAGTGCTAGTTCAAAGCACACTATACTCCTGCAGAGCCAACCAGTGCATTTCAGCAACTTCTAAACCCATCCTATTCTGGAATTGCAGGATGGTGCTTGTTCTGGATTTATGGCTGAGAACCCACCACTCAGTCTGCCTATAATGCAATTGTCCATAGTACAATTTGCACCATATCACTTAAAGTCAGGATGTATCTAGACTCCATCTGGGTGCAAGATTGTGGATAAATAGCCTTTCCAATTGTTGGTTATGCACAAGTGCCAAACACAATTGCATTTTCCTATAGAAAGGAGGGATGGAGTGAAGTGGAGCAGAGCAGAGTGGAGCTAGTCAGCTGTATAGGGGAGTGTATGCTTCATCAATTCATGATGTAGCATCATGTCCCTCCCCCTGAATTCCTCCCATCATGGCCCAGTATTTAATAGTCCCTTGAAATGTAACAGTATCAGAAACCTAGATCAATAGATTTCAAAGTGAAAATTTAAAAAAGCATGTCTCTGAAGTTTTGCATTTACTTTGAAACGTGTGATATTTTAAATACATTGATGTTACTAGGAACATTTACATTAGCTCAATCAAACATAACACCAAACTTAATTGGTGTCAGCATAAGTGACTGCTAAAAAGCTGTTTCTTACACTATTTTTGATGGAAACGAAAACAAATAAACATACACAAAATCTTCCCATATGCTTGAATCAACTCATATGCTTGAATCAACCAGAAACCAAGATAGTCAGTAAGGAATAGTATTTCATATAAAAAGAGAATTGAATCTGTATATTAAAAAATAACCACACTTTTATGGACCAGCTGCTCTCTGATTGGTTGGATCACATAAAAAGATTATTCTCTATGCTTGTCATTTCATAGCTACTCAAATTAATGATAAAATAAAGAAATGCCATCTTACCACCTTCAGACAAAATGATGACATCTATATCAGTCATTCAGCATAAAAGAAATAAAATCTACTGGAATAGAAAAGAGTTCCAAGTTAATTTCTGCTGCTTTGAAAATAAATGTTCTAGTGTGTTTGTCTTTGCTTATTGATGCTGGGGCATTCACTTAATAGCAGAATCCCATTTGTCTGTGACAAAGGTTTATCCCTGACATTACCTCTCATGTAATACAAACTTAATATGATTTTATCTCCTGTTGCTGATACTCATTTGTTCATTATTATTCAGAAGGTGCCCTGTTGCAATGATACTTAGGGTCTTAATCTTGTGAACACTTATGCATGTGCTTGACTTTACACATGAGAGCCATAATATCGATTTCACTGGGGATGCATTTAAAGTGAAACATAGGTTTTAGTGTTTGCAGGTCCTGTAACTTGCACTGTTAAGAGAATACTGTATGCTGCCAAAGTCAATATCCCCTAAAAATATGATCAACAATTTAAAAAAGAAAAATCCAGGTGTTTTCATATCATTAAAGTATGGCTGGATTATTTTTTTTAATAATTTATGTATCTAGGTAGTCCATGAATCCATAATTATATTATATATGCAACTGATAAAAAAAATGAATGAATTTATCCTCACAACAGACTTGTGAGCTAGAGTGGTATTTTTATTAGTATCATCCCCTTTTTAAAGATGTGCAGCTGTGACATTGTGAGAAGAATCCAGGTTTCTCAAATCCCCATGTAATATACTAAACTCAAGATTATCCTTCCTCATGTTCATATAAAGAGGAGGGTCAGGGTGAATTAATGGAAAAGCTTGTTCTAAAAATATATACCTTTATTTATCATGCTAGATCCTGTACAAACACAAAGAAAACTTGGTCTATGCCAAAAGAACCAACAATTTAATTTTATCTCACATTATAATTATGTCCCAGTTTTAGAAGGTGGAACTATGTTCCTGAGACCAGAAATGTACAGTAACATCAGCATTGAGGCAAAGTTGCACTTCAAAGTCTGGTGAACTGAGCCTATATGAAAAGACATGATTTTTTTCTACATCAAACCCACTTCATGGGTACAAACTAAGATTCAGTTATGACAAAACGGAATTTATTTAAATGTGAGATTTATGAGCCTCAGCACTTGCAACCCCCAGAGTTGTTCAGATGAAAAAATTCATAAACATTTTCCCCCACAAAACGTGAAAGGTTTTGTGCCTCTCTGTTCATGCATCTGTACCACTTTTCTCAGACCAGAAGAGGTGTCCTCCCAGACATCTGTCTGTCACTGATCTAACACACTCAGGGTATGTCTACACTACAAAGTCAATTCGAACTAACAGTGTCTATACATACAAACCGCTAGTTCAAACTTAATTCAAACTAGCGGAGCGCTTAATTCGAACTAGGTAAACCTCATTCTACGAGGACTAACGCCTAGTTCGAATTAAGTAGTTCGAATTAAGGGCTGTGTAGCCACTTAATTCGAACTAGTTGGAGGCTAGCCCTTCCCAGCTTGCCCTGGTGGCCACTCTGGGCCAAAACAGGGAAACTTTTCTGCCCCCCTCCTGGCCCCGGAGCCCTTAAAGGGGCACGGTCTGGCTATAGTGCTCGTGCCAGTTGCAAGCCTGCCAGCACCCAGCCAGCAGACCCTGCACCTGGCACGGCATGAGCCAGCCACCCGCTGCCACCCAGCCCTCCGCCTCTTCCCAGGACCAGGCTGGCGGCTCCCAGGAGCCTGCCCGGGGCCGCAAGAGGTGGGCGCCTGCCTGGTCTAGTGCGGAGATCGTGGACCTCATTGAGGTTTTGGGGGAGGCCTCCAACATCCACGACCTCCACACTAGGCACAAGAATGTGGCCGTCTAGGGCAGAATAGCTGCCAGCCTGGCAACCAAAGGCCACGTGCGAACCCAGGAGAAGGTTTGCATGAAAATCAAGTTGGTCCAGTGAGACCCCCAACCCGGGGCACGGATGGGGATGTGCGTCCCGTCAATGGCCCCCCCGCAGTTGGGGAAGCCGAGGGCGCCGAACCCCTGGATGACGGCGTCTGGATCAGCGAGGCAGACCACCCTGCGGAGCAGCACCCGGTTGATGGCCTTGACCACCTGCAGAGAGACACAGCAAACCGCGAATCACTGGGGTGCCCGGGTGGCTGGGAGTGTTCGTTCCCTGGCACTGCCCCGTGCCCCACTCCCAGAAGCAACCCCCGCTGCGATCCTGGCCGCTGCTGGCAGCCTGTAGTACGGCCGGGACAGACCGAACCCTCCCGTGCGGGGCACTGTCGCCTCCTCCCCCGCCCCCATTTTCCCTGGGGCGGCCCATTCCCTCCGTGCAGCCCCCCTCCACCCGCGGCCCAGTGGCTGGTGTGTGCTGTACCTGCATGAGCACTGCTCTGATGGTGGATCTCCCTACGCCGAACTAGTTCCCGACGGATCGGTAGCTGTCCAGCATGGAGAGCTTCCAGAAGGAGATGGCCACACGCTTCTGGAGGGGGATGGTGGGCCTCATGCGAGTGTCCCGTTGCTGCAGAGCAGGGGCGAGCCACTTGCAGAGCTCCAGGAAGGTGTCCTTCTTCATCCTGAAGTTCTGGGTCCACTGTCTGTCTCCCCAGCGCTCCAGGATGATGCGGTCCCACCAGTCGCTGCTGGTGTCCAGACGCCAGATGTGGCGGGGCACGATGGTGTCTGGGAGCTGCTCCGGCTCCTCCATGGCCCCCAGGGAGGCCAGGTGGAGAGGCAGGGGGCTGCCATTGCTGGCAGGCTTGCAGCAGCAAGTCCAAAAACTGCACCAGAATGCCCAGGGCGAGCTCTGGCTCCATGTTGCCAACTGCTGTGGCATTCCCAATGGGAACCACCGACACAGGCAGGCGCAGAGGAAAACGCTTTGCTGTCCCTCGGCGAGGTAGGCAAGCAAGCGGAGAAGCTGAGAACCGGCTGTCCAGGGGGTCCCTTTAAGCACGAGCCTCAGATAGCCTCAGACAGCAGCCACACAAAACAACTACTGACCTGATGCCCTGCTGGAACCGGTTTCAGCTGCCCTCAAATGCGACCCAGCGTCCAATGAGTGTGGACGCGCTAGTTCGAATTAGCAAAACGCTAATTCGAATTAGTTTTTGGGTCTAGATGCGTTAGTTCGAATTAGCTTAGTTTGAATTAACTAATTCGAACTAAGTTAGTTCAAATTAGCACTGTAGTGTAGACATACCCTTAGAGTTTAACCACTCCTTCAACACATTTCAGATATTTGGTTCAGAAGACGTGAGGACAAACTTACTCTAAGAACATAAGAACGTCCATACTGGATCAGACCAAAGGTCCATCTTGCCCAATATCCTGTCTGCCAACAGTGGCCAATACCAGATGCCCCAAAGGGAGGGAATACAACAGATAATGCTCACATGATAACTCTCCTGTCACCTATTTCCAGACAAACAGGGGCTAGGGACACCATTCCTACCCATCCTGGCTCATAGACATTGATGAACCTAACTTCCATGATTCTAGCTCTTTTTTGAACCCTGTGAGGCTATGTCTACACTGGTGGGCTCTTGTGCAAGAACGGCCGTTCTTCCGCAGAGCATCCACACTGCCCGCCCGCTCTTGCCCAAGAAGATTTACAGTAAAGCATGGTAAGAGAGGGTTTCTTGGGCAAGAGCAACGCTCTTTTCTAACAAGTGTAAGCTCTCTTGAGCAAGAGCTTTTGCGCAAGAGGGCAATGTGGACGCACGGCAGGGGTTTCTTGTGCAAGAAAGCCCTATGGCTAAAATGGCCATCAGAGCTTTCTTGCACAAGAGAGCATCCACACTGCCATGGATGCTCTTGCGCAAAAGCACATGGCAGTGTGGATGTGTTCTTGTGCCAGAATTCTTGCACAAGAACCCTTGAACAAGATGTTCTTGTGCAAGAACCTGCTAGTGTAGACATAGCCTTAAAGTCCCGTTTTCACCACATCCTCTGGCAAGAAGTTCCACAGTTTGACTATGCACTGAGTGAAGAAAAACATGTTTGTTTTAAACCTGCTGCCTATTAATTTCATTTGGTAAGCCTTAGTTCTTATATTGTCGGAATAAGAAAATATCTTTTCCTTATTCACTTTTTCCACACCAGTCATGATTGCATAGACTGTCAGCATTTATAGATTCTCTGCATTCATTAGGCTTGAAACCTTCATGCGTGTGTGTATACACACACAACAGAAAATTGTTGATTTTCCCTTAGAAGAGATTTGCCCAGAATGGCAGAGTGCGGTTGGATTCTATGTTATCCCCTAGCAATTCCAGAACACAGGCTTATTGGGGTGAGGAGGCTCCAGGGAAATTGTTAGGGATGGTAGACAAGTGATCTGGACTAGAACAGCCCTCAGGATGCTTTTATCTGTGTTGGGCTATTATCCAAGAAAATAATTCATGGATCAAAACCCACCCCTCTCTGCTTCACTGAGTATAAACTCAGCAAACAGTAAATCGGGCCCTATATTTCAGCTTTACCTAGTCAATGTTCCTCCCCTGTATCTCAGAAAATAGTATTAATCACATGGTAAAGTGAGACGGTGTGTCACTTTCATTAAATATTTGATAGATGAAGCAACTTCTTCACTTGGTCAGTAAGAACGCATGTAGAGACATGAAAACGTTTAGTGAAAAACTGAAAACTAAACTAGTAGTAAAGCTGTTGGTTTCTTTCAGTGAAGAGTGCATGTTGTTATAATTATCTCTCAGTTTGTCCACCAACAGTTAAACAATAATGAAGAAATTACATACTTGGCTAATTAACGTAATCTACAAAGATGTGCCCGGTCCTATTCTCACTGAAACCAGTGGTAACTCCCACTGATTTGAATAAATGCAGAGTAGAGTAAATTTAGCCAGTTCCTCCCTCCTGTCCTGGTTAATTTGTGCCACTGTGATATCATAAAGAAGCTATACATCCCACATATCCAATCACCTTGAGGATTGCCTCTTAGGGTAATTCTAGGGTGGTATGATGGTAACAGTTACGTCACCCTTTTTTTTCTGCAAGGGACAATGGTAGATGCTCACGTACCGCAATTATGGATGTAGGATAAAAACCTGAACTGAATAATATAATAGGGACATGCCTCCACTTCAGTGATCTCTGGCTAATCGAAGCTGGACATAAGTCATGATAGCCTTAAGAAACAGGCTCAGGAATCAACAAACCTTAGAATTTGGGAAGTGGAAAGAATGGCTTACAGTCACCTTTGCCCAAACCCCTGTGATTTTGCACACAGTATAATAAGGCCAGAGCAGAAAAAAGGTCCATTGTCTGAAAACATAAACTTCCTATTTTTGTGCTAAGCAGTGAAGCAAATTTGATATTCCAGAAACAGCAACAAATATGATGTACAGGCTTTTAATAGCCAAAAGGTACATTTATAAAATCATTAGTTGAGATCGGTGCCTAAAAAGCTTCTTGTAAATAATATATCATAAAAACTATATTGCTATGCTGGTGTCCTTTTAACATGTTATAGGCTAAGAGAAACAGGTCAACAAGACAAGTAAGGTTTTTTACTTAAATTTTTTATTATATACATTTTTAGAGTTATTTATCCCATAGAGGGCAAGAAACATGAACAACAGACTAGAGGTCTTGTACTTAGAAGTTTACCTAATGTAGAATTTGGAAAAAAAAAAAAAAAAAAAAAAAGGCCTGGTCATTCTCAGTGCTTTAAATATTTGTGGAAGGTGCACCTTTTAAAATAGAAAAAAAAGGTCCTTCAAAGTTTCCAACATCATTCAGCATCAACAGGGTGCAGAAATCATGTACATCATCTCGAACATACCTATAACTAGAGAGAAATGCAGGAATAATGCAATGTGCCCGTACAAGAATACAGCATATTAGAAAGGTATGATTTGGTGACCATCCCATGATATATTTTCTAAAAGTGCTAAATTGCATCCATTGTCATGTCTGCAGAGACAAGCTGCAATTTGGCAGCATATTTCTGGTGGTACTTCTTTTGGCATATGGCTCCCAACAGCACAAAAAATTAATCAGATGTTGGGAAAGTGATGTAACTGCTTAGTCACAGCCGCATCATTTGGAGACGTCAAATGTACCCATCTACCATAAAGATGATAAAGAGGGCAGTCCATAGGAAGATAGCATGATGTTTGTTCTTGAGCTCCACAAGAGCACAACAGGGACATAAAAAAGCCCCAATGATAAAATTGTAAGTTACACCGCCTGGAGCCACAACATATGCTACTATATGAGGAAGGATCTCAGGGGCATGCAAGAGCTGACCTGGAGAGAATAGGGGATTCAATTGTGAAGTAAGGCCGCATGCAGCAACATGGCATGAGCCCTGCCTTCATGCCTAATTGGCAGGGAGTAATGCCAACCAGGACTGGAAGGCTGGACTCTGCAATTGTATGAACTGTTGAGTCCAACTCGCCACACCATTAACTGATATTGATATGTTCAGAACTTACCATACACAGTACTGTCTGTGTGGTTTCAACAGGGCGATGTAGAGAAATGATCACCTCTCTTTTCCATCATTTTACTCTTTTGCTTTGTGAGCTGATGTTCAATTTTCTGCCCACACACCCTTCATTTGGTTGTCAACTCTAAGTATATTTATATCATCTGTCTCTCAGGTAATTATTTCTCAGAGGCATTTGCTTGTATTTTCATGGGTGGATTGCAGAATTAAACCAATTGAACCTAAATCTCTTCTAGATAGATACAGATATAGAGAGGAATGTACTCCTTTGCCAGACTCCAGAGGAATCCTATTGTGGAGATCTCCAATCTCCTACAGAACCATTTGAGACCATGCTTTTGTGTGGCTACATTGTTTTAAAACAGATTTTTAATTCTCAGACTCATCTTGTTTTTATGAAACCCTACGCATATTGACATATATGCAAAGCTTTTGTCACATGGTAGCTGAAAATATGCAGAAGATTCAGCAACCCTTCATTAAGATGTATGATTATTTGGCAGATGGTTTTCTAATAGGGGTTTTTAAAGATTATTGTCCTAAGAGCTGCCAGTTCATTGTGCTAATATATACTGAAAACATACTGTTCATGCGACAGCATTGACAATCAAATCAGGTAATGCTATTGACAATCAAGCTGTCATCTATTGCAATCTGGGCAACAACATCTGATTTTATAGTAAATACATGCAATATTGTTTCATAGTTATTTTAAAACTAATAACATACTCCCATGTGGCTTGTGACTACAGGTAATTTATATGTGCTATGAGAAAGGATAGGGAGAAAAAAAGAAAATTAGGATCATATTTAACAGAAGATCATTCAGATTTTTGAAATTTTCTGACTATATTTTTATGACAGGAGTGAGCAAAATGTCCATTTTCTAAATCATGCCCCTTAACTTTTGATCACAAATCTTAACACAGTCATTTAGTATTTTGCTTGACATGAATTACATTGATTATGTACCAAAAGAACAGTTCAATGAGTACTTAGTGAGAACAGTATTATAAGAGCATTCTGGGCCAGATGCTTAGATATTGTATGACATAATGGCACTGACATTAATGTCTGTGCCTGCCTGAGGCTCCCCAAACTTCACCCATACTAAAAATAATCGTACACTAAAATAAATCCTGAAACTTCAATGGACGTAACTGATGAAACAATCTATTTAATTAGAAGGGTTCACCTTATTGCTTCATCACTGAATCAGTATCTGAAGCTAATATTAATGGAGAAGTTCTATGCCTTTTATATTTTACTAGCAGGTGAGGCCCATCGTTGACTGGGCAAAGTCATTTTGCATAGATCACACTTATAGGAAAAGTTCAAGAAATTAAATACATGCAATACATTTTTTATTAGTGTGCTTGCAAAAGGGAAGTAAAAAAACAGTTTTAAATTTGTAGGATGGCAACTTCAAACATTATTCATTTTATTAAATAATTACCATACATAGTAAATTTGAATCAGAAGCTCATAAAGCTTCCATTACTTTTTGCGTAACTAATTTGAATTATTTTGTGATTTGTAACCGTAAACATTTTCTTTGCACAAAAATGACAGTTAGGTGACAATTTTAATTTTGTTAGCAAATATGTTTATGAACCCTAATCATAATAATCATGACTTTTTCTGATGAAAACCAAAAATAATTATTTAAACCTTCTACCATATTCCAGTGTAATAAGCTAATTTAAGTTTCATGATTGTTTATGCAAAATTTGGTATCTGTAGGTAATCGCAAAGTATGACTTTGTTTTGCACAAAAAAAAAATCCACAAACACACTACTCTTCAAAATATATAGTAGATTATTTAGGAAAAGGAAACAATATCCTTTATAGCCCACGTGCTTTGGAAATGATGCTTCTTCAGTGATGCCTATTACATAGAAGAATGGACTGGAACTTGGAGCTGGGTTCCATTCCTGGATCTGCTGCTGAGTGAGATTGGGCAAGTCATTTCTGTGCCTCAGTTTCCCTATCTGTAAATGGGAATAATGATGATGACCTAGTTGGGAAAACACTTCGAGATCAACTGATAAAAAGTGTGATGTATATCAGCTAAGTATTATTTAAAAAGTAGAGCTGCCACAACCTACTTGTCTGAACATAAGTAAGGATACAGATGGTTTAGTCTTGTAGAATAATAAGGCTACATATAATCTCAGTAGTCCAATGGGATAGCAGAATTTCCAGACAGCTTAAACATCTAGTGCTGTGCATTGTAGTGAAAAAAAACTTCTCTGAAATTTCCCCCAGTTTTCTTTGCATCCAAAACTGGCCAGCTGAAAACTCCATAGACTATCCAAAGGAGCCCTTTAAAAATTCCCCCAGAGGAATGGAACAATAGTCACCACCATAGTTCCTTCTAAGCTGTGTGGTAGCACAGCTCCACAGCTGTTTAATCAGCCGCACCAGCCAGGCAACTCAGTGCGGGTATGTCTACACTACAAAGTTAATTCGAACTAACAGCCGTTAGTTCGAATTAACTTTCATAGGCGCTACACATACAAACCGCTAGTTCGAACTTAATTCGAACTAGCGGAGCGCTTAATTCAAACTAGGTAAACCTCATTCTATGAGGACTAACGCCTAGTTCGAATTAAGTAGTTCGAATTAAGGGCTGTGTAGCCACTTAATTCAAACTAGTTGGAGGCTAGCCCTTCCCAGCTTGCCCTGGTGGCCACTCTGGGCCAAGCCAGGGAAACTCTTCTGCCCCCGTCCCGGCCCCGGAGCCCTTAAAGGGACACGGTCTGGCTACACTGCTCGTGCCAGCTGCAAGCCTGCCAGCACCCAGCCAGCAAACCCTGCACCTGGCACGGCATGAGCCAGCCACCCGCTGCCACCCAGCCCTCCGCCTCTTCCCAGGACCAGGCTGGCGGCTCCCAGGAGCCTGCCCGGGGCTGCAAGAGGCGGGTACCCTCCTGGTCTAGTGCGGAGATCGTGGACCTCATTGAGGTTTGGGGGGAAGCCTCCAACGTCCACGATCTCCGCACTAGCCACAGGAACGTGGCCGTCTACAGCCGCATGGCTGCCAGCCTGGCCACCAAAGGCCACATGCGGACCCGGGAGCAGGTCCACTGCAAAATTAAGGACCTGCGGCAGTCCTACTCCAGGGCCTCCCAGTCAGGGGCCGACCCGGAGGCATGCCCTCATTATGAGGCCCTGGACTGCATCCTGGGGGCTCACACAGTCCATGCCCCCCGGGTGGTGATCGACCCCGGGGCAGAGGGACCCGTCCCTGACACCGAGGACGAGGAGGAGGACGCCAAGAGCCAGGAGCCTGCAGGGAGCCTGCCCAGGACCCAGGATCCCCGAGGCATCTGTAGCCAGACATGAACCCCATCTTGTTCCCTCCCCCAGAGAGCAAGAGAAAGGCAGTCAGCCTTTGATGCCCTGGGAACGCAGGGGTGCTGCTTGTCCCTGACTCTAATAAACAGAAACCAGACAGTAAATGGGCTGGCTGACGACCAGGGGACCTCCTGCTGCCCTGATGGCTAGCACCAGTAATTGACACGCCTACACTGTCCCAGGAGAGGAATCTTCGCCCATCACATGCTAGAGGTGCCCATTGTCTGCATTTTCCCAGGTGTGAATTATGCTTTGCACCCTTCGTGGGAAACTTGGCATTCAAAGCCATTTTCCCTAATTGGCCACTTGAGACCAGGAAGAAGCCTACGTGACCCAAGGGGTATAAAGAGGGGTTTAGTAGCCCACCCCATTTGAGCTCCAATCATCTATACCTGCTGGCAGGTATTGGTTGCCTCCCGAGGTCTGTGGGATGCCCAGCCTCGCCCTACTTCTTCCCGAGGGATTGAGAGAAAGACGCTGGCCGCGCCAAGTCTGGAACGCAGGGGTGAGAATATATACCTGCTAGGTGTCTATTTTGCATGCATTTAATAAGAGCTCAGAGAACCAAAAGCGTTTCATGGTACCTGTAAGTGACTTATTAGTGTAATTTCTGTCCTGTCCTTTGTAGTGGCTGTGTTATCTGTAACACAGTAGTAGCATTTAACAGCTAAGTTTACCCTGTAACAATAAAATAGTAACTGTTTAAGCTGTGACCTGACTCCTTCAGTTGCTGTAACAGAACCAAGCACAATTTTAAAAGAACTCCAGCCGGTCATAAGGGACAGATATAGGGAGAGCTTGAGCGTTGGATCGTGTCGCTTCCAGGGGACAGATCCGTTGGGGCATCTCTCAGCCTCCCCAGGCTGCCCGCTGCGAAGGGATCGTGTATCCTAGCAGTCAAAATCTGAGGTGTAATAAGCTCTCCCTGTAAACTTCTTGGGGCGCCCGTCAACCTCCTCCAGGTTGCCCGCTGCTAAGGGACCCCAGTCCTAGCAGTTGAAGTCTCGGGTGTATAATACACACACACCACTCACTGCCCTGACCACCGGCTGACAGCATCCCACAGAGCACATCAGCTGTGTCGTCCGAGGCCGAGGGGGGCTCCACATGTGAGTGCCATCATGCTCCCCCTATGTGTACGGAGAGGTGGGGGGAGAGGGAGCCCAGGGACCGTGCACCTGGGCCTTGCCCACCATAGAGCAGCAGCTGGGTGTCATGCAGGGGCCCTGGCCCGTTCCCCACATGCCAACCTCGCCTTGCAGAGGGGGGTTGGGGGGGCTGTGTCCCCAGGGAGAACTGACCACTGCTCTTGTTTCACCACAGCCGCAGCACCTGGGACTGCAGGGCGCACCACCCCGCCTGCAACAGCCACCCTCACCCGGGCCAGCAGGCGCACCAGAAACCTGGAGGACTAGCACTGGTGGCACCTGAGGCTACTGGAGCACCAGCTCTGCACCCAGGACCACTGGGTCCGGGAGGACCTGCGGCTGCGGCAGCGGAGCTTGGAGGAACTGGAGGAGCAGGGCCGTGCCCTCAGAGGCCACCTCCAGACCCTGGTGGACAGGTTCCTGCCTCCTGCTGCTCCGGCCCCTGCAGCCGCCCCAGCTCTCGCTCCTCCTCCCACCCCTGCTCCCCTTCCCGCTTCCTCCACACCCCCCGTACCTCCTGCCTCACCCTCCACACCCACTCCCCCCCGCAGTGCTGCGAGACGGGAGAGCCAGCAGGACCCCCAACCCTGAGCTTTCCCTTCCCTTCCTCCCCTTCCTCCCCCTTCCAGTTCCCTCCTCCCAGGTTTCCCCCTCCCCTCTCCTACCCTCATTCCCCCCTCCCCCCACCCCAGTTATGTACAATAAAAAGAGATTGTTGTTTGCAAAACAGGTGTCTTTATTTAACATTAGGAAGGGGGGTTAGGGAGGGGAAAGGGGAAGGAGGGGAGGGTGGAAGAAGGCCCCAATGGGGCATGCAGGGAGAGTTCAGTCCTCCTCCTCTACCAGGAAGGTCTCCCACAGGGCTTCCCGGATCTGGACGGCGCCCCCACTGGGCCTCCCGGATGGCAGCGGTGTGGGGCTGAGCATAGTGGCCAGCCATGCGCTCAGCCTCAGCCATCCAGGCGGGCAGGAAAGCCTCCCCCTTCCGCTCGCACAAATTGTGCAGCACGCAACATGCTGCCACCACGGGAGGGATATTGTGCTCGGCGAGGTCGAGGCGGGTGAGGAGGCACCTAAATCTGGCTTTCAGTCATCCGAAGGCCCCCTCGACCACAATGCGGGCCCTGGTGAGCCTGGCATTGAAGGCCTGGCCGGAGGGGTTGAGGTGCCCCGTGTACGGCTTCATCAGCCAGGGCTGTAGGGTGTAGGCCGCATCCCCCACCAGGCAGATGGGCATGTCCACGTCCCCGACCCTGATGTGGCGGTCAGGGAAGAAGGTCCTGACGTGCAGCCTCTGGCACACGGAGGAGTTGCGGAACACCCTGGCGTCGTGTGCCTTGCCAGCCCAGCCCACATTAATGTCCATGAACTGGCCCTGGTGGTCAGACACAGCCTGCAGGAGGACAGCATAGTACCCCTTGCGGTTGATGTACTGGGAGGCCTGGTGTTCCGGGGCACGGATGGGGATGTGCATCCCGTCGATGGCCCCCCCGCAGTTGGGGAAGCCGAGGGCGCCGAACCCCTGGATGATGGCGTCCAGATTGGCGAGGCGGACCACCCTGCGGAGCAGCACCCGGTTGATGGCCTTGACCACCTGCAGAGAGACACAGCAAACTGCGAATCACTGGGGCTCCCGGGTGGCTGGGAGTGTTCGTTCCCTGGCACTGCCCCGCGCCCCACTCCCAGAAGCAACCCCCGCTGCGATCCTGGCCGCCGCCGGTGGCCTGTAGTACGGCCGGGACAGACCGAACCCTCCCATGCGGGGCACTGTCGCCTCCTCCCCCGCCCCCATTTTCCCTGGGGCGGCCCATTCCCTCCTTGCAGCCCCCTTCCTCCCCAGCCCAGTGGCTGGTGAGTGCCGTACCTGCATGAGTACTGCTCCGACGGTGGATCTCCCCACGCCGAACTGGTTCCCGACGGATCGGTAGCTGTCCGGCGTGGAGAGCTTCCACAGGGCGATGGCCACACGCTTCTGGAGGGGGATGGTGGGCCTCATGCGAGTGTCCTGTCACTGCAGAGTAGGGGTGAGCCACTCGCAGAGCTCCAGGAAGGTGTCCCTCTTCATCCTGAATTTCTGGGTCCACTGTCTGTCTCCCCAGCGCTCCAGGATGATGCAGTCCCACCAGTCACTGCTGGTGTCCAGACGCCAGATGCGGCAGGGCACGCTGGTGTCCGGGCGCTGCTCCGGCTCCTCCATGGCTCCCAGGGAGGCCAGGTGGAGAGGCAGGGGGCTGACGTGCACGTGGTGGTGCCAGGCAGCCTCCAGCCATTGCTGGCAGGCTTGCAGCAGCAAGTCCAAAAACTGCACCAGAATGCCCAGGGCGAGCTCTGGCTCCATGGTGCCAACTGCAGCAGCGTCCCCAATGGGAACCACCGACACAGGCAGGCGCAGAGGAAAACGCTTTGCTGTCCCTTGGTGAGGTAGGCAAGCAAGCGGAGAAGCTGAGAACCAGCTGTCCAGGGGGGTCCCTTTAAGCACGAGCCTCAGATAGCCTCAGACAGCAGCCACACAAAGCAACTACTGACCTGATGCCCTGCCGGAACCAGTTTCAGCTGCCCTTAAATGCGACCCAGCATCCAATCAGTGTGGACACGCTAGTTCGAATTAGCAAAACGCTAATTCGAATTAGTTTTGGGGTCTAGATGCGTTAGTTCGAATTAGCTTAGTTCAAATTAACTAATTCGAACTTAGTTCGAATTAACTTTGTAGTGTAGACATACCCTGCTTGGAGGGAGCCCTGAGCCCCTGACTGGATGGGGCTACTTAAGCAACTGGGAGGAGCTGTGTTGCCCCACAGCTTAGTGGGAACCTTGGTCACCACTGTATCTGCAAACTGCAATTTACTCAGATCAGCAGGTTACCAAAATATTTGCTCACTCTCTTGCTGTTTGAATCTAGACCTTTACAAAGTCATATAAGAAGGCTGCAAATTTTGAGGCTTGCATCTGACCATTTGTATAGAAGATTATCAACATTTTGCCCATTATAACATAAACTCTACATAGGTACAGCAATAAATAGCTCATTCACGAGCAAAGGGTGATGGAACATATTAAAAGCTGCTGGGTGTTTCTGGTGTGATTTACTTTTGCTAACATAGCACCTAAGTTGAAAACAGAGCAGTCAAGATACAGATATAATAAAAAGGAGTAAAAGACAGTGTAAAACTCACAGTAATTATATCAACTTAAGAATTAGAATGAACTTAAGAATTAGAATGAAATTAGAATATATTCCATCTATTGATAAAATGGTTGAGCCTGTGACATTGCTCAATCATTAAAACAAAGAACATTCATAAACAATGAAAACCCTGTAAATGTTGGATCACCATTCTTGTTTTCTATAAAATTAAGAAACTATTTCTTACCTCCTAAGACTTTTTGCTGAGTACATTTCTTTTGTCAGCAAAGCTTTAGATACTCCATGTCTTTATTATGAGAGTTTGGAGGTGGATATTTTTATGACAAAAATGCTCTTCTGTATGCCCCAATTTGGCAAAGCATTTAAGCACAAGCTAAAGTTGATCCTTATCCAACAAAATACTTATGCATGTGCCTACAGACAGCAGTCCATCTCTCAAACCAAAATGTAGATTTATACATATAGTGCCTCATTAGTCCTCACTCCTATTCAAGGACTTTATGATTCAGATGGGTTTATGCTCTCATTACATTCAAATAATTTAAAATTAATGGGTGTGAAGTGCGTGCATCAAGAGAACGAATTGTTGTGTGATATATCTCAGGGTAAGAAAGATGAGATATAGGAGAAGAGAATCTTAATGGGCCAGAGAGAGTAAGGTTGAACAGCTGAAGTACTGCAGGAGATTGGAAGGGGTGGAATGATGGGAAACCAACAATCAATGGACGTGAAAAATGCCATAAACTCAGTTGCCAGAACTGAATGAATAGTGATATTGAGAGGATGTGAAAATTCCCCTGCTTACTTCTGATTTTCTCTCCCAGGTAAGACAGACAGTTGGACCACATGCTTTAAGTGGGACGTTTGCATCCGATAAGGTGATTATAATGAAAGACCTTCCAATTGTTCCCCATGACCTTGGTTGCATCTGGTGCTGAAGTCTGTGAAACCAAAATAATTTGAAATTTACTCCTATAAATTCTTCATGGCTGTTTCTTTTGTGCGCATGGGAAGAGGCATGCAGGGGTATAATCAGGAAGGCCAAAGCACAACTCGAGTTGCAGCTAGCTAGGGATGTAAAAGATAATAAGAAGGGTTTCTACAGGCATATTAATAACAAGAAGAAAGTAAAAAAAACTGTGGGACACTTACAGAAAAGGGATGCAAACTAGTGATAGGTGATGTGGAAAAACCTGAAGTACTCAATATCATTTTTTTGCTTCAGTCTTTACAGGGAAGGTCAGCTCCCAGACTGCTGAACTGGGCAGCACTGTATGGTGTGGTGAGCAGCCCGCAGTGGAGAAAGAATAGGTTAAGGACTATTTAAAAAAGCTGGACATGAATAAGACCATAGGATTGGATCTAATGCATCTGAGGGTGCTGAGGATGTTGGCTGATGTGACTGCAGAACCATTGGCCATTATCTTTGAAAACACATGGCGATTATAGGTGGTCCTAGATGATTAGAAAAAGGCAAATAACCCATCTTTTAAAAAGGGAAGAAGAAGAATACAAGGAACTACAGAGTGAGCATCACCTTGGGCCCTGGAAAAAGCAAGTCCTCAAGGAATCCATTTTGAAACACTTGGAGGAGAGTAAGGTGATTAGGAACAGTCAACATGGATTCACTAAGGGCAAGTCATGGCCAGTGTTCCCTCTAATTTTTTCTATCTATGTGTAGAATAAATTTTGTTAGGATGTGTAGATGTGCATCACCAGTAGAAAGATGTGCTGCCAGCTATAGGTCTCTGTACTTGTCCTTGTTGAACCTCGTCCGATTTCTTTTGGCCCAATCCTCCAATTTGTCTAGGTCACTCTCTCTCCCAGCTTAGTGTCATGTGCAAACTTGCTGAGACTACAATCTATCCCACCATCTGGATCATTAATGAAGATGTTGAACAAAGCTGGACCCACCCCTGGCACTCTGCTTGATACCAGCTGCCAAGTAGGTGTAACTACCCATTGATCACTTCCCATTGAGCCCAACATTTGAGCCAGTTGTCTATCCACCTTATAGCCCATTCATCCAAGCCTTACTATATTTGCTTGCTGGCAAGAATACCATATGATAGGGTGAGCCACTCACTACTGGAGTAGCGCCTCCTCCTGGTCATTCTCGGGAACAGCCTACAAGACCAATGCCCTTTCCAGTGGTTGTATGCTCTCTCTCCACCTCTCTCTCTGGGTTCATGGCCCTTCTCTCACACCAAGAGCTGCTGATGCCTCTTCATGACTTGGGCTCTCCATCCAGGTCACAACATGGTTTCCCTTTTGAGGCTGGAAACTCTCTTCCCACAAACAAGATCAAGTAGTCTTCCTATTCACTGCCTCATAGTACCATTACCTCAGTGGCTGGAAGGGGAACCCAGGCCCACTCACTACTATGGGTTCTGGTTCAGGACCCTCATACCAGAAATTGAGCTTACTGGCTTTCCCTGAATCCTATCTTACCTTCCTGGATTATCCCTTGACGGGGTATGCATACCATGCACTGCCAGAAGGGGTTAATACACTGTGGGCGGAGGAAGTCCTGCTCCTACCATACAAGGCATGCTCCAAGTGCTGGGCTAGTATAAAAGGGAGCAACTCAGCTCAGTCCGTGGTGGATAATGGAAAGAAAGGACATGCCTCCAGAGGTAGATCAACTATAGACCCTGATATCAGGAGCCAGAGGTCCAGGAGACTGGATGAAGCCTCTAGAGCTGGCAGAGCTCTGGGGAGTGACTTGTACTGTGGAGTCTGAGGACTGTGAAAATTCATGTATTACCTGGCCACCAGAGATGGTTGGAAGTGACCCAGGAGGGTGCACAAGTGGTATCTCCCACACGAGTTAGCTCAGCATATTTTGGTGGGATTCCCTACTGATCTAGCGGTGGACCAATCCACCACTGACAGGGCTTTGGGTCAGGTGGCCCTAGGCTACCCTATCAGAACTACTGCCCCAACCCCTCCTTCTCGCTGTAGTCCCGTTGGCACTGGTCATTAGGCTACACTGTCTTATACCCCAGGGCTATTCCATAAATTCTGGCCATTAGGCCACCTTGCCCTGCAAAACCAGGGGCTACTTTAGGGTAATGCCTACACTAGCCCCCTAGTTCGAACTAGGGAGGCTAATGTAGGCATTCGAACTTGCAAATGAAGCCCGGGATTTAAATATCCCAGGCTTCATTTGCATGTTCCCGGGCGGGCGCCATTTTTAAATCCCTCTAGTCCGAACTAACTGCCCGTGGCTACACGCGGCAGTTAAAAGTTAATTCGAACAAAGTCCTTAGTTCGAATTAACTGTTACACCTCATTCCACGAGGTGTCATCGCACAACAATCTACGATTTGCTGAGTTTCACTTCAAACCCAATAATATAAGACTCCTTAAACTCAATAAGAGACAAATGCCAGATTTGATAAGACATGTATTATTATGATTTGGATAATCCTAGCCTCTCCATATATTCCATATAACATAGGCCAAATAAGAATATATTTTTCCACAAATTTGGGTCCTCCTTTCCCTTAAGCTATAGCTAATCAAAACCATCCTGTTTAAATAATCATAGAACAAAGACAACCAGAGCTAGACATTCCTTGTCATTCACTTTTATTAGTACCATAGTGTTTGACTCCTGCTGCATCCTTATCCCTAATACATATCTGTCTAAACTGTAAGCTCCTTGGAAACAAAGTCTTTATGGGTATGTCTACACTACAGCACTAATTCGAACTAACTTAATTCGAATTAGTTAATTCGAACGAAGCTAATTCGAACTAGTGCATCTAGACCTAAAAACTAATTTGAATTAGCATTTTGCTAATTCGAACTAGCATGTCCACATTGAGTGGACCCTGAACCGAAGTTAAGGCTGGCCGGAACCAGTGCCGGCAGGGCATCAGGTTAGGACTTAGAGTGTGGAGCTGCTGCCTGATGCTAACTGAGCTCCGTGCTTAAAGGGACCCGATCCCCACCCCGGACAGACAGTTCTCAGGGTTCCCCGCTTGCTTGTCTACCTCGATGAGGGACAGCAAAGCAGTCCTGTCTTGGAGTGCCCTGAGTGCCCACACTCGGCACATCACAGCACTCAGCCATCAGCCCGGCTGCACTTGACGTAGGCTGCCATCTGGGGGCGTCAACTGGGGGGCTGTCAGGATCCAGGAGGCCCTGCAGGAGAGCTTCCACCCTGAGAAGCCCACAGAGCCACCCCAGTCCTCCCCATCAGGGGCTCGTGCCCCATTCCTCCCTCACCTCCTTCCACTTACCCCTCCCTAGCCCCCCTTCCTCATGTAAAAAATAAAGGACATGTGTTCAAAAATAGAAACTCTCTTTATTTAACAAAACTGGGGGTGGGGGGATTAACCTCTGGGGAGACTGGGAAAAGGAAGTGGGAGAGTGGAAGAGAGAGGGTGGGAGAGGGGAGGTGGAAACCTGGGAGGAGGGAGCTGGAAGGGGGAAGCCAGGGGAAGAAGAAGGAGGGGAAGTCTAAAACTATGGTATGCCATATCTTCAGTATTGTGTAGAGATGTGGTCTCCTCACCTCAAAAAAGATATTTTGGCCTTGGAAAGGGGTCAGAAAAGGGCAACTACAATGATTAGGGGTTTGGAACAGGTCCCATATGAAGAGAGGCTAAAGAGACTGGGACTTTTCAGCTTAGAAAAGAGGAGACTGAGGGGGGATATGATAGAGGTCTATAAAAGCATGAGTGGTGTGGAGAGGGTGCATAAAGAAAAGTTCTTCATTAGTTCCCATAATAGAAGGACTAGAGGACACCAAATGAAATTAATGGGCAGCAGGTTTAAAACTAATAAGCAAAAGTTCTTCTTCACACAGCACACAGTCAACCTGTGGAACTCCTTGCCACAGGTGGCTGTGAAGGCTAGAACTATAACAGAGTTTAAAGAGAAGTTAGATAAAGTCATGGAGGTTGGGTCCATGGAGTGCTATTAGCCAGGGGGTAGGAACAGTGTCCCTGGCCTCTGTTTGTGGAAGGCTGGAGAAGGATGGCACGAGACAAATCACTTGGTCATTGTCTTCGGTCCATCCCCTCCGGGGTACCTGGTGTTGGCCGCTGTAGGCAGACAGGCTACTGGGTTAGATGGACCTTTGGTCTGACCCAGTACGGCCGTTCTTATGTTCTTATGTTCTAAGCTCAGGGCTCAGGGTTGGGGTTCTCACTGGACCAACTTGATTTTCATGCAAACCTTCTCCTGGGTTCGCATGTGGCCTTTGGTGGCCAGGCTGGCAGCTATTCTGCCCTAGACGGCCACATTCTTGTGCCTAGTGTGGAGGTCGTGGATGTTGGAGGCCTCCCCCCAAACCTCAATGAGGTCCACGATCTCCGCACTAGACCAGGCAGGCGCCCACCTCTTGCGGCCCCGGGCAGGCTCCTGGGAGCCGCCAGCCTGGTCCTGGGAAGAGGCGGAGGGCTGGGTGGCAGCAGGTGGCTGGCTCATGCCGTGCCAGGTGCAGGGTCTGCTGGCTGGGTGCTGGCAGGCTTGCAAATGGCACGAGCACTATAGCCAGACTGTGCCTCTTTAAGGGCTCCAGGGCCGGGAGGGGGGCAGAAAAGTTTCCCTGTTTTGGCCCAGAGTGGCCACCAGGGCAAGCTGGGAAGGGCTAGCCTCCAACTAGTTCGAATTAAGTGGCTACACAGCCCTTAATTCGAACTACTTAATTCGAACTAGGCGTTAGTCCTCATAGAATGAGGTTTACCTACTTCGAATTAAGTGCTCCGCTAGTTCGAATTAAGTTCGAACTAGCGGTTTGTATGTATAGACGCTATGAAAGTTAATTCGAACTAACGGCTGTTAGTTCAAATTAACTTTGTATTGTAGACATACTCTATTTTTTTAAGTTTACTTATACCCATTGGAAAGCACAAAGCAAACTATGCTGGCTAGAAATGACATGGAAAGAATTCTGTCTGTGCAAGATTTTGATACAGTCTCCCACAATATTTTTGCCAGCAAATTAAAGAAGTATGGATTGGATAAATGGACTGTAAGGTGGATAGAAAGCTGGCTAGATTGTCAGGCCCAACAGACAGTGATCAACGGCTTAATGTCTGAATGGCGGTCAGTTTCAAGCGGAGCCCAAGGATCAATTCTAGGGCCAGTTTTGTTCAAAATCTTTATTAATGACCTGAATGAGGGGATGGATTGTGCCCTCAGTAAGTTTGAGGGTGACACTAAGCTAGGCAGAGAGGTAGATACATTGGAGGGCAGGGATAGGGTCCAGATTGACCTAGACAAATTAGAGGATTGGGCCAAAAGAAATCTGATGAGGTTCAACTAGGACAGAGTCCTGCACTTGGGATGGAAGAATCCCAAGCATTGTTATAGGCTGGGGACCGACTGGCTAAGTAGCAGTTCAGCAGAAAAGGACCTAGGGATTACACTGAATGAGAAGCTGGATATGAGTCAACAGTGTGCCCTTATAGCCAAGAAGGCAAATGGCATACTAGGGTGCATTAGGAGGATCATTGCCAGCAGATCTAGAGAAGTGATTATTCCTCTTTATTTGTCACTGGTGAGGCCACATCTGGAGTATTGCATCCAGTTCTGAGCCCCTCAGTACAGAAAGGATGTGAACGCATTGGAGAGGGTCCAGTAGAAGGTAACCAAAATGATTAGGGGTTGGGAGCACATGACCTATGAGGAGAGGCTGTGGGATTTTGGCTTATTTAGTCTACTAGACTAGAAGAGAAGAGTGAGGGGGGATTTGATCGCAGCAAAAGAGGATGGAGAGAGGCTGTTCTCAGTAGTGACAGATGGCAGAACAAGGAGCAGAACAGTTGGGGAGGTCTAGGTTGGATATTAGGAAAAACTATTTTATTAAGAGGGTGAAGCACTGGAATGGGTTACCTAGGGAGGTGGTGGAATCTCCATCCCTAGAGGTTTTTAAGTCTCAGCTTGACAAAGCCCTCTCTGGGATGATTTAGTTGCGATTGGTTCTGCTTTGGGCAGGCGGCTGGACTCGATGACCTCCTGAGGTCTCTTCCAACCTCATGATTTTATGATTTGATGAAGACAATTCTCCACTGATAGAAATCTAGTACTAGTAGCCTATAGGGCTCCTACATCACAGTTCACCCTGCTATGAGGTTGTGGTGGAGATGGTTTTAGTGGAACAGAGCATTTCTATGTCCAGTAGTCCACTGTGCTCAGATCGACCTTGTACCAGAGCCGTAAGTGGCAGCTGATCATGAGCAACCATAACTTATGCTAGGGACTGCAACTGACTTTCTTTGCCCACTTCCTTCTTCTCCACAACTGAACATAATGTGGGAGGCTGGATAACAGAGAGCATGGTCTCATGCTGAAAGCAGCTGAATGTCATTCTGGTGCTATGGATTCTATTTCTTTGCTACAAAGTTCTTGGTGTAGTGCTGTTCTTAAGCACTTAGGCCGAACATTTATCCTAAAATGTTCACAGGTAACCACTAACTCTGGGTTTCTCATTTTCTGGGTCTCCAAAATGAGACACTTGTGGCCACATTTGAGGAATTACAGAGCATTTGCATGTGAAACTGAAGTTGATTGGAGTTGTACTTTGAATGTATAAAGTTGGTAAAAAAACTGCTAAGTACTCTGAAAGAATCAAGCCCTTAGTGCCTCAAGTTGGGAACACAAAATTCACAGACATTTTGGACCATTTTGACCTTAATCCATGACTCCATTCTCCATCGGAGCTCACAGGGAGATTGCGAAGATACATTAATTAGTGTTTGTGAAGCACACAAGGTTTGTCTACACATGAACAGCTACTGTGGCACTGCTGTAGCTGGGTTGCTGTAGCTGTTCATTGAAGATGCTACCCACATGGATAGGTGGGGTTCACCCCTTGACATGGATAAACCACATCACCAAGAGATGGTATCTGGGTCAATGGAAGAATTCTTCTGTCAATCTAATGCTGTGTAGCTCATTAGGGAAGGTTGGTTTAAATGCCTCATTAAGTGCAGGAATTTTCCACACTGCTGAACAACTTAGTTATGCTGGCTGAATTTCCTAATGTAAGCCACCCCTTAGATACCATGATGTGGGCACCATAGAAACATCCATCAGGTAATTAATAATTTTGTATTTGGTGCAGGATTTGAACAGTGCATATTAAATAATGTCTGGTGCAAAACACTGAATGAGGTGGAAACAACAAATATTAAATAGCTACCCATTCACTGACTTAAGCAATCATGTAATTAAAGAGAGTATCGTAATTAATTTGGACAAGCTGCACTAATTAAGATTTCGTGGTCAGTCTGAAGTCTAGCATTTCTTAATTTTTTGAGAGCATGACTTTCCATCTTTTTTTTAAAAACATAGTTTTTGGATAATACAGCCACACATAGACTTTAAGATGAGGTTCCAATGTCATTCAGTTAAAATTATTAAAAATGCCTAAGATATTAAGTTAGGCTTTATGTACTTCTCTACATGACCAATTGGCAACATAAAAAAGAAACAGAATACCTCCCTGCCCACTGTGTTCTACCATTTGTGATTTCAAAGATAACAATTTTCTTATATACTCAAAATTGTAAGAACACTCTACAATTGCTTGAAGTTTGGGCATTGTAAATTGTCAATCTATATATTTTTCTGGACTAGCTTCCCTTTAAAATTAGCTTGACATTTGAAACTGCAGCTGTTTAACAAGGGAGCATCCCACCTGCAAGTAGGCTGCAGCACCCTCAGCAATCTCTTTGCTATAATAATAAACCTGTTAAAAGAATACATTTTATGTGCCAGTCAGTGCAAATAAAATATAATACAGTGAATCCTGTCCTGACTGGACCTCCTCAAATCTGAACAATAAAATACATTTTATTGGTATGTAGTGCTTCTTCTGAGAAGGATTTTGCATAGCAGAGTCCCTCTGCTGCTTGAAGGAACACTGGCCCAATGATTATCAAAACTTTTCATGTCTAACAAGAATATTAATTAACAGTAGTGATTTCCTCTTTCTTTACCTTCTACACTGCCTTTGTAATACGAGTTAATAACAGTCTTTGTTTCCTTTGTAATGATGGAAGCTTCCATTGAAAAGCTTCTCATTGCAGGATGATGGAATGTCTGAATTCTGCTAGACGCAGGTTAAAATTGGGCTGCTGCAGCTGAAGAAACATGAATGAATCATTTATGGCTCCTTATAGGTATGGTGAGGTTGAACACCAGTGTAGCTCCATTAACTACAATTATACTTAAAAATCATGTTGGGTATATCTAAATGGACAAATTTAGAATGTATAAACTCAGCGCCATTGCACCTTCAGTGGAAGTAGCAATTGTGGAAATTTTAGTATAGACAAGGCTGAGATGTTTTCACCACTAGGTCATCTAGGCCAATCTTAAAATGGAAAGTGCTTTGGGTATGGCTTCACTGCACATTTAAATTAGTATGTTTCTCAAGTAATAATAGTAATAATCGCCAGATTTATCAAATTTGACCCGCCAGAGTTAAGGTCCTAAATTCGTATTTAGGTATTTAAATTGAAGTGGCTTGAGCTGCAGAGGTGCGCAGGACCCCAGATTACATGTGCTCACTATACTTGGTTTTTGCACACAATAAATGTAAATTCATCAACAGTAGCCCACTAACATGGAATTTATTTGCACTTTCTTCCATGTGTGTGTATTGATTTGAAAACTTATGCTACAATTTTTACATATATACAATTGGACATATACAACTCGGAAAACCTAATATTATCTTGATTATATAATTGAGAGAGTTTGTCTGTCTGTCGGTTCAAAAACACCACCTAAATAGTAAGAGCTAGGACCACCAAATTCAGTAGTCAGCTTCCTCTTATCATAACTCAAAGACAGGTAAAGGTTTTCTGCCAGGAAAATGGGATGTGTCTTGAATGTGATTGCTTCTCATAAAACCAAACAGAAGAGAAACAGAATCACCAGGCAGGTGTGAAAGGGATTGTTGGGGTGCCCCTTCCCCTCCTGGACTCCCCCACTCTCAAGCCTCCCACCTCCAGGTGCCCTTTAGGGAGGGCAAGGGGGATAAAGCTCCCTCACTCCCAAATTTTTATGAAAACATTTCTGGATGTTCCCCTTTTTTCAGGGAGCAGCCTGCATACCAAACCTCTCAACCTCAGCCCCACCTCAGAGCAATGATTTAAATTAAGCATGTACATTTTTAATATAACATTGAAAAAAACAAATATTTGAGTTAAGGACTCGAGTAATGCTGGGTAAATCTTCAAGTATAATATATAAATGATAAAATCATTAAGAGAAAAGAATCTTCACAATTATTTTGAAATAACAACCCCCAAAATGATAATTTCAAAATGGCATGTCCACACTACGGGGAAGCCTCAAAATTAATCCATGGCGGCCTATGTTAATGTGGACGTGCTATCTCAAGTTAGGGCCCCAGGAAGCACTGGGAAGCAATTACTTTGAATGATTCTGGGGGGGGAGTTATTATTTCAAAATTGCATTATTCCTTGTCGAAAGCATTTTGAAATAACCAGCCTGTTATTATTTTGAAATAACTAGCTTGATAGTGTGGATGTTCTGCTTGTTATTTCGAAATAAGGGAGTTATTTTGAAATAACTCCCCAGTGTAAACCAGGGCTTAGTGATCAAGTAGAATCATAGAATCATAGAGCCATAGAGCTGGAAGAGACCTCAGAAGGTCATCAAGTCCAGCCCCCTGCTCTAGACAGGACCAATCCCAACTAAATCAACCCAGCCAGGGCTTGGTCAAGCCGAGACTTAAACACCTCTAGGGATGGAGACTCCACTACTTCCCTAGGTAACCCATTCCAGTGCTTCACTACTCTCCGAGTGAAATAATTTTTCCTAATATCCAACCTGGACCTCTCCCACCACAACTTGAGACCATTGCTCCTTGTTCTGCCATCTGTCACTACTGAGAACAGCCTCTCTCCATCTTCTTTGGAACCTCCCTTCAGGAAGTTGAAGGCTGCTATCGAATCCCCCCTCACTCTTCGCTTCTGCAGAATAAACAGACCCAACTCCCTCAGCCTCTCCTCATAAGTCATATGCTCCAGCCCCCTAATCATTTTGGTTGCCCTCCGCTGGACCCTCTCCAATGCGTCCACATCCTTTTTGTAGTGGGGGGCCCAGAACTGGACACAATACTCCAGATGTGGCCTCACCAGAGCCGAATAAAGGGGAATAATCACATCTCTGGATCTGCTGGCAATGCTCCTCTTAATGCAACCTAATATGCCATTAGCCTTCTTGGCTACAAGGGCACACTGTTGACTCATATCCAGCTTCTCATCCACTGTAACCCCCAGGTCCTTTTCTGCAGAACTACTACTTAACTGGTTGGTCCCCAGCTTGTAACTGTGCTTGGGATTCTTCCGTCCCAAGTGCAGGACTCAGCACTTCTCCTTGTTGAACTTCATCAGATTTCTTGTGGCCCAATCCTCCAATTTGTCTAAGTCACTCTGGACCCTATCTCTGCCCTCAAGCATATCGACCTATCCCCCTAGCTTAGTGTCATCCGCAAACTTGCTGAGGGTGCAATCCATCCCCTCATCCAGGTCATTAATAAAGATATTGAACAAAACCGGTCCTAGAACCGAACCTTGGGGCACTCTGCTAGAAACCGACCACCATCCTGACATCGAGCCGTTGATCACTAGCCGCTGGGCCCAGCCTTCTAGCCATCTTTCTATCCATCTTACCATCCATTTATCCAATCCACATTCCCTTAACTTGCTGGCAAGAATATTGTGGGAGACCGTATCAAAAGCCTTGCTAAAGTCAAGGTAGATCACATCCACTGACTTTCCCACATCCACAGAGCCAGTTACCTTATCATAGAAGCTAATCAAATTGGTCAGGCACGACTTGCCCTTTGTGAATCCATGCTGACTATTCCTAATCACTTTCCTCTCCTCCAAGTGCCTCAAAATGGATTCCTTAAGGATCCCTTCCATGATTTTTCCAGGAACCGAGGCAAGACTGACCGGCCTATAGTTCCCTGGATCGTCCTTCTTCCCTTTTTTGAAGATGGGCACCACATTTGCCTTTTTCCAATCATCCGGGATCTCTCCCAATCTCCACGACTTTTCAAAGATAATGGCCAAAGGCTCCTCAATGACATTTGCCAACTCCCTCAGTATCCTTGGATGCATTAAGTCCGGACCCATGGATTTGTGTACGTTTAGCTTTTCTAAATAGTTCCTAACCTGTTCTTTACCCACCATGGGCTGTCCATCTTCATCCCATCTTGCGTCACTTGGCTCCTGGACTTCCGCGCTGACCTTGTCCGTGAATACAGAGGCAAAGAAAGCATTGAGTACTTCAGCTTTCCCCACATCATCTGTCACTAGGTTACCTCCTTCATCCAGTAGGGGCTGCACACCCTCTCTGATCACCTTCTTCTTGTTAACATGCCTGTAGAAACCTTTCTTGTTATCCTTCACATCCTTAGCCAGTCGCAATTCCATTTGCGCTTTCGCCTTCCTGATAACCCCCCGGCATTCTCGAGCTATACATTTAAACCCCTCCCTGATCATTTGTCCAAGTTTCCACTTCTTGTAAGCTTCATTTTTGTGCTTAAGTTCACCAAGGATTTCCCCCGTAAGCCAATCATTTTTGCCTCTCTTGCTATGCGTCGGGATAGTTTCTTTCTGTGCCTTCAATAAGGCTTCTTTAAAATACTGCCAGCTGTCCTGGACTCCTTTCCCCTTCATGTTAGCATCCCAGGGGATTCTGCCCATAAGATCTCTGAGGGAGTCAAAATCTGCTTTTTTTGAAGTCCAAGGTGTGTATTTTGCTACTCTCTTTTCTTCCTTTGGTCAGGATCCTGAAATCTACCATCTCATGATCACTGCTTCCCAGGTTGTCACCCACCTCTACTTCCCCTATTAGTTCCTCCCTGTTTGTGAGCAGAAGGTCAAGCTGCGCACGGCCCCTGGTCGGATCCTTCAGCACTTGTACCAAGAAGTTATCCCCAACATTCTCCAAAAACTTCCTGGATTGCCTGTGTACTGCCGTATTGGTTTCCCAACAGATGTCAGGGTGATTAAAGTCCCCTACGAGAACCAGGGCCTGTGATCTGGAAGCTTCTCTCAGTTGTCCGAAGAAAGCCTCATCCACCTCATCTACCTGATTCGGTGGCCTGTAGCAGACAGCAACCACAACATCACTGCTGTTGTTTGCTCCTTTAAACTTAACCCACAGACTCTCAACAGGTTTTTTTCCCTCTTTATACTGGAGTTCAGAGCAATCGTAGTGCTCTCTTACATATAGTGCAACTCCTCCTCCTTTTCTCCCCGGCCTGTTCTTCCTGAACAGTTTATACCCTTCCATGACAGCGCTCCAGTCATGCGAGTCATCCCACCAAGTCTCTGTTATCCCAATTAAATCATATTTCTTGGACTGGGCCAGGGCCTCCAGTTCTTCCTGTTTGTTGCCCAGGCTTCTCGCATCAGTGTACAAACACCTCAGGTAACCAGTTGATCGCCCTATCTTCTCCATTCGAAACAGGGGTCCTCCTTTCTTGCTCGTTCCTCTCTGCATTTCTTCCAGATATCTGACTTTCCTGCTCTCCTCAGGGTTTTGGTCACTGTCCCCCGATGAACCTAGTTTAAAGCCCTCCTCACTAGGTTTGCAAGCCTGCCCGCGAAGATGCTCCTTCCTCTCTTCGTTACGTGGATCCCATCACTTCCTAACAATCCTCGTGCCCGGAACAGAGTCCCATGGTCGAAGAAACCAAAGCCCTCTCTGCGACACCACCTGCACAACCACGCATTTACGTCCTAAATTCGACGATCCCTGCCCAGTCCTTTCCCTTCAACAGGGAGGATGGACGAGAACACCACTTGCGCTCCGAATTCTTGGATCCTTCTTCCCAGTGCTACATAATCTGCAGTAACCCGCTCAAGGTCATTCTTGGCCGTATCGTTAGCTCCCACGTGGAAAAGCAGGAAGGGGTAGCGATCCGAAGGTTTGATCAGTTTTGTAAGCCTCTCAGTCACATTCTGAATGCGAGCTCCCGGTAAGCAGCACACCTCTAGAGATTCCAGGTCCAGACGGCAGAGGGATGGCTCAGTCCCTCTTAGGAGGGAGTCTCCGACCACCACCACCCGTCATTTTCTTTTGGGGGTGGTGGCCGTGGAACCCCCATCCCTAGGACTACGCATCCACCAGTAGATGGTGTTCCCTTCCGGTTTCTTCTTTGTGAGGTCCCTTCCAAAGCATTCACCACCGCAGAGCCTGTGGAGAGAGCCTGAAAGCGATTACTTACCTCTGTAGCATTGGGGGATTCCCATGCTAGCCTTTTTCCCCTTCTAGAAGTTACATGCTGCCAGTTCTCTTCCTGGTCACGTACTGCCCTCTCTGACTCTTCTGCCCCCCGTGCTTGAAGGATTAAACGCTGCCTTCTATCGAGGAAGTCTTCATCCTCTCTGATCGAGCATAGGGTCGACACTTGGGCCTCCAGTCCTCTAATTTTTTCTTCCAAAATGGCGACCAGCTTGCACTTTGTGCAGATGAAATCTGTTCTTTCTTCCAGGAGGAAGACAAACATGGCACACTCCGTGCAGGTAACAACAGCAGACCCAGTAGGGTATTAAGTTTGCTTCTATAGGAAGTTGCTTCCTTAATCCAGGAGTTGGTAGAAGATACCTTTCTGTCCTAGCTTACTTCTTGATCAATAAGCCTATACCATGAAATATCCCTAATGAAATTTTAAATAGTTTTGTTTACCTTCCCAGGGATTGAAGAAACTTGATGTTTTTGAAACATCAGATTTTAAGCCTAGTTGCAGTGAGTTGTTTTTATTTATGCTCTGTGATATGTTTTTCTGAGGCACGTACAAAAGTAATCTTCAAAAAGCTATTTGTACTATTTGGAATTTCTTAAGTATTTAAGCCCTAGTTTGAAGAACCATCTGGAAAATATATATAGCTTACATCTTGGATATTAAGCTCAAACTATAAATATACCTAATAGGTTTTTCAACATTTTCTTTTATCTCTCTGAAGACAAAAGAAACCTGTCATAGTAATCCATCAGTTTTTTTTTTAAATGGCACTGCATCCAACAGTTGCTGTGAGGTGTTATTTATGACTTCCCATTTGTTTTCTGAAAACTACAGGTGTATTGGGTCACAGTTAACTATTGTTCTGTTCTTCTCTTGGTAGACAAGAAATATCCAAGTTGTTTTCTGGTTAATTGCATGCCCATACACATGCAATCTCTTTTTGTCAGTGACTGTGCTGATGACAGAACGTGACACCAACACAAGCAATACATTTGGTATACTTTTTAGGGAGTGTGACAGTGCTTTGTTCATCAGGGCAATGAGGTTGCCAAAACTGCTTCCTCAAATACTATTCACACTTAGCTAATACATGTAGCATTATCCTGTTTTTCCCCTTGGGAATGATCCCACAGGAATCTGCCCCTCAGCCCCCCCCAAAAAACTTAGCTGATTAATAAAATTCTCCAATCCTATGCATCTTCTCACTTTTTAGAATCAAAATCCTATGGGCTTCTTCAGGATACCATCTTGAAAATGAATTATGCTAATCCAATTAGCAGACAGAAGTAATACAATGTGATTTATGTGACCAATCACAGATAAACAACACAATTTCAGATATTGATCATTAAACACTTAGAACTGTTCAAAATCAATCCAGAGTATAAAAAAAGGTGTCTAGTGAATCAAATAATTAATAAGTGTGAGGAAATCACAACCACCTAGTGGATATTCCACGAACAAACAGGATGCTAAACTTGAGTCAACCATTTACTGAGAACTACTTAACACTAATTTATCATCTGTAAACTTTGCTGCAGATAATTTGTATTGTGAATTGAGCTTTCTTTTCTGTTTTTGAATGTTTTTGCCAACCAATTCTTATTTACAAGTGTTAAAATAGATTTGACAGATAATTTTCAGCCTATATATTTGTACTGAAACTAGTTGCTTTGAATATATATTATCTATGTGGTATGATTGGACAACTAATCACGTGGCATTGTTCCCTTTTTAGATCAGAGATGGGAAATAAGTGGTTTGTGGGCCAGACACAGTTCACCAGGGTTAGCCCACAGCAGGCTACCAGATGCTTAATTTATGTATGGCCTATTGCATCTCCCATTGGCTGCAGTTCACTGATTTTGACCAATGGGAGCTGCAGGAAGCAGAAGCTCAGACCACACCACTTCCCCACAGCACCCAGTGGCCAGGAACGGCAAACGGTGGACAACAGGAACTGGGAGTGGCCATACCTATGGATGTGCAGGTAAATGAACCATCTGGCTGCTCACTGGGGCTAATCCTGGAGAACCCATCTGACCTGCAGGCTGCTTATTGCCCATCCCTGGCTTAAATGAATGATGATTTTTAAACAGGAAAATAAGGAATAATGAACTTTTGTCAAGAATTTTTGGATTAATAAAATTTAATATAAAGATTAATGATATCAGCCAATGGGCACCTTTATATCTGGAAAACTGGATAAAGAGCTGTTTTGTTATTGCAACTACAAAACTATCAACCAGAGAAGATAATGCTCTATTATCTTATTTTTTTCCTTTTCTTAAATGTAATAATATTACAAGTAGAAGTACCAAAAGTACATACATACATACATTCAAAACAAAAATTATTAGAACTATTCTGTTACTTCATTAGCTGAAGTATCTTCTGAGTATTACTAGCCTAAGGATTCAGTATGAATGTCAAAATGCAAAAGCCTTATGAGGAATGTAGTTGATAGCAATGGAAATATGCAGAATATGAAGGCAGTTGTGCAGACAAAAATTAAGTATCTACTGAATTTCTTGTAGGTCTGTTCCAAGATATAGTTGTGGGTTATACTCAGATTGCAGGGACACTGGTGTAAATCAACACTAACAGTGTTCCAGTCAATTCAACTACTTTGAATTTACAATGGTGACACAAAAGTTATGCTAGTGCCCTGTGAGTGTAATTTCATTTTTAAGAAGAATGTCAGACAAGATTTTTAAAGGCGAGCTGAGAAGCTTTGACTGTTGGGGAGAGTCCAGAAATATGTGCTAAATGACCCCATTTATCAAGTTGTGGGAGGCATTCAGTGCATGCTTAATTTAACCTTTAAAAAAATTCCCTTCTATGAAATCTTCTAGTGCTCTTGAGTTGCTAAAAACATATGCATTGTATCAGTCAATGGCATGATTCTGTTTTTCTATGTCATACTTCAAACACACTGTATGATTGTTGCAACAATCAACTGTATCATACTATACATGTCCTATGAAGTTGACATACGGACTATTCAAACCCTCTACTAATTCACCATAATGGGGTGGGATTTAGTCTGTTTCTGTTAGGCATAGGTTAAAAGGTTCAGATAAATTCCAAACTATTTCAAATTTCAGGTAGGGGAGATGTTTGAACCCATCAAAATATTTTAAAGATTCACATTGTTTCATTGACTCCTCCTTCTGCTCAAAAACTGGATGCAATATTTCCCTACTCTAAGCACAGCTGTACAACAAGAAACTACCCAGATCTGGGCACAATCTAAGATGAAATAGTAGTATTTACAGGATTTGATCTTACATAAGCAGAAAATAACAGAAGGTCCAGCAGGTCTGGCTTTTGAGCAGAGAATGTTAACTTTTGTCAAGGCAGATCATATGTTATTCCATCTCCTCCAAAAAAAGTCACTTTTTTGTCCATATCCTCATTCATAACTGCCCAGAAGGTAAACAATCAAAATGGCACTTCTTTTGGTATTCTAGATTGAGAGATCATTCTTTGGCTGGCCCCAGATGTTGAGAATTTCAGTTCCAAGTTTTCAAATTAGGGAGAAAGGTCCTGTATAATTTATTCCTGGGTCCACAGCATTCTGTTTTGGAAAATTGGTAGCAGCTTCATTTAATTTAAAAAATTGAAGTTTTTCTTAAATACATAGAAGGGACTAAGAATGAAGTCAGACCTCCATAACACAGGCCAGATGATTTCACTCTGTAATTCCTGCAGCAAGCTTATTTATTTAATTAATTTATTATTTATTTATTAGCTAGAGCAGTGGTTCTCAAACTTCTGCATTGGTGACCCCTTTCACACAGCAAGCATCAGAGTGTGACACTTCTTATAAATTAAATAAATAAATAAATTAAAGGCTTTAGGAGAAGTAGGGCTTGAAGGTGGAGACTGACAACTCACAATCACCCACATAATAATCTTATGACCCTCTAAAGGGCCATGACTCTCAGTTTGCAAATCCCTGAGCTAGAGCATATATTTTAGATATATACCAAATCTTGATTTAAAGACTTTAAATGACGCAGATTCTATCACATTCCTGGGTATGGTTTTTTTTCCAGTCATTAATTCCCTTGCCATCAAGATTTTGTGTCTTAACTCCACTTTGAATAATGTAGCTACATATTTCAACCACTGGATTTTTCTATGCTTTTGTTGGCAAATATGAAGAGACCTCTACTATCAGATACCCTTTCCTTTATGTCAATATTTACAGGCTATAACGAATTCATCTCTTAATCTTTTTTTTACAATTTTCCACATCTTTTTTGAAACATAGACATCAGAACTGGACATGATAGTCCAGCAGTTGTTTCACTGCTGTCATGAATAAAAGTAATATTGCCTCCATGTTCACATGTGAGATTCCTTGCTAATACATCCCAGGATTCAGTTCCTGATCTCGTAAGTGTGGCATACATTTTTTGTTCTTGGATATATGATCTTGCATTTGGCAGTATCAATACATGTTGTTTGCATAATCCCTCTTTACTAAGTACAGTAAAACTTGTGTTATCTGGCATGCTCGGGGATAAGGGCGTTCTAGTTATCTAAAAATTCTGGTTATCTGAGGGGCCCCATCAACCTAGGAAAAAACAATGGACAATAATAGTAAAACTCAAGTTTTTAATATTGGTAGTTTTGTGGTGTGAGGCAGTTGGTCTCACATTTCTATTTTGAGTTAAAGATGATTAGTACTTCTTAAATAAAAAATTGTTAAGCCAGTCATGGTAAACCAAGCCAGGCCTGGCGCCTGAAGATGTGACAGTACTGTGGCTGGGGGCAATGCCGGTTAACAAAGTTTTCTGGTTAACAGAGTGCTGGATAACAAATGTTTCACTGTTACATATTTAGCACCATATAGCTGACCTGTCATTATTATTTCATTAATATATTTTGAAAATAACTAACGTATTTGGTACAGTATCACCACTCATTCAGAAATAACATCGAAGATGTTCCACACTGCCTCCTCATTCTTCGTTTTCAAAATGCTGCAGATTTTTGTATTGACAATTCAACCAGACGGGGGGCATGTTTAAATAGTCAGAAAATAGGAAGGGTATGAACACAGTTACAGATTAAAGGATATTTTTTCAGCTGGATAAAATAAATCTGCAATTAAATAGATAATGTTGGAATTAAAATGGAGATGTTTAGGATTCAGAGTTAACAATACATTGAGATAAATGAGACAATTCACAGTTCTCTGAATTATTATTTCCAGTTTTCCACAGACTCAGGAGGAAGCAGCACACAGATATACACTTGATTCATACTTTTGAAGTACATACAATTTTTAAGAACTATGTTTATAAGAATAAATATAGAATCATAAAATTGTAGGACTGGAAAGGACCTTAAGCGATCATCTATTCCAGTCCCCTGCACTCAGAGCAGCACTGAGTATTATCTAGACTATCCCTGACAGGTGTTTTTCTAACTTGCTCTTAAAAATTTTCCAATGATACAGATTCCATAGCTTCTTTAGGCAATTTATTCCAGTGCTTAACCACCCTGACAAATACATACACACACATACACATACAAATACATAGATACACGTGTAAATGAAAGTTTAATTCTTGAGCACAAATTTATTGCAGATAGTATATTCTGTGAAAGACATGGAGGGCCCTTGTTTAAAGCATGTAATAAAATATCCTCTGAATATAAATACATTAGCAAACTTAATTGGTTTCCTGATACCTGTGCTACACCTATAATAAAAAAGAATATCAGACTTTACACTAGCTGGAAAGGATATTCAGGGGCATTAATCAGCCACTAACTGTCTATGGAAAGTAACTTCTGTTACAAACATATTATTGTCATTATATAGAGTTACATTTTTTCTGACTGATTTGGCATCATTGGAGAGAAGATACTAAACAATGTTGATCATTAGTCTGTATTGGTCTTACACAGGAATGCCTATGTTCCTAAAGGAAAACAGAGATGAGATCCTAGTTTCCCTAAAGTCAATGAGATTTTAGCTGCGAGATTCAGTGGATCTAAGACTTTACTCCAGGATGAGAAAAACAAAACAAATAAAACTTCTGAATGACAGTTGTAATGATTTGTGTGACAACCTCTGCCTTCTTTCTTTTCTTTTCTGAGCAATATTTTTATGCAACAATGAGCAATTTCTGAGTGCCAATATGTTGCTTCTACTACAAAAACATACTCAATATGATTTAAAAAAATATCCTATGAGTCAAACATATCAATTAAGTATATTAAAAAAGTTGAATGTTAGAAAAAACTCTGAATTAATCGCTGTTATTTACTTTTGCAACCCACAGAAATTTGCTGATGGTGCCCAATGATATTGACAGGCAAGCTCTTCAAAGCAGACTTAATGCAATCCAAGGTCCTTATCCTGCAACAGGATTTATGAGACGAGACCCAAGCAACAGTGAACTTATCTGCTCCCAGGAACAAAGCCTGATTACTGCATAGGCAATCTAGGACATGCCCAGGACTCACATGTGCGTTGTATGGGTGCAGGGCCCACCACATAGCTGTTCAGAATACTTACCACAATTGGCCAGGCCTTGCTGTGGAGCCACTGGGACCAACTGCTCATCCTGCTGCTATTTAAGGCTTTGCTCACCACAGTCTACTCATGCTGTGGATCTTCCAGTAGCAGATGCTCCTTCTGCTACTTTGGGCACTTAGACCTCTGTTGCTCACCACAGATGCAAGTTCAAGATCAGAACTTAATTTAAGATGTAATACAATGAGCTCAAACAACAAGCATTAGGAATGAGATGGTAGAAGACAACGGTTATAAAGAAAAGGAAGCTCGTGCTATTATTTTAGCCTATGTGAATTTTATAGGTAAAGTTAAAACACTGGGGATTTTCTGCTGGTGATTAAGAAGAGTGATTGTTTTAGAAAAAGGTCATTATACGTAAATTTATGTGACACTGAACAAAATGATGAAACCCAAATTCCTCATCAACAAATGAGTGAAAGTTCTAAGCATCTATTAGAAGTGTTAGGAAGAATAATAAGGAGGAAAGAGCATTATTTTTATTTATTTACATTTCAAAATCATGTTGAATGCCTGCCAATCCAAAATCACAAATTCAGTGCACCCAGAACTGTTGTTTTCTTGCATGTCTATTTTTCATGTTGACTGCCTAATAACAAAGGATCTGACATAAAAAATTTTGATTCCACTGTTCTTTTTATTTGCCACACCTCAGCAGATGGTTGTAAAGTGATAGCTGCAGCTTCATCAACCTCATTACCATGAGTGTGTGAGAAAATAATCTATTTGCCAAAAGAAAGATAATCCATGGTTAATTACTGTAGTGTGTAAAACCTGTTGACTTGAGGTCTGTGTCTGCTACTATTTCTAGATAGCCATCTATTCTGTGTTTTTAAATGTTAAAAGGTTTTGGTAATAGAGATCTGAATCTATAAGCACCTCTCCACTCCCAAGGGGAGATATGTAATTGCTGAGCTACCCATAGAATCATACTGAGCAGGTATCCTGGTAGCACACATTGGGAGGACTCATGATTAGATGGGTGAATTGAAATCCATTGTGCATGGTTATGAAAAACATAAAAGAAAAACTCTTTAGGTGAAGGAGAGTGGGTATGGCTGGACAATGGAGTGTGGACAATTTGCATTATGACACAGCCATTTTTATTATTGTTACACCCATAACAGATCAGCAGCAAGACCACTTGTGCTGTCTCTGCAGAGCTAGGGTTCTTGGAGATGCCAAGCAGCTCATAGTAAAGAGAATAAGGTCACAAAGCGTTGGACCCCCTGTGAACATTCTATCCACACTTTCAAGCCTTCCTCTGTTAGCCCTGGTCTACACTAGGATATTATTTCAAAATAACG
Organism: Pelochelys cantorii; assembly: GCA_032595735.1. Classification (NCBI taxonomy): domain Eukaryota; kingdom Metazoa; phylum Chordata; order Testudines; family Trionychidae; genus Pelochelys; species Pelochelys cantorii. Next base: position 36,596,515 of record CM064331.1, read on the forward strand.
CCCCCTGGTCGAATTTTTAAGCAGAGCATCCACATTACCAGGCCCATTATTTTGAAATAACAGGCCGCTTAATTCGAAATCTCTAGTCCTCCTTTTCACCAGGAATAAGACTAATTCCAAAATAGTTATTTCAGAATAACATTAGCTTGGATGCTCCAGTGCTGCAATTTTGAAATAATTGGCCTCCAGAGGCCTCTCACAGCTACATCTCTGACTGCTCTGGTCACACCAGGCATCTCCAAATGCTCTCTTCCTGTGGAGCTCTCAAAGCCCTGGGAAGAGGAGAAGGGCTTCTCACATGTGGCCAGCTTTGCAAGCCCTGTGCGTGAGACCAGGACCCGAGGCAGAGATGAGTGACTCCAAGCTCCCTCTGACGGCTGCCAGCACTTCTTCTGCTCCCATTTTTGTCTCTGCACAGAGATGCAAGAGAGCTCTGGCCTGGACTGGTGCAGAGATGCTGGACCTCACTGAGGTGTATGGGGAGGAGTCCAACCTCCAGGATGTCCACACCAGGAAGAGGAATGCTGGTGTCTATGGCAGGATTGCCGCCAGCCTGGCTGAGAAAGGGCACACCAGGACCCTCGCCTAGTGCCTCATGAAAATAAAAGAGCTGTGGCAGGCCTACCACAGGCCAGGGAGCAGAGCAGATTCTGTGGGCCAGTACTGCACATCTGCCACTATGAGAAGCTCACTGCCATGAGGTCACTTGTGGCTACCTACTAACAGTGCAATCCAACTACAAACCCCAAGACACCATTAGGTCACAACCCCTTCTTAGAGCTTCAAAGAGATGTTGATGTACCTCCAGAGTGACCAGGTAGAGATCAGGATGATGATTGGGCTTCATTATTTCAAAATAACATTAGCTTGGACGCTCCAGTGCTGCAATTTTGAAATAATTGGCCTCTGGAGGCCTCTCACAGCTACATCTCTGACACCAGGCATCACCACGTGACATATGTTCCCAGCATCAGGGAACTTGGGGAAGGGGATCAGAGCAACATGTTAGTGGATTTAATGTCCTAGCTCCCAATTGCAACAGTGAAGCTGATAGAAATCAGGGAGGCTACAGAGAAGGATATCCAACTGCAGGCAATTAACAATACTAGCAAGGTGTCTGGCATTCAGAAGCCAAATACTGGTAGGAGCAGAGTCATATTTTCAAATTAATGCTTATGTAGTTCAGGCTGGAATCATATTTCAAGGACAGAGAGCTGTTGTCCCTGCCTCATTATATACATGTACCTTGCAGATACTACAGACTTTGCATCTAGGCATTGACAGCTGTCTTAACCAGGCTCTAGCCTGTATTCACAGGCCCACATGAATATATAACTCTGCTCCATAATAGAAAAGTATGATGCCTGCTTGAGAACAGAAACTGTTTCCACGTACAGTGCCCACACAAGCATGGGAAGAGATGGAAATAAACTTATTTACTTATTTACTCTCAAGGAAAAGAGGTACTTAATTGTAGTAGATGACAACTACTAACTAAATTTCTGGCCCTGCCTGATACAAGAAACAAGCCAATGACTGAGAAACTGAAGTCCAGTTAGTGACATATGACATTCCAGAAACGCCATCCTAATTTGCCTCAGAACAAGTCAAGAAATTTGCATGAAATGGGAATCTGACCACCACAATGTCTCTCTAGGATACGGAGAGAGTAATATCACACAAGGCTGTTTCTTGTGGTTCAGATTCCTTGTTAGCATTTTAAGAATATCACATCCCAGGAGTGCAGAAATACTGTAGCACAGGCCCTAACAGTACGAACAACAAAACCCTACTAGCAGTGAGGGGAATCTTTTGCAGGTAAACAGAGGGAGATAACACTGAGAGTAAGTGGCTAAAAATCAGAGAAAGCATTAGCGTAAGAAAGGTCATCCAATGATCTACAGACCGTGGAGACAGACACTCTTGTGAGAATCCAGCCATTACAGAGATACCAGAAAAAGTGAACTAAAGGAGTCACGAGGGGTGCAGTGTTACCCAATCTATTTGACGTGACTATGCAACAGAGACAATTGATCCAAAGGAAGACAGGCACTTAGACACCAACAGACACAATACTGAGGGAAGGCTCACCAAGATACAAAAATTATCACAGAGAAGAAAGACCTAGAACCATCAGAAGACCTATCCCTATGGAGAAAGGACAGGGAGACAGAGATAGAGTGACTGAATGTGGGGTACCAGAAGAGACATATGCATGGACCTAGCTGCAGTGGTGAGGGCCTGGGCCTGGGTGCAGATTTAGTATGAGAGAGATCAGGACTGGTATGGCAGAGCAGCCAAGGGAAAGCCTAGACTCATGAGTAGAGTTGGGTGATTGGCAGGGGAGAAAGGGTTCTGGGTCCACTCCTTAGGAAATTCTGTTTTCAGCCCTTCTAGTCATGGACGTGTAAAAGGAATCTCTCTGTTGGGCTTTTCAAGCTACACATATGAATGCTACTGATTTCCACAGACGTGCTGATTTACACATGCTGAATGAAGGATGAATATATCCAGACTAGTTGGGGTTTTCTTTAGCATTGTATTTGACTGATTTCTTTTTTTAAAAGTTTCTTCTGGGAAAAAAGCAAACACACATCTACCTTGGGAAAACATTTCACTGTATAAATCCCTATTAGAAAAATTAAATAGAGGTAAACTGTTTCATTTGTGGTGGCATGTGTAAATTTATTTGTGGTGGCATGTGTAAATTTATAAGGTCTTGAACTTAGACAATGATTTTAGATTTCTGTTTCTGGAAAGAGTGAAGGATTTAATTTAAAAACTCTCTCATCCCTGTGTATATCAATGAATGCAATGTACAACAGTGGTTCATTATCATGGCAGGCTATTCCAAGAGTGGCAGTTAGGACAAGGTGTTTGGAAGAGATCTGCTGTTTAATCCTCCAGTGTTTGGAAGGCTGTTAAAGACTGATTTATTAAAGCTGTTCTAATTCTGCAACCAGATTTCACTGGACTTTATTTAGTGGGAGCTAATAAACCTACAATGTGGAACTCTTGCAACATGCGGCTCGGAGGATTACTAGACCCCTCCTTTGCTTCTCTCTCTCAGCTGTATTAGGCTCCTTTACCACAATTCTGGGAAGTGTGGCTCTTACTTTTGTTTATAGCAACAGCAATAACATTCCTTTGAAAGAAAATAGGTTTGTTTCCCCTTCCAAACTTTTACATTAAAGAAAAGATTTAGATTTGCAGGCACAGATTCTTTGCTCACTTACACCTGTGGAAATCCCTGCTGTCTACAGAAGACATTGCAGTTACATGGTGAGGCTAAAATCCACTTTACTATTCAGGAAACCTTCAAGGTTTTTTTCTTATAGCTTGCATTTCCATTACCTCATTGTCCACATCTTATTCCTTCACTGTGGCACATACCATGTGCAGTCTACTCTCAGTCAAAGTTAATCAGGAAAATGTACAGCTATTTTGAAAGTTGGGCTTATGTTTGCATTTAGGCCCTATATAATCAACATGACCTAAGTTCTGTATTCTTTGAGAGCTGTATAATTACAAAGTGGAGAAATTTGGCTATGTATGGGAATTTTAAGACCCACTTAATGTAATTATAGTGAACAACCACATTTTGCTTTCTCTTCTTCCAGCTTTAGATCACCAGCATACATAAAAATTATTTGAAAAATAATATTATCCATTATTTTAAGGAATGCTGCTTATTTCACAATAAATAATGAACTGAATTGGCTAGTCATAGAAGCATAAGGATAAATGAGAGGAATAACTGTTAAAGTGAAGGGGAACTTTCAAATAAATATAAGTCTTCCACATCAGGTTTACATGAGTAATCCAAATTACCTAGTGATACAAGAGCTTCAAGAGCTGTATGGAAAAGATAGATCATATATTAGTGAAATTATACAAGCAGATAGCTAGTTACTATATAAGCACCACTTAAAATCATATAAGAATACGTAGCATTGTTCAGAAACTTGTGTGTTCAATAAATATGTTCCAAATACTTCTTAATTACAGCTTTGAACAAATAGTGTGGAGCTGAGCATAATGATATCATTCAACAAATTAATCATAACCCAGCCATTTACTGAGAGGTTTGCTGAAAGTAGATTGCCCTATGTTCAGAGCACCTATAGGCTTGTCTACACTGGCACATTTTGTCTCCAAAAACTGACTTGTGGCACAAAAACAGTGAGCATGTTTACACTGCAATGCTACTTGTGTCAGAAAAAACATCCAGTTTGGGTGACAAAAAAACTTCCAGCCTTGTAAGAAACTTTTGTTGTTTCCCCTCCTTTTATTGTCAACAAAGAGCCAGTGTGGACTCTGTTGTTTGTTTTTTTGAGAAAACTGATTTCTGCCAATATCCCACAATGCCTGCCCTGATGGCTGTGCTCAGTATTTTGTGATCTCTGCTGCCCTGCAGGCATGTACTCCTTCCCTTTCAAAGGTCTGGGAAGTATGTGACAGCAGAGTGAGCTGCTCTGTTTGGGGAACAAACAAAGAACAAATAATTTGAATGCTTCTGTTCTGCCTTGGTAGGAACACAGTAGCAAGCAGACTGGTACGGCACGGTGAAGGCTGAAGACATTCCTCAGCATGGAGAGCTAGGAGGGAATCCCAAGAAGTGCAGGGATCAGCTCTGCCTTCCCACAACACTGCCCTGTGGGATGCTTACCCACATTGTTTTGCTCTATCTGTCACCAGGATGCTAGCAATGTGGCCACGAAATGTCAACAATGGGTTTGACCGGTTTTCACTTTGGTGATATTTGCATGTCAACAGTAATTTTGTCACCAAACCTTCCCAGTGTGGACATAACCTGAATCTTTAGAGCTCTCTAATATCTTGCCCAGATTGTTATTGTATCTGCAACAGTCAATTGCTATATCTTTTGGAATACTCATACGGTTTATTTCAAGTGAGTTCATTAGTAGTGAAGACTGCGAAGAATTAAATGTGAAATTCCTGTTGACAACAGCAAGAGTTTTACAACTTCTTTCCCATTCACCTTGCTGAAATGTGCCTCTTACGGTAAAAATTAAAATGGGCATAAAAAGGTAATTAGGAGAGGTCACAAGTGTTCACTTGGCGTAGCAATTTTTTTATCTTTTGAAAGCAAGCAGCGGATACCATGGTAAATCATTTAGAGAAGATACAAAGCTGAAGAAGAGGCATGATATGGAAAAATTACTATTATACATGGAGGTTTCCTGGACATTTGCCATAATTTAACTATCATCAGGCAATGAAAGTAGAACCTGACCCATATGCATTAAGGGATTATTAAAATGGTCATTATGATTATCCAAATTACTTCATTGTGGCTCATTGAAACAATGGATCTTTAATATAAGTGTGAAAAAAAATTACATAAAGAAACTCGATAAAGAAAGATCAATATATAAAATCACTTTTTGATTATTTATGGTACTATATCATGGAATAAATTCCCCAAATATGGCCATTTATGTTCTGAAGGGTTTTATGAGAAAAACAGATACAGGTCTGCAAAATGTATTTGTTAAATCAGTTGAGTCTCAATAAAATAGTCAACAGTATTGAAGACATAGAAGAAAACAGTTCCAGATCCAAAAAATTCACATGCTAACCAGATAAAAAAAATAAGCAGAATTGCAGAATCTCAGTCATGCATAGCCATGCTCCTAACTAACTAGGATAGTCTTCTCTGTTGCTGATTTGAATCCAATATAATTCACAATAGAACTCCGGAATTTCTGTTCACTGTTTCTCATAATAAAAGGACCATGGGGACAGTCAATTAAATTTCAGGGGAATGAATTTGAAACTGATAATAGGACATTTTACACACACACACACACACACACACACACACACACACACACACAATTAGCCTTTAGAACTCATTGACACAAGATGGCATGATGCCAAAATCTTAGGCACATTCAAAAAAAAGTTTGGAAATTACGTTAACAGTAAGAATATCCTGAATTATAATAGTAAATATTAAGAAATAAAAAAGACCTGGCCTTAATGCTTTTGACTATAAACCAACCTCTAATTATAGGGATTAGGAAGAATATTTTTTGTGGGCAGGTTAATCTATAGCTGAATTCTAAAAGGTTTCTTGCAATTTCTGCAGAAATTATGGGCATTGGCAGAATAACAGACTGGTTGGATACAACAATAACCCTAACTGTTATTTGTGAGAGTAAAATGCACAATTCTGACTGAATATGGCAAGTCCCATATTTCCCATTCTGTTAGTTACTGAAAGCCTAGCATGAGTTTAGTTGAGGAAAATGAGATTTGTGGATACTGAACAACCCATGCCAAGGGACCAGACCATGATGTAGATGATTTTATTAAACATGGTGCAGTAGTATTCTGCAAATACTCTATCTAAAAGTATATCAAGAACATCAAAGGTACGGCTAGACTACATGTGTTTGTTGGAAAAAGCTACGCCAAAAAAAGCGGAAGAGCAAACGTGTTCCCTGAATGGTATCCCGAAAAAACCCTGCAGTCTAGCCAGACCCTAAGTGCATAACTTACCAGAAAACTTTCTACAGCTCATAGATTTCAACTCACAGCATAAAAAACAATGCGTCAAGTCTTAGTCTTCTCTTATTGTCTATGTCCTTAATGATGCTGACAGATGCATATATCCTCACCTTCCAGAAAGTCAGTAATCTTAATTTCTTGATGTAGACTTAAACCATTGACCTTGTCAAAACATTTTTAATAATGTTCTCCAAGAACAATACAGTATGTGCTTCTCCCTTAGTCCCCACACTGATTTTCTCATTTACAGAATTGCAGTGTACAGGCACATTAAAGTTCTTATTTATTCACCAGCTATAGATAAGTTAACCAAGATCAACCAATAAGAAAAAAACATAGCATTATTTCTTTGTATTGCACTTTCAAATGTTAAGTGGGGCTGTGTGAGGAGGGCACTACCTGTAGTTTAGAAGATAGTCCCAGATAGTTGCTGTTACAAAATGAGTCAAAGTGTTGTCTCTCATAAGTACTTGATTTTTTAATGATGTTTCCTTTAATTTACAATAAAAGATACCCAGTCCTGAGAGATATTTGCTCTTTGTCCTTGGGAAAACAGAACTAATTTAAAAGTGATATTCTCCTGAGTTGCTGAACAGTGTGCAATCCACAGTGTATACACATCAAGGGACTAAAATAGAAGGCTCTTGATTTTTTAAAATGTTGTTTCTGTTAGGAGGGATTTGGAAAGGGAGATCTGATGTTTTTGTTAAAAAGTAGTCTGTGTGGAATCTGGTTGTGCATTTTACCAGGGCATCCGCCTCAGAGGCACCTTTAGTGAGTGGTGGGACCAGAATTTGTAACACTCAAACCTTTTCTCCACAGTGAAAAACATTCACTGCTATATTAAAAATTTGGCATAAGGTTCTCAAGCAAAATGACTAGCCATCCTGTATATTACCTTCATTGTAAACCTGAATGCATTTAAGCTGGACACATATTAGAAAGAGTAACAATGAACATGTGATTCCTTGTGATGGTTTACATTCACTCTGAAGATTTTTAAAATGCTAAGCACTGACCAGATTCATCAAGTATATTTAGGATTTAAATGTACATTCCTTTTTCTATTATATCTTATTCATACACAGATCTGGCCATTTTTATTTGCATAGTTCTTTAAAATATACATACAATGAAAAAGATTCTGTAAATTGAAGTAGTTATTGTAAAGATTAGTAAAATATAATACATATATATATATTTACTGTGGCTGACATGTTATATTGATCCAGGAGGAAATTTGTCTATTACAGAGACAGATGGGGGAGCTCTGGGACTCTTAGTCTTAACATGGCTGCAGCTACTGCTGGTTCTGCTACTGCATACGGACAATAGCTACAGTCTGGAAAGCAGAGTTTACATGCCTGAAATAAATTGTTTTGATTAGAACCTTTAGGAGAGAAAGTCATAAGGTACAGTTTTATTGACTACTTGCCAAACAGCACAGACCCATGCTCTGTAAGCTTGTTTTGTTCTTGTAAGTCAAGCACCAACTGGGCTTTTATTTTCTAAGGTTACAACTTACAACATAATACATTATTATTTGCTCCAAATTATTACACAGATTGTATGCTGGGAAAAACAATGCTCTTTTAGTTTTAAATGTAGTTGACCTTAGGAAAAGAGTTTTTAATGCTACCATGTTTTCTTCTTATAATTTAAATGATTAAAAAGACAAGGATTCATTTTTTAAATTTTTATAGATGCTTTCAGAATCAAAGAGGAAAAAAAAAGATGTAAATAAACCAAATATAAAGAGAAGATTAAGCAAAGAAGAATACTAACATGTAGTGAGAACCTTTCTAGTAACTAGGTATTTTATCAGGGTTATGTTTGAGTGGAGTCTTTTTTTTTTATTGTATAGGGTGTGAATCAGCAGCTGCTATATTCATGTCAGAATGCAGTTGCAATCAACTAAATAGAATTTAGAATGATCATTGTGAAAGATAAAATGAGGACCTTTTCCCCCTGAAGCAAGATCTATATAATACATTGCCACTAAAGGCATCATCTATTGTAATGTCCTTTTTTTAAATTAGTATGTGCAGGTATGGTATGCCAATTTATCATTTGTCTGTTCTGGTCTAATGCATTTAAATATTTAGTTTTGTAGATAAAACTGAGCCCATCAAATTTTGTATTATGTTTTACCCACTCTAATGAGAGTGTTGTGGCTTGTTTATTGCCATTTAGTTTTTAAAATCAGCATCTTCCCTTGGAGATAGCATACAAAAAGTTTTTTTTTCTAAAGTGCAGTGATTTGAATTGTAATAAGAGAAGCCAGGTCATTTAACTGAATTTTCCATGAACAACAATTTATTTTCAGAATTTCCAAGGCTTGTTGCAATATGAAGCTGCTGCCTCATATGTCCAGTTACTTTAGCATATTGATTTATATTATTGGATGTAAAAAGTCATATGCATTTTGAAATGAACATTTCAAATGTTCTTTTGTATTTTATTTCCCACTGGATTGATTTAAATGGTAGACAACTTGCTTTTATTTTTCTTCATTCAAGCCACTTGTACTAATGAAAAGTAGGCATTGGAACACACACCTATACCATATTTTGCTATTATAACATGTGATTGGTATCTACATAACAAATGTACAGCAAAACCATGATGTTTATTATTAATAATGCTTAGTATGCATGGAACACTTTAAAATTTCTGCAGCATTTGGACATGCAGCTAATTCTGCCATCTTGCCTCACTCTGAGTAATCCTCACTTCCCTTGATTTCAATGGAAATACGTATTTTGTAAAGTATTCAAGAATAGGGTGCCACAGTTAGACACATAATTAGTATGCAGCCTCCTGTCCAAGAGATCATCTCAAACTCTCCCCAAAGAACTGATTATTAGAGCTAGTCAGAGAAACTTTGATGGAAAGAAATGTTGAATTAATATTTTTAATTTTGAAAAGATTTTTGCTTTGTATTACATTAGATTGGAAAACACAATATAAAACAGTCAAAATCAAAAGAGAATGTCTAAAATGATCCAAAACTACATTTAAAAAAATCTTTCATAGAGAGCGTTGACATTTTTGGTTTTTTGCTCAAATTCATATCTAAGCCAAACTGTAAAATCTTGAAATCCTGGCAAAACAGAACTTTCATCCTTGGTATGACTCTACCAAATATAATTCCACCTTTATTAAAAATATCTCTGTTAAGCAGCTAATTTTTGTCGCGTGCTCTATGCAGAAAGGTATTTTAATGTATGAGTGGCAGCCATTGTGAGAGGCAGCTGGATGGTACATGTTAGAGGGGATGTCTATTTTGTAGCCATGGGTGTGAATGACAGCTGGAGTAGAATACATCTAGGATGGGTACCTCTAGCGAGGTGACTAGAAAATGAAGGATTTTAGGGAATGTCTGTGTGGGCTTGAGTGTGGACTGCAGATAACTACTTAGCCTCCTGCTATTCCTGATATGTGCTACTAGTGCTGGATCCCACAACACAGCATTCTCACTTCTATATTTTAGTGAGCTAGCTAGCTAGCTCTGGTACATCGACATAAGTTGCAAATCACACTTTTGGCAGAAATGTATATGGGTCCACAGAAGACACAAACACACATTGGGCTCTTTCACAGATGCTACTTGTAATTTCCTGTTATTTTTCTAACTCTACATAAAACTAATTCAAGTTTGCAAGTATGATTTGGTTCTTTGTATATGGGAAACTTGACACTTTGTGCCTTGTGTGGTCACTTCTGACAAGTTGTACTGTGTTTTTCTATCTGTCAGATAGTGCTTGGGCACAAGTTAGAAGTACAGGTGCTGGAACTAAGGGTACAGTAGCTCCCCTCCCCCTGGTTGAAGTAGTTTCCATTATATACAGGGTTTTCAAATTGGTTCAATAGCTCTCAGCACCCCTATTATAAAAATTGTTCCAGCACCTCTGGTTGGCAGGAGATGTGTGATATACTTAAGCAAACATATAAAATTAAGGTAGCCACTTACTCCAAATCTAATACACTGGTAAACTGGAGAGTAGCCTGGGATAGTTCTTACAGATAAAAAGGCCAGCTATGCTTGCCAGGAGTGAGAGGCAAAGTACCTGGTGTGAAATAGGACAAAACAATCAAAGCTTTATCTTAATCATAGAGTCACACAGAAACACATTTAAGAAAATAAGAGGCAATGACCTGAATTAAGGCATCATCTCCAACAGGTAAAAAATAAGGTCCATGGGACATGGAAAACCTTCATTCCACAGTTATCAATGGAGGAAGCAAAGACTGGCAATGGGGAGGAAGGGAGGTATACATAAAATACATTTATATTTGGCGTCTGAGAACAGCTTCCTCAGAAAGGATAGTCAAGGAAAAAAGGTGGTGTTGCCTTATATATTACAAATGAATACACTTGGAGTGATGGAGATGGACATAGGAAACAGATTTGTTGAGAGTCTCTGGGTTAGGTTAAAAGGGATACAAAATAAATGTGATAACATGCTAGGGGTCTACTACAGACCACCTACCCAGGCAGAAGAGGTGGATGAGCCTTTTTTTAAACAATTAACAAAATCATCCTAAGTGTAGGAGTTGATGGTGATGGGAGACTTCAACTATCCATACATATGTTGGGAAACTAACACAGCATGGCACAGATTATCCAACATGTTCTTGGACTGGATTGGAGACATTTTTTTTATTTTGGATGGTTGAGAAAGCTACTGGGTGGAGCTGCTCTAGATTTGATTTTAACAAATAGGGAGGAACTGGTTGAAAATTTGCAAGTGGAAGGCAGCTTGGGTGAAAGGGACCATGAAATCATAGAGCTGACGATTCTAAGGAATGGTAGGAAGGAGAACAGCAAAATACAGACAATGGATTTCAGGAAGGCAGATTTTAGTAAACTCAGACAGCTGGTAGGTAAGGACCCATGGGAAGCAACTCTAGGAGGAAAAACAACCGAAGAGAGTTGGAAGTTTTTTAAAGGGATATTATTAAGGGCCCAAAAGCAAACTATTCAACTGCATAGGAAAGATAAAAAAGTATGGCAGGAGACCACCTTGGATCAACCACAAGATCTTACATGATCTAAAAATCACAAAAGGAATCGTATAAAAAGTGGAAACTAGGTCAAATTACAAATGATGCATATAAGCAAACAATGCAAATATGCAGGGGCAAGATTAGAAAGGCACAGGCACAATAAGAGCTAAATCTAGCTAGAGTCATAAAGGGTAACAAGAAGATGTTCCACAAATATATTAGGAGCAAGAAGAAGACCAAGGACAAGATAGGCCAATTGGTCAGTGAAGAGGCGAAGGTACTTAATGACTTCTTTCTTTCAGTTTTTGTCAAGAAGATGGATGATGATGATGGGATGCCTAACATAGTGAATGCTAGTGGAAATGGGGTAGTTTTAGAAGTTAAAATAAAAGAAAAAGTTATAAATCACTTAGAAAAGTTAGATGTCTGCAAGTCACCATGGCCTGATGAAATGCATCCTAGAATACTTAAGGAGCTGATAGAGGAGGTATCTGAGCCCTTTGCTATCATCTCTGAAAAATCATGGAAGTTGGGAGAGATTCCAGAAGACTGGAAATGTCCAAATATACTGCCCATCTATAAAAAGGGAAAGAAGAACAACCCAGGAAACTACAGACCAATCGGTTTAACTTCTGTGAAGGGAAGATAATGGAACAAGTAATTAAAGAATTAATCTGCAAACATCTGAAAGAAAATAAGGTGATAGGTAACAGCCAGCATGGATTTGTAAAGAACAATTCATGCCAAACCAATCCGATAGCTTTCTTTGACAGGATAACAAGTCTTGTAGATAAGGGAGAAACAGGGAACGTGGTATACCTAGACTATAGTAAGGCATTTGATACTGTCTTCTATGATCTTCTTATTAATACACTAGGGAAATACAACCTAGATGGGGCTACTATAATGTGGAGCATAACTGGCTGGATAACTGTTCTAAGAGAGTAGTTATTAACGGTTCACAGTTATGGTGGAAGGGCATAACAAGTGGGGCTCCGCCGGGATCTGTTTTGGGGCCAGTTCTGTTCAATATCTTCATCAATGATTTAGATGATGTCATAGAAAAAACTATTGTTAAGTTTGCAGATGATAGCTAGCTGGGGAGGGCTGCAAATGCTTTGGAGGATAAGGTCAAAATTCAAAATGATATGGACAATCTCGAGAAATGGCCCGAGGTAAATAGAATAAAGTTTAATAAGGACAAATGCAAAGTGCTCCACTTTGAAACTGATTTTTCCTCCCTCAGAAACAGAATGGGAAGTGATTGTCTAGGAAAGAATACTGCAGAAAGGGATTTAGGGGTCATAGTGGATGACAAGTTAAACATGAGTCAACAGTGTGACACTATTGCAAAAAAAGCCAACATGATTCTCAGATGAATTAATAGGAGTGTTGTGAGCAAGACATGAGAAGTCATTCTTCCGCTCTAATCTGTGCTGATTAGGCCTCAATTGGAGTATTGTGTCCAGTTCTGGGCACCACATTTCAAGAAAGATGTGGAGAAATTGGAGAAGGTCCAGAGAAGAATAACAAAAATGACTGAAGATCTAGAAAATATGACCTATGAGGGAAGACTGATAAAACTGGGCTTGTTTTGTTTAAGAAAGAAAAGACTGAGAGGGGACATGATAGCAGTTTTCAACTATCTAAAAGGATGTTATAAAGAGGAGGGAGAAAAATTGTTTTCCTTGGTCTCTGAGGCTAAGACAAGAAGCAATGGGCTTAAATTACAGCAGGGACGTTTAGGTTGGACATCAGAAAAAACTTCCTACCTGTCAAGGTGGTTAAACACTGGAATAAATTTCCTAGGGGGGTTGTAGAATCTCCATCACTGGAGATATTTAAGAGCAGGCTAGACAGACACCTGTTGGAGATGATCTAGACAGTGTTTGGTCCTGCCATGAGGACAGGGGACTGGACTCGATGGCCTCTCAAAGTCTCTTCCAGTTCTAGTATTCTATGATTCTATACCCAGGTGCAGAGACCTCAATCTTTAGCTCTTTCTTAGTGATGTAATGGAGTGACGGAGAGCAAGACAGAGCTATATACAAGCCCTTAGTTTAGGTGAACTCAGTGGTTCAGTCTAGTCATTCTTAATCCACATACTTCACAATCAAGGCAGAAATATATTAGCTCAGTCATGGCCTCTCACCCTGATTTTAATTTCTAACCTAGCTCCGTTTAAGTACAATAGGAGTAAGATCAGGTCTTTAATAAAGATCTGTTTTACAACTTGGTGATGGTAGAGGAGGCTGGGGAAGTGGGTTACTCCCCAACAGAATTTTACAGCAGGATGTTTTCCACATGTGACTAGATTAGATTTCTAACTAAGACACTCCAGTTCATCAAACTGTGTAAATATACACTCAGACAAAATTGTATACAAGATAAACAGGGTGTGGGCAAACTGTGCTACAGTATGTATTAAAATCATGGAGCACATTAAATGTTTCTTGGTTGTCAATAAGCCCTGTACATTGAGTTATAAGGAGCAGTGTGCAGGCCTAATGACATGGATTACATGTCCTTACAGTTATCAGAAGTAGTGATATCAGGATTCTTCAAATATGAACTTGTGGAACTTAGTTTGCTAGGAGAATCATTAGCTTTGCCTGACTGTGCCAGGTACTGACAGGTGGAACGATGAGAATGCTGATCCGCTGCTGCCATTTCTCAGTTCCAAAACTAGTCAGAGTGCAGGATAATATCAAGCAGGGCCATAACCTGGCATTCTGGCATCTGGGAAAAGCAAGCATATTTGTGGCCCCTGAGACTATGTGCCCTCGTCAGCTGCCCTGCTCACTCTTCCTTGGTTATGGCCCTGACATGCCCTGCATACTCTTGCTGGCTCAATTCGTTACAAGGGTCACTGGTGAAGGAAGAGTGATGAAAATCTGGTGCATGACAAAAATTATCAGCCTCCCAAGCACTGGTAAAAACCCCAGACCAGGCATCAAACTACCACTCACTATCACTTCTCTTTTTGTGCATCGCAGGAGTCTGGAGCTCCTAATTTTACAGGAAGAAACACCAGTGGTGTTGAACTTCTTGAATGTTGAAAAAGGAGGCTTTCAACAATGTTTGCTGCAGCAAATACAATCAAATACTTGTGCTAATCATATTAATCAAAATAAGTTTTCAAAAAAACCTGAACACAGGTGCTGTTTTTCTTGACCCCCCTACAATGTATGATATGGTGTGGCAGAAAGGTATATCTGTTAACATATCAAGAGTCCTCCTTTATAAATTACTGATGACATAAGAACATAAAAACATAAGAATGGCCGTACTGGGTCAGACCAAAGGTCCATCTAGCCCAGTAACCTGTCTGCTGACAGTGGCCAGCACCAGGTGCCCCAGAGAGGGTGGACCGAAGACAATGATCAAGCGATTTGTCTCCTGCCATCCTTCTCCAGCCTCAGACAAACAGAGGCCAGGGACACCATTTCTATCCCCTGGCTAATAGCCTTTTATGGACCTAACCTCCATGAAATTATCTAGCTTCTCTTTAAACTCTGTTATAGTCCTAGCCTTCACGGCCTCCTCTGGCAAGGAGTTCCACAGGTTGACTACTCGCTGTGTGAAGAAGAACTTTCTTTTATTAGTTTTAAACCTGCTACCCATTAACTTCATTTGGTGTCCTCTAGTTCTTCTATTATGGGAACTAATAAATAACTTTTCTTTATTCGCCCTCTCTACACCACTCATGATTTTATATACCTCTATCATATCCCCCTTCAGTCTCCTCTTTTCTAAACTGAAAAGTCCCAGTCGCTTTAACCTAATCATTTTAGTTGCCCTTTTCTGAGCCCTTTTCAAGGCCAAAATATCTTTTTTGAGGTGAGGAGACCACATCTGTACACAGTATTCAAGATGTGGGCGTACCATAGTTTTATACAGGGGCAGTAAGATATTCTGTCTTATTTTCTATCCCTTTCTTAATAATTCCTAACATCCTATTTGCCTTTTTGACCGCTGCTGCACACTGTGTGGAAGTTTTCAGAGAACTATCCACGATAACTCCAAGATCTCTTTCCTGATTTGTCGTAGCCAAATTAGCCCCCATCATACTGTACGTATAGTTGGGGTTATTTTTCCCAATGTGCATTACTTTACACTTATCCACATTAAATTTCATTTGCCATTTTGTTGCCCAATCACTCAATTTGGTGAGATCTTTTTGGAGTTCCTCACAGTCTGCTTCTGTCTTGACTATCTTAAACAGTTTGGTATCAAAATGACATTTAACTTCTGTCCCAACACACAGTTCAGAGTGGATGTGATGAGAAAACAAGTGCATATACATAAGGAGTATGTTCTACAGGTACTACCAGAGCAGCCCATTCAGAGAATTTCACTAGACAGATAATTCCCACAGTGTCTAAATCTTACAAGGTGGGTTCTCAGTGACAACGCTACAAAGCTGGACACAATACATGGTATCTTCAGCCTAGCACCAGAAAGACAGTCTCTAGAATATTCTACTTCCACCATGCCAATGTTAAAAGGGAACCATTATAATGAATGTTCAAAAGCAGACACATGAAGCATGCCCAATTTACTTAGGTGTAACACTCAAATGAATACTGACAAACAAAAACAACTTGTTCAAGATATACATTTCTCTGATTAACTTCGCCATACAGTTATGCTAACTGAATGGATTATTCACACCCATCAGCCTCACTGAGGTTTTTTTTAACTCAGACCATAATAAGATTTTACCCAACTCAAAACAGTACTTGTATACCATAATTAAGTCACCTCTTACTCTTCTCTCTTTTATAACCAAAAACACTAAGATTTTTAATTCCTTTATCATAAGGCATTTTCTTCAATCATCAGATAATTTCTGTAGTTTTCTCCGGCACACTAATTATTCAACATCCCTTTAAAATGTTGACATCTCACCTGAAAGGAATATTCCAGCATTTATTTCAGTAACACCATATACAGCCTTGCAGTCACCTTCCTACCACTATTCATTACTTTTTTGTATAGCCATCAATCACATTAGCCCTTTCCCCCTAAAATATAACACTGGGAACTCATGCTGGGTAGCTTTTTGACCAACACATCCTTTTCAGTGTCATTGCTTTCCAATATACAGCTCTCCATTCTGTGGGTGTGGCTTGCATTCCTGTTATGATATATTTAATAGAAAATTATCTACCAGCACAATCTGAAAATATGCTCCTATATTTTAGTGATAAAAGACAGATTTTCCTTATTCAACAGCATGGGTCATGGAGAAAGAAGGTAAGCAAGACTAACTTTTCCTCCCTCCCTCCTTTCTTCTTCTTCAGAATAAGTAAGTCCTGGTGGCCTGCCCCATCACAACATGTTCACTTTGTTGAGATCAGATGTCTTCTGGGAGTGGTCTCTCAGAAGTCCCAGCTATTCCAGAAGTCTCTCTGCAAATTAGAGAGAGAGAAATCACCATAGCCTCTGGGAACATCAGCTACTGCATTTTACTCCCATCTCTAATGCTACTCTCACTTGTGCCTTCCTCACTTCGTCTTCACAAGACTGCAGCTCTAAAAGATCAAAATCATTCCCTAGGCTAGGTCCTGCTGGGAAGGCTACAACATTGAAATCATTATAGTAAATATCTGAGGGACAGATCCAAAGTTCATTTAAATCAATGGGGCCTCTCCATTGATTTCAGAGAGCACTGGATCAGGATGTAACAAAGATCTAAGCCTTGCTCATTTCACTTAGGTTGAAGACAATAGGAGTGAGGGACTGCAGTGACTAAGGGTAAAAAGATTTGGCCCTGGTAAAATACAATAGCATAGCACTGTAGTCAAACAATGTATTAATAGCTGGCTGTTTTTGGCAATGTACTGCTATTTCAACAGAGACAATTTCTTTGAAAAATATCTTTTATTGTATCTTAGGAACAACATTCATTTTGTTTTAGTTTATATAAAATGTTGTTTTAATTAAAGTTAATTAAAATGTGATGCTGGCAAAGTCTTTAATATTTCTCTAGTGATCCTATTCATCTGCTCTCCGAGGGCATAGAGAGAAATCAGATTTTTTAATTGCTGTTTAATGTGTTTTTCAAGTACAATGGAACACTCTTATATTGAAGTACTTTCGTAGAACAATCTCATTAGCAAGTAGACTACTTCTGCAAAGTCCTCCTGCTGGCTGTTGTCCCTGCTGTTGTTTGTAATCCAATCCAGTGGACTGTGCTTTATGAATGAAGCACTAATTACAACAAGGCTTACAGAACCGGCCTTTAGAACTGCAATCTGTGCACTGAAATACACTGAAACAATATGGAACTTGTATTCTAAGTTCACTATATCTGCATGAATGGGTTCTGTAGAATGTGTGCACAGGGTAACAAAGATGCTACTGAGATACTGTAAAAGACTAGCAAATAAATTTGGTTTTAAATGCACATAAATGAAAAGTTTTGGAGACAGATTCTCTTCTCCGAGTTGTGATTGCCACTGGGAGCTACTCAGATGCCAATGGCTGTAAGGTACTATTCTGGGAGATTTAATGGACTTGAGGTTTATAGGGACATAAGAATGTCAATACTGGATCAGCTCAATGGTCTATCTAGCCAAATATCCCATCTTTGACAGTAGGGGCACGTCTAGACTACGTGGCTCCGTCGACAGAGCCATGTAGATTTGTTTACTCGGCAAAGGGAAATGAAGCTGCCACGCTGTGCCGATCAGCTGTTTGTCAGTACAGCGCTGTAGTCTGGATGCTCCGCAGTCGACATCAAAGGCATTTGTCGACCTCCCCGGTAAACCTCATCCCACGAGGCATAACGGGGAGGTCAACAAATGCCTTTGATGTCGACCGCTGAGCGTCCAGACTACAGCGCTGTGCCAACAAATAGCTGATTGGCACAGCACGGCAGCCATTTTAATTTAAATGAAGTGGCGATTATTTAAATTGCCACTTCATTTCCCTTTGCCTACAACCCTAATCTACATGGCTCCGTCGATGGAGCCATGTAGTCTAGACGTGCCCTAAGTGATTCCAGATGCTTCAGAAGGAGTGACCAGAACAGGGTATCGAGTGAACCATCGCCTATCATCTAGTCCCATATTCTCTCAATGAGAAGTGTAGGAACACTCAGAGCACTGGGTTGCATCTGTAATTACCTTGGCTAATAGGCATTGATGTGCCTACCTCCTATGAACTTACTTAATTATTGTTTTGAATCCAGTTATACTTTTGGCCTTTACAACATCCCATGACAACATCCACGGGTTGACTCTGCATTGTGTGAAGAAATATTTCCTTAAGTTTGTTTTAAACCTGCATCCTATTAATTTCATTGGCTGACTCCTGGTTCATCTGTTATGTGGAGAGTAAATAACACTTCCTTATTCACTTTTTCAACATCATTCATGATTCTATAGACCTCTACCACATCTCCCCTAAGTCATTTATTTTTCCAGGGGAAATGCCTCAGTGTTTTTAATGTCTTCTCATGTGGAAATTGTTCCATACACCTAACCATCTGTGTTGCCCTTCTCTTGAGATCGGATGACAAGAACTGCATGCAGTATTCGAGGTGAGCTGTACCATACATTTATATGTTGCCATTATGATATTTTTATCTTATCTACCACTTTCTTAATGGTTTCTAACATTGATAGCTTTTTTTGACTGTATGATTGGGACTGTTTGACAAATGTGCATTACTTTGCATTTACTAGAATTGAATTTCATCTGCTATTTTGGTGCCCAGACACCTAATTTTCTGAAAACTCTGTGTAACTCTTCAAAGTCTGCTTTGGCCTTAACTATTTTGAGAAATTTTGTATTATCTGCAAATTTTGCCAGCTCCCTGTTTTTTAAAATAGTTAATATGTTGAATAGCATTGGCTCCATTACAGATCCTTGAAAGTGTAAATAGAAATTATTTACACATTTATAAAATGGTGACCATTTATTCCTACTTTGTTTTCCCTATCTTTTAATCAATTATTTATCCACAAGAGGGCCTTCCCTCTTATCCCATGAGTAAGGATCTACTTAAATCACAGATAGATGAAATTTTTCATTGGTCGGTCACAGCATAAATATTTATGCCATGACTGACTTGCGAAAAATGTGTGATTTCTCTGCATCATTTCTCGAACTGAGGGGCCTATACAAAATGGGGTTACAAGCCTATTTTACATGGGCTGTGGTATTGTCATCTTATAGCTGTGGTGTCTTCAGAGGTGGGTGGCTGGAAAATGGTAGCTGTTGGCTACCTGCCCAGATTTGAAGGCTTGCTACCACCAATAGCAGTGCAGAAATCAGGATGACAATTTGGATGACCAGGTCTGAAGTTAATGGCACCATCAGCAGCAGAGCAGAATTAAGGATGCCATGGTATGGTATTATCATCCTTCTTCTGTGATACTGCTGGTAGCGACACTGCCTTCTGATCAGTCACTGCTCTTCAATCTGCCTTCAGGGGTGGGTGGCTGGCTGGAGAGAAAATTTTGTAGGGGAGACCAGATTTCTTGACCCGTGATGCAGTTTTGCACTGCTATGAATTTGGTAGAGCCTACTCATGATTGCTTTCTTTGCTTAAATGCCTTTGATGAGGAACTTTGCCAAAGACTTTCTGAAAGCTGAAGTACACTACAGGTTAGATCTTCCTGATCTGGCAGCATTTGGACCTGACCGGTCCGAACAAGAGACTTTTCTAGACCAAGGGAGATGTTCCCCTACCACCAGCCCAAAATAAGCTAGCCCTCTGGGCCTCTCTAGTCCCCCTTCTCTCCCCCAGACAGGCTGTCCTCCCTGATGTCACTGGTCCCCTGGCCCCAGCCTGTCCTGGGCGTCCAGGGTTTTCCAACTCCTGGCCCTGCACTGCCACAGTTCCCTGGCCCAGAACTGCTGGGGATGGCTAGATTTCCTCAGCTCCATGCTGCCATGGGTAGCTGGGATTCTCCAGCCTGGCTCCAGTACTTGTGGGGCTCCAGTCCTGCTGCCCCCAGCCAGGCTTCTAGCCCTCCTATAATTAGGCTCCTGGGCTCTCTGGTCCAGGAGCATTCGTGAATATTGCTGGACCAGAGACTACCTGTTTTCAGAGGTTCAACCTGTATATCCACTGAGTAATCTTTGTTCTCATATTTGTTGACACTCTCAAAATTTATAATAGATTAATTAGGCATGATTTCCCTTTACAAAATCCATATGGACTCTTCCCCTAATACATCATGTTCATCTGTGATTGTGATAGTTCTGATCTTTACAATAATTTCAACCAATTTCCCTGATATAGGTTGCACCTCTATAAACCAGAGCTCTCTGGTTTGGCAACATCCATGATCCCGAAGGACACCTCAGTGTGTGGCTGTTGGGGGTGGGGAGAGGGCCAGTGCACGTTTCAGTTGGATTGCGGGGTCTGGGAGCCAGTGCATGGCTCAGCTGGGCTGGGGTGGAGGGCTCAGCTAGACTGCAGGAAGCCTGGTGCCTAGATAAAGATGGCAGATGAATGTGTTTACAAATTATGTTTGCTATGATTTTTTTAATGTATTCTGAATTTAAACTATACCTGTGCATTACAAGATTTTCCTCTTTTACTTTATATAAAAGAGGAGAAAGAGAATTTTGACAGTACAATAAAAAATAATAGACACTAAATATGCAATGCCAGATTAAAATAAACACTTTTGAGGACCTGATTTGATCTAGTTCAGAGTCTTTTTTACACTGGTATAATTCCATTGATTTCTGCTGGGTTACTTTTTATTTACACTGAAATAAGAGGACAGACTCTCAGTGTTTGTATTTAAATATTTTCCCTTCTACAATATATGATTTCACATGCTGGATAGCCTTGTTTATTCTTTCCCAGCAGGTGCTGAATATTCATTAATCATGATTCTTGCCAAGACAGTTTGGCTTGTATAATTTTTGAACTAACTCACCGACCCATAAGAGCAAGTGTAATAGAAACTAATTCTTGACAGATGCATGAACTCTCCACCAATATTTTTCTTAGAGTATAGACCTCAATCTGCTCTCCTTTAAATGTGTGCAATACCTTCTGAAGCAAAAAGGTTGGATTCTCTTCTTATATAAAGAAGAAAAATCCATTAAAATCACTGTTCAGGTCTAAATCTGATGTGAGAAGAGTATCTGGGTTTACTGATCTACATATTTTTTTCTTTACCACTGAACAGATACATTGCCTTTTAGTCATGATTATTAATCCAAAATTTCTTGCATGGACTGGATAACCATTAAATGGCAGACTTTAGCTGAACCTATATCATAGAACACATAGAATACTCAAGAGATCATCAAATCCAGTCTCCTGTCCTCATGGCAGAACCAAGCACATTCTAGATCATCCCTGCTAGATGTCTATCCGACCTGCTCTTAAATATATCTAGTGATGGAGATTCCAAAGCCTAGATATTAAACATTAAAAAGGTCGTAGAGCAGTTTTTAAACTAAGAGGTGGGGGAAAGCCGATTGGTGCGGGGGAGCACCTGGATCGGATGGAGACTTCTCTTACACGAGGCTCCATAGGTAGGGATTCCCTAGAAGTTAGTCAGATAGGGAACGTGGGAAATAATATATGGGCAAGATCAGATGTGAAACAATCGTGCATAAAAAAATCCAATGTGTCTGTGAAAGGCGGACATATAAATAGTGGTAGTTTTCTAACATGCTTTTACACTAATGCTAGGAGTCTGTCTAATAAGATGGGTGAACTGGAGTACCTCATATCAAAGGAGGAAGTTGACATAATAGGCATCTCAGAAACATGGTGGAATGAGGACAATCAGTGGGACACTATCATACCGGGATATAAATTATATCGGAAAGACAGAACAGGTCGTGCGGGTGGCGGAGTGGTACTATATGTGAAGGATAATATAGAATCAAATGAAGTAAAAATCCTAAAGGAATCAAAATGTTCCATAGAATCATTATGGATAACAATTCATTCCTCTAATATGAATATGGCATTAGGAATATATTACCTAACCAGGACAGTGATAGTGATGCTGAAATGATAAGGGAGATTAGAGAGGCTACCAAAATAAAAAACACAGTAATAATAGGAGATTTCAATTATCCCCATATTGACTGGGTGCATGTCACCTCAGGACGGGATTCAGAGATTAAATTTCTTGATGCCTTAAATGACTGCTTCTTGGAGCAGCTAGTACAGGAACCCACAAGGGGAGAGTCGATTCTCGACCTAGTCTTGACTGGAACGCAGGATCTGGTCCAAGAGGTAACTGTTACTGGACCGCTTGGAAATAGTGACCACAATATAATAACTTTTAATATTCCTGTGTTGGGAAGAACACCACAGCGGTCAAACACTCTGGCATTTAATTTCAAAAAGGGGAATTACACTAAAATGAGGAAGCTAGTTAAACAGAAACTAAAAGGGAGAGTAATTAAACTAAAATCCCTGGAAGCTGCATGGGAACTGTTTAAAGACACCATACTAGAGGCCCAACTTAAATGTATACCCCAAATAAAAAAACACAGTAAGAGACCTAACAAAGAACCACCATGGCTAAACAGCCATGTTAAACAGGCAGTGAGAGAGAAAAGGGCAGCTTTTAAAAAGTGGAAGTCAAATCCTAGTGAGGAAAATAGAAAGGAACATAAACACTCCCAAATTAAGTGTCATAATGTAGTAAGAAAAGCCAAAAAAGAGTTTGAGGAACAGCTAGCCAAAAATTCAAAAAATGATAGTAAAATGTTTTTTAAATACATTAGAAGCAGGAAGCCCGCTAAAAAAGCAGTGGGGCCCTTGGATGATAAAGATATAAAAGGAGCGATCAAGGAAGACAGTGCCATTGCGGAGCGATTAAATGATTTCTTTGCTTCAGTCTTCACGGCTGAGGATGTTACAGAGGTTCCTAAATCTGAGCCAGCCTTTTTAGGTGACAAATCTGAGGAACTCACTCAGATTGAAGTGACATTAGAGGAGGTTATGGAATTAATTGATAAGCTGAATAGTAACAAGTCTCCGGGACCAGACGGCATTCACCCAAGGGTTCTGAAAGAACTCAAATGTGAAATTGCGGAGTTATTAACAGTGGTTTGTAACCTATCCTTTAAATCCACTTTGGTACCAAATGACTGGAAGATGGCCAATATAACACCAATATTTAAAAAAGGCTCTAGAGGAGATCCTGGCAATTATAGACCGATAAGTTTAACATCAGTACCAGGCAAATTAGTAGAAACACTAGTAAAGAGTAAAATTGCAAGGCACATAGAAGAGCACGAATTGTTGGGCAAAAGTCAGCATGGTTTCTGCAGAGGGAAGTCGTGTCTAACTAATCTGTTAGAATTCTTTGAAGGGGTTAATAAACATGCGGACAAGGGGCACCCAGTGGATATAATATACCTAGATTTCCAGAAAGCCTTTGACACGGTCCCACACCAAAGGCTTTTACGTAAATTAGGTGGTCATGGGATAGGAGGAAAGGTCCTTTCATGGATCAAGAATTGGTTAAAAGACAGAAAACAAAGGGTGGGAATAAATGGTAAATTTTCACAATGGAGGAGGGTAACTAGTGGTGTTCCCCAGGGGTCAGTACTGGGACCAATCCTGTTCAACTTGTTCATCAATGATCTAGAAAATGAGGTAAGCAGTGAGGTGGCCAAGTTTGCAGATGACACAAAGTTGTTCAGGACAGTCAAAAGCAAAAGGGATTGTGAAGAACTACAAAAAGATCTCAGCAAACTGAGTGATTGGGCAGCAAAATGGCAAATGAAATTTAATGTGGGTAAGTGTAAGGTAATGCATGTTGGAAAAAATAACCCAAATTACACGTACTACATGATGGGGTCAAATTTAGCTACGACAGATCAGAAAAGGGATCTTGGAGTTATAGTGGATAGTTCTATGAAGACATCCACGCAGTGTGCAGCGGCAGTTAGTAAGGCAAATAGGATGTTAGGAATTATTAAAAAAGGGATAGATAATAAGACAAAAGATATCATACTTCCCCTATATAAAACTATGGTACGCCCACATCTCGAGTACTGCGTGCAGATGTGGTCTCCTCACCTCAAAAAAGATATATTGGCATTAGAAAAGGTTCAGAAAAGGGCGACTAAGATGATTAGGGGCTTGGAAAGGGTCCCATATGGGGAGAGGCTAGAGAGACTGGGACTTTTCAGTTTGGAAAAAAGGCGATTGAGGGGCGATATGATAGAGGTATATAAAATCATGAATGGTGTGGAGAAAGTGATTATAGAAAAATTATTTACCTTTTCCCATAATACAAGAACTAGGGGACACCAAATGAAATTGATGGGTAGTAGGTTCAAAACTAATAAAAGGAAATTTTTCTTCACACAGCGCACAGTCAACCTGTGGAACTCCTTGCCCGAGGAGGCTGTGAAGGCCAGGACTCTATTAGGGTTTAAAAAAGAGCTTGATACATTTTTGCAGATTAGGTCCATAAATGGCTATTAGCCAGGGATAAAGTATGGTGCCCTAGCCTTCATAACAAGGGCAGGAGATGGATGGCAGGAGATAAATCACTTGATCATTGTCTTCTGTTCTCCTTCTCTGGGGCACCTGGCATTGGCCACCGTCGGCAGATGGGATGCTGGGCTCGATGGACCTTTGGTCTGACCCAGTATGGCCATTCTTATGTTCTTATGTTCTTATATATTTATTCTACACAATTTATTCCAGTGTTTAACCACTCTGACAGTTAGGAAGTTTTACTTAATGTCCAACTTAAACTAACTTGCTGCAATGTAAGCCCATTGCTTCTTGCCCTATCATCAGATGCCAAGGAGAACAATTTTTCTCCCACCTCTTTATAACATCCTTTTAGATAATTGAAAACTGCTATCATGTCCCCTCTCAGTCTTTTCTTTCTTAAACAAAACAAGCCCAGTTTTATCAGTCTTCCCTCATAGGTCATATTTTCTAGATCTTCAGTCATTTTTGTTACTCTTCTCTGGACCTTCTCCAATTTCTCCACATCTTTCTTGAAATGTGGTGCCCAGAACTGGACACAATACTCCAACTGAGGCCTAATCAGTGCAGAGTAGAGTGGAAGAATGACTTCTCATGTCTTGCTCACAACACTCCTATTAATGCAACCCAGACTCATGTTGGCTTTTTTTGCAATAGTGTCACACTGTTGACTCATATTTAGCTTGTGGTCCTATGATCCCTAGATCCCTTTCTGTACTACTCCTTCCTAGAAGGTTGCTTCCCATCTGTATGTATGAAAGTGATTGTTCCTTCCTAAGTGGAGTACTTTGCATTTGTAAACATCTGCAAACTTAATAAGCGTACTCTTTATGCCAATATCTAAATCGTTGATGAAGATATTGTAAGGTCTCCTGGCTGATCCAAGGTGGCCTCCTGCTATACTTTCTATCTTTTCAACACAGTGGAATAGTTTAGTTTTGGGCCTTTTATAATGTCCCTTTGAAAAACTTCCAAATGTCTTCAGTTATTTTTCCTTTTATTCTTGCTTCCCAAGGGACCTTACTTACAATCTTTCTGAGTTTACTAAAATCTGCCTTCCTGAAATCCATAGTCTCTATTGTGCTGTCCTCCCTTCTACCATTCCTTAGAATCATGAACTCTATGATTTCATGATCACTTTCACCCAAGCTGCCTTCCACTTTCAAATTTTCAACCAGTTCTTCCTTATTTGTTCACATCAGATCTAGAACAGCTTCCCTCCTAGTAACTTTGTGAGCCTTCTGAAATTAAAAAAAATATATATGTCTCCAATGCAGTGCTAGCACTTATTGGATAATCTGTGCCCTGCTGTGTTAGTTTCCCAACATGTTTCTATTGGGAAAATGGATTTCTTTAAATAAAGAGAAAATAATCCTATAATATTTGCTTTTAGAGGGCACTTCACTGACCCTGATCTTATCTCAGAAATAAAATACATGCATTGTTTGCATTGTTAGGGGAATCCATTTCTAGTGGAATCCATTGCTGTTTATCCGTGTACAAGCCCAATAGAGTATTTTTGAGCTATGCATTGATCCAATCCAAGCTCATATACTTCACTCTAGAACAGAATCTCTGGTGTGCCAATTCTGCTTTGCAAATTTTTTATTTAGTAAGGACAAAAATAGTTTGTTAGCACATAATATTTAGAAACAGTTTCCCTCACATCACACAGGAGAACTTCGTTAATAATGGAACTAGGCAGACTCAGGGAAGGGTATTTGTGGGCAAGTTATTTTTTTAAAACATTCATTTTGTCAGGTTAATGAGGTCCTAGGATTATTACACTGAAATTCAACCAATGGAAATATATAGGTACTGAAGTGGGTATTTTGGATATAAGAGTAAATTATTGCTTTTGAGGCTTGTTCTGAATATAGACCATTGGCTTCTAATTCCTCACTCCCAAATTCTGAGCTAGATGTGGTCTATAAGTATCACTTCTATCTGCTGCATCCCTCTCTGGTATATCTGATACCCCTATCATTTCAGTACAGCAGGGTCATGTTTCCTTATTGGTATCAATGCCCAGATACTGCAGCAAGTCAAACTATACAACTATATCTTATCAACAATAAATAGAACTTCACTGCTTTACATTTTCTCAATCTCTATAGTCAGTTTTAGGGATGAAAGCATTTTTTTTAAAGATCTGGCTGAAGATCACAAAACTTGACAATTACATTTGAAGGACACTATTTGACCACTTCCAATGTTAAAGAGATTCAGGAAAACTATCCATGCTCGTCTTTTATTTATTCTATATTTGTGTCATCAGTTGGGCATCAGACTTGCTTGACACTCTAAAAGAATTCAGACTGAGTTTTTGACGTAGCAATAGTTTTGAGAAAATTATGTTAAATGTAAGAAGCTGTTCTTCACTGCAACTGATGGGATCTTTGAGATTTTCAGAGTTTACAATACCATATGGAGGTGTTCTGGTGGTTATAAACCAGGATTCAGTAAAGTAAACACAGGTATATTCCAAGTAATTTTATGCATCAGTTTATCTCTATCTGGAAGCCATTGAAGCTATATTAATTTCTATTCATACCACTAAGGATTTGGTACACGGTTTTTGCTTGTGTAAAGTTACCTCAAACACATTGATTTACCTGAAAATCCAGTGGAATCAGTGATCATTCATCGTTTCAATCTGCAATAGAGATTCCAATAACTGCTCTACTGTGAGAAGATTAAATGTGTCCATATCAGGGGCTTAATTTTGCCTGCAGACATGTGCACACAACTCGCATAGGTACTCTATTGGAGTTGTACCACTTTGCCTGAGAGCAGAGTTTAGCCTGCCATTATTAATGTTTTCTGGCAATTAAATTGATTTTATAATCATTCACCTGTTTTCTTACTTCTAGTGAATGCTATTCCTGAATGTGTCACTCAGCATTGGGGTATTTTCTTCCCAGCCTGAATGCACAGAGATTGGTTTGATGGATATTGTACATGGAATTAATTGGTACATACTTTTTCATGCAAATGTAACATATCACCCAGACTATAATAATGGGTATATTTTTTCCCCATTCAGCTCCATCATGTGGTTGAAAGCAGAAAACAAAACAAAACAACAGAAAACCAAACCAAACCAAACACAAACTTAACATAAATAAAGCCTAACGGGCAAAATAGAAGAGAAAGTTCACCATGCAATATGATCACCACCATGAGCCCCCTTGCAAGTTTCTATGTGATAGTGTGAAAAGCAGTTTGCAGCCTCCAGGACACATATTTCTTTCAGGAGCTAGGAAACATCTGGTATCCTTGTTATGCTACGCACAGAAAAAAAAAATAAATAAAAAAAGAATAAAGAAAACTTGTGATGAGTTACTGCTGCTCTGAGCAGCTGCTCTCATTCACAGTAATTACCATGTGAAATATGTGCCAAAGCCTAGCCTTATTAAAGTCAATAGGAGTTTAATTTACAAGGAAGAGGATTTACTTTTATGTGAACAGTCATTGGGAGCTCATTGTCAACATGACATGGGACACAGCCTATGTACTGAGGCGGGGTGGAGGTCTAAGCACATAGGTGCCTGTGTATGTCATGTTTGGTCCCAATTTTAATGTAGACCCTCTAGTTATGCATGGTGAGTAGTTTGTGCATAGTGTGTAAACATGGTGTGACACAAAAGTGCTGGTAAGGGATTAATCTACATTTCTTGACACAAGCCACTAGACAAGCATCAGGCATTATACACTGCTTTTGGGAAAGAGCATCCCAGCCCAGGACCACAGACTTTTGTTAGCAGCACTCCAAAAATGGCTGTGAAGATGTTGCAGCTTGGGCTGGAGCTTAGGCTTTGAAGTTTGGTGGGTGAGGGAAGTTGCCTTCAAAACCTGCGCCACAACATCAAAGCACCATCTACCCAGCTATTTTTAACATACTAGCATGATCTTGGTACAAGTCTGTGGACTCAGAATTAGGATCATGCCCAGGACATGGGCAGTTAGGCCCATGGTTTGAGCCATAAGGGTGGCCAGGCTTGCAGGTTAGAGTAGAACCAAAACCAAACAAAACCAGCATAAGAAATTGGTCCATAGGACAGAGCCAATGGGTGAGCTAAAGATGTGGTCAGGAAATGCAACTTATGGTCAGAGCCAGGGTGTAAAGGATTATGAAGGGGGGAACTGAAGCAGGCAAAGAGCAGACTGGGCAGGAGCAGGCATTGGAAACAGGAAAAAGCATAGCTGCCATGTGGAATGTATTGGTCAGCCAACAACTTCTGGCTGCTACTGGGTCAAATAGGAGCTTCGCTCCCACCCCTCCAGCACTCAGGAAGTGTAGTCAATCAGGAAGCCCTGGCAGGATTATCTATGGCCACTGTGTTGCTAGGAGACTGACCGTACTGTGGCTGGGTCTCTAGCACCCAGGCTGGGCCACTTGAGCTCAGATGCTGTGTAGATACACCAAGGAGTGCAGTCACAAGAAGACTGACTCTAGTGGCTACTGGACTCAGCTGCAAAAGGCAGCAAAAGAAATTCTGGCTTATTTGGGGATAATGTTCCCTTCCACATGCTTTTAAACTTAAAGTGGACAACAAACAAAATTACAAACATTTGTAGTTCATCATGTTCAGTTTCCCACCTCTGAGAAACAACAACAAAAAGCATAGAGGGACATTTTAAACATGTCAAAATGTGTTAACTTTCACAGAGACAAGATACATAGAGAAACTGTGGACAGCTAAAGCTGCCTCTCAGAGTTCTGTTACATCCAGTTTCAATCCACATGATGGAGGTAGGTATTTCAGATCTATTTTTATGAAATATGCATTTTAAAAACAGACATCTGATTGGTTGCTTATACAGTAGGAGTCCTGTATAACAATGAAGATTAGGACTTGCTGGAAAATTTGCCCACCCCCAAATGAGTCATATCATTACCTTTTCAAGAAGGAAAACATGGCTGGGAAAACATCTCTAAAGCTCTTACCTCATTTCCCCTAATCCAATAGCTTTTTCCAGTGAATTACAAAATGCTAAATGACTCATGAGAGTGAGCCATAGCAAACAGAATCTAGGTGTTCACTTTCTTATTATACAACATGACTATGAAAAGGTCCCTATAGGAGTAAGAAGGAAATGAAATAAGGTGATAAATAATTTATAAACTAGAGAAAACTAATCAGAACTCCTCAATTCCCATTGTACCCACAAAAAGTGCTCAATTACTTCTTAGGAAAGGCCAAAAGACCAATAACCCAATGTCTGGGATATAGATGAATTTTATTAAGGAAGATATTAAAATTTATATAAGTACACTAAAGTAGCTAATCTAAATTCTGTACAGATTCTCTAACAACCTTCCATGTTGCCTTCCTGATAGGCTCCTTGCTCTGTAGTGACTTTTATTACAGCAATCTGCTGATCTCATTTAGAGCACAGTGATGTCACCTTTCCACAATCAATTTGTGTGTGTGTCCTGAGTGACTTTTCCTATTGTCATTTCTTTTTAAATGCTTATTGAATATTCTCACCTGAAGGAAAAATCCTTCATATGAAAGCCCATGCATTATGTTATGAATGACATAAATCAAGAATAGTAAATAGTAAACTTTGTAACTAGTTATTGTATATCAATGTCTGACCGTTCAAAATAAAACTGTGTATTTTACATAATAATCTCAAGTGCATGAATGACATTAATCCTAATCTTGGATACGACATATGTACAATAGAGATCTTTGTAAATGAATATTATGTAAGTTAAAGATGGAAAAGACCTATTAAATCAGCCAACAAGGCTGGTAGGAAATTTTCCCAACCTTACTTCCTCCAACAGGCATTTGTGCCAGCCCTAAAAACAATTCCACTTCTGTTTAAATCGCTTCTCTTATTTTGTGCAAATCCTTTTCTAGCACTGTCCACACTATAAGTTCCCAGTTATCTTTATCTTTCAGTTTTTATTTATTTTAAACATTCCTTTATTTTATTTTATTTTATTTTAAATACTCAAGTCACTCCACATTCAAAACCACAATTGAGAATGTGTTATTAATACAGAATGAATATGCATTTGGTGTAATATAGCACACAGGGCTTTTTTTAAAAATAAAGGTCCTTCTCTAATAAGGCACCATAAAGGAAGAGCTTTAACAAGTACTTCTTTTGAAATATAAGGATAGGGTTCAATGCATAAAGGTAATGGCCCATCTGCTAGGCAACAAAAACAGTTTACTGTATGAGCCATTGTATAACTTTATTCTATCAGCTACTAATGATTCTAATGCACACTGCTTCAAAAAACCTCTCATTTCTAGTAATATTCATCCCTGTGCAGCAGGTCTGCACAAGGGCTATGATCTTCTTAAGTCCCACAAATGCTGTTATTCTGAAGACTCATGCAAGTCTTAAGCAGTCCACAGACTTGGTTCACTGTGCATGGATGAATTTCAGTTACCATTTGTCTTCCTGGGATCTGAAGAAACCAATCTGTCCCTCCTAGAGAGGCTATCACCAATCTGCCAAATCTCACCAAGTTGTGCAAACTATCTAGCTCTCTCCAGTGCTGGACACCTAAAATAGCATGTTATAACACACGCATCAGTCTGGAACACATGAGATTGTTACTTGCAAATAATGCACTATGCACATGCAATGCTAGAAAACAGGAAGCAGTATATGTACTGTATATGTATATATATACACAGTATGTGTTAATACAAACTATTAAAAAAACAATGCAAGAAAATACAATCATTTTATGGAGAATAAATCTGGTCTAAATAACGTTTTGTAACCACTTTTCCCCCCATAGCATTTCAGCATCTATTTATCCACCTGCACTTCAACACAGTGTCCATGGGATTAGAGAAAATATAATTATATTTACCTCTGACAGCATCCCTCTGCTTCACTGTGAAAACAGTACCTTAATCAAGTGTGTATTTTTTTAAAAACATCAGAGAAGCTTTTACTTTTTTTTTTTAAACAGAGTGGCAAACAGTTGTACAAGAGTATCAAAGAAGTACTTTAGAAACAACTAGGCTGTGTCTACACTGGCAGGTTCTTGCACAAGAATGGCCATTCTTGAGTAAGAACCCGCAGAGGGTCCACACTGCCTGTCCGCTCTTGACCAAGAAGATTTACAGTATGGCGTCAGAGGAGAGGGCTTCTTGCGCAAGAGCTATGCTCTCTTCTAACAGGTGTAAGCCCTCTTGCACAGGAGCTCTTGTGCAAGAAGGCAATGTGGACGTGCAGCAGGGCTTTCTTGCGCAAGAAAGCCCTATGGCTAAAATGGCCATCAGAGCTTTCTTGCGCAAGAGAGTGTCCACACTGCCATGGATGCTCTTGCAAAAAAGCACAGGGCAGTGTGGACATGTTCTTGCGCAAGAACCTGCCAGTGTAGACATAGCCCTAGTGGTGCCTTAAAGACTAACAGATTTATATGGGCATATGCTTCCACAAGCAAAAAGTGTTTGTTTATTTTTTTGTGGCCCATGAAAGCTTATGCCCAAATAAATGTGTTAGTCTTCAAGATGTCACAGGACTCCTCATTGTCTCCACAAAAACAGACTAACATTGAAAGAGGTACCTGTGTATGTTACTTCTCTGGCTTTTTTGCAACTCTTAAAATCAAATTCCTCACATACTGAGGAGCAGGATCCTTCAATTTCTTGAGCTGCTTAAGCATCACAGGTAACCCTAGGCCATGTGGCTCAGGACCCAAAAGCAAAAACTGAGAAAAGGTTGATCTCTTTCCCTGTCACTGTATTTAGAAATATCTGTGAAAGGGGATCAAAGTGGAACCCCCTCCCGCACTTGCATAGCTGGAAAATGGGAGAGAATAT
Organism: Pelochelys cantorii; assembly: GCA_032595735.1. Taxonomy (NCBI): domain Eukaryota; kingdom Metazoa; phylum Chordata; order Testudines; family Trionychidae; genus Pelochelys; species Pelochelys cantorii. The sequence continues at coordinate 36,629,326 of CM064331.1, forward strand.
AATAAGAATAGAATCTCTCTTTTACAGCAGCGAGAGGGGGATTTAACTTCAGGTGTAGTATTCCCCAACTAGCTGAGGCTAACGTGAGAGATTGATGGCGCCACCATCAATGGTCAAAGAACAACTTCAGAATAAGAATGAGTTTCCCAACAGAATCCCTGGTCCTTGCTGCTGATATTTTCTCTGATTGCAGGTTTAGTTCTCCAGCGAATAGTCTGCTTAATTTGTCATCCCCACTCTAATCTGTTCAACATTCTTTCACCTTTTAATTTTTATGTCCTTTTGAAACTAAATTTCTACAGATTGGACTATGAATCCTAGATCTAACATAAGAACATAAGAACGGCCGTACCGGGTCAGACCAAAGGTCCATCTAGCCCAGTATCCTGTCTGCCGACAGTGGCCAGCACCAGGTGCCCCAGAGGGGGTGGACCGAAGACAATGATCAAGCGCTTTGTCTCCTGCCATCCCTCTCCAGCCTCTGTCAAACAGAGGCCAAGGACACCATTTTATCCCCTGGCTAATAGCCTTTTATGGACCTAACCTCCATGAAATTATCTAGCTTCTCTTTAAACTCTGTTATAGTCCTAGCCTTCACAGCCTCCTCTGGCAAGGAGTTCCACATGCTGACTACACGCTGTGTGAAGAAGAACTTTCTTTTATTAGTTTTAAACCTGCTACCCATTAATTTCATTTGGTGTCCTCTAGTTCTTCTATTTAGGGAACTAATAAATAACTTTTCTTTATCGGCCCTCTCCATACCACTCATGATTTTATACACCTCTATCATATCCCCCCTCATATCTACCTTGCCTTACTGAAAATAATGTGCACATTAAAACATGTAGGCCTGGTTTTACATACGTAATTAAACATGGGGAAGACCTTATTTCTTGGGAGACAGAGTTAGGAAAGTAAACATGTGAGCAGGCTGGAAGCAGATTGTCAATACTAGCTCAGATAAGCGGGGGAGGAAAGCACCCAGTGGACCCTTTACAACAGACAAGATAAGAATGGATAGGTCAAGTGAAGAATGTAAAAATGAAGTAAAGTGTAAGTTGCACATGAATAGTATGTGGACAAACATGCTGTACTGGTATTGGTTCCTACAAAGTAACCATGTCACTCCTTAAATGTGTGATGAAATGGATAATAATTGTAATATAATTTGTAAATGTATATTTAAGAAGTTTGTTGTGTAATTTTGGATATGTGGTATGCCCTGTATCCAATCTCTACATTTATGCCTAATCAACTCAAATGTAATTTAACAGAATGGCCAATAAAAAATCCTTAGTGATGAGTTCAAAATTAAGTTCTTGGGAACTGAGTGAATAAGGTGTTGAATATTAGTAAGGGAATATGGTGTTAAAAGCCACCACAACAGAATTCAAACAGAAATTGTGGAAACAGGTCTAAAGTTTAAGTCCACTCTTCAATCACATTGTTTTCTGTTATTCTTTTCTTACATTGTCTATAGAGTTTGTAAACTCATAGGGAAAGAGAATGTCAATGGATGTCCAGAAGACTTTATACGTACTGCGCAGACAATACGAAGTTGTGTCATCAGAGCCAACATCTACTTTTTTACATCACAAACAATTTTTCTTCCAAGTTTCTTTTAATATCACCACATAAGAGTTTACATTTTTAAAAATCAAGATTAAGCTGTTTTATGAATAGAAACTTTCAAATAACAGGTTTAAATTTCTAAAGTTAGTAGTCATAGCCCTTCAATGAGTAAATGCATTGAAATGTTCTCTTCTAAATGGAAGGAATAAACTCTGCAACTTCAGGGTGAGTGAACTTGAGTGACTATATAACAAGACTGAGCACAGTGGGAACCTCTCCTGTATCTTCAGACAGGTTGGAATAATCATGCAGTACTCATTTAGGAGGTGGGTTTCCTACATAGAAGTGATTTGGTCATTAGGCCCTAGACTTAGAGTATAAAGTCACCAAGGTTGTGTCTAGACTACAGGTTTTTTCAAAAAAAGTGGCCTTTTTTCAAAAAAACTTCCCCTACATCTAGACTGCCACCGCGTTCTTTTGAAATTAAATCGAAAGAACGTGGCAGTTTTTTCAACCGTGGTAAACCTCATTTTACGAGGAAGAATGCCTTTTTTCAAAAGTGCTCTTTCAGAAAAAAGTGTTCTTGAATGCAAACAGTGCTTTTTCGAAAGACAGCATCCAGACTGCCTCTGAGTGGTCTCTTTCGAAAAAGCGGCTCACTTTTTCGAAAGAAGTGGTTGCAATATAGACGCTCTCTTTCGAAAGAGGCTTTTTTCAAAAGATACTTTCGAAAAAGCCTCTTTCAAAAGAGGCTTGTAGTCTAGATGTAGCCCAAAAGACTGCAGAGCATGCTAAAGATACTCTCCATGACTCTGAGAATATGTAAGAAAGATTGCTTTATATCAGTTAAAAGTAACAGAATTCAGTATCAGACTCAAAATAGCACTACAGGAGAAACATTTTTTTGTACTGACTTACATTGTTATTGAATTTGATACTTATTATACCAAATTTGAGATACACACTTAAAATGCCAGAGAATTAAGTCTGATTAAAATATATTATTCTTATTTTTCCTTTAGATGGAATTAACTATAAATAGTTCTTTTGCTGCTACTTGAAAAACACTGACCAGTAATACACCAGTTACAAAGAGCTACAGACTCTATAGTTATATCATGAATGTGTCCAACTATCTGTGGACACACATACAGTTTCCTTGTTAGGTCTTCTACACATGACAGCCAGCTCTTTCAGTGTTTCTAAATTGTTCATATTAAGAACAGCGGAATAAGCTAACCAACAATATTGATATATTAACTGTTCATTATTATTTGGATTTGCTGATGATTTACATAGCATCCAACAGCTAAGCAGTAGCTTTCTAGTATCATGCAAAGTAATTTATTTTATAGCATGGATAGCATTGAAGAGTTGCAATTATAATTTTCTAGGTTTATGGAGTATGCCTCTACATTCAATATTTACCATCCCGTATAAGAACAGTGCAATGTTTGAGGCATTTCCCCTTTCCACAAATAACCATGAATGGAAAGATGGTAATGCTGCCCTCTGTAAGTGGTTTATATTGTTTTAAGACACTGATTTTAAGAGGTCTGGGAGAAACAGTCCTGTTTGGAAGGGTTAAAATGGAAGGCTTCTAGAGAAAGAATCAGGAAGCTAGGCATAAGACATGTTGCTGGTGTTTGCTGTTGCATAAAAAAGCCTCCACCTGAGCTTACCTGATTTATACACATGCATTTTCTGAAACTACACTAAACTGTAAGGTCTAAGGTTTTAAACTGCAACTCATTGTGATCTTTGTCAAATCTTGCAACTCATTGTGATCTCTGTCAAACTTTCTAATCTTTGTAACTCTCAGAAACTTACTATAAGCTGCAACTTTGTAATCTTTGTAACTCTCAGCTACCTTGCTTGTAACTTGCTCTAAACTGCATTCTCCCCTGAGTGTGAGTGTAAGAGTGTTTGTGTTTGAAGAAGACAGGGAACAATGGAGCACATGGTGATGAGTCATCACAGACTGTTGCTTTTGCTGGATAAAGGGAAGTCTGGGCATGCTCCCTTATGATGTGGTGACTGAGTCACAGGGACCATTCAGACACAATATAAGGAGAGGGAGCACTTGTGAGACTCTTTCTTCCCCTGCTCCTGAGAAACTTGTGTCTACAGCCAGTGTCTCTCCTCCTGACCAGCTTCCCCAGCCATGATGAGCAGACAGACCGTGCAGGATCTACATGCCTTGGCTCCTTCTGAAACCCATATGCCTGTATAAGTGTGTGAGTGCCTGAGGGCAGGAATGAATGTGTGTGAATGAATGGAGGGATGTGTGTTCTTGTTTGTTTGTGTGTGTGTGTGAGAGAGAGAGCTCTGTATCTTCTTTAGTTTAAACATTTGGTGGCTGCTCTCTCCACTTTAGTTTTACCTAGTGGCAATAAAACCACACTAGTGTAACCCTGGGGGGTCTCCAGTGAGAATATTTTTGGGGTAACATTTGCTACTGGAAATAGGGAGATCTAAAGAAACTCCTATCAGCTCCACAAAAATACAAGAAGTTAACCCAACCTGCAGCGCTATTATTTATTTTCCCCTGGAGCCCCCACAGGCAAGTAGAAGCTTGCTTTGAATGGGGATAAGGAGGCAAATGAGGGAAACTGAAGTGAATGCTCTGCCCGGGGAGCTACTGTGCTGGGGGTGCTGGTGCAATATTAAGAACAGGATGGTGCTGCAATTGCCAGAATGTGTAGTGGAACAAAGTGAGTGGGCAGAAACAGATCAGCATCCACAGCATTTCCATTATAGGGAAACTAGCTTCCACTGCCCCTCACAGTTCTGCTGCCCCCAGAGGCTCTTCATGTTGACACCCGCATCTTCACAGGGTTTCCAGAGACTACTTAATGTCTCTTCAGGGGCTATATTTTCATAATTGTATATTTTTCTGTTTTACCATGATTCACTAGATACAATCATAACAAGTGATTCAGACATAATTCCATTGAGATTAAGGCCAGAAACAACTACCTAGTATAGCCTCCTGTGTATCTCAAGTCAATAAATTTCACCTATTTGCTGCCCTATTGAGATGAATAACTCTGCTCTGGAGTGTGTAGTGTGAAGAATTCCCTGAGGCTCCTGCTGGAAATTGATTAGATGGGAAGTGCCCAGATGATTTGAGCACGTAATCCACACCAGAAAAAAAAAGGGCAAAAAGCCCAATGTCTAAATTAGTCTGAAAGTAATTTCCAACCCCCAAATCTGGTGATCATTTGCCCCTGAACATGTGAGCAAAACATACAGACAAGCATCAAAGCAAGAAAATCCTTAGTACAATATCAGAACACTTGTGCATTCAGTTCAGTGCCTCATCTTCAGCTGTGGCCATACAAAGGCAAAAAGATGAACAAGAGAATAGTTCTGTCAATTATGTAACAGGTGAAAAAAATTCTGTCTGATCCTGCAGGCAAAGTGCTAAAAGCTTGCAGCTGAAGATTTGTTTTTCCTATTGCAATGCTGCAAGTGTTGAAAGCAACACAAACCTTCCAACTCTTTCCATGGTCCAAGAAGGAAGGGAAAGAACAGGGGATTAATTAATTCTGAGACTCTACAGTCAGATGGGATCATAGTCACAAGGAGTGAAGTTGACTGCAGGTTAAGTTCAACAAGTGGACCTTTAATGAACCTTGTTGAGTGCTCTGTTCTTATGGCTGGGTTGCTTCCACCTTATTTACATGATGTCACCACAATAAGAGTTCCTCTAAGGACCATGAGCCCTCTGACTTCAATTACACTGATCGTGATACATCCTCCTTATTTTATATTTTTAAAAGAAGCCCCAATGCTGCTCTCTCCCCCGCCCCCCCCCATCCCTTTGACTACAAGCACATTGTTAAGTTGAAATCTTGTTTTACTACAGATTCAGCTGGTTACAGAGTCTTTGAGGTAGGCTGCCTCTGGTGTGGTCTTCTCTTGAGGAGACCAAATTATCTTTGTCTCTTGTCACCTGTCTCCAAGTGTAACAGACCCTGCCTCTCTGGGGTAGCCTCCAAATGGTTCTCTTCCTCTAATCTTTGTAATTAGTTACGTCCTGTGGGCTCCCACTATGTAGTCACCTTGTATGCCCTGGGTGCTACTGCACACCCCATCACTACTTTAGTTCACACTTTCTGGTGGATCCTCAGAAGACTGCATGTCTCTAGGAACACTAGGTTCCTGAATGACCTGTCATACTCTAGTACCTGCTTTCTCTGATTGTTGGCTACCTCCAGTCATCTAGCTGCAACTGGTCTTTCATCACACTGTAGCAGAGTTTTGATCCTTTGTTCCATCAATACCTGTGTTAGATTATTTTGGCACCCCTGTGATGGGGCATTTCTGTCTTCCAAAAATGGTAACTAGGTCTCTGAACCAGAAGAAACATTCTCATGTGGCAGCTATTTTCACCACTGATTTCACCTTACCATTGAACTGTGGGTTATTTGAAATGGCAGCCTGGAGTACATTGTCAGGGAAAGAAGTATCCAGAGTGCCATATCTCACAGAGAGGACCTCCAGTTCACTTGGGATTGTCATATGATTGGCAGGTTTCAAACTCTTCAAAGAGTGGAGTCAAATATTAATTCCTGACCAATAAATACACCCTTAAGTCAGTCTAAGACAGCTGTCCATACCTCAGTGTGAGGAATATATTTTTTGCATAATGAGCTTACATAAAAAGTGGGTACAACAGCTCTTTATCCTTAAAATATGATTTAATCCTGCACACTCAGCTAATTTTTTATTTGAAATGTGATTCTGTTCCTACTGGTACTTGACTTTTGTTTTCTAGACACCCTGCTAATATTGTTCTCTTGCCTGCTGCAGTTGGATTTCCTTTTCTGAAGCCTCTTTGATTTCCATCAGCTTCACAGTTAAAACCGGGGGATTAAATCAATTAACAAGATGCACTATGTCTCTTTTCTTTCCCTAACTTGCTGATTCTGGGTGTGTATGCCCTACTAACACAATTGTACTGAATAATATATGAACTCAACTTTGTACCACTGTAGGACATCAACATGCACAACAATCTTTTGGGAAAAATAAGAAAGGGCTTTGCCATGACTGTGTCTAGGTGTTTGGCTGGCCAAAGCCCTTAATGTGGGCTATCTCACTTAATAGTCAGAGACCATAGCAGAGTCATGTTTTGGCCAAAAGTCATACAGGGAGTCAGAGTTGAAAGCTATGCCAAGGATCCAACAAGAGTTGGAACAGAAATATGTCAAGGGTCACGAGGCCTGAGTGAATAAGTGGAGTTAGGACAAGGTAACAGGAACAAGGAACAGGAACAGGGTGAGGAGAAGGAATTTGGTCTTAGTCTCAGAGGCCTGGTCAAGTGACTACTTTCTTCAGAGAAGCCATGTGGCAGTAAAAAAGAAATTTTATGCTAAGAGGTGTCCAACTGGCAGCTAGTCAATTGATCCTGATGAGTGAGCAAGTGAAGCCCCTATTTGTAGGATATAAGATACAGGTTTGTTGCCCTGGCCTTGCAAAATGGTGGCACAGAAAGTATAGTTTTCACTGAGTAGCTTCCCGGATTTGAGATCATGGCACCTGATGTTATTACAGGGTGGTGATAGGTATACTTATGGAAATCTTTGCATTCCAGACAACACCGTCAGAAGTTCCCTCTCCTTTCTCCCCCATCCCCCACTCCTTATATGGGAATACCCCTTTTAATTCTCAGGGTCTGTTGGTATAAGAGACTAGTGGCTACAGCAAAAGAGTTACACTCTAGCTTTTTGATGAATACATTACATCATCTGTTTTCCTGGCTGGTCGTATTTCATGTCATGCACATCCATTACCATTTGTTTCAGGGTGTTGAATGCTGGCTGTTAGGGGCCTACCCAGTCCCACTCGACATCTTGCCATGAAAGCTGATGTATGGCTTCTGGCACTGCAGCCATGTATGGACAGAACAGGGAGAGAAAACTGTATCATTCTTACAAAGTGTTCTCACACTTCTACACCTGGAACTGGCATGTCTGGAACTGTTTTCAGTGCCTCTGCTGTGAGCAGATTGTAACAAGCTGGGGGTTTATTAAATAACAAATAAAGGAATAAAACCCTAACCCTAAAACAAACTGAAGAGCTTCTGCAGCGAGCTGTTGCACACAGCTATGTACTCTCTCACCTACAGAACATAATCACCAAATGCCTACATTCATAATCGTGTCCCTTATGAGGAAGCAGCGCACAAGACTCATCAGGATTAGCTGCAGTTCACCATTCCTGGGCAATGAGAGCTATGGAAAAGATTGTGCACCCGACCACAGCTTCCCACTTCACTTCCTGCAGCTCCCATTTTCCAGGAATAGTGAACCATGTTCACTGGGAGCTATAGAGCTATGTGCTTCTAGGTGCTCAGGTAAATAAACCATCTGACAGTGGCTAATCCTATTGAATCGTGTCCCACTCATGAGCTGGAGGTTTTCCACTCCTGCTTTACGAACATACCTCTCTCTCTCTCTCTCTCTCTCTCTCTCTCTCTCTCTTTCTCTCTCTCTCACACACACACACACACACACACACACACACACACGGACAGCTTACAGTTATCTAATAATGCATTGTAGTGGGGCAGCTGTTCCACTTTGTCTGGAAGAGGTTAAAGCAGATTAGAGGAAGCCTGCAAAGAGCCCTGGGCATTCAGAGAATGGCTTAGAAGGAGCAGAAAGCAGCCTGCTGAGGCAGTAGTTGATAAGGAGATGCTCAGCAGAGCAGAGAACAATTAAGTCCTGACAGGGAGGGTGCAGGACTGGTTCCCAAGAGGAAGTACCTTAGAGCAGTGCTAGGCAGGCTCAGGGGAATGGGAGAAAGTCTCCAGGCTGATACTGGCCGGGCTGCAGGCCTTGATGCAAGGACCAGGAGGGTGCAAGGGTCACAGGGAAGTGGCCTAGGGAATGAGACAGTAGAGGGTAGAGAAGAAGAGCAGGAAAAGGCTGCCATCAGAGGGTCCCTAAGTTGGGACATAGAGTAGTGGGTGGGCCTGAGTAACCCCTTCTTCCTCTTTGACCACATCTAGCTACCACTGAACATGACCCTGAGAGACTGTTGATTTCCCCTGAGATGAGGGTCTAGACCTTGGCTGTAGTTGGCCACGATGGCAGGTGGGGAATTAAGGACTGCAGATACCCCAGAAGGAGATGAGAGGCTGAAGTAGTGGGCACTGCTAGAGGGCAGTGTCCTGAAGAAGACGCTCTGGTCCTGGGAATGATGCGGGTCCAGAGCCAGAGAGTGGAGAGAGTATGGAGTGATGAAAAATCAGACATTGGCCAGAAAAGGGTGCCATAGTGAGGACTGAGCTAATTCCCAGAGTGACCAGCAAGAGGCATCCCAGGTAGTAAACTTCCATAAACCCAATGTGTCAACTCCTCAGACAATAGATGTTACCAGCACATCACTCTCAAGTGATTTCTCACCACTAACCACTTCTCCATGAAGGATGTTTAATCTCCCGCTCTGATCTTCTCAGTATAAGCCTTTCAATAGAGTATGAGTTGTTCTCTTCTCCCTTCACAGTTTCTCCTTTGTACATTGATAATAAAGGATCAGATGGGAAATATCAGAGTCTATGTCTACTGCCAATGTGTTGAAACTTTCTGGGATTTTTTGTAGATCTCTTGGATTATGTCAAAATGTGCCCCCCAGGCCTGTCTGGACTACATCAGACATTGGATACAGTTGTTTTTTGATCCCCTTTGATGGTTCCCCTTTGATCCCAAGTATTAAACATGTGATTCCTCAGGCACACTATCACCTGTGTTCAGAGATGGGCAGCCATGGCACCTTTGTATTAAAATAATATTTCCTCTTCCACTTCAAATTTTCTTTAATTTTGCTTATGGTTCCATTGTTATAAGATTTCATCAGGTTTATCAGCAATTGTTAAATTAGATCTTATCCTTCTTTCCATGAATAGCTAAGATGGAAAAAAAGCCATTTTTCAGGGGTGTACTTCAATAAACCCATTATACTTTATACAACTCATCCCTCCCCCCCATTGACAAAAATCTCTCTCATAAGGTTCTTTACTCTCCATATAGAATTTTGCAAAAGTCCTTTTGATTGAGGGTAAGTTGGACGAGATGTTCTGTGATGAAATTCCCAATCCATGGCAAATTGCCTAAAAGCTGCACTGGAAAATTGCAGCCCAATGTTGCTAAAGATTTCTTCTGGAATTCCATGTCAGGAGAAAATTCCCTTCATGCTGTCTATCACTGACCTATTATTAGTACTGTGCAGTGTGCAAATTTCTGGCTGTAGAGAATAATTATCTGTGACTGTTAAATAATCCTTTGATTGCTAGATAAATAAGTCAGTGCTGACCTTCTCATAAGGCCTTTGTGGAACTGGGTGAGGTCTCAGTGGCTCTGCCCGATGTCATGACTTGTATTTCAAGCACGAAACGCTGTTTTGTACCACATTAGTGTAACCCTCCTGCCTGTGGCCTTTGCCAGCCGAGGGTTGTCCGACAGTGAAACTCATTACCCCATCCACAAGTTGGAGTTCCTGGCCTTGAAATGGGCCATCACTGAGAAATTTCAGGATTATTTGTATGGTGTTAAGTTTCAAGTATGGACAGACAATAAGCCACTGACTTATGTGTTGACAAGTGCTAAGCTGGATGCTACTGGACAAAGATGGGTGGCCGCCCTGGCCAGCTATGAGTTCAGCATACAGTACCGATCAGGGAGAAATAATGTGTATGCGGATGCGTTGTCTCGGCGCCCGCAGCACACAGAAATTGGTGAGATTCCTGTAGATGGAGTGAAAGCTATTTGCAACGGCAGTTATCAGAAGTCCAAGGCACATGAGAGTCCACATGGGTGTGTTGCAGAAACACTGGGCCTACCACCTGAGAGTGTACCCTCTGTCTCCGTGAACTACATTATGTTGGACCAGTCTCCATTGCCCAGGCTCAATGCTTCTGACTGGCAGAGAGCACAGCTGCAGGATGTTGACATTCGTGACACATTACTTGCAAAAAGTGAGGGGCAAAGCCCTAGTGCAGTTGCCCCATCCACCCCTGAAGGTAAACTACTGTTGCGGGAGTGGTGCAAACTGGAACTGATACAGGGGGTGTTGCACTGGATCACCGTAGATCCTTTGCAAAATCGACAAACGCAACTAGTGCTACCAAAAGAGTACAGAGCCCTGGCCATGAGAGCCCTGCATGATGATTTTGGGCATTTGGGAATGGAGAAAACCCCTGAACTTATCTGTAGTAGGTTCTACTGACCCTGAATGGCTGAAGTCGTATGAAAAAAATGTGAGACCTGCACCCGAAGCGTTCAGAGGAAAACTCTGCCTACAAGAGCTGCCTATCTAGAGAATATCACCACCAGCAGTCCTTTGGAGCTGTTGTGCATCTATTTCTTGTCTTTAGAAGTGGACAGGAAAAATACGGGGAACATTTTAGTAGTGACTGACCATTATACCCGATATGCACAGGCATATCCCACAAGTGACCAGCGGGCCACTACTGTGGCTCGAGTTTTGTGGGAAAGATATTTTTCAGTGTATGGTGTCCCAACTCGGATACACTCTGACCAGGGGCGGGACTTTGAGAGTCACCTCTTGAAGGAGGTGCTACGATTGTCTGGAGTTAAGAAGTCCAGAACAACACCTTACCACCCACAAGGTGACCCTCAGCCTGAGTGGTTCTATCAGACTCTACTAAATATGCTGGGGACTTTACGCCTGGACCAGAAGGCATCCTGGAGCTAGCATGTAGCATTTCTGGTGCATGCCTACAATGCTACAAGGAATGATGCTATAGGGGTCACCCCATACTTCATGATGCTTGGATGAGAGCTGATACTACCTATAGACATATGCTTTGGAGTATCAGGGGATGGCGAGAGCTATGAGACACTCTTGCAGTGTGTCTCCCGATTAAGAGAAAAACTGCAGAATGTCTATTGCTTGGCTACTGTGGCTGCCCGGAAAAATGCAGACCGTAATAGACACCAATATGATGCCCGAGTGCACCCACAGGAGCTCCAACCCAGGGACAGAGTTCTGCTATGAAATTTGGGTGTTGCTGGCAAACACAAGATTGCTGACAGATGGAAGGCAATGCCTTACCTGGTGGTGGAAAAACTTAGAGATCTTCTGGTCTATAAGATTAAACCAGAAACTGGGCCAGGGCAAGTAAAGACAGGAACCTTCTGCTGCCTGTGGGAGAATTGGTAGGTGCCCCTTACGAAATGGACTGTGACATGGTACCTCAGTGAAAAGGGGGTGTCTGGCCAAGTCAACCACCCAACACGTGTGGTGGGCCCTGTGAAACTAATCTACCTGTACCCAGCACCTTTGAGAGTGAATTTGAAGAGGAGGATGATTCCATTACCTGACTGAGGCTATGTCTATACTGCAGCCTTCTTCCTCAAAAGCTTATGCAAACGAAGCGCGGAGCAGAATATCACTGCGCTTCATTTGCATAATTAATTAGCAGCCATTTTTGCACAAGAGGCTTTTGTGCAAAAAGGAGCTGTGTAGACAGCTCCTTTTTGCACAAAACCCCTCTCTTGTGCAAGAGCCATTCTTCCTCATTTTTTCAGGAAGAACGGCTCTTGCGCAAGAAGGGGGTTTTGCACCAAAAAGAGCCGTCCATACAGCTCTTTTTTGTGCAAAAGCCTCTTGCGCAAAAACGGCTGCTAATTAATTATGCAAATGAAGTGTGGCAATATTCTACTCAGTATAGATGTAGCCTCAGTCAGGTAATGGAATCCTCCTCCTCTTCAAATTCACTCTCAAAGGTGCTGGGTACAGGCAGATTAGCTTCATTTGCATAAGCTTTTGGGAAGAAGTGATAGAGAAGATCCAAAAGGGTCATTTAGGAATTGAGAAATACAAACAAAGAACAATGGATGTGCTGTACTGGTTGTGGATCAATCACAACATTAACAATGCTTCTCACATACAGCCAGGCCTAAAACTGGTGTCCCTTTCTTCAGCACTAAAATGAAAGAGAGCCTGTAGGGGGCTGACAGATTTGCTGGGCCCCAGAGCAATGTGTAGTGTGTGTGGGGAGGGGAGGGAGGGAGGGCAGCTCCCTGTCCCCAAAAGGAGCGGGGCAGAAAGGGTAGGGCTAGGGGGAAGCCAGCCCTCAGCACTGCCAGGAGCATGCCATGCTGCAGCCCCCTTCTCCCCAGAAGCTCTCAGAGCCATCTGGTGCTCCAACAGCAATTTAAAGGGTATGGGACTCCAGCTACCATTGCTGCTGAAGTAGTAGCTTGGCAGCCAGGAACCCTGGGCCTCTTTGAATTGCCAGGCCTGGGTCAACGGCTCCTTTTATCCCTTGCCCATCCATGGGCTTGTTGATGCTAGCAATGCACCTTCCCTTCACTGATATATTTGTTCCAAATAACCAGGTACTTTTAGTTTTGTTGCTCCCAGTCTTATTTTGGTCTTATTTTCAATCTCTCAGTCTTGCTCAGACAGAGTATCAATTTTATCTTCTGTGTCCAGTTTCAGTGGAACAATTGTTCCATTCTCTGTTATAGGCAGTATCCAGTCTCTCACATCAGGCTTGGTAGATCCCAGTATATGAAAAATTCCCCAACCAGAGGAAATGCACTTGACTTTTCTGCATTTGGGATCTGTGGTATTTTGCAAAATGATTATTTTCCCCCACATGTATGACAGATACCCAAAGGCAACACATTATTTTGGGCCATGCTGTGATTCATATCTTTCATATAACCATCTATACCTTGCCTTTCCTGTAGAAGTGGTTTTCATAGTGAATTGTTTGACTTCCTGGCTATATTATTCATTACATGGATAACCCCTTCTGATAAATTAAGCTCTTTGGCTTGTGTTTTTATGGTTTCTGCCACCATGCATATTTGGAAAGCTGTTTCTAAAGTTAAGTCTCTTTTACAGAGCAGTCTCTCTCTTAGTACATTGTCTTTAATGCCACAAGTATTCTCTTTTTGACCAGAGACTGTCAACTCAAAGTCACAGGTTTTACTGAGGTTTTTTGTAGGTATGTAAAAAAATGGTCTCTCTCAAAGGTTTTATTCCTTTTTTTGGAATGCAACGTTCCTCAAATTTAGTCAGTATTTTATTTAACTTCATTCTTTCACCTTCTTCAAATGTAAAGCTGTTATAAATATCCAATGCTGCCTCCCAAACAGCATGCAAAAAGATTATTTCACTTCGTAATTTGCTCCTCTGTCCCTTATCTATTAAATACAATTCAAATCCCGATCTGAGTTTTTTCCCAGGTTTCTGCAACATTGCCTGACAATTGCAGACTGGAAGGAGGCTGCAACATATCAATTTTTGGCTTTTTTCCCCCTTTTTCCTCTTCCTAAGCTAATCAAGCTACTATTGTGCTCACCAAATACATTCAAAAGTCTCCAAGTGCTTCCCTGGGGCTTGCATTTGTCTCTGCTTTCAGTTGCAAACATAGACAGGAGTTAGCTTCAAAATCACTGCAATTTCCTTCTCATTCAGTGTTTCTGACTCCATGTAACAATCATGGAGTTCATTAAATAACAAACTAATGAATGAGAAAGGAATACGACTTTAATAAAACAAACTGAAGAGCTTAGATAGTGGCATCTTTTCAATACCTGATTCAATAGCTTTGGATCTATGTATATGTGTAATTGACCCGAGGACTTCTTTAAAACCACAGTGTTGTTTGCCTTGGCTCCACTAACCTCTACAGGTGCTACGGCTATGGTACCACTTAGCAATTACTAGCTCCCTGAGTACTGGATAATGTAATGCCACTAGAATTTTTCTTTATGACAAGAAAACTGGGTTCTACTTCCAGTCACAGCTCTCCTTCAAGGCATATGTTGTGTGTGAAATCATCCCCATGCACTTCTAAAATTGTCTCAGTTTTCTATGGGACTCCCCTTTTGCTTTTTGCACTGCTGCTATAAAATTCTCAGTTCACACCCTGATAAGATCCAGGATTTGTAGGCTGCATTACCCAAAGGCATCTGTGGTGCTTGCCATCTGCCAGCATAACTTTCATTGTCCATTATTCTTCATGTTAGTTACTTCAAGGTCACATTTTATGTGGGCTATATTATGCTGTCATTACTTTTTATTAGACTGTGCCTTCTCTTTGCAATGAGTGTGTTCAAGTCCAAGTAACCAAGGAATCGTATTGCAAGAGGCCATGCTATCCAGGGGATAGTGCACACGGTTTAAATTTCAACATTCTTTGAGTGCAGCCTGAATCTTCCCATTCCCTGTTCCATTGTTGCACTATTAATAACAGTCCCCCCAGGAAACATGGGACCCCCCATGCCTGTTTTATTGGTACGATCAAGAGATAATCATTCAGCCCCACTCCTACACATACAGGAAACTGGATTCAAGCGTATTTTATGGAAGATAACTAATCATGCCTGTAAGCTGGCCACTTGAGTCCTGGGTCCCTGACCTGTGCTCAGGCCTGTAAGTACTGGTCTCATGGCTCCATCCAAACTGGGGGCCCTGAGAGCAGGGCAGGCAGTGATAAGACCTCTGTCCCACAGCCAGTGAGCCGCAGGACCTGGTTCAGGGTGGGCAGCAGAGCAAAATAGTTCCACGGTTAGTGAGGCCCCGGCCCCGGTTCAGGGCAGGGCAGCAAACTGATACAGTTCCAATCAGTAAGCTCCAGGCCCTGGTTCAGGGAAAGGTAGCCAAACAAATTCAGTTCCTCAGGCACGAGTGGGGCGGGGTGGGGGAGGAACTGCCACCCGGTATGTGTGGTGGCAGGGGGGACACAGGCCGTCCCTACTCCGCTGCATCCTCGTCCAGGGCCCTAGCAGTGGCAGCTGTAGCTGCCACTGGGGTCAGTGGGGATCCGGCCCACAACACACTGATACATTCTAGAATGTGATGAGATCAGCATGACAGTTATCAGCTTTGTCTGGGCCACTGCCTAACTCCCTCTCAGCATCTACCTGGCTCCACACCAGCTGCTGGTTCTCAGGGTTGTGGTAGTCTGAAGTCTTGGGTGGGGTGTAGAAGGTCTCCTCTTCAGAGCAAAGGCCCAGCAGTCTGGGCCAGTCCTCAGCCTCTGCAAGATCCTCAGGGCCCTCCTGACTTAGAGGAAGCCCTAAGCTCCTGGTGGCTTGGGCCTTACTGAGCTCCCCCGCTGGGCTTTTATCCTACCTGCCACACCCCTTGGCCTCCTGGCTTGATCCACTTGGGCTCGAAGAGGTGTTCTTCCCCCTGGGGGTCAGTGAGCGGCCACCCCTGCTCACTACAATGCCATAAGTTGTTGGTGAATCAATCAGCCCCTCTGGTAAATTGTTAATGTATAGTTATTTTTACTATTAAGAAACTGAATATTATTTCAGGATTGTATTTGTCCTTTATTATACCTTTGGCAGCAAGAGAAAAAGCCTCCCTTCCACTCCAGATGTGTGTGTCAAGTGTGAGTAACTATTCACAGGGATCAAATCACCTCTAAACCTTCTCTTTGATAGGATGAAAGAGTCAAGCTTCTTAAATCATCATAAGGATTTTCCAGCCCATGGATTATTTTTGTGGCAGTATTAGAGCAATCTAAGGAGAGCCACATCTTTCTTTAAATTCTACAGTGATCTCTATCCCTCACATGTCAATGTCCAGCATACACCATCAAAGCTGCAGGCTATAGAAGAAGTTCCCAGTGTTATATGGGAAGCAATGGAATATGAAGTTCATAAGAAAGAGAGGAAAGAACCCAGGAAAGGATGATATTTCCCTGTCTTATCTGAAAGCAGAGGAAGATACTTTCTTCAAATGAGTGGTGCAATGGTTCACCATCTACATCAATAGCAAGTGTGTTCCAGCAGCATGGAAGAAATTGAGAACAATGCTATTGATGAAGAAACGTGTTCCAGAAGAATTGTGCAATTAATATCCATTCTTCACCAGTATTATACTTAACTGGATTACGAAAGATCTTTAAATGTAAAAAAGGGGAGAACAAGTTGGTTTCCACTAAGGGTATTTGACAATCAATCACATACACTCAGTCTGACAGCTCATGGAAAAATGCAAGGAAAAGCATTTGACTCAGTGGAAAAGCATTTGACTAGTACTATACTCAACATACTTAATGGAACTGGAATTGACCTGTTGGAATAAATTAATCATAATTGTTCGACAGAAAACAATATTCAATAGCCCATGCACTATTATTATATGAAGAGGAGACACAATTCCACTAAAGCTGTTTGCGGCAGTACTGGAGTCATCATTCAAAAAATTGAACTGGGAAGAAGGAATTAAAGTTGGCAGAGTACAGTAAACATATCTTCTCTTCACTGATGGCTGCATAATACTGGCAAAGGGCACAGTAGATCTGGAGAACAAATTGTTGCAACTTTCACAGAATATTGGGTTGAAGGTGAATGCATTGAAGATGAAGTAGATGAGGAATGAGCGCTGAGCAGCAGGAATTATCATTATAAATAGGAAAGTGATCAAGGACATCAATAATATATTTACCTGCTCAGCAGCTAAACTGAAACAACCCATTCAAAGGGGAATGCAGTAGGAGGAGAAAGGTGAGGGTGGGCAAATTTCAACAAAATAAAGACGTCTATAGCAGATAATGAACTGCCCACAAAAATGGAAGAAAAATTTGCTGTCATGCAGAGAGCAATGGAAAGGTGTATGTGTAAGATATCACTCCATAATCACACACTGAATGAGAAGATCAGAAGGTGTACAGAGGTGACTGATGCATTGCAGATGATGTATGACAAAGTGGAGATGGGAAGGGGTCATAAAGTACACAGGAAAGACAACAGGTAGACAACCAACATTAGTAATTAGGTCCCCAGAGACTACAAATGATCAATAGATAGAGTGAAAATGCACTGGGCCTATCCCATGATAAAACTCTTTGGCCAGAAATTGAAAGAATTGCTTGCAACAAAATGGAAGGGTGTAGTGGCGACTTGCATTCATGGAGGGATGGATGAGACAACCCAGATAAAGGTGAAAATGGTGGCTTTAAATTATAAAGCATTTCCTGGTCCTGCTTGTAGACTTGGGGCTCTGAGGAAAATTAATTGATTTGGACCTGCTTGGGAAGTCTGAAAAAAGAATCAGATGGGTAGCCGTGTTAGTCTGTAACTGAAAAAAATTAGCTCTGCAGCAAATTAGAGACTAACAAAAAATGTAGATGGTATCATGAGTTTTCATGGGCACAACCCACTTCGGATCATTTTAATGGGAGTAAGGGTGTACTAAGAAACCAGTTCCATATTTTTGAAGTACAATATTGGTAACCCTATTTTCATTCCAACCTCTGAGTAATACCAGTTAATATTCTGTAGTATCAAAATACTGTGCATGTTTTTCAGTTAGTTCCAGCCAACATACATTTACATATCAGCAAAATAAAAATGAAATAAAAACCTTTTCAGAGAACAGAGTCCTCAATCCCCTCCCCCATTTTGCAAAAGCCATAGAAAAAAAGATGGGCTTTGTAGTGTGTTTGGAAAATTGATGGAAATAAGTGCTTGTAAACCAAGTTTTCAGTCCAAAACCAATTCAAATCAATTGAAAAGAATCCCAATTGGCACCTGCGTAGTAGGAAACAAAATTGAGAATCCATCAGTCAGAACGTCCAGTCAGTTACGGTAGTGACACAAATGATGCTCTCTCAGACAGATTCCTCTCTTCCCCCTCCAATTTTTTAAAGAATGCTTTTGGGTAGATATTACATCTTATTCTAGATTGTGCAGGTTATTCTGGCCTGTATTTCTCATCAAAACCTCAGTTTTAACACACTAATTTGTGACATAAATCAAATACAAAAGTGAAAGGTAGCACTAGAATGTTGTTTTTTGTACTGCTTCAAAATTTAACCATCTAGAAAAATCACTGAATTTTTACAGAAGCTTCATAAATGCCAGAAGAGCACATTTGCACACTTAATTTTGTAACAAAGATTTTACACAGCTTCAGTAGTAAATGAAAACTCCTGTTTTTATTTTATGCTCATAGAATTTATTATTCTACTGAGAACTCTATTGAATTTGTCATCAACCTGCTGAAGTACTTAAATGTCAAGTACTTGGGGTTTTTCTTTTTTCAAAAAAAGATTGGATCATGTAATTTGTTGTTCCTTCCAATTGCTGCTCAGATGTAAACATGCAAATTTATTTGCTTTCACATAATCTAAAGCAGCAGTTCCCAACCTTTTCCAGATGGGGACCCATTTTGACAATTCAGGAAGACTTGGTGACCCAAGACAATTAAAAAACGGGGGGGGGGGGGCAGTGCCATAACTAGCTAATTTTGCACCTGAGGCAAGACTATAAAATTGTGCCCCCTCCTGTTTATATATTCATAGTAGTTATTTCATAGAAAAACTGAAAATAGATTAATAATAAAATAATAATACTACATTTATTTGAGTTGTGGTGGGGGAAAGACACTCATCCCCAAACCGCTCCCTCCCCCGGCTTAAACCCCACAGTCAGAGGCTGGAGGAGTAACACTCAGGGGCTGGAGGGCCTGGGAGTCTCACAGTCAGAGGCCTGGGGGGGCACACTCACTCAGGGGCCTGAGAGTCACACTCAGGAGCTAGGGGGCACACTCTGGGCCTGGGAGCCTCGCACGCAGGTTTTACAAAAATATGAGAAAGATAATACACGTTATTCAAAAAAACAAGTAAAATTTAATATTTTACCAAACAGTTTCACCTGAACTTAAATTAATGGGATGGCTGAGCTTGTTGTATCCTCAGAATTGTTGTGGCACCCCCCAGCACAGTCCCAGCCTCTCTGCCCCCCTGGCTCCCAAACACAGTCCCAGCCCCTACCCCAGCCCCCTGTGGCTGCAAGCAGGCCAGACTCTGCCCCGGCCGGCCAATGCCAGCCACGGGAACCCCAGCTGGGGCAGCTGGAAACCGCTCAACCGGATGCCTGGACACCTGGTCCCCCACCCCCACCCCCACCTACCTGAGCTGGGCGCTGCTTCTTCTCTGCGTTTCCTAGCATTCTAACTTCTCTCCCCCCCCATGTCCTAGGATATTTCCTTACTCCAGTGGTCTGAGATCAGGATCTACTGGTAGATCTTGGAGCCTCTACAGGTGATCCTGACTGGTTTGGCTAAGAGGCTATCAAGTGCAGGTACTTCAGCTGCCCCTCCTCCCAGTGCTGTGCACCTCCTGCCCTTTACCTGGGAGCTTCCCCCCACCCCCCAGGGGGCTCCTGCTTGTGGTACAGAGAAGGGAGAGGAGGGGTGCTGATGTCAGGGTGCCCCTTCTTCCATCCTGTATTCTATCTCCACAGAACGGGGAGAAGGGAACAACAGGGCCTGGGATGGAAGGAGTTTGCTGGCTGCTTTTGAAAGTGGTGCAGGGCCAGGGCAGGGATGAGCCTGCCTTAGCCCCACTGCACCACCATCCAGGAGCCACCTGTGGAAAACAGTGTCCAGCTGGAGCCAGCTTTGAACCCCTGCCCCAGTCATGTACCCCCCTCTATGCCTCAAGCCCCTGCCCTAGCCCTGAGTCCCCCCAGACCCAAACTCCCTTACAGAGTCTGCACCCTGAACCCCCTCCTGCATCCCAACTCCCTGCCCCAGGCTCAGCTTGGAGCCCCCTCCCACTCCAAATCCCTTAGCCTAAGACAAGAGCCTGTGCCCCAACCCTCTGGGAGGGAGAATGGGAGGACGGAGTGAGAAAGGGCAGGGCCTCAGAGAAGGGGCACAAAGGAGGCGGCGCAAGGGTATTTGGGTTTGAGGAAGATCCTGGATTGCACTTAAATTCAAAAAGTGATCTCATGCTTAAAAAGATTGGAGACCTCTGCCTTATTGTGCTCTGAGTCACTGAAATGGTATTCAATTCAATTGATTGGTTTAACTGCCTGATGGTTAAATAATCCAGCTGTTGAGCTGACCGGGGGTGGGGGGGGAACGACGACGGGACACACGACACAGGACGATGACCTTTTCAAATGTGTGAATGGCTCCTTAAGAGCACCACCTGGGGAGACAGTTGATGACCCTTTTGAAATGTAATGGCGACCCATATTTGGGTCACGACCCTGTAGCCAGACAGAACTCCCCCCCCCTACGAAATTCTGTCTTCAAAGGCTCCAGGGACTCCAGAGGTGCTGGAATAACTATAGCCCTGGATGCTAGACAGGAACCAGATAACAGCGGCAATTGAGCCAGCAGACGATCGGGGCCTCGGGCTGCCCTTGGCTGGTACCAGTAATTGATATGCCTACATACCGTCCCAGAAGAGGAATCTGCCACCCCATCAGAAAAGAATGTCCGGTCCTAATGATTTAGTTACCTCCACCTCACAGGTGCAAATTAAGCTTTGGACCCCCTGTGGGAATGGGCATCACAAAGACGTTCTACCTTAATTGGCATTTTAATGACAAGAGAAGCGTCTACTTGACCACAGTGGTATAAAGTGGGGCCCTGTGCCCCACTCTAATTGGAGATCCAACCACATACCTGCTGGTCAGGTGGCCCTGGACCCCCGAGACTTTAGGGACACCTTCGTCTCATACCGACTGCTTCCCATTGGGATTGAGAGAGAAACACTGGCTTCACCAGAGTAAGGATCGCAGGGGTGAGAATATACCTGCTAGGTGTCTGTTTTGCGCACATTCAATAAGAGCTCAGAGAACCAAAAGGGTTCCATGGTACCTTTAAGTGACTTTTATTGTATTTTTCTGTCTTGTCTTTGTAGTGGCTGTGTTATCTGTAACACAGCAGTAACATTTAACAGCTAAGCTTGCCTTGTAACAATAAAGTAGTAACTGTTTAAGCTTTAACCTGACTCCTCCTGTTGCTGTAACAGAACCAAACACAATCAAAAGAACCATAGCCGGTTTGGCTATCTTGCCACGGTCAGGGGTAAACGCAGTAAGAGCTGAGCGTTGAGTTGTGCCGCCTCCACGGGGCAGACTCTTGGGGCACCCGTCAGCCTCCCTGGCTGCCCACTGCAAAGGGACTTTGTCCTAGCAGTTAAAGACTCGGGTGTATCTTTGGGGCGCCCGTCAGCCTCCCTGGCTGCCCGCTGTGAAGGGACTTTGTCCTAGCAGTTAAAGACTCGGGTGTGATAGGGCTCACAGACCACTCATTACCCCGGCCACCAGCTAACAGACCCATAGGTTGGGAAACCCTGAACTAAAGTATTTACATCCTGTAAATAATATGCATACATGCAACTGCTGTACATGTCTTAAAAAGCATATCTGGAGATTTGTGGGAGTAAATCTTTGTTAAATTTTACTTTAAACACTGAGAAAAATTTGCTCTGATAGTTTTCATTGACATGTTGCTTGCCCTTTAACATAGAGAGGGCTCTTTTTACCCTGTTATGGAAGTACAACAGAAATAAGTTAAATGTGCGAATATTATTATGGATTTCTTAGCATTAATACCTTGAAGTGTTATAAAATTAATAGAGGAGTACTTTGGTGTGGAAACTATTAAAGAAAGGCAAGCAAACCATTAGTTAGATTGGAAGCTGTGTAGGGCAGGAATGGTCTTTTTTGACTTAGCACAATGGGATGCTGGTCCATGACTAGGGGTCCTAATCACTACAGTCAAAACCCTTGTGTGGTGATGTGACATAATTCAGCACAATCTCAGTTTAGTGAGTCTGAATATTAAAGAGCTTAACAGAACCGCAAAGACACATATGTGCCCAGAAACCTGAATAAAGAATCCCCTTTATACTTCATTACATCTGAATTCGTATTTTCTTTAAAACAAATTTCACAAGTCTTGTATAAAAAAGATTTTGTTTCTATTAAGTAGGAGACAGACAGGTACATGCTAATTTGCTGGACCATGTAGCAATTATAATGCCTTTATCAGAATACATATACTCTGATATTGGGTATTTATGAATATGCAACCTCCCTACTGCTCCTTTGAGGCAGCATAGCCACACGTTGTCCATTGATATGGGCTAAGAATTCAGTCTAATTGATAGATAGTGAATTTAAACTGTTTTTGGCAGGGGTCATCTCTTACTATATGTATGCACATTACTTTGCACAGTGGTACTTCAATTTCAATTGTGACCTCTAGGAGTGAGTAAGGAGGAGGAGGAGGAGGAGAAGGAGAAGAAACTGACTGCTTTTTGCTTTTATAGCTTCTTACACACAGTGGTTTACTACCACCACTGAATTAAGACTCACAATGTCCAAGAATTAACCTCAAATCTTGGACTGAGAATCCTGAGTATCCAGAGGTTGTCCAAGGTTCACCAATCATATCAGTGAGAAACGTAGGACAAGAGGCTATTTTGTCCAATTCCTAGTCCTTTGATTTAACCACTTGATACTTCCTCTTTTAAACACTAATTAAATAGTTGAACTTGTCAGTACAGGCTTTTTTCATAGGTGTTTCCCCACAGTAATGTGTGTTCTCTCCACTGAGAATAAATGTTTTGTATGCTTAACTCAGGAAAATGTATAACACCTTCAATTTGATCAAAGGTAACACCGTAAAAGTGGCATTTTCCAACTTCGAAGGGTTCAGTTGCTTATTTCCTCTTCCTTGCTCAGCAAATCTCCTCCTCCTCCATATCCTCACTCTCATATTTACTGTGTATTTTTCCCATTTCATAGCACTGAGCTGTAAGTAAGTCTGCTGTATTTAGAACTTTATGATTACTTTACAGTCTTTTATGGCAGCCTTTGTTCTTGGTTTTTAAACAAGAACATCCCTCCCCCTCCAAAAGCTAGGATTGTCAAGCAATTAAAAATTGATCATAATTAATAACACAAACAATAGAATATCATTTAAATATTTTGGTTGTTTTCTACATTTTTAAATATATTGATTTCAATTATAACACTGAATACTATGTGCTCAGTGTTCATATTATATTTTACAAATACTTGCATTGTAAAAATCAATAGGAATTTTCAATTCCCCCATTACAAGCACTGTTGTGCAATCTTCTTGTCATAAAACTTGAACTCACAAATGTAGAATTATGTAAATAAACCTGCACTAAAAAATAAAACAATGTTGAATTTTTAGAGTCAACAAATCCACTCAGTCCTACTTCTTGTTTAGCCAATCACTCATATTGTTTACATTTATGGGAGATAATGCTGCTCGGTTTTGTTTATATCACCTGAAAGTGAAAACAGATATTCGCATGGCATTGTTGTAGCTGGCGGCACAAGAAGCACTAAAAATCTGTTCATGCTTCAACCACCATTCCAAAAGGGATGCTGATGATGAATTCTGCTCGATGGCAAACCAAAGAAGTGAGGACCAAGTAAGTCAGGATCTGAATCAGATGCTGCTATTTTTGGTGGTTCAGATTCTGTAATTTCCTCAAACTGTTGCTCTTTTACAATTTCTGAAAGAATGTTCCATGCCACATCTCTCTCAGATTTTTGGAAGGGACTTCAGATTCTTAAACTATGTATGGAATTCTGTAGCTATCTTTAGAAATCTCACATTTTAATGGTGCCTTCTTTGTATTTTGTTAAATCTGCAGTGAAAGAGTTCAAGACTGAAATATATGCCTGAATGTGGGTAAAACATAATGGGAGACCTATCATTTTCCCCAAGGAGTTAATTACAAATTTAATTAGCACTTCTTTTTAAATGAACATCATTATCTTGGGAGTATGTTCTCTGGAATTGTGGCCAAAGCCCGAATGGGCATATGAATATTTTGCATCTCTGGCACAAATATTTTGCAACCAGTAGTCCCTCTCATTTTTTTTGTCTATGTACAGAATAATTTTTTTAGGTGCACCAAGGCAGGTGTGCATGTGGACCACCAGTAAAAACACATGCTGCCAGCTGTAGGTGCTCTGCGAATTGCTGGGCGACATTTGAATTTCTCCTGGGTGGCCACCCAAGCACACAGCTTACAGGGAACACTGCTTGCAATGCTGACTACAAAAGTATCATGCAAACACCTGTTCTCATTTTCAAGTAACATTGTAAGAAAGAAACAGGTCAGCATCATTTCCTGCAAATGTAAGCAATCTTGTTTGTCTTATTGATTGGCTGACCAAGAAGAAGGACTGAGTGAACATGCAGACTTTACAGCTTTACATTGTTTTATTTTTGAATACTGTAATGTAACAAAAAAAAAATCTGCATTTTCAAGTTGCTCTTGCATGATAAAGTAATTGCAGTACAGTACTTTTAATAAAATAATATAAAGTGAACATTGTACTCTTGTATTCTGTGTTGTAATTAAAATAAATATATTTGGAAATGTAAAAAAATAAAATAAATTTCAATTGGTATTCTATTGTTTAACAGTGTGATTAAAACTGCCATAAATCACAACTGATTTTTAAATCACAATTAATTTTCAGTTAATCACATAAGTTAACTGTGATTAATTGACAGAGCGACAAAAAAAAAATATTGGCCAATTAGAAGGGGGAAAAGGTAATGGAACTTGCTGGCAGATCTACTGTACATTTTAAATAGTGATAACTATAATAGAAGCTCCATACGTAGAGAAGTATACCTTCAAAGAGATAGAAGCGTCTAATGGAAAATACTCCAGTGACATTGTCAATGCAACATGGGTCTGATTCAAAGTTAACTGACATCAGTGGAAACATTCCCTGATGTGAATATTCACTCTTTTAATAATATTAAAAAAATTAAAAAGCAGGAACTGTAAAGTTGAGCACAAAAAAATGAGGTACATAAAATCATGAGTTACTTTTGAAAATCTTGATATTAAAGTTTATTTCTCAAGGTCACTCCTTTGGGGTGAAGGTAGGTTCAATCCTGGGGCATAGACCTCCAGCTGTACCTTTAAATAAGGCTATGACCTTCTGGAGGGGCAGGAGAAGAGGGAATAAGATAAAAATCAGTCCAAACAAAAAGCAAATAGTTCCCAGGCTCATAAGGGACCACTCTGATCCCTCACACAGAGGAGGGAAATTTCTCAGAATCTGCTGGAAGACTCAGCTCCACCCTACTGAATAGCTAAAGGCCAATAGTTACCCTGAGGAATTTTTACAACAGAAACAGTCCTCCTCCTTATCAGAAGCCCCAGTTTGCTGGTACTCCCAATATGTTCCTCAGCAAGTAACAGAATATCCTCATGTGGCAGCTTTAACTCTCCTTGTTTCTCTGTACCACAGCAAATGTCAGAGTTCCTCCTTTTTAAGGGCCTCAGAGGTACTGTATGTTGGGATTGATTGAGAACACTGGAGGTTTTTTTAAACCTTTATTGGCTAAAGCAGTTCCAAGTTATTTGGACTTAGTTCTCCTTTTCTGGAGTTGATAGACAAAGCAATAATGAGACCATTTTTAAAAAGTTATCCCAAATACAGTGGATAGGCTTCAAATCACCAAGGAGTCCAAGTGATATTTCAAGAATGTACAGAAGTATTATTAAAATACAGCCATTTAAAAAACATGCATATTCCTTCCTCCCCAATACTCATCACATAGTTACAGATTAAATGATAAAGTCACAGTCAAGGAAAAGATAAATGGCTAGTGACAGGCTTTATCATGTCAGCTAACTGGCTGTGTTGGAACCTCTCTCTCTCTCTCTCTTTTTTTTTTTTTTTAATTTAAGAGGCTTGAAAAGGATTGTTTTTCCTCTGTTCCCTGCCATAGAAATACAATCTAGTCTGTGAAGTACAATCATGGAAAATAGATGTGCTAAGGGGACCTGAGGCCTGACCAAATTAACAGCACAGTTGGATCCTTTATGTGTTCTAAGAACACTGGATGACACATTGCATATGTAGTGGATTTTGATATCCCCTTCATAGGGCACAAGGTACATTCTGCAGCTCTATTTCTGGATCCTTTCCAAGAACAGAAGCGTACTGGGGGGAGCTCAGTGGCAGTGATAGATGGAAGTATTTCCAGATAGGAAAACTACACAAGCTAACAGTAAGAGGTTTTCAAATAATTAGCAAGTTCAAATGAGTACTATAAGAGAGTGACATTGGTAAATGACAACTCAGTACTCAATTTTTCCTTTTCTGTGAGCAGCACTGGAGGATGCTAGATCAAAATATTATGAACAATTTCTTCTGTTTTGATTAGATCATGGTTTATGATTAATCTGAATGTTAATCCAAAAATAAATCATCATTGAAGTGGAATTATTTGCTTTATTAGAAGGGAATGGCTTAGTAATCTAAAACTTGAGTTGAAAAACTTAGATCTTAAGAACATAAGAACAACCGTCCTCCTTGAGACCAAAGGCTAGTATTCTGTCTTCTGACAGTGACCAAAACCAGATGCCCCAGAGTTCAAACTTTGTCAGTCTTGACTGACAGCAGAGTTAGGGAAGTGATTATTCCCCTCTATTCGGCACTGGCAAGACCACATCTGGTCTCCAATTCTGGGGCTCCCGTTACAGAAAGCATACGAATACATGAATGCATTGGAGAGTCCAGTGGAGGGCAACAAAAATGATCAGGGGCCTGGAGACCATGACTTAAGAGAGGCTAAGGGATCCTGGCTTATTTAGTCCACAGAAGAGGAAAGAAAGGGGGAGATTTGAAGATCCCACAAAGGGCTTATCAGCATCTGTTGGTACCTAAATAGCTTTGAAAATTTTGCCCTTAAAAGTCTAAATCTCACTGACAATTAATTCCCATGTCTTTTTAAAATGGGACTTAGGTGTTTTAGAAAATTTTACCCAGAGTTTTCTCACAGAGAATATATGTGCTCATATGTAAATATTTAATACTGTACTTGGTTTTTCAGAAATGCCACTATACTACAATTTGCTACATTAAAAGTGAGGCTGTAGGAATCTACCAGAGACTTTTTATATTGCACTCATCCAGGCCTGCCAATGGGACAGAGGAGGGGACAAAGAGAGCAGTTGCCCTGGGACCCGGCCATCCAAAGGAGCCCGGGGCAGGAAAGGGCTGCTATTATAGGGGTAGTGGCTGGAATCCTGGGCCATTTAAATCATGGCTGGAGTGCTGTATTGCATGCTCTGGGCAACTCTGAGGACTGGGGCAGGTGAATGTCATGATCCGGGTGGCACAGAGAGCTGTCTGCCCCAGCTCCGCTCCTTCTGCCTCAGGCTTCCTCCTTCTGGGAGTGCAGGACTGGGCCCTCCCCACCTTGGCCCTCCCCCCCAAGGAGGCTGTCAATGCCCCGGTGCTCACCTGACCAGGTAGTAAACGACATAAGATATGCCCCTTCTTAGCTAGCTGTTATCTCTGTTGATTGACAGCTCCGCAGTACTGCAGAGGGAGGGAAAGAAACTGCATTTTCAGCAGTTAAAGAAATTTATGTCTGTAAAACAGGAAAGCAAAGATACAGAAAGCGCCACAAAGTATCAACAGTAAGAAATCTTGCTTGTGATTCTTACTTTGAGGTTTCTTGTTTAATTTAAGAACTAAGAAATGATCTTGCTGAATTACGTGTTCGAAGATGCTATAGTATATCCTGTTTAGGAGGCTGAGCTCTACAGTGTATATTCATTGTTGCTTATATTTCCATTTCTATGCTTCCAAAGGACTGTAATACTTACCACAACATGTTTAAACATTTAAAAATAAAGCTGCTGTCCTGCATAAATGACTAGAGAAAAAAAACAGAGCTTATCTGAATCAGATAAAGTTTAGACATACCAATATTTTTCAAAATGAAGGGACAAATCATGATCCCATGTACATACTACATTGGAGTCCCAGAAGGAGCCTGTTTCCCACCAGGTGAGCAACTGGATTACTCCTGGTTTAAGATACTGTTCAGTGAGAGTGTGAATGGCAGAATCAGGCCCTGTGTGGTTATTATTTTTAGGTAAGTGAAGTTCAGTGGGAAATCATGAGGTGCATGTATCCTCACACTTAGAGTCTGAGCATAAACACTAATTTTCTTTAAAATTTCCCTCGATTGCCACCACTGGTGCATTTTCAGCAAAGGCAATGGCTGGTGCTGAATGACCTCTTTATGTATTTTAGTTTACAGATGTTGTATCAATCCCATAACACTACCCCTGCTCCCCAGTGGCTGTCATGAGGCAGATTTAGACAACGCGTTGGTTAACATTCAGATACAAAATGTACATAAGATTCTGATGTACAAAAGGACTCTTAATGTTGCTACTGGTGACAATGGGAAGTCATATGAAAAGATAGTATAATACTGGTAAGGCCACATTTCCTTCCCAAAGGAAGAAATGCTCAGATTAGTACTATAGAGCATACAATGGCCAGGGGAATTACTTTAAAAGTTCTTCCACATTAATTGGTCTGCCTCCAACCAAAGTATTACAAAAAACATTAGATTGTATTTTTGGATGGGATAAGGAGAAACCTTAACCACAATTACTGGCAGCTGACGGGAGAACAGTAGACAGTAGGCTAACATTTGAACTACTCATAGTACATGCTATGAGTACATGTTACTGCAGAGTCTCTCTTGAGAACACATTCTTTCACATATTAAGGTATTTCCAAAGCATAACTGTTCAGTTAAAAGCATAGCTGTGGAAGTACATGTCACAAGAGATAAATGGATCCACAGAAACAAACTGAAGTTGAACATGATTACTATGTGCTAATTGATCTGACAACTCAAAAGATTTTAGACTCTTCATGTTATCAGTTTTGGAGAAACAAGTGGATATTTTATTTACTGATTAAGTAAAAGTGCATCATAACCCAGGAAGGAAGAGTCCATATCATTTACTTATACCCACTAATTTTTTACCAAAATTCTCAAATATTTCCTTCTTTGAGTTGACCACAGAGATTCCTGCAGTGAATACATTTTATTGGTCAGGTTCCATAGTATTTTTAAAATAAATTATTTCTTAATTTTAGCATAGACAAAATCCCATCAAAAAGTTAGAAATCTGTTGGGGGCACTTGCAGAAATTAAAAGAAGAATCCCCCAGCAGATGACTTAGTGTTAGGAATATTTCAAGGGCTCACATTCGGTGTTCTCTCTAATCTTTTCCATCCGTGTGCAAAATAAATTTTTATGTGTACTAATGCATGTGTGAATGTGCACCACCAATAGAAACACAAACCTAGCTGTGGGCACTCTGCTAATCAGCTGGGGGTATTTCAATCTCTTCTGAGTGGTTGCCTAAGCACTCAGCTTATGAGGAAACTGCTCATATTTGTTTACAGCAGTCCATGAGTGTTCCAGTATTATATTGTAAAGGCAGATGTTGAATGTGTATACAAAGATGACAAAGAAACAATAAAAATAAAATGAAGCAAATTTTCCATGTGGATCAACCTATAAGCAAAAGGAACAGCTTCTGAATAGCTACTTTCAATCCACCCGTCTCCCAGCTGGTTATGATAAGATGATTACACTTAAGATGGTATTTGAAAGCAAAGTCTGAAAATAAAAGTGTTCTGTGAAAAAAGAAGAATTTATAGTGATGAACAATGGCTTCAGAATAGTTAAAGTCCTGTTTGTTACCCTGTGACTCTTGTTTAAATAGACTGTGGACGGAAACTTGATCCACAATTCAGTTTAAGTTTGACACATTCCACATTAAAAATGTGTCCCCTGATTTGAATGAAGTACAAAGTAATATGTACTCATTTCTGAAACATTTCTAGTGTTCGGTAACTAAAAATATTTAGGCTCAATTCTGCTGATTAAGGAATAGGATGAGAGATCTATAGCAAAACTGTGTCACTGAGAAAGGATGTCTAGCCCTCTCAGAACCATGTGTAGTCGTGAGGAATGACTAACTGCACTACCTGTACTTCAGAGAGCACAACCGTTGTTTTCTCCAACCTCACAGCACTATCCCCGCTTCATAGTGGCCAACAGTGCTGGCTAGAGATGAGAAGTGTGCCAGTCATGCCTTGTTTAGGATGGGGAGAAGTGATGTTAGCTCTGTGTGCTGAAGAGTTCTAGAATAGATTACTCACTGTCACATTCATTGAAATGCTGTACCTAATCAGCATGACTCAGTCCTATGCCTATAAACCTACTTGGTAACAGACCGTGGGTATGACTATTACATTACTAAAAATAATTAAATGAAAAGCAATAAGGATATCGCACTAATTTAGCTTTTGTTCATTTTAGAGAATGGTGGGAACAGTCCTATGAAGAAAAAATAAAATGAAGTTAAAACTTTATTTTGTGAGCATTTATTCCTTTTGTAACTTGTTACACTTTTACTAATGCCTAATCTGTTGCCATTTATTGGTGTGCTCTTAGATTTTGGAAATTTTTTTAGTCATTTGCTAGCTCTGTTTATTGTTAAGGTGTTAGCAAAGGGCCTTCTAATTTTTTTCTGGAGGTGAGTCTTTGTCCTTTATGGCAATGTAAGGGGCAGGTCTTTCTGCCGTTTGTGTAGATTGTGAACAAATGAGCTGCTTCTATATCCCCTGGGAAATTTCTTGATTCCTCTGAAGGTCTACAGGATGGAGGAGGGAATGGTGCAGAACACCTTTACCCACATTACTCCTGAATACAAGTCATGGGCAGTCACAGTACGTAATCTCAGAGAAGTCATAGACTGATCCTCAATGCATCCCAGAGGCAAAATTTATCCAAATGGGGGTGAAGGGAGGCAGTGGGATTACGAGCCTACCTCTGACTTCTATACTAAGCTATACAATGTCCCAACTGAAGTTGCAGAGGAAGAAATAAGGCACAGTGTGAGGCTATGTCTACACTACAGAGGGGGTTTTTCGGAAAAATGGCTGTTTTCTGAAAAACTTGAATTACGTCCACACTGCAATCACATTTTTTGAAGGAAAACTGAAAGAACAGAGGGGTTTTTCCAACACTGGTAAACCTCTTTCTACGAGGAAGAAGCCTTTTTTCCGAAAGAGCTCTTTCGGAAAAAGGCATGTGTGGACGGGAAATAGGGAGTTCTTTTGAAAGAAGAGGAAAGAGGAAAAAGTACAGGTGCCCTGGTGGCCACTCCATCCATAGTAATCACAGCTTACATGTGAGATAGCATCCATTCAGTGTGGACGCTATCTTTCAAAAAAGCAGGTTGCTTTTTTGATGCACTTTTGCTGTGTGGATGCTCTTTTTCAGAAGAAATTTTTTCGGAAGATCTCTTCCAGAAAAGCTTCTTCTGAAAGAAGCCTGCAGTCTAGACATAGCCAGAGTGAACACATGACACACTATGGAAATTGACACAGGGTCTCCTCTCCCTTGCTACCTCCTAAGTCTTCCTAACAAACATTTTCTAAAACGTGAGTAATCTCCCACATCCATAGCGTTATCCAGCCACAAGTACAGAAATGTCATCTATGCCCTTGAGCTGTCAGAATAAGGCAACTGTTACAATCCCATTCCCCAAAGGATGTTCTTTATGAATTACTTAACATCTGTCCAGTGTGTACAATCTCAGAATCAAACCTGTATAGAAAGTTGGCATATTTGTTTTATAAGGTTGGTAATAGACATCATCAAACTCCATAAGGGATTCTCCAGGAATTAAAAAGTTCCTGACAGTTATTCTTTGAGATCAGATGCAACATTCCCCAGTACTGTAGAGTATTGGCTCTCTTTCACACACAAAAATGACTGAGTTAACAGTCCTCTGACTGCAGCCTGATCCTAAAAAGAAAATGTGTAGGATCTGATTTTAATTTCTCAAAGAGACTGGCTTTATCTATGCTAAAAATTTCAGTCCAGTTGTAATGTTTTCTTTCCACATTAACAGCCAATGACACATTTATAAATATTCATATTAATACTTCAAAATTATTTGCCCAAGGACACAAATGTTTGTTTCCCTTTGTGATTCATCTGAGTTTATAAGTCATATATTATTGTTCTTGTTCCTGATCAGACAGCTTATACTATTGAAGCTAGATCTACTCTAAAATTGCTATACTGGTGTTGATCTTGTCTTCAGTGTAGCCACTCATTGACTTGAGTTATGTTGGTTTAGCTACATACATTGCTCAGGAATGGTGAATTTTCACACTGAGCAATGTAGCTAGGTCACCTCACCTTTCAGCATAGACTGGCTGAACCACCACAGCTGGCATTTCAGTTGTTGCAATTTCACATACAATTCAAAATTCACTTTTCAGCAAATATTTGAAATTAAAATGAACTTTTGAAAAGTATCTCTATACAGTAAAAATGAACCACTCAATGGTTTTCCTTCCGCAAATGACAGTATTATGAATCTGGCTAATCAGAATTCATTTTAAAAAATTCAGCCAAATATTCATGATTTTTTTCATTCTTCCTTCAGCTCTAGTATTTACACCCTTTGAACATTTGCAGACTCTTGCTTTATCCTCCCCTGCACCCTGATGGAAAGCCCATTCAAGTAAAAACGAAAATTCCGATTCACTTTCATATGCTGTGGAGGAAAGCCAATAGTTCCCAGTTCAGCCAGGAGTTTAAACACGTGCTTAATTTAAACACACAAGTAGTCCCACTGACTTAAAAAAGGCTGCTTAAGTGCTTTAAATTAGACCAATGGGAATTGTCCGAAGCAGCACAGACCAGGACACTGGTTCCCGCACCTCCCATTGGCTGGGAACGGTGATTGACTCTCAAGGGGAGCTGTGAGTGGCCATACCTGCAGACATACAGGTGAATAAAATATTTGGCAGCCTGCCAGGGGCTATTACTGGCCAACCACTACTCTGACCATCTGCATTAGGGCCCACAAATGAGTGGGAAGGGAACATGGGAGGCTTTCAAAGTGCCTCCTGAGACATAATTCACAAGCAGTACAATTGCATCTGAAGGCAGATTAAATACAATTTTTCTTGACTCTCTGTCCTGTCTCTGCAATAGGATGTGGTATCCTCGAGGCTAGAAAGAGCATCATCTGGTTTTGTATATGCCCTCTACAAATCGATTTTAGCTCCACCGTCTATTCTCTGCTTTCCCAATCTGCACAATTAGTATAATTATCTCAGTTCACACTTCAGTTCACAGCACAGACACTCTTGTTTAATGGGCTGAAGCACAGATGAACTCCCAAACAGTTCAAGTTACCATTCTTTCAGTTTCTGTTCCAA
The DNA here is from genome assembly GCA_032595735.1 of Pelochelys cantorii. Taxonomy (NCBI): domain Eukaryota; kingdom Metazoa; phylum Chordata; order Testudines; family Trionychidae; genus Pelochelys; species Pelochelys cantorii. Next base: position 36,662,796 of record CM064331.1, read on the forward strand.
ACTCCCTGTTCTACAAAAAAATATTAACAAAAAAATTCTCAGTTATATTTACCCATTTGGTTCCTACAGTAGAGCAAATTGACATTTTATTTGTCACTACATTCTGATTGACTCATTCCACTGCTGGTTCTTCTCTCAGGTCATATCTTGTATTAAAGATTGGAGGAAATATCCTCAGGGCTAAATTCTGCTCTCAGTTATGCTTATGTAACTCCAGAGTTATTTTTAATTTATTTAGAGACAGATTGTCATTGAGTAAATGGAGTGGCCAACACTTACTGGTTTGGGCTTCAAATTTTCTTATTACCACTAAAATGTTTCCTAAGCATCTTCCTTTTTCAGAAAAAGGTACTTGTATGCAGACATCCATCATGCCTTTAGAAAACTGTAATCAAATGACACCGTGTTCCATCAGCATAAGGTAAGTAAGTGATAGGTGGAGTGCTAAATTAGTGTGAACTACATTGCAGTATGCTTTCCTGGAACCATACATTCACAGTCAACAGGAGCTGCTCTAGCAGAGCAGAAAAATGTTATTTCTGATATTTCTGGCAGGAGATTAGGCATGAAGTTTCCTGATAAGTGCATTCAAAACAGCAACAGGTAGGACTAAATGTTGCCATCAAAGGTGCACTCCTGCATCAAGAGTGAGGCGGAGCCAAGCAACCCCAAAGTTGAGTTGAGCTCTCCTGAACTTTCTGCTATGCTAGCAGGTTGGGAAGGGAGGGAGCAATCCCAGTCTTCCTGTCTGTTTTTGCAGCCTTGAACAATCAGTCCCATTCCCTCAATGGGGACTTTGCATGTTCCCACAATGCAGTTTATAAAAATAACAATGATTCTTTTCATTATCTCAGATTTTTTTGTAAAAAAATCCACTGAATATTTGGGGGGTAAGAAATAGTGTTTATTGATGACATTCCTTTCAGTTCCTGAGTTGGTAGTGAGGGATGGGGCCTCAATGACCTAAGTGCCATGCCAACAAACAAGAAAACAGGGACAGCTTCCTTTTGCACACTCTGCAGTCTCAGCATCTTGGTGAACTTGGGACGGGTTGCACCTCTTTCAGCCATTAGAGACTGTTCTGATTTATGCTGGGGACTGTAATGATTGCAGGAGGTTTAAGACTCAGATCCAAAAGGTGTCATGGCAGCAGAGGGAATTGAAGCTTAGAGAAATACATAGAATCAGAGGAGAATCCCACTGCACATCTCTCTTGTTGCAATTACGAAAGCAAGGAACCCTAACAAATCCCCCATGGATCCCACTGAGCAGTCTACATTTGGTCCCTTATTGAGATCACTGGAAGAGCTACAAAGACCTCCTCCAGTTGACCCCATAATCAATTCCCCTGGCACAGAGAGGATCCCAAGGAAGAACAGAACAATGGATGGAAACTATACCCTTCTCCCCTGGCCAGCCGAGAGCAGCAGAGAAATCAATTGACCCTAGGGTGGATGGTAAGAATATCTGACATGACTGATGTGGCAGCTATGTGCAGGGAGTGTAGGTTTTTAAAGGGCTTAGGATTTTAAAGGGCTTGCTTATATTATCCAAATGGCAACCCCACCTGCTGGAGAGGATACAGAGAAGTACATAAATATGCAAAGGAAAGAAATACATATCCCCTCCCCAAGAGAAAGCCCCATGGTTCTTTTTCATCAAGGGGAACAACAAGCCACAGACAGAGCAGAAAATTATATAGCTAGAAAGAAATTATCATGGAGACATTCTGGGCTATCATTAACCCAGACTTTGTAGCCCTCATTTTCAAACAAGCCTCAATCCAATGACTTCTCCATTTGATTCATATGGTCTTGGTGGGTAGGGATCTGATGACAGTTCAAACAAAAGATTTTGAGGATAGAGCTATGTGAGCTGTAGAGGACCAAAAAGCTACCCATCCTCCTAAAAGACAATCTGGTAAAGTGGCTGTCATAACCCTTCCAAATAAAACTCAGGAACAGACACACCCCACACCAACCCCGACCCATAGCATGAGCAAATCTGAAAGAGGATCTTAAAATGAGCCAAATGAAACAATAGACTGAATGCTCACTCCCAAACTCCTAGCAAAGTTTGCAGAATATAAACTGGCTGAGCACAGTGGAAACAGCACTAATGAGCTACATTTTGCCACTCTATCGGGAATGCCCCAAGAACCTCCAATTGTAGCACACTTATACATAAATGAGTCAGAAAGGTTAATTGTTCATGTGAAGTTTGCAGAAGGGGCATTTGGACAAAATTTACTAAGAGAAACCAGTGCCAAATACCAGGGTGGTTGGTGAAGGTAAAGCCTGTGGGAGGCAAGCCCCAACCCCACCTCCAGCCTTGCCCCTTCTGCTGAAGCTCTGTCCCCTTCCCACCCCCCATGAGGAGGTGGGACAGCATGCTGCATGCCCTTCCAACCACAGGGAGGGGAGATGATCAGGCAGGCCCACGCTCACCCCAACCTCCCCAACCCTACAGCACTGGGGAGGGAGGAGGGCACAAGGCACAGCCCCAGCCTCCTCAGCCCCAGAGCAGAGGCAGCATGGGCACTGGAGGCAGTGACACTGCACCCCCAGAATGCCTACAGGAGGTGTTCTGGGAGCAGTGTGGGGATGGTGCCATGCCTGGCAGTTTGGGAAGGCAAAGCCTTCCCCTGCCTAGGCTACGGGATGCCCATGACCACATAATGGCTAATTAATACTCAAACCAAAAACTCGTTTGGACCGCCATCTGGAGTAAAAGCCTTACAGGGATTTAATGAGGTAAAAAGCACTGTCCCCTTTTGTATAAAAAAAATCCCATACAAATTCAGGGACAAAGAAAAGTCAAGGACAATTTGGCTTGATGGGTTTGCAGAAAAAAGGAGTAGATGCTTTGAGGGACTTGAAAGTGCTGGTTGATTTTGGTAACAGGACCGTGGGAAATGTGTCCTGGCAACCCGTGAGAGCCTTGCAGATTTCATCAAGCTACTGAATAGCAGAGCCTCCAGAGGTTTTTGCAATTGCAGAAAAATACCAGGAGTTGTGTGCCCAAAATAAAATATGATGTGGTAAAATTGATGCAGAAACCTTAGTTACAGGCCTTCACCCTCTGCCCAGAAGCAATATTAATAGCCAAAGTTCAGGAGAAGTGGAGCAAATTAACTGTGCTTTAAAAACAGCTCACAGAAAAGTGAACTTGGTCTCTTGTAAACCAGTAAGGGCATGGTTGGGACCAAAGATTTCTATTTATCCTTAAGGATACCAGGGGGCTCTAGCCTTGTATTCAAGGTGTTGACTGGGAGAACTATGCCTCTCCCAGAATGGTGGGTGAATGGAACACTGCCTAATAGCCTATAACCTCTCATACTCATGGACCCATGGACCCATGAATACAGCAGCTGCTAAAAGTTGTTGATGACACTCACTGGCATGTTGCCTTGGAAATCGACATTTGGAAAATGGACAAAAGAATGGGCCCAGGAATGGCAGGGAGGGTACATGGTTATGTGTCAACAAATAAAGAAGAAAGCACACAGTCTCAGTCCAATTTACGTAGGACATGTTAGAATCTGTAGCAAGGCTACTTCCACCATCAGCCAGTTAGAAATTCAATCAGGAAAGAAAGTTGTACTGATGTGGTTTCATTCATCACAGCTAAAATGACAGAAGCATGGGCAATGGGTGAAGCTGCCATTTGGGAAGGTGAGCTGCCCAGCCTGTGGCCCTGTCCATAGTTCACCTCTACACAGCCCCATGCCCCACCCCCACCTTCCTGTCTGCTTCCTCTCTTCCCTTGCCCTCCTTGCTCACCCCTTCAAGCCAAATCCCTGAACATAAATGTAGCAAAATGACATTTAAAAAATATTCTTCTCTACAATTTTTTTCTAAAAGAAAACAGAATAAGTTTTCCACTGCATGCCAGATTGACTCGACATACAGAAATACTAATTAAAAGCACTAAATTTGGGAATAAAAAATGTCAGCCACAGGTTTTTTGATATATCCTGAATATATTCAGTGATTTATTTGCAAAACTTTGTAGTAAGGGCAAGTCAGCTGTCCTGCTGACTACATTAAATATTATGGAATGCACGACTAAGCTCTTATTTGTTTTACATTTTCTTAATTAGTATTTATAGACTGATTTTATATTTTGAATGTACACTTAAGCCTTCATAAAGTAATCATTACAGATTACTACATATTTAACGCACTGAAACAAAGATATTATTTTAAATTAATCAGTCAGAGCAATTTAGTGTGTTCATAATGTTCATTGCTTTTAGAAAAAGGAAACACTAATTTATTTTGTGCAATCTCCATAACAATAGACATGATTATGAAATTTCACCATATGTTTATGATAAAATATATTTCCAAAGATTTTAGGCATAATAATTGATTTTATATTTTACTAAGGTATTGATTTGGTTGGAAGGTTCCTTAAACTAATTTATCAAATAGTCACAATCAGGTCTCCCAATTAGGGGTGGCTACAGGGCCCAGTGATTCAAAAGAGCCTGGGGCTCTGGGTGTTGCCACCCCTGTTGCAGGAGTGCCACATGGCATGCTCCGGGCAGCTCTGAGGACTGCTATCAGCAGCACAGCCACAACCCTTCTGCCCAAAACCCTGTCCCTTCTGGGATTGTGGAGCTGCCCTCCTCCCACCTTTCCCACAAGCCCAGCAAGTCTGTTGGAGCTCCTGGTTAGAAGTAAAAAAAGAGAAGCTAGTTGTCCATATATCTGGAAGGAAAGGGGCAAGAGCCACCTTTCACCACTTTGCAAAGGGCAAAGTTGCCGAGAGCTTAGGGTTCAAAGAACCCCAGATAACAAGTAAGGCTGGCAGGATCTGACCCCAATTTATGAGGTAAAATAATATTAACAAAGTGTGTCAAATACTGTTGCAGTTATAACAAGAAATGAAATTACCCATTATTTCTTCACAAAAATGGCAGGACTAAGGGTTTGATCCTAAGAGGTAGTTAGCACCTAATTTCTCATGGAGAACCCTGGAACTAGGCACTCCCATAGAGTCTCACATGTTTGAGAGCAGGTTAGGCCTAAGGAAATCATCTGACCCAGGGTTTCAAATTTTGCAGTTCCAGTCTCTCACTCAGAATGAGCATGCACATTTGAGGAACCCAGTTGGCTTCCCATTGGCTTCCCCCCACTCCTCTGAAATACGTGATGTGGATTGGAGCCATGCATTTATGGCCAATTTCTCCTTCATGTTAATTGGACTTCAAGAAGCCACTGCCATCGTTTTGACTACCAGGTGAGTGCTATTATGGTTTATTTTTCAATGGTAACACTGCTGATATTTTTCTCTTTTTTCACTTTTTTGAAAACAAATATGTTTACAATTTAAATTAAAGCGTGTCTTATAAATGTTTAAGTTCCGTTAGTTTTCATGCTGTTGTGCTTGGAATACATACAGGCCATCAGATATGTTATATACCTCTATGATGCTTTTGTGTATGATGAGATAGAATGCCTATGATGGACAAATGTTTGTAGTCGCCATCCTGCCACTGAGTTTGAGACCCTATGGAGAGTCCTTTGCATGCTTTTTCTCATTGGGTCAGTCTCAGAGATTATTTTTGCAGGGAAATTGCTAGACCTTATGAGCAAATGACATAGAGAGCACGGGGTAACCAACTGAGAGAGTGGGGCCTGTTTAATTAGCACACCGATCTCTTCAATTAGATTTGAATGTGTACAATTGTTTTCAATTGTTCAAAGATGCTTCATCAGAATAGCATCTAACTTATTTTCAGCAACAGTGAGAGGTCATATTTCTGTCCCATGGGTCATAATACTGGCCAATAAAGCATTACATATTCTCAGCTTTGTGATGTTCATATAAGCAGGCATGGTTTTGGTATTACATTCATTGCCTCATCTTACCACTCACCTGCCCTAAATGGACAAGAGAGGTTACCACCAACCTTATAGACCTGAGTGGAGCTCACCCCCAAGTTTTCATGCCTTTCTGTGGGACTCAGGCTTAGGGTCTGGCAGAGTAGTGACAAATGTGTTTGACTTGGATCAGCTTGACTCATGAGTAAACCAGGTAAAGGTTTATAATTTGATAGGTTGTAAGTGATGTAGAAGTATAAGCCCCTCTTTCAAAAGTGACAACACCATTTTCAAAGCTTTTAGGTGCCTAAAGATGCAGATAGGTGTCCAAAGGAATTTTCCAGAGCACCTAAGCAGGCTACATGCTTATCCACTAAAATCACTAATTTCTATTTGGAAATCTTTGACGATGTGGCTCTTAATCATTGGTACTTAGGTTCCCAAGTATCTAAGGCTATAGCTACGCTACAGCTTATGTTGGATTAATTTAGGTCACTCTGGGGGTTGTTTTTTGCACCTCTGAACAACACAAGTTTAGCCCATTTAAGTGGTAGATTAGATGTGGCCTTAGTCTCTCTTGGGGCTTATACTCTGTAATGATAATACATTTTCAGCATCTCCTCAAACATTCACAAAAAAAATATCACCAAAGTGTTCACAGTATTCAGAAAGTCATAGTTAACACTTGAAAAAGGATAACAGGTCCAAATGCCTTCAAATCTTCAGATTCATACCACTCATAGTATGGAAAAGCACATTGTTAGAGGCCCTTTGTTCAAAAAACTCCTCATAATCAGTTTATTGGAAGGCACACGATCCTAAACAAATATGTGAAGTCCACAATATTCAGCAAAGCCCTAAAAATAAATGCCTGGTTCTGTACAAAAGGTGGATGGAAACAGTGCTCCTCTAATACATAGGTATTGGAAATAGCAGTGCTGCCACATCTGCTGGCTTGAAGTAGTTTCCATTATACCTGGGCTTAACATGTGGGTTCAATAGCTCTCAGCACCCCCACTACGCAAATAATTCCAGCACCCTTGCTCTCATGTCTGGTACACATATTTTACGCTCAGTCTGGATAACATGACCTTAAATGCTTGTTTTAATTTAATCTCTCTTTGACAAGAGTTATAGCAGCCAACAGTAAGAAACTTAAGCATTCAAAATAATAAATAGCTATGAAAATTGCTACAGCTCCTAAAATCATTTGACATTCAGTACAGACAGTGGCATATAGAAAGAAATATAGCTTTAACTTTAAACCCAATTTTTATTTTTATTCACTGTGACTATAAAATAGAATTCATGATTCCTTTAAAATAGGTAGATTGGGGATTTGTAGGTTCAAGGAGCATATATATTCAGAGAGAGAAAGAAAAAATAGTGAAGAATAGAACTGCAAAGAGCTGTTCACACCAGAGATTCAAAGTGTCTTAAAAAAGCTTCCACAGATTTTCATGGAAAAACTCACAAATCTGGGTGGGAAGAGGAGTATTACAGATCGAATGTGAGATGAATTGCAAGGGTTGTGTTTGGAGCACCTGCTTCTCCCTTGTTTTCGATTATGCCTTTTCTAGCTTTCCTTTCACAAACATTAATTTACCTCATATAGACTCTTTAAAGAAAAATTGACTACCTTAGCTGCAATACTGTTATATGATTAATATTACCTTTAGTTTAAGAATACTCTGAGGTAGAGCGGCACAGTGACAATGTTGTGGCTGACAGAACCTTTCCCAGAATTTATATGCAGATACAAGAGTGGTGTCTAATTTCTAATTTGGGAGTGACTATGGACACTTGATGATGTAATTAGACCTGGACTGGGTGGGGATATTACTAATAAGCCAAGAAATATGACCAGTTTACTCTTAAAATCTCTATGTTACTTTTTGGCCTTTTACCTCCCTCGCACACTTTGTAGGGAAGAGTCTCTTCTCTGGCTTTTGATTACTTTATGAGGTCTCTTGTGACATTTCTCCATATTGATTGAACCCTTTCTAAAAGTTGGGCTTTTGCTGGACCAAAACTAATGCTGTCACCAGAAGGCATTGCGTGACATTCCCCCTCTCCCCATACACACACACACTCTAAGGCTATGTCTACATTACAAGGTTTTTGCGCAAAAGCGGCCATTTTTGTGCAAAAAACAGCGGAGCATCGACACCTCAAGCGCGTTTTTGTGCAAAAAAAAAAAAAGTAAATTGATAGGATAGAGGGCTTTTGCTGGTAAAGTTATTCCTCTCCCCATGAGGAATAACTCCTTTTTACACTACAGCTCTTGAGTAAAAAGGCATGTGTGGATGCTCCGCAGGGATTTCTTGTGCAAAAAGAGCCTATCCGAAAAAGCACAGGTCCTCTGATGGCCATTCTGTTAATGGCCATCAGAGCTTTCTTGCGCAAGAGCATCCATGCAGTGTGGACGCTGTCTTGCACAAAAGCACATCACTTTTGAGGTGTGGATGTGCTTTTGCACAAGAAGTTTTTACAGAAGATCTCTTCCACAAAAAGCTTCTTGTGCAAAAACCCTGCAGTGTAGACAAAGCCTAAATAAGCCTCCTAATTCCAGAGGGAAATACTGGTAGGAGCAATCATCAATGGTAAACACTACAAGGGTAACACAAGGAAGCAGGAAGATGATGAAGAGGATTAGATTTACATTATGGATATAATTGAGAAGCATTTAACCCCAGGAAAAAATGTTAGTTAACAGTAGATGTATGTGTGGTTAGTCTTCATAAACATCAGGGACGTAGGTATGAGCTTGCATTTGTGACTGAACGGAAGATTATTGCTCATGAAACTTGGTAGTTGTATTATTATTGCAAAGCCCACTGAGAACTCAGTCACAAGAAGGTGCTCATTGTACCTGGTGGCAGACATCCCTCAACTCTCCTCTTTCATCTTCAGAGATTCCACCTTTATGTGTAAACGAGATAGGAAAAGGTGGAGGGTCAGAGCATGTGGGTTGAACACTGCTTGTGTTTTATTTGGCTTTAATAAGAGAGCTGCTGAATCCATGGGTACGTCTGGACTACATGCCTCTGAAGATAGAGGCATGTAGATTAGGCTACCCGGCATTTGTCGACCTCCCAGATATGCCTCCTGGGATGAGATTTACATGGGAGGTCGACAAATGCCTTTGATGTCGACCACGGAGCGTCCAGATTACCGTGCTGAGCCGACAAACAGCTGATGGGCTCAGCGCAGCAGCCATTTAAATTTAAATGAAGCGGCGATTATTTAAATTGCCGCTTCATTTTCCTATGCCGGGTAGCCTAATCTACATGCCTCTGTTGTCAGAGGCATGTAGTCTAGACGTACCCAAGAGTACGGATGTCAAGGTGTTTTACAGCAAATTCTCTAAGAGTGGCAGTATCTTCGATAGGGGAAAATTGATAACATGGTAGGATCAAGCAATTAAGATAGGAACAGTGGTGGCTATAGTAAACAGTGACAAAATAACTGGTTGTGTAGAGGGGAGCTACTATTTCCTCAAATTTACGATGAGCAACATGATGCTAGAAAAGCTACCATGGCAGATTTACAACCATTGTAGCTTTCATTAAACTGAAAAGACTAAAAAGCCTCATTTAGAAAACAAAAATTTGAATTAGGTGAAAGGAAGCCTAAACCATTCATTAGTTCTATCACAAAAGTGGCAGAATTTGAAACATATCTAATAATTATAATCCTCTATGGGAGGAAAAAAAAGCCCAAACTTCTTGGGTAGTTCTATCTGAAGATAACTATAAAACTCAAAGGCTGTGTCTATACTGGCGCGATCTTGCGCCAGAGCTATGCAAATGAGGTTCAGCGTGGAATATCGCCGAGCTTCATTTGCATAACTAATGAGCCACCATTTTTGCGGAAGAGGCTCTTGCGCAAGACGGAGCTGTCTACACTGCCCCTTCTTGCGCAAGAAAAACCCTCTTGTGCAAGAAGGGGCAGTGTAGACAGCTCCGTCTTGCGCAAGAGCCTCTTCCGCAAAAATGGTGGCTCATTAGTTATGCAAATGAAGCTCGGCGATATTCCACGCTGAGCCTCATTTACATAGCTCTGGCACAAATGATTGCGCCAGTATAGACACAGCCCAGGTGTTTTTAGTTTGAGTGATTTCTCAGTTACATAGAGATATAAACTTTCACCGGTGTTAAAAAAAGTAAAATACCAGAAGAGAAAGTGACTATGCAATGGATTTTAAAATTAAGAAACTTCAATTTATTCCCATGGTGAGACATTATAGGTTCATTAACAACTATTCCTTTCCTAGGGAGGTTGTGGAAACTCCTTCTCTGGGGATATTTAATAGCAGGCCAGATAGACATCTATCAGGGATAGTCTAGATGATATTGGGTCCTGCCATGAGGGCAGGGGACTGGACTCGACCTCTCGAGGTCCCTTCCAGTTCTAATATTCTATTATTCTATGATTCTGAATAAAATCAAACATACATAAATGGACAGCCAGCTGAATGATCTCATCACCAAGAATCAAAACGATCCACACAGTAAACTGGCTGAACTTCAAAAGAAGGTAAGGGGAATTGCTTTCATTTAAATTTAAGTCCTTTATTTATATTAGCTAGATTCTTTGGAAATGCAAATGGGCCTGAACCAAAAACTTCAGAGCCAAACACTTTTGAACTTTGAGGAACTTCCTTTCTAGAACCCAATTTTGTATCTTAGGAACATCTTTTCTATAACTTCAGGTCCTGCCAACATTGATTTAAGCTTTCATCCTTGTAATGGAGCTATATTAAGCATCAACAGAATTTCTCGAAGTGCACTGAATGTGTCTTATAGGACATTATCCAGTTATCATTGACTTCTGTAGAAGTAGTAATGTGCCCACCAAATGGGGAGGTTTGAAAGCTAGTTAGGTGATCCCACTGGGAACAAGTACTCTGGGGAGTTAGAGTACAAAAGGATACAAGTTTTCACATTGAATCTAGGTCAGGCAGGAAAGACAGAAAATCAGTTACTAAACAGGGAGCAGATTTATTTCAACTGGCCTGAACCCAGAAAATGTTTTGAGTTCAGGACAGGAAATGTGCCTACTTTGTGGAAATTAGAACCTTCTGACATCTTGTTTTTCTCTTAAATGGAATCTGAATTTATGAAACAGGATATATTTTTAATGGAAAAGCATACGTAAGTTGTAGTAAAGGAGAAGTGATATGCACATCTTAGACAAATAAAAGTGGAAACTAAAAAGAGCTAGTTTTTTTCAAAAGAAATAAAAAAGCCTACTTTATTAAGGATTACCCTTTTTGATGACTGCAGCAATGGAAATTCTACAATAATTCATTTTTCATCTGTCTTTTGAAATAAGAGTATATATATATTTTTAAATTAAACAGATAATTTAAATGTTCAAAGTCCTAAATGAGTGCTTTGGAAATCTGTGTCTTTCTGTCACAACTTGCATGTAGGGGAGAAGGAAGTACAGACCTAAAGGATAGCAACAGCAATAACTATCATTTGCTCATATTCACACACAAACGAATGCTGTGGATGCAAATTTAAAAGGTTCATGTCCCTTTCAAAAGCAACATTAGTGTAAACTTGGTATCTTTAAAGTTTGAACCCTCACCTTTAACATGGGAGAGATGAAGAACACCACTTTTGTGCGATATGCTATTCAGGCCTCCTTTGTCTGAAATGTAGGGCAATGTCTACAAATTAAACTTGATGCATTTATGAAAGGTATTATTTAACTGGGCTTCCTCCAACACAAGTGACCTGGCCAATCCAGGAGGCCCGTATGCTCTTCTCATTTTTTTTTTTTTAACACCCTGCAATCCAGTTGTCTTTGTCTTTCTCTTCCCCTTAATTAATGTTGGCAACTCTTGTTTTTCATCTTCCATTGTTCTTGTGTTTCTTCTACAATTCCTGTATTTCTCCCTGTACTACTTCTGCAATACTTGCACTATGAACACATCATTCTTTATTTACCTTCCCAGCATAAGCCTCCCAAAGTCTTTTCATGGTAATTCTTTCTACCCTTTTCCATTCTGTGGCTCATTAATTTGATGGATCAGTAATTACTACCTTCTTACACATCTCATTTAAGCTTGAATATAGGGACCAGTATCCTCTTCCTCTACTCATTTGACATCTAGTTTTTGTAATGGAATTCACATATCCGGACAGGAAATTTTTCAGAGATAGGACTATACATTGCCACAGTATATGGTCCAGCAATTAGGTGAGTAACAAATGGGATTCAGTAAAGTTGCACTGGCATCCTTCATTCAGAACTCTTGCTTCTGAATGTTTTATCATTTGATAATTTAGAATTTTTTTTAGAACCAGAAATTTCTTTCATTGTTATTAGAAGAGTAAAACAAAGTTTTCTCTAGGAAACAACATATTTACTCTAGAAAGCAAGAAATTAGCAATAACTATAACCTGCATATTTTATATTTTTGTGAAAATGCATTCAATTTAAGGCAAGTGAAACTGATGACTTCATCATTGTGATAAATGTGAGGTAACTTAAGTCTTCAATACGTGGACACTTATTGAGTGTAGCAACTTAAGTAGTAATATAAAAAGATACTTAACATGAATGACTATAAACAAGGACAAAGTATGACATATGACCAAAAATACTGTTTAGCATAGGAATCAATTCAGTTATTCACATAACAGATTTTCTTCTCAGATTGTCTATTTTCACAACTTACTTTGCATTGCATTGAAATCATTTTGCATTTGCTTGCATTGTAAAATCAGTCACAGTTGCACTGACGTTGTTTTGCCTTCTCATATTATAAAGTCATTTCTGCAGACTTGCACTGACAGTCATTTTTTTATTCTTTACATTGCGGTGTCATTGTCTGTAGATTTGCATTGACAAATTTGCCTCAGAACCTCATATCTTCACCACAGACTTACATGCAACACATTCAGTCTTTTCTTCAGAGTGTAACATAGACCAGACCTGCATTCACTATTTTTGCTTCATATCTTAGCTTCATTACCTTAGTGTCTTGAAGCCCACTCCTGCAGTCTTGCTCTCTATACAGTTCTCACAATAACTCCAATTTCCTGAGGAAATCATAATGAAAGACTGGGAAAGGCTTTATGTCAAAAGTTGTTATGAAAAGTTGATATGCATGCCTAATAGTTGCAATGAACACAAAATGTAAGTTGGAAACTTGTTTGCTGAAGAAGCTAATAGGGTCATTTCAAAAGTTTCATTCATATTCAGGAATAAAATATGCAGGGATGCTGGAATCATATTTATAGAGGGAGTTCTGTGAGCCATTGAACCAAATTGTAAACCCTCTATATGACGGAAATAATTTCAACCAGGGGCAGCAGTAGCCCGCTAGCACTCCTAGTTTCAACACCTATCTACAAGGGCTAGATCATGTAAACAGTTATGCACATGTATAACTTAAAAGCTTATGAGTAGTCTCATTGACGTCAGTGGGTGACTTCAGAACATATATGTTTGCAGGATTGGGGCTGGAGAGCCACACTTCACTGGAAGTATTCCAATGCTGGGACCTAGGAGTCAGGTTTCAACAGAAGTAACCTGCTTAGATGTCTTTGAAAATCAGCATAAGTACTATCTGAATCTTAAGGCACTTAAATACCTTTGAAAATCTGTCAGCAAGTGCCCAATTCTAATAAGATGCATGAGAGCATGAGCATATATCTAGTACTTGATTTTACAAGTAACATAATCAGAATAAGGTTTCAATCAGGCTTGCCAATAAGGAGTCACTATAGAATGAGGGTGCGTAGTGGGGTTCTAACTCATCAGTACAGGAACAATGAGATTCAACATTTTCATAGATGATCTGAAAATAAATATAAAATCATTGCTGATGAAATTTGTGCATGATGCAAAGATTGTAGAATGGAGGAATGATGAGGACAGGACAGTCATATATAGCAATGTGGATCATTTCCCAAGTTGGGCCCATTCAAACAAAATACATTTTTAGTACAGGAACAAGGAATGTGAGGCACGCACCTACAGAATGAATACTGTGTCCTAGAAAGAAGTGTCTCTGAAAAGAATTCAAGATATCATAGTGAACATGATATCCCAGTGAGACTCTGTGACCAAAAAGGGAGGGGGGCACTAATGCAATGCTTAGAGATAGAAAGAGTGGAACAGAGAAGTAGTTTTATTGTTAAACATTTGCTGGACCAAGGCCTTAATGTGAATGAAGCCTTTGAATTTACTCTCCTGCTTCTTCCATGAACACACAGAACTTTTGAAAGATTTACATGGCATTTATAAGATGAATATTGAATAGTTAGCGAGTATGCAGGAAAAAACCCCAAAATGATTCAAGGGCAGAAGGAAATGGCTTCCAATGAGAGACAGAAAGAGCTTAATCTGTTTATATTGTCAGAAAGAAATTTGAGAAGTGGCTTAGTAATAATGCCTAAGTATCCCATAGGGAGAAAATATCAGGTATTAAAGGACTCTCTAATCTAGTGGAGAAAGGTATAAAAAACTAATGGCTGGAAGATGAAGACAAATTCAATTTAGAAATTAATCATAATTTTTTTTAACAGTGAGGGTGATTAACCATTGGAATAAACTCCCATGAAAAGTCATGGATTCTCCATCTCTTGACAGCTTCAGGTCATGACTAGATTCCTTTCTAGAAGATATGTTTTAGTCAAGTGTTAGGGCTCAAAACGAGAGTAAACAGGTGACATTTAATGGCCTGTGGTGTACAGATTGGACATATTTGATGTTCTAATGGTCCGATCTGGCCTTAATCTCTACACTTGTACAAAAATGGGTCTTATCCTGGAAGATGCTGAGAATCTCGTGGAAGATATTGAGGACTTTCAAGTTTTATTGATTTTTATAAAATTACTATTTATTTAGTAGACCAATACAGGACTGCCACAACTTTAAAATAGGCACTAGAAATGAAATGGTCTTGTAATTATTATACAAGATTTCTGTTCATGTTATTGTTTTCTAGTATCCAGCAAAAGAATATCATTTCAATTTTACCAATAATCACAAATGAAACAGTTTTATTTGGGAAAAAGTCTACCTCTGGGTGAATCAATATTTAGTATTAATCATTCTTACTGATCAAAGGCTGCTCTCTTTCATTACAATTATAAACCCTAAATGATGTTGCAACATTAAGGGGAAGATTGTTTTGCTCTGACAGTTTTGTGCCACTCCAGCTGCCAAAGAAACTAGAAAATTGGGGCTTGCTCATTTTGAAGCCCAGAATCAGGGCTGTTTCTGGAGGAAAGGAGAAGGATCTTAAGACTCTGGCAAGTCTCAAGCTGCCAGAATGGCCTTTTGAAACTGTTGGCTGCCAGGCTGTTGTAAAATTGTAGCAGAGATTTGACTAGCCTCTAGCTAATCCTAAACTCTGGGGGAGAAAAACACGGCACTGTCTTCCCTTTCTCAGCTGTACCAGCTGAGCAGCCTAAAGCTTCACAGCTTGCTAAAAGTGAGTACGCATGCCACAGACAGAGTTGATAGCCACATCTCCCTGAAAGATGGGGCTGCTATCAGCTAGCATATGTACTGGTACATATGCTCGTGTCCTCCCATGTGTTGGTATAATCTTTAGTGCAACAGGGACCAAATCCTAGCTGGATCCTTTGGGTACTATCGCAAACAAGTAAATAATGTTATATAAACGAGCAAGAGATGGATGAGGATATTATTTCCTTTAACATACTGCATTCCTTTATAACAAGTAAATGTTTTCAGAATTTAGGTTTAAAAAATTACTCGCTTTACTTAACCACAAAAAGGTTCACTAGGTGCAAGTGTGTTCACAGGATCAATAAAAAGGAAGATAGCTTGATGGAGCACTGAGATAACACACTTACTTTTCACCTGCATAGCTTTGAGTTCAAATATGGTTTAGATCACAAGTGAATTGATCTCAGCTATTTCAGAGAACCCTTGGATACATCAGAAGAATCCTTGTGTGGTTCAGCATGACGTGTGATCTCAGCTCATGAGGGGCCCATTAGCAGAATAAAGAGGGGCATTCCAGATCAGCATTGATGTATATTGGCAGAGAGGCATGATGAAACTTGCTCAGGGGCTTTCTAGATCCATTTTTAAAGTGATAAACAATGAGTACAGGAAGCAGAAGTAAAGAAAGAGCTTTGACCTTGGAACTCAGTTCATGCTGTAATCATGTAGAATATACTCTGACTGTATGTAAAGGTGAGATACGGAAAGACCTATAGGAATCCACATCATCTTTATATATTATAGAAAAAGTAAAAATATTGTAAGACATAAATATCACTGTATTTCTTCCTTACTCTTAAGGGTTTAGATCCACAAAGAAACAGCTCAAACTTTTTTTTTTAGTTTGATAATGGCTTCTTTAAATATTTAAATTTAGGAAAGTCATTTGTTTTCTCACTTAGGCCGATGAAAGAGGAACTTTCCTTTAGTCTTCTTAAAACATGAAAGAGCATCAGATGCCTCCTCCTTTTCCTCTAAGAATGGTTCTTTGAAATCTTCAAATGGGAAAATACTTTTCTCTATAGACTCCTGATCCTGCACAAGATGGTAAGCCACATACAGTGCTTTAAACCCACAGAACTTCTTTGGTGGTGGGGGAGTACTTCTACTTTCAGACTATATTGAGATGATTAACATTCCATTTTTACAATGAATGTACTGAGATTTGTTTTCAGAAGCTTTATTAAAGTGCCACTAGATATTCTAGGCACAAGTACAATAAAACACCACCACCACATTTTATAAAGAAAATAAGAAACCAATGCAAAAGTTAGACTGATGCTGAAACAATAAAACTATTTGGCCTATCGATGGATGGACTGGAGACTCATATGCATCTTTGTAAAACTTACCCTTTTCTGATAAACCTTGGAAAAAAAGTGCATTATTTGAATAAAGAAAATACATTCATTCATGAGACTCTCAGCATCTTTGCCATAAATTGCAGCAGCAAATGAAATTAAACAGCAGAAAGGAATACTGTGACAGTGTGCCTCCATATTTTTATAGAAATATGTTTTGAATACAAATATGCTTCGGCAAAATGGGATGAGTAATCTATCATTCAAGAACATGTACTCCCCTGAATATGTATATTCTATTTGTGTGCATGTATCTTTCTTCTATGTGAAGTTAGAAATATTAAGTATATATTTGCTTTTTAATATAGGTTTTCTAATGAAAGTCATTAGTAGCACTTAAAGAACTTAATAATCCAGTGGTCGAAGCAATGATCTGTAAATGGTCTGGTTTTTTTCCTGTAAGCTTGGAATGTGACCTTCATGGAGGATGCTACTATGTATTTGTGTTAGCCACTAAGGGTATGTCTACACTACAGCGTTATTTCGAAATAGTTATTTTGAAATAGCTTATTTCGAAATAACACGTCTATACGCAAAATGCATTTCGAAATAGCATTTGGCTATTTCAAAATAGCATGTCCACACTGAGTGGACGCTGAATCACATTTAAGGCCGGCCGGAACCAGGTCCGGCAGGGCATCAGGTCAGGAGTTACTCTGTGTGGCTGCTGCCTGAGGCTATCTGAGGCCTGTGCTTAAAGGGACCCCATCCCGGACAGCCAGTTCTCAGGTTTCTCCTGCTTGCTTGTCTGCCTCGATGAGGGACAGCAAAGCATTTTCTCTCTGCATGCTCTGGTTGCCCTCACTCGGGACACCACAACACTCTGCAACATGGAGCCAGAGCTGCCCCTGGGCACTCTGGTGCTTCTCGTGGATGTGTTGCTGCGAGCCTGGCTGCACTTTCTGCAGGCTGCCATCTGGGAGGTCCATCGGGGGGCTGTCAGTATCCAGGAGGTGCTGCGGGAGAGCTTCCACCCTGAGGAGCACTAAGAGCCTCCCTGGTCTGCCCCACTGGGGGCTTGTGCCTCATTCCTCCCTCATGTCCTTCCACTTACCCCTCCCTAACCCCCCTTCCTGATGTCAAATAAAATACATGTATTTTCATGAACACAAACTCTCTTTATTTAACAAAACTGGGGGGGGGGGGAATGAAACTCTGGTGAGACTGGGGAAAGGAGGCGGGAGAGGGGAGAAGAGAGGGTGGGAGAGGGGAGGGGGAAACCTGGGAGGAGGGAACTGGAAGGGGGAAGCAAGGGGAAGAAGGGGGAGGGGAAGTTCAGGGCTCAGGGTTGGGGGTCTCGCCGGACCAACTTGATTTTCATGCAAACCTGCTCCTGGGTTCGCATGTGGCCTTTGGTGGCCAAGCTGTCAGCTATCCTGCCTACCTAATAATTTCAAATTATGATTTGTAAGCAAAGTCAAAAGGAGCTCTCCCTGACAGCTAGTGATGAGCTGGGGGCTGGGGGGAAAGGCTTTGGGACCAGATTGTATTTACATTCACACCTAATCTACCTAGGTATCCAGCAAACAGAGCTGTGTTGCCCAAGTGATAGATTTTGGCTGGGGTTGGGTTACAAATCACTTGAATGTGGGGGGTGGGGGTGGGGAATGAAATGTTGTTGTTCTTATTGTATGATTAAAGGGCAGTAAAACTGTACTTAATCTGTACTGATTGAGGGCATCAAGAGCGAGGGTGGGGACAGGTGTTTTGCTTGATGGTCTGTCTGAGTCACAAGTACTATTTGACCTGCCCTTCTCCACTGTTTAAAGACAGAGCTGATTAGGCTCCATATATAGTCTTTTGTTTTGTTAAGTGACCACTACAGCTGAAATCACTGATAATCAGGTCTAAGTGCTTAGTCCTGCTGTAGGGACAGTGTTCCTGTGGGTACAGTGTTTTTGTGTAAGAGACAGCCCAGACTGCACTAGCAACGAGGTTCCCCCACTGAGAGCTCAGCTGAAATCATTGAGAGCTGGGTGGAACCTCAAGAGACCAACTTGCAGAGGTCACAGTGGCAGGTGGCAGCAGAAGGTGACGGCTCAGGGCTATTGGCAACAGAGTGATGGAGTGAACCGTGGCACAACGAACAACAGTGGCCAAAGCGAACAGTAAGCAGATGGAGGAACAAGCAAGGTGCCTTCTTTCCCACCCACCTGGAGGTGTACTCATGTGAAAGCACCTCTGAGTCTCCACTGACCAAGGACAACACCGGTGAGTGGGGTGAGGTGGAGGGAAAAATGAGGGGCACGTTAAATAAACATTTGTTTGTTGGACTATATTTTAGTGACTTTGCTCCAGAATGCTAGATTTGTGACTGGGAATGGAAACTTATATAAATGTGTTTCCTAGTAGGCCAAGATTTTTAAAATGCATTATTTGCCAAGGTTGTTATCTTACATCATTGCTATCTTGAGAGGTCATTATGTTGGGGAGTTTCTGTACTAAACATTTTTATTATTATAATTAATTTTTACATAAGAATGGTCATACTGGGTCAGACCAGTGGTCCATATAGCCCGGTATCCTGTCTTCCGACAGTGGTCAAGGCCATGTGCTTCAAAGGGAATGAACAGAACAGGTAATCAAGTGGTCCATCCCCTGTTGCCCATTCCCAGCTTCTGGCAACAGGCTAGGAACACTCAGAGTGTTCCCATTTATTAAAGTTACAAAAGATGGCTACTGGTGCACCTCTTGCAAAAAGGCTTACGAAGAAGGAAAGCTTTCCAATGCTATTACTGGTAAAAGTGGAGGAGCTTGGTTTGTCAGACCGATCAGCAAAGCCAATGCTAACAAAATAAGTGAAAAGGCAGCAAAACACGAGGTCTCTGCACTGCATTAACATGAAGAAAGCCTTATAAGCCCACTTTCAAAGCCAACTTTAATGAGGCTGTTAAGAATGCTGGAGACAAACACAGTTCATGCAAACAAACATGGTTGCGGCATCATACTTTCTATTTAAGCAAGAGATACCACACACTACAAACTGGAGGCCAATGTTAAGTGCATAGTCACTTGTTCATCTTGAAGTTGAACAGTGGTTCTGAACAAGACCAGCAAATGCTTACTATCTTTCTGCAAGAAATTCAATTGACTGGCTAGAAGCATGCAGTACAACAGTGAAAGACTCAACAGTTGAAAAAGTGAAGAACTTTCTCACCACATTCAAAACATTTGCATACATGGCTGATGAATGCACCGATGCAAATGGGCATCAAGTATTAAGTCATTGTGTATGTTATCTTGATGTCAGTGTAGGCCATTAGATGCATTTCTAGATGTTCAAGTTATAGAAAACACATTGGCTGCATCTGTGACAACCCACATCTTAGAAGAATTAAATGCTTGTCAGTTGGACCCCAAACAGATGGTTGCTTGTGCATTTAATAGAGCTGCAAATTTCTCTGGAAGACATGATGGAGTACAAGCTTTGCTCAGAGAAAAGTGTAACCCTAATCTCTCCTGTACACACTGCAGAGGCCATGTACTCCAACTAGCACTAGTACGAGCTGCAGAATCTTCAAAAGACATTCAAAAAGCTATAAATTTAATGTCTTCATTATAGTCTTTTTTCAGCAAGAGTCCAAAAAGACTGAATATCTTGGAAAATATAGAAGATACACTGGGACTGAAGTTCAAATTAGTCCAACCTGGGAAAACACACTGGCTTCCTCATGAGCGATCCTTGGCTGTTGTCTTAAAATTACTCCAGTCATTATTACTGGCTTTGGAAAGTATCTATCAAGATGGGATGGATCTAAGTAGTGAGGCTGGTGGATTACTTTTGCTACTACGTTCAGAGAAGACTATTGCCATTCTCTCTCTCGTAAATCTACTGTCGAAACCACTTGTGTCATTAAACAATGCCATCCAGGCATCTGCTACAACAGTAGTAGATCTTTGTCAAGCAATTGAAGCTACATTTGGATCAATCAGAGAGCTATCCATTGAAAAAGTACTGGAAGAAGCAAAGATTTCAGTCCAGAAGTTGACTAATGAAGGCATTTATACTGAATCCTTAAGTGAAGAGGACAAGAAGTGTTTGTTAAGACAACTGAAAAAGTACACAGACTTGATTCTTAAAAATCTACAACAGTGACTTCTAGATTCTACTCAACCTCTACGTAGCTTTTACAGATGCCTGTCCTATAAAACACCGACAGTTGAGTGGAGTGAGGCACTACCAGCAATGGGGTTCCCATGTGCTCAGGACAGAATAGAGAATTTGAACACAGAGTGGAATATCATATGACGAATGAATGAAGATTTGACTTCAACTTCTTTTTTATCATCACTAGTGGTTCGACCGGATCTTTGTGCTATGTTTCCTGGAATGAAGGAAGTAGGAATTCATCTCTTGCTACTCCCAGTCACAACAGCTATAGCTGAGTGTTCTTTTTCACCATTGAATAGAATTTTGTGTTCTGAAAGAAGTCGCCTTCTGCCTGATCATGTGAATGGACTAATGAGCATATCAATTGAAGGAATGGAAGTACCGGACACACGAGAAGCCACCGAAGATGAACGCATTGCATTCGAGAAGTTCATTAACAGAGTTGTGCAAAATTGTAACAAGAAACCAAGAAGGATGTAGACATAGTGCTTCATAGAAGGCTTGAGTAGCCAACTTTAATTTCTGTGCTTTTAAAATATGAATTAAATCTAATAAAATGGTCATGAAACATTTTCAGTTTTTACTGTGGTGCCATACAGCCCACCTTCACCCTCACGGTCTCACCCCTCATTGGTCCTGACACCCCCCCCCGTAAATTTGAACACCCCCCTAATTTCAATTCCTGGGGAAAACACGTTCTGATTCAACAGGATAGGAGGAGTGGAGTGCACCAGAGAGCAGATAGGGGGGCTCAACAGGATGATCAGCCCATCTGGTGACAGTTTCAAAGGGTATGTCTACCCTGCAAAGTTAATTCAAAATAACAGCTGTTATTTCTAATTAACTTTAATAGTGTCTATACATGCAAACCGCTATTTCAAATTAATTAATTAATTAATTCGAAATAGCGGACCGCTTAATTCGAATTTGGTAAACCTCATTCTACGAGGAGTAACGCTGTGTAGACACTTAATTTGAAATAGGGGGCCTCCAGCCCTTCCCAGGGAGCCCTGGTGGCCACTCTGGGCACAACCAGGAAAACTTACTCCCCTCTCCCTCAGCCCCGGAGCCATTAAAGGGGTAGACCCTGGCCACAGTGCCTGTGCCAGCTCCAAGCCTGCCAGCCCAGAGCCAGCAGTGGCCACTGGGGCCCCTGACCCAGTGGCCCCAAAACATGAGCCAACAAGCCACTGGCAGCCAGCCCTCCACCGCTCCCCAGGAGCAGTCTGCCAGCTCCCAGGAGCCTGACAGGGGCTGGAGAAGGTGGGCGCCTTCCTGGTCCAAGGTGGAGATCATGGACCTTATTCAGGTTTGGGGGGGATGCCCCCAACGTCCATGATCTCCGCACTAGATCGAGGAATGCGGCCGTCTATGGCAGGATAGCTGCCAGCCTGGCCACCAAAGGCCACATGCGAACCCAGGAGCAGGTTTGCATGAAAATCAAGTCGGTCCGGTGAGACCCCCAACCCTGAGCTTCCCCTCCCCCTTCTTCCCCTTGCTTCCCCCTTCCAGCTCCCTCCTCCCAGGTTTCCCCCTCCCCTCTCTTCCCCTCTCCCACCTCCTTTTCCCAGTCTCCCCAGAGGTTCATCTGCCCCCCAGTTTTGTTCAATAAACCCAGTTTCTATTTTTGAACATACGTGACTTTTATTTGACATCAGGAAGCAGGGCTAGGGAGGGGTAAGTGGAAGGATGTGAGGGAGGAATGGGGCACGAGCCCCATGGGCTCGTGGGGAGGACTGGGGTGGCTCTGAGGGCTCCTTGGGGTGGACGATCTCCCTCAGGGCCTCCTGGATCCTGACAGCCCCCCCGATGGACCGCCCAGATGGCAGCCTGCAGCAAGTGCAGCCGGGCTGATGGCAAGGACCCCATGAAATGCACCGGCATGCCCAGGGGAAGCTCTGGCTCCATGTTGCAGAGTGCTGTGGTGTCCCAAGTGTGGGCACTCAGGGCACTCCAAGACAGGACTGCTTTGCTGTCCCTCATCGAGGTAGACAAACAAGCAGGAAACCCTGAGAACTGTCTGTCCAGGGTGGGGGTAGGGTTCCTTTAAGCACAGAGCTCAGTTAGCCTCAGGCAGCAGTCCCACACACTAAGTCCTAACCTGATGCCCTGCCGGCACTGGTTCCAGCCAGCTTCAACTTCAGTTCAGGGTCCACTCAGTGTGGGTGTGCTATTTCGAAATAGGTTTTGTGTGTAGATGCATTAATTCGAATTAGCTTAATTCGAATTAACTATTTCCAATTAAGTTAACTCGAATTAACGCTGTAGTGCAGACGTACCCAAAGGGATCTCCGTGATCCAGCTGGTCACACTCTCCTCCTTACCACAGATCCAATTTTACAGAATTAAAATGTACATAGAAAAATACTCATATGCACTCAAAAAAATCCTTTCCCTGTGTACACATTAGAATCGTTGATGCATTTCATCCCTACAAACCCTTATTGAACTTTGCAAAAGTGTTCCACGAGGAGTAACGGTAGTTCGAATTAGAGATCCTAATTCGAACTACCTACTCCGTGCCGCGTGTAGCTGCGGGCACGGAGTTCGACCTAAGGGGATTTTAAAATGGCGCCCGCCCGGCAAGATGCAAATGAAGCCCAAGATATTTAAATCCCGGGCTTCATTTGCAACTTCGAATGCCTACATTAACCACCCTAGTTCGAACTAGGGTGATAGTGTAGACATACCCTTACATCTTTAATGTTGCAAATTGTTTCCAAGTGCAAAAGTGTACAATCCAAGTGGCATCCAGGCAATATCATTTATTTAAGGAAATGTACAAATATGATCTAGCCCTAATTTTTATGATGTGAACCATCATTTTAGAACAAAAAAGATAGACTAGACAAAGGTATGGTTTGAAATACTGAAAGTTAAAGCAGTTCAGAAATATTGTACATTAAGGCCATCTGGATAACTGAAGTTAAATTGCAAGTGAATAAATAAATCTATTGCAATTGCCCTGAGGAGACGTAAACCTTTCTTTTAATTACTTTAAAAGCATTTACAGTATCCAAAGATTTTCGGATCAACAGTATTTATGTTTTCTTAGTTAGTTAATAAACACATTGAAAAAGTGAAAGCTTTCATTATGGTTTTCAATACATTTATGAGGTTACTTAATGAAGCTTTCACAGAGGCTCTAATCTTACCAGACTTTCTGTAATAGAGTTGCATTGTCCTCAGGGTAACTACCTCAGATGCTCAACTGCATGAAGGGAACGTAAAATGAAATATAATGGTTTAACTTGCTTATCCTTCTGGCAGACAACATAAAAGACAATCATTATTAGGAAACTGGATCTCTTCAGCTTGTAAATTGTGATCCTGAACTCCATTACTATTCAGTAAAGGAAAACTGTATCATGTGTACATAACATTCTATATATCCTCCAATTATTTAAATTAACATAAGGCATTTCCCCACATAGATCAACATATTAAAGATCACGTAGAACATTTTCTACCATCTGGGGGTAAAATCCTGATATCAATGAAGCCAATGGCAAAACTCCAATTGTCTTTATAGAGAACAAAATTGTACTTGTTTGAATTCAGAGTATTAAATGAAGCACACCAAACACAGCTAAAGATATATTGATGAGTTGGTAATTGGTGATGTACTTGTCATCAGTTTAGTTATAAACTAAGACATTGATGATGATTAATTATTCATATTTCCATACTGTCCTTATCTTGAGTCAAATAGGACTCCCATTTTACTAAATAACGTACAAAAAAATCCCCAAAATACAGTCCTTGCCCCAAAGAGCTTCGTTTATGGCTCATACGCATGTAATGAACATACAATTTTCCATTGTCATAACTATAAGAACTCTAAACGGACAAGATCGGTGAGGTAATATGATTTATTGAATGAACTTCTATGGTGGAGCTACACAGAACACTTCTTTAGAAAATGAAGGGGTGTTGAGTCAGTGAAGGTGCAACTTCTTCAGGAGCTGAAGAAAAGCTGTCTGTAGCTTAAAAGCTTGTCTCTTTCACAACAGAAGATGGTTCAGTGAAAGACACTTCACCCGCCTTGTGTCTCATATCCTGAAACCAACACCACCATAAACACACTATGCACGTATAAATCAAAGTTAACAAAATTCAAGGGTATGCAAGTAGAAAAATACCAGTAAAAACTTTGGGAAACACTGCTTGGAACACATCTAACTAAATGACACATTCTTAGCTGTGTTGCTCTGCACTATGTATAATAGCTTTGACTGCAATCACATGGGACTAGATATAGTAAAAAATTAAAGAAAAATATTTCACTAATCAAAGATGGACCTGACAAAATCTGGTACGCCATGTAACTCCACTGACTTCACTAGATTTACATAGGAAGTAACTTAGCACAGTATTTGTATAACTGTTACTCCAGAGAAGCTCATGGTTGACATATTCAAAGTGATGACATATTCCACAGAGACACTACCTTCTCCTCCTCCATCTCTCTCCTTTATAAAAACTGTACTTTATGAAGTATCAGAGGGGTAGCCATGTTAGTCTGAATCTGCAAAAGCGGCGAGGAGTCCTGTGGCACCTTATAGACTAACCGGAGTGTTGGAGCATAAGCTTTCGTGGGCAAAGACCCACTTCGTCAGATGCATGTAGTGGAAATTTCCAGAGGCTCCAACACTCCGGTTAGTCTGTAAGGTGCCACAGGACTCCTCGCCGCTTGTACTCTATGAAGCCTCTCTCACATTGACATGGTTAGGCAGCTGGTACAATGTGATCACTGCTTATTGAACGTAAAGTTTTCTCCTGATTATCTTGTGATCCCCCATCTGTCTGTTGCATTCACATGTTGTGTCATCTTATAGCTCAAATAAAAAGCTGTTTGAGAGAGGAACCCAAATTTTCTTAGAACTGCACAATGGGATTCCAGACTCTGATAAGTGTCTACTGCAATCCATATAAATAATAATTATAATCAACGCATTCTTGGTCCCATATGAACCCCCTATTCAAATCTCATGAAGGTCATGTGATTAGGATTTGGATAAACAGATTTAGCCATTCTTTTAAAAGTTAATCTTTTTCACAAAGTAAATGAAATCCAGTTTAATGGTATTGCTGACTTAATCACAACCAGGATAAATAAAAAAGCACCTATGCATCTGATCCACAGTGTACCACCAGCAGTGGACTTCTGTGCCCTCGCTTCCAAGTAGAGTTTGTGATCAAGAATAAATATTTTTCAGTCTTAGCCATATATGTATTACTGAGTACATAGGCACACATCTATCCATTGGCACAGAAGTTTTCTAAATTTGTGTATTCAAAATTGTTACTACAGCTATTGACGTGACTCCTTTCGATAAAAAAATAGATACCTGTGTTTTTTTATTTTATCCTTGCATGTGTGTGGTTTAGATGCAGACACAATGCCCTTACAACTCTCTCTGGGTATGTCTACACTGCCACCCTAGTTCGAACTAGGGTGGCTAATGTAGGCATTCGAACTTGCAATTGAAGCCCGGGATTTAAATATCCCGGGCTTTATTTGCATGTTCCCGGGAGCCGCCATTTTGAAATGCCCCGTAGTTCGAACTCCCTGCCCGCGGCTACACGCGGCACAGACTAGGTAGTTCGAATTAAAGCTGCAATGAGGAGTAATGATAGTTTGAATTAGGGTGGCAGTGTAGACATACCCTCTCTCTCCTGTCACAAGAATTCACTGCTAAAGTTGCCTGCATAGTTTAATAGGCAAATAGTATGGCGAATCTGCAAGAAGGAGCCAAGGTAGTGCCCTTTTTCTGACATTCACCTCCAGCTGCTTACACTGACAAGAGGCCACCAAACATCTTTCACTGTACTCACAACTTGAATCTGAGGTAAATTGAAGTGAAAAGATAATGGATTAAACTAATCTATTCTTGGGGCAGTCCCTTGAAAATAGCTGTCATTTTAGTAGGCTCAATCATTAATCAGACACTTTGAGAGGCTGAGTAGTAAGGATATAACTTATTTTTGGCTTTGCTTTTTATGACTATGAGCTGGATTCAATCTGGACAGCAAATAGCTAATGGATTTAAAGTTCCTTTGCTTACAATCCTTGTCTTTTCAGCAGGATTCAAAGAATTACTATTATCACCAAAATAATGGAAGCTTGATATAAAAGAGCTCAGGTCAATATTTTAAACATATCTTCTCATTTATACTTTAGTTAATTTATTGAAAACATTTTACCCCCGGGGTAATTAAATGGCAAGTTTAAACATCAATGTTGCATTCACATTAGAATGTTATTGTTGAAAAACACAGGAATAATTTTCATATTATTATGAAACCCAATCAGCTGATTATCCAATTCCATCAGGAGGTGAGGAAAAAGGAGAGCATTGTCCCAATGTCCAATAAGAGCAGGATAGTTTTTGCTTTCCTTTTATTATTAATATTATTCCTATAGAGCTGGTGCCAAGCATCCATGGTCAAGTTGTCATGGACCTGTTTTGCTAGGATTGTACAGTGATGATTAATCATCTGGATCATTGATGGACCTGAGAAGCTGTTTTCCAAATGATAAATTAAGTTTATTCCAAACTTTGAGCCAAAAACCAAATCTGGTACATTTTCTATCACAGAGAGGATGATGTTTGCCTGGAGTTACTGCTATTAAGGACAGATCATAATTAAGTACTATATTAATTAGATTTATCTGTGAAAAGGAACGTGAAAAATCTTTCCTTTCTTTAATAATAGAGCTGAGCTGAGTGAATACTGTAAGAATTCTGCTTATATTTTAAAAGAAATGTACTTTAGCAATAGTTTCAACTGTTTTGTATTTGATTTCCATTAGTGCTCAGAGACTTTATTCACAAGGAAGAGTCACAGCAAAAATTATACATTTTGTCAGGGTTGAGATATTGTTTAAATACTGTAGAGAAATAGGGTTTCCAAAACCTCTTGCCACAGTCTTGGCACAGAAGCAATTAAATGAGCCAAACAAGCATCTGACCATACAGTTTACTACTAGTACAATGCATCAAAATACAATTAATTACTATGTGCTAATGTGACAAGAGAAATTAAATGTAAACCATTTTCTTGGCCAATAAACCTTATTTGAAAGCTTTTAGAACAAGAATGGAGCAGGACTGAAATGTTTTGAAATTTCTCAACCCTGTTTATCTGCTACCTATCCATAAACTACATAATCTCAGATTATTCAAGAAGCTTAGATATGAGTAATTCAATCAGAGAAGAGAAACATTGTGTATCACATAAACCAATCAGCAGCTCAGATTGAGAGAATATTATTGAAAACCTTGTACTATTTTTTCCTCCTACAGTAAATCTGTTGAATAAAAAATAAACTTGAAAAAAGGTTGAGGTATTGAACAACAAGTAAATTATAGGAAATTTACTTTTTCTAGAATTTACTTTTCCTAGAATTTCCTGCTTGAAGATATTCCAGGGAAATTAAGAGGCTAAGTTAATTGAGAGACATCAGAAATAGTAACGCACATAAAACTGTAGGGGAACATTTTAACTTCTCTGGCCATTCTAAAATGGATTTAAATGTCACCATTCTTCTACAAAGGAATTTCACCACCAAATTAGAGAACGACACTGCTGAACAGTTCTTTCCCACGTTCCTGGCTTTGAATACATATTTTAACTGGTTAATGCACTACAGAGGCAATTCCCCATGCCTGTGACTTTCACATAAATAGCTATGAATGGGACACAGCCCATCTATTTAGCTTCATTAACAAGGGTCCTATAATGGACAGGTAGCTGCTTCTGCTGCTATATATTTATATTGGATTCTGCATTTCCATTGCAACTCATCTGATGAAGTGGGTTTACCCACAAAATTTCACGATCCTGGTTAGCGTCTAAGACTGTGTCTAGATTACACCACTATTTCAACAGAGGGATGTAAATTAGACACTTTGAAATTGCAAATGAAGCGGGATTTAAATATCCCACACTTTATTTGCATAATTGCGTCATGGCGCTCTTTTGAAAAAGTGCCATTTTGAAAGTAAAATCACGGTCTAGACATGGTTCTTTCAAAAATGGATGAACCTCTGTTAACTAGGACTCCCTGGTCCGGCAGCATCCATGATCTGGCAGGACCACAGATGTTCCAGAACCAGAAAGTCCCGGTGGAGAGCTCGCAGCTACGTACAACCCAGCAAGGCTGTGCTGCAGCGGGGAAGACATGGCCAGGAGCCTGGAGCACCGCAGCAGGACTGTCCAGCTCAGCAGTGAAGAGATAGGGGGACTGGCAGGGCAGTGAGGCAAGCAGCATGGGGGGAGCCATCCAGGATGCCAGTAGCCAGTCCAGGACTGGGGGTGGGGGCAGTATCAGGGGGGCCAGATATGACTTCCCCAGTCCACTAAAATCTCTCATCCGAGACTGGTCAAGTCCCGAGGGTTTTGGATTAGGGAGCTCCAGCCTGTAATAGAAGGCTTAACTTAGCATTGCTTGGGTCCTTCAGGACAGGGGGCTGCTGGTGTGGGAGGGTGTAGGAGTCAGGGCAGGGGTTTAGGTGGGCTCAGGGCAGAGGTTAGGGGTGCAGAAATCAGAGAACGGGGCTGGCAAGTGTGAGGGGGATCAGGAAATGCGGTGGGGGGTGCAGGATTCAATGCAGGGAGCTGGGAGGTGTGGGGGCACAGAGCAGGGAATGCTTAGGGTACAAAACAGAAGGAGGGAAACTCAGGCCAGGCTCACCGGGGCTGCCCACAGCAGCAAAGATAGCACTGTAGCTGCTGCCCCCTGGCTCTTCCTAGGGGGAAGGGTGGGGGTATGCAGCACAGCCCTGGCCCATCAGGTTCTTGGGGGCACTGGAGCAATGCTGCATGGCCCAGCCCCAGCAGGTCCTGAGAGGCAGAGCTCCCAGGGTGGCCCTTGGCTGGCAGGACTCCCTGACTGGGACCAAGGGTCGGGGAAGGGTTTGGGGCAGGGGGACCACTTACCCAGAGCCATTGGCCATCAATGGGGAGAGCTCTGGCCCCAGCTGGCCACTCTTTTCCTGGTGTGGCCAACACCCATGCACTGTAGTATAAAACTGTCTCTGGTGCTCGCTGCCCCCAAAGGTCATTGTGAAACATAGCTATCCCTGCTCTCAGACCCCTCTCTGTCTGTATTATGGAAAACAATCAGGTTCCAGTACATCCCGATTTCCTGGCACAACCAAACCCTGATCTTGCTTTACCTTAGGATAAGAGGAAGCTGCATATCAAATTTGATGTCCTAGATCTTACCGATTAGGAGGAGTTCTTGAACAAACAGACTCACGGATGGATGGACTGGCTTATGGACAAGTAGACAGATGCACAAACTCTCTAAAATATTTATTTTAGATATGGCAGCACATTATAAATCTCAAAGCATCCCAGCTTTCTGTGAGAAGTGGGAAAGTCAGTTGTAGTCTTCCCATCTAAACCATAATTCTCGATATTTTCTGTTAGATATTACTAACAGCCACCTCCCCAGGAGTCACTTGGGGTCAAAGAAGGATCTCCCAAGCTAAGAGCATGTTTTGAAACAGATTGAGCTAAAGGGCTAGCTGAAAATGATAGAAGACTGATATCCTTTAGGCTTAGTGGAGAATGCAAAAAATGGAGAATGGAGAATGCAGATTTCCATAAATAGTAAATTTAAAATTTCTATTCAATGACTATTCAAATACATGAGTTTAAAATATACTTTCTACAACTATTTGTTCTCTTAAATTCCTCTGTATGTTTGAATAATAATAAAACTTGGATGGTGATGGTGATGGTGATTGTGAAATGCTCAGGGAGATTATAGAGGCTACAAACACAGGAAACCCAATAATGGAGAATTTCATCTGTACCTATATTAGTAGGAAGCATGCCAGAATGGATGGGATGAAGACATAAAACTTCTAATCATCATTAAAGATCAGTTAGTCCTGGAAGCCACAAGAAGAAACAGACAATTCCTAATTTAATTCTAAGTGGTGTAGAGGATCTAATCCAAGAGGAGAATATAGATGAACCACGCAGTCTTAAAGACAATAATGTAGTTACATGTAATATATTTTGGATGGGGGAATACTAAAGAAGCCAAGTCAAGTGTAGAATACCAAATATACCATCATAACATTATAAAAATTAATGGCTGAGCTTGGAAAAAAGATGACTAAGGAGAGATATGCTAAAGGTCTATAAAATCATGAATGGTGTGGATACAATTAATAGAACAATGTTATTTACCCTTCTACATAACACATGAACCAGGGGTTACCCAATGAAATAAAAGAAATTAGGCAACAGGTTTCAAAACAAATTAAGACAATATTTCTTCATACACACAGTCAACCTGTGGAACTCACTGACAGAGGTGAACAGGGTAAAAATAACTGGGTTCAAAAAACTAATTAGGTTAGTCCATGGGAGTTAGGTCCATCCATGTTTCTTAGCCACGATGTCCAGGGATGCAGCCCCATGCTCTAGTTGTCGCTGACCCTCGAATTACCTTTTGTCCAATCTTGATGACGAGGGGGCATATATCACTTGATACAGTGTCCCATTGTGTTCCCTGGAAACAGCAGGGGTATGTCTACACTACCACCCTAGTTCGAACTAGGGTGGTTAATGTAGGCATTTGAAGTTGCAAATGAAGCCCGGGATTTAAATATCCCAGGCTTCATTTGCATCTTGCCGGGCGGGCGCCATTTTTAAATCCCCTTAGGTCGAACTCCGTGCCCGCGGCTACACGCGGCACAGAGTAGGTAGTTCGAATTAGGATCTCTAATTCGAACTACCGTTACTTCTCGTGGAATGAGGTGTACCGCTAGTTCGAATTAGAGATCCTAATTCGAACTACCTACTCTGTGCCGCGTGTAGCCGCGGGCACGGAGTTCGACCTAAGGGGATTTAAAAATGGCGCCCGCCCGGCAAGATGCAAATGAAGCCCGGGATATTTAAATCCCAGGCTTCATTTGCAACTTCGAATGCCTACATTAACCACCCTAGTTCGAACTAGGGTGGTAGTGTAGACATACCCCAGGATATTGGGCTAGATGGATGACTAGTCTCACCCAGTATAACCATTCTTATGATGCTCATAGAACTTGAGAACTAACAGGGGCACGAAATTAGTCACAGAAAATTTGCTTTTAGTGAAAGTTATTTCACAATATTTGTCTGGATATTTGGGCACCTTATTGTGAAGGGTTACTGAAGACCTAGCAGTCTTGAACTGGAAACAAAGGCTGGAGATATTCTTTTTACTAGGTACTAGTATTTGGTTCCACTTTTGGTAATCTGAGGAAAAAGGCCAAGTACTTAAGCTAGGACAAAACTTGTGAGTGACTTTTATAGTTAAAGCTATGTAACTCCTATTACAGAACTGCTTTCTATTCAGCAGGTAGTTGGCAAATTACCCAGGCTAACATGAGGCCCAATCTTACAACCCTCATGCACAATAAATAACACTTACCTCCTTGAGTAGTTGTACTGATTCAACATAAGGATTGGCTAAAAGTCAAGAGAGAATATTTGAGCGAAGTATGATAAAGATCTTCAAGACAAAGATGGAGAGTTAGGGAAAAATAGCTATGTGAAATTTAAATAAACATGAGTCATCTAAAAAGAACTCACCATTCTGATTTTAACATTATATTCTGCAACCAGAATGGAAAGCTGTGTGTCACTTCTGAATTTGGTTTATAAAGAGTGGATTCTTAGGTAATCTATAATGGAAAGCCTATAGAGGGGAAAAAGCAGCTGTGGATATAAATACAGCATGTGATACACATATGATTCCTGGCAGTTGAGTTGAGAAAGACCTTGCTTGATCAGATCAAAGAGCGTTCTAAGATTTTCAAGTCTCTTAATCAGTCTTCTTTGGCTTAAACTCGGGGCCTGCTTAATAGAGCATGATTTCTTCTACTGTTTCTATTTCAAGACTTTGCTTCCTTTTCAAAATGTCTAATGGCATAATTATATAAATGTCTAATTCTTTAAAAAATTTGTCCAAGCTCTCTGTTCCTTTAATATCTTGACAGTGGCAATGACTTACAATTTGTCCAAAGTTCCTTCTGACCATTTGGTGTGACAGCTGTCTGTTGGACTTGAGCCTTTTAAAAACAACAGCAACATTCTTCTGCGTTTCCTAGTTTCAGATAGATTTAAAATGGAAGTTACAAAAGCAGAATATTAAGAAAAATCAGTATTTCTATAGTACAAATATTACTATACTATAGAAAGCTAGACTTCATAGACTCATACAATGACAGATTGCTAGAACTGGAAGGGATCTTGAGAGGTCATTAAATCCCTCATGGCAGAACCAAGCACCATCTAGAATCTATCATCCCTGATAGATGTCTATCCAATCTGCTCTTAAATTTCTCAGGTGGTGGAGATTCCACAACCTTCCTATGCAATTTATTCAAGTGTTTAACCAACCTGACAGGAAGTTTTTCCTCATGTCCAACCTAAACCTCCCTTGCTGCGATTTAAGTCCATTG
Organism: Pelochelys cantorii; assembly: GCA_032595735.1. Classification (NCBI taxonomy): domain Eukaryota; kingdom Metazoa; phylum Chordata; order Testudines; family Trionychidae; genus Pelochelys; species Pelochelys cantorii. Next base: position 36,696,073 of record CM064331.1, read on the forward strand.
TTCTTGTCCTATCCCCAGAAGAACAATTTTTCTCCCTCCGCCTTGTAACACCCTTTTAGATACTTGAAAACAGCTATCATGATACAGGTTGTATCTGCCTTAACTGGGACTCTGTGGTCTGGCAACATCCATGGCTCAGTAGGGCCACGGAGTCCAAATATAAGAGGTCAGGCCACAGGCAGGAGTGGGCGAGAAGGGGCATAACTTAGCCAGAAGTCCCGTGTTGGGGGGGGTACAGCAGGGAGCTCTAGCCTGTGCTGCCAGGCAGTAGTGGGGGGCTGGCAGCAGCCATAGAGTCCCAGCAGTTGCGGAGCCCCGGCAGCCCCAAAAGACGCAGCAGCCCCAGAAGCCACAGCAGCTATAGGGCTCCGGTAGTTCTGGAGCTTTAGCCTGGGAGGCCATGGCTGGGCAGGCAGCAGTGGGGCTTGGCTAGTGTCTTAACTAGGGGTAGCAATGACCTCCCCTCATTTGGCAAATCCTCTTGTTCAGGACCAGTCAGGTCCTATGGGTGCCAGACAAGTGAGGTACAACCTGTATTCTGAAAATATCAAAAGCATACCTGATGCCAGAGCATTTTTACCATGATTTTTTTTGAACCAAAATGGTGAATAAGCAGCTAAGTTTTCGAGTACTGGTAAGAAAATACATTATTTGCCTTAAAATTAAGTCCAAAATAATCAGCCAATTTTTCTCTTTGGAAATACTTTTCTGTTTTAGGGTTTGATATAATTTTATTTAGTACTCCATTTTAAAAATCACCCTATCATGCTAAGAAGTTACACTCCTTACAATCAGTTAGGATTGTCAAAAGCATTCAGTGAAGCCCAAACACTGCTTTTATAAAAACCAGTGATAAAATTCCTATTGACTTAAGTGTTCAGTGCAGATTAATCTAATGAAAGTTCTACCTATCATACTTACCAAGACAAATGTCAAAGCTTCGTTACAGCTCTGTGCTTGTAATATGTTTTATGGTGATTTGATTAGTTATTACGAACTATTAACAATTGTTTTTTGATACGCTACTTTTCATGCTGTTTCAGTAGCAGTTACATATTCCTTAGAAGTAGACACCTATTTTTTTTCTTTTAAAATCAATTATCATAAATATGTTTTGTTTGGAGTTCCACCCCAGCATTGCAAAATGAGAAAAAAAAGGTATGTTATTCTATTGCATTGGAATTCAATTGGAAGAGAGGTTGGGCTGGCTATTTTACTATTTCCTGATCAGTGGGGTGTACAATGTTAACTGGTTATTGTTCACATGACTGAATGCATTTTAATAGTCCTCCTCATATTACAGTATTATTAGGTACCAAATATGAGTCCTGACCATAAAAAACAAAAATCCCCTCTCACCGTGCTATATACTTTGATTTTTAGAACTAATTCTCATATTGGAACATTAAAAAATTGGAGATACAGATGGCAAGGGCTTAATTGTGTCAGAGCAGAGCCCTGAATAAGTTTAACTCCAAGGGAATCTGAAGGTGGGATTTTGCTTCAGGGACTTGTTCAGGCTTCATTGTCATGCTCTGTAAGTGCTAATTATTCTTTTTGAGAATAGGAGGGCATTTTGTAAAAACTCCAGAATGCATAAGTTAATATTTCAAGTCTGTGTAGGTTAGAAAACCCAAAGGAACAGTTTGAAACAATACTTCACTCTATGCCCACTATGCTTTAGTAAGTATTTCTATAAATCTTTTCATTACATAATTACAATAAATCATGGTTTCAACTATATCCTAAGCCTAACCCAAATTGCTTGCTTTGGGGTAGATTTTATAATATTCCAGATTCCACAATGCTTTGTAGAACAAGTTAAAATTCACAATATTTGCTTTAATGCACTGTCAACCTGTGGAACTCTTTGCTACAGCATGTTATGAAGTCCAAGACTAATACAGGATTCAAACAAGAAATAGATACAATCATGGAGGGAAGGTCCATCCATTGCTATTAGTTAGGACGGGTAGGGGTGGCGTCCCTGTCCTCTGTTTGCCAGAAGCTAGGAATGGGTAACGGGATGTTTCACTTGATGATTGCTTGTTCTGTTCATTACCTCTGGGGCACCTGTCATTGGCCACTGTTGGAAGATAGAATATGCGGCTAGATATACCTTTGATCTGATCCAGTATGGTTGTTCTTGTGTTCTAATATTAAATTTTCCTGACCTCATACTTTTAACCACTCTCTCCAAACTCTCTTGTAGTGGTTGTATTCTATTATGTACTCCTAATATTAGTCTGAAGCAGAATTTCATTAGGACACAACAGACGGACAGAGTTGTAAGTTTAATTTAAAGTTTAATTCAAGTTCTCCTGAGATCTTATGTTTTGGTTCTAAGATCTTATCCTTCCAAAGGGAAAAAAAGCAGATAAAAGTATAATTGATTTTCTTAATTAAAGTTTCTGCTACTGAGTACCCATTAACAAGAGAAATACAATAACAATTATAGTTGCTCAAAGGATTTCACAAATTGTAAAGGGACTATCTGAAATGTCTCCTTTTTTAATCTCCCTGACTGAAGCTGTACATTTATTTTCATTTCCGAGGTGTTCTAGCACTCCTAATCAATGACAGGTACATCTCTCTAGAAGTAATTTCTCTTACTTTCTCCTTTCCCTCTTCCCAAAGACAAAAGAAATGTTTCTTTGAACGTTGAGGGGCAGACTCTGCTCCCCATGCTCACTGAGACTAATTTCTTTTTCCCCGATCTGCTGCATTTTTTCTTTTTTGCTTTGCAAGCGAGGTTGAATCTGGCCTTAAGTGCATTACATTCACTCCCTATCTGGAGAACTATTCCTTGGGGATGCTTCCAGTCTTTTTCTCCTTTTCTAAATGTAAGGAGGGATTTTAGAAGGTAATTTTCATATGTAACACTTTTGACTACTATAGTTTTACTTCTGTTCTTAAAAACTTAAACTCAAGCAAGACTCTGCTCTCCTTGGCCCCCACTCCCAAATTATAGGCTCTGATCTTGCAGACAGTTGGACACCTGCTTAGATTTACGCATGTGAGTAGTCCTATTGAACTGGATTGGATGTCTACAGGATTGAATGAAAACTTGGCAGTAATACAATTTGAGACATTCAATCGGCATTTTTTCCATTGTGTTTCTCACTTGTCTTTTTGATTTCTGTATTTATCCATTCACTGTTTTATTTGAATCTGTATGGACAGGATTAAGTCAAGGCTCCTCTTGACAGCATAATTGCTCTCCCACTCATTTCTTTAATCACTAGTTCAGCGGTCTATTTCAATGTATAATTCTTCTTAAATGCTCAATAAAGTGCCTCCAGTTGAGCTTTGGATGAAGCGGTTTATATTATCAAGAGTAAAGCATAGGAGGTTACATCATTCCTATATTTGACTTACTAAATGGTTTTCTGATAATTTAAAGAAACCATTTTAACAGCTACCATTTTAACAAACCTGTGTCTAGCCCAAACACTCCTTTGTATCTTGCAGGGATGGATTTTAGCTTCTTATTCCCCAGGATTTAACTTGTTCCCTTTTCTTCTCAATTGTCATCCCTCTGATCTGACCTAAATCTTGCAGTTTGTGAACAATTATTTGTTTATGACTTGGCTAAGGAGAAAAGATGAGTATGGTCATATGCATTAGTTCAGTTAAGCATTTTGTACATTATAATTTAAGTCACTGATTCAAAATACTGCATCACAAACTGTAAAATCTCAAAATAAATGTCCTGACCAATTTCTCTTGAGGGGAAGAATAACAATTTAAATATAGGACAAAAGCTTTTAAGATGAAACACAAGTTACTTAACATTATCAGATACCTTTTAGGGTCATGGTAAAATATTTGTCATAAATGTACTTCAATTTGAAATGGAATTATGCTGGACTTTATTATGATACCTTGGTGAAAACGATTATAAAAAGTTTAATTGAGCTGGTTTTTTATTACATTTTTGTTAAAAATAATAATCTTTCCATATTGCTTGTTTTTTCCCCCTTTTCCAGTGGGTCTTATTTAGTAAAATGTTTAGGTAGCCTTAGGCTGTAAAATCTGTCATTTATTGAGAGAAACAGGGTGGGATAGAATCCTTTCCATCAGAATTGATGACATGTAATTACAGCCCCCAAACCCGAGGACTCCCTAGGGAAGAAGAGGATTCGGGGCATGTTCAAGTGAAATTGTTTAAGGCTATTTTGGATTGTGCAAGTATTTATGAGTTGTATTAATAATAAATGAACAAATGTTGTAGCTCTACAATTTGCAAACAACCTTATCTGACCATTGAGAAGATGCTTGCTTTTTGGCAGTAGCGAAAGTACATAAATATTAATACATTTCTTTAAAAAAGACAGCTCTATAACTGTTGACTGTACTTAAGGTTTAATGAAGAATATGAAGAAAAGCCGCCATTGCAATTTGGGTCATCTATCCATGTTTCATCATTTATTATTTGAAAAGTTCATTAGTAATATTCTTTCCAGTTACTTAGCCAAAATAGTGGTTACTTAATGAACTACGGTGCAAGTGAATTATAGACATGCATTGACATTTTATAACTAACACAATCTGTTAGTGTGCTTCCTAAATTCTGACTCACAGCTGCATGGTTATTGTATAATCTCTGGGTAAATTAAACAGCAAAGAACTGCCTGTAAAAAAATATACTAACCATACATACAACAAACCCTCGTATATGGAAATTACACATTTAAAAATTATTCATAATTATAATTACAAAACTATTTTGCATTTGTTAAACTTATATTTCTGGGTACTGCTTCCTTATTATAGAAGGCTCAGCAACCATTAGAAATGCTTCCATCAAAAAGGTAATTAAATTTAAATGATACCAACTGCATCATTACATTAGCCCTTAGACTCAGAGTTCTACATGTTCAGGAAGTGCCGGACAGAGTTTTAGATATCTTTATATAGTTTTGCTTATCCATGTATTTTTTTCTGATGGTGTTAGCAATTCAGGATTTTTCATTTGATTCTCCTGAGTGCTAAGCTGTCATCAGTTATCACTAAGTCTTCTGTCCTTGTACTGTACTTTCTTAGTTCTAAACTCAATCAATGTTGGCAGTGACTAGAGAAGAAAAATTGGAGCCATGACATTATTTTGTGTCTGTTGACTTAATGTGATTCTATCTTCAATACATTTAATATTTCTTTTCTGGCATACATATTTCTATTAACCATCAAATATTTTCATACGATGCAAATATTTAGCTTACAAGCCTGACCTAGTTAAGCATAAAATTAGTGAGGGTCAAATCCAGCACAAAATTCTCGGAGCATATATTTGCCAATAGATAGGACCACCTTAGAAGGACATGGGGAGTCCACAGAAAAAAGAGTGACAGGGAAGGTTAGAGCAGGCACAGCTAGTGAACAAAAGGATCTATGCGTTAAACCCCTGTGCAAAGTGTGGTCCACTGGTCATGTAGATGACAGTAGTCCTGAGGTTAGGCAACAGCCAGGGAAAAGATTTATTTTGCTCTGCAGCTTGGTGAGAAGAACAAGTTGCCTCAAGCATCTAATCATTTTAGATTGGTTTAGTCCCAGGCTGAAGATATGACTCAGATACAGGAATTTCCATTCATCTGGCTTTCCATCTGTCCCATATCCCTATGATTCTTTCCCATCTCTCAGCAAATGTCCACAATTCATCTTTTCTGAACAACAAAATTTCTTTGTGACGATCTTTTTCTTAGTCAGTAGCTCTTTTTCATGGTCTCTCTTACCATGGCACTAAAAAAAATTAATCAGAAATCCCTGTGACAACACCCATGCGAAGTAGCTGGATCAGGCAGGGGCAGATGTACAGTGATCCCCTTAGGCATTAGGACACTTGCCTAGATACTCTTCAGAGCCTCTCAGGTGTGGGCAAAAGGCCTTTCGCAGGCCAGATCTGAACTTCCAAGCAGGTTGATCTGGCCCGCCGCTCCCCCACCCTCAGGCCAATTAGGGCTTGGGGGCAGGGGGAAGTGCACAAAGTTTCCTCCTTCCTATCCCCACCCTGTGGGTAGGGAAGCAGGGAAGTATCCCGCCCCATCCCTTCTGGTGTGGCCTGGGGAAACTTCAAATGTTTCTGAAGTTGCCCCTGGCAAAAAAATTATTGCCCACCCCTGGCTTATGGTAATATACTGTCTGAAGCAGCCCTTTGCACCTTTGGTAGAGTGTGAAGAGCTGGAAGATCCTTAAAACATAAGATCCTTGGGTTCTATTCATCCCATAGCTGACCCAATCCCTGCACCTTGGTGTGCTTCTGTGTAGGAGAGTGTAGTTCCATAAATCCTGTGCTGGGGAACTAACCCAGTTCTAACATCAGGGAATTCTCTGCTGTTACCAAGAAAGAATTTGCTCCTGTTTCATGTATATAGTTGGATACAACTTGCTATCTTTTAACAGCTAAGGGAATATCCATACCAATGTGTAGAAGTATAAAATGGCTTAATGGAGAGATTAATTCATCTGGCTTTCCATCAAAAGGCTAGAATTTTTTAGCTTGGAAAAGAGACCAGTAATAAGGATATGATTGAGGCATATATAGTCATGACTGATGTAGAAAATGTATATAAAGAAGTTTTTTGTATTCCTCATAACACAAGAACTAGGAATAGGCAGCAGTTTAACACAAACCAAAGGAAGTATTTCTTCAAGCAACACACATAGTCAACCTGGGGAATTCCTTGTGAAGGATGTTGTGAAGGCCAAGAAGATTTAAAAAAAACCCCAGATAGATAAATCCGTGGTCAATCAGTGGCTATCAGCCAGCATGGGCAGGGATGGCATCTCTAACCTCTGTTTGCCAGAAGGTGGGAATGAGCAACAGGGAATGGCTCATTTGATGATTACCTGTTCTGATTATCCCCTCTGGGACACCTGGCATTCGCCACTATCAGAAGACAGGATACTGGGCTTGGTGGACCTTTGCCATTTATATTTTCTTTGATGTTTGATTCAGTAGTATACTGCATGTCCATTTTAGCTGTTTTTAGCCTAGTGCTGGAAGCTCTTTGCAGTTCTTTGTCACAGTAAAGAATTAGAATGAGATTCAATGCTGTTGGCCAATGTGTTGTGAAGAGGGAAGGATTCTATCTTCCCCCTATTCTGTTCATTAACATTTGTCTGAATATAGAAAACACATGAAATAGCATAAAGACTATATGTCAACTAAGGTCTGCTAAACACAAAACGCTTCATGGAATAAATCAGTAGAGGCCTTCACAGCATAGTATTAGGGAACATGATTGTACATTTCTCAAATTCATTACTGTTATTTATGTAGGGCTAAATTTTGATACCCTTATTAACAGTGAATAACATTTTTTTTCATTTAAATCAGTGGATCAGGTCCTCAATGAATGTGCATCTGAGTATGTCCACTGAAGATGGTGGAGGATCATCAATAAACACCATTTGAAAATCTGGCCCAATGGAGGCCACTTTTGGAGGAAAAAAAATAACTAAATAATGGTACCAGACTTCTATAATAATTAAAAATAGGATAGGAGGTTTATGGATTTTTAATAAGATATGAAAGAGGCCTTCATTTTGAACCTCTTATTCAAACATGTTCCACTCTATTCAAAAGAACTGCCTGAGGGTATGTCTACACTACCACCCTAGTTCAAACTAGGGTGGTTAATGTAGGCATTCGAAGTTGCAAATGAAGCCTGGGATTTAAATATCCCGGGCTTCATTTGCATCTTGCCGGGCGGGTGCCATTTTTAAATCCCCTTAGGTCGAACTCCGTGCCCACGGCTACACGCAGCACGGAGTAGGTAGTTCGAATTAGGATCTCTAATTCGAACTACCTACTCCGTGCCGCGTGTAGCCGCGGGCACGGAGTTCGAACTAGGGGCATTTAAAAATGGCGCCTGCCCGGCAAGATGCAAATGAAGCCCGGGATATTTAAATCCTGGGCTTCATTTGCAACTTCGAATGCCTACATTAACCACCCTAGTTCGAACTAGGGTGGTAGTGTAGACATACCCTGAGTGATTAAGGATTAGTTATGTCAATAAGGATTGGGCCCTCGAGAAACAAGACACAGATGCAACATGAGATTGTTTGTTTTGTATCCTGTTTTTATCCCTATGCAACCCTATTTTCATTTGTGTTATTAACCTGCTATCTAATTTTTGGTTGGCAAAATAGTATTTTTCTATCTGCTATTATTTAACTGGTTACTATTTTTATTAATAAACCAATTCCTCTTTTTATTAAGATTTCCCCTTTTTATTAGTAGATCTTACCTAAGCCTACTCCTATCACTGCATGCAGTCAGAGAATTTCCTTTCCTTTTAGAATAGTGCTCTTAAATATTAGGAGTTCTTGAGACTGCAGCAGCTTTGGATTGTCTCACCTCCTTTGAGGATGCAAAATGTATTCTCCCTTCCTGTCACACCAACTCCCTTTGTTGTCCCATGTCCTATTCTAAATGATAGTTTGCCTAATTAGCATAGGTCATCTACTAACACAGTTGAATATAGACCTAAAATAGGACAATAGCACACTTAAAAAAAATCAAGAAAAGGAAACTGCTCTAGAGAATCACATTTTGATTCCCTAACGAGCAGTGGCACCACAAGTGATATCAGATAAATCAGTAAGACTACTCATGGAATGAAGTGCCCTCAGTGTGGAAAAGGGGATAATAATCTAGACATGAAAAGTGAGCAGTGTCATCTAACTGTTTGTTAGAAACATGTTAAAATGTTATCCAGTTCTGTAGGTAAGTTACTCTGTCATTCAAGAGGAATTTCTGTGTGGCAAGTGGTTCTTTTCTATGTTCAGACTAATTATGCAGAAAATAATTTCTTGGCAAACAGCTATCATGACTTGGAAAGCCTCATGCTTGAATTAAGGAATCCATATACAATAGCCCCAGAAAAACAGACATCTCATGTCTGAAAAGCAAGTTACTGTTATCTCAAAGTCTTTGCTAATATTTATTTCTCATGAAAAGCAGCAACATGCATTTCTGTAAATATGTTCACATTTACTATAAAACAAGATTTTTTTTAGGTCCACGTCCACCATTATGCTATATTACACACACACACACACACACACACACACACACACACGTTGTAAAGATATTAAGATTTCAATTAAAAAGTTAGGACATACCTGAATTAAGGTTGCTTGTGCAACATTAGTTTAGCTCCCTTATACATATACATGATGATACAGTGTTTAGTTACAGTATCCTTTGTGTCATTCAGTGCGCAGGTTAGATCTGCTTTGGGAATACATCAGAGATGTGAAATGAAAGATACCTACTCATAAGATTGTCTTATTTGTTACAGATGTTGGAAAGCATGTAGTAAGCAAGGCAAAGTGTTGCTGGACGAGAAAGGATGGACTCATGATTAAAACAGGGGAAGGACTGTCATCTTGTCCAGCAAGTTGTCATCCTTCCCCCTCATACTTCAGCTCTCACTCTCTCCCCCTGAAAATGTTTTTAAAAATAACAAATAGTCTTGCAGCACCTTAAAGATGAAAAAAAAATGTAGATGGTATCATGAACTTTTGTGGGCACACCCCATTTGTACCCACTTATTTTGTGGGCACAAGTGGGGTGTGTCCATGAAAGCCCATGATATCCTCTACATTTTTAGTTAATCTCTAAGGTGCTTGCAAGACGATTCATTGTTTTTTAAATTACAGATTAACACGGTTACCTCTCTGAAACTTCTCTACTCCTGCTTCCATGCTCCAGTTTCCTTGCTCAGCCAGTCTGATCTCTGCCCCGTGCTCGCAATCTCATCTTCTTGTTTAACCATTTCCAGTCTTCTCCTCATCTCAACTCCCAGATAGTTTACCCTCTTCCTGCCAGCTTCTAGTCCCAGGCTAACCTCCCTACATCCTAGGCTACCTTCTCCCAATCTGGTTTGTGTTCCATCTGCATTCAGATCACACAGATGCCTCCTCCACGCTGCCTGACCCCAGTAGGAGGTCATAGGATGCCCAAGAAGGATGGGCTCCTGTCAGTTCAGGTGCCCTGAGCTGGCTCAGCCTGTCCAATGGCAGCTAACAATTTTGATTAGTGCTGGGCTGATGTATGCTCATTGTGAATGGAACCTTATTAGTGCTGGGCCAGAGCATGATTAGTGTGAATGGAACCTTCAAAGATTTTAAACTCTAAAAGTTTGGAAAAAACTGATTTTCCAAAGGCCTATCTCGGGACCAAACGTGGAGTGTGTTTTCATGGGGATGGCAAAACACCCACACTTCTGCCAAATATCAAGTCCCTGTTTGAAAGCATGAATGAACTAGAGCTATTCGAAGTAGAGTTGGAGATTTTTTGTTTGTTTTTTAAAAATGGACAAAAGCATTTTCCCATTAATCTTGCTCTTGGAAATGGGTAACACATTTTGGCTGACATTTTCACCAGCCATGGATAATTTCATCCAATGGTTTTTTTAAAAAACTTTGCTGAAGTTTAACCAACTGAAAACAGGGTTTTAGAACAACCTTAATAGTGGGCAGTGCTATCAGCCCCAGATTTAACAGCTGGTAGAATATGCTTTGAAAACACACACATTTCTACAGAGTGAAAGCTAATGGACAATTCAGATTGTAAAAAAGTTGCTAAGTCATGCCCCAGGGTCCTCAAGACTGCACATAAACTATATTAGTAGAACCATTTTGTACTCTCTTGTTCTGACCTAGTTACAATAATTATGGCTGAACTGCTTCCACATGCTGTATTTTTCACCATATTACCATTTGACAGCTGTTTCCGCACTGTCTATCATTTACCCAATCATGTTTGTATCTGGATATATCAGGTTATCATCTTGTATCTCAGTCCAAGAGATTGAGTACTCAGAAGACTCAAACCCAAAGCAAAACCAGTAGCATATGAAATATAGTTTGTACCTCCCTAAACTGGGATTCTCTGATCCAGCAACAGCCAGGAACCATCAGGACCATGGATATTCCTGGGCCCCATGGTCCAGGAACAGGGAGGTCTGGTGGCAGGGCCAGGAATGCAGCAGGAAGGACTGGCAACTCAGCCAGGAGCCCCATGTCAGAAGGGGTGGTCAGCAAGATGGGGAGTCCTAGCCCTGGGGAGTCCTGGCCAGGCCAGTGGCAGGGGGGTTGGTGCCGGAGGCTGGCAGCAGTGGGGGCAGCAGGGCAGCACAGGCCATGAGGCCAGGTGGACTATTAGGCCAGTGGCAGGGGACATCTCCTAATCCAGCCAATCCCCTTGTTCAGGAATGGTCTGGTCCCGAGGGTGCTGGACCAGGGAGGTCCAACCTGTAATGCATTCTGGGACATATTATGGTTCCCTCTTAACAAGTAAACATTCAAACATAGGTTCAAAATTTCTGTTTCCTTTCCTATTTATAAAAAAGGGGCCTGATCATCATTCCTGCCATGGCCTATTTCCAGTTCTCTGATGGCACAAAGGGTCCATAATATTGGCTGAATTCTTCTCCTGGGGATTCCCCAAGTGTAGGGCAAATGCCTACAGGGTATAGAGCTAGTATGCCAAATGGGATGCTATACATCCTAGTCCCCAGCACATAAGATGTGGCTGAGAAAAAAGATGCATGACTTGAACTCTGAAAAATCTTCAACTGTTACAAGTGCTCTGAGATCCAAGGCTGCCACTTACAAGATAGAGAAGCCCTGAAACTGCTCTAATTTGTAAGGTGGCCTAACTGGCACCAAGATCGGGAATGAGCTGAGCTGAATATGAGAATCCCACCCAGTGCTTATATTAAGAGAAAGAAACCCCCCCCTCCTCATATATATTAGTTGGAATATAATAAGTGCTTCTCAATGTGGTCCACTCTGAGAAAGCTGCTAACAGGCCACTCCTGTTTGTTTATTTACCAGCCTCACGGTTCCCATTGGCTGCGGTTCACCGTTTGCAGCCAGTGGAAGCCGCAGGAAGCAGCAGCTTGGTCCACACCACTTCCTGTGGCTCCCCTTGGCTGCAAATAGTGCACCACAGCCAATGGAAGCCGGAACACTTGGGGGCTGAGAAGCTGGTAAACAAACCAACGGGAGCGGCCAATTAGCAGTTCTCTCAGAGTGGATCCACAGATCACTTTGAGAATCATTGATATAGGTCAGAATCAGAGGGGTAGCCATGTTACTCTGGATCTGCATAAACAATGAGAAGTCCCGTGAAAGTGAGGAAACAGATTGACAGAGCCAGATGTGTACCCAGAAGCCTCCTGCTACAAGAAAGGCACAACAAAGAAAATAACAGACCACTGGCCATCACCTACAGCCCCCAGCTAAAACCTCTCCAACACATCATCAGTGATCTACAATCCATCCTGGACAATGATCTCTCACTCACAGACCTTGGGAGGCAGGCTAGTCCTCGCCTACAGACAGCCCACCAACCTGAAGCAAATTATCACCAGCAACAATACACCACACCACAGTAACTCTAACTCAGGAACCAATCCCTGCAACAAACCTCGGTGCCAACTCTGCCCACGTATCTACACCAGTGACACCATCCCAGGACCTAACCACATCAGCCACACCATCACGGGCTCATTCACCTGCACATCTACCAATGTAATATATGCCATCATGTGCCAGCAATGCCCCTCTGCCATATACATTGGCCAAACTGGACAGTCCCTACGTAAAAGAATAAACAGACACAAATCAGATATCAGGAATGGTAACATACAAAAACCTGTAGGAGAACACTTCAGTCTCCCTGGACACACAGTAGCAGATTTAAAAGTAGCCATCCTATGACAAAAAAACTTCAAAAACAGACTTCAAAGAGACACTGAAGAGCTACAATTCATTTGCAAATTTGACACTATCAATTTGTTTAATCCTAAAGACTGTGAATGGCTAGCCAACTACAAAGGCAGTTTCTCCTCTGTTGGTGTTCACACCTTCATATCAGCTGCTAGAAGTGGGCGACATCCTCCCTGACTGAACTGACCTCATTATCTCTGGCCTTCCTCTTGATTGGTACTTTCTTTTCATGTGCCTGTATATTTATACCTGCCTCTGGAATTTCCCCTACATGCATCTGATGAAGTGGGTCTTTGCCCACAAAACCTTATGCTCCAATAAATCTGTTAGTCTATAAGGTGCCTCAGGACTTCTCATTGTTTATACACTGATATAGATGTAATAGGATACGAAATATATATTTTTCATTTTCTCTATCAGGGAATATGTATTACTAACTCTGCTCCCTGTCAAAGAGAAACTGAATCCTACAACAGCTTAAAGAAAATTTAACTATTTTCTTCTAGAGATATGACTATAAAGTCGAAAGTCCCACAGAAAGGCCAGATTACATGTTTAAATTACTACCATTGTAGCACAGTGAAATTTCACTTAAATGAATTCTACCAGATTCCCATTCAATTCTTCAGTTGCAAGCAACCCAAAATGGCCTGATTAGATAGCAAATTCAGTCAATATAGCTTGGAGGAAATAACTTTTTTCTCCTCTCTCTCTCACTCTCCTGAACCTTCAGTTGCTGTTGCACTCACATGAACACTAAACACAGAGAACAGTTCTCTGACAAAAGTCCTTTGTGAATATAAATAACCCCTAAAAGAATGCAAGCCTCCTGCCTCTATTCTGAACAGTAACCCAACATGCTAAAGCCTACCATGTTACAGAGTGTCCCAGCAACATATACAGAAAGCACACTGGAAAATACCTGAGATTTTAAAAAAATCATTAACTACCAGTAGAATAGCTACAATGTATGGCCACTCCACTCTTCACCCACCTCCTGTCTATAGTACCAACAACATTCTGCAGAACAATTTTGGTGGGACATCTCTCGGGTATCCGGGTCAGAGGCCAGTGGTGATAGGGCTGCAGCTCGACTCCCTTCCAAGGGACTAGATAGATGCACAATGCTTCACAATAGTGGAAAGGACAAATTTAACAAATGTACTTTAAACAAAATAAAAAAGAGTTATCTGAGGCACAAATCTTCTCATATGGAACCTAACTATGCTGGGCAGCTCTATGGGAGAGATTACTGGAAAAGAATCCCTACACCCACCTACCAGTAGAGCAGGTACAGGCTAGGAAGGATGCACTAGCCTAATATACCCCACCACTGTAGAGGAGAGGGTTAGATAACAGACTTTGCTGGACCCTGGGCCAGGGGGAGCTCCAGACCCCCCGAAAGTGACAGGGTCTTCGGAAGGTGTGTTGCCTGGTGTGCACTGCCCAGAGGTCCATTGGAAATTTGAAGGTCCCAGGGGTCCAACTGTTGAAGAGGACATGGTGATCAGGAGACATGGGCCCTTTTAAGTCTCTGGGCCTGGGACAGCTGCCCTCCTTTGACTGCAGGCCTATGGATTAGGGAACAGTGTATGACGATGTGCTACTCTTATCCTTCACATTTTTCTGACCTCACCCCTCCCTTCATGCTCTCAGTACATAGCCCCTGCTCAGTCCCCACAAATCCTGTTCTTCTAATTGCACAGTGGAATCACGTCAGTTCCCCTATCCAGAGATCTTCTACAACATTAAATTGACAATACAATACTTCTCTAATGATGCAGGAAAACAAAGCAAAATCTGTCCATTTCTTAAAAATGAATGTAAGGTTTAATTAATTCATGTCTTCAAGATGGAAATACTGGCAAAAGTCAAAACTAATCACATTTCACACAGCCTATTCCATAAATAGTCATATTAATAAAACATCACAAAGGAAAATATATTGAAAATGTTTCATACCCTTTATTTGGCTGTTTATTTCTGATTTCCGGTACTTCTTCATATTTATGGTGGAAATGGATCTGTTTCATTAAAATGTTTCTCTCTTATCTTTGTTACCACCATAAGATATTACATTTTTATGTCTAATCAACTTTGTGCATTAGACTTCAACATTATTATGTGCTATTATGGCATGGCACATTATCCCTCACTCTTATTTCTGTACTGTGTGCTCTTCTTCCTTTAAAGTTCTGAGTTAGCATATGGCAAAGGAAAAGAATGGTTAGTCCACATATAAAACAAGAATATACAAAAATCCCTATCAAAACAAAACATTAAACCATGTGAACAGACAATCATTACATTCCCCTGCCTCAATTTTACTACTAAAAAAAGAGAAGAGAACATGTCACATAATTAATCTATTATTGAGACAAATATTGCATCACTACAGTAAGAAATTGCAGCTTAGTAACTGAATCACTATGGCAAGACTAGTCCTGTTATCCTCTTTGAATTCTGTAACTGCTGTGATTTAAATATTAATTCAATTAATTAATCCATTTTAATTAAATATACGATCATTATTTATGAGGGACTTAAAAGTACATCTATTGAAAGCCTGTGAAAACATCTGCTTTTGGCATGGTTAACGTTGCTATAGCTCTACTAAAGTATGTACCACCATCAAACATGATGACATAAAACAGCAGAAGAGGCAAAATCATCTCTTTGGGTTTATAGTTAGAAGCTCACTTTAGGAATGTAGAACTACAGAGTTTACTAGCTGCAGTTTGGAGCGGTAGTAATTTAAATAACATTTCAAGTACCCACTAAATTTTATTTACTTCAAAGCAATAACCATTTAGGGGTAGTAGTATAAATCACCATAGCTCCATTGAAGAAAATAAAACTACATCAGTTTACACCAGCTGGGGATCTGGCCTCTTTAGAGTTTTTAGTATTGTAAAATGTGCAGTTTTTAAAAAAGGGCTGCAGAAAAAAATACGACTCCTATAAATTTGGGTACTTCACTGAAGTTAATGCATCCACACTGGTATAAAGCTGATGTGACTGATTGGAGAAGCAGGGCCATTATATTGTTTACCCAGAGTGCTCTAAAAAGAACAACAACAAAAACCATAAGAGCAAGTGCTGGCTTCATCCTCTCAGATTAACACAGTATATTGCTGGGCTGAAAAAAAAAAAAAAAAAAAGGAAAGCAAAAAAGTAGTTGGAATGCTGACAGTGACTCTTTCTGGCATAAAGAGTCTAGGGGCAGAGCAAAATCCCCCCGGCCCCAATATATACTTCCCATTGAAATCATGGAGTAGTGGGTTCTTAAATACCTTTGAGGATCTGGACACCAATGTCGAATAGATATTTGAGTTTGGAACAGGGATATCTGTCAAACTTATTTGGACAAGTGTGAGGCAATTTTAAAGTTTGTGAGGGGAACAACGGAAAGTATACTGGAGATTTAGCCTGCCTGATCTTTATTAGATTGCTCTTAGCCCATAGAATCTTGTTACATGCTCAACAGTTTCTGGATCTTCAGTTGGGAGAAATGACTAGTATAATACTTTTCATCTGTATTTAGTTTGTAAGGTTGAAGACTGATAAATACAAGTAGGCCTTCCCATTGTTAGTCAAGTTTCTTGAGCTAAGCTCAGGCTTTTAGTTTGTAGTGTCAGCAATAATACTGTTATACTCATCCCTCTCAGCTATTCCTCTTTGCTTTTTTGCCTATGAGCATTCATTTGCTCTTCCTGTGGCAGTAACTCAGGAAACAGCGGGATAAAGGAAACAGTAAAACTTCACCACAGTATTCGGGAGGTCTAAATGAGAGGGGAAGAAATGGATATCTTATTTTAGATGCCATATTTACATTTGCGTTTTCATTGAATCATGGGACTTGAAGGGACCTTGAGAGGTCATCTTATTGAATCTCCTGCACTCAAAGCAGGACTAAGTATTATAGACTATTCATGAAAGATGTTTGCTCTTAAAAATCTCCAATGATGGAGATTTTATGACATCCCTAGGCAATTTATTCCATTACTTTACCACCCTGACAGGTAGCTTTGTCTATTGTCCAACCTAAACTGCCCATGCTGTAATTTAAGACCACTGCTTTCTTGCTCTGTTCTCAGAATAACGACCATTTTCTCTCTCTCCATTTAACAATCTTTTATGTACTTGAAAAAAAAACTGTTATGATATCCCTCCTTTGTCTTCTCTTCTGAAGACTAAAACTGGGTTCAATGGGGGGCAGGTGACCAAAGCCCACACCACAGGTAAGTGAAAAACATGGAAACCTGGGAGATGACCCCAATTTCTGACCTATCATGGTCTATAATAGTAGGGATAAAGAAGAGACACAAGATAGAACTGGGGGGTAAAAATCAAACCAGTATCTTAATTGTCTATATACAAATGCAAGAAGTATGGGGAATAAACAGGAAACTTGAAATGCTAGTAAATAAACACAATGTGACATAGCTGGTCTCTAAGGGCATGTCTAAACTACATTCCTCTGTCGAAAGAGGAATGTAAATGAGGCAAATCGAAAGTGAAAATGAAGCACCGATTTAAATATCCCATGCCTCGTTTGCATATTCATGTCTGAGCGCTTTTTTGAAAAAGGGTTTTTCTAAAGTGAATGTGCAGTCTAGACGAGATTCTTTCGAAAAAAATGTTTTTTGAAAGAACCCATACTCCTCATTTTTTCAGGAGTACAGGTTCTTTCAAAAAAGTTTTTTTTCCCCCGAAAGAACCCTGTCTAGACTGTGCTTTCACTTTCGAAAAACCCTTTTTCGAAAAAGTGCTCGGACACGAATATGCAAATGAAGTGTGGAATATTTAAATCCATGCTTCATTTGCACTTTCGATTTGCCTCATTTACATTCCTCTTTTAAAAGAGGAATGTAGCTAGACATAGCCACAGAGACTTGGTGGAATAATGCACATGATTGGAATATTAGTGTAGAATGGTAAACATCGCTCAGGAAGGATAGACAAGGAAAAAAGGGAGGAGGTGTTGCCTTATAAATTAAAGGTATATACTTGTACTGAGTTGAGGTGGACATAGTAGACAGACTTGTTGAGCATCTCGGGGTAAGATTAAAAGGGGGTAAAAAAACCCAAGGCTTATGTCATAGTAGGAGTTTATTACAGACCACCTAACCAGGAAGAAGAGGTGGATGAGACATTTTTTAAAACAGCTAAAAAAACATCCAAAGCATGTAACTTGGTGGTGATGGGGGACTTCAACTATCCAGACATCAATGATGGGGGACTTCAACTATCCAGACGTTGGTTGGGAAAATAACACATCAGGGCACAGATTATACATCAAATTCTTGAAATGTATTGGAGATAATTTTTTCATTACTATTTAAGAAGCTGGAGAAAGCTACTAAGTGGGGGGAAATCTGTTAGATTTAATTTTAACAAATGGGGGGACACTTGAGAATTTGAAAGTAGAAGTCAGGTTGGGTCAAAGTGATCATGAAATGATGAGCTCATGATTCTAAGGAATGGTAAAAGGGAGACCAACAAAATAAAGGCAATAGATTTCAAGAAGGTAGACTTTAATAAACTCAGAGAGCTGGTAGGTAAGGTCCAATGGGAAGCAAAACAAAGAGGAAAAACAATTGAGGACTGTTGGCAATTTTT
Organism: Pelochelys cantorii; assembly: GCA_032595735.1. Taxonomy (NCBI): domain Eukaryota; kingdom Metazoa; phylum Chordata; order Testudines; family Trionychidae; genus Pelochelys; species Pelochelys cantorii. Next base: position 36,714,439 of record CM064331.1, read on the forward strand.
GAAAGGGACATGTTTTAAGGGCACAAGAACACATTATTCCACTGTGTAGAAAGGATAGGTAGTATGGCAAGAGACTATCCTGGCTTAAGCAGGAGAACTTAAATGAACTAAAAATGAAAAAGGATTCCTATAAAAGTGGAAACTAGGTCAAAGTACAAAGGATTAATGTAAACAAATAACATAAGTATGGAGGGGCAAAATTAGGAAGGCAAAGGCACAAAGTGAGCTCAGTTTAGCTAGAAACATAAAGGCTATGTCTACACTGGTAGTTTCTTGCAGAAGAACAGCCGTTCTTCCGCAAAAACTTGCCAGCTGTCTACACTGCACGAGCGTTCTTCCAGAAGTAAATTTACAGTATAGCGTTGTAAAACAGGGCTTCTTCTGGAAGAGTTATTCCTCTCCCCATGAGGAATAAGCCCTCTTGAGCAAGAGCTTTTCCACAAGAGGCCAGTGTAGACAGGCAACATGAATTTCTTGCGCAAGAAGCCCCTATGGTTAAAATGGCCATCAGAGCTTTCTTGCTCAAGAGAGCGTCTACACTGCCATGGATGCTCTTGCGCAAAAGCACATCTCTTGTGCAAAAGCACATGGCAGTGTAGATGCTCTCTTGTGGAAGAGTTTTTGCACAAGAACTCTTCTACAAAAGAGTTCTTGCTCAAGAAGCTGCCACTGTAGTCGTAGCCAAAGGGTAACAAGAAAATATTCTACAAATATATTAGAAACAAAAGAAAGACCCAGGACATTGCTCAGTGAAAAAAGACAAAAAACCAACAGAAAATGCAGAAATGACAGAGGTGCTTAATGACTTCTTTGTGTTCGTTAGTGGTAATTGGAAACCTACAATAGTAAATGCTGGAGAAAAGTAAGTAGGTTCAGAAATTAAAATAGGAAAACAACAAGTTAAAAATTACTTAGAAAAGTTAAATGTCTTTAAGTCACCAGGACCTGATGAAATGCATCCTAGAATATGCAAAGAGCTGATTGAAATGGATCGTAGAATATGCAAGAAGCCATTACCCCTTATAATTAAGAAGTCTTTCATGATGGGAGAGATTCTAGAAAACTGGAAAAGGGCAAATATTGTGGCCACCTATAAAAAAAGAGAAATACAGACAACACAGGAAACTACAGACCAGTCAGCTTGACTTCTGTACCAGGGAAGATAATGAAGCAATAAGGTGATTAGTAACTGTCAGCATGGATTTGTTAGGAACAAATCATATCAAGCCAATCTAATAGCTTTCTTGGATAGGATAACAAGTCTTGTGAATAAGAGGGAAGTGGTAGATGTGGTATAACTAGACTTTAGTAAAGCATCTGATACAGTCTTCTATGACCTTCTTGTCAATAAACTAAGGAAATACAATGTAGATGGCTACTATAAGGTGGGTGCATAACTGGTTGAATAACTACTCTGAGAGAGTGGTTATCAGTCAAGCTGCAAAGGCATGACAAAGGGGTTCTGCAGCGATCGGTTTTGGGACCGGTTCTTTTAATATCTTTATTAATGGCATACTTACTTTATGTTTATATTCATCCTTTATAATTTTACTTTGTTTCCACTTTTTGTAGGACTCTATTTTGACTTCCCAATCATTAAAAATCTGCTAGTTAAGCCATGGTGGTCTCTTGCCATACTTCCTTTCATTCTATTGTAGTAATTTGTATCCTTTCCCTGCATTTCTTTTTATGTATTTTGTGCCATTTCCTTATGTGCCTGAGAGTGCTAGCCCACAATTAATGGGGAGTGGGGTATGACAGGGGCCATAGCCCATCACTTTTAAAGATGGGAAGGTGATTCCTGCAAACTTTTTTCCTGCTTATAGCTCAAGCGATACAGGGGAAGGAGGGCAGGAAGGAGAGGAGCGAATGACAGGCAGGGAAGAGATGGCAGGGAGCAGTGGGTTGGGCCTCCGGGGAAGTGTTTGAGCAGCAGGTGGGTCTGGGCTGGGGAGCAGACCAGAGGTGGAGCCCTGGAGGAAGAGGAAGAGCATGAGTGTCATCCTAAGTGGAAGAAGAGGAGCAGAGGTGGGGCCCCAGAAAAAGAAGCAGAGTGAAGGCAGGGCCCAAGGAAAAGAGGTGGGGTAGGGTCAGTATCTTGAAAGGAAGGGAGGGGGTCAGGACAAAGCCACCGTTTAGGTGCAGGTGCACTCCCCTCTCTCTTTTCAGGGGTCACAAGCACTTCTGTTACTACATTTTTTTCAGCTTCTTGCTTTATGATAGTGCACAGTTTGTGCTCTTTTAGGAGATTGGCTTTCCTTGCACTTTATTTTTTGTGTGCAATAGAATGTGTAGACCTCATTAAAACCACAACATGCAGGATAATAGAGACAAAAACCAGACAGTCCCTGTCTCATAGAACATACACTTACCAGGTTTAATAGTACCTTACAAAAGGATAAGAGTGAGAAGAGGAAAGATGAAGGAGAGTAGTAGGATATTATACTTTCCCCCCAATATCCAGACTCTGTTGTTTTACTTTCTTTCCCAATAACTTTCTCCCTTAGTTTCCACATGTATACCACTGTTTAAAAAATAGAACATCAATATCATACACTTTATGAAGTCACTTAGGGTACGTCTACACAATAGTGTTATTTTGGAATAACTGACGTTATTCCAAAATAACATAGTCCATGTCTACACTACAAGCAATTATTTCAACATAACGTCAAAATAATGTCGAGCTGGAGGACTTCTTATTCATTTTACGAGGACTAAGGGAATTCAGAGGAAGAGTGTTCTCTTGGACTTCCTGTTGTGTAGACAACTTATTTCGGCTTTTGGTGCTATTTCAATTTGACCTACGTCAATTGCGTAGCTTATTTTGGCGTTAGCCCTGCTTTGTATATGTGCCCTTAGAGAGAAATTGATTCATACCTCTTGGGTTTGCTTAATCCCTTCCTACCAGATGTATTAAAATTAAATTTGCTGCACATGCCACTTCTTCTGTGGTTTAGTGCACTTAGGAAAAAAAAGTCAGATTAAAACTCGAGAGTCTGAAAAATATAATCAACTCAATCTCTTGACCTTTTCACTGCAGAGAATATGTAGTTCAGTTAATTTAAACTTAATTATATAGATTTAGATTTTTATTTAAAAAAACAAAAACAAAAAGAAACAAACACTGCAGTTAATTTTAGGATAATATTTTCCCAAACCTGCACTATGCATAGCTGCCTTCCCTTCCCTTCCCTCCCCCTTTGTGAAACTAGCAAAGAAACAATAATCACTGTTTTTCCTCTTGTACTGCAACATTTTTGCATGCTCATAAATAGCAACCAATATACTATCAAAGCTTCAAGAGCAAATCAGTGTGCCAAGTGGAGCTAGTATTGATGACAGCATTAAACATTTCCAGGCTTTGCAAAATCTGAAGAAAAAGAACCCTCTAACCACTCAGTAAAAGCATGCATATATCTTCAGGCTCCACAGAAGAAAAACAATTTACTTATACACAAATTGAAACAGGAAGTAATTGCTTGAGAGCACGACATACTTTTTATTTGTTGAAATGGATAGAGAAGTAAAAGTTATCCATCAATAAAACATTCAATGTCAAAATAGGCAAAACAAGACTTCAGGACAGTCTTGACTTTTTAATGGAATATTTTGTCATATTTTATGGCTTTCCAACATGACATAGAATGTCAATGATAATGTGGCCGATGTTGCTCCAATAACATGCTTTTTTTGATGTCCGAGAAACAGAGAACACCATATAAGATTTTTGAAAAGGATCATCCTATCCTGGTTAAAAGCTATTGCTGTGAAGTGGGAGGGTGTTTTTTTTGTATATGATGTGATAAACACATAGGAGCATCAAGCATGGGGGGAAAAATAATTCCATTTTGGCTCTCTTATCTAGTTTAAGGTTAATAACTCTTTTGCAGTCATGCCAATCTGACAGAAGTACAGCATTACTGGATATAATTATTACCTCCCAGAAAGACATAATGTAATGTGGAGCAGAAAAGTGGGTTATGCAGCATTATCTATTTGTCTCCTTCCCCTCTAGATGCCTCTCTTAATTCTTCTGGAAGCTCCTACAGTGATCCAGAGCTGAAAAGTATAAACTTTGCTGTTGTAATCAAAACTTGGTAGTTCAATACAGTCAGCTTCTTGTGTGGGAGAATAATTAAATAATAAAAGAGCAACATGGAACGGTAGCCCTGAACACATTTGTTTCATATGAAGAAACTATAGTGTCTGGACTATAACTGCTGTCAAGTATTTCAACTTAACTTTTTTCCAGGATTTACACAGAACTCCTTTTCAGTGAGTAGTTGGAAATACTTTTACTAGATAGAGTGAGACTGAATTCCAAGAACATTTTTAAAATTAGAATTTAGAATTGTATTTTAATATCGAAGTTGCTGATGAGGATACGTCTGCAGCTGTTTCAGGTGCAGATTTATGGTGATGACAGTGGTTATTTATTGTGTTATTGCAAAATAACACTCTAGTATTACCATGATTTACCAGGTAGTTTATGAAAATACTGGATGATATTTTACAGCAGCCCAGTAAATAATGCTACTCTCCACTGTAGCTTCTGACACTGACAATGATTTGTGATATCAGTTGAAGATGAGAGGCTACAGAATGAGTCCTCTGATCATGAATCTTTCCATAGCACTCCAACACCACTTAAAAATCTTGGCATCCCTGACTGGGAGATGTCTGAGTAAGCAGCTAATAGCAATGCTGGCATTACTTCGTTACAAAACTATTTATGGTTGGCTTCATGGGAGGGGGAAGGGATTTTGAGTACAAATAAAGTATCATTATTAGTGATTATGGGTAATCTCAAGTTTTAGTTACCCAACTTGAGACCATTTTTGAAAGGTCGGTGCTCAGCACTGATAAAAATGAAGCTTCTTTAAAGGTATCATTCTTGATCTGACTAGAATATATAATTTTGGGCAGGGAAAATCATTCAGAATACAGCCGTGTTAGAAGTAGAAGGAAAGGTAATGGAAAATTTGGGGGAAGCAGTATTTGGAGATTTCCTGCCAGTAATAATGTAGCAACAAATGATAAAGTATAAATAGGGTGTATGAGCCCACTGCTTCCTTATTTTAAGCACTTAATTAGCTAATTTGTAATCAGCAAGTCTAAGCATCCCCTGGTCCCTTGAAAGGCAGCGGCATCAGACAGGAGCGGATGTCCCAAAGAAAAGATACTGAGTTTAATATTTTTAATTTAGAAAGACAAGATTTTGATTACACAGATAAGTGAATCTAGCAGGGTCTAATATATTTCTGTACATATTTCTAATGTACATGCCCAAAGTTAAACTCCTAAATCCATGTTTAGGTTTCTAAATAGGTGTTCTTGATTTCAAGGTGAGCTTTAGGTGCTCAGTACCTATCAAACCTGACAACATAATTCTATGTAAATACTATTTTGGGTGACTACCTTTCAGCATCTGTCTCCTTGTTTTAAAGGCATTGATTGTCTGCAGCTCACATTGACTTCAGTGGGATGTGCTGGTGCTCGGTACTTATGAAAATCAGAGTAATAGGCTTGAAAGTTTCGGCATAACCAATTCCTTCCTAATTCTCTTGTGAGCCTAACAAATGCTATGGGATTTTTAGTAGCAGTATCCTGTTGATCCACTGCAACATGAAAGGAAAATGAGGAACTTACAAGAAAGGAACTCCTGCCACCACCACCCTTCTCCACCTCCCCTCAGCCCCTTCTGAATGGGAGCTGAGCAACAGCACTAGAGCTTTTCTCTAAAGAAAAGTGTTCTTACAGTTTCACTTAAAGCAGAAGTGAGGCACAGCTTAAAAGAATGGAATAGAAATAAACCTGGAGAGAAAGGAAACAGCTGCTAATTCAAAAGTCTGATCAGTCTGACACAGCAGTACTCACTGCTATGTTGCCTTATCACTCTGACATCCTCTTCAGATCAGATTTGTCAGAGATCCTGCATTTCTTTCTTTCCACACTGAGCACTGTGTGTATCTAAAGAATGAGTTTAGGAACCCATGGAAATGCCTAATTCGCCCCAGTGGCAATGATCTCACCCAGATAAAAAAATGACATTCACAATAGGATTGCCTATAACTTTAAAGAAAGACATGCTAGAGTTTTGTTTGCTTATTTGTTTTTGCCTTTGAGATTCAGTTCTTGCTTCTTATTCTGGGCTTTCTTGTTCTGTGCTGACAGCATGTGTATGGATATATAAATTAACAGTGAAATGGATTATCTTGTGGATAAAGGAGAAGCAGTGGACGTGGAATACCTAGACTTCAGTAAAGCATGGCCTCCCGTGTCATTCTTATCAATAAACTAGGGAAATACAACTTAGATGGGGCTACCATAAGGTGGATGCACAACTGGCTGGATACCTGTTTTCAGAGAGCAGTTATTAGTGGTTCACAAACATGCTGGAAGGGTGTAACAAGTGAGGTTCTGCAGGGGTCTATTTTGGGACCACTTCTGTTCCATAACGTCATCACCTATTTAGATATTGGCATAGAGAGTATGCTTATTAAGACGGCTTATTAGATGATTCTAGGCTGGGAGGTGTTGCAAGTGCTTTGGAGAATAGGGTCATAATTCAAAATGATCTGGACAAACTGGAGAAATGGTGTGAGGTAAACAGGATGAAGTTTAATAAGGACAAATGCAAAGTGCTCCACTTAGAAAGGAACAATCAGTTTCACACATACAGAATGGGAAGTGACAATCTAGGAAGGAGTACTGCAGAAAGGGATCTGGGCTCATAGCAGACCACAAGTGAAATAGGAGTCAGTGTGACACTGTTGCAAAAAAGTAAACATGACTGTGGGATGCATTAACATGAGTATTGTGAGCAAGACATGAGAAGCCATTCTTTCACTCTACTCTGTGCTGATTAGCCACTTTTTTCACACCAGTCATGATTTTATAGACCTCTATCATATCTCCCTGCCTCTCCCCCCTTTAGTCTACTCTTCACAGTCTACTTTGGTCTTAAGTATCTTGAGCAGTTTGGTATCATCTGCAAATTTTGTCACCTCACTGTTTGCCCCTTTCTCTAGATCATTTATAAATAAGTTGAATAGGTTTGGTCCCAGGACAGACCCTTGGGGGACCCCAATAGTTACCTCTCTCCATTCGGAAAATTTACCATTTACTCCTACCCTTTCTTTCCTTTCTTTTAACCAGTTAGCAATCCATGAAAGGACCTTCCCTCTTATCACAGGATAACTTACTTTGCTTAAGAGCCTTTGGCGAGGGACCTTGTAAAAGGCTTTCTGGAAATCTAAGTATACTATATCCACTGGATCCCCTTTGTCCACATGTTTGTTAACCCCTTCAAAGAACTCTAGCAGATTACAAAGGCATGATTTCCCTTTACACAAACCATGTTGCCTTTCCCCCAACAAATTATTTTCATCTATGTGTCTGACAATTTTATTCTTTACTATGATTTCAACTAATTTGCCCGGTACTGATGTTAGACTTACCGGTCTGTAATTGCCAGGATCACCTCTAGAACCCTTTTAAAATATTGGCATCAAATTAGTTATCTTCCCGTCATTAGGTCCGGAAGTTGATTTAAAGGGTAGGTTACAAACAACAGTTAATAGTTCAGCAATTTCCCATTTGAATTCTTTTAGACGCCTGGGTGAATGCCATCTGGTCCCAGTGACTTGTTACTGTTAAGTTTATCAATTTGTTCTACAACCTCTTCTAATGACACTTCAATTTGGGACAGTTCCTCAGATTTGTCACCTAAAAAGAATGTCTCAGGTTTGGGAATCTCCCCAATATCCTCAGCTGTGAAGACAGAAGCAAATAATTAATTTAGCTTCTCTGCAATGACTTTATCATCTTTGAGTGCTCCTTTAGCATCTTGATCATCCAAGGGCTCCACTGGTTGTTTAGCTGGCTTCTGATGTACTTAAAAAACATTTTGCTATTACTTTGGGCTAGCTGATCTTTAAATTCCTTTTTGACTTTTTTTTATTATATTTTTTACACTTAATTTGGAAAAGTTTATGCTCCTTTCTATTTTCTTCACTAGGATTTGACTTCCACTTCTTAAAAGATGTCTTTTTATCTCTCTCTGCTTTTTTTACTTGGTTGTTAAGCCACGGTGGCAATCTTTTGGTTCTCTTACTGCGTTTTTTAATTTGGGGTATACATTTAAGTTGGGCCTCAGTTATGGTGTCTTTGAAAAGTTTCGATGCAGCTTGCAGAGATTTTATTTTTGTCACTATACCTTTTAATTTCTGTTTAACTATCTTCTTGATTTTTGTGTAGTTCCCCTTTCTGAAATTAAATGCTATAGTGTTGGGCTACTGAGGTTTTTTTCCCACCACTGGGATGTTAAATTTTATTAATTATGGTCACTATTTCAAAGTGGTCCAGTTGTATTTACCTCTTGAACCAGATGCTGTGCTCCTTTTAGCACTAAATCAAGAATAGCCTCTCCCCTTGTGGGTTCCAGAACCAGCTGCTCCAAGAAACAGTCATTTAAGGTATCAACAAATTTTAATCTCTTCATCCCATCCTGAGGTGACGTGTACCCAGTCAATATAGGGATAGTTGAAATCCCCCACTATTACTGAATTTTTTATTTTGATAGCCTCTCTAATCTCATATAGCATTTTATAGTCACTATCACCATCCTCATCCAGTGGTTGATAATGTATCCCTACTGCAATATTCTTCTTATTGGAGCATGGAATTATTACCCATAGTGAGTCTATGGAACATTTAGGGGTCATTTAAGATTTTTAGTTCATTTGATTCTACATTTTCTTTCACATATAGTGCCACTTCTCCACCAGCATGACCTGTTCTCTCCTTCTGATATATTTTGTACCCTGGTATGACTGTGTCCCATTGATTGTCCTCATTCCACCAAGTTTCTGTGATGCCTATTATACCAATATTCTCCTTTAAAACTAGACACTCTAGTTCACCCATTTTATTATTTAGACTTCTAGCATTTGTGTATAAGCACTTTAAAAGTTTGTCACTATTTAGCTGTCTGCCATTTCCTGATGTGTTAGATTCTTTTTCATTTGATTGTGTCTCATTTGATCTGACCTATACTTCCATCCTCTCCTCCTGACTAGAACATAGAGCATCTCTATCAATAGACCCTCATCTAATAGATGTCTCTATCTGATCCATGTGCTCCTCCGCACCCGTCAGCTTTCCCCAAGCCCTTAGTTTAAAAACTGCTCTATGACCTTTTTAATGTTAAGTGCCAGCAGTCTGGTTCCATTTTGGTTTAGGTGAAGCCCATCATTCCTATATAGGCTCCTCCTATACCAAAAGTTTCCCTAGGTCCTAGTAAATCTAAACCTCTCCTCTCTACACCATCATCTCATCCACGCATTGAGACTCTGAAGCTCTGCCTGCCTACCTGGCCCTGAGCGTGGAACTGGAAGCATTTCAGAGAATGCTATCATAGAGGTTCTGGATTTCAATCTCTTTCCTAGCAGCCTAAATTTGGCCTCCAGAACCTCTCTCCTACCCTTCCCTATGTCATTGTTACCTACATGTACCATGATAACTGGCTCCTTCCCAGCACTACACATAAGTCTATCTAGATGTCTCAAGAGATCCACAACGTTAATAGGCAGGCAAGTCACCATACGGTTCTCCCAATCATCACAAACTCACCTATCTATGTTTCTAATTATCAAATCCCCATTACTAACACCTGCCTTTTTCTAACGACTGGAGTTCCCTCCCCCAGAATGGAATTGCAGTGTAGACATAATTTACGTGTTTTTTTTTTTAAACACCATTTTCTCCAAAAAAAACTCTGTAGTGTAGACATACCCTGTGAGGGGACATGATAGCAGTTTTCAAGTGTCTAAAAGGGTGTTACAAGGAGAAGGGAGACAATTTTTTCTCCTTGGCCTCTCAGGATAGAGCTTAAATTGCAGCAAGGGAAGTTTAGGTTGGACATTACGAAAAACTTCCTAACTATCAGGGTGATTAAACAGTGGAATAAATTGCCTAGGTAGGTTGTGGAATCTCCATTACTGGAGATAGTCATGAGCAGATTAGATAGGCATCTGTCAGGGATGATCTAGAGGATGCTTGGTCCTGCCATGTGGGCAGGGGACTGGACTCACTGACCTCTCAAGGTCTTTTCCAGTTCTAGTATTCTATAATTCTACAATGATCTATCTAGTAGCTGTGCATGCTTCCAAGGAAACTAGAGAAAGGATAAATAGGCAAATGCATACCCCTGGACAAAAGGCAATGGTTGCTAATTACTACTAATGGTTAGAAGAGCCAGATTCACCAAGCTCTGCTGGAGACAAAGGCACAGCAAGGAGAATATAGGCATCAGAAACACAAGAAGCCGGATTATAAAGAAACCTAAAGGCAGAGGGAGAAGTTCTTGTTCAGAGATGGCTCATGAGTTTCACATCAACTGAGGTTAAGACCCTATATAAGTATGGCAATCTGTTTTGTTTTCTCTCTCCATATGAGGATAATTATTGAATTCTATTTCCTTTAACCCTGATTGATCTGAATCTGTCTTTCTTTACAAGCGAGCAGAACACTGTGTTCCTGGTAGATAGAGAGCTGACCGTCTTTACTCCCCTGCAGATTTTCAACAGAAGTACCCAAATTAAGCCTGTAAAGCACTATCTTTTTAAAAACCCTCATTTTCAGCCGTGTTTAGCTCTCATAATTCCCAGGGCTGTCATTGTGGGTGGGGATGTTCTGTGCCTTTGAAAAAAAATCAGAGCATTTATTTCAGTGAGTAAATATGAAGTTAGAGATGCATACGAGGTTGGAAAATATTGGTTTAGCATTTTCTGTGTGTGAGGGCAAGCTGTATGGGAAAGATGCTCCTAAGGATGTAGATGCCTACAACCACTTTAGCCACCCAAGTCCAAATTAAGATCCTTAAAACACCCACTCAACTGTTGCCTAACCTAAGTTTCAATTAGTATAGTCCCAGAGGCACCCACATTTCCAGCTGCCTCACACACAGGCACTTAACTCATGACTAACCTCCAATGGGATCCTGAAACATGGCAATTTCCCACCTCTCTTCCATGTGGGGAATGAGCTGGTAGGTGTGCATAAAGCATGCCAGACTCACCACATAAGATGTAAGTGTGAGTGGGAGGGGAGGGGAGATCAGCACCAACTGTTACCCTATGACTGGGGAACTTACCTATAATGTAGGAGAGAGAGTTTCAGGTCACTGCCCTATATGAGTCACAGTGATGTTTGTACCTAGGTGTCCAATGTTGTAGGTGAGTCATCTAAGCAGTGGGGGGGCACCATCACTTTTTGCCAAAAAAGAACTGGAGGTGCTTAACTCCAGGGAAGGGTTCAGAGCTCAGACCCTCTAACTCAGACCCCATTTCAGGTTAGGCCACACACTTCTCAGCATTTTTAATTGGCTAGCTTAGACTGCTCCTTGTCCTATATTGCTGACTTTGTGGATCTTATCTTCTGTACAAAACTCTACCCATCCATTTTACAGGAAGCTTCAGAGCCCAGCTGAGGACTGTTGATTCCATTAAGTGGCAACCCATCTAAGCTAGGCAACCCATATAAAGATAATTTTGTGGGTATGGACCTTTTTTCCTCTGCATGTGGGATACTGCCACATTAACAGATGAGAATTCAATGCTGCTTTGCCATCTTTGCCATGCTGAAGCCAAGCCCATGTGAAGAAAATTACAAGAGTAGAGATCCAAATATATCAGGTTTAAAGCTAGTGCAATTGGTGAATTCTCTGTAACTTGAAGTCTTTAAACCATAATTTGAGGAATTCAATAACCCAGCCAGAGGTTAGGGGTCTGTTTCAAGAATGGATAGGTGAGGTTACATGGTTGCAATGTGCAAGAAGTCAGACTAAATGATCCTGCTGGCACCTTCTGACCTTAAAGTCTGTAAGTCTATGTGAACTGAAAGAGCTATATAATTGGAGTATGAATACTTTTGTGCTTGAGTTCAAGCAAAAGACCTCTTTACTCAAATATGGAACTTTTATTTTAGGTTTTTTTCCTTCCTATGGTTCTACGTAGCATTTATGTCAAGCTATTCAGTTTTAGTTCACCTATAACCGACAATAGTATCAATGGATAACAGCACAGAAACAAATGTAATGCATGCATGTTACTTTATTGAAACTGAATTTTCTTTCCATTCTTTATACTTGCACAGTTGCACTTCCCTCGCTACATAATTGCTCCCCTGTGTTTGTGTCTCTGTTTTAATGCAGGGAACAGATTTCTTAGCTTGATAAATGAGCACTGACAAAGCTCATATACTTCAATGCCTGAACACCTCTCAGAGTAATAATGAAAACTGCCACTTCCTAAACAGGTATCCTGTTAACTCTAGTGAAAATTTTCCAAGTGAATTTATAGACTGCTGGTGTCTTCGTGTAATATTGTTTTCCTTTTCCTGTTTGGAAAGTGGTAATAATATTATCGGTAGCTATTATACTGAAACTGAAGTTTTGTCCATATTGTATATGAATGCATAAAAGTATTATGGCAAGACACTGAGCATATTTAATTGATGAAAATGTGAGTAATCAGAAATGGTGGTGGTCCATAGATAGTATAAATAGCGTAATTATCTTCTGCACTTATTCACTAGCTCTGCCTCTTATTTAATCAACTTCTGGTTTCTTACAGTGCTGATGTATTAATGGCCCCATTAGTAGAAGATGGCAGGATGACATGAGTTCTTATGGCACAGAAATATCTTTTAAATGAAATCATTGCAGAGACTCACACACTTGTTGGCAGCTGCTTTTATCATCCTGTGTCATTTATTTTAAATTGTGTGGGAGCAAGTTAATGGAAAACTCCAAAAGTGGTCATGTATTTTCCTTCTGGTTCCCAGTGATAGAGTACCCTATGGAGTCCAGGATAGGGTGTACATGTATATGTGGTTTACGATAAGGGATTACGATAAGAAGAATATTTCTAATTCCGTATCATTTGATCCTGATCAGCTGCAAAATATGCATGTTTGGTGTTTAACCAAGATCAGTGTGTCTGAAAAACTAACTAGGTATGAGTGATCATAGTGAAATTCTTTGAGCTCCAAAGGTAGCCACTTCTGTCAGGCTGCCAAAGGATGGGAAAGCAGTTCAAGGTTTGTGGCAGGGGGAAAGTGGGGGGGGAAGGTTAGTGAAAAACAAAAACCACACCCACCAGTTTCAGAAAAAGCCATATCATCCTTTCTTGAATGTTAGATACTTTAGCTTTTCCCATGTTGTTGCAACATATGGATAATGTTAAATGATGGTTTATCCATATATAACTGGCAACAGAAACCTGATTCAGTAAAATGTCATGATGGGAGAATAAAAGCATTCAGTGAGGGGTTGCACTAGAGGAGAAGCATGGTTGGTCTATTTGGCACAAGGCCATGTAACACTGCACTGGTCAGTGTGGGGAGTGAATGTGGAAGGAGTGAGCTCCCCATTAAAAATAAAATGGAAAAAAGGATGGCTGTGTGAAAAGTTGATCTCTGTCTTCAAACTTAGCCTAACTGGTTCTTTATTTAACTTCATCCTACCTTTTTTACTCCAAGCTATCGTCTATATCATATTTTCAACAACTCCCTTTTATGTCTAACCTTTCAGTTAATTGTACATGGTCACTCCCCATTTTAGTCATCTTACCACCAAAATGTGTATTGCTTTTAAAAATTTTCCTTGAAAATCAATTCATCCTACCTTATTCTCGTCATTTCCCCTTCCTCGAGGTCTTTTCAGTTTATTGATATCACTGATAGTAAAGTGCCTGTGACCAAATAGAGCATTTAAATAGGTGTTCCTCAGAGCCACAGAAAAGAATCATAATCTCCCTGCTCAAACTGTTTCAGTCATACTGAGTTTTACTCTGTCGTATTTGCTGTCCATTAGAACTAGAGCAGGGTGAACTAACCTAGCAAAGGTAGGAACAAATTTTGTTCCTTTTTTTGTTCATAACTTGACTTAGTGAAAAAAGTTTGATGAGTGGTACATGAAAACGTATTGCCCTAAACTATGTACATCACATATATTTACTATGTGCGTTTTACAACTTTGTTATAGGACAATTTATTCACATGCTATGGCTTCTGTCCCTTACTGCTTGCATGTAATTGATGAAGCATGTATAATCAAGCTATTAGGCTCCCAGAAGGTAGGAACAGTTTGTGGAATTAAGTGAGGTAGGACAGAAGACTTAGGGAATGTTAGAGCACGTTAAATCTTTTTGAAATCACAAGATCACTTTCCTATAATAATCAGTGTAGACAGCAGCACCTCTACCTTCAATGCTAAATCATATTGTTTTGCCATTATGTTGTTGTATCTAGTCACATGAAGGGGAAGAGGTATAAGTATATTAGAGGTTGGTACTGCCAGTGCATGCTGAGTTACTTGCAATTTTCCAATGAGCAATTTCTATGACCAAGTATTATAATGTTACTACCACAAATACAGGCTATGGTAATATTATAGGCTGAGGTTGGTTATAGTTTTTCCCTGTTGCAGTTACATGAAGTAATTTCATGAATGCATTGCTTACTCATTTCCTCTTTCTATACCCTAAAGGAAAGGTAAGGTGTTAATCTAATGCCAAATATATATAAAAAAGAAAGTTCAGAGTCTTAGAATTCAGAGATAGATCCTAACCAACATATTCAAGCTGAATTTTTTTAGGCTGATTGCCTTTAGGATAGGCTGACACAAACATCCCCAAATTTTGAAAAATTTGGTCCAGGTCTGAAATCTAAGCTAGGAGTGGAAAATGTTTGCTTTTGGGGGCTTGAGTTAGCTCATGATAGAAACAAAAAATTTGGAGTTGTGTTTACATGGTTTGGTCCCATCTCTGTTAGAAAAATCTGATTTAGGTTTTAAAGCAAGAAGAGAGGTGGTTCAGTTTACAACCATTTAATTGTATTTGAGTTAAGGTATTAAGTTGGATGGGAAATATCGTGAGTGTGTTAAAAATACAAGACTTAATAGTGTATAACCTAACAATGGATAAATTGCATGATAATTCCATCCTTCTTCACATGGCAGAGGGTAGAAACTAATTAAAACTCATTTGTTATAAAAGATTTATAGTTATGGAAATTAACTTGACTTTATAAAGATGTTAAAGAGATTGAACGTTTTATAAATGGATTAATAAAACAAGAAATTGGATTAATTTATGAAATGCAGTCCTTTTGAATACATGAAACAGTACTAAAAATAGAAGGGAACTGTTTTGAGATATTAAGAGTTTTATTTTAAGAGAGCAACAAACGTATCCCAATTTCTCATGATTGCACTGATTCTGCATACTTAATGTGACATATATATAGCATGAAGAAAAACTGATACCTTCTTTGCAATATTTCTTTATCTTTACACTATAAAATTATTGGTCACAAAACATATTTATGAGTGAAGTCCGACAGGTTTCATTTTGCTGGAATCAGGGCAAATACGAAGGGCCAACTTGTGCTTCACTCCTGCAAGTGTACACAAGATATGGAAGTTACTAGAAGCCCTCTTTGCAGTGGTGAGTCAAAATTGCAGACCTTGAATTTTTCCTTCTAGTGCCAGCAGGGATATCAACTTTCCTAACAGGGATGAGGAGATGGGGCCAGGCTTAGAATGAAGTTCAACTGGGCATTGTGAGCAAAAATCAGATGCAAGAGGGCACTGGTGGCTCTAGTCAGCACTGCTGACTGTGCTGCTAAAGTTCTGGTTGACAGTTCAGCAGGGCTAAGACAGGTGCCTGGCCATGTGCATGTGTTGTGTTATATATGAGAGAGAGAGAGAGAGAGGGTTCTGTACAGGTGGGGCTTACCTCCAGCAGCTCCCAAAAACTGAAGGCATATCTGGATCTGAGGCACAGGGGCAGTCAGGAGGTCCTAGTACACCACCCCCACCCAAGCATCAGTTCAGCAGATCTCATTGGCTGGGAACTGCAACCAGGAGGAGCTGTGGGGGTTGCACAAGCAGTGAACACAGCCTTATGGCCCCTTAGCCTAGGAGCAGACATAACAGACAAATCTGGGAGCTGCCTGAGATAAGTGCCACCCGGCAAGAACCCAAACACCCTCCTGCACCTCAAAACTCCTGCCCCAAGCCAAGTACCCTCCTGCACTCCAAACCACTCACCCCCAGTCACACCCCAGAGTTTACGCCCCACCCCAGCCAGAGTCTTCACCCCCTCATTGCCCCAGGGTGGAGAGCAATGGAAGGTGGGAGAATGGAGTGGTCAGGAGATGGAACCTCAGAGAAAAGAGGCAAGGGTGTTCAGTTTTATCCAATTAGAAAGTTGGCAGTCCCACTGGCTAGGCCACTGTGTTTAAGAACAAACAAAAAAAACCCAAACCCCACAACATTCCCTTACAAGAGAAATAAAAAATCTTGTGTAAAAAGGACAATTTGCAGAAATTAAATTAAATCTGAAAGTGCTTTAAGAAAAAAATAGAAAACAGCTTTATTCCAACAAAATAGATTTTTTTTAGCCATGCCTACAATAGATTATGCTGAGATTTCCTTAACTATTTTCTTGAATAATTAAATAATTTGTAATGTGTAAATATTAAGTGTCTTGTGGATAACTTACCCATATTATGTATAAAAACTTAGCTAAAATAGCTCCAATAAACCAAGAATGTTTTAGAATAGTGGGAATTTCTAGTGGCTAAATGAGTGATGATAATTTATTAATCTGTTAATACATTCCTTCATGCCAGTCCTCCATCTGAACAAACACCTAATAAAATATTCTACTTCAAGGTGCCACGGTCATATTAATAGATCAAAGTAAAGAAAAACAAAATTTGAGGATGATTGTGGTTGCTTCTTTCCCTAATCTTGTGTTTTTCTGAACCTGTGTCTAAAATTCACAGTTTTTCTTTTAAACATAATTCCGTGACAAGTTTCCATTATAAATCCTCTAAAATAGTCAGAATGCAGTTTCTAAATCATGTTGTTCTACAGATATAGGCTTATATAAAACTTCTGTCAGTTTAAGGTATGCAACTCCAGCTATGCAAAATGTGTAGCTGGAGCTGGCTTACCTTCAACTGAGACCTGGTAGAGTCCACACAGCAGGAGATTGATGGGAGCACACGCTCCTGTTGGCTTCCCTTACTCCTTTTGCAAGGAGTACCAGACACTGGCAGGGGGGGCTGTCCTCAGCATTGAATTTATGGGTCAACATTAGACCTGCTAAATTGAACACTAGAATATCAGCCTCCAAAGGATTGATCTTCTCACTAGTACAGACATGCCCATAGAGAGAAATTTGAAACAAGATGACATGTCTGCAGTAGTGACAAGCAGTTTAGTTTATGAGTACTCTCTCTCTATATCTGTAGAAAGAAGCCAGGCTGGAGATTAGGAAGCTTCTGGGGTGGGGGGGGCGAAGAGGGAAGAGAGAGAATACTACAAATATTCTTTTCTACGGATTTTTTTGTTCCATATTACAGGAAAGTATCTCCCTGGTTCTTTAAAATTTGTTTTATCACAATTTTCTCAACAGAAATTATACACAACTGCCTTTCTGCACCAACATAGCAAAGAAAACTAAGCCAGGCCTTGTAGTGTTTTGTTTGAATAAGACTGAAGCTGCAGCATTAGTAGCAAATTTGCTGAAATTCTACCCTGGACAGCTGATTGGAGAGATGATATAAGAAACCTCCAAGTACTAAGAATTTGAGAACATACCTAACAGGGTGAAATTTGGGATAATGTTATCAAATGCCAATGGAGGAAGAACAAAGCTTCCTCTGAAGGGATTATTTTCTTTGGAGTTTTGACTATAATTAAGATATGGGAATCAAATTAGGTCTACTTGCTATTCTGCTCCATGGAGTGGACTCTGGAAGGCCAGCAGAAATAGAAGCATTGGAGAGGTTTTTGATAAGTGGCCAACATTTTGGATGTTTCTTTGAAGTATGAAACATAAGATATGCTCTATTAAACTCCCAGAGTAAATGGGAGTTTACTTCCAGTTGGGCACTTCATTTTGCAAACTAACACTATATCCTCAGTAACCAAAATGCTGTTAAAAGTATCAACATAGAAAAGAAATGTATGGCAACCAAGACATCAGTCCAGAATGGCTGACATTTGTCCTTGGCTCAATAAAGTACTACTCCTATGAAAAGATGAACAGCCTGAACTCCCAGGACACTGGAAATTGAAGGTGATCTTATCCAAAGCAGGCATTTAGCACCGTATACAATTGGTCCAAAGATAGAAAACAGAATGTTCCTATTAGAGTCACTTTTTTGGTCTCCTGTGATTCAGCCTCCACTGTATGAAGTAGGTGCTGGTGAGTCTTTCAACAATCCAAGGCTGACTTTTTTTCCCCCATGATGACATATTTTTGCAGATAAAGAGGGCTGTAGTTCACTGAACTTACTCTCATGTCATTCAGATCTGTTGCTGCTTCTCCTGTCACCACCATTGATTAATGAATCATTGTGAAATCTCACTGCTTCAAGTTTATGCAAATCTACAATTAAATATAAGAAGGTTATTTTCATCAAATCAGATATTGTATCTATTTAAAACTATAAAAGCATAATTTCTAATGCATAATTAATGATTTACAAAGACTATTAATAATTAAATGATGAGCTGTTATAGTAGGTAAGTTTAGTACAGTAATTTGTATTTCAAATACATAAGCTTCCTTTTGTGTTGCCAATTAAGTTGTCAGACTTAGAAAATAGTTGTATTTTTTTTTCTTTTTACTTTCTTTGTGATCAGAAAGTGTGACTGTGTACATTCTGACAGTACAGGATAGAATACTGTAAATATACCAGTTAAACAAAATGGGCTCATTGGAATTACACAGTACAACATACAAAGAGCAGAGCAATAGGTCAACATTCGGCGAGACCTTTTCAAAAGTGTCAGTGTACTAGAAACAAATGTGCAGTACACCTGTTAAGTTTCAGAAGAAAAGGTATCCTCATCACTTGCACAGCCCTTTTAAAATGTACATTCGCTCATTGGCAGGAAAACATAAGGGAAAAGTGTCTAGGTAGAATTTTCAAAAACATTTATCATTTGCCTAACTGCTCCCATTAAAGTCTACCGTGAAACTCACAGAGTAGTATAGATAATCGAGACAAATCACTTTGAGCAAACATATTCAGTTACCTGGGAGTGAATGTATAACATGTCACCTGGGTCTAGGAAGAGGACTTTTTTTTAAATGGACTTTTTAAAAATTCTTTGTTCAAAGCAACAAGAAATATGTACATATATAAGAATAGATTAGGAGAGAAAGTCTGGGAGCCCTGGTGCCGATACATTCTATGGGCCTTATTTTGCTGTCAGTAATACTAGTGTAAATCGGGATGAATTTCCCTGAAGCTGGTGGAATTATACCAGTGTGGAATTGGAGTGGGATCTTGGAATTGGGCACTTGGAATTCAAATCTGTTCTAACCACTTAGAAGACAGGACTGTACTGTAGGGGACAATCCTGAAGTTATAGGGCAATAGATGACATGACCCAATAGGTCTATTCAACCTTTCTATAAAACAGAGACTCTTTTTGTAAAATATAAATATAATCAGTCATCCTGTGGCACCTTGAAAAATAATAGATTTATTTGGGCATAAGCTTTCATAGGTAAAAAGTCTATCATATGTATGGAATGGAAGTCAGAGACAGGGGTATATGTACAAGGTATCAAAAGAAGGGAGCAACTTATCAAGTGTAAGACCAGTGTTAATGAAGCCAATTGAATTAGGGTGGATGGGGCTCAGTCTCAGAAGTTGACAGGGAGGTGTGAATACCAAGAGAGGGGAAGTTACCTTTTTGTTGATAACCATTTTAAGAGTTGGGCTGGTCAGCCATGTATGGATCCACATATAGGAGGGTGACAAGTAGATGTCCTACTCCTTGTCAAGTGAGAGAGAGAGAGAGAGAGAAGTTCTTATTCAATCAAATTGATCATGTTAAATTTGCAGATGAATTTGCAGCTCTGCTATTTCTCTTTGTAGTCTTGTTTTGAGTGTGTGTGTGGGGGGGGGAGGGGGGAGGACAGCAGAGGGTGTAAAAATATAGCTACTTTTAAAATCTGTTACTGAGAACCTGGTGTAGCCAGACATGAACCCCATCTTGTTTTTCCCCCCCCCCAGAGAGCAAGAGAAAGGCAGTCAGCCTTTGATGCCCTGGGAACGCAGGTGTGCTGCCTGTCCCTGACTCTAATAAACAGAAACCAGACAGTAAATGGGCTAGCTGACGACCCGGGGGCCTCCCGTCGCCCTGATGGCTAGCACCAGTAATTGACACGCCTACACTGTCCCAGGAGAGGAATCTCCGCCCATCACATACTAGAAGTGCCCATTGTCTGCATTTTCCCAGGTGTGAATTATGCTTTGCACCCTTCGTGGGAAACTTGGCATTCAAAGCCATTTTTCCTAATTGGCCACTTGAGACCAGGAAGAAGCCTATGTGACCCAAGGGATATAAAGAGGGGTTTAGTAGCCCACCCCATTTGAGCTCCAATCATCTGCACCTGCTGGCAGGTATTGGTTGTCTCCCGAGGTCTGTGGGACGCCCAGCCTCGCCCTACTTCTTCCCGAGGGATTGAGAGAAAGACGCTGGCCATGCCAAGTCTGGAACGCAGGGGTGAGAATATATACCTGCTAGGTGTCTATTTTGCATGCATTTAATAAGAGCTCAATGAATAAAAAGGGTTTCATGGTACCTGTAAGTGACTTATTAGTGTAATTTCTGTCCTGTCCTTTGTAGTGGCTGTGTTATCTGTAATACAGTAATAGCATTTAACAGCTAAGTTTACCCTGTAACAATAAAATAGTAACTGTTTAAGCTGTGACCTGACTCCTTCAGTTGCTGTAACAGAACCAAGCACAATTTTAAAAAGAACTCCAGCCGGTCATAAGGGACAGATATAGGGAGAGCTTGAGCGTTGGATCGTGTCGCTTCCAGGGGACGGATCCGTTGGGGCATCTCTCAGCCTCCCCAGGCTGCCCGCTGCGAAGGGATCGTGTATCCTAGCAGTCAAAGTCTGAGGTGTAAAGCTCTCCCTGTAACTCTTTGGGGCGCCCGTCAGTCTCACCTAGACTGCCCACTGCGACGGGGCCTTGTGTCTCAGCCGTTGAAGACTCGGGTGTAACATACACACACGCACTGCCCTGACCATCGGCTGACACCTGGGGAGGGCGGGGAGGAGGGAAAGAGGGTCAAGTTTTCTGCTACTGTTTTTTGTATGTTACCTTTGTTGATACCTGTAGAATATTTATATTTTAGTAAACTGAATATAAGGCTGTGGTCTCTTTCTGTATAACACTGATCCAAGTTTAGAAAAAGAAAAAATACATAAGTTTGGAATAAGACCTTTTGCACCTATAAGAAGTTTTATTAAGGGTAATGTATGCAGAATTGTGTACAAGCTGCTTAATGAATATGTATATTTCCTGCTTTTCTCTTCTTGGATGGCATAATAGTGGTAGCGAAGACAATCTACTTCTCACTGTGCATGTTCTTTAATGCAGAAGATAATCTTCTGGGTACTGTAGTACTCATAATATAAGCAACCTCTTTTGTTTCTCTCTATTGCTGTAGGTTTGTAATGGTCCACGGCACTTTAATAATTAGTCTACAGGGAGCCTTAATAGGGAAAGTCAGCTCTTTTAATTAACTTAATCCCCAGTACACGAGTTGACCATGAGACATCAAACCACAGTTTAGCTTCAAGGGCATGTGAACTCCAAGGAAATCTCATTTTTAAACCACATTGGTGCTGCACACTATCTTCCTTTTTAGCACAGCATAAACATAATGTCATTCTGGCCTGTGGTAAACCTCAAGGCATTATTTCTGGTGGAGGTAGTGATAATAGGAGATGAAAACTTCCAAATAATTACAATAAGACATAGATAACAGTCACCCCTCTCTTAAGAAAGTAAGAAATATTTTAAAATCTTTATTCTGCCTATTTAGTTGAGCCTAAAAAACTGGTACATGTCTAAAATATGGAATCATAATGTCGATCGTAATTTTTAACTAAAGCTTTTGTAGGCATGTTTCTGATAGAAATCTGTTTTAATGAGTTGGTATTTTAATTATCATGATTATTCTGAACATGTATACTTTGTATTTATAAGTGCATGTATTGGTACTTGATATTAGAGTTATTTCTTTTAAACAGCGAAAAAGGAGAAAAACAGTCTGGAGAAGAATGATTTTGCCCCCCCGCCCCCCCACCACCCCTTTCCTTGTTGCTATCCACCTCAGTCATTTTTTCAAAAATGTTAGTAATGTTTTCTGGGTACATCTACACAACAAGACAAAGTCGAATTAAGATACACAACTTGAGCTACGTTAATTGCATAGCTGAAGTTGAAGTAACTTAACTCGGCTTTTGGCACTGTCTACACCACAGGAAGTTGAAGGGAGAACACCCTCCCTTTGACTTCCCTTACTCCTCATGAAAGCAGGACCACCAGCATCGACCAGAGTGCTTCCCCTCAGTTTGAGTTAGCTGTCTTAATTAGACCCGCTATCTAAGAATAGAACTTTGAAATACCCTAGGCTGAATGAAGATGGTGATCACAGCATTTTATGGAATCTCACTGAGAAGATCTCAATACCTCTCGAAAGAGGAAATTCAATATGCTGCCAATTGCTTTCAAAGTACAAGTTGAAGACAGAGTTATGATAAGTTATATTTTAGAAGCAAAAATAACCATCAAGTGCACATTGCTTTGTCATGTGGTGTTCCCTACTCTATTACTAGTGTTCTGCCTGACCGTGAACAAGTTCTTCACCTCTGCCTGCTTCTTTCTCCTCCCATCCTTTGGCAATCATATCAGTTTAGATTGCAAGTGCTTTTGGAGAAGTAACCATCTCTCAGTGTACATTTGCCTAATGTCTAGAAACTGGACTTTTCAGACAGAGCCTCTAGAAGCAGTAGGCCAGATCCTCAGCTGGTGAAAAAATCAATGTATGACATTAAGTTCAATAGAACCACACCTATGGCTTGATGGCAGCTATCAATATTGTCATTATGGTATGAATACATGCAGAGAAATAGCATCTCTACGAGACTGTATTAGTTAAACAGAACTGTAAAGGGTTTAATATTATGTGTGTTAACCAAAATTCTTTGTGGAGAAACCGAAGTGATTTGTATCTACAATACTAGTTCTCTGTACTTATGAAACTCAAGATCTCTTTGTACTTACATTGAACCAGAATGGGTGACCAAATGAACAAACAAGGGAATGTGCATACATTTTTTATTCTGACTCGTGGAGAATTGTGTCCACTTCCCCAAAGCACAGAGATTGGGAATTCAGGATTAGTGTTAACTCAGATTGATAGAACTTCCTAAATTTGGTGATATTTAATGGGGTCCAGTGGCCTGGACCCTTAGAGATGATTGCAACAGTGCTGGAATTTCATGATCTTCGAAGGTAGATGGTTTCTTGGGAGCACAAGAAAACATCTGCGGCGTATTGAAAATAAGAGGTTTATCACCCAAGTCCTCTGAGGAAGTATGTGGTATGTTCAAAATATTTAGAAATTCAGATAGTCCTAGGAAAACCTTGGGCTTAATTTGAAATTTAATCAGCTCTAAGTCGTAAACTAGCTAGCTAATTCAGCCTGCAGCAACCTTTGATGACTTCATAATATCAGTTACTTATTAGGAATATGACCTTTCGTACCTATTGTGCAATATCAAGGGAAGTTGAAGTACTCTCAAGGGAAGTTGAAGTACTCTCAAGGGGAAGGATTGTGGAGCTAAGCAGGAGCCTGACATGCAAATATATAAAAGCCCCCCACAACAAAACTGTGCCCCTCAGCATTTAACAGTGTGTTGAGGTTAACTAAACAGTTTAAGACTACATAGCCCTATTAAATGTACAGATTGTAGTTTTAAAATTAAAAACAAAAAACAAACAAACAAACAAACAAAAAAAAAAGCCCCCACAAACATCTTTCCCTTTCAGAATCAGCAAGTGTCTCCATCCAGTGACTCAGCCAAATATCCAAGGAGCAGTCAGATCTTCAGTTCTTGAAGAGTGAATCTTTTTTGCTCCCATATCATTCTTTGGAGACATTTGCCTTTGTTGAAGACTTGATCCAAAGGTATCTAGATGTAAGCCCCATTTTGAGATATTGTAAAATATAATAAAAAAAACTTTAAGATGAGAAAAAAAAATCTTTGAGGACCTCCCTACTGCTTGTCCTAGCAAGAGAAGAGTATGGTGAATTAGGAAACAACTGGATAAAGAAAAATCCACAATAAAGACTGAGGAAGAGCAGAAATTCACTGAATATATTAGATATTTATTTCAGAAAAATACTTAGCAGCAGCAGCAGCAGCAGCAGCAGCAACTCCTCACTTGATTTTTCTGAAGCAAAATCTAATTGTTCTTAATTCAATGACTTCAGTATGTGTAAAATCTTTTGCAAGCACTTTGTTTTATTCCACCTAAATAAAATGTCAATGTATAGTCTGATTATTATAGCTAGTCAGTTTTACTGGTTAAGTGTAAACATTCACAAACAGCCATGAGCACTTTAGAAAAGGGGAGGAAATAAAAATTGAAAAAAATATATGAACAGTGGAAAAAACATTTGCCTTCCTGTTAAAAAAAAGAGTACACAGTAGAAGTTTTAAATTACATTGTGGTGGTTGTCCTAGAAGAGGCACTAATCAGCTTGGTTGGTGTGGTGTATACACATAGACAAAGACAGTCCCTGGTCCAAGCATCTTACAGCTTAAGTAGATAAGACAGAGGATGGGAGGGGGAAGCAGAAGTGTAGAGGTGATGACACCGAACAGTAGGTAAATGGCAGAATGGAACATATCATCCAATTCCCACTCACTCAATCCACCAAACTTCACTATTGAAAACTTTCTATGTGACATTCTTAACATCTAAGAGGGAAATGAATGTAAACTGTTAAGCAGGGGTTGAACTTGTGAAGAGTTCTGGAAATAAAGTAGCGCTAGAACTGTGAAGAAAGGCCTTATTTTTACTTGTGGCTGTTTGAATTTTATATATATTAGAAAGAAACAAAACACTCACCCTTGCGAAACAAAGTGCTAATGATTTGTGTCAGACTCTCGTGACAGAATAACATCATTGTTGTGTGTGGCTGCTTATCTATTATTCTGTTTTTTTCATTCCAGGGAACATCACTGCTTCTTTCCAGTAAGATTGTGTGGAAAAAGTCAAAAAGGTATTCAGGCTTTGAAGATGGGGGTTACTATTGTGTTGAAATAGTCTAAGTTTAAAGACTAGAATATGAATATATTAAGACGGATGAATTGTGACAGCAAAGAGTGTTTTGGTATAAATATGAAGTGTCACCCGCTTTGGTTTTTTTTTCCCCTCCCCAACCCCTTCAGAAAAATAAAGTTGGTTTGAATGTGAAAAAATGGATAATGGCATTTCTTACAAACTTTTAATTAGTTACAAGTTTCTATACTCCCTGTACCAGACTTCCTTAATTACTATGTATTTCTAGGTCACAGGCTTCATTCCAAACTAAGGATATGCAGCATCTTCCTCAGGTGATTTCCAAACCAAAGAGTGGATTTT
The DNA here is from genome assembly GCA_032595735.1 of Pelochelys cantorii. NCBI lineage: Eukaryota > Metazoa > Chordata > Testudines > Trionychidae > Pelochelys > Pelochelys cantorii. Next base: position 36,739,993 of record CM064331.1, read on the forward strand.
CAACTCATTTTATTCTAAAGGACTTTAGAAAATGATACTGCCTATTACATGTCTGACATTGCTCCATATCTTTGCTCTGTTGAGATATATCTACTGGATTGTAAAACAAATGGTATATTACATATTTCATGGCCAAATCACAATGTCACATTTTGCTTTGATGAAAATCCATCAGATTTACGATTTCAGTTGGACAATTTTAAACAATTCATTTACAATTTAGCATTGTGCTAGTATTTGAAACAACACTTCAGACACAGCGAATACTTAGTTATCCACTCTAACAGAGCAGCTTGGTGGAGTAGAACGAGCACTAACCTCAGAGTCAAAGTCCCAGCCTTTATTACAGACTTTGACACTAGAATCATGGGGTTGGAAGAGATCTCAGGAGGTCATAGAGTCCAACCCCCCGCCCAAATCAGGGCCAATCCCAACTAAATCATCCCAGCCAGGGCTTTGTCAAGCTTGAAAACTTCTAGGGATGGAAATTCCACCACTTCCCTCGGTAACCCATTCCAGTGGTTCACCACCCTCCTAATAAAATTGTGTTTCCTAATATCCAATCTAGACCTCCCACACTGCAACTTGAGAAACTGACTCTCTATGTATGAATAAATTATTTGAACTACACTGCCTCCAGTTCTCCATCTGTAAAAATGTGGATAACAATACCTATCCACCTCCCTCCCTAAGCATAGAGAGCTGTAAGTAGATGAAGTGTATGTTATTGTCAAACTAGGTTTTACTCTACACATCCAATTGCCTTCTCTGAGAGCCACACAAATTGTCATGGTAGGCAGTAGAGAGGTAGAGGGGCAGAACAAACATTGTCCCATTTTATGTGCACAAAACTCCCAAGTAAATACAGCTGGGGCCTCAGTGGAGTCACACTGCCTGGGAGTGGAGCACCACCAGAGCCACAATTGGGGCAGAACTTCTGCAGCTGTCCCTGGCTCCTTGTGGATCAGCACTGGGGAAGGCTTCTCTCTGGTAAGCACACCCATGTCTTGTACAGTGATATGGGGGAATCTCAGTGAGAAAATCTGCATGGAGATTCCCCTCACAAAAATGTCCTGTCTCGCAACTTTTAATGCAGGAGGAGACAGTCTGGGTGTATGTATTTGCCAACTTGTCATTCTTTACCTGACTGTCCTCTTACTCATAACTCCCAGTGTTTACAAAGCAGGCTGGTGACCTTTCAAATGTATGAGCAAAAATGAAGACAAGGATCCTGTATACTTAAGAGCTAATTTACAGCATATTATCAAATCCAGTGAGGGTAGACAAAGCCTCACCTAAGGAGTCCCCCTGGGTATTTAAATCTAATAATTTAATCTAATATGAATTATCAGTCACATAAAAAGGAAGGGATGTACATAAAAATTGGATTATTTGAATGCCACCACATGTTTAGACTCATCTTCAATATATTAAGTGTGCTATAAATTGGTCTTGCTTTCTGGTTTTTTAATAATGCTGTAGTGTCTGAACAGGGAAAATACAAGTGACTATATAACTGATAGAGCTGCACAATGGGAGTTCTTTCAGTTAAATCAGGATTGCCTTTACAATTGTGCTTCGTTTATCGTGGTTGAAGTCTTTCTGGAATGAGAGACTAGAGCATGTACTAGAAATAAACAATTGGGAAATCCTGTTTTCTATCCATGACAGTTCTAGAGGTGCCAGCAAGTGGCTGCATGTTACAAAAATGCATCCTAAAAGTTTGCAGTGTCATTTAAAACATTTTTATTGGCAATTTATATCCAAGAAATTTCTCCTTTTAAAACAAGGGAGACGACCTCATTTAGACCCCAACTTTATTTTCCTATTCTATACGTCAGCCTCCTAGCTATAACTTATTTTTACTTTTCCATACATTTTTCTTGACTGTTACACTGACTACAACACATTTGCCACCACCTAGAGTCTCTTCACTACTTGAAACAAGTTCCTTACCTTCATCTTATTAGAGCTGTGCTCTGCCTCTTGTATCTAGTATTCCATCATAATATTGCACTGAACCTCTTTTTGCTCCACCAGCGACTCCAGTCTCTTATTTAAGTACCTATATGCTTTTACCACATTGTCCCTTATGTAAGGTGAACCTCCTTGCCCTTCCTCTAGGAATAACTGATGCCTACTATCAGTGGCTAGATAGCAGTGGTTAGGAAGGATTGCTTCAAGAAGGTGAAAAGAACAGTAAAAACAGTAAACATCCTGCAGAATCTTATAAGCACTTCCTTAATTCATCTTCATTAAAAAAGTCCATCAATAGTCACCATTTGTCTCTAGAAATACCAGCCATAGTCTGCCTTGGTCAAACATAGTTCTTTTAAAAAGTTTATGGGCTTCCAGAGCAATGCATCAGCATGGAAATCAGAAAATTGTTGACAAGGTCTGTTATTTAACAATTTGGTTTTATTATGCAATCCCTTAGGCTGGTACTACAGAATGTGTTATGAAAAGGCTTTGGTTTATGGAAAACTGCATTAAAATTGTAAAGTGATTACTTAATTCTCAGGCGATTGTGTTGTGCTTGGAGCCTAGAGGACACTGTAGGAAAGTGCAAGAGCAAACAGTCAGCAGACAGCCCAGAATGAGTTAACACACTTGTAGGGAACAGACTGCTTGGACACTGTTTTAGGGTCTTGTGTGTTATTCTGAAATCTAAAAATAAATGTTACATTACAACTTTCCACCAAGGTTGTCCGATTTAATATATCACAAAACATTATGAAAGCATCCAGAACCTGGGATGGATGCTTAAGTCAAATCTAAATAAAAATACAAAACCACCTCAATTTTCACATCTTGGCCAAAAAATGCATAAGTTGAAGTGTTCGGACCCCCCACCCCACGAACAGGGGCTGCTGCCTCTGCCTGCAGTAGGCCCAGCATCATGGAGGTCTGAGGGGGCAGGAGAATTGGCTCCTGCTTCCTCCCCTTGCTACCTCTGAATCAGAGGCAGTGAGAGTGGAAGGGGGAAATGCAAGATTAACTAATAAACCTAGGCTTCTGAGTTAATCATCTACTCATTCACATCCCTATATTAAACTTCAGCTTGTGAGGAGCATACTTAGGTACTATGTTGGTACTAAGAGTCTAGAAACATCTACATTTGCACTGACCTACTCTTGCAGAAGCACTGAATCATTAACTGCCTGCAGATCTTTGTGTGGCTTGAAATCCTGTCTTTAAGGAACTGATGTTACACCAGTAAAGGATTACACCTCAGCCACCTTGTCTCTAATATCTTGGTTCAACATGGCTATAATGCCCCAAATGAGAACTTTGACGCTCTTGGATAACCAGGAAGGCCCAAGTATCCTTTCTTATTTTTTACTCAATGAATTTTAAGTGATCAAGAGATGATTCACTGGAACACTGACAGAATCTCTAGCTGATGGTATCATAGGCTAGTGTCTTAACTAGAATGCCCAAAGTAAGGTCCCATAGCACATAGTTAGCTTCCTAAATAAAAATGCTCTGATTTTTGGAGGTGTTGTGAACAGAGGCTCCTGCTGATTTGACTGAGAAATGTTCAAAGACCATTCAACAGGACCTATAATAAAAAGCATGAATATAAAATTGAGAGGAGAAGGCAAGAAATGGATAACGTTTATTTTGTTTGGACCCATTCCTTGCTGAGCTCTCAATTGTATGGTGCTATTTATTAGGAATAGGATTTGATGTTTCAGCCAGCTGTAGACTCAATGTAATTTTTGAATGAGTGTCTCTCTTCAAGAACTTCATTGTTAAGATTTTCTGTCTCCATTTCTGAAATTTATAAATATGGGGATCAGGAGTCCCAGGTAAAGTGCTGAGACTCTCTTGATTTGTGTGGCTGTCTGATCCCAAGATTGGATTTCTGCAGTTACTCCTACGTTTTGTTCACCATTTATTTTGGCATGAAGGGCACTCAGCAACAATACTATCTGGAACTCTATTCTTCTCAGCTCCTTGTGTGGGAGAAGTACTAAGCTTTGCCTTTGCTTCCTGTTAAAATGAGTTTTAAATTCTAAATTTATTTCATCTGTTTCCCCAAAGAGTAATTTTGCCACATTTTATTTTCATGAGCTGCAGTCCTCAGACATCTTTGTAAATCTTTTGTGATAAGCACTGGGAGAATGTGGGGAATAAAGGAAACAATGTATAAAGTCAGTTGCAGTGGGAGGAGGAAATCACAAGTACTCATACTTCTAGCTTGGTCCCTACCAATTTCATAGCTGTGAAAAAAATGCCTCATGGACCAAGAAATAGGCCCTTCCCTGCAAAAAAATCCTAGTTCCTAGGAGACCTCCAAGTGGAACTTTCTAGCTCACACTGGGAAGAAGAGGGACAGGACTTATGACTCTCATGCATGCTGCTCTGGGTGGGGAGACCAGATCCACCTCTGGGCACCTCCTCCTGCTGCAGGATGCTCTCTGGTTTCTGCAGCTGGAGGAGGTAATTGGATCAGATCTTCCCTGTGTTGTTTGGCTAGTAGCCCCTTGGTGGGGCATCCCAGTCATCTGGGCAGGGCTGCAGCATGACAAAACTTATTTCCTTACAGGATGTCTCTCCTCTGGCTGTAGATACCTCTGCACCTTCTTCTCTCAACTTGCTTCCTATCTCCGTACCTGTGCAGCTGCCTTTGGAGGGGACATTGTACAGGGAATTCCTCCCTTTTCAGGTGCAATTAGTTTATTTCAATAATAGAAAGGGGAGGTGTTTCAGAGAATTTTCGATAGATACTGCTATGTCATGTAATGCTCCAGTGGAGTTTTAAAGGGCCTGGCTCCAACTGTTGCTGTAGTAGCAGCCAGGAGTCCTGGGCCTTTTGAATTGCTGGGCCCTAGGATAGTTTCCTCACCACCACCCATCTTCAGGCTTGGTAATGTAGTCATTTCAATTGACTGCACATGACTACCAGACAATTACTATAAAATGTGTGCAAAGTAAATAAAAAGCCTCAATGATTAGTGCAGCAGATTGTGTGAAATCACTTAGAAGCCAAATTCTACCTGCTAATGGCATACACAATAGTTGTCAAGTTACAACATTTCATTGGCTCACACATGTTATGCAACAATTCATCACCACTTAGACTCAGAAACCCACCAAAACAGAAAGAGGGCTGCACATAGTGCATGGCTGGGAAACAAGATAATTTTTTTTTTTAAGACCGAGCTCTGAGATCTGTCATTTAGCTAGAACGGATCTCATAGATGCATTTCCAAGTGCTTCTATACTGTTGGAAAACATGATCACCCAAAGCTAAGTTCATTCAATGGAATGTATAAAATGCCAGTTGCTTACCAAGTGCAAATAAGCTGACAGGACCACCTTCCAAAGGTTTTGCTGCATGTTTTGAAGAGAAAGTCTAAAATTAACTCATGTGAGTATTTTGCAGTTATTTTGGATGAGTCCACAGATGAGCAAGACAACTATGTACTGCAAGTTATGTTTGATTTTTATTTCTGACAAGGTCAAAGTGGCAGGAAAGCTAACAGTGCTTGCAGACTGAATTTATTTGGATGCAGTTAACTTACACACAGATTCTCAAAGGGGTAATTAAAACCATTTCAAAATACAGTGCGAACTCTGACAAAGCATCTGCTTTCATAACTGACAAGGCAACTTGCATGATAAAATCTTTCAAATTGGTTCTCCAAGGCCTAATGCCAAAGGCTGGCCATATTACATGTAATGCACTTATAAATTTCTCATGTCAGTGAGCTTGGTAAAGTTGATAACTGATCAGCTACATTAAATAGATTTTTAAACACTGCCCTAGCCACAAGCTTTGAATCAGGCAGCACAAGGCAAATATGACTGAAATTGGAGGAGGATACAAAAAAAAAAAAAAAAAGATATGGATTTTAAGAGAATTGTCAAGCCTTCCAAACAATGCTTACCTGAAGGAAGAAGTTCAAATTTGTTGCCAGAAATACCACAACTCATGGACTTAATCATTTGGTTTGAATCTCGAAATGTCATAATCCACCAAGCATACAACCAAGTAATGGATATCCTGGGCTGAAGCATAGTTGAATGAAAAAAAAAAAATCACTAACAATGCTGAGTTAGATAGCAGGGCTCAGCAAGTGTTTTCTTGTATGTCAAAGAAGCCCAGACAATACTACTGCAATGGGAAGGGTCAAACCATGCTGCAAAAATGGCTCAAGAGTTACAACAAACTGAGGCTGTGTCTAGACTACATCCCTTTCTCAAAAAAGGGATGTAAATTAGACACTTTGAAATTACAAATGAAGCTGGGATTTAAATTTCCTGCGCTTCATTTGCATAATGGCAGCCGCGGTTTTTTCCAATACAGGGCTTTTCTATAGAAAAACAGCAATTTAGATGGGGATCTTTCGAAAATAAACCCTTTTTCGAAGATCCTGTACTCCTCAAAAAATGAGGTTTACAGGATCTTTCGAAAAAGGGTTTATTTTCGAAAGATCCCCATCTAAACTGCCATTTTTCTATCGAAAAGCCCCATGTTGAAAAAATGCAACCGCCATTATGCAAATGAATCATGGGAAATTTAAATCTCAGCTTCATTTGCAATTTCGAAGTGTCTAATTTACATCCCTTTTTCAAGTGTGAAGCACACCCTGAGGCAGAAATTCTAAAAGCAATGTTTATTTTTGACCCTGCACAAATGCACCTGCTGATGGTGGATTTAAGTTCACTTAATGCAATTTCTGCTTTGATGAGAACTGTAGGCTGGAGATACCTGCTTACAAAAATACAGTGAAAAGTGGGATGTTGTTTGCCTATGCTGTAGTTTTGGCACTCAGTGGAAGGCAGAATCCCCCCACCTTGCAAGGCTAGCTTGGTGTTGTCTGATGATTCCAATACACTTTGTGGATGCAGAGAGAGTAGTATCTAATCATGGGCAGATTTTCAGCACAGACAGGAAATGAACACATGGTGGCTGGATGTTTCATGCTGACATTCAATTAATGACATTTGAAGCCAGAACTCCACCCCCCGGCCCACTTATTTTTGTTAACTTCAGGTTGTGGTTCACAAGTCTGAGACTAACAACTGAGATTACTACCCAACAAAATGGTCTCAGATGCCCATATCTACAAATTATGGAGTTGAGCCCTGAGCGTTATTTGCTAAAGTGTCAGTAAATCCTGTTGGAGGTTCACATGACCTCTTATCTTATTGAAATAAGCTAATAATTGCACGTGGAAGGTAAGCATGCCTGTGAAGTGACTCTTCCCCCTGCAGCTACAGAGCAATGGGGGCAAAAAGCTAACACAGGGCAGAAGGTGCAGGCTTTTCTGAAGCTATGCAGAAAGAACAAGCATTGCTCCTCCCAAGCCAGCCAGAACTAGCAGCTAGGAGCAGCTGGGGCTGGGAACCTCCCAGCATCACAGGGAGAAATTAGACCTACCTCTACCTCTTGAAACTTTCTGTGGCTGCAGGAAGCTCTACGGCTGCTGTCTTCAGAGTCCAGCTCTGATGGTAGCACAGAAGTGAGGGGTCAGCTTCATGACCCCCTTACAACAGGTTTGTGACACCACCTCCATCTCCTTTTGGATCAGGAGACCATGGTTACACTGTGAAATTCCATATTTAAATGGTTTAAAATGTGAAATTTGCAACATTTTAGATCTTATTGGCTATAATGGACTATGAATTTGGTAGAGTTTTAGTAATAGCAAATGGGACATTTTAGTGATAAAGATAAACCCTCCAGAATAGTCACTGTATTTTTTTAAATATTAGAATTTTAAAATATGTCAAGATAGAACTTCTTGTTATTAATATGGGGAAGGATGCCTACTCAACTTATAAACACAGGCATTGAACAAAAAAATTAATTACTTATTGTTTCATAGCCCCAATTCAGCAAAGCAGAAACACATGCTCAGCTTTAAGCACGTACGTTGAGTCTAATCCCATTGAGGAAGAGTAAGGGCATATGTTAGAGTTAGGTTCTCAGTATAGCCAAAGGGATTACACACATCCTCAGGGTTTTGATTAATCAGGGCCCCATGCTACTAGATGGAGTGGTACAAGTCTAAGTAATCCTGAAGATTCTAACAGGCTTAGAATTTTGAACATTTGAATTTGTCCATGTCTGTTTCCTATGTGAACACTTACCATTTTGTTTTGCACAGATTTGCCCCGCTCTCACCACTTCCTCCCCATCTTTTCCCTCAAAGATGTTTTGGGCAATTTTTTGGGTGAAATCATTGTTTACAGATTGAAAACACAGGAAAATCAGTTTGTCCACTTATCATTGTGAAGCCAGCTGTGTTCATAAGTGGATCCCTTTCATCAATTTTGTTAAAACAAAGCATATAGCTTTGAATTATTTTGCTTTGTTGTATTTTTCACACCTTTGCTTACATTGTAATTCCTCAGTCTGAAGATAATTCATTTCACTAGCATTAGGGTTTCAGAGAAAATCCTAGTGCTACATGACACAGGTGTTTAGTTTTATTTTTCATCTACTGTAACTGTTGATGAACTAACGCGATGAAGGGCCATAATCAGTTTGTGACAGGTCATCTTAAGTTTCTGTGCAGGAGATAAAAATTAAATTAAGGCAAAGCATGACAGTCAGTGGCACAGTATATAGGTTCTTTCAGAGAGAGAAATCCTGATCACGACAAAGTAAAAGCACTTGTAGTCCAGTACCTGTACATGCATCCATCTATTGGTAAAACCCATGTATGAATCTGGCTTGCTAGCCAGATATTCAGAGGCACAGTATAATCCTCATAGTTGAAGAAACATTACTGGGTTACAACTCTAATAGTTCTTCTTTCCACATGCTCACTCCCTACACATTTTACATCCTGTCGACATTTAGTGAATACTTGATTTCCCTCTCTGAAATATTTCACTTGGAAGTTTCTACAGAAGTAGTGAAGCCATCAATTATATGCTCTTTAGAATCTTGATTAGTGGCATTACTGTTACATTAATTTCCTTGGTTGCCCCCTCACTTAAGTACCCACATTACATGACATTGTCAATTTCTTTATAGCTTTGATGGTCATAATGCACAATTTCCTTCCATTAGAGAAGCTACATCATTTAGATCTTAGCTGGTAACTATCTGGGGATTTCTACTTGCATGTTTCCAAAACTCCGGTGGTAAAGGCTCACATCAATCAAGCGTCTTGCACCATGCTTTATAGGTAACCATGCAACAAACTGCATATTCTTGGGCCCTCCACCAGTCAGTGATCCTCACCTACATTACTTTGAGGACCCTTTGCAGAGGAAGCATTTGTGCTGGTTGCACAGGGCATGCCAGTCCCAGAGGTGGCTACCATGCATCTAATTTAAGCCTTTAAAGATGGGGACTAGGAATTGAAAGACAAATGTCTCTAAGGGGTGAGAAGCTGCTTCAATTACACGAAGGCACACAAACATCTGCTTAAGTCATTTTTCCTTCTGACCACGTTATTTACCAAATAGTCCAAAAGAAGCCCCGATATCCTGTTCTCTCAAGCGCACTACTAATGGTAAATTTTATCCCAAAAATATATCAAGTAACAAGAGCTACTTAAGTGAATGGGGTTTTTTTAAGTGTTGAGGAACTGGGAAGTTTTGCAAAGAATTTTCATCTTCAGTTTGATACCTGGAAGTATCTCCACAAAGAAAGTGGTTTTAATATAAATTGACTGGTTTGGTATCCAATTTGAAGATTTTATGAGTACATGTGTACGTAACTGCAAGTGTTATGACCTCCCAAGAGAGAAAAAAAAACCAAGCCTCACAATGGAGCAGTACAGAGCAAGACAGATTCCAAAGAAATATAAACTAATTTTCATTCTGCACTTAATGTCTCCTGAGAGAGTGATTTTTCATGGAAGGCTTTGCTTGCTCTCACTGTAGCACTGAGAGATTTTTGGTTTGTTAGTGCACAATATTCTCTTTACCTGATGTACAAACTAAATCAATATTAATTCAATGATTAAACTGGACATGTGCAAATCAGGGGTAGAAAATACAACCCCCCCCCCCCACCACCAACCCAACCCAAATGCATGGGTGTACTGCTGTTAACACAAGTAATTTTTATGTTGTAACTCTTGGATTCTACCAACTACAGACTCTGTCCACCTTGATTTTTAGAAATGTCATCAATGTGATATTGCCAGAAAAGTTGCTTTGGCAATGAGGAGTGAGGGTGTAAAAAAACCAAACAAAAACGAGCACCTTCTTCTGTGAGGTAGCCACTGCATACCAAAAGTGATATACATCTACCGAGCACTGCTCAGGCATATCAGCAAGGCGAGGGACTTGGACTTACCTGAGGATATACAGAAGTTAATTAATTGTTAAAATTGTAGAGGAGTCTCATGTTTCCTCAGTGGAGTATATTTTTAATTAACATTTCATGAAAAGAGATAGAGAATACAAATACTAAATAATGCAGTCTTAATATACTATCTAGCATATGCAATGTTGCTACAATTCAGTGCAGAATATTAATGCCTCATGAATTTTTAAATTTCATTTCTCTGTTTGCTGTGTTGTCATTTCAGCAATGGGATGGACCTGCCACAAGACTTCAGCTGATATTGATACGAATTCAAACCACATATGACAGCAAAGTTAAAGGGAAATTTTTCCAACTAAAATTGGCAAAATGCCTACCTGAAGCACAGCAAAATAATCAGCCTAAGCTCACTGGTGTGAGAAAAGCCCTCACACCATGATCCTAGTCATATAGAAGCCCTTCCTGAACATCTAAGCCAATCATGGAAGTTTAAGATTAGGAAATTGAGAAGAATGAAACAAACCCAGTACGCTAAGAACTTAGCAGTAAGCTAAGAACTTATTAAGAAACTACCAAGCACTTAAGAACAGTTAGAAGTTTAGTAAAACATATCTTTAGTGATATTTTAAGATATGAGCAGATTGAGAGCTATGACCATTGAGAGGGAGCTAAGAAACAGGGTTAAAGGCTCTACATTTCTACAATTATGAGATTATAAATGGAAAACACTTTGATGGCTAATGGATTTGCACATCACCAAAATAGTAGGAAGGCATGATACTAGAATTATAACAAGTGCTTGGACTATTAACTAATCACACATTTATACACATACACAAATAAAAGCAACATAGGAAACCAACAGAAACATTTTAAAATTGAAACACAAAAGAGCTGACTCACTGCTGGGCTGTTCTTCTCTCAAGTGGATGTGGCAAAGCAGGTGCTCCTTGTTTTCTTCCTCACTGCTGAAAGCTGCTCCATCCCCAACCTAGTATCTTTCTTTTCACAACTGAGCCCTCTGGCAACTCAACATTTAGCCCCACCTTTTCCAGTGTAGAAAAAGTCTAATAAATTCAGTAAATATAATTCCTCCCTCCTACCCACATTTTCCAACACTTGGCTCTGCAGGGTTACCCTACCACTTGTGTGCAGAGTCACCTCTCAGAGACCTGCTTCTAAACTCAGTAATCCTTCTCCCTCTTATATCAGGGTGTTTCCACACTAGCTTTTCCAATGGACCAGTGGAGGAACCCAGACCCTCTCTCAGTTCTGGCTTTCAGTGCAGGAATTCTGTGATAAGCTGCCAAGGTCTACTCCCTCGCTCCTTGCTGCTTTCATAGACTTCTTCCCACCATTGCTATCCTTTGATCATTTCCAAGAGGCTTACTATATGTCTTCCCTGCTTTTTGTCCCCACTCACTAGCACACAGAGAAGCTACAGCATATTTTTCCCCCTTCTGTTTTTGAAGACTCACTTACCTAGACTTCCTTCCTTTACTCACCACCCAGCTCCCCCTCCCCCTCCCCCTCCCCCTGAAACTGGGCTTCATCTTCATTTAGCCAGGTGCAGCCAGGAGCACTGATTGTTCTGTCTCTTTCATTTAATGTATGGTGTACCTATGGATTAATATGCTGAAGCAGATAAATACTTTGAGCTATTATGTCTCGTACCTGATGATAGATAACTCACTCTTGAAATAGCAAAGATATTTACTGGCATTTCCAAGTTGTTCATACTGAGCAAGGGCCTCAACCTGATAATATTTATTATGGAATAAAATATTCTAATAAACTAAAGAAGTTTATAAATATATAAACTAGATGATAATATAACAAACCAATCTCTAAACGGTCTCTAATGATAGCTCAATAAAATGAAATCAGCAGAGGAGAATACTTTTTCAGCAAGTGCTTAGGATCAGTTCATGTGACTCAGTTTTATTGCAGCTTATTTTATTTAAAGATGTTGCATTTCCAATTTGGTATCATGTAGATAGTTGGTAAGAGCCAAAAAATGCAGGAAAATTTAATTATGGAGATGAATAAATCTGAGTATCAACTGTATAACAGTGAAAACCCAGATCATGTCATTAAATCAAGAAAACCAGTGGCAACATATTAATAATGAAAGGAAAAAAATTGTTGCTTTCTATCAATATTCTTTCATATTCATTACTAGAATATGATTGCCTAGATTTAACTTTGCATGCAGCCTGATTGATTACATTCATTGTTTTTAGAACAGCTGAAACTTGATGCTTAAAGGAGGAATCTAAAATGGTGGGAGTGATTTCAGAGTCAGTTAAGAATTCTGAAAAAAATATCCTGCTATTTGTTCTGAACATCATCTATTTGTTTTAATTCTGGGCACTACATTTGTTCTATTAGTTTTTTTATGGTCTGTTCCTCCTTTAGGAGTTCAGGAATTAGCAATGTGTTCTTTTATTGCTTTGGTTTTATAATAAAAGGTTTTGGGTTTTTTTTACTCCAGACACAAACCTACTTTCTATAGGGCTTCATTAGCATGCTCTGTGGTAATAATACCTTTATTCTGAGGCCATATATGGATAGTTGGAAGTATAATACAGACATGCATTTGAAAAGAACTATTCAGGATGTTTGGTGATGCAGCATCCCAGAAGTCTGGCATCTTCACCAGTATGCTACTTGATAGGAATGGGCTTTATTATACTAAAGCTATCAGTTTGGGTGTTTTTCCACTTCTACTCCAGCTAATGGCATAGATATTGGAAGTGCCATTGTTTTGATCTCAAAATTTTCTTCTCAGGGGTATATTCTGAATATATATAGTTGAATCTGATCTTAAAGGCACTTTCAACTTCTTATCTGCACACCTGATTCCATGGCATATTTCCCACTGCCATTAATGTTGAATTCATTATATTCAGTATATTCTAGTGTTTTATTCGACTGATAGCTTGTTATCTGAAATTACTAGTCTATTTCTCAGTGAAAGTATTTACAAGTCATAAAAATTATTCAGGTACCGATACTACAAGATACTTTAGCATGTGCATAACTTTAAGCAAGAAAATCACCTAATTGACTTCAGTTGAACTACTCGTGTATAAAGGTAAATACATGCTTAAGTACCTTGTTGAATAGGGACTTTAAAGATTATTTCAATAATTATTGGATAGTGTCATCTTTCTTTTATATAATATATATCACTTTGTTGCTGCTACATTCACTGAATTCAATAAAAAGTAATATATATACATACATATATAAGTCATTTTTGAAGCTAGTACTAATTATTTTTAAAATTAAATAATAGTAATTTAACATTAATTATTTCTACACTAGTTCTCAGTGGGTTTTACCATTTAAGTTGAAACATAAATTCACCAATGTGGAACTCAGCATTTAATTTCACATCTTTTCTATGGTACATGTTTAGAAATGTATAGTCTCAATCTAACAGAATAGAAATCTCTCGAGTACTAATATCTCTCATGAAGCTAATGGTATCTGTCATATAAACAAGTCAAGAAATAAATTAATAATTGGAGCTAGGACTGGTCCCATTTGTTTTGCAACTCATTTGTAATATGTAGCATCTGGCAATCTGCCTTAGCCCTTTGAACCTGCAGTCATTCATTAAATATGGTTTGTTTCCTAATGGTGCCCATTCAGTCAGAGAACTTATTGTAGAAATTGTTTTTATTCCTCAAGATAAATTAAATAAAGTGCCTAGAATATATTTTTGTTATCCAATCTAACTTAGAGCTCTCTGCTTTTACTCAGAATTTTCAGCTCCACTTTATACATTTTCCAATATTTTTCTTTCCGATAGCACAATCTCTGCCCTTCAGCAGTTAGGTCCCATCAACCTAATTCTCTTGTGCAGCATACTTCTGATTTCTAATATTCTGTATATTTTAATGATTTTCTTCCTACAGTTCAGCATGCTTAACAGCTTCCTACTGCTTGTTAGGCGAGAAATCCTATAATGTGTAACAACTGGTATAATCAAATTAAAGAAGTGAAAACCACAGAATTATGCTACAATTGTGTTTGACTGATTTCAGAGCTAATTAAAAACACAATTGTAATGTCAAAACAATAGTAATGTCCTCATCTATTAAATTACATATATCCCAGTCCAACAAAAAGCATTTGTTGTCTTCTATAGTCATGCTTTAGTGCATGTAATATGATTTCCCTTGGTCTCTGGAGGCCAATGGATTTACTGTTATCTCATCACTAATAGACTTCTCCTTTAACTCCAAGTAGTAGAATCATGTTGTTTTGGTTCTGAAGGTCTAAGGTTTCATGTTCAATGGCAAGCATGGTCTGTGTCTGATAGTGTGTGATTCAGATGGATAGAAGGGTGCTGGCCAGCATTCAGTGATTAAAGGGTTAAACTCAGGTAGCTAAGGGTATTGGCAGGGAGCCAGGAGAGCCAATGAAAAAGGGGTTGAAATTTGAATTGGAAGATATACTTCCTGGTGTGTGTGTGTGTGTGTGTATGTATATATATATATATATATATATATATATATATATATATATATAAAAGTAAGTTTTGAGCCAGGAGTTGGGGGAACAAGATGAATTGAACCAGGCAGAACTACCATGACTATAAGGAATACCGATCATGGAAATGGACTGGACATTAAAGCACAAATCTGTAAGTAGATAGGAAATGAAATGTCTATTTAGACAGGATCAGGTTATTTTCTTTGTTGTGTTGTTTGGTTAAACTTCCCTGTGCTGGGTCCATGTTCCACTGCCCCTCACACATCCACCGTATTAAGCTAAATCCCAGAGATACAATTCTCTGTGTTTTAATCTGTTCTTTTTTTTCCTCAGTTGCTTTATAACACCTAACAACATAGTATGCTTTACCAAGTTTTGTTTTGTTAATGAAATCTCTTTTTGTTTTGTTAATAAAATCACCTTTTTTTTAGAGAATGATTTGATTCTTGTGTCCTGGAAGGTAATAGGAGATCTGTGTATGCATGCCTGAGAGTGAGAGGTCAGCTATCAGAGACTGCAGATTGTTTTCTCTTTTTTTTTTTCAAGCTCTTGTGGTAAAAGAGGTTTGTGTTACCCCTCTGGAAGAAGATCAAGTGCTTTCTTCCTGGGTCAAAGAAGAAGGGGGTTTTCACTTGATGGTGGGCAACCTATCTCCCAAGGCTTTGGGGAGTATTTTTAGGTAGAAGCCTACAGAGACAAGGTATTTTAAGATCTCTTGCAGGCCCCCACCTTCTGCACTTGGAATGCCAGAATGGGGAACAGTCTTGACAGGCTCCAATTGTTATGTAAGCCACGCAAGGTAATAGATACTCTCTCTATGGCTGACCTATCAACCTGGAGCTAGGTTAGCTTTTCTATGAAAGGGGGAAGAAACCCATACCAAAACCTTTTATGGTAACATTTGCTAGAGAAAAACTCTTAGAGGAGTTTCCTGTCTACTGCATATTGGAAACCTCAAAAGCCCGAAACCAATGTCAATTGAAGTTCATGGAAAGTACCCCATTGTGCCTGTGCACACTATCCTTTCCCACCATCGACATTTGCCTCAATGGTCTGAGGGTGTTCCAACAGGCTTAAAATGAAGAAATCTTGAGTATAGCACCCTGATGTCTGTATACCTACAGATGCCAGTAGGAATCAGACTTGAGGCCCTCTTTTTAGCATAAAAAGGTCTACATCTTGTGCTAAAAATAGATGCTTTATGTCTGCAAACATAACAGTCTGCAATTATTGCTGGGCTAGCAGATACAAGGAGACATAAATACAGGGAAAATGTCCTCCACTTGAACTTACCTTGAAGTCGAACATAAGTAGCTCACCTCTTCCCTCTCACCTAACAGTGTATATATGTGTTTCAGAGAGGCTCCTTCACTGTGCTCAGAACAGACACTGGGAGCATTTCTGTCTAGAAGATTACATTTCTGTCTTGAAGAGTATATTCCAGTTAGAACAGTGAAACTCAGACTGTGGCTTGCGATCCACAAATGTCTCTTTAATGTGTCTCCTGTAGCTCTTTGTAGCATATGATATTAAAACACCAGTTTAATTATCCAGTCAGGATGCTTTTACTGTGTTATTCACCAATTAAGTTATTAATTTGCACTAAATTATTAACCAGTAAAAACTAAATTGTTCCCTTGTTATATTGATTAAATATGAATATGCACTATCGTAAATAAAAAAAAATCACACTACTGTGGTTCTTTTCGTAATGTTGATCACTAATTTGGCTCCTGAACCATTAATGTCTGAGTTAGAGAATACTACTATCTCTTTTCCTATTTTCAGTTGTACAAAGTGGTGGGGTGATCACTGACGCTACATAGCCATTCTTCATGTACTTGCTTGGATGATAGAAAGGTTTCTTTTGGGCATATGTCCCTCAGGCTGACTGGTATCCAGCTTTCTAGGGAAGAAACAACCCATACAATTCCTCAAAGGTTAGGGGTGATCCTCCATTCCACTGGATGGGTATGTTTGCCCATCAGACAGGGAACATGCCTACATTTAAGATCCAAACTACCTTAAATTTTGAGGTTCATCTCCAGCTAGATTATTTTTTGTTTAAATTATATCTCATCTCTAAATTAGTTTTTCTTGATTTTGTAAGATTTCACACAGCGTGGAATTAATAAACATGTCAAATTATTTCAGAAGTACCATGGATTCCTTGACAATCTCAAATTAAATATTAACTGTCTTTTTTTAAAGAAAGAATGAATCGGGGCATGTCTTCGTCTACAAAATAAGTTAGTTTGATTAGTTTTAGCTTTTATTACTAACATTTATTGTCTGAAATTAATAAGACATTTATATAATTTTGATGACATTGACACCTTTAAGAGATTTAAGGGTTGAATTAGAAATTGTGCATAATAGAAAAAATGGAAATGTGTTGTTCATACAAAGAAGCTTCGTAAGATGTTCCTAAATATCTCTTTGCTTCTCTGAAAATGTCAATAGTAACCTCTTGAAAAGTATAAATAAATATGCAAGTCAATGGGCCATATCCTGCATAAATGAAGACCATACGACCTTTCCCATTAATGTAAATTAACACTAGATCAAACCTTATCTACTTAACCTAAAAGTAATAAAACAAAATCCATCTGCTCATTTTATATTTATTTTGGCTATTTAATAAATTCAGTACCGCTCATGAGGTCAAAGGGGAAAATCATTCTTTAACAAGAATGCTAAAAATCTACAGTATATGTCATTGAAAGCAGTATGCAAATGTGTAAAGTACTTTGGGTCCAGTCACAAAGAAAGTCAAAAAGTCAAAAAAGACAGATAAGAAGAAATAGGCTTAATTTAACACCACATGGTGAACTGAGAAATAGTCACTAAAGTCATGCAAAAAAAGTTTCTGAGAAAGACTATCTGAAAAGATCACTTTTTGTGATAGCACTTACTGATTCACAATCCTTTTCCAAATCTTTATCTTGTTATCTGCACATTGAAAAATAAAGAACCTGTCTATAAATCTGTTTTCCCCAATGATGTTTGAGTTGGAAGTCATCATTCTTCTGTGCTTGATACACAAGTAAATCAGGAGTACCTCCACTGAAATCAACATCTAGTTTTATGTGAGTGACATGAGAATTATATGTGTTGAGATTAGCATATGTCTACACAACAAAGAAATACCTGAGTCTGGCCCATGCCAGCTGACGGGCTTGCAGGGCAGTTTCACTGCTGTATAGACTTAATGGCTCTGGCTGCAGTCTGGGCATTAGGCTCTGTGATTGGAGAATCCCTGAGCTTGGGCTCAAGCCCAAACCCAGAAATCTACACAGCAATGAACACCCCAAAACCTGAGCTCCAGGATCCCCAGTCAGCTATCATGGGCCATTTATGGGTTTTTCATTGCTGTGTACACATATCTTAAAATAACAAATGGATGGGGTACAACCTGGACTATTTGTTCTGTTTATTTGTTGTGTGGCCAAATAAAATACTTGTCATGGTGAGTTATCTGTTCTCAAACCTGATTTTTTCTGTTCATTTTAGTATTTGGCAGTGATATACAACTTTTACCCGACACTCTACAAATATTTTTTTCAAAAAGATCAATGAGTCACATATCATTCAGTAACATGAGGGAGATTCCTTGCCTTCCTTCACATCTTTTTACCACTAAAGTGTTGCCAGTTTAGCTGAAACCAGCTGTAAAACTCCTGCTGGGGATTCTCCCAACATAGGAGGGTCCTAAGCAAGTGCAACACTTGTAATCAGCTATCATGCCTCCTTTTTTACAAGCCCTGTTAATGTTCATTTATGATCAAATTCATATTTGCATTAGGATGGTTTAAACAGCCGCCAAATATTTTATGTACTAGTCAGGAGATTAGGAGGTTAAGAAGTATCTTCACTTTAGGACAAAATCAAGTTAAACCATTTTGATTCATAGAGACCTCAGGAGGTCATCAAGTCCAGCCCCCTGCCCAAGGCAGGACCAATCCCAACTAAATCAACCCAGCCAGGGCTTTGTCAAGCTGAAACTTAAAAATCTCTAGGGATGGAGATTCCACCACCTCCCTAGGTAACTCATTCCAGTGCTTCACCACCCTCCCAGTGAAATAGTTTTTCCTAATAGCCAACCTAGACCTTTCCCACTGTAACTTGAGACCATTGCTCCTTGTTCTGCCATCCGTCACTACTGTGAACAGCCCTTCTCCATCCTCTTTGGAACCTCTCTTCAAGAAGTTGAAGGCTGCTATTAAATCCCCCCTCACTCTTCTTTTCTGCAGACTAAACAAATCCAAATCCTTCAGTCTCTCCTCATAGGTCATGTGCTCTAGCCCCCTCATCATTTTGGTCACGCTCCACTGGACCCTCTCCAATGCGTCCACATCCTTTCTATAGTGGGGGGTGCAGAACTGGACACAATATTTTAGATGTGGCCTCACCAGACTTATTATGTCTAATAAATTAAACCAAGATTTTATATTTCTTAAAAGAAAAGAATCAACTATATCAAAAATTTGGACAAATCAATGACTATTCCCCCTTCAAATGGCCCTGGTCTGAAGCCTTGTAAATATCACAACCATTTCACGTTTCTTTTAAGTAAAGAAGTTGGATAGCTCTGAGACAATATTCGTGTATTCCACGTTCCAATATAGTGATTGCAGTACACTCTTCTTCGAATCAGACATAATTAGAAGAGAATTACATCATCTTATCACCTATATACATGATATAAATATGCAGTCTACTATAGTTAATTCATCCCACTCAGCAAAATAGATTTGTGATGTGTTTGCCGAAGGGAGGCGCAAAGGGAGCAATTTCCCTGAGCTCTTTAAATTCCCACTTGAGTGCCATGTGTTGCACTTCAAGCAGCTCTTAGGGCTACCTGGGTTGGTGGGGTGCTGCACAGAGCACTTCAGGCAGCACTTAGGACTGAGATGGAGGGCAGGCCATGATCTGGGTGGTGGTGAGAGCCAGTTACCCCAGTCCTGCCCCTTCCACCTAAGGCCATGCCCCTTTCAGGATCACAGAGTCACCTCCCACGTTGCCCAATGACCAAGCAAAGCTATCAGCTCCCCTGTGTTTGCTAATGAATTTCAAAATCTTTTAAAGACTCGCTTTCTATCTCCAGTCTCGAGTACTGGCCTCTACTTTATGCCAGCAATTTTTAGATGCAAATATTTCTGGGCAGCATAATTTTGTTACTACAGATAAACATGGGGATTTAGCTCCCTATGCTGCAAACACTTATTTTCATGCTTAAAGTTAAACATAGGAGTAATCCCAATGGCTTCATACAGGCTACTTGTAGTCTTGAAATTAAGTTTGTACAAATATTTGCAGGCTCAAGGCCATAGATACGAAAGTGCTTAATCACACCTGGCAGTAATTCTGCAAACAGTGTACATTTAGTTCACATTTATCTGCTCACTGGTATTAATATTAACAATTTACCAATATAATTAATCAACAATTATAAAAGCAGACTGAGAACTTTTGTTTAGATTAATTTTTGTAAGGGAAAATCAAACCATAGCCTACTATTGAAAAGTATTTAAAAACCAAATACTTTCTGAACATTTAAAATTAAATTCAAGGCATTTTGAGTATGTAGATTAAAATAAATCAACTGTCATATGTGAGAGCTTTGTTCTAAAAATGGTGCTTTAACTCACATTTCCTGCAATTTAACTCATTATGCTCATAATGCTAAGGTTTATCTGTATTCACTGAAGCTCTGACATTGAGTGGTTTAATTCTAAAGAAATTCATGGGAATATTTTCATCACTTTTAAATCATACCCCCATTTTATAGGTGCAATCTAGATACTCAGTTTGGTCTTCTCAGATGGTATTTTCTTGTGGGATTGATATCCTGATGATACCAGATGGATCTCAATAGTAGCTCCCCTAATTCAAATTTAGATGATGATCTAGGAGCTCTCTGAAAACCTGTGGAGGTTCCATCAAAATGAATATATGTGACTAATGTTTACTGTAGAGATTTTTTTATTTAATTATTTTTTACATTTAGTACAAAGCTGTTGCAATGAACTTCTGTAAAACAGCCTTCAGTTACAGAATTCTGAATGTTATTTGTTTTATAGAATTTGTCTTTTCCCCAGTAATTTACACCTCAAACAAGCAATTGTTTTCTATTATCTTGAGAATTCTTAATATTAATGTATTTTTACAATCAATTGTCACACTGTACACTAATCTGCATTATTTCAATAAAGCAAGAAAAGTGATTTATCTGTTTAAAATGCTGTTCATTCATTATAATTATTATTATTCCATTTGGCTTTTTGGACTAGCAGTCAATCCCATGAATCTGATTTTTTTTTAAATCAATATATAGCAGGAATTTTGATGGATCTCTTGCTATATTAAGTGCATAAAACTATGATAATGGAATGTAAAGGATGCATGGTTAAGGCCATTAAAAGGTAGGAAATTCATAAGAAAGGCTCCAAGACCAATTCTGCCTTGGCTAAGATACACATCCAGGACATTTCAAGCTACACATGTTGTGATTTACAGCCCAATCATACAACTGCTTCTAATAAGCATTACTATAGCTCATGTTTTTCCTGAGAATAATATTAAGTTATGTTGGTTCTCAAATAGATTGTTAAACTAAATAATGAGAATTTGAGAGTATATAAAATTACATACCCTGCTTTATCTTTGCCAGTATTGATTTAAACCCTGGCAGTATTTCAAATTAAAAAAAAAAAAACAAAGACAATGTATCAGTCTTTGAGAGCATCCTTTTTTGAGAATCAAGCAAAATAAAGTCATACCTTTAATATCTCTTTGACGTATAATACTAGCAACAAATGCCAAGATAACATATCAGTTGCTGTTGATGCATTATGTTGTGTCTTAGACATAAACAATTGTCAGTCTCTTTTTTCCCTAGCCACCTCTCCGCACATGGGCAGAGGGAAACTTGAACTACCATAAAAGTAAATGGATCTTTTAGCTTAGTTGCAAGGAGGGAAAGTAAAGTACTATAAATGTATATTTTAGCACTTTACAAATTAAAAAGAAAAGAACAATAAGTGAAAAGTGGTCTGCTCTTTAGTCTCCATTAATCTAAATTTAAAAGGAATGATCCATTTCCTATCTAACCTGGACACATAATACTTTAATGCCTCAGGGTAAGTCTGCATAGCAGCATTATTTCAGAATAACAAAATGTGTGTCACAGCAAGCCATTATTTCAAAATACTCTCAAGCTGGAGGACTTCTTATTCTGACTCCTGTCACCCTCATTTCACAAGCAGTAAGGGAAGTCGAAGGAAGAGTGTTCTTCCTTCAACTTCCTGCTGTGTAGACAGCTTCAAAAGCCAAATTAAGCTATTTCGACTTCAGCTATGCACAATTGACATAGTTGAAGTTGTATAGCTTAATTCACTTTTGCCCTGCTGTGTAGACGTACCCTTAATGAATCCCCTTGAAAATAGGTTTGTTGAACTGAGACGGTATGTCTACACTAGCCCCCTAGTTCGAACTAGGGAGGCTCATGTAGGCATTCGAAGTTGCAAATGAAGCCCGGGATTTATTTGCATCTTCCCGTCCGGGCACCATTTTTAAATCCCCCTAGTCCAAACTAACTGCCCACGGCTACACGCGGCAGTCAAACGTTAACTCTAACTAAGTCCTTAGTTCGAGTTAATGTTTGACTGCCGCGTGTAGCTGCGGGCAGTTAGTTCGGACTACGGGGATTTAAAAATGGCGCCCGGATGGGAAGATGCAAATAAAGCCCGGGATAGTTAAATCCCGGGCTTCATTTGCAACTTCGAATGCCTACATGAGCCTCCCTAGTTCGAACTAGGGAGGCTAATGTAGACATACCCAAAGACTGTTGGGAATCAAAAGATGACTTTAAAGTTAGTCTGAAAAGATATGCCTATCTTACAGAACTGGAAAGGGCCTTGAAAGCTCATTGAGTCCAGTCTCCTGCCTGGACCAAATACCATCCCTGACGGATTTGCCCTACATCCCAAGATTTGGGCTCACAACCTTGAGTTTAATAAGCTAATGTTCAAGCCACTGAGATATCCCTCCTCCCTAAAAAAAAACATAACAAAATCATTTATTAATTTTAGTTATTTGTTTTGTATAGAAGGCATGGAAAAAGACAAGATTTCAAAAAGGGAATGTTGAAATACTGATAGAATCAAAATGCTAATGAGGGTGTTGACCAAGAATGGTGCAAAACTGTGTACTTTAGTTTCAGCTAATGTTAGAGGGTACTGAGCATCAGAGAGAGTAACTGAGAGTTGTCGAAAATTACAGTACTCTAGTAAAAGTTAAACAGTGTGGGTATGTCTACACTACAAAGTTAATTCGAAATAACTACTGTTATTTCGAATTAACTTTAATAGCGTCTACACAGGCAAACCGCTATTTCGAAATAAATTCGAAATAGTGGAGCCCTTATTTTGAATTTGGTAAACCTCATTCTACGAGGAGTAACGCCAAATTCGAAATAGCTATTTCGAATTAAGTGCTGTGTAGACACTTAATTCGAAATAGGGGCCTCCAACCCTTCCCAGGGAGCCCTGGTGGCCACTCTGGGCACAACCAGAAAAACTTACTCTCCTCTCCCCCAGCCCCGGAGCCATTAAAGGGGTAGACCCTAGCCGCAGTGCCTGTGCGAGCTCCAAGCCTGCCAGCCCACAGCCAGCAGTGGCGATCGGGGCCCCTGACCCAGTGTAGCCAGACATGAACCCCATCTTGTTTTTCCCCCCCCTCAGAGAGCAAGAGAAAGGCAGTCAGCCTTTGATGCCCTGGGAATGCAGGTGTGCTGCTTGTCCCTGACTCTAATAAACAGAAACCAGACAGTAAATGGGCTAGCTGATAACCGGAGGGGCCCCCCTCCTGCTGCCCTGATGGCTAGCACCAGTAATTGACACGCCTACACTGTCCCAGGAGAGGAATCTTCGCCCATCACATACTAGAGTGCCCATTGTCTGCAGTTTCCCAGGTGTGAATTATGCTTTGCACCCTTCCGTGGGAAACTTGGCATTCAAAGCCATTTTTCCTAATTGGCCACTTGAGACCAGGAAGAAGCCTACGTGATCCAAGGGGTATAAAGAGGGGTTTAGTAGCCCACCCCATTTGAGCTCCAATCTATACCTGCTGGCAGGTATATGTTGTCTCCTGAGGTCTGTGGGACGCCCAGCCTCGCCCTACTTCTTCCCGAGGGATTGAGAGAAAGACGCTGGCCACGCCAAGTCTGGAACGCAGGGGTGAGAATTATACCTGCAATGTGTTTCTTATGTGTACACTTTAATTTAGTTACTCTATTATAAGTTTCTCTAATCAACCTGTTTCACTTCTATTGTAAACAAGAAAATAAGATTGTGCCCTCATTCACTTTATAAGTTTAAATATATATATTGAACCAAGTTTTCTTTCTTCTTTCTTTTTCTTTCTCCTACAAATAAGCAAGTGTGGTTTGAGTTTCTGACTTGAACCCGTGCTGCTGTACCCGAACCGAACACAAACAAAAGAACTCCAGCTGGTCATAAGGGACAGATATAGGGAGAGCTTGAGCGTTGGATCGTGTCGCTTCCAGGGGACAGATCCGTTGGGGCACCTCTCAGCCTCCCCAGGCTGCCCACTGCGACGGGACTTTGTGTCCTAGCAGTCAAAGTCTGAGGTGTAAAGCTCTCCCTGTTAAACTCTGGGGCGTCTGTCAGCCTGTTGGCTGCCCACTGCAAAGAATCCCGATCCTAGCAGTAAAGACACGGACGTTAAACTCTTTGGGACACCCGTCAACGTCCTCCAGGTTGCCCACTGCTAAGGGACCCCACTCCTAGCAGTTAAAGTCTCGGGTGTATAGCTCACACACACCACTCACTGCCCTGACCACCGGCTGACACCCAGTGGCCCCAAAACATGAGCCAGCAAGCCACTGGCAGCCAGCCCTCCACCACTCCCCAGGAGCAGCCTGCCAGCTCCCAGGAGCCTGATAGGGGCTGGAGAAGGCTGGCGCCTTCCTGGTCCAGGGTGAAGATCATGGACCTTATTCAGGTTTGGGGGGGATGCCCCCAATGTCCATGATCTCCGCACTAGACGGAGGAATGCGGCCGTCTATGGCAGGATAGCTGCCAGCCTGGCCACCGAAGGACACATGCGAACCCAGGAGCAGGTTTGCATGAAAGTCAAGTTAGTCCGGCGAGACCCCCAACCCTGAGCCCTGAGCTTCCCCTCCCCCTTCTTCCCCTTGCTTCCCCCTTCCAGCTCCCTCCTCCCAGACTTCCTCCTCCCCTCTCCCACCCTCTGTCTTCCCCTCTCTCACTTCCTTTTCCCAGTCTCCCCAGAGGTTCATCCCTCCCCCCCCAGTTTTGTTCAATAAACCCAGTTTCTATTTTTGAACACACATGTCTTTTATTTGACATCAGGAAGCGGGGCTAGGGAGGGGTAAGTGGAAGGATGTGAGGGAGGAATGGGGCATGAGCCCCCGGTGGGGAGGACCGGGGAGGCTCTGAGGGCTCCTCGGGGTGGAAGCTCTCCCACAGGGCCTCCTGGATCCTGACAGCCCCCCAATAGACCCCCCGGATGGTAGCCTGCAGCAAGTGCAGCCGGCTGATGGCAACGACCGCACGAGAGGCACCGGTGTGCCCAGGGGCAGCTCTGGCTCCATGTGGCCGAGTCCTGTGGTGTCCCGAGTGCAGACACTCAGGGCACTCCAAGACAGGACTGCTTTGCTGTCCCTCATCGAGGTAGACAAGCAAGTGGGGAACCCTGAGAACTGTCTGTCCGGGGTGGGGGTAGAGTCCCTTTAAGCACGGAGCTCAGTTAGCCTCAGGCAGCAGCCCCATACACTGAGCCCTAACCTGATGCCCTGCCGGCACTGGTTCCGGCCAGCCTTAACTTCAGTTCAGGGTCCACTCAATGTGGACGTGCTATTTCGAAATAGCAAAATGCAATTTCAAAATAGTTTTTGTGTATAGATGCGCTATTTCGAATTAGCTTAATTCGAATTAACTATTTTGAATTAAGTTAATTCGAAATAGCACTGTAGTGTAAACATACCCTGTGAGATAAGCTGTTTATGTAACTGCCATTTGCCCGTGAATTCAACTGTTGACTTGTTAATTGTAACAGAGACCTGGTTTCCGTTCCATATTGCAACACATTTCCATGGTGAAGCTGATTTCAGTTAATAGCATGCTATCTGCATGGATGATATGTGTATGTCATTGATATAATACACAGAAGTGGTTGAGAAAGCTCTGATTAGAAGATAGGTACATGTAAGAGTATGTCATGGTTTTTCGTGACAATTCTTTCAACAGCTGAATTTTCAATAAATTTGTGTTGTGGTGTGAGGAGTTATCAAAGCAAATCCTATTAACATTAATGGGACAAACTCCAATTGACATAAATCATCAGCACATCTATGCTGCTTTAAACTAAACTAGCAGACGATTTATAATACAAATAAGCATACAGTAAGTTTACAGTAAGCAAAACTGTAATTTGCAAGCAAGTGAATCTCATTGCTATTCATTTGAATAAAGCATCATAAATAGTAAGTAAAGCATCCATTATCATATCAGGGCCAAATGCTATTTATTTTACAGATGAAGAGTACATAAGAGACTACCAGTATAGGTGCTTCAGAAGTTCTTGCACATTACAGACAGACTGACGGAATGCTTTTCAAAGCAACTAAGAGACACCATTACTAGGAAAAGATGATTCAATGAGGAGTTTACGAGGTTCATCAAACTATTACTCATAATCCCACTAGTTGGGAACACACTATTCTTCTTTTATGAATACCTCCCACTCGTAGCCTCATTTTACTGGCAGCCCAAAGATGAACCAGTTACTTCAATGGGAGCAGGAGCATACACTCTGTATTTTATTTACAGACCTACAATCTATATACCTCATCATCTGTTTCATAGCTTAGCTAACAAAGAAGTATTGTCTACAGGCCATTTATATTTTTAGGTTTATGTAATCTCATTACATTGGTGAACTAAATAAGAATCCTTATACTTTACAAAAAGCAAAAAAGAATATACTCTTTATAAGAAAGTACATTGTGCACTAATTTCTGCAATGTTCCCTGATGTTCCTGCAGTTAAGGGTCTATCAGCACTTTCATGCACTATAATAGTCTTATTTTTAAGTGTTTGTAACTCAGTTCTCAAGAGTTACTGCAGGCTGAAATTTACAAAGCAACACTGCAACCTACCTTAATGTGATTTCTATGTCAAATCTGGTTAAATAAATAAGATGACACTCTTGAAAAATGTTTAGTTGCAAGAATGTAAAAACCAACCAACCAAAAAAGAACAGAATCTGTTTAAAATAACCCTGTAGTCTTTACAGATCAGGCTTCAAATAACTGTGACCCCTGTTGCTCAGTCTCTCTCTCTCTAAATGGGTAGCAGGTTTAAAACTAATAAAAGAAAGTTCTTCTTCACACAGCGCGTAGTCAGCCTGTGGAACTCCTTGCCAGAGGAGGCTGTGAAGGCTAGGATTATAACAGAGTTTAAAGAGAAGCTAGATAATTTTATGGAGGTTAGGTCCATAAAAGGCTATTAGCCAGAGGATAGAAATGGTGTCCCTGGCCTCTGTTTGTCAGAGGCTGGAAAAGGATGGCAGGAGACAAATCACTTGATCATTGTCTTCGGTCCACCCCCTCTGGGGCACCTAGTGCTGGCCACTGTCGGCAGACAGGCTACTGGGCTAGATGGACCTTTGGTCTGACCCAGTATGGCCATTCTTATGTTATGTTCTTATGTTCTCTCTCTCTCTCTCTCTCTCTCTGCCTCTGCCTTTTTCTAGAACAGAGGTAGGGAACCTCCTCAAAAAATGAGGAGTAACGTTAGTTCGAACAAAGGGGTTTGGTTCGAACTAACGCATCCCGGCACTCACTTTCACTTTCAAAACAGCTGTTGATCGGAGTAACGCGCCAGCGAGATCATGCTAATGAAGTGCGGGATATTTAAATCCCCGCTTCATTGACTATTTCGAATGCCTACATTTGCATCCCTAGTTCGAGCTAGGGTGCAAGTATAGACATACCCTAAATTACTAGTATGTATGAGAGTGGTGACATCCTGTAAAATCTGGTATAGACACAAAAATAATACAATTCTATCACAGTTCCAGAGGGAGGGAAATTGTTCAAAGAGCTATGGCTAGAGACCTTGGATGTGATTCTGTCACCCATACTCATATTAGCTAATACCTGATGTAAGTACTCCAAGGACATGTCTGCACAGAAAGGCAAAAGTTGAATTAAGATATGCAGCTTCAGCAAAGTCAATTCTGTAGCTGAAGTCGACATAGCTTAATTCAGCTTTTGGAGCTGTCTACACAGCAGGAAGTCGAAGGAAGAACACTCTTCCTTAGACTTCCCTTACTCCTTGTGAAATGAGGGTTACAGGGATCGGCGTAAGAAGTCTTCCATCTTGACATTATTTCAAAACAATGGCTTCCTGTGTAGATGTTCATTTTGTTATTTCAAAATAACATCCGTTATTCCGAAATAACGCTGCTGTGTAGACATATCCCTACAGATTTGAATGGCAATGTTAATAGAGTAATATATTTCTAAAAAAATACCCTAAGGACGATAGAGGATGGCTATCCATAACTAAAACACCTTCTATCATAAGAATGCACAAAATGTACACAGTGACTGAGGAGCAAATTAACAAAGGTGGCTAGGAACTTCACAGCCACTGAAAATAATTGAACTTAAAACTCTTTAGCCCTAACTTAATTTCTTTCAACAACTAAGAAGACATTTCCTTAACTGTCCTACTACTGTTAGTCACATAAGGAGTTTGATTGTGTCATGCTAACTAGCCTGACACAAATTCAAACTATGAAAGTGTTCTTGAAAAATAAATGCCTTCTAAACGGCAGCAGGTAGAAAGATATGATGGATGTTGGAACTATCCAACATGATCTATGAACTGCAAAATGCCCCTCCAGGTAAAACTGATTGTGAGCTCAATGAGACAAGATGATATGAAAATAGAGACATTGGAAAATATGATCGATAAGGCTGGCTTTAGGCACTTTGTTTGCCAAGGAAGCTTGTGCGGTCAGAAGGGTCCCAAGAGAGCATTTTAGTCACTCATTTAATAGAACCTGGGGAAGTTTTGTAATAGGTATATCTCACAAAACTGAGCTATCAGTGGGCTTCTCTTTCACCTATAACAGCATCACTGCATGAGATAGAGTAGTGTGTCCTTCCACAGGCTAATAAAATAACTAATGAAGCTAATTAAGAAGAACCAATTCTGCTCTTTGTTGCATTCCAAGTCAAATGTGTATTGATATGACAGAATGAAAAAGTGTACACACAATTTTTGAAATATTTTGCATTATTATCTAAAGCAGACAGGAAAGTCTGTGTATGGAAGTATTAATTCTGTATCCTCTTTATTCACAGCAACATTTGCTAATTAATTAAATTAAATTTGTATGGAGGAGAAATTTTTTAAACAAAGAAATCTAACTAATTTATTCAGTTATTCAGCTAATGAATTCAAAATAAATTAAAAAATATTTTGTCTTATTTCAAACAGGACATGTATCCTACCAAAGCAGTGGTAAAAGAAAATAAGATTACCTACCAAACAACTATAACAGAGAGTTTATGTGTAATTAAATACTAATCCATTTTAATTTACAATGACAACTCAAACTGGAGATAGTGAAATATTAATAATTTATGAGCAGTAGTGTTTTGTATTTATCAGTGTACTATACAGTTGACTTATGCTTAAGTTAGAATGTCATTTGCTTTCACCCCTGTTCTCTTTAGGTCAACTGATATCTTTAAACTGTAAATATGTTTTTGAGAATATATTATATAATCCAAGTGATTTAATGAGATTAGTTTATATCTTTCCATTATAAATAATAAAATATCTTTGGAATATACTAAATCAGATTTAAATTACTGTCCAGTATAATGTAGCCACCCCACTCTTCTTTCCCCTCAATTTATGGCCTTTATCTCTCTGGGCACATAAATTATTACTTCAACAAAAGCTGGAATGACACATGTCATGGAGAACACAACTCCCTCCCCTTTATTATTTTAACTGAATAGATGGTTTACTGATACACATAATTTCAGCAGGGGATAGTTGTTTATGATAGCTTTATCATATCTTGGTAATTTCTGAGGTGTAATCCTGATACACACACAGGTGTAGACTTTGCTGAATCCCTAAGCATAACTGACAGGGTGAACCAAGCTAGGCCTGGCCTTGGCAGAACGTAACACACTACATGTCAGCTAACCATGTAAGACCATTCCTGTCTTGAGAGGATGATACAAAAGCCACACAGATCTCTCAAATAACTAAATATTCACATTCATAAGAGATGGTGCAAGAACGTATTGAATACCAGTAAAGATAAGGAGGGGATAATAGGATAATGGATAAGATATTTTGTTCAAACTAGCATGGGTTAGGATAATAGTGGTAACTAACAACACCTTGAGTGTCACACATCACTTGTTTTTCTCAGTGTATAAAAGAAGCAGCATATAATACCCCTGAGGGAATTCTGCAAAAAAATATGCGCACAATATTTATAAATTCTGCAAATTTTCATTGTCAATAAATAAATGTGGTTCCAGCATAGTAGCGGAGAGCACAATATACTGGCTGCATTAGGATGGGAGATAACTTTGACGCTCCCACTGCTTCCTGTACAGTGAGGCTATACTGAACTCTGACACAGCCCCACCACAGGCACTCACTGTTGCACAAAAACCAGGAAGGCTCCCATCCCACAGAAAGGGAGCCCAACTGGCTCTAGGACCCAGAAGACAGAGTTCAACAACACAGACAGTGGAGTTGAGATGTAACCTCTTTCACTAGCAGAAATGGAGGTGGGGGGATAGTGACATATAATCCCCCATGACCCACCATGTCTTGCCTCTATTTGGTGATTCTCTCCAAAAACTGTACCTATATACATTCCTCCCCCATGGCTTCCCTGTGCTTCCCTGCCATTTTCTGCAGGGAAACACAGAAATTTGGAGGTACAAGAGGGCATTTTCTGCAGGCATGCAGTCCCACAGAATTGCCCAAGGAGAAATAGAAGGGGTGTCTTTTTGCAAGACAACAGGTCAGCATCCTGGTACGCTGACTGAGTGGTGACCATTGTCATGAGCATACCTGTAATAACATACCTGGGGCACTTGTACCATGTTTCATTAACAATAACCCAGACCAAATGCCAGACCAAATGCCTTCAGTAATGAACCAACCCAGTGGTCTTTCTTTATGAACGGCATCAAAGTCTTTGTAGACTCAGGCCTGATCTACAATAAAAAGTTAGATCCATGAAAGATGAATTGCATTGACCTAATTATGGCTGTGTCTACACTACATGTACTGCTGATGTAGGCACCCTATTAAAAGTGACAGGACTGGGGAGAGCAGCAATATGATGTGAAAGTTAAAGTACTATACTAGGCACACCAGGGAGTGAGGGAGAGCAACAAGTCATCTGGTGCTACCCCAAAGACCTTACATGTTCACAATGATCTGCATGCTCTACTTGACAGTCACCCCCCTAGCTCGCCACAGATGATTACTGACACCTTATAGGAGCCTGAAACACAGAGCCATGAACAGTGAGGAGAAAGAGGATAGAAGATTTCTGCAAAAGACTTAAATTATGTCAAAACTGAGGAACCGTTTGAAACACTACAGGGGTCTAGCTACTTGCACCAGGTGAGGACAGATGACTCTGATGATGAAAGGAACTCAGGTAGGTGTTTACATGCAGGATTTTTCTGGGGGATGCTTTTCCTTTTCCTCAAGCCTTCCCTCCTTGCCCACTTCATTTGTCCTACATTTAAATATGGTGCCCATGCCCAAGTAAGACAGACATATCAGATCTTCATTGCTTTACTGGAATAATGTTAAAAAATAACAGGTTAGGAAAAACATTTGAAAATGGATTTTATAGAAGTATGATTATACAAGCCACATCAGATTGGTGTCCTCTGTTAAGGAAGAGATAGAACCAACAGAAGACTCGGTGTCCATCTTTCATTTCTTTGGCTTGTTGGATTTGGCAAGGATACCATGTATAGGACTCTGTTTATCCGAATAGGGATGTCTCATTTATCTTCTTGAGCATCCTTGAAAAAATTTCCATGGAGTCTTCTTCAAAAACTTCTAGAGATGGCGACCCTGTCTTTTCCACCTTATTAGAAGATTTTCCTATGCTACTCTGCTATTGGTTAGGCTAGCACCATCACAGTAAGCTGGCTAGTTGCACAGATGCCAAGGTGGCTTCAGGAAACCAGTAGCAGCTGGATATTCTTTGAAAAATCATGGAAGTAGGGAGAGATTCCAGAAGACTGGAAAAGGGCAAATGTAGTACCCATCTATAAAAAGGGAAATAAGAACAACCCAGGAAACTACAGACTAGCCAGTTTAACTTCTGTGCCAGGAAAGATAAAGGAGCAGGTAATTAAGGAATTCATCTGCAAACATCTGGAAGAAAATAAGTATCTGGTAACAGCCAGCATGGATTTGCAAAGAACAAATCATGTCAAACCAAGCTGATAGCTTTCTTTGAAAGGATAACAAGTCTTGTGGATAGGGGAGAAGCAGTGGACATGATATACCTAGACTTTAGTAAGGCATTTGATACGGTCTCGCATGATATTCTTATCAATAAACTAGGCAAATACAACTTAGATGGGGCTACTATAAGGTGAGTGCATAACTGGCTGGATAAACATTCTCAGAGAAGAGTAGTTATTAACAGTTCACAGTCCTGCTGGAAGGGCATAACAAGTAGGGTTCTGGAGTGGTCTGTTTTGGGACTGGTTCTGTTCAATATCTTCATCAATAATTTAGTTTGCAGATGATACCAACCTGAGAGGGATTGCAAGTGCTTTGGAGGATAGGGTCATAATTCAAAATGATCTGGACAAACTGATGAAATGGTGTGAGGTACATAGGATGATGTTTAATAAGGACAAAGGGAAAATACTCCACTTAGGAAGGAACAATCCATTTCACACATGCAGAATGGGAAGTGACTGTCTAGGAAGGAGTATTACAGAAAGGGATTTAGGGGTCATAGTGGACCACAATCTACATATGAGTCAACAGTGTGACACTGTTGCAAAAAAAGCAAACATAATTCTGGGATACATTAAGAGGAGTGTTGTGAGCAAGACATGCAAAGTCATTATTCCACTCTACTCTGCACTGATTAGGCCTCAATTGGAGTATTGTGTCCAGTTCTGGGCACTACATTTCTAGAAAGATATGGAGAAATTGGAGAAGGTCCAGAGAAGAGCAACAAAAATGATTAAAGGTCTAGAGAACATGAGCTATGAGTAAAGGCTGAAGGAACTGGGCTTGTTTAGTTTGGAAAAGAGAAGACTGAGAGGGGAGATGATAGCAGTTTTCAAGTATCTAAAAGGGTGTTACAAGGAGGTGGGAGAAAAATTGTCCTCCTTGGCCTCTGATGATAGGACAAGAACCAATGGTCTTAAACTTCACCAAGGGAGGTTTAGATTGGACATTAGGAAAAACTACCTAACTGTCAGCGTGGTCCAACACTGGAATAAATTGCCTAGGGAGGTTGTGGAATGTCCATCTCTGGAGATATTTAAGAGCAGGTTAGACAGACATCTATCAGGGATCAAATAGACCGTGCTTGGTCCTGCCATGAGGATGATGTCTCGAGGTCCCTTCCAGTTCTAGTATTCTATGATTCTGTGCCTTTGTCATATTCACTCCTGAGACACTAGTCAAAAATCACCACAGCCAGTGAAAACAGTGCCAATATATTCACCATCATCTCTGTTTGTGTGTGCCTCGGAAGGGCAGCCCTTCTGGCTACACTCACCATGGTTTGAGCTAAGAGTGGAGTGTTCTCTTTTTACCAGCAGTTTTGGTATGGTGGCTTTTAGTGGTGCTCCCTCTAGGCCTGCTGAATGTTTGGCCCTGATCAGATGGGAAAGGAAGAGGACTAGGAAGAATGTATGTTGAGAGACTTCTAAGTCATGATTGCCATAATCAAAGAGCTTGGAGGACCATCAGTATGCAACTACAGAGAAAGACAGAAAAGAAAGAAAGGTTGTTGCAGGAGAGGAAAAGGATGGAGAAACAATTCAGAAATACACTGGAACATAATGGATTTGTTTTAGCAATGAACACTAATGTCACACAGTATGGTTGAACTATAGACCCAAAGATCCCAGACTGAATGTTTTAGCTTGGAGAGCTTCCTCGTTACTGTTCCTTATAGTCCCCAACATACCATGTGGCACTGTGGCATATACTCTTAACCTTACCACTCCACATCAAGGAACAACAAAGATATCATAGCTACTCATATACGGACTTGTGAAAACCATAGGCTGGTGTATATGTATCCACCATGAGCTTCTCTAAAACTACTGTTTACATATTTCAGCAGTGGGGAACCGTTTTGGGGGCCGCTGACCCATAGATTAGTAGATTTCGTGTGCTCCTGCGCATTGTGGAGGTAAGAAAGGGGCTGGAGCACAAGCGTGGACTCCCCAATGTTGGGGGGGTACCAAGCCTCAAGGGCTGGATCCAGGCAAGCTGGTGACCACATCTGACCCCCTGGCCTTAGGTTCCCCACCCCTGACATACATGGACATCCATGTTTACTGTTAACTAGTGTTTACTCTGTTAACAGTGTTGGTACATTTTTTTATCTGCTATGTGCCTGTTTGCATTTTAATTTTGATAACTGCTGTTTTGCACACATTACATTTCTATTTCACACAAAGCATTGCAAAATACATAACAGAATGCAAAGATCCAGCCATAAAGGAATGCTATGTGGTGCTGTTTATACATTCTTATTAAATCTCAGACATGCCTGGCAGGGCATTAAAAGATATTGTGATGAACACATCTAGTGTGTACTTTCTAAGAAGAAAGCTCTTTAGGCAGTTCATACTGGGTATGGAAAAATGACACCAGCCATATTTATAAATGCACAATTGTAGTCGGCAAGAGTAAGTCTAAGGTCCGACACTGGGTTCTCAAAGCACAAAGGACGCCACACAGGTATCTGTCAAACACAAGTAGTTTATTTCCTGACAGCTAACAGCTATGCCCCTTAACTGGAAGAGCAACATAACAAAGATGCGGCATATCTTGCATCCCTTCCTGCAAGCCTGGAACCCCGGGTAGGCTGCAGACGAAGTGGGAGGTTGTCTCAGCTTCCGAGGCGCTGGTACCCAAAGCCCATCAGTGAGGTTCGAATTGCTGTGCTTCGAGGCAGCCTTAAATATAGTTTTCCTGCCTTGTTTGGCAGCTTGGAAATTTCCAGAGATTACTCATTACGTGCTGATGTAGGGCTTAGCTGTTAGTTATCGATCTGATTCTGTTCTGGATCTACTTGTTCTTTGGCCCTGTTTACGTGATCAGTACGTTAGGGTAAACAGAATTGTTCATGCGTTCTTGCCCTTTACCCTTATCTTATACTTGTTCTTGCTATACTGGCAACAATGCTTACCTTAATTGGCGTATGTTCCCACAGACTTTCTTCTGGCTCATCAGAAAAAGGGAAAAGGGAAAGGGGTGGGGGGGGAAGAATGCAGGCCTCACCATCCCTAAACTAGCACGTACAAAGTTCTTCCGCAATTGACCCCTACAACAACATGCATTACAGAAGTCATAGTAGCAGGCAAACAACCAATAAATAAATAATTGAAATTACACTGTACGGGCATTATTTCATGAAAGCAAACAAGAACATGGTGTCTGTTAAAATGTTCTTTGAAAGTCTCCTTCAGCCATATATTTCCACATTACCTCTTTAATTATCCTTGGGTCTTTCTATTTAAATTTAGTAGACAGACATCTATCTTGCTCCTTCACCCTGGTGACTGCTTTTCACCTTTGACTTATAGATATTATGCAGTATATAACTTGAAGTAATACTCTTTGGGATTTTTTTTCTCATTGAGAGTCAATCTAGTGGGTAAACAATGCAAGCATCCCATCAGTCTATTAAAAGCACATTCAGCTGTCATTTTGCACCTCCTGAGATGGTAAATGAATCCTTCCTGGGCCCTTTCAAAATGGCTGGTTTACAGTTTCATGAGCCAGGGGAACAAAAGCAAGGCTAGGTTTGCCAGAATCACTGTTGGCATTTCGGTATCACCATAGGTACTCTATTGGTTTGGAATGAAAGTCTGTAGTCTCAACTTTTTGAAAAGTCCTGTGTTATTAAAGTCTCTGACCAGCCCACACCCATGTCCACCAACACTTTTATAACTAGAGAAAAGAAGCCATTTCCATTGATGTACTCATTGGCAAGATGGGCTGGTGAAAATAAAGGGATGTGTGCTCTGTCTATCATCCCATAACAATTCTGGAACCCTGTTGCTTCATATCCATACGCTATTTCCATACATTATCGAGAGACATAGTCCTGTGTAGAATAAAATGTTTAATAAATGTATACACTTGGATACAATGTCAATTTTCCAACTTCAAAAAGATGCCCACTGAGGGTGTGCCTAGACTGCAGGGTTCTTCCGAAAAAACTTCACTTACATTACATTCACACTGCTATTGAGTTCTTTCGAAAGAAAATTGAAAGAACGCAGATGTTTTTCCGACATTGGTAAACCTCATTCTACAAAGAAGAATGCCTTTTCTGAAAAAGCATTTTCAGAAAAAGGCATGTGTGGACACGGAAGAGGGAGGTTTTTTTTAAAGAAGAGGAAAAAGCACAGATGCCCTGGTGGCCAGTCCATCCATAGCAATCACAGTTTACATGCGAGATAGCGTCCATTCAGTCTGGGTGCTATCTTTCATAAAAGCAGATCACTTTTTCGATGTGCTTTGGCAGTGTGGACACTCTCTTTCAGAAGAATTTTTTTCAGAAGATCTCTTCCAGAAAAGCTTCTTCTGAAAGAAGCCTGAAGTCTAGACGTACCCTGACTGGCAATAATCCAGTCTTGTAAGTTTTTAGAGCATGATCATCACTCACTTCTCCACTGTAAATGCAGCTCTTATTTTGCTATTCCTGCACTGGAGGAAGAAGGCATTTTGGCATGCTGGACAAGGAAATGGGCTCTTTTAAAAAAGAAAAAAAATGTTTACCAAGCAGTAAAGGCTCCAGTATGGCATAGCTTGAGCTGCCAGGGTATACTCAACTGACATAAAAGCCAGAGATCAAACTACTGATTACATGTCATTTATGTAACAATGGGTGAAACCTGGCAGCAACCAAATGTGTCAGTATTCTCCTGCATACATATATGACTTTGAGAAGCAAAACGTGGGGAGTAATTTACTGGACAAGCAGTGTGATGTTAGAGCAGTGGTTTTCAAACTTTTTTTTTCTCATGATCCAGTTGAAGAAAATTGTTGATGCCCGTGACACAACATAATTTCACTAGCGTGTGGACTCCGGGGTGGAGCTGAGGATGAGAGCTTTGGTGTATGAGAGGGGGCTCTGGCTTCAGGAGGGCAGTCAGGGCTGGGGCAGTAGGGGCTTACCTTGAATGGCTCCCAGTCAGTGGTGCAGCAGGGGTGCTAAGGCAGGCTTCCTGCCTTTCCTGGCACTGCACACTATGCTGCATCCCAGAAGCAGTCAGCAGCAAGTACCCAGCCAAAGGGAGTGCAGAGCAGGAGGAGTGGATCTTCCCCCAGACTTCCACCTAGGAGCTGGGCCTGCTGCACAGTTTGCTGTGTCAGGAGAAGCAAGTAGCTTGCCTTAGCACTCTCAGTGGTCACCTGATTCCCCTGCAGCAATGAGACCCGGTGCCTGACATTCCATGACCTGGTATCGGGTTGTGGCCCGTAGTTTGAAAACCATTGTCTCAGAGAGCAATTGATTGTCTACTTCTTCTTTTACAAATTAGACTAGCTTAGTTCACTGCCATAGATTATTTCTAGCTATTACTCACTTGGATCCAGTTAGACATCAGCCTGCACATGCCACATTACTGGCCAGTAATAAAGACTTTGAGTAATATCTTGAGTTACTTGAATGATGATACAAGACCAACAATTTGCCCAATTTGCCCAACCTAAATTTTTGTCCTTGAAGTAGTGCAGGTGTCCTTAATACATTTAATTCAGCTATTAAAATAAGTTCTACCCTGCACTTCTGGTAATTGAACTCTGAGGTTCAGCATGCTAGTAAATAGTATAATTCATCTATGTTAAATATTCCTGATTATTCCATGTACCTTTTGCACTTACATATAAATATTGTGACACTGTAAATATTAGCTAAATCAATTGCTCTGGTTTTACTTTGGTTGTCAGTGAACCACAACCTCTGAAAATTCTCAGTCCTGACGGGTCATCAGCATGTTACCTTATGCAAGGTGATCCAATGTTATGTAATGAGGTTTAACATCTGATAATTTTCTAAAAGACATCAAGCCAAGGAACATATAAAATTCACTGAAAGCAGTGATTAAAAATGATCATTTTATCTTAAGATGCAGTAAAAGTTCTGAAAATTCAATTTAAACGGTGTTATAAATGTATGTTTTATTTCTCACAGAGATGCTTGGTATAAACACAGAGAAATAGAAATTTAGTAATAGTTCAATATGTTCATTTTCAAGTGCACACATGAATTTTACCTATCTCTGCTGTGAGGATTCTATAATTAGAAATTCTAAGAATTTGGTTTTAATCACAACCTTGTCTGATTTTCTATCTTATAAACCATCAACCTACTGGTGACCTCCAAGAGATAGTTGACTGCATCAATAAGGGTATGTCTACACTGCAGAGAAAGATCAAAGCTGCCACTCTCAATCTTCCAGGGTTCAAATTAGCGGTCCAGTTAAGACAGAGAATTTGCAGTGAAAGGAACACTCTAATCAATGCTGGTAACCCTGCTTTCATGAGGACTAAGGTATTTTGAAGGAAGAGTGTTCTTCCTTTGGCTTCCTGCAGTGCAGACAGTGCCAAAAACCAAGTTAAGCTACTTTGACTTCAGCTACACAATTAACATAGCTGAAGTTGCGTATCTTAATTCAACTTTGTCCTACAGTGCAGGACAATGTACCCTAAGTGCATTGTAGGTAAGGATTAAGTTTAACCTATGAATCTAATTTACATCAAATTATATGATACTTAAATGTTCCATATTACATTTTGGCTGCCCCAAATTGATTATTGGTTTTCTGATTTGCATCAATAAATTAAATTTCCAACTTTCTATCAAAATATTCCAGTTTGTGTTTTTTCTGACATCTAGTTTGAAATGCAAACTTAAAAGATAAAAACAAAGAAATGAAAGTTAGTAAGTGATTTATCATGATCTGCATGGATTACTATGTTTAGGCTTCAGCATAGTCTTTTCATCCTTCCCACTGCAAAATGATCGGCTAATTTACACAAGAATTATTATATAGAAGCAGGCAGGCGACAGAATTGTCAGGGTAACATGAAGGGGCAGGTCAGTGCTCCTGGAAGGGGCAGGGCTGGGGGCAGCCAGTCCTCAGAGCCACCTGGACTATGCGTGCCAAGCCCCTGCCATCCCTCAGAGCCTCCCAGAGCATGCCACCTGTGGCTCTGGAGCATGCTGCATGGGACAACAGAGGTGATTGAAATGGCTCAGGGTTCCAGTTGTCACCACTGTCACAATAGTGCCAGTGGCATCCAGGAGCCCTGAGCCCTTTTGAAATATCAGGCCCTGGGGCAACTGCCTCCTTTGCTACTCCTGTCAGTGGGCCTATATAGAAGAGGTCTATCCTGGAATGTCCATGCAACAAAGTATTTTCATCCTCTCACAAAGTTTCGTTCCAGAGGACAGTCAAAAGTTTGGAATGCTTATTATTATAACAAACCTAATTCATCCATCTGTACAGGAGTCAAAGAAGTCCAGTCTGGATAAAAATTGATGTTATACAATTCATTTATAGGCATTGTTATTTTAGGTGAAAAGAAGGCACTTGGGAGTCAGGACTTCCCGATCTGTCACTCACTAGCTGTATGATCTTGGATATGCCATGTAATCTGTTTGCTAGAAGAGGCAATGCATATGAAGCTCGGATTAGCATTTTCTCATGCTTCATTTGCATAATCTCTTCCAATCTGTTTTTGCACAAGTGTTTTTTTTTTTTCGTAAAAACAAGCAGTGTGGACGTTTCCTTTTTGTGCAAAAAGGAAACGTCCACACTGCTTGTTTTTGCGCAAAAAACCCTTGTGCAAAAACAGATTGGAAAAGATTATGCAAATGAAGTATGAGAAAATGCTAATCTGTGCTTCATTTTCATTGCCTCTTCTGGCAAATCTTGTAGTGTAGACATAGCCTTTATCTCAGCTTCCCACTCTGTAAAATGTGTATATTTTGTATCTGCTCTGCCTCCTGGGACCACTACAAGACCTAATGTTTGCAAACACTTTGCTAATAGATTACAGGTACTGCTTATGTGGAAAATACTAGATTGCCATGATTATCTTCTGAAGTAACACAAAAGTGAGCAGTGCCTTTCAGTAGATCATTATTTGATAAATAGCCACATTGCCCAGGTTTCTCTGTTCATATTTTGAAAGACCTCAATGCAATACATACCAACGGACAGAGGTAATGATCCTTAGGAATCTTAAATCTGAATTTCCTGAAATACACACACTTGATATCATTAATGTAATGTTGATGTTGGGGTTTTCTTGTGGCTGGGGGGAGGCAGTTAACTTAAAATTTACTCTTGAGTCTGGCATTCAGCTATAATCTTCAAATACAAACTCTTTCTGTACTATTAAAAACATTCTATAGAAGGAATTGTTCCACATTTTAGCAGACACACCAGATTTTAGCAGAAAATTTGATGATTGCCTGAAATCGGTACTTGGGCTCAAATGGGGAGAGAACTAATTATATTGCACCTTGAATATTAGTTGGATATGACTTGGCACACTAAAATAAAAGCAGTCAGTGCACACTGCTATCACTGAAATCAATACTTTTTCTCTTTTTTGATTTTCACCTGATTAGCTGAATTGTCATCAGAGATTCTCCACTGCAATCCCATAATCTTCCAGTCTATGTATTGTCAACCTGATATGTCTTTTCACAGAAGCTATATTAAAATGATCTAAAAAACTGGCAGCCAGTTGGACCTATGAGTATTGTCACCTTTCAAACCAAGTAACAAAGGGAAACAGAATTGAATAAATTATAAATTCCCATTGCATGTAACCAGAAATAGTATGTATATATGATGTGGTTTAGCTGATTACAAGGAAGATTTAAAAGCCCAAGTGAAATTTAGGAACTAAACCCTCATTGACTTTCCATTGCGGGCTTGGCATTTAACTGGCTTTTGTGCCTTTGAAAATATTCCTTATAATCTCCAGTTCTGAAATAGAATAGCTCTCCAACAAAGAACAAAGGAAAGGGAAAAATACAATGTTTTATGAGGTGCAAACCCCTAAACAAAAAGCTGTGACGATGGTAATAACAGTTACCACCATGGTTGTGGCTGATTTTGGCTTCCTGAAATATGAAATTATTTGATGAATAGGAGGTGGTAAGAAGAAATAATACCCAAAGTTGAATTTTCTGCTTTCGACAATGCCTGCAAGATATTATTCAACCATATTTATCATGGAAATGCTTTACTCCAGTTTGGGAAAATCACAAATAAGAGGATACATTAAAATGTTATGCCTTGCAAAATTGTGTTTAAATCATTTAAATTCAGAGGAACATAATGTGCTTTTTTTTGCTAACAGATCACAATTTCCATGTATTTATTTGTTCAAAGTTATTTGACAAATGTGTTATTTGACCACATTTCATTCTATAGTGGCATATAAATTCACTGCTATAGGTCTTATTTAAAATATTGTGTAATAAAAGTTGAAATTACAGCTCTTCTGATCATACTCCCTGCTTGGATTTAACATAATCCAAATCCATAAACCCCTTGCGCAAAAATAGCTTGAATAGATTATGCAAATGAAGCGTGACAAAATGTTAATCATCACTTCATTTGCATATTCTCTGCTGGCAAAAGCCAACAGTGTAGACAAAGTCTGTGTGTCTCTCTTGTCTACACTACAAAGAAAAGTTGGAAAAAGATACGCAAATTGCAAACCGCAATTTGTGTATTTTTTTCCGTTTTTCTTCCGAAAGGGGCTTTTCTGACATTGGCCCATCTACACAGGGCCAAATGTTGGAGAAAAAAAACTTCTTTTGGAATATCCCTTCTTCCTCATAAAACGAGGTTTACAGGGATGCTGAAAAAATGCATCTGGTTTTCCCTTTTTTTTTTTCAGAAAAGCAGACGCGTTCCTTGGATGCAGCAGAGCTTTTCCGGGATACCTCCAGTATCCCGGAAAAGCTCTGTAGTCTAGACTTACCCTCTCTGTCTCACTCTCTCTCTCTTTAGGTACCTCTACACTACAGAGGAAGATCAAAGATGCCACTGTTGATATCCCAGGGTTCAAATTAGAGATGTAATTAAGACAGCTAATTCAAAGTGAGAGTGGCACTCCGGTTGATATCAGTAACCCTGCTTTCACAAAGAGTAAGGGAAGTCGAAGGAAGAATGTTCTTCCTTCAACTTCCTGCAGTGTAGACAGCTCCAAAAGCTGAGTTAAGCTACTTCAACTTCTGCTATGCAATTATGTAGCTGAAGTTGAGTGACTAAACATTAAAAAGGCTGTAGAGCAGTTTTTAAACTAAGAGATGGGGGAAAGCCGATTGGTGCGGAGATGCACGTAAATCGGAGGGAGACTTCTCTTAGAGGAGAATCCATTGATAGAGATTCTCTAAGCTGTAGTCAGAAAGAGAGGAGGGGAGAGGGCAAACCATGGGCCAGAGCAGACAAACAACTGCATAAAAAGGAATCCAGTGCACCAGGGAAGGGCAGACAAATAAGCAGTGGCAAATTTTTAAAGTGCTTCTACACAAATGCTAGGAGTCTGACCAATAAGATGGGTGAACTAGAGTACCTAGTATTAAATGAGGAGATTGACATAATAGGCATCACTGAAACCTGGTGGAATGAGGAAAATCTGTGGGACATAATTATACCGGGATATAAAATATATCGAAAGGATAGAGCAGGCCGGGTGGGTGGTGGAGTGGCACTGTATGTGAAAGATAATGTAGAAACAAATGAAATAAAAATATTAAGTCAATCAACATGTTCAATAGAATCGCTATGGATAGTAATTACATGCTCCAATAATAAGAAATTAGCAGTAAGGCTATATTACCGACCACCTGACCAGGACAGTGATACTGACATTGAAATGCTGAGGGAGATGAGAGAGGCTACCAAAATAAAGAACTCTATAATAATGGGGGATTTTAATTATCCCCATATTGACTGGGTACATGTCACCTCAGGAAGAGAAGCAGAGATAAAATTTCTCAGTGGCCTAAATGACTGCTTCTTGGAGCAGCTGGTGCAGGAACCCACAAGGGGGGAGGCAATTCTCGATTTAGTCCTGAGTGGAGCACAGGATCAGGTCCAGGAAATAACCGTTACAGGACCGCTTGGGAATAGTGACCATAATATAATAACATTCAACATTCCTGTGGTGGGAAGAACACCTCAGCAGTCCAGCACCCTGGCATTTAATTTCAAAAAGGGGAATTACACAAAAATGAGGAGGCTAGTTAAACAGAAATTAAAAGGCACAGTGACTAGAGCCAAATCCCTGCAAGCTGCATGGAAACTTTTTAAAGACACCATAATAGAGGCCCAACTTAAATGTATACCCCAAATTAAAAAACATAGCAAGAGACCTAAAAAAGTGTCACCGTGGCTTAACCACCATGTAAAAGAAGCAGTGAGGGACAAAAAGGCATCTTTTAAGAAGTGGAAGTCCAATCCTAGTGAGATAAATAGAAAGGAACATAAACACTGTCAAATCAAGTGTAAAAATGTAATAAGAAAAGCAAAAAAAGATTTTGAGGAACAGCTAGCCAAAAACTCAAAAAGAAATAACAAAATGTTTTTTAAGTACATTAGAAGCAGGAAGCCTGCTAAAAAAACCTGTGGGTCCCCTAGACGATCGAACTATAAAAGGCGCAATCAAGGACGATAAAGCCATTGCGGAGAAACTAAATGATTTCTTTGCTTCAGTCTTCACGGCTGAGGAC
Organism: Pelochelys cantorii; assembly: GCA_032595735.1. Classification (NCBI taxonomy): domain Eukaryota; kingdom Metazoa; phylum Chordata; order Testudines; family Trionychidae; genus Pelochelys; species Pelochelys cantorii. Next base: position 36,783,848 of record CM064331.1, read on the forward strand.
GTTGGGGAGATTCCCAAATCTGCACCGTCCTTTGTGGGTGATGAATCTGAGGAACTGTCCTGGATTGAAGTGTCATTAGAGGAGGTTTTGGAACAAATAGAAAAACTTAATGTTAAGAAATCTCCGGGACCGGATGGCATTCATCCAAGGGTTCTAAAAGAACTCAGATGGGAACTATTATCTGTGGTTTGTAACCTATCCCTTAAATTGGCTTCTGTACCTAATGACTGGAAGGTAGCCAACGTGACACCAATATTTAAAAAGGGCTCTAGAGGCGATCCGGGCAATTACAGACCAGTAAGTCTAACTTCAGTACCGGGCAAATTAGTCGAAACAATAGTGAAGAATAAAATCGTGAAGCATGTAGAAGAACATAATTTGTTGGACAAAAGTCAACATGGTTTCTGTAAAGGGAAATCCTGTCTTACTAATCTATTAGAGTTCTTTGAAGGGGTTAACAAACATGCGGACAAGGGGGATCCAGTAGATATAGTATACTTAGATTTTCAGAAAGCCTTTGACAAGGTCCCTCACCAAAGGCTCTTGTGTAAATTACATGGCCATGGGATAAGAGGGAAGGTCCTTTCTTGGATTGAGAACTGGTTAAAAGACAGGAAACAAAGGGTAGGAATAAATGGTAAATTTTCAGAATGGAGAGGGGTAACTAGTGGTGTCCCCCAAGGGTCTGTCCTAGGACCAATCCTGTTCAACTTATTCATAAATGATCTGGAGAAAGGGGTAAGCAGTGAGGTGGTAAAGTTTGCAGATGATACCAAACTGTTTAGGATAGTCAAGACAGAAGCAGACTGTGAGGGACTCCAAGAAGATCTCACCAAACTGAGTGATTGGGCAACAAAATGGCAAATGAAATTTAATGTGGATAAGTGTAAATTAATGCACGTTGGGAAAAATAACCCCAACTATACGTACAGTATGATGGGGGCTAATTTGGCTATGACAAATCAAGAAAGAGATCTTGGAGTTATCGTGGACAGTTCTCTGAAAACTTCCACACAGTGTGCAGCGGCGGTCAAAAAGGCAAATAGGATGCTAGGAATTATTAAGAAAGGGATAGAAAATAAGACCCAGAATATCTTACTGCCCCTGTATAAAACTATGGTACGCCCACTTCTTGAATACTGTGTTCAGATGTGGTCTCCTCACCTCAAAAAAGATATTTTGGCCTTGGAAAGGGTTCAGAAAAGGGCAACTAAAATGATTAGGGGTTTGGAACGGGTCCCATAAGAGGAGAGGTTAAAATGACTGGGACTTTTCAGTTTAGAAAAGAGGAGACTGAGGGGGGATATGATAGAAGTATATAAAATCATGAGTGGTGTGGAGAGGGCCGATAAAGAGAAGTTATTTATTAGTTCCCTAAATAGAAGAACTAGAGGACACCAAATGGAATTAATGGGTAGCAGGTTTAAAACTAATAAAAGAAAGTTCTTCTTCACACAGCGTGTAGTCAGCCTGTGGAACTCCTTGCCAGAGGAGGCTGTGAAGGCTAGGACTATAATAGAGTTTAAAGAGAAGCTAGATAATTTCATGGAGATTAGGTCCATAAAAGGCTATTAGCCAGAGGATAGAAATGGTGTCCCTGGCCTCTGTTTGTCAGAGGCTGGAGAGGGATGGCAGGAGACAAATCACTTGATCATTGTCTTCGGTCCACCCTCTCTGGGGCACCTGGTGCTGGCCACTGTCGGCAGACAGGATGCTGGGCTGGATGGACCTTTGGTCTGACCCAGTACGGCCATTCTTATGTTCTTATGTTCTTAAGACTAAATTCAACTTTGTCCCATAGTATAGACATACCCTTTCTGTTTGTGGTAGCTCTTTTGTGAGTCAGCCCTCTGACCTAGTCTACATGTGAAATAAAACACTGCAAACCCCTTCCAGGGTGCAAGTCAACAAGGGCCACTCTCAATGCCCTCTGTAATATCTTTCTCTGTTTGTCCCTGCTCTGGAATAGAGCAGCACCTCAGCGCTCCTTCCATGGAGGCGACATCTTCTTCTTTTTTGGCCCCAGCTCTTCAGCTCCATCATTGTATTTTAGTTCTTTCCTCAGGGATGCCTCACTATCCAGGCCACTTTCACCAATAGCTGATGAGGTTTGAAGAGGACCCAGGCCCACCCTCTATTCTGGGTCCCAACTAGTAGTGAGCAGTTGTCTGCAATATCCCTGCTAATAACTAAGTTGCTGCTATTATTCCCTGGGCCACTTCCCCATGATTCTAGCATATTCTTCACCTATATCCCTGGGCCCAGTCCTGGTGGAGTCCCAGCAGTCAGCTTGGAGCACCAACTGCTCTCCTCCAGCTCTAGCAAGGAAGTGTCCTTGTTTTGGCCTTGCAGCTCTTCTTATTGTGACCAGCTAAACCATAATTAACTGTGTTCCACACAGGCATTCTAAGCAGCTCAGAAGACCTCTCTATAGCCTTTATCTGTGGTGTATTGTGGCATGATTCTACTCACAAAAGACCCTTCCAACATGTAGGGGTTAATTGCGGAAGAACTGTGTAAGCGCCAAGGATAGGGGCGGGGAGGCATGCATCCCCCTCCCCCTTCCCCGCTACTGATGAGCCAGAAGCAAGCCTCTAGGAACACACACCATTTAAGATACAATGGTGGTGCCATTGTAGCAAAAACAAGTTATAAATAAGGGTAAAGGGCAGGAACATATAAACAATCCTGTTTACCCAGATGTACTGATCATGTAAACAAGGTGAAAGGACAAGAAGTACCAAATTGATATCTAACAGCTAAGCCATACATTAGCAAATAATACGTAACCCCCGGAAATTTCCAAACTGCAAAAGAAGATAGAGACACTGTATTTAAAGCTGCACCACAGTATGGCAAATTGAACCTCACCGATGGACTCTGGTACCAGTGCCTTGGAAGCCTAGATGACCTCCCGCTCATCCGCAGCTGAAACGGGGTTCACAGCTTGCAGAAGGGATGTAAGACACCGTTTTTCCTTTGTTGTTCTTTTAATTAAGGTTCTTTTTATTAATAAAAGTTGTTCTTTTAATTAAGGGGGCACAGCTGAGAACTGTCAGGAAATAAATTGCTTGTGTTTGACAGATACTTGTGCAGCGTGTTTTTGTACTTAGAGAACCTAGTGTCGGACCTGAGACTTACTCTTGCCGGCAACACAGCAGTAGGTCTCAGGGTCTAACCACCATCACATTACTGTTTTGTTGAAATCCCATCCACTAAACTAGATCATTAGTCATTTGGATATTTGAGGAGAATAAAAGAGGGTCATGACTCAGTCACTGGGTTAGAAGTATTAACTCAGCAGCTTCCTCCTTGCAACTTAAGGGCATGTCCACACTAGGAAATTATTTCAAAATATCTTATTTTGAATTAATAACTCCCAAAATAACTATTTCAAAATAGCATGTTCGCACTACAGGGAAGCTTCAAAATTAGTTCAAGGCAGGCACCTTTAATGTAGACATGCTACCTCGACTTAGAGTACCAGGAAGCATCAGGGAGTAATTACAGTAAATTTCTCTGGGGAGCAGTTATTTCAAAACAGCAGCAGTGGAACTTCCACTATTTCAAAATAAGTATTATTTCTCATGGAAATTTTGAAATAACCAGACAGTTATTTTGAAATAATGGGCTTGGTAGTGTGGACAATCCACTTTTTATTTCAAAATCAGGGGAGTTATTTCGAAATAATTCCCTGTAGTAGACCAGGGCTAAGTACAGTTTACCAACTTATACATAGTTAAAAAAGAACAACACTGTTTTTCAAAGATGACCTATTTTAACCCAACCTAATTATTTTTCTCCTGAGGTCTAATAATACAATCTAAAAATAAATAGCATTTTCATAGCCCTTCCACTCTTAAAAAAATAATGGAATGCTGATAAAATGTCTGTGTGGCCATGCATTCTGATTGGCTGAACATTTACTGATGTTATACCCTTACAACATTCAACTAGATAAGGCTTGATACATATTAACATAAATAGGAGGTGAAGACATAATAAAAGCCTTTAGTTTAACAAGCTCAATTTCCATACATATTTTAAAGAGTATTTTTAAATGTATGAAGATGAAAAGGGCTATGCATTGAAATGAAAGGATATATTCTCCTTGCCCACACACACCTTCCCCATCTGTGCTGAGAAGTCCTTTTGTGCATTTGATTATTTGGGATTGTATGTTCTCCATTTCCCTCCTCACACCCACACATACACACACACCTAAAATGGATTCACCTTCTTCATTAACTACAATTTAGGCAAAGTCATAAAAACTTTGAACATGTAGATTTGGGAGGGCTTTAGTCTCTATGTTTAGACCTGGTGGCACAGAAGTCAGATATGTTTCAAATTGCAATGAGCATATCATCATTAAAAAGATTCTGCTCACAAAAGTAGCAGACAATATGAATGGTTGTGAGCAGCGGCGTGAGGAGAAGCAGTAGCAATAGGAGCTAGTAATTGAAGCAGTGCTGTCAGAGTGCATTACTGAGCCAAAATATGGCAGGTATTCAGGCTGTGGCACAGCTGATTAGTGAAGAAGGTCTGGAGTATATTTTCTACAGTATGACTCAAGCTGTTACTTTGTAAAATCAAAATGTTATTTCGCCTGCCTCATATTTGAAATCTACATTCGCACATCTGGCGTAGTTGGCAAGGAGAAAGTATTTCTAGATTTATAGCCCTCTGCCACATGAACTAATGGGGTAACTGATAGCTTTTTGTGGATCACACCTAGAAGGACATGCGATGCTTTGCCAGTGGGTTTCACAGACATTTGCTGACAGTAAAGGAATGAAATGAGACTCAAGAATCCTGAGTTTCATTCCACGCTCTGGAGAGGAATGGCCTCCAGGGGGTACAGTCTTCTGTTCAGTCCCCCCACCAGGAGTGGCCCTTCTGGCTCATTACTTCCAGCCTGCTCATGTACCAGTCCTGTCTCTTCCTCAACACTGTCTCAATTTCTCTGTCTAGCCTGTCCTAGTCTTAACCACTGGGCTCCCCTTCCTTGTCTTCCCATCATTTCTACCAGTCCAATTCTCCTTGCCTACCCATTCCGCAGTCACAGCTCCTCAAATGACCACCTTCAATTGCCTAATGCCTCCCATTTTCCCCATCCTAGTTCTTTCCTCTGAGTACCAATCACCTTCCCTGGGCCCTTGAATCTCAATGTCCTCATCCCAGGTTTATCTAGTCAGGCCAAGTTCTCCCTGTTCCACCCCTCCCACCCCAGCTCCACTTGGGGCCTGTTTCTCTTGTCCCTACTCTACTGATTCTCAGTCCCATTCTTTTCCTACACCTCCCCTTCCAGTTGGAGCCTATTTCCCCAATGATAAGCACTCGGACTCTCAATCCTCCCTTTCTCCTTTCCCTCCCTTAATTTCAGGCCATGGTCAGAAATGGAAACATTTTAAAAGAGACCACTCCACTGCTGGGTCTGGAATGGAACCTAGGTGAAAACTGAGGTAAAAAAAAGAAACGGATCCACTGGGGTTAAGGTAGAATGTGCTCCCCAGACAAGATTTAGATCAGGACCAATAAGGTTCTCAGGGCTATGGTTCCACATGGTAGGTTTCCCCAGTGTAGATTCTGGACTCTGACCACTACAGCTCCCTGGGCTACAGGCTATAGTTAGAGTTAAAAAGGGTAGGACTTCCTAGGCTAGGATAAAAGTTACTAAAGGAAGAGATTCCTGGGTTCAAGTCAGGGGCTATGCCAGTGGGCCCTGCTGGCTGGAGTCAGGGTCCAGAGAGCTTCACTGACCCCAGATGTAATCATAGCCAAGTAGCCTTATCCCTGGTAATCCCATCCCTAACCCAGAGAATCCCACTGACCCCAGCCCTAAATTTAGTTGGGGATCCCTATATTCTCTGACCCTAATCCTAGCCCAGAGAATTTTACTGCTTGAAAGTCTAACCCTGCCCTTGAGAATATTACCATCCCAAGCCCTAAGCCTAGGTCAGAGAGTCCAGCTAACCCAACCTACTCATTTACCCCAGCCCTAACGACCCTAAATTGTTTTAATCCAAGCTTAAAAGATCCAAATCATACTGAACCTTAGATCTAGCCCAGAGATCCTGCCCTCTGTAATCCTATATGTGTAGTCCACACAACCCTAATTCTAGCTAGGGAGCTGTGATGTTTTCAGACTTAGCCCTAATTCAGGGAGTCCTTGCACCCTGCATGGATCACTAGTGTGGGAAGTTCAAACTACTCCAACCCAAACACTAGTTTGCCCCAACCTAAGTTTAGCCATTGAAGCCCTCCTCTTTGTATCCTACCCTTTGTCAGAGAATCCTTCCAAACCCAGCCCTCACCCTAGCCAGGTGAGCACTAAGGGTGTATCTAGACTACGCTAGACTTTCGAAAGAGGAAGCACTTTCGAAAGTGAAAGTAATTAAGACGCAGCTTTATCGGTGAACCCTCCCGTTTGTTGACAAGCCACGTAAACCTAATTTTTTAAGGAAAAGCGGCTTGTCGACAAATGGAAGGGTTCTCTGACAAAACCGCGTCTTAATTACTTTCACTTTCGAAAGTGCCGCAGAATTTGCATATCCTCTTTTTAAAGTCTAGCATAGTCTAGATATGCCCTAACAGTGCCAGGGGAGCACCACAGACTCTAGTGCTAAGATTAGCCAGGGGCGCACTGCTTTTTTCTAACAGTAAGTCTACCAGCAAGCTAAACCAAGTATTCTTCTATCCAGGGAGTCCAGCTGTTCCTAACCAAAGCACAGGGAATCCAACTTTTGTAACTACAATGCTTCCCCAAAGTACCTTATTGGACCAAGGCTTCAGCCAATTGTGGAATTCTAATTTCATGAATTGATCATAATCTGTAAATGTCCACCAGGGGACCAAATATTTAATAATGGCTCTTCAGTGTAGCAGAGAACATGATCCAAAGTCTGGAAGTCTCTGAGGGGTAGCTGTGTTAGTCTGTAACTGAAAAAAACTGAACCCCCCCCCGCAACAATGAATAGTTCTGCAGCACCTTAGAGACTAATAAAAAATGTAGATGGTATCATGAGCTTTCGTGGGTACAGCCCACTTCTTCAGTATGGAGTAAGGTGAGGGGGGGAACCTCGGGCCTGGGGGGATACAGCCTGGATCCAGTCCCCGAGGCTTAGGGATCCCCCCCCACATAAGGAAGCCCCACTGGCACTTCTGCCCCCCCGTCACCCTCCCCCCATGGGGCTGGAGCACATAAAATCTACTAGTCTGGGCCCCAGGGGCGGCCCATGCCTATAGGCAAAGTTGGCAACCGCCTAGGGCGCCAAGTTAAATGGGGCGCCAAATTCCCTGCCACTTCCCCTTCCCATAATGCCTGGCGTCGGCCCCGGAGGAGGAGCATGGCGGCTTCCCTGCACCGCAGGCCCCACCCCCTGGCCGTGTACATCATCACCCTGCCCCCCTTCCCCTCCCGCCGTGGAGCTTGGCTGACTTCTGCACCGCTCAGCTGGGCCGCTGCAGGGGAGCAAGCGGTGCAAGCGGCCATTTGGGCCCCGCACACCTCATGCAGCACGGGCCACCCAGAGGGAACAGCCAGCATTTCAGGCAACAGTGCCGCCCAGAGGGAACAGCCAGCATTTCAGCGTCTCAGAGTCACAGACATTGGGCTACTATATATATGATGGTACTGAAATATCATCTAGCTGTCATGTACAAATCTATTCTGAAAATGTCGTGTCTCTATTTTAATCTGATCACAGAAACATTGGTTGGATGGACAAACCAAATAATTATGCCTGTTTAAATTAATATGCTTAAAAAACATTAAAAGGAAAATAGGGGGAAAATGTTTCCCAGTTTACCAAAAACCTCAGCTTATATCAGCCCTTGGGGTTTGGGGGCAGGGCGCCAATTGCATGGTTTGCCTAGGGCGCCAGTTGCTGGCAGCTAATCTAGGGCCGCTCCTGCTGGGTCCCCTAGGCTCTGGTGTGTGAAGAGAATGTGAGGAGTGTCTTTTTCCTTCTCAGTCAGGGGCTTTTCACTTTGCTTCTCACTTGTATGGGGCCCCCAACTGATTTTTCTGTGGGTCAGCAGCTCCTAAACCAAAAAAGTTTCCCCACCCCTGGAGTAAGGGGGTTCAGGGTACAAATAAATAGCAGAGAAAGAGAAGGGATGTGGAGGGGAAAAGTAGGGGAAAAAACAGGAAGAAAATATTGTCAATTAGCTAATGAGGCTAAGAGTTGGCTATAAGTACACTACATTTTTGTTAGTTTCTAAGGTGCTGCAGAACTATTCGTTGTTTTTTTAGTTTTTTCAATATCTGTACAAAGCTAGACAAATTCACACAGAAAATCCTCTGCCTAAAATAATTATGTTTGATGTGGTTTTGCTTGCAGGATGCACCCAGACAGCAGGAATCAGCTACATGCTCTACTCTCTGTTAGCATAACAGAAAATGTGCATGAATCCACAGGTTTTACAGTTGTGAGGGGAGTATTCCTTTCACTCTATGGGAATAAGTAGCATCCCTCCAACTACCTGAACTCAGTGGTAGGGTCACCAGATTTGGACCTTTCTATAAATTTTTTTAAAAAGTGCTGGCAGATATGCTATACTATTTCAAGTCATGAACTAATCCCAACAGTGGTTGTTTGCCTGTGTTTGGATCAGGCTCTGGGACTATTGCTATGTATAATACATAGAATGCTATATTCTTCAGCAGAGTGCTGGAAATATCTTTCAATAGATAGATATTTAAATAGAGGAGCGGAAAAGGAAATATAAAACTAGTGTTAAACAGCGTTCATTGCTTGGTTAGTTGAGGAATCCATCATGGATTTCTGAGACTAACTCAGTTTTCATTACAGTTTTGCAGTTCACCTATAAAGCTGTTCAGCCAAATAACAATCCATCAGAAGAAAGGATTATTGAGGAACGGAGCAGAATAATTCTCACTTTTTGCTGTGCATGCCTTAGCATTTGCTTTTTTCCTGAATTATGGGCCCTCAATTTACTGGTATCTTGATAACAATGAATGCTTGCTGATGCTGTCTGTTGCACATTATAATTTTATTTTCCTAATATTTTAAAATAAACATTTTTTAGGCTCATGGCTAAATATTCTAAGACTCTGTTAATATATGATTAAAGGATTAAGCTGATAATAGCTTTACAATGGCTATACCATAAACATGCACACTTGCCAATGTTACAGGTTAGCTTACTTCAGTAACATTCCTTGGGGGGAAAAAGACTACTCTTAATGAACAAAATGTATCTTTAACTCAATTTAAGTACATTAACAGGTGATAAAATGAAATTTAACAATACTTAAATGAACTGTTTGGTGAAATGGCATAGTTATTGCCCAGAATACCTTAGACATAAGGTACTGAGTGTATACATTACAAATACCTAGTAATAAAAGAATTAAACTGCACAATTCCTGTCTACTTTGGAAAATGTACTGCATAGCATTTCAGATTATTTCCATTTTCATGTTCTTCTAACCTCATCTTTGCAATATACAATCTTCTCTGCTTTCCGCCGCATAGCATGGATCGTATTTCTTCCAAATACGCTCATACAGGATTATATAAGAAAGTAAACAAAGCTTGTAGAGGAAACTTTGGTCTCAAAAATAGGTAATCAATTGTTTATTTAGAAGAAATAATATATTTTGTGGTACAGTAATCTGTATTCAGAGAAATACATTTTTGTATAGGGCTTCATTTTGTCAGTACATGTGTTTGTAATCATTTTATTTATCTAAATTTACAATGTATTTAACAGAATTATTTATCTCCATTTTGAACCAGTCCTTGTAAAAATCCAGAGAGGTGGCCTGGGACTCAGACATGAGTATAGATATTTGTTATTAAAAAAGAATCAAATATGTTATGGATGCAAAGACTAATACAAGAACCAGATATGATGTAAATAGAAAAAAGAATTAATCTTATAGATGGATTGTGATATTTAATTTTACATAGCTTTTATGTAGCTCTTTTTCTCTTCTCAAAGCGCTTTATAGAGGAAAGTGATATTTTATACATGAAGATACAAATATATTAGAAGCAAAAGGAAGAGCAAGGACATGGTAGCCCACTGCTCAATGAAGAGGGAAAAACAATCACAAAAAAATGTGGAAATGGCAGAGGTGCATAACTTCTTTGTGTCGGTTTTCACCAAGAAGGTTGGTGATGATTGGATGCCTACAATACTGAGTGCTGGTGAAAAGGAGGTAGGTTTAGTAGTTAAAATAAGAAAAGAACAAGTTATAAATTACTAAGGAAAGTAAGAGGGGTAGCCGAGTTAGTTTGTAACTGGAAAAAACTTAAAAACAATGTATAGTCTTGCAACACCTTAAAGACTAACAAAACATGTAGATGGTATCATGAGCTTTCATGGGCAAATTCATACAATTAGATGAGGCTACTATAAAGTGGGTGCATAACCAGATGGATAACAGTTCTCAGAGCGTAGTTATCAATGGTTCACTATCATGATGGGAAGGGCATAACAATGGGATTCCATGGGGATCAGTTTTGGGATTAGTTCAGTTCAATACCTTCATCAATGATTTAGATGATGGCATAGAGAGTATGCATATAAATTTCGCAGATGAGTCAACAGTGTAACACTATTGCAAACAAAAAGCAAACATCATTCTGGGATACATTAATAAGGCTGTCGTAAGCAAGACATGAGAAGTAAATCCTCCACTCTACTCTGCACTAATTAGGCCTCAGCTGGAGTCACAATGGGTTTAAATTTCAGGTAGGGAGGTTTAGGTTGGACATTAGGAAAAACTTCCTAATTGTCAGGTTGGTAAAGAACTGGAATAAATGATTAGGGACATTCTGGAATCTCTATCACTGGAGATATTTAAGAGCAGGTTAGACAGACATCTGTCTGGGGCTATGTCTACACTACAGAGTTATCCCAGAAAAACTCTGCAGCATCCAAGGAATGCATCTCCTCTTCCAAAATTTCATGAGGAAGAAGGGATGTGCTCAAAAAAAAGGTATTTTTCTGATATTTGGCCCTGTGTAGACAGGCCAAATGTTGGAAAAGCCTCTTCCAACAAAAGAAGAGGAAAAAGGTACACAAATTGCAGTCCACAATTTGAGTACTTTTTTCTGGAAAAACCCTGCAGTCTAGACACAGCCAGGGATGACCTAGATGATGCTTGGTCCTGCTGCAAGGGCAGAGGTCTGGACTTAATGATCTCTCAAGGTCTCTTCCAATTCTAATATTTTATGATTCTATAAGATGTTGTATCAAGTGTGCAGTTTCTTGTCAAGAGTCACAAAGTAGATCTGAGCCAAAGATGGGTAGGGAATTCAAGTTTTGTGGTTATTTTCAGTTTAATATGCTATCCACTGAACCTGATTTCCACCCATGACAACCGACCATAAGGGAAAGTTCAGTGTCTAATTACCTCTTGGTAGCACTTAAAAGCATGTTATTTCAAGGAGACAGCGTAATTTCTTCCCTCCCTCCCCCCCTGCAATTGCCTGGCTCAATTTTGCACATATATTCAAATGTTTACAACAGTTCTGTGTGAATCAGGACTATTGAAGGGAATAGAGTTGCACTGGAGTCACCGAGTGCCACCTCCTGTCCCCCCTTCCCCCCAGTCTATACAAACTGCCTGCTATTTCAAAATATTTTTTGAAATAACGAGCTTGCTATTTCACCATCCTGGTAAACCTTGTTGCATGAGGGTTAAGTGATGGCTTGAAATATCATGTTATTTTGAAATGTGGCACTGTGTAGATGTGCCAGATTTCAAAATAAGCTATTTTAAAATAGATTCCAGATAATCTGCTTAGCCCAAATTGCGTATCTTATTTCGAGTTTAGGGTGCTGTGTAGACACACCCTTTCTTATTCTCTATCCCTTTTTAAACTATTCCTAACATTGTATTTGTTTTTTTTTTTTTGGCTGCTGATGCACACTGAGTGGATGTTTTCAGAGAACTATCCACAATGACACCAAGGTCTCCCCCTTGAGTAGTTATAGCTAAATTAGTCTCCATCATATTGTATGTAAATTGGGATTATTTTTTCCAATGTGTGTTACTTTACATTTATCAACATTAAATTCCATTTGCCATTTTGTTGCCCAATCATTTAGTTTGGTGAGATCTTGAGCAGTTTGGTATCATCTGACAATGTTGTCACCTCAGGGCATGTTTAAACTACAGAGTTTTTTTGGAAAAATGGCTGTTTTTCAAAAAAAACCCTTCCATTACGTCCACACTGCAATTGTGTTCTTTGGAAAGAAAATCAAAAGAACAGATGGGTTTTTTCGACATTGGTAAACCTCTTTCTATGAGGAAGAAGCCTTTTTCCGAAAGAGCTCTTTCAGAAAAAGGCGGGTGTGGACAGGGAAGAGGGAATTCTTTCGCAAGAAGAGGAAAGAGGAAAAAGCACAGATGCCCTGATGGCTATTCCACCCATAGTAATCACATCTTACATGTGAGATAGCATCCATTCAGTCTGGATGCTAACTTCCGAAAAAAGAGATTGCTTTTTTGATGCTCTTTGGCAGTGTGGACACTCTCTTTTGGAAGAAGTTTTTTTGGAAGATCTCTTCTGGAAAAGCTTCTTCCGAAAGAAGCCTTCAGCCTAGACATAGCCTCACTGTTTACCCCTTTCTCTAGATCATTTATAAATAAATTGAATAGGTGTGGTCCTATGACAGACCCTTGGGGGACCCCACTAGTTACTTCTCTCCATTCTGAAAACTTACCATTTATTCCGACCTTTTGTTTCCTGTCTTTTTAACCAATTATCAGTCCATAGAGGACCTTCCCTCTTATCCCATGACAACTTACTTTACTTAAGAGCCTTTGGTGAGGGACCTTGTCAAAGGCTTTCTGGAAATCTAAGTACACTACATCCACTGGATCCACCTTGTCCACATGTTTGCTGACCCCTTCAAAGAACTCTAATAGATTAGTAAGGCACGATTTCCCTTTACAGATTTGTCTGTGTTGTCTGTAAACACAGTTGAGTCAGATACTGCAAACATATACTGGTCATTATAAGCATTCAATGCTATATGTGTGTGTAATAATAAAGAAATTGTATGTACGTACTAACCAGGCACAGTGGTGTGCGCCTGTAACTCCAGCTTGGAAAGTTGAGGTTGGTGGATTGCTCAGGGGGTCTGGACTGCATTATGGTATGTCGATCAAGTGTCTAGTGCCACTGACAGTGTGGCAAGTGAGTGGCTGAAGGACTGGCTAAAACAACACAAACTACATGTTGTGATCTGCACTTTTTCTTTCTCTGTGAGGGATGATGGACCAATCAATCATGGCAATCATGTATGTTTAAATCATGCACCAGAGAGAACTGATAAACAAATTTATCCTAGACAAAGGACTGTTGTTTTCCCTATTGGCCCAGGCCTCTAATATAAGTCAAGCATTGCAAAATCCAAAACACAATTGGAGCTCTATTTGCACCTAAGTCAACTCGAAAAGCTAAGCTGAAGCTACCATGAAAACTGGGCATTTTCCTGGTGGCACTGAGAATGCCCAGAGCCCAAACCCCTCCTCTATCTAAACTCCTTCCCAAGCTGCCTAAAGCTCTGGGAGGGAGTGTGGATTGGGAGAGGTACAGACTTTGTGAGGGAATTTGGTTGCCGGCTCTGAGGTGGGGTAGTGCCTGGGATAAGGAGCTGGTGGGATAAACAGAGTGTCCCAGGGCTAGGGCCAGAGAGAAGGACTTCCACCAACTCTCTCCCCACTGGCTGCAGCAAGCTTCAGGGCAGGCGCCCTCCTCTTGCCTCCCCAGCAGCACACTCACTTTCGCTACATGTGCTCCGAAGGCCCCTCTCAGGTCCATGAAGTCGCCTTCCCTGTGCAAGGTGTGTGTGTATTTAGGGGTGGTCTGACATCATGTGTGCACCTCCTCCCCTGCTGCTGCCCCTCAACATAGCCTCACAATGGGGGTGGAGAATGGGGCTACCTCTAGCCCAACATGAAACAGAAATGGTGGGTGCAAGTGGGATGGTGGTGGTACAAAGTTGCCCCTTAACATAGCCTGACACTGGGAGGTGAGGGATGAGGCTGCCCCTTTCATGGGTGCCATTTCAGATTTTGATGAGGGGTGCAACTTTAACTATGATTCCAGGGGCTATTTAGGCACTTGAAAACTCTAGTTTTCTGTCAGATAATTCAGCAATTAGCTCACAGGAGTTCTTTATCTAATGCCAATATAAAAGAAAGACAAACAGTAGGCCTACTCAGCTCTAATAACGACATGTTCTGACATCTTGTGGCAAATCAGTCAAGGAACACCCTTAGGTTTAGAATTTTAATATATATTCTTACTTTGTTACTAACTCTGCGGACAGAGAGAGAGAGAGAGAGGCCCTATCACAGGTCCTGAGTTCTAGCTCAGCTCTTGGTGTATGGTGGGTTATAGCAGGGGTCAGATACCTCTGGGTTCCATGTAAGAACATCAGAATGGCCATTCTGCATCAGACCAAATTTCCATCTAGCCAACTATCCTATCTTCTGACAATAGCAAATGACAGGTGCTTCAGAGTGAGTGAAGACAACAGGTAACCATTGAGTGATTTGTCCAGTCATGTATTCTCAGCTTCTGGCAAACAGAGGTGAGGGACATAGAACCATAGAACTGGAAGAGACCTCGAGAGTCCACTCCACTGCCCTCATGGCAGAACCAAGCACTGTCTAGAGCATGGGTTCCCAAACTGGGGTGTGTGCCCCCCTGGAGGGGCATGAAGAAATTCCAGGGGGGCGCGAGGCAACCCAGCCCCTCCCCCAAGTTTTGCTGCTATTTTCGTTTTTCGACCCCAGTCAGTTCCTTTTTTTTTTTGCTCAATAAGTTTTGCTGCTGGGGTGTGTGTGTGTGAGGGTTTCTCAAAAATAAAAAAGGGGGTGTGATGCTGAAAAGTTTGGGAACCACTGGTCTAGAGCCTATCCTTTCTTGATGTTTAAAGATTCTTTTTAAATCAGGTGGTTTTGGTTTTAGTTTAAAGAATGCTAAGTGTTAAGTGTATCTGACCCCTTTCAAACTCTGCCTTTAAACTTCCCTGTTAGCCCACCTTTTTTTTTTTAATCTTTTGATTAAAGTACAATGCTTATGGGATCATCTAATGATTACAAGCCTTTTGTTATCTTAATCACCCTGCTTCTGTTTATAAACAACTCCCTGGCTGCAAAGGCTGTGCTGCTCCCAGCTTCTGAGTTCATCACAGTCACACTCAGGCTGTGTTGTAGTTAACATTGCTGGAGCAATATTCTCTTCCCTATTGGGCCCATATAACTAGCTGCCTGTGCATTCAGATGATTTGCTCTTTGTCTGTTCCCCAAAGAGAGCAGCTCACCCAGCTGTCAGATACTTTCCAGAACTTTGAAAAGGGAGGGACACATGCCTGCAGGGTAGCAGAGATCAAAACACTGAGCAGAGCCATCAGGGCAGACATTGTGGGATACTGGCAGAAGCCAGTTCTGTGGACAAAACAAACAGCAGTGTCTACACTCGCTCTTTGTGGACAATAAAGAAAAGGGAAAAGAAAAAAAATCTCTCATAGAGTTGGAAGTTTTTTTATTGCTGGGCATTTCCCCTGAGAAAAATCATGTTGCAGAGTGTATACTCTCATTGTTTTGTTTCCAAAAGGCAGTTTTTGGTGACAAAACTTGGTAGAGTAGACAAAGCCTGATTAAATGAAAAATCAGCAAATATTGCAAAAGGTCTCAGGGTGAGAAATTGTTTGAGATAAAAGAGTGTAGTTTGCCAGAGTTATATTTAGTCTCTTGGAAGTGTGCTTTACTTTTGTTTTATTTATTACTAATTCTGTTTCCATTATCTCTACTCAATATCACTTAATCTGTTTTAATAAACTTATTATAGGTTATATTATAATTTCATCTTAGTGATATTAAATAAAGTATGAAGCCTTATCAGAACCAAACCTACTGGTATGTACCCTGACTCCTTGGAAACAACTAGCTTGGTTATTTCTGCTAATGTCCAATGAGACAGGTTGGATACTAGAGGGGAATGCTTTTCATGGGAGGGCACCTAAAGTTAACATGCAAAGCAAAGGCTGCTAGAGCTGCTGACAAGATTTCTGGTTGGCTAGCAGATTGGAGTGACAGGGAGCCTACGTCTAAATTAGCACCAACAATTCTCTCTCTTTCTCTCTCACGCAGACAGGGAGTAACAGGATGATTTAAGTGCTAGTGCCCTGAGAAAGTGTCACATGTAGCTACTTCACAAGCGGCAGAATTAGAGCTCTATAAAAACAAGATGTGTGAGCCTGCTAAATATATAAGAAACTTTATTCTGTTCATAGAAGATGATTGAAATCTTAAATCAAAATTAATTGTATTAAATTGTAATTTAGGAGATTAAGAAATTTAAATTAAAATATTAAAATACATATCAGAGGAGATCTAGATTTGACAGTGTATTGACTCTGCATAGAAATATTTAGCTAGAGGACATCCTGCTACACAAAGTTTTATAGTCTCTGTCAAGATGCTTCAGAAAGGGGGAAAATGCTGAATATAGTTCATCAAAAGAATTAAGTTGCCTTCAATACAACCTTTTAAAGAATCACAGGTGTTTAGAGCTAACAGAAGTGTTTAGAGCTACAAAGGTGTTTAGAGCTCACAGAATAGAAGAGTTGTAATAAGTTTCAACTCATCATAGGAAGTTGTGTTAACAAGGGAAATATACTACCACATGATATTTTAATGCAACATGCAACCATAAAGTAAGAAATCAAATGATTAATTGCTACAAGGTGACAAGTATCCAATCAAAAGTGGTCACACTTCAGTATGTTAGAAAACCAAGGAAACACTCAGAAATATGCTGGGACAGACAATGCTAATTAAACTGTGCAATTTATCTATTAGAAAATGGCAATGTGAAGTTGAAATTTTAATGATCAGTCCAACCATACTCGGGTGTTATTAAAGGAAAATAAGCTGCTCAGAGCTATGTATAACTCTATTTAAGAAGATGACAAATGCTTTTGGATCATTTCATAAAAGCCACATTCTGATAACCCTTAGTTACAATGAGTAGTAATTTAATCCTTGTTCTATTAATCATCATCAGGTCTAATAGAACAAGATGCTGTTCACTGTACGTGAGGGTATTAGAATGTGAAACAAAATTAATGAGAAAAAACAATGAACACTTACATTAAAACTGGACTAGGTTTTGGCTTTCTTCTTCATATTGGTGAGCAGTTCTTCACATGAATAGTGCCACTGAAGTTAATGGGACCACTTGTGTATGTAGTTGCTTACTCATGTGCATGAAGGTTTCAAAATCTGGCCCCCAAAGATTGAAAATACTACATCCATTTAATTCTGTTTCATCTGGACTACTGGAGATTAAGTATTACTGAACTGATTTGGTTTTGCTTTTGAAAAGGGACTGATGAAATTTGCTTGTAAAACAACTGGGAAATTAATAGAGATTATACAGGTGAAAGAACATAAGGCACATTTTGCATGATGTTTAACATAGGAAAGTTGCAAATTGAAGTGACATACTGAAGACTATTGTGTAATTACTAAAAAAAATGTCTCAGAGGGGTAGCTGTGTTAGCCTTTAAAAACAATGAGTAGTCCTGTGGCACATTAGAGATTAACAAAAACATATGTAGTTTCATGAGCTTTCATGGGCTAAACCCACTTCTTCAGATGTGCTTGAATGGAGGAAAAAAAAGAGGGGAATCAGAATTTATTTTTTCTGCCTTCTTTTTCTGTTATAAATTCTGCTTTTCCCCTTGTGGGGAGGCCTAGGGGAGAGTGTCACAGGTTTCCTTGTCTGAAACTCTCCCTCAGGACTTCCTGGATGCACACAGCCCCAATGGGCCTGCTGGATGGCAGCCGTACATGGCTGCTCAAAGGCCCTTGCAAGCTGCTTGGCCTTTGCCCCCCACCCCGGTAGGAGCATTTACTCCTTGTTCTCGCACAGGTTGTGCAGGACACAGCAGGCCGATACCACTTGGGGGATGTTCCATTTGCTGAGGTCCAGGCTGGTGAGTAGGCAGTGGAACCTCCCCTTCAAACAGCTGAAGGTGCCCTCCACCACAATACAGGCCCTGCTCAGCCTGTCATTGAAACATTCCTTCGTGGGGTCCAGGTCCATCCTCCTGACTCTGTGTGATCCCCCAGAAAAAGAGATTCCATGAGGACCTGCTGTGGGAGCAGATGGTCTGCCTAAAGTCTCCCATCCAGAGGCTTGACGATGAGTGCAAGGAGCAGGCTGCTGACCGGCAGGAGTGGTGGGCTGACCAGGAGTAACAGAAGGCTGCCAGAGACCTGCTAGTGAGTCAGCACAGGCCCATGTGCTCCTCCCTCAGCTTGGTGATGGAACGCATGCCTCATGCACGGAGCATGCCACCAGCCACCTTCCACTCCCTGCCCCTGCCCTCACTCCTGCCCACCTGGCTTCTCCTCCTTGCTCCCTCAGGGGTCACTGACATGGGGCAGTGGGACCTCCAGGGCAGCCAAAGATTCCAGAGCTGTCCAGGTGCCACTCTCAGCCCCATTCCTGAGTCCCCCTCCCCCATTCCAGGTTCCTTCCCTAGTCCCTCCGCTGTTTTATATCCCTAAATAAAGGCAATTGTTTGATAACCAAAAAAGGCTTTTTTTATTTGCTCTGCAGGGGATGGGGATAAGTGGGAAGGGAAGGCAAGGGAAGTTAGGGGTGGGGGAGGAAAGACTCACAGGAGAAATGCAGGGACCCCCTGTGGAGAGGCCCAGGTGAGAGTCTCACAGGTGGCCGTGGCTGAAACTCTACCTAAAGGCCTCCCAGATGAGTTCAGACCCCTGATGTGCTCTCTGTATGGCAGTGCTGTCCAGTAAGCCCTGGATAGCCATTCAGCCTCTGCCCCCGCCCTGGCAGGAAAGTCTCCCTCTTGATCTCACAAAGGTTGTGGCACACACAGCAGGCCACCACCATAAAGGTGAAGTTTCACTTGCTGAGGTCCAGGTGAGTGAGGAAGCTCCTGAACTTTCCCTTTAAGTGGCCGAACACACACTCCACCACCATGCAGCACCTGCTCAGCCTGGCATTGAAGTTCTCCTTGGTGAGGTCCAGGCTACCCATGTAGAGCTTCATCAGCCAGAGAAGTAAGGGGTAGTCTGTGTAGCCCAGGATGCATATGGGCTTGTCCATGTCCCTGACCCTTATGGTGTGGGGGAAAAAAGTGCCAGTGTGCATCCTCTGGAACAGGCATGAGTTCCGTAATATGTGGGTGTTGTGTGTCTTTCCAATCACCCAACATTGATGTCCGTGAACTGGCCCTTATGGTCCACCTGGGCCTGTAGCACTATCAGAAGTACCCCTTCCTGCTGATATAGTCTGAGACACAATGGTCGGGGGCCATGATGGGGATATGAGTGCTGTCTGTGCCCCCCCCCCCTCGTCGATGATGATGTCGATGTTGCCAAGAGTGACAGCCCTACACAGCAGCATGTTGTTGATGGCCTTGGCTACCTGCAAAAGCATGGCCCTGGCTGTGGATTTCCTCACGCTAAACTGGTTCCCGAAGTAGTGGTAGCTGTCTGGCATGATGAGCTTCCACAGGGCGAGGCACTTCTGCAGGTGGATGGCGGGTCACAGTTAGGTGTCCTTTTACCTGAGTAGAGGGGCAAGCCACTTGTAGAGTTCCAGGAAGGTGGCCTTCCACATGTGGACGTTCTGGAGCCACTGCAGGCGATGTGCAGCCACCAGTCAGAACTGGTCCCCCCCCTCTGCCAGAAGTGGCATTCAGCAGTAGTGACAGGACCTGAATGAAGGGGACTTCCAGTTGGGGCTGGTCGTCGTCCTGCTGGAGCAGCATGTGGGCAGTGTGGACGAACTGCACCATGAGGCACAGCACGAGGCCTGTGAGCATGGCACTGCTTTGCAGCAGCTCCAGCTCCATGATGTAAGTGCTGAGGCATCTGCAAGGGCAGCCAGAGCACACTGCATCAGTGTTCTGTCTCACGAGGGGATATGCAGTGGAGGAGTGGTGTGTGAGATGCAACCATAGAGAGGAGCCCCTGAAAGCGCATGTCTCAGCTTGTCTGATCAAGCAGCCACAGGAAATGTCTGTCCACCTGGTGCCCTCCCTGTAGTGCTTCCAGGGGCTCTAAGTCAGAGTCAGGCTCCAATCAGTGTGGATGCGCTATTTTGAAATAATTCTGTGCTATTTAGATGCTCCCCAATACTGGGGATGAGCTATTTTCATTATGTTATTTCAGGAGTTATTATTTCGATTTTACTTATTTTCAGAATTATTTCCTAGTGTAGACATGCCCCTGGATGTCTAACTCACACTGAGATCAATGGAAGTTAAGCACATAGGCACTTTTGAAAGTCCCACAAGGCTCCTATATTCATTGTTAGGTCCTAAATACCTTTCAGGAACTGGCCTGTCTTTACTCTCTATCTCAAAGTGTTATTTACAACTGTTGTCCAGCTTACCAGCTGGTGTACATGAGCCAGCTCTCCTTGATTCAATTTATTCTGAGGTTCTAGCCCTATGAGTTTAATACACGATAAACAACACACTTTATAAATATCCTTCGTAAATATAAACCTGAGATTAGCCTACTAGCCTTTTAGTGGAAGCATATGAACAATAGTGAAATAATAGTGTATCTGGTTTTGAATGAAAATTATTGGTTTAGATTGAAGGATTGATACCCAATATAAATAGTTACAAGGAGACAGTAGTTAGCTTCTATCATCACTTTATCTATGTAAAATTGAAACAAAACAATGTTTTAACAGCCTGCAGTGGTTCAACAAGTGGACAATGACATCCTTTTTAAACTTCATCCATTAAGAGTTTTTCTCTAAAGCAGAGACCAATCTGTTCATTCTCCAGTTTAGCCATTTAATTTTTCAGCTATGAATTATCTCTATTGGACCATGCAAAATTAATACATGCTATTTCTAAAGAAAATAATGAGGATAAAGGAGAGCCATCTGCCAAAACTTCAAAAATGAATGTGTTAGACAAAGATCAATGTATCAAGAACCAAAGAAGAAATTTAAAAAGGATAAAAATAGCACTCACTGGAAGGTGGAACCCTGCCGTTTCTGAACTTTTCTTCCTTAGAAATCTACATTTTTAAGATTGATGCTTGATTGACTGTAATGTCCTGTGTCCTTCGGGGCTTTCTATAGTATATCTTATGTGATATCTTTATTTACCATCCCACTTTAAAATGTGTCCTCTAGATGAAGTCATGAATTATTGATGAGGTCTGTAGCCTGGAGGCTACCCAAATACTGGAAACATTTCAAAGCCCAAATATTGTATGATAAAGAAACACATATATAGTAGAAACTCTACTCGAATGGTGAACTACTGAAAACTAAGGCCCAGATCCTCCAAGACATTTAGGTGCCTCATTCCTATTAATTTCAGTTGAGATTCACATCCAAATATCTCTTAGAATTGGGACCTAAGTATCTGTATCCTGTAGACTATCCATGGATATTGAACTCCCAGTGTGCAGGACACATGCTCCTAAGAGTCTCGTCCAGGAATATAGTCTCCTTCAGCTAGGCAGTAGCAATAAGCATAGAACACTGGGAACTGAAGGGACCTCAGGAGATCATTTAGTCCAGTCCCCTGCACTCGTAGCAGGATTAAGTATTTTCAAGACCATCCCTGACAGGTATTTTTCTACTTGCACTTAAAAAAAAATGGACATTCCACATCCTGCCTAAGCAATTTATTCCAGTGCTTAATCACTCTTACAGTTAGGAAGCTTTTCCTAATATCCAACCTAATTCGCCATTGCAATTACAGCCCATTACTTTTTGTCCTATCCTCAGAGGTTAAGAATAATATTTTTCTCCCTGCTCCTTGAAACATCCTTTTATGTACTTGAAAACTGTTATAATGATCCCCCCCAGTCTTCTATTTTCTAGATTAAACAAATCCAATTTTTTCAATCTAACTTCATAGATCATGTTTTCTAGACCTTTAGTAATTTTTCTTTTTCTCATTTGGGCGTTCTCCAATTTGTCCACATCTTTCCTAAAATATGGCACCCTGAATTGGACACAATACTCCAGTTGAAGCCTAATCAGCACAGAGTAGAACAGAAAAATTATTCTCACGTTTTGCTTACAACATTCTGCTAATACAGCCCAAAATGGTGTTCTCTTTTTTTGCAACAGTGTTACACTGTCGATTCATATTTAGCTTGTGACTGCCAGATCTCTTTCTGCAGTATTTCTTCCTAGATAGTCATTTCCCATTTTGTATATGTGAAACTGATTGTTCTTTCCTAAGCATAGTACTTTGCATTTGTCATTATTGAATTTCATCCTGTTTACTTCAGACCATTTCTCCAATTTGCCCAGATCATTTTGAATTTTAATCCTATCCTCAAAAGGACTTGCAACCCCTCCCAGTTTGGTATCATCTGCAAAATTTATAATTGTACTCTCTATTCCATTATTTAAATAATTAATGAAGATATTAAACAGAAATTGGACCCAGAAATGATACCTATGGGACCCCACTCAGTCTGCTTTTCCAGATTGTTTGTGAACCACTGATAAGTACCTTCTCAGAATGGTTTTCCAACGAGTTATGCACCCCCCTTGCAGAAATTCCATCTAGGTTGTAGTTCCTTGGTTTGTTTATGTAATGTAAAATAGTATCAAAAGTCTTACAAAAGTAAAGATATATACATCTACTGCGTCACCCATCCACAAGTCAAAGAAAGCTACCAGGTTGATTTGACATGATTTGTTCTTGACAAATGCATGCTGACTGTTATTTGTTATCTTCTAGGTGTTTGCAAATTGACTGTTTGATTATTTGCACCATTATCTTTCTGCATATTGAAGTTAAGATTACTCGTCCATAATACCCCGATTGCCTTTATTTCGCTTTTTATAGATGGGCACTACATTGCCCTTCTCCAGTCCTCTGGAGTCTTTTCATCTTCCATGACTTTGAAGACAATTGCTGCAAGCTAAGATATCTCCTTGAGTATTCCAGGATGTATTTCATCAGGCCCTAGTGACTTGAAGACATACAGCTTTTTCTTTTCCTGTTTTAGCCTCCAATGATACCTCATTTTCAGTATAATTTATTAAACTGAATAAATTCGACATCCAATTGCTGCTAGCCTTTTTGGTTAAAAAACCAGAAAATCATTTAATATTTAGAAATGGGATTAGGCTATAGACCTGGCTGGTTTCATAGTATAGGGACAAGAATACTACACCCCTAAAATGGGTGCATTGAATTTCTGAAGTGAAATGCTGCGATCTACTCCCAGGTGTATTGGACCATCCCTAGGTTGGAGGGAAAAGAGTATATCTAGAGCTAAGAGTTATCTATGCATTAATTTTACTATAGTTCTCATTCATACTGAATAGTACTTTACTTCAGAAATAGCTTTGTTGAAGACAATAGGACTACACATGCAGTTAGATGCTAACAAAGTTGAGAAAAGGCTATCAGAATCTGACTCTTAATTTGTAATATTAGATCATTTACTAACAAAGAATTTATGAAAAATTTTCTGAAAAAACTTCCATTACATCCACACTGCAATCGAATTCTTTCAAAAAAAAATGAAAGAACAGATGGTTTTTTTCTGACATTGGGAAACATCTTTCTATGAGGAAGAAGCCTTTTTCCAAAAAAGATCTTTCAGAAGAATGTGTGTGTGGATGGGGAAGAGGGAGTTCTTTCAAAAGAAGAGGAAAGAGGAAAAAGCACAGGTGCCCTGGTGGCCACTCCGTCATGGAATCATAGAATCACAGAGCTGGAAGAGACCTTAGAAGGCCATCAAGTCCAGCTCCCTGCCCAAGGCAGGACCAATCCCAATGAAATCAACCCCGCCAAGGCTTTGTCAAGCCGGGATTTAAACACCTCTAGGGATGGAGACTCCACTACTTCCCTAGGTAACCCATTCCAGTGCTTCACCACCCTCCTAGTGAAATAGTTTTTCCTAATATACAACCTGGACCTCTCCCACCACAACTTGATACCATTGTTCCTTGTTGTGCCATCCATCACTACTGTGAACAGCCTTTCTCCAGCCTCTTTGGAACCTTCCTTCAGAAAGTTGAAGGCTGCGATCAAATCCCCCTCACTCTTCTCTTCTGCAGACTAAATAGACCCAACTCCCTTAGCCTCTCCTCGTAGGTCATATGCTCCAGCCCCCTAATCATTTTGGTTGCCCTCCGCTGGACCCTCTCCAATGCATCCACATCCTTCCTGTAATTGGGGGCCCAGAACTGGACACAATACTCCAGATGTGGCCTCACCAGAGCCAAGTAAAGAGGAATAATCATATCTCTGGATCATCTGGCAATGCTCCTCTTAATGCAACCTAATATGCCATTAGCCTTCTTGGCTACAACGGCACACTGTTGACTCATGTCCAGCTTCTCATCCACTGTAACCTCCAGGTCCTTTTCTACAGAACTGCTCCTTAGCCAGTTGGTCCCCAGCCTGTAACAATGCTTGGGATTCTTCCATTCCAATTGCAGCACTCTGCACTTGTCCTTGTTGAACTTCATCAGATTTCTTGTGGCCCAATCCTCCAATTTGTCTAAGTCACTCTGGACTCTATCCCTTCTCTCCAGCATGTCTACCTCTCCCCCTTAGTGTCATTTGCAAACTTGCTGAGGGTGCAATCCATCCCCTCATCCAGGTCATTAATAAAGATGTTGAACAAAACTGGTCCCAGAACCAAACCTTGGAGCACTCCACTAGAAACCGACCACCATCCTGACATCGAGCCATTGATCACTACCCGCTGGGCCCAACCTTCCAGCCAGATTTCTGTCCATCATACCATCCATTTATCCAATCCACATTCCCTTAACTTGCTGGCCAGAATGTTGTGGGAGACCATATCAAAAGCCTTGCTAAAGTCAAGGTATATCACATCCACTGACTTCCCCATATCCACAGAGCCAGTTACCTCATCATAGAAGCTAATCAGATTGGTCAGGCATGACTTGCCCTTCATGAATCCATGCTGACTATTCCTGATCACCTTCCTCTCTTCCAAGTGCTTCAAAATGGATTCCTTGAGGATCCCCTCCATGATTTTTCCAGGGACTGAGGTAAGACTGACTGGCCTATAGTTCCCTGGATCGTCCTTCTTCCCTTTCTTAAAGATGGGCACTACTTTTGCTTTTTTTCAATCATCCGGGATCTCTCCTGATCTCCATGAGTTTTCAAAGATAATGGCCAAAGGCTCCTCAATGACATTTTCCAACTCCCTCAGTACCCTCAGATGTATTAAGTCCAGACCCATGGATTTATGTATGTTTAGATTTTCTAAATAGTTCCTAACCTGTTCTTTCCCCACCAAGGGCTGTCCACCTTTGTCCCATATTGCATCACTTAGCGCATTAGTCTGGGAACTGAGCTTGTCCGTGAAGACAGAGGCAAAGAAAGCATTGAGTACTTCAGCTTTCCCCACATCATCTGTCACTAGGTTACTGCCCTCATCCAGTAGGGGCCCCACACCCTCTCTGATCACCTTCTTGCTAACATGCCTGTAGAAACCTTTCTTGTTATCCTTCACATCCCTTGAGAGTTGCAATTCCAATTGCGCTTTTGCCTTCCTGAAAACTCCCCAGCATTCTCACGCTATACATTTATACCCCTCCCTAGTCATCTGTCCAAGTTTCCACTTTTTGTAAGCTCCCTTTTTGTGCTTAAGTTCACCAAGGATTTCCCCGGTGAGCCAATCCGGTCTCCTACTATATTTGCTTTTCTTGCTCTGTATTGGAATGGTTTCTTTCTGTGCCTTCAATTTAAAATACTGCCAGTTCTCCTAGGCTCCTTTCCCCTTCATGTTAGCATCCCAGGGGACTCTGCCCATCAGGTCTCTGAGGGAGTCGAAGTCTGCTTTTCTGAAGTTCAAGGTGTGTACTTTACTACTCTCTTTTCTTCCTTTGGTCAGGATCCTGAAATCTACCATCTCGTGTCACCCACCTCCACTTCCCCTATTAGCTCCTCCCTGTTTGTGAGCAGAAGGTCAAGCTGTGCATGGCCTCTGGTCAGATCCTGCAGCACTTGTACCAAGAAGTTATCCCCAACATTCTCCAAAAACTTCCTGTCCATAGTAATCACAGCTTAAATGCAAAATAGTGTCCATTCAGTATGGACGCTATCTTTCGAAAACACAGATCTATTTTTCGATGCACTTTTGCTGTGTAGATGCTCTCTTTTGGAAGAAGTTTTTTCGGAAGATCTCTTCTGGAAAAACTTCTTCCAAAAGATGCCTGAAGTCTAGACATAGCCTAAATGAATACTGACCTTCTTTGTTAAGCATTCTGAAATCTGCTGATTAAATGTCTATTAGAAGCTACATATTTTTATCATTGACCAAGTTTCTTTTGTCCTAGTGGTGATAAATTATTTGTTTTACATTTTTTCCCACTTTCCTATTCAGGTGCGTTAACCGAGAGAAGGCAAATAATCTGAATTTGCTTTTCAGGACTATTTTTTAAAATATATTCTCAGCACTCCAAATATATCAAAAACATATCTCAGATGCGCAGCTACAGTGATAATGGCTTATCAGCAGATATTTGCATATTTGGATATCAGAGCTTCTGGAGGCAACTATTATATATTGAATTACTTTCCTTTAGACAGAAGGCAGAACAAATGTTAGGTAGTAGACATAAAAACAAAACAAAATACTGATCTTGCTTGCATGAGGATTCTCTGAAACATTCTAGGAAAGAGAATTCTTGCAATTGCTCATATTTGAGTGAATCTACATGTAGGGAAGTCTCAAAGCAGAAACTCATCATTTTAAAGAAAATCCTCCATGTGGAAATCAATGCATAAAATGAAATAGCATATCAGAACTGTCAGGGGAGTTTTCATGCTGTACTAAAGCTCCCCATGAATTCATACCTCAGATTATACATACAGGAAATTCCAATCAGTAAGGCTTCAGTAGTTAAAGTAGTTTGTTTCACTTGAAACAATCCTCTAGCAACCCCTTTTCAGCTATGGCAAGATGAGGTGGTGTTATCTCACTAGCTATAAGTACAGCAAACTTATACACAGTTAACCTAAGGGGAGGGAACAATCCTATAGTTAAAACAAAATGGGATCAGCAATTCATTGTGCTAATGATTCAGTTCAATTAACTTCAGTGAACATTGGATCAGGCCTTAAGTGGTTTCTGAGAACACAGCATGGTACAAATATATAATTCATTTTTCATTTAAAAATAATCTCATGAAGAGCTATGCTATCTCTAGGACAAAGATGTATATCAATCCTTTTCTTTAAATTATGGATGCATACCCATGACCTAACACAATAGACAATGCCACTAGGAAGGCATCAGTAATAGATACCCACATTCCTGTTAACAGGGTTTGAAAAGAAGGCACATAATTCTAAAGAAACTTTAGGGAGAACTGGTCCAGAAAATGAAAAACAAACAAACAATCACTATTTTGCAAAATTTCTCTACATTGTTTTTATTTTGCAGGGTTTGAAATGGACCAGACTTTCATTATTTGTAGCATTATAAAGCATTTTATGTCTATGTATCAATTTTCATGTTTTGGCTTTTATTTCTTTCCTCTGTCCTCACTGTCTTTTAACAGTTATTTTTGGGGGAGGGAGAATGATTTCTGGCTGAATAAATATTGTACATTTGTAATATTTATGATTAATTTTCCCAATAATCCTTTCTTTACAAAGAAAATTGAAGAAGTGTTATTTGTGTGACAAAGTAATCTAACCTATCTATCAATCACTTGTCTGTCTGAAAGGCCTGTGCCTTCTCTGGACATTCAAGATCTGAAAATGTGATTCATGTGATTAGGAGTTTGCTCCGGTGAGCCTGGCCCAAACTCTCCCATGGCATCGTAATGCAATGTGCTGCCCCCTTTTGCTCCAGACAATGCAAGGTTTACATGGTGTTATTGGATAGATGTCAAGTATTAGGAGCCTCTAAGATTAAAAAAGGGCTAAGTTCATGTAAAGTATATTAAGTATGACTTGATATTTTTTAAACTTAAAGAACAACAAATAGTCTGGTAGCACTTTAAAGATAACAAAACATGTAGTGCTACCAGACTATTTGTTGTTTTTGAAGTTTATCCTGAACAGACTAACTCGGTTACCCCCTGAAGCTTTTGATATTTTGTGTGTCTCAATTAAAACTGGTGAAAACCTTGTTCAGAAACTGCTAGTATACTCTGTGAGGCCTCTGAAACCAGAATATTGAATGATGTCACTCCAAGAAGTACTACCCCCAAAAAGGTTTTCTGCGGGGAACTGTGTCTATAAGGATTGTACAGGATATTCAAGCATAGAGTGTCATGTACCAGTAGTTTACTCACTAGAATGACACTTTGTGCTGGCTGTCTCAGGAATTAGTACTGCTAGCAAGTATGCTCTCTTTTAGAGGTGTCTCACCTGTCCTCATCACCATTTTCAGGTCTGTCTCAGTCCAAGTGCTAACTCAGCCCTCTGGCATTGCCAGCCTCTGTGTTTCTCCCTTTTAGGGTGGAAGTACCTCAGTCCAATTAGTGCAGCCACTTCACCAGTGGTGAGTGTATAGAAGGGGAAACCCAGCCCAGGGATTCTGTAAATGGCAGGTTCCTGCTGCCTCTCCTTAACTTCTCCATCAGTGTTGCTTCACTTTCCTAGGCAAACTCCCTGAGACTGCAGTACCATCTTTACCCTCTTCTTAGGGCCTCCAGCCTGCAAGTCCCAGCAGCCAGCCATGAGCTCTCCTATTGCTCCCCTAGTTCCTGCCAGTAATGGCTCAGTCCATGGTGCTAGCTTCCTGCTGTCAGCTAGGAATACCTGTCCCTTGAGCTCCCTGAAACAACTGACTCTACTCTGTCCTGCAACTCCCTTTTAGGTGAACCTGCTGGGCCCTGATTGGTTGCTCTGTACAGTGTCTCTCTGACAGTGAATTTTAGAGAAGTTGGAATATGAATCTGGATAAATATCAGTACTATATTCAAATAGAAACAGATAGCTGGTAAAGCATCTCTCATTATATAGACTGTGTACTAGAAAAGTGTGATATGTTCGTATTCAAGCAGGACACAAGAAAATGCTTACTAAGAGTTAAAAACAGAAAAAAAATCCCACCTGAATCTTTTTTATAAAATGTGAAGGCTGCTGAAAAATTCTCTGCTTAACACTGATGAAGGAAAAGGAATGGGTAACAACTGGCAAACTTTTAGAGGGAAAAATAGCCTTCTAGGTCATCTGATCTTACAGTTAATTGCACCTACATCTGAACCTTTCTTTAGTTGAAAGCATCACCGAGCACTAAACAACCAAGGATTTTATTTAAACTGATTGTTTTTCCAGAAACCATGATGAGTACTAATCAAGAATCACATTTTTATAGTGTCTTCATAGCAGTTTTCTGATGCTGCATGAATAATTGCATGCCATCTGTATCTTTCCACTTTCATAACAAATCTCAGTTACTGAATTGAAAACTAAACTTGCTGATCTATTCAATGCATTGAATTCATGCATGAAATGGTAGGAAATATCAAAGAATGTGAATATTTACATACCTTTCCTTTGGAAAAGTTGTATTCAATTTTCTCTGATGGCAAGTACTTTGAGCCCTTACACTGCAAAACATGCATATGTGGTGCAGTAATTTACTGTACTAGCTTTTCAACTTTGCAGACCTAGATTGAAATAAAGATTGGTTGCAAGTGAAAATATGTTTGTGGTCTTATTGCCCCAATAAGTATTTGACTTCACTGCAAAAGCATCACAGAATTCAGCACAATTGGCAGTTTCTGGTCAAGATTTAAGAACACTGATGATGTGTGCTTGAAAACTTACTTAGCATTTGGCCCACACACAGCTCAAGTCTGAACAGAACTGCAAGTCTCTCAGGGCATGTCTAAACTACTTTCCTCTTTCGAAAGAGGAATGTAAATGAGGCAAATCGAAAGTGCAAATGAAGAGCGGATTTAAACATCCCGCACTTCATTTGCATATTTGCATCTGAGTGCTTTTTCGAAAAAGGGTTTTTCGAAAGTGAAAGCGCAGTCTGGACATGGTTCTTTCGAAAAAAAACCTTTTTTCGAAAGAACCTGTACTCCTGAAAAAATTAGGAGTATAGGTTCTTTCGAAAAAGGGTTTTTTTTCTAGAAAGAACCCTGTCCAGACTGCGCTTTCACTTTCGAAAAACCCTTTTTCGAAAAAGCGCTTGGATGCAAATATGCAAATGAAGCATGGGATATTTAAATCCGCGCTTCATTTGCACTTTCGATTTTCCTCATTTACATTCCTCTTTTGAAAGAGGAATGTAGTCTAGACATGCCCTCACTTTCAAGAACACTAAACTGATCCGTATGCTTCAGACACAGGACATAGGGAAACCGAGTGGGAAACATCCAAATTTGTACAAAGATAGCTTATCTTGGTTAATTCTGTGTGTAATGGGACATTACATCTTAAAAGGCACAGCTCTTCAAGAATCAAAATATCTTGCTAATAACAAGAGTCACTCACTTATATCAGAGGCCAGGAGAAAAAAAATGGACAAAATTCCTTGCTAGACCCATTGTCCCACCAACAAGGATACAACTAATTCCCAACAAATTCATGCATGCCACCTCCCTATAACATTATAGTCAAGAAAGCAAATATGTTGTTATTTATTATTATTATTATTATTATTCTTTAAAAATCAGATTTATTTCCATGAGAGATTATTTATATTCCATGAGATTATTTATGTCCTATGAGTCCCCAAACCTATATTTTTACGTATAAAGCCATAGAATAAATGTTTCTGGTAGTAATATAGAATGTTTTAACAGTCTTGGAACTGAACATAGCTAGTCTTTTAAAAATAAAGTAACATTTACTTTATTTAATATGCTGTTAACAACTATGTTACAGTCTGGCATGCCAAAGAGCCTTACATCTGCTGTATCACATTATGTCACACCACATTTATATCACACTGTGACTGATATATCCCTGTGTGACATGTTGTGCCTTCAATGTGCCAACTAAGAAATTAAAATCTGTGATGTTAAGGAAGAAATATTGAAAGATTCTACTTATAAACCAAAATAAAAAATAACAAAACAAAATTTGGGTTGCCTCCCTAAAATTTTGCTGTTAATTAGAAAGATAAATCAAAAGCAGTTCAGTCCTTAAGACAGACTGAACCCACTGGAATGTGTAATACTCACAATTCCTTTCAAACAACTTGAAACATAAATATTTAACATCACCCTCATTAGGGCAATTATGAAAATTCATGGCTGTGAAAAATGTCTCAGCCTATGAAATCTGATCTCCCCTGTGAAATCTGATCTTTAGTGTCGTTTTGCCTTATACCGTACTGATTTCACAGGGGCAGACAAGCATTCCTCAAATGGGGTGGGGAGGGGAGAGGGGGAGGTAGGGCAGGCCAAACTCAAAAGAGGGTCATGAGGGCATCTCAAAGCTGTTGTAAGGGGGGTTGCAGTATTGCCACCCTTACTTCTCTTCAGAGTGAGGTGATCCAAGAGCATGAATTTGGGCTAGTAGCTCAGCTCTGAAGGCAGTTCTGTGCCAGTACCGTGCAGAAGTAAGAATGGCAATACCATACCATGTCACCCTTACATCTCCCTTGCTGCTGGGAGTGACATTGCCTTTGGAGCTGAGCTCCTGGCCAACAGCCGCCACCTGCTGGCTCCCCAGCTCTCACAACAGTGCCATTGACAGCAGAGTGCAGAAGTAAGGGTAGCGATACCACAATCCCCCTTCCAATAAATATGTGATTCTCCCCCCCAATCCTTCTTAGGGTTCTCATCCAAGAGTGCCATTTAAGTCAATGGTGATACTGTAAGTTTACTCCAATTCTTTGGAGATTAGAATTTGTCCCTTTTACTTTAAAAAAGCAAGGAAACCTTCAGCAACATATCTGAAAAGTTATGGAAGAATGTGATTCACAGAGGAGACCTTGAAAAATCAGTTTTTCAAAGTATTAGAGAAATTACAGTTTTAGAAGAACTGATGACGGCAGAGAATCATGCAATTTCAATTGCAAATGATTTATTAGCCACTCTCCCCCAAGATTCTGGTTCTTACAATATTATCCTGAAATGTACAAGAAGAATATCTTCAGCGTTAAATGGTAATTCTAATAAAAATACTATTTGCTGCTTATCTGTAATGAAAATCATCCTAGAGGTGAGTGCAAGGTCTATGCATAGCTTAGATCCTTCTTAAGTCCTCAGAAGGGGCTTTAAGTAAGTTTTGTCCTCGTCCTCTGCACAGTGGTGAGTTTTATTCTTAAAAATGAATGTGCATATTTGGGAGGTTTCTTATACTTTGAAGCTCTGCATCCAACTTGCAGAATTAAAATGTTCATTTGGGTGACTGAGTCATGGAACAGCTCAATATTGATCATCCATTTTAATCACACTACTTAGGCTCTGTCCAACATTCACAACACATAAAAGGAATGGGACCTGTTTTTCCTCATCTTATCTAAGCTATTGGAACTGGTGGAACTTCCATTACAACATGCTTTGGCATCTTATATAAAATAAGAAACAGGTTCCCGCTGGCTCTAGTTTCATTCCACTAAAGCTCTCCTAATTTCTGTGGGACAGTTTATCATCAGATTCATGTAAATTATGAGTATCTCCATTAATTTTAGTTGAATTGCTTCAGATTTATTCTGGAGTAACTAAGACCAGGACATGACCCTGTGATTCTGAAAGGAAAGGCCAGTGGAAGTTCTAGGCTGGTAGAAAATGTAGAGATCCAACCATTAAGCAAAAGCAGAAGACTAAAATGTATCACTCAAGTGCTTCACATGCTACTCTGGCTCTCTATTCAATACCAGATTTAGTTCAAGGCCCTCAATGAGGACAGCACCTAAAAAGACTAAAATAATATACAATCCCCTCCTCAACCCTCAAAGCATCATCATGTGGTAGGTCACCGATGAGGGGCAGCAAGGACTTCAGAGGAATTATCAGAGAAAGCCTCAGGAGATGGGAATTTTCCTGCTCTTCTATCATGTAGTCCTAGTTGAGGAAGCCCTCCCAATGAGTCTGTTAGCCACCTTTCTAATAGCTAGAACTGGACCTCTGATAGCCCACATATTTCTTTACCTTGTCCCCCCAAGACCGCATTGCCTTCTCTGCATCTTCCTCACAAAGCTCTGTCCCTTCTCTTCCCCTTATATTTAAAACAAAACAAAACAAAACTTAGACATACTGGCTTGTCAAATGGCACATAGACACACAAGTTGAAACTTAGATACAATCACATCTGCTCTAATCCCACTGACAGAGACCAGAAACTTCAGGATCTCTACCAAGCATTTATAAACCACAATTACCCACCCAGAGAAATAAAAAAACAAATTGAAAGAGCCAGACAAATACCCAGAAACCATTTACTTCAAGACAGACCCAAGAAAACCAACAATAGAACACCACTTGTCATCACCTATAGCCCCCAACTTAAACCCATCCAACGCATTATCAATAAACTACAACCTATACTGGAACAGGATACTACCCTCTGAGAGGCTCTGGGAGACAGACCCATAGTCTCCTATAGACAACCACCTAACCTCAGGATGATTCTTACCAACAACCACAGGACATACCACACTAATATCAACCCTGGAACTTTCCCTTGCAACAAACCCTGGTGCCAGCTTTGTCCACATATTTACTCTGCTGACACCATTATTGGACCTAACCATGCCAGTTACAAGATCAAGAACACATATTCCTGTTCATCCAGAAATATAATTTATGCTGTACATAAAACAGACATCAGGCTCTCTCACAGAGAGAAAGCTGTTGCTTGCCATTTTAACCAGACTGACCATTCTCTCAATGACCTTAAAACATGCATATTGCTTCAAAGAGATTTTAACTCCAGACTTCAAAGAGGAGCCTCAGAACTGTCATTCATGCTTAAATTTGACACTTTGTGTATGGGTCTTAACAAAGATGCCGATTATCTCACCTATTACAAAGATAGCTTCCCCAATTATCACCCCTAATGTCATTATCTCACAGACACTAACCTTCCCCCCTCACCCCTCCTCTGTTCTTAAATCTGATTCGTCAATTTTATATGTGTTCAATTTTTTTTGATTGTATCACTTTGGTATATATGGTTGTGCCAATTTTCTTCCACATATTGATCCGAGGAAGTGGGTCTGGCCCACAAAAGCTCATCATCTAATAAACCATCTTGTTAGTTTTTAAAGTTCTGCATAGTCCTGTCCTTTGTTTCAGCTAGACCAGACTAACATGGCTGCATCTCTATCAAGTTGAAACTTAGAATCTTTGAGTAAAAATCAGATGCCTGGCAACCTGGTTAAGGGAACCCAAAGCTGCTGCTGAAATGAGAATCAAATGCTGGCAAGTTTTACATTAGACCCTCATCCTTCCTGATAATCTCCCTTCTTTGTCTGGTGCTACATTCCCCCCAACACACTGAACCACCCCATCCTTACACCCTGACATGGCTGTACAGCAACACAGAAATGGAAATCAATGATTTTATTGAAATCCCACAAACCACTGCAAAATATTTAGCAGAATATAAAACAGGTTCTTAATGAGCAGTCACTGCTCCCCTGTGCACTTCTCTGCCAGTACTCAGAGTTGTGGTCCCTGGGAGTGAAAAAACTTAGTTGGGTGGGGGGGGGGTAGTAAAAGAGGAAAGAAGGGGTGGGGTTTCATAAAGGTCCGGGTGGTGAAAGAAAAGTTTCATGACAGTTTGAATGAAGACCCAACTCTTGCTCTCCCAACCCCATTTTGTTTCCTCCAACAAATGGAGGCTGCACAGAATGGGAACAATTAGTGTCTTGTAGGGGAGGGTGGGAGAGAGGCTGCCTTGTTATGGGAAGGGAAAGGGAACCCTTTGGTTGTACAAAAGAAGTCAGAGCTGTCCATTCTCCCAGTAATCATTTCAAATGTTTTGTACTGTTCTGAGTGTCTGTCTCCTCCCCATGCTGAGCCATTCTTCAGAAGCCAGGAGAAAAGGAGGTGGCTGAAGTCTCCACTCCAATTTCATGTCCCTTATCAGTGTCATGGCAACTGTCTTGTAGTTTTAAATCCAAATGTTTGGGGAAGAAAATACATTTCTTTGTCCTACTCATTGCTGTTTGCTGGACACAAGGACTTAATTTTCTGGCAATGTGAGAAGGTTTTATGTGTGGTGTACTTTGTCAGTGGGTTTCTTCTCCTTTTTCATGGGAACTTTCATGTGCTGCCATAAAATACAATCAATTTTTTCTTATGCCATTGGAGTAATCAAGTACAGGACTGATAAATGCTATAAACAATGATGTCAAAAATATGGTGTGGAAGTAATATATAAAGTCCCTCGCAAAACTTTACAGCACAATTTTTAAAGTACTTTAACAATGGCAATATTATCACTTTTGGCAGCAAAGCATGTATTGCTTAGGGGTATGAAAAATACATTCCCAACTGACATAAGTTATATCAAGGGAACCACTGGCGTGCATAGCAGTGTGTCAATGGGAGAAGCATTCCCACCAAGGTAGCTACTGACTCTTATTGGGTGTAGCTTCATTATGTGGATGGGAAAGGTCTCTCCTGTCAGTACAGAGCAGCTGCATGGGAGACCTTAGAGCAGTAAAGCTTCAGCAGTATAGCTGTGCCACTCTAAGGTCTCTATATAGACATATCCATAGGTGCTGCACATAAAGTAACTGCAGCTGAACAGTTAACATTTAACAAAACATTGCTCAATGATTCCCAAACTCCTTAGCACAAAACCAGACAAAGGGGTTAACTCTGGGGGACCTTCCTCAGTTGCCTTTTTTTGAGTTAGTTAATTAACTAAGGTCAGCTGCAGGAGATTGAGAGACACTGAAGTGTTGTGGCACAAGAGTATATGTCAGATGATCTATTGAGCTTTTCCAGAAGGACCATACTGTAACGATATTATCTCTCAGCACAATCCTAATTCATCCTCTGGCTCCTTGTTCATCTACGAAGTTTGAGTACGCAGAACCATGAATTTCTCTAGTCTACTGGGAACCAGGAGCTCTGTGTTCATTCAGGAAGTATCTGGATGCACTGTATAGGGTGGAAAAAAATAGATCTGTCCTGAGCTCACTCACAGTAGAAGTATTCCTCTTTTTCTCACAAATGTTGTGTGGAGAACAGAATGATACAGCAATGAGACAATTCTACAGGTATCACCAATGGGCTACAGAGAATCCACAGATGCCCTCCATCATAATTCTGCACCAGCTACCCAGTCTGTAGTTGAATTTCCTTTTTCTTGGTTCAGGGATGACAGGATACAGCTTCGAAAGCCACCATAGGAGGAGGTGTATTGGGTCTCTCAAAATAAATGTTGGCATGCAATCACCATATATAATTATATTGTTTTGGGGGAATAAAGTCCAATCTTCTCCCTGCTATACAACTCAGATTTACTAAGCACTCTGACATCATGAACTGACCCCTGTGATCCACTAAGACTTACAAAACTACTAAATTGCGGGTGGTCTTATTGAACGCTTTTGGTGGGCAAAGTTCAATCAATGGCTGCTGCATAATTTGGAAATCCAATCCTCTGAAATGCCCACAGACCTGGGTTACATCAGCCATCCTTGGGTAGATCACATCAGGCTATCAATACTGTATAACTACAGTTGACTTCCCAACCCCATGAGTTGCCAATTTCCGAAAAATAATAGCCACCGACTTCTGTACTGGTATGTTTTCAAATTCAAGTTATTTGGTGCTGAAGGACTGTTGTAAGTAACTTGGACAAGTGCATTAAATTCTGCAACCACTGATTATTATCCCAAGTTTCCAAGACAAAGTGGTCCCACCAAACAATGCTGCTTTTCCAGTACCAGAAGCATCTATGCACCATTACAATCCCAACATAATTGTTCTACAGGGCCCACATGGATTTTCATTCCTGCTCTGGGTCATTTGTCTTCACTGTCTCAAATCCCTCTGTGCGAATTCTGTCCAATATCTAGTACTGTATTGCATGAATATTTGTCCACGGAGCAGCAACAGAACCACACCTTCAATGACTAGATCCATATTTAGCTCTATTGGTCCATGTTGCTCTGTGGTGATATGAAAACTTACATCTGCTAACAATCTGCCCCAGCATTAAAATGTACAAAGGCATCATTAAATTAGAAGTAACGGGTAAAATATTAGGTCTGTCATATACAAACTCATATGGTATATTTTGCATGCTTTCCCTTTGCAATCATTTGAAGGGACTAACTATTATGACAATTGGATTATGCATCTCTGCATTTTTAGTAAAAACAATTGGATTATTCTTCTATTATAGTGTATTTTAATGAAGAGCAAAAACTACAGAGATCTAGTCTTAAGGACACACTGTAAAAATAATTAAAAGAAAATATGTCACTATCCTATTAAAATGAGTATGTCAGAATAAAGTCTTGTAGTGTCATTGGCCTGTCATTAGAGGATAATGGGTGCAAAATAGTCATTTTTTTTCTTATTAGGCTAATGTGGAGTGATAGAAAGAGAGCCATTTGGATAAGGAGAGTGGAAAACTAAAATGATTAAAATGTATATAATATCAAGTGAATATAAACAGGTCTTTTCCATGAAGCCTGATAAAATCACTATAATTAATTTCCAAGATGAAGTGCCATCCTCCAGATACTTACAGGCAAATGCTCTGTTCATGGCACAGGAGAGTCTGCACTTCTGGACCTAGGAAAGAGTGGAGGCTGGCTACTGCATTGGCTTGGACTCTACTGGATTTTTCCCCTCCAGCATAAGCAAGGTAGTATAAATTGATGATGAATTGGAATTTTCTGTTTCCTTTACAAACAGCATGTAAAGGTAGGATTCAAAGCCTAGCTATGCCTGGAGGACTTCTTTTTCCATCAGAGATCTTGACACAGATGACACATTCATCTGCTGGATGCCCAGAAGCAGCCTGTTTTTAGGCCAATCCCTCGTCTTCATTGTTGCAAAGGCATAAAACACCTCTACTGGCGTTTTAAACATAAATTCCACAGGCAAGATTCTAGCCTCTTTTCTGCCCCCATATACCAAATGTGTGGTTTCAAAGCACTATATAACAACCTAAGTGGCCCAGAAAAAAATCCCCAAGCAAGAGAAGCATAGGAATACTAAAATCCTCTGGGATAGCGGAGAATGGAAAAGTCGCAGCACTTAGTTTTAAAGCTATTCTGGACTATAGAACACCATTGTGGGCAACCCTGTGCAATTTCACAGATGAACACCGTTGGAGAAATGAAGCACTTTACCACCACTATCAGGGAAGCCAACAGCCTCATCAGTCCCCTGAGCTAGGTGTGTGGGGAGGCAGCTCTGCACTCTTGGAAGGGGTGGAGCCTGGGCAGAAGGGGTGGGCCCAGGGCATACAGCCTTCAGCACTGCCTGGACCATTGTGCACCTTCCCCAGCCCTCAGAGCCACCTGGAGCATGCAGCATTGTGCTCCAGCAGCAATTTAAAGGGGCCATAGCTCCAGCCACCACCACTACCACAGTAGCAGCAGCAGCAGTTGGGAGCACAAGGCCCTTTTGAATCTCCCCTTTGTTCCCCTGTCAGCAGACCTGGCCACTATTTTCAAGAAAGAAACAGAGACACTTAAAAGCAGCCCTGGTATTAGTCACAGCTGACACATTTATCAATATCACCATGAACTTCCATCTGCACCAGGAGCTCATGCTCTAAATGAATCAGTGTTGTCTCTGTTTCATAGTTATCCAGATTAATAAGGGAAAAGATCTGAGGTAACTAGATATTGTGATAGTTTTCTCACCTCATTCCTTCAAAAAAAGAAGATGGCAATAGTAACTGACCAAATTGTCAATAAGTGGTTTCTTGAGAGGAGGTGATACTAATGTTTTGTTGAAAGAAACAGGCAATTTGTCCTCATTTAATATGGCATTAGCAGCCTCTTCCATCGAGGGATTCAATACTTCTTTTCTGGTGCTCTGAATACTGCCCAGTCCTTCAGATTATGGTACTGACTAAAACTCAGCAAAAGAAAACTGGTATTTTGTCTCCTCAATAACTAGTCCTGCTCTGTTGGATAGACGGTTATGTTTAAATACAAGACATTTTCTCTACACACTTTGCAGTAGGAAGTTTTTAAATCAGTAAATGAACAGAGGCAATTCAGATTTACCAAGCTATTTACCACACAAAAGAACTTTTTTGATCCAGAATTTGTAAATGTTGTGGTGGAGGCAATTGAATGTTTCTTTGTTTTCCACACACAAATAGCATAAAACAAACACATTCACTCTGTGACACACACACCAAATCGCTGCAATCAACTAGCTTCAGGAAGAGACTTCTGTCATTGACATTCCTCGCCCACTTCAATTGTATCAAATTCATCAAATGATTGACATAGCAGTCTGTTGGAGTAACTCCCTCCAAGTTTTCTGATAACACTATGGTTTCATAAGTTTCTTGGGGAAGGACAATGAAAACACATCTATTGCCTTGA
Source organism: Pelochelys cantorii (assembly GCA_032595735.1). Classification (NCBI taxonomy): domain Eukaryota; kingdom Metazoa; phylum Chordata; order Testudines; family Trionychidae; genus Pelochelys; species Pelochelys cantorii. The sequence continues at coordinate 36,823,332 of CM064331.1, forward strand.
CAGAAAGAATCAGTCTACCTCATATCGAAGGACTTAATTGTCAGCCCTGACATGGGTTTAATATCCAGTTTCTCCACTTCTACTCCTATCCAAAACATTAAAGCTGCAGCTTGTTGACCTGAATGTCAATGTTCTTCTGGTCAATGACCTCAATGTTCTTCTGGTCAATGAAATCGTGAGCTGTTCTGGGAAATTATCATCACTGAAATGGACACTGAAGTCACAAATCACTATCAACTTCAGTGAACCCATTGGTACCACAACAAGGAAATCAAATAGCTTACACAGGGACTCCAGAGGAGATGTTTAGTCAGGCAATGAGGGAAAATCTGGGAAAATGAAAGAAAAGATACATTATATGGAAATAGGACCTTAAATATCCAGTAATTGAAAGGTAAATGGGATTTTACAATCAAAATCTGTGTCCTCTAAAGCTTCTCCATGCACAGTTATTGACTATTTTTCAACAGCATAGATGCACATATATTTCTTAAGTAGTTATTGGCTGGTGCACAGAAGGGCATACACCTACAATCTCCACTGCTAGCACTAGATATTTTGAAAGTTTCACTCTTCTATTTATTTTTCCTGAGATACTATGCCGTTAACTATTCATGTGTAAAGTCATATAATAGATAGAATTGTCTGTAGTGGAAGACTGAAAGAAGTTGTTTCCAATAATTTGATAACTCTTTGGGGGAAAAGAAATCTCACTGCTACATTTAAAACTAATAAAAGAAGTTACAACCCAACAATGAAAACATTTGTAGGGCTGATCAAGTGAAGAATTGAAACATTCTGAAGCAATACACATTAATTTTGAACTTTGAAAGGCCATATTATTTCATGTCTGACAACTTGTAACAAATATGAATATAGTATGAGAAAAATGGGTATTCTGCTTAACTCAGCACAAAAGTGAGAATATGTCAAATTCTGTCTACTGTTGAACTCAGTTTATTACTTTACTTATAATTAAATTAAGACTTTGAGAAACAATAATTTAAAAAAATCTATTATTTATCAACATGAGCCAGCTTTTAATAATAACTACTCAGAAATAACAAGAAGGAAATAAATAGCTAAAATGAGTGAAATCCTGTTTCCATTGACATCAAAGAGATTTTTCCATATAGGAGTATAAACTCTGTCAAATTAAGTATAAAATGTAATGAGAAAAGCCAGAAATGAGTTTGAAGAACAGCTAGCCAAAAATTCAAAGAGTAATAGACAAATATTTTTAACTACATCAGAAGAAGGAAGCTTGCTAAATAATCAGTGGGGCCACAAGATAATCAAAATGTGTACTCAAAGACGATGAGGTCATTGTGGAGAAACTATAGGAATTCTATGCTTTGGTCTTCACAGCTGAGGATGTTAGGGAGATTCCCAACCCTGAACCATTCTTTTTGGGTGACAAATATGAGGAATTTTGCCAGAATGAGGTGTCATTAGAGGAGGTTTTGGAACAAATTGATGAACAGTAACAAGTCACCGGGACCAGATGGTATAGACCCAAGAGTTCTGAAACAACTCAAATGTGAAATTGAGGAACCATTAACTGTGGTTTGTAACTTATCCTTTAAATCAGCTTCTGTACCTATTGACTGGAAGATTGCTAATGTGATGCCAATATTTTAAAGGGCTCTAGATGTGATCCTGGCATTTACAGGTAAGTCTAACGTCAGTACTAGGCAAATTAGTTGAAATTACAGTAAAGAATAAAATTTTCGGACACATAGATGAACATGATGTGTTGGGGAAAAGGCAACATTGTAAAGGGAAATCATGCCTTACCAATCTACATGTGGACAAGGGGGATCCAGTGCACACAGTGTACTTTGATTTCCAGAAAGCCTTTGACAAGGTCCCTCACCAAAGGCTCTTAAGTAAAGTAAGTTGTCATGGGATAAGAGGGAAGGTCCTCTCATTGATGGATAACTGGTTAAAAGACAGAAAATAAAAGGCAGGAATAAATGGTAAGTTTTCAGACTGGAGAGAGGTAACTAGTGGTGTCTCTGTACTGGGAGCAATCTTATTCAATCTATTTATAAATGATCTGGAGAAAAGGGTAAAAATGAGGTGGCAAAATTTACAGATGATACTAAACTGCTCAAGATAGTTAAGACCAAAGAAAACTCTGAAGAGCTTCAAAAAATGTCTCTCCAAGCTAAGTGATTGGGCAACAAAATGGCAAATTAAATTTAATGCTGATAAATGTAAAGTAATGCACACTGGAAAAATAATCCCAACTATTCATAGAAAATTATGGAGACTAATTTATGTATTACTACTCAAGAGAGAGATCGCGGAGTCATTGTTGATAGTTCTCTGAAAACATCCACTCAGTGTGCAGCAATCAAAAAAGCAACCAGAATGTTAGGAATCATTAAAAAAGGGATAGCGAATAAGACAGAGAATAACTTGTTGCCTGTATATAAAACCATGGTATGCCCACATCTTGAATACTGTGCACAGATGTGGTCACCTCATCCAAAAAATATATATTGGCATTGGAAAAAGTTCAGAAAAGGGCAACAAAAATGATTAGGGGTTTGGAACGGGTCCCATATGAAGCAAGATTAAAAAGACTGGGACTTTTCAGCTTAGAAAAGAGGAGATGAAAGGAGGATATGGTAGAGGTCTATAAAATCATGACTGGTGTGGAAAAAGTGAGTAAGGAAGTTATTTATTTGTTCCCATAAAATAAGAACTAGGGATCATCAAATGAAATTAATAGGTAGCAGGTTTAAAATGAACAAAATGAGTCTTTCTTCATGCAGCTCATAGTCAATCTGTGGAACTCCTTGACATAAAATATTGTGAGGATCAGGACTTTAATAGGGTTTAAGAAAGAACTAGATGAATTTATGGAGGTTATACCCATCAATGACTATTAGCCAGGATGGGTTGGATTGGTATCCCTAGCCTCTGTTTGTCAGAGGCAGGAAATGGATGACAGGAGAGGGATCACTTGATGATTAACTGTTCTGTTCACTCTCTCTGGGGCATCTGGCATTGGCCACTGTTGGAAGACTGGATGCTGGGCAAGATGGACCTTTGGTCTGATCCAGTATGGCCGTTCTTATGTTCTTATGTTCCATTGATCCCAATGGAGCCAGGATCACACCGTTTTTCTTTATTAAAATGAACCCAGTAGCTATGTAGAAAGTGTCACCATGGTTCAGTGGGTCATAGCTGAGGATGCCAGATTCAGGACAGACTGGCAAACTGAAACCAAACTGGAAATTATCATTAGATTTTACCAAGTTAGTAGCAAAAGTGAATTTCTGTGTGGTTTTCTGTAACCACACTGGTTGACAAGAAATCAAAACCACAGTCTCCTTAGGCATTCCAGCCCTTGGCTCATCACCCAAATACTAGATTTTATGAGGAGTGGTTACTGAAAACCATTTTAATCAAATATAGGCTCCTTCTAATCCCAAGGGATCAACAATGTAGCCAGATAAATATATCATTCAGTTCTTATGTAATAATCACAATATTTTAGTAACTAAATGTGAAATGTTTAATACTAAGAGAAAAGAAGACCATTATAAATGGGTAATAGATCATATATATATATATATATATATATATATACACACACAAATGGTTGCAAAATCCTTATATTAGATTTGAAACAGGGATGGAATAAACTGCTTGTTTCAAAAGTGTCTCTGGAGTTACCCAGCTTCCAGTAATCAATCCTTTAGAGCTTCCTTGTATGAAATCCAGTCCAGAGAAGACAAAATGAAGATGTCTCAAAAGTTCCTTTTTTATATCCTCTGAGATGTTCATGGAAATTTTTCTGACTCAAACCAAGCCTACAGCCCAGGTGCATGGAAAATTATTGGCCCAAGATGGGATCTAGAAATACCACATGCCCTTAAATCAGTGTTCTCAGTTTTTTGGCCCATGACACACCCCATTCCATGCAAACCTTTCTGCGGACCATCAGCCAACCACCCATGATGACAAAATAGGAGCAGAGCGTGCTGCCTCGTGCCGCTCCTGTGCCTGCTGCCTACCCAGCTCCCACTCCTCCTCCCACTCCTTCTCCCCCTCCCACCTCTCCCTCTTCAAGCTCCTCACCCACCTCCTCAATCTCCACACCCCCCACCTCAACCTCTAAACCCTCCTCCCCATCCCCCCAGGGACACCGAGGCCCCCGCACCCGCTGTGCTGGGAGACATGTGGCCCGGTGAAACCCCCACCCCTGAGCCCTGAGCTTCCCCTCCCCCTTCTTCCCCTTGCTTCCCCCTTCCAGCTCCCTCCTCCCAGTTTTCCCCCTCCCCTCTCCCACCCTTTCTCCTGCCCTCTCCTGCCTCCTTTCTCCAGTCTCCCCAGAGGTTCATTCCCCCCCCCCCCCGACCAGTTGTGTTAAATAAACAGAGTTTTTATTTTTGAAAATATGTGTATTTTATTTGACATCAGGAAAGGGGGCTAAGGAGGGGAAGGATGTGAGGGAGGAATGAGGCACAAGCCCCCAGTGGGGCAGACCACGGAGACTGTTAGTGCTCCTCGGGGTGCTCCTCGGGGCGGACGCTCTCCCACAGGGCCTCCTGGATACTGACAGCCCCCCGATGGACCCCCCAGATGGCAGCCTGCAGAAAGTGCAGCTAGGCTGATGGCAGCACAGCCACAAGATGCACCAGAGTACCCAGGGGAAGCTCTGTCTCCGTGTTGCAGAGTGGTAGGGTGTCCCAAGTGAGGGCAACCAGAGCACTCCGAGACACAAATGCTTTGCTGTCCCTCATCAAGGTAGACAAGCAAGCAGAGACACCTGAGAACTGGCTGTCCGGGGTGAGGGGTAGGGTCCCTTTAAGCACGGACCTCAGATAGCTGCAGGCAGCAGCCCCACACAGGAGGTTCTGACCTGGTGCCCTGCCGGCACTGCTTCTGGCCAGCCTTAACTCCAATTCAGAGTCCACTCATTGTGGACATGCTATTTCGAAATAGCAAAATGCTATTTCGAAATGCATTTTCTGTGTAGATGCGTTAATTCGAATTAGCTTAATTCAAATTAACTATTTCAAATTAAGTTAACTTGAATTAATGCTGTAGTGTAGACATACCCTGAGAGGATATTCTCATTGTTGTTTTGTATTGGTTTGTTCATATGGTTTGGTGGATTGATAATAAATCATGTTCTTGACAATTTTCCTTTTCTTGTGAACCACACAATTCATCATTTCTATTATATTGGCCTGGGCAGTTAATGCCAAAATACTCTTTATTCATTGATTCGTAAAATATATTAATTTGAATAAATAAAAAACACATATATGAAAACGAAACAGACTAGTTTGTTTAAATAATGGTTGCTTACTTGGGAAACCTTTTCTATATATAAAGTACATTGCCTTCATTTAATTTTATTGATACACACATGTCATGGATTGGTTTGTTTGTGAATTACCATATATTAGTTTAAAACTGGAAGCCATAAACTGATTGTTTCTCATATATTTAACTATGTATGAATTTCATTAGGCAGTAAAAATGAAACACTCATTTGCACTTGAAAGACATGGAATTCACAAAGCAGATAAGTATATTCAGATCCTATTTGGCTTATGTTTGAATTATATTGATTTTTCTTAGCTAGAGACATACAGGGCCTTATTCTCCTTCTACTTATATCAATCTATGGTGTAAATTATCAGTATCTCCAGTGAAATCAATGGAGTTACATCAGTTTAAAAATATATAAACAAGATCCGATTCAGGTTTTACATAGTCATGGTGATTATTTGTGTGCTGAGCTTAATGAATCTGACAGAAGTGTTAAAAAGAACTGTATCTGACAAAATTTCCTGACAGTTTTATGAAAGGACTAGATCCTGAATTAGTAAAATGCAAAGTCTGGGAGAATGGAATTTTGCACATTATCCTAGAACTTACTGGCCATTCAAAGTCTTATCTACATCATTCAATATGAACTGAAAAAATTCATTATTCCTGCATCAACATACAGTCTCACACAGCTAATATGCTTTAGCAATCATGTAGCTGATATGAATTATCAGCACAGTAACAGGCTTACATAAAAGATACATAATATTTTACCACCCAGTAGGAGAAATCATGCTGTTTATGAAAAAAACCAGAGTGATTATGCTTGAGTATTATTGAGAACTATCCTCTATTTTGCATTCCAGAACTAACTGTACCTGTGGATATTATAATCTAGGAAAGGATTCCTCATCTGAATTGCAGGAAGGATCCAGGTGATTTTAAAAAGGTACCTCATTCCCTTCCACCTTTAGGCTCTGGACACTTTGGACCAAAAATAAATGGAAGTTATTCAGAAGTCTCAGTCCTTGTGCTCCTCAAAGTATAATATGAAATACAGTTGCCTAGATTTTGGAGGGGGCTTAATATGCACTCATAGCATACTATTGTTTTCATGTGAATAAGACTGAATTCTTATTAATATATTTTAAAGATGAAATTTGTGGACCTGTACTGAATATCTTCCTTCTGCTCTTGGAAATGAATTTTTTGGCAAAATTAAGAGTAAATAAAGCAGAGGAAATAAAAATAAAGCAAACTGAGAATATTTAAATATTCTATTTGAAATTTGCATTATGTATGCTAGCTACATAAATCTTAGGGTATCATGTTTATTTCCTGAATGGGTAACCTAACTAAACCAATACAGTATGAATTGCTAATTCTAACAAAATATTCATTTTGAAATTTGCTTTTCATGAACATTTAAGTACTGGAGAGCATAACTGTTTTTCTGCAAATATTTATTCTAATAAAATTTGACCCTTTAAATATAGATAGAAAGTAAACACAAAACAATGACTAAGTACCCAGAAGCCTCCTACTACAAGACAAGCCCAAGAAAGAAACCAATAGAACACCACTGGCCATCTCCTACAGTCTTCAGCTAAAACCTCTCCAACGCATCATCAGTGATCTACAACCCATCATAGAATCATAGAATCATAGAACCATAGAGCTGGAAGAGACCTCAGAAGATCATCAAGTCCAGCCCCCTGCTCTAGGCAGGACCAATCCCAACTAAATCGACCCAGCCAGGGCTTTGTCAAGCCGAGACTTAAACACCTCTAAGGATGGAGACTCCACTACTTCCCTAGGTAACCCATTCCAGTGCTTCAATACTCTCCTAGTGAAATAGTTTTTCCTAATATCCAACCTGGACCTCTCCCGCTGTAACTTGAGACCATTGTTCCTTGTTCTGCCATCTGTCACTACTTTCGCCATCCTCTTTGGAACCTCCCTTCAGGAAGTTGAAGGCTGCTATCAAATCCCCCCTCACTCTTCGCTTCTGTGGACTAAAGAGACCCAACTCCCTCAGCCTCTCCTCGTAGGTCATATGCTCCAGCCCCCTAATCATTTTGGTTGCCCTCCGCTGGACCCTCTCCAATGCATCCACATCCTTTTTGTAGTGGTGGCCCCAGAACTGGACACAATACTCCAGATGTGGCCTCACCAGAGCCAAATAAGGGGAATAATCACATCTCTGGATCGTCTGGCAATGCTCCTCTTAATGCAACCTAATATGCCATTAGCCTTCTTGGCTACAAGGGCACACTGTTGACTCATATTCCAGCTTCTCATCCACTGTTACCCCCAGGTCCTTTTCTGTGGAACTGCTACTTAGCTGGTTGGTCCCCAGCCTGTAACAATGCTTGGGATTCTTCCGTCCCAAGTGCAGGACTCTGCATTTGTCCTTGTTGAACCTCATCAGATTTCTTGTGGCCCAATCCTCCAATTTGTCTAAGTCACTCTGGACTCTATCTCTGCCCTTAAGCGTATCTACCTCTCCCCCTAGCTTAGTGTCATGGACAATGATCCCTCACTTTCACAGGCCTTGGGAGGCAGGCCAGTCCTCGCCCACAGACAACCCGCCAACCTGAAGCAAATTATCACCAGCAACTATACACCGCACCACAGTAACTCTAACTCAGGAACCAATCCATGCAACAAACCTCGGTGCCAACTCTGCCCACATATCTACACCAGCAACACCATCACAGAACTTAACCAGATGAGCCACACCATCACTGGTTCATTCACCAGCACATTTACCAATGTAATATATGCCATCATGTGCCAGCAATGCCCCTCTGCTATATACATCAGCCAAACTGGACAGTCCCTACGTAAAAGAATAAATGGACACAAATCAGATATTAGGAATGGCAATATACAAAAACCTATAGGAGAACACTTCAATCTCCCTGGACACACACTAGCAGATTTAAAGGTAGCCATCCTGCAGCAAAAAAACTTCAAGACCAGACTTCAAAGAGAAACTGCTGAGCTACAGTTCATTTGTAAATTTGACACCATCAGTTTAGGATTAAACAAAGACTGTGAATGCCTACCCAACTACAAAAGCAGTTTCTCCTCTCTTGGGGTGTGTCTAAACTACATGGCTCCATCAATAGAGCCATGTAGATTAGGCAGGACGGCAAAGGGAAATGAAGCAGTGATTTAAATAATCGCCGCTTCATTTCTCTTTTTCAAGTACACTAATCTACATGGCTCCGTCGACGAAGCTATGTAGTTTAGACGTACCCTAGGTGTTCACACCTCCGCATCAGCTGCTAGAAGTGGGCCTCACCCTCCCTGACTGAATTAACCTCGTTATCTCTAGCCTTATTCTGGCCTGAATATTTATACCTGCCTCTGGAAATTTCCACCATGTGCATCTGACGAAGTGGGTCTTTGCCCACGAAAGCTTATGCTCCAATACATCTGTTAGTCTGTAAGGTGCTACAGGACTCCTGGTCACTTTTGCAGATCCAGACTAACACGGCTACCCCTCTGATAAATGATTAAGTTAAAATTTACTTGCGGAAATTTCTTTTCATTAGTCACTGAATTCTAATTATGATGGTTTCCGTCTAACTATTTTTTCTAATCCCATTTCAGTATATAGCTCTTTACTAACATAAAAAGAAAGGGCCCCAGCCTACAATGAAGTATAGGGAAAACATTTTTATTTTTGTTGGATCATAGTTACTATTTTTCTCCAAAGGGAGAATGGTGTAAGTGATCTGGCCTGATGCTCTTTTATTTAAAATACCTAGGTTTCAAAGATGGGGAAAGGAAGGGTTCAGAATTGGGATCGGGGTATAAAGCCAAGTGATAGAGATGAGTCTTAAGAGCTGAACAGAGGAGGCTTTTCAAGGCAGACAGTGCCTACTGCATTTTGAATCAAATACTTTATTGTTTTCACCTCTTACTGTGTCAGGGGTTATGAGCACAGCCTTTTATTTCATTTTTTTCTAACCGTTTTAACCACGCTACATAGAATGGGAGAGAAGATAATGAAGTTCATCAAGAAAACCTTACACGTTATCAATAGAAGAGATTTCTGGCTGAACAATATTATCCTTCAGGTAAATCTCAAATCCACCTGTGCTGATCTCTCTCTAAGTGTGGATTAAGGAAAGAATTTACCAGAACAGCACAAGAGTTCACTGAAACCTCGGGCTGGAAGTTGAGATGGCTTAACTATGATCTTGTGCTCAGAAATCTGGTAACCTGTTTCTCCAGTCTTTTGTATCAAGATGCAGTAGAACCTAAAAAGATCTAAAAAACATTGTGCTGCCTTCACTTTCAAAGAAACTTTCAAATCTAGTCCTCCTTTTGGGGACTCCTACCCTTCTCTAATCTATTATATATTGAGAGAGTTTGTCTGTTTGTTCAAGAACTCCTCCTAAATAGTAAGATCTAGGACAACCAAATTTAGTATGCAGCATCTTCTTATCATAATTTAAAGCAATGTAAGGGTTTGGCTATACCAGGAAAATGGGATGTAACTGTAATGGGATTGCTTCTCATAAAACCATACAGAAAAGAGACAGAATCATAAGGCAGGTAAAAGAGGCTGGCTGGGATCGTGCCCCGCCTCTAGGACTGCCCTGAGCCTCCCACCCTTCAGGTGCCCTTTACGGAGGGCAGAGTGGCCTGAAGCCTCCCCACTCAGACTTGTACAGGGACATTGCTGGCTGTTCCCTTTTATGAGGGAGCAAAGGGAATATGCACATTTTGCTGCATTCCTCACTCTTCCTAGGGAGCCATGGGGCAGATGAGCTGTGCACTTTGCTCTTGCTCCCTGACTGGACAGGAAGGGGAAGAGCAAGTAGCCCTGGTATAAATTAGGGGTGGAGAGTGGGAGAGGGGCTTTGGTCCTCCTTCCCTCCCTGCCCATCCCCATGCACACACACACATACACACACACACATATACTCACAAAGTCCCGTGACCAAAGCCCTTCCTCACCACTCTGACTTGGCACCTGCACCCCTGTCAGCCAATGGTCAGGGCAGTGTGTGTGTGTGTGACACCCAAGTCTTTAACTGCTAAGACACAAGGTCCCGTCGCAGTGGGCAGCCTAGGAGGCTGAAGGGCGCCCCGAAAGTTTAACGTCTGTGCCTTTACCGCTAGGACCAGGGTCTTGTCGCAGAGGGCAGCCAACAGGCTGACAGACGCCCCAGAATTTATAGGAAGAGCTTATTACATCTCAGATTTCAGCTGCTAGGATACAGGATCCCTTCACAGCGGGCAGTCTAGGGAAGACTGAGAGATGCCCCAACGGATCTGTCACCTGGGAGTGACACGATCCAAAACGCCAAAGCTCTTCCTATACCTGTCCCTTATGACCGGCTGAAGTTCTTTGAAATTGTGCTTGGTTCTGTTACAGCAACTGAAGGAGTCAGGTTAAAACTTAAACAGTTACAGGTTTATTAAAGAAGCTTATAAATCATATGGTTACAATGGCTATTGCTCTATTTCTTAACTGCTAGCAAATATATATCTTAAAAATGGTTACAAAGAAAATAAAGATAGAAAATAGAAATAAGGGTACCAAGTGAGGGTATGTCTACACTACCACCCTAGTTCGAACTAGGGTGGTTAATGTAGGCATTCGAAGTTGCAAATGAAGCCCGGGATTTAAATATCCCGGGCTTCATTTGCATCTTGCCGGGCGGGCGCCATTTTTAAATCCCCTTAGGTCCCCTTAGGCTACACGCGGCACGGAGTAGATAGTTCGAATTAGGATCTCTAATTCAAACTACCGCTACTCCTCATGGAACGAGGTGTACCGGTAGTTTGAATTAGAGATCCTAATTCGAACTACCTACTCCGTGCCGCGTGTAGCCGCGGGCACGGAGTTCGACCTAAGGGGATTTAAAAATGGCGCCCGCCCGGCAAGATGCAAATGAAGCCCGGGATATTTAAATCCCGGGCTTCATTTGCAACTTTGAATGCCTACATTAACCACCCTAGTTCGAACTAGGGTGGTAGTGTAGACATAACCTGACAGCTTAATCTTTAAAGAGCTCTAAGTCTATGTGTACACTTAAGACAAAGGACACATCCAGGTACAATATTTACCCCCTTCTGTGCCTCTCGACTCCAGCGGGTCAAGCCAGGGCCGGTCCCTCAATTCCTAGGAAAGATGAATACGAGGTGGGCGTCCCCATGGAACCTAGGGAGGCAATTACCTAACCCGACCAGCAGGCAGATGGTAGATTGACACTCAGAGTAAGTGTGCTGCTGGACCCATCTTTATACCCATAGGGGCTCGTATCCTCTTTCTTATCTAAGATGCCAAGTTGTGTTGGTCTGTCTTTGTGACGCCAGTTCTTACAAGGGAGTTTCAACTTAATTTACACTTGCCAGAGAGAGAACTAAATTGTGAGTACTGGACATTCTTTACTGGGCGGGAGATATCCCCCCCTCCCCCCCCCCCCGCGGACAGTGTGTATTCGTATCAACATAGGTGCCAGCCAAGGCAGTTCTCGCAGCCTCGAGGTCAGCAATCGGTGTATCTCTGTTTACAGCCATCCATGGTCATAGCAGCCAGCATATCCGGGCCTGCTGTCAAGGCTTTCAAAGACTATGCTTATTTTACTGCTCTGTGTGCCCTGTATGCTCCAGGCAAGCAAAAATGGATGTTACAGGGGGGTTCCTGTCTGGCTACAACCCCCCCTTTCCCAGACCCCTGCCTTGAGCCCCTCCTCAAAGACCTGAGAAATGCCAAGTAAATGTGCTCATTATCTTCTTACTATACATTTTAGAAATGTGCATCTGTCTGTCTGTCCATCTGTGAGTCCATTTGTTTAAGAACCCCTCCTAAACTATAAGAGCTAGGACCACCAAATGTGGTATGCAGCTTCCTCTTATCATAACCTAAAAGCACAGAAAGGGTTTAATTCTGCCAAGATAATGGGATGTTCATGGAATTCAATTCTTCCTCATAAAATGGAAAGGACGTGTCTGACAGAAGGGATAGTTATACTGCACAATGACTGCAGGGGGGCATCAAGGGACCAGAGATGGAGACAGTGACAGTGATAACCCTATTGGGCCAGCAGGGACAACAGTGGAGAAAGGGACAGCTATCTACTATATATTTCAGAGAGTGAGTGTCTATGTGTCTGTCTGTCTCTTCCCCCAGTTAGGGAACATGCAACCTCCCCCAACTGTGTACACTGCAGCTGCAACAGCCATGGTCAGACACTTCTTACCTGGCCCCAACTTAGTGGAGTGAGAGAGGGCTGGAGTAGTACTTTATCCCTGGGTCAGCCTGCATACTGAACCCCTCATCCCTAGCCCCACCCTAAAACAATTATTTAAATGAAGAAAAACAAACTTATTTGAAAACATCAAGTAGTCCTGTGGTACCTTAGGAACTAATAAATACTTCGGATCTTGAGCTTTAGTGGGTAAAACCCACTTCATCAGATGAGTTGTAGTGGAAATAACAGAATCCAAGATATATATAACAGCAAAATCAGTTACCTGTCAATTGTAAAACCCATATTAATGAAGTTAAGTAAGAACTCTAGATGTGTTCCATTCATAGCTTTTGATGTGAAAATGTGAATGTCAAAGGGAGGGAAAATTGCCTTTGCAGTGTGTTAACTGGTTAATATCTTTATTCAAGCCCAGGTTGACAGTTTTGAATTTGTAAATTAATTCCAGTTCAGTGGTCTCTCTCTGTAATTTGATCATAAAACTCCTTTGTAGAAAAATGGCTACTTTAAAATCCATTATTGAATGTCCAGGTAGGTTAAAATGTCCCCCTACAGGTTTATGTGTGTTACCATTCCTGATGTCTGAAAAACCTTATTTGAGTTAAGGACCTGAGCAATGCTGAGTCGAGAAAGAGAGAGTGCATGTGTATGTTTGTACACACACACACACACACACACACACACACACATATTTGGATTGTCTAGAAATGTATACTAATGTGCAAGGAATCACATGGTGTATATATATACAAAATATATATACAAAATATATATACACCATGTGATTCCTTGCACATTAGTATACATTTCTAGACATTCCAAATCCTTATGCCTATGGCTACATCTAGACTATAGGCTTCTTCCAAAAGAGAGCATCCACACTGGAAAAGTACATCAAAAAAGCAATCTGCTTTTTTGAAAGAGAGCTTCCAGACTGAATGGACGCTCTCTTGCATGTAAGCTGTGATTGCTATGGACGGTATGGCCAGCAGGGCACCTGTGCTTTTTACTTTTTCCTCTTCTTCCAAAAGAACTCCCTCTTTGTCCACACTCACCTTTTTGTAAAGAGCTATCATAATTCCATTATTTCATTTCCAGCTTCAACTTGCCCATTCCACTGTAGTTACTTCCCAAAAAGACTGGGAACAGCTGAGACTCAAACTCTATAAATTTTATCATTTATGAATTTGAATGTATGTTAAGCTTCATAATGAAACATCAGCTATGGTGCCAATTAAATAATGATTCTTTTAACAATTAATTATTATTTGTCTGAATAACTTACCAAACTCTTAGGTCCTGCTTTTCATGTACCTCTTTAAGGCCATTTTACACAGCTCTGGAAATGAAAAGGAGCATTAATAGGGGACATGAAGTTCAAATATGCTCATTTTACAGAGACAGAATAGTGTAAAGTGGTCTTATAATGTAAATGAAAATTGAAGGTGTTTTGATCTACACTTACCGTTTCCTGATGTGACCAGACAATGTACATTTTGTACTATGTAAGTATTTGTTCTACACATGAACTCACTAGTTTGAGTGTCTTTATATACGATAGGAAAAATGAAGGGTTGATTGTGCCTGGGTTACACATAGAAGTGTATGCTTGTGAACAAATGCTAATAGATTAAAATTGTTCACACATAACTTGCTGGGTACTCCAAGAAGCAAATGAACCTACGGCACAGGCAACTGGCTCAGCACACAGGTGATTTTCAGTGTAATATTTATTGTGTGCCTTATTTAGACCGATGAATGTGTGTGATTAAGGTCTTTTGAAAGACTAAAAAAGTAGGGCTGTCAATTCATATGCGTTAATGCCTGTGATTAATGCGGGGCAGGATGAATGCGTTAATTTTTTTAACGTGTTAATCACAGGTGTTAATGCAGCACTGCACCTCTAAAGTGCCACTTGGGTGCTTCAAAGGGGCAGCACAATGCGGAGCGTGGGATCAGCTGGGGAGTCCCCAGCTGCCCCGGGCTCCACTGCCCCTTTGAAAAGTGCAGAGGTGGCGTTTCAAAGGGACAGCCGCCTCACAACTGAGCGGGGATCAGCTGTGTGGTGGCTGCCCCTTTGAAATGTCACCTCCACACATTTCAAAGGGGCAGTAGAGCCCGGGGTCAGCTGGGGACTCCCCAGCTGATCACAGGCTCCCTGCGGCATTTCCCCAGAACTCGGGATCAGCTGACCCCGAGTTCCTCTGAAATGCCACATGAAATGCCTTGCGCTGCCCCTTGGAAATGCTGCCCTAGTGCTTCAAAGGGACAGCACTGCATGGAGCCCAAGGTCAGCAGGGGACTCCAGCTGACCCTGGGCTCCACCTTTCGCTGCCCCTTGGAATTTTTGCGCCGCTGTGGCAGTGTTTCAACGGGGAGGCACACGTGATTAATTAAATTAATTAATTTTTTTAATCGCTTGACAGCCCTACTAAAAAGCATTCTGGGCTAGTTTCTTAAATAGTGATTGTGAAATGAACATAAAATTCTAGATTTTCAGCTGTTCTAGGCATGTAAAATTTTTGTGCTGAAAATTGTACAAATGAACAATTTTGGCAAGTCTAAATGCTTGATATATGTCTACTATTATTAAATCTGTTACTGGATTATCCTTTGTACATAACTTCCTTCATTAAAATTCTCATGAATTAAAACACAAACATATTTCATGAATACCTATGCCCATTATTTGAAGTTAATTTCTTATAACTTAATTTCTCCCTGTGCAAATACAGCAGATTTTTTTTAGATTGAATTATTTACTGCAAATTATTTGTGCCCACATTCCTTTGATAGATGCCTGTATTGGTTGCTGGAAGTTACAAAATTAAGGACTGATCCAAAGTTTATTGAAGTTGATGGAAAAATTCCCATTAACTTCAGTGGGCTTTGGATCTTGCTCATAAAGCATCCATAGACAACAGTAGTCCCGTGTGAATGTTTTTGAGGTTTAACTATTGGATGCGTCCAGACTGGCAAGATTTTGTGCAAAAGCAACTGCTTTTGCGCAAAAACTTGCCAGCTGTCTACACTGGCCACTTGAATTTGCGCAAGAACACTGACGATCTAATGTAAGATTGTTAGTGTTCTTGCGGAAATACTATGATGCTCCCACTCAGGGATAAGCCCTCTTGAGCAAGAATACTTGCGCAAGAGGGCCAGACAGGTAAGAACTGTTTTGCGCAAAAAAGCCCCGATGGCGAAAATGGCGATCGGGGCTTTCTTGCGCAAAATCGCGTCTAGACTGGCCACAGATGCTTTTGCGCAAAAGCACTTTTTGCGCAAAGGCACCCGTGCCAATCTAGATGCTCTTTTGCGGAAATGCTTTTAATGGAAAAAGTTTTCTGTTAAAAGCATTTCCGCAAAATCATGCCAGTCTAGATGCAGCCATTGGGTGCATCTAGACTGGCAAGATTTTGTGCAAAAGCGGATGCTTTTGCGTAAAAACTTGCCAGCTGTCTACACTGGCCGCTTGAATTTGCGCAAGAACACTGATGATCTAATACATAAAGATAATAAACATTCTGCAATATTACTTCAGCTCAATATCAATCTTGATTTAGAAAATATAATATTGGCAATTAAGGCCCATAATGAAAAAAAAATCAGACACACTCATTCTCTCTCTCTCTCTCTCTCTCTCTCTCTCTCACACACACACACACACACACACACACACACACAGAAGCTACATCTAGACTGCAGGCTTCTTTCAGAAGAAGCTTTTCGGGAAGCGATCTTTCAAAAAAACTTCTTCCGAAAGAGAGTGTCCATACTGCCAAAGCACATCGAAAAAGCAACCTGCTTTTTCAAAAAATAGCATCCACATTGATTGGACGCTATCTTGCATTTAAGCTGTAATTACTATGGATGGAGGGGCCACCAGGGCACCTCTTTTTCATCTTTCCTCTTCTTTCGAAAGAATTCTGTCTTCCCATCCACACACGCCTTTTTCTGAAAGAGCTCTTTCAGAAAAAGGCTTCTTCCTAGTAGAAGGAGGTTTACCAATGGCAGAAAAAACCCTCTGTTCTTTTGATTTTTTTTCGGAAGAACGCGATTGCAGTGCGGACGTAAGTGAAATTTTTTTGGAAAAATGGCCGTTTTTCCAAAAAAACTCTGCAGTAGACACACACACACACACACACACACACATATTTTGGTCTATATTAAGCTTCATGGCTGTTTAGAGGATCAATTTCTGTAAGATTGCAACTAGGCATTTGAAAAACAAAGAAAGTAATATAAAAGTGCAAGGAATTATCAAAGGACCTATTAGCCATACACACTGAAAAAACACTAATGAGTTAACTTTGTGTATAGTTAAAGACATTAAGCTACTATGATCAATATAGCAAGTTTAGAAATACTACAAACAGCTGTCTGCATTGATATTTGCAATGTGTTTTGATAACATGAGTACTTGAAAAAATTAAAAATACAGATATCTAGTAAGAAAAAACAAACAAAAAAACCCCTCAGTTTTAGCTAATGCAGAAATTACTTGAGTCACTGACAAAAAGAAATGCAGAACTAAAAATTATTCCTACTAATTGGCATATTCCAGATTAGAAGATAGGAAGAGATTGTAGATAGGAATTGTTTTAATTATTTAAAGTGAAACACAATTTTTATTTAGCATATATTTTGGATTAATCATCATTAAATCACCGCTGGGGTACCACGCTGTGTGCTTCAGGCAGCACTAAAGGCTGGTGGGGAGTGTGCCACCTGAAGGATGGCACTGAGGACTACCTAGGGGCTGCCATGGTACACTCCGGGTGGTGCTCTGTCCTGCCCCTTCTGCCTGTGGCCCTGCCCCTTCCTGAAGCAGGAGGTGGGCCCTCCCACACCTTGCCCAGAGGCCCTGTGGAGGCTGTTGGTACCCCTGCTTTGACTTAACAATTGAAATGTCTACACTAAAATTTGAGTGGGAAGTCTCCTACTCTGTTGCCAGACCTTTGTGAAGCCTGTATAAAGTTAGAAACTGATGGTGGAAAACTGATCATGAATAAAAAGCACAGGTGTTCCACCAGACTGAAGTGTTCCTGAGGAGATGGATCAAGGGGCCAAATGTGGTGGGGCATGACATGCTCTCTGCAACACTGCCTTTCAGAGATCATCCCACTGACAATACAATTGATACAAGCATTCCTGGTGAGGACCTACACAACCTACACAAAGAGAAAAGAGTACGAATAAACAAGTGATATAATTACAGTGGTGACTGTATGCCAGCATAAGCAAGTGTAGTCTACACTTAATTTTGTAAGGTAGTCTTACTTTTTGTTCATCACTGCTATACATAAAGTGGAAAGCATTGTTTAGTATCAGTAGTTAACACATTTCAAGAGACTACACAAGGTGAAATGGCCAATTAACACTCTTCCAATCACAGGGAAGATAGCTGGGAGAAGTGAGAAAGGTTGCTAGTGGTTACAGATTGCCATAGTAATGCATAAATCCAATGCCTCTATTCAGTTTGTGATTTTATGTGTCTATCAAACTTATGAATTTAAGCTCTCAGGCTTGCCTTTTGAATGTGCTGTGTATGATTTTTGAGGATGAAAATTGATAGGTCATATAGAAGGATCACTTTGTGAAAGGTGATCACCCACAGGTGATGTGTTTTTATCTTTTATCATTTTCCTCTGTGAGTTCATCTGAGGGTATGTCTCGACTACATGCCTCTGCCAACAGAGGCATGTAAAATAGGCTACCCAACATAGTCAATGAAGCAGGGATTTAAATATCCCCGGCTTCATTAAAATAAAAATGGCCGCCACGCTGTGCCGGCTTAGCTGATTGTCGGCACAGCGCGTGAGTCAAGGTGTGGATCGGTCGACAGGGGAAACCTTTGTCGGCTGCTCCTGTAAACCTCGTTTCACAAGGCATAAGGGAGCAGTCAACAAAATCTTCCCCTGTCGACCAATCCGCGTCTTGACTCTCGCGCCGTGCCGATGATCAGCTGAGCCGGCACTGCGCGGCGGCCATTTTTATTTTAATGAAGCTGGGGATATTTAAATCCCTGCTTCATTGACTATGTCGGGTAACCTATTTTACATGCCTCCATTGGCAGAGGCATGTAGTCTAGACGTACCCTGAGGAAAAAAACTCTCCTTTGGAAGAGCGCTTCTTCCTCATGGGAGGAAGAAGACAGGGCTTCCAAATTAGTGCATCTGCTCTTCTGCAAAAAAAAGCAGAAGAGCAGATGCATTCCCTGGTCATGGTGGAGTTTTTCCGGGATACTTCCAGCATCCTGGAAAAAACCCGCAGTCTAAATATAGCCAAACTGTGGTACAGCTCCATCTTGCTTGGAAAGGGATAGGGAAAATACATTGGTCCTATAAAACATGTGGAGAAGGATAATACAAGCCATCTGGGGTGAGAATATCCATTTAAAGGTGTCTCTAGGATGGCTTTAGAATCCCTCTCACCATTGCTTTTATACAATTATATACTACCAGGGAATGAAAATCAGGAGGACGTAAAAGAGATATTTGAATGAACAGAGTGTAGTGACTTTATGGGTCAGTTCAGAAACCATATTCTATATATAGTTGGATGGAAGAGCAGACAAAAGGGTTTTCAAGGCTAACATCATTAGTGAAGCAGAAGGGCAGTGTTAAGGGTTCATAAAATGGTTAATGTATAACAGACTTTAGAAAAAAGTAGGACATCCATAGTGCCAACACTAGGCAGACATATACGTACAATTATAATCTGGTTCATTTTGTAAATGCACATTAGCGTAACTCTATAAATCTTTCAGGACAAAAGGCAAGAGCTAATACAGAGAACAAGCTGTCAAGAGCTATCCACTCTGAACCTAAATCTCTTTTACAGTGATACTAGGTGTGGAGAGCTTGCAAGAATGAGCCTTTAAAGGGATATCTGGCTATACAAAACCCACAAGATTAAAAAAGTATAAAGAAGTTTCACCTAGGAATAATCACAACATGTATTAGTTAAGCTGATTGTATTCACACCATAGGTTTTGGATATAGTGGGCTAGGTCATGCTATTAAGAAGAGTCCTAGAAAGCCAACCATTTGAACAACCATGCCTTTGAGGTTATTTCCCAGCAGGCAGTTGGCAGACAACTGATTCCTTCTAAACTTGGAAGCTAGAGAGTTCAGATGTAAAAAGAAGAAGTTCCGATCTGTGTTCAGTTATGGCTTATATGAGTTCAGTTATAAGCTGGAGTGTGAAATCAATGGGTGCCCAGTGATTCTCAAAATTGGAGTCTTCAGTTGCTATGCTTTCTCGCCTTTTTTAAGTACAGACAGTAAGTCACTTACCAAGAGTTTTTCATCAGTAACAACCTGGTGGGGACAAGAATTGCTGGCAGTAGGTCAAGGCTATAGGCCACAGATTCACATTCTTTGGCAGTGATGAGCCAAACAGGGTTAGAAAGCGTTACCTGTGTTGAGTTTTGTAGTACACAAACACAACAAAGTCACATTAAAGTTTGATACAGAACAGAAGTCCACCAAAAGGAATAATACAGCTAGCAGATAGTTAAACAAATGACAAACATATCTGTCTGAATGTGAAAACAAATTTTCCACACAAAAAAATTAATACTTAAGCATTACTAGCATGTAAGTAAACCATCATTTCCACATCATGTATTTAGTAGCCCAATGTCTTTGACTCTGTAATAATGAAACGCTGGCTGTTCTCTCTGGGCGGCGCTGTTGTCTCCCGCCGTGGCGCTCGGCTGTCTTCTGCGCCACTCAGCCGGGTCACCATGTGGGAGCAAGCAGCACAAGCGGCTGTTTGGGGTCCACGCTCCCCATGCAGCACGGGGGCCCGGTTGAGCGGCACAAAAGTCAGCCGAGCGCTACGGCGGGAGGCAACAGTGCTGCCCAGAGGGAACAGCCAGGGGGCGGGGCCTGGACGAGCATGCATCTCTGACATCAGGAAAGGGTGCCAGATTCAAAAGGAGGAAAGCGGAGTGGACTCGGAGGAGACAGAGAGGAGACAGGGAGGAGGCAGAGTGGAGGTGGAGGACAGCGAGAGAGAGAATGAGAGAGACGCAGCAGGAGGAGGAGAAGAGAAACACAGAGTGAGAGGTGGGAGGGGGAGAAGAGAAAGAGAGAGAGACGGAGAAAGAGGCAGGAGGCGGACAAGAGCTGAGAAAGAGAGAGGGCGAGGCAGTAGGAGGAGGAAAAAGAAAGAGAGGCTGTTTGCTCCGCTTGCTCCCGCGCGGCGGTCTGGCTGAGTGGTGCAGAAGTCAGCCGAGTGCCATGGCAGGAGGCGAAGGGGGAGCGGGGCGGTGAAGTACACGCCCAGGGGGCGGGGCCTGGACAAGCATGCATCCCCGACGGAGACAGAGGAGAGTGGAGAGAGAGTGAGAGGCAGGAGGGGGAGAAGAGAAAGAGAGAGACGGAGCGGAGAGAGAGTGAGAGGCAGGAGGAGGAGGAGAAGAGAAAGAGAGAGATCGAGAGAGAGGCAGAAGACAGAGGAGAGCTGGCGGGGGGGAGGCAATAGGAGTAGGAAAGAGAGAGAGAGAGAGAGAGAGACAGAGACGGAGCAAGAGACCGGAGGCTCAGGAGAGAAGACTGATGTGGAGGAGAGACCTGAAAACCCTGTCTTATGACGGGCTAATTGGCTAGTTACAGAATAAATGTCTACATTCGGTAGTTGGGGAAGGTGGGTTTTTTTGTTTTTTGTTTTGTTTTGTTTGTTTGTTTGTTTGTTTGTAAACTTCAGAAACCAGAATAAAAGCTTCCATTTCCCTCAGATGCTATAGAGACCCAGACTGTTTACCAGGAATCTTAAGCTAAAACTTGCTCCTTGTTCTGTCTTACCCAGAGGCCCAGGACTTCAGAGAGTGGTTTACTATCTGCCCCTGTCCAGGAGGCTTTGGGCTAAAGATTGTTCTTTGCTTGGTCTGAAGGCCAGAGCTCCTAAAATGCTAACTAGCTGTTGTTTGCTGTCTGAGGCCATTAGTCAGATTAACCTCTCTCTGAGGCCTCTCCATGTGGAAATAAATATTAAATTGTTACACATATGCTACTATACCGAAAAAAGAACTGCATTGCAATTTATTGTTTGTAAGGCTGAGAGAGATCATTATGATCATCTATGTTGTTCACTTGTGTAACAAAAATCACAGAATTTCACCCAGACTCCTGATTGTGCTCATTTATTTGAAATTAAGGCATATCTTTTAAAAAGACATCTAGTCTTGATATAAAGAGTCCATGTGTGGGGTAACTGACCACATCCCTTGGTAATCGTTCCAATGGTTGATTTCCTTCATTGTTAATTTGTGCCTTATTTCCAGTTTGGCTTTTTCTGAATACAATTTTCAGCCACTGGATCGTTTATGCCTTTGTCAGCTGAAGAGCTGTCCCCTAACTAGCATATTTTTCCTTTTAGCTGCCTTCTATGTGAAATGATAAATATATTTAAATTCCATAAGCCTGTTTTTATAAACTACAGCATTGTGAACCATTCTTGTAGCTCATCTCTGAATCTTTTCTAACATCTCATGATTCTTTCAAACTATGAATACTACCTGGGCAGAATATTCAATGAGTGTCTTCCAGTAATGGAGGAAATATCACTTTCATACTCCAACATCCACACATTAGGTCAGCCATTTTGGACACAACAGATGTTCACTGGGAGCTCGTGTTCAGACTAAACAGAGCATGTCTTATATCTGAGAGATTTCAGACGAACAATCAGCCATGTGATAAAAGGTAACTGAAAACTGGATTATGCTCTTAGTCCCATTTTAGGATGCAAGTGTGCTTATGTGGCAATTTTCTAAATCAGCCTATCATAGGGGTGATAACTGTGGTTGATATTGTGTTCTTCCATATAAGTCACCCACTTTCACAGAAGGTTAATTGTGTGTTTCGAATTTCGAATTCAATGGTTGTAGCTAGTTTAGATCATTTTCAAATATTTTAGATAAATGCAACCATTTATTTTGTTACTTTTTGTCTCCAGGTGGAATCATAGAAACATGGGGTTGGAAGAGACATCAGGAGATCATCGAGTCCAACCCCTGCTAAAAGCAGAACCAATCCCAACTAAATCATCCCAGCCAGGGCTTTGTCAAGCCGAGACTTACAAACCTCTAGGGATGGAGATTCCACCACCTCCCTAGGTAACCCATTCCAGTACTTCATCACTCTCCTAGTAAAATTGTTTTTCTTAATTTCCAATTTGAGACCATTGCGCCTCATTCTGTCATCTGTCACCAGAACAACTTAGATCAGGGGTGGGTAGCAATTTTTGAAGAGGGGGGCACTTAACAAATTACTGAAGTGGTTGTGGGCTTCCCAGAAGGGGCGGGAACTTGAGTAGAAAGGGCAGGGCCAGGGCAGGGGGAGGCTTCCTGTGCTCCCCCCTCTCCTCCCACTCACAGACCTGATTGGTCTGGGTGGGGGGAGTGTGTGAAGTCTTTGCCCCCACCCCCTAGCACCTAGAGAGAACCACCAGCTCCTCCATCCCCAGGTCTCAACTGGCCTGGGGGCGGGGGAGTAGTAGGGAGGCTACGGGCCATATCAGCCAACTTGGTGGGATGGATCTGGCCTGTGGAGGCTGTTTTGCCCACCCCTGGAGTAAGGTTTTTGGGTGCAGGAGGGCCTGTGAGGTTTGGGAAGGAGTTTGGACGAAGGAGGCAGTTATGACCTGGGGCATGGGATTGTGGTGCAGGGTTTTGATCTGTGACTTAGGGCTAGAGGGGGTTGTGACCTAGGACAGGGGACTGGGGTGCTGGAGGGGGTGTGAGGGTTTGGGTTGTGACCTAGAGCAGGAGGGGGTTGTGTCCTGTGGCACAGGATTAGGGTACGGGGGTTTGGGTTGTGACCTAGGGCAGGAGGGAATTGTGATTTGGGGCAGGGGAGTGGAGGTAGGGTCTAGGAAGGGAGAATGAGCTCATGGTGGGGGTAAAGGGTTTGGCTTATACGGGATAGGGAGTAGGAGTAAGGGGAGCAGAGGGCTGTGGAGGGAGGGAGTAGTTAGGGTGCCTGGGAGACTTGTCTATGAGGCTTCTGACCAGCAGTCCAGCCTGTTTCTCAGGCAGGAGCCCACCCCACCTCACCCCATACAGTCTGCAGGGGCCATGTGCTCTGTGAATAAGAGCCTGAGGGGCGGGGAGAGTGGTGCTTTGCACACTGCCTGTTTTCAAAGAGGCAGCTTCCATTGGCTAGAAACCAGCCAAAGGGATTGTGCTGAGGTGGGAGCAGCCGTGAAGCACCCCCCCCTCCCCTCCAGGCTCACAGTTTGTGGAACACAAATGGCCCAGCAGCTACTTTTCTGAGTGGTGTGCAGGGGCAGAGCAAGCAGGGGAGTCTGCCTGAGACTTCCCGTTGTGTCCGTGGGCTGGATCTGGTGTCTTGGTGGGCTGGATCTGACCCACGGAGGACGTTTTGCCCAGGTCTGATTTCGACTATGTATTGCAGGAGTGCCCAAAATGTAACTTGAAATTGCATGCAACTCATTTACAGTTAAGGTATAGTTCATAGAGACCTCCATTCTCCCAATACTCCACCTACCAGACTTAGGGGACGGAGTTCTGTGCCTGTGCCCTGCCGCAGGGCAGTGGGTCTCAGGATTTCTTCCCAGAAGGAGGGTGGCTCTTGGGGCCTTCTGCCCAGTGAGCCTGCTTTGGCACAGGTCTTTAGATCCATACCTGCTGAAGCCCTGATTCCTGAGACTCCTCCCCTACACCTTTCCCACTAGGCAAGCCACAACAAGTGTGCCATCTCTCAAACTTCTGAAGATGATCATATTTGTCTTGGAGGGTCAGTAAGTTTGGTGACTCCCCTGCTCCATTGAATACATTTTGTATGGATTCTGGAGAGGTGATACTTATTACTATTGGAGGGGGATAGCTTATTTGTAGTAAAGTGATTATTTATCTCCAGCTCCCAGACTACAAGTTCCAGAATGGACAACTGGTATTCATTCAGCTGAAATCTGCTGTCTATAGAGTAACCTGGGCTTAATTGCTGGTTGTCTTGTAAATTGACAAGGAAAGAAGAAAAATAACAAGAGATTAAGAATTGTTTTTAACCCAGCAGATTTTTTTGATTGTAGAATAATATTTGATATGAAGCAGAATAACTCTACTCACAAGTCAGTAATTCTCACAGTATATAACACTTTGGTATGTTTATTTCTTCTTCAGGAATTTCTTTATGAAATGCTGTAATTGCTGCACTTGAATCTAGAAATAAATTCTATCACTTTAAAATGTAAAGTATTGCTTATTGTTATTTCAACGCGTTATTCAACTGCTTATTGTTATTTCAACGCGTTACATCATTGGTAATTATAATGCAAAAGGGAAAAATCTTTTTCCTTTAGAAAGCCATTGCTTTGGTAGTGAACAATAGTTTCACGTACTACAAATGTGTGTGGAAAACAGACTAAACATTCAGTAAAAGCACATCTCCTCCTGCTGAAAATGAAATAGCAAAGTCATCTCATATATAAGAGTCATCTTATATAAGTCATCTAAATATAAGTTAATTATAAATGGTATAAATTAATAAGGAAATGTAGCAATGAAATTAATGGTCATCATATTTTTAGGAAGTGACACCTTACATGGTTTCAGATATAAACTAATGTTTTCTAGTTCCTGATTTATGAGGAGGAAAAACGTTTAGATAATTTTTAATATGACAATTTTCCATCTGCCTATTAAAAATATGATTGCCAGGACCAAATATAATCCTAACAGAGTTTAATACCATTGCTAGAATGTAAAATAAACAAGAGAAGCTTAAAAGAATAAGGGAGAAACTTTTTTATAATATTATAGTTTTTTCCCCTCAGATGTCAATGCATTTCAGTCCCAACCAATACAAAATGCTCATCCCAAGAAATGAGACTAAGATCCAAGATCTTCAATAGGTATGTTAACAATGACATATAGGCACCTCAGCTTGAATTTACCAGTTAGTCAGAAACAGAAAGATAGTTGGTATGATGAGCCACCACTCTATATTCACATTGTATACACTATTGTAATAATCTTTATACAAAATATACCTGTGGGGTATAATTTGAAAAGTAATAAGCTTGCTAGTCAATAATATCATGGTGAAATGTATTTAGCAATATTATACGAAAAGTTGTAAACAAACTGAAATTAGGTCTGAAATATGTTTACCAGACATATCTGGTTAAACCAGTTTCTCAAAGACAAAGGACAAGATGACTTTTCTAGCCAGATGTCATCAAGGTAATCTCAAGTGGCAAGGGAGGGGGCAGGGCAGGAACAAACAAATTTTCATCTTAGCAAACAAAAATATGAAAGCTTTTTCACCAGACTCCTTCTCTCCATCCACGAGGCAGGAATGAACTTTATCTAGGGGTAATCCTCAGGAAAAAGCATTTCCAAGGACTACAAAGTTAGAGGTAAAAACACCCTTAGTTTTCCTCTATACAGCCATCTCTCTTTTTTTTTTTTTAATGCAAGAAACCAAAAGTAGTTGTCATTTAACTTTGGTAGCAGTTCGGACCTGAAACTGCTGGGAACTTGTGATGAGAATTTCATCTTGAATCTGGTTTTGTTTGTTAAGTTTTAACATTACAAAGTGTTTAATATTTCTTATGTAACCATTTATGCTTGTAATGCCTTAAATCATTCTCCTTGTACTTAAATACACTTATTTTATTCTGTAGTCAAAATGAATCCAGTGTTGTGAACTGTGTAGGTAATTGCGTATCTTATTTCGAGTTTAGGAGGCTGTGTAGAGGAAAACCCATAGATCTGAAGAGTCATTTCTTCTCATCCTGCCCATAACTCTGAGCCACTTTTCCCTTCTTTGAAACTAGATAGGATACTCTGTTGTATGGTATTTGAAGTAAAGTAGTAAAATTTACCATTATTATTATTACTACAGTTACAATTTTTCACTGCAAGAAAAAAAGAGAGTCAGTTTCATGTCTTTTTCATTGCATGAAGTTCCAAACTATAACACCAAGCAACATCATATAATGGCTTATTAGCAAATACTAATATAATGGGAGCTTCCAAAAAATCTACATTTGGCATTTGGACCCCATTGTGCAGGGACACATAAGAAAATCTCTGCTTGGGAAGGATTTATAATTTTGTCATGATGTTACTCGGAAATAGTTATTGAAATACCATTTTTTCCCCAAAAAAGCTTTTCAAGATGTTACATAGATACCCAGCTTTCCCCTCATAGTTAGTACTACCCCACAAATTGCTGCGTAGGTAGAAATCCATATTATAATATTCAACTGCTGCAAGTAAAATGTCTAACTGCAATTTTTCTGGGCATCTTTATTTTTGTGGAAAAGATCCTGTATTCTTTTATTTTGTGAGGAAAGAATATTTGTTTTTGCTGAAGAGGGTCACTTTTCTCTTTAATCTAGATTCAGCCCTCATATTGTGTCAGGATGTTTTTCCTCAGAAGATGTTTTGTTGTGAAGTATTTCCTCAGATGTACTTTCTGCAGCAGAAACAGCATGTGAAACGTTAGCAACATCTTGCCTTTCTTTTGTGAATCTTCACAAGATATTGCAGAAAGTTCAAGATCTTCACTTCTGAGGGGTTTTTTTTTAAATCCTCATAAGATGTTAGGTCTACACTTTACAAAGAATTAAGGAGATAGGACTTCATATAATTACATACTTAAAAGTCAGAAGGGACCACTAAATCATCTAGACCAGTTATGGAAAATAATTTTCTCAGGGGAGCCCCTCCACGAATTTTGGTAAGTCATCAGGACCTGCTCTGGGTCCCTAGCAAGGGAGGGGCTACTGGCAGAAGGGGCAGGACTAGGGTCTACAGAGAAAAAGTGTGTGTGAGTGAGAAAGCTGGCTGCTGGAGAAATCTTAGACAGAGTGCATGGCCTCTTAAGACAGGAACTCATCTCAGTCACTGACCATACTTCAGATTGGAGCAGCTCCTTTATCTCTGTCCCTGACCTCTGCTCCACACAGATGGGTACAGAGGTAGGGGACATCTTGACTTCAGCACTCGCCTCTCCTCTTTGTCCCCCTGCACAGCTAGTAGGAGGGTTCTGGGAGCAGCTTGACTACAAGATGCAGCAAGGTGGGGGGAGGGGCAGCTGAAGACATGTTGCTGACATGCTCTGCTAATCAGCTGATCAGACTAGATAGAAATATTGGGCAGGCCAGATGTGACCCACAGACCTTATCCTTGATCTAGACAGAATTCTTGTGTATCACAAGCTGCCAACACAATCCAGCACCAGCACAGTAAATCCAACAACCAGGATGCCTCAGAGCCCTGGCCCACCCTGTCCAGTGTCCCATCTCTTGCTTTGGCCATCCCTAACACTTCAGAGGATGGGGATAAAAAACCTTCCAGAAAGCACTGAGGAAAAAATGCCTTCCTTACTCCTGCTGGTGACCAGCTGAAACCCAGATGCACAAGCATAAAGCAGAAGTAAGTTCTAGGGCTGTTGTGCGCTCCTTAAAAGATTATACAGATTCATCGAGGTTCCAATGGCAGCTTCCTGTATAAAGCTGGCCATAGAAAATTTCTCAAAATAATTCAGAGAGCATATCTTCTAGAAAAAAAATCTAATCTTGCTCTAAAATTGCCAGTGATGGAGATGACACCATGACCTTCGGATGTACAAACAATGTGTAAAAATATACTTAACAAGAGTGTGGGTATCATTCAGGTCTCCTTTATATTAATTATTTCTTGTATGGTAGCATCTAGTTTCCCCAGTTATAGATCAAAGCCCCTTTGCACTACACATTTTACAACAGAGAATTAAAGGCAGTGTCTTTTACCATGAAGAGTTTACAATGTAAATAAAGCAGACATCCAAACAAGATAATAATGGCCAACCATCTGTCAATATCTCAAAAGTAGAAAACTTGTTAGTTCCATTTCCCCCCAGAAATTCCCATATCCCATTTCTTAACTTTTCTCAAGAGACATTTCATATATAGGTTCAACTGATGGCTGGACTTTTATAGGTAGGAAGAAAGTTTCAGGAGAAATGAATACAGGCCAGATAGAGTCATAATTTAGCTCAGGGGTAGGCAATAATTTTTGATAGGAGGAGCACTCCAAGGTTCTGGAAAGTGGTCAAGGGCTGCACTTTTTTATGGAAGGGGTGTTGGGTTTGGGACAGAGATTGGGTGCAGAGGGGAGCTTGAGATAGGGGATTGGAGTGCAGGAGAAGGTGTGGAGTCTGACAGGGAATTTGAGTGAAGTAGGGGGATGTAACCTAGGTGTGGGGTATTAGGTTGCAGGGTTTGGGAGGGAATAGGGGTGCAGGAGTGAATTTTGACCTGGGGGAAGGGTATAGCAGGAGGTGAAAGGTCTGGGATGGAATTGTAACCTGGGGTGGGATATTTGTGCAGAGGATTTAGGTGGTGACCTAGAGCAGGAGGGGGTGGTGACATGGGGCAGGGAGTTGGGAAAAGAAAGGGGCTGGGGTGCCAAAGGCAGGTATTGGCCAGGAGTCACTTACCTTAGGTGGCTCCTTGCCAGCAGCCCAACAGGGTCCCCGAGGCAGGCTCCCTCCTGCAGCTGCCCCAGGCTGCTCAAGGAGGTTCCCTCCATGTGCCGGTGAGGGCCACATGTCCCTGGGGAGTAAAAGACTTCATGTGCTCGCCCACTCCTAAGCCAATCAGCACAGCTGGGAGAGGTGTCTGGGGGTGGGGGAGTATGTGAACACTCTCGCCCCCTGCCGGGGTCACACAGCACGTAAAGGGAAATGCCAGATATTTTGAACAGCTGGCGGCTCACTTTACACATCACAATCACTTTGCTGGGTGGGGGCAGGAAGGAGACTATGTAGGTTCCTCCACCCCCAGGATAATTGGGACTGGAGGCAGAGGAGCATGTGAAATCTCTTGTCCTCTGCCCCCACTGCCAGGGATATACCTCATATTTTAAAATGCCTGGTGGCTCCCTCTAGGTGCCTCACATCCCTGGTAGAGGGGAGATGCCGGCCATTTTAAACAGCCTTGGGGTCTTAACAGGGCAGACTGCTGGCTGGATCAAATGACGTGGTAGGCGGATCCAGCCTACATACCATATCTTGCCTACCCTGATTTAGTGCAGGCAGTGAGGCCCACAAGGGGGTGTGTTGGCAGAGCAAAGACAGTCATGGCCTAACTCCAGTTCACTCAAGGACTTTGAGTAAAGAGCACTAGCTTTCTAAAGTATAGCAAGGATGGTGCTCATCGATCCTCTCCAAAGATCTAGAAAAAATTATGCCTAAATATTAGTCATAATGTTTTCAGACACCCAAATTCAGTTAGTGTACCGCCCCCTACTCTTCAAAATAGTTCTCTTGTAACTTATTTGGAATACTGTAGAGCCTAGAAGCCTCGACTAAAATTGTGGAACCATTATGGTCAGCACTACGCAATCATATAGTAACAGCCGTCCCTATCTTAAAGAGTTTATAATATAAATAAATAATGCAAACAAAAGTGGGGAAACGTAGTATCCCCAATATATAAAGGAGGAGCTGAGGCACAAAGACATTACATGACTAGCCAAAGGTTACACAGAAAGTGACAGAACTGAAAAGTCAACCCACATCTCTTTTGTCTGTGTAGCACATTAAAGACAATACCATACTTCCTTCCTTTGTATGTAGAAGAGGCAGAATTTAGATCTTACCTTTTACATATCAACAATGGCCAGATGTTTATATTTTTATACTCTTGTGGTATAAAATAGTTCAGTTATATACAAGAGCTATTTATATAATATTGTTTAGTGAAGAGTTGTGTGTGCATGTAAGAAAATAGCAGAATGTTCATTATCAAACTCAAGCTCAGCCCAGCTTCATCATTTTCACTACAAAACACAGATTTTCATTTCAGTATATGAAACACAGTCTTTGCAGTTGAAAACAGCATTTACCTTTAAGCAAAACTCATGAGGCTTCCAGTGGGTGAGCTCACAAAATGCAGAAAAATTGAGATTTTTTTCTGAATTATTCTATATGCTGATTTCCTCTTCCTCCCTCTACCTTTTCCCCAGCAACTTTAGCACCAGCTTACCAAAAAGAAATTTAAACTTTCTTGTAATTTCATGTAATTGAAATTTCATATAAGACTCATAGATGAAAAATACGGAATAGGTTTTCTGCATATTTACAAATCAAGTAGTTTGTGTATTTCATGCATAAGCATAAACATACTATTTTAATTATGGAATTGTACTGTCAATTACTTAGACACAACTGGCTAAGAATTACATCTTTATTCACAGTACAGGCTCAC
Source organism: Pelochelys cantorii (assembly GCA_032595735.1). Taxonomy (NCBI): domain Eukaryota; kingdom Metazoa; phylum Chordata; order Testudines; family Trionychidae; genus Pelochelys; species Pelochelys cantorii. The sequence goes on from CM064331.1 coordinate 36,854,102, forward strand.
TTTCAGAATAGGGCAAATGTAATGTGAAAATGTCAGCAGTATGTTTTCCAATCGTTTTTCAGTGCACTACATTTTGTTTGTTTGGTCCTGTGTAAGCAATGGCTGGTAGAATAGGATCAGACTACAGTAGAGCATGAAATGAATACAATTCTTTCCCATAGCATAATAAACTGTACTTTCTTCTAGTTTCTGATTCTTTTGACTCTCACCTAACCAAAAAAGAAAGGGATATTGTACTTACGCATGATATAGTAATTACAAAATGTGAAAGGCCTTACCTCGAATTCTATTCTGCTTTAGGATGTTCAGGATTTATAATCCAAAAATCATACTTCAACATGGCAAAATTTTATATCCTTGATCAGTTGCAATGGTACTTCTGATGCTTTGGGTATTGTTGGTGGCAACTTAGAGAATAGCAATGAATGAAAGAGAGATGCATACTTCTGGAGGGCCATTGTATAGATTCAAACAAGATTTTATCCCCCCCTCCCCTTGTTTAATGGTGCCAAAGTGCTCACTGCTTGCCATTTTCAAAGAAAATGGCTCAGTTCCATTAACAAGGGAACATCCTAATTCACAAATATACTCAGTGGGTGACATGAGTTAATAGCACTATTATCAGCAGATAACATGGTGAAGTTAATGTATCTCAGCATGAGTTGACTTTACCAGAAGCCACTGTTTCCTTTTAAAACAGCATGAAATCTCAATAAAAATATCTCACAAGAGGGACTCAATAAACATTGGTCATGAGTGTACAGAAATAGGAAAAATATAGTGGCTTCAGCTGCTGTTCTCTTCCCTGCTCTTCTAGTCAACCCTATTTAATTAGTTAGCTCCCTTTACCATGTACCTGCCGATTTTAAAGTCCATTTGGTGGCTGGCTGGATTTTCTGAATACCTCATCCAACAAAGTGGGACTCCTGTAGTAAGATATTAGTCTATGAGCGGAGGCACCATTTCAGATTTTGGTAAGGGGGACAATCTACACATTACTCGATGGGGGGCAGAGTGAGGGCATAGGGGCAGACTGAGGACAGCAGCTTCAGCAGTTTTATTGAGCATGTTTAAAAAAAGCCAAACAGCAAATCAGTGTGTGTGTGGAGAGGGGGGGCATAATTGACCCCATCTGCCCTCCCCTACACACATAGCACCTCTCTACAGGAATTATTAGGGCTACGTCTAGACTGCAAGCCTCTTTCGAAAGAGGCTTTTTCGAAAGATACTTTAGAAAAAGCCTCTTTCGAAAAAGAGCATCTAGACTAGAACAAGTACTTTCGAAAAAGCAAGCTGCTTTTTCAAAAGAGAGTACCCAGGCAGTCTGGATGCTCTCTTTTGAAAAAACACAGTTTGCATTACATAGCGCCTTTTTTCGAAAGAGCACTTTTGAAAAAAGACATTCTTCCTCATAAAACGAGGTTTTCCACGGTCAAAAAAAGTGCCACGTTCTTTTGATTTACTTTTGAAAGAACGCAGCAGCAGCCTAGATGCAGGGGAAGTTTTTTTAAAAAAAAGGCCACTTTTTTTCGAAAAAACCCTGTCATCTAGACACACCCTAAGGCACTTGATAACTCTAGATTTTTTGGCAGATAACCTAGGATAATTTAGAAATTAATTGACAGGTGCACTGGCTCTAATCCCTATACAAAATAAAGAAAATTAAATTAATATTAGGCCCACTCAGCTCTAACACTAACAATTAAGGGATACGGATTAGGCTTAAAATTGTAATGTATATTCTTACTTTGTTATGAACTCTGTGCAGACACAAGGAGAGAAAGAGACCTTATGAGCACTATCTCAGCAATAGCAAGGGAGTGGGATCTAGTGGGTTACAGCAGGTGGCAGATACATTTCGGTTAACTTCTATGTAAGAACACCGGAATGGCTATATTAGGTCAGACCAATAGTCTATATAGCCCAGTATCCTGTCTTCCATTGGGGCCAATGCCAGGTGCTTCAGAAGGAACGAAGAGAAGAGACAATCATCAAATGATCCACCCCCTGTTACCTATTACCAGCTTCTGGCAAATAGACGATAGGGACACCATCCTTACCTATCCCAACTAGTACCCATAGATGGACCTTCCTTCTTGGACTTATTTTGTTCTTATTATAACCTGCAATAGTTTGGGCCTTTCCACCAGCCCTGGCAAAGGATCCCACAGGTTGACTATGACAAAATCATTTATTTTGTTTGTTTTAAATCTGCTGCATATAAATCTAATTTGGGTGACCTTTGTGTGTATGTTAGTGAAGGAGTAAATAACATTTCCTTATTCAATTTTTCTACACCGTTCATGATTTTCTAGACCTCAGACATATCCCCCACCCTTTAATAATTTCTTTTCCAAGATGAAAAGTCCTAGTTTTTTAATCTCTCCTCATACTGAAAATGTTCCTTACTGCTAATAATTTCAGTTGCCCTTCTCTGTATGTTTTTTCAAATCCAATATATCTTTTTTTAGATGGGGTGACCAGCTCTGCATGCAGTATTCAAGATGTGGGCATATATACATTATATAGAGACAATATGATATTTTCTGTATTGTTATCTATTCCTTTCCTAATGATTCCTAATATTCTGTTAGCTTTTTTTAGGTTGCCACTGCACATTGAGCAAATGCTTTCAGGGGTCTAGCCACAATAATTCCAAGATCTCTCTCTTGAGTGTGTAGCATAGCTCTGGACTTGTCTCAGAGGGTTCTGCACTTCTAGGTCATGAGTGTTAGCCTCAGAGGCTCACTGTGGTCCTCAGCATAGCCTCTTGCCCTTTACTAAAGGCAAGGGTCACACCCTACTGAGCCACTTTCACCACAGGCCATTCAATGGGTTTGGGGTGAACCTCCTCCTGAATCCCAGTTTCACCTCTCGAGGTAGACTCTGCAGTGGTGTGGGGAGGGTTGAGAGGAACTTGGGCCTACCCACTACTCTGGATTCCAGCCCTGGGATCCTACGGCAGTGGCAACAGTCAGTGTTTCCTCCACTACCAGCATTGCAGCCTTTTCCTGGGCTACTTCCCCAAATGACCCGTCCCAGGACCTTCTTCCTGGTACCTGATCACATCCTTCCTGCTCTGCCTCAGGACACCTTCTCTTTTTTAGGTTCTCTTGCCCTCTTTGAAGGGAAGCCTTTTAAACTAACCCCAGCGAGTCCTAAATGAGCTGCAGGTGTTTTGATTAGGCTGTCATTCTCTTGCTTCAATCATGCTCTAATCATGACCAGACGTCCTCCTTTGAGGAAGACAGTCCTCCTTTTGAGGGGCTTGTCCTCCCCAATAATTATGTCCTGCTGTTGTCCTCCTTTGAAAAAAATTGTCCTTCTTGTCCTACTTTGCCAAAAAATATATCCTGCTGTTTTTTAAAGTATCATTATACTGCAATTGAACCCCTGTTAAAAGGCTTAATATACAGTAAAAGTACACTTAGAGGGTATTTATGAAATGTTATTGTTTATTTTGGAGAAGACAAAAAGAATTTAGCAGCTGCCAAAGGTCTGACTGCGTACCACACTGTGATGCACAATCAAAGTTTTCGGAGCATGGACTGTACATCAAAACTGAATAGAATACTTTATAATAAAAAATTCCATTGTGCCAGAACTAAAGGAGAGGCTATTATTCGCAATGTTTTTCATACTTACACACAAGAGAATTTGAAGAAAGATGCAGATGAAGCTAAATTTGTTACACTTTTTTCAGATGCTTCAAACCACAAAGATACAAAGTTGTATCCGGTGTTAGTTCGTTACTTCAGTTTTGAAAATGGTATTCAAATCAAAGTTTTGAATTTGGAAGCAATTGATGGTGAGACATCTGAAATAATATCAAATCATATAAAAAAATTAGTGGATAATCATAATTTGAATGATAAAGTTATTGCGATGTGTGCCGATAACACAAATACTAATTTTGGCGGTGTAAATTGCAAAGGCGATAAAAATGTTCATAAGAAAATGATGCATTTACTTGGGAAAATGATTATTGGAATCAGTTGCAATGCCCATATTGTATCTAATGCCATCAATACAGCATCAAGCTTAATGTCCATCAATGTTGAAGTTGTGATACCTCAAATTTATTTACATTTTGAACGATTCACTGTAAGAGTTACATCATTAAAGACTTTTTGCGAAGAAGCCTCAGTTGAATATAAAAAACTGTTGGAATATTCAAAAACAAGATGGTTAGCTTTAATGCCAGCCATTGAACGAGTGCTGCAATTGTTCGAGTTTTTAAAATCATATTTTCTAAGTTTGGAAAAATGTCCACTGATCTTGAAAAACTTTTTTAAGAATTAATCTGCTGAAGTAACTCTGTATTTTGTTCACAATCAAGCAACTTTGTTCCAGTCAGTTATAAAAAGTATTGAAAAAGAGCATATAACTTCTACAGAACTGGGATTGCATATTAAACAATTAAAGGAGCAACTTCAATCACGTCTTGAGTCCAACTTCCTTCCATTGGTTGTAATTACTAATTTAAACAAATTACAAGAGAGCAATCTGGGAATGAAGAAAGAATTTATGAGGGAGGCAATGAGCTTTTATAAAAATGCTCTTGAATATCTAGAAAATTGGACTAAGCATGACGAACCAGTGTACGTGTTTGACTAGATTCTGCTGAATGAAGAAATTCAATGGAATAAAATCCTTGAAACAGTTTTATTCGTTAAAGAAAAATTTAGCATCACAATAAATGACAATTTATTGTTCAACAAAGTACGAAGAATTAACAATATAATAAAAGACAATGAATGGACTGAATGCGAAATTGATAAAAAATGGATTGAGATTTTTAATTTCTTAAAAGAGCGACAAATATTGATGGTTTTAATGTTATATGATTGTTTTTGTTTAGTCTGTTTGTCTTATAAGACGACTAATATCATGATAATTTATTTATATGATTATTTATATACATATACAAGTATTTTTTTTTGTCAACTCAGTGTCCTCCTCGCACATTTTCAAATTCTGGTCACCTTATCTTAATTGACTCTTAAGTACCTGCCTGGTCTACAGCAGACCCTGCCCCGGTCACCCAGGGAACAGAAAGCTACTCATCTAGGAGCCTGTGGCTACGTCTACATTACAGGCTTCTTGCGCAAGAAGTGTTTTGCGCAAGTGTTATTGCACAAAAGTTCTTGAGCAAGAGCACATCCACACTACCCTGTGCTTTTGCACAAGAAATGTGCTTTTGCGCAAGAGCGTCCATGGCATTGTGGATGCTCTCTTGTGCAAGAAAGATCTGATGGCCATTTTAGCCATAGGGGTTTCTTGTGCAAGAAACCCCTGTTGACCATCCACACTGTCTTCTTGCGCAAGAACTCTTGCGCAAGAGGGCTTATTCCTCGTGGGGAAAGGAATAACTCTTGTGCAAGAAGCTCTCTGTTCCGACGCTTTACTGTAAATGTACTTGTGCAAGAATGCATGTGCAGTGTAGACGCTCCACAAGTTTTTGCGCAAGAATGGCCATTCTTGCGCAGGAAGCCTACAGTGTAGACATAGCCTGAATGTTTACCTTCCATCAAGCTACTATAGGCTGCTGGTCTGGGTCTGTCACAAGTTGTAACTGCTAACTTAGACCCCATCATGTGTATGTATAGTTGGAATTACATATTTCTGTGTGCGTTATTTTGCATTTATCAGCACTAAATTCCATCTGCTGTTGTGTTGCCCAGTCACCCAGTTTTATGAGATCCCTTTGTAACTTTTTGCATTCAGGTTTGGACTTAATTATGTAGAATAATTTTGTATCATATGCAAATTTTGCCACCTCACCATTTATCCCTTTTTCAAGATCATTTATGAATAAGTTGAACAGCACTGGATCTCAGTGCAGACCCTCAGAGCACACCACTATTTATCATTACTCTTTTTTTCCTATCTTTTAGGTCAGCAGTGGGCAAATACTGGCTGACCTGGCTGGTCAGATTAGATTTGCCAGGGTTAGCCTGTGGTGGGCTGTCACTACTGTACTTACCCATGCCTCTGCAAGTATGTGTTCTTGCATACCTCATTGGCCACAGATTACCATTCCAGGCCAATAGGAGCTGCAGGAAGTGATATCCTGGTTCACACCATTTTCTGTAACTGCCATTGGCTGAGGATGATCCACAGGAGTTGCAAGCAATCTGCTGCATCTTATTGTCCACCCCTTTTTTAAGTGGAGTACCTGGCAATGTTTTCATGATCATTTAATGATGAGAGCTTCTACACCATAGATGTTGCCAGACAAGTGAATCCTGGCAGATGGGAGTGGGCCTGGCCAGGAGTCTAGCAGCAAGGGGGCCGGCTAGGATTAGGAGTGCACCTGGGATGGCAGCAAGGGATGGGGGCAGCAGCCAGGAGTCCAGGCAAGCCAGGATTGGTTTTTGGTTTATTGACAGGAGCTTGGCCAGGGCCAGGAATGCAGCTGGGCCATCGATAGGGGGGCTGGTAGCTGGGAGTCCAGCCAGGGTCAGGAGTGTAGATAGGCTGACAATAGGGGTCTGACAGCAGGGGAGCCAGTGGCTGAAAACACAGCTGGGCCAATGTTAGGGGGACTAGTGGCCGGGATCTCTACCTGGGCCGGGAGCAGAGCAATGTGGCCAGGGCTGGTGGCCAGAAGGGGGACCAACAGCCAGGAAGAGAGCCTGGGAGCAGACCAGCAGCCAGCAAGAGAGTACTGGCCTCCTCTGGTCCAGCAAACTCCCTAGTTTGGGAACAACTTAGGTCCTGATGTTGCCAAATCAGCAAGATCTAACCTGTTATATGGAGGTAAATTTTGCAATTTGGGAGCATTGTCAGACAAAACTGTCTCATATTGACCAAGGAGGTCAAATTGTTTGATGCTTGGAAACTTATTTAGTAAGATAAATTTCCATTATATGCTGGAAAAATGAAGTACCTTTGGGTCATATTTTAAATGTATTTGTGTATTGATTTCAATGGGATTTAAATGCCTACTGTGATTTTGCAGTGTCCATCTACAAAGTGCGGTTCTCTTCAAAGCAGAATTTTCCTATATGTTACTGTGAGAGTTAAACTCAGCACTGGAATGTTTCTTTGTGTCTGCGCATGGGGATTAGTTAGTGCCTGGTGTGGCACCCCTTTCCATAGATTGCTCACATGTCAGACTATCTCTTTGGGACTCAGAGTATTCTCTCTTTGTGACTAGCCCTCTGGCCAGGTAACTTCATAGTCTTCCCTTCAGGGGTTCCAGTTGTTAAAGTTCCAGTTGCTTGGCTAGCCGTACACTGGGTCATGCAGTCTTCTGATCTGAGTCCAAGTGATGCCACTTTCCCAGAAGTTGGAAGGGGAATCAGGACCTTCCTACTATGAAGGGTTCTAGCTCAGGTACCCTATGTCCAGAAACTACAGTGTACACAGTCTCAGACCCTGGTGCCATTTCTGGGACTCCTTCCTACTTTTCTTCTGTATCACCTGATTCATCATACTATCTCAAGTTTCCTCTGCTCCCAGTGTCTGCTTCATCCCTATCAGCTGCGTGTCAGACTCTATAGGGGCAGGGCAGGACCCAAGACTTACTCTCCCTCTAGAACTTCTTGTCCTTAGCCAACTCCCTTTCTATAAGGAGTGATTGCAAACTCTACTGTGCAGCCTATAAGGTTAATTGGTGTTTTCTAATATGCTGAGGTCTTGGACACCCCATCACAGTTACAGTTGTAAGAGAAAAGATTTATATGTTTGAATAGGAATATATCAAAAACCAATTATATATTCACAATCTCAGGGTCTCTCAGGGGCTTCTTGTGTACAGAACTATTGGTTTAAGTTTCATAAGGCACATTCTACACAGACTGAATCTTAAGACTTCATGCCTAGCATCCCTCAATAGCAGAAAAACTCCTTTTGTTGATTATTGTGACGGGGCAGAGCCGTCTGGCCCTGCCGAGACAGATCTGCCCCGCACTAGTGCCGCAGTGGCGATCGCACTCCTGGGGGTAAGCCGGGAGGCGCTGTCCCCTTGTGCGCGCTGTTCTGCGGTGGCCGCTCTGCTGGTGGACACAGCGGGCGGGTTCCGTGCACAGCAGCACGCCCATGACGCCAAGGCGGTGGGGGACGTCTGGACACCCCGCCCCTGGAGCAGAGGGGGACGCTCCACTGCGGGGCCCCGGGTGACATCAAAGGTAGGCGATGGGGGAAGAATATAAAAGATGGAGAAAAGGACAGGGAAGGGGGGAGAAGAGAGAGAGAGAGAGCTGGCAGAAGAGGGAAGAAGGACGAGCATCGAGGGGAATGGATGCAGCACGGACAAGGGAGAGAGCGGGGTAGGAAGCAGCCCAGGACAGGACATCCAAGGATCTGCTGGAGGGCTGGTGAGTTTCGGGACCAACACCCCACCAGCCAGACAGTACACTGCCAGTGTCTGTCCTTAGGGCCCTGGGCTGGGGCCCGTGAGAGAGGGCAGGCCCGGGCCCCCCTACCCCGCGCCCCTCAGCCATGGGGCGGACGTGGACAGCCCCCTATTGGGACTTTCTGCCTCCCGCGGAGCCAGCTGGAGGAAAACAGTGAACTAAACACCTGGTCTACGCGCTAGTACAGAGGCTGGGCCATCACCAAGGGAGTGGGGGAACCCCTCCTTTGTACAATTATGAAATGTAGATATACTATTTCTGTTTTTCAGCCTACAGATTTGAGACCCAATTATTTTATGACATGTCCAATTACATGGTAGAAAGGATTTCCTCCCCCTCCTCTCCTTCCATTATGTCCAAAGTAAATCTGGAACACCTTCTTTATAACAAACAGATTACATTGTACTGCATAGTTTAAAAAAGTAAGGTGAAATCTAGTTCCCAAATCTCTAATCTATAATTTTGTGTTGAAAAATATTCTACCATCAGGCCATAATGGAAACAACTCATTGCTCTAATATATGTCCTACCATGCTGAAGAAAGAAAAGCAAAGTTTAAGTTGTTTCAGTCACTTGCCCATTATGTTTCATTGTCTCTATTATTTGCTTTGTGGTAGACTTGAGTCAAGTAAATGCACCCAGTACTCAGTATCTCACAATGATTTTCTAATGGCTTAATACTGCTAGATATTGCAGTATGAAAAAAGAACAGTATTTTATCTTCAAAAGAAACTGTTGCTTAAAAGCTGTAAGCATGCAATTATTAATTCATAGTAGCACTGAGGGATTCCCTGATCTAATTAACACCCCAAATGTGCTATGTATATCAGTAGGGAGGGAAGCAAGTTAGAAACCTGATGCAGGTGTTCTAATAGGAAAGCATAGTGCTTTAAACCATTGTATCAGTTATCCCTAAATACTCTGATCAGCAATGTCATTGACCTAGACATTAGAGGCTGTACAGTCTCCCGTGGGCCAGTGCAACAGATACAACCTATAAAGTCATTCAATAAACAAATGTCACCCAGCTGCTCTTAAATTTGAAATAGCTAAAAACTGGATAGAAAGAATCATCATTTCCTTTCTCTGTATAACAGATCAGCAGATTTCAATGCAACAACAGTACACAACACTGACAAACCTGTTTATTTAACTAATTTGGGTACATTGTTTCTCCTCACTGTTCAGAAATAATAGTATATTTTTATAATGCATCACATAATTTACATACAGCTTCAGGAAATTTTATTCACACACATTTTCTATCCTGTTTATACTAGCTAGCACTATAGACAATTCTAATTTTGGTAGTAACAAAACTTAGTTTCAGATATTATAGTGCACAGATTTCATGGGATAACTGTAAATATTGCAAATATTTTAGTTTTAGGAAATCTATGGATTGATTTAGTTGCTGGTATAATTTCACTAATGTCACAACTTCATTGGAGTTACAATGGGGATTAACTTAACCTTTGTCTTTTTTCTGATAATGTGGAAGATTTACATTTCACATTTATATCTTTTAAGGAGTTCTCCGTGTGTTTACTGACAAAATTCCAACAATTTTTAAATGTAAAAGGGAATAATGCTGTTTTAGAATGAGAAAGTTAACATAGAATTTGAAACCACTTTATTTTATTTTTTTTATTTTAAACTGCAGCCAATATGGAAGAACATATAGTCTTCCAAGCTTTGTATAATATTAGGTTATGCCTGGGAGTGATTTGGGTTGTTGTTTTTTAAGACAGGTGAGTGCATATAAATCATTGTTTTCACAAGGTTATAGGGAACCAATGACAGATGTTTAACTATATTGACACTAGCAGGTGACACTACAATAAAGATTAAAGCCATAACTGATCTTACAAACAATCTGAGTTGTGAAGTATTTTCATTGCTGTCATCATTATTGCTTTGAAATGCAAAAATATCATGATTCATTACAGCAATTTAAAAATTAAGATTTTATTCTGTAGGAAAGAACAAACACATTTGGAATTACTCCAGTAGGGATAAGCTTTTATAGTTGTAGTTGGCTTATAATATGTTAATATTTTATACTAGCTTCAGAAAACTAAAGCTGTATGACAAAATAAAAGGCAATTATCATTAGCCAGTATAAAGAACAACCTGTGGAGGTTACACTGATTAAAAACTGGCTAAATTGCTCCTTCACAAATCCTCCCAAAACAGGATTATCAATTTCATCTTTCAGTTCAGTCCTTAAAGTAGAAAATGTGAAATAATCTTTAGAAATCTTTTCCTCGCGTATGTTTAATCAGCCTCCCTTTCTTTTCTAGTAAGAAGGTGATGTGTTCTTAAACAGCAAAAAGAAAATTTTGAACATAGCAAATGTATATTGACTGTAGAGTTTTTAATACCATTGTGCTGGACACATTTCCATGCAGGTAACTTCTTTCTGCCTCCTTCTCTTTCCCCATCAGTTTCACTTACATGTTTCATTCTTCTCCACTTAACTCTTACATACTGTTGCTGTCACCTATTTACCTACTCTTGCATTCTTCCCCAGAAATAGCTACCCTCTAGTGAATGAAGCAATTCCTTTATAAGTATAGAGTCAAATTCTGGAATAAAGCATAAACCCTATTCATACACACACAAAAACTCAAGTATAAAACAGAGCTAATGGGGATTGCTATGTAGTTACACATAAACATTACTCTCGGAAAGCAGTAGAAATAATCTCAAAAGGGAGGTATGTGTGGTGTTATGGCTACAAATGGGGTCCATAAATGCACAAATATATGAACCATTTCCTCTGGCTGCTTGGATTCCACCCGCCAAGGTTACCATAGCTCCTGTTTCAAGGGAGTTTCTTCAGCTGCCCTTTTATTATTTTGAGGATATGTGATTGGAATAGATATTTGCCTCACATCCACTTATCCTTGTCAGATTTTCTGTCTTCTAGTTACATGCATCATACTACCAGCATTTGTCCATTAGTTTGTATTTTGCTGTCCTTTGGCATGACAAATAGGTTACAAATGTATGTGGCCTAGTATATAAAAATATATTGATTCATGCAAGATTCAGTTTACGGTAATTGCTTTTCACTTGTAGGAGTAAGGAAATCTTGAAAGGAAGGTGAACACTCAGTAATCATAAAAATAGAAGCCATGCCACAGGTGATTGATATCTGTTGTGACAGTAGCATTTTTCCGTTAGTTTATGTTTTCTGTTTGCTTTCTGTATTGTTCAGAGAACTGGGCAAATATTATGGTGAATTTAAAAATGAATTCCCTTGTGTCGTGCCCGTTGTCACTAATAAGTATATACTTAGACATTTCTCTGTGCTTTCTGTTTTGAGTTTAGCTTTCTAAAGATATCCCATGGAGTATGACAGTGTAATAATGGTACAAAACATTGCATTTTAAAATGGAACTATATACAGTGGTTTGGACATAAATGTAAAAAAGTGTGCTCCATTTGAAAAAGAAAACCAACTAAATTAATGCCTATACAGAATATGTTTAGAAGTCATAAAATGTTTTCACTATTCACAGGATTTACCTTGAATTAGTATTAAATCTGTGAATAAAACACAAACATGAACCCAGGAATTGCATGCAATACTTTCTTTATGCAATGTCGTCTACACAGTGAGGTGACATCCATACTAGAAAACTATTTCAAAATAATTAAATTTGACTTAATAACTCCTGAGTTTACATAATCAAAATTGTGTGTCCCCACTAAAGGGAAGCCTCAAAATCAGTCCAAGGCAGGCTCCATTAATGTAGATGTGCTATCTCAACTTAGAACCCCAGGATGCATTGGGGAGTTATTAGTTCAAATTGCTCTGGGGAGTAGTTATTTTGAGATAGTGGCACCCAACCATCCACACTACTGCTGTTATTCCCCAAGGAAAGCAGGACTACAGATTTCAAAATAAGCAGCTCCTTATTTTGAAATAATGTGCTTGGTAATGTGGACACTCTGCTTATAAATTCAGCCTAAGGAGAGTTATTTCAAAATAAAGCCCTAGTGTAGACCAGGGCTTAGAAATGTCTACAGTGTATGAAATAGATGAAGAAAAAAGTATTTTTCTGGCTTTTCCTGATTGCAAAGGGATACAAGGAAAGTGAATACTGAATTCAGTAACTGCATGTGGAGATTCTTATATCATTATTTTTTGAATAAATGACTGAACATTTCTCGCATAACACTTACAATATTGTTCTGGAAGTCCTCTTGATACAGATCAGAATCAGTTTGTTAAATATATATAAACTTAGGATCCCACTGTATCCTTCTTTCACAATTTCATGCTATCATCTGTGTTACTCCTTACAGCATACATGCTATTGTGTGTAAAATATCTATTCTTTCCTTATTCTGGCTTTACAATTAACATAGGGCCAAAGTCACAGAAGTCAATCGAAAGACTATGATAGACTTCATTGGACTTTGACTTAGATCCATTATTCTGAAAAGCCCACCAATACAGCTGTTTAATTTTCCCCCACAATTTGTGATTTCAATATAATTGCTTCATTTAAAATGAATTTTTCAGTTTTAAATAAGTTTTGGAGGGTTTGGTAGGAAAGATATTATGTCTCATTTTAATACCACTCTAGCTAATAACATCATTGAAATAACACTGATAATACTGATCATTTTAACATCATGAAATGTAACAAATCTATCGTACTAGCAGCTTTTATCTTTCTCTCTGCACATGAAACCTCATTCCCTCAAAAGGGTGGTATTCCCTTTTCTATTTCTATTGTCTCCTTGTAAACGGTTCACTCTCTGGTGAGCGCCCCTTTGTGGCTACAGGCATCTCTGCAATTTTTGGCCTGTCTATACTCCAGGAGTGGAGATATCCTGAAAGGATATCAGGTCTGTTGCCTGGGACCCTTCTTACTCCCTTTCTGTGGCTGCTGGGGGGTTGGAGGAGACCCAGACCCACCCACTTCTCTGGGTCTCATCCCAGGGACCCTGTAAGTAGCAGTTGCCTGTAGTCTGTAGTGTATTCTGCTACCTTGCACCCTGGGCCACTTCCCAAGATGCTGCTCCATTCAGCTCTCTCTTGGGGCTTTGAGGCCAGGTTCTCAACACACCCTGTCCTGGGTTCTGAAAAGTTTTGTAGCCAGCTGTGGCTTGTTTTCAGTTTCTGGACCTAGATCTTAACCAGGGCTAAAGTTCAGCTCACACATGGAGCTGTTTGAGATGCTGCTGTCCTCCTAATCAAAGCCCAGATCTGACTGGGTCAAGCTCCAGTGAGGGCTGCCAGGCCCTGGTCCAGTGGCTCCTTTATATCAGCCTACTGGACCCTGACTGGCCACAGCAGAGCAGACAGTCTAATCTGTTTGGAGGATCTCTCTTCTGCTCTTCTCCCTGGTGCGAGTTGCAGCAAGGCCTCCAGTAGGGGGTATAGGGCTTAGTCAACCTCGTCACACTTCTGCTCAAAGACTATTGTATTTTTACATGCATTTTTGGTCAAAAGTTTATATGGTGAGTGCCTTGGGAGGGATCTTTTCTTAATATTTGCAGTTACAGTGTCATGTAAACCTATCAGTCTACACAGGTAATGGATAATGCTATTAAAACAACCCCCTGTCCTCAAAAACACCTTTATTGCAGAAATCGAATTAAAATGTGAAATACGATGGGTAGGGAGAGAGGACAATCTTTAAAAAAATCACACTGGGAGGCAGAAAGTACATTTTTTTCTTATAGAGTCGCCGTGCTCTTGCTGAAATATATGTCAGAGATTGAGGCAATTCTGGGTGGGCAGACCATAACAAATAGGAATGAGATCAGCATGCCAGCAATAAATGGGAATAGCTAGTAAATAGGCAACAGGATATTTATGGCATGCCAGAGTTCATGAGTTCAGCACATGCAGTAGAAGCAACAGCAAATTAAAATGGTTAGAAGAAGAATAGCATTGCAACAACAGAGAGGTGCCTAGATCTCTGAATTTTTTATTCCTTTCTTTTATAAGGATGTCACACATGAGGATCAAAAACTACACACCTCTGGACTCAGTAATACTACAGAGATTTAATTTGTAGAATATTGACAATGACATTTTTTCTCCTGCTCTAGGACTAAACCAACATTTTCCAGAAGTGATGGTTTAAGAAGTGATGCTTGGCTCTCAGTTAAGTTTAAGATAGAGTTCAAGAGGCTGAATCTAATCTACTTTATAGTTTGGGTTTGGAATCAATGCCTCAGAAAGCAAGAAGCAATTTTTTCACAAGCTATTTTTGGAAGACTTAAGTTAGATAGAATGAATAGTTTACATGACTGTTGTGCTCTGCTCCCACCCTTGAGTGGTGGGGTGTTCACATATAGTAAACTATAAGTCTGCTACAGATTTGGCTAAATGCAACTGGATCTTTTAGTTCAAAAGTAAAGCCTCATAGCTTTAGATCCATAGGTCTCAAGAAGAATCCTTGCTGCCAATGACCCACTCAAGTCCATTGCATAACAAAATAAGCCAGCTGTACCAGGGGTATTAGTGAGAAGGGACTTAGACAAGATCCCGGTCTGAATGAATTTATATTAGAAGTTCCATTTTTGGACAATCTCTTCTTTTTCAGCCACAATAGCACTCAAGACAAGTGAGAAATAACTATAAGACAATCAAGATAGAGCATACTTAAAATGAACTAAAAACAAACTAACCGCCAGATCTGAAAAAAGTAATCATCAATCGGCAATCATCTTTGAATTGGGGTATTGCTAGGAGGCTTCTGCAGACATTGGGATTATATTGTACAATATTCAACAGTTTCATCAATGATCAGGAAGTAAATATACAAATCACCGCTGATAAAAGTTGCTACTTAGCAAAGAGATAAATAAATGAATATGGAGTGCAGTGCTGTGGCAAAAGTGGCTAATGTGATTCCTAGAGACATATGCAATCCAGGGTAGGAGATCTACTAAAGAGATGCACAGCAGCATGGCTACGTCTACACTGTAAACCTCATTTTTTGAGGAATAAGGGCTCTTGTGCAAAGCGGGGTTTTTCCAACAAATAGCCCTGTCTACACTCTGCTTTTTATTGCAAAAACCTCTTCCGCAAAAAGGAACGGAAGAGAATATGCAAATGAGAGCGCAAGGCTTGGTAATGAATTCTCCATTTGCATTTCCTCTTCCAAAAAACTGCCCAGTGTAGACATAGCCTATGTGAAAAGAACATAGTTTTATAACATAATAGCTGCAACTCTTCCATGCAGCTGATTGTATGATTGGGTCAATATATGTCAGAGGGCTTTTCACTTCACTGATGTCCATGTAACATTAGCAAAGTTTCACAGTCTCCAATATTTTCTGTTGCAATTTAACCACTTGTAGTAGTAAATATTCTTAGACATAGATAACTGAATTCTGCTGCCATTAGTATAAATCTAGAATAACAATTACTGTCCAGGAGAGAAATTACTAAGTAGATTTGTGCATGGTATATAATGCTTTTATCAAACGTTGACTTCATGATCCATCCTGGAAAAAAATAATTTGAATTTGCTTTTGTGATACTCAGCTTCCAGCAAAGCACATTAGTTTAATTGATTATATTCAGTGTATATGTGAAATGTAGAAATGTGAAGAACACATTTTCTGTTGTTATACATCTTTTTATTTTCTTATCCTTAATAAGCTAACTATTACTAAATGGTCAGCTTCATTCCTTGCACTAGGACTTGATACTGTTAAACAAAAAAACCCTCTGAAGTGATAAAAAATAATGGTAGGATTACCAGTGGCTCAAAAACTAGAGAAGGCCATTCTAAAAAGCAGCATTAATCAAACAGCTATTAAAAGAGAGAGATGTCATAAGAAAGCATTATGCAGTGCAACATATGTCGTAAAATCTGTTACCTGTCACATAAAAATAGTGGTGAAATATTTTTAAAGTAAAAAGAACCCTATCAAATGTAGGATATAAAAATAGAAATTAGATAATCTTGCAGCAAAACTAATGAACTGAAGCCTCTAGGGTAATGCATGTTTTAGCACCCGAAAGGAGAAGATTTTGTGTAAAACACATATAAAAATATCGTCTTCCAAATAGCTACAAAGAGCTTTAAAATTATTTCCCCCATTATAAATATCAGTCAATTAATTTTAAAATATATGGGTGCTAGCAACAGATTAGGGTACTCTAGGTGATTGCAATTATATCTATGCAGTGCAGGTGTAGTTTTTATATCCATAATTTTAAACTGAACATAATCCTTAGGGAAGCTGCTGAATTGATGCCCTTAAAAAAGTAAATTCTCAAGTTTTCATGAAAAAAAAAAAAAACCTGAGTTAAAGAATATTACTCAAATTCCTTTCCTTGCAATCTTTTAAAATTTTTCATAAACAAAAGTCAATTCCTTCTCCTATGGTAAAATAGCTCACTTTTCTGTGCACTGATGCTAATTCTTTGCTAGTATTATCTTTCCTTCAAGCTCCAGTTACTGGAGTCTTGTGACTACTTTAGCTTTACTAGCTTTTTTGAAGGTAAATTTCCACCCTTCAGACAGAAAAAATCTTGAATACATCGCTGGAGTTATCCTAATGATCTGGAAACAAAATATAGAGGAGGGGGAATTCATTACCATTATTTTTTAAAAAGAAGAATCCTCATGATTTTTAAGCCACTCTCAAGGTTTTTCAGGGCCTAGGAATGATTTTAAATGCTTGCGGTCACCAGTCCTGTCAGTATAACCATGATTTTCTTGACGAACCAACAAAAGTCTGCTTGGGTGTCATTTCGGAAGTCACCCATTTCTAGTTTGGTGTCTGAAGGTCAGCCTGTCACTTGGTAATATACTTCCTCAAGATAAAGGGCTCCAACCTGACCTTTGGATACCAAAGTAGCCTGGGATATATCTAATGCTTTTTGAAGTTTGATTTTTGAATAATCAGATTATCATGAATCAGAAAAACTGTACTTGTTTATTTCTGGTGTTGTTTCAGGGTATAAGGGCATTGATCTTCTATACTGTGGGTTTTGAGTCTCCAGTATGCAATCCACCAATTTACACAAGTCTTACTGTACAGATTATAATCTTTAGGAAGTGTAGCCAATGAGTTCATTATTCATTTATTGTGTGATGTTATGATTATGGTGTGTGTGTGTGTGTGTGTGTATATGTCATATAGAGTTAATGTGTAGGCTTATGAAAGGATATGGAAGCAGGATCTGAAGGAATGCTTCCATTTACAGTTAGCTGCAATGGGCGAGAAGCCCAGAGTGTGTTTGTATATAGTTTGCTCCTCCTTTGCTTAGATTTGTTAGATATTTAGTGGAGGGAGTGGTATTTTGCTCATTGTAATCAACTTAATTTATGACTGAACACCAACTGTGTTTGTATTAATGCAAAGATAGCTAAAATATGGTTACCAATGTTTGTAATTTTAGGGGAATACAGAAAAGTAGGACTGTGATAAATTATTCCAAAAGATACAGCTCTCAGAGTACATCTACATAGCAACATTATCTCGGAATAACTGACATTATTCCGAAATAACATAATGCTCATCTACACTACAAGCCTTTATTTCGAAATAATATTGAGCTGGAGTACTTCTTACTCCAATTCCTGTAATCCTCACTTTATGAGGAGTAAGGGAAGTTGAAGGAAGAGTGCTCTTCCTTCGACTTTCTGCTGTGTAGACAATGTCTAAAGCCAAGTTAAGCTATTTTTACTTCAGCTACGGAACTGATGTAGTTGATTTTGCGTAGTTTAGCCCTGCTGTGTAGACATACCCACAGTAAACAGAAAGAACCTTGCTCAGCAGAGCTCTATGAGAGAAAGGGGAGATTATTCTGGTCAGGAAGCTACCCAGCCACCTTTGCCTGAACGGGTTTGACCTGGTTCCCTGCCCACCCTCCCCCCCCCACACACACACTCTGTTCAGAGAACAGTGCTAAATACACATCATCAAGAGTTTTTCTGATGTTACTTGTGTTGGAGTTGTGTTTCTTGTATCCTGCTTGCTAAGAGTTGAAAACACTGAGAGCTGAAATAATTCGAGACTGATGGGCAGAAGTCACAGCCAAGAAGTGGATGGCAGGGAATGGTGACTGAGAGTTAGCAGAGCTGTGGCAGCATGATGAGCAGCCAGCAGGGCAGCAGCTGAGAGGCAAAATGAGTGGCCAACAGTGTGGGTTGGACAGAGAGGAACCCCTAGATATTGAACCTGACTCTGGCTGCTGCTGGCTCCATCTGACAGAACTGACCTAGGTTCCAACATGAGTAAGACAAGCTGAAATGCAAGAACCCTTAGGTTAAAGGCTGCAAGACTGTAGCTTAGCTGTTTTAGGCCCTGAAGACAAGAATTTATGACATAATTGACCAGAAAATAATCCAGTGCCAAAAATTATGGCAAACGAGGTAGCAAGTGATAATATTGTGCAAAATTACACAGTAGATTAATATTAGATCATAAAAATACCATAAAGGTGCATATATCTTGGAATGCATCTTAATCACGGGATACAGGTTGTGCGTCAGTACTAATGAGAATAAGGGGAACTTACCCAGCCTATAGAAAATTGGGGGTGCCTTAAGTTTCTAGGGGATGCAGAGCAATAAAGAAAAGAACGTGAACACTTTTATAATGCAGAACGTAGGTGTAGGCAGATTCACACAATAAAAAGAGGATGTTCAGAATGGGAAAAATAGGCTGCTTCTGGGAGACTCCAACAGGAACCATCCCTCTGAGGATGATCAAGCCATAAGAGACCCATCAGACCCCAAAACTGTTATTAAGGATGTAAGTATAACTGCATTTGTAACTTGTGCATGGGGCTGAATAGACTTTCTATATGCTTGTGTAATCATAACTTTATTTGTAACATTAATAAAAGTGGTAAAATAGACTAAACATTGTACTGGTAACTTTGGTCTTTATGTGTTCTTATAGCAGGTATGAGTAATAAGTGGCCTACGGGCCAGATGCCATTTACCAGGGTTAGCCCATGGCGAGCCAGTGTTCGCAGCTCTCTTTAACTTCACTTCTCGCTGCTGCCAGTAAGTGAAGAGTGGTGGTGTTCCCACTCCTTCCCCCAACCCCTTCCCCTGAAAGATGTGGCTGGGAGTCAGGGGAGTGAAACAGGCTGAGGCTGGGTGTCTCAGAGTCAGGGGAGCAAAGCAGGCTGGCGAGCATGGCAATGGGTCTGCTCCCTGCTGGTAGTTCCAGATACCCTGCTAGCCCCCCAGGCCACCCCAAAAGGTGGAGCCTGGGGCTGTTGGATGAACTGTCCAATGGATGAGACTGGTCGCTGGGCCCCAGAGTACCTCTTTCTTTTCCTCCCCCACATCGGTGGCCCTGCTGGCAGGGCCACAGACAGGGGAGCAAAAAGTTGGCTGTGTGTGGGCCAAACCAGCTGCCAGTTCTTACCAGAATGCTGCACCATCCCACTTTCACCTCTGCAAATGGGCCATTTGGAACAAAGACTTTGTCAACAGCTCCCCCACTCACTCATGAAGAGCTTATATGTAGAAGATTTCATCTCATCAGCTTGGACCCTGGGGAGGTTAATGACAAATATCCCTGACCAGAAGGTATTAGCATCTCTTTATGCTGTCTGGACTCTGGGGACCAAACATAAGCTATCCACAAGCTGTATGGCTTAGTATCTCAATTCCATGTGTGTATGTGATTACCTGTTATAACCTTGTAAATAACTCTCAACTCTTTTTCCTAATCAATAAACCTTTAGTTAGTTGGTTAAAGGATTGGCAACAAGTGTCTGTGGTGTGAGATCTGACGTGCATACTGACGTGGGCTAAGTGATTGGTCCTCTGGAATAGAAGTAACCTGAATTTTTGTGATCTTTATTATAAAATGACCACTATTGCCTTGATGGAAAAAATAGAGTCCAGTTAGCCTGGGTGGCAAGATAGAACAGAATGCCCAAGGAGACTGTCTATGACTCCATGTTAAGAATGTATAGTACAGAACTCATACCAGTTTGGACTTTATGACCTGCTTCTTAATAGTAGACATGAGGTTGACATTCTTGCTCATAAACCGCTTCAGCCAGTCTGACAATTACATTGCTAGACCACATGTGTCCAGAAACAGGAATTTAACTTATATCCAAGGTAATGGAGAAATATCCCAGATGCCATCCTGACTCTCTCCAGCTTCTACATATGACTTATTTATCTTCTTTTTTTTCTGCCCCTTTTCCCAAAATTGGGTTTGTTCATGTTTGTGAACATGTTGTTAGCCACAAATCTGATACCACATTATATCTGCGTCTAGACTACACAGTTCTATTGGGAAAAGATACGCAAATTGCAAACCACAACTTGCGTATCTTTTTCTGATTCTTTTTTCGGAAGAGGCTTTTCCAACATTTGGCCTATCTACATTGGGCCAAATATTGTGAAGAAACAACAGGGATGCCGAAAAAAGCGTCTGCTTTTCCGAATTTTTTTTTCAGAAAAGCAGATGCATTCCTTGGACATGGCAGAGTTTTTCCGGGATACATCCAGTATCCCGAAAAAACTCTACAGTCTAGATATAGCCTATATGGTACATTTAGGAAGAACTTTGCCTCTCAAATGGTAGTGTTATTGCAAGAGCAAAAAAAATCTATTAAGATCAAACATAATCTCATCCAAAGAAAGCTTACACAAAAAGTATTCTTCTGGAAGCGACAAGAATATAAAGAAAATAGATGAAGGGGCACAGGGGTGGGGGTGAGTGGGAGAGGGATAAGTCTACCTAAAATTGCTGACTAAAAACAGTTCTGGGGGGAATAGGCCAGAAATACATTCAGAAATAAAGAAAGAGAAGATACAGAAGCATGGTTCAAAGAGAGATGCTCTGAAGTATTTTCTGCCTTCTGGCTAGAGATGACATTGAAACTAGTATGGACATGAGTTGATTAAGCTGCTGTCAACATATTTGGCCCCAGGAATTAGTTACTATTGATTTACAGCTTACTGTGAGGGAGAAAAGGCAGAAACTTATTAAAAGAAATGTATTCAGTGCATTCTATTAGCATACTTGCTGCAAAGGGGAGAAAACAAGATGGAATTAATCTAAGAATAAATCCACATCAAAAGATATTATTAGAACGAAAAGTGGCATTTTTTGTTGCAAGCCCATGAGAAAAATTCAGACACAACTGATAAACTAAGACTTTTTTCCCTCTCTCATAACCTTAAAACAGTGCATGCTTTGGTAGTCTTATTATTAAAGAATACTGCAGGTTGAACCTCTCTTGTCCGGCACCCTCAGGACCTGACCAGTGCCAAACCAGAGAATTTGCTGAATCATGGAAGGTCAATATTGTATAGCAGCATTACCAACACTTTCCACTGCTTACTGGTGTCTTAGAAGGCATTAGAGGTAAATTAGAGCCAAATAACAGCACAGAACAGTGAGAGCCAGGATTGTAAACAAGCTTTATGGGAAATGTAGCCACAGCCAGGACATCCGGCTAACTAAAATCATCCTAGACCATGGATGTTGCTGGACTAGAGAGTGATGGAGTAGAGAGTGATGTGCTTAGCTCATCAAAACTAATGAGATGCTAAGAATAACATATAATTTCATTCATAAAATGTTTCCATTATATTTATTTGGAAATTCTGAAAGACAAAAAAGCCCTCACCCCTTTTCTATTCGTACATAAATGACTGACTCCCTGCTTTTAAACAAAGGTAGACATAAGGCAGCCAGCTCATCAAAACATCCTGAGCCTATTATGTGGAAAACCTAGCTTCCTGAAGAAGAATCTTCAAAGAGTATAAAACTCCCCAATGTGCGGCATCACACATCATGTTGCACAAAGGTATGGAGGATAACTATAACTTTAGGTACACAGTTATGAATACAGGAGTTTCTGGGCACCCTCAGTCAGATCAATGTGCTCTCTAGTCAAATGCTGAAATAAAGATATTAAAGATAATGAATGTATGATCCTATATATCACAAACATACATACAGTGGGTCAGGATGTGCAGATAGTAGGCCCATAGCTAGGCATTTTGCTGTTCAGAAATGTCAGTAAGTGCAACTAGTCCACCTCCTATAACACCCCAGTGGAATTAAGATGTCTGCTATTTTTTTGAATTTTGTCTTCCTAGCATTTGCTTTTTATTACTCATTTTTTCCTTCCTTTTCCTTCACTACACTTTTATCGTTTGTTCATTGGTTCTTCTCTCTCTCTCTCTCTCTCTCTCTCTTAAATGTCTGATTTATTCAACATGACCAGAGTGAATCTGCATTCACAAAAGAAGGAACCATCACAGCATCAATAAAGTATGTTGTTGTTAATCTGTGTCAATGTGTTGAATCATCATGTTTTTGCTTTATAGCAACTGTTTTTAGGATTCTTCTTCATTCTCAGAATTAAAAGGATGGCTGTTTTACTGAAATTCTAAATTCCATCATGGATTTATATTCTGATACTGGAAAACTCATGTAGTTTAAATAATCCAGATTAACAAAATTGATTTAAAATTACTAAATGTGAATTAAAGTGAATTTTCTGTGTATAACCAGGCTAAAGTAGTAAAAGGGAGAAAAATATGCAAGTTGCAACTCACAATGAAGAGAATATAAGTAGAAGTTTACAAATATTATCTGTGGGTTTGGCATAAATCCCAGATAAGCACATGAATGCTATGATGATGAGTGACATAGAAATTATTGTAAAAAAATTAAGTAGGGCCTATGTTTTATTGATAACATCAAGTTATTTCCCAGCTCATTAACCAATATCTTAAATTCGCCAAGGTTAGCCACCAACCAACTGTCCTTCATCCATTATGCAGTTCAGCCACAAGACAATATTGTAGTAGAAAGACAGTGATCAAATGAGACAGGAAAGTGAAACTGGGTGTCAGCAGCATGCTCCTGTGACAGTTCCCTGAGTGACTTCACGTGCACACAACAACAGTAACAGAAATAACCCTTGTGGAGCTACAGAAGGGAGGTCTCGCTGGTTCAGTGAACTATACTATAGTACTAACTGAAATGAACAGCACCACTCTAAAGCAATCCCATCACCCAGAGCTACTCTATATAAATAGTCTCATGAACTTCCAAGTTGGTTTAAATGCTGCTGTTCTGGTGGCATGTCAACATACCCATAATGTAGTATGCTTTATTTATTTCTCCTGTAGGTTTTCCTCTTATTAGTCTGCTGATACACTAGATGTTATCTGTTCAGTTATATATTCAACAGAACTTCCTCCCATCTTGGTGATTTTCACTTGATGTACAATTATTTCCTTCTTGTGGACATTAATAAACTTTAATCATTCTAATATTAGCATAAAATGAACACAAGTAAGATGTGGCATGAACAAGTTTACTGTTAAATTCAAAAGAATATTTGCAGACACTGTTAGGATGATGTTTACCTAGCTCTAACAAACAGGAATTGTAACACAAACCCTTTAAATACTGTAGCAAAACCTAATTCAATGATATATTTCAGGTTCATAACATCTTACATGGCAACGCTTGACTTTATAGAAATAATATTTACAGTTCAAACATACAACCCCAAAGTCACTGAGATGTATAAAACCTTCAGTCCACAGTATAAATCAGTTAACTGCTTTACAGAGATAATAAAAAAAAGCCATCAACACCTTCATACCTGGATCGGGGGAAAGGAAAATAATTAATTAATAACTCATCTGATAGCAGCCACACATTATGTTCTCTTTGGCAAGTTAACATGCACAATAGAAGATTTTAACACAGGTCAATGACTGTTTGATTCAAATAAACAGGAGAATCACAACTTGAAAAGGAAATGCATATCTCAAAAATAAGGCACAGGGTTATATTTTTATTTCCTTTTGAGCATGCGCTAGAGATCATCTGTTAGGATCAAGAAGGTATATTCCAAATGACTAATGTGCTGTGTTTATAGTTAGGGGTAGATATCTGTGGCTTTATCATCTGCTATATCCTTGCTTGTCTACAAAAGAAAGTAAATTATAACTTACGCTCACACTCATGTAAATCCTAAACTTTTCCATATATAAAGATAGATTAGGCTGACTCGTCCAATTCTCTTCCATGGAAGACTGTTGACCATTTGTTTTTTTTTCTTTTTTTGGGGGGTGGGGAATCTATTTTTTTTTTTTGTACGGTCTTTTTTAAACATCACAAGTAATGTGGTTTTCATTTCTTCCCTTGGGAGGACTATTCCACAGCCTGATGCAGATCACTATCAGGATTCATCTTGCAAAATTTTATTCCATTGCTCCTAGTTATAGTCTCCATTATTAAACCAAACCATTCTTCATCCTCATTAGACCAGTCTGTAGCATTTTCCCACTGGTTTTAATAGAGCCTAAGTAAGTATTTCCAGACCACTATGAATGTTTAATTGCCTTTTGCACATCTCTTTCCAGTTTGTCAATATGTCTCTGGTGATAAGAAGCTCAGAAGTGAACACAGTATTTCATGCAATGTTGCTGCATAAGAGACTGATGCAACATTCACTGGAGTCTATGGAAGTCTTCTGATTAATGCCAATGGGCTTAGATCAAACCTTGCCAGTTTAAAGAAACATTGTTGGTTCTTATAGCATAACAAATACATTCACTTGCTAGTGAAAAATCAGCACCAGTTGAAATAAGAATAGGCAGAATTTTTGTGTTCTCATAAAACATTACCCTTCAAGCCAAATCTTATGAAGTGTTCAACTGCAGTGTTTCTAACTCTTGTGTTTTTATTGTAAGTCTCATAATATTTGATTTATTCTTAAATGCTCAGCTTCTGGAATCATGAGAGTGCCTGAGAACCTTAGCTTTATTTTACTTTAAAAAGCATTTCTACCCCTCATGGTGGTGGCAAAAAGCAGTCTGAAAATATGCACTCTAACAGTCTCAAAACCCAGTAGGTAAACCAAATAAACATAAAATTATAATTTTAAAACATTTTAATGTTTTGTGGGGATGACGCACACTCTAACCACCCTTAATTCCCATTTATTTGAAAGGCAACAAATGGAATTGATTCAATTTTGGGATATTCATATTGCAAGATCAGATATTTAAAGGACTTCATGTGTTTAAGAAACTCCCAATAATGCCAATGGAATCCATATGTAGAATGAGGACAGTATTATACAAGGCAATGCCTGATCATTTAGAAATCACTTCACTAAATAAGTGTATTCCATTTACTGAGGTCTGATATGTATGGATTTTTTATATGTGTGTGTGTATCTGTGTGTTACATTGTTTTTGAGGCTAGTAAAATCTGTAAATAAAAAGTGTACCTTTCAGTAAAAAAACAAATTACCTGAAATCAAAATATTCATCATCAGAAAATTATTTCCTAGATTATTAAATTCTCCTTCCAAAATATTACAACAAAGAAGATTTTGCTTTGCTGAATGAAATGTTTTTAAAAGAGAATTCTAGAACTGGAGGGTTTTTTTTCTAATATGAAAGCTAACTAATTTTTCCTTAAATGTTTTCTTCTAACCCTATTATGGATTCACAGTCCTGTCACACATGCAGTGATCATTCTTTGGAGACATTCTATTACATCTCTATTTCTAATCTTACGCTTTCAGAGGAAATATGTGTTATCCAGGTTAATCCTTTTTAGCTAGATTCTGAGCTTTTTTTTCTGTTTCTGAACTGTTTTAAACTGCATTTTAGATATTTCCTTTAATAATTAAGATATACTCCCCTTCTATTTTTTATAAAAAGAATTCATAATATTTCCATCCTATAGCTACTGTACAAGTTGATTCAATTTTATGTCATTAAGACATCTATTTCTTTAGACATCTATTTCCTCTTTGGATAAAATCTCTAAAATAGCATATTTTAAATACAGAATAGTATTCTACAAACCATGCTTGCTTCTGAAATACATGAGCTGAAATTCTAAATCTCTATTTAAGGATGTGATTTACACTTTGTACACAATATCTTTGCTCTCTGGTCATGCCACAAATTACAGTGACTGTAATAATCTGGTACTGCAGCTGGCAAAGGGCGGTGGAAATGTAACAGTTTGTTAATTAAAATGATTCATTTGTTTTATTCATGCGTAAAATACACATCTGAATTCATCATAGCTCGTGAAAACTTTACTCCATAGCAAGTAATTTGTTAAGCTCTGAAAGCAGCATACAGATAGCTGTGCTTTAAGCTGGGGAAAAATCAAATCTCATGTAAATAAAATTGGAATGACACTTCCATATTCTAGAATTACTGTATGGTATTTATGAAGATTTGGGGACTTCTGAGGAATTGTCTTATTTTAGGTTTTAACTATGTAAAAAGAAATTTTCTATGGGTCCAAAGAAAATATTTATTTTTATAATGGCAAAACCAGCAAATGCCTGATTAGTGTCTGAAAAGGGATTACAAATGAAACTTTACAGACAACTTTTCAAAATTGTCTTCCAAGAAACTTGTCATTACAACAATTTGACTTAGATGTATCTGTATGTGAGCTGATTCAAATGTCTGATATTAACTGAAACTTTCTCAGGAGGGTACTTATTTGACAAAAATGACTAAAAATGGAAAAAAGATCAACGTTGGATGCTTCATGTACTCCTGTTCAAATCTGACAAGGTATTAAGATCCTCAGTAAAATATCCAAAAAATTCCTTCATTGTGTATTTCACTGACAGATATAAACATGTGGAAGTTCAGTTAGCCCTATATTTAAAATATTAATGATTTAAAGTTAGGATTGTGCAAACCAATTAGATAAAATAAGAAAGTTTCCCAATCTCCACACAAAGTGTGAACAAATCTTTATAAAGTGTTCACCAAGTTATAATCTCATCTGTCTCTCATTCCTGGTTTCTGAAGGAGAGGCAAGTCTATGGAAGCCAAAGTTGTCTCTGAATGAATGTTCTTTCCATATTTCTTGTCCAAATGGAGTTGTAGCTGTTATGTTATAAAGTGATGTTCTTTTCGCATACTGCTGTGCATCCGTCTAACAGGTCCCCAAAATCTAACAGAAAAGTATTGTCTGGATGGTAGGATTCGGAATTATATATTTATACCTAAAATTGTATAGCCAATTGACACAAGTTATTCCAATTACAATATTCTGTGACTTTTAAAAGTGTTGTGAGGATTAATTTATTTATGAGTGGGTGAATTAAAAACCCTTGGCTCATACTTAATCAAGGGGAAATGTGATGATGGTAGAAAGAGGGAAATGAGAAGAAACTGCTGCTACAGTATCTTTACAAGCAGCTGAAGGTACATAATAACCAACTTTAAACCGAGTGCACAGTCTCAGGCTCTTCACTGCTCTTAGATGTAGAAATCGTAAGAGCAGGAAAGCATGTCCTTGGTGTGGTAAATGAGAAATACACAGTAATGCTTGTAAAAGTGAAATTAATTTCCATGCACATCATATGATGAGAAGGCTTATGACAAGTGTGACCAAGGACATTTTGGTGCTAACAAGGAGAGGACACAGGAATGCACTGGGGTTACAGAGATACTGTGGGTGTTGTATCTACATAATACTATGCCAGAGGGCAACATGTGAAGTCTCTATATTCAGTAACCTGCTGCCCAACATAATAATTGTGAAATATATGTTCAGCTAATAATTAAGATAGAGATAAGATAAGATTAATATTTATTAATATTTAATATGCATAATGGAAAATTACATTCTTGAAGACTTGAAGTTAAAAGGAAGGTGACCAGGAAGGACTGGCCTTGGACAGATTCTGTTCAGCCAGGAGACTGGAGATATGTATTTTTCCTTATTTGGTCAAGTCTGCATTGGGTATCTCACAGTGGAAGCCTATTTGCATGCAGAGCCAGATGCTAAGATTGCAAGGCCAACAAAAGAGGGATAATATGGAAGATAATTAAGAATAAATAGCAGGGAATATCCTATTTGTGGAATAGTACAAAGAACTGATAGATAGATAGATAGAAAGAAAGAAAGAAAGAAAGAAAGAAAATAATATGCAGATAGAGCTAGGCTTTCAACGAGACATGGGATCTTTCAGCTGCAGAGGTAAGAAGACAGTTGACTTGTCTCATAAATGGAAGATTACAGTCAAGCCTGGAAGATTTTGAATGAGCTTTTGTATGTTATGACAGTACTTGTTAGGTAAGTTTCAGCTCTTGAAAGTGTGCTATGATTTTATTTTGTATATTAACATTTGATCCTATTATTTTAGTTGCTTTTTCTTGATTCTTTTTTCTTTGTTAAATAACCTACTGTGATGTAGTGGGGTTGTGGTCCACTGTTGTAGCCCGGTGTTCACTCTGTTGTTACATTCACTCTTTGCTGTATTGTGCTGTGTGGGTGTGGGCGTGTGCGCGCCTCAGTCTACCTTGGGCACTGCAGCACTACCTGCATGAGGAGCAAAAGGCTGAGCATGACTCATTGTGGAAGTATGTTCAGTCTCTCACGTTCTAAGGACCAGGTGACAGCAAATAACACCTTGGGCCTGGAAGCAGGACAAAGAATAGGCAGGGCTGACTCTAGGCTTGGCTGTAGGGCCTGGGGGATGGGTCAGTTTTGTCTGGGCTAGGATTTGAGAAGGTGCTGAGATCTGGAAAGGGGGGAGAAGGGCCTGGGACCCCTTTCTTTCCAAGAGGAATAATGTTGCTTGCTTATGGTCCCTGTGTAAACATCGATCCTCTGCTACACTGTGTCCCTGTGAACCAATAAACCTTCTATTCTACTTGTTGGCTGAGAGTCACATCTGGCTGCAGATGGGGGTACAAGGCTCAGGGACTCCTTAACACACCATGACAGTGGTGTCAGCAGTGGGATGGACTGCACCCCGTGGATGGAGCATCCAGGGCCGGCTTTAACTAGTGTGGGGCCTGATTCTGGGGGTGGGCTGCGCATGCGCCGCATGCCCAGGGCGGCACTACGCGTGCACCACGCGACCGGGGCGACACTCCATATGCATCGCGCGCCCGGGGCCCCACGCATGCGTTGCGCACCCGGGGCACTGAGTGTGCGTCGCGGACCCAGAAGTGGGGCCCTCTTAGGCACGGGGCCCCATTCCAGGGAATTGGCTGAATCGGCCTAAAGCCGGCCCTGGGAGCATCCCATAGTAAGTGACTGGGGTGCAGTGGAAAGTAGAGGGGCTTGCAAGAGCCAGGCGTGCTGGAGGCAGTGAGAAGCAGTTCCAGGAAGTGGAGGGGCAGGCAGCCTAACCTGAGTATGGCCTCAGAGAAGGAGTGTTCCCCAGGACTGTGGGAAGTGGCCCCAGAAGGTGGAGGGGTCTACGGTCTAACCCCGTGGGGAGTGATGCTCAAAGAGGCTGACACACTGAAGCATTCTTCCTGGGAATTGTGGGGCACTGCAGCATCGGCCTGTGAGTCTGCACCCTGGGAACATTTGGGAGATGACCTACAACCAACTCCTTAAAATAAGCATTGTGGAACTGTGCAAGGAGAGAAGCCTGCCCATGGGGAAATTGACCAAGGCCCAGGTAGTTGCCCAGCTGGAAGAGAATGATGTTCCAGCAGGCTGGATCCTGTCCTGGCTGGGAGCAGCCAGACACCCCCGGGGCGCATTTCAGAAGGGAGGGCAGGAGACTGCCAGACGGACACTGTGGCACACTCCGCCTGTAGCAGTTTGTCCCGGGTGGGGTCTCCCTCAGCAGATCTGTGATGGCTGGAGATCAAGCTGTGGCTAAAGGAATTGGAGGACCTTAGGGAACAGTGGCAGCATGGCGGAGCTGAGAAAGAGTGAGGCCCTGGCTGAGGTGAGTGGGGAGGGGCTCAGGGAGCCCAAGACTGCAAATGACTTTAAGAGGTATGTACTGTCCTAGTGCAAAGATGTGGGGGACCTGGATGGATTCTTTAATTCCTTTGAGCGACCCTGTGAGCTGCATCAGGTGCCCCCAGCCAACTGGCTCTGGCAGTTCACCTCCTTACTGGATCAGAAGGCCACAGGGGTGCCCAACCAGCTGGAGGGGCTGCAGCAGGGGGACTATGAACAGGTCAAACAAAGCCCTGCTGCACAAGTTTGGGCTGACCCCTGAGATGTACAGGAAAAAGTTCCAGAGTACACAGAAGGGCCCTGAGAAGACCTACATAGACCTGGCCTCCCGCCTGAAGCAATACTTCCTCAAGTGGGTGTTCGGGGCTCGTGACCAGACTGCAGAGGACCTGGTTAAGTTGATGGTCCTGGAACGATTCTATGAAATATGCTTGCCTGACCTGAGGCTGTGGCTGAAGGACAGGAAACTGGAGGACCAACACAACATGGGGAAGCTGGATGATGAGTTCAAAGACAGCTGGTCCGGTTGTGAAAGGGATCCCGGAGAGACTAGCTCAGGGCGGTGCAACTGAGGGAAGCATCTATGGAGGGGTCCCAGAAAGGAGGACCTAGCAACCTTTCCCCCTAAGGGCCAGCCAGTGCCTGGGTGGACCTGTGGGACCTGACTTGCCGTCTCTGTGGGCAAAGGGGCCACAAGCAGGCTCAGTGCCCCAAGTGCCAGGATAGGCTCCACAGCCTAAGACTTTCCAGGGTTAACTAGGTGGGGCTGGAGGAAGGGCAGGGGCTGGCAGACTGCCCTTAGCTCAGGTGGAAGAGGCCGCTCAGGCCAGCTCCTCCAGGAGACCTGATGTTCCCAAGGCAGGTTTCTCCATGTACTGCTTGGGGACAGGGCGGCTCCTGTGGAGCAAGTGCCTCGTGCCCCGGAGGTGGATGGCAGGAAGATTATGGGCTACTGAGACATGGGTGCAGAGATGACCCTGCCCAGCCTGAGCTAGTGGCCCCAGACCACAAGGTGCCCAGTGCCCACCTGATCCTGATGGGAATAGACAGGACACCGTTCAAGGTGACCGTGGCCCAAGTATATCTGAAATGGGGGGCTAAGGAGCCCCCAAGTAAGTGGGAGTGTATCAGCACCTGCCTCCTGAGGTGCTGATGGTCTGGGACCTTGAGGATTGGCCAGAAGAACCACACAGTGCTTCACTACCCATAGCGAAAGCCGGTGAGGGGCCCGCAGCCCTGACCCTAGGGAAGGCATCCTGCAGGGGGCACAGGGCCCTGACCCAGCAGACAAGTGGCCCCAGACAGCCAGGATCAGACAGAGCTGGGACGCTGGGCCCAGGCGGTGGGGGGGACAGGTCTCTGTCCCTTTCCCAGCAGCTGAATTCTAGGCCAAGGTACAGACAGAGTCCTCCTTGCAGAAGTTGAGGGACTGGGCTGGCCTTTGTGCATCTCAGCCCCTTGGGGGAGGTTGTCGGGAGAGGTTCTTGTGGGAGAGGGGATTCCTGTATGGGGAATGGCTCCCCCCAGGGAAAATGAAGTTGTGGAGGGTCCAGAGTCACCTGGTGGTTCCCCAAAAGCATTGCCACAGGCTGCTGCATCTGGCCCATGACATCCCATTCTCGGGACACCAGGGGATCTGGTGCACCCGGCAGAGGCTGCTGCAGAACTTTTACTGGCCATGGGTCTTTGCGGCTGTGCAGTGGTACTGCCGGTCCTACGCCTCCTGCCAGCAGGCAGGGAATGCCCGAGATAGGAAGACAGCTGCCTTGAGGCTCCTGCCCATCATAGAAGAACCTTTCCAGAAGGTGGCGATGGATCTAGTGGGGCCCCTTGGCAAGGCGACCTGGACAGGGAAGAAATACATCCTGGTAGTGGTGGATTACACTACCCGCTACCCCCAGGCCATGGCTCTGCCCTCTATCGAGCAGAAACTGTGGCAGATGCACTGCTGGCTATTTTCAGTAGGGTGGGGTTCCCCAAGGAGATCCTCATAGACCAGGGATTCAACTTCATGTCTGCCCTGTCCAGTGCTTCAGGGAGAACTACGGGGTCCAGCTCATCTGGGCCTCAGCATATTGCTCCCAGTCCAACAGGCTGGTGGGGAAGTTCAATGGGACACTAAAGCAGATGCTAAAGACCTTTATGCACCAGCACCAGTACCTGCAGGACTGGGACTTGCCCCACCTGCTGTTTGCACACAGAGAGATGCCCCAAGGGTCCACCAGGTTCTCCCCATCTGAGCCGTTGGGCAGGAGAAGAGGGAGGGGACCCCTGTGCTTGTTGAATAGCCGCAGTACATCTTCCACCCCCGGCTCTCTCAGGCCTCCCCTGATGGAGAGCCTGGAGTGGAGGATGTACTGGCTTTCCGGGAAAAGCTTGCTGAGCTTATAAGCCTGGCCAGAGAGAAAATTTCCATAATACTCTTCATTGTCCCATGCTAATTTCAACTGTTAATTAATTTTGTAAAGTTCTTATTATTGGAAAAAGTCTTGCAAAATCTTAAATGTCTAAAAAACCAACTTATGCAGCTATTTTGCTTTTTGCCCATTCATTTTTGTTCCAGTTTTAAACTTGCAGACATAAAGGTTCTGGCACAGCAAAAATGAGGGAGTGGTGCAGAATGACCTTATCCACTATATATTTGAGAGAGCTCGTCTGTCTGTTTGTTCAAGAAATCCTCCTAATTAGTAAAAGCTAGTACTACCAAATTTGGTATGCAGCTTCCTCTTCTCCTAACTTAAAGCAAGGCAAGAGTTTGGTTGTGCCAGGAAAATGGGACGTGCCTGGAGTGGGATTGCATCTCATAAAATCATACAGAAAAGAGACAGAATGACCAGTCAGGTGGAAAGTGCTGGTTGGGGATGTCCCTCTCCCCCTCTCAGGGACTCCACCAGCCCTGAGTCTCCCATCCCCAGGCATGCTTTAGAGAGGGCAGGGGGGACTGAAGCTCCCTCCCCCAGATTTGTTCAGAGACATTGCTGGCTGTTCCTTTTCATCAGAGAGAAAGGGGAAAGTGCACAGTTTTCTGCCTTCCTCACTCTTTTTGGGGAGCACAGAGGATAGCTGAACTATGCACTTTGCTCTTGTTGCCTGATAGGAACAGGAAGGGGAAGAGCAAGAAGCCTTGGTATGACTCTTGAGGAGGTCAGGGCTTTGCCCTGCCCCACCCACACACAGTCTCCTGCCAAGAGTCCCTCCTCACTCCCCAACCCTGACTCCTTAACCAGCCCTACACCACCAGCCCCCTACTCCTCCTTAAGGACCTGAGAAACGCCAGGAAAATGTGCTAATTTAACTGGAGGAAATAAAAAAATATGCAAAAAAACTTAAATTTGAGAAACATCTGGCACGCTAGTTTTTTGTACTTGTGACCTCAAGTTAAGGAATGTTTATGATTAATGCAGGCACTATCCCTCCTATGTTTTAATTATGTTTCTCTAAGTACAAACCAGTGATCAGCATGTTGCAGGTGTTGAAGAAAATTCAATGACCACGAACATAAATTGAGCAAAGAGGGATGCAGCATTTGACAAGGACAAGATCCCCAGCCTCATCAATCCCATGTTTTGCAGTTGACACCGCAGCGCGTAACAAGGACAAGATCCCCAGCCTCATCAATCCCATGTTTTGCAGTTGACAACCATCAGATAGCCCTCAGGAATAGACACCCAGTTCTCCTATAGGATTCTCGTCTTCTTCTGCACAGCAATAAGGCTGTTCAGAATCTGTCCCTAAATATTTGTCACAAAAATAGGGATAATTGTGAAAGCTGGATACTGAAAGGGGCTGGAATTTGAGTTTCTAGCCATTCTGCTGGGTCAAGTCTTCCTGACTCCCCCATCACATTCACTGTTCCCTGATCCTGCATCACTGACATCAATGGGTATGTTGCCATTAATTCCATATGTACAG
Source organism: Pelochelys cantorii (assembly GCA_032595735.1). NCBI lineage: Eukaryota > Metazoa > Chordata > Testudines > Trionychidae > Pelochelys > Pelochelys cantorii. Next base: position 36,888,088 of record CM064331.1, read on the forward strand.
GATCAAGCTTTATACCAAGAGGGAACTTTGCTCCTGTTCTTTTCAAGTTAGAATCCCTGATTTCCCAAAACATATGGAAAGTTTGCATGGCCAGTTTACATTCATTGTGGAAATTAGCCAGTTCCTAGTATAGTTTAAACAGTTATGTACACATTTTCAGGAAATGTGACAATTTGAAATTAAACATATTAAAAACAAAGTCACCCATGAATGCTCAAAACATCATTTTGAAATACTCATAAAAGTCAACCTAAAGCAATTTCTTCTGCCACAAGGCCATGCATGCTGAAGCTCATTCAAAACTATTTCATGGTCGAATGCTATTTTTAAACCTCTGCCTTTCTTGACATTAGATACATCTGTATTAATAAGGGCTCTATAATGGAAATCATTTACAACTTTAAATATTGTGATCACTGCCTCTCCTAGGCTGCGTCTAGACTGGCAACATTTTGCGCAAAAGCGGCTGCTTTTGCGCAAAATCTTGCCGCCTGTCTACACTGGCCGCGAGTATTTGCGCAAGAACACTGGCGTTGTACTGTACAAAATCAATACTTCTTGCGCAAATACTTTGATGCTCCCGCTCAGGGATAAGCCCTCTTGCGTATTCTTAAGTATTCTTGCGCAAGAGGGCCAGCGTAGACAGCAACATTAATTTCTTGTGCAAGAAAGCCCGATGGCTAAAATGGCCATCGGAGCTTTCTTGCGCAAGACAGCACCTACACCGGCACGGATGCTTTTGCGCAAAAGCACATCTTTTGCGCAAAGGCACATGCCAGTGTAGATGCTCTCTTGCTCAAATACTTTTAATGGAAAAACTTTTCTGTTAAAAGTATTTGAGCAAAATCATGCCAGTTTAGACGCAGCCCCAGTGTATTAGTTTGGGGGATGAAGCAACAGTCCTGTGTGTTTCAAAAAAAATCATGATATTTGATATTTATTCTATGGTATATTTTACTTGACGACTCTATTTGGAAAGGAGTGCAGAATGGTATTGTAGTGCAACATATTCTTTGCCTAAATGTTCATCTTTCATCCATCACTCCCTCTCCACTTAACATTTATTCATCCTCAGTGTACTACTAAACCCTTAAAATGCATCTATTCTAAGTGTTGGTATTGGAGACTTCCCTTAACATCTTTCTCTCACACTACTGTGTTTATCTTATGTTCCTTTTAGAATTCCCAGACAAGTCCAAGTTTTATCTGCTATGAGTTTCTGTTTCTCCATTAACCAGCTACATTTAATTATTTATTATATCATTAACATCTCTGTTGCTATGCAATACAAATATGTAAGGATAATATTTGTTGTTTGTGAGATATTTTCACATCTTTGGATTTTTCTGGCCCCTTTGGTCAGTATCAATTATTTTTAATTTGGTACCTCTGTTGATGATCTCTTTAATGTTTTTTTTCAACGAAAAACAGAGCCACAAGAAGGAAAAACAAATTCCTGTATTTCCACACCTCTGAAAAAATTAAAGATGCCAGAATTTAACTAGTTTAACGTGGTATCATGAACTGTTAGCCAAATAAGCTAGATATAGTTCATAATGACTTTAGTGATTAGCACAAGATTTCTAGCAGTTTTAAATTTATTGACATATTATAACTTGTAGTAGGAAAAAGCCATATTTTCTCCAGCAACTTCAGAATGCCCGAGGCCATTCTATCTGCAGTGCTTAGCTTTTGGGATTTAGGGCATGCTTATTAGGCATTTCAGGTGAGACTGCAGTGCAGTTCCCCTTTCACAAATTTCTGTATATTATCTGGGCACTGAGCGGATAGCATTCTTATCTGATGGATGAATGGCAGTTTTGTTAAATAGTTTGCCAGACTCCAAAAAGGCCATATTTCACTATTAATTAAGTAATTAATTATTGTGCTGCAAAAAATAATTATGTATTGAATTAGAGATAGAACATATTCCTGAAAACACAGATCTCTCTTGTACAGGGTACTCTCTGACCCCTCGGTAGCATGGACATCTTATGCCACACCACTTGTTATCTAGCTGCAATGCTACAGCCATTTCTGCATTAGTCTCACTGCTTTCCTTGAAATTTCATGTTGAACCACCTTCTAAGGCAAAATCACACTGAAGTAAGCACAAGTTTCAGCTCAGTGAGTTGCTTTGTGCAAATTCAGTTGCATGATGTGATACTTTCAGAAAGTAGATTTAAACATCAAAAAAGCAAATTCACTAGTGCAACTGAAATCTCATTTTAAGAACTGATGTTTCACCAAGACAGTAACAAAGTTGTGCTTGCTTTTTTTTCTTTTCTATAAAAAAAGGGAGATCAATATTTAATTAGAGTTTAGCATGTGTACATTGAACATCTGTGAAGTCTTTCATAGATGCAAAATATCAAATGACACCAGCAGTGTTTTCTATCACTTCTGGTATGTCATTTAAATTAATTTGAATTGTAAATGCAAATATCTCTTTATAAACTAATCTTCCAAACAAAAATAAACAAAAGAGGAACAAGAAATAGAATTATTTAAATCAATGAAATGCTTTAATATTTCCAATAAATTAGGAATCATGAGGGTTTGGAGAGGAATATGAAAACAATGTGAAGGCTGTAAATGTTTCTAAAAGTATCTAAGAAAAGTTAAGCACTGCTAGGGCTTTTGCAGACCACGTGTAGCATTTGGTATAAGTTTCTATAGTATTTAATATTGCTATTATATTTAAATAGCATTCATAACTGAACTCCTTCTAATACATTTATGGATATATCCATTTCCTAGCTTTTCAAACCAAAAACATCAACACAACTCTCTCTCATATAAATAACTTGGTATCTATAGAAATCACAGAACATATTTGTATATGAACTTTCTTTATGAAAATGATTTTTTCATTTGTTTCACAGAGGTATTAGCTTCCATAAACCTGTTATGGAGGAACACAACTGTAACCTTAGGTTTTTGGGAAACTGAAACTGGTGAATTGCTTGATCTCAGGGATTCTGGGATGCAGTGTGTTGTGCTGCTAGGGTGTCCAGTGCTACTGATTGCCTGGTCAATAGGTGCCTGAAGGACTGGCTAGAAGAACCTGAACAATGTGTTATGATCATTGCTTTCTCTTTAAGACTGAAGGACCAATTGATCAAGGTGACTAGCACCCACACTGGATATAGAAATAATTATTATAGAATCATAGAAGATGAGGGTGGGAACAGACCTCAGGTGGTCATTGAGTCCAACTGCTTGCTAAAAGTAGGACCAACCCCAACTAAATCATCCCAGCCAGGGCTTTTTCAAGCCCAGCCTTAAAAATTTCTAAGGCTGGACATTCCACCGCCTCCCTAGCTAACCCATTCCAGTGCTTCACCACCCTATTAGTGAAATAGTTTTTCCTAATATCCAACCTAGACACTCTCCCACCCTGCAACTTAGACCATTGTTCCTCACTCTGTCATCTGTCACCATTGAGAAATATCTAGCTCCATCCTCCTTGGGACCAACCCCATAATCATATTGTTGTCCTTTGCTTGTTCACATCTTTTCTGTACTGGCGGGGGCGGGGGGCAATACTTCAGATGTGGCCTCACCTTTGACTAATAAGGGGGAATAATACTTCCTTTTATCTGCTGGTAAAGCTCCTACTAATGCAGCTCAGTTTGTCATTATCCCCTTTTGGCAACAAGGGCACACTGTTGACTCATATCTAGCTTCCCATCCACTGTAATCCCAACATCCTTTTCTGAAGAACCTCTGCTTATCCTGTAAGTTCCCAGCCTGTAGCAGTGCATGAGATCTTTCATTCTAAGTACAGGACTCTCCCCTTGTTCTTGCTGAACCTCAACAAATTTCTTTTGGCCTAATCCTTCAATTTATCTAGGTCACTCTGGACCTCAACCCTACCCTCCAATGTACCTACCTCTTCCCTCAGTTTAATGTAATCCGTGAAGTAGCTGAGGATGCAACTCATCCCATCATCCAGACCATTAATGAAGATGTTGAACAAAACTTGCTCCAGGATTGACTCCTGGATCACTCTGCTTGAAATTGGCTGCCAACTGGGCATTGAGCCATTGATCACTACCCATTGAGCTCAATGATCTAGCCAGCTTTCTATAGCCTTCATAGTCCAATAATCCAAGCCATTCCTCATTAAATTTCTAGCAAGAAAACTGTAGGAAATCATATTAAAAGCTTTGCTGAAATCAAGGCATCCACCACTTTCCCTGTATCCACAGAGCCAGATATTTCAGCATAGAAGACAATCTGGTTGGGAATGCATGACTTAACCTTGGTGTATCCATGTGGACTGTTCCTGGACATTTTCTTCTCCTCCAGGTGTAAGGAATTCCCACTCAATTATTTTTTCTGGGGGCTGGAGTGAGGCTGACAGGTCTGTAGCATACAGAATATTAGGAATAATTTTAAAAGGGATAGAGAATAAGACTGAAAATATCTTATTGCCTCTATATAAATTCATGGTACAGCCACATCTTGAATACTGGGTACAGATGTGGTGACCTCATCTCATAAAAGATATCTTTTGGAAAAAGTTCAGAAAAGGACAACAAAAATTTGTAGAGGTTTGCAACAGCTGCCATAGGAAAAGAGGTTAAAAAAGTCTGGGATTTTTCTGCTTAGAAAAGAGGAAACTAAGGGGGGATGTGATATATGTCTATAACATCATGACTTGTGTGGAGGAAGAGAATAAGGAAAAGTTATTTACTTGTTCCCATAACACAAGAACTAGTGGGGCACCAAATGAAATTAATAGGTAGCAGGTTTAAAACAAACAAAAGGAAGTATTTCTTCACACAATGCACAGTCAACCAGTGGAACTCCTTAACAGAGGATGTCGTGAAGACCAGGACTTTAACAGCGTTCAGAAAATACCTAGATAAATTAATGGGGGATAGGTCCATCAATGCTTATTAGCCGGAATGGGTAGGAATGGTGTCCCTAGCCTCTGTTTGCCAGAGAATGGGGTTAGGTGATAAGAGAGGGATCACATCATGATTACCTGTTGTGTTCACTCCCTCTGGGGCATCTGGCATTGGCCACAGTTGGAAGACAGAATACTGGGCTAGATGGACCTTTGCCCTGACCCAATATAGACATTCTTATATTCTTATGCACGTATGTAGTTCCACAGATTCTCCTTCAAAACTTTTAAAAAATGGTCACTATATTTGCCTTTTTCAGTCATTTGGGACCTCCACTGATCACTATGGGTTTTCAAAGATAATGAATGTCCAATAGTTCTAAGTCACACCAACCACCTCCCTCAATACCCTTGGATGCATTGCATATGTCTCCCTGGATGTGTGCATGTCCATCTTTTCTAAACAGTCCTTAACTTGTACTTTCACTACTATTGCCCAATACTGCAGTCTGGTAGCTGATCTTCTCTGCGAATATGGAAGCAAAACAAAATGAAGTACATCAGCTTTTTTCCACATCATCTGTCACTAGATTGCTTCCCCAATCAGCAATGGTCCCATACTTTCCCTGATCTTCTTCTTTGGTAACATATCTTAGAAATCCTTCTTATTACCCTTAAAGGATATGTCTACACAGTAGCATTATTTCAGAATAATTGAAGTTATTCCGAAATAACATAGTGCGTGTCTACACTACAAGCCTTTATTTAGAAATAACGTCAAGCTAGAGGACTTCGTGTTCCAACTCATAGTAAACCTCATTTCATGAGGAGTAAGGGAAGCCAAAGGAAGAGTGTTATTCCTTCGAGTTCCTGCTGTGTAGACAGAGCCTAAAACTGAGTTAAGCTCTTTCGATTTAAGCTACGCAATTGACGTAGCTGAAGTTGAGTAGCTAATTCGACTTTAGCCCTACTGTGTAGACATACCCAAAGACTGTTAAGTTAAAGCACTCCCCAAAAATGAGACCCATGAAACCACCAATATTTTTCTTAATTGTGGTATAAATGTTTTGCTCTAAACTTGAGGAATAGTGATTTCTGTGACTGCCAGCAACATCGTTAAATACCTTAGAGTGTTTGATCTTCCACCACGGTCATGTTCTTCTGGGACAATGAAAATGCTGACCAATAATGGAAAGCTTTTGAGAGCAAGAGAAACAGCTTTTATGGAAGCCAAACCTAAAATTAGGAATTAATTGATACAGGTTACCTGCAATGATTTCTCCTCTCACGCACATAAGCAAAGAAAATTATATATTAAGTAATCAACCTATTTCTTTACAGACTGCAAAGAAAGCAAGAAAAATGTTATTTTTATTTTCAAATAGTCAGGAATCACACAGATACTGCAATAAAAAGGACAGATTAGGATTTAGTTAGGTAAAAGTTGCAATTAAATCACAGGTAGCAAGCTCAGATACTGATGTAATAAAATCTCCAATGGTTCTAAAATCTGGACCACATCCTAAGATGGTTAAATCAAAGTGGGAGAAACAAAATCAATTAAATTGCACTGATTCATACTAAATGAGGATCTGGCCCAATATATTCCAGATAGCTGTTCAAGGGTATAAACAGAGTCCAGTATTCTTGCTGGCCCACTAGACCGCAAACCCTATTTCCATCAATGTGTTTCACTTTCTTCATTTGTGCATAACTAACCACTGTGCCCACCAGCCCTCTCAGTGGTAGCTCTCATATGCCTTTATCCATACTCAGGCATTTTCAGTCCCTGTCAGAGAAAAGAACACTATTCAACCTTAAATGGTAATTATTAAGTGATATTAACAGAAGACATTTTGCTTCTGGATATTGTGGAAGTTTGTATTTAGCTCCCTTTTCATGCTGGATCCATGATATTTTAAAGCCTGTGAATATTATAGGAATAAATAGGTCCTGTCCCATTATTCTTGAACAGAGAAGTAGTGATTCCATGGAATGATTTTAAGAGCAAAAACTAGAAGTAAGATCCCTGGGTAATACCTGTTCTATCAAATTGAAAGGAAACACAGTTCACAACTATATCTTTAAACCTGTGTGCATTTGTAGCCCAAATCCCATAAACTCAGTGGATGACATAAACTCAGTGATGCCTTTTATATATTTGCACAGTTTCAGCTTTAAAGTGAAAATGACATCTCTGTTTTCCCTTGGCTTCATTCTGCTTATTTAGTGTACATCTACACAGGGGGCCTATTTTGGGATAATGGACATTATCCCAGAATTAGCATTCTGCACATCTTAACCACACACCCGTTATTTCAAAATACATTTAAAATAGTGGGCATCTTATTCTGGCTTCCTGTAAACACTTGTTGCATAAGGAGAAAGAAACACACCGGAATAGCAATTTATTTCAAAATTTACATTTCAAAATAAGCTATTTTGAAATAAGCTACACAATTTGCGTAGCTCAAATTGCGTAGCTTATTTCAAGGTATGTGCTACTGTGTATATGTACCCTTAGTTAGCACTCTCAGGCTATGACTAACCTACAATGATCTAACAGAAAAAGGTACGCAAAATGAAGAGGCTTTTCCCATCTACACTGGGCCGAAAGAGGAGGATTTTCTGAAATTTGGAAGAGCCCTTCTTCCTCATGGAAGGAGGAAGACAGGGCTTCCTAAAGAGCGTATCTGCTCTTTCACAAAAAAAAGTGGAAGAGCAGATGCATTCCCTGCACGTGGCAGAGTTTTTCCAGAATACCTCCGGTATCCTGGAAAAACCCCGTAGTCTAAATGTAGCCCCAGTGTCCTGTGGCTGTACAGAATTAAAGCACATTGTTGTATGCTGGGTGAATCCCATCTATGAGCTGGGCAGAACCATGATTTTTCATTCAGGATAAATGTAAAATAGTCATTGTGAAAAGGTATTTGAAATAGAATCAGTTGCACAACAACAAAAAGCCCAGGGAAAATGTTCAAAAAGAAGCTCAGCTATGTGGCCCAAAGAGTTTTCCTGGGCACTGATAGTAAATATAGGGACTGATGAAACTGTGTGTGTGTGTGTGTGTATGTGTGTGCGAGAGAGAGAGAGAGAGAGAGAGGGTACTTCCAGACTACGCTGAAGTTTCGAAAGCAGAGCTTTCAAAAGTGAAAGTAGTTGGGAAGCGTTTTTTTTGGCAACCCCCCCTTTTTTTTGAAATGCCTCGTAAACCTTATTTTTTGAGAAAGAGCGACTTTTCGAAAAAGGGGGGGGTGCCGAAAAAACACGTCCCGACTGCTTTCATTTTCGAAAGCTCTGCTTTCGAAAATGAGATCAGAAGAAGATATGCAAATTCCCATGGAATTTGCATATCCTCTTTCAAAACTTCAGCGTAGTCTAGACATAGCCAGAGAGAGAGAAAGTAAAGAGACAGAGACAGACAGAAGCATCCAGAAAGCCAAGCTCACAATATAGATACACTGGTAAATATGGTCCTGAGAGAAAGCTAAGTTTCTGGCTGAAATGGCACATTTGGAACGTGAGCAAAGGCACCATCTCCTGATTTTTTATTCCTACTGTGTTCAGGGAAACAGGACTTTATTTATATGTATAATCTTTGTAAAAAAGCAAGATTTCATCAGAGAAAATACCTGGCTCTATCATCTATTTGTAGTTGAAATGACCCACCAGGCTAAATTTAGCTATTAGGTTAAATTAATTTTTTTTTTTAAAGAAAGTAACCATGTATTCTCACCTCACGGAACTGGAACTCTATTTTACAATTTACTTACTATATCCTGATAAGTCAGATATCTGTATTTAGGTCCTAAAATAAAACAATACATAAATGTATTCCTTTAAAACAGTCTTCTTCCCTGGATGGATTCCAGGAACCCAGGGTCAAGTGGCAGTATTCTACAAACATCTTAAGCCAATCATTTAAAATCTCAGTGTCCCAGATCTCCATCTGCCAAGGGGTGATAATATTACCTCACAAAGGTGTTGGGAAGATAAATACATTCATGACTGTGAAATGTTCAGATACTACATTGATAAGAGCCACATAACTATTTCAGATAGACTGAAGGATTAATTTCTAATTCCTTATAACATTAAAATGTGTCAAACTCCCTTTGACTAAATTAGAAGAAAAATAATCAGCCTATTTAGAGGGTGGAAGAAAAACTTTTTAAATAGTTCATGAATTCTTCCTGGAATCACCAGGACATAGTATTCTGCAGAATGAAGGGATATATAGCAATCTGAATCAAATTCGCATCTTTAGTCTTATATCACCAAAGGTCTACCCACAGATGGGCTAAGATTAGATGTTTGTTCTTTATATCAACATTTTCAAAGAATACAAATGCAGCCTCTTCAAAGGCAAAGAGTGAATCTTTCCCTGTCATGAGTCTCTGGAATTAAATGTAGAATCATTCCACTGGGTAAGTTTTCAGAAAATAACATTTGGAAAAGGTGACAGACATCTTTTTTTGTGATTTCACATGTTTAAGTGTCTGAAATACTTATGACCAAATGGAAATTATTTTAAATTACAGAATTTTGCACTTCATTATGTAGAAAAGTTTGATTTTTGTAGACAATTTCACTTGTTTGAAGCAAAACTAAGCCTATTTTGTAGCGAAATATGCTACTCTGCAAGAAAAATAGACATTTCACAGGAAAAAAAAGATAGTGGGCCTATTTTTCTAAATAAATATAGATTTTGATTTAAAAACTCATGAAAATTCCCATTTAAATGTAAATACAAGTAAGTGGGATTGTGAGGAAGGCTGGGAAGGAAAATAATTTGGGGCAAGCAAAATTAAAATTAAAGGAAATGAAGAATTCTGACATTTGTACAGCTCTAATTTTAATCCATAATCAGAGGACAGATATGTTTAACTGGAACATCTTCTGAAAAATGTCTTACTGTGAATGAATAAATAAATAATAAAGAAATGTCTGCAGTCTGACAAGAGTTGGCAATAACGGATGCCATTGTTTCCTATAACTGCAGTATCAATTGCTCAGAACCTCTAAAAGCCAAGGCACCTTGCTTTCACACAACGAAGGAGATACAGATAAAGTACTCAAAAATGTATTACTTATACATCACAGTGCATTGATCTAGCTTACCACCGCTATGCCCATTTCTCAAAAGTATCCAGAAAGATGTATTCCCCATATATCAAAGACTTGAGAAAAAAATACCCCAGCAGTGGCATTATACAATATGTTGAAAGTGTTTTCTGACATCTTGAAACCCCCTAACTGATGCCTAAAAAAAAGCACCTCACTACTTTTTATCAAGTACTAGCCAATAAAACATTTTCTCTTATTTTCTTGTTTCCAATGTGCTTGCCTTTACCCTAGCAAGCATATTTTGAACACTGTTGTGGGTTAACTATTGGAGTGACCTTATTTGCTTCCAGAAAAAGAGTAGGCATACTTCTTTCATGTTCTGGATGTGAAAGACAGAAAAAGACTAGACAATTTGCAGATCCAAAGACATTCATCTAATTTGTTTCCTTATGATCCAAAATACATTCTCCAATTAACATACTTTTTATACCTCTGTTTCATACTGCACCATGAAAAAATAAAGGGAACAGTCTTTCAGACAGACTGCTTGTTTTATTTCATTTTGGTTGTTCCCAAACAATAATGGAAGTCTTCAAAACAGAGACGAACAGTTCTAAAACTGTGGGTTGGGACCCCCAAAGTGGATTGCGATCACATTTTATGGGGTCACCAGAGCTGGATTGTTGGGGTCCAGGCCAGAAGCCTGAGCCACACTTCATGGGGCCAAAATTACAAGGTGACCAGATGCTCTGTTCTTAAAGGGACAGTCCCATATTTATGTTCTTTGGCTGTTTTCCTGATTTTTTCTTAAAAACAGGCAAATTCTCCCATATTTTATGTGCCCCCTTCATCAGTACATCAGGGTTCTGCTCTAGGTCTGATCCCTGCTCACCTGCTGCCCACCCATCAGTGGTGAGTGGGGGATCCAGTAGCCGACATTGGGGGTGGGTGTGCAAAGCTGGTAGTGGGATAAAGCTGCAGCATGTAGGGCCAGCTGCTCTCTCTGCTGGTCCATCAGTGTAGCCCCTACTGCATGCCAGCTGTCAGCCAGCAGGGCTCCATCCCCTGTTCCATTTCCAGCCAGCTCTGACTGAACACTGTGAGTAGCAGTGGCTGGTGAGTGTGAGCAGGTACCAGATGGTGGCTGGTTACTTGTGGCCTCTACTACCCACCATTGGTTCTTTATGTGCTCCCCCTCTTGCTGTCCTCTCCCTGCTATTCCCTTTCATACCCCCCTCCCCATTGCTCCTCCATATCCCTCAGCCCTGAGTGGCAAGGCTCAAGTTACAGACCCCTGGCTTGCAGGTAAAGAACTTGGGCTTTGGCTTTGGCATGTGGTAGGGCTCAGGCTCTGGTCCCCCTTCCTGGGATCATATAGTAGTTTTAGTTGTCAGAAAGGGATCATAGGGCAATGAAGTTTGAAAACCCCTGAATTAGACAGACTGTAGGAACCAAAAGTTGAATTGCGTTAAAATATACTTGCAGGTATCATGAATAATGTATTAGACTTAAAATGGATATACTGATAGCATGAAACATGAGCGTGGGAGAGGAAACTGTTGCTGTGTAGGAGAAAAAATAGCAAAGACTTGGTATTTCATTAGATATTTGTTTAATCTATTGCTATTTATATTGCTTAAGATAATTCATCACAGACTATATATTGTGACCTACTGAGCAAAATTACACACACACACACACACACACACACGCACCTCCCTCCCCCCACAAACAAATGTGTATCTAAGTACTTTGTATACCTTTGATGGACTTTTGTTTGTGCCTTCTATTAATTCAGTGGTCTTCAGCACTTCATTTACAATCCAAACTTGTTTAGTCAATCATTTAGGAATTGTCTGGGATTCAAATTTTCAGCCTCAAGACTAGTTTGGAATAATATTGCAGGAACTACAGCATATTGTTAACCCTTCTTGTAATGTCTGAAACTTTGGCTTTCATTTGATCAGGACAAGTCTTCCAGAGCAATGTACACAGTTATGTAAGGTGATAAGAAGGTGATCACATATGCTTAATTATGCTCATTCAAGTGTTCATTCATGGGGGGAAAATAAAGAAGATGCCACTACTCTGTGAATATGGAGTCTTTATATGTCATGTTGCTGCCATGTCAGGATTTTGTTTACCTTCAACATAAGAAAAAGATGTCAAAGTATTTCTTGACACTGTTAGTCTTAATTGAAAGCTTTTATGGATGTATCAGTTAAGGAGAGAGACTATTAAGGTTTGTACAGAGGTGACACAACTATGAACAATGTGATGAAATTAAGAAAGGGAAAAAATATAGGCTGGTTAGTAGAATTTCCTGACAATGAGATGCATTAAGCTGAAATTACTGGAAGCTCTGTCACTTGGGACGATTAAAACTATATTTGAAAAAGCATCAGGTTAATTTATTATTGCTATAGTCCCATAGGTATGTATAGCTCTTTACAGGCCTAGAAAGCATGGTCATTCCCTTTCACCTCTCCTACTCTATACATAAAAGACACACATTGAAATTAATGGGATTTTGCTGCTGAATTCAGGAGCAGGATCCTTCTTATTTTTAAGGTGAGTGAATCACTAACACAAAAGTTTAGAGCCAAGAGCCAAGTCTTGGTTCAGGTCTTAATTTTGCAAAGTGCTGAAAATCTACTAGTAAGTTCAAACCTTCAGCTCCCATTGGAACAGAAGGAATTTTGAAACAAAAAACAGGACTATGTAGCACTTTAAAGACTAATAAGATGGTTTATTAGGTGATGAGCTTTCGTGGGCCAGACCCACTTCCTCAGATCAAATTTGTGGATCAGAAGGAATTTTGTGAGACTAGATGTTCTGTGTGAAGCTACCAATTCTTAAGTCTCTTTAACTCTTGCATGAGCTCGTACAATCCAAAGGTTAAAAAAATATGCCGTGTGTAACCCTTCTGCCGGGTAGGCCTGGCAGCAATCAGGGCCGGGTTCAATATCTAGGGGTCCATTTCACACAGAACCGGCTCGAGCCCCTGCCCAGTAACCTGAGAAATTCACACACCCCTGGGTGCCTCTGAGAGGCAATGCTTCCCCACTGGCAAGCACAGAGTCTGAGTGTAGGAAAGAAACATTTAATGAAACAGAGAGAAATCATACGGCATTAACTTGGGAAAATACCACAAACAGAGTTCATAGCCCAAACATGAGCTAATCCCGCACCCCCCAACCAAGAATCACCCGAAGTCCCAAAGTACGACACCCCAAAAGTCTCTGTCCCTGGTCAGTGTCGTCCAGAGTCCAAAAGTTAACCTGCAGGGTTTTACCTCCCAACCTGGGTAGAAATGGGGGTGGTGGGATAGATAGGGGCACCTTACATGGTCCAAGGCTGACAGCCCCACCTCTCCGTAGGGTTCTGATGCAGTCTTTAATGCGAGCCACTCTACCATGCTCCACCAGCTGTCTCGTCCCACTCCACCGGACATGCCGCTGGTCGCCTGCTGCTGCTCCTACCAGCCGTGCTGTGGCGCTGGTCGCATGCCGCTGCTCCTACCAGCCGCGCCGTGCTGCTGGTTGCCTGCCGCTGCTCCTACCAGCCGCGCCATGCCTCTGGTCGCCTGCCGCCGCTCCTACCAGCCGCGCCGTGCCGCTGGTCGCCTGCCGCCGCTCCTACCAGCCGCGCCGTGCTGCTGGTCGCCTGCCGCCACTCCTCGCCTGCTGCTGCTCCTACCAGCCACGCCAAGCCACTGGTCGCCGCTCCTCGCTTGCCGCTGCTCCTACTGGCTGCGCTACTCCGCTGGTCGCCTGCTGCCGCTCCCACCAGCCACTCTGCTGGCTGCCGCTGCCGCTTTGCTGGCTGCAACGGGTCTGGCTCCCAGCCAAACCAGTGATTTCAGCTCTTAGTGATTTAAACTCTTTAGCCACCACCTAGACTGGCAAAGGATTCCAGCTTCCACTGGACTAGCAAAAAGACTACTCATAGAGTCTGCTTTAGGTCTGTCCTTAAAACAAAGGGGAAAAGGGGCAGGTTGGGCCAGTCTCACAGCTCACACCTGGCAGGTGTGAACCAGGCTGGCTCAAGCCCTCTAACCCTTCCCCCTAGCTCAGTTCACTCAATTCTGGAAGGGGGGGGGGGGCTTGTTCCTCGGAGACCTCTTACAATGATGGTGTCTCTCCTGCAAGCACTGATTGTCATGTTTTACAGTTCCCACATTTAGGGGTAGCATAATTTGTGACCCCCACAACAGCCCCAAATTATTTACAATACACCACATTCCATTCCAACACTGATCCTCCATCAGCCCTGGCTGAATTGGATTTACATAGCCACACCTCATATTCCCGCCCCCTCCTGGCATGAGCTGTATTTACATATCAACAGTTAACAGTTAATTATCTTGCAGAGCTAAACAATTGTAGTGGGCACACCCACGCCCAGGGCAGCTCTCTCCTTTTAGCTGGCTGATAGCAAGCAGCAGTTCAGCCCCGGCTTACATGTGATAATATCTATGTCAAAAAAACTTTAAAACCACTTTTGTCAACTGGAGTTTTACCATTGACTTTGATAGAACCAAATTTTGGCTGACCATCTAATGAGTAAATGGTAGGAGGAAAAGTTAGAAGATGAAAAATACATATGGGAAATACTGCTTGCTTCATCTTTTACATACATGTTATACTTCCTGGAGAGGCAGGAGATATATGGGATCAAAATGATTCTGACACCTTCTTCTTCCTATGCCTCCTAAGAAGTGGTGTCAACTTTGTGAATCAAATTATCTAGGATGTATTTCAGAAAATTTTGTATTCCAAATGTATCTATAGAAACACTGCTACATTCAAAGTACAGATTTTGTGACATATTAACAAGAGAAATCAAATATATTGATGAACGAGAACTTATGTTATCAATTCAATATTCTATGTATAAATTCAAATTAATCTCTGCTGTAATTCTACTGACTTCAGTAGAGTTATATAGGGATGATTACAGTCTCTATTAGTCAGAAAGTATTTGAATTTTAGCTTGTCTCCAACATTTTTTTTTTACTAGAACTTGAATGCAGACTGTTGCCAACTTTGGCAAAACAGCTGGTTTTTTACTTGAGCAACAGTCATTCATTGTCAATAGAAGAAGAAAACTGAATGCTGCCAGTGGCTTTGAAATGGGACAAGAGTCAACTTAGAATAGAACATGTGGGTATGACATATATCTAACCTTTGATCTGGAAACCTTGTGAAAGGGACACAAAACCTGTACAGAGTTGCATTTCAGCATATTAGAAGAATAAAAGCAATAGTAAGACTGAGAGCTACTAAAGAGTATTCCACCTTAAAGCAGGTTACTGTGAAAAATAGAAGTATTTGAATCTCAGAAGGGCTGGTAGTTCAAGATAATATTCCAGTTGCCGTATCTCCACGATACTGATTTTAGTTAGCTCGCTGAACTTAGTTTAATTTTGTATCTGATCTATCTCCCATAGAAATTATTAAGAGTCTTTCTATTTAGTGTAGTAAGAGTTAGGTCAGTCTCTAAGGGCTTTGTACATCATTAAACACATGCCGGTGCTTAATAATTTAAAATGACAGTATTTATGGGACATAAACAGTGCAATTTAAGCTCTTTGCATCATTCCATCATTGCCTCTAGAGGAATGCTGGTCCAGTATTAAAATGAGACAAGTTCTTTCCATTCTTTCTGAAATTCCCCTGCCCATATTTTTATACATACCACATGCACTTCGATGTATCTTGGTAATATTGTCCATCCTTAATGCACAGTTTGGTCAAAACAGATCAAACCAGGCAGGGAAGATATAACAAAGGCCTAGATAAGGCACATTGTATCAAACAACGATGAGGTTTATAGCCAGGGTTGTTTGCCAAGCATGAGAATCTGGAAATCAAAAGACACTGATCTGTTTAATGTGTCCTTTCAGAAAGAAGAGAGGGGAAGTGGTCAGCTCGGTTGGAAGCTGACACAAGAAAGAGCATGCTGCAACAGCTTAAACAATCTTTTTAAAACAATCTCTGTGTGTATGTTAGCTCTGTAAAATCTGCTGTTTTCCCTGAAGACTACAGGATTTTGGCTCCTTCTATAGGGAAACAGTCTCTCTCTCTTTCTCTCTCTCTGCCTTGATGTCACGTTTCAATTTTGTCATCATCATTATTCAGTTTTTCAACTGTAGATTTTGCAACAAGCTGCTTGTATGTATATTCAATATCACAAATCTGAATGTGATCAAACTTTGTTTTAAATGGACCCAAGTAAAAATGTAATCCTTCTGTTTTGATTGGCTGAGTGAAGCATTTATGAATTTTTGTTATAGCTGTGAAAATGCATTTCAGTCCATTGTTATGAATGTAGTCAGGTTATGGTTTTCATAAACATTTATGCCTGTAAATTCATTTGGTGGAATATTTGAGAAAAGTGATTATAAAAGGGATGAAAACAACTGAAGATCATTCAGTATTTTATTTAAGTAAATATTCACAGAAAACTCTGGGAGGTATTTGCTCATGTCTTAATATATTAACATATGTAATCATGACATTTCTAGGTGACTGTTTCCTTTTCTTTCACAAACACCACACAACAACAGAAATAAACTTTGAATATCATTTTTTTCTAAAAATCATAGTATATTACTTTAGCTAAAGTATCATAAAATGCAGTTAGTATTCAGATCTGCACAGCTGACATTTTAAAAATGATCCAGGAGACAGACACATATATAAGTGGCTTGACTCCGTCATGTTTCTCTTATATATCGTTACACTTTCCTTTCAATTCCATCTTTGTCTTGGTGACTTGTCAAAAGTAAAGATAATTTCTACCCAAATTAGATATCATACGGCATCTGACAATTATTTTTGTAATTGTATTTTGAGAAAATGTCAGAAATCTGATGTTTACTATAAGAAATAATATTGTATTTTTAAATTTTCTAGCTTAACACTCTAGACTATTTCTGAAAGAGATAATTGTAGAACCAGAATTTCAATGCACACTACTGTAACACATTTTTATTTCCTAAGATTTTATTACAGATGAAAATACCAAGGAAATGACTGTTACAGCAAGAACAAAAGACAGGACTATGCAGCACTTTAAAGACTAACAAGATGGTTTATTAGGTGATAAGCTTTTGTGGGCCAGACCCACTTCCTCAGATCAATATGTGGAAGAAAATTGGCACGACCATATACACCAAAGTGATACAATCAAAAAAAAAAGTGAACACATAAAACTGACGAATCAGATTTAAGAACAGAGGAGGGGTGAGGGGGGAAGGTTAGTGTCTGTGAGGTAATGACATTAGGGGTGATAATTGGGGAAGCTATCTTTGTAATGGGTGAGATAATTAGCATCTTTGTTAAGACCCATACACAAAATGTCAAATTTAAGCATGAATGACAGTTCTGAGGCATATGGGTCTTAACAAAGATGCTAATTATCTCACCCATTACAAAGAGACCAACACCTGGGTGGGGGGCAGGGCCTTGGGGGGAGGCATTTGCTGTCTAGGAAGCATGGAGAGAACAGGCTAAGCTGGGGGCTAAGGGTGATGGACCCTAACCCTTGGGGTCAGAGCCATCCTGGCCCTGCTCCCGGTAGCCACATCACATATGTGCTGTGCTGTATTCTGGAAAATCAATAAACCCCTCTCTATTCTACTGGCTGGTGGAGTCTGTTCTATCTGCTACGGGGGTGCAGGATTGGGGAAACCCCAACTCACTGTCACTCCCTTTCCTCCCCAGACATATTTTATCATTCCATCTTTAAGGAATTTGATGCAAGAAACTCCAAATTTTTCAAGTCTTCCTTATAAAAAGCAATCAGTGAAGCGTATAATCATGTGGCTATTCAGTGCACTGCAGGAACCTTCACTGTTGCTACTTAAGTCTGAGGGGGTAGCCAGATTTCTCTATATCTGAAAAAACAACGAGGAGTCCTGTGTCATCTTAGCTCTGGTCTACACTAGGGAGCTATTTCAAAATAATCCCCCTAATTTCAAAATAATAAGCAGAGTGTCCATACTAAGAAGCCCTTTATTTTGAAATAACAGGCTGGTTATTTCTAAATCTGTATTCTTGTTTTCCTCAGGGAATAAGCTTATTTCAAAATAATTATTTTGGGAGTTATTATTTTGAATGTAGTTATTTTGAAATAATTTCCTAGTGTAGACATGCTATAATGGACTGGAGGAGTTGACCAGTACCTGGTGACAAAGGGGTTAAGCTCAGGTAGCTTGAAGAGGTGTTGGCTAGGGGTCCGGGAGAACCAATCAAGATAGAGGGTTGAAATTTGAATTGGATATAGGTTCCCTGCCTGCTTTCTTAGTGTGGGAGAGACAAACCAGGAACTGAGAGATACAGAATGATTTGAACCCAGGCAGGACTACCATCTCTGCTCCCACACCACCCGGAATTCCATGCATGGGAGTGGATTGAACAAAGAGAAAATTAGAAGTAACAGGGAAAAGTGAATCCAGTCACATTCAGAGTAATTTTTCTTTATTGTGTGGTTTGGTTTCAACTATTATCTGTGGTTCTGTGCCTCTCCTCCCCAATCACCATCTAAGCTTTATTCCTAGAGATTTTTCTGTTTAATTTGTTTTCCTTAGTTGCTCTGTAACATCTAGCAACCAAGTGTGTGTTATCAAGTTTATCTTTTGTTTTATAATAAAAATAACTTTTTTTAAGATGATGATTTGATTCTTATGTCCTGGAAGGTCTGTCTGTCTGTCCATGCCTCTGACTGAGGGGTCAACTGCCAGAGACTACAGCTTTTTTTTTCTCCTTTCTTTTTTCAAGCTCTTTAGAGGCAAAAGAGCTTGGGGTATCCCTGGAGGTGATTTTGAGTGTTCACCCCTGTTTTTTTAGGGATAAAAAGAACTTGATGGTGGCAGCAATTCCCCAAAATCTGTGTATTATGATTCTGGGAGTTTTTGTAACCAGTGCCTGTAGAAGCAAGGTTTTGAAGCTCTCTTGCAGGCCTTCACCTTCTGCACACGGAGTGCCAGAGTGGGGAACAGTCCTGACACATCCCTTTAAAAACTAACAGATTTATTTGTGTGTAAGCTTAGTGATCCTCGAACTTTGTAGAATCTTTAAGCCATAGACTGACTTCTCCAGGAGCTAATGAGTAGTCATCACTTTTGCAAACAAATAATAATTTAGGTAACCTGATATTAAGTTAGAAGCCTAATTTTTCCACTTCCTTGTCACTGTTTATACTAGTGAAAAACAGATGTAGAATTTTTCCAAATTACAAAGGCAGCGTATTGCTGCCTGGTATAAAACATACATCAACATCAAGATAGTAAAGAGTCACTTTTAATCTTTTTTTTTTCTTTTTATATATTTATCCAAGTTTGTAGAGTTGCCTTTCTGTGTAGATTCTCAGAAGTTATAAAACTTAATAAGGAGCACCACTCTGGAATGTTTTGGATTGTAAATAAAGCTGTTCCCTTGCATTACCATGTAAAACCTTGTATGGTCATCTGAGGACAGGAAGGGACAAATAAATAGAGGAGTTTTTTTAATGGTAAGTAGTGCTTATATTTTCACATCAGCTACAGGATAGTTTGAAACTTTTATGTTCTAATTCTTCGCCCAAAATACTAGTTGAGACACACGGGCATGTGCTGGAGACTGCTACAGGTGCTAAGATACCTCCTTACCAAACATGCCATTTCAGTCCCTATTACAGAGCAGCCCCCAGCTCTCCTGCTCCATGAAGCCAAACAACATGTGGCCAGGTCTCCACTAAAGGATAAGGTCAAATCAAGATACAGAACTCCAACTACGTTAATTATGTAGCTGGAGTCAATGTACCTTGATTTGAGTTTCCCCACAGTCCCCAAAGCAGGATGCCAACGGGAGCAAGTGTTCCTATTGGCTTCCCTTACTCCTCACAGGAACAGGAGTACTGGCCACTGATGGGAGCACCCTCTGAGTTTGATTTAGCAGGTCTTAACTAGACTTGCTAAATTGAACTCCAGAAGATTGATCACGGCAGAGTCAATCTTCCGCTGAGTGACGACATGTCCTATTCTTCCTTAATGTCTGCTCCACAAGGTATGGAACTGGTAGATCTGCCGATATGAACTTTTACTGAGTCATTCGCCATAATCTCCACATTTACCCACCCTCAGCTGATACTCTGCATGCTGGGGTACACAGCAGGATCTTAGAGCACAGTTCTACAGCACATAGTTGAAATTCCATATATGGAGTCCTGGAATCCTACCAGTCACTTTAGACAGTAGACCCACACCCCAAGTAGACTTTCCTAACACAGATGATATTTCCTCTTTCCCCTCTATGTGCTTGAAATGTCATTATCCTATATTCATTACCATTGGTTAGCATTAATTTGGATTTGATCTCTATTGAAATTATGATATAAATGGTTTAAGCTAAAGTGCACCTCTTCTCTGTTTAGAATCTTCTTTAACAGGAGATGTTGCTATTAAAAATAAACGCAACTAGTATGCAAGTCATCTAAATAACCCAATTGCAAACTGTTTCTTGTGGCACACAAACTCATTCAGACCAGGAAGTTTCCATTTAGGGTGATACTTTATTTCTTGGGCTTTAGCCTACTCACTTCCTTGATGTAATGTTCTGTTTTATTTCATCATAATTTGACAGTCTCCCATATAGAAATTATTCAAAAAGACTTCTGAACTCAGAAATATTCATTTCACTGCAATTTCTCTCCTATCTGGGGTAATAGTATCCTTAAATAATTCCTGTTGTTAGTGAAGGAAATCATTATTTCCCTCAAATCACATAGCTAAACTTATCTTTAATGGAGCAGTTTTAAAAAAAACTTGCAAGTGTTTTAAAGTCTTCCACGTAACAAACTAATTCCATGATTGTCCTAAACCCAAAGCAGATACAGAGTTATGCCAGGCATTCTATTTTAAAATGTTTTGCAAGCTATAATTAGTAGTTAATTTTACAATTTTATCAAATTACCACATCCATTTAGCATCCTTAAAAGTATGACAGCAACATAATCACGTTGCTATAGTTAAATGGTGAATTATTTTTATTCCATTTTAGGCCCCTGTTGTTGAACAGTTATATAGAAGTGGCCTGGATGAGCTAGCATTAGTGAGTCTCTCTCACCTCTAACACCTATGATTAATAGAGTGTTCATGGTAGAGAACAGATTTAATGCAAGAGCATTCCATATTGCATCCTCAGATTCTGTACAACTGAAAATGTGGAGAATTGCACAATTAGTTTTATCACAGTACCAGTTTATCACTGAATCACAGTCTGAGGAATTACGACTAATGGTTGGTCCACTTTTAAATTCAGTTACACAGTAAAAGAAAGTTATGAACATGTTACCACCCTCAAAGTTAATCCGCATCTCAAGTGCCAGTGCAGTCCAGAGAAATGAGACAAGAATTTAGGATCAGGGAGTCTTGAGTTCTAATTTGAGCTCTACAATGGATTTGCTCTATGGCCTTGGGTAAGTTAGAGCATCACATTGAGAAACTATAAACTGAGGCATTCTGTAAAATACAGGGACAGTAACACCTCAGATCTTTAAAGACCACAAGTGGGACACTAGTATGCAAATACATTTGAAATTTCCTAGCCATTTATTGAAATATTTGATCTACCTCATTATTGTTTAGTGAATTCTTTATTCCTTTATAGGGAATCCATGATTTACTTACTTATTGTGCTTGTTTGTGGATAACAATGAATGCTTAAGATCTCACACTATCATATACATTTTATATCAGTTTCCAAAAGTTGTAAGTTGTGGTGTGCAAAAACTGTGGTCAGAAATACAAGACATTCTGGGAGGGTGGGGTGAGGGGAGGGAGGCAGAGAAGCTTATGAAGTTTGAGAATTTAATTACACAGACCAGAGGTAAGTTACATCAGCAGGTTTCATTATGCCCCTTTGTGACTGACTATGGAAATCTGAGTCAGAAGAAAAGGGGTAACATGTTTACAATATAAATCAGATCAACATAAAGTGTGGAGATATGGGGAAGATATGAGAAGGGAAAAGAGGACAGGTAAATGATACAATTAAGTACTATAATATCAGCACTGCTACAGAAGGTTGTCTATCAGATGGGTATGTGGATATTAGCTTAAACAGTTATGGCATGTCTACACTAGGAAATTATTTCAAATGACTAAATTTGAAATAAGCTTATTTTAAAATTATTTTTGGAGTTATTCCCCCAAGGAAAGCAGGAGTACAGATTTTGAAATAGCCAGCCCATTATTTCAAAATAATGTGCTTGATAGTGTGGATGCTCTGTTTATTATTTTGAAATAAGGGGGATTATTTTGAAATAACTCCCTAGCGTAGGCCAAGGCTTAATGATGAATTCCTTCAGTGCTGGTGGATTCTCTAGGGCCAATTAAGGAACTCTTACTCAACCATTACCCTCCAGCATTTGCAGGTGTGACCAGAAGAAAAGGATGTAGTTTCAAGCACTCCAATGATCTCTGCCTATCAGACTGCCCCTATAGTTAAAGACAAGGTTCTTGTGTGTTGTTTTTTACATGGAGAAGTCCTGAGGCCACAGATCTCCAGTATCAAGGGGAAAACTGTAACTTGGCCACACTGGGGAAATCAAGCAAAAAAAAAAAGTGTGTGTGTGTGGGGGGTGATATTTATATACAGGGTTCCATATAACAGAACTGTATGGCTACAGATCCCAAAGTCATAATAAGAATATTACATATATTAGTGTTACAGAAATAGCCTGATCAGAAAAGGATTATGTCCACAGTGTGGAGAGCCAGAAAGGCCCCCAAATTTAATGAAACCAGACTAATGGGCAACTAAAAATTACCACACATCAACAAGACACGAGTTAGATAATTTCTCTTTTCCTTAAATATTTCCTTCCTAAGATGGCTAGCTCAAATGGTCTCCATTTAGTCCTAGGTGCACATAAATATTGTTTCAAGAAATCATAGAAATGTAGGGCTGGTAGGGACTTAGAATGGTCATCTAATCCATCCCCTCCATGCTCATCAAGATCAAGTACACCTAGATAGCCCAGATTTTAAAATATTATCTTGTAGAAAGAGATAATTTCCTTGGAGAATACAGATTTGCCATTTACACTTGACAATTTTAAAGTGTATATTGCAAAGGAGGAGTCAAATCTTCTTTGGCGGGCCACCGCCCCATACACTGAATCTAGCTCTGCATAGTTTTTTAGCAATATGAATTTCATTCTGCCTCACTCCCAAATCCTACACCTTCTCTCTTTCCCAGTCCCATATTACCGCCCTCTATGAAAATGAGCCCTTCTATTATAAGAGAATATAAAACAGCCCTAAACACTGACATATTTCAACTGAGTGTTGTACAATGGACATTTGACAGGAAGAATTGAAATCATATAATTTTTTCTAGTAGGTAAGACAGCTACAAGCACTCATTTCCTTGTAATCTCTGCAGATAATAGGAGCACAATAAAAAAAAAAAAAAAAAAGGATTCTTTTCCTTCTATCAGAGAGACTTCCCATATTCAGAAGTTTTTTCCCCCATAATTTAACACTTTAACAACACTTTAATAACGTAATAACGTAGTTTCCTCCTTTGAATCCTGCTTTTTCAGCCACAAACCTGTGTCAATAAACACTTGACTGACAATAGCAACACATGTTGCTGCCATATGTTTCTATCATACTTCACATTTTCTTAAATATCAGATTTTTCCAGTATTTCATTTTCTAGTCTTTTGGTCTTAAAGTTATGCAATTTCTTCTGTGTGAACAATCTGCATTCTGTCCTTCCATTTGGGAAGGAGTAGAGCATGAGCAGTGCTGCCTAGATACAGATAATGTGTTTTAGCCTCTCAAACTTCCTTTCTTTTGAAGTTGATAGTCCAGTTGCTATATCTCATGGCCAGGTTGGGAGTTGATACCACTCATCAAATTACAAAATCCCTAGTAAAAATGCAAATATTTTTAACAATGTTTTTGTTATGGTCTTTAAAAAGGTAAGTAAAGCTCCTGAAAAAGGGTAAACGTATTTAACAATCACTTTACACAGCCTCTTTTACTTTGCTGAGAAAAATCTTAAAGTGGTTGTCAGTTAAATGTTTATGTAATAAAATAAATCAAATGCAGAACTAGCTTCACACCCTTAACTTTCAATATCCTGGCTTTCAAACTTTTGGCGTGTTTAACACAACATCAGTTCTGTTGATATTATTTTCCCTCAAGGTGTTGAGCACACATTTAAAGCCTTAGCTCCAGTGTAGAAGTTTCATTTGGAAATTTCTTTATTATGTGGTTCTTTTCAAAGACATTAAACACAGTGATATCATTGGCCATATTTAGTAGGGAGGAATTTTCGCTCGGGATGGTTGAGACAGACATCTTCTCGTGAGGAAAACAGAAATAACTTCAGGCCTTGTCTACTCTAGTACTGACTGACATCAAGCTTTGTCATTCAGAGGTGCTTAACCTCTTCCCTCCAATGACAAAAGCTTTGCAGCAACAAGTATAGCGTAAACAGGGCTTTGTCTTGCTCTCCTCGGGTACATTGATACAGCAGCATTATTTCAGAATAACATCGGTTATTCTGAACAACATATTGTGCGTCTACACAGCAAGCCCGTTATTTTGAAATAAATTTGAAATAATGGGTTTCTTACTCCAACTTCTTTAAACCTTATTATATGAGGAGTAAGGGAAGTTGGAGGAAGAGTGCTCTATTTCAAAATAAGTGCCATGTTGATGTGCCCAAATTAGAAATAAGCTATTTCGACTTAAGCTATACAATTAGTGTAGCTCAAGTTGTGTAGCTTATTTCTACATTAGCCCTGCTGTGTAGATATACCCCTGCTGACAAAGCAAAAACTGATCATGGGGGTGGAATTTGTGTGTCAGTGTTGACACTGCCTGACTTTTACGGACACAGCTGTGTCAACATATTAACAACAATATTCATTGTTTAACACATTACAAAGGTAATTTCCCCACCTTTCATAGTCACATTTATACATCAAATGCTATGAATGAGACACATCCAGCCTGACTTAATTAACTTCATTAACACTGTTCCTACATTTGACAAGTTACTTCTTTTGATATATACACATATCTATCTATCTCCTGGATTCTGTAATTTCCACTCCAACTCATCTGATGAAGTGGGTCTTACTCATGAAAGCCCATGACCTAATAAATCCAACATAAACCTTCTTAAGTTGTTCCATTCCAATGATTAATTATCCTCACTGTTAAAGGATCAATCTTATTTCTAGTCTGAATGGAAATATTTGAGCACTGCTACATTTTTTATATTGTTGAAAAAAATCCAACTATTTCTCTCTAATCAGGAACCAATACAATCATCTGGGTTCCATTTCTTCCTTATGGATAGCAGCATTAGATTTCTCCTTTTTCTACAATTTTGTTTATAGCTATCAGCTTTCTCTCCATTTCCCATTTATGTTATTTCTGCCTTTACTTGCCTTCTAAATATGGCTTTTCTTTTAACTATTGTAGCCTTCTTTCACTCTTGTGGAGTTGTTGCTTTCATGGCATCTAGTGAAGAATTCACCATTTCCAGATTGTCAGTCACATTTTTTCCTGTTGCAATTCTCTTCCACAGATTTGGTTCAGCTTTGGGAACTAGGCACTTTTAAAACACTAAGTAATATATTATTAGTTGGGACTTATTCTGTTTTCACATGAAAAATCTAATCAAGTCAAAATCAATTGCAATTAAGCAACAACTAACTTTTAGTTATGCTATCAGTTTGTATTTATTTCTCAAGATTAGTTTTAATATAATTAGTTTAATTGCTTTATTTTGGAAGCAATCCATTTAGAATTAATTTTGCAATATGGTTAATTTAGAATGGTTAATATAGAAAGCAAATTTGCCATATGATAAATAATCCCATGCAACAGTTTGTAAGCAATATACAGAAAAGAATCAGGTATCCTCCCCCTCAGGTAATCCTAAAGCAGTGACCTTACTGCTAGATGTTACCTAGCCCCTTACCTCAGGGGCAAATTGCAGTCTGAAATGGCCGCTCATCATTGGCAACAAGTGTGAACCTGATGCCTTTTGCTGCCCTGACAGCCGCTCTGCAGCCCTAGTGGCCTCAGGCCTTGAGAGCAAGGCCCCAGGCTGTGAGTTTGCCTAGCCAGAGCTCTCCTACCTTTCCCCAGAACTGTTCTGTATCAAAAAGCCTCTAGCTTCCCTAGTTGCTAGGTCCCTCCTACTCCAAAGCTAGAGGCTTTCCTCCCCTACAGGACCCTTTATTTATATTGCCCTCATCTGGGCCCTAATTGACTAATATCTGCCACAACTGCTTGTTCCACAGCCCTAGCCCTTTCCCAGGGCTGGATTTAACCTTTGTAGGGCCAGTGCAGGGCAGACACCCCATCATAGTCCCCTTTTTGCTGATACAGTCTGCTGAATTAATTCATTCAAAAAGAATTGCCCATTTGTATCCATGAATATCTTGAGAACAGATGTAATGAGAAAGGGCATTAGTTGGTAGCATCTGTGGGTCAGATTAAAAGCCTCTTGAAATATACAGTTCATTCCAGGCACCCTCAGATGTTTAACAAAATCAATTAACACTACATGATCTCATTTGCATAAGCAGTTTTTGAATTTACAAAACAACATGCATTTAACCAAATACAATAGGTGTGTGACAAAGAAAGAAAGAAAAGCAAATTTCTATTAAACACTGATATGAAATATCACACTACACTAAAACACAGAAAAATAGCAAAGAGTTATAAATATCACTCTCAATAGTATTTGCTTCATCACTTCAGCTAAAGTTAAGTCCTTTACAAAAGTCCAGAAAGTTAGGGGTTCTGAATGGAGACAAAGAGGGGAATACTTTCTAAATAAAGGCAACCTGTCAGAGGACATGATGTTCCAGAACCGCATTTCCTCCCCATGTTTCCCTTTTATACTAAGGGAGGTCCAGATGGAATATTTCTGCTGACTGCAAGTTTGGAAAAAGCAGAAACTGTCTGTTAGATAGGAAGGTCCTATGCTATTAACGTTTTAAAAGTCAAAAACAACTCCTTTGCAGTCAGTGAAAAGCACAGAGTACTAGTTAAATATGCTGACAGAAAGCCACTCTGCTGCTCAAGACTGCTATAATATTCTGGACTATCTTTAGCATCTGAATGGATTTAAAAGGTGTAGCCTCAAGCAACAAGCACCTCACTGACCGAGTCTTGAAGCAATAAAGGCATGAATTAGGATAGTTAGACCTGCATTGAAGAGAAAACATTTCAGTCTCCTAGTCAGATACAAATAAATCAGTTGAGTATTGCTGAAAGACTAATTCTCCAATGATTTGATGTTTCAAACTCCTAAAGTGGGGGGGAGGGATAGTCAACCTCCCAGTTTTTCCAAGCACACCAACCTCATGAATGTAATCAACCATTGCAACAATTTCAAAAAGACTGTGGTGGATTCTCTTTCACTGATTTTTAAATCAAGATTGAATTTTTTTTCCTAAAAGATGTGCTCTAGGAATTGTTTTGGGGACATGCAGAATTCTATGGCCTGTATTATACAGTTCACAAGAAATTATCTCAATGGTCCCTGCTGGACCTAAAAATCTATGAAAATCTTACTCTTTTCTGGACTGCGCTCAAGCCAGTTCACTCTTAGTCATGCCTCAGGTCTGGTCTACATATCTAACCTATGAGTGGTATAACTAGGCCACTCGGGGGTGTGAAAAATCCATAACCAAGTGACATAGTTATACCAACATAACCCTCCTATGTAGATATTGTTATGCCAGTAGGAAAGCTTCTTCTATCAACACAGTCACCACATCTTGGGGAGGTGGATTATCTACACTACAGGAGAGCTTTCGCCCATAAAGCATATTCATTAAAGCACTACAACAGCACAGCTTCATGGTGCAGATGTTCCGATGCAATGTTTTAAGTATAGACCAGTACTCAGTTTTTACCACATGGTAGGAAAGGGACTTAGCCGCTCCATCTGGATCAGAGAGATAGAAACTAAATTAGGCAACATCAGCATGAAAACAATCCATGTTTTGTCATTAAACCTCATTACTACAGGCATGTTATCAGTAGGCAGAACAAGATGGAATCTTGCAATATTCAAAACAAGTGTATTTTGACTTGCTGTTTGAATGATAGAAACAAATTAGTGAAAAAGATAGTGATGTTACTAGAAATACCAAATGTTATCTTTCTTATCATTGTCAGCACTTATGTTTTCCACTAGGTACAGAATGTTGTATTTACAAATTACTAGGGAGCTGAGCCCTCTGCTCGCTATGCTCACCTACCCTCTCTCTCTGGCCGTTTTCTCTTCACTGACAGTCTGCTGATAACACTGATGACATGATGATGTCATTCTGTCACCCGGCAGGAACATTCTGTCATCTGCAAGGAAAAACTTATAGAGAGAGAGAGAGAGAGATGAGTGATGAATTAAGATTTTTTTTTGTTGATGCTGAGCTTATTGGAATTGGAGGACAACTGCATGAAGATGACAAAGGTCTGCTTAATAATTAGTAACCTAAGTTTGGTGCCCTAGTAAGGAGCCTTCAAAGTAATGAGAATATTGTTTAAATACAAGGCTAAAAAGTGACAAATTATGTCAATCCAGGCACTGATCTTCTTCATCCTCTTTTCATCTTCTCATTTGCTTTGGTTACTAAATAAAGACACAAACACCTGTTCTTGCAGCAGGTGGCATTTATTTATTATAACAAATTTCCTGCTGAGTTTGAATCAGTCTGCAGCTGTAGAATCCAGGAGAAGGAAGAGTTTATTCTACCAGATTTTCACATACCAGTTGTTTTGGTCCAGAACCCCACTGTTATACTTCATTTCCATCATATGTTAGCAATCATGTAACCTTTTTCTTCTGACATTCTGAGTTTCTAATTAAAGAATGACTACATTTGTAATGTTAGCAGATAACATTCTGTACATTCTGCTCTACAGGTGACCTTGATCATGTTCTATTGCAAAATCTCTAATTTTGGAAGGGAAAAAGAACACATTGCCACCATCATTAGATTCACCTTTCTGGCAATTTCTGCTACTGCCACTCTTTATTTTTAGAAAAGTATTGTTAAGGGAGAATTGAGAAGATTAAAAAAAAGAAAAAAATGAATCACAAACAAATTATCAACATGTAAAGACTGAGGTAGTCCAATCCAAAGGTAGTAAAAAAAACCCAAAACGTCTTTCAGGGACAGAAGAAGGAGTGCAAAGAAAACTAAAAACAACCCAAACTTCCTAATATAAAGATTATTGCACAATGTTGGAAGGATTAAATGGAATAAACTTCCTATAATTCTTGTATCTAATTATATTGGAATGTTGTTTGAATCTTTATGGGAATTTCCTTTTATTATCATAAATAGCTAGTGCCATATTATTCTTTACCTATTATATTACATTGATTATGGAGGCAATGGAGTCTGTCATCATGGAAGATCTTCATGCAAAGCTTGTGGATATTGTAAACTATGTAGTAGTAAGCATGGAGTACATAAGAATGACAAGATAAATCTGAAGAGCTTTTAGAAGTTCTGGCTACATTTGAATACCTTGAAAAACTATAATCTGAGGACTCCCAAATGGATCAAAGATCCAAAGATCCATACCATAAAAGGAAAGTTTTGCTTCTAATTCTTGTAAGCTCTATAAGCAATAACAACTGATGTTATGAGATTCAGAATAGTAAGCTTAAAGCTTAAAGATTCATATTTGAACTATGTAACTGTTGAGATGCCCCAGGTAAACTTGTAAACTCCACAAAAAACACCTGCACACTGTGTCAGCTCTCTATGTATAGGCACAAACTTAGAAATATGGTAACAGTAAGTATGGCATTAGAGACTCAAAAGACATCTGTGCTCACAATACACAAGTGGAGTGGAGAAAGTGGGACACAGAGTGGCTATTGTGGCTTCATAATTACTCAAGAAAAATGTGCATAATCTAACATGTGTGTAAGCCATCACATTGACACAGAACCCGGTAAGGAGGTGTGTGATGCGGTACAGTCTCTCCCCTGAAAGATGTGGAGTACCGTGCAAGAGGAACTACAGTTCATGTTATGGTGGGGGGTAATAGAAGAATCACATAGTAACTGGTGAAGCCCTATAGTGTTCGTGCCTAAGCCCAGTGGGGCTATACGATTTTGTATTGACTTTAGAAAGGTAAACGCAATATCACGCTTCAACGTGTACCCGATGCCGAGAGTAGATGAACTCCTGGAGCAGTTAGGGCAGGCAAAATATATTTCAATGTTAAATTTTACGAAGGGCTACTGGCAGATCCCTTTGACCTCCCTGTCTAGAGAGAAAACAGCCTTCTCCACTCCATTCGTGTTATACCAATTTATAACCATGCCCTTCGGCCTGCATGGGGGTGCCACCACGTTCCAGAGGTTGATGGACAAAGTGCTGTATAAGCACCAGCAGTATGCTGCTGCCTATATTGATGACATAGTGGTGTATAGTTCCACTTGGCCTGAGCACCTCCAATGGTTAGAGGCAGTGTTGACAACATTTAAGGAAGCAGGGCTCACAGCGAACCCTAGTAAGTGCTGTATCGGCACAGAGAGAAGTCTCTTACTTGGGGTATACTGTGGGGCAAGGAAAATTAAAACCACTGATGAGTAAGATAAGCGCGATCCAAGAATATCCCCAGCCTACAGCTAGGAAGCAGGTGCGCCAATTCTTGGGATTGGCTAGCTATTATAGATGGTTTGTACCCATTCGCTCCCCTGACCAAATTGACTAGAAATATTCAACCAAAAAGAGTACAATGGCCAGCCCTTAGTGAGAAAGCCTTTCGGAATTTAAAAGATCACCTGACCCAGGCACCCATACTGATACCACCCGATTTCGAGAAGCCATTTACATTGCAGACAGACACGTCGGGAGTGGGTCTAGGAGCAGTGTTATCACAAGAGATAGAGGGGAACAATCATCCAGTATTATATGCAAGCTGTAAATTATTCCCCCGGGAATGGAGTTATTCAACAACAGAAAAATAAATCCTAGCAGTAAAATGGGCCGTAGACCTGTTGTGTTACTATCTTTTAGGCAACCGTTTCCTACTAGTGATGGACCACACCCCCCTCCACTGGCTGCAGTCCATGAAAGAAACGAATCCCTGGATCATGAGGTGGTACCTATCGTTACAACTCTACTGCTTTGACATAATCCATTAGCCGGGTAAAATCCACCAGAATGCGGACTTTCTCTCAAGGATTGTAGAAGGGGAGGAGGAAAAAGGGAACAGACAGACTAACTTAAAGGGGGGGAGTGTGACGGGGCATCCAAGCCCTGCACTCCCGCCGAGATGCCACTGCCTCCAGGAGGGGAATGGATGGCGCGGCAACGGCCCGGTGGTTCATACACTGGCATGCCGGGCTGCCCGGGCATGGCTGTAGGGAGCATGTGTGGGGCGGGGGAGGAGGAGGCATCCGCTGTGTGGCACGCCCATGCAGCGCTGAGGTGCAGCATTTAAAAATGGCATGCCGCTCAATCAAGAGAGGAGGAAGGAGGACAGCCGCGGGGAAGGAAGCCCCAGCAGCGAGGATCAGGGGATGGAGGACGGTCGTGGGGGAGGAAACCCCGGCGGCAAGGACCAGAGGAGGGCAGGGCTGGAGGCACTGAATGAGAACCCTCTGGGACAGGACCGTGAAGGAGCCAAGAACTTTGGCAGTCAGCTTTGCAGGTAGCAGGCTGTAAAGTCAAAGGGGGGAGAGGTAGGAAGTGACCCAGGGAAGGGTCCCTTATTGAGGCCCATGGGTTGGTGTGTTACAGGTGGCATCCCCATCAACCAAAGGGGGGAGTGTAGTTTTCTACCCCTCAGGGCCCTGGGTCGGGACCTGGCAGAGAGGGTGGGCCTGGGCCCCCCTACCCCTCCTGGTGCCCAGACGCGCAGGTGGAGACATTTGTTGGTGGTGTGCCTATTGAGGCACTGCAGACACCCTGGGATGGATAAGGGTGTGACGCACGAAGAATATTGGTTCGGACGAGGGCGCTAGGACCATGGGTCCAAGGGCAAATCACGTGGAGCACTGGTGAAACGGGTGGAGGGAATATAGTCAAATACTAAGGACAGTGGGGAAAATGCAGTTGAGGGCCCTTCTCTTCGGGGTGGCGACTACAGCAAGGGGGGATGTCCTCTGTTCCCTGAGGGCACCCCTACACTCCCATGTTGGAGAGCAGTGAGAGATATGTGTGAGACAGCAATAAGCAAAGAGCCATGACAGACCACAATGGTCCCTGAGGTTCTCCCATAGCTGTCCGCACTCCTGCTGCCTCAGCTGCCACTGACCAGGGATGCAGAAGAACTCCAGCCTGGACTGGTGGGAAGATCCTGGACCTCATCAAGGTCTGGAGGGAGGAGGACTGTCTCCAGGATCTCTGCACCACGAAGAGGAATATGGAAGTCTACAGCTGGATCGCCACCAGTCTGGCCAATAAAGGCCACAACCGGACACTCGATCAAAAGGCCAGGCAACAAAGCGGATGCTCTGGGGTAGCACCACACACCTGTTGCTACTTAGACCAGTTGGATGCCATCCTGGGAGGGGGGCTGGTTACTCCCCTTCCATCATTGTGGAATCTTGCCAGGACATGCCTGGTGTCAGCCTCCAGGAGGATGGAGTTGCAGATGAGGAGGAAGAAGAAGAGGAGGAGGAGGCCAGCCAGGTGACCATGCCCACCAGCCATGACCTGCTCCTCACCCTGGAGCCAGTTCCTCCCTCTCAGGATGTTTTCCAGGCTTCGGACAAACCTGGGAAAGCCTTTTTCGACAGATCCTTGCAGGAGGCATAAGGGATCTGTCAAAAAAGGCTTTCTTTCTCGACAGATCCCCCCCTAGACTGCCGCTTTTTGCCGACAAAGTGCTGAGTCTGCAAAATGTGGTGGCCTTTTTTGTGCAAATTAGGTGTGGGATATTTAAATCCCTGCCTCATTTGCAATGTCGACCTGCCTAATCTGCACCCCTCTGGTGACAGAGGGATGCAGTCTAGACATACTCATAGTGTTGGTGTGCATCTTTTGGAACAGGCAGGAGTTCTAGAAGATGCAGGAGTTATGCACCTTACCTGACCATCTGACACTGATATTGGTGAAGCGTCCCTTGTGATCCACAAGGGCCTGCAGCAGCATGAAGTACCCTTCCTGTTGATGTAATCCAAGGCATGGTGGCTGGGGGCCAGGATGAGGATATGCATGCTGTCTATGTCCCTCCTGCAGATGGAAAGCCCATGGCAGCAAAGACATTGATAATGGTGTCCATGGACCCCAGAATGACAAACCTCCATAGCAGCACGTGGTTGATGGCCTTCGCTACTTGTATGATCACAGCCCTGACTGTGGATTTCCCCATGCCGAATTGCTTCTGGACAGAACTGTAGCTTTCTGGCATGGCGCGCTTCCAAGGGCAATGGCGACACACTTCTGCATGGGGAGCTTTGCAAATGGCTCTCTCCAGCCCTCAAGGAATGTGGTCTTCTGCATGCAGAATTCTGCAGCCACTGTTGGTCATCCTATCACTGCAGGACAATGTGGTCCCACCAGTCTGAACTTGTCTCGCACCATCAGAAGTGGTGTTCCATGGTGTCCAGGGAATCAAGGGGCATGCATACCAGCAAGAGTGCCAGTGCCTAAGTGATGAGGGTTTATGGTCCAGGCTGGTCCTCATCCTGCTGGAGCAGCATGCAGGCAGTCTGGATAAACACTGCAAGGCCTATAAGTGTGGCACTGCTTTGCAGCAGTTCTGGCTCCATGCTTTGAGTTCTGTGTCATCTGCAAGGGCAACCAGAGCACACTGTGTCCCTTTTGTGTCCTGTGAGGGGGGAGATAGTGGAGGAATGGCGTGTGAGGTGCAGCCATAGAGAGGAGCCCCTGAAAGCATGTGTCACAGCTTGCCTGACCATACAGCCAGAGGAAGTCTCCGCCCTCCTGGTGCCCTCCCCGTAATGCCTCCAGGGGCTCTATGTCTGCAGCAGGCTCCAATCAGTGTGGATGATCTATTTAGAAAAAATTCGACTAATTTCTCTGGGGGGAGGGACATGCTATTTCAATTTAGTTAAATCAAGAGTTATTATGTCAAATTTAGTTATTTTGAAATAATTTCCTAGCGTAGACATGCCCTCGGGGCCACCCTGTTAGTGTCACTTCCATGGTGGAACTCTCCTCCAGCAGTGTCCTTTCGAGGGAGGACACTGTTTTCCTAAGTGTTCTGAGGGAAAGGCCACAAATGTGTGTGACAGCCACCGCAATACCTTCCACAATCTCCCTCTGCTCAAAGTTGCATTAATGACTGAAGAGGGTAAGCTGCTCGGGGAGTGTAAATTGTTGCAGGTGAGTAATCTTCATTTCTTCATCTTCCAGTGGCCTCTGCACAGTCTCACTCATGGGATAGTTTGATAAGCAGTACTGCTATTTCTGGAAGATGGGCTATGGAGTCTTCATCGACGAAGGATTGTAGTACTGCCCTAGTATCTAAACAAGATGCTACTTTCAGCAATTCATGCTTTGTGACATTGTAGCTAGAGCTCCAGTTGGCAGCTGTGAATATTTCTAAAAGCAGGATATGCCACAGAAGTTGCTTTGCCTCTGTGCACAGTCATCTAAGCCCCACAGGGAAAGGAACAAAGATTTGCTTGTAACTTTCCTTTATATAGAGCCCAATCCATTTAGATAATGGGGAGAGGTAATTGTTTGTATTATTACTATTTCCAGATAAAATATAAAATGTGTGGCTTTCAAAGTTCTCTTGTCCAATTTTAAAAAGTTAATATCCTTTTGCTGCCTATGGTGTGCAGTTTTATCTCATTTGCTTGTGGTCTGGGAAAAAAGTACTGGTAAGTTAATGGACTGATTGAGGTGGAATTCTTTTGGGATGTGGGATACAGGATTGCTTTGCCTTTGTGGAAGATTGGGAATTGTGGGACAGCTGTACTGACTTGTAATTAGGCTGCTTTGATTGAAAGGTGAAAAAAAATCCTTCCTCCATAGGTTCAAAGGCTGATGAAATCCCGTATCAAAGCAAGATCTTTGACTAAGCTTTTCTAGTTCCTTCTAATCACTTTTGTGTTATGGGCAACTATTGTCTCATTGTCAGTTATGTTTGGTTTGCAATAATGGCTGCTAAGTGGACTTTCAGGGATGATAAAGAAAGTCCTAATAGCTTTAAATAAAGGAGACAAGGTGGGTGAGACAATAGATTTCATTGGACCAATTTCTGTTCCCAAAAGAGAACTTTGCAAGCCACAGAGAACTCTTCTTTAGGTATGAGAAAGCAACTGCTGCTGTCACAGCAATAAAACAGATTGTTTGGCATAAGTAGATAGTACATATTGTAAGGGACCATTGAAGTACACAAGCCAGTTAACACCTCTGCAGTCATAGGACAAAACAAGATAGTTACAGTTTAGATTGCTGTAATAATAATCCATAAATCTGGTCGATTAATTATTTTTAGTGTCTTGCAGATTAATGAATTTAAGATCCCAATCTCATGTTTTGAAAGTGTTCTGCAGGTTTCCCTTAAGGATGAGGACTGACTGGATGAGTGTACAATGATCACTTTGTGAAAAATGTTTCCCCCAGGTGACAGGGTGTTTTGTCTTTTATCATTTTCCAGTGAGAGTTCATTTGAAAGCATAGTGATTCATTTTACCCACATAGTTGCTATTGGGGCATTTAATGAGTAGGATGAGGTATGTATACCACATGTTGTGATGGGCCCTATATCTATTTATTAGTCCTTTGGGCTCCTAATGGAGCATAGGGCCTCCACAGTCATTCTCCATCTCCTGCGATCCTTAGCAATAGTCTCGATTTGATCCCATATTAAGCCAACTGCTTTTACTTTGTCCAGGCAGCTTTGTCGCCATGTTTGTTTGGGACGTTCCCTTTTCCTCTTTCCCTTTGGATTCCATTCTAACGCTTGTCTCATGATACATTCCTCACAGTCCTTATGCAGGATGTGGCCTTCCCATTGCCATTTTCTTTTCTTAATCTAGACCTCCATTGGTTTCTGATTTGTTTTAGTCCACAAGGTTTCATTTGGCACTCTATCATACCACTTTAGCTGGAGAATGTGTCTAAGGCATTTATTGACAAACATCTGAATTCTCCTAGTGTTGCTCTGGAAAACGCGCCACGCCTCCGAGCCATACAGCAGCACTGATTTCACACTGGAAGTGAAAATCTGTAGTTTGGTTCTTGTTGAAATGGATCTTGTGCCCCAGACTGGTTGTAGTATGGCAAAGACTTGTTGCACCTTTCATATTCTCACACTGATGTCCTCTTCAGTTCCCCCATTCTTGCTGATAACACTCCCCAAGTATACAAACTGATCTACCTCTTGCACTGCTTTTCTTTCAACTGTAATTTCACCTTCCTGTCTGTTGTTAATGCGCATCAACTTGGTCTTCTCTTGACTAATCTGGAGGACCACTCGCTCAGCTGTTTCCTGTAGGGCATCTGTCTTCTCTTGCATATGCTCTAATTTGTCTGCAAGCAGGGCTAAGTCGTCTGCAAACTCTAGATCGTCAAGTATCCTAGTTTGAGTCCACTGGAGTTCCCTTCCTGAGTCAGCATTTGCTGTTTTTGTGACCCATTCTAGGACAATCAGGAGAAAGAAGGCAGCCTTGGCGTACACCTGTGGTGACCTAGAATTTTTACGACAATTTTCCATCATGAATGACCTGGCAAGAGTATTCTTCACACAGTTTCTTGATGATGGTAATCAGTTTGCCTGGAACTCCGTAATGTTTCATGATGGTCCAGATGGACTGCCTGTCCACACTACTGAAGGCTTTCATAAAGTCTATGAAATTGATATAGAGTGGTGCTTGCCATTCAATGCATTGTTCTATGATGATCCAAAGTGTTACTATCTGGTCTGTGCAAGATCGTCCTCTCCTAAAACCTGCCTGTTCTTCTCATACTTTGTGGTCTATGGCATCCTTCATTCGTTCCAGGATGACTCTGGTTAATACTTTGCTTGGGATGGACAGGAGAGTAATCCCCCTCCACTTTTCACACAGTGACAGATCACCGGATTTAGGGAGTTTTACTAGCAGCCCTTTTCTCCAATCCTTTGGAATCTCTTCTGTTGTCCATATCAGATTTAGCAAACTGTGTAGCTCGTCCACTATAGCAGCTCCTCCTTCTTTTAGTACTTCAGGTGGAATATTATCCGGTCCTGCTGCCTTGCCATTCTTTAGGTTCCTTATTGCCCTGCAGAATTCCTCTTTTGTAATTGCCCCAGTGTTGATGTCTAGGGGTTCTCCTGCTTCTAGCTGTAGTGGATTTGTTGATGGGGCTCTATATGTTGGTTCCTATATTTTTGTAGGCTATACATCTGTTCTTCTGGCATTGCCTTGGGGTTCTGATTTGAGTTGGTGCATCCTGATCTGTGGGGAGCTTGCTTCCAATGATAGCTTATAAAGAAAGGAAGTTGTCTGAAGGTCAAAAATGGAGATTCAGGAATGATTTAATTGAAGATGGGGTTCCCACTGAATACAGGTTATATTTGTTTGATGATACCCTCTATAGGATCCAGGGTATGTCTATACTGCGAGGTTTTTTCGAAAAAATGGCCATTTTTCTGAAAAAACTTCACTTACATCCACACTGGCATCACGTTCTTTCAAGAAACAAAATTGAAAGAACAGAGGGGTTTTTTCGACATTGGTAAACCTCTTTCTATGAGGAAGAAGCTCTTTCGGAAAAAGGCATGTGTGGACAGTGAAGAGGGAGTTCTTTTGGAAGAAGAAGAAAGAGGAAAAAGCACAGGTGCCTTGGTGGCCATTCCGCCCATAGTAATCACAGCTTAAATGCGAGATAACATCCATTCAGTGTGGACTCTATCTTTCAGAAAAACAGATTGCTTTTTTGTTGTGCTTTTGTTGTGTAGACAATCTCTTTCGGAAGAAGTTTTTCCAGAAGATCTTTTCCGGAAAGGCTTCTTCCAAAAGAAGCCTGCAGTCTAGACATAGCCCCAATGTGAGATGATAGATGCCAAGTAGTGGGAAGTGAACAGGTGATATTTCTGTATTGTATTTCTTTGAGTATTTGGGTAGCCCATTGCATGGGGCAATATACTTCTGCAGAGGAGTTTTTGTTTAGTGAAGGCAGCTTTGAGTGACCTAAGGCTATATGCTAGATTTTCTTCTCAGAGCACTGTGTGGTAACAAAGTGGTTGGCTATAGATAACAGATTGCTTGGTGTATTTGAGATGTTTTGTAGATCTATGAAGTTAGGTGCGGTGATTCATGGACTACTTATTACTGTTGTCTTTGGGATTCCAGTGGTGAAGGTGATCATAGTGTCTAGGACATTCATGCTAGTGTGGGAGTATTTCAGAGAATTGAATGGTTGGGTGGTGTTTATTACTGGGGAAAAAATATTCTCAAATGAATGATTTTTGGTCTGAATGGTCAGGTTCCTTGTCCATCTGAAAACCGGAAATGTACACAGGCTGCCCCTGAAAATCTGTCTTGTACACAGTTACTTCTCAATTGAAATTAAAATTGTAGCAATTAATAAAATAATTCTCATTGCAAGGATTTGCATAATTGCAGATTCCAGATAAAAATGCATTACTCACTAGATAGATTACTATTTTTAAAGAACACTAAACATTCTGTTATATTCTGTATAATTCTGTATAACTTGCTGTATAAAATTGCTGTATAAAATTAAGTGTCCAGACAGAGATTAGCAATTTTCTAGACATCCTCTATTTATAGCTGAATGAGGGTCTATCACTTTGAGTAAATATGCTGATTGGGGTCAATCGGGCATGCTACTGCACACCTGTGTACAAATACAGGGCCCCTCTTCAGCTATATCAGAACCAGCTGAAAGACTGGACCCTAAGAATGAACCATCCAAGTCCCCTTTTGTAGATCATATACTGAGACAAAGGATATTTATTCAGGGCTATATTAACAAAGAGACTGGATTAGACAGTTATTCCCCCTGCTCCATTTGCTATTTAAACAGTGTGGAACAGCTTGAACAGGAGAGATTGAGTAAGACCTGCCACAGAATAGCCTTAGCCCTTCTCCCTATCTGTCAGAGGAAGGAACTAAACATGGGTTTTCCTTATCCCAGGTGACTCCCTAGCCTATAGGCTAGAAATTGTAAGGTATACATCACCACCTCTTGACATTTGTATGGATTTGGACAAGTTCTGAGTCTTTTCTTATCTATCTTATCTTTTGAGCTCAGACTGAGCTCAAAAGATAAGATAGGCTGGGGAACACCTATTCTGTGAATCCTGATGGGTTTAGGGACAAGTTAGACTCCAAGCTGCTGGGTGATGACAGCACTGAGGAGACTGTGTCCACATCCAGGCACTGAAACAAAAGTTCTCAAGTACTATGGAAAAGTAGTGCATGGGCAACCTATAGGGAGCAGCAGTGACAGAGGGTGTGTCCAGACTACAGGGCTTTTTCGAAAAAACTTCCCTTCGTCTAGACTGCTGCCACGTTATTTCAAAAGCAAATCGAAAGAATGAGGCAGTTTTTTTGATCACAGAAAACCTCATTTTACGAGGAAGAGCACCTTTTTTCGAAAGTGCTCTTTCGAAAAAAGGCGCTATGTAATGCAAACTGTGCTTTTTTGAAAGAGAGCATACAGATTGCCTGGGTGCTCTCTTTCAAAAAAGCAGCTTGCTTTTTTGAAAGTACTGGTTGTAGTCTAGATGCTCTTTTTCGAAAGAGCACACATTTCATTACATAGCGCCTTTTTTCGAAAGAACACTTTTGAAAAAAGGCATCTAGACTACAACTAGTACTTTCAAAAAAGCAAGCTGCTTTTTCGAAAGAGAGCACCCAGGCAATCTGTATGCTCTCTTTCGAAAAGCTCCTTTGAAAGAGGCTTGCAGTCTAGACGTAGCCAGAGAGGGGGTTCTGCATATATTGTCGGTAGCTGTATTGGATTTAATAGCCAAAAGTGGCAGCAAGGTGCCTGAAGTCCTTTAATGAATGTAGCCCCCAGTGTCTTCCATATAAATGTAGATGAAAGCTTTTTTTTTTTTCAAATCCTCCATGGTTACACTAAAACCTGCCAGCAACTCTGATTACTTTGAAAAAAAGAGTAGCCATTGCCCTGGTATGCACAGTACAATATTTAAACTGTACATTATAGTCTGCTAAGCTAGAATGCTTTCTTCAAAAGGCATGGTTATAAAATTTTTATATTTTCAGCTTAGATGGCACTTAACTATGTACAATGGACACATTCTAATGTATTCTGTAATTATTTAATTGGACAATAAAACATTGAAACTCAGGAGGTGATATTTAAATGTGCATGTAGCTCTCACTTCCTTTTTCTAGGAAATAAAAGTAATTATATCACACCAAAGTGGGTACTTTCCAAATTTCATTTTGCAAATCAATGCCTCTTTGTAAATGATTTAGAGCAAAAAAAGTGTCTTATACCCATAAAAAAAGAAGTATTATATATGCTCTGACTGAAAAATGGCTAAGGGGATTTATGTTAATTTGCAAACAATTCCTTGCTTACAGGATGAGGCAGTGAATGCCAAGATTCAGCCTGCAGCAAACCCCAAAAAGCCAGGTTTGTAATGGATGTGCTGACACAAACTTCCTGTTAACACAGCATCATGAGCATACCTGCTGTGTTATACAATAATTTAGGTAGTTTGAATTAATTTAGGATTCAGTTTTTGTAGCGCTTTCTCTTTCTCTCTCTCTTTTTTTTCCCACTGTTATTGTGCTTTCCCAAGAGGCAGAGGAAAAACAAGTTTCTTTATTCTTTTCTCATTATAAAAAAAGTCTTGA
Organism: Pelochelys cantorii; assembly: GCA_032595735.1. NCBI lineage: Eukaryota > Metazoa > Chordata > Testudines > Trionychidae > Pelochelys > Pelochelys cantorii. The sequence continues at coordinate 36,928,837 of CM064331.1, forward strand.
AATATAAAGAGTTCTATTATTTTGAACTGTAGTTGCTGGTATTTATTTATTCAAGATGAATTAAGGTAAAGAAGAAAGGCTTGTAGCTCTTCCTTTGTTATTTAACTAACTACAGTATTAGGACAAGCACTATGAAGAACTCAGTCATGCTCTTTATCTCAGGATATGTCTACATTACACACCTATTTTGAAATAAGCTATTCCGGAAGAAATACTCCAAAATAGCTTATTTTGAAATAGCACATTTGTACTACAGGGAAGCCTCAGAATTAGTGCGAGGCAGGCTTCCCTAATGTAGACATGCGACTTTGATTTAGAGCCCCAGGAGGCACTGAGGATTAATTACTTTGAATGGCCCTGGGGAGGAGCTATTTCAAAATAACAACAGTGGAGCGTTCACACTACTGCTATTCCGAAATAGCTATTTCAGAATAGGCATTATTTACAGATGTCGCAATAAGCTGTCTGTTATTTCGAATTTATTTTGAAATAACAGAATTGCTGTGTACTACGCTCGCATAGTTATTTTGGAATAATGGCCATTACTCTGAAATAACGCTGCTGTGTAGATGCACCCTCAGAGAAACAAAGATGATGTACAGTACTATATACCTTCCTTTGCTAGAGCAAAAAAGGAAATGTTAGCTATTTCTCTTACCAGGCAGTCTTCCATTTAGGGCATCCACCTTTTTTGTGCTTTAAGGGGATACCACAAAAATGTTCTTTTTAAAATCTTAAAAATCCCACTTAAACTATACTATCAGGGTATGTCTAGAGTACATCCCTCTGTCACCAGAGGGATGTAAATTAGACATACCAACATTGCAAATGAAGTGGGGATCTAAATCTCCCATGCTTCATTTGAATAAAAATAGCTGCTGCATTTTGCCGAGTCAGCAGTTTGTCTGCAAAAAGTGGCTGTCAAGACGGGGATCGGGCAACAAAGAAAACCTTTGTCAGTCGATCCTGTAAACTTTGTTTTACGAGGCATAAGGGATCGGCCGACAAAGGCTTTCTTTGTCGCCCGATCCCCGTCTTGACAGCCGCCTTTTGCCGACAAACTGCTGACTTGACAAAACACGGTGGCCATTTTTATTCAAATGAAGCACAGGAGATTTAAATCCCCACTTCATTTGCAACATCGGTATGTCTAATTTACATCCCTCTGGCGACAGAGGGATGTACTCTAGACATACCCTCAAAGACTTAACCTTTCTGGATGTTTCTTTTTATTTCATACTTTCTTTCTGGGTCAAAAAGAATGTTTATTTTTGATGTAATAATATAACAAGAAAAACCATATTAAGATGTGTACTAACTCTTTTTACAATGCTTTCTTCAGAGATATTATTAGGATTACTCTTATATTAACTGAAAGTTGTCAACATGTTGCCAGTACATTGACCCACATCTAGATAGCAACAGAAATGGATGCTACAACAGACTACAGGTTGGACCTTCCTGGTCTGGCACCCTCGGGATCTGACCTGTCCCGAATGAGGGAATCTGCCAGACCAGAGGAGATCTTCTGCTATTGGCTCCCCAGACCACCTTCCCTCCCCGCTGTCAGCCCCAGCTTCACCCTGCCACAGGGCTGCCGGGCTTCTGTGGCCCTGGCAGCCTGGACTACCCTGGCACCAGCCCCACTATTGGGGCTGCCACATCACCGGCCCTGCCCCACTACTGTGGCTGCCGTGACTGCCATATCCCCAGCCCCGCTATTGGGACTGCCACGGCCCCTGCTGCACTAACGAGTCTCTGGCACTGGTCCCAGATACAGCCCCACTGGGCTCTGAGCATCTAGACCTCTTGTGGCTGGGGCTCCCAGCCAGGACTCCCTGGTCCAGGAACATCTATGGTCCTGCCAGACCATGGATGTTTCTGGATGAGAGAGTCCTGGTTTTTAGAGGTCCAATCTGTAAAACACTAGTAAGACCCAAATCTGCAAATGGAGAATGCAGTGTGAATTTGGATCTGTACAAAGTCCCATAAGGCTCAGACACCAAGGTCTGATCATGCAGATTCTGTGGCAGGTTTACAGTTAATATAGAGGGCCTAACTCATTCAAGATAAAGCAAATGTACACTGCTCTAGCAGTACAAGGGAACTTTATAATGGAATAAATATAATTTACTCCCTCTTCGAGGCTCCTTTATGCCATGAGAGTGCTATAGAGTAAGTTTGCTGTTAAATGAGAAACAGGCCCAGGATACTTTAAAGAAATCACATTTTCCCTTCCATGGGATATTTTGTGACCTCAATAGTGCTCAAAGTATAAACCCCCCTCACATATTTGATAGTTCTCAGTTAAGGTTGCTTGGTGATGCCTCAGTGGAGATGGTGAGCTTTGTAGTTACATAGAGTTCTTTTAGAATTTAGTCCATAGGTTATAGTCCACTATCAGGCATTTTATACAGGGTGTACCAGTTTAGGATTGGGATCTCAAGCTTTATGTCTTAGATTTCCCCTGCATGAAACCCTAAGCAGATCTGAGATGACAGCATCAGGACCCAATGATCTTATACTGTTTCTTGGCAGCCTCTTGACCATAGAACAATAGGCTTTTGATATAACCTTCTGTTTCCCAAACAGCATGATAATTAACATAAAGTAATTTATCCATTAAACAGTTTATCACAAAATTTAAAGAGACATATAGACAATGAATTTATTTCAATGAAGATTGATATAAATGTTAATGTTTCCTTTGATCTCCTAACCAACATCTATGGTAATAGACAGCAACTGTCTGTGTACATGGCTAATATCTAGTAAGATATATAAGTAAATACATTCAGGTTTGCATTTCAAAGTTCTTGCCTATCTAGCATTCAATGACCTTTATTACCATTTACATACTTTCCTAACTGGTGTCCACAAGCTGATTCTGGCTCACTAAGCCTGCAGATGCTTAACCCTTTCTGGATATGGGTTATACTTGACATAAGATCTGTTGCAATTATATAAGAGTGGTAAACAATTGTTTTTTGTGGTCATAATCAGTTAGCATCATAACCAGACCCAAGACTGATCCCTGTTATGACACATTCCATGCTTTCGCAGTTTGACACAGAACCATTGATAGTTACTCTAAGAATGACATTTCAACCAGCTGTGATTTCAGCATACTGCAATTTCATTCAGACCACATTCCCCTTATTTGCTTATGAGATTGTTTTAGGGAACTGTCTAAACAGCTTCACTTTAAAAAAATCCAGATATATTATATCTAAAAGTCCCTCACCTTACCTCCACTAGGCCAGTAACCCAGTCAAAGAAGTAAATTTGGTTGGTTTGACCTGACTGGCTCTTGACATATCTATGCTGGCTATTATTGATTACCCTATTATCTTCCAGATGGTTACAAACTGATTGTTCAATAATTTGTTCAAGTTTCTTTCCAGCTATCAGTGTTAGGCTGACTGATCTATAATGCCCTTGGTCTTCTTTGCTCTCTTTTTAAAGGTAGGTACTATGTTTGCACTTCTCCAGACTTTTGGAATCACACCCATTTTCCAGGAATTCTCAAAGATAATTGAGAGTGCCAATATCATTTTAGCTAATTCCTTATGTACCCTGTATGAAATTTCATCAAACACTGCTAACTTGAATAAAAACTCATCTAAATAGTCTTTAACCTATTCTTCCCTATACTGGCTTGTATTCCTTTCCTCTTGCTTATTCTCTTCCAGAATATGATCTGAGGAAGTGGGTCTGGCCCAGAAAAGCTCGTCACCTATTAAACTTGTTCGTCTTTAAAGTGCAACATAGTTTTTCCTTTTGTTTTATGCTGAGTATCTGTTATCATTAATCTTTTTAGTGATGACTGAGCTTTGTTGAAGTCAGTTATTAGCTCTCTATCTCCACTAAATAGAAGACCTACATTTTCCTTCATCTTTCCCTAACTCCTAATATATTTAAGGAACTGCTGATAGAGAAATGAAGTTTAAGAACACAACTACATTCTAGATATTGGAACAGACAAGAAAAGGGGTCATGATTGAGTTGATACTCCCTCAGCCATTGTGAGATGCACATATAAGAGGTAACTTATTACTCAAGTGTATAGTCAGGCAGTTGATCTGAGACACATGTTTATGGGTCCATCATTAAAGTTGCAACCTAACTCTAGTGTAAGTCATATTTCAGCACTTTTATAACTGAATAAAATAACATGTTTAGCTTGAACATTGTTGTTTATTCCAAAATCTAAAGGAGATTTTCTGAAAAACTTCAGAGATATGGATGCAAACATTTTAGTGTCCTTAAAAAAGTTACCCTTTAATAGTGTTTATGGTCTTGTCTATACTACCAAGTTTCGTTATGAAAACTGCCTTTTGGCAACAAAACAGTGAGAGCATGCACACTTCAATGTGACTTTTGTCAGGAAAAATGGCCAGCTTTGGCGACAAAAAAATTCCATCCCCACAAGAGACTTTTCTTTTCTTTTTCCCTCCTTTTATTGTTGACAAAGAGCCAGTGTAGTCACTGCTGTTTGTTTTGTCCTCAGGACTGGCTTCCACCAATATCCCATGATGACTGTCCTGATCCCTCTGCTCAGTGTTTTGATTTCTGCTGTCCTGCAGGCATGCATCCTCCCCTTTCAAAGCTCCAGGAAGAAACTGACAGCTGAGTGAGCTGCTCCATTTGGGGAACAAACAAAGAGAGAATCAATTGAATGCTCCTATCCTGCCCTGCACCAGAAACACAGCAGCATGACAAACTGCTGTACTGCTTTGAGATTCCTCAGCAGAGAGCTCACAGGGCTACTCAGGATACTACTTCTGGCAGCTAAGGAGCCTGTGGGAGAACTCAGAGGAAATTCCAAGATGCTCTGCCTTTCACAACACTGCATTGTGGAATACATACCCATAGTGCATTGCTCTCACTGTTGATGATGGTGTCCCCAATTGGAAATGATCTGTTGACATAGGAAATAAGAGAGAACATCATCTGGTTATTTTTATTTTGTCAAATTTTGGGTGTTGACATAAGGTTTGTCGACAAAACTGGGTAGTGTAGACAAGGCCTGACATTTATTTGGGTCGTTCTGAGTCAGAGGTCATGTGCTAATATCTCTTAACACAGTATTACAATTCCTTACAAGCTAGTTTGCAGGTGACATTTGATGAAATTGTATTATCTAGTTGTCAAGTTGTAAAGTGGTGTCATTTAATTAGAGGACAATGAAAGGAATTAGTAGAGGAAGTAAGTGTGGGTGGCAACCTGGGAAACAGTGATCATAATATGGTCAATTTTAGGATCCTGACTAAAGGCAGAAAGGAGAGCAGAAAAATACAGATCCCAAACTTCAGAAAAGCAGACTTTGACTCCCTCAGAAAACTGATGGGTAGGATCCCCTGAGATACTAACATGAAAGGGAAAGGAATCCAGAAGAGCTGGCAGTATTTTAAAGATGCCTTATTGAAGGCACAGGAACAAACTATCCTGATGAACAGTAAGAAAAACAAATGTGGTAGGCTACCAGCTTGGTTTAACAATGAAATCCTTGGTGAGATTCAACACAAAAAAGGAAGCTTAAAAGAAATGGAAAGTTGGACAGATGACTGGGGAGGAGTATAAATATATTCCTCAAGCATGCATGGGTGTAATCAGGATGGCCAAAAACAATTGGAATTGCTACTAGCTAGAGATGTGAAGGGTAACAAGAAAGTTTTCTACAGGCATGTTAGCAATAAGAGGAGAATACTCAAGGAGCTGATAAAGGAGGTACCTGAGCCTTTGGCTATCATCTTTGAAAAGTCATGGAAGTCAGGAGAAATTCCAAAAGACTGGAAAAGAGCAAACATAGTGCTTATCTATAAAAAGGGAAATAAAAACAACCCAGGAAACTACAGACCAGTCAGTTTAAGTTCTGTGCCAGGGAAGATAAAGGAGCAAATAATTAAGGAATTAATCTGTAAACATCTGGAAGATAATAAGGTGATAGGTATGAGCCAGCATAGATTTGTAAAGAACAAATCATATCCAACCAATCTGATAGCTTTCTTTGATAGGATAACAAATCTTGTGGATGAGGGAGAAGCAGTGGACATGGTATACCTACATTTTAGTAAAGCATTTGAAAAGGTCTTACATAACATTCTTATCAATAAACTAGGGAAAAACAACCTACATAGGGCTACTATAAGGTGCATGCCTAACTAGCTGGATAACCATTGTCAGAGGCTACATCTACACTACATGCTTCTTGCACAAGAAGTCTTTTGCTCAAGAGTTTTTGCACAAAAACTTCTTGCGCAAGAGCACATCCACACCTCACAGCACAGATGTGCTTTTGCGCAAGAGGGCGTCCACACTGCATGGATGCTCTTGCACAAGAAAGCTCTGATTGCCATTCACAGAAAGGCCATCAGAGCAACTGTGCTTTTTCCCAAAGAAACTCCTCTGAAGCGTCCACACTTGCCTTCTTACGCAATAGCTATAGCACTAAAAGCAATTATGCCTCAGAAAAGGAGGTTTACCTATGACAGAAAAAGCCCTCTGTTCTGTGGCATTTAATTGTACAAGAGCTCATTTAATTGCACAAGAGCTCATTTGAGGTGTGGACGCTCCGCAGGTTTTTGCGCAAAAACAGCTGGTTTTGCGCAAAAACGTTGTGGTGTAGACGTAGCCAGATAGCAGTATTAATGGTTCACAGTCATGCTGGAAGAGCATAACAAGTGGAATTCTGCAGGGGTTAGTTTTGGAACAGGTTCTGTTCAATATCTTCATCAACAATTTAGATATTGGCATAGAGAATACACTTATAAAGTTTGCAGATGATACCAAGCTGGGAAGAGGTTGCAACTGCTTTGGAGGATAGGGTCATAATTCAAAATGATCTGGACAAACTGGAGAAATGGTCTGAGGTAAATAGGATGAAGTTTAATAAGGACAAATGCAAAGTACTCCACTTAGGAAGGAACAATCAGTTTCACACTTACAGAATAAGAAGTGACTGTCTAGGAAGGAATACTGCAGAAAGGGATCTAGGGGTCATAGTGGACCACAATCTACATATGAGTCAACAGTGTGACACTATTGCAAAAAAAGCAGGCATGATTCTGGGATTCGTTAACAGGAGTGTTGTGAGCAAGACATGTGAAGTAATTCTTTCACTCTACTCTGCGCTGATTAGGCCTCAGTTGGAATATTGTGTCCTGTTCTGGGCACCACATTTCAAGAAAGATGTGGAGAAATTGGAGAAGGTCCAGAGAAGAGCAACAAAGATGATTAAAGGATTAGAAAACTTGACCTATAAGGGAAGACTGAGAAAATTGGGTTTGTTTAGTTTAGAGAAGAATATCTAAAAGGGTGTTATAAGGAGGAGGGAGAAAAAATTGTTCTCCTTGGCCTCTGATGATAAGACAAGAAGCAATGGGCTTAAATTGCAGCAAACGAGGTTTAGGTTGGACGTTAGGAAAAACTTCCTAATTGTCATAGTGGTTAAACACTGGAATAAATTGCCTAGGGAGGTTGTGGAACTTCTATCACTGGAGATATTTAAGAATAAGATGGACAGACAATTATCAGGGATGATCAAGATGGTGCTTGGTCTTACCATGAGGGCAGGGGACTGGACTTGATGACCTCTCGAGGTCCCTTCCAGTTCTAGTATTCTATGATTTTATGATATGGGAAAAACTGAAGTACTCAATGCTTTTTTTGCCTCTGTCTTCACAGACAAGGTCAGCTGCTAGACTACTATGCATTAGGCAACATACTATGGGAAAGAGGTGGGCAGCCCTTGGTGGAGAAAGAACAGGTAAACAACTATTTACACAAATCCATGGGGCTGAATCTAATGCCTCCAGGGTGCTAAGGGAGTTGGCTGATATGATTGCAGAGCAATTGGCCATTATCTTTGAAAACTTGTGGCATTCGAGTGAGGGCAGTTGAAGGGGGGTTCTAAAGAGTATGGAAAGAGGCTGTTTTCAGTTGTGACAGATGGAAGAATGAGGAGCATGGTCTCAGGTTGCAGTGGGGAAAGTTTAGGTTGGATAATAGGAAAAACTATTTTATGAGGTAGGTGGTGAAGCACTGGAATGAGTTACCTAAGGAGGTGATAACCTAGAGGTTTTTCAGTCCCATCTTGACAAAGCCCTGTCTGAGATGATTTAGTTGGTGATGGGCCTGCTTAGGCAGGGGGTTGGACTAGGTGACCTCCTGAGGTCTCTTCGAAACCTATGATTCTAACTCAATAAGGTCAGGATTTAAGTCACTGCCTTTTAATAGTACAACTGTCACCCTGCTGAATGCAACTTTTGGCTTGTCTACATCTATCCCCATTAACTAAAGCTATAAACTTGAAATGGATTGGTTTATCTTAATTCACATTGAAAGACAATTAAGATGCACAAAATTAAGGCCTCTTAAATTCTGAATAACAAGATCCACACAGGGATTTAATGCAGTTTAACTAAGCCACTACAGGAAAAGTAATCCATTTTAAAATTAAAGGTGTGAATTTGAAATAGCTTAGTTAAACTTAATTAAATTCCCACATGGACACTGTTATTCAGAATTAATGTGGCTCTATTTCGTTCAGTTTGGTTCACTCTGGAAGAAAATTTAAATAAACCAATACACTTCTAGTTTGTAGATTTAGTTAATTTGGATTAGTTTTCCTGGATGTCCCCATGTACTCAGGCTATTAGAGAGAATATAAGTATTTACAGCTGTCAGCTCACAAAGGTCTTCCTTTAACTGAAAGGGTAGAAATGTTTATTTTTGGAAATTGCTATATATAAAACAAAGAGACAATATTGATGATATGGGAAAACCAGAGTGGCACAGTTGGATTCCAGCTAACCATTTATATTAACTATGCATAAATATATAAAGCCTAATTATTTATGTACATTGCTACTCTCACACTATTCTTATGGCTTCTGAAATAGAAATAGAAAGTCTAAAAGACTCCAAACTATTTAAAGGGATATTACCCATTCCTAAACTCTATAGATATACAGGGCAAGGGTTCTAGTCCCAGCACTAAAGATCTATCATTTAGCCCTGCAAATCCCAAGCTCTTCAGAAGACATATTGCTAGATGTTAAGGCTTGGACCATTATGATCATGCTTTGTGTTGTCTTGCAAAATATAGCACTTCACCCATTGGTTTCTGAATTCAGCCAGAGCTCTTGTAGAGTTGAGTTAGAGCACATTGTTTAGAAAGACATCTAATCTTTTTCAATTACTCCTACTGATGAAGCTTTTACCATATTCCTTCAATAATCAGTTCCAATGCTTAGTCATCCTATTAAAATTTGCATAGTTTCCTTTTTGAATATTTCAGATTTTAGTTTCCAACAATGTCTATACTATATAGCTTATATATGTATAGTAATGTCTGCTAGTCATGCCAGGATAGCCCCGAAAGTAGAAACAGCACATGCTAAATGAAGGGCAAACATAGGTATGATAACAGAAGCCTTCGTTTGTCAGCAGTGTTGCATCTGCACTGAAGTGTGTTTTTGGCAAAGCTATGTCATTAGGGAGACCTGGAGCAGTCTGTTTCTTTTACAACCCTGACTGACATAGCTATGTTAGTATATGTTTTAAATGCAGACCAAAGCTTTTGCTAGACCAAAAACCCCTTTATTTTTAGACATAATCTCCATATGAAACTATGTGTAGGCTGGGGCACTGCATTTTTTGTAAGAAAAAAGGTGCTGGTACTCTGGGGCAAACTTGGGGTGAGTAACCTACAACCCAATGGCTAGATGTGGCCAGTTGCTTGATTTTATCCAGCCCACAGTGGGGCGGACAAGCACTTGCCATTCCAGTCCCATAGGCAGGAGGCCATGAATCTCAGAACACCCAACCTCTGTCACGAGGGGAAGCCCCAAGTTGCAGATGTGGCTGCAATTGATATTTTCTGGGGGTCAATGGCCCATGATAGCAAAATGTTTTCCAGTCTGTGGTGTAGGCTTTGGATGTGGCATATAGGAGCCAGTTATGCAGCAGGAAACCAAAGCACCATGAGTTAGTAAGAACTTGGTATTATCTGAAAACACAACAGAGCTATTAAGCTTAATAAAAAAGCTCACCAGAGCAAGAAAAGATCAGATAACTTGACTTCATTTTTCAAGATGTAAAATAAAGATTTAAGTACCAAAACTATTACTTTTAACATATGTTTGCTAGTTAACATAAAATGGCGGAGTACATATACCAAGAAATATTACTCTTTAAAGAAAATTTAGGAATTTAAAATTATGGAAATTAACAATTAGCATAAGGGTGAAAGATATTCAGATGTGCTCACAGTCAGTCTTTCAGATAATATATTACACTGAACAAACAAACAAAACCTCTCAAGCTCAATTCTATATCTAGGGATAAAACATGCACTACCTACATCCTTGCTTCAGCACTTCCATGATGTAGCAATCCATAGTTGACTGGATCTGGAAACATTGCACTATTCTTAAAGAACTGTTATGGTAGGTCACTGGTGTTTTGTGCTCTGTACTCAACACAACATTTATTTTCATACTTCCTGAGTTTAGAACCCTCCCTGGCAAAAAAGCCTCTCGAAGGATTGTAGAGGAAAGATTCACCTTGCCTACATATCTCTCATAGCAAGGCACAGCACTGTGGCTTCAATCACCTCTTTCTGTTGGTCATTCAATCTCTGTGATGATTGCTTCTCCAGATTTTTCATGTACAATCTCATCTGGAGCCTCAGTGTTCCAAATAAAAAGCACTGACCAAAATATTAGTCATCCGTATCATGTGTCTCTCCCTTCCTGAGCTTTTCTTCAGTTCCAATCTTCTTTCAGTGTAGTGAGTTCCTGAACTTCTTCCCTGCAAAACCACCAAACATAATTTAAGCCACTACTGCTTACCCCAGGCTTAAGATGGCTCTCTAACTCCTCCTCTTTTGAAAAACTGACCGATAATGCTACCTTCCTGAAGTCTTGTCATGGGTTCCAGGACCACCATATGTCTACTTCCACTTCTGTAGCTTCCTAGTAGCTTCTTTCCCAAGGAACAGACCCAAATCACCCCTTTCAGGATCTCCTTCCTCAGTGCTCTGACTGCCTTTATGACTTCTGGCCTCTTTCATGAAGAATGTAGCTCTTCCCCAGCTGAATCTAATCATAACTTTTTTCTAACAGACCTCTGTGTGTAACTAGATGGGCTGACTGAGCCATTAGGCTCCCATTAATCCTTAGTCTATCAGTATGGGACATCACCACAGGACATAAAGAAATTCTATATTTGTTAATAATTTTGGCATGATACTATTAAGTGATTTCATACCTACTTGATTTGCTATGTTTTGAGAGAGCTTTAGCTAAAGTCGTAACTATATTGTGCCACAGCAAACACTACATCAGATGGGAGCAAAACAAATAAAATCTAGAAATACTACTAACAATAATAGCAATGGTTCCTCAGACCTAAGCATGATAGGCAGAGAGATATTAATTTGTCTTTATTTTATGGTTTATTCTCAGGTGGAAAAAACGTCAGTCAAACTATCGCATTGTTGAAGAAAGCTTAAGTGAATAAACAACAGTTTTCGGAATGTAGACAACAGGTTTCAGTATAGTTAGATATCTTTCTGTGCTTTGTTCATATTCAGAATAAAGGTAAGCATGGTTCTGAAAATTAAGAATAACTGTGAAAGCTCTCCACATTACATGTGTGATGTTGAAAAGCTAAACACCTTTCTGATATTAATTTTCTAATTAACTCCACTAGCAGTTCACTCTTTTAGGTCAATATCTTTCAGTAGATATATTCCAGATAGTTATAAATATGGTTTTGTAATTTCAACATTTGCAACATTTAACAAATTAAATATTATTATTCATAAATATAGGCAGTCATCACATTTCATTTTACACAATAAATAATAAAACTTCACATTTCTATAGAACTTTCCTTCTGTAGATTTAAAAGTGATTCTGCCCCCCCTAATTCCTTTGCATATTAACATCAGCTGTTGGATTACTAAGGCAGGCAATACAGAGGCTTTTATGCGGGATATAGAAAATTTTGTGGAGTTGTAATTATAATTTTTCAGAGAGTGGGAGCAAAGGAATGTGAAGAAAGGTGGGTTAGGAGTGTAAATCTATTTAAAACTCCTGCTTAACTCATAATTTGTCAGACTTTGTGAGCAGAGAAGTGAATTTGTCCCATTACTGAATTAGTCTTCAAGACACTTGTGCAGTAGGTAAGTTGTTTGTTACAAAAGTTATTTCGTGGACTGCCTGGGAACAGATATTTTCTACAGAGGGACAAACAGACAGATATTATTGCTACATAAATTTGAGAGTCCTGATATATGGGTAATGGAAAAAATTCTGTGTATGAATATTGGCCCACTGGGCAATTCTTATTCAACATCATTAATAACAACAAACATGGGCTCAATGCCTGTTGGTGTCCAATGCCTCCCTCACTGTTTCCTTCCATCTTTCCCTGTCCAGTGTGGAGTGGCTTAGTTTCTGTAGACTAGCTCTGCACCAATCTACTATATCATCTACGCAGTCTCTGTGGGGTCTGCCTCTTTTATTTGGACCATCCATCATGCTGAATACAAGGTCTTAACTTTTGCTCGTCATTCATTCTGCAGATATGCCAGAATAGTTGTAACTTCCGTTGTATAACCTTCTGCAGTAGGTTCTCTTTTGGCTGTATCTTCCTATATAATTCCTTACTGGTGACCTTCTGCATCCATCCTATTCTCAGGATCTTTCTAATAACAACTCCTCTCGAACACCAATATCCTTCTCTTCAAATCTTTCGTTATCACTCATGTCTCACATCCGTACAACATGCTGCTAAATACACACGTTTTCAAGATGCTCAGCTTTGTTCCTAAGCTATTCAATTTACTTTTCCAGATCTTATCCATCGCCTTCAAACCTGCTCTTGCTTTCGCTATTTTAGTCGCTATTTCCTTCTTAGTCTAGATCATACGTCATGTTGCTCCCCAAATACATGAACTTCTCTATGTTCTCTAGTTCAATCCCATCTACACTGATCTTACTTTCTATTTCCTTATCTCCAGATACCATTACCTTTGTTTTATCGATATTCATAATCAGTCCATACTGCTTCCCTTCCTCATTTAGCACCTGCACTGTTCTCGCTAGCTTCTCTTCATCTTCATCGATGATAACTATATCATCCGCAAACCTCAAGTTGTTAATTCTCATCCCGTCCACCGATAACCCTTCTACCTCTTCCTTGATCTTGTCCCTCGCTCTTTCTAAGTGCATGATGAAGATACTCGGCGATATCAGATCTCCTTGTCTCGTACCTCTATTCATTCTAAACCAACTTCCCAACTCTCCACACATTCTCACCACTGCCTCCATATTTTCATTGATATCCTTCAACAACTGTATCTATCTTCCCTGTAATTCTTATTCACTGCCCACTGAGTAAGGGTATGTCTACACTACAGCACTAATTTGAACTAACTTAGTTCGAATTAGTTAATTTGAACTAAGCTAATGTGAATTAGTGCATCTAGACCTAAAAATTAATTTGAATTAGTGTTTTGCTAATTCGAACTAGCATGTCCACATTAGTTAATTCGAACTAAGCTAATGTGAATTAGTGCATCTAGACCTAAAAACTAATTCGAATTAGTGTTTTGCTAATTTGAACTAGCATTGAGTGGACCCTGAACCGAAGTTAAGGCTGGCTGGAACCAGTGCTGGCAGGGCATCAGGTTAGGACTTAGAGCATGGAGCTGCTGCCTCAGGCAGGACCCGACCCCCCCACCCCGGACAGACAGTTCTCAGGGCTTCCCGCTTGCTTGTCTACCTCGATGAGGGACAGCAAAGCATCCTGACTTGGAGTGCCCTGAGTGCCCTCACTCGGCATCTCACAGCACTCAGCCATCAGCCCGGCTGCACTTGCTGCAGGCTGCCATCCAGGGGGGTCAATCGGGGGGCTGCCAGGATCCAGGAGGCCCTGCAGGAGAGCTTCCACCCTGAGGAGCCCGCAGAGCCACCCCAGTCCTCCCCATCGGGGGCTCATGCCCCATTCCTCCCTCACCTCCTTCCACTTACCCCTCCCTAGCCCCCCTTCCTCATGTAAAAAATAAAGGACACGTGTGTTCAAAAATAGAAACTCTCTTTATTTAACAAAACTGGGGGGGGGGGAATTAACCTCTGGGGAGTCTGGGAAAAGGAGGTGGCAGAGGGGAAGAGAGAGGGTGGGAGAGGGGAGGGGGAAACCTGGGAGGAGGGAGCTGGAAGGGGGAAGCCAGGGGAAGAAGAAGGAGGGGAAGTCTAAAACTATGGTACGCCATATCTTCAGTACTGTGTACAGATGTGGTCTCCTCACCTCAAAAAAGATATTTTGGCCTTGGAAAGGGTTCAGAAAAGGGCAACTACAATGATTAGGGGTTTGGAACAGGTCCCATATGAAGAGAGGCTAAAGAGACTGGGACTTTTCAGCTTAGAAAAGAGGAGACTGAGGGGGGATATGATAGAGGTCCATAAAAGCATGAGTGGTGTGGAAAGGGTGAATAAAGAAAAGTTCTTCATTAGTTCCCATAATAGAAGAACTAGAGGACACCAAATGAAATTAATGGGCAGAAGGTTTAAAACTAATAAGCGAAAGTTCTTCTTCACACAGCACATAGTCAACCTGTGGAACTCCTTGCCACAGGAGGCTGTGAAGGCTAGAACTATTTCAGAGTTTAAAGAGAAGTTAGATAAATTCATGGAGGTTGGGTCCATGGAGTGCTATTAGCCAGGGGGTAGGAACGGTGTCCCTGGCCTCTGTTTGTGGAAGGCTGGAGATGGATGGCACTTGGTCATTGTCTTCGGTCCATCCCCTCCGGGGTACCTGGTGTTGGCCACTGTCGGCAGACAGGTTACTGGGCTAGATGGACCTTTGGTCTGACCTAGTATGGCCGTTCTTATGTTCTAAGCTCAGGGTCGGGGATCTCACTGGACCAACTTGATTTTCATGCAAACCTGCTCCTGGGTTCGCATGTGGCCTTTGGTGGCCAGGCTGGCAGCTATTCTGCCCTAGACGGCTGCATTCCTGTGCCTAATGCGGAGATCGTGGGCGTTGGAGGCCTCCCCGCAAACTTCGATGAGGTCCACAATCTCCGCACTAGACCAGGTAGGCACCTGCCTCTTGCGGCCCCGGGCAGGCTCCTGGGAGCTGCCAGCCTGGTCCTGGGAAGAGGCGGAGGGCTGGGTGGCAGCGGGTGGCTGGCTCATGCCGTGCCAGGTGCAGGGTCTGCTGGCTGGGTGCTGGCAGGCTTGCAACTGGCACGAGCACTGTAACCAGACCGTGCCCCTTTAAGGGCTCCGGGGCCGGGAGGGGGGCAGAAAAGTTTCCCTGGTTTGGCCCAGAGTGGCCACCAGGGCAAGCTGGGAAGAGCTAGCCTCCAACTAGTTCGAATTAAGTGGCTACACAGCCCTTAATTCGAACTACTTAATTTGAACTAGGCGTTAGTCCTCGTAGAATGAGGTTTACCTAGTTCGAATTAAGCGCTCCGCTAGTTCAAATTAAGTTCGAACTAGCGGTTTGTATGTATAGATGCTATGAAAGTTAATTCAAACTAACGGCTGTTAGTTCGAATTAACTTTGTAGTGTAGACATACCCTAAGATATCAGCCATTTATCTTACAAGCTCTTCTTTGATAGCAAAGAAGAGATTAAAGCTGTAATGATATTGTGAACCAGCTCCAGGTTCAGGGTTGGTCCTCAAGCTGCTCTACAACAGGAGGTAGACCTCATTGATGAGGGAGGGAAGGACTGCTTATACTAAATTCCCATCAACAGGACCCCCTTTGCATCTTTACAGGGAGTCCTGCTTCCTTTGAGTAAGGGTTAAATCTTATCTCCAGAAGGAGATGAACATGAAATGACAATTAACTTGGTAATTGTAGAGGGATCATCTTGTATTTTTACCATGCTCAGCATAATGGAGGTCCTGTTCTATTTCTGGGGCTCATATGCGCTATGGTAATACATATAATAATTCATGTCACACAGATGTAAGAGACACAACCAATATGGTGAGCTGGGATAAAGGCTAGCATCAGGCAAAGTATTCCATTCACATGCTGATTATGTATATACATGTTTTCTTCTCCATTCATCATTATGATTAGGCAGATGAGATCCCATTATTCTAGGTAGAGAGAACAAAATCAATTCTGCAGAATCCCCTGCTCATGACTGAAATATTGCAAAAGCACACTACTTGGATCCATGACAGAAGAATTCACAGGAGACAATGCAAGTGAAGGTTATTAGATCGTGATCATGTAAATCAAGGATGAGTTCAGCCCATATTTCAGTCATCCCACTAGTGGAACATAGCCATAGAATAAAGTGTGAATGGAACCAGGACCGAAGCAGCCATTAGCACACTGAAACTGACTCCAGCAATAGATATGATGAAAAGCCCTGAAGAATTTCAGACCTTGGTGTATGGTTACCCAATGCTTTATGGCTATACAGATGTTTGGAAGATTATTTTCAAAATCTATGATTTTTTCCACTAACATTGAACTGCCACTTATGCAAAAAGGTCACCCAAGTTACATTTTCAATGTGGAGCTATTTCAGGATGCCAGAAGTATCCTGAAATAGCTATTCCATGTCTTTAAAGCAGCCCGTTATTTCAAAATAACGGGCATGCTATTCCGGCATCCCTATAACCCTTGTTCCATGAAGGTTAAGGGACGTTTGGAATAGCGCTTTATTTTAAAATTGCCTTGAAATAAGCTACGGACATTGTGTAGCTTATTTTGAGGTAAGAGTGCAATGTATACCCCTCCCGCCAATGATGTAAACTTCTGGATTACTGACTAATGCACAATAGAAATTAGAACTGGCCAGAAAGCAGTCTCTCTCTCCTCCACAAAAATACCTGAATTTTTCTGATGAAACAAATTCTTTCAATTTGGGTGGAAAATTCACTATGGGATATAGGAGGAAAATACTGGAAACAATTTGGAATTATTTTGCTTGTTCTCCAGGCTGCCCAACCTCCAGGTAATCTAGGTAACACAAGAAGATGAAACAATTTATCATGGAATGCTTTGATATCAATGAACTGGCCATTTACGCTGTAAGAAAGCATTGTTTCAGAAAATTCTCAACCAGCTCTAACAGAAATATGCATACAAGTGTAATTAAATGAAATAGAATAGTGACATCATGAAAAAATATTTCAGACAAAAAACCCAAAATGCTTAATTTAAAAAAAAGTTAGAACTGGGTTGTTTTAACATTAATGAAACTTTTTGCCCATGGTTTTCTTCTGAAACACAATTCTGGCAAAATCATCCTGATGTTATGTAGCATTTCAATTTAAACAGAACCATATGTTCTGATGGAGTATGGTTCTATCTACATTTCTCTGAGCAGCTTTAATGCTAACTATTTACTTTTCCTTTGAGGTAAGATTCTGCAATTTCTCCTATGGATAAGATGTTAGAATGATTCACTTTTGATCCTTGCATGTCTAGAAGTAAGTAATGATTACTCTCAGTCTGTTTTTATTGTGGCTCCTGCCATTTGTCTTCTCTCAGACAGACCTGGTCTTTTTAATTAGGTGGCTCTTTCAGTCAGAGCATTCAACAGGATTTCTCCCCTCTTGATATTGTGGTAAACAAGGTGGTACACACACTTTCTCTATTCTGTTTTTCAGATCTTCATCTTTACCTACAAATGCTTTGATATACATTTTTCCAGTTCACTCCCCTTGACTGCGCTATTTGATTATCTGTTATTTCTGATTCTCTTCCCTCAGCATTCTCCATCATTTGAGTCATAGTAACCAGTTTGATTTTCAAAATTCACATCCATAATTGTAGCAATATTTATAGATATTTTATTCATAATTTTCTTTGTCATTCCAATAGTCATACTTACCTTCTTAAGTTTCCACATTTTCTGACTGCTGCATCACTTCTTCTAGTGCTTTTTTTCCCCCAGCGTGACTGTGTATGTGCATGTATAATACACACACATCATTTGCACACATTGAGGGAAAATTTCCTCGAGCCTTTGGATTTCTCTTCATTTTTCTTTTTTTAAAAGCCAACTATTGTTTGCTTTATCTTCCTCCTTCCCTCCCCCAAATTATGACAGAAATTAAAAACTATAAAGGAAGCATTTTTAGTAAGTTTCATTTTTTGTCTACTAGCACAATAATTCACTGTTTGACTTACAAAACCTGAAAAGGGATGTGAAAAATTAAGTCCCTGCTGACCTTGTGTAATGAAAGTTAACAAAAAGTTTTACTAATCCTGATTCCATCGATTTTAAAACCAAAATGATAATTATGATAATTTAATCTGGCCTCCTGAATAAAACAGAATGATCAACCCTCCCCCAGTAATTTCTGCATCAAACCCATAACTCTATTTAAGCAACAGCATATCTTTTAGAAAGATACCTGCCGTGATTTCAAGTGGAGGAGACTGCACTACAGCCGGAAGTAACTTGTCCGGCCAATTAATAATTTGCACTGTTAAAAATTTACATCTTATTTGTAGTATGACTTTGTCTAATTTCAACTTTCAGGAGTTGGATTGTGATGCCTTTTTCTGGAGATTAAAAAGCCATCTGCTATCAGAAATCTCTGTGCCTTGTAGCCACTTATTGACCCTGATCAAGTCACCTCTAAGGAAACTGAGCATCTTGAGTTTTACACTAGCAGGGAGTTTTTTTGGAACTTCAATCATTCTTATAGCTCTTTCCAGTTTTTCAGCATCCTTTTAGAAGTGTGGACAATGGAACTGGACACTGAATTCCAAGAACAGTCTTCCTAACACCCAGTGCAGATGCAATACCACTTCCTTATTTCTGATTTATATCCTCTTGCTTATACATCCAGTGATTGTGTTAGCCCTCCTTACTACAGAATTGTCCTAGTAATTCATATTAAAATGTTTATTTTCCATGACCCCTTAGTTATTAAGTTACTTAGTACCTCTTCATATCACTGCATTCCAGGATATAGTCACCTTGAAAACCTCCTTTTAAATAAAACACATTTCAAAAATTGAGCTATCTGATCAGATCTCTTTAATTCCAAGTAAATTGCACTAGTTATTTTGCATGACTAGAGTCTGAAGACTTTGTAATTAAACAAAGTAATCTAAATGCTCTTGTTACTGTGAAGGTCAAGTAAGTCTTCAAATATTCCTGAATGCTAGAAATATTGAATTGCTAACAATTCTCTGAGATATCCAGAAAATAATGTTAGTTTTCTAATTTAAACTTTATTTAAATTAGAAATTTATTTAAATTTATTAGGTGCGATTTTCACATCAAAATTAGCAGAATTTATGGGCTAGCTTCTGAAACCTTTTAAAGGGATTACTCATGAGAGTAAGTGCTACTCAATGTAATTAAAAAATAAGCCTGTTAAATGTGCTAATTTGATAATGCAAGACTCAATAAACATACACAGAGTATTAGTATAGGTTTTAAGACATCATGTTACCAAATATTTACCAGCAGTTATCCTATTTTTACCACCAAATTATTTGTGAAGCAGTACAGTAAATCAGTTTCTCTCAATCTCAGTTGTTACTATGGAAAAAGAATTAGCAGTCCTATGACATCTTGAAGGCTAACAGATTTATTTGGTTAGTCTTTAATCTGTTACTCTTTAGGATGCCACAGGACTGCTTGTTTTGTTTTGTTTTTTTGCAGATACAGACTAACACAGCTACCCCTCTGAGACTATGAAAGAAGAGGCATTCATAAAATTAATATTAACTGAAGTAAAACTCAAAAACCTTTGGTGAACCAACACGGTGAAATCCTGGTTTCATTAAAGTGAAGGAGGGTTTGTTTACACAACAGCATTATTTTGGAATAATTGACATTATTTTGAAATAACAAAAAGAGTGTCTGCACTACAAGCCTTTATTTCAAAATGGGGTTGAACTGGAGGACTTCTTACTCCAACTCATGGTAACCTTCATTTTATGAGGAGTAAGAGAAGTTGAAGGAAGAGTGTTCTTCCTTCAACTTCCTGCTGTGCAGATAGCACCAAAAGCTGAAATAAATGATTTTGACTTAAGTTATGCAATTGACATAGCTGAAGTTGTGTTATCTTATT
This sequence comes from Pelochelys cantorii, assembly GCA_032595735.1. Taxonomy (NCBI): domain Eukaryota; kingdom Metazoa; phylum Chordata; order Testudines; family Trionychidae; genus Pelochelys; species Pelochelys cantorii. The sequence goes on from CM064331.1 coordinate 36,948,923, forward strand.
CCGACTTTAGCCCTGCTGCGTAGATATACACTGAGGCTACGTCTACACTGAAGGCTTCTTGCGCAAGAACTGTTTTGCACAAGAGTTCTTGTGCAAAAGTTCTTGCGCAAGTGTGTGTCCACACTGCCATGTGATTTTGCACAAGAGATGTGCTTTTGCGCAAAAGCGTCCATGGCAGTGTGGATGCTCTCTTGCGCAAGAAACCCCTGTTGCCTCTCTACACTGCCTTCTTGTGGAAGAGCTCTTAACTCTCAAAGTATGAAACAAAAACTGTTTTCATTGCGAGCCACATTTTAAGTTCTGATTACCTTGTTTAGGTGCATAAACATAAACGAGGCCTTACTTGTGAGTGGAAAGACATTCCTTTTTCTTTTATTTTGAGGGAGGACTAATTTGTTTGTAATACAAACATCTTTTCAATTAATTTTGCCTGAGCGGTGTAACTTTATTATAGTGAAGCATTAAGTGTTTAAACATTCAAAGTCCTAGTCTAGAAACATACTGAGTCAGACTCACAAGTCTTCTTTTTGATCATCACCATTAATCATAACACCCTTGTAATAGGCTTACAGATGTTATTTATATTCAGCTTGCTGCTATGTTATTTCTTGTGTCACTGTCACCATCTTCATCTTCCTCACTGTCATTCTTTCACATTACCATATTATTTTTCCTTCTCCGTTTTCCTTGAGTCTTTGCCATATTCTATATTTAAGAAATCTGAATCTCTAAATATGTTTTTCTTTTTATTCATTCCTGACAAACATTCACCTCAGATCAGGTTTCTTTCACTTTCTCTTACATTTCAAGCATTTTATGGTGAAATAAAATGGCTTGATTTTTAATTGAACCTATACATGCAAGCTTCAGCTTCTACTTAGCAGCAAAAGATGCTACAGAACTGCAATCACCTTTGTCATTGAAATCTCTATTGTCTTGGCTTATATTGTATATAAAGTCTTCATCTGAAAATAAGCAGTCTGGAATGTGTTCTGAGGTCCACAGAGTAATCCAATTCAGAGAGAATGACTGGGAATCATTAAATTTTCCCTCACATTACAATGCTTTGATGACCTTATCAGTTTTGTCACATAAGCACTAACACATTTTTCTACACCCAAGTAGTGCTTATGAAATCTTATCATATTTGGCTGTCACTTTAAAATGATCACTATTTCATTGAAAACATTGTTAATTTAATTTCTCTATTGCCATCAAATTAAGAGATTAAATGTGTCTTTCATCTTATTAAACCAAACTAAGGCAGGCAGAATACTCTTGTCTCCTGACAATCTTCTAAATAGTCCATAGCAACTGATTTCACTGTTCTAAATGTAAATAATTTGACCAGCCTTCCCCTGACTCACTGATTATTCCCACCATTTAAATGATGCTTCCTGTAGCTCCAGAATTATTTCCAGGTATATATAATGCCAGTGGAGATTGCTTTTTGAGTAGGCAGCCTGACTGTACATTTAGTCATATATTGTCTGGAATACTTTTAGGACAAGACACTAAGTAACTGCTGGACACAGATGTAAATGAGTGCTCAGTACACAAGATAGTACTCAGGGAAAGAATCAAGTTTATAGTATGAGTGACAATATCGTCTGTCGGACTACTACCTTATTTGTTCTAGAACAGAAATGGGCAATCTAGGCTAGAGAGTGGGCTGCATAAGTGGCCCTCCTTCATCACAGTGGGCTACACATTTGTCAGAATCAAGACGGTCTCCCAAGTTAGGGTAGTTTTGCTAACTGCTCTTAAGTACCTAGAATTTGCTGACTGAACAGTAGCAGTGCTTTGACTGAATGCAGAGGGACCACACAGCTGTTACAGTCAATGTTGTGTGCAGTCAGAAAGCACCTCACTTCACATGCCCTCATTTTACATGTGTGTCTCTTTAGTAATTCCAGTAGGAAAAAAACACCTATGTGTCTGGGAATTCTGGGTGATCCGGTAGAGATGGTTAGACCTCAGCTCAAACTGGGGCCACTGGGCAGCCCTTTGCGGATCGACTACCATCTCATGTACGCATGCTAGTTGGTCATATGCTGCTCTCAGCGTTGGATCCTCCCACTGGTCTCAGGGAAGTCCACCAAATCTAGTGATATTGGGTCCTCTTCTGGAGATAAACGGGATGGGGGAGGTGTCTCTGGTGCCTTGATCTCTGGAGCCTCCTCCTCGTCAGCCAGCTCCCAAGGGTGGACCTCCTGAGGCTCTTCACCGAGGAGGTCTCCATCTAGCCCGGTCTGGGTGGGTGGGTGGCCTCTCGGAGGCTGGCCTCTCGGAGGAGGGCAGTAAATCCCGGCCAATTGCAGCCCAATACAATGGGGTAGGCTAAAGTAGGGGCCACCCCTACCAATATCTCTTTGGTCACCTCTCGGATGGTTATGAGGACCCTAACCCAGGGATAAGCTTTTAAGTCACCATGAATGCACTGCAGCCACAGCTCTCCTTCTGGCTCTGCAGTGGCTAGGAGGGTGTCTTTATGGACGAGGGTCTGGCTACATCCTGAATCTAGGAGGGATATCACCTGCTGTGATCCTGTCCAACAGTCATGAGTGTTAGTGGGCCAGGCGGGTGAGCCTGGGTGTCAGCCATGCAGACCTGGCCATAGCTACAGTCTATTGCCGTACAGTCCCATGCAGCCACATGAAAAACAGGGTCCTGATTCTGGGTGGTCCGGCCGTGTAGAATCCTCATGTTGAGGGAGATGCCGCCTCTCCCGCGGCACTGGGCGGGAGCTTTTAGGAATTTCCCGAGTGAGCGGGCGCTTGGAGTCCCCACCCTTATTTTCAGTGGAGCCTGCCTCCCCTCAGGCACTGTCCTCGTCTGGGGCAGAGGCATCAGTACCACAGCCGATGCCCTTGAGCCTGGTGTCGGGGCTCGGCATCCAAAGCCACCGGGTTCTCAGCAGCCAGAAAGTCTTCCATCAGTGTGACCACCTCTGAGAGAGCTGTTGGGCAGTGCCAGAGGACCCAGGCTCAGCCACGAGGTGGGAGCACCTGGGTAAATTGTTCTAGTGCCACTTGCTCTACGATTTCTGACAATGACTTCTGCTCTGGCCGAAGCCAGCATCGGCAGAGGGTTTTAACTCCTTGGGCCACAGCCCACAGACGGGCGCCTGGAGGGTAACTCATGGACCAGAGCCATTGACGGAAGGTTTCGGGTGAGATATCCAGGGCATCCCAGGATGGCTGCTTTTACTTGTGCATAGTCCTGAGCTGCCTCGATGGATAAAGCACAATAGGCCTCCTGTGCTGGCCCGCTCAAATAGGGAGCTACGAGGGTCACCCAATGTCCTCGGAGCCACTGCATAACGGTAGCCACCTGTTCCAATGTCTCAGGTGAGGTAGCACACACAGTGAGTACAAAAGCCCGGCCCTGGTTCAGGGCAGGCCAACAACCCAGTTTGTTCAGGTTCCCAGCCCTGATTCAGGGTGGGGCAACAAATGAACAATTAGCAGTCTTAAGGTCCCAGGCCTTGCTTCAGGCTGGGCAGCAAACACAGTTAGTACAGAGGCCAGGCCCTAGTTCAGGGTGGGCCAGGAACAAATACAGGCAGTTTATCAGTGAAAGGCCAGGCCCTGGTTCAGGGCGTGGCAGCAACAAACACAGTCAGTTAGGGTATGTCTACACTACCACCCTAGTTCGAACTAGGGTGGTTAATGTAGGCATTCGAAGTTGCAAATGAAGCCCGGGATTTAAATATCCCCTTAGGTCGAACTCCGTGCCCGCGGCTACACGCGGCACGGAGTAGATAGTTTGAATTAGGATCTCTAATTCGAACTACCGCTAATCCTCGTTCCACGAGGAGATCCTAGAGATCCTAATTCGAACTACCTACTCCGTGCCGCGTGTAGCCGCGGGCATGGAGTTCGACCTAAGGGGATTTAAAAATGGCACCCGCCCGGCAAGATGTAAATGAAGCCCGGGATATTTAAATCCCAGGCTTCATTTGCAACTTCGAATGCCTACATTAACCACCCTAGTTCGCACTAGGGTGGTAGTGTAGACATACCCTTAGTGAGGAGTGGCCAGGCCCTTGGTTCAGGGCATGGCAGCAACAAACAGGCTTGGGTCTCCTTATTCAGGAGGGGTGCAGGCTGAGCGCCTGCAATGGCAACGAGGGGGAAGTTGCCACCTGGTAGGTGGGTGGCGGGGGGGCACAGGCCCGCCCACTCCACTGCGCCCCAGCCCAGGGCCCTAGGAGCAGCAATGCAGGCTGCGACAGGCTCAGCAGAGGCTCCAGCCTGAAACACACAAGCCTTGGGGCCTTTAACTGTCCCCACTATCCCCTGGGCCACTTCCCTTCTCCCCCTGAGCCAGTACCTGGGTTTCTGGCTTTGCCGTCGGGGAGTACAGGGTGGTCTCATCCCATTGGGATCCAAGTGGTCTGGTCCAGTTCTCTGCCACTTGCAGGTCTGCGGGGCTCAGCCATTTCCTTGTGTAGGCTGTGGCGGGCATCTGGGCTGGTCCTCTGGGTCAGGCTCTGTCAGGGGTTCAGGCCAAGGCTCAGGTCTTGGCAGCTGCAGCGGTCTTTCCCAGTTCCTGGACACAGGCTGGGGTATGTAATCAGGCTGGCCCTCTGGATCCGCAGGGGTTGATATGGTTGGAGGCCCAGGCAGCCTCAGCCTCCCGCGCAGGGAGCGGGTAGTCAACCCTGGGCTCAGAAGTGGTTGGAGGCCCAGGCCAAGCCTCAGTCCTAGCCTCCCAGGATGGGAGCACTGAGCAGGCCTCTGGTTCTTCCGCAGGCTGGGCCCTAACTGAGTCCAGAGACTGGGCTTTTACCTGGGCCCTCCCCCTGACTTCCTGTCAGGTGCCGGGACAGGGTCAGGCTCTGCCCAATGTGGCTGCCATGTTCCTCCTCCTACGTGTCAGTGGGCAGCCACTCCACCGCACTACACAGGTAAATGTAGAAAGAAAACTAACAATGTGGTCTTGTAATCAAGGCAGTTAAATGTTGCACAGGTGAACCTGTCTCTGTACTGGCTTGATCATAGATATACTGTATGTGTGAATAAAAGTCACCTAAACCAAAATTATGGCAAATGGACATCAGTTGTGTGGGTTTTTTTCATTTTCTGGATGACCAAATTGATACTATGGAAGCTTGATTTTTATGTCTCCACTGCACTTTTAGCTGCAGACAATAAGCCTGGGAGCTGTGGAGATTTAGCAGAGGCCTGGATGAAAAACAAGGGAGGTTTTAATCCAAACCTCAGCAAATCATTTTTCACATCTTACAAAACAGCTGTAATATTCTAGTCTGATGATAAATTAATATTTGTGAAACACTCATATCCTATGGAGATGAAGAAAAATCACATGGAAAATGAATAATTTGATATTCTGTGAAGGGTCTGCATAGCAGGCACAAAATAAAACTTAGGGCCAATATTAAATGAGAATGATAACGAAAAATATTCTACACCCGTCTCATTCTCTAAGCAATGTCCAACTTGTGTATTGTCCACATGCATTGTAACACAGTTTAATTACCTGATCTCTCACCGTTTTTGTACAAAACCCCTGCTTCATTCACTATACAGTCACTATAAAACACACGCACACACACACATACACACACCACGCTCTTATTATTGCATCTCCTTGGCTACGTCTAGACTACATCCCTTTTTCGTAAAAGGGATGTAAATTAGATGTATCGCAATTGCTAATGAAGTGGGGATTTAAATCTCCCCCGCTTCATTAGCATAAAAATGGCTGCCGCTTTTTTTCCACACGGAGCTTTGCTGGAAAAAAGAGCCAGTCTAGACGCTGATCTTGCAAAAAATAAAGCCTTTTCCGAAAGATCCTTTATCCCTCTATGAAATAAGGGATAAGGGATCTTTCGGAAAAGGCTTTATTTTCCGCAAGATCAGCGTCTAGACTGGCGCTTTTTTCCGGAAAAGCTCCGTGTGGAAAAAAAGCGGCAGCCATTTTTATGCTAATGAAGCGGGGGAGATTTAAATCCCCGCTTTATTAGCAATTGCGATATGTCTAATTTACATCCCTTTTACGAAAAAGGGATGTTCTAGACGTAGCCCATGTGTTTAATTCAATAGTGGGCAACCTGCCCATCAGAGTTCTATGTGTGGTCCATGATACTTTTTTATTTTACTATTGTCCATGTGCACAGTTGCCAGATTCCACTGGTTCCCATCTGCATCTTTTTTTCCCTACTGGTGTTACTAAAGTGACTGTCCCCTAAACTAAATGTATAAGCTGTATGTTTCCAAATATCACTGTGCATACACTTGGTTGAACTGAAAACCAGACCAAAACAACTGAATAACTGTAAGATTTCCTCTAAGCAAAATCACTCAAAGTACTTGAGGCATTGTCCCTTTCCCTGTATATGGATTCTAAGACTCTTCCAGCATATATATTTACAAACAATGGTCACAAAGTCCGTTGTTTTCTTCCACACCCTGGCTGAGGAATCCCTGGTGTCAGCGGGGCTAGCTACAGTGGGTGGTCCTGGCCAGGAAACCCTGGGGAACCTTTGGTGGCAGCAGGGCCAGCCGGACTGGCAGTGGCCGGGTGGTCCTGTCTGGAAAACCCCGGGAAAACCCTGGTGGTAGTGGGGCTGGCGGCAGCTGGGTGGCCCCATCAGAGGAACTCCTAGGAACTGCTTGCAACAGTGGAGCCAGCAGCGTCCAGGTGGTCCTGTCTGAGAACCCTGAGGGACCATTGCAGCAGCAGGTGGGCAGTGGGTGGGGAATCCCTGCCGGGCCACGTTAGCTGGGCAGGTGGCACAGTGGGGAGCTCCTGCGGGCTAGTATTAGTGGGGCCAGCAGCAGCGGGGGGGGGAGGGGGAACCCCAGGGAGAGGAACTTGGGAGAGGAGCAGCCAGCAGGGAAGCATTTACCTCCACTGGTCTGGCAAGCTTCTTGGTTCAGGACCACTCAGTTCTGGACGAGGGAGGTCCTGCCTGTATTTTATACAAAGTAGAACAGCTTCAACAGGAGACATGGGACGTTCTGCTATATTTCTTGGTGGTGCTGGGAAAATGTGGTAGGCATTCCCTGTGTGGCTTCAATATTGGCCCACAGGCAAGGTAGATGGAAGATGTCTACTAGTTTGTCAATCCTACCATAAGCCTAGGAACCTGAGTGGTCCTGAACCAGAGCTCAGAACTTAGGTGGTTGTTGACATCCACACTGGCAGAAAGCTAGGCACCAGGAGAGTTTAATGGAGGAAACTTAGGTGCCTTGGGAATTCAGGAACAAACATAGTTAAGTCATAGCTTAGCGGGTTTCAGGGGATTTAAATTTTGGACTTAGGCACATAATGAGGAAATTGGTTGCCAAAATTCCTTTTGAAGATGAGATTTAGACACCTAAATCAATTCAGCATTGTTATGCAGATGTCTAAATACCTTTTAAAGTCTGGGCTCTAGTCCACAGAACCTATAGACCCAGTTAGAAGCATGGCACCATTGCACTAGGCACTGTGCAAACACAGAGGGAGACATGGGGCCTGCTTAGAAAACTTTCAATTTAAGAAAAATTAGGAAATCCAATGGTTGAGCTGATGTAGCGAGGCTAATCCATGGGATTTCTTCCTCTCAATTCCAGTTTTAATACCTCCCTGACACAAGCACCAATATGTGACAAGACTTCTGCTATTTTAGGGCACGTCTAGACTACTGGCTTTTGTCGACAGAAGTTTTGTCGACAGAATCTGTCGACAAAACTTCTGTCGACAAAGAGCATCTAGACTACATCAAGCAGATAGACAAAACTATTCGCTTTGTCGACAGAGAGCGTCCAGACTGCTGGACGCTCTGTTGACAGAAGAAAGTACCCGGAACTACTTCTGCCAGGTCACAGGGGCAGCATGTACTTCCTGGTGCTGCTGCCTGCCCTTTGCAGAGACGCGTGCTAAAAGGGACCCCCCCTGACTAGCCGTTGCTCTGCTGCTGCAGCTGCCTTGCTTACCTCCTAGAGGGACAGCAAAGGTTCTGCAGTGCTTGTTTGGAGTGCCCTGCTTCCTGGCACAGCACAGCAGTGTGATTTTTTTGGGGGGAAGGTTTTTCCAAACGTTTGTTTGCCATGGAGTGAGAGCTGCCCCTGGGCAGGCCCCACTCCACGGTGCTTCAAATGCTGCTGCAACTGCATGAGACTTTCATGCTGTTAATGCCTGGTCCAGATCCTGAACCTAGACTGAAGCCCCTCCTTCAGGATGCAGCATCACTGTTCCTGCCTCTGAACTTTTTCCCGGAGAGGCTATTTTGGAGGATGGAAACAAGTACAGACTGGTGGGACCGGCTCGTAATGGAGCAGTGGGATGATCAGGCTTGGCTCCAAACCTTCAGGATGCGGAAGTCCACCTTCCTGGAGCTCTGCAACTGGCTTGCCCCCACCCTGCAATGACAGGACACCCACCTGCGCCCTGCCATCCCGCTGGAGAAGAGGGTAGCTATTGCCCTCTGGAAGCTGGCCACTCCTGATAGCTACCGGTCAGTGGGACACCAGTTTGGTGTGGGGAGATCTACTGTTGGCATCGTGTTGATGAAGGTAAGTCCCTCGGGGGTGGGGGGGGAGGGGCAGTCCATGAGGGGTAAGGGGACTGTAACAGAAAAAGGGTGGGTGGGGGGCTCCTGTGCCTTACACCACCATACTGCTGGGAGCAATCACTGGGGGTGGGGGAGTGGAATACTGGGGTCTTGGGCGGGGAGGGTCTCCCAAGGACTTGGGCAACCCCTCTTACTTCATATTCTGTGTGTGTTTGTATGTGTCTATTTCTGCAGGTGGTGAGGGCCATCAACTCACAGCTGCTGAACCGGATTGTCTGCCTCGGAGACTGAGACACCATCATGGCCGGTTTTGCAGGGCTGGGATTCCCAAACTGCGGAGGAGCGCTCAATGGAACGCACATTCCCATCCGTGCACCACCCCATGAGCCGCCCGGTATATCAACAGAAAAGGGTACTTTTCCATTGTGCTGCAGGCCCTGGTTGACCACCGTGGACTATCTACGGACCCTTGTGTGGGGGTGGTCGGGCCGGGCACATGATGCTCAGATCTTCCGCAATTCGCACCTGTACGAAAGACTGCAGACAGGAACCTTCTTCCCCCAGTGAACCTTTGCTATTGGGGATGTAGAGATGCCGGTCTGCATTGTGGCCAATGCGGCGTACCCCCTCATGCCCTGGCTTATGAAGCCATACACAGGGCATCTGACCCCGAGCAGGGAAGTGTTTAACACGCATCTGACACGCACACGTTTACAGGTGGAATGCGCATTTGGCCGGCTGAAGGGAAGGTTTAGGTGCCTGCTAACTCGCCTTGACATGGGGGAACACAATATCCCAGAGGTGGTGGCAGCATGTTGCATCCTCCACAACCTGGTGGAGAGCAAAGGGGAGGCCTTCCTCCCAGGTTGGGGGCCAATGGCTGAAGTGGAGGGGAGGTGGTTTGCGCAGCCCGGACAGCTGCCGTTCGCCAAGCCCATCAGGTGGGGGTTCGCATCCGGGAGGCTCTGCATGAGCGCTTCTCAGCTGGAGCCCAATGACTCCCCGAGGTATCCCCAATGGGGCCTGTGGGCCTGGGCCCCCGCCTCCCAAAACCTTCTCTCCCATAATCCATCCTTGCATCAGCCTCCGAACAGTTAAGACACACACATCATGTTAAATATGAAAAATATAATGTTTATTAACAAGTAATGTTAGAATTAGGAACTGTTATAAAACATAGAGTTGTTCAACAACTGTTAAAAAATAAACTTTTTTTGGAACTATTAACCTGTGTTTATAACTGTGGTAGGAGGGGGGATTTCAACCTGGAGGGAGGGAGGGAGGCAGGGGGGATTTCAACCTGGAGGGAGGGAGGGAGAGAGGGAGGGCAGACAACTTAAGGGTAATGGTGGTATCGCCTGGGCCGCAAAGCTTTGCCGCCTCTTGTCCGTGGACCCTGCTGTCCTCGGGCTTGAGTTGGGGCTGCAGATGACTCTGCTCTGGGGGGGAGGGGGGGCAGGGCTGGAGGGGTGGCAGGGGCTGAGGGAGAGGAAGGGGGGTCAGAGGGGGCTGGAGCTGGATGGGCAGGAGGAGTCCCCAGGGGTGGCACACATTGCGCTCCACTGTGGTAGGAAGTCCTCAAGCAGGCAATTATGCCAGCGAGCCTCCTCCCTGGTTCTTTCGGCCATGGTCTCCTGCATTTTGGCCACGGTCCCCTCAATGTTCTCCATCACCTCCACATGCCTCCGCAAGAGGTCATTATAGGCCCTCCAATGCCTGCGGGTGCTGTGGGACTGGGTGGGTGGTGGCACAGGTGTCACTTGGCAGTCAGCAGCAGCAGGTCCGGCTGTGGAGGAGAAGAGGGAGAACCGATCAGTGTTAGGAATTCACACACAAGTCCTTACAACAAGGGATGGGAATATTGTTACTGGTAGGCCACGTCTGGCCCTGCCAGCCACCTCGGCTGCACAGGGGCCCCGTTGTGGCTAGGACAATGTCCACTCCACCCCCTACATCCTCCCCCCCTCCACCATGGTTGTTCAGGCCAGATCAGTGTGCAGCCACAGTAGGACAGGGGCCTGCAGCACCTTGGGTCTCCCATGGCCCCCACCCACATACCCACCACCTGCCCACCTGCTTGCACATGCACAGAGAGATGCAAGCTGTCCAGGAGGACCAAGACGTGCACATTGCTCTGCATCCTCTCTGCTCCCACCTCCCCTGTTCTGTGTCTGTGACCCTGACTGCACTTCACCAGCATCGGAGGATGCCTGCGAGGCATCCTGGGTCTCCGGGACAGGCTGCAGAGTCAGGGTCAGGGTGTCCTCTGTCTGCTCCTCCTCCTCCTCCTCCTCCTCCACATCTTCCCTAGGGACCTCCTGCCGGCTCTGCTGCACCGGTGTGTTCAACCCTGTCTGCATGAGCACTGGTGCAGACATAGGTTCCTGTTCCTCGCAGGATGCAATCCAGCTCATTATAATAGGCGCAGTGCACTGGGGCTGCACCTGATGCTGAGCTCTGATCTCGGGCCTTCATGTATCCCTGCTGAAGCTCTTTGACTTTCGCCTGGACCTGTTACAGTGTCCTCGGGTGGTGCTCTTTTTCGGACAGCCCCTGAGCCATGCGGCTGTAGATGCTGGCGTCCCTGCACCGGGTGTGCAGGGCCTGGACCGCTTCCTCCTCCTCCCACAGTTCAAGTAGTGTCAGGACCTCTGGCCCTGACCAGGCTGGGGCTCTCTTTTTCTCGCCTGAGAGAACTTGGGCTGGCTCCCTCGAAGGTCCTTGGGGGCCTCGTGGCTTTGGAGCTGCACACATGGCCACGTGCAAGTGAAGCTGGGAGAGCTGTGTGCTGACAGGCTTCCTCTGTGGCCAGCTTCCTGTCACAATGCCTGCTAGGGATGTCTGTGCCTTTAAAACATGGTTACAGACAAGAACAAGAAGAGGTTTTTCCTGAAGAAGGACTGTCCAGCTGGGGGTTTCCTTGGAGGTCTTTTTCTGTCGACAAAAGAAACCCCCATGTCCAGACTGCCCTTTTTGTCGACAGAACTCTGTCGATAAAGGCATTATGCCTCATAAAATGAGGTTTACCCGCGTCGACAAAACTGCTGAGTTCTGTCTACGTTATGTCGACAGAACTCAGCGGTAGTGTAGACGGAGGTATAGTTTTGTCGACAAAAGTCCACTTTTGTCGACAAAACCCTGTGGTCTAGACACACCCTTAGGGTGCGTCTACACAACAGGGCTTTACTCGAAATAAGCTATGCAAATTGAGCTACATCAATAGTGTAGCTTATTTCAAAATAGCTTATTTCAAGTTTTGGTCCTGTTTACACAGCACTTCTTTTGAAACAGAACACTCTTCCTCTGACTAAACCTTACTCCTCATAAAATCAAGGTTATAGGAGTCAGAGTAAGAAGTCCTCCAGCTTGACGGTATTTTGACATTATGTTGAAATAGTCCGTGTCTACACAGCCGGCAGTTATGTCATTTTGAAATAATGTTGCTGTGTAGACATAACCTTAGAAGGATGAGAAGCAAGCAATGGAAGTGTTTAACAGTTCTTGTTTCAGCCACAATTTGCTCCCTTGCCATTCACACAGTGGAGAATAAAATGGAGTACAATAATGTTCTCTGACGATATCAACTGATGCCAATTGTTCCAGCTTGTAGGGTTGTTTGCAGAAACAGTAACATGAAAGCTGTTTCTGGAACAAAAACTTGGCAGAATATATAAATATTGGAGAAATTGTGCAGGACTGCTTTCTACAGTAATATAAGGCCATAACTGGAATATTTCTCAGCATACAATCTCTGCTTTTCACATACTGGAGAGAGCAACAGAACATTTGCGTGAAATATAAATGTCAAAGAACCGTGTTTGTACATTACAATAAGAAGCCAGTTTACATATGTGTATTCAAAATTGCAATTAATATTTTCAAAGTTATATTTTAATTGAACATTCATAGGCATTTTAATTTGATTAATAAAAACAAAAATAAAGTTATAGGGGGAATCTGTCACCAATATGTTTCTGGGCTTTTAAATCACCTGATAAGAACGCTAATGTGAGTAATCAAAATAAAATTATGATAAAATATGTTTTCACTCAGGTCTTTAACTCAAATGTAATTCTTTAGAGTAATTAGATGAAGGATAGGGGAAGTAGTACTGTCATCATTTTGCAGATGAAAAACTGAGGCTCAGAGTAATACAACAGTTCACCAAAGGTCCCACAGGGGAGCTGTGATTAAGCCCAGAACTGAGCCCAGAACTCTTGAGTTTCAATCCAGTGCCTTGGCTGCAAAGTTACACTCATGCTCGGGTGAAGGGTTGGGGAAGAGAGGAGGAAAATCGTACTAGTTTTTGAGTTTTGTCAGTCACCACTCAGGGGCTGTACTCTGATAGCAGAAAACATTTCAATTTTCTATTTTATTTTCTGTATTCACTCCTGGGATAGTCAGGTCTAAAAAAAAACCACCACAGCAAAAGTAATTATGTTATATCTAAACTTCTTGACATCCTTTACCTAAATAGGAGCTATGTGGATCAGAGCAATAACTTATTTTATCATAAAGCTGTAATAAGCACCTACACAGAGAGGCCATATTTGCCTCCCAAATCAGAATGGTGGTGTAGATAGGAAGCTTGTGATACATCAGGCGCTGACAGGAATACAAGGCCTCCTGGTTTGTATTACTTCTACATGATGGCTTACTTAGAGGACTGACTGTGTTGCAGATCTATCTACCCTGAAAGCCTCAGCTGTCTCTCCTAAGGTTTCATACTGCCACCCATTATCGTAGAATATAAGCAACTTCCACCTAAAACCAATAGCAAAATCAAGTCCCCTGTGGGCTTAGTGGAGAATCCAACAATTCTTTCTTTTCAGAATTAAGACTTTTGAACTCTGTCTTTTGAGGACTATCTAAACTTCTTATCATCACTTCCAGTGATCCAATGGCAGCCACTGCTATTGATTTTGATGCTCTGTTATCAAGCAGATAGGCACTGCTGAAATGAAAGACAAAAACACTGCTTCTCATACCTATCAACTGGAAGGGAGACCCTTCTGTATTTTAAAGATGCATTAAGCGGAAAAGAGAATGGTATATTTCTTCCAATGATCAATTCCTTTGTAAAATAAACTGGAAAATTAATACCAAAGGTTTAATCTTATAGCTGCATTTGTGATATTACTGCACCATAAAATTCCATAGTCACAACTTTCCCAGTTCCTCCCTTGCAAGAAACTATTTTTAATAATAATTGCACTAACATCATCTTAAATTTCATTGCCATTTCTCATGGATCTGGACCTTCATCTTTTAACAGCTATCCTCCCTTTTACCTCCACCAGGTAAGTCCCGGGTTCCACAACCTTCCCAGTAACATTCCTCTCCCTCTCCACAGTTATTCCATGAGCTGTACATTGCACTATAATGTAGATTTCCTTCATTTCCTTCTGAAGACAAACACTGTAGACCCTGACAGAAAAAAAAGTGAAGTTTCTGCATGGCTGAGTGAAAACAAACTGACGGGCTTAAGTCACATTGCAACACTCTGTACATCAAAGTAGTGCCCAGGGATGCCCGTATTCACCACTGTCTTATAGTTATGATATGATTTGTGCACAGTATACCTTGTAAGGTGTCACTTAAAAAGTCTTGGTGTGAGGAACAATAATATCTGTTGGCTTGTATGTGAAGTTATAAAGCTTAGTTATGTGTGTGCTACAGAAATATGTTGTGAGGTTGAGAGATGCCCACGGCCAATCTATCAGTTACAACTAAGGGACAATGTGCTAGTGGCCTGTTATAGGGAATCCATTTTTCCAATGGTCATCCCAGAAACTTCTCAGAGGGAGCAGGTAGGCAATGGGGCTGATAGAGGCAGCAGCACAGGGGAGGGAGGGGCAGGCAGCAGGTACTACCTCCTCAACTCCTCCCTCACACTGTCTTCCTGGGACCTGTGGCCCAGGCTATGTCTGGCTTACCTGCCCTGGTTCAGTGCAGCTCTTGGAAGTGGCCTGCCTGTGGATATCTATGTAAGTGCAGAGCTTATCAGGTTTTCAATTTATTAGCAGCATCACAGTTTGTGAGGCAACCCAGACTGGTGGATATGGAGATCTCAGTGGTCCCACAGTCCAGGTTGCACACTGGGGATGCTGTCACATACATAGATTGTAGTTTGTTGGGATACCATCCTTCCATTTTTTCTTCCCAAAACCTCAATTCGACTCCAGGCATCATCACTCAGGTATATTTATTAAGCATAAAGCAGTACTATACTGAGCTGATCAGACTTAAAATGCAGAGGGGAGGAATGCAGGGTACATCACAACTCCAAAGTTACACAGAAACTTTCTCCCTTTATATATATTACACATCTCATTGCATTTACCATACATTGCACCACACTCTTTTGGAATGGCTGGGTTTCTTTGCTGGAACTAATCCCTGTGCAGCATATGCTGTCCACACACAGACCATGGTTCAACTTTCTCTTTACTTCACCTCTACATTCCTAACTCTCTCTTGTTAATTCATAGTAAAGAGTCCTTTGAATATTCACCTCCTGATCTTGATTGGCTTAAACAAGTGGTTCTCAACCTATATACTATTGTGGGCAGCATATGCAGATCTCTGTGTGGAATGTGGGCTCCATCCACATGATATATCTACTGCCTGTGTGACCCTGAGGATGTCCCATGGCTCACAAACATGTGGTGTTTGGACCTCATGTGTTCTGTGATCCAGGAATTGGGAACCATTGGCTTGACATTCTGGCTAGCCTACTGAACTATTTACTTAGCTTGTTTAACACAAAACATTTTCAATCTGATGAATCATTTACATTTCTAATTTTGTCTTCCAAAAAATGAAGCTTCCCTTTATGTGTTAATTATTCATGTTGTGCCAGGTGTTAACTACAGGGTTTCTCAAGGCAAAACTGGGTCACCAGAATACAACAACAGAGGAAGAAGGTGAATGGGCTCATCTCTCTACTCCAGGGTCCCATGCCACTCACACAAATTTGGCCCATGCCTCTGGCATGGTGATGGGACATGTTAGCAGGCCAAATTTGACTAGATGGCACTGGGATGGGCCACACCTGAGCAAGGATGTGGGTCCAAAGGTTGCAATGCTTAAAGTGATGAACCAAGTCCAGCTGGCCCTGCAGGACAGAAGCCAGCAGAGAGCAGTTGGTGTCATTCTCTCCTAAATACTAGCCCTCAGCCCTCTGATAAACCCTCTGCCCATAGCTGGGCAATACTCTGTCTTTCATATCACCTCTCTTGACCTTCAGTCCAGAGTCAGACTCCCCAACATACTCCTCCCTTGACAGGCTACTCCCCTTCTCCATACCAATCATTCTAGCTCATTCAGATCTTCCCTCACTGCACAGTCAATTATTTCTTCAAACCCTCCACCTTACCTCCAAGTCCCCACATTCCTCTCACACCTTACTCTCTGCTTTTGCATGGGACAAGGGTGGGAGCTACGGGGGTTTTTTTTGGGGGGGGGGGGTTAGCCCTCTCCCAGACCACTTTGCCCTCCAGTTCCTTTCCCCGGCCCTCTGAATTGCCAGCTCCTTCCTCACCACACTCCCAGCATCCCAGTCTCCCCACTTTATCATCAGGCTCTCAAATTTCACCCATTGCTGTCTGCAACCCTTACCCCAGTGGCTGGAGAAGGAAGACCCCGTTTTTTTTCATACATGGCCAGAGAAACTGGAAACTTAGCCCAAGTGGCCTCTCACTCAGCCCCCCTCATGAACTGTGCTGAGGGCAGCATTGGGTCTTAAGTTGTGGGGGGTGGGTCTCTTGGTTTTGCAACAGACCATCAAGGTTTACAAATGGGTCCTCAACCCACAAATGTTGAGACCTGCTATACTGTCATAACAAAGTTAGGCTTGGAAAACAGTAGGAAGGAAAATGAGAGTCATATCCTACAGAACTACCGAAGAAGAGAATCTATTGAAAACTCACCCCTAATTTGAAAATTTGCAAGGATCCCGCATTGTGCGGCAACTGTGTTCAATGGAAAGAATCAATACACCGAAGGGAAACCTTCAAATGAACAAGTTAAGATCCTAGTGCCAAAAGCTACACCAGTAAATGAACCCCCTGAATTCTGAACCAAAAGTCAAGAAATGTCAAAATGCAGCAAAACAATAAATGTTGCAGCTGGAAAGTTAGAAAGAAATGGCAACATCATTGATTTGTAATAACATGCTAAAATGTGTATACAAATAGCCATGAAAATGTGTGTGCTTTCAAGCTTTGCAAGCAGCAATTTCCTGCTTCCTACACAACTGCAAATTCTTGCAGTTTCTAGCTGGCATTAATTTTTAAGAAAAATTACATAAAGTATACAAAAAAGCAGTAGTTCAGATCATTCCTTCCAGTGAAGAATCCTGCAGGAGGAAGTTCTGGGGAAGAAAAACATCTGTGAGGAATTCTCCTTAATGATCCCTTCCACCTTGTTTCATTGGGTTAGGGTTTGCTCTCATGCAGCAGTTTTGTAGCCCAGTGTGTATGGCAGGGTAAAACCCAGTGACCTTCAGAGTACCATGATTATAGTGTACCCCAATGAGGCTTCAGTAGTACAAATTCCATCCAAATCCTAACCCCTCATGCATACATAAGCATGTGGGCACCCCTGTTTCTATAAACATTATGCTCTCCCTCCCCCTTCCAAATTTCCTGCTTTTTCTCCCTTTCCCTCCAAAACACTTTTCTGCAAGATACCTCTTATTTTCCCTTTCCACCAATCCTTCTCTCCGCCAAATACCTCACACTCATCTCTCCAATTACTCATCTCTCTTCCATGTCTATGCCCCATTCAGAGCTTCTCTCACACCATGAAATCATATCTCCATCCCTCCTCCAAAGCCCTCCCCATTAAATCCTCCTACTTGGGCTCATGCAGTAAACTCATCTCACTGCTCTGCACTCAGAGTTGTTGAGATGGGAAGCAGGAATTGAGCCAGTCCTAAAGAGTAGCCTTCAGAGGAACAGTGTGACTCCACATGAAACTGTCTCCCCACTGCACTGAGAAGCCTGAGAATCCCTTCGCTACAGGCAGAGGGAACGGAAACACAATGCCTTTCAACCTGAAAACTATGGAGGGAGATGGTGAGGGATCCATGAGATTTAGAGTTTTCCTTTTAGAAAAATAAAACAACCTGTTGTCATATGATCATGAGACTCTTGGCTTTCAAGTAGCCCTCATGATTGTGAAGAAAAAGTGAAAAACACAATTCCTAAAGGCTCAAACCTAAGAAGGTAAATGAAAAGATCCCTGAATGTATTACTTCTAAAATCACATCAGTTTTAAGCCAATCTCCTGGTTTTAGAGTATGTGACATTATTTTTGACAATATTATGCCCTCACCTCATTTCATCCTAAACTTGCACTCATCTTACCCAGGAAATTTGATGGGTCCTTCCCCATACAGGGAGGACCTCAGAAGATTCATTGGAGAAAGAGGAGTCATAGATCTTTTAGAGCTGTGCTACCAAGGACTCCTTCTCAGACATACTGTTCCTTTGACTCCTGAATTGTTCTGCACAGAAGAGATAACAAATGGTAACTTTCTGGCTATTTTCCATAGAGCAGGTAGAAGGAAAATTGTGCCCCCCCTTATTCTGGCCTCATCCCACCCAGTCTCCCCAGTTACAAATTCTGAACTATGTAGAGAGGCCTCAGTAGCATCTGAGTGGTAAGGTGGCGAAATAGGTAATAATACATTCAGAAAACTAAGATTTATCTCCATTCAGAAGTGGAAGGTGGGGAATTTCCACATGGAGTGTAGTCTCTGCACTTGAATCTATGAGGCACAATTTGTCCCAAAATGGGCACTACAAAGTAGAAACTAGAATACATATGAAAATACAACAGAAAAGTCTCTCAGTATTGTGTGAGAAGCAAGAAATGCATTGAAAGCAACTTTCCATTTTGCACTTCTGCAAGGATAGTTTAATTGGATTTACTGCATTATTTGACTACTTTGGTTGTTCAGGTGAAAAGAGCATAATGAATGTGAAACAATATCAATGAAAACACATTTCAAGTTAGGACTCTTAACTAATAATGCTAATTAATTAATAACTATCAGAGGTGTTGACTTTTAAAAACAGTATTTTATCAAACAGCAGAGGGCAATGAAACATAAATTCAGAATAAAAACAGAATCTCTTTTTAAAACACATTGAACACAAAATATAATAGCACCACCTTAACATTATATTTGCTTTCGTAATGTTTTATCAGTAGATAAAACATAGAATGGGGATTTTTTTCAGTGGGGAGGAAAAAGAAGAATTTTTCATGTTAGCTACAAAGGGACATGTTCAGAGGTATGTGTAATTTTAAATCTCTTGTGAAATGTCAAGAATTCAATACATATGTTCTCTAGAAATTTTTAAGTGCTTTAAGTGGTTACAAATTTCAAGGCTGTAAACCTCCTGAAATATCCATAAGTTTTATTCAAGTGCCATGAAAGTTTTGTGAAATAACTTTGAGTAAAAAAAGAGAGGAATCGTATTTTTGCTACCACCCCACATTATTATAATAACGTGTCACTCTTGGGTAGTAGCATATGGTTGGTCTATGTAATTATATATTTTTGTTCATTTCCATTATTTATACAAAACAGTGCATTGCTTAAACATTTGGAATCTTTATTTATCATCAAAAAGTGCTAAGTAGATTCACATTGAAATGTAATTATCTTTATATGTTGCAACTTCTTATTTTCACAGCACATATTTCAAAATTAAAATGTGTCATTTTGTCATAGAAATACAAGATTACCTATTTCTCCAACCAGCAAATATACTGATGCATGTATAGTACTATGTATACAATATGAAAGGTTTTTGTATTTACATACTTGAATATTCTGCTCAAATTCCAGTGATAAGTACCTCAGACAGACAAACTGAATTTATTTACAATATATGTAACAAACAAGTAAATGATCAGGGAAGTTATGCAACATTCCTAACTAGATATTGTAGAAACGCTTCAGAGAGGTAACCAAGTTAGTCTGTATCAGGAAAACCTTTAAAAACAACAAATAGTATAGTAGCACCTTAAAGACTAACACAACCTGTAGATGGCATCATACGCTTTTGTGGGCACAACCCACTTCTTCAGGTGACAGAGTGATCCTCTTCAGATGATTCCTGTCATCTGAAGAAGTGGGTTGTGCCCACGAAAGCTCATGATACCACCTACATGTTTTGTTAGTCTTTGAGGGTACGTCTAAACTACATGGCTCCGTCGACGGAGCCATGTAGATTAGTGTACTCGAAAAAGGGAAATGAAGCGGCGATTTAAATAATTGTTGCTTCATTTACATCAAAATGGCTGCTGTGCTGTGCCGATCAGATGTTTGGTGGCACAGTGCGGTAGTCTGGATACTCCGCGGTTGACAAGGGAAGCCCTTGTCGACCGCCCCGGTAAACCTCATTCCACGAGGCATAACAGAGCGGTCGACAAGGGCTTCCCTTGTCGACCACGGAGCGTCCAGACTACTGCGCTGTGCCGCCAAACAGCTGATTGGCACAGCGCGGCAGCCATTTTGATGTAAATGAAGCGGCAATTATTTAAATCGCCGCTTCGTTTCTCTATGTCTAGAAACCAAATCTACATGGCTCCATCAACGGAGCCATGTAGTCTAGACATACCCTAAGGCGCTACTAGACTATTTGTAGTTTTTTTAGATATTGTAGCTTAGAACTATTATGCTTAGAACTATTATGCTTAGAACTATTATGCCTGTTTTGATGTTTGTTAACTCACATGTTACATCTAATTTGAAATCACAATCTCTTTAGCTGCAGACTGTGTCTTTTTGGGTGTTTGTACAAAGCCTACCACTATAGTATCTTAATCCTCAATGAAGATCCTGGGTACTCCAGATTGGACCTTCCTGACCAGTCCCAGATGGGGGATTTTGTCTGGCCGGGGAGGTCATTTCTGGTCCCCCTGCCACCACCACTCTGCCCAGCCCTGGCCTGGCCTGACAGCCACCCAGCTGGCTCCCCACCTGCTATTGGCCCCGCTGTCCTGCCAACCTCGTTGGGCAGCTGCCGCTGCTGTGGCTCTCTGTCCCAGGCGGGCAACCACATGCAAGATCTTCCAGACACGATGGGCTGCCCCCTGTCATATGCTGGATGGCCCTGGCTGCAGCTTGCTGCAGGCAGCCTGATGCCCTACCAGCACAACAGAGTTCCCTGATGCTGCTCATCCACCACAACTCTGGATCTACAACAAATAGACCATGGATGTTGCCGGACCGGAGAGTCCCAGTTTCGAGAGTTTCAACCTGTACAATAATACAACCAATAAACAAATAAAGGGAGCAGGTAGTCACCCCTAATATTTCCCTTTCCATTGAAAATTATTTGTGAGGTCTTAAGAAGAATTTACACCTTCGTTGTATGCAGCAGCCTTTTGATATGGAGAAGGACTTTTCATTGCCTCATGAAATTCCATTCCGTTTTTACTGAGCTGTAAAGTGCTAACAATCATAAATTTATTCCTATCAATTGTGTTCTTACAGGAATCTTTGGCTTTATGCCAAAATCACTGAATATACTAAAGATCCCAGCCCAGGCCACCACTCTAAATCATGAGCAGTCAATAAGCTTGTTCAGGGAACATGCATTAGGGGCCAGAACAGCTAAGGGGAACTGGTCTGCAGTTCCCTTTAACTCCTACCACAGAACCAACATAGGGCACCATGAGGGGCAGGAGCTCAGAGAGCAATAGTCCAGGATCCTCCCATAACATCTCCAGACCCTGCATATCAATTCCCCGTCTTGGGGGATCATATGGGCCAGAGCTTCCACAATTCCTGGGATGGAAGAGAGAACCAAATTCTAATAATAATTCCCTGAATCCAGCATGTGTTGCTAGCATCCCATACCTGACTCCAGGGTCACAACTTGAGTTAAAAATTACCCACCTTCCAAGATAAGAAAGATAGATTAGCTCCTCCAAGCCACTCCCGCAATCCAGCACATGCTACCAACAGTCCAAGACCAGGATGCTCTATCAACCCTCACAGATCAGGACAATCTCATTTACCATCTACTATAGTTAATGGAGAACTTCTGGAAAATGTGGAGCATTTCCCGTATCTTGGAAGTCATCTCTCCGCCAAAGTTGACATTGACTCAGAAATCTAGCATCACCTGATTTTGCTCGCCTGAGACAAAGGGTCTTTGAGAAGAGGGACAACAGTGCCAAGACAAAGCCCCTTGTGTACACGCATTGGTTGTTCCAGTACTGCTGTATGCACGTGAAACCTGGACAACATATAAGCGTCCCCTGAAGGCACTTGAACAATATCATCAACACTGCCTCAGGTGAATCCTAAATATCCCTTGGAAGGACAGGTGCATGAACACTAGCGTCTGGAAGAGTCAAACATGACCAGAATTGAAGCTAATCATCATCTACCAAAAACTTAGCTGGACTGGTCACATGGTCTGGATGCCTGATCAGTGCCTCCCAAACCATTCTGTTTTCCAAGCTGAAGGAAGGATGGAGAAGTGTGTATGTGTGGGGTGGGGGGGCAGAGGAAACAATTTAAGGACATGTTGAAGGCAAACATGAAAAAGTATGGCATCAGTGTCGAAATCTGGAAGAACCTTGCCCAGGACCATCCTCAGTGGAGAATGGTAATTTGTGAGGGGGTGGTGCAATTTGAGAGGTCCCATTGCCGTGCAGACGAGGAGAGGCAGAGAAGGAGAAAAGAAAGAGTGGAAAAAACTGCCCCGTGTCCCTCCAATAGCCACTAGCACCTGCCCCTTCTGCTATAAGACCTATGGCTCCAGAATTGGGCTGGTGAGCCATCTATGGATCCACAAATAGAAGGCTGACAGGAAGACATCCTACTCATTATCAAGTGACCAATGAGAGTAAGAGAGAGAGACCCTAGCATCCTGGAATATCCGCACCTTTCTTGATGCCAACAAATGCCTTTTGTTCTCTAGTTCAAGTGATAACAGTATGTCCGGAATGCTCAGGATTCAAAGCCCACTGAGGATGCACAATAGGCAGTTTGTTCCAGGTTTGCATAGTGTAATTTGTTTTTATCTTTTCCATTAAAATGGGAAATTACATATGAAAAATTATGTTAAAAAGTTGTTATTTAGGTGCAAAATCAATGATCAAGAAATAGATTTACTGTTGCCTGTGCTGGTTAATTTCAGCCTGGTGGTGCATATGCTATGTGAATTTATAATCATATTTTTTTTCTACAGAATCCCTGCCTCATTTTTGCACAATCTGAAAGCACACAGGGGCTAAGTTAAGGTTACACACACAATAGTACATCTAAAATTTTCTATCATCCAAGTGCTTGATTGGCAGCCTAAAATGATTTTGTGGTTTTAATACATTAATAATTATAATAAAAGACTTTACTATCTACATAAAATCTAGCCTAGAAAATCCTTTGCCCACTATTTGACATAGGTAACTGAATGACCTATATAATCCAAGCCATGGAAGCACTTGATGACCATCTAAAAAATTCTAAAGGCTATGTACCAGACCCAGCTCCCATTCAAATTGGTGAAAAGGCTTCCATTAACTTCAGTGGAATTGAGAATTCACCTTAGCTAAGGGTATGTCTATATAACAGGACAAAGTCAAATTAAGATATGCAACTTCAGCTACATTAATTGCATAGCTGAAGTCGAAGTACCTTAACTCAACTTTTGGCACTGCCTCCACTGCAGGAAGTCAAAGGAAGAACACTCTTCCTTTGACTTCCCTTACTCCTCATGAAAGCAGGGTTACCGGCATCGACCGGAGTGCCCCTCTCACTTCGAGTTAGCTGTCTTAATTAGACTGTTAATTCGAACCCTGGAAGATCAGCAGTGACAGCTTTGATCTTCCTTGGTAGTGTAGACATACCCTAAGAATGCTTTACGGAAAACTGGTAATATTTGCATTCAGAAAACTGATAACACTGCTCTACAGCCAAAATGCTTCTGAAATAAATGTAGTCAAACTTTACTAATTCTGGGTCACTGAGAACGAAAATGATGCTTAAAATTGTTGATTGGCTCTAGTTTTCAAGATATGCTATTGGGTCAGTATATACGACCCTTGACTTGGGAATGGCGGAGGATAAGTGAGTTATAAAGGGAAGGGATCTCAATTTAAACCAGAAATGACTAAAATACATCTTTGACTGGATCTATGAATAAATCTATGACTGGGTTTGGACAGTACTTACTTTTTAGGCAAAACAATGAATGATGCAATCTGAAGCTGGTATTGAGTCATACATGACATGAATTGCATCATGTTATTCCTAGAAGTCATGGATGAGGCAATCATAACAAAGCTTACATCACTCTGCTGAATAAATTGCCCTATATCAGCTCTAGAAATCATACAGTGTTCTGCTCTCTTATTTGTCAGTGTTTGATTTTGCAAAGGGACACATTTCTGTTTAGCCAAAGTGAGCAGAGATGCCTCGTACTTGTGTGAACAGTGCAGACTGGCTACACAAAGTACTGCTGTTTTCTCTGCGAATGGGATAGTCGTGCAAGAGATTCCCACTACATCAAGATACATTGGCCACTCCGACAGTCATTGGAGCCTGGGAGGAAAAGTGTTCAGCATCCATCACTTGTTGAATCAAGGAAGATTTTGTTACCACCCTTACACATCAAGCTGGGTCTGATGAAGAACTTTGTCAAGGCCATGGACAAAACACAAGCAGCTTTCAAGTACCTCCATGGAAAATTTCCAAGGTTAAGTGAAGCTAAGATAAAGGAAGGTGTCTTTGTTGGTCCTCAGATTGTGAACTTCTTCGAGATGATGCATTTGACCATGCACTGCGTGGCAAGGAAAAGATGGCATGGAAAGCCTTCCAGTTAGTGGCAATAAATTTTCTCGGCAACAACAAGGCTGACAACTACAGGTTGTTGGTGGAAAACCTCCTCAAGGCATACAAAAGCCTCGGTTGCAACATGTCACTAAAGATACATTTTTTTCACTCTCATCTAGATTTTTTTCCACCGAACTGCGGAGCAGTGAGCGACGAGCACGGCGAGCGATTTCACCAGGACATTGCAACAATGGAAAAACGCTATCAGGGCAAATGGATCCCATCAATGCTTGCAGACTATTGCTGGACAGTGACAAGAGATGCTCCATTTAATGAATACAAGAGACAAGCCAAGAAGCGCCAAGTAGACACTGAATAGGACTAAACTATGTACATAATAGTTTTTTGCCTTTTGTTTCATAACCCTTTTGCTGATTTTTAAAGTGTTACATAAACAGGACAGGTGAAATATTATCATGTAAAGCAACCATAAACACATGAAAAGACCTAGGTTTACAATTTATGATTAAAACTCTACTATCTACACAATATACATAGACGTAAAATGTAAAAACTTAAATATCTTGGAAACAGTAGCCAATCAGTTGTTTTAATTGTCATATTTGAATTCAGCACATCAATATACATAATAAATACCACATTTTATCTCTGAAGCAGACGACTTCTAAAAAATTGTAGACCAGTGTAGCATGTGCATTTGTACATGCTCATATATGTAAAATATATCAGATATTAAAAGGTAATGTGTAATGAGAAAATATTTTTAAAAATATGAAATGTACAAACATAGGTCCAAGAAATGCACATATACGAAAAAGGTTATCAATGTGAGAATAGGAAAAGGAAGGAGAACAGCCATATTTTGGCTTTGGATTTTAGTGTGTACCGTTACCAGTCCCCTGTTGATTTCATACACTGAAACTAGAATTTGACTCCTTTTACAATATGAAAGTATGCATACATGCAGAAATACCAAATATAATCAGTCACACATTGATTTATATATTTATAAGTAATATAGCATGTGATATGTCACATATATTTTATGGTACATTTTACATTCTATTGCAAAGCTCTCGTGTTGTGATTTTACATAGTTAGCTTCTAAGACTGATTGATTGCTTCAGTGAAGAGCATGTATGGTATTCCACTTCTGATATGAGTCAATGTTTTTCTCAATAGTGTGAGGTAAATTAAAATAAAGTGTGTAAATCTACTGCTTATGATAAAGAAGACCAAATCTCATTCTAATAAATGTGAAATACATCTTGTCATGTTCCTTTCACTTTGCAGAAATGCTACCACAAGGCTTAGCCAGTTAAGTCTAATATGTTGACATTTATTTTTGCTGCAATAAATGTTAGGATTATATTTTGCATTAAATTCTGGCATTTTTAAAGATCACGATGACAAGTAATTTATTCTTCAAATCACTCTGATTTGTTTTTACTTTTTGAATATGGATTTAGCCATGTGTCTCCAAGGCCCAGTACAAAGCATATTTCATATGTTTTGCAACCTATTAGTTTGATTTAAATCCACTTTTTTTTGCTGTCAGGATTTATGCAAGCCTTTCTTGATGTTATTTGCTCTGAATTATTGTCCAGAAATAATCACACTGAATCCAATTTCACACAGGCTGTGTGGCCTATGAAGTTTGTCACTGTAAAGCTTTAAAGCTTTTATATTTTGTTTCAGTGGAGGTGATTCTTCAAATTAGCTATAAATGTAGAACTCTGTTTCTTTTACTTTCACATTTGTCCCTTACTCTCTCATTTTAATAGATGGTGAGTTTGATTGCATGCAGTGTAAAAGCTGGCTATCTGAAAGGAGCATTGGAGAAAAATGGGATTTTTTTTAAAGCAATGTAATTTCTAAAATGAAAGCTTAAATAAAAAAACAATAGTAGGTGAACCTTAAAAATTGCATCCTTTTGTATTTAAGTTCACATTCCTCTAATAAATATATTTGCTTCCCACATATTTTACATAGTTGCACCCAGCTCACCCCAGGTTTATTTTCTGTGGGAATATTTCACTAGGGAAGTGCCCTGCGTTGTTGATGTTTTCAAAACATTTCTGCACAAATGACTCATTCTCAACTGCTCTGGAAAAGAGAACCATTTAGCTCTCCCTATTCCAAAAACTTTTCTTAATTAAGCAAAGTACAGTTACTGGTTAATTTACAAAACTGAATGTGTGGATAGGTTACTGGCTCAGATGCAGACTTAATTTGCAGCCTGGCCATTTCTGATGAATTCCCTCTACCTAGTGAATTCCCTTACCAAACTCAGGGAAATATCCTGGAAATACCTACATGGCAGGATGAGAGATACTTATGTACAGCCCTAAAGAAAACAATCATGACAGAATAACAAGGCCAACTTTGATGGGAAAGGCGGGGGGGGGGGGGGAGCTAGCTTCTACTAACAAACAGTTTTAAGCTTCCAATTAAATATTTATTATTTTGCATCATATTTCTTTTATAATAAATAACCAAATCAAAATCTCAGAAGGGTAGCCGTGTTAGTCTGTAACTTTAAAAATGAGTACTCCTGTGGCACCTTAGGGTATGTCTACATAACAGTGTTATTTCAGAAAAACTGACATCCCAAAGTAACAAAGAGAGCTCTATACAGCAAGACATTATTTCAAAATAATGGTGAGCTGGAGGACTTCTTACTCCGACTCTTATAACTCTCATTTCCTGAGGAGTAAGGGAAGTCAAAGGAAGAATCTTCTTGCTTTGACTTCCTGCTGTGTAGACAGCGCCAAAAGCTGAATTAAGCTATTTTGACTTCAGTTACACAATTGACACAGCTGAAGTTGCATAGCTTAATTCAACTTTTGCCCTGCTGTGTAGATGTGCCCTCAGAAACCAACAAAAATATAATAGTATCATGAGCTTTGGATGGAGTATGAGTATGAGATACTTCAGAGGTTGTGATGTTTCTTAGTTTCTCAGAAGCAGTCAGGGTGTTATTCATTCAACACAGTACTAGTTCTCAACCTTTATTCTCTTTGTCACCAAACATCAGCTATATTTTTCTCCTGTGGATTGAATTTGTAAGGCAACTTTCGTAGCACTGATTACAAAGTTATTAGCCATTCTCCCATTGTTGTTGTTGAACTTTTCAGATCGAAACAAACACTGTGGGACTGATGGTTTTACCTCTATCAAGGTTTCCTGGGTCAGCATGGTATTTCTCCATTTCCTGACCAGGGAGAGAGGTTTCACTAACCATGCACAACAAACTATCTTGGCCTGCCTTAAATTGATAACAATCCTTTTTTTAGGACAATTTTGTCACAGCACCAGCTTTAGCTGAACCATTTCCTTTAATTTTGCATTATTGATGATTTCCCTTGTTTTACACACCAAATTTGTCAATTGTTCTTTTTATTCAGTACAGTTATGAACCAGATTAGAACTTTCTCTTTCAATATACATATTCAACACATAGCTGTACTTAAGTTACATAGCTAATAGCAATCAGCTTCCACTTCCCTCACTAGGAGCAAGATTACATAGTGAATTGCTTGTAAACTGCTGAAAAGAAAAAAAAATCAAATTCTTGCTGCAAATTCCGTAGCCCTTCACTGTTTCTTCAGCCACCTTTCACATAGCATGATCTGCAGGTGCAAGTCCATCTGAGCATCTATAAATTGGTCCATTGCAAGCCCATCCTGGAAGTGTTCGGTAGTATCTGGATATGAGAGGAACACAACAAGTCTCTGCAGGTCCTCAGCCAAGTCAGGTGAGGTTTTATCTTTCCTTCTATTTCTAGCTCTAAGGTGTGTCCTAGCCAGCTCAGATTGATGACTAGTTTCAAACTTTATAT
This sequence comes from Pelochelys cantorii, assembly GCA_032595735.1. NCBI lineage: Eukaryota > Metazoa > Chordata > Testudines > Trionychidae > Pelochelys > Pelochelys cantorii. The sequence goes on from CM064331.1 coordinate 36,977,120, forward strand.
CAAGAGCTTTTCTTGTTTGGACACTCAGTCTCTTTTTTAGGGGATAAATTCTATAATACCATCAAAATTGGACCAACCAAATCAAATTTCTGGACCTATTACCAGCCATTCATTTGACCTATAATGTCTAATTGAGCTAAATAAACCTTCCAGGGAGATTCACCCACCCAAAGATAGTGAGGTTTTGCATTGCTTGAGCTGGGACAACCCAATTTCTCCCTTCTGGAGGGTTTCAAGCAGGCTGGAAAACTGTTGTAAATGTCCACTCTTACCCAATTTTGTATGCTTTTTTAGCATAGCCATGTTGATCCCCAGATATTAGAGAGACAAGGTGGCTGAGATAATATCTTTTATTGGATCAAGAACAGAAGTTGGTTCAATAAAATATATTACCTCACCCATCTTGTCTCTGTTCTTATCCAGCTATTCTTGGTGGCTCAATTCCTCATCCAAGTGTCATCCTTTCACTGTGGTATGTGACCTTTTCCTTTTGTTCTGGAGCTCAATTTTCAGTTTCTTAAATCCTTGCTGGAGCTCATCACTATTAACATTTTTCATGTTGGCTAAAGCTTTTCTGGTTTCCATTATTCCTTAGAAAGAACTTCTGGTCTCTAACAGCCAGGTTGAAGGTCACCTCCTTGATCTGTCTTGCCATTACAACCTGGGAGCTTTGCATGTGCACTTCCCAACCTGTCTGAATACTTTGTAGCTGTTGTGCCAACAGATATTTGACCTCTGCCTATAAGGCAACACTTAGCCCTTCCTGGGAATCCTGCAGATGGTTCTTTAGTTCCTTTTTAAAAGTCTAGAGTCTTGTTTTAAACTCTTTTGTTCATCTTTGATTTCTGCAAGCAACACCATCATTTGCACCCATTTTGCTCACCAGGAATACCTGCTAACAAATTCTCTCCTTGGAAACTGGATTCCATAACTAATATCAGTGTTACCCCTTTGTGACTCAAACAGCATACAATTTCAGGGTCAGAAGGATATTCCAGAAATTGATGGAATAGGGCATTTTCTTTGATAGTCTTGCAAGGAATCTACAAAGTCCAGATTCTCCAAACACAGGAGGAACCAAGGGGAAAAAAAAGCAATTTCTTAACTTTGGGCCTGAAGCCTCTACTGACAACAGGTATAAAAGCTCTTTCTCAAGGTTTTTCAGGGTCACACTGCACTCACAAGCTAAAGCTTGGCTTTCTTGCTTTCTGCCTTTTTCTGCACTTGTCTGTTATCAGTTTCTGTGTGTTCTCCCTTGCTTCACAAGTATACCGATTTCTGTCCACCTGATGCTAATTTCTGGGCAGACTCTATTGGGCTTTGTTTGATAATACCATAACTATCCCCAAAAGCTATATTTCTGTTTGTGTAGTTTAAAATCACCTGACACCAATGTCATTTATAGATGCAGATTTAAATTTAATAGGGGACAAAGAAATAGAATTTGCAGTGCTATTTTAAGCTGAGATATAAAACATGGAAAATACTGTTTTTAAAGGAGGCTTTAAGGGAAAACAGTGTATGTTTAGTTTCACATTAAACGCAAAGGAAACTATTAACAGAAACAGACTTGTCACTGAGAAATGCTTTGGACCTAGCTTCTAACTATACGACTGCAAAGGAATAAGTCAATGAGTCAAACATGCATCTCAGTTTGTAAGATAAACTCAAAGCCACTAGGATGTTTCAGTTGTAATGAATATCACCATTGAGCTAATTTATATTAGTAAAACAGTGTAGTATAAGGAGGAGGAGAAACATACTAGACAGGAACAAGGAGAAAATTAGAAGAAAAACAACCACCATATTTTAGGAGAAGATGTAAAAGCCATAAGAAGTTTATAATAAAAGCAAAAAAAACCAGATTAAAATACATAAAGACTACCAGCGAGAATGAGGAAATCTGCTGGGAAAAATAATAGAAATTAAAGCAGTAATTTATCACTTTTATGGAAGTATAATTCTAAAATATTCTAGAAATTGTGCAGTTATGCCTTTGAGATAGAACCCTGTCCATTGAATGGAAACCAGCCTGATGTTGTTTAACAAGTCATACAAGAATCATGCTAAAAGAAGGGAATGGGAAACAGAGGCTAGATCACTTGGTGATTCCCATCTGAAGCACCTGGCATTAGCCACTGTCAGAAGGCAGGATCCTAGGCTAAATGGACCTATGGTCTGACTCAGTATAGCTGTTATGTTCTTATGTTTTTATTTGGACATAAGAGCATATTGCTTCCTGAAAAACTAAGCTTGTGGAATTAATGTATATGTGACAGTTTGGGAACCCCAAGGATGCCAGCTGAGGTGCTTAAGATACCACTGAGCCTGCCTTCTCAGTAAGACTGGGACCCTTTTTACCTAGTCTTGGTGAGTCAGGCTCTCAAGGCTTCTCCAGCATAGTGCACAGGTAGGCCATTAACCAGCTGCTGACAGAGACACTGAGATCAGCTCTAGGAGGACTCAGCCTGAGGGATTTACTACGGAACACAAATGCTCACCCCCTTGTGGTGCAAACCCAAAGTTATATGAAGTTCGCCTCCCTCCCTAGTGTGAAGGAAGGGATGCACAGCCTTTTTCCTCCTCCCATTAGAAATTATATAAACTTGATTATTATAAATCAAAAGTAAATTTATTAACTGTGAAAATGTGTATTTTAAATGGTCAAAGAGGGAGCAAACAGAACAAAGCAGTTTACCAAGAAAATAATACAAAACATGCAATCTAAGCTAGATTCACTTAAAAATTGGCTACAAATAATAATTTCTTACCTAGTTATTGTTTATACTAGGGTCCTTCAGAGGCCAGATAACTCTTGAACCTAGGTCCAGCAGTTCTTTTCCCCCTTAAATTACAAACCTTTTGTTTCCAGATGTTTTCAAATATCTTTTTGGGGTAGTGACTCAGAGGTAAGGCGAGCTGAAGACAATAATTTTTTTTCTCCCCTGCCTCGTATAGACTTTCCATTAGGTGGGAAACCATTGCTTGATTCCCCTAAATCCCAGTGAAACTATTCAGCAGTCCAAGATGCAGGTTAGTATTAGGTGATCAGGTCAACTGATTCCATTGTCCAAGAGCCAGTAGCACTATGGAATGTCCACATGAAGGCCAAGCCTATTTACAGCTTGTCTTTCTATTGTAACTACTGAAGTGTCAGCAGTGGGAGTGTCTCAAAGTAGCAAAGATGGACTTTAGATACCCAGGTCACTATTTATAATTTCTTATTAAAATGATCTATGCACATATATGGGATAATCATATTCAGTATATCATAACCTTTCCAATGATTCCTCACATGAGCTATTCTACATACAACATATCTCAGTTATGGCATATTCATATCATAAGCATATTTTCATAAGGACTATGGAATAATATGTCATAATCAGGGCTCGCCGAGCCGCAGCGAGCCCCGCTCGCCAGCCGCGCTGTCCGGCTATCTGTGCATGCGCAGATCGTTCTGCGCATGCGCAGATCGCCCAAACCCGGCTCTTCCGGGTTGTAATCTACTCGCCACGGGTGAGTAAATTACATAGATTGTCGAGCCCTGGTCATAATATAGAGTGTCATATATCAACCTCATCAGTTCTTGAAATCATATGGTGTTTGTGGTTAGAAAACAAAAAGTGGCAGTGAAGGCCTAAGAACAAAACAGCTCTTGTATCTAGTCTGGTAATAAGGATCTTTCTCATTAGTTAGTAATGACTATGTTCTTGAACATGAAATCCATTCATATAAAAGTGACTTTGAAAACTAGCCAACAAAACACCTGATTTTTCTACTGAGGACATTTGAAATTTCTGGAAACATTAAGTCCTAAATACCCTAAAAGAAAATGATAAACATTCTGCACATTTCTGGAGTCCCATATCCATATGGGGAGGATCGTTCCATCCTAGTTCAGCACACACACCTTCCCCCTTAGTGCTTCATAGGGTGTGTCCAGACTACAGGGATTTTTCGAAAAAAGTGGCCTTTTTTTTAAAAATCTTTACCTGCATCTAGACTGCTGCTGCGTTCTTTTGAAAGTAAATCAAAAGAATGCGGCAGGTTTTTTTACCATGGAAAACCTCGGATTTTTTCAACCACATGAGAGGGATAGTTCAGTGGTTTGATCATTGGCCTGCTAAACCCAGAGCTGTGAGTTCAATCTTTGAGGGGGCCATTTAGAGATCTGGGGCAAATCTGTCAGGGATAGTACTTGGTCCTTCTGTGAAGGCAGGGGACTGGACTAGATGACCTCTCAAGGTCACTTCCAGTTCTATGAGATGGTATAATGCCTTTTTTCAAAAGTGTTCTTTTGAAAAAAGGTGCTATGTAATGCAAACTGTGCTTTTTCGAAAGAGAGCATCCAGACTGCTTGGGTGCTCTCTTTCAAAAAAGCGGCTTGCTTTTTCGAAAGTACTGGTTGTAGGCTAGATGCTCTTTTTCGAAAGAGGCTTTTTCGAAACTATCTTTTGAAAAAGCCTCTTTCGAAAGAGGCTTGCAGTCTAGACGTAGCCTTAGAGGAAGAAGTGGGGCAACTATCTGTGCCACACCTTTTCCTCTTTTCACTGGCTCCCACTCTGGGTGTGAGTTCCATGCCAGTAGAGGGGAAGCAAATATTGGCTAGGCCAGGGGCAAGATCAGATCCAGCTGGAACATACAAGCTAGAGCTTCAGGACAATGTTGGCTCCAGAGCCCAAACTCTACCTTGAGTTGCAACTTCAAAGTGCTATCTCCACAATCAGTTTTATAGTGCTAATTCAAGCCCAGTAGTCCAAGTGCTGGGAGGCTTTCAGACACCACATTGTCTCTGCTACGGATATGTGTGTGGGGAAAAGATAACACAGATTGGTTATCTTTCTGTGGACTAACTTCTTTCTTCACAAATGCACTCAGAGAATCTTGGAGGCAACCCTGGCCAGAGAACGGGCTATTGGGACCAAAGTCTGTGGGAAGTCTACTCTGTGGTGCTATTTCGGGATACTTCTGGTGTCTCAAAATAACTATTCTGCATCTTTGAAACAAGCCTGTTATTTCAAAATATAATCAGCTCACTATTCCAACATCCCTGTAAACCTCGTTCCATGAGGATTAAGGGACATTTTGGAATAGCAGTTTATTTCAAAATTAACTCAAACTCAGCTACGCAATTTGTGTAGTTCTAATTGTGTAGCTTATTTCAAGCTAAGGGTGCAGTGCAGATGCACGCTGTGTGAGTAAGCACAGGGGATTTATATAGATGGTATCAGGGACCCTTAGCCTATTGTTTTGGGTTCAAATCTGTCTCCTAATATGACTACATTGGAGAATTTCTGTGAGGGAATTTTCAATTCCTTCCTCAAAGATCCTGTCTGAAAACATTTCTGCATGTGGAAATGAACACAGATTCTTCATATACCACCATTCTTTTTTGGTTAAAATAACCTACAGAAAGGATGTAGTACAATATGTGGTTTGTTTGAGTAATTTCTATAGAAACACGGGATTTTGCCTTAAATATTAAAGATGAATCAAATTTAACACCGAAAGGGGAATAGTTCTTTCACTATTTATATATCATACTTAATCACTATTGAAAAAACTATTGTTTCATTTTGTGTATTGTGCCATCATGTTAATTACTTTAGAATTACAGCAGCTAGTTCTTTATTGGTATTCTGGATTGAGAAATCCATTCCTACTTTGTCTGACACCAAGAAGAAGACAAGACACCAGAGGATACAACCAGATACCAGAGGTTTCCAGTTTCCTCCCTATTCCTGATTTTAGATTTTAAATCAGTAATTTATGTCTCAGTTATCGCCAACAGAAAAGCCTGCCCATATAATGTGAAGTTATACAAAGGTTATGCCACTGGTATGTTCAACAACCAACAATCACTCTTTAATACAAACTTCTGCAAGGATAATACTGATAGGTCACGTAAACTCACACTCCCAGCACCTCCTGGAAATTAAAATATCCCCATTTTACTCCGTTTTCAAAGATGATATTTCTAAATGTTAATCTCAGCATAAAATGTTGCATTACACATCTCTAAAAAAATACATGTCTGTGTAGTATGAAGTACACAAAGAATAGGCAGCCTGCAGGCAAGCTTTCAAGGTTTAAAAGCCAGCCTCTGGAGAAGCTTACAAAAAAAAAAAAAAAAGATGACAAAGTCAATTATGTTATAAGAAATCCTTTATTTTTATGAAGAGGGAACCCATTAGGAATTTTATTATCATCTGGCACTGTAGTGCACGTTTCTTCTTAGCAATTTAGAAATACTGACTACTGTTGAAAATTAACTGCTGCATATCATATAATTGAGACACTTCTGAGAGGAACTTTATGCAGGTTCAGTCTCTGTTGAAAAAAGAGAATATCTTAATTGAAGGGCTGAGGCTTCCTACAAAATATTTTATTACTTAGGCATCGATGAATATCTTTAATACAGATTTTGCTGTCATCACAAAGCAAGCCATTATAGACAATGACTAAAAACATCCATTGAACTCAAAGTTGGATTCCAGGTAAGCTGCATCTTTGAAACAATCAGCTCAGAATGCAGTAGTACCAGGTGTTACAATGATAAATGAAGCAGTCAGAGACTATCACCAGGGCCTTTTTAGCGAATGACAAAGCACAAGAAACCTTCCACAGATGTTAAAATTATGAAGGAGTGAAGCAGGTGTTTAAATCCTATTTGCTAAAAATAGGAACAATGATCAGGTTAAAAAAGAAGCCTACATTTCATCGGTCAAGCCCAACGTGAGCTGCACTGCGCTTACCAATCAGCTGTTTTGCAACATGTGTAATACAAGCCCCATATTTTGGTCCAAAATAATACATCTGCTCCAGATTTTATGGGGAGAATAAAAAAGCAAGGCATATTAAATCAGGAACAGCTCTTTTAAAACGTGACTAGTATATTAAAAATACATTTATCACAATGCAAAACAAGTAAGTCTGTCATCCCATTGATGAGCGCCTTATAAGTTTATAAGCTGTAAAAGGTTCAATATTTTATCACCTTTAAAAACGTAATTATATTTAAAATGATTTACAGGTACTCTAGGGAGATGTTATATCATGAGGCATTTGTGAAGAAATTTTTGTATCTAGCTATTGCTATTGGTATTTTGTATATAGTTGGTGGCAATAAACTATAGCTAGCTACATGGGTGTGATACAGGATTCCTCCAGGGAACCGCCAATCCCTTTTGGAGCCCTGTTTCCCATAATTTCCACTTAGAAGCATAGAATCCTTGAGGCCCAACGGTATAGCCTTCAACTTCCTAACAAAGGAAGACAGCAATGAGCTCTTTTTAGATGCAATTAATACTTTATCCTTAACCACCCAAAGAGACTGAGATTGCCCTTGACCTTGCTGTAGTCATGCTGATGGGGCTCAGATGTTTTGTCCTGATCAAGAAGAGAAAACACTTTTAATAGGTGGCTTAGTTTTGCCTAATGTCTTAGATTTGTGTCTTGATAAGAATGACTGCAACATCCAGTCCACATTGCTAACACAATTGTTAAGAAACAATTATTCAAACCAGAAGGATGTACCCCATCTGCACCCCCGCTGCTAATGCCATTCAGGAAATACATGTGGTTTAGCCTGTGAATTTGAAAACTAGGAGTTCCTAGGAATGCACTGTTGATGTAAGTTTTTGTGTACCTTCTAGAGTAGATATTGTCACCTATTTTCTCATCTTATCATACAGGATGGTAACCATACCATAAAAAAGGAATCCTATTGACATTTTTATGAGCAACCAGAATTTAACAAATGGGTGAATGTAAATTTTGGTTCATTTTCAATATCATCAAGTTCTACTCCTCAGGAGCTATTGCAAACCTACTTCAGCTGCACTGTTTAGGGTAGGATGGTCCTGCCCTTTTTCATGTTATAACCAGTAACAAGGCAGTTGACATATTAATGAATTATTATCAATATCCAATTTAGCTAATGACATAGAGATGGTCTAGTTATTACAAAATCCTGGGTGAAGTACGGGGGAATGGGCTACATGACCTTTCGAGGGACTTCCAGTCTTATTTCTATGATTCTATTAAATACTTGGTCCTATGACATATTTTGGCAAATAATTATTATTTCTGTTGCAGAGTGTAAAAGTCCTGAAACCCCAATGAAAAGTGGGTAAGCATATTGTGTAAATTAGATGCATGCAATTTTGGTGTCCTTGCTGATGAAATAATTCATGTGCAAATAGTTGAAAAGACAAATATCTCCAACTTGAGAGAAAGAATGAGAAAGTTTGTTAATGGAGAAAAAAATAAATCTTGATAAGCCTCTTGAGATAGGTAAAAACATTAAAGCAGTCAGTAAAGATGCAAAATAATTATGTGCTGTGCAATTACACGTCACAGATAGTGGCAGTTATAGGCCAAAACTGCGGAAGAGACAAAGTAATTTATCTTACTTACCTGTGCTCCTTTAGGAAAGATCACTTTTGAAACCTGCCTTTAGGACTATACCTGCCTTTAGGATATTATATATAACTTAAGTTTTTACTTTTATCTTAACATTTAATTAAAGTAACATAAAACTAACCTAATAATATGGTTACAAATTGTCTATATATCTACCAGAGAGATTCAAGGAAATTACAATGAACTTTGAAATGCTAATTGCATATTGCTATGTATGAGAGAAAGCAATTGTCTCTATATTATCATTTGTAGTAAGCGTACTTTTTATTTAGTTTATTTTACTTTGATTTATTGATATTATTTTAACATCCTATTCCTTCATTTAAACCTTGTAATTATCTCATATAACCATTATTTGACCATACGTAATTTCTTATTTTTGTAGTATATTTTGATTTCTAAGACTTGTAAATTTGTATGAATTCTTAAGTATGAACAATTCCAGTTCAACTGATACATGAGAAGCATAATACTCATAACCACGCAATTTCAACCATTGATTTTTGCATGTAACCTAGTAACTCATATTTGAATGACAGAATATAAGGTATGGGTACATGATTAACTGAAACTACCTAAGCATTATGTATTTCATGCATATTACAAGGAAGCTGGTTTCGTGGATAGACTGAATAAACTCCCTTGAACAGTAGAAGCTGAGCATAATTTAACTAATTAAAGAGTTTCTGAGGTACATCTAGGTTTATAAAGGGTTACTAGCAGGTAACTGGGAAGGAAAGAATTGCTGAGCCCTGGGCAGCAAAAGCCACAGTGGAGGAGAGCAAACAAAGCCAATTAATTTCAGTAAGTAAAATATACAAAGCCAAGCCCTTTTTAATCTTGAAAGTAAAACAGTAACCATCACTTCATGTGTAAAAGAATGAGTTTTGGTGGCTGACTTTACCAAGATAAATACTAATTACAAAAATCCTTACATTGCATTTCTTTCAAGAGCCTTAAGTTATATTCAATAATTGAAAAAAGAACTATTAGCCTGGTATACCTTTGTGTGGGACTGAAAATGTATTGTAAGGTCTGACTATTATCACTGAACTTGTACTGTTGACTATACTACCAATGCTCCTGGAAATGCCACCACTAGAATTACTTGGTAGTCAGCTAAGCTAATTGAATTTATTTTCCAGGCAAACTATCTTAGTGGATTTACTTGAAAGTGAAATAAATATATTCTATCCTCTTTTCCCCTAGTTGGCCATAGGTGGTTACTGAGGTAAGGATGGACTGAGTCGCCATACCTCCACAAGAAGAGAGATAAGGCAAGAATATATCACCTGCTTGCACAGAGAGCTCACTTTCATAAGAGCCCTTCCTGAGAAGTTCCACAGCTTCCAACCATGCAGAAGATGCAGCTTCTCTCTTCCATACCTTATGTGTACCCCACTGCTGAGTGTGTGTTACAGGTTTCCCTCTGTGACAATCTGCAAAGGATATAAATTATTACAGTTCTCATCTGCAGTGCCTTTGCTATCAAGATGAAGTTTATTTTGGCAATGGATCAGGGACTTCTAGAGGCAAACCATCAGCTACTAAAGCTTTATCAGAAGTCCTGTAGGTGGATGTTGTAAGAGCTCAAATGCATGAGACTGGGGGGCTGGGGACCTGAAACATAGACCAGGGAGTTACATACTTCCTCTGCTCAAAGGTTTGATTTGAATTCTGGTCAGCCTGGAATTATGGTGACCATCTTGGCTGACATACTGAGGACTGAACAGAGAGGCTTCCTGGTCTAAAAGTGTGAGTTGCGGCAGCTTGAACTAAAAACCACTATATTTTACAGCTAATGGCAATAATAATTCCTGTCTTCTGTGGATTATCACAGATGGGAACCTGTCATATACACTCATTGATCGATTACAGATTCACCAGGGCCAGTTTTCCTGATACTCAAACAATCAGGCACACTAATGCAGCTTATAGGTTGACCCTCCTTGATCCAACACAATTGGAACCTGACCAGTCCCAAATGAGAGGATTTGCCAGATCAGGGGAGGTCCCCTGCCACCAGTCCCTAACCTCACCACCTCCTGCCAGCAGGCTACCCTAACAGGCACCTTACCTTGCCCCTTCCTCCCCAACTGCTTGCCCAGTTGCTGTCAGCTCCTGAAAAGCTTTTTCAGAAAAGGCATGTGTGGAGGCGGAAGAGAGTTGTTTTGTTTTGTTTTGTTTTGTTTTTTGAAAGAAGAGGCCTCCAAGATAAAGCACGGGTGTTCTGGTGCCCATTCCATCCACAGTAATCACAAGTGAAATGCAAGATAGCGTCCAATCAATGTGGATGCTATCTTTTGAAAAAGGAGATCTCTTTTTCATTGAGCTTTTGTTGTGTAGACGCTCTCTTTTGAAAAATGGTTTTCCAGAAGAGATCTTCTGGAAAAGCTTCTTCCAAAAGAAGCTTGCAGTCTAGACATAGCCCCAGAAAGTGTAAGGAGAAGAAGGTGTCAGTATAAAACTTTATGTAACTGTTTATCTTCTAGGAAGCAGAAACTAAATTTAGAAGAGGCTGACATTTTGAGGTGTTCTACCTAAATAAAAATAAAGGAAACTTTAAAAAAAAATAGTTAAGAAAATATCTTTAAAGTTAGCCAAGCCTTATTAAACCTTTCTAGAGGCTTTGAAGAAAGGAAAGCACTTTGAAAAGGCAGCTTCCAATTCTTGCTTTTATAGTTAGTAGGGGGTCTGAATTTGAAGTGTTACTAAATTGATTTTTTTCATGACATAAACTGCTGAAGATTCAAACTTTAATAAATAATCTCCAATTATAAAAGTGCTCCCCTTTCTACCCACTCCTCATTCAAAAAAAAAAAAAAAAGGAAAAAGAAAGAAAAAAGTAGGCCCACATCTCAACTCCCTTTCAAGCCTTGTATTGAGGCCACAAGCTATTGAAGTAACACTGACTAAAATTGGTATTGCTAGAGTTAAGTATCTTAACCTTTTAATATGGAGAGAATTTTTCACTATGAATTAATAACAAAGGTGCCTTTATGCTCATGTAAGAAAATACTGGATTAATTGACTCAGACTGCTATTGAATAATTGATATATAATAGCAGCACTTTAATGCCCCTTGCCCAGAAAATCATTCTGCCACATTAGTCATCATTCAATTAACTGTAGGCCTTGATTAAATAGTATTTGACCCCACACTCATGTAATTGCTTCATATTTTAATGTTCACAACATCTAACTGTTGGATCCATAATTATAAATTATAGACCATAAAATGTAAATAACATTTTGATGCCTTAGTAGTTTGGTTTCACATATTTTCATAATATTGTATTAGCTATAAAAAAGTATTTAGACCTGTTTATATATAGCAATGACTATATTCTGGTTCATTATTGCCATGTTCCTTGAGATTTTATGGTCTTTATAAGACACATTGTAATGTTATGACTCCAATCCATAGTCTCACCAATCCCTACGAGAAAACTAACATTTGTCCCAAATAATATAATAATTTTAAAAAAGGTGGCCAACTGCCTTCATTCATTTTAACACCTGTTTATTCCTGAGGCCCTAAAAATGGGGGGGGGGGAATTGTAACAGCAAAACAATTTTTGTGATCATAGAATGTATTTCGTTTTTTTCTAGACACAAAAAATACCGATCACATCTAATAATACCTTCATATTCCTCTGTTGGACCAGAAAGGTGGATATCAGATCACTGATTATCACATGAAAAAGTAAAAATTAGGGAAAAAATGAAAAACATGCATTTCAGTCCTGATTAGGATATTGATTTTCTTTCTGTCAGAAAATTGTTTGTCAGAATTTATACTATACATGTAGCACAAAGTTTAGTTTAGGGGAAAACATTTTGATAGAATTGGAGTATTTCAGTTATTCATTTAAAATAATTGTTTCTAAATGTATCTTAATTGATGTTATATTATAATACAAAATACAAATTCATACTTTAAAAAAAATTCTTTGACATTGAAAATAACATGGTTTTGAAATAATTGTCGTGAGAAATGTTGAAATTTTTTTGTTTCAATTTCAAATTCTGAAATCAACACTTGAAATATCAGAATTTCTCACAGAATAGAATTTTACAGTTTTACCCAATCTAATTAGAATATTGCTAAGTGTTCCTCAAATTATTGCTTTCTGATTAATGACTTCACACTTTTGATGACACTTCAAAATATGAATTAAGAAGAGATCTTAGCAGTAATTTTTTAAAAAACATTTTGCCAAGTAATAGCAGTTTCCTGGTGTTTGGAATATGTCAGTTTAGTCTGTTGTGCAGTATTTAGTGACAAAGAGGCTCAGGATATTTTCTAGATTAGCATATTCATGATACATGCACAAATAACGGAGATGGTAATCCACTGAGAAAATACAGTTAATTCCATTTAAAAAAAAACAACTAAAACAGTGCATATTTACATAATTATTTCAGAATATTTATAGTTTACATATTTTCTTTCAAATTACAAATTTTCCCCATTTTGAATATGAACCCTTCTGATTTCACAAGTGCTATTTAGAGTGATTCAAAACAATATATTCACTCCAACTCCTTCTCTTCTTCCCTCACCTTTGATTGGAAAATTCTTCCTTCTCTAAGCCTGAAACTGATCCACTGCAAAATGAACTCATACAAAAGTGACTAAAATTATATTGGCTTAAGGGCAGGAGTGCATGAGGTTATCACCTAACATATTTTGCACAGGTCTGTTGTTTAGAAACTGATGATTTTCTATAAAACGTAGAAATACAACTAGAATCTGTATAAGGAAAATATCCCTCTTTGATAAATCATTGCTCTAAAGTAAATTAGAGGCATCTATATTCATAGCAGATTACATGCTTGCTAAACTCTTAAAAAAGTGAACTTCTCACTCTGCTTTGAACACAACATAAACAAGTCATACATAATATATACTTATAACCCTTCTTTGGGTCAGGCCTTACATTCAGTTTGATTTTTTTCCCATGAGCTGTTCCTCCGGTTTTATTAAATATAATCATTATTAGCATTGCAATAGCAGATCAGGGTCCCAAATAGCTGACACCACTTTTCTAGGCACTGCAAAAAAAGCAGATGAGACATTTCCTGGGATCCATTTAGTGGGTCTAATAAGGACCCACTAAATTAATGCTGAGGATTCTCCTGTTGACTCCAGTACTTCACGGGGTTATATGGAATAAGGGAACTTGATCGCAGAGTTTCTCCCATCGATCTCCCACAGTGGGGCCACTGGAGAAATTTGATTTAAGGTACGTTCACTCCAGTGTAGACCTGAACTCAGAGATCTTAAAATCTGTAGTTATAATAAGAAGCAACTGAACAAAGAGTAGGGGCTGTGTGGCGGATTTATGGGTGGGGGTGAGGCCCAGCGAGCCCACCACCTTAAATCCACTCCGGACAACGGGTTGCGGGCACGAGCTTCCCCCCTCAAGGCAAGGGCGGGGCCCAGCGAGCCTACTGTCTTAAGTTTCTTGCAGGATAACTTGGGTCCTTCTACCCCTGAAACCCAATACCCTACCGGGGTCCATTTAGTGTTGGTCGCTGGCCACTAAGCCATATGACCTAAAGTTCCAAGGAGTTGGCAGCAAGGAGGGTAAAGGTGGGGCAGAGAAGGTTTAGGGGGACCCGGCCCACCCTCTCCACCGGGTGCTAGCCCGGGGCCCTAAAGTATAGGGGTACGCGACCCCTACCTGGCTGATGGGGTTCCACCCCAAAGCGCGTCAGTCCACAGGTGCCAGAAACGCTCTGCCCTGGGCTGCTTCCTATCCCCCTCCTCGCTAGGGATTCCTCTGGGTCTGTTCAGGGAGCCTACCAGTTCGTGGTCTCCTCCAGTTCCTCAGATGGGGCACACTGTTCCCACGGAGGCGCCTGGCGACTCCTCCTCCAGGAGCCACCCCGCTGTCTCCTCCTTGGGCCCTTTTCAAACAGCCCACTGATGGCCACTGCGGTGCGTTGCTCCGCCCCACCGACAACCTGCCACTTCAGGACGCTGCAGGTTAGTGCCGGGGCTCTGCCCCCGTGTGCCACATCTACCCGCTGGTGGTGTGGCTCCAGTGGTTGCCAGATTCTGCCCTCCGGTGCTGTGCCGCCCTGCCCCCCTGCCGGCTGAGCAGCCAGTGTCCCATCGGCCTTAGTGTGGGCTTCAGCAAGCCCGTCACAGGCTGCAAAAAAGGAAACACCTTTTGCTTAATCATTTTCTCAGCCTACCATCTACATAGCCATTGTCAGACAGCTGTATTCTGTAGGAACCATGGCACAATTAATTCTGATGGAAGTTTTTGAAGGAGGATACATTGGTGGCTAGGGCTGGTCAAAAAAGATTCCCTTAAAACTGTATTATGATGGATGACTTTTTTATACAACTTTTTTATCACAAAATATTCCTGCTTTATTGCATTTCTCATAATGCACCATAGGTTGGGACTCCAGGTTACATAGTTTTACCTAACCAAAGGTGAAACATTTGGAGCTTAGAGTTGTTGGCTAGAGGACAATAAAGTAACAGTCAAAGTAGAGACTGCAACATTCCCTTTGTCCCAATATCAACTCTCTTCTACAACAGACCTAACAGACCCAAACTCACTATTTTGTTCAACAAACCTGACGCAGAATTTAATTTGAAAGAATTATTGTTGGTTGAGAGTTTTAATCCATTGCAGTACCAATCATTCCCAGGTAGACAAACACTTCTTAGGATATTGCTAGATAAATCACTAATTCACCACTGAATTGTAGGAATGCATGGAAGTAAAAGAGATATTGCAGAAATAGGATTTTAAATACAGGAGCTGGTCATGTGGCAATATGTATAATGCCTCCTGCAGCAGCCCACATCTGAGAATTCAACAACAACAAAAACAAGATACCCTGCCTGGAGTAACATATAATGTATACTAGGCCTACTCAAAACACTGACCGCAGTGCGGTTTGGGTTTACACAGGGTACAACACACAGCCCGTGGGTGGGATCCTTTGAACACGGCCTCCACTGGGAACATGCTTAACAACAGCAAGGCATCTCCCAAGTGAGGTAACCATTGAAGGATGCAAGCAGCCAGGCTGGATGGAACAGATGGTTACAGGGTGTCAGCGTTTCTAGCCCCCAGGGAGAAGGTGAGGGTAGCACCAAGTCGTTGTGGGAAGTGCTTTGTATTCATGCCTATTAGTGTGAAAGAAGCTATTTGCATATATTTACATATATATGCAACCACACTTAAGTTGCGGCCTTTGGCATATGCTGTGAGTATTATTGTGGCCCCCAGAGCTTCTAAAGTTGAGTAGCCCTGATGTATAAAATCAATACAAGAGAGGGAAGTTGCTCCCTCTCTCTCTCTCTTTGCAGATGGAGCAGGCGTTATGTACAGGTTGGACCTCTCTGTTCCAGCACCCTGGGGATCATAGGAGGGAATTTGCTGGACCAGGGAAGGTCCCCTGCTACTGCCCCCCCCCCAGCCCACCTCCCCTCCCAGCTGCCAGCCCCAGCCACCACCTCCCCTTGCTGTACTGCTACAGCCCCGGCAACCCAGACTGCGACTTCTCCTACTCTGCTACCGGGGCTGCCATGGCCCAAGCCCTGCTACTGGGGCTGCTGTGGCCCCAGCTGTGCTACCGGGGCTCTGGCTCCTGTCCCAGCCCCAGCACTGCCAGGCTCTGAGCTGCCAGTCCTCCTGCCACTGGGGCTCCTAACCAGGACTCCCTCATCCGACAACATCCATAGTCTAGTAGGACCACGGATATTGTTGGATGAGGGAGTTCCAGTTTTTGGAGGTCCAACTTGTACTTTCTTTCATGTAATTTCTTCAACCTGTGGCGAAATGTGAAATTTCATTTTCATGGTATCTTTCAAAATATCTGTAATGCATCATGTTTAAAATTAAATATTGTCAGATAATCCACAACATTTGTAATTTATTAGTTGTGTGTTATTAAGGGTTCATCTATTCAATGGTAATGAATTATGTAAGGATCCTAATTTCATGCATCTTTACAGGGTTTCCCCCCCATAATGCTGATACCTGTATATGGTAATTTTCTTGGTGTATTTTTTTTTATAAATATGGAATACAAATTTTACATGAAAAGCAAAAGAAATGCCAATGAAATATGGACAGAGTATACCAGCAGCCACATAAAAAGAACCAGAAAATAAGAAAAGGCACTCAATAGATGAAGTAAAGCTGGAGTGCTAGCTTTGAACCTTTTGTGAGACTCTTGTGCATTTGAGCCAAATGCACTGGAAATGTTCCACAATGGTAGCATGGGAAACAAGAGCAGGTCATGAAGAGTTTGAGATTAAAGTCTGAATCGATAATGCATTTTCTCAGAGTAGTATGAATCCCTTATTTTTGTATTTCACTTCTAGTTGAAGAGCTTTGTAAACAGGTCACTACTGTACTTGAAAGATGACTGAAAGTGAGTGAAGCATCTTTGCTAATGGGCCAAATCCTGGACTTCTGAGTGCATTTTACATAGAATAAACAGAAGTAACAGAGATATTTCATCTAGACTATTTTCCTGCAGTGAGACATAAGCCAGTATTATCTAAATCATCCCTGAAAGGTGTTTGTCTAACTTTCTCTTAAAAAACCTCCATCATCTGTCCAGTGCTTAACTACCGTTATACTTAGAAAGTTTTCCCTAATGTCTAACCTAAACCTCATTTACTGCAACTGCCCATTACTTCTTGTCCTGTCCTCAGTGGATAAGGAGAAAAATGTATCACCCTCTTCTTTTTTAAAAACCCCAAAAATGGTTTACATACTTGAAGACTTATATACCCCCATTAGTCTTTTACAGATAAAACAAATCCAGGGTTTTTTACAGACTTTTCTTTAATCATTTTCATTCATCTGCTTTGGTCTTTCTCCCATTTATCCACATCTTACCTGAAGTGTGGTATCCAGAACTGGATACAATGTTTCCTTTGTGTTCCTACCAGTGCTGTGGAAGAAATGTTTTTCATTTCTTGCTTATACAAAAGACAGGACTATGCAGCACTTTAAAGACTAACAAGATGGTTTATTAGGTGATGAGCTTTCGTGGGCCAGACCCACTTCCTCAGATCAAATTGTGGAAGAAAATTGGCATGACCATATATACCAAAGCGATACAATAAAAAAAAGTGAACGCATATAAAACTGACAAATCAGATTTTAGAACAGAGGGGGGGGGTGAGGGATCTGATTTGTCAATTTTATATGTGTTCACTTTTTTTTGATTGTATCCCTTTGGTATATATGGTCATGCCAATTTTCTTCCACAATTTGATCTGAGGAAGTAGGTCTGGACCACGAAAGCTCATCATCTAATAAACTATCTTGTTAGTCTTTAAAGTGCTGCATAGACGTGTCTTTTGTTTCAAGACCAGACTAACACAGCTACATCTCTATTACTATTTCTTGCTTATGACACTGTTACTAAAAAAACCCAGAATGATGTTCACTTTTTGCAAGTATTGCATTATAACACCTATACTGTGATCTATTACAACATCTTTTTCTGGAGTAGACAATCATTTTATATTTTGTATTTGTGCAACTGATATTCCTATTTAAATGTAATACTTTGCAGTTGTCATTATTGAATTTAATTCTGGTTTTTTTTCAGGTTCTTTTTCCAATTTTTTAACATCCTTTTGAATGTGAATCCTGTCCTCCAAAGGCTTTTGTTTTGTCATCACATACTTGTGAAATACATATTACATATAAAAAAATTCATCCTGTGTAATTTGACCTACTTTCTATTTTTGCAGGACTTTTATTTAGTCTTTTACTTTACATCTTGTTGTTTCTATGCTTTGGGATAGTTCACTTTTGTGTCCTTAGTAATGTTTCTTTTAAAAATTACCAAATATCCTGAACTTTCTGCCCCCCGACTTGCTTCCCATGGGCTCTTACCTACCAATTTTGAGATTGCCAACATTTGTTTTTTTGAAGTCCATTTCCTTTATTTTGCTATTCTCCCTTCTACCATTCCATAAATCATGAATCCATCAATTCTTGGTCACTTTCACCCAAGCTGCCTTTCAACTTCAAATTCTCAGCCAGTTCCTTCCTATCAGAATGAAATGTCGAACATCCTCTTCCCTAGTTTCTCTTTCCACTTTCTGTAATAAAAATTGTTTACAATATACTTGAAAAACTTGTTTGATAATCTGTGCCATACTTTTTTCCCAACACATGTCTGGGTAGTTGGTGTCCCATTCTGTACTTTGGGTTATGTTATTAGTTGTTTAAAAGAAGCCTCATCCACTTCTTTTTCCTGGTTAGGTGGTCTAGAGTAGATGGCTTCTATGACATGGCTCCTGTTTTTCACTCCTTTTATGCATACCTCGACAATTTCAACAAGCCCACTTCCCATTTGTATTTCAAACTCAGTGCATGTATATCTTCAATAGACAAGGCAACACCCCCTATAATAATTGTTAATGTCCCATTGGTGGTGGAGTAGAGATTATATGTTAGTTGGTCTGATGTTTCATTTCTTTGATTCTGTGGGTTTGTGTCATGTGTTGTCAGCACATGCAGCACAGCCAGTCTCTGGGCAACCTAAGGCACACAGCTGGCCTACAGTAGGCTGCCTGAGTGGTTACAATTCCTCATTGGCTGAATGAGGCATGTCTCTCAAACTCAGAAGCAACAACAGTTCAGCATTTGCCATAGATGTGATAGCGCCTGTGCCTGTTTGTGCCCAGCCTGGACTCACTCCAGGCTAAGAATGAGAATCTGTTCTCATTCTTAGCTCTGATTCCTGATCTCTGTGGTTGGCATCTGTGCTCTGACTCTGGTTCTGACCTTGGGCTCCAATTCTTGGTTATGGACTCCTGCTCTAACCAGTAGGCCTGAATCCTTCACCAACCACTAGGCACAAACACCCACCTCCTTGTCATATGACAGGTGGCTTTCTATGTGAGGCAACCTTGATTATTCACAATGGCTTTTTTTTTTTGCATTTTAATTATTATTTCTTAGTGATTTAAGTGCTCAAATATTATGCCCAGAACTCTACAAGATACAAAAATAAAGACAATCCTTGTCTCAAGGAGCTGATCCCTAACAGAGAGTCATAGAAGAAAGGACATTCTTGGAAATTCAGTGGAGCAATTGACATATTTTAGAAAACTCACTACTTATGTTCTTTGTCTGTCTAGTTATTAATATAATTATGGACTGACATATTGCAGATTAGGGCCTTTTTTTGGAAAGATTTGAATGAAAAAATGATGGTGGGTGTACATACAAGGATCTGTGAAACGGAGTTTTTTTCATTGTTTTCAAATTCACTGAACAGTAGAAACACCACTGAATGTGATTAACTGCCAGTATCTAATCAGAGGAATAATAATGTAATGATGGAATCAATTTATATCCACCCTGTCCTACAAGTATAAAACATGTCTCCAAGTGTGTATATACATATTTATATGTTTCAAAGTAAGATTTTAAATCAAACATAGTGCTATATTGTTAAGATGCTAAACAGCTAACTCCCTATAGGTGTGCTGGAGTCCTGCCATTTATATGTGACATACAATCACAGTCATGCATGAGAACTACACCAACACATTTCTCAGAAGATTTATAAAACTTTCATCACCTTAAAAATTATTTTGCAATTCACTTTCACAATTTTTTTCTGCTCTTTTCTGAGTGCTACTTTTTAACAAGCCTCTGGAGAAGGGAAATATCTTAGCTCTGTTAACTACTTTTTTTTTTTTGTTTGAAGCTGTCTGTCACATTGTAGCAAACGCTGCACAGCAAAGAGTCTTATGCAAACTGTTTTACGTTCACTTTTTGCATTCCTTGGTTAAACTAATTAAATTAAATAGTTATTATAGAAAAAAACTTTATTTAAAGAGAACCTTCGAAAGAATTTTGGTAATAGTAATAAAATGAAGTAGTAATTTTAACTCTGTATCCTTTACTCCTTACTCATTCAATGAATTTAGTTTGCATGATTAAAATACTTAAATGACTCTTAGTGACATAGCCATTGTGCCTAAGAGCTCACCCTAGTTATAAATGAGAAGCCCACTCTATCGCACATTATACAATCTCTGAACAAAAAGGGCATTCCCATGCTATGTGACAGTGTCTACAGTAATTAATATTATTTTTTTTTAAAAAAGCCTAACCATGTTCATCATGAAACATAAAGAATTAGAAAATCAGAAAATATTTGTTGGTTATCATTTATAATTCATTTGTATTATGGTTTCACTTAGGGCCTCATTATACTAGGCCTTGTACATATTTATACCAAGACACTGTCCCTGTTCCAGCTTGTAAACTAAATGACAGCTTACAGTCTAAATAGCAATTAGTGACAACATAAATTTAAGTATCTAGCTGTCTAGTAGAAGACCTTGAGTCTCTCAACCTTATTCAAATAGATCCATCGAAGTCAGTAGTGAGTATGGAACCATATAAAATGAATATGAAGGAGGGGGGCAGATTCTGGCCTTTGGCTCTTTAAATAGTTATAATATAAAATACAAAGAATAAAATCATCTAAAGATGCTTGAACAAAAATGCTATTAAACGGCCCACATAATATCACACTAGCTGCCTACTTAATAACTCAACATCTGACCACTTATATCACTCAACATAACCCATACTCAACTGCCTGAAAACAAATTTGTTTTGCAGAATGGCAGAAAGGGTAATAAATCTGGGTTTTGAGAAAGCAAGAATGGAAATACATTCCAAAATGGAAGGCCTTCTGTGAAATACGCCCTGCCTACAGTCAACAAACAATGCAGCGGACATCCTGTAAGTTATCTGAAAAATTAAAATGGACTGTGATTGTAAATCACTGCAGTTGCCCCTGCCCCTGGACTAAAACCAGTAGACTACATCATGTATTTTAGGCTCTTTTGTAGAACATTACCCTAACTAATCTCAATCTGAGCCTATCGCTTTCATATACCATGCTGGTTAGCAGAAGCAGTGTTCACGTGAAGAAGGATCAGTTTGGAGCCCCAGACTGATCCCCTAGGAGAGATGAATCCTCCAATATTATTAGAATGTTTTTATTTCACTTGTACCAAATGAAAACAGGAGAGATCAGACTGTGTATAGATATTATAACAAAGGTTGTCAATTATATTTCAACATCTCACATTGAGAATGCAGGGGAGTAATCAGGAAGGCAAAAGTGCAATTGGAATTGCAACTTGCAAGGGATGTGAAGGATAACAAGAAAGGTTTCTACAGGCATGTTAGCAAGAAGAAGGTGATCAGAGAGGGTGTGGGGCCCCTACTGGATGAGGGCAGTAACCTAGTGACAGATGATGTGGGGAAAGCTGAAGTACTCAATGCTTTCTTTGCCTCTGTCTTCACGGACAAGCTCAGTTCCCAGACTAATGCGCTAAGTGACACAATATGGGACGAAGGTGGACAGCCCTTGGTGGGGAAAGAACAGGTTAGGAACTATTTAGAAAAGCTAAACGTACATAAATCCATGGGTCTGGACTTAATACATCCGAGGGTACTGAGGGAGTTGGCAAATGTCATTGAGGAGCCTTTGGCCATTATCTTTGAAAAGTCGTGGAGATCAGGAGAGATCCCGGATGATTGGAAAAAGGCAAATGTAGTGCCCATCTTTAAGAAAGAGAAGAAGGACAATCCAGGGAACTACAGGCCGGTCAGTCTTACCTCAGTCCCTGGAAAAATCATGGAGGGGATCCTCAAGAAATACACTTTTGAAGCACTTGGAAGAGGGGAAGGTGATCAGGAATAGTCAGCATGGATTCATGAAGGGCAAGTCATGCCTGACCAATCTGATTAGCTTCTATGATGAGGTAACTGGCTCTGTGGATATGGGGAAGTGAGTGGATGTGATATACCTTGACTTTAGCAAGGCTTTTGATACGGTCCCCCACAACATTCTTGCCAGCAAGTTAAGGGAACGAGGATTGGATAAATGGACGGTAAGATGGATAGAAAGCTGGCTGGAAGGTTGGGCCCAGTGGGTAGTGATCAACGGCTCAATGCCAGGATGGCAGTCGGTTTCTAGCGGAGTGCCCCAAGGTTTGGTTCTGGGACCGGTTTTGTTCAACATCTTTATTAATGAACTGGATGAGGGGATGGATTGCACCCTCAGCAAGTTCACTGATGACACTAAGCTAGGGGGGAGAGGTAGACATGCTGGAGGGAAGGGATAGAGTCCAGAGTGACTTAGACAAATTGGAGGATTGGGCCACAAGAAATCTGATGAGGTTCAACAAGGACAAGTGCAGAGTCCTGCACTTGCGACAGAAGAATCCCAAGCATTATTACAGGCTGGGGACCAACTGGCTAAGTAGCAGTTCTGTAAAAAAGGACCTGGGGGTTACAGTGGATGAGAAGCTGAATATGAGTCAACAGTGTGCCCTTGTAGCCAAGAAGGCTAATGGCATACTAGGTTGCATTAAGAGGACCATTGCCAGCCGATACAGAGATGTGAGTATTCCTCTTTACTCAGCTCTGATGAGGCCACATCTGGAGTAGTGTGTCCAGTTCTGGGCCCCCAATTACAGGAAGGATGTGGATGCATTGGAGAGGGTCCAGCAGAGGGCAACCAAAATGATTAGAGGGCTGGAGCATATGACCTACGAGGAGAGGCTGAGGGAGTTGGGTCTATTTAGTCTGCAGAAGAGAAGAGTGAGGGGGGATTTGATAGCAGCCTTCAACTTCCTGAAGGGAGATTCCAGAGAGGATGGAGAAAGGCTGTTCACAGTAGGAACGGATGGCAGAACAAGGAACAATGGTCTCAAGTTGTGGTGAGAGAGGTCCAGGTTGGATATTAGGAAAAACTATTTCACTAGGAGGGTGATGAAGCACTGGAATGGGTTACCTTGGGAAGTAGTGGAGTCTCCATCTGTAGAGGTGTTTAAGTCCTGGCTTGACAAAGCTCTGGCTGGGTTGATTTAATTGGGATCGGTCCTGCCTTGGGCAGGAGGCTGGACTTGATGGCCTTCTAAGGTCTCTTCCAGCTCTATGATTCTATGATTCTATGACAAGATAGACACAAGGAGTACAGTGTGGAAATGAGGACTAAAGTATGAGGTTAAACAAAGAAGCAGTTGGTTCATGCCTGTCTTCTTAGATTTTCTTATTATTTTAAGACAATAATAAGATAATGTATTAAAGTAGAGAACATGTCCAGTATTCATACTGGATTAGTATTTAACAATGAAAGGTTAATGGAAATAGTGACTTTTGAGACAAAAAATTAAAGTAAGACAGTGAGTTAGCATGGTACGCAGATTTAAAGAAGATGTTCCAGGCATAGTAGATAGCAAGTGGAGAAATATTTGAAACTAAGTAATGATAGTGTAACCTCCCTTTTTTCTCCCTGGGTTACTTGGGAGCAGGTCACACTCACCTGTGTGTCTGGGCGCCTGATATTTTTAACATAAAAGGAGATCCTGAGTACCCCAGTGGTGATGTTGTTTAGTTGGGGATTCCCTATCTGCAGTCCCTTTCTGCTAAAGAATATATCATGGCAGTGCCTCCACCTGGCTGGTCCTGTACACACTTATGGTGTGCCTTGGGAGCCTCCAAGAATAAAATTATTCCAGTAATAACCTGGAACTATCTCCAAGACACCAGTTATAAATAATATACATCTAATTGATTACATTAGAATTAAAACACCTCTACTTAACAACTTAAAGAAACTGGGCTTAACAGATTAAAAGTGAACAAAATCAATTAAAAAGTACCCAGAAAGAAAGGAAACTTATCCATCTGTCATTTGCACTGCCACCATTTATCCCACCCCAGAGTGTGCACTCCTCTGGATTCAGAATCCCAGACACTTGCTTGCATGGGCACACTTGAAGGTCTGAAGCTGAAGTGGAGACAGCACTGTACAGGTTCTCTGTGTGTTAGTCCAAGCTGAGCAGCCAGCTGCAAAATCCCTTTGCCACTGGAGCAGGCTCCACCAAATGCCAGCAACTCTGGTTCCCTGCGCAGATTACTCTGGCTTTCATTGCACCCAGAGTCAGTTTGTCTTTTGTGCTCCGTCCCAGGTAGCACATTTCCAAACAGCCCAGTTACTCACAGTCACCTTCTGTGTAGATTTATGTAAGCTCTTTCCAGCCACAGGCACAGCCAGGATCTCTCCTTTCCAGGGACAATCAACAGCAGTCCTCAAAGCAGCCTGTTATATCAAAGTCCAAGCAGTAACAGTAAGATGCTCAGTAACAGGCTCTAGCTACAACACAACAGCTCCTGGCCTAAAAAAAGCTCCACACCAACAGCCTGGCTCCTCTCTCCAAAAATGGAGCCTAGGCTAACTCTCTGTCTGCATAGCACTGGAAGAGGTACCCTTTTTCCCAAGGGCTCATAGTCTCTAGGGCTAGATTGCAGCAAAAAGGATCCTGCCAATAAAAGTCAGAGGCCCCTTTAATAAGGGGACTACAAAAGATTATAGGTGCTTCTGTTTTGGGGAGCCAAGTTGAAGCACCTCAGAGTTAATTTCAGATGGTGGTTTTCTCAGCACTTTCTGAACATGATGGCCTCTTCTGATGTCTTACCCCAAAACTGTCCCTAGTCACATTTAAAAATTTAAATTTTCAATGACATCTCCAAAATCTGATACTGACAACTTCTTGGGGAAAAGCCTTGACAATGTCATAACCATCTTAAGTAAAATCATTTAGAATATTGCACAATATCTTTGGGACATTACAATTAGGTGTATTTACAATTAGTCCTGTGAATTATGCATTTACAGAAAGAAAAACATGTCACCATTTTGGAGATAATAGTTTGCTAAAATCATGAAGAGCTAAAAAAGAAGCACTCCATATTTCTGTACCAAGTTCAAAAAGAAAAAAAAATAAATCATCTCTGGGTCTAGCAAACTAATAATAATAACTTTCAATTGTTAAATGCCCTTTATAAACATATATTGAAAGAAAGCAGAAAAAAAAAAAGATAGAGTTAAGTGTGTGACCTTCAAGCTTTCGTAATCTGGCTCATTACAAAACTTGTGATTCAACACTGGCATAGTCCTGATTTTACCCCACCTTTTACTGTCCACGTGGATGTATCAGAACCATGCCTTGGGGCTGTATCGAGCCAGGATGTAGAAAGAGAACAATAGCACCCAATAATTTATAGTAGTCAAAAACTATTTAGTTCAGAATGAAATTATTCAACTTGAAAAAAACATGTGTCATAAAATGGGTTTAGGAAGTCATCAGCTATTTTTTAATGGGAACAGAATTTTTACTACTAACAGATCATCACCCTTTGGCATGGATTAATCATATGTGGATTAAGAAAGTCTGTATGACAAGATAATATTTAGCTCTGCAATCTTTTAAATTCACAATTTGTCATTGGGCTAGTACTGTGGTTATCAGTTCAGATGATTTATTTTCATCTGAGGTTAGTTCGCTTCTTTCAATAAAGAGGAAATGGACTGTTTGTGCTACAGAAAATCCCAATAAAGTAGGAGGATGTTTGGCTTTCCATAACTAGGGGGAAAAGGGAGTACTATTCACCCTGAGAGGTCTATGTGTTTAGTGCAGTACAAGTCAAGGCCTTTAGAATCTGCTTCTTTCCCCCACATCTTCTTCTTGTTATCCCCATGTTGATTCTAGGATTAAACCTTTGTTCTTCCCCAGATAGAGACTACAGAGTAGAAGACAAAGGAGGAAAATTGTTTCATGAATCCTTATTGAAATTGAGGTTACAGCTTTAAGGTTGAGCCAATAAGCAGATTCAAAAGGAAACACAGCCTTACTACTCATTGACAATATAGACTCAAATTCAGCCCAGAGTTCCTCTTTGACACTGGTCTTCTGGGTAATCTTGGGCAAGTTTCTTGATTGTTCTGTGCCTCAGCTTCCCCTACCAGTACTGTGGGGTAAATGACACTGACCCCTTGTGTAAAGGATGTTAAGATCTACTGATATAAGAATTAGGCTTTATTAATATGCTTTGGCCGTTTGTGAAATCAATAAGAAGTAAGTAAATGGTCAAATGACATAAACACCTGACTTGAGGATGAAGGATTCAGTCTGAAGAGAGAGGAAGGGAGCTGGATGCTCCCTACTTGTACCTTAATGCTTCTCTGATAAATGCTGCATGTTGTTAATGATTTAGTGCAACTCTTTTAAATCATGCAAACTGGGCTCTGCATGTACTTGCCCTGACAAAACACCCCAGAAACCTCAGAATGGGAAATTACTGAATCTCCTGTCTCCTATATTGGTTTCCCTCTATATATCTGGCCAAACAGAGCTCACATAATACTTAATCCCCCATAATATATAAAAGAGTACAGTAATTCCTCATTTAACACTATAGATGTATTTCTGAAAATGTTTGTGCTAAGTGGAAACGTGCTATGCGGGGTCAATTTTCCCATTAAAAATAATGTAAAAGGGGGACGGGGTTGCATTTCAGGTGGTGGCGGCGAAGTTAATTTTTTGTTGGTGCTGGGTCGTCAACGTCAACATTAGATATCTAGCAACACAAGTCGCTGCGGTTTGTTAAAACAAAGATAAACACGTGAGTGAGTGGAGAAGCGCTGTGACCACGTGTATTTATCCACTTATGCGTATTACCACTGTTTTCACCAACTTATCCCACCATGCAAAGTAATCCACCACTTGATTATTTTCGTGTTATTTTGGGGACAGTCATGTTATTCAAAAAACATTCTCTAAAAAAAATCGTGCTACTGCAAAAACGTGTTAAACGGGCATGTGTTAAACAAGTAATTACTGTATAAAGCATTTAAGGAAGCTTGATGGTAATATGCACCTTGTTGGTTACGCCACAGCAAATGTATTAAGCAGAATGAAGGTTGCTATAATTTCATTCAGTAAATGTACACTTAGTAGAAAAAAGAATGTATATATTGTCCTAAACAGTAGAGTTGAATAATGTAGTTAAATATTTATTTTAGCTATGTAAACCAGACCTTAAATTGGTATAAATCAGGATAGCTTCTCAGAGCTAATTTGCACCAACTGATTACCCATCTTATCCATGATTTTTTTCTTCTTTTCCAGAAACAGAAAAATGGAAGAGGTCTTTTCCAACTTTATGTTAATTATAAATTGCTTTTATTTATGACAGAGAATAACTAAAGCATATATTCTAGTGCATTTATGTATTTATTACTCTAATTACTATTTGCACAAATTTATAGTGCACCACATCAATAACACTGTCCTCTCCCACCAAAAGGAATCTTTTTGGAGATTTTGTTTGAACTGAATGAACCATTAACCCTATGTTTGAGATGTTTTTAAAAAATCTCTGCATAAACCACATTGCACATTACTTGCCCATAATGTGTCCCCCTTCCATGTATTTGCATTCCTTCTATGTGCAGAACTCCCATCAACAACAATCCATATATGTAGTGCATGTTGGACCTACCTTATCCAGCACCCTCCAGACATGGCCCATCCCGAATGAGAGAATTTGCCAGGTATGGGAATGTCTCCTGCTACTGGCCTCCCAGGACGCTCCCCCTACCTGCAGTTGGCTCTGCTCCAGCCCCAGTGCCACTGGGCTCCAGCCTGCAGGGCTTGGACTGGGGGGTCCAATCTGCTGGAGCTCCCCAGCCCTGCTTCTCCCTCGCACAACCAGGGATCCCCACCTGGGATGGGACTCTCCTGTCCCACTGTTGCCCCACCAGCTGGGGATCCCCGGGGACGGGGCTTGCTTTTGCCACTCACTGATCCAGCTGCTGCTCTGCCCAGCCAGGGCTCCCCAGGGACTGACCTCCCCAGCCTCCACAGCCCTGCTTCTCCCCCACCCAACCAGAGATCTCCAAGGTTGGGGTTTCCACTCCTAGGCACTGGGCCTCTGATCCAGCAATACCCGCCAGATCAGAGAATCCCGGATTTTGGAGGTTCAGCCTGCATATACAATTAATACTGGTTAGAAATTTTCTGACAAAGTTGCCATGGAAAATACTGATTATTAATTAATCTGTAAAGTTTCAGGAAAACAGCTCTGGTTTGATGATTTTGAGGAAAATCTGTCTTGTACTGCCTCTTACTTGGGGCAATAATTAATTTACTGTCTTGCCCCCTCTGTGAAACCTTTTTCATTTTACAATAAATTATTATTTTAACTGAATGGCTATAACACTTGTTGATAATACATCTTCTATAGACAGTAAGAAATTGAGTACTTTTTTATGAAATGATAGTTACTTATTTATGGCTCTGAATATGAGACCTGGTATTAATATGACTAATAAATCAGAAGATGTTTTTATCTCTATTTTTTTCATAACTATTTTACAAGACAATCCCAATGCCTCTGCCTAATGAGGAGAGAAAAGTTTTAAAGTGTTCTTGAATTAAAATATGATAAAAACCTTTTATTTAGCTCTATTTGAAATGGAGAATTATCACAGCATGCATATCCATCAGCCTTTGATGAGCTATATAACATGCATGCGTACACTTTACACTTTTTTAAAAAGAACAACTTATTCCTGTGAATAAGATGCATTTAGTACAGGAAGTTATTTTGTCCCTGATCTTTCAATATTTGGTGTATTTAACTAGAAACTCTTTGAAACCAAAGCTACTTTTCAAGACTTGGGACTTAGAACAGAGAAAACTAAGGCGGGGAGGGGGTTATGACAGAGGTCTATAAAATCATGACACGTGTGGAGAAAGTAAATAAGGAAATATTATTTACTTGTTCCCATAACACAAGAACTAGGAGTCACCAAATGAAAATAGGTAACAGGTTTAAAACAAAGGAAGTATTTCTTTGCACACACACAGTCAACCTGTGGAATTTCTTGCCAGAGGACATTGTGAAGGCTAGGAGTTTAACAGGGTTCAAAAAAGAGCTCGCTAAATTCATGGAGATAGGTCCATCAATGGTTATTAGCCAGGAAGGGCAGGAATGGTGATCATAGCCTCTGTTTGTCAGAACATGGGAATAGGCAACAGGGGTGGGATCACTTGATGATTACCTGTTTTGTCCATTCTCTCTGAAGCACCTGGCATTGGTCACTTTCAGAAGACAGGATACTGGGCTAGGTGGACCTTTGGTCTGATCAGTATGGGCACGTCTAGACTACATGGCTCCATCGACGGAGCCATGTAGATTAGGGTTGTAGGCAAAGGGAAATGAAGTGGCAATTTAAATAATCTCCGCTTCATTTAAATTAAAATGGCTGCTGCGCTGTGCCGATCAGCTGTTTGTCGGCACAGCGCTGTAGTCTGGAAGCTCCGCGGTTGACATCAAAGGCATTTGTCGACCTCCCCGGTATGCCGAGTAAACAAATCTACATGGCTCCATCGACGGAGCCATGTAGTCTAGGTGTGCCCTATGGGTGTTCTCAGGTTTTTATATTCTTAGTTCTTATCTTTCTTATTCCTAATGGGTATGTGTACACAGCAAAGTTATTTTGAAATAACAGCCATTATTTCGAAATAACTGTACTAGCGTCTACACAAGCCAACTGCTATTTCAAAATTAATTCAAAATAGTGGAGGGCTTATTTTGAACTTGGTAAACCTCATTCCATGAGGAATAGCGCCTATTTCAAAATTGCTATTTCAAAATAAGTGCTGTGTAGATGCGGAATAGGGGCAATTTTGAAATAGGGGGCCTCCAGCCCTTCCCAGGGTGCCCTGCTGGCCACTCTGGGCACAACCAGGAAAACTCCTCTCCTTCCCCCCTCCCCGGAGCCTTAAAGGGGTAGAGTCTGGCCACAGTGTCTGTGCCAGCTCCAGTCCTGCCAGCACAGAGCCAGTATTTGCTGCCCCTGACCCAGTGGCCCCAGCATGAGCCAGGCAGCCAGTGCCATCCAGACCTCCACCACTCCCTGGGCCCAGTCCCCCAGCTCCCAGGAGCCAGCCAGGGGCTGGAGAAGGCGGGCGCCTTCCTGGTCCCTTGCGGAGATCATGGACCTGACTGAGGTTTGGGGGGATGCCTCCAACATCCATGATCTCCGCACTAGATGGAGGAACACGGCCGTCTATGGCAGGATGGCTGCCAGCCTGGCCACCAAAGGCCATATCCGAACCCAAGAGCAGGTTCGGATGAAAATTAAGGAGCTGCGGCAGGCAGAAAGAAAGTCTGCCAGGGCCACAGGGGGCTGCTCCCAAACAAGGGCAAACCCAGACCCCTCCCCCTATTTTGATGCCCTGGACCGCATCCTGGGGGGCGGGATGGTCTGTGCCCCCCAGGTGGTCATTGACCCTGAGGCAGAGGGCCCTGACCAGGGCACGGAGGAGGAGGAAGAGGAGGGCCAGGAGCTGCAGGAGCCCGGAGGGAGTGTGCCATGCATCCTGGACCCCCGAGCCATCCCAGCAGACCTGTCACCAGTGTCATCCGGGGAGGCAACAACATGTGAGTGCCAACTCTGTCCCCTTATGGGGGGGGAAGGGAGACCAGGGACCATGCACGTGGGCCTTGCTGACCATGGATCATGCAGAAACCTGTGCATGTGCAAGCACGTGCAGTGCCACCCCTGGGCACGTGGCCCCAAATGGCTGCCACACAGGGGCCTTGGCCTGTTAGCGACACACGTGTGTGAAGAGACATGACATGCTTGTGGAGGGAGGGTGGGACACAGCAGGACACCCTCCCTCCACAAGCCCCCTCTACACAGAGACAGAGGACATCTCCCCCCACACACATCCACAGTATATACAGCACAGGGGCATGGGTTCAGTCCCGGAGCAGCTCCCACTCCCGGGGATAGCAGGACATCCCGAACATGGCCTCTGTGCAAACACATCAGCTCTGATGGTGCGGAGACCTGTCATCCTCACCTGGCAGAGGGGGGCTAGGCTTCACCCACTGTGTCCCCAGGGATAACTTACCACTTCTCTTGTTGCTCTTGTTTCTCCACAGCTGCATCAACTAAGCACACTACACCACCCAGGACATCCTCCCGCACCCGAGGCCTCTGCAAGCCCACCCGTGTAGTAAAGGGGTACCACTAAGAGCACCTGGGGGCACTGTGAGTCCTACACCGCACCCTCAACCACTGCATGCAGGAAGACCTGCAGCTCCAGTGGGAGCAGCTTGCCCAGGGCTGTGCCATCTGCAAGCACCTGCAGACCCTGGTGCAGAGCTTGCTGCCTTCTGCCACCCCAGCCCCTGCTGCCTCCCCAGCTACCACTCCTCCCACTCCTTGTCCCCCTCCCACTTCTTCCTCCACACCCTCCCCACCCCCCTGGAGACACCGAGGCCCCCACACCTGTGGTGCTAGGAGACAGTTAGGCTGGCGAGACCCCCAACCCTGAGCTTCTCCTCCCCCTTCTTCCCCTTGACTCCCGCTGCCAGCTCCCTCCTCCCAGGTTTCCCCCTCCACTCTCCCACCCTCCCTCCTCCCCTCTCCCACCTTCTTTCCCCAGTCTCACCTCAGTTTCATTCACTCCCCACCCCAGTTTTGTTCAATAAAGAGACTTTGTTGTAATGAACACAAGTGTGTTTTATTGTACAGCAGAAAGGGGGCTTTGGGAGGGGTAAGTGGAAGGACAAGAGGGAGGAATGAGGTACAAGCCCCCAGTGAGGCACACCAGGGAGACTGTTACTGCCTGCAGAACGTGCTGCCAGGCTTGCAGCAACATGTCCAGGAGAAGCACCAGAGTGCCCAGGGGCGGCTCCGGCTCCATGCTGCAAAGTGGTGTGGTGCCCTGAGTGAGGGCAACCAGAGTATGCAGAGAAAAAAATGTTTTGCTGTCCCTCAGCGAGGTAGGCAAGCAAGCAGGAAAACCTGAGAACTGGCTGCGGGGGGGAGGGTCCCTTTAAGCACAGGCCTCAGATAGCCTCAGGCAGCAGTCACACAAGGTAATTCCTGACCTGATGCCCTGCCAGAACCGGTTCTGACCAGCCTTAATGTGATTCAGCATCCAATCAGTGTGGACGCACTATTTCAAAATAGCAAAATGCTATTTCGAAATGCATTTTGTGTCTAGACGCATTATTTCGAAATAAGATATTTCGAAATAAAACTGTAGTGTAGTCATACCCAATAGTAATGACCTGAAGAAGAGGTCTGGGAAACTCAAAAGCCTCCCTTTTCTTTCTCTTTCTCTCTCTGTCACCAACAGGTGTTAGTCTAATCAAAATTATCTCACCCTCCTTGTCTTTCTCACATTGTGGCTATGTCTATACTACAAAGAAAAGTTGGAAAAAGATACGCAAACTGCAATTTGGGTATCTTTTTCTGCTTTTCTTCTGAAAGAGGCTTTGCTGACATTTGGCCCATTTACACGGGGCCAAATGTCAGAAAAAAACCTTGTTTCAGAACATCCTTTCTTCCTCATAAAACGAGGTTTACAGGGATGCCGAAAAAACCGCATCTGCTTTTCCACAATTTTTTCGGAAAAGCGGACACCTTTCTTGGATGCAGCAGATACTTTCAGTATCCCAGAAAAGCTCTGTAGTCTAGATGTACCCTGTGGAACCAAAATGGCAACTACAGTGCTAGAAAGAAAGCAAGAAAGCAAGCAAGAAAGCAAGCTAGTTAAAGAAATCAAATACATGAAATAATTGTTCTTTGTTTAAGCATATAGTAGAGATGGAATAAATTATTGGCTTAAGTCAAGTTTCCAGTTGTTTTCAATTCATTGGAAAGTTCTCCATCCTTTGTTTATAATGCTCACATTTGTATAAGTCTATAGTCCAGAGGTCTGAGCAGGAAAGAAGCTGGAGCAGAAAAGAGGCACAATGAAGATGTTTCCAGCACCTTTTATAGCTTATGTCATGTGAGGGAAATCCATCATTTTGAAAAAATTCCTCAACACAACTTGTGAAAAATTAAAGGTAAATATGGCATATGAAGTCACATGGTCAAGTCAGCTCTCTGATTACTCACTCACATAGAGACTATTGCCTCACAGGAATGTCCTTTCAGTGTAGATGGCCATTTCCATTGTGAGCTAAGTGTTCTTTTAATGGACTACTTAACTTGAATAATCCCTTCAGCATATGCAAGATAAATATCTTATGGCCATTACCACAAGGTACATGTATTCAGCCAATACTTATAACTTCAAGTACAAAAATGACAAATGAATACAAATGGCATAATCATATTCAGCCAATCTTAACCTTTCTATTGGTACCTTATTTGACATGCTTTGTATAATATTTGTGGCAATTATATAACAGTGGTAGTGACAATGATCTACATAGTCATATTTTACTCAGATAACATCACAGATGTCATCAGTCTTTTTTTAATTGAACTTTAGCCCAGGAGCTTTCATCAATTTCACAAACTGTCCTTGTTTTTTGGAAAGTACAGAGAAGGGTGTACCTGGGTCCTATAAACAGACAACATTGGGCTTAATTCACAGGTTACTGTCACAGAAGTACAATCTTCCTTCAATCCCTTGTCCATCAAGGGTCTGGAACCATTCAGCATAGTCCAAAAAATGGTTGGAGGTAGATGGCTTGGGGCCAGACACAGGGAACTAAAAGATACACAGGTTGCTTTGATTCAATTCTTCTGGCCACCTTCAACTAGCAAGACAAGAGAAAGTCTGAAGTCACCCTTTCCTAACAAAGTGTTGTGGTGATTCCACTGCCTACCCTTCCTCTGTGGTGGGTCCTCGCTTGAGCATATTCTATTGCATTAGGGAATAAATTGGTGTACAGATTATACTCTCTTGTTCCCAGA
Organism: Pelochelys cantorii; assembly: GCA_032595735.1. NCBI lineage: Eukaryota > Metazoa > Chordata > Testudines > Trionychidae > Pelochelys > Pelochelys cantorii. Next base: position 37,011,173 of record CM064331.1, read on the forward strand.
TGGTGATTCAAGCCTTTAGACTATATAATATTCAATTATACAGAGAGACTTTGAACATATTTACATTTTCTTTTCTGAAAAATAGGCTTGATGTTTTTGACCTGGGGAGCTGAAGGAAATATGTCACCATAGTAGGGATAGCTATTGTCTGACTGAGCCATTTTGTAGGATCATAAAGCCGGGGGAACAAAGCACAGTCAAAAACTTAATGGAAATGGTGAAATCATGGATAACCAAATACTTATCATCTTATTCATGCAAGTGTCCCATTGACTACAATGGTCTATTTATGTCAGCACTAATATTGCATTGAATCAATATCAAACTAATTCAGGCCAGTATAATTTTGGAAACATATCCTTGAAATATGAACTGTAACTTAATAACCTGAAGGTGAACATCTGGTTATCCACATCTAGTCAAGTTCATTAAAGAAGTGGTCTGGAAATTGCAATTAATGTGATAATTACTTTCCTTCTGTATGCTCTTTTGTTGCCTTACACAGAGGTCTGATTTATTTTACCTGGATGTACTTAAACTGTTCAGCAGTAGCCATATGCCTAGATCTATGCCACAACAGTGGACTGGGTGTTGTATAACAACTTAAGCAGAATAATTCTGAAGATGAGAAAATAAGAACAAATATGTAATAGAGATAGTCGCTACCATATCTACCATGGCAACAGTATTTTAGCCACAAACAATGATCTTGTTCTTAATGCAAAGGACTAGGAATCAGCGGTCTGAATTCTGTTTCTGATTCTTCTTCAGACTTCTTATTTGGTATTGCCAAACTGCTTGACCTATTTTTTTGACTAGCTTTTCCTGTCAATAAAAAGGTGATAATAATGCTGATGTACCTCACCCTAATGCAGTGAAGACTAACTGAGCTCTGCAAATGGAAGATATTGCTGAAATGCAAAGTATTGTCTATGTATAGCAGACAAATACTTTCTCTAAGTAACACAGACTGTTAATTATTTGTAAATCGTATTTAGAAATATTTGACCTCAAAGTTGGTAGATAAGATTGTGGTCTGGTTTCCTTTCCCATTCTTTTTTCTATTCTTCTTCCTCTCACTTACTGTAAAGTATAACAATATTTAATGCTAACCATGCATTTTTTAATAACTTTAAATTAATTTTAATTACAGTAGAAATTGACCTTGTGTCTACTTTGTCCCTTAATAATCAGTGCGTGTAGTCTTACTAGTCATTAATAAATGTCATGTAGGTGATACAAAGCAGATTAATTTAGAGAATTCTATGAATGGGTTGATGAAAGTTCAGATGTGTATTGTGTGGTTTAATTATCAAATTAGTCTGAGTGTTAAGACAAGTTCCTTAGTGAATGTAGGGGAATGTTGCTATATTGAGAGTATTATTATACAAGTGAATGTTTCTTAAAATGTTTGGCTTTAGTATTTGGGATAATTTAATTTATCTATCTTGAGGTTTTGGATTTGACTAATGATTTTTTTGGTGCCTCAATTTTAGAGTACCAAATCTGGGAATTTTATAAGGTGGAAAAATTTTTAGAAAGTGCTGAGCACCTGGTATCTTAAAAGAAAAAACCTTACCCCTTAGTGGCAGATACACCTATTAAAGAGAGAAAGTGTTCCAGCTCTCTTCTGTTTAAAGATAAATATGGTATATATTTAACTATCTGAGGACCAACTGTACAAATTAAATTCATTATTATAAAATAAATTAAAACTGAATTGCATTAATTCATAATATCACAATACTTTTTAAACACGTGTAAGTTGTACATGCCATACCCCAAATCTAGAGGGAGTCAAGCAAAACACAGTTTCATTTATTAAAACATTTAAAAGAGAAAACCCAAAGCTACATGATAGCAAAAGAGATGTGGAAATTGGTAGTCTTCTGGCTTGAATTTAGGATTTTTTTTTTCCTGCAGGCTGCCCCTGGCCCTAACTCAACAAGATATTTTAGCAGATTTGTATCTTTAGTCATATGAAAATTCTCATTTAACTCATTGGGAAAGGTTCAGAAAAGAGCAACAAAAATTATTAGGGGTTCCATATGAAGAAAAATTTTAAAAGACTGGGAATTTTCACCTTAGAAAAAAAGGAGACTAAGACAGAATCTGATAGAGGTCTATAAAATCATGACTGGTGTGGAAAAAGTGAATAAGGAAAAGTCATGTACTTCTTCACATAATATAAGAACTAGGGGGTCATCAAATGAAATTAATAGGTAGCAGGTTTAAAACAAACAAAATGAAGTTTGTCTTCACACAGTGCACGCTGAATCTCTGGAACTCCTTGCCAGAGGATGTTGTGAAGATTAGGACTTTAACAGGGTTCAAAAAAGAGCTAGGGGTTAGATACATCAGTGGCTATTAGCCAGGATAGATAGGAATGGTGTCCTTAGCCTCTGTTTATCTGGAAATGGATGACAGGAGAGGGATCACACAATGATTACCTGTTCTGTTCACTCCCTCTGGGGCATCTGGAATTGGCCACTGTTGGCAGACAGAATACTGGTCTAGATGAACCTTTGGTCTGACTCAGTGTGGCAGTTCTCATGTTCTTATGTTATCTCAATGGAACTACTTGTGCTAAAGTGCATTGGTGAATTGGAGTCCATGTCCGGTAAAACTGTAAAAATCTAGCAGGCCTTAGCTGAATGTTGTCATTTAAGTGTCAGAGTGGAGTAGCATAGAATACAATGTTTGGTATGGCTTGCATGGACATCCAGAATGCTATCACTATTTGTTCGACTTCAGAACAATGTCTGGTTTGTTACCAAATCAGCCTATGAGAGTGCAATACAGAAAAACAATTTTCCTGGTTAATTATCTCTTGTAGGCTGAAAAAGTTCTGGACAGGAAGCAACTACAAACTTCTAATTGTTAACAATAGCAATAACAAGTAATCCCATTTATTAATAATTCTCCACTTCAAAGGGATAAACATGGATGAGGAGGAGGAAAAGGAGGAGAAAAAGGAGAAGGAAAAAATTGTTTATTTTGATCCAAGGTGAAAAAAGTGAAGTTGAGGAAGTGGAAATTGTGGCTGAACATCGGGGAAAATATCCCAATATATAAATCTGAGATGAAAATGCATTTTACACAATAATGAGTTTTCCATATTTGAAAGTATAACAATATCCACTTTTAAGCATGGAACATTGAAGAGTCTTTCTCCCATCAGCCACAGAAAAATATAGAAAGTAGAATACTTCAACAGTACCGAATGATCAGACCTACAGAAACTATTGTCCAGAGTTCTATAATTTGATGTTGAAAATGAAAAACACTTTTCAAGGACTATACATTATGTTCCCTCGTCTGCAAAGATTATTCTTCCAAATTAATATCAAGGATTTCAATATCCAATCAAAGGGGTTCTCTCAGTAATGCACTGTGTAAAGAAGCCTTTTGTGTTGAAACACTCCTGAGATAATAGTCACTGAAGTACAATATTCCTCTAGCAGTGTCTGTACATTCTCATGAGTCTCTAAAATTATTTTGTTGTCACTCATATTTACTGGATCTTACTGGATAATGAAGTCTTCTAAGTGATCCTTGAGACATCTGGAAATTATATGGAATGGCAAACAAATCAGAATAGTTCTTTAAAGAATGTATAAAGAATTATAATGTTAAAAGAGCTTCCTTGGCTTTCTTACAACAGTCCATAGACCTCAATCTGATAGTATAAAAGGTCTCAGAGGCTACGTCTAGACTGCAAGCTTCTTTCAAAAGAAGCTTTTCCAGAAGACATCTTCCAGAAAAACGTCTTTTGAAAGAGAGCGTCTACACAGCAAAAGCACATCAAAAAAGCGATCTACTTTTTCGAAAGATAGCATCCACATTGATTGGACGCTATCCCACACATAAGGCCACTCAGAACCAGTACAGGCAGGCCATTAAGTCACCAGTTGCTTCCAAGTGCTGTTGCCTAAGCCTAGCTGAGAGATGCACTTAAAGGAACGCCCCCAGACAGCCATTTCTCTGCTTCTGCTGCATGCTTGCCTACCTCTCTGAGGGACAGCAGAGCTTTAGTAGTGCATGCTCTGGGTGCAAAGCTTTTTGGGATGCCACAGCATTTTTTTTTGCCATGGAGCCAGAGCTGCCCCTTGGCATGTGATGGGCCCACATGGCCATGCTACAGTTTCTGCAGGCTGCCTTCATGGCCCTGCATTAGCTCGACATGGAGCTCATTCTTGAGATCCTCTCTCTATGTGCGGGAGCAAGACCCTTGCAAATGCACCCAACAATGGAGAGACACTTTTGGAGGCTGGACTGTTCTGGCTGGTGGGACCGGCTAGATATGGAGCAGTGGGATGACCAGCAGTGGCTCCAAAACTTCCTCCTGAGGAAGGCCACCTCTTTGAAGCTGTGTGCCTGGATCACCCCTGTCCTCCGACGACACGACACCCACCTGCAGCCTGCCATCCCCCTGGAGAAGCGGGTCGCAATCACCGTCTGGAAGCTCGCCACCCGAGATAGTTACCAGTCAGTGGGCAACCAGTTTGGCGTGGGGAAGTCCACCATCGGGGCATTCCTCATGGAGGTAAGGCACAGTCCCTGCAGGGGGGGGAGTCCTAGAAAAGGGGGACCGTAGGGAAAGCGGGGGGGGGGCAGAGGAGGCCTGGGGGGGCAGGGAAACCCCATCCCAAGGGGGTTGTGTCGTCCTGCCCTCACACAGTCCTGCTGCTGGGGGGGTGGCCTCATAGGGGGTGGCTCCTGGGGCGTTTGAGAGGGGGAGGGGAAGGGCGTAGGCACCTCCCAAGGCCTCAGGCACTCCCTCTCATTCTCTGCTTTGTGTGTTTGTTTGTCTCCTTCTGCAGGCGGTGAGGGCCATCAACTCCATCCTGCTACGCAGGGTCATCTGCCCAGGAGACCTGGACCTGATTGTCGCAGGATTTGTGGGTTTCCCGAACTGTGGGGAGCTATCGAGGGAACCCATATTCCAATCCATGCACCAAGTCATCGAGTGGCCCAGTATATTAACAGGAAGGGCTACTTCTCAATGGTGCTGCAGGCTCTGGTCAACCACCGTGGACAGTTCACGGGCATTTTTGTCAAGTGGTTGGGCAGGGCACACAATCCCCACATATTTCACAATTCCAGCCTCTATGGGAAGCTGGAGGTAGGCACATTATTCCCCCGGTGCGACTTTGTGGTTGGAGATGTGTAGATGCCACTGTGCATTGTGGGAGATGCATCCTACCCCCCTGATGCCGAGGCTGATGAAACCATATACCGGCCACCTGGACCCAAGCAGGGGCCAATTTAATTCCCATCTCAGCCAGGTGAGGATGCAGGTGCAGGTTGTCTCAGCGTGTTGTGGAGAGGAGGGGGAGGTCTTCCTACCTGGGTGGAGAGCAGAGGCTGACCACAAAGGGAGACCCTTTGAGCAACCATGAACAGCTGCCATCTGCCAGGCCTATTGGTTGGGGTACGAATCCACGAGGCACTGAGGGAGAGTTTCTCACATGGACCCCAATAACTCTCTCCAAGGCCTCCCCCCCAGGGGCCTTGCTCCAATATCCCTTTCCCTCCACAACCCCTTTCTTCCCCCCTTCCATGTACAGTCAATAAACACACCTGTTTTGATTTCAGCATAATGAACTTTGTATTTATCTTTTAATAAAAAAAGCTGGGGAGAAGGGGGACTGATAACCTGGAGGGGGAGCGAAGAGGGGGGCTCAGGGCTGGGAGTGACTGGAAGTGCCACCTTGGGTGAGGGGACGTTTGCAAACTTGGGGTTGGGTGTGTTCTAGGACCACATGGAGGTGGGCGAGGGGGGCTGGAGTGGGGTCAGGGATGGCAGGGACGTGGGGGGTATGGGCATCACTTGGGGAGGGGGCATAGGCATCACCTGGGGAGGGAGCAGAGGCATCGCTTGAGGGCCAGGAGGAGGGGGAATGGGCATAGCGGGGGGAGGAGCAGGGACAGCAGCTGGATGTGCCATCATTTCATGCATGATGGCACATGTGTTGTTGCCCTGCCACACGAACTGGTCTCACATGTGGGTCCGCCACTCTGCGTCCTCCTGGACCTTCTGCGCCAGGGTCTGCTGCATGTCACGCAGGATGCCAACATGCTGCCTCATTAGGTCTTCATGGACTCTGGAGTGCTTTCGCGTCCCCGGGGGCTGGGCAGCTGGCTGGGGTGACATGGCTCGCCCCTCCGTCTGGTCTGGCTGTGGAGAATAAAGAGGGAGAGGCAGTCAGTCATCCATGCAGACACTGTTCCTGAGGCCATGCCCTACTCTGTGAGCAGTGAGCAACAGTCCTTGGGCCAGAGGATGGGGATATTCTGGGAGCAGGGTCATGTGTGGCCTGCATAGCAGGCCATGCCTCACAGGGGCCCCGAGGTTCCCAGGGACCATGCTGCCCACTTCCTGCCCCCAATGAACAAGCAGGCAAGGGAAGTGTCCAGCCACAGTGGGATCCCATAGGCGGGAGAGAGGACTGGAGCAGTCTGGCCCTCCATGAGGCCCGCACACACACCTGTGCCTGGCAGCGCTGTCCACAGTAGCAGGTAGTGTCTCGTGTGGGCAGGCATGCCCATGTGCTGTGTGTGGTACTCCTAGGTGTATATGGGGTCATTCCTGTGCCCTTGTGGACAGCCTGCTTCCAGTCATGGCAGGTGGTGGGAGGGCATCCCCACCCCTGGGGCAGACATGTGTATGGCCTCCCCTGAGCCTGTGAGCAGGATCCCAGGCATGCACAGGAGCTGCCTCTTGAGGCTGTGTGGCGCACAATGATGTTGCTCATGATTCCATGTACATGGACTGCAGCATGACGACCAGCCCGAGCAAGCTAAGAGACGATCACACCCATCCCCTTTGCGCCTGCCTACCCCACCCTGTGTGTGTGGAAAACTGAGAGCACTCACCTGCTGATCCCTTACCGGCATCAGATGATGCCTGAGACACATCCAGGCTTAGGGGTATCAGCTCCAGGGTCAGTGTGACTGTAGTCTCTGTGTCATCCTCTTCCTCTTGCTCCTGCTGTCCTTCCTCTTCCTCCTCCTCCTCCGTGACCTTCAGCCAGATGATGATGGGCATCTCAAGGCTGAAGTCGACCATCAAGGGTGGGGATAGGGCTTTCCCACCCCCCAGGATCTGGCGTAGCTCTTCCTAATATGGGCAGGAATGGGGTCCTGCCTCGGAGCGTGACTTTCACTCCCTGGCCCTTGCATAGCTCTGGCGGAGCTCCTTCACTTTACTCCGGACCTGTTCTAAGGTCCGGGGTGGGTGTCCACACTCTGCTAGAACCTCAGCCATGTGCCCATATATGTTGGCGTTGAGGTGTTTGGAGCAGAGATCCTTTAGGGTCTCCTCCTCCCCCCACAGCTCGAGGAGGGACAGGGTCTCCGCTCCAGACCAGAAGGGTGCCCACCGCTTGGTACTCCTTTGTGGGTCCTGGGAGCCCTGATGATACTCCCTGCAAAGGCCAGGTGGGGCTTGTGGCTCAGCCATTGCTCACAGTGTGGGTAGCAGGTACAGCTGCACAGTCAGGGGCTGTTCCAGGGCTGGCTTCCTGCCACAAGGCTTGTCCATGGTATCTGCCAATTTAAGAGGTGCCAGGAGACAGGAACTATAGAGAGCTGATTACTTTGGATGGAGTGGCCACCAGGTCACCAGTGTTATTTCCTGGAGGCCTCTTCTTTCAAAAGAAAGCCCTCTTCCTCATTCACACATGCCTTTTTCCAAAAAAGCTCTTTCGGAAAAGGCGTTTTTCCTTGTAGAAAGAGGTTTACCGCTGTTGGAAAAACCCCTCTGCTCTTTCGACTTTTTGTCAAAAAAACGTGATTTCCGTGTGGATGTAAGTGATGTTTTTTCGGGAAAAAAAATCTCTGCAGTGTAGACATACCCAGAGAGTAAGTAAATCAGTGACATATATTTCTCCTTTTACAATTGGGAGGGATATATCACTTAGGCAATCTAAGGACATGTCTACGCGGCAGGGCAAAAGTTGAATTAAGATACAAAACTTCAGGTACGTCAATTGTATAGCAAGAAGTCCTCCATCTCAACATTATTTTGATATAATGGCTTGCTGTGTAGACACGCTTTGTTATTTTGAAATAACATCAGTTATTCCAAACGCTGCTGTGTAGACATATCCTAATTAAGCTATGAGTTTCCCAGGATGTCCAGGAAGTCCCTGCCTGAGCCAAAGTTATTTAGTGAAAGTTATTTAGGTTTGGGATTTTTCCCCAAAATGTGGTTAAACACTAGGCCCTAGTCTACACTAGAGTTATTTCGAAATAACTCCCATTATTTTGAAATAATAAGCAGAACATCCACACTACCAAGCCTGTTATTTTGAAATAATTGACTGGTTATTTCAAAATCTGTACTCCTGTTTCCTTGGGGCAACAAACTTATTTCAAAATAGTTATGTCGAGTTATTATTTCATTTCAAAATAATTTCCTAGCATAGTCATGCCCTTGGGTGCAGTTGCATAACTGAGTGGCAGTCAATGTATAGGTCTTTACCTCATGAAAGCATTCTGTGCCCATGTCTCTCTATCATGCACTAATTGCACAATTGTTCTTATTTTCCAACAAAAATTAGAAAAAAGCTTATATTTAAGTTAGCATCACTGAAAACTAGATTGGTATCCAGCAATATTCTATACAAGCAATCCTGCAATGGCAAGGGAATAAACAAGACAAACTTTCCTCTGTAGAGGTCTGACTCAGAGGCATGGATTTCAATACTGTATGAGTCTTCCAATGGACTTCAATGGCCTTTGGATCAGGCTTTATGAGTTATCAACTTATCTAATATTTTAAGTGTTTCTTTGTACAGAGGGTGGTTTTTGTCCTATAAGGGGTTGTTTGTTTAGACTTTTTTAGACTGTGGCCCTTACCTTGCCATGCTCCCCCATATATTAAGTTTTAAGCGGAGATTATTTTAATCATATTTATTTTTCCTTTTATCAGAAAGTGTAACAATATCCACTTCAAGAAATGGAACACTGAAGAGTCCTTCTTTCATTTGGCATAGAAAAATACAGAAAGTTCCAACAATACTGTAAGTTCAGAGCTACAGAAACTGTTGTCCAGAACTCACAAATATAATGTGAAAATGAAGAAAAGCTTTTCATTGATTGTACACATTCTGCTCCCTCTTCTGAAAAAGAATTAGTCCTCCAAATAAATAGCGAGGCTTTTAATAATCCAGTCAGTCAAAGGTGTTCTAGCTATAAGACGTTGTGTATGGAAGTCTCTTGTGTTGAAAAACTCCTTATATAATCTTCAAGGGAGTACAGTACTTTAGTAGTATTCTTGTGTTCTCATGAGTCCCCAAAATATCATTCATTTATACCTTAAATCTCACGAGCTAGCAAAATGTTCCAAATGATCCCCGAAACTTCTAAAACTTATTCAGGACGGAAAGCAAATCAGAACAGTTCTTTAAACCACTTTACAGAGCACTAGAAGGTTAATATATCTGCCTTGCATGGCTCAGGAGATTGCTTTGGGTTTTTTTCTCCCCCTAAAGCTGTGCTGTTAGTTTTTGTAGTGACTCTACTTTTGCTCAGGGATTTCTTTATAGGTTGCAACTTGAAAATATTGTATGTAAAAGCTGAATAGTGATTTATTTTTCAGAGTGCAACCAAAAATGTAATTTCTACTTGGTAAGTGACAAAGAACTATTGGACCTGTTAACTTGTGAACAGAGATGTAACTATGAAGATTTCAGATATACAGCTGACACTTTCAGAAAGCTGAGTGGCAGGAAAGAGGAGTTGGAATAGAAATAGTTCAGATTGTTTATGGTTAGCAAATAAGAACTAATAATTGTACACTATGGACTTGCTTATACACTTGCCTAGCTCAGATTGGCATTAAAACAGCCAGGGGACTACAGTAATTTATGCTACTGAAGGCTGGTCTTAGCAGAGAGGAGTTTCATCAAATCCGTACTTATTCCCTATTGCGCCTCTATTACTCTTGGCATGCCTTCTATGTAAGGAGTGGGGGAAGCAGTTTGCACAGGAGCCATATCCCCTAGCTTTACATAAGTGGGGAATTCCATTTCACTTTAGGAATTCTCTACTACACATTAACATTCAAAATCAGTACCTTTGCACTGCCTGAGAAGTACCAAAAGCTGGGGAACAATATGAACCTGTATCTAATGATGGCACAACATTAAGGGTTAAATCTTCAAGGTGCTGACCATTGCTGTGAGATGCTGATTGCCCCCACATCTGATTTCATTGAGCATTAAATGCTCTTAGTATCTTTCAGGACTGAACATTTCTTTTACAATAGAAAATACATGTTTTAGGGGCTATATTTTAAATGATAGTACTCTAATGACATCCTATTAACCAGTGAAAATAGTAAAGGTGCATAGCCCTAACACTGATAGTATAAGAGACTTCACTACTGGTCCAAATGTATTTATTTTTGTAAAGCTAGGAGGAATCTATCACTTGGACATTTGGAATCACTTACATTCCCACAGGATGACCTTGTAGTCCCTAGTTGAGCCCAGGTGATGTAGAAAATTCCAGTATCTCTCCGAAATTCCTGAAGTATGCAGCTACATAGTAGGGCTCAATTGAAGAACTGAGTTTTAGTCAATGATTACATTTTTATCCATTACAGGATTCCCTGTCCATCTTTCTCTTGCTGTTTGAACCTAATCATGTCATTGTAACATTTCTGTCATGTCAATTCACTTTTGTTTAATTATTCTTTCACTCTTACAACTTTCAGTGATACATGCTGATTCTAAAGCACAGTACTCAGTACCACAAATTAGTCACATGAGTAGGAACACAGAAAAGTATTTGAGTTATTTTTCACTGTACTTTCCCCCCCTCCCCCAATTTTCATTGATTTAAATTTAACTCTGGGGCCACATAGTCCTGTAAATCTGGCACATGCTCTCACGGGGTTGGTGGGGCAGGGGGGGAGGAGATAAGAAGAAGGGGAGTGAAGATTGGGGAAGAGCTTTGTACCATATTCATTACTTAATTCAAACTCTGCCAAAACCCAGACTTGCTTGCAAGCTAAGGGCTAACCCACATTCCTCCCTCAATTTTAACGCTGTCAAAACCCAGTATCTGCACCCCTTAAGGGTGTTGACAGTTGAAGCGTTTTTCCCCATTGTCTTGTAACTCTGCCGAGACCTAGCATCTGCTTGCGCTGAGGTGTTGACAGTTTGAGCTTTAACACTTTCCCATTGTACAGTTACTCTGCCGAGATCTGGCATCTGTTCACACATTGAGGTGTTGACAGCTTAAGTTAGTCTAAAACTATGTTTTTATGAGATTGGCAGACACAGGCGGACCATGGATGTTGGGGGAGTTTTTCCGTTCCTAGTGCCAAGTCTTTGGGAGATTGGGAAGCTAGGGGAGATACTAAGGGTTTAACAATTCTCCCTTAGAAGCAAGCCTCTCAGAGATTCACAGACACATTGTGTCATTGGATTATGTGGAGAATTTGCCCCTCACAACAACAAGCAGTGGCATGATTTTGGTCACAAGTCTAGAACTTCTCTGGCATATGATGTCCTCATTTCCTTGCCACAAGAATGTGATCTCAGGATAACAAGCAGCCAGTACTCTGCAAGAACCTTTCTATGTCCAGCTATGAAGTTCGGAATTAACACAATGTGAAGTAAAAGAATTACCACTGAATTTTAATGTCCTGCATTTCTCAAAGTTGTGTTAAACCTTTTATAGACACACTTGCAGAGTGTGTCTGTTTAGAGAATGTGAAACTTTTGTCATAGGTTCATACCTATTGTGAATGTTACTGCTTCTAGCTAATAAATGGCAAACACACTGGAGACTAGGGCTAGTTGTAATATAAAACCCTCTCCACTCTCTTAGGCTACGTCTAGACTGCAGCAGACGTGTTCTTTCACCGTCCCTGTAAACCTTGTTTTATGAGGAATAAAGGATGTGCCAAAAGAGGTTTTTCCAAAATTTGGTGCTGTGTAGATGCGCCAAATTTTGGAAAAGCCTCTTTCAGAAGAAAAGCAGAAAAAGATACACAAATTGCGATTTACATATCTTTTTCTGACTTTTCTTTGTAGTGTAGATGTAGCCTTAATGATGGGATATAAAGAAGTAGCCAGAAGATGAGCAAACAAAGACCAAATCAAGTTGAGAAAAACATAGTTTGTAATTCAATAGCCTTTAAAGATTTGAGTCACAGCATAAGCCAAATACAAGAGAGCAGAATAAATCAGTTCTCAAAGAGCCAGATTCTGACAGTCTTACACTGGGAATCAGCTTACTTTGAAATAGTTCTGTTGAAGTCCACTAGTGGACCCACTAGTGGAGTAGGGTTCTATTCAGAATGAGTAAGTGTTTTAGAATCTGGTCCAAAGTAATTAGAGAGTATAATTAATATTCTATTGGAAACCACTGCCTGGTAGAGTCAGACTGACGTGTGTTCTTAGACATCACAGTGGTATGATAAACTGTATAGAAGAGTGAATAGAGTAAAAAAAAAAAAAAAGTCCTAAAAGAAAACATTGTTTCCAGATGGAGTAGAAATATAAAGTGAAATAGAAACACAAATGTTCTCTAAGGAAACAAAGGAAATAGCTTCAGCTGCTCTAAGCCCCAGTTAATCAAGGACACAGTAGAAAAACCCACAGTTTTCACCATGTGTCCAGTCCATATTTTCAAATTTGTCAACACCTCTAAATATATTGCAAATAACAACCTGATAAAATGAGCAACAAAAAAGAATAAAAAATAATTGAAACTAATTTGCTAGTACTCAGAAAAATGAACCAAAATAAGGACTTCTAAATTAGTATTTCTGCACTTTGTTACGGACAGTTCATGTAGAACTATACAGAATAGATAATACCAAAGAAACTGATGTTTATGGGTAAAAAAACATGGGTTGAGAAAAAAACACAAAGACAATGTATCCCTTTGATATGTCCCCCGATGTAGTCTTGTATTACCAGTATATTTAAATCAAATGTTTTATGTAGAAGAACCTGTACACATTTTGGTTTTTTACAGTTTCCTAAAAGACAAATAACTCCAATCTGTTCTTTGTATTCTTTCCTGGTTCCACTTAATGTTTGTATTAGACAATTAGGGTGCATCTACATAGCACCCTAAACTCGAAATAAGATACACAATTTGCTCTACACAAATTGCATAGCTTATTTCTATTGAATTTTGAAATAGCTTATTTCGAAATTTGGCATGTCTACAGAGAGCCAAATTTCAAAATAACATGCTATTTCAAGACATCCCTTAACCCCCGTGGAACAAGGGTTACAGGGATGCTGGAATAGTGCGCCTGTTATTTCGAAAAATATTTAAAAATAATGGCCGAGTTTAAAAGACACAGGGTAACTAGTTAGGGATACCTTTGGTATCCCAAAATAGCCCTGCTGTCTAGACGTATCCTTAGAGTGTTAATTATTGCACTACTATATTTGTAGAGGTTATTCAAGGGTTTCTAACTATCTGCTGCCAACTTGTATGGTTACCTGGTAACCATGGTTGAAGTACTTTAAATACCAGTAGTCTGTCTCTTTACATGTGAAGATGTTATTTTCCTGTGCAACAGAAATTCACCAGCATCATTGAATAAGGGCACCAAAAAAAAGCCCAAATGATCATCAGTTTCAATATTGTTTTCTACGATTTTCCCCTTCTAAAAATCACACGCAAACTTGAGCTCTGGCTTCCAAAATAAGATAACTTCGTCTATTGCTGCACTGAGGTAATATAAGATTCAGATCAAATGCAAAGTTTATATACAGTCATAAGCAGTAAGTATAGACCTTACAAAAACTGTATTTTAAGACAAAACACAAACAAGTATCCAGATTTTTAAAGATATTAGAACAACTAACAATGTATATAGGTGACAGATTATATGGGTTTGTGATGCTTGTGCTCCACCAATATTCAGGTACATGGGCCTGACTCCACCAACGTTTGGGCTTATATTTTCAGAGATGTCCTGTCCATAGGATACACAGGGACAACCACCTGAGTCCATTTGGGGGGCACTGCTCTTGTGACGTGTAGCTATGCATTACAGCAAGGTACATCCAAACTGTGATGTATAGCCTGAGGAGGTTCCTCCAATGGGAAGAAGATCTGCAAAGCCTTGACCTCTGCCATCACTCAGCATTTTAAAACAATTCATTGTAATTTCTCTGGTGAGACTCGTTTGCCATCTTCTTTTTATGTAGTTTCATTATGATAATGTGGGGGGCTGTGTGATATTTTATATCTTCAAATTATTAGGAAAAGCGGACATATTTGTAATTTGAGTCCAATTTATACTGTATATCCAAATCTCTTCTCAAATCCTCAGAAGTCTTCTGCAACTTTTAACAACTCAAGCATCATGCTACATTATACAATGATTATAACCATAGTGGACTACTGGCTATTAGTTGAGAACTCATATGCCACCTTTACTGAACTTTGCAGATATCACACCTAGCGGATCTCTTTAAAAGACTGGTGGGCAACCCGTGGCCCATGGGCTACATGTGACACATAGGGGTTCCATGAGTGGCCCACAAGACATTGTGTTTACCATTGCCCTTGCTCAGGGTTGCCAGATTGTGCTGGTTTCTGTCTGCATAAGTTTTTTCCCCCTATTGGTATTACTAAAGTGACACCCACATATAAAGCAAGGGCACGTGAAGTGAGGTTCATGCCGATCGTGCAAACATTAACTGTAAGAGTCATGCACTACCTCTGCATCCAATCAATGCACTGTGACAGTTCAATCAGCACACCCTGCAAATTCTAGGTAAACAAGGACAGTTATCAAAACTGCCATATCCCAGGAGACCATCATGGCTACAACAATTGTGCAGCTCACTGAGATGAAGGAGGACTACTCATGCATTCCACTCCCTAGACTAGGTTGCCCACTGCTGCTTTAAAAAACTAGGGAACTACTCTGACAGTGGGTACCATGGGATCGCTGAGTCACAAATGTGTGTGATATTAAATAACATTACATTCTTTGTCCAGAACCTTACAAATCATCAGGTGCTAATTATAAGCAAGGCTGGTACATTGCAAGCCTCAAGAGGGGAGGGACAGAATTTGGGCCTGGAAGCTAACTTGGAAGGAGTGGGAAACTATGCCTGGAAAGTCATGGAGACAAGGAGTGGGAGTCAGGGACTGTGATTGGCTGGACAAGGAGATTAGGACCGAGTGCAGGGAATGGGATTGGGAGCTGGAGAATAAAACTAATATTGGGATCAGAGCAGTGAAGTTAGACAGCACAAGCAGCTAGCAGTGGAAACTGACACTGGATGAGCCAGAGGGAAGAATTCCTGGAACTAGTTGGGCAAGAAGACTGGGACTGTAAATTACCACGGTGAGGGAAGGGAAGACAGATCTGACGAGGAGCTGGGTGCAGAAGTTGAACTAGAACTGTGTGGGCAAAGTGAATGTGACAAGAAGTGGGAGTGGAATGGGATTGTGGGCAGGTAATGCTGATTTTGGATGAGGAGTCCAGGGAGGAAGATTGGAACTGGGGTCCAGGGTGGATGGAAAACCTGGGCAGGTAAGAGCATAATAGGCTAGGGAAGGGGAGAAACAAACTGGTTGAAAAGACATGAGGACAGGAACTGAAACTGGCTGGACAAGGAAATTAGAAGTGAGATTAGGGGAGGAGAATAGTTGGGCATGGATACCGGGAGTGAGTAAAAGGAGACAAACTGGAATGGGAGGTCAGAAAGTTGAAGCTAGGCCTTGCTGGACATGAAGACTGAGATGAGAACCCTGAGGAATCGAGACTACAGTGTCAATCTGAGGAGAATGGAGCTAAAATGAGGAGTTTGGAGGTATGGAAGATAGAGGAATGGGTCAGAAATAGGTTAGAGGCAAAGAGGTCACCATTGAGAGAAAGGGATTTATTCTACTGTCAGTCAATATCCCAGAAACCCAGGGGAAAAATGTTTCCAAGTATTAGTCCACATAGAAGATGCCAATCTACTCTTGTTATCATTTACTGCATTAGCTCAAGTGGCAAAGATGTGTTCTGAATATCTGATGATTCTAAATCTATGGATGAGTCCTGGGTGTTTCAAGATAATACATTCCCATTTTTTTTCAAGTTTCCATCCCCACAGACTTTTTTTTTATACTAGGAAAAAAAATTATGCTAGGAAATCACAATGTTCATACTAAAACTCATAGGGGAGGAGTACTCACGAGGAGTAACGGTAGTTCGAATTAGAGATCCTAATTCGAACTACCTACTCCGTGCCACGTGTAGCCGCGGGCACGGAGTTCGACTTAAGGGGATTTAAAAATGGCGCCCGCCCAGCAAGATGCAAATGAAGCCCGGGATATTTAAATCCCGGGCTTCATTTGCAACTTCGAATGCCTACATTAACCACCCTAGTTCGAACTAGGGTGGTAGTGTAGACATACCCATAGCTAGTATTGAAGTCAACTGGGAGCTGAGAAAGTACTTTGAGCCAAGAAAGTGCTAGGAAAAGTCTGATACCATGCATCCTGAACTGGGCACCCAAAATTAGTGGTTACCTTGGTAATAATTGTGATGTTTCCATTGTCCATCAATAAAATAGAGAAAGACACATTAACCTTAGTTGGGGTTGTGAAAATGAATTCATTAATATTTGTGAAGTGCTCACATACTACAGTGATAGATACCTTAAATGTAATAATTCTGTCTCTAGAGCAGTATTTGAATAGTGTGTAGTAAATAAGGCCTGGGAATAACCACTGAACAACAAGGAGAATAAAACATTTTGTAAAGCTGCTTGTTCAGTGAGTACCATATAAATGAGTCAGGGATCCTTTGAGGAGGGAAAGGAGAAAAGCATGTGGTCATGTAGTTAAAGACTATATTATAATGCCTACACAGAAGGAGTCTGAATTATAAACAGCTTTATTAGTGGCATTACCTGTTTTGGCTTGCTTGACTTTGGAACCTTAATAATGTTCTCTTAACTGTGCTGTGTGAAATAAAGTGTCCTTCGTCTCAACATTCTCATTCAAAGCACTTGTTGCTGTGCCATCCCTTCACTAACCATTATCTTCCTTCTTTGGTCACTATTTAGTCCACTTTTCTAAAATGATGTTAAGTCTATTTTTCAAAAGTTTCCAACTTGCTGCTGTGATTTGCTAACATTTTACCAGCAAGTCTTTTATTTTTGTACAACTTCTTCTTCCTATAAGAACATGCTTATTTTTTCCTAGTGTTCTCAAAAAATCCAACCTTGTCTTGATTTTGCCTTTTTTCTGTAATGAGCTGTCATGTCCAGACTTCCTCCAGCAACAGTTTTATTTCTCCCCCTTTGCCCATTTTTGCCATGGGATCTTCACTTGCACTCCGGTTCAACAACTTTTTCCCCTTTCCCTTTTGCAAATCCGTCAATTTGTTCCTTCAACTTCTACAGTTCTTTTTCAAATACGATTTTTTCAAGACTTCAGGCAATTATATTCTGAATTTGCAGCAGCTTCCAGCTCCTTTGCTTTGCTTCTAGTTTTTTCTTCACAGCATAGTTTTTTCATGTATTCTTTTACACAAGTATATTCCTCAGAATTCTGCTGTTCCAAGATTCCTCCCTTTTCCTTCTTTCAGATCTGTTTTCAGATCACTGTAGATCAATCAGGATGTAGGATATCCTCACATCATATGAATGTGTTCAGCTCACTCAATACTGACTTTTCACATGCCCCTGGCCTAACTGGGAGTTTGTCATTTTGTCTGTATGTTTTCATTATCTGCTGAATAGGTGATTCTCTCTTTCCCTGACTTGGATTTGAATTTTATTATCCAGGATAGTTGACATTTTTTCTTGCACATTTTCAGCCTTTACAAATGTTGGGAAAGCTGAGTATGCTTCTGGGTAAAGGTACAATCCATTACACATTTGGCAAGTGCTTTGAAAGCTAGTCATACTTCTTGGGACAATGACCTTATTTGTCTTTGGCGTGCACACAGGTTTAAAGTCATCCCTCACCCCGCTGCTGCTAGAGTCCTCTAAGCATGTAACTCTTGCATTGCCACAGCTCATCTACAGCTCAAAATATGTCTGACATGAGCTCCGGTTTACTAAGAACCTACACAGACTCTCTTAATAATGCACAATTTGTATTTGATCTACACAAAGTCTCCTTAATAATGTACAATTTACGTTTGTGCTTACCAATTCGTATAAGCTGATAAGGAAGCTGCTCAATGTTTACCTGGTTCTTGTCTCACTTGCCTGAAGATAATTGTCTCATGAGCCATGTTCTTTCCCTACAGAAAAGTGGTCAGCCTGAGCACAGAGGGCATTTTCAAGTGCATTTTTATTTCTGCCATGTTTTGTTGCTGAACAGTGACTCATAAATATCTTTTACATCATTGCCTAGATGATTCTGCTGAAAATAAACTTGTCATATTGACTTCAAATTTTGAGTGCATCGAACATATTTCAGAATCTTCTTGTCTGTTGCTTCCATGACTGTGCAACATCTCTTGCCTCATAGGTAAAATATTATGAGAACAGAGGCAATCCAAATACTGTTTCACATTTTATTTGTATTTACTTAGGTATGCCTTTATTTCCCTCTCCTCAGATCTTATGTCAGTTTAACCTATTGCTGGTTTGTCCTCATAAGTTTCCTGTAATTTTGTTACTGCAGAATTTATGAATTGTTCCCTGCCAAGTACTTCCAAGTGCTTGAATGTCCTCAAACCAACAATCTCACCAAAGATAACCATTATCTTTTTTGCAGTTGTAACAGAATAAAGTTTTCTCCCTTTCTTCATTGTAGCCGGAACAAGTTTGTTCTCTTGCTAGTATTGGTGCCCAATTACAGATTAGTAGTATCTCATTGCACTGGTCTCATTCCATTTTCCTTTCTACTTTAATTTCTTTTTCCTTCTCCATCTATATCTTCACAACACAGATTCAGTTACTATCGTCTGAAAAATTTTTTTTGGAATATATCCAAACCCATATTAGTGTATCATATAAGGTACACTGAGGCCGCAGTGGCAGGTCACTGCTAGTGTGGAGTTGACTAACTTCCAGCAATGCTGAGACTCATTTGGCATCATTTGGCTGTTAGGAAATAGCTCAGTTTCAGGTACACATTTATGGCAATGAAAAAGGATGCTTATCTCAGAGCAGTTTGGAAGGTCTGTCTAACTGTAGCTTCTGCAAGTTGATCTTATTATAACTTGCTATGATTTATCATCCTCAATCCTGTCACCTTACTGTTTGTTACGTACAAGTCATAAGAAATTTATGCTAGTGCAAAGGATTCCTCAAGGATCATCATGCCATTTAACACCATTACTAAGGAACAAAGTGAAGCATAAATTGTGTTTTTTCTTTCAAAAGTGACTGTAGAACTGGCACCTTACTCAACATAACTGCCATGACTGTATTTAGAACCAAATCTTCAACATTTTAGTGACCATAAGAGACATGCTTACTGCTTTTTACTCCTGTCAGAACTATAAAGTCAATTGATCTAAGACTGATTGAACAGGAGTTTATTCCTTCTTGCAAATTGTCATTTAAATTTTTCTCTTGGACCCTGCCAGAAGAGAGACAAGACTCCAAGAATGCAGTTTCACTAGTTTGCAATACTATGAAGTAACTCTTCAGGAAAATATACAGCAGTGCAGTAGCTGATCAGATGCAGATCACTTTCCTTTGTAATTCATATCACCTGGTGGAGAACTGCTGTCAGCCTTCCACCTAATTACCTTTTCCTAGCACCTTTGTTGGGACTCCACCAACCTCCCCTATGGATGAGGGAGAGAGTTAAGTGAGTGATGAAAAGGGCATTGTCTCTTTCCTGTGGCAGGCTTCAGGAGTGCCAATCCTATTCCTCTAGGACAGTGGTCTCCAAAGTGTGATGCGCGCACCCCAGGGGGTGGGCAAGATGATTGACTGAGATGAGGGAAGAAAATTCCCCAGCACCGGCCATGTACGGGGTACGGTGGGGCCGAGGGAGCGCATGCGTGGTGTGCTCAAATGCCACGCAACAGATGAGAGGGGAGACGCCCGGGCGTGGCGTGCCATCACGCCCTGGACTTTAAAACCGCCTGGCCCAGCATTGCACCGCAGGTGGTCTGGAGCCCCGGAAGCAGCTGGGGCCAGGGCTGCGGGGACTTCTGGGGCCGGATCACAGACTCCAGCCCCGCAAATTGGAAGGCAGAAGGTGGGGGAGGTGAAGGAGGAAAAATAGGGGGAAGAGGTGAGAGAGGAAGGAGCTTGTGCTGAGGGGAGGAAGGGAGGGGTAAAAAAAGGATTCCGGGGTAAGGTTACAGAGATAGCACCACACGTGAAATTCATTCACTGCATCATTCACAGGCAAGCTATTGCAGCAAAGAAGTTGGAGCCAGAAGTGCACAAAGTGCTACAGGATGTCATCGATGTGGTTAATTTTATAAAAACAAGACCTTTAAATAGTAGAATCTTTACAATACTTTGTAATGAGATGGGGAGTGACCATGAAAATCTTTTGTACCACACAGAGGTTCGCTGGTTATCTCGTGGCAAAGTGCTTAACAGAGTTGTCGAACTTAAAGATGAGTTACGCATTTTTCTTTTACAAAAAGACAAGTGTTCCAAATTTGCTGACCTTTTCTGTGATGACAAGTGGCTATCAGTAGTATGCTACCTAGCAGATATTTTCAAAAAAATAAACACACTTAATCTGTCCCTTCAAAGTAAAGATGACTTTTTAACAATGAGTGAGAAAGTAACTGCTTTTCAAAAGAAACTCATGCTATGAAGAGAGCATTTTGAAAACAGATGTTTGGAAAGGTTTCCGTCATTATGTGATTTTGTTGCTGAAAACGATGTAAGCGTGTCACCGATAAAAACTCTCATATCTGCACACTTAAAAAACTAGGAAACAGAATTTTCTCACCTGTTTAAAAATCTTCCAAACGAAGAGTTTCAGTGGGTTTTGAACCCATTTGTTAAAAATATAAAAATGCAACACC
The DNA here is from genome assembly GCA_032595735.1 of Pelochelys cantorii. Classification (NCBI taxonomy): domain Eukaryota; kingdom Metazoa; phylum Chordata; order Testudines; family Trionychidae; genus Pelochelys; species Pelochelys cantorii. The sequence continues at coordinate 37,032,129 of CM064331.1, forward strand.
TTCCAATTAGTTTGCAAGAACAACTGATTGACATCAGGGAAAATGGAAATTTGCGAGCCAAATTTCAACAAAAACCTTTGCATAATTGGTGGATGGGACTGAAAAATGAGTTTCATGATTTAGTAAGCGCAGCCAACGATGCACTTCTTCCATTTGGATCTACGTATCTTTGTGAGGTGTCTTTTTCAGCTATGACAGCCATTAAAACCAAGTATCGAAATAAACTGAACTTAGAAGCAGACCTTCGAATCGCTGTATCACAAAGTGTTAAACCAAGATTTTCAAAAATAATTAAAATATTCAATCACATTGCTCTCACTAAAAAATATTATTATTATTAATTTTTTTTAGTGAGAGCAAAAAGGTTTTCTGTATCGTTAATAAATAAAATAAAATAAGATATTATTTTAAAAATACTGTTTATTTCATCTTTATCTCATCCTTTTTTAATTTCTATTTTTTGTGTTTTATAATGTACATAATATATTAGTACAGTAGTACGTGTATATAATTCATAAATAAATAAATATACATATATTGGGGGTGCGTGATCAAAAATTTTTACTGATGGGGTGCACGATCAAAAAGTTTGGAGACTACTGCTCTAGGAAACGCTTTCTGATAATCCACTTCCAATTGTGGCTTATCAAGGAGCTGGACCTACTCTTTAGCAAGTACCTGCACTGGGCTCCAACCATATTGAGATACTGTACATTTTAAGAACCTACACCCCCACCACGAGGTCATTGGTTCATAAGACAAAGTAAACAAATACGCCTACTCACCCACACTCTGCTCTGGCAGTGAAGGGGAAAAAAAACTTCCCAGCCTGCAAAAAGGGACTAACAAGATGTCCACAACAAAACTCACCAAAATTGCATTCTGTTCTAGTCCCAAAGTCTGGGGCGAGTGGGATTTTTATTCTTCTCATTGCTGAAAAACACTCCAGATAGGGGGAAGAAAATATAAATACTCTACTTATCAATGTAAGCCAATATGCTTTTTACGCTGCACCTGGCTGATTGCCTGAGCAGAAAAGTGCACCTCAGAAGTTGCTTAAGAAAATTTCCCTCTCAGCTGGCCCCTCTTCCCACCTAGTACAGTGTGCACTCACTGTGCATTTACAGTTCCTTAACACCAACACTGGGTCTGTAAAATTTTGGTGGGATTCACATGTCAAAATCAGCAGACATGTAAGGTGGAGAGCTCCCTATGTCCTAGTCCACACAAAATAGATCAAACTGTGATGCTAAACCTAGCTAAAGCCTTGGCCTGGGTAGATAAGCGGCATCCCTCCTAGTGCCCTAGATCTGGTATAATTGTGTTTGTATTGAGGTTTTTTGCTACTTTGACTAGTACAGCTCAGTTTATGCAGCAAAGCTTAAGTGGAGACAAGACCATACTCATTTAATATCACATTTGTTGTAAACAGTGAGTACTTATTTCTGTTGTCCATAGATGATTAAAGGATCCCCAAAAGAGAGACATGGGCTCTTCCCCATCCCTCCATAATGTCCATCTATGCTTGTGTAAGCTTCTCCATCTGAAGGTCACATGGTTGGCAGCAAAACAAGGTTTAGAGCAGCGGTCCCCAACCTTTTGGGGCTGCCGGCCACGGGGCCATGCATGCGCCACGCGCCCGGGGCTCAGGGCGCAAGAATGGCTCGGGCCAGCCCTGGTCACTAGGCGGGTGCACATAAATGCCCTGGTGGGCACCACGGCACCCACGGGCACTGCATTGGGGACCACTGGTTTAGAGCAATGTTTTCCAAATGGTGTTCCGCAGAACCACGGGGTTCTGCAAAGTGAAAATCAGGGTTCTGCGAGAAAATTCCATTACAATAACATCTTATGATTTTAAAAAATAGTTAATATGTAAGCATTTATGAATTTTATTGAAAACAATTTTCATTTGTGTGCCATGATAAGTGTCCCTGTGTAATGCCAGCTTAGCCAGAGAGTGGGGACAATGATGTCACTACTCAGCGCTGTGTGCGCAGTCAGTCAGTGGTGCAATTACCTGTTATATACCACCGTAAATCCCCATACTCACTCTCAGGGAGTGTGGATCACGTGGGTGACTGAGAACGAATATACTAGCACCGTGTCGGACAAAGTCGAAGCTTCAACTGTCAAACCAGTTGCTTGTATGGGAGTGCACAGGCAGTGCTCTCGCAAATACTTTACTTCAGTATAGTCCTGTGATTTCTTGTATTTAAAAATTTAACATGACAAATATAAATTGACTATGATAGATTAATCTATGTGCAATTAAACTAAATGTTGATCTCATGACCTTGTTTAGCATTTGTTTATTATTCTCCTTATTGATTTGTGATCTACTTTTTAAGCTCCATATGTAAGTCTGTTATTAGGGGTTCAGCAAAATTCTTGCAAGTTTAAAAGGGTTCTGTGGCCAAATAAAATTGGGAAACACTGGTTTAGAGAATCAAATGACAGTTAGTCATTCTATCAGGCAAGCAGGTAGAAATAACAGGAAATTAACACTGATCTCTTCAGACTTAACTTCTCCCCTAAAACTATGCCTAGTGAGTTCAATGCAGGTTAAATCAGGGTCTAAATCTTCAAAGACTCTCCTGCAGAAAGGCCATCTAAGGCACAAAGCTGGTGGGTGGAACAATGGAAATAGGGCACTTACTTGTATCAGTGCCCTGGGGAGCAACATGAAGATGTCTATACTCTCAATGTATCATGCAAACAGGCTGTATTGTGTGTAGATGAATTGCTGGAGTGAATTATGACTTTCTGAGTATGACTAAAGTTTATTTTGAGGTTAAGACCTTAATTCTTTCTGCTAGGCAAAAAAAGATGGTTTTTATTTTCAGTCTTCACATTTTAATTAGAGTAAGTCCTTCTGTATACACCAACCATTTACCAGAGCTACAACAATAAAAGGTCAAGTACAGAGATGTCTAGAAAGGGGGAAAGAACAAAGAGAAAAAAGAAACAATAGAATCAACTTCATCTGTGCTTGGAAGTTAGGTTTCTACATGATTCATCTACTTCTTCCTCCTTTTGGATATCACTCCAAGCAGTAGACAGGGATTCACAGGCTAACAAAATTCAGAGAGTGCACCAAGTACATTAATAGCTACTTGTTTTCTCCAATAATTTTAGGCAATTATGAATAAAACCAATAAAACTTGATGAGGAGGTCATAAAAATATTCCAGAATTATTCATTTAATATACCGTTTGGACCAAATTCATAGCACATTCAAGCAATTCAACCCTGCTGATTGCAATGGAGTTGAACCTGCTCATGCCAGAAGTGAACAATAGACATCTTGCTATTCAAATCAATACAACAGATATCTTTCTAGGAATACATATTTAAAAGAAAGTTTTATAGATGAGAATTCTTTAAGGCCAAAAACCTTGTTTCTTTGTTGGAAAAAAAAGAGACAAGTTGGAGATACATCACCACAAATGATGGGAAGCTTCTAGACAAAGTGAGAACATTAAACTTCATTTTCCAAAGCTTTGGGGATGTCACATGTGCTTCAGAAATATCCAGTGTTTTACACAATGGAAGGTACTTTGCACACTGTCTTGGAGCAATACAATTATTAGTACCACTAGACAAAAAAATGACAATAGTTACTTAGCACCAAACAATGACTCGCCAGCTGGCATGCTGGCACTTCTCCTGTGGAGCCGTCTCACAGACAGCTGTTCTAGCTCTGCACTGGTCAGCTTCATCTTAGCCCTTTGGTCAGATCACTTATATTTCTTCCACTCCATCCTCCCTTCCAAAGTAACAGGCTCATGCCAGGTCTTCAGCCCAGTTTTTGGCTCAATAGCCACAATAGTCCACTGTATGAGGGGCTTTCAGATACCCTTCCTTAGTGCTCAGTAGGGAAACTCCAGCCCTCCTCCTTTAGTCTGAATTTGAACCCAGGGACCTATAACAAACTCCTAAAATCAGCTCCCTGAATCTCCTAGTGGCCTCCCCACACCATTTCCTGCTTGTGTATCTCTAGGCCCTTCTCCAACTATTGTTTCTAGGTTTCTCTCCTCTGCAAGCTCTTCACCCTTTCCCATACTTTTCAGAGTTCTCTCCTGCTCTTGTACAGAGCAATTACTCCCAGAGTTTTCGCCTACGGGGGCTTGCTTCTTGCCTGCCTATTCCAGGGTTGCCTTTCTGGTGCATAGCACTCTTATCAAGGCTCTCGAGAGGAGCTTACATCATAGCTTTCTTTTCTCAGTGGTTCTCCTAGCCCTATGCCACAGTTACCATCTCAGAAGCAGATTCCATACCTCTTAGCTTTCTTGTACTACCCTGAAGTCCTTCCTCTTGGTCAGAAAAACTCATCCTTCATTCACCAACCCAGCTTCTCCTCGACAGGGACTAATCTCAAACTAGGACTGCCCTATCATCCGATGTACTAATTGCTCTCTAACTCCAGTTAATTCTCTCTCAACCCACCACACGTAGATTTTAATTAGAGGGAGATCCAATTTTCACACTTCTTTACTATCTAGAGTCAAACATTCCTATATTTTTAGCAATCTAAGGGTATGTCTACACTACAAAGTTAATTTGAACTAACAGCTGTTAGTTCGAATTAACTTTCACAGCGTCTATACATACAAACCGCTAGTTCGAACTTAATTCGAACTAGCGGAGCGCTTAATTTGAACTAAGTAAACCTCATTCTACGAGGACTAACGCCTAGTTCAAATTAAGTAGTTCGAATTAAGGGCTGTGTAGCTACTTAATTCGAACTAGTTGGAGGCTAGCCCTTCCCAGCTTGCCCTGGTGGCCACTCTGGGCCAAAACAGGGAAACTTTTCTGCCCCCCTCCCGGCCCCGGAGCCCTTAAAGGGGCATGGTCTGGCTACAGTGCTCGTGCCAGTTGCAAGCCTGCCGGCACCGAGCCAGCAAACCCTGTACCTGGCACGCCATGAGCCAGCCACCCGCTGCCACCCAGCCCTCCGCCTCTTCCCAGGACCAGGCTGGCGGCTCCCAGGAGCCTACCCGGGGCCGCAAGAGGCGGGTGCCCGCCTGGTCTAGTGCGGAGATCATGGACCTCATCGAGGTTTGGGGAGAGGCCTCCAACGTCCACGACCTCCACACTAGGCACAGGAATGCGGCTGTCTAGGGAAGGATAGCTGCCAGCCTGGCCACCAAAGGCCACATGCAAACCCAGGAGCAGGTTTGCATGAAAATCAAGTTGGTCCAGTGAGACCCCCGAACCTGAGCCCTGAGCTTAGAACATAAGAACGGCTGTACTGGGTCAGACCAAAGGTCCACCTAGCCCAGTAGCCTGTCTGCCGACAGCGGCCAACACCAGGTACCCCGGAGGGGATGGACCGAAGACAATGGCCAAGCGATTTGTCTCGTGCCATCCATCTCCAGCCTTCCACAAACAGAGGCCAGGGACACCGTTCCTACCCCCTGGCTAATAGCACTCCATGGACCCAACCTCCATGAATTTATCTAACTTCTCTTTAAACTCTGTTATAGTTCTAGCCTTCACAGCCTCCTGTGGCAAGGAGTTCCACAGGTTGACTATGTGCTGTGTGAAGAAGAACTTTTGCTTATTAGTTTTAAACCTGCTGTCCATTCATTTCATTTGGTGTCCTCTAGTCCTTCTATTATGGGAACTAATGAAGAACTTTTCTTTATTCACCCTCTCCACACCACTCATGCTTTTATAGACCTCTATCATATCCCCCCCCAGTCTCCTCTTTCCTAAGCTGAAAAGTCCCAGTCTCTTTAGCCTCTCTTCATATGGGACCTGTTCCAAACCCCTAATCATTGTGGTTGCCCTTTTCTGAACCCTTTCCAAGGCCAGAATATCTTTTTTGAGGTCAGGAGACCATATCTGTACACAGTACTGAAGATATGGCGTACCATAGTTTTAGACTTCCCCTCCTCCTCCTTCCCCTGGCTTCCCCCTTCCAGCTCCCTCTTCCCAGGTTTCCCCCTCCCCTCTCCCACCCTCTCTCTTCCCCTCTGCCACCTCCTTTTCCCAGTGTCCCCAGAGGTTAATCCCCCCCCCCCCAGTTTTGTTAAATAAAGAGAGTTTCTATTTTTGAACACATGTCCTTTATTTTTTACATGAGGAAGGGGGGCTAGGGAAGGGTAAGTGGAAGGAGGAATGGGGCACGAGCCCCCGATGGGGAGGACTGGGGTGGCTCTGCGGGCTCCTCGGGGTGGAAGCTCTCCTGCAAGGCCTCCTGGATCCTGACAGCCCCCCGATTGACACCCCCGGATGGCAGCCTGTGGCAAGTGCAGCCGGGCTGATGGCCGAGTGCTGTGATGTGCCGAGTGTGGGCACTCAGGGCACTCCAAGACAGGACTGCTTTGCTGTCCCTCATCGAGGTAAACAAGCAAGCGGGGAAGCCTGAGAACTGTCTGTCCGGGGTGTGGGGTTGGGTCCCTTTAAGCACAGCCCTCGGCTAGCCTGAGGCAGCAGCTCCACGCTCTAAGTCCTAAGCTAATGCCCTGCCGGCACTAGTTCCGGCCAGCCTTAACTTCGGTTCAGGGTTCACTCAATGTGGACATGCTAGTTCGAATTAGCAAAACGCTAATTCGAATTAGTTTTTAGGTCTAGATGCACTAATTCGAATTAGCTTAGTTCAAATTAACTAATTCAAACTAAGTTAGTTCGAATTAGTGCTGTAGTGTAGACATACCCTTAGAGAATATTTTTGTTTGCACCCTTTCTAGAATATATATGGAAATTCACTTTTAGTTTACTTATTGTCACATTTAAAATTAGCTGGATCTTGGACATGGAACTGGAACTAGCCTCTTAGTTCTATAACTAATCATTTAATGCTCAGATCCTCAAAGGTATTTTGGAGCCTAACTCCCACTGACTTGGAGTTAAGTTTCCTAATACCTTGGAGGATCTGCAGCTAGGGACTATGTATTGGCTGTGTTGCTCTCTGAACTGCACCTGCATATATAGATAGGGAGGCTTTCAGACTCAGATCACCAGCAGTCTATGGGCACCTAACGTTGTTTATACCAATGGGAGTTATGCACCTAAATAGCCGTGAAGATCTTGGCCTTAGTCTCCAAAGCAGTCAATCCAAATTAATGCATGTGTGGGGGGAGGTCTTCATTGTTCTATGGGTAAATTCCCCCTTGGAGGACCTGCGTGGCAGATAAGGACAAAGTAGGCAAGAGCATTAAGTTCACAGCTAAATACATTTTTTTAAAATTACAAACTGAGGGTTTTTTTGCTTTTATTTTATTTTCTTTTGCAAGGCTCAGCTAAGGAAATCTACCCTTTTTAAAAAATTAAGGCCAGAAGGAAACATTAAATCACCTGCAGAACACAAGCCATACAACTTCATACAATCATGTCTGTATTAACTCATTAACTTGTGTGGGCTTATACTTCCTAACTTTCTTGATCTTTGACATTAGATAAACCCCTTGTCCTCAGTCATATTTATTGTAGAGAGTTATGTGTATTAGCCCTTTAAAATATATTTCCATTTAGCCAAAATTGTCAAAACTATGACAAATTCTGAAAGAAGTGTTAGCATTTGATTTTTTTTTTCATTTTGTTTTTTCTTTTTCTTTTTCATAGTGGGTCAAAGTTCTAAGCATAAGATAGCACAGTGAAAGTATATGTAATAATCATAATTAAATGTAAACTAATATCAAAACAAGAGCAATTAAAAGACCTTTAAATAACAGATAATGGGCATGATATGGATTAACTGTGCATAAATTGTGTAAAGGGAGGGGCAAGAATCCATAGTATAGGAAATTAATGCTAATAAGAACAGAACACAATCTTTTAAAATTATAACAAACAGCTAATGTAAAACTACTGCAGAGATTGATCATCAAAAAAGGGTGACCTTCAGGGAAAAGAGAGAGAGTTTTCCGGAGATAGAAAAGCAGCTGATTAGCTACCACAGTGAGAAGCATTTTTGCTGATTCACATGATCCCAAATTTCAAATGATCCCGAATCTCAAATCTCATGGTACTTGGTCATCTCCCTAAAGCTTGAGCACTTGGAATTATATGAATAGCTGAGAGTCTGATCGCATAAATGAAAAAGAAGAAATCATGATTTTGATTGATACCCATTAACAATACTGGGAAAACTTAAATGGAGGTCTCAGCCAAGATGGCGGATATCTGACGGCCAGACAACCATCCTTCTCATTCATCAGTAACAGCTTATCCCATTGGTCTCAATCCCCCTTTTCCCCTTCCATGATAGCTGTGTGTATGTTAAGGTAGCAGTAGCCTTTATTGATCCAGTCATGAGAAGAAGGAAGATCCTAAGTCCCCAACATATTGTACAATTTTGTCAAGATGCTGCAGACCCACTGCATACTACCTTAACCACTAACCTGATTGTTCTCTATATCAGTCTGGACATGTCTGCGCAGTTATTAACATCAGTTATTCCAAAATAATGTAGTGCATGTCTACACAGCAAGCCAGATATTTCAAAATACGTTCAAAATAACAGGCTTCTTACTCTGACTTCTGTAAACCTCATTGTATGAGGGATAAGGGAAGTCGGGGGGAAGAGTGCTCTATTTTGAAATAACTGCTGTTTAGACAGTGCTAAAAGTCTAAATAAGCTATTTCTACTTAAGCTATGCAATTAGCATAGCTCAAGTTGTTTATCTTATTTTGAGTTTAGCCCTGCTATGTAGACATGCCCTCAGGCTGTTGCAGATGCCTCTTATACGGAAGGGGTTAAAGATCTGACTATTAATCTCTTTCTGTTTCTCCATTTGTCCTTTTTAGGATGAGCAGTTCGGTGCCCCCTTCAGCCTCCAGTTTCTCTGCTCATATTATTGATGAGTGTCAGTTAGTGTCATTTACAATGGTGGTTCATTCTGATGAGGAATTTTGTTCACTAGACTGACACCACCTATGGGAAATCTGCTGCCTCTAAATGTTTACTGCAAAAGAAGAAAAATGAGAAAGTTAAGTGACAAAGTTTAAACTCAGTTACACACAACAGAGCAAACTTTCCTGAAAATTCTGTAATATAGAGCAAGGGTGTGATACTAAAAACTTTTCTTTATGGATGTGTTAATAGATTATATAATATGTGCAGCTGGGACACTGAAATAAGAATTTGCTTGTGGTGGAGGAGCTCACAACACCCAAGACTGCTTTTGCATGTAAGATTAAGAAAAAGAGCTGCCATTTTCAAACCTGAATGCCTAACGTGAGGCACTGAAGTAAATACACATTTAAGTGCCTGACTAACTGCATTTTCCACTGAAGTCAAATGTGCAGAACTGTCATGTAAGTCAGTGGTGCAGTGCCTCAGAAACTTGAGCATCCTTCTTAAGTGCCAAAATATGGATTCCAGTACCCAGATATAGGTACTCAAGTCTGAAAATTTTACCCTAAATAAATATAAGAAAAGTATTTTTAAAGTTTGAATGATGAAAAAATCCCCAGGAATTAGTCACCCTTTTACTTACATAGATTTAGACTAGTCTCACCTTTATCTATATTTTAAATTTATTTTATAGATCTATCTAGCCATATATATATCAATATATATATATAGATAGATATATTTGTATTGTGTTTAAAGATTTTGTAAGCTGCCTCATATTTTAAATAGAGAGGTGGGGTAAAAATATTGAAATAAATAAATATGTGAACTCTTGTGCTAAAAATGAAATGTCAGGGATAACTTATTAATATTTCAATAAGTCCAATGAGTTTGCTGTTTGCTGCAAAGAAACAAAAATATAGATAATCCTTGCCTTGAAAGGCCTGCATTCTAATGACTCAATCCTATGCCCACTGATGTCAGTATCAAAGTTCTCATCAAATTTAGTGGTTCTGACTCAACTCTAGATTCAGACATAGCAAAACTCCAATCCTTCAAAGCATCTTAACATGTCTGACTTTAAACATGAGTGGTTCCACTTAATTCAATAGCGTAGCCATACTCATATGCTTAAAGTTATCTATAGCTGATCTGCTGGATCAGAACCCAAGGGAGGATTATTAACAGCTGGAAAATGTGGAAATGAGGAAAAATTATCCAATGATTATCCAATGATGAGATTAGGCAAAAGGGAGCATGTCCAATTAGTTTTGTCAATCATCTTGGTTTGTCTGGGGAGGATTGGTAGCAAATGTAGGTTACAAAAAACTTCTTTTGGTACTGAGAAACTTAGTATCCTGATGTTTTGAAAACCATCTATGACATGAAATTATACAAAATTTTAACTTAAAACAATTGGAATATAAAGCTAGAACTCAGGAGGTTGGATTGTATGCTCTAAAATTCAACAAACACTAGAGAGTTCCTGAAATTCAGGGTCATGCAAGAGTCCAATTTCAGCCTTGTCTTTCAGGTTTTAAATAATGTTTTGCATTCCTATGGAAGGCTGATTTTTAGGGATCCAATACAAATATGTTTTCAGTGATGGACTAAATAGAAATGTTCAGAAAATATTTACTGTTCTTTTTATAATCTCAGATCTTTGATTTATTTCACAGTTCATTTAAGAATTCCATATTTTTGCTTTAACATTCATGATCTTTCATGTGTTTGCAGCCTGGCATGCCAACTTCCCCATTATAACCATTAATTTTAGAAAATCGATACTGTAATAAAAAGAATACTCTTTATTTCCCCCTTTATCTTGTATATTTATCTACTTGTAAATAAACTTCGATTTTTTCAAAAGTACTGTTGATAAATTCTTTGATAATATATATTTGCTCCTTTCAACTGAACCTAAAATTAGGATCCAGTCTAAAATGTAAAAGGATACTTAGGTCACATATTTAGGGAAGAGGGAATATTGTGATTTTCTGAAATGGATAGATCATTAATAAGAATATTATACATAGTATTTTAAACTCTAGTTATATATACACATGTGTAATTTGTTCCTTGACAGGAAACAGTTTGATTGCATATTGAACTATGGGCACTGAGGTCATTTGTCTTTTATTGTAATGAAAAAAAAAGGAAGGTCTGTAACTGTTTTGCTTTTCTAGTTACAATAGTTATTGTAATTGTGTATGTGTGACATGGCTAAAAGGTTATTTTTTAAGTTCTTATAATGTAGTTTGTTCTATTTAATACCTGATTCAAAGACTGCAATAGTTCTTTGTGACCTTTAGATAAAGTCCCCAAAATACATCGAGTGTTCTGACTTAAGATATTAATGAGACCAATGTTTTTTTAAAAAAATCTATACAAATAATTTAGAAATGTAAAGTTTTGCTGGTGCAAAAAGATACAAAACATATGTAACAACACTGGAATAATTATTAAATTTTATAGATACTTGTGTGTTCAGATGAAAGATGTATCATAACTCTTGTGCAATTCCTACAACAAGTGAACAGTGTATATTTTGTTAACTGATCCCTTATCTGTTTCGATATTTTTACTATTTTTTTGGAATAGCAGTAGCCTCCTGACCAGAACAGGTCAGAAAATATTTGTTAACAGTTTGCTGTCAGCAGGGCCACTGACCAGGGGGAGGGGAAGAGGGGGAGGTAAAGAGAACAGTTGCCCTGGGATTTGTTGATTTAGAAGGGTCTGGGGCTCTGGACTGCTGCAACTGGAGCTCCATCCCTTTAAATCGCTATCATATCCCCACATGGCATGGTTCAGGTGGCACTGAAAGCTCACTGAGGGAGGTGCTGCAGAGTCTGGGCAGCACTGAAGGTTAGCTTCTCCTAGACCAGCCCCTTCTGCTCAAACCCCACCTCTTCTGGGCACCCACAGCAAGCCTCCTCCCACCCCCACCCCCCCCACACACAATGCCCAGGGACCAATGAAATCTGTCACCAGATCTGTCTGTCAAACTGTCATTTAGTCAAAAATATTTTTGTGAAATCATATGTATTTCAATGATATTTTCATAGAAAAAAATTTTTGAAATGACAAAAAAGAGTGATTTGGAATTGCTTTTTTCATTTAGGAATGTTTCAAAATTTTGGGAATTTTTTAGTTTTTTTTACATTTTTTTATTTTTACATTACATCACAACATGTCAGCCATGCATTATATGAAATGCTGATGTCACTTTATGACAACAGCATGATATAATAAATCATGTCCTAATGTTCACTAATGTTTGACATGCCAACACAATGTAAAACAATAAAAGCAAACAATACAATGAACATGAAAATAAAATTTAACACATTGGAATAAAATTTTCATTTTTAAATGAAATTTTGAAATGGTCTAAAATTAAATTTTCCAAACTGGATTTTTTTCAAAGAATTGGGAAAATATTTTTGTAATTAAAACAGATATAGAGATCAGCAGGTCAAATGCAACTGTCCTTCTTCAAACACATATTTGAGAAAAGAGTCCATTTTATCTGACATATTGAGCTAATCATCATATAGGGACAACATCTGAGAACAATTTTAGGGTATAATTGAAGAGAATGAAATTGTCAAACCTAAATAAAGGTCCAGACCATTCAGGTCACTATGAGCAATTTAATCATCATTTTTTAAGACATTCAGTTGCATTTTCAGTTAAACTGATACAGATTCCTTGAAACACTAATATGGACCCCAAGGAAAATCAATAGTGTGATCAAAGGAGGTTGGCATATTGTGTATTGAGAGAACTAGTTATTTGATAAAATGAAGAAAAATGTTAGTTTAAATGATTTGTTTAGCCAATGTCTGTCATGTTTGCTATCACTATCACTTCAGTTATTAAAGGGATGGAAAAACACTCTAAGAGAACAGGTGACCAGGGAAGTCTCAGCACTGAGTTGGAAAGTAGATTAAACAGACTCAGAAAAAGATTTTCTGCAGAAATTGCAACAGCACTGCTTTCTTATTTTTATTAAAAAATAAGAACAAGGTAATCCCCTGCAGTTCCTAAATGGCATTCTGACCAGTGATATTTGATGCCTTATGGTGAGGTTTGATGTCTCAGAAGTTAACCAATGTAGCATTGGTTTATAAGATATCAGTCAGAAGATAAAATTTAAGTACAAATCCTGACTAACTGATGTTATCTGATTAAAATAGGATTAAAAATCCATTGTTGTTACCACTGTAATATCATTGGCACAAATCTTATACCAAGTATGGCACATGGACAGAAAGGGGTAGGAATTGGCAGAGTCAACCTGATGGACATATTAGAGAAGTATATAAAAGGTAATTAGGGTTACCTAATGTAAGGCTAGAACTTTGAAATGCAAACCTATGTTGTTAGAAGTATCAGCTTCATTTAGCATGGAAACTCTAAGGCAACGTCTAGACTGCAGTGTTAAATCAGAAAAAGATATGCAGTTTGCGGTACACAAATTGCATATCTTTTTCTGGTTTACTTTCAAAAGAGGCTTTTCTGAAATTTGGTGCATCTACACAATGCCAAATTTCAGAAAAAAGTGCTCTTTCAACACATCCCTTATGCCTCTTAGAACGAGGTTTACAGAGATGGCAAAAGATGCAGTCTAGACGCAGCCTAATAGACTATTCTTTTCCCATTTCCACCCCCTCTTTTCCTTTCACTTCCCATCCTCTCTCTTTCACTGCTATTTATTTGGAACTTGGACCTCTTAAACTCTATTCATCTGAAGAAGTGGGCTGTGGCCATGAAAGCTCATGATACCATCTACATTTTTGTTAGTCTCTAAGGTGTTGCAGGACTATTGTTTTTTTCAATGAGGTTATGTCTAGACTACAGGCTTCTTTCAGAATAATTTTTTTTTTGGAAGAGATCTTCCAGAAAAACTTCTTCCAAAAGATTGTGTCCACACACAAAAGCGCATCAAAAAAGTGATCCGCTTTATTGAAATATAAAGTCCATTCAGTGTGGACGCTATCTCACATTTAAGCTGTGATTACTATGGATGGAGTGGCTACCAGGGCACCTATGCTTTTTTCCTCTTTCCTCTTCTTTCAAAAGAACTCCCTCTTCCCCATCCATACATGCCTTTTTCCAAAATAGCTCTTCCGGAAAAAGGCTTCTTCTTCATAGAAAGATTACCAATGCTGGAAAAAACCCTCTGTTCTTTCGATTTACTTTTGGAAGAACATGATTGCAGTGTGGCCATAAAGCAGGTTGTTGGAAAGACTGCTATTTTTCTGACAAAACTCTGTAGTGTAGACATATCCTTATAGATTACCATGGCTACCCCTCTGAAACTTTTGAAATAAATATGTGTGTTTGTTTACCTTTAGATTCTAACTGTGTAAACTATATAAACCAAGTAAACTGTAAGCTGTCATCATTGCTATTGAGTTAAGGGACTATTAACATTTAGCTGAATCTTGGGTGAAAATTTCATTGTATATGTGTCACTTTAAAGTTTGTGATAAAGTGCTTAAAGGATAAATTACCTTATCTTAGTTCAAGTAGTTGATTATCATGATGTTTGGGAAATAGTGGGTTACCTCAAGTCTATTGTTCACCCAGGATTCAGGTTCAAGATGTTCCTAGAAAACTATACAAAGACCTTTGGGACTTGATCCTTTTTATTTCAAATCTGCTTAAGATTTGATGCAGGAGAAGCCTAAACCATAAGAATTGAGACCCCATTCCTAAATTGGAACACTGTATATATGATGTTGGACATTGAACTATAACCTATGAACTAATTTTAAAAGAACTCTGCATCTACAAAGCTCACCATCTCTACTGCGAATCTGGTTTCAGAACTGTACTCACGCATATTGATCTTTTAATGAATACTCTCTTTTCTGTAGTAAATTTTAGTTTAGTTGATAGAATGGGCTATAAGCATGCATTTAGAATGAGATCTGAAGTATTCATTAACCTGGGATTTAATGTGTCTGATTCTTTAGGATTTGGAAGAACTTTGTTTGACTTGCTGTCCGGGTGGAGGCCTGAGGCTGGATTGCTTTGAGGAAATTATGCTGCTGGCTTCTGGGTAACAGCTGACATAATATAGAAGTTGTTTTGAGTAGGTCTGGTAAATCTAAGTATTTGAATAACCAGCAGCTTTGGGGAGTGGCTCCCCCATTTTTTTCAGTCTGACCCTAATGGAGTAACCTCAGGTGGCTCCTCTGAGACTACCATCATACTAATAGCACAAATTTTCATTACTGTAGAAAATTCCAGCTGTGTCCAAAATTCTGATTAAAATCTACAGTGTAAAGCTCCACATTAAAAAAACAAACCTAAGCTCCCGCTACTCTCCCCACTTCTGCATGTATAGGGAAGAGTAAGCATGTTCATATCTACTATGGAACAATATTTCTTTTTTTTTTTATACTTTTAAATCATTTCCTGGATAAGAAATAATTCCTTAGCTCTGTTATTATTTGCATAAATAATCTATTTTAAGAAATGGTGTTAATCTATTATACTCCCTTTGATTTACAGCTAGTCCTAATTCAATGTCCCTATTTTCTGTCCTTTAAATTGGTCTATATACATTGTAGATTGCTCTTACACCTTGCACACTCTTATTTTTTCATGCTTGATGACTAAAATCTTGGCTGCCTATAACAATTTAAAAAACAAAATCAGTCCTCATTAATGGACCTTAGGCTCCTAGACTCATATTTTACGTCCAGAAGGGACCATCTTGATTAGATAGTCTGATCTCATACTCATTGATGGCCACAGAATCTCCCCCACCTACTCCTGTAATCAACTCATAACCTCTGGCTAAGGTACTGAAATCCTCAACTCTTCATTTAAAGAAATCTCCACTTACTTTAATTCAACCAACAAGTGACCTTTGCCCCATGCTGCAGTGGAAGGCAAACCCCCCCACAAAAGACAACACACAGACCCCCCCCCCCCACACCAAGCCTCAAGGTCTCTGCCTTTCTGACCAGGGGGAAATTATTTTCCCAATACCAAATATAGTGATCAGTTAGGACTATGCACATGTAGGCAAGATCCCGGTGAAAGGATTCTCCGTGTAACTCAAATCCTTTTCTTTCTAATGTATCATCTCTGGCTACTAGGGATATTTGCCAAATAACATTCACAGCCAGGCTATACACTACTTTAGGCAATTTCATATCATCCCTTCCACCTCCATAAAATTATCAAGTTCAGTCTTAGAACAAGTTAAGTGTTTTGCCCCCACTACTCTCCTTGCATATCTGATTCAAAACTTCAAAACTCCTTTAATGGTAGACATCTTTGTCTAACTGACACAAGGATAAATGGCTATAAAAATTTCATACCAAAAGATGTTGACTATCATTACACAGAAGTGAAGTCTAACGCATGAGAACAGTCCTTTGTCATTGAATTATTCCTAGTGTCCAAACATCTCAAAGCCCATCCTATAGCACCATTGCCTGATCCATCTATAGATCATCATGATCTTGTTTCATTTACATTCTCCTGCTCTAGGGATAGGCAGAATCCCATTGAAGATCACCTGAGCCTCCATTTTGTTAAGCATTTTCCACATCCCAGTCAGAAGCTAGCAGTATTATTTCTTCCCACATGAAAGTGGACATCTACGCTGCAAAAAATGAGGAGTACAGGATCTTTCAAAATGGGAAATTTGTCAAAAATGCCCCATCTAAACTGCCTTTTTTTTTTCAAAAAGCCCCATTTTTTAAAAAAGCGGCAGCCGCCATGATGCAAATGAAACGTGGGATATTTAAATCCCGGCTTCATTTGCACTTTTGATGCGTCTAATTTACACCCCACTGTCGAAAGAGGGGTGCAGTTTAGACATAGCCTTAGAGTCCCACGAGGCACCGGGGAGGAATAATTTAGAATGGCCCTGGTGAGGGGCTATTTTGAAACAGCAGCGGTGGAGCATCTACACACACCTTATTTCGAAATAGCTATTTTGGAATAGGTGTTATTCCTTGTAAAATGAGTTTTACAGATTTCAGTATAAACCGTCCGTTATTTCAAATTTCAAAATAACAGAATGGTTGTGTAGATGCTCACTTTATTTCAAAATAATGCTTGTTATCTCGAAATAGCAGTGCAGTGTAGACCCACCCTCAGTGAACTTGTTCCTCAGCACTATTTCTCCTTCACTAGCCATCCTTTTCCTCTTCCTTGTTCTCAGTCACATGCTTCCATGAGCTAATTTCCTCATCCAGCAATCTACCTTCACAGTTCTCTGGTCCAGCATACATCTTGAGGTTTCCTTTCAGTCCTTCCTTTCATCATTCATTCAAATTCCCTTGGAAGCTTAACTATTGTATCTGGCTGCATCTCCAACCCTCAGAGCTTCTCTTCCATCAGATGTATTAGGTGGCACTTCATGCAAAGTACATTTAAAGGGTCCACTCTAGATGATATATACCTTGTAGCCTCCACATCCAGTCTCCATTGTCTCTTTGATTCATCATGTCAACATCAGTGATACCTTTGCAGCTTTCATAGCCTTTCCTCTTAAGCTCTCGTCAAGAATGGAAAAAAAACCCCAAAACCTAAACACCACACTAACAGGGCAGGACTCACCATCACAATGGGTACGTCTACACTAGCTCGTTAGTTTGAGCTAGGTAGAGTAATGAGGGCAACGGGAGTTGCAAATGAAGCCTGGGATTTAAATATCCCGGGCTTCATTTGCATGTTCCCGGGCGCCGCCATTTTTAAATCCCCCTTAGTCCGAACTCCGTGCCTGCGGCTACACGCGGCACGGACTAGGTAGTTCGAATTAAAGATCCTAATTCGAACTACCTAGTCCGTGCCGCGTGTAGCCGCAGGCACGGAGTTCAGACTAAGGGGGATTTAAAAATGGCGGCGCCCGGGAACATTCAAATGAAGCCCGGGATATCTAAATCCCAGGCTTCATTTGCCACTCCGGTTGCCCTCATTACTCTACCTAGCTCGAACTAACGAGCTAGTGTAGACGTTCCCTATGGGAATTAGCTCTTTAGTGCTGGAGTGCCCCTTTCTGGCCAGTGTCTCACCTTCTGTTACCTGTTGATGTCTCCACTACTTTGTGTTAGGACCCACATCCTTCCTAGACTGTGGTATTTTGCCCTGTGGGCACTGCCCTGCCACAGTGCCCCCACACTCTGGGGTCCTCCCCCTCTGGGATCCCATAGCCCCCTAAGCCCACCTTGCCTCAGTGACACACTGCCAGTCTCCACCTAGCTCTATCTCAGGGGCAAACTGCAGTCTGAAATGGCCACTCATCATTGGCAACAGGGTATGGACCTGCTGCCTGTGCCTACCCTGGCTGCCTTGCTGCAGCCCTAGTACCCTGAGGCCTTGCTTCAGGCCCTGAAGTCTGAAAGCTTTCCTGGAAAGAGCTTCCCCATCCCTGCCTACTTTTCCCCCATACCTGCTTTTCCTGACAGCTAGGTCCATCCTACTCCACAGCTAGAGCAAGAGTGAGTCTATCTCCTCTCCAGGAGCCTTTATTTATACTGCCTTCAGCTGGGTCCTAGTTAGCTAACACCTGCCACAGCTGCTGGCTCCACAGCTCTACCACTTCGGCCCTCTCCTGGGCTGGGTTTTAACCTTGTAAAAGGCCAGTGCAGAGCAGAAGCCCTGTTACACACACATATACCTTCCCTCAGCTTACAAACTTTCACTGAATCTCCTGTTTTCAGCTCTGTTTGCTGACTTCAGTGCTGCTAGTTCACAGTCTTTATTGACCTGCTGATTAGGTAAGCCCTCCTGCCTACTCAAGGTTCAGTTGTAACCAAAGGCTCTGCTTCTTTTACATGACATTGTCCCCTACTAGAAGTTATAAACTGGAACTATTTTTTTCTTCTATATTTAATCTACACATTGGCATTTAAACTCTTACTTATGGTCATGATCCTGCAAACCTTCTATATGCAGTCTTCACATTAAAGTCTGTGGAAACTCAGTTTGGGTTCAGATACTTTATAAAATATAGGTTGTACTATCTTTCACCCTTTCTCTTCAAGGGTAGATTTAGCTTGGTAAGGACTTCAGAATGCACCCCATGTTAATATATTAGGAACATATTTTAACTACAATGGGACTATAGTCTCTGATTCATTGGAAAACATAAGCATATATGTAAATTTATGTACTGAATCTTGCATAAAATATATCACTGGATCAGAACATAATGTCCTATGCTAAAATATTGTTTTTTTGGCCCAGATCCTACAGAAATGTATGCATATGCTTAACTTCTAATCACATAAGTAGTCCCATTAAGTTCATTGGGACTACTCACAGGATCCAAGTAAAGCATATGCATGAGTCTTTCTAGAATCAGGATCTTAGCTTCCACATATATCTAATAGATGGGAATTGCTTCTGAATCTGAGAAGAATATGTGTATCTAACCATGAGGCTGTCTAAACTCACTGATTAATTCAAAACAGTTCTGTTTTAATCAACATTGAAATCCTGATGTGAAATGTTATATGTATGGGAATTATAATTTGATAAATGGTCACATTTAGGTTCCATATTGAGTCCAGATGGCCACAGATTCTTTAATATATGTATCAATTTGGCATTTGCACATTTGTGTATAGCAGTCCCCTCATTTCTGCTTAATAATGGATTGAATCAAAAAATTACAAGATGTTCTCCAGCATGTTAGCTTCTGTTAAGGGGACAGATAGTAGGATCTTTCTACATGGGGTCTTTTGTGCTCTCAGCAGGCTTGCCTTCCAAGACATTATATATTCATTTTTGAGACAGTGTAATTGACTATATATCATATATAAGAAAACAGCTGGATGAAGAGCCTCTTCAGTTATAGACGGAGAGGACTGACCTGATATGACTTTAATAGGGATATATTGTTATATCCCAAATATCCTCTCAATTTTATTTTAATTCAGACCCAGTCCTGTAAATGTTTGGAAAAAATTATAGCTTTGCTATAATATTATATATCAAACTGCATGTGCTCCTGCACAACAGATGCAATTTTCAATCTGTATTTAAGTACTCAAGATCATTCATATTTTGTGTGAGGGAACAGAATCCCAGGCCCTTGTTCCATCATCATGTCTTCTTGCATCTGTTCCCACCAGCCCAAAGAATGTGCTTTTCCTTACTGCTGGAAAATAGGAGAATAATTAAATGGATTCCCACTAAATAATTTAATTCACTGAGATAAAAGCTTGTTCTTAGGTCAAGAGGTCCAGTGAGATATCCATTTGAGCTTTACTTTGCTAATGGAAGATATAGCATGTTCCCTAGGAATGGACTTGCTGATAGCCATAATGTAGGAAATTCTAAATGGCTTCCTTTGTGTGTATATGCATGTTAATACTATGATAAATAGGAGCACTAGAGCTGTTGAGTGTTTACTGTAATGTAAAATACTCTCAGGTTATGTCTACACTACAAAGATAAATCAGAAAAAGAAACACAATTTGTGGCATGGTATCTTTTTCCAATTTACTTCCGAAAGAGACTTTTCTGAAATTTGTCCTGTCTACACAGAGGCCAAATTTCAGAAAAAACCCTCTTTCGGAAAATCCCTTCCTCCTCGTAAAATAAGGTTTACAGGATGCCAAAAAACGCATCCTCCTTTCCGACATTTTTTTTTTTTTTGAAAAGCGGACACATTCCTTGGATGCTTTTCTGGTATCCCGGAAAAGCTCTGCAGTCTAGACATAGCCTCAGATTCATTCTGACTTTGCAGTTTCCACAGGTAACATTTCCTACATTTTCTATCTAGCTAGAGGTCTGTCCATCTTGGTGGACAATGACCTGGTTTCAGTTGTAATACCTTTTGTCATCTCCTTGCTGGACTACAACAATGAGATACATATGTGCATGAAGCTGTCAGTTCTTAGGAAACTCCATCTGGTACAGAACACTGCATTGTCTTTTCAGTATACTGCAAGCACATAAATCTGTCCTCAACTCACTATTCCATATTGACTCAAGTTCATGGTGTCAATCGTTATCCTCAAGGTATTGAATTATCTTGGCTTAAGATATCTGAAATTTCAGATGACTCTTTAAAAGGAGATAAGGGTTTGGCACATCACACAAAAAGAAAGTTCACTCATATCACCATGTGCCATAACATAAAACAGTAGCTGTTATTAATTCATAAACCCTCTGTTGACCCTTTTCTCTAACCATTCTTTCTCACTTGTAAAGTATGTCCTTGCAGTTTCTGATAAAAAAGATACTTCCACAGCCAGTCCATCCTTTGGCCTGTTAAATCGGCTCTGCTGGAAGCATCACTGAGAAAATACTGTTTACTAAAGAAACAATTTTTTTCTTCAGTGAATAGAGGGACTAGCAATAATGGGGCAGTATCTTTTAAAATCTAACTTTATTCGGCAGTTTTTGAAGAGAAATAAAGCTGTTAGCAAGTCTGTCTGCAGACATAACTGGCAAGTAATGTTAGGTGAATGCTTGCTGCATTAAAGAAAGTGTCAGAATTCCCACTGGGTTCCATGGAGCCAGCATTTCTCCCCTTGACAGTGTCTATGTCAGTCCAGCTCTGCCCATCACCTCACATTTCAATACAAGTATAAACAGCATTGAGATCTGTGGATGGAATGCATATTTAAATTGGGAAGAAAATTAATATTTTGACAAAGGGTCTGGTATCTTTCGGTAAGTAACTGAGGAGTCTAATTGTATTAAGAGTGAGTTATAAAAGTCCTTGGACTGCATTTGTAAAAACTAAGAAAAATAATTCACTCGGCAGGCTAGGAACTGTCTCTTTAGCCTGGAAGATAAGCACTTGAATGGAAGTAAATTAGTACCCCTCAAAGACCTTGCTTCCCACAAGGGAAGACATCTTGAGTGTGGAAGGATGCAAATGATTACAGACACTTTAAAGGCGCTTTGAGGGCAAACCTGATGTAGCAGAGGAGTTTGCAGTCAGGTTCCGGGACAGAATCTGAGTCAGGTTTCATGGTCGAAGTGAGGTGGCAAATTCCAAATTGAGTCAAGACCAAAGCCAAAAGTTCAGGGGCAGGAATAGTCATGACAACTATAGAACTGCTGTGATGTGGACACTTCCTGGAATACCCCTCTGTACAGAAAGGGAAGCTATTTAGGAGCCAGGGGAGGAGGTAAAGAAAAAGGAAAGAGCACTACTTGGGACAACACACATGGAAACCCTGAGTAAGGAAATTGTTTCCTGTTGTTTGTTCCTATGGTGTTCAGGGAAATAAAAATTTGTGTCCATTGTTTTTTCAGTAAAACAGGTTCACAACAACAAAATGCATGAGTTATTTAATCAATTCCTGCTCCTTACTGGGAAAAAAAAAAGGACATGGGCCTGAATGTTTACTAACAGCTCAGGCCAGAGGGCAGGAAGAGACCAGGAAGTCCGAAAAAGATGAATTGTTGTCAGTCTCTGGCAAAAGGGAGCCAGCTGTTTGGTTTCTATTACCAGAGAACATTATCCCAATCACATGGAAACTGGGGACATAAACTATAAGGTTCTGAGCCCATACTAACACAACCATCTTTGTAGTTTACACTCATAGCTTCCACATGTGAGAGTTACAGCATAGCAGCACTTTGGTACACACTGCTGTTCACATTTGCTTGGTCTGAACTGCAGGGCAGCATAGCTATGCCCTGACATCCAATATGCATTCCTTTCTTAATATTCCAACTGCGATGGGAAATATCCGAGCATTGTCATTTCGTATTTTGCTTGACATAATTGTCTCTCAGCTTCACAAGGAGAATTTTTCCTGACATGACACTGACACAGAATGAAGGCTTTTGGGACAAGAGAGGAGAAATGAGGGGGAGGATTCAGTGAACAGAACCTTTGACAAGGTGCAGTGCTAATTACCAGACCAGGGGTCCTGCTGTTCCCATATATTGTGAAATTCTGTACAAAAGGGGAGAAAAAAAGTTTCAACAAGATAATTTGCTAACTTAGTGGAATGATATGCTTACTGGTCCATGCTCAGAGGCTTCATTAGATGTCTTCTGAAACCATCCTCCACATTCAACAGCCTCTCTTTTATGTCAATTCTCCTGGCAACAGGGGGGAGAAAGGTCACATCCTGCAGAGAACAGCACAGAGGAGGGAATCCCCATATTATTTACAGCAAAAAGTGTTTAAGCTGCATGAAAGTGGAACACTGCTATGCACAGAAATAGCTAGCTGCCATAATGGCTATCTGGGTACTGGTAGTTGGGGGAAGTTTAAATAGTCTTGATGCCCTACAATCACAGAAACACAAAGTTGGCCCGCACCCATACTTGTACATTTATCCCTGAGCTGCATCAACAAATTTTCATCCGCTGACTTGAGGGACTCTGCATCTGCCAGTCTCAGCTTCTCTCTCAGACATTCTGGTGGTGGGGTGCCATACCAGTAACTAAATAACCAGACAGATCGTTCTGATTACCATTTTGCCCTTTCATTCCAGTTCAGTTTCACCAATACTCTCATTAACACTTAGAGCAAAATATTTGTGGTTTGATGCCATTTGAAAGGTGGGTTTACCAGCTCTCAGACAGTATATAAGGTTGGTTATATTTCTAGTAATCCTTGAGATGGCAGCCACAGAAATAAGCTGAAATAAATGAACAGAAAGGGGAAGGGGAAAATCTCAATAATGTGGTTTTAAAGTCTGATATCTTATAAAGCCCAGGACTATTTATCATAAGGAAGATGAGATTCCCTGCTCCCCAGGGTGGACCTTAGCATTAAAGTCAACAGTTTCAAACTTGGGTATCTATAGTTACACACCCAGTCCACATTTTGGTAGAAGAGGTGCTGAGGGAACTAAGGCACTCAGCATCTCTGGCAATCAAATCATTTTTATTTAGGTGCTTAACTACAGGCTTCCAAGCTTGGGATGCAGGCTTTAGTTTCTGCTGTACCTGTTGTGTAACAAGATGTAATGGTTACTAGTCCCTCAGACTAAGGAAAAGGTTATTAGAAGACATACACTAGATAGGCCAGGATGCTTTTGGCACCTCAGCAGTCCATTTCAGAAAGCACGGAAAACAAATAGCAAATTGATCCTGGGTCTTTTTTGCATACGTGGTTGACAGAAAACTGATGAAGAAGCAGACTGCTTTACTATTCAGCTAACAAATTAACTTTATACACCGAGAGAAAGTTAGTCTCTTTTTTACAGTATCTGAAAAGTTTGTGTTGTTTTGCACATCTCTGGTGTCATGCCACCTCAATGTTATCAAATAACAATATCAAGATAGATGAACAAGTGTACACTGGATACTCCAGTTGCAACTGAGTAGAGGGAACAAGAGAAATTATTTATCTGCCATTTCACATTTTGCTGCAGCTACATTATCTGCTTCAAGGCAAGCAACAAAGTCTGAAACATTACAGAAGAATGGCTGCTTTACCATCAATCACTGTGACATCTGAGATAACTGGAGGAAGTGCAAGAAATCACTGGCCTTTAATCATTCCCTAGTAGACAATAAAGGTTTTAATAAGTCCACTCATTAAAGCTTTCAGGCTGCTTACAATATTGAACTCTAAAATAAAATAAAATAAAATAAAATAAACCACTAGTTTTAACCCATCAACAGCCAGGAAATTCAGATAACATGTTTTTCACTTATCCATTACTGCAAGCTATTGTGCCTAATAATTCCAGGATTATTGTAATTGGAAAGGCACAATTCTGACAGTGTTTTTTTATAATTAATGTAGAGAATTGTAATTACAAGCTTCTGATATTAAACTTTTACCAAGACATGGAGTATAAATGAGTCGATGTAGAATGCCTAAGTTCTAATTAGAACTGACTGTGAAATTACTTCATTTAAAAAAACCTATTGCATTAAAATCCAGATTTTATGTAAACAAAATCAGATTAAGCAATTATCTGCCCATGAACCCTTTGGAAATTCCAGTCTTAGCTGATTAAATTTAGGAGCCCCCTTTTGAAAAAGTGGTCCAGAGGCCTTAATCCATATTCAGTGGAGTACTGCAACAAGGAGTACAAAAGAGTATATGGTAACATGGGATTCCTTAATATAGGTATCATTGACATCATAGATCACATCTTGGGCCCTCTTTTTAAGTATCCAAAATCACAAGTTTATAATATAGATTGAAAGTCAGAAAGTTTTATGGGCAGAATAACTTTTCGAATGGCTGTTCAACAAAACAGCGCTTATTTCACTAACAAATGCCACCTGTCAACAAGGAGGATCAAACTTGACCTCTTTGAAGCTAAATGTGTGAACCTTTATCACATGACCCTAACCCAAGACTATAGCAGCCTCATCAAAATTTAGTTGGCTTAGGCTACTAGGGGCAGATAGAATGCCACACAAAGCGGGTATGAGTTACATATCTTCAAAACTTTGCTCCATATCCTGCAAAAATGCCCAAATGCACAATGTAAATAATATAACTCACTTTTCTAGGCAAAGATATTTTATGTAAAAAAACCCAGCTATATTAACTTGCTAAAACTGGGATTTGTAATAGAAACACAGTCAGAGACTTAACTAAAGAAGTTATAGTAAAAAACTCAGTAAATAATAACATAATTTATTCTCTCAATTCTTCTTTATTGATTTTTCAAATTTCAAGCTTCCTGCGGGGAGAGGAGGTGGGAAGAAGAAGGAGAAAAGCTTTAAATTCAGAGTTTAGTGACAAATAATAGATAATAATATAATCTATTGCAAGTGCTGCTTCTATCTGCATTTTTGACCTTTGGGCTTTACTATATAGAGCACATTCTTCAAAATACAATGGAGAACAACAGATTTTCATTAGAAAGAAGAACGACTGAGTGAGCTTTCTCAAGGCATTCTTTATTAGGCAAAACAAGTGGAATGAGCAAGTATGTTTCCTGCAGTCTCTCTGCCGTGGGTTGTAATTTCATCACATTTTTCAAGCCTGGTAGAGTCAAGCTTTGTCAGTACTCAGACGGGAGACCTCCAAGGAAAGCCCATTGTGCTACAGGAACTAGCATTGATGTTTCAGCAGGTGGCTCTTTTCTTTCTTAGTAATGATTTAGTGGCTTAGATGTATGTGACATCTTTAGGATAAAGTGGAAGGCGAGACAGTGAGCTGTGATTATTGATCATTTATACTTTGCCATGAACATAAGTGAAATTTTACTACAGAAAAAGCAAGCTATACGAAGAACAAAATCCCTGAAAGGAAAACGTGGTTTTTTTTTTTTTAATTGGGCTCTGCTGAAAGGTGAATTTCTTTATAGTACTATATTTTAGTCACTCTTTACATTCAGAAACAGCTGAACTATATTTCCTCAAATTATGGAAACAATAACAATTTTAGACAGAGATTGCCTCATAGGTAAGTCATTCAGAAAGTTATGAGAAACTGGGGAAAAAGTTTAGAAAAAGAAACTGTTATGCAATTATAACTCTTGTGGTCACTGCCATTCTTGCTGCAATGCAGAACTTTATTGAACCTGGGGAGTAACTGAAGTAGGTGGAATATAATTTAATCATTTAAAAAAATCACACGCTAAATATCTCTCAAACCAATATTTTTACCAAACTGACATAGAGCCAGTTATTACAAAAAAGATCAAAGTATCTTTGTCTCATAGGGCTATCCATGAAGAATCTAGTATTTTAATCTCACTCTTGTTATCTAGAATCTTGTTATCTTCTAGATAACAAGAGTGAGATTAAAAAAGCAAACAAACAAACAAAGTTTGTGACAGCTTAAATCTGCCCCCACTGAAATACACTGGAATTTTACCATTGAGGCCTATTGGTGTGGAATTCAGTTATCAAAATGAGATTTTCCAAAGCTCTCATTAACATTCTCAATTAAAAACAATCAGCCTTGAAAACTAAACAAGATAATTATATGAACAAAATGCCTTTGCTTTTGCACTAGATTTCTCTGCAGCTGAAATTTGAGGGGAAAATTTTTCCAACTCCACTTTAATTAATAGTTAGAGAATGGAGAACCCAGAAGCTTCGAGCTGTGCCAGTACTAATCCTGTAGCACTGTCAAACCAGGTCTCAGTGGTGTGGATGAGTTTTGTAGTATATACACACACTGGATGGATAAAAACCAAACAACCTTCCCATCATAAAATATATGCTTGCTGGAAGGATGCACCTTAACTCTACTATTTCTTATCATTCATAACACTAACATGCCAGAACCCAAACAGAGAGAGTGACAAATCAGGCTCCTCCCCAAACTATAAAACACAACTCATCCCGCCTTACTAGTCTGTCTTCAGACTGACTAAACAGGATCCAGATTGTGTGTTTCCTTATAGAGCCCCCTTTCTTGCAAGTAGGTCCAAGAAACACTTTACGTTTAATGTATAACCAGACTGTAAGGCAGGTGATTCCCACTTTGCATAGACATACTCACATAGCTTTCATAACTAATGCTCTAAAAACAGCAATGCAGTCACAGTAGCACAGGCAGCAGCAAATGGCAGCACAGGCTAGCTGACCTGAGTACAAACCCACCTGCATCCCATGGATATGCACTTGAGGATAGTAGCCTGTATGCCTGTTCACCATTGCCCATGTAACACTCTTTTTAGCATACTAGCTCAATGAAGGCTAGCACAGCAAGTATGTCCATGTGAGCTGGGAATCATCTGTATAGCACCAAGGGACAATGCAACCTCAGAGCAACAGACTGCAATTTTAACAGTTTTCAAAGCACCACAAATAGCACCTACTATTTTACTACTCCGTTGTTCTGTAAAGATCTTCTGTCTGTATGATGCCTCATTCACCTTTTAAAACTATAGTATTTATAGTTTTTATAGAACAAAGGATAAAGAACATGAGGGCTGTGTCTATACTGGCGCGATCTTGCGCCAGAGCTATGCAAATGAGGCTCAGCGTGGAATATCGCCGAGCCTCATTTGCATAACTAATGAGCTGCCATTTTTGCGGAAGAGGCTCTTGCGGAAGACGGAGCTGTCTACACTGCCCCTTCTTGCGCAACAAAAACCCTCTTGCGCAAAGCCGTTATGCCTGAAAATAATCAGCATAACGGCTTTGTGCAAGAGGGTTTTTCTTGTGCAAGAAGGGGCAGTGTAGACAGCTCCGTCTTGCGCAAGAGCCTCTTCCGCAAAAATAGTGGCTCATTAGTTATGCAAATGAGGCTCGGCGATATTCCACGCTGAGCCTCATTTGCATAGCTCTGGCGCAAGATCGCGCCAGTATAGACACAGCCTTAGGGTGCAGCTAGACAACGTGGCTATTTTGGGATACAGGAGGTATCCTGAAATAGCTACCCCGCATCTTTTAAACACACCCGTTATTTCAAAATATTTTTCAAATAACGGGCACGCTATTTCACCATCCCGGCAACCCTTGTTCCACAAGGGTTAAGGGATGTGTTGAAATAGCATGTTATATCAAAATTTGGTGCTGTATAGATGTGACAAATTTTGAAATAAGCTATTTCAAAAAGCAATCAAAATAAGATATGCAATTTGGAGAGCACAAATTACGTATCTTATTTCGAGTTTAGGGTGCTGTGTAAACACACCCTTGTTGGCATAGTAAGATGACTGTGAAATACTATCTTCCACTTTTGCAGTGGAAACCTACCTCCCTTCCAAAAAAGTCCACAATATAAATTTGACATTAGTTAATTTTGAGAAGTGTACTTTTTAATCATCCTGTTATAATGAGTTATAACTGTGATAATCATGTAGCATAGAATGTGATGTAAGCTATATAAGGGTGTGTCTACACTGTACCATAGCTCAAAATAAGATATGTGATGTGAGCTATGCAAATTGCCTGCATTATTTCGATCTTATTTTGAAATAACTTATTTTATAATATGGTACAGTCTAGACAGTGCCAAATTTTGAAATGCCTACTATTCTGAAACGTCCCTTACTCCTTGTGGAATGAGGTTTACAGGGACGTTGGATTAGCGAACCCGAAATAATGGGATTGCTGTTAAGACATGGGATAGTTATTTCAGGATACTTCAGTGTCCCAAAATAGTGTTGCAATGTACACATAGCCTAAGAATCAAGCTATAAATAGCTAATATCTCATGTATGGAGGAGAAAGAAAAAAAAGAACGATTATTCTCATTTTCAAAAGATAACCACTCAGGCTTTGTGCATGCACATAATACTACAGATGAAGATTTAATAGATATCTTCTATTCCATTCATGAAATAGTAGAAGAGTACAGACATGATGATAGCAAAGAGAAGTAGTTGAAATTTTCTGGTTTAAACTTGTTTTTCTGGCCTATATTTACTCTCCAAAACCAGCATTTCTATGGAAAACTTTAGCATAATTTAATAAAAAAGTAAAAACTTGAAACCTGGGAAAAAGTTGAAAATCAAATTATTTTTATATTCATTTATGTTTACAAATTCCCTTGAAATTCTAGAAAAAAAGAATTTAACACATTTTTGGTTATTGTGCATCTTTCAAGATTTATCAGGAAAAATCCTTACCATTTTCTGAGCATCTGTAACTTGAGAAAGCAGTCTGAGTGTCACTACATAGGACAGTGAACCACACTAGGACTATGTCTACACTGGCGGGTTGTTGCACCAGAAATATGCAAATGAGGCTAAGTGTGGAATATCTCCGAGCCTCATTTGCATACCTAATGAGCTGCCATTTTTGCAGAAGAGGCTCTTGCGCCAGAAGGAGCGTCTACATTGCCCCTTCTTGAGCAAGAAAAACCCTCTTGCGCAATGCCTTTACGCTGATTATTTTCAGGAATAACGGCATTGCTCAAGAGGGTTTTTCTTGCCCAAGAAGGGGCAGTGTAGATGCTCCTTCCGGCGCAAGAGCCTCTTCTGCAAAAATGGCGGCTCATTAGGTATGCAAATGAGGCTCAGCGATATTCCACGCTTAGCCTCATTTGCATATTTCTGGTGCAACAACCTGCCAGTGTAGACATAGCCTAGGTGTATGGGTTACACCTGCACAAAACACTGACCTATGAAGAAGAGGCTTTTTAGTAGCCAATTAGGGTGTGTCTGGCTAAGGCATCTCTGCATATAAGGACCTGCCCAGCAGAGAGAGACAGTTAGGCCCTGACTAGGGAAGGTGCATGACCTAGTTCCTGAAGAAGCACCTTTGAGAAAGCAGCATAGGGCAGACTTTGAGGGGCGGGGGGTAGAAGAGGAAGGCTCCTGCCTGATACCTGCTAGGCTGCTGGCCTTGCCACTAGGGCCAGGAGGGTGCAAAGAGTCACAGGGGAAGGGAACAGAAAGCCCAGAGAACAGAAGGCAATGAAGAGGAGTAGAGGCAGGTAGAAAAGGATGCTGCCAGAGGGTCCCTGAGTTGGGACCCAAAGGAGTGTGTGGTCCTGGGTCTCCCTCCTTCCCCTTGCCACCAAAGCATGGCCCATACAGATTGTGGCTTGCTCCTGTGACAGAGGGGCTGAGCTTGGAGGCCACAGTGGCAGTACAGACTAAGGAATACCGATATACCCTCACCCCAGAAGGGGGATGGGAGATCATTGGGGTAGGCACTGCTGGAGGGCAGTGTTCTGAAGAAGACACTGTGGTCAGGGAGCGATGTGATTCCAGACTAGGTGTGTGGAGCACTAATGGGGGATGCATTTCATTCTGGCAGTGTCCTGCTGAGAAAGGACTAATTTCCCAGAGCTCCCAGCAGGAGATGCCACAGCAGTGAGTCCCACCCCCTAACACCGAGAAAGGACCAAAGTCTAAATTACTGGGAGCAAATTCCCTTGTTTCGGGACAATGTACTTATTTAAGGAGAAAGTTTTGCAGTCATAATAAACTCACTTTTTGTGCAAAGCTAGTGTGGCTTCCCAAGTTGCAGAAGGTTCTTGACTTGACCTCATACTTCACAACAAACCTTTGTTATGGTGTTATCAGCCTACAACATGCTTTGTAACATTTCCTAGGTTAAGAAATTAGATTTATAAAAACATATGCAACATTTTCAAAAATCAATTATACAGCAAATACTGTTTTTGCAATATTAATAAAGCCCTAAGAGACAGCTCTGTTAAATTTACTCCAAATATAGTAAATTTATCCTCATGTATTATACATTGTTTAAATTTGTGTAACATAAATAATACATTGCAGCTAGTAATTTATTCATGAGAAATAAACATAATTTCTTTGCCTTTTGTAGTTCTAAGCCACATTGTTATTCATGTATTTCAGGTATACCAATTAGCTATGCATGCTAAGAGTATGAAGCAATGTGTGCAAATTATAAAATGATTTAAGGTAACAAATCTTAACTTTTGACATCTATCAAGAAGTATTATGAACCACAGCAATGTTTTATTTAATAGAAGAGAAAAGGTTTTTTATGCTATTGCTTATTCATATCCAGGACTTTTGCCCTGTTTATCTAGAAAAGAAAAGAAAAGAAAAGAAAAGAAAAGATGAATGGTAGCAAGGAAGCAAAAGTAATTAAAATACTGTTAAAATATTAATTAATAGTAATTAAAATGTGTTAAAATATTTTGCAGCAGGATGTTGATGGGGCAACAGGTGGAGATTTTAAGTTACGGATTAATTTCACAAAGTTCCAGGTCTGATTTGGATAAGTAAATGAAAGAACACCAGTTTATCCAAAGCTTATTCAAACTTATATATACCTCTTTGGTTTGTAATTGGGGCTGTAAATCTTACAAAGACAGGATTTCTCATGAGATTTCAGTGTGTCTTTGTTTCATCTGAAACTTTTTTCATGGTATTTCACTATTACTGCTCCTAATCCTTGACAATCAGGAAGTTGAGAAGGATGCAGAATAAATGCTCAGATGCCCAACATTTATCCTCAAAAGAAGCTCTGACCATATTTTATTTGAACCAGCTTGTACATTCCTGCTAAAGTCATTTAGACACCATAAGGATAGAGGTGAAATATCCAAACCCTATATAGATTAGAATCTGATCTAATCTATCAATCTGATTGATAGAGTAGACAGACTGAATTATAGTTATTTTTTGCTAGTACTCCACATGAAGTAAAGAAGATGATGCTATCTTCTCACCATGTCGTATGCACAGAGGTTCAAATCTACACAGATGAGTAGCAGCATGAAGCACTCAGATAATGTGTATTATTATCACTTAAAATTAGAACTGGTCAGAAAATGAAAATCTCCTTCTGAAAAAAAAAATTATCCCAAACTAGGACAAAAATTCCTTAGGAACAGATTTCAAATAGAAAAAGTCCATTCAGGAAACCTGGAAAGTTACTTTTCAGCTGTTTGTAAACTATTATCAATTTCAAGCCCAACAGAAGGAAAAGATCAACCTCCTGGTGCTCAGGCTCCCCACTACTCCTTCAGATCTGGGACTAGAAAGACAGAGAGCTTCTTTGGACCTAGAACTGGGAGTATGAGGCAGAGAAAACAAGGAGACTGAGAGCCAACAAGGCAGAAGCAGTGAGCTCAGTTTCTGCAATCCTCTTGTGTAGTTTTGGTGAATTTCACTTTCTGCCAGCACAGGAAGATACTGACAAGAGACTTCAAGTCAAACAGTCAGGTATCCATCATTTCAATTTGCCTGGCAGAGAGGGTGTGAGGGAGAAGAGACAGGTTCTTTTTTTTCCAAAATGCTGATTTTGGGAAAAGGGGATTCTTAGACAGAAAGTCATTCCAGTGGAAAATTCCCAACTCTACTTAAGACTCCACTCTAGCAGTTTGATGCTCACACAATATAGTCTTTTGTAGATTTGGTACCTTGAAGCAAACACTGTATCTTTTTGATTCTACAGTGACAATTGCACTAGATCTGTAACGTCACCTCTCCCTGAACAGTGCCTCAATATTGGAACTGACTAGGTAGACAGATAAATATTCTCCAGGGAAACCGTTTACTTTAGGGGAATCAGATATAGTATTTGGGAAAGTAAATATAAGTACTCCTATGATAATTCTTAGTATGACCATAAACAGGGTCTGACTAGCCATGGAATAGGAAAAGCACTTATCCTCTATGGATAAAAGTAATGAAGTAACTGTGTGCTTCTGTGGTCCACCTACCCATAAGGTCACATAATACTTAAAGACTGACGGTATAATATGAAGCTTAAAAAAGCTTTTAAAAAAGCTTTTAGAAAGCTATATACCAAATAGTTCGGTGCTAACTCACCAGCACCAAATTGTTTGGTCAGAGGTAACACTGTTAAAGATAAAATCATTTTAGACCACCAGTTTAACAAATAAAAGGTTAAAATAACCCCCCACAGTTGCCTACTGCTTCATTTTACATTAGTCTTTGCAAAATGTGACAGCAACAATCTTCATCATCATCAAATGTTTCTCACATCAGTTACAGTAGATGCTGCATTCTTAATTCTCTGCTTTGTAATGCAACAGCAGGAGATGCATTAGTCCCCATGTTTGCTGCTACATATCTCACATTTTAACAAGGTCTTTTAGTCTTTTTATAGCAGCAGGGCTACAAGGACTCACACTCACTTTTCAATCAAACACACTAAAGCTATGTGCTCTTGTGCCTTCTATGAAAGCAAAATAAATTGCTATTGTCTTGGGATCTTGTGGCAAAACATATTTTGTAAATTGGCAAGACGAAGATGGTTGTGGGGTATTAGAAGTGTGGAATTTCGTTTACATTTTTGTGGTTTGTTTAAAAACCTACAAATAAAATTCAAGTTTTAAAAATTAAAACTGAAGAGTTTTCAGAAGGAAAAAAACCATACTTGTCAGTTGCCAAAACCAACAAAAAATAAAAATCTTGTCTTTCAATGAAAACCCATATTTTGAAGAAAAATTAAATGAAAATGAAAAATGTTCCTTTCAGAAGGAGGTTATTGTCCTTTTTTAAAAAAATTGTGGTGGAACTGTGAAATGCTTTGAAGATGAGGATGGAGCTGGGTCTCTGAATACTGTAACAAAAGGAGCAAAGGAAATTAGGAAGGGAAGTGATGTGGTCAGAGAAATGGTCAGGGAAGATAATCCTAGTAGCTGCATTTAGAGTTGTGAAGAACAGGTGAGGTATGTTTTAAAAAAATAACAGAGCAGCGGAAATGATGAAAGTCTGAAGATGAGGTTTAGAGGTGCAAACAGAAAGAAAATTCAGATCTTGGAAACGCAATAAGTATTATGGGTCTATATTTGGATACAGCTTGGACATGCTGGGCAAAAGAAAGGGAGGAGTCCAAGATGACTCCTGAATTATAAACCTGAATGAGAGGAGAATTTTTTGTAAATTGTGGGTGTAGATGATGCCTGGCCTTGCACAAGTGACAAAGAAGGCTAGATTCTGCAAGGGGACATTTTCAGTATGTAATTTCTGTTCAGGGGCCAGGCATCACATCAGCACATGCCTTCATACTCATGTATTTCTTGTGCTCTCTACCACCTCAAAAGGGTAGAACTCAGACCCGGTTTTAGAGGCCTGCAATTATAGGGGCTGATTCCATGGCTGGTCTGGGGCTCAAACACACACTGATAAAAAAATAGGGCATGCTCAGCACTCATGAGCCAACAGTAGATGTCAGGAGCACATACACAGCACCCAGTGAAACCAGAAAGCAGAAAACACTCACCAGCAAGAACAAAAGTCAGCACCTGTGCCTGCAATTCTGGTCTGTACTGCTCAAGGCAGCTCATTTCACTCCTGTAAAACTGAATGGGTCTTCATGTCCTGGGGCTAAAACGCAGAGTTCTGGCTTCTTCCTTCTCAAGCATCTCCTGACAGCTAATTGCTGGTAGCTCAATCCACTTACTTCTGCAGGCTTGGGGTGGCAGGTCTCTGAATCCCCAGGCCCAGCTGATGTGTTTTCCCTTTTTAATGTAGTGCTGAAGCACATATATACAAACCTCAAAACAGGGCGATTGCTGCTTCTTGCCATTAACTTGGCAGTGCCTGCCTCTCTCTTCTGCTCATCACTCTGTCAATATAGTTGACTTGCAAAATCTGTGTCCAGATATGATGTATAAACTATTTACAATCCTAAAATGTTTAGACTTAATTATAATGAAATATATTTTAAAACCAACTATTTGAAAATCAGTTCTGCCAGTGCAGGAAATTGCAAGGAAGGAGTAGAAATCTCAATGGGCAAGTACTCTTGGGTTGAAAGGATCAGAGGGGAGGCAGAAGGAGATAAGCAGCCCTAGAAATTAATGATTTTAAAGATTGAGACTTTCTTTTATTGCAACTCATCTAAAAAAGGAAAGACAGATGTTGTGTGATTCATTTCTGAGGACCTATGGGAAGATTTCATTTATGTTCACTCTAATTTATTTCTGCAAAACAGCCCAAAGTAGAGCACATTTCCCCTTATTTACAGCTTTGATCATAACACTCAACATTAGTATACTTTTTCAGGTCACTGAAGGAAGAAAAATTACAACTGATATGTGACAACATGCAGCCATGTTCAGTCTTCATGTAGGACCCTTGTAATGAGTCAGAAACATTGGGAACTCAGACATTCCGGAACTGCTGAGTTCCAATTATGTCTGTCTAATTGACTTCTTCTGTATCTTTAGCAAGTCACTTAGGCCAATGTTTTGAAACTTGTGTGCCCAAAATTTGGAACCTGAAGCCATCGTTAGAAATCTAAATACATTCAATGAAAAACCTTGCAGAATCCCAGTTCTACAAACAAAATACCATGGGAACAGATGAAGAAAGGGGAAGAAACTGACTGTGGGGTGGGAGGACGATCTCAGAATATTTCAGACCCATACCAGGCACAGACTCAGCAAATCATGGTGTTCAGAGACAAAGTCTTACAGGGACCACTACCCCCAGAAATCCTAGCCCTGATAAATACCATGTAAAATAGTTATCATCTGGCAGATACCAGTCCAGTCTATGATTTTGGTGGAAAAATAATAGCATAAAAATTTGGACTGAAGCTAGTATGTGTTTTATATAAAATACTATTTTAAGTCGCTAGTTAACAGTTCTAACCCTCACCAGCCTGTCAATCTCATAATTCTGCCCCTGCATCTGGTACTCTCTGGATTCCAATAACACATACCAGTACCTCTCTCACCTTGAAGGCTGAGTCAATTTCAGAAAAACAGTACATATAGATACAAAATAAAGGAGCTTGAAAACTCCAAGTTCTTAACTCTGATCTTCTGTGATAATCTAAACAGTATTGCTGAGTAATTGCATGTAAATTAAAATGCAGTCTTTGTCTCTTTTCATCATGCCTCAAAATGAAAAATCCATGGAGGACATAGAAAATGCCAAATTCAAAAAGAGAATGATGCTTTGTGGACAATTCTCTTAAAGCAGAAAAAGAGACTTCCCTTTCTGGTAAAGTTTTTGGTCATCTTTGAGGGTGAACAATGTTAACTGCAGTTTGGAGGAAGGCAGTCAGGTCAGTTATCGATCATTCCTTATAAACTTTTTGTACACTCAAGAGATGTATATTTTTGTACTGCTTCAGATCATACATTATGTCTGCAACTTGTATCTCTATGTAATATTTTTTTTGAAATTATCTGTTCCTTCAAGGTACTTTCTTTTGGGCATCAAACAGCCCCGAAATTCAGCTATTGTTGAGCTCCCCAATTGTTGTGCTATCTTTCTGTGAAAAGGCTGACTTGTGATTAAGGCCCACGTGTGGGGACTCAGTACCAGGCTCTGCCACACCTTTCCTGAATAAACCTTATAATTTAACAGACAACATGGGTTCATCTTTTAATATTCATATTCATATTAATCTTCTAATAGATTAATTTTTGCTGATGAGAGAGACACCTTTTTGAGCTGCACAAAGCACTTCTGTAGGTTTGGGAAGACACAGGTCGGACCTTCCTGGTTCGTACCCCTTGGGACCTAACTGGTCTCACACGAGGGATTTTGCTGGACTAGGGGAAATCATATCTGGACCCCTTGTTACTGCCCCTCCCCAACCTCCTTGCTGCTTCCCCACCCCTGCCCATTGCCAGCCCTGCTGCCCTACCGGTCCCTCCCCTTTTCCCTGCTAAGTCAGGTAGCCCAGCTCCAGCCCAGCTCCCAGTGTGCTAGGCTCCCACCCCTCTGAGAAGCCCCTCTGCTCTGTACCAGGGTTTAGCAGAGAGTTTTGCAAACAGTGCGAGGACTTTCTTGTCCTTTGTAATCTTGTAAACCTCATAGCCTTTCAAAAGTGGTAAGGTATTCTTCAGTACAGTCTGATCTATTTCAATTTCCCATCTATAAAATGGAGGTATGTCTTTCTTCCTTCTTGCCTATTCTCATTGTAAGCCTTACAGGGTACTTGACTATGCATTTGCAGTTTCTAATATACTGGAGATGTGGTTTCAGTTGGAGTCTATAATCACTACTGTAATCTCATTATTATAAAAATAGTGTATTTATGACCTGGTGGTACTTGCAGTGAAATCAATGGAATTTTTGTCACTGCTTTCAGTGGGAATAGAACAGGTCTTTTGTGGATGTCATTCAATGGAAAGTCACAGACTACAATGGACAAAGTTATGGTGTCACTTATTTTGCTTGCCTCTGAAATATTTTTAAAAAGTTTTCTTATTACAATTACAAAACTTTTCAGATAAAATTACCAAACAACAAAAGTCTTTTTTTCATGTGAGGAGTCTTTTTTATAAGAAATCTCAGGAGAAAGTTCATAACTGCAGGTGCTGCATTCATCTGAAGGGTAGAAAGAGGACAGACAATTGAAGGTGAATTCAGTGAGATTTCTAGCACAAACATCTGAATTAAATATTATAAGTGGCAAAACTGAAATGTTAGAAAGGGCTTGTAAAGAAAAAAATCTAATTGTGTGACTTCATTAACTTACAAGTACAAACACTTCAAAGGTTATGTGCAGCTTTTTTTCATGGGGTTATTCACTATCAGAAGTTCTGCTTCCATGGATTGAAAAGAGATTTTGTTGTACATATTTCATTGTGAGTTTTTTCCCCTTCAAAGTATATTTTGCAGAGATCTATTGTACACTGGTTATTGTTGTGCTGTTGTTAAGTTTCTCCCTTGTGAGAGCTCAAAATTCTGTCATCTTTGTTTCTCCAATGTCAAACATCTTTGTGATTTTTATTTCTTGCGATAACAATTACAAAGAATAGTTATTTGAAAATTAATATACATACAAAAATCAAACAAATCAATCAGTAAAATTTTTTTGCAAACATGCTGTAGACCATATGCCAAGTTATCTGTTGAGTATTTATTTCCTAGCTGAAAGCAGTCGACCCATTAATGGTTTATATATGAGGGGAAATGGAAATAGTCTTCCTTCTTCACATTCTTCTTCTCCTTCCCCCTCAGAACAAACCAAGTATTCCATACACATAATGGGTATTTTAAACTAATATTGGAATTAATCAATTAGTCCTAGGGAAACATAGGCATGGAGGCACCTCTATACTATTCGTTTATTTAACCCTTTAAATAAGGGAAGACAAGGACCTGAACTGAGGAGTTAGTGTTATAGGTTGGACCTTCCCCTGCTTCTGTAGTTCTGGGGACCCACTGACTCCAGCTGTCCAACCAGCCTATGACAGGCAGTCCAGCTCCTTCCCAGCATACACACACAGGCTTGGGCACCTGCAGCTGAGTCTGTGATCATGAGGGGATTTCTCAGAACTACTACTCATGCACCCTTTTGAGTTTAAATCCAAAATTACATTTTCTTGTATGTGTAGAGATCTGTAAAATGTAAGCTCATGAAAATTACCCCCTCTCTCAATGTGATGGAAGATATTCACAGCTCTTTGATCCCCCAGTTGTGAATTGCATAAACTGGGTTTTAGAAAACAAAACAAGTTTATTAACTACAAAGGATGCATGTTAAATGACTATAAGGGACAGCAAACAGAACACAGCAGATTATACCCAAAGGATCCTGTCACACTTACATGCTAGGGCTACGCTAGTATCTGGTGTATCCCAAAATAGCTATCCCATGTCTTCACAGCAAGCCCATTACTTTGGGGTCGCTATTCAGATGTCCCTGTAAACCTTACTCTACAAGGAATAAGGGACGTTTTGGAATAGCACTTTATTCCAAAATTCAGTGCTACGTAGACAGTGCCAAATAATGAAATAAGCAATTTCAAAATAGCATCAAAATAAGATATGGAATTTGTGTAGCTCAAATTTCATATCTTATTTCGAGTTATGATGCAGTGTAGATGCACCCTAGAAGTCCACGGTAGAG
Organism: Pelochelys cantorii; assembly: GCA_032595735.1. Lineage (NCBI taxonomy): Eukaryota > Metazoa > Chordata > Testudines > Trionychidae > Pelochelys > Pelochelys cantorii. The sequence continues at coordinate 37,071,055 of CM064331.1, forward strand.
CTAGGAATTAAAGTCATGTCTCCTGAGCCTTGTTCTTGTGATTACACTACTAGAAAATGCTTCCACTCCTTTCTGTCTTCTTCTATCCAGGGTATTTCAGGATGTATAGCTTTGGCTATCTCTATGCACCTTGACCTTGGTAACCTGGATGCAAGGGGGTTCTTATTCCCTGGTCTGGGTATGTAGTCAAAAGTCACAATCTAGCCTCTTGCATTTACAGTTATTCCTTATGTTATATCTGGAACAGACTGAAATAGCCTCTTTGGCAGGAATTTAACTTTTTTTTAGTTCTCAAAAGCATAAGGGAAATCTGGTTCATCGTGATGAAGTGCTGTGTACTTTTTACAGTGAACTTTATACTATATATTTCCTATTTTGGACTTCCTTAGGCTTGCCAAGCTCTAATTACCTTCTAGTCACAAAATATGAGGAAATAAATGAAATAGTTTCATTTGGGAGTATAAAGCAGATGCAGAAATACAATTATATGCTGAAAATATACAACACATATTTTGTGCATAGATCTGTTTTGTAAGTGGATTACTATTTGACTAGCTAATCATTTCTGAAAAGATAAGATCACTTTTCGAATAGAACAAATAATAGTTTAAAGCATCATGTTTCATACTGTGCTGTAAAGTATTGCCAACGAAGCACTATTCACCACATTCCTTGCATAATCCCATTACTTCATGCTATGTCATTGACATGACTTAGATTCTTTTTGCATTCTCCTTATTTCAAATGCATGGATGTTACAGAGTCATTAAACTCCTTTCAGATTTTTCTTTGTATGCTTCCCACTGTGCCACATGAGCTTCAAACATCATTACTCAAGTAAAGGCTTCCCTAAAAAAATTTTATTATAGGCCATCCTCAGTTATTGAGGTGAAGCTCAGGAGACCCTGAATAACTATTTGGCATTTAGGAAACACAATGTCATTCATAGCTGTGGTTTTTTAGCAGATGATTATTTATGAAAGTACAAGAAGAACAATGTCACTGTGTATTGTGATCCTGCAGCACATTAATTAAACTGGGAGAGCATGAAAGTCTCAACGAGATGTCTATAATCTAGAATGAAATACAGCCTAAGAATAACATGATGGAAGAAAATTAGCCAAAGAAATAAATGTTTTCTCAACATAGTCACCTAGATTTTGCACCATAGGCCGAAGGCAGCCCTAAAGCCAGCCTCAGGATTGTCCTACTGAAGGAAGATTTTCTGGTAGTGTAGAGGCAGTGCAGCAGTTACATCTCCACCCAGATGCTGTCATAGGAGACAACGATGAAAGAAAGAAAATAATCAGGACTTTATCTTTTTCTAAATATTAACCACCATTTGTAGTTCTTGGATCTGATAACAGTTGTTGTAACAAAGAGGAGAATCGGACTAGAATGTAACTAGAAAACACAAACACAATCTTTTAACCTTAACTGTCCCTACTTCTTCTCAGCCATAGCTGAGAATCTGGGCCTACATACATTAAAAATTCTCTGCTTAAAAAAAAAGTGTATTTTTTTTTAGGTATAAGTTAGTTTTCCGTGATCCCAATTCAAGTATTGCGATCAATTAAACTGCAAGAACATAACTGTGTTTCTATAAAGCAAGTGCTATATAATTGCAGGAGACTGATGACATGGAACAAATGTATCGTCTTCAAAATAAACCAATGCATAAAGTGATTTGCATTAACCTTTTAAAGTACAAAGTTATTCTTTCTAGCATCTTCAATAAAAATTATACATTGCATACAACATGCTTTCCTTAGCTCAATTATGCAACTGAAAAGCAAACAATAGCATCAGGAGAGAGGAATGCAGAGACATGGGCAGGGAAAGACATATACATTTACAACTGAGACTTAAAATGAATTGAGAAGGCAAGATAGAGGTAGGTTGTTCAGATTCTTATATCTGAAGAGGAAAAGATTTTTTCACCTATTGTGGAGAGGGCCAGAGAAGAGGCCAAATTTTGATAGGGATGGGGGAAGGGAGAGCCAATAAAAATAAATATTATGGAATATATAGCTATGAATAAGGGTATGTGCACACTACAGAGTTATTTCAAAATATCTTATTTTGAAATAACGCGTCTAGACACAAAATGCATTTCGAAATAGCTTTATGTTATTTCGAAATAGTGCATCCACATTGATTGGACACATTTAAGGACAGCCGGAACTGGTTTCGGCAGGGCATCAGGTCAGAAGTGACCTTGTGGCCAGGGCGGCCAGCAGGGCACCCTGGGAAGGGCTTGAGGCCCCCGATTTAGAAATAAGCCTCTGCACAGCGCTTATTTCAAAATAGCAGTTGGCTTGTGTAGACGCTAGGAAAGTTATTTTGAAATAATGTCTGTTATTTCGAAATAACTTTGCTGTGTAGACATACCTAAGTGATTTTGCACAGTTTTCTCAAACTTTGCTTCCATAGAAAATATTTCAAAGACTTTATCGAAAAGAAGCTGTTTAAAAGCATTGGTGAGCATTAAAAGCAAACAAACAAACAATATGTTTAAAACATATAGTGCATTATATGTTTGTAATTTTTCTTTTGCATGATAAACCCTCTACGCTAACCTTTGGAGTTAAAAAAATGTTGAAGGAGAAGGACGCTTCAAAAATTACTCCTGAATCAAAAGTCAGAAAACATGACTTCATCCACTCAAACATAGTACATTCTGATATTAGCAAGAACGAATGTACGCAGGACACTGTGTATTTCATGACTTTTGAAATTTGTAGCCAAATTCATCTCTTGCCCATTCCTTTGTGAAGAATTGTGATCCAGAATCTATAACTGACTTGAAATTGTTAGTGACATCTTTCTAAGTCTGCAGACTATATGAGAGGCATGAACTGCTTCACCATTTTCTCCTACTTCATGTCTTCATGTGAACTCCAAAACCTAAAAGATGTTAGCCCCCTTCTCTACCTCAACCTCCTGCCCCAGTTTGCACCAACAGTTGCATCCAACAGCCCTCTCAGAGCATAAACCCCCTCCCAAATCTTGCACCCTACAACTCTCCCACACGGCAATCTGCTACTTCCTCCCTCCCCCCGCCCCCAGCTCCAGCCTGGTGAAAGAAAGTGAGTGAGAAGGAGAGTGAGAAATGGGGGGAAGGGGTATGGAGTGAGTGGGAGGTGGGATCTTGGAGAAGAAGAGGGACAGGGGTATGGCCACAGAGAAGGGACAGAGTAGGGGCCTTTGGGTTTACATGATTAGACAGTTGGCAAACCTACCGGATGGGCATATGGAAGCCCTAGACGTGCCAAAAGACTGCAGCCAGCAGCTCACTGGGAACCAGTCAGCACAGGCACAGCACTGCCCAAATGTCAGGTTAACACCATCCGCACAGGCACTGCTTTTGTGTATGTCGGGGGGGGGTGCCCCATTGACAGTTGTGCCCTGGGGCCCTGCTTTGCACTCAGCGGGTCTGCCCTGCTTACAGCTATCGTTGTTATACCAATGAGCTAGCAGCAATGAAGTAACATTGTAAAGGGGCAAGTAGGAGATGCTAATCATTTATTATTTTATGTTCAGTGCTGATCCCCATTCCAATGCCAATTCGATATTAATGAACCATAAATATTTTTTTAAAAAACAAGTCATGTACAGTGCCCACCCCTTCCTTCCAAACAGTCTGCCTGTCATGACTTCTCAGCAGGTTTCACACTATGGCTTCTACATTCTACCTAATACTGTAAATGTGATTGTCCACGGACAGTGTCGGTCACTGGCCTATAGAGTACCATGCACACTTACAAGTGTATTAATAATGGTAATAATATTGATTCAAATCCCTGTCACTGGCTTAGGTGTCCTTTACTTTATAACAGAGTGGGAAATATAGGTGACTTTATGTTACCTTCACACCCTCCTGATCCTGAAGCCAACTGCTTATACCAATGACTCCAATTTTGCACATAGCATCTGGGCGAGAGACTAAAAAGAAAGTGGCATAGGAGTCCCTGCACTGAGAATCTTCAGGGAGCTGAGCTACTTGGTTCATGGTACCTTTGGACAAAGAAGGGTATGAACAACAGCATGTTGCAATATCCTACTACTAAATGCACAGGATTCTTACTGAAATAGAAAATAATTGTAGCATGTAAAAATGAATTCCGACATCTAGGTCATGATCTTTCACTGAATATTCACTTTGAAATTTGTTTTAAATCTCCCTAGCTAGTGTGCAACTGAAATCTCCATGTTAGCTTTTATTTGTAGTCTTTTTCATTATGGGTCAGATTCAAATACTGTTACTGAAGATTACTAGACTAATGGGACTGGTAGTGGAATGAGGTTCTATTCAATATGAATAAGAAAATCAGAATCTAGCACCACACAAAACAGTCACTCATGGCCTTTACAAATAATTATCAACATTTCTCACTGGTGCAAACACAACGAATTCACTCCGAGTCACTCCAAACTGAAACCAGTATAATTAATCTGTCTAAGGTGGAACCCATTTCTGCAGCATCTGAACACCTCAAAGTCTTAATATGTTTAACTTCATAACACCACTGTGAGGTAGGGAAGTGCTATTAACACCATTATGCAGATGTGGAAAATGACACACAATGGGACAACACCTTTAAAAATCTGAGAAACTAAATGACTTGCAGGGTTATAAAAAAAAGTCTATGGCAGGGAATTGAATTGGAGTCTTCAGTGTCTCAGGTAAGTACTCTAACCACTGAATTATTCTTCCTCTACAGATAGCCTTATGCAGAGGAAAAAAATATTGAACTCAAATATTTTGATTCTGTGCAAACAAATTACCTTTCCTAACACCGCCTGCTCCAAAAGTAAATCACATATATGCTTATTTTAAATAGCAGAAACAGCATCAATTAGATGTTAAAAAAAGAAAACAAAATAAAACTATCCAAAAAGATGAGTATGTACAGTATTTAATTCCTATTAATTGTTTTCCTCTGGTCCTGAAATTGCCTCAGAAACAGAAATATTTCCCCTTTAATTGATTCCAAGGAAGAACCCTTTACATTCAGGGTTGTTTTTTAAGTTGATAAATTGAAAGAAGTGATTATAGGATTTTGGACTAAAGAACAGCATATGCAGCTTAAATTTCTGGATGAATATTAGCCCATTATTTGTTGTTTGTGTGAGAAAAACAAACCAGGCACATGAGGCTTTTGTGAAGCTTTCCTTTGATAATACCAACTTAATCCATTTTCCATTTATAACATTATTAATGATACATACTTTTAACATTTTGGCCTTGAATTATTGGGCCAAATCCTTCTCTCTTTTATATTGGGATAATTCCAGAGTAGAGGTGGAGGAACAAATCACAATGAACAATTCATTAGGCAATTTAATCCTTTTTATTCTGTTTGCAGAGAATCCAAGAAAAGAATTATAGTTATCCTTGAATATGGGTTCCAGATTTAAAATAACAGTGTGCTACTCTGACTGATAGACAAATACAGAGGCCACAATTGTTGTGTACTCTTCCAACAAAAGCTTCTTGTGCAAAAAGCCTGTAGTCTAGATGTAGCCTTTCTGTTCCTTCCTCCATATGTTAGGGTATGTGTGAAAGAGAAATTGGGGATAAATTATTATTAAACTTAAACATTACTATTTCAGTTTTTATTATTCTTTTCACAGCCTGGCAAGGAAATAAACAAGAGCAAGGAAAAACAGTAATTCAAAAGTTTATAAAATAATTGGGTTCATTTGTTCAGTTTAGGGGGACAAAATATTTTTTTTCTAAATAGGAGTGTTTGGATTCAACTTCTGGCATCTGAAAAATATACATCGTCAGCGCTAAGATAGATTTTGATGTCCAGATTTTCTCTCATATCTGTTCAATACCATTCTTGTTCTGGGGGTTCACAAGTGTAGTTAACAACAGTATTTCACCCTACACCGAGAGATTAGGAACTTTCCAATATTTCCATGTAGTAGAGTTGAAATTCATGGAGAGAGGTTTCCTTTGGAGAGATGTTTTCCGTTTTTCTGTAATTGAAGACAGGTATTAACTCCAGTCAAATGTCAATCTCTGAGATCTTATTACAGTGGGTCAGTTAAGCTGCTAGTCAGCTACTACCTCCAGATTCCATGAATGTTAGCTACCCCAAAAACCTTCTTATAGAAATTTCTAAAACATGGAAGTGAAGCCATAAATGTAGTAACTTGAATTGTTTTTCCTTTTTTTAAATAAGAAAATGGTATAAGATCGCTATGCATCTCTCTTTCCTGCCATTTCTTTCCCACCCTTTTCCAGCCAATGGAACCCAGAACACAGCAGGGACAAAGGGAAAGCAGAATCCAGCTATGAAAACAGCTGTCAGTGATTTCATGTTTCTCCTCCAACATCCAAAGATTCAGCATGCAGAGGGAAGCTTTCAAAGGAGGGAAAGGTTGTGTGCCATATTAACTATTTTCTAGATAATGCAAAAAGCAGACCAGAAACCAGCTCATGACTCAGCCATAGCTGTATCAATGTGAAGGAGAGAATAAAAGGGATAAATGTTCATCTTTGGCACTATGGTAAGCAGATTTAATTCTGAATTACATAAAAATCAGACAGCGTAAGTCATCTGTTGCCATCCTCCTTAAATAAGGTAATGTTCATAACTAAAAAAATGACTCCAAATGATTTTCAACCATGTATACAAGGTCAGTTGTAGTTTATATTCAAGGACAGTTGAGAATACCTGAAATCATAGGGAGTGGAGTATTACAGACAAATATATATTTTAGCTGTGTACCCAAAAGTATGTTTTGTAGCAATATACTGAATCATAAGTATACCGTTATGAAATCAGTTCTATTAGCACAGACTCTATTCAGATGTCGACTCTACAGTGGATAATAACTATGAAACAAGATCACTGCTAAAAACTGAGGAAATTCATAACTGTAGATATTAAAGTTCCTGTTCTATTAAGTAAAATAGGAAAGTTATGTAATAAACTTGTATCTCATTTAAATGCTATCATCAGATTGGAAGGACACAAGTTGAAAGACCATTATCTGAGACAATGCTAGTTGGAAAAGTGTAAAACAGCTGCATTTGCTTTTATGTATGAATATTGAAAGAGTGGTGTAGTCTGTGGAATTATTATTTGGTATTTCTCTTGCTTTATCCTGGTTATACTTTATTACAGATACAAAAAGGATATTACATCATGTCCAAAATTCCTGTAGCCTTCAGTATGAAAAATCTTTTTACCCATCTACTATTTTACAAGAGGAGTTAACTTACTATGAAACTGTACATAAATCTAATGCTTTATCTTCTGAAGAGAATTGGTAACTCATTTATCATGTAAATAATAATCACTCATATAATGTAAATATGAATTAACACAAAATATAAATGAATTTGTAAAGGACTTAACGATAGGAAGTGCAAAAATAAATCTTAACCATTGCTGTCAGTGAAGAAGATCTATTAATAGTGAATATTATCTTAAAGGGAGAGCAAGAGCTCAAGAATTAAACAAGATTTCTCAAAAGGCTAAAAAAATGTATAATACTTCCATAAGGTGTTCATAATTAGAGTGTCCAAAAACATTCAGCACTTCATGTCATTGAGTGGTATTGGCTGCAGCAAACGAACATCAGTATCCTGTGTAAAATGGCTATTTTTTCTGTAAAATGGAATTTTACTCATACAATAGTGCTGACAGCTTGATTGCAAGAGCAATTTTCTCATACTTAAAGTCAATGTTTCCAGACTTTGGGTACTAAAATACCTTTCTAGATAAGGTTTATTGCACCATACCTTAGAGGTTTACATAACTAACTGTTGATAATTATGGACTCAAGTCTGTGCACATTTATGAATAAGTAACTTGAAATCCATTGGATTTTTTACTATTTGGGAAAAATCACATAAACTTCTCCCATGAATTGATCTTCAATTTACATGAAGAGGATCAAACTTTCCCACAAAAATCTCTCTTTCATTCTTCTACACTTTAAAACCCTGATCCTGCAATGAGATGTATACTTTGCTTTTCATACTGGAAGAATATTTTCATTGACTTCACAGTGCACAGTGTTAAGCCCTTGTATAAGTTCTTTGATAGGTGGCTAAATAGAAGAAAGAAGGGGAGCTCTCGCTAAATCTCATTTATTAAGAAAACTATTCAAAGGATTTTTTTTCTCCCTTCACTCCTCCCCTTCCCATAATGGCATGCTTGAGGAGATTAGGACTGGGAACTGGGAGAGGGTGAACTAAAGGATGGGACTAGTAGGGTGGAGAAGAAATACAAGGTGGGAAGGGCAGAAGTGAAAAACAGAATTGGACAAAGGGGTGAGGATACTGGGAGTGGCTAGACAAGAAGATTCAGAATGTGTCTACACTAAGCATCTTATAGTGTCAAGGCTGTGTCAACACAGTCCTGTTGTTAAAAGTTGGAGCTTGTAAATTCTGCTTGTTGGCACTTTTGCTGACAAAATACTTCTAGTCCCCATGGCAGCTTTGGATTTAGCAGCAGGAGAGCACTCCTAATGACAATGCAGCATTTATATTTGCACTTGCCATGGCAAAGCTTTTGTCATTGGGGGAAGGGGCGGGATTAAGAAACTGTGAATGACAAAAAAATTGTTGATCACTTGCCAGTGTAGACATAGTCTGAGACTAGAAACCAGTGGAGAAGGAATGGGAGCAGAGACACTTGAGATGGAAATGAAGTGGTGTGAGAACTGGGATTGACTGGGCAGAGGCTGAGAGTGAGAGTCCATTCAGGTTAGGAGAGACAGTAGAAAAAAATCATGAATATAAAGACTGAGTCATATGCATATATGTACAAGGGGATGGGGAGAATTAAGATGGTATCTCCTTTTGACAATGCTCTAGAAAAACACACATATATGACAATACATGAGAGATGATACATGTTATGTTGCATTTAGGGGATGACAGATGGAGAGCTGGTCATTTGGGCTATGTCTAGACAGCAGCGCTGTTTTGGGAGTCTCCAAACAGGCTGTCAAAATTGGGCTTTCCAAAGAGCATTCCATTAAATTGTTGAAAAACAACACTTTGATAATCAGACTGTGCATGTATCATGAGACTGATTGTTATTTGTATAGAAAAGAGCAAGAGAAAAGAGTGGAAGTTCCAGTTACATATTGTAGCTTACTAAAACAAACAAACAAACCACTTTGCTGTCACTGAAAGTCCTAGATTTTTTCCCCCAAAATATTATGCTGTGAAAATTTGTCTGCAACCAAAATTAGCTTGGTTTTAACTATACTTTTGTATATCTTAAGTCATTTGGGGTGGGAGTGGCCTGTCTTATTTGTATATTCTTTATTATGTTAATTTAGCTCTGGGGAACAATCCGGTACATCTTGAAGCCAATGAGCATTTTTACAAGAGCTGCAGGTCTGTATCCAAAATTTGTACTGAAATTGCTTTTAAAAGCAAAGAAACATTTCTTCTAAGCTCTATAAAAAGTTGGAATTATAATGCAAAAATAAATAAACCCCTTTCACAATTAAATAGCAATAACACCTCTGATTTCTACAAGTTTCTATAAGTATTTTTACAATATGCGGTTTCTCAGTGGACCTAGCAAAATGAAAATGCATTAGAGAAACAGCATAGATTTGTAAGTGGCTATAATAATGCTAAATGATGAGCTGCATTATTCACAATAGGCTCTTCCAATCATAAAAAGATCATTTTGCAGCATCTTTATTAGCAAAACATGATTTTCATTTTTATGAAAGAAATAATAGACCTGATTATATCCATTGTCCTTTGTAAGCTATTTGACTCTTTCCCTTAGAACAACATTTAGAAGAGAATTTCACAGCTTTTCAGTGTCAGCACCTATAGGTGCAAAGTCTCACGGATTTATTTAATCATCTTCTGAGTGCAAGCAGTAGTTCAAAGTCTAACATACAGTACTTAAACAGACTGTCCTAAATCAATCAGAGTGGTTGTAACTCTATTTATTCAGTTACTTTAACTCCCCTCAGGAAACTGTTTCAGTGTGCAGTGTGATTGAAGCATTCTGTGTGTGGCAAAATGCTCTGCCATTTTTTTCCCTCTTCTTATTGCTCTATGTGATCAACTTAGATGGAAGACTATAATTGTTAAAATCATAGGTAGGAAATGGGAAACATAATATCTCATTTCAACACTATAGTATGTATATGCTTAGAAAGATGACTGGCATGGTTATCACTGTATCTTATTTCCAAGAGACTTAAAAAAAAATCTAGCCTCATAGGCACACTGGGTCCAGATTTCTGGTAGTTCTGGATGGATGTCAGTTGAATTGGTTGTTTCTTTAAATGTTTAAGACAAAGTCATGCATCTGAGTTCTCATACAAATGATAAAATTTGATTACTTGCAGTTCTGAAGATGTGCTACTCCAGAGAATTTTGGATTAAGAGACAAGTGGATAATTATTTTTCCATTAAACAGTTGAAGATATGCTATATAGTGAAAATATCCCTAATAAAGGACAAAAAAATACTACTTGAGTCCATCACTGTTATAGCAGTGTTCTCTAATATTGATACAGTTTAAGCACTGTTAACATTTTTAAAAAATGTCTTTTGCTTATGACAAAAAAATCTATTATTTTTGCCCTTTTTGTGACTAGCCCAGTGTCTAAATTCATTGATTTTTCTTGGTGTAATTTGCTTTTAAACATTCTCTATAGTTCACCTATTCATGATATCAAGAAATAGGCTTCAGATAAGGGATCCGGTAAATAAGGATTATTATACAACTAATGAAATCCTGAAAGAGTAGTAGTACAGCATAAACACTACAATGAATTTTGTATTCAGTTCTTAGTGCTATCATTTGACCCAGTTACAAACACAGTTGTGTTACAATGAGACTTATTTGAAAACACAGGCATTTGTTATTCATGTTTATAGCCTTGTGTTCTGGAAAAATCTGACTGGCTATTCCACAATGTTTTTGCAAAGGGATAAAGAGCCTAGAGCACACCAGTCACAAAAGGATCAATATATTTTAGGATTTCATTCTTGTCAGCAGTGGTCGTCAACCTTATTGGGCCCATGATCACTTTGTGAATTTAAAGACAATACAAGATCTATCCTACCTATTACCCGATAACTTCTCCCTTCCTCAAAGCCCCTCTCCACTCACACCATGAACCCTCTCTCCGCAATCCCTCTCCTCCACACTCATTCACATTCACCAAGCTGTGTCAGGAGGTTGGGGTTTCGGCAGGGATGCAGGTTCTGAGCTACGGCCAATGAGTGCACAGTGTGGGAGGGGCCTCCTGCATGAGCCTGGAGCAGTGAGTTAAGGTGCAGGATGGGCTGACGAGTGCAAGCTCTGGGAAGAAGTTTGAGTGCAGAAAGGGGATTTGGGCTGAGGTAGAGTGTTGGGGTATGTCTACACTACCACCCTAGTTCGAACTAGGGTGGTTAATGTAGGCATTCGAAGTTGCAAATGAAGCCCGGGATTTAAATATCCCGGGCTTCATTTGCATCTTGCCGGGCGGGCGCCATTTTTAAATCCCCTTAGGTCGAACTCCGTGCCTGCGGCTACACGCGGCACGGAGTAGGTAGTTCGAATTAGGATCTCTAATTCGAACTACCGTTACTCCTCGTGGAATGAGGTGTACCGGTAGTTCGAATTAGAGGTCCTAATTCGAACTACCTACTCCGTGCCGCGCGTAGCCACAGGCACGGAGTTTGACCTAAGGGGATTTAAAAATGGCGCCCGCCCGGCAAGATGCAAATGAAGCCCGGGATATTTAAATCCCGGGCTTCATTTGCAACTTCGAATGCCTACATTAACCACCCTAGTTCGAACTAGGGTGGTAGTGTAGACATACCCTTGGAGAGCAGAAGGGGGTGTGGATTGCTGGCTATGAGAGGAGTGCTAGGGCTGGGGGGGCAGGTGCTTCAAGTCCAGGAGGGGGGTTTGTGGTCCAGGGCAGGTATGGGGTCCTGGCATTTAGAGGGAGATCAGGGCTTGGGTGCAGCAGACAGCATGGGGTGCTGATTACAGGAGAGGGCCAGGGGTTGGTATGTGTCCTCCTGGGCTATGTCTACACTGGCGCGATCTTGCGCCAGAGATATGCAAATGAGGCTAAGTGTGGAATATCACTGAGCCCCATTTGCATATCTAATGAGCCGCCATTTTTGCAGAAGAGGCTCTTGCGCCAGAAGGAGCTGTCTATGCTGCCCCTTCTTGCGCAAGAAAAACCCTCTTGCGCAATGCCGTTATTCCTGAAAATAATCAGCGTAACGGCATTGCGCAAGAGGGTTTTTCTTGCGCAAGAAGGGGCAGTGAGACAGCTCCTTCTGGCACAAGAGCCTCTTCCGCAAAAATGGTGGCTCATTAGATATGCAAATGCGGTTTGGCGATATTCCACGCTTAGCCTCATTTGCATATCTCTGGCACAAGATCGCGCCAGTGTAGACATAGCCCTGGTGGGCAGCACTTACTGCAGGAGGTTCTATGTCCAGAGAGCAGTGAGGCTGAGGCTCCCTGCCTGCCCCCACACCACACCAAGGGACCAATGTGGATCTGTGGTCCTGAAAGCAGGGAGCACAGGGCTCTGCACCCTGCACCTTTCTGCTCTCATACCATCTCAGTTCCCATTGGCCACAGTTCCCCACTCCTAGCCAATGGGAACTGTGGGGGGCAGCTCTTGCAGGCAGGAGCTCCATGCTGAGACTCCTCCCCCTCACTACCTCCTTCACTCATGCAGCTATCAGGCTGTGCTGGGTTCTTCTGGGAATGGACTAATGTCATGGGACTAGGACAGGCAGAGACTCTGCTGATTACGATCAACTGAGAGACTCCTCAGGATCCACCAGTAGATTGCGATCAACCAGTTGGCGACCATTGCTTTACAGACATCTGGGAGGAACGAAAGTGGGCCAGAACGGTTAATCTTATATAGATGGAGCAACTCACGTATATTATACAAAACCCTTCACAGGAATTCACCCGGTTCTAGACTAGGACTTTTCAACTTAAAAAACTGTGAGCTATCATAGCTCTTAACTGAATATTAACAATGTAGTGATTGGGTGCAAGGCTTACATAGAGCAAATGTTATCACAAACTGGTCACAAACTCAGTTCATGATTTATAATGCACATAGTTATATATTAATTACATAGAGGAAGATCTGTGAGTCATAGAATCATAGAACCATAGAGCTGGAAGAGACCTCAGAAGGTCATCAAGTCCAGCCCCCTGCTCTAGGCAGGACCAATCCCAACTAAATCAACCCAGCCAGGGCTTGGTCAAGCCGAGACTTAAACACCTCTAGGGATGGAGACTCCACTACTTCCCTAGGTAACCCATTCCAGTGCTTCACTACCCTCCGAGTGAAACAGTTTTTGCTAATATCCAAACTGGACCTCTCCCACCACAACTTGAGACCATTGCTCCTTGTTCTACCATCTGTCACTACTGAGAACAGCCTCTCTCCATCTTCTTTGGAACCTCCCTTCAGGAAGTTGAAGGCTGCTATCAAATCCCCCCTCACTCTTCACTTCTGCAGACTAAACAGACCCAACTCCCTCAGCCTCTCCTCATAAGTCATATGCTCCAGCTCCCTAATCATTTTGGTTGCCCGCCGCTGGACCCTCTCCAATGCGTCCACATCCTTTTTGTAGTGGGGGGCCCAGAACTGGACACAATACTCCAGATGTGGCCTCACCAGAGCCGAATAAAGGGGAATAATCACATCTCTGGATCTGCTGGAAATGCTCCTCTTAATGCAACCTAATATGCCATTAGCCTTCTTGGCTACAAGCGCACACTGTTGACTCATATCCAGTTTCTCATCCACTGTAACCCCCAGGTCCTTTTCTGCAGAACTACGACTTAATTGGTTGGTCCCCAGCTTGTAACTATGCTTGGGATTCTTCCGTCCCAAGTGCAGGACTCTGCACTTGTCCTTGTTGAACTTCATCAGATTTCCTGTGGCCCAATCCTCCAATTTGTCTAAGTCACTCTGGACCCTATCTCTGCCCTCAAGCATATCTACCTCTCCCCCTAGCTTAGTGTCATCCGCAAACTTGCTGAGGGTGCAATCCATCCCCTCATCCAGGTCATTAATAAAGATATTGAACAAAACCGGTCCTAGAACCGAACCTTGGGGCACTCCGCTAGTAACCGACCGCCATCCTGACATCGAGCCGTTGATCACTACCCGCTGGGCCCGGCCTTCTAGCCAGCTTTCTATCCATCTTACTGTCCATTTATCCAATCCACATTTCCTTAACTTGTTGGCAAGAATATTGTGGGAGACCGTATCAAAAGCCTTGCTAAGTCAAGGTAGATCACATCCACTGACTTTCCCACATCCACAGAGCCAGTTACCTCATCATAGAAGCTAATCAAATTGGTCAGGCGCAACTTGCCCTTTGTGAATCCATGCTGACTATTCCTAATCACTTTCCTCCCTTCCAAGTGCCTCAAAATGGATTCCTTAAGGATCCCTTCCATGATTTTTCCAGGAACCGAGGTAAGACTGACTGGCCTATAGTTCCCTGGATCGTCCTTCTTCCCTTTTTTGAAGATGGGCACTACATTTGCCTTTTTCCAATCATCCGGGATCTCTCCCGATCTCCACAACTTTTCAAAGGTAATGGCCAAAGGCTCCTCAATGATATTTGACAACTCCCTCAGTACCCTTGGATGCATTAAATCCGGACCCATGGATTTGTGTACGTTTAGCTTTTCTAAATAGCTCCTAACCTGTTCTTTACCCACCACGGGCTGTCCATCTTCATCCCATCTTGCGTCACTTGGCTCCTGGACTTCCGCGCTGACCTTGTCCGTGAATACAGAGGCAAAGAAAGCATTGAGTACTTCAGCTTTCCCCACATCATCTATCACTAGGTTACCTCCTTCATCCAGTAGGGGCTGCACACCCTCTCTGATCACCTTCTTCTTGTTAACATGCCTGTAGAAACCTTTCTTGTTATCCTTCACATCCTTAGCCAGTTGCAATTCCATTTGCGCTTTCGCCTTCCTGATAACCCCCCGGCATTCTCAAGCTATACATTTAAACCCCTCCCTGGTCATTTGTCCAAGTTTCCACTTTTTGTAAGCTTCCTTTTTGTGCTTAAGTTCACCAAGGATTTCCCCTGTAAGCCAATCCGGTCTCCTACCATTTTTGCCTCTCTTGCTATGCGTCGGGATAGTTTCTTTCTGTGCCTTCAATAAGGCTTCTTTAAAATACTGCCAGCTGTCCTGGACTCCTTTCCCCTTCATGTTAGCATCCCAGGGGATTCTGCCCATCAGGTCTCTGAAGGAGTCAAAATCTGCTTTTTTGAAGTCCAAGGTGTGTATTTTGCTACTCTCCTTTCTTCCTTTGGTCAGGATCCTGAAATCTACCATCTCATGATCACTGCTTCCCAGATTGTCACCCACCTCTACCTCCCCTATTAGTTCCTCCCTGTTTGTGAGCAGAAGGTCAAGCTGCGCACGGCCCCTGGTCGGATCCTTCAGCACTTGTACCAAGAAGTTATCCCCAACATTCTCCAAAAACTTCCTGGATTTGCCTGTGTACTGCCGTATTGGTTTCCCAACAGATGTCAGGGTGATTAAAGGCCCCCACGAGAACCAGGGCCTGCGATCTGGAAGCTTCTCTCAGTTGTCCAAAGAAAGCCTCATCTACCTCATCTACCTGATTCGGTGGCCTGTAGCAGACAGCAACCACAACATCACTGCTGTTGTTTGCTCCTTTAAACTTAACCCATAGACTCTCAACAGGTTTTTCTCCCTCTTTATACTGGAGTTCAGAGCAATCGTAGTGCTCTCTTACATATAGTGCAACTCCTCCTCCTTTTCTCCCCGGCCTGTTCTTCCTGAACAGTTTATACCCTTCCATGACAGCGCTCCAGTCATGCGAGTCATCCCACCAAGTCTCTGTTATCCCAATTAAATCATATTTCTTGGACTGGGCCAGGGCCTCCAGTTCTTCCTGTTTGTTGCCCAGGCTTCTCGCATCAGTGTACAAACAACTCAGGTAACCAGTTGATCGCCCTATCTTCTCCATTCGAAACAGGGGTCCTCCTTTCTTGCTCGTTCCTCTCTGCATTTCTTCCCAGTATCCAACTTTCCCACTCCCCTCAGGGTTTTGGTCACTGTCCCCTGATGAACCTAGTTTAAAGCCCTCCTCACTAGGTTTGCAAGCCTGCCCGCGAAGATGCTCCTTCCTCTCTTCGTTAGGTGGATCCCATCTCTTCCTAACAATCCTTGTGCCCGGAACAGAGTCCCATGGTCGAAGAAACCAAAGCCCTCTCTGCGACACCACCTGCGCAACCACGCATTTACGTCCTCAATTCGACGATCCCTGCCCAGTCCTTTCCCTTCAACAGGGAGGATGGACGAGAACACCACTTGCGCTCCGAATTCTTGGATCCTTCTTCCCAGCGCTACATAATCCACAGTAACCTGCTCAAGGTCATTCTTGGCCTTATCGTTAGTTCCCACGTGGAAAAGCAGGAAGGGGTAGCGATCCGAAGGTTTGATCAGTTTGGTAAGCCTCTCAGTCACATCCTGAATGCGAGCTCCCAGTAAGCAGCACACCTCTCGAGATTCCAGGTCCGGACGGCAGAGGGATGGCTCAGTCCCTCTTAGGAGGGAGTCCCCGACCACCACCACCCATCGTTTTCTTTTGGGGGTGGTGGCCATGGAACCCCCATGCCTAGGACTATGCATCCCATGCCTTCCAGTAGACGGTGTTCCCTTCCGGTTTCTTCCTTGTAAGGTCCCTTCCAAAGCATTCACCACCGCAGAGCCTGTGGAGAGAGCCTGAAAGAGATTACTTACCTCTATAGCATTGGGGGATTCCCATGCTGGCCTTTTTCCCCTTCTAGAAGTTACATGCTGCCAGTTCTCTTCCTGGTCACGTACTGCCCTCTCTGATTCTTCCGCCTCCCGTGCTTGAAGGATTAAACGCTGCCTTCTATCGAGGAAGTCTTCATCCTCTCTGATCGAGCGTAGGGTCGACACTTGGGCCTCCAGTCCTCTAATTTTTTCTTCCAAAATGGCGACCAGCTTGCACTTAGTGCAGATGAAATCCGTTCTTTCTTCTGGAAGGAAGACAAACATAGCACACTCCGTGCAGGTAACAACAGCAGACCCATCACCATCCATCCCTGCTGTCCCGGAGAAGGGACATCACAATGGTTTTGCTATTACTTCAATCAAATATAAGTAGATGAAACATATCCATCAATAGGAATCAATGTTTCCCAGAATGTTAGGATTTCATAAGAACAAAAGAATGGCCATACTGTGTAAGGCCAATGTCCATCTAGTCCAATGTCCTCTCTTTTGACAGTGGCCAATTCCAGGTGTTTCAGAGGGATTGAAGAGAACAGAAAATCACCTAATTATCCATACCCCTACCATCC
Organism: Pelochelys cantorii; assembly: GCA_032595735.1. Taxonomy (NCBI): domain Eukaryota; kingdom Metazoa; phylum Chordata; order Testudines; family Trionychidae; genus Pelochelys; species Pelochelys cantorii. Next base: position 37,088,432 of record CM064331.1, read on the forward strand.
ACTTCCTGCTTTTGGCAAACTAATGGTAGGGACACTAGACTATGGTATTGCATCCCTGCCCATCCTAACTTCAAGCCATTGATGGATCTATCATTCAGGAACTTATCTAGCTCTTTGTTGAGCCATGCTATAGTTCTGGCCTACCCAGCATGCCCTGGAAAGGAGTTCCACATATTGGCTGTGCATTTTGTAAAGTACTTCCATATATGCTGCCTATTAATTCATTGTGTGAGACCACAAGTTCTAGTGTTATGCAAAAAAGTAAATAACTTTTCCTTATTCACTTTCTCCACAGCAGTCAAGATTATATTGACCTCTATTGACTAACTGCTCCAAACAACAGTGATATATGTTATCAGGAAACTTTATCTCTGCTGCTGTCCTGAGGCAACATATGCCTCAGTGGTATGTTACTGAACAGTATGTTACCGGAGGGTACTTTGTAAGTGGATAGATGAAATCCTCTATTATTTCTGAATGTGGGTTTTTAAAAAATAATTATAGCCTCTGTAATCACCTGGAGCATTTTACTCTCACCACAACTCTCTGGTCAGGTGGAAGGTACTACTATATTCTCATTATTCCATGTAACAAACATTTCAAACATGAAGTGTTAGACTCTGAGCTCAGTGTGTGTGGAGTAACAGCATGAGTAGGAGTACAGTGGCACAATATCTGGTGAGGTGAGAAATATGGTGAAAACTTACAGTGTAGGTTGATGTAAGGGGTATTACCAACGTGACATGTTACTTTCTTCCCAGGGCTTTCTGGACAGTGTCAGTTTTATCATTGGACTTTGCTTTCAGTCTTTCATCTTGCAAAAAGGTTTACTCTATTTAAACAATAAGATAACATTTTACTCCTTCTGTCCCAATTACAAGATCATCCTGGAATGGCTGATGGATGTGTTGCTTAACTGGGGTATTGCTAGAGGAAGGGATGGAAATGAGAGAGAATCTAATGATATAAATTAGAAACACCCATTTAGTTGTCCTTTGCTGAGATACAGAGGCCTAGATGAGATTCCAAAGAGATTGATGTATGTTCTATTAGATGTGCCTTTATATTTTACTTTGTAAATATTTTCTGTCATCAATATTAATATATTTTATCTATTTTTCAGCACTAATGTGTCCAATCTACATTTTTTTCAAATTTATGCTATGTAGCATGCCCTAATATGTTTTGTGAAATAAATGTGTTATCTCTAATGCTCCTTGACTCTATTTTTTTAAGATAATTATTTTTTCCATATGTCTCTTGATGGTATGTTACAGGAGGGTACTATTTTCTAAGTTTGGTCCTCATTAAATGGGATAAGAAGAGTGCATAGATTACAGACCCAGTGTACAAGGTACAACATTTAAGCAGAAGGCAATGAGTTTGAATTCCAGCAAAACTTCTTGGGTGTCTAATACACTTTTTAATTGTATTTTAAGGGTATGTGTTGAATGAACACAGAATGGATGCATTTGGGAGAGAAGCATATGACAGGATGTATTGTCTCATAACAGGCACTAGTCAGATTTCCTCTGAGTTATTTTCTCATCACAAATATATTAAAAATGTATAGCCCAATATGGAGATCTTAGAATTGAAAGAAATTGCCCGAGCCCTTTCAATGTGACAGTTAATGCATGTCCCCACTGTATATATTACCTCTCACACATCACATAACACTATGCAGTCCTGTCTCTACTGTGTTGAAACTATGGTTTGGTCTCCACCAGCTTGCTAATGCAAAAACTCATGCTTAGGTGAGAATGCTATAAATTATTTTCTATTTCTAGAGGGAAAAGGAGGGATGGACAACTGTAATAAAAAAGTAGTTTTATTACTACTTCTGAATTAGATCTGCACTTCCATTAATCAAATTGTTTCCAGCCTCTGCCACTTCTTTTTGTACAGTGTGATAGCCACACTTGTGCCTCTGTCCATGATGTTAAACACACATTCAGCAGAATAGATCAGCAGCATTTTCAAGTTGTTCAGGGAACATACTGACAACACGGACTCATGAATTTTATTTGGAATGACAGAAAAGACTGTAACATTCCCAAATAGCTATATAAATCATGCTAAACCAGCAGACAGGACTCCTGGATACTGTAAATGGGGGAATGTTTCACTTGCCAATACTGCTGCTCCTTTGTTCTTGGGTATATTTACATCTAGTGAAGAGAATTAACAGTTTCATAGATTCTAGGGACACAAGGGACCACTGTGGTCGCCTAGTCTGACTATGCCAAAGTACCATGATTTGGTGAGGCTCCAAATGAAATCTGCTGCACTAATGGAAACTATGAGTGTTAGTAATGCTTCAGGTATTTATATGGAAGATGTGGCCCATCATGAGCCAATCCCATCAGTCCAAGGTGGCTGGGATAATCCATTTCAGAACCACTGGAGGTCTGAAAAATTGCAACTAGCTGTGGAAGACACGTGGATCTATTCTTCCATTTTTACAATTAGTCTAAGTAGCCTAAACAATGTGACTTTATTATGGAAAGAATCTATGCTATGTTACAGGTGGAAGTTACTTTGGAAAATTGAAACTGACATTGGAAATGCCTAAGAATCTCCTCAGATATACAATTTGCCACACCTATAAGGTAGGGTAGGAATATTCTTTCTAGACACAAAATATGAAGAGGCATTTTCTTTCATCTGGTTGGTTCAGACCAGTTATCTGGTGGCCCTCTGGAGCCATATGCCTTGTGCTGTATTTTCTTTCACTAGTAAAGAATGAGAATTTTTGGTGGCCTCTGTCAGTTGCTCTGAACAAAGGTTTGAAGCAAATTCTAATAGAAAGGGGATAGTGATTTTGCTTATTTAGCTGAAATCAAATTATTTTAATTCTTTTTATGAGAGCATGCAGTACAAGAAATGTTCACAACTGCATAAGTGAGTGGAATTTTATGGCTGCACAAAAAAATTGAAATTTTAATTATGTGAAATTGTAATTATGTAAAATAAAATGTTAATGTATTTAATGAGTGTAGATGTGGGCTTCTTTATTGTGATCAGGAAAAAAAAGAACAAATTCTGACCTTAGTTGTATGTTACTGTAGGAATGGAAAAAGGTACAGGGAAATGGATTTCCACTTATTATTTCATATCTTTCCCTCTCATACAGAGAGATTGGTATTTAAGGTGACTCAAGCTGAATATGACCCATTTATTGGCTTGATTCTTCAGGCTCTAAATGAGCAAAGTGTCCACTGATGTCACTGAAAGACTTGCCTGAGAGAGAATAATAATTATGGATTCATTATGTCCAAGCAACACAAAAATATATAACCGTAGATTCAAATACAAAAGGCAGACAACAAAAGTGAATGAAAGATAGAGACAATTCCATTCCTATTATAATGCTGCTAACATCTTCCTCTTTCACTTTTCTCAATTGCAGAAAGGAAAGTTGACCTAAGAGGATCTATGATGATATCAGTGAGGTTGCCAATATACAGGGATATGTATCTAATATCTAAATATGTATCTAAATTAATTAATTTATTTATTTTCTAAGTATGTTAAATACAATTAATTGGGTGTTTAAAAGCTTGATCCTGCAACCATTTCCACACCTGCTTAATTTAAAAAATGGTATCAAGAGGTATCAAAATGGTGACTGAGCTTAAGCACATGTGTAAATGGTTGCAGGATCAGGCTTTTAAACACCCATTAGTTATATTTAACATACTTAGAAAATAAATAATTGAATAGCTTGAATAAAATTGTTTTCTTATTTAAATGATTAGAAAACTTATTGTTCAAGGACATTGTTTGGGTTCTTCAGGGCAGCAAGTTGGAGGTGTGAAGGGTTCAGGAGTCAGGGCAGGGGCTTAAGGATGTGGGGGGCTCAGTGCAGGAAGCTAGAGGTGCGTGGGGTGCAGGAGTCAGGGTTGGGAGACGAGGAGGGGCTCATGGCAGTGGGTGGAGGTGAAAGAGTTAGGGCAGGGGGTTTAAAGGTGTGGGGTCCATCTGCCATTGCCAGAGTCATGTAGACTGTCACTGGCTTCTCTCCAGGGCCCGGCCCAGAATGGTAGGGGCTGCCGACTAGTGCTCTTTGGGGCTGGCCTGGGTCAGTGGGAGCCACATTCCAGCTGATGTCTGCTCCCTGGTGCTGGCCTGGGCAGCAAGGGACAGCCAGTGGCATTCCTTGAGGTGATGAGGGAGGCAGGCGGTATGCTAGCTGGCCAGCAGTTGCTCCTCGGAGCAGGCTGTGGTGGTGGGGACTATGCTTCTAGCCAGTGGCTGCTCCCTAGGGTTGGGACACCTGTTGCCCTCCTGTGGTTATTCAGGGGTATAAATGTCCCCTCTGCTTGCTGCCTCTCTGTGGTAATTTTTGAGTATAACTGTCCCTGCTATCATACCCCTTCCATTCTGTTTGATGAGAAACAGTCACATTCCATGCACATATCATTGTCCTGGCACAACCAAACTCTGACCTTGCTTTAAATTATGATAAGTTGCATACCGAATTTGGTGGTCCTAGTTCTTATCATTCAGGAGGAGTTCTTGAATAAGTGGAATCACAGATTGATGGAGGGACACAGACAGAGACATAGATACACAAACTCTCTCAGATATATAGTATATTATTTTTTTTATAGAAGACTGCTGCAGAAGCTAGATAAACAACACAAATCAAAACAACCTCCCTTTCCAGACTTTTAAATTGCTTAATTATAAACATTTAATGCATAATTGTAATGTTGAAATTTCACTTGTACTAGCATTATACAGTATAGACTGAATGGATAAGGTTGTAGTTACATCATGCATGTGGTTCTGATCTTTAGTGGAAATACTGAAGAAATCTATGATAGATTATGTCACTCACTGACTAGCTTCAGACATCTACTTTTCAATTTAAAATCAACCTATCAAGGGCAGTGTTTCACCCTTCTTCCCTCTTCTCTCCTCCTCTTCCCCTCCCTGCCCTGGCAACCCTTTGGATCATAAGAAGGTAAGACTCAAACCTGGAACCAGTGACAAGTTTTCTCTACAGAACAAGTGGAATTTTCATTACTTTGATACCTATCACAACTAGATACAGGAGCATTACAGATGGGTGTCACAAGGTATGTCTACATTGCAAGTAAAAACCCATGGTAGGCCTATGCCTACTAACTTGGAATAAGGGACATGGGTTAAGGGAAGGTTAAATTTCAGTATAGATGTTTGGGTTTGGGACGGACCTTTTAAGGTGTGAGGATTCCAGAATTAAGGCTTCAGACAAAGCCAAAATTTCTACACTGCATTTAAACAGCCCTTTGTTCTGGGGCCCATGAGTCTGACCCAGCTGTCATGGATGACTATAGATGTATCGCAGAAATCTAAGCCAGGAAAAGAGCTTCAAGATTTTGAAAGTAAAGATAAACTGTGGAATATAAGCAACTGCTGAAAGTCTTTGGGATATCAATTTCTTGTTGTAACAAATAAATTAGTGCTTTGATTCTGTGAGGATGGGTTCTTGGCTGGAGAATGCTAATAACTTTGTGTGAGTGAGTGAGTGACTTTCAGTAACTTTTGAGTTTTAAACACTAGAGAGCATGTTATGAAAGGGTTTAAAAACAAAATATTTCATTCACTTTCTCTTGAAATCTCTTAAATCTATCTTTTTGTTAATAAACTTATTCTAAATGTTACTATAATCCATCACAATGCTGTTATATTGGACTAAGTGTGAGTCTTTAGCCAACCTAACATCTAATGTATAGTCTTTTTGGAGACAGCAAGAAACTTCTGAGAGTGCCCATGAGAGACTGCAGGGCGAAAGGTTTTCGAGAGACTTTTTGTTGAGGTCATACCTTGAAGGAGTAACTGTGCTAGTGGAAGCCAGGATGAGACCAAATGAGGTAGTGCATTAACCCATTGTATCATTGATTCCTTTCAAGACTGGCTATCCAGTAAAACATACCTGGTAAATATTAAGCTATTAAAAAATTTCCCCACAGAATATAAAAATTATTGTGTATTGGGTTGTAGATATAGATCTTGTTGTTATAGTAACTGAGTTAGGTCATTAGGGGTCAGCCCAGCCAGTTTGGGCTGGTTCCAGTTAATTCTATATTATGCAATAAAATGGACACTTGCAACTACTCAAGCTCTCTGGCTGCATCTAGACTGGCAAGATTTTGCGCAAAAGCGGCCGCTTTTGCGCAAAAACTTGCCAGCTGTCTACACTGGCCACTTGAATTTGCGCAAGAACACTGACGATCTAATGTAAGATTGTCAGTGTTCTTGTGCAAGAACTCTGACGCTCCCACTCGGGAAAAAGCCCTCTTGCGCAAGTGTTCTTGCGCAAGAGGGCCAGTGTAGACAGGGAAGGAATTTTTTGCGTAAGAAAGCCCCGATGGCGAAAATGGCCACCGGAGTTTTCTTGCGCAAAATCGCATCTATACTGGCCACGGATGCTTTTGCGCAAAAGCACTTTTTGCGCAAAAGCATCCATGCCAATCTAGACGCTCTTTTGTGGAAATACTTTTAACGGAAAAACTTTTCCGTTAAAAGTATTTCCGCAAAATCATGCCAGTCTAGATGCAGCCCCCGTGTTTCCACTGATTTCTTCTTCAACTGTGGAACTCCACACAATATAAAAAGTGGCGACGAGGATGGGATTACCTGTACTGCCTCCAGCAACAGAAGAAGTAGAAGTCAATGTAAGAAAACAAACCTTTTTGCTGTTCTGGAAGGTGGGGGTAAGAACTGACTGCTATACTGACAGTGCAAACTGTTGAGAATAATTCTTGGACAGACTGGGTGCAGGTGAAAACAAGCAGAGGATTTATTGAACACACAGCGCTGGTGGAGTGCGGACCAGGTGTTAGCCCGGAGAGCACTAACTTAACCAAAACATACATTAGATTATATAGGTAGCAGATGGACAGAGGAGAAGTGATTTGATAGGTCTAGCAGCAGAAGTGAGATATGCACATAAGCCAATGGTCTAAGACAGTTACACAGTATCTCCACCCATTGCCAATTAAACATATTATCACTAATACAAATAATAATTTGTAACAAGCTAAATGAGCCAACATAAACAAAGGCATGCTGATGGTCATTTTGTCGGCCGGAAATATAATGCGTCTCCTGCGGGGGTGGTATTGCCTTGGCGCGATCTTTGGGATCCAAGCTTATTTTCTAGGAACAAAGCAGACAATGAAAAACAATCCCGCACGGTTGTTTGGTACCGGCCTTATCAAAGTGAGGCCCTTTTGGAATGTGGTTGCCAAGGGAACCAGGGTCACAGTAACTGCTGTACTGTATGCTTCCCAGGGCTGGCCTAATACTTTCAGATTTGAGTTTGTTAGTTCTCAGCAAGATACCATGGGCTGCCTCAATTTACCCTACACAAACTGAAACTAAGATCAGTGGAGCCTGGAGGCTTACAAAAAAAAAAAAGGAAAAAAGAAAAGAAAAGAAATAAGGGAGTTGCAGTAGCTATGGCTACACTTACAGGGCCACTGGGACCTTTTGAGGAGACTATAGAGCCATGGCAGGTATATGCTGAGTGTTTTGAACTTTTTGTTATTGCAAATGACATTAAGGAAGAGAAGAAGGTGCCAATATTTTTAAGTGTTGCAGGGGCTAAGACTTATTCTCTGCTATGCAGTTTGCTGCTCCCGGTTAAGCCAGAGACTAAACCTTACAGTGACATTGTGGAAATCCTGGGGTCACATTATGCTCCAAAACCAGTGGTAATTGCAGAAAGGTATAGGTTCCATAACAGAGACCAAAGTGAAACAATTGTACAATCTGTAGCAAATTTGAAAAAGCTTGCTGAACACTGTGAATTTAAGGAGATGTTAAATGACACCATACGTGACAGGTTAATGTGTGTCCTGCACAGTGAAGCTATATGGAGGCATCTGTTAACAGAAGCTCAGCTCACTCTAAAGAAGGCCATTGATATTGCAGTCTCCATGGAACTGACCACACGGGAGGCGCAATACCTCAGTGCACCCCCTAGGGTGCATAAAGTGTCCCAAGAACCTACCCACCAAACAGTGGGGAGCCAGGAATGTTACTGCTGTGGTAAGCTGGGTCACCGTGCATCAGAATGCTGGTGTAAGGACCTAGTGTGTCGACAGTGTGGAAAAAAAAAAAAGGACACATTGAGCATGCCTGCAAACAAAAGAAAAAAAGGCCTGTGGTCTGGTGGGACAAAAAGGAAAATCTACATACCATCAAGCAGACACTTGATGATCAAGGTGACATCCTGTCTGAAGAAGAAGTGCCCTGCTATGTTTTGTCTTTGAAAGGAGGCTCCCATGAATAGTGGGTAACCCCGCTGTTGGATGGCAAACTTGTACGCATGGAAGTGGACACCAATGCAACAGTTTCATTGGTCTCAGACACGGTGTATAAGGAAAAACTAAAGCATCTTCCACTTAAGGCAACAATGATCATTCTGAAGACATATACGGGAGAAGCAGTACCCCTATTGGGCACTACTGATGTTAAGGTGGAGCTCAAAGGATGGACAGGTGAATTGCCACTGTTTGTGGCGAAAGGCCATTACCTAGCCTTAACGGGTAGATCGTGGCTTAGGAAAATCCCACTGAACTGGGCAGAAGTGCACCGGATGACTAAAGAAAAAACAGTTCTGACCGATATATTCAAGAAACATGCTGCTGTTTTTGGAGAGGATCTGGGAAGTATGAGGGGAATCACCGTGAAACTGAACATTAAACCTGGCAGCCAGCCAAAATATCTGAAGGCCAAGACTGTGCCATATGCCATCAGGCCAAAAGTTGAAGCGGACTTGGAGCACCTAGTCAAAAATGGAGTCCTAATACCAATTACCCATAGTCCATGGGCAACTCAAATAGTTCCAATATTGAAAAAAGATGGTTCTATTTGGATTTGTGGGGATTTTAAGGTCACTATTAACCCAGTGTTGTGTGCAGAGAAATACCCCTTTCCCGCATCGATGACCTCTTTGCAGGCCTGTCTGGGGGACAAAAGTTCAGCAAGATTCATCTGAGTCAAGCATATTTACAGGTGCACGTTGATGAGAAATCCCAAGAGCTGTTGACTATTGTGACGCATAAAGGGCTTTATCATTATTGTCGCTTACCCTTCAGAAAAACTTCTGCCTCAGTTTTGTTCCAGAGGGCTATGGACCAGATCCTGTGTGGCTTGCCAGGAGTCCAGTGCTATCTTGATGACATCCTGGTCATAGGCAGGAATGGGGAGGATCACCTTAGGAATGTAGAGGTTGCCCTACAAAGACTGGAAGAGTATGGCCTACGAGTCCACAAAAACAAGTGTGAATTCTTTCAGCCCTCTGTTGAATATTTGGGACACATCATTGATGCTACCGGCCTTCTTAAGTTCCCTTCAAAAGTTAAGGCTATTGTGGCGGCTCCACCCCCTCAAAATGTTAGTCAACTTCTAGAACTATTGAACTATTATGGAAAGTTTATTTCACTGTTAAAACCACTTCATGAGCTCCTTGGTCAGAACAAGGTCTGGAAGTAGACTGAAGCCTGTGATGTTGCATTTAACAAGGCTAAATGTGCATTGCTAAACTGGGAGGTCCTGACACATTTTGATCCATCCTTACCCTTACAGTTGGCCTGTGATGCCTCCCCATATGGAGTGGGAGTGGTCTTGTCACACATTATGCCTTCGGGAGAAGAGAAGCCAATTGCTTTTGCTTCTCGCACCTTAAGCAAGGTTGAGACTAACTATGCACAAATTGAGCATGAAGCAATGGGAATCATTTTCAGGCTTGGGAAATTTCACCAGTACCTGTTTGGATGGAAGTCTACACTTCTCACTGACCATCAGCCTCTGACGGCAATTTTTGTCCATACACAGGTATTCCACCATTGGCTGTTAGTCGTATGCAACGATGGGCATTGTGGCTTTCGAGACACATATATGAGATCAGATATAGGAAATCCACTCTGCATGGCAATGCAGATGGTCTCTCTAGGTTGCCTTTGCCAGTCAAATATCAAGATAGTGGCCAAAAGGAAATCTTCTACTTTGGACAGGTAGAGAACACGCCCATCACTGCTGTGCAAGTTGAGAGCAGCTCGTGTTGACCCAGTACTGTCCCAAGTTATATATCTCGTGATGCATGGAACATCTCTACGGAACTCTCAGGTCTCACCCAACCTTGTCCCCTACATGTCCAGGAGGACGGAGTTATCAATCTACTCTGGGTACTTGTTGTGGGGAATGCGTGTCATTATTCCAAAAATACTGAGACAACAGATGTTAGAACAGCTGCATTCAGGTCATTGTGGAATGGTGCACATGAAAGAAATTGCACAAAGCTATTTTTGGTGGCCTGGCTTGGACAGTGCCATTGAAGAGAAGGCGAGAGCTTGTATTTCATGCCAATGTGTGAGGAAGGCACCTCATTTGACACCTATACACCCATGGGACTGGCCTGAAAAACCGTGGCAACATCTTCACGTTGATTTTGCTGGCCTATTTGAAGGTAGCATGTTATTGGTGTGGTAGATGCTCGTTCCAAATGGCCAGAAGTCTCTATAATGTCTTCCACTACTGCTGAGAGTACTACCCAAAAACTACGGGGAATCTTTTGTCTTTTTGGTCTTCCAGAACAACTTGTGAGTGACAATGGACCACAGTTTGTCTCTCAGGAGTTTGGAAATTTTATGAAAGCAAATGGGATCCATCACATCACTTCAGTACCATACCATCCATCCATGAATGGATTGGCTGAAAGGTTTGTGCAGACAATGAAACAAGCTTTGAAATTGGCTAAAGGACATTCACTCATGCAAAAGCATCTGGACACCTTCTTACTATCTTACAGAAACACTCCTCATGCTACAACCAAAATGTCCCCAGCTTTTCTAATGATGGGACGTCAGCTACGCACTTGCTTTGATTTGCTGAAACCTTCTGAACCACAACAAATTGCGCAACGTCAGCAGCAAGGTAAAGTCATTGGAAATGCATCCAGAGCAAAAGACTAAACCTTTAATCCTGGAGAGCCAGTTTTTGCTCGGAACTATGCTCCTGGAGTTAAATGGGTCCCTGCCACTATTATTGCTCAGACTGGACCTGTTTCCTATACTGTCAGGACTGCAGAGGATCTCATCTGGTGGTGGCATGTAGATCAGTAATTACCAGGTTATGCCTGCCCCCAAGACACATCTCCTGTTGAGTTGCCTGTCCTCCTCTCTGCTGGTGAGCTACTGCGTCAAGAATCACCTGCTCCTGACTCTCTTCCTCCATCACCTCCTGCGGCAAACATAAACCTCCTCCCTGAGCAGGCTGATCCAACAGCCTCACCTGTTCACTCTTGAAGTTCCCAGCCCATTGTCAAGCCCGCACCCATAACACCTTCGGGTGCAAGAACGCCAGAAGTCCGCCGTAATCCAACTAGAGAAAGAAGGTCCTCCTTAACAGCTAGACCTTTAGCTGAGGTTATCTCACAGATGGGGGAAAATAATCCCCGGGGTTAGCTAGGAACTTGAGGCAGTCTACCCTCATTCCATAGTTAGTGTTTGTTTTATTAAAGGGACTTTTTATAAAGGGGGGAGGAATACGTTGTGTGTTGGGTTGTAGATATAGATCTTCTTGTTATAGTAACTGAGTTAGGTCACTAGGGGTCAGCCCAGCTGGTTTGGGCTGGTTCCAGTTAGTTCTGTATTATGCAATAAAATGGACACTTGCAACTACTCAAGCTCTCTGTGTTTCCACTGATTTCTTCTTCAACTGTGGAACTCCACACGATATAACAAAAACCACATAGACTTCTATCAATTAATCCATTATTTGATTGACTGATCTGATATCTAAGGTCTAAGGCAAGTCAATTTACAATAATATTACTAATATATGACTACTTAATTTTCTAAGTCAATGTTCTCTCCCCAATTTCTTGAACTAGTTTATAATTTTTAAAGTTGATTCAACAGACATTTCAAAAGTCATTCATCAGCCAAAAACCTAATTCCTCTGGTCTCAACAGCTTGTTTGATCAATAAACTGATGCAAATTACTCCTAACAAATTATTCTTATATGCTTTAATCTGCCTTTTATCAAAGAGTTTGTTTCTTGTTTTTCATTGATGCTGCCGTGATGCATTTTTTTCAAACTCAGAAGTGAGATTGTAAGAAATTGACTTTTACTAACTCGCTTTTTTTGTCAATTAATTCCTGTATACTACATAAAACAATTTGCTTCTAGTAATCTGTAACCTTCCAGGTCTAACAACAAGGTTGGACTTTTAAAATATTGATTCTATACAGATTTGCTGCTTGCAGGAAACCTAATGCAGCTAGAATCTGTACTTTCTCACATATTAAGCTTCTTGGGCTAATATCTTCATATGGGCTTAATAGCAAAGTACCCTACAAAATGTGATTCTGTCTAATTGAGCCTCTGGAAAATACCATAATACAATATAGATTCATAATGAAGTCATAATAATTTTAAATCAGCTAAGATGTGACCACAGATTTTGCCTAAGTCTCCCAAAATATCTTAGGATACGTCTACACAGCAACATTGTTTTGAAATAACTTAGTCCGCGTCTACACAGCAGGCAGTTATTTTGAAATAATGTTGAAATATTGTCAAGCTGGAAGACTTCTTACTCCAATTTTGAAATAAGCTATTTTGAAATAAGCTACGCAATTGACGTAGCTCAGTTTGTGTAACTTATTTTAAGTTAAGCCCTGTTGTGCGGACATACCCTTAGAAAATTTTACATTGGGAATCTGCAGAAAAAGCTCAGAAAGGGTTTAAAATTATTGAAATTCTAACTCTCAAGTGGATATAAAATGAGTGGTGCAATTTTCAGCACCCTTCAGCATGCTTAGACTAGTAATTAGTTTTAGGAATTAAGCTTTTATTAAATAAAAAATTAATAATAGAAAATCCAGTAATGGCAGTTACAGGGCAATGTAATATAAGAGGAAATTTCATTTCCAGGGGACATATGGGTCCATTGTCTATGGCAAACTCACTTCCTGTAATTCAGTAATAAATTCTACTACCTGTAGAAAATGACTAAGAAAAACCCAGTTGTATACTGTAGCCCATAGGACATCCAAATAGGAAGTAGCTAAGGGTTATTGACAAGTCAATTACGAAAACCCCATAGGAATGCATGGGAGCCCATAAGAATGAATAGGCGTGATGTAATTAGAAAGCAGGGTTGCATCATTTCTAGACTAGCTACCATTCATCGAGAGGTCAATTTGGAAAGTCCATAGGAATACATAGGAGACAGGGATAAAGTAGACAGGAGATAGAATTCATCATTTCTGGGTGATGCAATCCAAGCATAAGACTGCACACATCCTGTGTAAGGTGACTCAGCAAAATCCCACAGAGATACATTGTAGCTCCATAGATGTCTATGTAGTGGGTGGAAAATTTAAAGTTGATTGATGGAGCTAGGATGAGCAAATCATATGTAAGAGAGACAGCTAGCAGGCTAAACTCTGTAGTTGGAGGAGGACTTTGAAGAAAAGAAGATGCTGCAAGACTCCCTCAAGGAAGAAGATATCTGCCCAGGAGAAGAAGCATCAGCAGCAATAGAACCCTGTAGAAAGGGAGCTGCATAAGAACGAGCAGCAGCAGCAGCAACTCCAGAATTGTAATGTCACCATGACACTGGCTTCCTCAGCAGCCCAGTTAACAGCATTTCTACCCCAGAAGCAACAAGCAGCAGCAGAATAAAAAAGTAGGAGTAGACAGATCAGAAATACCCATAGATGAATCTGAGGAAATTGAGAGAATCCAAGTCTGTCTATTTATTATGAAAGAGCGGACAGGTTTTGCCTGTCAATAAAGCTGGATGTCTGTGATCTGAATGAGATCTTCCCCTACCCATCTAATAATTGACTAATGAACACTTATTGGATGTTTAGTGTTAAGTATTTAATATTATATATTTTTATTGTTATTATGTTACAGATTATTAAGTGAATGATTATATTGTTATTGCATTGATTTTATTTACTACACCATTACATCATTTCAGTTGTTATTGCACTGTATTGCTTTTATCTACCGTACTGCTTCAATCTCCTTTTTATCTGGAACCCTTTTTATTTCTATCTCTATTCTTTTATTATAATTATTCACTTATAAACAAATATATATTTATGTTTTTTAAAGATTTGCTGCTTGTTTATTCTTGATTCAAGTGCTGGATCTGTGTCCTTTCAAAGGAAAGCTAGTCAGCTGCAACTTTTCCTGGCAATTCTTAAATTACCAGACTAGATACATTAAGAATAAAATATTTTGAATTAAAAGCAGAATTGGCTTAGCATAATTGAAATCTTCTGGTAGCAAAGTCACTGTATACTGATATTTTATAAACTGCTACCTTTTGGTAAGCTCACTTGTAGTTTTAATATGAACTCATCCTTTCAGCTTTAAGGAACAATTCATGAAAAAAGGGAACTAGTACTTACAGAAAAGAGATGTTATTATTATAATTTGCTGAACATTTTGGTAAATTGGACCTTCACATGGGGATTGTCTCAAGAGTAGTACTGCTTAAAATGAAATTTTTTTAGGTACCCATCAAATTGTTATAATGGTGCAGTTTTATGAAAAACGAGTCTTCTTCATGTTGTATTTTCATCCTATTTTTTATTATTGCTGTGTTCCCTTAATTGCTCCTTGAATTCTTGCCTTCATATGGCAGAGCTATTTCTACTAAAAGACAGAGTGTGAAAGGCAGGTATCTGGCACTTAAAAAACAAAAAACAAAACCAGGGAGATCTAATTCTAGACAGATGGCATTCTTCAATCTGGGAAGGAAGCCTATATAGGAGAAGGAAAATTCTGATTTCAGACCCCCATCCGTTAGTTAAATGAAGTCTGGTGGTCAGCAGCAGCAGCCCCCAAACCAGCTAGCAAACAAAGTGTGAAGATTTTGGCACATAGTTCATCTTGGAAAAGGCCCTCCCATTGTTGTGTACATCAGGGATGCTGACCAGTATAGTGTAGCACATTTTCAGGTATCTAAAAGGGTATCAGAAGGAGGAGGGAGAAAAATTGTTCTCCTTGGCCTCTGAGGATAGGACAAGAAGCAATGGGCTCTTGTCCCATCAAGGGAGGTTTAAGTTGGACATTAGGAAAAAATTCCTAACTGTGAGGGTGGTTAAACACTGAAATAAATTGCTTAGGGAGGTTGTGGAATCTCCATCTTTGGAGATATTTAAGAGCAGGTGAGATAGATATCTATCGGGGATGGTCTAGATGGTACTGGGTCCTGCTGTGAGGGCAGGGGACTGGACTCAATGACCTTTTGAGGTCCCTTCCAGTTCTAGTGTTCTATGATTCTATGACAGAAGGTCTCTCTGTTGTAATAGGATGCTTGCATGGCAACCTGGCCCTTCATGATATGATTAAGATGAAGAAGAAAATTCTTAAAGATCACATAAAATGTCTGTTTTGGCAGAAGACTAGAGCCTCCCATATATATCCCATATCACTGTCTCTGCCTCTTACCTTCATTGAATTAAAATACCCACTTGCGATATCTTGGCCAAACAGCTGCATTTGCAGTTCATAATGACTGATGCCACAAAAAGTCACTTCACCAAGCAAAGTGTATTGTGAATTTTCTTTGTGTTCTTCTGCGCTGTGAACTTTGTCATTGGCAGCATACATTACACATAGTAAAATATATAATATTGTTATATTTTGGGTTTTCGCCTTTAAGGCTATGGCTACACTTCAGTGCTCTTTCAGGATACCAGAGTATCCTGAAATAGCTATCTCGTGTCTTCACAGCAAGCCTATTATTTTGGGCTTGCTATTCCAACATCCCTGTAAACCTCATTCTACGAAGAGTAACGGACATTTCAGAATAGCACTTTATTTCAAAATTTGATGCTTTGTAGACAGCACTAAATGACAAAATAAGCTATTTTGAAATAGCATCGAAATAAGATATCCAATTTGTGTAGATCAAATTGCGTATCTCATTTCAAGTTACGGTGCAGTGTAGACACATGGTAAAAGTGTTTTTCATTGATGTTTCTCAGAGTTTTGGGTTAAATATAAAAAAACTCAAAATAAACTCTCTAACAATATATTAGATAAATATAAATTCCTTAAATTAGATATTATCAAGACTTTTAAAGTCTTTCTCCTTGATTTATGTAGAGCTCACTTTCTCTGTAGTATGACAATGTTCAGAAACTACTTTGATTAGCTCCAGTGAACTAAATTGTCTACAGTCTAAAGTACAGCTGAATCCGTGAAGAAACTTTTTTTTTTTTACCTGTAGAGTGAGCGTAATGAAGGTTTAGCTGCCTTCCTCTCCTCTCTCCACTGATTTTTCCCTATGTGAACTTTCTCTGGATTTTCAAATGTGCCATTTGCTTATCTGTTCCTTTGTGCAACTCTGCCCTTTGGTCAGATTGCGCTGAAGCCTCCCCCCATCCAAATTATAGTAAAGTTCAAACAAAAGCCTGAAGCCCAGTGACTCTATACTAGTTGCAGTATGGGCACAATAATCGTTTCCCCTTTATTCCCAAGCCTTACACCTTCTCTCCTGATGGGGATGGTGGTGAACCCAGTCTCATCCTTGCTTTTAGGTTCCAGCCTAGAGCTGTAAGCAGCTAGGATCTGTTTCTTATGATCCCTAGCTGATTTTAAGGGCTGCTTCCTAACTTTGCCTGTTTGCGGGCATCTGCCATACAGCATTCTCTAGTCATCTCTCATGAAGTGTTTCTCATTTGTTACCAGATTTGCCCATTACTTTGGGTATACTGAGTTATTAGGGGTACTCTTATGGGGTGGGAGGGTTGATAATTATAATCAGTGTAGTGCTTGTGTTACTTATGTTCTCATATGGAGCTTTACTTCTCTCTTCTGTCAGTTTCCTCCCAATGGAACTCTCCTGAAGGCTCTAAATTCCCCAGGACTGGGTTCTTTCCACACTAGAATCAGATGAACCCGCATTCACACTCACACACACACTCACACACACTACCAGAGCACATCTGAGAGGACCGGCTAATGAGCACTCACAAACTGACCCTTTATATGTTCCTGGACTCAGTAGGCTTGGTTGCACAGCAATGCCACCTGTGACCCTCATGGGCCCTTGGACTCAGTGGGCTGGGTTAAACAGCACTGTAAATTGCCACCTTCATATGCCCCCCCAGGTTCAGCACCTCCTTATTCCCACTTTCATGCCACAACAATTCTGCTAGTAACCCACTTGATGAGCAAACGAATTTTGGACGCTACAGGGATCTTTAGCTTAGGTACAAGGAGAGTTATTGCAGAGTGATTGGGAAAGCCAAAATAATAGCCAAGGAGGAGAGAGAAAGAGGAAAAGAGAGAAAAGCAACCAGCTTAACAATTAACAGTATTGATTTCTAGGTACTAACCATATAAGGAGAACCAACCAAACAAAACGGTTACAATACAAAATGTAACTTAAATCTGATTACAAATGTTAAGGTTAGCAAACCATAACAGAGCACATAAAGCAGGGTGAGGAAGCTGTACCGAGAGAGGGAGAGAGAGAGGGAGAGAGCAATCTCATCAGTCAGTGAAGCTTGAACTTATCGGGGCTCCCAGATAGTGATGGTAGCTGGGGGTCCAGAGTGCTAGAGACAGGCTGAGCAGAGCTCCCCCAGCACGAGCAGTATGTTGAAGATGAAATCCCAATGGAACTGAAGCAGAATTTAGATCCAGGCATTTGAACACTTTACTTGAACATGGTTGTAGGTTTTTGTAGAGAAATAACAATGTTTTAAGGGGGACACTAGAATTATTTATGGTAAATGGATGGTTCAAGGGAGTATTCTAAAGTTGTATTGTTTAAGCTTGACAATATAAACGTATCATCCCTAACTATGAGTGATGCTCCTTCAAGGGATCTCATAATGCAATTAGGCAATTTCAGTATTTTGGATGCCAATAAAGAGTTTATTAATAAAATTAGCCTGATAATTACTGATCTGGTTGTGGGCAGTCATGGGTTCATTAGCATCCACAGCAGAGATTTCCTACCAGGCTGTGCTTTTCTGCTTTCTGTATCCCACAGTTCAGTGTGGTTCTTGCTTTAGAAGTGCTGTTCTCCATTTTGTATGCTAATGGAGATGTTTCTCTGTCATATCTTTAATGCAGATAAGTCGAGGGGTGTTTCCTTAATCCTATTACCCTTTTCTGGAGGGGGTTAGGTGTGTTCTCCTCTGCCTATTTATTGCTTTGGCTTTGGTTCAAGCAGAGGATTGTCGGTATGGAGCCCTCCATTAGCACTATGCCCTGGCTCCCCAAGAACACAGAGCTGGTAGGTATCACCCAGTTCAGCACTGATGAACTCTCTCAGATAGCTCTAGCCTCTCTGAGTACATTTACATTGTAATGAGATATCCACAAGTGGCCCATGTCAGCTAATTCAGGCTTGTAGGGTTCTGGCTGAAGGGCTTCTAAACTTTAGTGTCGAAGTTTGGACTAGGGCCTCAGTCTGAACTCTGAGACTCTCCCACTTCACAGGATACTAGAGCCCAGGGGCAAGCCTGAGCCAAAAAATCTATAGACCCCCTTAGCCAGACTCCTTTAGCCCAAGTCAATGGGCACGAGCCAGTCATGGATTTTTCATTGCAGTACAGACATACTTTCTGACAGTCACTGTCCTCCTGTTTGCTGCCTTTTATCTAAACTGTGATTAATCACCTAATTAAGTAGCACCCATACAGGTAGCTGAGTGTTCTGTTTATCCCTTGCAAGCTGCCACATTGGGTCTATTCAACGCATCACAACATGTTAGTGTGGCATGGGCTAATTTAGGCCTTCGATTAGCAACAGCTGCCTCTGTGACGTCCTGATTCTAGAAGCAATTCTTCACTGAACTTCAAGGTTCCTCTACCTTATATCATCTACCCATGACTAAAATGGACTTCTCTAGCAGCCAGAAATAGCAGGAGCATGTAAGAACATAAAAACGGCCATACTGGGTCAGACCAAAGGTCCATCTAACCCAGTATCCTGTCTGCTGATAGTGGCCAATACCAGATGATCCAGAGGGAGGGAACACAACAGGTAATCCTCATGTGATCCCTCTCCTGTCATCCATTTCCAGACAAACAGAAGCAAGGGACACCATTCCTACCCATCCTGGCTAATAGTCATTGATGAACCTAACCTCCATGAATCTATCTACCTCTTTTTTGAACCCTGTTAAAATTCTAGGCTTCACCACATGCGCTGGCAAGGAGTTTCAGTTTGACTATTAGCTGTGTGAAGAAAAACTTCCTTTTGTTTGTTTTAAACCTGCTGTATATTAATTTCATTTGGTGACCCCTAGTTCTTATATTGTGGGAATAAGTAAATAAATTTTCCTTATTTACTTTTTCCATACCAGTTATGATTTTATAGACCTCTATCATATCCCCCCTTAGTCTCCTCTTTTCTAAGCTGAAAAGTCCAAATCTTTTTAATCTGTCTTCATATGGGACCCATTCTAAACCCCTAATAATTTTTGTTGCCCTTCTCTGAACCTTTTCCAATGCCAATATATCTTTTTTGAGATGAGGCAACCACATCTGTACGCAGTATTCAAGATATGGGCGTACCATAGTTTCATATAGCGGCAATAAGATATTCTCTATCTTATTCTCTATCCTTTTAAAAATGATTCTTAACATTCTATTTGGTTTTTTTGACTGCCACTGCACACTGAGTGGATGTTTTCAGAGAACTATCCACAATGACTCCAAGATCTCTCTCTTGAGTAGTTGTAGCTAAATTAGTCTCCATCATATGTATGTAGAGTTGGGATTAAATTTTCCAGTGTGTATTACTTTACATTTATCAACATTAAATTCATTTGCCATTTTGATGCCCAGTCAGTTAGTTTGGTGAGATCTTTTTGAAACTCTTCACAGTCTATTTTGGTCTTACCTATCTTGAGCAGTTTGGTATCATCTGCAAATTTTGCCACCTCACTGTTTACCCCTTTCTCTAGATCATTTATAAATAAGTTGAATAGGATTGGTCCCAGGACAGACCTTGGGGGGACTTCACTAGTTACCTCTCTCCACTCTGAAAACTTACCATTTATTCCTACCCTTTGTTTGCTGTCTTTTATCCAGTTATCAATCCATGAAAGGACCTTCCCTCTTATCCCATAACAACATGGATTACTTAAGAGCCTGTGGTGAAGAACCTTGTCAAAGACTTTCTGGAAATCCGGGTATACTATATCTACTGGATCCCCTTTGTTCACGTGTTTGTTGACCTCCTCAAAGAACTCTAGTAGATTAGTATGGTATGATTTCGCTTTACAGAAACCATGTTAACTTTCTCCCAACAAATTGTGTTCATCCATGTGTCTGACAATTCTATTTTTTATTATAGTTTTAAATAATTTGCCCAGTGCCAATGTTAATTAGACTTACCATTCTGTAATTACCAGGATCACCTCTATAGCCCTTTTTAAATATTGGCATCAGGTTAGCTATTTTCTAGTCATTAGATACTGACACTGATTTAAAGGATAGGTTACAAACCACGTTAATAGTTCCACAATTTCACATTTGAGTTTTCAACACTCTTAGGTGAATGCCATCTGATCCCAGTGACTTATTATAGTTAGGTTGACCAATTTGTTCCGAAACCTCCTTTTAATGACACCTCAGTCTTGGACAAAACCTCAGATTTGTCACCTAAAAGAATGGCTCAGGTTTGAGAATCTCCCCAATATCCTTAGCCATGAAGACTAAAGCAAAGATTTCGTTGAGCTTCTCCACAATGACTTTATCAGCTTTTAGTGCTCCTTTAGTATCTCAATCGTCCAAGGTCCCCACTGTTTGTTTAGTCAGATTCCTGCTTCTGATGTACTTACAAAACATTTTGCTATTCCTTTTTGGTTTTTCTTATTATATTTTTTACACTTAGTTGGACAAAATTTATGTTCCTGTCTATTTTCCTCACTAGGATTTGACTTCCAGTTTCTAAAAAGATGTCCTTTTATCTGTCACTGCTTCTTTTACTTGGTTGTTAAGCCACTGTGACACTTTTTTGGTTCTTGTCTGTTTTTTTTTTAATTTGGGGTATACATATAAGTTGGGCCTCAATTATGGTGTCTTTGAAAAGTTTCCATGCAGTTTGCAGAGATTTTATTTTTGTCACTTACCTTTTAATTTCGGTTTAACTAACATCCTCTTTTTTGTGCAGTTCCCCTTTCTGAAATGAAATGCTGAGTGTTGGGCTGCTGAGGTGTTTTTCCTACCACAGGGATGTTAAATGTTATTACATTATGGTCAGAATTTCAAAGAGGTCCAGTTATATTTACCTCTTGGACCAGATCCTGTGCTTCACTTAGGACTAAATAAAAAATAGCCTCTCCCTTGTGGATTCCAGAACCAGCTGCTCCAAGAAGCAGTCATTTAAGGTATCAAGAAATTTTATCTCTGCATCCCATCTTGAGGTGACATGTACCCAGTCAATATGGGGATAGTTAAATCCCCTGCTATTATTGAGCTTTTTATTTTGATAGCCCCTCTAATCTCCCTTAGTATTTCATAGTCACTATTGAGGGTGAGGATTATTCTAGGAGTGGGTGGGTGAGATTATGCGGCCTGCATTGTGCGGGGGGTCAGACTAGATGATCATAATGGTCCCTTCTGACCTTAAAGTCTATGAGTCTATGAGTCTATGAGTCTATTATTACCCAAAAAATTCCCACTGGAAACCACCCAAGGTTACACTAGTATGGATTTATTGATTGAGGAATTAACACTCCACTATATGCACTATATGGTTAAACTGAAGAGGATAGAGCTGCCACTAAAGGTTTAAACTAAAGGGGAACCAGCTATCTCTCTCACACACAAACACCTTCATTCATTCACTCAGTCACACACATTCTTGCCTGCCCACAGGTACTCACACACTTACACAGGCATATGGGTTGCAGAAGGAGCCAAGGCTTGTTGCACCTGGAGGGTTTGCTGATCATGGCTGATGAGCTGGTCAGTAAAAGAAAGGTTTTTCTCAGAAAGAGGAACTTCTCAGAAAGTGGACTACTGCTATGTTCTCTCACCTTTTATTGCCTCTGTACAACTCCTGTGACTCATCCACATTCATCACCAGGGAACATGCCTAGATTTCCCTTGATCCAGCAGAAAATCCATGTGTAAAATCAAGTAATAGGTTGGGTGAAGGCTTTATGAAACAACTAACACTGTCCTGATCAGGTGGGACAATCTGGGAGCACAGAGACAATCTGGTTACAGTTCCTGTACTGGGGAAGGGTAGTGTTGTAGGTTTGATTTCCACTACACTATGTTTGATTTCCACTATACAAGGAGAGTTTCCTGCTGGCATTACATCCCATTTGGGCTACACAGGAGCTTTATTGTTACAGAGAACTAGCCTTCATACTTTTTTGATGGGAAAAAAGCAATCTTTAGAACAATCTGAAAACCAATAAAAAGAACCTGCAGAGAAGTGTGAAGTGAGATGACATATAATGTAGCAAGAGATTTTTACATTAGCCATTTGGATTACTTTGCATCACCTAAAATGAAGTATGCAGAAAAACATCGGGAAGGGGTTTAATATCGGAGAAATTATAATTGGCTTAATTGGACATAAAATGTCAGGACCCTTTAGAATGCTTGGAACAGTAATTAGTTTTAAGGGTAAGGCTTTAATTAAACTGAAATTAACAGTAGTTTAAAATAGAAAATCCAGTAACGGTGTCTATGGGGTGATGTAATAGAGTGGGAGATTCCATTTCTAAGTCCTATAGGGATCCATTGCCAATGATGAAATGATTACACTTCCTATCATGCAATGGAACTATCCATTTTGATTGGAAGATCTAGGGGTCACCCAGACAACAGCTAGAAAAACTCCAGAGGAGTACATGGGAGCCCATATGAACCAATAGTTATGATGCAACTAGGAGGCAGTTCTGCATCATTTCTGGAAGGGAATGACTCAGCAAAATCCCACATTGATACATTGTAGCCCATGGAGATACATGGGACTTCCTGAGGCACATAGATCATGTAACAA
This sequence comes from Pelochelys cantorii, assembly GCA_032595735.1. Lineage (NCBI taxonomy): Eukaryota > Metazoa > Chordata > Testudines > Trionychidae > Pelochelys > Pelochelys cantorii. Next base: position 37,111,449 of record CM064331.1, read on the forward strand.
TGAATGGCATGGCAGAGAGTTAGGAAAAAGCTGAAAGCTGATTGGCTGAGTGTGAGTGAGGAAACAGTATATAAGGACAACAGCCAACAAGATAAATCCTATAGTGGGATGGGAAACTTGAAGGAAAGAAGATGCTGCAAGACACCAATAAAGAAGAAGACACTTGTGCAGACTAAGCCAACTGAGATCGAGATGCAGAACTCTGCAAAGGACCAGTAGAAGAAACAGCAACAGCAGAACTTTAAATTTGTGATGACAATGGCTTCCTTAACAGCCCAACCAACAGAGCTTGTCCCCTAGAAACAACAAATAGCACACAAGACTATCTATTCTTGTTTGAAGGGTTATGCGTGGGTTGATATGGTTGATATGGTTTTGCATGATCTTCTTATCAATAAACTAGGCAAATACAACTTAGATGGGGCTACTATAAGGTGGGTGCATAACCGTTCTCAGAGAGTAGTTATTAACAGTTTACAATCAAGCAGGAAGGGCATAACAAGTGGAGTTCCACAGGGGTCTGTTTTGGGACCGGTTCTGTTCAATAATTTCATCAATAATTTAGATATTGGGATACAGAGTATTGGAAGATAGGGTCATAATTCAAAATGAGCTGAATAAACTGGAGAAATTGTCTCAGGTAGATAGGATGAAGTTTAATAAGGACAAATGCGAAGTACTCCACTTAGGAAGGAACAATCAGTTTCACAAATACAGAATGGGAAGCAACTGTCTAGGAAGGAGTACTGCAGAAAGTAATCTAGAGGTTATAGTGGACCACAAGCTAAATATGAGTAAACAGTGTGATGCTGTTGCAAAAAAAGCAAACATGATTCTGGGATGCATTAACAGGAGTGTTGTGAGCAAGACACGAGAAGTCATTCTTCCACTCTACTCTGTGCTGATTAGGCCTCAATTGGAGTATTGTGTCCAGTTCTGGGCACCACATTTCAAGAAAGATGCGGAGAAATCAGAGGTCCAGAGAAGAGCAACAAGAACGATTAAAGGTCTAGAGAACATTAGCTATGAGGGAAGACTGAAAGAACTGGGATTGTTTAGTTTGGAAAGGAAAAGACTGAGAGGGGACATGATAGCATTTTTCAAGTATCTAAAAGGGTGTCACAAGGAGGAGGGAGAAAAATTGTTCTCCTTGGCCTCTGAGAATAGGACAAGAAGCAGTGGGCTTAAACTATAGTAAGAGAAGTTTAGGTTGGACATTAGGAAAAACTTCCTAACTGTCAGGGTGGTTAAACACTGGAAATAATTGCTTAGAGAGGTTGTGGAATCTCTATCTCTGGTGATATTTAAGGGCAGATTAGATAGACATCTATCAGGGATGGTCTAGACCAGTGTTTCTCAACTTTTTTTAATAAAGTACCTCTTTAAAAAAAAAAAAAAAAAAAAAAAAATATATATATATATATATATATATATATATACCCCCAGTACCTACAGTTTTCAGACACACACATTTTTTTCTCCATTGCAACACATTTGTCTAAACAACTTAATCATAGCTGGGCAGGCAATGAAATTTTTGGGTATAAAAAGTACAAAAATAATTAAACGCTGTAAAACTTAAAACAAAAATTCAGTTTTCTCCAAATTTCAATTTTGTTGATGTACCCCCCAGACTTCTCTGGAGTATCCCTAAGGGTACTCCTACCACTGGTTGAGAAACACTGGTTAAGGTTTCTAGACCAGTGTTTCTCAACTAGTGGTACCCTCGGCTATGATTAAGTTGTTTAGACAAATGTGTTGCAACGGTAGAAAAAAATTTTGTGTGTCCGAAAACTGTAGGTACTGGGAATACTTATCATTTTTTTAAAGGGGTACTTTTTAAAAAAAAGGTTGAGAAACACTGGTCTAGATGGTGCTTGGTCCTGCCATGAGGGCAAGGGACTGGACTCGATGACCTCTCAAGGTCCCTTCCAAGTTCTAATGTTCTATGAATCTATGTGTGTCCTTTCAATGGAAAGCTAGCAAGCTGAGGCTATCTCTGACAATTCTTTTGGGCAAGCCACAACCTTGATAACTGGTTGACTTAAATTAAGGGAGTTAAGGTTTAAAATTAAAAGTGGGAACATTAACTAATCTAATCTATCTTCCATTTACACTAGCCACCTCAAAACTGCTGAAGTTCCACTACAATAATATTGAATATGAAGTAATAATGGCATAATGGCTAAGAGACCCATGTCTACAAAGAGATTCAATCTTTATGAAGTTAAGTGTTCTAATGCCTATATTTTAGAAGCCTAGGAAATCATAACAATACTATCATCTACAAAGCATAATGCTAGGTGCTTAGGTTTCTATATAGGGAATGGAGAGAGATAGGTGCCTAAAATTTCCATCCACAGAAACCAGAATGCTAGACAGGGAGCTACATAAACTAATCAATGAGAAATGCTGACCAGAGCAGAGTATTCTGTGATCCAGCTGCCTTACAGTGCTAAACCTGGACTGCAGGGAAGATCTTATCACTATTTGTGATCTACAGCTCAGAAGCCCTCTCCTGGAGTCAGGTAACTTAGGTGCTCAAAACATTTCTTCAGAGACTGGACTAGGTTCCTGTCTTACTCCATATGAAACAATCATAGGAGGAATAATGTTCACCTTATAACTTTCAGTGCAGTAGGTTAAAGCATTCACCCAAGCTGTGGGATACTTAAGTTTATTGTCCCCTTCTACTTGGTGGGGAGAAAGGATCTATACACACATCTATCACCTCTCAATAGAGTGCTCTAGTCGCAGACCAATGGGATATTCTGATCAGGGGGACTCCTTCAATCTCTCCTGCTGAATAAAATCAAAGAGCAATTGGGCTAGAGCAAGGGTGGGAAAAATCTAGCCTGCAGGCCAGATCTGGGCCACCAAACAAATTGATCCAGTCCACCATGGCCCAGTGGGACCCTCAGGCAGATTTCCTGTTTGTCATTGCCCTACACACTGCTCAAAGCATCTAGCTGCTGCAGACAGTATGTGTTCCTCTGTGCAGCATGCCCCTTGGGGAAAAGAGGATCTCTGCTGGCTGCCCTCATCCCCAGTACAATCCTTGCACCTCCCATTAGCCAGAAACCAGGTAATTGGAGGTACAGGAGCAAGAATTGTGGGCATGTGCAGAATGCCTCCCTCCTCCTAAGGAGTGCCCCACACAAAGACACAGATGATGGCTCCAGCAGCCAGCCATTTTGAATGGTGTGAGGGGCTGCAGCAGACAGGGAGCCTGCCTGAGGGTTCCGCTGGGCTACCAGCTGGGAGCTGCTTACAGTAAGCACTTTCTGGCCAGTATCTGCACCTGGCACCCTAGCCCCTCCTGCACTGCAATCCAGCAACCTAAATCACAACCCCCTGCTGCATCCAAACTCTCTCCCAGACCCCATAATTCCTCCTGCACACTAAGCCCCTACCTAAAACTCCCTTCTTCACCCAACATCCATTCCAGACCCTACACTCCCTCTTTTAATATTGTAGAAAAGTGTGGCCTGTGACCACTTACCAAATTCTTGGATTGGGCCCCATCAGAAATGATTGCCCACCTCTGAGCTAGAGAGTGACAGAGCAATAGAAAGGCTCTATGTTTTCTGGTGGCCAGGGCATCTTCCTGCATACGGTGGACCCTCAGGGTGTGTCTAGACTAGAGGGTTTTTTTGAAAAAAGTGGTCTTTTTCCTAAAAAACTTCCCCTGAGTCTAGACTGCTGCCACGTTCTTTCAAAATTAAATCAAAAGAATGTGGCGGTTTTGTCGACCGCAGTAAACCTCATTTTATGAGGAATAACGCCTTTTTTGAAAGTGCTCTTTCGAAAAAAGGTGTTCTTGAATGTAAACAGGGCTTTTTTGAAAGAGAGCATCCAGACTGCCTGCGTGCTCTCTTTTGAAAAAGCGGCTTGCTTTTTTGAAAGAAGTGGTTGCAGTCTAGACTCTCTCTTTCGAAAAAGGCTTGTAGTCTAGACGTAGCCCCAGTCTAGTCCTCCATTCCAAAAGCTCTTTAATTATTTATCCACACTGGAGCACTTCAACAGGAGAGATTGAGGAAGACTGCCATGGTGATAACAGTGGTAACATACTGTAACAGTGATAACAAAGCAGAATTTAACACCCGGAGACTCAAAGGACTGGTCATATCCCCAGATGGGACTTTCTGAATACCTTTTCATTATTGCAGTATTTAACATTCCTCTCATAGACTTCAGCTTAGCAAAATATTTAAGCTTGTGCCTAACTTTGACCATGTGGAAAGTCCTCTTAACTTATGCTCTACAGGAGACATAAACACTAATCATTTAAGAAAGCATGTGCAGACAACTTAAAAAAACCTACATTGTCTCCCCATTGCCTTATAACATTAAAATGAATTGATACTTCATTAAAATAGGAAGTTATTTGATAGAGCACTCATGTAATTTCTATAGCATTCCTCATGTTGCTAGCCTGAAGCAAGCTTCAGGCCAATGACAAATTCCAAGAAGAATGTGATACAGAACAATTCATTGGTGAAAAGTCACCTATATGTGGCATTAATCAAATCCAACTTATGCCCAGGTAAACTGTGATTTATATTTATATTGGAATGAATTCACATGGCTATTTTCTGGTGATATTTTAAATACTGAAATATGCTAATAATGACATGACATTATTGATTGTGTCAATCCATTTTAAGTTGTTTTAGGAAGGAGGCATTGTTCTAATTTACATATCTTCTGCCTTATATTTTCCTAAAATTTTCAAAGAATGCTTGACACACTAAATTTAAAATGATCTCCCACAATTAAAAAGCAGAATGGAAGGTAACCCATAGTTATTTTAGTCATCTGAGCAATACAGGATTTGTGCAGAGAGCCTCACCAGGGTTGTAGTGAGGTGACAGTGTAGAGATGCAGCAATCCCTGCATCGTATCTTGATAATCCATGACCCTGCACCCCAGGGTGTGAGAAACAGTCAGTGGATTTGCATATTTATAAGTCTGCTTGTATTCTTCTTTCTCACATGGACTGTCTATAACAATGTCTTGCTTTCTAGAATGTCTTGCTTTCTGGAGCTGCAGGTTCAGACCCAATTGCACACAAGTAGTAACTTCCCCCTGCCCACTAGGTAAGCTCAGTTAAATCTCAATATGTCATGGGAGTAGAGGAGGGAATTAGATTTGCCCTTAAATGAATAAAGTGCTTTCTGCCTTATAGAATCATAGAACTGGAAGGACCCTCAAGAGGTTATAAATTCCAGTTCCCTGCATCTTGGCAGGACCAACCACCATCTAGATTCTAGACTGTTCCTGTCGGGTGTTTGTCTAACCTGCTCTTAAATATCTTCAAGGATGGAGATTCTACAATCTCCCTAGGCAATTTATTCCAGAGTTTATCCACCTTGACAGTTTGGAAGATTTTCCTAATCTCCAACCTAAACCTCCCTTGCTGCAATATAAGCCTATTGCTTCTTGTCCTATCATCAAAGGTTAAGGAGAATATTTTTTCTTCCTCCTTCTTGCAACAGCCATTTATGTATGTATATAATCTGTACATTAAACTACATGACAGGAACAGTGGATGTTCTGCTGAAATCCATGACAGAATATCCATCAAATTAAATAGGTCAAGGATTTCACCGGTTATATTTGCAAAGTAAAGAACTCAGGAGTAAGGAAACACCAAAGTTAAAGTTGCCTGGAAACTTTAGCTTTCCCCTCTTGTGTTCTTGCTTTATGAGGCTGTTTTTAATAACAGAATCACATATAACTTTTCTCTATATGTTGAGGTTGTTACAGTATATGAAGCATTTTTTTTTAATTTTCATTGTTCAGGGGGGCCAGTATATAGGCCCCTGACTCTTTCTCTGCACACTGTCCTATGCACTAATCAAAATTAGACTCAAATCCTCTAAACCACTGCCTGATTCACCACTCATCCTGATACTTTCATTGTCTAACCCGGGGTGGGCAATAAAATGTGAGCGGTTCACCAGGGTTAGCTCCTGGAGGGCAGCTGCCACTATATTTACCTGCACCTCCCCAGGTACAGATAATCACAGCTCCCATTGACCAGGAACAGTGATCCATGGCCAACAGGAGCTGTGCTCCTTGTACCTACAGAGGTGTAGGTAAATACAGCTGTGTGGGAGCCAGCTAGGGGCTAACCTTGGCAGACCGGATCCAGACCATGGTTTCCCATTTGCCCTCCCTGGTTTAACCTATACAATGAATAAAGCAAAGGTTCTAGACAAAAAAGAAGTATGTGATCATAGATCAAAGACTGTTGCAATATGCCTTCTGCCCCCAACAGGCCAAGCAGAAAACGCACTGCAGCGTGCATGTTTTCAAATCCCCTTTTCTTCTACAGGTTGGACCTCTCTGGTCCAGAATCCTTGGGACCTGACCAGTCCTGAAATTTGCCGGATCAGGGGAGGTCCCCTGCTATGGGCACCCCAGCCCACTTCCCCTCCCCCCATGCCAGCCCAAGCTAGCCTCCTCCCCCTCCAGGCTGCCATGCTGTTGTGGCTCCAACAGCCTGGACAGCCAAGTCCCTGGACCTGCTATAGGGGCTACTGCATCTGCCGCGTTCCCAGCCCCAGCACCATTACCAGGGCTGCCATGGCTGTTGCATCCCTGGTCCCACTACTGAGTCTGCTGCATGCCCGGCTGCACTATCAAGACTTTGGCCGCAATCTCAACTCTTGCCCCACTAGGCTCTGAGACACCAGCCCTCTTGCCACTGTGGATCCCAGCAGGACTCCCTGGTTCAGGAATACTGGACAAGAGAGTCCCAGTTTTGGGAGGTCCAACCTGTACTTAGTATCCTGTTCTTGCACCAGGAATGGCAGAACAAGAAAACTTCTTGATTATAACCAAGGCTATCTTGGTTGTTATTTTAAAGGGGTAGTATGCTATTCACATGCCCCATATAAAAATACATTTCTATTTTTTTTAGGTACTTATCTGGTTTCCATCACCACAGTAATAAAAATTGCTCACAATCATTAATGTATTTATTCTCACAACACCCTTGTGAAATGATATTATGGATATATCTACAGATGAGTCACAGCGAAAACATTGGAGTAAAGCTAAAATGCATAATCGGGTCACAAAAATTAACAGAAAAGGGTCATGAATACAGCTGACAAAAATGAAGAAAACTGAGGCATTCCTACAGCTATGTATTTTTATATGGTGTAGGGCACTGCTTAGAATATAATTCTGTGCTAAAGAAAGAAGGGTTCATGGACATTAATTTGGGGGAAGGGGAAGATTATGCTATGAGAGTTCTGCAATCCATCCCAAATGAGTGCTGAAAAATCCACATCACTGTATATTCTCTATATTACAGAGCCCTTCCACACATTTTATGAATGTTTTGGCATCAAACTGTATTGGGATTAATTCCAATGTTGTTTTTCTCTAAAGCCATGTAAATGCCTTTAGTTTCAATGAATCCAACTACAAAGAGATCACAAGGGGAAAACATTAAACTACTCACATTTTAAAAAGCTGTCTGTTTCTATATATAAATGTGACAGTTTTACAGTCTGATATCTTGGGACTTTTCAGGGCTAGGAGAAAGCGCTGTGCATTCCCAAAGAATTTTAGGAATAGATTCTTTGCGATGTCATAAAGCCATTTCGAGCTCTGCAAGGCAGTAAGACATTAAGCCAGAAATTTTGCAGGGTAGAATGATGTCAGTTCTAGGCCTCCGGCTGCTCAATTTTGTTAGAAATATTATGTGAAAGAGTGAATCATTTTTGTAATAGCTTGGGGTTTTGTATTATTATTGAAATGGTGGCTAGCTAAAGCTTCTCAGAGGTTTGGAATGTTAGAAGCAGTTCCACTAGACATGGATTCAGTGGACAGAGTTCAGGCGAGGAGTTCAAAGGTGTATAACAAATGCAATTTATCATATGACTTCACAGTATATCGCAGGGAAATTGTTAGCACATAAGAGATGACTATATGAATTTTATGGTGACAAAAATCAAATGTGAATTTGCATAAAATGAAAATCAGTTTCAGAAGTTGTTTTTTTTTTAACTAATAGACCTAAGCTCAGCTGCAGAGGGAAACTGTTTGCTTCTTTGAAAATGTCATAACAGAAAGGGGGGAGAAGAAAATCTGAGCTGTCGTATACAACAACATGAAGTTGACTTTTAAACGTTATAGTTTTCTTCATTTGAATTATAATAGACCAAAATAAGTATAGCCCAATTTTAGAAAAGGTTTGCAAAAGTTTTTTAAAAGTATCATTTAAAAAAAAATATGGCTTGCATGTAGAAAGTCTTTGTTACTGGCATCCTCCCTGCTTTGGCTGCTTCACTGTCCGGCTAGCTTCTCTCTGAAGCATATCGGGAGAAAAGGCATACCTGGATCTCAGTGCCCCCAAAGGGATCTTCCCTACATAGTTGTGGGTCCTGAGGGATACTGGTAGGACAGGATAAAGAGGCCCCAGGTGAGCTCCATGTTAACCTGTGTTCCCAGAGCAGCAATCCCTGGATCCAAGAACCAATGGCTTGATAAATACAGGGTAGAAATAAGGTGACATCTGTGACATGCAGACAAATCAGATAGTGGCCATCCCCAGTCCCACCAACAGAAACTGGCCACTGTTCTTGCCTTCACCCCACAGCAGTTCCTACTACCAATTATATTTATAATTATTACTAAAATGTTGCAGAGAACCATTCTACAAACATGTAAAAAATCAAACAATAATACAGCAAACCAAACACCTCCACAATGTGTATTTTTAGAAGGTTCCCCCCCCCCATTTCTCTTACCTTAATCTAACATGGCCGCACAGGCTGGATTATAGGGGTATGAATTATACAGCTTTATAACATGTCCCAAATGGAAAAAAAATATGCACATTAAATCTTTTTAAAAACTGGCCAGGGTGTTTAAAATCCAACTAAGTGACACCCTAATTGGAAATAAGGTGCACATTCTTAACAGTGAATAATTAACTTCAGCCGAGTTATAATGGATTCTTCATCACAGGTAGCCATTCCCCTACAGGCTGTCCTTAATAAAGTTGACAGCCAAATACTGCTTTTTTTTTTAAATGAGATTCATGCCCATGGACAAAATGGCTGCTATTCTGTGGTTCAGGGAGCTAACCAGGAAATAGGTCTGGTGCGGAGCAGCACAGTCAATGTGGAAGTTTGCTGAGGTGATTGAAGGGGAACAATAGGCAAATGTAGATATTGCATAAGGATGGAGGATGGGAGGGGAGGATGTGAAGCAGTGAGAGGCATGGTAGGCAAGAGAAGAAGTTCAGAGGATCAGGAGGAAGAGGAGAAATGTAGAAGTGCTGTCCCGTCTTGGGTATGGAGAAGGGGTCCATCAGGGAAGTCTTGCTTCTTGCAAATAATATTGTTTTGGTTGTGAGTTGTCACTTATATGAATGATTAAGTGCAAAGTTCATTCATATTTATGTTTGTAAATCTTCAATCATGAAAAGTAATGTGAAAGTGTGAATTTTATCATAAATTATATCAGTCATTGTCAAACTATTTTCTATCAGTGCATTCTTTTATTAAAAGAATAATCTGGGAAGGGAAAGAGCGCAGAAAAAGAAAAAAAAAAGCAGATGACAATTTCTCTGTTTTTAAGTGTGAGGTGAGAGTAAGTAAAGTTTCCATCTGAACAGTTAGGAAAAGGCATGCATTTTGGGCACATTAAAGATTAACTTTCACAGATGCTGGCAGAAGAGTAGAGAGGAGTTAAAAATCAAAAGACAAATTAAAATCTTGATTTGAAGTATTTTTAAATCTCATTATTTATTTTGAATGATGTCTGTCATGGTCATAATTATTTATATTAATTTATTTATTTATTCAACTAATGTAATTCAGAGATAAGTATACAATGCAATAAACAGAGAAGCAAAAAGTTTGTACATTGTCATAAAGCCAACAATGCTGAAACATATCCCTGACCCTGCACCTCTCACAAAAAAAAAAAAAAAAAAAAAAAAAGAACTGGTCCCAACAGGCAAAGCAAACTAGGTTATTCAAATACTGCTTTAATATTTGTGAAATGATATCTTCCAATATCAGCATATCCCCAAGGAATAAAAGGTATGTAACATAAGAAAGACTTCACATTAAACTACCATACAAAGTACATTTATCAGTTTCCTGTTTTCAACTCCAAGGCTTTTACTGCAAGACTATTTCTCATTCATTCTCATGTGTGGAGTTCTGGGTTCTTTCTGCTGTCTCAGAAAGTAATGTTATTTTATGTCATTTCTTGCTAAGATGAAATGACTGTATCAATAAGGATAACTGTTGAGAAATAAGAACAAAAGAATTATATACATCTAATTATCCAACACCTTCACAAGAGATGTGTTAAGTGCATGAATTTACATCTGTCCCTAATAAATCATATCACGCAGTATTGGTCCCTGCAAAGTGTGGGATGTGGAAAAAGATATGAAGTCTCTTTAAAATGTTTCATCTAGAAAGTGAATTTGGGAAATTTTATGTTTATTGACAAGAATAAACCAGTGAAGTTCTGCACGTATTTGTGAAGAATTTCTGTATGCCTTGAAAGGCATTCTTGACAGTAAGAAGAGAACTCTTCATATACTTAAATTAAAATAATTATGAAGCTAAAGGAAGGCTTGCAAAATGTATTGATCTTTTGTGAAGTGTATAATATTTTGCACCATGTGTCAGTGTTTCCCGGACAAGGTCAGACCCTCTCTTCTACTCATTTTTTCAAAACTTCTGACCACTGCCATTAGAGGACCCCTACAAATCTTACAGTGAGTCTAGTTCCAGACAATAACTGTTGCAAGTGGTCCCTCTGCCTGTCTAGGCTTCTAGCGTACCCATCACTAAAGTATCTAAGCATTTCTCAAGGGACAAAGCATCAATATGATAGATCAATGCACAAAGTCTAGTTTTCCTTCCCATTTATTTCAAAGCTTTTAGATCTGTGGGTTTTTTTCTGCAAAATGATGTCAGTTTAATGCTATACTTACCTCTATGCTGTAGAATGCAGATAAACTGTAATGCACACTGTTTTTATAGTCTCCTGTAATACATTTTCATTCTTTCTAAACTATCTGACTTGTTTATTTGGTTTTAAATACAATTGTTTATCAAACTATTTGCATATTGGCTTATTAATACTTTGGCTGTAGTGATAATAGAGTCATTCTGGATACACACTGGTGCAAGAGAAATCAGACTTGGTTCAAACACTGGAAATTAGAAACAGATCTTACCCGTTCTGAATGATTCCAAGAAAGAGCTCATAACTTTGATGAACAATGTTATACAAGAAACTGAAAATAGAAATCAAACAGGTGTAAACATTGAGTCTGTGTCTAAACTACACCCCTCGGTCGGCAGAGGGATGTAAATAAAGCACATTGAAAGTGCAAATGAAGCGGGGATTTAAATATCCCACGCTTCATTTGCATAATCACATTCTGGCACTGTTTCGAACAAGCGCCATTTCGAAACTGAAACCGCGGTTTAGAGGCAGTTCTGACGACAGCAGGGTGATTTTTCGACAGATCCTGTACTCCTCAAAAAATGAGGACTACAGGATCTGTCGAAAAATCACCCTGCTATCGGCAGAACCGCGTCTAAACCGCGGTTTCAGTTTCGAAATGGCGCTTATTGGAAACAGTGCCAGAATGTGATTATGCAAATGAAGCGTGGGATATTTAAATCCTCGCTTCATTTGCACTTTCGATGTGCTTTATTTATATCCCCCTGCCGACAGAGGGTGTAGTGTAGACCTAGACTGAAAGAACTGTTTTTTGAGGATTAGGATTTAAAAGATTTCTAGGTTTAAGATGGAGAATAATGCACACTGTTTAATTCACTTAAGGCTTTTCTGGACAGTATTTTATGTGAAACTAAGACAAGTACACAAGATTTTACATTATCTCCAGTACAAAACTGTATAGTATCCTGCAATATCCTCATTTGTTCATGGAAACATTAATTCCATATATTTAGCATTTTTAAGGCTAGATAGTGATTTTGATCCCACCTGGAGCAAGGAGCAGTATCTCAGTTGCGTCAACCAAAGCAGCACTGAGAGTCAGAGCCCTTCCTTGTTTCAGAGGGTAGTAATATACTGCTGACATTCAAATACTATCTTGGCTTCTCAGGCCAATACATTCGAATCACCATCATCTGTATCCATATTACAAAGGGGATTGGGAAATACACAGGCATGTAGCATGTTGTTTAATCATCTGAGTCTGAATGCAAAGTCTGGAAAGCCTGCAGAGGAGTTCTTACTCTCACTTGCTCTTCAGTGTGGATGTGTAATACAAATTAAAATCTAGTTTGGATATGATTTGATAGATTTCAGAATTGCCATTCAGCTAAAAAAGTTCTAATTGTTTTGTTTGAATTTGATTTAACTCTTTTTACGCAGCTTTTATCTTGCATGGGTATGAGATGGTTGGAATTAGTAATATCACTTGGAAGTCTACTGGCTTTCACACATTGCATTTGATTTCTGGGGATTTCCCTGTCTAGAGAATATATATCTGACTGTAACCCAGAAAATAACATCTACATACTTGATGGACAAATACTCAGGTAGTAATTAAATCAGATTTAATTCAGAAAAATATAATCACAGAAGTTATTTTAAATTACTTTTGTGTTCTGTAGTTAACATAATTCAGTGTAATGTCACATTTACTACCCATATTGATATCTGATTCAGAAATAACTTCTGGTTTGGCCAACATGCAACATTTTAAAAATGAATAACGCACATTTTTCTAAAGTATATATCAAAGCTCATAGTCAGCTTTAAGTGTTGTTTCCTATGGTCTGTACATTTATGATAATAGGGCAGATTCCCTAAATTACATTGGGGAAAGAGCTATTAGGAGTTTAATTATTATTTTTAATTTAATATGGGTATTAATGTAATGCCTTGAAGCATTCATCATGGATCAAAACAACATTCTACTAGAGGCTGAACCAAAATGTATTGTTTTTCATATAGTTTACAGTCTAAGTTTTTAATATAATTGGGTTCATATAGCTATAGTATAATGGAGCTCGCTATGGGTAGTTTACTTTAATTGATGTATGCTTTACTAATTTGTACTGTATTTTTTTCTTATGTAAGCCATACTATTTATATGAAAGACAATATAAGTTAATATATTGGTAAATATTGTATCAATATATATGCAATCATACATGTACCTATTTATATACATTTATTTCAGTTTAATTTCATATTAAATTTAGGAAAATGATAAGGTTTGCAAAATAAAGCATTGTAGAGTCAGGAAAATCAATTACTTGCATTTCAGTAATTTAAAAGTACTCTGCATGACCCTGTGTTTGTACATATTTTCATGTTTTTTTGCTCCCCTCTTTCTCTGTAAACAACCACATGTAACTAGGAAGACTGAAACTAAACTCAGAAAAGGATGTCAAATTCACAAAACAGACAGACTTTATAAAGAAATAATCAATCTTCCAATCTCTTTTCTACTTATCTTACATGTAGCAATATTAAGAAAGAAAAATAAAATATAAGTGATTAAGTTGATAGTTCCCCTTTAAAATACTCTGCTATACCTCAACTCTGCTTCCTTGTATGAATTAATTAGCCCATGTACTTTAGTTAAAGATGTCATATGATTTTGTATAAGACACTTCCTCCTGCTCAGACTGGATGGTGTACAATCAATGAATGAGCTGCTGAGAAAATTTTTTTTAACCCTCACTATTTAATGAGTGAACCTCTATTTCACCCATGGGAAATCATTCAAAAAGCATCAATAGTGTTGTAGTCAGTAGAGTGAATGCTTGCTATGGAAATAAGAACTTGGAAGAATATTTCTTACCCTTTTAGAAACTCATTTGCCTTTTTACATTGGGAAAGCAGCATTAGTATCAGAAACTTGGATCTACATTTTACCCAGACCATTTGTAGGGAGAGAAATTTTAAAGAAAAAAAAAGTGGGAACACATTTCCTGCACTTTTTCAGTCCCTCACCTCCCAAGTATTCTTTTTTTTCCCCTGATGATCTCCCAGTACTCCTTAGCCGGAGGCACCACCCAGGCAACGTATAACCTTCATAATTCTTCTAGCTCCAGCATTTCAGAAACAGACTAGTGAACCTTTTTAAAGAGAATATTTTCTTGATCTGCCATCTAATTACTTAAGTCACTGAGTACAATTAGTTCTTCACTCTCAAATATTTTCTAGAAGAAATTCAGGGAGATCTGAAAAAGTCATGGATACTAGCAGCATGCTATTTAAGCTAAAGTGAAACTGATGGCAACTTTATCTTTGTAATAACACTAGAACTTTTCAACTCCTGGTCGCAGACATTTTTGGAATATGTCAATCATGTGTGTCCTGCAGAATACTACATCGGATAATTCCATCCATTGTCAGGAGAACAGAATACATTCATTTACATTCTGTACTTCAGCTGCAAAATATATAGAATCCCTAATGTTAGTTTAAATTGATTGAATATGTTTAATTATTGAGGGCCCCAAGTTTCCCTAACCAATCATTTACAAATGGCAAGAGATTTGGAATCATCTAACATTTAGGTTGTGTTTCTGGTGTCTGAGCTAATTATCTTCATGCTTATCGCAATCCATACATATGGCAGCAAGACAAAGTGATTCAGAAGTAAACATGTGAAATGCTTTTTTCATAAATATTTGGGGATGAGAATTCCTATTCTGTCTGTGGTTTTAAAAATATATACCTTTAGTGATGTTTAAATGCCTTACATGCACTGTATAATAATGAATATTTGTCATCTTCAGGGGTTGGCTGGTCAGTGGATACTGTCCCACCTTTGGCAAAGGAAAAATTCTACTTGGTACACACATCACATATGAAGAAAAATACCTAAGTTAGTGAACATGCATTTTACTCCCAGTGATAACTATGGACCCTCTTTGCAAAACAGAAGTAGTGCAATAGAATTAACAATTAACTGATTTAAAGGAGTATATTTTTTAAATGCTGAGGCTTTTCTAATACTGGTCACAGTCTCATTTGGACAAGTTACTCAATGCTTTAATCTTAATTAGTCTCAGTGGAGCTCATAGACTTTAAGGTCAGAAGGGACCACTATGATCATATAGTCTGACCCCTGCACAATGCAGGCCACAGAATCTCACCCACCCACTCCTGCAATAATCCTCTCACCTATATCTCAGATATTGAAGTCCTCAAATGATGGTTTAAAGACCCCAAGATGCAGAGAATCCTCCAGCAAGTGATCCGTGCTCCATGCTACAGAGGAAGGCGAAAAACCTCCAGGGCCTCAGCCAATCTACCCTGCAGGAAAATTCCTTCCCGACCCGAAATATGGTGATCAGCTGAACCCTGAGCATGTAGGCAAGACTCACCAACCAGACACCCAGGAAAAGTTCTCTATAGTAACTCCTATCATCCCACCATTGGCCTATTTACCATCGATAGTGAAAGGTCAATTAGTAGCCAAGATCATGTAATCCCATCAAATCATCCCCTTCATAAACCCATCTAGCTTAATCTTAAAGCCAGATAGGTCTTATGCCCCCACTACTTCCCTTGGAAGGCTGTTCCACAACTTCACTCCTCTAATGGTTAGAAACCTTCGTCTAATTTCGAGTCTAAACTTCCTGATAGCCAGTTCATATCCATTTGTTCTTGTGTCCACATTGATATTGAGCTTAAATAATTCCTCTCCCTCCCTGGTATTTATCCCTCTAATATATTTAAAGAGAGCAATCATGTCTCCCCTCAGCCTTCTTTTGGTTAAGGTAAACAAGCCAAGCTCCTTGAGTCTCCTTTCATAAGACAGGTTTTCCATTTCTCGGATCATCCTAGTGGCCCTTCTTTGTACTTGTTTCAGTTTGAATTCATCCTTCTTAAACATGGGAGACCAGAACTACACACAGTATTCCAAATGAGGTCTCACCAATGCCTTGTATAATGGCACTAACACCTCCTTATCTCTACTGGAAATACCTCGCCTACTGCATCCCAAGACTGTATTAGCCTTTTTCATGGCCATGTCATATTGGTGGCTCATAGTCATCCTGTGATCAACCAGGACTCTGAGGTCCTTCTCCTCTTCTGTCACTTCCAACTGATGTGCCCCCAACTTGTAACTAAATTTCTTGTTATTAGACCCTAAATGCATAACCTTACACTTCTCACTATTAAATTTCATCCTATTGCTATTACTCCAATTTACAAGATCATCCAGATCTTTCTGTATGATATTCCAATCCTTTACTAAATTGGCAATACCTCCCAACTTTGTGTCATCCGCAAACTTTATTAGCACACTCCCACTTTTGGTATTGAGGTCAGTAATAAAAAGATTAAATAAGATTGGTCCCAAAACTGATCCCTGAGGAACTCCGCTAGTATCCTCCCTCCAACCTGACAGTTCACCTTTCAGTATGACCCGCTGTAGTCTCCCCTTTAATCAGTTGCTTATCCACTTCTCAATTTTCATATTGATCCCCATCTTTTCCAATTTAACCAATAATTCCCCATGAGGTACTGTATCAAATGCCTTACTAAAATTGAGGTAGATTAGATCCACTGCATTTCCTTTATCTAAAAAATCTGTTGCTTTCTCAAAGAAGGAGATCGGGTTGGTTTGGCACGATCTACCTTTTGTAAAACCATGTTGTAATTTGTCCCAATTGCCATTAACCTCAATGTCCCTAACTACTTTCTCCTTCAAAATTTTTTCCAAGACCTTGCATACTACAGATGTGAAACTTACAGGCCTGTAGTTACCCGGGTCACTTTTTTTCCCTTTCTTAAAAGTAGGAACTATATTAGCAATTCTCCAGCTGACAGCCTTTGGGGACCTCTTGAGCAAGAAGTGGGAGTACCAGCTCCCCGCTCCCTGAAAGGGGCAGAGCCCAAGATGAAAGGGGTGGGGCTGAGGGCAGTCATCCATCAATGCTGCCTAGAACATGTTGCGGCCCCCCTCAGCCCTTAATAATGTCTGGAGCACACAGCATAGCATTTGGCAGTGGTGCCAGCCAGAGCCCTGGACCCCTTTGAATCAATGGGCCCTAGAGCATTTGCCCCCTTTGTCTCCTTGTGGGCAGGCCTGCTTATTCGTATATGATGCTTTGCATCACAGTTCTCAAAGGGCTTTTCAGAGACACAAACATGTGAAACAAGCTGCCTAAGGTCACACAGTGAGTCAGTCACAGAACGCAGATCACCTGTCTCCTGTTCCCGTGTTCACTCTACAAAACCGACCACACAAATGCTCATTTTACACTGCACAATGTACATGCCCAAGAAAGTGGCCACATGTGAAAACTAGATTCCATGGGCCTGATTCACTGCATTGAATAGTGGTGCCAACTCTCACGAATTTATTACAAGCCTTGTGATATTTGCCGTTCTTCTCAATGCTCTAGCCCACTCAAAAGAGGTTATTATGTGACAAATCTAGCTTTCATTTACCAAAACAGTAAGTTTCCAGTCACCTGATTGTGAAGAAAAGCTTGAAAATGTATCACTCCAGCACTAAGAGACAAAATAAAATGAATCTGCTTTTTTCATCTTCTGAGTTTTAAGCCAGTCTCATATTTTGGGGAAAGGACTTCCTTTGGATTTTGAATAATTGGGGTTGGCAGTCTTGTGAACACACACAGTTCCCATTTATTTCACATGGAGTCATTGGTACTCAGCAGCTCCTCTAAAAATTGGGCCCATTTTCCTTTATAACAGTGCTTAGAAAAGAACTGACAGAAGATGGCTTTTTAAATAAAATCTATAGTCACAGATTACAGCAGGGAGGGTGAGCATTGAAAAAACAGCTCTATGTCAGGAGCAGAACAATGAGGAAAGGAAAAAGCCCGAAGGACTGTAGGGGGAGTGGATTTTACTATTGCACTTTTTCAAAATTGTAGCTACATGCTTACCAACTCCATTGACTTTTGCAGAACAGGCTAGAGCTAGAGCTTACTCTGGGGAGTGTAGCCATTGACAACTCTCTACTCATTAAAACCTTGCATTTTCTGAGTGCAATTAGTGGAATTATGGTCAGGGACAGAGCAGCTACTTTTGTGTACTCTCCATCTCCCCTACTTTTGCACCTATACAGAACTGTACACACTTTGGTATTAATAGCTGCCTGTGATTGAGCACAGGATTTAAAATATTTCTATTATTTATTTTGAGTAACCTGGAGGTAGTTAATTGGAGCTATGTGTAGAAATCATGAATCATGACAAATGTGAAATTGTATTATGAAAAACTGCTGTATTATGAGGGTCGATAGGCATGTGGGTCTACCATTACTGACAGGCCCTGTAGCACGCACACCCTAGACAGATGTAAAGGGAAATAGTTACGGGTAGTGATAGTAGTTAGACATCATAAAGATTATGCAAAAAGAAGCTGCATCCTTAAGGGGGAAAACAGTTTAGATAATTCCTGTGCAGAAAATGGGGAAGGTGAAATCAATAGAAACTTAGTGGGAATAGACAAAAGAGACCAAGTGGCTAGGAGGGGATTAAATGAAGAACTTTATAGGAATGGACATAAATAGGAAAAAGAAGTTTGGGACAGATGAGAGCAAGGTCACAGAAGCTGAGTAACAGGCACTGGGATAGAGACATCACCCATCATGAAGCAGCTCTTGCCTACTTTACTGTGCCCAAATCACTCTAAGCACTCTCTACAACCTAATGGATTTGGATCTCAGCCCAAAGAATGCCCTGGAGTAGTAAGGAAACTGCATTTAGCATTTTACATTATGGGTATGTCTAGACTACATGGCTCTGTCGACGGAGCCATGTAGATGAGTTTACTAGACATAGGAAAACGAAGCAGAGATTTAAATAATCGCCGCATCATTTACATCAAAAAGGCCACCGCGCTGTGCTGATCAGCTGTTTGGTGGCACAGCGGGGCAGTCTGGACGCGCCGTGATCGACAAGGGAAGCCTTTGTCGACCGCTCCGGTAAACCTCATTTCACAAGGCATACCGGAGCGGTCGACAAAGGCTTCCCTTGTCGACCGTGGCGTGTCCAGACTGCCCTGCTGTGCTGCCAAACAGCTGATTGGCACAGCGCGGTGGCCATTTTGATGTAAATGATGCGGCGATTATTTAAATCGCCACTTCATTTTCCTATGTCTAGTAAACTCATCTACATAGCTCCGTCGACGGAGCCATGTAGTCTCGACATACTCTATCTGTACTCTCCTGTTCCTGACACAATTAAATATAAAAGACCATAAAGGTGATAGACCCCGTGAAAAGTATGTGTTTGTGTGTCTTGCCTACTTCATAACTGCTGTGTGCCTCTGAGAGAGTTAGACTATAAATCAGTAGCTTCTTACCTGTAGTGTGGAGCAGTGAGAGAAAAAGAGTGCTTAAGTAACAGGAGTATCTGAGATGTCAGGTCAGCATGGGTCATGAAGGCCTAGGGCAGGAGAGATGATGAGTTATGAAGGATGAGTAGATGGAGTCACTGCCCAGGAATTGTGTCCTTGAGACCAAGGAAAGAACTGCTAACACTCTAGTAACTTACTGCACCTCAGGGGATCCAAATCAGTCCTGGTAGGTTTGTATAATATTTCATGGTGCCCAGAATGGGTCCAAGTCCCACCCCCCTAATCTGCCTTGTAACGTATCCATGATATATTTGAGTGATTCTGTCTGTTTGCCTGTTCAAGAACTCCTCCTTCATGGTAAGAGCCAGGACCAACAACCTTGGTATGCAGCTTCCTCTTTTCTTAACTTAAAGCAAGGTAAAGGTATGGGGGGAGGGGGTGGAAGCTCCCCCCCCCCAAAAAAAATCATACAGGTATGCATAAAAAGAGCTCCTAACAATAAAAGCAAAGTATACAGCTTCCTCTTATCATAACTTAAAGCAAGGTTAGGGTTTGGTTATGTGTGGGCAGGGGCTGAAGCTTTCCCTCCATGCAGACAGGAACACATAAAACTATACAGAATCACCAGGAAGGTGAAAGGGACTGGCTGGGGGTGCACCCACCCTGTCCAGTACTCCCCCAATCCCAAACCTCCAACCCTCCAGGAGCCCCTTAGCAAGGACAAGGGGTTCCAGATCCCACTCCAATTTGTAGGGTAACATTGTTGGTTGTTCCCCTTTGTCAGGGAGTGAGGGGTAAGTGCACAGTTTACTGTATTTCTCAATCTGTCAGGAGGCAGATAATCCTGGATCTGCCTCAGCCAGGGGACATGCACCGACTGCCTGCTGGAGATGCAGCAATCATGTAGAGGCATTTCTCACCTGGCCCCAAGCTGCTGTGTGTGTGAGAGGGCTGGGAAGCCTGCATACTGAACCCCTCATCCCTTACCCCACCCAGAGGAATGATTTAAATGAAGAAAAACAAAAAATAATTGAATTAAGGACTTAAGCAATGCTGGGTAAATCTTCTAGTATATACACATACACACACCATAAAACATGTAAAAAATGGACTGCACAGAGCAAACATTTAACAGTTTCTCTATATTGCGCAATCTGGAAAAGTTTGGGGAGTGACAGCTCTGGGGTGGGCCTGGGGATGAGGGGTTTAATGTGTAGGAGGGGCTCAGGGTGTAGGGGTGAAGGCTGAAGGATGGAGCTGTGGATGATGGGTTCAGGATGCAAAAGGAGACTCCAGTCTGGGGCACAAACTTGCGGGTGGAAAGGAGGGTGTAGAAGAGGGCTCTGGCTGAGGGTGTGGGCTCTGGGGTGGGGTTGGAGATAAAGATTTTGGCTACAGACAGGTTGCCCTGGGGCTGGGACCAGAGGAGAATTCCCCCCCTGCCCTCCCCCTGGAGACAACAGCAACAGTGGCCCACACCCACTGATGGGGGGAAAAGGGAGCAGTTGCCCAGGGACCCAAGTGTTCTAAAAGTGACGGGGAGCCCTAGTTATTGCTGTGATCAATCTGCCTGGTCTGGGGAAAATTGTCTCTTGATTGAAAGATGCTTTTGATACCTCAGCACCTACATGAAGCATATCAAAGCATCTTTCAATCAAGTGATGCTGTGGCTTTTCCGCAGAACATGGTGAATCATTGTAGTGTGGCTATGACAGTCTTGGGTCTTCTCCTGGCATGGGTGGAGAGGGGGCTTGATGTTTCTCTGGGAGGGGGGTAGACTTATGCCCCTGTCCCAGAATTGCTCTCAGTGAACTTGCTGCCTATAGCACACTCACCCCACATCACACTGCATATGCTCCTAGGGCCTCTCTCTGCCAGCTCCCTGGGTGCTCTGTGCATGCTGGGAGGTGGGGGGAATGTACCCTGTCACCTAGTAACCTCACTGATGAAAGGGAAGGCCTGGAGGGAGGGGAGGGTTGCCATCATGTCAGCTCATCTTGCTCTTCTATAGCTGGAGACGCAGAGCAATGCTGTTGGGCACAACATGAAAAAAGGCAGCCAGCAGGGAAGGAATGCAGCACAGGGAGTGGTAACCAGTTGCTGCCCAGGCCTCAAGGATGCTGCAGAGGGTGTGTACAGAGGTGGCATGAGGAGCTAAGGGATAGGCAGAGCCCCAATCATTGGTGGAGCCAAGCCCCATGTTCTGAATATGAGTGGAACACAGACACAGGAGGCCCATACAACTTGTCGCTTATGCCAACAGGAAATGCTTGCTAGCATCTGGGATATCTGCATTCCATTTGTGACTGAACATCTAAGTATGCTTCATACATACAAACTTATTTTATTTTAGCTGCTTTAGGTGAATTGCACAAATACACTGTAAAAGTGATCATTTGCATGACACTTAAATACTAGTGTAGGCAAAAATTCTATAAGGCAAAGTTTCTGATCTTTCCCCCACTTTTCATATGCTGAGTATAAAGGTATTTGACGAGCCTATTAAACAGACAAAAACCCACATGCTAGTTTTAAATAGAAACTTTCCTAGTTTTACTTTAAATCTTCAAATGCAAGTCATTTTAAAAGCTGAAGCTGTCTAAATAATACTTTATATAAAGTAACATTAAAAGCAAATTGATTTCATGTACAGTTTGAATCAGATAGGGCATCATACAGTGTGTGAGGCAAGAGATACTTTCTTTTCTTTTCATTTTATCATATCTTACAGTGATTTTTAACAACTATCCTTTGGGATAATATGTAGCAAAGTATTTAAATAGAGTTAACAGCATGCCTTGTTGTCAAAAAGAAAGAAATGAAAGCCTCTTCTCTAGAAGAGATAGAGTTATGCACGTAAACAACTATTAATAAGTATGTAGGTATTGCATGTATGAGATATGGACTTACGTACACATAAACTTTAGCCAAAAAGGTAATTATATTCATCAGAAGGTTCCATTACAGACTAGCATATATTATGTGATAGGTTATACATTTGAAACTGTTTATTAATGTTTTCAGTGATTCATCTGAGTAAATATACATTTATGGTCATCTTCAAAATGGTATTTTAGACTGAGCAGATACTATTGTCTTCTGTGGATTTAACCATGTGAATCTTTCTTAATTCAAGGATCTCTGAACGGATGAGAGAAACTTTAAGGCTAGAAATTACCTAAAAATTATACTGTAATTTTCTTAGCAATCTGCTTTCCATAAGAAATTGTTTGCTCACAAAACTGATTCCGATCATCCATCTATCATTGGCTTCCATTTTCCACTGGAATGGGCTAATTTATCACTGTCATGCTGATGACACTTGGCTCTATCTTATCTCCTGATTCTTCTGTGGCTGTTATCGTAGCCGGAGGACATTCAAAATCTCAAATTGCCTACAAACTAAATCTTTCTCAGATTGGGTTCATTATTAATTAGTACTCTTCTTTCAAACGATGTTGCTGCTCTGGTGACATAAGAGGTTAACCTTGCAAGTGTTAGTACAGGTTCACTCTCTCTAGTCCAGCATTCTCTGATCCAGCAACATTCAAGTCCCAGAATGATTTTAGTTAGCCAGCTGTCCCCTCCGGAGGGGGGAGGGGGAGAGCATGTCACTCAGGCCATGTGAGCCGCACGCTGTGTAGCATTAGGCAGTAAGCAGCATGTGCAACCACGTGCAGCCTGGTGATCGAGCGGCATGTGGCCGCGGCAAGCAGCTCCAGGGCACGCCTGGGACCGTGCTGCTCACACACATCTGGTGGGACCAGGGCGAAGGGTGGATGCCGGCTGGAACCAGCCAGGGCCCCAGGGACTCAGGCCAGAGCCCGCACCTCCGCAAGGGTGCAGCACGCAGAACAGCACACTGTCCCATGCCTGGCTGTGAGGCACAGTCAGCTGCTCCTGGGAAAACCACAGAGTCACAGCCCTGTGAACGTGGTCCCCACTGAGCCCCTCGCCTGCTCCAGGTGCCTTGGCTGGCTCCCCGAGGGAAGTCCCCACTACGGCCACACATGTCCCTGGGCTACGTGTGTGAGGGATAGTGGGAGGGAGAAGGGGGGGAAGCGCTCGGGCCGCCCCTAGGGCCGCCTGAGTTTTGCTGCAAGGATGGGACACTCCCCAGTCACTCTCCTGGTTCCGTCCAGGAGATATCCCATGCGATGGGGATCTGAGAGCCCAGACCACATCTGCCAGATGTGCTCCCAGGCACTGTGTGGGGATTCATCTCACTCCCTGTCAGACATCACTGATTAGCCCAAAGCCTCACAGCCTCCACCGGCAGGGAGTTCCACAGGTTAACGCAACACAAGCGCCCTCCCACCCTCTACGGGGCCAGGACACAGACCGGTTGTTACAATACTTGGAGGAGGACCCTACTCCGGGGCGGTCCTCTTTGCAAACATACAACACGGGAGGCAGGGGGGGAACCGAGTGGGCCCAAGCCATACTACTGTGGTGTCACCTGGGCTCAGGGGTGGAGGGCATGAGGTGTGGGGACAGTGGCCGGGCTGCCTGACTGATCCATCCTTTCTTCTCTTCCCTGCAGCAGGACCAAGCACAAGCTGGGGACCCTCCAGTCCGGCAGCAGCAGTGGCAGCAGCAGCACCCCCCCAGCTGCCCAACCACTGAGGCAGAGGCTCCGCCACCGGGACCAGCTCCTTCAGCGCCACGTGCAGGCCGTTGAGCGCCTCCATCACTCTGCGTGTGGAGGCGGACCTGCAGTGGCGCCAGGAGTCCTGGGCCGCCTTCCAGGCCCAGTATGTGCGGATGGCCGACTCCATCGCCACCCTCACCGTCCACATTGGCCATGCCATACATTACGGCATGGCCTTGCCCCACGCCCCCGCCATCCCTCCCTTAGCACTGCCCCTGCCCCCTCCTACAATGGCCCCTCTTGCTCCTGTCCCTGCCCCTCCTGCAATGGCCCCTCCTGCCCCTGCTCCTGCCCCTCCTGCTCCTGCACCTCCTGCCCACCTCCCCGTGCAGCCTGCCCCTATGCGGCCTGCCCCCCATGTCCAGGTCCGCCCCCACAGGAGCGGTCACAGGGACCACCCCTCCGAGGAATAGCTCCTCCCCCTCCCAGTTCAAGGTCTCCTTCCCCCGCCCCCTCCCAGTTCAAGGTCTCTTCCCCTTCCCCCTCCCAGTTCAAGGTCTCCTCCCCCCGCCCCCTCCCAGTTCAAGGTCTCTTCCCCTTCCCCCTCCCAGTTCAAGGTCTCCTCCCCCCGCCCCCTCCCAGTTCAAGGTCTCCTCCCCCCACCCCCTCCCAGTTCAAGGTCTCTTGCCTCTCCCCCTCCCAGTTCAAGGTCTCCTCCCCCTCTCCCCCTTGTAAATAAACACATACCAGTTTTTCTGATGAAAACAAAACTGTGTTGTTTATTGTGTTACTCCAGGTAACTTAAATAATTGATTTGAGATGCCAATTAGCCAACTAAATTTCAGAAGATTACAAAATGCGGACACCAAATACCGTATCTATCACCGGTCGTTCCTTTAATTGGTCATTGGTTTGTGGCGCATAAATAAATACTGACACTTTAAGTAAAATTTAAACCACAAGACTATATTAACATAGATTACAAACAAGCAAGAAAGGTTAAAACACAAACACAAAGAATATTTATATACTCTAGACGCAGGGACAATTGTAGTGTTGCTGGCGA
Source organism: Pelochelys cantorii (assembly GCA_032595735.1). Classification (NCBI taxonomy): domain Eukaryota; kingdom Metazoa; phylum Chordata; order Testudines; family Trionychidae; genus Pelochelys; species Pelochelys cantorii. The sequence continues at coordinate 37,136,435 of CM064331.1, forward strand.
CCTCAATCCTTTGGCCCTTCCGGGCCTCGGGAGAGGAACTGCCAGGAGTCCCTCAATGGAAGACGACGCCAAAGCTGGCAACCTCAATCCTTTGGTCCTTCCGGGCCTCAGACGAGGAACTGCCAGGAGATCCCTCGAAGACAACTGGAATCGGGTACGCTGACTCGAGCCTTCCGCACGAACCACGAATCCTCTTCCTGTTCTTCGGGACAGCTCGAACAGGCGATGGTGGCCTAAAACCTAGCCTCAACTAAAAGAAAAACCCTAGATTCGTTCGACACACCTGACGAACATGCACGATGATGGCCGATATGCTTCGAACCGACGCTGCCTGACGGAACAGTCACGACGACGATAGCTAATTTAACTAAACCTAACTCTGGATCCAATTTATATTGGTAGGTGCAAGCCTTCCGCTTGACCTGACCTGACAGACAAGACTACCAGGAGTCTTCGTACCCAACAAAACAAGTATAACCAAGTAAATTTACAATTGGGAGTTAAGGGGAGGGGAGGGAGTTGTATGGGGAGACCGAGGCAACCCTACTATGGGGCCTGTGTGAACATGCCTGTCAGGGCCTCTCGGATGTGCACCCCCATCCTGGTGCGCCTGGTGGATGGCAGCTGTGTGGGGCTGTTCATAAGTCTGTGCCTCGGCTGCCATCCATGCGGGGAGGAAGGTCTCCCCACTTTGCTCCACAACGTTGTGGAGCACGCAGCACGCAGCCACTACCTCCGTTGCATTCCACTCACCCATCTTGAGACGGGTGAGCAAACAACGGAAGCGGGCTTTTAAGCGGCTGAAGGCGCACTCCACTTGATTCCGGGCCCGGGTGAGGTGGTTGTTGAACCGGGCCCGGTTCTGGTCCAGCCACCCGGTGTAGGGCCACATTAGCCAGGGCAGCAGGGGGTAGGCCGCATCCCCGATGATGCAGATGGGCATAGGCACATCCCCGACAGTCAACTCCCACCAGGGGAAGTAGGTGCCCGCCTCCAGCCTGCGAAACACTCCGGAGTTGCAGAGGATGCGGGCGTCGTGTGCCCTGCCGGACCAGCCCGCATAGACGTCCAGGAAGCGGCCCCGGTGGTCCACGAGGGCCTGGAGAACAATCAAGCAGTACCCCTTCCTGTTTGTGAAATGGGCTGCTCGATGCTTTGTGGCCCAGACGGGGATGTGGGTTGCATCCAGGGCTCCCCCGCAGTTGGGGAACCCGAGGGCAGCGAAGCCGGCCAGCGTAGCGTCCACGTCGCGCAGGTGGATCACTCTCGGGAGCAGGACATCGTTGATGGCATGGACGACCTGCAGAAGGGTGCAGAGAAACACAGGGGAACACACCACATAAGGCAGGGGTGAGTGTGCGCTCCCTTGGCCCCCCACCCATGATTCCCTCTGTCCTCACGCACACACACACACCACGGCCCCCTCGCCCCTCGCCCCATGCCCCCCCCCCCACCAGCAGGCCTGTGCAAGGGAGGGATGGCCCAAACCCCTGGATGACCCAGCCTGGAGACTTGGCTGCCCCTGGGCATGGTGTGCAGCACCATCCCCTCACCCCACTCCCCACTCCCCCTGGGACTTACCTCCATAACGATGATACCGACGGTGGATCTGCCCACCCCGAACTGGTGTGCCACCGATCGGTAGCTGTCCGGGGTGGCCAGCTTCCAAAGTGCGATGGCAACCCTCTTCTCGATGGGGATGGGTGCCCGCAGCCGGGTGGTGGCTCTCTGGAGCGCAGGGGCGAGTCAGGCACACAGCTCCAGGAATGTCTGGTTTCGCATTCGAAAGTTCTGGAGCCATTGCTGGTCGCCCCATTGCCCCAGGACCAGCCGGTCCCACCAGTCGGTGCTGGTGTCCAGTCTCCACAGTGGCCTCTCCATCCTGGGGTGAAGATGCCATAGGGACGCTATGGCCTCCCTGGTGAGGGAGTCCAAAGTGGTCTGCGCCTCCTGGTCCTGGAACAGGAGGGCACCAGCCTGGAGCAGCAGCTGCAGGCACTCCAAAATGGCTGGCAGTGGCCAGAGCAGGCACATGGCCACCCCTGGCTCCGTGGCAGACAAAACAAGGCAAAAGAAAAAAAAAAACAGGCAAAAGCACTAGGTGGCAAAAGGCAGTGGTGTCCAAAAGGCAGAGGGCAACCACCAAAACTGCTACAGCTGTCAGTCCCTACAAGAGGTCCTAAAGCACGGAGCAGGAGAGAAACAGCTGTCCGGGGAGATCCCTTTAAGCACGTGTCAAAAAGGAGCTCCAGCCCCCGCCCCTGGAAAGGGCTGGTGCCCTTTTGCCCTCTGCAAAATGGTTCCGGGCTTCTGCTTTTGTGCAAAAGCGCGCCGCCAATGTAGACGCGCTTTTGCGCAAAAGCGCATCGTTATAAAGATAACTCCGTGCCAGTCTAGACGCGCTTTTGCTCAAATACTTTTAACGGAAAAACTTTTCCGTTAAAAGTATTTGCGCAAAATCATGCCAGTCTGGACGTAGCCAAAATGTAAAACCTTTTGCTGCAGAGTGGGTCTCACCAAACATTTGATGGATGATGGTTTCCTCCTCAACAGGTGCCCATACTGGGCTTACTTGTTTCTACCCATTCCAATACTACACAAGGTAGTACACAAAATCCAAATTGAATGGGCAACGGTTATTTTAATAGCTGCAGCATGTTCCAGATAAAACTGGTACCCTTCCCTCCTTCGGATGTCCATCTGTCCCCCCATCATACTACCCTCTGATCTACCTACCAGCTCACAAAACAACCAGGCCAAATCCTACATGCAAACATATGGATGCTTCAGCTCAAGGCACACTTTTTGTTTGGCTATCGGATTCTGAATTAGCGTGTTCAACATAAGTCCAGAATGTCTTACTACACAGCAGGAAATGATCTACCTGTACACACAAAATGGAACAGGTTTAATGACTGGTGAATTGCAAAACAATTCCAGAAGGGAATCACTTTCTCTCATCCTAGACTACCTCCTAGATTTAAACAAGCTGGCCTTTCCCTTAGCTCCATGAGGTACATCTAGTCACTATCACTGCATTCTATGTCAAAATATACAATAACTCCTATTTACCCACTCTATTACCAATCACTTCTTAAAAGGTATCACCTATACTCTGATATCTCACCCAGTTCACCTCCATGAAACCTGAATCTAGTCCTCACATCTCTCTCTCAAACCATTTGAGCCACCAGCCACCTGCTAACAACTGCACCTATTCATGAAAGTCTCCTTCCTTGTGCTAATCATATTCACGACGCACAGTAGGGAGCTGAGAGCGCTTACAGTGCACCCACAACACATAGTATTTTTCAAGGACAATGCTACCCTGAGAACCCATTCTAAGTTTCTCTCTAAGGTTTGCAGTTCTTCTTTCACATTAATCCTTAATATATCTGCCAGTTTTCTTCTTGAAGCCACATAAGAGTGCACTAGAAGCCACCATGAACACCCTCAATGTCAGAAAAGCTTTGTCACTCTATTTGGAAAGAACTAAGCCATTTTAGACCTTGCAGAAACTTCTTTGCCTCAATTGTTGAACACTGCAAGGACACAAGCACTCTCCATTTCGGTAGTGGGATGCATCAGGCTCTGAGATCAACTCCAGGGAGTGCAGCCACCACAGATAATATGTACACATTCTACCAGAATGGTGGACACATCAATAGCCCTCCTATGCATTGTTCCCTTGACTGACATATGCAAGGCAGTGACATGGACATTTCAACACACTTTTACCCAACCCTATGCCATCATCCAGGCTTCTCAGGTGGACACATCCCTGGGCAGACTGGTACTCCTAACAGGCATTCTGCCATCTCTCAAGTCCCTCCATCCTAAAGGACATTGTTACTAAATTGCCTAGAGTGGAGCACCCATGAAGACAGCTCTCAAAGAAGTGAAGGTTACTCACCTGTACAGTAACTGAGTTTCTTTGAGATGAGTGCCCCAGTGGGTGCTCCACTATCTGCCCTCCTACTCTCTACTTCAGAGTTATGCTGCTCCATGGTAGAAAAGGACCTCAGGGTCCGGGTCTCACATGTGACTCTTTAAATGAAGGGAGATAGTGAGATGGACCCTTTGCCCATGCAAGCTAGAGGGACACAACTGCAGAAATCTCTGTGCAAAGGGCTGCACCCACGCCTAGAGTGGAGCATCCATGGAGATACTCGTCTCAAAGAATATCAGTTACTGCACAGGTGAGTAACCTTCACTTGATGTCAAAACCTCCAGCTTTCTTTTATTGGTAACCAAAAATTAGATTACTACAGAAGCAGGAAAGGTTAAAATGCTACTTTATTCAGGACATTATGACGCTTCCACAGATGCAAGGGAATAGTGTTTTGGGGAGAGAAGGGTGACTATGTAGTGTTCTGTATTTGGATCATATTGTCTTATCTTTTCCTATGAAAACATAGATTTGCTTCCATATATGTAAACTGAAAGATATGTTATGGTAATTATGCTAGTACTCTTATTCCTTTAGTAGTTTGCTTTTGACAGGAGAGAGATAATGAGGATTATAGCACAGAATTTGATTTTGAAGTGGTTTCTTGAAAAAAAATTCAATAATATTGATCTTTTTTCAAGTCACTTGCCAAGGCTTTGGAGGAGGTGTGTGGACTCATAAATCCATGTTATAAAGATGTATTGGGCTAAAAATACAAACTGGGCTGGCAATACAAACTTCTATGTTTGTGCAATTGATTACTATTTAGAACATAACACATAATGCAAAACTTGGAAATTTTACATCACTGTCAGAGTTATATGTATTAAAAAGATAAAAAGGTAATTAATACTTTTGGGGGGAGGGTTATTTATTAGTTGCATAAACCCCACATTTGTTAGTTGCAATATATCTACCAAGTAGAGTGATTTGTACTTGTGTTTATAATATTTTGTTAGTGATCTGTGATGGTATCTGCTTTAATTGCCTTAAATTACTGATTGAAAGAATTTCTTAATTTTCTTAATGATATTTAAAACTCATTTGTGTAATTACTTGCACCTTGGATCATTACCTGCATCAGTAATTGTCCTTTGGAAATACAAAATTAAACTAGATCAGATTCATTCAGCAGAAGCCATTCCTGTCAATCTAAATGTATAACATTTATTAATTTTGTAGTATAGATAAGTGTATGCCCAAAAGACTGAAATATAAGTAATGCTCCCATCCAACATTTGTAGTAAAATGGTCCATATTCAAACTACTAGTTTATATCTAAATGTGTCCATGAGTTTACACTTATCCTGTGTTCTTCACCTCCTTGCCAGCTAATAGAAAGTGAAGGGAATGAACACATTCAATCCAAGCATGGCTTGGATCCACTGTTAGAGGCAAGGGTTTATAGTACCTATTCCTTTACATTTTACAGAAGTAGCTGCAACTTAAACTTTGGATTGAGGTTGAAGTTTTAAGCTAAAATCTAAAGATAATTAGGCATTTAACATCCATTTTGATCATAAATCTCTGTTTTAGGCATTATAGAGATCCACAGAACCCCTGCTTGGCTGCTGCTTAGCCCTGTTAGCACCTAAATTCTTTCAACATGTAAGTTGTCACTGTTAAAGTTCCCTGGGAGCCTATGTTTCTGCATCTGGATATGTGCACTGCTGCCACACTGCAGGTGTCCAGACACCTAACTTCTGCCTAAACCCATGTGTGAGCCAGGGAAGATAGGAATTTCTGCATCAAGATCAGGGATGAGCAATAAGCTGCCTGTGGGCCAAATGTGGGTCACAAGGATCAGTTCCTGGCAAGCTACCAAATGCTTTATTTAGCTAAGCATCTTCATGTGCGGCTGCTTGCAACTCCTGTTGGCCATAGTTTGCCATTCATGACCAACGGGACGACTTCCTGAAGCTCCCATTGTCCAGGAAAAGAGAAACAAAACCTCCGGAAGCTGTGAGAAGTCATACTTGAGGACGTTGAGGTAAATAGAGCATCTGGTGGCCCAGATCTGTCCTATGGGCCGCTTATTGTTCACCCCGACTTACATTGCCTTTGGGGCCTGATCCTGGAAAGGTGCTCAGACGTCACCTACTAGATTACATTCTATTCACAATATGTCCAGGTGAGAAGGCTGAGGCAGGATTCCTAATCTTATAATATTTAGCAGAGTGGTTACAACACTCACAGGTTTGATTCTCCTATTTGCCTGAAGGGTATAGAGGATCTCCTGCCTTTTAGGAGTGTTAATGAACAACTGGGATAGGAGAATATTCTAAGGATGGGCTCCCTCCATTTCTCCTGTTGAAGCTGCTCCATTTTGGAATGAATAATAAATAGCCACTGGGCTGGAGAAAGAGAACGAATGACTTTATAACCTGACAAGTAAGGTAGTTAGGCAGGTAGGAGAACCAGGGTCTAGTCTGATCCTTCTGCTTTGTGATTATTGAATCACTACAGCAGGTGCAAAATACTGGGTGTCCAGTCTCCCAGATGAGTTCACCAACTGCTAGTTCATACAGTCTCCTTCTCTGGACCATGACTACTTAATTATTTAATCAAAAGTGAAACAACTTCAATACAAAAGATTGAGGGAGGTCCCTTCAGAACATAGCTCAGTGGTGAAGAGCTCTCCTTTAAGACACAGGAGATGTCCTTTTCATATCTTTCCTTCCCTTCAGGTAGCAGGAAGAATTGAATCTGAGCCTCCCGCATCCTGGGTTACTGCTCTAAGCAGAGGGCTAAGAGTTATAATGTGGGCACCTCTTCTATCAGCTGTTTTATATGGAGTGAAACTGATACTTTATTCATTCACACATCAAAATGACTTAGTTGCCTAAGCCACCTGCCTCCAGGAAATGTTCCTGGTTGTGCATCATAAGCATAGATAGATGTCCCACCATAGCTCAGAGTTAGGTACCCAACACAAGGGGAAGGATGTGAGGTGGATTCCCAAACCTAAGTCATTCTTTTTTGGTGACAAATCTGACTATCTTTCCCCTGAGATGTCAGTGGAGGAGGGTTTGGAACAAATTGATAAATTAAATAGCAATAAATCACCAGAAACAGATAATATTTACTCAGGAGTTCTGAAGGAACTTGAAGAACGACTAATTGTAGTCTGTAACCTATCATTTAAATCAGCTTCTGATTCAAAGATCGCTAATGTCACACCTATCTTTAAAAAAGACCTCAGCAGGTGATCCCGGCAACTACAGGCCTTTAAGCCTGACTTCAGTATTGGGCAAAATGATTTAAACTATAGTACAGAACAAATTGTCAGACATATAAATGAACATAATTTGTCTGGTAAGAGTCAATGTGTTTTTTTGTAAAGAGAAATCATGCCTCACTATTTTACAGTGAAAGCTTTGTTATCCAGCACTCTGTTAACCAGAACACTTTGTTAACCGGCATTGCCCCCAGCCACAATACTGTCACATCTTCAGGCGCACAGGACTGGCTTGGTTTACCATGACTGGCTTAACAGTTTTTTATTTAAGAAGTACTAATCATCTTTAACTCAAAATAGAAATGTGAGACCAACTGCCTCACACTACAAAACTACCAACATTAAAACCTGAGTTTTACTATTATTGTCCATTGGTTTTTCCTAGGTTGATGGGACCCTCAGATAACTGGAATTTTTAGATAACTAGAACACCCTAATCCCTGAGCGTCCCATATAACACAAGTTTTACTGTACTAGAATTCTTTGAGGGGGCTCAACAAACGTGTGGACAAGGGGGAGCCTGGGGCTATAGTGTACTTTGATTTTCAAAAAGCCTTTGACAAAGTCTCTGACCAAAGACTATTAAGCAAACAAATCTGTCATGAGATAAGGGGAAAGCTCCTTTCATGGATTGGTAACTGATTAAAAGATAAGAAACAAAGGGGAGGAATAAAATGTTCAGTTTTCAAAATGAAGAGAGGTAAAGAGTGTTGTCACCCAGGAGTCTGTACTGGCACCAGTCCTATTCAATATATTCATAAGTTATCTGGAAAAGGGATAAACATGGAGGTGGTGAAATTTGCAGATGATACAATACTACTCAAGATAGTTAAGTCCTGAGCAGACTAAAAACTACAAAAGATACCTGGAAACTAGGTAACTGGGCAACAAAATGACAAATGAAATTTAATGTTGTTAAATGTAAAGTAATGCACAATGGAAAACATAATCCCATCTATATGTGTAAAATGATGGGGTATAAATTAGCTGTTACCATTCAAGAAAGAGATCTTGGAATCACTGAGTGTATTTTTCCGAGAACTATCCACAATGTGCAGTCAAAAAAAACTAACAATGTTGGGAATGATTAAGAAAGAGATATAGAATAAGACAGAAAGTATCATAAGTCCATGCCCACCTCTTGATTACTGTTTTGGGTGTGGTTACCATATTTCAAAAAATATAGTGGAATTGGGAAAAGTTCAGAAAGGGCAACAAAAAATATTATGGGTATGGAATAGTTTCTATATGACCCTGGGGCTATTCAGCTTGGAAAAAGAGGGGGATAAGATTGAAGTTTATAAAATCATGACTAGTGTGGAGTAAGTAAATAAGGAAGTGCTATTTACTCCATCTCATAACATGAGAACTGAACTCAACAAATGAAATTAATAGGCATCAGGTTTAAAACAAACAGAAGGAAGTATTTATTCAAACAATGCATAGTTAATCTGTGGAATTTTTTGTTAGAAGATATTGTGAAGTCCAACATCTACATACAGAGTTCAAAAAAGAAATAGATAAATTCATAGATTATAGGTCAATTAATAACTTTTAGGCAGAATGGGCAGGGATGGTGTCCCTTACCTGTTTTTGGCAGAAGCTGGATATAAGTAACTGGGAATGGATCACTGGGAGTACATCTAAAATACTGAACAAAGTCACATTAAGATACACAAATTCAGCTACATTAATTGCATAGCTGCAGTTAAAATACCTTAACTCAGATTTTGGCGCTGTCCGCATTTCTCCTTGTGAAAGCTGGACTACTGGCATCGACCAGAGCACCACCCTCAGTTCAAATTAGTGGGTCTTAAATAGACCCGCTAATTTGAACCCTGGAAGATTGACAGTGGCAGCTTTGATCTCCCTCTGTAGTGCAGATGTACCCTTAGGGTGTGTCTAGACTACATGGCTCCATCGACAGAGCCATGTAAACTAGTTTACCCGACATAGTCAATGAAGTGGGGATTTAAATAATCCCCGCTTCATTAAAATAAAAATGGCCGCCGCGCTGTGCTGACAATCAGCTGATCCTGCACAGTGCGGCAGTCTAGATGCGGATTGGTCACCAAGGGAAGCCTTTGTCGACCGTTCCCTTATGCATCGTGAAACGAGGTTTACAGGAGCGGTCAACAAAGGCTTCTCTTGTCGACTGATCCATGTCTAGACTGCCGCGCTGTGCCGGATCAGCTGATTGTCGGCACACCGCGGTGGCCATTTTTATTTTAATGAAGTGGGGATTATTTAAATCCCCGCTTCACTGACTGTGTCGGGTAAACTGGTTTACATGGCTCCGTCGACGGAGCCATGTAGTCTAGACATACCCTTACTGTTTACCTGTTCTGTTCATTCCCTCTGGGACACCTGGCATTGGCCATTGTCAGAAGAGAGGACACTGGGCTAGATGGACCTGGACCTTTGGTCTAACCCATCATGACCATTCTTAAGTTCTTAGAAAATACTCCTCATTGGCATTTCCCATGGGCTTGCTTAGGTAGCTCCCCTGCCTACTATGCTGGCTTTTGTGAATGCCATTTTTAAGCACCTCTATCCACCAATGCATTAAAAAGGGATATAGCAACTACCTCAGACTTTGTAGATCCCAGTGTTGTTCCAGTGATATTCTAAAAGTTTATTTCTGTGTCCAAACATTAGTTCCACCGTTCAGATGTGTTCAAGCACATTTTTTTTGTTTTCATATCCATCTCATTTAAGATCTAATCCTGCACCCATTAGAATGAATAGCATAGAAATAAGTTAATACTCAAGAACATAAGAACATGAAAATGGCCATACTAGGTCAGACCAAATGGCCATCTAGCCCAGTATCCTGTCTACTGACAGTGGCCAATGCCAGATGCCCCAGAGGGAGTGAACACAGAAGGTAATCATCACATGATCCCTCTCCTATCATCCATTGCCAGACAAACAGAGACTAATGACACCATTTCTGCTCATCCTGATTGTCATTGATGGACCTAACCTCCATGAATTGATCTAGTTCTTTTTTGCACCCTTTAAAAGTCCTAATCTTCACAACATCCTCTGGCAAGGAGTTCCACAGGTTGACTGTGTGCTGTGTGAAGTAAAACTTCCTTTTGTTTGTTTTAAACCTGCTGCCTAGTAATGTCATTTGGGAACCCACAGTTCTTATATTATGGGAACAAGTAAATAACATTTCCTTATTCACTTTTTCCACACCAGTCATGAATTTATAGACCTCTATCATATCCCCTCTTAGTCTCCTCTTATCTAAGCTGAGAAGTCAAAGGCTTTTTAATCTCTCTTCATATGGGGGACCCGTTCCAAACCCCTAATAATTTTTGTTGCCCTTTTCTGAACCTTTTCTAATGCCAATATATCTATTTTGAGATGAGATAACCACATCTGTATGTGGTATTCAAGATGTGGGTGTAATATCATTTTATATAGAGGTAATAAGATATTCACTGTCTTATTCTCTATCCCCTTTTAAATGATTCCTAACATTCTATTTGCTTTTATTGACTGCCACTGCACACTGAGTGGATGTTTTCAGAGAATTATTCACAATGACTCCAAGATCTCTCTTGAGTAGTTGCAGCTAAATTAGTCCCCATCATATTGTATGTATAGTTGGGATTATTTTTTCCAATGTGCATTACTTTACATTTATCAACATTAAATTTCATTTGCCATTTTGTTACCCAATCACGTAGTTTGGTGAGATCTTTCTGAAGCTCTTCACAGTCTTCTATGGTCTTAACTATCTTGAGCAGTTTAATTTAGTTTTATCTGCAAATTTTGCCACCTCACTGTTTACCCCTTTCTCTAGACCATTTATAAATAGGTTGAACAGGATTGGTCTCAGGACAGACCCTTGGGGGCAGTGCCGTAACTAGCTAATTTTGCACCTGAGGCAAGAATATAAAATAGCTCCTCCTCATGGAAATGGTGCCCCTAAGGAGCGGTTGACATTGGCCGTCCTTGGCGCAGGCAGGGTTGCTGACATTGCATGAGGCACAAGCGAAGACAGCTTAGTAGTTGTCTTAAAATCATTAATTTTCTATATTATTTTTCTGCGCCCCCTCAGCTATTTGCCCAAGGCAAGTGCCTCACTTGGCTCACCCTTGTTACGGCCCTACTTGGGGGACCCCACTAGTTACCTCTCTCCACTTTGAAAACTTACAATTTATTCCTACCCTTTGTGTCCTGTCTTTTAACCAGTTATCAGGCCATGAAAGGAACTTCCCTCTTATCCCATGACAACTTACTTTACTTTATGATCTTTTAAAGGATTTATCTCAAGAGTCCCTGCAAATACATGTGATCAGTCCCACTGACTTCAATGGGATGAAATCCTACTGAAAAGTCTTTCCATTGACTTCAGTAGGCAAGAGATCAGACCCCAAGGATATAAAAATCTTCATATGGTGCAACCATTCCATCATTGAGGTCTAAACATAAAAATGCATACATACTGCAAAGTCAGTAAAAGTGCAGGACTTATAAAGTAGGTTTACTGCATTTTTAAAGTGCATGTCAAGAAACTAGTTTCATATAGACATTTTAAATCGTTTTAATGCATGCTACGTAGTTCTCAAATCCAAATCTTTAGTTTTACTTCTACAAGCTTTACAGACACACTTTTACATTTTACATTATGCTATTAGGGTATGTCTAGACTGCATCCCTCTGTTGGCAGAGGGATGCAGATTAGGCAGGTCAACATTGTAAATGAGGCAGGGATTTAAATATCCCGTGCCTAATTTGCATAAAAATGGCCGCCGTGTTTTGCCGCCTCCGTACTTTGTCAGCAAAAAGCGGCAGTCTAGAGGGGGATCTGTCAAGAAAGAAAGCCTTTTTCGACAGATCCCTTATGCCTCCTGCAAGGAGGTTTACAGAATCTGTCGAAAAAGCCTTTCTTTCTTGACAGATCCCCCTCTAGACTGCCACTTTTTGCAGACAAAGTGCTGAGGCAGCAAAACGTGGTGGCCATTTTTATGCAAATTAGGTGCAGGATATTTAAATCCCTGACTCATCTGCAATGTCGACCTGCCTAATCTGCATCCCTCTGCCAACAGAGGGATGCAGTCTAGACATACCTTTATTGTCCTCTAATGCAGGGGAATATCATTTTATATCATATTATAATTTAAAATTAATAATCCTTCTTTTAATCAAGGGCAATATTTTCCAACTTTTAAAATGATTAAAGATTCAAATGATGCACAGGTCCTGGTGTTTCTGTGTGCTGTTATGTAGAAATTGTGATGTCCCACTCCTCTTATACATTTAAAGCAAAAAGAATAAATCAAATATAATGAAAATGTACCTTCAACTAGCAGCACAAAGTATCAACTATGAGTTGATCAAGACTGTATGTTTACCTTCACTTCGTGGATGAACATTGCGATGAAGCAATTTTCGAATTAATAAGGCATAGGAAAAAGAATACATCAAGACAAAAATGACCTTCTGTTCCCACACACTGAACTGCTCAACCTCAAGTTTTCATCTGAGTATGGGGTTAATTGTTCAATTAAATCTGAACTACTTGAGTAGAAATAACTTCATTTTTTCAAGGGTAATTCTGCTTCTAATTACCAGTGTAGATTAGGAGAGCTAATACTCATCTTGAATCATTTAGTGAATGCTATACTTTCCCTTTGCATTTAAGCTACACACATTCTTCTGCTGGTTTTATTTCTTTGTTGCATCTTTCAGTAACATGTAGTGTTTGTTTATATTTTTCCAATGACCTGTTATTGCATTTCAGCAGATTGAGCTTTTTTACTTCCTCACATTATGTTGCATGCTTTGACAGATTGTCATCTGTTGTGGTGTTATCATGAAGAAAAAAAAGGGGTTTTCCCCCCTAATTTTGTACATAAACTTTACGGTACCATAGATTCATGGTTTATTTTCAGATTGCAAAATATCTGTGGAAGAGTTTTAAGAGAGTTGGCTGGGACTTGGACTGTTAGTATTGATTTTCAATACATTTTAGAGCACTTTGGAAGTTCCAGAACACTAGAAAAAAGCTAATGTACAACTATTAAAAAGGTTACATTTGATGATTTGGGCAATTATAGACTGGTTAATCTGTAATAATCTCTATGCAAGATAATGAGGCAGCTGATACTAGACTTGATTGATAAATAATTAAAGGAGAATAATATACTTACTGTCAATCATCATGGGTGTTATTATAAAATAATTCCTGTGAAACTAACTCATTATCTTTTTTGATGGTATCACAAGTTCGATAAATATAATAGTGTTGATATAAAAATTAAGACTTTGCAAAGTGCTGCACAACATTTTGATTGAAAAACTAAAATAGAAAATTATCAGGGAACACAATAAAGGGATAAAAAACTAGCTACGTGCTGTATCTCAAAATATAACTGTGAAAGGGGAATCATTATCAAGTAGGCTCCTGAAAAGATCAATGCTTGACCTTATGCTACTTCAAATTTTTCATCAATGTCCTCGAAGAGAACATAAATATCAGTGATTAAGTTTGCAAATGACTGGGGAGCAGTAAATAAAGAAGAGGACAGGTCACTAATGAAAAGCAATCTGGATCACTTGGTAAACTGGACACAAATATTGCCCTGACATTCTATAGAGGAATTTCAGACAATGTCATGGAGAAGCTGAGCACAGCAGGCCAGCAGTGGGCGGCTGAGCAGAGCAAGATTCCAGGTGGTTCCAGCTGCTGCTTCCACACTGACTGTGGAAGGGGGCGAGGTAACTCGTGTTGCCACCCCATGCCAGGCGATCAATAGGACTGTTAAGGCAGACACTTGGGGCCCTCCACAATGCAGTATGTGGATTGGACAGCTCTGCATCTGAGCTTTTCAAATACTTTGGAAAACATAAGATGACTGTTGTGGGGTTTGGATTTTTAAAAGATTAAAAAAAGCTCAATGAAAAGACAGAAAATGTTCACCTCAGAATAACTCAGAAGAGTCAAGTTTTTAATGTTATGCAACAGATCAGGTAATTCGGCCATTACAACACATTTCTGCTCTTCACCTAATAGCCAGTTGCTCAAACAAAAACCCTTAGCACTCCCTTTTCTCTGAATTATCATTTTTTATAAATCTGTTGTACTCAGAAGGGTGGTAACTAAGTGATCAAAGGAACCACAGTACTCAAAGCTACTTGTAGGAACACCCATATATTCTTTAGTTTGTTGTATTTTGGTGACATGCATGGCCTGATCTTTTACTTTTCTCTTTTATGAAATAGAAAATCTTTGATCTCAAGGTAAAGGTTCTCTTCTTTGAGATATACCTGTTCAAACTGAGCACTTACTAGTTATATTGTCAGCTCTCTCTTTTGGTCAAATCTCTAGAAAAGGGGCATTCATTACAATGCAGAAAACTGAAATTCTTTAGTTCCAGTAGTGATTATACTAGTATTTTTCTTCTGCGGTGATAGTACACATTGGCCAATTTGGTTGCAGTTCAGTATTTTCATTTATTAGTGAAAGCACCATTTTTAAGTCACATCAAATTAAGCCAATTAAAATAAAAGTTATAGGGTTTTTTTTTTTCAAAAGTGATTAGAAATGTTGGGTGCCTCAGTTTTTGTGAGTACAACTTTAGATACCTTAATGCTTGGCACTTTTCCTTCTAAGTCTTTACAGATACAAAAGTAATATCAGTAATTGTCATTTCACTTGGCTAAAATATTGTTTGATTAAACCTCGGAGAAGCTCAGAAATGTAACAGTTACTCTTTATTCAGGATAAATGTAAGAAAAATATTAAGCCCCTTTATAGAACTACATAGCCAAGTCAATAAGACCCTACAATGAAAATACAAATACAGGTCACCGCCAAAACAAAAAGCACATGCAAATCCCATCAGAAATAGAGCCACGTGGACAATGGGGGATTCATTGGGTACTGCTTAATGTGGGCACATGTAATATGTGAAAGAAGCAATGCAGAAACAAGAGAAGCTGACAATAAGGCAGCAAGAAAGCTCTTTGTCACAATCGGGCTTCCAGTACTTTCGATACATTTCCTTGGCCAAATGCTGACTAGAAAGGAGGCTGGAACTGTGAGCAAAGAAACTGTCATTGATTCATAATGTGTTTAAAAAAAAGAACTTTACACATCAACAGAATGGCATCAAAGAAATACCTGAATATCATCATCCTTTTTATGAACAACCCACAGGATCCCTAATGCTGGCTATTCATGTCAAAAAAGGACTAAGACCAGTAAGACCAAAAGACAGATAAAACTACAGGTTGGACCCTCCTGGTCCTGCACCCTAGACACCTGACTGTTCCTGAACAAGGGGCTTTGCCAGACCAGAGGAGGTCAGTTCCAGCCCCTCTGCTGCCAGCTTCTGTGTTCTCCTGGTGTTCTGCCAGCTTCCCTGCTGAGCTTCCCTCCTGACAGCCAGGTACTGATGCCACCCCCAGTCACAGGCCCACTCTGCTGCTGGGTTCCCTGTCCTGGGACTCCTGGCCCATTTACCTTCCAATCACTGATAATCACATTTGTAGTGGAAAAAAAACCAAAGTTACATTGTATTTCATTTTTTCTCTTCTATAAAACATCAGTGCAATATTCATAATGTAAGGTAAGATTGAGAAAAGGAAATGAAGCAACAATTATCATCTGGAGGTTTGGAAAGGCACGTAAGCAGGGTCTGAATCAATGCTTCCATTACAGCCAGTTGGAATGGGAAAGGAATCCTGGATGTGGTTATGTAAATATACTTCAGTTAGGTTGCTCAGGCCTGTTAGATGTTCAACTGTTAGAAGGTGCTTTGCCCATTATAACCAGTTTGGTTGTTGTAGGGGTCACAAACTGTGTTAAAACTAAATGCAGGAATTGTAAGATATGACCATCAATGCTTGCAGTTATTGTGGGAATGCACAATGCGGAAAGTCAGGCTGTGTTTAAATCAATTAATAGAAGAGACCCTGTCAGTGTAAATATGCTTGGATGAATAGAGACTGGTCTTTCAGAGACCTATAGATTGAAGTGGGGAGGGAGGTGAGTCAGCAGGCTGCCTGCCCTCCAGGCATGAGCTGTAAGACTGGCTCAACCTGTTTCTCTCCCCACCTCTTAAAGTTAAAGAAAGGTACCATAAGGACTCCATAAGGAGTCCCTTTTGTATGTAAATTTACTCCAGTGAATGCTAGAATCTCTTGTGGCTGGACTGTTCTTTGGACCAAGACCTGAAATCACTGAGAGCTGAGATCACTGAGCTGACATCACTAGGTCTGAGCCAGAGCCAAATCTACCACAAGGCAGCAGAAGATGCAATGAGCAGCCAGCAGGGGGGTGATGGAGAAGCGTTAGGACTGGCCAGCAGAGCGGTGGCCGTGAGGGGCAATGAATGGCCAGCAGGGCGGTGCCAGAGAGCAGGGAGCAGGTAGATGCCAAGTGGCCAGCAGAGTGGGTGAGATGATTCTTACCACCCCCCCTGAACTCAGGATCGGAGGTGAACTCTGCAGATTGCCTTTGAATTCTGGTCTGCCCTGACCAAGGGCTGTGACTGAGTGGGGTGCAGAAAAGTGTTGGGCATGTGAATGGGACACTTACATTCCTGGACTTGAGAGCTTGAGAGGAAAAGGACATTGCCCAACCTACTTGAGCTGGGATATTTACTGTGGGTTTGGTTTGAACTGTGTTTGTGTTGTTTTCCTATGAACTCTGTTCGTGGTGTTTTCCAAAATTAATGCCACATTACTTCTTTCCCCTTTTATTAAAAGTTTTTCTTCTACACTCAGATTCTGTGATCGAGAGTGGGAAAGCATTGCCTCCCAGAGGTGCCCAAGGGTGTTGTGTGAATTTTCCAGGTTACTGGGTGGGGGCTGTAGTAGTTTAGGATAGTGATACAATAAATTCAGGATTCACTGGTGTGGTGTCCTGACAGATCTCCTGCTACATCAGTGATGATAAACATTCAGCTGCGTGCATTTTCATATGCTCTCTCGGGATATTGTGTCCATTCTGTGCAGGTAGCTAGCATAACAGGTTCACAAGATCCCCCAAAATCCAGAGACTCTGATAACATACGAAGGCACCTGAGTCAGGTTTATTGTCGAACAAAGTATATTAATAGTTGTCGGTAGCCAGATGGCCTCTGAGTCCCTACATATTTGTACCCAGAACAATAGACACGGCTCAATCAATAGTATGAATTTCATTATCACCTCCAAGCTGGACAAAGAATTAAGTTAAAGTACCCCAATATTTATAGACAGAAATGAACAATCTAGGATACGCACTGCACATATCATCTTATGCATTAATGACACGTTTGGTACCTCCCCTTGTACTTTCCTGCAAAGCATTCATTACCCATTGTTATGTTTACACTCTTGTTGTTTCTAACAATTTTATCATGTACTCAGCTGGTTGTTCTTGTACTGTCCTGGTGGCATGTATTTACATACTTCATGTGCTTTTATCAGTGCTAGTAGTTTTAGTACCAAGAGACATTAACTTGCAGGCAAAAATTTGCTTTTGACCCAGCCTGTCTATTACTCATAGTATAATTCTTACTTATATTGGTTCAAGCACCAGGCCCATGCTTCAGACTCTTTCTTTCTCCTACAGAGGCTCAAGACAGTTCTGTGTTGGGTACATGGAGAGGAATTCCTAGATATTGAACCTGGCCCTGGTTGGAGCTGATTCTAACTGGCAGAAGGGTTACAGGTATAATATTAGCTACTCCAAGCCATACAATCATCTTTACGTGAATAGAAAATCATGAAAAGATATTTTCACACCCGAGTTTTACAAAATAGACAAAGTTCACATAAAAATGTCAGAGGAAAAGCTAAGTTATAGGAAATAACTATATTTTTTCTGGATTTATCCCAAATTGAAAATTTGTGGCCTGATATTTAAAAGCGTATCTTACTAATTAATACAGAGACAAGTACTTATTCAGAATTACTGTCATCACATCCCAAAACTGGAATTTACCACATTGAGAAAACAATACTAATTAGAGTGGACTGATCAGAATAATCATTTTAAAAATGGAATGACAAATTGTGTCCATTTATCTGTTTTATTGGCAACATTAATTTATAAATATTTGTTTTTCTTATGTTATCCTGACTCACATCATTTAGTTTGGACAAGGAAATAAAAGATGGGTTTCTCACAAATCCTCTACTTTTATTATAGTTTATGGAAATTCCTTTGAAGGATTCCTTTCTTTATATTTCTCAGGAGGTGTGTCATTACTTCTGAGGTGTTTGTGTTTTATTAAAGGAAATCAGGAAGTTGCGAGACTCTGTTATTACAACCAAAAGCAAAGAAAAGTGACACTCTCCCAATCTCTTGCCCATCAAGAGCAATTACTCTGTCAACATCTTGAAACATAGAAGTCGGACTCATCACTGATTTTTTTTTACTCTGACATTTACAGTAAAAACATGGCAGTGGGCAATCCACAAAATTTTGATTTTGAACAGGAGAATGTTCATTGCTAACAGTATTTCCTTTAGCTCTAGTCAAAGGGATGCAGCACTTCTGGAGAAGAATGTAAGTTCTGCCTCCATCTCTTCCTTGGAGATCAAAATGGTGATCAGTGTCACACCATTTTGGAGTGACTCACAACTGTGAGTGCCTATTGAATCATTGAACACTAGAACTGGAAGGGACCTTGAGAGGTCATTGAGTCCAGTCTCTTACTCTGACGGCAGGACCCAGTACCGTCTAGACCATCCTTGATAGATGCCTATCCAACCTGCCCTTAAATATCTCCAGAGATGGAGATTCCATACCTCCGTAGGCAACTCATTCCAGTGTTTTACCACCTTGACAGTTAGGAAGTTTTTCCTAATGTCCGTCCTAAACCTCCCTTGCTGCAGTTTAAGCCCATTGCTTCTTGTCCTCTCCTCAGAGGCCAAGGAGAACAAGTTTTCTCCCTCCCCCTTGTGACACCCTTTTAGATACTTGAAAACTGCTGTCATGTTCCCTCTCAGTCTTCTCCTTTCTAAACTAAACAAGCCCAGTTCTTTCAGTCTTCCTTGATAGGTCATGTTCTCTAGACCTTCTCCAGTTTCCCCACATCTTTCTTGAAATGTGGTGCCCAGACCTGGACACAATACTCCAACTGAGGTCTAATCAGCGCAGAGTAGAGCGGAAAAGTGACTTCTCGTGTCTTGCTCTCAACACCCCTGTTAATGCTTTTTTTGCAACAGAGTAACACTGTTGGCTCATAATTAACTTGTGGTCCACTATGACCCCCAGATCCCTTTCTGCAGTACTCCTTCCTAGACAGTCGCTTCCCATTCTATATGTTTGAAACTGATTGTTCCTTTCTAAGTGTAGTACTTCGCATTTGTCCTGATTAACTTCATCCTATTTACCTCAGACCATTTCTCCAGCTTGTCCAGATCATTTTCAGAGCATACTATTACAAAACAAGACAAATACCCCAAACTGCTGATGTGTTTCATAATTAGATTTCACCAAGCCAGTAACAAATGTGAATTCCTCCTACCATGGAGTCAAAGAGTCCCCATACACCAGTCTATCTTGCTACACAGATAAACTGAACTTTGTAATAAAAGATAATTCAGACCAAAAATCCACACCACTTCATGTTTCTTCCAGTCCAAAGAGACCTGTCACTTTCCCCAGGTCAAGTGATACTCCAGATCTTATGCTAAAGACAATTCTGCTTGCCAATTCTATAGTAAACTAAAGATCTATTCACTAAGAAAGGCAAATTATTACTGAGATTGAAGCAGATAAAATATATGTACAAATAAATTACAGTTTGTAACTCCAAATGGTGAGGATAATGTAATGAACTGCCAGTTTTCCCACAGTCTTTCAGGATACCCAGATTGTTTTTTGGGGATCTCTGCTTTGCATCTGGTACACTTTGTAGTAAGTGTCCTAACAATCCAGAGATAAGGGATATTTCTTTGAATCCATTCTCATCTTCTGGCAGAAAGTAACCTGTGTGTGTCTTGGCCTATGTGGGCTTTTTCTTTTGACAATGAATGAGGAACGAACTGTGAATCTGACTTCTGCTCATCACACACAATAGTCATTTGCTTTGGAATTGGCATTTTTTTCTAATAAAGTCCTTCATTCACATTCCACAAAGGTTCTGAAACGACTGATGTCCTATTTAAATACAGTATTATTTACAATGGAAATGTCTGCCACTGAATAACAGAATTCAGATACAAGAAAACAATGCACTCCATTAGTTTTATGAAGTTTAAACACTCAATACTGTACATTTATAATTTAACAATCAATTTGACCTATCTACACAGATATGACCACACAGCACTCCTCTTTTATCATCCAGCTCCTTAATTTTCCCTAACATTATCAGTTTATCCCCTCCTACAGATGGGAGAAAAAGTTACTGTCTACTGAACTTCCTGGATGGAATGATGAGAAGCCATTCTTACTATCCATCTTTCCTTCCTTTGGTGCTCTCTAGGATGTCAGATAAAATGGTGCTGATGTAAGACATGAGCTTGTCTTTAGGCATTTTAATTTCGGCCAGTCAAATAAAGTGGGGACCGTCTGTCACTGTTTGTGACTACTCTTCACTAATCAGTATAAATCCTATAGAAGCTGCTTAATCAAGATGTCTTGTTAGTTACAATTACAGCTCATTTAAACAAAATTTAACATTAGTTAACATTATAACCAGATGTCTCCAACTCATTCTGTTCAACGTAAGCATTTGTGACTTTAAAGCATCATATTAACACCCTAACTATAATAGACAAGGTAATTTCTTGGTTGTCCTTGTGTGAGACAGATAGAATACTACCCATGAAACTTTAACTGCCATATTAACTCATTTAATTGCAACTGACAGGACAATTAGATAGAAAAATCATCCCAGCAAAGTGGTTGCACAATTATTATTATCCCACTACAGCAAAGGAAATCTTATTCAATTTAATAGACCTGATTCTTTTAAGTTTTGCAGCTAATATAGCTTTCCTAATAATCCATGTCCCATTTCTATGGCCTTGATTGCAGACCCATATTCCTAAAGTTTAATATCCATTCTGAACTGTGAAATCAACATTTTCACAGTACTCTCTTCACAAAAATATGTGTTTGTGTGTGTGTGTGTGAGAAGCCAAAATCCCAATCGCCATGGAAGCTTAAAGCTGAACTGACATTGGCATGTATACTAATTACATGGTAACACTAATCAGAGCTAAATAATGAAACTAGAAAAAGAAGATATAGCTAGGAAAAAGCCAGAATATTTTAAGCTTGATTTAAGTTCAGATCCAGTAAAAAAATTAAGACTTTAATTACATACCCAGTGCTCAGCCTGAGTAACTTGGTTGGCTATTGGAAGAAATAAAGAAAATCTACCCCTAAAGCAGAACAAGCTGCTACAGACTACCTCCCAAAGGGTTACTGTAATGTACTCATAGGGCTGCAGTAGCCCCCAAAGTTTTGATGTGTCTATATAACCTATCACCCTCTCCACCTGTCTCCTGTCCTGGATCTTCCCTATCCTCTGCTACAGCAAAACAAATCTTCGGCATAGTCCTCCTAAATATTCTTTGTTCACAAGAATGGCACCCGGACAGCACTCTCCAAAAGCAGGGATATAATTTACCCATCGAGGCCATATTCTGGAGTCCTTGTTCAGGTGAATTCCTATTGTCTCATAAAGTCCTCAGAATTTGACAAAGCGTGCAAAACAAATGAAGTTTGGTTCTTTTCTGCAAATGTTTACCTATCCTGATTAAAAATTGATCCTACAGTATATGGTATGGCTTAGACTTTATGGATCTCTCTCACCATAGACAATATTTTAACTTCTCTATCAAAAAATTGTTGAAGGTAGCATTTTAATATAAATTCACTTCTTGACTGACAACTTGACAAGGAATATCAGTATTGTGAAAATTTAAGAAAACTGTCATATAGGCTATCTGAATCTAGACAAACAATAGTGATATTATAAAGAAGGTCACTAACTGTGATTTTTGGAATTAAAACTTATCCAACAGTGTACCCATTCCACCAAGTATGGTGAAAGTAATTTACTGCTGTTTTTCAGTATTGGAAAAGAAAAAGTTCATGCTGTCATTGATTGACCTTTAAAAAGAAAAATGTTGCTGGCTTATGGGTAATAAGAAGGCAATGATTTTTTCCCCTCTCTCCTCACTAGTAGACTTTCGCCATTAGGGTTCACCGCTTAGTTTCACAACACTTTTTTAAAGTGTGCCAACATAAATCAACTATGAATCTGTCACACAAGCAAAAAGATAGGACTGTATAAACAGTTGATTAACAGTAATGCTGCATGATTTCCATTAATTTTCTGATAAGCATTAAATGGCTCTGTTCTAGACAAGTCTGTGGAAGATTACTGTAACAGCTAATGTCCACATTTAAAGATATATTTTTAAAAAAGCAAAACTTATCACTTTGCTCAGACACAGTAGTCACTAAATTCCTGATCTTTCATTTTTCTAGAAAGTATGAATATCTGTAAAATAAAGATTGATCATCGGGTTTATCTGATAAATGATCACAGCCAATAATTAATCTTTCAACTCTACTGCTTCATGATTGCCTGTTGAGATTTGACAGGTTTTTACTATTTAATCTTCTCATCTGGAAATAACATCTCTTCAACTGCAGATCATACTATGGTACTGTTTCTTTATTTTAAAAGTCAACAAAACAACATACTGCAGTTCGGCCATAGCAGTCTCTCTTTCAGTTCTAGAGCAATATAAATCACCATGTCCTGAAGGCAAGAATTATCTATTTTTTTACTGGAACTTAGTGTTAATCACTAGAATTCATTCTTCAGGCAGAAAATCTACTGCAGGGCAGGTGGACATGTTAGAGAGCTGGGACTGTGTACATGGCATTAAATCCAGAGCAGGTGCCTAATCACACTAAATCAACTAGAACCAAATTATAAATAAAATATAATCTGCTCCCAGTGTTTCCATTGGTGGGAAGAGAATCTTTGATTTATGGCTCCATATATTATTGCATTGTACCAGACATATAGATAAGATCTTATAAAACAACAAATTGTGCAACAGTCATGTTATAGAGAAGAAATTGGTAAATGCACTCTTTTGTGCACATACAATTTGTGTTCCATTTCAAAATATGTACAGGCACCGCTTTTGGGCCAATTGCTAAACCGGCTTGTGCAAATATAGTGTCCGCAACCCAAACTGAGGACACATCTCTCTTCTCAGTGATATGCAAATGTTGTAAGTGTGTGCATAAACTGGTATACTGTTGAACAGCCACATTTTGCACATATACTTCATGGACTGTATCTGCTCAAGGAGCCCCTTTGCCTAAAATATAATAATCTTTATAGTATACCTTAGACAATTATAGAAGTGTCCAAGAGGCACTTTGACAAAGAGGTATAAAGAATTTCTTTTAAAAGCTACTATTACTCCTAATAATGAACTATATTGATAGTAAGATACCCAGTTGTATTTACCATTGAGAGGTTTTCCAGTGGGGCAAGATCTCTCCCTACCATTTTAGATTGATTTGTTTTGTTTATAACAGAAGAACTGAAGATACTTGGAAAGTCACATTTCTAGGAAGGGAAACAGTCTTCCTTTAGTCTAATACTCTTACTTTATCTGTTTTAAGCAGGTTTGGGACAAAACCTGATTACATTGAAGTCTAAAGCAAATGTCCCTTGCTTTTTTATCATTGTCTTTTAAATCATTGTTAAAAGCACCATATAAAAATGTTTCCCAATTAGTTTCATTAAATGCATTGTGTTTGTTTTGCTGACCCAGCCAACATAACCTAGGATGTACTATTGATGTGTATTCTATCCTGCTGTGCATAATTACCAGTAATAAAGATTTTCTGGTTCAAATTCTGCCCTTATTTTCACCTGTGATACCACATATAGTACTTAACACATCTATTGGTAGTTAATGAGAAAAAGTTATTTTTGAACTTTGACACTTCTATAGTTGTTTAAGGTATACTATTAAGATTCCAGCAATTCATGCAAATCAGTAAACTAACGTGAAGAATTGCCTTGGGAAAACAAAGGAAATTAGTGAACACTTGTTTCTTTACTGGAAATTCAGTTCAAATGTGTTCATAAACATTTATATAAGTCACATAGTTATCAACTGGCTTGTCATCTGGAATATTATATATGTGAAGAAAATAGCCTAACAACATTTAATGATTAGGACAATAGATTTCAAAAAAATCATTTAACTAACTGAAAAGGGAACTGAATATACACATTGAAATAGGCTTGAAGCCAAAATGCTGCTGGATTTCTGGCTCTCTTGTCCATCTTTGAGCACTGGTTAATTAA
This sequence comes from Pelochelys cantorii, assembly GCA_032595735.1. Classification (NCBI taxonomy): domain Eukaryota; kingdom Metazoa; phylum Chordata; order Testudines; family Trionychidae; genus Pelochelys; species Pelochelys cantorii. The sequence continues at coordinate 37,160,943 of CM064331.1, forward strand.
AACTTGATTCTCCTATTAGGATTTTGTGAGTTTGGTTTTTATGTTTTTAACTGTGGTTTCTTTTATCTCTTGGGACATAAACTTAGTCACCATTTTATGTTTATTGATTGAAGTGGTTACTGTTGGTTTCAGAATAATCACTTAGTACTTTTATTTAAGAAGGATCTATTAGTTGGATATATCTGGAATTCTATCTATGACCCAGTCTACACCATGACCCCTCCCTTGTCGATCTAACTTACTCAACTTCAGCTGTGGTTTCTTCCACATAGTAAGTTCAGTGGGGGCTGCTCTCCTGTCAACTCTGGTTACTCTTCTTGTCCTTGTGGAGGACTGGAGTTTATGGGAGATTGCTGAGGTCTATTCATTGCATCTAAGCAGACACAATAAATCATCTGCTGGTGGATTGATGACTGCAGTGTCGATCCACAGTGCAGTGAAGAGAAGCCCTAAGCATTTAACATTGTTGCCTATCATTGACTATCTGAAACAGCTTCTGCTTGAAATTGATAGCAACAGCCATATCCCTCATGGATTTAAGGGAGACTGGGATGTCTCGCTTTTTTAAGTTAAAACTTTTCAGGGGCTAGGCTTTTTGTTTTTGGGTTGGTGGCAGTTTAGGAATACGAGGAGATGTTAGAACCTTGAATGCCATTCTTATAGTGGAAAGAATTATTAAAAGGGAAGGTTTTTCATTGCTTCCTAAATCTGGTTTCAGTTAGTGTGTTTTTTGTGAACTAAACAAAAAACAAACCAAAACCCCCCACCATTTTTTAGTTGCCAGACCAGGCCTTTCTCTTGGACAAGCACATGAACATGCAAGTGGTATCAAGCTAGCACAAATCTGCTTATGTTTCCATACTATACACATGAATCAACATTTAAGTCAAATCCCAAGTAATCATGTATTTTTTTTTGCTTGTTTCAGATCTGTACCTCAGAGCTAATGGTAGAACTTAGCTTTTAAAAATGGAGAACATAAAAGCAAGAAACCAGATTATTATACATAGGTAAGGACCTAAACAAATGTAACATGATTGACAGGAGACTGACAGTGGAGTTATTTTTATGAAAGGCATTGAGTTTGGAAATATTTTCACATTCTCATGGAAGTGCTTTTCAAGACAGAGTAAGCTATATATTTAGGAAGATGATTAGGCAGTTGTAATTCAATGAGACAGTCTGTTTGTTTGTTTAATGGACCCCTATGATCTATCCTCAGCTTCCCATAGATCCTGAATTTATGCTCCCTTTTTCCCCCCCGTCAGGCTTTTATAGTTAAATAAAATGTATAATTATGAAGACTGCAGAGTTTTAAAATATTATCTTGCTGAAAATTACAAAATTATATGAAGGAAGAGTGGTTTATTTTTAAACAAAGGCATTGCTCATAAATTTTCTGCTATATTTCACTGGATTCTCATGGACATATTGGAAAATTAGTCTTGCAAGTTCTCATAAATGATCCCACTGATTTGCTCGTATGAAGACAATTTGCATGAGGGTTAGCAGAACCAGGCCTTTCTCTGTACTAATTAACCAGTTGGGATTCAAAAGAGTATAGCAGAGGGCAGAAGCTGACTTTAAGTCTCTTAGAAGTCCTGTGAAAAATGTTTATTATTTAAACAAGAAACCCAACAATAACTACCGCCAAACAAAACAAAGCAAATTACTTAATTGGAAAAAGAATGTTGCATAACCAAATTAGGGAAATACAATTCAGATGGAGCTGCTATATATTTGGGGTATAAGTGATTGGAAAGCTATTCCTGGAGAATATTTATCAGTGGTTATCAGTCAATGTGGAATGGCATATTGCAGAGAACCTCCAGCCCATGGGCCTGAAGCAGTTCACCATGGATAGCCCCTGGCAGGCTGCCAGATGCTTTTTTTTACCTCAGAGTCCACAGGCATGGCATCTTGCAGCTCCTGTTGACTACAGTTCACTACTCCTGGCCAATGGAGCTGCAGGAAGCAATGGCCCAGACTATGCAGCTTCCTGCAGCTCCCATTGGATAGGAATGGTGAACCATTGTCAACAGGAGCTGTGAGCAGCCATGCCTGTGGATGCTCAGGTAAACAAAGCATCTAGTAGACAACCAAGGACAAACTCTGGTGAACCATCTCCAGTCCAGATGCTGGAGGTTCCACACCCATGGCAAATAGAGGATATATTCTGAGTCCAGTTCTGTTTAATAACTCCATCCCTCATTTAGAGAAAGGAATAGAGAATAGACTCAAAGTTTTTCAGATGATATCATGTTGGGAGTGGTTGCAAGTGCTTTGGAGTTAGGATTAAAATTCAAAATGATCTGGAGAAACAGTAAAAATGGTCTGAAATAAACAGGATAAAATTGAATCAGAACAAATGCAAAGGAATCCACTTCGAAGGAATAGTCAGTTACATGCATATACAATGGAAAATGACTGCCTAGGAAGGAGTATTACGCAAAAGGAGCTTGGATAATAGTGGATCACAAGCTAAATAACATTGTAACACTTTTGAAAAAAGAAGCAAACATTAGTCTGGGATGCATTAGAAGAAGTGCTGTAAACAAGTCACAAGAAATAATTCTTCTGCTATACTCTGTGGTGATTAGACCTCAACAGGAATATTGTGTCCAGTTTCGGGTGCTACATTTCAAGAAATGTGAGTCAATATGGGAAACTCCAGAGAAGGACAACAGAAATGATTAAAGGTGTGGAAAACATGAGCTATAACAAAAGAGTGGAAAAGGGGATTGTTTAGTCTAGAGAAGAAAAGACAGAGAGGACATAACAGTTTTCAACTACATAAAAGATAGTAACAAGGAGGAAGGAGAAATTTTGTTCTCATGAATTTATGAGGAGAGGCCAAGAAGCAATCAGCTTAAATTGAAGAAAAGTCCATTTACTTTGGATATTAGGAAAAAAGTACTGGTCAGAGTACTTAAGTACCAGAGTTACTTAATTAGTCAGGAAGGTTCCATTAATGGAAATGTTTAAAAGCAGGCTAGGAAATACCTGCCTGGGATGGTCTAGTTGGTACTTGCTTTTCTCATGAGTACAGAGGAGTGGACATGATAACCTGTCAAGGTTCCTCACAAAAGGAGTCTATGAAAGTCAAGCACTCAAATTAGGAATAACCAGAATTAAGACTGCATAGACAATTTACTTTATCTCCTTTGGTCATATGCATTATGATGCAGTCTTTAATTACAGAATCACCTAGTCTCTAGAGGGAATTTTATTGAGGGCCATAATATTATGACTGATGTAGAAAAAGTAGATAAGGAGTAAATAGCACTTCCTTCTCATCACAGAAGAACAAGGGGTCACCCAACGGAATTATTAAGCAACAGGTTTAAACCAAACTAGCTACAGGCATAAAGGGAAACAAGAAGAGATTCTATAAATATATTAGAAGCAAGAGGAAGACCAAGGACAGGGTAGGCCCACTGCTCAGTGAGAAGGGGGAAACAGTAACAGGAAACTTGGAAATGGCAGAGATGCTTAATGACTTCTTTGTTTCGGTCTTCACCAAGAAGTCTGATGAAGGAATGCCTGACATAGTGAATGCTAGTGGGAAGGGGATAGGTTTAGAAGATAAAATAAAAAAAGAACAAGTTAAAAATCACTTAGAAAAGTTAGATGTCTGCAAGTCACCAGGGCCTGATGAAATGTATACTACAATACTCAAGGAGCTGATAAAGGAGGTACCTGAGCCTTTGGCTATCATCTTTGAAAAGTCATGGAAGTCAGGAGAAATTCCAAAAGACTGGAAAAGAGCAAATATAATGCTTATCTATAAAAAGAGAAATAAAAACAACCCAGAAAACTATAGACCAGTCAGTTTAACTTCTGTGCCAGGAAAGATAATGGAGCAAATAATTAAGGAAATCATCTGCAAACATTTGGAAGATAATAAGGTGATAGGGAACAGCCAGCATGGATTTGTAAAGAACAAATCATGTCAAACCAATCTGATAGCTTTCTTTGATAGGAAAACGAGTCTTGTGGATAAGGGAGAAGCAGTGGACATGGTATACCTAGACTTTAGTAAGGCATTTCATATGGTCTTGCATGATATTCTTATCAATAAACTAGACAAATACAACTTAGATGGGGCTACTGTAAGGTAGGTGCATAACTGGCTGGATAACCATTCCCAGAGAGTAGTTATAAATGGTTCACTATCCTGCTGGAAAGGAGTAAGAAGTGGGGTTCCGCAGGGGTCTGTTTTGGGACCAATATCTTCATCAACGATTTAGATATCGGCATAGAGAGTACGCTTATTAAGTTTGCAGATGATACCAAGCTTGGAGAGGTTGCAACTGCTTTGGAGGATGGGGTCATAATTCAAAATGATCTGGACAAATTGGAGAAATGGTCTGAGGTAAACAGGATGAAGTTTAATAAGGACAAATGCAAAGTGCTCCACTTAGGAAGGAACAATCAGTTTCACACATACAGAATGGGAAGTGACTGTCTAGGAAGGAGTACGGCAGAAAAGGATCTAGGGGTTATAGTGGACCACAAGCTAAATATGAGTCAAGAGTGTGACGCTGTTGCAAAAAAAGCCAACATGATTCGAGGATGCATTAACAGGTGTGTTGTGAGCAAGACAAGAGAAGTCATTCTTCTGCTCTACTCTGCACTGATTAAGCCTCAGTTGCAGTATTGTGTCCAGTTCTGGGTGCCACATTTCAAGAAAGATGTGGAGAAATTGGAGAAGGTTCAGAGAAGAGCAACAAGAATGTTTAAAGGTCTAGAGAACATGACCTATGAAGGAAGACTGAAAGAATCGGGCTTGTTTAGTTTGGAAAAGAGAAGATTGAGAGGGGACATGATAGAGATTTTCAGGTATCTAAAAGGGTGTCACAAGGAGGAGGGAGGAAAAATTGTTCTTCCTGGCCTCTGAGGATAGAACAAGAAGCAATGGGCTTAAACTGTGGCAAGGGAGGTTTAGGTTGGACATCAGGAAAAAGTTCCTAACTGTCAGGGTGGTTAAACACTGGAATAAATTGCCTAGGGTGGTTGTGGAATCTCCATTTCTGGAGTTATTTAAGAGTAGGTTAGATAAATGTCTATCATGGGTGGTCTAGACAGTACTGGGTCCTGCCATGAGGGCAGGGGACTGGACTCAATGACCTTTCGAGGTCCCTTCCAGTCCTAGTATTCTATGATTCTATAAGGAAGTATTTCTTTGCACAATGTACAGTCAATCTGTGGAACTCTTTGCCAGAGGATGTTGTGAAGCTCAAGACTATACTAGGTTTAAAAAAAATCTAGAAACATTCATGGAGGATAGATCCATCAATGGCTGTAAGCCAAGATGTGCAGGAATGGTGTCCCTTGCCTCTGTTTGCCAGAAGCTGGGAATGGGTGACAGGTGATGCATCACTTGTTCTGTTTATGCCTTCTGGAGCACTTAGTACTGGGATTGTCAGAAGACAGGATACTGGGCTATATTGACCTTTGGTTTAACCTAGTGTGACCATTCTTTTGTTCTTTTTATGGGATTCCTACCTTATGATTATGAAAGATACATCCCTTAAACTTTGTCAGGAAGGTCACCATAGAATATGTCCCTGTACAAAAGCATGGAGGTACTAAAATTTTGACAAATGATTGTAAGATTTTTTTAACATGGGTAAACATTTATCTTATTTCATTTTCTGAAATGGCTGAACCATTTTGGCTGAAAGTTACTAAAATATGTCGCCTGACGCCGACACTAGGTATGAGAAATTTTAGTCCAAACATTTAAAAGTTGGCAATTTATAAGCAACTGAAAACAGGTCCTTTTAATGGAAGGTGTCAAACAATCTTAGTAGCTGTATAGTATAGCTACAAAACTTAATTTTTGACAGTATAGGTGCTGCCTGTGGTACCCATTTTACACTCATCCCCTTTTGAGAGATGGGTTCTCTGAAGTATAGAACAAATGATTTATCTCAGGTCACATAAGGCTTGATTCTGCCCCCTTTACTCATATTGAATAGTATTCTAATGTACAAGGTGTCCTGCTGGCTGCTCATGTACCATTCTTTGAGACTAAGGCTGGCTGTATCAGGCCTACAATGGCTATGTCTACACTACATGTGGGAGCAAGTTTCCCAGGCTGCGTCCACCCACTTGTACTATTGGGGTTTGCTTTAGTGTTCTAAAAATAGTGGTATAGACATTGCAGTTCAGGCTGATAACCCTTTCTGGTGGAGAGAAGAGGGTGGGCTTACAAAGCTATTTTTGAGCACTAGTACTAGAGTTTGCCAGGAGTAGGAGGAAAATGAGAATGACAATACTGATAATGACAATACTGTATCCATTCCTGTTGAATCCCTTCCAGTATTTTTTTTCAATTTTAATTAAATTTTTTTTCAAATGTGCTTTTTCAGACTGGCTTAATTCTTTTATCTCACATTTTTTGCTTAATTATTTTCTCTCTCACATTTTTTTTTATTCTTCTAGTGCTGCTTCTACTGGGAAAATTGTATTTCAAACAACCAGCATGTGCTTTTATGTTGGGGAAGGTGTGAGCTGTGTAGTGCCTATGGACTGTCAGCCAGGAGCAAGCAATAACAACAAATAAATAATATATTGCTGAGTTGGTAAGGGGATAAGGGAGCAAGTACTACAACTTTAACAGATTGTAATAGCTATTTTTGTTGCTGGTAGAAGCTGCCTTTTGGTACTTTGGAAGAACAGCATAGCCATGTTCCTCATCATTTCTCTTTCTGTCTCTCATAGCCAGTGAAAGAACAAATTGTACTCTGTCCGATAAGTTATAGTACCACCATCAGTAAGCAAACAAATATATATCTATATTTAGTTACTAATGATTTTATTTTTCTGTACTGGAAGTGTTTGATTGGGATAGATTTAGTCCCTTGGCTACCTGTGCTAGGTGCAGTTCCTGTTGTGTGAGACCAGTAGGAGCCATTCCTCAGACAGGAGTTATTTACTTCATTAATAACATCTGGTTTGACCCATGTGTGGCAGTCTAAAATACATTTTATTATCGTTTGTTACTTGTTCCACAGGAGCTGGCAGACCTCTGGTTTCTGCAATGTGACATTTTTAGTTTGGTGACCTTTATCATTCAGAAATAATTATAAAGTAGAGAAAAGACTACTTATACCTACACAGGTAAGAACAGTGTGTGAAAGCTGGTGGACCAACTCACTAGCTCCTATGCTGAATAATCAGTCTTAGCTCAGTACAGTACACATTTTCCCCTAACTTTACAGTGCCTCTCTGAAATCCAGGACCCTCTTCCTAGTAAAGCTTCTGTTTCCTGCACGTTTCCCACCAGGATGTTGAGCAGGCTCCTTGCTGATTCTTACCCTTAACTTACATGTCTTTCTGGCCATGAAGTTTCCATCTTCTAAGAAACTCTGCCTCTGAGCTGTCTATGATACTCAGGGTATGTCTACACAGCAAAGTTATTTCAAAATAACAGCCATTATTTCAAAATAACTTTACTAACGTCTACATTGACAAACCGCTATTTCGAAATTAATTCAAAATAGCGGAGCGCTTATTTCGAATTTGGTAAACCTCATTCCACGCGGAATAAAGCCAAATTCGAAATAGCTATTTCAAAATAAGCGCTGTGTAGACACTTATATCGAAATAGGGGGCCTTCAGCCTTCCCAGGGTGCCCTGGTGGCCACTCCAGCCTCAACCAAGAACACTCTTCTCCCTCCCCCCCCTCCCCGCAGCCCTTAAAGGGGTTGACTCTGGCCACAGTGCCTGTGCCAACTCCAAGCCCGCCAGCCCAGAGCCAGCAGTCACTGCCCCGACCCGGTGGCCCCAAAACATGAGCCAGCAAGCCACTGACAGCCAGCCCTCCACCGCTCCCCAGGAGCAGTCTGCCAGCTCCCAGTAGACTGCCAGGGCCTGGAGAAGGAGGGCGCCTTCCTGGTCCAGGGTGGAGATCATGGACCTTATTCAGGTTTGGGGGGGATACCCTAACGTCCGTGATCTCCACACTAGATGGAGGAACGCGGCCATCTATGGCAAGATAGCTGCCAGCCTGGCCACCACAGGCCACATGCAAACCCAGGAGCAGGTTTGCATGAAAATCAAGTTGGTCCGGAGAGACCCCCAACCCTGAGCTTCCCCTCCCCCTTCTTCCCCTTGCTTCCCCCTTCCAGATCCCTCCTCCCAGGTTTCCCCCTCCCCTCTCGCACCCTCTCTTCTCCCCTCTCCCGCCTCCTTTCCCCAGTCTCGCCAGAGATTCATGCCCCCTCTCCCCCCCCCCCCGTTTTGTTAAATAAAGAGAGTTTGTGTTCATGAAAATACTGTATTTTATTTGACATCAGGAGGGGGGGTTAGGGAGGCATAAGTGGAAGGACATGAGGGAGGAATGAGGCACAAGGCCCCAGTGGGGCAGATCAGGGAACCTCTTAGTGCTCTTCAGGGTGGAAGCTCTCCTGCAGGGCCTCCTGCATACTGACAGCCCCCTGATGGACCTCCCAGATGGCAGCCTATAGAAAGTGCAGCCAGGCTCGCAACAACGTGTCCATGAGAAGCACCAGAGTGCCCAGGGGCAGCTCTGGCTCCATGTTGCAGAGTGCTGTGGTGTCCCGAGTGAGGGCAACCAGAGCACACAGAGACAAAATGCTTTGCTGTCCCTCATCGAGGTAGGCAAGCAAGCAGGGAAAGCTGAGAACCGGCTGTCCAGGGGGGTCCCTTTAAGCACAGGTCTCAGATAGCCTCAGGAAGCAGCCACACAAAGTAACTCCTGACCTGATGCCCTGCCGGACCTGGTTCCGGCCGGCCTTAAATGAAATTCAGCATCCACTCAGTGTGGACGCGCTATTTCGAAATAGAAAAATGCTATTTCAAAATGCATTTTGTGTGTAGATGCATTATTTCAAAATAACTTATTTCAAAATAAGATATTTCTAAATAATCCTGTAGTGTAGACATACCCTTAGTCACTGAGCTCAACCCATCTGCCAGTGTCTTGAAACAGGATGCATGCACTCTCGTATCAGTGGCCTATTACAGGATAATTTTCTCTAATCCTATTGGAGTAGAATTTTATTACCTATATCTGACATGTAAATATCTGCCCTCCTGCCATGAGGGAAGGAGACGGGACTCGATATGACCTCTCAAGGTCCCTTCCAGTTCTAGTATTCTGTCTAATCTCTGCTTATCTAAATCTGCAAAGAATAAAAATCCATGTGCTAATGTATTTACTCCATAATTGCAGCATGTGGATAAGGGAGTATGGAAAGTTATGTAAACCTACATGATTTATAGCAATCGCCCCAGCTTTCTTAGTCACAACCAAAACAAAAAAGTCATCAAACACCCCAGCCATTTCCACACTTTCTGTTATTGTTTTTTCCTTTTATATTGTGTAACAGGCCTACACTGTCCTATGTCTTCGCCTTCCTTATAATGTATTTGTAGAATGCTTTCTTGTTGACCTTTATGCCTCTAGCTAGTTTGAGCTCGTTTTGTGCCTTTGCCTTTCTACTGTCCCTGTATTGCCTTTCTAATGCTCCTGTATACTTGTGGGCTTTTAAAATATATTAATCCTTTGGAATTTGACCTAGTTTCCACTTTTTGTAGAAGTCTTGACTTTTAGGTCTTTCAAGATCTCCTGGTTAAGCCAGGGTGGACTCTTGCCATACTTCATATTTTTCCTATGCAGTGGAATTGTTTGTTTTTGTGCCTTTAATAATGTCCCTTAAAAAAAAGAAAACCCTGGTAACTGTTTTCAATTGTTTTTCCTTGTAGACTTGCTTCCAGTGGGATGTTACCTACAAAATCCCTGAGTTTGTTAAAATCTTCCTTCTTGACATCCATTGTCTTTCTTTTGCTCTTCTCCCTTCTATCATTCCTAAGAATAATGAAATCTGCCGTTTCATGATGATTTTCACACACTCTATGTTCCACTTTCAGATTCTCAACCAGTTTCTATTTGTCAAAATCAAATCTAGAACAACCTCCCCCCAGGAGCTTTTTATGCCTTCTGAAATAACACTTTAGCCAGTGTGCTCAAAATAGTGTAGCTGAGTAGCATGGACAGTGGTGAAATGGACTAGTCACCCCAAGTACAAACCCAATCAAACTTCATGAGTAGATACTCAGGTGGTTAGAGCTATGCTGCTGCACTGCAGTTACACAAAATTTAGTGCACTATCTGGGAAACATCCTCTCAGTTCTAAGTATAGATGTACCTGCGATGCTACCTGTCTCACTATCCAATTAAATGGATATTTTGGTAACATGCATCTAAAGTAGCTCTAGAAGAAAAAAGGAAATCCAATTGGAAAATATGAGGAGAAAATGGGGAGGAGAGTGCCAGAAACACACACAGAGTTTTTAGAACTCTGTGATGGCCACTTTTTTAAACATGAAATTTCACACACATCTGTTAGTTTCATTTCATGCAGTTGTGCACCACCTTAAATGTTGCCTTTATGTGCAATTTCAATGAAAGTGGTTAGTTTTGCAATGACAGAATCTACATTAAAGAAAATATTAACATGATTTTTAGACAAAAGCAATATTTTCTGGAAAAGTGAGCTCATTTACAACTGGAAATTGGATCATCAGTTTTGCAGGCCCTCTTCCCCATTGCACTTCAGTGTTTTCTATACTGCTGGGACTATTTTTACATTTATAATAATTAAACCCTTGCATTTTGAGTAGATTTTGCTACAAACTTAAAACTTTTAAAAACATATGAAAAATAAGCCCAAACATACCCACAAATAAGTACACCATGAACTAGCCATTCTGCTTCCTCATTGATCTGAAATTTGAGACCAACAAGATGTACTGCTGCCCTCAGTTGCCCCTAACTCATTTCCCAAACTTTTGAAAGCTGTGCCCCTTTCAGCTAAATAAAATTGATGCTGGTTGAAATGCTTTTGACTGAACAATTTTCTGCCAGAAAACGCAGTTTCGTCAAAATCAAAACACTTTACGGGAATGAGTCAGCTTCAATGACATTTTCAACAGGAAAATATCAAAATGATTTATTTTGATTATGTTTGTTTTCAATAATGTCAAGACATTTCATTTTGATAAGGTAAAATATTTTGTTTAGATTATAATACTTGTTCAATATGAAACACAATGATCTGACATTCTAAAAATGATACTTTTCAGTGTTTGTCTCCTTTATTATTTTTCTGTTCTGGAATAATTTTTGACTTTTGTTTAAATTTGCAATGATTTTTCTCTCTGTAAATGTCAGAATTTCCCAATGAACAAAATTATGTTTTCCAGTCAGCTCCAAATAATCAGCAACTCCCCGCCTCTCCCTCCCCCTCACACCAGGTAGTATTAAAGAACTTTAAAAAATAAATAAATAGCCATTTCAAATACTCTAAGTAGATCTTCATAATATGGAAGTTCAACTTCTTTCTTGTATACTATATACAGTCAGGTCATACTTTTCAAGGTTTCTTTGACAACCATTGCAGCTGGAGATTCATGTTTTTTTAAAGAAAACATGTGACTCTTGGGAATGAGACTCTCAAGACCTGTGTGCATACCCCTCGACTCCTGGAAGGTGAGCCTCATTCTTAAAGAAACACTGTCTTAAGCAAGCATTTCTGCAAACTTTTAGGTTACAAATATAATTGGTCTTTTCTAAGAAAAAAATGTAATTAGCTTGAAATGTAACTGGACACTGTCCCACAGGCACAATCATTTCAACTATAATACACTGAACAACACTAAGCCTGGTTTACCACAGTTACCTACCTTTGGATTCTTTAGCTACCAGTAACAGCCAGTTAGTCTCAGGCAAAAATATTCTTGATTCTGTGAGGGAGTTCTGGGTCATAGAGACAAGCAAATATTTTTCAAGTATTAAAGAGGTGAGTCACAGAGAATTTGAGAGAGTAACAGAAAACGCAGCTTATGAGATGTGTAAATTCTGGAAAATGGAAATGTGAATAATAATCAAACATCAGCTTTCACCCTATTTCTTCTATCCAGCTTAATAGTAAAAGTAAACTAACATAGGAAATCATTTCTACCATAATGAGGATATTCTGAGGTACTTAGCAAGATCCCTGTCAAGGAAGCCCCACTCTGAAGAATAATGTCATAAGATAGTATAGGACTAGACATAAATTAGTGTTAGTCATTTAAACTTCTGGTGAGAACTGCTGAGTTACACCAGGGATCATTTATGACCAACAGGCTATAACCTTAATAGTAAAATATATACCAGGAATATAAATAAACTAATGAGAAAGATTAAAATAATCTCTGCAACTAATGGCATCAACTAATGGCTGGTATCACTCAGTCCAAACATGAGCCATCCTTTTTCCTGATCGCCACATCCCAAGTTCAAAATGGCTACCCACCAAGATAAACCATCTAACCTACCTAGCCTTAGAGGTGAGGCTTGAACCAAAAGCCATTTGTGAGCGAGCAGAGAAAGGAAGTCCTGTCATACTAGGGGTTAAAGAAAGCCTCTGGGCCCAGCTAGCTCTGCTCTGCTTTACCTGCAACCAGCACCAGGCCTGGAGGGAAGAGAAAAGGAAGGAGCCTGGCTCAGTTTGGGTCTGACTAGCAAGGAGGCAGGAGCTTGGTTCAGTGGTCTAAAGACACAAAACAGAGCCTTTCTACCCACAACCATGGGAGCAAATAAGCCCCCCACCCTCTGGGAGAAAGGGGGAACCTATTGGGAAGCCCCATCTGGATGCTTGGAGCCACACCTCAAACTTAAGGACTAGATAAGGGAGTTGTTTAGAGTTCCTGGGTAAGGAACAGAGGGGGTCAGGTGGACAATGCAAGTATTTCCCTCCTGTCTATTCAGTGACCTAGCCATTAGGCTATACAGCCTCCAGGAACCTGGCCACACCATTCTTTGCCTCTAAAGAGGATAGAACCATCACTTAGCCAGACCTCAGACACCTCTGTCAGTGGGACATTTAGTCCAAGTGACATGCTGCACACCATGATTCTGGAACGTGTAGACCTCAGCGGCTGTCACTCATATCTTAAAACACAGGGAAACTTGAACACATTTTTCATTTGACTTATAGCAAAAAGTCAGTTGTTAGGCAAGTATACCATATATAAGGTACATCATCCCAGGGAAAAAGATAAATCAGCTGTCCTAAGCCCTGCCCCATAGAAGATTGTGTAGGAAAGCTTAGCATAACTTTAAAGAGGCTGAAAGGGGCATAGATATAACTGTGCTCCTCCTCAGCTCAGCTTTAAAAGGGGAAGGAGCAACTCATTTCTCCCTAGCTAGAAAAAGGGATTGTTACATTCAAATGCATGACAAACAAAGCGGAGAGATGGTTGAACTCTTGTCATCTTTCCAAGGAACCCCACTCTTCCCAAGAAATGCAGTTATCTACCACACCACCAATCTTTGCTTCTCTGAAGAGCAATGGTGCAGATGGAGCAGCAGAGCTAAGTTATTGAAGTGAGCCCACGATACATTTCCAGTTGACAGCACTTGCATAGGAATTTCTCCATCTAATCAAGTACATATTCATCACAGGAAGTATCAGCCTAAGCATTTTCATACTGCCTGATTAATGTGCCTCAATCTGGACCTAGGACAGCCATATTTAGCCTAGTCCAGTTTGTAGCCTGCTATGTGAGGTTGTCAGAAAGGAGGTCAGTTGATGGCACCGGTAACAGTTGTTTGTGTTACAGACACCAATTTACTACTGAAATTGGACTAAGGCTAAACGAGCAAAATATTTCACTAATTACCTTTGGTCTGCCAGAATGAAGATTTGTTAACTATCTGCAGTATCAGCAAATGCCACCTTCACCCCTCCCCACACACCCACTTTTCCCCTGCTTTTCTCTTGCTTTGATGAGGTTGGTTGGTACCTTTGAGAGTGCTCTTATTCTTGTTTATGTTGTAATTCTTAATGTGTACATAGATTAAACTCTGGATATCACAACAGTTGTGTTTCAGAGTTCAATAAAAAAGTCTAAGTTGAATTCATACCAAGAGATATCACAAGACAACTTCCAATCAGTTACTGGAGCTACTGTTTAAAATGTTATCTAGATGTAAAAGGCAGAGAATGCGCTAATCCATGAAGTGTCTCTCCCCCCCAATTTTTTATTATAACCATAATTTTATTATAAAATAACTAAATATTCTGTCAGTGGGGAACAAAGCTACTGTAACATTCATTTCAAGGGAGGTCTACTTCAATGTGCCAGGCACCAGGATCTCCATAGGCTTGATCCTGAGACAATTGTAAATCAATCCCCAACATCCCAATGACTTCAGTGGTTAGTGATCAGGCCCCAATACAACTAGCAGACAAAGCTCCTGATTAAAATATAATTTTAGTAAATATCTAGTGACACCAACATATTTAAGAATGTTATGGCGTATAAAATATATTTAAATTGAGCCAATACATTTGGCTGGTGCTGCATCAATAAACCAAACTATGTTCTGCCTTAGGGGAAACCCCCTCCCCCCCAAATTATAATTAAAATAATGGATACGTGCCAAATTTTACCCTTAATAATGCCAGCAAATTCAGTGAAGTTATCTAAGATATACATAGTGAAACACAGTAGAATTTATCTCTAGTAAATAGATCTACAGATTATAAGGATATGACCTCACTGAGGCTATGTCTAGACTGCAAGCTTCTTTCAGAAGAAGTTATTTTTCGGAAGAGATCTTCCAAAAAAACTTCTTTTGAAAGAGAGCATCCACACACAAAAGCATATAGAAAAAGTGATTTGCTTTTTGAAAAGAGAGCGTTCAGACTGATTGAACGCTCTCTCACAAAAAAGGCCACCCAGAACCATTTCAGGCACGGATTTAGGTTGCCAGTTGCTTCCGCGTGCTGGTGCCGGAACCTTGCAGAGACACGCGCTTAAAAGGACCTCCCCCCGCCCCTGGACAGCCATTTCTCTGCTTCCGCTGCATGCTTGCCTACCTCTTCGAGGGCCAGCAAAGCTCTCACAGTACCTGCTGTAGTTGCCCCACTTTTTTGGACGCCACAGCTTTTCCCTTTGTGCCATGGAGTTGGAGCTGCCCCTGGGCATGCGATGGCCCTACACAGCCGTGCTGCAGTTTCTGCAGCACTTTGTGCCAGCTGCCTTCCTGGTTCTGAATGAGCTCGACAGCGAGCTCATTTTTGAGACCTTCTCCCTGGGTGCGGGAGCTACACTCTGGCAACCGAACCCCACAAGTGGAGAGGCATTTTTGGAGGCTCGACACCAGTTTGGACTTGTGGGACTGACTGGTTATGGAGTGGTGGGATGACCAGCAGTGGCTCCAAAACTTCCGCACATGGAATGCCACATTTTTGGAGCTATGTGCCTGGCTCGACCCAGCCCTCTGAAGACGTGACACCCACCTGCGACCGTCCCCCTGGAGAAGCGGGTCGCAATAGCCATCTGGACGCTCGCCACTCCTGACAGCTATCGGTTGGTGGGCAACCAGTTTGGCATGGGTAAGTCCACTGTCAGGGCCCTCCTCATGGAGGTAAGGCACTCTGGGGCTGCAGTCCCTGCAGGGGGAGGAAGTCCTGGAAAAGGAGCACCCTCAGAAAAGTGGGGCTGGAGGTGGTGGGGGGGTGGAGTGGGGGTGGGGAGGAAGCCCCGTCCCCAGCGGGTTGTGCCGGCCTGCTCTCACACAGCCTTGCTGTTGCGGGGGGAGGGAAGGGGGGTGCTGAGGCAGCCTCATAAGGGGTGGCTCCTGTGGTGTTTGGGGGGAAGGGGATGAAAGGGGGGCAGGCACCTCCCAAGGGCTCAGGTACTCCCTATCTCATTCTTTGTTTTGTGTGTTTGTCTCTTTCTGCAGGTTGTGAGGGCTATCAACTCCATCCTGCAACACAGGGTCATCTGCCTGGGAGACCTGGACCCAATAGTGGCCGGATTTGCTGCCCTGCAGTTCCCCAACTGCACTGGAACTATAGATGGGACCCACATACTGCTCCGTGCACCTGAGCTTCGAGCGGCACAGTATATTAACAGGAAGGGATACTTCTCCATGGTGCTGCAGGCCCTGGTCGACCACCGTGGACAGTTCATGGACATTTTTGTGGGGTGGTTGGGCAGGACACACAATGCCTGCATCTTTCATAACTCTAGCCTGTATGGGAAGCTGGAGGCGGACACATTCTTCCCCCACCATGAATTTGCTGTTGGGGATGTGCAGATGCCATTGTGCATTGTGGGCAATGCAGCCTACCCCCTCATGCCATGGCTCATGAAGTCTTATATAGGACACCTGGACCCCAGCAGGGACCAATTTAATGCCTGCCTGAACTGGGCCATGATCTAGGTTGAATGCACCTTCGGCTGCCTCAACCGAATTTCAGGTGCCTCCTGACCCACCTGGACATAGGGGAGCACAACATCCCTGAGGTGGTCATGGCATGTTTTGTCCTCCACAACATTGCAGTGAGGAATGGGGAGGCCTTCCTACTGGGGTGGGGGGCAGAGGCCAGCTGCAAGTGGTGACCCTTCGAGCTGTCATGGATAGCTTCCATCCGCCAGGCCCATCAGGCTGGGGTGCACATCCAGGAGGCCCTGAGGGACAGGTTCTCTCAAGGAGCACAGTAATTCTCTCCAGGACCACCCCAATAGGGGCCTCTGGCTTGCTGACCTATCTCTTCCCCCCCACAGCCCCTCCCTTCACCACTTCCCTGACCTCTCAATAAAAACACCTGTTTGGTTGTGAACAAAGTGAACTCTGTATTGATCTTTCATTTAAAAAGGCTGGGGAGGAGGGCTCATAACCTGGAGGGGGGTTTGGAGTGGCGTGGGGATGGCTGGATGTTCCACCTCGGGTGCAGGGACCTCGTCGAACTTGGGGTAGGGTGGGTCTGAGGACCACAGGGAGTGGACAGGAGGGAGGCTGGAGTGTGGTCAGGGATGGCAGGGGGGAGGGGAGGGAGTATAGGCATCACATGGGGAGGGGCATGGGCATTGCTTGGGGAAGGAGAAAAGGCATCGCTTGAGGAGGGAGCAGAGGCATCGCTTGGGGGGCAGCTGGAGGGGGAACGGGCTGCAGGGGGGGCAGGAGGGTGGTAGGTAGGAGCAGTGACAGCAGGTGGGTGTGCCATCATGTCAGACATGATGGCACACATGTTATCGCACTGCTGCATGATCTGGCCCCGTGCGTGGTTCCACCACTCTGTGTTCTCGCTGATCTTCTGCACCAGGTTCTTCTGCATGTCGCACAGGATGCTGACATGCTGCCATATCAGGTCTTCCTGGACCCTGGCATGCTTACAGGTACCCCAGGCTGTAGCGGGTGTCTCGGGTGGAGTGGCTCACCCCTCAGTCCTGACTGATCTGGCTGTGGAGAACACGAAGAGGGAGAGGCAGACTGTCATCCATGCAGACACTGTCCTTGAGGCTGTGTCCTCTTCTGTGACCAACAGTCCTTGGGCCAAAGCAGGGGGATGTCCTGGGAGCAAGGCCATGTGTGGCCTGCATAGCAGGCCCTGCCTCACAGAGGCCCCAATATGCCCAGGGGACCATGCTGCCCACTTCCGCCCTCCCGGACCATGGACAAGCAGGCAAGGGAAGTGTTCGGCTACAGTGGGATCCCCTCAGGGACACAAGAGGAGATGGAAACAACCTGGCCCTCCCTGGGGTCCACACACACACCTGCAGCTCTCAGTGCTGTCCACAGGAATGGGTGATATCTCGCACATGCAGGCATGCCAGTGTGCTGTCTGTGGCACTCCTCAGTGTGTCTGGGGTCATGCCTGTGCCCTTGTGACTAGCCTGCTTCCAGCCCTGGCAGGTGCTGGGAGGGCCCCCACCCCAGGGCCAGATATGTGTAGCCTCCCCTGAGTCTGGAAGCGGGATCCCACCCGTGATCAGGAGCTGCCTGCTGATTCCATATGGTGCACACTAAAGCTACACGTGATTCCACGTGCATGGACTGCAACACGATATTCAGCCCAAGCAACGCTCACCATGTGTGTGTGACAAACTTAGAGCACTCACCTGAAGATCCTTCCCCAGCATCAGACGAGGCCTGGGAGATGTCCTGGCTGACAGGCACTGGCTCCAGGAACAGGGTGACAGTGTCCGCCTCCTCCTCCTCCTCCTGCTGTCCCTGGTCCTCCTCCGCCGTGACCTTCAGCTGGGCGACGACGGGGGTCTGGAGGCCGGAGTCCACCACGACAGGTGGGGAAATGAATTCCTACCCCCCAGGATCTGGTGGAGCTCCTGGTAGTAGGGGCAGGTGTGGGGTCCTGCCCCTGAGTGCGAGCTGCATTCTCTGACCCTAACGTATCCCTGACAGAGCTCTTTAACCTTGCTCTGGACCTGTTCTAAGGTCCAGGGTGGGTGTCCATGCTCTGTCAAGGACTCAGCCAGGCCTGGGCAAAATACAGCCCGCAGGCCATATCTGGCCCACCAAGCCACCAGATCCAGCCTGTGGAGGCAGTGGGGAGCCCCATGCAGGCTCCACAGCTTGCCCCGCATGCCAGGCAGAAACACAGCTGCAGGGCTTTGTTTCTGTTTTAAAGCTGGAGGGGAGGAGGGAAATTTTAGGAGCCGCTCCCTCCCAACACGTTCCCATTGGCTGGTTTAACAGGCAGCTAAGAAGAATCACAGCCCCTCTCCTGGGCTTAGCTATTGACAAAGCACATGGTTGAGCAAGCAGGCAGGCTAGCTGGGAAACATTTTAAACTCTGCAGGCAGGCAGGCTAGTTTGGCAGCTGACAAGTAAGTCTCTTGGCCACAGCCTGCTTCTGGCACCCCAGCCCTTTCCTGCCCCAATTCTCTGCTCTCCCACTCAACATACCCAAAACCTCTCTACCCCTCTTACACCCATACCCCTCCCCAGATCTGGCACCCCAGTCTCCTGCCCTAGATCACAATCCCCTCCTATCCTAGGTCACATCCCAAACCCCTGCACTCCAGTCTCCTGCCCTAGGTCACAACCCCTTGCTTCATCCCGACTCCCTCCCAGACTCTAATCTCTCTCCTACACCCCAGTCCTTTACCCCAAGCTCCATTCTGCACCCAACCTCCATTCCAGACCCACATCTCCATTAATATCATTGAAGAGTGTGGCCCTCGATCACTTTCCAAAATCTTGGAGTGCCGCCCCCCCTTCAAAAATTATTGCCCACCACTGGACTCAGCCATGTGCTCAAAGATGTTTGCATTGAGGTGCTTGGAGAGGAGATCCTGCAGTGTCTCCTCTTCACCCCACAGCTCAAGGAAGGACAGGATCTCCGCTCCAGACTACAAGGGTGCCCGCCTGTTGGTCCCCCTGGGTGGTTCCTGGGACCCCTGGAGCTGCTCCCTGAGAGGACCAGGAGGGTCTCAGGGAGCTTGTGGCTGTGCCATCAGAGAGCAGGCCTCTGTTGTTTCGATTTATTTTTGAAAGATCATGATTGCAGTGTGGACGTAATTCAAGTTTGTTGGAAAAATGGCCGTTTTTCTGGCAAAACTTTGTAGTGTAGACATACCCTGAGTTTCCACTGAGTAGTGTATGAATTACCCTTCAGTAAGGGCTTTAGGTTTGATTCTACTCTGATATAAATCGGGAGTGACTTAACTGATGTAAATGGAGATACACTAACTTTCTTAACCCTATATTCAGAAAGTTCAAAACAGCAGGTTCTATGATGTACCAGTTCTGCACATAAAAACATAGTTCACCTTCTCTGTATTTTGCTATCAATCCAACAGCATTACCTCCTATGCAAAATATATATATATTCCGAAAGTCAAATGAGAGAGGTTGGTTTTAAATGTGGATTTTATGTAAAAGAAACAATAGAAGGATTTGTAGGAAGCTTTACTAATATACTGCTTCTAGAAATATTCAACTTCTCGTTGTTAGTAATGCACTGATGGTGTTAAAGCTTAACATTTGTTCATTTCTCCCCTCTTCCCCCAGCTCTCTCTTGTCTCATTAAATAGTATTTGAATATCTCTTTTAGAATTTTCTTTTACAAATAGCATGGCACAACGTGGAACTTTTGGCATTCTAATCAATGAGATTCAGAATATTTTACTACCAAAAATAAAATCTATTTTAAAATGAGACATTGTTAGTTTTTTTTCATCTTTTGCTTTTATTGAGCTATGCAGACCCTTATCACATTAGTACTGCACAGCCTACAGGAAGAGTAATTGTATCATCAGCCTCTGTTGTGCTGTGTCTCGGCCCTTTTCACACACAATCGTCCTTTCCATTACTTCATGATTTCATTTAATATTCTCTTGGGTTAGAATCATACCAGCAGCAGAAAAGGGTTGAATTAAGAGTTTCAGTAAACTCTTTTCTAGAATTCTTTTCTAGTGGATTAAAGGGCATTGATATATTTGTATAAATAGGAGTACACATTAAAATGGGACTAACTAGATGGATATTGAACTTGCAATGTAGAGCGTATTTGAAATGTAAACAGGTAACTCATTCCAGTCTGTAATATGATTAAAGGAGCAAGATTGGATGTTCAACATCAAACATTTTGGTTCCTAATGCAATCACATTCTTTTCAGAAAGGCTATGGAAATGTGAAACTTGTCTTTGGAGTGTGGTAGTGGGGTAAAACCAGGGTTGGTTTTCTTCAGTAGATAGGCTATTATTCTTTTGCCATTCTTTAACTGAAAACTAGAAAGCCTGATGTTCCCCTTCCAAATTTACATTCTCTAATGTAACAGATGGGATTTCTACTTTGTATAATCTAAGTGTAAGCAGGGGCTGAACTGCTGCTTGCTATCAGCCAGCTAAAAGGAGGGGTGGGTGTGCCCACTACAATTGTTTAGCTCTGCAAGGTAATTAACTGTTAACTGTTATGTAAATACAGCTCAGGAGAGAATCCAAGGTGTGGCTATGTAAATCCCATTCAGTCAGGGCTGATGGAAGGTCAGTGTTGGAATGGAATGTGGAGAATTGTATATAATTTGGGACTGTTGTGGGGGTCACTAATCATGCTACCCCTAGATGTGGGAACTGTAAAACATGCCACCAGTGCTTGCAGGAGAGACACCACCATCATGGTAAGAGGTCTCGGAAGAACAAGCCTCCCCCCTTCCAGAGTTGAGTGAACTGAGCTGGGGGGGAAGGGTTAAAGGACTTGAGTCAGCCTGCTTCACACCTGCCAGGTGTGAGCTATAAGACTAGCCCAGCCTGAACCTTTCCCCCTTTTGTTTTAAGGACAGACCTAAAGCAGACTCCCTGAGGAGACTTTTTTTTTGCTAGTCTAGTGAAAGCTAGATTCATTTGCCAGTCCATCTGGTGGCTAAAGAGTTGAAATCACTGAGAGCTGAAATCACTGGTTTGGCTGAGGGCCAGGCCTCTTGCAGCCAGTGAAGTGGTGGTGACCAGCGGCGTGGCGTGGAGCGGCGGCAGGAAAGGAACGGTGACCAGCGGCGGCAGCAGACGAGGAGCGGCGGGAGGAGCGGCGGCAGGCGAGGAGTGGCGGCAGGCGCCCAGCGGAGCGTCCAGTGGCGTGGGATGAGACAGCTGGTAGAGCGTGGCAGAGTTTCATATAAGGTGCCCCCTATCTATCCCCCCACCCCCATTTCTACCCAGGTTGGGAGGTGAAACCCTGCTGGTGAACTTTGGGACTCTGGGTGGCACGGACCAGGGACAGAGACTTTTGGGGTGTCGGACTCTTTGGACTTCGGGTGATTCTTGGCTGGGGGGGGGGGGTTGGCTCAAGTTTGGGTTATGTACTCTGTTTGTGGTGTTTTCCCCAAGTTAAGCTGTATGACTTCTCTCTCTGTTTCATTAAATGTTTCTTTCCTACACTCAGACTCAGTGCTTGCGAGTGGGGAAGCATTGTCTCTCAGAGGCACCCAGGGGTGCGTGAATTTCCCAGATTACTGGGTGGGGGCTCGAGCCGGTTCTATGTGAGATGGACCCCAAGATATTGAACCCAGCCCTGGTTACTGCCAGGCCTACCCGGCAGAAGGGTTACATAAGGAATGCTGCACGTGGAAATTTTGTTGTTTATTAATTGATGCAAATCTTGATTTTTGTTTAAGAATGTCAAATCTATTTTTAGGTGTTTAGATTTGGACTCCTTATGATCATTATAATGAAATGTAAAATTATACAAATTTATTTTAACATTTAGAAGGCTATTCTTGAATAGCATAGGAAAAAGCATATCACTGGCAGAAAGGGAGAGTGGATAATCTGATGGGTCTTTTTATCTCTAACTATTCATAGATACAGTGTGTCCCTTAGCACTCACAAGGGGACAAAATGAAAATTTCAACTCAGTGATGAGAACAACTTCAATTGAAGTTCTAAGGGCCAAATTCTGCCATTAATGCGAAGTAATAGTAGACTGTGAAATAGTTCCGTTTTATCATAGTGTACTACTGAGTATAAGATAATCCCTCACTGACTAAAATTTGTTAAGCATGGGTTGATTTATTGCAGCTTTTGTCTGTACAGGGTGCTCTTCTGGGTGCTTAGTGCAGAGAGTACAACTCTGGTTGAGACAACAGTTAACTCAATGATTTTCTAGAGTTGTGCATTGCACAATTTTCTATTCAACTCTGTAATCTGACCATTGTAAAGAAATGCATTGTAAACTACTATTAATTTATCTCTCATGCTCAGGGAGTAGTAAGAATCTCAATTTCTTCTAGAGAAAAAATAATCCAAATAAAATATCTAACCTTCAGAAGTTAGTTTTCTTTTTATTGTCCCTTTCCCAAAGAAAATTGCATTGAATAAATCATTGATAACCACAGGTAGGAAATCCACTAGTTTCTGCCTATTTTTGTTTGTACATTCTCTAATTCTCCTAAGTTATTAATAATAATTTGTGAACAAAAATCACATTTGTGGATCTAGGAAATCCAGAAGTGTAATGTTATTTATACTTTCCCTCTTGAATAAACCATAGTTTACACTATGTTAGCAATTACTGATTGTATCTGAGATTGTTTTATATGATATTCCTCTGACAAAGAAACAAAGAAACAAAAAAGACCAAGAAACATGACAGTTCTTTGACAAAGTAAAATCCCTAGTAATGTTGTCAAAATAACTGAATTAGTGGTAGGCCAATGATGACATAAAGATTGTGACTTAATGGAGGCTTTAAATTTGCTAGTAACGTACTGGTCAGTGATATTAATCTAAGCAAACCTTATTTTGAAAAGCAGTATTTCTGAAAGTCTACAACAGATATGAGCCCCAACTGATCCCAGTAAATGTCCCTATTCATGAATCCTTACACAGGAAAAATTCCACTTGATACTAAGGGAAATTTTAACTAAGAGAGTGACCATTTATTATGTGGCTCACCCAGTTGACCACCAGTCTCTTGGTTGTCCGGGACACAAAACTGCTGGGATAAGCCTATTCCCTGCCACACATCACTTCTCAACTGATGCTAAGTATTAAACAGCAACCTTAAAACCTTAGGACCAAATCATCTACTGCAGTCATAGATGTGAGGCAGAATGGATTGCGAGCTAGAGTTAGATTGAAAAATCAAATATAGAGCATCAAGAAAATTGTCCAAGAAAAGCATCTAACTCCCAGGAATCTAATCCTGGGTTACGACACAGGACCTAGGACCAGGATCCTAGGTTAAAACTCAGCTCACTCACTGGGATCAGCAAAGCATATATTTCACAAAATATATTAACGTATATAATTTAATATGTTAGTGGACATTCTTCAACAGCATAAGAAACAATAGCACCTTATTAAGTAGTGCTAAAATGTGTCCTCTGGGCTCTGAGCTGCAATATAGATAGTTTATTGTACTAATCCCTTCCCAGGGCATGTGTGTGTGAATTCACCATCTTTTAGGGTCTTTAGGATAGTGCAGAGTGGTGCATTCATGATTGCTGGCATGCTTCATGGATTGGTGCAAAGCAGGAGTGGGAGAAAGGGACAGCCAATCCTCATTACTCATTGAGTGTCACAGGGTGAGCACTTACCCCCGTGGCGCCTCCTGCTGGTCACTTGGGGAATCAGCACTGCTGCTTCAGAGTGCCCTCTGCTGCTCGATATCTCAGCTTGTGTTGTAGGTCTTCTTCCGGTTCATCCTGTGTCCCTTCCTGGCCACAGTGCCCTTTCCTCCTCAGGTTGTCTTAGGTCAGTGCCCCTACACTCTAGGGTCTTCCCCCTCCAGGGAATCCCCAATCTCCCTATACCCACTTTGCCTCAGCAACCCACTGCTGGTCATCATCTGGCCCCTGCCTCAGAGGCAAACTGCAGTCTGCAATGGCCACTCATCAGTGGCAAGGGGGTATGGAACCTGCTGCCTCTTCCTATCCTGGCTGTCTCTCCGCAGCCCTGGTACACTCAGGCCTTGCCTCAGTCCCTGCAGCCAGGGAGTGAAGTGAGGCCAGAGCTCCCCAGCTCAGCCTGTCTTTACCCAGCTCTGCTTTGTCTCAGGAAGCCTCTGGCTTCCCTGGCAGCAAGGTCCCTGCTGCTCCCCAGCTAGAACATGAGTGAGTGTTCTATTTCCTCTAGGAGCCTTTATTTATTCAGCCCTAGCTGAGCCCTAATGGGCTGTCTCTGCCTCAGCTGTGGGCTCCTCTCCCTGGGCTGGGTTTTAACCCTTAAAAGGCCAGTGCAGCACAGATGCCCCATCACACCCACACTGACTGATGTGCATTCTAGGGGATGCAGGAAGAGAGCAGCTCCTGTGCTCATCCAACCACAGGAACTGTCATAGTTACATAACTGGGACGATAAGTGGAAGAAGGGAACAAACTCATTGT
This sequence comes from Pelochelys cantorii, assembly GCA_032595735.1. Lineage (NCBI taxonomy): Eukaryota > Metazoa > Chordata > Testudines > Trionychidae > Pelochelys > Pelochelys cantorii. The sequence goes on from CM064331.1 coordinate 37,185,600, forward strand.
GGCTTTTACTCCCAACCCCACAAAATATTCAGAAGAGAACAAGTTACCTTATAGCCCTAATTACATAACATGCCCATTTTCCATCAAATGATAGACATAGCCAGTTCCCTTCTCCGTTACCCTGGTGTTTTAAAGCTGTCCTTTGCCTTTTTTTGAATTCAGAAATTCTTGTCCAGCATCACAACACAGAGACCCTTGCACTAGTCCAACAGCTAGTGCAGTTGATTTATAATTGATTCCCACCACCTTCCTAAGAAACATAGTTCCTCTTATGAGCAGGAGAGAGACATCTCTCCTCTCTTACCGCCTGCTTCTCCTCCTTTTCACTTCTCTCTTGTGCCTTTTTGTGAGCTCCAGCTAATGTCTTAATCAGGATTTTTGTCCTGCCCTACCCACAAATTAGGTGGGTTTTTGTCCTGCCCTACCCACAGCTCTGCTGAGTCACCTCCAATTTACTTTGTCTAGTTGGAGCTGCTATGAACAGAGTGCACACCCAGTGCGCTCTGTTGCAGAAACTTGATATAATGAGGATAATCAATAGGACACAGTAATAACAGGGTACAAGATATATCAGCAGGACAGAATAGGTTGTGCTGGTGTTGGAGTGGCATGATATGTGAAAGAAAGTGGGAGTCAAATGAAGTAAAAATCTTAAATGAATGAAACTCTACTATAGAGTTTCTATAGATAGTAGTGCCATTGCTTTTTGGTGACAAACCTAAGGAACTGCCACAGATTGAGATGTCCTGCCCAGTCAGAGGCTCACTTTTCCCTGATGACTGGTTGGGTGGTGCTGATTAACCACCTGTGAAGCTGTGCTTCCACACAGATTAGCAGGAACACTGGTATACGGTTATTTTGAAATAACTCCCCTTATTTAGAAGTAACAAGTGGAGTGTCTGCACTACCAAGCTCGTTATATCAAAATAAGGGGCTGGTGATTTCGAAATCATAATTCCTGCTTTCGTTGGGAAATAAGCTTATTCTGAAATAGTTATCTTGGGAGTTATTATTTCAAGTTTAAAAATAATTTCCTAATGTAGACATGCTCTTAGAGACTAACAAAAATATAGATAGTATCATGAGCTTTTGTGAGCACAACTCACTTCTTCAGATGATTGGAACAAGGGGTCCAGAGGTACAAATAAATAGAAAAAAAAGAGGGGAGAGGGGAAGGAAAAGAAAAAAAACCCTGTTAATTAAAGTGTCCATACTAAATAAGGCTAATAGAATCATCTTTAAGTGCCCAATACTTAGCTTTTGGTGTCTTTTGGGTGTTGTTACCCTGGGACACGGTAACGATTAATTTAAAAGGTCTAATTGGCACGCTCTGGCTTTCTATGATGTTAAAGTCCCAAGTCCCAGAAGACGGGAACGACCCGAGGACGTATCTATCACCGGCTTGTTGGTTTTACAAACGAGTCAGAGACATAGTTTAGGGCCAAACCATATATTGTAAGAATTTCAATAGCCAACAAGTAAATGCTTTAACCAAGTCCACCCTAACCCAGAAGTAAAGAATGAAAGAAAGTCCCCGATACAGGAATATACTGTACATTCATCGCGGATAAGCCACCGAAGAAGGGGTGCTCACGACCTCGACACTTTGGCTCAGTGTGAGCCGTCACGGAGGAACAGTGAGGCGATCCCTCGATGACACTGCTCTGGTCACTGGTCTGCACGGTCAGGTTAACAGGATTCAGGTATGAAGGCCTTCCGCACTCCGTCTGAGCCTTGACTTCTTCAGAGTCTCCCTAACATAGGCTGTCATATGCCTGGGATTTCCCACAGACAAGCGCCTTCCAGACAGCACCCAACACTTATCCAATCATTCATTCACCTCAGTCATACAAACAAACAGGACAGACGAACAACATTCAAACCTAAGGAACCACGCACAAACCTATGGAACGAACGAAGAACACGAACAAACCTCAAAAGGGGTTTATATTGACGCTTAGGCAGGAAAATCTCCATAGGGTCGTGTGCATAAGTTTTAGTGCCTAGTGCACAGAGATTGGTGCCTAGTGCAACGATTTTGAGCTGAGTGCACAGGTTTTGGGCCGTGTGCAGAGCCAAAATGGGGTCGTGTGCAGAAGATTTTTGAATAAAGGCGGGAATTCCAAGTGGCAGTTACTCCCTTAGTTTGAACTAACAGTTAATCCGAACTAGCAAAGGGACTAGCCCTTAATTCGATCAGCTAACTCGAACTAATGTCCAGACTTTAAGCCCTTAGACTCCTTAGCACAGCGAACCTAATGTTGAACACAAACCTCTTAAACATTCAAAAAGCCATTTCAGGGTAACAGTGTTGAATATAATTGCCCATCCAAGAAAGTTTAAGATGGGAAATAAAGGGGACGAATAAATGGTCAGTTTTCATAATGGAGAGAGGTAAGTGATGCTGTCCCTCAGTAATCTGTATTGGGACCAATCCTATTAAACATATTCATAAACGATCTAGAAAAATCTAAACCTCTCCTCCTTACATTATTGTCTCATACATACGTTGAGACCTGCCTGTCTGGCTGGCACTGTGTATGGAGAAAGTGGATAAGGAAATACTATTTACTCCTTCTCATAAGAACAAGGAGTCACCAAATAAAATTCATAGGCAATTAACAGGTTTAAAACAAACAGAAACACTATAGCCAAGACTATAACAGGGTTCAAAAGAAAAGTAGAGAAATTAATGGAGAGGGCCATTAATAATTATTAGCCAGGATGGGTGGGATGCAAAACACTGCTCTGAAGTATCCCTAGCTTTTCTTTGCCAGAAACTGGGAATGGGCAACTGTGGATGGATCACTTGGGGTATATCTACACTAGCCCCCTAGTTCGAACTAGGGAGGCTAATGTAGGCATTTGAACTTGCAAATGAAGCCCGGGATTTAAATATCTCGGGCTTCATTTGCATGTTCCTGGGCAGGTGCCATTTTTAAAACCCCCTAGTCCGAACTAACTGCCCGCGGCTACACGCGGCAGTTAAAAGTTAATTCGAACTAAGTCCTTAGTTCGAATTAACTGTTAAACCTCATTCCACGAGGTGTAACAGTTAATTCGAACTAAGGACTTAGTTCGAATTAACTTTTAACTGCCGTGTGTAGCCGCGGGCAGTTAGTTCGGACTAGGGGGATTTAAAAATGGCGCCCGCCCGGGAACATGCAAATGAAGCCCGGGATATTTAAATCCAGGGCTTCATTTGCAAGTTCGAATGCCTACATGAGCCTCCCTAGTTCGAACTGGGGGGCTAGTGTAGACATACCCTTGATGACTACCTATTCTGTCCATTCCCTCTGAAGCACCTGATGATGGCCACTGTCAGGATAATGGTCTAGATGGGTCACTGCTCTGACTCAGTGTAGCCATTCTTATGCCCTGCAAAGGAGGAAGGTCCCAAACCCCAGACTCCAGCCAGAGCCAAAGTTTTTAGACCCACAGCCTGAACCCTATAAACCTGAGTCTGCTGATGCAGGCCAGCTCCAGTAATATCATGGCTCTTGAATTACAGACCAGAGATACATGCTAACGTTCAAAAGCCCCACCTTAGGAGACCTGGTATTCACTTAGCCCATAACAACTTGATCCTCTATCACTGAATTCAGTGGGAGCCAGTGGGAATCAAATGGGTACACAATCAGGCCCCTAAATAACAAAATCAAGACCTCTCATTCTGAAAACAAAATACCCTAAAAAATTCTAACATGCCCAGGAAAACTACTGTTGCAGAAAATGTTTTAAATGTTTTCTCTCTCTACATATATATATTTATATTTATATATATATATATATAGAGAGAGAGAGACTGGTTTCCTTGGTTTCTACCTGTTATTCGGTTTTCTGTGTCTTAAACCACCTTCCACAAAAAAGGTCATACCACATAAAAGACTCACGTTGACTAATGAAAACATACAAATGATAAATTAATATACCAGTAAGAAGCAACAATTCTTAGCAGAAATGTTAACTATACCAGGAACTGAACAGTAGTTTGGACACAAGACAGAGAATGCTTCCAGTGGTAAAATGCTATATTGGATCTCTTAATTTAAAGCAATTCTGTTCTTGGTTTACCTTTTTAATTTTCTCGGATTCATTAAAAGAGGTTTCCCCTTCTGATCTTTTACAGAACAGTCTAGGAGTTAGAAGAATATATTAGGCTGATAAAGAATGTAAGACTATTGTTCTGTGTACATCTATGTTTGTAGGCAACAAGGTGACAAATGGACAGGAATTTAGCCTCCAAGAGTTCAATAAGCTGGAATTGTCTTGGCATTGCAAACTGTTTACCACAAAAATCCTCTTCATCTATCACCCAGACCCAGCCTCTCTGCCTAATTTTAATTCCACTGACATTGAAACCTCAAGCCCTTTGTGAGTCATTTATCACACTTATTAAAATGTTCCATTGTGGATTAGAATAGCAATTCACTATTATTTCAGAATGCTGCCCAAGGGCTATTCCATGCAGCAAATTCTAATGCTTTATTGAAACAGTAGTTTAGCTTTAATAAATGATTCTGTGCTAAGGTACCATGCTTTCAATTATGAGAGATGATGTTAGCATTTCACATACGGCATCAATGTCCAAGATTATGCAAATCCTTTCACTTAATACTGCATTTAAATCTGCCCTAAATACTTCACAGTTAATATTTTAACAAGTATATGTCAATTGGATTATATAGGAAGCAATATCTGTTCAGCTCTCAACCTTTTGGGCGATAAACATGAGTTCTTCCCTTTGGAATGTGGAGTAAAGATCACAGAGTGTTTTAAAAAAGATTCATCCCTTTCCAATTAAGAAAACAAATGGATTTGTTAAAAATTAATATATTTGAAGGCTCAATCTTACTCCTCCTCAAGTCAATAATTCAACAGGAGCAGGCCCCAAATGATATTTTAAATGGCTTTAGTGATTAATACATGTTACAAGTGTGCAGGTTAATGCAAATATAGGCCTGTGTTTCCTCATGCAAAACCTGACACTTCAGTGTGCAGCTCAAAATGTTTGCATACAAACACAGTATAAGTACAGCGAGCACGCCTGCATATCGGAAGGCGTGATAAAAGTATGACCTTCAGTCTCAAGGCATCACATGCCAGGAGAGCATTTGAGGGGTTTAAGAGTAGCTGTCACCCTTAAAAATAAAGATACTGAACTTAAATGAATGTTGAATTGAAAGGATGGAGCAGTGGTTGGCATGCTAGCAGGGGTCTTATGGGTGTGTCTGCACAGCACCCCTTACCTTGAAAAAAGCTACACAATTTGTGCTGTGCAAATTGCATAGCTTATTTTGAGGTAATTTTGAAATAAAGTGCTCTTCTGAAATGTCCCTTAATCCTCACTCAATGAGGTGTAATGGAACATTGGAATAACAAGCCTGTTATGTTTCGATATAACAGGCTTGCTCTTAAGATGCAAAATAGCTCTGCAGTGTAGACGTAGCCTATGAGACCTAGGCTCAGTTCTCTGCTCTTCTGCTCACTTCATGTGTGACTTCCATCTGAAGAACTATGTAACAATACATTTTTACTTCAAATCACTATTGTGAGGATACATCCTCAAGAATTCAGACACTATGGTTATGGAAGTCATATAAAGGGCTAAGATAAAAAGATTTTACATCAGCCTCAGAAGAGGCATCTCACTATTTCTTTTGTAACCCTGTGATGGACCAGGCCGGGTCTGGGCACCGCTGAAGTCATCCGCTCAGAGTGAATTGCTCAAATTTGGGGCTTCTTACAGCCCCCAGACTGGAGACCTTTCCAAACAGGCCACAAACCAGTCCCACCGAGCGCTTCAGCTGCCTGCCTGAAGCCACACGAGCAAAACCCCTCCGACACCCCAGCAATATCCGTGTCCCAGATGGCTCCGGGCCTCATACTCACGTGAGGGGTCTTAGAACCCAATCTCACCTACCCCGAACAAGTTCTGTCCGGTTCCAAGAAACCAGCCACAGTTCCCAGGTCAATTTATATTCTGGATCTTACCCACAAATCACGCTGAGCCAATCCTTTAGAATCTACAATCTAAAGGTTTATTGCTACAAGAAAGAAAAGCATGAGAGTAAGGTTGTTAAAGTATCATACATTACGCTCATCGAATCTCCCAGTTCTCGATGCAGGCTTGCAGCAGAGATGTTATAGCTGCTGGCTTAAAAGTCCTTGGTGCACATCCTATGCCAGGATGGGTCCACAGTTCTTCCCGGCTCGTGAATCCCTGCGAGGCCACATCTGGGGTCAGGAGCAGATCTGGAGACCAAGATGGAGTCAGCCACATGGCCTATTTATACCTCTTTCCTGGCTTCTTCCAAGCTGGAGACAGTCACATGGTCTCTGACCAGGCACCTAGATTCCTTCATAGGTGGGTCTCGGGTACTTAAGAGACCTATTGTCCCTGGAGCCTTGCTAATTAGCATGTCCATAGGCTGAGCCCATTGCTCAACCACATACAGAGAAACTTCCAGTCTCCATACAGAGTACATATTCATAACTCCACACACAGACATTATACAGATATATGAAGAGCATATACAGAATCGGTAGGAAGTAAGCTTTTGTTTGACACCTCACATGGCCCCCTTTGTACCACTTTTGGGGCGAACACCCCCCCATAGGTGCAGCAGTGACCCGGCTGCTCCCCTCAAAATCCAATAGCGTGACAAACCCAAAGTCAGTGAGACAACTAACAAGGGAGAGTGAAGTCTGCTCTATAGCATTAGTTGAGTGGCAGGTGTCATATAGCTCATGAGGCAGAGGCCCATTGCTTTAACCCATAAAATTTCAAGTTCAGCTTCTCCTGTCGATGACCAGGGTCCATCAGCTCTACACTTCTAAATAAGGAAAAAAAGAAGACAAAGCTTTGAGAGAAGTAAAATATTTTGTATCATTGGGACTGATTCCAGATCAGTCCTAATTACACAAGATTGAGCACTGAGAGTACTAAAAATAAAATACCTTTAAAAGTAAAAGGCACTGGAAAACAAGGACTTTGAAATGGGATGTATGCAATAAAGATAAAGCTATGTGCTCAGCTCGAGAAATTCCAGACTACTTATTTTAGAAGTGTTCTAATGGAAGAGTAGCAAACATTTCAACTGCTTTAAAAGAAAATGGCATATCCTCAAACACTAATGCCCCCCATTTCATGTATTATATACACGCATTTTTGCCAAAGATTTACCCTTTTTACTTTGTGCAAAGGAAATTCACCATGAATCAAAAGTTAATCAGAAAAAGGTAATTTTGTGCAATATAAATGCTCCATTTTCTGTAATGTAAAACTTTTCAGTTTTACATTACTTTCTAGCTGCACATACTTTTGGATACAGGGTTGGGATAGAGGTGAAGCTGAAAGTTTAGTATGCAAAATTATAGCCAATTAAATGTCACAAAACTATATTTAAATACCACAAAGAAAACTCAAGACATTCAATCCTAAGGTTGACCTTCCACCTTGAACTCATGTTGCTTTTGTCAGAGTTGCTGTATGTGTTCAAAGCATCTCTTAAAATACATTGAAGTTATTTATGCAAAAAGGGCTTGATCCAAGTTATTTTGGAATCAACGGAAAGGTTTCCTTTGATTTCAACAAGTTTAGATTAGACCCAAATCCTCACACCATGCCCATGAGAATGATCCATTTGAAGTGAGGCAGGAGTAAATCAAGCAATATTTGCCCAAAGATTGTTGATCATTAAGGGCACTCAAACCACATACAGGCTACATAGCTTGGCTCTATGAAAGGGGATTGTAGTAGATTTGGGACAGTGAGATCAGCCACCTCAGGCACAGCAAGAGGAATATAGAACAGTCCATTTATATCTAGTGCACAACAGGTCTTCTACTCTGTCAATGATGATAAACTTTTGGCTGCATGCATGCGTGGGTGTGCTCCTCTGTCTAACGCATTAACCATCAGTAAACATAAAAGACTCCTGAGAAAGCCCCCAGAAACCACAAATCAGATAGGGATCGAAAGCACCCCAGTAGGTTTAATTCCAAGTGACGTACAATAATAGTTGTCAAAAAACAGACTCGTCCCTGTGCCACTACACCTATGTACGCCGTGACAATGGGCTATCGCCCAACTAAATGCCATGAATTCTAGCATCACCCTATGGTCAGCCAACGATTGCTCTTTGGGTTGCACTTTTATACACAGGTACAAACAAGTTAAACATCACTCCTGATGTATCAGGTTGCCATCCTCTGTTAGCTAGTTGCCACCTCTTACCACACAGAAGGCGGGTTTCCATTGCTATCCATCACGCTGTCAACTCAGATCCAGTCCTGAACCTGGGTCAGTATGCATGTTATTGGTGGGGTATGTATTGGTGCCAAAATGTTTCATCATGTTCTTTTACCACCCCTCTGGAATATGCTTACAGCCTGTGCCTAGTACCTCTTAGATATGAATGTTTCTGTAATATCAGCCTTGTTCTTGCTAATTTCTGTGAGCAGGACCTGCCTCTTGCTCACACCTTAACTATGCTTTATATTAGCAAAGTCTTGACCATTGCTGTCTAGGCCTCAGGCCTCATACCCGGCCTGTGATATGTGGGCTTATGTTTTAGACCCTAATCTTACTACAGCAGCATTAACTGCAGCACCTCAGAACTTTTAACATTCTTTTTTTATATGGTTTATTTCTGGATATTTCTTCCAACTCAGCCCACCCCTCTCTCATTGTCTCTCATACTTCAATTTCACTTTTGCTCCCACTCAATCCTTCTCTCCATTATTTCCACTTTTTTGCCCACTACTCCATCTTCCCTTTCTTTCTCTTTTGTTTATATGTTAAGCTTCATGCCATACAAAAAGAGAAAGTGAACAATATATAGTATTCCTGCTGGAAGGTTATAATATAACATAATTTTTAGAATTCAGAACAATATACCAGAACCCAAAATCAGAAAAACACAAACAATTCTGCTCCCTAAAACAGAGCATCATACTTTTTCCCATCTTATTCCACCTATCTGTCTGCAAACTCACTTGGCAAGGCCCAGATTGCACCATTCTCTCCAGAGTTCCCTATGTGTCAGCTGGCTATTTTTGCAGTTAAATTCACCACACAATGCTCCTATTAACTCATTTTCTTCCCCCGAGCTCATACCATCTCCTACTATCTGTATTTAAATTACAAAACCACCCAACCTTCTCTTCCTCCTGCAGAACTAACATGACATTTGCCACCCACCATACCATTCACTCTGGTGGTGTGTTATATTAGTCCCCCTACCTTTTGTCTCTTCTACTTAAAATTATAAATACTTTGGGCTGGCACTGTCTACTATATGTTTGTACAGTGCCTGGTACAACAAGGTTCCAATCTCAGTCTGTGAATTTGAGACACTATCAGAATACAAATAGAAATTTGGACTCCTTTATCCTGCCTGCCACAATTTTACTCCTTCCATAAGGCATTTTAAAGAACTAGTGTGTAAGAGCATGTAAACACTAGGAAATTATTTCAGAATAACTAAGTTCTACTTAATAACTCCTGATTTTACAGAATTGAAATAGTGTGTCCCCACTACGGGGAAGTCTCGAAATTAGTTCGAGGCACACTCCATTAATGGGGGTGTGCTATCTTGTCTTAGAGACCCAGGAAGCACTTGGAGTATTTAGTTCGAATTACTCTGGAGAGTAGTTATTTGGAAATAGCAGCACTGGAACGTTCCCACTAACGCTATTTCAAAACAACTATTTTGAAATTAACATTATTCCCCAAGGAAAGCAGGAGTACAGATTCTGAAATAAGCAGCCCATTATTTCAGAATAATGGGCTTGGTAGTGTGGATGCTCCACTCACCAATTTGACCTAAGGGGATTTATTTTGAAATAATGCCCTGGTGTAGACCAGGGCTAACTAGTAGGCTTATCTCTGTAGCAGCACAATATTGTAATTATTAGGTTTCTTCTAGCAATAAAACCAACAAATCTGGGTATTTTGATTTATAATTAGTGGCTGAAATAACACCTTTGGATCTGCACATGTAGAGAAATTTCTAAACCCAGATCTCACCCCTCACATCCGGAAGAGCGGTTTCAGTTGACCCTGTAGCACTGAGTCCTGTCCTCCCCCTTCGCTATGATTGCCAGGCGTACTATCAGGTGTATGTGGAATTTGCAAAGGCTTTGGAGCACATGCACCACAGGCACCAGTGTATGAACCACGGAGCAGCTCTTTGCCACTCTCATCCTTCCATGGAACTTAATTTTTGTGCTTATTTCTTTACACTGGAAAACTCCTTTTTAGAATAGTCCTCCCAGATGTGCTGGGGAAGCTCTGATAGCATGGATCTATTTGAGCTGGCAGGGAGGGGAAAGTGGAGCCCATTCTTTTGTTACTCCATCTTCCTCACTTCCCATTAACCCAACTCTCATTTGTCCCATCTTCATCTTATGTCTGATTAGTAAGACTGGAAGATCCAAGGATGAGAGCCAGAGATTGTCGTTTACTACATGTACCTATCAAACTGGAATCTTGATGTGACAGATGGTTCCAGGTGCTGCTGAATTACAAATGTTAAATCATAATAAGGCAGGGAGTGGAGAAAGAGCCCCCCTTCTCTGCTTAGCACAGAAGCAGGGGCTGTGCTCCATTTAACCTCTGATGGCAAGTCTGAAACTAAATGTTGGTGATCTATATCAGCCATGCAGGTGCCTTATTTTATTTTATTTTTTTGGGTGGGGGGAGGCTGCCTTCAGTTTAGCATACTTCCACAAATAAACTAAAATAATGACCATTTTTTCAGTGACTCATCTATAGTAGGTCAGGTTTTCCAAAGAAGGTGGCACTCATGTTCCCATAGGCAAGGTAATGTGTCAAGTTATTTATGCAGAGCCCCATTTAGGAACATCTAGCTGTGAAACGTGCTAATGGCTAGGCAGCTGGCATGCTGAAACTTCTGCTCATTATACCAGTCTAGCGCTGATCGAAGAAACTTTGATGAAACCATTTTGTCAGACAGTGCAGTTCCATTGAAATCACAGTGCTTTGTGAAGTTGTGCCAATTATGCCAAAATTGTGTTTTGAAGCAAAACCAGGAAAAAAAATGTTCCAATAATACGGAAACATCCCATGTGGGTGCTTAAAGAAAAGTTTTGAAATGAATTTGTTTCAAAAGTTTGTTAAATTTGTACAGTATATTATAAAATCAAACACAAAACAAAAGTATCTATTGATCCAAAGCTATTTTTTCTGGAATTTTGTTTTACAGTGATATTTGAAATTTAGTCCCTCCCACTCCGAACAAGAATGAAAATAAATTTCAAATAGATGAAAATGGACTTCAAAATCCTTCATGAAAACAAACACTATGATTTCAACACTGTAAGCTCCTTGGGATAGGAATTGTTTTTATATAGCACCAAGTATATGATTTGGGCTTCTAGGCACCATTGCAGAACAATAATAATAGAAATGGAAAAAACCCTTATATAATCATAACTATTGTGCAGCAACATGAGTAGTGTCACAAACCAAGGGCTGGCCTGACCACATAGGCATACTACACTGTTGCGTAGGGAACCAGTCTTTAAGAGGCGCCATATTAGATGGAAATTTTTTTTCTCTATTTAAACATATATAAATATGGTATCTCTGATAAATGAAAGTATCAAATATTGTACTTGTAAAACAGTGCATAATTGTCATGTCAGGAGTTGAGTTATATTATTTATTTCACATTGAGGAGCATGGCTGTGCATGTAAATACACTTAAAATGTGTCATAGTTTAGCTTCAAAAGAGAACTCCTGGGTTTTCTGCCTGGTGCAAGGTCTGGCTGTTCAGTCATTCTTAGTAGCTTAGTATTGGCCAGTCATATGTTAGTTGAGTCAGTGTTGCTAGTTGAGTCAGTGTTGCTTACCGCTTAGTGCAGGCTAGTCTGCGACCTGCAAAACAGCTGTTCTGATGTGTTATAAGCTGTGATCCTGAAGATGTTGTGCCCACAAAGAATTTGTATTCTGTTGGACTTGAAAAATTTGGTAAGAGATTTTAACAAGATTACAAAAGGAGAATCACAAGTACATGTAAGATTAAGACTGTGTTTTTATTGTAGACTATTTACTGTTAAAGTAATAGTAAAACCTTGATTTTCAAACACCTGACAGCTAATGTTAACAAATACCACTTAACATATGCATTCCTTTCCATTCTAATTGCAATTATGTTCAATAATAATAGAAATTCTGGCATTCTGTTTAATTTTTTAAATAGTTTCAAGTGAACATTAAAAAGATAAAATACATTACATTTTACTAGATTTGTGTTACCTTGATGTCATTGCATGCCCAGTAACTTCACATTTTTCTCTATATTGAATGGGGAGGGAGCATCAAAATCAGTTTACATAGGGGCACCAAAAACCATTGGGCCAGCCCTGCACAAACCCACAACATACATTGGGGAAGTAAGTCAGGAAGTGAGTAAGTTGAAAGCTTCTCTTGTTCCGTATACTTCCATCTCTTATTTGGCTCATTTTGGGTACGTATACACTGCAACATTATTTTGAAATAACTAGCACTATTCTGAAATAACTTAGTCTGTGTCTAAAGAGCAGGCAGTTATTTTGAAATAGTGTCAAAATACTGTCAAGCTGGAGGACTTCTTACTCCAATTCCTGTAACCCTCATTGTACAAGAAATAAGGGAAGTTGAAGGAAGAGTGCTCTATTTTGAAATAAGTGCCGTGTAGATGCTCCCTATTTTGAAATAAGCTATGTAATTGACGTAGCTCAATTTGTATAGCTTATTCTGAGTTAAGCCCTGCAGTATAGATGCACCCTTCAAGACAATGAATGTGACTTTCCTTAGCTACCTCTCATTGGCTAGATTCACTATTTAATGGCTCATTTCAAAATATATGTCTCTTTCCCTCTCCTGATGTAGTATAAGGGCTCATTAAAACTGAATCTGTCTATGGCTTTTCTTATAAAGAATTATCACAATACTGAATCTCATTTAAATTGAAATATGTTCTTCTCTTTTTGCAGTCTCTCTTATACTGATACTATATTATGTCTTTTTTAAGGGAATTATGACCATTTTTGGCACCTCATAGGGCTATACTGAGAAACAAGGGAGAAACTGAAATAACTTCTTTTACAGAACATAAAGATGGCATATTGAAATACAGATCTTTCTACCTTCTCATCCCCTTCCCCCTCCCATTGCAGACACAGTGCCTTTATTTTTTATATTTAAAATTATCTGAAGCAGGATCTCTCTGGGTATGTTTACATTTCAATTGGACACCCATGAAAGGCCTATGACAGCTGATAGGGGCTGGTGAAACTGAGGATAAAGGGATGTTGAATTAAAGTGTAAATATTTGGGCTCTGGCTGCAGCCTGATCTGCTACTTCTCAAAACTTCTCAGACCCTCCTACTTCTCAAACTTCTAGAGCCAGGGCTCCAGCCCAAAACATCTAGGGTGTGACTACACAGCAGGGCTTAACTCGAAATTGAGCTACGTCAATTGTGTACCTTATTTCAAAACAGCTTATTTCAAAAGTGGGAGCATCTACACAGCACTTATTTTGAAATAGAGTACTCTTTCTTCAACTTCCCTTATTCCTCGTACAATAAGGGTTGCAGGAATAGGAGTAAGAAGACCTCCAGCTTGACAGTATTTTGACACTATTTCAAAATAACTGCCTGCTGTGTAGACACGGACTAAGGGTATGTCTACACTGCCACCCTAGTTTGAACTAGGGTGGCTAATGTAGGCATTCGAAGTTGCAAATGAAGCCCGGGATTTAAATATCCTGGGCTTCATTTGCATCTTGCCGGGCGGGCGCCATTTTTAAATCCCCTTAGGATTTAAATATCCCGGGCTTCATTTGCATCTTGCCGGGCGGGCGCCATTTTTAAATCCCCTTAGGTACACGAGGTGTACCGGTAGTTCGAATTAGAGATCCTAATTCGAACTACCTACTCCGTGCCGCGTGTAGCCGCGAGCACGGAGTTCGACCTAAGGGGAATTAAAAATGGCGCCCGCCCGGCAAGATGCAAATGAAGCCCGGGATATTTAAATCCCGGGCTTCATTTGCAACTTCGAATGCCTACATTAGCCACCCTAGTTCGAACTAGGGTGGCAGTGTAGACATACCCTAAGTTATTTCAGAATAGCACTCATTATTTTGAAATAGTGTTGCAGTGTAGAAGTACTCCCTACATATCCAAATGTCTACAGCACAATTAAATAACCCCTACACTGAGGCTACATCTAGACTGCAAGCTTCTTTCAAAAGAAGCTTTTCCGGAAGACAGTTTCCAGAAAAACTTTTTTTGAAAGAGAGTGTCTACACAGCAAAAGTGCATTGAAAAGTGATTTGCTTTTTCAAAAGATAGCGTCCACATTGATTGGATGCTATCTCACATATAAGGCCACCAGGAACCAGTTCAGGTAGAATATTACGTGCTGTTGCCTAAGCCTAGCTGAGAGATGCGCTTAAAGGGACCCCCCCCCCCCCTCCGGACAGCTATTCCTCTGCTTCTGCTGTGTGATTGCCTACCTCTCTAAGGGACAGCAAAGCTTTAGCAGTGCGTGCTCTGGTTGCCCAGCTTTAGGATGCCGAAGCATTCTTCTTCACATGGAGCCCGAGCTGCCCTTGGGCATGCAATGGCCCCACAAGGCCATGCTGCAGTTTGTGCAGTAGTTTGTGCAGGCTGCCTTCATGGCCCTGTACAAGCTTGACACTGAGCTCATCCTTGAGACCTTCTCCCTGTGTGTTGGAGTAAGACCCTTGTAACAGCACCCCACAGAGGAAAGAGGCTTTTGGAGGCTGAGCACCAGTTCCGACTGGTGGGACAGCCTGGTCATGGAGTGGTGGGACGACCAGCAGTGGCTCCAAAACTTCCACACGCAGAAGACTACCTTTTTGGAGCTGTGTGCCTGGCTCACCCCTGCCCTCCAGTGACACCACACCCACCTGCAGCATGCCATCCCCCTGGCAAAGTGGGCCACCATCGCCGTCTGAAAGCTCGCCACCCCAGACAGCTACATGTCAGTGGGCAACCAGTTTGGTGTGGGGAAGTCCACTATTGGGGCCCTCCTTATGGAGGTAAGGCATTCTCAGGCTGCAGTCCTTGAAGGGGGAGGAGAGTCCTGGAAAGGGGGACCCTAGGGAAAAGGGGCTGAGGGTGGGGCAAGCCCCATCCCAGGGGGGGATGTGCAGTCCTGCCCTCTTACAGCCCTGCTGGGGAGCAGCCTCGTAGGGGGTGACAGCTGGAGTATTTGAGGGGACTGGGCAGGAGACGGGCACCTCCCAGGGGCTCAGGCACTCCCTCTCATTCTATGTTTTGTATGTTTGTTGGTCTCCTTCTGCAGGTTGTGAGGGCCATCAAATCCGTGCTGCTGTGCAGGGTCATCTGCCTGGGAGACCTGGACCTGATCTTCAGAGGATTTGCCACCCTGGGGTTCCCTAACCGCAGTGGAATGACCGATGGAACCCACATCCCAATCTGTGCACCAACTCATTGAGCGGCCCAACACATAAATTGCAAGGGCTACTTCTCAATTATGCTGCAGGCCCTGGTTGACTACTGTGGACAGTTTACTGACATTTTCATTGGGTGATCCAGCAGGGTGTATGACACCGTGTATTTAGAAACTCAAGCTTCTGCTGGAAGCTGGAGGCTGGCACATTTTTCCGCAGGCGTGACTTTGGGGTTGGGAACATGCAGATGCCACAATGCATCGTGGGGGATGTGGCCTACCCGCGCATGCCGTGGCTCATGAAGCTCTACACCGGCCACCTGGACCCCAGCAGGAACTAATTCAATGCCCACCTCAGCTGGGCCTGAATCCAGTTGGAGTACGCCTTCGTGTGCCTCAAGACGTGGTTCAGGTGCCTCCTGACCCGCCTGCACATGCGGGAGCACAACATTCCCCAGGTGGTGTCGGCATGTTGTGTCCTCCACAACATTGTGGAGAAGAATAGGGTGGCCTTCCTATCGGGGTGGGGGGCAGAAGCTGGTCATGAAGGGAGGGCCTTTGGGCAGCCAAGGACAGCTGCTATCCACCAGGCCCATCAGTTGGGGTGGCTCTGATGGACAGTTTCTCTGAAGCACCCCAATAACTCTCCCCAGGACCTCCCCACTAGGGGCCTGTGCCTTGCTCCACTATCCCTTTCCCACCACAAGCTCTTCCTTCCACCCTTCCCTTCAGTCTCAATAATCATACCCGTTTCGATTTGAACAAAACAAACTTTGTATTTTTCTTTGAATAAAATAAATGGGGGAATTGGGGGGCTGAGAACATGGATGGGGGAGAGAGGGGAGGGGCTCAGGGCTGGGAGTGGCATGGGGGGTGGCTAGAAGTGCCACCTCAGGTCCAGAGATCTCAGTGTACTTGGGGTTGGGTGGGACTTGGGACAACAAGGGGGTGGGGAGGAGGAGGGGCTGGAGAGGGGTCAGGGATGGCAGGGGTAAGGAGGCATAGGCATATCAGGGGAAGGGGGCAGAGGCACAGCTTGGGGGGCAGGGGGAGATGGAATGGGCATCTCTTGGGGGGCAGAAAGAAGGAGCAATGCGCATAGCAGGGGGGCAGGAGGGTGGGAAGCAGGAGCAGCTGCGTGTGCCATCATTTCCCGCATGATGGCACACATGTTGTTTCCCTGCCACACAAGTTGGTTCCACATGCGGCTCCACCACTCAACGTCCTCCTGGACCTTCTGCACCAGGGTCTGCTGCATGTCGCGCAGGATGCCCACATGCTGCCTCATGAGGTCCTCCTGGTCCCTCGTGTGCTTTTAGCTCCCCCGGGTTGGGTGGCTGTCTCAGCTGGTGTGGATTGCCCCTCAATGATGGCTGGTCTGGCTGTTGAGAACAAAGAGGGAGACGTGGTCAGTCAACCCTGCAGACACTGTCCCTGAGCCCGTGCCCTCCTCTGTGAGCAGCGACCAACAGTCCTCAGCCCAGAGGATGGGGATGTCCTGGGAGCAGGCTCTGCCTCATAGGGGCCCCGAGGTGCCCAGGGGACCATGCTGCCCGCTTCCCCCCCGCCCTTGGACTAACAGGCAAGGGAAGTGTCCAGCCACAGTGTGATCCCATGGGTGGGAGAAGAAACTGGAGCAGCCTGGCCCTCCATGGGGCCCGCACACACATCTGCACCTGGTAGCCCTGCCTGCGGAGAGGGTGCTGCCTCATGTGGGCAGGCATGCCCGTGTGCTGTGTGCAGCACTCCTTGGACTGTATGGAATCCTGTATGCGCCCTCGTGCCCAGCCTGCTTCCAATGGTGGCTGGTGGTGGGAAGCATCCCCCCCAGGGGTCAGATGCATGTGTGAGCCTGTAAGCAGGATCCCAGGGTGCTCCGGGGCTGCTTCCTGAGGCCGTGTGGTGCAGACTGGTGCTGCACCTGCTTCCACATGCACCAACTGAAGTACGATGTCCAGGCTAAAATGGCTGAGTGATGATTGCACCCCATCCCCTCTGCGGCTACCTCCTCCTCCCTGTGTGTGTGTGTAAAACTGAGAGCACTCACCTGATGATCCCTCCCCAACATCAGAGGATGCTTGTGATATGTCCAGGCCCTGAAGTACCGGCTCAAGGGTCAGAGTCATGGTGCTGGCTGTGTCCTCCTCCTCCTGCCCCTGCTGTCCCTCGTCCTCCTCCTCCTCCTCCACAGTGAGCTCTGGGCAGGTGACAATAGACATCTCAAGCCCTGAGTCCACCACCATTGGTGGGGAAAGGGCTTTCCCAACCCCCAGGATCTCGTGGAGCTGCTGGTAGTAGGGGCAGGTGTGGGGTGCTTCCTGGCCCTGGCATAGCCCTGATGGAGCTCCTTAACCTTACTCTGGACCTGTTCTATGGTCTGGGGGGCAGGCAGTCCTCTCTCTGCTAGGGACTTGGCCATGCGCCCATAGATGTCAGCATTTCTGCACCAGGAGTGGAGATCCTGCAGGGTCTCCTCCTCCCCCCACAGCTCGAGGAGGGACAGGATCTCCGCTCCAGACCAGGAGGGTGCATGCCATTTGCTACCTCTGTCAGTATCCTGGGAGCCCTGATGTTGCTCCCTATGAGGGCCAGGGAGCTCTTGCGGGGGGGGGGGGGAGGTTGTGGCTGGGCCATGGGTGGCAATGCCTGTGTCAGGGAGAGCTGTGTGGTCAGGTGCTGTTTCCAGTGCTGGTGGCTTCCTGCCACAAGGCTTGTCCAGGGTGCCTGCAGCTTTAAGAGCTGGAAGGAGACAGGAACTATAGAGTTCTGATTAGTTTGAACAGTGTCCACCAGGGCACCTGTGTTATTTCCTGGAGGCTTCTTTCTGGAAAAAGAGCCTCTTCCATGTCCACACATGCCTTTTTCCGAAAGAGCTCTTTTGGAAAAAGGCTTCTTCCTCGTAGAAAGAAGTTTACCACTATCAGAATAAAACTTTCCATTCTTTTGACTTTCTTTCCAAAGAACGCAATAACAGTATGCATGTAAGTGTAGTTTTTTCCAGAAAAAGCATGCACAGACCATACTGTGAGCCTTGTGAACCCTATTCAGTTGGCATTAACCAAACACGATTTTAAACTGCAGTGTAGGCATACTCTCAGTGATGTTGTAAGGGAGATGACATAAACAGAAGGTCTGGGGGCCAGTTTGAAATTTATTCATTTTGTGGGGCAGTGGGGTGTTTAACTTTGTGTTTAGTCTTCACCTTTACTCTTGTACTTTTCCCCACCATTCTCACCTTATATTTTATCCTTTCAAGTGTCTGGAATTTTGTAATTCCAGATGTTGCCAGAGAGTGGTCCTGTGGCACCTTAAGGTATGTCTACACTATGGGATAAGGTCAAATTAAGATGCACAACTTCAGCTATGTTCATTGCATAGCTGAAGTCGAAGTACTTTAACTTGACTTTTGGCATTGTACACACTGCAGGAAATCAAAGGGACACCAGATAATCATATCTTCACACACAAGAAAAAATAAAAAAAACAAACCAAAAAACAAAGTCACTACCAAAAAAGGAAAATTCCTTCTTGTTGCCTTGAGTGGCAATGAGTTAAATTGCTTCAGAGGGGTAGCCGAGTTGGTCTGTGCAGGATAACTTAAAAAACAACCAATAGTCTGGTAGCACTTTAAAGACTAACAAAACATGCAGATGGTATCATGAGCTTTCGTGGGGACAGTCCACTTCTTCAGATGACCGGAGTGTTGGAACACTTTGGTCATCTGAAGAGGTGCTCATGAAAGCTCAGGAGTTAAATTGTGAGTCTGTGAACAAGAACTAGTCAGGCAAACATCTGAAAGAGGGAATAGCTAGCGCCACCTCAGAGTCCTTGGCCCACTCTGTGTAGCATCTGTCTCCATTTGTGGCTACCCCTGATGCTCAAGAGTGTTCTTCCTTCGACTTCCTGCTGTGTAGACAGCACCAAAAGCCGAATTAAGCTATTTCAACTTCAGCTATGCAATTGACATAGCTGAAGTTGCATAGCTTAATTCAACTTTTGCCCTGCTGTGTAGACGTGTCCTCAGAGAATTCTCAGCTGGTATTAGGGATAGATTCCAGCTTAATTTGTACCAGTTGAGTAGAGAAAATATGGCCCATTGTAAACATACACACACATACCCACTCCCCTACATTTTCTTACCTCTCCTAACCCAAACTCATGCATTTTTTTACTCTTTTTTAGGCCTAGGCTAATTAAAGGATTTCATATTCCCTCATGGTATCCCAATTTTATGCAGCACTTGTAGTAGGAGTGATTTTATACTGTTCTGTTAATTGTAGGACTCTTTTTATAGGAATAAGTTAATTGCTAAAAATTGTATGCAACATCTTCCCTCAAGATGTTTTACATTACAAATTAAATCTCCTTTTAGATAGCTGCTATTAACTTTCACTTTACTGAAAACTGAGGAAAAATTAAATAAGAATGTGGTACAGTTTAATGGTCTGAGAGTGAATGTCCAGAAAGCCTCATGAGATCTAAATGTTCTTCTCACACTGCATTCCTTCTGCAGCTTTGGGCAAGTCATTCAGCTCCATTTGAACAGGCATGCTAAATATGCAATGTGGCCATTGCTCCATGGGCAAAGGCTAGCTACCTGAGTTTAAAGCTGTCCAGCCTCCCACCTCTGTGATCAGGTGACTTGCCTGTGTAGGCTACAAGAGCTACACTGCTATTTTTAGTGTTCTAGATCAAGCAGAGATCACACTGGTCTGCCTACCTGCATTGGTATGTTCACTCTTACTTGCACTTTAGACACTCTTCAGGAATGATTTGGAAAGAGACTTACCTGGTCCATGAGTCTAAGTCACACATTCAAAAGTGAAATAGTCATTTTGGCACCTAAATAGTTTAGGTGACTTTGAAAATTGTACCTTTAACCTCCCCCCTTCGATTCCCTCATCTGTAAAATTGTGATAATTATACATATCTGCTTTTGAAAGAGGGGTTGTTTGAAATGTGATTTAAAAATTAAATATGTGAATTGTAATATACTCAAGTATTATTAAAATGATTAAAACCCTCTGCTGAATTTGTTCTTGAAACTTTGGCACTTATGCTTTGTCATAGAAGACAGATTGACTACAGAACTGAAAAGTATGACATTCAGTAAACCTTTCCTCACTGCAGTTTAAAGAGGAGGTTACTAATTGTACTGATCTGCTTGTCTTGCTATTTGGGTTATACATCACTGAGCATATGAGTCATCCATGGCTTTGGCACATAAATGAAAGCTGCCGGGAGTTAGATTTAGCTTAAATACTCTTTTTCTAACTTTCTCCAAAGTGTGTAGTTGACAAGAATGTATATAATAATCCATTCTCCTTTTTGCTTTTCACATCACGTATTTGAAAATTACTCAGGCTATGTCTACACTAGGGTTGTTATTCTGAAAAAACTTCAATTATGTCCACACTCCAATCACATTCTTTCAAAAAAAAATCGAAAGAATAGAGAGGTTTTTCTGACAGCAGTAATTCTCTTTCAACGAGGAAGAACACCTTTTCCAAAAGAGCTCCCTGGACCCACCCAAACCCAAGTTTGATGAGGTCCCTGCACCCGAGGTGGCACATCCAGCCACCCCCCATGCCACTCCCAGTCCTGAGCCCCCCCCTCCAGGTTAGAAGCCCCTTTCCCCTCCCCAGTTATATTTTTTGAAAGACAAATACAAAGTTCGTGTTGAAATGCAAACAGGTGTGTTTATTGAGAGGTCAGGGAGGGGGCAAAGGGAGGGGTTGTGGTGAGAAAGGGATAGTGGAGCAAGGCACAAGCCCCTAGTGAGGAGGCCCTGGGGAGAGTTACTGGGATTCTGCAGAGAAACTCTTCCTCAGGGCCTCACGGATGTGCACCCCACCCTGATGAGCCTGACAGATGGCAGCTGTCTGCAGCGGCTCACAGGTTCTCCTCTCATGACTGGCCTGTGTCCCCTACTCCAGTAGGAAGGCCTCCCCTTGCCTTTCCACAATGTTGTGGAGGACACAACATGCCAAGACAACCTCGGGGTTGTTGTGCTCCCCTATGTCAAGGCGGATCAGGAGGTACCTGAACCGTGCCTTGAGGCGGCCAAAGGTGTACTCCACCTGGATCTTCCCCGGCTGAGGTGAGAGTTAAATTGATCCCTGCTGGGGTCCAGGTGGCCGGTGTACAGCTTCATAAGCCATGGTTCCCCACGATGCCATGGGTAGGCCATGTTCCCCACAATGCCAGTGGCATCTGCACACCCCCAACTACAAAGTTATGGTGGGGGAAGAACGTGCCCACTTTCAGCTTGCCGTAGAGGCTGGAATTACGAAAGATGCGGGCATCATGTTCCCTGCTCGATCACCCGACAAAAATCTCTGTAGACTGTCCATGGTGGTCGACCAGGGCCTGCAGCACCATTGAAAAGTAGCCCTTCCTATTGATATACTGGGCCACTCGATATTCAGGTGCGCAGATTGGGATGTAGGTCCTATCTGTGGCTATCCTGAAGTTCGGGCATCCCAGGGCGGCAAATCCTGTGACGATCGGGTCCAGGTCTCCCAGGTGGATGACCCTGAGCAGCAGGATGGAGTTGATGGCCCTCACACCTGTAGAAGGAGACCAAAAAACACACAAAACACAGAATGAGAGGGAGTGCCCGAGCCTTTGGGAGGTGCCTGCCCTTTCCCCTCCCTTCTCCCTGCAAAAATCCCAGGAACCACCCCCTATGAGGCTGCCCCACCCCTAGCAGCTGGGCTGTGTGAGGGCAGGATGACACAACCCCCAGGAACAGGGCTTCCCACGCATCCCCTACCTCCCCAACCTCTCCCCCATTCCTGAGGATCCCCCTTTTTTAGGGCTCCCCCCCCTCGCAAGGACTTACTTCCATGAGGAGGGCCCTGACGGTGGACTTCCCCATGCCGAACTGGTTGCCCACTGACTGGTAGCTGTGAAGGGGTGGCAAGCTTCCAGACAGTGATTGTGACCCGCTTCTCCAGGGGGATGGCAGGCCGCAGGTGGGTGCCGCATCGCTGGAGGGCAGGGGAGAGCCAGGCACACAGCTCCAGTAAGGTGACCTTCCGCATGTGGAAGTTTTGGCAAAACTGCTGGTTGTCCCGCCTCTAAAAATGCTTCTCCAGTGTGGTGAGCGTTTGCATGGGTCTTGCTCCTGCACACACAGGGAGAGGGTCTCCAGAATGAGCTCTGAGTCAAGCTCATACAGGGACCGGAAGGCACCCTGCACAAACTGCTGCAGAAACTGCAGCATGGCTGTGTGCAGGCATTGCATGTCCAAGAGCAGCTCCAGTTCCATGGCACTAACAAAAAAGCTGTGGTGTCCAAAAAAGCTGGGCAACCAAAGCAGGCACTGCAAGGGTATGTCTACACTAGCCCCCTAGTTCGAATTAGGGAGGCTAATGTAGGCATTCGAAGTTGCAAATGAAGCCCGGGATTTAAATATCCTGGGCTTCATTTGCATCTTCCCGGGCGCCGCCATTTTTAAATGTCCCCTAGTCCGAACTCCGTGCCCGCGGCTACACGCGGCACGGAGTAGGTAGTTCGAATTAGGTTCTCTAATTCGAACTACCGTTACTCCTCGTGGAACGAGGTGTACCGGTAGTTCGAATTAGAGATCCTAATTCGAACTACCTACTCCGTGCCGCGTGTAGCCGCGGGCACGGAGTTCGGACTAGGGGACATTTAAAAATGGCGGCGCCCGGGAAGATGCAAATAAAGCCCAGGATATTTAAATCCCGGGCTTCATTTGCAACTTCGAATGCCTACATTAGCCTCCCTAGTTCAAACTAGGGGGCTAGTGTAGACATACCCCAAGAGCTTTGCTGGACCTCAAAGAGGTATGCAAGCATGCAGCAGAAGCAGAGAAATGGCTGTCAAGGGGGGGGGGGGTCCCTTTAAGCACATCTCTCAGATAGGCTTCGGCACCAGCCCTTGGAAGCAACTTGTGACCTAAAGCCCTGGCTGAACTAGTTCTGGGTGGCCTTATATGCGAGATAGCATCCAATCAGTGTGGATGCTATCTTTCGAAAAAGCAGATCGCTTTTTCGATGAGCTTTGGCAGTACGGACCCTCTCTTTCAGAAGGAGTTTTTCCAGAAGATCTCTTCCGGAAAAGCGTCTTCTGAAAGAAGCCTGCAGTCTAGAAGTAGCCTCCGACTTTTGTCCCAAATTCCAAAAAGAAAGATGCCAACTTCATTTATTAATATAGTGCAAAACACTGAAATAATTAATTCTGGACAGACTAGAAATTCTGTGCTAATATTAATAAGTTGGATGACATATTTTAGTTCAATCAGTGCTACAGTTCTTTCACAATTTTTAAGGTTTTTTTAAGGAGTATTCAACATTTTAAAGATACTTGAAAGTTGTGTTCATCAGCCTAAAAGTCTCATTGATTTTTTTAAACCAGTAAAAATGCTTTAACGATACCAATATTTGTGCGCAAAATTAAGTCCAAAGGATACATGCAGGTTTATATGGCAAAATTCATTTACTGGTTGAGCTGTTTGTCCCCCTGGCATGCCCCACTGGGGCCTTGTGCCTTACATTCCACCCCCACCTCCTTCCCCTTTCCCCTCCCTAACCCCCCTTCCTGATATACAATAAAAACACCTGTGTTGCCACAAAAAAAATCTCTTTATTTAACATGACTGGGATGGGGGGAGGGGGGAAATGAGGACGGGAGAGGGGAGGGGGAAACCTGGGAGGAGGGAGCTGGAAGGGGGAGGCAAGGGGAGGAAGGGGGAGGGGAAGCTCAGGGTTGGGGGTCTTGCCAGCCCTCCCGTCTTGCAGCACTGCAGGTGCGGGGGCCTCGGCATTCCCGGGGGGGGAGTGGGTATGGAGGGTGGGGCAGGAGGGACAGAGGGGGAAGAAGAAGCAGAAACAGGAGGGGGAGCAGGGGAGGGAGGAGGAGAGATAGCTGGGGCGGCCACAGGGGCTGGAGCAGCAGGAGGCAGCAATCGGTCCGCCAAGGCTTGCAGGTGCTCGCGGAGGGCACGGCCCTGCTCCCGCAAGCTCTCCCACCACAGCTGCAGGTCCTCTTGCACCCACTGCTCCTGGCTGTGGACCTGCCATCCTTGTAACTGCAGCTGCTGCCTCTGGAACTCCTCCAGGTTGCGGGTGCGCCTGCTGGCCCGGGTGCGGGTGGATGGTCCAGGCAGGGTGGTGCATCCTGCACTCGCAGGTGCTGCGGCTGCGGTGAAACAAGAGAAGTGGTCAGTTCTCCCTGGGGACACAGTGGGTGAAACCCAGCCCCCTTCTGCAAGGCGAGGACAGCAGGTCTCCGCACTATCACGTCCTGCTATCCCCGGGAGTGTGAGCTGGCCCAGGACTGCACCCCAGCCCCTGTGCCGCCTAGAGTGTGCTGTGGGGGGGGGGAGGGGAGATGTGCCCTGCCTCTGTGTAGAGGGGGCGTCTGGAGGGAGGGCAGTGTGCAGTGTCTCTCCCCAGGGTCAGGAGCCTGTCATGTGCCTTCACGCGTAGACGCGTGTGGGGAACAGGCAAGGGCTCCTGCATGGCAGTCATCTGGGGCCACAAGTCCCAGCTGTCACGGCAGATGCACAGGTTGCCACCTGCTCCGTGGTCGGCAAGGCCCATGCGCACGGTCCCTGGGCTTTCCCTCCCCCCACCCGCCCCGCATAAGGGGACCGTGATGGCACTCACACGTGGAGGCCTCCCTGGCCTCGGATGAGGCTGCTGACAGGCTCTCTGGTACGGCTCAGGGGTCCTGGGTGCAGGCCATGCTCCCTGCAGGCTCCTGGCTGCGTCCTCCTCTTCCTCCTCTTCCCCTGTGTCAGGGGCAGGGCCCTCTGCCCTGGGGTCGATGACGACCAGGGGTGCACGGACCATCTGACCCCCCAGGATGCAGTCCAGGGCCTCAAACTGTGGGCAGGCCTCTGAGTCAGCCCCTGGTTGGGAGGCCCTGGCATAGGCCTGCCGCAGTTCTTTTATTTTGCTCTGCACCTGCTCCTGGCTGTGCATGTGGCCTCTGGTGGCCAGGCTGGCAGCCATGCGGCTGTAGATGGCCGCATTCCTGCACCTAGTGCAGAGATCGTGGGCATTGGAGGCCTCCCCCCAAACCTCAATGAGGTCCACGATCTCTGCACTAGACCAGGAAGGTGCCCACCTTTTGCGGCCCCTGGCAGGCTCCTGGGAGCTGCCAGCCTGGTCCTGGGGAGCGGTAGAGGGCTGGGTGGCAGCGGGTTGCTGGCTCATGCTGTGCCAGGTGCATGGTCTGCTGGCTGTGTGCTGGCAGGCTGGCAACTGGCACAGGCACTGTGGCCAGAGTCTGCCCCTTTAAGGGCTCCGGGGCTGGCAGGGGAGCAGACAAGTTTTCCTGGTTGTGCCCAGAGTGGCCACCAGAGCTCCCTGGGAAGGACTGGAGGCCCCCTAATTCGAAATAAGTGTCTACACAGCACTTATTTTGAATTAGCTATTTCGAATTTGGTGTTATTCCTCATAGAATGAGGTTTACCAAATTCGAAATAAGGGCTCCACTATTTCAAATTTATTTTGAAATAGTGGTTTGCCTGTGTAGACGCTATTAAAGTTAATTCGAAATAACTGCTCTTATTTCGAATTAACTTTGTAGTGTAGACATACCATCGGTCACTTCCTACTTAAGGCACTACCTGTGTGCCTTAAATGCTATACAACTGTGGATCACATCCCTGATTGAAACAGCCAGCATACAAGCATGCAGGTTACACCCTGGTTTCCATCATCTAATTAGTTTTTGCAGAGTGATTCCAACCCCACCACACTCTCAAAATCCCCAAAATATTCTCTGCGCAGGGTCCATCCCTCTCCTGAAACACACATCAAATTTATTAAGTTTGCTACTCTTTTAAGGAGGCAGAAACAGCAGTTTGTTATCTTGACTGGAATATTAGTGATCAGTGAGTTATCTGTTGGCCAATGACATAGTACCTGACACCTTTTAGGTATAGGTTTTAACACTTAATTGGGGTACTGTGGGATAGCCAGGACAACTGTAATTTATTGATAGATCCCAGGGACCCCTTTGCTTTCTGTCATAGGGATGCTCTTAGACATTTTCCTCCCACTTAAAAAATGAATGTTAATTTATTGAATGAATTATTGATTAATGTTGATGATCTCTTTTTTGTACATTTGTAACTCAGCATGGCATTGTTAACTTTAACCTTCAAATCCTCTCTGATTAACAATTCATTATATACATGTGTTCTTTCATTGCCTTTTAATGAATGATTAAACAACATAAACAACAAAACTATGGGCAGACTGTGATCTCTGTTACATGAAGTATATTGGAATAATGCCACGGGTGTCAACAGATGTACACTGGTTTAACCTGGAACAGAATTAGTCAAAATGTGTCTATCTGTATTCTTTTTTCCTTGTAGGTTAATAATACATTTAGATTTGACATTTTCCCAAAGATGGCTGTAGGAGTGAAGTCAAATGATGATGGGTTTTAAATACAATTCAAAATAAGAGGAATATTTCAGATCATCTCTTCCCCTTCTGGTGATGGGTAGAATATATGTGTAGGAGTTCATGCACGAGGCTCTCTTCTTGGGTTATTATGTGTACATGTAACTTCTGAATCTGGTAACTTTTGCATTAATATTCAATAGAAATGGCAGTAGTTTATGTAGGTGCTTGTTTCTAACAAAAAAAAAGCCCTAGAATTTGATGCATAACACAACTCCTATTATTTCCAATGGTTATTTGGATATACGCACACAAGAACAGATCACTAAGGAAGAGGTTGTTTATGATTATAAAGCTACTCTTGTTAAAATCATCACTAATTCTCTGAATAACACAATCCATAAATTTATGTTGAGCCCCAGTGCTTAAAAGTGTTCAAAGATTTTAGTTTGATCCAACGATTTTAGCAGAAAAACATCATTGCTTAAGTGTTCCTCCCCACCATAAAGTACCAACAGTAATGGCAGGTTCCTATCAAGAAACCATGAAAAAGGTATTATATTTATTACTTCAGAACTATGTAATCAGTTTCCTTCAAGCATAACATATTCCTTGGAGCTCAGTGAAGCTTCCAAAGAAAGCCTAGTTTGAATAAACCTTGTTAAGGTGATTTTAAACTCTGAGGCTGTATCTACATTACAAAGAAAAATCGGAAAAAGATACGCAAAAGGACCTGGATGGAAAAAAAAGGGGGGATCTGGTAAAACAAACAAGCAAACAGGTAATTATGGATAAACATGGGAGTTACCTGAACTGTACAATTTTATTTGCCAGATAGTCCTAGACATCTAGTAGTTAAGTTGGGGCTGATTATACCCATATAAAATGTCTCCTGTTCTTTCAGTATAGTTAGATAATATATTTCATAAAATAATTGAAATGGTCATCCTCTTCTGGTGCTAGGCCTATGTTATGATTTCTTGGACTGTTTCATCAGAAACAGGTGTAGGTGCTCAGCAAAGCAACAATAATGCCCGACTCATGTATAAGACATGAACAACAATGAGCCTATGCCCATGAAAATGATTGTTTATTGAAGTTCAAAGTTCACTATAAACTTTTTTGCAATTCATTTGGGTATATGTAATAATTACCAATTATTATCAGGAACCAGCCTCAAATTACATGGGTTTTTTTACTTAATATTATTGTTATCATGCAAATTATAAACAACTTTCTTGATTAGATAGTATTTATTAGCACTGGATAATCAGAAAAAAGAAAAAACCCTTTTGGCTAATTTTCCAAATATAAATATATGATATATTCCTTAAAATAAATCCCACTGATTGTTTCAGGCAGTATATTCAGTAGAAGTAGAAACTAGAAATATTTGCTTTTTGGTCCTGGTTTCAGTGGTGAATTATTTTCTCCATTTTGTCAATGTGGAAGGATAACCAAAAGATAACATTCCTCTTAACCAGCCTGAGATCTTCTTTAGAAATATCACTGTAAAGGAAAATAATGAGCAAAGGTTATGGAAGGAGATATGTTACAGCAAGGTTTACACTAATGAGATATCATGAGATACGGATGTTGTTACATATACATCTTTTATCTTTCACTCCCTCTTCTAAATTATGCATTAATTTATTTATTCAGTATATTGTCACTTCCTTGGCCAAGCAATCGCTGAAAATCTGTCAGTTTTCAGAATGGAACAGAGTGTGGTCTGGTATTAGTGTAATATTTTTATTTACTGGCTGTATACCAGTTCTGAGTTCCTACACACTGATAGGAAAATGCTGCACAGAGAGAGCTCCCTTTTATAGGAATTCCATGTAAATAACCAATGTCCTGTCAAATATGTTTGAGAATATACTCTGTACTAAAGAAAGGGTAGAAAAGGGTCAGGAGATAAATGCTAGAGATATTTTATTAGCAATAAATAATGTGACCATTATCATGAGGACCCAATACAGAGTCTCAAGGAGTAGAATCTCCATATCAAGGAGTACAGTTTTATTCAGTGATAATATACTATTCTGCATAATTTCTCTGAACCACATTGTGCCAATAATTCCTAAGCAGAACATCACATTGGATCAATAAAGAGTTCTGCTCAAAAAGCAAACAAACACCATAAAACAAAAACAAAGGGACTCCAGATAAACACTCCACAGTGGCTCCTTCCCAGGAGAATAATTATTTCCTAGGTATTACCATATATTTTAGAAGGAATATCAATGAAAACAAATTGTTTGAGGACATATCATCACTCCACTTGACTTTAAATGCTATAATTAGTGTTTGTGACACTGAACTCATGAGCTGATAATAGTTCACATAGGGCACTTTTACATCGACAGAGTAATTATAAAGCAGGTTAAATAAACAGTTTGTTTTATTATACTGCAAAGATTTTCTAGAGTCTGGAAGCTGCCAACCTGAATCAGTTTTCCAAGACATTCTCATCTTTATAAAGGGGCAAGTCATTCTGACAGATGGTAGCTTTAAATTCTAGCCAGAGCTTTTCTATTGGCAAAGGTGACAAGGAGTCCTGTGGCACCTTATAGACTAACAGATGTATTGGAGCATAAGCTTTCGTGGGCAAAGACCCTCTTCATCAGATGCATGTCGTGGAAAATTCCAGAGGCAGGTATAAATATGCAGGCCAGAATAAGGCTAGAGATAACGAGGTTAATTCAGTCAGGGAGGATGAGGCCCACTTCTAGCAGCTGATCTGGAGGTGTGAACACCAAGAGAGGAGAAACTGCTTTTGTACTTGGCTAGCCATTCACAGTCTTTGTTTAATCCTAAACTGATGGTGTCAAATTTGCAGATGAACTGTAGCTCAGCAGTTTCTCTTTGAAGTCTGGTCTTGAAGTTTTTTTGCTACAGGATGGCTACCTTTAAATCTGCTACTGTATGTCCAGGGAGATTGAAGTGTTCTCCTACAGGTTTTTGTATATTGCCATTCCTAATATCTGATTTGTGTGCATTTATTCTTTTACGTAGGGACTGTCCAGTCTAGCCGATGTATATAGCAGAGGGGCATTGCTGGCACATGATGGAGTATATTATATTGGTTGATGTGCAGGTGAATGAACCAGTGATGGTGTGACTGATCTGGTTAGGTCCTGTGATGGTGTTGCTGGTGTAGATATGTGGGCAGAGGTGGCACCGAGGTTTGTTGCATGGATTGGTTCCTGAGTTAGAATTACTGTGGTGTGGTGTATAGTTGCTGGTGAGAATTTGCTTCAGGTTGGCGGGTTGTCTGTGGGCGAGAACTGGCCTGCCTCCCAAGGCCTGTGAAAGTGAGGGATCATTGTCCAGGATGGGTTGTAGATCACTGATGATGCGTTGGAGAGGTTTTAGCTCTCCAACTCTGAAGACTGTAGGTGATGGCCAGTGGTGTTCTGTTGGTTTCTTTCTTGGGCTTGTCTTGTAGTAGGAGGCTTCTGGGTACATGTCTGGCTCTGTTAATCTGTTTCCTCACTTCCTCATGCCGGTATCATAGTTTCAAGAATGCTCGGTGAAGATCTCGTAGGTGTTGGTCTCTGTCTGAGGGATTGGAGCAGATGCAGTTGTACCTTAGTGCTTGGCTGTAGACAATGGATCATGTGGTGTATCCGGGATGGAAGCTGGAGGCATAAAGGTAGGCATAGAGGTTGGTTGGTTTTCAGTATAGGGTGGTGTTTATGTGACTGTCACTTATTTGCACCATGGTGTCCAGGAACTGGATCTCTTGTGTAGACTGGTCCAGGCTGAGGTTGATGGTGGGGTGGAAGCTGTTGAAATCATGGTGGAATTCTTCCAGAGTCTCCTTCCTATGGGTCCAGATGATGAAGATGTCATCAATGTAGTGTCGGTAGAGAAGGGGCGTTAGTGGACAAGAGCTGAAGAAGCGTTGTTCCAGGTCAGCCATAAAAATTTTGGCATATTGTGGGAGGCCATGTGGGTGCCAATAGTGGTGCCACTGGTTTGGAGGTATATATTGTCACAGAATCTGAAATAGTTGTGTGTGAGGATAAAGTCACAGAGCTCAGCTACCACTTGTGCTGTGGCATCATCAGGGATACTGTTCCTGACAGCTTGTATTCCATCTATGTGTGGGATATTTGTGTAGAGAGCCTCTACATCCATGGTGGCTAGGATGGTGTTTTCTGGAAGATCACCAATGCATTGTAGTTTTCTCAGGAAATCAGTGGTGTCACGGAGATAGCTGGGAGTGCTGGTGGCGTAGGATCTGAGTAGAGAGTCCACATATCCAGACAGTCCTTCAGCGAGAGTGCCAATGCCCGAGATGATGGGGCATCCAGGATTTCCAGGTTTGTGGATCTTGGGTAGTAGATAGAATAACCCCGGTCGGGGCTATAAGGGTGTGTTGATTTGTGGCAAAGTTTACCTGGGAAGTACACAGAGTCAGAACACAACTTAGCCCAGACTAGCCCTCTCCTGTACCAGCTCCTGTCATTTTGGAGCATCATTGGCCAATTCTGCATCTTCTGTCCTCAAAGGACTGGAAAGTTCCATGAAGTTTCCTTCACAGAATTTCCTTATTCTTCCTTACCTCCTTTTTTCTCACTGAGGAAAGGAAGAGTAAAGTTGACTCTCAATCAAAAAAAGCTTGGGGTCTAGAACACACATGGATTTCTGGGGATCCACTAACTGGTGTAAAAGTGTGTCATTAGAACAAAAATGCAGTAAACACACTAATATTTTGCAATGCTTCAAGAAGAACTAACAAACCAAATATGCCACCACATTTTGGGGGATTTACAGCACGTAAGCTTTCTAATGTGATTGAAACATACTTTCCAGAGCAAGCTTGGAAACAGAGTTTCTATACTGTGGGAAATTCCAAGTGTCTGAAATTTTGATTCCATCTTAAACGAAGTTTTGAACCTTAGTATCAGAAATGGAAAATTCCTATTTGGGAAAAACACTGGATCCACTTCATCTTCTCCATCAGCAATGATCATTCCTTCTTGAGCACATAAGATTGAGAGAGAGCGAGAAAATACTGGGGCTGATATCAGATGAAGAGGAAATCCCCACAATGATGAAGATAGGGTTGAGGGAAACTTTTGAGCTAAATGTGGAAATAAAGTAAAAAGGTTCGGAAATGGGGCTAGTCCCAGGGAGGTGCAGAAACAGGCAAACTATTACTAAATATCTTTTAAACTTTTATTAGAATGCTTTCAATTATAGTTTTTAATTTATTAGTTTCTTACATGCGTGGCTGCCAAATAACTATCAGTAGGAGCAATAAGCAAAATGCAATACAGTAAATGAAAATTCCCTGAGCTTTTTCTAAATCCCAATAGTTGTCAATAAAGGACCAGGGATTATCAACAGTTACATTTACAACAATCTTACTCATAAAGCTAATTAGTCATCTAAAACTCTTAACACTACTACTTAACAAAACTTCTAACTAACTTTAGATAACAATACTCACACTTAAGAAAAACACAAAGTACAACAGCAACAACGGCATAGCTGGTATACGTTACGCTCTACAGGAACTTGTTTGGGTTCGGTGAGCAGGAGGTGGCCCTCGGGTGATCAGTCCTTGGACCTGGCTCGTATTCTGCCTTCCAATGTTTTATTCGGGAATCCTCAATTTGATATAGGAGGCGAAGCTGTTTTATAGAGAAAGCTTTGTGCGCTTTTTGTGATAGGCTAGCAGACCCTGTTTGTTGACTGACAGGAGTAAGGGTGTGAGATGGTTTCCTGTTTTTCCCTTTCTGCCTTATCAGGCATAGCACAGCCAGCACAACCAGCACGAACTTTACATGAACTTCTCATGTCTGGTTTAGGTTCCTGTTCTTCGCTGATTTTTAAGTTACATAGTGTAAGGGTTTTCCATCAAGGGGAAGTTGACCTTTTTCTTGGTGGCGATACGCGCGAGGGGCCTGGCCAGCAAAGAGCCTGCTTTCACACTAAGGATGAGAAAGTAAGCAATCTCCACGCTGATGACAGGAAGAGAAAGAGAACCCACAAATGGACAAACACAGGGAGCCATGCACTAATCATGACAGGAAGGAGAATATCATCACCCCACACCACTTCTACTTTTTGCTTCAAAGTTTTAATCGGAACTCACATGTTCCCACAGTTATTGTTTCAATTTGCAGATGGCAAATTATTCCATCAGATTTTTTCTACTGGCTCTATCATTTCCTGATCCTTATTAATAAGCATTTTGTTAATGTACTAATGACACATTTTAAACCATATTTCATCTCTGAAATACAGCAAGCATGTGTTGCAGTGATGAATCATGGGAGTCCTTGGCATAAATATCTTATGGTAGATGAAGTCCAACCAAGGACAGTAGCTCATAGCATAGAATGGAGGCATGAAATACACAAATTATTGCTTTAATGAGATACTGTGGTCACATTTTCAAATCAAACAGTTACAATTCACTTAGAAAACAAAAATGCTTTGTGTACTTAGGGTGGGTTTTTGTTTTGTTTTGTTTTTTGCTTTGTTTTGTTTGACAAAATGTCTAATATTTTCTGTGGAAAGCAGACACTTGCAAAATATCATTGCATCTGTAGTGTTTTTTGTTTTATTAACAATTTTTAACCAGTTCTCTCTTAAATCTTGGAGATGGGAAAGGAGTATTATGAGGTTAATGATATCAAATGCCATAGAATCATAGATTCATAGAATCATAGATTTGAAAGAAACCTCAGGAGGTCATCGAGTCCAATCCCCTGATAAATTCTAACTAAATCATCCCAGCCAGGGCTTTGTCAAGCCGGGACTTAAAAAATCTCTAGGGATGGAGATTCCACCACCTCCCTAGACAAGCCATTTAAGTGGTTCACCATCCTCTTAGGGTACGTCTACACTAGCCCCCTAGTTCGAACTAGGGAGGCTAATGAGGGTGACCGAAATTGCTAATGAAGCGTGGGATTTAAATATCCCGTGCTTGATTAGCATATTCCCGGCCGGTCGCCATTTTGGAACCTGGCTAGCCCGAAGTAACTGCCCGCGTCTACACGCGGCAGAGAAGCAGGATTCCGAGATAAAACCCTTAGTTCAAATTAACTGTTAAACCTCATTCCACGAGGAATGTGACTGGCCGGGAATATGCTAATCAAGCGCAGGATATTTAAATCCCATGCTTCATTAGCAATTTTGGTTGCCCTCATTAGTCTCCCTAGTTCGAACTAGAGGGCTAGTGTAGACGTACCCTTAGTGAAATAGTTTTTTTCCCTAATATTCAACCTAGACCTCCCCCACTGCAGCTTGAGACCATTGCTCCTTGTTCTGTCATCTGTCACCACTGAAAACAGCCTCTCTCCCTCTTCTCTGGAACTGCCCTTCAGATAGTTGAAGTCTTCTATCAAATCCCCCCTTATTCTTCTCTTCTGTAGACTAAATAAGCCCCAATCCCTCATCTTCTCCAGCATCTTAATCATTAGTCATGTTCTCCAGCATCCTAATCATTTTTGTTTCCCTCAGCTGGACTGTCTCCAATGTGTTCACATCCTCTCTGTAATAGGGCCCCAGAATTGGATGCAATACTCCAAAAGTGGCCTCACCAGAGCTGAATAAAGGGAATAATCATTTCCCTAGATCTACTGGCAATGTTTCTACTAATGCACCCCAATATGTTATTAATCTTGGCTACACTGTTGACTCATATCCAGCTTCTTATCCACTGTAATCTCCAGAACCCTTTCTGAAGAACTGCTATGTAGCCAGTTCGTCCCCAGAAGCCTGTAGAAGTGTTTAGGATTCTTCCATCCCAAAAGCAAGACTCTGCACTTGTCCTTTGAACCTCATCAGATTTCTTTTGTGCCAGTCCTCCAATTTGTCTCTGTCACTCTGGATCCTATTCCTAACTTCTCACATATTTACATTTCCCCCTAGCTTAGTGTCATCTGCAGACGTGGTGAGGGTGCAATTCATCCCCTCATCCAGGCTTTTTAATAAAGATATTGAACAAAACTGGCCCCAGAATCAACCCTTGGTGCACTCCAACCAGACATCGAACCGTTAATCACTACTCATTGAGCTTGATGATCTAGCCAGCTTTCTATCCATCTTGTAGTCCATTTATCCAGTCCATACTTCTTTAACTAGCTCGCAAGAAAACTGTGGAAGACCATATAAAAGCTTTGCTAGAGCCAAGGTATATCACATCCACTACCTTCCCCATATCCATAGAGTCAGTTACCTCATCATAGAAGGTAACCAGGTGGGTCAGGCATGACTCACCCTTGGTGAATCAATGTTGACTGTTCCAGATCAGTTTCCTCTCATCCAAGTGCTTTAAAATGTATTCCTTGAGGATCCCCTCCATGATTTTTCCATTTCTGCAATAAGTACCTCTGCAATCACGTCAGCCATCTCCCTCAGAACCTTAAGATGCATTAGATCCCGCCCCATTGATTTGTGTATGTGCAGTAGTTCTTAACCTGTTCTTTCCCTATTGAGGTCTTTCCACCTCCTCCACATACTGTGATGCCCAGTACAGCAATCTGGGAGCTAACCTTGTCTGTGAAAACAGAAGCAAGAAAAGCATTGAGCACATCACCTTTTTCTGTATCATCTGTCACTTGATTACCTCTCCCATTCAGTAAGCCATAGTGAGGTCAATCAGGCTGCATATGGATCCTTCCCTTGTTATTAGATAGGAATGACACATATACTGAAAACACCAATACTGCCTCTATAATGTGCAGTGTTGCCATTTTTGGTTAGATGTATTCCTGGAAATTTCATCCCCTGGAGGCTACAGGACTATTCTGGAGGCTACAGGACTATCCCATAGGGTTGGCAACCATAATAACATTCTGTGGTTATGAGGAGTCCAAGAGCTTTCTACCAGCTTCTTGATTTGCTTAGTTAAAAAGAAGTTAAACACTGCAGTTTGTACATGAGATCACTAGCAGTCTTCTTAGTATATACACAACATGCTTCAGGCAGCATGTTACCAGGATTAATCACTGAATTTCATTTGATGGTTGAATGAATAGCTTCTCTGGATTGGGCCAGGAACTTAGAGGAAGTTAATTGAACAATGGTTTCTTTAACACTGGTTAGATGCATATTGGGAGGAGGGGATTATCACCATCAAAATAGTACAGTTTCTGTTTCTAGCGGTTCCAGTTAAAGTGATGTTTCCATGACCTAAATGTATGCCTAGAAGCTCACAGAACAAATAAAAAACATAACTCCTTCACAGCAGACAACACACAAGAAAGGGTGGGAGAAGACACTAAAAAAATTAGATATCTTCCTCAGTGTAAGTTTGGAGAGAGAGAGAGAGAGAGAGAGAGAAAGAGATCTGGAATTAGACTTGATAGAAATCTGAAGACATGATACATTCAGTGAATTACAAGGGGAAAGCAGGAGGGGAAGGGAGATGGAAAAGTGTTATGGCAGAAAAGTAGCATGGGAATGAGACAAAATTTGAAACAAGAAGACAGAGTAGAAGGGGAGGGAGGATGGGATGAGAAAGGTAGCCAACTGTGGGTGAAGGAAGTGAAAGGGGAGTGTAGCAAGACAAGGGAACATTTCTTATTGAAGTATATTATTACCCCAGAAATATTATCCCTTCCTTTCCCTTTGTCTGTTATTTTTTCATATCTTTAAAAATATTTGATAAACTTTCTTTTCCTTTCCCTAATGGATGCCCTCCAGCTATTGCTGCTCCCAGTTTTATATTGTCTGTTTCTGTCAGATACAAGAGCTCAAGATGTGCCTCCTATATTTTAGTTATATTTAAAAATAGAACTACATGGTCTGGAAAAATACAGAATATTATGTGTTTTAAATGCAAATGCAGTGTATGGAAGGTTATATTAAAATTCCAATTATATAATATATTATAAGTTGTAAGTCAAAAAGGTTGCTACAGTTAAGGTTGCAGAATTGTTTCCATTCTAATAACCTCTTTTCAGCAGTTCCTAACTTTCTACAACTTTTAGTTTTAAGAGTGATATATTCTAAGCTTGGTTTTAGCTTGATGTTGAATTTTTGGGTTAGTTTGAGCAACAATGGTTCAATCTTCATCCCTTTAAATATTTTTTCCAATTATTTAAAAAAGACACAATAAAAGCAACAATTAAGCAGTTTTTGAAATGTTCAACAGTAAAATGGCTGGGAATAAACAAAATTCTAATTGTTATTGAAGAAGGACTTTAGAGGATTCTGGAAAAAAAGCTGACTTGGATTTGACATAGTTGTGACCTTTAATAATAGTATGCTGTCTGTGGGAAGTTAATTTTGCATAAGTTTTATTGTTTTTTTTTAATGGTGAGAGTTTGCTAAGCAAGTAATTATGCAGCTAAAGAAGTTGGTATTGGGTTACTATATCAAAATGTACTGCTTGATCCAATCTCCATAGCTAACTAATGAAATGATGAAATGCAGTGGGTTGAGGGTTCCTGCATACTTGAGAGAGAGAGAGAGAGAGAGAGAGAAGCCTGGTGCTTAAGACACTCACCAAGGAGATGGGAGACCCAAATTTAATACTCTGCTCCATCAGCTATTCAAATGTTATTTGAAGTAGAATAGATTCAATGGGAGAGATTCAGAGAGCCCTGATCCAGAATGCCCCATAATTTGTTGGCTAGGGCATTTTCTCAGGTGATAGGGGACCGAAGTTCAAATCCTTGATCCAAGTCACTCAGAGGGGGAATTGAATAACATCTGAACATGAATTTTGGGGTGTGACCTAACCGAAGGCTACAAGTTATAGAGGCGGACCACCATCAGCCACATTTTTTTAATTACACCAAAGTCCAGGAAGTTATTTGTCATATATGTGTCAAATTTTCAAATGGTTTCAGATCCAACTGAAACTGCATTTACAACAAATAAAGTATTCATCCAAAATTTTTGCCCAGCTCTATCAGCAAATATGATTATGCAATGGAATATAATTTTGTACTAGGTTTGTAGTTAGATAAAGTTTGACTGAAATAAATATATTAGAAAACTGGGCTGAGAAAATAATGATGAACCTTACTGAGCCAGGTAAGTTCACGCCACTCATACAACAAGGAGAGTATAGTCTCTACAACAGGAATCCACATTTTCTAAATGGTTTGTGAGCTATTTAAGGATGTTTGTTTAATTTAAAAATATATGCCTCTCACTCAGGATCAAAAGTGTCATTTGAAATGTTCCTGGACTTTGCAAAATGCCCAAAATGCAGACAAAAAAGAAAACTGAAAGACTTCTATCAGGAATGAAATCATGTCTCAAAACTCAAGGTACTTGTGGCACAATAATACCCATTATTAGAGAATTATGTCACAGTGACAGGCTGGTTGCTTCCACAGAAATTAATCTGAGGACCCAAAGCAGATGCCATTCAAATGTACACAAATTTAATCAAAGATCATAACACAAGTTAGTTTACAGCTGCTTTGTTTAAGCTACAACTAGTACAATTGCACACAGTATGTTATACAGCGTTCATTTTCAAGCTCCAAAAGCCAGGCATATCAGCATAGGTCAAGAATTTTGACAGCTTGTTCTTACATCAACTACCTTGTCAATGTGTTTATGAAAATCAGTCAACCCATTACAGTAAGTCTCTATCACAGCAAATTTAAGCTACATATTGACACATCGTCAGGCACTGGTTGATCTCCACTCAGTTATGACACTGACTGGAATTTCAGAAAATACAGATAAAGTAACATTACCTTTTGAATATTAAGCTATCGCACATTCAAATGTAATGTCAGCGTAAAAGTATCTGCACACTCAGGCACATTTAGCCTGCCTGAATTATCCATGTGCAACTCCAATTTCACCCTTCATAGCCGCTGAAGTCAACCTTATAAGCACCATAGTAACCAGACAGCATCGCCTCATCTTGAAGAAACAGCAATTCAGACAGTTCTTGATCCCCATTAACTTTTCAACTTTCATTTTTACCTTTGTCATGGTCATGGCTTTGCAATTCATTCTCTTCCATGCCTCCAGCTATAATGCACAAGAATAATACTCCCCATAACCTGTTATATCCAGCGTTGTGGGCAAAGTCAGTAAAATCTGTTGGTAACTAATTTTCTAGTTGAACAAATAGCATGACATATTATTCAGCAAACAAACAAACAGACCTATCCCATGCTAAAATAAAATTATTCTGCTGCCCACCATTTGCTTAATTTTGAGTTTTATCCCTCTGCGGTGGTGGATTATGGAATTGGAAAATTCATTTGTATTTTATGGAGAATTATATTGACACTACATGTGGTACTTGCAAAAGTTCTTACAAAGTACAATGTTTTTTCTGTGTCCTAAACCTGTTCTGCTCTTTTTTTTTAATTTGCCAAAGATAAATGGTTTGCAAATAGTATGACATCTGTTAATTTTTTTTCAACTAGCAGTATTAATGATCCCTTTGCTTTTTTTAAAGTAACTTTTATTTTACTTCTATTTCGTGGAGAAAATATTCTTAAGACTGGTTTTATTATTTATTCATTTATAGTATGATAAGACAGTTGACAGAGGATAATTTGTACTGATACTAATGAAAAAAACAGCTTCTTGAGAAAGAACAATATTTGAAATAAAAACTCTGTAACAAAAATATCTGTCTCATCAAGCTGTAGGCATCACTGAAAGACTCTCTGAGATGCTTAAACCATCCAGTCTACTATATCATTGAATTCTTGTTCTTATATTACTTGCAGAGTGATTAGTGTGTAAATGCACATAGCTCTGCTTTACTGTCAGGAAAAAAAAACCTTGTGCTCTCGTAGCAGTACTTGCAGGCTACATAAATAATCTTTAGTCTCTGTGTTTAAAAATAGTATTTCAGAAGAGACACTGAGGCCCTCTTCGTAGCTGACTACATAAAATTTACATGAAGTTATGGGTAACTTGTGAACAGCTCTAAGAACAATACTGATTACAAAAATTACCTTCAAAATCTCTGTGGACGACAGGCTCTGATTGAAATGTCGAAACAAATCCCATGGCCAACAAACTAACCAACTTTCTCCCATGAAACATATGGATTCAGTCCAAATCACTGGCTATTCCCAGGGTTAGGCATATAAAGAACATTTTGTAGTAATGAATGAAAAGGATGTTATCTGCATTCAGATGATATTCACATTTTGCAGCATTCGGGTTTGGAAAGAGACAAAGTGGAAATAATTGGAATGTAATATGGACTATGATGGGATGTGGATGTAAAACAGAGCCACCAGCAGAAAAACAATGAAAAAAACCAGATATTTTTTAAAAATCACTTATAAATGTCTTCTTGTGATAGTATCAGGGGAGAGACCTTATAGAATGCCTTACACAGCACCTTTCATCTGTAAATATCAAACGTATTTTACAAAGGAAGTAAATAATACTATTCAAAGCATATATAAAACACTAGCATAAATGAGGGTCTAAAGAAAGAACTAAGAATTAGTTGTTTTGTTTATTTTTATGTTTTTGATTGTTTATTTGTATAGTGCTCAGCCAGAGCAATAATACAGTATAATGAAATTGTATGATGGAAATATTTGCTTTTGTGGTTGTACTGTACATTCTTGGGTTCACTTTCAGCATGATTGCTAAAAGGCACCCTAAGAGGCACTCAGTTGTACAATTAAAAAAAAAATTCCTGTAATTGCCTGCGAAATCTCTTTTTCAGAGACTATTCCAAATGGCATACAAAAGAACTGCCATTGAACAAAAAGTATGTTAAATGCAATCAACTTTCTGTTATTTTCAATATAACCTATTTGCCAATATTTACACTGTTGTTCTAGTATGATGAAGCAAATGACTAGCTAGTGGGCTCTATCAGATGAGGATTCACCTTTCTAGACACATTTGAATTTTGACACCTTTAATTTTTTCTCCTTTTGCCTAGAAATGACCCATTCTGTTGGCCCTTCAGCTTTAGTCCCATTTACTTCAGTTTATTCTCTTCCTTCCCTCTCATTTCTCTGGATCTTTTGAGGGGTTTAAACAATGGGCAGGTATTCTATCCCTTGGAAAAGGTCTGGGATTTTTTTCTCTTCATTGTGAAGTTTTGCTGGTTCTATTGTTATTATTTGCACTCATTGAAGTCACTTGTAGATGTTTATTACAGGAAGAGGATTTGTATGAGAGTGTGATAAGTTGGTTTCATCTATCAATAATTCATTTCATACAGAGTAGAAATACCGGTAAAAAGAATATAAAAATATAAATCCTGTCTCTTTAAATACTAGATAATGAGTTGCCTATTAGGCTTACACCTTCCATCAGGAACAGTGCATATTAGACAGGCGGTTAATTAGTATCCCAAAAGGGTTACTTCAAAACAACAAAACACTCAGAAGATGGAGGAATGCAAATGCAGTCTAAAAAACCAGCTATGGCATGAGTACATCTTAAAATAAATATCTGAAATAATGAAGGTATTAGAAGAAAGAGAATTCCTCATGGGTTTTCCAAGGTTAATGAAAACAACAGTGAATAACCTTAAATAAGAAAGAAATGAGAAAAGTAGATAATCTCTTGAAATTTCTACCTTCTTAGAAATTTAGATATCATAATGGTCACGATCTCTTAGAATTGTGAGGTGTTTCCTTTTTAGTCACTGTAACTAAATGTAAGGGGTATACTGGCCTAGATGAATTTTTGCAGCATTTCAGACTAGATACACACTATTTATTCACTTTAAGTCAGACTTTCTCTCTCTATTCATAATTATTTTTGCTTTCAATTAGACCACTGGAGTATTTCCTTGACCAGAAAGCCGAATCCAGCCTTTAAAGTGGAAGTGAAGCAAGGATACTTGGAACCTTATCTATTTAGGTATCAGTAATTCCATCCATCTCAGCTTTTGTGGTCTGAGACCCCAGAAGTAGTACAGTGTCCTATCGAGCATAGCTTTCTAATTCCTATGTCATCCTGAATATGTTCTTTCTTTAATTGGACTTTAAGTGGATGAGCCCATACACATAAAATGGTTCCTCTTTTTAGACATGACAAATACCTTGCTTAATTCATCTCTCTATTCCCCCTGACCTCTGTTTGTTTGTTTTTTAACTTCTACCTATGTTTGCTAGAAGTTAAGTCACTTTTTGACCATATTTTCTAAACAGAGATATTTAGATTCAAAATTCTCATTTTAGTGTTCTTCAGCCTTCTTCAATGCCCACCACATTTCACTTCCATACAACAGCGTTGGTATAACTGTGGTAGTATAGATCTGCAGTGCTGTAGCAAGCTTGTCGTCACAACATTCCTACTAAGGTTCAAAAGGGCCTGAAATATAACAGCATTGGCTATGTAAGCATCCACATCTTTCAACCATCCTCCAACATTATTTATGACAGTTCCCATCTACTTGATATTCGATCCAGGCAGATCAATA
Source organism: Pelochelys cantorii (assembly GCA_032595735.1). Lineage (NCBI taxonomy): Eukaryota > Metazoa > Chordata > Testudines > Trionychidae > Pelochelys > Pelochelys cantorii. Next base: position 37,227,806 of record CM064331.1, read on the forward strand.
TTGAGTTGTAATCTGGAGCTGGATGGTTTTTTAAATGGACAGGGATTTAGTTTAGTTAATAATCAGGACAATTGCTTCTTTCCCAGTCAGATCAAACATCACTTGCAGCAATTCACCAACCGGAGGCAACAAAACAGTGATCAGTGATCTGTATTCAAGATCTCCAAGGAAAACAGTGCTCAGTTCAGTGATGCTAACAGCTGCTTCCTCAAGTTTGTCTATCAGCCAATCAGTGGTGATATTGAACATTGATGATGGCAGAACATAGACTTTTGATTCTTGTCACATCCATCACCTGCTCCATATCAAATCCCAAAGTAAGATTATAAATGTGGATATTAAAATTTGAGCCGAGCAACTATCTTCAGCTGCACTGGTTTGGTTTCAATGGCTTTCTTTGTGTGAACATTTACATCCCACACAAGGGAGGGAAAATTGTAGGAACAGACTCCAGACCTCGTTGGATGAATAACTCTCTCAAAAAGTTCAGTAGGAGTAAAGAAAGACTCTATAGGGAATGGAAAAGGAACTGACAGGCAAAGAAAACGACATATTGGGGTATATCTACACTAAAACACTATTTCAAAATAACTTAGTCCATGTCTACACAGCAGTCAGTTATTTCAAAGTGTCAAAATACTGTCAAGCTGGAGGACTTCTTACTCTGACTCCTGTAACCCTCATTGCACGAGGAATAAGGGAAGTTGGAGGAAGAGAGCTCTATTTTGAAATAAGTGCTGTGTAAATCAGTGGTCTCCAACCTTTTTAAGCATGAGATCACTTTTTGAATTTAAGTGCAATCCAAGATTTATCTCAAATATAAATACCCTTGGCCCGCCTCCTTCCCACCCCTGCTCTCTTCATCCTCCCTCTCTTGCCCATCCTTACTCACTTTCATCAGGCTGGGGCAGAGAGTTGTGGTGCAGGCTCTGGTCTTGTATTAAGGGATCTGGAGTGAGAGAGGGGCTCTGAGCTGCTCTTGGGGCAGGCAGTTGGATGTAGGAGGGGGGTCTAGGTGCAGGCTCTGGGATGGCATTTGGATGCAGGGGTGCTCAGGGCTAGGACAAGGGTTTGGAGTGTAGGAGAGGGTTCATGACTGGGGCAGGAGTTTGGGGTGTGGGCTCCAGCTGGGCACTGCTGGTGGCTCCTGGGTGGTGGTGCATTGGGGTTAAGGCCAGCTCACCCCTGCCCTGGCCCTACACCACTCCCTAAAGCAGCCAGCAAACTGCATCCCAAGTCCTATTGTGCCCCCTCTCTGCTCTGTGGAGAAAGGATACAGAGTGGGAGAGGGGGCACCCTGACATCAGCACCTCTCTTTTCCCTCTCCTGCCCTGCACAGAAAGCAGGAGGCTCTCGGGGGGAGGGGCAGCTCCAAGGCAAAGGGCAAAAGATGCACAGCAGTGGGTGTAAGGGGCAGTTGAAGTGCAGGCACTTGATACTTTCTTGGTCAAACTAGCCAGGATCACCAGTCAGAGGCTCCAAGATTCTACCAGTAGATCCCAATCTACTGGTTGGGGACCACTGCTGTAGATGCTCTCAATTTCGAAACAAGCCATTTCTAAATAAGATACACAATTGATGTAGCCCTGCAGTGAAGATGTACCCTTGAAGTGTAGAAAATGTAGGAATAAAGAGAGAATTGTTATTAATCAAGCTGAATTGGCTCCTGTCAAGGAAATCAAAATGAGTAAAAAGAATTTCTTAGGGTATGTCTACACTACAGCGTAATTTCAAAATATCTTATTTTGAAATAGTTAATTTGAAATAAGTTATTTTGAAATAATGCATCTACACACAAAATGCATTTTGAAATAGCATTTTGCTATTTCGAAATAGCGCATCCACACTGAGTGGACACTGAATTGCATTTAAGGCCGGCCAGAACCAGGTCTGGCAGGGCATCAGGTCAGGAGTTACTTTGTGTTGCTGCTTCCTGAGGCTATCTGAGACCTGTGCTTAAAGGGACCCCCTGGACAGCTGGTTCTCAGCTTTCCCTGCTTGCTTGCCTACCTCAATGAGGGACAGCAAAGCATTTTGTCTCCGCATGCTCTGGTTACCCTCACTCGGGACACCACAGCACTCTGCAATATGGAGACAGAGCTGCCCCTGGGCACTCTGGTGCTTCTCGTGGACACGTTGTTGCGAGCCTGGCTGCACTTTCTACAGGCTGCCATCTGGGAGGTCCATCAGGGGGCTGTCAGTATGCAGCAGGCCCTGCAGGAGAGCTTCCACCTTGAGGAGCACTAAGAGCCTCCCTGGTCTGCCCCACTGGGGGCTTGTGCCTCATTCCTCCCTCACGTCCTTCCACTTACCCCTCCCTAACCCCCCTTCCTGATGTCAAATAAAATACATGTATTTTCATGAACACAAACTCTCTTTATTTAACAAAACTGGGGGGGGGATGAAACTCTGGTGAGACTGGGGAAAGGAGGTGGGAGAGGAGAGAAGAAAGGGTGCGAGAGGGGAGGGAGAAACCAGGGAGGAGGGAGCTGGAAGGGGGAAGCAAGGGGAAGAAGGGGGAGGGGAAGCTCAGGGTTGGGGGTCCCACCAGACCAACTTGATTTTCATGCAAACCTGCTCCTGGGTTTGCATGTGGCCTTTGGTGGCCAGGCTGGCAGCTATCCTACCATAGACGGCCGCGTTCCTCTGTCTAGTGTGGAGATCATGGAGGCATGCCCCCAAACGTGAATAAGGTCCATGATCTCCACCCTGGATCAGGAAGGCGCTTGCCTTCTCCAGGCCCTGGCAGGCTCCTGGGAGCTGGCAGACTGCTCCTGGGGAGCGGTGGAGGGCTGGCTGCCAGTGGCTTGCTGGCTCATGTTTTGGGGCCACTGGATCAGGGGCAGTGACTGCTGGTTCTGGGCTGGCAGGCTTGGAGCTGGCACAGGCACTGTGGCCAGAGTCAACCCCTTTAAGGGCTCCGGGGAGGAGGGAGAGGAGTGTTCTTGGTTGAGGCTGGAGTGGCCACCAGGGCACCCTAGGAAGGCTGAAGGCCCCCTATTTCGATATAAATGTCTACACAGCACTTATTTTGAAATAGCTATTTCAAATTTGGCATTATTCCTCATAGAATGAGGTTTACCAAATTTGAAATAAGTGCTCTGCTATTTCGAATTAATTTCAAAATAGCGGTTTGGCTGTGTAGACACTAGGAAAGTTATTTCGAAATAACGGCTGTTATTTTGAAATAACTTTGCTGTGTAGACATACTGTTAGTTATATAAATAAAAAGGAGAATGAAGTTAGATCATTATGCAGTACGGATGAGAAAGGGATTAAAGATAATCTAGGAATGTCCCCAAAACTAAATGAACATTTGTCTTTGCCGTTCAATAAAGATGATAATATGGAACATGGGCATAGAATCAGGATGTTTGATGGAAATGAATATATAGAAATGGAGATTACCAAATCCAAGGTTAAAAAAAACCTTAAGGTATGTCTACACAGCAAAGTTAATTCAAAATAACAGTCCTTATTTCAAATTAACTTAAATAGCGTCTATACAGGCAAACCACTATTTTGAAATAAAATTGAAATAGCGGGGCACTTAATTCAAATGAGTTAAACCTCATTCTATGAGGAATAATGCCAAATTCGAAATAGCTAATTTGAAATAAGCGCTGTGTAGACACTTATTTCAAAATAGGGGGCCTCCAGCCCTTCCCAAGGTGCCCTGGTGGCCACTCTGGGCCAAACCAGGAAATCTCTTCTGCTCCCACCCCCAGCCCCGGAGCCCTTAAAGGGGTAGAGTCTGTTTGGCCACAGGGTCTGTGCCAGCTCCAGGTCTGCCAGCCCAAAGCCCGCAGGCGCTGCCCCTGACCTAGTTGCCAGCATGAGTGACCCAGCCAGTGCCAGCCAGTCCTCCACCGCTCCCCAGGAGCAGTCTGGAAGCTCCCAGGAGCCTGCCAGGGGCTGCAAAAGGAATTCCTGGTCCAGTGCGGAGATCATGGACCTCATTGAGGTTTGGGGGGAATCCTCCAATGTCCATGATCTCCGCACTAGATGCAGGAACATGGCCGTCTACAGATGGATGGCTGACAGCCTGGCCACCAAAGGCCACATGCGCACCCAGGAGCAGGTGCACCTGAAGATAAAGGAGTTGAGGCAACCAGGGGCAGACCCAGACACCTGCCCCTACTTAGAGGCCCTGGACCACATCTTGGGGGGCCAGACGGTCTGTGCCCTCCAGGCAGGGCCGGATTAAGGGGGGTCTAGCCTGGCAGCTGTCCAGGGCACCAACCTATGGGGGGGGCACCTGATGGCAGCTGTAAGGGGTGCCACGTGCCTGGCCGTGCGGCGCCCCTTAGAGCTGCAATCAGGTGCCGGGCACCTGATTGCAGCTCTAAGGTGCACAGCGCACTGGGGGGCAGGGCTGCGCATGCGTCATGCGCCCAGGGCGGAGCCACACATGTATCGCATGCCCGCTGTCCAGGACGCAGGAATGGCTTGAGCTGGCCCTGCCCCCAGGTGGTCATCGACCCTGGGGCAGAGGGCCCTGACCAGGGCACAAAAGGAGGAGGCGGAGGCGGACAATGGCCAGGAGTCGCAGGAGCCTGGTGGGAGTGTGACACTCACCTTGGAACCCTGGGGAATACCACCAGCACTTTCACTGCTGTCTTCTGAGGCTGGGTAGGCCTAAACATGTGAGTGCCATCACTGTCCCCTTATGCGAGGTGGGGGGGAGGGGAGAGGGAGCCCAGGGACTGAGCGTGTTGGCCTTGCTGAGCATGAATCATGTAGTAACCTGTGCATGTGCCGTGACAGCCAGGGCATGTGGCCCCGGCTGGCTGCCACACAGGGGCCCTGGCCCGTTACCCACACACATGTATGTATGAAGACACATGACATGCTCCATACTCTGGGGAGGGACACTGCACAATGCCCTCCCTCCACAAGCCCCCTCTACACAGAGGCAGGCCACATCCTCCTCCCCCCCCCACACACTATATACAGCACAGGGACTTGGGTACAGTCCCGGGCCAGCTCACACTCCTGGGGAGAGCAGGATATGATGGTGCGGAGACCTGCTGTCCTCACCTTGCAGAGTGGGGCTGGGCTTCACCCACTGTGTCCTCAGGGAGAACTGACCACCTGTCTGGTTTCTCCACAGCAGCACTAGCTGCGAGTGCAGGGCACACCACCCCGCCTGGGACATCCTCCTGCACCAGGACCAGCAGGCGCACCCGGAAGCAGGAGGGATACTAGCAGCAGCACCTGGGGTTACTGCAAAGGCAGGTCCACAGCCAGGAGCACTGGGTGCAGGAAGACCTCCAGCTGTGGTGGGAGGGCTTGCAGTAGCTGCGTGACCAGGGCCGTGCCATCCGCAACCACCTGCAGACCATGGCGCAGAGATTGCTGCCTGCTGCCGCTCCAGCTATCGCTCCTCCTCCCACTCCTTCTCTCCCTCCAGCTCCTTCCTCCACCCCCCCATACCTGCTCCCCCTGGGGACGCCGAGGCCCCCGCACCCGCAGTGCTGGGAGACAGGTGGGCTGGCAAGATCCCCAACCCTGAGCTTCTCCTCCCCCTTCCTCCCCTTGCCTCCCTCTTCCAGCTCCCTGCTCCCAGGTTTCCCCCTCCCCTCTCCCACCCTCATCCCCCCGTGCCCCAGTTATGGTGAATAAACCAAGGGTTTTTTTGGCAAAACATGTGTTTTTATTTGACATCAGGAAGGGGGCTTAGGGAGGGGAAAGTGGAAGGACGTAAGGGTGGAATAAGGCACAAGGCCCCAGTGGGGCACGCCAGGGAGACTTCACTCGTCCTCTGTCTGGAAGCTCACCCACAGGGCCTCCCAGATACCGGTAGCCCCCGATGGACCTCCCGTTTGGCAGCCGTGCGGGGCTGCGCGTACAGGCCAGCTAAGTGGTCGGCCTCTGCCACCCAGGCTAGCAGGAAAGCCTCCCCCTTCCACTCACAGAAATTGTGCAGCACACATCACGTTGCCACCACGTGCCAAATATTCCTCTCGGAGAGGTCGAGGTGGGTGAAGAGGCATCGAAATTGGGCCTTCAGCCGGTCAAAGGCCCCCTCCACCATGATGTAGGCCCTACTGAGCCTGGGATTAAAGGCCTGCCGGGAGGGGTTGAGGTGTCCCGTGTAGGTCTTCATGAGCCAGGGTTGCAGCGGCTAGGCCGCATCCCCCACCAGGCACACAGGCATGTCCACATCCCCAACCCTGATGTGGTGTTCGGGGAAGAAGGTCCTGGCGTGCAGCCTCTGGCACACGGAGGAGTTGCAGTACACCCACGCGTTGTGTGCTTTGCCAGACCAGCCCACATTGACGTCCAGGAAGTGGCCCCAGTGGTCAGACACAGCCTGCAGGATGACCAAAAAGTACCCCTTCTGGTTAATGTAGAGGGAGGCCTGATGTTCCGGGGCATGGATGGGGATGTGCGTCCTGTCGATTGTCCCCCCGCAGTTGGGGAAGCCCTGGGCACCAAACCCCTCGATGACCGCATCCAAATCTGTGAGGCAGACAACTCTGCGGAGCAGCACTCTATTGATGGCCTTGACCACGTGCAGAGGGACACACAAAACCGAGAGTCACTGGGGTGCCAGGGTGGCCAAGAATGTTCCTTCCTCACCACTGCCCTGTGCCCCCACCCCCAAGGAGCATCCCTCCCCCCCCCCCGCAATCCTGGCCACCACGGGCAGTCCAAAGTGCGGCTGGGGCAGAACAAAACCTCCCATGGAGGGGATTTGCACCCCTTCCCCCCCTTTTCTCTGGGGCAGCCCATCCACTCCTTGCCCCCCCCCCAGCACAATGGCTGGAGACTGCCATACCTGCATGAGCACCGCTCCGACGATGGATTTCCCCATGCCGAACTGGTTGCCAACGGATCGGTAGCTATCTGGTGTGGAGAGATTCCATAGGGTGATGGCCACATACTTCTGAAGGGGAATGGCGGGCCTCATGTGCATGTCCCGTTGCTGCAGAGCAGGGGTGAGCCACTCACAGAGCTCAAGGAAGGTGTCCTTCTTCATCCTGAAGTTCTGGGTCCACTGTTGGTCTCCCCAGAGCTCCAGGACGATGTGGTCCCACCAGTTGCTGCTGGTGTCCAGGAGCTAGATGCGGCGAGGCACGCTGGCGTCCGGCCGCTGCTCCTCCATGGCCCCCAGGGGGGTCCAGAAGAGGACTAGGGGGTTGGGCTGCTGCAGATGGTGCCAGGCAGTCTCCAGCACTTGCTGCCAGGCTTGCAGCAAAAGATCCAAAAGAAACCCCAGAGTGCCCAGGGGCGGCTCTGGCTCCATGGTGCCGAGTGCTGTGGTGTCCCGAGTGAGGGCAACCAAGCAAGCAGAGAGAAAAATGCTTTGCTGTCCCTCAGCGATGTAGGCAAGCAAGCAGGGAAAGCTGAGAACTGGCTGTCCAGGGGGGTACCTTTAAGCACAAGCCTCAGATAGCCTCAGACAGCAGCCACACAAAGCAACTACTGCCCTGCCGGAACCGGTTTCAGCCGGCCTTAAATGCGATTCAGCATCCACTCAGTGTGGACGCACTATTTCAAAATAGCAAAACGCTATTTCGAAATGCATTCTGTGTGTAGACGCGTTATTTCGAAATAAGCTATTTCGAATTAACTATTTCAAAATAAGATATTTCGAAATAGTGCTGTAGTGTAGACATACCCTTAAAGAACTTAACAGGCTCAAATCAGGAGACTGGATGATTTCTGTTCCCAGAATACTTAAAAAATTGTGAATTGAAATTGCAAGTCCAATTATAAATCAATCTTTTGGAGGGTTGCACTATATGATTGGAGATAGTTAATGTCAAATGTATATTTAAGAAAGGGGAGAAAATAATCCAGGCATTATAGATCTTTTAGTCTGTCGTTAGTAATATGAAAGGCTTTAGAACAAATTATTAATGAAAGACCAATTAAATTCATCAAAGTAAATGGCAAAGATAATCTAATGCAATATGGGGTCACCAAAAGTAGATCATGCCAGACTAACCCAATTCCTTCCTTGAGAAAATAACTGGTTGTTTCAAATAAAGGAACACTTGGGCTTTATTAAAACATTTGACATGGTCCCACAGGGCAAATTAGTTAAATTAGAAAACATGGGCATTAGTACAAAAACTGTAAGGTGCATAAGGAAATGGCTCAAGGGGATATCGCAATGTGTTGTGCCGGAAGCTGAACTATTACTACAGAGGGAGTTTACTGCAGGATTTCCTCAATGATCAGTATTGGGACCAATCTTATATAGTGTTTTTATTAGTGACTTTGGCACAAAAAGTAAGCTAATGCTAATCACAGAACACTAGAACTGGAAGGGACCTCAAGAGGTCATGAAGTCCAGTCTCCTGTCCTCACAGCAGGATCCAGTACCGTCTAGACCACCCCTGATAGATGTCTTTCTAACCTGATCACATGCATTGCTTCTCCTTTATCCACAAGACTAGATATCCCATCAAAGAAAGCTATCAGACTGGTTTGACATGATCTGTTCTTTACAAATCCATGCTGGCTGTTCCCTATCACCCTATTATCTTCCAGGTGTTTTCAGATCAATTCCTTAATTACTTGCTCCATTATTTTTCCTGGCACAGAAGTTAAACTGATTGGTCTGTAGTTTCCTGGGTTGTTCTTATTTCCCATTTTATAGATAGGCACTATATTTGCCCTTTTCCAGTCTTCTGGAATCTCTCCTGTCTTCCATGATTTTTCAAAGATGATAGCTAACTGCTCAGATACCTCCTCTCTCAGCTCCTTGAGTATTCTAAGATGCATTTCATAAGGCCCTGGTGGCTTGCAGACATCTAACTTTTCTAAGTGATTTTTAACTTGTTCTTTTATTTTATCTTGTAAACCTAACCATTCCCACTAGCATTTACTATGTTTGGCATTCCTTCATCAGACTTCTTGTTGAAGACTGAAACAAAGAAGACATTAAGCATCTCTGCCATTTCCAAGTTTCTGGTTATTGTTTCTCCCTCCTCACTGAGGAATGGGCCTACCCTGTCCTTGGTCTTCCTCTTGCTTCTAATATACTTATATAAAATCTTCTTGTTACCCTTTATGTTTGTAGCTAGTTTGAGCTCGTTTTGTGCCTTTGCCTTTCTAATCTTGCCCCTGCATACCTGTATTGTTCGCTTATATTCATCCTTTGTAATTTGTCCTAGTTTCCACTTTTTATATGACTCCTTTTTTATTTTTAGATCATGCAGGATCTCCTGGTTAAGCCAAGGTGGTCTTTTGCCATACTTTCTATGTTTCCTACACAGCGGAATAGCTTGCTTTTGAGCCCTTAATGTCCCCTTGAAAAACTGCCAAATCTCTTCAGTTGTTTTTTCCCCTTAGTCTTGCTTCCCATGGGATCTTACCTACCAGCTCTCTGAGCTTACCAAAATCTGCCTTCCTGAAATCCATTATCTCTGTTTTGCTGTTCTCCCTTCTACCATTCCTTAGAATCATGAACTCTATGATTTCATGATCACTTTTACCCTAACTATCTTCCACTTTCAAATTCTCAACCAGCTCCTCCCTCTTTGTTAAGATCAAATCTAGACTAGTACCCCCCCATCCCAGTAGCTTTTTCAAATTTCTGAAATAAAAAGCTGTCTCCGATGCAATCCAAAAAACTTATTGGATAGTCTGTGCCCTGCTGTGTTAGTTTCCCAACAGATGTCTGGATTGCTGAAGTCTCCCATCACCACCAAATCCTGAACTTTGGATGATTTTGCTAGTTGTTTATAAAAAGCCTCATCCACCTCTTCTACCTGGCTAGGTAGCCTGACATCACTCTTGTTTTTTACCCCTTTTAACCTAACCCAGAGACTCTCAACACATCTGGTTCCTACGTCCATCTCCACATCAGTCCAAGTGTGTACATTTTTAATATAAAAGGCAACACCTCCTCCCTTTTTCCTCGCCTATCCTTCCTGAGTAAGCTGTACCTTTCTAAACCAATATTACAGTTTTGTGTATTATCCCACCAAGTCTCACTGTTGTGATACCAGCAACGTCACAGTTATGTTTATTTATTAGCACTTGCAGCTCTTCCTGCTTATTACCCATGCTTCTTGCATTTGTATATAGGCATCTAAGGGTACGTCTAGACTACAGGCTTTTGTCGACAGAGGCTTTGTCGACAGATACTGTCAGCAAAGCTTCTGTTGACAAAGAGCATCTAGACTACATCCAGTTCTGTCAACAAAGCAAGCCGCTTTGTCAACATGAGAGTTTAGACGCAAAGGACAGTGTAGATGCAATAACGCCTTCTGTTGACAGAACTCTGTCGACAAAAGGTATTATTCCTCGTAGAATGAGGTTTATCGCCGTCGACAAAACTGCTGAGTTCTGTCGACGTAATGTTGACAGAACTCAGAGGTAGTGTAGACACAGGTATAGTATAGACACACCCTTAGATGTTGATTTGACCTTGCCTCCCAGTTCTGTCTTGTCCCTCCTTTCTCTGCTATTATAGCCCACACTCCCCCCCATTTCCGAATCATCTCCCAGGTCTCCATGTTCTTCACTTACCTGTGGGCTTTTGTCACCTGCCTCTGTCAAACCTAGTTTAAAGCCCTCCTCACTAGGTTAGCCAGTCTGCATCCAAATATGTCCTTCCCCTTCCTCAAAAGGTGAACCCCATCCCTGCTTAGCAGTCCTTCCTGGAATAGCATCCCGTGGTCAAGGAAGCCAAAGCCCTCCTGGTGACACCATCTTTACAGCCAGACATTCACCACCAGGATGCACATGTCTCTGCCTGGGTCTCTACCTTTGACAGGAAGGACTGAAGAGAATACCACCTGCGCTCCAAACTCCTTCACCTGTATTCCTAGAGCCCTGTAGTCACTCTTGATCTTGGTAGTAGTCAGATAGCCAGATAATCCTCAACAATGCCTCCATAACATCTCAGGTACGGGCCTCCAGCAGGCAGCATGCCTCCTGAGATGATGTCAGGGTGACAGATGGGTACCTCCGTCCCCCTCAGAAGAGAGTCTCTCACTACCACTACGCTACGTTTCCTCCTCACAGTGGCGGCAGCAGACCTCCCAGCCTTGGGGGTATGAGGCTTCTCCTCCTCAGCTGTAGGGGGTGATTCCTTACATCCTGCATCAAGAAGAGCATAATGGTTTCCCAGTACCACGGTGGAAGGGTTGGGAGCAGGGGTGGAGCACTGCCTGTTGCCAGAAGTAACCAGCTGGCAGTGTCCCCCCGAGCCATCTCCTCCTCTGTCAATGGTGTGTCAGCAGTCTTGTATAGTGGGACACCTACCTTAGCTGTCTCGACATCAATACTGTCCAGGAATTGCTCATGGATTCAGATGCTCCTCTGCCTGGCCACCTCCTCCTGTAGCTCTCCGACTTGCCTCCTGAGAGATTCCTCCAGGAGGCACCTTTCACATTGGATGTTCCCCCAAGCCTGGATTTCAGTAAGTGGGAATTGCAAACTACAGTCCCTGCAAAACCACTCCAGGATCTGGGTGAAGGCATCCATGGTCAGGTAGTCTTTCTGGCTGCAGGCACAGGCGGAGGAGACAGAAACAGTGCTGGCACAGGTGTCGCAGGTCTTCCTGACCATAGTAGGCCTCCTCTGTCAAACTCCCTTTTAAACTCCCCTGTCTGCTTCACTTCCCTGGTTGCTCTGCCTCTGGCTTTCAAAGCCTGATCACCTGGGTCAGGCCTACCCCCTCATTAGTCACACAGGGGAAGGCTGAACCTGAGGCTGATCAAAGGCAATCAAGGGAACAAAGGATCAAACACTCTCAGACACACAATCCCAATTGCCACAGTAACTGAAACTGAAATCACCTGAAATCAGAATCAAAATTCAAAATTCAAAAAGTCAAGCAAATTCACTCACACCAAAACCTAGTACACTCACCTAGCAGCCTGTTCAGCGGTGGGATCTCTTGCTCTCCCTCTTAAAACCACCTGTCTGTAGCACCCTGTCTGCTAATTAATTTTTCTGGTGTTCAAAGTTGGGAGTCATCATTAATACAGAGGATAACCAGATTATTATACAGGAAGACCTGGATGAAAATGAAAACTGGAGTGACAAAAAATGGGATAAAATTCAATAGATTATGCAGTTAGGGTCAAATACAGTAATAAAAATTTCTGCTACAATCTCAGGGCTAATCAGTTGGAAGTGACAGAGAAGAAAAGAGACCTTGACTTGAGCACAGCATGAATATGTGTCTCAGATATTCTGTAGCTGCGAACAAGGCACGTGTGATCCTATTATATATCAGAAGATGCTTTTCTTGTGGTGACAGAGAAGTATTCATGACATCGTACCAGGTGCCATGTATATTTCTGGGAGCAAACACTGCAATCCCAAGTCTGTAGATCCATGCTCTCAGACTCTCTGCTGTGGGATTGTGGGGTTTTTTTTGTTCGTTTTCCATGTAGGCTTACCATATATGGGCAAGCTGCTCTTTTAGTCTGTTACAACCTATTCCTATAGTATCATGTTTTGAATGATTTCATTTTGTCCTGCAACTAATGGGATGCAGAGACAGGCAGTAAAAAGATTAAAAAAAAGAGTACAGAGTAACATTTATCAAGATGAAATATAGTAAATGTTTTAAATAACCAACATTCCTGTTTCAAATTTCATTTTTAAACCATGAAGAGTTATATTTTAATTAATATCTTTTACCATATATATTTTATCTGCTACCATTTAAAAAAACCCTTGATAGTATTCCATAAGACTTTTCCTCCATTTGCCCAATAGTTCATCACTTTGGATTGGATATCATTTATTTATAAAACTAGAAAATCATATCCTCAGGCAATGCACTGAAGGAAACTTTCATGTTTAAATGACAACTATTGAAGGAACAAGACATGCTACAAAAATAATACTAGTGAATTAGAGTTTCCATTATAGGAATATATTAAACTGACACAAAATATCTTTGATGTTCTGTATCATTTATCAACATTTAAAAATATGAGAGTTTTATTTTAAATGACTGTTTTGTTAAATGCCTATTTCTTAACTTGTTTACCATGAAACATTAACTATTAAATAATTATATTTTTATTCTTACTTGGTAGTTACTTTATTATAAAAGCATAAAATATATTTGTAGGAATATCAAACATTTGCCTTAAATTTTTTGTGAAGGAAGCTTAAGATACCTTAAGTAAAATGGTAAAGGAAAAAACTGGAAAAAAGTTGATTCCTCTATAAATTCAGTTTTCCCAATAGAAGTTAAGAAAAAGTCAAATACACAAGGAACTCAGTTAACAGAAACTATAAAATAATGTATCTTCAATGAACAAAAGGAATGTATACTCAAGAACAGATCAACTGCAATATAGAACAGTACAGAAATTACCTCAAATCATTTCCCATATTTAGTCTGAGTACATATCCATGGAGTCTTCCTTGAAATTTTCACCTAACCATCCATATAATTGAGGGTACATCTACACAGAAATATTATTTCGGAATAACTGTCATTATTCTGAAATAACACAGTCCACATCTATACTACAACAGTTATTTCAACATGATGCTAAAATAATGTCGAGCTGAGGGATTTCTTACTCTGACTCCTGTATGAATGAAGGAATAAGGGAAGTTGGAGGAAGAATGCTCTTCCTTGGACTTCCTGGTGTGTAGACAGTGCCAAAAGCTGAAATAAGCTATTTTAACCTAAGCTATGCAATTGATGTAGCTCAGGTTGTGTAGCTTATTTCAGCTTTAGCCCTGCTGTGTAGATGTGCCCTAAAAGAGTACAAATCATCTCACTGAATGAGTGGGTTAACTTCTAGTAACCTAAATGGATAGTCTGTGAAATGCTGTTAATTATTTTCTTGTTTCCTGTGAATTTAGAGGCTAGTTTTGGAAAAGGTTGGTCAATACTATACAGATAAACTGTTGTGGAAAGGGACAGCTATGCCATAAAAGAATTGTGGAAGCACACTGAAGAAGTTAATTCAACCAAAGTCTGACATAATCCGTTCTTCACCAAAGGGAGCTCCATTCATACAGGGGTTATGTATGTACTCTCTGTGAAAAAATTTGCAATTCTGACCCCTATCTTTCAGAGCAGGACAACACCCTGGTACTTTTGCTTAGCATACCATCATAGCTGTGGAATCAGCAGCAAAATTTCCCAAGACAGGTTTTGGTTATCTTCCAAAACACTACTGCCAAAAAATCCTTTAAGATTTACAGTGTTGGTATAGCCCTGTTGGTCACAAGATAGTACAGAAAGAAAGTGTGGGTGAGGTAATCTCTTTTATTGAATGGATTTCTTTGGTTGAAAGAGACGAGCTTTTTGATTTACACAGAGCTGTGTAGCTTGAAAGCCTGTCTTGTTCACCAATAGCAGTCGGTCCAATAAAAGGGATGCTTCAGGGGGTAGCCAAGTTAGTCTGTACAGGTAAACTGAAAAAACAACCAATAGTCTGGTAGCACTTTATAGACTAGCCCACTTCTTCAGATGAGTATCTCACTTACCTTGTCTCTCTATAGATTCTTTAAAGTTGTTGTAAATGACTCAATTTAAATTCTTTCTATATTGATAATCATACAGATATCTTCCATTTTCGAACTGCTATGCATTATGCTGTTTACTTAACTTTTAAATGCACTCTGTTGTTCTATACAATTTTAATCTGATGCCTTGTCCATTGCATAAGGTGAATGTGAATGAATGTACTGAAATAGATATTTGGTGTGAGAAAAGATACTGGTAAGACTGCGGGGGTAGCTAGAAAAGGCTCAAATTGAGTGGCTAGAGATAGTGTGTTTATAATTGGCTTAACAGCTGGCAAACCATAAGAAAGTTAAATATATATCTCCATTGTACACATTTGCTAGGAAAACTAAAGTGCATTTGTACACGGGATATAGTTTCACTTCGTAAGAATTAAAATATAAATGTATACTTTAAATACATGAATAATCAGACAAAAATAATGAATAGGGGACTTGTTGGCCAAGTGATTGGCCATTTGATTTGCAAGTTTCAGTGGAAAGTGAAATAATGAGAGTAGTATCAGTTTATTTTTCCTTCTTTAATTCATAAATGAATTCTTCCTGCAGTTTTGCCAGTCCTTAAATGACTGAAGTTTTTCTGTTTCTTTTCTAATTAATTGAATTAAAATGCAAAACAGAATCCTACAAAATAGTCATCAAAGGTATCTAATTGTAAATCCAGTTTCAATTCTAGCTTTCAGGAGGAAGAATACTACATTTCTTGTTTAAGTCACAAAATCATCCATAGGGAATTTATTAAATACAGAAACCCCTCCAGAAACAATGCATTCTGAATTTATATGAAATGCAAATCAGATTTTCTTTGGTATATGAAGCAGAAATAGGTTGGGGTGAAGAAATGGGAATATTGGAATAATGAACCTTGCCAGCTACCAGTAAAATACCCACTGGTATTATTTCATTTTGCAGCTATCTCTTAAAATACTATGATTTGTGAATCTAAAGTACATAAGTGTTCTCAGTTTCGAGACTGTATGAAAAAGAGCCCTAGAGAGATTTTCAACAACCTTAATGATATGGCTGAACTAAAACTAGTTTGTAAAACTGTAAATAAAATTGTCCATGCTACTTGTTTAATGTAAGGTAATCAATATAGATATTGTGGTGTCAAAAAACAAATAACAACAAGAAGAAAAACAGGGAACTTATCTGTCTACTAAATTGGAACCACCACAGAACTGGTACCAGCTTCATCCTCTGTCTTAGAACAGATGGCATATGTTATCCTTTTTTAAAAGTCTCAGAGGTGTAGCTGTGTTAGTCTATAACTTTAAAAACAAGGAGTAGTCTCTCATGGGCAAAACCCACTTCCTCAGATTAGCAAAATGGAGAGAAAAGGAGGAACCCTCGACATTTATAATAGAAAAAGAAGGGGGGGAGTATGTCTCAATTGTGGTGTTGGTGCTAATGAGGCTAACTTAGTGGGCTGGAAGTGTCCCATCCTTAGTTTTTTTTATGTTAATTGGGTGTTGAATGTAAGGAAAGCAGGTGTTATAATGGGACATCCAGTTTAGGTCTTTGTTCAAGCCACAAGAGACATTGTCAAATTTGCATATGATGGCTAATTACACACACTTTCTCTGTAGCTGGCTTTTGAAATTCCTTTGTAGAAGAATGGATATTTTAAAATCCATTAATGAGTACCCAGCTGGTAACAGGGTGTATTGTGAGGGTCGGTTCCTGGGTGAGTATGTCTGATTTGTGATGTGTGGGTGAAAGGTCCAAAACATATGTATGCTTACTTTCCTTAAGCTCAAGGATGTGGCTTGCATTACAGCCAAAATACTTTAATATCAACCTATAAATCTATTATAATAAAACAAATAATCAAACCAAGAAGAAAATCCATAAGAAAATATATATAGGCAAGCAAATAGGCTAACTCTATACACTTCAATCAGTTAGTCACCTAACTACCTGATTTGTGGGAGCAATCAAGTGATTACATGTACATGTTGCACGAGATTGGCCTGCAAATAATTGTCGTGGAAAATAACAATTTCTAAAATCAAGGTTCATAATGTCATGTTTCAGAGTCCTCACACTCTTTTTTTTCCAAAAAGGTCAAGTTGTGGATTCTTTATATAATAAAAAAACCCAGATGTTTACAGAATATACTGATATGTGGGCAGGAAGTTTCATCCTATAAGGTGTCTGCTCAATTCCACTGGGAATTTATGATCTGCTCTACTCAAGATCAGCTAAAAAACAATGCCATCTGGTGTTAAGTAGAATGCTAGCCAAGAGCTGGCAGAAAAATAGGTTTGACAACCTTGACATAAAAACTACTTATTCCCAATGCCAATTATTTGCTCCCCGTCATTTCAAAGACATACATTTCCAAGAATGGCATTTAGCTCTACTGGCATCTGAATTACAACACACACAATCTTTACACCACAGAGATTAAAGTGCAAATACTTCTACAAAGTGTCAAACAGAAATAACAGAGGAATCTGGAAATAAAATACTAACAGCTGAACAACAAATCAGCATATTCATGATAAAGAAATGCTGACATCATTAATTGTTTCATAGGTCCAATAGAAACAGAGAAAATAGAGGATGACACCAGAACCTAGTCTCTTTGTTTTTGTGGGTTTTAGTCATTTGGAGATACAGAGTCTTCTAAGTCTCATCAGAGAATTTATGTGAGTGCTCCACCTGAAGTCCATTTTCTCCAAAGAAATGAAATTCAATGTTTACATTCTACTGTATACATTTACTTAGATTAAGGACCTGAAATAAAAGTAGACTAAGCCTTCTGTGCCAAATTTTCTCCTGGTGTAAATTGGCTCTTATCCACTGACTGCAGAAAATTTGGCCTGGTGTATTCATTTTCACATAATATTTGACATATGTCAGATGCTAAAGCAAATGATAAGAATCACGACTTGCAGTGCTGTAGCCATGTTGGTTCCAGGATATCAGTGAGAAAAGATGAGTGAAGTAATTTCTTTTATTGGATCAGCTTCTGTTTTTGAAAGAGATAAGCTTTCAAGCTTACACAAAGCTCTTCTTGCACATACTGTATTTCTTTGTGAAAACAGTGCCCTATTTTCAGGAGTTCCATTGTGTTTCTGTCTGAAGGCTGAAGAGAAAAAGCCATAGATTCTCTTGTTCTAAATGTAAAAATTCAATTTCAAAGTCAGTGGCATTGATAGCAATGGCGTCTCACTTACAATTCATAACATGTAAAACAAATGCTCAAGGCTAAACAGAACAGGATTTCAGGGAAATGGCAATAGTAAGCTTTCTGATCTATAAATATGAATGCTAATCTAAAAAGTAAGCTACTACTTGTATGTTTGGCATCCATAGCAGGACACAATGGCTCTCAGAACACATACAACATCAGGGACTGGAACTTTTAAAAGATAACCTATGATGACAAATTACAGGCAGCATTCTTCTTTCTCAAAAAGCAGATAAACTTCAGCTTTCTTGCTGTAGAAACCTTGTTACTCTAGATAGATTTCAAGCTGTAGAATCAGTTAGCATAAGTTGTGTAATGTAAAATCTTATTAGCATAGAGTAGCACTTTGTGTGATTGCTTAACATGTCCTTGAGGTGGCTACACACTCTACCGGATGGATTGTTACTATTCATTTCTTCTTTTGTTGGTCCTAATATTGCTTATCTTTTCTTTGGAAAGAAATTTTTGAAAAAACAGGGTCCAATTGTAGAGAAGAACTAATATAAAGATTTAAATATTGACTTATTCCCAGGACACGGGTATTATATACAAGGACTATGGTTTTCAGTTTAATTAAGAGCAAAAAACTCCAATAAAAAGACCAAATTTTCTCTGCATGTTTTTAGGCTTTTGCTGTAAGGCAAATATAAAGAATCACTATAACTGCTGATTATCTTTCTTTTAATACACTACTCTCAAACTAACCTGAAGGACATGAACTGATTTGCAAATATGGTTACTGTTCCATGGAATGCTGCTTTGGGTTATATTGGGTTACAGATTCAGCAAATTCAAAATACTGTATAGTAATGCAAAAAGCAAATAAGACTCAGATGTTTTGAATATATAAAATGCAGTATCACCAATGGATACTAGTTTTCTATTTCACACATATGATATATTTACTTAGGCATATATATATAGTGAATTTAGGTCTCAGTTATACACAGTATTTATAGAAGCCTAACAACATTATATACCAGTTTCATTCATATGAAAGATTATACTCAATGATTTCTTTGACATTTAGCTCATCTCTAGGGGGAAAATATATATGATGGAAAAGAGTGCACCAGTATTTCTTTTTAAATGCAGAATGAGCACTCAATTCTCCTGGGACAGGTTGAAACATGAGCAATGCATGTAGAATCAATGGACCTTACTGATATTTCAGTACTGTAGAATGTTTATATAGATTTTTTCAGTATTTTAAAAGGTGTATTCATAATGGACCTGATTCAGTTCCCATAAAAGATAATGGCCATCTGATTTCATTAAAAACTGAATCAGGCTTACTACCAACAGGCAAAATATAGAAAACCTGTTTCATTGAATGTCAGTAGGGCTTGGGCATTTCTGGAAATGTTATGCAGTATCTTTACTAAAGATAGTCAGAAACAGCCAAGCCAGAAATAAGCCACAAATTTTCCCCAAAGGTAGTAACCACTGAAATAATCTATCAAGGGGTACGTGGTCGACATGCTGTCATTTGAAATATTTTAACTAGGATTGAACCTCATCCAGAAGTTGTGGGTTTAATGTGGAAATTTCTGGGTGGGATTTTATGGCATAGGTTATATAGGAGGACAGACTAGGTTATCAGAATGGTCCGTTCTTAGGCTTAAAACAGAAACAAAAAAATTCCACCCTATGAATCTTGGGTTTTAAAATTATGGCAGCTATATTTATCATGAGGATCTTGAAATGGCAAAAATGTCTGCAAAAATTGAGACTAACATGCCTCTATAGCATACTTTACTTATATGGAAAATATATTAATTTATAGCTTACATGATTTGATATTATAGGTAATACTGATATTGTAATTTGCTTGATTTATAGTTCTTTCTCTCCATAAACCCAACGCCAGTCTTAATTTTGAGCACCACCAACTACTTCAGATTTTTTTTGTATTAAAGCACTATAATAGAGCTAAAATTAACATGTTAGATTGCGTCTGCAAAAACAATGAATAGTCCTATGGCACTTTAGAGACTAAGCCCTGGTCTACAGTAGAGAATTATTTCAAAATGACAAGTGTAGCATCCACACTACCAAGCCCGTTATTTCAAAATAATGGGCTGGTTATTTTGAAATAATAACTCCAGCTTTCCATGATGAATAACGCTAATTTTGAAATAGTTATAGTTATTTCAAAATAGCAATAATATAGACTCTCTCATGTTGCTATTTCAAAATAACTATTCCTCAGAGTAATTCATACTAATTACTCCCCAGTGCTTCCTGAGGCTCTAAATTGAGGTAGTGCATCCACATTAATGGAGTTTGCCTCAGACTAATTTTGAAGCTTCCCCTTAATGTGGGCATGCTATTTCAAAATTATTATTTCAGGAGTTATTATTTCAAAATAAGTTATTTCAAAATAATTCCTAGTGTAGACATACCCTAAGGGTATGTCTACACAGCAAAGTTATTTCGAAATAACAGCCATTATTTCGAAATAACTTTCTTAGCATCTACACAGCCAAACTGCTATTTCAAAATTAATTCAAAATAGTGGAGCACTTATTTCAGATTTGGTAAACCTCATTCTACAAGGAATAATGCCAAATTCAAAATAAACGCTGGGTAGATGCTTATTTCGAAATAGGGGGCCTCCAGCCCTTCCCAGGGTGCCCTGGTGGCCACTCTGGGCACAACCAGGAAAACTTCCTCTCCTCTCCCTCAGCCCCGGAGCCCTTAAAGTGCCTGTGCCAGCTCCAGGCCTGCCAGCACAGAGCCAGCAGTTGCTGCCCCTGACCCAGTGGCCCCACCATGAGCCAAGCAGCCAGTGCCAGCCAGCCCTCCACTGCTCCCCGGGCCCAGTGCCCCAGCTCCCAGGAGCCTGCCAGGTGCCGGAGAAGGCGGGTGCCTTCCTGGTCCAGTGCGGAGATCATGGACCTGATTGAGGTTTGGGGGGATGCCTCCAACATCCATGATCTCTGCACTAGATGGAGGAACACGGCTGTCTACAGACGGATGGATAACAGACTGGCTACCAAAGGCCACATGCATACCCAGGAGCAAGTGCACATGAAAATTAAGGAGCTGTGGGAGGCCTATGCCAGGGCCACATGGGGCAGCTCCCGAACAGGGGCAGACATCTGCCCCTATTTTGATGCCCTGGACCGCATCCTGGGGGTGGGATGGTCCGTGCCAACCCTGGGGCCATCGATTCTGGAGCAGAGGGTCCTGATTAGGGCATGAAGGAGGAGCGCCAGGAGCAGGGGACATCTCCCCCGCACCTCACCCACACTATACACAGCACAGGGGCATGGGTGCGGTCTCGGGGAAGCTCCCACTCCCGGGGATAGCAGGACATTCCAAACATGGCCTGTGTGCAAGCACATCGGCTCTGATGGTTGAGGGAATGGTCATCCTCACCTTGCAGAGGGTGTCTGGCCTTCACACACTGTGTCCCCAGGGATAACTGATCACTTCTCTTGTTTCTCCACAGCTGCATGTGTAGGGCACATCACACCACCCAGGACATCCTTCTGCACCCGAGGACTCCACAGGCCCACCCATGCAGTGGAGGGGTACCGACAGCAGCACCTGGGGGCACTGCGAACTCTGCACCACACCCTCCAGAACTGGGTGCAAGAAGACCTGGAGCTCCGGCGGGAGCAGCTTGCCCAGGGCTGTGCCATCTGCCAACACCTGCAGACCCTGGTGCAGAGCATGCTGCCTCCTGCCACTCCAGCACCTGCTGTCTCCCAAGCTACCGCTCCTCCTCCAACTCCTGCTCCCCCTTCCGCTTCTCCCTCCATCCCCTCCTCACCCTCTATCCTCTCCCCATCCCCCCGTGGATGCTGAGGCCCCCGTATCCGCGGTGCTGGAAGACAATAGGTCGGGCGAGACCCCCACCCCTGAGCCCTGAGCTTCCCCTCCGCCTTCTTCCTCTTGCTTCCCCCTTCCAGCTCCCTCCTCCCAGGTTTCCCCCTCCCCTCTCCCACCCTCTCTCCTCCCTTCTCCCGCCTCCTTTCTCCAGTCTCACCAGAGTTTCATTTCCCCCCCAAGTTTTGTTAAATAAAGACAGTTCGTGTTTATGAAAAAATGTGTATTTTATTTTACATCAGGAAGGAGAGCTGGGGGGGAGGGTAACTGGAAGGATGTGAGGGAGGAATGAGGCCCAAGCCCCCAGTGTGGCAGACCAGGGAGGATCTTAGTGCTCCTCAGGGTGGAAGCTCTCCCGCAGGGCCTCCTGGGTACTGACAGCCCCCCAATGGACCTCCCAGATAACAGCCTGCAGAAAGTGCAGCCGGGCTCGCAGCAACGCATCCAAGAGAAGCACCAGAGTGCCCAGGGGCAGCTCCGGCTCCATGTTGCAGAGTTCTGTCATGTCCCGAGTGAGGGCAACCAGAGCACGCAGAGACAAAATGTTTTGCTGTCCCTCATCGAGGTAGGCAAGCAAGCAGGGAAACCTGAGAACCAGCTGCCCGGGGGCGGGGGGGAGGGGGTGGTGTCCCTTTAAGCACAAGCCTCAGATAGCCTTAGGCAGCAGCCACACAAAGACGCTTCTGACCTGATGCCCTACTGGACCTGATTCTGGCTGGCCTTAAATGCGATTCAGCATCCACTCAGTGTGGACGCACTATTTCGAAATAGCAAAACGCTATTTCAAAATGCATTTTGTGTGTAGACACGTTATTTTGAAATAACTTATTTTGAATTAACTATTTCGAAATAAGATATATATATATAGTAGCCCAATGTCTGAGAGTCTGTAATGCTGAAATGCTGGCTGTTCCCTCTGGGCAGCGCTGTTGCCTGAAATGCTGGCTGTTCCCTCTGGGCAGCGCTGTTTCTGAAATGTTGGCTGTTCCCTCTGGGTGGCCCGTGCTGCATGGGGAGTGCGGGGCCCAAATGGCCGCTTGTGCCGCTTGCTCCCCTGCAGCGGCCCGGCTGAGCGGCACAGAAGTCAGCCGAGCGCCGCGGTGGGAGGGGAAGGGAGGTGGGGCGGTGACGTACATGGCCAGGAGGTGGGGCCTGGCTGTGTACGTCACCACCCCGCCCCCCTTCACCTCCTGCCATGGCGCTCGGCTGACTTCTGCGCCGCTCGGCTAGGCCGCCATGGGGGAGCCCAAACGGCCACTTGCTCCCCCGTGGCGGCCCGGCTGAGCGGCGCAGATGTCAGCTGAGCACCACGGCGGGAGGCGAAGCGGGGTGGGGCGGTGACGTGCTTGGCTTGTCCTTGTTTAATCTTATCAGATTTCTTTTGATCCAATCCTACAAACTGTTTAGGTCACTCTGGACCCTATCCCTACCCATCAGCATATCTATCTCTCCTCCTAGCTTAGTGTCATCTGCAGACCTACTGAGGATGCAATCCATCCCTGCATTCAGATCATTAATAAAGATGTTGAACAAAACCAGCCCTAGAACTGACCCTTAGGGCACTCTGCTTGATATCGATTGCCAACCAGACATCGAGCCATTGATCACTACCTGTTGAGCCCTACAATCTAGCCAGCTTTCTATCCACTTATGGCCATTTATCCAATCCATACTTCTTTAAATTGCTGGCAAGAAAACTATGGAGATTGTATCAAAAGCTTTGCTAAAGTCAAGGTTGATCATGTCCACCACCTTCCCCATATCCACAGAGCCAGTTAGCTCATCATAGAAGACAATTAGATTGGTCAGACATGACTTGCCCTAGGTGAATCCATGCTGACTGTTTCTGGTCACTTTCCTCTCTTCCAAGTGCTTCAAAATGGATTATTTGAGGAATCCCTCCATGATTTTTCTGGGGACTGAGGTGAGGCTAACCAGTCTGTAATTTCCCAGAATCTCCCTCTTCTCTTTTTTTTAAGATGGGTGCTACATTTGCCTTTTTCCAATGATCTGAGACCTCTCCCAATTGCTACGAGTTTTCAAATATAATGTCCAATGGCTCTGCAGTCACATCAGCCAACTCATATAGCACACTCAGGATACATCTAGGCTGTGGTATTTTTCCGGGATACCAGAGGTATCCCGGAAAAACTCTGCTGCATCCAGGGAACCTTTTTTTTTTTTTGCAGAAGAACAGACACACTCTTTCAGAAGCCCTGTCTTGCTCCTTCCACAAGGAAGAAGGACTCTCCCAAAAGAGGAGGTTTTTCCAAAATTTGAGCCGGTGTAGATGAGCCAAATTTCAGAAAAGCCTTTTCCAACAAATCGGGAAAAGGTACTCAAATTGCAGAACGCAATTTGCGTACCTTTTTCCGAAAAAACATTTTAGTCTAGATGTAGCCTCAGATGCATTATTTCTGCCCCATGGATTTGTGTATGTCCAGATTTTCGAAATAGTTCTCAACTTGACCTTTCTCCATGGAATGCTGCCCTAGTGCAGCAGTCTGGGAGCTGACCTTGTCTGTTAAGGCGGAGGGAAAGAAAGCGTTGAGTACTTCAGATTTTTCCATGTCTTCTATCACTAGATTACCTCCCTCATTAAGTAAGGGTCTCACACCTTCTCTGACAATCTTCTTATTGCCAGCATGTCTGTAGAAACCTTTCTTGTTACCTTTCACATTCCTTACTAGCTGCAATTCCAGTTGTCCTTTGGACTTCCTGATTACACCTTCGCATGCTCGAGCAATATATTTATACTCCTCCCCAGTCATCTGTCCAAGTTTCCACTTCTTGTAAGCTTCCTTTTTATGTAAACTCACCAAAGATTTCACTGCTAAAGCAAGCTGGTCGCCTATCACATTTGTGTTTCTTACTACACATTGTGATGGTTTATTTCTGCACCTTCAGTAAAGCTGCTTTTAAATACAGTCAGCTTTTTTCTTTATTCTTTTACCCTCCTGTTAGCATCCCAGGGGATCTTGCCCATCAGTTTCCCGAGGGAGTCAAAATCTGCTTTTCAGAAGTCTAGGGTCTGAATTTTGCTGCTCTCCTTTTTTCCTTTGGTCAAGATCCTAAACACAACCATCTCATGATCAATGCTCCTCAGGATGCCACCCACATCTACTTCCCCTACTAATTCCCCCCCCCCCTTCCCCCAGCAGCAGGTCAAGCTGAGCACGGCTCCTGGGTGTCCCTTCAGCACTTGTACCAGGAAGTTGTCTACAAAATTCTCCACAAACTTTCTTGATTGTCTATATACTGCTGTATTGGTCTCCCAACAGATGTTAGAGAGCAAAAAATGAGGTTTACAGGATCTTTCGAAAAAGCACTCCATTTTTGAAAGAACCATATCTAGACTGCGGTTTCAATTTTGAAATAGAGCTTTTTTTGAAAGAGTGCCATTATGTGATTATGCAAATGAAACGCAGGATATTTACATCCTGGCTTCATTTTCACTTCCGAAGTGCTTCATTTACATCCCTCTGCCGAAAGAGGGATGTAGTCTAGACATAGCTTCAGTCTGCGTTGTTGTGCTGTGGCCCATTATCCCAACTCGGTCCCTGCTTGGGGAGACCAAAGCTTGTGGCTCAGCAGGACAAGACAGGATGTGGCATTCTAGAGGGCTCAGTGGTAAAATTAGCTCACCAGATCTCAAAGGAATCCCGTCATAGTGTGTAATTGTGATATGAAACACCTTATGATAAATGTGTATTTCAAAAGTTGATCTATGGAAAAAGCATTAGAACCGAGAATTTGCAAGGCAATTTAAATGTGGCAGGTACAGAAAAATAGCACACAATGTATTGGCCAAAGTGTACTGGTATATGTTGTGGATAATTCTTCAATTTCTGCTTGCCCTATTAACAGAGAATAAGGCAGAATTTGAGAAAACTGGATTTTTGTTTGTGTGAAAATGTCTAGAAGTGTTAAGATTCATTTGGAGCTGCTCTATAAATAGTTCCTGTAATAAAAGGAGACAGATTAATGTAATAAGAATGAAATGCTTTAGTTATCATGCAGCTGTAGCAGATGAAACAATAAGAAGCAGTTATAGAAGACTACAAGAAACCCTGTCCCAATCCTCTGATGGTAAAACCAGTCCTGGTAATCTAAACAGACACCTTTATTTTTAACTTTTGTGTAGAGGGCTCCATTTTAAGTGTGTTCAGCAAGTAAGCTAAAATTACACTCCTATTAACAATAACTCATCCATCTATTGCCGTGAGAATTTTCCCACACACTGATGCCACTCGTGCTCAAATGGGCAACCCCATTCAAAAAATCTAGCTACTATAAATTACTCATGTGTTTATAACATTCTTACAAAAAATTAAGTGGGCTGAATTAAAACCAGAAGCAGCAATCTGTGAGTTTGTGAATGTTCTAAATCTGAATCCCAGTTATTAAATCTCAAAAGCATTTTTGGAAAAACAAATGCACTCCTTGATTTTACTACTAACTCAATCACCCAAACCCCTCCTTAGCTACATCAGCCATCTCACACACCAAACATTTTTTAAATTTTATTTCTCTTATGGGAGATCATGAACATATGGTCTTGCCATTAGGAAAGCACAATTTCATAGGAGCTTCAATTACCAAGACAGACATTTTGAACTGTTTTGGCATATACAGTAGGAAAGAGCTCTGGATTACTTGAGTTGCTAAGCAGATAGGGTGTGGCGTTGTGCACCCTGATGGCAGCTAGAATGGGCCTTCATTGCTCAACACAAGTAGTTGCAACTATCAAACCTGAAGACTACAAATCTGTGGGTTACCAGGGGCAGGTTTGTATTTTGTGAGATAGTGAGCAATTTGCTGGCCCATCAGAGGGAAATGAGTGATTTTTATTAGAACATAAGAACATAAGAACATAACATTGAGTCAAAAAGCACCCATTTAGCAGTCCAGGGTATCGCGGCAGTAGCTGTAAGGAGAAAATTAGTTTGAAGCACTTCTTTCTGCATAATCTCCATTTTGCCTGATTTTTTTTCTGTTCTTCCTACAGGTGCTAACTTTTGTGTAGGTCCTGGAAACTGTGGAAGATATAATGTATGAGAACTGTAAAGCTCCAGTTTCTCAGGACTGATGACAAAGTCTTAAAACCAACTTATATTTGCTCAGATTTCAACGTCCATTTTTTACAATTAGTTCATGAAATTTAATAAAACATTTTAGAAAGAGGATCCAAGTTTCAGTTTAATAAACAAAAATCAGACCAGTTTTGCATTTTCCTCTGAACAATTTTCATCACTCTATTAGTACATATTTGCTGAAGTGTAAAATCCCTTCACCTCTGTTCACAACCCATTCATTCTCCCCCACAGAATTCCACCTAATACCCTTAAAGAATGAAAAAAATAGGGATGGGGGGAGGAGAGAAGAGAGATGTTTGTATTTATCAGTAGCTATGGAGCAGACAGAACAAGGGTATTACTGTTGATGACACATATTAAGGCACTGCTGCAAAAAGCCTAGGCACCCTTAAATAGGCATTTCCTGATCTATAAGGGTATAACATATCTGTACAGACTGAAGGTTGTGCGGCAAGAGGGTATTGTGGCCAGTGAATTTCCTCACATTCTGAACAGGAAGAGATGGCTCATTGAGATAGTATGCAAATTACAGGATAAATGTACAATGAAGGCAACGAGCCCATCTGTCAGTGTGTGCATTGTCTTGTTTAACCACCACTTCCTAGCCCTGCCCATGGTCCACTTCCCTTTCCATCTGCAAGCAGGACTCCTGCCACAGCATATCACAACTGTGGAACACACGCCCAGAGTGCTGGCAGCCGCCATGGCCCCCTGGGCAAGGTGTGTGGGGGGGCAACTCCACACTCCCAGAATGAGCAGAGCCTTGGGCAGAAGGGGGAGGGCTAAGGCCGGGGCTAAGTCCTCTGCATCACCTGGAGTATGTCACTCTGGTCCCTGCAGTCTTTAGAGCTGCCCAGAGCATGCAGCACTCCAGCAGTGATTTAAAGGGCCCGGGACGCTTCCCATTGCCACTGCCGCAGTAGCAGTGGCAGTAGTCAGGAGTCTCAGGTCACTTTCAATCTCCAGGCCCCTTTGCATCCACCCCCTCATCAACGGGCCTACACATGGCTCTAAAGTCCTCAGTCCCTTGTCTACAAACATTTCAATTTCTTTCTGTCCTGTAACCTGACAAATGCAGTGGGCAAGAGTGATAAGCAGCTATATTACAGAGAAATGTTGTTTCTGATCATGTTTCAGAAAGATGTCAGGGTGAAGTTAGAGGCAGGATCAGCAAGAGAAATCACAAACAGGGTTTCTGTTCCAAAATACTAACATGTTGAGAAAGATCCTCTTGCTTCTGCTCAATAGATTTACCCATATCTAGGTCAGTGAAGTTGTAATTAAGAAACTGTACTTTCTCAATTTGTGTCCTCAGAGATATGTAGATGCCACTCACTGCTCTAGTTACAAATCAACATTCTGAGACTATTTTGCATTGCAACACATTAAATCAATAGTGTAATCTCTGGACACACTCCAGCCATTTTCCTCCAGGGTTTTGCTTCCTGGCACTCCATAATAACCTATTTTTATGACTCCAGACAGCCATGTGACAAACATTTTATGTCTCCTGCTTTGTACAAGGGACAGTATATTATCTCTTCTGCATACATTTGGTAGCAATACAAAAGATGAAAAACACAGGGTCATAGAGATAGTTGATAAAAATATTCTTCCTTCTATCCCATCATTGTGGCTTGGGTTATCATGCGAACATCCAACATCTTCATCTGAGATGGAACAGAGGTCCACCTGTTAAACCCCTTCTTTGATGCTTTCATGGGGTCAGCTCCTACCAGACCTATCACTAGGTCTCCTTAATTTCATGCACATGTCCAAACCAGCAGTCATATCTCCCAGATAATGTCAGTTTCATCATCGATTTTTACTTCCATCGCAATAGTTTCATTTCAAAATCTGTCTCTCCATGTAACACCCCTTATAAGGATTATTTGTACAGCACAGTCATTAAACCTGCCGTGTCTATATTGCCCATGTCGAATGCACAATTGTACAAAGTTGGGATTTTAATCTCATTGGCATGCATTTATCATGCAAGTACTGCATTTATTATTAATTTTTAAGAGGAAGAAAAGGAATAAGGATTCATTAGAGTCTCTTATAATAAGCTGACCTGCTGCAGGTTTAAATATTCTTAGTCATTACAGTGATGAAACCTCATATGAAAACATATACTAGTATCATCTACCCAATATAAACTGGAGAGAAACCTATGACTCAAGAAAGTCATGTAAGAGGGTATAAGGATATGTAAGTCTGGATAAATTGGTAATTATGGATACTGCCGGTATAAAACCATGTCAGTGAGACAATGAAATGAGTCCCATTGCAGTTGATAATTTACAGTTTGAGTTTTGGTTAGCAGAAGGCCTGCTGAGCTATTATTCAGAACAAACTAACCCCCCCCCCAACAAGAACAAAGACACTTTGCCAGTGGCTGCACATAGAAATCCTTGATTACATTTATTAAGTGATGAAATTTTGGTGTGCTTGTGAAATTGATCAAAACCTAACCAATACCTGTACATTCGTATGTACTGTACCTTTGGAGTTGGTGGACTAATTCCAATAATGCTGCCAAGCCTGCAGCTGCAGGGAGCTCCCAGGTTATTGGGATAAAACCTCCCTACTACAGGACAGATGGCATTGTGTGATATTCAGCTCTCCCATGCCTAGCCTATGTGATGCAGCTATCCTACAAGCTGCTTTTGCAGACAGAGTGACAGCTTAAGCTGCTTGGAGATGTATAGGTTTTTTAGATCTGTGGCCTTTAGTGGGAACCATCATACATTTCACCTCCTTTTTAACTAGGAAACCCTCATCGACAATTCCTTCAGCTCTCTCTTTTGGGCAGGGGGAAGGGAGTGGAAGATTTGCAAATACATTTTCTTTTGATTCCCTCATGAAAACCAAGTTGTATAAAGCCACAGATTAAGTACAATTATACAGTATCAGGTTTGCACTGCAGTTTTATTATTTTGAAGGGTTATATCCTTTTGTTATAGCCTACAATTAACCAAGAAAATCCAAAGATACTATATGATTTCCTATCAGATGACAGAAAAATAGATAAGTATGACAGAGTCTATCAGGCTCTGTCCTCTACTGACCTGAGATCCCTCTGCTTAAGAAAAATCCTCTCAATCTGTACTACCAACAAGATGTAGCCTTCCAGAGTCCTAGAATGCCTAACTCCTTCCTTTTCTGTAGCTTTGGGTAAGACTGGGACAGGAGAGAAGAGCCGCAGTCCTAACCTTGGCATGAAGTGATATGAATCATAGAATATTAGAACTTTAAGGGACCTGGAGAGATCATCTAGTCCAGTCCCCTGCCCTCACAGCAGTTGCCATTTTATGTTTGTTCAATAGTTTAAAGGTGCAAGACAATTCAGAATTTGGCTAACTGATCAGTTTAAAAACTGATGCCAAGCTCACAGCACAGGCCACTGTGCTCCAGATAGGTTGTCACACCTTGTAAACTGAGGCAGGGACTTCATGTAGTGCCAGGCTTAACTAGAAGGAGGTGCTGAGGGATGACCATCCCTGTAACAGCAAGGTACATAGAAGTTTCCAAGGAGTTCTTACATTCTGTTTGCAGAAGTTCCAATATTCATAAAAAAAAACAGTTTAGTAAGAAGACCAACAGTATAACAATAATCAGTGTGGTATCAATCTTTTTAGCCATAGATTTCAGAGTGCTTTACACAAGTGGTTAATTATCATCCCTATCTTTTATAATAAGAAAGTGAGGCAGAGAAATCTAAATACTTTCAAAACTGGCATTGTCCTTTTCATACCTCAACGTTTTGATTTCCATATGCCGCCTGATTTTCATTGACGCTGCATATCTTCTAGACTAGTGATTGATATGGAATTTCTGATGCTTTGCATCTCTGATATGAGGTTTAAAGGGGCTGATCCAAAGCCTACTGAAGGATTTGGGCTTACCAAAGGCAACAGAAGATCAGCATAGAAATAGAACTCAAGTCTTGCCCTTTGTGTACATGAAATTCCATATTTTCACTCTCAGCACCTGTTTCTTTCAGCAAACAGTATGGACAGTGCCCACTGAATGATCAGGTATGGAATATTTTGTTTTATTGACATTGTGCAATATGTTAGTGGATGTCTTATTTTCTGCATATTATTCACATTAATATTAACTCCCTCATGAGATTTCCTATGGCATTCATCACTACACTGAGGGTACATCTACATCACAGAGGAAGATCAAAGCTGATGCTGTCCATTTTCCAGAGTTTGAATTAGTAGTCTAGTTAAGACAGCTAATTTGAAGTAAGAGGAGCACTATGGTTGATGCCAGTAACCCTGCTTTCACGAGGAGTAAGGGAAGTTGAAGGGAGAGTGTTCTTCCTTCGATTTCCTGCAGTGTAGACAGCACCAAAAGCCAAGTTAAGCTACTTCAACTTCAGCTATTTCAACTTCAGTTGAAGTTGCATAACTTAATTCGACTTTGTCCCGTAGTGCAGACATACCCTGAATGTTCATAACCAATGAATTTATCTTCACACTTCTGAGATGAGGGGATGGTAAAGTCACCATTTTAATCTAACAGTATCTTGATATCTGATTAAGTTGAGAAGGGTTTGGTATATGATTAGGAACTGATTTTTCAAAGAAGAGATTTTAAAAAACTGTTCTACGCACAGCTACTATTGACTTCAGTTGCAGCTGTAAGCACTTAGCACTTTTCCATATCAGACCTAGACACCTGAAGAATGAGGAATACATGAGAAAAGTTGATATGGCTAGCCATTAAATGAATAGCCTAGCATCAAAGACTTTGACAGATGGAAGAGTAAAATCCATTTCTCCAGAGCAATATGCAACTGCCTTCACCCTAAGACCATCATATCTTTTACTGAACTCCCCTGCTTCATTCACTGCAGTTCTCATCATTTCCATCAATGGAGGCAGCAAGCAACAAGCTATTGTACTGTCCCTTCCAGCCTAGCTACACTACCTGGCCTGCTGGAGAGTGGACACAAGACTTCCCACATTCACTTTTTGTGGTATGACTTGGCAGTGTAGAGCTGCTTACTGTTAAAATGTCTGGGCATAAATTCTACATTGCTTAGGCATAAGACTGAAGAACAGGTGCTTATTTTCCTTCATGTCATGCATGGGTGTGCAATACAAATCACAGTTATCCATATTTATAATTCACATCTCAAAACATTTTTTAAATGTAACCCTCACAACACGAGAGACAATGACACACTCATCCTCCATTTTACCAATGGGAAAACAAAGGTACAGAGAAGTGATGACTTGCTAAAGAGTCACCCAACAATCCAAAAGAGAACCGAGATCACCTGACTCACATGCTTCCTTTTAAATGTAACTGATCAATCTCTTAGAGGATCAATAAAGCATGGTTTATAGTTATGCGGACTAACACAGTAGGTCTTCTGAAATACCTTCAGAAGGTATTTCAGCCTATTAGTCTTTCAGTGTAATAAAACTGTAGGTCAGGTTATAACAGAACAGTAGGAAGTTACAATAAATTTGTATGCCAGTTAGAGAACATGTTGCTACTTCTGTAATACCCAATGCAAATATATATTTTGTGAAGTACTGAAGCAGAATTTTGATAACATTGTTCACCACAGTCAAGAAGTAGTCCCCTATTAGTGCATAATTATAGTCCCTTTGCTCATAAAGTTATTGCTATAAATAGGATGATTTCTTATTTATGCTGTAATGAGCTGATTTTTTATTTTGTGTTGCTTTTTTAGAGCTGAATTTTTCCAGAACTTGAAAAAGTTGAATATTTGGGTTTTCCTTTGTGTCCCCTTTTTTTGCCACTAGATATAGGTGAATGAATAGTGTCAAGAGGTTCTTTATACTTCTGCCCTTTCTTTTCTACCTTTCAAAACTTTTCCACTTTAGAAACGTTTGAGTAACAAAAGGAAAAAATGAGATAACATAACTTTTAACCCAATAGCGTTTCAAGAGTAAAGGCAGTTTTGAAGAGTGGACTTAAGAAATCAGACCAGAGAGGGGAACCCTCCTTCCACCCCCTCCACTCCCAAAAATCCCACTACACAGAATTGTGGACATGATTCATTGTTTTACTCATTACAAAAGAGAGTAAAACAGGGAGAAAATGAAAATTGAAAGTTGCCAAAGTTTTTAATTTTTCTAAAATAAAAAATAAAACATGAAGATATTTCCCCATTAGAAGTTTCATTTTTTACAATCTGAGGTGCAGGAAACATTTTTAAGTCAAAATTTTGACCAGCTTTAATACAGAGAAAAGTTGCTTACAGTATAAAGTCCAAAATCTGGCCAACTTTTGTATGAAACACAGAAGCTCCTTAGAAGTGTAGAATAATCTTTCAAATACTGGAAGATAAATATTTAACCACAACATGCTTCAGAATTTCTATAACCATGGCTCTCAATCCTTTTCCATATCAAGAACTCGGTTACCTCAGAAAAAAAGGTTTGGAATCCATCTCCATTTTACTTATAAAGAAAGAAGATGTAGCTGCTAGTCTCTTGGACTAGGAAATTGAAAACCTATGTTAGCAAGTGTCCTCAAACTGTGTGTGTGTGTGTGGGGGGGAGCTTTCAGGGAGTCACAAGTTTATTACATGGGAGGTCACAAGCTGTCATCCTCCACCCTCCCAAACCCAGTTTTGTATCCATCATTATTATAGGCAAAAGTTTGAGAAACTATAGCATTTTTCAGAAGGAGCTTCTGAAAAGCATCTTGGTTTGTTCCAGATAGTATGATATCAATAGTTATACCACATACTGCCTACACAAAGTGAAAAATATGGGAAGCTAGTTCTCCAGTGACATTTTCATTTCTGTATCATTATTAATCAGAATGGTCCACTAATTTGGTAGACATTTTTTATAATACTTTTGTCTGAGTTTTAGGTGCACTATTCTTTTAAAATGACTTTTAAAGTAAAGCTCTATTGAGTAAGGAAAGTTTCCAAGCAATAGAATTTTATTAATCTCTATATTTTCCCCTACTTTATTCTTTGAAGTTTCCTTATAATTACAAACTATAGTAGCATTTGCTTTTGTTAGACTTGAGAGAATTGTGTAACTTTGTTTTAAAAGAGAGTTGTCCTTCCCTGGAAGGCAATTCAGACAGTACAGAAATTTTCTTGGCCTTTACACACAACTTAACTACACATATGCAGCCCCTTACGCTTTAGTAAGTAGAGATGAAGTGTAAATCAGTTCAGAATGTGGCCCATTGTTTAATAACATAACTGTTTAGAAACATAACTGTTGGTCCCTACTTAGAGTTAATGAACTGGTAAACATAAGGAAGAGGAAAACAAGTTGTTATGAAGGTTTAATGTACCTATTTGAAAGTCTAGTAAAAGGTAATGCACAAAGTAAAATTCAAAGATTGATTTTTAAGATACAATATAAAGATTCTAAGCAGATCAGATTCCACTCTAAGGAATGCTTTGCATTTTTCTTTTGAGAATCCCAGGACACTTTACAAATATTGATTATAGAAAGCATTTTGAGACTTCAAGAATCAATGTGTTTGGTTATTATATATTCCTTTCTTGGCACAGATCTCATATCAAATAGCTTCTTGACCAGAAGATTTTTGTATCATGTGATAGCTTAGAGAGTGCTAAGATAACCAAAAATAATGTGAACTGCTGGCAAACTGATGTCTGCTGGTTTATGAACACTACAGGGACTTTTGTGTTTTCTCTTCCTCTGGCCATGCAATAAAATCTAATTGAATACTATATACAAATTGATTATCTAACTTTCCAAAGCAATAAAATAGATCTGTGTATGATCCTGGATTTTGGATGCTATTCTATCACGTCTAGGGAAGACACTTCTTTATTATGGTTTTTACACAATTAGTGTAACAGTATGTGCATTATTTCTTATTTCTGGGTGTCAATGAGACAGCTGTGGACAATAATATATTAGTACACAAAATACTACTATAAGCATAGAGAAATTATGTTACAGAGCAAGACCAATACAGTTGGCAAAAGTTAGCCAATTGTTAGCAGTCTCAGCTGAAAGACTAGATTAGGATCAATGTGCCCCTAGTTCTCTCTGCTGTGCGTAAAGGCACAAAACAATGGAGAATATGTACTGGGAAGATTGTATGTACCTGATCTGTGCTGATGCCAAGCTGCTCCTGGTGAGGAATTAAGTAAAGGGGGCACTTTGTAGTGCTGAATGTGTCTGGGAACAGCTGGTCACAATTGCAGGTAGCAGGAAGCAGCAATTACATGCTCGTGAAAATACTGTGTTGCTAGTCTCCACAGATGGTGCTCCATTAGAAGTGTACTACAAAACCTCCTAAAGCGATCCCTTCATGTACATGACTTAGCAGCTGCATGCATTTCACACTATTACATGCCCTTTAGGACATTCAGTTCCATTACATTACAACTGCACATCTTACCCCCTTCTTTCCTTTATCAACATCTAATCTTACATCAGATCCTAAGCCAGAAGCATTCTTCCCCTCATCCTCCACTTAGGCTGATACTCACAACTGTTTCCCTCACCAGGCATCAGTACTGCCATTTTTATGTCTCATCAAATCTCATCAGGCGGGTTTTGTATTTTACAGTGATGTTAATTGAAGGGTGAGTTTACACCTATCAGACACTACAGTATATTGCCTATAATGTGCCTGATTTATGAATAAAAAAGGGCTTCTGCAGATATTAAGGCCAGAAGGGACCATTCTGGTTTAGACCAGAGATGAGACATAAGCAGCCCATGGGCTGAATGTGGTTCACCAGGCAGGCTGCCACCAATATATTTAACTGCATGTCTACAGGTATGGCCCCTTGCAGCTCCCATTGGCCACAGATCGCTATTCCCAGCCAATCAGCACTTCAGGAAGAGGTATCTTGGTCTGTGCAGCTTCCCACATCTTTCATTAGCCATGAACAATGATCTGCAGCCAATGGGAGCTACAAGTGGGTAAATACAGCACCAGGAGCCTGTCAGGGGGTAACCCTGATGTTTCACCTCCAACTTCTTGCCCATCATTGATTTAGAATGACCTCCTGCATAACAGACACTAACATGAATCCATTAATTCATGCATTAAGCCATAATTTTTGTTTGAGTAAGATCTTTTGAAGAGATGAACTCTGGCACTCACTTAAAAGCTGCATGTGATGGAGAATCCACCACATCCTTCTCTAGGTTGTTCCAATGTTAGTTACCCTCACTGTTCAAGAACAGCCTCTACTTTTCAGGCTGAAGTTGTCCAGTTTAAACTTCTAGACATTGGATCTTACTGTGTTTTTACTAACTAGATTAAATAGCCTTCTACTAGCAGAAATGTTCTGCACAGTCATTTCTTACACACCATGCCCAAGTTATCCCTGAACCTTCCGTGTAATAAGTAAAAGAGATTGCGCTTCTCTAGTTTCTTATTGTAGGGAAATTTTCCAAACCTCAGTTAATTCTCGTGGCTGTTTTTTGCATCCTTCCAAATGTTCATAATATTTTTGAAGTGTTTTCTTCTGTTACTTCAATGACATCACAGAAGATGAGATCCATCGATTGATGGCTCAGTCCAAAAAGAAGAAGACTTCCGTTATTCCATTAATGGTCTTATCAGTGCTTTATTCAATGGTAGTACTACCTCCCTACTCCTATATAAATAACTTATTTAACTTGTTATATCCCGTAGGGTTACCGTGACTTTAAGGGAATTAATGGAATCACTACTATGTGGAAGCTGATAGTGGGAGGAGACAATTATTTTAGATTAGACTGATAATGGACCTGAGATAAGATGCTCTGTATGTATGTTATGTATCTTAAAAAACTGTTAAGTTACAAGCCATGAATTATTAGTAAAACTGGAAGATTACTTGAATAGCAAACAACACATTGACAATGTCTTTTTCACAGCTCCTGCTTTCCAGGATGCAGTCCCCATAGCGATTCAGAACTGTTTCAAACCTCCTCAACTTCTGCGATAAGTGCAAGTCGTGCTTCTTCAGCCTTGCTCTTGCTCCTGTAAATAACACATCACAGTGTACATATAATCATTCAGTTATAGAAAAGTGGAAAAACAAATCCACAAAGATTCTCCATTTTAATGTATTCTGATAGCTGCCATTTAACCAGTTTTAACTGCTTAAATATATACTACATTGATTTAGTATAGAAAAAAACCCTAAACATAATGTTGTATAGTGCAAAGTCAAATGCCTTACAAACATCCAGCTATAACGGCTTTTTTCTTCAACTGTGCAGGAATATATATCAACCTCATTAGTTTTATCAACAGACTTTGTAACCTCATCAAAAATGATATGTTTATTTGACAGAGAGTATTTTGCATAAAACCATTTTGATTAACATTAATTATGCTGCCACCCATTAATTCTTCACTGATTGCATCTTTATGTACTTCCATAATTTTGCACAAGATTGATGTAAGGCTAAGTGAGCTATAGTTTAGGTCATCCTGTCCATCCATTTTATATATTAACACAACATTAGCTTTTTTGCTCTCCATACAAACTTCTGCAATGTTCCAAGATGTTCTAAAAAATCAAAATTAATAGTTAATCTTCGAAAAAGCGTAAATTATCTCATTCTGATTATTTTAAAAAGTTTAGCGCTTTCCCTAAACACTTGTTGAATTAAAAAAAAATCATTTTCATTGTAATATAAATTCATCTAGTTTATTCCCAGAAAGACAGTAGAAATATTTATTGAACATTTCTGTATTTTCTTCATCATTATTAATCTTTTTCCATCTCTGTCTAGCAACAGACTAGTATTGCTAGGATTATTTTTGTCCTTGATATATTTTAAATCATCCTTCTGTTTGTACTTCTCACTACTAATCATAGATCTGTCACTGATACATTTGGTTTCCTTATCAGTCACCTGAATTTCATAATCTGACAAATCCATGTTTATTGTTAATTGACACCTTACTACATTCTAGGTGCTTACAGAGTGATTGTTTCATTATTTGTGCTATTATGTTCTTGGGTATCAATACTAAACTGAGTAAGCTAAAACTCCTTGGATTGTCTCCATTATCCTTTTTATAGGTAGGTACCATATTTGCCCTTTTTCTAGTCCTCTGGAAAATATGTGGTCACTAGACTATTGATGAGAATCTAGGTCTCTGTTTGTTCAATGCACAGGAAATAATACAGAAGCCTTTCTATAACAAAAGTACAAGAAAAGAACAGTCTGCATTATCTTAATGTGTACTTTTAAAGTGTTCAGAACAGTAGAACCTTGGTCCTCATAGGGGTCTTTGGGTGCTATCATAATAGCTATCAGTACTAGTAAACAATACCGCTAATAAAACCATGTACTAGAAAGTAGAGACAGAAATATTTATTAGCACATCTAGTCCATAAGACTTTCTCTACGGCATATTTTATTAGTGCTGTATGTATTTCATAATTAATATTGTGCAATTACAATGACTGTAAATTACATCTTTACAATTTGTTGTCCGTGAAGTCCCTATACTTCTCAGAATAACATCTGAAACTTCTCTGAAGATACACATTAACAAAGCATAAAAAAATAAACAAAAAGGTATCAAATTTCTGTGTGTCAGAAATTAAAGAAAAAGGCTCTTTAATTTCTTTGTGTCAGAAACTATTCAGAGACCAGTTATGACTGAAGATAACAATTACTTCACCAACTCTTGGTGAATGGTCTAAGTATATTGTGGATAACATTTGTGTCAGGGATGAACGTGACTTTCTGAGATTAAAGGGATCCCAAATTCTGGTAGAAAAGTGAGCATTGACCACGTTTCTCAGTTAATAATGAGCCTGGTCCAAAGCCTACTAAAATACACAGCTCACATTGGTTTCAATGGCCTTAGGAGTAAGCCCAAATGTGGGTGATATTCTGTAGTCCTTACTTACTTGCTCAAAAGTAAGTCCTTGCTTACTTGCTCAAAAGACATTTAACTAGAGAGAAATAATAACAAGAAATTTTTCAGTTTGATAAGAATATTATAGAGATGAAAGAAAAAATATATATATTTAATTTTGTGTGCTATTTAAAAAATCTGTTGTCTAAAATAGACAAAACACATAATGGACTTCCATTAGTTGCTTGGCAACATTGTTTTTGATGTTCTTCTTTTGAATTTCATATTGATTAATTAATTTGAAAACAAATTCTTCAAGGACCCTTTCAAGCCTACATGCAAATGATTCAATCTGAAAATACACACTTCATTTCATTGGAGATTTGGCCATAACAGTTGTCAAATGAGATTAAAAGATATATAAGTTGCACATCATTATTTATTCTCTGATCCTCCAAACACTTCAGCATATGAACAAATTTATTCCTGTTAGCATCAGGACCTGAAAGTTTATAAGAATGGGGCATTAAGTAAACCTCAGAACTAATAGTTCATTATATTGGTCTTAATTCCAGACCCTAGCAATTGGTGTTGCTGCCACAAACACCAGCAAAATTGACATCCTACTTGAAAGCCTCAAAAGAGACCAAGGATATTGAGGACATGGAGACTGAACCTCTCACAGTCTTAACAGAATTGCAGGCCACATTCCCAGGCGGTGTAAGAAATCTTGCTTGGCCCATGCCATAGGTATGTCTACATTGGCATGATCTCGTGCAAAAGCGGCCACTCTTGCGCAAAAACTTGCTGCCTGTCTGCACTGGCCGTGAGTTCTTGCACAAGTACACTGACGTTCTAATGTATGAAATCAGGGCTTCTTGCTCCAGAACTCTGACGCTCCAGCTCAGGAAGAAGCCCTTTTGCGCAACTGTTCTTGCACAAGAGGCCAGTGTAGACAGGCAGCCAAGAGATTTTGCGCAAGAGCCGTCCAAACAGAAAAAAGCCATGCTGGCCGCTTGGACGCTCCGTATGCACAGGCACCACTCCGGACTTGCTGGTAACCTGAGCCCCCTTAAAGGCACACGCAGCCTGCAGAGGCCACATGGCAGAAGCACCTCTGCCACTGAGCTCTGCTGCGCGGCTCTGCTCAATCAGCCACCAGACCACCCAGGATGGCCGCTCCGGGGGGGGGGGAACCCGCACCCCCAGAGCAGGAGGCCCCAAGGGGCACAAAGAAGCGCACCCCTTCCTGGTCCCCAGGGGAGACTGAGGCCCTGCTGGACCTCTGGGCCGAGGAAGAGGCCCTCCACAACATCCGTGCCTGTCGGAGGAATGCGGACATCTTCCACCGCATGGCCCAGGTGCTCTCCAACCAGGGCCATCCAGCCCGGACCCTCGAACAGGTCCGGGCTAAAGTCAAGGAGCTGCGCCTGGGCTATGTCCGGGCCAGCAGGGCCAGGGGGCAGGAGTCAACAGCTACCCCCATTACCAGTGGCTCCATGCCATCCTGGGCAAGGTGGCACCCCAGGGACCCTCGGTGCTTGTTGACACCAGCAGGCGCCCCCCTGTCACCAGGCCCAGCGAGGCAGGGACAAGGCAGAGCTGCCCACCGGGTTGGAGGAGGACGAGGAGGACCAGGGGAGCACTGTCACCCTGCAGCTTGAAATGCTGTCAGGCAGCCCGGACGTCTCCCGTGCGTTGTCGGAGGCCAAGGAAGGTTCCACTGGCGAGTGTTGCACTTTGCACTCACAAGCGCAGGGGGGAGCCAGGCGCCCGGGGGGGGGGGGAGTGTCACTCAGGCAGCATGAGCTGCACGCTGTGTACCATACCAGTATGCAGCACATGCAACCACGTTCAGCCTGGTGACTGAGCGGCATGTGGCCACGGCAGGCAGCTCCAGGGCACACCTGGGACCATGCTGCTCGCACACATCTGGACCAGGGGGGAAGGGTGGATGCCGGCTGGAACCAGCCAGGGCCCCAGGGGCTCAGGCCAGAGCCCACACCTCCGCAAGTGTGCAGCACATAGACAGCACACTGTTTATGCCTGGCTGTGCGATACAGCCAGCTGCTCCTGGGAAAACCCCAGCGACACAGCCCTGTGAGCGTGGCCCCCACTGAGCCCCTCGACTGCTCCCGGTGCCTTGGCTGGCCCCCCGAGGGAAGTCCCGCACTGCGGCCACACATGTCCCTGGGCTACGTGTCTGAGGGCTAGCAGGAGGGGGAGGGGAGAAGCGCTCGGGCCGGCCCTAGGGCCATCTGAGTTTCGCTGCAAGGATGGTACACTCCTCAGTCACCCCTGGTTCTGTCCAGGAGACACCCATGTGATGGGGATCTGAGAGCACAGACCATGTCTGCCATATGTGCTCCCAGACACTGTGTGGGGATTCATCTTGCTCCCTGTCAAACACCATTGATTAGCCCAAAGCACCACAGCCTCCCCAGCAGGGAGTTCCACAGGTTAACACAACACACGCCAGGGAGCCAGGACACAGACCGGTGGTTACAATACACGGAGGAGCACCCTACTCCAGGGGCGGTCCTGTATGCAAACATACAACACAGGGGGGGAACGAGTGGGCCCAAGCCACAGTACTGTGGTGTCACCTGGGCTCAGGGGCAGAGGGCATGGGGTGCGGGGACAGTGGCCGGGCTGCTTGACTGACCCATCCTTTCCTCTGTTCCCTGCAGTGGGACCAAGCAGGAGCAAGGGAACCCTCCAGCCCTGCGGCAGCGGCAGCACCCCCAACCGCCCAGGCACCAAGCCGGCGGGTCCAGCAGCGGGACCAACTCCTCCGGCAGCACGTACAGGCCATCGAGAGGACCGAGGTGGCCATCACACGCCAGGCTGATGCTGACCTGGAGTGGCGCCAGCAGGCTTGGGGGCACTCTCAGGCTCAGTGTGAGTGCATCTGTGATGCCGTCACCACCCTCACTGCACACATCGGGCACGCTATGCACTATGGCATGGCATTGCCCCATGCACCTGCCATCCCTCCCATGCCAATGCCCGTGCCCCCTCCTGCTGCCCCTCCTGCTCCCGCCATGCCCCCTCCTGATGCACCCCATCCTGCCCACCTCCCCATGTTGCCTGCCCTGATGCGGCTTGAACTGCATGTAGTGGTCTGCCCCCGCAGAGGCCGTCACAGGGGCCACCCCTCCCAGAAGTAGCTCCCTCCTCCCTCTCCCAGTTCAGAGCCCCCTCCCTCTTCCCACCCTACATCCCCATTGTAAATAAGAAGTTCAATGTGTTCTTTTCCACAAAAAACTCTGTTGTTTATTGGGAGGTAAGGGGAGGGGTGGAAGGAAGGGTTGGGGATGTAAAGGGAGACAGAGGCAACCCTACTGTGGGGCCTGGGAGAACATCTCCATCAGGGCTTCCCGTATGTGCACCCCATCATGGTGCACCTGGCGAATGGCAGCTGTGCGGGGCTGTTCGAAGGCCTGGCCCTCGCCTGCCATCCATGCCGGGAGGAAGGCCTCCCCCTTCCGCTCCACGATGTTGTGGAGCACGCAGCACACAGCCACTACCTCGGGGACATTCCGCTCACCCATCTCAAGACGGGTGAGCAAATAGTGAAACCGGGCTTTCAGACAGCCGAAGGTGCACTGCACCTGGTTGCGGGCCCGGTTGAGGCGGTTGTTGAACTGTGCCCGGTCGTGGTCTGTCCGCCCCGTGTAGGGCCGCATCAACCAGGGCAGCAGGGGGTAGGCCGCGTCCCCCACAATACATGTGGGCATGGACACGTCCCCGATAGTCAATTCCCTCTGGGGGAAGAAAGTGCCTGCCTCCAGCCTGCCAAACAGGCCGGAGTGTCGGAGAATGAGGGCTTC
Source organism: Pelochelys cantorii (assembly GCA_032595735.1). Classification (NCBI taxonomy): domain Eukaryota; kingdom Metazoa; phylum Chordata; order Testudines; family Trionychidae; genus Pelochelys; species Pelochelys cantorii. The sequence goes on from CM064331.1 coordinate 37,270,066, forward strand.
GTGTGCCCTGCCGGACTAGCCCGCATAAATGTCCGTGAAGCGGCCACGGTGGTCCACGAGGGCCTGGAGCACGATGGAGAAGTACCCCTTGCGGTTTATGAAATGGGCCGCTTGATGCTCCGGGGCACGGACAGGGATGTGGGTTGCATCCAGGGCTCCCCCGCAGTTGGGGAACCCCAGGACAGCGAAGCCAGCCACCATTGCATCCATGTCCCGCAGGCGGATGACTCACTGGAGCAGGACGTCGTTGATGGCATGGACGACCTGCAGAAGGGTGCGCAGAAACACAGGGGAACACATCACATAAGGCAGGGTGAGTGCATGCTCCCTTTGGGGGTTCCCACCCCCCCGTGATGCCCTCTGTCCTCACACACACCAGGGCCCCCTTGCCCCACGGGCCACCCTCCCCCCCAGCAGGTTTGTGCAAGGGAGGGATGGCCCAAACCCCTGGGTGATGGGGCATTCCCCATTGCCCCAGCCTGGAGTCTTGCCTGCCCCTGGGCATGGAGTGCAGAACCTTCCCTCCCCCCCAGGACTTACCTGAATGACGACAGCACTGACGGTCAATCTGCCCACCCCGAACTGGTGTGCCACCGATCGGTAGCTGTCCGGGGTGGCCAGCTTCCATATGGCAATGGCGACCCTCTTGTCCACGGGGATGGGTGCCCGCAGCCGGGTGGTGCTTCTCTGGAGCACAGGGGCGAGACAGGCACATAGCTCCAGGAACGTCTGCTTTCACATCTGAAAGTTCCGGAGCCATTGCTGGTCATCCCATTACCCCAGGACCAGCCAGTCCCACCAGTTGGTACTGGTGTCCAGTCTCCACAATGGCCTCTCCACGGTGAAGTGGGGATGACACAGGGATGCCACCGCCTCCCTGGTGAGGGAGTCCAGAGAGACCTGTGCTCGAGGTCCTGGACGACGAGTGCAGCAGCATGGAGCAGCAGCTGCAGGCACTCCAAAATGGCTGGAAGAGGCCAGAGCAGGCACAAGGCCACCCCTGGCTCCATGGCACAACAAAAGAGCTGACGGCAAAAAAATCAGCAAATGGCACTAAGGCACAAGCTGTGGTGTCCAAGAAGGCAGAGGGCAACCACAACTAGAACTGCTACGGCTGTCAGTCCCTGCAAGAGGTACTAAAGCACGCAGCAGGAGAGAAACGGCTGTCCAGGGAGATCCCTTTAAGCACATATCTCAAAGGAGCTCCAGCCCCTGCCCCCGGAAAGGGCTGGTGCCCTTTTGCCCTCTCCAAAGTGGTTCCAGGCTCCTGTTTTTGCGCAAGAGCGTCCCACCAATGTAGACGCTCTCTTGCGCAAAAGCGCATCGTTCTGACGATGAGTCCCAGACAATGTAGATGCTGTCTTGCGCAACTACTTTAACACAAGAACTCTTGCACTAAAGAGTTTTTGCGCAAGATCACGCCAATGTAGATGTAGCCTATCTGTTCTATATTGTTTCTGGTTTTACTATTTCCTCATCAATTTGACTAATGATTTTTATAATTATTTTTAAATCAAAGCACCCCATTACATCATTTTTAAATCACTCTGATAAAGTGTACCTACTAAGATACTATAGAATTTTTTTCCTGCAGGGTAGCATGGTATAAAAATGTTTCTAATAATGGAGTTCAAGGTCAATAACATTTCCTGGTCCTAAAGTTGTTAACTAGAGATGATGTGTGTGAAAAACAATTACACATTACAGAGATTAATGGGAAATGCTTACATTAGTGGAGAATTAGAAAGAAAATTTATACAGCTTTCAAAAGAGGTAAATTATAAAATATATAGTGAGGTAAATAATATTGTTGCTTTAGTAACTCAGAACATTAATATACTTTGTATTAGCTAAGTATGCAATGATCCCACTTAGTCATCTGCAGTTGATATCACATGTTAGGGCAATTTTTCATCAATAAGAATAATTAGCTCAATTAAAATTCAAGGGAACTATAATGTATTTCCAGCAATATGCTTTAGAATGATGATCTACTACAAAATGTATTACTCTGAATGGTTGCCAGGTAAGAAAAACAATAGAGAAGCTAAAATCCATGCATCATATGTCATTAAGGCATTGTGGATATATCTGAAAAACATACAGAATTAGAGGAGTTTAAATATTAGAGTGGACATTGTGATTCATTCTTTATTTTATATAGCCAAAAGGGAATTCAAAACAGTTCCAATCATGTTATATGAAAATGTTAATATTAAAAAAGATTTACCATGAGTATTTTACTCCCATCCCTCCATGATTGTATGTGTAATTCTTCAGGGATATCCATATAAAAAAAAACTATTGATGTGGGAACTTGGGATTAGTAACCAAAGTTACCCATAATGTTGCATAGTAGGAATCATTCTGTAGTCAGCCTTATCAGCAGCGACAATCCTGCTCCCATCAAAGTCAATGGCATGAGATTGGGCAAATATTTGTGAATATAAACGTATAGTATGAAAGATGTTCAAAAACAAATTACTTATTTGGATGATCACTGGAGCCAACAACACAAGCTACCAAATCAGAGGATCATTCAACTGCACATCCAGTAATTTGATCTATGCCATCAAATGCCAGCAATGCCCCACTGCTATATATATTGGACAAACTGGACAGTCACCACAGGAAAGAATCAATGGACACAAATCAGATATACATGAAGTGAACATACAGAAGCCTGTTGGAGAACACTTCTATCTACCTAATCACTCTTTAAAAGATCTCCAGATGTCTGTCTTGTCACAAACCAGTTCTACAAGCCAAATACACACACAGATGTTGGAATTCATCCATATGAAAGCTCATTTAAAAGATGGCATTCAAATATTTAGTTTAATATCCAAAATGGGAAATGGAAATTATACCAAAGTATATTTTCTACATTTTTTAGATTGAGTAAGCAGATATAACTTTCTTTACTTGTTCAATGTGGTGAAACCCAGCCTAAAAAACATTACAGCTCTCTCTTCCAACATCCTTTTAACATAGCAATGCTTTCAATCGTATGGAACTAGGAAGAGTTTATGACAACTGTATCACTTATAATAGAATCAATGGAGTGTTGGTTAGAACATCTTTTTTTTTTTTCTAATAGCTGATTCTCTGTAATGATTCTTAGTGATGCTTCAAGTGTTAGAAATCCATCAACTGGGACCACAACCCCTCTATCTTCGCCAGTACAAAGGGCACAACTATACTATGTGGAAGATTGATGCTGCCGCGGTCGATCTTCAGGGTTTGATTTAGCGAGTATAGTATAGACCCACTAGACTGAACTCAAAGGGTGCCCCCATAGGCACTGGTACTCTTGCTCCTCATGTTTGCTCTCATCAGCCTGCCACAGTGTGGATGGCATGGAAACACAATGTAATATACATTGTGTATCTCACTTCAAACTTCTGAAGTAGTGTAGACCAGGTCAAAGAGACTAGAATCCACAGGATTACTGTCCAGTGAATGTGGAAGAGGAAGGTGCTGCTTCTGTACCATTGTTCTTTTCTTCCCCACAAATGTCCCATTGTAGGTATTCTAGTGTATTTGGGCTACTCAGCACAAAAGGACATGGGCTTACCTTGCAACCTGCAGAGCCATCAATGTGGGGTTTTTTTCTTTTACAACAGCAAATATTAAGTCTAAAGGGGACCTATAACAAAAAGAACCCTACTGTAGCTTCATGTTTGTGTTACATGGATGCTCAAGAAACAAAAGTTTGTGAAAGTGAGATCCTTCCTGGATCTCTGTCCCCTCTGCACTATTCTGGACAGCCAAGGAATTCTTCAGTATGAAGGAGTCTGCAGGTAGTGTAGCAGCTAAATCTGGGAACTCGGGAGTAGTAATCAAAGTTATACATAATGTTGCATAGTAGGAATCATTTTATAGTCAGCCTTATCAGCAGTAGCACATTGCTTGCACTTGAGCCAGGCAAGCAACACCCGTTTTTACAAATCTCAGGAGGAAGTCATTTACTGTTATTTTAAAGAGTCTCCACTATCATTTCTTATATTATCATAGCAAGTTGACAACAGTTATTCTACCGTTGAGCTGGCAGAGTGCTGGGAATGGAAGATGACATGCCCGGACTGTGCTGTGTTCCAGTGAAATGCAGCCAGTATGAGAGCCTCTATGGGGCTGCAACAAACCAGCTTCCAGATGTCTTGGGGAGTGAAGATGGCATAAAGTTTTGAGAAGCTGACAAAAAGGGGCTCTTACCAGCTAAGGCTCTGGACTTCTTTCTTGGATTTCTGTTTTCAGTGCTGGCAGTACTTGATTGTATTGGCATGTACAGGGCCAACCTAGAGATGGAAGTTAACAATAAAATTAGAAATTGATACTTGTTCCTGTGAAATCAGCTTTAATGAAGCCACATTTTCCTATGGAAAACTCTTACACTATTTTTTTTGACCAGCTCTACTTGATCAAACCCCTCTACTCCCAAATCACACCCAGAATGCATGCATGTAGTATTGAATAGTAGCCCTGGTACTGTGCTTCATAAACATGAACTATTTGTTTCAAACCACTGTCTGTCCACATGCAATAGGAATGATCACTTTTCTGACTTCTAATTGCTAACAGATATTTACTTTTAGCTCAGATGCTGAGGAACCTATCTTTTTGCAACAGAAGGCATTGTGAGTTATTATGGCGAGCAGCAAATTAAGAACTGCCAAGTCCTAAATTGCCATGAATGAATGTCAGTAGTAAAGAATTCATCTGGCTGTTAGAGCCAGGGCACAATGGAGAGATGGGAAGATGGCATGTTAACAAAACCAGTGGTGACAGCAGAAGGTGGATACCTGGAAGAGTACTCACACAAAATGTGCTCAGTTGTGGTGCATCTGAAAACTGGTCTGGAATTATAAATTGTCCCTTTAATTTGTAAGGAATTTCCTGACCCTGCTTGCAGGCTAGATGGTTCAATAGGAAAGTATGTGTGTTTGAAAGAGCCAGCCTACAATAAAGTGAGCCTCACTGGCTTAGGGAGCAGCCTGCTTCCTTGCTCTCTGTTTATGGATCTTGTGTTTTAATATTTTAGATTTTAAGGAATAAAGTAGTGTTACGCTGCAACCACTCTAAAGGAGTATTTGATGTTTTTACCTCTGATGTTATGCCATAAATATGAGTGGCTATGTCTTTAGAAAGGGTGCAACATATACTCAGTGCTTCCCCACAGCACAATCCTCTTATACTGAGTCACCTCTTATACTTTGCCACTGCACGGATGTTTCAGTGCTTTGACCATGCCATTACCCATTCTCCCCTCCCCCCACACACATCCATTATTAGCCACTAAGCACTGGTGCCAATGTTAGCAAGGTGCACCTTCTCACCATTACACCCATAATTAAGCCTCCATCAACTCTAATGGGCAGTCTTAGGTACTTCTTTTGGAACATGCCAGCTATCTGCAAGTTATATCTCATGGAATATTTTTATTTTGGGCCAGATTCTAATATTGTTCCTCATAGTAGTTCTATTGACAAATTAGCACTAGTTAGCATATGTAAGAGTATAATTCCCTTAACCAGGACACCCTGCTCTGGCAACATCGTTGGTCTGGCATGGCCCACAGATGTTCCTGGACCACAGAGCCCAGGAAGAGGGAGATATAGTGGCGGGGCAGGAGCGCCATAAGGGGCACCGGTGACTCAGCCAGGTGCCCAGAGAGTATGGAGCTGAGGGGAGGATGGATGGCATGGTGGGGAGTTCTGGCCCTAGTAGAGCTCCCTGGCCCCAGCAGCCAGGGAACTCTAGCCTGCCAGGGAGCTCCAACTGCAGTGGCAGCCACAGAGCTCTGGCCATGTCCTCAGCTGCAGAGCTCCAGCTGTCTTCCAGTTCCAGTGGCCGGGGAACTCCAGCCCACGCACCAGCCCCAGCCCCAGAGGCAGCCAGGGAACTCTGGCCCAGGCTGCAGAGCTCCAGCCCCATCCCTCCACCCCGGAGGCAGATCTCTGGCCCCAAATGCGGAACCAGGTGGCTGCGGATCTCTACCCTAGCTGTGCAGCTTTGTCCATGGCACTCTGGCACCGGCAACAGTGGGGCCGGGAAGAGCCCCATGGGGCTGAGGCACCAGCAGGGGTAGGCTGGAGCCCTAGCCCAGTGGCAGCATGGCCAGGAGGGAGGAACATTCCCTGATCCAGCAAAACCCTTCATTTAGGACCAGTTAGGTCCCGAGAGTGCCGTACCAGTGAGGTCCAACCTGTATTAGATTCACATCATCTGCAACTTTATTCAGTGTGATGTCAATATAGAGGGAAAATATTAAAATTCATAGGGGATTATTCAGTTAATCTTTGAATAAATTATGTTTAATTCTGTTTCCATAAATCAGAATGCATTATTTATTTTACGTGTGTTTGTCAAATTTTACAATGAATAATTTATTCTTTTCATAGTATTTGACCTATTTAGCATTTCATTAAATGTAAATCAATATGTACATAGTGAGATATGAACCCTGGAGTAACACATATTTCCTGCTTATGGACTATGTCATATCTGTGGGTTTTTTAAAAATGATGTCTTTATTTAGGAAGTTTTAGCAGCTTTGCCAATCCTAGCCATACAAATACCAGAAACAATGCAATAATCCTTGCAAGAGTGAACTTTTGTTGAGTGAAATATTATACAATAATATCATGAGAGGTCTGTGTTTAACAGGATGTTACTACGTTACAGAGTGAGTGTCTTTGCACTATCCTGACACACTTTCTAGCAATTTTATTCTGTTATTAGACATGTTTAATATAGCAGACATGTCTATCAAATGTTAATATTAAAATGATGGACATGTGTGCTTTTTCATGATTTTGTCACAACATTTGATGATGGAAGCCATAGTGAACTGATACATATATTAATGCTTGATAATATCTAGTGTGGAAAACCAATTATATGAATTATCAGAAAATTTGGTTTAAAAAAGCGAATGCTTGGTTTTGCAGTAATGTCCCTTGGGAGCCTTGTATTCCTTCCCAATTACTCCTGACCTCTTCATTTTTGCCCCACTTTCTCTCTCACCTAATTTACCCCAACAAGTTCTGTCCTCTCAATATCCTTTGTTCCTTCTCAAATAGTATCCCCCCACCCACATATTCCACACACACCTTGTTCTCTGTGCTGCTTCCCTTACATTCCTTAACCAACTGTCACTGCCCCCAGTTCATCTGTCCTTCCTAGGATCTCCTGGCATTGCCACTGCTACCCCAGGACCTCATTATCCCTTCTGCAGGATGCTTGTCATTCCTTGTCTCTATCACTGTCCACACCTAGGCTACATCTAGACTGCATCCCTCTGTCAAAAGACGGATGCAAATCAAGCACATTGAAATTGCTAATTAAGCAAGGATTTAAATATCCCATGCCTCATTAACATAAACATGGCTGCCGCTTTTTTCAAAACAGAGTTTTTTCAAAAAAAAAAAGGGCAATCTAGACGCGGATCTGTCAAAAATAAAGCCTTTTTTGACAGATCCTGTAAACCTCATTTTTTGAGGAATACAGGATTTGTCAAAAAAGGCTTTATTTTCTACAGATCCATGTCTAGACTGCCATTTTTTCCAAAAAAACTCCATTTCAAAAAAAAGTGGCAGCCATGTTTATGCTAATGAGGCGTGGGATATTTAAATCCCTGCTTCATTAGCAATTTCGATGTGCCTAATCTACATCTCTCTGTCGACAGAGAGGTGTAGTCTAGACACACCATAGGACACATTGGCAGGTTTGACTTCAATGATATGTAAAAAGTTTTTTAATTTGTAAAACAATACTATATACATCACTAATGCATAAGTTTGAGAGTGCATATTTTGTGTAAGGTAAATTTAACAATACTGCACAAGCCAGCTTCCTGGAAACTGATATTGTATTGAACTTTTCTGTATATACTATATTATTATTATTATTGACTTTTAGCAATAAACCTGATTGATTTTGGTTATTTTGTCTCTTGAATATACTTCATACTGAGCCACAGTATGGTCATTCAAATGACCATAAAATAGATGTATACAACTGCATTCTGTTATTAATAAAAACAGAATGATAATAGCTTCATACTGACAGATAGATACATAGATAGATAGATAGATAGATCCCTGAATTACAATCTGAACACAAGGTCTGAAGCATGGTTGGATGTAAAAATTGAGCTACAAACTATATGAGGGCTGTCCTAGGGCAGCCATGAAATTCCAAGTCTGTCCTCCAGAAGCATATTGGATATTGAAGTAACCAAGCATAACTAGCACATTGCCGCCCCAGTACTCTGTAGAGAAGAGCCTGGTGATCCCTGTGAGGATTACAGTAGTGCAGTGGGATGATACACCATCATTCCAGTCTAAGGACTCTCATACAAGATAGTCATATTCAGTCAGATATCTGTTGGAAGCAGGGGATATCTTCCATCATATTAATGTTCTGCCCATTGCCATTTTTATGAAGTTATATATTTTTCTTTAAAGCACCACCGGAATAAATTACACTTTTTTTCTGACAAAAGCAAGTGACATACCTTACTGTCTAATTGCTATCCCACTATGTGACATTTGCTATTTGATAATGAGTCATTACAAAATAGATTTTGCACATTCTAGTCTTCTCCCGAACAGTCTTTAATTTTGGAGGTTGAAAGGGTAACTTGTTTTTTTAAACAAAGGCCATTGTTTTGTCTCCTTAGTACTAGTGCCAGTAACTTTCAGATTAAATATTAATTATTCATGGAATGATTAATTTTTATTAGGGCTTGTGTAGAATCCCATGTGGTTTCAGACATCATCAGCTCACTAATGCAAACAGTTTGCAAGAGGATATTGGGAAGGTCTAGGAAGTTTGGCTGATGAAAATGATTGTGTTTAGTGCATTAGGCATGAGCCTGGGAGCTGGAATCTTCGGTACATTCAGTTGATTTTTCCCGTGGTTTTAAGTAAGTAATTTAAGCTCACTATGTTACATCAGGAGTAGGAGATACAGCTGTTTCTACTGCACCAAGGTATTACCTGAGTGGGCCCCAAACCAAAGTGTAGAGCCCTCCTCTTTTATCCAGACTTTGGCTGTCATTATTATTAACAGCGACAAAGTTTTGAATGTACCTGGGAAGAAGTACCACAATTAGTGAGTGACTCTAGATAATTAGCATTTTAGGTACTGGTCTAAGAAGGTACTTCTCTAGGTTGTATAAGGCCATAACACTAACATATCATGCTTTTGACACATTTCTTATTTTCGAATGTCAACCTTGCAAGGATACTTAGAACAAGTGAACATGATTATAGAATAACATAAGCCAATTTAGTTTAAATTTGGCTTCAAATATATACACTGTGTAATATTATATTGATATCACGTGCTTCACTGTTCAATGCATGTTAATATATATGGTGTGAATAATGCGCCTTGGTAATGTGATTATACACATACCACATAAGCAGCATATATTGGTCAGTGTGAGTATCTGTAATGGACCTAATATTACCTTCTTCAGTTTGGAACTAGGACATTTTAATAGTTCATCCTTGGAAGTTTCCAGAGGGCACTGAAGGAGAATATTACTCTATTATAGACATTGTTACAATCCTTTGATGTAATGACCCCTAAAACTCTTCTTCTCTAGCTTTTCTCTCACAGGTCACTGTTGTTTGCTGCAATTCATATCTAGGAATGACATCACATTCTTAAAGGAGCTTCAACTAATACAAAATCCAATAACCTGGACATTAACTAAAACAGGTTGCAGGAGCATATCACTTAATACAGAGTCAAGTTCAAAGATTGATTTTCAAGGACCACTGGAAGCGAGGATCCATTGCATGGTGCTACCATAACTCTTCATGACAGCTACACTCCATAGGGACAATGCAATTGCTGAAGTTCTATGAATGCACAAAACACAACTTCCACAAGAGAGTAACCTGGACTATGGACTCATTCGTGCAAAAGATTATATTGATATTGAATGTCACTGTCTTCAGAACCAAATGTCCTAACTTTTTGAACTAATATTCCCTAATAAAACACATACTTCACTCCATTCAAGCATTTCACTCCTACATGATATAAAAAGAAGAGATTTTTAGATGCATAGCAGGCTGACAGATACTACAGTAAGGGCAGAACTTAGAAGACAGATAGATTCTGTAAAGAGGCGCTAAGGAGCGAGCATATGGGTAAGGAAGAATCAGCTTGTGACACATATTCTTATAATCAAAATTTTACCAGAAAAAAGTATGTATTTGAACAAGACAAAAAAGAGTATAATACATTTTATTTCAAGTTTGAACAACATTTTTTGCATAGCTAGCCCTTATTTTTATTCTGGTTTGTATCAGACAGTTCAAGAATTGATGTTGTCATCATGGGGATGCAAGAGGATGTAATCATCGTCCTCATTGCCTGTGAGGGAAGAAAAGGTCATGTTAGCCTCATTGGTCAGTGTCTTCTATTTAATAAGATGAAAAGGAAGGAAAACTAATTCGCCATATTCACATTAAGCGCTATCTGACTTGGATGCCTGAGCGTTAGCATGATTTTCTTTTTGAAGAGTGCAATTTATCTCCACTCCTCTGCTGCATTAATGAACACTCAGAACTCTCTGTCAGAAATTTTGCTAGCAGAAAGTATGGTGAAAATAGGTGAAACTATATTATTGAAAAGTGATTTGTGACACCTTTTTCTGTGAAAATGGCAAAAGAATTCATACTTGCCATTTTTTGTTTTGGCTGAAACACCTTTCACAGGCAACTGAGTGAAGTTTATTTTAACTTGTATCTAAATATCTAAGCCAGAGTCTCATTAGATTAATTTTCTAGGGCTTCTTACTTTCACCAAGGATGGCAATTCTGTCAGAGTTGCCATTTTTATATTTTGGCAGGTGCACTCTTAGTTCAGAAATGGAAAATAGTAAGAGGAAAATTACCACCTTTATTTTATCTCAGCAATTTCAGCTCAATTTTCCATATGAGATTTGACTGAAAATTCAAATTATTTAATCTTGACAGGTTCTTTTATGCATTGTTAATATAACATTAATCTTGTTACCTTTAAACAGCAACTCTAGGTTGTTAATCAGGGTCTAATCAAGCTCTCATTGATGTGAAGAAAAGTCTTTCGAGTTTCTTCAATGAGAGGTGACTCGGGCTCTCAGTTCTTTGAGTGTCAGTTGACACTACTTACATGTGGTAAACACAGTTAACCCCTTGATGATGTGATGAGCCACAACCAGTTCTCAGCTGTAACTAACATTTACCCAGCTCATTACCACATACAATTTGTCAAACTTCAACTTTTGCAACTCCTTTGTATTTTTAGTTCCCTGATCAAATTTACTAGCTATAATAGCCAAGCATGCATGATGTAGTTGAAGAACTTCATAGTATTCTCAAGTCCTGCACACCGATAGAAATCTTTGTTACCTTTCCCAAGATTGATGTACATAGAAATCAATTCTAAGATGTGGTTACAGGTCATCAGTTCACAGCTGAAGCTATTACCTTGTGAGCATAATAAAGGATTGAATTCATTTCTAGTTGATATTATAGCTATAGATTTTTATCTTAGTATTGTTGTGGGCTCTTCCTTGCCAGGTGAAAAAAAAGAGGTTCAAATGTTAGTTATTCCATTCTCTGAGAAGGGCTAGGGTTTTTAACTTTAAATATGAAATCTCCAGTGACAAGATTCTGTCAAAGTCATTTTTTGTCTCAGAAGTGGAAATTGATCTAGCTGTTTTGGCCTCTTTATTGAGATGTTTTAGGAGAAGGCCTGTGATGGTTTCCCTCCCAAAAGACATTCAGAGAGTAAGGAACCCATGCATCTTGGATCATATGCCATCTCTATCTCCTTCACAATCCTGGTGGCTGTATTGCTCAAAACATCACATCACCAGGTCTGCACACGTTATTTTCTTGTTCCCTTCATCCCCTTGTTCAATATTTGAAGTGTTAAGTGACTTTAAATGGTATCAGCCCCTATGTTTCAAATCACATTCATTCTCTTTTCTTGGGCAACAATGGAGCACTTTAAGACTTCTGTAGGAATTGATTGTGTACTTTACAGATGAGAGATGTGCAAGCATACTCTGTGGATGTAAAGGCAGAAATTACACATTGTGTTAAGAAATTCCCCACATGCTCTGGCAGGACCACGCATGTTGCTGGACCAGAGAGCCCCTGGACCAGAGAGCACAGTAGCAGAAAGTGGAACTGGGAGCTAGGCGACTAAGGCTGGCCATGGAGCCGGGAATCTGATGGACCCTGGGGAAAACAGAGACTGGTGGCAGCATAGCCATGTGACCATGAACAACAGAGCCTTGCAGCAGCCCTGAAGATGGCTGCACAGCCCCACAATGTCCCCAGGGCAGTGGAGCCTGGTGGCAGCAGAGTCCTGTGGCCATGGGCATTGGATTCCTTTGGTGGCCCTGAGCTGGCTGCAGAGCTTGGCAGTGGTGAAGGGGCTGACCATGGAGGCATGTGGCATCCCCAGGATTGGCTGCAGAGTTTAGCGGTGGCCCCAGGATAGCAGACTCCTTCCAGAGTCCCAGGGCAGTGTAGACCTGTGGTAGCCCCGGGGCAGTAGAGCCTGGGCAGCAGGAGACTGATTGCAGATCCCAGTGGCTCGGAACCCAGCAACCCTGGGCTGGCCACATATCCAGAAGCCCAGTGGCCTAGGTCTGGCCACAGATGCAGGAGCCTGGCAGCATGGGTCTGGATGCAGAGCTGGGCCTGGCAACCTGAGGGCAGGGAACCCAGGCTATATCTACTCTGCACAGTTATTTTGGAATTAGTTATTCTGGAATAGTTATTCCAAAATAGTTTATTTCAAAATAGCATGTCTACTTCAGGGGCCTCAAAATTAGTCTGAGGGAGGCTTTCCTAATGTAGACGTGCTATCTCCATTTAGCGCCCCAAGAGGAATAACTTAGAATGGCCCTGGTGAAGGGCTATTTCAAAATAGCAGAAGTGGAGCATCTACACGTGGCTTATTTCAAAATAGCTATTTTGGAATAGGCATTATTCTTTGTAGAATGAGGTGTACAGAAGTCGGAATAAGCCCTCCGTTATTTAAAAATTATTTTGAAATAACGGAATTGCTGTGTAGAAGCTCGCATATTTATTTCAGAATATTGGCTGTTATTCCGAATTAACTTTGCTGTGTAGACACACCCCCAGCAGCTTGAGGGTAGGGAGTCCAGCAGCAGGGCTGGCAGCAAAGCCGTGGCCAGAGTGGAGTCCGGCTGGGCCTGCTTATGGATGCCAGGAGTCCAGAGTCCATTAGCAGAGGGGCGGAAATTGACCTCCCCTGGTCTGGTAAACTCCCTTCTTTGGGACCAGTCAAGTTTGGCGTGTGCCATATCAGGGAGGTTCAACCTGTAGATGTTATTAACATTTGATATCTTGCAGCCCAATCTTCTTATTAAAAAGATTTTATTTTAAAATTGAAACTTGCAAATCCAGGATCTCTGTTAAAAGTTACATTTTTTGTGATGAAGAAATTGATGCTATGTTATTAGTTTCAGTGGAGCTATGTTATTAGTTTCAGTGGAGCTATACCCTCAGCTGAAGCTGAGGGTAAGGTCGTTTGATTCTAGTGCAGCTACATGAATTATATGATCCATATACTGGAAATAACTTGATAGATAGATCTGCTTCAATTTTAGTGAGATTACTTATTGTATATGGGATATTTATCCTTCTCTGTCTGCAGATCTTAAGCATCAGCTTTGGGTTTAACAAACCTATTCCTTGGGCAATTTGTTTGGCATTTCCACTAATGAAACATTTCTGTGAAGAGCCAATACTTGCTTTTCCAAGTTCGTCTTTTGTATAAGTTTTAATTCCCTATATACTTGCTTGCTTAATCTATTTGTTCTTTAATATCTTGAGCTGTCATCCTGTATGAGTAATTTAACATTATTTTACCTCATATATCTCTTCAAACAAAAGCACAGCAGCAGTTTTTTTATTTCATAACATTACCAACCGTCTGCAATATTGTACACTTTTACAAGTTTCTAGCTCTCCCATGTTACTACCCTCTCTCCAATGACCTCTCATCCATCCTAACCTTCTGCAATAGTTAAACAGAGGGCTTGCTTTTCATACACAGCCTCAATTTTATGCAACTGTGCCCATAAATAATAGAATTTTTTTGCATGTTTATATCATAGCATTTCAATAACCAGCTGTCTGTGTGTGCCTACAAATTAGATTGTTAAATGTCTAAGGCATGATTCTCAAGTCCAGTTAGGCAGGTTTACACCATTTCCTGATGCAAAACTACCACAAAGAAGGAAAATCTAAACAGTCAAAGAATCTCCTTGCACAAGACAATTATTATGTGGCAATGCTCCTTACTGGTCCAGTATCTGTAGGGTTAGCCTCTGTTCCAAGTGGCCCCTAGAAGTCATATAATAAAGGAAATTAAGAGTCTGTGTGAAGAAGAAATGAAGATGTTGCATTCATCCCAGCCACAATGCCTCTGTAATTCCTACAGTACTCAGTCCTCCAGCTGAGACAGTCAAGGAAAATGGACTACATCAAGGACACCCTTATTGGTCTTTGGAATAACATACAAGGACCCAATGTCATAATTTAAACCAGGCTTACATCTGCTGCACATTATATTGAGGACTATGATGGCCCTGAACAAGCCCCAAATTCATGAGACACAAATAGAGAGTTTTAATTCCAGAATGCCTTTGACATGTTTTCCTTTTACTCTCCTATCCTTAACTCAAATCACTGTATGTAAGTACAGGAAGAAATATATGATGCAGTAAGCAGGATTTATTTCCGTGGTGTCCTGACAGGTCTCTGGCTCCATTGATTATGATAACCAGAAGGTGGTTGCATGTGTGCTCAATAATGTGGGCCCAATGACCACAGCAGACCCCAAGAGGGCCCACAAACCAGATAAGGATTGAAGGTGCCAGGCCAGGCTTATTGTTAAGTGAAGTAAAGCAATAGTTGTCAGTAGACTCTACTGATCCACTACACATATGTGCTTGCCACAATGAAATGAATCGATCAGTGGGAAATTTCCACTGCCCTCTGGGTCATACAAAGACTGTCCCCCCAAGATACCACCTTACATACCTGTACAAACAAAATCACACCTTACTGCTGACATATCAGGTTACCACCCTCTGATGCTACTTAGATACCACCCATCACCCTGTACTTTGTGGTTTGATTAGATCATCTCTATCCATCATGCTGTCATTTCAGACCCTTTCCTGAACCTGAGTCTGTATTTGTGAGGAGTGGGTACCAAAGTATTTTTTAATGAGCTGGTGGTACCATTTGATTTCAGTTTATGACCAGTGCAAATTATTTTTCTGAACCTGGGCCTATTACTAATTAGTGTTTTGCACACTCAGCCCTGTTTGTGCCAAGTTCTGTGGGCAGGGGCCTGCCTCTTACTCACAGCTTAGCTTTGCTTTATGTTAGCCATGTTTTGTCCATTGTTAGCTAGACCTCAGGCCTCAAACCAGGTCTATGCTGCATTCGGTTTATGTTTTAGGCCTTCATCTTATTACATATGATAATGTGATCTGTTCATCCTGGGTGAAATACTTCTCCCACTGCAGTCAATGGCAAAGTTCCTATCCATTATTATGGGGTTAGAACTCATTCTGTATCTTCAGAGGGAGGGAGGGGAAGAATGGAGAGTTACATTCTGACAAAATATAAAACAGATTAAAGATCAAGTTTTAACGATAATTTCATTTTTTTCTTATTTAGCTTTCCATATTTTTATATTTAAATGTAGGTTTGTTTTAACTTTTAATATATTCCACAACAACATTTAAATTGTACTAATAGTTCTGTTTCAACATTTTTGATCCCACTATTTTGCAGAAGTGTACTGCTATGCTTGTATGTGTTCAGTTATGTTGATTACCAAATACAAAACACATAATTATTGTTCTCATGTTCTGTGTGGTAATCTAAGAATATGTGGTAGCCTTCTTAAACTTTCTTAGTGTCATAATACAAATATTTCTGTAGTTCCCACAGGCAATAATTAAATTATACATTTAATTTTTAGGTTGTTTTAATACATAATAGTTGTTAAGAATAATATTGCATCTGCTAAACAAATCCACTGGCTGCAAGTAGTAGAAACACTATTTCTACAGAGCTCCTTAATCCCATTACTAGGCATTAATTACACATTTATTTAAGCAATTAAACATGAAAGTGGCATGATTGTGATGTATGACCTGAAAGTAATTTGGTTAATGAGGAGCAAGAAGCGCTTGCTAACCAGGGCAGGTATTTTATTAGCAGCATTTCTAATTACCCCTGACAAGCTTCAGATTGAGTATTTCATATCTAAATATCTCCCCTTCTCCCAAATTAGAAGCCTGTAAAACTATCCTTTTACATTTTTAAATATTAATAGAATATGCATTTCCATTTAGGAAAGAAAATTATATTATTGCATAGTCAGCCATTGTTTTGGCAGACCCAAAGCAGCCCCAGCCATACACATCAATCAGTAGTAATACATTCACATCAGTGCCACTCCTATTCTTCCATGTTTGTCTCTCTGCTAAGTGCTAAAAAGATCTGTTTCTTGATCGATATCATGCGTCTGATTAAATGTGTGGACAAATTCCCAGTATTATATTGTGATAAACTTTGCTAGAATGCCTTTCCCCCAAAATAAATTAATACAATTTGTGAAGGTCGGTATGCTTCATTTAAAAAAAAGTCATTTTTTAAAACAGAAATTGCTCTTCTTTTTAGGCCCTGAGCCTGTAAACCAGTGTTTCTTAAACTGTGTCCTGTAGCACACCAGGGCACCGCGAGGCAGTCAGAGGACAACAGAGTTCAAAATGGCCACCCTTAAAGGGGCAGGCGACCTTTTTTTTTTTTTTTGCTTAATAACTTTCCCCCTGACTCCCCCCTTTTTTTTTGCTCAACAAAAAATCCTTGGTGTTCCTCATTAAAAAAAATTATTGTTTGGTGTTTCTCGGTCTTAAAAAGTTTAAGAAACACTGCTGTAAACCATTGCACAAGTTGCTAATTGTGAATGGATGAGTAATCCCATTGAAGTCAATAAAACTACATACATGATCAAAGTTAAGCACAAGATAAAGCAAGGCCTAATTCTACATCATATTTTGTCAAACTACTTTCCGGTCTGCCTAAAATATTTCATTAGTTTAATATAGTACTATGTAAAGACTAGTCATAAACAGAAACAAGAAGACAGTTGGGCAGACAGAACCAACATCAGACAGCCCTTCAGTATATTTAAGGCCTTAAAAAATAATTCACATCCATCTACTTTTGTCCTTTATAAATTAGAGAGTTATCTGTGGTCTTCAATTGACCTTTATTCCAAATACACATAATAGCAAACATCAAAAAAGCAGCTACTATATAAACTTAATCATAATAACAGAAACACTCAACTGATATTTCCTACACAAGAAATAACTGACAAATTCTTCTTTACCAAGGAAAAAGTTTCTCCATACTCATCCTCTTAAATCTCTCTTTTGCTGTTCACATAGTTGATAAACACTTCATAAATCTGTGTCTGGATGTTCTGTGTTTTACTTTCTCTTATTCTGTGCCTTCTGTCTTCTCTCCACAACCTAAAACAGCCAAACATGAGTGTCTCACATCTTTTCTATTTTCTATTCTTTGAGAAAGATGATTTTGAACATGTATGAATTAATTTAAAAAATCATATATTCCACCAGTTTCACAATTCCTAATTCACGGTATGTCTACACTACAGCACTAATTCGAACTAACTTAGTTTGAATTAGTTAATCTAGACCCAAAAACTAATTCAAATTAGCGTTTTGCTAATTCGAACTAGCGCGTCCACACTGATTGGATGCCGGGTCACATTTAAGGGCATCTTAAACCAGTTCCGGCAGGGCATCAGGTCAGTAGTTGCTTTGTGTGGCTGCTGTCTGAGGCTATCTGAGCCGCCAGCCTGGTCCTGGGAAGAGGCGGAGGGCTGGGTGGCTGGCTCATGCCGTGCCAGGTGCAGGGCCTGCTGGCTGGGTGCTGGCAGGCTTGCAGCTGGCATGAGCAGTGTAGCCAGACCATGCCCCTTTAAGGGCTCCGGGACCAGCAGGGGGGCAGAAGAGTTTCCCTGTTTTGGCCCAGAGTGGCCACCAGGGCAAGCTGGGAAGGACTAGCCTCCAACTAGTTCGAATTAAGTGGCTACACAGCCCTTAATTCGAACTACTTAATTCGAACTAGGCATTAATCCTCATAGAATGAGGTTTACCTAGTTCAAATTAAGTGCTCCGCTCGTTTGAATTAAGTTCAAACTAGCGGTTTGTATGTGTAGCGCCTATGAAAGTTAATTCGAACTAACAGCTGTTAGTTCGAATTAACTTTGTAGTGTAGACATACCCTCATAGAGCAACTTGCTGCTTGTCCATTAATATATTCTGCAATATAGTGTTTCAGAATCAACCACCACATCCTAATGTGGTACATGTGTTTGTGTCTATATTTTTTTTTCTCTTTCACATTACTGATTGCATTAGTCTTTATCAGCGGCCATTAAAGTACATGATCTGACCAAAAAGGCATGCCAATAACTCAGTCAATGGATATGTTACATTTCTACAACAGTTAACACAGATTTTATTTCCAGTTATATGTGGATTAATATGTGGTTCATCAGAAAGCAGAAATTATTAGTTATTCACAAAGCACTAACATGAAAACCAAATACTGGTAACTTAAAACTCTGTTTAGGTATATTATGTACACACGCACACAAATAATGAACAACTGCATTCAGTTCTTGCTTCTCCCTATATATAGACAGACAATACTACCAACCGACAATGTATCTTACCTTATAAAATTTGACACACTTAACACAGGAATGAAAGAGCAAGCAAGATCAGTTATTTTATAATCAAGTTTAATTCTGTAATACAATACAGTGGCTTCCTTTTATTTATTATTGTATTAAAATTATAGAAATAAAAACACATGATTAATGCAAGTCCACTCTTGGGCTACGTCTAGACTACAAGCCTCTTTCAAAAGAGAGCATATAGACTACAAGCAGATTTTTCGAAAAAGCTAGCTGCTTTTTTGAAAGAGAGTCTAGACGCTCTCTTTCGAAAAAGTAGTTTGCATTCAATTGCGCCTTTTTTCGAAAGTACTTTCGAAAAAAGGCGTTATTCTTCGTAAAATGAGGTTTACCGCAATTGAAAAAACCTGCCACATTCTTTTGATTTACTTTCGAAAGATAGCGGCTACAGTCTAGATGCAGGTGAAGTTTTTTTGAAAAAAGGCTACTTTTAAAAAAAAAAAACCTGTAGTCTAGACACACCCTTGATGTTTTATGAACTATTTTCAAAAGGCAGAGCATCCATATTTGTGACTCTTTTCTGAACCCGCTGTTTATCTGTGGACAGATAAAAGTATTTACATCTTTAACTGCAGCTTCAAATTTGCTAATCAAAGGTACCAACATTTTTATTTAGAAACAAAAGTGAAATGACACTTAATATTAAAAAAAGGATTAGATGTTTACAGGACTGGTAAGAACATCCACAGTTGCATTATATATATTACCAATATTAGGTAAACTCTCAAACTTCAGGGCAAAGGGCAAACACTAACTAAAGAGGTGAGAAGGAGGGAACCATGTCCTATGAGCAGGATAATCAAAAACTTATCCATTAAAATTTTCCATGTGGTTTTCTCTGAAGCATATAGATCTAACTGACTGAGATGGGAAACCAGGCTAGAAGAACATTTGGCCTGATCTAGCATATCAATCCCTGTATTTCTTACCCCATCTATTTTTTGTTCAAATCTTGTTATAGTTTTATTCTGTACATTAAGCAGCAAAACCACATTTAAAATCTGTGTAAAAACAGAACCATATTAACTAATTTATAATGTGCCTAGATGATATTAATCATTGTCCTAGTTTAAAAAATTAACAAAATTAGGCCAATCATTCTCTTAAACCTCTATTTTGTAAATTTTAGATAAATAATTTACTTTATTATGAAGCTTCTTTATTAGTCAGATCTGTCCTTTATCAGCTGTGTGAATTGAATATATGATGATATTATCTATATATGACAAATAAAAGCTGGTTTAGAAAGATAATGCTCCCTTACAACATTTCAGGCCATGTATAAGACTTGAACATGAATTGGAAATGTCACCAAGATATGTTACTTTTAAAATGCTACACACAATACAGTTAAATATTGCTATGTGCTGGTGTTACTCTGTAATGGAGCTTTAAGTGATGTATAATTATATTATGTTTTATAAGAAATGTGATATGATATAAAAAATTATAAAGAATATGTGCTAGAGTTTACGGGGATCATATTGCAGCTAATACTGGTGGGGGTTTTTTAATAGCACTATACAAAGATTTTGTAACAAATAAAAGAACTTATTTTTCAAAGCCTTTGAATTTTGAATCTGAATTTTGTCTGACTACATTCTAAAAATGCAAGCCATATCTTTCAAGAGAGTCCCTCCTGGCACCAGTGTTTTCATTTTTTACTTTGTCAGTGCTCCTCTGTTGAGCTATAGCAAATGTCCAGGTCCTTGCACGAAAAGAAAATAGTTGATGTGTAATCTGGGTATATACTGAGGCCTGGTTTACACCTAAAATATAGGTTGATCTCAATGTTGATCTCTGGGATGTGAAAAAAACCACATCCCTAAAACACAAAATTAAATAATCTGAGCTCTGGCATAGACATAACTAGGTTGTTGGAAGAATTCTTCTGTCAACCTAACTACCACTTCTTAAAGGGATGGACTTAGTACAGTGATGCAAAATCCCCTTCTGTCACTGTACTAAGGCTATGTCTAGACAGCAGAGCTTTTCCGGGATACAAGAGGTATCCCGAAAAAAAGCCCTGCCACGTCCAAGGAATGTGTCCACTTCTTTGGAACACTTTCCAAAAAAGCGGACGTGTTCTTTCAGCATCCCTGTATTCCTCTTGGTGAGAGGAATAAGGGATGTTCCGAAAGAGGAGTTTTTTTCTGAAATTTGTCCCCGTGCAGATGGGCCAAATTTTGGAAAAGCCTCTTTCGGAAAAAAAAAGCAGAAAACGATATGCAAATTGTGATTTGCAATTTGCTTATCTTTTTCCAACTTTTCTTGGCAATGTAGACATAGTCTAAATGCCAGTGGTACAGCAGCACAGCCGCTGCATTGCAGTCATGCTGTTGTAGCACCACTAGTGAAGAAATAGCCTAAGTGTAGAAATATACATACACAAATCCTGAAATAGATGACATCACAAACACTATGCAGTCCAGTCGTCTCTTCCAGAAGTCCCAGCTCACACACCAATGTCTGATTCTCAGGTAGCTACTCTGTCTCAAGAATTGCCTCCAAGTATAGAGGACACAGCAGAAAATAAGCACTTAACTATCTTCCACTGCTTCTTTTCAAGATCTTCATTCTAACAAAAATACCAACAATGACCCTTTCTTCCAAAGTCTGAATGTTTGCTTACCAACTAAGAAAAGGAACTTTTAAGACTATAAGTAACAAAGTAATCTGGTAATTCCTGCCACAAGAGTAAAGGTTATATATGTTTAAAAATGCTATCTAAAAGTTACATTTATGTGTTGTTTCCTAAGTTCACAGCAGTCTGTGTCCAGCAATATTGCACCGCATTTCTGTGAACCTTCCAATGTATGATACATGTGTATTTTTATGGTTATATATTTATAAATTATATACAAAACAGAGTAATAATATTTATATTAATCATTGTCATACCTTTACCAGCAAAAAATATTTCCTATACTTCATAAACAACTGGTATATCTGAAATTTACCATGGGAAGAAAATTTGCATGGATCAATAGAAAAACAAAAATACTTATCTCCACTCTGGCATTATCTTTCTGTCTTAAATCAAATCCTAATAAAGCCATTGAAACGGAACACTTTTATAATTTCTTCAGTTAGATTAAATATATACAGACATGTCCCCAAATTACTAACTTTTGGAACAGTTCCACTTGCTGTTTAAAAAATGACAATTTCTTTAATATAAATTAGAACATGTAGAATACATTTTAATTAGATGGTGTGAAGAAGAACTATTTGTGCATTCCATCTATTACCTACTCAGGCTGTGTCTAGACTACAGTGATCTATTGGAAAAAGGTACACAAATTGTGGAATGCAATTTGTGTACCTTTTTCCAATAGTTTTTTTCAGAGAGGCTTTTCCAAAATTTGGCCCATCTACTCTGAACCAAATTTTGGAAAAACCTCCTCGTTCAGAAGAGCCCTTCTTCCTCATGGAAGAAGGAGGACAGGGCTTCTGAAAGAGTGTGTCTGCTCTACCCCTCCCCCCCCCAAAAAAGCGGAAGAGCAGACACGTTCCCAGGAACCAGCGGAGTTTTTCCAGGATACCTTTGATATCCCGTAAAAAAACAATAGTATAGACATAGCCTCAGTCAGGAGTTAGTCACAAAGGTATTTTATTGTCAAAGCAACAGCTCTCATATTCTGAAAAAATAGCACTAAAAGAAAAAAAATCTACTAAGGAATAGTAAATGCTCATTAAAAAAAAACTTTGACAACATTGGGTTCTGAGTAGCAACATTAGAATGTTTATTTTTTTCTTTTAAATATCTGGATTTTTAAAATGTTACAGGAGGGAGGTAGGGAAACTGAGAAAAATCTAAACATTGGCTCTTAAAAAGGGTGGGGAAATAGGGAAAATATAAATCTCCAATTTGGAACATTTTAGCTTTCAAAAACCGAAAGCAAAATGTTGAATTTGAAATAAATATTTTTTCATTTCAATTTTGAAGTTTTCCATCAAAACCTAATAATTGTCAGTGAAAATGTCATTTTTCTATTGGAAAAATAATTGTATGGAACTCCAGTTTTTGGTAGAAACATGGAATTTGTTGAGAAATTTCAACCAACAATGTCTAGTCTATATAGCGTGCTGTTGGGTGATTTTTAATATTACAGGGCTTGATCCTGTATTCGTTGAAGTCAAGATCAAACCTCTATCGACTTTAATAATACACAAAAATGGTAAAATTAATTTAACGAAAATGAAAGTGGTAAAATTAATCGCAACTTAGAATCTTATTAGATTTTAACACATCACTGATATACCTATTTTCACAGTTTGTTCATAGTTTCTGATGATTATGGTGGTGTTATGTTGAGGCATATTGTAAGCAGATAAACAAGTTTTGCAAAAGTTTATGTCTGGGTAAAAACATGCCTATTTAGCTTTCAGTATTTCCAATTCATCTTATTAAAAGCAAATTGGTCACATACCAGTTTGAAGTGTAAGTCCATCACACATCAGATGCTAATTTCCTGAATCAAAGATAACAGTGGAAATGTCTCAGAGAGGTATCCATGTTAGTCTGTAACATTAAAACAACCTTAGAGACTAACAAAAATACATAGTATCATGAGCTTTTGTGGATAAAACTTCATCAAATGATGAGCTTGTTTTGTTAGTTCTAAGGTGCCTCATTGGTTTTATACCAAAGAAATAGAAGAGTGGATGTTGTTAAATTAGCAATTATGAACCTCTCCCTACACATTTATGTGAATGTACTATGGTGTTGTCAGTGTAATCAATGTACATTTCATATTCAACTTAACTGCACATAGTTGGGCAGATTCATCTCTCATGTATACTTGCACATGTCATTGTGTATTCATTTTTCCCCTTTTGAACATGAAAAGAATCCATTAATATATTTCTGTAAAAAAATATGTCTACTCACAGGACTTCAGGTTGAGAACTTGCGGCTTTATTTAACTGCATCCCAAGAGAGTGTGTGCGGGGAGAAACTCTTGCTGACTAAACAGGGGTAAAGGATGCTGAAGCATGGTTCCATCCCATTATATTTTGAGGAACCTAGTTAGCCCTTGTTGAACTCTTTACTACAAATACATTAATTCAGACTCATGGGACAAATGGTATTAGTAGTTAATATTTTAAATAGAACTTTAATTGTTAAAGCAGTTTTCAAAACTTAACTAGTTAATGAAGATATATGATAAATGGTTTAGAAAACATGATCTATTCAGAAAGGTTGAAAGAGCTGGACACATTCAGAGAAGAGAAGGCTGAGGGAAGACATGATAGTCTTCAAATATGTAAAAACTTACAAAGGAGACTGATCTCTGGTTCTGGGAGTTAGAAAAAAGGTAATTGGCTTATTTTGCAGCAACGGAAATTTGAGTTAGAGATTAGGAAAAAAGATTCTAATTACATGTATAGTTAAAAACTGAAACAGGTTCTCTAGGGAGGCTGTGGAATTCCAGTTCTTAAAGAAGAAGAGGTTAGACAAACTCCTGTCAGTGATGATCTAGGCATACTTGGTTCAATCTTGAAGTCTCTTCCAGCCCTACATTTCTGATTCTCACAAATCATATACAGGATTTATAAGTATTATTAGCTTCATTTTTACAGATGAGGAAGCTGAAGCAGAGAGCATAAGTGATACATATAAAGTTACAGAAAGATTTGTTACTGGATATGGAATAACAATCAGAAGGTTCTGGTTTCTAGAGATGAACTAATCATCTCCACGTACCCCCACATTAATGAAAGTCATTCAGTGTAGAGCTTTGATCACTGCAATAACCATAATTCTGTCTCCTTCCATATATATTTGTTCACCATAATATCCTTCTTTCTTTGTGTCACAACATTATAAGTTTCAATGGAATTAAAATGTATTTTAATTACCTGATTTTTGTGCATTTAAATTTTCAACCATGATATATTGCTGAGTGTGGCTTGCTTGGTTGGTTAATTGATTACTCTCGTACATTTCCTATCTTGTAATAATTTTAGGCTGTAAAATATTTTGGTCAGATTATAAATTATGATTTGGTGATAATGATAACCGCACTGCCCTAGTAGAAGCTCCAGGGAAAATTAATCTAAAAACTCCCCACAAATCTCTTATCCAGATCCACTGGATAGTGGCTGCTCCATCTCCATATATGCTTGGCCAATGGAGGGGCAGAGCATATTTTTTCTTCCTTTCAGCTCCTCTTTGACACTTCTGGGATGGCTTGTGCCCCAAGTACTGTCAGGATGATCAGTCTAATTATGTTGAGTATAATACAGGGGAATAAGTATGGCAGCCTTCAAGTGACTATTAAAACTCAATCTGCATTCCAGATTTTTGAGCTATACTATCCATCACATCATATCATGAAGGCATGATCACGTGATTTCATATTCAACGCGAGATTGACATTTTCGTCAAGTTTACACTTTAGCTACTGTGTTTACACTTTAGCTGCTGTGCATTATTAATATTTATATTTCTTTACCACAAATTACAGGCAAGTATAAGATACATTAGCAGTTTCTTCCTAGCAGATAATATAGAGGAGTTTAGGGAGTAGAGTTTGGTGTGTACATGTAGCTCAAGAAGAGGGTTTTTTCAGCGGTTTTTATATATACCTAGTAACAGTGTGAAAAATATAAAGGGACAAAATAGGCATTAAGTAGTAGACTATAAACTACAGAGATACATTATTTTTTTTTCATAATATGACAAAATTGGCCATAAATTAAGATGAAACAGATTTAAGCCAAATTAATCTGTGTCTCTGTGCAAGACTTGGAGATTTTTTTCTAATAGCCCTAGAAAAGATGAAACGCCGAGAAAAACAATCATGTAAATTTTGCTAAATCAGCACAAGAAACACAACTGAGTGTGCTTTGAAAGTATGAAATGAACACTAATTTTGTGAAATTATGTCAAGACAGGTGTGCAAACCATAACAGCCAAGAAATTCTTTCCTATGGGAAAAAAATCTACTATTGGTGTTCCTTAGTGACTGCACAGTGTACAAAATATTTGCTGAAATAAGGGGAAATAATTTTTGGACACAGCTGAATTCATTGTTTTTAGAGACAAAATATTGCACAAATATATAACATTAGCAGAGCAAAATTAATTTTTGCCATGAGCGATTTGTAAACCTTCTTGTCTCTGGCTATGCCAAAAGAAAGACAGGTGACATGTGACATGGGTTTAATCAAGCCATAAATTTATTGTTAAAAGTCTGGGACTATGAAGCAGATAACAATGCACAGTAGAGATAATCCCAGTCACAGGAATTCCCTCCCCCCATTAATTTGTTTATTGAATACCTCTTTGTAAGTCCATTTCCAAGCCATTTATCCAGTCACTGTATCTTTTCCTATGGAGTATCTGCACTGGATATCTGTCCTACACTTAAGTAATGAGTTGCAACATATGGCAGTAAGGGAAAAAATCCTTCCCAGTACCTTAAAACTGGGGTGGCTAAAGAGGGAGAGAAGCTGGGTCTTACTTCATACTTGGTCAATGTATAAAGAAAAGCTCAAGGCACTACGCCGGTCCCTTTCAAGCCTGCATTGCCAGAGGACCAGTCAGTGACCTAGCTACTGCACTGAAGCAATTTTCATCTCTTCCCCCCTCACCTCCCATCCCCATTCATAAAGCACAATTTCCTTCCCTAAGGCTATGTCTAGACTACAAAGAAAAGTTGGAAAAAGATACGCAAATTGCGATTCGCAATTTGCGTATCTTTTTCAGCTTTTCTTTCAAAAGAGGCTTTTCCATTATTTGACGTGTCTACATGGCACCAAATTTTGGAAAAGCCTGATCTTTTGAGCAAACCCTTCTTCCTCATAAAACAAGGTTTACAGGGATGGCAAAAAAACGTGTCTGCTTTTCCGAAATTTTTTTCAGAAAAGCGGATGGATTCCTTGGACGCGGCATTGCTTTTCTGGGAAAAACTCTGCAGTTTAGATATAGCCTAAGACAGGTCAGCCAACACCCCCTACTTAAAGGTGCAGAACAATCCAACTTACAAATCAATTAAAATTTACATTTCCACTTAATTTAACATTTAAAAAAAAATCTTAATGATACATGGGCATATAAAAGCAAAAGAGAAAGCACCTGTTAGAGGCCTACATCATGGAACCCATTCTCCCCCAAGGATAGATATGGCTCTGATAAAGGACTTTGAAATTCCAATAACTGTTCTCATTCCCTTTGTGGAATTATTTCTGGGCACAAATAATATTAAGGACCCATAAATAACATTTTATGAAGAGTTAATATATGTTGAAAAGAGGTTTTAATAAAATATTAACCAGTTGGTATAGACTGAATCCAACAGGTCAATAGATTTCTTTTTATCATAACTTTAATTTATTTGTAACACTTTCTAATATGCTTACAGCCATCTATAATCTGTGCAACATGTTTATAATGGCTATTAATCATTTATTAAATGTGTTGCCTTGTCAGATAATGAAACTGCACATTTATCACGCTTGTAGTCTTTATTATTTATTATAGGTTCTTCCCCAATTAGCTATATAGAAGTTTCTTATTAATTATGGGATTGATGTGACTTGCAGTAGAGATATATATCATGAGTCAAAACTTTACTTAAGAACCAAAGTAATATACTCATTAATATTATGAAGTAACACAATAATAACAGAGGATTTCAGCCAGCCCCATAGTAACTGAGTACATATCATCTCAGGACAGGATCCAGAGATAGCATGTCTAGACATTATTAATGTCTGGTCCTTAGAGCAGCTAGTTCTGTAATCCAAAAGGTGAGAGACAATTCTTGAGTTAATCTCATGCAGAGCAAAGGATCTGATATAATAACTGAACCATGTGGATAAGGTCAAGGTTCCTAACCAAAGGCTTTTAAGCAACGTGAGCTGCCATGGGATAAGAGGAAAGGTCCTTTCATTCTCAAAGTTCATCAATCAGATCATCAAATATAATCTGATTAGCTTAAAAATCATGACTTTAAAAAAAAACTTGCATGTATTCTTGTTTTTGAGCAAATAGGATTCACATCTTTTAGCTTTTATGCACAATCATGAGTACTAAAAACTATGTTGTTTAAATGAAAGCTGACATTTTCTTATCACCACATTACTTCAGAAGCTAGATATTTAAGGAAATAAAATATCATTAGAGTATTGATAAAATGGGAAGAGGTTACAACAGTGTGAATAATTTTTTTCTCCCGCAAATCGCAGGGGTACCAAGGTCAGCCAAGTGTCATCAAAATAATTCTCTGTTATTGCATACCTGGCTTCATATAGGTTTCTTGGTCCTGATAAATAATTTCCTGAGCTATATGGAAATGGGCATGCTTCAGAGACAGAGGCTGAACAAAATATTTTTCAACCAGGGTAGAGAAATTCTAACTAGACTCTTGAAATAGGCTACAGCAAAATATGGCTGAAGTATGGACTTTGGGTATGTCTACACTGCATTCCTCTTTCGAGAGACGAATGCAAATGCAGCTGAGTGAAATTGCAAATGAAGCACTGATTTGAATTTCCCATGCTTCATTTGCATAATCGCGTCCGGGCGCTATTTCGAAATACCCTATTTTGAAAAAAGAAACTCTGTCTAGATGCGGTTATTTCAAAAGAAAACCCTTCTTTCGAAATTACCCTTACTCCTTATAAAATGAGGTGTAAGGGTAATTTCGAAAGAAGGGTTTTCTTTCGAAATAACTGCATCTAGACAGTGTTTCTTTTTTCAAAATAGGGTATTTCAAAATAGCGCCTGGACGCGATTATGCAAATGAAGCATGGGAAATTCAAATCAGTGCTTCATTTGCAATTTCACTCAGCTGCATTTGCATTCCTCTCTTGAAAGAGGAATGCAGTGTAGACATACCCTTTGAGACTTGGCATAGCTATAATTCTTATAGAGAATTAATAATCTTCCATTGTTAGGAGACATCATAGTACCTGGAAGAGATTAAGGTAACACTTCTAAGCACTATATTTGGAAGGCTTTATGGAAGAGTTGATGGAATTTGAAGGAGGAGGAAAAGAGTAAAGGCAATTGGCTGAACCAGAGTGAAAAGCAACAGCACAAAAAAGGATACACTTTATTTCAGTTTCAGTTATTTGATACTCTGAATTACCTGAGAAATATGTTAAAAAATTCTTTGACTGCTCTACCCTCTACGTTTGTGTTTCTGTTTTCTGTTTTCTGAGCAATTGTCATTTTTTCATTCTTTTACCAAATGCTTTTTCTATCTGTTGGCGCTTTGCCTGTGGCATTTAAATGAGCTATTTTTCATCTGTGTTTTAATGAAGTAAGAATCTAATAACATACAGGAGCCAACTTCTTATTTTTATTGAGCAGTGTGCTTTGCACAACATGTACAAAGAAAGAGTTGTCTTTCTTTTTCCTAATATTTTCAAAGCCTGCTTCTTAAAAGAAAAAAATGTGTACCTACACACACACACTCATAAATAAATCAGTTACATCGGCAGTTACAAATACTCCTTTAATACATGTAGGTGATATTAATGATAACAGCCACTAGATTTCAAAAGAAGGATTGTTCCTGAAAAAAAATCAAATGTTCTCTTACAAATTAGTCTGAAATCCTGACTGACAGCTCTTTTAAAGTTACTATCTTTAAATATGGTTTTGTCCTTTGAAATATTCTCAATTTCTAGTAAACTTTCCAATTTTATAAAAAAAAACCCACTGAAAACTGTAAAATATTTCAGAATAATAGAAATTTTAAAAGTACAGCCAGTGTATATCCTAAATCTTTTCTGTGAATAACTTGACAACAATAATTAGAGTCACAAGGAGAAACTATTTTAGAGAAGAGAGAGTAGAGTTTGCATGTTAACATCCACCCACATTCCATCACATTATAAAAAATAAGTACATAAGAAAATAAGAACAGTCATATTGGATCAGACCAAAGGCAGAACTGGAGGGTAAAATCAAATCAATATCTTAGTTGTCAGTATACAAATGCAAGAAGTATGAGAAATAAGCAGGAGGAATTTGAAATGCTCGGAAATTAAAACAACTATTACATAGTTGATATCACAGAGACTTGATGGGATAATACACATGATTACAATGCTGGTATAGCAGAGTAAAGCTTGCTCAGGAAGCATAGACAAGGAGAAAAGGGAGGAGGTATTGCTTTATATATTAAAAATGTATGTATTTGGACGGAGGTTGAGATGGACATAGGAGACAGACATGTTGAGAATGTCTGGATAAAGTTAAAAGGAGTAAAAAAGAGGGATGATTTCATGGTAGAGAGTCAATTATAGACCAACTAACCAGGAATGAGGCATTTTTTAAACAACTAATAAAATCATCCAAAGCACAGAACTAAGTGTTCATGGGGGACTTCAACTATCCAGTCATCTGTTGGGAAAATAACCCAGCAAGGCACAGATTATCCATTAACTAATTGAAATGTGTTAGAGATTTTATTTTTAATTTCAGAAGGTGGAAAGGAGCACTGAGGGGGGAGGCTGTTCTAGATTTGATTTTAACAAATAGGGAGGAACTGGTCGAGAGTTTGAAAGTGGAAGGCAGCTTGGCTGAAAGCAATCACGAAACGATAGAGTTTGTGATTCTAAGGAATGATTCTAAGAAGGGAGAAAAGCAAAATAAAGACAATGGCTTTCAAGAAGGCAGACATTAGTAAATGCAGGGAGCTGGAAGGGAAGGTCCCATGGGAAGCAACACTAAGGAAAAACAAATGAAGACAGTAGGCAGTTTTTCAAACAGATATTATTAAGAGCACAAGAGCAAACTATTCCACTGCATAGAAAATATAGGAAATATGGCAAGAGACCACCCTGGCTTAATCAGGAGATATTCAATGGTCTAAAAATCAAAAAGTAGTCCGATCAAACGTGGAAATAGATTAATATAAATAAATAACACAAGTATATAGGTGCAAATTAGAAAGGCAAAAGTAGAAAAGAAGCTCAATCTAGCTAGAAACATAATAGGTAACAAGAACATATTTTACAAATATATTAGAAGCAAAAGTAAAACTAAAGGCAGAATAGGCTCATTTCTCAATGAAGATGGAAAATGATAACAGAAAATGAGGAAATGGCAGAAGTGCTTAATGACTTCTTTGTGTTGTTTTTTACCAAGAAGTTTGGTGGTGTTTAGATGCCTGACATAGAATCACAGAATGCTAGAACTGGATGGGACCTTGTCCAACCTAAACCTCCCTTGTTGCAATTTAAGTCCATTGCTTCTTGTCCTATCATCACAAGTTAAGGAGAACAATTTTTCTCCCTCCTCCTTATAACACCATTTTAGGTATTTGAAAATTGCTATCGTGTCCCCCCTCAGTCTTCTGTTTTCTAAACTAAGCAAGCCCAATTCTTTCAGTCTTCCCTGATGGGTCATGTTTTCTAGACATTTAATAATTTTTGTTGCTCTTTTCTGGACCTTCTCCAATTTCTCCACATCTTTCTTGAAATGCAGTGCCCAGAACTGGACACAATACTCCAACTGAGGCCTAATCAGTGCAGAAGTGGAAGAATTACTTCTCATGTCTTGCTCACCGACACTCCTGTTCCACAGGTTGACTATGTATTATGAGAAAAAGTATTTAGTTTTGGTTTTTTTTAAATATGCTACCTAATAATTTCTTTGGGTAACCCAGAGTTCTTAAGTTACATGAAGTGGTAAATAACACTTTTCTATTCACCTTTTCCATATAATTTGTCTCTTTTGTAATGTGAACAGGCCCAATCTTTTTAATTTCTATTTGTTTGGAAGCCATTGCATAATCCTAATCTTTTTGCCCTTCTCTATATCTTTTCCAATTTTAATATATCTTGTTTGAGATTGAGCATTTATCACAGATGGTTGATGCAAGCCAAAAACATTTGTATTTTTCTATGGGCATTTGTGGAGCTCACCTTTGAAAGATTAACTTTAAATGTACAAACCCACCACTCTATTTGCATCCTGGCTACTTTTTGAAATAGCTATCCATCAGTTAAGGCTACCAGCAACTGCATTACAAAATACTTCAAACTCAAACTTTATTGTCCATTACTATTAACTGCAGGATGGAGACTTTATAAGTGTTACTGATAGGAAGCTATGTCTCTACGATACATATGTAACCCACACACACCTAGGGTATGTCTACACTAGCCCCCTAGTTCGAACTAGGGAGGCTAATGTAGGCATTCGAAGTTGCAAATCAAGCCCGGGATTTAAATATCCTGTGCTTGATTTGCATCTTCCCGGCCAGTCGCCATTTTTGAAATTTACAAGTCCGGACTAATTGCCCACGTCTACATGTGTCAGGGACCTGGTAGTTTGAAATAAAGCCCTAGTTCAAACTACCTGTTATTCCTCCTGGAATGAGGTTTAACAGGTAGTTCGAACTAAGGCTTTATTTAGAACTACCGGGTCCCTGCCGCGTGTAGACGCGGGCAGTTAGTCCGGACAGCGACCAGCCGGGAAGATGCAAATCAAGTGTGGGATATTTAAATCCCGGGCTTGATTTGCAACTTTGAATGCCTACATTAGCCTCCCTAGTTCGAACTAGGGGGCTAGTGTAGACATACCCCTAGTGTGGTTCACTATCCTATGTAGTGGGGTTTAAACCATTTACAGCAACAGATAAGAACAAGAGACCTCTACAACAGGGGCTGACAGGCAGCTGGCCTTTAGCTCAAATGTGGAGGCTCCTACACTAAGCTCCAGCGGTCCTAGCTTCAAATCTATCTAGTGGCAGTTACACATACAAGCATTTCATACAAAGAAGAAATTGGGACATTGACTGGACATAATCATCAGAGATTGTTTTGAACAAAAATGAAATAATCTGCAGTCTCACCATTTTGATGCTCTATTCTACATAAAGTTCTTTTTTGTCAGAAAACCTGGACAAAAACTAATTAGAATATGCCATAGCATAGGTATTTTGAATTCTCTTGTTTTAGTATAAGAGGAAGATGCCTTTAAAATTATGGATTTGTTCCATGTTTGCTTCTATATTGGGAAGGGAAACCACAGGGTGAAGAGGGTGTGTTAAAATATTTTACAGTTTTTTAATGAACACCCAGTGGGAGAGGAGGGAAAGGGATTGTTTTTTCTTTTTGCAACACAACATCCACTTTTTTTAGGATAAATTATGTAACCATAAATGCAGATATAACACAATTTTATGTGCTGATGAGCACAAAAAGGAGGAAGGAAATTTATTAGATTGGATTTGTTAAGAGCCAGAGTTCACCATTTTTCTTCTGTTATTCAATTTTCAATTATTTCATTATCATCAGATAAGATCTATCAAGCTCTATTATAGTCCAACCCACCTGTAAGATTCTGCCACAAAATGTTCTAGAAATTATCATGGTGTGACCTCAAACAATGTATTATTGATCACAAATAGAAAGCTAATCACTAATTCTTAAAAAAGAACTAAATAAATTCATGTAATATAGGTCTATCTATGGCTATTAGCCAGGATGGGCAGAGATGATGTCCCTAACCTCTGTTTGCCAGAAGCTGGGAATGGATAACAGGAGATGAATCACTAGATTCAACACCTGCTCTGTTCATTCCCTCTGGGGTATTTGACATTAGCCACTCCCAAAAGACAGGCTGCTGGGCTAGATGGAATTTTGATCTAGCCAGTATGGACATTGTTAAGTTATAACCTTATGTTCTATTAAAGCACAGTCTAGTGTTGCTGTGGTAGTAGAGATGTATTAATACTCTAAGGCTATGTTTAGACTGCAGAATTAAATTGGAAAAAGATATGCAAATAGCAAATGGCAATTTGCTTATCTTTTTCCATTTTTTTTTCAGACAAACCTCCTCTTTTGGAACATCCCTTATTCCTCATACAATGAGGAATACAAGGGTGCCAAAAGAACACGGCAGAGCTTTTCCGGGATACCAGTATCCCAGAAAAGCTCTGCAGTGTGGACATAGCCTAAGTGATTCCTTTTATTCCTCTATTACTGTTGAGGAATAGCAAGTTATTTTAAGAACATGTTCCATTTTATTCATGTGTTACTGTGTTTGAGAAATAAATTATATTAAAGAACTCCATCAAGTTACAAAATGAAATAAAAGTGGCCTTTGTTGTGTTGTCTTTGTTTTCTATTTCATTTTTGTCCGAACTTTAGTTCCATAGCTCATAACCTGTCATTTTCTCCCCCAACTAAAAATATTTAATAATCAGTAAACAAATGTATAACTCATGTAAGTAGATGCAGTTTTGACAGCTGTCTCTGGTCCCTATACCAAAATTGATACTCTTAAGGATTTATTTCACTTTTTCCCCTTTAATCATCTTGGGGCTAATCCTGTTCTGAGTGCTCTTAATTCCCTTCAGCTTCAATGGGAGTAGAAATTGAAAGGCATTCAGTAACTCCCTGGTGGTGCTCACATAGGACCTGGTGCTCTGTAAGAAGCAGTGTTCAATTTGCAGGAGTTTGATGTCAAAGAATTCTGTTAAGCCTAATGGATTTGGAAAAAAGTGTGTCATGTGGCAGACCAAGTTTCTTCCTCTTTATACATGTAAAGTGAAATCTTGACTCCTTTGAGTTTTTTGAGATTTTTGCCATTGTCTTCAATAGAACCAGTATTTTATCTATAGGATCAGATTATCTTGGGATGCACAGTTAAGAGAAGCATATTAAAATTATTCTTTTTTAATATAGGATTTGTGAATACAGTTATCACCTACAAAAAAGCTGAAGGTCAGGAATGCAATCAGCATCAGCTGGAGACTGGCAGCCTACACTGTTGCCAGAAATGTCCAGATGAAAGTTCATTTCAATGCACCAAAAAGAGCCTCTGGGAGGATGGAGGGGCAGAGGAAAGTCAGTAGCATCTTAGTATGTAGATGACATAATGCAATGGTTCTAGATAGCTGACAATCTGCAACAGATATTGCGAAGATATCAATGAATCTGTTGTGTATGGAAAAGTGGTGGCCATGTGAAGTGACTTGGAGAAACCAGAACTCAAGACAGTTATATCAGTGATCAGTATTAGGCAGTGTGCATATGGAAGATATTTTATATTTTCATGCTATCCATGCAATATTCTAGAAATAGAAGCAATATAATGCTTGTGCATGGCAATACCTTTATTGAGAGCACCAAACAAGCAATTCCATGGCTGGAGGCAAAGTACTAGAAGGAAAAAATATAGCCCAAATAATATCACAAATACTGGAAGACTGTGCAGAAATAAGGCCTTCAAGGGAACACCATCAGGGTACCTGCATTGGGAGAAGATACACAAGACAGTATTCAGCGGTATGCAATCTTCAGCCTGTGGCGTTTTAGGGGTGTACTACGAGGCATTTTGTTTATTGCTGCACATACACAAAGTTGCCAGATTCCACTGTTCTCCATCCACATAGGGTTTTTTCCCCCTACCAGTATTACTAAAGTGACATGCATGTAACAAGGATACATGAAGTGAGGGACATGCTGAATGAACACAGCACTTACAGTGAGAGCCATATGCTCCCAAAGTGCTGCTACAGTTCAATCAGAATACCCCACAAATTCTAGGTACGCAAATGCAAATAGCAAAACAACCTTATCCCAGGCAACTCTTAGTTACAGCAACCTTTCAGCCCACTGAAATGAAGGAAGTCCACTCATGCTCATGCATCCCACTCACTGGCCTAGGTTGCACATTGCTGCAGTAGTCATAGAGGAAATCTTAGTTACATGGCTAGGGCAATAACAATGAAGTAAACCCAGGCAAAAATGAGGCAGCAATATTCACCAAAAAAACTAGTCAGGATCCTGCTTTGGTAATATCAGGAATATCTACACCTTGGTCCTCTAGTGTCTTGCAATCAATTTTTTTGTTTTAAAGTACATTGAATCTGCTTCATTTTGCACTCTATTTATGTAACATATGTTTGCAAACCTAGAGAAACATATTGCTACCATTATTCCTGTGGTCATGCCCAGATTAGCATTTTAAATCCTCCTTTCCAGGCCTAGCATTCAGCCAGACTCGAGCACACATGGATGTAACACACAAAATTTCATTTGCCCCATTAGTGTCTGTGAGGGCAATATTATTCACATTTTTTGAAAATGTCCATTTTTTGAAAGCATGCCTTTATCTACTCATGAGCTTGAACATGACTCAGGGTATGTCTACACTGCAAGCTTATTTTGGAATAGCTTATTTCAAAATAGAGCGTCCACACTGCAAGGAAGCCTCAAAATTAGTCTGGGGCAGGCTCCCCTAATGTGGATGTGCTATCTTGATGTAGAGCCCAAGGAGGTACTGGGGAGGAATAATTTTAGAATGGCCCTGGTGAGGAGCTATTTCGACATAGCAGCAGTGGAGTGTCCACCCACACCCTCTTCTGAAAGAGCTTTTTCAGAAGAGGCATTATTACTCTGGAATGAGGAATGAAGTGTACCAATTTTGGAAAAAGCCCTCTGTTATTTCTATTTTCTTTCGAAATAACACAATTGCTATGTGGATGCTAGTTACAGCAAGTACTGTTTTTCCGTAATAATGGCTGTTATTCGGGAATAACTGCAGAGTAGACACATCCTCAGTAAGTAGTTTTAATTGAAGATACTCAAGAAATCCTGCTGATATTTTGTTTTAGCAATAAAGGTGGATGCAAGAAAGGTTGTACAGATTGTTGTCCAGGTTGCAAGTTCTATTGACCAATGATGTGATAAAATAGAGAGTCATAATGAAGAACAGTTATAATATTCCAGCAATACTGTACCAGAGCTACTGTCCTGATTCAGAGAAGCTGAAGTGTTCAGCACCTCTGGAAATAAGGCCATATGATTTAGTTGTATATATGTATCTTAGCTTAATAGCATTTTCTAAAATATCTTTTTTTCTGCCTTTGCTTTTCCATTCAGAATTCCTCAGATATGCTTTTGAATAGCTCACTGGTAAAATATATCCAGTGAAATCTCAGGAGAAACTATTAGCAAAATTGGATTGTGCTGCCAGGCTAGACAAATAATCTAATTCTGTATCTACCTTCTAATTGTAGACCTACTTCTAGTAGCTCGTTTATTTATATCTAAGTCACTGCGTGTGTGTCATATCTCACTTGTGATCAATGCTAGCCTAACAATCAATCTTAGTTCAGGAAAGCACAGCCACTGCTCTGAAAATGACCTCATAACTAGGTGTGCTTGCCTCTGGTGAGATTTATTTATTAACACCAGATACTGCTGCCACGCTTGTCATTATTAATCATCAAATCTTGTTAGACAGACAGAACTGTCAGGTTGGGGCTCACCTCAGTTGATCTTTGTTGGCTTGAATAGCCTTTACCTGATTGATCATTCACTGCATGGTTTAAAGAGCTCCCATTTGAATCACTTTATAATTCTTTCCAGTGCCTCATCTCAGGGCCTCTTTTATTTTCTCTGTACTTGATTTCATTAGCACTCATTATGATATGTTAGAAGCTCAGATAACATTGTCATGCAGATGATGCATTATTTTACAGTTTTGTTGATGTCTTCCTTGACCTTCTGATCTCAATTCAACTTTCTAAGAGCATCTGTCTGAAATGTAATAATAAGAGATGCTAATATTTTGATCCATAATGTTTCCAAAACAGATTTTTTCAGTTGCTGACACTGATGTGGCTTGTGTTTGATACTAAATAAGTTATGTGAAAATATCACCCTTAATGATAAACTTGTGAAATATGGGATTGCTCACCAGAAATCTTCTTTCTCTTGTACAGCTTAGAGAAATTACAGACACTTCTACCGACTGCCTAGCAGAATGTTTTCCACTTTTCAAGAAGAGAATATTTCACAAGCCTACTAGAAAATAACTATAAAATGTCATAAAAATTAACTTCACCATGCTAACATATTGGTAGCACATTATGAAGCTGAATGACATTTATCAATAATTTCATTTTCCTGAAAATAATTTAAAGCATTGATTGATAATCAATTTCTGTAATGAATGGAGAGCAGGGATATTTTTCCTCATCTAGTTGTTTGGAATTAATACCATGTAAGGTTGTATTTGAAAAGGGATATAATATTTGTATTGGCCAAATATTTATCAGAAATACGAACATAGAAATATTGCCAGGCTGGAGGAGAATGGGACTACATCTTTGTTGTTATTGTATTTATTATGAAACCCCAGCCCTGAGGTGTGGCTTCAGCTTTCTTCCTCTTCTTTGTCAAGAGTGTAGGTCACGGACTCATCTATATGAGCTCTGGATACCCACAAGGAAGCCCCTCCTAGGCTATGTTTAGACTCCAGGGAATGTGTCTACTTTTTCTGAACAGTTTCTGAAAAAGCGGGCACGTTCTTTCAGCATCCCTGTATTCCTCATTTTATGAGGAATAAGGCATCTTCCAAAATAGGAGTTTTTTCTGACATTTGGCCCCGTGTAGATGGGCCAAATGTCATAAAAGCCTCTTCCAAAAAAACTAGTGGAAAAAAATTGCAGGTCGCAATTTGCGTATCTCTTTCCAAAAAACCCCCTGCAGTGTAGACATAGCCCTAGTGTAGAGAATACAGAGACCTATCATTTTGGAAAGTATTTAACTCACAATCTGTTACAAAGGTGTATCAGAGCACAAAAAATAAAACAGCTATCAAAATTCCCAGAGTAATAAAACTATAATTGGAGCTTTATTATGTAAAAGAAGCTCAGGATAGAGGACAATGGAAAAAAGATACTAGGATAATAGACAAACACAACAATATATAAATTCTACCTGTCCCAAGATATATAGCCAGTTCAAATCCCTATGGTCAGCTTGAAACACAATAGCAAAATGAATAAGCAGGGGTCTTCTTAGCAAGTATCTACAGCAAGGGATGGCAACCTTTGGCACATGGCCCATCAGGCTGCAAGACATTTTGTTTACATTGACTGTCTGCAGGCACAGCATTTCCCCCTCCCCCCTCACAGCTCCCAGTTTCTGTGGTTTGTTGTTTCAAGCCAATGGGAGCTGCAGAGGTAGCAGTCAGCACGTCCCTGTGGCCAATGATGCTTCCTGCAGCTCCCAAGAGGACAGCCAACACAAACAAAATATCTTGTGTCCCCTTCCAGTGGATTAACATGTTGAGGCTACCACACAAAAGATGGCAATGTTGTCCATGTGGTTCTCTGGTCCGGATTCCAATGTACAGTTAGATTGGCTCCTGGTAGCCAGATCTCAACTCTCTCTTTAGCCTCCTAGATATCTGGTATTTGCTGACATAACACTGTTCCGTGACCCAATAATCCTAGTTTTCACTGGAGTAGGAAAATGGACGGTAGAAGGGTCCTCCCTGATACTTCTCTCCCTGCTACACTCTCCCCAAACACAGCCAAAATGGAAAGTAAAACCAAATCCTTCAGTCTCTGGGCACTGACTTATGACTGATTCCGGTAGTGCTGATAGTCAGTTTTCTCTCCAGCCTACTTCATAGGGACTGGAAAACAGACTCTTCCAGAATGTGCCACCGTAACTGCTGTAATTTGGGGTGACCCAATTAGAGGCTGAAGGTGGTATTTCAGGATCTTTCTCTCTCTCCAAAAGGGTTACACTATTTGTTTTACCATCATTCATAGACTCTCTAATGATGGAACAGGGCCCTAGCGTAATAGGTGTTGAACAAACAGAAAAAAAAAGATGGTCCTTGTACCAAAAAGTTTATATTTTAAGTACTGCTGCTCCCAGTCTTCATGAGGCAGATGAACAATAGGGGTGTCTCAGTGCCACTTCCAATGTCCAATAGACCCTCTGGCCAGCATTCCTACTCAGCTGACTGTGTTCTGCTGCTTCTGGTCATTGAGCGGATGGGGATGGAGCCCTCATAAAAACTGTGCTTTTTCTTTTGTGAACTGAAGACTCCCTTCTCTTCAACTATCAACAATGCTGCTCCATCATTAGGTAACCCAAGTGTCCTGGAGTCAAGCATCACATAGGAGGGGCCCCAAAGAGTTGTTTCCTGTGGGGGCAGAGATTTTGCCATCCACAATTTCTCAGACAAAAGGGATTTATTTTTGGATGACTGCCATGGATAAGGGTTGGGGGGGAGGGCAGCAGTCACTTCCATTCCCATGCTCCAAAGAACCATGTGGAACAGGAAGGTCATCTGTTGACTCCACCCTGATGAGGAGAGATCTCTGTGACTGCCCAGAAAGCTTTTCCCAAATGATTCCACTGACTCCTTTCAAGTCTCCTCCCACGCTCCGTAGTGGAGGTACATGAATGAGCAACACCATCTGCACAACAGTCCTGTACAGATCACATTGCCAAGAAGTTTTCCTTGTATTCAGCATAAATGCTCCTTTTCCCAAATTCATCACCTTGCTTTGATTAAATTCTTGTGTTCCAGCATAGTGACTCCCTTTTGTCCTTTGGAAATTATTCCTCCTTTAACAATTTGAACATGATTATCCATATACCCCTGCTAAATCATCTGTGCATATTTACTTGTTTTAGTAAATTCTCATAAATAGAGCTTGTTGAATAATGCAAATATAAAAACATTCATATGAATAAAACCTGGAAATTCTCTTTAATGGTATTCATGTCCTTTTTATTCATTTTGTGCAAACATTTGCTAAAAAGATTTCATTGTTGTTTGGTTGGTTTGATTTGCAAGAATGTTAGCAGACTAATAAGTGCCACAAGTGCCCATGCAAATATTTGCTTGCACAAAAGTTTACATCAGATGTATTTGCATGTCACATGGAAACTGTTTTTACAGCTCCACTGTAAAAAAAAAAAGTCCATCCCATTCTCCTGTTTATAAATTTCATTTATCCAATGCCTCATGACTATGAAAACTGTGCTCATTAAATTATAAATAGTGTATTTGCCAAGCAAGAGTTTGCAAGCATTTCATAGTCTAAAATTTGTTTGTATAAAACAGGTGCCAAAGCATTTCTACTGCACAAAGTCATACAAATTAGTTAGTGCCTGGGTGATTCATGAAAAGGAAAAGGAAGAATGCAATTTCTTTGCAGAATATGTTATCTGTGATGAGGTGTTCACTCAGCTCTGCTGATAGTCCAATACCTTCAGTGCCATATTCATTGTTCCCCCCAGTTTGTATGAATTTTCCAGATAATGAAGTATGCAGAATTTAAGAATAGAATGATATTATTGCCTCCTCCATAATGTGTTGAAGTTTTTTGGGGGGATTCTTTAGATCACAGTGGCATTTTTTACTCTTTTCTCATTGCAAAGCCATCTCAAATTTGCCATCTACTATCATTTCCAGGATTTTTCTTGCATGATTTGTTCCCAGATTCCTTCAGAAAAATGTTTTTGTGTTTTGTTTTTACTCTGAGTTTAAAGCTCGCATTTTATAGATTGAATGTAAAGTCACTATAAATCTTAAGAATACATAATAACAGGGCAGACACTGGCTCTGAATATTGCATATATTAAGCTGAGGCAACAATTTGCTTTTATTTTCTAAAGATTTTATTTAGCAGTTTTGAAATCACAAACATAAAAACCTCACCGAGAGAATGTGTGTAAATCAGAACAGGAGAAATTCTACATTATAGCAAAAAGAATGTTACGTTTGTACTGAAATGCAAAACAGTACATCTGGTATCATATAACACAGCTCCCCAGTGATATACTAATAAAACTGCAGAAGCATATTACATGTCACAACTAGACAAACAAAAAAATCTAACAAATTCAACATAAGAGAAGATATTCAATAGATGACTCAGCCAATACAAAACTAAACAATCAAACATATAAAAGTAAATGTCACCTCACAGAAGATGCAGGAATGTTCCATATAATCTAAAAATATAGCTGGGAGAGGTTGTAAGTGGGAATCCAATTTTATCCCTTCTTCAGGAAGCCACCAGGGCACAGCCAAAAGAGAAACACTTCAAAAGGGTCAGAGTTGTATTTTATCAAAGACCTGCTGGAAGCATTAGGGAACTGATGCAAAACCTACAGAAGTCAGTAGGGGTATATCTACACTGCAATAAAGGACCCATGGCTGCTGGGCTGTACAATTGCAATGCAAAGCTCTAAGACCCCTTTCCTCCCTCCCTTCCTCCCCTTCTCCTCCCCCCCCCCACTGGCTCCAGCCAAAACCTGAACATAGTGCAATTTTATAGCCCCACAGTCCAAACAGGGGTGAAAGTAGACATCAGGACTTACTGGTGTGCCCTGCACTGGGTCCAGCATCCTTAGCAAGGAGGGGAGAGGCTCTGGGTCTGCTGTAAGGAGTAGGACCTTCAGGGGAAGGGGTGGGCCTAAAAGAAGATGCCTCCTAGCCTGTTCTTCTTTGCCATGGGGCAGCAGCAGTGGAAGCTGGGAGCCCTAGGACTCCAGCGGCAGTTTGATGGACCAAGGCTCCCAACCACTATTGAGGTACCTGGAGTCCTGGGTGCTTTTAAATTGACAGGCCCTGAGGCAGTTTCCTCTTTTGCTCCCCCATGTTGGTGCCTCTGCCAGAAGGGTCGAGCAGCACTGCCACAACAACACTTTAATGTCAATTCCCCTTTTGCCCTGGGCAAAAGGAGCAGCTGCCATTGCAATGCTATGGGACCCTACTGGCAGGGTCGCTGATGGGGGTGAGCAAAATGTTGGCTGTTTGCAGGCCAGTATTGGTGGACAGCTCTTACTCTTGCACTGCACTAGATCCCATTAGCCCACTTCCATCTCAGAGCCCAAGACCCACAAGCCAGAATCAGTTGAGCTGGGCTCTGTTATCTCAGGGCTGCAGGTTCTTTATCACAGTGCTGAAATACCTTGGGAATTTGTGTCCTGGTTTCTGAGGGCTTTGGATCAAATTGTGAAAGCCAAATTCTGCTTTTACTAACACCACTGTAAATGCAGACTCGTTCTATTAAAGGGAAACACACAACTCCAGATTGAAACATGGGTAACTGATGATAGAACTACATCTCAAGTATTCCACCTGAATAAAGTTTTGCAAAATGTTATGTTCCTGGGGGTAGGGATCATGATTCCTTGTCTGTTTGTATCACACAAAGGGGGCACCAATCCTGACTGGAGCTTTTGGGCACCACTCTAATGCAAATAATAAATAATAAATGACCAGATTTGATAATCCAATCAACTTGAATTTAAGACTGTAGTCAGACACAAGTAGAAAAACAAAGAAATAATGAAACTGAAGATCTTTTTCAATTTTAAATGGTTCTAAAAGGCCCAGGGAGAATTTGAGTTACTGCCAAATTAGGATCCAGCTTTTTAAAGGTATTTAAGCATTCCTGTGCATAGCACTGCAATATCTAACAGATTTAAGAGCCTAAATCTCATTTTCAAAAGGGAGGCACTTAGGAGCTAAAAATTACATTGATAAGAGTCTAAATACCATCAACTAAGTGCCTAAATGACTTGGAAAAATAGACTCCTAAATCAATTAGGATAAAGTGCTACATACAACAGTGCCTAAATACCTGATCTTGATACTTAAAAACTTCTGTAAAAATTTTGGTGTACAGTGAGCAAAATTTGGACCAATTCTTATCTGAGGGTACATCTACACTGCCCACTAATTTCAAAATAAGCTATTCAGAAATAGTTATTCTGAAATATCTTATTCCAAAATATCACAACTAAACTGCAGGGAAGCCTCAAAATTAGTCCAAGGCAGGCTTCCCTAATGTAGATGTGTTATCTTGATTTAGAGCCCCAGGAGGCACTGGGGAGGAATAGCTTAAAATGGCCCTGGAGATGGGCTATTTCGAAATAACAGCAGTGGAGTGTCTACACACACCTTATTTCGAAATAGCTATTTAAGAATAGACATTATTCCTCATAAAATGAGTTTACAGATTTTGGAATAAGCCATCTGTTATTTTGAAATTATTTTGAAATAACAGAATGGCTGTGTGGACACTCACATTGTTATTTCAAAATAACGCTAATTATCTTGAAATAACGGTGCAATATAGATGCACCCTGAATCATTAACACAACCTTATTGTAAGCAAAATTTGGATAATTTCTTATCTGAATCATTAACATATCCCTACTGTAAAACTATTGGACATATATTGCTTACATTATAACTCTTTTGGGATCAGAGCAAAATATTTCAGAATTTCATTTAATTAAGTAGATAAATTCTGCTGTACACACACTGGACTATA
This sequence comes from Pelochelys cantorii, assembly GCA_032595735.1. Lineage (NCBI taxonomy): Eukaryota > Metazoa > Chordata > Testudines > Trionychidae > Pelochelys > Pelochelys cantorii. The sequence goes on from CM064331.1 coordinate 37,314,015, forward strand.
TATTTAACTATGAAAGGCTCCTTGTTCTGTTCATGTCAATTGAGCTATGATAGTTTATACCTTTGGAGGATCTGTGCCCCTCTATCTGGAAATGCCCATGTGCTATGGTAGTTGTTTACTAGTATAATCCATTTTAATTATACATGTTTCACTACAGTATGCTTAAAAATTATTTAATGGTTTGTCAACTGATTTCAGTCAGTATGCTTTTTTTGCTAAAGATATAGCAATAAATCCTAGGGGGGTGTAAACTGGCAGAGCTGTGTTAGCCTTGGTGGAGTTATACCAGTTTACACCAACTGAAGTTCTGGCCCATAAACTTCACAAATTTATATAAAAGCAAGTTCAGAGATTGCTTGAACATATTGTTTCTTAAAAACAAACCCAAATGAAACTAAACAACAAAAAGCCCAAGTCATGAGGACCTATAAGGTTATGGCATAAAATCTTCCAGTCTTTAACTTTCTGTACTTAGAGTCCTGTTATCTGGTAGATTCGTATTATTTTAGGGAATAATGTTTGTTATATTGTAAATGTACATCTATTATAGTATAGCAGTGTTTTCCCAGGGTTTTGGAACCGTTAAATAATCTGTGTCATAGCTTGCAGCAACAACATATTGGTTTGAACTAAAGGGCAAAATTTCCACACCGTAGGCAGAGTATATTTTTATTTCTATCGGTAACTTGCAAAATTTCATCAAATTCAAATAAGTAGGATAGAAGGATCAGTAAGTAGATGCCTCATGTACTTCTAGAATAGAATGTGGATACTTCTGAAATCTCATTGATTGAAATATCTCATCAGTAGTTTCCCCCAACCTCTCATCTGAACAGTTTGCAACTGAAGAAAAACAGTGGTTAAACATAAATATACACTTCTACCCTTGATAAGGATATTGTTAAAGATGTCTTCTGCAGTTAGAGCTCAAGAAGGGATAAAACCAATGGTAACGGTGAGGGAAGATAGATTCATGGGTTCAAAAGGACATTGCCATAGTCTAGTCTGACCTCTTATAACACATAGGTCATGGAACTTCACCAAAATAATTCCTTGACCATATCTGTTTGAAAAGCACCCAATCACAATTTAAACATTTCTAATAAGGGAGAATTCTCCATGACTCCAAGTATAAAATTCCTGTGGTTAATTACCCTCACTTGTAAAAAATTATGCCTTATTTATAATCTGAATTTGTCTAGTTTCAACTGCAAGCCATTGGATCTTGATTTTTGTGACTCTGCTAGACTGAAGAACCTAAACTGAACAATTTAAACAGTTTTCCCTATGTAAATGCTCATAGCCTGCTTTGTTATGTTAAATGATGAACTCATTGAGCCTATCGCTTCAAAGCATATTTCCTAATCCTTTAATCTTCCTCATGGCTCCTTTCTGAACTTTAATTTATCAACATCCTTTATGAATTGGGTACTTAGGAAATGGACACGGTATTCTAACAGCAGCTGCACTACTGCCAAATTTAGACGTAAAATAACTTCTCTACCCCTTCTTGAGAGTCCTCTGTTTATCCATTCCAGAATTGCATTAGTCCTTTTGGCCAGAGTTGTACCAGGAACTCATGCTCAGTCGATTATCTACCACGACCCCAAATCTTTTTCAGAGTAAATGCTTCCCATGATAGTCTTCTGTCCTGTAAGTATGGTCAAAAGTCTTTGTTCCTGTGTGTATCTATTTATATTTAACCATATTAAAACACAGATTGCTCTGTATCAGTAGCCTGAATTTTTCATTACTTAACAATACTCAGCTTTTGTGTCATTTGAAGTCTTTATTGGTGATGGTTTATGTTTCCTTCAAGGTCATTGATAAAAAATATCATAAGAACCAAGCCTGGTAGGACCACATTAAAAAAGTACTCCTGTGATGATAAGTCCCCATTTATAAATAATTTTTTAAACCTATCAGTTAGCCAATTTGTAATCTATTTAATGTGTGCAGTGTTAATTGTGTATTGTTCTAGAGCAGAATCCATTACTTCCCTCAGTAGCTTGTTCCAAGAGTTGATCACACTCAAGAGTTGCCACACATTGTGACAAATGTGTGCCCCATTTCTCCTTTTTATATGCCTGGCTTTAGATTCCTGCCATTGGCTCTTGTTGTGACCATCTCTGCTAGACTAGTAATCCCTTTAGTACCTGGTATTTTAATAGAATTATTAAAATGTAGGACTAGAAGGGAACTTAACAGGTCATCTAGTCCATTCTCCTACACTGGGGAATAACTATATTTATCTAAAAAACAACAAATGGTCTGGTAGCACTTTATAGACTAACAAAACATGTAGATGGTATCATGAGCTTTTGTGGGCACAGTCTACTTCTTCACATGACCGGAGTTTAAGTGGGCTGTGCCCACGAAAGCTCATGATACCATCTACATGTTTTGTTATCTTTAAAGTGCTACCAGACTATTTATTGTTTTTTTTAGTTTATCCTGTACAAACTAATTCAGCTACCCCCTGAAGCTTCCATTCTCGATAGTTAAAGAGAGCAATTTATCACCTTCCTCTTTATAACAACTTTTTATGTACTTGAAAACCTATGTCCCTCCCTCACTTTTTCCTTGTCCAGACTAAACACTGTTTTTTTCAGTCTGTCCTCACAGGTTATGTTTTCTAGATCTCTGATCAAGTCTTTTGGACTTTCTCCATTAATGCAAAAAAGGTTGGAGCCCTGATAGATGAGCTCCAACTTGTTGAATGACTTTCTTTATGAGTTAACAGAAATAGATCATATTCCTGATATAATTGAGGTCAATGTCAAATCTATCTTTGACTTCAGCGGTATTGGATCAGGAATTTATTGCCTTCTTTTCCTAGTAGAATGTAGAATATGAATATGAATTCTTATAAGTCAACATTGTACCAGTAAGTCACAAAAGAAAGGTTGTTTTTCTAAATTGAGGTTAAATTAATAAACCATTATTATAGTGAGGGGTTGCAAGGATTGTCACTTAATACAACTGTCTGAGACTTATAAGATCTTTTTTTCCAGTCATTAATAACTTTGTCAAAAACTTTAATTGGGGAGGAAGTTTCCCACGTGGAGTGGCTGCTTCAAGCTGATTATTTTTAAAGGTAAATCCAAAATGGTTACCACATTTCTGAGAATGAGCCTTGAGGAAAATACTTTGTTTACCCATGACAAAAAATTAATGAGACCTTTTGTTTAAAATGCTTCAGGACTACTATGTTTTGGGTCAGGGATTTGAAATATGGCAAGATAGGGATGAATTTTGTGTCAGAGAGAAGGCTTTTCTGCTTGAAAATCTCCCATAACTTAACCTAGTTATAAGGTTTTGGAAAAACTGCAGTTTCACTAGAAGCTCTCTAGCATTTACCAGCTGATCCCATATACACTGAGCAAGTTCAAACTGCACGTGGATCCTATTGATCAGATAGTGCATGCACTACTCCAAAGAATGACTGAGCATTCCCCAACTCCTCTTTAAGGGGGGGGTGGGGAATAGATGGTCCAGAAGGATGTCCCCACTATTTGTGTTCCAAGCTCGGTGCCAGAACCGAGATCACAGAGCCCATCTCTTCTGTATCCTCAATGACCCCTTGTTAGTAATTGGGAAGCATGTGGAGAAGTAAGCTGTTTGATTTAAATTCAAAAGGGACAAAAACTGGTCCAAGATGAGACAAATCAGGGACAAGAAATCTGGTCAGATGGGATATGATATGTGTGGGGGAGGGGGAGAGAAACTGTGGCTGGAATTATAGTAGAGAAAATTGGCATTTGGGGGGATGGGAGCGGGGGCCTGGGACCGGCACATATAGGAGGAGACACCGTTGGAACTGAGAGCTGGTGAGAGAAGACCAGAAGGCAAGAAGTGGGAGAGGGAGGCTAGAAGTGGAAGAACACTGATATCAGATGAGGAGCTAGAGTGGAGGAGAGACTGGAACTAATGGGAAAAAGGGACTGGGTAAGGGATAATGGGCAAAAATGAAGGAAGGGGAAGGAGAGACAACACTGACGGGGTACTGGGGTGTAAGAGAAGAATATGGGATTTGCTGGGCAAAGAGACCTGGAGAAGGAGCCAGGGACAGGGGAGAGAAATGGAAAGATCAAGAATAGATGAGGAGACTGGGATTGAAAGATATTGAGGGAGGAAGAACATCGAACAGGTAGCACCCATGTTTTTAATTCTAGCATTTCCTAACATTTGAGTGTTTTTTTAATGTTTACTATTGCTTGATTTGTCTAGCTTAAAAACATCATACTAACAGTTTTGTGTGTGTGCATGCGTGTGTGAGCTCACTAGCTAGCTAAATTTAGCTCTACATCTTTAATTTAGTGTTATATTATGAATAAAAAATTACGTGTCTGCAAATTGTTTATTGCAGTGAATGATATGTATATTGTATGGCTAAAGCAACTTTTCTGCAATATGTTAAGAATCATTGATGCAGTGTAGATATTAAAAGATGTTAATGCTAATACAACTTGGTAAATCAAATTGCACTGAATGCTACCTCTAGGTAGGAAAAATCTACTTATAAACTTCTGACCAGGTCCTACCAGTGAGTAGCATCTTGCCCTGTCTGTAATGCCCTTGAAATTGATTCCATTCCTGCTGTAAAGTTCTGTTCATTATGACTAAGGGGATCTTCCTTTATGAAATGTCAAAATTAGGAATTTAATTTGCAGACATTGGCATTCAAAGAAAGTGGGTACAGAACTGTCATTAAATGTGTGAACACTGGAAAAAAAACATACTGGAAATCCAGGATAAGAACTTATGCCATACATCTACTTTCCTGAATTATACTTTAATACAGCTTTAGTATAAGAGTATCATCTTGTAAGTGGAACGGTTGAGAACTACAAAGCAAATCAGCTCACTTCTGGCACCTATATACCAACTGAGATGACAGTTACATATTGGTACCATAAAAGAAAATCCAAACTGGTATGTTCATTCATTAAAAAAAAGTCACTCCATGTTCTTAATCAGGATTACCTGATGTTCTGAGAACAGCAGGAAATAAAGCAACAAAAAGTGTTTCAGAAATGTTGGCAAACCTATCATAATGGTCAGGTAAAAAGGTAATGATTTATTATGTGAGTTTATAATAGTTTCTCCGCTGGTGTCTTTCTTATGTAATAACATACCTATTCAATTTGGGGGGAATAAAAGTACTGAAAGCCACACATGAGTTCCTGGATTTCCTCACAGTGAGAACACTGTACATAGGAACAATTACAACTATATTATTGAGAAATAAAACTTTGATATGTAATAATTATTTTGAATAGGAAAGAAAGTGGTAGTTACTGTAGCCCTCTCCTCCCTGACAACAGTTTCTTTTCTAATATAATCTCTGCATCTCTTTTCTGTAATTTTTCTTGCCATGTACATGCCAGTTCTACAACAATAGTTAATTTCTTCATGTGGAAAAACAAGAGATGAAAAATTATTTTGCATTATTAATTATTAGAATTATGATAGTTTCCAAAATGTACTAGGGAGTTTCCAAACACAGATCAAGCATATACTTGGCTATAATTAGTGGCTGGTTTTCAGTGTCTTTTATGGACAGAAACGTTACTAAAGCAAGCAAAAGGCAAAGAATGGTTACACTGAAATTGACTTTCCTATCTAGTTTATTGATAAATAAATGGCAAGCTTTATTTAAGACATGTTGTAATATTCTACACGCATGGTCTATGCATAAAGAAAAGGCATAAGGACACTAGTGGTAGAAATAAACTTGGAAAGCATTAAGGCAAGCTAAGAAGAGAGAGATGGAAGTGAGCACAGATAGCATTGGATGATATGTAAGTAAGTGGTCGGTGCAACAGAGAGAAAGTTTTAATATTTTCCAAAAGGACTCCAGAAGCCAGTTCTGGGAGTCACAATTAGAGGTCATAAATGAGTGGATTGGGAAGAAAACTTTCACTAAAACATGTTGAGGGAAGTGATAGGAGAAATGAGAAGGCCAGAGAAAAGAGGAGGTAGAAGTTGAGATGACTTGTGATAATTATAGTATTTCATTCCAAAGAACAATTTTATTAATAATGTACTTTCATTGTTCTGTTACCCAGTGAACTTCCTTTAGCACTTCTTATGTACAGTTAAGAATTCTCAACTCTAGTACTAAAACTAACAAGAAGTTAGTTATTGCCTTAATTTACCTTGTGGTAATCTTCAGGAAAAAGAGGGCAATGCAGGTCTTACCAGAGATATATTATTTTTTACAGCAAACTGGATAGTGTATTGCCCCTTATGGATGGGAGTGTACAGAAGAGGGCTAGGTCATAGCAACAATCCTACAAAGGACTTCATCTGTGGGACTTGCCCAAACATTCTGGGAATGTTTGCACTGGTAAATGAGCCCCAACGCAGCAGAGTGGGTCACCAAAGTGCCGCTCTGCTTTTGGTGTGAGATCATACATCAATCACTCTTGAGAGCATCACTGGCACTGCACTGAGAGAAGAGCATGCCCCATAAAGTAGTTTTTTGTGACTCTTTTTCTTTTTTCCCACCTCCCACAATCATATGATCAAATTTTCAAGAGTACTGATCACTCAGCAGTTCCTGTTTTCAGTGGCAGCTTTTGGGTGCTGAGCATTTGTGAAAAGCTGTTCACTGGCACAGAGAGATCCATACAGCAACCAGAGGGAATGCAGATAGTACACCATAACCAACTTTCTCTGCTAGACTTATCTGGGACCTTCTGCTCCCCTTCACATCAGGTAAACTGGGTGAGACAATTATGTTTAATTTCTAGGACGTTTTTGTCACCATGCTAAGATCTGGTTACATTACTACAATACACCATATTACATACCAAAAAAATGAAAAGTCCTGGAACAAGATAAATGGATATCCAAACCCAAGAATGAAAAGTCAGGCCCCTCAAAGACAGTGACCTATCAAAAGACTTTGAGGACCCTGTGAATGAATTGAAATGTATCACATATTAGAAATGTCCGAGTAGCTAATAAGTCTCAGAGGGGTAGCTGTGTTAGTCTGTAACTTTAAAAACGAGTAGTCCTGTGGCACCTTAGGGTATAACTTTACATAGCAAAGTTATTTCAGAATAATGACCATTATTCCAATATAACTGTGCAAGCATCTCCACAGCCATTCCATTATTTCAAAATAATTTTGAAATAATGGGTGGCTTACTCTGAAATTTGTAAACCTCATTCTATGAGGAATAATGCCTATTCCAAAATAGCTATTTCAAAATAAGGCGTGTGCAGATGCTGCACTGCTGCTATTTCGAAATAGCCCCTCACCAGGGCTATTCTAAGTTATTCCTCCCGAGTGCTTCCTGGGGCTCTAAAACAAAATAGCACATCTACATTAGGGAAGCATGCCTCAGAATAATTTTGAGGTTTCTCTGCAGCTATTTTGGATTCTGGAATAGCTTATTTCGAAATAAGTGTGCAGTACTTTCAGGGTATGTCTACATTTCATTCCTCTTCCGAGACAGGAATGCAAATGCAATCACCCAAAATTGCAAGGAGCAAGGGTTATTTTGAGGGAATGGTTTTATCTCGAAATAACCCTATTTTTTCTCTCAAAATAGCGCTATTTCGAAATAGCGCCATAACGTGATTATGCAAATGAAGCACGGGATATTTAAATCCTCACTTCATTTGCAATTTCGGGTGTCTGCATTTTCATTCCTCTCTCGGAAGAGGAATGAAATGTAGACATACGCTGAGAGAATAACAAATATATATATATATATATATATTTATATATATATAATTATTATGAGCTTTTGTGGGCAAAACTCACTTCTTTAGATGAGCTTGAGTCATCTTTGGCATAAATCCATTAACTCCAGAGAGCTACTATCAGTGATGAAAACAGCCCTAGAGAGACTACCCTTTCGAGTATGTCTACACTGCAGTTAAGTCCATGGCTTGCTGTGCCAGCTAATTTGGTTTCACGGAGCTAGGGTGTTTACTGGCTGTTTAATGGCAGTTCAGGCAACCAAGCTCAGACTAGAGCCTGGCTCCAGGACCCTGAGGTGGGAAGATCACAGAGCTTGGGCTGCGGTGAGAGCCAGAATGCCTCCATCACAATGAAACAGCCCCACAGCCTGAGTGAAGTGAACCCAAATCAACTGTGGGCATCTAATGCCAGTGTAGACATACCCCTCGTTTCCCCTGTTTACTTAATTTGGCATCCTTCCATTAAAATCTGCTCCTGTTCACTAAACAGGACCTTACTTTCTTACCTAAATACGTATTTATCCTTTTATGAATCTTAATGTGTCTAGTTGCTTTGATAGGATTAATGCCAACTCTCACTTAAAATTTAGATTTAGGGTTATAAGCAGCATGCACTATAGGCAAGGGATTTTTCTGGAGCCATTTTGCTTGGAATGTGAGTTAGATTCCATTTAGTTTGCTTATGAAGAAAGAAGGATTTTTCTTCTAGTGCTCGTTCATGTGCATTCCAATCAGGTATGTGCATGCACACATGAATAATAGCTGGAGGATTTTCCCCCAGCATCTAGCCGTAGCACTGGCCTGGGTGCTCCCTGGAGTGATGCTGAAATTGCACCCAATATAGAGCCTTGCTGACCCATCCCCTCTTCTGTTCCTTCTTACTAACACTGATGGCAGCTGAATTTTCCCCTTGCTTGTCTCATGCTTTGCATGTTTATAGTTGTAGAATGTTCTGTGTTAATTGTAGGTGGTTTAGTTAGCAGTTAGTAGAGTCAGAAGAGGTTAGGGTTCCACCCTCTCCCATAAAATCTATTCCCGGGGAAAGTCTCATTCCCAGGACTTCAGGGCTTGTCAGTTGCGTGGTAAATGCATGCCAAAGAGTGATCCTCATTCCTTCTGCTTGATCGCTGCAAAATCTGTGGAGAATTCAGACTGAGAATGATAAGAGAGGGAGCAGTGGTTCTTCATTCTACTTATGAAGGTGGCTTTACGTTCCCAATCAGATCCAGGTGCCATGGAGATGGCACCTAGCATCTCATTCTCAGTCCAAAGTTCTCTAGCACTGGTGTCAAAAGAGACAGTGTTGAGGAAGGACTTGGGCAGGGACTGGCACTAACACACCATTTCCCAAAGCCAGACAGCCTCTTGGTACCACTCCCAATCTCCAGCCAGAGGAAGAAGGGCCAAGGTCAGTCCCCAGTCTTGAGACCCACTGTCCAGTCAGCACCTCAGTCATGCTGGGATGCTGAGGCCTCCATGGAGGCCTCATCAGCTCCTACACAACCAAGGAAGTTAAGTCTGAGGGCAACACCATTTGCTGGTGCCATTGGAGTGCTTACTTACGCCATCAACATTAAAGGCTTTTTATGTGGTACCTTTATGTACCTCATGATGCTGTTTTCACTGCCTAGACAGGACACCACACCAGCCCCAAAGGCACTGTCAAGACAGCCAATGCAGTCTAAAGGGAAGTTGACAATAATGGCACTGAGTTTCTCCTCTTGAAATTAGACCGGGGACCACAGCTAATCTCCTCCATAAATTAGATCAGCATAGAGAAGGGCAGATCCAGGTTGGTCTTTGAACTCTGAGTCAGAATTGGATTTGGACTCCTGCAGATTGGGGTACACTGGGATCAGGAAGTCATTGACCCAGTACTGAAAGAGGCCTCATCCTTCTCAGTGGCTACCCCACTGGCAGAATCCCCCACAGTGGCCCTTTTGGGATCCCGGGACTTTATACTAGGGTCAGGGCAGAAGCCAAGCTTTGTGCTCCAGAGCAGCATCCATGGTGTCTGCAACCTTTGTGTCTCTCAGGAGTAGTGCTGTGGTTTCAGTATGTGGCCACAGCATTGGTACGGCACTGGTTCATTTGACATTGGCACCAGAGCAGGTCGCAGCCACATATTAGCCCCCGCGATCCATCCACGATCACTCTGCCACTTATTAAGACAGTGACAGATATGACAAAGGCCTTGTGGCAAACTCCAGCATCACTGCAATCACAGCCAAATGTAACAAAAGATGGTACTTTTTCCTCACGGAAGGTTTTGAGTATTTTTGCACACACCCACAAAATGGACTCCCCCTGTGGCAGATACAGCCAATTAATGGGAGAGACAAGAATTTCAGGGACCCTGCCCTAAAAACAGGGAAGCTAAGTGCCTAGATTTAAAGGGCTAAAAGTTCTATTTGACTGGGAGGCTGCAATAGCGTAGCAGGCTCTGATCAGAAATTACGCTTACATCACAATTCTCACAAAATACACTGAGATTCTCACAAAATACACTGAGATTCTTTCATCAGACTCCAGAGCCAAATTTACAGCATTGGTTGAGGAAGAGAGACTTATTTTTAGAGCATCCCTTCAGGCTGCATTGGATGCAGCAGATGCGGCTGACTAAAAGGGTAATGCCTATGGACTTGGGCTTATGAGTTACCTGATTGGAACGCACATGAGCAAGCACTCAAAGAAGAAAAAATGGTTACATACCTTCTTGTAACTGTTGTTCTTCAAGATGTGTTGTTCATGTCCATTTAAATAGCTATCCTTCTTCCCCTCCATTGGAGTAGCTGGCACAAAGGAACTGAGGAGGTGGGGTGTCTGCAGCACCCTATAGTGGATGTCATTTCAGTGCTACTCCAGGGGGCACCCAAGCTAATCCTAAGGCTAGTTGCTAGGAGAAAAATCTTCCAGATACTATGCACATGTGTGTGCACACACCTGGAATGGACATTAAACACACATCTTGAAGAACAGCAATTACAAGAATGTACATAACAGTTTTTCTCATTTGCTTAAGCCTTCATTGATGTAAGAATGCCTTTGAAATTAATCTGTCCTCCTGTTGGTTCCATAGTATTGTTATTGTAGAAAACCAATATAATTAAGTGTGTTTAACCATTTCCTTCTTGCTCTTATGGGCAGACTAATAGGTCTTGTGGAGACTTTTTTGCAAACTGGAATGGTTAGTTTTTTTTAAATATATAAAAGCCATACACTCCAAGGATATAGAACAACAATGTTGCTTAGAATACGCATGCTGCAGATCTTGGTGCTATCTCTACTTTACCAGTGATGCCCAGCCTGACTGCCCATTGGTCAACTTTTCTACCACACCTTTGCATTTTCTCCCAAGCTGACTGATGTGTGTGAAAAGAGGTCCCCTCAAAATTTCCAAAGCCATTGTACATTATAAGAGCATGAAGAAATTCCAGTGACACTTTCATTTGATGAAATGGCAATTCTCAGTGACAAAAACATTTATTGAGATGGGGAGATTCAAAGTTCCAAATAAAAACAGGGTGGACTTTAATGGAAACTTACCTGGTTTCCTGTCAGCTTACTTGCCCAACTCTGTGGCATCTTACCTGCCCCACTGCCTCAAAATCAGGGACCCCAGAAAGCAAAGCCCAGAGACAGCTCACCTCACTAACAGCCCCAAAACTGGGGTTCATACATTGTGTTGATTTTTTTTGTTTCATTCCAATTTTGAACAGTAAAAACAGAGTTAGAAATATTTAAATCTTCTGTGAAACAGAAGTGTCTCTTTCTGCTCTGCTCTATTGTTTGTTAGTATTACCATAGAGCCAAGTCCTTCCTTAAAATTATCCTCTGCTGTAGGCATGCCTGCAGCTATTGCTTATCTCACTATTCATAATCATCTCATTGTTACCATATGCTCCCCTTATCTATCTATAGCATCCATCTTTTTTATTTTTCCATATTTACATTGTAAGCTACAATGAACTGTCATTTCATTATTTAATTGTACAGCACCTAATACCATAGGCTTTCTTTGCCAACTGGGATGGTTAGATTAAATGCATTATATTCAATATTATATTTTTTCTCCAAAATATTGGAATTACAATTAACTCAATAAATTGAAAAGCTAGACTTTAAAAAAATATGATATAATCAGGACAAGATTTATGGGCATCAGCAAGATATACAGAGTATGTAATGACATAATATTTGGAGAATGAAAACATAGGCAAACAGCTTGGCTTAACAGTGAAATTTTGTGTGAGTTTAAACTCCAAAAGAAAGCTTACAAGAAGTGGAAACATGAACAGATGATTAAGGAAGAATATAAATATACGACTGAGCATGCAGGACTATAATCAGGAAGGCCAAAGCACAACTGGAATTGCAGCAAGCAAGGGATGTGAAAGGTAACAAGATAGGTTTCTACAGGCATGTTAGCAGTAAGAGAGTGGTCAGGGAAGGTGTGGGACCCTTACTGAATGAGGGAGGAAATCTAGTGACAGGTGATGTGGGAAAAGCTGAAGGACTCAGTGCATTGTTTTGACTCTGTTTTCACAAACAAAATAAGCTCCCAGACTACTGCACTAGGCAGCACAGCATGGGAAGGAGGTGGGCAACCCTCAGTGGAGAAAGAACAGGTTAAGAACTATTTAGAAAAAATGGACATACATAAATCAATAGCGCTGAATCCAAGGGTGCTAAGAGAGTTGGCTGATGTGATTGCAGTCATTCACCATTATCTTTGAAAACTTGTGGCGATTGGAGGAGGTCCTGGATGCTTGGAAAAAATAAATGTAGCACCCATCTTCAAAAAAAAGGGAAAGACAATCCAGGGAACTATAGACCAGTCAGTCTCACCTCAATCCCCGGGAAAATAATGGAGAGGATTCTGAAGAAATCCATTTTGAAGCTCTTGGAAGAGAGGAAAGTTATCAGGAACAGTCAAGATGGATTCTCTAAGGGCAAGTCATGCCTCTCCAACCTGACTGTCTTCTATGACAAGGTAACTGGCTCTGTGGATATGGAGAAGGTGATGGACGTGATATACCTTCACTTTAGCAAAGCTTTTGATATGGTCTCCCACAGTATTCTTGCCAACAAATTAAAGATGAATTGGATAAATGGACTGTAAGGTGGATAGAAAACTGGCTGTGTTGTCAGGCTCATTTAGTAGTGATCAATGGATTGATGTCTGCTTAGTGGTTGATATAAAAAAGAATGCCCCAATGGTTGGTTCTGGGGCCAGTTTTGTTCAACATCTTTATTAATGATCTGGATGAGGGGATGGATTGAACCCTCAACAAGTTTGCAGATGACACTAATCTAGGGAGAGAGGGAGATATGCTGGAGGTTAAGGATAGGGTCCAGAGTAAACTAGAAAAATTGGAAGATTGGGCCAAAATAAATCTGATGAGGTTCAATAAGGACAAGTGCAGAGTCCTGCACTTGAGATGGAAGAATCCCAAACACTGTTACAGGCTGCAGACTGATTGGCTAAGCAGCAGTTCTACAGAAAAGGACCTGGGGATTACATTAGATGAGAAGCTGCATACGAGTCAATAGTGTGCCCTTGTAGCCAAGAAGGTTAACAACATATTGGGGTTCATTTGTAGGAGCATTGCCAGCAGATCTAGGGAAGTGATTATTCCCCTTTATTCAGCACTGGTGAGGCCACATTTGGAGTATTGCATCCAATTCTGCTCCCTCTCCCATTACAGAAATGGTGTGGACACATCGGAGAGAGTCCAGCGGAGGGCAACAATAATGATTAGGGGACTGGAACACATGACCTATGAAGAGAGGCTGAGGGATTTGGGCTTATTCGGTTTACAGAAGAGAAGAGTGAGGAGGGATTTAATAGCAGCCTTCAACTACCTGAAGGGCAGTTCCAAAGAGGATAGAGAGAAACTCTTCTCAGTGGTGACAGATAACAGAATGAGGAGCAATGGTCTCAAGTTACAGTGGGGGAGGTCAAGGTTGGATATTAAGAAAAACTATTTCATTAGGAGGGTGGTGAAGCATTGGAATGTTACCTAGGGAGGTGGTAAAATCTCCATCTCTAGAGGTTTTTAAGTCCTGGCTTGACAAAGCCCTGGCTGGAATGATTTAGTTGGTGTTGGTCCTGCTTTGATCAGGGGGTTGGACTCGATGACCTCCAGAGGTCCTGATTGTATGATTCTATATATCTGTATCTAGATAGATAGATAGACAGACAGACAGACCTGCTGGTAATGCATGTTGTAGCATCGAAATCTAGGGAAACATTAAGTCTATTAGCACTACATTCACAAATTATGGTGATGCTATTTCTTTAGCTATATAAAACATGTCGCATTTAAATAAAATAATATTTTTGGTATTGTGTTTTGTCAAACAATGAAAATATTTTGGCTTCCTTGCAGAAAGATTCACACTGGGTTTTTTTAAGATCACCACCAACCACATTATAGGTGGGAAATACTATACTATAAGGCTACATCTATACTGTGCATTGTTGCGCAAGAAGATATGCAAATGAGGCATGGGGATGAATATAAGTGGCAGAACGGCTCCTGCGCAAGAGGGTTTTTTTGCGCAAGAAGGAACAGTGTAGACAGCTCCTTCTTGAGCAAAAGCCCCTTCCGCAAAAATGGTGGCTCATTAGGTATGCAAATGAGGTGTGGCGATATTCATCCCCACGCCTCATTTGCATATCTTCGTGCACAACAATGCTCAGTATAGATGTAGCTTAAGGGTATATCTATACCAAAGGAAATATATGTGGTGAGGTAGGGTAGAATTTAGTAGAGATGTCTGGTTGGCAGTTGGTATGCTCCCCCCCATTCAAAAGCGATCACAGGCTTTGTTAAAACTTTAATTTGATCTTGGGGCAATAATAAAGCATGGGAAATATAGTCCCCAAATCTGAGGATTTCAGAAAAATGAGCAACTGAAAATAAAGAGTTATAATGGAAACTGTTTTGCAATTGTAGTGTCAAGAACAGGCAGGGCCTGCCCCTGGCACAGATTAGCACAATGTGAGGGCCAAGGACCATCCAGAAGCTAATATAAGTAGCATAGTTCTCACTATGTTGGTTCATCATCTATTGGAGACTGTTTACCATGCTGACGACTCCTTCACGTATCCACATAAGCATCTCATAGCTAACTGTGTGGGCTTGAGAATTTCACTCACTAGTTTAAAATTCACTGGTTGCAAATGAGACACTGATCTTTTTTGGCCCCGTGTAACACTATTTGCCTTATAGTTTTTCTTTGCCCAAACTTTCAGTCCTTTCAACTTACCTTTACTATTGGTTTCTTTACTATTTCATCAACTAACATGGTCTTTTCATGAGCATAGAGATAGTCTCCATCTTGGTATTTTATTGACAATTTAGCTCACGCTGTAAATGAAATACATGGGTTTGAATTTCAGTTTTAGTTCCCAGCATCCTACGTTTTAGATCACATTCTGCTGATGTCTTCAGTACCAACGAAAGAAGTGTATCTGGATCAAATTTAGTGTCCTGAATTTAGGAATTTCCATGAGATCATTAAAAAGTTAATGTCCCTTATTATGCCTCCTTTCCCTTCAAACTAAATATGCCTCCTTTCCCTTCAAACTGAGCTTCCAAGTAAAATAATTGGTTCTTGTTGCTCAATGCTGCATACAGTCTAGGTTAATTAGGTCTTTAAGATATAGGGCTTGATTATCCACTGTATCACATTTAGACTCATTTAAAACTGTGCAAAATACTGGATGTTGTTCAGTACTTTACAGTGTTCTAATTATATCTTGCTAGAGGATAATACAAATGATGTTTCTGATCAATATTATGTAAATCACATACTATTTATTATACTTGCAGCTACACAAGGTTAGAGATACATGGATTTATCCACGATGACCCCTAACTTCTTTTATAGTTTGCTTAACACCATTCCATGTAGAAGACGCTAGTTAATTTGCTTTTCTATACTTCACCCTGCAGCATCACTGTGTGTGCATGTAGCTAAGGGTTGGGAATGATCTAAATGGCCAGTTGGGTGTTTGTTTCCCAGTTGTTTCATAATAACCCCATAATTTTGTACTCTCTAAATAGGACAACACCAATACCCAAGGTAAACAAAATGTAAAATGGCACTCAGATACTCAATCTTAGCTTCTAGCAGATTGAAAAATAATAGGCATGACCTCATGCAGATTCCAATACATGCTTAGTGCTCCTTGAGAGCTGCCAAAAAGTCACTTACAGATCCCTGTTCCTGAGGCCAGTTTTACATTAATTGTGAACCCAGCATAGTTTAGAACAGTATCCTGGGATGTACCAGCTGCACAGAAGCTATCCCAGTTGGTATAGAAAGCAGAGGTTAGAAGTCTGATATCCTAAAATTACAAGTTGGAACTCAGTTCACCAGTCTAAATCAGGTATGTTATCATAGAACTGAGCACCTCATCATCATCAATGTATTCATCCTCACAATATCCATATGAAGGAGAGAACTATTATCCCTAATGCACAAATGGAGATGGAGGCACAGAGACACAGGGTATGTCTACACTACAGAGTTTTGTCAGAAAAATGGCTGTTTTTCCGACAAAACTTGTGGAACGTCCACACTGCAATCATGTTCTTCCATAGTAAATCAAAAGAACAGAGAGGTTTTTTTCCGACATTGGTAATCCTCATTCTATGAAGAAGAACACCTTTTCTGAAACAGCTTTTTCAGATAATGGCGTGTGTGGATGGGGAGGAGGGTTTTTTTTTTCGAAAGAAGAGGCCTCCAGAAAATAGCACAGGTGCCCTGGTGGCCACTCCATACAAAGTAATCACAACTCTATAGTTCCTGTCTCCTGGCCCCTCTTAAAGCTGCAGGCACCCTGAACGAACCTTGTGGCAGCAAGCCAGACGTGGAGCAGCACCTCATCATGTGGCACTCCCTGCCACAGGCCTGCAGAGTGATGGCACATCCTCAAGCCCCCTTCAACTTCCCTGGACCTCACAGAGAGCAGCGCCAGGAGTGCCAGGACCTACCCAGGGGGACCAAGAGGTGGGCAACCTCCTGGTCCGGCCCAGAGATCCTGTCCCTCCTCAAGCTGAGGGGAGAGGAGGAGACCTTGCAGGCTCTCCGGGCCAGGTACCACAATGCGGACATTTATGGCCGGATGGCTGAGTCCCTGGTGGAGTGCAGACACCCACCCCGGACCTTGGAACAGGTCTAGAGTAAAGTTAAAGAGCTCCGCCAGGGATATGTGCATGCCAGAGAGCATAGCTCATGCTCAGGGGCAGGACTCCACACCTAACCCTATTACCAGGAGCTGCACCAAATCCTGGGGGGTGGGGAAACGTCTTCCCCACCCATCCTCGTGAACTCCAGCCTGGAGACTCCCATCATCACCTGACTGGAGGTCTCGGTGGAGGAAGAGCAGAAGGGCCAGGGCCAGCCGGAGGAGAAGGAGGCAGACATCATGACCCTCTCCCTGGGGCCGGTGCCATTGAGCCAGGATGTCTCCCAAGCCTCCTCGGACAACTGGGAGGGATCTTCAGGTGAGTGCTCTCACTTTGTCACACACACAAGGCGGGGGAAGCAGGTGCACGGGGGCAGGGGGCGAGTGTCGCTTGGGCTGCTCTGGCTGAACATCGTGCTGTGGTCCGTGCATGTGAAACCACTTGCAGTGTTAGTGTGCAGCATGCAGATGCAGCAGGCAGCTCCTGAGCATGGGTGGGATCCTGCTGCCAGGCTCAGGGAAGGCCACACACATCCTTCCATCGGAAGGGGGGCTGCCACGGCTGGAAGCAGGCTAGCCACAAGGGCACAGGCATGACCCCACACAGACCAAGGAGTGCTGCACACCTCACATGAGCCTGCCTGTACGTGTGAGACAGCAGCCGCTCCAGTAGAGAGCACTGCGAGCCTCGGCTGTGTGTGCAGACCCCAGGCTCCTCTGCTACCCATGAGGGGATCCCACTGTGGACAGACACTTCCTTTGGCTGCTTGTCCATGGGCCGGAGGGGGTGGGGGGTGGGAAGCGGGCAGAACAGTCTCTGGGCATGTCGGGGCCCCTGTGAGGCATGGCATGCTGTGCAGGCCATACATGGCCTTGGTCCCGGGACATACCCCTCCTCTCCCGAGGACTGTTGGTCGCTGTTCACAGAGGAGGGCACGGCCTCAGGGACAGTGTCTGCATGGATGACTGACCACCTCTCCCTCTTCTGTGTTCTCCACAGCTGGACCGGACAGGACTGAGGGCCGAGCCACACCACCGCAGCCATCCGCCAGAGCCCTCAAACACCCCAGAAGCCACCCACTGTGAGGCCTCCCTCCCCCAGCAGCAGGACTGTGTAAGGGCAGGATGGCACAATCCCCCAGGGATGAGGCTTCCCCCATACCTCCACTCCACCCCCCACCCCCCACCATAGTCCTGATACCACTGATCTGTGAATCCCACTGGAGCAGAGGTGGCACCAGACTCTTCCTGGTGGGCTACTCAGAAAATTGAGGCAGGCCTGCACTGTACATCATGTGGGCACATGCTATCCTTATTTCTGCAGTTCTGCACTGCTGCTGACAGTGGTGTTATCTTCAGAGCTGGGCACCTGGCTAGCACCCACTGCTCTATAGCCACCCAACTCTGAAGGCAGCACTGTTGTCAGCAGAAGTGAAGATGTAAGAATGGGAATGCCATACCATGCCACCATTATTTCTTCAGGTGCTGGCATGAGACTTACCATCTCTCAAAACATCCACTCAATGTGCAGCTGCAGTCAAAACAAAACAAAACAAAACAAAACAGAATGTTAACGATCAGTAAAAAAGTGATAGAGAATAAGACAGAGAATATCTTAATACAGTGGTCTCCAACCTTTTTAACCACAAGATCATTTTTTCAATTTAAGTGCAAGGTAAGATCTACCTCAAACCCAAATACCTTGCCCCACTTCCTTCCAGACCTTTCTTTAAGGCCCCGCTCCTGCTCCACCTCTTCTCCGAGGCCTCACCCTGCTCACTCCATTCCTCTTCCTCCCCCATCGTCACTCACTTTCACCAGGCTGGAGTAGGGGGTTGGGCTGCAGACTCTGGTCTTGGGCCAAGGGATTGGGAGTGTAGGAAGGGCTCCAGATTTAGCCCAGGGTAGGGGATTGGGGTTCAGGAGGAGTTTCAGGGTGAAAGCTCTGGGAAGCAGTTTGGGTGCATGGAGACTAATTTCTGGGTGTAGCAGGAGGTTCAGGGCTGGGACAGGGGTTCAAGAAGCAAACTCTGGCTGGGCACCGTTTAACTGACACAGCTTCTGGGTGGAGGAGCAGTGGGGTTAAGGCAGGTTTACTGCTGTCTTGGTCCTGCACCACTCCTGAAAGCAGCTGGCTTGTACGGCAATGGCTCCATGTCTCCATGTGCTGTCCCTCATCTACAGGCACTAGCTCACAGCTTCTACTGGCCACAGTTCCCATTACTGATCAATGGGAGCTGCAGGAGTGGTGTCGGCAGTCAAAGACAGCATATGGAAACCCCCTGTTCTGCCTTTCTCAGGGGCTGCAGGGACATGCCAACCACTTCCAGGAGCAACAATTACCACAGGGATTTTAAAACTCACTGCTCAAAGAATTAAATTTAAGCGTAAGAGAGAAATGAAAATTATGAAACGCACAGACCAGTCACAAACCCAAAATAACACACTTTGCAAGCAGTAAAAGTAGTAACAACAACCCCCCATGTATGTGTTGCATTGGGAGATGAACATGAAAGACATTGTGTGTTTGTAAGAATGGCAGAGTGAAAAAGATTTGCATTGCCAAGCTCCCTCTGTCCCCACCTCGCTGTGTGGAAGTGGGGGGAGGAGAGACACAATGACATCAATGCCCTCCCTGTTCTCCCTCTCACACCCCACACAGCAAGCAGAAATTGCCTACAGGCCATCTAGCCCAGTATCCATCTTCAATGCCAGGTAACCGTTGTCTCACTAGTCTCGAAGGGTATGTCTACACTACAGCACTAATTCGAACTAACTTAGTTTGAATTAGTTAATTCGAACTAAGCTAATTCGAATTAGCGCATCTAGACTTAAAAACTAGTTCGAATTAGCGTTTTGCTAATTCGAACTAGCATGTCCACATTGAGTGGACCCTGAACCGAAGTTAAGGTTGGCCGGAACCAGTGCCAGCAGGGCATCAGGTTAGGACTTAGAGCGTGGAGCTGCTGCCTCAGGCTAGCCGAGGTCTGTGCTTAAAGGGACCAGAGCCCCCACCCCGGACAGACAGTTCTCAGGGTTCCCCGCTTGCTTGTCTACCTCGATGAGGGACAGCAAAGCAGTCCTGTCTTGGAGTGCCCTGAGTGCCCGCACTTGGCACATCAGAGCACTCGGCCATCAGCCCGGCTGCACTTGCCGCAGGCTGCCATGCGGGGGGGTCATTCGGGGGCCTGTCAGGATCCAGGAGGCCCTGCAGGAGAGCTTCCACCCCGAGGAGCCCGCAGAGCCACCCCAGTCCTCCCCATCGGGGGCTCATGCCCCATTCCTCCCTCACCTCCTTCCACTTACCCCTCCCCAGCCCCCCTTCCTGATGTAAAAAATAAAGGACACGTGTGTTCAAAAATAGAAACTCTCTTTATTTAACAAAACTGAGGGTGGGGGGGGATTAACCTCTGGGGAGACTGGGAAAAGGAGGTGGGAGAGGGAAGAGAGAGGGTGGGAGGGGGAGGTGGAAACCTGGGAGGAGGGAGCTGGAAGGGGGAAGCCAGGGGAAGAAGGAGGAGGGGAAGTCTAAAACTATGGTACGCCATATCTTCAGTATTGTGTAGAGATGGGGTCTCCTCACGTCAAAAAAGATATTTTGGCCTTGGAAAGGGTTCAGAAAAGGGCAACTAAAATGATTAGGGGTTTGGAACTGGTCCCATATAAAGAGAGGCTAAAGAGACTGGGACTTTTCAGCTTAGAAAAAAGGAGACTGAGGGGGGATATGATAGAGGTCTATAAAATCATGAGTGGTGTGGAGAGGGTGCATAAAGAAAAGTTCTTCATTAGTTCCCATAATAGAAGGGCTAGAGGACACCAAATGAAATGAATGGGTAGCAGGCTTCAAACTAATAAAAGAAAGTTCTTCTTCACAAAGCAAATAGTCAACCTGTGGAACTCCTTGCCACAGGAGGCTGTGAAGGCGAGAACTAGAACAGAGTTTAAAGAGAAGTTAGATAAAGTCATGGAGGTTGGGTCCATGGAGTGCTATTAGTCGGGGGTAGGAATGGTGTCCCTGGCCTCTGTTTGTGGAAGGCTGGAGATGTATGGCACGAGACAAATGGCTTGGCCATTGTCTTCGGTCCATCCCCTCCGGGGTACCTGGTGTTGGCCGCTGTTTGCAGACAGGCTACTGGGCGAGATGGACCTTTGGTCTGACCCAGTACGGCCATTCTTATGTTCTTATGTTCTAAGCACAGGGTCGGGGGTCTCACTGGACCAACTTGATTTTCATGCAAACCTGCTCCTGGGTTCGCATGTGGCCTCTGGTGGCCAGGCTGGTAGCTTTCCTGCCCTAGATGGCCACTTTCCTGTGCCTAGTGCGGAGATTGTGGACGTTGGAGGCCTCCCCCCAAACCTGGATGAGGTCCACGATCTCTGCACTAGACCAGGTGGGCGTCCGCCTCTTGTAGCCCCGGGCAGGCTCCTGGGAGCCGCCAGCCTGGTTCTGGGAAGAGGGGGAGGACTGGGTGGCAGCGGGTGGCTGGCTTGTGCCGTGCCAGGTGCAGGGTCTGCTGGCTGGGTGCTGGCAGGCTTGCACCTGGCACGGGCACCGCAGCCAGACCAGGCCCCTTTAAGGGCTCCGGGGCCGGGAGGGGGCAGACGAGTTTCCCTGGCTTGGCCCAGAGTGGCCACCAGGGCAACCTGGGAAGGGCTAGCCTCCCACTAGTTCGAATTAAGTGGCTACATAGCCCTTAATTTGAACTACTTAATTCGAACTAGGTGTTAGTCCTCGTAGAATGAGGTTTACCTAGTTCGAATTAAGCGCTCCGGTAGTTCGAATTAAGTTCGAACTAGCTGTTTGCGTGTGTAGTGCCTATGAAAGTTAATTCGAACTAACAGCTGTTATTTCGAATTAACTTTGTAGTGTAGACATACCCTCACTAGTGTTATTTTGAAATAACATAATCTGTGTCTACAGAGCTGGCAGTTCTTTCAACATAATGTTGAAATACTGTCAAGCTGGAGGACTTCTTACACCAACTCCTGTAACCCTCATTGTATAAGGAGTGAGGGAAATTGGAGGAAGAGTGCTCTGTTTCTAAATAAGTGCTGTATAGACAGCACCAAAACTCGAAATAAGCTATTTCAAAATAAGCTACCCAATTGACATCGCTCAATTTTCATAGCTTATTTTGAGTTAAGTCCTGCTGTGTAGACTGGTCCTTAGTCTGACCCACTATAGCTGTTCTTATGTTCTTATCAGCTGCAGGTCTCTCCTCTCTGCCTTCAGAGCTGGTCAGTCAGAAAGGATCAGTTGCTGGCTTGGCACCAAGATCTGATGGCAGTGCCGCTCCCAGCTGCAGCAGAAAAATAAGGATGCCAAACTGTGTCATGCTACCCTTACTTCTGAGTACCATTTGACCTTTGGGATGGGAGGGCTGGCTTAGGAAAACCATGGGATAGCTGTTGCCTCATCACACACCCTTCCCACAGCACTGCCCCTTTACACATAGCCTTTGTAGAAACAGTGCTACTTACGTGTCTTCAAGAACTTCCAGGGTTAGACGACAACTGAGCAGGGTTTTGAAAATATCAGTGACATCAAAGTGTTGGATTCACGTGTCTGAAGATATGATTAGTCACCTGTGTGCTTCTATGAATTTTGTCCTTACTCTATACTTCTCTTAGCTGATCCTGCATTTATAAAAGTCAATGGGAGCCGGCATTTGGTTTCAAATTAAAATACTATTTTTTACTTCCTGGGCCCGATTTTTCAGTCATCCTTGTAGTCTGGACTTCTGCATTTTCTGGACAAAATAATATAAAGTTAAATGTTGCTGTTATCATTTCTGGTGAGTTCAACTGATGGCATTCACACATTTAACTAACCTAGCATATGGTAGGCATTTATATTGTCTTGATCATTGTGACATTACATCAACTGCATCCACAGTTAACTCATCCTTCTACAAGACAAGGTCAGAATCAATCAACCCCTTAATAATGCTGTAGCTTATAAATGTCTGCAGAGTTCACTTCACTGGTTAATAAAATACATAATTTCATGACTATGATATAGACAAAAACAGCTATGACCAGATGAAGCTAGATCTGATATTTTTCTGGTACTTCAGAAAATTATCAGTGACTTAATAAGCTAATTGATGCTTGCGTAATTCACTTAAGAGATTATTTAGTAATTTTATGCTGATTTTTCAAGGGTTTTATTTTCTCCACTTTAAGTCCTAAACATATATCTTAACTGAAGACCAGTATACTGCTCACATCATTTCTCCCATAGGGTATGTCTACACTACAGCGTTAATTCGAGTTAACTTAATTCGAAATAGTTAATTTGAATTAAGCTAATTCGAATTAATGCATCTACACACAAAACCTATTTCAAAATAGCATTTTGCTATTTCGAAATAGTGCATCCACACTGAGTGGACCCTGAACTGAAGTTAAGGCTGGCCGGAACCAGTGCCGGCAGGGCATCAGGTTAGGACTTAGTGTGTGGGGCTGCTGCCTGAGGCTAGCCGAGGGCTGTGCTTACAGGGACCCTACCCCCACCCCGGACAGACAGTTCTCAGGGTTCCCCACTTGCTTGTCTACCTCGATGAGGGACAGCAAAGCAGTCCTGTCTTGGAGTTCCCTGAGTGCCCGCACTCGGGACACCACAGCACTCGGCCACATGGAGCCAGAGCTACCCCGGGCATGCTGGTGCATCTTGTGGGGTCGTTGCCATCAGCCTGGCTGCACTTGCTGAAGGCTGCCATCCGGGGGGTCCATCAGGGGGCTGTCAGGATCCAGGAGGCCCTGCGGGAGAGCGTCCACCCCGAGGAGCCCTCAGAGCCACCCTGGTCCTCCCCACCGGGGGCTTGTGCCCCATTCCTCCCTCACGTTCTTCCACTTACCCCTCCATAGCCCCCCTTCCTGATGTCAAACAAAAGACACCTATGTTCAAAAATAGAAACTGGGTTTATTGAATAAAACTGGGGGGGATGAACCTCTGGGGAGACTGGGAAAAGGAGGTGGGAGAGGGGAAGAGAGAGGGTGGGAGAGGGGAGGGGGAAACCGAGGAGGGAGCTGGAAGGGGGAAGCAAGGGGAAGAAGCGGGAGGGGAAGTTCAGGGCCCAGGGTTGGGGGTCTTGCCGGACCAACTTGATTTTCATGCAAACCTGCTCCTGGGTTTGCATGTGGCATCCCCCCCAAACCTGAATAAGGTCCATGATCTCCACCCTGGACCAGGAAGGTGCCCACCTTCTCCAGCCCCTGTCAGGCTCCTGGGAGCTGGCAGACTGCTCCTGGGGAGCGGTGGAGGACTAGCTGCCAGTGGCTTGCTGGCTCATGTTTTGGGGCCACTGAGTCAGGGGCCCTGGTGACCACTGCTGGCTCTGGGCCAGCAGGCTTGGAGCTGGCACACGCACTGTGGCCAGGGTCTACCCCTTTAATGGCTCCGGGTCTGGGGGAGAGGAGAGTAAGTTTTCCTGGTTGTGCCCAGAGTGGCCACCAGGGCTCCCTGGGAAGGGCTGGAGTCCCCCTATTTCGAATTAAGTGTCTACACAGCACTTATTTCGAAATAGCTATTTTGAATTTGGCGTTACTCCTCATAGAATGAGGTTTACCATATTCGAATTAAGCGCTCCGCTATTTCGAATTAATTTTGAAAGAGCGGTTTGCATGGTATAGACGCTATTAAAGTTAATTCGAAATAACGGCTGTTATTTCGAATTAACTTTGCAGTGTAGACATACCCATAGGGAATTAATTTCCAATCACAAAACAGTATTTTATGTAAATAAAAAATTGTTCATTTTCCTTAATTTGCCCAGCATTTCAGCATTTTAAAATAAAAAATATTTTTCAGATAACTTAATAAAAAGAATACTCCACACAAGGGGTGTTATCACTTGGAAAACTTATTGTCAAATCCTTCTTTAGCAGGAACAGTTGAAAGAAAATTTATAGAAGCTGTGAAAGGCAAGATTACCTCTTCTGATCCAACCTGGGTTTAGAACCTGATATCTTCAAAATTTCCACTTTTCTAGATTTTTTTTGTGGAATATTGTCGTTGGTTGGTATTGCCCCCTCCCTCAAAAAAAAAAACAAACATTCCAGAGGAGGAGCTCAGACAGGGAGAAGTACTAAAAGAGTGAAGTAAGTAAATGAAAGAAAATAGCCAGACTTAGAAGTTGAATATTTCTATAGGCAATGAGAACTATAAGAAGAAAACAAATGGGAAGCTTATGCCTTTTTTTAGATTTATCTGTATAATTACATGCAGCAGAAAACTAATTTTAATGGCAAGCTGTTTATTGTGCCATACAGCAGAAAACAGCTTTTAATTTTGTTACTATGACTTTAGCCCCTTTTAGCCTGAGCAGGTAGCCAATTCAGATTAACTCCTTTAGGGACAAGAAAAAAAATAACGATAGAGTCAGGGACTCTTTGGGTGCATCCACACTGCACTGTTATTTTGAGATAGCTAGCATTATTTCAAAATAACAGTGTGAGTTTTTACACAGCCATTCAGTTATTTTGAAATAATTTTGAAATAACGGACAGTTTATTCCAAAATCTGTAAACCTCATTATACAAGGAATAACACCTATTCTGAAATAGCTATTTTGAAATAAGGCATGTGTAGGTGTTTCACTGCTGCTATCTCACCAGGGCCATTCTAAGTTATTCCTCCCCAGTGCCTCCTGGGGCTCTAAATCAAGATAGCACGTCTACATTAGGGAAGCCTGTCAGACTAATTTTGAGACTTACCTGCAGTGTAGATGTGCTATTTTGAAATAAGCTTTTTCAGAATAACCATTCCAGAATAGCTTATTTTGAAATAGCCGTGCAGTGTAGACATACCCTTTGGAGACGATCTTACTTATTTACAATAAAAGAAAACCGAGAGAGAGAAAAAGAGTTCTGCTTCCTTTAACAGAGGAGAAACAAGCTTCCTTGTTCAGAAATCCAAGCCTGCCTTCAGGCAACATTCTCCCCGCAAAAAAGTAGTCTTTTGGTTTCATCCCAGGGACAAACTAGCACTGTCTCTTAAGAGTTCCCCAATTTTCCTGCTAGTTTCTTGATCACGTTCAGTTCTGTAATCCAATAAATTCCCAATATTTGCTTTTGCAGTCCATTGCCTGGGATCCTCCTACCGGACTGACTTGGGCTGTGGCTTCTATTGGCTCAGATATCCCAAAACAAAGGCATATTTAATTGCTTCCTCCTTCATACTGAATGAATTCCAATGCAGTATTTCCCCCACATATAAATGCTTGCAAAAACAGAGGTGAGACTGCATCATACCTGCAACTACATCAAAAGGGACAACCTCAGGATAGTTAAAATATTTGGGATGGAAGGAGGAATTGAGATTTTGAGATTTCAGGCTCCTACCACCCAGTGGTTGCATGTCTTATAAAGGTTACTACAGGGCAAGTTGTACACTGTGCCTTGATATGATTGATCTAGTGCAAGGACATATAATCTTGTTGGCTGAATGGAAAGTATTCATGGCCCAGATATTGTTTATGATTACTTTGGCAAGTTGAACTAAATTGCTGACAATGCAAAGGGGCTGAAAAGTCAGCAGATTTCACCCCTGAGAATTCTCTGGGATATGCACTGATGGAGCACTCTCATTAAGGGATTCAGAGTGGTTAGAGCAGTGGCTTTCAACCTTTCCAGATTACTGTACTCCTTTCATAAGTTTGATTTGTCTTGGATACCCCCAAGTTTCATCTCACAAATAAGTTGTATAGAAAATTACACATAAAAAATGTAAAAATGTCACTGCATGCTATTACTAAGTGACTAAAAAACTTACTGTTTTTTATCATATAATTATAAAATAAATCAGCTGGAATATAAATATTGTACTTACATTTCAGTGTATAGTATGTAGAACAATATAAACATGAAAATTTAATTTGTATTGACTTTGTTAGTGCTTTTTATAAATCTATGCAAATTTCTAGAAGAGTTGATGTGTCCCCTGAAAGACTTCTGTATGTCTCAGAGGTATACAAACCCCTGGCTGAGAACCACTGGGGGTATGTGTACACAGCAACATTATTTCAAAATAACTAGTGTTATTTTGAAATAATTTACCCCATATCTACACAGCAAGAGTTATTTTGAAATGTCAAAATACTGTCAAGCTGGAAGACTTCTTACTCATACTCCTGTAACCCTCATTGTACGAGGAGAAAGTAAAGTTGGAGGAAGAGTGATCTATTTCAAAATAAGTGCTGTGTAGATGCTCCCAGTTTCGAAATAAGCTACGCAATTGATGTAGCTCAAGTTGCGTAGCTTATTTCGAGTTAAGCCCTGCTGTGTAGATGCTCCTTGGGTAAAAGCAACCCTATATCAGAGTGTTCCCCAGGGAGTGGATCCACCAATTTTACAACCCGCTCAGGCCTCCAAACCTAGTGGAGAAGGTATTAAGTAGAGTGGTACTACAAATGTTTTGAGTACAAAAGTAAAAAGTAATCCAAAAAATGGCTTTTGGGGGGAAAATAAAATATTTTTTTTCTAATTGTTCCATTTTTGACAAAACCCAAAGAATGGAGGGAAAAAATCAGTTTTTGGTTTTAATTTTTAGGGTGTTTCCTTTACTCTCCTTCTCCCATGTTTTTCAGTGGCAAAATGGAGAAATCAATATATGAAGATGAGGGGAAATAGATGAGGAAAAAGAGAGGAGAGAGAAAGACAGAGAAAAAGGGGGGAAAGTGAATTGGAAACATTGACAAAACAAAATTTTGCTATCCAAAATTTTCTAGTAAGCATTATGAAAAATATCCAAAAAAACCCCAAAAATCCTTCATACGGAAAGTAATTTTCACTATTCACAAAAATGTTTACCATTGCTAGACCAGCTGTCATCCTAGACTTTTGGCTGAGCCTCATTTCTGACCTCTGTTCCAAAAAACTGAATGATAATGTCACAGTTCAGGGTAATAGTACCTGTATTCCCTCTCATGGTCCAGTAAGGGTTCCCAGCTCCTCAGCAATTTTGGGCAGAGGACAACATGTCTTCCCTCAAGTGGAGATTTTTCGAGCTGTCCAATTTACTGCCTACACCGAGTTCTCCAGCATCTACCATATACCTTTCTTTCCAAATGCTATGAACATTTATAATTGCTTACAATCATTAGGTGCCTCCACAGTTTTTTCTAAGGAAATACATTAATTCCAAAAGTGAAACCATGGGAGGAAAATACATAAAAACAGTAAAAGAATGAACCTTCTCATAAATGAATCTCGTAAATTAAAGTCTAAGATGTCTTGATACTGTGAAATCCTCAGAGTAATGTGGATTAAGATTCATACATGTGAATCTGCATGGTTCTTAAATAATGGGTGCAAGTAGGCAGATAAAAGGTCAACATAATCACAATCATACCATTTTAGGAAGAAAGTTATAAGGGCTCAAACTTTTCTGGCATGAGTATTTCCTTGAAACACTAAAGAGGTTTCCTACATCACAGCTCTGAGGAGACACATTGCTAGCTGCCAAGTAATAGATATCACAAGGACTTGTGAGTGGCAGTCATTCACTCTTGTCCTAGCTACTTTATTCTGATGATATATGGTAATTTTTTTCTCTTTTGCAAACAGAAGTTGAAGTCAATTAAAGTTAACTACAGACAGAAGGTTTCATTCCCCACCACTTCACCCTTCTGCACCTGTGTCAAGCAGATGTAAAGTACAGGTTGAACCTCCCTGAGCTGGTACCTTCATGACCTGAGTGGTCCTGAACAAGGGAATTTGCCAGACCAAGGGAGGTCAGGCATCTGGGCTCTCCTCCTGGCTGCTGCCCCAGGAGAACCCAAAGGCCTGACCTACTCCAGTCCGCCTGCCTGGTTCTGCTGCCCCCAGCCAGTTCATGGGGCTCTGCTGCTGGGTTTCCCTGATGCCACATCAGACAGCAGCTGCTCCTGGAGTTCCACAGCCCTGGCCCCATGCAGAAAGGCAGCTGCTCCAAGGGTTCCCTCAAACCCTGCTTTCAGTCTCCTGGCCCAGCACAAGGCATCAGTCACAGTTGGAGATCCCTGCCCCTATCCCCCATGGAATGGCAGTCTGTGCTGGGGCTCTCTACCCCCAGGTCATTGGTCTTATGGGCTGTTTCTGACCAGACTAGCTCTCCTCTCAGCTGCTCTCAACCTCTGTGGCCAGGGCTCTCTGGTCTAGCAACATCTGTGGTTCTCCCAGACTATGAATGTTGCCGGATCACAGAGTCCCAGACAAGAGAGGTCCTGTACCACCAAATCATAATGGTAGCTTTTCACATTCACTTTGAATGCATAAGTGAGTGCCTAAACAAAGTGAATTAGACCAGAGTAACAGAGCCAAATTTCCAGATGGTGTAAATGTGAATCGCTTCACTGAAATCAATGAATCACTCTATTTTACAATAGAAGATCTGTCTCTTATTCTATTTTAATGGAGTTCTGCATCTTCTTTCTCACAGCACTCCCAGAATAGAAACTGATATAAACAAACAAAAAAGGCAGAATGAATAAAACAGATGTTTTCTTACATGAAATAGACAGAATTTTTCCACCTGTTTTATATGAGGCGAAGTACGGGATTACTGAGAGCTACCCATGAGGTGATTTTCTCTGTTCACTTTTATTTTCACTTTTGACTACATTCAACATCAAATTCAAAATGCTTGCTTTCAACCTTTTCCCTTTTACCCCCTTTATGTGTTGAAAGACATGTGAATATGCAATCAATGCCAGTAATTATATAGTATATTCTCATTACAGAAATTTCTTGAAAAAACCAGCAAAACAATTTTTACTTACAGTGTAAGCACAAGAAGTAGTCAGAACCATTAACTCCATCTTATCCAGTTATTACTTGTCACACCTGCCACATTTTCACCAAGGGCACATCTGCACAACAGCGTTAAGGTCCAATTAAGCTATGCAACTTCAGCTACGTCGATTACATAGCGTAAGTCGAAATAGCTTAATATGGCTTTTGGCGCTATCTACACAACAGGAAGTCGAAGGAAGAACACTCTTCCTTTGACTTCCCTTACTCCTCGTGAAATGAGGGTTACCAGAAGTCAGAGTAAGAAGTCCTCCCGCTCAACATTATTTCAAAATAAAGGTTTATAGTGTAGACTCACACTATGCTATTTTGGAATAACATCAGTTATTCTTAAATAACACTGCTATGTAGACATACCCCAAGGGAATGTATTGCTCATCGGTGGTATATTTTTAAACATAGTGATTTGTATTTTCATTAGCTCAGACAGTGGTTTTAGATATATTCCATTTTCCAGGGTTGGTAAAACATAGCAAGCATAGGTAAATTACTTGAGTGCTTATTCCCATATCTGAGTTGCCAAAAGTTGTCTTCACCAGGTAACCTCT
Source organism: Pelochelys cantorii (assembly GCA_032595735.1). Classification (NCBI taxonomy): domain Eukaryota; kingdom Metazoa; phylum Chordata; order Testudines; family Trionychidae; genus Pelochelys; species Pelochelys cantorii. The sequence continues at coordinate 37,344,276 of CM064331.1, forward strand.
GCAGAAACCTAGAAATGGAAAATGACATTTATACATGATATCTCTTGTAGAGATTTCTCAAAGTATGTCATAGCTGTTTCAGATATGTACAGTTCCATCTTTCCCAATATTTTGGAATGTAGCAATACTTCTAAACACTATTAACTCCATCAAACAATCATCACCCTATCTGGATTATTACCCAAACATCTGGAACTATTTTCTCTCCCTATTGTCATAAACTGCATCTTCCAAGGTTCCAGTGTTCCCTCTTAAGCAAAATGGTTCCCTGCCTGCTACTCCCTTAATCATATTCATTTGCACTGGGGCCAAAAGCTATTTAAAAATTGCAGAGCCTGTGCAGAGATATGGAAATATTTGAATAATTTCCCTTGCTTCCAAACCAATGAAAGGGCACTAGCTGTTGTCAAGATCAAGAAACTGAACAAACAAAATAAAATTGGAGTTATTAATCACAGAGATTAAAAAATGCATTAGGAAATTGAAATTACCTTGGGTTTTTAACCATCATATCCCTCACAATTCTTTTTTTTTTCTTTGTTCCAGATAAAGTCCTACTCTGGTATAAATCATGCCTACAAAGTTTTAGGCAGATAGGTTTGTCTGAGCAGAATTAGGAGAGGGGTTCAAACTCAAGCTTCTAATGGGAAGGTAGCTTCAACATTAATTATGGAGAAATTAGTATCTTTCCATAATACAGACCAAAGCTCTTTTACTAAGCTAGTCTCATTTAGATAGCAGCTATTATTACTTTTCTAGCTCCCTGTCAATCTTTTTTTTTTAACAATTTTCTATTTCCCAGCATATAACAAATTCTGCTAAAACCTCATCTGCTTATCTCTCTATTCCCTGGTTCAGGCACACTTTACTTGTAGCAAAGGCTTTCCCCCTTGTGCTGTCAGAGCTGTTTTCCTTATGTAATCACTTCAGGAATTCTCCTTGCAACATGCAATTCACAGTGGTCTCGTTTTCACAGAGATTTCTAAGGTGCCAAGTCAGTGCTATAGGGCAGGGGCAGCATGATGACTTTTTAAACATTGTCTGCCAGAAACTGGAAAATCATTATGGGTACTCCTACGCATAAGATAAGTTTGAATTAAACTATGCAACTTCAGCTACGTCACTTGCGTAGCTAAAGTTGAAACAACTTAATTCGGAGTTTGGAACTCTCTACACAGCAGGAAGTTGAAGAAACTCTTCCTTTGACTTCCCTTACTCCTCATGAAATGAGGGTTACAGGAGTTGGAGTAAGAAGTCCACCAGCTCAACATTATTTCAAAATAAAGGCTTGTAGTGTAGATGTGCACTATGTTATTTCGGAGTAACATCAGATATTCCAAAATATTAATGACCTGGATGAGGGGATGGATTGCACCCTCAGCAAGTTTGCGGATGATACTAAGCTAGGGGGAGAGGTAGATACGCTGGAGGGCAGGGGTAGAGTCCAGTGTGACTTAGACAAATTGGAGGATTGGGCCACAAGAAATCTGATGAGGTTCAACAAGGACAAGTATAGAGTCCTGCACTTGGGACGGAAGAATCCCAAGCATTGTTACAGGCTGGGGACTGAATGGCTAAGTAGCAGTTCTGCAGAAAAGGACCTGGGGATTACAGTGGATGAGAAGCTGGATATGAGTCAACAGTGTGCCCTTGTAGTCAAGAAGGCTAATGGCATATTAGGTTGCATTAAGAGGAGCATTGCCAGCAGATCCAGAGATGTGATTATTCCTCTTTATTCGGCTCTGGTGAGGCCACATCTGGAGTATTGTGTCCAGTTCTGAGCCCCCAATTACAGGAAGGATGTGGACGCACTGGAGAGGGTCCAGCGGAGGGCAAGCAAAATAATTAGGGGGCTGGAGCATATGACCTACGAGGAAAGGCTGAGGGAGTTGGGTCTATTTAGTCTGCAGAAGAGAAGCGTGAGGGGGATTTGATAGCAGCCTTTCACTTCCTTAAGGGAGGTTCCAAAGAGAATGGAGAAAGGCTGTTCACAGTAGTAATGGATGGCAGAACAAGGAACAATGGTCTCAAGTTGTGGTGGGAGAGGTCCAGGTTGGATAGTAGGAAAAACTATTTCACTAGGAGGGTGGTGAAGCACTGGAACTGGTTATCTAGGAAAGTAGTGGAGTCTCCATCCCTAGAGGTGTTTAAGTCTTGGCTTGACAAAGCCCTGGCTGGGTTGATTTAATTGGGATTGGTCCTGCCTTGGGCAGGGGGCTGGACTTGATGGCCTTCTGAGGTCTCTTCCAGCTCTATGATTCTATGATTCTATGAAAATAACGCTGCTGTGTAGACATACCCTATATGACCTAAACAGGTTTGAAATGTTCAAGGTTTTCCATTAGCCCTGATATCAATACAGATTTTTATTATTTGTGTGCTGTGGGTAGACTTTACTTTCAATCAACAGTTCTTCAGCAATATCTTTGGAAATCTGTTTCTTCAAGAACATTATATTACCTTTAATCACTAATGACCTCATTTTGGAGTGATAGCTATTATTGGTCAGCTCCCTGAGATCACTGACAGCTATTAGATTGAGAAAAAGTATCAAAGTTCCAAATTAGATATTGTTTGTCTCTAGAGTCCAATGAAGCTATGAAATCTGACATTAGTCTCCATTGCGGGCCTAACCAAAGGCCCGCTAAAACCTAAGGGTACGTCTACACTGCCACCCTAGTTCGAACTAGGGTGGCTAATGTAGGCATTCGAACTTGCAAATGAAGCCTGGGATTTAAATATCCCGGGCTTTCTTTGTATGTTCCCGGGTGCCGCCATTTTTAAATGCCCCATAGTTCGAACTGCGGCTACACGCGGCATGGACTAGGTAGTTCGAATTAAAGCTCCTATTTCAAACTACTGTTACTCCTCCTGCAATGAGGATATTTAAATCCCAGGCTTCATTTGCAAGTTCGAATGCCTACATTAGCCACCCTAGTTCGAACTAGGGTGGCAGTGTAGACATACCCTTAGAGAATAGTTCCTTTGCCAGGAATAGACTTTGGATCAGGCTTTATAGGAGGAAAAATTAGCATCCAACTGTTCATGAACTCTTTTGAAAATGAAACATTATATACTAATCAATAAAGTTACTTACATTTTACAACATGTGATGTGCTCTCTAGTACATCTTAGTTAACATATCTTTACTGTAGATAATATAGCAAACAGACTATCAGAGAATATAATAACAGTTAGTTTTATAAAATATATTTCATGTCATGATATCCCAGAGCAGCGATTCTTATTAAGGCAATATCATCTAAATGAAAAAGCTCAGAGCTGGGAGTCACAGACTCCTGAGTTCTTATTTTGTTCCATTAATGTCAGACTATTTAGCAGGCCTTGAATAAGTTACTTCAATTCTGTGTTTCAATTTCAGAATTCAGAAATTGGGCACAGAACTTATCTAAAGGAGAGAGTTTGAAGATTAACTAAGTTAATATTTGCAAATCACTGTGAACATATGGAAAACTGTATAAGAGCTAAATAGTATAACAGAAGCAACTATTTTAGTTAAGGTTGTAAGACATGTATGTGCATTTACTGACTTTTAAGTGCTTACATATGCAACCTTAACATTCTCAAAATTGTTTTAGGTATGGATTATTACATGAGTAGCTCAGTGACTGTGCAAGGAAATATAACAAGTATACTGCATGCAAAAGTATCTCACATACAACATGGGACTTAATAACCAGTTTAACTGAAGAACGTATTATTACTGAAAAAGAACAAGACACTTCAATTAACCCCTTCTCCTAAAATTTAGGGAATTGTATTTGAAAACCTTGGCCTCTTTTTGAACATGAAACAATCGTGATTGTACATATACATGGGTAGGTGGGGTTCTGGGTGGTGGCCCGTTTTGGGGCAAATCGCCATACGCTCCATTACAGTGGTCAGGGAGGAAAACATTGTCTCATGCTGGTATGCCAGCTACTCCCTGGTGGCTCTCCTCTCCTGCTGCTCTGCAATCCAGTCCTGCTGCTCTGACTGGATCTCCAATACAAGGGTATGCATGCAGTCCATTTGCTACCAGAACATCTCTTCCCTTGTGCATTTGTGCTTGTGGATCTAAGCCAAGCAGGAAGATGCTGTAGGAGATGGAGGAAGCACCAGACTGGTTGCTGTCCCAGCTGCAAAGAAAAGTAACAAGGTCAGACCTTAGGGCAGATACATTGTGTTAAGCCTACCCCTAATCTGTTTTAGCCTACACGGAAGGTCTCCGTAAAGACAAAGGAGATAGATGTGTTCTGTGCAAAGCCAAATTTTTGCTTTAAAGCCAGCACTTTACAGCAGATGCCCAGACTGCTGAGGGGAGCATCGGGGAATACTCAGTCTGAAGGCAGGAAGTCATGGTAAGGGGCCAGGACTGAAGCCTGCAGGTGGGAGGGAGGGCAGCTTCCCATTGTGTCTGCACACACAGCTTCCCGGGACAGTGCTACTTTCCCAGCCAGGACAGGCACCTGCAGGCAGGGAGGAAGGAAGGGGAAAGGGCAGGTCAGCTTGCCCCTGTGTTCTTTTCTTGCCTGCAGTGGGGGAGTTGTGTGTCCAGAACACATGGTTTCCTGGGGAAAGTGCTAATAGCTTCTCTCCCTCCATCTGCAGACACATGAACAAGCTGTTCCACCCCCCCCCCCACAGAGTGTGTCGCATCTCACACTCCACTGCCTTAACCCACTTATAGTTACGCAAAGTTTGTGAATTCACCAGAAGTGCCCTCCCTGGGATTGGTGCTGGACTGGGAGACATCCTGGGAGAAGGGAATGGCTTCAATGACATGACCAGCTCCTGCCTCTTGGGGATCAGCAGTTGTATACTCTCCTCCTCTTCCTCCCCCTTGTAATGTACTGCCTCCACGTTGTCCTTCATGCTGATGCAGGAGTATCGTGGCCTTATTCAACAATCATGCTAGGGACACTGGCCGGGCCGTCTCCCAAAATGGCATCCAGCTGGTCGTAGAAGTGGCACATGTAAGGTGCTGCTCCACACCATCCACTCTCCTTTGCCTCGTAGTAGGACTGGTACAGCTCCTTGATTTTCATGCTGCACTGCTGCACGTCCCTGGAATATCCTTTAGCCCCCATGCAGCTTGTGATCCTGCTGTGTGTCTTGGCATTCCTCCTGCAGGTTTGGAGCTCTTTGAGGATGGCTTCATCCCTCTCCCCCCCCATATTTTGATGAGGTCCAAGATCTCTTAGACACTCCAGGAAGGTGTTTTTTTGCACCCCTGAGAACTGGAGCCATGGGTGTAGAAGTCCTTGAGGTCATTGTAATGTTGTTGGGATTATTTGACACCATCTGCATGTGTGTTGTGGTGTTCTGCTCACTCACAATATACTTACCACACTGGCCACACAGGAAAGGCCCTTCTACTGTTCTCGGGCCTTTGAGCTCGGGGGGGGGGGGGGGGGGGAGAGCAGAAGAGACTCAAGTTGTGGCCAGAGCAGTTGGAGCAGGAAGCTGTGGGAAGCCAAGGGCTTCAACTTTCTGGCTACGCTGCATCTACACTAGCGTAGATTCGACCGTGCAAGGACCCGAATAGCATTACTCATTGTGAAAAGCCGGAGTACAGAAATCAACTTCCATGGCCCTTAAGGTCGACATGACAGGCTTGGCAGTGTGGATAAATCACTTAGAAAATCAAACTTTTGGGGCTAAAATCTATGTAGTGCTCAGCCTGTCCCCTCTTCCTAGCTCTAGTCTTACTGTTCCTGCAGACTCATGACTCTCTCCTCCCCCCAAGAGGATCTGTTATTTTAAAAGTGAAAAGCCTTCCAGCTTGCCAGACCTATTAGCATAACACTGAACCTATGAAAGAGCAATTAAGTGGTAAGGAAGCAGGCAGGGAGCTCTGGCCTGGGCTGCAGAGTTCTAGTCCCATCCCTCTGCCCCAGCCACAGAGCTCTGGCTCCAACCATGGAACCAGGTGGTTGCAGAGCTCTACCCTGGCCTTGCAGCTCTGGCTGTGGCAATCAGGCCCTGGCAGCAGTGGGGCCAAGGAGAGTCCTGGGTGCTGAGGCAGCAGTGGGGGCAGGCTGAAGCCCTAGCCCAATGGCAGCATGGCCATGACGGGAGGGACCTTCACAGGTCCAGCAAACCCCCTTGTCCAGGCTTTAAATATTCCATTACCTTGTGGCTGATGATTATAAAATGACATCTCTAAAAAGTCCTTGCATACATATTTAAGATTCACAGTCTAGTATTCAGCTTTAACCTTAAATGCTTGCAACTTCAGGTATATAGGTTTTAAATAAATTCATCAAAAGGCCACTGTTATCTAAAATACACATTTTAACTTTAATTACTATAATATGAAAACTTGCTTTCAAAGTCTTCCTGTCCTTTCTGTCCATCCCTACTCTCCTTTCACCACCCTGTTGAAAAGAGCCCTTAAAAAACCAACATTCCTTATCTTCCTCATAGCTGGACAAATCAGTTTCCTTTTTACTTCTGACTATTTGATTAACTTGTTTTAAGAGAATTCTCTGCCAAAATCAGTACCTTAATACGATATAAAATCCTTTGTCATGTCTAAAATCTTTAGAAATATACTTTAACATAAGCATATAGTTGAAATTTCATAAACATGTCTTGTTATGAAAATCACACAAAATAAATTAGTGTTCCCTTTTTCTAAAAGCAATGAACTTTATTATGAACACACTAAACCACTTAGATTAATTAAAAATAATGTCTTTTTTCATTGAGTTTAAATACGCAGTAATCTGGAATGATTACTTTTTGAAGGCTTAAGAATATATTTTTGAAAATCAGCTTAGAAATACTGATGAAAAAATATAAAACAGAGAAAGGCTTCATCATGTATTCCACAACATTTAATGTATTCAGTAGGACTGCTGACTTGCCCTTACTACAAAGTTTTCTCAAATAAATCTCAGACAAACTTCAGGGTATGTGAAAAAACCTGTGACTGACATTTTTTATTTCCAAATTTAGTGCTTTTTATTAGGTACCTTCTGCAAATCCAATTTTCACAATCTGGCATGCAGAGGAAAACATGCTCCATTTTCTTTTGAAAGAAATTTAGAAGAATATTTTTTTTCAAATGTCATTTTTGTTACATTTGGGTTTGGGGATTTGTCTGGAATGGATGAGCAGAGAGAAGAGAGAGACAGTGGGAAGGAGGTGTGGTCTGAGCAGAGCAGGGGTGGAGCATGGATGGGGCCTCAGGCTGGGGAACTTCCTCCCCAAGCAGCAGCTTCACCTACCATCCATGTACATATATTTAAACAGTGCCAACCCTTATGAATACAAGTAATACCTACATGCAGATATTTGTCCTGAGAAAATATGCATGTAGGTGTATGTGTATGGAAGTGGAAGCCAGATTGAGGCTTGGGTGAAAAAAAAGTAGGATATTTAATTCTAAGTGATCACAATTATAATTTCAGATATGCATGTAAGAGAGGATTTATTAATACCTTGGTGATGTCTGTGTCCTGCATGAGCAGACCGAGATTTGGAAAGTGACAGAAATGCTTAAAGGCATTTTCCCTCTAAATGTATGTGTATTATTTCCATTACCATTAGTGGGAATTATGTGCACACAGTGAAAGGAGAATAAATCACTTAGTCTGTAGACTACTGAAAGTGTGCAGGTGTTGCCACATTCAATTTTTCTCATTAAACTGCTCATTTGTAATTTCTCTGGGTATGTGTATTCCTTTACAGCTCTCAGATGAGCATTTACAGCACATTGCATCCACACAATCATTCACAGCAACTTGATTCTTGGGAAAATTATCTGTATCACAGATATTTATATAGGGCTAACTCATGCCTTTCCTGTGAGCCTCAAGCAAAGGTCCTCATGTCCTTGTGTTACCCCTGGAGCAGACTGGAAAGAATATGGTCCTGCTTATAATCACTATTTATTTTCTGGGATCTCCCTTGACCTGAGCGGAAAGTAGGCTGTGCCAAGTATAAAACCCTGCACAGGATATTTTTCTTCACCCATGAGCTGAGCTACACTAGTCAACACTCTGAAGGGGCTGATGCAAAACTCCGCCCACTGCTCACACTGTCCTGCTCCACACACTCCCACCACCCCTATTATGGAATGGAGGTAGTAGCACAGGCTGCTCTTTTCATGGTGCTGCTAGCTGATCCAGCTAGCCACGTTGTAATAGTAAGGGAATGCCTTAGACCCCCTTCTCCTTTGTGTGCCCATTGAATCAGGCCATAATCGAGCCCTTAATAAAACATTCTTAATAACTCATACGTTCAAATTTAACAGTGAGGGTACTGAACTGCTGAGTTATTTAGGGAAGCCATGTATCCTCCAACACTCAGTCTTTAATTCAAGAAAGGATGTCTTTCTCGAATATGTACTCTAGCTCAAACAGACATGATGGGCTTTATGCAGAAATTATTGGGTGTGATTTTTTGTCTGTCTATGTTATGTGGGAGGTCAGACCAGAAGATCATAATGGTCCCTTCTGGCCTTAAAATCTAGAGGACAAAAAAGTGTTGTTTCTTTTGCAGTTTGGCTGACTTGGTTTCAAAATGCTTCATTTTGTAGAATAAAGTAACAAATATTGCAGGTCTTTTGATGCCCTTTATAGTTTGGGAGTCTTTTAGAAGGTATTTTAGATATAAGTATGGAAATCTATAACTTGGAGGGCTGTGGGGAGGAGGAATTTCAATAGATTTTTGTGATTATCTCTCTCTCTTAAATATAACAGTGTGCAATTGTCTCTCTTGCATAATTAATCTAGCTACCCTTGAATGTAAACATAACAATTTCTGCACCCAAATTCTGCTCCTGCTACAGTATATCAGGTTTCAGTGAAATTGTTCTGAATTTACACAGGTATAATTGATAGTAGAATTCAGGACTCTTTCTTTGGAGTAGTGACCAACTTGTTAGGTGTTCATAGTACAAATTGCCATAAATAATTCAAAATTTCACCCTTGTAGCTGCACTTATCAGAAAATAAACACAGATGCAGACATAGATAGGAATCAGTAACCTTGCTTGAGATGAGAGGTTTTCAAAATATTTACAACCAAAAGTTAAAACTAGATCTATCCAAACTAAAACTCTCTCAAATCAGGGTTTAGATCACTCTTCTGTTAAACAACATCCCTAGCATCCCTGCCAAAGGGGCTAGGCAGGTATTTCCAGATCAACCTGCTGGGAACAGATCTCCTTAGACTGTCTGTCCCCCTTCCACCTAGTGATGAAGCATTGCCACTACCTGAAAACATAAGAATGCCTATACTGGGTAAGACCAAAGGTCCATCTAGCCCAGTATCCTGTCTTCCAACAGTGGCCAATGCCAGGTGCCCCAGAGGTTGTGAACAGAACAGGGAATCTTCAAGCAATCCCTCTCCTGTCACCCATTCCCAGCCTCTGACAGAGGCTAGGAACACCGCTCCTACCTATCCTGGCTAATAGCCTAATGTGATGTACCCAACCTTCACAAATCTATCTAGTTCTTTATGGAACCCTGTTAAAGTACTGGTCTTCACAACATCCTCTGGTCTCTGAGGACTAGGTGTATCTTGCATTAAATGTACATATATGCCACCTGCCCATAGGGAAGGTAATCTTACATTCTACATTGGGTTCAATAAACTGGATAGCCCCTACTTTGCTGCTGGGCTTCTGCCTGAATTCTTTCCTACAGATAATTAGATTATTGATAGGGATTTTATTTAAATAAGGTAGTTTTGGTTTTAGTTTAGTTTAAAAGTTTTAAAGAATGCCAAGTGTACTTAGCCCTCTTCCAAACTCCCTCATGAAACTCCCTGTTGAGCTAACCCTATTCACAAAGCTCTCTGGTCGCTTACTAGGGGGCTTTATATAGCGCTGGCCTTCCTGATAGCCCTACCCCCTGGTTAAGGCTTGACCAATGAACAGAGGGTTCTAGATTTCAAATTCTCATTAAGCACTCACAGCTTCCAGCTACTGGCCTCAGCACATGGTCCTTCAAACAAACACAAACTCAGCACACAGTATATTTCAGGCAACCAGCAAGTAACCCACAAACACAAATTACAAACCTAGCTTTGCCCAAATAAGCAAACATCTTAGTGTAACCTAGAACACTAAGGGGGGATATGATGGAGGACTATAAAATCATGACTGTTATGGAAAAAATGAATTACAAAAAGTTATTTACTTATTCCCACAATAAAAGAACTAGGGGTCACAAAATGAAATGAATAGGCAGCAGGTTTAAAACAAACAAAAGGACGTTTTTCTTCACTGTGGAACACCTTGCCAGAGGATGCGGCTAGAACTTTAACAGGGTTCAAAAAAGAGCTAGATAGATTCATGGAGGTTAGGTCCATCAATGACTATTAGCCAGGTTGGGTAGGAATGGTATCCCTAGCCTCTGTTTCTCTGGATGTGGGTGACAAGGGAGGGATCACATGAGTATTACCTGTTGTGATCCCTCCCTCTGGGGCATTTGGTATTGGCCACTGTTGGCAGACAGGATACTGAGCTAAATGGACCTTTGGTCTGACCCAATATGGCTGTTCTTATGTTCTTAACACTACCACTAATATGCCACAGCGTGTTTTTTACCTAAGCAGCTGAAACTCCAGTTGGGAACTGGCACAGGATAGGGATATTTAGGCAATACTCCATTTCAGCCAATAATTCCTCTTATGCTAGCAGCTTGGAGTGCAGAAATGACCTTGGAGTTCCTACAATGGCTGCATAGCACTTGAATTCTCTAAGGTCCAGATACACAATATTTAGGGCCAGATTCTGCTACCAATGCAACACAAGAGCTACCTCTATACTGCAGCTTTCTTCTGCAAAAGCTTATGCAAATGAAGCGCGGAGTAGAATATCGCCATACTTCATTTGTATAATTAATTAGCATACGTTTTTGCTCAAGAGGCTTTTGCACAAAAAGGAGCTGTGTAGATGGCTCCTTTTTGAACAAAACCCCCTCTAGCGCAAAAGCCATTCTTTCTGAAAAAATTAGGAAGAACGGCTCTTGTGCCAAGAGGGGGCTTTTGCACAAAAAGGAGCCGTCTACGCAGCTCCCTTTTTGCGCAAAAGCCTCTTGCGCAAAAATGGCCCCTAATTAATTATGCAAATGAAGTGTGGAGATAGTCTACTCCACTCTTCATTTGCATAAGCTTCTGCGCAAGAAGGCTGCAGTATAGATGTAGCCAAGGCAAGTATATTACACCTAAGCACGTGACTCCAGGAGGAGACCTAAAAATAAATCCCTCTCTCATTTTCCTAAAAGTGAATGAAATCAACTGAGATAAAATTGTGAAAAAAAAAATCCTTCTTTATGAACAGCAGTTCCAAACTGGTCTCAGTCTCAACCTCTGAAATAGGACTGAAAGTTCTGCATTTAACACAGTGAGGAATTTGTATCAGAAATAGAAGTATATATGTCAGTGATTTTGAAAATGTCTTGAATATTGTAAAATCTAAACATTAAGGTTCTATATGAAAAGTTTACATTGGCTTTTTAATTATTTTGCTCATCTGGTTCTTAATGACAATACTTCGTTATCCAACGAAGTCATATCATATCATATTACAATTCTACAAACCTAGAATTATCTGCCTCTTGTACATATGGAACAAAAAAATTGTCTAAATAAATTAGCTGGCTTACTGAGTGACTTCTAAATACTGACATATAAAAACTGAATCTCATATTGCTACAGATAAATTTATAAATCAACTCAGAAATGGAAAGTATGTTTTTATTTACCCAATACTTTGGTGATGTAAGTCATGAAACTGATTCACAGATAAATCTTCAGCAATAAATGTCATCTGCAAAATCATTTACTAAAATCTTCTTGAAAAATGCATTCAAAAAGTAACAGCACTTCAGTCACTAGTCACTTAGCACTGGTATGTCAGGCTAGCTACAGATTAGACGATGCTGAGTATAGCAATAGCATAATATGTCAGTTTCCATTTCAAACCTTTATTATTAGGTAGAACAAACTCTTCAGAGGCAGGGAACATTTCTAATATAAAATAAATTAGTGATTTTAAATTTGTTGGGGGGAGCTGGGAGTAAAACAATTTCCACTGTAAAACTAAATTATCATATAGCAAATGCAAAATCTACATTATTCAAAGGAATCGGTCTACAAGATATTTATTTGATAACAGCCACAACACTGAATTTTCCACATCTGGGGTATTTTATTTAATCTCATAATTTGACATTGGTGTAGTTACACTCATCCCAGAGATGGTCACCACCTAAAAATTAAATTCACAAAACCAAGCTCACAACCAAAGACATAGTCAAGAGGACAGCAATTGCAGCGGACAGACTCTCTCAAAGGCAAAAGGATCCTAGCCTGTTACCCAGAAATTCTTTTGTGGATTGTTAAAGTGCAAATATAGCCAGAACTGTGATCAGAAAGACAGTGCAGCTTCCTTATGTATTCTCAGTTTCTGCTTATAAAATCTGATGAGATTATTAATTAAGGCTACAATCCTGCAAACTTTTGTGCACATACTTAAAGATGAGCACCTGTATAATATTTGCAGGATTGTGGACCAGGATTTTTTTAACGGTCTGCCTGCTTTGAAATCTCATATATGGATCTGAGATAAGGTCAAGTTGGCCCCCCAATAAAAAAAGTTCTGAATCAGAAATTCACTGATTAATGACTGAATCAGAACAGAGTCCTGTTTACTCTCTTATATTGACTCTTCACTGCTAATGAGAGTCAAAATGACAGGGTACAGTCACGGAACTTGCACAGTTTGGGTAGGGCAGTACTATTTTTACCGTGGTACTTTTCCAACTATACCCAGTTTCAGTTCTTTTAACATTCTATAGCTTTCAAACCATGCATATTCCTTGAAAGCCTTTTTTCTTGTCTTTATTTGCTCTAGAAAGTAAAGAAACTACAAACAAACTAACTTTTACTAGCTTGTTCTCAGTCAAAAAGTCAACAATGCCTACAGTAGCTCTGCAAGCATTTTGTTGTATCGGTTTCACTGATAGAATTGTGATATTAAAATATAATAAAGAAGCCTATGAATGGACAATTTCAGCTGAAAAGCAGTATTTAAAAAAAGCCAAGTAGTTAAATATGGAGACAAAAAATTATTCTGGTACTTAAGCCTGAATGTTTCTTTCTAAGACAGTTAGTTATATCCTTCCTCCATATTCTTTATTTGTATTAACCAAAAGATGGCAGTACTTCATCAACAATTCCTATAGAGTTTAAGAACAATTTTCCCTTGGATCATCAGGTACAATTTGTGTATATTTTATGAAGAAATGCACCATTTTAAAAGCTGGCCACTTATTCCCCTCTGTACATACTCTCCTTTTCTTTTACCCTGTCTCAATCTAAACTAAGGGCATGTCTACATTGGAGAGTTATTTCGAAATAACTCCCCTTATTTTGAAATAATAAGCAAAGCATCCACTCAACCAAGTCTGTTATTTAGAAATAAGGGGCTGGTTATTTTATTTTAATAACTCCTGCCTGTGAAGAGGAATAAGCTTATTTTGAAATAGTTACTTTGCATATGTCTACACTTGCACCCTAGTTCGAACTAGGGATGAAAATGTAGGCATTCGAAATAGTAAATGAAGCTGGGATTTAAATATCCCACGCTTCATTAGCATAATCTCGGCTGCGTGCTGTTTCGGAGCCCAGCTGATTCGAAAGTGAAAGTGCTCTCCGGGCTGCATTAGTTTGAATCAAACCCCTTGGTTCGAACTAACATTACTCCTCATTTTTTGATCCTGGAACTTATTGAGGTTTGGGGTGATGAATCCAACCTCCAGGATCTCCAGACCAGATGCAGGAATGCAGATGTCTATGGCTGGATGGAAAAGAACCTGGTCAACAAGGAGCACATCTGCACCCAGGAGAAGGTGTGGATGAAGGTGAAAGATTTCTGCCAGGCATACACCAGGGCCAGGAAGAGCAGCTCCTGCTCTGGGGCGGAACCCCTCACGTGCCCTTACTTCGAGGACCTGGACTGCATCTTGTGGGGTGGGGCGGTCCCTTCATCCTCCTGGTTGTGGACACTGAGCTTCAGAAGCCTATTGTTTTCCTCATGGGGGAGAGAGATGAGGAGGAGAAGGTGGAAGAGAGGAGGAGCTGGGTGAGGCCAGCACCAGCACCCTCCTAACCCTGGAGCTGGTACCCCTCCCTGTGGATGTATCCCAGGCATTTTCCGAGGCCAGGGAAAGGAACATCATGTGAGTGTCATCATGTTCCCTTCACACAGGGGGAGGAGGTGATGGGCGGTGAGGGGTATATGGGTGCTCCTAGCTTGGACCTTGCTGCCCAGGGATCATGCAGCAGCCTGTGCACTTGAAAGCATGTGTTGCTCTGCTCCTAGCCACACAGCCCCAGGAGGTTGCCACAGAGGACCCTTGCCAAAGGCTGACTGGAGAGGCCAGCCATGCTCATGACCCCAGGCTGGACACCCTCTGTCTACAAGCCACCTCTAGAAGGAGGCTGGGGACATTGACACACACACACACAGACGCACACAGCAGTCCAGCACATGGTACACAGGCATGCACATACTCTCGGGGCAGCACACACTCCCAGGGACATCTGGGCCTCTGTAGGAATGGACCCGCTGGCCAGAGTGCACATGGCCTTGCTCCAAGTACATCATCTTTGATTGAGCCGAGAACTGTCGCTCTCAGCTCACATATGAGGGCAAGGCTTCAGGCACAGTTTCCTCTTGGATGACTGACCATCTCTCTTTATTCTCCACAGCCTGACCAGCTGTGGGGGTGGGGTGGTCGACACCACCCAGGACAGCCTCCCGAATCCGAGGGACCCACAGGCACCAGAGATCCATGGATGACTTCCAGAACAAGCACTTCACAGCACTCCAATCCCTGGAGCAGACTATCAACCACAGGCTCTAGAAAGACATCCAGCTGTGGCGAGACACCTGGCAGGATCTGCTGGAACAGGGCCGCTCCATGTGTGCAGCTGTGCATTGCCTCGTTGCCAGCATGATGCCTGCTCCTGCTCCCGCCTCTGCTCCCACTCCTGCCATCACTATAGCTCCTCCTCCCACTCCCTCTTGCACTCCCACTCCTGCTTCTCCCCCAACACCTTCTCCTCCCAGTGGCCGCCCTGGCCCCTGCACTATGATGGTGGGATCACCAGAGCCAGACACCACTCCCAGCCCAAGGCCTGAGCCATTCCTCACCTCTCCTCCTGCTTCCAGCTCCCTCCTCCCCATCCAGGGTTCTCATCCTCTCTCCTCTCCCCTCCCAGGTTCTTCCTCAGTCTTTCCCCAGTTTCTTCAACCCCAAATAAAAAGAAACAGAGATTTTAATTTTTCCAAAACAAAATGTTTGTTTATTGTCTCAACAGGGAAGTGGGTAAAGGGGGAAGGGAGGAGTTATTGGAGGAAAGGCAGATCCAATAAAGGAGGGGTGATGCACAGGCCCTAGTGGGGCAGCCCAGGGGAGAGTGTCAGTGCTCCCCCTAGGGAGAAACTTTCCCTCGGGGCCTCCTGGATGTGCATGGCCTCCTGATGGGTCTGCTGAATGGCAATTGTGTGTATCTGTTCAATGGCCCTGCTGATATGGTCAGCCTCTGCCCCTCACCCTAGCAGGAATGCTCACACACATTGTGGAGCACACAACATGTGGCCATCATATGAGAGATGTTGCTGTCCCAGAGGTGCAGCCAGGTGAGGAGGCATCTGAAACACACCTTCAAATGGCTGAAGGTGCCCTCTGCGACCATGCGGGCCCTTCTGTACCTGGCATTGTAGCGTTCCAAATGAGGGTCGAGGTGGCCGGTGTATGGTTTCATGAGCCAAGGCAAGAGAGGGTAGGCCACGTCCCCCACCATGTAAAGGGGCATGTCTACCTCTCTGACCCTGATGGTGCAGTCAGGAAAAGAAGTTCCAGTGTGCAGCTTCTAGAACACGCTAGAGTTTCTAAAGACACGTGCATTGTGCACCTTCCCTGACCACCCGACATGGATGTCGGTGAACTGGCCCCGGTGGTTCATGACAGCCTGCAGGACAATTGAAAAGTATCCCTTCCCGATGATGAAGAGAGATGCCTGGTGGTTGGGGACCCGGATGGGGATGTGGGTGCCATCAATAGTTCCCCTGTAGTTGGGGAAGCCCATGTTGGCAAACCTGATGATGATGGCATCCACATCGCAGAGGTGGAAGACTCTGTGCAGCAGGATGGTGTTGATGGCCCTCACCACCTGCAGAAGAAGACAAACAAACAAAGATTCACAGGGGTGCCAGGGCCCCTGGGAGTTCCCCCAGCCCACCCACTATTCCCCCTCCCCCCTACACACACCAGGAGCAACATCCCCACTCATCCCATCCCCCAGAAGGGCTTTGTGAGGGCAGGATGGAAAAAACCTCCTGGGGAGCGAGCTTGCACTCCCCCTTTCCCAAAGGAATCCCATTCCTGCAGTCCACCCCCCCCACTTGGAACAATAGACTGAGAATGCCAAACCTGCATGATCACAGCCCCAGTGGTTGATCTCCCCATGCTGAACTGGTTCCCGACAGATCAGTAGGTATCCAGTATGGAGAGCTTCTGGAGGGGGATGGTGGGTCTCCTGAAGGCAAGGGAGAGCCACTCCCAGAGCTCCAGAAATGTGTCCTTCCTCATCGTGAAATTTTGGAGCCATTGCTGGTCTCCTTACCACTCCATTGCAATCTGTTCCCACAAGTCTGCACTCGTGTCCAGATGCCAGAGGCAGCAAGGCAAGGTGTCCAGGGGAGGGTGGGCAGGATCCAGCTGTATGAGCCACACCTGCAGAGATCCACAGAGGGTCTTCCAGAGGAGCTGGGGGTGGGGTTCCTGCAGGGCCTGGGCTACAGCCTACAGAAATTGCTTCATGAGTTGCAGCATAAGCTGCAATAGCCAAAGACTGCCCAGAGGCAGATTCAGCTTCATGTCTGGCAAGCAGAGCTGTCCACAAGGGCGACCACAGTAGGCAGAAGACAAAGGCTTTGCTGCCCCTTGAGGAGGTAGGCAAAGAGAAAAAGCCTGAGACACTGCTGTACAGGGGGGTTCCTTTAAGCAAGAGCCTCAGATAACCTCAAGCAGAAGCCACACGAAGTAACTGCTGACCTGATGCCCTTCCTGAAGTAGTTCCAGGTGGCCTTAAATTCAAGTTAGTATCTGATAAGTGTGGATACTCTATTTTGAAATAGCTAAGTGCTGTTTTGATGCTCTTTTTGTGTTTAGATATGCTCTTTAGATGTGCTATTTTGAAATAATCTATTTCAGAAGATACCTTCCAGAATAGCTTACTTCAAAATTAATGTGCTGTGTAGATTAACCGATTAATGCAGAAATTTCCTTAGAAGGAAATGGCTTCACCCACCCCTTTCTCCATAGTAATCTTTGGCATTTGTGTGTCTTCATTTTATTTATTACATCACCCACTTATGCCACTTGTAATAATGGTGGGGCTGTTAGACTATATGCATATTGTACTGCTATTAATGTCTTCTGTGGGACTGCTCCACTTTTCAAAGATGGCTTTGCATATATTTTCTGTTCTTGAAGCCTCTTTAATCCAGTAACTCCTCATTTTAAAGTGATCCCACTTAAAGTTGTTTCATTATAAAGTCACTGTTCTATTAGAAAATTATGCTCATTTAAAGTTGAGCAGTGTTCTGTTTTCATCCCCTCCAATGCCCCAGTGCCTCCTGGCTGTCAGCAACCTCTGTAGATGAGCATCTTCCCTCTCCTTTTCCCTCTCTCCGCCTCCCACCTGCAATAATCAGCTGTTTCATGGCATGCAGGGAGGTGGGAGAAAAGGGGAGGAGCAAGGACAGGGCATGCTCAGAAGCAAAGGGGGAACTGGGTGGGAAAAAGCAGAGTAGGGGCAGAGCAAGGGTATGAAGAGATGAGGTTTGGAGTGAATGGAGGCAGGGCTTGGGGTAGAGTTAGAGGACAAATGCAACTGCCACCAGGTGGATTTGAACCTGGCACCCCTGGAACTTAGTGTAAGAGCCTTGACCGTTTGAGGTAAAAGCCAACTGCCTATTAGCCCATGCTGTAGAGGTCTTTTGCTCTTATGGGTTGCTGTAAGTGGTCTAAGTGCCACTGCATGAGACAGTGAACCACTAGGGCTGTGTCTACACTGGCAAAAGTGGCCGCTCTTGAGCAAAAACTTGCTGCCTGTCTACACTGGCTGCGTGTTCTTGCGCAAGTAAACTGATGTTTTAATGTATGAAATCAGGGCTTCTTGCACCAGAACTCTGATGCTCCCACTCAGGAATAAGCCCTTTTGCTCAACTGTTCTTGCACAAGAGGCCAGTGTAGACAGGCAACATGAATTTCTTGCGCAAGAAAGCCCTATGGTTAAAATAGCCATCAGAGCTTTCTTGCGCAAGAGAGCATCTACAATGGCATGGATGCTCTTGTGCAAAAGCACATCTCTTGTGCAAAAGCACATGCCAGTGCAGACGCTCTCTTCTGGAAGAGTTTTTGCAGAAGAACTCTTCCACAAAAGAGTTTTTGCGTGAGAATGCGCCAGTGTAGACGTAGACTCGGTGTGTGGGTTACATAAGCAGACCCTGTCTGTTTGAAAAGTTGGCACTTGTGGCCCCAGAAGCCTATGGCTGTCTCCAGCTCTGCAGGGATCTGGAGGCCCAGTGCCTCTGCACACAATGCAAGTGTACTAAATGTACCACGCAACCTGGCAGATTGGTTCCCTTAGGAGATGACTGGTCTCTCCAGCACTCCAGATATTGTTGAGGGGCATTCAGTGACTAACTGGAGGAAACATTTTTTGTCATCTGTTGCTCAGATGCCAGGAGAGACATCCCTGTGAGGTGCTGGGAAAGGATGCAGTACAGTGTCCCTTCCTATGTGCCATGGCTTACTTGCTCTACCTGGATCCTGAGGCAAGCCCAACCCTGCAGAACTTATATGGAGAGGACTCTGTGGGTCCAGGAGAGGCCTAGTTGTCACAGACCCTCATCAGAACTCTGAGACCTAGTCACAGCTATGAGACAAACAAAAAATGTCTTTTGTCTGTCAACCACAACAAAATCCTGAAACTTAGCCTCCCACCTCCCATTTTCATATATTCTTATGGAGAAATTGGATTCACTTTAACACTGATTCACTTGCAGTCACTGTTTTCAGGAACATAACTACATTAAGTGAGGAGTTACTCTAGTGCTCAAAAACGTGGCATTTCTCACTGGAAGAAATTTCTGTTTTCTGGCCAACTCTATCTTTTACCTCAGTAGACATTGACTCCCATTCAACAAACTTTTCTGATAAGTCTAAAGTTATCGAGGTTACAATAGTGAATATTGGAGCTTGCTGCAATAACAATCAATAAGGAATTTATGTAACAACTTTATAAATATGACTACAAAAAGGAGCATCTTCATTAACCCTCCAAGTTAACCACATGCATATTTGCTAGCAACATCTCCGAAGCATGAGAGCCTTTCAAATCCAAAACATATCATGGACATATTGGACTCGATTCTCTATTGATTTTCACCATGTGCAGTCATTTATACCTGTTTAAAATGGATATTCAAAGCTATCACTCTCATTTGAATACATCTCTTCAAAAATAGTTGAGATGTAGGGAATAAAAAAAAATGCAGAAATGAGTTTCCTCCCAGGATATTTTTAATGTGGAAAATCTGATATGATTTTGCAATCTTCATGCTGGAGGATTTCTGATCTATTCATTTATTTCCCTCTGCAATCATCAGCACTGTATGTTTTTTTTTAGCTGAGCAAGTTATTTCTTAAGATAATGTAATTCAGTAACTATGAAAGCTTCTCTCCCCAGTTGGCAAGATTGTTAATAGAGTCTAGACTTTTCTAAACATGTGGTTTACAATCAGAATTAACTTTCTTCCTATCCACAAGTAAACTTATCCTTTAGCTATTTTGGATAGCACTTGGAGAACAACAGCAGTTAAGGAGATTTCTTAATCAAACACATATTTAGTCCAGGCAGTAAGCCATTATAAAGCAAATTATAGAACACTGTATCTAAATAAATAATCAGCCATTATAAGCTGACTACCAGGTTTGTACTCAACTGAATGTAAAGATGAAAAAAAAAATCACCTGGAAAATTCTATGTATATTCCATATTTGATTAACTCATGAAAGGGTTAAGGGAGGAATGTAGTATCCATAAAAAAAAAGACTTTAGTTGAATACACAGTATGAGATGTCCCTTACTATCAGCAATGTAATAAAGTGTGTAATCCTTCCAATGTCTCTGTCTGTTATGTGAAGGTCTTAGAAAAATCTGAATTTCTCAGGACTATGTGGAAAGTTTATACAGAAAACTAAAATCAGGCAATGCTTTTTAGAAACATCTGAAACTTGCTCTGGTTGAGCAAACCGTTGAGAAGATATGGGTTGGCAGAAAACTGCCCAAGGACTTTCCACATAATACTTCATCCTTAGTGCTGTCTGAAATCCTCACTCTCTTTCAGTCTCACAATAGACCCAGGCTTTCCTCATTAGACCTCACGCTCCAAATAAAGGAAGAAGTGGAGGTTTGCAAACTCGTTTCCTTCCAATTGTCATATGGGATATATGGCAGGTTATATCACAGAGATTGTCCCCTTCAGATTGTCACCCGGAGCCTGCCTATCTGTCTCTGGGGTGCCTCACCACCCTGTCCTTTTGGGCCAGATGCTCTTGTCTCCCCTCCCCCCTACCACCACAAAGGCACAGAGTTGGGTAACACAGCAGAGTAACACAGATGCTGGAAACAGCTCAGTTCTGGGAGGACTCAACTACAGAGACTTAGCTGTAGCCAAGATCACATCCCCAAATAGGATTAAACCCACAAATATATCTGTTTTACATAGAATTAGCTCATAAGTTTGCTCTTTTTATCAATGAAAGAGAAGTAAATACATCTGTTGCACCTCCCCACCCCAGAAAAGTGCAAAATTCAAGATGATTTCCAGCACCTGGTGACATGCTCACATGTTTTTTTAGGACCAACCACAGTTTAGGTATATAGGTAAAACAAAACCTTTCACAGATTATTGTCATGAACAATGGGCCATTAAGTTCCTTAAGTCCCACTAGTGACTTTCACTAGAAGACGTAGAATTAATAAGCAGGTTCACACTTAATATTTCTAACTTCACATACAAGAATGATGCATACACACAAATGAAATACACATGTTCAGGGATCAAGCTGTTGAATGACAGGTTACTTGCCCTGTTTTGCATCAAGCATATTTGAGTTATGTATGTTCATATTCAAAACATATTTCCTTAAAACCCATGGGGGGGGCAAAGCGTCACAGGAAGATCAGGGTTATTCATGTCCACCAACTGTACATTTGCAAGAACAGATGTAGGCAACTTCCCTATTCCTAGCAGAAGAATGGACAAGGGGGTGCATACATACAGATACAGGAACAGATACACAAGACTCCTAACTTTTTAGTTTGCTGGGAGGTCCCTTTCTTTAGCTGCTCTCATGTTATGTCTAGCAGTGACTAACCTCTATTTGATGGGAATTTTTCAGGGTTCCGCCATTTTAGCCTGTTTATGGAAGATCATCCATTATCATCCACCCAAAATAATAAAAATCTTCTTTTCCTTTCAACAACCTCACATGCCAGTGTCTCAATTTGTTTTCTGCAAAACTCAGTTTCCTGCTAATTAAAATATATATTCAAAGCATTGTTTCTGATTATGCAAAAACAGACAAAATGTGTGCAATAAAATATCTGCTCTACAGCTAAACTACACTTCCTTCAAATTCATAGACCTGTAACCAAATTTCACATCACTATTTTTAATGAAACAAACTCCAACTTATAACCAACACACATTAGGGGGAATATATATATAAATACTATTTCCTATCATTGTTTCATGAGAAATCCTACAATCTGCAATCAAGGAAAAAGATCATTAATTAACATAACTTATTGAGTTACACACAAACTCTCTCTGGTAGGCATAACAAGTAAAATTTGCTGCTATTTTAACTCTATTGAAATAAGTTAAATTACACCAGTGGTGAAATGGGGACAAAACTGGTCCCCATTCTTAACTGGTTTTAATTCTCCAGTAAATAAATTCACTAACTTTTAAAGTTTATTTGAAAGTAGGGCCTTTACACTATCTCTGTGATCTGATAAACTGTCAGCCACAAACCAAACCAGATAAAACAAAATTTCCAGGACATCCAAAAGGATATAAAAAGTTAACATATTCAGTCACATGCATTCTAGTAGTTGCCTGTGTTTTCTTTTACATGCACTTGCTTTTATAATGTTTTCATATCAACACCTTTGAACAGATATTACAATAGTTTGTGAACATAAATATTTAATCTTAAAACTTAATTGACTCCAATAAAAGAAGTTCCATTAACTTCACTTGCCTATGTATCAAACCCTAGATATGTAATACAGACTGGTTTTATCTTTTTTGGTTTGTGCAGAACAGAGAACATTGTTGGTGCTAAACAAATAACAATGTACAGCAACCAAACTTTAACTAGGGTTTTGTTTGGAAAGATTTGATTGATTGAAGAGATATTTAAAATGGCAAAATCTTGGAAATCAGTAATCTGTCTCAAAGGAGAAAGCCACCTATCAGCCTCCAGCCTGATATTTATGAAATAATTGTAATTTTCCCCTTACTATTTAACCATTTCCTTTTTTCAGTGTGTATTCTTGATTAATTAAATAATGAAGTGTCAATCAGGTACATACATTTAGGAGAAGAAACTATCAGGGGTTGTTGTGGAGAGAGAAAATACATTACCACACAGTGTTATGAAATATTCTTTACAATTTTTAAAACAAAAATTTAATCAAGTTTTCTTCATTTCTATTATATTTTGTTTCATTAGTTTGCACAATTAAATAGATTAATTACTTTGACATTACAGTTAGAATGAAAAAAAGAGATTTGTTTTCAGTATGCTCATAAGTACAATTCAGAGACCAAATATCATCAAGCAAGCTTTATATTGACAACCACATGCCAACTCCAAACTGTGTATTAGTGATGCATTACACTGAAGTAATGGGCTTTTTAGACGATTGTCACTAAAAATCTGCAGGAAGCATTAAAGTCAGGAAAAAAAAGCATTTGGCAGTTGGGATAAGAAAAAAGCATAGGACTAATTCTCCTCTCACTTAGAGTGTGTAAATTAGAATTATCTTCAATGGAACTATACAAGTAAAACATTGGCATAGTTGAAGAGAATAAGTCCTGAACAGTCTAAGGTCAAAATACACATGCATTTTCATAACATTTCTAAAATTTCTATATACATAAAGTGTGTTCCAGAGCAGTCTGAAAGCCAAAAAACTTCACTGAGTACTGCATTGGCCACCTGCCATTCTCTAAATGGTAGTCAGTAATGATTTTGTGGAAGTTCAGTGAACTAGTTTGTATTAAATATAGCACACATATGTCTCCAAGACATCCAACTAATTTCCTAATGGAGGATTCAAAATACATAACTATAGATATAAAAATATTTGTGAAGTTCCAGTAATCATTGCTGGATACCCAAAGAAGATTGAAATTTTTAAACATTAGGGATGGATTTTCAAAAGTACATAGCTCACAACAGTTGTTATAGTATGGGTGCTTTGTAAAATCTGTTCTCAGCAGTGGCTGCTGACTGAGTATTATGGAAAATCTAGTGCATATGGTCAGCTCTTCATTGGTGTCATCATTGACTTACACCAGGTGAGGATCCGGCACTTAAAGCAAAACTGGAGAAGAAGAAGAAAATAAAGAACAAAAAAAGACAATGTGGATGCAGGAGATAAATTGGCAGTCCTTTAAAATCTGCATCCTTTAATTGGAAAAAGAAGGAATTCAATTTTGGAACATTTCCTCTCACTTTTTAATTAAGTGGCATATCAGTGTATAAGTAATTTTTTTAAAGGGGGAAGTTAGAAAGCTATGGACTTGTTTATTTATTTATTTTATTGATGGTCACTAAGATGGTTCAAATCTTTCACAAAAATGTTGTGACCAATTGCAATGCATTTCTTGCTTTTTGGCATAAGCATAAATACAGGATAACTCTCTCTCTCTCTTTCTCTCTTTCTCTCTCTCTGTATGTGTGTGTGAGAGAGAGAGAGAAAGAGAGAGAGAGAGAGAGAGAGAGAGAGAGAGAGAGAGAGAGTTTGTTTACAGAAAGGGGCAGAGTGGGAAATGAAGAATAGAATTAGTGTGCACATCCAGCTTCCTGGCTATGTCAACATATGAGATGTGGCTCTGATACTGCTATGCATAGTGGGGAAAATGTTCATGAGGCACAGTACTCAATTTGCTACACATTTGATAGAATCAGGCCACAATTTCCTGATATGCCAACAACAGCTCATTGAGAGGGTGAATGGCAATGTACTGCGACCCTGCGGAACTGGTTTTGTCACTGTTGATTTTGCCATGGTATGCCAATGGGTGGACCACCACTTCTGGGCCAGGATAATCAGCATGTTGTGGTAGAACCACATCTTTTTGAAAGCCTGGCATGACAACCAGTGGCTTCTGAACTTCTTTCAAGGAAAGCAGACATTTCTGAAGCTGTGCAAAGAGCTTGCACCAACCCTTCAATGCCAGAACACTTGTTTATGGAAACCCAAACCAGTGCAGAAGTGTGGGCTGTTGCCATTTGGAAGTTGGCAACACCTGACAGTCAAGTACAAACCAGTCTGAGGCTGGGAAGCTTACTGTCAGGATAGGTTTGCCAGAAAATTGGTGCTGTCATCCACCCATGTTTGTACTTACTCAATTACAAGACCTTATGCTTAATTTCAGAAAATAGGGTTTCCAAATCGTACTTAGGCATTGGTGGAGACCTACATCCCATAATTTTGAACACCAAAATATGTGAGTGAATATGTAAACCAAAAATGGTTATTATCCACTTGTTTTTCAAGGTGTAGTGCAACACAAGGGTCAATTCAATTCATGACCCCTAATGTTGGACACACAGGAAAGGCAGCATATCCAAGAGTTCCAGCTTGTACTTGAGGGCACAAGAAAGTATGATATTCGATTGAAATGACATTGTTTTCTATAATGTTTCTATGACAGGAATTATTTTGGAAGATGTTTCACACATTCATCTAACTTTGTTCATGAAGCCCTACCCTACTATCAAGTGATCCAGCAAAGAAATACTTCTAATATGGACTGCATTGTCACAGAGCGTTGTTAATTTTGCATTTGGGAAGATGAAAGACCATTGGCAATGCCTAGGCACCCATCTAGTTGCCAACCTGGTCTCATAATCAGTTCACATAATCATGGAATGTTGTACACTTCATAAATGTTGTGAGGGCAGAGGTGAATGTTTCTGAATGGAAGGAGCACACGACTGAATAGCTCTGCACATACAACTGGAGCCCACCCATGTGCACATGGCTCCTGGTTCTCAGCAGGAAAGGGATATCCAGGATGCAAAATGTTTGCACTTTCTGGACGATCTGGGAGCCAGATGGTAACGGTGGTGATGATGGTGATAGATACCACATCCTGCTTCAAGAAAAGTGCACATAGAGTTCTGTGCTCAAATTACATTTGAGGGCAGAGGTTGTTCCCCTAAAATGATGCTTATGTATCTATTAACTACATTGAAGTGCGAGGGCATCTCCTCAAAGCTGACAACTTTAGGAGTCAGTTTGTGCTCTGCAGAGAATCCACAAAGTTCTACAACCATCATGGTGTAATTTTTTTGTGTGAAAACACGGTATTAATGTGCCTTATGTGGAACACTCAGTTTTAATGACTAGAAAACAAAACAGTTTTGTGAAGGATTGGGAGAGGCTTTCTGAAATTTTTGCTTTACCCTACTCCCTTGCAGCAGGGATTATAGCATTTACTACCTATTATGCATGACTACACACAAGTTCTGAAGGTTTGCTGAGAGAAGAGGGGGGCAGGGGTCTGATGAAGCATTGTTCGCAGCCTGATGTCTTCACTGTTAATCTACGCTCCCTCCATTTTGTATAGACAGGCACTTTATTACCAAAGCCATAAAGACATGCATGTAAACATTCCCTGTGTTTTTAATTTTCTGCTAGTGAAAGGAGCAGTTAGTTGTGAGTGCACTTCACTGTCCTTAATTCTCCGATCTTTAAAATTAAATGGTTGGGCCTTTCAGGGTAGGAAAGTGGCATGGGAGGGACTGAGAATTCTTTCCATTGTTATGGTCACAGGCACTTACAGATATCAAATCACTGTGCAATGAATCATGGGAACTTATCATAAAGCTTGAGAAAATATCTTGTTTATCATAGGCTTTGTCTATACTGCCAAGTTTAAAGTTATGCTGTGGCAGTGTTTTAATGCAGCAGTTTGGATCAGCAAGAGCACTGAGAATATATCTACACTACAGAGCTTTTATGAAAAAATGGCCGTTTTTCCAACAAAACTTCACTTACGTTCACACTGCAATCACGTTCTTTCAAAAAAAAATTGAAAGAACAGAGGGTTTACCCGACATTGGTAAACCTCTTTCTATGAGGAAGAAGCATTTTTCCGAAAGAACTCTTTTGGGAAAAGGTGTGTGTGGACGGGGAACAGAGAGTTCTTTCGAAAGAAGAGGAAAGAGGAAAAAGCACAGGTGCCCTGGCGGCCACTTTGTCCATAGTAATCACAGTTTAAATGTGAGATAGCATTCATTCAGTGTGGACGTTATCTTTCGAAAAAGCAGATCGCTTTTTCAACGCACTTTGGCAGTGTGGATGCAGTCTTTCGGAATAAGTTTTTTCAGAAGATCTCTTCCAGAAAAGCTTCTTCCGAAAGAAGCCTGCAGTCCAGACATAATATAAGAGAGAGCTCTCCCAGCATTCTACGTAAACCACCTATACAAGGGCAGTAGTTAACCGTACTGGAAGCCTGTTTACACTAGCACTTTAAAGTGCTGTAATTTGCTGCTCTCAGAGGAGTGTTTTTTTCCACACCTATGTGTAACCCTTCTTCAGAGTAGGCCTGGCAGTAACCAGGGCTGGGTTCAATATCTTGGGGTCCATCTCACACAGAACCGGCTCAAGCCCCCACCCGGTAAACTGGGAAATTCACACACCCCTGGGTGCCTCTGAGAGGCAATGCTTCCCCACTCGCAAGCACTGAGTCTGAGTGTAGGAAAGAAACATTTAATGAAACAGAGAGAAAAGTCATACGGCATTAACTTGAGGAAAACACCACAGAGTTCATAACCCAAACATGAGCTAAGCCCCGCCCCCCCCAGCCAAGAATCACCTGAAGTCCAAAGAGTCTCTGTCCCTGGTCCGTGTCACCCAGAGTCCCAAAGTTTACCCGCAGGGTTTCACCTCCCAACCTGAGTAGAAATGGGGGGGTGGAGATAGATAGGGGGCACCTTATGACACTCCGCCACGCTCCACCAGCTGTCTCGTCCCACGCCACTGGACGCTCCGCTGGTTGCCTGCTGCCACTCCTCGTTTGCTACCGCCGCCGCTCCGCGCCACGCCGCTGGTCACCGCTCCACGCCACGCTGCTGGTCGCCGCGCCATGCTGCTGGTCGCCACTCCGCGCCATGCCACTGGTCGCCACTCTTCGCCTGCCGCCGCTCCTACCGGCCACGTTACACCACCAGCCAGTTATTCCCACCAGCCACTCTGCTGGTTGCCGCCACTTCACTGGCTGCAATGGGTCTGGCTCTCAGCCAAACCAGTGATTTCAGTTCTCAGTGATTTCAACTCTTTAGCCACCAGCTGGACTGGCAAAGGAATCCAGTTTCCACTGGACTAGCAAAAGAAAAGACTCTTCATGGAGTCTGCTTTAGGTCTGTCCTTAAAACAAAGGGGGAAATGAGGCAAGTTGGGCCAGTCTTACAGCTCACACCTGGCAGGTGTGAAGCAGGCTGACTCCAGCCCTTTAACCCTTTCCCCCAGCTCAGTTCACTCAACTCTGGAAGGGGGGAGGCTTGTTCCTCCGAGACCTCTTACCATGATGGTGGTGTCTCTCCTGCAAGCACTGGTGGCATGTTTTACAGTTCCCACATTTAGGGGTAGCATGATTAGTGGCCCCCACAACAGTCCCAAATTATTTACAATTCTCCACATTCCATTCCAACACTGACCCTCCATCAGCCCTGGCTGAATGTGTACGCAGAATTTTATGTATATGAAAATGTCTTGACTATTATTATTATTGTTACTATTATTGTATTTTAATAAGAGCAAATATGGAAAATGTAAAGCCTGAGTTCATACGTTATCTGGACATCTTATGTAAAGAAAACAGAAAGGAGAGCATTAGGATGAATTGAGATCAAATGTCAATCAATGAGGTTGTCAATCATTGTAAACTACCATAATGACAAAATGTTTTGGCACGTAGCTCACGTAGGTCACATCCACCAACTTACCTGTTGGAATTTAAAAGATAATGTATGCGTTTGTTATGATTCTCCTTAGCCAATCATTGTAAAGCTATGTAAATTAGCATTTTTGAATGAGCCAGTTGATTCAAAGTGAAATATTATGACTATTCATGAGCCCATATTATAAAAGCCTGTACCACGCAACAGTTGGTGTGGCGTCGGGTATATGTGTGTCGGGTTAGGTATAGTGTAAGAGAGTGAGAGAGGTCCTAATCTTAGTCCTAGGTCAAGAGAATGTGTGAGGTCTAATACAGTCTTTAAGAATTAAACAGGGCGGAAGGCTTTGTTTCTTTCTTTTTAGGTAGTGTTAGGTTTAGTTAGCTAGTTTAGTATTTTAGAGTAGTTTAGCTTTCGTCGTCGTGCTTGTTCGGCAGGCTGCGTCGCGGTTCCGCTTATCGGCCGTCATCGCGTCTGTTTGACGGGTGCGTCAGTGATTAGATTAGGGTTTTCTTTTAGGTTAGATAGGATAGGATTATTAGAGTCTAGCGTCCATCGTCTGCTCCGGCCGCAGCTGAAGAGCGGGAAGAGGACCGAAGACCAAACGCATCTGCGGAAGGTAGATCGGCTGTCTTCGAAATCTTCCTCAGCGCTTCGAGGGATCACACAGGCTGTTCCTCTCCAAGGGATTCAAATTAGCCTAAGGATTGGGGTCGCCTGACCAATGACCCTGTTACCGAGGGACTCCTGGTTGTTCCTCGCCCGAGGCTCTCAATCAGCCAGAGGCTTGAGGTCACCAGCATCACCACCATCATCCTGCTTGCGCCGAGGACTCTGGTAATTATTATTAGGGGTAACCATAGGAGGACTGCCCTCCATGGTTATTCGATGTATGTTATTTAAATTTGTACTACAATATAGTTCTGTTGTTTAACTTTAACAACTTGCCAGTTTTTATTGACTGCGCCTAAAATCTACTGATATTACTACAGGTGATAGATCCGAGTAGTGAGAACCTTAGTCCATCCCATGAGGATATGAATCAACTGTAGCTTCCCCACTAACAAATGGGATTTACATAGCCACACCTCGTATTCTCTCCTGAGCTGTATTTACATACCAACAGTTAACAGTTAATTACCTTGCAGAGCTAAGCAATTGTAGTGTGCACACCCACCCCTCCTTTTTGCTGGCTGATAGCAAGCAGCAGTTCAGCCCCTGCTTACATATGCAAGAAGGTTACAGTGCAATAATGTAGCAGTATAGACAAGCCCATAGTTAGCAAAGGGAGTTACACACAAAAGTTAATCAGATGGTAACATTTATTGAAAGCGACCTATGTAACATAAGAGTAAACCTGTTTAAAAAAGAAAATGCAAAGGGAAACACAGTAGTTCAGATTCTGCAAGCAACAGGGGTAGGATTTGGCTTCTTACAAGGGCTACATTATCTGCTACTTATATATTTCTTTAAAGGGTTGTCATCATTTGGAGAGCACAGCAATTTTCAAGGTATCAGAATCGATAAGAGATGGTTTTCTAATTCTCTGCAGAATATCCAACAATCCATGCCAAGGCGATGTTTCTGTTAACAGCCATCGCCTCTCCCTATTGCTTAATAGAAGGGTTTAGTCAGCTATGACGAAGGACCAAGCACATTTGTGTTCCTGTTGAAGATACAAATTGGCTTTAATTTCTGCTACACCAAAAATTTGCTGCAACATGCTTACAAGACTGGGATGCATTTTAAAAGCAAATCGACTGTATTCTAAGATAGCAGATTGAATTCCTAAGAAAGAAGGAAAGTGAATGTCTGAATATGTCCACGTACCCCCCAATATCCTCGCAGCATCTCCAGAATATGCAGCCTCTGTGTGCATTAAAGAGCAGTGAAAGGAGCAGGGAAGAAAGAAACATACCAAAACTTCATTTTGTGCACTGAGTGTGCCAGTTAACATCATAAACCAGTTGGCTCCCATGCTAAGAGAGACAGCATTGCATTTGTACAGCTACCAGAGCAGATCCAGAACACGTGTCCCACTTCTCCCTGGTCCTACAGAGGGCTTCTGAGCAGAATGAGAATGGTTAAAAAAATTTCCAGTGTTCAGGGAGAAAAACTTGCTGTGATGTTCTTCAGACAATCAATCAAAGGTTTAACTCTCTTCTTGGACCTAAATATTCTTGAACATAAACCGTACCCCTACGCCACTGCCTGCAATCAATGTGGCTCCCATTCATAGGGATGGGAAAACTAGGAACATGGAAGGGTATTTCTGGAGATCTGTGAACGACTGTATATTTTCTATAACAGTTCTTCCCCACCTGTTCCCCCCCCACACACATCTCTCCCTTTCCCTCAATCCATGATCTGGGAGCATTTTGGGGTAGAGTAGAGTAGGGAATGGGCTTTGGGCATTCTGCATCAGACCAAGAGGTGATATTGCTGGGAATATTGAGGTGCATCATAAAACTTTCCAGCCTTAGATTCTGGTTTTAGCTGCAGCCTGCAGTTCTCTTGGGGATAGCTGAATCTGCTCCTTCTGTGCAGAGAGGCAGAATCATATGTTCCTCTTCCTTCAGGTGTCCCAGAGCTTCCTCCTTCCTTTCTCCATCCTTGGCACCCCATCATATAATCAGGCCAGTAGTGTTGAGGAGAGTTTATGAACCACTTCAGGCTCTGTACTGGTTGTTTTGATGAGCACCCAGTCCAACCCTTTGTATCACAGGCATATGTGAGATTGCTCCTGGAGTGCTGGTGCAAATTCTTCACCTTCCTGTGTTCCTGGCAGTTTGCTGCAGTCCAGTGAATATCCACAATCTCCCAGTACAAATGAAGCTATTTGGTACTTTGGATGAAACCGTGAATGAAACCATGGATGAAATCTTATACTCTGGCCCTGCGATGATGAGGATCCCAGTGAGCTCAATGGACCAGGCAGCTGCTTTAAGAACATCATCCACATTGCCCTGTACTGACTGGAGTGTGGCCAAAAAATATTCTGAAGTTGTCACTGCAGCTCACTGCTCTCTCTGACAACGGAGGGACAGAAACATTGGGTAAGGAGTAAGTAGAAAATGGGGTCACTATATGGAGAACTATTGAAACACCAGGCTTGGGATGTTCCCCCAAACTTCTGTTCACCCAGTATGTCATGTAGCTAATGTTACATTCTGTATAATGTAAACATAGTAAATCATAAAACTATAAATGTGTTGCATGCTTCAAATATTCACCTTATATTCATCGGTATCCACATACATGGATGTGGATACAGACATCCATAGCTCATTTTTGAGGATACAGTTGTGGATACAATATGTTGTGTCTAGAACATTGCAAATGATATCCACTTTATAGCCATAGTTATCCGAATCCACGGATGTGGATGCCAATTTTGTATACACGCAGGGCTCTGTAAATCTGTTATACAGTGAAGGCATTACCAACACACAGGAAATTTTGGAAGAACTTTGAGTAGGAAAAGGAACTGAGATGTATTAAATCTTAGTTTACTTCCCTTGATATCTCATCTAGATTGTCTCCACATGTCAGACATTTGAAAATGGGGATAAAGAAAGTGCAAACTCTTTCTCTGTTCTCTCTTGGTTTAATTTGATGTATTTCCTCCATGTTGAAAAGTGCAACTCAAAGAACAACACTACCTTTTTCTGCAGAAGGGTAGTCTTGAATTGGTAGTCTGGAATTTTCAGCCTCAAAAATGAGATGTGCGTGCACAGGAGACAATGCTTCTTTACCATAGAAAAGTTGAACCTTCCATGGGTATTTTTTAGCTAATACAGCAGACAGTTATTTTATTTACAATTATGAACAGTATTACTGGTTTGAATTGCATTATCCTAAAAGCACGAGGAATCTCTCTCAAAAGAGTGATAGGTTTCCCAGTAGGGAAAAAAAGGAAGTTACTGCAGCCAATGTTGTGTTATTTGGATTCCTATTATGCATATTTATTAATCTAAACAGCCTTTGAGAAAGAAAACAATTTTATTCAAAGGTATTTTTACCCCATCCTGTGAAACCACTTCAAGGACTGCATTGTTTAACAGTAAACTTCCCTATTCCCTCAGACTCTCAGACTCACCCACTTAAGTTCAAGATGCTTTACATGAAAGGCAGGTTTTCAAATTCATTTCATTTCAAACTCAGTTATCTAAAAATGCAAGAGCAAAATCACTCAGTGTCACAGATACTTCATTACTCTTAAATGAATCCATAAAATCTGTGACCTTGTGTGATATGATTTCTGGCAAAGTATAGTCCTCATAACCAACAATCCAGATTTCCAATACACTTAATAGGATGTAATTGTGGTAAGTCATATTTGGATAGGAAAATTAAGAACTAGCTACATGACATTCACTCTGATGATACTGTCTCTCTGGAGGGGAAAAAAGTTTAAACTTGAGTACCTCTCAGCAGACTGAAAATTAATTTATTATGAACTTATATGACAATCTGAAACACGGGTGCTCAGATCTGCAGAAGTTGTGGTATTGATAGCTCTAAATATTAAGATTAAAAAGACTAAAAGCCATTAATAAAACAATCATCTTTCAGGTTGTTATCCTTAATTCAGTTAGTCACACTGTCTTTATTTGATTTAGTACATGTGGCAGTCACTACACAATGTGAATGTGTTACTGCCTTTGTCTTACATTATACTTCTCTTTTTGTAATATCAGTATAAACAAATTGCCACCTACACATGGAGCTTTATAAATGCGAAGGCCAGAAGGACTACTTAGATGATCTAGTTTATTCCTGGGGGAATTCTGCATATTGTCTGTAGATTTCTTGGCTCCCTGCAGAACAATGGGGGAGCAAAGATATCTGTGGGGAACACATACCCATTTTGGGAAGCCTAGATGCATGTGCCAGGAACAGCCGGCAGAGTTTCAGATCTATGATGGGGTGGAGAGCAGGCTGAGTGTACATGAGTCCACAGAGAAACAGCAAGGGGGCAGAGCTGAGCACATGCCTGCGTGCAATTGAGAGAGAGAGACTTACATCCTCCACTCGGAGGGGCAGGGCTGTGTGAGGCAGGAGCTGTGTCTGAGGCAGAGCAGAAATATAACAACTAAGCAGTCAGGCTGCTAATGTTTCTTAATGCTCCTTTGCCACAGTGGTATAAAGGAGCCTTATTGTAAATGACAATCAGGGACTCCTCATCTAGGACGAACTATGTTCTTTTCCGCTCTTTTCCTGTGCCACAGAAGCCCAATGGGATTAGATTACAGCTCAGGTTCTATTCTACTTACCCATTTAAAAAAATGGAGAATAATGATTAGCAAATCTGTATGACTTTCATGTATAAAAGTCCGAGTGATTTAAAGTCACATTCTACTTTAATTTTGCGTTTGGTGTTCTATAATGTAATTTATCCAGGATTACAACCGGAATGTAGGATTCTGGTTACCAAGTACTGTAACTTAACTTTTATGTGTTTAGGAAATACTGAAAAGTTATTGTGATTTTTTTCTATAGGGAAGTTTAAATAAATTACCAAAATAAGTGAAACTAGTGTAATTATATTGGATGATTTTGACAAATACAATATGCAGAATTATGCAGATTTTCTATTTTTTGGTTAATTTTTAAATTTTTTTTAGCACAGAATTTCCTCTAGGAGTATTTGTATGACCTCCTGCATAACAAAAGCCTGCAGTAATTTCTGTTTGAACATGAGCATATTTTTTAGAAAAAAAATCCAGTTTTGATTTAAAAATACATCTGTAATAAAGGCAGGAGAAACAAAAATTCCCATGTCTGCTGTTTACTACATATAAAAACTTCAGCTCATCTAAGACATCTGACATCCACAAACAATGATGCACATAAAAGACAGAACTATGTAGTACTTTAAAGACTAACAAGATGGTTTATTAGGTGATGAGCTTTCGTGGGCCAGACCCACTTCCTCAGAGTCGTACCCTAATGATGCACATAGGTATTGCTTCAGTTGGGGTAGTATTTGAAGTAAGTATTAAGACTACCACCATCTCTGCTGATGTCATCTATGTCGAGGTAACACCAGCATGGAGGGAAATGATAGCTGCTCAGTCCTAGAGTAGCGTTAATCATTCTTCTCTAATCATTTTGCACTGTACTAGTACCACCTACTTCAGTCTTCCATTCCTTTCTTAATGTAGGGCATAACATCAGCTAAGGCATCATTCTCTTGGAGTCTCTTCTATACCATACTCTTCTCTTTTTTTTTTTTTTTTGACACACCTTTCCCTACTACAGCAGATCAGTCAAGTTAAGTTTGTTTCTTTGCTTAATTTAGTCCTAAATTTTTTTTTTTCAAAACAAGACTGCTATTGCACAATTAAACAAACACTTGCGCTGGATTTTTTGTGTCCTACCTCAATGCACTGGCAAAGACAGAGTGAATTCAGTCTTGGGATTTTCTGATGTGCAAAGTTAGGATGGTTAAAAATTGTGTTTCTCTTTAAACAGTTATCTCTGTTTTCTGATTAAGGCCTGTATTTTCAGTTTAGATACTGATATGGCATCTGCTAGAATCCAACCAGCTCATCTTTTTCTTGCCTTTCAGTGTCCAGACGAAATGATTGCTTTAATCTTTACATGTTTTGGGTTGCTGGTATCATCTAACTTCTGATTGTTCCTGCTTATTTCTTGCACTGTAGAGGCAGTGTCACATTAAAAATTTCTGCACACAATGAAGATTTTAATGGTGGATTTTGGATTAACTGGACTGTTGCTAGAAAATATACAAAATCACTCACTTGTTAGAAGCCAAACATGTTGCTGTGACATTTGAAGAAGGTCCTGCTTACTTTAAAATAAGAAATTTCCTGCTGTGACAACAGATATAGCCTGTGTGAATGTCTCAACATTTCTAGTTATGATATATTTATAATGGAATCAGAGGACTTTTGTAAAAGTTTTAAGTGCTGAAAAAAAAATCAGCTTTAAATTTACTGTTGTGTACTCTCTATTTTGAAATGGTCATTCAGCTTTTAAAGCACCACTCAGATCCACTCACATTACATTTTTTTATGAAACATTCTGGAATAATGATTAAGTCAGAAATGTTTAAAATATAAGAGTTGTACATAGCCAGACATGGCCCCCTTCCCACATCTGCCCTTTCAGCTGCATTTTGAACAAGTTTCCTGTTATGTGAGCTGCAGAAATCCCCATAATGTTAGATGCTTGTTAAAACCACATTGTAATTGTATTCATACTTATGAATATGTATGAAGTACATGAGGAAGTATGAGTGAGAACCAGTCAATCATAAAGCAGCACAGCATATATTACCTTTTATGGCTAAGGAAATCTCCTGCAAAGTGCATAAATTTAAGTGATAGGCGGCCAGATGGGGTCTTTTCCTCAGAAAGATGTAACAGTACCCCAAGCTTGGGACCAGACCGGACACAGTAAAGTCCTCCCACAAGTCACCTCACAGCTAATCTCTGGGAAACAGTCGCCTGACAGCCTCAGCCACCTGAAAAATCAAAACTAACTCTCACCACATCTGCATCCTGCCTCTAAACTGCCATTATGAATGTGATATGTGAGTGTGAGTATTGCCGTAGCATTAAGAACCTGTCCTAATAAACAAGCGTCAGTGCTACTCCAGTTCACCCTTTGTCTGGGCTTATTCCCTGGCTGATTCCAAGGGCAGGTAACATTCAATGGTGGAGAATGCGGGCAGCAAAGAGTTAATTTGAACTTGAGTAGTATCTGACAGTGGGTGAGGTTCCCATTTTTGACTACCACATGCGTACGGTAGAGATTCCCGAGTAGAATCTTGACCTCCTGGCTACCAGGGTGGGTTGGTCGACATACTCTGGGTAATGCCAGATGCAAGGGAGGGATAGGACAAACATCATGTCCCTGTTCAGGAAAGGCAAAGGTGGACAAGAAGAGATGGAAAAGTGGGAATGGCGCGCTGTGAGTTTCCCCTCACCCTTTCTGGAATAGTGATAGAAATGTAGCCGTGTTAGTCTGGTGTAGCTGAAACAAAAAACAGGACTATGTAGCACTTTAAAGACTAACAAGATGGTTTATTAGGTGATAAGCTTTCGTGGCCCAGACCCACTTCCTCAGATCAAATAGTGGAAGAAAATTGTCACAACCATATATACCAAAGGATACAATTAAAAAAATGAACACATATGAAAAGGACAAATCAAATTTCAGAACAGAAGGGGGATAGGGGGGGAGGTAAATGTCTGTGAGCTAATGATATTAGAGGTGATAATTGGGGAAGCTGTCTTTGTAACGGGTGAGATAATTAGAGTCTTTATTCATACCTAAGTGTAAAGTGTCGAATTTAAGCATGAATGACAGTTCAGAGGATTCTCTTTCAAGTGTAGACTTAAAAGGCCTTTGAAGCAGGATGCAGGTAATTAAGTCTGGAATGGCTGCAGAAATCAGGCATGGATCCCTGGAATCCTGGGGTGATCTCAGGACAGAATACGATTCTGTAGTTGGAGAGTAATTATGAGAAATGTTTTGCTTTGTATAAACCCAATAAGAAGGGACAGACAATTGCAGCAGCATGGCTTCTGTGGCAAACTTATTGGACTTGGCAAGTGACACTGAAGGACCAACAGATGTGGAAAAGCCTGATACGTGAGGTTTGGGCCATGGCCATATATGACTGTGGCTGTTATCTGGGGGACCCTATTCAAATTGTTGGCCCTCTGGTCCCACCCTGAAGCAGTACTACTATCCTCCTAAGACACAATGAGCTAATGAGGAATTTCTGGAAAAATTGCTGAAACGGAGTGGTAGTTGGAAACACATTTTGTCTGCAGTATAAAAAGGAAACTGAGGTACAACACCTCATTAATTTAATAATTAAACAGTTGGATAATTCACCCTAAATCCATGAAGGGAAGAAGTTATTGAAACCTGGCCAATTTATAGAACAAAAGTATAGGTAAGTATTGGGGTAACAGCAGGAAAATAAAGAAATCAGCAAGAATATTTGTAAAAAAAAAAGAAGTATTACAAGATATAATGTGGCCCCCAAAAGAGATAGAAAAATGTTCTTTTTGTTTTCCAGAACACCAAAAGATCTGGTACAAGCTAAAGAGCAACTGAAAATAACATGAATTTATTGTTGCAACAAAGATTATGTTTATTTTATGTTTTATATTTCATGTTTCATGTTTTATATTTGTCTTGTGGCATTTGTCTCCATGCTACCATTATTGTGTATTGTTTTTGAAAAAAGAGGAAATATTGCAAGTAAAGCAGAAGTTGGAGAGAGTAGGTATAAAAGGAACAGTTCAGCAAGTAAAACAGGACTGGGCCCAAACAAGCAGTGGCTTTAATAGAGGGGTTAGTGAGAGGGGTAGAAGAGGAAGTGCAGGCAGATTCCTGTAAATGGTAACAGCTTAGTATGGTAATAGTTTAAGATAGTAAAGGTAATATTTTAAATGATAGGCTGTTACCCAAAGTGGTATAGAACATAAACAACAGATGAAATAAAGGAGGCTCCCCATTCTTGAAGTGCACACAGGGGCGGGAATGCGAATCCTCACTTCCATAGATGTAGAAGTACTCGCTAATAAACTGGCAGCCATAGGGTCATGCTTAGAGGAAAGGTCAAAGCTGTGATCTGACAGCTCCTCCAACATAGCTTCAGTGGCAAGTCAAATCACAACTGTCACTCTGGATGGCTCAGTGCTAATCCCAGAATTCCTCCGATCAGTGGTGTCCACATAGGCTCGCTGCTCCTGGGATCAGTTCTATGTGGTGATCCATTTGCAAATGCAAATCTGATCACAGGTCACGTGTCCCAAATGAGCACTGGTGCAATTCCCCTTTGGGTCTGGCTGGATCCCAATCTGGACTGGGATTTTAGCCATAGCCCGTCATGCACTTCAACGGGGCCAAGGCTGGGTTTGCTCTGCTTACAAATTCGGGATAGCACCAAACCAGCTACTGTCCCTTGCTGGTTAGCTGAAAATCCCTGGTCGGTGGCGGACCGGTTATGGCTTTCCTTTAGAACACAATCCTACTAGACTCCAGCTTTGGGACATGTCACCCTCACTATTCACTACTCGCAGGTTAAATTGGCTTCTTGCATTGGTGTACAAACACCTCAGATAACCAGTTGATTGCCCCCTCTTCTCCATTCGAATCAGGGGTCCTCCTTTCTTGCTCGTTCCTCTTTGCATTTCTTCCCAGTATCCGACTTTCCCACTCGCCTCAGGGTTTTGGTCACCATCCCCCAACAAACCTAGTTTAAAGCCCTCCTCACTAGGTTTGCAAGCCTTCCTGTGAAGATGCTCCTTCCTCTCTTTGTTAGGTGGATCCCATCTCTTCCTAACAATCCTTGTGCCTGGAACAAAGTCCCATGGT
Source organism: Pelochelys cantorii (assembly GCA_032595735.1). Lineage (NCBI taxonomy): Eukaryota > Metazoa > Chordata > Testudines > Trionychidae > Pelochelys > Pelochelys cantorii. Next base: position 37,382,948 of record CM064331.1, read on the forward strand.
CGAAGAAACCAAAGCCCTCTCTCCGACACCACCTGTGCAACCACGCATTTACTTCCTCAATTCGACGATCCCTGCTCAGTCCTTTCCCTTCAACAGAGAGGATGGACGAGAACACCACTTGTGCTCTGAATTCTTTGGTCCTTCTTCCCAGTGCTACATAATCTGCAGTAACCCGCTCAAGGTCATTCTTGGCCATATCGTTAGTTCCCACATGAAGGAGCAGGAAGGGGTAGCGATCCGAAGGTTTGATCAGTTTGGTAAGCCTCTCAGTCACATCCTGAATGCGAGCTCCCGGTAAGCAGCACACCTCTTGAGATTCCAGGTCCGGACGGTAGATGGATGGCTCAGTCCCTCTTAGGAGGGAGTCCCCAACCACCACCACTCGTCGTCTTCTTTTGGGGGTGGTGGTCATGGAACCCCCATCCATCGGACTACGTATCCCATGCCTTCCAGTAGATGGTGTTCCCTTGCGGTTTCTTCCTTGTGAGGTCCCTTCCAAAGCATTCACCACCACAGAGTCTGTGGAGAGAGCCTGAAAGAGATTACTTACCTCTATAGCATTGGGGGATTCCTGTACTGGCCTTTTTCCCCTTCTAGAAGTTACATTCTCTTCCTGGTCCCATACTGCCCTCTCTGGCTCTTCTGCCTGCTGTGCTTGCAGATTAAATGCTGCCTTCTATCGAGGAAGCCTTCATCCTCTCTGATCGAGCATAGGGTCAACACTTGGGCCTCCAGTCCTCTAATTTTTTCTTCCAAAATGGTGACCAGCTTGCACTTAGTGCAGCTGAAATCTGTTCTTTCTTCCAGGAGGAAGACAAACATAGCACATGCTGTGCAGGTAACAACAGCAGACCTATCACCATCCATACCTGCTGTCCTGGAAAAAGGATTTAAAAGAAAGGTAAGAGAATCTCTCCCCCTTCCTTCTCCCCCTCCAAACTCCTCTCTAAACTCCCTGTTAGCACTCACCTGTTCGCAAGCTCCTTGGTCACTTGCTCACTGCTTTATAAAGCCCTGGACTGCCTGAAAGTCCCTCCCCCTACCAAGGCTCAGCCAATCAGCAGAGGCTTCTAGAATTCAGACTTTAATTAGAAGCCAACAGTTTCCAGCAGCCAGTCACAGCACACACTCCGTGAAGGGGAGGGGGAGGGGGATTGTATGGATGGTTTTTATACTCCATAGAACCAGTGACAATATAAAATCTGATGAATATGTTAAACAGAAAAAAAAGTGCAGGATTTTCAGACCCATAGTTCTGGTTTTGAGGCTCTCTCTCTCTTTTTCTCTCTCTCTCTTTCTCTCTTTTAAGTGAGCATATTACAAAATTCTGTTCTAGTCTGATTCTTAGTCCATGTTCATGACTGTTGTGTTTCAATGCAAAGTTCCCACTCAGGAGACAGGCCTCATTGTGCCATGGTTCTTTCCTTCTTTTTTGGTTCCTGACTTTGTGCAAAAAAATGAGTAAGATGCTGGACTAATGGCCTTCAAGATTGTAGTTTGCAGTGCACAGAACAGATATAACATGGGCATTAATGGAAGTTATCCTACACTATCCATTCAGAATGCCTCAACTTTGATATGTAGGAATTAGCTCTAGACATGTACAAATAATTCAATTTTCAAGGTAATCAAATTCTCCACTCTTTTGCCCATGCTGTTAACAAGAGAGCCAGTTAGTGACAATTAAGGTACTATTCTATACATGCAAGTACATGTCCAAAGTGAACTGGATTGATATAACCAACTCACCCTAGCCAGCAAACAGCTATTCAATGGTCACCTAGCCATTTCAGACCAGTGATACACAAGTGAAAAGCTCTGTATCCCATTTCCAGTCCCCTGAGTCATCCATCTCCTGCGTGCTTTTTCACCTTTACATTTCAAATGCAGTAACTGCTTCCATTGCTTATATTTAGCAGAGAGATTATCATTTAAATTCTCTGGGTAATTTGTCATACACTAGCTTCCTCATTATTATTTACATGGATGCCTGTCATGTCAAGCCTCAGCTCTAGATTCAAGATTTACTGTCACTGCTGAGCTGGGAGCACTGATTTTACATAGTCTGTGAGGATGAGCTCTCATAACCCCCAAAGATGTAAGAGAAATGTATGGGTGACTTCCCATTGCCTTAACCCACATTTCATGCTTTGTTGCATTTATTTTTTATCACGTCTTTATTCTGGCCTCAGGTGGAGTTTGAATATTCCATGCTAATGAGATATTTAGTTACATAACTGAGAATAGCTCAAGAAGTAGAGGAAAACAAAATAAAAGCAAAATATAAAAGCTAGCCCTACTCAAGAGACAATAGGCTCTACTGGATAGAGCAGTAAGGGATAGAAAGGAATGGTGACACTATCCCTGACGCTGACATACTGTGTGACTTTAAGCAAGTCATTTACTTCTCTTTGCTTCTCTTAACTGCCTCCCTCACTCCTGTGTTGTCTAGTGTATGTAAACTGTACATTATTCAGGACAGGAAGATTCTTATGTGGTGAGTGTGTAGCAAAATGGAACCAAAATCTCTGATGGAGCCTATAACACTACTGCAGTACAAATAAAGTAATAATCCTTTGCACCCTGCTTCCACACCTTAAACCTATTTGTGCAAATTAAATTAATAATGATTATAAGGTAAAATAAGGTTATGTCTCTGCTATGTGCCACTGGAGTGTACATGTAGCTACATGCTATAGTTCTGTCTATGTCCTCACTATGTCATGTGAAAGGCTGTCAGAGGGGAGACCCCAGAATGACTTCAGCAAGTCCCCACTGCCAGGGCTTTTCACTGAAGTGAGAAAAGTCTCTAGCAGGAGTGAGGCTCAGCCTATCTCTATTGTTTTCCCCATGTCACAACCTTTCTTCATTGCCAGAGCCTTCCCTTTGGCAGGGAAAGGGCTCTGGCAGTAGGAAGCTGACAAAACCTTTCCCAGTTGCTGGAGTTTCATTTACTTTAAGACTGGAGCAATCACCAGGATCATATAATCTGCTCTTCTGCACCTCACAGGCCATAGAATTTCATGTAGCCATTCCTGCAGTCTTTTCCCACTGCTGGAATATTTCATTGCACCTAGGAAGGACTCCAGAAGCTGAAATTTCATTGTTAGGGGGTAGAAATAGGGCAAGTCTTCCCACCTCCTCATTACTGTGCTTTGCCAGGTGTGTATTTGGGGGCCTGGAAATGGGTAGGCTTGAAACTATGCTGTCAGAAGTAAACCAGCCAATCATCAGTCTCTTCTTTTTTGCTCAGACCACATCTCTCACCTCTCTCAGGCCATGTCTACACTAGAAAATGTAAAATGCTGACAGTTACAGCGCTGCTCACAGCGTGCAGCACAAAAATGCTATTGGGTGTCTACATTGTCAGCCACCAGCACAGCAGTGTGACCACACTCACAGCATTTGCAATGCCTTCGGCCACAGAGGTGAGGGAGGAGTCACAGGAGTCACAGGACATTTTGGGTCATTCTCCTATGCCATGTGGTGCATCACTTCATATCCCAGCAACCCCCGTGCTTCTGTCTGCACTTGGTGCTATCTTTCAATGGTTTCCACGATGCATGTTCTGCCTCCTCAATGTGCAGGAATGGATCCCCAGATGTTGACCAAAATGCTGAAAGGTCTCACTAACATGTCATGAATGGTAGTCGAGTTATTTCTGAAGCTGCAAAGTGACAATGAGAAGTCCAAGCATTGTTTGTACAACATGAGATTTATGTGGTATTCATGGAGGTGCTCCTGAACATAGCTTTCAGTCTTGGGAAACAAGCACTGAGTGGTGGGATCACATTGTCATGCAAGCCCAGGATGACAAGCAGTGGCTGCAGAATTTTCAGTTGGGGAAAGACATTCATGGAACTGTGTGCTGAGTTTGTCCCCACCCTATGACACAAGGGCACATGAATAAGAGCTGCCCTGCCGGTGGAGAAACGTGTGGTGATTGAAGTGTGGAAACTGGCTACTCCAGACAGATTTTGCTTGGTCATCAATCATAGGCTAGGTCTGCAATTTGAGTAGCTTTTTCCAATTGCTTTTCCGGAAGAGGCTTTTCTGCCATTTGGCCCTGTCTAGACGGGGCCAAATGGTGGAAAAGACTCTTCTTTCAAAGGAGCTCTTATTCCTCATAGAATGAGGTATACAGGGCTCCCCGAAAGAGCGCGTTTGCTCTTCCACAAAAAAAGCAGAAGAGCAAACGCGTTCCCTGAACGCGGCAGAGTTTTTCCGGGATACCTCTGGTATCCCGGAAAACCCTCACAGTCTAGATGTACCCATCATGGGAAAGTTTACCCTTCCATAGTGGGAAAATTCACCGTTGAACTCATGCTGATGGAAGTGTGTGAAGCCATCAATCACATCCTGATCCGAAAGACTGTAACTCTGCGCAATATGCATGAAATTGTGGATGATTTTGCATGGATGGGCTTCCCAAACTATAGAGGGGCTTTAGATGGCACATATATTCCAATTCTGGCACAAAACCACCTCGCCTCCAAGTACATTAACTACAAGGGGTATTTCTCCATGGTTCTGCAGGTGTTTCACAGACATTAATGCAGGCTGGTCCGGAAAAGGTACATGATGGTTGCATCTTTCAGAACACTGGCTTGTTCAGGAAGCTGTAATCTGGGACTTTCTTCTTGGATCAGAAGATCACCATGGGAAAAGTGGAAATGCCCATTGTGATTCTTGGAGACCCTGCCTTCCACTTAATGCCATGGCTCATGAAACCATACATGGGGAACCTTGACAGCAGCAAGAAATGGTTCAATAACAGGCTAATCAGGTGCAGAATGATTGTGGAGTGTGATTTTGGTTGTTTGAAAGCCCACTGGCATTGTTTGTATGGGACACTGGATCTGACTGATTATAGCATCCCTCTGGGTTATTGCCATGTGCTAACTTCTCCATAATATTTTGAAGGGAGGGGTGAAAGCTTTATTCAGGATTGGACTGCTGCATCTCATCACCTGAAAGCAGAGTTTGAACATCCCGAGATCAGGGCTATTAAAGGCACACAGCATGGGGCCATAAGGATCAGGGATGCCTTGATGCTCAAAGTCAGTAAAACTTGTCTCCATGCATGGGAGAGCCGTGGCTCTGTTTGGTCCATGTGCTTGGTCAGTGTGATTCGTCCATGTTCGCTTTCATGTAATAGAATAAAGATTGCTTTGAAACATATGTCATTTATTAAACACAGTAAATGTAGGACCCACGTGAGGCATAAAACATCTGCCACTTGGTGGAAGGTTGAGAGATGCAGGCCCCAAGAGTTTCACAGATTTGTATATGTCCACTGCCTGCAGCATGTCTGCTTGCTGCTCCATAATGTTGAGGATGCTCCATGCTCTCCTTCCACTCTCTCCTCTCACTGTCCCTCCACTCCTTCAGTTCTTTCTGTTCAGCAGCAGCATGACTCAGGATGCCATGCAAAAACTCCTCTCGAGTCCTTCAGGGGTGTTTTCTTGCTTTTTGGAGCCTCTCGACAGGCAATATCACTTCAGACTGGCATGCCAAGGCCAGCTCAATCAAGGCACAAATGCAACATGTTACAGAGGGTCAATTTTTAACACTAGATCAAGCACTGTCCCAAACCTTTGTAAACAAAAGCATTGTTCATGTACTTAGCACTGACTTACTGACTGTCCTGGGGTGAGCGCACGTACGATATAGGAACTCTGCAATGGTGAGTTCACTGCTGCGGCAGAGAAATTCCTTGGTGCAGTGAAACAAGGGAATTCCTTCGTACAGAGAGACAGGAGTTTTCATTCATGACAGGTAGCAGGGTTTTTCATTTGTGCAGGGCCGTACTGTTCTCTGGGTGGCTGTTAATTGGGAAGAGTACTGCAGGGTGCCCCATTTGTTAGTAATGGCCACTTCATTTTCCTCAGGCTGTGTTTATCCTGGAAGACATTTTTCTGCTTAAAGCAGGGATGCAAAGGAGGGTCTTTTACTTGACTATGGGTTCTGTCCAGGCCCATACGCAACTTGTCTTTGAGCAGTGATGGTCCCTCCCCCAAACTGATGGCATAATAGTAGGAAATGTCAGCCTTAATGGGACAAGGAACAGAACTGTGTTGCCCGCAAATTCATGCAGATACTTGGCCCAGCAGCTATATGACGCTGACAATGAGGTCTGTTAGAATACTGTGAAGTAAGGAATTGCATCAATGCTTTGTTCAGCACCTGAACAGCCCAGTGTTGGTAGAAGCAACACACAGAGCCAAGTTTCTTTTCTGTTACTCTCCAGCTCCCATCAACTCGCTAAATGATTTTCTCTTCCTGGCTCAGTCCACTGTAGGATGGTCCCTAAGGCCAGAAGTATCCACAGGAGTCTTCAGGGGGGAGGTGGAACCCCACTAAATATGTCATCCAGCTCTTTCAAGAACCAGTAGGTCACAAGCATAGTACCAGAGTGGCAGTTTGCTTCCCATGCCTTGGGGTAGGCATTTCTCAGCTCCTTCACTTTGAACCTGCATTGAAGTGCATCCTGGTGATGGCCCTTTTTGGTCATGCATCTTGAGATCTTCCAGTAGATATTATAATTTCTACAGCTGGAGCACAGCTGGGACTGGACTGCCTCCTCTCCCCAAACACTGATGAGATCCAGCACTTTGACATGGCTCCAAGCAGGGATACTCCCGGTGCAAGGAGCAGGCATAGCCATCTGGAAAGATGAAAGCACACCACACATCACTGAGCAAACAGAAAGAGGACATTCAAATTTCAGAAGGAAGGCAAAGGGTGAGTCTACGATTGGTCGCCTAAAAGTAGGGCTGTAGAGTTGAAACAGATGACCTGAGAGACAAGAAAAGTAATTGCTGGAAGGATGCTAAAGGTTAGTCATGATGCAGTAATACATCATGGTGTCCACACTGGCACCCCAGGGCTGTATCCAGAGTGCAGCAAGCTCTACCCTTCACATTGAGGTGATTTACCTAGAGAACAGCAACTGGGATCTAGTGCATATTAAGAGCTTTGCCAGTATGGATACCTCAAAACCTATAGCACTGAGAGCTGATATACGATGCAGTAACTTGCCATTGTACACTTGGCCTCACTTACCCAGCAGGCTTTTGACATCAGAGATATTTTATTCATTCTCACTCCTTCTTAATACTCTTGCTGATTGATTTTTCATTATCTGTTGAATAGAAATTCAATTGAATACACATTTATTGCTTATTGCCACAAAGATGTTTAGGCTAAGATTGTGATTTTCAAGCTTTTTTCATTTGCAAATGTCTAAACATTTCCAATGGATGTGCAGATCCACTGGAAATCTCAGACATAGTCCTAAGAATGCTAGGATCCAGGGACCACAGGTTGAAGATCACTTTTCTATAACAATCTTTTGCATAGACATAGCCCCACACTAAGCTAAAATATTCCAAAATATGCAATGGAAAATTTAGGCTACTAAATCGATATATACTACCTATATGAGAACACTAAGGAATTGGTGGCGAATAAAGGAAAATTAAGGAGTGGTTTAAACTCACCTTTGCAGTTATACCCATTCCAGCCACCTCTCAGTATTGCTGATTACTCCTTGGCTACAACTGAGGGCCTAGCCATTGTACTGCTGTCAATCTTGCTGTTTTTTAAAATGCCTATACAATTCTTTGACATTAAATGTTGTATTCTGCATATTCAGGGTTACCAAATAATACCAGAAGTTTTACTCAGACAAATTTGTGACTTTCATACAGCTATGTTGGATAAATGGATTGATCTTCTCTTCAAAAAAGATGCTTCAAAAGCAGTATAAAAGATAAAAGAAGGTCATTTCATTTGACTTTTCTCAGCAAAGAAACAACCTGCAATATTTGCTCTGAGCAGTATATTGCAACTAGCTGTGAAAATTCAGGAAAAGAATTTTAAAAAGAGATTATCTTCTACCTTCATTTACTCAATTAAATAATTTTGAAGGAGGTTTTAAAACTTGAAAAGGTCAAATTTTGCCCTCAGCTATGTAAAACCAATTATCATAAACTTGTAAGAGAGTTGTGTAACATCATCTGACTGTGTAGTTTACCCATTAATAATGCTTGCTGATTGAGATGTATTCTAGCAATTGTTTCCAAAACTACGTACATTTTTTACTCATGATAATATGAGCAATTAATCCATTTTAAGTTAATCACTATCACATACTGCCTAAATGTTTTGTATTCAGACTATATACTGTAATTCCAGAATGCGTTGCACTCATGCTAAACTTTATTGTGAAAAGTTGCTGGTAAAGGAGAGAGATGCTATCTTCTATTTAGCTATGTAGAATCTGTCGGATACATTATGTGTATTCTGTTGAGGCACATGAAATATGAACTGTGTGTTAGGTACAGCTAGTGTGGTATGCTAAAGACGGTTGGAACAGATGTCTGTACTCTGAGAAATATGGATGAAACCTACATCAGATAAAGTGTGTAAGAGCAATAGAATCTTTGGAATTTTCTGAAGATGTAACTGCTGTAAGCTGGTTTGCCATATAGGTTAATATATTATCAGTCTGTATTGTGCTGATCTATCTTTGATTAATAAAACGAGCCTGGTTATATGATGTCTTATCAATAAAGTAACTGAATCTTCAATAAAGAGTTGACTTTTATATTTAATGTATAATACTGAGCTTTTGCATTCGAGAGCTCTTCATCATGGTGAAAGATACAAGAAATTGCTCCCACATATGTTGTGGCTATCTCTGGCTCTCAACTTCCTGATTCTCCCATTTGTCTGTTTCATCCCTGTTGTGTCATGTCATAAGCTTGGTTTGTAAAGATGCCAGTAAAGTGACTGCCTTTTCTTGTTAATTATTTGTACAGCTCTATTGGGTTTTTATCCTTGAATGGCAACATATCATTTAAGACCAGCTGATCCTCTACTCTAACCTACTGTGTCACACATGCCACCAGTCACCTGTACAGTGAGTCCAGCAACCAGGATTATGACAGACAAATGTACAATAACCTTCAGGAGACAAAGCCATTATGTGCCCTAATCAGAGAACAGGAGAGACCGAGGTGCAACAATCATCAAGGCCCAAGCAAAGGCAATATAAATAACAATCAAGCTTGGACAAATTAATTTTCTTCTATAGTATGTACATTTGGCATATACTATAGATATATATAGATAGATAGATTGATATTACTGATAATAATTTTTAATATTTTTTTCAATTTATCTATTTAAATATGCATAGTCATGGAAAATTAGGGGGAGCTGTGTCAGATAATAATTATTTAATTACAATAGGCACTAACATTCAAAAAGTTAAGGCTTTGTAATGGTTGAACTAAAAATTGTCAACATCACATTCCAAAATATGCCAAATAAATATCAAATTTCAGTTCTCAAGCAACATTTTTCTCCCTCTCCCTACCTATAAAGTCTGATTATTTTCAATTGAATATTTCTTTGTTGTTTTGTGTATGTATGATGTAATCAACATTTGCTGATACTTACTAATACAACTCTAATTAATAAATGATATATTATATATCAAGCATTAATAATAATATTATTAATAATAAATATTCAGACAAATCATTCTAATTCAAAATAAGGTTGGGGTAGAGGCAGTGCAATTTTAGTTGCTTGCAGAAGTGGAGGGGGAACATTTGGCCAACACTATTTACTTCCATGTGAAATATGCAAGTTTAGGAAATCATCAGAAAAGGCATCAATATTGTGCCATAGTTGTGGTGCATTACCGTTATTATTCTATATCGTTCTGTAACATGCATTTTCCCCCTCCTCAGAAAAACAGGGGAAGAAAGCTTTCTGTTGCCTACGAAAAATAAAAACTCAGCCTTTGAGATGTTTTTTATATTATCAGTCCTCAGTGTGTTCAATATTTCTATATTTTTCAAGTTAGATCTGGCTGCACAAGACTGGGTTTGTATTGCCTCATAAATCAGCTCTCATTTAGATGAACCACCATGAAAATTCTTCCGGACATAATATATTATTACCACATAATTTACACATTCTATAGACTGCAAAGCACAGAGCTATAAAATAATTTTACTCAGTGCTTCACCTGTTTTCAGGCTACAAAAAAAAAGGGGAAGGGTAGGGGAGAGTCAAGGATGACGATAATTAATTATTCCATTGTTTATTTTAAGAAAAAATGATTGTTAACAAATTGCATACTGTGAAATCTAGAGAGAGAGCACTCAAAATATTTTGGATCCTAAAGTCTCAAGGCAGATGAAGCAGGCTGATACACTTGAACTTGAATTGTTAAGGTTGGACTTTGAAAAATGTTGCTGACTTGTGTGATCAAAATTAAGACACAATTAGAATCACATGTAAATTAATAATATTATCAGCTTGGGAGAGGCACACAAGCCATACTGTCACACATATACCATCACATGCCATATCTGCACAGGCAATCTCTGCAATCTAGGTATTATTACACCCAGTTTGGTTCTTCTATGGGGAGACATAAATGATAAATAGAATTAGAATTGTGTGTTTAAATGGATTGAAACACTAGGCCTTTATTTCGTTTTATGGCACCTACCATTTTTATAAAGAGAACAAGATGAACAACATCTAATCCTTCATTTCATTATGAAAAATTCCATAAACAAAAAACAAACTGATAGAAACTAGATTTTAAAAAATCTCACCCACTCATCTTACATAAAAGTTAATGGGTTAAAAATGCCTCTCTCTAGAGCTCTCACATATGAAAAGAAAAATTTGATATGACAGACTAAACTAGTTTATCTGAACACAGGAGTCAACAGAATGCACCTTCCTTCTGGAGATTTTATGAAACAGGACTATAACCATTTAACTCTTAATTTATTACAAAGAAAGTAGACGAAAATACAGCAATCCAGAGTTTCCAGTCCATGTATCCAGTCTTACATTTGCTTGAATACCTCAGTGTCTACCAAATGTAATTGCAGACCTTACAAGCTGGAAATACAGAGTCATAAAACTTGCTGATTTCAGCGTTATGGAGCTGAGAAAGACATGGCTTTCTGGTGAGAGGATTTGAATCATTGATGATATGAGGACATTTTACAAGACTTTCCTATTGCAGAGTCAGTTTGTTTTGACATATTTGTAAATGTAGTTTTAATAGCTGCTTGTAATTTTCCTTGAGAGATTTCCAAGAATAGAAGAGGTTGAGGGAGCTATACACTTAAGTGACCTGTTAAGGTGATTTACACAGCTGGAAATGATTGACTGCCTTCTTGCAATCTTGTCAGGGTGAAGAATAGGCTTTTACAAAATGTTTTTGAATTCTATTTTAGTTTTTTAATCACTTAAGGTAAATGAGATGTATATCTCTACTAAAACAAAAGCAAATAGAAGAAGGATAGGCTTATAGTAGTAAAGACAGTGGAGTAGGGGCTAGTTACATTAGATTGATACCAGTAGGATAATACTCAGTGCATAAGGCAAGGGAAAGTGACAGCTCTGGCTAGTGTTTAAGCAAGTTAGGGATTTGGGGACAAAGCTCTGTTTGGGTTTTTTTTAGCATTCCCACCATGTTCCCTTTTGTTTCAACTCTTGGGAATGAAATTTAGGAGATGGAGATACAATTTCAGCCTGTGCCACATGCCTCCTGTGAGAATCTGAGCAAGAGATTTAATCTTGGGTCTCAGCTCCCCATCTCTAAAAGAGTGTCTTAGTAGCACTCTTCTCTTGGCATGTTACCTTGGCATATTGGGAGGATCCATTCATTGACCTTTGTGAGGCACTCCCTATACTTTAGTGATATCAGTAGAGTTTCCACAGGCTATAGTTCTCAAAGATCCAACGAATACTTTAATTAATTCAATTTACAAAAGATTGCCTTACCTAAAGCACATTTGGGTCTGGCCAGCTGCATGTGTTGTATGTGCCTCTAACAGGAATCCTAAAGGCATAGTACAGTATTTAATGTTACAAAGCTAATAGTCTTCATGAAGAATGCACCTGGCATCTTTCCCCTCTCTCTCTTAGAAGTTAGGGTATGTCTAGACTACATGCCACTGTCGCCAGAGGCATGTGAATTAGACATACCAACATAGTCAATGAAGCAGGGATTTAAATATCCCCCGCTTCATTAGAATAAAAATGGCTGCTGCGCTGTGCCGGCTCAGCTGTTTGTCGGCGCAAAGCAGCAGTCAAGACGGGGACTGGTCGGCAAGGAAAGCCTTTGTCAACCGATCCTGTAAACCTCGTTGCATGAGGCATAAGGGATCGGTCGGCAAAGGCTTTCCTTGCCGACCGATCCCTGTCTTGACTGCCGCTTCGCATCAACAAACAGTTGAGCTGGCACAGCGCGGCAGCCATTTTAATTCTCATGAAGCGGGGGATATTTAAATCCCTACTCCATTGACTATGTTGGTATGTCTAATTTACATGCCTCTGGTGACAGAGGCATGTAGTCTAGACATACCCCTATTGTCCAAGCTCAGGTGTCCCTGATGTGATTTGGCAGTGAAAAACAGAACATTTTTGTCTAATCTGACTATTAGGATTTTATATGTCAAGACGAAGATTTTAAATTGTACCCATAATCTGGTAAGTAATCAATCTTAAAACAATTAAGGTGAATAATTTATAATGCTTTTTTTACAATGATTTGTAAAATCTTCTTGCCTTCATCCTTATTAAATTGCATTAGACTTTTCCATAATGGTAACCAGCAGACTATATTGAATAAGAGATAAACTAACATGTTATTGTACAGCATTCATGTCTTTCTGAGATCCATGCAAAACAGAAAGAAAGAGAGTGAACAGTGAATATTGTAAACAGACCTAGGAAATAAGCCAGAAAAATAGAGCATGGCTATGTCAGGAAAAATTGTAGGGCTCAGGGAATTCGAGTAAATGAAAAAGGATCCTGTGGGTGCATGCCGAGGCAATCCACTCATTGGGAGGATTCTGTGTGAATGAACCAGAGTGTCATTTTTTTTTTGTCCATCATATGGTAGCTGCACTGACAATGAAGCAAAGGCAAGTGTAGACTGACTTGCCAGGTTTATAACTCAGCAGGAAATGGTACCAAGGCCCTATTAGCAAGACTCTTCCAAAGCCCACATCTTTGATGTTGATGATAAAAAAAGATAAAAGCCATATAGTGGGCAAACTGGGTATTAAGATGAAGGCTTGAGATACTGATTTGTCTCTAGTCAATATTTTTATTAGATATCTATCACAGTCCATTGCCATCTCTTTGGTTATTATATCCCCTGTGGTGCTCATTGTGTGTTAACACCTTCATAAGATGAGCCTGGAAGCTTAAATACAAAACTTTGCTTGACACTAAAAATCACCATTGAAATAGAGACACTGGATTTATGGCTTAATAAAACATTCTATAACCCACTAACAACCCACCATCCCATAGCTGCCTTCTCCTCCCTCCCCCAATCCTTTTCCTTTTCTGTCATGCCTAGAGTGGTTTTATTTGGCCACTACTTTTAATGATCCCTTGAAATATGTGCCAACTACTCATGCTAAACAATCTGTTCCACTTTGTATTTAGCTGTGACAGAGTATATTTCCCAGACCTGAAGAAAAGCTCTGTGTAAGCTCTAAAGTTTGTCTCTCACACCAACAGAAGTTGGTCCAATAAAAGATACTACCTCACATGTGTTATCTCTTTAACAATTTGAATCGAACTGAGCACAAACAAGTGTCTTTGTTTTTTTTTCCAGTATTTCTGAAATATAGACTATAACAAAGCTTTTTATAGTAATAATTTATTTATAAACATATTTAAAAGAGTAGTCCTTGCAACTCTCTTATTTACCAGTAGATGCCAATTATTTCTGATATTGGCAGGTAGAATAATTTGTAAAAATAGAAAGTTTGCATTCATGAAACCAAAGATAATTCATAGATCCTGGGATGGCAATTCCTTCTTCATATAAAAAAAAGACGTAGAGCCCTTGATATTCATAAGTGGTGTTTTATATATAACCACTGAAGACAAAATAAAAATAAAATTGTATTAACATAATTAAGAGTAATTCAGGTTTAGCAAACAAACTTAATTTTGAAAGCTGCTCATGAATTATTGAAACTCAATTCCAATTATTTTTAATATTTTAATTCCAATGGGAATTGGGTATCTCTTAGGTAGCTTTGAAAATCTCAGCCTATGTATATTTCTACTCACCACAATTTTCTTCATATATTATCTATGGTTTATGTTACTTTTAATCACTAATTATTACTGTGCAGTGATGCTGCACTTTAATATCCATATTCCTTCATTCAGTTGTGTAGAAGTTCAGTTTTGTATTTTTCATGTATCCATAATTAAAGAGAACAGAAAGAAAAAAAGAATCAGAAGTGAAAAAGGAAACAAGAAAAGTGTGCTAATACATTACATCCCTCTTGCCTTTGTGCTTTTAAGTTGTGCATTCTTTGGCAGGTAGTGTGTCTTCATTGTTGCTTAGAAAGTATATGCTATTGCAACCAGAATGCATAATTAATGAATAAAAATAAACAAAAATACCAGGAAGTTGGAATGTAAAATGCAGAGCAAGTTATGAAATTATTACTGGCTTATTCAAGTTTCATCTGTTATACACAGCAGCAATGCTTACAGAGGTATATAAATAAGAATATGGTATGTATATTTGTTGTGCGTCAAAATTTTGGCACCTGTCTAACTTTATGCATATGTGTATTAAGGCAGAGTGTTCCAGATTTAAAGTTATCTATGAGATGAAATAATTCCAACTGTTAATATTTTTGGTCTGATAGAGTGATAACATTTCTTTTTGTGTGTTTGTGGCTTTTATTTTTTTCCATAACTGTATAAAAATATTACATCAAGACTAACCTATATCAGTAGGGGGAGCTTTAAGACCCATGAGCCAAAATTGTTTCTGTGTTCTGGTACTAAAGGCTTCCAGTGCCTGAGGGCTGGAGTGTTAAACACACTGTTTTGCTCAATGAATAGTGGCACTGAGTTTTCTACAAATGTATATGTGTTTCTAAAACACTTGTAGGGTGTCTATAATCACCACATCATTTGTAACATTGATTTTTAATATATATGGTGAGTGCAGGATATTTTATAACCCAAATGAGAACCTTCTGGAAGCAAATAAATATTGCAGAGGAACAAAAAGCACATTGTTTATGTATCTAGAAATAGAAAATCATTTGTTTAAATAAACTCAAGCTGAGTGCAGTAATTGATGACATCTTTACCCCCTGAAGTTCCATGAAATGACTGCAGCATTATATAATAGTTAAAATGTGTCAACAACAATTTAATCCTATCCGCTGAAATTGTCAAATATATTTCCAAATACAATTGAAAAGCAAAGCTGTCAAACATAATATTATCTCTCATTTTCATTAGTAAATTCTTAATAAACAAGAGCATTAGCAGATACCTTACATGTACCTAAACCAGTTAAGAACAGGCAATTAATTTTACAGGTTGTATATTTTGTTGTCTCCCCCCCCCCAATTTTTCTCTCCCTCCCCTAGCACCAAAAGAATCTATCTTTTACTTTAATATGTCCTTTTTCAATATTCTTCTGGGGTCCTATTAACCTCCTTAAAACTTCAAGGGTCTCAAAAGGGTGGGAAAACTACATAGCTGTTGTATAATATCAAATGTATTATTACATAGATGACAATCTATGTTCACAGAAGACTGTGTTTGGTATAGCTCCAAATGGAATCTTGGATTCTTATTTTTAACGTCTTTTCAGTGGTATAGGATCTGGTTGATCTGGAATCATCAATGGTGCCTAGACTATACAAAATATCTGGAAAGAATTGTGGAAACTCACAGCTTCAGAAACTCACGCTGCTTTTACTAAGACTTCACTACTCATTACCAATGAACTATAAGGCAACAAATGTATACCCATGGTATTCATCCACCATCTCCATTTTCAATGGGCATGTAACTAGCCAAACCAAGCAAACAGGAAAGATAAAGCTGAATCTGAAATCCCCTTGCCTAACAAATGTTGAAATACCAAGTACAATTTCCTTCAGTTTACATTATTCTGAAACATTTCAAAATTAAGCAAGGATAAAAAGCACTTTCCCAAAGTTGTTTATGTGTATTTGTGTATTAAAACCACTCACCAGTAGCATACTTTGCCTATCAAAAGCACATGACCACAAACATGGTTATTTACTTCCCATCAATTGTTTATGAACATGTAATGAATATTCCATAGAAAGAACATTACTTTAGTGAAGCGCTAAGAAGTCAAAAAATGCTACATTCAAGGTTACATGTGCAAATTTAACTCTTTTCCTTTTTGTTTAACAGCCTTTACATATATTAACTGCATTATCATATTTCCACAGGCCTTCTTCCTCAATTAGTGTGTAGCTTGGAATGTGTACACTAAATAAGTCAAGTTTGCAATACAAACATGCACACTAATGAGAGGCCAGACTTGACTGGACTCACAGCCATCTTGTATATGGACTTAGCATACCCCACAGCCATCTTGTATGCTCACCATATTAAGCTGGAAACAAATCTATAGAGTCAAGAAAACTTGGCCTTGGTGTAAGCAGATAGAAAAGTATAAGCTGCAGCATAACTAACAGGAAATAGATAATATATAAACTAAGTCATGAGAATGGGAAGTAAATGTACAAGCTGATCTTAAGTTTCTGCAATTTCTGTTCTGATAATAAAAAATAAGAGGTTTTGCTGTTTCTAGACAAATTTTAAATGGTTAGAAAGTGTACTTTACAGACGCAAAAAGTCACAGTTTTCTGCTGATTAAGCAATGCTATCCTGATACTGTATCCCACTAACAAACCATACAAATAAGTAGACTTTGAGAAGTTTTATTTAACAATCTTGAAAAACATGAGAAGGCAGTCTTAAGCATGTGAACCCTTCATAGCAATATATGAGGGGCAAAGATCGGTCAGTGCTTTGGGGTAGCTATGTTTTAAATAAAATAATTGTTTAAGGCATAGATTAGGGGAAATCCTAATTTTTCCTGTATGAAGGTCAGAAGACAAACTTGTTAAAACTTGCCTCTGTGATACAGCTGCCAAAACATTTTAACCCCCACATGACAGGACTGCATAAGACAGAGGCACAAATAATAGAACCCTGACTGACCATCTGGAGAGGCCAATCTGTTTCATTGGAAGTGGTGATCATTAGATACTTGGTGTGTGTATTCTGCTGATTCATTCTTGATTACTAATAAATACATGTAGACGTTTAAGAATACTCATTGTGCAATAAAAGCTTTTTCACCTGGAAAAGGTCCTATTAACTTGTTATTGGAATCATGGGCCCAGGCATGGTATGGAGTAGAAACCCTAAACTGTGGGGGTAACAATGCACACATACATTAGAATATCACAGTACCCTTACGATCACTCTTCAGTGGATCGATCACTGAACAATATTAAACCCCTGCACTATGGTTCCTCCAATTCTGCTCTCAGTTAAACTATCCCTTACTTGAAGTAAATCCATCTGAGCCAATTGATTTTCTTATAATTCCAGAGGCCCATATCATAATCCCTAATACATGGGTAGCAGATAGTGTGTGGCTGGTGTACTCCGCCACCTGTCCAGCACTATGCCCCTATTTCTGGACTCTGGAAAGTCTCTGGGAAGGTTTCCATGTAGGTGTAAGGAACACTCTCATGTTTCTAGTGCTCAGATGTAGTATTGTGCGTATTGTCAATAGTATATATATTTGCAGACTAAGGCCCTGATATGGCAAATTAATTCATTAGGGCACATCCTGCACCTTTGTCTCCCTGAATTTAACAAGATTCTTCAGGATATCTGTGCCATCATCTGACATTCCACCAAAAGGGCCTAAATGTTAATCAGTCAATGAAAATCCCAAATGGCAGGTTATTCAATTATATCCTTCATGTTTTAATACAAGTGGACATAGCAGAACCCGTTCATTTGGAAGCCATGTTCAGTGTAGTCAAAGACAATTTTTCTTTTACTAAAATTTCTTCCCATGTAGCAAATTGAATACCGATGTTCTGAGTACTATTTTCTGAGATGTTTGAGGGCAGATTTTTAATACCTTATCCTTTTGATTTGGACACAGCAGGAAGAAAGTTAATGATACATTAATTAAGTTTAATTAGGCTGCAATTTTATTAATTTACTGCTGAAGATTCCCAAATGTAGTAACGGTACCAATCTTCCTTTAATAAACATCACCACCTGGGTAGAGCTTATCCAAGGCCCTCCATCCATTAATTTGGTTCCAACTTTTCTTGCTGCGATTTCACAATCTTCCTACATAGCTACTGGAGCCACCTTCCTGTCGCTATTTTCTTAAGGGATATTCTCTCCAATTATTTTTCTCATACCATTTTGTCAGGTAACAGACACCTCTTGAACATATGTCATCTTTGAGTACATGAAAAGTTGTGACAATGTGAAATTATTAACTAGATAGTATGCAGAGGAGAAGATGAAAACCCTCCATGCTTCCCTGGTCATTTTTGTAATCTAAAAGTTAAGAATAGGGTAGTACCCTTTTAAGTAGCTTGTGACTCCTCTGGTGGTGCTTACCATATTCCATTTTAGAAATCACTGGACCCCAATCACAGCAGTAATGCAGGTTTGTATAGCTAGACTTTTCATGTGGTGTGTATCAGCAAATGCAATTGTTTGAACCCCATCAGACTTAGGTGGTTCCTTCATCTTAAGCTTATTTGGGGAAAATGACTTTATTTGATAATGCAGGAGAGATTTGACCCACCTATATTGAGAAACTGGTATAGTACAGAAAATGATAGTGATTGTATTGAATGCAGCTGGCCTGTTAAAACTTAAAACATGCTGCACTAGGTGCTCCTATTAAACCACCAGAGAAAATATTTGCTGATACTCTGGAAGTTTTACAAAATCACCTATCCTCAAAGCCATTGTTGATTGTGAAGCATTTCTGCTTTTATAAACAGCATCAAAAATAAAATGGAACAATTTCTGAATATGTGGCTGAACAAAGGAAATTAACAAAGCACTGTCAGTTTGGCAAGAGTTTAAATGCACTAAGGGCCTGGTTAGAATGTAGCATGCAAAATGAAGCAACCTAAAAATGTTTACTGACTGAGGCTGTTTTGACCCTAAAACATGCATTTGAAACGACTATTTATGTAGCGCTGATATTAGGAGCTTTGCATTTAGCTGACATATGTACAAATGCATACCTAAGTCTGTCCCTACATTGGAGGTACTATTTCTCTTCCATGTAAGAATCAAATGAAGCAGCCCTTTTTCATTTTCATGGCAGATCATGACTTGAGAATTAGGTCAGCCCTATTGCTAGGAACACGTGGTAAAAACTTTACCTTGAAGGAAATCTAGTTTGCTAAGTTATAGTTACTAGAAGGCACTTCATCTTTGTTTTGTTGTAACCATTTCTGACTTTAATGCATTATGCTTGTACAAATTGTACCTTTCTGGTCCAGCAGCCTTGGGACCTGAGTGGTCCCAAACCAGGGAATTTGCCAGAACAAGGGAGGACAATGTTGTGTGGAGCTCTGCTTTTCCTCTGGCCACCCAGGGACTCTGCTTTTCCCCAGGCAGCTCCACTGCCACCCAGGGCTCTGCTCTCCCCACAGCATGGGGGATGGGACAGGTCTCCTACTCCTACCCCATGGCTTCTCCATGGTGCTCCCCTCTCTTCACTGTGGCCAGGGACTCACTACTGTTGTCCAGAGCCCCACTCTTCCCATGGTAGTTTTTCTGCTGCCTGGGGCTCTGTCCTCCCACCAGTGGCTTCACTTTCTCCTCAGTGACTCTACTGTCACTGGAGAGACATAAGGATCTTACGCAAAACGGGGGTTTTGAGCAAAAAAACCCCATCCTCACTGCTTGGTTTTGTGCAAAAACCCCTTGCGCAAAAACGGCTTGAATAAATGATGCAAATGAAACACGGCAAAATCCTAATCCATGATTTATTTGAATAGGCTCTGCCGGCAAAGCTGGCAGTGTAGACGTAGCCTTAATGAAGAGGCTGGCACCTCAGACTGAGACTCACAAAAAGCCAGCATGTTGGGCCGTGGCTCGCCTTAACCAGCTAAATGGGAATGTTAAGCCAATGGTGTGGGTGCTACACCCTCCCATTTGGAATCAGCTCAAACCTTCTTAGCTGCAAACCTTCTCTTGGTGTTATGGGTCTATGATATTTTAACAAGAAATAGGAGGAAGGAAACAAAAGGATCGGCCTAATTTCTTTCTGCCTAGTAGTTTGCAAACATACTGGAAAAGTGAGAGATTCCACTTCAAAATCCCTTTTCCCTCTCAGGCAAAGGTGGGAGTAGAACTAGGAATCTCATATCCCCAGGTGAGTACTCTAATCACTAGACTAAAAAATTATGAATGAGTTCCTCCTCTAGCTTCTCATTATGACATGGTAAGCATTTCTCCATGTTTGACCTAGTCCAAATGGAGAACGAAGACAGTGATGAATAACCTCACAATTAACACATTAGTCTTTTATATTAAAATATGCCCTTGTGTCTGAAATAGCATCTGCACCCATCTTTTGGCAGCCAGTCATGGACCAGGTGTTAACAGGGTATTTCTGGCATTCTGTGTTGCTTGGACAATATACTGGTGACAGGAGTGTGTGATGAAGAACACCTTGAGAACCCCCAAAGGTATATGTAAGGCTGCTTGAGGAAGATATCAAAGAGAATAAGCAAAAATGTAACTTTTTCAAAGATATAATTGGCCATATTTCTGATAAAAATGGGTTACAACATTACGAAGCTGAAGCTATTGTCAAGCCAACCTGACCAAAAAAAAAATTTACAGTTACTTCCTTTCTGGAAGTGGTCAGTTACTACCACATATTTTTCCTAATACAACAACAGTATTACATCCTCCAAATAAACTGTTTCAAAATTTACAGAAATGATACTTGTCCACACATCATACCAGGGCTTTAATAAGGCCAGAAGCTAATTTATATCATCTGAAAAGTTCCTTGTAATGAGGCAGAGTTGCCTCTTTCAGAGGCTGAGCAGGAAGAACCACTCCCTGACCCTAGGCAGGGGGAGTCACGCCAGACCCCCACTCACCTGCATGAGCCAGAAACAGAGGTAAAGGGCAGGAAGTATAAAGGACAAGGATTCCAGCTCAATTGGGCCATCTGCTACATACTCAGAAGAGCTGCTAGGACTGTTGCCCACCAAATACCCTTAGGAGATGGAAGACTCATAAAAATGGAGTCTTATGAACAGATGGGGTGGAAGTAGCTTGGCAAACCAAACTTTAGTCTGGTGTGGTACTGGGAGTTGTCACATATTGCGGTGGGATCCCCACTGACCCAGTGGTAGGATAATTTGTCACTGCTAGGAGCAGGTAGGCTTGGGACCCCCTTCCCTCTGCTACTAACTGCACTGCCTTGGGGGGGAGGGTTGTCTACCCACCTAAGGCTGGAAGGCCTCTGTTTGTTTGCTGTCTATCCTAGTTGTGAAGATTTTTTAAAGATGGCTAACTGGTCTGTCCCACACAGAGGCTAGAACTTGACTGTGTTTGCCATCTTCCCAAGTGAGGGAGCTTGGGTGACAGAATTCTGGTTATCAGACCCCACCACAAGGGCCTAGGGCCCTAAATTGTTGACTTCCACTGTTCCTTGCTAATCCCCTGCCAATTGATTATTGATAGATATGTGGTATACTGAGATGTTATGGCATCCCTCTGAGGCTGACCAGGAGGAATAACTCAAATCGACTAGTCTTTATGCACTACAATGAATCTTTGCCTATCAAGTTAGCTTGTGATGCATTCCCATGTGAAATAGGAGCAGTAACATCATATGTGAAGATCATAGTGAAAGGCCTATAGAATATCAACTATATTGGCTTCCTTTTTTAATACAAAGAAAGCAGTGTTATTAATAGCTGCAGCATGGTTATGAAGTAATATTCTTCATATAAGGAGTCACCAGGAAAAGAGGGAATGCAGGTAGCAAGCCTGCAAGCAATTCAACAGCATGAACGGAGCTAAACGTTCAATAAAGTTTCACTTGTTCAACTTAACCTGCATTCAGCTTCATTCTTTACAAATGAAACAAGTATGCCAGGAATTACATTAAGGCCATTAGAGAATTGCAAAAGTGAAAGACCTTGCTTGTGACTTGTGACTGGCTATAAATTGATACACAAATAGATGAAATTGGCAAAACATCAAGGCCCCAGGCAGAATTTGGAATTATGCTGGATGCTATACAAATCTACACATTTCTCCAAGCTGGGTTCATTTAGATTCCGGAAGTTTTGAGGTATAATATATAGCGACCCAACCCTGCAGTCACTGAAAACAATGAGAGCTTTGCCAATGACCTCAAGGAGCAATCCTATAGTTCGGTTAGTTCAGCTTGAACTAAAAGAAATATTAAGGCACTCACCCAAATTGTTTTATTATTAGTTTTCAAACAGCTATAAGAATATTGAATTTAACATCAGTTTTAGTAGGAGAAAATGACCTCCTACCTCTAAAACCCAGTATTCTCTGGTCAGGCAACATCCATGGTCCAGTAGTACCACAGATGCTCCTACACCAGAAATCCCGGGAGCCTAAGAGCAGAAGGGACAGCTGGGGCTGGGGAAAACTGGGTCGGCACTGAGCTGCAAGCAGCACAGAACCAGGGCTGGAGCCTCTATAACCCACAGCAGCGCAGGGCCGGGACTGGAGTCACCTGGCACCCCAGCATGCAGCCAGAGTCTCTAGACAATTCCCAAGAATGCAGGTCCAGCTCCCCACAGCAGCACCCTGAAGTGTGAGACTTGGACAGGAATCCTGCAGCAGCCCCTGGATATGTGGGGTTGGGCCGGAGCCCCACAGCAACCCTCAGTAGCACAGGCTGAGGGTCAAAATCCCCAGGCAGCCTGTGTTGGCATGGGCCCGAAGCCATGCACAGCCCCTGGGAATGTAAGACTGGAGATGGAACTCCATAGCAGCGAGAGTGCAGAGTCCCCTGGCAGCCTCCAGAAATGCAGGGCCAGAGCCCCTACTGCAACCCCCTGAAGCAGGGGGCTGGGACCAGAGCCCTGCAGCAGCCCTTGGGAGTATTAGGAGCCAGAACCCATGCCCCTCAGGGAGCTGGCAGCAGCTGTGCAAGCAGCCCAGCCAGTTTGGGGGGAGGATGAGCCAGGGGGCCTGCCGGGGCAGCCTGCCACCAGGTTGGGCTTGGGAACTGGTAGCAGACCTCCCCAGGTCCAGCAAATTCTCTTGTTAAGGAGCAGTCAGGTCCCAGTGTTGCCAGACTAGGGAGGTCCATTCTGTATTTGGAGAAAAATTTGGAGCTGATCCTGCACCAAATAACTTGTGGACACCCACTGTAGCTGAGAATATGTAAAGAAAGAATTAGATGCTTTATGAAGCATCCAAATGTAAAATGACCTTCCTTCTTATCATTTTACCTATACACTATTTACTGCATCTCAAGAATCCAGTGAAGTCAAAGTTAGCAAAATACAATACAACTTGTATTTTAGGGTATGTCTACACTACCACCCTAGTTCGAACTAGGGTGGTTAATGTAGGCATTCGAAGTTGCAAATGAAGCCCGGGATTTAAATATCCCGGGCTTCATTTGCATCTTGCCGGGCGGGCGCCATTTTTAAATCCCCTTAGGTCGAACTCCGTGCCCGCGGCTACACGCGGCACGGAGTAGGTAGTTCTAATTAGGATCTCTAATTCGAACTACCGGTACACCTCGTTCCACGAGGAGTAACAGTAGTTCGAATTAGAGATTCTAATTCGAACTACCTACTCCGTGCCGCGTGTAGCCGCGGGCACGGAGTTCGACCTAAGGGGATTTAAAAATGGCGCCCGCCCGGCAAGATGCAAATGAAGCCCGGGATATTTAAATCCCGGGCTTCATTTGCAACTTCGAATGCCTACATTAACCACCCTAGTTCGAACTAGGGTGGTAGTGTAGACATACCCTTTTAGATTTAAACAGATGTTTAAATTGTAGTTAGAGCACAAACAGGGCTTGGAAACAGAGAAGAGTTTTTTTAGCAATAATTTTTTATTCCTTTTGTCAGCTACTTGATCAGATGAGTCAAAGATAAATAAGGTTGATTTCTAATATTTTGTATCGCTTTCTCAGATTGCTGTATACTTCTTATTTTTTTTAATTGTGCCAATTTACACATCAGATATCTGTTTGTAGGAGTTTACCCAAAAACCATGAAGTCAAAGACAGTAATCTAATTTGCTTTAGGAAGCTTTGGAACAGGCCCATGAGATTTTGACAGAACTTTAAGTTCTCCTCTCCCCGTTCGTGATTCCTTGGCTTCCTTTTTCCTTCCTTGTAGAATGAATAATGTAAACTTTTCTTAAACTGAGGGAAGAACAAAAAATCTGCTGAGACAACCACTGTTATTATTGTTTCATAATAATCTGATCTGGGCTCACTAAGGTCAGAAAGACTGCAAGTATATCAGTCCTGTTTCACACACATCTACACAACAGGGCTAAAGTAAAATTAAGCTACACAACTTCACCTCCGTCAATTGTGTACCTTAAGTTGAAGTAGCTTAATTCGGCTTTTGGCGCTGTCTACCCAGCAGAAATTTTAAGAAAGAACACTCTTCCTTTGACTTCCATTACTCATCATTGGAATAAAGGCTTGTAGTGAAGATGCACATTTTGTTATTTTGGAATAACCTCAGTTATTCTAAAGTAAAGCTGCTGTGTACCTAAAGTGTCAAGCACATCACTTCTGTAACCTACAGAGAGAAGGAATTGCAATCAATAGCATTGTGATTTCTTATCATTTTTAGATGTAGTAGTTCCAAGTTTGTTAACTTCCTGATAATTGATTAAAAAAAACAAAGGAAGAAAACAAGGTAATGCAGGAAGATCAGAGTAGTTGTTCAAAATGCATTTGGAAGGTGCATTTACAAAGAATTATTCTGGAACAAATAAAGGCTATTTTTTAAATTGATGTATCTTTGTTTCATGGGTTTATACACTTCTTAAGTATGATAATAAGATCCCAAATAGGATCTGATGTATTGTAATACAATGAAATGTTTGCTAATATGAGACAGAATTAACACTGATCTTATCGTGATAGTGAACATCAGATCATATTAGACTTTGTTTTCCTTTTTGTGCTGTAATGGTTCTATGCTGCTCTTCACTGCAAATCAGATTAGTGTGAAAAGAAATATTTTTTATTAACTATGTTGCTTTTCCACAAACTGATCATGATGAGAAGAAATACAGTTTATTATAACATATGAAAAGATGTGCAACTATATGGAACAGTAGATATTTACTAATGGAGTGAGCAGGCACTCACATAAAAAATAAATAAGCCATATGTTTTAAGCCAAAGAAGTAAAACATTTTTAGGCATGACACACTTTTAATCCTTTCACCACAGCCAATGATTGAATTGTATCTCTTGACCTTGGGAAAAGTAATAAATTATTCAACATAGATACAAATTCATGAAAAATGAATGAAAAATGACTGCATAATTTCTTCAGGATTTAGACAAACCTCAGAAAATGTCCTGAACGCACTTCATTTAAAGTTAAGAGAATTAAAAATATTTCTTTCTTATGACTACAAATTACTGTCAAACAATGAAAAGAGAGTAAACAGCATACTGGTATCCTTCATATCCACAATCGGCATTGCCTAGTTGCACCATTATTTAGAATAAGTTATTTGAGGCCAAGACTCAAGATTACAGTATGGTAATATGTGTACAGATCATATCACCGCAGGGATGCAGACCTGATTAGGGCACTGTAGATGCTACTGCAGTAACACAGTTGTGTTAGTAAAGCTGTACTTCCATTAGAGATTCTTCTTTACAGGGTTTTGTAATTCTATCATGAAATGTTGCTCTGGACTAAAATTGATCAGACAAGATATGTCTGGGCTATATTTTGAATTTTTCCCACATATGTAACAGTCTATTCTTCCTTTGTGCAAATATAAAGCTCTACAGACTAAGGAGATAGAATATACTTTTCAGTCATAAATCAAGTCTGTACCAATATATAAATAATCATTTATATAAGTTTATTTTACATGGAGTGAAATTCCTCTGGAGGCAGAGGACTAACTCAGAGGTAATATCAAGTCCCCAAAAGCACTGGAACTGATTCTATCGGTAATCAAGGGCTGAGGCACCCACCAGCAGCCCAGAGGATCTGTTCCTCTTCACTCCTCTGAGCATCTCCCTCCCAGCTTGATAACCTGTTCAACTGCATACAGGAGGCACTGGGTGAGGAGGGGGAGGAACAGGAACATGAAGATGTAAGTGGAAAGTGCAGGAAGGTGCAGGTTGAAGCAGGGCAGGAAGAGGAACGGCAGAGGTGAAGGCTTGGGTGAAGAAGTGGAATGGGTGGAGCTTAGAACAGAACCAGAGGTGGGGAATTGAGCTACCTCCAGAAGCTCAGAAAGTTGGTGTCTCTGCCCATAAGTCCTGAAAAGAGTTAAGTTGATCCTATATACTCCCAGTTGTAGAATTCAGAGGGGCAAAATGCTATTTAGAACAAACAGTTACAATTTTATTCAGAAAATAATCCTCAGTTAATAAGTATTATGACAATTAGGAATAGAAAAAATGTGTTTATCTTCATGTCAAACCCTCTTAAATATTCAGTGCTGGATTCACATCTGCAGTCAAAGGCTGCTCAGAAAATCGGAAGAAAGGAAATTATAACAGTGCTCTTCCCTGAGCTGTTCTGACACAAGTTAGAGTTGACTCAAGGCTGCATCAGTTACCTTAGACCTGTAAGAGCAGCCACTGATCAGATGGCCATAGGAGAAGCCCACCTACACCTGCAGCCAGCAGAGATTGTTGCAAGAACTACTCCAAAGCCTCTACATGAGCCGAGGATTATCCTACATAGGAGAGATTCCACAGCAGCCAAAAACACCCTGTTTAGGGCCATTTATCACTAACACAAAGTGACACAAAGTAGTCAGAATGTAGTCAAGGAATCAGGACTCTTTGGTTCAAAAGTTGCACTTAAATATTATTGGATTCAATTTTTTCTTAAAAGAACTTGTAATAAAATAAAGGAAATAAAAAGATCTAGAGCAAATAAATGCAAAGAGATTGGCAGCAGGATTAAAGGACAGCAAGGCAGAGACTGGGGAAGACTTGGGGAAAGGAGATCTGGCTAGCAGAAGGGGAAAGACAGAAATTCTCTACACTGTGTGGGAAATTGGCTCGTGGGAAGCAGGTTTCTGGATCTAGAGAGTTGTTTTCTCAAGGAGCCGCAGTTTACTATAAGTAGTGGGGAGCATTTTCATAGAGTCCAAGGTCATAAAGGAACATGGTGAACATCTAATCTGACTACTAGTATAACACAAGCCATAGATTATTCCAAATTAATTCTCAGAGCATATCTTTCAGAAAAAAAAGTCCAATCTTGATTTTAAAATGGTCAATGATGGAAAACCATCACAACCCCTGGTTCCAATGATTACTTACTCTCACTGTCAAAAATTAATGCTTTATTTCTAGGTCTCCATTTATCTAGTTTCAGTTTCCAGACACTGGATTATGTTATATTTTTTCTTCTAGATTGAAAAACACATTATTAAATATGTTACCACATAGATACTTACAGACTGTAATCAAATTAACCCTAAAACTTCTCTTTGTTAAACTAAATAGATTGAGTTCTTTTGAGTCTCTCACTATAAGGTTGATTTTCTTATCATGTAATCATTCTCATAGCTCTTCCTGGAACCTGTTGCAATGTATCAACATCCTTCTTAAATTGGGGACACTGGAACTAGAATCAGTATGTTAACAGAAGTTGGACCACTGCCAACTAGAGAAGTAAAACAACCTCTGTACTGATACTTGATTTTACTGTTTATGCATCTCAGGATCACTCTAGCTTTTTTGGCCACAGCATCATAAGCTATTTATCCTCCATGACACGTGCTGCCCCCCCCCATGTTGTAAATATTAGCTCTTATGAGCGTTTTTATGCTTTGTGTTTAGCTGAAGACAAATACCCACAAAGATTCACAAATTTCACTAAGATAAAATTTTGGATGATGACAGAAATGGATCTCTAGCATATACAAATTTGAGGCAGAAAAAAATTATTAACTGTATAAAGAGTTGGTGAAAGAATGAAAGCAGATGTCAAAAATATCAGAAACTAATAACGTTTTGGCATTTCAGCAAAGATGACCTGAAACTATAAAAATTCATCCTGTCATCTTCAAAAATAGCTTCTCTCACAAAGATAGGAAATGTAGCTCTAGGGAATGTAGAAGCAATTACTATCTGCAAGTTCTGCTGTAAAGGACCAAATAAAATTAGTTACTTTCTCCACTAGGATGTATGCCTATTGATGAAAATACAAGCTATATTATCCAAAAACTACACATTAATTCCAATTATATAAAAGGTCAGAACATAGAGGTGCTTGAACCCATTTTAACAAATTGTTTCATCTCTGGCCTCATCCATTGTACATCTAATTGAACCACCTCCCTCACATCACACACACAATCCTCCCAATAATTGAACATGGTATTTTGCTAAAAAAAGTGGTGTTTCATCACTCAAAAGTATTCATTCTGCCTGACAAACACTGTGTGGGAGTATGCTGCAGGCTACTGAGGACCTGATGAAATAATGTCAAAAAATGCTGTACCCATAATTATTTCAATAAACACCATTTTGTCTTTCAACCACTTCCAAGCCCCATGTTTATAAAATTGTTCTTGTGTTCTGAAAGTCACCCAATACTAAGCTAATAATTAATTTAAAAGTGCAGAGCTTGCCTTTTAAGAACATTGAAGTTTTACCTTAGATAAATAGATGTCTTTACCTTTGTATTTCCAGCATTGCCCAGACTTGGGTAAACTTACTGTACGGAATAGCATGAATATTTCAGATGCCCGGGAAAAAGTTATTTAGTATCTAAATTGGTATTTAAAGCAACAGGCATGTGACTGAAAAGGACCATTTTTAATGGGGTTGTGAATCTCTGCCATGACACTTCCTGCTGGTCACTCCGGGAATTAGCTCAGTCCTCAGCAGAGCGCCCTTTCTGGCCGGTGTCTCGCCCTTCATCACTCTGCACTCTCTCCACCCTCCCACTGCCACTGTGGCCAACTGCAGCTCCAGTCTAGCCCCTCGTCTCAGTGGCAAGCCACAATCTGCAAAGGCTACTCTTCAGTATGGCTATGTGTGGTGCAAGGGGCAAAGTGGGAAGCCAGGCCTGCCCACTACTCTGGGTCCCAATTCAGGGACTCTCTGGTGTCAGCCTTGTCCTGCCCTCCTTCTCTCCACTCTGCTGCCTCTTGCTCTCTGGGCCACTTCCTTGTGACCTCTTTTACTTTCTTGGCACATGTATCAAGGCCACAGCTGGCCCCCACACTCCTGGCCTTGGCCCTGGCCTTGGGGCTCGATTCACAACTGTTGGACCAAGCCAGTCTCCATTCCTAGTTGCTGGTCTCCCTGCTCGCCTCTGCTCCCAGCTGCCAAGCTCCCTGCCACTGGCTCCAGTCAGCTTCCACTCCTGATCTCTGGCTCCCTGTCACTAGCCCTAGACAGTCTCTATTCCCAGATGCCAGGCTCCCTGCTGGGCTCCAGTCCTGGCTGTTGGGCTCCTGGCTGCCAGCTCCAGATAGGCTGTGCTCTTGGCCGCCAGTCCCAGGACTCTGCTCCCAGTCCATCAGCCCAGCTCTTTGGTCCTACAACATCTGTGGTGCTGCTGCACCAGTTTTTCTTCCTGAGTGCTCCATGGGATCCTAGTCAATGAGAGACCCTGGATGTTGCTGGATCAGAGAGCCCTGGATTAGAGAGATGTAGCCCCAGACTAGTGTCTTGTCATCTATAGAGTACATTATAGGTTCTAAGTTAGCTTAATATAACATATTATGATTGGCAGTGATGCAAGGAACCTACTGGTTCAAAAATGTAAATTATAGCTTAAGCAATAACATAAGGCAATTAGACTCTAAGGCTTAATATAAGTAAGTTGACCAGTAGCATTCCTAAGTCACAAGATGTCATAAGTTATTAACTTGTAATAGGCATATTTGCTAGATTTTGCATAAAACACAAAGAAGTTAATGAAAGAAGTCAGTTGACATCAGTTTTTGGTATTTTGGATTAGGAACATCAACAGATGTATAACTTCAAGATTGTAATCACCTGAGTTATTAGCTAAAAAGTTTGGAATAATTAATATACTAACCTATATAATAAGGAAACCCCAATGTTATTAGAGTGAGGCAGTTAATTATGATCAAAGGAGGCAGAACTCTCTTACAAAATTTTTTATGGCGAGTGAAGCAATGTAGAGAGTAGAATTTCCCTAACATGGTTCACAATAACCATGTTTGTATAAGGAAAATATAAATATAATCACAAATGATAATGGAGAAAAGTCCTAGAGAGACAGTAGTACAGAGACAGTTGCTTTCTTTCCAAAGGCAGGGTGAGTAAGTGAGTAAGGCAGAAGACTGGAAACATAATGGCTGTGTCTATACTGGCTCAATCTTGCACCAGAGCTATGCAAATGAGGCTCAGTGTGGAATATCGCCGAGCCTCATTTGCATAACTAATGAGCCCCCATTTTTGCAGAAGAGGCTCTTGCGCAAGACAGAGCTGTCTACACTGCCCCTTCTTGCGCAAGAAAAACCCTCTTGCGCAAAGCCGTTATGCTGATTATTTTCAGACATAATGGCTTTGCGCAAGAGGGTTTTTCTTGCGCAAGAAGGGGCAGTGTAGACAGCTCCATCTTGCGCAAGAGCCTCTTCCGCAAAAATGGTGGTTCATTAGCTATGCAAATGAGGCTCGGCGATATTCCACGCTGAGCCTCATTTGCATAGCTCTGGCGCAAGATCGCGCCAGTATAGACACAGCCAATGGTTTTAGCAAAAGAGTTGATAGAATTGCTGGCCCCCGGGCAAGGTACAGGGAGGGCATGGTATTGGGCAGAAGGGACAAGGCTAAGGGCAGAGTGCACCAAGTCCCCACCATCCCTACTGCCAACCCTTAGTCCTGCCTGGAGCATGCTTCCTGGGGCTCTGACAATGATTTAAAAGCCTTATAGCTCCAGCTACTGCTGCAGAAGCAGTGGTGGCAGTTAGGAGTCCCAGGTCCTTTTGAATTCTTGGGCTTTGCCTCACCTGGTCAGTGGGCTGGGTTTCTAGCTCCAACACTAACACAAAAATACTCTTTGAGAGGTTTTACCTCTACCACACTTTATTTGTCTATTTAGGCAGTAAACTCTTTGGGGCCTCTCTCTTTTGATGTATTTACACAGTACCTATCACAGTGGAGCTTGAAACTCAGTTAGGATGTATTAGTTCAGCTGTAATATAAATTACAATAGTCTGTATAGTACTTTAATACTAAAATCAGTTAAATCTATGTGCATATCTGCTATAGAAGCAGGTACAAATGTTAAGCAATTGCTTTAATTCACATAATCCCCCCCTCATACAAAATATTCATCAGGAAAGAGAATATACATAATTTGCCAAGATTTCCTGCCCTTTCATATTTTTAAACAATGTTTAGACATAGATAGCACCAATTATATATCTGGCAAACATTGCAATACATCAAATTATAGAACAGAATATTAATTTAACACTCTGTTGTAATTTGGAGAGACATATTATGGTCTTTTCCAGTGAAATTATACAAAACTCTTGTGTTACAGTATGTTCTACATATTCAATGCAAGGTCAGAGAAGGGCCTTGCATGATGTGAAGATGTGTATCATCTATTTGAAATGTGGCATACTTGAAGTACCCAGGATCAAGTGGGCTAACAAGCGTTGATGAGTGATTACCAATTTTGATTAAATGATCCATTTAGCAATTCATTGAATTATAATGTGATACTGACATGCAATTTGTAAAGGGGATATCTGAATAGGATTGTGCATTCAGTAACTATAATGTCTCCTTGTGTAGCTGGATTCATAGGGTATGTCTACACAGCAAAGTTATTTCGAAATAACAGCCGTTATTTTGAAATAACTTTACTAGCGTCTACACAGCCAAACAGCTATTTCAAAATTAATTCAAAATAACAGAGCACTTATTTATAATTTGGTTAATCTCATTCCACAAGGAATAACACCAAATTTGAAATAGCTATTTTGATATAAGTGCTGTGTAGACACTTATATCGAAATAGGGGGCCTTCGCCTTCCCAGGGTGCCCTGGTGGCCACTCCAGCCTCAACCAAGAACACTTCTCCTCCTCCCCCCTCCCCAGAGCCCTTAAAGGGGCTGACTTTGGCCACACTGCCTGTGCCAGCTCCAAGCCTGCCAGCCCAGAAACAGCAGTCACTGCCCCTACCCAGTGGCCCCAAAACATGAGCCAGCAAGCCACTGGAAGCCAGCCCTCCACCACTCCCCAGGAGCAGTCTGCCAACTCCCAGGAGCCTGCCAGGGCCTGGAGAAGATGGGCGCCTTCCTGGTCCAGGGTGGAGATCATGGACCTTATTCAGGTTTGGGGGGGATGCCCACACAACGTCCATGATCTCCGCACTAGACGCAGGAACATGGCCGTCTATGGCAGGATATCTGCCAGCCTGGCCACCAAAGGCTACATGCGAACCCAGGAGCAGGTTTGCATGAAAATCAAGTTGGTCCAGCGAGACCCCCCCAACCCTGAGCCCTGAGCTTCCCCTTCCCCTTCTTCCCCTTGGTTCCCCCTTCCAGCTCCCTCCTCCCAGGTTTCTTCCTCCCCTCTCCCATCCTGTCTTCTCCCCTCTCCCGCCTCCTTTCCCCAGTCCCCCCGCCCAGTTTTGTTAAATAAAGAGAGTTTGTGTTCATGAAAATACATGTATTTTATTTGACATCAAGAAGGGGGGCTTAGGGAGGGGTAAGTGGAAGGATGTGAGGGAGGAATGAGCGCAAGCCCCCAGTGGGGCAGACCAGGGAGGCTCTTTGTGCTCCTCAGGGTGGAAGCTCTCCTGCAGGGCCTCCTGGATACTGACAGTCCCCCGATGGACCTCCCAGATGGCAACCTGCAGAAAGTGCAGCCAGGCTCACAGCAACGCGTCCACAAGAAGCACCAGAGTGCCCAGGGGCAGCTCTGGCTCCATATTGCAGAGTGCTGTGGTGTCCCAAGTGAGGGCAACTCGAGCATGCAGAGACAAAATGCTTTGCTGTCCCTCATCAAGGTAGGCAAGCAAGCAGGGAAAGCTGAAAACCAGCTGTCCAGGGGAGTCCCTTTAAGCACAGACCTCAGATAGCCTTAGGCAGCAGCTACACAAAGTAACTCTTGACACGATGCCCTACTGGACCTGGTTCCGGCCAGCCTTAAATGAGATTCAGAGCCCACTCAGTGTGGACGCGCTATTTCGAAATAGCAAAATGCTATTTCAAAATGCATTTTGTGTGTAGACACATTATTTGGAAATAACTTATTTTGAATTAACTATTTTGAAATAAGATATTTCAAAATAATGCTGTAGTGTAGACATATCCATAGAGAGTAGCACACTATCCTTCACTACTCTAACATTTGTGCAACTAAAAAAATAATAAAAATGAAGAGTGAAACTTTATTTCCTTCCACTCCCATCAATGTCATCTCCGTAGAAGGAAGAAAATCTAGTTGCTTATTTTCCCAGAGGATATAGCTGGGAATTTTTTCCAATTTAATTTTTCGGTGAAGGCCTGTAGAAAGATGGCTTGATCGTATTTTATAGTTGGTAAGACTTGCTCAGTTTCACCGTGCATACAGATGAGTGCTCTGCATTGAAATTACCCTGGGCCTGCATCCCCAAAGGGACTTTGATTTTGTATTACTCTGTGTCATGATGCCCCACTCTTAGCTAACTAGTAAATCTATAACAAATGGTCTGGTAGCACTTTATAGACTAACAAAACATGTAGATGGTATCATGAGCTTTCGTGGGCACAGCCCACTTCTTCAGATGACTGGAGTTATGAGTTTTGGATATGAAAACTTGAAAGGAGAGGGGAAGGGGAAGGGGAAAGTAAGAAAAAGGGAGGGGGTGGGAGACTGAGCATCATGAAGTATCTGGAGAATGGGTACTTCAACCTAAGCAGATAAAAATCAAAGTCAATAGATTCCTAAAACAGGAAGGATACCATTCAGTGAGCTGTTAGCACCTTCAGTGGTTATTAAGTAGGTAGAGACCCCACCAGCCCATATCACGACTGAGTCCATTAGCATGTGAATTGAATTTGTGGATGAACTGGGATTCCAGGGCTTCTCTGTGTATTTGGCTTGTAGAGCTCGTTTGTGACAAGACAGCTACTTGCAGGTCTGTCAGACTGCGGTTAGGCAAGCGGAAATGTTCACCAACAGGCTACTGTATAATCCCTTTACGTATATCCGATTTGTGTCCATTGATTCTTTCCCGCAGAGACCGTCCAGTTTGTCCAATATATATAGCAGTGGGGCACTGCTGGCATTTGATGGCATAGATCAAATTACTGGATGTACAGTCAAATGACACTTTGATTTTGTGGCTTATGTTGTTTGCCCCAGTGATGAATTCGCCAGTGTTCAGAGGAGTAACGTTAGTTCAAACCAAGGGGTTTGGTTCGAACTAATGCATCCCGGTGCGCACTTCCTGGTTCAAATCAGCTATGATTCAAACTAGTGTGCCAGCGAGATCATGATAATGAAGCGTGTGATTTTTAAATCCCCGCTTCATTAGCAATTTCGGTCGCCTACATTTGCATCCCTATGTCGAGATAGGGAGCAAATGTAGATGTACCCTAACAGACTAACTCGGCTGCCCCCTGAAGCTCCTAGAAAATCTATAGCACTCTACTGGGATCCACAAAGCCTAAGTTTGATCCTAGGCTCCTATGCCACAAATGGGGAGAGATAACTGCCTTAGAATATAATCCATAGTATGCTAGGCTAGCAGCTGCCTAAACACGCCAATGGGAGATGCCATGGACGGGGTGTGCCCTAAGACCTACTTGTTCATAGAGTTAGGCATCTATATCTGGTCTCCATGAAAATATTTTTCTCCACTTGCAATGAACAGCCAAGAATCATTTCCCTGGAGGCAGGTGGTTTGGGTCCATAAATCATTTCCTGATAAAATGAGTCAAGTGCTTGCCTTAATGTACAAGCCAACATTTTAAATTTCAGCCAGGTGATTATTCACATGGGATGTAGAACTTTCAAGTTCAATTCATCCCTCTGCCTGAGGAGGAGAAACTATTTGAACATCACTCTTTCACAAGGGTGCTCTAATCAGTGGCTATGGGGTATTCTGATATGGGGTTTCCTTATCACTCCTACTATTTTCACTTTAGATTAAATTAGAATAATTAGAGGGGGTGGATCTTCCAACTGTATGTCCTGTACTCTCCTACACCCTAT
Source organism: Pelochelys cantorii (assembly GCA_032595735.1). Taxonomy (NCBI): domain Eukaryota; kingdom Metazoa; phylum Chordata; order Testudines; family Trionychidae; genus Pelochelys; species Pelochelys cantorii. The sequence continues at coordinate 37,418,274 of CM064331.1, forward strand.
CTCTATTTAAATATTTATCCAAAACGGAATATCTTCAGCAAAAGAGATTGAGATTTAAACACTGGCCTAAAAGATGGGCACTGGCACCATCACATTTTCCCCCAGACAGATTTTAAATAGGGCTATATTTGGTAGATGGCCATTTTGCATGCCTACAGGATTAGGCTCTGCAGATCTGTTAAATTAACCATTCTTCCACTCCTTTGTGGATTGCACTATGGTTTAGGTGAGTGATAGGTGTCCATGTACCTAGAATGAGGCATCAGTGTCATGCTCAAAGGCAGTAAGTTAGGTGCTTAAGGATTTTTCCCCTGAAAATTTAGGTAGCAGATGATTTTAGCTGCCAAGAAGACTAGGTGGCGGGTGGTCAAGTGGGCCTAAATGTATCAAAATTGTGCCTAAATCTGTGATATAGGTATCTGAATCTGAGATTTAGGCATTTAAGTATCATTATGAATCTGATTTCTGTAAATTCAAACATCGGCACCTTCACTTATTAGTTACAACTATCTGAAATGCAGTGCAATCTCTGAGGCAGTTAAACCTACACCTGTTTAGGTCTATAAATCAATCACTCAATATTGAATTAGCAGCTAGTGTAGAATGAGGAGCTTTGTTGTGATGTGCTCTTCTTCCGACCATATGCCTCTGTGTATTGATCTGCCTTTTGTATTTGGGCGGGATTTACAGTCTGCCCAAGAATGGAATGATCCAGTCTTATGGTGACAAAAGCAAATCATGTTAGTTAATTTCCCTCCATGACATAAAGGCACAGTTTGCAGTTACTGGCTTTACTAGATGTGTTGTTGTTTTGTTACAAAATAAGGACAATACCCTATGATGATGCCACAATATCTGGCATAATAATGGTAGGAAAGGGCACTCCTCCTGGTCTGGAGCAAAGGCCCACAATCTTTGCCTTTCCATGTACTTAGAGCAGCTCTGGCCAACCCGTGGCTTGCGAGTCGCATGCGACTCTTGCCCCCCAAAAATGCAGCTCGCGAAGCAGCTCCTGCACCCCCCCTCGGCCCCCGCACTCCGCCGACTCCCCCTTGGCTCCCGGCTTCCCTGTGCTTATCGGATCTGAGCTGAGGGGTTTTAAAAATGGCACCCAAGATGGCAGCCGTCTTAAAGGGGCAGCCTCCTTTTAAAAAAAAATTTTTTTTTTTTTGCTTGACAATTCTGGTGCGGCTATTCACATTTTTTCCTCTGTTTTGGCTCTCTTTGTTAAATGGGTTGGCCACCCCTGACTTAGAGCCACGCTGAGTTACTTATACAGCATTATATGCTTTTGACAGCCACTTTTTACAATGGAGTGCAACACTGCATTCTGTGAAGTTCATGTAAGTCCAAAGTTAACTATTGACTATCTCCTGTTAAGAAATGTATTACATAATGTATGTAACTTTTGTATTCATCATGGTAATAAGAATGAAACATATTTTAAACTAAGGAAGCATACTCTTTCGATATCATTCATGCTCCTACAGATATACTTAATATTACAAAATATTTATTATTTTCTCTTGTTCATAACTGCTCATTTTCCTTTGTTCATAACTTTCTAAAATGTTCCACTTTGGGGCTGACATTTTCTCTTTTTGATTTCTGCCTGAAGGTAAATTGGTTTGAAAAGTTTGAATGAAATCCCTTTGCCTTTTTTGTGCTATAGGTAAGAGAGGAGAACATACATTTTTCTCACTTGCGATCATTCTAGTTATAGTCTCTTTTGAAAAAAGGCTACAAGAAAAATAACCGACAAATGAAAGGGGAAAGCTGGCATGGATGCTGTCATGGATTAGGAACAAAACCTTTACTTAATTTGAGATTTGGAGGGGAAATAACCTATTTTCATTTAACCATGTTCATTTAACCAATTTCAAAAATTGCATAAATTGCATATTGAGTGTTTACAGTAGAATTTCTAATTAAATTAAAAGATGTATGCTTGAAAACAATGGAATTCATGAGTGTTCAGAGCTCAGAACAGGAGCCTTTTTGGCCTTCCTCTTGAAATATTTTGTCTTTTAGAATATTATTTGCAATTTAAGGAGATCAAAAGCCTTACTATGTATTAAACCTGCCAACACTTGTTTAATCAAGACTGGAGCTTAATTAATGAAGCTGTGCAGGGGAAATATACTATATCCCAGAACGGAATGCAGTAATAGGCATGCATTCTTCTGCTCCTGAAGCAGTTTGACTTTACATCACACAATGCTATGGGCTTTGCCTAAATAATACAGTCTTGACCTTCATTTGCAATGTTATTTGTGTCTTAGTTTTTCAAGCATTATTATTCACATTGGTGAGACTTACTTACAGGAGTAGGCTTGTTGAAGTCAATGAAATTTTACTCATATGTGTATGTCTTCACTGAAGTAAGTAAAGATTGTTCACTCTACTTTTTCATTGCCTCAGATTTTTTATCAACATTTTAAGAAAGGAATTGAGCATCTTTTGTTCCAGAAAATAATGCTGCATACAACTGAAGTGAACGTGTTTGAAATCCACCCACACAGAGTGTCAAAGAGAATTCCTCATACCTTTAGGAAACATCTGTAATAGTGATTCTCCTCCCAGAGATAAAAGGCACAGAGAAGGAAACAACAATGTCTGCTTACCAAAAATGTGCATATTTCATATATATGAGCAACTCAACATTTTTTGTGTATGTAATTAACTGTGCGCTTTTCAGAATACCTGTTCTTTAATATAGGTCAGCTGATCTTCATTGTGCTTGTTCATTTCCACAAAAATCAGAACGTAGCTATTTCTGCCACAAGGTATTGCCTCTTGGACTAACTTCTAAAGTACTGCCTTCCTTCCCCTTTCTTTTTCTCTTTTTTGTGCAAGCTCTTTCTCACTTTTCCAAAGACAAATTTACAAAATCTACTGTGACTGTAACACTTCATCCACTGGCTCTCTTTCCTCCTCCTTTTCTAGCCCCCCATATTGCCGTCTTAGAATGTAAAGAATTGCAGCTCTTAGGAACATGGGTATCATGGGTAGATATTTATAAAGTGGCTTCATACATAAAGACATTGATGTTTGGGGTCAACAAAGAATCTCAGTCATCTTGAGCAGTGAAAGGATGCCATCCAAGATGACTCAATAGATAAACAAGGTGTATATGGAGTGCGTACAGCCCAAGGCCCTATGGGCCATATTAGGAATCCTTAATCTTCATCCAATTAATTAGATAGGAAATTGGGAGAGGATGGCTTACCCAAATCTTCCTAGTTCTAAAAAGAAGTATTGATAGATTTGTGTCAAGGGAATGACTAAGGTTAAACAGAATTCTCCAGTACATTGTGGTTTACAGTTTACCTCTCCAGGGACATGTGATAGCTGATGCACATAATACAAATTTTGCCAAAGGGATTCTAAAAGACTCACTTTTTACTTTACCTGGCACAAGAGATATATGGATTCAGACAAACATCACAACAGCTCCATACTCTTCTGGCATCATTCTCTCCACTCTGGAACATTCTTTTATTTTAGGTCAGAGTCATGTAGGGCTTTCAGGACCCTCCCCCTTCCCACCTGCCCATCTGCTTCTCGTCACTTTTGTGTTTCTTTAAGATGGCTGATGAAAATGCTCTCCTTTTGTAAAGTTTCCATCCCTTTTGTCAGATGACTCCTCATCATCCTCCCCAGGTAATCCAAGGCACATCCCACATGATCCATTTCACAGTTACCTGCTTACCTGGGGCAACAAATTTTTGTTTGTTTGTACTAGCCATCTTTATCCAAGGGCTTCTATTTGCTAGAAGACTATCAAGGTTCAACAATCTTTCATCGTTAAATCTGTGTCACTACCCCTTCGGAATTTCATCCTAAAACAGATAAAATGACAACAGATAGGGTACGTCTAGACTACATGGCTCTGTCGACGGAGCCATGTAGATTAGTTTACTCGACAAAGGGAAATGAAGCAGCAATTTAAATAATCGCTGCTTCATTTAAATCAAAATTGCCACCGCACTGTGCCGATCAGCTGTTTGTTGGCACAGCGCGGCAGTCTAGACGGGGATCTGCCAACCCCAGAAACCTTTGTCAGCAGATCCTTTATGCCTCGTGAAATGAGGCTTACAGGATCTGCTGACAAAGGTTTCTGGGGTTGGCAGATCCCCGTCTAGACTGCCGCGCTGTGCCAACAAACAGCTGATCGGCACAGTGCGGTGGCCATTTTGATTTAAATGAAGCGGCAATTATTTAAATCGCAACTTCATTTCCCTTTGTCATCCTGCCTCATCTACATGGCTCCGTCGACGGAGCATTTTTTGAGGAGTAATGTTTTGAGGGCATTTTTTGAGGAGTAATGTTAGTTCGAACCAAGGGGTTTGTTCGAATTAATGCATCCTGACGCGCACTTTCACTTTCGGAACAGCTGTTGATCGGAGCAATGCACTGGCGAGATCATGCTAATGAAGCGCAGGATATTTAAATCCCCGCTTCGTTGACTATTTCAAATGCCTATATTTGCATCCCTAGTTTGAACTAGGGTGCAAGTGTAGACATACCCTAAAGGTTCTGAAGTGTATATGAATGTAGTCCTGTTTCAAACATGACTGCTGAAGTGCACCATCAGGATCTATGTGAGCCAATTAATATACAACATGTTAGTGCTTTGTAGAATTTCACCCATGAATAATATTTTAACCCACTATCCTGAGGTGTAGTAACTATTCAGTGAGAATGTCTATTATAGTGTATATTTCTGGAAATACTATTCAAGAGCAGCATATTTTGGTCCTTTTACAACACTAGTTGCAAAGATTTAGGGATATTATTGTGGTCTTTTCACCCACTGATGTACATGTGTAAGTCCTATTCACATACACAAAGCTACATGAATTCATTACCTGGAAAAGAGACTCTCATTTCTGTGTTTGGTTAGTAGTCATAACTTTTCTGTAGTCTTACTAGATGAAGAACTCCACTTGCAAAACACTGTGAAAAACATGAGATAAAGCACAAAGTTATTGTGTACTGCAAGTTCATCTTAAAGATACAGCACAACTTTGAAAAGGATTGAATTTTTTTGTCATTTGAAATGGTTATTTCCTTAATTCTAACCTTTGATGGTCTACAACTTCTCTTTCTCTGCAAGAAATACCAGTGCCAAACTTCAAAAGAGGACATATGACAGTTTACATTTATTTAAAATGGGAAAATATTCTGCTAAGAAAGAATTCCAGTAGTACCATTTTAGATTTACACAGTGCTTATTTTTCACCAGGGCTTCCCAGGAGTCAACCCTGGCACCTATGGTCTTGCTGCATCAGCTATAAAAGTAAATTAAAAAAAAAGCTTGATCTCTGGCATCTCTTTCATTACAAATTAAATTATAGTTTTAAGTATTGCATAAGGAAGACTTTCCTTAGAAGTTATTAATTTTCATTGATTGTGATTTACTATTATTTATATTAAAGTAGCATCAAGAGGTCACGAGTACTGGGTGCTGTAGCCTGAATATAATCATGGTAAGATATAAACACTGTCTCCCCCCAAATTATAAAAAAAATAGATGTCAGACTAATGCAGTCTGCTCATTTAGATTTTCATAGATAGGAAACTGAGGCAACTAGGGCATAGAAAGGTTAATTGACATTGAAAGTAAGATAGGAATTCTGTAATCTAACCAGTTAAGTACTGAACTCAAGACACCAAGTCATGAACTCCTTCTGTTAACAAATGTGTTGTGTGGGATATGTAATAAAAAAAATTGCTAGGGTTTCTTTTTGTTTGTTTGTTTTTCCATCTAGTCAAAAAAATAGTATTTCTAGCAGCTCAGTGCTCCCTAAAGCCAGCTGCAGCGCTGATTCTACTACATAGAGGAAGGACTGTTCCGATTTTGTTTTTTATAACTTATAGACCTTCAGCATCTTGGAAGAGACAAAATGGATGTAAGTTAGTTAGTTCCCTTAGGAGAAAGAAACTTTAACAAACAAAGTATATCATGCATATGTTAATAAAATATTACAATACTTAGAACCTCTGACACTTCAGTGATAGGAAAGAAATGTAAAGATATGATATGGAACTCTTACTGTATAGTCAAATCACAATACCAGGAATTCAAACTGCAACTGAAGTGCTTTTAAGATCAATAATTCTAACTGCTTCAGAGCTTTCTGGGATATTTCTATTTTGCTTTCTCTCTGTTAACAATATTACAAATTGGCTATAAATAAAAAAATTACCCTATGTATCAGAAGTAAAAAAAATCCTTCATTGTATTACCCTATATTACCAACTAGAAGTTACTTCATTTTGCATTGTAGATGAATGTGATATGACATAACATGAAGTAGGGATAAATATAATTAGTATCAGTCTAATGAGAACCTTGTTTAGTCCAAAATAAATGTTTAAGTAGACTCTGGATCTATTAAATACCAGAATATTAAATTCCACAAATTGTTTTGATCAGATATGCAGATAATTAATTCAGCAAAGATGTCTCACCAGAGGATGAACTGGAATAAATATGAGCCTAAATACATCTTGGAAAACCAAGGACTTAGGAAAAAGGATAAGGATAGGAAAAGGATTCTTGCAGAATTACACTTCAAGATATAGTGAAATCAATGCTTATATAAGCTCTCCACTATCCAAGTTCAAAGTTCCATTTTGGAGTTGGGAAGCTGATCGAGTAGGGCTTACCTCACAGTACATGGAATAATCATGTAAATTCAAAGCTATGTAGTTTAAGCCATTATGAAATCCAGCTGAGGCATTGAAACATAATATATGAAATGGGAAACATACCTAAGCTTGTCCCATCATGTACAGGTGTATTGAAAGGAAAGAGAGCATTTTCAAGGAAACACATCTATGATTATCTAAGGTGTTTGTACACCAATGCAAGAAGCCTGGGAAACAAACAGGAAGAATTAGAAGCCCTGGCCCAGTCAAAGAACTATGATTTTGAGTTGGAATAACGGAGACTTGGTGGGATGACTCACATAACTGGAGCACTGCCATGGAAGGGTATAAACTGTTCAGGAAGAACAGGCGGGGGGGAGAAAAGGAGGAGGAGTTGCATTGTATGTAAGACAGCAGTATGATTGCTCGGAGCTCTGGCATTTAGAGGGAGAAAAGACTGTTGAGAGTCTATGGGTTAAGTTTAGAGGTGGAAGCAACAGCGGTGATGTTGTGTTTGGTGTCTGCTATAGACCGCTGGATCAGGTGGATGAGGTAGATGAGGCTTTCTTCAGACAACTGAAAAAAGCTTCCAGATATCAGGCCCTGGTTCTCATAGGGGACTTCAATCACTCTGACATCTGTTGTGAGACCAATACAGTAGTACACAGACAATCCAGGAAGTTTTTGGAGAATGTTGGGGATAACATCTTGGTACAAGTGCTGAAGGAACCAACCAGGGACCATGCACAGCTTGACCTGCTGCTCAAAAACAGGGAGGAACTAGTAGGGGAAGTAGAAGTGGGTGACAACCTGGGAAGCAGTGATCATGAGATGGTAGATTTCAAGATCCTGACCAAAGGAAGAAAGGAGAGCAGGAAAATACACACCCTGGATTTCAGAAAAGCAGACTTTCACTCCCTCAGAGAACTGATGGGCAGGATTCCCTGGGATGCTTACATGAAGGGGAAAGGAGTCTGGGAGAGCTGGCAGTATTTTAAAGAAGCCTTATTAAGGGCATAGGAAGAAATTATCCCGATGCTCAGCAAGAAAAACAAATATGGTAGGCGACCAGATTGGCTTACCGGGGACATCCTGGGTGAGCTTAAACACAAAAAGAAAACTTACAAGAAGTGGAAACTTGGACAGATGACTGGGGAGGAGTATAACTATATTGCTCGAGAATGCAGGGCAGTTATCAGGAAGGCGAAAGCACAATTGGAATTGGAGCTAGCAAGGGATGCGAAGGATAACAAGAAAGGTTTCTACAGGCATGTTAGCAAGAAGAAGGTGATCAGAGAGGGTGTGGGGCCCCTACAGGATGAGGGCAGTAACCTAGTGACAGATGATGTGGGAAAAGCTGAAGTACTCAATGCTTTCTTTGCTTCTGTCTTCATGGACAAGGTCAGATCCCAGACAAATACACTAGGCAACGCAGTATGGGAAGGAGGTGGACAGCCCTTGGTGGGGAAAGAACAAGTTAGGAATTATTTAGAAAAGCTAAACATACACAAATCCATGGGCCCAGATATAATGGATCTGAAGGTACTGAGGGAGTTGGCAAATGTCATTGCAGAGCCTTTGGCCATTATCTTTGAAAACTCGTGGAGTTTGGAAGAGATCCCGGATGATTGGAAAAAGGCAAATGTAGTGCCCATCTTTAAAAAAGGGAAGAAAGATGATCCAGGGAACTACAAACCAGTCAGCCTTACCTCAGTCCCTGGAAAAATCATGGAGGGGATCCTTAAGGAATCTATTTTGAAGCACTTGGAAGAGGGGGAAGTGATCAGGAATAGTCAACATGGATTCATGAAGGGCAAGGCATGCCTGACCAATTTGATTAGCTTCTATGATGAGGTAACTGGCTCTGTGGATACGGGAAAGTCAGTGGATGTGATATACCTTGACTTTAACAAAGCTTTTGATATGGTCTCCCACAATATTCTTGCCAGTAAGTTAAGGGAATATGGATTGGATAAATGGACTGTAAGATGGATAGAAAGCTGGCTAGACTGTCGGGCCCAATGGGTAGTGATCAATGGCTCAATGTCAGGTTGGCGGTCAGTTTCTAGCTGAGTGCCCCAAGGATCTGTTCTAGGACCGGTTTTGTTCAACATCTTTATTAATGACATGGACGAGTGGATGGATTGCACCCCCAGCAAGTTCACAGATGACACTAAGCTAGGGCGAGAGGTAGATACGCTGGAGTGCAGGGATAGGGTCCAGAGTGACCTGGACAGATTAGAAGATTGGGCCAAAAGAAATCTGATGAGGTACAACAAGGACAAGTGTAGAGTCCTGCACTTGGGATGGAAGAATCCCAAGCATTGTTACAGGCTGGGGACCAAATGACTAAGTAGAAGTTCTGCAGAAAAGGACCTGGGGATTACAGTGGATGAGAAGCTGGATATGAGTCAACAGTGTGCCCTTGTAGCCAAGAGGGCTAATTGCATATTAGGGTGTATTAAAAGGAGCATTATCAGCAGATCCAGAGATGTGATTATTCCCCTTTATTTGGCTCTGGGGAGACCACATCTGGAGTATTGTGTCCAGTTCTGGACCCATCGCTACTATGGAAAGGATATGGATGCACTGGAGAGGGTCCAGCGGACGGTGTCCAAAATGATAAGGGGGCTGGAGTGCATGACGTATGAGGAGAGGCTCAGGGGATTGGGTTTGTTTAGTTGTAGAAGAGAAGAGTGAGGGGGGATTTGATAGCACCGTTCAACTTTCTGAAGGGAGGTTCCAAAGAGGACGGAGAAAGGCTGTTCTCAGTAGTGACGGATGGCAGAACAAGGAGCAATGTTCTCAAGTTACAGTGGGAGAGGTCCAGGTTGGATATTAGGAAAAACTATTTCAATAGAAGGGTAATGAAGCACTGGAATGGGTTACCTAGGGAGGTGGTGGAATCTCCATCCCTAGAGGTTTTTAAGTCTCAGTTTGACAAAGCCCTGGCTGGTTTGATTTAGTTGGGATTGGTCCTGCCTCGAGCAGGGGGCTGGACTTGATGACCTCCTGAGGTCTCTTCCAGCTCTATGATTCTGTGATTTAAATCCATTCTAGGAGAGATGCTGGCTGTTGGATTCATCTATGCTTCACAGTCTTCAAGAAGTATATAATTCAGATGGTTTGGTATGATCTTTGTGGCGTAAATTATGCACCACATACAAGCAGGGGAGGCACATTCCTCTTTTGCATTTGAACCCTTTCTCTCTAAAACCAGTGTGTATTTTTGCCATTGATTTTACTAGGATGTTGACAGTGGCCTTCTAAAGGAGCAGCATTATGCAGCATTTCACTCCTGCTACTCACTCCAAAACCCCAACTCTTTCCCAATTGATATATTTCTTGAGCTGTACTATTCTGCATCAGCAGAATGGCCCACATATCCCTGGCATGGTGTACACTGCAGGCATGTGGAGCATCTTCTGTAACTAGCTCTTGTCATTATTTCCCTCATTACCTGTGCAACTTCACCAAGTAAGGGCAGACTTGATCCCTAGAATTCATCACTGATGATCATTGAGTTTAGGGATGAATCTGTCCTTTGAAATCTAAAATAATACTTTTTAATACCAGAGAAATCATAAATACAGCATATCTACAGTATCCATCACACTAAAGAAAGCCTGGTTGAGTGGCTGGTAATAAAATGAAGCAGGTGGTTTCCAAAATGTTCTTCTACATTTGGGCAATTAACAATTTATGCCTCTAGGACAGGGGTCAACAATCTTTGGCATGCAGCCCATCAAAGTAATTTGTTGGAGGGCAGCAAGACATTTTCTTTATATTGACTATTTGCTATAGTTTTTTTTGACTAATTCTCAAATAGTAGACTACTTGATTAAAACTCTTTATTCTTTTTGCTTGGCTGTAATTTCCTCTTGGACAACAGCATAAAAAGGCAGAAAATCTATAACTAAGGGGCTTGTCTTCATTCTTTATAATCCATGTAAGAGCTTACTAAATCCATTATTAAAATAGCCAACATTGTGAAGAGAGTTCAGGAGGACAGTTTTGTGGATGTTTTCTTCTCTGTGATGTCTTCTGTTGCTTAAAGCAGCTAGTGCATGACTTCTACAAAGCATCAACCACTACTAAAACATCAAATTCATATCAAACCACATTTTCTGACATATTTATCGTGCTGGTTAATTTGCAGGAGCTAAACAGCCTCATAACACACAATATGAAGTCTGCAGAGAGATGTTATTTTTACCTGCTACATATTTTAAAAAACTATTGGCATGGAGAGGTAGTAGATAATTATTATTTGGATGTAGATGAAAGCAGAGATGGACATGGAGAAAGAGCTATATCATATATTCATGTAAAATGTACTATGCATAATGTTCTTTAAGATAATATTCTCTAAATTGTCACCATTTGGCTGAAGTCAATAGAGCCATCTCAATTTATCCTAGCTGAGGCTCTACCCCACAAAATCTTGTATACAATAATTGTAGTGTTACTGTCTAGATTCCTGCCTGTGCATCCAGAAAATTGTCTGCCATTTAACTGTGGAATTAAGAGAGATACTAATATATCTTGAGGACTAGCACTGGTATGTTGCACATCAGTCTCTAGGAAAGAATCAAACTCATGTGCTGTTAGACTAGCTGGAGCTGTACTAATTTCCTCCTCTTCATCATCATCACTAACATTCAGCACACCAGTTGGTCAGTTGGGCTTTAGGCAAATATTCCGGTCCTGAGTTTTCTCCCTCAATTAAAGTGATGACTCCTCCTCTTGGTAATCTAGCTCTCCTCTCTTCACTTCCTGAGATTTATATGACAGAACTCGCATACTAGCTTGTCTTCTGGGCAGAGCCAAGTCTCAAGAGGTGGTCATTTTCATGTCTAAGTTTTCACATGGCAAAACAATGCTCCCAAATATCTACATGATGGGGTCTGCTGGTTTCAGTAACTCAGCTCCCAGATGGGGTCTGTGGGAGGAATAATGAAATGTAGCTTGAAGCGGAGGCAATGTCCAGAAAAAGATCATTTTGTAGTTGTTGTTTGAGTCACTAGACATAGGTGCTGGAACGATTGGTGCCGGGGTGCTGCAGCACCTCCTGGCTTGAAGTGGTTTCCATTATAGATAGGGTTTACAATTTGGTTCAGTGGCTCTCAGTGCCTGCACTATAAAAACTGTTCCAGTGCCCATATCACTGGACAGATGCTGAGTTGAACTGCTTCCACTTCCTCTTGTCATCACTCAGCCTATGAAGGCAGGCTTTGTCATATGAAATTGTGGCTTCACAGTATCACTCACCCTGTGCAGGAATGAAACAGAGAATACCCTGTAGCTTTGCTCCCTTTTGCCTAAGATGCAGTTTCACATTCATGCACTCAAGTTCTCAGCCTTGAACCCAATGACTGAACCAGGCCACTGACAGAGAACTGTCCCTTGTGACATCAATGAACCAGTCCCACACCCTCACAATGTACATTCATCCAGTGAAAGAACAGACAGGGTAACAGGTATCAGACTAACTAAACACAACACATTGAAGCAAATTGTTTTAACATGAAGTCAAAACAAAATGAAAGAGGAAATGCAATAAAACGTTCATTTCCAATTAATGTTCCAATTCAAAACTTGTCCATTGAAAAAATATCAAAATTCAACATTCCCATAAAACATTTCCATTTAAACAAAACAACATTTCCTGACAGAAAACTGGCTGGTTGAAAATATTTAAACCCATCCTGATTTTGAAACTTTTTGTTCTAGTAGGTTGTTTCATGATAACAATTAAATGTTAAAGTATAACAGCAGTACAGGCTTGTCACTGTGCTAATAGCAGTTCCCAGTACCTGTATATACTTCCAAAAGATACTCACTGGCTCACCACATGAATAGAATTTTAGATGTCCATTCATATCCAGGGATATAGAATGAAACTTCACACTGGCAGGATAGTAGCTGAAAAACTGCACAGTTGTCAAAGTTGCTTTGAAAAAAGCCATCGGTTACATATTACTGACTACTAGATCAAAAAAGTAATGTGTTACAGGTACATACCACTGATTACTTAGAAGTAATTGATTACTGATTACTTTGCTTAATAAGGCTGTTGCCATGCAGGCTACCATGACTACCATTATATTGTTCGCAATCAAGAGAAGATTGGCAAGAAAAGTAACTGAAAATAACTAGAGTTCCTCTTTGGCCAGAAAAGTACTCAGATTACTTCTCAGAACTGTGGGGTTTTTAAGTGATTCTTTTATTCTGCTCCATTCTTTTAACAAACCAGTTAGTGTTAGCCTGGCTCTTTTTACACTATTATTCTCTGTTTTGGAAAGATTAACCAAGCTAATATCTAGAGATCTGGTGTCAGATTGGCAGGTAAACATACTCACCTCCATCACACCCTCTCATTCATTATATTCCCTCTTTTACAAGCATTATTATTATTATTATTATGATATCTACTATATATTATATTATTATATCTATTATATCATTTTTTTAGTTGGCCCTGAATTATGATTTTAGGAGGAACATATTGTTTGCTCTCACTGAAATAAAAATCTAACAATTCACACAGATTTTGTACGCCAAAATACTGTTCAAAGGTAAGCTGCTGAATATAGAATAATTAAAATGGAAGTTATAAGTTTCCAAAGAACAGAAAAATGTTTCACTGTGTGCATGGTTGAGTGAATGTATAGTTGTTGTTTTCCTGTGGTTGAGATAATGCCTGTGGGCTGACCTATACATAACCTTAAGTGTCCTGACATACCTACCCATCTGCTGACTGACAGAGAAGGAAATTACTGGGATTGAGAGAGCTGTTATTTGTATAAAGTTGACTTAATCAAATCCCTTACCACAAGATTCCTGTGGAAGAATTCCAAGGAGATATAACTAACCAAGCTACCATCTTCAAAAACTGAAAGAAAAGCAGATCTCTGAGGCTATGTCTACACTGCTGTTTTTTTCAGCAGAAGATATGCAAATCACACTCTCATTTCCATATCTTCTGCCGATCCTTTTTGTGGAAGAGGTTTTTCCACTAAAAAGCCCCATGTAGACGGGGCCATTTGTCGCAAAAAAACCCTTTTTCGCAAGATCCCTTATTCCTCAAAAAATGAGGTTTACAGGATCTTGCGAAAAAGGTTTTTTTCTGACAAATGGCCCTGTCTACACGAGGCTTTTTAGTAGCAAAGTCTCTTCTGCAAAAAGGATCAGCAGAAGATATGCAAATGAGAGCACGTTTTTAATATCTTCTGCCGAGAAAAAAAATGGCTGTGTAGACATAGCCTGATTGTTGGCATTTATTTCTGGATTCTTTCTTTGTTTGGCTTGCTTGCCTGCTGATGTTGCCGCCCTTTGGCTACATAATACCACCATGCTTGATGAAATGTATGCTTCCTCTACCCTCTTATCTTGGTCCCTAAGGATAGGAGTCCATCAACGTGAAACAATTAAGATTCAATATCTAAAAGCAAGTTTCCTTTAGACAGACAGACCATCTATTGCCTTTAAAATAGATGAACCAATAACCCTACCAGTTAATATTTTCAACTCCATAGCAGCTTCCTGTAACTGAATAAAACCACACAAATCTCAACAACCAACCTGCATATGTATAATCCATTTGAATTTTTTTTCTTTTACAATTTTTAATTGTAGAGGGATGTCCCTATCTCAACAGCTTTATACTTACTGAACTCCAGCAGATGACTGATAGAGAGCATGCATATGTGAGCACATAAAGCTGTGTGTGTGCGTGAGTTTGTACAGAAATGATAATATGTATTTCAGAAGAGCAGCTACAGAACAATTCTTGAAATATCTAAACCAGCCCTAAGTTAAACAACTTTTGGTGTCTAATAGATCTCACATATATCTGTGTGATCTGTTAGGAGCTGTATGTTTAATCTTGAGAAATAATGTTAATGTCACTTAAATTTGTTATTGGTATTTTAAATATAACAATATTCATCATCTTGAATTATACTGGAATATGTCCTGTACCAAATACTGGGTTAGGAGCAGAAGTGGAATTGGTTTTTAAACAACTACTAATACTTGGGGAAGGCTGCCTTAGCTGGCACAGTGAATTCTCAACATTAGATAGTGTTATTTGGTCCTGCCTCAGTCCAGGAGGCTGGCCTTCATGATTTCTCAAGGTCCCTTCCAGCCCTACATTTGATTTAACCATGCAATGATTTGCCTGTTTTTATATTAACTGATTGTCTGGAACATAAAAAAAAGATCTCATGATACTAACATTCATAATGCCCTGTTACTTTGGGGATGATAGCTTAAACAAGACATCTGCTTTTCCAAATTGGTGCATTTGTTTTTTCCCCATATGTCTCACACCCAAGGAGTTCTGCAGTAAAAACCAACTCCATAACTTAGCTAATGGAAGTCCAGACAGAGAGAATGGTCACAGAGTCCACCCATAATGGTATTCAGATAAATATTGATGTGTTATGATGGAAAGTGACTTATGTATCTTTGTTTTTCTAAACCAGCAACCTGGGTTCCAGAATCCTTGAGGGCCTATAGTGGTGAATATCAATTGATCATCCTAAAATCTGTCCAGTTTTCTATAATAAGTCTATACTCTTCACATAATTATGCCATCCTTCATCATCTTCTTTCTAAACTTTCAAACTAGCACTTTAGTGCATTCTCCCATACAGTCCCTTATGGGTGGGAGGAGCACCCATTCAACATCTGGAAATCCACACCAGGAAGCTGATATGGTAGCATCACTGCCTAAGAGGTGACCAGTATTATCTAATTGTTTCTTTCTTCTCCCCATTTGTCTGGGTATTGTAGGTCTCCTGTCTTATATTGCAAACTCTTTATGACAGGCACTTTATGTTCTGTATTTGCAAACTGTGTAGCATAATGGTTTCCTGGTCTATGCCTGGAGTTCCTAGTCACTACATAATACAAATAATAAAGCCCCAGTGAAGTGTTAAAACATATGGGCTTTTTGGAAATGTCTGCAAATGCATAAGGCAGATTGCTTCTTATAAATGCTACACTGTTTTCCTGAGACCATGACTGATATATGAGCATTCCTTAATTCACTGTTTAACTAAAATGGCAAAACTTGTGACAGCCTTAAGTTTGGTGGATAATCCTATCAGTAAAATATCTATTGGCAACCAGTGAGACATTGTCCTGCCACTAGAACATTCTCAAGTATAAAGGTTCAAACCACTTCAAATCGAAGCAGACAGATCGAATTAGTGAGAACAAGGAACATACTTATATACACATAAGAAAGCTAAAAGCAAAGAGTTAATCCACTGGCTCTTGATCCTCAGAGGTGCAGGACAGGCATAAGGATCTTGCGCAAAATGGATTTTTTGCACCAAAAAAATGTCCACACTGCTTTTTTTTGCACAAAAACCCCTTGCAGAAAAAGAAAGGGCAGAAACTATGCTACTGAGATTGCAACTTATGCTAATGACTCCCTCATTAGCATATTTTCTGCCTGAAGAATTTGCAGTGAAGACAAAGCCTGACTGTTTAACACCATTCAGAAACTAGGCCATCCAGGTTCTGTTTGTGTTTGCAGAGTTTTGCCCTTCAGCTTGGCTTTTTGCCAGTCTGATGATATGAAAGATCGATTGAGTGAAGTCAAGATGAGTCAGCAGTGTGCCCTTGTAGCCAAGAAGGCTAATGGCATATTAGGCTACATTACGAGGATCATTGCCAGCAGAACTAGATTAGTGATTATTTCCCTTTATTCAGGACTGGTGAGGCCACATCTGGAGTATCCCATACATTTCTAGGCCTCTTATTACAGAAATGTGTGGACACATTGGTGAGGGTCCAGCCAAGGGCAACCAAAATGATTAGGGGACTGGAACACATGACCTACAAGGAGAGGCTGAGAGATTTGTGCTTGTTTAGTCTACAGAAGAGAAAAGTGAGGGGGAATTTGATAGCAGCCTTTAACTCTCTGAAAAGGATTCCAAAGAGAATAGAAAGAGGCTGTTCTTAGTAATGACAGATGGCAGAACAAGGAGCAAAGATCTCAAGTTGCAGTGGTGGAAGTCTAGGCTGGGTATTAGGAAAACTGTTGCACTAGGAGGGTGGTGAAGTACTGGAATGGGTTACCCTGAGAAGTGGTGGAATCTCCATCCCTAAAGGTTTTTCAGTCCCGGCTTGATAAAGCTCTGGCTGGGATGATTTAGTTGGGATTGGTCCTTCTTTGGGCAGGGGACTGGACTTGATGACCTCCACCCCTTTGATTATGTGAAGTATGGGATGTGCAGAAGGAGGAGTTGGACTGGGTTCTAGAACCATGTTCTAGCAAACAGTTTCTTGTGAGGTGTTTGCAGGACACTCTATTAGTGAAAGCTATTCCAGAAGTGTTACATCCACCTCATACTAGAAGAAAAGTAGATAGGAATTTGTATGTAAAGCAGTAAGTGTCGGGAAAGGAAAACAATTTCAAGGTTAGCTATTGGCAATGTTCATAGGTCATTTTTTCAGAGAGGAGGTTTAGCATCTCTTAATAGTTTGGATTTCTTTGGTTATTTTGGTTAGCCTCATTTCAGTTCCTTGGGGGAATCATCATCCTCTTTATTCTCACATCTTTCCTCAACTTTCTTGCTGCTTGAAGACTCCACTTCTAGTGTCAATTTTCATGTGTCACAACTGAGGCTTGGATGATCACACCTAGTGGTCAGAGCAATGACAAACAGTGGCCAAAAATAGCAACAAGGATTGGAACTGGAGTCAGGCATCAGAACCTAGGCTTAGGAGTCCATCATCACAGCTGGCAGAGATGTCCACCTTTTTTGCACACACATTTCCTGGAATGTGTCCTGGGTTTAAGTAGGGTGCCTGGACCAATCAGAGGCTATGAGATCAGTCCAGCCTCCTAGAGTGATACTTCCTGAGATATGTATCTCCACAAGGTCTATGTGACAATGCTCATAGCACTCTAACCGTTGATTGTTAGTGGCACAGTGGTCTGAAGAACCCATATGTTCTAGTCCCCAAAGAACTTCACATCCTTTAGCTGAGCAAGTCCTCACAATAACTTCATGGTGCTACATGAATGTGGTAACACACCATTAATCCCCAAACCAGAAGCATCCTCTTCCTTACACATATCAGAAGTCTTGACTCTTGTGAGTAGTCTCATTGTCTTAACATCTTTGGTGAAATCTTGACAATAAGTCAATAGAAGAACTCCCATAGCTTTCAAAAGAAAGAAGTTTTCTCTCCACTACACGGGTGTTGACCAGCAGTAGTATTACTCATTTCAAAATTAGGTTGTTACCTACATAACATTGAGGTATAAACAAAATGTTCCCAGACTGTCTGGCACCTTCCCATGCCTGGTTGTCCCTGGGATGTGGGGGTAGTGAGGCTCCCCCCACTCCGGGGGATATCTGTGGCCCTGCAGGAAGGGACCCACTGTCTACGCCACTGGTGGCCTTGCCCCAAGCACATTGCCTATTGCCTTCATCTGACTTGAGATCTTTCGGTGTTGCTTCAGAGATGAGGGCTAGGCTTTGGGCACTTTGTCTCCTGGGATGACTACCCTTCTCTTTGTTCTTCACAGCTGGACCAGCTGCAAGTGAGGTGCCTCCAACACCTCCTGCACCAGCCTCCTGACCCTATGGGAGCCACCACCACAGACAAGCCAGTGAGGACTGGAGTGGGAGCACATCACCACCTTGTGTGCCCTGCAGCAGTCACAGGAGGTGGACAAGGAGCTGCACTGCACCACCTGGCAGGAGCTCTTGCAGCATGCCCGGGTCATGTGCACAGCTTATACTGCAGCCTGCTGGCAGCTCCTACCCCAGCAATTGCCCCAGCTCCTGCCCCAGCTCCAACCCTAGCACCTGCCCCAGATCCTGACCCTCTGGCTTCTCCCCCAGCACCCGCCCCCATAGGACCACCAAGAACCCCTCACATTAAGCAGTGGAACCACCCTAAGAAAGCACCATTCCCATCCCGATCCCTGAGCCTCTCCTCCCCCTTCTCTCCATTCTTTCCCCTTCCTCCTGCCCCCCAGGTGCTTTCCCCAGTTACATTTTCCCCTGAATAAACCAAAAACACTTCAAAAACAAAAGGCCTGCTTTATTGTTATCAACAGGGAAATGGAAGAAGGGAGGGGGAAGAGAAGACAACTGAAGGGAGGGGTGGGAGAGAAAAGGCACAGAGGGGCAATACACAGGGCCTTTGTGGGGAGGCTAAGTGGGGAGTCTCACTGTGGTTCTTGTGTGAAACTCTCTCTGGGTATGTCTACACAGCAAAGTTATTTTGAAATAACAGCTGTTATTTTGAAATAACTTTACTAGTGTCTACACAGCCAAACCGCAATTTCAAAATTAATTCAAAATAGTGGAGTGCTTATTTTGAATTTGGTAAACCTCATTTTACGAGGGATAACGCCAAATTTGAAATAGCTATTTCGAAATAAGTGCTGCGTAGACACTTATATCGAAATAGGGGGCCTCCAACCTTCCCAGGATGCCCTGGTGGCCACTCCAGCCTCAGACAAGAACACTCCTCTCCCTCCCCCCTCCCCGGAGCCGTTAAAGGGGTTGACTCTGGCCACAGTGCCTGTGCCAGCTCCAAGCCTGCCAGCCCAGAGACAGCAGTCATTGCCCTGACCCAGTGGCCCCAAAACATGAGCCAGCAAGCCACTGGCAGCCAGCCATCCACTGCTCCCCAGGAGCAGTCTGCCAGCTCCCAGGAGCCTGCCAGGGCCCGGAGAAGGCGGGCACCTTCCTGGTCCAGGGTAGAGATCATGGACCTTATTCAGGTTTGGGGGGGATGCCCACAACGTCCATGATCTCCACACTAGATGGTGGAACGTGGCCGTCTATGGCAGGATAGTTGCCAGCCTGGCGACCAAAGGCTACATGCGAACCCAGGAGCAGGTTTGCATGAAAATCAAGTTGGTCCAGCGAGACCCCTGAGCCCTGAACTTCCTCTCTCCCTTCCTCCCGCTTCCAGTTCCCTCCTCCCTGGTTTCTCCCTCCCCTCTCCCACCCTCTCTTCTCCCCTCTCCTGCCTCCTTTCCCCAGTCTCACCAGAGTTTCATTTCTCCCCCCCCCCCAGTTTTGTTAAATAGAGTTTGTGTTCATGAAAATACATGTATTTTGTTTGACATCAGGAAGGGGGGTTAGGGAGGGGTAAGTGGAAGGACGTGAGGGAGGAATGAGGCACAAGCCCCCAGTGGGGCACACCAGGGAGGCTCTTAGTGCTTCTCAGGGTGGAAGCTCTCCCGCAGGGCCTCCTGGATACTGACAGCCCCCCCGATGGACCTCCTGGTGGGCAGCCTGCAGAAAGTGCAGCCAAGCTTGCAGCAATGCATCCACGAGAAGCACCAGAGTGCCCAGGGGCAGCTCTGGTTCTATGTTGCAGAGTGCTGTGGTGTCCTGAGTGAGGGCAACTAGAGCATGCAGAGACAAAATGCTTTGCTGTCCCTCATTAGGGTAGGCAAGCAAGCAGGGGAACCTGAGAACCGATTGTCCGGGGGGGGGGGGTCCCTTTAAGTACAGGCCTCAGATAGCCTCAGGCAGCAGCCCCACACAATAAGTCCTGACCTGATGCCCTGCCGGACCTGGTTCCAGCCGGCCTTAAATGCAATTCAGCATCTACTCAGTGTGGACGCGCTATTTAAAAATAGCAAAACGCTATTTCAAAATGCATTTTGTGTGTAGACACATTATTTCAAAATATCTTATTTCGAATTAACTATTTCAAAATAAGATATTTTGAAATAACACTGTAGCGTAGACATACCCTCTCAGGGCCTCTCTGATGTGCATAACCCCCTGATGGTCCTGCTGGATGGCAGCTGCCCACAACGGTTCAAAGTCCCTGGCCAACTGCTTGGCCTCTACTTCCCCCTCCTCCCAGGAGAACTGTCTCCCCCTTGTTTTCACATACATTGTGCAGGACAAAACAGGCCACCACCATCTAAGGGACATTCCGCTTACTGAGGTCAAGATGGGTGAGAAGGCAGCAGAACTTCCCTTTTTAGATGGCCATGCGGTCCTACTTAGCTGGCATTGAAACGTCCCTTGCTTTAGTCAAGGTGTCCCGTGTAGGCTTCATTAGGCACAGGAACAGGGGGTAGGCTGCATCCCCCACTATGCACATCAGCATGTCCATGCCCTGACCCTCATAGTGTGGTCAGGGAAAAAAGTGCCAGTGTGCATCTTCTCATGGAGGCTGGAATTATGGAAGCTGTGAGTGTCATGTGCCTTCCCTGACCAGCCAACTTTGATTTGTTGAACTGACCTTGGTGGTCCATAATGGCCTGCAGGACCATAGAAAAGTATCCCTTCCAGTTGATAGTACTTGGAAGTCCAGTGGTCAGAGGCCCAGATGGGAATATGGGTGCCTGCTGATGCCCCTCGCCCCCCACAGATGGGGAAGTCCAAGATGGCAAATCTGGTGACAATGGGATCCACGTCACCCAGGAGGACAAGCCAGAGCAGCAAGATGGTGTTGACGGCCCTCACCAACTGTAGAATGAGACAAACAGAGAAACACAGGGTTGCCAGGGTCTTGGGAGGTCCCCAAAGCCAACCTCTCCCTCCGGACACAACAGGACCAACCCCCTACTTACTCCATCCCTTCACAGGGTTTTGTGAATATGGAACTGAAAACCCTTCCAGGGAGGGACACTCCACCACTGCCCCCCTCCCTAGGGAACCCCATTCCAACAGTTCACTGCCCCCCTGGGACAATAGCATGAGAGTGCCATACCTGCATAACCATGCCCCAAAAGTCAATCTCCCCATGCTGAATTGGTTCCTGGCAGATCTGTAGCTGTCTGATATGGTGAGATTCCAGATAGCAATGGCCACCCACTCTCTGGAGGGGGATGGCAGGTTGTTTATGGGTGTCCCATCATATGAGGGCAGGGGAGAGCCACTGACACGACCCCATGAATATGTCCTTCTGTATGCGGAAATTCTGGAGCCACTGCTGTCTTCCCACTGCTCCATGATGATCTGGCCCCACCAGTTGGAACTGGTGTCCAGTCACCAGAAGCAGCTGTGCACAGTATACAGAGAAGGGCGAGAGGGCTCTCATGAGCAGTGCGTGGAGAGAGAACATGATGTGCCCTGCAATGACCTGGGGGTCCTGTTCTTGCAGAGCCATGAGGGCAGCCTAAAGTACCTGCAGCAGGAGGTGCACCAAGACGTATAAGAGCTGGCAACTGCTTAGAGGCAGGTCCAGCTCCATGGCTGGAAGTGCCGTGGTGTCCACAAGGGCAACCAGAGCAGGCAGTGAAAAGGCGTTGCTGTCCCTAAAGAAGGTAGGCAAAGGAGAGGATCCTGAGACAGAGATGTACCGGAGCGAGGGGGAAGGGAGAGGGGGAAGATCCCTTTAAGCTCGAGCCTCAGATAGCCTCAGGAAACAGCTTCAGGAAGTAAGTTCTGTCCTGATGCCCTGCCTGAAGTGCTTCTGGGTGGCCTTAAATGTAGTTCATCATCCAATGAGTGCTGATGATCTATTTCAAAATAACTCAGCGCTATTTTCATGAGTATTTGCTGTGTAGATACACTATTTTGAAATAAGCTATTTCGGAGTTTCTATTCTAAAATAGCTTATTCTGAAATAAATGTGCAGTGTAAATGTACCCTCAGAGTCACAGTTCAGCCCATGTTTTAATCTTGGGGCACTCCAACTAAACCATGCCTCTAACTCAGGTAAGATTGTAGAATTATACCCTGCATTACAGAACGTTCTGTGGATCTCAAATGAATATGGTGTTGTACCTTATATCGTAGGTTTTAAATAGAGACAATGTTGGCCTTCTTTTTTGCATTGGTAAAACATGCATCTTCAAAGTGGCTTGGATGATTCATTTGGAGCACTTGCACTTCTACCTATCTTATTTATGACTTTGAGCGGGTTACTGTGGATTATGTAGCACTGGGAAGAAGGACCAAAGAATTCGGAGTGCAAGTGGTGTACTCGTCCATCCTCCCTGTTGAAGGGAAAGGACTGGGCAGGGATCGTCAAATCGAGGAAGTAAATGTGTGGTTGCGCAGGTGGTGTTGCAGAGAGGGCTTTGCTTTCTTCGACCATGGGACTCTGTTCTGGGCACAAGGATTGTTAGGAAGAGATGGGATCCACCTAACGAAGAGAGGAAGGAGCATCTTCGCGGGCAGGCTTGCAAACCCAGTGAGGAGGGCTTTAAACTAGGTTCGTTGGGGGACGGTGACCAACACCCTTAGGGGAGTGGGAAAGCCGGATACCGGGAAGGAATGCAAAGAGGAACGAGCAAGAAAGGAGGACCCCTGATTCGAATGGAGAAGAGGGGGCGATCAACTGGTTATCTGAGGTGTTTGTACACTAATGCAAGAAGCCTGGGCAGCAAACAGGAAGAACTGGAGGCCCTGGCCCAGTCCAAGAAATATGATTTAATTGGGATAACAGAGACTTGGTGGGATGACTCGCATGCCTGGAGCGCTGTCATGGAAGGGTATAGACTGTTCAGAAAAAACAGGCAGGGGAGAAAAGGAGGAGGAGTTGCACTATACATAAGAGAGCACTATGATTGCTCTGAACTCCAGTATATAGAGGGAGAAAAACCTGTTGAGAGTCTATGGGTTAAGTTTAGAGGTGCAAACAACAGCAGTGATGTTGTGATTGGTGTCTACTACAGGCCATCGAATCAGATGGATGAGGTAGATGAGGCTTTCTTTGGACAACTGAGAGAAGCTTCCAGATTGCAGGCCCTGGTTCTCATAGAGGACTTTAATCACCCTGACATCTGTTGGGAAACCAATACGGCAGTACATAGGCAATCCAGGAAGTTTTTGGAGAATGTTGGGGATAACTTCTTGGTACAAGTGCTGAAGGATCCAACCAGGGGCTGTGCGCAGCTTGACCTTCTGCTCACAAACAAGGAGGAACTAACAGGGGAAGTAGAGGTGGGTGACAACCTGGGAAGCAGTGATCATGAGATGGTAGATTTCAGGATCCTGACCAAAGGAAGAAAAGAGAGTAGTAAAATACACATCTTGGACTTCAGAAAAGCAGATTTTGACTCCCTCAGAGACCTGATGGGTAGAATCCCCTGGGATGCTAACATGAAGGGGAAAGGAGTCCAGGAGAGCGGTATTTTAAAGAAGCCTTATTGAAGGCAAAGAAAGAAACCATCCCGATACGTAGCAAGAGAGGCAAACATGGTAGGAGACCGGATTGGCTTACAGGGGAAATCCTTGGTGAACTTAAGCACAAAAAGGAAGCTTACAAAAAGTGGAAACTTGGACAAATGACCAGGGAGGGGTTTAAATGTATAGCTCGAGAATGCCGGGGGGTTATCAGGAAGGCGAAAGTGCAAATGGAATTGCGACTGGCTAAGGATGTGAAGGATAACAAGAAAGGTTTCTACAGGCATGTTAACAAGAAGAAGGTGATCAGAGAGGGTGTGCGGCCCCTACTGAATGAAGGAGGTAACCTAGTGACAGATGATGTGGAAAGCTGAAGTACTCAATGCTTTCTTTGCCTCTGTATTCACGGTCAAGGTGGGCTCCCGGACTAATGCACTAAGTGATGCAAGATGGGATGAAGATCGACAGCCCTTAGTGGGTAAAGAACAGGTTAGGAACTATTTAGAAAAGCTAAACGTACACAAATCCATGGGTCCGGACTTAATGCATCCAAGGGTACTGAGGGAGTTGGCAAATGTCATTGAGGAGCCTTTGGCCATTATCTTTGAAAAGTGGTGGAGATCGGGAGAGATCCCGGATGATTAGAAAAAGGCAAATGTAGTGCCCATCTTCAAAAAAAGGCAAGAAGGATGATCCAGGGAACTATAGGCCAGTCAGTCTTACCTCGGTTCCTGGAAAAATCATGGAAGGGATCCTTAAGGAATCCATTCTGAGGCACTTGGAGGAGAGGAAAGTGATTAGGAATAGTCAGCATGGATTCACAAAGGGCAAGTCGTGCCTGACCAATCTGATTAGCTTCTATGATGAGGTAACTGGCTCTGTGGATATGGGAAAGTCAATGGATGTGATATACCTTGACTTTAGCAAGGCTTTTGATATGGTCTCCCACAATATTCTTGCCAGCAAGTTAAGGGAATATGGATTGGATAAATGGACGGTAAGATGGATAGAAAGCTGGCTAGAAGGCCGGGCCCAACGGGTAGTGATCAACGGCTCAATGTCAGGATGGCGGTCGGTTTCTAGCTGAGTGCCCCAAAGTTCGGTTCTAGGACCAGTTTTGTTCAATATCTTTATTAATGACCTGGATGAGGGGATGGATTGCACCCTCAGCAAGTTTGCGGATGACACTAAGCTAGGGGGAGAGGTAGATACGCTGGAGGGCAGGGATAGAGTCCAGAGTGACTTAGACAAATTGGAGGATTGGGCCACAAGAAATCTGATGAGGTTCAAGAAGGACAAGTGCAGAGTCCTGCACTTGGGACGGAAGAATCCCAAGCATTGTTACAGTCTGGGGACCAACTAGCTAAGTAGTAGTTCTGCAGAAGAGGACCTGGGGATTACAGTGGATGAGAAGCTAGATATGAGTCAACAGTGTGCTCTTGTAGCCAAGAAGGCTAATGGCATATTAGGTTGCATTAAGAGGAGCATTGCCAGCAGATCCAGAGATGTGATTATTCCCCTTTATTCGGCTCTGGTGAGGCCACATCTGGAGTATTGTGTCCAGTTCTGGGCCCCCCACTACAAAAAGGATGTGGACGCATTGGAGAGGGTCCAGCGGAGGGCAACCAAAATGATTAGGGGGCTGGAGCATACGACCTATGAGGAGAGGCTGAGGGAGATGGGTCTGTTTAGTCTGCAGAAGCAAAGAATGAGGGGGGATTTGATAGCAGCCTTCAACTTCCTGAAGGGAGGTTCCAAAGAGGCTGGAGAAAGGTTGTTCTCAGTAGTGACGGATGGCAGAACAAGGAGCAATGGTCTTAAGCTGTGGTGGGAGAGGTCCAGGTTGGATATTAGGAAAAACTATTTCACTAGGAGAGTGGTGAAACACTGGAATGGGTTACCTAGGGAAGTAGTGGAGTCTCTATCCCTAGAGGTATTTAAGTCTCGGCTTGACAAAGCCCTGACTGGGTTGATCTAATTGGGATTGGGCCTACCTAGAGCAGGGACTTGATGACCTCCTGAGGTCTCTTTCAACTCTATGGTTCTATGATTCTAAATACATAATCATTCTGAATCAATGACCAGCACATACCAGCTCTTGATTATTAGCACTAAAATTTAAATCTGGAGTTCAATTCTTTCTGGAAAAAACCTTGAAGGTATAAATGACAGCTGAAAAAAAAGTTGCTATTTTTAAAATTTGACACTATATTAAAAAAACCCAACAAACAAAACCAAGAACACAAATCTATTGGCATTGAACCACAGCTAATAAAGAGAACATATAGAATTTGGTTATGATATTATAATCAGTTTTGAAGTGACAGTAATTTATAAATATACAACCCAAATATTGTGAGCTGTTTCCATTTACATTTCTGTTTTCAGTTCTCACATGAGTTTTGTTCTTCAAATTATTAGAGCTGGTAGAACACCGAAATTATGTTTCATGAAGGATTTTTAATTTTTGAAATTTGCTTTCCTGCCAGTTCAGAGCAAAACCTAAAAACATTCATGTTCAACATGGAAAAAAAATAATTCTTCCCCAAATTCATTCTGGATTAATCAAAACCTTAACTTTAATCTAATAATTTTAATTCTACAAAATATTTAAAGACAGAAAGAAAAAGTAGTTGCAAAATTAATAATTAAACATTTTATTCTGACAAATCAGTACAAGACATTTCAACATTGTTATAGCTTTTCCTGATTTTTTTTCCCTCAAAACCAAAATGTTGATAACATCGACACTATTTCACAAAGCATTTTAATTTAATCGGAATTCCATTTTTCTAATGGAAATGGTTCTGTTGAAACTTTTCCAATCAGCTCCAAAACCTACTCTTTCAGGAAATGTCATCTTGCTACTTAAGCATTCATCAGTCTTGTCAGGTCTGATCATTAGAGTTTGATGGGGTTTTCCATGTTACATTTTTTAATACAATTTTTAATTTAGTAAGGCATTATATCATTAATCAATTTCTATATGTAACACTCTTTAATTATTCTACATTATAATGTTTAGTTGAAAACAACCTGCTGGTCTCTTGAATTGTGTGCATAATTCATTCTTCATAATAATGTAGAACAGTTATAAATGTCCAGTTTTGGGATTCCACTAGATACAAGTAAGAAATCAATAAGCTCTTTTTAATTGTTACTTTAAAAAAATAGATAATCATATCAAATCACATTCATCATGAACTATGTTTGCATAAAGAATAGTCCAAATGGTTATTTCAAATATTCTAGTTATAATCTGAACTTTCGGAACCTTTTGTGAGAACAAAGATAAATATCTTATTTCTTATGGAGCATACATCTTAGTTATACCCTTATGCAGGATATCCAGACAATGAGCAGTTCATCTTGAACTATCCAGCAAAACTTTTTAAAGTAGATTTATAGCTTTCACCATAATCAGAAAGAAAGACATGATTCATTTTCATCAGAATGATGTCAGCATTCTAATACTTGCTGTTTAAGGGCAAAAAGCATTTCAACACCAAATGTTATGCAGAAATATAGTACAATAATGGAAATTATTTGTAATGTGTGAGTGCCACCATAGAAAGACGGAAATAACTTTCATGTTACCAGTGTTTATGCAAGTCCACTTTCCATCTAGTCACCCGCTCTATGCTTCTCCAAAACCTGAATTTATGTGACTTACTTTTCCATCTAGTAATCAGCCGTGTGCATATCCAAAAACCTACCTACTTACTGGCAATCCGAAACCCTTGCAAGCCTCTATAATGCTTGCCTACAAAATAATCTTTCTTTTGGGGAAAAAATATTTTCTCGTTCTCACCATATTTTAATTGATTTCCCAACTTGTTTTTCACATGCACTTTCACTGAGGAGAGAGGTTATTGAGGTACAACAGGCTGGGTGAATTCAGCAGCTGTGCTCTTGTACTTGAATAACAGAAAACATACCAATTTAGATATTTGTCCTGAACTTCTGTAGACTGTGGCATTTCTCCTAATATTTGGTGCTGTATAAGTTTTCTCTTTATCATATGCAACTGATGAATGCTTGAGAGAAATCTAAGACACAAGAAAAAAATAAAAAATATGTAATGTTCAGAAAAATAGTCTTTAAAATGAAATCTTGCTGATTGCCTGTAGTACACCATTTGAGCAATGAAGCATTTGATCTGGCTCCTGATAACACTGTCCATACATCTTGGAATATATTCTTAACTCTGAATGCTATTTTATTTTCTTCAAATGATCTACAGTGCCTGAAAGAGAGAAATGTAAATTAAAAAAAAGTTATGAGTAAATTACTAGAAGATGAGGAACTGGATCAAACGCAATGTGTTAGAATTTTAAACTATTTTTTTGTGTGTTTTACCGTACTCAGGGGGCCAGCTGATATAAATCAGCATTGATTGACTTCAGAGAAGTTGCATCAATTTATATCTACTGAGGTCAGAGCTCATTGTTAAAATTATTCTAAACAAAAGATTGCAACAGAAAGATAATTACGAGACTAAACATACACAAATTAAAGACTGTATTAAACTAAAACTAATGGTTTGATTTAAACCCACCCAAAAAGTTATATTACTCAAGTTAAAAACAAGGAATCAATCTTTTACTCATCCTATAGTACCTACCAGAAGGGGGGCAGGAACACATGGAAGAATGTACTGGGGTGGTCTATGAGGTTCCTCATTAGTAAGTTTTCCAGACATTTTTTCATTAGAGGTAGAGTAAGGTGAAAATCTCATCCCTATCTTTGTAAGACTCAGGTCTGAAATCTGTTCAGTGTTAATGAATTTAAAACCACCAGAACATTTATGATGATGGGAGTTGCTTGAATTGGTAGCATGATATTCAGTGCTCCTTCTCCACTGTTTTGTGCTATAGAGTATAATCTACTTTGTGCTGAGTGAAGGCTCAGAGAAAAAAAAAACATTTTGCACCATTGAGAAATCAGAATGCCTTCCCATCTATCATAGCCATGGCTTGGGCATGTCACAGGTTCTATTCTCATCCTATTTAACAGGGAATGACCATGCATTCTACCTTAAATCTCTGCACATACAGACTACTTCTGTACCTATGGGTATGTCTATACTGCATGGATATTTTGAAATAAACTATTCTGGAATAGTTATTCCAAAACAGCTTGTTTTGAAATAGCTCATCTATACTGCAGGGAAGCCTCAAAATTAGTCTGAGACAGACTTCCATAATGTAGATGTGCTATGTTGATTTAGAGCCCCAGGAGGCACTGGGGAGGAATAATATAAAATGGCCCCGGTGAGGGGCTATTTCGAAATAGCAGCAGTGGAGCGTCTACACACGCCTTATTTCAAAATACTGTAGCTACTTTGGCATAGGCGTTATTCCTCGTAGAATGAGATTTACAGATTTCAGAATAAGCCGTCCATTATTTCGATATTATCTCAAATTAATGGAATGGCTGTGTAAATGCTCACATTGCTATTTCAGAATAACGCTAGTTATCTCAAAATAACAGTGCAGTGCACACCCTATGATACATCCCTCTACCATTACCCTCATGAGAGTAATCTAGTCTAATGAGAAGAACTGAGCAAATGGGGGAAAGAGAAAATCTTGGGTCCAAATCTCTCTGTAGGGCTAAGCAGCAGAGTCTCAGTTTTGGTCAAAATAATCCTGAAACCCACATACGTAGGGGCCTGCTGGTGGCCACAGACAGAAGCGCTGTGCTTCTGTTCCTTTCCAAGCATCCTTCTCCCATTTCTCAACTTCCTGCCATTTGGAACTTCATAGTACCTAAACTGACCAGTCTTGCCCTGTCGGGAAATACTCCTGGGGACAATTTAACAGGGAATTTCCTAATCCAGATTTTTGAGGAGGTTAAAATAGTTAATGCAGAGAACAGCCAGATTTATTGCTGATTACCTAAGGAAACAATGCAGTTTTCTTCCTTACCCTAATCCCCACAGCAGAAAGGTAATGTCATTCAAAGGACATTTGTTAACTCTTTTCCTGCCGCTTTCTCCATCTGCCACTTTCACCTTAGCTTCCTCATTTACTTTCATGCCACTTCTCTGTACTTAACATTCAACAGTCTTGCTAACTCTATTTTAACTTCCATCAAAAGTACTTACGTTACATGCCCCCACTCACATAGTACTTGCATACCTTAGCTATAGCTATAGATATAGATATACTCTGAAAACATTTATGTGAAGTAGGGAAATGCTATTATAACTATTTTACCCACAGAAGATAAGTGAATTCTCCTGAGTCACACCAGGAATCTGTGGTGGAGAATGGACTTGAATTTCACCATTTTTCCTCTCTTTGCTGACTTTCTCTTTTAAAACAATTTTGAAGCTTATTTCAACTTTCAGATGCAAAGATAAGTACCTTGGAGTCAAAAAAGCTTCACTTGGGCAACAAGAGAGACCATATAATCACAACTCTTTTTCATTTTCTCCACCAGGGCAAGCCTTCCTTTGCCACTGCTTTCTGTATGTGTGCCCTCATTCTTGACTGTGAATTTTTCTTCTCTTTCTTTACATTTGCAGTGCATTCAAACATTTTTCTAAACGGGGTGTATGACAGTCTTTGGACTCTCATTGCTATTTCATTTTACTTGGTATTTCATTAGAATGTAATTTCATTGTAAGAGGCCAAGTTGTTTCAGCAGTAAAGTGGTTAAAAATGACTCTCTTATGATCTCCTGATGTGGAGGTCTAGTGATCAATGGATAAGCTCTTGATTTGCTGCTACTGAAGATTTTAAAAGTCTATCATTTCCCAGAAGTCTCTGACTGGCCTTCCAGGTCCTTGAAGATAAATAGGAATCTCAAATTAATCAAAAGCAATAAATCATCGGCCTTTCTGCTGATTGGGAATCATGTCCTCCACTTTTCAGGCTAGTTGTCAGCTAGTATTCTAATGAAATATCTAATGTTTCTCAAGGGGCTTCTACACAAAGTGTTAAGGAAAAGTGATCTGTATGAAAGAAACAAAACTGGACTGATAGCAAGAAGGGAGTAGATGCCTTACATTTTATATCATTCATTGAGGGGATTTTAAAAATTAATTCATTCCTAAATTAAAATAAAATTAGTTTATTTGAAAAATAAAATTAGGTTATTAGAAATCCTATGAAATCATAATTTATATTGCATTATAATAAATTGCAGAACTTGATATTGGCAGATAATATGTAATCCTATAGATCCCTTGAAACAAATGTAAGTGAAAGCCTCAGACATAACAGTATAGTTGTATTTAAATATGTATGAAAGTTAAGGTGCAGCTTTCAAGGATTTCCTGGTAGATATTTAACTTCCAGACAATGTCTGGCTGCTGAGTTTTCTATATTCTATCAGCACATCATGACATTAAGAAGAAAACACATAAGTAATATAAATAAGTACTGAATCACTAAATAAGCCAAACTATGAGTGTTCATGCAACGTGCATAAAAAATGGGATGAGACAGATAACTTTTTTCCATTAATGAACAATTAACCAGTAAAACATGGATTTCAAATGCATAGTATAAAGTGGCAACAGAGAAACTTCAGAAACTGAAGCTAATCTATTAATACTTCAGGTCTGTATTAAAATAATTAACATGAAAGAGTACATGAATCAATTACTTCAAAATTTACAAAAGGTAAAGGAATCAAGTGTTTCTTTTATTTTGTTTATTTTCTGTATTGCTCAGGTTCTGAAGTGTTTTGGGTCCAAACTGTGTCCAAGCCCCACTTAGAAGTCAAAAGAGGCATAACTCATTTAAGAAATTGAAAACATTCTTAATACAAAGAAATCTGATCATAATTATTTTTAAATTTTTAAATTCTGAAGAAACTGCAGACTTAAAGTCAGAAAAATAAGTATATTTTAAATAATTTATATAACTATTATTCAATTAAAATCTGAAAATAATATCTGTGCAGGTGAATGGCTGATATAACTCTCTTGACTTGATATTTCTTTTTTCTTGGAACAGTTTAGTTCACTTTATACTGGAAAACCCCATAAAAATAAAAAAGATATAAAAGCTAATTTTTGAATAAATATATATTTGAGAGAGTTTGTCTGTCTGTGCATGCATCTATCTGTCTGACTGTGGGTATGTCTACACTGCTAAGTTAATTTGGAATAACAGCCTTTATTCTGAATTAACTTCCATAGCATCTACACAAGCAAACCGCTATTTTGAATTAAATTCAAAATAGTGGGGCGCTTAATTCGAGTTTGGTAAACCTCATTCTACGAGGAGTAACACCAAACTCAAATTAGCTAATTCGGAATAAGCGCTATGTAGACTCTTAGTCCGAATTAGCTGGGCTCCAGCCTTCCCAGTTTCCCCTGGTGGCCACTCTGGGCCAAACCAGGAAAACTCTTCGCCCTCCCCCCAGCCCCAGAGCCCTTAAAGGGATTAACTCTGGCCACAGTGCCTGTGCCAGCTCCAAGCCTGCTGGCCCAGAGAAGGCAGGTGCCTTCCTGGTCCAGGGCAGAGATCAGGGCGGACCGTACTCAGGTTTGGGGGGGATGCCCCCAACGTCCATGATCTCTGCACTAGACAGAGGAATGCAGCCGTCTATGGCAGGAAAGCTGCCAGCCTGGCCACCAAAGGCCACATGCGAACCCAGGAGCAGGTTTGCATGAAAATGAAGTTGGTCCGGCAAGACCCCCAATCCTGTGCTTCTTCTCCCCCTTCCTCCTCTTGCCTCCCCCTTCCAGCTTCCTCCTCCCAGGTTTCCCCCTCCCCTCTCCCACTGTCATTCCCACCCCAGTTTCGGTCAATAAAGAAAGTTTGTTTTTGGCAAGAAATGTGTTTTTATTTGACATCAGGAAGGGGGGCTAGGAAGGGGTAAGTGGAAGGAGGGAGGAATGAGGCACAAGACCCCAGTGGGCACACCAGGGAGGCTCTTAGTGCTCCTCAGGGTGGAAGCTCTCCTGCAGGGCCTCCTGGATACTGACAGCCCCCCGATGGACTTCCAGGATGGCAGCCTGCAGAAAATGCAGCCAGGCTCGCAGAAACACGTCCACCAGAAGCACCAGAGTGCCCAGGGGCAGCTCCGGCTCCGTGTTGCATTGTGCTGTGGTGTCCCAAGTGAGGGCAACCAGAGCACACAGAGACAAAATGCTTTTCTGTCCCTCATCGAGGCAGGCAAGCAAGCAGGGACACCTGAGAACCGGCTCCCCGGAGGGCGGGGGGAGGTGTCCCTTTAAGCACAGTCATCAGGCAGCAGCCACACACAGACACTTCTGACCTGATGCCCTGCCTGACCTGATTCTGGCTGGCCTTAAATCCGATTCTGTGTCCAGTCAGTGTGGATGCAGTATTTCAAATGAGCAAAATGCTAATTTGAGCTGCATTTTGTGTGTAGACACATTAATTCAAATTAGCTTAATTCTAATTAACTATTTCGAATTAAGATAACTCGAGTTAACGCTGTAGTGTAGACATACCCTGTGTGTGTCTGTCTGCCCATTTGTTCAAGAACTCCTCCTAAATGGTAAGAGCTAGGATCACAAAACTCGGTATGCAGTTTCCTCTTATCATAACTTAAAGCAAGGTAAGCATTTGGTTAGGCTAGGAAAATGGAATGTAGCTGCAATGGGATTGCTTCTCATAAAACCATGCATAAAAGAGAGAGAATCACCAGGTAGGTGAAAGGAGCTGGCTGGGGGTGCCCCTCTTGGATTGCCCCAGCCCTGAGTCTCCCACCCCCAGGTACCTTTAGAGGGCGCAGAAGGTGGTTGAAGCCTCCCCGCCCCCTGATTTATATGGGAACATTGCTGGCTGTTCCCCTTCATCAGGAAGCAAGGGGAAAATGTTCGTTTTTCTGCATTCTGAATTCTTGCTGGGGAGCTCAGGGGGCAAATGAACCTGGACCTGGACCTGTCCCAGCTGGGGGACATACACCCCTTCCCTAGCTGTATCCACTAGAGCTTCAGCAGCCATGGAGAGTTGCTTTTCACCTGGCTCCAAGTTGTTGTGCTGAGAGAGAGCTAGGGTAATCCTCTTTTAGTGGGGCAGCCTACATACTGAACCCCTCATTCCCAGCCCCACTCCACGGCAATGATTTAAATGAAGCATGTACATTTTCATTTTATTTTCCAACTCTCCCTTCAAACATTAATTGAGTTAGGGACCCAAGCAATGCTGAGTAAATCATTAAGGTACAGATGAAATTGAAGTGTCCAATGATGAAAAATAGTAAAATATATTTTAACTTACTGCCAAATTTTCTTTCCTCTAAATTCAAGATCCATTTCAATGGATCTTACTCCTGCATGCAGTCCCCTGGAGACAGATACCAGATCCTTCAGATGTCTGCCAGTGTAAAGGACTTCCAAAACTATTTCACAGAGCTAACGACTGTACATTTTAATTCACAGTTAATTGTCTAGAACAAGAAATATTTACAAAACATTCCTACTGCAAAGCAACTTCAAATTTCACCTTAGAGAGAGATAGACAGATGGATGAACAGACAGATCATATCTACAAAGAACATGGAGGACTGTTTATGTTTAAACATTCCTGTTGTGGGGTAAGTAAATCTGTCTCAGGGTGTCGGATCACATGTGGTCAAAACGAAGGGCAGAGGCAGTATCAGAGTCTGTTAGGTACTATACTGATAAACCTTGCTTTAAAATGTGGTAGTATTACCTAGTGACTGGCCAGGGTGCTGGAACAATTTGTATAGTGGGGATTCTGAGAGCCATTAAACCAAACTGTAAACCCTGAATATAATGGAAACCACTCCAAATCAGGGGGTGCTGCAGTCAATAAAGCAGTGCTTCCTAGTCAAGGCAGTATGGTATTATACTGCCATGTAACTCTTTACAGGCAGAGTTTCATGACCCAAAGACCAGAGTCAATGAAGTACCCATTTCACTCAGGGCAGCATGGCCTAATGTCTAGAGTCAAGAAAGTGCCCTTCTTCTCATGGCAGTGTGGCCTAAAGGCCAGAGACATGAAGGCATCCATTTCTGGGGTATGTCTAGACTATATCCCTCTGTTGCCAGAGGGATGTAAATTAGACATACCGAAATTGCTAATGAAGCGGGGATTTAAATATCCCATGCTTCATTAGCATAAAAATGGCTGCCGCTTTTTGTCGCCACAGAGGCTTGGCGATGAAAAGCGGCAGTCTAGACACCGTTCTATCGTTCACTAAAGGCTTTGGTGACAGATCCCTTATGCCTCGTAAAACTGACTGTAAATCAAAACTGTTATACAATAAGTTTTAAATATTTTGGGGATGTTACTGTGATGAAATGGTGATCCACATCTATTTTTTGCCCATGCATGCCTGACTGTCCCATCCCTGCAGTTTTGAAGTGACTTTTACCTGACCAAACCTTTCTCATCAACACATAAGACATAGGGTGAACAAATTGGAACTGTTAAGTCACTGTCCTCGACTGTAAGCCAACATTATGTACACACATAATTACAAGCTTTGAACAATAAGCATTTACCATTTTTTAACATAAATCCTTATTTGTTAACTTATGCATCTTAATGTTATGGACCACCATTGCTACACCATTTCTTATTAATTTAATTAATTTTATTTCAGTTCTCCCTCATCCCTTTTTTCAGTTAATGGTAGCAAAGCAAAAGGGAGCAGCTCACTTCCTCTGAGTCAAAATACAAGTATATGGGGATGTTTGTTTAAATTAAAGGGCATTTAAAAACAAATAAAATACTCCTTTATACAGCATTATCTCAACCTCTTCATTAAATAGGAAGCTATCAAGACAAATAGCGAAATAGATTTGTCAAATTTCTGAATAACAATGAAATATGAATAACATTTATAGTTATGCTGGGCAGACAGTATATCATAATTCTTGTAGCACCCTTTGACCTGGACTGTTATATAAATAGGTATGGGGTTTGGAAGGAATTCTTGATCTCCTCCCACAGCTATATGACTTGATCAAGTATTGTAGCATTCATTTTTTTTTAAGCTTCAAATATCCACCATTTCAGAGACAGAATATAGAACTGGATGTACTTACTGCCTGATCCAGTGACTCAACACTAATTTCTGATTTATATTCCCTTTTTCTCCCTGACATAGTAAATACAAAATTTATATACTTAAAGAAGCAACCTTCTGTCACCTTAGACTGTTATTTCATGTCACCCTGTTAATTTCTATCATTTTGAAATCAAGGGCAAGAAGTAAATATGCTTTCAAGAGTGAAAAAATTTATTTATCTTGTCTCTATACACACATACAAACATTTTAGATATTAAATAATTTCTGTCTTGTACAAACCCATCATTCAGTTGAAGAGAATATCCTCTTAATAAGGTTTTATATAATCAAGAGTAAACCTCAGCATCTTTTCTTTTTAGAAAAAAACACTCTCACTTACACACACACACATACACACACACAAACTTTCACTTTGCTGCTATGTAGCTGTCTAGGAGACAAGAAGTGTAAAATACTGAATCTCTTGCTGAGGCAGAAAGAATTTCAAACGTTAGCATGACATAGTACAAACTGATGAACTATTTGTTATGAAATTCCCATGATGCTTAAATATTCTTAATAAATGTAGCTCTCAAGGAGCAGACTTTATGTCTATAAATCAAATGTTTTCAAATTAATCTATGTTTACTATAGTTGGGCACATTGGGAAAAAGCTGTCTGGAAAGGAAACAGGCAATTTTCTTTCTTAAATTTACCAGACATGCAAGTCTGTGAAAAGCTAAAGCTGAATTTTTCATAGAAGAGAGTTTGTGTGTGTGCAGGGGGGGAACAGACTCACCAGGCCCCTTTACATGGTGGTGGGAAGGGCCTGGCTCCACACTCCCAGAAGGGGTGCAGCCTAGAGTAGAAGGGGTGGGGCTGGGGCAGCCAGTCCTCAGCACCATCCAGAACCATGATGTAACATTCTCCTTCATCCCCTAGTCAGGCCTGACTGCCACCCGGAGTGTGCCATGTGGTGATCCAGTAGCCTGGACTTTTGGCCACTGCCATTCATTCGTACAGTAGTGCTAGAGGTAGATGGGTGCCACAGGCATTTTTGAATCACTGGTCAATGGGCCTGTGTGTGTGTGTGTGCGAGTGTGTGTGTGTGTGTGTGTAAAAGGGAAGAAAGCAGAAAAAGAAAAAAGACTTCAGTCAGAAAAGTTTGTTTTCAATCAGCATCAATTCTAGATGTGCTTTGTGTCAAGCACAGTTGTTTCTTTAACTGTGACTTCAGTTGCACACAGTAGTATTTATAACAGAGAAAATTGAAAATATAAGGCCCAGTCCCGCTCACAATGAAGTTAATGGCAATACGTCATGTGTATACTGATATTTCTGATATGTTTAGATTATCCGGATTGGACGATTTAAGTAATGATTCAAATCTTTGGGTGCCTACAAAGCCAAACTGTTCTGGCATAACAGTAGAAGTAAGCACAGTCCAGTATAGAGGATGAAATCTAATCCTGTGTAGAGAGCCAGTATGTTGTTTATGTAGCATATCATCAAAATAGGGCACACATGGAATTCAGCTGTTCTAGAGTCCTTGCTCAAGTCGGAATTTCACCCAGAACAAAGAATCAGAACATCCCAGATTGTAGTCTTGTCTCTTGAAACTGACATATTCTATACTTCTGGACAATTCCCCTATCTGTCTTGTGACTCATTTATAATTACTACTAGAATATGTAGCTGATGTTGCTTGAGTCCTTCAGGGCAGGGTGCTGTGGATGTTGGGTGGGCTCAGGACAGGGGTGGAAGATGGGGGGGGGGGGCTTAGGGTGGAGAGGCAGCTCCTCCAAGGGAGTGGGGGGTTGTGCTGCCCTAGTGGCTCCTCCTGGGCAGAGGCTGGGGGTGCAACCTAGTCCCCTTGGCTCCTCATGGGAGGGAGGGGGTCCACTGCCTGGTCCTAGTCTAAAGCTTCTCAGGGAAAGGGACAGAGTGCTTCTGGCTTTCTCCA
Organism: Pelochelys cantorii; assembly: GCA_032595735.1. Classification (NCBI taxonomy): domain Eukaryota; kingdom Metazoa; phylum Chordata; order Testudines; family Trionychidae; genus Pelochelys; species Pelochelys cantorii. Next base: position 37,455,948 of record CM064331.1, read on the forward strand.
GCCTGCAGCTTCTGAGGGGTTGGGTGGGCCAGGGCTCCACTGGCTAGCCCTCTTCTGTGGCTTATCCAGGGGGTGGGTATCAGGGCTGTGCTGCCAGGCTCTAGCTGCACCTCGTCCAGGACAGCGGGACTGCTGGCTGGTGGACTCCCCCATCCAGTGCTGTGCCTGAGGGCTGGTGGGGGAAGGTTTAAGGAAGAGGAACCACTTACTTGGGCTGGCAGCGTAGACAACCCTGGCTCTATCTGGCTACTCTTTTCTGGGTGTGGCCACCCTCCTGTGGTCACTCTGCAATGTAACTAGCTCCTGTAATTGCTGGCCCCTGTAGTCATTGCAGAGCATAAGTGTCCCTCCCTGCAGCCTCCTTCTTTTCCATGTTATGGAAAACAATTGGATTCCATGCACATCCCATTGTCCTGGCACAACCAAACCCTGACCTAGTGTTAAGTTAGGAGAAGAGGAAGCTGCATATCAACTTTGGTGGTCATAGCTCTTACCTTTTAGGAGGTGTTCTTGAACAAACAGATTCACAAACAGATGGGCGGACTAACAGATAGACAGAAAGCTGACCAACTCTAAAATATATAGCTAGATAATGACTTGCTCAGAGAATCTTATAAGGATGTTGAGGAGTAACCTGCTGATGTAAAGAGGCTATTTGAACATTATAAGTGTTAAATGCAAAAATATCGTCTTGTGTAATATTTCCAGTCAGATTTCTAGACCAAAGTACTTCATACAAACTTAGGCTAAGCATCTTAACTTTTGCAAGCTTATCCAAAACCTCAAAGCCTTTTGAGCTTCATTCATCATTAATTACTGTATGAAGATTCTACTTCATCAGCTATTTGCAGTTTCCATAGAAAGCTACATTTCAGTAAGGTAGTAAAATAGAAGGCAGTACTGCAGCTCCCTTTGTATCAGAAACTACTTTTTAAGTAATCACGCAAAGGAAAATGAACAAAAACTGAAAATCATTTAGGTCATTGAGTCGTCTGACTTTGAAATGGTGTTCAATTTGTCACCCGAGCTGAATCCTGTATTTCTAAAGGGCTAGATTTAGGTGCTTTGCAAGATCTTTGCACAGTCAGCGGAGGGCACTTAAAACTGTTTGAAATTGTCAAAGCAGACAATTGTTTAGCATCTAATTATCTGGATGTTCAGTTCTTGAAGCCACTCTGTTTTTCCAAATGTTGTTCCTGTAATAATGTTACTCCCACCCAGCTCAGGTTGGATACTCTGCTTCTAAATTTTACAATTTCTCCTCCTTCAAACCTACTAGTTCAGTTCTCTTGTGAGACACAATGGAATTGACAAGGGACACTTTAATACCTAAGCTATGTATTAAAAAAAAGTTTAAAAGGGTAGGAAATATCATAGTTGCTTTTGACAGCCTTTGCTAAAATGATGAAAATGTGAAATGTGAACCTAGGAAGAGGCATTTCCTACTCAATATGATCCCCAAAGAACATATATTGAATGCCATTCCTTCCCCCATCCACCCCTCCTCCTCTACTGACCCCATCCGTCAGAGCCAGCTCAAGCCATTCCTGAGCCCCGGGCAGCAGGCACACACGTGGCTCTGCCCCCGGGCACACGGCGCATGCGCGGCCCCACCCCCCGGTGCGCTGTGCCCCTTACAGCTGCAATCGGGTGCACGGCATCTGACGGCAGCTCTAAGGGGCACCGTGCGGCCTTTGGCCCCAGGTGCGCAGTACCTGATGGCAGCTGTAAGGGGCGCCGCATGACCGGGTGCACAGCGCCCCTTAGAGCTGCCATCAGGCACCCCCCATAGGTTGGCACCCCGGGCAGCTGCCTGGCTAGCCCCCCCCTTAAGCCAGCCCTGCATCCAGTATGATCAACCACAATACCTGCCAGAGATATCACCTCTGTTTCAACATGTCTTTGGGTATGTCTACACTGCAGAGTTTTTCTGGGAAAACGGCCGTTTTTCTGGAAGACTATATTTATGTCTACACTGCTATTATGTTCTTTTGACAGAAAGTTGAAAGAATGGAGGGGGTTTTCCAACAGCGGTAAACCTCTTTCTACGACAAAGAAGCCTTTTTCTGAAAATGCATTTTCAGAAAAAGGCGTGTGTGGATGCAGAAGAGGGATTACTTTTGAAAGAAGAGGCCTCCAGGAAATAACACACGTGCTCTGATGGCCACTTCATCCATACTAATCACAACTTAAATGCGAGATAGCATCCACATTGACTGGATGCTATCTTTCAAGAAAGCACACTGCTTTTTCATTGCACTTTTGCTGTGTGGATGCTCTCTTTTGAAATAAGCTTCTCCAGAAGATCTCTTCCGGAAAAGCGTCTTCTAAAAGAAGCTTGCAGTCTAGACATAGCCTGAGTGATGGGCTATACTAACCTCACATGGGGCAACCAGGGGGTAAGCAACTGCTCTGGCCTTAGTTAGTCCTACCCCACCACATTTATAGGAAATTCAGGAGGAAGAGTTAAAACAGCTTACATGGGGGCAGACCAGGAAAGAGAGCAGACCTGCAATTTTGTGCTTCATATGGGACATTTCACCTGTTAAGTTCAGGGAGAGGCTGAGGAGAACTAAGGGAAAGGCATAATATCTCCCCATGACATCCTTTAAAATATACTTCCCTAAGGAAAGGGAAAATCTGCTTCAGAGACAGCCTAAGAGGGAAGCATTCCCCTGTCCTTCTTATATGGATTCTGAATTTTGTTAATTCCTCTTTCCTCTGTTTGGATTACCCAAGCAGGGGAAAGCCCTACAACAGATTTGGCTCAGGAAGTGGGCCATACCACAAAAGGAGGCAGCTGCCTCCCAAGAGAGGTAAAGAGCTACCATGCTACACATAGTCATCAGAAGGTGCTTGTGGTAAGCCCTCATGCTATCTAAACCCAAACAATTGCAGGAGGGGGGTGATAGAACATCACTCAGGAAGGGTAACTTTAAGCAGCCCCTAGCTTTCAGATCATTGATATCCTTCAGAGGATTCTGGGTCAGAGCCCAGGGGAATGGGATGGTACCAGCTCCCCTACCAAGAGCCTCATGTGATGGGGCACTGCCACACCGCACTCAGGATGCCCTGGCACCAGCACTGTATGGAGAACATGGGGCACAGCCCACCACTTGCTCTGATTGCTCGCGAACCATGGTTCAGCTGAGTGGAATGGCGCTGCAGCCCTGGGGTGGGGCACGGCAGCCGCCATATGGCCCCGATGCTGATGACATAAGGGAGGGGAAGGCCATTGTGGTGTCACGGGGGGAGGGGAGGGGAGGCGGTGCATACAAAAGGGAGGCGAGCATGCAAGCAGGGAGAGGTTGGACTCTCCGATCGAGAGGGGAGTCGGCGGTCTCCGCATTCAGGCCACGCATGCAGAGGAGACTACGGGGAGGATGCTTGGCATTCTCTGAGTGGAATAGGGGTAGGAAGTAGCCCAGGGCAGGTTCCTCTGTCGGGGCCCCCGGGCTGACGAGTTACTGCAGGAGTCCCCATCAGCCAGACAGGAACAGGTTCAAACCTGTCTTCAGGACCTTGGTCTGGGACCTGTGAGAGAGGGTGGATCTGGGTCTCCCTACCCCACCTGCCAAGAGCAGGTACGAGTAGAAAAGACTATCAGACAGCCCAAGGGTTGCACGAACTGCTGGAAGGATAGAATAAACTGGAAACTCTCAAGTGGGGGAGGGTCGGGGAGTCCAAATTTGGCCCTGGCAGAGTGAAAGGTTACCCTACCCTTTCACACCTCCTTACAAGTAGCAGGCATACATACTGCCTTTTAGGTGGTGTTACCCTGACAAACAACCCCTGAATGGACTATATAAAATCTTTTCCTGAGTATGTGTGAATCAGAAAATATATTTGTCAGGAAAATCCTGATATTTTATATTTCCCAAAACACTAACTTTAAAGGATCAGTGATTGCAAAAAGTTCAGACTTTACTGAAATACAAAATAGAAAGGAAAAAGGACTCACTCTCTGATTTAAACTGCTATGTGCTATGCTATGGCTAAATACAAAGTTGGCCTTTCCCCCCTCTCCCCCCAGGGGATGAGAACCAGTAGAGACAGAATCAGATGTACAGGCAAGGCTCCAATCCAAGAATGCTTAAGGAGTATTGTTAAAACCTAGGAAACACTGTAGCCTAAGGTAAAAATAGGCTTTGTACACCTGAAGTCTGTAATTCAGGAAGGCAAATAAAATATAAAGGAAAAGCATAGATTCAAGAATACAAACAAATATACAAACACCAGAACATCTTTCTTGGGAAAGATCTCCTTAGAAAAAAGGGTGTTTATATCGAGGTGCTCATAGCCTCTTCTCTTCTCACCACAGTTTTCTGAGGAAACTTCTGGTACCACTTTGAATTCTATTTTAAATTAATTTGAAATCAAATTTTCAAAAGTGCATTGTGGTTTTAGGTTAGCGCTGAGGATGATGTACTCAGTTTAAGACACTGGAGGTATGATTCTTAGAGGAACTGGGTACCTGCTGCTAGAGTGAGTTGAAAATTTTCCATCAACATTTTAGTTTAATAGAAAACTGGTCTTTTTTGGTTTTATTTGTTTATTTAATAAATGGAAATGTTCTCAGAAAATATCTGCTTTCCATTGGAAAACTGAAAATTCAAACTGAATATCACCTAAAATGTTGGGCCCATAATGTTTGGATTTGGGCTTTTTAGATTTTTTTTTTTTTTTTTTTTGCTGAAAATGTCAAACTTTTTTCATTTTTGCTAAATTTTTCTGTTAAAAACATTTGAGCAGCTATAGCCTCATCTTCCATTGATTTCATCTGGCATTGTGCTTATTCAGCACTTCTAAGATTAAGGCCCTAAAGCACCTAAAGTCACTTATAAAAACATTAGCCTAGATGTAAAAATTAGAGTCAGTCTTCAAGTGGAAATGAATAAAACAAAAGTTATCGGGTCACAGTGTTATCTACGATCTGATTCTAACTGAGGTATTTAAATCCTAAAAAACATTCATCTCACAAAATTAAATATATTCATATGTATACCTAAATTAACAATATTTTAAAATATTCTATTACTTGTACATTTATAGTATTTTATTTATAAATAGTTAGATATTTCCTGAGCATTGTCTATTCTTTACACAATTTTCCAAAGCCTTATAGACTCTTCTGGATGATCATGTCTTCTGGTGTTCACACCTACAACTGCTGCTAACTTGCCTGGTTATATGCCATGACTAATGTTCTTATCCTTACATACATGCTTCAAGACAGCTTTCTGTGTATAGCAGTTTCTCTTGTCAAGTCATTCAATATCATTCCCTAATTTACATTCCATTTAATGGTTTTACTATTTATTAGAGGGTTTTATTAATGTCTTCATCTTGTTCGAGGATTTATTCATTGCCTGATGAGTTCAACAAGACTAGATCTCATGGGTTTTCATTAGTGGGATTGGGAGCCTGCATGCTGTGTAAGGTTTTTCCATTCTGTGTAAGGTGTGCTATTTATTTTTAAATTTTAGTAAGGACTGAGATGATGAATTTATGTTCAGTTTCCTCACTTTCAGATATACCTAGACCACAGGGTTTATTTTTTCTGTTTTGGTTTTCTAATTAATCTTGCTCACATATCAGTTTTAAACAGTTTTTCCTGTTCTATTACTTTTGTAGATTTTGTTCCTCACTTTGCTTTAGTTTCCATGTTAAATATTTCAAGGCAGCCTGCATGAAGTTCAGTGATATTTCTACAGAAACAATACCTTGACAATCTATGGTAATGAACCTTGTAAATTGGTATACATTTTACTTATTTCTTCATCAATATTTCATTTTATCTGGTCATTGCTAGCTGCTAGCACTTTATCTGCTCAAGGCTGACAGCTCTGGAGGGGACAGAGCACAGCTGGGCAGGAATGGAGATTGTTATACATTTACTTCCTCAAAAGCTGAATTTTCATCCTTAAACATTTGCTTCTTTATTTTTAAAGCACTTTTATTAAGCTTACATTTAGCTTAAATTTAAACTTGCTGAGGCAGCAGTACGTGAGAACCAAAGACTAATTTGGGTGAGATGGTAAAGTTTTTAGAAGTATTGGCTGGAAACTACCCAGATCCCCAAAGTTTCTGAACTGAAGTTATTTATTGAAGAAATGTAATATGATGCCAGTTCATATATTTTACTAAAAGCACTGTTGGTGAACATTTCTGCTTGCCTAACCACATTTTGACAGACTTGCAGGTGGCTGTCTTGTCACAGGCCAGCTCCACAAGCCAGATACATAGGGAAGGACTGGAATCACAGTTCATCCACAAATTCAATTCACATGCTAATGGACTCAACTGTGATATGGGCTGGCTAGGACACTACCTACTTAATAACCACTGAAGGTGCTAATAGCTCTGTGAGTGGTATCCTGCCTGTCTTAGCAATCTATCTATTGACTCTGATTTTTATCTTCTTAGGTTTAAGTACCCATTCTCCAGATACTTAATGATGCTCTGTCTCACATACACACCCCTTTTTTCTTTTTCTCCCCCCTCCCCTTCCCCTCTCCTATTTATTTTGAGTTTTCATATCCCCTATTCATAACTCCGGTCAGCTGAAGAAGTGGGCTGTGCCCACAAAAGCTCATGATACCATCTACATGTTTTCTTAGTCTATAAAGTGCTACCAGACCATTTGTTGTTTTTTTACAAAGGGAGAAGCATTTCTTAATTTAAGTACTTAGTATAAAACATTATGTGACCCAATAAGTTAATATAGCTGAATCACTTGTTAATAACAAACACAATGCAATTAAATGTAACATTATTTTAGGGGGAAAATTACCAAAGAAATGTACCACAGTAAAATTTAGCTTCTAAAGGTGAATTGCACAAAAATGAAGAACATAATTAAATAGAAATTAAATATGGATTGAACCTCTAAAAATTTGGACTCTCTCGTGTGGAAACATTCATGGACTGACAGAACCACAGACGTTCCTGGGCCAGAAAGCCCCAGTGTCTGGGAGCCAGGCAGTAGTGGGACTGTGGCTAGGAGCCCTGCCAAGGCATGAGGCAGTGAGTATGGCAGCCTGGCTGGGGATGGAAGCAGAGCTAGTCCTGGGCTATGTCTATACTCGTGGCTTCTTGCGTCAGAAGTATGCAAATGAAGCTAAGCATGGAATATCGCTGAGCCTCATTTGCATACCTAATGAACCACCATTTTTGCAGAAGAGGCTCTTACACCTGGGGAGCTGTCTACACTGCCCCTTCTTGCGCAAGAAAACCCCTCTTGCGCAATGCCATTACGCCAATTATTTTCAGAAATAATGGCATTGCGCAAGAGGGGTTTTCTTGTGCAAGAAGGGGCAGCGTAGATAGCTCCCCAGGCACAAGAGCCTCTTCTGAAAAAATGGCCATTCATTAGGTATGCAAATAAAGCTCAGCGATATTCCATGCTTAGCCTCATTTGCATACTTCTGACGCAAGAAGCCGCGAGTGTAGACATAGCCCTAGGGACCAGCAGCCAGCGTGGGGGAAGTCGGGTGGCAGCTGAAGCCAGAACCGAAGCTGGAGAGGGGGGGCAAAATTGACCTCTCTTGGTCCAGCAAACTCCCTTGTTCGGAACTAGTAAAGTCCCAAAGGTGCTGGACCAGGGAAGTCCAACCTATAGAACAATCAAAAGGTCAAGTATCTACCACCAAAATGCAGATTATTTAAAAGTTACAGAAAGAGAAAGGGTAAGGGCAGAGCAGGGACAGGAAGGCCCATGGAGTGGGGGCAGGGTCTGGAGCTGAGTAGAGGTTGAGCATCCCCCAAGGAAAGGATGAAGCTGTTGCCTGTGCTCCAACTGATAGAAGTTGGGACTTGATGCCAGGAATCTCTGGGAATTGTTCTGTCCCTGTTGATTCCCTCTGAAGCATCAGGCACTGGCCACTGTCAGAAGACAGGACACTGGCTACATGGACCATTGGTATCACCAAATAGATCCATGCTTATTTTCTCATGTAAATAATTGAATTCATTCTAAAAATAGTCAATCATTATTAATTTGAAAGGACTCTAAAGAGGTGATTTTCCATTTGCTTATGAATCCCATGTAAAGAATTTACCAAATCAGTCAGATCTTTAACTTAAATCTTCTTTAATATTTTAATACTACAACCAAATTATTATCTAATGAAACTAAATCACAATCTCAGAGTGCATTATAAGACTTCCTCCTTATATTTCAATTCATGTGTGCTAGCTAACCCATTATCAAACCACTTATTCTCTACCCCCATCACAAACATTTTATAATACAGATTTGACAGAATTTAATTGATAAACATAATATTTGACAGTTCTTACTTACCAGGAGTTACAGGTGACAAATCTCAAGTCTCTTAGGACTTCTAAACACAAAGCACAAAGTACAAGCTATTGAATAATTTTATGAGAGAATATTTAGGAATGTTTATCTGAGGACGTTTTCTTTTAGATGTCTTACATATATGGACTTGATTAGTTCTCACATATGCACATGTAGACAGCCGTAGTAGTAGTAGTAGTACAATGGTATTTAAGATAATAGGAAGTTTACAAATTCACAACTCTTACAATCTTCTGGACTCACGTGTGGCTATGGCTACACCACCATTTTTCTGCGCAAGGCGATATGCAAACCGTGTTCGCATTTGCATATCTTCTTCTGATACTTTTTGCAAGACCCCGTAAACCTTGATATACAAAGAATAAGGGGTCTTGTGAAAGGGTTTTTTTTCTGACAAATGGCCCAGTCTACACGGGGCTTTTTATCAGAAAAACGTCTTCCACAGAAGGAATCAGAAGAAGATAAGCAAATGCAAGTGCTATTTGCATAGTCTCTTCTGCAGAAAAACCGGCAGTGTAGCTGTAACAGAGCAGGAGCTAGCATTTCAGTGAAGGAACAAGTCAATGATGTTCTTCTGGCACATTACTTCTCATGCACCGAGATGGATACTGTAGCCTGGCCCTTGATTTTGTGATTTCTTTTCCCCAAGTTGATGAGTCTTAGGGATTCTGGAACAACAGTGTTCGCAAAGAGGCTTGTGGATGAGAGAGATGAGCTTTCTAGGCCTCACCTTGATTCTCATGGTCTGTGAACTTTACTTTCTCTGTGTTGTTGTGCCGGCCTCTGTGGTATTTAGAAAATCAGCCTGCCATGGAGATATAAACCCAAAAACCTGGTCCAATTGCTTTCAAATTAGGTCTTCTTAAGTCAGGAATTTTAAGAAATAGTCCATGTTTTACACATCAGAGATGTAAGTCTCCCAAAAACCCTAAAACATCTAGACACATAAGACCACTTTTGAGTAGTTTGGCATGGCCTTATTCTGGTGAAAATGTCTTGAAATAACATTGCCTCACCAAATTACAGATGTAGCACAAAAGTCCTGATCTCTAGTGTTAATTTTTAACAGCCAACTACTCCATCATCAAAATTGAAAATTAATTGGGACAACTTATGACTAATATCCTCATTGTTCTCACAAACAATGTGTGGGCAGCCTCAAATCATCCTCAATATTACAAGTTCATGTCTTTTTATTCTTTTGGTGAATGATTATATTTTATCATTTTAAAACTAGAATCATCTCCCACAATTATCAGCATTTTGTATGCCTCTATTGACTGTTTTTTCCTTAAACTTTTGCTTATTCAAACATATGTTTGTGGACTTTTAAAGTATCCCAAAAATCCTGGATATCTACTGCATTTCATTATGCAGGAAGATAATATAAGTCTTAAAGAGTATGTATAATTGTTTCAGTTTCAGATTGATTAAGCATCATATTTATATAATCTTTTTTTTATTGTAACACTGTAAAGTCACCAATAGGAATAAAAGTTTGATTTTATTGTTGAAAAAGCAAACTTCAACAAATTAAGAGAACTGATCAAGGGGAAGACAATCTAAGGGAAAAAATGAGTTTAAAAGAAATGGTGTAACCTTTGAAGGGGACAATTTTCTTTGCTACCCCTCTCCTAGTGCATCAACACAACACCTATGGTCAAGCATGTGGGGGCCCGGAACTCAGTGATCTGAATATTTTCAGCAATGATTGCACAGGACCAACCTTCCCACCATCAAGGTAAAAAAAAGCCTAGGGCCGTGTTAATGGCTTTCTCTAGCCACTGAGTCAGCAGGGAAAAGCTCCAGCCACAACATGCTGATTCTTTAGTGCTGGCTCACTCACCCTGTAGCCATTGCCATCCCTGAGCTACTTCCTGCTTCAGGTGTGTCTGCTCACTCACGAATCTCCAGTTCCCCTCTTTCCTCTGGGACTTGGCTGCTTCTGCTTGCATCTGAAACCTGTGAGGTCTCTTCTTGCATCTGGCCTCCAGGGTGCGTGGTAGCACATTAGTGTTTGGGTAATCTCTGTGGTTTGCCTGGCGCTGGCAAGGCAAGTCCTCCCCCTTCAGCTGCCAGCCCCAACTGAGCTGAGCTGCTCCCTTTAATAGCAGTGCAGCTTGAGCATGCCCAGTAAAGCACAGCTGGTTAAAGCCCCTCAAAGCTGTTTTAAGCCCCTCCTGCTCAGTGCAGGGAGAGAATGCCCCCTCACACATGTATTTAATTAGACCACAACTTTATTATAGATGTCTGGAACTATTCAACAGCTAATATTGTAGAGTGCAGATAACCCCCTGTTTATTCCATAATTACTCAAGGGGCTTTTACCAGCTCCCGCTCTTTTCCATCCTTGTCCCTTCAGCAAACCCCTGCCTGGTAGGAGGGTTAAGATGGGCTAGAATGGAGTAGCTGGCTCAATGCTGTAACAATCATAGGAGTCCCCCAACCCACCACCACTTTAATTCCTTTAATAGGCATCTCTTTTTAAGTCCTTTTCAAAGCCATTTACATGGTTATTAGTCAATTTTTCCATGTCCATTGAAGTTAGGACAAGAAGTAATGGGCTTAATCTGTAGTGAGGGAGATTTTGGTTGGATTTTGAAATATATCTGTATTTAAGCTCTGGAAGACGCTTCCAAAGGAGGATGTGGAATCCCCATCACTGGAGGTTTTTAAAAATAGGTTGGACAAAGACTAGGTTTACTTGAGCCTACCTTAGCAGAGGTGTTCCCTTGCAAACCTTTTCTTTCCTATGGTTTTAAGAGGATTTGCACTAAAATGGTGCAAAACCCACACATTATTTACTTATTTATTTATTGTTGAGCAGAACCAGTGTACCAGAGGAATTATAAAACACAAAGGAAATTGTATTTCATTCATAGCCATAAACTGTCCCAAGTTCACTCTAAAGGTAGTCACCCTCTGTTAATATTTGACATATTGCATTTGTAGCATTAGCCTTATCACTTTTTAGCAAACCTGTTAAATATTCAAACATACAACCACTTCCTGATTACTACAGCCACATTGCAATACACAGGACCACTCTGTGGAATTTTGGGGAGAATTCTCAATACATTTCTTTAAAGTAATAATAAAATATATTGACTCCTTTAAATTAAAAAACAAATATTGGCAGAGGAGAGATCCTTAATTCCTTCCTCAGCTCCCTAAATACTCCTTTTGCAAGATAACTCAGATTAAGTCCATACTGCCCCACAGCTTGGATTATGAGCATCTGGATAGCGGCAAAGTTCTGCACTGTAACTCTCCTGTGTGGATTCACTGGGTGTGAAATAAAATGTTCCTACTGTACAATCGTGTAATCTCATTTCTACTGACCTGCACTTCTTTGTGGTCAGTGAGTACACTTTCTGCTCATCAGAGGCTGCAGCAGTCAGCTGGCTGGTTGGGAGCATGAAATTATTTTACTCATATCTGGGACAAACTTTCATTCTCAATTATTTATTTTTGTTACTATTGGTTTATATTTGCAAGGCTTCCTTAGGAAAGACCAGTGCTATTTAGGCAGCTATCTAGTTGTCTTTTAAATAAGACCTGACATTTTATATAATGAGCCAAATTTGTCCTTTGAGGTAACTCCATTGAAGTCAATCAAGTTAACTGTGATGATGAATTTGATTCTGCTTTGCAAAAGGATTTTAAATTTCCTTGCAAAGGCTGTACTCTTCTGAGGTAGGCATCTTTATTCTGTAACATAAAAGAAACAATTCCTAAGTTATGATTGGTTGACAGTGAAAACTACCATGTGGTGGATCCAAGTTTCCAATGTTTGTCTCCTCCTCATTCCAGAATATATTGGTCTGGAGGAAGGTCAACCAATACATTCACATGTACCTGTACGCACAATAATGTACTTCTCTTTGCAGATTTTTCTTCCCATTACAAAAATGTTAAACTACTATATTCCCATTATCTTCAAGTGGAGTTACTCCTGATTTACCCCTGTACGTAAGCAGAATCAACTGCCTTTCTCCATGGTTCCTTCTAACCCCTTTTTGCTTCTAGATTGGAATGTTTCTGGACATATCTGCTATAATCTGAGAGTGATCAAAAATAGCTCTTCATCTCTATACAGAATTCAGGTTACTCCATATTCAGAATCCTGGTATCTGTCACTCTGTTGTAATGCAAATTTAGTTAATCTTGATTGACTTTGGACTGGTTTAGCAGAAGCTACTGTTTAGTCTTACAAGGTGAGTAATTGCATTTCTTAATATCAAATATCATCACCCATTTAGAATGCTACTTTAAAGAGAAAACAAAATAATATCACTTAATGAAAGTTCAAAGTCATGATGGTGTTGCATACAGTTCTGATGCAGACATCAGTATGTATATAACAGTACACATCATATTTACTTCCAGTTGTGGTGAATACAGCCTCAGTGAGAAATCAATATCAGCTTGTTTTGTAGTTTGATAAAGCAAGGTGTTCAAAGGATAAGTGACATGCTGAGGACATAACTCTCAATTGGCAAAGTTAGCAACTGAACCCATAAGTCCTGGAAATCATGTTATTAATATTCACAATGAGACCAAACATTTTCACAATGACATTACTTATGGTGTCTTGCAAAAGTTGAAAAATTGGAGAACTATTTTATTTCCCTGCTTTGCTCAGAAGTTGGTTAAGCATCATTGCTTTCACCTGTGTATGTGCCCTAAGGTACTGTGTGTGAATTGATTCTGCTTGACTAGCCTTTTCAACATACGTCATGATGAGCTCTAGCCCACCATGGCTGCCTGTTTTAATTTGTACATGAGTAGACACTTTCCCATGCACTTCTCCAAAATGTATCAGTTTTACTGAGTGAATAACAGAGATGCAGAAAGAACAAGTTTTTCCAGAAGATGATTGATATCTCTGTTATTTAAGTGAACAGAAAATTCACAGAGTGTCCAAAACATGGCACATGTGTGATTTGGCCATCTTGCACTTCGCTCACAATACCAGCTCTGTTGTCAGTATAAAACAAAACCAGGGCCAGGACCTTGTATATAGTTATTGGTTTTTAAACCTGAGATATGTTGACTGTTGAGAAACCTTTTTTCAATATAATTTCCCTTTATTCTCTTTAAAGTTTCTGCTAGATAAGATGATTTTAGAATAACAATGATTATTACCTTACAATTCATCTTAATTGGCATTTATCTTACAGAAAGGATAGACTTGGCGTGAAAGTGATGGCCTAGAGCTATGAAGCTGTGGGTTCTTTTTCTGACCTTTTCACAGACTTCTCTGTGAGTTTTGATAAATTAGTTTTAGTTTCCTGCTTGCAAAAATGGGGATAATATGATATGTAAAGTGCTTGGATAGAATCATAGAAGATTAGGTTTGGAAGAGACTTCAGGAGCTCACTTAGCCCAACCCCCTGCTCAAAGCAATACCAATCCCAATTAAATCATCCCATCCAGGGCTTTGTCTAGCTGGGCCTTAAAAACCTGCATTGATGGAGATTCCACCTTCTGAGGCAACCCATTCCAGTGCTTCACCAACCTCCTAGTGAAATAGTTTACCCTAATATCCAACTTAGACCCCCCCCCCCGTAACTTGAGACCATTGATTCTTGTTCTGTCATCTGTCTACCACTAAAAACAGCCAAGCTCTATCTTCTTTGTGATCCCCCTTCAGATACTGGAAGCCTGCTTCATTCTTCATACTTCATTCATCTCTTCTGCAGACTAAATTAGCCCAGTTCCCTGTGCTTTTCCTCACATGTGCTCCAGGCAAAGGCATCGAATCACTTCTGTTTCCTCTGTTGGACTGTCGAGTTTATCAACATCCTTTCTGTCTCTCTCAAATAGTGAGTGCCTGCCCAATAAAATAAATCTGAATGTGTGTGTGGGGGGGGGGGGAGGGGAATGTCTCTGACTTATTTTTTTTCCCTTCTTGTAGCAAAAAATTGATTCTGTTGAGGAAATGATAATGAGCACATGAACTGTGCAGAATACATTCTTCAGCAGGGCAAAATAGTTAAACTCTGGGCTTTGTTTTGTTTTTCTTTTCATAGGATCTACAAGTCCCATTCTCACTGCAAGATACAAAACTTTATAGCAGAACTAAAAAAGCAAGTAAAGCAAATACACATTAGTACAGCCTAGTTTCACACTGTGTTTAAAAGCTGTCCCAGTTAAACGCATCAAAACACAGATCTTGACAGTTCCAGTGAAGTCTCTCCTTAAAAGGCTGTTCCGTATATCTGTAGATCTATATGGCTCTTTTATGCCATATGGCAAGTCAATATTGAATCTCAAGGGGAAGTAACTCTCTGTTAACTTCCCCCACCTCATTCACCTTATTTCAACTCTACTTCAGATTCCAACAACTGTCTGGTAGCTTCATTCTGAACCTCTTAACTCACACTGTGCTAGGTGGACGTTTCAAGTCATCTCTGAGAAGTCTTATAAAAACACACACACATTAACACGACTATATGAAATCATCTTGAATTTAGTGTTTCTCAAAGTTTACATCTAGATTCATTTTAATCCTTTCCAACTGAAGTTTTCCTTTTAGCATCTGCTACTCATACATTACAAAACAAAGTTTCCCGCATTTATAAAAAAAACCATGAAAAACCCTGACTCCTCAGGTGCACACCATGTAATAAAAATAAATGTAGTATAAATTATTGTAGATGTTATTGTTTGGTTGAAGTTAGAGATAATTTTAAGAGTGACTCTTATAGTGTAATATTCTACAATATCCTTGGAAAACCTTATTGAATTAAATGTAAGTATCATTGGAGTCTACTGTGTTGTTTGCAAAGATTATGTACTGTCATACTATTGGATGTGACTCCTCTAGGAGGAGATGTGATCAGTGTAATCCTTGGAAAGTGTTATGAGCTTCAACGGAATATTTTAAATAATGTTTCAGACAAAAGAGAAGCAAATAAAGTTAAATGGGTTCTTCAGGCAATACCTCGGGGGACGTGACTGCAAACTTCCACCTCCTGTTCCCAACTTTTGAAGCTACACCCTGAGGAGAGAACCATTTTCTGCTGATTATTTTTTCCCCAGAATCTGATTGGAGACCCAAGATGTATGAGGAGAGATTGATTACTTCATGGTTTTCTTTGTTCTAAGCAAAAATTGTAAGTACACAAAAACTCTATCAGTTCTGCATGGGCTTTTGAAAAAACCTCTATATGGGCTTTGATCACCTACCAGAGCCTTAGCTGAAATTGGGGGTAGGGGACCTGTTGTAACTTTATTAAAATGCATATAGGTCCTTTTTTAAAAATGTTTTCTTTGTAATATTTTTACCTTACGATGGGTGTTCTTCCTTAGAAAGGAATAGGTGACAGCTTATAATTATGGACAAGTATACTCTGCATAGCCTCTGGAGAAAAAGAAATGCATAGGCATTTGTCATTTAGGCCAGAGTGTAGACAAGAAACTGCAGCCTGAAAAAAGCCTGGTTAGGAGGGAGAGAGACCCTGTTCTTACCCTTCAAGAGGTGACAGCTGGGGAGGTGGAAACCTAAAAATAGGTGCCTGGCTGGACCACAAAATGGCAATACAGGTGTCATTTTACTGAGACTGTTACAGCCTAGTTTTCTGAATATTCATGGAGTAAATAAGGTTGACTTCATTTTATAACTACTGTAAATTGCAGTGTGACTGATAAGCCCACCCTACTACCTGACATGGCTCTTTATTAACTGAAAGTCTGATTATAAATAACAAGGACCTCGGAGATATTAGAGGAGAAACAATCCCAGTGATAAGTAGAGTTTGAGCTGAAATCGTCTTCCTGTTTAGAGGCCTCAGTCTGGGGGCCTTGTAGACAGGACAGAGTAAGACTCCCCACTCTCCTAACCAATTAGGGAATGAGCTGAAAGAAATGCTGCCTCCTCTTTCATAACAGGGCAGATACTTGAAGACACTGAAAGGAGTAAGAAGACTCCAGCAAGGTCCTGATTTAATGGGGAGCAGACAACAGCAGAATATGGCTGCCAAACTGTGTCAGCCAAAAGAATAAGTGGGACCAACCACAGAAGACAAATTGAATCACAGCTCCAAGAGAACAGATGGGGATTTCAGTCATAAGGAGAAGACACAGATTGAGAGGTATTTCTAAAATAATAATTGCATGAATTGCCCAGCTCAGGGGAGAGGTGGTTAGGAGAGGAACAATATTTGAACGAACTACTCAAGCTTCAGGAGGAGGGCCAGCAGCCCTGACATAAGGAGAGATATAATGAATAAGAAAGACAACCCAGAGGAGAGTGGGAATAGAGCTTAGAGGGCAGGCTTCAGAGGAGCCCTGAATGCCAGAAGTACCACTTCTTTCTTTGGAACTTATTTTATGGCCCCTTTTAATAGGAGGTTTTTTAACAAACAAGTTCCTAAGGAGGGTATTATTGAGACAAGCACCAACAGAGCCTGAAGTGAAGTGATTAACTTCTTGAAAAGGATGGGAGTATGTGCATCATCTAACTAAGCAGGGGTTATGCCAGAGCTGGCATGCCTTAGGACATGCCGTAATTTGCTTTCTTTCTGAGCTAACCCAACTGTTCTACTTAGATAAATTATTTATTAACAACCATAGTACCTTAATGAAAAATCTATAATGATGATTTTTATCATATGAATTTTCTTGTAATAAGCATTTATACAAATTATTTTGATTCCGTAAAAGAGGTAAGAAAACATCTTATTTCAGTAAATATATCTTGCAGTTTAAATATTGCAGGTCTTCACGATTAACAATGCACTTGGTATCTACAAAGCTAGCTGTTGTTATTACTTGGGTAGCACAATAATGTGTATAACACTTTAAGGTCTCTGCCTCAAACTGTTTGGAACCTAATTTCAATGGACAACACAGTACAAATCAATAATGTGTGAGGAATCTGGGGAAATTGGGGGAGGAGAGGGGAGGAAGCAAAACAAGGGGAGAGGAGAAGGTAAATAGAGGGGAAATGTTTGGGAAACATTTAAAGTTATTATTAATACATATTTATTTATAGTGGGGGTTTTGACATTTTGTTTGCAAATATTTTTGTGTTGCATTCACTAGAGTTTTTATGAGTTTTCAGTCCCGGGGTTTATCTATATCTGGTATGTCTGCATTTCAAGTAGGGGATGTGATTCGGTAGGAAGGGCTAGCTTCCCTGAAAACATACCCATACCATAGCCATGCATTCAGAGCGGCTGGCCCATCCCACTACCTGCACTGCAGAAGAGAGACTCTATGGCCTGGTCTACACTAGGAATTTACATTGATTTTAGCCCCATACGTTAATTTTCTAAGCGATGCTTCCACATTATCAAGTCTGTCACTACTCTCCTACTCTGTCAAGCCTGCCACTACTCTAGCATCTCTAATGCTCTCCCTTTGAGCCAACCCTCCCTCCCCCGCCCCGGGAACAGTAGAAGGGCCTGTCCCCTGTGGCCAGCATGGTGAGCCCATTGTGACAGAGCAGCACACTGCAGCACGCATTCAGATGGCATTGAACAATCCCAAGAACATTGCAATGATCTTGAGGTCTTCTGCTCCCACAGAATCCAATTCCCATGGGTGCAAAAGAGCACTGGCCTGGAGTGTCCAGGAGATCTTAGAGCTCATCGAGGTGTGGGGGTGAAGCTATCCTCAACGAGCTTCCAACCAGCAGTAGGAATGCCAAGATATACGACAAGATCACAAGAAGCCTGGGAGCCAAAGGTTATTCCACAAGCAAAGGAGGAAAGCAAATGGTCTGGTGCAACACCCCACATGTGCCACTTCTATGATCATCTGGATGCCATTTTGGGGGGTGTCCTGGCCAGCATCCCCAGCATGGTCACTGAGTCCAGTCAAGACATACTTGGCGTTATCCTGGAGAACACTGTAGTGGAGGGGTATGAGAAGGAGGACAAGATAGCTGGCCAGTGATCCTCGAGAGCTGGGAACTGGTCATGATGCTGGAACCAGTCCTCCCCTCCCAGGATGTCTCTCACTCCAGCACCTACCTGGGGAGAGCACAACTGGTGAGTTCATAAATTTTGTTTAACTACAAGTGGGTTAAGGCAGTGGGTTGTGAGGTGGGTTGTACTCTATGCCTACATAGCATGTTGGACCTGGAACAGCTTGTTCAAGTGTCTGCAGATGGAGCAGAAGTCTTGCCTTCACAGCTCCATGAAGTTCTCACATAGGAACTCTTTAATCCTTCTCACAAGATTTTTCGGAAGGCCAGCCTTATGCCATCCTCCATGATTAGACACCCTTTCACACCAAGCCACCAATAAGGGGTCTGGCATCATGAAACCACAAAGCAGTACAGCATAAGGCCCAGGTTTATGGCCACATTCAGTCAGCATCCACTCTTGATCACTCAGTGTGATTCAGAGAAGACTGATATCATGAATGGCAAACTGCATGAAGGAGGAGGGGAACCTATTTGCACTCTCCCCGGGAGGCCATGTGTGCAAGACATACAAACACCCAACACCCCTCTTCCCCCACGAGCAGGAAAGGAACCGCTGTCCCCAGCAGGCCATGTGTGATGGACCCGGCGTGTGCTGGACACAGCAGTAAGCTGACCCACCCCTCCCACTCCTCCTGCCTGCAGGCTCTGGCCCTGGCTGCCCCTTACCCTAACTGCCTACCTCTGGATCGAGTGTGTCCCAATGCTCCCCTGAGGAGTCTGGTCACCTGCTGTAAAAGGCCCACTTTAAAGCAAATATTTGACCTTGCATGGAATACATTTCCTTTGTCTTTACAGAGACCTTCTGTGCACGCTACCAGGTTAGGGGTAGGCTTAACACAATGTATCTTCTGTAAAGTGTGCCATTGTAATTTTGCAGCTGGGACAATAGCCAGCTCGGTACATCTTCCACCTCCTACAGATTTTGCATGCCTGGCTCACATCCGCAGGCACAAACGCACAAGAGAAGACATGTTCTGTGAGGAAATGAACTGCATGCACACCCTCGTGGTGTAAATCCAGTCAGAGCTTTCCTTTAATAAACATTCATGTTCATTGAACAAACGACTCTTCATTGGTTGAACTATAGGGCTAGGGTGGAGTAGGGTTGGGTAGGGTAAGGGCTTAAAGGGAAATATAGGGAATGAAATGGCAACTTGTGGAGAGCCACTTGGCAGAGTCTCAAAAGAGGCCTTTCATAAAACTCTCTGGCTAGGCGCTCAGCCTCAGCCCCCCGCTTTTCTAGTTAAGTTTCCCCCTTGCTCTTGCACAGGTTATGGAGCACACAGCATGCTGCCACCACAAAGGGAATGTTACATTCACTAAAGTCCAACCAAGTCTGGAGATTCCTGAACTTCCCCTCTAAACATCCAAAGGCATATTCCACCACCATTCTACATCATCTCTGTGTTATTGAATTCCAGTTTTCTGGGGCCCAGGCTGCCCATATAGGGTTTCATTAGCCATGGGATCAAGGAATAGGCTGGGTCACCAATGATCATTATTGGCATCTCCACCTCTGTGACTCTGATTGTCCGGTTGGGGAAAGAAGTTCCAGCATGCATTGTTTGGATGAGGCAGGAACTCCAAAAGATGTAGGCATCATGCACCTTTATTGGCCATCCCATGTTGATGTTGGTGAAATAGCCCTTGTGATCCATGAGCACCTGCAGCATCATGGACAAGTACCCCTTGCAGTTTATATATTCCATGAAAATAGTTTGGGGGCCATGATGGGGATTTGTGTCCATCTATAGTGCCACCACTGTTAGGGAAGCCCATCTCCTCAAAGCCATCCATTATGGTGTCCACATTTCCCAGAGTCATGATCCTCCACAGCAGAATGTCATTGATTGCCTTGGCTAGTTGTATGACAACAGCCCTGACCATAGATTTCCCCACCCTGAACTGATTCCCGACTGAGCGGTAGCTGTCTGGCCTGGTAAGCTTCCATAGAGCAATTGCTACGTGCTTCTCCACAGTGAGATCAAGTCTCATTTGGGTTTCCTGGTACCTCTGCAGGGGAAAACCAGTCACGCAGTTCTGGGAACATGGCCTTCTGCAAGAGGAAGATTTGTAGTCACCGCTGATCATCCCATGTCGGCATTACAATGTGGTCCCACAAGTGTGAGCTCACCTCATGGTGCCAGAATCCGTGTTCCATCATGTCCACAGGATTGACTGGCAGGTAAGCTAACCTGAGCGCCAGGCTTTATCTGAGCAGTGCTACCTGAGCAGTGCTTCCACCAAGCTTCATCCTCGTTCTCTTCCTGGTGGAGCAGTATGTGTACATTTTTGAAGCATAGCACCATGAGGTACACCACAAAACAGATGATGATGCTGTCCTCCACACCGGACAAAGAAACACCTCCCTGCTTTACGCCTCACTTAACTTTGATGATCAAGGGATCATCAAAAAGCATGATTTTTGTAGTTTCATCCATCTTGTATGATTCTAACATACACGGGGGAGAGGCCCTGCAAAAGGAGAGCATTTAGCGCTGCATTTTGTTCCACTGAGTCAAAGGCTTTTTAAAAGTATTGACTTTTTTAAAGTATCGAACAACAAGCATAGTGGGATCTTGAACTCTCTAAACCTTTCAGTCATCTATGTGACCACA
The DNA here is from genome assembly GCA_032595735.1 of Pelochelys cantorii. Lineage (NCBI taxonomy): Eukaryota > Metazoa > Chordata > Testudines > Trionychidae > Pelochelys > Pelochelys cantorii. The sequence goes on from CM064331.1 coordinate 37,476,829, forward strand.
AAAATGTAAATGTAAGCTATATTTATGTTGTTGATGGGTTATTTGATTTGATGTAAAGGCAATAAATGTATCTCGTTGTTGATTAGCACATTTTTAAATGTTGTTCAAAGTTTCCAGAACTCTTAAATTGTAGAGTAGTAAAAACATAAATAAATTAATAGTAGTATGATTTTAAAAATCACAAACTAGAGGAAAGCCAAAATTCAGTAATTTTCACTTTCTATTTGAAATTTTGCGGAAGAATTCTACTCTCTTGTGTCTTTTGAATTACTGTAGCATTGTGACATTTCATATGCCATTACTTTTTGATGAACTGAGGGATAGTTTTCTTCTCTTTGGTTAACATAAAACATGTCACATTCCAAATGAATTTATAGAATGACCCTAAAATATGAAGTGTAATAGTTACAATTTACCCTAAAAACCTTGTCAGATATGTGCACTCTGTTGCACTATATGCAATTCTGTTATAACACACCCATATTATCCAGTTCATCTGAATGGCTCAGGCATCATTGCATATACCTAAGTGAACTATTTCCATTGTCTTATAGTTATCATAATAAAACGTATGTATATCTGTGTGTGTCCTTCCAAATAATCCATGACCTAGATAAATTTATTCTATCAAACCTATAAATTCTTCTATGACATTTCAGTTTATGTTTTTGTGTAAATGAAAAGATGAAGCATGAGGAAGGCAGTTGCAAAGATAACTATTATTGTGATGTGAACAGTAAGTATTGATGTACATTTTCATATGTAATTTTTTTTTTTTGTCCAGGGACTAATGTCTTGTACTGATGTATTATCTTTCTTGTTCTCCCAAGTGTCCTTATCTCATTAATAAATCTGGAGAATTGAAGAAGCTGTATTTATCACCATTATGGCACATTCACGAAGAATGGTCAGCTATGTAGCAAAAGCAAATATTTCCTGAAATTTTGGAATCAATAGATGATATAGAAAACTCTCTCTCTCTCTCTCTCTCTCTGAATCAATAGATGATATAGAAAACGTTGTCTATCTATCTATCTATCTATCTATCTATCTCAGTAATCTAAGCTTTTTTCACATATATGTAATGAGTAATTGTAGTTATAATATATTATTTCAGGAATAGGACCATTAATAGATGACAAATAATGCTAACTAAAATCTTGTGGGGTTTTTTTTTGTTTGTTTTCTTGTGTGTTTACTTCACTACAGCAATTTATTATGAAATACAGAGTTAGTAATCAACAGTTAATGGCTTCTTGTTTATTACCTACCAAGTACAACCAGAAATTCTCCCTTGCTGTTTGAGGTTAATGTATTTTTATATGAACAAATAGTTTGTTTTTTAGATTATTTTTTATATTCCCTCCATAAACTGGGAAAAGTATTAAAAAAACTGAATGGTTAAGACTGTTGATTGCTCCACTGTATTAAAACTAGCTTGTTGGCATTAATCAGAAAGCACTATATGATCCATTAGCTGTGAAAGGCTTTAAATAATTGATTTGCAGCATGGGGGATTAACACAGAATCTCATTAAGTAAGAAAGTTTGCTATAGTTTTCATTTAAGTAGAACTTATGCTTTGGAAACTGCTTGATAGGGGAAAAAAACCTCAAACTGTCTCAACAGAAACTCATTACTGCCTGTATTACAGAACTGCCATAATATTATAAATCCATACTTTTTTTTTAAATTGAACATGAGTCTGACATGATAACAAGCCAGTACTGTATTCTAGTCCTATATTGTCCAACAAAAATAGTTGGCTGATGTTTGCAGTATTTTTTCTATGAATTATCCAAGTTTTATCCATGTCTTATTGAAAATATACATTGCAATTTTTAATAATCTTTTGAAATGAGGGATAAAATCTTTTTATATTTGACCACAAACAAAATGGAACCCAAAACAATGAAATTAAAAGGAGTAGGACCACAGATATTCTTTTTTTTCCTATCCAATCTATTTAAGCTTTTCTGGGATGCATGTTTTGCTTACTTTAGGAAATGTTGCTATCCCTTCTGATATCAGTTTTACACTTTCACCATATTGAAGCAGATGTCTAGAGCCTTTCAAGTTGGTTTCCTAGTGGAAGGGAAAACAGTGACATAGAATCTTGATAAATTCTAAAGCAGGGACAGGAAATCTTTGCTATGATGACTACATGTGGTTCATCAGGGTTAGCTTCTAGGAGGCCATCAGATGGTTGGTTTACCTAAGCAGCCACAAGGATGGCCACTTGCAGCTCCCAATCACCACAGTTTGCCATTCCAAGCTCCTGGGAGCTTCAGGAAGCAGTGGCCCAACCCACATGTCTTCCCACACCCCGCATCCTATAATAGACTATTATAAAATAATCTTCAGAGGGGCAGCCAAGTTAGTCTGTACAGGATAAACTTAAAAAACAACAAATAGTAGGGTAGCACTTTAAAGACTAACAAAACCATCTATACGTTTGTTAGTCTCTAAAGTGCTACCCTACTATTTGTCATTTTTTAAGTTTATAAAATAATCTGTTCTTGGGGGAAGTTTCTTCCCAACTACAAGCATTTGGTGTTTGGCTTATACCCTGAAGCATGAGAATATATATATTTTATGTTTATTTTTACAATGTATAATGTAATTGTGGATTTTCTCATCCATATATATGTCTAATCCTTTTTTTTCACCTATTGTTACTGCTTTATTAGATTTAATTGCCTCTTTGCTCTCCATAAAAACATTTCATTCCATATCCTTTTCCTTCTAAGGAGGAAGTAATATTGGATTTATATCCATGCAAGTTTAACCTTCTCTACTCAGAAGTTTTATCGCATTAAATGTAGCAGAGCTCTATGAACTGTATATTTTAATTTTTTTTCATGTACAATTTAAAGTGAAGTAATGTAGTGTCCCTTTGTTCTCTGAATTCACTATCTTCAGAAATGACTATTCCATCATTATCTTTTTATTGTTAATCTACTTTTCTTTTTTCGCTTTAAATATTTGTAGAGTTTATGTGTACGTGTGCACGTGCATTTCTTTCTTCGCTTGACACCTTGTTATTTTTCTAGAACATACCTCTGGACCTTAACATGACTCTTTTCTACATTAGTTCTCATTTCTCTCCCATTACTCCTCATCAGTTTCAGATATTCTTTGAGTTGCTGTCATCCCTAGCAGATATCTTAGTCTGATACAAGTTTTCTTTCGTGTGTATTGGCTTTTTCCTGCTCGCTGCTTAAATAATCACCCCAAATCGTGCCTGCTAGTGCCTTCTAGTCAGGGCTAAGCCATCTAGAGAGTGAAGAGCCTGCTACTATATTGGCTAACAAATATGTGTCTTTTAGCTCAAACAGTAGAGGCTCAATGTGTGTAAGATCAATAAGTCCCAAGTTTGTTCACCCTGACCTGACTTTATAACCTATATCCCAATATCATGTTTTGTGTGCAATTTTATGCTTGCTAGAGGTAGAATGACATTATCAGACTATACAATTGTAAGGGGTGCATTGTTTATTAGCTTGAAACATGCACAGGGGCAAACAGGAGAACAGAAGTAAATGGGTCATTAAACTTGCTACGGTAAATGCCCTGTTATATTAGGCTTTGTGGGAGTAGTTAATCCTTAGGATATAAGCCCAAATTGGACATTTTGTATTCTGATTTTGGGAGACAAATGAATACCCAAATTAGTATGGTATACCGCAGGGTTTTACATATATGGAGTTGGGGGAATAGGTTGTTATGCAGTATCTAAGATGATCTAAGTATCCAAGACAACATTTACATGTAGGAATGATTTAGAAATAAGAGATGTAGATGTAAATGATTAATATTTATTCTTGATGCTAAATTATGGACATGCTGAAGGCCACATAAGGTTAGAATAGCTATAGAACTTCCTTTATGGTGAAGGATCACAGTATATGTCCATAGAATTATTATAAAGAATAGCATAAAATATTACATCCAGTTACCATTTATTTGGGTTCATCTATTCCCCTAGACAGTGTAAACTAAATGTCTTCTAGTAGCTCCACTTTCTTTCCCTTCCATCTCTCTTTTCAGTGATCTTGTTGTAAGTATACACAATGAATGGTTTTAAATATGAACAATGCAGGAAACCACTTTCCGCTACTTATTCTAATCATTACATATATGGATCTTTTCCTGTGATATCAATTACAGTTATCTGTATTAAATAATGTTTCTCGATGAATCACTACATTTTATATTTTCTATTAATTGTAATTAGATCAGAAAAATCTTGGTATACATGACAATTTGATAAGTATCATAATTATTCTGGCTACAGGTTTGATTCCCATTGCTGACAATCCACCCAGAGTTCCTCCTGACCTAGGATGACCAAATCTGACAATCTTATCATGGTACCTCCCTCTCCTTATTAAAAAAAACCTTCCCCAAATCCTCCCATAACGATATAATAATTTTTAAACAAGGAGTTTTGGAGAAGAAATGACAAGATGAATACAACATGTAAACTTTTTACTGTACATTTACACTTGTTTTCTAGTCTCACTCTAGCTTACTCCATCACCTTATTTCATCTTCTGTGTGCTTTCATTTATGTGTATACAGCACTTAATACAAAAGGACCTTGACCCTGACTGGGGTTTCTAAACACTGCAGTAATATTAAAAGTAAGTAATAACAATGACCTAATTTAAATTACGGAATAGGACATCAAGAGGTCATTTACTCCATCCTTCATGCTGAGGTAGGACTCCCCACTACAAAAAGGATGTGGAAAAAATGGAGACAGTCCAACAGAAGGCAACAATAATAATTAAATAGATGGGGCACAAGGCTTATCAGAAGAGTCTTATTTAGTCTCCAGAAGAGTTAGTGATAGCACCCACCCTCCAACTACCCAAAGAAGGGTTTTAAAGAGGATGGATCTAGTCTATTCTTAGTATTGAGAGGTGACAGAACAAGATGCAATGGTCTCAAGTTGCAGCGGAGTAGGCCTAGGTTGGATATTTGGAATATCTTTAGAGGTTTTTAATGAAGGCTTGACAAATCCCTGGCAAGAATGATTTTAATTGGAGTTGGTTCTTATGTGAGCAGGGGGATGGACTAGATGATCTCCTGGGGTCTTTTCCAACCCTAATCTTCCATATCTAGTATATCTAGAGCATTCCTGATAGATGTTAGTCTAACCTGTTCTTTAAAACATCCAGTGATGGAAATTTTACTACCTCTCTCAGTAACGTTTCCAGTACTTAAATATCTTTATACTTAGAAAGCTTTTCCAGCTGTCTAACCTGAGTGTTCCTTCCTACAAACTATGCAGATTACATTTCATCATATTCTTACTGGACATAGAGGACAATTGAGCATAGTCTTCCTTATAACAGTGTCTTACAATGGTGAAGTCTTTTATGACCCCTTCAGTCATCACTAGACTACACATGCCCTGGTCTTTCAACTTTTCCTTACAAGTCATATTTTTTAATCCTTATATAATTTTTTTTTGCTCTCTTCTGGACTCTCTCCAATTTGTCTGCAACTTAAAGTACAATGACCAAAACTGGACACAGCATTGCAGGTGAATTCATATTATAGCCAGGAAGAGAAGAATGGTTACACCTATGTCTTATGTATAATGCTCCTGTTAACATATCCCAGAATGACATTTACATTTTTTGCCACAATGTCACATTCTTTGATCCCCTACAAACTTAAGATCATTCCTACAATACCATGCTTACGGAAAGTCTATAATGCAACACTATTTTGAAATAACTAGTGCTATTCTGAAATAACTTAATCGAATCTACACAGCAGGAAGTTATTTTGAAATAGTGTCAAAATACTGTCAAGATGGAGGACTTCTTACTCCAACTCCTGTAACCCTCATTGAACGAGGAATAAGGGAAGTCGGACAAAGTGTGCTCTATTTCAAAATAAGTGCTGTGTAGATGCTCCCTATTTTGAAATAAGCTATTTCAAAACAAAATACACAATTGAAGTAGCTCAATTTGCATAGCTTATTTCGAGTTAAACCCTGCAGCGTAGATGCACCCCTGTGCTTTCTCCTCGGGCCAGAACTTATGATAAAAGCTGTGATATTCATTACACTCATGTAAATCATGAGTAAATTCACTGAAATTAGCAAAATTACAACAGGATGTATCTGTTATAATTGGGAGAATACTTTTGACATTATCAGGTTTTAAAGGTTACACTTACAATGCTAAATGTCCAGTGTTTAATTCCTGAAATTCACCCCAATCGAACAGACTAAATGCATACCCCATCAAAATAAGTATTCAGAAAGCATAATGGAAGATGTGATGAAGTGAAATGTAAGGGAAAGTAAAAGGAGAGAATTATATGGAATAATGAGAACATTGTTAAATCTAATTATTAATGTAATAATGTAAAAAAATAAATGTTTTGTTTGCGCTTAAAATATGAAAATAAATTGTTTCAAGCTGAGGATTTTTTCCTCTTTTCACTTAACTTTTTCTAGAATTAAAAAAATGCTCTTTTAAACAAAGAGTTTATTCATTTCTATTATGGCCTTAATGATAGTTAATCAAGGTAATGGAAGTTGCTGAAGTAAGAGTTCATGATTAGTATAGCTTTGGTTGTGTGTGTGTATTTAAAGTGTTAGCTATATTTCTTTATGTTTTTCACTATTCGACTGTATCTTTTATTCAGAAAATATGCTGTTAAGTATACTGAAAAACTGGTTCATTTCAACCAGAGTGCTGAGAACCAGTTTCATTTAGGCAAAGCTATTCAGGTTTCATTATCTGTGTCCAACAAGTTTCTCTTACGCGATTCTTTTAATATTAACTAGCCAAATTTGACATGTCACCCAGCTGGTTCACCAGTAAATTCCAGATGGTGCTACAGAGAAAACACATTTTTCTACATTTCCCTAAATATATGCCAAATGGTAGAGACTAGATGAATGCCAACTCTTTTTGGCCCTCTTCTCTGCTTCTGGGCTCCTAGATATCACTGTGAAGATGAAAACCCATCTGCTTTTATACTGATCCTTATACACTGTACAGGGCAGAATTTTTGGATAAGAACTTCTGTGCAGGAAAAAAACAGGTGCATATTTTATAAAAATTACATCTGTGAACATTTGGAAAATGTTTTGGATACTACATCATCTCCCCCCCTCCCCCATTCTTGTATAAAAGTACTATATAATATGCCACTAACTTGGCTATTTCTAACCCTAATGTTCTGACATACTTTATTGATGAGGAAGAAGACCCTGGCGTACTTAAATAAAAACAAAACTAAACTAAAATAACATAAAGAATTGATTCCTGAATACTACACAAAGAGTAAATAAGATTTTTGTTTCAAATCATGTCAAAAAAAGAACGAAATCTGAACTTTTAAATTATACAACACTTAAATATTTTTGTATAGTTCAAAAAGCCATTTTTCCTAGAAAATAAAAGTCAGTGATTTTTTTTTCAGTTAGCCCTAGCGGGAAGACAGACAGACAGAGGGTATGTCTAAACTTGCCCCCTAGTTAAATCCCATGCTTCATTAGCAACTTCGGTATGCTTCATTTGCCTCCCTAGTTTGAACTAGGGGGCAAGTGTAGACATACCCAGACAGATAGATAGACAGATAGATAGATAGATAAAAATTACAAATTTAAATGCAAAATTTCAATCTTATTTAAAAGTGCCAATGGATGTGAAATTGATTATGGATTGATGTTTATGTTGTTTGAGACAATGATTTTCTATGACAGGTTAGTCAAAGATTGATTCTTGTGGTGAGACCTACACCCCTAAAATTACTGCATAGTACTAAAACAGGATAATATATGCTTTAAATAAAATACAAAATGGATCATTCTGGACACAAAACACAGACCAAGCAGGCTCACCTATTGGCAATCTAGCCGATATGTTGCATCTTCCAATGTGGCCATGCCTTCAGGCTTTTTATATGAATGTGACCTTTATTTTTCTATTCTCATTTCATCTATACACTTGATAATATACACATGATAGCATACATAATCATCAGGTCTAACTGGGATTCTGATGCAAAACGAGGGCTTGTCTGAGGTAAACATTTGGTTGGCCAGCATTCAAAAGATATTAGCATTCCCTTGTGGTGTTTGTCTAACTCAACTGTTAACATTGTACAGTACAATAATCAAAAATCAAGAGCTGAAAGACAAAACTGAAAATACCTTTGGCAGATAGCGATTTGCATCACTTACATTTCTTAAGACATCAAAGAAATTAAATAGCTAAAGCTCTTGGAAAATAATATAATAAAAATGGCTTCTACTATAAATAATTACACGTTAGTGAAATTTGGGTAGTGCTGTTCAGAAATCTAGTTCTAATGTCTTTGTGAATCTATAGATATAAATTTGCTCTCCAGTACAATCCAGCCAGTATAATTGAAAACTGTTTTTTTTTTTTTGGCTAAACTAGAAAAAAAGGGGGATTATTTTTTATACAGTCTATCAAGGAAGGATCTCTGCCCTCATTTTAGTGAGGCAATCAATTTGCAGAAGAAAGAATACTGGCACTATTTTTCATATAGGAATGTGCTCAAGCCACTGGTTAGCTAAAGTGGATTAAAGATCCTGGCTGAACCTCTCCTAATTAGTTTTAAATTTCCTGACAGATAACAAATTCTCAGTGTCCAGTACTTACAAGTACCAAACTTTTTGGTATTTGCTTAAAATGTTTTGATATGTTGTATGTATTCCAGAATATGTGCTACATGTTGTGCACATGTGTACAGTGCATTGAGATTATTTTTGTGCATTTGGTATGCAGATAGAGGAAGGACAGTTCATTCATGGCAGAGTATTTGTTATTTATCAAATATGTTATATAATTTATACCTGATTTGTACAATCCCATTAGATTTTGGTTTAAATCAGTGCCAAAAAAAAGTGAACCTGGGGCTCATTTACAATATAATGTGCATTTTGATGCATGAGATAAAAGCTGATGATCTATTATTACTTGGAGTGGATAGAAAAGTTTATTCTTGAATACAATCTTCTGTTTCCACAGCTACAGACTTCTCTGTTTCACAGTTTTAGGAGCCTGTGGCTAGCTCTTCGTTTCCATTTCCAGAGGTTTTTCCAGGCAGCCTCTGGAAATGAGGATAAGCTAGCACCATGTGACTTGTCTGTTCTTCTCAGGCCATAAATGGAGAATTGCTGTGTTTGGCGCACCATCCATCAGTTTCTCCTTCAAACAATTACAGCATCACTAAGCCTCATGATTTTATTGCAACTCTCACAATGCTTGGTGAGCTAATTAGAGACCCAGGTTCTGGAATGCTGTGTTTATGTGAAAATCTCAGCTTTTTTTTTTTTTTTTTTTTTTTTTTAATTTCTAGCCCTCATGATTGCAGAGGAAATCTTTGAAACTTGACCCAAGTACACCCAAACAGCTCAAAAAGGCAAATGAAAAGAACCCAATTTTTTTACCATTGAAGCCTGACTTGTGGTTTTTAAAACCTTGAGGTTGGCAGCACTACAATTGTTAAGTCTAGATGTGCCTTAATTACAACAACCTGAGTTGGAGTAGGGTGATAGAAGCCACTGCAATGAAAGTCACAGGAGAAATGTTTGTTGCTTCAGTGAGAATTCCTCCTGTAGGGGCAGTAGGAATCAACCAGCTGAAGCTTTTAAATATGGACTCACTTTGTTCCTGGCCAATCTAGAGGGAGAATGGAGTAGTGGGGATGGAGTTCACCCTACTGCTTCCTAGGGAGGTTAGGATTGCATATCACACTAGCTGAAGCGGTGACTTTACTTCATTGTGTCTGGGATCTGCACTGAAGCTAAAGTATATGAATAGGGGAGTTTGGGGGAAACACCTTGAATCCTTTCTCCCTCCCTTGAAAGGTTTTGATACTACTTTAAATTACAATTATTTGTTTCATAATACTTTCGTACTCACATGCCTATAACACTGAATAAAACATAATTATTGGTTCACTTGAACCTGTTAGGTGAACATTTGAAATATGATACTTCCAATTCTGAACTTCTTGTAAACTAAAAAACTCAGGAGTCATGTAAGAGTATATTTTATTTTTAAAAACTCAGAAAATGTCTTCAATTATCACTATTATTTTGAAGATAGGATCACTCAGGATCTGTACATAAAAGATTGAACTGTAATTCTTTCAGCTGTGATAATTGTATGTACCCTTTTCTTGTGTCAACACTTTCACTCCAGTGTCTATCTGAGCACTTGCTGAATAATATAGAACAAAAGACTAGACACGCTCTCAATCAACAAATCATGTAGAAGTGTACATTGTCCTGTGTATACTTTGGTAGCTTCAACTTCACCTAAATATCCATGTGTTCAAATTGCTGTTTCTAATGGTGTCAACATTTCATTCCAAGTTATCTTCAGATTTGTTTAAATTGCAGATTGAACTTTAACCTCATGTTCTATTTATTTTCTCACTTCAGAGGCCTAGTACCTTTGAATTCATAGTTTTATATCACTTCTGTATCCCAACTATCCCCATATTGACTGGGTACACGTCACCTCAGGACGAGATGCAGAGACATAATTTCTTGATACCTTAAATGACTGCTTCTTGGAGCAGCTGGTACAGGAACCCACAAGGGGAGAGGCAATTCTCCATTTAGTCCTGAGTGGCATGCAGGATCTGGTCCAAGAGGTAACTATAACAGGACCGCTTGGAAATAGTGACCATAATATAATAACATTTCACATTCCTGTGGTGGGAAGAACACCTCAGCAGCCCAGCACTGTGGCATTTAATTTCAAAAAGTGGAATTATGCAAAAATGAGGAGGTTAGTTAAACAGAAATTAAAAGGTACAGTGACTAAAGTAAAATCCCTGCAAGCTGCATGGACACTTTTCAAAGACACCATAATAGAGGCCCAACTTAAATGTATACCCCAAATTAAAAAACATAGAAGAACTAAAAAAGAACCACGATGGCTTAACCACCATGTAAAAGAAGCAGTGAGAGATAAAAAGACATCTTTTAAAAAGTGGAAGTCAAATCCTAGTGAGGTAAATAGTAAGGAGCATAAACTCTGCCAAATTAAGTGTAAAAATGTAATAAGAAAAGCCAAAAAAGGAGTTTGAAGAACAGCTAGCCAAAAACTTCAAAGGTAATAACAAAATGTTTTTTAAGTATATCAGAAGCAGGAAGACTGCTAAGCAACCAGTGGGGCCCCTGGACGATCGAGATACAAAAGGAGCACTTAAAGATGATACAGTCATTGCGGAGAAACTAAATGAATTCTTTGCTTCAGACTTCACAGCTGAGGATGTTAGGGAGATTCCCAAACCTGACTCGTCCGTTGTAGGTGACAAATCTGAGGACTTGTCTCACATTGAAATGTCATTAGAGGAGGTTTTGGAATTAATTGACAAACTTAACAGTAATAAGTCACAGGGACCGGATGGCATTCACCCAAGAGTTCTGAAAGAACTCAAATGTGAAATTGCGAAACTATTAACTATGGTTTGTAAATCAGCTTCTGCACCCAATGACTGGAAGATAGCTAATATAACGCCAATATTTAAAAAAGGCTCCAGAGGCGATCCCGGCAATTACGGACCGGTAAGTCTAACGTCAGTACCGGGCAAATTAGTTGAAACAATAGAAAAGAATAAAATTGTCAGACACATAGAACAACATAATTTGTTGGGCAAAAGTTAACATGGTTTCTGTAAAGGGCAATCATATCTCACTAATCTATTAGAGTTCTCTGAAGGGGTCAACAAACATGTGGACAAAGGGGAGCAAGTAGATATAGTGTACTTAGATTTCCAGAAAGCCTTTGACAAGGTCCCTCACCAAAGGCTCTTGTGTAAATTAAGTTGTCATGGGATAAGAGGGAAGATCCTTTCATGGACTGAGAACTGGTTAAAAGACAGGAAACAAAGGGTAGGAATAAATGGTAAATTTTCAGAATGGAGAGGGGTAAATAGTGGTGTTCCCCAAGGGTCAGTCCTAGGACCAATCCTATTCAACATATTCATAAATGATCTGGTAAAAGGGGTAAACAGTGAGGTGACAAAGTTTGCAGATGATACTAAACTGCTCAAGGTAGTTAAGACCAAAGCAGACTATGAAGAACTTCGAAAAGATCTCACCAAACTAAGTGACTGGGCAACAGAATGGCAAATGAAATTTAATGTGGATAAATGTAAAGTAATGCACATTGGGAAAAATAACCCCAGTTATACATATAATATGATGGGGGCTAATTTAGCTACAACTAATCAGGAAAGAGATCTTGGAGTCATGAATAGTTCTCTGAAGACATCCACGCAGTGTGCAGCGGCAGTCAAAAAAGCAAACTGGATGTTAGGAATCATTAAAAAAAGGGATACAAAATAAGACAGAGAATATCTTATTGCCCTTATATAAATCCATGGTACGCCCACATCTGTAATACTGTGTACAGATGCAGTCTCCTCATCTCAAAAAAGATATACTGGCATTAGAAAAGGTTCAAAGAAGGGCAAATAGAATGATTAGGGGTTTGGAATGGGTCCCTTATGAGGAGAGATTAAAGAGATTGAGACTTTTCAGCTTGGAAAAGAGGAGACTAAGGGGGGAAATGATAGAGGTATATAAAATCATAAGTGGTGTGGAGAAAGTGAATTAGGAAAAGTTATTTACTTGTTCCCATAATATAAGAACTAGGGGCCACCAAATGAAATTAATGGGCAGCAGGTTTAAAACAAATAAAAGAAAGTTCTTCTTCACAGAGTGCATAGTCAATCTGTGGAACTCCTTGCCTGAGTAGGCTGTGAAGGCTAGGACTATAACAGGGTTTAAAAGAGAACTAGATAAATTCATGGAGGTTAAGTCCATAAATGGCTATTAGCCAGTATGGGTAAGGAAAGGTGTCCCCAGCCTCTGCTTTCCAGAGAGTGGAGATGGATGGCAGGAGAGAGATTGCTTGATCATTACCTGTTCGATTCACTCCCTCTGGGGCACCTGGCATTGGCCCACTGTCGGCAGACAGGGTACTGGGCTGGATGGACCTTTGGTCTGACCCAGTATGGCCATTCTTATGTTCTTATGTTCACTACAAATTACTGTACAATGGGAAACTTAGATATACCATAGTCTACTATATTAATAAGTCAATATCATGAGATTGCTTGACTCCTAAGGATACTGTTTTTATAAGAAAGAAGGATATGTTAATATATACTAATAAATATATATGTATACAAAATATAACTGCTTATATTCAACTTTACTGAAGTATCACTCTTTTCTCAAAATATTCAACAATGTGAGTTGTGGAAATAGGTGATGGAAAGGTGAGTATCATTACTGCTTTGGAGGATAAGGTCATAATTCAAAATGATCTGGACAAACTGGAGAAACGGTCTGAAGTAAACAGGTTGAAGTTTAATAAGGACAAATGCAAAGTACTCAATTCAGGAAGGAACAATCAGTTTCACACATACAGAATGAGAAGCGACTGTCTAGGAAGGAGTACTTCAGAAAGGGATCGAGGGGTCATAGTGGACCACAAGCTAAATATGAGTCAACAGTATGACATTGTTGCGAAAAAAGCAAACATGATTCTGGGTTGCATGAAAAGGAGTGTTGTGAGCAAGACACGAGAAGTCATTTTTCCGCTCTACTCTTCACTGATTAGGCCTCAATTGGAGTATTGTGTCCAGTTCTGGGCACCACATTTCAAGAAAGATGTGGATAAATTGGAGAAAGTTCAGAGAAGAGCAACAAGAATGATTAAAGGTCTAGAGAACATGACCTACGAAGGAAGACTGAAAAAATTGGGCTTGTTTAGTTTGGAAAGGAGGAGACTGAGAGGGGACATGGTAGCGGTTTTCAGGTATCTAAAAGGATGTTACAAGGAGGAGGGAGATAAATTGTTCTCCTTGGCCTCTGAGGATAGGACAAGAAGCAACGGGCTTAAAATGCAGCAAGGGAGGTTTAGGTTGGACATTAGGAAAAAAAACCCTTCCTAACTGTCAGGGTGGTTAAATACTGGAATAAGTTGCCTAGGGAGGTTGTAAAATCTCTATTTCTGGAGATATTTAAGAGCAGGTTAAATAGACAATACTGGGTCCTGCCGTGAGGGCAGGGGACTGGACTCGATGACCTCTCAAGATCCCTTTCAGTTCTAATGTTCTATGGTTCTATGTTTGATCACCTTTCTACCTTTAAATATCATTCTAGCATTTTTAAAATGTATTTGATTACCTGCATATAAAATTTGTATGTAGAGGCATCAGTGGCCTGGGATCCCTAAGTTCCAGCTGACAGCTCCTAATGTTCCTATTCACCTAGAACTCAATAGAGACTATGTTATGTGACCTTTATTCATGAGATTGAGCACTGGCATGAGTAATCCCATTGACTTCAATGAAACTACTAATGTGAGTTGGTGTTTACCAGTAGATGTTGCAAAAATCAAGCATGAGTTTTGCCACTAATTTAAATGAGATGAGAACTGAACTTTATGTATCTCAACAATCAGACCAGGATCTGAATTACTCCAAATTCACGATTTAGTTTTGCCAAACCAAAACCTATTTTTTACCTCTCTTTAATCAGTTTTAACCCTAATGTAATATCCAGATATAAAAAAGACTGTACATTGAAAATACATATTAGGAAAATCATAGGAGAGAGAGGTTCTTTAAGGATAGAGCCATGTGTGGAGTTATCTTTTTTTAAGATTTGGGATTTGTATGTGCTTTATGGTGCTGAGGAGTTCAAGAGATAAGATAGTAAAGATACCTCTACACTGGAAAAAATGTGGCAGTGAGTTTCAAGGTCAACTGAGTCAGGCTTGCAGAACTCATGCTATAGAACTAAAAATAGCAGTGTAGATGGTCCTGCTCAGGCTGGAACATAGGCTTAAACCTACCAAAGTTGGATAAGTCTCAGATGCCAGGCTCCTGTACAAGGAGGAACACATGCATTATTATTTTAAGACCCATTGCACGAGCCCTATGAACCAAAGTCAGTTGACCAAGCTTTGAGACTCATTGCTACAGGGTTTTTTTCTTGCTGTGGAGACACATCCTTAACCTATAAAACAGAGAAAATATTAATAATCCTGGATATTTCCTGTCACATACAGATGAAAAGAGAGTTACTGTCAGGGATTAATAAAAAAGACTGTACATCATCTTTTGAAATTCATGCAGGGTCTCCCTACCTGCTGTGCTTAATTTCAGAATCCAGTACTTATCATTAAAGGCAACAAAAGAAGTTCTTTGCTCTTTTATCTGTAAACTACATTATACACATTTCCCTTAAAAATAAACAGTTTCTGCAAGGGGCATATACCTTCCACAAGTCTCTCAAGTTCTGATCTCTGCCTCATGTTGTAAATTGGTCTTGTGCACATTTGTCTGATATTAAAATTTACAAGATGGCTTTGATTTTTTTTTTAAGACTGGTCACTCATATCGATCAAAACCCAGTTGTCGTTCTTAATGAAATGTACAACAAGACCTTTCTTTTCTCAATCCCAAAATGAAAGTCCAGTGATTACTATTTACTTTCCCATATGGAATGAGTATAGTAATCTCAGTCCATGCTCAGGAGCACATTACAAAAACATTGTCATACGCTCATTAATTGACAACTTTGCTACTTGTCCTAAGCAGAATCACTACCTTGTACCTTGAGAGGGGGGTTATTTGTCTGGCTGACCAGAAGAGGGGAACAATTTTTTTATGGTTTGTGAAGAGAAAGAGGAGAAAGGGGAGACGTAAAAACTGCTGCAAAAGGAGTCAGTGTGGTTGCTGACTCATCACCCAGGAATATGGGATTTTAAAGGGTCAGCCCCAACCCTCTCCTTTTCATACAGAGCAAGCTAGGTAGCAGAAGGGGCCTGGTGGAAGTCCTCTGCAGACTCTGAGGTTCTGGTAATGTATCTGCTGAGGGAACATGGATGAAAAGGTGGGGAGAGATGGGGACAGATCATGGCCAATCAGAGTGGAAGCCAGAAGAGCCATTTGGCCGGGGCCTCATACTCCAAGGGGGCCTCAAATTTAGATACTTTTTTTTTTGCATTTGATAAGTTTTGCAACTTGTTTTTATGTGCATCCCTATCTGACCAAAATGGGACACACTCTCTCAGTATAGGAAAGCATTTGTTCAATAAAAAAATATTCAAATTATGTCTCACTCTTTTTTATTGCCTTATTTTGTTTTCATGTGTCACTATTTTTTATTTTTATTATGGCTAGGGGCTTCAAAAGCTGGAAATGGCCAGGGCCTCTTTGGATCTCTGCAAGGACCTAGGAGAAAATGGCAAAAGTCCCTCCTCCCCCAGTTAATTATGAAATGAGGGAGGTTTACCTGTACTATATACTTTATCTATTGGATAGTCCTGGACATCTAATAATAATGCTGCTGATTGATTAAATGCATATCAAATATCTTCTGTTCTTCTTTTGGCACAACCAGACAAAGGCCATTGAATTCAGTGGCTGTTGATTCAGGATCTTGATATGCTTGTTATTTAGGGTTTATG
The DNA here is from genome assembly GCA_032595735.1 of Pelochelys cantorii. Lineage (NCBI taxonomy): Eukaryota > Metazoa > Chordata > Testudines > Trionychidae > Pelochelys > Pelochelys cantorii. The sequence continues at coordinate 37,493,339 of CM064331.1, forward strand.
GAACTTAAAGCCGTGGTAACTTCACTGTTTTTGGTTTTTATAGGCAGTGCCAGGAATAAATTAATAGAGATGTAGTTCCCTTATTTGATAAATGATTGGTACAATCAAGAATGCTTTTACTGAAAACTACTTTTTATTAGATCATAAGAATACACATAGCAGTAGGCTCAGAGTATCCCAAACATATATTTTTTCCCAAAATCTGAGTTGGTTTCAAGTAATCACCAACCAGGCTTTGGGGGCTCTCCTTCTATCTAGCTGCTGGGGAGTCTCCTTGATCGAAGAAAAGCTTGCTCAGGCTGCTTCAAAACACACTTTCTAACTAAATTATTTATAGATTTTCTCCAAACAAACCACATGATTTGTGATAATTCATAATAATTCCTGATAAGCTAACAATTTCTATAGCAACAGGCAATAACAATTATGATTATTATTATTATTATCCGCGAAGCAGTTTCCAGAAAAAACAACATATAAATACAGACAACCAGAATCAAGGGTCAATTTTCTAATCTCCTTTCTTATAATTTGCCCTTTCACTTTATTTATTTTAGTCAATAACAACTGTTTTGTCTGCCTAAACAAAAGCTTTTTTTTTCTCCTGACTTTGTAGTGTTCCCACTTTCATCTTAGGGAGGAGGAGTTCTATTCATAAGATAACTACAAATTATATCATATTCAGTTCTCTCACCACATGCTTGGAATCTTTGGGACACTTTAAAATTACAATTTAAGTACATGCTCCAAATCTTAGGTTTCTTCATGTGGAATGAAAGTGATTTATATGTAAGGTATATCATATTTCCATATGTAACTATTCTCCTCATGGTGCAATCTGGATCTTGATATGAGAACTGCTACTAAAAGAACACTGACTATTCACCTCTTGGCCCAAAAACACTTATGAAGACTAAATAATAAAAAGAGAGGATCATTAGAGAGTTGCAGGAAGTGTTACTTATACCACATAAAAAGCCCATGATGGGAGTAGCGAATTTCTCCTCAGATGAACTGACATGATGAACATGCCAAGACAGTTTCAAGACTCCCAAGATAAACTCCCACAGATCTTTTTACAGGACCTTAAAATGTATAGAATATAATCATAACAAAAGGCAAAACACCTCAATACTTGTTTGTGTTTTGTTGAATTATTAGGGACTCAAAAATTGGCATATTTCACCAAAAGCAAATCACCCAAAACAAAACAAGAATGTGCAAACATCTCCAGTCATTACATGTTGTAACTACTTTATAACACTACCTGACCTACTTTAATATTTTAGATCAGCTGGATCACCTGTATCGATCAGTCTTCAGCTATCGTTAAGATTGCACCGATCACAACACGTCCACCATTCTTCTCACACTCTTGCCTTTTCTTCTCCATGTTCGTCCAAAACTTTTAACAATGTCATCTTCCCATCTTCTTGGAGGCCGACCAGGTGGTCTTTTCTGTTCTCACGGGTACCACTCAGCAATAATTGTGGTCCACCTATTGTCTGTGAGCCGTGCTGTGTGTCCTGTCCATTGCAATTTTGTTATGTCTGCTTTCCACAATAATATCTTTCACACCACTGCTTTCTCTGATCATTTCATTTGGAATATGATCCAGAAGGGAAATTCCCAACATAGCTCGCTCCATTGCCCTTTCAGCTACCAATAGTCGCTGCTCTTCTCTCTTCGTCAGTGCCCACGTTTCGCTGCCATACAACATGGCTGTCAGCACTGTTGAATTGAAGATATTAGTATGTGTGGTCTTATTGATTTTTCCTTTGAGGATGTCCTTGATGGAACTGAATTCACACCATCCTGCCTGAATCCTTCACGAGAGTTCTCCGTTCAGGTCTTGGCGCATATTAACCTCTTGGCCCAAAAATATGTACTGTTCCACTTCTTTGATTTCTTCTCCTGTTATCGTTATTTGGGCTTTTCGTAAGACATCTGATCGCATGTATATTTTACATACATATTTTATATAGACTGAACAATCCAAACACCATATTTGACAGCTAAAATTATCCTATGAAACGTCATGGTGTAACATGGCACAATATGCAAATAATTCTCAAAGGAGTAATTTTATTTTTGATTGATGCTTTTACTTCTCAGCTGAGCTTCTCTGAATGGTATTTTTTATGATAACAAACTTTATTTTGGTTAGTGGGGTTGGAACCCCTCCACCCCAATATTCGGCAATTGACCTCCACATATTGAAATTTATAAAAACCTAGTATTTGGAGCTAATTAATGAAAATGTAGTTTGATTTTATTTTCAGAATTGACACAAGAACTTTACTAAGCTTGTTTTAATTTTATTGTTATATTTATTCAGAGCTATATTTTGGCTTTAAAACTGTGCTGGTTGTCCCACTGAAGTCAACAGGACCAGCACACACAAAATATTACACTAAAAGTTGATTTAAAGATTTTTTAAAAACATCACAGTTTCATATACATATTTTGAATTATTTTTGTTCTTATGAAGTTCTTTTTAAAAATCCTGTTAAAGTCTTGGTTTTGACAACATCCTCTGGCAGGAAGTTCCACAGGTTGACTGTGCGTTGTCTGACGAAATACTTCTTTTTGTTTTAAACATGAGTCCTATTAATTCCATTTGATGACCCCTAGTTCTTGTGTTATTGGAAGGAATTAATAACTTTTCCTTATTTACTTTTGATGCACCAGTCATGATTTTATAGCCCTCTATGATATTCCCTCCTTAGTCATCTGTTTTGCAAGCTGAAAAGTCCCAGATTTACTAATCTCTCCCCTGGCTCTTTTCTGAACCTTTTCCAATTCCAGGATATCTTTTTTTTAGATGATGTGACCACATCTGCACACAGTATTCAAGATGTGGGCATACCATGGATTTATAAGGGGGCAATAAAATATTATTTGTTGTACTGTGTAACCCTTTCTTAATGATTTCCAGCATTCTGTTTGCTTCTTTGACTGTTGCTGTATATTGAATGGATGGTTTCAGAGAACTATCCTCAGTGACTTTAAGGTCTCTGTCTTGAGTGGTGACAGCTAATTTAGACCCCCATCATTTTATATGTATGGTTGGGATTATGTTTTCAGTTGTGAATTAGTTTGCATTATCAGCATTGAATTTCATCTGCCATGTTGTTGTCCTGTCACCCTGTCATCTGAGATCCTTTTGAAGCTCTTTTCAGTTTGCTGTGAATTTTACAATCTTGAACAATTTTGTATCATCTGCAAATTTCAACACCTCACTAATTTCTGCACATCAGTTATGAATATGATGAACATGACTGGTCCTAGAACAGACCTCTGGGGTGTACCACTCGTTACCTCTCTCTGAATTCTGAAAACTAACCATTTTTTTCTACCCTTTGTCTCCTATGTTTTAACTAGTTACCAATCCATGAAAGGACCTTTTCTCTTATCCCATGATAGCTTAATTTACTTAAGAGCCTTTGGTGAGGGATCTTGTCAAAGGCTTTCTGGAAATATAAGTGCATGATATCCACTGGATTTCCATTGACTACATTGTTGCTGACCCACTCAAAGAATTTTAGTAGATTGGTGAGGCATGATTTCCCTTTACAAAAACCATCTTTACTCTTTAAACAAATTGGCTGTGTCTATACTAGCGCGATCTTGCGCCAGAGCTATGCAAATGAGGCTCAGTGTGGAATATCGCCGAGCCTCATTTGCATAACTAATGAGCCACCATTTTTGCGGAAGAGGCTCTTGCGCAAGACGGAGCTGTCTACACTGCCCCTTCTTGCGCAAGAAAAACCCTCTTGCGCAAAGCCGTTATGCCTGAAAATAATCAATGTATTTTATTAATTACATTTTATTAATTTTATTAATTACGTTTAATCCACATACAAGTATTTTGAATACATTCACTGCACTCTTAAGGAAAACTCTTTAGAAAAAGTGTGACTAAGGTCTACTGTGGAACAGCAGAAACAGACAAACAATAATTACCAGGTAGGGTTTAGGAAAATGCTATCTGCATTCTGTATCACGCAAGCACTCCACCCTTAAATTCATCCTGTCAATAGTTGCTTGCCTAGAAGACAGAAAGATTTTTTTAAAAATTCTCTAATTAGATACCATATTCTGATCCCTTTTTTCTTGCTGAGAAGCACCTTACTCCATGAATGGCCCCAGGAGTCAGAGACAAAGGAAATTAGAGAAGAGGCCTGGCTGTTCAACAACAGCAGAGCTAAAAGGATATGACAGAATTCTACCTGGCTGGAGGTAGATGAGGATAGGGAGTTTATGGCTGCCATAGAGAAGAGGATCAGGAGGAATTCCACATAGCTTGAATTGTAGCTGGGATACACTTGTGGATTGCCACTCATCCCAACCTGTGAGAAAAATCAAGCTTGCCCACAAAAAGTTCTCTAATAGTCCAAGGAAGACAAATGAACCTTGTTGTGAATTCAATGTGCAGAAAAATTGAAAGAATATTTTGCAAGAGACAGGAAGCCAAAAGGATGGTGAGCTGCCTTTCCAGAGCCAAGACAGAAGTTGTCATTCTGATACTGGATAAGCTTTAGAAGTCAATAGGAAAGGATTCATTGATGCATACTTTGTGATTTAAAAGGACCAAATTTACAATGCTAAAACCATTGAGCCAAATCAGCTGGGAGGAAGAATTTAAATAACAAAAATGTGAATAATTGGGAATTGTTTAGGAACACATAATGAGTTGTCCTATTTTTAAATCATCAGTTCCATAAACTCCAAGGCTCCGTCTACCCTGCACAGTTATTTTGGAATAAGCTATTCCGGAATAGTTATTCTGAAATAGCTTATTTCGAAATAGAACGTCTATACTGCAAGGAAGCCTCAAAATTAGTCCGAGGCAGGCTTCCTTAATGTAGACATGCTATCTCAATTTAGAGCCCCAGAAGGAATAACTTAGAATGGCCCTGGTGAGGGACTTTTTCAAAATAGCAGAAGTGGAGCATCTACACATGCCTTATTTCAAAATAGCTATTTCGGAATAGGAGTTATTCTTCGTAGAATAAGGTTTACAGAAGTCAGAATAAGCTGTCCATTATTTCAAAATTATTTCAAAATAATGGAATTGCTGTGAAGAAGCTTGCACATTTCTTTCAGAATAACAGCTGTTATTCCGAAATAACTTTGCTGTGTAGACACACCCCAAGAGTTTTAAAAGACCTATCTAAGCAGCTTACTGTAACACTGGGAAAGTTTCAGACCACTGAAGTAACCTAATGTTGTGCTAATATTTAAAATGCATAAACAGGATGACTATGTAATTATATGTCTGTCAGTATGATATCAATCCCGGACAAGATAATGGAGTGTCTGATATGCAGTTTGATTAATAAAGAATTAAAGGAAGGCAATATAATTACTGCTAATCAATAAATATGTATGGAAAATAGATCTTATCAAAATAACCTGATATATTTTGATAAGATTATCAATTTGGTTACTAAAGGTAGTAGTAGCGATGTAATATATTTAGACTTCATTATGGAGTTTGACTAGGTACCACATGATATTTCAATTAAACAAACTAGAAAGCTATATAACTTTAACATACATTAAATGGATTAAAAGCTAGCTAACTCATAAGTCACAAAATGGAATTTTAAACAGGAAATCATCATTAAATGAATATTTTTCTAGTGTCCCTGAAGAGACCAGTTCTTGCCATAATGGTATGTAACCTTTTTATTTATTACCCAGTAGAAAACATAAATTAATCAGTGATAAAATCTGCAGAGAACACAGAACTGGAGAGCATGGTAAATAATGAAGAGAACAGGTAACTGACACAATGACATGGACTGTCAAGAAAACAATCCATGTTTTAATATATAAGAGCATACATTTACGAACAAAGAACGTAGGCAATATTTGAGAGTCCTGGTGGATAACCGTATATATGTCCTAGTGTGATGCTGTTCTGAAAAAAGCTAATGCCATCCTGGGATACATACACAGAGGAATTTCAAGTAGGAGGAGAGATATCATTATACTTCATACATTTGACAGTTGTGTAAGCACTGCAAGAATACTTCTTCCAATTCTAGTACCTTTAATTTATAAGGAATGTTGAATACTTCGGGTACAGTTCAAAGAATAGTCATAAGAATGATTTAAGAATTAGAAAACACTAGCAGGTGAGGCCCGTCATTGACCAAACAAAGTCATTGTGCATAGATTACACTTATAGGAAAGTTCAAGAAATTAAATACGTCATAGAAATTTTTTATTAATGTGCTTGCAGAAGGGAAGTAAAAGAATAGTTTTAAATTTGTAGGATTTCAACTTCAAACATGATTCATTTTATTGAATAACTACCATGCATAGTAAATTAGAATCAGAAACTTGCAAAACTTCCATTACTCTTTCCTTAGCTAATTTGAATTTTGTGATTTATAACAGTGAAATCTTTCTTTGCACTAAAATGGTGGTTGAATAGGCAACTCAATTTTAATTTTGTTAGCAAATATTTTTATCAATGTTAATCATAATAGTCATGATTTTTTCCTGATGAAAAACAAAACATAATGATTTATACCTTTCACCCAGCATGTTCTGATGTAAAAAGTAGCGTATTCAGCTAATTTAAGTGGCAAGATTGTTTATGCAAAATGTGGTATCTGTAGGTAATTCCAAAGTACGACTTTATTTTGCACCAACAAATCCACAAACAAACTCTTCAAAATATATAATAGATGTGTTATAGGATAGGCCAAAGGAGCTCAATCCACACAGTTTAACAAAGAGAAAGTTAAGACATGACTTGATTACAGTGTAAATATAACTAAATGGGGAACAAATATTTAATAATTGGCTCGTCAATCTTGCTGCTGTTGAAGCTAGACAAATTCAGTCTGGAAATAAGGGAGATTTTTTAAACAGTGACATAAATAATTGGAACAGTTTATCATTGTGGATTCTCCATCAGTGACGCTTTGAAAATCAAGATAGGATGGTTACATAAAAGTTATGCATTAAAACTTATTCCACTAAAGTTTTATAGCCTGTGTAATAGAGAATGTCAGACTAAGCGATCAATACGGTCCCTTCTTGCCTTGGTATGTATGAATTTGTGAATTAGCTTCAATGTAACCACATCTATAGCACAAAGTGCTATTCTTTGGGTACGTCTACACTGCAATGCTATTTTGGGATACTGAAGTATCCCAAAATAGCTATCCCACATCCTCACAATAAGCCTGCTATTTCAGGCTCACTATTCTGATGTCTCTGTAAACCTCATTCTACGAGAGGTAAGGGACATTTCAAAATAGCTCTTTACTTCAAATAAAATAAAATAAAGCTATTTCAAAATTGCATCGAAATAAGATATGCAATTTTCATATCTCAAATTGCATATCTTATTTCAAGTTACTATGCAGTGTAGATGCACGCTTTGTGAGAAAGGGAATCAGAATACAGAACCTAAGAGCTTATCAATGACTGAGATGATATTGAGTTATCATATTAGTTATACCTTAGCTGTTTATCAATAACAGGTATAATGTAGACAGGAGCTCTAAAAATTTCATCACTTGCAACATATGTTCATTCGGTAATCTTTATTTTCAGAGGTTTATATCATATGGTATTTACGCAATTTTTCCATATTAAGTAGACTAATGAAAAATAAAACAAAAAACTTAATTGGATGGATTATCCGTTTAATGTTTTTGTCTGGAATTTCTTTGTCTCTCCTCAAAGAGGGAAACACGCATTTGGTGGCCTTTTTCTGCCTTTTTTATTTAAAGAAAATATTTTGGCTGATGTTTTCTCATGTACTGACTCCCATCATCGCTATTTTCTGTGGAGAGGACCATTATTCCTTTACATTAAACACAGACAAGAATTTTTTTTCAATCTGCAGTACACTTTTCTCAAGGAATCTGCCTCTTAATGTTAGTAACTTTGATTTTGATCCTCAAAGGTATTTAGATACCTAACTTTCCTACTTCTTATATCTCCAAAAATACAATCAAATTATCATAAGGATAAAAACAAACAAGTCATTTTATGGAACCAAACATAGGTTCTGTTGAAACAAGTACTTGATATGGTTCTCTAATGTGGTTTTAACAAGTAAGTTTCTCTTTCTCTCTCTCTCTCTCTCTCTCTTTCTCTCTCATTGTTTTTTTCATAGTAAGAACATCTGTGATAGGTCTAATTTACTGGAAGGCTACAAATTTAAAGTAATTAAATTGCAAGTATAGTACTTGTTACAATGGGAGACATACTGGTTGTCATTTCCAGTTTGTGGTTACTCAGGCCAAAATAGATAATGTTAGCAGATATAATTATTTTTCTCCTTTTTCTTGCAATGTTATGATGATCGAATCCAATCAATACAACTTAAATTATTTTATTGCTTCTTGGTGGTATCCATTTGTTTCTTAGTGGAATTCCAAATGTCTCTAACCCCAAATTATTTTCATATATCGTCTGTATTATAGTTGTGCCTACATGCTTCAGATACAATCAAGGTCCTCTTTGGGGAGAGGAAGAAAGAGATAATTCCGGCCATAGAGAACTTACAATCTGGAGAGATAAGACTGACAATTGAAGCATAGATAGACAAAGTGACTTGCCCAAGGACATACAGCAGATCAGTAGGAGAGGTGGAAATTGAACCCAGATCTTGTAGATTAATCCATTTACACTTTAACATTTCTGTGACAAGACTTTTAGATCTGATCTCAATTCCATGAACTTCAGTGGAAGAAATATGGGGTTCAGCATTGTTCTTTTGAAGTGCTCCTCATCATTCTGCTGGATATGCCATTATTTTGTAGTCAATTTGTTTAGAGGGTACAAACTAAGAGTCAAGGACAAATTGTAAAGTAAATAAATATACAATGGAGTTCTAAATCACTTGAGCATACATGTCTAAAATAAGAGTATCAAAGCCAATAAAAATGTGCAAACAGCCACTTCCAGAGTCATATGCAAGTAACAAAGGAGAGAAAAGGAATCATTTGATTTCCTATACTATAGGAATATATCCTGGTTCACTTGCAAGTCAGATGATTACATTCCCCACTGGTGAGGCAAGGCACTAAGAGGAACAACTTAAGCATCTTATCATGTGAGCAAGAGAAGAACTAATGAACCTCCTGCAAAGTCAGTATTTTGTACAAGCATTGTGAACAAAACATAATTGTACATTATTCTGATAAATTCTATAAGTAGTAAATTACAATCAATAAAAGTATTGTTTATTGGATCACACAAGTTTGAAAAAGAACCACTTTCAGTACAGCACAAAATCATTTTTGTTCAAAATGGAAGCATTTCACAGATGGAAAGAAAAGCCAAGATAATAGAAACAATGACTGAGTTATACCTGATTTATTTGTTTGTTCATTTGTTTATTATTGTTTTCTCTAAGTAAGAGGCACACAACCTATGATTTTAATTTCAAAGAGCCTACCTGATGATTATTTAATGCACAATCAGTTGTTAATACAAATGAATAATTAATAATCACTAAATAAATAATCATTGTTTGATCGTGTCCAATAAAACCAGGATTGACATGGAAGGGTATTATTAAACAATACATTGCCAGATTTGTAACTGGTTAATAATGAGCATGCATGGCAAATGTTGTGGTTGCACTTGTTTAATGTTTGATATTTCAACATCCACAAAAAAAACCCTAATGTAAATGTATCCAATTTGTGTGGGTTTCCTAGGACAAGCTTAAAATGGGAGTTCTTCAGTATACAGGCTACTGTCTGCAGAACCTCAGTTTTAGGCCACACTGGCTCTGAAGTTGTGTTCTTGGTACTCATGCTGAGTATGTACATAATGAATAAAAACATAAACACTGGCGTATAAATATTTTGAGGCTGTTGCTAATGGTCTGTGAAAGTGATGTGCTTATAAGAAAGATGTTGAATAGAAAGATTGATTTGTGGAGTGATGCTATTTTTGAAATGTTTCAGATATTTAAATACTTGGGACTTTTTGTAGAAGGGGAAGAGTATAAGATAGATGATCAATATCTCAAATATAACAGATTGAACAGAATGGATGTCAATATAGAACATTTTGCAACATTGAACAATAATAAAATATGATTAGCAGACTTTTGTAATAAGTGCAGTGAATTAAATTGTCTGACATACCACCAGTGAGAGTTGTAATAGTCTTTATTATGAATAAAAAGACACAGATAAATATTTCCACATGAAATTGTCATAACCAAATATTTATAAAAGTGATAGACATTTTGCAAAGCATGATTTTTAATCATCTTCCAAAAATCAAAAGCTTTCAAAAGTACATGAAAATTGCAAGCAGAGGTGTGGATGGAGATGGAATCAGCAGCAAGAGAAATGATGAAACACTTATAAGATGTATAAAAACAAAGTAAAGAAGGCTGTGAATATCTTTTACCCTTTTTAATGTGACTATTTGAAGGTATTACTCATTTAAATTCCATTAATGGACAGGATGCATGTGAACAGTACAAAGAGAAAAAACGATTTTTCCACGGAGCTATACTTACTCCATGCTCATCCATTTGTGACATATAAATGTGAATGATGTATTCTCTTGCTCCATACATGGTTTTCATATCCATAAAAATAAATGTGCAACTACTTCAGATACTTATTGCCAAGTTTTTTTAGTTTATATTACTGTCATGTAATCATCCTGGCCAATAGCCAAGCCTCACCTATAATGCTGACAGCAAGTTTACATTGTTTATAGTATAAGAATTACATTCCTCACACTATAAGGAAATACATATTTTACAATTTCTGTTATTGCTCATTAACTTTACCATACTAATTTTACTCATGAGAACACTCTGGGGCATCATAACAGCAGAGATTTTTCCAATTGAAAGGCTGACTGTGACACTTCTAAAGTTGGTTAAGAATAATACAAATGTGCACTCGTATGCTCAGGTTAGGGGATTTTACCCAGTAATTAAAAAAGCACACACAATTAATTAATAATCATGGAAATACAATTTCATTATCAACAATTCATATTCATTATATATATTAGCAATTCAGGCATTCATTGCTATAACTATGAAAATATGTTAATTAACAAAAGATTTTTTTGTTTTCATCACAGCACTTTGAAACTGGATAATTACTTAATTCAACATGCCAGAATTGGAAAAAAAAAACCCTTTATAATATGTTTGCAAGTTACATGACAGAGGTTTCATATTTTAAAACTGTTAATCATGTTGAACAACATAACTAAATTGGCAGCCAAAACCACATTTCCCTAAAAATGTTTTGTTGGTATACAAATGACACCTTGTATACCATGTTGCATTTCATATCATTATGTGCATGAGTAAACTCCACCAAAGTTCAATTTAGACTTCTGCTTTCCCGTAAAAATGCAGATTTATGCATATTGGATGAAACCATAAACAAACTAAAAGTCCACAAAACCTATATCAGACCCGTAATTCAAAATGTGAAATATCTCCTTTTTACACATCGACACCCCTAAGGCCCTGATCCTGCAAATACTTATCCATATTTATAACTTTATAAATTTGACAAAATTGAGGCCCTGCTTTGATACGAACATTTTATTTTGCTGTTCAGAGTTCTATCAGTGATTCATGTACTGCTTACAAGTTATTAAGTTCCTAAAGCTGGAAGGTAACTATATAACAGCAGAACTGCCTGAAATCCTTAAACATATTGTGGTCTTGGATAAGCTTCATAACTTGTCTATAAAATAGTTCGCTTTTGGGAAGAAAAATGATTACAAAAGAAAAAGTTAGAGAAAATTAAATCCAGTTTTATCCTTTTCCAAACATCAGTAGCTGTAACAGAGGTTTTTTAGGTTTATACTATCCATTCCAATGAAAATACATATATTATATATGTTCTTATTTAGTGTTATTCATGAATGGGTGAATGCCTTAAACTGAAATATGTTTTGCCATTAATTTTGACTGAAGTCTTCAATCATTTTTTCTCCTAATGGATTACTATACATTTCTTGATACTGTGTCATAAAAGCTGCCTGGAAATGTCAAGTTTGATCATTGCTAATTTCAAATCTGACCTTTTATAATAAATAGCATCTGATGTTTTGTTTTTTGTACTGATGGGAAGAAAAAACCCACACACAATATAAATGTCCTTCACTCTAGCAGCAGTCAGGTGGCAAGCTGAGAACCAGAGGGTCTTCCCATTCTTCCAAAAAATATTTACAAGTTTGTAACATACAACTGTGAGATAAGAAAACCATGAAAAAATAAAATAGTATAAAGTCACATTTCTAAATCAATAATTCATAAACAACCCCCAAATGATAATGTATGTGTGTGAAATTTCCAGATATCAGAAATTTTATATTATAGACAGAGATCTGAGGATGAGAATTTCAGATTATAACCTCTCACATAAGCTCTGTATATCACCTCTGCCAACAGTTCTGGGCCACAGAACCTTCTAGCTATACCACAGTCAGCCCTGCTCTGAGCACAGTTGTGGCCCGAAGGGTCTTTTGGCTGAACCAGTGTATCACTACTTCCAGCAGGATTCTTGGCCACAGACACATTCAGCTTTCACTCAGATCCACCCCCTCCCCAAAGGTAAACAGTGACTCCGTTCCTTGTTTGCTTCGTGCTCCTAGGAGACTTAACTGTAAACCAGAATCTTCACTGCTTTGGAGTAGAGTTCTATGATAGGGGTACGTTTAGATGCTGAAGAGTCATTGCTGCACCCAAAGAAGCTAGGCATTTGGGAAGCAGGTTCTAATATGTAAAGGTAGGTGCTAAATAGAAGAACCTTATCAGTGTGTGCCTGGGACTTCAAGATTGGGATGGTGCCTGATCTCCATTTAGGTTCCAAGAGATCCACAACACAGAAGTTTGACTTAACTTTACAACAATCCTAGCACGTGGGCAGGAACGGGGGATCACTAGGGTCTGTGACAATAAACCCTTTCATACACAACACCTCATTGATCTGAAATGCAATAAAGAGTCTCACAGCAAGTCAAAATTACAGGTCAAATTACAAAGAATGAATATAAACAAAACAACACAAATATGTAGGGACAAAATTGAAAAAGCCAAGGAAAATAATGAGATTAGTTAGAGACAAAGTGCAACAAGAATGTTTTCTATAAATACATTAGAAGCAAGAGCAAGACCAAGGACAGGGTAGGCCCATTTGTGAATGGGAGGGGGGGAATGTAACCGGGTGGTACTCGTCTCCTGTACCTGCCCCCATCTGGTTGAGTGTGTTTGCCTGCACTGTCTCTTTAAAAGCCTTTTGGCTGCTCAGCCCTCTGGTTGAGTCACATTCTGTGAAATACTCAGATTATTTCCAGGGTACGCACTTAACCGAGACCCAGAGGTGTGCCTTTTGCTGGTGTCTCCAAGTCTCTCTCTCAGTTTGTTTCCCACACCTCCAGGGCTTCCTCTCCTGAAGACAATTTTCTCAGCCAGCCTCACAGTCTGCTCTCTTTCAGCTTTGCCCTGCACTGACTGCTGCTAAGCTTTGCAGCCCTTTTTGTAGGCCGCCCAAGGCCCTGATTGACTGGTTCCTCCAGAGCCTCTCTACCTTCTTACAGGACTTATCTATGGCTCTTTCTGGTCCCAGGGCCTTTTCCGTCCTTTCACAATCAATAACATAAAATGTGGAAGAAGCACAAGTATTAAGTGACTTTTTTGTTTTGGTTTTAATCAAAAAGGATTAGTAGCAATTGGACATCTAACATGGTAAATGCCAGTGAAAATGAGGTAGAATCAGAAGCTAAAATATGGAAAGAATAAGATAATAATTACATAGACACATTATATGTTTTCAAGTCACAAGGGCTTGATGAAATACATCCTGGAATACAAAAGAAGATGACTGAGGAGATATCACAGCCATCAGTGATTATCTGGAGAGAATCCAGAGTACAGGAAAAGGGCAAATATATTGCCCATCTATAAAAAAGTAAAATAAGGACAGCCTCAGGAATTGCAGACCAGTCAGCTTAGCTTCAGAACCCAGAATATAATGGAGCAAATAATTTAGCAATCAATTTGTAAACAAACTACTAGTTAATAAGTCTCAGAGGGGGTAGCTGTGCTAGTCTGGAACTTTAAAAACAATAAATTGTCCTGTGGCATTTTAGAAATTAACAAAAATATATATTGCATCATGAGCTTCTGTGAGCAAAACCCATTTCCTCAGATGAGCTGAAAGAACCTCTGATAATAAGTAATAAGTTAATAAGGTAGTAAGTAGTGGTTAGCATCAATTTGTCAAGAACAAATTGTGTCAAACCAACCTAATAGCTTTTCTTTGACAGGGTAACATGACTAGTGAATGGAGGGTAAGTGGTATATGTGGTATATCTCAATGTTAGTAAGGATTTTGATATGTTCTTGCATAACCTTTGGATAAAAAAATATCTAAGGAAATACAACCTAGATAGAGCTACTATAAGGTGGCTGCATAACTTCTTGGGAAACCATTCCCAGAGAGTAGTTAAATGGTTCACAATCAAGCTGGAAGAGCAGGGATCAGATCTGGGGATATGTCTACACTGCACACTTATTTCGTAATAAGCTGTTTCAGAGGAAATACACACTGAGCTATTTTTAAATAGAGTGTCCATACTCATTGCATGCTGAATTGCATTTAAGGCCACCCACAAGCACTTCAGGCAGGGAATTAGGACAGCACCCACTTCCCATTTCTGCTGCTATCTGAGGCTCTTGCTTAAAGGAACCCCTCCACCCCCCCCGTACAGCCGTGTCTCAGGCTCTTCTACAGGGTTTTTTCGACAAAAGTAAACTTTTGTCGAAAAAACTATACCTGTGTCTACACTACCGCAGTAAGTCGACAGAAAGCGGCAGTTTTGTCAATGGCAGTAAACCTCATTTTACGAGGAAGAACGCCTTTGTCAACAGAGATCTGTCGACAAAAGGGTGTGTGTAGATGCAGGCAAAGTCTAGACTGCACGCCTTTTTCGACAGAGGCTTTGTCGACAGTAACTTTCGAAAAAGCCTCTGTCAAAAAAGAGCATCTAGATTATATTATGCAGATCGAAAAATCAATCCCCTTTTTCGAAAAAGAGTGTCCAGACTGCCGGACGCTCTGTCGAAAAAAGAAGGCACCTGGAAGTGCTTCTGGCAGGGCATGGGGGCAGCCTTTATTTCCAGGTGCTGCTGCCTGCCCTTTGCAGAGACATGTCCTTAAAGGGATCCCCCTGGCCAGCCGTTGATCTGCTCCTGCTTCTGGCTTACACACCTCCTAGAGGGAAAGCAAAGCTGCTGCAGTTCTTGCTCTGGTTGCCCTGCTTCCTTGGACAACACAGCAGTTTATTTGCAGGATTTTTTTCTGCTTTTCACTGTGTTTTTGGCCATGGAGCCTGAGCTGCCCTTGGGCAGGCGATGGCACCATGTTGCCATACTGCAGCTTCTGCTGCATCTGCATGACTCTGTCATGAATCTCCTGCACCATATGGACCCAGAGCACACCGAGGAGACCCTCCTGTGGGATGCAGGAGCTCTGTCCTTGCCCTCAAACTTTTTTGGGGACAGGCAGATTTGGAGGCACGAGACGAGTTCATACTGGTGGGACCGGCTTGTCATGCAGCTCTGGGATGATGACCACTGGCTCCGCAACTTCCAGATGTGGAAGGCCACATTCCTGGAGCTGTGTGCCTGGCTCGCCCCTGCTCTGGAACACCAGGACACCCACCTGTGGCCCGCCATCCCCCTGCAGAAGCGGGTCGCAATTGCCCTGTGGAAGCTGGCCACCCCCAACAGCTACTGCTCCATGGGACACCAGTTTGGCATGGGGAGGTCTACCGTCGGGGCCGTCTTGATGGAGGTAAGTCACTGTAAGGGGACAGGCCCTGCTGAGTGGCGGGGCTTAGAAAGGGGGACTGCCACGCAAGGGCAAGAGGGAGTGAGGGATGGAGTGGCACTTGGAGGCCGCTCCGCGGCCACCCCTGCACTGATGCAGGGGAGGGGACGTCCTCACAAGGGGACAGGTGGGTTGGGGGAGGGTTCTCCTCCCAAGTGCTTAGGTAACCAGTCTAACTGCAGTATGGCAGAGTGGGGCCTGCCCAGGAGCAGCTCAGGCTCCATGGCCAAAAACATGGTGAAAAGCAGAAAAAAACCTGCATATAAACTGCTGTGGTGTTCGAGGAAGCAGGGCAACCAGAGGAAGAACTGCAGCAGTTATTTTCAGGAATAACGGCATTGCGCAAGAGGGTTTTTCTTGCGCAAGAAGGGGCAGTGTAGACAGCTCCTTCTGGTGCAAGAGCCTCTTCTGCAAAAATGGCAGTTCATTAGGTATGCAAATGAGGCTCGGCAATATTCCACGCTTAGCCTCATTTGCATATTTCTGGCGCAAGAAGCCGCAAGTGTAGACATAGCCTTCCAGACTTGTGACTCAATGATTGTATAAGCACTATATATAACCAATTCAAGAACTGAAAATGATGAAGATGGAAAATGAATAGCTTTCTTATATTTGACAAGGGAGGAAAACAACAATAAGCATTTCTCTTGTGGATGTCTGTGGGGCTGCCATACGAAGATTAAGGGCCCCTTATATTGGATAATGAAGCAATAACAAACAACCCTCACTAGAGTGCTTCCAATCTAGGATTTAGGCAATACACAATTGGCTAAATGGAGGAAGGGAGAATGGAAGGACAAACTAATAGTAGAGACAGATGTGATTGCTTAAGTTAGTAGCTTCTATAGTCACAGGTGGTTGCCACTGAGAATTAATTTCCTTCTTCATTAAGCTCCTTACACATGGAGCCAAGGGAACAGACTAAGATGATATGATCCTTGACAAAGCAGGAAATTGAGTAATCCTACTCAGTCTTCCTCTAAATAAACCTTTCTACATTGGGAACTGGTGGCAGAAATAAAGTGATTAGTTCAATTTCCTTTTCCTACCAATTTGTGTTAAACCCTATTGGTGCCTACGAGAATGATTCAATGCCTCCAAAATAAGAAAGGGAAACAAGCTGCAGTTAGAAAATTCAACACCTAAAAGACAGAGAGATTCAAATAAACAGTACTCAGTTGTGAAAAGGGCTCTTAACTATTCTAACTTTAGCGTGCTTGCATCAGAAATGGATGTTGGGACACAAGTTCTTATATGAGGACATATGTGCTTGAAGGAGAGTCAATGGCAAGTGGGTAGTCACAATGAAAATTGGTCTACAGGGTGAGGGAAGGGGATAATATATTATGCTAGTACTTTGTCACACTGTTCCTTTGAATGAAGGATATTGGTGTAATTAGTTCCTAGCTAAAACCAATCCTCATACAGTGTTTCACACACTCAACAAGATTTACAAGACAATTGATTATTCTGTGAATAAACAAAATATATTAAAATCAGCATATATGCAATACAAATGATTCTGTGTGAAGAAATCTGTCAGCAACACAGTGCCTGGTAAAGGTAGATATTAGGTTACATTGCGTTTCGACGCAGTTCTGAGATGTTATGTTCAAAATCACCTTCAGCAGATTAATAATTCTAACAAACAGCCATTCCCAGTGGAGTTATTTCCCTCAGATGACTGAGAAAGCACTTTACTCCGTGAAGAGAATCCAGAGAACTGCATTCTTTAGTCCTTTCTGTCCACTAGCCCACTGAACTTTGGCTGACATTCACACAGATCCCACAATGTCTCATGTACAGGATTGCTTCTTTTGGAAGACTAGGGAATGGTCACCAAAATTCTGCAATAAAAGCCGCTTAACCATCTGGCCTCCCTTCTGGAAATCTCTTCCCTAGGTCTGGCATGGACTGAATGAACATCTTCATTTATAATAATTTTCATTATGAATTACATTGTTGACAGTATATGCACATTACATTTCTCTTCATAACTTGCTAATTCAACCTCCTGAGAACATAGAAAATTAAACATTTCTGTTTTAATTTTCTCCTGAATAATTTCTGTGTAAATCTTATGTTTAATTTTGTATTCTTATTTAGGATTTTTAAAACTGTACCCATGACACACTTTAGTCAGAATATTCTGATTTTTGTATGTAAATTCTCTCAGTGCTAGTCCTCCATGAATTCCCTATAAATACACAAAACATATTCTTTTCTAGCTCCCTACTCTCACAACTTCAATTGAAAGCTATGAGGGAAAATGAGCCTTAAATTCTGCAAGTCCCTCAAACAAAGAGACCAAAACAGAAAACAAAAAGTGTACAGTAATCAGAACAGCCTACCACAAATCCCCAATATTTATACCTAGATCATGTTACCATAAGCATCTCAGCTGTTATCAGCTGTGTCATGTGATTTTATAGAACTAGGGGTCTTAACCAATCAGTCCCTAGCTTATGGCAGTGCATGGGCTTCTCTCATTTTAAGAGCAGGACTCTGCACTTGCCCTTTTTGAACCTTATCAAATTTCTTTTGGCACAATCCTCCAGTATGTGTAGGCCACTCTGGATCCTATCCTGCCCTCTCCCCACAGCTTAGTGTCATCCGTGAACTTGCTGATGTGCAAACCAACCTATCATCCACATCATTAATGATTTTGAACAAAACCAGCCCCAACTTCTGGGGCACTCTGCTTAATACTTGCTGACAATTAGACATTGAGCTGTTAATCACTATTCATTGAGCCCAGAAATCTAGCCAGCTTTCTATCCACATTATAGTCCAGTTATTCAAGCCATAATTCTTTAACTTGCTGGCAAGAATGCTGTGGGAGATTATATCAAAAGTTTTTCTAATGTTAGAGTATATCACATCAACTGCTTTTCACATATCCACAGAGACAGCTATCTCATCATAGAAGGCAATTAAGTGGTCAGGCATGACTTGCCCTTGATGAATTCATGCTGACTGTTCCTGATCAGATTCCTCTCTTCCAAATGTTTCAAAATGGATTCCTTGATGATCTGCTCCATGATTTTTCTAGGCACTGAGGTAAAGCTGATCCATCTGTAATTCCCTAGATTCTCCTTCCCTTTTTTAAAGATAGGCACTGCATTTGCCTTTTTCCAATCATCACATTTTTAAAGATAATGACTTCACTCACTCACTCTCTCTGCAGATTCATTGGATCTGACTCCATGGACTTGTGCATGTCCAGCTTTTCTAAATAGTCCTAATCCTGTTCTTTAACCACTGAGGGCTGCTCACCTCCTCCCCAAATTGTGCCACTGAAGCTACGTCTAGACTGCAGGCTTCTTGCACAAGAAGCTTTTATCAGAAGAGCTCTTCCGCAAAAACTTCTTGCACAAGAGCACGTCCACACTGCAAAAGCACATCGAAAAAGCGATGTGCTTTTGCAAAAGAGAGCATCCAGACTACATGGATGCTTTCTCAAAAGTAAGCTCTGATTGCTATGCACAGAATGGCCACCAGGGCACCTACGCATTTTCCTCTTTCCTCTTTTTGCGCAAAAAAACCCCTCTATCCCATCCACACACACCTTTTTGTGAAAGAGCTCTTTTGCAAAAAGGCATTCTTCCTTGTAGAATGAGGAAAACCTACCTATACGGCACTTGGGACGGAAGAATCCCAAACATTGTTACAGGCTGGGGACCAACCAGCTAAGTAGTAGCTCTGCAGAAAAGGACCTGGGGGTTACAGTGGATGAGAAGCTGAATATGAGTCAACAGTGTGCCCTTGTAGACAAGAAGGCTAATGGAATATTAGGTTGCATTAAGAGGAGCATTGCCAGTAGATCCAGAGATGTCATTATTCCCCTTTATTCGGCTCTGGTGAGGCCACATCTGGAGTATTGTGTCCAGTTCTGGGCCCCCCACTACAAAAAGGATGTGGACGCATTGGAGAGGGTCCAGCGGAGGGCAACCAAAATGATTAGGGGGCTGGAGAATATGACCTATGAGGAGAGGCTGAGGGAGTTGGGTCTGTTTAGTCTGCAGAAGCGAAGAGTGAGGAGGGATTTGACAGCAGCTTTCAACTTCGTGAAGGGAGCTTCCAAAGAGGATGGAGAAAGGCTGTTCTCAGTGGTGACAGATGGCAGAACAAGGAGCAATGGTCTCAAGTTACAGCGGGAGAGGTCCAGGTTGGATATTAGGAAAAACTATTTCACTAGGAGAGTGGTGAAGCACTGGAATGGGTTACCTAGGGAAGTAGTGGAGTCTCCATCCCTAGAGGTGTTTAAGTCTCGGCTTGACAAAGCCCTTGCTGGGTTGATTTAGTTGGGATTGGTCCTGCCTAGAGCAGGGGGCTGGACTTCATGACCTTCTGAGGTCTTTTCCAGCTCTATGATTCTATGAAAAAAACCCTCTGTTCTTTCGATTTTTTTGCGGTGTGGATGCTCTGTGAGTTTTTTCAGAAAAACGGCCATTTTTCCGAAAAAACTCTGTAGTGTAGACATAGCCTCAGTGAAGCAGTGTAGCAGCTGCTCTTCCATGTGATGGCCAAGGCAAAAAAAGCATTGAGTCGTTCAGCTTTTCCTAGATCATCTATTAGCAGGTTGCTTTCCCCATTCACTAAGGATTACATACTTTCTCTGGCCTTCTTTTTGTTGCTAACACACCTATACATACACACTTGCATGCTCAATCAATATTTTCATACTCCTTCCTAGTCATCAGTCCTAGTTTCCACTTCTTGTAAGTTTCCTTTTTGTGTTTAAGTTCACCAAACATTTCTTTGGTAAGACAAGCTGGTTGCCTACCATATTTGCTATTCTTTCTGTATATTGGGTTGATTTATTCCTGCACTCTCAATACGGCTTCTTGAAAAATACAGCCCACTCTCCTAGACTTTTTTCTCCCTCATATTAGACTCCCAGAGGATCCTATCCATCAGTTCTCTGAGGCTACATCTACACTACATGCTTCTTGTGCAAGAGGCCTTTTGCGCAAGAGTTTTTGCGCAAAAACTTCTTGTGCAGGAGCACATCCACACCTCAAAGCACATCACAAAAGCGATGTGCTTTTTCGCAAGAGAGTGTCCACACTGCATGAACACTCTTGCACAAGAAAGCTCTGATGACCATTCACAGAATGGCCATTAGAGCATCTGTGCTTTTTCTCATAGGGGTTTCCTGAGCAAGAAACCCCTGTGGATCATCCACACTTGCTTTTTTGCACATGAACTCTGGTGCGAAAGGGAGTTATGCCTCGTAAAAGGAGGTGTGCCTCTGGCAGAAGGAACTCTCTGGTTCTGCCATTTTACTCTTGATTTCCTTGCACAAAAGCGCATTTGAGGTGTGGACACTCCACGGGTTTTTGTGCAAAAACCTTGCAGTGTGGATGTCGCCTGAGAGTTAACATTTACTTTTCTCAGATCCAGGGCCTGTGTTCTACTGCTCTTCTTTTTTCCCTTTGTCAGAATCCTGAACTCAACCATCTCATGCTCACTGCTTCCCAGATTGCCACCTACTTCTACTTCCCTTTGCAATTCTTTTCCTGTTTCCTAGCAAGACCCCTGGTTGTTTCCTCCAGCACTTACACCACAAAGTTGTCCCCAACACTCTCCAATACCTTCCTGGATGGTCCATGGACTACTGTCTCGCTCTCCCAGAAGATGTCAGGATGACTGATGTCCCCCATAAGAACCAGGACCTGTGATTTGGAAACTTCTGTTAGTTGTATTAAGAATGCCTTTTCTAGCTCATCCTCCTGGTCTGGTGGTCCATAGCAGAAATTTACCATAACAACATCTTTGATGCTCTTGCCTCTAATCTTAACCCAAATACTCTAACAGGCTTTTCTCCAGTTTTATATTGGAACTCTGAGTAATCATTCTGCTCTCTTATGTACAGTGTAACTCCTCCACCTTTTCTTGCACAAATATGACCTACAGAAATATTAACCTAATTTCCTAGGGCCAGCAAATGGGAAAGCCATGTACAAGGACAGGCAATCAATTAGGGACCTTCTAATACAATATCACTGTTTCCCTTGCAGTCTGTTTGCTATGCAAAGTCCTCATTGATTAAATATTCTGAGTTCATTATGCTTTGATAAGATGTGACAGGTATAGAAGGAGAGTATAGAGGATAGAACCAAAGATACAGCAGAACAACAAACCCTTTAGAAAAAAACACCCAACAGGATTCAGAAAAACTTTTATTCTCCAAACATAATCAGTTTAGCCCCATTATTTAACATCAGTTGCTCCAATGACAAAATGAGACTCTGCATTTTACAGTGTTACAATCATTTAATCTGAGACTACCGTTCTATCTAATTTACACAATCAGAGATGATAGGGTTGGAAGAGACTTCTTACATTTTGTAGATGAACCCCTTATACTAGTCTTCCTAATATATTATCTGACCTTTTCTTACAAATTTAAGAGATTGTGCCATAGTTTCCATCTCTATAGGCTAACTGCTCCGCTTTCTGGCTGATCATGGCGTCAAAGGTTTCTCTTAATATTTAAAGCAAATGGAACCTTCTCAAAATTGACCTAATCACTCTTTGTGTTCAGATTAATCAGAATACTCTCTACTGTTTCTCTTTACATATTTATGTAATCATTATCTCAGGTTCTATTTCTTACTAAGGCTATGTCTAGACTGCCTGCTTCTTTTGGAAGAAGCTTTTCCAAAAGAGATCTTCTGGAAAAGCTTATTTCGAAAAAGGGCGTCCACACAGCAAAAGCGCAACGAAAAAGCGATGTGCATTTTTGAAAGATACAGTCCACATTTATTGGACACTATCTCACATTTGAGTTGTGATTAGTATGGATTGAGTGTCCACCAGGGCATCTGTGTAATTTTTGGAGGCCTCTTCTTTCAAAAAAAGTACCCTCTTCCGTGTCCACACATGCCTTTTTCTGAAAAAGCTTTTTTGGAAAAAGGCTTCTTCCTCGTACAACGAGGCTTACTCCCATCAGAAAAAATCCCTCCATTCTTTTGACTTTCTATCGAAAGAACTCAATGGCAGCATGGATGCAAGTATTGTTTTTCCGGAAAAATGGCCATTTTCCCTGAAAAACCCTGCAGTGTAGATGCACCCTAAGGCTTTGTCTACACTGGTGGGTTCTTGAGCAAAAACATCTTGTGCAAGAGTTCCTGAACAAGAACTCTTGCACAAGAATACGTCCACACGGCCATGTGCTTTTGCGCAAGAGCATCCATGGCAGTGTGGACGCTCTCTTGTGCAAGAAAGCTCTGATGGCCATTTTAGCCATAGGGCTTTCTTGCTCAAGAAACCCCTGAAGCATCTTGTGCAAGAGGGCTATTAGAAAAGAGAGTAGCTCTTGTGCAAGAAGCCCTGTCTTCCGACACCATACTGTAAATTTTCTTGCGCAAGAGCGGGTGGGCAGTGTGGACGCTCTGCGGAAGAACGGCCATTCTTGCACAAGAACCCGCCGGTGTAGACATAGCCTAAGTGATTTAAAGAATTTTTAAAATGTAATAAAATCTACAATGGCAAAATTCTTTAAATAAGCAGGCATTTTAGTACCTCACTTTCTTAGTTTTGTTTTAAAGCTAATTTTGGTCTTGTCACACAAATAGAACCTTTGAGACCTGAAGAAGAAACCACTTCAGTGGAAACCACTTCCTGAGCAAATGCAAGAACAGAATCTTGTCCAATAAATGATAAATTACCTTCCTTGTCTCTTAAATAGCCTCACAGGGCTGTTATGTAGGAATGCAATTGTAAATCTCTTTTCAGAAAGCTAAAATTATAAATTATTATGCCTGGTTATTCTGTAAATGCTTTATTCAAAAATACCTCAGTGGAAGTTTGCAGTCCATTAACTACAACAACACCATCATAGTTACAGACTGTGGCACTGTGTTTGGTATTAACCTGAACTTTTGGAGAATATGATACATATCATTGATATGTGACCATCAAGTGACTAGATATTTCAAAATATTTTAAAACTTGTAATAAGCTCTGGCCACCATAATCAAAGCCAAAGTACATCAAACTTCTAAAACAATGCTGTTTTTCTTAGTATCACACATTCTAATAATTTTATGTTCAATAGTAGTTATCCTTCTGACTGCATGAGATTTTTTTCTTTTGTAAATGTAAATAGAATTTCTTACTTACAAGTATTTTTAGATGAGAATTGTGAGAGGATTGTCTGGTAGGAATGGGTCAAATCCTGGAAACTGCCAGTTGCCCTCTTCTTGTTAGGTTAGTGTGTGCTGAAGGTGATTAGTACATACTAGAATTAGACTTACACAGCATCCAAGCAAGGGAAAGACAAAACAAACTAGCAAAGGAAAGATGTTCTCTTTAAGAATCTCAGAGGGAAGAAGTAGATATAGAGATTTTATAATGCCTTTCCTTCCTTTAGGATTCTAGTTCAGAGCTCCTAAACTTCCTGAGCAAAAAAATATCTGGGTCCACTCAGACTAATTCCCAGGGACTCAAAAAAACCAGCAGTGGCCTACATAATGTCTAGATCCCTCTCCCCACCTCAACTTTTTTTCGTCTTGTTCAATAGCCCAGCCTCGGAGAGAAGACCACCTTAATAACAGTCAGATTGTTTTGGTTATAGGCTCCAGCCTGTTTCTTAAAGTGGTACTGCGCTCCTTCACGGGGAAATACCATAACAATGAAACTATTTGTGCTTTTCTTTTTCTCTGACAACAAGCCCATGTACACTTTCTGTAGAGATCATGTGCTGATACTAGATCAAAAAAGAGAATTGTAGAATATGGCAAAACATACAATATTAGTTTTGTAATGGTAAGTTGGATGAGAATAACATCTTTCACTGTATCAAGGTCATTAGAACAGGAATCAGAGGCTTGGCATGTTGTATGGATATTTCCAGCTATTATTCTAGCTCAGTGAACTGCCCAATGTTTCAGTAGCCCTTCAGCAGCTTGAGCCCATCATGGCCTCTTCTCATGTCAGCTGTCATTTCTCACATGATATTGAGATGTCAACTCCAACAGCTGCCCTGACAATCATGGCAGCCTCCACTGTCCACTTGCTAAATTCCCAACAAGTACCTTCTTGCTTCCTCCCCTCCTGCGCCTCACACATGGAGGAGCTCCTTCCAACATATTCAATACCCTCTCATGGTCCTTGTCCAAATCCCTCCTTTAAATGCATCTCTTTTGCTCTGTCACTTCTGAATAAAACTTAGCAATAGTTAGGCAGCTAGTGTGCTGAAACCACTGTCTATTATTCTGACCAATATTACCTCATTTTCTCCTTTACCTCCCAAATAATTTTGTTAGATCTGCCTATAGTCTTTTGTCTCATACTTAGTTTGTAAGCTTCTCTGGGTAAGGTACATCACTGTGTTCAGTATTTGAACAGTGTCTAGCATAATGGGATCATGGTCCATAACTGGGACTCCTAGACACTATTACAGTACAAATTTAATTAATATCCTGATATTATGCTCCAAGAAATGCCCTCTTTCTGAGTCATGTATTGCTTAATTATATCTTTATTTGAACCATTTAATTTCAAATTATGGCTGGTACATGTAATTTAATTTTCATGTTTACTGAATGGACCATCAACAGATTTGCCTGACCATTATGATTATGATTATCTCCAGTTTCTTTCCATTGAAAGCACTAAGGCATGCAACTTGATTCAAAACCCTCTGAAGTCAACTGAAAGTCTACCTTTGACTTCAGTGGCTTCTGGATCAATCCTTTATGCCTAGACTTTTCATTTCCATGAGGATCAGGTAAAAATTCAACATGCTACCACTTATTTTATTTTGTGCTCCAAAATATACAACTTTTTTTTCTCACTAATGTGCAGACTCTGTTAATGTGGATGCACTACCTCGACTCAGAGCCCCAGGAAGCAGTCTAGGGAGATGCTGGAGGCCTCCCAGAGGCCAATTAGTTTGAATTAGTGGCACCAGAGCATCTACGCTGTTATTTCAGACTTTCAAGTTCAGGAATAGCATTGTTCCTCATGAATAGCAGGACTACAGAGTTCGAATTCCGCAGCCAGTTTTTCCAGAATAATGGGGTTGGTAGTGTGGCTGCATTGCTTACAATATCGACCTTGGGTAGTTATTTTGGACTAAGATCCTGGTGTAGGCCAGGCCCAAAGGTACAGCAGGTACATAATACATACAACTATATATTTCCTTCCATTGATTATTTTGATGGAAAATAACTCACAGGACCATATTTGTATTATTCATTCAGATATTTATGACAAAAGTTACAATTTTATTTAACTACAGTGATTTTGCCATCTAGGGACATTAAAGATACTGTCATCCATCATTTCTATCAACTTTTATTTAAATATTTGTTATTTACCCCAAGTTATTTGAATATTTGTCTAAATGTGGTTATTTGGAGCATAAAGAATATTAAAGATGAGGCCAGGGAAATATTTACTTTATATTTTCTGACAATCTATTTAGATACATATTGAAATGATTCTCTCTCTTTCACACACACACACCCCCACACACACCATTCACCATAGTGATGCCATTCACCATAGTGTATGTAATGGCATTACACTATCTAATTTTTTCTCCTAGGTTAGCTGTATGGCATCAGCATAGTCACTTGGAAACACATTTAGACAAGGCTAAAATATTAAATGGATTTTAGGGAATAGCTAATCAGTTTGAATCTGTGTATCAAATAATTAATGATAACTCAAAGGAAAGGAAGCAAAACTGGTTAGAGGGTAACTGCTGACACTAATATTTCAAAATACAGTTTCACACATTTTCTAGAATATTCAAAGCTGAAATAAACTCTGTTTCCTTTGATTGTGGCATTAGTTGTCACGAGCCTGCACCGCTATGCACGCCAGCATCAAAGACTCACTTGAGATTATTTCAAATTTATAATCTCACTTCCAAGTTGACTTATTTTATCTGAAACCATTCTCATGTTCCCACTTAAGACAACTTTTCTGGAGCTATAAGTACTTGGAACCTAAAGGAACTTTCTTCCCCAATTTATAGACAACACCTTTGCTGGTTAGAAAAATAACTGCAAGTAGTTGATTACAAATGGGAACAATGAATTCTAAACTGGTAAAAGATTTCCAATTGTATGAACTGCAGGGCAGGAGAGGTTAGTTATTTGGCAACAGGAAAGCTTTTCACTGTGTGCAGGGCAGCATTCAGTGCAGTGAGTGGTAGACTAATCTGACTTGGATAGTAGAAACAATGCCCGCACTGACACTTATGTGTTTGAACTGACATGACTAAAGATCACAGCATTTGGAACTGTGTTCAGCATCACCTATGCCTAGCCTCAGAAAGCAGGCTGTGAGGCACATAAAAGAGAGTTTTTCCTTCACAGTTGAAAGAGAAATACCTGAGAGAAGCCTTCTACAGTGGTTCTAGAGTCACAAAGAAAGTCTGGAAGGGTATGTCTACACAACTGAGGTAGAGATGAATTAAGCTACATAACTTGAGCTACATTGATTGCATAGCATAAGTTGAAATAGCTTAATTCAGTTTTTGGCACTGTCTACATGGCAGGAAGGTGAAGGAAGAACACTCTTCCTTTGACTTCCCTTACTCCTCGTAAAATGAGGGTTACAGGAGTCGGAATAAGAAGTCCACCAGCTCACTATTATTTCAAAATAATGGCTTGCAGTGTAGGCACGCTCTCTGTAATTTCAGAATAACATCAGTTATTCCAAATAACGCTGCTGTGTAATGTACCCGAAGAGGCCAGAAAAGCTCAGCAGAAGACCTATGCCTAGCCCCAAAGGTCAAAGAGGATCTGGGAGGGAACTTTTCACAGCAACTATATGGAAAGAACTAGCTGGAGTTACCTGCAATAAGGGACAGATTGAGAAGGCTAGAGGAAACACCAAGTGGTAGGACATCAGCTTCTTAAAAGAAATGTTGATTCCACTTAATGGGGTGGAGAAATAGACTTAATGATTTATGCTCACTTTTGAACTATGATATTCTAATAAATCAGATTCTAAGAAGACTTATTTTGTGGTTTATAAACTCTGGGTATAGTTTCTGAGACCCCTCAAGAAAAGGAAATGGAGGAAGTGGCAGGGTCTGCTATCAGGTGTACCCTATTAGGCTATCAGAGATCAAGACAACTATTCCATGCCTAATGGCTGGACCTAAGGATCAAACTGGAGCATGGCTAGGGAAAAGACTGGTATAATCTGAGGCTTATGGAGGCTATCACCATTATCAGACAAAGCAAAGGAGAGTTCCAAGCCATGAAGTAACATTGTGAAGACTGAGTTGCTGTTTCTCCTATGAGGCTTTTATACCTGTTCTGAATCACCAGACCAGCTTCTGATTTGTGGATTGGTTGGAGCCTATCATAGAAATGACTCATCCCTGCATGTGGCTTAACCAGGCGTTAATTCAGAGATGACTCATCACCTGGTTCTGATCAGTTGTGCTGGAAAACTCCAGGCTGCCTGATGGTAGCCTAGCCTACACTTGTAATTTCTCTTTTATATATAGACACACATCATGTTAAAAAGTGTGCTCGAGAGAACAAATGAATTATAACATGACAAGATACTCTCGTCAGGAAAGAACTAAACTGACTTCCAGCGGCTATAAGAACTCAGTGATGCAATCCCCAATAGCTGTGCCTTGCCGTGCCTTGCCTTGCCATTTGTTAGGTAAATAAAGTGCTGGACATGATAATTGCATGCAGTGAATCTGAAGGACATCTTGGAAATGTCTGAAAAAAGTTAATGGGGCTCCACATAGGTGGCAGGATCCACCTATTTTGAGCTTATGACAGGTTTGTAGTGTAAGCCTTGATTCTGCAAGGAGATGTACTTACATGTGTAAGCAGGGGAATGGTCCCGCTACTGTACCTGGTTTCTATACTACCCCGGTGAAATGGACCAGTAAAAGGATCTGAGTCCCTGCTCCCACTTCTTTTACCCAAAGGCCTCCCTGACTCTGAGGGCTCCCCTTCCACTCTCCTGAGTAGCAGAATCCTCGAAATCCCAACAAGACTAGGCCCAGGTTTTCTGGGGCTTAATCCCCAACTTTGTAGTCACTTAAGGCAGGGGCTAGGGTGTCCCCACTCCGGGGTGCTCTCTTCACACTGCATGCTTTCTTGACCCACTGATCATTACATACAGTTCAAAGCAGATACAATTTATTAAACAGCACCTGATTAAAAAGAAAAGAATAAGGAAAAAATTAGAGAGGTTAAATGAGAACACACAGTCCCACTCTGTAGCATGGGGACATCACAAACAGAAGTTTGCAGAGTGTAAGGACAGTTAACAGTCTGTTCCTTATAGCTCCCAGGGCTCTTTCTCAGGCCCTGGCTGTGCTGCAGGGGGTGCTGCAAGTTGGACACGCTTGCTCTGGCAGTGACCACATGACTTCAAGCTCTAGGTGGCAGGACCCCTCTCCCAATTGGAGTTACAATCCCTCTCCAAGTCGGGCCTGCAGGGCCTCTTGGCTGGTGGCGTCTCCCTGCCCAGAGCCTCTTTTCCCCTCTTTGCTGGTCCCAGCTGCTCACCACTCCCAGCTCCAGACTATGCTGCTTTGCCAGCCTCCAGCTCCTTGCGTTGCTTCTCTGACCCCTTTGGCTCTGGTCACTGCAGGTCTGCTTCTTAGCACAGGGTCTGCTCTCTGTGGGCTGTATGGGCCTCTGGCTCTGTCCCTGCAGGTCTGCTCCTCAGCACAGCCTGGACCCCATGCTACTCTTCTTAGCTCTTTCCCCCTTCGACTCAGAAACCCAGAAAATCCCAGCTCACACGGAGGATGGGACCTGGCCTCCTAATTCCTTCATTGGCCTGTCCAACTTGTCAATCAGGCTGACCTGGAGTGTTGGCCTCTTCCCATTGTCCCTGGGAACTGTTAGTCTCAGGGCCCTGATTTCTCATGGACGGTTCCTCTTTCGGTACTGGGAGCTGGCTAACCAAAAACTCTCACTGAGTTTTAGTAAGGGGCTAACAGTCCCCTTACATATGGAGCCATTTACTTGCATGGAGTCCCACCAAAGATAATAGACATTATCCTAGCTCTTGAACTTACAGAATTGGACCCCAAATATTTCTCTCATCTTCTTAGACATTAAGTTTTCTTGTCCTATTTTCAAGAACTTACCAATATAATTGTTTTGAGAAGAGCACTAATTCAGAAATACAGTTGTTGCATGTGTGTGTGTGAACAAGAAATATTCCAAAGGGAATGGGAAAGAAGTCAAAATTGAGAATCTTTATTTTTTTTTACTCATAGTGGAGCTATGGATAATAATAATAATAAACTGGCAAAGGGAAAACAATGAATATTTCCCCCATTTTTCTCAACAGTTTTAAAAGAAGAAAATTCTCAACCTGTTCTGTTCATCAAAATGGCTTCATCTTTCTTTTTTAAAGCTATTGCACAATTTAAAAATATAATAATCTAACAATAGTACTTCTATCAGTTATTCCTTAGCATTGCTCTTATTCTGCTTAGAATAATGAGTGTGGATTTATGTAAAGGTCAACAGCTGAAATGAACTTTACTGAATAATATTACAACAGACAAGATAGGCTCAGTTCATATCTGATGTCAACAATTACAACTTTTTTTACATCAATGAAATTGCCCTTGTAAGGAAAGAGGGTGTGCCTAGATTACAGGCTTTTGTGGACAAAAGTGGCCTTTTGTCAACAAAACTATACCTGCATCTACACTACCGCTATGTTCTGTTGACAGTAAGTCGACAGAATGCCGCAGTTTTGTTGACAGCGGTAAAACTCGTTTTACAAGGAAGAACGCCTTTGTCTACAGAGATCTGTAGAAAAAAGGTGTGTGTGGACTCAGGGAGCTAGTTCTGTCAACAAAAAAGGCCTCCAGGAAGAAGCACTGGTGGACAGTCTAACCTTTACAGGTACAGCACCTCTGTGGTTCCTGGCTGAAGCCTCTTAAAGGCACAGGCACCCAGACAGGCCTTTCTGTCCTGCAGCTAGCCAGAGCACCCATGCCAGCAGTGACAACCATGTCCCAGCCTCAAGGCCCCCCTGGCCCACCCAGGGGCACCAAAAGGCGGGCACCAGCCTGGTCAGGGTCAGAAATCCAAAACCTCCTGGAGCTCTGATCCCACACGAAGCCCTGCAGGCCCTGAAGACACTCCGCAGGAATGCGGACATGTACGAGCGCCTGGCACAGGGACTGGCCACCAAAGGGCATCACCTCCACACCATGGCACAAGTCAGGGCCAAGGTAAAGGAGCTGTGGCAGGGATATGCCAGGGTCCGGGACCAGAGCTCTTGCTCTGGGGCAGCCCCCAAGACCTGACCTTACTACCAGGAGTTGGAGCAGATCCTGGGTGGTGGGGAAGCCCACACTCCACTGCATGTGGTGGAGTCCAGGTTACCCCACCACATCATGGACAGACCCCTGCTGAGGGAGGAAGACCAGGCAGGAGAGGCAGGAGAGCTGCACCAGGAGGAGGAGGAGGAGGAAGAGGAGGCAGGAGGGACCCAGACCCCAGAGGCCTCCCAGGGGTCCATGGACATTGGGGAGAGAACATCAGGTGAGTGCTTTGAAGGGTCACCACACACAGGAGGGTTGGCAGTGTGGGGGGCCAGCTAGCCCCATTGCCACTGTGGGGCCCCTGAGAAGCTTTCAGGCCACTGCCCAACTCACATGTGGTGTCACGTGTAACACCCCTGAGTCTCCTGTCCAAAGGAGAGTGTGGGGCCCCTGAGAAGCTTTCAGGCCACTGCCCAACTCACATGTGGTGTCACGTGTAACACCCCTGAGTCTCCTGTCCAAAGGAGAGCCCCTGACAGCCATGGCATGCCCTTGGGGACAGCAGGGGTGCACACAGACATTGATTGTCTCCTCCTCTTTTCCTCCACAGCCAGACCCTCTACCCAGGAGAGGAGACCACACTGCCCCACCACCATCCTGGACCCATGGAACCCGCAGGTACTGGAGGGTCTACACAGACCTGCTGAGGGAGCACGTAGTGGCCCTGCAGGACCCGAACAAGATCCTCCAGCAGAGGACGCAGACAGAGGCCGAGTGGCACACCAAGCTGCTGGATGAGCTGGTCCAGCAGTACACTACCATCTGTGCCATAATGCGGGAGGTCCTCGGCTTGCCTGCCCATGTCACAGGCACTGCTTCTCCTGCACGCCAGGCCCCTGCTCCCCCTGCTCCTCCAGCTCCCCCAGCCCCTCCAGTCCACACTTCCCCCCAGTCCCTCCAGCCTCCTCTTTCCCCTAGCCCTCCTTCCCCCGCCCCCAGCCCCTCGAGCCCCCCCTTCCCCTCCCCAGCGCCTCCTGCTCCCGAGCCCTCACAGGGCCAACAGCTGCCCCCCCCCCCCGTCCAGGCCAGGACTAGGTCTCGCTCCACCTGATCCCAAGGCCATGGCAATGCCAGGATGCAGGAAGGTGGCAGGACCCTGCGATCAGGGAAGCAGCAGCCTACTTGAGCCCCCCTCCCCCGTCCAGGTTTTCAGTATCCTACCACATCACCCAAGTTAAAGGTCTTTTCAGTTATATAACAAAATCTTTATTTTTGAGTGAAAGATTTACCTTGTGTATAAACATCTGAACAGTAAACAGAGACTTTTTTTAACAGTTAGCACATTCTCTTTACTGATAGTGTTTCTAATAAAAAAAACCTAATGTCTGTGTACAAAGAAAACTGGGTGTGCAAGAATTCTTTATGGGAAGAGGGTGAGGTTAGTGGAGGGACAGGTACAGGTGGGCCAGGTGAAACCCCCCATGGGGGAGGCCCTGGGGAGAGTCAGTGGGCTCCTTCTGAGAATCTCTCCCTCAGGGCCTCTTGGACTTGGACACTAGCCTGCTGAAATGGCCTCTCCCCACCATCAGCACCTGTCCTTCACCCCAGCAGGAAGGCCTCCCCTTTCCTCTCCACCAGGTTATGGAGGGTGCAACATGTGGCCACCATCTCTGGGATGTTGCATTTGCCCATCTCCAGCCATGTGAGGAGGCAACGGAATCTCCCTTTCAAACAGCCGAAGGCGCATTCCACCTGCATGTGAGCCTGGCTAAGATGTGTGTTGAAAAGCTCCTTGCTCACATCCAGGTGGCCGGTGTAGGGCTTCATGGGCCACGGCATCAGGGTGTAGGCCACATCGGCCACTATGCACACTGGCATCTGCACGGCCCCAAGTGCAAGGTGCCGCTGGGGGAAAAATGTTCCTGCATGCAACCTGTGGTACAGGTAGGAGTTCTGAAATATGCGGGCATCATGTGCCTGCCCCGACCACCCAACACAAATGTCCATAAAGTGTCCCTGGTGGTCAACCAGGGCCTGCAGCACCATCG
Organism: Pelochelys cantorii; assembly: GCA_032595735.1. Lineage (NCBI taxonomy): Eukaryota > Metazoa > Chordata > Testudines > Trionychidae > Pelochelys > Pelochelys cantorii. Next base: position 37,526,497 of record CM064331.1, read on the forward strand.
AATAGTAGCCCTTCCGGTTTATAAATTGGGCTGCTCGATGGGCCGGTGCGTGGATTGCGATATGTGTCCCATCGAGGGCTCCACCGCAGTTCAGGACTCCAAGAGTGGCAAACCCGGCAATGATGTTGTCCAGGTCCCCGAGACAGACGAGCCTCTTCAGCAACTCCGCATTGATGGCCCTCACCACCTGCAGCACGAGACAAATAGACAGACAGAAACCAGGGAGTTAGACAGGTTACCTAAGCACTTGGGAGGAGAATCCTCCCCCCCCACACACACCCCTCACCTTCTCAGGATGCCCCTCTCCCGTTCATCAGTGCAGGGGTGGCTGAGGAGTGGCTTCTAAGTGCCACTCCATCCCCCACTCCCTCTTGCCCTTGCGTGGCAGTCCCCCTTTCTCAACCCCTCCTCCCACTTAGGAAGGCCTGTTCCCTGACAGTGACTTACCTCCATCAAGACGGCCCTGATGGTAGACCTTCCCCACGCCAAACTGGTGTCCCACGGAGCAGTAGCTGTTGGGGGTGGCCAGCTTCCACAGGGTGATTGCGACCTGCTTCTGCAGGGGGATGGCGGGCTGCAGGTGGGTGTCCTGGTGTTCCAGAGCAGGGGCGAGCCAAACACACAGCTCCAGGAACGTGGCCTTCCACATCTGGAAGTTGCGGAGCCAGTGGTCATCATCCCAGAGCTGCATGACAAGCCGGTCCCACCAGAACAAACTTGTCTCATGCCTCCAAATCTGCCTGTCCCCAAAAAAGTTTGGGGGCAAGGACAGAGCTCCTGCATCCTGCAGGAGGGTCTCCTCAGTGTGATCCGGGTCCATATGGTGCAGGAGATTCATGACAGAGTCATGCAGATGCAGGAGCAGCGTGGTGCCATCGCCTGCCCAAGGGCAGGTCAGGCTCCATGGCCAAAAACAGTGAAAAGCAGAAAAAAACCTGCATATAAACTGCTGTGGTGTCCGAGGAAGCAGGGCAACCAGAGCAAGAACTGCAGCAGCTTTGTTTTTCCTGTAGGAGGTAGACAAGCCAGAAGCAGGAGCACAGCAACGGCTGTCCAGGGGGATCCCTTTAAGCACATTTCTCTGCAAAGGGCAGGCAGCAGCACCTGGAAATAAAGGCTGCCCCCATGCCCTGCCAGAAGCACTTCCGGGTGCCTTCTTTTTTCAACAGAGCGTCCGGTAGTCTGGACGCTCTTTTTCGAAAAAGTGGATTGATTTTTTGATCCGCATAATGTAATCTAGATGCTCTTTTTCGACAAAGGCTTTGTCGACAGTATCTGTCGACAAAGCCTCTGTCAACAGAAGGATGCAGTCTAGACATAGTCAGAGAGGGATACTGAAGCAATACTATGTATAACTGTGTTATATGCCCTTATTTCTGCACTTCAGCTTAATTCTTTGTTGATGCACAGGCCAGTGTTCTGTCTTTTTTGAACTTCTCAGATCAGAGTTATTTCTCAGGACTAATGTGCTAAAAATATGCTCTGTGTAGATGTTATTGTTACCAGACAATTCTAACATACAGTTAGAATTCTAATGTACAGTTTCTTAGGGGACATTCTAACATAGTTTTTTAGGGTTTATCTAAATGAGCAGTGTTAGAAAAGAACAGGTGACCCAGAGGCGGATGAAGTAGAAGGACTCCTTTATCAAAGATACTTGTTCCACCTTGGACCCCCAAAGCCTTGGTGCGAGTGAGCAACAAAATAAGCACAGGTGCAACTTTTATCAGCGCTCTTATCTACTATGGGAATTATTTTGAAATAAGTCCCCTCATTTCAAAATAACAAGCAGAGCATCCACACTACCAAGACTGTTATTTTGAAATAATAGTCTGGTAATTTGGAAATAACAACTCTGACTTTCCACAAGGAATAACACTTATTTTAAAATAGTTATTTTGAAATAGTGATAGTGTGGATGCTTCGCTGTTGCTATTTCGAAATAACTACTGTCCAGAGTCATTAAAAGTAATTACTCCCCAGTGCTTCCTGGAGCTCTAATTTGAGGTAACGCATCCACTTTAAGGGAGCCTGCTTTGGACTAATTTCAAGCCTTTCCTGTAGTGTGGATATACTATTTCTAAATAGCTATTTTGGGAGTTGCTATTTTGAAATAAGTTTTTTTGAAATAATTTCCTAGTGTAGACTTGCCCTTAAAATGAAAATACATTTATCAATTATATCACCCCTTAAGTCCCAATTTAGTAATCAGTGTAGATGGGGCCATTTTGCGCAGCCCCCCCCCCCTTTTTCCACAAGAACCCTTATTCCTCAAAAAAGCAGGTACACAGGATCTTGCGCAAAAGGGTTTTTTGCCTCGTCCACACTGCAGTTTTTCTGCACAAAAACCTCTTCAGCAAAACGTATCAAAAGAAACTATGCAAATGAGAGCACGAGAAATGCTAATGAGCGCTTCATTTGCATTGCCTCTACCGACAAATTCCTGCAGTGTAGACGTAGCCTTAGGGTACATCTGCATAGCAGGGCTAAAGTTGGAATAATCTATGCAACTTCAGCTACCTCAATTGTGTAGCTGAAGTTGAAATAGCTTAATTTGACTTTTGGCACTGTCTACACAGCAGGAAATCAAAGGAAGAACTCTTCCTTTGACTGTCTTTCTAGTAAAATAAGGGGTTACCATGAGTCTGAGTAAGAAGTCCTCCAGCCCTACATTATTTCAAAATAATGGCTTTCAGTGTGGACACACTCCTTGTTATTTCGGAATAATGTTAGTTATTCCGAAATAACACTGCTGTGTAAATGTACCCTTACAGAGATGTATATCAGATTCAAAACAGTGATCCCTAGAGATAATCTGAGTATCCTGAAAACTCTTTTGGGAGACTGGCACTTTATTATGTCTCTGCCACCCTCTGGAATTACAAACTGTGACTCTCCTCTATAAATACTTATTTGAACAGCAGACAATCACTTTAGAGGATGAAGACACAAATATTCGCTGAGATAGCTTCTGGAAAATGTATCATGGACAAATCAGCACTTGGTCAATCCATTTTGTTTTGTAAAAATGTTTCATTTCTTCCATTTAAAATTTGCCAATTTAATTATAAAAGGCAGCGTGATAACAATAACAGCAACCTTGAAAAAGACTGTTTTCTGTCAACTTGATAAAAGCCATAAACTGGGTTAATAGTACACATTTCAATGTTTAGCCTTGGAGTTTGTTTGCTATAAACTCCTTAGTCTTTCAGAGTTTATTAATCCCAAGATATGGCGACTTTCTCAAGTTTGAAGCACTTTCATATTGTCATTAAAGTAATTGCATTGTCTAATTCTACTGAAGTCTACTAACGTCAAGAAATACCCTCATTCATCAGACACAAATTTCACAGTTTTCTCATGGTCCAAAGGGCCGATTCAGTACTTGCATACTGAGTGCTTCCTCTTCTCTGACATCTTTTGACTTGCTAATTCTGTTTTGCATGTTCTGGCAACAATTATACACAGAGTGGCTGCTGTGTCAGTTCCTATATGACTAATATCCTCTTCTATCCTTCTTAGGGAAGAAGAATTATTTAAAACTGGCATAATATTCCACATGTTGTGAAATAAAGTTATTAAATAAAGGGAAATTATAAACTAATGTTACATACTGTATGTATCACAGCTCATGTTTTACCTTCACCATGGGGTCCTATGCCATTCCTGTGTTGTGCTTTTCAGCAGATTTCTTTATCTGCATCTTCATCATGAGACTAATTAGTGAATGACAGCTTAAAATGCTTGATAATGTTGTGATTCAACAGAAAAACAGCAGGGAAGTCCTAACATTTTGCCTTTGAGTAAAAATGATGATTTGCACAATTTTGTTAGCCTAGTGGTGGATGGTACTGCTGAATTTGCTTGCACTAGATACAATATCTGTCTCATATTGCACTTCTGTTTTGCTTTCTTGGGGCTTTATTCACACTCTTTCAGGAGCTGCTAGTGGATTGTGCACTGATATAGTAGTAGATAGAGCCTAAAGGCATGTCCACACGCTGTGGCAATGCACACTATGGACATGTGACTTTTAATGCACACTAACTTGTGCATTATTTGGTTCATATATCTTGTTGGCATGCTGTAAAGGTCCCTTAGTGTGCTTTTATATACTGTTGTTTGTAATAGTACTATGTTTAAGTGCACTAGGGAATCCTTAAAGTGGAACAGGGTGGTCTACACAGACTAATTAATACACAATATATTAGCACACTTTAGAAAGAACATCACCATAGGACACTATTGTGAAGATAACCCTTCAAATAAGGCACTGATTGTTATGCACAAAAATGTGCCATTGCTTCTTTATTACGCTGGTGGAAAAAGACAGAAAGCAGTCAAGTTTGTGTCTAAGAGGCATGCTTTTGGCACAGGGGCAGTATGGCTCTGGGAACTCTGGGACAAAAAACTCAGCAACAATACTTACAGCTGCTTGTCCCAAAAAACAACAACACTGAAACCCCTTCAATTCCATAGCCTACAGCAGATAATAGAATGTAGTAGGCCTGGCTCTTCAAATTGATTCATGCACTATTGCACTACGGACCACAACTTGCTATTTTGTTTGGGAGCCAGTTGATGCTTAAAGGACTGCTATCAGTGGTTGGAATCCTGACCACTTCATAGCACTCAGAGTTCTGTTTCTCCTGACAGACAAATATTCTACCTAAAGTTTGATGAGACAAAATGCTCGTGGGAAATGCTTTTTTTTTTCTTTTTTCTTTTGATGAGTAAAAACAAGTATTCTGAAAGGAAAGAATGAAATGTCATCTTACTTCTCCAAACCACATCATTTTAGCTTTAGTACTTATGCAATGTTTTAAATAAATTCCACCTTATGACTTCTGTGAGCTTGAGTTGTCCATGTTTACCATATTCAAACCAATGACAAACAACTCACTGCCACATTAGCATTGACTGATCAAGGTGAACCAAAGATGAGTTAAAAAGTCTGACATCTGAGTGAAACCAATAAAGGGTGGACAGTGCTCCTTTTCTGGATATTCTAAAATGCTGCCTTGGGAGCATTTAACATTTCTTATCTCCAACATAAGTAAAATAATACACTTTCTGGAAAAAATGAGAATGGGATACAGAAAAGTAACAAACTTTGCCAAGTAGAATAGGAAATCAAGATGTCAGAAAAGAACCCAGCTGTCAGCTGATTCCTTGCCTGTCTCTTGTTTTCATCAAATCTGTTTTTGCAGTCTCAATTTCTCATTGGTGACATATATAATAAATAGATAATTATTTATTTAAAAACTTGTTTAGGATTCCAAAAGTTAAGGAACACAACGGAAGAAAGACAAGTGACAGTTAGCTTGAGGAAAGAATGCTAACAACATCATGTCTGTTGTGTTTCACTCTCCATCCCCATTATAATGGAAGAAAAGCCAGAGATGACAAAAGCCTAGTTTACTCCTCATAAAATATGATGTATGCATGCATTGATCACTAATGTTCAGAGTTGGCATGGGATATTATCTCAAGCAAAGGTTTAGTGATTCCAAAAATGTCAAGATGGCTACAATGTTGGGAGATAGATTTGCTATTAATTCTGATGTATTATACTGTATGGATGCACTAAAGAAGAACATCTAACTGGCTAATTAAAACTTTATTCTATACAAAAGTTTAAAAAAGTGCAATCACTGTTCAGCCTTTCATGTTATTTTCTGGCAGTCGACAGATAACTTCAGAGACTAGCTTGAACTGTCAAAATAATTTATATATATTAAATGTCAACGCAACTCAGGAGGAAGATAAAATTTTGCTTTCAGTATGACATTTATATGCTGGTTCTTGATTTAGATATGCAGAGGTAGCAAGACATGTTAGCTAAAGTAGTTATGCAGCATATTTCTAAACATGGTGTCCCATTTATGTTCAAAATGATGTGGACTGAGTCAATTAGGAGAAACAAGAGAGTTCCAAGAAGTACTTTAAAAAAAGTGCTGGAGTTGCTTAGTAACCTGATACCATGCTTCATTTCCCAATAGAGCTGTAAAGCTGTCAGAACTGGTAATGCAGAAACTCCCCGAGATAAATCAAGTCTCATGTGTTCTGTCAAGAATATGATCATATTAAGTATGTTAGACCTCACTGTCAGGAAATGTGCATATGTACTTAGTAATACATGTAGCAGGACAGGAAGCAGGGAATATAACTTTCAGTTGCACTTTGACATAAAAATCTTATGCTTCACCTCCTAAGGTACATTATTTTGTCACATAGCAGAGTGTACTGTATTCAACAGTTCTAGGGGGAAAATATTAATCTGACTACTACTTAGTGTGATATTACTTGACATCTACTTTAGTCTTCACTGACCGTAATCTACCATAATCTATTATATGTATGTTATACTTAGAAATTTAGTGTTTCATGTCTAATGACTCTGGTGTGGGACTCTAGAACAAATCATGATGTGGTACACTGTTTCTCCTCAGGTTAGGTACCATTGTGAGAAGATAGTAAAATAAATGTTTTACATTTCTACAATTTCAGAGGAAATGCCTATGATTGTGACATGTTTTGGTTAAAAATGCAAGCATGTTGGAGAAATGATGGATTCTGTTTCTTCGGCAACAAAACCTCCAGATCCTTTATTTGCATCCTTTTTAGCAATGAAAACAGTTACATGAATAAAAAGACCATATAAGAGGTGACAACAACAATACAGGTTCAGAGACACCCTTCCTCACATCGTATCTCTCCTTTAAAAGAGGGAGTCACAGAATGATAGGATTGAAAGGAACTTAGAGATGTCTACCAAGTTCAGTCCTACACAGTCATGCAGGAACAAGCACCGTCTAGACCAGACCTGAAAAATGTTACTTATTAACCTGCTCTTAAAAATGTCCGGTGATAGAGATTCTACAACCTCCCTATGCAATTTATTCCAGTGCCTAACCACCATGAAAGTTAGGTTGTTTTTAATAATGTCCAATCTAAACCTTCCTTGCTGTAATTTAAGACCATTGTTTCTTGTCTTATCATCAGAAGTTAACAATTTCCCCCTCCCCTTTTCTTTGTAACAACCTTTCAGGTACTTGACAGATGCTATCATGTCCCTCAGTCTTCTCTTTTCCAAACTAAACAAACCCAGGTTTTTAAACTTCCCGCATAGGTCATGTTTTCTAGACCTTTAATCTTTTGTGTTGCTCTTCTCTGGGCTTTTTCCAGTTTGTTCACTTCTTTGTTGAAATCTTATGCTTATGCCTCATGTCCAGAATTGGACACATTACTCAAATTGATGCCTAATCAGTGTGGCGTAGAAGAGAAGAATTACTTCTCATGTCTTTCTCACAACATTTCTGCTAATACATCTCAGAATGATGTTTGCTTTTTTTGCAAACATTGTTCCTTCCTAATTGGAGTACTTTATATTTGTCCATATTGAATTTCATAATATTTACTTCACACCATTTCTCCAGTTTGACCAGATTATTCTGAATTTTAATTCTATTCCCTAAAGCACTTAAAATCCCTCTCAGCTTGGTGTCATCCACAAACTTTCTTTAAGTGTACTCTCTATGCCATTATCTAAAATATTGATCAAGCTATTGAATAGAATGGGACCCAGAACTTATTTCTGCAGAATCCCTCTAATTATACCCTTCTAATATTACAGTGAGCCACTGACTACTGCTCTCTGGGAATGGTTATCCAACTAGTTATGAACATGCAAGGCAGTATCAAAACCTTACTAAAATCAAGATATACCATGTCAGCTTCTTCCCCTTTATCTACAAGGCTTATTAGCCTGTCAAAGAAAGTTATCAGTTTGGTTTACCAAGATTTGTTCTTGACAAATCCATGGTATTACTTATCACCTTATTATTGCCCAGATGTTTGCAAATGGGTTCCCTAATTATTTACTCCATTATCTTTCCTGGTACTGAAGATAAGCTGACTGGTGTTCAATTTCCTGGGTTGTCCTTATTTCCTTTGTTAAAGATGGGCATTATATTTGCTCTTTCCAGTCTTCTGTATTCCATGATTTTTCAGAAGAATAGCTAATGACTCAATTACCTACTTGATATTCAGATACCATCCTTGATGATGCATCTCCTCAGATGCTGGTGATTTGAAGGCATCTAACTTGTGTAAGTAATTGTTTAACTTTCCCTATTTTAGCTTCTGACGGCACCCCATTTTCACTGTCATTCACTATCCTAGGTGTTCAATCTCCACCAAACTTCTTGGTAAAAGCCAAAACTAAAAAGTCATTAAGCACCTCTGCAACTTCCACATTTTCTTTTATTTTTCCCTCTAAATTGAGTAATGGGCCTGCCTTGTCTTTGGTCTCCCTCTTGCTTCTAATGAATTTGTGGGATGTTTTCTTGTTAACTTAATGTCTCTTGCTAGTTTGAGCTTGTTTTGTGCCTTGGACTTCTTGTAAATTTGCCCCTGTGTGCTTGTGTTATTTGTCTATATTCATTCTTTGTGATTTGACTTAGTTTCTACTTTTGTGGGACTCCTCATTTTTAGATCATTCAAGATCTTTCCTATGCAGTGGAATAGTTAATTCCTGTGCTGTTAATCACGTCTCTTTGAAAAACTGCCAAGTATCTTCAAGTGTTTTTCCCTTACACGTTTCCTATAGAATCTTACCTACCAATTCCCTGAGTTTGTTAAAGTTTGTCTTCATGAAATCCATTGTCTTTAGTTTGCTGTTCTCCCTCTTACCATTTCTTAGAATCATTATCTCAATTCATGATACAGTGTCTCAGCATGCTAGTCAGACCTAGATACAGACTTTTAAAGGGATAGGTAATGCAGGTCTACTACGTGGTATAATTTGAAATGGGAAAAATTCTTTAGAATATGGTGAAAAGCTTGACGATGATTTCAACATCACTGAAATTCATATATACCTAACTTCTGATTGATCAAGCAGACTGTAGCCTATTCCACCATCTTTGGTATACAAAACTAGATCCATAAAAGGGGACAGTAATGTATTGGTTTAGTACAGTAGGCCCAGTCCTACAAATCTGAGTATAAATGTTATCAAAATAAGTAAAGCTGATTTTTTTGCCTTTGTCCCTGCATAAAAATACTGCATTAGCTATTGGAATTCAGATGATTGGATATTTATATCCCAACACAGAAAAAGAAAAAAAGGCTGCTTGATGAACTCCTATTGCAACACATTAGGAGACATTATAGCTAGTGAAGAGGGACTGAATGTGCTAGACCGGTGGTTTTCAAACATTAGCAACCCATTTTGGGAACATCTAGCCCTGCCCTTTCTCTGAGATTCCTCACTTCCCCCATCATTTCTCTGAGGCTCTACCCACCAATTTCACCATCCCTCCTCCCTCTGTTTCTCATGGCCCCCCTACCTCTGCCCTCACTTGCATTCACCAGGCTATGGAACGGTGGTTGGGATGGCTGAGGGTGTTGGCTCTGGGAGGAACTTTGTGGTACAGGAGAGCACTCCAGCTGGGCTATGGAATTGGGTTGTGGAGGGGTCAGGTCTCTGGCTGGGGGTCAAGGGATGAGGAGGGGTGCAGGAGGGGACTCTGCTGGGATGTGGGGGGTGGAGTACAGGGTCCTGGGGCAGTTATGGCAGCTCCCAGAAGTGGTTGTCAGGTCTCTGCAGTCCCTAGGTGCAGGGACAACCAGGGACACTCTGCACACTTACTGGATGACAGTAGACATTGTCCCTGCAGGTCCCAATGGTTGCGCTTTCTGGCCAATGGGAGCTGTGGAGTTGGCACTCAGGCAGGGTAGCCAGGGAGGCTCTGTGCACTGCTTTCCCACCCACAGCTTCCATTGGTCACACTTCCCAGCCAAAGGACTTTGAAGCTGGGACAGGTCAGGAGAGTGTGCATAACCTCCCTGGCCATCACTGCACCTAAGGGTGCAGGAAAATGGAGGCGGCTTCCAGGAGCCATGTGGTAGCAGGACAGGTAGGAAGCCTCCTTAGTCCTGGGTCATACACCCGAGAAGACACAGGGACGGAATAGATCAGCGGGGCCCACAGACCCTATGAAGTTCCCTCTTAAACCTCCAAGGATCTGTGGACTCCAGTATGAGAAATGCTGAATTGGATGGAATGGTGTAATGACCTTTGTGGTAACATTTGTTTCATAGGCAACAGACTCACCTGACATTGTTTATGGCTTTTGTATGATGTCTCTGTCCCTCAGAACAAGTGTATACCAGGATATGAACAAGAAGTTGAAATTTACTGTGTCAGTTTCATATTACAGAAATTTAGCTCTACTCTGAACTGTGTGTAAAAATGACATCTTTATATTCAACAGATTTGCTCCTTGTCATCTCTTCTCTCTTTAAACACACAAGTAAGGTTTTCCAGATTTTTATTCCCTGTAGCATTGCAAAAACTAAAGACTGAACTTTGATTCTATTACTTCTTGGGTCTGTTTACAGTAAAATAAAGAGTGAAGCACTTTTTTTTAAAACACATCTTTTATGCTATTCTGTAAAGACCATTTGTGACTCATCAATACAGTTGTTTACTAATAAATGTTTAGACAAAGGTTTGGGATCTTGTTTTAACTCAGGTTTATTGAATGTCATGATTAACACACAATTCTTTAATTTTTTTTCTCTAGACACTCCTAAAATACTGTTATACGATACAAATATTTGTGGTTTACCCAAAAGCTTAGGTTGTGTAAATCACAAAGGTGTTCTGGAGAAGTAATGCCACAGACTTTATTCTAGGTATACCCTAAATTTAAATCAGTTAAATGTATACAACTCCACTGAAGGTAATGAAGTTTCAGAGGTGTCCATAAGACCATAATAGTGAGACAATGGTATTCCACATGTATATCCAAACGTAACTTGGTCTCCAGAAACTTTATAACTAGTGGTGATTTTCCATGACATTTATGCTAACTCACTTTTCAAAGTAAATCACACTTGCTAAGGAATAAAAAAACTCTCACTTTATGCAATACATTTTGTTCAGGAAATTATTAAATCCACAATAATAAAGTTTCCATTAACTTCCTCATTCCTTGTCAGCATTCATTATTCCAAAGGTCCCAGACACCTTGGCAACAATGCTATTAGTACATATATATACAATATACTTTAGAAAGTTTGTGCATCTGTCTGTATGTGTGTCCATCCATTCACCTAGGAGTCCATTTGCTCAAGATCTGCTCCTAAAGGATAAGAGCTAGGTCCTCCGAATTTGATATGCAACTTCCTCTTATCATAACTTAAAGAAAAGTCAGGGGTTGGCTGTGCCAGGACAATAGGATGTGCATGCAATGTGATTGCTTCGCATCAAATGGAAAGGGAGGAGTGTGATAGGAGTGTTATACCTGAAAGAATATTACAGGATCTTTTCAGGGGGCTAAAGCAAAATGCCACGTTTATTGACAATGTAACATTATTCGGTAATATGCATCACATATACTCACAAACACACACACAAATCCCCTCTTGTTGCTGAAAGTTACTAGTTTGTTGCTCACACTAACTCACTGGCCAGGAAAGTTAAATGCAAGGGGGAGGATCAGGGGCTTCTGTCGGTGTGGACCGATGCTAAGATTTTGACAAAATGAGATCCGGAGATTCATGCAAGATGCCCCATATTTTATAGGATTTTTCCCCTATTCAGGTCTATACATGTTAATGTATCAGCTCTTAATCAATCACCATTGGTTCTGTTTAATATTTCTTTATCTGTTGTCATCTGACATGGGTATGTTGATGACTCCTTCCCCATGTTTATTTAAAAGGGATGCTTGTTCTTAATTTCAAGTCCATCCATATGTCCCACAGCAGTCTGCTTTGTCTTAGGCCCAGTTCATGGTACCAAGTGCTTCTGAGTCTTATGGTTTTTTCTCCCCCTTCTTCGACCCCTTGAACTCTGAAACTGCTGAGCCCACAAGTTGTTATCTTTCCAAACACATTCCACATTCATTCACTCCCCTTCCCAGAGAACTACATAATTGTCACATGGGAAAAGGGATAAAATTGTCTTAGTAAGGTATCAATCTACTTCCAGTACATAGCTTTTATTAGTACAGACTTTTAATCATTCATCACATTTTATTTATAACACAATCTATATTCTATCTACTTCTAAGAGAGCAACAGTGTGATCATGCTGAATCACAAGGATCTTTCTGATCTCTTTCAGTCTTGACATTAGATACAAACACAAGTCATCTGACTGGTGGATCTTTATTAAGGGTCTAAAAGACTGCTCTTCCCTGCTAACCAGAGAAGGGCAGCTGGCAGAGTTATAGATGCTTAACATTTATTCTTGCACTATCTAGTAAGCACATTACATAAAACATTATAAAACTCTGTTGTCTGCAGGAGGGAAAGTTATACCACAGAATAACTGAAGGGTGGCAGCAAGCATCCCACCCTTCGGGGAGCAGCTGCTGGATGTCAGCAAGGCCTCTGCCACCCAATGGTTGCTCCTGGGGAGCAGATGCCAGGCAGGCTGCATGGCTGCCCCCACCCCCCAGGTCACCCTAGAGGGAAGCCACCTACCCCTGTGGTCCCAGAAAGGTCCCAATGAGAAGCCATACACCTTCCCCTGCCCTGGGTTATCCCTAGAGAGCCATGGACCCCCTCCACCTAGGAGAAGCTGTGTGGTCCCCCAAAGTAGGCCCTGAGGAAAAGCCACACACACCCATCCTGGGCTTGCCACAGGGAGAAGCTGTGTACCTCCTCTGCCCTGGCTTGACACTGGCCACCCTACCACCTGCCCTGAACCCCCTATTCCTCCTGAATCCACACACATACCTTCCAACCCCCTATCCTGACTCCTGCACCCACACATCCCTCCACACCCACTACTCTCACCTATACTCCCCATCCCCTGTTCTGAGCCCCCCTCACTTCTAATCCTGATTTCTGCTCTGCACATTGCAAGCTTTCTGAGCCCCCCACATTCCCAAACCCCTACACTGACCCCTTCTGCAAGGACCCAGGCAATGCTGGGTCACTTTGCTAGTTCATGCGTATATATGTATATATATATGAATCACCTACATCCGCTCTTGTTGGCCTTGATTGGAGCACACTTACCTCTTTTGAAAGTTCCACCTTCAAAATCTTAAATGTATTATAATTAATGCATGTTAGTCTGGGAATGCTGCTGTAACCACCACTGAATGTCCTTCACTTTTAGGATATTTTTTTTTTAAATTTTCAGTGTGCAAATTCATTGTTGATTGGGTTGCTATAAATGAGAATGGAGAGCATCAGAGGTGACACCCCTGACCTTCAATTTTTCTCTGCTGCTGAAGAGTTTATGAGGTTCACAGGAATCCAGCCTGGCTTCTTTCTCCAGTCCTAGATAACAGGTCAATTTTGCAGCTGTCCCTTTGGGGCTTGTGATCACTGCAAGAACCACAGCAGAGCTTCTAAATGACCTTTGTGCATTATGGGATTTGAAGCACCTCAGGCAACAGTTTAGAAACCCAGCAGACTGTGTTATAATCTTAAAATTTCACACTCTGTGGAGATTTCAGAGCCCTCAAAAGTTTTCTTCCATAATGAATAGTTTTTGACTTGTCTAGCAAGCATGGTTCAATATACTTCACCCTTGAAGCCGAATGAATGCAGCAAATTTAGAAGAAGCAATGACAAAAAGAGCAATGACAAAAAAAGAATTCAGCTTTCCCAAAGACAAAATACTAGCCTCGCTTTTTTTCAAATTGTGTCTCTTATAACCAGATGTTCTTCATCAAGTAATGTCCTCGTGGGTGCTTCACTGGAGGTGCTGGGCTCATCCCAGCGCCGCAAACCAGAGAATCTTCACTAGCAGTAGTCCTGCCGGACCGCGCATGCATGACTGCTGCCTCGCACCGTTCAGCTGAGCGCAGTCCGGCCTCGTCAGTTTCCTTTCAACCGTCCGCGGCCGCAGACGGAGTTAGGACATGCACCCCCTGCTGTCTGAGGAGAACGGGAGATTAGTTTTAGAAATATAGCCTTGTCACTTAATAGTTACTAGTGTTAGGATAGTTGTTTTTCTTCATAGTTACAGTTCTATTCAATTTAAAAAAACATTTTTTTTCTCGTCCTAGTTTTAAGTTGTCAGTAGCAAACTAATACAGAATAGAAGATTATGCCAGGATCACCTGGCTTTAAGAAAAGCACCCAGTGCCAGGATGCCATGCCGGCATCGGATGGGCACTCGCGGTGCATCAAATGCCTCAGAGATGGTCATGTCCTGCTGAAGTGCACTCACTGCACTAAATTAACTGTGCGTGCCAGGTGCGACCGGGAGTTGAGGCCGAGGGTGCTTTTGTTCAATAAAGCCCTTCAGACCCCCGAAATCGCAGAGCCATCCTCCGCTGCCACAGGGACGCATGAGGCTCGTCCACTGGCTCAAGAGCCTCCCCACAGGACCTCTAAGCCCTCTGAGAAGGTGAGTGTGAGAGACAGGCTGGGCACCTCTGACGTCCTGCCGAGGCATCCCGTTGAGAAGACAGGCAAGGGCCGCAGCTCTTCAGCCCTAAGTTTTGCCCGCACCAAGGACCCAATAACGGCACCTGGCAAAGGGCCGTGGGCTGAGTCGGCACCAGCAATGGCTCCAATGGCCGTTTTGAAGCCGGCAATGGCCGCCCCGGCACCAGCTTATCCGGTGCATGCATGAACGAGTGCAGCTGTGCTGGCACCCACAGCAGCGGTGCCAGCGACTTCACCTCCTCTCTCCTCGGTGCCGGAGGCACCAGCACTGGCATCGGCGCCGCAGGCAGGCACTGTCACTCCACAGCCCTCGGCACCAGCATTGCCTCCTCCAATCCCGCAACTCGCTTCTCTGGTGGCACCGGTGCTTCAGCTGAACGACAGCCAGTCTATGGAAACATCTTCATTACTAACCAGCCCGTTGCAGATGGCACCATCTTCCCCTCTCAACTGCTCCGTGCCGACCAAGGCACAGCGCAAATCAGGGCGAGTCCGAACACCATCTATCACCCCAGACCATGCTGTGTTTTCTCCTGGACCCTTGTCACCGACCTTGTCCTACTCTGGCAGCCATCACCGTGTTTCTCGTTATACCTTGACCAGAGATTGTTACTACAGGTCACCTTGTCACTCACCATCATGACGGTATTATCGAGCACACTATTCTCGATCTCCCTCCCGCTACTCCATGAGATCTCTTTCACCAAGGTCTTCAAGACCCTCATGATATTCACATCGATATGGAACACTAAGAGGGTATTCTCCGAGATGCTCTCCAGATTCATACCATCACAGACGGTATTATGACCATTACTATGATGACCGCCCTTCCCCACTCGGCAGGAGGTACCCGCGTTCACGATCCCTGCATTCCAGTCGACCAATGTCTTCATGTCGTGCACCGTTAGAATCCCCCACTTCTGCAGCTCCACCAACTCCTGCAGAGGATACTGTCTCAATCCATACGCATGAGGAACAGCAGGACAACAACACTCCACGCCAAGACCAACAGAGCCCTGATTCTCCTGCCAATCCCTCTTCTTCGTCGCCAGATGACGCAGTAGTTCCCAGTGATTTGTCTCCCATGGAAGATCATAAGCAGTTTCAGGAGCTCTTCAAGAGAGTTGCTCAATCCCAGGAGATTCTAACGACGGATGTGCAGCAGAAACAATACCGTTTGCTGAAGAATTTGCAACCTTCCCAGAAATCAAAGCTGGTGTTTCCCTTTGATGAGGCCATCTTGGAGGTTGCCAATGACATCTGGCAGACTCCTGCTACATCGTTACCAACCAGCTAATGGTCGGATAAGAAATATTTCATAAGCCAGAAGAGTATGGAGTTCTTGTTTACCCACCCCCAGCCCAACTCCCTTGTTATGGATGCCACACAACAGAGGGCAAAAACGACACAGGCCAAAAACACCTTGAATGACAAGGAGGCTAAGCGTCTCGACATTTTAGGCAGGAAAGTATATTCTTCCGCCACTTCAACTCTGAGAATGTCTAATTACGCGGTGCAACTAGCGAATCGTGATTTCAACAACTATTCAAAACTAGTCCCTCTATTAGAACATCTGTCAGACACTAAACGTCAAATTCTAAAGGCGGTAATACAGGAGGGCTACACAGTTGCCAGAACAGGGTTGCAGATCGCGCTTGACACAGCTGATGCAGCGGCTCGAACCACAGCTACAGCTGTAGTCATGCATCGTGCATCTTGGTTACATCAAGCCGCTGTACCAAAAGAGCTACAAACTAAGGTCGACGACTTGCCCTTTGATCACCAGTCACTCTTTGCTCAACCCACCGATCAGGTATGTCACTCGGGCAAAGACTCATGCACGACGTTGAAAACACTGGGGATATACACGCCTCTGTACAGACGCAAGAGATACATGCCCTATAACAAACAGAGGCCCTTCTCTTATGCGACACCCCGTGCTAGACCGTACGATCAGCAGAGGCCAAGACAATGTCTGCAAAAGCGACGGCAACAACCTAACAAAACGCCCGTCCACCAGCAGGGCCGGCAGCAGCTTTGACGTGTTGATCGAGGGATTGTGTGACACCCCTTTGACGGAGGCTCCAAACAACGTGCAAGGTTTATCCATCATCAGTGGAGGCCTTATCAACAGTGTTGGTCTCTTATATCCACCGACGGTTGGGGCCACGACATAGTCACTTCAGGATACGTCATCCCTTTCAACTCTATCCCTCCCCCCTCCACCGCTTCCCTGTCCCTTTTCAGGGACCCCTCTCACGAGACTCTTCTACAACAAGAGGTCTCTCGTCTGCTTACCATAGGAGCAGTGGAGAGGGTGCCAACTCACTTTTGAGGGAAAGGTTTTTACTCTTGATACTTCCTCACCCAGAAGAAATCAGGGGGTTGGAGGCCTATCCTGGACCTACGTTGGCTCAACCGTCACCTGCAGAGACAAAAATTCAAGATGGTCACATTAGCCTCTATCATTCCAGCTCTTAACAAAGGGGATTGGTTCGCGTCCCTCAATCTACAGGATGCTTATTTTCATATAATGATACATCTGGCCCACAGGTGGTTCCTTTGGTTTGTAGTGGGAGCCGACCATTACCAATACCAGGTGTTACTTTTCGGACTTTCAGCAGTGCCACAAGTTTTTTCCAAGACCTTGGTGGTGGTGGCGGCTTACCTTCGTTGCCTTGACATCATGATCTTCCTGTATCTGGACAATTGTCTATTAAAGGCCCCCACGCTTGATGAAGCTACATGGGCAGTTACCACTACCACGACGGTGTTCAAGGCTCTCGGGCTCATAATCAATTTTGAGAAGTCCTCCCTGACACCGAGTTATGACCTAGAATTCATCGGTGCAAGACTTGATTCCCTGACCGCAAGGGCGTACTTACCCACGAAGAGGTTACAACTAATCCAGAATTTGGTACAGACTGTATCAATTTCTCCCAAATCCTGCATACTTACCTGTCTACAGCTGCTGGGCCATATGGCGGCTACCACATATGTGGTACCG
The DNA here is from genome assembly GCA_032595735.1 of Pelochelys cantorii. Taxonomy (NCBI): domain Eukaryota; kingdom Metazoa; phylum Chordata; order Testudines; family Trionychidae; genus Pelochelys; species Pelochelys cantorii. The sequence continues at coordinate 37,543,931 of CM064331.1, forward strand.
CACGTGAGACTCCACCTGCGCACCCTTCAGCATTGGCTATTCACTGTTTACACACCCAGTGCACGTGGCACAAACAGGACAGTTTCTATTCCCAAACACGTCAGGACGTCACTGGCATGGTGAGACAAACCCAGGAATATGTTAACGGGGTCACCTTTCACAGCCAGAAACCCTCATTGCAGATCACAACAGACGCTTCCCTGCTCGGCTGGGGTGCCCATTTGCAGGAGCATCAAGCTCAGGGTCTCTGGATGCCCCAAGAATCCCTACAACACATAAACTTCCTCGAGTTACAAGCAGTATTCAATGCTTGCAAGCATTTTCTCCATATCATCCAAGGCCTTACGACCCAGATTCTCACTGACAACATATTCACGGTGTATTATATCAACCGGCAAGGAGGCGCACGTTCATGTCCCCTCTGCGCAGAGGCCGTATGTTTGTGGAACTGGGCGATTCGGCATGGTATCACCCTGACCACATCATACCTTCCCGGCAAGGACAAAGTTCTCGCCGATACCCTCAGCAGGCACTTTCTCGTCCCAACACGAATAGGAGTTACACAACGAAGTAGTTTGCAGCCTTTTCCAACTCTGGGGGTTCCCCAGTATAGATCTCTTTGCCACCCGCCACAACAGAAAGTGCCATCAGTATTGCTCACGGGCGGGCATTGGCGCAGATTCCTTGGGGGACGCCTTCCTGCTCGACTGGAGTCACCACCAACTGCTCTACGCCATTCCTCCTCTCCCGCTCATCCCAAAGGTGCTGGAGAAAATAACATTGGAGGGTGCAACAGTAATTTTGATAGCATCCTTCTGGCCCCGACAAACGTGGCTGACACAATTATCAAGAATGTCGGTGGCCCAGCCACAACGACTACCGAGGCTGTTCAATTTACTATCTCAACAACACGGTACAATGATCCACCCGTACATCAAGAGCATGCACCTGACGGCATGGCTCCTAGCTGGCTCTAAGTGCCTGAAGTGATCTGTTCTCAGGAGGTGAGACACGTCCTGATTAACAACAGGCGACACACTACTCACAAGACTAACCTTCAGAAATGGTACTGGTTCCAGTCTTGGTGTTCAGCAAGAGATTTCAACCCTCTTTCCTTACCTATCCAACAGGTGCTCAATTATATTTTGTACCTAAAGACGGCGGGGTTGATGATCTCTTCCCTCAGAGTGCATTTGGCAGCCATTTCAGCCTTCTGTCTTCCTATCAACGGTTATTTGGTGTTTGCACATCCTCTCACCAAAAGATTTTTAAAGGGGCTTGACAATCTACATCCGGCTCACAGGATCCCACCAGAACTGTGGGATTAGTCTGTAGTCTTGGACACTCTAACTTCCCCCCCCTTTGAACCACTTGCGACATGTGACCTACAAATGCTCCCGATGAAGGTGGCGTTCCTACTTGCAATGACGCTGGCGTGCCGAGAGAGTGAACTAGCAGCTCTCTCTGCTGATCCACCGTACACATTATTCTCTGACCATGGTGTGGTTCTTCGTGTACACCCCACCTTTCTACTGAAGGTGAATTCTGCCTTTCATATAAACGAACCCATAAGCCTACCAACATTCTACCCCAAACCTCATTCCTCGCAGGAAGAGTCACTTTTAGGAAGTCTCAGCACCTTTTCCTGTCTACAGCCAAGCGTTCCAAAGGCAAACAGCTCTCCACACAATGCATCTCTAGCTTGATCGTTGCGTGCATCACACGATGTTATGCTCTACGTAACAAATCTCTTCCGAGGCGACCTCATGCTCACTCTACCAGAGGCATGGCACTACCTTAGGGGTGTGCCATTGCAGGGTATATGCCACACAGCAACCTGGTCGTCTGCTTTTACCTTCGCTAGACACTATGCCCTGGGGAACATACTGGAGACCGATTCAGCGGTGGCCCAAGCTGTCTTGTCCACAGCGCAGAGGCAATAAGTCCAAAGCACATGTGTAGCATTGGACCACTGCTACGTACTCACCTCGAGTGGAGCGCCCTCGGGGACACTACTCGACGAAGAAGAGAGGGTTACTCACCTTGTGCAGTAACGTCTGTTCTTCGAGATGTGTGTCCCCATGGGTGCTCCATGTCCTACCCTCCTCCCTTCTTCAGAGCTTCTGTTTTCTTTTTCCAGACGCTTCCAGCTGGGAGGAAACTGATGAGGCCAGACCGCACTCAGCTGAACAGCGCAAGGCAGCAGCCGCACATGCGCAGTCCAGCAGGGCTACTGCTAGTGAAGATTCTTTGGTTTGCGGCACCAGGACAAGCCCAGCATCTCAAGTGGAGCACCCACGGGGACACACATCTCGAAGAACAGACATTACTGCACAAGGTGAGTAACTCTCTCAACTATAGAACCTCACCGTTTCAAAAAAAAAAAAAAAAATAAAGCAACCCAATTCCACCAAACAAAAAGAAAATTCTCTAGCAAAAAATCACATAAGATATGTCAGATGGAAAGAACTACTTTTGATGCCTGTCAAAGGATGGGGCGCATGCTGAGAGAGTGTAAATACAGAGGGCACATATCTAGCTAGATACATAGAAGGGGGTGGGAAGAGTAAAGTAGGCCTTATAAAGTGAGCTAGTTAACATTACAGAGTTACTTTTGTAGCCTCTTCAGAATGAGATTAATATTTCTGTATATCAGTTTCTGCAACAACTAGACAGTGTCTCAGCAGAGTTCTCCCCCCCTCCTCCCAGTAGTTAAACAGATAAATTGCAAAAGAGACAGGGTGGCTGGAAACCTGAATGGATGAAATTCTGGCCCCACTTAAGTAAAAAAAAAAAGATCTTTACTATTTACCTCAAGGGACTAATTACTATATCCACAAAGGGACTTATGCATTTTGATGTGGAAGCAGAACAAAGTACAGGTATTGTAGTTGTGCCTGGCCCATTCACAATAGGGTCTGAATTGGGAAAAGTCATCTTTTGTCTTCACAATTGTACACCCAATGCAAATGCAGGGCTCTGATAGACTTACTTTACCTCATCTAAAAGTTAAAAGAAGCTTCAGAATTGTGGGAAAAAATTGAATCATATCTAGGAAACAGTGCTTCAAGTTTGGTAATATTTGAGCAGTGAAATCACTCAATAGAGTAAAAGCTTGGTTATCCAGCATGTGGGATGGTTAATCAAACTTTCTGGTTAAGTATAAAATAGCATACAGGTACTCACTAATCCAGTGGAAGTACTGCACTGCAGAGTGGTTGGGCTTCTTGCAGTAGTTAAGTGTATAGAGGTAAAGTTTTCTATACCTTAGGCTATTTTATGATGTAACATATCAATATGGACCACTCATAGTGTACAACCAGATCACTAACAACACACAACACTAATGCTATATCTTTAATCTTTGATAATTCAGAAGGCACTTCAGGTTTTTGCAGTGTTCCAGGGTCATCATTATTATCATCAATTATTGTAGATACAGAATGTGTAGGAGATTGGGGTGGATCTGTAATGACCCTATGACGCACACTAGAAGCTGTTGTTGGGTTTTTTTTTTAATAAGCCCCTGATTTAATCTTGCTTACTTTTTTTTTTGTACAAAAGTAGAGTGCACAATACGCAATTGCAGAATTTTCTGGGCAGTATACTAATATACTAGTCCCAGTTACTAGATTGAAAATTTGTATTGGGAGATATCAGAAGATTAATTGAATTGGCAGATTAATTGAATTGTCTAGTTAATTGAGTAGCAGATAACAGAGCTTTTACTGTAAGTAAAGTAGTTTATAGTCTCATTAATTAACCCCTCCCAATGTTTACTGTCTTGACATACCTTAAAATTAAGATGCAAAGAAGTGTCAGAAAAGACTTAATCACTGTATTCTGAAACGGTACTGAAAACGGTTCGTAATGTTCTGTACTTGCAGTTAAAACATGTTCAAGTTGCAGACTAGCTGTACTTGCAGTTGACAATAGTTGTCTATCATGGTTATTTCTTTTAATGTAGATCATGCTTGTGAGTGGCAAACTGAAGAGATCCATCTACACTACACAGAAGATTGCTGCTACCACGGTTGATCTTCTGGGTTTCGATTTAGCGGGCATAGTGTTGAACTTAAAGGGTGCCCCATTGGCCCCGGTACTCTTACTTCTCATGAGGAGTAAGGGAAGCTGACAGGAACATTTGCTCCTGTTGACCTCTCACTGTGTGGATGGAGATTTAAGAAATGTCAACATCAGCTACGTAATTTACATAGTTGAAGTTGCGTATCATACTGCCGCCTTCCCATATATTGTAGACCAGGCCAAGGAGATTTCAGATTAACATTATGCAAGAGAATGCTCGATAATTCTAAGTGAGAAACAGAGAAATAATTAATTGATTATTGCTGAACTGTTTAAAAAGAGAAAGGATGCCTAGCTTAATAGCTAAAGAAAAAAGGAAGTAAAAAAAAAAACCAAACCAAAAAGTAAAATATTAGATCTATTCCTAGATCTATTAGATTTGGTTTATAGCCTTGGATTAGTCACTTAAGCCTTATTGTTAAAGTATTTCCTCATCTGTAAAATTGGGGCAATATAACTACTGCTGGAGTGCACAAGTAATAAATAACTCAGAGGAGTTTTCTGAGGCTTAATTCTTTGTTTAATTCATCTAATTCACTGCATGAGCATTTTGTGATCCTTTGATGGAAGGAGCTTTAGAAGTACAATGTACTATTTTTTAAAAAGAGGCTTTTAAATGTTACAAACAGTATCTTTTGAAAATGTGAAACATTATCTGCTGCTGCCGTTTGAAGTGGGCTCATGTGAATAGCTCAAATTTTGCTCTGACACTACCTGAATTGATAATAAATTCTCCTCCGATTTTCCAATGAAATGATCAGTTAGGTTAGTTGGCATCCTTTCTGAAATTACAGTCAATGGCCCACAGGGGAACACTTAAGTTAAATTAGATAAATGATTCAGATCTTGTAATTTATACTCTTTTGGTCAATGACATTTTTTTAAAGGCAAAGCTGTTCCACAGCCATTACACTTCAGAGAATGGCAGCACAGCAGTATTCCTAGATGACAAAATCCTGGCCTCTACTGCTGGTGTGCACAAGTTGAAGAGAACAATAGGAGGCAAGAATTCTAAATTGAGCTCTTAACAAAACATTAGTTGAATGACTGGCTAGTACACTCCAAACCCAAGAAGTAGTGGTTGACCAGGGCCATGATCTGGGTTCCTTTTCACTACATTTAATGGTACATGCTAGGAGATGATAGAATCATCTCCCCACAGCAGAAAAGTTCCTTGTCTGTATTACATTTTAGTTCAGAGCACTCCAAAGCCCACACGCTCCCTTGGAATAGCAGGATATAGTTTCTTTGAAATCTATATAACTCAGTCTTGAAAATAATGAACTAATGTAAACTAGGGCTTGATTTTGTAAGGTATTAAGAGTCTTCTGAGATTTGCCAAGTGGACTTCCCAATATCTTTAGTCTACATTCTCCTGCAGTTCAGGCAGGGAAGTGTGAACAACAGTTCATATCAAAGTGCCACACTATAACTTACCTCTGCAGACGCTGTGGATATGAACTAAAAAGTTCCTAATTTGCATAATGCAGTCCAAACTTACACTGCTATTCACAATTCCATGGTCTGAACTGTGGGACTATGTAAACAAGCCTATGTCTATACTGCAACCAAGAGGGCAATATACAGCTGCTATAGATCTACAGATGGTAGCTTTAATGAAGCTAGCAGTGAGGAAGAAGAACCAGGGCTTCAGGGTGAGGTAGCAATGACACAGAGGAGAGGTTGCCTTGTTCAGTTCATGCTGAAGCCCATACCACAGGAGTCCTCCTTGCTGTTTGCAATGAGCTAGCTGATTAAAGCTAGTACAGTATATCTAAAAAAGCTCAAAATAAAACTGCAGTTGCAGGGCAGGTGTAGCCTAAGTTGCTCTTCATCTCACAGGACTAAACTGTTCCTTTTCATGAAAGGCACTTTTGTGACTCTGGCAAATAAGTTATAATTACAATGCATTATAGACAATTATACAGTTGCAAAATTTCTGGAATGCTTGATACTTAAAACAACTTGGTTTATAACTACAAATGTTAATCCAAATATAAAAGCTATAGCCAATCCAAAAAACAAACAAAAACCACCTGTTTTAATCAAGGTAAATCAAGCCTCTGATCTGAACAACAAAAGCTCATCAAAACCATTTCCCCAGCTTCCTCCAGTAACTGCTCCTGTACTTAAAGAAGTTTACTGACAAAATCTGAAAATCTGGTTAACTACACAAATTTGTTTTAAACAATGATCTTTTTAACGTATAGTGAGCAAAGAGAGATTAAATGTGCCTCATTACTGGCCATGATGGACTGTCTCTAAAGACTTGTGAACACAAGGACCTGCTCCACAGTACAAACTTATTGCGGTATAACTATGTTTCTTAGTGATGTGGAAAATTCACACCTCTCACCAATGTATATATACTGACCTAACTGCCAGTGTAGACAGCACTACGTTGATAGGAGGGCTTCTACTATCAATGTACCTACTGCCTCCTGGGGATGTGGAGTACTTAGGTCGACAGGGAAAGCTCACCTATCAACACGTGTGATACTTTCACTAAGTGTTGCAGTAGCACTGTAAGCATGGACAACCCAAGGAAAATGACCAGTTGCTTCCAGTATGTATCTTTAGATAGCTGTACATGAACCAGTATAGGGTTACCATATTTGAACTTTCAAAAAAGAGGACACACCTGAGAGGGAGTATATCCGTATCAGTATCTACCAACTCACATTGTATTAATGTGTTATATACCATATACTATACCAGCTCACATTGTATAAATGTGTTAGATTAGTATATAACACATTAATACAATGTGAGTTGATAGCTACTGATGCAGACACCCTCCCTCTCAGGAGTGCCCTCTTTTTTGAAAGTTCAAATATGGTAACCTTAAACAGTGCTGTACTCATGTTACTCCCTTTGTCCCCAAGCAGTTAGCCAAAACAATCAAGGTCCTCTGTTATGTTTCAGTTAGACTGAGGGAGAAAGTGCTGATGTCAGCTGTTTCTTTGATGCAGACCTATTTTCAAAGAAATTAGAGGTATGTTTCTCTAAACTCAGGAGGAATAAAACAATAAGAAATAGTTTCTTTGCTCATAGTTTCAAGTTTTTTTCATCCAAGACTCTCAGCCCCCAAAACTCTCTTGAGAGGCAAATTTTCAGAGTCACATTTCCACTATAATGCTTTGCTGTCTCTGGATTTCTGCTCCTTTATTGTGGTCGGTCTTCTCTAGAAAATTAGGTCAACCCAAACATCATCCTCAGGAGTATGAAAAAAAATCCATATCGAAGGCAACTCGACACTACAAAATTAAGTCAATGTAAGTTAGGGGAAAGTCTCACCAGGCCCCTGAGTAAGTGTGTGCGTGTGGTGACTCCGCATTTCTGGAAGTGGTGGTGCCTTGGGTAGAAGCGGTGGGCCAGGGCTGCCATCCCTCAGTGACACCCAGAATGCACTGCCTGGGGCTCTGAAGTGTGCTCTGGAGGCTCCAGCAGTGATTTAAAGTGCTGGGGGCTCTGTTCACTGCTGCTGTCACTGGGTCCTTTTGAATCTCTGGGACCAGGGGCAGTTGCCCCCTTTGCCTCCTGCCAGTGGGTCTGACCTAATTTATCTTGGTATACCACCACTTCAGCACTTAAACTGCTTTTGCATGTCCATGCTATGCTCCTTGTGTCAGCTATACACATCCTTACCAGGAGCACTTGCATCAATTGAGCTGTCAATGCACGGCTCTGTAGCATGATTTCTGAAAGAAAAAACTTTAAAAAACCAACATATCATCATGATTATAGACTAACAAAACATGTAGATGGTATCATGAGCTTTTGTGGTCACAGTCCACTTCTTCAGATGACCAGAGTTATGAGTTTAGGATGTGCAGACCCAAAATCAATAGGGGAAAAGGGAGGGGAGAGTAGGAAGAAAAGGAGGTGCTCACTGGGAATCAGTGAATACCTGAAGATTGGGTAGTTAAAACAAAGCAGATAAGAACCAAAGTCAATGGATAGTACCCTTCTTAACACAGGAATCTACACAAAGAACTGTTTGCACCTTCATTGAATGTTACATTGATAGTGTCCCAACCATCCCTCATCACAACTGAGGCCATTATCATGAGAATTGAACTTGCAGATGAATTCTAATTCCAACACCTCTCTGTGTATTTGGCTAGTAGAATTGGTCTGTGACAAGATAGCCACTTGAAGATCTTTTAAACAGTGATTAGGAAGATTAAAGTGTTCTCCAACAGGTTTCTGTATGTCCCCTTTATATATATCTGATTTGTGTCCATTGATTCTTTCTTGTAAGGACTATCCAGTTCGTCCAATATATATAGCAGTGGGGCATTGTTTGCATTTGATTGCATAGATCAAATTACTGGATGTGCAGCCAAGTGACCTTTTGATTTGGTAGCTTATGTTGTTGACCAGTTGGAACCCAGCCCTGCAACCAACCGTTGTGCCATCTCTGCCCACATATCTATACAAGCGAATTCGAGTTGGCACAACGGTTGGTTGCAGGGCTGGGTTCCTGGATGCTTATGATATGGTCGTGTGGCATGGTTACCAAAAAGAATTCATTTCAGGTTGGGGGGTTGTCTGTGAGCAAGAATAGGTTTTTCTCCCAAGGCCTCTGGGAGTCAGGGATCATTTTCCAAGATGTGTTGCAGATTGTGTATAATGAGCTGGAGGGGTTTGAATTGTGGACTGTAGGTAATAACAAATGGAATTCTGTTATTTTCTCTTTTGGGTTCTGTCTTGAAGTAGTTCATGTCTGGATATTTTTTTGGCTCTGTCAATCTGTTTTTTCACTTTCCGGGTGGGGATTTCAGTTTTAGGAATGCTCTGTAAAGATCCTGTAGGTGTTTGTCTCTGTCTGTGGGATAGGAGCAAATCTGGTTGTATCTTAAGGCTTGGCTGTATGCAATAGACCGAGAAATGTGTCTGGGATGGAAGCTGGAGGCATGAAGGTAAGTGCAGCGGCCGGTGAGTTTCCAGTATCGGGTGGTTGCCTGCACTGACACTGCAGCAACCTAATTATATCAACCTAAGTGCTATGCCTCTCACAGAAGGGGAATTATTAAGTCATTGTAATGGGAGAGTTACATCATTGGGAGCAAAATTTTAGTACAGATGCTTACAGAGTTAGGTTGTTGTAAACTATTATTCATAGATTCAGAGGAACCATTGCAATATAATCTAGTCCAGGAATGGACAAGATATAACCTGCCAAGCCTTTTAACACAGTCTGCTCAACCCAGAGGTATGGAGCAGTGCTCCCTGTGTCTCTCTGCACTGCAGGGGGAGGAAAGGAGGCTTTGTGTTCTTACTCCACCCCCAGCAAAATTGTTCAGATCCCATTGGTCGGAAACTGGCAGTGCAGCACAGTTTCACAGCTCCCATTACCTAAGGAGTTCAGAGATTTTGCTGGGGATGGGGCTGCAAGTGAAGCATCCTCTCTCCTAACACACAGAGCAAAGAGCCACGTGGAACAGCCGTCAAGGAGCTTCTGGCAGCCAGGGAAGCTTGTCTTTAAGTGCTGCTGGCTGGGAGCTGCTTAGGTAAGCACCTTCCAGGCAAAGTCTGCATCTGGCACTCCACCTCCTCCTGCACCCACCTCGTTCTCACACCCTGCACTCCCTCCTATGCCCCTCCCTCAGGCCAGAATCCTTTCCAGAATCCTTTCCTTTTCTAATCCTGAATCCTGCATCCCAGTGCCCTGCCCCAAGTCACCAGCCAAATCCTCTGTACCCTCCTCTTCCCCGCCCCAGATCATAATTCCCTCCCAGAACTTGTACCTGCTCCTACATCCCTCCCCAGGACAGAATCTTCTCCTACACCCACACCCCCTCCCAGACTCTGCACTGCAATCCCCTACCCCAGGAAACAACCCCCTCCTTCACCCAAACTCCCTCTCAGACCTCACACCCTCTTCTGCACCCAAGCTCCCCTCCACACCTAATCTCCATCCCAAACTCTGAATCCCCTCTATAAGAAAGTATGACCCTTGACCAAAATCTTGTAGTAGCCCCGCATCAAAAATTATTGACCACCATGATCTAGTCTGACCTCCTGTATTACACAGGTCACAGAACTTCCTCAAAATAATTTCTAGAGTATATCTTTTAGAAGAACATTCTCTATAGTGTGTATTTGTTAACCTTCAGTTGCATCTGCTATTACATTTCCCATTCACAGAAGTTACCAACATCTCTCAGAACTGTAGTAGTTCAGTTTTCATGTAAAGTCAATCCTGCTTCTATCAAATTAGACTCTCATCAAGAATGTGAATTGTTGCCAGTAATGGCCACTTCTGATGCTATTAATTTAGTTGGATCAAATTTCCAAAGGTTTAAATATCAATTCATTCCAATTCCATTAAGACCTTAGGTAAATGGTTAATTGGGATTTAACTACTTGCTTAAAGTTAAGCATGTGCTTAACTGTTTTCCTGATATCTAAATCACTTTTTTGTACATTGCAACATACTTTCCAGTCAAATATGTGGGGAAAATATAAACATCCATTAAGCAACACATTCTAATAAGAACATAAGAATGGCCGTACTGGGTCAGACCAAAGGTCCATCTAGCCCAGTAGCCTGTCTGCCGACAGTGGCCAGCACCAGGTGCCCCAGAGAGGGTGGACCGAAGACAATGATCAAGAGATTTGTCTCCTGCCATCCCTCTCCAGCCTCTGACAAACAGAGGCCAAGGACACCATTTTATCCCCTGGCTAATAGCCTTTTATGGACCTAACCTCCATGAAATTATCTAGCTTCTCTTTAAACTCTATTATAGTCCTAGCCTTCACAGCCTCCTCTGGCAAGGAGTTCCACAGGCTGACTACACGCTGTGTGAAGAAGAACTTTCTTTTATTAGTTTTAAACCTGCTACCCATTAATTCCATTTGGTGTCCTCTAGTTCTTCTAATTAGGGAACTAATAAATAACTTCTCTTTATCGGCCCTCTCAACACCACTCATGATTTTATATACCTCTATCATATCCCCCCTCAGTCTCCTCTTTTCTAAACTGAAAAGTCCCAGTTGCTTTAACCTCTCCTCATATGGGACCCGTTCCAAACCCCTAATCATTTTAGTTGCCCTTTTCTGAACCCTTTCCAAGGCCAAAATATCTTTTTTGAGGTGAGGAGACCACATCTGTACACAGTATTCAAGATATGGGCGTACCATAGTTTTATACAGGAGCAGTAAAATATTCTGGGTCTTATTTTCTATCCCTTTCTTAATAATTCCTAGCATCCTATTTGCCTTTTTGACTGCCGCTGCACACTGTGTGGAAGTTTTCAGAGAACTGTCCACGATAACTCCAAGATCTCTTTCCTGATTTGTCGTAGCCAAATTAGCCCCCATCATACTGTACGTATAGTTGGGGTTATTTTTCCCGATGTGCATTACTTTACACTTATCCACATTAAATTTCATTTGCCATTTTGTTGCCCAATCACTCAGTTTGGTGAGATCTTCTTGGATTCCCTCACAGTCTGCTTCTGTCTTGACTATCCTAAACAGTTTGGTATCATCTGCAAACTTTACCACCTCACTGCTTACCCCTTTCTCCAGATCATTTATGAATAAGTTGAACAGGATTGGTCCTAGGACTGACCCTGGGGGGACACCACTAGTTACCCCTCTCCATTCTGAAAATTTACCATTTATTCCTACCCTTTGTTTCCTGTCTTTTAACCAGTTCTCAATCCAAGAAAGGACCTTCCCTCTTATCCCATGGCCATGTAATTTACACAAGAGCCTTTGGTGAGGGACCTTGTCAAAGGCTTTCTGAAAATCTAAGTATACTATATCTACTGCATCCCCCTTGTCTGCATGTTTGTTAACCCCTTCAAAGAACTCTAATAGATTAGTAAGACAGGATTTCCCTTTACAGAAACCATGTTGACTTTTGTCCAACAAATTATGTTCTTCTACATGCTTCACAATTTTATTCTTTACTATTGTTTCGACTAATTTGCCCGGTACTGAAGTTAGACTTACCGGTCTGTAATTGCCCGGATCGCCTCTAGAGCCCTTTTTAAATATTGGTGTCACGTTGGCTACCTTCCAGTCATTAGGTACAGAAGCCGATTTAAGGGATAGGTTACAAACCACAGATAATAGTTCAGCAATTTCCCATTTGAGTTCTTTTAGAACCCTTGGATGAATGCCATCCGGTCCCGGAGATTTGTTAACATTAAGTTTTTCTATTTGTTCCAAAACCTCCTCTAACGACACTTCAATCCGGGACAGTTCCTCAGATTCATCACCCACAAAGGACGGTGCAGATTTGGGAATCTCCCCAACGTCCTCAGCCGTGAAGGCTGAAGCAAAGAAATCATTTAGTTTCTCCGCAATGGCTTTATCGTCCTTGATTGCGCCTTTTATAGTTCGATCGTCTAGGGGACCCACAGGTTTTTTAGCAGGCTTCCTGCTTCTAATGTACTTAAAAACATTTTGTTATTTCTTTTTGAGTTTTTGGCTAGCTGTTCCTCAAAATCTTTTTTTGCTTTTCTTATTACATTTTTACACTTGATTTGACAGTGTTTATGTTCCTTTCTATTTATCACACTAGGATTGGACTTCCACTTCTTAAAAGATGCCTTTTTGTCCCTCACTGCTTCTTTTACATGGTGGTTAAGCCACGATGACACTTTTTTAGGTCTCTTGCTATGTTTTTTAATTTGGGGTATACATTTAAGTTGGGCCTCTATTATTCTAAATAAATAAAAAAATAAATAAGAAAGATTAAAAGGCCCTCTATAGTATTTCCTACAAATTTGCAGCAATAACTGTTGGTGAACAAGCCCTATACCTGTGATTTTTAAAAATTGCAACACCTGTTGATTAAAAAAACCTGCACAATGGTCCAATAAATTAAGATAATTGAATACTGATCTATTGTGCTTTGTAGTGTATGAAGCAATAAATGGCTTCTGTGATTGATTAAATGCCAAAGCTCAGCTGAGGTGTCTAATTAATTATAAAAGATTGCTATTGTGAATATTCAGTGAAGCATAGAAAGCAATAGAGATTATATCCATTATACAACAGGCCGCAGTATGTCTGAGAGTTCACTGTAACTTTATGCACAATTTATAATTGCTCTATCAAAATTATGAGCCTGTCCACTTATTAATCTTTGCAATTTTTATATTTCTGTTTCTTACAACTATATTTATTATGACAGATGGGATACTATGGAAACATGGAATATTCAAAGGCAGTTAGTTATATTGAGATGTGACAGAAGCCGTGGAGTATTCAAGGACTATTGTGTTAACTTTATAAATGTCATATGCATCTTTATGGGCTGGCTATTGATTGTATTCCTGACTAAATGGGTATGTTAAAAATATTTCTTGCAGGAACAAAGAATACCAGAGTGGGGGTGTAATTAAGGCAAATTTTTTTAATACTGAAAAAATACAAGTAAGAAATCATTTGAAGTTTTCTCCCTTGAAAAATAGGACATAGTGGTCTAACCTGATTCAAGAGTCCTATGACCAAGGACTCAAAATGCACACTGACTACCTAGATCTGGGAGACAGTAACTCACACTTGATTAAAACATTGACTTAAGTCTGTAGGCAGAGTTAGAACTTGCTGGGGACCTGAAGCACTTGAATATATACCACTAAGTAAGTCAGGTATGCATAATTCTGGCTTCAATTTATTAGGACCATTTCAGCAAATCTTACTTTAATTCAGCCCCTGCAATCCTGTTCTCTAAGGGCAACAACAGTGTCAACCATTGATCAACCCACCCTTCATAAAAAAAGAGCATTTATTCAGAACAAAAGTGTTATAGAGAAAGCATAAAAAAAAATTCTACACCTTATATGCTGGCTTACCAGGTTACACATATATACTGCCTAGATTTCAGGGGGTTTGTCTTCATTCTCCCATCATTTAAATTATAGGAGTGAGCATAGCAATGGTAACCAAAATATTACACTGTACCTTGCCTGTGCTGCCAGTGTAAACTAAAAGATGTTGAGTTCTAGTTCTAGCCCTATTTGAAGAGAACAATGTCAACAGAAACTAGGAAGATTTTATTTTATGCTTTCTACATGCATACCAGATGTTACAGCACAGCACTTTGGTGTGTACTAGTCAGACCTCTGCAGTCTGAACTGTGAGACAGTGTAAACATAGTCAGGGACCTTCAAAATCCAAAAGGTCTGTCTGTCACTCCTATTACAAGAGCTTCAGAGGGGTAGCTGAGTAGTCTGTAACAGGAAAAGATCTGAACAAGTGGGCTGTGCCCATGAAAGCTCATAATACCAGCAACATGTTTCATTAGTCTTTAAGGTGCTACTCGACGATTTCTTTTTTTTTAAGTTACTCCTATTACAATCTTTTGTCACCTCTTGGATCTAGAGAGAGTGTTTCTTTCCCATAGCAGGCTTGTCATAACCTTCCATTCTCTTTTCTTTGTTTGCTAGCTTTTACCTGCCACTCACTGATTTGTTCATTTTTTGTCAAGAACAAAATTAATCCCTTTTTGGAAGGTAACACTAAGTGAAAGGGGAAACTAACTAAGATTTTTATTTTTCACAAACATAATTCAGGGATGTTTGCATGGCTTTAATATTTGCCACACACACCCACTGACACCATTCTGAACTCCAGAAAAAAAAAGATAAAACATTATGGCATGTTTAAAAAGAGAAGTTGGATTGTCAAGACCCCCCCAAAAAAGGGGTAAATTTGCATTTTGTATATTTAGATAATTTAACCTTTCTTGCTTATTGAAGAAGGCAGTTTGCTGGAAGACAGTGCTGTAAATAAATGCAACTGTTTCGTTTTATTTTGTCTGGAAGTGATGCTGGTGAGAGCAGATCATTAAGGTCCAAATATTTGTAACAGAAGTGCTCCCAGGGTATGCTCATAATCCCCCTTCCCCATTTGACACAGACCCATGTCTCCACTGCAATAGAAGGTGTGATTTGCAGTACAGAGTGATACACCTGACTCCTGTTAATCTTGCTTATGATGTTAAATATAGCAGTGAAGCAGCAGTAGTCATATGGGTTTTCCTGGAGGCTATACAAGTCTGTCCAGGGACATCTGGTACATACTCACTTTTCCAGCTTGTGTTTTAGCTCCTGCTGCTACCACTTCACTGCTATTTTTAGTGTGGTAGCGAGATTAAAGCTAGCACAGATACTGCAGCTTCTCTTGAAATCGAACTGCCAATTGCTGTGTCAACATATTCTGGGATGGGGATTGTAATACACAGTTCTGCCTTGCATAGATGCATAAAGTATGTGGGGCTGTTTTGGTTGTACAAAATGAAGACCTCCTTCAAAGTTCATGGAAGTCAACAGAAAGAGTTTCCAAAACTTCAAGAAGAGATGGATCAGGGTCCAAGTGAGTGGCCCCTTTTGTGTGCACACTTCTAATGTTGACAGTCCCAAAAAATCTTCCTTTCAAACCTACCAAAACTGCAAAGTAGAGACAACGTGGTTTCTGATTTCATTATTTATAAAACCTAAGCATTTAATAATAATTTAAAAAATAGTTAATTTAAATCTTATGATACTCACATAATAAGCACCTGCATTTGACCACATTCTTAACTGGTGTAAAGTGGTGCAGCTGCGATGACATGAATGACAACAGCCAAGAATTTGGCCAATCATTTTTATTCAGTATAAGGAAATGTGTATTTCTTTGTAACATACCAGTTTGAACTTTGACCCAAAATTAATGCTGTTCTTCCTCTATAGCCTAACCTCCAAATATAAAAGCAGGAGTGAACATGTGTTCAGAAAAGATATTGAGATTTTTATTTTTATTTTTCATCTAAGCTAGCACTGAAACCTTTATGAACTCAAGCCCTTGTTGAAAAGCATTCCTAGCAATGCTTCAATGCCTTTATGTAGATAAGGCTTCTGGAAGCAACTTTCCACTACTGTGATGTCCAAGTCATGATTTTGTTCAACAATGAGCAGTTTCCCTGATAACTACTCATTGGGGCAAGAAAGGCATTAGATATTTTCAGAGGATTTATGAAATATTGACCTTAATTTTATCTGTGAAATGTTTCAGACAATGCTAGCACTGTATTGTCTCATCCTCAAATGGGGATGCTTTCACTTCAATGCTCTACACCACAAGTGATTTCTGAGGGACATCATTTCTTTTTTGCCTGACAATGCTCCTGTTTTATAGTTACTTGTTCTTTGTTTGATCACCACTTCCTTTTAAATGAATTAGCCATATTTTCTCATGTTCAGTAGCATACACATGAACCTTTGATATTAAAAGATTTCTGAAAATCTAAGTATGATGCCTACCTATGTTCCCATTGTCTACCCTGGTAGTAATATTCTCAAAGAGAACTAACAAATTAGTAAGGCATAACCTTTTTATTCCAAACTCACACTAGCTTCCTGTAATCAAGCTGTGCTTTTGTAAGCATTTTCCTACTAGATGGTTTAAAATAGTTTCTAATAGTTTCTCTACAAATTGAAGTTAAACTATTTGGTCTGTAATTTCCTGCTGCTTCCCTAGGCCTTTTCTTAAATAAAGGTATTCTGTTGGCTTCTTCAATTTCTGTTCCCATTTCCATAAGCATGCTTGAGTATTTTCTGAGGTCTTTATCATTTTTCAGAGCTTGAAATTTTTAAATAACAATTAAGTTGTATTTGTTCTCTTCTTACTTCATCATTTCTCTCTTGTAAATTTAATTTCTTAATTATTGAAGGCTAATTTCTAGCTTAGCCATTTGGAAGAAATTTTCAAGACAATTTTTACTTTTTCTGCCATATCTTCATATTGTATATATAATTAATCCTTTCATAAGTTTTGCAAGAATTCTGATTTAGATAATCAAATATTTGCTCTGTCAGTTGTTTGCTTTAAAAAATAACTTCTTACATGTATTTACATAAACAAATAATTCTGCAGTTAACATAAAGTCTGTCTGATGTGCTTATATTTGTCTCTTGCTTATTATTCTTTTGCTTAACTTTATCCTAATGTATTAAACTCATACTATCTTTTAGGTGCTAAATTCCAGAACTTCTGAAATACCATCTCTTCATCTTCAAAATTCTTTCTTCTTTCTTTATAACCCCCAGAGACTTTTGTTGGTATTGATGTATATAATGGCCCTGACTCAACAAAATACTTCAACATTTATCAAGTTAGGGTCACAGTACATATTTGGGTGAGTCACTTAATCTATCCTTAGCCTCAGTTATTTGTGCGTGAAATGGGGATAATACTTTCATGTCTCACAGGGGCTTTGTGTATGTAAAATCCATTAATGATTGTGAGATGGTCACAGATACTACAATGAGGGAGGTACAGGAAGGAATCAGGGCTGGCAGCAGAGTTAGTCTCCAGGAAGCCTCATCAGTAAGCTGGCCTGAAGTAGACTTCTGGATCAGACATGCCACATGATTGGCTGAAGAGACCAGTAGGTTGACTCTTAAACCAGCAGCAGCTTGCAGGCTTCTCAATGCTCGTGTTAGTATCTGGTCTGTTACTTTGTTAACTTGTTTCTACTGTTTCTGCCTGGTCCCAAGCCTTGTCTCTGCCCTGTCCTTGCCAAATGCCATGCTCACCCCAGCTCCTGACCTCTTGGTTGACTCCTGCCTCTCGCACATGATTACTGACTCGAGCTCGATCTTTGGCTCTGGTACCTAGATTGTGCCTTCTGGTTTCATCCTGGGATGTGGCTCCTGGTGACTAATAACAGACTTGATCCTGATCGCTACTCCTTGATCACAGACAGCTGATGGGTCTGAATAAAAACTTAGATGGAGTGTAAACTGCATATAAATGCAATTATTGATATTTGTTTTCATTGCTTTATTTTCCTTCTGTGATCCAAAAAGAGAGACGATCTGCCATATGGGGAAATTCCTGATTATATATCTTGAAGCAGTGGTTAGAAGGGAATCTTTGCTTAAAAAAAAAAGTGGAGGAAAAGAGATGAACAGAAAATGAGAAATGGCATCTAGCACAGCATTCTGTTTTGAAAGTTGCCAATACTAGAGCTGGGGCAGGGGGGAGGGTGGGGCTGAACAGAATACAGCAATTTGGATCATAGAATCATTAAGATTGGAAGAAAACTCAAAAGGTCATCAAGTCCACTCACCGGCACTCATGGCAGGACCAAGCACCATGTAAACCATCCCTTACAGATGTTTGTCTAACCTGCTCTTAAAAAATCTCTAATGATGGAGATTCCACAACTTCACACAACAGTTTAAGCTCATTGCTTCTTGTCCTGTCCTCAGAGGCCAAGGAGAATAATTTTTTCCCTCTATATTGAAGCAACCTTTCAGGGATCAATCCACACATTTTTCCCTTTCAGCTTCTGGCATTCAGAGGTTTAAAGTCACCCCAAGTATAGGGTTGCATCCCTGGCCATCATGGCTAATAGCTTTTTATAGACCTATCTTCTATAAATGTAACTATTTGTAGTTCTTTTTGGAACCCTAATGTATGTTTGGCCATCACAACATCTCATGACAAGAAGTTCCACAGGTTAATTGTGCATTGTGTAAAAAGGACTCCTTTTATTTGTATTGAAACCAATGTGTATTAATTTTTTTGGGTGTCCCCTATTTTTTTTTGTACTGTGGGAAATGGTAAGCACTTTTCTAATCCACTTTTTAATGTAATTAATGAATTTATAGGTATGACGGGGTGCGGTTACAGAGGTCCCCTTGGGGGTGCCTCCTGCAGTCCTGACTCAGCCACTGCCATTCTCCTTCCCACTCTCTGGGGCTCCTCACCACCTGGTCCTGCTGGGCCACCTCCTCTGGTCTCCCCCAGCCAAGACCCTGAGCTGAGATCCCTCCCTCTGCCCCAGACACTGAACCTCCTCTGATCCTAGGAGAGTGCAGTTTAGGGCCCACCTACTTGGGATACTACTCCCCAAATGGGATCAAACCCCAAAGAATTAGGTAAGTGACTTTTGACAATGAAAGGGGGAATGTGCACAGTGAATTGTTTACACTGGGTTTGATAGAAAATAAAAGTGATTTTATTAAGTACAAGCAGTAGGATTTTAGTGGTAATGAGTGAGAACAGTCAGGGTGTGTCTAGACTACAGGGTTGTTTTTTTTTTAAAGTGGCCTTTTTTCGAAAAAACTTCCCCTGCGTCTAGACTGCCACTGCGTTCTTTCGAAATTAAATCAAAAGAATGCTGAGGTTTTTTCGACCGCGGTGAACCTCATTTTACGAGGAAGAACACCTTTTTTCAAAAGTGCTCTTTCGAAAAAAGGTGTTCTTGAATGCAAACAGGGCTTCTTCGAAAGAGAGCATCCAGACTGCCTGGGTGCTCTCTTTTGAAAAAGCGGCTCACTTTTTCAAAAGAAGTAGTTGCAGTCTAGACACTCTCTTTTGAAAGAGGCTTGTAGTCTAGACGTAGCCTCAGAGCAAAGTAGGTTACAAATCAAAAGAAACAGAAATGCTTGGCTACACTGAAACATCAGTACAAACTTTTCAAACTCACCCTAAAACCTCTTTTCCATCTACCCCTCCAAACCGGGGTTGTCTCCACACCCTCGGGTCTGTGGCTCCTTCTTTCAGGTGCAGCCCACAGCCAAAAGACAAAAACTCCTACCTTCCTATTCTTTTTAAAGAATTTCCTTATTGCATTGGCAGTCACCTGGCTACTCCCTACCAACCACTGCTAAGCCTTAAGGACAAAAGGCTATTTGCATATGACTGCCCAGATACTGAGGCCTCCTTTGATGATTTTCATTCACACATTTAAAAATCATAAAGTATTCCCTATTTCATATGTCTAATTTTACACACAAGAATGATACACACATCAAGATAAGATAAACAGAACCAGCGGATCATGACATGAAGATTGATAGGTTACATGAAATAATTTGCTCAAAGCCCCTTTGAGTTATGCATATTCATGTCCATGGGGAGGGGAGTCGATCACAATAGGCTTCTGTGATATTTTGCCTTAACTAGCTGTTTTGTAAACTGAACAGTCCACATCTTTTTTGTCTTTCCTTGTATAGAAGCTGTTTTATATCCTCAGTCAACTATGTTGCCCATCTTTGAAACTTTTAAAGTTCAATTATATCCTTTTTTAAATGGGGTGACACAGCACTCAGGTCGTGGGCACACCATGATTTTATATAGTAGCATGGTAATATTTTCTCTCCCTTACTAGTAGTCCCTAAAATTCTGTTAGCCTTTTTGACAACTACTGTACACTGAGCTGCAGTTTTCAGAGTCACCCTGGATAGTTCCCTAAGATGTATTTCTTGATTTGAAACAGATAATTTAGATCCCATCATTTTATACATATAGCTGGGATCATTTTTTTTCCAATGTGCATTACTCTGCACTTATCTGTCTTGCATTTCACCTTGCAATTTTATTAGCCTGTCACCCAGTTTTCTATGATCCCTTTGTAACATTTCACAATCAACTTTAGCCATTAGTGTCATGAATAATTTTGGTTAATCTACAAATCTTGCCACTTCATTATCTTTTCCATGTCATTAATAAATATGTTGAGAAACACAGGTCCCTCTACAGATCCATAGGGGATTTTATTGTTTACCTGTCTCCATTGTGAAACCCATTCATTTATTCCTACCATTTGTTTCATATTTTTAAACAGTTACTGATCCATGAGAGGCCATTCCCTCTTATCCCATCTCTACTTAAGAGCCTTTTGTGAAGGAATTTGTCAAAAACTTTCTGACAATCCAAGAACACTATAATAACTGGATCACCCTTATCAATGTACTTGTCAGTTCCCACAAAGAATTATAATAGATTGGTGAGGGATTACTTCCTTTTACAAAAGCAGTGTTGACTCTTCCCCAACAAATCATATGTACAATATAGCTGATAATTCTATTCTTTACCATAGCTTCTACTACTTTGCCTCATTCTCAATTCAAGTGCATAGGTCTGTAACTGCCAAAATTACCTCTAGGCTTCCCCCTTTTTAAAAAATGGCCCTATGCTGGTTATCTTCCAGTCATTTAGTATAGAGCTTTATTTCAGTAGGGGTTACATGCTATAGGTAGTAGATCTGAAATTTCATATTTGAGTTCCTTCATATCTCTTGGGTAAATATCATTCAGTGCTGGTTACTTATTATTGTTTAATTTACCAGTTTATTGTAAAACCTCTTCACAGATAAATCAATCTGGTAATCTTAATGATAAACTCTCCTGTTCATTCCCTTTGGGGCACCTGTTATTGGCAACAGTCAGAAGACAGGATACTGGGCTAGATGGACCTTTGGTCTGACCTATTATGACCATTCTTATGATAATGGTCAAGTGGTCAGTAGTATATTGCTACTGCTATACTACTACTACTTATTCAAGTGTGAATCCCTTGACTCCTCTTGTTCCTTCCTTAATTGGTCATCATGACTAGCCACTTTACTTTTCCAAACATTTTCTGTTTTAAACTTTTTTTCCCCAATGCAGTGGATTTTCATCTATTTCCTATTATTTCCCAACTACGTTATATTAGTAAGCACAAAAATATCACTGCTTGTGATAGTAAACATGATCTGATATCCTGAAGCTTCAGGGGGTAGCCGAGTTAGTCTGTACAGGATACACTTAAAAAACAACAAATGGTCTGGTAGCACTTTATCGATTAACAAAACATGTAGATGGTATCATGAGCTTTCGTGGGCACAGCCCACTTCTTCACAAAAACTCCGGTCATCTGAAGAAGTGGGCTGTGCCCATGGAAGCTCATGATATCATCTACATGTTTCGTTAGTCTATAAAGTTCTACCAGACCATTTGTTGTTTTTAAGTTTATGATCTGATATGTTCCAGATCCCATTATGCAACAAATAGCATTCCTCTTCTAAACAGCATCTAGAAAAAAGTAGGCTCCATGACTCATCTACAAAGCCAGGAGAAGAAGTCAGAGATCAGAGGAAGACATAGCCAAAAGGTTCTTAAGTAATTAAAAAGGATTTGGACAGATGGGAGTGCCCCCTCGAGATGTTAATTGCTCTTAGTGGGAATAGTGAAGGAGGCAGCCCAAGAAACTTCCTGGAAAGAAATATACCACTGATTCATTGGGGCTGCAAAGTCCCACAGAAATGTTTCAAACAAGGCTTATTGAACTGGTCATCAGTCAGATCTAGAAATATTCAGGTCTAAGTATTAAAATGTTCAGCTCATCAATTAATCAATATTATATTTTTTGGCATTGACTATACTTCTTAGTCAATGCTACTTTCTATAAACTTTCAAAAATAGTTTAACCCGGAGCTCTTCCTTTTGTCGTCTTTCATTCTCTGCTCACTGAGGTTATTAATCCTCTAGCCCAGTTTGGAATAAATTAGATTCCCTTAAAATCAGTTAGGGAGTCTAAGGTGCATCTACACAGCAACCTAAACTCAAAATAAGATATAAAATTCGGGCTACAGAAACGGCATATCTTTTTTCAAATCTATTTTGAAATAGCTTATTTTGAAATTTGGCACATCTATACAGTGCCAAGTTTTGAAATAATGCACTATTTCGAGCCATCCCTTATCCCTCATGCAATGAGGTTTACCGGGATGGCGCTATAGTGCACCCATTATTTCAAAAAATATTTTGAAATAACAGGCGGCTTGTATAGACACAGGGTAGTTATTTCGGGATACCTTGGTATCCCAAAATAGCTGTATAGTTTAGACGTACCCTAACTGATATCTAAGAAAGCCTAAAGCAGAGTCATACACACCGGGGTGGGAAATGTGAAGATGGTGTTTCATCCACTCATGTACCAGCATCTAAAGTCACACAAAGTATTTTGTGCAGATGTTTACAATACAACTATTATTTCTTCTTGCTCTTTTATTTTAATCAGAATTGATAAAACTTGTGTTCCAAGTTAATGAATGAATGGGACCTATTCTCAGGCTGTCTACAGACTTTGAAAGAAGACATTGTTTTGGTTTACATTAAGTTCAGACACTTGCAAGAGTGCTTATAAATTCCTGAATCCAGACACTCGTAAATAAGAGACTATTTTTTGGATTTCAAATATTCTTGACCGAGTGCACATCCTGGATCCCCTTGGTCTATCTGCCTATATTGAAACACAGTATTTTATTTAACTTCTCAGAGACATCACCAAAAGGAAGATTCTCTGTTCTTCCATCTCAATTTCTCAACCTGATTGCATCAGGATATGGCTGCACAACTTCAGATGAGAGTCAAGTTAGCATGATCGCTGCTCATGCAATATGCAGTGACATTTTGAGTACAAATACCAAGATTATTTTTTAATATTAAACATTATATGAGTGTTTAAAATGTCTGTGAAGCATATTCATATTAAATATTATTGCTGACATTTGGGAAAGGTCAAATACAATGCCCTCATGCAAAACATGTTAGCACCAAGACAAAATTATTTCAATTATTAAAATACTAATTTGATTCAAAAGTCTCAGGTTTGTGGTATATATCTAATATTTTTGTCTCACTGAAAGTTAACAGTTTCACTGTTTAACTTTTTGCCAACCTGCATTTGTTTGAAAACACAAATTTAATGTCAACATCAACATTTCCTGTGACTCCGGTTGAGCATATTTATTTTTTTCCAAGCAAAGCACATAATAATAATAAAAAAGCCAAACAGCTGAGCATGTCATTGTTTCTCTGACACAGTGGATATAATTACTGTGCTTTTTATGCACATAACAAAAGTGAAGCTGAGAAGGATGTTTGTTTACCATTCTCTGCAGCCGAAAGAGCTAACATTCTATAACTAATCTAATTCTTTGCTTGAGCAGAGAGCAGATCCTGTGTAGTCATCAGCCTTTGTCCCCAGAGAATCAAGCTTTTGTCTGTTATCTGAAACTTGCTTTGCTTATAAGTTTAGTAATAATAAAGTTTGCAACATAATAAAAGTACTGGAGAGGAAATTTCAGATAGCTGTAGATAATGTATCTACCTTTTCCTCTCTCTGGAATCTTTGCTATGATGGTATAGTAACAGTGATCTTTCCAGTATAAGTCCTGCTGCTACATAGATTCATAATATTATACTTGCAATTTTTCTTTTCAGACGTCTGGACAACTTGCTGGTTTATGTGTAAGGAAGTGTAGGCAGGGGGTATCCTTTAAGAAAAAATCCTGGGGAGGGTACAAACTTGTGTCAGAATACAGAAGGACATTATATATCCTGAAAACTCTGAGGCAAGGAATGGGGGGACTAAAATTGATGTCATAATGGAGCATATAAGACATATGAAAAGTTGGGGGATCCCCTCCTGCTCCATACTAAAGGATATTATGAGTATAAATTGCACATATTAAGAAGTCTAAGGTAGATTGAGGTGGTGTAATTCACACTAACGAGCCAAAAAGGGAAGATTTACACGAATGTAAATCCATCGATATTAGTGGGATTACTCCTGATTTATATAAATATAAACCAGATCAGAATTCAGACTCCAAGAAGCATAAAGTATAAAAAAGTGAAGGTTAATTTAAGGAATGACCTGCGAAACTTAGATTCTATTATCCTCTTCTCAGTTGTTTCTCCTGCTAAACATATCTTTTCTGGTATGTAAATTACCCACTTTTGTCTCCCTTTAGCTCCTTGGGCAAAATTCAGAGTTGATATCTAATAAGCTGCATTTTGCACCTAGGGACTTAGGTGTAATTTATACACTGAGATGCTGAGAAAAGAGGTATGTTACACAACTGATTTTTTTTCTTGAATTTATTTAAATGTACCTTCTCTCACCTCCAACATGAGTGTGATGTCAAATTGTGTGTCATAGGGAAGAACTATAGGCTGATAGCATGAGGAAAGCATAATTTGCATGCTGAGTGAGATAGAAGAAAAGGAATGTTACATCAATTTACACTTGTGTACTTTTTGAATTTGGTCCTTTGTCTAGGGCTCCCCCTTTCTGTTTATTTAAACAAAAATCCTGTTATTGACTATTTAATTCCAATAAGTGTGGAGTTGGGGTTGCAAAACTAAAGGCCGTTTGATTCCAACATTTGATTTGAGAGCTGCTCACCTCAAAAACCCCTCACAGTGGTTGTTGTAGGGCGAGCGCACCCATTCTGCTTGGATGTTGGACCTCTGAGGCCCTTCAACTGATGCTCAACCCCACAAGCATACCCGATGGCAGGGGAAGGGCTGCTACACCATCCCTTATGAATATACTCACAGCTCATCTGGGATGTCTCAGTCCCAGGTCAACCCACATCCATTTCGGGTCATATGGTCTGGCAACCCAAGTCACTAATAATACCCTCTTCCCATAGGTCAATGTGTCCCAGCGGCCAGAGTCAATAACAAAGTCTTTCCTCTAGAGAGCAGTCAGGCTACTGGCCAGAGTAAATAACAGTTCCCTGCTTCCATAGGGCAGTGTGGCCCAATGGCCTGATTCAATAACCCTGCCCTTTTCACATTGGTCAGCATACCCTAGCAGACAGGGTCACTTAATAGCTCCTGCTTCCCAAAGGGCAGTGAAGTCTAGTGGCTATAGTCACAGAGTCAATAACAACACCCTTTCTCATCAGGGTAGTCATGCCTAGTGGTCAGAGTCAATAGCAGTCAGCCCTCAGGGACAGAATCAATACCTATATGGGGATGGGGGTACAGCCTCTTGTGGGCTTGGTGGGGTAGGGGGACCAGGCCTGCCCAGGACCCTGTCAACAGTGCAGTGGACCGTCACTAACTGAACAGGAAATACCACTGAAACACGTCAAGCTTCTGGGGTACAACTCATTGCCCTGAGCTACTTCCTGTCTCTCCCATGTAGTCTTCTCCAGCCTGGGAGCTTCTGCTATGACTCCTTGCTGACTGGTGACAGCTTCTGGGTGCACGGGTGCTTCCCCTCCAGGAGCTTGTGCATCACCTCCTTTCTCATTGTTGTCATCTGTCAGCCGATGGTCAGGGCAGTGAATGTGTGTATGTTACACCCGAGTCTTCAACTGCTGAGACACAAGGCCCCGTCGCAGTGGGCAGTCTAGGTGAGACTGACGGGTGCCCCGAGGAGTTTAACGTCCGTGTCTTTACCGCTAGGATCGGGATCCTTTTGCGGCGGGCAGCCAATAGGCTGACAGATGCCCCAGAGTTTACAGGGAGAGCTTATTACACCTCAGATTTTGACTGCTAGGATACACGATCCCTTCGCAGCGGGCAGCCTGGGGAGGCTGAGAGATGCCCCAACGGATCTGTCCCCTGGAAGCGACATGATCCAACGCTCAAGCTCTCCCTATATCTGTCCCTTATGACTGGCTGGAGTTCTTTTTAAAATTGTGCTTGGTTCTGTTACAGCAACTGAAGGAGTCAGGTCACAGCTTAAACAGTTACTATTTTATTGTTACAGGGTAAACTTAGCTGTTAAATGCTACTACTGTGTTACAGATAACACAGCCACTACAAAGGATAGGACAGAAATTACACTAATAAGTCACTTACAGGTACCATGAAACCCTTTTGGTTCTCTGAGCTCTTATTAAATGCATGCAAAATAGACACCTAGCGGGTATATATTCTCACCCCTGCGTTCCAGACTTGGCGTGGCCAGTGTCTTTCTCTCAATCCCTCGGGAAGAAGTAGGGCGAGGTTGGGCATCCCACAGACCTCGGGAGACAACCAATACCTGCCAGCAGGTGTAGATGATTGGAGCTCAAATGGGGTGGGCTACTAAACCCCTCTTTATACCCCTTGGGTCACGTAGGCTTCTTCCTGGTCTCAAGTGGCCAATTTGGAAAAATGGCTTTGAATGCCAAGTTTCCCACGAAGGGTGCAAAGCATAATTCACACCTGGGAAAATGTAGACAATGGGCACCTCTGGTATGTGATGGGCAAAGATTCCTCTCCTGGGACAGTGCAGGCGTGTCAATTACTGGTACTAGCCATCAGGGCGGCGGGAGGCCCCGGGTCGTCAGCTAGCCCATTTACTGTCTGGTTTCTGTTTATGGTAGAGTCAGGGACAGGCAGCACACCTGTGTTCCCAGGGCATCAAAGGCTGACTGCCTTTCTCTTGCTCTCTGGGGAGGGGGGGAAACAAGATGGGGTTCATGTCTGGCTACATCATCCCAGACTGAGCTGCTCCCCAGGCCTTTATACTTGGCCTCCAGCCGGAGCATGCCCAGCAGGGCTGTGGGGAATGGCACGTTTTCAGCCAGGTAGCCACGGTTAACCCATGCAGCCCCAGTGTGAAGTTGGTACACCCTGTCACACTTTCAGAGGTCCTCGTGCTGTGGAGGAGAATCTTGTTACCAGGTAGCTTAAGAGCTCCCAGATCCATCATATGTTGTGTCAAGGATCTAAAAGTAAACATGACTTGCACTAAACCAAGATTCTGCTGATAAAACAGAAGGAACCTATTTTTACAACCTCAAAGTTTCTTCTGTGCTTGTGATTGATTTTGATAAGAATAACAGATTATAAAGTTGCAATGAAAACCATCAGAAAGAAATAAGCAAAAAAAAATAAAAAATAAAAATAAAGCAAAGCAATAAATCAAACTTGAGCTTGACCAGTTGATGTCTCAGTCATTACTTTACTAGAATCTATAACCTACAATCCCTTTTTGAAGGATGTTACTTTCCCCATTTGGCTCTGCTCAAAATGATAGACAGGTTCTTGGGAGTAACACTAAGGTAATGTCTACACTGGGGAGTTATTCTGAAATAAGAAGGTGAGCATCCACACTACCAAGCCTGTTATTTCAAAATAATGGGCTTGTTATTAGAAATAATAATTCCTGCTTGTGAAGAGGAATAAGCTTATTTTGAAATAATTATTTTCAGAGTTATTATTTCAAAATAACTTATTTCTAAATAACCTGCTGGTGTAGACATAGCCTAAGTGAAGAGATGTATTACTGAGCAGCTCTAAACTCCCAACACTAGGGGTATGTCTAGACTACAGGCTTTTGTCGACAGAAGTTTTGTTGACAGATACTGTCGACAAAGCTTCTGTCGACAACGAGCGTCGAGACTACATCCAGTTCTGTGGACAAAGCAAGCTTCTTTGCCAACATGACAGGGTAGATGCAAAGGATAGTGTAGATGCAATAATGCCTTCTGTCGACAGAACTCTGTTGACAAAAGGCATTATTCCTTGTAGAATGAGTTTTACAGCCGTTGACAAAACTGCTGAGTTCTGTTGACGTTATGTCGACAGAACTCAGTGGCAGTGTAGACGCAGGTATAGTTTTGTTGACAAAAGTCCACTTTTGTCGACAAAACCCTGTAGTCTAGACACACCCTAGGAGTGCATCTACACAGCACCTTAAACTCGAAATAAGATACACAATTTGTGCTATGCAAATTGCATATCTTATTTCGATTGTATTTTGAAATAGCTTATTTTGAAATTTGGTGCATCTACACAGCATCAAATTTTGAAATAATGCGCTATTTTGACACATCCTGTAACCCTTGTGGAACAATGGTTACAGGGATACCAAAATAGCACACCCGTTATTTCTAAAAATATTTCAAAAAATATTTCGAAATAGTGGATGCATTTAAAAAATGCATGATAGCTATTTTGGGATACTGCCGGTATCCTGAAATAGCCCGCGCTGTCTAGACATACCGTAGGTGTGTAGAAAATTCAGTAAACAATTCTAACAGGCCATTCAGCTGTTGTGGCAGAAGAGAAAGAATCTCTTCTATCATGTGGCAGAGATCATCACATGATAATTGTGCTTTCCCAGTTTTTAGTAGTGTGTTTACATGGGATCACATCTTTTCCACTCTGTTTCCCATTCACCACATCCCATGGCTCTGAATGACAAGTGGCAGCTTCCTTCTCCTAAGATATCTTTGCCTATTCTCTTGCCTGTCCAAGATCTAAAAATATTTTCTTCTTGATCTGGCCCTCAGAGCACCTGCAATAATAGTGGTGATCTGCAATTGCTAAGAGCTTCAGAAGCTTTCAGGTCTTACTACCATACATTTCTTTAAAAGTATCTCTAATTAAAATAACACAATTATCTGAATCTTAGAAATACCACTAGCTCAGCAGAGGACAAGACTCGAGCACTCTCCAGAACGAAAATAATCTTCTACTAATGATACTTACCCTTTTTCTTTTATCAGTCAATTCACAAATTTGCATACATTGTAACAAAGAGTTTTCTTAGTATTAGTAGTAACAAAACAGATTTGAGTGAAGTCATGAAAATTTAGGTCACCTACATTTTGGTGGCCAAAAACAATTGACTTTTGATGGCCCTGTTTGGAAATAAAGTTTTTCAGAATATGTTAATGAAAAATGAAGGAAAAGAAAATATGATATAAATGGAAATGTGTTGTTTTGGCTTTTTTATTTTTTTAGGTTTTCTGATCCTTTTGATGCTTATAGGCACTTCTGTGACTGCTCTGAGGGCTATGAGCATGTTTGTTTATTGTCTACATACATATTTTCAAGATTCCATATGCTTTTGACTAGATCTGGTCAGTAAATTATCTCATCTTACTTCTCACTCTGCTTCACTTCCCACATTTTTGGAGGAGTGGGTGTAGAAAAAAATTAGTTTTAGGTTGCTGAAACATGTATGTTTTCCATGCTGTTAGGTACAAATGCAAACATTTTAAAGAAAATTGTAATTATTTTGCAAAATATGTCTGAGTTGTATTTCATAAAATTGGACTCTGCAGAAGTTAGACCTGTGTGCGCAGAACATCCAGCTTGGTGGAGCTGGAGGTTTCATGGTCTTTGATCCTCATTCTGCCAGAGATGGGAGAAGGTCTGGGAGACCCAGCCAGCTCTGGAAGGGCAGGAAGGGTCAGGAAGGGCAGGGCCACATCACACCATGTGCCCCAACAGGACAGTAAAGAAACTGAGTAAAGGTTCTGGGGGAGTTGGTGTCTAGGCTCTGTGGGGATGGGAATGTTGGTGTCTAAGGTGGTGCCCTGTGGCTGGGGACTGTGGGTAGAGGAGTCTGGGGTCTGGGTTGGGGGTTGCCTGTGACTGAACAGTGGGAGGAAGAAGATGTGGATGTCCAGTGTGGGGGGTGCCACCTATCTGTACTCTGGGACAATGGAATTGCAGGTGTCTGGGCTCTGGGAGCTCCACACAGTCCCCACCAACATCCCCAACTGGACAGTAAAGAAACTGAGTAGAGTAAAGGCTCTGGGGGTGCTGGTGTCTAGGCTCTATTAGATTGTATTAGGGGTTTCTTTACTTCTCTACTCCTAGAAAGAATCTTTTCTGCTGTTGTCTATATTGTTGACATACTTGTTCACAGGTACTTTGAAATAAATTACCAACATAATTGAAACTGGAGTGATTATATTGTTATTTTGACAAATAAAATATGCATAATTTTACAGAATTTTAGAATAATGTACACATAATTTTAATTTTTTTGGTACAGAGTTCTCCCAAGAGTACTTCTGTCATTAAGAATATGTCTACACTGCACCCTTAGTTCGAAATAAGCTACGCAATATGAGCTACACAAATAGCTTATATTTCGAAATAGCTTATTTTGAAATTTGGCACTGTCTACACAGCATCAATTTTCAAAATAAACCATTATTCTAGAATGTCCCTTATTCCTCATGGAATGAGGTTTACAGGGACGTCAGCATAGCGAGCCCACTATATTTTGAAATAATGGGCCTGCTTCAAAGATGCAGAATAGCTATTTCGGGAAACTTCTGGTATCCCGAAGTAGCTCCACAGTGTAGACATAGCTGAACTGTTTGTGTACGCATGTGAGGGTTTTTTTCTTCCTTCTCTATTCCTGGAGAAATCTTCCTTATACCACTATGCACCAAAGTGGTAAATCAAGGAGGTTCAAAATAGAAAGAACTCAAAAGCTACTTGCAGTCCTGAAGTATCAAGAATTATTAGGCACCTAACATTAAAGATTTCTAGAGCCTGGATTCTTATGGCTAATGTACAGCCACTAGGTGCACAAATTAAGTGTTAATCAAGGCTATGTCTAGACTACACTGATCTATCAAAAAAAGGTACGCAAATTGCGCTCCACAATTTGCATACTTTTTTCCAATAGTTGTTTTGGAAGAGTCTTTTCCAAAATTTGGCCCGTCTACACTAGGCCAAATTTCAGAAAAGCCTCCTCTTTCAGAAGAGCCCTTCTTCCTCGTGGAAGGAAGAAGACAGGGCTTCCGAAAGAGCGCATCTGCTCTTCGGCAAAAAAAAGTGGAAGAGCAGGTGCATTCCCTGGATGCGGCGGACTTTTTCTGGGATACCTCTGGTATCCCAGAATAACCCTGTAGTGTAGACATAGCCCAAGTGTGAATTCATCTGGAAGAGCAGGAGAAACATTTCCAATGGGAAAGACCTTGCTTCAGGAAAGAGGCTTATCAGACCAGTACTATCTAAAATAAAGTATAAAAAACAAGAATTGTTAATAAATATGAAATTGTTTTAAAACTCCATGGGGATACAATACGAATACAATAATTGACTGTCAGGCATATCGTACCAAAACCAATAATCTCCAATAAATGTGTGAGCCTGTTTTCATTATTTTTATAATGATTGCAGTAAGACACACTAGGTGGTACATTTTAACATCATTACTGCATTTTTGAATGTTTATAGTCACTTTTCTCTCAGATTTCTGCCTTACAACTTCACATGCTATAATCACCTGGAAATGCACTGCCTATTGGATTGTACTTCTGAATTATGAAATGGACAACAATAACTGAATAATCTGATGAGCTAACTGGACTCTGAGAAACAAAGCTAAAACAGCAGAAATCCATATACAGATGCCTCATTTGCTTACATTTATTTTCACAGCCAAAACATTGTGAGTTAAAATCTCATACTGCATTCAAATCAATATACATTGAAAATAACTTTTTGTGAAGTCAGGAGAGTTATATTTGAAACACACACATACACACACACACACTGTAAGGGAAATTAGAACAATATGAATCACACACACACAAACACACAGCACTGTAAGGGAAATTAGAATCAAAGCCTAGTATTTTAAATTACAGAAGGGCATTGCTGCACAGAATATTATGGGAATGCTAGAGTGCTAGAGATACAATGATTACTAGTTCCCTGCTAGCAGTTAGAGAGGAGGGAAACCTTTAGTATCTGACCAATGTTGTTCTTTCAGAGAAAATCAGTTGCTAATATGGTCACAAACCTGAGTGTGTGATGCTGACTGATACTTAATTTCTCTATATGTCTACAGAGTTGTTATACTAGAGGAATTTAGATTTTTAGAAAGAATGTGCGGAAGACACTATAATTTTGCTGCTGGCTGGCTTGTGTTTTCTATCACTTTTGCTGCTTTTTGATGCGCTGCCAAGCTACAACCCATCCCATAATCCCACCCCGGCTACTGATTGGGCAAATTTCAAGCATCTCAGGCTTCAGATAATAGCAACAACAGAAGCTCTGATTTTATTAAAGCTGCCAAAAATACATAACTCTTAGGGGGGGAAATGTCCTCTTTAAATGTCTGCCATAATTTGTTGAAAAATCCAAGGATTTGGCACCTTTTGATGGCTCTTCTGATTTTAGCAGGAAGAACCCCCCCCCCCCCCAAAAAAAAAAAAAAAACCCTGACCTCTGGGAATGTGCTTAGTTTTCATTACCAGAAATGGGGAAAATAACTTCAGCTATTTTAAATATGATTCATGATATTGTGTTTATGCCTTTTTTATTGTTATTCATATTGCTGTAGTGACCAGGACCCCACTGGGCTAGGCACTCTAAAAATAGAACAAAAAAGACCATGTCTGCCCCAAAGATATCATTATATCTTTTCTGTGGGTGTTTTATTTCTGGTGTTCTAATACCTGAAAAAACTTGCTAACAACATCATTGTAACAAATCTTCTGTCAGTAATTTATATGGAGACTAACTGATCTCAGCTTCAATTTGGAGCTGAAAGCTCCTCCAGAGTTTGAACATACTAAACTCAGGCTAAATATGATGTGATTGAAGGAATCAAGAAAAAAAATTGGAGAAGCCTTGAAGCCCATAAACCTCAAGATCAAACTTTCCAAGGAGACAAGATTAAAAGGAGAATATTGCAAGTTCTCTAAACAGTCTGAATGGGCACCCCAAAAATGCCTCAAGTATGAACATAGTGGTAAGACTTCTTATTAAAAAGTTATTTCCAGTGATGTTGTGAAGGCAAAAACTATAATTGGGAGAAAAGATAATTAGATATATTCATGAAGGATCAGATAACTTCATACTCTGGGGCTATGTCTACACTGCGGAGTTTTTTCAGGATACCAGAGGCATCCCAGAAAAACTCCGCTGCATCCAGAGAAGTCCGCATCTGACATTTTTTGCGGAACAGCAGACATGCTCTTTCAGAAGCCCTGTAATCCTTGTTTCATGAGGAAGAAGGGTTCTTCCAAAAGAGGAGGTTTTTCTGAAATTTGGCCCAGTGTAGGCGGGCCCAATTTCAGAAAAGCCTCTTCTGAAAAAACAATCGGAAAAAGGTATGTGAATTGCAGAGCGATTTACATATCTTTTTTGAAAAAAGAATTGTAGTGTAGTCATAGCCTGGATGTCCCTAAGCCTCTTCCTTCTAAACACTGGGATGGGAAAAGAGGAGTGGATCACTCAAAAATTGTCTATTCTGTTCATTTCCTCTGAAGCATATGACAGCGGCCACTATCGGTAGATTGTATACTGAGCTATATGGACCGTTGCTCTTACCCAGTATGGCCATTCTCATGTTCCGAATGAATTTTCAATATTTTTGATTAATCAAACTTTTGCATTATTATCTTGGGGTATGTCTTCACTACAGTATTATTTTTAAATATCTCATTTAGAAATAGTTAATTCGAAATAAGTTATTTCAAAATAATGCGTCTACTCACAAAATGCATTTCGAAATAACATTTTGCTATTTCGAAATAGCGCGTCCACACTGAGTGGACGCTGAATCTCATTTAAGGCTGGCTGGAACCAGGTCCGGCAGGGGATCACTTACCCCTCCCAAACCCCCCTTCCTGTTGTCAAATAAAATACATGTATTTTCATGAACACAAACTCTCTTTATTTAACAAAACTGAGTGGGAGGGAATGAAACTTTGGTGAGACTGGGGAAAGGAGGCGGGAGAGGGGAGAAGAGAGGGTGGGAGAGGGGAGGGGGAAACTTGGGAGAAGGGAGCTGGAAGGGGAAAGCAAGGGGAAGAAGGGGAAGGGGAAGCTCAGGGCTCAGGTTTGGGGGTCTCACGGGACCAACTTGATTGTCATTCAAACCTGCTCCTGGGTTCGCATGTGGCCTTTGGTGGCCAGGATGGCAGCTATCCTGCCATAGACAGCTGTGTTCCTCTGTTTAGTGTGGAGATCATGGACATTGGGGACATCCCCCCCAAACCTGAATAAGGTCCATGATCTCCACCCTGGACCAGGAAGAAGCCGCTTTCTCCGGGCCCTGGCAGTCTACTGGGAGCTGGCAGACTGCTCCTGGGGCGTGGTGGAGGGCTGGCTGCCACTGGCTTGCTGGCTCATGTTTTGGGGTCACTGGGTCAGGGGCAGTGACTGCTGGTTCTGGGCTGGCAGGCTTGGAGCTGGCACAGGCACTGTGGCCAGAGTCAACCCCTTTAAGGGCTCCGGGGAGGAGGGAGAGGAGTGTTCTTGGTTGAGGCTGGAGTGGCCACCAGGGCACCCTGGGAAGGCTGGAGGCCCCCTATTTCGATATACGTGTCTACACAGCACTTATTTCGAAATAGCTATTAAAAATTTGGCATTATTCCTCATGGAATGAGGTTTACCAAATTCGAAATAAGCACTCTGCTATTTCAAATTAATTTTGAAATAGCGGTTTGGCTGTGTAGAGGCTAGTAAAGTTATTTCAAAATAACGGCTGTTATTTCAAAATAACTTTGCTGTGTAGACATACCCTTGGATAATACAGAGTATTCTTCCTTCTGTTTAGAGGACCAAATATATGTTGCCTATTGAAACCAGAGGAATTGTGCTAGCTCTTGCTAGCAGTGGTTCACTCCATGTGTGTATGTAGTTCATATCTAGATTTTTAAAATCCACAATGACTATTTAAACATTTACGTTTTAAGAATAAACTTGTTTTGCAATTTTGCCTCAATTTGTTACATGTGTTTAGTGACAAGGAGCAGTAATTAAGGCAATAAGAAAGCACTCTAGCATGAAAATGCTGAAAGCAGACTATTATAGAATCAGAGGGACAATTCTTTCCCAATTGCTGGAAAATAAGGCTAAATAATAAATTAAATTGTTTCTAAAAACACTTGCATGTTGTTAGCTTTGGGGGATCTACAAGCCCTCTTGACTTTTTCATTCTCTTTAACAGAATGAAAGAGCTGTTAGCATAAAGACCATAATATAAAAAATAAATAGAAAACTATTTAACTGTGAATGGTGACACACAAAAGGTCATGGCAAACTGCTGAATAACTATTATCTACGTGTTTTATTAATAGATTACTAAATCAACTAGACATTTTGTCTGGCTGTTTTCATTTATAAATATATTAAACCACAACACTCAAAGGTTGTTTCCTCTTATTGTTCAGCTCTTGGCAAGATTGTTTCTAAACAGGGGTAGAATATCATCAATCTACTGACAATTCACAGGTCTCTTGATCTTCAAATCATACTTACTCTTTCCTCCCTCCACTCTGAGTTGCTTTTGTGGGATGCATTCTTTTTATTATAGTTCATAATAAGCTCAATGCAGCATGAAGTACTTCAGTGCAGCTGATATCACTGCTCTACAGCCAAAATGCTTCTGAAATAAATGTAGTCAAACTTTACTAATTCTGGGTCACTGAGAACGAAAATGATGCTTAAAATTGTTGATTGGCTCTAGTTTTCAAGATATGCTATTGGGTCAGTATATACGACCCTTGACTTAGGAATGGCGGAGGATAAGTGAGTTATAAAGGGAAGGTATCTCAACTTAAACCAGAAATGACTAAAATACATCTTTGACTGGATCTATGAATAAATCTATGACTGGGTTTGGACAGTACTTGCTTTTTAGGCAAAACAATGAATGATGCAATCTGAAGCTGGTATTGTGTCATACATGATATGAATTGCATCATGTTATTCCTAGAAGTCATGGATGATGCAATCATAACGAAGCTTACATCACTCTGCTGAACAAATTGCCCTATATCAGCTCTAGAAATCATATGGTGTCGTGCTCTCTTATTTGTCAGTGTTTGATTTTGCAAAGGGACACGTTTCTGTTTAGCCAAAGTGAGCAGAGATGCCTCGCACTTGTGTGAACAGTTCAGATAACTTCTGCTATGTTTGTGGTGAAGTGACTTTTGCATCACAAAAGCTCAGTATAACCACTATGGTTAAGAAAGCCTATCACCTTTATTTTAGCTGCAAAATTGGAGATCAGGACAAGAGGTGGGCCCCACACATATGCTGCAACACTTGTGCAACAAATCTTCGCCAGTGGTTGAACAGGAAAAGGAAATCTATGCCTTTTGCAGTGCCAATGATTTGGAAAGAGCCAACAGATCATACCAGCAATTGTTACTTCTGCATGGTGCCTCCAGTTGGGAAAGGTGTGTCAAAGAAGAAAAAGTGGACTGTTCATTATCCAAACATTCCATCAGCTATACGCCCAGTACCCCACGGAGAAGGACTGCCGGTTCCTGATGCACCAGAATCATTCTCACTTGAGTCAGACGAGGAAGAGGAAGAGGATGAAACTTCTGGTCCTGAACCATCAGTGTCACAGGACCCACATTTTCTCCCATCCTCCTCCTCTGAACCACACCTCATAATAGTTTTTTGCCTTTTGTTTCATAATAAATTTTATTTATATAACCCTTTTGCTGATTTTTAAAGTGTTACATAAATAGGACAGGTGAAATATTATCATGTAAAGCAACCATAAACACATGAAAAGACCTAGGTTTACAATTTATGATTAAAACTCTACTATCTACACAATATACATAGACGTAAAATGTAAAAACTTAAATATCTTGGAAACAGTAGCCAATCAGTTGTTTTAATTGTCATATTTGAATTCAGCACATCAAAATACATAACAAATAGCACATTTTATCTCTGAAGCAGACGACTTCTAAAAAAATTGTAGACCCGTGTATTCTGAGGCAGCATAATTCTTAAAGGGCAAGCAGTGTTTTCCCAGCAAAGAGAAAAATCTCACGTAAATGGAAGTATTTTATTAGGTAATAGCAGTTAGAATTTAACAGGGTCAGAGAGTTTACGTTACAAAAAACCCTCTAGATTGTATTTGTGCCAAGTAAGCAGACATCTTCTAATTAGTAAAAAGTAATATTCTCATTATGTGCTCTTATAGTCTAACAACTGTGTTCATATAGTCTAAATGACATCTGAACTATGAGACAGAAAAGAAACCCTCCCAGAAACCCTGTGTAGGCTGCCCTGTCTACACAGCCATTATTCCGAAATAACTATGCGATCATCTACACAACAATATCGTTATTTTGAAATAATATTGAAATAATGAGCAGCTTATTCCAAAAATCTGTAAACCTCATTCTACAAGGAATAACACATCTTCTGAAATAGTTATTTTGAAATAGGGACTGTGTAGACAGGGCAGCTGCAGTTTTTTCAAAACAAGGGTCCTCCAGCTCTTCCCAAGGTGCCCTGATGGCCACTCTGTCCACACTCAGCCAAACTCTATATTCCCCCCTCCCCTGGAGCCCTTAAAACTGCAACTAAAGGAGAAAGGGCTTGTGGCAAGCAGGAAGCCCTGACAGCCCTGAGCCATGCAGCAGCCGCCACTGCCTCAATTTTTTTTAAAATGAGCCATTCTTCTGTTCACATCTAGCCCTCCACTGCTCCCAGGGAGCAGTTAGACAGCTCCCAGGAGCCTGCCGGGGGCTGAAAGAGGCATGCACCTTCCTGGTCTGGTGTGGAGATCCTGGACCTCATTGAGGTCTGGGGAGAAGAGGCAAACATCCAGGATCTCCGCACCAAACACAGAAATATGGATGTCCGCACCAATCTCCGCACCAAACACAGGAAGATGGCTGAGAACCTGTCCAACAAAGGACATATCTGCATCCAGGAGCAGGTAAGTGAAAGAGGTCTGCAGGCATATGCCAGGGCCAGGGGAGGCAGCTCCCGCTCCAGGACAGAACCCCACACCTGCCCTTACTTCGAGGACCTTGACCACATCCCGTAGAGAAGGGCAGTCCCTCCAGCCCCCTCATTGTGGACTCAGGGCTCAAGACCCCCATTGTCATCCTCACAGGGGACAGAGACAAGGAGGAGGAAGTGAAGGAGGAGGATCTGGACAAGGCCAGAACCATTATCCTCCTGACCCTGGAGCCAGTACCCCTCACTGTGAATGTATCCCAGGCATCGTTCAAGGCTGGGGAAGGAATATCATGTGCAGGGCTCGACAATTAATGTAATCTACTAGCCCGTGGCAAGTAGATTTTAGCCCAGCATGGCCGTGCAGCGCAGTCAGCGCATGCTCAGCGTGCGGTTCCGCACGGCTGGTGAGCAGGGCTCACCGCCGCTTGGCGAGCCCTGATCATGTGAGTGTCATTAAGTTCCCTTCACACTGGAGGGAGGAGGTGGTAGGCAGGGCTGGATAGCTGGGTGCTCCTCGCTTGTCCCTTGTGGCCTGGGGATTGCACAGTAGCCTATGCGTGTGGGACCACTTGCTGCACCGCTCCTGTTCTTACAGCCCCAGGAGGCTGCCACATAGGACACTTGTGCTATTGGCCAGAGGGTGTCTGATGAGGCCTGCCATGCTCATGACACCAGGGTGGGACACTTTCCCTCCACAAGCCACCTATAGAAGGAAGCTGGGGAGATACACACACACACTCACACACACTCTCAGCAGTCCTGAACATGGCAAAAGGGCACGCTGGCACTGTCAGGGGAGCATCCACTCCCAGGGATATTTGGGCTCCTATAGGAATGGGCCCACTGGCCAAAGTGCACATGGCCTTGCTCCAAGCACATCACCTTCGACTGAGCCGAGAACTGTCACTCTCAGCTAACAGATGGATTCAGGCACAATGTCCCCTAAGTTGACTGACTCTTTTTATTCTCCACAGCCGGATAATCTGCAAGAGGGGAGCGGTTGACACTACCCAGGTCAGCCTCCTAAACTCGAGGGAACCACAGACATTGGAGACCCATGGATGACTTCTAGAGGGAGAGGCTCACAGCATTCCAGTCTCTGGAGCAGACCATGGACTGCAGGCTCCAGAAAGACATCCAGCTGCAGTGAGACACCTGGCATGAGCTACTGGAGCAGGTCCGCACCATGTGCAAGGCCATGCAATCCCTCATTGCCGGCATGATGCCTGCTCCCACTTCTGCTCTCGCTGTAGCTCCTCCTCCCTCTCCCTCTCCCACTCCCACTTCCACTCCTGCTCCCATTCCCACTCTTGCTCCTGCTTCCATTCCCGCTCCTCCCCCAACACTGCCACTCCCTGTGGCCACAGTGGCCCTCGCACCCATGATGGTGGGATCACCAGAGCCAGGTGCCATTCCCAGCTCCATCCATGTACCTCTCCTCACCCCTCCTCCCATTTCCAGCTCCCTCCTCCTGCCCTCAAAGGTTCTCAGCCCCCCTCCTTTTCCTCTCTCCTCTCCTCCCCCAGGTTCTTTCCCCAGTCCCTCTCCCATTACTTTGACCCCAAATAAAAAGAAACAGAGACTTTATTTTTTCCACAACAAACTTTTTTTGTATTGTCTCAGCAGGGAAGAGAGAAAGGGAGTGGTGTGGGAGGAAAGGCAAAGGGGGTGATGCACGGGCACGTAGTGGGGAATCCCAGGGCGAAGTCACTGGGCCCTCTGTAAGAAACTCTCCCACAGGGCCTCCTGGATGCTCATGACCCCCTGATGGGCCTGTCGGACAGCAGCTGTGTGCGGCTGCTCAAAGGCTCTGCCAGTGCGGTCATCCTATGCCCTCCACCCTGGCATGAAAGCCTCCCCCTGCCTTTCACAAATATTGTGGCGCACACAGCACATATGAGATGTTATGCTCTATGAGGTCCAGCCGGGTGAGGAGGCATCTGAACTGCACCTTCAAATCTCTGATGGCATCCTCCATCACCATGCAGCCCTGCTGAGCTGGGCATTGTAGCATTCTCGAGAGGGGTCGAGATGACCAGTGTATGGCTTCATGAGCCAAAGCAAGAGAGGATAGGCCACTTCCCACACCATGCAGATTGGCATGTCCATGTCCCCAACCTTGATGGTGAAGTCAGAGAAAAAAGTTCCAGCATGCAGCTTCATTAGATTTTCAGAAGACAAATGCATTAAGAGCCTTCCCCAACCACTCGACATAGATGTCGGTGAACTGGCCCCGGTGGTCCATGACAGCCTGCAGGACCATTGAAAAGTATCCCTTCTGATTGATTAAAAGAGATGCCTGGTGGTCGGGGGCACAGATGGCGATGTGGGTGCTATCAATAGCCCTCCCCCCACCACCCCCGGAAGTTGGGGGAGCCCATGTCGGCAAAGCTGGTGATGATGGCATCGATGTCACCAAGGTGGATGACCCTGTGCAGCAGGATGATGTTGATGGCCCACGCCACCTGCAGAAGGAGAAAAACAAACAGATTTGCAGGTGTGCCAGGGCCCCTGGGAGGTCCCCCAGCCTGCTCCCCCATTCCCTCCCCACACATAAGGGGCTACCCCCCATTCACTCCAATCCTTGGCAGGGCTTTGTGAGGGTGCGACTGAAAAAACCTCCTGAGGAGGAGGCTTGCACGACCAACCCTCCCCCTTTCCCTAGGGAACCCCATTCCTGCAGTCCACTTCCCCTTGGAATAATAGCCCTAGAATGCCATACCAACATGAGCAGAGCCCTGACGGTTGATCTCCCTACACCGAACTGGTTCCCATCAGATCGGTAGTTGTCTGACATGGTGAACTCCCAGAAGGAGATGGAAACATGCTTCTGAAGGAGGAATGAGGGTCTTATGTGAGTGTCCCATCTCCTGAGGGCAAAGGAGAGCCACTCACAAAGCTCCAGAAATGTATCCTTCCTCATCCTGAAATTCTCGCTGGTCTCCCCACCGCTCCATGATGATCCTGTCCCAGCAGTCAGGGGAGGGCAGGTGGGATCCAGCTGCATGAGCTGTGCCCTCAGAGATCCTAGGAGGGTCTCCCAGAGGAGCTGGGGTTGGGGTTCCCATAGGGCTTGGGCTACAGCCTGCAGAAACTGCTGCATAAGTTGCAGCATAAGCTGCAATAGCTGAGGACTGCCCAGAGGCAGAACCAGCTCCATGTCTGGCAAGCTGAGGTGTTTGCAAGGGCAACCGCAGGAGGCAGAAGAAAAGGCTTTGCTGTCCCTCGAGGAGGTAAACAAAGGAATAAAGCCCGAGACACTGCTGTACATGGGGGTCTCATTAAGCAAGAGCCTCCGATAGCTTTAAGCAGCAGCCACGCTAAGTAGCTGCTGACCTGATGCCCTGCCTGAAGTGGTTCTGGGTGGCATTAAATGTGAGTTAGCATCCAATCAGTGTGAATGCTCTATTTCAAAATAACAAAGCACTATTTCAATGTGCATTTGGTGTGTAGACGCGCTATTTCAAAATAAACTATTTCTGAAGATATCTTCCAAAATTGCTTATTTTGAAATAAATGTGCAGTGTAGACTAAGTCTAAGTAACCATATACTATAATTTTTAAAAAATGCTTCAAGATAGTTGCTAGATAGTACAGTGGATTCATACATTAATTTCCAAGTATTCCATCATCTTTGGTAGTTTTTACTTGGAAAAAGCCAGATTGAAATAGAATAGATTTTTCCTGTCACTAGTTAGGTAGATTGGCAGAATCTTGTAGGCAGCACCTGTGCACATTATGTCTTTAAGTTCTAGTACTAGCAAATCACTTTTGTTGTGTATTGCGTTGTAGATCTAGATCTTGTTATAGTAACTGAGTTAGGTCACTAGGGGTCAGCCCAGCCATTTGGGCTGGTTCTGGTTAGTTCTGTGTTATGAAATAAAATGGACGCTTGCAACTGCTGAAGCTCTCTGTTTCCACTGATTTCTTCTTAAATTGTGGAACGACACACGATACAACAACTTTCACAAGCACCAAGGCCTTGATTCAGTTAAGCAAAAGCTTTGCTGCTTTTGCTGAGTAAGGGTTCAAAGCTGGAATTCTCAGGCTAGAATGAGTGTTTTATGGGTTCTAGCATCCACCACTTACACAGCTTCATGTGGACTGGGATGTTTCTGCAGTGCCCTTCCTATAGTAGCCCACCTCTTATGGGTCCCTTAGGTACTCCAGCAATGTTTGTTGTGGTTTATAGCACCCATGTGGAGTCTGGTTTAATACTAAATAGAGGCAATCTTTGTTAAAAAATAATCCAACATAAAGGCTATGTCTAGACTGCAGGCTTCTTTCGGAAGAAGCTTTTCCAGAAGAGATCGTCTGAAAAAACTTCTTCTGAAAGAGAGAGTCCACACTGCCAAAGCACATCAAAAAAGCAATCTGCTTTTTTGACAGATAGCATCCACACTGAATGGACGCTATCTTGCATATAAGCTGTGATAACTATGGGCAGGATGGCCACCAGGGCACCTGTGCTTTCTCCTCTTTCCTCTTCTTGCAAAAGAACTCCCTCTTCCCCGTCTACACACGGCTCTTTCGGAAAGAGCTCTTTCGGAAAAAGGCTTCTTCTTCATGGTTAGAGGTTTACCAATGTCAGAAAACACCCTCTATTCTTTCAATTATTTTTCAAAAGAATGTGATTGCAGTGTGGACGTAATTTAAGTTTTTTTGGAAATATGACGCTTTTCCGAAAAAAACTCTGTAGTATAGACATACCCAAAGTCTAAAACTCTGTAGTATAGACATACCCAAAGTCTTAAGCTCTATTTGAAGCAGCCTCTACCACCACCACCCTCTCTGGGTATGTCTAGACTACATGGCTCCGTCGACAGAGCCATGTAAACTAGTTTACCCGGCATAGTCAAAGAAGCGGGGATTTAAAT
This sequence comes from Pelochelys cantorii, assembly GCA_032595735.1. Lineage (NCBI taxonomy): Eukaryota > Metazoa > Chordata > Testudines > Trionychidae > Pelochelys > Pelochelys cantorii. The sequence continues at coordinate 37,586,901 of CM064331.1, forward strand.
AATCCCTGCTTCATTAAAATAAACATGGCTGCCATGCTGTGCCAATGATCAGCTGATCCGGCACAGTGCGGCAGTCTAGACACAGAGCAGTCGGTTGGGGAAGCCTTTGCCGACCACTCCCTTATACCTTGTGAAACGAGGCACCTGATTCCCTTCAGGGGAGGTTCATCTCAAAATTAGAGTTGTAGTAACTTCAGGCTCTCCAGCCCATGAATGGGCCACTCTGTTGCAGGTGCCCAATTCCTTTTGATTTTCATCCTCCATTTTGCTCATCTGAGAAAGTGGGTTTTGCCCACATAAATTCATGAGAGTTTACTCAGTTCTTTCATACACATGTTGAAGTCTTTTGTACTGCGCTATTATATTTTTGCTTTCATATCTGAAATAGGAAGATATTTTTTAAGTATGCTGAAGTCCCACCTGGCAGATGTATTCCAAACAAGAGCTTGGTCATTCCAGCAGCTCAGCAGGAAACAGGTATTTCAATAAATAACATTCCTGTCTAGTGTACTCATTAGTGATTTTTATTATACTGTGAAGTTGTTCCAAATCCCATATGGAACTCAATTATGTTTTGAAAATGAAAAGCAAGATACAATGAAATATTCTAAGAGAGAACACTTTTTGCCTAACTGAAAAGATTTACTTCATCTACCATGAACAGTACTTCTCATTCTGTGACCCAAAACAAAAAGAATGTGTAGTACAGGAAGCACAGATGGCTGAGAGGTAATTTTGCTGTCAGATGTACCTGGTTGAAGCATTTTGCAGGAGGGGGCTTGCTCATGGATTTTAGGAAAGTGGAAGGGGACTCAGAATAGGAGATTGTGATGAGGGTGCTGGGTCTGAGCAGTTTTAGGGTTGAGACACAGGGTTTTAGTGTGGGGTCTAGGAGAGAGTTAGGTGTAGGATGCAGGAGGAGCCTCAAGGCAGGGGTTTGGGATGCTGAGTGCTTAGCTGAGGCAGCTCCACTTTGGTGGGACTGGGCAAGGACACCATTTTGAGAGGTTTGGGGAGGGCAACAGCTGTATGTACTGGGATGCTACTTGCTCTTCTTCCCCTTCCCCCCACAATCAGGGAGCAAGGAGAAAGTACACAGCTTGTGTGCATTCCTCTCTCTCCCAGATGATGAGGGGAGGGGTAGAGTAAGTGACATAAGCTGTGTATTTTATTCACGCACCCTGATAGTGACGGACAAGGGAAGAAGAGCAAGCAGCATCCTCATGCACAAGAGCAAGCAGCATCCCAGTGCACATGGCTGTAACCCTCCCTCCTTCCATCCTGCCAAAATGGTGCCCTTGGCAGGAGTCACAGGCAGCTAGAGTGACCCTGCATTCACCTGCAGTCTCCATCCCCACAGCTCCCATTGCCTGTGATTCTCAGCCAGTGTGAGCTTCTGGATGTGGAAACTGCAGGTGAGGGTAGCATGGGGACATAGCTTCCCCAGTGCTCTTCATCAGACAGTCCAGACCAGTTAGTGGGAAGTGGCAGGATGTGGAGTCACCTCTCCTCCCCCACATCAGGCAGGGCCAGATAATGTTCAGGGGCTATAATGTCTGCAGCCCAGAATCCCAGGTGAGGGGGGCCTCCCAAAAAGATCGGAGGGTACTTCTACACTGCAATGCTATTTCAGGATACTGGAGTGTCCCAAAATAGCTATCCTGTTATTTCAGGCTCTCTATTCCAATGTCCCTGTAAACCTCATTCTACAAGGAGTAAGGGATATTTTGGAATAGCACTTTATTTTGAAATTTGGCACTGCGTGGACAGTGCCAAATAATTAAATAAGCTATTTCAAAATAGCATTGAAATAAGAATTGCGTAGCTCAAATTGTATATCTTATTTCGAGTTACGGTGCAGTGTTGATGCACCCTGAATGTTTGGTGACACAGATATCTTTTTTGTAGGGCCCTCCTTAGCTCGGAGCCTGGGACCCTGAGCTGCAGCACCTAAAGACCCTTTCTTAATCCAGTCTTGCCTGTTATGCTTGCAGACTAAAACTAGAGAACCTGAAAGAAGTGGAAACAGATGCAGTGTTGCCTACTTGAGGTTGCACAGAGCCTATATCAACAACTCAGAGAGGTCTGAACTTCCCCATTCATCTCAATAGGGTGCTCTTTCACGTGCCCAGGGATGACAATATGAATGGTAACCTCTCCATTAAATGTTTTATTGATATCAGATTTTGTAAGAAAGGAGAGGGATATTTGCAGACTACTATGAATAGTATTTTGATATCAGAAGTAAATAGTGTTTGGGAGAAAATAAATCAAATAAATCTCATCTGGGATTGCAAACTTTAGTATGAACTAATTATAATATTGTTATTGAATGACACCACTACTGGACAGAGATAGGGTAATTTGTGTGAATTAACCATGAACTTCTATACCTTATAATGCTAGAACTTCTTTTAAATTTATTCTTAATTCTGAATTTTGTGTGATTGTGATACTTTTCATAGATTTATAGATTTAGAAACCAGAAGGGACCATCAGATCATCTCATATAACCTGTTGTATGAATACAGACCACAGACATTTATCCATTTACTTGTTCTGAGGACAATTACAATAGCTCCATAATGTTTTTATCCCTGAATTATAGACATATAGTTAATCTTGATGCCATTTTCAAATCATTTTTATATGCAAATAGTAGATGTCAAATCTCTTGCACACTCCTTTCAGATTATGATTCTGACAGATGGTTTGTTTCCCCATCACTGGAGCAATCTTTCTTGCAAGAAATCTACAGATTTCCTTCTACCCCAAAAGATTTTATGCAAAAGAAAAGAGAAAAAATTGAAAATATCACTGAATTCTGTAATACCCATATGTCAGAAATAGTATATTTCATGTTTCAGGACTATTGAAATATGTTCTAGTTAATGAAAGTGAAAGAATATACTGAAAACAAGATTTGCAAAAATGTTTTCTCTTTTTTTAAAATAAAATCAATTAGAAAAGGCAGAGACCATCTACTCTCACTATCTGCTTTAGCAATATTGTATTTGATGCTAATTATTGAAGAAAAAAGAAATATCCAGATATCTAATGTAAAATTTGTGTTATAAACTAATGGGATTTGAAAAACACTTGTATATTTCTAGTATTACTAGAACTGAGTCTTGAATTTTCTCTCACTATTTACATTTAATTACATAAAAATCTTTAGCCTGAAGACCAGAAAAAGTACAGAATAAATATCAGTACAAAACAGAGATACAAAATAAAACAAACAAAAAATCTGAACCTCCTCCCCCCCAGACTATCTCCTGAAAACTAGAAGATCAATTTAGTAATAGATTCTCATGTTGACCACTATTCTGCAAAACTCATTTTTGGTTTCTCTGCCGCTGTCAGCAACCAAATAACTGTACAAAGTGTGTGTGTGTGTGTGTGTGTGTCTGTCTGTCTCATACACCTTTCCATACCCAATCATTCTGAAAGTCATAACCAGAAGGAAGATTCTGATGTGTAAACAAACCCTGCTAAAACTACAGGGGAGAGGAGGAGAGAACCTATATAAGCCACCTTGAAGTTCAAAATTGATTGCTTGACCTGAACTGCATAATTATCTCACCCAGCAGCACTCAGGCCCCCATTCTGTTAGTGATTTTCCATTCATATGCCTGCCAGTAAGAGGTGGGTTTTTTATTATTATTCCATTCACAAGTATGACACCATTATCCAATAAAAAAATCCATTAGCACAACAGAATGAATAATTAATCTATTAACAGTTTATTAGATAATTCATTAAAGACTTGTAATTAACCAGTCCCATAATTTTCTCAAGTTATTTCATAATACAGAACAACTAACATTTTACCCTATGACAAACTCCCTGGAAATAAGTTGTTTTAACATTTAATCGTTGTTGCAGGACTTTTAAAGCAACACTAACTATTAAATGGGGTTTGCTATGTTTGAATACATTTGAAGTCCATAAGTGAATTTTGTTCACAGGTTTTTGGATTTTTTTATGATATTAGTGATAGAAGTTCTGCTCACTGTGGGCAACCTTATGTTTCTTATCTTCAATTCTTAGAGCTTGGGGTTTGGAAGGTGGAATAGTCCAGTTGCCTGTCCCATGGGTACTGTTCTTGAGGCAGTCACAGTTTCTCTGAGAGTATGGAGGGATTCTGGACACTACTGTTCCTTTTAAAAAGTACAATGTGTGATCTCCCACTGTAGGGCAGCCCTGGTCACCTGGGCAGAGAGCAGATTACAAGGCCATCCCTATCTCATTTTATGTACATTCTATGAATATCATCTTAATCACTGGAGTATCTCAGACATATATCCTTCAAGGTATTGAGGAACCTATCTCCTGCTAGGACAGAAGGATCTGATTACTTTTGAGGATCTGGGCCTAAATGCTTCCTGTCCTTCTATGTGTGTCTTGGGAGTTTAACACTGCTAAAGGCCCCCAAGTGAGACACTCTATACATTTTCTGATTTCAAGGACATGGCTGTGCTCTGGACCCAGATTTTTAAAAACCCATAATTCAACCCATTGAAAGACCAGGAGCTAATTTTGGATTGGGAATACCACCTGATGGTATTTCTTCTATTTGTACTTGCATTAATCTAGGGAACATACCTGTTAGCAAAGGTACTACCCAGGGTCATTAAGGGCACTAGAAACTATCCAAGACATTTTTGAAACTTCAGCTCTATAGGTTTTGCATAATATTACAATTTTGCTGCTAAACAGAGTCATTCTTGACCTTACAGTACTTTAAAGCTCATTTAAATATCTTACACTACTTCAAATTTAATTAAGTATTTTATAGCCAACATCAACATTAAAAAAATACACAGAGCAAGTGACATATACAAACCCAGCACCAACATTATAAAATTATACACAGCTCGGAGTATGCATAAAGACATAACTGACATTATAAAAATGTCTGCTGAAGTAGGCAGAAAAATGTTGATGAAATATGTAGAGGAATGGTGTAATGACTATCTCAGCTCCTGAAGTTCGTGGTTTTGGGCAAGGGAGTGTCTCTTTGGCTATTCAATCTCTCCTCCTTTTCCCTCAGGTTGCCGGCAAGAAGGAGATTTTCCCTTCTCTCCCCTGGAGGTCTGGGGAGAGATGATAATCTTCTTGGATTTAGTGTGGTCATTTTTCACAGAAGCACAGAAATGGCTATTGTGTCAAACCTCACTGGATTCCAGTGTGAAACGAGTTTGGTTCAGAAACCATATTCTAAATTCTGCACAAAGACTGTTCACATCACAATTCATTGCTGACAACTCCTGTGAGCAAAATTTTGACAGCAGAGGTGTCTAGTATGTTCATTAATATTATTTTTACATATACATATTCCTTGCATGATTTTAAGTAAAAAGAAAAATAAAAATGAAAAAAAATACTTGATATTGATGCAACAACTATCATTAACATTTAAATACACAAAAGGCAAGATATTTAATGTTATGTTTTCTTCCGCAATATATCTAGATCTAAATATAGATAGATATATGAATATGTACAATGATGTTTTACTAAAATAATATATAACTATGACTTTATCTATTAATACAATAACTTTTATTTATATTTTTATATTATTATTTTTAATATTTCAGATTAAGACCCATAACCTAATATAGCAAACAGACAAAAAATTATATATCTCTATATATGTCTGTATATCTCTATCTCTATTTATATATGTGCAAATGCTAAATTACTGGGGCTACATCCTCAGCCATTGTAAATTTACAATCAGCCTACTGAAGTCAATGAAGTAATGAAGATAAATACCAGGTGAGCAGGAGAGCGGACAGCTTCTGTGGGCCTTCAGGCAAGATGTGTGTGGGGGAGGCTCTATGCACCCAGAATGGGCAAGGCCAGCTAGCTCCTAGCACCTCCTGGACCGCAGCGCTAGGACTCCCTTGCCTTCAGAACCATGGGGAGTGTGCTCTGTGTGAGGAGCTATGATCCAGCGGCTATTTAAAGGGCCTGAGGCTCCAGCCACTGCTCCTGCTTTAGTAGCAGCAGCAGCAGCTGGGAGCTCTGGGACCTTTTGAATCACTGGGCCATGAGGCCTACAGATGAGAATCTGGCCCTATGTCTTACTGTAGATGTGGTTGACAGGGCTTTTCTGAAAGACTGAAGCTTCTGCTGAAGATATCTGTTGAGAAGGTAGTGCACAGTTTCCTTGGATGTGTTCTTACTTTGTGTAACTCAGAGTTCTGACCTTGAGCTGTAAATTCCTGAAAACAGATTTTCCTCCACATTATCTTTTTATTAATACAAATAGTCTAACAATTGCAATACATGACACATGAATTTTAAACTAGATGAATTAACCAAATCCAATAGTGTAAAAAGAGGCAGGGCATAAGAAAGACCTTTAAGAACATCTGGGAATATCTTCTGAACAAAAAGGATGCTAAAAGACATAGGAATCACAAATACATTCCCCTTGAACATTAGCTACTTCCACTTTCCAAATATGTGTCTTCTGTGTCAGACTCACAGGGCTGTCCCATTTAATGTCCAAAGCATTTAGGTGACAGTATTCAATATGTCTTGAAAATGGTTGACCTACTTAGATTCTGACAGTGAATGTGGAAGAATGTGAATGACTTAAGGTAGAATGAAATCCAAAGCAATCTTCAGGCATTTGACTCTGAATAGACATTACTGGTCTGGGAAGACAGACTTAATGTATAGTTTAACACTTTTCTTTAATCTACAAGAAAATGATTTTTTTTAATACTTCGAGTTAATTAGTGTAAGCATGCATGACATGGTTGGGCACAAGGGAGAAAGGGATTTTTGCAGACATGCCAAATGGTTAGATGCTAATAGGAAGAGACTGGAAATATGTTAAATGAATGACTGTGTCTGATATTATATAGCTATAAATACACACGTTGACACATTTTTATTTTAACATTGGTTATTCTGTTTTCAGATATTCATTTGACAGATTTTACACTATGTCTTTCATATAAACAAATGTGGATGTCATGTTATTTCACTTGAATATGTTTATTCTTTAAACTAGTATAATGCCTGTCTTATGTACTGAGTACAATACATAAAAATCATCTGTGAAACACCAGACTATAATTCCATCAAGGGGTTCTGGTAACATAAACTATCAGAGTGATGAAAAGTAGATGTATAGTCAGTTACCTGAATCTCCTTCCTTCCTTCCTTCCTGCTGCCCTGAGCCAACCCTGGGGAGCAGCCTCTGGCCACCCCCAACCTATCCTGAGCCCCCCGCCCACTGCCCTGACTCCTGCACTCTGAGACCCTCCTCATCCCCAACCCTGATTCTTGCACTCACAGACCCCAAAACCCTGCCCTGAGCCCTTCCCCACCCCTGGCTCCTGTACTTTCCACACCCCAAACCCCCTACCCTGAGCCCGGCACATCCCTACCCTGACTCCTGCACCTCCCTATACCTCTCACATCCCCAGCCCCCTGCCCTGAAGGACCCAAGCAATATCAAGTAAATCTTCTAGATGGTATAAATTAATGTTTCTATGGCATACAGGCATGTATATGAACAGACATTTTCCTTGGGTATGGCAAACCAGGATGATTTCCTTGGGCCCTATGTTTTGGACGACTCTGCATGTCCAGAAGGTAGGCACTGACTCTATGGGTGCTTCTATGGAAAAAAATGGTAGGCATTGACCACCCAGCAGCAGCCCCACTACCAAACCCCCCCAAACTCCCATCCCCAGAGCACCTCCTGCTCATTGTCAGGTCCATCTGGTCAGCACGGTCCCCTCTCTTTCAGTGTCTATCTCCTTGCGCAGATCAGATGTTGTGTGGCATTAGTAGCCATTGGAGTGGGAGTGGGGACTTGGGGGAAGGGATTGAGTGGGGGTGAAGCCTAGGCAGAACCAGAGGTGCATGCACCCTCTGGCAGATGAGAAACTCGGCGCCTATGTCTCTGGCCCCTCACCTCTTAAGATGGTCCTGCATATGAATAAAAAGCTACAAAACGCAGCATACATGTATGATAATATAGTCATAGTGCATTGTATACTTACTAGATAATTTATATAGAGAAATTCCTTTTAAAAGCTCACCATTGGAAGTTAATTCCACTTTTTCTGTTTATACTGGTGTATTACTTTAAAGATTTTGTCAAACTGTTTAATGAAGGGTTTAGTCCCTGGTAATGAATGTCATGTTCTTGACAATGAGATCTGTTAAAATGGTTTGAAGTGATATATAGAGATTGTTGACTTTGTTACAGAATACACACAGAGTCTGGTTTGTCTAATACCTTCTGTAATCTGGCTGAGATACAGTATGCATAGCCCACCAGGATGATGCCTGCTGTGACTTTGCATTATGTTTCAAAATAATAGATTCTTCAAGAGGAATGAATGCCTTATAGTACCGTAATTGAGTGCAAGTGCCAATACAGCAGCTGCCTTTGTGCACTTTATTTTAGGATTGTTCCTTTTTAATATCTTTACTCTATTTTTAATATCCTTATCCTTACTCTATTTAATATATATTATTTCTTAATGGTATTATTTCAGAGGCCTCTTGTGGAATGACTAACAGTAGGGGAGGAGCTATAAAAGTGAAAGGAGATCATCATTTTCACTAAGAATATCCTATTAATATAGTTAAACCCAGCACCTAATTTGCCATACAGATATAGACATATGATAATAGATGATAGATTGGACAAATAACTTTTAATAGCAGAAAACTGTTAAGATTTTGTTCTTGGTTGACATAAGTATTAAAACTAACTTACAAGGCAGGGGTATTGTGAAGAAATACATAAACTCAGTTGTAACATTTAGAAAGCATTCAGGGCAGGCATCAGGACGGAAAGTTCATCACTTTTATTTATTAACACTCCATTCACTCTGAGTTTGCAAAGATTTCCAGAATGTTTCTATTTTACATGTGGTCCATTCAGAGACTTAACACAAGTAGCATAGTTATTGCCATAGTATTTTACAGTCTTATTTGTAAGCCATGACTATTCTGGGCTATTTATGTGGGATGCTTATGTCTCTCATTATTGCATTATCTGTGCATCTCACAAAATTGATTTTATGTTTTCTCATGCCATCTTTGTGAAGAAGGAAAGTTCTATTATTCCCTTTTAATAAACTGGAAATATCACAGAAAGATGAAGAAGTCTGATACGGAGAATAACTGAGCCTATGTCTCTTGAGACTGATTCTAATGCCCTGTCCATCAGACCAACCATCTTCTCAAATCTTTTGGGGTACGACTAGACTACACGCCTTTTTCAAAAGAGGCTTTTTTGAAATAATTTTTCAAAAAAGCCTCTTTCGAAAGAGATTGTCTAGATTGCACTTAGCAGATCAAAAAAGCAATCTGCCTGGACGCTCTGTCGAAAAAACGGCACCCGGAACCACTTCTGGCAGGACATCTGGCAGCCTTTACTTCTGACAGCCTTTACTTCTGGGTGCTGCTGCATGCCATTTGCAGACACATACTTAAAGGTATCCCCCTTGACAGCCGTTTCTCTGCTGCTGCTTCTGGCTTGCCTACCACTTAGAGGGACAGCAAAGCTTCTGCAGTGCTTGCTTTGGGTGCCCTGCTTTCTGGGACACGACAGCAGATTGGTTTTTGGTTGGTTTTTGTGCTTTAGAATCTTATTTTTGCCATGGAGCTGGGGCTGCCCCTGGGCAGGCGATGGTCCCACACTGTCATGCTTCAAGTTCTGCTGTATCTACATGAGACCATCATGATGCTCGTGCCAGATCTGGATTCAGAACCCAGTCTTGAGGCCCTCTCTTGAGCTACAGCACTACTGCCCTTGCCACCAAACTTATTCCTGGAGAGGCGATTTTGGAGGCTGGACACCAGTTCAGACTGGTGGGACTGTCTTGTTATGGAGCAGTGGGATGACCAGGCTTGGCTTTGAAACTTCCATATGCAGAAGTCCACATTCCAGGAGCTGTGTACATGGCTCACCCTGCCCTACAATGCCAGGACACCCACTTGCGGCCAGCTATCCCCCGGCTTGCTATTGCCCTCTGGAACCTGGCCACCCTCGACAACTGCCACTCTGTGGGACACCAGTTTGGCATGGGGAGATCTAGTGTTGGGGCTATCTTGATGGAGGTAAGTCACTCTCTGGGGACAGTCCACGGGGGGATGGGGGGAGAAAAGGGGGACCGTCAGGAAAGGGCAAAGGGAATGGGGGATGGGGTGGGAGTGGTAGAAGCCCTCCTGGCTTCACCCTGCCCTAGTGTGGCGCGGGTCCGGCTGAGGGGGCCTCCTGGGGTCTTGGAGGGGAAGGGAGGTCTGGGGGAGCACCTCTCAACAGCTCAGGCAACCCCTCTAATTTCCTGTTATGTGTGTTTCTATTTGTCCCTTTCCGCAGGTGGTGACAGCCATCAATTCAGAGATGCTTCAAAGGACTGTCCGCCTCAGAGACCTGGATACCATCATGGCTGGATTTGCGGGGCTAGGATTCCTGAACTGCGGTGGAGAACTCGATGGGACTCATATTCCCATCCGCACACCGCCCCATCAAGTATCCCAGTACATAAACAGGAAGGGCTACTTCTCCGTGGTGCTGCAGGCCCTGGTCGACCACCGGGGACAGTTTATGGACATTTGTGTCGGGTAGTCGAGCCGGGCATATGATGCCTTCATCTTTCGCAACTCATACCTGTACTGCAGGCTGCAGGCAGGGACATTCTTTCCACAGCGCAACTTTGCAGTCGGGGATGTGCAGATGCCTATGTGCATTGTGGTTGACGCAGCCTACCCCCTTATGGCCTGGCTCATGAAGTCATACACTGGACACCCGGACGCAAGCAGGGAACTGTTTAACTCCCAGCTGAACCGGGCTCGCTCGCAGGTGGAATGCGCCTTCGGGTGTCTGAAGGGCAGGTTTAGGTGCCTGCTCACTCACCTGGACATTGAGGAACTCAACATCCCCGAGGTGGTTGCCGCCTGTTGTGTGCTGCACAACCTGGTGGAGAGGAAAGGGGAGGCCTTCTTCCCAGGATGGGGGACACGGGCCTATGTGGAGGGGAGGCAGTTTGAGCATCCCTGGACAGCTGCCATCCGCCAAGCCCACTAGTCAGGATTGCATATTCGGGAGGCCCTGAGGGAGAGATTCTCCCAAGGAGCCCAATGACTTTCCCCAGGGCCTTCCAAATGTGAGCTTGCTCCTTGCCCCCAGTGCCTTCCCCCCCCCAAAATGCATCCCTGCCCCCACTTTGTGGACATACACACAGAGAGACAGGTGTGATTTTCAAAATGGTTACAATTTACTTCAGAGTTCTAGGTAGCAAACAGTATAACTCTTTTGTAATGAAAAATAAAGTTTCTTTACAAAATTGAAGTGCTTCCCTCACACACTGGTGGGAAGGGGGCTGTAAACCTGGAGGGAGGAAGGAGGAGGGGGAAGGGTGGCTCATGGATGAGGGTGCCACCCAGATGAATAGCTGGTGCTTTGGCTATGGGGGACTCTTCTGAGACAGCCTTGCATGTGGCCTGGGAAAGTAGGGAGCTGGGCAGGAGGCGGGGCTGCACCTGGGTCTGGGATGGCACAGGGTGGGGAGGGGGTGGAGGGCAGGCTGAGCAGGAGGAGCAGGAACAGGGACAGGACCTGGGAAGATCATTGCCTCCAAGATAGCAGCGCAAATAGCAGTGCGATGCTGGACGAACTCGTCCAGCAAGCGAGTGCACCACTCTGCCTCTGCCTGCATCCTCTCGGAAAATGAGTCCTGTATCCTTTGCAGGACCAAGATGTGCTGGCATGTCAGTGCCAGATATGTGCGCCAGTGCCAGCAGTTTCCATGCAGCCATCTGGGTGGTGGGACAGGTGTGGCTCGCCCCTCCTGGACGGCTGGTCCTGCTGTGGAGGACAAGAAAGAAAAGTAGTCGGTCATGCATGCTCACACTTTCCCTGAGAAGGCATGCCCTCCTTCACAGCAGTCAGTGCCTGTCCTAGGGACAGAGGATGCTGATGTTCTCTCAGCAAGGCCTGGTGTGGCCTGGCCAGCAGCCACAGCCTCACTAGAGCCCAGAGGGTGTGTAGGCCACCATCCTGCCCCCTCCCCCCCCACACACACACAACATGGCCAAGCAGCACAGACAAGTGTCGGGCCACAGTTGGGTTCCCACAGGTTGCAGAGGAGCCTGGAGCCGCTTGGCCGTTCCAGGGTCCCCAACCCATGCCTGCACCTGTCATCACTGTCTGCAGGAGCAGCTGGTGCCTCGCACCCATGTGGGGGTAGGACAGCCCTCCCTATGGTCGGTCGTGTATGGGGCTCCCCAGGCTGTGATTAGCATGACACGTCACAGTACCACACCATCCCCTTTGCTCCCATCTCCCCTGCCCTGTGTGTGTTGGACCCTCACAGCACTCACCTGATGTTCCCTCCCCAGTATCCAAAGATGTCTGGTAGGCCTCCTGCATCTGGGGGACTGGCTCCTGGGTGAGGGTCACTGTGCTCCTGGTGTCCTCCCCCTCCTCATCTTGGAACTGCTGGTCCTCAGGGGTGTCATCTTGGAATTGTGCACACTGCTGCACAGGTCCCTCCATCCCTGACTCCACAACCTTCTCCAGAGATAGGGGTTCCCCTGACCCCAGGATTTGGTCCGGGTCCTTGTGGTAGGCACAGTAGTGTGCTGCTTCCCCAGACCAGGAGCTGTGCTCACAGGCCCTGACATACCATTGCTGCAGTTCCTTCACCTTGGGTTGCACTTGGTCTAGTGTGGGGGTGGTGGCCTTTTTTGGCTAGGCCATCTGCCATTTGGGTGTAAATGTCCACATTTCTCCTCCTGGACTTCAGGGCCTACAGAGACTCTTCCTCAGACCAGAGCTCCAAGAGGGTTTTGATCTCGGGGCCAGACCATGATGGTGCCTGCCATTTGGTGCTCCTGGCTTGGTCCTGGGATGTGTCCCTGAAAAGGCCAAGGAAGTTTCGGGGGCTTGTGCCTGTGACATGGCTGTAAATGGGCCTACCAGGAACAGCTGAGCGGTCAGGTTCCTGCTTGGAGCTGGCTTGCTGCCACAATGCTTCTCCTGGGTGCCTGTGCCTTTAAAAGATGGCTACAGACAGGAACAATAGAGGTGAAAAATCTGGCAAGGAGTGCCCACCAGGGCTTTTTCCTGGAGGCCTTTATTTTCGAAAAAAAAAAAAAAAGCTTCCCCGCGTCTACTCATGCCTTATTTTGACAGATCTCTGTTGAAAATGGCATTATTCCTCTTAAAATGAGATTTACCACTGTGGACAAAACCGTCGCGTTCTTTCGATATATTGTCGACATAACGTGGTGGCAGTCTAGATGCAGGTAATTTTTCAAAAAAAGGCCACTTTTTTCGAAAAATCTCTGTAGTCTAGACACACCCTTGGTGTCTAATCATATGCACCCCTGATAACAATATACACACATTGGTCTACAAAAGGGCTGTTTTTAGGTGTGGAAGAGATGGGTACTTTCTCCCTAGCTATGGCTTAGCTGCATGAGAGAGATGGCTGTGCTACTAGTATGAACAAGTATCAAGGGGCACCAAAATCCCTCTGTCTAAGAAATGTTAGGAGAGGAGTGAGGCCAGAGAGAAAGATGTAGGAACTCACTTCCATAGTTATGTCAGGTAGTTGTCCAAGGTTTTGCTCCATAGGCAAGGACATGAAAACAGAAACTTCCCACAGAAGCTTAGCCAGGAGGAAAAAGAAATATCCTGACCAGTGGCAGGATATTTACATCACTGAAAGGAAGAAGTAAACTGAAGCAAAAGACTTTGAGTACTATGGATATTCTTCCACCACTCTGGGCATGTCTACCTTGCTGTCCAAGTACATACCAAAAGGGTTGTGTGGGACTGTACTCAGGCAGCTAGCTCCAGCTGCCTCCTGTGCCATGCTAGCAGATTGCTTTTTTTTATTATGCTAGCTGGAGCAGAGCAGGTGTTTATATATCTAACAATGCTGGGATGTATGACTGCTCCCCCAGCTGCTGTACAGACATACCCTATGTTGTTTAAATGGCATTGTCCTATTGTTGTTTATTGTAACTCTTTAATTGGCTATAAGAAATCTTTAGTTTTAACAATTTTTCCAAACATGAGACATTTTGAGGAACATTTGAGAGACGAAATACCCTTTTGTCTAGTCCTTATTGCGTATTGGACTATGGAGTGTGTTTTGGTATGTTTCAGACATATTGAGGAGATTAGCTTTGCAGGGGATTGCTAACAGGGATTAAGACAGTTGTACCTACTGCTCTCGTACTTATCTCACCACTGACATGCCTAGTGGATATTTTGTTTTCAAGTTTAGAATTCTTCAGAAGCCTCAATGAGGTAAGGAGAGGAAGATCAGTTCTCTAAAATGGCCTTGCCTTACTTCTTTTCCTTGATTATTTCCCCATATTCCTGTCATTCATGAATGACTCCAGAGGGATCAGGTGAGGCCCTTTGTGTTCTCAGGGAACAGGCAAAGCTGCCTGTCAGTCATGACTGCACCTATGGCATTAAACTCCTACTCTGATTGAGCACAAGACAGAGGGCAGCTTGGATAAAGCACAGATATTTGTAATGGTTAATGCTGGCCGCCAATCCCTCTGAGCTGCTAATGCAGAAGTGTTCTTTGCTGACAGACACACCAGAGGTGCCAGGAAATAATATCTGATACCTGCTGTTCTGTCCTTGACTCAGAAGTGTCCTAGAGCTCTGGGGTATACCATGCATGAGTACAAAGCCCTCCAACCAACAACCTCAAAGAGAATTCCCTCTTCCTGAATATTTCATGAGCTCAAAACCAAGCAGATTTTTATGAAATAACATTTTCTCCTGAAAATTTCATCCAGTTCTACCCCTATTTACATTTTTCTGGGGATATGTCTACACTACAAAGTTAATTCGAACTAACAGCTGTTAGTTCGCATTAACTTTCATAGGCGCTACACATGCAAACCGCTAGTTCGAACTTAATTTGAACTAGTGGAGTGCTTAATCTGAACTAGGTAAACCTCATTCTACGAGGACTAACACCTAGTTCAAATTAAGTAGTTCGAATTAAGGACTGTGTAGCCACTTAATTCAAACTAGTTGGAGGCTAGCTCTTTCCAGCTTGCCCTGGTGGCCACTCTGGGCCAAGCCAGGGAAACTCTTCTGCCCCTCTCCCAGCCTCGGAGCCCTTAAAGGGGCACGGTCTGGCTACAGTGCCCATGCCATGTGCAAGCCTGCCAGCACCCAGCCAGCAGACCCTGCACCTGGCACGGCATGAGCCAGCCACCCGCTGCCACCCAGCCCTCCCCCTCTTCCCAGGACCAGGCTGGCGGCTCCCAGGACCCTGCCCGGGGTCGCAAGAGGCGGGCGCCCGCCTGGTCTAGTGTGGAGATCGTGGACCTCATCGAGGTTTGGGAGGAGACCTCGAACGTCCACAACCTCCGCACTAGGCTCAGGAATGCGGCCGTCTAGGGCAGGATAGCTGCCAGCCTGGCCACCAAAGGCCACATGCGAACCCAGGAGCAGGTTTGCATGAAAATCAAGTTGGTCCAGTGAGACCCCTGACCCTGAGCCCTGAGCTTAGAACATAAGAACATAAGAACGGCTGTACTGGGTCAGACCAAAGGTCCATCTAGCCCAGTAGCCTGTCTGCCGACAGCGGCCAACACCAGGTACCCCAGAGGGGATGGACCGAAGACAATGGCCAAGCCATTTGTCTCGTGCCATCCATCTCCAGCCTTCCACACACAGAGGCCAGGGACACCATTCCTACCCCCTGGCTAATAGCACTCCATGGACCCAACCTCCATGAATTTATCTAACTTCTCTTTAAACTCTGTTATAGTTCTAGCCTTCACAGCCTCCTGTGGCAAGGAATTCTACAGGTTGACTATTTGCTTTGTGAAGAAGAACTTTCTTTTATTAATTTGAAGCCTGCTACCCATTCATTTCATTTGGTGTCCTCTTGTCCTTATATTATGGGAACTAATGAAGAACTTTTCTTTATGCACCCTCTCCACACCACTCATGCTTTTATAGACCTCTATCATATCCCCCTTCAGTCTCCTCTTTTCTAAGCTGAAAAGTCCCAGTCTCTTTAGCCTCTCTTCATATGGGACCTGTTCCGAACCCCTAATCATTGTAGTTGCCCTTTTCTGAACCCTTTCCAAGGCCAAAATATCTTTTTTGAGGTGAGGAGACCACATCTCTACACAATACTGAAGATATGGCATACCATAGTTTTAGACTTCCCCTCCTCCTTCTTCCCCTGGCTTCCCCCTTCCAGCTCCCTCCTCCCAGGTTTCCACCTCCCCTCTCCCACCCTCTCTCTTCCCCTCTCCCACCTCCTTTTCCCAGTCTCCCTAGAGGTTAATTCCCCCACCCCCAGTTTTGTTAAATAAAGAGAGTTTCTATTTTTGAACACGTGTCCTTTATTTTTTACATGAGGAAGGGGGGCTAGGGAGGGGTAAGTGAAAGGAGGTGAGGGAGGAATGGGTCATGAGCCCCCCGATGGGGAGGACTGGGGTGGCTCTGCGGGCTCCTCAGGGTGGAAGCTCTCCTGCAGGGCCTCCTGGATCCTGACAGCCCCCCAATTGACACCCCCAGAAGGCAGCCTGCAGCAAGTGCAGCCGGGCTGATGGCCGAGTGCTGTGATGTGCCGAGTGTGGGCACTCAGGGCACTCCAAGACAGGATTGCTTTGCTGTCCCTTATCGAGGTAGACAAGCAAGCAGGGAACCCTGAGAACTGTCTGTCTGGGGTGGGGCTCGGGTCTCTTTAAGCACAGCCCTCGGCTAGCCTGAGGCAGCAGCTCCACACTCTAAGTCCTGGTTCCAGCCAGCCTTAACTTCGGTTCAGGGTCCACTCAATGTGGACATGCTAGTTCGAATTAGCAAAACGCTAATTCGAATTAGTTTTTAGGTCTAGATGCACTAGTTCAAATTAGCTTAGTTTGAATTAACTAATTCGAATTAAGTTAGTTCGAATTAGTGCTGTAGTGTAGACATACCCTGGGATTCTTGAAATAAACATGAAGAACATGGGAAGGTAAATGAATATTGAGGATTGCACAAAATTATAGCCCTTACACAGCTGAAAGAAGAATTCATTTTTTGATTCAGTGACGGAAACTAAAAAAAAACCCCACCATTTGAAACATATCAAATATTTTGGATTTTTTTCTGCATTTTCAAATATATTGATTTCTATTACAGCACAGAATACAAAGTATACAGTGATCATTTTATATTGTTATTACAAATATTTGTACAGTAAAATAATAAACAAAAGAAACATTACTTTTTAGTTCACCTTATATGCATACTGTAGCATGATCTTTTTATCATGAATTACACAGTAGAAGTTTTGTTACTTAAATGTGCTCAAAAACAAAACAATGTAAAATGTTAGAACCTATAAGTCCATGTAGTCTTACTTCTTGTTCAGCCAATGACTAAGACATATAAGGGTGTTTACATTTATAGAAAGAATGTTGCCTCCTTATTTTCAAGGTCACCTGGCATTCACAGGACACTTTTCTAGCTGGGAGTGCAAGGTATTTACATGCCAGATATGTTAAAGGTTAATATTCCCCTTTCTGCTTTGGCCACCCTTACAGAGAACATGTGTTAATTAAATCTGTGACTGAACTCCTTGGGGGAGAATTGTATGTCTCCTCTGTTTTGGCTTTATTCTGCCATATATTTCATATGATAGCAAATTTGGATGCTTACCCAGTACATTTTAAGAACACTTTTTCACAGCAGATTTGACAAACTGTGAAAAGGTACCAATGTGAGATTTCTAAAAATAGCGACTGTGCTCGGCCGAAGATTTAAGATCTGAAATGCTGTCTAAAATCTGAGAGGTGCAAGGTGTTGAGCATACTTTCAGAAGTCTTAGAGCAATACTTTGATGCAAAAAGTACAGAATCGAACCAACAAAAAAGAAATAAATGATCTGCTGATGGCATCTCATTCAGATGATGAAAATGAATGTGTCAGTCCACTCTACTTCGGATTGCTATTGAGCAGAACTTGTCAGCATGGATGCATGTCCTCTGGAATTGTGGTTGAAGCAAAAAGGGACATGTGAATCTTTAGCATATCTGGTGCACAAATATCTTGCAATGCTTGCCACAACAGTGCCAAGTGACATTGTAAGCAAGAAGCGGTCAAAATTATCTCCTGCAAATTGTAACAAAACTTGTTTGTCTGAGCAATTGGCTGAACAAGAAATAGGACTAAGTAGACTTGTAGTCTGTAAAGTTTTATATTGTATTATTTTTGAACGGGGGGTGGAGGGTTGGTACATAATTCTACATTTGTAAGTTCAACTTTTGTGATTAAGAGATTGCACTACAGTACTTTTATTAGGTGAGGTGAAACATACTATAAAATGAGTACTGTACACTTTAAACTGTGTTGTAATATATATTTATAAATATGTCAATATATTGGAAATGTAGAAAAATACAAATATTTAAATAAATTGTATGTTATTATTATTTAACATCCATATTAATTGATTAATGTTTTAATCACAAGGTAAATCACAATTATTTTTAATTGAATGATGAGCCCTAGTTTCTATTTGAAACTCATTTTTCAGGTTTTTTTCTCTAAAATAAAAAACACCAAAACAGACAAAAATGATTCAGGTCAAAGAAAACATTTGTAATGTAAAATTTGAATTGACATCTAATTTTAAATAAAAAGTTTTAAAATAGAAATGGAAAATAAGAAGTAAGTAAAATTCTCACTATACAAAATCTATATAACATTCAGTTATGATTTTTCCCCACTGGAATTAAATCCTTAAATTGAGCCACACATTTGTTATTGATGGAAGACAATTTCAGTTTGGAGTGAGTTGACCTTGGCTGCCAGTAAATTATTATGAGCGAGTGACTTTCACATCTGATCTAGTATACCGTCCACACGCCCTATGGTAGGGTCAAAACTGATCTCCCTTCTGTGGTCTGACTTTACTAATAAACTAATGAATAATAAGACAACAAATCTGACTTTATAATTCTCAGTTGTATGGTCTTTTCCTTTACAAAGAATGCAGGCATTAGTACTTAATGGTAATGACATTTTTATTATATCATATTTGACATTCAACACTTCTACTAAAATTTTCTCAGGCAAGGTGTCTCCTGAATATGAGTATAAGTGTATTTTCTTCTTAGAGTGCAGAATTATTAATACTTTGAACGAGCAATACAAAAAGACTGCAATGGAGTTACATCCTAACATCAGTTGAAATGGGTTCTAAAGAATATATAAATTACATATATTATGAAATAACATTTTACAGACCATGATATTGAATTGAATCACCATCTCAATAATTAAAATGGAGGACAGTGGTATTAGAAAGAAAGGGTGGTCTTGGGTTAGATTTCTGGACTCAGGATGTCTCATTGGAATTGCTACTTCTATCAGAGATTGCCCCCGGGGTGCTGTATCAGGAATGAGAACTTGCAGATGCCCCTGTTTTGTCTCAGGGCAAACTCAGAGAACCAATGATCTCACTGCAGGCACTTGACTGACCACTCCACCTCACTGGTCAAGGAGGTCAGCAAATCTTCTCTTAAACCCAACAGCAACAAGTGATTTCTGAGTGTTCACTGCATTCATCTGCAGCTGCAGTGTCTCTTGTGCTAACCTTGCATCGGTCTCAACCCAGTCTGCTTCAGCACTGCTTGGTTCCTGACTTCAGTTCTGATCTTCTGAGCTGTTCCTGGGTTGATTGCCACTGTTACGACTCCTGGACCTGACTGCCAATATCTGGCTTTGTGACACTTTGCACAAGTCATTAATTTCTCTTGTTTCAGTTCATTGTATCTAAAACTGGAAATGAACATACTTATGTTCTTTCACCCTTTACCTTATTCATTTAAACTGTAGGAACTAGGGGATGGGAGATGTCTCTTATTTTGTGTATCTCCAGAACTCAGCACAATTGGAGCTCCAGACTAAGGATATGTCTACACTTGCAAGAAGATTGACCCTCCAGAGGTCAATCTTCTAGCATTTGATTTAGTGGGTCTAATGTAGATATTTAAATCGAATGCTGAGGGCAGACCCAGCCGACATCCAGTATTCCTTGTTCTCCAAGGAGTAAGGGAAGCCAATGGGAGTGCACTCTGTATGGATGTTGTCATGGCTCAGGCTAAGCTAAGCCAACTCCAGCTACGTATTTTGCATAGCTAGAATTGCGTACCTTAAACTGACCTGCCTGGTCTAGTATAGACCAGCCCTCACAGGGACCTGTAGTCAGTACTACAACAGAAATAATAATTGTTCATTTCAGTTATTACATTTGGATGAATAAAATGCAAGAAAGTAACCTACTGCATGAGGTGAGAAGTAACCCACTGCATGAGATGAGAGATTTGGAGAGATTTTCGGCTGTGGAACAAGTGTTGAGAACAATCCTTCATGAATAGTGGATTAAGTTTACCTATGGATGTTTTCCATCTCTATGATCTCTTCAAGTAATAAGCTTGTAATCTGGAATGGTGCTTCGCTAAAAATCATTTGTGACTCATTATTAGAGATCTGCCAGCAACAGCCACCTACTGCTCCCTGCCAGCTTCAGTAACAGTCACTAAACTTCTGCTTTTTTGGAACATTTGATTTTTTTTAATTGGCTTCCAAATAATTGAATTGAAATACTATCAAAAGTGTAACTGCTACACATATCTGAATAAGAAGGGATTAATTTATGGGATATTAACTGAATAAAAATACAGCAAATTACTCAGTGTTGTTTAAGTGAAATATCAAAGATAATAAAGTTATTTTACAAGATATCTAAACCACCAAGGAATTTTCACTGTAAAACATTGTGTAATGAAGTGCATCAAAAGTATGCCTACAAGACTATGCAACATGGAGAGTTAGTGAGGGGATTTTTTTAAATTTTAATAAATAATGTATAGGAGTGAACTTCCTAACTTTTCTTTGACAGTTTTTCATACTTCCACTAGTTGGTAGTTTCAGGCTCAATCTTGCATGAGAATGAAGTCCACAACTCTCAAGGATGTTTAGAGGAGCATAGGGCAGTGGTCTCCAACCTTTTTACACCCAAGATCACTTTTTAAATGACAAACTAAGCCAAGATCTACCGCCGCGCCCCTTCCTTGAAACCCCGCCCCTTCTTGAAGCCCCACCCCTTCCTTGAAGCCCCACCCTCTCTATTCTCCTCCTCTCCATCACTTGCTATCCCCAATCCTTATACTGCTGCTTTTTTAAAAAAAATTCTTCTGTAGGAAGAGGTTTTTCCAACATTTGGCCTGTCTAGACTGGACCAAATGTCAGAAAAAAACCCCTTCTTTTGGAAGCCCCCTTATTCCTCGTGGAAAGAGGAATATAGGGGTGACTGAAGAGCATGTTTGCTCTTCCACTCAAAAAAGCAGAAGAACAAACACAACCCTGGATGAAGAAGAGTTTTTCTGGGATATCTCCAGAATCCTGAAAAACTCCTGCAGTCTAGCCAGACCCTCTCTGGGTTGAGACAGGATGTGTAGTCTCTGGGGTGGGATTGAGGGATTTGGGTGTGGGAAGGGGTGAGAGGTGCAAGCTCTGGGAGGAAATCTGGCTGCGGGAGGAGGTGGAGAAGGGGACACTGGCTCGGGGAGGGGGCTCCAGGCCGGGCAGTGTTGGGGTATTAAGCAAGCCAGAGGCTTGTGGATGTGAGGGTGCAGGAATTTGGGTTGGGGTATGTGAGGGGCTCAGGGCAGGGGGTTCCAGTGTATGATAGGCTCAGATCTAGGGTCTGGGGAAGGGGGAATGCAGGAGTGGTTGTGGCCAGATGGGGGCTTGGCCCCAATTGTGGGTTTGTTGGCCAGGCTTCATTTTTAAATAAAATACTATGTCAAACACAAAAAGTTTCTGCATTGTCTTTATTTATGAGAATGGCAGGGAACCTGCCTTGAGTCAGGGGTCACTGACCCATAGAAAAGTCAGTCGGGAGCAGGGGACACAGTACTGGGGAGGGGTGCTAGTGGGTTCTGGGGCAGGGAACAGGGTGCCAGTGGGGCAGGGGAGAGGGGGCAGGGTACCAGAAGGACAGGTTTCTGTAGTGGGGAAGGCAGGGGGACAGGTTTCTGCAGTAGAGGACAGGGTGCCGGTGGGGAGTGGTTTCTGCAGAGGGGAGCAGGGGGACAGGTTTCTGCAGGAGGGGACAGGGTGCCAGCGGGAACTGGTTTCTGCAGGGGGGGGCAGGGTGCCAGGGGGGCAGCTTTCCGCAGAGGGGGGGCAGGTTTCTGCAGCGGGGGGGCAGGGGAGAGGGGGCGGGGGGGCAGGTTTGGGACAGGGGAGAGGGAACAAGGTTCGGGGGCAGGGAGTCCCCTACACCAGCCACAGAGGGAAGCCTCCGTCCCATGCTCCCTCCGGGGCTGACCCTCCTCCCCCCCCCCACGAAGGAAGGAAGCCCCGTTGCGTGCCTCTGCTGGGCCTGACCCTCCCCCCCCGCACTGAGCAGGGAAGCCCACTCAGGCGACCCCTCGGGGGCGACCCTCCTCCCGCACGCGCCTGCCCCGGGGCCGAAACCCCCACGCGTGCCTGCCCCGGGGCCGAAACACCCCCTCCTCTCCCGCATGGCGCAGGAAAACCCCATGCGTGCCTGCCCCGGGGCCAAAACACCCCCCCCCCGTGCACGCCTGCCCTGGGGCCAACACCCCCCTCCCTACACGGTGCAGGGAAACCCCACATGTGCCTGCCCCGGGGCTGAAAAACGCCCCCCTGCACGCACGCGCCTGCCCTGGGGCCGAAACACACACCCCACCCCCCCTCGCGGCGCAGGGAAACCCCGTGCACGCCTGCTCTGGGGACAACTCATGCCTCCTGCGCTGGTGCAGGGAAGTCACCATGCTCCTCTTCCAGAGTCAAGGCCCCCTCCCACAGTGCACCTGGCAAAGCAGCCAGTGCACTTCTGGAACTCCCAGAAGTGGCGCTAAGCTGCGGGACTTCTGTCCGCCCGCGGGAAGCCGGCACTACCTCCATTTTTGCTGGAGGTAAGTACTGGGGCTTCTCGGGAGTGGGTGGAAAATGGGGGGGGGGCTCGGACGCCTCACGATTGACTGGTCAAGGCCTTGAGATCGACCAGTCGATCATGATTGATCTGTTGGTGACCACGGGCATAGGGCATGAAGCAATTCACACAATGAAATCACAAGTCTTTTGTTGATTATTTCATTTTTCACATGTGTAGCTTTGTTTTAAGCTCCTGATTTAGGAGACCTTGTAATGGTTCTTAAAAGGAGGGTAAATTGGAGGCAAAAAAATAAAGAGAGAGATTAAACTAAGCATGTGTCTAAACAGCAGTGTTATTTCAGAATAACTGATGAATGTTCTGAAATAACATAGTCTGCATCTACAGCAGTTATTTCGACATAATGTTGAAATGTCAGGATGGGGGAATTCTTACTCAGACTCCTGTAACACTTATTTTATGAGCAGTAGAGGAAGATGGAGGAAGAGTGCTCTTTCTCGGACTTCCTGCTGTGTAGACAGTGCCAAAAGCCTAAATAAACTATTTCAACTTATGTTACGAAATTGACATAGCTCAAGTTGTGTAGCTTATTTCGCCTTTAGCCCTGCTGTGTAGATGAGCCCCATATGACTAAGAATTATAGGATGTCCCCATCCTGTCTTTATAATCATTCTATGGATAACATATATGTGTAGGTGTTAAGTGTGGTTTTAGTTCTGCTTCCACTGAAAGCAATAGTAAAGCTTAGTTTACTTGAGTGGGAACAGAGACCAATGCTTGAGTACTCTTAAAAATCTCACCTACAAATCTGTTATTAATGTTAAAAATAGTTAGTACATTATCTTGTCCTTCTGGCTCAAAACATTTTAAATGTCGTTAACACATACAGAATATAAGAAAAGGGATTTTTAAAATCATCATTTAAGGAGACATATATTGGAGTGATGGTATCAAATTAAATTTTTCAGGAGTTAATTCTTAGAGTTTAGATGAAAGGGGGTGGTTGGGGGTGGGGAGGAAGCCCCATCCCCGGGGGGGTTCTGCCTTCCCAGCCTCACACAATGCTGGGGGGGGGGCAGCCTCAGAGGGGGTGGCTTCTGGGGTGGTTGGGGGCAGGGGGAGGAGCGGAGGACTCAGAAACCTCCCAAAGGCTCAGGCACCTCCTCTCATTCTCTGTTTTGTGTGCTTCTTTGTGTCCTTCTGCAGGTGGTGAGGGCCATAAACTCCATCCTGCTGTGCAGGGTCATTCGCTGGGAGACCTGGATCCCATCATGACCCGATTTGTACAGTCAATAAAACAATGGTTTTGTTTTCAAAACATAACTTTTTATTTTGTTTTTCAATAACAGTAACTGGGGAGGAGGGGGGGCCGAGATCCTGGATACGGGGAGGGAGGATGAGGGCTCAGAACCTGGATAGGGGATAGGGAGGAGGGGGCTCAGGGCTGAGAGTGGCGCATGGTGCAGCTGGAAGTGCCGCCTTGGGTCCGGGGACCTCAGTGACCTTGGGGGTGGGTGGGGCCTGGGACAACAGGGGTCAGGCAGGAGGGGGAGCTGGAGCAGGGTCAAGCATGGCAGGGGGAGGGGGAAGGGCATAGGCATGGCAGGAGGGTTGGGGGGGGCTGAGGGAGCAGGAGTAGGAGGCAGGAGCAGGAGGGGCAGGAGCAGGGCCAGGGCCAGGTGTGCCATCATCTCATGGATGGTGGCACACATGTTTTAGCCCTGTTGCACCAGCTCAGACCGCATTTGGGTCCACCATTGAGTGTCCTCCCAGACCTTCTGGGCCAAGGTCTGTTGAATGTCGCAGAGGATGGTCACATGCTCTGTCATGAGGTCCTCATGGACCTTCTGGCACCTGCATCTCCTCCAGGGTCAGGTAGCTACCTTGGCTGGTGGTGATTTCCCCTCAATGATAGCTGGTCTGGATGTGGAAAATAAAGATGGAGAGGTGGTCAGTCATCTCTGGAGACACTGTCCTTAAGGCCTTGCCCCCATCAGCGAGCTGAGAACAACAGTCCTTGGGCCAGAGGATGGTGATGTCCTAGGAGCAAGGCCATATGTGGCCTGGACAGTGGGCCCTGCCTTATAGAGGTCCAGAGGTGCCCAGAGGGCCATGCTTCCCACCCTCCCACCCCCCACCCCATCCCATGGACAAGCAGGCAAGGGAAGTGTCCAGCCACACTGGGATCTCATGGCTGGCAGTGGGTGCTGGAGCAGCCTGACCTTTCATGGGATCCATACACACACCTGCACCTCGCACCACTGTCCGCAGGAGCGGGTGGTGCCTCGCGCGTGCAGGCATGCCCATGTTCCAAGTGTGGCACTCCTCAGTCTGTGTGCAGCCATGCATGTGCCCTTGTCCCCAGCCTGCTTCCAGTGATTGCTGGTGGTGGGAGGGCATCCCTTCTGGGGATCATATGTGTGTGTGACCTCTCCAGAGCCTGTGAGCAGGAGCCCAGGGTGCTCCAGGGTTGCCTCCTGGGCTGTGTGGCACAGACTGGAACTTCATGTGCTTCCACGTGCATGGAGTGCAGCATGATGTCCAGGCCGAGCGAAGACCACACCCCAGCCCCTCAGCACCTGCCTCTCCCGCCCTGTGTGTGTGAAAAAGAGAGAGCACTCACCTGATGATCCCTCTCCGCCCTCCAAGGATGCCTGTAAGACATCCAGGCCCTCGGGTACTGGCTCCAGGCTGAAGGTGACCATGCTGGTCATTGTCCTCCTACTCCTGTCCTGGGAGTCCCAGGTGGGCAACGATGGGTGTCTCCAGCCCCAAGTCGACAACCAGGGTTGGAGAAGGGACTGAACCTCCCCCCAGGATTCGGTGGAGCTCAGTGTAGTAGGGGCAGGAGTGGAGTCCTGCCCCGGTACGAGACCTATGCTCCCTGGCCCTGGCATAGCTCTGGCGAGCTCTTTCACCTTGCTCGGCACTTCTTCGAGGCTCCTGGGGTGGTGGCCCCTCGCAGCCAGAGCCTTGGCTATCCGCCAGTAGATATCCATCCATAGGTGTTGCATCGTCAGGAGCGGAGATCCTGGAGGGTCTCCTCCTCACCCCACACCTCCAGGAATGCCAGGTTCTCCGCCCCAGACCATGATGGTACACACCTCTTCTGGCCCCTGGCTGGGTCTTGGTCAAGCTCCCTGTGAGGGCCAGATGGGTCTGGGGGGCTTGTGGCTAGGCAATGGGCCTCAAAGGCTGTGGCAGGGTGAGCCGTGCAGTGAGGTGCTGCTCCCAGGGCCAGCTTCCTGCCACAATGCTTATCCCAGGTGCCTGTGCCTTTAAGAGCTGGCAGGAGACAGGAACTATAGAGTTGTGATGAGTTTGGACTAAGTGGCCACCAGGGCACCTGTGTTATTTCCTGGAGGCCTCTTTTTTCAAAAGAGCTCCCTCTTCTGTGTCCACACATGCCTTTATCTGAAAAAAGCTTTTTTGGAAAAAGCGTTCTTCCTTGTAGAAAGAGGCTTACCACCTTAAAAAAACCCCTCTGTTCTTTCAACTTTTTTTGAAAGAACTCAATAGCCATGTGGATGCAAGTATTGTTTTTCTGGAATAACAGCCATTATTCCGGAAAAATGCTGCAGTGTAGACATACCCCTTAATGAAATAGTTTTTCCTAATATCCAACCTAGACCTCCCCCACTAACCTGAGACCATTGCTCCTTGTTCTGCCATTCTGAGCTATGCAACAGTTTGAAAGTGCCTCTTTTGTGAGGAATGTATGGCACAAAGCAGCAATTCCTAGTGCTAGATTTTAAGGAAGGAAATATTTTATCAACTGTCTCAGAGGAAACCATGTCACATAGAGTGGCATGTCTGCTCATCCCATTCCACCACGTACTCCACAGTACCACTGAGGTCAGATCACTTGTGACTAGGAGTAGTTTCAGCTCCTAGGGAACAGTGAGGAACATGCTGTGTAATATTTCTGCAGGTTCAAGGTCACAATCACAACATAAACAGAAAAACAAATATAAATCTAAATAAAACTCTGTTAGCCAATGAACATATAAATCTGGACTGCTGTTCTGTTGTTTTTTTTCGTTAATATAAGTCTGGGTTCCTTTCAGATGCATCTGTATATAATAAATTAACTATCCACAAAAATTGCAATCTTCCTCTTTGTTACTGATATCTTAAAAAATAATAATTTTGGCCTGCCCCATGGGACAATCTTTTATCACTGTAAGCATCTCATAAAGAGAAACAACGATCTTGACTTTTTATTCGCTTTGTACAGGTGTGGTTCCAAATGTCTGCTTGATTTTCGCAAGCCTTGTATAGAATAGGGGCTAGCTAGATAAGAAACCACAAACTGACATGACAACTAAAATCGATCAGAAAAATGAAAATGGCTATTAATAGGGGAAATATTTACAGGATACATGAACTTTGCAGGAGCCAGCCTGTCCAAGTTTATGGAACTTGCTATCACACGAACCAAGGATAAGTATTGTCACAACATCCAGAGCTATAATTCAGAGCCCAGCTTTCTGAAGAATTTTAAAATGCAATATTTTTAACATTTTGCCTGTTTGTTGCCAGCCTAATTTAAATTAATATTCATTATGTTCTTTTTTCAATTGCTTCCTCTAAAACTCTGAGAGGCAAAACACACTGAGTATAATATCTCCAAAAATGCTGAGTGCTAGGAAGATGTTTTAAGGGATGAGGAGATTATTGTTATGTTTTAATTTTTGCATCAGTTGCTATTCTTTGCCATATTTGTGTCATTGTTTACACTGGAGCTTTCTTCCTGAATTTCATTTTAGAACCAGTGTTACATAAGGTGAAATGTTGCTAAACCAATACCAGTGAAAAAATCATTCAAAATAAGAAAATTCTGTATCATCTATTGTACCTTGTGTGTCATATGGATCTAGTTCTACTTCCTTGAAAATAAAAGTGAGTTTTTCCTTTGTCTCCAATGGAAGCAAGATTATGCCATTGGTAAATCGGAGATGCAAAGGCTAAATTTTGAAAAAGAAGCAAGAAACTTTCAAGAGTCCTTTGTAACATTAAGAGGAATTGTAAGGTGTGTGTGTGTGTGTGTGTGTTTCATTTCCTGAGCTTGAGAACAAACTTGTTCCATCCTGACTAATTCCAATTGAGATATAAAAACAATTGTAAACACATTTTTCAGTGTATCAAACTAATTAACAAATCAATATGAAGATATCACAATTAAGAGTTTAGTATCTTAGGTTTTGTTCCCTTAATTTAAATGGTTAATAAATAAACTGTTTGGGAAAGGGACTGTCTCTTATTTTATGTCTGTAGAACTTTCAGCACAATTAGGCACTAATCATGCCTGGGAGCCTCTGAATACTGGAATACAAACAATAAATAACAATGATGATTCAAAGAATATATTAAAGTAATGCATGTGAAGGTGCAAGATGTGGCACAGGCAGATGTAGACATATTCATGAATCTAATTTTCCCCTCCGTCTGCCAGGGTGAAACTATGCGAGTCAATTCAACAAGGCTGTTAAAACACAGTGAACAACACAAGGCTTTTTCAGTAAGATATGAATTTGTTCTTTGTCCTGTCCTTAAGTCTGAGAAACCACTAAGAATGAAAGTACATCTTTTGCTCCTTTGTCTTCTGTAACAGGATGGCTTGCTCCCTTTAAAGAGTAGCAGCTTTGGGGGCTTGCCAAACCTATTTGCCAAACCTGCTGCAGGCAGGACTTTAAAAGGGAGGAAGCCCAGCATTTGGAAGTTAACTATGGAGTGGAACTGTTCAGCTAGGTCCTGTCTGGAAAGCTGGGCCACAGAAGAGGAGGTAAGTAGTGTGGTGGGCCCCTAGAAGGCAGTGTATAACATCTAGAAGATGAATTAGCTTTGAATTGACACTGACTAGTCAGATCTGATTATGATTACTGAATGACAAAGAAAGCAACTGAAGTATTATGCAAATAAGCAAACAAATATATATGCATTTAGAAAATCCTCTTTCAGTTTCCATGTGTCTGTTCTTAACTGTTCTGTTCTTTCAGTCCATGCCTGTTTGGGGTGTGTTTTAGAGAACTATGTAGCCAGTGCACATTGGCTCATGAGGCTCTTCTGGAGCAATGAAATCTAGGTTTTGTGTTTGAAGTACAGTTTCACAGAATGGAGGGAGCAAACCACACAGCTCCAGTGGGAGCTCCTAGAAGCACTGACCAATTTTTCAAACATGGATACCTAAAATTAGACAGCAATCCCACATTTAGACACATAAATAACAGGGCTGATTGTTAAAGGTTCTTAGCACTTATCTCTGATAACATGGGGTACATGAATGCTCATATTCTTAAAAACTCATGATTCTATTCAAGAGCTTAAACTGGGATTTAGAGGCTCTCTCCTTTTTGGCCACTGTGTCTGAGGAATATTTCCTGTCATGATACAGTAGGAATATAGACCAGATCAGTTTTAGTTACAGAATGTACAGATCACGGTGTATATTCCTTTCATGAGGTCGGCTTTGCTAGCTGGTGCAGAAGAATATGGAACTATGTAGCATTCTTTCTAAAATGCCAGTCCATGAGAAGTTTGTGCACTCACTGTGAGAACAGGGATTGTGTTTTATCAGGAAGAACATTGTGCATGTGTGTAGGGTTCCTTGTTTCCTGATCCTCCAACTCTGAATGTTCGGGGATAGATATAAATTGTCTCTTGGAACAGCATCTTATTTTGCCTTCCCAAAAACATTTCTCAAATCAGTTTTAGTAACTGTTAGTTAAATTTAGCTCCAACTTCTACTCTTCCTCCTCTCTCCCTTCCAAAGAAAGAGTGACTATTATGTACCCATTTGCTCAGACACATCCAGTAAGGTTACCACTGCCATATGTGTTAGTGTCCATTACAGTTGTAGTATTAGTCCCCATTGTTTTACAATTTGTTAAAAGGCACTGTCAAAATAATTTGGTACAAAGGTCACTTTCCTTCATTGTTTGCTGTACCTTTATAAAAGCCTGAAAATCATGGGTTCCCTTTCCAAACCTTTATGTTTCTTTTTGGCAAGCACTGATATTTTTTCTGACAGGAATGAAAGCTGAAATTAACATGGTTGGCTTTGGTTATATTTTTTTATAACTGCTTCAACTTATTTAGCAGCATATCATGCCAAGAACATCTTTGTTTATGCACTGGCATCATCAATTGCTGTCAGCACAGTACTAGGGTTGTGCTTATTAATTGCTGCTGCAAAACCAGCCCAGGAAGCTAAAAACCTCATCTGATATTCTTCCCTTTCCACCTCTCAGAAGAGTGAAGCAAAATGTAGACAATCATCACTGAGATTAGAGATACCACTGGCTCCATGTCATGCCCTCTACAACCCAATGCAAGCCCTTCTTTAATTACCATGGCATCAGGTAATTAAATCATAGAATCATAGAACTGGAAGCAGGAGCGGCCTGAGGCGGGCTGCGGCAGCTGCCATCCCAGGTGGAATGCGCGATCAGTGCCCCCGCCTGCACGGCTGTCAATGGGGTGACATCATCATCAGGCGCCCCGTGATGTCATAATCGGGCGCCGTTGAAGGCGGCGCCCTAGGCGTCAGCTGAGTTGGCCGATAGTCATGGGCCGCCCCTGACTGGAAGGGACCTTGAGAGGTCATCAAGTCCAGTCCCCTGCCAAGCACTGTCTAGGTCAACCCTGATAGATAGCTATGCAACCTGCTCTTAAATATCTCCAGTGATGGAAATTCTGCAACCTCCCTAGGCAATTTATTCCAGTGTTTAACCACCCTGACAATTAGGAAGTTTTTCCTAACATCCAACCTAAACCTTGCTTGCTGCAATTTAAGTCCATTGCTTCTTGTCCTATCATCAGAGGCCAAGGAGAACAATTTTTCTCCCTTCTCCTTGTAACTCCTTTTGGGTGTTGGGGAGCAGCTAGTTATTATATGCTCCCTTTCAGGTCCCACAGATTTCCAGTGTCAAAGTCCATTGGTTGTTAGTGTTACTTGAAACCACTGATTCATGTTATGGCTGCCAGTGCTTTACACTCATATTTGGAGTCTTTCGAGATAGCATGGCTCTGTCTTAAGCCATCTTGCCTGGGAGATAAAGTTGTGCTACTGGGAAGATACCAGCCTTTGTACAGCTGCCCATTTGGACCCTTTATCCTCCTGGCAACACAGCTTCTGAAAGAGCCATGGATCTCCTGAGAACTCACCATTTTGCGGGCTCAATCTTGTGCTCATTCCATAGTACTGGAAAGTCTGTTTATGGAAGATTAAAAGAAAATGCTGTGAGCTTAAACTACTATGTGTTTATAGTACATTTTAGTCTCAATAGGAGTCACTTGCTCATTTCAGATGTGAGATAATCTATTATATTTATACTCTACTAGCACCTTAAAGACTAACAAAACATGTAGATGGCATCATGAGCTTTCACTGAGAGGTACTATGCCCCTATCTAGTGGTGTCTAAGCCCCCTACAGCTTGCAGAGCCTGCAACAGCCTTGGCTAAGTGAGATGTATATGTTAGCTCTAGAGTGCCCAGGTTTGAGTCCTCACTCCTGCTTCCCTGTGTGGGTTGATGCT
Source organism: Pelochelys cantorii (assembly GCA_032595735.1). Classification (NCBI taxonomy): domain Eukaryota; kingdom Metazoa; phylum Chordata; order Testudines; family Trionychidae; genus Pelochelys; species Pelochelys cantorii. Next base: position 37,618,404 of record CM064331.1, read on the forward strand.
ACATTGGCTATTGTCTTTAGTTATTAACAGTGATGTCTTACCACTTAAAAAACCAAACAAACTATTCTTCTCTGTCAAAAGGTATGTCAAAACACATCAATAGCATAATATTTTCATATTTATTATATGTCATCCATATTTTGTTATAGCTTCTTCTTTTGTTCTTATATATACACATTTTAATCATTATTTTCTATTTTTCAGACTATAGAAAAAATAGACATAACTCTCAAGGAAAAATAAGCAATTATCCAAGTATCCTGAAACAGCTACCCCACATCTACATAAGCCACCCATTATTTTGAAATATATTTCAAAATAACGGGTGTGCTGTTTTTGGCATCCCAGTAACCCTCATTCCACAAGGGTTTAGGGATGTGTCAAAATACTTCAAAATTTCGTACTGTGTAGATGCACCAAATTTCAAAATAAGCTATTTCTAAATGGATTTGAAATAAGATACGCAATTTGCATAGCACAAATTGCATATCTTATTTTGGGTTTAGGGTGCTGTGTAGATGCACCCTTAGTTGCAACCTCAGTTGAGTTCCTTAAGGGAGTCAGACATAGAGCAAAGACTAGAATGAATGTGAATTGTACATCTAATTCCCAAGATTTCTTTAAAAAGCTCAGCTTCAGCATTTAAATTAGTTGTTGTCTACATTAACTCTTGAAAGAATATGCAGTCTTCATTGTTGACTGCAGGGATTGAACATTGTGGGACTGAGAAGTTAAGATCACTTGTTTCTAGAACAAGAGTAATTGCTATTCACAGCACCATATGTGAAGTATTATATATGGCTATGTCTACACTGCAGGCTTCTTGCACAAGAACTTTTTGTGCAAGAGTTCTTGCACAAAAAGTTCTTGTGCAAGAGCCCATCCACACTGCCATGTGCTTTTGTGCAAGAGTGCCCGTGGCAGTGTGGACATTCTCTTGCACAAGAAAGCTCTGATGACCATTTCAGCCATAGGGATTTCTTGCGCAAGAAACCCCTGTTGCCATCCACACATGCCTTTTTGCTCAAGAGCTCTTGTGTAAAAAGGCTTATGCCTCGTAGAAAGAGGAATAACTCTTGCGCAAAAAGCCCTGAGTTCTTATGATTTATTGTACTTTTTCTTGTGCAAGAATGCGCTTGTAGTGTGGACGCTCCACAAGTTTTTGCACAAAAACTCTGCGGTGTAAACGTAGCCCATGTGAGGGTCAATTACTCCCCTGAGACACCGCTCTCTTTGTCTGCAGATTTAGAAGGTACAGCTTCAAGTAATCGTTAGCCAAAATATTATTTATGGCAATATATAGTATAGCAAAGCTCATCGGGCTCTATACATTATTTTTATGTGCTTTCTGATTTTTAAAAAAGGAATTCATTAATTTACTCTGAGCTATGACCTGAAGCTCTCTTGCTCTTACTCCCTCCAAACCTTAAAGCTATTTTGTGGAAATTTTTTAACAACCATGGTGTGCCCCAGAGATGTGCAGCCCAGAAAATAGGCATTTTATAAAGCATAAAAGCCTACCCTTTTGCAGGAGGTCTGGATTCTAAAAAGAACAGCTTAGAGACAGAGAACAGCATCACAAGAAGGAAAGTGATGAACCTCCAAGAGGGAGGAAGAAAGAAGAGGCTAGTTTAAAAGTTACCTCTGCCTGTCTCTTGTGCTTCCAGTATGGTTAGCTGAACCGACAGCAGATGTCTCCTACCTCACTTTAGGCTTTTCTTAGTAAAAGTAGACTCATGGGATCAGTTCAAAGGAGGTTCTGCTTGTCAGTGAAAGAACAAAGGATTTCAGGCTCAGAAGCACAAAGGATTTCAGGCTGAGATTTTCAAGGGACCCTGTGGGCCATGCTCATCAAAATGCCTTTCCTCAATTTGCAAACTATATTATTTGTATGTAATGATTTCTCATTAATTGCACAGATTATGTTACTAAGGAAAGTGCATTACTAGTTCCACTGTGTAAAGGCGGAATAATGAGCGATAACAGAAGATTTATACTACACTGACCCTTCTGTTGTATGAAGACTGAATTCCATCTACATCAATACAAGAAATATGAAAAGAAGCAATAGTCTTGCTTTGCAGCAGCCATTTGCCAAATGGTGTATAAACTTACTATTCAGTTTAACAAAACACTAATGCAGCCTTTTGCTGAAGCAGAGCAATTATTGCTTACAATTATTTTGTGGCTCCTTCCACAAAATTCAGAGCAATTCCAGAGTAATTTAGCATTCATTCTTGTGTGTAATTTCAGCAAAAAGACTCTTAAAATAATGTTAATTCATATAGTACTGTAACTTTACATGTTGTGTTCATCCTGCTGCACTATGTTTTAGGGGTAACTCTTGCTTTTTGCTTGTTCAAAGGGACATATTCAGGCAGACTAGTGTTTCAGATCCTACAGTCACTTAAAGTACTTTCCCCTTGCACTCCTTTTAACTTTGATTCTCTTTCCCCCAGCAAATATATATTTTGGAGAGAGATCCAAGTCTCAGTGAAATCATGGCAATCTTTCCATTAAATCCAATGGGTTTTGGATCAGGTTTAACCTCATAAGATTGTTATCCTTTCCATATTACTCTACCTTTGGTCTTAGGTTCGAGAAGTATCAAGAGGCTATATGAGACAAAGGGCTGGCAATGACAATTTTTTACGTTGAGTCCTTTTTGCTTTTGTGTAGGTGAAAAATAGTGATTTTATTGTGGCAAATAAAAAAAATTCTAAAATAACTTGTAAAAAAATCAACACTGTGAATAATATTTACTGTGAACTTGGCTCTTTTCCTTTCATGAACAAGTCTTTATATTTGCCAATCTATGCGCTGAACATAATTAATAATCAAGCATATAAATGTTTATGCAAATAAATTTCCAACTGTGGGCTATTTGCAAAGCTACTCACTCTCCTATTTGCTAGTCATTTTTCATAGTCTGTGATTAGTCATATGATCTTGTTTCTATTCCCTGATTGGCAGGCAGAAGCCTTTAACAGATGAATTACAAATTACAAACAGCAAAGTTTGTGACTATGAATACTCAGACAAAATACTATTCCCCAAACATTTGTATAAAAAAAGTATGAATTTTCATAAAGCACTAATAATACGAGAGGCATGAAAACTGACAAATCAAACAGCTATTCATCATTCAAACAAATGTACACATGGTTTGCAAAATTCAGACAGTTTTGGTAATACTGTATATATTATTTTAATTATCAACTCCAATCAGATTTACACTTAGTCATTTTATTTTATGACAGATTATTTTTTAAAGTAATGAATTGTATAGTCATGGCACTGTGGGATAAATACTAGAGGAATTGAAAACGATCAGTTTTTGGAAGACTTACAAGGGTATTTTATGCATCTTTTGCCTAGCAATACATTGATCAGTGTCTAATATCATGATTTATTTTTCATTTTCCATAGAATTTAATGCTCCACATTTTATTCTTGTGTTTGTCTCATTCTTCTAAATAGGTGTCACACTCCCTTGTGATGTCAAAGACCCCACAGTCCTTCTGCCCAGCCCCTTGGACAAAGGCTGACCTCTCAGACTCCTATATCACATGTTCTTCCTGAACTCCAAGTTTGTGAGCTCTCTGGGTTCACTGTTCATTTCTTCAGAAGCATGCAATAGTGAATGCCAACAGACACATATTGACTTAACACAAGATTCTAAAACACCATTGCTCTTAACAACACAACACATACACAGATATACATACAATAATACACGTAGGCTGCGTCTAGACTGGCAAGTTTTTGCGCAAAAACTTGCCAGCTGTCTACACTGGCCGCTTGAATTTGCGCAAGAACACTGACAATCTAATGTATGATTGTCAGTGTTCTTGCGCAAATACAATGGCTCTCCCGCTCGGGAAAAAGCCCTCTTGTGCAAATGCTTTTGCACAAGAGGGTCAGTGTAGACAACTGAGAACCGTTTTGTGCAAAAAAGCCCCGATGGCGAAAATGGCGATCGGGGCTTTTTTGCGCAAAACTGCGTCTAGATTGGCACAGATGCTTTTGCGCAAAAGTGCTTTTGCGCAAAAGCATCCGTGGCCAATCTAGACGCTCTTTTCCGCAAATTCTTTTAACGGAAAAACTTTTCCGTTAAAAGCATTTGCGGAAAATCATGCCAGTCTAGACACAGCCATAGGGTATGTCTACACAGAAAAGTTATTTCGAAATAACTTTACTAGCATCTACACAGCCAAACCGCTATTTCAAAATTAATTCGAAATAGCGGAGTGCTTATTTTGAATTTGGTAAACCTCATTCCATAAGGAATAATGTCAAATTCGAAATAGCTATTTTGAAATAAGTGCTGTGTAGACACATATCAAAATAGGGGGCCTCCAGCCTTCCCAGGGTGCCCTGGTGGCCACTCCAGCCTCAACCAAGAACACCTCTCCCCCTCCCCCCTCCCCGGAGCCCTTAAAGGGGTTGACTCTGGTCACAGTGCCTGTGCCAGCTCCAAGCCTGCCGGCCCAGAAACAGCAGTCACTGCCCCTGACCCAGTGGCCCCAAAACATGAGCCAGGAAGCCACTGGCAGCCAGCCCTCCACTGCTCCCCAGGAGCAGTCTGCCAGCTCCCAGGAGCCTGCCAGGGCCTGGAGAAGGAGGGCACCTTCCTGGTCCAGGGTAGAGATCATGGACCTTATTCAGGTTTGGGGGGGATGCCCCCAACGTCCATGATCTCTGTACTAGATGGAGGAATGCGGCCGTCTATGGCAGGATAGCTGCCAGCCTGGCCACCAAAGGCCACATGCAAACCCAGGAGCAGGTTTGCATGAAAATCAAGTTGGTCCGGCGAGACCCCCAACCCTGAGCCCTGAGCTTCCCCTCCCCCTTCTTCCCCTTTCCACCTCCCAGGTTTCCCCCTCCCCTCTCCTACCCTCTCTTCTCCCCTCTCCCGCCTCCTTTCCCCAGTCTCACCAGAGTTTCATTACCTCCACCCCAGTTTTTTTAAATAAAGAGAGTTTGTGTTCATGAAAATACATGTATTTTGTTTGACATCAGGAAGGGGGGCTAGGGAGGGGTAAATGGAAGGACTTGAGGGAGGAATGAGGTATAAGCCCCCAGTGGGGCAGACCAGGGAGGCTCTTAGTGCTCCTCACGGTGGAAGCTCTCCCACAGGGACCGATGGAAGCATCGGGGGGCTGTCAGTCTCCAGGAGGCCCTGCGGGAGAGCTTCCACCCTGAGGAGCACTAATAGCCTCCCTGGTCTGCCCCACTGGGGGCTTGTGCTTCATTCCTCCCCCACATCATTCCACTTACCCTCCCAGCCCCCCTTCCTGATGTCAAATAAAATATACGTATTTTCATGAACACAAACTCTCTTTATTTAACAAAATGGGGGGGGGGATGAAACTGGGGAGACTGGGGCAAGGAAGTGGGAGAGGGGAGGAAAAAGGATGGGAGAGGGGAGGGGGAAACCTGGGAGGAGGGAAATGGAAGGGGGAAGCAAGGGGAAGAAGGGGGAGGGGAAGCTCAGGGTTGGGGGTCTCGCTGGACCAACTTGATTTTCATGCAAACCTGCTCCTGGGTTCACACGTGTTGCCTTTGGTGGCCAGGCTGGCAGCTATCCTGCCATAGATGGCCGCATTCCTCCATTTAGTGCAGAGATCATGGACGTTGGGGGCATCCCCCCCAAACTTAAGTAAGGTCCACCCTGATCTCCACCCTGGACCAGGAAGGCGCCCATCTTCTCCAGGCCCTGGCAGGCTCCTGGGAGCTAGCAGACTGCTCCTGGGGAGCGGCGGAGGGCTGGCTGCCAGTGGCTTCCTGGCTCATGTTTTGGGGCCACTGGGTCAGGGGCAGTGACTGCTGGCTCTGGGCCGGCAGGCTTGGAGCTGGCACAGGCACTGTGGCTGGAGTCAACCCCTTTAAGGGCTCCGGGCAGGGGGAAGGGAGAGGAGTGTTCTTGTTTGAGGCTGGAGTGGCCACCAGGGCACCCTAGGAAGGCTGGAGGCCCCCTATTTTGATATGTGTCTACACAGCACTTATTCTGAATTAGCTATTTCGAATTTGGCGTTATTCCCCGTAGAATTAGGTTCACCAAAGTCGAAATATGTGCTCCACTATTTCAAATTTATTTCAAAATAGCGGTTTGGCTGTGTAGACGCTAGTAAAGTTAATTCAAAATAACGGCTGTTATTTCGAATTAAAGACTAAAGGTATGTTTACACATCCAAGTTAAGGTGCCACACAACTTTTCATTGTTTATGCAGATTCAGATTAACATGGCTACCCTTCTGTTACTTATATATTGTATCTTTACAAAATTCCAAGTGTATTCGTCTGATTAATTCATTTTTAGCCTTTCCTTGTGGTCTGTGTTTTACAACTTGCAATGTCTTGCTTTCTTCTCTACATTAGTATATTTCTGTATGATTCACAAAGCAGAAACACAAAATTCATGCAACTACAGAGGGCAATTAGTGTGTGGAAATTAAGGACTAAGCATGAAAGGGAAGATTCATAGTTAATGTTCTAACAAGGTGTATAACTACCTTGAAAAAAAGTTATGCCACAGTACATAGTGCTACTACAGTAGTGGAAGCAATGTCTTCTGCTTAAAGAACGGGGTAGAAAATGCAGGTTCTGTTCTTGGCTAAGCCACAGCCTTATTCTGAGACTTAACAATTCACTTAAAACTAGTTTCACTTCTTTGCATGCCTAAATGCACATTTTCACTTGTACCCAGTTTAGGCACTCAAGCCAAGACCCTCAGTAATATAAAGATGCCTAACTCCCATTGAAATAAACAAGTTTGGTGCCAAGTTATCTTTGAAGTTCTGGGCCTAAAATTCTATACACCTACACACATGACGTTTGTTCCCATGTCAAGGTACATCTACACTACATGGCTATTTTGCAAAATAGCTACCCTGCATCTACACAAGCCCGTTATTTCATAATATTTTTCAAAATAACAGGTGCACTATTTCACCATCCCAGTAAACCTCATTGCACGAGGGATAAGGAATAGCTTGAAAGAGTGTGTTATTTCAAAAGTTGGTGCTGTGTAGACACACCAAATTTCAAAATAAGCTATTTCAAAATAGATTCAAAATAAGATACACAATTTGTGTTACAAAAATTGTGTATCTTATTTTGAGTTTAGGGTGCTTAAATGCACTCTGAGACTTGTGAGTCTAAAGTGGACATGTCCAATGTATGTGCATATAGTTGTGTTTAGGTATAAAACTGAGTTTCTTTGGGCTGGATTTGGAAGAACCTCTGGATAAAGCCAGCATATTGCAAAATATGCCATTAGTGTCTCAACTTTCTTTTTATAACACTGATTTTCCCCTTCCCCCATAGAGGTTCTGAAAGTCTGAATTTATTAATACTTATAAAGCTGGGTGACAGACAAACAAGAAAGCTGCTATAAAAGCACAAAGCAATCCATTTTGGCTCTTTTTTTATTTGCTATGTTGTGGTGTTCAGTGGATTGCTGTGCCCAATGGATGGTTGCTGAAGCCTTTCCTGCTCACTTATGAGAATTTTAATTACTTCTCTATAGGGCAGGCAGCATACTGGGCTTAGCTATGGATGTCACAGACAGAGATGATGAAAGAATGATAGGACAGACACAAAGGCATAATTGTCTTTGATTTTGAAGCTGTTAGGTAAGGTCTGGGGAGAAGGGATACACCTGAATAGCAGGAAGGACTCTGAGGTGCATCTACATTGCACCTATAGTTTGAAATACACTACACAATTTGAGCTATGCAAATTGCGTAGCTTATTTTGAATGTATTTCAAAATAGCTTATTTTGTAATTTGTACCAATTTTGAAATAAAACGCCATTCCAAAATGTCCCTTACCATAAATTAGTGTTTATAACCTGCACACAAGTATTACCCGCACCTGTATATACCCCACGGTTTTTCTTGATTGAATGAGATTTACAGGGATGTCGGAATAGTGAGCCCATTATATTTCGAAATAACGGGCTTGCTCAAATGACATAAAATAGTTATTTTGGGATACCAGAACTATCCTGAAATAGCGCAGCAGTGTATATGTACCCTGAAACTCCCTTGTAAACCTCAAGATGGTTTTTTTCCCCCCCTCAATGGGCTGTGTATACAATTATGTTCTCCCAGTTGGGCAGAAAAGTTGATTCTTCAGGACTGCAAAGCTGCCCATCCATTTTGAATAAAGCTTTGTATTTGGGATTTTATTTGGATTCATTTCATAGTCATAGTCATATATGGATCAATACACCTATTATTCTTCCCCCAAAAAATGGAGGTTAAAAAAAAATTCCCCAAATATAACTTTAATCCGGACCAAATGCAGAGCTCTGTTTCACTTTCACTTTTAAATTATATTAGTCTCTGATCAAAAGGCACAGGGTGCACTGTCGAGAACTCTACAAAAGTTGCCTTGTGGAAAAGTAATTATTTTACTAACACAATACATCACATTATGACTGTGGTGGATGGGTAGGCTTTTTGGGTTGTTGTTTTTTTAAGCTTCTAAAAAGGAAGGTCATTTGAAGGGCCGAGTCAATGAACAATGCATACAAGACTGACCATTTCCCTACAGATTGTCATATGATCGTCTGGAATAGTTCTGTTTCTTTTGTTGATATGTACAGATCACACACATATTTCTTCAAGAACATCATACTTGATTTCTGTGGTTATAAGAAAGGGCAAACCACTCTCTCTATTCCACAGTCCAACCCTATATTAATTGGTCACAGTGACTAATACAGTGTTATCTAGCGTTCTCTCCAATTAGCTATGTAAAGAAGGATAGAATTCTCAAGCAGCCTTCACAGAGCTTTGACTTGATTCTGTACGCAACTACTGTACTGATTAATAGTCCACATTGGTCATTAAGATGCATTGATTATGTACTTTTGGCTATAGAGAAGATGATGGTAATGTGGATAATATTGGTCAACAAATATTTGCTAATGGAATAATTTACACAGGCCCTTTGGTGAGGTGCTGCAGGATGCCTCTGGTGCATTGGCCAGGAAGAGATCCCAAATTCCTGCTGCATGCTGATCCTAGGTAATGAGCTTGAGGCAAGACCTTGCCCTGCTAGATAGGAGCCTGGGGTGGAATTGTTTAGTTCCCAATGGACTAAGGGCCAGTAAATGGAGGTGTTCTGTTCACAATAATGTCTCAGCCGTCACCATGTGACAGTTACACATATTCTTAGAAGTTCACTTTCTTAGCCTATATATACTGTTCAATCTTTGAATTAATATATGCTGCATTCAGGGCCAGATTAAGGGGGGGCTAGCTGGGCAACTGCATGGGGCACCAACTTATGGGGGGCACCTGATGGCAGCTCTAAGGGGTGCCGCACGGCCCCCAGCCCCGGGCGCGCGGCACCTGATAGCAGCTCTAAGGGGCGCAGCGCACCGGGAGGCGAGGCCACGCATGCACCGTGTGCCCGGGGGATGAGCCGCACATGCGTCATGCACCGGGGAGTAGGAATGGCTCGAGCCGGCCCTGGATGCATTATTCTGAGTTTAGTGGTGATTTCTTTTGGGGAGTTCTAAAGGGAAGAAGAAGGACGCTACTTAAAGTACCAAGTCAGAGCAAACTGCTTAGAGATAGAGCTGCCACAGCTGAAGACCAATCACATCAAATAAAAAGGTTCTTCTGATCCCAAACGATCAGCCAAGTATCTAGATCAATTTATAACTTTGAATATTACCCTCCCCCCCAAAATCACACCATGCAAATCCTTTAGAATCTAAAACCTAAGGCTACATCTACACTGCTCAGTCTTGCGCAAGAATATATGCAAATGAGGGGCGGCGATGAATATCGGCGTGCCTGATTTGAATACTTAATGAGCCACCATTTTGTACAAGGGGCTTTTGCGCAAGAAGGAGCAGTCTACACAGCTCCTTCTTGCGCAAAAAAACCTCTTGCACAAGAGCTGTTCTGCCGCTTATTTTCAGGCAAAACGGTTCTTGCGCAAGAGGGGGGTTTTGCGCAAGAAGGAGCACTATAGACTGCTCCTTCTTGCGCAAAACCCCACTATAGACTGCTCCTTCTTGCGCAAAAGCCCTTTGCGCAAAATGGCAGCTCATTAAGTATGCAAATGAGGCACGGCGATATTCATCACCATGGCTCATTTGCATACGTTCTTGAGCAAGTGTGGGCAGTGCAGACATAGCCTAAAGGTTTATTCATAAAAAGAAAGAAGAAGAAAGAGTTAAAATTGTTGAAGGAATTAAATACATACAAAGTTGCAACATTTTTGGTTAAAGTTTTTAGCAGGAATGGAACAAATACCAGGCTTAACTCAAGTCTCTGGAGTACATTTGCCTTGGATGGGTTGTTCAGTCCTTTGTTCAGCTTGTAGTAAAATTCCTTGAAAAGTGAGAAGCAGGATTGAAGATAAAAATGGAGGGGTTTCCCTTTATATCCTTTGCCAAGTGGAGAGAATCCCAGTCTTCTTGCTGTGGAAAAAGTACAGCCCAAGATGGTATTTGGAATCACATGGGCAAGTCACCTGTCATGAATGACTCGGTTCGTTGCAATTAGATGCCATTGCTCCCACGCCAGCCTGAATGTTCATAGGAAGGCTTATCAGATGTGGATTGGCACCTCTCAAAGCCCACAGTTAGTCAAATACTTCTATTCAAAATGAATAGTCCCTTCACAATAGGCTGGATAAAACTCCTTATGGTGTCTCCCAGATGTAAACATTTGAAATACAGGTATGTAGCCAATACTTATAACTTCAAATACAACTAAACATGCATACAAATGGCATAATCACAACCACTAATTATAAGATTTTCATAGACACCTCAATTGGCACACTTTGTACAAGATTTGTTGCAAACATATTATAGTAATATGTATGTTCATATTTCCATCAGATAATACCAGAGGGACAGCTGTTGCAAAGAGCAAGAAAGCTTGCTTTCTGCATTAGCTCTTGAGGCAGACTTAATCCCAGACTACTATTGCTGTTATTTTAAGAAGGGACTGCCCGTTTGTTGTTTGTGACCATCTCTGTTCAAGGAGTAATATATGAAGTGTAAATAAAACAAGTTTAATTAATTATGTACCATATTCCAGAGCATGTCTACACTACAGAGGCTATGCTGACATAGCTGTCCTGGAAAAATCTCCTGATGGAGGTCTTTTATATGCCAGCAGAAGGTCTATCCATGCTGAGAAAAATCACTCTTCTATTGGTATTTATGCATCTGCACTGGGTAGCTGGAATAGCTGTGTTGGACAGAGATTTTTTAAAAACACTTTTAGCCAACACAGTTATACTGCCAACACTTTATAATATAGACAAAGATTCTGTGTCTTTGATCTCTCCTCAGTAGGAAACAAGGGTCCGACATCTGCTATTGCTTGGCTGATGGGTAACAATATAATTAGGTAATTAGTAAATACTTAGTGTAGTTTACCCTGATTAGGCTCACAACCTTAAAGAAGAACTGGGACCCAGATCCTATTGAAACACATCTCAGAAATCAGTGGAAGTTAAGTACTGATCTGGTCCTGGGTTCCTTCTAAGATAATGAATAATCAGCTACAATTTTATTGCTAGTGGATTTTATTTTATTTTAATTAAAGTAGAACCCTGAAATTAAAAACAAACATCTCAAATGTTAATTTCCATGCACATTTCCCTCTACTTACCCTAGTTAAAGGTTAGGCTTCAGCATAACCTCTGTCACTGTCAAATGAGTCTGGCTTTACCATGATATCAAATAATTTTAGGAAAGTGCATTGATAAGATGCATACCAGAAATTATGTCCTATTGAAGTAACCATAATGAGCTATTAGATACTCGAGCTATTTTGTTCATCCAAAAGCATCAGTCAAAAAAATAAACAGATTGCTTGGATCATTCGTTCACAGTATTGAACTCCACTTTGTGGGGGAAAAAACAATTAAAATTAGACCTGCCACTCTTGTTTAAGACTTTGTGCTTATTGATAAGCGTAACTTTAAATTAATAAACTCTATAAGTCTTGACATTTTATCTGTCTGCTAATTTTCACTATATTCATGGATCTTAAAATATATATGAAAATTAGTTGATAACTAAATTAAATAGATTTTCCATCACCTCTGTGAAATTACAGTAGCCACATATGCTATAGCAGTAAATGATGCTTTCTCCTGTACATCTAGTACAGCTGCATAATTGCAATATAAATTCTTTCCTGCAGAAGGCACTTCTTTCCAACATTAGTCTCCCTGGTTCTAACCACCCAGTAGGATAAGAGAACCAAATTCTTCACATCAGCTTTAGAAGCTGTGGCTTCCTTGTATTCTGAGCACATTTCACAGTTGTATGGCAAGTGCAATTGCTGCATTTTGGTCATTGTGCCACAACTTGTGTGGCTTAGTGGCAGAGATGAGCACTCAGTGCTAAGAACAGAGATCAGAGGAGGCTTTACTGACTGGGCAGACTGGATGGGATAGTGGATAATAGTAAAAACTTAAAAAAAACAACAAATAGTCTAGTAGCACCTTAAAGACTAACAAAACAGTAGTACAAGTAGGATAATAGTACAACAAGATATATGAACTGTACTGAGACATTGCTTTTTAAGAATGGTGATTTAATATCAAAACTCCTTTTTTTCTAGCAAACCTAAATCTCATAATTTGCATAGAAACATAAGAATATAAGAATAGTTATACTGGGCCAGACCAAAGGTCCATCTAGCCCAGTATCCTGTCTTCCAACAGTAGCCAATGCCAGATGCCCCAGAAGGAATGAACAGAACAGGTAATCATCAAGTGATTCCTCTCCTGTCATCCATTTCTAGCCTTTGACAAACAGAGGCTAGGGACACCATTCCTGCACATCCTGGGTAACAGCCATTGCTGGACTTAATCTCCATGAATTTATCTAGTTCTTTTTTGAACCTTGTTAAAGTCCTGGTCTTCACAACATCCTCTTGTAAGGTGCTCCACAGATGGACTGTACTGCATGAAGAAAAACTACCTTTTGTTTGTTTTAAACCTGCTACCTATTAATTTCATTTGGTGAACCCTAGTTCTTAAGTTATGGCAACAAATAAATAACCTTTCCTTATTCACTTTTTCCACACCAGTCATGATTTTATAGACCTCAATCATATCCCCCCCTTAGTCTCCTCTTTTCTAAAATGAAACCTTCCACTCCTTTTTTACTCTCTCTTCTTATGGGACCTGTTCCAAACCCCTAATCATTTTTGTCACTCTTTTCTGAACTTTTTTCAATACCAATATATCTTTTTTGAGACGAGGTGACCACATCTGTATGCAGTATTCAAGATGTGGGCATACCATGGTTTTATATAAAGGCAATAAGATATGCTCTGTCTTATTCTCTAGACCTTTTTTAATGATTCTTAACATTCTATTTGCCTTTTTGACTGCCTCTGCACACTGAGTGGATGTTTTCAGAGAACTATCCACAGTGACCCCAAGATCTCTCTTGAGTAGTTGTAGCTAAATTAGTCCCCATCACATTGTATATATAGTTGGGATTATTTTTTCTGGTATGCATTACTTTACATTTATCAACACTAAATTTCATTTGCCATTTTGTTACACAATCATTATGAAATCCTTTCCTTTGAATTAAATGTTTTGTTTTGTTCTCCTTTACTCTGCTTTCACTTCTCAGTGTGTTATAGTGGAGCATTCCTGTTCAAGTTGTCATATTATTTAGGTTTTTCAATTTATTCCTTTATAATTTATAGGCTTAATTCAGGGAAACCTATGCTAGGCACAGGGTCCATAAACCCATTGTAGAAGATCAACCTATTCAAGAGAAAGACTCACCTGCTGTGGAAAACTACCTCTTAGTTCACACAGCTCTTTATCCTCATTTCATCCATTCCACAGCATCCCTAGGCAATTTATATATTAGAGATTTTGTGCATCTATCTATCTGGGAGTCCATCTGTCTGTCCATTTGTTCAAGAAATCCTCCTAAACAGTAAGATCTAGGGCTACCAAATGTAATATGTAGCTGCCTCTTACCCTCACTTAAGGCAAGGTCTGGGTTTGGTTGTGCCCATGAAATGGGAAATACCAGGAATGGGATGTTCTCCAGAACATGGAAAAGGAGAGGGAAGACGAGAGCAGCCGTACCAGTAAGACACTGGTCAGCTGAGAATGGGGCTCTTGAATGTGGCCAGCCATCCAAATGGGTAAGTGGCTCCCCTGTCACAAGCAATACTGGGGAGAAGCATCCCCACCCTCACCCCCTGCGGCAGACCTCCCCGGACTCTACCTAGGAAATCCCCCCAGAGGAGAGGCTGAAAACTGGGGTCAGAAGAGAGAGGAGCCAGAGCCAAGAACTATGGCCAGGCTGCAGGCCTGCAGGCTGCAGGGGGGTTGTTGGAGGCTGGGCCAGACCCCAGAGCTTCATCTCCCACCCCTTTGTAGACAGGCTACAGGCTGGGAGCCTTTCCCCACCCTGTAGACGGACTGCAGTCCATGAGAAGGGGGAGCTCCCACGTACCCAAACCCCTGCCCTGACTACTGCACCCTCACCTTCTGCCCTGAGACCCCCTCAACTGCCTGCCCTAAGCCCCATCATTTACATAAAGCATGTATATTTTCCTTTTAATTAAAAAACACAAAACCCATTACCACAATTAAGAACCCAAAGAACACCAGGTTACAGCTGCTAGTTCATTTTTATAGTATGCTCCAGTGAACAGGACATTGGATTTGGGACTCTGGAGATATGGATGCTATTCCTGACTTTACCATTACCTTTTACATGACCTTAGAAAGATATACCTTATTAATGTGTCTGCACAACCCCTAGCACAGTTCAGCCCTGATGTCTAGATATTCATAGAATCGTAGAATACTTGAACTGGAAAGGACATTGAAAGGTCATCAAATCCAATACCCTGCCCCCGTGGCAGGACCAAGCACCATCCAGATCATCCCTGATAGATGTTTATCTAACCTGCTTTTAAATCTCTAATCATAGAGATTCCACAACCTCCTTAGACGATTTATTTCAGTGCTTAACCACACTGACAGGATGACTTCCCTAATGTCCAGTCTAAACCCCACTTGATACAATTTAAGCCCACTGCTCTGTGTCTTATGGTCACAGGGTATGCCCCTGACGTGGGGTGCACCCCCCCCCCCTTTACAGGCCCATTGCCAGCTGGGCCTGGGCTACCCCCTGTCCATCAGTGTGGGGCCTGTCTGCCCCGTCACACTTATCATCAGATGTTAAGGAAAATAATTTTTCTCCTTCCACCATGTAATACCCTTTTAGGTACTTGACAGCTGATATCATGTCCTCTCTCAGTCTTTTCCAAACTAAAGAAACCCTATTCTTTTAGTCTTTTTAGAGGTCACGTTTTCTAGATTTTTAATCATTTTGTTGCTCTTTTCTGGTACCTCTCCAATTTCTCCACATCTTTCCAGAGCTTCCAGCTGAGGCATAATCAGCACAGAGTACAGCAGAAGAATTACTTCTCATGTCTGGCTCACAACACTCCTATTAATGCATCCCAGAATCATATTTGCTTTCTTTGCAACAGTATCACACTGTTGACTCATATTTAGCTTGCAGTCTACTGTGACCCCTAGATCCCTTTCTGCAGTCCTACTTCCTAAGGAGTAAAACTGTGTGTTTCTTCCTAAGTGTGTACTTCTTATTTTGTATGTCTGGAACAGATTGTTCCTACCTAAGTGTAGTACTTTGCATTTTTACTTATTCAGCTTCATTCTATTTACCTCAGATCATTTCTCCATTTTGTCCAGATCATTTTGAATTATGACACTATCCTTTAAAGCACTTGCAACCCCTCCCAGCTTGGCATCATCTGCAAACTTAATAAGCATACTTTCCATGCCAATATCTAAATTGATGAAGATATTGAACAGAACCAGTCCCAAAATTGAACCCTGCAGAACTCCACTTCTTATGCCCTTCCAGCATCACTGTGAACCATTGATAACTACTCTCTGAGAATGGTTATCCAACCAGTTATGCACCCACCTTATAGTAGCCCCATCTAGATTCTATTTCCCTAATTTGTTGATAAGGTCATGCAAGACTGTATCAAATGCTTTACTGAAATCTAGGCAAACTATGTCTATTGCTTCCCTTTATCCACAAGGCTTGCTATCCTATCAAAGAAAGCTATCATATTGATTTTACAAGATTTGTTCTTTACAAATCCACACTGACTGTTACTTATCACCATATTATCTTCCAGTTATTTGCAGATGAATTCCTTAATTATTTGCTCCATTATTTTTCCTGGCACAGAAGTTAATCTGACTGGTCTATAATTTCCGGGGTTGTCCTCATTTCCCTATTTATAGATTGGCTATAAACGGACACTATATTTGCACTTTCCCAGTCTTCTGGAATCTTTCCCGTCTTCCATGACTTTTCAAAGATGATAGCTAATGGCCCAGATCCTTCCTCGATCAGCTCCTGAGTATTCTAGGATGCATTTCGGGTGACTTGAAGACATCTAACGTTTCTAAGTAATTTTTAACTTCTTCTTCTTCTATTTTAACTTCTGAATCTTCCTCATTCTCACTAGCATTCACTTTGTTTTTTTATACAAATTATTATTATTATTATTATGCAACATTCTACATTACTCTGGCTTTTGTAACTGCACTATGGATGTGATCCAAAGCCTATTATAGCCAATGGGAGCCTTGCCAGGGATTTTAGCGGGCTTTGGATCAGGCCATATGAGACCATATTAAATAACCAAATCTATGTGGGCATACATACTGCAATCATAAAAAAAATATAACAGTGGGGGCTTGGGTATACTGCAAAAGATCATTATGGAACTGCTGAGATGGCTTACTTTGAGATGGCTTACTTCTTTTACTATTTATCCATGTCATGGCAGGTAAAGGGCAATCTCCCACTCACAATGTTATCCTCTATTAACCCTAGCCACTCTCTGTCTGACATCTACAACTTGGCACTACTTCCTTTGTCATTTGTTGCACAAAATTTCCTACCTGTTCAAATTTTTTTTAATCAATAGTTTGTTAAAATGGCTATTTTAGCCCTGAAAATATTCCAAACAATATAATTTTCTGGATTGTGTTTTCCCTCCCCCACTTCTTATTATGTGCTTCTTCCCCTCCTTCCCTCTCCTTTGTTATTTATCTTTGTCATTGTTTCACTGGCAGTTCTACTCCATTGTACTCCATCATCTCTGAAGAGTCACTTTCATTTTGCTTCCCACACACAGACTAGACAAGAGCAATCCAAGAAGAGTACAATGAAAATGGAAAGATAACTTACCTGTCTACCTTATCATCCCATCCTAATCCACTGAGAGACAGATTTTCTCCAGCTACTATGGGGAACAACCAGGAAGGGGGGAACTTTAATGGTCATGTATTAGAGGACAGTTTCTTCCCTGAAAGATAGACATTATTGAGCTCAGCTAGGAATAACCACACATGTCAAATTTCCCACCTCCCCTATCACTAATTGGAAATAAGGCTATATAGCTACAAAAGAGCATGAACCTCAAAAGTTGAGTGCTCACAATATCCATTAAGCAATCCCCTTTTTCTGGCAAAGGACAGTATATTAGGATCAATTGGCCAGGAAAAAGAACAGAAACGTTTAAATCACAAATATTCCATTCCCTGTGCATATTTCCAAATCAAGGTGCAAGAACACAGAAGGAGATTTCATCACCCAAGTTGGCCTCCAAACTTATGTAGAATTTCTTTAAAAATGTAGATAATAGGGCCTGTCCTAGCTCCTGGCTGTTCCAACCATCAGTGAACTACAACCCATACAGCTTTCATTGCCATAGAAATACCAGCATTCCATTTTCCTGTTAAGACGTATTGCTGCTATGTAATCAGTGCATAAGTACAAAGAGTAGTTATTATAATCAAACTTGAGTGAGTGGTCCCTTTGGCTCACTTTCTCCCTCTGATTACTTCTCTCTTTAAATCTTGGCAAATACATATATTTCAATATGCTTCTCTGCAAATCCTTTCCAACAGGCCCTTCTGTTCTTTTTAACCGTGACCAGACTGACATGCCAGGAGGGGAAACATGACACCACTTTCTTTTCCAACAACTCAGACAGAAGCCAAGAGGCATCTTCCATTAACTTTTAAAGGGGAGATGCAGTCTTATTTTAAATGGGTGATGATGGAAGTGACACTTCAATTCATCTGCATGGTGCCCTGTTTCTCAACAACCTAATGCTGATTTCCAATACCATGCATGTAAGAAGCCTTGTACTGTAATTTCAGCCCACTGTCCTAACTCTACTGCGCCTTATCTTGCTCAGCCAAGTACCACAGGTTGGCATTATATCCCTTTACTGGTTGCTCGCCCAAAACAAACAAGACCAAGTAAGCTACTTACTTAATCTGCTGCTTCTTCTTTATTTACAGCTTCCTCTTGCAGGTGCCTTGAAACACAGACCATTTTAATGCTTTAATGTTTTAATTTCCTTCTCCTTTTTTCACCAGAGCTTTTCTCTCCTTCTATTTAGTTTCAAATCAAGAAGTATATTACACACAATGGGTTGAATTGGCACTTTGCAACATGCCCTAATTTAAAGAGCATACAGCTATACAGCACAAATAACAGAATAAGTACTGAATTGTGACTGAAGGTCACAAATCAATCTCTTCTTCCCTTGTGCTCCAGGGAGAAGTGAGCAATGGCAGCCCTTTTCTTGGCATACTTTATCTCCCCCTTCATGATGGCTCAGCTGTGCTGTCTGTCCTAAGGATTGTGGAGGCAGAGCCTGGGCAACACCAACTCCTACTCACCCTGTGCAGGATGATTGGTGGTATTCTTACTACCTTGCTACCACCTGTAATATAGGTAGCAAATTCAGGGGTTTCTTAGAGTTCTTTATACACCGTTTTACTTCCCTTTGTGAGCGTACATCCCAGAATTATTTGCATGCATTTGGGATACAATATTACTACCATATGATGAGCTGCAAGAGGATTAGGGTATGTCTACACTGCACACTTATTTTGGAATAAGCTATTCTGGAAAAAATACTCCAAAATAGCTTATTTCGAAATAGCGCATTTACACTACAGGGAAGCCTCAAAATTAGTGTGGGGAAAACACAGGCTCTTTAGAATTTGGAACAAGAAATTTTGGTGCAGGGCAAGGCTACCCTTTGTTAGCCAACCAGTGTGAATTCTAGGAAGAAGGGCTTTGCATAATCTGCCTCCTCCCAGGGAGAGAAACTGGCTGGAAGAGGACAGCCTGCTGACCTCTCCCAAGCCAGAGAGAATGAAAATGAATTGTTTTGACTTTGCTTCCCAAACTGCAGAAAAGCATTGGGAAACATACACTCAAGCAGAGATACCTGGATAAAAAAACAACACTTTAATATAAAGGTTTTTTTCAAGCCTTTGTGTGTGTGAGAGATTTCAAGGCCAGGCTGAGCAAAAATGGGCAGAAGTAAACTAAAGATCCAAGTGGGAGAAACAGTCAAAGATTGCAGCTTGCTATAGACACCCCAGGTCACTGGAGAGATGCTGTTCTAGTCCACTCTGTATTCTTTATGTGCCATATATTTTAGAGAAAATATTTATGAGGGATAACTCCATTTTTATGAAGAATGTAAAAGTAAAACCACAATTGAGATTTTTAAAAAGGACTAGGAGATATGGACACACATCTTCAATGAAAATCATAACAACAAGTGTGGGCATTTAGAACCCTTTAAAGATATACCTACATATTTCAGCTCCACTGAAATTTCCAGCTCCCAAGGATATAGTTGTGCAAGCTCTAACTAAAGTGTAGCAGCGACAGCCTGAGCAGTAGGAGGGGCTAGCTACCGCAAGTACCTGTGATTTTGGACTAGATTGTACTCAGGATGGCTAGCAACTTCTGCCACTTAAGACATGTTGGCTACACTTCTATAAATAGTATTCTAACTCTAGTGTAAACATACCCTAAAAGAGCTTCCCATAATACTCAGCAATTATTGTAAATAATTACTATTGTTTAAATCAGACATTTTCTGTCTTTTTTTAGGAGAAGATAACATCTCAATCAAGAAACTGTCTAATGGACAGCCCCACCGCTAATCCTCATTCCTAACACAACCTCTCCCCCTTTTAGAATATTCATAATCGTCCTTTGGCAATTACATCATTTCTTATAAGAAATGAAAATACCAAGAATGTTTTTGCTGCCTTTTCATGCACTGTGGCAGCTAGAAACAAAAGGAGAAAGAGACAATTCCATAAGATAAATCATGTGTCCACAGACCACTGGTCAGTCCACTATAGGCTAATTCAGAGGTACCCACACTGTGTTACTATCTCTCTATTTGCAGGAATCTCTGCAAATATTTGCTACATGTATTTTGAAGGTCTGGTGGGTGCTATAATGCTTGTTCTGTCGAAAAAAAACTGGCTAGTAAGGACTCAGCAAATAAGAGTGAGCAGACCTTGTGTGTCACAGGAGACCCAGGTGATTCACATATTAAGATTCTATGACACTATAACAATAATTTGCGATTACAGGTCACACAATTTCCAGAAATATCAGTTTATTTTTATTTGTCACCGTGGCATCTTTATTTATAATTTGTAAAAGCTAAAAAACAGAAGAAGAGAGGGACATAGTGCAATGATTTAGGGTTTTTTTTCACCCTAAGAAATTAGAGAGATCAATGAAAGGTGAGAATGTATTACTCTTATAAGACATACTTTTACTGGTATCTTAACAAGTAGAGTTCCAGCTGTAACATCAAAACAAAGAAATGAGTGAATAAAACAGCAAATATAAGCATAGGTGAAAGAATTTTCATAATCAAAGCATTGCACATTGCAGACAAACTAATTCCCATTCAGAAAATTTACAGTTTGGCATGCACATATTTTCCTCTCCATTGATTTTATACAGCATGATCTTCCATGTGAAGGTATTTCAATATATACTTTCATTGCATTAATTCATTAGCCTGACAGAGACATTCCAAATTAAAGTATTTTCAATCAATATGTTCCAGTCTGCTAAAAACGGCTTTGGTCATTTTAACTTTCTATTTTATATGCTTAGAATGAAAACAAGTGTGCTACCAAGTGCAGTCTACATCTGCCAGCTTAGACGAGAAAAGTCTTTGATATAGTGTGAATCTATATTTGCTTCATTGCAAGCTGTTACAAGGCTGAAAGCCTTTATATAAAATGCATACTGAAATAATTTATGTACACCTCTTGTAATATTTTTGGCAAGAAATACTTTCTGTGGCAACATATCTAGAAATTATATTCTCTACACTTGCAAGGATATGTTAAATTGTCTAAATGTCTTTGGACTCATGGATATAATTCAATTGCACACAGAGTCTTCTAAATTTGGTCTACATGAATGCATGTAACTTGCATATGTTTCTCCCAGTGTCTCATGCCCTCTATCACCTTGTTATCACCTTTTTCCAAACTTTTCATCCCAGACTGGCCAATTGGATCAGAATTCAGGAGAAAAAGGCTGTAATAAAAACATTTTTTTAACTTTTTTTTGTTATTTTGTAGCATAAGGCCACTAGGGTTCTAATATTAAAAATTCTCAAATTTAGCATGGTGACCCAGTTTACCATTTATCCAGCACTTACTTTTCACTTAGGCACATATGTAAGTTTCAAAGGAGACCACACAGCTGAGCTTAGACCTCTTGGGCACTCAGAGCTTTCTATACTTCAATTTTGGGCATAGTGGTCACAGCCAAGGGTTTAGGCAGCCAATTGAGATTTCCACAATCAACTCCAGGCTTTCTGAAAAGTCTTTTGTGCTTGAAAGTTTTATGTGGACAGAGAATGACTAACTAAGCACAGG
The DNA here is from genome assembly GCA_032595735.1 of Pelochelys cantorii. NCBI lineage: Eukaryota > Metazoa > Chordata > Testudines > Trionychidae > Pelochelys > Pelochelys cantorii. The sequence goes on from CM064331.1 coordinate 37,640,230, forward strand.
TGAAGGTGGGCTCCTCATGCAATGAGGAGTAACAGTTAATCTGAGGGAAGGGTTTTCTCTCGGAATACTGCGTCTACATACGGCAAGTTATTTCGGACTACTGGCTCTTTAAAATGGCGACCGGACGCAAATATGCTAATCAAGTGCAAGATATTTAAATCCCACGCTTCATTAGCAACTTCGGTATGCTACATTCGCATCCCTAGTTCGGACTAGGGAGCAAGTGTAGACATACCCAGAGAGACTAGGTCAGAGACAAAAGAGAAAATGAGTGTTAGAAAAAGCTGGGTGGGCAATAAGAAAAGGAATTGAGCTGACAAGAATTAGAAAACAAGGCCTGTCTGATGAGTGAAAGGAAAGGGGATACTTGCTAGAAGGAGAGTATAATAGTACACCCTCAGCATGGTGACTTCCCTTCCTGGCTGGACACATTGTTGATTCAGTTCTTCCCTTCTAGTACCCCTCCACACCTCACCTCTACTTCTCTAGGATGTCTGGAATCATGTCAGAAGCCTGGAAAGTTATGTAGTCAGTGAAACAAAAGTGAGCAAGCTTTCATTTTCCTGATAGCGATTAGTAGACAAATACTATACTACCACAGTGATACCTTTCATTGGTTGATATATATATCTTCTGGGCCAAAATTTACTTTTATTTTACTTTTATTTCAACAGTATGAAATCTGGACTTCCACGGAGCAGTGTTGGATTTACATTGGTGACACTCAGGGTATATCTACACTACAGCATTATTTCGAAATAGCTTATTTCGAAATAACGCATCTACACACAAAATGCATTTCGAAATAGCGTTTTGCTATTTCTAAATAGCACGTCCACACTGAGTGGACATTGAATCTCATTTAAGGCTGGCCGGAACCAGTTCCGGCAGGGCACCAGGTCAGGACTTACTGTTCGGGGCTGCTGCCTGAGGCTAACTGAGGTTGTGCTTAAAGGCCGCCCCTCCCCAGACAGCCAGTTCTCAGGTTTCCCTACAAGCAGGGAAACCTGAGGGATCTAACTGAGGGACAGCAAAGCATTTTTGTCTCTGCGTGCTCTGGTTGCCCTCACTTGGGACATCACAGCACTCTGAAACATGGAGCCAGAGCTGCCCCTGGGCACTCTGGTGCTTCTCTTGGATGTGTTGCTGCAAGCCTGGCTGCACTTGCTGCAGGCTGCCATCCTGGAGGTCCATCGGGGGGCTGTCAGTATCCAGGAGGCCCTGCGGAAGAGCTTCCACCCTAAGGAGCACTAACAGTCTCCCTGGTGTGTCCCACTGGGGGCTTCTGCCTCATTCCTCCCTCATGTCTTTCCACTTACCCCTCCCTAACCCCCTTCCTGGTGTAAAATAAAATACACATATTTTCATAAATACAAACTCTCTTTATTTAACAAAACGGAGGGGGGGAATTAAACTCTGGTGAGACTGGGGAAAGGAGGCGGGAGAAGGGAGAGAGAGGGTGGGAGGAGGAGGGGGAAACCTGGGAGGAGGGAGCTGGAAGGGGGAAGCAAGGGGAAGAAGGGGGAAGGGAAGTTTAGGGCTCAGGATTGGGGGTCTCGCTGGGCCAACTGTCTCCCAGCACCGTGGGTGAGGGGGCCTCAGCGTCCCCAGGGGGATGGGGTGGAGGGTGTGGAGGAGGTGGAGGGAGAAGTGGGAGGTGAAGAAGGAGCGGGAGGAGGAGCGGTAGCTGGGGAGGCAGCAGGCACTGGAGCAGCAGGAGGCAGTACGCTCTGCAGGTGCTGGCAGATGGCACAGCCCTGGGCAAGATGATCCTGCTGGAGCTGCAGGTCTTCTTGCACCCACTGCTGAAGGGTGCAGTGCAGGGCTTGCAGTGCCCCCAAGTGCTGCTGCTGGTACCCCTCCACTGCACAGGTGGTCCTGCGGAGCCCTCGGGTGTGGGAGCATGTCATGGGCAGTGTGGTGCATCCTGCAGGCGCAGCTGGTGCGGCTGTGGAGAAATAAGAGAAGTGGTCAGTTCTCCCTGGGGACACAGTGGGTGAAGCCCAGCCCCCCTCTGCAAGGCGAGGATGGCCCATCAGAGCCAATGTGCTTGCACAGAGGCCATGTTCAGAATGTCCTGCTATCCCCGGGAGTGGGAGCTACCTCGAGACCACACCCATGCCCCTGTGGTGTATATAGTGTGTGTGTGGGGGAGGGGAGATGTCCCCTGCCTCTGTGTAGAGTGGCCTTGTGGAGGGAGGGCATCCTGCTGTGTCCTACCTCGGAGTCAGGAGAATGTCACGTCTCTTCACACACGCGTGTGGCTAACAAGGTAAGGCCCCTGTGTGGCAGCCAGCTGGGGCCACATGCCCAGGGGTGGCGCGGCACATGCTTGCACATGCACAGGTTGCTGCGTGATCTGTGGACAGCAAGGCCCATATGCGCAGTCCCTGGTTTCCGTCCCCATCTCCCTGCATAAGGGGACAGTGATGGCACTCACCTGTTGTTGCCTCCCTGGCCTCGGATGACACCGGTGACAGACCCGCTGGTGTGGCTCAGGGGCCCTGGCTGCTCAGCACCCTCCTCCTGGTCTGCTGCAGCTCCTGGCTCTCCTCCTCCTCCCCAATGCCCTGGTCAGGGCCCTCTGCTGCAGGGTTGATGGTCACCTGGGGCCCGTCCTGCCCCTCAGGATGTGGTCCAGGGCATTGAAATAGGAACAGATGTCTGGGTCAGCCCCTGGTTGGGAGCTGCCCCCCATGGCCCTGGCATAGGCCACACCTCCTTGATTTTCATTCGCACCTGCTCCTGGGTGCGGATGTGGCCCTTGGTGGCCAGGCTGGCAGCCATCCGGCTGTATATGGCCGTGCTCCTGCATCTAGTGTGGCGATTGTGGACATTGGAGGCCTCAATCAGGTCCACAATCTCTGCACTAGACCAGGAAGGCGCCCGCCTTTTGCAGTCCCTGGCAGGCTCCTGGGAACTGGGGGACTGGTTCTGGGGAGTGGCGGAGGGCTGGCTGCCGGTGGCTTGCTGGTTCATGTTGGGGCCACTGAGTCAGGGGCAGTGACTGCTGGCTCTGGGCTGGCAGGCCTGGAGCTGGCACAGGCACTGTGGCCAGAGTCTACCCCTTTAAGGGCTCCGGGGGGGAGGGGGGGAGGGAGAGGAGTTTTCCTGGTTGTGCCCTGAGTGGCCACCAGGGCACCCTGGGAAGGGCTGGAGGCCCCCTATTTCGAAATAAGCGTCTACACAGCGCTTATTTCAAATTAGCTATTTTGAATTTGGCATTATTCTTTGTGGAATGAGGTTTAACAAATTCGAAATAAGCCCTCCGCTATTTCAAATTAATTTCAAAATAGAGGTTTGGCTGTGTAGATGCTAGGAAAGTTATTTTGAAATGACGGCTGTTATTTCAAAATAGCTTTGCTGTGTAGACATACCCTCAGAGAAGAGATAGGCCTATATATTTGTTCCCACACACTCCTCCACCCAAACATCCTCTTCCTCCTTCACACACACATAAACACACACACACACACACACACACACACATTACCACCAACACCACCATTGAAAATATTCATCATTTTAATTCAAAAATGGGAATGAGTGCAGCACAATTTTTTCCCAAGAGTCTAAATTGCTTTTCAATAATTGCGTTGGGGTATATGAATTTGTAGACTTACTACTTTATTTTGTCTCATCCTGTTGTGTTATAAATGAACCTTTTAGATGCATCAATCTATTATCCCATTAATATGAGGGATTTATGTCCTTTATTGTAAGTATAATATTAATCAAAAATTCTTATGATAGATTCGCTTTCATAGAGTCTAATAAATCTAGAGGTCATGCCAAATATGTTTTTCAGTTCTATGCCACTTACAGATATGCTATCAGATGTACAGTGATATATTCATTTTGCACTTGACTTTAACACCTTAGAGTGAAAAGGATTTTAAAAACTGTAAAGAAACTAACAATCAGATTTGCACAAGCCCTGTAAATATTTTAAATTCTAATTCCAAATCCTGTTGTCTTTTAGGAGACATATCTTCTTCGGAAACATTGTGAAAACAACATGATTTAGGGACTAAATGACTATATGATCTGCACCACTTTTGTGTGTGAACTAGAAGACAGATATTTCATAGGTCACAATTATATTTTCCTTCTAGCAAGTATGTCCTCCTTTCTCACACATAATCCCTTTGTCATATGTCCAGATCCGATTATCTCTCTTTGCTGTGTCTACAGTGTGAATTCTCTACAGTCTGTGCTTAGATGATTGGGTCCAGAGTGGGTCAGTGAGAAGAAAACTGTCTGAAAAAAGCACTGGAAAAATATTACTGGGTGCAACAGCCAATGCCTGCTTCCACAACAGTTGTTAGAAAGACATAGCTGATAAAGCTGTAGCTTTGCTAACTGTACTGATATTAGCAGGGTCTGAAAAAACTTTTGCCTAAAATATGAAGATGGACTAGAGGAAAAGAATTTTCAGGAGCAGAGAGTATTGGATGGACACCCTCATTTTGCGTATGTGTTCTACAGACAGAGCTGCTTTTTCAGTGTTCAACTTTGGCTCACTTTGGGCCACAATTCAGTTCAGTGAATACAGAGGTATTTAACTAATTTTATCCTTATTATATGAGTAAAAGTGAACAAAACTGAATTTACCATGCCCTAATTGAGACAGTCACCCTATATTGAACCTCACTTGCTAATCAGAGGGTAGGGATGTCAAATCCCTGTGAAAATCAGAGGTAGTGACAACTCGTGTTTCTATTTGGTAATGTGAATGCTTCTGGAAGAGATCTCCAGAAGTCATCTAGTCCAATCCCTTGCACTCATGGCAGGACTAAAGAGATGTGTTTGTCTAAGAGCGCTGCTCTTATAAATTCATCAATGATGGAGATTCCACAACATTCCTAGGCAATTTATTCTGATGGTTAACCATCCTTACAATTATTATTATTTTTTCCTAACATCTAAGGTAAACTTCCTTTGCTACAATTTAAGCCCTTTGCTTCTTGTCCTATGCTCAGAGGTTAAGATTTTAAGTCATGTCTTATAAACCTTTAATCATTCTGTTGTTCACCTCTGGACTTTTTCCAATTTGTTCACATCGTTCCTGAGATGTGGGCCCAGAACAGAACACAATACTCCAGATGAGGCCTAATTAGCATGGAATAGAGTAGAAGAATTACTTCATGTGTCTTCCCTAAAACACTCCTTCTAATACATCCCAGAATGTTCCCTTTTTTGCAGCAATGTTACATTATTGACTCATATTTAGATTGTGGAACACTAAGGGCTTGTCTAGACTACGCTGAAGTGTCGAAAGGGGATATGCAAATTCCACAGGAATTTGCATATCTTCTTCGGATCTCACTTTTGAAAGTGGAGCTTTCGAAAGTGAAAGTAGTCAGGATGCAGTTTTTCTGGCAACTCCCCCCCCCCTTTTTCGAAAAGCTGCTCTTCCTCAAAAAAATTAGGTTTATGCAGCTTTTTGAAAGGGGGGGGGGGGTTTGCCGGAAAAACTGAGGATTTGCATATCCCCTTTCGACACTTCAGCATAGTGTAGACATAGCCTAAGACCCTTAGATCTCTTTCTACAATACTACTTCCTAGGTTATCATTTCCCATATTGTATGTGCACAATTGATTTTTCCTTTTTAAGAGTAGTACTTTCTCTTTGTCCTTATTGAATTTCATCTTATTCTACTCAGACCATTTTTCCAGTTTTTCCACATCATTTTGAATTATACTCCTATCCTCCAAACAACTTGCAACTCTTACCAGCTTGGTACCATCTGCTAGCCTGACGTTGAACAGAATCAGACTCAAAACTAATCCCTGTGGTATCCCACTCGTAATGCCGTTACGGCATGACTGTGAACCCTTGATAACTATGCTTGGAGAATGGTTTTCTAAACAGTTATGTACCCACTTTATAGTAGCTCCACTTAGATTGTATTTCCCTCATTTGTTTATGAGAAGTTCATACGCGATAATATCAAAAGCCTCACGAAAGCTGAGCTATACCACATCAGCTACTTTACTCCATCTACTGTCAAAGAAAGATATCAGGTTGGTTTGATGATTTGTTCTTGACAAATCCATGTTGATTTTTACTTACTGCCTTATTATCTTCTAGATATTTGCAAACTGATTGCTTATTTGCTCCATTATCTTTCTGGGTACAGAAATTAATCTGTCTGGTCTATAATTACCCATATTGGCCTTATTTTCATTTTCATAGATAGACACTATATTTGCCCTTTTCCAGTGTTCTGGACTCTCTCACATATTCCATAATTTTTGAAAGACAACTATGAATGGTTAAGATATCGTCTCAGTCAGCTCTTTGAGTAATCTAGGATGCATTTTATCAGGTCCTTGTAACTTGAAGATATGTCCCCTGTCGAAGTAATTTTAACTTGTTCTTTTCCTCTTTTAGCTCTGTTAAATATCCAATTCCCGCTATTGAAGTGGCAGTCTACCCACCTTAAACCTAATGGCCTGTTTTGTTTGCTGTCTGCCCTAGCCGAAGAGCTGGGTCATAGATTTTATATTGCTCTGACATGCCCAGAGGGTCAGAGATCAGACTCACTTTTGTCCCTATTCTGCCTGAGGGATCATGGCCCTGACTATATTGGTTGATGTTTTCCCTAGCCAGAAGGGTGGACTAAAGGCTGCCCCTTGCTCTGCTCCAGGGCCCTGGGCACGCAGCAATTTCCAGGAGGCATGGCTAAGATGGCTTATTGACAGCCCCTGCCAAAGGGCCACAGCTATATACTAGTGATGTGCTAACTTCCGCTGCTGATACTTTGTCCGCTGTGACTTAATGAGGTACAGTCGCCTCCCTCCAAGTCTGAGTGGTAGTGACAGCCAACCCATTTCAGATATCTACCCTAAGGCATACAAAACTGAAAATATTGGACCTGATTCTTATTTACACGAAGGCCCTTTTACACCACCAATGTAAAGGCATCTTAAAGAGTTTCAGACAACTACACATATATCACACACACTTTAAAGCCCTATTTACAGAGCTTGTGGCAGACTTCACTGGTCTTGGGCAATGTGTATTAGGGGGCTCAACTCCAGAGCCCCAGAAGGGAAAGAACCTTGGACAGAAGGCTGTGGGGCTAGCCTCCTCAGCTAGACCTCAGTGCCACCACCCAGACTGTGTCGCACAGGGTTCTGGCAGTAGTTTAAAGGACTTGAGACTCCAGGTGTTGCTGTTGCTGCAGTCATAGCTCGGAGTACTAGGCCATTAAATAACTGGGCCATAGGGCAAATTCCCCATTTGTCTCCCCCCCGCAACTTGGCAGCTCTACCCTTTTGCACTGTTAGAGCACAAGAGCATCAGGCCCATTATTATTTAATCATTTTGATGGATGATCATTATCTCACATTAGGGTTTAAAAATATGCACATCAGAAGGAAACTGCCACACATGACCATTTCTTTACATTAATGACTCAATAACTTAAAAAAAAATCCCATTTGGAATCTGTTGTAACTGTTGTAAAAATCACTATGTGGTTCAATTCAAACAAGATTGCATGTGAAGCCAACACAATGAATATCCCATATGTAAGTTCATCTCAGTTCTACAAATCTCTCAATTCTACTTACCTCTTTCTAAAGACAGGCTGATATGTGCCTTTGGAAAAGGGAGGCTAATTTTAGTACTTAGCCAGTTTTACTGTAGAAATGCTAATAATTTAAATGAATAGCATTTATAAATATGAATAGAAAACATTGACTTGTTAGACTGTTAGCTTTTGACCTTTCTGAATTCTTTTCATAATTTTCAAACCCTTGATTTAATAAGACTAGAAATTATTTCCTTCGCCTTGTCAGTTGTCAGGTAATAGCCGTGAATATGATTTAGCCATCTTTATACCTTTCATGACCAACAGACACATTTCTAAGAAAAGTGTAGTTACATGGTGAAAACATAATGCTGCAATATAATAGCAAAAAAATGTCTTGAAGCTGCAAGCTCCGACTTTAAATCTTCAGTCTGAATGAGCATTCATTCTAAGGTTTCTACACACAAGCAACATCCACTTTTATTGCTAGTAACAGTCTTTTTAATATTTTTTCTTGAAAAATCAATTTGCATTTGAAAGAGAAGAAAAGGCATATTCACACACTAATGTGTTGTTTGAACTAGACTGAATTTTACTATATCACTTTTAAAGGCTATTAAAATTTCACAGAATGTTATGGCCTCTTACCTAATTATTTGTTGTTTTTATTTGTTCCCATTATTAAAGACATATTATATTAGATTGAAAACCATGTATTGGAACAGTTTCTAGTATTAGGAGTGATTCATCTAGTAGACACTGAGAGGAAGGCTTCATTTCATATATTACTTGCAATTTCTCTAAATTTAATTATGTGATTTTACCTGGAGCCTTTCATAAAGGGCAGTGCATAGTGGCATCACTATCCCCAGAGAGCAGATTTCAATAGGAATTGGATGCCTAGATTTGTGAAAATCATTTTCGGCACCTATTTTAATCTCTAGTTGCCTAATCCACTTAAAACTCTAGTTCCCAGGAATGTAGGCACTTTTCAATATTTTTCCAACATGTTACCATTTTGCAGAAGATACCTGTAACTGTGAGCCACTGTGTTATCTGTCTTTGCTCTTTCAACTGCCTGCCACACCAGTCTACTTTCCTCACCAGCAAATGTCTCAAGGCTCTCCCAGATCAAATCTTGACTAGTAGGTAACTGATATGGGGTGGACAAGTCTCCAGGGCCCCTTCCTGGAGGCATTCTGATCATGCCACACCCTACACCAGAAAATAACAGTGGAGAGTGTCCTTTAAGCTGCCAAGAGTGGCTGTGTGGGATACAGACAATCAGGGCCCAGCACATTACAGTAAAACTCCAATTGTTCGGCATCCAGTGGTCCGGCACTCCCGATAGTCCGGCACCAAATGGAACCCGGAAGTGCTCTGGCCAGCCGGACAACTGGAGCTGCTGTGAGCCCCATGGGCGCTCCCGGCTGGGAAAGGGAAGGGGAAAAGAGGGGAAGGGGATTATACCCCTGTGACGGGTCTGCCGGGACCCGCACTGTGACCGGCTGGGACGTGGGGGGTGGGCTGGGAACGGCGCGGCAAGGGACGACCCTCCGCCATTTTGCAGGAAGGCAGGGGAAGCCCCGTGCCACCGAGAGTTTCCGGAAGGGGAGCGGGCTCCCCACCCCCCAGACTGCAGTACTGTAGTTATCACCGAGCAGGGGGGTGAGGGGCGGCGCTGCGGGACCAACCCGGCAGCACCCCAGCTGCTCTGCTCTGCAGCTTCCCCAAGTCCACCGCTCATCAGTTTCAGCAGCGGCAGACTTGGAGAAGCGGCCTGGAGTAGAGCAGCTGGGGTGCTGCCGGGAGCCAAGCAGGGGGGTGAGGGGCGGCACTGCGGGACCAACCCGGCAGCACCCCAGCTGCTCTGCTCCATGCCACTTCCCCAAGTCCGCCACTGCCACTGCTGAAACTGACGAGTGGCAGACTTGGAGAAGCTGCAGAGCAGAGCAGCTGGAGTGCTGCTGGGTTGGTCCCGCAGCGCTGCCCCTCACCCCCCTGCTTGGCGATAACTACAGTACTGCAGTCTGGGGTGTGGGGAGCCCGCTCCCCTCCCGGAAACTCTCGGTGGCGGCGGGGGGCTTCCCCCGCCTTCCTGCAAAATGGCTTCCTGCAAAATGGAAGGCTTCCCCCGCCTTCCTCGCCGCGCTGTTTCCCGCCCACCCCTGGACACAGTGTGGGTCCCGGCAGACCTGTCACAGCCCCCGGCCGGAGTACCTCCCGATACTCCGACATATCCAATAAACTGGCACCACTTAGGTCCCAAAGGTGCCGGATTATTGGAAGTCTACTGTAGTATGAAAAAAGCAGTGGGGAAAGTGTTAAGTTGCTGCCTGGAGCCAGAAGAGTGGAGGAGGTTCTCCTGGCTGGCTGATAGCCCTCTGGGACCTCAGAAAGAACAGTTGCTGGTAGGAATATGGGGAGCAAGAAGAAACTCCTGACTGGCAGCATGGAGGCCAAGGCCCTGTGATAAGGATGAAGAATGCACCGGGACCATGGGGAAGTGGCCCAGGGAATCATAGCAGTGATGCAGTTTAGTTAAAGGCAAATGCCTGCTGTCTATAGGATGCCTGGGCTGGAAGCCAGAGTAGTAGATGAGCCCAGTTTCACCCCATTAGCCACTGAATAGGTGACTCAGAAGGAAACGAAACTGTTGAGTGGCCCAGCTGGAGATCTGGGCCAGAAAGACCGAGAGCAGGTTGTTGTGTAAAGTCTCCACCCAATGCAGTATAATATAAATGTAAGTTTCAGTATAATTACAAATGTGAATGTAAGTTTTGTAACCTTTTGAGCTCTGTAATATTCCATGCTGTGAGAAAGAGATAAGAAGGATTCTTGTGATTCAGCATGATCACACTGTTGCTTTTAGAAATAATTAGAATATAGATTGTGTTATAAAGAAAAGATGATGAATGATTCTTTGTATTGAAATAGATTGATACTTTTTGTATGGACAATTGTATCCCTTTCCCCGTGTCTGAAATGATTGTGTAGTTCCTGGGTAGGGGGAGTGAATGAATTTGGAATGTGAGTGTTTGGAGGTGTGGCATCAAGGTACCTTAAATTAAGGCCCAAAACAAAGCAGACGAATGCAGGACATTATGGAGGGGCTTGGAGTGTTAAGAGCAAGCACCCTTTTACAAACAATACAGCCCTGAAATAACACTGGGAAGGAGGCACCAACATACTGATAAATAGAAATTAAAATGGTGATTGATTAAGAACTGATGCAGCAAAATGTATAGACTTAAATGGGAGAAGTGTCCTATAAAAGATATGGTGTCTTGCAAGAATCTCCGGGTCTCATCTTCTCAAGATTGGAGTGTCGGTCCAGACCAAGAGAAGCCCCTACTCCACCCCTTCGCATTTAACTCACCTGGCCAATGAGTTAATGTGAGCAACTTTAAGCAAGAGCAAGACAAGGTTTGTTTGTTTGTTTGTTTGTATATAAGTGGGTGGATGGATGGATGTGTGTGATCAGGTTCAATCCCTTTTCCATTTAATTTCACAGAGCCATTTAATAAAAGCAATGTAAGTGTAAACCTGGGTTGGTTTTTAGTGAAGTAAGGGAACATGGGTGAAGACATAGCCTCCAGAGAGGGAGCCCAGGTGGTATGACTTGATACCAGGCCATTTAAGAACTTCTGGACTAAATAAGGACCTGAAGCCTAGGAAGGCTAGAAAAAGAAAAATGTCACCCAAGGGAGACTGGGATGGGTTCCATTTGGACTGTTTACCCTGGAAGGGGTTTGATTTATATTTCACATACAGAGTGTGACTCAGCTGGAGGGCTGAGTCATTGAAGTCTTACCACAATGCAGAGAAAAAGTGCAGGCATATGCACTCACCCAGGGAAGCACTCGCAGGAGGTGAGAGCCACCCCATTACTGTAACTATCAGTGAACTCCATTCCCTAAAACTTTTACAGTGTTTCTCTGCAATGCACAGCCCTGTACATTCATAGGAGATGTTAAGTTTGCTGGTTTTTCAAGAGTCACTGCATTACAGCATATTAAATTAACAAGGAGAAACACTTCCCTTCAAGCATGGGACTGCAATTGGTGGCTAGTAGAAATAAAACAAGTTTTTTTTAACAAAAGGATGGAAGTTCTTTGATACCATGTTAAAGGAATTTAAGGTAGAAATAGTTAAAAAACAATTAAAAGTCAAAATGTAATTTCTAATTTTTAAGACCCAATTTAACCAATTATAGTCTTGCTTCAAAGTAGTTTCCTCACTAGTCTTCCCTTTCCAGAAATAGCTGGTTAACTTTTAGCTGGGAACTGCATGGAATCCCAGTTGCTGGCTTCTTCTTCAGGTGAAGGAAAACAAAGGGTTTCACTCCTTCCTTTATACTTTCAGAAGTCCAATAAACTTCTGAAATGTATTTTTCTGAAATACAGAAAAAGTTATTTTCCCTGATGAGTGTGCTACATGCTATCTAGTATGTAAAGTCTGTGTTGTCTTTTACCCGGCTGGTGATTTTTACAATGCAAATGATTTCTGCCTGCAGTCTCAGAGACAAATGAATAACCTTGTGAATTTGCCCATTCCTGGTCAAAAAGTTCTGTTGGTCTCTTTCATTTATCTGGAGAAAACCTGGCCTGTTGACATGCTTTACTTCAATCATAATATCAGTGAGTATCCATAATTCCATACACAACCTTTTCCAGGTCTTTTGATGGAGGCAAAGCAAAAGGGATAGCTACCCAAGAACCCTGTGATTTAAAAAGGAATGGGGCTCCTGACCACTACTTCCACAACCACAATAGAAGCAGTGGCCAGAGCCCCAGGCTCTTTAAGTCATTGTCAAAGCCCTGGGAGGCATAGGATGGGCAGTGCAGAAGGGCTAATGGCAGTGGGAGAGGCTACCCCTTGCCCCATCCCTTCCAGCCAAAGCCCTGCCCCTTCTGAGAGGAGCTGCCTCACCCTTGCTCAGGAGCCCAGCAATTCTGTCAGGTGTTCTACAAAACAGAAGTTAAACTCTGAGGCCTGGTCTACACTAAGACTTCACATTGACTTTTATGGGAGGATTGCAAACTCCATGGGAGCTAATGGCTAGTCCATGGATGCCCAACAGTGCTGAGTGGAAATCAAGGAACTGCACTAGTCATACCTTAAGGCAAAGGAGGAGACTGGACTATCTAGTACTTCTGTGAGCAGCTGGACACCATTTTGGAGGGAGACCTGGCCAGCGTCCCCAGCATGGTTATGGAGTGTGGCCAAGACACACCTGGCTTCAGCCTGGAGGACACCATGGTGGCAGAGGGATAGAAGGGGGAGGAGGAAGAGAAGGATCAGAAGGAGTAGACTAGCCAGATGGTGATCCACAAGAGCCAGGAGCTGTTCTTGATGCTGGAGCCAGTCCCCTCCTCCCAGGATGTCTCCCAATCTAGCACAGACCCCAGGGAGGACACTTCTGATGAGTTCACAAACTTTGTCTAACAATAAGTTGGTTAAGGAAATGGGATAAAAGGTGCGGTATGCTTTGTGCCTACACATGCTTGTTCACATGTCTGCAGAGGGAGCAAGAATCTTGTCTGCACAGCTTCTTGAAGCTCTTACACTGGAACTCTTTAGTCCTTCTCATAAGTTTTTTAGGGAGGCCAGCCTTATGTTGTCTTCCACAGTAGGACACTTTCCTACTCCAAGCCACTCCAGTGTCATTGAATCACAAAGCAGTGCAGCATAAGGCCCAGGTTTATGGCCATATTCAGTCAGCATACGCTCCTGATCATTCAGTGTGATTCGGAGAAGAATGATATCTCACATGTCAGCTTGCATGAAGGAGGAGGGGAAGCTATTAGCACTCTCCCCAGGAGAATGCATGTGTTGGACCCGGTGTTTTCTGGACACAGCAGCAAGCCAACCCATCCCTTCCCACCTTCCCTTCCCCACCTGCAGTGTCCTGCCCTGGCTGGGAAAGTAGCACAGTCCTGGGAAGTCATGTGTGTGGGACCAGGTGTATGCCAGACACAGTGGCAAGCTGCCCTCTGTTGCCACCCCCTCCTGCCTTCAGGCCCTGGCTGGCCCCTTACCATGCCTACCTGTCTCCGGACTGAGTGCGTCCCGATGCGCACCTGAGAAGTCAGAGCACCAGCTGTAAAGTGCCCGCTTTAATGCAAACATTTGGCCTTGCAAAGAACACATTTTCTTTTGTCTTTCAGGGGTAGGATTAGCATAGTGTATCTGCTGTAAAGTCTGCCCTTGTAAATCTGTGCGAACTCCCCCGCTTCCAGCATCTGCCCACCTGGTGCAGATCCCTGGGCAAAAACACGCGAGAGAGGAGATGTTCTGAAAGCAGATGGATTGTGTGCTTGTGGCAGAGATGTGGGCAGAGTGGCAGAACCGGATCGCAGAACAGTAGAAGAGGACAGTCACCAGGGAGCAGCTCTCGGGACAGCATGAGACCATGTTCACCTCCCTGACTACTGTGATGAAGTGTGTGGCATCCCGTCTGGAGAGGGCATCCTTCCAGAACCCCATCTGCCCTGATAACTGCCCCGGTTCCCCCTCCAGCAGCCATGTGGCTTCCACCCTGAGGGTCATCAGGACTGCTGGGACCCAGGACGTGAGGGGAGACAGCAACTCAAGAGAACCCAGACCCTTAGAATACAGAAGGCAGTCACATTCGCAGGGTACATCTACTCTAGCTCATTAGTTCGAGCTAGGTAGGGTAATGAGGGCAACCGGAGTTGCAAATGAAGCCCGGGATTTAAATATCCCGGGCTTCGTTTGCATGTTCCCGGGTGCTACCATTTTTAAATCCCCCTTCTAGGATTAAAGATCCTAATTTGAACTACCTAGTCCATGCCACATGTAACTGCAGGCACGGAGTTCAGACTAAGGGGGATTTAAAAATGGCGGCGCCCGGGAACATGCAAATGAAGCCCGGGATATTTAAATCCCGGGCTTCATTTGCAACTCCGGTTGCCCTCTTTACCCTACCTAGTTCGAACTAACGAGCTAGCGTAGACGTACCCTCATTCCTGAGCTGCGCTCCCTCCCCCGTTCAGGTTCCCAGTTCTTCCACTTCCCTATTGTTTTTCTCTAATACACACTAATGTTCATTAAACAATGGTCTCTTTATTGCTTGAACTGCAGGGATGAAGTGGAGGATTAAAAGTGAACACAGAAAATGCAGGGACAACTTGTGGAGAACTATATGGCAGAGTCTCAAAAGAAGACTTGCATAAAGGCTTCAAGCAGCATGCATAAAGTCTTCAATCATGCAAATGTCTTTCCCATGCCCTGAGGCACCAGAATATCCAAAAGAGACCTGCTCTGACAGTGGAGAAGCAAGTAGCAAGTGCCCTATGGAAGCTTGCCTCACCAGACAGCTACTGGTTAGTCAGGAAACAGTTCAGAGTGGTGAAATCTAGGGGTGGGAGTGTAGTCATACAAATCGCCAAGGCAGTCAATCAAATTCTGCTATGGAGGATTGTGACTCTGGGAAACATGGAGACCATAGTGGATGGTTTTGCCGTGATGGGGTTCCCTAATTGCAGTGGCACCATGGATGGCATGCACATGCCCATCTTGGCCCCCAACCACATTGCTATGGAAGGGGTATTTCTCCATAGTGCTGCTCATGGATCACAAAAGCTGTTTCACCGACATCAGCATGGAATGGTCAGGAAAGGTGCATGGTGCCTGCATCTTTTGGAACGTTTATGTCTTCCAAAAGATGCATGCCAGAACTTTTTTTTTTCTGACCAGAGAATCAGAGTTAGAGAGGTAGAAATAGTGATCCTTGGTGTAGGGGTCAATTGCGGAAGAACTCTGTATGTGTGAAGTATAGGAGTGGTGAGGCCTGCATTCTTCCCCCTTTCCCATTCCCCCCCTTTCCCTACTACTGATTAGCCAGAAGCAAGCCTCTAGGAGCATACGTCATTGTAGCAAGAATGAATTGTAGATAAGGGCAGGAACATAACAATCTTGTTTACCTAAATGTACTGATCATGTAAACAAAGTCAAAGGACAAGAACTACAGCTGAGTCATACTGTAACAAGCAATGAGTAACCCCCGGATATTTCCAAACTGCCACAAACAAAGTAGAGACACAGAATTTAAAGCTTCACCAGAGCACAGCAATTTGGACCTCACCGATGGGCTTTGGGTACCGGCGCCTTGGAAGCTGAGACAGTCTCCCATTTTATCCGCAGCCAAAATGGGGTTCCCCGGCTAGCAGAAGGGATGTAAGAAATGCCACTTTTCCTATCATGTTGTTCTTTTAGTTAAGGGGCACAGCTGATAGCTGTCATAAAATAAACTGCTTGTGTTTGACAGATACCTGTGTAGCATTTTTTGTACTTTGAGAACCTAGTATCAGACCTGAGACTCACTCTTGCCAGCAACACTTGGCAACCCATCCTATCTCTTGCTCCTGTGGCTCATGAAACCCTACATGGACAGCCTGGACCCTAGCAAAGAGCAGTTCAATAACAGAAGCATGGTGTTCAATAACTGAGCAGGTGCAGAATGGACTGTGAATTGTGCTTTTGGACATTTAAAGGGGAGTTTCAGGCTACTTGTATGACTAGACCCCTCCCTAGATTTTGCCACTCTGAACTGACTCCTGACTAACCGAGGCAAGCTTCCATAGGGCACTTGCCACATGCTTCTCCACCATCAGAGGAGGTCTCTTTTGGGTATTCTGGTGCCTCAGGGCAGGGGAAAGACATTTGCACGGTTCCAAGAATGTGGCCTTCCACATGTGGAAGATCTGTCGCCATTGCTGATCATCCACTGTCTGCATCACAATGAGGTCCCACCATGCTGAGCTTGTTTCACTGAACCAGAACTGGCATTGCAGTGTGTCCAGACCTTGCCTGAGCTGTGTGTCCATGCCACACTGAGCTTCATCCTCATCCTCTTGCTGGTGGAGTGACATGCATATGCTGTTGAAGTACAGCCATTAGGTGCACCACAACAACCATGGGCATAGCAGTGGTTTCCTGCCATCTGGGGTTCATGCTCATGCTGCTATGATATCCGCACAGGCAACAAAAGGCATCAAAAGGCACCAAAAGGCACAATCACATTTCCTCCTCTTTATCTCAAGCAAGGGGGGGGGGGGTAGAAGATTGCCTTATGGGATGCTGTTGACACGTGCCCCTAATCACCAGCTGCAGAGTAGTAAATGAGTGTAGTTCCATTACCTTCAAAGGATCTACATTAATTTACAGCACCTAAAGTTCTGACCTCAATATCATCAGATTAATGCATAATGAGTACAAGTTTTCAGTTGATTTACCATTTAAATTTCTGTTTAACTTTCAAGATGTACATTCATGTTTTTCAATAGGCTAATCTATCTTCACACTCCAAGGCTATGGTTAGTCTGAAGGCTTCTTTCAGAAGAAGCTTTTCTGGAAGCGATTTTCTGAAAAAACTTCTTCTGAAAGAGAATGTCTACACAGCAAAAGCACATCGAAAAAGCAATCTGCTTTTTCCAAAGATAGCATCCACAATGAATGGACGCTATCTCACAATTAAGCTGTAATTACTGTGGACGGAGTGGCCATCAGGGCACCTGTGCTTTTTCCTCTTTCCTCTTCTTTCGAAAGAAGTCCCTCTTCCCCATCCACACACGCCTTTTTCTAAGTGCTCTTTCAGAAAAAGGCTTCTTCCTCGTAGAAAGAGGTTTACCAGTATCAGAAAAATCCTTCTGTTCTTTCAATTATTTGTCAAAAGAACACGATTGCAGTGTGGATGTAAGTGAAGTTTTTCAGAAAAAAACGCCATTTTTCCAGGAAAACTCTTCATTGTAGACATACCCCAAATGTAAAAGATGGATGATGTAATATATTTTATTGGACCAACTTCTCTTGGTGAAAGAGGCAAGCTTTTGAGTTTACACAGAGCTCTTCTTCAGTTCTGTGTATGCCTGAAAGCTTGGTGTTCACCAACATAAACTGGTGAAACTTCAACCACTTCTCTCTTTAATATCTTGTCCAGTACAATGTAACGATCAATACAGCTGCAAAGACACTGCAAATTTGTAGGTTATTAGCTGAAACCCCTATTTTCCAAAATCTGCATTCCTGAAAGAAGACATGTATTTAGTATCAAAAAAAGGTGTTTATAGTCCTACATTAATAGAAATATGTTAATTATCTACGGTTATTTAAAAGCACATAGTGTTGCACAAAATGAGGGTGTAAAAAGTCTTGAGATAAAAGTTTTTTCTCTCAATTATTCTAGGACAAGGGGAACCATGGTGGACCATGCCACCAAGGGGTGGCATGATTTGGTGATCGTCAAGTCATGGTATAACTTTTTGTGTCATCGTATGTCCTTATTAACATTACCTCAATCCTTCTTTCTTTTGTTTTTGTCTCAAATTTGCTACTATTTCTGAAAAGATTTACATATATGTTCAAGTTACACCTGTGCGTAATCCCATTAAATCAATGGAACAATTTATTTGTTTGAATTGAAATACACATGTAAACATTTGCAGGTCTGGGAGCTTGGGAAAAAACTCTTCAGAGTAGAATTGCCTCCTGTTATGTGTTTGTACAGTGTGTAACACAACATGGTTTCATTCTTGATCAGTATCTTCAAGCATCCTAACAATGCTATTAATTCACAGCAGTAACAACCTGACTCCCACAGAAACAATCAGAATTAATAAGCAACATAGCAAGTGTCAAGATGTGGAAATAAAGGATTTTATAAAAAAAACACCCATTTCTGCATAAATGCCACATTTTTTACATTGAGAAACCAAAATGTACTTTGGTTGTGTAAAGAATGCTTTTAGCTGGCAGTCTAACATTTCAACAACCATATTTACCTCTGCACATAAGTGGCCACTATTCAACTGTACACAGGTCACAAAAGGAAAGCGGCTATGGAAGGAACATGAAGTTAGCTGAAAGTGCAGCCTTCTGATATCGAATATATTAAAAGTGCATGTTCCATTAAAAAACCCTAGTGTTTAAAAAGAAGAGTAATTTACTTCATTCAAAGTACAGTACATAGGCACATTAAGTTGAAACTGTGTAAAAGATTGGCTTGAACTCCTTTTTTACTTTAATTGGAGACCGGGAAAGAATATGATGTACTAACAATTAGCAATGTGCATCTCTGCATATATTTTTTAAGGTCTGACTTCCTAGATTTGTAGATATATGCAGAAGAAGGAAGGATTCAGCAGTATGTGCTTGAAAGCTGGTAGCAGCTAAATGAACAGCTGGCCTCCATACCTACCGCACCATAGAAGAGGACTTCTGCAGCACAAAACTGAGATTCTAGGGTGCATAGGACCCAGCATCTATCCTCCACTGCATCCTAGTTGTAATGGATTGTTTCCCTTAATTTACAAAGATGCATGATGTGTGTCATTGGACATCCAGCAGAAGGTCTGTTAGTAATAATTGTCACAAAGTCTTTGCATTTCAATTTTTTAATACATCTAAAAAGTATTAATATATATATATATATATATATATATATATATATATATACTAGCTGGACTTACCCGGCGTTGCTTGGGAAACCAGAGGAACAAAATTTAGGAAATTTAGGAAAGGAGGGGACCCTGAGCCAGGGGACCCCCAGAGCCACAAAACCCTGGGGGCTGATGGCTCCTGGCCCACACCTGACCCTCTGAGAGCAGCAGGACCCTACTCCCCCCAGGACCGAGCAGCCAGCCCTCAGGAGAACAATACACAGTCATGCAGCCAGTAGCAAGGGGACTTCTCTTTGCAAGGTTGGCTCAGGGATCCACCTGCCCTGCCTTGGGAAGCAAAAGCTCAGAGCTCACATCTAACCCCGATGGCTGGAGCCAGACACAGAAGAGCCCCGCTCACAGTACGAACAGCAGCCGGCTGGCTTCACAGCAGTGTAACGCATCGAGGGTTTAACCCGGCCCCTCTGCCCTGTGCTGCTGCAGGCACACGGATTCCTTCTGCTCAGATAAGCCCAGCGAGCTGAGCAGAAAGGCTGGCCAGCTTTGGTTTTGGTTTCCGGAGCGGGTGTGCGGCACGTGGGGAGCGACCCCGGGCGGAAGGGAGATTACACACAGGAGGGGCACCCCAGCTCACGCCTGGGGCTGAAGGTGCTGTGGGGGGCAGGGCAGGTGCCCGAGCCATTGTGCACATAGGGGTGGGGGTACTGCGTGCCAGCGGAGGCGGGGGGAGAAGAGGGTCGGTTATGTAACCTCGCAGGTGGGAGGGGGAGAGTCCCGGGAGGGTACATGTGGGAGGGGCGCCCCAGCTCACGCCTGGCACCGCAGGTACCGCGGGGGGCAGGGCAGGACCCCGATTGGGTCCAAAAGTACCTTAAAACCTTCTCCTGGATGAAAGGTTATCCCATTCAAAGTCTGGTTGCGGTAGCTCTTACAGTGTCCAAGTTATTAGAGCACAAACTTACAAACATTCTCCTTTATATATTAGATAGGGTGGTACTTGGACAGATGTGGTGGAAGAAAATCAGATTCTCTATCTATGTGGGGCATAGGGTGGCAGTTAGGGAGGTGGCGGGCAAAGAGTGGGGAGGAGGGGGTGCTGTCTGTATGGGGCACAGGCTGGCAGTTTGGGAGATGGCAGGTGAGGGGTGGGGAAGAGAGGGGCGCTGTCTATGTGGGGCACAGGGTGACATTTAAGGAGGTGGTGGGGGAAGGGTGGAGAGGAGCAGGGTGTTGTCTGTGTGGGGCACAGAGTGATATTTAAGGAAGTGACGGGTGAGGAGTAGGAAGGAGCAGGGCGCTCTCCGGGGGGGGGTACAGGCTGGCAGTTTGGGAAGTGGCGAGGGAAGAGTGGGGTGGAGCAGGGTGGGGCACAGGCCAGCAGTTAGGGAGGTGGCAGGGAAGGGGTGGGTGGCAGTGTGCAAAAGAGCCAACACCGCTCCACCTTCCTCCTTCTCTCTTTCCCCCCACTTGTGTCTGGCCTGGCTCTGGTTTTAACCGTCAGCGCCCTTTTCCACTCCGGCATCCCTGCTCTCCCCAGGTCCACCTGCCCTCTGGTTTGCGGTAGCTCTTACCGCTCTGGTAAACCTCGTTTCACGAGGCATAAGGGAGCAGTCAACAAAGGCTTCCCCTGTCAACCAATCCGCGTCTTGACTCACGCGCTGTGCTGACGATCAGCTGAGCCGGCACAGCGTGGTGGCCATTTTTATTTTAATGATGCCGGGGATATTTAAATCCCCGCTTCATTGACCATGCGGAGGCATGTAGTCTAGACGTACCCCTAGTGTACAAGTTATTAGAGCACAAGCATACAAACATTCTCCTTTATATATTAGATATATAATAAATACATTTGAATTCCTATAATCTTAAAGTCATCCAACACCACATTACCTTTGTAAACATCTTCAGAAACCAAATAAATGCTTAATTTCATTCAAGATTGCAGTTTTCAGATTGGTCCAGATTCTGTCTCTTCCTATCACCTGAATGTCACAAAATCATCCCTCTTCTGATGAAACTCATGTTCAGGTTCTGACTGTCTCTAGTCTTCATCAACCCTGTTCTTCTCTGGCTTCCTTGTTTTCACCATATTCTTCTTTATTCCCTTCAAAAAAGATGTATTTATTATTTACCTTTGTCCTAGCCTAAATGTGTCAGTCCATATTCATATCCTTTCTCTGGCTTCCCATCTTCTTCTGCATCTAAGTTTCTGTGACATCTGTGAGGCTCTATACAGCTCCACTTCTGGTTACATAACCTTTATTGCCTTGCTTCTGCCTTTGTATTCTACCTCTGCTTGTCCTTCGGCCTTCCTTAATGATGAAGTGAATGGAATTATACTAGTAGAAAATTTGATCAATTGTTTTCATATCAGCGTATTTTGTGTATTTACAGTTTACTGTAGATTCAGAAATGTTGGATGGTACATATTAAAGTGTATAATATTACAGTTGTATTCTGTGGGGATCTGTAGCCAAAGGGATGCAGCAGGATCCCTGAAAATAAGAGCCCTTTTTCTGAGAGGCCATAGAATTGGAAAGGGGGAAAAAAGGAATGAACATTAGAAAGGGGAGACCCCTTGAAAGGGTGGAGAAGATTTGAGCTCATATGAAAGGAGATGTTGCAAGTATGAACATGGAGAAGAGCAAGGTGAAAGGTTTCAGAGATTTAGAATGGATAGTGTGGGTTTAGGAAATTTAGAGTCCAAAGAAGAGTATATAGGGCAAGATACTGGAAGAAAAAAATGGGTAACGGGGAGGAGAACATAGACTTGGAAGAAAAGTCTGTCGAGATGGTAGAGGACCAATGTAATGAAAGAAAAAAAACCTTTCTGTGTGAGGATCAGATATTTTTGGGTGTGTTATGAATTAATTTCTTCTAATAAGCTGATGGGGTTCAGGCCCATTATAAATTTTCTGCAGATATTGATGTCTTATTGTTTTGTGATTTTCTTCCAGTCAGAACATTTAGTACTGTACAATGTGTTAGTTGCCAAGGTAACAACATTTTTATGAGAAACATATGTAGGTCTGCTTCTACTCTTCAGAGCTCTGCACCCCGTAGTGCACAAATAAATGTGACCAAGTTATGCATGGGAAAGACAGGAATTGATGAACCATGGCAAATATTAAATTGCCTACATTTTGTGCTGCTGCTTTATAATTTCAAAAAAAATTGTCACAGTGATTAGTTTTTCATGACTAAAGTTTGACTAAAATTGTAATTAGACATAGATACTCAAATGTTTTCATAGGTAGGAAGGTTTATTACCACTCCATTATATCTGAAAGGAAATGACAGTGGTGTTCAATTGCTTGCCACTCTCTTAACAAGGATATCTAGAATGTTCAGGACACCTGTGAAGGCACACACAGCATTACAAGAGCCTGCTAACATATAACATCACATCATTAATGCTAAAATACAGTACAAGAAATAAGTGGTATGTTAACCTTTTCAGTCCATTATGTTTAATGTGGTACCACACACACACGGATATAGGACACTTCACCCTATCTTCCTTTACTCCCCACCCTGACTTTTTCATATGGATCTGATTTGTCTCATCCAACTGTAAGATCTTATTTTGATGAAGTCTCTGGGCCATGGTTGTCAGTTCTCCCATACATTTGTACAGGATCTAACCCAATGTAGCCCTGATCTGATTGGCTTCTAGACAATACATCAGTATAGATATTTAGTAACAATAATTAGTGAACACTGTAGGGACAATACAAGGAAATTGCTTGCTTATAATTTCTGTTCAATAGAGGTAATTTAATGTAGAAACGAACTAAAAAATTGGATTGAATGGCAAATCCTTTAACCAAATTCATAGCATTATGCATATTGCCTTGGGTAGCATAATTTTGAAACAAGCAGTATCTGTAGGGTTCCTATAAATGTCAGCTGTGTGAGGAACAAAAGAGTCTTTGTAGTATTGAATGATCATTGATAATTCTAGCATTCCAATTCTGGCAGTCTGGTCCTTAGTTCCCTTTCAAGGTGTTTCTCCTCATCAGTCAGTCATCTAGAGAAGAAAAAATATGTGCAGAAATATTGCTATGATTGCAAAACATTTTGTAATTTGTATGTATTTATTTTATAAGCATTTAATAATACTGCACTGGCATGAGCCCAAACGACAATAGTTAACATTATGGAATGCTA
Source organism: Pelochelys cantorii (assembly GCA_032595735.1). NCBI lineage: Eukaryota > Metazoa > Chordata > Testudines > Trionychidae > Pelochelys > Pelochelys cantorii. The sequence continues at coordinate 37,663,364 of CM064331.1, forward strand.
TTTCCCTATTAAAAATTTAAAACATATCTGGTAGTTGGAATATTCCCACATCAGTGTAAATGTGTGAAAAGCCAATGAGTGTAAACTGTTTTCTTCCTTCAGAAGAAGTACAATTTTTCATTTTCTTCAGTTTGAAACTGAAGGGGAAGATTGATTTTTCAGTGCTGTAGCCAGAGGCAGTGCTTAATAAGTAGATACACAGGCAGCTGGTCCGGTCCCCGGTCATGTGATTTTTGTGCTGAACTCAGTGGGGTCCATAAGAAGGCAGCAAGAATTTGAGAGTTTCCATAATAAGGGAAAATCTAGGAATTTCACATTTCCTTTGGGCTGGTATGCAGTCAACCTGGCATATTGAGAAAGAGGCAAATAACTCTTAGTTAGTCCAATTCCATTACTATATGGATAGTCTTCTTCTGCCATTCATATTTGTAATATAGTTTTCTGGAGTTCTGTGTAGGACTCTTTCTTAAAAAAAATCCTGCTACTGTCTTGCCCCAAAATATCCACTCCTACCTGTTCCTGCACTGGTTGTTTATTATTATTAATTATTATTATTATATCCCACTCCTGATGTCAGAAACCTAATTCTGCAATAGACAAATTCTTCCATGTTACTGAACACTCCCACCCAGATGGTGAGTAATATATACTACAGTAATTTGCTGGATAACTGATTTTTAAAATATAAATTTTAATATTAAAATTGAAGTCAGGGATAGATTTGTTGTCTGTTGTAACAAGAATTAAATTATTTTTTATGGTGTAAGCTAGGTTTCATATATACATCTATTCCTGACTTCAATTTTAATATTAAAATTTATATTAAAAAAATTACGGTATCTAGCAAATTACTGTAGTCTGAATTTTGGCGGAGGAGTTGCTAGTTTGTTTTGTTTTTCAAACCCAATTCTAACTGCAACAAAGTAAATTTTACTTTCTCCTACCGTTATGACAGCAAGTCTTGCCGGATCAGCAGATCCAAGTACTGCTGCGGGACTCTAGTGTAGGTCACTTTTAGGCCATTCATTTCATGTTGTGATATGATATGACACCGCTATTGTCATGATGATTGCATAAAAGGTGATAAACCTGTCTGAGAAATGAGGCTTCAATCTGTATTCTGATTGTTTCAGGAAGGTTTAGATTGTTTCTTGAACTGCTCACTAGAAATAAAAATAATACCTATTTGAGTCTTCAGGGAGATAATAATGCCTCTTCCAATTATCTCTATAGAAGAGGTGAGATGTAATTTTTCCCACACTTCAGTTATTTCTGTTTAGGGTGAAGGCATTTTATTTTGTTTGTTTTTTAAAATTCTGTTGGGTGACTTCTTCTGCGCAGTATTTTCTTTCCTTTAGAGTGGTTTTATTTTTTTTAAGTAAGATAGAGCAGTTGATGAGTAATTTGTCTATGTATTCTCTTTTCTTCAACACTCTTCTATTTAGTTATTCCATGTTGTGTGTGGGATTCTAGTCTCTCTAGCCACTTTAACTCACCATTATTCATTGATTACATGAGTAATTTTCCTCTCATATACAATATTACATCCAAAAATCAACATTAAAAGAACATCAAGATTGCAAATGTAAGCACTCGAAAGTTAGGAAGTCTCATATCTAAACTTACCTGTGCAGTGGAATCCTCTATGGCATCCTCAAAAGTGAGAAGAGTTGAAATCTTGGCCACATTGAAGTCTGTTACAAAATTCCTACAGGTTGTGAAACAAGTTCCTAGATAGATGTCCACTTACCATGGGTGTGATGAAGATTCCCATGGACCCATAAAGTTTGTCTACAGCCACCAGACCTGGCTCTCAGGATTCTGTGCTGTTATTTAGCTCTAATTTACCCCATACATCTTCTAATAGTGTAGTAAACAGTGGAAGTGTTGGTAATGCTTCTAAGACAATATTGATCTCCCATGGTCTAACAAGTTCTCTGGTTTGGCACTTGTCAAGTCCTGATGGTGCTGGACTAGAGAGGTTCAACCTGTATTGATTTCCATGCAGCCTGAATTTCATTTCAGAGAGGCCAGCAAGAGAGATGGCATAAAATGACTAATCAGAGAACAGAATTAATAGTTCACAACCCAGTATTGCAGTATTTAAAATGTGTGTCAGTGCAGATTAAATGAAAATGACTTGTCAAACAGAGATAGTCCATTTGGCACTTGTAAGTTTAATAATGGGAGATGTGTTTGATGCTCTGAACATTGGGACACTAATCCTATTAGAAGTTTAAATTGGTAAGAAAGAAGTCATAACTGTCAAGATAATATAAAGGGGAATAACATCTAAATAAAGATTTAGACTTTTGTGTTACATATTCATCTTGCAGTTATTAGTCTGGTCAGCATGATATGTCTTTGAGATTAGTTTGTGATTAGGAAAAGAGCTTTGCATATTTGACTATATGAGTTTTGAAAAGCTACTATATTTTCACTCAAAGAGAAAATATTGCAAACATATATGTTCGTCAACTACAGTTTCCTTTTAATCATAAATGCAACAGCAGCAGAAAAGTGTGTTAGTGCCAATTAGCTGGAAATGGCTTGACACTTTCCATTTGTACTAATTGGGTTAAACATGCATAAAATGTGCAACCTCACTGTATATGAGGAATTCACTGGAAGAATGAAGCACAACTAGCTAATCCTTTTTGCTATACACAGAGCTTTTTGAGAAATAGTGTAATGTGAAAACTGAATACCTCCTTGGACCCTGATCTTACAAAGACTTACATGCATGTTTAATTTTACACTGTGACTAGTTTCACATGAATAGACTCTTCAAATGCAGACTCTTCTAAATCCAGTTTGCTATTTCTATAAATAAACTATAAAAAGGAAAGCTTTAAACCATGAAAATTAGTGTTGTCATTTCTCTCCATTAAGTGAGTATTCCAGGTAAGTATTTTCTATGTTAAAAGACAAAAAGCAGGAAATTGGTCATCATTATCTCAGCAACAGGAATACACTAAAGTGACAATCCACAAAGAAGTTGCTTCTCATATTATTCCAGACATTTTCCTAGCAATTTACAAAATGTGAATTTTTACCATAGTGCATTGCATCCTATTTCATTGAAGTAAGGATAGTTTAAATTACATAGCAGAAGCTTTTTAGCAATAAATGCTGCTATTAAAAGTCTTGGTTCTGGTCTCACCCCTGTGTGACTCATACATAACTCCACAATATCAAAGGTCTAAATAAGTATAAGAGGAGAATCGGGTCCAAACAGACTTATGTAGGGATATCTGAAGAGTAGGACTTTTCCAAGCAAAAAACCATGTGATTAATGTTTTAATGTTAAACTAAAAGCCCTATAAAAAGCTGAAATCACACAATGGAATGGGAACTCATACGGAAACAAATTAGGTGGCAGCAGATGCAGCATAAAATCATATGGTATTAAATCCACAGGGCCTTGATTCCACCAAGCCCGGAGCTCTGACTTTTAAAAGGAGACAAACCTTTTTTTTGTTGAAGGGTGTGGCAGGGTTATGGAAATACTATTTTGTAGGATGCAGCCTTTTATTTAGATACTCATAATGCCCCATCACCATAATATCTGAGTACTGTAATATTTCAGAGTACTCAAAGAAGTTAAAAAGGAAGGCAGAATTAAAACAGAATGGATGTCATTGAGACTGTGGGAGATATATGATAAAGCAGAAATTAAGCCATCATGGTGTCTTCCTACCCCATGTCATAGGATGCTATAGCAGCCATGCAAAACTTTGATTTTTCAGCTCCTGGGTGTTCCTTTTCCTGAAAATTTAACCCCGCTTTCATTCGGGCTAGTGCGAGGTCTACAGCAAAAAATTACATTGGGGTCAGAAGGTAAATCAGAAGTTTGAAAAATAGTTATGCCAATTGAAATCTTCATATAGACAGTGGTAGGTTGATGGAAGAACACGTCCATGCATGATTCAATTACATACAGGTAGAAGCAGTTGCTTCCAGACTAGTATGAACAATTTGAACATTCAAAGGAAGGATCATCAAACGTGGATTGGTACTTCCTAAGGCCATTGTCACTTAAGTATTTGTATTCAACTTGAATGACCCTTTCACAATACATTCTCCAAACTACCTGTTAGTGTCTCCCACAAGCAAACATCTGAGTCATATGTATATAGCTAGTATTCATAACTTCAAATTCAAAAAATGACACATGCATACCAATAGCATAATCATAACCAGCAAACCATAAGCTTTCTATGGACACTTCACTTGGCACACTTTATATAAGATTTGTTGCAAATATATAACAGTGGTTGCAACAGTGATCTATGTGGCCATATTTTAATCTAATAACATCATAGCATGCAAAATAGATTAAGTTGGATTTTTTCAGTATATTTGAAAATTCTATAGAATAAGAACAAATAAATCATTGAAAATTATGGCCAGTTCTGAAGATTTGGTTGCATATGGACATCTTATATACACCCTTATATGTAGGGGAAGAAGATTCAATATGTTATTGCATGATGGCAACAGCAATGAGCATAATAAGTATGCTACAAAATTATGGACATTATTTATTACAAGTAAAATTAGAAATGTGCAAGTCTCGGATTCTCAAATTATCCTTTGAGAATCTGTATCTCTTATTTAATGTGAAGAAATAGCAAATCAGAAAAGAAATTCTGTTTCTTCAAGAAGCAAAATTTGTTCCTGATGCTATCAGGCTGGCATTTTCAAAGAAGCCTAAATGAGATAAGTGCCCAACTCCTATTGAAAGTCACTAGAATGTGGGCATATTTGGACCTTTGAACATCCCAGTTTTCAAATTTATTTTACTGAGATAGGAGTGCAGGACAGAAACATGAACCCCTGACCAAATTCATCCCTTGTTATAGGAAAATGTGACTTATTAACTCTATAATCTGGAATCTGACTATGAAGGGACAATCCTTATTGGTGAAAATTGCCACAGCTCTATTTAAAGTTATTTTTGTCCTGGAGTGTGTACTATAGAAAGACTCCTGAAAAAGTGCATCTTCTGCTTTAAAACTGGTAGAATTATATAGCAATGCATAAATACTCTGGAAAACGCATTTGTCACCATTTTCAACAACAGAAAATCATACACTTTTTAATGGACTGCACTTTACTTGCTGACTTATGGATGATATCTACCTCCTACTGCTAAATAAATGCGCTTTTAAGATGTGTCTCTTTTAAATTGGTGTCATAAGAAACTCCTATGTAATAACTTCATCTTAAAAATGCAGGGTTAGAAGGGCCCTCAAGAGGTTAGAACCAGGACCATGTGCTGAGGCAGGACCAAGTAAACCTAGACAAATCCTGAAAGGTGTTTGTTCAATGTATTCTTAAATGTCCAGTGATGGGGATTCCATAATCTACTTGGATCCCTATTCCAGAGCTTAACTATCCTTGAACAGGGGAACCAACAACCAAGCTTGGCCCCTGGACAAGCTGGGGGAGGGGGGGAGAAGGGGGAGCAGCTCTGTGCTCCTGAAATGGGAGGGGCCTCAGGCAGATGGGGTGGGACTGTGGCAGTGAAAATGCTACACACCTCCTTCCCAGAGCTCAGTGCCACCCGTAGCATGGCACACTCTCACCCATGGCCCTTAGAATCTCCCAGAGTAGCCAGGCAGAATTCCAGTAATGATGGAAAGAGCCTGGGGCTCCGGGTGCCACTGCTGATGCAGGTGCAGTGGCAGTGCCCAGAGCCCTGGACACTTTAGAATCACTAGTCCTGGCACAACTGCCACCATTGCCCTACCCCCTGCCATGGGGTACGTCTAGACTACATGGCTTCGTTGACGGATCCATGTAAAGTAGTTTACTCAGCATAGTCAAAGGAAATAAAATAAAATAAAATTAAATTAAAAGGGCCACCATGCTGTGCCGACAATCAGCTGATCCGGTACAGCGTGGCGGTCTAGACGTGGCGTGGTCAACAAGGGAAGCCTTTGTTGACCGCTCCGGTATGCCTCGTGAAACGAGGTTTACCGGAGCCATCAACAAAGGCTTCCCTTATTGATGGCGCAGCATCTAGACTGCCGCGCTGTGCCGGATCAGCTGATTGTCGGCACAGCGCAGCGGCCATTTTTATTTTATTTTATTTTATTTTATTTTATTTCCTTTGACTATGCTGAGTAAACTACTTTACATGGCTCCATCGACGGAGCCATGTAGTCTAGATGTACCCATGTATTTAAACTTTTTTCCTAATATCTATTCTAAATCTCCCTGGATGTAGATTAAGCCCATTTTTTCTATGGATATGGAGAACAGTTGATTACCATCCTTTTTTAAAATAGGCCTTAATATGTTTGAAGAATGTTATCAGTTTGTTTCTCAAGAATAATCATCCCCAGTTTTGTCAACCTTTTCTCATAGATCAGATTTACTAAACCTTTTATTATTCTATTGATCACCTCTGGACTCTATCCAGTTTTAACCACATTTGTGGCTCCCAGAACTCGGCATGGTATTCCAGCTGAGGCCTCCCCAGTAGAGCCAGCTAATTACCTTTTGTGTTTTACATATGACACTCCTATTAATACACCCTAGAATGATGTTGGCCTTTTTCACAACTACATCACATTGTTGACTCATATTCAATTTGTGTTCCACTATAAACTCCCAAATCTGTTTCTGCGGTACTACTGTGATTCCTCATTTTGTAATTATACAATTGTTTTTTTTCTTTATCAAGTGTAATACTTTGCACTTATTATTATTAAATTTCATCTTGTTGATTTCAGACATTTTTGGAGGTCATTTGAATTCTAATCTTGTCCTCTACAGTGTTTGCAATCCTTTCCAGCATGATGTCATATTCCAAATGTTTTATGTGTATTCTTTATCCAATGATCAAAGTCATGAATGAAAATATTAACAATTACTAACCCACTGAAGGCCCCACGAGAGATGCCCTCCCAACATGATAGCAAACCATTGCTAACTACTATTTGAGTATGGTCTTGCAACCAGGTGCACACCCACATTTTAGTAATGTCATCTAAACCACATTTCCCTAGTTTGCGTATGAGGCTGTCATGTGGGACTGTGTCAAAAGGTTTATTAAAATCAAGATATGTCATGTATTCTTTCTTCCTATCTCCGGGTATGTCTACACTAGCTTGTTAGTTCGAGCTAGGTAGGCAAATGAGGGCAACCGGAGTTGCAAGTGAAGCCCGGGATTTAAATATCCCGGGCTTCATTTGCATCTTCCCGGGCACCGCCATTTTTAAATCCCCCTTAGTCCGAACTAAGTTACTCCATGAGGAGTAACGGTAGTTCGAATTAGGATTTTTAATTCGAACTACCTAGTCCGTGCCGCGTGTAGCCGCGGGCACGGAGTTCGGACTAAGGGGGATTTAAAAATGGCGGCGCCCGGGAAGATGCAAATGAAGCCCGGGATATTTAAATCCCGGGCTTCACTTGCAACTCCGGTTGCCCTCATTTGCCTACCTAGCTCGAACTAACGAGCTAGTGTTGACATACCCTCCTAGACCAGTAACTCTGTCAAAGAAACTTGACAGGCCTTAACGTGAGATATACATGTTAAATTCAGAAGATAGAAGCAACAATATTTGCCATCAGCATGCAATTACTGAGGAATACCAGACAAGTGCAAGAAACAGCACTTTTGTTCAAAATAAGTGTTGCCTTTACATGGAAACACTTTCATGGCACCAACAAATGTCCGGGTACACATTTTGCAATACAAATGATCGAAAACTTTTTGGCTAAAATTCTTTAAATTCATGTAGAAGATTTTTATACTGGAAAAAATGAATATAATACAGCACTATACTGTGTTGTGTCTGTATTTCACATCATATTATTTCTCTTTCAATCCTCTATATTCTGCTGAATACATTTTTACTTATCTTTACTTCAATACAAATTCAAGCATTCAAATGCAAACCTGCGTGACTTTTTCTTTTTCACTCTCTGTTGATATGTAATGGCAAACAGGACTGAGCAACATGATGAATTAAGGAAGATAACAAAGGCATATCTCTCACTAGGACCTCAAACATACCAGCAGAAAATCAAACCAATCCCTTGATTCAGCAACATACTTCAGCCTTGGAAAAGCTCATAAACATGTTCTTAACTGTTCTGCTGATTAGAAATGGAATGTGGAACTGGGGAAGGAATGTGCTCCATCTTGTGAAGCTACTTAACCTTTTTCAAGTATGCCCAGATATTTTATCATTTTAATTCATACAGAATATGGATGGGAAAATGTGATATACAGCGCATTAAAAGTATGAGTGCACTGATAGTAGACAGAAGCAACTGAAAGGAGAGGTCTGTGTAAGCTCAAAAGCTTGTCTGTCTTATTAACAAAAGTTGGTCTAATACAATAAATTACCCCACCTGTCTTGTCTCTGTGAGCATCTGAAAGTAATGCTTTTGTTTTCTTTATCCAAAGTTTAATCTCCTATAAAGCTTCAGTGGAAGCTTGTTTATAGTCAATGATCTCAAGTTATATACTTTTCCCTGGGTAAAAAGTAATTCAGTTTCCACTCTGTCACATTCTTTGGCTGCTCACAAACTGTGAGTGGTCTAAAATTATATGTGCAAGTTTTGTCACAAGTACTGATCTGTGACCATTAATCTCATTTAATTGGGACCTCAGTGAACAAGAAGCAAAAGATAATGTGTCATGAAATGTATACATTTTTAGTTTGAAAATACTTGGAAAAGAGAAAATGATATTGAAGCAGGAGAACAGATTTAAGGGCCTGCTTCTGATTTCATACAGTTCGATAAATTAAAGAGAAATCATCATTTTAGAAATCACGCTCCTCTCTTAAAATATGTTACCTATTGTTAGAAATAGGACTGTGTAAATAAATGTGCCTTTGGTTCACTGGTAGCTTCAAAAATGGGGGGAAATTGTTCTGTTTGGGTCATTCCATAACCAACTTTTTTTTAGATTATTAGTGAATTGAAAAAATTGTACAACATGCCCCAATTATTTTTCCCAAAAGCAATGGAAAGTCTAGATTCACAAAACCAAGCAGGACTTGGTCCTTTATAACCTTTAGCTTAGTGATCAAGGATGTAGGTTAGCTAGATTTGAATCCCCACTCTTGACCCCCACATCTCTGCACTTCTCCAGCGAAGGCACTAAATACCTGGCTATTGGCTATTTCAGCATGGATCTCTCTCAATATCCCCCACTGCAGTTGTTCCACTTGGTGTAAAATATTTGTAAAATAGTCTTTGGGCCTGTAAGAGTGAGAATAAATTCACAGCCTGATTATGGCACCTGCCTGGCAAATGGACACCTCTCTGGTTCCAGTGCTTACTCTGATGAATATTCACACAACTGGAACCATTTCAGCAGAAGAGATGAAACAATACCTACCATAGAATAGCTAATAGTCTGATAGGTAAGACATTCTCCTTATGGGGAGAGACCTTTGTTTAAGTGCCTATTCAGAGAAGGGATTTCACCTTATCCTAGCTAAATTCCTGTACCAGTAAGCGGACAATTATAAGGCATCTCTTCCTTCCTCTTTGGTTTTGTGAATTGTGCCTACATACTTTTATGAACCTACTCTGAAAAATAATTTAAAAATTTTACATTTGGAATTTTTTTTCTTTTTGCTTCCAAGTTCACAATTGCCCAAAATCAACATGATTTTGCTAAATGTTGTGGCCCACCCTGTATTTTTTGTCAAAAAGTTTCAGAGATAAGAATTCATCCAGATCTTGTCACAAGTGCCACATAAAATCATTGATAATAAAATATATTAGAAAAAATCTATTTTTTCTTATTTTCTATTTGATGTCACTACATAATCACAAAAATGATTATTAGAATGGAATGGCTGACATATGAGGAGATCTTAATAAGGCTAGGATTTTCATCTTGGAAAAGCGATGACTAAGGGGGGATATGATAGAGGTCTATAAAAACCTGACTGGTTTGGAAAAAGTGAATAAAAAAGAGTTATTTACTCCTTCCCAAAACACAAGAACTAGGGGGCACTGAATAAAATTAATAAGTAGCAGGTTTAAAAACAAATAAAAGGAAGAACTTCTTCATAACACACAGTCAACCTGTGGAACTCCTTGTCAGATTACCAGAGGATGTTGTCAAGACCAAGACTATAACTGAGTTCAAAAAAGAGCTAGATAAATTTATGGAGGATAGGTCCATCAATGGCTATTAGGCAGGCTGGTCAGGGATGATGTCTCTAGCCTCTGTCACAAGCTAGGAATATGTGACAGGGAATGGATTCAGTGTGATTTCCTGTTCCGTTCATTCCCTCTGAGGCACCTGGCATTGGCCATAGTCAGAAGACAGGATACTGGGCTGGATGGACCTTTGGTCTGACCTAGTATGGCCATTCTTATGGTCTTATTGTCAGTCTGGCTAATCCCTGGATTATCTGTTTTTGCTTGACAAAATAAAAATGGAGGATTATGATTTTAAAGCTACAAAAAGTTTCAGGGCGATTTGTGGGCTAATACAGTATCTGAAAATAATTCTAACTGAGTATATGAAAAACTCGTTAGATTTAAGCTGTTTCCGTTTAAAATTTATTACAGGTTGCATATGAGAGATCAGAAGTAGTTTTTAAACATTCTTTGCTGATATGCAGAATATGGCAACACCCTGAAATTGTAGTTAAACCACTCATTACCCTAGCGATAGCTAATCTGTATGGGTACATCTACACTAGCCCCCTAGTTCGAACTAGGGAGGCTAATGAGGGTGACCGAAATTGCAAATGAAGCACGGGATTTAAATATCCCACGCTTCATTAGCATGTTCCTGTCCGGTCGCCATTTTGGAAATTGACTAGCCCGGAATAACTGCCCGCGTCTACACACGACAGTGAAACGGGAGTTCAAAGTAAAGCCCTAACTTGAATTAGCTGTTATTCCTCCTGGAATGAGGTTTAACAGCTAATTCAAATTAAGGGATTTACTTTGAACTCCCATTTCACTGCCGCGCGTAGACGTGGGCAGTTATTCCGAGCTAGTCAATTTCCAAAATGGCGACCGGCCGGGAACATGCTGATGAAGCGTGGGATATTTAAATCCCGTGCTTCATTTGCAATTTTGGTCACCCTCATTAGCCTCTCTAGTTCGAACTAGTGGGCTAGTGTAGATGTACCCTTCGATTCATGCTTTGTGTAAACATTCACTTTCATATTTTAAATATTCAGAAATTTTAGTATTTTAAGAAAAATATACAAAGATAAATAAATGTGAAAATGAAAAAACAGACTAGCAATGATACAAAAAGGGGAAGAAAGATGTTGCATCAAACAGTATTTTTAGCTTTATTTCATTGCTTATTTTTTCTAAAATACATTCTGAATGTGTGAAATTCAAGTAGGCACAGAAATGGTCAAAGGACCATCACTGAACTATTTCTAACAGCTCTTCTGACTAAGCACCACATGATTAACCAGAGAAGGATTTGGTTCCCAATTAGAATTAGGAGATAACTATTGTAGTGGAGGAGTTAGCATCTGTCAATATTTAATACTTTATGCTTAAAGAATTTAATAAAAAGTTTGAAAGTGTCTAATCCTATCTTGTTTTGTATTCAGCAGAGAAGGGCACAGGATGTATTCATGGGGAGAACATAGAATCATAAAATCATAGCATACTAGAACTGGAAGGGACCTTGAGAGGTCATCAAATCCAGTACCTGCCCTTACAGCAGCACCAAGTATCATCAGATAATCCCTGATAGTAGTCTATCCAGCTGCTCTTAAATTCCACATTCAAATTTTCAACAAGTTCTTTCCTATTTGTTAAAATCAAATCTAAAACAGCTTCCTCCCAGTAGCCCTATCAACCTTCTGAAATAAAAAAAAAATGTCTCCAATGCAGTCCAAGAATGTATTGGATAATCTGTGCCCTGCTGTGTTAGTTTCCCAGCAGATGTCTGGATAGTTGAAGTCCCCATCACCTCCAAATCCTACACTTTGGATGATTTTGTTAGTTGTTTAAAAAAGCTTCATCCTCATCCGCCTCTTCTGCCTGGGTAGGTGGTCTGTAGTAGACCCCTAGCATGACATCACCCTTGTTTTTTACCCCTTTTAACCTAACACAGAGACTCTCAACAAGTCAGTCTCCTATGTCCATCTCAATCTCAGTCTAACTGTATAATTTTTAAGATATAAGGTAACACTTCCTCCTTCCATGCCTGTCCTTCCTGAGCAAGCTGTATCTTTCTATATCAATATTCCAGTCATGTGTATTATCCCACCAAGTCTCTATGATACCAACTATATCATAGTTGTGTTTATTTATTAGCACTTCAAGTTCTTCCCGCGTATTCCCCGTACTCCTTGCATGTGTATACATGCATCTAAAATACTGATTTGATTTTGCTCCCCAGTTCTGCCTTGTCCTTCCTCTATTTCTGCTATTATAGCACATGCTCCCTCCCATTTCTGACCCATCTCCCATGTGTCCATGTTTTTCACTTACCTGTGGACTTTGGTCACCTGCCCCCATTGAACCTAGTTTAAAGCCCTCCTCATTAGGTTAGCCAGTCTGTATCCAAATTCTCTCTTCCCCTTCCTGAAAAGGTGAACCCCATCTCTGATTAGCAGTCCTTCTTCTTGGAACAGCATCAAGGTCAAGGAAGCCAAAGCCCTCCTGGCAACACCATCAGACATTCAGCTACAGGATGCACCTGTTACTGCCTGGGCCCCTACCTTTGACAGGAAGGACTGAAGAGAATACCACCTTCACTCCAAATTCCTTCACCCTTACTCCCAGAGCCCTGTAGTCACTCTTGATCTGTTCAAGCTCACACCTTGCAGTATCATTAGCGCCTACATGGATATGTACCATGGGTTAGTATCAGAAGGCCTGAAAAGCCTCTACAATCCCTCAGTAATGTCTCAGATATGGGGCCCAGCAGTCAGCATACCTTCCAAGATGTCATGTCAGGGTGATAGTGTGATAGATGGATGCCTCCGTCCCCCTGAGAAGAGAGTCTCCAACCATCACTACCCTATGTTTCCTCCTCGCAGTGGTGGCTGCAGACCTCCCAACTTTGGCATACAAGGCTTCTCCTCTTATGCTTTAGGGAGTGTTTCCTTGTCTACCATAACCAGAACAGCATAACGGTTCTCCAGAACCATGGTTGGAGGGTTGGAAGCAGGGAACATGAACTTACTCCTCAGAACAGGAACAATGGTACAGATGAAAATTTGCTACATTTACTTAATCTGAAGCAATGTTTCTCAATGTGCTCCATGGGCCCACTTTGAGAGGGGCACTAGTGGACCCGTGCTACTTTGTTTGCCTAAAGGATTGTAGCTACAGAGCTTAAGGGAGCCACAGGAATTGGTGTGGCTATGGACACATTAGGTAAACAAAGTGGCATTAGGTATAAAAAAGTGGTGAGGGGCAACTAGCATCTTTCCCAAAGCAGGCCCATGGAATGCTTTTAGAAACACTGATCTAAAGTAATATATATCCTTGGGGCTCTTGCCATACAAGCTTTGGTGATGGGAAGCCTGGAGGAAAACTCTCAGTGTTAATTACAAGACAATAGTAATGTGGTTTTCCTCTCCAAAAGGATTTCTGTTCAATGTCCCCTGATCTCTGCAGTAAACATTAATTAAATCTCACCCTGAAGGCTTACTAGTCTCTTCAGATAGGGCTTAACCTCCAGAAGGGGCATATATCTGAACATATGATCTGACGAGGTTGGTGAAATTTAAAAAGCAGGCCTAGACAAAGCAAAAATTAGCTGCTATCCAGACTACAACCTCATGTAGAGAGGCTGACAAAAGAAGGGTCACAGAATAGAATTGCCTCCATGTGTAAAAAATTCACTATTCTCTTTTGCCTTTCTTTTTTCCCTCTGTAGCTAAGCAGAGGAGGCCTTACCTAGATGAGTTTATGAGATGTGTGAATCTAGACATCTGAAGCATGCAATTTATTTTCTTTTAATTCCAGTTTCTCTGTTTTTAATAAACCTTATTTTTGCAAAGAGGACTGGTACCTGTAACCACTGTGGAGAGGTGCAGAAGGGAAGAGTTTCAGGAATTTATATTTATGTCTTAGTTAAGGTAACAGGACAAAAAACTCTCTCCCCATGAACTGAACAACAAATGGTCTGGTAGCACTTTATAGACTAACAAAACATGTAGATGGTATCATGAGCTTTCGTGGGCACAGCCCGCTTCTTCAGATGACCGGAGTTATGAGTTTAGGATGTGCACACCCAAAATAAATAGGAGAGGGGAAGAGGAGGGGGAGGAAAAAAAAGAAAAGGGGGTGGGAGACAGAGAGCTAGAGGGAATCAGTAAGTATCTGAAGATTGGGTAGTTAAAACAAAGCAGATAAAAATCAAAGTCAATAGATAGTATCTTTCCTGACATGGGAGTCTACACAAAGAGCTGTTTGGACCTTCAATGGCTGTTAAGTTGGTAGTGTCCCAACCAACTTTCATCACGATTGAGTCCATTAGCATGTGAATTGAATTTGCAGATTAATTATAATTCCAATGTTTCTCTGTGGATCTGGCTTGTAGAACTGGTTTGTGACAAGACAGCTACCTGAAGATTGTTTAAACAGTGATTCGGAAGACTGAAGTGTTCCCCAATAGGTTTCTGTATGTTTCCTTTACGTATATCTGATTTGTGTCCATTGATTCTTTCCCACAGAGACTGTCCAGTTTGTCCAATATACATAGCAGTGAGGCACTGCTGGCATTTGATGGCATAGATCAAATTACTGGATGTGCAGTCAAATGACCTTTTGATTTGGTAGCTTATGTTGTTGGCTCCAGTGATGAATTCGCCAGTATAGATATGTGGGCAGAGTTGGCATGGTTTTTGGTTGCAGGGCTGGGTTCCTGGAGGCATATGATGTGGTTGTGTGGCATAGTTACCAGAAATAATTTGTTTCAGGTTGGGGGGTTGTCTGTAAGCAAGAATAGGTTTTTCTCCCAAGGCCTCTGAGAGTGAGGGATTATTTTCCAAGATGGGTTGTAGATTGTTGTATAATGTGCTGGAGAGGTCTGAGTTGTGGACTATAGGTAATAACAAGAGGAGTTCTGTTATTTTCTCTTTTGGGTCTGTCTTGAAGTAGTTCATGTCTGGGTACTTTTTTGGCTCTGTCAATTGTGTTGGCAGTAGGCTGAATTGTGTTCATGAATTGTGTTGTCAATAGGCTGCATGCTGATGAACACGAGGTGAAAAGCAGTAAAACCAAGGATGAGATGAGAGTGGGCAGGGCTGCTGGTCAACTCACATGTGAAATCAGTGTTAAATACTGTACCTTCATGTTATAAGCTAGAACAATGTAATAGCTACTATGAGAAGAACAGGATTTGTATGAATCGGATACTTATTACCAATTTATAGAGAAGCTACCCAAACTAAATTTGTATGCATTTATCTAAGGTATTTCTTTGCCATTGTTTCTGGACACCTCACTATCCTTTAGTAGCTTCAGAGGGGTAACCAAGGTGGTCTGTTCAAGATAAACATAAAAAACAACAAATAGTCTGGTAGCACTTAGAAGACGAACAAACACGTAGATGGTATCAAGAGTTCTCGTGGGCACAGCCCACTTCTTCAGATAACCGGTCATCTGAAGAAATGGGCTGTGCCCACAAAAGCTCATGATACCATCTACATGTTTTGTTAGTCTTTAAAGTGCTACCAGACTATTTGTTGTTTTTTAAGTTTGTTCTTTAGTAGTTTGTCCTCATAATGCCCCATGTGAAGTAGGGCTACATCTACACTACAGAGCCATTTCGGGATACCTCTGAAGGCATCTCCCTGTAGTCCAGACTCAGGCCTAACTGTGAGATGAGTGAAGATTAGAACCCACCTTTCTTTCTTATTGGTTAGTTTTGGTCAGTGGTGTGCAACCCTTTTTCATTTGCAACCCCCCACCGAATTTGGCTGAGCAAAAAAAAAAAAATTAATTGTCGGGCCACTCTCCTGCCACTCCTCCACCCCCACCGCATGTACGTCGGGAAGCCAGGAAAAGCAGCCAGCCGGATCCAAGCGCTCCGACCCCCCAGGAAGGCAGTCCATGGGTTGTGCACCGCTGGTTTAGGTGATTCTTCCCTCCCTTACCCACCCCCCCAGCATACTAACTTTGTGGATTCTCTTCTTGGGCCTATCATTCCCCATACATTGTACTGGGAGCCCAGACAACTAACTCAGTCTTTGTGGATCCCATAGTTGTTTCAGTGATTTTCTAGGAACCTAAATGTTAGATGTTGCAACATGTAATCCCTTTATGAATCCAGGCATTAGCCGCCATGGGATTAAGTCTACTCTATTCATGACAGCATTTAAACACGTTTGACAGGGATATTTTTTCTGATTCAGGGTTATGAGGAGTCTCACATATCTAATAGGGCTGCTTTGCTTAAAGTCAGGCATATGCTTGTTGAAGCAGGTATTTGAATCATGTATCATTTACTATAACTTATTTTTGACATGAATAATGATTAATTACATTACAATA
The DNA here is from genome assembly GCA_032595735.1 of Pelochelys cantorii. Lineage (NCBI taxonomy): Eukaryota > Metazoa > Chordata > Testudines > Trionychidae > Pelochelys > Pelochelys cantorii. The sequence goes on from CM064331.1 coordinate 37,679,840, forward strand.
TTGATACAAAGCTTATTATAAATCTACCTGTAAGGTGCATTCATTTTTCAAGGCTCTAAATACATTTTCCAGACTAAGACGGGCTCTTTCTTACATGACGTTTCCGGCTTTGGGGAATAGAGCAGAATATTTCTGACAAGAGAACAATACTGCAATTAGGATGAATGAAACTAGCAGTCTGCATTCAGATTCTTTATAAATTCTAGCCCAAAGTTACAGGTGTACTGGCTTTTTTTGAAGAGCATTGTTATGGATAAGAACGAATGCACAATCCTAAGACACTAAAAGAGTCTAAATAACTGAACTGCAATGCCTAGAGTCAGGCGTATGACATCATGAAATACATAACTATAAAATACAGATTTCTGTATTTACACATATTTATAAGTTGTGAGCCCGAAATCAAAGAGAATGACATGCTTACTTAAAATTTGGACAAAGGTGAGTGATACTAAAGTGACTTGTCATAGTGTAAAGATGGGTGAACAGAAAAAAAAAAGAGAGGGAAAATGTAAAGAGATGTCTTTTAATTTTAAAAGTACAGAATGACAGGATAAGAAGTCTCAAAAGGGGTGCAAATGACACTCATTTTAAAGCATCTTTTCATTGACAAAGTATGTACAGGAGTCTAATGCAAATGAAAATCATGCCTTTCTGTATAGCAGTTTTGTAAGTAGAAAATTAAAGAGATCTGTAAGATTAAGGAACAGAACTGCATCAGAAAAAAACTTATGTATGAATGTATCCTATTCTATCTAATATGTAAGTGAATCTTCACATTATACATATCATGGTCCAGTCCTTTCCTGACTTTTGTTATAGTTAATGGGTTCACTAAGCACCGTTGTCAGGCTAAATGAGGGAACAATTCAATTCTCCTTTGTTCTGTGAGGCTGAAAAAATAAAATAAAAAACCATTGCCCAATGCAAGACACCATATGGCAAGACCAAAGCAGAAGCTAAGCTATTTTGGTCAGAGGACTTCCCTGGGGATGGACTGCAAATGCTGAGACTGGTGGATTGATTGGGTATATGTGTGTATGTGCATATACATGTGTGTGTCAGAGGCAGAAAGCACAAAAGCAGAAAGGGCTTATCTACATAGGAACAATTATTTGGTTTATCTTATTTCAAAGTTAATACAAACTGAATTAAGCTAAATGGAATCAAGGGGCTACTTTAATTTTGAATGAAAGAATCCATATAGGGCTTTAAAGCTGCTTAGCTAAACTACTTAAAATTCACAATTTTAGTTAATTTTGGTTAATTTTCCTGTAAGCTCATGCATAGACAAGACTTCTGTCTCTTTATTGATCTTTTTGCCATACTGAAAATTACTCAGTTCCTAAAACCACAAAAATACTTTGCCTCTGATCTCAGGATTACTTAATTTTTCCTAATAGCACCTTTTAAGAGTCTTTTTCAAAGACCTTTTTGAAACTCCAAGTAAATTATGTGAAATAATTCTACTTTATTCACTGTTGTGGTGACATGGTCAACAAATTCTAGTGTTTTAAGTCTTGCTTCAAAAAGCACTTAAAATTCGATGGAGCTCTTTCTATGGACTCAATAGGCTCTGAATCTAGCCAGCATTCAGGCACAATTTATCTTTGCAGAAGTCGTTGATGTGTTATGTAGGTGTTTTGTAATTCTCTTATATTTTTCATAAGGAGCTGTAATGTCTATCATCAGCTCTAAAGCGACCACCATTGTTGTCTTCCAGGCCTCGGAAATAGCAGGTGATTGCAATGCAAGCACTTACTTTGGTTATACACCAAAATATATCTTATTTTTTGTATTACGTAAATAAATATCAATTGTCCCTGATCACTCCTGCAAGACTTAACCATACAAAGCCATTCTTCTATTGCTTAGCTGCAATTACTTGTCCTTGATTTCTTCATTAAACTCCCATTTCAGCAAGATACTTGTGCCTAACTTTACACATATGAGTAATTATATTGAAAGCAATGGGAAAACTCACGTGCTTAAAGTTAGGTATGAGCTTAAGTGCCTTGTGCACTAGAACCTGATTTCATATATTATTTTTGCTATATCACTGCATTAAAATAAAGAAAGCCAGTTGCATGTTCATCTGTTACAGCTGCATCTATTAGGTAAAAGATGCTCCATCTAGGCAACAGGTATTTCCTAATAATATGCTAATTAGTAATGCTCCACTTACCATCTTTCCACTAGGTCAGCAGCAATCATTAGAACAGACAATTAGGTCCTGTAGGAGCAACAGTTTATGCAGGTAAGATGATGAGAAGTATGATTCTACATGCATGGAAATAATAAAGCCCTAGAGATGAAATTAGTAGAAGCTGATATGGGGATGTAAGAAACATTCAAGAAGAGACAAATGCTCCAAATGTCTGATATTAACCAGAATCAAGGCAACATTCAACAATGGGAGGTGTATGCCTAAAGCCATGGAATGATTTTTTTATATATTATCTCAATGTGATTTTTTTTTAAATAGATGAAAATGCTGAAAACAACAAAAAAATGAGGGGGAGGGGTAAATATTCAGTCAGCAGGGGGAAAAAACCACAAAACTAAAACCAAGAAAGTCTTACCATGCTCTTTTCATGGGTAGCCAATTTTTTATGCATAAGTGTTAGGTACCAATTAAATTTAAAAAGTGTCCTCCACTCTCTTTTGTGTTGAAAAATATATTGAAAAGTCCACTGAGAGAATTCTAAAAGCAGACACCTCTTTAATTACAACTGCAGGCTCAAAATGGTAAGATCCAATGTCATCAGGTATTGAATTAAATCCTACATGAAAAATGCAGACCTGTGCTTTGTCCCTGAGTGGGATCCGCTTGAGTGCACCTTTATGTTTTGTTCAGATCTCACTGAAGTCAAGTGTCTCTATGGAGACACAAAGGCTCACCTGCACAGATCCTGTTGCAAAATCAGTGCCTTTGACAGTTTAATGGTGTTGTTTAATAGAGTAAAGGGTCTGCTTGGGCAGATCAGTTTGCAAGATTGGGGCCTAAATAGCAGAGATGATTGACATTTTTCTCCTGAAAGTTTTCATGGAAAATTAGGTTTTCAACAAAGCATTTTTCCCCAAAATATCTGGTTTTCCTGGGGAAAACCAGCTTTTAGGTCAAAGCTGAAATATTTCAATTCTGTGATGCTATCACAGTGCCTCATGACAGTTGTTGTTTCGTTGCCTTAATCCCATTCTTTTCTATAAGCTGGTCTTCCCAGCCAATCTATATGTCCAATGAAGAACACTGACTATACGATTGCTCTTCTGCATTACTACCCTTTAGAGGGAAGACTGTGATGCATCACAGGATATTTAAACCTACCCAGAAGCATAGATTATAGAAGAAAATGAAACGCGTGAGATACTTGAAATACAACCGCAATGGGGCACTGTGCCAGTGTTTCTGATTCAAAATATTTCAGTTTCAGCTGGAAACTTTAGTTTTTGGATGAAATTTTAATTTTTTCAATTTTAACAAAACTCAAAATATTCTGTGGAAGAAATATTTTCTGACAAGATCTATTATGGAGAAGCTTTTGTTGCTTTGCTTCAGTGAATAGATGGCAGAACATAGCCATTATTTCTTTGCTTCATTAGTCAGGAGATAGAAACTATCTCAAATATTACTGGCGATGTAATGTTGTCAAGTATAAGAGACAGCTGTGATTTTCAAGTACTAGAAAGTGGTCAAAAACAAAATTACTTTCTTTCTCCCATATGTAAAAACAGATTGCAATTTTATTTATGATTTTTTTAACAAATAGGTCATTCTACTTGTATGAGGAGACTAAACCTCTGTTTACCCTCCCTATCATCTTTCTCTAACTGTAATCATATGCATACTTGTCAGACATGTAATCTACGTAGAATCACAGTTCAATATTTGGACACATAATCTAAGTATTTTGTTTGATCAAGGTACAGCAAGCTTGCATTTTCCCATTCTTTCCTTAAAAGAAGATCGTATTCAAAAGACCCAAGCTCAGAAAAGAAGCCTGTTACAATAACTATTTTTGATACTGTGCTGGCTAGTGCTCTTCATTAATGTGTTCTTTAGTTTACATGGCCTTTAATGTTGTCAGCTTTAAATCACATTTATATTTTATATCAAGCATCTTTCATTTATATTTTAGAGTTTGTGTTGGAAACATTTTTTATGGTAGGAGCCCATAAAATTTTCTGACCCACAGAAAATTCAGTTCTGGCCACACACAAGTGAGAAGAAAAAAACAAAAATAAAAGAAAGAAAAACTCACTGATTTGGCTCCCACTAAGCATGAAACAAAAAAAGAAAATACTGCCCACCAACTTACTGAAATGAATCCACAAGGATCCAATCAACACTGAAGCTTGGGACTTTCCCCAGTAGTGGAGTCAGATATGGCACATACCAGCCATACCTTTCCCATCCCTTCTTAGGCTACATCTACACAGTAGGCTTCTTGCACAAGAAGGCTTTTGTGCAAGAGTTTTTGTGCAAAATCTTCGTGTGCAAAAGCACATACACACTTCAAAGCTCATCGCAAAAGTGATGTGCTTTTGCACAAGAGAGCATCCACACTGCATGGATGCTCTTGCACAAGAAAGCTCTGATGTCCATCAGAGCACCTGTGCTTTTTCCCATAGGGGTTTCTTGCTCAAGAAACCCCGGCAGAGCGTCCACACTTGCCTTTTTGTGCAAGAACTCTTGCGCAAAAAGGAATTATGCCTCGTAAAAGGTGGTTTACTGATGACAGAAAAAGTCCTCTGTTCTGTCATTTTACTGCAGATTTACTTGTGCAAAAGCGCACTTGAGGTGTGGACGCTCTGCTGGTTTTTGTGCAAAAACCTTACAGTGTAGATGTAGCCTTAAGGTGCAAAGAAAATAAAATTATTTTACTCAGTTCAAGTATTTTCCCTTTTTTTTACTTCCATATGGAGGAAGCTTTGGAATATTTTGCTATGTTTCTGTGTCCCAGTAGATTTATGCATCTAGTTCATAAGTAGCTGAAGATACAAAAGTAAACCATCTATTTAATAAAAGTTTTTGCATGATGCTCATCACCATAATATCTGAATTACTTCCAGTAATGTGTTGAGCTACATGACTACATATCTGTTCTGTGCTGTTTGTTCTCCCATCTTCTCACCAGAGGGAGAAGCATATTCATTGGAATGTCTTTGTTAAACAAATATACCTTTTCTCTTTATTTATATTAGAGTGGGCAAGGTCAAAGCAATGAGCCTTGCACTTGGAGCAAGAAGTGGCAAGGTTTATAGAGTGCTTTTTAACAACAAAAGTGACTCTACTCTCCTTTATCTGATGGATGTAAACAGACAGGGAAATAGACATTATTGACAAGCGTGATGTTCTATTGACCTTAAATAAACAAAGCTTGACTTAAAATCAAATATAATCTGATTACAACCTTTGAAAGACTCAAATATCTCAGTGAAATCTGTTAACTTTTTACCATTGCACCCAATCATGCACTCATACAAAACAGACTAAATTGCTAGTTATGGATATATAGCTTTAAAGTTTTCTGTGAATTTAGGGCTGATAAACAGTGTCCAGCATTTTTGGAGACTGAAGTCTTTTACTACAGCAATAAGTTACAAACTTGTATCCATTAGGGCTGAGATTTTCAAAGCCCAGTCAGTGCTTTAATACCAAGTTGTACAGGGTGCATAAATAACTACGGATGAAATTCATTCCTGTGTGGCATGCCGGCAGAAGGTCTACACACCAATGAACAGTGTCCAAAGTAAGAACTTAAATAGATTGCTTAGCTAAATGGCTTTTAACTTAGTAGCAGCAGTGCTATTTCAGGCACAGCTGGCAGCATTTTTAAAGTTCCATATACCACACCTAAGATAATTCTGTGTCCAAGCCTAGTCATTCTTTGACCTTAGATTTCCAGCAAGGATGTTGATTTGATGCAATGGTTCTTTTAACAGATCATTGAGAGAAAACTAATTTAAATCATTTACTCACATCAAGCAGACCTGCATAACATTTTTCTGTTAATACTTTTTAGGATTACATTTGAAGTAGTGAATTAATACTCAATCTCCGATTATTGAACCTACATCTTGAATCCATCCAGTACCTTCAATTCTGGTCATGTGCTACACCTCAAACAGCAATTAGAGTGAAGCAACTAGGAGTAAAGCTCAGATAAATCAGCATGTTATATTTGTCTCTAATTCCAGGCAGCAGCATCTCCAGAAAATAAAATATACATGGCTAAATGTATGTGGATGATAGTTTATAAAGCCATGGCTATTTGTCATAGTTGATTCTGAAAGGCTGTGTGTGTGTGTGTGTGTGTGTGTGTGTGTGTGTGTGTGTGTGTGTGTGTGAGTGTGTGTGTGTGTGTGTAAATAGTAAACCAATGCATCATGCTAGCAGATATTTTTCACTTATACATATGTACACTATGGTGCTGGATAATTCAGTGTCTCTAGATAAAAAACACAATTCTATATACTTCCCTGGCAACTTTTATTCATATTTCACTGTTTTGCCTACTGTTTTGTCATTTACATTCAGAGAAATTGCCCCTCCAAACATTTATTTGGTATGTCAATGAAATCGAGTTATTCACTTCAATGTTTTCTTTACGAACTCCAGGCAACTCCATTTTGCTTGTTTGATTTCTGCATGACTCATTTAATTAATATAATGTAATGAGTAGCATTCTTCACTAATACAATCCTTACAGCAATACTGTCATCCATTTAGCCCTCCCAGGAGCTCCCTTAATCCTACTAGCATCACTTTCTGAGGATCCCATTAATAGATTCAGGATTGTTGAAAATATCATTGTTTTGTATAATATATTATGATTTCATTTTCCATTTTCTGCAGTTTCTATTCTAGTCTACATAGATGTTTGTTTATATGATGCTCCTCACCATACCAGAAGCACAGTAAGGAATGCAATGACACATCTGTCATGTGTTGTTTGTGCTTTCATCCTCTTCCCAAGGGGAGAAGCATGTAGAATGGAATGTCTTATTTTGGCAGTGTTCTCTTATAAAATTATATGTATATATATTTATCCATTGCTATATATTTGTTAGAGAAGGCATGGAAAAACAAATGTGCTTTGCACTTGTAACGTGAAGTGGTGAGGTTTATGCTTGTTCTCAGTACAATGGGAGTTCATTCCATAGTCTCAGTTGGCCCCTGGAGAAACATCTGTCTCCAGCATGGATGAGCTTCACTCTTGCTTTTGAGAGTTCCATTGTGCCTAAGAGCATAGTTGTCAATCACAGCTTTAACCCTGGAACTGTAAACAATCTTTTAGATAACCTAAGCCCAGGCTATGGAGCACATTGAAGATAAGGGCTGAGACCTTGAGGTTTATTTGGTATTCCACTAGAAGCCATAGGAGAGAGGGGAGGACAGGTTTGATATGCTCTCAGTAGCCAATGTTGCTGAATTAGTTCAAATTTCCTAAGTGTAGACAGATTCAGGACCAACTGTATTGCTTTGGTGTAATGAAGCTGAGAGAGATGAAAAAGCTGTGGAAAACTAAGTCGAGATCTTTGTCCTCCAGAATGGGACAGAGCTTTCCTTTGCCCATCAGCAACACCTTTGTCTTCTTTTAATTTAATATTAGCCAGTTGATCTTCATCTAAGAGCTGATCATATCCAAGCACTGGACCATCTTGCTGGGAGTGGTGTGGTTGTATGTATTGAAGGACAGATAGAGCTGTACATCACTGGTGTATTGCAAGCTTGAATCAATATCAACTGACCAGATCACCTACTAGTTACATGTAGATGTTGAAAAAGATCAGAGAAAGAACGGATTCTTGTGGAACTTCACAACTGGGAGGGGGTGACTAATTATGGAAATGTAGTTTTCTTTCACTATTCATTGTGTGCAGACTCCAGAAAGGACTCCGACTGTTTAATCTCATTATCCTGGACCCCTATCACCATTCTCTGAAACAGAAGAATCTCATGGAAAACAGTATGAAGTGCTGCAGCGAGGTCTCTCAAGATGAGATGAATGCCTGTCCATTGTCAATTGACATGAAATCATCAATCAGTGAGCCATAAGGTAGTTTTGGTTCTATTCCCTGGCCTGAATCCAGACTGAACTGGCTTTAGAACGTTAGCTTAGCTTGTATTTCAGCAGTTGCTAGCATGTCAATGAGCATGCTCAAAATGGGAGGTGGGACAATGGGTATATTTTTCTAAGGCTTATGTATCCAGGGTGGGTTTCTTCAGTATCGATCTCACTACTGCATGTTTGAAAGAGGAAAGGAAGATTCCTTCTCTGAACAAGGATTTTGGTATTTCAGTCAGGAGTGGACTAGCTGCTGTTGATGTTCTTTCCCAAGCCAAGCCTTGTAGCTGGAAGTAGAGTCTGAATAAATGCTTCCCTGGCAGCTAGCTGGGGGTGACCCTACGTGTGTCTATGTAAATACAGTTCACTTCTGGTTTGCTTAGATTTTCTAGATATTCAGCAGATAGAGAGGTGTTTTGCTCATTGTAATGAACTTCATTTGTGATCTGGCCCTGAGGGAAAACCTAGAGGTGAGCTAATCCCTTCACAAAATCCTAGGAGGCAAGTGAGGAGATGAATTTTAGTCTTTTGTCTCTGCAGCCTTGTCAATATGCATGTTTATATTACAAAATGATAATTCTGTGCAATTTCACCACCCTCACTGACAAGATATTAGTTAGTGCCTTTTAAAACCCATAGCAGTCTGTAAATGAGCATAAGAATCTATGTTATTTTGGCTTTATTTTCTAGTCAGATGAGTGAATTCAAATGAACTTGTGTTACCTGAGGTATCTCTCTTGCAGTTGATCTTTGAAGAGAAAATGAATGCAGAGTCTGCTGCCTTCTTTTTCTTTCTAGGTCTGTAATATACTGAATATCTTGGTGGGACAAGGTTTGTCAGTACAATATTTACAGTATCATCCAGCCAGGTCACAGTAATTAAGGCTTTATTGGGATCATCATCACTGATGACTGATGAGGTTTGATATTGTTTGTCTTCTAATGGCAGAACTTTCCTGGATCTGTATTAACCTAGTTTGTGATGCTTTGTGCTGCCTGCTTCTAGCCCCCACCTCCGTAGTGATCCTGTGTAGTGTACAGGTGCCAGGTTTCTAGAATATGTTTTATGTCTGCTTTTCTGGTCTGTTATTCAGTTCCTTCCAATCTCAGTTATTATAGGGTATGTCTAGACTGCATCCCTCTGTCAGCAGAGAGATGCAGATTAGGCAGGTCGACATTGCAAATGATGCAGGGATTTAAATATCCCGTGCCTAATTTGCATAAAAATGGCCACCGCGTTTTGCCGACTCAGTACTTTGTTGGCAAAAAGCAGCAGTCTAGAGGGGGATATGTCGAGAAAGAAAGCCTTTTTTGACAGATCCTGTAAACCTCCTTGCAGGAAGCATAAGGGATCTGTCAAAAAAGGCTTTCTTTCTCGACAGATCCCCCTCTAGACTGCTGCTTTTTGCCAACAAAGTACTGAGTCGGCAAAACGCGGTGGCCATTTTTATGCAAATTAGGCACGGGATATCTAAATCCTTGCCTTATTTGCAATGTTGACCTGCCTAATCTGCATCCCTCTGCTGACAGAGGGATGCAATCTAGACATACCCACAGGTAATGATATAGATGGTGTCATGGGATGATCCAAGTAGAGGAACAATTGTCTGGTTTTCCAGATGATAAAGAATGGTGGATCTATTATTTATCTTTCAGAGCTGTAGATTTGTGAGTCTTGGAAATGTGTGGAGCCTGGGGCAGTCTGTTCCGGGAGTAGTGAGGCAGGGGTTATATTGGAAGCACGGTAGCACAACAGCAATGGACATTGTTATAAATGACAAGGTAGAATCAATCAAAGGGAAGTGTCAATGGCATCTGACATCCATTTTTTGGTGGTTTTATAGAAGTGACAAGTGATTAATGGTCTTGCTGCTATGTCCATGTCAGTGCTGGGCCTAGTTGGAGTTCTCTCCCTGCTGCTGCCCCTGGAGCTCTCTTCCCTGCTGCGGGAAGGAGGAGAGTGGCAGGGGCAGCTCCTTTAAGGAATCTCAAGATCCCTTGCCATTTCCCAAGTGGTGCTGGTTACATGAAGGGTCCAAAGTGTCCTGGCTTTAAATCCAATAAACATTGATGTATAATAATCTTTCACCATTTACTGTACTCTATTTCATAGTTTAGTGTCATGCAAAGGTTTCATTTCTTTGGTTATCTCATGTGACAATGTCCTATATGTATTAATGAAAGGCAGTTAAGAGCTAAAAAAGCTTTTGTTCCTCCTTTCATTTTCTTAATGATCAGAGCAACCATGCCCAGGCAGTCCAACAAAGAGAACCCAGTAATACTCCTTTTCTGAATCAAAGTGTCTCTATTTCCTGATCTGCTTAGAGATTTTTATTTTATACAGTGTTTTTACCATTGTAGCAAAACACCCCACTAGCTTTGCCACAACACTTATGTGTAATTATAGTCAGAAAAGTAACAATATAAAATGTTGTTTTCTTACTAAGAACCACAGCTCCCTATGTGTCTTGACATTTTGTTCTTACTATTGTGAGAAAAATAAAGTTCCAATCTTGTTAGTACATAGTAGAGAGGGGGATGAATTCCAATGGTGCTGCATTTCTGGTTCAGGAACTTGTTTACTGCCACCAAGATCCCAGTTTTGATTTTCCAGCTGTTGACAGTTGACAACTGTCAGAAGTTGACAATTTAAAAATTCATATTTGTCTTGTGATGGACCCAAACCATAAAATGTAGCTCAAGGTCTAGAGTCTAAATGGACACATTCAGAAAATAGGGTGTGGCTTGATATGGGAAGATATTTTATGTTTCTTTGTTTTCTTAGGCCCAACTCTTCTTGTGACTTGTGAAGTGAGTGTATTTAATAAAGAAGTTACTAAGAGAGGCTAACCTGGAATATGGAATTAATGCCATGATTATAATAATTTCTGACTCCTGTTGTATTAATTTAGATCAGATAAAGAGGCCCAAAGAATCAAAGATGTTAACCTGATCCAGTCACTGTCCAACTTTAAACAGAATGACACAAGCTTATGAGAAACCTCAGCCTGCTTAGTACCATGGCAGAAACTCATTAAAGATCCTTTTAAACTTTTTATTAAAGATACATAAGAAAAATAAGGAACAACAGTAAATGCATTTAAAGAGTGATGTATTAAGTAAGTCTTACATTTTAACAATAACTACATTTCCTTACCCTTTAACTATAGAGAGTCTTTAAAGGAAAAATGTATTGGACACACTCTTAGATGGTGTTAAAGATAGTACTAGTCACCCTTTTAGGGGAAAAGAGAAGTTGGTAGAAATATGCCGGAACTATTGCTATTGTTGTTAAATCCAATTCCATTTTCTAGAAGACAAAAGAAGACAAATACCCAAAGGTATGTCTATGCTGCAGCGCTATTTTGGGATAAACTTCCGGTATCCCGAAATAGCTATTCCACATCCTGACAATGCATCCATTATTTTGAAATATCTTTTGAAATAATGGGTGCCCTATTCTGACATCCTTGTAAATCTCATTCCACGAGAATTAAGGGACGTTTCAGAATAGCGGTTTATTTCAAAATTTGGCACTGTGTAGACAACGCCAAATTACGAAATAAGCTATTTCAAAATACACTCAAAATCAGCTACTCAATTTGCATAGCACAAATTGTGTACCTTATTGCATGCTAAGTGTGCTGTATAGATGCATCCCAAGAGAGAAAAGAAAAAAGCTGTACAGAAATAAAAAGCAGCTACTGTCTGTCGCTGGTGTTGGCTTTGACTCACTGCTGGAAAAACACAGTACGTAGTCTTATCAGCCAATCCAAGACCTGCCAAACTTGTACCAGCATTTGGCTGTTTATGGCATTGCTTTTAGCTGCTTTTCTGGATTCGGGTTTACAGCAGTATTGAAAAAAATACAGTGTTAGCCACCTAAGGTAGACTCAGGCCCAACGACAATGGGGGCAAAGGGGACAATTGCTCCAAGGCCTAGTGATTAAAAAGGGCCCACAGCTCCAGGCCATTGCCACTGCTACTGCAGCAGTGACAGCACCTGGAGCTCTGGGGCCTTTAATCACAGCCAGAGTGATGAGCTCTGGGCAGCGATGAGGGCTAGCTGAGGAGGCAAGGGTGCCCTGAGGCACACTCCACGCAACACTGAGAGATGGGGGAGCACACCATGGTCCAAACTCTGCTGAGGGCTGGTTGCCCCCAGACCCACACCTTCTGCCTGAGGTACCACCCCTCTTGGAAGCATGAAGCTTGGGCCAGCTCCTTCTTGCTCAGGCACCTGGCAAGGCTTTTGGTGCACCTAAGCAGACTCTTTTAGTATTAGGATGAAGAAGGTGTAGGGTCCCAGGAGATGGTGAGGGTGACAGCTGTGATAGTCAAGCCTGCTTCTTTTTTATTTCACTCAGCCGCGGTTAAGTTAGCCAGCTTTCCCCATAGATTCTCTGTGATTAATGGTGAAAACAGAAGACTGATGGATGGAGTAACTCAACCCCTCGTTATTTCCCCCACTAATTAGACATGATTTCTGACATATCATACATATTCTATGTAGTTGGAGTTGCGTACCTTAAGCAGAGCTTTTGGGTCTAGTGTAGAGTTGGCCATAGCTATGGAATGCTGAATGTTACGTAGGCTACTTCATACGTGGCAAAACTGGATGTAAGTAGGCACTACAGCTGAGAAGAGGGAGTGAAAATGGGGATGAGAGAAAGTTGAGAATACTGCATGTTTAAGGGAAGACAGACCACATAACAGCAAACAGTGTATATGATGTGTGCAAGGAATGCAATATTTAAAGGGAGACAGCTTCTGATCCCAGCTATTAAGATCAAGACACTGTGGACAAAACTTCAAGAGAGCCCACAGAGAAAGTCACACAACTGTGACAAGATCTGTGGGAACCCGGTGCCCAGGTGTCTGTTCCTGATGTACAGGGGCAACAGCAAGAGCAATACATGAGCTGGTTGGAAAAAGCACATCTGAAAGTTAGCCAGTATGAGACTATTGGCTGACTGCCAATGATTGAGATTTTGGAGAAGTGATTACGAAAAGCATGAATGCCCAAATGTAGGTGGATTGGGCCTAGTTTACTGCACTGCAGAGGAAGGACTCAGTGACTCATAAAAAACAAGAAAATGAAAAATCTAACAGCTCTGTTAGCACAAAATTATACATGTATTATATTAGCCTTCCATATCAGAGAAAAACACTCAGTGTAGTGCAATCATTTTTGCTAGCTTGACATTAAGCCAAAGGCCTGTGAGGCCAGTAACATGAAATTTAGGACAGTCAGGCAGAAAATATCAGCAGGAAACATTGGCATCAGAGGTAGCAAAAAAAAAGTAGAGGCTGTGCTACAAATAATGAAATATAGAAAAGTAGCATTAGTAGATGCTTAAGTAGAAGATTCTATGATGGTGTGTATTATTAGGAAGGTTGTGTCCATGCTGTGGGTGGGAGACCCACTTTAAAAAAAACCTCACAGTATTCTACATTAATTAAACTAGTGGGTAGGGGAATGGGGTGACAATATGTTTTTATTAAGTTTAAACATATTAGCTTTAAAAGGATGAGGAAACAGTAGTAAGGAATATTTTGTTTTTTATATATGTCCTGCACATGCAGAGAAAATAGTAAAGCAGTGTATTTTTTTTTTCATGATGGGATTTGCTGAGGGCATTTGGTAGAGGGAACCCTAACTGGGAATTTCAGAAAGAAATATAAAAATAAGAAGCGTGATGTTGCTGGAGCACTTTTCCTGGGAGACTATTATATCTTTCTTAGTGGATCCTGTAAAATGGGAATTCCAGTGGTGAGGGACAGGATGTTCCACCATTCCATAAATAGGGACACAATACTCATTTTATTTTCTAGGTCATCTCTCATTTGCTCCTTTTAACCTGTTATTCAGCCCACTGATAAGGTAGCAGTTGAAATAGTAGCAGAGCTAAACTTTCACATATGAATCTCCTTAGGCTACCCTGGGCAAGCAGCCACACTTGCCCCATAACCTCAGTCCTGCAGAACATTACACCATCCACAGTCTCAGAAACAACTCTGACAGGGTGTGTGTGTGTAGGAGTCCTGGGACTGCATGCCAGCTCCAACTTCTCAGGAAGCGCATGCTCTTCCTCTGCTCCCCACAACAGCCGCATGCTTCCTGTGCAGTTGGAGCTGGCATGCAGTATCGGGATTCCTACTCCCTCCCCCTCCACTCTAATCCAATCCCCTTCCCCTCCCCCAGAGCCAGGCACCCCCCAACCCAATCTCCCTCCTCTTCCCTCCCCCAGAGCCAGGCTGCCCTCCCCGCTCTAACCCAATCCCCCTCCCCACAACCTTATGCTCGGGTCCCAGAGCCAGAGCCAGAGCTGCTGCTACCACCACGCGCATCTCCCTCCAGGCGCTGGGTCACGTGCACTGAGCAGCTGGCTTGAAGCATGTGCTGGCCGGGATGCCAGGACGCTGGGACGCCATGCGTACCTCCCCACCCAATCCCCCTCCCCTCTCCTTCCCCAGACCCAGACACCTCCCCTCCCTGCTCTAACCCAATCCCCCTCCCCACTAACCTTATGCCTGGGTCCCGGAGCCAGAGCCTCTTCCACCACCATTGCTACTGCCACGCGCATCTCCCTACAAGTGCTGGGGTGTGTGCGCTGAGCGGCCAGCTTTGAGCATGTGCTGGCCGGGATGCCGGAATGCTGGAATGCCATGTGCACCCCCCCAACCCGATCCACTTTCCCTCCCCTCCCCTCCACTCCTCCAGAGCCAGGCATCTCCCCCACTGCTCTAACCCAATTCCCCTCCCTCGCCTCTAACCTTATGCCCAGGTCCCGGAGCTGGAGCCGCTGCCGCACCTGGAGCCGGAGTTGCCACTGTCACCTGTGCTCAGCAGTCGGCTGCTAGCACTTGCAGGCTGGGACTCTGAGTGCGACCCGGCCTGCACATGCAGGATCTGATGTAGTTAGTGTGCTGGGGGCTGTGAGCTGAACAGTGCAGGCCTTGAGCATGCATGCAGCTCAGAGTGGCCCGGCTGTGAGACCAGCTGACCTGAGCGGTTCCGGGTTCATCCCGGTTCTGTCAGGAGCCACAGTTGGCCACTGCTGCTCTGATGTAATACTCCCATCTCTGTATCCCTGCAATCTGTTTTTTTTTCTTTCACTTCATGCATCTGAACTGCAACTCATGAGAGCTTATGACATAATAAAATTGTAGTCTTGAAGGGTATGTCTACACTATGGAGAAGATCGAAGCTGCTGCTGTTGATCTTCCAAGGTTTGAATTTGCGGGTCCAGTGAAGACACACTAATTTGAACTGAGAAGGGCTCTCCAGTCAATGCCGGTCATCCTTCTTCCATGGGGAGTAAGGGAAGTCAAAGGGAAAGCATGCTCCCTTTGACTTCCTGCAGTGTGGACAGTGCCAAAAGTCAAATTAAGGTATTTTGACTTCAGCTACACAACTAATGTAGCTGAAGTTGTGCATTTTAATTCAACCTTATCCCGTAGTGTAGACATACCCAAAGGTGCCACCAGACTCTTTATTATTTTTTATTAAACAGGCTAAAATGGCTACCTTTCTGAAATCAGGCTACACTATTTTTTAGATAGGATTTCAGAGGAAGAGGTAGGAGCAGATTTAGCTCCACAGATGATTCCTTCAATCAGGTTCTTGCTGCTACATTCCTAACGTATTATTACATCTAAGATGCACTATGTAGTCGTACACTATGTAGTTGTAATGAAAACACATTGTGAATAACACTTGGGGATGGGTGGTATCTTTACTCAGCAGCCCATTTGATGACATTCTTCTGTCTCTTTTTTATGAATGTCTTGTAATCCTTAAATATTTGTGCTTTTCAATTTCCTTTGTCATTACGAAGTTAAACTGGGGAAGGAGGAGAAGAAAAACAGGGGAAATACTAAATAATGTAGTATCTGATTTTTCCTCTCTCCATGTTCTTAGAAAAATCCCCAAAATTCCAATCTGTCTATCAGAAGAGTACAAGGAAAATAACTTTCCTGTTTGGTATGGATGTATCATTTACATATTTTGTCCATATAGCCATATGAATACAAAAGTTACATTTTCTCTTTGGTTTCAATTAAATATATATAAATTTTCATTCTCAAATCTGTCCTCTATGGGGATTTACCTATCTCATAGAGCTGGAAGGGACCTTAAAAGGTCATCAAGTCCAGCCTCTGTATTCATAGCAAGATTAAGTACCATCCCTGACATATTTGTCCCAGATCCCTAAATGGCCCTCTCAAGGATTAAATTCATAACACTGGGTTTAGCAGGTCAATGCTCAAACCACTGAGCTATCCCTCCCTCTAATAAGATATGAATATATCATATTAACAAGATAGATAGAGATAGAGCTACACACAAACCTCATCCTGATCTCTGTCATGCAGACATGGACCTCTTTCGTATTATTAATGAATATGATTGGTCCTTTTATTCATTGAAATATATAAACTATTAAGAATTAATATTGTTTTCAAAATTATTGATTATATATTCTCTTTGTTGACAATTGTTAAACTGGATATGTACTATGTTCAGTTTTGTTTCTTCTCATCTTCAATTTCTGGTCAGCAGATATGGACTATGTAGTATTTCTTTTTCCTCCTTATATTTTACATTTTTAAAATATGTTATTTGCTAACAGTGTAAAAAAGAGAGGAAAAAATCCTTGAAAATAGATTTCTCATCACTGACTGCTTTCTATTCTTGTTCAGAATAGGATTCTTTCACCTTTCATATTATTATGTTATTAAAACACACCCACATTTCACATGCACATTTTCCTTTACATGGCAATGGTGATTTGATTGTGTTTTGAAACCAACATTATATCAAATATGTGTTTTTTCTTGTTTAAATTATCAGTAGATTCCTATAGTCAATGCCTTACTTTTCTGATCCTTTAATTCCTCATTTCATTTTAAACCAGATTCTCTTTGATATTAAGGCCCCTTTACATGACCCTGGAATTGTTATTGAAACTTAAGTCATCTTAAATTACCAGACCTGTGTAAAAGGGCCTTAGTGTAAATGAAAAGCAGGCCCTTTATTTGGGCTAAGAAGTCAATCCTCTACAGTTGTGGGTTCATATTTTTACACTATTGTATCCATTAGCATTTCCTTCAAAGTGTTTAATGGCCCACTTTGGGTAAATCAGCCTTTTCTTCATGTAATGAGGCTGCAACAATATGTATAATTTACTATAATGAATTAAGTAGTCATAAATGAGGGGATATGAATTTAAGCAGATCACAGGTGGTTTAATTTGTGTTATTTTTACCATGTAGCTTGATTTGCATTTTTCTCCTATATAGTTTTTTATGTTTCAGTTGATGAAATTCTGATCTCCTTAGTAATTTTGCATTAGAGTTGTATGGTATACATCATTACTGCTGGCTTATTTGTTTAATACAATTTATTATAGAAAATGACAATTTTTCATTGTATATTGAAATAATACTGATTTCTAGTGAATGGGCAATGACTCAATGGAAACAAATAGAAGTGGAAGAGATATGTCTCCGTACGGCACCCCAGATCTGCAATTCCACAACACCATTTCTACTTCCTACTTCCTCATGTCCTACCTAAAGGTAAGTTGGGCTTGGACTGGGATGAAAGAACTTACAACTTCTTTTCCCATCCTACCAATGGAAAATCAACCCAAAAATAATACAGACTGCTACTGAATTAACTTTGCATGGAGCAGGGAGTCTTTATGTACAGAGAGTCACCTCACCCTTCAGGAAGAGTTCTGAATGCAGAAAAGACATGGCAGCTTGGCTGTACTGAAGCAGTAAAGAAAAGCAAAGGGCCTGAAGCTGGTTTACAGACATCAGCCCTCTATGTGTATGGTGCTATGACTCCATCAGATTGCTTAAGATGTGGAGGAAAACTTTGTATATGGAGTTTGTCTACACTGACATTAAAAACCCACTTCTGGCCTGTACCAACTGGATCAGGTTCATGGGGATCAAGCTGCAGGACTATTTAACTGCATTGTAGACATCCAGGCTTGGACTGGAGTACAAGTTCTAGGACCCTGTGAGGTGGAAGTCCCAGAGCTAAGGCTAGAAAGCTTGAGCTAGAAAGTCTACACTGCAAATAAACAGCCCAGCAGCCCAAGCCGCACAAAGCTGAGTCAGCTGGTGGAGGCCAGCTGCATGTGTCTAACTGCAATATAGATATACCCCATCTGTACTTCTTGTTTACTTATAGATGGGTTATGATAAGTAGCCGGAGTCCATGGAGTGATAACAGTCACCAGATCAGTAAACAATAGAACCATATCTACTACTGGAAAGAAAGTACAAAGGCAGCCTTTCCTCTGCTAGCAATGACAAAAACAGTTTTGTGTTATTCAGACTGGCTACAAAGAGACTAAAAAGAGCTAGTGCCAGGACATAGCCTCATTTCACACGATTTGATATGGGAAATGTTTTAGAAAGGTCATTATCTGAAAGTACTTGACCAGTCATTTCTTTATAGATCGACATTTGATGTTAACAAATTTGGTAAGACAGCCAAACTTTCTGAGAATTTTCCAGATGTCATTTCTGTTCAGCATCAAATATTATTTTTGATCAATGAAAACAGTACACAGTTCCACATTTGTTCAACAAATTCTTTTCCCTGAAGCTGTCATACAATGAAAATTCAGGTAGTTAGGTAGCCATAAAGTATTTAATGTAAATCCCCATTCTAATTATTGATGTCTGCTTATTTCTGAGAAGTAATCTACATATTCAGGGTTTTTTTCCATTAGGAGTTCCTACAGAGCAGAACCTAAGATGAAGATAGAGCAGATGGTTAAGAGAGAGACAAAATGAGAAGGAACCAACAGAAGGAGATCAGAAATGTGAAAATTAATAGTGCAAATGATACATTACTCATGTGCACAATCTTCATGAAGCTGCAAATATTTTGGTCCACTGACTGACAACTTTTTCTTGGATAATTCCGTCAATCTTTGCAGTGAAATAACTGTAAATGCAAGTGTATTATTTAGGAATATTCCTTGTAATCAGAGTAAAGTGGTCTTTTTCTGAAGTAGTGATAAAAAAGAAATGCATTCATTCACTGTATGTTGGCTTTACCATAAATGTTATTAAGGTGATCCTGCCAGGTTCCCAATAGGCTATTTCACTTTTGTGTATGTGAATAATTTTAAACAAATCTAGTTTTGTAATCTCTTGTCCATTTACTTTCCACATCATTATATTGCAGCTCATGTTCATTAAATCTCATGTCAGGGCAAATTCATCTACTAAGCTATGCAAAGGATTCCCATGATTTAAAGTATTTATATATTTGTTAATTTAGTGCCAGACTGAAAATAGAAGTGGTTGACAATTTTAAAATTTGACATTTCAATAAAAATATAAAGTTTTTCTCTTTTATAAAGCGCTCAAAATTTAGCTATTAAAATATTATCATTTTACAGAAAAAAATATTTTCTGTATGAAATGTCTTCTACATTTTTCAGCCTGCTAGAATTAAATTTGTGATCACTGACATGCTCTATTTATCCACAGAGCAGGTAAAACATGGGCAACAGCAGAGCAGTCATCCTCATATCACAGCACCTGAACAAGCAAAACTGGAGAGGCAATATCTAGGAATGAGATCATACTTTGCATTCCATGTGAATTCAGTCTTTGGTTTCTCTGCGGAGACTACTGTTTGTGAGTAGTAGTGCAGGCAAGAGCAAAAAGTGCATAGGGACTCACATGGTTGCAACAGACTGTTAGTAGCTGTAAAGGATTATTCTTATAGAAAATGTTTCCTGTTAGGGAAGGAATGATGATAGGGTTAGAAGGATCTGTGAAGAGATACTATCTTGAAGAATTTTTAGTCCTTCGACTTGTAAATAATCATGCTTCCACACTTAAAACGGGTAAACTGAGAACTTATAGAAATGATATCACAGTATATGTTTCAACACATATAATGATCTTGTCTGAAACCCTATATAATGATACTGATATGGGAACTTAGTTGGGAGAATAAAAACTGCATCCAATCCAGATGCCAGAGAGATAGATATCCAGCTCCTAGGGTACATCTACACTGCACTCTTCTTTTGGAATAAGCTATTCCAAAGAGATGCCACTAGACGATTGCACCACAGTCCTTCAGTGCCTGCCACCCCTACCCTGTCTGTGTGAGAAAACTAAGATCCCTCACCTAATGATCCTTGCCCGGCCTCAGAGAATGCCTGGGACACATCCAGACCATGGGGTACCAGCTCCAGTGTGAGTGTGGTCACCATGCTGGCTGCGTCCTCCTCCCCCTGCTCCTTGGCTAGGAACCCCAGGTGGGCAGCGAGGGGCATCTCAGCCCTGAGTCCACCACCAGGATGCATTGTAGGTCTTCAAAATAGGGGCAGGAGTGGGGTTCTGGCCCAGGATGTGGTGCAGGTCTTCAAAATAGGGGCAGGAGTGGAGTTCTGCCCTGGCGCGTGAGCTGCACTTCCTCACTCTGGCATAGGCCTGATGGAGCTCTTTGACCTTACTCTGGACCTGCTCCTGGATCCGGGTATGGCCTTGGTGGCCAGGCTATTGTCCATCTGGCTGTATATGTCAGCATTATGCCATCTGGAGCAGAGATCCTGCAGATTCTCCTTGTCCCACACCTCTATGAGGGCCAGGATCTCTGCCACAGACCAGGATGATGTGCACCTTTTTCAGCTCCTGGCGGGCTTCTGGGAGTTCCTGGGAGCCCTCTGTGTGCTCTCTGGGACAGGCAGTTGGGGTCTTGGGGACTTGGTGGTCTGACATAATGGCAGATGTCAGGCACTGGCAGCTGAGGTATGGCTGGAGTCTGTGAGGGCTAGTTTCCTGCCACAAGCCCTTTCCTCTGTGTCTGAAGCTTTAAGAGCTGCCGGGGAAGAGGGACAACTATACGGTCCTGAGCAGTGTGGACAGAGTGGCCAGCAGGGCACTGGTGGGATTTCCTGGAGGCCCCTTTTTTTGACAAAACTCCCTGTCCACACATGCCCTCTTCTGCAATAGTGATTTTGGAAGAGGCCTTATTCCTCATGGAATGAGGTTTATCAGTTTTGGAAAAAGTCCTCTGTTATTTCAATTTTCTTTAGAAATAATGCAATTGCTGTGTAGATGCTAGCACTGTTATTCCAGAATAACATCTGTTATTCCAGAATGACAGTGCAGTGTAGGTGCACCCTTAGTCTGACAAGGAGTGGCAATGTATCTAATTTCTTTTTGTATTCTGTATAGTAATGTCCTAATCTCTGATTGGTAATATTACAGTAAATAATTCCAACTGAGCCTATTATTTCAACAATCTTGAGATATTTAATTTGCACATGTGACAAGAAGTTAATAACTTGTAAGTGATACTGGGAATCACTGCTACTTCTGTGTTTACTACATCAAAATCAGCAGGGTCAACAGCCTTTCAGTGGGGGCCCCTGCTTTATGCCTGGGTAAGGGGTAGGGCTTTTGGGTAGAAGGGGAGGGGCTGGGCCTAGGTGTAATCTGACTCTTAGTCACTACCAGGCTAAACTGAAACTGAACCAGCACTTTCGAAGCAGTGAGCAAGATTAGTTCCCCTTCAGCAACTTCAGATAGCAGCTAAACTTGAGATGCTATGCAGATACACCTTGGGACAAGTGTCAGCCTGGTAACCCAACAGTCATGCTGCTAGCATAGGGTAGTGGAAATTGTAGTAGGGATTGTATGTCTAATTCTGGACAGGGATTCAGTGTAAATATGCTAACACCTGCACCACTGGACATAGGACTTCTGTCACTTCTTTGAGATCTGCATGATAGCCATTTTCTGTGCTATGTCTGTGCAGAGACAATGGGAAGATGTGTTGGGATGTCTAAACTCTGATCTGTACAGTTTTGTTTTCTGCAGCACTGTTGCAGCTGTGTTGGTCCCAGGATACATCACCCACCTTATCTCTCTCAGCTTTATGTTGAAACTTTACCTTTATTTCTTTATTTATTGTGGGAGGGGATGACAAGTCCCTGTGTAATTCGTTTTTTGCTTGAGGAATGAATGCTGCATCATGAAAGCATTTATCCTTTTCATGGACAGCCCCAGATAATATATGAGGTGGGATGTATCAGTTACTTAATCATTTGTATATACTGAACAACTGATGATATTAATCATATAGACTTATATTTTTAGTTGAAAAGAAAGCAACTTTTAAAAGGTAAGTGGGAGGAAAGAGGGGGAATTTTTAACTCAAATCCTCTGTAGATTGGATGTTTGGAGATATTCCATTTTTCTTCAGACGTCTGGTAAACTTCTCAGAGATTCTGCCTGATCTGGAGCTTAGCCACAATGATCCATGCTATTGAATTGTAGACCTGATTTATCCATCTCTTTATCTGTTCTGTGTATTAAGCATCTTTAATAGCTGTTCCTAAGCGCTAAACACTATATTCAAAAGTACTATAACTAGTAAATTACATCTTTTTAAATAGTACCCAAAATGTTTTCTTTCACGTTTTTGGGAATAGACAAAGATACTCTGTATATTTATATAAAAACAACAAAAATGTATGTCTAAGTTAGAGAGAAATGTCTAAAATCTCATGTGCAATCACTGTAACTTCTGCCAGTGGACCATATTCTTCCACCCTTGTTCATACTGAGCAGAACCTTTCTCTTCAAGCAATCACATTGGTTTCATAGTATCATAGAATACTAGGACTGGAAGGGACCTCGAGAGGTCATCGAGTCCAGTCCCCTGCCCTCATGGCAGGACCAAATACTGTCTAGACCATCCCTGACAGACATTTATCTAACCTACTCTTAAATATCTTCAGAGATGGAGATTCCACAACCTCCCTGGGCAATTTATTCCAGTGTTTGACTACCCTGACAGCTAGGAACTTTTTCCTAATGTCCAACCTAAATCTCCCTTGCTGCAGTTTAAGCCCATTGCTTCTTGTTCTATCCTCAGAGGCCAAGATGAACAAGTTTTCTCCCTCCTCCTTATGACACCCTTTTAGATTCCTGAAAACTGCTATCATGTCCCCCCTCAGTCGTCTCTTTTCTAAACTAAACAAACCCAATTCTTTCAGCCTTCCTTCATAGGTCATGTTCTCTAGACCTTTAATCTTTCTTGTTGCTCTTCTCTGGACCCTCTCCAATTTCTCCACATCCTTCTTGAAATGCGGTGCCCAGAACTGGACACAATACTCTAACTGAGGCCTAACCAGCGCAGAGTAGAGCAGAAGAATGACTTCTCATGTCTTGCTCACAACACACCTGTTAAGAAGTAAGTTCAAGAAGTAAGTTCCTATTCAATGTGACTAAGAAGCTAACCCAAAGTGAGGTCCAATTTCAGTCTAAGTGGAACTACATCTGTGTATCTGAGACAGAGTTTGGTCCATGAATTTAAGGTTATTAATAACACAAAAAAGAATTAAGAGTATATAGAAATTCTGATGGAAAGGGAAGTAAATCCAACATAGAAGTACAGCAAGAAAAATTTAACATCGATCACTAAATTTAAAATAATGGTCTCAGAAACAGAATAAATGCTCAGCTAACAACATCTTAGGGAACATTGGGTAACAGAGATCTTCTGATAATCAAATTTGATTTGATGATGAGCTAAGGAAGGCAAATAGCAACAATGGGCAGTATCAATTTTCTCAACATTTCACTACAGGAACATAGACAGGTTTGTTCTAGTAAGAAAGATGTGGATTAACAGATTTTCTTTTGAAAAATATTTATTACCAGTCATCTAATTTTCAGCAGAAGCCATCTTACGTTGTGCATAATTGAAATTCCAGTATTAAAAGAGGTGAAACAGTTGCTATGAAATTGTGATCACTTTTTGTTTGGTCATTTCTGTACTGAATTGAGTATGACAAACTGGTATGCATCAAATTTCCAGGCAAAATTACTTTCTTCAGTTCACACTGTGGAGCTCATATTTTCCACTGAACATTCTGCACCTATTCACAGAGGTTTTTCCCTGATGGTAATGGGTGTTCTGCAGGTGTCCTGGATACACTTGCAGTCCAGTGAAATAGAGAGCTTTGCCTTGACAGTAATCTATGGGAACTGTAATGATTTGACTTCATAAGCCTGGATACAAGTACAGAGTACTGACTGGATTGGCTATAAGAGATTCATATTCATGGCAATAAAGGTCAGCAATTGAACTAGTCTCAGTGTTTTCGTCAGTTGCATTCAGGTTCATAATAAAAATAAGACGTTTCCCCCAGTACTATCCTTTGGGACTGAGCTTCTCATGTGGCTAATGTCAATCACCTTTTAACCTAATACCACATACAAACCCCTGAGATATTCTATGATTGCTATTTGAACTGTAAGAGAAATAATTTAACCTAATAGATTACATTAGCATCTCATTCTGGCTGTAGTCCATTGACAGAGTAAAGGGAGGCATTTAGCAAAGGGAAACATAAGACTGGTCAAAAGTACCAGCTCTGCAGGCTCCTGATTTGCTGGTAAGGGAGACTATAATAGACTGAAAACTGCTGCTACTACTACCAATAGGAGACAATCAGATTGGTTTTTTATTTAAATGGAGGATTCTTTTGGCTAATCTGTCAGGAGTAGAACTAGGAATAAAAATATCATCCCTGGCAGATGTGGTGGGATCATCTCCAGAGAAACACATACTAGATACTGGAGAAATTATATATAAGGGTAAAACCCTGACCCCTTTGAGGTCAAAGGTGAAACTGCATTAACTTTAGTGAGACATATGGTGTTGAGATACCAAGAAGAAAGAAGATACCTGCTTATAAATAGGGGAACTAGATAAAACTCCCCCTTCATTGTAAACAGCTTTCTGCTGTCACTTAGGTATTGAGTGGTCAAGAGGGTGTTTGCTCCTGCCATGAGTGCAGGGGCCTGGATTTGATGACCTCTCAAGGTTCCTTCCAATTCTATGATTCACTCTAATTTTATTACATCAAATCGAATGTAAATTTAGAAGCTTGAACCTTTGGAAGTTCTCACATCATATTATTTCACCAAGTGTAAGACAAGTAGGTTCATTTTAGTACTGATGTAACACAGGCAGAAATAAAATTCTTACAGTATGCATTTCACTTGTCCAATTTGTTCTTTTGCTTGTCTCTTTGTTAACTTTGGTTATATATCTTCTCCCTTTGGTTAGTACATAACAGGCCAAACAAAGTTCACATTAAGGCCATGGTCCATGAATTGTGTACAAGAGAGTCTGGTACAGATGAGCTTAATACTTAAGTTGCAAAACAGACAGAATGAACAGAATGGATACTTTCCCCATCTCTGGTATTCTGTTGAGTTGAGTGCTAGCTTCCCAGACAGCAAATGAATTATTATTTTCTAGCTATAAATATGTACATGTCACTGTACAAAAGTCTTTCAGACACATTTTTGAATTACAAAAGTGTTAAATAGTCACACACAGCATGATGTAAAACCAGAACTCTGCAACATGATGAACTGCTGCTTACCCCCTGAACATTTCAGGTCAAAGATAAATGCCTATTTTGTTCCACTCTATCAACGTATCCCATAAAACATATTTCCCCCAGGAGGGACCAGGCACTGGGGGACTATTACAGTATACTGTTGAGGACCTCCCAAAAATAGTAATTTCCAAGGGTCATAATGTAGTATCATCTCTCACTGCAATGTTCATTTTATCAGCTCTAAAGTGGTATTTTGCTCTGGTTTAATAGCATACAGAGACATTTACTTGTAAACCTTTTCTTGCCATTAGCAGGGCAATCAAATGATGACTTAAATGCTTTTGACTTGCATGTAATTCAGCTGAATTCAGGTGAACTATCCTGATTTACACCAGAGGAGGTGGGGAGGAAAATTGGATGCACTATTTAGTTTCAGAACATCACTCTACATTGTCTGCCCCTCTCATAACTAAGCACAAATAAAGTTTAAATAAAACAAAATAACTCAAAATACATTTTTCTGAACTTCTGTATTGCATCACGTTTGCAATTTAAAACAATAATGATGTGTATGACTTCTTCAGAGGCTACTTAGGAACAATATACACTATTTTAGTTTTATTGGAAGAAAATGGTTTTATATATGCTTGAAAATGTCATGGTATGGTCTAGCCACTCCTTGAGCACTGTATTGTATCCTTCCTAACACATCATTGTCTCTTGACCATCTCTACCACTCTCTCTCTCTCTCTCTCACACACACATGCACACACACAAACATATCACAAGCAAATGAGCAAACTATAGGAGGTATGATACAAGACATCCACTGCTTACCCTGAATTGTAGGCGAATGGATAAAGTGGTTTTCACCATGTACATGTTTCCTGAAGTACTTTAAGAGCTTCAGTCTATGTCTACACTACAAGATAAAGTTGAATCTTTTATGGTTGATTTCTGGTCCCCTGATTTTGCAAAGTTGAAGTTCCATGTCTTCACTGCAGGGAAGAATCAAATATAGTCTGAAGTTGCACATCATCTTTAGGGAGCCTACTGTTGACTCAGATAGCAATGTACCATGGATAGCTTTGCATTCTGTGCTATGCTCCACATTCCTGCTGGGACTAAAACTGTGCAGCAGGTAGCTATGGGTATATAGCATCAGTGTCCCATAATGCACTCATGTAATCCCTCCCCCCTTGCTTGAGATCAACGGGAAGCAGCTTTTTGGGCCTTTTTTTGCCCCAGTTGCCCACACAGATGCCAGAGAAGTGTGAGCATGGATCCCGGTTTGCAACAAGCCATAGTGATGCTGATGGGTGCCATGATGCGCCTAATGGTGCACTACTTGGAGAGCATATGCATGTCACTCCACCAGGAAGAGGACACGGACGAATCTCAGGTTGGCATGGAGTTACTGTTCATGTAAGCCCTGGTGCTGATGTAAGTGCAGCTATCTGTCAGTCTTGTGGACACAGTAGAATGCCAGTTCTGAGTCCCTGAGAAAAGCACATACTGGTGGGACCACCTATGATGCAGGGAAGATCAGAAGTGGCTACAAAACTTCTGAATGAATGAAGCCACTTTCTTGAAACTTTGTGAATGGCTTTCTTCCACCCTGAAGTTCCAAAATACCTGAATGAGACTCACTATGACCATGAAGAAGTGCTTGGCAATAGCCCTCTGACAGCTTGCAATGCCAGACAGCTACCATTCAGGTGGGAGTCAGGGCATGGGGAAACCTACAGCAGAGGCTGCTTTTTACAATTAGCCAAGGTGATCAATACCATTATGCTGTGGAGGATTGTGACTCTGGGAAATGTGGAGACCATCATTGACAGCTTTCTCTAACTGCGGTGGGGAGATAGACAAAAAACTCATCCCCATCTGGGCACATGATCACCTTGCCAAATAGTACATAAGCTGCAAGGAGTAATTTTCCATGGTGCTGCAGATGCAGGTGGATCACAAGGGCTGTTTCTCCAACATCAAGATGGGATGGCTGGGAAAGGTGCATGACCCGCACTTCTTTAAGAACTCCTGTCTCTTCAGAAAGATGCACACTGGAATTTTTTTCCCAGACTAGAAAATCAGAGTCGGAGACATGGAAATGCCTATGGTGATCCTTGGTGGCTCAGCCTACTCCTTGCCCCCATGGCTCATGCAACTGTACATAGGCAGCCTGGACCCTTGTAAGAAGTGGTTCAACTGAGCAAGTGTAGAATGGTGGTTGAATGTACCTTTGTACATTTAAAGTGTAGGTTTAGGAGTCTCATGACTATGTTGACCTCAGCGAATGCAACATTCCCTTTGTGGTATCAACCTGTTGTGTGCTCCACAATCTTTGTGAGAGCAAAGGGGAAACTTATTTGGCAGGTTGGGGTGCTGAGGCAGAGCACCTAGCCAAAGACTTTGAGCAGCTGATCAACAGGCCGATAAGGAGAGCACAGCATGAGGCAGTGCAAATTAGAGAGGCTTTGAAGGACAGTTTTGTGAATGGCCAGTTTTAAGTTTCATGCACGTTGCTCTCAATAAGTTTCCCCTGCATTCCCTGTTTTTATCTGTAATGACCCAACCCCACCACTGAAGTACAAGCAACAAAGAGACTTGTTCACAGAACATGTGGGGGTTTTAGGGTAAATAGCAGGGAAATAGAAGAAGTGGGACCCCAAAGGTGGGAGGAGGCTCAGAAACACATAGGCAGTCTTTTGCCTTCCAAGATCCTGGAGGGTAAGTCTGCCCTTGAGCTCCCTTCCCCCATGTCCTGGGGCAGTGGTGGACCCTGGGGATCCAGAGGTTGGCAGCAACAGAGCGGGGGGAAGAGGAACAGGTATTTTAAATGGGGCAGATGGTATTCTGGGAGGATACCTTCTCCAGGCATGCAGCCAGGAGCTCCATCACAGTTGTCAGGAAGACAAAGATGGTCTCCAGCTGCCTCCCCTGTAGCCACCTGGGAGTTTTCCTCTCCTGCCTTTCCATGATTCTGTCTTGGCATTCTGCCCACATCTCCTCCTTGAGGGTGTTCATGCATTCCATCTGCTCCAAACATATCCTCCCTTGTCCATTTTCACCTGTGGATCTGTACCAGGTGGACAGGTGCTGGAGCTGTGGGAGTAGTCAGTGAGTTGGCTGCTCTTCCTGCTGTAATTAAAAGTTACTAGGGCACACATTACAGGAGATACATTGTGTTAAGCCTAACCCTAACCTGCTAGTGTGCAACGAAGGTCTGTATAAAGACAATGGAGATGTGTTCTGCGAAAGGCCAAATTTTTGTTTTAAGGTGGGCACTTTACAGCAGATGCAAAGCAGAATTCTCAGGGGAGCACATGGACTCATGTGATTCAGAGGCAGGCAGGCATGGTAAGGGCCCTGCCAAGGCAAAAGTCTTCAGGGAGACTCAGGGGGGATGGGTCAGTGTGGCTTCCCTCTATATCTGGCACACACCCAGCTTTCCGGGACAGTGCTACTTTCCCAGCCCACTGGAGCCTACAGTGGGGGGATGAGGGGGGGGATTTGTGTCTGGCACATGCAGCTTCCAGAAGAGAGTGCTAATAGCTTCCCCTCCTCCTTCATGCAGGTTGCCATGAGTGATATCAGTCTTCTCCAAATCACACAGAGTGATAGGGAGCGGATGCTGACTGAATATAGCCATAAACCTGGGCTTTATCCTGCAACAGTTTGTGGCTCAATGATGCCAGACCACTTACTGGTTGCTTGGTGTGTGAAGGTGTCCTACCATGGAGTATGGAATAAGACTGGCCTCCCCAAAATCCTTGTGAGAAGGATCAAAGAGTTCCTATGTGAGAGCTTCACTGAGATGTTCAGGGAATACTTCTGCTCCATCTGCAGATGCAATAACAAGCTATTCAGGGTCCTACAGGGTGTGTATGCACAGAGCAAGCCGCACATCACACCCAGGTGCCTTAATGTGCTTGTAGTAAGAAAAAAATTATGAACTCACCAGAAGTGCCCTCCCTGGAGTCGGCACTCAATTGGGAAACATCTTGGGAGGAGGGGACTTGCTCCAGTATGTAGAAGAGATCCTGGCTTTTGGGGAGTCCTGGCTAGCCATTCTTCTTCTCCTTCTTCCCCTGTGCCACTATGCTGTCCTCCATGCTGACACCAGGAGTCTCTTGGCCAGACTCCACGGCCACACTCTGGAGTCTGGTAGGGTCCCCCTCTCCCAGAATCGCATCTAGCTGCTCGTAGAACCTGTATCTATGCTGTGCTGCATTAGACCATCCATTAACCTCCTTCACCTTGTGGTGGGACTGCCTGAGTTCCTTGATTTTCACTCTGCAATGCTGGGTGTCCTTGCAATATTCTTTGGCCATCAGGCAGTTATGATCTTCGTGTAAATGTCCACATTTCATTTGCTTGTTTGGAGCTCAGAGAGAATGGATTCTTCTCCTCATTCCTCAATGAGGTCCAAGATCTCCCAGATGCTCCACGCTGGCACTCTTCTGCACTCCTGGGAAATGAAGCCTATGGGACTAGAAATATTTGAAAACATGGAAGTATCTGAGCCATTAGAAGTCATGGCTACATGTGTCACGGTGTGCTGCTCACTCTAAGATGTGCGTGCAACACTGGCCACACAGGAAATAAAATTCAAATTTCCCTGGGGCTTTTCCTTTTCTCCCGAAGAGCAGTAGAGGTGCAAGTTCTAGCCAAAGCAGTCAGAGCAGAGAACTGTGGGATGCTTCCCAGAGGCCAATAGCCTTGACTTTCAGCAATTCTGCATCTACATTATCATAAACTCAACCATGTAAGGCTGGGAACAGTGTTACTCCTCGTGAAATCAGGAGTAACCAACATTGACTTCAGCGACCCTTAAGGATGACATGAGGGGGTTGGTAGTGTAGACATATCATTTAGAACATTGATCATATGCAGCTAAATTCAATGTAAAGTCCTAGTGTACACCAGGCCACAGATTGTTCTCACTAGTACTTATGTAAATCAAGAATTACTGCTAACTAATAGACCTGTACTGTAGAGGGAAAAAGGAATCAGGTCTTTTCACAAGAAATAAACATCAAACATAAATATTCCAAAGAGCTAGGAAATACATTTTAAAAAAAGTTATGATTCTAACAAATAAATCTGTCTTACAAAAAGAATAATGATGAAAATAAAGTTGAAGAGCTGGGATGATGTCTTGATGATCCCTTACAAGGGGCTTCACCTGTCCCCTCTTAGTCAAAGATAAAACACCCATTCACCTTAGAGAATTCAGAATCAGGCTGAAAACAGGAACAAACACATGTATTGTGTATGCTCAAAAAGAAAAGAAAGAAGAATCACAGCTGAAGAATCACCTTATTTCCCAAAAGATAAGGACATCAACATACTTGCAAACATGAACATCTTTGTCATACTAGATTTGTGAGAGAGCTCATTTAGCAGAATACAACATGGCTGATTGTCTTGTAAATAAGATGCTCAGTTTTAGATTTTTATGCTTGTGAATAGCATGGGGAAGTGGATTCAGAAATAAGTAAGATAATTTAAAAAATTAGCAAATACTGCATCCTCAAAGAGAGAAAAAAACCACTAAGAAAGAAAAATCTATTGGTGGATTAAGTGTACTTTAAAAAGACAACAGGGTTACTTGTGCATTTCTGTTTTCATCAGTATAATAGATATTTTTAACAATCAGGAGATCTTCCCCTTTCTGACAGCAAGTGTCAGAAGCCATATGAACCTGTCAAGAAAACTGTGTAAATTGGGAAGTGTTTTGAGAGGTTATTAAAGTAGAGACACAAATGATTAGAAGTAATGATTGCTTCCTTAGCTACAGTATCAGAGATCTAAGCACAAAATCTATTGTCTAGATATGGTTGTAATGAACAAGACAATCTAAATAAATTTTAAAGAGAGATACAAAGGTCAAAA
Organism: Pelochelys cantorii; assembly: GCA_032595735.1. Taxonomy (NCBI): domain Eukaryota; kingdom Metazoa; phylum Chordata; order Testudines; family Trionychidae; genus Pelochelys; species Pelochelys cantorii. The sequence continues at coordinate 37,711,227 of CM064331.1, forward strand.
GGTCACAATATAATTAATTTAACCTGGAATCAATAATTGCTTAAAGAAGAAAGGCAGACATGATGGCATGAGGGAAAAAAACCAGCTGCTATAGGGATACTGAAATAATATACTGGAAAGCAACTCAAGTGAAAGATCAAACAGTAAAATACACGTCTCATGCGTCACATATGAAGCCAGGCTAAATAAAGTCTGTCAGAGTCCTGAGAAATGCTAATGAAAAGCGGGTAGCGGACCTGGCCCATGGTAAGTAGCCATGAAAAAAGGAACAGACAGTGGAAGTAACAGTCAGAACAAGCACCTAATAATGAGGTATCTGAAAAAAGAGAAATTGAGAAATCTTTATATTATATACAGTATAAGACTTTATGTACTGCATGATAATGAGAATGCAATCTTCAAAAGAATTAAGAAAAACGTATTTTGACTTTGCATGCAACTAAAATACTTTAAAAAAAGCTTAAGGGAATTATATCTGAGATCCTAAAACAAAGATAATGGTGTTATCATTATTCAGTTACCTGCTCTTTGGAGAGCAAAGATATACTAGCTGATAGATAGCTGATACATAGAAAGGGACATGTAGATGATTGTTGTTGAAAGTCAGGGGATTCTGATGGAAATGTGTTTTGTAAGTTTATATTTGCTGTTTTCAGTAATAGCCTAAATAATCAAAAGAATTTAATGAGGTTTTCAGACCTCCTAGGAACCTTTTTAATGGTTTAAGGTATTTTTTTTCTTTTTTCCCTTTTGTGGTTCTATATTTTGAAATATACTTGTATATCCCATAGAACTAATTTTTGTTTAGAGGTATTCAGTGAAGTTTGGTTTGTTAGGTTTTCCTCCACAGAGAAAGAAATACTTTTTTTAATTAAGAGAACAAAAAGGAAACAAAAGATAAGAAAGAAATTGAAAATCAGAGAGAGAAAGAACTAGAGAATGATGGTATATATATTATTGTGGATTGTGATAAAAAAAAGTGTAGGATTAATACGCAGCATACCTTGTACACCACTATTAATCATCTCATAACTCCATGGCTTACAGCCTCCCACCTCCCCCCCATACTGATCCTGTCAGTAAGTTGGAACTATTCCCTTTTTATTTTCCTTCAGGAGATTCTTTCAGGCTGCTTCATTTGGGACTGATCCTCTCACATCTGAAAAGGTCTTTTAGGAAGCAAGTTGACTGGCAACACCTCCCTCCCATTCTGCCATAGCAGATAGGAAGGCCTTCTTGTCTCATTGGAGCATGGAGTTTAGAATCACAGAAATCTGAACCATTCCTGTATGATGAGGTAGATCGGGAAAACCCAACAGCACAGTCCCTACCTATTTTTCAGGCTCCCCAGATTAGAGAAATGTACTGTAGTGGGTGTACACTGTGATGCAGTATCGTAAATGTTAAACAAAGACTCTTACAATGTGAAGTAGAAGAATTAGAAATTATTCAGAGAAGAAGAGGAAAATGCACAATCTTTAAATGAGTGCTTAATATGAGCACAATTCCTGTTCCAAATTAATCTGTGCCAAAAATGGAACAAGGAGGCATAATGTCATATTTACCAAACAAAGTCATGAGCAAAGTTAGAATTTAACTTTACTTAGAGAGACTAAGAAGCATTAGGCAGAACTTTATGCTATTGTAAATGTCAGTGCCATTATACTGAAGAAGCAAGAAACATAATTAAGAGGGGCCCAGAGAGAGACAGTGGAGAAACTCAATCTCAGACTGCACCTTCCCCAGGATGTTTAGTGATGTAGACTTCAGCCCTTAAATGAAATTAACAAAACACTTAACCAAACTCCCAAGTTTGGTTATAATTGTAATAAATGTGAGCATTAAGACCCTTTTGTCTGTGACATAATTTAGAGCAGACTCTTGATTGTCTAAATCTTGCCAAGTTTGGGATTATTCTGCACTTGTTATCAGAGAGCAGTAACTATGCAGTGATCCCCATCCTATCAAGGACAGCAAAGTTTGGCTACAGCAGAAAATCTGGGCCTAATAGTTCATTTCTGATAAATTTTAAATAGAGTTAATATTTATGAATATTTTAATAGAAAATGTTAATAGAAAACACGTGCAGAGATGAATATTATAAGAACCTAACACATTTCAGAGACATTTATAAATGATTTTGAACATTCCAATATGTAAGTATATTATAATGACTGCTAAAATATAATTAAAATATTTTAATATCATTCATTAATGAATCCCAATATATTCTTTTTTTTAAAGCATTTCCGTTAACCATTTATTGCTATGATACTATTTACCAGTGTTACCGTCTTTTTAGAATGGAAAGCTATATGGGAAGGTTTTTTTTTTTATATCCAGACAAAAGGAAGAAAAAAAAGGAAGCATTTAGTAATTTTCAAACTATATATGTGTATGTTTTTGTTTGTTTTAAATCCATCCATTCATTCTTGTTTGTATTATCAAAATATATTATTTATATTATTAACATGAAAATCAAAGGGAGACTGAAAATACTTCAAGAACAGCTTCCTTCATGGTAGTTCATTTTCATATCCCATCTGAAAGCAGTGAGAGGTACAACTAAAATTATATACTCCTTTGATTTATAGCAGGGGTGGGCAATATTTTTTGATACAAGGCCACTCCAAGAATTTAGTAAGTGATCAAGTGCTATCGTCTTCCCTGATATTAATGGAGGAGGTGTAGAATCTGGGATGGAGGTTGGGTGCAGAAAGGAGCTTGGGGTAAAGTATTGGGGTGCGGGAGGGATTGTGGGATCTGGGAGGGAGTTTGGGTGAAGGATGGTGTTGTGCCCTTGGGATGCAGTGGTTTGGACTGTGAATGCGGGTAGGAGATTTGGGTGCAAGGCCTGAGAGGGGGTTGTCACCTGGAAGAGGCATGTAAGAGGGGGGTGCAGGGTCCGGGAAGGGGTATGTATACAGGAGTAGGGGTGCAGAGGGTTTGAGTTACGTGGGGTAGGAGTACAGGAAAGTGGAGAAGAAGGTTGGCAAGGAGCTGAGGGCTAGATGGCAGAGATGCCAGAGGCAGGCTCTGGCTGGGGATGTGCTTACCTTGGTGGATCCCAGCCAGCAGCCCAAAATGTTCCTTAGCCAGGGTCACTGCCTTCCATGCCCCTGCACATGCTCAGAGCAGCTTCAGGGGCCACATGTATGCTGCTCTGACCTGAACGCCGTGAGCCTGGGAGGGGACAGAAGGGGTACTTCAAATGCTGCTTGTCCTGCAAACAGACGGCTCCTATTGGCCGGAAACTGGTCAATGGTAGCGGCAAGATTTCGCTGGGGGCAGGGGTAGTGTGAAAAGCCTCTCCTCCTTCCCTTGGGCTCACAGCATTCATAACGCCTGCAGCCCACTTATCTGAGTGCCAAGCAGGGTCAGGACAGGCAGGGAGCAGGCTGATACTCCCACGGGCCAGGTCCAGTAGCTATGTGGGCCAGATCTGCCCCCAGGGTCTTTTTCCCAGACTTGATGTATAGTTTACAGAGGATTGAGATTTTTCAAAGAGGAAAGCACTTGCATGTATATAAAAACAGTACCATCTTTCAATCTTTAGAAGCTATTCAAGTGTTCAAATATACACATATCAGTAAAAGGATAAACAAACGATTGCCAAAGCATTACTTTCAATGCTGTTTGCAAAATTAATATCCCCTCAGACTTTTACAAATACAACTGAATATGATAATTCTAACGCACCGAGGTTTGTTTCTCTTTCTCAAATCTGCTTCAGTCAAATTGTGCCTCCCATTGCTGTTGTGTAACCTCAGTAGACTGGTTGAGCCTATACAAGTATAGAGGAAGGTAGAAATTGACAAATGCTGTTGTCTATCCCAATTACAGATAACAAGGCCAGATTAAAGGACAGGCAATACAGGTAAATGCCTAGACACACAACTCCCAGAATCATGTGATTATACTGTATTTTGTTTTAAAAAAGAAAAAAAAAGTATGTTACTAGCTCTGAGGTTATACAGAAAAATCTAAGCAATTGAGCCAAGCTTACCTGCTACAGTGGCATTTTCTTGAGTCTGTAGAGAGCCTAAAATGATAGCAATGAGTAGTATGAAGTGAATGCAATAGAATTGGAAACACCAAACTCCCCTGTTCTGAGAACACACACACACACACACACACTATTGTGTTCTAGAACAAGAAAGCAGTAGGCCTAATATAATACCCCAAATAAAATGCTGGAGAAAATGCCAGGGACTGCCTTTCAGTTACCAACTCCACCACACCAGGCTGTGTCTATACTACATCCTGTACAGGATCTTTCGAAATAGGGCATTTCTGTCAGAAATGCCCCATCTAAACTTCTGGGTTTTTTTCGAAAAAGCCCCATTTCGAAAAAAAGTGGCAGCCGCCATTATGCAAATGAAGCACAGGATATTTAAATCCCAGCTTCATTTGCAATATCAATGTGTCTAATCTATATCCCTGTATCGAAAAAGGGATGTAGTTTAGACACAGACAAAGTTTCCAGAGTCCCTACTTGTCTTAATTTAGCTCTGAATAACACTCAGATCTGTAGAGGGTCCCTTTGAGTTCAGTATTCAAAGAAAAAAAGTAGATAAAGTGATATGTTAAATGTATTGCTTCTCTGTTGACTGGTAACAGATGTCAGGTCTACTGCCCATTGAAGAAGATAATAGCAATAAAAAGTCCAGCTACATTCTCAGTACAAGTTACTTAAATGACACATATTCACTTGTATTAGTAGCAGGACTCTCACAAACAGCATGAAGATAAACAATCTTTTATTTCAGGGATCCCATCCCAACACCAGTTGCCAGGGTGTAATTTTGCTTCAAGAATTTACTCCAGTTAGAGTGATTAAGGCAAGGAGCAAAATCCCTTGCTGTCTGCTATTGCTCCATCCCCAAAAATCTGCTTAAAAACCCACATCATCTTTCAAGACTAAGAACTTGCCCACATACTTTAGAACAATAAATTATAATAACGGGCTATGACTGCACAACATCATTCACAGCAGCACAGCTGCATCATTGTAGCACTTCTGGTGAAGATAACCTAAGCCAACAGGAGAGAGCTCTCCTACTGCCTTAGTGACTCCACCTCTGCACAAGGTGGTGGCTATGCCAGCAGAATCTTTCCCACTGCTTTAGCACTGTCAACTCCAACACTTAGGTTGCTATAACTTTCATGGTTAGGGTGTGGATTATTCACATCCCTGAATCACAAAAATTATAGTAAAGTAATTTGTACTATAGATATAGCTTAGCCTAGGTGTATTGACCTGTGCCACAACATTATTTAACTATTCTTTTAAGGATGCCTTATTGTTCCAGAAATTACAGAGAGTCTTCTTGGTAGCTACATGATTTTTTTTTTTAATCTCAATCATCTGAGCAGCAAAATTAGGATTCTTTTCATCCTTCCAGTTCTAATTGCCCTAGTGATGGCTTTTGTTTTCCTTTTACATTTTGGTATGCATATTTATTAGGAATGCACTAGATACTAGAGCCTATGTGACCAAGCATTTGAACCTCCTTGAACACTTGTCTCTATTGTCATGGGCAGTAGAGCTGGATCATTTTTCTGGTGAATAGAAAGTTTGCTAGAAAAAAATGCATTTCTGAATAACCAAAACTATTAGCAAATTTGATGTAATTTTGCCATACAATTTCAGCCAAAAGTTTTCAGCTCTGAGGCACCATTTAGAATGTGGCAGGAGGAGGCAGTGGAGCCATTATCTCTCTTTTAATCTTTAGCACAGAAACTTTCTGATATGGAACATCCAGGGTTAGTTCCCTTCTACTTGATGTGGGAAAGGGATTGGAGCTTGGGTCTCCCACACTATAGAAGAATGCTCTTACCCCTGACCTCTTAGATATTCTGGGATAGAGCTTTTTGTGTCTCTCCTTCAGAAGCTGTTCCATTGTGTGTACAGTCAGTCATCGAACCAGAAAGTGAGTGATTCTAGTAGTTAAAGTACTCACCTGAGTAGTAAGAGACCCACATTCAAGACCCTGCATTAATGCCTAATTTATAATTGTCCACTTCTGTCAAGCATATAAAAGGGCTTGGTTGCTAAAACACCAGAGATAACCTCATTTCAAGTCACCTTTCAAACATTATGATGTAAGAGTCCATAATACCCAAAGGACTGACTTGATAAGCAATACTAGCGCATGAAATGATGGACGGGGAGGGACAGGGAATCCTATACAAATATAGAGCTCTAATGAGACATAGAGCCTATATGCTGACTTCATATGCTATCAAAATTGGAAACCAGTCAACAGTAGCCTGTGTATAGTGGGTAACACTGGCTACAACAAAAATACTGCAAGCTATTCAATTATGTCTATCTTGTAAAACTATTCTATCTGAAAAGACGTGTCACTTACCCATGATTAATTCAGAAAATAGCAATCATGAAGTAAGTGGTGGGTGTTTTGCTATCTGCAATATCTGGAGCAGACTATTAAATAAAAGTTACATAAGAACATAAGAATGGCCGTACTGGGTCAGACCAAAGGTCCATCTAGCCCAGTATCCTGTCTGCCAACAGTGGCCAGCACCAGGTGCCCCAGAGAGGGTGGACCGAAGACAATGATCAAGCGATTTGTCTCCTGCCATCCCCCTCCAGCCTCTGACAAACAGAGGCCAAGGACACCATTTTATCCCCTGGCTAATAGCCTTTTATGGACCTAACCTCCATGAAATTATCTAGCTTCTCTTTAAACTCTATTATAGTCCTAGCCTTCACAGCCTCCTCTGGCAAGGAGTTCCACAGGCTGACTACCCGCTGTGTGAAGAAGAAGTTTCTTTACATTTCTAATATGGCACAACCCACAGGGTGTTATTGTAGAGTAAAGGAAACAGTTTGATGCAGGCCTTTCTGAGTGTCTGAAATTAAAGGAGTTTAAAAAAAATAACGGCAGTCTCTATGTTATGAAAAGTGTTTTGAATATTCCTTTACATATCTTATCCCGTTACAAGGCCTAGCTTGCAATCAGAATGATTTTACCAATGCAAACAAAAAACAAATTAATGTTTTTTCTTCTATAAACTGATTTTTTTCAACCATCTTTTATGCACTGTAATTGCAGCTGGGAAAAAGGGTCATAAATTCTGATTGGATAACAAATTCTTGGTCCTTGGTGCATTATAAGTGGGTCCAAGCATGCTGAAGTTACTTGATATTCTCCTCAAATACTATTTATGTCAGTGTAGGAGAGGGTGAGCCCAGGATACACTTAAGTATCATTCACTTAGATGCCAAGAAAATCCCCAAGTAGGCAGCAATATATGTATGCGAAGGTATCTTTGCCATTGTATATTGTAGTTCAGGTAAGCAGAACAACAGAACAAACAAGTGGTGCTAGTCTGGACATGGGTTCCAAAGAGTCAGGAGGGATGGACCTAACAAGTAAACAAATTGATTCTTTCTATGAAAGGGAGATTTAAGAACGGCCAAAATCTGATGTTTGTTTATTTAAAAAAGAACCCAAAAGACAAGTATGATCAAAACCAGAAAGAAGAGGAGTCAGGCAATGGTCTGCAATCAGCTGAACATTGCTGCTGCTGCTGTCTCTGCTGATGATTATTCTACTGGTGGTTATCATACTGAAGATATACTTAATGCTACAACATATATGTAATATAGGTGGAACTTTAAATAATGTTAAGCTCCTTATTTGCATCACAGCCAAATCAGGTACATATAAACTCATCCAGCAAGTTCTAGTTTTGTGTATTTTGATAATGGGTAAAATCTTGGCCTCACTGAAGTCCATAAGGAATTTGCTGTTGAATGAGACCAGGATTTTACATAATACAGGTAGGCTACATCTAGACTGGCATGATTTTGCGCAAATACTTTTAATGGAAGTATTTGCGCAAAAGCGCATCTAGATTGGCACGGATGCTTTTGCGCAAAAGTGCTTTTGCGCAAAAGCATCCCTGGACAATCTAGGCGTGGTTTTGCACAAGAAAGCCCCGATCGCCATTTTAGCCATCAGGGCTTTTTTGCGCAAAACAAATCTGAGCTGTCTACACTGGCCCTTTTACGCAAAAGCTTTTGCGCAAAAGGACTTTTGCCCGAACGGGAGCGTCAAAGTATTTGTGCAAGAAGCACTGATTTCTTACATTAGAACAAATGCGCAAATTCAAGCGGCCAGTGTAGACAGCTGGCAAGTTTTTGCCAATCTAGACGCAGCCGTATAGGGAAACAGTGATATTTGATCAAATTCTGCTCTTCATTTCACTAATGAAACTCTAACTATTTATGTTTTTAAATTAAAACCCCATGAATTTCATTGTGGCTGCATTGGTGTGACAAAAAAGGTTTGATTTTGTGTGAGAAATTAATCCTCGATATAATGATAATGAGTTCACTGGAATTACATGAAAAAGGAATATGATCCATTTGTTGTTGTTACTACTGCAGAAAGTCTGTAGAGGGAGCATAAGACCATAACAATATTTTCTGTGGGTCCCACTTAATGGCTATTCTTTCTTATTTTATATGTGTTGTAACTCATATATACACTCAGGGCCAAACTTTTCCAAAAATGATTAATAAATTACAATGGAAGTTTTTTAACAAAGATAATACATATTAAAAACTGGAAAAAACAAGTTAATTAAATTGTTATTTCATTCCCTGTCACTATTCCAAAACAAATAACTTTGTTTAAAAAAAACAGTTAAGTTTGTGAAGTGACAACTATTTAGTTACAAATCCTACACAACAAAATACAGAAAATGAATTAAAAAACTTAAAAAACAACAAATAGTCTAGTAGCAATTTAAAGACTAGCAAAACATGTAGATGGTATCATGAGCATTCATGGGCAAAACCCACTTCTTCAGATGACTGGAGTATAATGAGTCCAGATCCAAGGATAAATAAGGGGAACGAGGGGGAGGAGGGAAGAAAAAGGGGAGAGGAGGAAGAAAAAGAAAGACAGTGAGTAGATAAAACTTAAAAAACAATAATCAGTCTAGCAGCACTCTAAGGACCAACAAAACATGTAGATGGTGAGTAGATAGTTCAAGTAGTTACAGGAGTCTGTTAAGAACAATTATCACATCCATCGTTTGCTTGGTTGGTTAAGTTATTAGAAGGTGGAAAATAGTGTGTGAGCCATCCAATATCCTTGTTTAGACCATTAGCATAAGAATTAAACTTGTGAGTGAACTTAACTTCATGCATTTTAGGTGTTCCTCTCTTTAGATATTCAACTGTTACAATGGTGTTTTGCCCCTTGTAATCAATTTGGCTGTTGTGGGGTCACAAATTGTGTTAACACTAAATGGAGGAGATGTGAGAGATAATCAACAATGCTTGCAGTTACTGTGGGAATGCAAAAAAAGTCAGACTCTGTTTAACTCAGTTAAAAGGAGAGACCCTGCCAGTGTAATACACTTGAATGAACAGAGGCTCCACTTCCAGAGTCCTAAAGAATAAGATGGGGAGTGAGGTGACTTAGCTGGCTGCATTCCCTCCAGGCATGAGCTGTAAGACTGGTTCAACCTGTTTCTTCCCACTGTTTCAATGACAGAGTTAAAGAAAGGCTCCATAAGGAGTCTCTTTGGTATGTAAATTTACTCCAGTGAATGCTGAAACCTCTTGTGGCTGGACTGTGCTTTGGACTAAGCTGAAATCACTGACAGCTGAAATCACTAGGTTTGGTCCTGAGTCAAATCCACCACAAGGCAGCAGAAGATGTGATGGGCAGCCAGTAAGGTGGCAATGGAGAGGCATGAGGAGTGGCCAGCAGAGTGGCAACAGTGAGGGGTGATCCATGGACAGTCATGGGGAGCAGCCAGCAGAACGGCAGCAGCAAGGGATGATGAATGGCCACCAGAGTAGCACCAGAAAGCAGCAAGCAGATGGATGGAGAGTGACCAGTGGAGTGGGTGAGATGCCTCCTACTGCCCACCCCCACTCAAAATGGGAGGTGAATTCTGCAGATCACCTCTGAACTCTGGTCTGCCTTGATGAAGGGCAGCGACTGAGCTGGCTGCAGAGGAGGGTTGGGCATGTGAAAGGGACATTTACATTGCTGGACTTGAGAGCTTGAGAGGAAAAGGACATTGCCCAACCTATTTGAGCTGGGACATTTACTTGTGGTTTGGTTCTGAACCGTGTTTGTGGTGTTTTCCCAGATTAATTCCACTTTACTTCTTTCCCCTTTTATTAAATATTTCTTTTCCACACTCAGATTCTGTGCTTGTGAGTGGGGAAGCATTGCCTCCCAGAGGTGCCCAGGGATGTTGTGTGAATTTTCCAGGTTACTGGGTGGGGGCTTGAGCCAGTTCTGTGATGGATGGATGGAGAGGACTACTAGACATTGAGCCCAGCCCTGGCTGCTGCTGGTGCTACCTTTCAGAAGGGTTACACATAGTTAAAATAATGTTAAGTCTGGTTAATTTTTATTTGTGGTAGCTCAGACCAAAGGTCCATCTAAGCCTAGTGCCCTGTTTTCCAACAATAGCCAATGCCAGATTTTTCAGAGTGGATGAACAGAGCAGAGCTATTAGAGGAGTGACTCTTCCCCTAAATTCCCATCACAGTTTCTGGCACTTAGAGGTTTAGGGACACTCAGAGCATGGGGTTATACTCCTGACCATCCTAGCTAATAGACATTGAGGGATCCACTCTCCATGAACGTATCTAATTCTTTTTTCAACCCATTTGTAGTTTTGTCTTCATAGCATCCCCTGGCAATGAATTCCACCATTGTATGAAGTAATTTTTAAACTTGCTCCCTATTAATGTCACTGTGTGTCGCTGGTTCTTGTTTTGTATGAAGGGGTAACTGATACTTATTCCACAGAATTCCTGATTTATAGACTTCTATCAAATACCCCCTTAGATGTCTCTTTTCTATGATGAACAACCTAATGCTTTATTATAATCTCTCCTCACATAGAAGCTGTTCCAGACGTGCAAGCTGTATTCCAGGTATAGGCCTACCATGGATTTATATAGTGACAGTATGATGATCTATGTTTTATTATCTAACCCTTTTTTAATGGTTCCTAACATTACTAGCTTTTTTGACTGGCTCTACACATTTAGCAGACGTTGTCAGAGAATCATCCACAATGACTCCAAGATGTCTTTCTTGAGTATAAAAGCACATGAAATTGTGTTATGGAACCTAGAGTTAAGGTTATCCACGGCACTTCCAATTATAAGACCCTATTTCAGTTCCTGATAACTGTGCCCAACTGTTTGTTCTGAAGTTTATCCTTGCTGGGGCATTTGCACCAAGTCTGATTTTTTAAAAGAAGGCTTCAGCTAAAATGGTTCAGCAGTGTCTAAGAATTAGCTTGTGGGAAAAATACATAGCTCCCATGTTAAAAAAATCTTGCAATTGTTATGCTGAGAAACTGTAGTACCCTTATGCCTCATAGCAGAGACTCAAATATCCAGCAGGCAAGTCACCTTTTTGTCAGAGATTTTGCCTTTTGCTGATCCCATCAAAAATTTGTATCAGTAACAAAGAGGACTGGCTGGATAGGGAGACTGGGCTGTGTTGCCTAATGGAGCTGAAACTACTTCAAGGAGCCTGGGGAGTGAGGCCCAGGGTGAAAAGTAGACTGGGACTCTGTTAGGGCTCCTAAAGGAGGAAACTGGGGAGGCAGAAGGCAAGAAACCAGTGAACAGAGAAGAAGCAAGACTGGGACAAGAACAGTCTCTATGGGACAGATGCAGAAGAGATGAGGATTGTGTGAGGTAGGGGGTGGGGCGGTCTGGATGATACAAGCCTGATGGTATGTTAATACTAGAACACATTTCCCTTCAGCCCATGGAACAGATCACAAGATTCCTGATGGCATGTCTGCACTTACCAGTGAGTGTTGATTTAGCAAATAATGGAGAGCTGCTAAATTGACCGCAAAGTGCTCTGTGGTTGACTCTGGTACTCCACTGGAATGAGAGAAGTAAGGTAAGTTGTAGGGAAAGCACCTACCATTAACACAGCATGGTATAGACACTGCAGTAAGACAACCTAAGTTATATCAACTCGTGCTACATTATTCAAGAAGCTAGAGTAGTGTAACTTAGGACAATATATTCCAGTCGTGTGGACAAGGCCTAAGTCTCAACCTTCCTTTTCAGTCCATAATTATCTCTGAAATGCATTGGCCAAACATGTCCTTGAGTACTACTCCACAAATTCCTGCTATTGCCAGTTACTTCATTAGCTCAATTGCAAGAAGTCTGTTCTGTGAATTTAAAAGATCCTGACCTTTCCAGTGGCCCAAGAAAGTGTCAAAGGAAGGCACATGATGGAATTTCTGTTGTGTTTGTTTTTTAAACATAAGATAGTACATAATTTTTTAATGTAAATCTGACTCTTACTTCATGACTAAGTAAATAAGCATTCAAAACTCTTGTATAACACTGATGAATATAGATGCACTCTCTTACTAGTGTATTCACATTTGTAGTTGGTTAATATTTATTGACTTCTAACCTCTGATTTAATGCTTTTTGTATTTATGCATTATTGTGTCACATGAATCAAGTGGGGGGAAAAACAACACCACCACCACCACCACCAAAACAGTTCCATGCATAAAAGAACTGATCAATCATAGAAAATAGTATAACTAACCAACAAAAAGTGAGGTTGTTGCTATTTGCTGGTGATTACTTTGAAAATCTTCATGCTATATGTCAGATAACTACACACAAACCCTTCTGGTTCATAATACTGAATGTCATGTAGTTCTCTTTCAATAGTCATTTAGCTTTTGGTAATGGGCTATATCACTTTTAAATTACATGCTTGACTTGACCACACTTCTGTATGACATTATTTAAATATACAAAGATGCCTGTACACATGCTCTAGGCATCCTGACAACTAATTAAACTCACAATCCATATAGGAATGCCACTCTGAAATAATATGATAAAGCCTTTTGCAAAGTAATTATATTTGAGTGACTTTTTTCCTTAGCTGTCCTATTGAAAAGAAAGAACAGTTTCATTCTTCACTCCATTTTCACTAAGAAGCTGACCTACTTCATTTGAACAAGTTACATTCATTTGTCTTGCTTGGACTGCAGTGCCAGTGATGGGATTAAAAAGCTTTGTGAGGAGACAAAACAGGATAATATTTGAAGCACTGCCCAGGACTGTAAGACTTCCCAGTATCTTAGGGTTATTCCATATCATATAATACACTCCTGTGATCTGAAGATGGTCTGCTTCTGTGGCATCAAGAAAAATAATACTCATTATTTTTTAAACATGTGTTGTTAAAGTCATTACTTTAGAGACTACATGCAGTCTGGGTACATGTACGCTACGTGCTTATTTCAAAATAAGGTAATTAGGAATAATAAGTCCTGAATTAGCTATTTCAAAATAGCATGTCCTCACTACAAATGCCCATAGAAATAGTACTGAACTATATCAAAATAGTGCGACCACACTGATTGAAGGCTGAATCACATTTAAAGTCCCCCGGAAGCATTTCAGGCAGGGCATCATGTCAACAGTCACTTCCTGGAGCCTGAAGCTATCCTGGGGCTTAAAGGAATTCCCCTTTACAGTCATGTCTCAGGCTATATCTAGCCTGCAAGAATCTTTTGAAAGAGGCTTTTTCAAAAGATACTTTCGAAAAAGCCTCTTTCAAAAAAGAGCGTCTAGACTACAACCAGTACTTTTGAAAAAGCAAGCCGCTTTTTCGAAAGAGAGCACCCAGGCAGTCTGGATGCTCTCTTTCGAAAACGCAGTTTGCATTACATAGCGCCTTTTTTCGAAAGAGTGCTTTCGAAAAAAGGCATTCTTCCTTGTAAAATAAAGTTTTCCACGGTCGAAAAAACTGCCATGTTCTTTTGATTTACTTTCGAAAGAATGCAGCAGCAGTCTGGCTGCAGGGGGAGTTTTTCGAAAAAAGGCCACTTTTTTCAAAAAAACCCTGTCGTCTAGAAACACTCTCAGGCACTTCACCTTTGCCTACTTCCTCAAGGGACAGCAGACTCATCTCACTGCATGCTCTGGTTGCCCTTGTAGATGCCACAGCACTCCAGCTATGGAGCCAGACCTATTGCAAAGCATTTGCTGGCTCTTAGACCTCATGCTGCACCTCCTGGTGCAGTTACTGCGAGCTGCCCACATGGCACTGCAGACACAGGACCCACAGCTCACTGTGGGGCACCTCCTCACCTCTCTCGACATGTTGCTCATGCAGCACAATCTCTTCCACCCTACCCTTCACACCGGGCACCAGCGTGTCCGGCACCAGGACACCATTTCCGACAGATAGGACTGGATTGTCATGGAATGTTGGGATGACCAGCAGTGGCTCCAGAACTTCCTCATGCAGAAGGACACCTTCCTGGAGTTCTGTGAGTGGCTTGCTGATGCCCTCTAGTGATGGGACACCCACATGAGACCCACCATCCCCCTCCGGTAGCCATCGCCAGTAGCCATCGCCATTTGGAATCTCACCATGCTGGACAGCTACCACTCCATCAGAAACCAGGTTGGCATGAGAAGATCGATTGTCTTGGCCATGCTCATGCAGATATGGCACTCTCATGCTATTGCCCCAGAAGAGCGGTAAACTGCTGGAATGGGGTTCCCTGTGGAAGTGGGAGACTCTCCCTCCTTGGGGGTTTTTCAGTCCCACCTTCACAAAGCCCTGCCAGGGATGAGATAATTTGGGGTTGCACCTGCTGTGGGAAGGGGTTTGGGCTAGGGGAATTCCTGCCAGGGCTCTGGCAGCCCTGTGGTTCTATGTTTGTATCTTTCTACAGGTGGTGAGGGGCATCAACACCATCCTGCTGCACAGGGTCATCATCCTGGGTGACATGGACACCATCATGGCTGGCTTTGCTGCCATAGGCTTATCCAACTGCGGGGAGAGAGGGGGAGAATTGACAGCACCCACATCCCCATTCGGGCCCTCAACCACCGGGCTTTTGAACACATCAACCAGAAGGGGTATTTTTCCATGGTCCTGCAGGCCATTGTGGACCACTGTGGCTGCTTCACAAATGTCGGGTGATCAAGGAAGGTGCACGATGCCCGCTTCTTCCCCAACTCCAGCCTCTATGAGAAGATGCATGCCAGGACTTTTTTCCCTGACTACATTATCAGGGTCAGGGACGTGGATATGCTGATGTGCATTGTGAGGACGTAGCCTACCTTTTGCTCCCATGTCTGATTGAAGCCCTACATAGGATACCTAGACTCCACAAAGGAACGTTTCAATGGCAGACTCAGCAGAGCCTGCGTTGTGACTGGGAGTGCCTTCAGCCATTTGAAAGGAGGTTCTGTTGTCTCCTCACCTGGCTGGACCTTGATGAACAGAACATCCCCCAGGTGGTGGTGGTGGCCCGCTGTGTCCTGCACAACCTGTGTGAGAACAAGGGGGAGACATTCCTGCCAGCATGGGGGGCAGAGGATGAGAAGTTGGGCAGGGCCTTTAAGCCACACACTGCTGCAATCCAGCAGGCCATCAGGGGACTGTGTGCATCCATGAGGCTGTGAGGAAGAATTTCATTCAAGGACACATGAGAGACCCTTCCCTGGGCCTCCCCACAAAGGGCCTCTGCATTCCCTGCAGGTCTCACAGGGTCAGGAGGAGGATGTGGGAGGTGTTGCATGCACTCCACTTGCAGCTGGCCCAGCTGTGAAGAAAAGTGAGAAGGGCAGTCATCCCAGGAGACACTGTGTATGAATCCTGGCCCTCATCTCTGAGCCAACACCAAAAGGTCTTGGTTCAGACAAAGGCGATGTGCTTCAAGCAAGGCCATCTGTGGCCTAGACAGCGAGCACTTTCCTGCAGGGACACAGATATCCCAGGGGAGCCTCGCTACCCCCATGTCCCGGGGATAAGCAGGCATCGGAAGGTGCCGACTATGCTTCTCTTTCCTCCGTGCAGGGTACATGCTGGGTCTGGCAGTGGTGGCATCCCACAGGGAGAGGTCTTCTATCCCTGCCCAGTGGAGGAGAGAAGGAGGAGGACGGTGTTGGGGGAAGCATGTGTGAGTGGCAGACTCCACTTGCCAGATAGAGAGGTACTGGGGTACACTCCTGTCATGATTATGAGGGTTAGCCAGCAGCCTGGGGACTAAGGGGTTAACTACACCTAGCCAGGTGGAGTGGACAATAGGAATGTAGGTAGGACTTTCAAACTGGGACAAAGGAATTTGGGTTTTTCCCTCCTTTGTCTCTCTGTGAGTTCCTCTGCAGCTACAGAGAGAGACAAACTTGTCTCTCACTCTCCAAGAAACAATTCTTCACTTTCTGTAAGTAGGGTAAAGTTTAGATAAATCCATTAGGTTTTCTTGTTTTATGGTTTGGGTATGGGATCTGATGTCTGTGCACTTTTTAAAATATGTTTTGGCTTTTCTTTGTAACTAAGTTCGAGGCCCATGGAGTTTCTCCATGAGTATATTTTGTTACCTTTCCATCTAGTCATTATGCTTGCAACAGGAATATTGTTGTAATAATAAAAGTTCTTTCTCTTTTCTCTTTATTAACCTGGGATTGGTTAATTGTGTGCCCTGATTTTTACTTTAGTGGTGAGATTTCCCAAATGATCTTTCCCCTGATTTCTTTATTAATATTTGGGTGGTGGCAGCGGAAGTTTTATTCCCAAAATCTAGGGTTTTACGATTTTGGGGGAAGTTTTATACCAAAGCCTGGTAGATAAGGTTTTGGGGTACACTTGCTGGCCCCCACTTCTGCATTTATCTCTCTTCCTGCCTCCCAGCAGGCCCCCCTGCAGGGGCTTGGTGTCCTCCTCCTTGACTCCTTGGCGCGCTTGCCAGGGATTGCTGCCCCAGGATTGCAGACATGAGCCTATGCCATCTCCCCAGCCTCATCCAATCCCTGGGTGATATCCTGAGGGGGGATGGCTTCAGGGACAACATGAACTCCTGGCTGGTGGGCATGGTGTTGGTGCTGGCCTCCTCCTCCTCCTCCTCTACCTTTTTTTCCTCCTTGTCTATGGGCCTGCCCTCCAGTAGGCTGGTGATGGGCATCTCCAGCCCAGAGCTCACAACCGGGGGGGGGGGGGCGGAAGGGGAGGAGGGGAGGGGAGGGACTAACCACCCTCCCAGGATGTGGTAGAGTTGTTCATAATACTGGCATGAGTGTTGTGCCACTCCGGAGTGGTAGCTCCACTCCCTCGTCTTCGTGTAGGCCTGCTTTAGTTCTTTAGCTTTCATGTGCACCTGCTCTTGGGTGCGCATGTGGCCCTTCTGGCCCAGGTTGTTGGCTGTAGATGTCCAAATTCCTGCGCCTGGTACGGAGATCCTGGAGATTTGCCTCCTCTCTCCAGACCTCAATAAGATACAGGATCTCTAGTGCCCTCCTCTTCTGCCCCTGGGCAGGGGCTTAGGGAACTGGCTGCCAGCTCGCTAGCAGCCATAGAGAGCTTGCTGGAAGAGCAGGGGTCTGCCATGGCACCACAGATCAGTCCTGCTGTGTGGCACAGGGCTGGCAGGACCTTTCTTCTGCCATGAGCACTTTCTCCTGTGGCTGCAGCTTTTTAAAGCCTTCAGGGGAAGGAGAACTATAGAGTTCTGATGAGTGTGGACAGAGTGGCCACCAGGGCAGCTGTGAGAAGCCCTGGAGTCCAATTATTTCAAAATAACCACAGCTGCAACATCTATACACACCCTATTTCAAAATAACTATTTTGAAATAGGCGTTATTCCTCATGAAATGAGGCTTTATTATTCTGGAATTAGAAGCCCATTATTTCAAAATTATTTCAAAATAATGGGCTAGCTGAGTAGACGCTCACCTTGTTATTTAAAAATAACGCTGCATTGCAGACATGCCCTAAGATCGTTAAGCAGGGCTTATTTATTGACTGGAAATAACATTGATTATTTTTCTGTTGATAGCCCATCTCTTAAAGGAGGAAATGTCTCCATTATAACTATTGTCAGCATGTGAAAATATGCCTGGTTAAACTAATTTCTTAACTGCTACCTGTCTTAGTATTTATAATTATTGTTTCAAGTTTTATTAGTTCAAGACAAATAATCTGTTAACAGGATGCTATAAAAATATTTAAGAAGCAAGGGGGCTCGTGTAATTGTTTAGTGTGACATAAAGTTTGTCAGACTTAAGGGAGTTTTACCCCTCTTTCTGTTACTAATATCTGACTGCTGATACCAATGTCACTCCATGACAAACAGCAGATGTCACAAGGTTTTGGCTTTGTGCAGTATTGGGCTTGCAGTCATCACTTCTCTTGGATGAAGACCTCCATTTCTTTCTCTCCTCTCTCTTGGCTTTGTTTCTCTACATACACCTCAAATTCCCTAGAAAGTCAAACTATTTAAATAGATCTGCTTTGCCTTCCTTCCTCTGAAGCTATAAATGCATAAAATGCCCACACTTATAACGTACCACAAAACTTTTTCTAACTAAATACTTTTATTTGTAAGGTGAAAGCATTAGAGAGGAAACATTAAAAATAATAATCAAATTTGAACATGCTTTTAAACTGAACAGATATCAACCTAATTCAAAAAAGGGTTTTGGCCAGTTAACAAGCTATTCAAATCCTACCAATGTGTTGTTCTGTGAACACAAGTGCATTATATCTGTTAACTCAGAACAAGTATCCTCATGAATAATAGGCATTGCCTTGGCTGGATTTGACCTCTGATTTTATCCTCCTGTAACAGGTGATCAGCAGACATTTTGTTTCTTCTCCAATAGCACAGTGCCAAAATGATGGGTCCTGACATGGGACTTGTATCTCCTCCTCTCAAATATTTCCTAGCAAGTCCACCCAATTAATAGTGCAGTCTTATCTGTCCCACTGTTTTAAAAAGGTCCTTTGAAGCTCATAACACTTCTACATTAGTCCTTTCTCCACTTAAATAAGTCATATACAACCATAAACATTTGCATGTTTAATACAATGAACTACTAGTTAAAATTAAGTCAGTAGGATTTGTCCAGGATATTGTAGGAACTTGCCATATCTGTCATATTTCTTGGCACAGCAGGGAGGCAGAAGATGACACTTTCAGACTCCGTACAGCTGCCGAAAAAAGACAAGGGAATATTGACCCATCCTTGTGGGTCTGTCTAGCTTTGTAAAGGCTCTGTTCCCTGTTGTCAAAGATTGTCAGTTGCATGTTTCTGTGACAATCCACTCATTAAAGACAATTGTAAAAGAGCTGCTTCACAGGGTTATCACCTTTGGTCTGGGGTCATGTTGTGATAACAAAGTTGTTATGCAGGTAATTTTGTTTGTATTAGTTACATCTCTTTACAAACCTGTTATTATGAGTCCTCATTCTTTCAATCTTCTCAACATTTGCAGGGGAGAGGGAGGATGAATATTAAAAAAATTCATTGTCAGCAGTGCTAACAGCATGTAGTGGCTGTCAAGGAACACTAATCCCTTCTGAGGTTGAAATTTATCCATGTTTCAGAGAAGATGGGGAGCATTTAGTCAGTTGGTAGTGGCAGATGTCTGTATTATTATTTTAATTATGTTTTGTTTTTCTGCAATAAACCAAGCTATAAAGATGTTTGGCTTGGTCTACACTAAGGACTTATGTCAGCATAACTACGGCACTCAGGGGAATGGAATATCCACACTTCTGAGTGATGTATTTATACTAAACTAACCCCTGGTATAGATTGCACACCATTGATAGGAAGGCTTCTCATATCAACCTACCATCTCAGAGGGTGAAATAGAACCTATGCTGATGGGAGAAGTTCTCATATCAGTGTAGGTAGCATCTTTATTGAGTGTTACTGTGGCACAGCTGCATCTGTGCATCTGTGCTGCTGCAGTGCTGTATGCATAGCTTGTTTTCCACCCATTTTTCTATATAGTGAGAATTCTGCTACTTTTAGAACTAATAGTGCTTTCTGTAAGTCTATATCACTAATTGTACTTTCTCCATCCTGTGGAATGGTATCCTGGGGTCTTCACATATATCTGAATTTGGGAGTGGAAGAGGCAGAAAATTGTTTGCACTATAACAACCACAGTCTCAACATTCTAGTTCATGTGTTAAGTTCTACAGGCCCCTGATCATGAACCTGAAAACTTCTTCCATTTATTGTACGTATGAAGGAGATTCCAAACACAAGTTAGGGAAACTATAAGTATTTAAAGCACTATATTAAACAAGTAAAACTATTTTTAAAAGAAATATACAGCAACAAAAGATAATGGGACTGATGTGTGTATGGACAAATGCTAATGTCTCTGCACCCATTTCGCTGTTCTCCCTCAAACAAGGGAAGGGGGAAAAACATGAAGGAAAATGTTCTAGGGGCAAAGTGGATGCCTCCTGCATGGAATTTGGGGGGCAAGTACTTGGGGGAATTCAGGGACACCCACAGGCTTATCATTCCCTTTCTGGATGCCAAGGTGTCCCTATCAGAAGTTTGAGATGACAGTGGAAGATGTGACCCTTGGAGCAGCCAGACAGCCAACACCAGTTTCCCCAGAGGTGGTGCAGGCAATGGTATTAGGAAGGCAGGATAAGGGATCCCCTGAAGAGAGGCAGTTAGGGTGGGTTCTAGAGTGGCCTAGTGGCAAGGGAATTTTCCTGGGGAGCACAGGATGGTGGGCTTGAGCCCTGCCCCAGGTAGCCACTGGGGGGGGCCAACACCAGTTGCCCCAGAGATGGAGCTGACTCCTGCATTAGTAAGGCAGCATATGGGAAGCCTGGGCCCTCTACCTCACCAGTACCAAAGGCATCAGCAATCATGGTGAGATGCAACACCCCCAGCATCAGGCAGACCATGAGCTCATAAAGACATGAGTCTTAGCAACCTTTCCATTAGGAAATGAGACTGCTCCCTGTGGCTACGTCTACAGTGTGGTTTTTTTGCGGAATAGGCGATGCAAATTGAGCGCTCATTTGCATATCTTCCGATCCTTTTTGTGGACGAGGTTGTTGCAATAAAAAGCCCTGTGTAGAGGAATAAGGGATCTCGTGCAACAGGGTTTTTTTCTGACAAATGGCCCCATCTACACAGGGCTTTTTATCGCAACAACTTCTTTCACAAAAAGGATCGGAAGAAGATATGCAAATGAGAGCGTGATATATGCACATGAGTGCTCCATTTGCATTTCCTCTTCCACACAAAAAATGCAGTGTAGACGTAGCCTATGTGTTCCCCATGCCAATGTTCATTAGAATCTCTGTCTACTGGAGATCTCGATCCTTCTGTGGCTTGAAGAACTCAAACTGCTTTTGTTTCCTTCTGTCCATGACAATAAGCAGCAACTCCTCCTTCTCACTCTGTCTCTGCTGTCACTGGGGTGCTGATCCTGCTCTCCATGTGAAATTGTTTCCCTCTCAGGATATAAAAATCATTCCAGTTCAGAGACAGAATATAGCATATTTTCTCCTTTTGAAGATTGTGCCTATGTAACAAAAATTCTCTGGGGAAAGCTACCATTTTTATACTTTTCAGCATTCTAGGAATGTGACTGTTAGAATGCCCTTGGTTCACCGATTGCTGTGCAGTTCATGTGGAAGATGAATTAAAAAAAAATTAAAGTTTTCATAATGCTGAAGGTAAGAAGGAAAATTGTTGCACTTTCTTACAGGGGATACGTTATGAGTGTTCAATTTCTTCCTTAAAAGGCTGGACAACATTTGGAGTATACCATGGTTTTCAAGGTACCTGAATGGTGGCTTTTCAGTCCTGTGGGAGACATAAGGGTCTCTCTACCAGAAAGGTATTTCTGCTAATGGTCACCCATCTGTATATTGCTGAACAGAAGGGTTGGTCAGGTATGAAGGTGGACGTTAAGATGCAGATGAATTTTTTCGCTACACCATAAATGTGTTGATATAAGCTTAAGAGACTCGGAGGCATTTTGACTGGAAATTGACTGCAGTATCCCTTTTATAATGAAGAGCTCAGGACTTTAGGTGGTGATCGGAAACTTCAGGAACAAAATAGCAGTATGCTGCTGTCTTTTTCTTTTCTTGTGCATTATACCATTATTAGGCAGGCAGAAGGGTGAGGTTTATTCTGATGTTGCAGAGGAGTTGGGCGGAAGGCAGAGTTTTCATGATTATATCCAAATTCTGTATGACAGCTGAAAACGGTCAATTTCCAGTCAAAATGCCTCTCAGTCCAGATGGCCAGTCTGTCACAGATCACTGACAGCAATTCTTAAATTATACTTTAACTGTAACATAGGTAAATTACAATTAACAACAAAATCTTATGCATCTTTATTAACCCAGGCATACACATACTAACACTAATCCTACACTAAAGTTTACTATACTTATACTGTAATTAAAAATTGGCAGGCTTACTCTACCCTGTTAGTTTCAATGCCCTGTCTTATGATTGCTGCCACCATCAGTTCTGTTTCACAGCTCTGCTCCCAATCTCTCTATCTCTCTCTCTCTCTCCTCCTTTCAAACTGTACTGTCTGTCTTGTGTACTGTCCTGTTAAGACATCAGATCTTATTATGCATGATTATCATTAATTGTATATCACAGAATTATGCTGCCCCTCTTTGGCTTTCTGCCAATACTATGACTCCCCCCTCCTCCCTCTCTGCTGAACAGAGAATCTGGGTAGTTCCCCTGATGCTCTACAGTATAAAACTCACCTGTGAATGATATCAGAAACCGCAGTAGGGTAAGTTGGAAAGTGTCTCTGCCTCCCCCCACTTTCAGGGAGGAACCCCAAAAATATAACCTGATACGCAGCAAGTTTCTATTTTCCTCACATTAAAAGAAAAAGGGAAATAAAAGATTAAAAATGGGCTTTATTTCTAAGAGTTTTTTTCCCCTCATGTGGAGAGAGACACACACCATCTGCTAGTATCACAGGTGCCCAGCATGAATTAACAACAACAGACAAGTAAATGTAAACAGGCATGCATAGCTTTTTGCTTTTCTGAAAATTTTATATAAATACATTTGTAATGACCCCGAACCATTTGCTTCAGATGATGTTTTGCTGTTGCTCAGTTAGATTTCCTGTTTTTGAGAGTGCAACCCATTTGCTAATAGATTACACTCTCTGAATTAAAGCTACCTGAAATTTCTGATCTGGCCCTTTGAGTATTGGGCTATTGTGAGAGTGAAATTTTTCATGGAATTTTTGTAAAATAATTGATCCCATTTTAAAAAATGTGCAACAATAAACCCTTTTCCTTGCATTCCTAACTAGAGAAAATATGCAATCAGAAACTGTGTAAACCTGAGAAATTATAGACTCTTTAGTGGACTATTAGCCCTGGTCTACACTGGGGAGTTATTTCAAAATAACTCCCCCTATTTCAAAATAACAAGGAAAGCATCCACACTACCAAACCCGTTATTTCAAAATAAGGGGACTGGTTATTTCAAAATAATAACTCCTGCTTTCCACAAGGAATAATGCTTATTTTAAAATAGTTATTTCAAGAGTTATTATTTCAAAATAAGTTATTTTGAAATAATTTCCTAGTGTAGTCATGCCCTTACAGTCACATTCTTTGCCCTTCTATGGCCCCTTTGTTCCATGGGTACAATACTGGCTCTGCTTGTTACCTGGGCATTTATCCTGTGCAAGGAAATAGCCAGACGCCATAGAATTTGTGTGGCATCTCCATGTCACCCTCCCAGGTCCTAATGCAGAGGAAAAGGCCAGGAAAAAGAGATATGACCAAAACATAGTTGTACTCTATTGATCCCTAGCTGCTGAACTAGGTCCAATTAACCACAGGAATATTGGATCAACTTAGCTATTCTAAGTTGACTCATTGACATAACTGTCTATTAGCTGGCGAAAAAACCAGAATATTGCAATGGCAACAAAACTATGTTTGCCAGCCAAAGAACCACCACTTCTTTTCCTATACTGAAAAATACTCACCTGAATCGGGATATCAAGTTCTTAGCACCAACAAAGATTCACCCCAGCTTGCCCTTTAGAAAGACTCCAACTGTTTAGTGCACTAAATATATATACTATATAGTCCCGATAGCTGATGGTCTGCCTGGAATTATCTGCCTGGAATTTCCTAGGAGACTGCATGTATTAAATAACTCTAATTGGGGGCAGAAAGAAGTATTACTGCTTAGAACTCTAATAAAGCATATTGCAATGAGATTGCAAGGGAAAGG
Source organism: Pelochelys cantorii (assembly GCA_032595735.1). NCBI lineage: Eukaryota > Metazoa > Chordata > Testudines > Trionychidae > Pelochelys > Pelochelys cantorii. The sequence continues at coordinate 37,735,321 of CM064331.1, forward strand.
ACACTACAGATCGCATAATAAATTCACGTAGACAACACAGAATAGTTTACTCACACACCAAATTAGGTCTCCATTTTGAATCAGCATTTTGAATCACTAAGGAGCTTTACACCTTCTAAGTTATGTAGGCACTTAATTCCCATTGATTTCAGTGGGTGCTAGAGCCTCTGCACAACAGATTATGGATACAGAGAGAAACTGATCCAAAGTGATGCAAACATGTAAAGGCACATTTCACTTTTTTCTGATCAGGAAGGGTATTATGAAATGAATAAATAAGGAGATCAGAATAGAGATGAATCATGCTACTCTAACAAAGAATTTTCCTCTAGTAGGTCTATAATCTAAAAGTTTATGGTATCATTTTTCTGAAGGGCTGTATGATAAGCCTCTCTCTATATAATACATTTTGCAACTCAGCAATCTATAGTTTTACAATGCAAACAATGATAAGAATGTATCTTCTTCTGAAAACTGGAACCTTTCTCTTTTTGTAAATTTTAAAACAGATCATAAATAAATCTCTTGACATTTATATCTTAACCATACAAGAAAAATGCACAGGAAAGAAAATGAAAAAGATCCTAACTTCTGTATTTTCAACAAGCACATTTATTTATTAGCACTAACACACCTGATATCAAAGAATCAAAGTTATAAAGACATTACAGTCATGAACACCTATTGCAAAATTTAGTGTGTTAATATTTCATGACTTAAAGAAAGTGTTCAAGTATGACTTTGGGGGATACATGCAAATATTTGAATCTATGATTTTTATCATAATTCCCTGTTGAAAAAAAAAAGATTATAATCTCCTAACAAAGGAAGTAGCAGAACAGAACATTCTTTGTCATGATGAAGCTAGTATAATTGTTTATATAAAGTCATATTTAGCCACTTGCTCAGTATCCATTACTCGATTTTGGCCAGTTCCTTTATTTCTCCAAGACTGCACTGCAGCATCCACGAAGATAGATGGATTTAATTGGATATCATTTGCAAGAGAACGTGCACCAAAAGTACACTACTAATCATCCCAGAAGACAGCAAAGACAAATGGTCAATGAATAACCCGTTATCAAACATATGCATTCCACAGCAATCTGCAAAGAGGCCAACATTTTTTCCCAAGTGCTCCCATCAGGGTTTCATTATTAATGTATATCATGGCAATGAGGAATCTTAAACAATCAGATCATCTAATGACCAAGAGTATGGAGAGTATGATTATAAATGTATAAGGTCTTAAATGACCAAAGTTATCTGAGCAGTTTTAGCAAAGGAGCTCTTAGAGAAGAGTTGTAATCACCTCTTTAACAAACTAAGGAAGCATATAGGAAATACATAGCTATAACCATTGAGTTAAGGGGTAAAGGATACTACAGAGGTTGGCAACCTTTGGCATGTAGCTTTTCAGGGTAATCCACTGGTTGGCTGCAAGACAGTTTGTACTGCATAATTCTGATTGACTGCCATTGAACTTACCAGGTGTCCTGTATTCAGCGTAGGAAAATATAGTCACCCTACTTAGGTCTCCTCTCCTCCCAGTTGGCATTTCCTATTGTCTCACTCATTCTGTTTATTAGCTTTTGTAGATCCTATTCTTAGGTGCCTAAATCTCCCCATAATTTGGATAGGAACTCTACTCCCCCAGCTAATATCTAGGGAACCTACTAGTTGTCAGGATACTTAAATATTATGCAATGCAGCACTGAGTTTAAGTCCCTTTAGTAGATCTAATTCCAAGAGTCATCAAACATCAGACACAAGAGTATGACAACATCAATTTCAACCACACAAGTGAGCAACAATGACATGTCAAACAAGCCACTGAATTTTAAGATCTGCAATTAAGTAATTAGTCATAGCCCTTCACATATGGAACCCGTCCCCAAATCATTGAATGAAATAGTTATGATGATTTCATCACTATAGTGTGTTGATTTTACATAATGTTTTATTTTCATGATAATTTTAATATTAAAAGATTTTTACTCTAATAAGTAATTTTAATACTGAATGAACATTAAATATTTAAAGCAATATTATAACCAATTGTTTTTAGGATTCAGCTACAAGAAATGCTTATTAAAATATAACCATTTGCAAAAATGATGGCATCCTGTCTTCAGTTCATTAATAAAATATTGGCTGGATTATATTATTTATAAATTTATATAACAAGGCAGATGGATGTTTTAAAGTTTAACAGGTACAAGTTATTTACAATCTTCTGATAAACACTATGACTAAGACTGTACACCTTGCTTAAAAGAAGACTTGAGACTTTGGCTGCCTCAGTTTTTCATTGCTCTATTGGCAATTAAAAAAGAACCAGATTCTCAGAAGTGCTGAGTAAAAGCACTGGCCAGTTATGCAAATGTAGTCCATGACATTTTGATCTACAGCATAAGTGAGATTTCTGGAGAGTATGATTGTTTATTGCCAGACCAAAGCCAAAGCGAGGTGTAAGGAAATGTATCTCATGCGCTCCTCTATGGCCTATCTCCTCAGAGAACCTGACACAAATCCCATTAAAGTATTTGCATTGACTTCTCCAGCAGTCAGATTAGACCCACATTTAGAAAGAAGGTACAAAAAAGCTCATATCATATCTGCAGTTTTTTATTCCTTCTACGAGTTCCTTGAAGGATGACATTCACACTGTTGGTTTATTAGTCTCATACTTGCTATTTTAAAAGTCTCTGCTCTGGAAATCTTGTTATATAAGCATCTCAGCTTCCATTAAAAAAGCAATCTTCTATTTTTCATGGCTGAGAGAAGAAGAGCTTAAATATGAACTCTAAAGCCTCAAAGTTAGAAGGTAAATAAGAAGGGCCCCAATTTCCTTCATTATTTAAAATAATCTTTAGGATTATTTGACGCTTCTTGCCTCCTTGAATCATGAATTATAGAATCATAGAACACTACAACTGGAAGGGACCTCAAGAGGTCTTCGAGTCTAGTCCCCTGCCCTCATGGCAGGACCATGCACTGTCTAGATCATTCCTGACAGGTGTCTGTCTAACCTGCTCTTAAATATCTCCAGTGATAGAGATTCCACAATACCCCTAGGTAATGTATTCCAGTGTTTAACCACCCTGACAGTTAGGAAGTTTTTCCTAACATCCAACCTAAACCTCCCTTACTGCAATTTAAGCCCATTGCTTCTTGTCTTATCATCAGAGGCCAAGGAGAACAATTTTCCTCCCTCCACCTTATAACACCCTTTTATATACTTGAAAACTGCTATCTCCTCTCTCAGTCTTCTCTTCTCTAAACTAAACAAGCCCAATTCTTTCAGTCTTCCCTCATAGCTCATGTTTTCTAGACCTTTAATCATTTTTGTTACTCTTTTATGGATCTTCTCCAATTTCTCCACATCTTTCTTGAAATGTGGTGCCCAAAACTGGACACAATACTCCAGTTGAGGCCTAATCAGCACAGAGGAGAGTGGAAGAATGATTTCTCGTGTCTTGCTCATAACACTTCTATAAATGTATCCCAGAATCACGTTTGCTTTTTTGCAACAGTGTCACACTGTTGACTCGTGTTTAACTTGTTATCTACTATGACCCTTAAATCCTTTTCGCAGTACTCCTTCCTAGACCATCACTTCCCATTCTGTGTGTGTGAAACTGATTGTTCCTTCCTGAGTGGAGTACTTTGCCTTCGTCCTTATTAAATTTCATCCTGTTTACTTCATACCCTTTCTCTGGTTTGTTCAGATCATTTTGAATTTTGACATTATCCTCCAAAGCACTTACAACCCCTCCCAGCTTGGTATCATCTGCAAACATAATAAGCATACTTTCTATACCATCATCTAAATCATTGATGAAGATATTGAATAGAACCGGTCCCAAAAGAGACCCCTGCAGAACTCCACTTATTATGCCCTTTCAGCATGACTGTGAACCATTAATAATTACTCTCTGAGAATGGTTATCCAGCCATTTATGCACCCACCTTAGTAGCCCCATCTAGGTTGTATTTTCCTAGTTTATTGATAAAAAGGTCATGTGAGACCATGTCAAATGCCTTACTAAAGTCTAAGTATATCATATCCACCACTTCTCCCTTATCCACAAGACTCGTTATCCTATCAAAGAAAGTTATCAGATTGTTTTGACATGATTTGTTCTTTACAAATCCATGCTGGCTGTTACCTATCACCTTATTTTCTTCCAGATGTTTGCAATTAATGCAAGTAATTTATTACTATAGTGGCACTTAGTGAACACAGTCACAGACCAAGGCCCCTATTGTGATAGGTGCTGTACAAACACATAAGAGATAGTCCTTGCCCCTAAGGGTATGTCTACACTACAAAGTTAATTCAGAATAACAGCCGTTATTTCGAATTAACTTTAATAGTGTCTACACATACAAACCGCTATTTTGAAATAAATTCGAAATAGTGGAGCCCTTATTTCGAATTAGGTAAACCTCATTCTACAAGGAATAATGCCTAATTCGAAATAGCTAATTCAAAATAAGTGCTGTGTAGATACTTATTTCGAATTAGGGGGCCTCCAGCCCTAACCAGTTCCCCCTGGTGACCACTCTGGAAACAACCAGGAAAACTCGTCTGCTCCCTCCACCCCCCAGCCCCAGAGCCCTTAAAGGGGCAGATTCTGGCCACTGGGCACATGCAAGAGCCAGGCCTGCCAGCAGCTGCACACCCTCAGCCAGTGGCCACACGATGGCAGCCAGTGGCAGCCAGCTGTCCCCCACCCAGTCCCCCAGCACCCAGGGGCCAGCCAGGGGCCGTAGATGGCACGCTCCCTCATGGACTAGTGTGGAGATTATGGACCTCATTGAGGTTTGGGGGGAGGCCCCCAATGTCCATAATCTCCGCACTAGGCAGAGGAACGTGGACGTCTACAGCCGCATAGCGGCCACCATGGCCAGGAAAGGCCACAGGTGCACCCAAGAGCAGGTGCGCCTGAAGGTGAAGGAGCTGCAGCAGGCGTACGCCAGGGCCACCAGGGGCGGCACCGGAGCAGGGGCTGCCACCTGCCCCTACTTCCCCGCCCTCGACCGACTCTTGGGGGGCAGGACAGTCCGCGCTAGCCTGGGAGGCAGCAAGCCGGGACCAGAGGGCCCTAACCCGGGCACACCAGAGGGGCCACCACCAGCTGTCCCAGCACCGGAGTCAACAGGGTCGTCCAGGGAGGCCATACCAGGTAAGTGCCAGCACTGTCCCCTACCCGGGGGGGAGGCGGGGAGGGAGACCAGGGACAGCGCGAATGGGCCATGCCTCCCACGGATGACGCAGCCACCTGTGCACGTGCGAGCACATACCATGCCATCCTTGGGCAGGTGGCTCCAGCTGCGTGACACCCAGGGGCCGTGGCCCAAGAGGCACATGCGTGTGTGAAGAGCCTGACATGCTCCCGACCCCGGGGCAGGACCCAGCAGGATGCTCTCCCTTCACACGCCCCCTCTACACAGAGGCAGGGCACAGCTCCCCCCCACCCCGGCCGCACTATACACAGCACAGGGGCATGGGTGTGGTCTTGGGGCAGCTCCCAGTCCCGGGGAGAGCCAGACATCCTGACCATGGCCTCTGTTCAAGCACATCAGCTCTGACGGTGCAGGGCACGGTCACCCTGACATCACGGCGGCAGGGAGGCTGAGCATCATCCACTGTGTCCCCAGGGAGAACTGACCACTTCTCTTCTTTCTCTACAGCTGCACCAGCTGCTCGTGCAGGGCGCACCACCCTGCCCGGGACATGCTCCCGCACCCGCGGCCTGAGCAGGACCACCACCATGTGGCAGGGGTACCGGGACCAGCACCTGGGGGCCCTGCAAGCCCTGCACCACACCATCCAGGCCTGGATGCAGGAGGACCTGCAGCTCCGCCAGGAGCAGCTTGCTCAGGACCGAGCCATGAACTCAAACCTGCAGGCCCTGATGCAGAGCATGCTGCCCCGGGCCGGTCCTGCGCCTGCTGCCCCCGCAACTACTGTTCCTCCTCCCAATCCTGCCCCCCCCCACCTCTTCCTCCTCAACCTCCACACCCTCCACCTCAATGTCCACACCCCCCACCTCAACCTCCGCACCCTCCTCCCCATCCCCCCGGGGACGCTGAGGCCCCCTCCCCCGAAGTGCTGGGAGGCGGTTGGCCTGGCGAGACCCCCAGCCCTGAGTGCTGAGCTTCCCCTCCCCCTTCTTCCCCTTGCTTCCCCCTTCCAGCTCCCTCCTCCCAGTTTTCCCCCTCCTCTCTCCCACCCTCTCTCCTGCCCTCTCCCGCCTCCTTTCCCCCGTCTCCCCAGAGTTTCATTCCCCCTCCCCCAGTTGTGTTAAATAAAGACAGTTTCTAATTTTGGAAAATACGTGTCTTTTATTTGACATCAGGAAGGGGGGGCTAGGGAAGCGTAAGTGTAAGGACGAGAGGGAGGAATGGGGCACAAGCCCCCAGTGGGGCAGACCGGGGAGACTGTTAGTGCTCCTCAGGGTGGAAGCTCTCCCGCAGGGCCCCCTGGATCCTGACAGCCCCTCGATGGTGCTCCCGGATGGCAGCCTGCAGACAGTGCAGCCAGGCTGCTGGCAACATGTCCACGAGACGCAGCAGAGTCCCCGGGGGCAGGTCTGGTTCCATGTTGCAGAGTGCCGTGATGTCCCAAGTGAGGGCAAGCAGAACACTCCGAGACACAAATACTTTGCTGTCCCTCAGCTAGGTTGACCAGCAAGCAGAGAAACCTGAGAACTGTCTGTCCAGGATGGGAGGTCTGGTCCCTTTTAGCACAGACCTCGGCTAGCCTGAGGCAGCATCCCCACACACTAAGTCCAACCCTGATGCCCTTTTGGCACTGGTTCCGGCCAGCCTTACCTTCGATTCTGGGTCCACTCAATGTGGACGCGCTATTTTGAATTAGAAAAACGCTATTTCAAATTAGTTTTTGTGTCTAGATGCATTATTTCGATTTAGCTTATTTCGAATTAACTAATTCGAAATAAGTTAATTCGAAATAGCGCTGTAGTGTAGACATACCCAAACAGTTTTCATTCTAGATAAAAGTAATCCATACAGGAAGCTCAAGGAAACATTGCGACAGTAGTGATCAGCATGAAACACACTGGCCAGATCCAGCCAGCTTCATGACCTCTGTGAAATTTTAGTAGGCATTCTCAGGAGTGGTTGGGGAGAAAACAATTATGGAGGCAATCTTGTACCATCTCTTGTACAATATTGTGAACTGTTCTGAACCTGATTTCTTATTGCAGTCTGCAGGCAATACAACAAGAACAATTATAATAGTAGGAAAACAATTGGTTAATCTAGATTTACACTTCAGGTTAAGTAAACTGCACAAACAGCAATATTGAAAATTTGCTGGCATGTATGAGCCACCTAAATTTACAGTTAATTATTTTTGGTTTACCCCAGAGTTGATTTTAAAACAACTGTGCATGTACTGAAAAGGAAATTCTGTTTATGGGCTGAACTAGGTGCAAATCTTCTGCTTAGATGGCTATCAGGCTTTCAAGAGTTCTGGCTTGCATACAGAAGTTCTTCACAGTTTCATTTGTTAAATAATGAAAAAATAATTAGAGCTTTGCATATGTCTACCTAAAATATGGGGAAACTCTGCTGGGCATACATAATTTCATCATTAAATTGTATACTTAGTTATAAGTTGATTCTTTGGGGCCAGTTAAATAATCTGGTACAGAAATATTTTGGTCAAGTTTAATTGCTTTCTGTGTTTACACTGTGGGGGGTTTTCGGAAGAGGCTTTTCCGACATTTGGCCCATCTACCCGGGGCCAAATGTTGAAAAAACCTCCTCTTTCAGAAGATCCCTTATTCCTCATAAAATGAGGAATACAGGGATACCAAAAAAACGCGCTCACTTATTCAGAAACTGGATGCAGCAGAGTTTTTCCCGGATACCTCTGGTCTAGACATAGCCATAATATGTTGTTACTCAGTTAGCATGGTTGTTTATACAGAATTCTCAAACATTACAGAATAGGAGAGTATTTCTTACTATCACGTTTATGTGCTGATTGATTTATAAATTCTTTGACCTCAAAGGCTCTTGAGATATAGAAGGTATGTCTTTACTCAGTAAAGCAAACAATGAACTTCACTGTTTCAACTGAGGTCTTACAATGCTGTGTTTGTAACTAGAAGATGCCAGAATTAAACAAAAAAAAAAACCCCAAAAACAAAACAAAACAAACAAACAAAAAACAAACTAAAGGGACTTTACGTAAAAGGACTTCTTAGGCACTGCCTTTTGCAAGAACTAAATAAACCTAAATCTTTATAAAAATGTCAGGTAATTTCACACTTAAAGGATTTACTTAGTTGGCATTAAAAAATATTCCTAATTTTGATATGAGGCCATGTTCTAAATAATGTATTTAGAACATGGCCTCATATCAAAATTAGGAATATTTGTTATTATAGTAATCATCATTCAGCACTGATGTTACCAAACAGGGTGAATGGTTTTGCTCACAGTTTTACCAGCATTGGCAACTCTTCAGTATACTATAACCTTTATCTTAAATTTCTTTAGGCAAATTAACTCAAACCAAATCCAACCAAAACAAACACACAAACAAACAAACAAATAAACTCCGCCACGAATACCACAAGCAAAAAAGCATGACAAACATGCAGGACTAACATTAGAAGACGTTCAAATTGATTCTAGAATAAAAGCTTGTGGGATTGTAACCACTGCTCTATATACCAAGAAATTGGAATTATATTGGTTTCACGGGTACACGTTTTTGCAAAGAATACATAGGAGAGAACCTTTGACTGTGATCAAGATGGTACCTTTTGTGGTCCCCTCCCAGTATTTGGTCGTTGAGTAGACCCTTACTGCTTCATCCTTGACTCTGGTAGGGGCTGGTGGGACCAGGATTTCTATGCTGGTTAGGAACAAGTGGTTAGGAACTCAGCAGCCAGTTTGATGGAAGAAATTCATTAGAAAGGACTTTGCTAACTCTCTCACATACAAAAAATACCTGATACCGGAGGATCACTCCATCAGTAGTATTGTATATTATTAAAATACTCTTTTGTCCTTGACTACTGATTCAGGGATTCCTAAGCATATTTCTCCTATACAATAGCCTCTCAGGTCACCTTTGTATGTAAATATCCTGTGAGAGATTATTAGTATGGGCAGAGGTTAAAACTCTAATGGGAGAAATCATACACTCAGTCCAATAGATTGCAAGAGAGGTTTTCAAGGTCCAACGCTGTTGCAGAAAACCTTTTTCTCAATTGTCTTTCATAACACCCAGTGGAACCGTTCTGGGCAGTTGACAATCTAATGAAGCCCGGTTGCCTTTACTCAGAAACAGAGTCAAGTTTTTCAAACTATGAGGAATTTTCTATCCAAGAACAAAATCAGTTCGTCTCATAGGATATTGGCTGCTTTATTATTTTTTTAAAGACACTGGAGGGACTCATGTCTGGAATGGACAAATGCAATTTCTTTGATTGACTTTGGGCTATTTTCATTCACTGAAGTGCTGGGGGAAATCTTAGCCTATGATCTGTGAGTTAGATACATGTCAATCATATCTAGTTAAATCAAGTTACTATATCTAGGAAACCTAGACTCCGTGATTCTAGTCCCAATCATTTGCTTTGAAAAATGGAATTCTAGATGATATGTTCATTATACTGTATGAAAAAGCCACTGAAGTTTCTTAAAAATTATAGACAGTTAAATGGAAAATACTTGAACAAGAAAATAAAAGCTGTGTAAAAAATGCCTTCTTACTACTGTACCTCCTATTTCCTAGGAGGCTGTTCTGTAGCATGTCTTTTAAACACAAATACATGCTTTATCGCCGTCAAGAGAGCTATTTGTCAAGTTAACAAGATCTTTGACTCTAGGATGAATTCTGTGAGATCTCAAGTCCCACTGAAGCCAACACGTATGAGAAAAGTCAAAAACATAATTTCAACCATTCCATGCTATAGCCTCTCTGCTCCACACAGTCCCTTTCTTGAACAGTCATTCTCTCAGTCACAGTCATCCTGCTATTTGGAAAGGCGTGCTTATTAACCTAAGTGTACATCCTACAGACATAGCCAAATCCACTTGACATTCTCTGGACATTTCTCTCATTCACCATCTTCCTCCACCCCAGAGTAATCCCTATGAAAAGCAGTATTAGTATTCGATTTTTTATAGTTCTTCTCAGAAGAGTAATAGAGAAGCTGTTCTTTCAGGCTTAAAAAATCTCAGAGGGGTAGCTGTGTTAGTCTGTAACTTTAAAAATGGGTATTCCTATGGCACATGAGAGTCCAATAAAATATACATAAAAGTCTCAGAGGGGTAGCCATGTTAGTCTGTAACTTAAAAAAACTTTAAAAACAACAATGGCCCTGTAGCACCTTAGGGTACATCTAGACCGCTTTCCTCTTCCAAAAGAGGAAATGCAAATGAAGTCCTGATTAGCATATTCTCACACTTCATTTGCATATCCTCTTCCGACCCTTTTTGTGGAAGAAGTTTTTTGCCAAAAAACTCAGTCTAGACATGGCTTTTTCGTGAAAAAAAAACCTTTTTTCGAAAGAACCCATATTCCTCAAAAAATGAGGTTTACAGGTTCTTTCGAAACGGGGGGGGGGGTTTTCACAAAAAAGCCGCATCTAGACTGCATTTTTTGGCGAAAAACCTCTTCCGCAAAAGGGTTTGGAAGAGGATATGCGAATGAAGCATGAGAATATGCTAATCAGCACTTCATTTGCATTTCCTCTTTCGGAAGAGGAAAGCCGTCTAGATGTACCCTTTAGGTATGTCTACACTACAAAGTTAATTCGAACTAACAGCCGTTAGTTCGAATTAACTTTAATAGGGGCTACACATGCAAACCACTATTTTGAATCTAATTCAAAATAGCGGAGCGCTTAATTCGAACTAGGTAAACCTCATTCTATGAGGAGTAACGTCTAGTTCGAATTAAGTAGTTCGAATTAAGGGCTATGTAGCCACTTAATTCGAACTAGCTGGAGGCTAGCCCTTCCCAGGTTCCCCCTGGTGGCCACTCTGGGCCAAACCAGGAAAACTCCTCTCCTCTCCCCCAGCCCCGGGGCCCTTAAAGGGGTAGACTCTGGCCAGATGGCACTTGCCAGAGCCAGCTCTGCCAGCAGTCTCTGCCCCTGACCCAGTGGCCCCAGGATGAGCCAGGGAGCCAGTGACAGCCAGCCGTCCCCCACCCAGTCCCCCAGCACCCAGGGGCCAGCCAGGGGCCGTAGACGGCGCGCGCCCTCCCAGACTAATGTGGAGGTCATGGACCTCATTGAGGTTTGGGGGCAGGACCCCAGCATCCATGATATCCGCACTAGAAGGAGGAACAAGGCCGTCTACGGCCGCATAATGGCCACCATAGCCCGAAAGGGATACAGGTGCACCCAGGAGCAGGTACGCCTGAAAGTTAAGGAGCTGCAGCAGGCATACGCCAGGGCCACCAGGGGCGGCACCACAGCAGGGGCTGCCACCTGCACCTACTTCCCCGCCCTCGGCCAACTCTTGGGGGGTGGGGAGGTCCGCGCCAGCCTGGGAGGCAGTGAGCCAGGACCAGAGGGCCCTGACCCGGGTGCACTGGAGGGGCCACCGCCAGCTGTTCTGGCACCGGAGTCGGCAGGGTCGTCCAGGGAGGACATATCGGGTAAGTGCCAGCACTGTCCCCTGCCCAGAGGGGAGGCAGAGAGGGAGACCAGGGACCACATGCGTGGGCCATGCCTCCCACGGATGACGCAGCCACCTGTGCACGTGCGAGCACGTGCCATGCCATCCTTGGGCAGGTGGCTCCAGCTGTGTGACACCCAGGGGCCGTGGCCCAATAGGCACATGCGTGTGTGAAGAGACCTGACATGCTCCCGACCCCGGGGCAGGACCCAGCAGGACGCCCTCCCTTCACACACCCTCTCTACACAAAGGCAGGGGACATCTCCCCCACCCTGGCCACACCATACATGGCACAGAGGCATGGGTGTGGTCTTGGGGCAGCTCCCAGTCCCGGGGAGAGCCAGACATCCTGATCATGGACTCTGTGCAAGCACAGCAGCTCTGATGGTGTAGGGCGCAGTCGCCCTCACGTCGCGGGGGGGGAGGGGGCTGGGCATCATCCACTGTGTCCCCAGGGAGAACTGACCACTTCTCTTCTTTCTCTACAACTGCACCAGCTGCTCGTGCAGGGCGCACCACCCCGCCCGGGACATTCTCCCGCACCCGCGGCCTGCTCCGGACCACCACCACACAGCAGGAGTACTGGGACCAGCACCTGGGGGCCCTGAGAGCCCTGCACTGCACCGTCAAGGCCTGGATGTGGGAAGACCCGCAGCTCCGCCGGGAGCTGCTGGCTGAGGACCGAGCCATAAACGCTAACCTATAGGCCCTGCTGCAGAGCATGGTGCCCTGTGCCGGTCCTGTGCCTGCTGCCCCCCCCAACAACTGTTCCTCCTCCCAATCCTGCCCCCCGCCCACCTCTTCCTCCTCAACCTCCACACCCTCCTCCTCAATGTCCACACCCCCCACCTCAACCTCTGCACCCTGCACCCCATCCCCCCGGGGATGCCGAGGCCCCCTCCCTCGTCACGCTGGGAGGCGGTTGGCCCGGCGAGAACCCCACCCCGATCCCTGAGTTTCCCCTCCCCGTTCTTCCCCTTGCTTCCCCCTTCCAGCTCCCTCCTCCCAGTTTTCCCCCTCCCCTCTCCCACCCTCTCTCCTGCCCTTTCCTGCCTCCTTTCCCCCATCAGTGCAGCCAGGCTGCCGGCAACGTGACCACAGGATGCAGCAGAGTCTCCGGGGGCAGGTCTGGTTCCATGTTGCAGAGTGCTGTGATGTCCCGAGTGAGGGCAAGCAGAGTACTCTGAGACACAAATGCTTTGCTGTCCCTCAGCGAGGTAGACCAGCAAGCAGAGAAACCTGAGAACTGTCTGTCCGAGATGGGGGGGTCGGGTCCCTTTTAGCACAGCCCTCGGCTAGCCTGAGGCAGCAGCCCCACACACTAAGTCCGACCCTGATGCCCTATTGGCACTGGTTCCGGCCAGCCTTACCTTCGATTCAGGGTCCACTCAATGTGAACGTGCTATTTCTAATTAGCAAAATGCTAATTCTAATTAGTTTTTAGGTCTAGATGCATTATTTCGAATTAGCTTATTTCGAATTAGCTAATTCGAAATAAGTTAGTTCAAATTAGCGCTGTAGTGTAGACATACCCTTATAGACTAACCAAAAATATATTCAAAGGTGCCTATCTCTTACAAAGTAATTTCAGGAATCAACTACACTGTGTCTGTGGAACTGGCCCTCATATGCAAATCTGACACCATCTCTCATGGCTTGAACAAAGACATGAACTAGATGGGCCATTATATTCATTAGGGTATAATGGGCCATTATACCCTAATGACATCAAAAGTTAAGTATGGGGCACTTACAGCCGACTCTAAAGCTTCATTTAGCACAGACACTTTAATTGACGGATTTTTCCCCTTCCCCTCTCCTCTCTTTTTAGGCTTTACAATTGAACCTCTGTGCCTCTTGCTCCATATTTGTCATCTGTAGCAGTAGGTTGTGCACATGAAAGTTCATGATACTATCTATATATTTTTGGTTAGTTTCTAAAGTGCTAGAAATATATATATAGTATCAATAGCTTTTGTAGGCAAAACTCACTTCGTCTGAGGTGCTGGAGAGGAATAACAGAAACCGAAAATTTATAACAGAAAAAGAATGGGAAAAAAAGGTACCTGTCAATTGTTGGACTCTTGCTAAGGAGGCTAATTAAGTATACTGGAAATGTCCATACTCAACTTTTGATGTAAAAATGAGGTGTTAAATGAAGGGAAGGCTAGCTTTATAATGCAACATCCAGTTAATGTCTTTGTCCAGGGGAAAAGTGTCAAATTTGCAGATGAATATCAATTCTGCACACTCTCTCTCTATAATTGGCTGGTGAAATTCCTTTGTAGAAGAATGGCTACTTGTAAATCCACGACTGAGTGCCCAGGAATGTTAAAATGTTCCCCTACAAATTTCTGTGTGTTACCATTCCGGATGTCTAATTTGTGTCCATTTATCTTTTATCATAGAGACTGTCCAGCTTAGCCAATATACAGGGCAGAGGGGCATTGCTGGCACTTGATGGCATGTTTCACATTAGAGGATGAGCAGTTGTATGAACTCCTGATGTTGTGGCTTATGTGGTTAGGTCCTGTGATGGAGACGCTTGTATAGATGTGTGGAGAGTTGGCAATGGGGTTTGTTGCAAGTGCAGGTTCCTGGGTGAGTGTATCCAGTGCTGCCTCAAGCCATTCTTGCGCCCTGGGCAGTGGGCGCACAGTGCATGCATGGCTCTGCCCCGGGCGTGCAGCACATGCGCGGCCCCTGCCCCCTGAGCACGCAGCGCCCCTTACAGCTGTAATCAGGCACCGTGCAGCCCCTGCCCCCGGGCTGTAAGGGGCGCCGTGCGTGAGGGGGCTGCGCGGAGCCTGATTGCAACTGTAAGGGGCACCGCGTGCCCGAGGGCGGAGGCCACGCAGTGCCCCTTACAGCTGCAATCAGGCGCCCCCCATAGGTTGGCACCCCGGGCAGCTGTCCAGCTAGCCCCCCCCTTAATCCGGCCCTGAGTGTATCTGAGGTGTGATATGTGGCTGCTGGAAAGTATTTGCTTCAGGTGAGGGGATTGTTTGTAGGTGAGGATTGGCCTGTCCCCAAGGTCTGTCAGAATGAAGGATCTTTCTCCAGGATAGGTTGTAGATTGTCAATGATGCACTTTCAGGCCTAGTTCAATGTGTATCCAAACTTGAAAATGCTAAGCTAATTATAGGAAGACATGACAATATAAAGGAAAACCAAAGTAGATAGGGGATAGTTTTGTTCTACAGTCACTATTTCTGGCTGCAATCCCTGCCACAGGATTTAATAAACATATCAAATAAACTCAATTACAGGATATCTTGTCTCCTGACCACCCGCCAGTTCCATTTCTTTGTTTTTATCATCATTGTTAACCATACTCCATGCACTAACCTCTAAAAGTTTTATAGATGTCAAGGCCAAAATGGATGGTTGTGATCATTTAATTTGACCTCCTATATAACACAGGCCATAGACCTTCCCCAAAATTCTTGAACAAGATACATAGTAACTTCTCCAAAATATGGTTTCTGCTACACATTTAACAAGGATAGGATAATTATTTACAGATTGCAGTCCTTCACTTGGGTGCTAAAAATAGCAGCCATATAAAAAATCTATTATATAAATAAATCCTACAAATGTAGATTTTGGATAGCAATGGGTAAACAAGTCAAACATAACAGAAAGATTAAGTGAAAACCATGGAGGCTATTGTGCGTATTACTTTCACCTTAAGTCATATGTCAAATTTCTATCAACAAAATATTTTTCAGGATCTCTAGAGCATAAAAGGCAAGAAAATGCTGATTTAAAGAACTAGCATTTCTCTTCTAGAGATCTGGACAAAGAAAATCTGATTTCCATCATACTTTACTTGCTATTTGTCCGAATCTAATGCCACTACTGTTTGACACTATAGGCTTATTAAAGACAACCGGGAAAAAAAATCACTTTTTGCTGTTATGGGGAAAAATCTGCTGTGTCTTCAAAGATGTGTGGCAAACACTTGTATATTCCCTATTGACTACACTAGGTGGCTTCTAGCTAGTACTCTTAATTGCTCATTGAACCTTGAGAGACATTTATCTCATTGTTTACCAACATGATTTGATGAACGTGTACAAGTACCTGAGGCGGAGAAAGAATTGATTATCAAAGTGCTCTTTAATCTAATGGAAAAAGGCACAACAAGAGACAATGACTGACCATTAAAACCAGATAAATTCAATTTAGAAATGGGCAAAATTTTTAATTGTGAGGGTGAATAAATAGTGAAACAAAGTACCAAGGGAAGCAGTAGATTCTCCATCTCTTGAAATCCTTAAATCATGCGTGGGTTCCTTTCTGGAAAATATGCATTACTCATAGTTTTGGGGCTCAATACATGAGGTTATTATTAAATTATAGACTCATAGACTTTAAGGTCAGAAGGGACCATTATGATCATCTAGTCTGACCCCTTGCACAATGCAGGCCACAGAATCTCACCCACCCACTCCTAGAATAATCCTCTCACCTATATCTCAGATATTGAAGTCCTTGAAACAATGGTTCAAAGACCCCAAGATGCAGAGAATCCTCCAGCTGTGATCTGTACCCCATGCTACAGAGGAAGGCGAAAAACCTCCAGGGCCTCTGCCAATCTACCCTGGAGGAAAATTCCTTCCCGACCCCAAATATGGCGATAGGCTAAACCCTGAGCGTATGGGCAAGACTCACCAGCCAGACACCCAGAAAGTTTTCTATAGTAACTCCTATCATCCCTCCATTGACCTATTTACCACTGATAATGAATGGTCAATTAGTTACCAAGAACATGTTATCTCATCAAACCATCCCCTTCATAAACCCATCTAGTTTAATCTTGAAGCCAGATAGATCTTTTGCCCCCACTACTTCCCTTGGAAGGCCGTTCCAGAATCTCACTCCTCTAATGGTTAGAAACCTTTGTCTAATCTCAAGTCTAAACTTCCTACTAGCCAGCTTATATCCATTTGTTCTTGTGTCCACATTGGTATTAAGCTTAAATAATTCCTCTCCCTCCCTGGTATTTATCCCTCTAATATATTTAAAGAATGCAATCATGTCCCCCCTCAGCCTTCTTTTGGTTAAGGTAAACAAGCCAAGCTCCTTGAGTCTCCTTTCATAAGACAGGTTTTCCATTCCTCGGATCATCCTAGTGGCCCTTCTTTGTACCTGTTCTAGTTTGAATTCATCCTTCTTAAACATGGGAGACCAGAACTGCACACAGTATTCCAAATGGGGTCTCACCAATGCCTTGTATAATGGCACTAACACCTCCTTATCCCTACTGGAAATACCTCGCCTAATACATCCCAAGACCATATTAGCCTTTTTCACGGCCATGTCACAACGGCGGCTCATAGTCATCCTATAATCAACCAGGACTCCGAGGTCCTTCTCCTCCTCCGTTACTTCCAACTGATGTGTCCCCAGCTTATAACTAAAATTCTTGTTATTAATCCCTAAATGCATAACCTTACACTTCTCACTATTAAATTTCATCCTATTGCTATCACTCCAATTTACAAGGTCATCCAGATCTTCCTATATGATATCCTGATCCTTTTCTGAATTGGCAATACCTCCCAACTTTGTGTCATCTGCAAATTTTATCAGAACACTTCCACTTTTGGTGCCAAGGTCAGCAATAAAAAGATTAAATAAAATTGGCCCCAAAACTGATCCCTGAGGAACTCCGCTAGTAACCTTCCTCCAATCTGACAGTTTACCTTTCAATATGACCAGCTGTATTCTCCCCTTTAACCAGTTGCTTATCCACCTCTCAACTTTCATATGAATCCCTATTTTTTCCAATTTAACCAATAATTCCCCATGTGGTACTGTATCAAATGCCTTACTAAAGTCGAGGTAGATTAGATCCACTGCATTTCCTTTATCTAAAAAATCTGTTACTTTCTCAAAAAAGG
The DNA here is from genome assembly GCA_032595735.1 of Pelochelys cantorii. Taxonomy (NCBI): domain Eukaryota; kingdom Metazoa; phylum Chordata; order Testudines; family Trionychidae; genus Pelochelys; species Pelochelys cantorii. The sequence goes on from CM064331.1 coordinate 37,752,912, forward strand.
AGATCAGGTTGGTTTGGCATGATCTACCTTTTGTAAAACCATGTTGTAATTTGTCCCAATTGCCATTAGCCTCAATGTCTCTAACTACTTTCTCCTTCAAAATTTTTTCCAAGATCTTGCATACTACAGATGTCAAACTAACAGGCCTATAGTTACCTGGGTCGCTTTTTTTTCCTTTCTTAAAAATAGAAACTATATTAGCAATTCTCCAGTCAAATGGTACAACCCCTGAGTTTAGAGATTTATTAAAAATTTTTGCTAATGGACTTGCAATTTCATGTGCCAGTTCCTTTAATATTCTTGGATGAAGATTATCTGGGCCCCCCGATTTACTCCCATTAAGCTGTTCAAGTTTGGCTTTTACCTCGGATATGGTAATATCCACCTCCATATCCTTAGTCCCATTTGTAATGTTACCATTATCCCTCAGCTCTTCATTAGCCTCATTAAAGACTGAAGCAAAGTATTTGTTTAGATATTGGGCCATTCCTAGATTATCCTTAACCTCCACTCCATCCTTAGTAATTAGCGGTCCTACTTCTTCTTTTTTTGTTTTTTTCCTATTTATATGGCTATAAAACCTTTTACTATTGGTTTTAATTCCCTTTGCAAGGTCCAACTCTACCTGACTTTTAGCCTCTCTCACTTTGTCCCTACATGCTCTAACCTCAATACGGTAGCTTTCTTTACTGATCCCTCCCATCTTCCACTCCTTATATGCTTTCTGCTTTTTCTTAATCACCTCTCTGAGATGCTTGCTCATCCAGCTTGGTCTAACCCACCTGCCTATCATTTTTTCCCCCTTTTCTTGGGATACAGGCTTCTGACAGCTTCTGCAACTTTAACTTAAAATAATCCCAGGCCTCCTCCACCTCAAGATCCATAATTTCTTTAGTCCAATCAACTTCCCTAACTAATTTCCTTAATTTATTAAAGATAGCCCTTTTGAAATCAAAAACCCTAGTCTCAGATTTATTTTTGTTTATCCTTCCATTTAATTTGAACTGTATTAGCTCATGATCACTCGAGCCAAGATTATCCCCTACAACCATTTCATCTATGAGGTCCTCGCTACTCACCAAAACCAAATCTAAAATATCATCCCCCCTTGTTGGTTCAGCAACTACTTGATGAAGAAATTCATCAGCTATCACATCTAGGAAAATCTGAGCCCTATTATTATTACTAGCACTTGTTCTCCAGTCTATATCTGGAAAGTTGAAATCTCCCATGATTACGCAGTTTCCATGAGTATTTACTTCATTAAAAACATTAAAGAGGTCGCTATCCATATCCAGATTGGATCCTGGTGGTCTATAACACACCCCAAGCACTATCCCAGGGGAGGATCTGATAGTTTTCTTCCCCAATGTGATTTTTGCCCAAACAGACTCTGTCTTCTCCATTCCATCACTTTTTATTTCTTTACAATCTACTTCATCTTTGATACACAATGCGACTCCACCACCTTTACCCTTATTTCTGTCTTTCCTAAACAGCACATACCCTTCAATACCTGTACTCCAATCATGCCTAGTATTCCACCATGTTTCTGTTATTCCTATAATATCTGGTTTCACTTCCTGGACCAATAGCTCTAGTTCCTCCATTTTGTTACCTAGGCTCCCCGCATTGGTGTACGAACATCTTAATTTTTGCTGTTTGGCCTCACTCACATTCTTTACCCAATTTGGCACGGACGTTGTACCTCCAATATGACCTATTAGACTAATATCCACCCTACCCTTGCTCATGTACATTCTCCTACCCCCAGCTATATCCTTTCTTACTTCGTTTTCCTCCCTCTCAGTGTTAAAATCTGGTGTAGAGATTACCTGGACATCTCCCAACTGTCTCCCCCAGATTCCTAGTTTAAAGCTCTCTTAATCAGTTGAGCCAGCCTCCATCCTAGAAGTCTATTTCCCTCCCTACTTAGGTGAAGTCCATCCCGAGAGAACAGTCCTCTGTCCATAAATGCCTCCCAGTGACCATACATCCCTAAACCCTCCTTATAGCACCACTGCCTAAGCCATCTATTGATCATCATAATCCTGTCACATCTTAGTTGCCCTTCTCTAGGAACAGGCAGAATGCCACTAAAGATCACCTGAGCCTCAATTTCCTTGAGCGTCCTCCCCAGCCTAGCATAGTCTCCCTTAATTCGTTCCAGTGAGAATCTAGCCGTATCATTTGTTCCTACATGAAGGATGATCAATGGATTCCTTCCTGCTCCCTTAATAATCCTCTTCAATCTCAGTTCCACATCCCGTATCTTAGCACCTGGCAGACAGCACACCCTTCTATTCTCTGGATCAGCTCTGGTTACAGGCCTACCTATTCTTCTCAATAAGAAGTCCCCAATCACGTAGACCTGCCTTTAACTAGTGACAGTGCGATTCTCTGGTCTATCTCTTGCTTCCTCTGGCTGCAAGTCCTTGCCATTCCTGTTTTCCCTTGTAATCCTTTTTAACCCATCCTGTATCCTCCTGATGCTCATTATTGGTATTGTCTCCATTAACTCTTCCCCTTTATCTATGGGACGAGCCACTCTTCTCTTCTTCCTTACCGTTCCATCTTCATTATCTACCTGCTGTACCCCTTCTTCATTCTCCAACTCCACATACCTGTTCTTGAGCTCTATTTTTCCTTCACTGACCCATCTTTTCCTCTGCCTCGTTCTCTTAGTCACATGCTTCCACTGTCCATTTTCTTCACCCAGCAGTCCCCCTTCTGAGGCCCTTGATTCTGCTTCCATCTGCATATCTAAACTTTCCTCTTCAGCCACGTCATGCCTTTGCTCCATCATCTGCTCAAACCCCCTTCTAAACTCGACCTGCATCTCCAGTCCTCGGATCTTTTCTTCCATCAGCTCTATCAGGCGGCACTTCACACAAACAAAACTCCTTTCAGGTAACCCCTCCAGAATCATGTACATACCGCAGCTACCACATCCAATCATCCTCCTTGTGTTCTCTACTACTTGGGCCATGGCCACTACTGCCTTTATGTTTCATCTACTTTCTCACCAAAGTCCGGTGAACACAAAAATAAACCAAAACACCCCCTCCACAGCAAAAAGAAACCCCAAACAAGTTCCAATATCCAAACTCCCTTTACAAACTCCCACTCAAACTCCCCTGTTTACAGCTCTGTTTGCTGGCTCCTGTGCCGCTGCAGCTATCTATTATATGGCTTGTCTTAAATAAGAGGTCAAACCAGATGATCTAATGTTCCCATCTAGCATTAATGTCTATGAATAGACACACAAATCCTAATCACTTAATTTACTTTCATAGAAATTTTGCATCCCTGACTAGGTTCTGTCTAGTGTAGATTGCAAATTTCTCAAGGCAGGGAATTGTAATTTTCTTTGTCTAAACAGCACCAGGAACTCCTTTCGAAGTGTATAAATATTTGACAAATATTTAGAATTCAGTGGTTTGAACATATTACAATTTTATAAAAAATTGACTATCAATCTTTGATTGAAAGGACGATTTTAATCCTGAAAGGGCACATTGAAGACTGACTCATCAGCCAACACTGGCCATTATGATTGGGTTTGGCTGAGCAGGGTCTTCTCCTATAGTAGGATTTAATCTTGGTTCTACCCTGTTACAGCATGAAAGGGCTTTATAAGAGTTAGATGCACAGGAGAATTCAGACACCATTGCAATCTACAAAGCTCGGATACACTGCCCTCTAACTCTGTAGGTGCTCACATTTTTGCTGTAAAAGTCCCCTTGATGTCTAATTTCTGCCTCAAAGCTTGCATATTGTTGCCTCAAATAGCTGCCAAGCACTTATTTCATGACTAAACTTCAGTGTAGCCTTAAGCCAGAAGGATACACATTCTCCCACCTATTTTGCCTTCTGTAGGGGTGATCAGAACACACAAAATGGTCAAGGGAGTTCTTGATGGTGATTACAAGAAGAGATTATCACCTCTTTCCAGCCCAGGTTTACACAGTGAATTGTGTGAGGACAGTGGGGCTTAGGATATGTGCCTCTCATTAGTATCTGCCTTTGCTAGCTTTGCTTAGCATGCTGATTTTTGTGGATTCACTTTTCCAGTGTCTTTCTATCTCCTTGAATTGTACAGGGAGTCTAGGTTTCTGACACACTGTGTCTGCCACTGAATGGCTAGGGATTTAATGTTAGGCACTGCAACACCTAAGTCCCTTTGAGAATCTGGGCCTAGTATACTTTACCACACGAGTCAAGTTCTGCTCCTCCCATAATAGCTGAAGGCCCTAACCCACACTAGCTGTTTGGACCATTACTTAGCTAGGATACTTCCCTATTCAATTCTGCATCATAAGTGTAAGATAGCCTTTATTTACAAAGTAGATTTCTTTTCAACTCTCACCTTAAATTTATAGTAGTTGCACTTTTATTCATGGGTGCTATAGTAAATAGTGATGATGAAATATGTTTTTCACTGACTCTAGAGATTTGAATCACTTGTTTTGCCTCCCCCGGCTCCCCCTCTCCCCAAAACCCTTCAAAATCTTCATTGTTCATCTCAGCAGCAGTACCTTAGCATATGATATGACTGGTGTTTCACTTTGCTGGCTGAGAAGCAGTGAATCTCATTGACTGAGGAATAATGTCAGACTGGAGAAAGCTACCTTGTTTTAATGGCTACCATATTTTTATAGTGATATGTGTTTATGTATGTAACATTTGTTATAACATTCAGTAAATGATTTTGCATTACATTACATCTTCTAGTGCTGAGAGATGGGTTATTCAGACATTGAAATCTCTCATGCTTCAGTTGTTAATGCTAAAATTAGTCCAACAAGGATGTCTTCACTGATATTTTGCTGGGCAGAATGTGTATATGTGATGATTATGCATTTACCTGAAAAAAATATATGCTTTAAAAATTCAAGGAAAAACTAGTTTCCAACAGTTCTGTCAACACTGAATAAGTTTTATCTCTGTTCCATCTATACACTAAGAAATTTCAAACGTGATGGTTCATCTTTCTTTCTTGTTACCAGTCCATAAGTGAGATCACTGCTGCATAGCTGATTTCCTCAGGTGCTGTGGGAAGCAGTGGTAGTTGCTTATAGATAATGTCCTTTCTTCAGTAACAAATGCTAGACCATGGAGCTATGTTGGAACTGGACTTCTGTATGGGCCATCTGTCAAGTGATCCTCTTTGAATACATACTAAGAATTGCAATGCAATTTTGTTCACTGATATGCTGGTGTCCTCTATGATTATTGCAGGGGGCTCATTTAATGATGGTGTTTTTCCTCCCCTTTTCTTCATGATCACAATTATTGCTTTGTGGCAGTGGCGCACACACACACACACAAAGATACTAGGAAAGAAAGAGCAGAACTGACTTATAAGGTTGGAATTCTCAAAGGGGATAAAAGGAGTTAAGGTCTCCACTCCAATTGCAAAGAAATGTGAGGTGGTTGACTAACTCCCTTAGGCCTTTTTCACAATGCCAGCCTGGATTACTCCATGTCTAGGCCATTATAAGGGGTAAGCTTACCTAGCAAATTCATCATAGATAAGAGTGGTACTTTGCAAGATTTCTCACTATTTCCCAGACATAAATATTTGCATATTAGCATTTAAGTGAACAAGTTTTGTGTCGCATCTGGATAAAATGAAAGAAACTGGCACCAAGAAATTGTGAAACTGTAGCTAATACTCATGTGACATTTACCACTGAGACTAAGTTTCTCTAGGCTCCCACAGAGGTTTTTAACTACATCATAGAGTCATTTGCAAGGAACTTGGGAATTCTTGAAAGTCGCTCTGAAGTAACACTTGAAACTAGACCTTGAAGATCTTTTCACAACAAACAATTTGTTCAACAAATATAGTACCTTTATATGCCTTGTAATTATTTATAAATAGGCATATTTTTTTACAAATTTGTTCATTATTTGAATTTAACTGGTGAATAATTTTTATACAAAATATACACTGTTCACAAACTGTCCCAGGGCTTTCTTTGACTATTGTCTATTTGTAGTTAACTGTGTATGTTATATGACTTTTCACATAACAAAAATCCCATGGAATTCTTTCTGCTCCCTGATTGGATAGCTCCTAAATCCACTAAAGCTTTCAAGATGGTCATGTGAACATTTCCCAGGCTTCACACACCATACAAATCATACCTAGTCTCATACAAATGTCCATGTGTGATGCTGAGGCAGCAAGAATTAAATAATAAGCAGGACGAATGTCCAAAAAGCTATGAAGAAAGCATTGGGCTGATCCCTGTTTATTTAAAATCTGCTTAAACTTTGACAGTGAAAGTCTAAGTGTACAAGAATGAGGTGTCCAGATCTGGTCTGGGTTAATCTTGCAATTCTCATGAGAGAATCTACACATGAACTGACTATTGAACCATACAAAACACAAAATAAAATATTGGAACAAACAAGTCATTCTTCATGAAGAAATAAAAAATTCACCACTGAAAAAAGGTTTAAATGGGACATTTAAAATTGTTGGAACTATTTTCCTGGTTTATTCCAAAATGAAATTCCAGTGTAATAACCCTGATTTTGTAAAGTGTTTCCATTTTGAATGAACTTCATATGACAGTGGGATACAGTTCTTTATGCAGCTCTATTTGCTGAGTGACATGAGTGAAACAGAGTGATGAAAACCTTTTATATGAGTATAGTAACACATACCAAATATACATTTCATAGTTATAAATAATATAAAACCTTTAATAGATAAAATGAAAAATCAAAATATTTCAGGTGTTCCCCAAAATATTGATGGGATATAAGGCCATTATATCAAAAACTAGGATTGTCTAGGTAAAACCAGAATATATAATCTCTGCTTTCATGGGTTCCTACCGTGGAAATCATCAGTGGGATTTAAGTACAGAAACTAACCTCATGAATCAAAAGTGCCATTTCGAGGGCTTAGGGGGGTAGCAGCCGTGTGCTCCGGGATGCATTTAGCTTTTCATCCCATTCCCCAGATACTAAGGGAGTGAGAGGAAGTGCTTGTATTCTGTGCATTCTTCTCGCACCTGCCTGGTGAGCTGTCTTCACTGGAGCGCACAGATGCTGCCCCACCCCTACGCGCTTGAAATGGCACCCTTGTCCTGAATCTTTTGTGAGCATTTAAGTATGTTAATAACATGTCTACTGGCTAGGGGACTGAAAACAAGATTGGCAGGAAATGCATAGTATGAATACTGCTGGGGCTTAGAAGTGAGTTAAGTACACGTTGGGACTGATCACATGCCTAGATGCTGAAATTTAGATGCCTTAGGAATGTTTATGGTGAAAATATAGGGAACTGGGCACTGTAGACATCTACAGAGATAGCGGACCATAAATATTGGATTTAGGCATCCAAAATGGCAATTAGGTGCCCAATGGGAACATCAGCCATACAGTCTGGAGTTATATTCTTCCTATAAAGAATGTTAACATATATAAGCAAAAGATGAGAAGCTGATAAATCTTCTTCTCCAAACTTCTTTCAAATTCCTTTTCAACATCCTAATCCGTGGATATGAAATGTTAAATAAATTAATGAGGAGCCTCTGAGAAGGGCTATCTTCATAAAAATTTCCATGATTCCTTCATGGATAGAGAGCAAGACTCACTCTGATGTATGGGGACTTTTGTGTGTAATTCTCATTAACAATAATGAGACTTACACACATATTTTAAATCCCTGATCATCACATTGAGACTATACTGCTTAAATGTTTTTGGCAAGGCATTAATTCTTTCTTCTGGTATTTCACACGCAGTTCAATTGTTGCATTCAGGGAACTTGTTCTCCAGTATATCTAATCCATAAATATCTCAAATCACTTTGAAAATTTTATATGTACAGTGCATTTTGAAAGATTTTCTTTGACAATCTTATATTTATAGAGTGTTAAGTAAATCAGCATAGAACATTTCAATCTAACAGCAAGTAAGGTAAAAGAGAAACCATCTGCAACATACACAAATAAGAATAATAGGTAAGGAAGGAAGAAGAGAAAGGAATCACTAATAGGACAAATAACCATCTTTTCCAAGTTCAACATTTGGCCTGTGTTCAGTGGGCCTCCCCACACCAAATCAACCATAGCAAAGGCTCTCAATGCTTCGGCAGAATATTCAGAGGGATGTCTACAATGAGAGTCCTCACACCATATTAGGCTCTTCCTGAAGGCCCTAACTGGTAAGTCCATCCCTAAAGTTAAGCACATTTAAATACGTTGCTGAATGGTGGCTCTACTGACTATGAAATCAATAGGAGTTTTGTTATTGACTTCACTGGAAGTAGTGTCAGCGTCTTCCATTTGTAAAATCATCTGTGAAATTCTAGACATGTGGTTTCCTCTGCTGACTTGTATATTAAATGTTTTGGAGTTTTTTAATTAAATACCATAAGTCTCTAAATACATTTATTTCCACTATTTATTGTGGTGCTCCTTGTGTCACTACAAGGAGGTTCACCGATGAGACACAGTGAATTCCCTAGATTTACTCACACAGGACCTGACGCAAAGGCTTATGAAATTAATTGGAGTATTCCTTATAACCAAAATGGGTATTGGATGAAGCTCAGAGTCATGGGATACTTTGACACAATAAAAAAGATTAATGATGTTTCTGAAGTGTAGCCGCTTTGGCTTCCTGGAGGGGTTCCTCCACCTCCTGGCCAGTGGGCGGCCACTTTAAGCCAAACCCCAAGTCACTAGTCCCTGTCCAGCCTTCCTTCAGGCAAGGCAGCACACACAGGGAGTACAAAGCCGGGCCCTGGTTCAGGGTGAGCTAACACCTCCTTCCAGGAAGTTTTTGGAGAATGTTGGGGATAACTTCTTGGTACAAGTGATGAAGGATCCTACCAGGGGCCATGTGCAGCTTGACCTTCTGCTCACAAACAGGGAGGAACTAATAGGGGAAGTAGAGATTGGTGACAACCTGGGAAGCAGTGATCATGAGATGGTAGATTTCAGGATCCTGACCAAAGAAAAGAGAGTAGTAAAATACACACCTTGGACTTCAGAAAAGCAGATTTTGACTCCCTCAGAGACCTGATGGGCAGAATCCCCTGGGATGCTAACATGAAGGGGAAAGGAGTTCAGGACAGCTGGCAATATTTTAAAGAAGCCTTATTGAAGGCACAGAAAGAAACCATCCCGATGCGTAGCAAGAGAGGCAAACATGGTAGGAGACTGGATTGGCTTACAGGGGAAATCCTTGGTGAACTTAAGCACAAAAAGGAAGCTTACAAAAAGTGGAAACTTGGTCAAATGACCAGGGAGGGGTTTAAATGTATAGCTCGAGAATGCCGGGGGGTTATCAGGAAGGTGAAAGCGCAAATGGAATTGCGACTGCCTAAGGATGTGAAGGATAACAAGAAAGGGTTCTACAGGCATGTTAACAAGAAGAAGGTGATCAGAGAGGGTGTGCAGCCCCTACTGGATGAAGGAGGTAACCTAGTGACAGATGATATGGGGAAAGCTGAAGTACTCAATGCTTTCTTTGCCTCTGTATTCACGGACAAGGTTGGCTCCCAGACTAATGAGCTAAGTGATGCAAGATGGGATGAAGATCGACAGCCCTTAGTGGGTAAAGAACAGGTGAGGAACTCTTTAGAAAAACTAAACATACACAAATCCATGGGTCCGGACTTAATGCATCTGAGGGTACTGAGGGAGTTGGCAAATGTCATTGAGGAGCCTTTGGCCATTATGGTTGAAAAGTCATGGAGATCAGGAGAGATCCCGGATAATTGGAAAAAGGCAAATGTAGTGCCCATCTTCAAAAAAGGCAAGAAGGACGATCCAGGGAACTATAGGCCTGTCAGTCTTACCTCGGTTCCTGGAAATATCATGGAAGGGATCCTTAAGGAATCCATTTTGAGGCACTTGGAGGAGAGGAAAGTGATTAGGAATAGTCAGCATGGATTCAGGAAGGGCAAGTCGTGCCTGACCAATCTGATTAGATTCTATGATGAGGTAACTGACTCTGTGGACATGGGAAAGTCAGTGGCTGTGATATACCTTGACTTTAGCAAGGCTTTTGATACAGTCTCCCACTATATTCTTGCCAGCAAGTTAAGGGAATGTGGATTGGATAAATGGACAGTAAGATGGATAGAAAGCTGGCTAGAAGGCCGGGCCCAGCGGGTAGTGATCAACGACTCGATGTCAGGATGGCGGTCGGTTTCTAGCGGAGTGCCCCAAGGTTTGGTTCTAAGACTGGTTTTGTTCAATATCTTTATTAATGACCTGGATGAGGGGATGGATTGCACCCTCAGCAAGTTTGTGGATGACACTAAGCTAGGGGGAGAGGTAGATACACTGGAGGGCAGGGATAGAGTCCAGAGTGACTTAGACAAATTGGAGGATTGGGCCACAAGAAATCTGATGAGGTTCAACAAGGACAAGTGCAGAGTCCTGCACTTGGGACGGAAGAATCCCAAGCATTGTTACAGGCTGGGGACCAACCAGCTAAGTAGTAGCTCAGCAGAAAAGGACGTGGGGGTTACAGTGGATGAGAAGCTGGATATGAGTCGACAGTGTGCCCTTGTAGCCAAGAAGGCTAATGGTATATTAGGTTACATTAAGAGGAGCATTGCCAGCAGATCCAGAGATGTCTTTATTCCCCTTTATTCGGCTCTGGTGAGGCTGCATCTGGAGTATTGTGTCCAGTTCTGGGCACACCACTACAAAAAGGATGTGGACGCATTGGAGAGGGTCCAGCGGAGGGCAACCAGAATGATTAGGGGGCTGGATCATATGACCTGGAGCATATGAGGAGAGGCTGAGGGAGTTGGGTCTGTTTAATCTGCAGAAGCGAAGAGTGAGGGGGGATTTGATAGCAGCCTTCAACTTCCTGAAGGGAGGTTCCAAAGAGGATGGAGAAAGGCTGTTCTCAGTAGTGACGGATGGCAGAACAAGGAGAAATGGTCTTAAGTTGTGGTGGGAGAGGTCCAGGTTGGATATTAGGAAAAACTATTTCACTAGGAGAGTGGTGAAACACTGGAATGGTTTACCTAGGGAAGTAGTGGAGTCTCCATCCCTCGAGGTGTTTAAGTCTCGGCTTGACAAAGCCCTGACTGGGTTGATCTAGTTGGGATTGGTCCTGCCTCGAGCAGGGGGCTGGACTTGATGACCTCCTGAGGTCTCTTTCAGCTCTACGATTCTATGATTCTCCTTTAGTTCAGGTTCCCAGCCCTGGTTCAGAGTGGGGCAACAAACAAACAGTTTGCAGTCCTACGGACCCAGGTCTTGCTTCAGGCTGGGCAGCAAACACAGTTCGTACGGGGCCAGGCCCTGGGTCAGGGTGGGACAAGAGCACAGTTAGTTCATAAAGCAAGGCCAGGCCCTGGTTCAGGGCATGGCAGCAACAACCACCATCCGTTTGTAAGTGGAAAACCAGGCCCTGGTTCAAGGCGTGACCGCAAACAAGCAAAGTCAGGTTAGAAATAGGCCAGGCCCTGGTTCAGGGAGGGCTGGGAACAAATACAGGCAGTAATAAACACAGTTAATGGTAAGGAACGGCCAGGCCCTTGGTCCAGGGCATGGCAACAACAACCACAGTTTATAAAGTGCAGCCGGGCCCTTAGTTCAGGGCGTGGCAGCAACAAACATAGTCAATTGATAGATGGACCAGGCCCTGGTTCAGGGTGTGGCAGCAAACAACTGCCGCAGGTTTGAGGGCCCCTTGGTCAGAAGGGGTGCAGGCCAATTGCCTGCAGTGGTGGCGAGGGGGAGGTTGCCACCTGGTAGGTGGTGGCAGGGGGGGCACAGGCCCTCCCACTCCACTGTCAACGAGCAGCAGTGCAGGCTGCTACGGGCTCAGCCGGGGCTCTAGCCCAAAACGCACAGGCCTTGGGGCCTTTAACAGTTCCCCCTAACCCTGGGCCACTTCCCTTCTCCCCCTCAGCCGGTACCTGGGTCTCTGGCTGTACAGTCGGGGAGGCCAGTGTAGTCTTGTCCCACTGGGGTCCCGGAGGTCTGATCCAGTCCTCTGCAACTTGTAGGTCCGCAGGGCTCAGCCAGTTCTTGGGTGCCAGCTGTGGCGGGCATCTGTGCTGGTCCTCTTGGTCAGGCTCCATCAGGGGTTTGGGCCAAGGATGAGGCCTTAGCAGCTACTGCGGTCTCTCCCAGTTCCTGGGTGCAGGCTGGGGTATGGAGTCAGGCTGGCCCTCTGGATCCGCAGGGGTGGATGTGGTTGGAGGCCCAGGCCAATCCTTAGCCTCCCAGGCCAGGAGTGGGTAGTCAGCCTCTGGCTCAGGGGTGGTTGGAGGCCCTGGACAAGCCTCTGCCCTAGCCTCCCTGGCTGGGAGCACTGAGCAGGCCTCTGGTTCTTCCACTGGCTGGGGCCTGACTGAGTCCCTAGGCTGGGCTTTTATAGCCCTGGGCCCACCCCCTGAGTTCCTATCAGGTGCCCAGACAGGGTCAGGCTCAGCCCAACATGGCGGCTGGAGGGTTCCTCCTCCTCCGGGTCAGTGGGCGGCCACTCCGCCCCACTACAGAACCCGCAGCCCATCGGGGACATCAGTTGGAGGCTCCTTCATGGAGCCGTGAGCACGGGCGTGTACCTGGCGCGGTTCACCCCCATCCCGGACACCTTCCCCTTTTGCGGCGTGAGGGAAAACCTAGCGCATGCCTACCTTGAATGAGCCAGGTTGCAGCCCCTATTCCGGCTCCTCCAGAACCTCTTATTGAGGTTCTGGCTGCACTTTTCCCCACACCTTTTCATTTACGCACACCCTATCCGTGGCCCCACAAAGTCGCGGGAACGCCTCGTCAACCTCCTCCTGGCTTTAGCTAAAACCACCATCTATAACACCAGGGAGAGGATGCTAGACAAGGGGGTTCCCTGCGACTGTGGGGCCTATTTTCGCTCCTCCCTAGTGTCACGTATCCGGGCAGAGTTCCTCTGGGCGGCATCCACTGGCTCCCTTGACAGCTTCAAGGAGCAGTGGGCGCTGTCCAGGGTTCTCTGCTCGGTGTCCCCATCCAGTTCCCTTGTTTTGACCCTGTGACCTGCACCCCCGACCTTGTTGTATATTATTTGACCCAAGAATTTTGTTGAGCCCCAGGTCCAATCATCCCTCCTGCAAGGCTGGGGGAGGGGCTTTTAGAACCTGGGTTTCAAATAGGCCCCACTACAGAAGCTCTTGATATTCTTTTAGTAATAATTTTTTCTTTTCCTTTTTATTTGGGTATGTCCATGCCCTTAACATTAAAAGCTCGAATGTTAAGAATTTGGAAACCTGAATATTTTTATCATTATGTACTGCAAGAGAAGCGGATAAAAAGAAGAAGACACACTTTTGCATCCATATTGTTGAATCAGTCTTTTGCTTTATTGTCAGGAATACACTTAGATCATTCAGATATGTTTGAAGATTACAGAAGTTAATGATACAATGTGGGTAAGGTAATATAATTCTTAGGTAATACGAACTTCTGCTGGTTAGAGAGAGAAGCTTTCAGCTTTTCTGAAGTCTTCCTCAGGTGTGGGAAAGATACACAGAGCATGAGAGCTAAATACCTCATTGGAAAGATATTTTAGCAGAAATGGCATAGGAGACCCCAAGCTTCTTGTTCAAACTATGGAAACAGCCCTGGCTACTAGGATGGCTTTTTAATATTCCAGACTCTTCATGAGCCAACCTGAGGATGAATTCCTGGATAAAAGCACCACAAAACCTTCTGTGATATATTCATATTCTGGACAGATGATTGAAACACCTCCATATATTTCCTCTCCAACAATGACCTCCAATCTGTTAAATTCTTTCTGGAATACTCCTTAACTAGTATCAACTTCTTGGACACTATGATCATCTTCATCAGTGGAACCCTACAGACAACTATATACACGAAAACACACAGATCAGCACACTTACTTTAACTGATCCAATAACCATGTCAAATGCAATAAAAAATGTGTTATCTACAGCCAGGCACCCAGACACCTCAGATATACACTGAGGAGAAATTGTGGAGTTAGAAATTCAGCCTTAACACAGCCAAAATTGCCTTCATCAAACAAGGATACTCTAGGCCAGCAGATGTAATACTTGCAGACACATTTTCACTACCTGCTATGGCTACACATTAGCCTTCTTCTGGAAAAAATTATGCAAATGAAGCATGGCGTGGAATATCACCACACTTAATTTGCATAATTAATTAGCAGCCGCTTTTGCGCAAGAGGCTTTTGCGCAAAAAGGAGCTGTGTAGACGGCTCCTTTTGCGCAAAAAACCCCTCTTGCACAACAGCCGTTCTTTCTGAAAAAATGAAGAAGAACGGCTGTTGCACAAGAGGGGGTTTTTGCACAAAAGGAGCCATCTACACAGCTCCTTTTTGTGCAAAAGCCTCTTGCCCAAAATCGGCTGCTAATTAACTATGCAAATGAAGGGAAGTGATATTCCACGCTGAGCTTCATTTGCATAAGCTTTTCTGGAAGAAGGCTACAGTGTAGCTGTAGCCTACTGTGATTAATATCCTCCACAACACACTTTTCAAGATCCATTAGTTCTATACATGCCTACCACATCCAGTGTACTAAATGCCCCAATAACAACTATCTGGGTGAAACAAGACAGTCATTACGCTCTAAAGAATTCACACAGGAAAATGATAAAAGACAAAAATACCATATCACCTGTGGCTGATCACTTCTCACAAAGCAATCAATCAGTCCCTATTCTCAAAGACAATCTGTATAACACTTTCAAAAGACATACCTAGAAGTTTAAATTTGCTAGACTGTAGAAATCCTGGTCTTAATAAGGACAACAGATTTATGGCTTATTACTACAATCTGTAACTCACAAACCTCCCTTTTTTGTTCTATGTCTACAGGGCTGTTAATGAGCCACTTCACCTTGAATGGTCCCTTAGAGTATGTGCTTACTACTTATCCTAAACTACTTGTCCCTAGTATTTATCTGTGACACTTTGAGTACCTTTCTCAGACCTGAGGAAGAGCTCTCTGAAGCTTGAGAGCTTCTCTCTCACTAACAATAAAAATATTACTTCTCTCTCCTGGTCTCTCACATTCTGTGACTGACACAGCTACAACAGTGTGAAGAGGCATTAAATATGTTATGAATACACTGATGGCATTTACCTCCAAAAGAACTTGGTTGACACTATCCAATAACCACGTCTGGTCCTAACACATTCAGGGCACTCCATCTTTGATGTATGAAGTCAAAACATATTAGGCAGTAAACTGGGATTGAGACAAACTCATTGTTACCTGTTAGTGTGACAGAAATCCAGAAGAATTAACAAAACAAGTATGTTTTTTACTATGACAATAAGTTATTCAATTTCTGAGGGATGATAGGAATTTCTTGTAAGAAGAAAACTGTACAGTAGCAATTGCTTCCTTCGTAAAGTTTAATAACCATCCTTGACCTTGTACTTCTCTGTAAGGTGAAAATACATTACTACTTCCATACATTTCTACTTCTGGTGTATATTTCTTTGTATTTCTGCAGGTGAAAGATCATGACACTGCAGCTTTAAAAGCAGAGTCAGTTAATTGACCCATTTACACATCTTACAAAATATTTTCCATTTATGTATTCACAATGAAAATAATAAAGATGGCAATATAATAAATGCTGCTGTTATGACAGAGCTAGAGTCTTTCAAATGACATATTAGCCTCAGACAAATCAGTCAAACACTCTGAGGGTATGCCTACACTGCAAAGTTAATTCGAAATAACAGCCGTTATTTAATAACTTTAATAGCGTCTATACATGCAAACCACTATTTCGAATTTAATTTGAAATAGCGGAGCCCTTAATTCGAATTTGATAAACCTCATTCTATGAGGAGTAACGCCAAATTCGAAATAGCTATTTTGAATTAAGTGCTGTGTAGACACTTAATTCGAAATAGGGGGCCTCCAGCCCTTCCCAGGGAGCCCTGGTGGCCACTCTGGGCACAACCAGGAAAACTTACTCTCCTCTCCCCCAGCCCCAGAGCCATTAAAGGGGTAGACCCTGGCCACAGTGCCTGTGCCAGCTCCAAGCCTGCCAGCCCAGAGCCAGCAGTCACTGCCCCTGACCCAGTGGCCCCAAAACATGAGCCAGCAAGCCACTGGCAGCCAGCCCCCCCACCACTCCCCAGGAGCAGTCTGCCAGCTCCCAGGAGCCTGCCAGGGCCCAGAGAAAGCGGGCTTCTTTCTGGTCCAGGGTGGAGATCATGGACCTTATTCAGGTTTGGGGGGATGCCCCCAAAGTCCATGATCTTTGCACTAGATGGAGGAACGCGGCCGTCTATGGCAGGATAGCTGCCATCCTGTCCACCAAAGGCCACATGCAAACCCAGGAGCAGGTTAGCATGAAAGTCAAGTTGGTCCGGCGAGACCCTCCAACCCTGGGATCTGAGCTTCCTCTCCCCCTTCTTCCCCTTGCTTCCCCCTTCCAGTTCCCTCCTCCCAGGTTTCCCCCTCCCCTCTCCCACCTCCTTTTCCCAGTCTCCCCAGAGGTTCATCCCCCACCCCCCAGTTTTGTTCAATAAACCCAGTTTCTATTTTTGAACATATGTGTCTTTTATTTGACATCAGGAAGGGGGGCTAGGGAGGGGTAAGTGGAAGGACGTGAGGGAGGAATGGGGCATGAGCCCCCCAGTGGGGAGGACCGGGGAGGCTCTCAGGGCTCCTCGGGGTGGACACTCTCCCTCAGGGCCTCCTGGATCCCGACAGCCCCCCGATGGACTTCCCGGATGGCAGCCTGCAGCAAGTGCAGCTGGGCTGATGGCAACAACCCCACGAGACACACTGGCGTGCCCAGGGGCAGCTCTGGCTGCATGTGGCTGAGTGCTGTGGTGTCCCGAGTGTGGGCACTCAGGGCACTCCAAGACAGGACTGCTTTGCTGTCCCTCATCGAGGTAGACAAGCAAGCGGGGAATTCTGAGAACTGTCTGTCCCGGGTGGGGGTAGGGTCCTTTTAAGCACAGAACTCAGTTAGCCTCAGGCAGCAGCTCCACACACTAAGTCCTAACCTGATGCCCTTTTGGCACTGGTTCCGGCCAGCCTTAACTTCAGTTCAGGGTCCACTCAGTGTGGACGTGCTATTTCGAAATAGCAGAACGCTGTTTCAAAATAGTTTTTGTGTATAGACGCGTTATTTCGAATTAGCTTAATTTGAATTAACTATTTCAAATTAAGTTAATTCTAAATAGTGCTGTAGTGTAGACATACCCTAAGAGGCATTGTAGAGCTAAATACCATAAAATAATAAACTTAGTTGGAATTTTTTAAATGATTAGATGTTGAATAAGCTGGACAAAAAATTCAAAAGGCCTTTGATTTTCTGTTGAGAGTCTGCATTTTCATGTACATTTACACATGCAGATTGGACATACATTATCCAATTTGTGCATACAATTTCCATGTAAGTGTGTGTGAACAAATTTTGAATGTGGACAAATTAGAGACCCTTTTAAAATGTGTTTGGGGATATCTTCTTCTAGTTTTGCCATAAACCATTTGTATATTTTGTATATGTTAAGTAATAATACTTCAAACATAATTAATGATTTTATTGAAAAAATGTGCCTTGAGAAATACAAGAGCAAATATTTAAAGAATTTTGAAAAGTATATTTGGCTGTGTGTGTTGCTAATTTAACTCTTTTACTATTGGTAGTCCATGCTTGTGGTTTTGCATCAGCTTACAATATTGTTTATCAGCTTGAAGGGGGCACATTAGGAACTACAACAGAGGATGAGTTAGGGTAGTGTTTCTTAAGTATGGAGTACCAGGATTTTTCACAGCATGAATGAAATTTTAAATATACCTTATCTCTTCTGCATTGCAGTCTTTGTTGTATCTATGTGTCTGTGTTCTAAGTCAAGCTGAATAAATATGGTGAGTGGTGTATTACCATTGAACTAAATGATTAGCACATTTCCAAGAGGATGTAATTCATCATGTGTCTCTTTTCATGAGCCTTTGAAGGAAAGGATTATGTTCACATAATTATGGGTGACAGCCTTTATTTTGTTTCAAGTTGCCAGCCTCTTCTTTTCCATACATTTGCCATTGACTGTTTTCCATGATTGCCTTTACAGTAGGCTGAGCATTTTCTTGTCTTCCTCGCTTTCATATCCCAGAGTGGCAGATATGACTACAACAATCCTTTCAATACAGGTAAAGCAGCAGTTTACTGTCTTTCTTCATGATTTATGGTAATTACTGAGGACTTCAAGTTTACAATTATGCTTAAACAAGAAGAAAGCTGCAGTGTATATTTCTTATTTACATTTCTCCAGTGCTCGTTGTTCACTGTTGTATTTTAACTGAAAGTGCATTTTAACACATATCTTTATAATATAATGCTTGACCTTAACAATAAAGGTCTTAAATATGTGATTCTTATTCCTTGTAACAGGATGCAATTTTTGAATGCTTATTTTGTTTCCCTTCTTTGGGAAAGGAGGTTGAGTAGACACTTTCTACCCCATCACGGATTAATATTAATTTCTGAAAAGATTTGTGAAGTTATTTTTCGGGAGGGGGCTAGGGTTGTGCATTTCCAAATGTGATAGTGGAATAAACAAACAAGAGAATAAAATCCATCACAGTCAAATTATCGATCTTTATCATTAAAGAAAAAGCAGTGGAAAATAGGTGGTTTAATGGTGTTAGCTAGTGGTCTCTCACCAGGAACAAGAGTGGATACTATGAGGTGCTTAGCTTCCTGAACTCCAAGGAGTCAATATTAAAAAAAAAAAAAAAAAGGTTCCCATAATCAAGCGTCTAGATTCTTATTTAGGAAGCTAAATCAATGGGCTCCCCTTCAAAGGTGCTGCGACAGCAACTGAGCCAGTATTCTAGTCATTGTTTTACCAGGTTGAGCCACAGAAAAGCCTATGTGTCTTTGTCTGAGAACAAGTCCAGACACAGAAAAAAACTGCTACAAATTATGGTAAATACTGCAGCAGGGATCAGTATTCAGTGAGGGAGGAAGTCTCTGTGAAAAGGGCTGACCTGGAGTGGTCCCTCCCCACCCATCCCCTCTTTAATCAGTTAATCAGTTAAACATTACATTTAACTGGTTAACAAATTAAACAGGATTTTTCATCCCTAGTGAGAATTGATGAACCCTTATTTGAATATCTCCTTGAGCAGGAATATAGCTCAAATATATACATGAGGATAAATTATTCTGCCCTATTGTACTGGTGTCCCTAGAAATTGGGGAAGAGTTTAAAAGGAAGTGGGTTGGAATAATGGAATAACCCCTTTGTGTTAGACATAGACTGGAACCCCGTCACATTTAGGGAGCAAACCCAGAAACCCTATAAGAAAGGCCTGAAATCCATGGAGAAGAGAAAAGAGCCAAAATACACATAGAAACTTTGGAAAACATGAGACTGGAGAACACAAGCCGGAAAGAAAATACAGAAAGGGAAATAACTGAGAGCTGAAGAGGGAAAAACAAGACAAGAACATAGTCTCATCTTATAAAGATAATACAAGTTTGTTAATAGCAGTTGAGCAGTTATAAGAACTCCCACATCAAGAGTGCAAAAGGGAGTGATCCCAAATGCATTTTGGAGGATTGGGAGATCAGGAGAAACCAGGAGAAAGAGGAATACAAGCAAACCCTCAACAAAACAAGGACTGAGGGGAATACCTCTCTCCAGGTTGCCCCTGGTATGAGGACTTGTGGGCCAAATTATAACAACAGGGGAGACCTCCACTCACCCAATCTGATTTTTTGTGGGTGGAGAATCTATGGAAACTACAAGAAGATCCTAGATGAGCACCCTATGGGCAAATAAAGGCTGTTGTCAAGTAGCACTTCCAGTAAATGGGGTGGGGAGTATGGAGGAAGAAACATCTATTCATCAGGCACAGGAGGAGGTATGTGACAGGGTGCTGGGAATCAGCAGTTGAACCAGCACACTGATCACTGTTTAACCATTTAGGCCCCTGGGGGCAGCCTGAGTTAGAAGAGGCGCTTCTGATTACCAGATGGGAATATGCATAGGAGTTAAAAAACTACTTAGCCCCTTTGCAGGAAGATTGGATAAAAAAGAACAGTAAGGATGTGCAATTGGGGGAGAAAGAGCATGTACACAAGCAAGTTGGACCTGATTAAAAGAGCTTTCTGTGTGGAGAGACTTTTCCCCACCCCACAGTCCCAGCCCATGGGAGAACTGGTTAATAAACTGAATGACTCTGTGAATAATATAATTGCATGAGTATGTAAAAGGTGGTGAAATGAAGCATGGTAAATAAACCACACAGTGGTATTCAGAAAAGCAACGTCTCTTAGTGGCTTGAGTGACAGATAAGAAGATGGAAGGAGAGGGTATCCTATCATGGGTGCTGAGTAACCAGAAATTCTCACTGAAGTCAGTGGATGCTGATTTGTGCTTATTACCTTTAAAAATTAAGTCATTTGTTTATGCAGCTAACTTTAGGCATAGGAGTTCAGAGTACACCCTCCCCATCCAGGAGGTCCTCAATACCTTAGGTACTCAGTCCTTAAAATTCTAGCCAGGACAAAAGCACAGTAAATGGTAAACATTACCAGTTCATGCCTCAGGAAAAAAACTAGGTGTTCTGGTTTATACTATTTTGATCCCACATAAAAATAAATGTCTAGCAGGCTGAAAAATTGTGTAAAGAACATGAGCTGAATATTGGATACATTCCATGCCATAAGGTCAGATTACTCAGATTATATTGTATTAGGCATAGGTTTTAAGATGAAGCATGTTTTTTCCCCATAGGCTGAATATAAATACAATTTACACATGTTTTGAAAATATATCATTGTACGAGATCAGTGAAACTGGAGTCAGAGGGTTCATGTTCTCTGGAGGGGTTGTTATTGATCAGACACAAGAAAAACAGGAAATACAGAGAGTTGGGCTGGAAGCAAAGGAGCCATTTGGATGGAGTAGTGCAGAGGATTTAATAAAATTCCACTTTTTCAATTTAGCTTGCATTCATCTTCTCTCTTTGCAAATGAAACAGATTACTCATTATAATCCTTTTGCCATGGTAACCCACACTTTTCAACTAAACAGTCTTTGACCCATTCAAGGATTTTGTCATCCACTTTATCTTCTGTCAATACTCTATTTGTAACTAACTTTCATTCTGTACCTAAGCACCAAATAGCACTGATTATTTCAATCAGAATATTATTAGTTGTTAGGAATTCCTGAAAACAGAAAAGCTTTCCAACTAAACTTTTTCCATAGACATGAATGATAGAAATTAGCATTTTTATCAAGATTTTGAACATTTGGAATTTTAGAAAAGGTAAAAAAATCCAATATATGCATTTGAACTGTGATATCTATGGTATATCCCATATAACTGCTATGACATCTGTACATGTTAACTAACATTCAATCAGAGAACACTTTTAAGACACTGGCTTCTCCTATCACATCACAGGGTGCTACAGCAGGGGTGGGTAATAAGCAGTCCACAGGCCAGATGTGATTTGCTAGGGTTAGTCCCTTGTGGGCCACCAGCATTTTATTTACTTGCACATCTGACGGTATGGCGATTTCCGCTCTTCCTGGCCATATCCCGCAGCTCCCATTGGCCAGGAACAGTGATCTGTAGCCAAAGGGTAGGTAAATAAGATGCCGGCAGTCCACCAGGGGTTAACCCCATCAAACAACCTCTGGGTTATTGCCTACCCCTGTTCTACAGTAATATAAAATATAACAAATAATAGTCAGAAAACAGGAACTAAACAAACATCATGCAGCATCTCTTCCTTTGCAATCACTTCTTTTTTTAAACATTTTTTTTGCACATGGAAGAAATTAATAAAACTTGCTTATACATTCAAAGACTACTAACTTTTTAAAAGAATTTATATAGAGATCGTTAAACTTTCTATAATACATGGTAAAAAAGTTAATATATCAGACATGCTGGCCAGTGTGTGCTTTAAAAGAGGTGTTCCACAAAAAGTTTCAGTGTTATGTTTGTAAGATGCACATGGGATCTTTTTAGGGGAAAAAGTAATATGTCGTGTTTATTCAGAGTACAATAGCTAAGCAGCTAGCATATGCTCATGCAGACACATACAGACACACACTCTGTCCTGCCAGTCAATGCCAGAGTTACTAGTCCAGGGTCCGGATCCATCTGGTGGCCAGCTAGATTGATCACAGATAGGGAGGAGCTGGGCTCTGTTGGTTGTGACACGATGCTCCAGGGGAAGTCTTAGCAAAATGAACCCAAAAAACATGGCAAAGCAGCCCATTTTTAGAGTAGTTTTCCTTCACTGGGATCAGTGAGTTTTGCAGAGTCATGTTGTAATTGTCATTTGACATGTACTTGTTTTCTTAAGTTATTCTTCTCATACTAGCCAATTAGCCCGTCATAAGATGGGATTTTCAGGTCTCTCCTCCACGTCCGTCTTCTCTCCTGAGCCTCCGGTCTCTCGCTCCATGTGTATGTGTATGTGTGTCTCTCTCTCTCTCTCTCTCCTCCTCCTACTGCCTCCCCCTCTCTCTTTCAGCTCTCCTCTGCCTCCTGCCTCTCTCTCTGTCTCTCTCTTTCTCTTCTCCTCCCCCTCCTGTTTTTCAGTCGGGGGACCGCGAAGCCCAAACGGCTTTTTGGGCTCCTCGCTCCCTGTTCTGCATGGGGAGCATGGAGCCCAAACGGTCGCTTGTGCCACTTGCTCCCCCGTGGCAGCCCGGCTGAGTGGCACAGAAGTCAGCTGAGCGCCACTGCGGGAGGCGAAGGGGGGTGGGGCAGTGAAGGGGGGTGGGGCAGTGACTTCTGCGCCGCTCAGCCGGGCTGCTGCGGGGGAGCAAGTGGCCGTTTGGGCTCCCCCACGGCGGCCCAGCTGAGCGGCACAGAAGTCAGCCAAGCGCCACGGCAGGAGGCAAAGGGGCAGGGCGGTGACATATACAGCCGGGGGCGGGCCCAGCCGTGTATGTCAGTGCCCCGCCCCCCTTTGCCTCCCGCCGTAGCACTCAGCTGACTTCTGTGCCACTCAGCCAGGCTGCCGCGGGGCAGCAAGCAGAGTAAGCGGTCATTTGGGCTCCCCCGCGGCGGCCCAGCTGAGCGGTGCAGAAGTCAGCCGAGCACCACGGCGGGAGGCGAAGGGTGTAACGAAGGAGGGTGGGGAGGTGACGTACACGGGGCCAGGCCCTGCCCCCTGGCTGTGTACATCACCGCCCCGCCCCTCTTCCCCTCTCGCCATGGCGCTCAGCTGACTTCTGTGCCACTCAGCCAGGCCGCCATGAGGGAGCAAGCGGTGCAAGCAGCTGTTTGGGCCCCGCGCTCCCCATGTAGCACCCCCATGCTGCATGGGGACCATGGCACCCAAACGGCCGCTTGCGCCGCTTGCTCCCCCGCAGCGGCCTGGCTGAGTGGCACAGAAGTCAGCCGAGCACCACGGCGGAAGGCGAAGGACGTGACTCAGGCAACAGCGCCACCCAGAGGGAACAGCCAGGGAGGCAACAGCACCGCCCACAGGGAACAGACAGCATTTCAGTGTTACAGAGTCACAGACATTGGGCTACTATATATATGATCACAAGCTATAGGTTCTTACCTTATTGTTTCGAGATGTCAATTTGCCCACCTCTCACATATCAATAGGGATATACTGCAATCTCCTGGAGCCTTTATTTCTATCCTTTGCTCTTCCCTAGAACGTATGATCTGGTGAAGGCCTTCATACTTATCTTCTAATATACATTTCTCATTCACACACACAAAACAGTGTTGATTTCTTCGTTGCACAGAAACAATATAAACATTTAAACAGAAACATCAAGTTACAGGAGTACCATACAAAAATATCTGAGAGGGCAAAAGGAATTTTAAATTAGTTAATTAACTTTATTTCTAAATGGACAGGCTGGGGGGATATTTAGGACAAAATCTGGGCTATACTGAATTTCATTTTGGTTTGCAATTCAATATTAAATATATAGTGAGGCAGAATGCATGAATGAAAACTAACGCAACTTATTCTCACTTTCACTACATTTCATTAACTTTTTAATAAAAAGAGTGGTAAGGAGAAGAAAGGAATGCTTGGAGGCTAGGAACAATAGTATGACGTTACTTATTATTATTATTTATACTTAGTTTATAATTTATTATACATTTTTATCCTGTTTCTTATGTTTTCATTGCAGCATTTTCATTGTTTGAAAATGATGATCATTATCCCATTTGATTTAATGGAAGCACAATATGGGCCAGTAATGCATACATACATTATTTTTCACGAGTCACATTTTTTCCTTTTCCCTCTCATACAGCTGTGCACTGTAATTATGGTTCTCTGTTGCATCACTTAGACCTGTCAGCGTACCAGGCACTCTGTATTTTAGATTTAGACTACTGCTAATTCTAGCCCTGATCAGTCCTTTAGCTTGAAGGATGCAGAACAGCTGTTTTGTTTTGGTTTCTTCACCTTTTAATATTTTTCTGGTAAAATAAATGTAATTGTTGCATCTTTGCTCTTTATAGAACATTAAGAATATGAGGGAACCACAAAGGGTAGGTCTATTTTAGAGCTGGCAGATGTGATGCGCAGCTCTCGCGCATACTCACACTAACTTTGCCCAAGCTATCAACTAAAAATAGATGTCACCAATAGCACTAGTTGTACTTCAGCCTAGCTGTGTGAACATGCACACCAGGGATTGGGCTTAATTGTATTCCAGATGGTTAGTTCAAATGGCTGCTCACGGCACCACAGACACACTATTTTTTAGGCTCTACTTTGAGCAAAGTTGGCACAGGTATGTCCATGTGAATGAATACGCACAACAAAAACATAGCTGGGTTCCATATAACCATGTTTACTAAGTATTATATATCATAAGGCCAAGCTACATAGCAACAGTGCTGCTGATTTAGATTCTGGTGCCTTGTAAAATAGAAGACTGGGAGATTCCTTAGAGGGATTGCAGTAATATAAAACTCTGAATGTTAGTTCATAAGAAAACTACTGTAAAAGAATTTTAGTGTTCACAATAGAAGTGATTGGGCATTTTTCAGTTAAACATTTTTTTCAATCAGAAAAATGTCAATGTATTGAAACTGATAATGAAATGTACTGGGTTTAACAAAAGTTTTGTAAAGAAAGTTTTCCCCAGGCCAAGATGGAATTTCTGCTTAGAGACAGAGTGATCACATACTTAATCTTACAAAGTAAAACAAAAACATTGGGATCCACCCATTGTAATAAAAAACCACACCCAGTATTAACATTCTACACATACTTATAATTATTTTGATGCAAAATATGCCTTCAGGTATCATTTTAAAAATAACTTGCTGGTCAATAATATCATGGTGAAATGTGTGGAGTAACATTGTATGTAAAGGTATCAATTCCCACTGTGTTGTGTTGTTAGCTTATGATCAAACCTACATGGCCCCAAGGAGGCAAATGTTAAACAGATTTATCCTAAACAAATGAATGTGAGTTTATTACTTCAATTTGCATATAAATAGCAATCAAGGTCCTGGAGACAGCAAGACGGGGAAATGGAAGAAGATAAGACAAAAACGTGCTTTAGCATACATGTACCAGAAAGAACATGGAGCCAGGTTGATCACCAGTCCAGATTCCATGGCACTTTCACTATTTAAATAAACTTTTCTTTAAGGGGTGATGCTCAGAAGAATCCACTTCAAAGTTGACTGTAAATTTGAGTGAGTGGCAAACAAACCCAGGCTAACATTCTCACTATCTCTCAGGAAAACAATGAAACCAGACCTTTGAGTTTGTGGGGAGATCTTGATCTGAGAGTTTGGTGATTCTTTTTGCTGGAACATACAATAAGGATTTTACCTTGAACAAAGGCTAGCTCTTTATGATTTAACTATTAGAATGCATTTTATTTTCATTTCTTTTTGTGACCATTTATGACTTTAATATCTTAGATTTTAAGCAAGCACAAAAATTGTGCATTGTATTTAAATAAAACTTATTTTAATTTTGTAATAAAAAGAAATTCAGTGTTTGGTTAAACTGAACTCTTTCATAACTCCAGTTAAAAGAGCAAATGTTTGAATATTGGCTTTTTACAAGAGCAACAGATCTTTAATATCTAAACTGTCCAAGAAAGGCCTAAACAATGCAGAACACGAGTTTTTGGGGAAAATTAAGGACTGGGAGTGTTTTATGGTCACCCTGGAAGTAGTAACCAAGTCTGGTGGAAGCCAGAGTGACTGGAGTGCTGCTGAGGCTGCTAGATCAGAGGTGTTGATGCAGGACTGCTGCTATACACAGACACTTTAGGTGTGACCTGCGTGCTGCTCAGTTAAACTATTTGTGACTCATCCTCACTGAGAGCTATAATAGCAAAACACCATGGGGTATCCAGTGTTATGGGATATGTGGTGAAACAACACACAACCCCTTAATGGTGTGGACTGCATCTTGGAATGAGACATCCACTCAGCCCAAGAATAACTAATGGCCCAGTGGTCAGGACATTCCCTTGGGATAAGTGAAATGGGTTTAAGTCCATATTCTAAATGAGGTAAAGCAAGGAGGTCTTCTATACCACGTCTTAGTACATTAAACACTGAGATATTGGCTGTGGGAGGAGTTAGGTGTCTTTTTTAAAAGTTCCAGGTTTTATTTCAGATGTGGAATAGGAAAATTTCCAAACTCTTGAAAATGTTGGAGGGGATGAATAGGCAAACTGTTTAAACATTTTCAGGTGTTAAAATACATAACTGCACAGAAAAAAAATCATTAAAACATTTTTTGTTTCCTGCCAGCTTACCTATCGGGATTCTCAGCACCCCGACTGGCCAGGTTATTAGGAGCACAGAAGCCCTTGGTCTCCCATCTGTTCTTGAGAAGGCTGGACTTGAAGAATCCCCAGATTCCTAGCTCTGGTGAAGCCCAGCAGGTGAAACAGGTCTTCAAGGTCCTCCCATTGAAATTAGTCAGAGAATAGAAATTCTATTTTACAGAGAATTTCAAAATTTTGGATAATTGTTCAAAACCAGAGTGAAACCAAATTTCAAAATCTTCTGTGAAATGGAATGACCATTCACCGCCTGGTTTTATTGCAATACAATACTTTGCTGCATGATCACATACTATTTTTATATGGAGCTGCTGACTCATTCAGTGACTGATCCATTGACTGTAGTATGAGTTGGATCAAGACCTCAGTACACAGGATGCAAGGTTCTAATAAGCAAGGTTGCTGTTCAATATGTCGTTTAATTCTCACTGTTCAATGTGCACCCCTGAATAATTTTAGATTGAAAGAGAAAGCGGTTCAAATAAGACCTGAAAATTATTATTTAATGTTTATATTACTGTAATGTCCAGAGTTCTCAATCAGTAACTTATGGTAACATACAGTTTAAAAAACAGCAAATAGTCCTGCAGCACTTTACAGACTAACAAAATGTGTAGATTGTATCAAGAACTTTCATGGGCACAACCCACTTCGTCAGATGAATGGAGTAAAAGGGGCTAGGTTATTTGCCCCTTTACTCCATTCATCTGAAGAAATGGGTTATGACCATGAAATCTCTTGACACCATCTACATTTTTGTTAGTCTCTAAGGGCCATCAGAGGGCTGCAGTTTAGGCAGGACAACATTGCAAATGAGGCAGGGATTTAAATATCCCGTGCCTAATTTGCATAAAAATGGCCGTCACGTTTTGCGGACTCAGCAAAAAGCAGCAGTCTAGAGGGGGATCTGTCGAGAAAGAAAGTCTTTTTCGATGGATACCTTATGCCTTCTGCAAGGAGGGTTACAGGATCTGTCAAAAAAGTCTTTCTTTCTCGACAGATCCCCCTCTAGACTGCCGTTTTTTGCCAACAAAGTGCTGAGTTGGCAAAACGCCATGGACATTTTTATGCAAATTAGGCACGGGATATTTAAATCCCTGCCTCATTTGCAATGTCGACCTGCCTAATCTGCATCCCTCTGCTAACAGAGGGATGCAGTCTAGACATACCCTCCGATGCTGCAGGACTATTTACTTTTTAAAAAAATTTTCAGTTAGGGTATGTCTACACATACCCTTAGTTAATTCAAAATAAGCTAAATTAAAATAATGCATTTAGACACAAAATCTAATTCGAAATAGCATTTTGCTATTTTGAATAAGCGCGTCCACACTGATTGGATGCTGGATGGCATTTAAGGGCAGCTGAAACCGGTTCCAGCAGGGATCAGGTCAGTAGTTGCTTTGTGTGGCTGCTATCTGAGGCTCGTGCTTAAAGGGACCCCCTGGACAGCCGGTTCTCAGCTTTCCCGCTTGCTTGCCTACCTCGCCGAGGGACAGCAAAGCATTTTCCTCTCCGCCTGCTTTGGTCGCTCTCATTTGGGACACCACAGCACTCGGCACCATGGACCCAGAGCCATCCCTGGGCACTCTGGTGCTCATGTTGAACGTCTTGCTGCAGGCCTGGCGGCAAATGCTGGAGGCTGCCTGGCACCTTCTGCTGCAGGACACCCCCTTGGCCCTCCCCCTGCCCCACCTGGGGGCGCTGGAGGAGCAGCACCTGGAAGCCAGAGTGCCCTGCTGCATCTGGCGTCTGGACACCAGCAGCGACTGGTGGGACCACATCGTCCTGAAGCACTGGGGAGAGAAACAGTGGACCCAGAACTTCAGGATGAAGAAGGACACCTTCCTCGAGCTCTGCGAGTGGCTCACCTCTGCTCTGCGGCGACGGGACACATGCATGAGGTCCGCCATTCCCCTCCACAAGAGGGTGGCCATCGCCCTCTGGAAGCTTTCCACGCCGGATAGCTACCGATCCGTTGGCAACCAGTTCAGCATGGGGAGATCCACCGTTGGAGCGATGCTCATGCAGGTACGGCACTCACCGGCCACTGGGCCGGGAGGGGGCTGCAACGAGGACATAGGCTGCCCCAGGGAAAACGGGGGGGAGGTGGTGTAAGTGCTCTCCCTGGGAGGGTTTGGTCTGTCCCGGAAGTGCTACAGACCACCCGCGGTGGCCAGGATTGCAGCGGGGGTTGCTCCTGGGAGTGGGGCGCGGGGCAGTGGCGGGGCATGAACACTCCCAGCCACCTGGGCACCCTAGTGACCCTCGGTTTTGTGTGTCTTTCTGCAGGTGGTCAAGGCCATCAACAGGATGCTGCTCTGCAGAGTCGTCCACCTCACCGACCTGGACATGGTCATCCAGGGGTTCGGCGCCCTGGGCTTCCCCAACTGCGGGTGGGCCATCGACGGGACGCACATCCCCATCCTTGCCCTGGACCACCAGGCCTCCCTCTACATCAACAGGAAGGGGTACTTCTCCGTGATCCTGCAGGCCGTGTCTGACCACTGGGGCCAGTTCACGGAAATCAACGTGGGCTGGTCCGGCAAGGCACATGACGCGTGGGTTTACCGCAACTCCTCCGTGTGCCAGAGGCTGCACGCCGGGACTTTCTTCCCCGACCGCCACATCAGGGTCGGGGATGTGGACATGCCAGTGTGCCTGCTGCGGGATGTGGCCTACCCCCTATAGCCCTGGCTCATGAAGCCCTATACGGGACACCTCAGCCCCTCCCGCCAGGCCTTCAATGCCAGGCTCACCAGGGCCCGCACTGTGGTCGAGGGGGCCTTCGGCCGACTGAAAACACACTTTAGATGCCTCCTCACCTGCCTCAACCTCTCCCAGCACAATATTCCGCACGTGGTGGCAGCATGCTGTGTGCTGCACAATTTATGTGAGAGGAAGAGGGAGGGTTTCCTGCCAGCCTGGATGGCAGAGGCTGCCCGCCTGGCTGGCCAGTCCGCACAGCCCCACATGGCTGCCAGCCGGGAGGCCCTTTGGGAGGCTGTCCGCATCTGGGAAGCCCTGCGGGAGAGCTTCCAGGCGGATGAGGACTGAAGTCCCCCTGGCGTGCCCCACTGGGGTCTTGTGCCTTACATTCCACCCCCACCTCCTTCCCCTTTCCCCTCCCTAACCCCCCTTCCTGATATACAATAAAAACACCTGTGTTGCCACAAAAAAATCTCTTTATTTAACATAACTGGGGTGGGGGGAGGGAGGGAATGAGGGCAGGAGAGGGTAGGGGGGAAACCTGGGAGGAGGGAGCTGGAAGGGGGAGGCAAGGGGAGGAAGGGGGAGGGGAAGCTCAGGGTTGGGGGTCTTGCCGGCCCTCCCGTCTCGCAGCACTGCGGGTGCGGGGGCCTCGGCGTTCCCGGGGGGAGTGGTACGGAGGGTGGGGCAGGAGGGATGGGGGGGCAGAAGAAGCAGGAGGGGGAGCAGGGGTGGCAGGAGGAGCGATAGCTGGGGTTGCCTCAGGGGCTGGAGCAGCAGGAGGCAGCAATAGGTATAACTGCTGTTATTTCAAATTAACTTTGTAGTGTAGACATACCCTTACATACTAACACAACCAGCACTCTGAAACTTTTGAACTTACAGGTAGGTGCGAACTTGGGTATGTTTGCCAATTCTAGTAAAAGAAGTTCAGTACATCATTAATATTTCCACAATTATAATCAATATTTTGACGAGAGCTAATTAATTGACCTCAACAATTGTATCTTATTTTTAATTTTTTGCATTTTCATTGTGATTACTTTTGTCACTGCTTGTCCACTAGATCTTATCCACAGTGGTAGCTGTAAGCCACTTTTCATCCTCACTTGCTTTCCATTCAGCTATAGATAAAGTGTAGTGTATCTCCATGTCCAACTCCTACAATAATATAATAAATATACAACCTACCATGAGTGATAGTAATGCAGTTGGTATTCAATTTAGTGCATAAGTAATTTACATAAAGACGATGATAAATATTGGCCTGCTGTATCCCACAATAGGAATCCACAGGCTGGAACAAGGGAAACTGAAATATTGTACCAGCACCAGCAGACTTCTTGGAAATCAGTATTATGCAATTTAGAATTACAGCTTTCCACTTGCTGTGAAAGAAAGTGACTTAGTTCCCTCCTGAGGCTCAAAACTAAGATTTTCCCCACCTGATGGACCCTCTGCCAGTAGACTGGATGTTGCCTGCAGACTTTCTCCAGCATCCTCTTCTGGTCACTGGAATACAGGAAGTCTACTGCAATGTCTTTGTCCAGTCCTCAATGTTGAGCTTCCTTTCTCTGCATTGCTTAGAAACTTGACCTTTCTTCAGTTGTTCAGGAATCATTTTCTCCCATCTTTCTTTTCATTCCTTCTTTCCTCAAAGGAATGAGACTTCTCTGTGCTTTTCCCCTTGCTTGCACTGCTTCTGGCACCTATAGGCTGTGTCTAGACTACATCCCTTTTCTCGAAAAAGGGATATAAATTAGACACTTCAAAAGTGCAAATGAAGCCGGGATTTAAATTTCCCGTGCTTCATTTGCATAATGGCAACTGCGTTTTTTTTTAAACAGGTCTTTTCAATAGAAAAATGTCAGTTTAGATGGGGATCTTTCGAAAATAAAACCCTTTTTCAAAAGATCCTGTACTCCTCAAAAAATGAGGTTTACAGGATCTTTCATAAAAGGGTTTTATTTTTGAAAGATCCCCATCTAAACTGCCGTTTTTCTATCGAAAAACCCCGTTTCGAAAAAACTGCAGCTGCCATTATGCAAATGAAGCACAGGAAATTTAAATCCCAGCTTCATTTGCAATTTCAAAGTGCCTCATTTACATCCTTCTGTCAACAGAGGGATGGAGTCTAGACGTATAGAAAGTTAGACTTTCAGAAATCACACATGATATGGCCATACATGACATAATTTAGGCCAACTGCACTGATATTGACCCCATGGTTCAGTAATGGCTTCACCTGTCACCTCACTTGGACAGAAACCCACATGTCTCTTTACCTCCTGACAGAGAATAGAAAGAGTTATATGGGTATGTCCACACTACAAAGTTAATTCGAACTAACAGCCGTTAGTTCGAATTAACTTTAATAGGGGCTACACATGCAAACCGCTATTTCGAATTTAATTCGAAATAGCGGAGCGCTTAATTCGAACTAGGCAAACCTCATTCTACGAGGAGTAATGCCTAGATCGAATTAAGTAGTTCAAATTAAGGGCTATGTAGCCACTTAATTCAAACTAGTTGGAGGCTAGCCCTTCCCAGGTTGCCCTGGTGGTCACTCTGGGCCAAACCAGGGAAACTCTTCTGCCCCCTCCCGGCCCCGGAGCCCTTAAAGGGCCATGGTCTGGTTACAGTGCTTGTGCCAGCTGCAAGCCTGCCAGCACCCAGCCAACAGACCCTGCACCTGGCACAAGATGAGCCAGCCATCTGCTGCCACCCAGCCCTCCACCGCTTCCCAGGACCAGGCTGGCAGCTCCCAGGAGCCTGCCCGGGGCCGCAAGAGGCGGGCGCCCGCCTGGTCTAGTGCGGAGATCATGGACCTCATCGAGGTTTGGGGGGAGGCCTCCAACATCCACGATCTCTGCACTAGCCACAGGAATGCAGCCGTCTACAGCTGCATGGCTGACAGCCTGGCCACCAGAGGCCACATGCAGACCCGGGAGCAGGTCCGCTGCAAAATAAAGGACCTGCGGCAGGCCTACTCCAGAGCCTCCCAGCCAGGGGCCGACCCGGAGGCATGCCCTCATTATGAGGCCCTGGACCGCATCCTGGGGGCTCACGCAGTCCATGCCCCCCGGGTGGTGATAGACCCCGGGGCAGAGGGCTCCGTCCCTGATACGGAGGAGGAGGAGGAGGAGGATGCCGAGAGCCAGGAGCCTGCAGGGAGCCTGCCCAGGACCCAGGACCCCCGAGGCATCCCGAGCACATCAGCTGTGTCGTCCGAGGCTGGGGAGGGCTCCATATGTGAGTGCCATTATGCTCCCCTCATGTGTATGGAGTGGGGGGTGGAGAGGGAGCCCAGGGACCGTGCGTCAGGGCCTTGCCCATCATGGAGCAGCAGCTGGGTGTCATGCAGGGGCCCTGGCCCGTTCCCCACACGCCGACCTCGCCTTGCAGAGGGGGGCTGGGTTTCACCCACTGTGTCCCCAGGGAGAACTGACCACTGCTCTTGTTCCACCACAGCCGCAGCACCTGAGACTGCAGGGCGCACCACCCCGTCTGCAACAGCCACCCGCACCCGGGCCAGCAGGCGCACCGGCAACCTGGAGGACTAGCACTGGTGGCACCTGAGGCTACTGGAGCACCAGCTCCGCACCCAGGACCACTGGGTCCGGGAGGACCTGTGGCTGCGGCAGCAGAGCTTGGAGGCTCTGGAGGAGCAGGGCCGTGCCCTCAGAGGTCACCTCCAGGCCTTGGTGGACAGGTTCCTGCCTCCTCCTGCTCCAGCCCCTGTGGCCGCCCCAGCTCTTGCTCCTCCTCCCACCCCTGCTTCCGCTCCTGCTTTCTCCGCACCCCCCGTCCCTCCTGCCCCACCCTCCACACCAACTCCCCCCCGATGCCCCCGCACCCGCAGTGCTGCAAGACGGGAGAGCCAGCAGGACCCTGAACCCTGAGCTTTCCCTCCCTTCCTCCCCTTCCTCCCCCTTCCAGCTCCCTCCTCCCAGGTTTCCCCCTCCCCTCTCCCACCCTCATTCCTCCCTCCCCCCACCCCAATTATATAAAATAAAAAGAGATTGTTGTTGCCAAAACAGGTGTCTTTATTTGACATTAGGAAGGGGGGTTAGGGAGGGGAAAGGGGAAGGAGGGGACGGTGGAAGAAGGCCCCAGTGGGGCACGCAGGGAGAGTTCAGTCCTCCTCCACCAGGATGCTCTCCCACAGGGCCTCCCGGATCTGGACGGCCCCCCGCTGGGCCTCCCGGATGGCGGCAGTGCGGGGCTGCACATACTGGCCAGCCATGCGGTCAGCCTCTGCCTTCCAGGCTGGCAGGAAAGCCTCCCCCTTCCGCTCACATAAATTGTGCAGAACACAACATGCTGCCACATGGGAGGGATATTGTGCTCGGCAAGGTCGAGGCGGGTGAGGAGGCATCTAAAGCGTGCTTTCAGTCAGCCGAAGGCCCCCTTGACCACGATGCGGGCCCTGGTGAGCCTGGCATTGAAGGCCTGCCGGGAGGGGTTGAAGTGTCCCATGTAGAGTTTCATGAGCCAGGGCTGTAGGGGGTAGGCTGCATCCCCCACCAGGCAGATGGGCATGTCCACATCCCCGACCCTGATGTGGCAGTCGGGGAAAAAAGTCCTGGCGTGCAGCCTCTGGCACACGGAGGAGTTGCGGAACACCCTGGCGTCGTGTGCCTTGCCGGACCAGCCCACGTTAATGTCCGAGAACTGGCCCCGGTGGTCAGACACGGCCTGCAGGAGGACGGAGAAGTACCCCTTGTGGTTGATATACTGGGAGGCCTGGTGTTCCGGGGCACGGATGGGGATGTGTGTCCCGTCGATGGCCCCCCCGCAGTTGGGGAAGCCGAGGGTGCCGAACCCCTGGATGACCATGTCCAGATCGGCGAGGCGGACCACCCTGCTGAGCAGCACCCGGTTGATGGCCTTGACCAGATGCAGAGAGACACAGCAAACCACGAATCACTGGGGCGCCCGGGTGGCTGGGAGTGTTCGTTCCCTGGCACTGCCCCGCACCCCACTCCCAGAAGCAATGGCCACACGCTTCTGGAGGGGGATGGCGGGCCTCATGCGAGTGTCCCATCGCCGCAGAGCAGGGGTGAGCCACTCGCAGAGCTCCAGGAAAGTGTCCTTCTTCATCCTGAAGTTCTGGGTCCACTGTTGGTCTCCCCAGAGCTCCAGGATGATGCGGTCCCACCAGTCGCTGCTGGTGTCCAGACGCCAGATGCAGCGGGGCACGCTGGCATCCGGGCGCTGCTGCGGCTCCTCCACGGCCCCCAGGGAGGCCAGGGGGAGGGGCAGGGGGCTGACGTGCACCAGATGGTGCCAGACAGCCTCCAGCCATTGCTGGCAGGCTTGCAGCAGCAAGTCCAAAAACTGGAGCAGAATGCCCAGGGTGAGCTCTGGCTCCATGCTGCCAACTGTGGTGGTGTCCCCAATGGGAACCACCGACACAGGCAGGCAGAGAGGAAAACGCTTTCCTGTCCCTCGGCGAGGTAGGCAAGCAAGCGAAAAAGCTGAGAACCGGCTGTCCAGGGGGGTCCCTTTAAGCACAAGCCTCAGATAGCCTCAGACAGCAGCCACACAAAGCAACTACTGACCTGATGCCCTGCTGGAACTGGTTTCAGTTGCCCTTAATGCGACCCAGCGTCCAATCAGTGTGGATGCGCTATTTCAAATTAGCAAAATGCTAATTCAAATTAGTTTTTGGGTCTAGACGCGTTATTTCGAATCAGCTTATTTCGAATTAACTAATTCGAAATAAGCTAGTTCGAATTAGCGCTGTAGTGTAGACATACCCTCAGTTACCACATG
The DNA here is from genome assembly GCA_032595735.1 of Pelochelys cantorii. Classification (NCBI taxonomy): domain Eukaryota; kingdom Metazoa; phylum Chordata; order Testudines; family Trionychidae; genus Pelochelys; species Pelochelys cantorii. The sequence goes on from CM064331.1 coordinate 37,788,186, forward strand.
GCACTTACTTAGCAAGCACATTTATTCTCAAGCTGAAAGTATTACACAGAAAACATTGAAATAAAAAAAAAAACTACAGGTCTGCTAATAAGCTTACCAGAAATTGCCCATCAGTCTGATGAGCCCTTCAGATCACGTCTAGTCAGGGATGAGAATAGCTTCAACATTCAGCCATTACAGAATAGGATTCTAAAATTAACAGCTTTCATGGCTTCCACAGAATTGGCAACTATATAGCTGTAGAAATATGAATAAACTGGTTCACATTTTAATCTTTTCAATGGATAATTTGTGGTATCAACATTTCTGAAATTATGAGTGATATGTGTATTTGGAGCCTTCATATCTGAATATCAGATTATTTGCTTTTGCCTTGAAAGCACCTGTGTCAATTTGAGTTACTAATCCTCAGAGAATTCAGCCCATAAAGGCACCCAGTTTAGGTCTTCATTTAAGTTTGCTAATCATTTTGTCTCTTATTGTTAGCATCTTTGAAGCGTGTGTATGTGGTGGGGAGATTTTAATTTTTCTAAATCAATGGGGCTCCAGTAGAATCCCAAAATGTTTTGGCAAGTGCTCACGTCCATGCTGCTTTTATTTTGAGTGATGCCTTTATGCTTAGCATGCACTGTGTGTGCTATGTATTTCTCCCATTTCCTTGTATTTTGCCAAACACTCAGTTTGAACAATGAGCCAGTGTGTACATTAATTGGAATGGAAGTGTGCTGCTCAATATATTTTCTGGTAAAATCTTTGTCAGCACAAAGAGTCTGTAAGAGTGAAGAATGAACTTGACATAATGCTGAATGCAATCTCTTCCAAAATTCACCACGAAGTGGTAGAAGTTAATAAATGGGGCAGTGCCAATTAGAATTCATAATTTAGGATAAGATTTGGTAGAATTTTATTAAAAGGATTTTTTTTAAGTAACAGAAAAAAATAGCTGTTTGAGATTCTCATTCTGTTCACTTAGCCCATTGCATCTTAGTGGGATAAATGATAAAATACAGTGAATTCTTTTTGTGAACATGAACGGTGAATGAGATACAAAGATGATTCAGCAATTTTTTTCTAAGCTCCTTTTAAAGTGAGGGTATTAACTCTGTTATTTCTAATTTAGACATATTTTCATGTTTTCTTAGGATTCAAGAAATAGAACAATACAGATCATTTCAGTCATATCGCCTCCTATTTTCACCATGCAAATAACAAAAATGCAACCATCTGTCTATTTTTTTTTATAATAAAGGAACAATGGTCACAAACTGCTCTGATAAATTTATCTTTGTGAAAAATCATGACCCATTCTATTTTTTCTCCATGGATTCACTATTCCATTTATTTGATATTTCTGTAAATACAGTCCCACTCAGTGCATTAAGTCTTTATCTACTGTAACCTCAAGATCTCATTATCTATGACATTTCACCGTTGAGTACCAGAGGTGACTGCGGTATTCTAAGTCAACATATTGTAAAGGTCATCATTGATGGTGGGGAGGTTAAAAGATATCTTAAAGTATCCCTTCAAAATCAATTATAAGAAACAATTCAACCGTCACAAAAATTCCTGCATCTGTTATCTTAATTAACTGAGTGCCACAGTTATTAGAGTGGAGCTGGTTGTAGTGGTATAATGAAGGTTCAGTTTAAACCACCATTAAAAACAGCATTCCGAGATTTATGCCCTGGCTGGTTTTTAAATTTCATCAGTCTGAAATTTGGTTTACAACTTGTCAGCCATCTTGTAAATCTGTTTTGCTAAAATGATAAATATATGCATTACATTTTCTTAAGATATGTAGCAGAATGGGACGGAGGAGGAGAATATATTTATCATGGTCTCAAACATTTTTTAGCAAGCAAGAAGTTTAAAAACTAGCTTGTTTTAAACAGAAATATTTTCAGGCAAATTAGCCTTTAATGATGGGCTAATTTTCTGAGGAAAAAAATGAAAATCAACTAATATTTATTTGTGAAAAAATAGTCTGTCATCTCTTTGTCTATATAATATTTAGAGATTTTTTTTATTTGCATCCCCAATATTGGATAGTGCTAAATCAGCTGCTTAATCTGTGATGATATCTGTTTCCTTTGTTTTGCCATTTTCCCTTTTTCTTATTCCATTTCTTAGGATGATTTTCACATGTTTAAATATCCTTAAATTATCAGAGAAACTATTAGGTGGCTAAAGTACAGATAATCAAACATCCTGAATAAGTCTTTTAAGCCCCACCAAAACAAAACATTTATTATCCAATTTATTCTGGACCATATTCTCACATAGGTTAGGCTATGTCTAGACTACAAGACTCTTTCGAAAGAGGCTTTTTCAAAAGAATCTTTCGAAAAAGCTTCTTTCGAAGGGATCATCTAGACAGCAACCAGTATTTCGAAAAAGAGAGCCACTTTTTTGAAAGAGAGAACCCAGGCAGTCTGGATGCTCTGTTTCGAAAAAGCACAGTTTGTGTTCAATAACGCCTTTTTTCAAAAGAGCACTTTCGAAAAAAGGCGTTATTCCGTGTAAAATGAGGTTTTCTGCGGTCGAGAAAACTGCCACATTCTTTCCATTTAATTTTGAAACAACGCAGCAGCAGTCTAGATGCAGGTGAAGTTTTTTCGAAAAAAGGTCACTTTTTTCGAATAAACCCTGTAGTCTAGACACACCCTTGCAGTACTACTAAGCAATAGTATTAACTCACTCAGGTGATGTCTACACTGCAGAGTTTTTCCAGAAAAATGGCTGTTTTTCTGGAAAAAACTACACTTATGTCCACACTGCAATTGCTTTCTTTCGACAGAAAGTTGAAAGAACACAGGGTTTTTTCTGACAGTGGTAAACCTCTTTCTAAAAGGAAGAAGCCTTTTTCTGAAAGAGCTCTTTGAATGGAGATTGCCTATCTCCTAGAACTGGAAGGAACCTTAAAAGGTCATCAAGTCCAGTCCCCTGCCTTCACAGCAGGACCAAGTACCATCCCTGACAGATTTTTGCCCCAAGTCCCCCTCAAGGATTGAACTCACAACCCTGGGTTTAGCAGACCAATGCTCAAAATGAGCTATCCCTCCCCCCACACAAGGGGTGTATGGATGGGGAAGAGGGTTTTTTTTTTTTTTTTTCGAAAGACAAGGCCTCCAGGAAAAAGCACAGGTGCCCTAGTGGCCACTCCATCCATAGTAATTACAACTTAAATGAGAGATAGCGTCCAATCAATGTGGATGCTATCTTTTGAAAAAGCAGATTGCTTTTTCAATGTACTTTCACTGTGTGGATGCTCTCTTTCGAAAGAAGTTTTTCCAGAAGCTCTCTTCCAGAATAGCTTCTTCTGAAAGAAGCTAGCAGTCTAGACCTAGCCTCAGTCTGCAGTCAAACAAGAAAATAATTTTCCTGCTCCCATCTGTGCAGTGTTCGCATGAGTGTCTGAGTAAGGCTGTTTGGGACATTTTTGAGAAAACTTTCTAGTTTTGGTTTTGGTGCAACATACAACATTTCTTTGCAGAAAAGGCTTTGATCTGGCAATTTTTTTTAACTTAAAAAAGTTGATGACTTTTAAATATTTTGAAATTTTTGAAACATAATATTTAAATGCATTTTTGTTATGAAATACAAATTAATAATAATAGAAAAATAAACAAAAAATTGTCAAATAAAATGAAACACTCCAAAATTATCACAATGTTCATATTCAACCAAACTGCTCTGATTTTGGCTGCTTTCCTGAACTGAAATGGGATTTTTATTTTATTTTATTTTATTTTATTTTAGATATTGAAGAAATTTTTATTTGTGAGGGAAACTATTTTCTGGCCAATTCTAGAGTGGAGAACCTACAAAACTTATGGTTACTAGGAGTTGTGGATGGTCAGCACTTCCTGGGATCTATCTAATATACAGAGAAGAAAAAGAAACACTAAGGGTGTGTCTAGACTACAGGGTTTTTCTGAAAAAAGTGGCCTTTTTTTGAAAAAAAGTCACCTGTGTCTAGACTGCTGCCACATTCTTTCGAAAGTACATCGAAAGAATGCTGCAGTTTTTTCGACCGCGGAAAACCTTGTTTTATGAGGAAGAACGCCTTTTTTTTTAAGTGCTCTTTCGAAAAAAGGCGCTATGTAATGCAAACTGTCCTTTTTCAAAACTACTGGTTGTAGTCTAGATGCTTTTTTTCGAAAGAGGCTTGCAGTCTAGACGTAGCCTAAGGGTATCTCTAGACTACAAGCCTCTTTCGAAAGAGGCTTTTTCAAAAGAGCTCTTTCAATAAAGCCTCTTTTGAAAGAGATCGTCTAGACATCCACAAGACTTTTGAAAAAGCGATCGGCTTTTTCAAAAGAGAGTAGCCAGGCAATCTGGACGTTCTCTTTCGAAAAAGCTCTGTTTGCGTTCAAGAATGCTTTTTTTTGAAAGAGCTCTTTTGAAAAAAGGTGTTCTTCCTCGTAAAATGATGATTACTGCTGTCAAAAAAACCCTCCATGTTCTTTCGATTTAATTTTGAAAGAACGCGACGGCAGTCTAGGCGCAGGTGAAATTTTTTCAAAAAAAGGCTACTTTTTTTGAAAAAACTGTGTAGTGTAGACATAGCCTAAGAAAGAAATACATCTTGATTTAAGTTGAAACAGTGATGTTTTGTAATATTGTAATGACTATAACTATTTTGTAACTTCATTTTGCATGGTTTGACTTCAATGAGTGATTTACCTAAATAAAGAATGCAGGCTTTGACCAATAATGGAGAGGAGTATATTTCAGATAACTAATCCTGTACCCTAATCTGTCTCAAAGGCTTTACAGATTCAGGTTCATCCAGGATGGTTGAATTTTCCTATCAAGTTTTTAGTAGGGTCTATGAGACTGATCCATAGCCTACTGATATCATGTAAACACACCCATTTACTGTAATGGGCTTTAAATCAGGCTTTATGTGGACCCATCTTGTTTCTGGCAGGTTAGCTAGTTTGCTGAAGCCCTAAAATGTCTCAGAATGATTAACAATGGGAGAGGTCTAGGTTGGATATTAGGAAAAATTGTTTCACTAGGAGGGTGGTGAAGCACTGGAATGGGTTACCTAGAGAGGTGGTGGAATCTCCATCCCTAGAGGTTTTAAGTCTCAGCTTGACAAGCCCTGGCTGGGTTGATTTAGCTGGGATTAGTCCTGCCTTGGGCAGGGGGCTGGACTTGACCTCCTGAGGTCTCTTCCAGCTCTATGATTATATGATTCTATGGATATTTGCATATATTTTTAAACAAATACAATTTTGTATATATACTAATTATTATTAATACTACTGTAGTTTAAGCAATTAGGTGCAAATCACCCCCATGTATAGGTTTAAGTGGGATCTATGTGCTGCATAAGATTTGTGCTAGCCCACTACCCAGGGATGAGCAACCCTTTGAGGTTCTGTATGAGTTCTTGTTTTTACACTGTGAATGGGAAAAAAAAGCTTTTTAAAAACCTATATTGAACTAATGTTGTTTTGCCGTAAATACACTCAGAAAAAAATTAAGAATTTCCCAGCAATACATAACATTTTAAATGTGTTTTTTATCATATCATAAATTTAATATTATATTAAGAGTTTTGGGGGTTTAATTAAATTGCATTCAGTATTAGATTTGCCCAAGTGAGCTGTCAGAAAACTGGCAAATGTAGCAAATAGATATATATGAAACAGCTGTTTTCAAAGTTTGTTATACTATACAAGGAGGCAGAAGTAACAAAGATAATTCAACTTGGTCTTTAATGAGCATTTGCTTGAGATCATAATGTTCAGTGAACATATCTTTTTAAGATTTCCCTGAATGGCAAAACATTATGACATGTCGCACCCAACTATATTATTACATTGTATTACACAATATGGATTTCATAAACCAATAGAAATTAGGAGGACTGTCATTTATCATTGTAACAAGGGTCAGAGGATTCTGAAACTTTAAAATAATGAAGTGTATATTACTTATTTACATTTATTTTAAAAATATACTCGATAAAAACCTTTATAAGATTCACTTTTAAATAAATGTTGACAAAGAGCAGATAATGATAATCAAGCTTAGATCCATGAGTCTATGAAGCAAAGAGAAGGGCAACTGCCCCTTTAATGCAAACAAGCTGTTTCTCAGGTTGAGGCTTTTCACAAAATCCTGAATATAATATTCTCTGCAAAACATGGACATATTTTTAGTGCTTGCACTTTAGCCCTCATGTAGCCCTTGTTTTGAAATAACAAGCAGAATGTCCACACTACCAAGCCTGTTATTTCAAAATAATAACTCCTGCTTTCCTTAGGGTATGTCTACACTTGCTCTCTAGTTTGAGCTAGGGATGCAAAAAATGAGGAGAAACGTTAGTTCGAACCAAGGGGTTTGATTCGAACTAATGTGTCCCGGAGTGCACTTCCTGGTTCGAATCAGCTATTGAGCAGAATAACATCTGATGAAGTGGGTCTTTGCCTACGAAAGCTTATGCTCAAATAAATTTGTTAGTCTATAAGGTCCCACAGGACTTCTCGTTGTTTATTTCAAAATAGTTATTTCGGGAGTTATCATTTTGAAATAAGTTATTTTGAAATAATGTCCTAGTGTAGACATGCCCTTAGAAAACATGGATCTTAATGAGAATATGTATACTTATGAGTTTTGGTTATGTTCTATATTTAACATAATATTACATGCTTGATTTTCAGCCAGACATATGCAATTTGGAGATAACATAGTTTTTGGTTAAAGGTATTTGGAAAATATACATTTCCAAGAAAATAATGGAAATTAAAAGAAAATGTTTCATTTGATTTCAAACTTTCTTTCGCAAGCTTAATGAAAACTGAAACAATTTTGACCAGTAATGTTGGTCAAAGCTCATGAAAGCTCATGATACCATCTACATGTTTCATTAGTCTATAAAGTGCTACCAGACCATTTGTTGTTTTTTTCTGTAACAGAATAACTTGGCTACCCCCTGAAGCTCCTGTGACTCTATGCTTAAGCTTTTATAGTGCCTGAAAAGTTGACACTTGACAATTGGTTGGTACAATCTAAGTATAAAATTTAGGGCTCGCTATTCTGACATCCCTGTAAACCTCATTCTACAAGGAGTAAGGGACATTTTGGAATTGCACTTTATTTTGAAATTTGGCACTGTGTAGACAGTGCCAAATGATGAAATAAGCTATTTTGAAATAGTATCAAAATAAGATACGCAATTTGCATAGCTCAAATAGAGTATCTTATTTCAAGTTACAGTGCAGTATAGATGCACCCTTAGGTGTATACAAGTTATCTATACAATATATTATCTTATGACACGACATATCACTATGGGCAGTGTATGATATACACGTAGGTCACTAAAAACACACTTAATACTAAAATGATATTGAACATAATTTAATCTTTCTTTGATTATTCAGAGACATTTTGGGATCTTGCAATGGCTCAGGTTCATTGTAAACAACACCAATTATCATTGTAGATATAGAAGATGGAGGAGATTGGGTTGAATTTGTAATGACCCTATGACACATTCTGGAAACAGCTTTGTTGAATAAATCTCTCTTTTCATCTTGCTTACTTGTTTTCTGTCTCCTTCGCATAAAAGTAGATTGCAAGATGTGCAATTGTATAACCTCTTGGCCAGTATATCCAAATCACTAGACCGAAGATTTGTATTGAGAGATATAGGAAATGTTGATTCATTGAGCTTTCTGATTTATTAAGTACTGAATAATGAGGCTTTTACTGTATATTTTCTTAGCTACAAAGTAAAGGCATGATTCTGACCTGAGATCTGTGTACACAGAACTCACTTCAAAGCAGAATACATGTGTAATTTTAAGGGCTAGCAGCATCCTTTGGTGGAAAAGTTAAAGCATAACATCATGGAGCCATTGAAATAATTTTTGTCATTAGCTTCATTAGGGCTAAGATTACGTCAATGGGGACAAGGCCTTCACCCTCTTTTTGGGGGCCTTTCTGGCCCGAGCTCTTCATCTGGGTCTCAAAAATAATTATTTTCTCTTCTGGGATATATAAAATCTAGGCCAGCGTCCCAATAGGTGGTGAGTCTAAAGGGGACTTAAGGCCACCATTTAGTTCAGGTACTAGCCTAGAGACCCACTAAATAGCAGCTATGTTGTGTTCCTTTATCTAAGCTACACTAATTCTCTAATTTCCTGAGCTTCTTCCCCATGCCTCCAGCACATTCTTCACACTTATCTCAGGGCCTTGTCCTGCTGTAGCCCCAGCAGTCAGCACAGAGAGCATTCACATTCCTCTCAGCCTTTGCCAGCACTGTTCTGTATGAGATCCTGTAGCTCCCTCAGTCAGCCTGACACACCATCCTCTCTCCTCCAGGTCTAGCAAGGAACTGAACTCACTCTGGCAACTCTACTTGTACTGGCCTGCTGGGTCCCAATTGGTTGCTTCCCACACAGCCACTGTAAGCAGCTTGGAGCACCTCTCTACTGTCCTTTCTCGGGAGGGTTGAAGCAAAGCCATGGGGTCTCCAGAAGAGAAGCTCTAAACTTAATCCCCTCCCTCACACCAACCCCATTACCCTCATAGATTAAAGAGAACATTTTCTCCATCCTCCTTGTACTTGAAAATTATTATGTCTACATTCAGCCTTCTCTTCTCCAGACTAAAAAAGAAAAAAAATCCATATAGGTCATGTACTCTAGATCTTTAATATTTGTATTACTCTTCCCAGGACTTTTTTCAATTTCTCCACATCTTTCCTGAAATTTGCTGACCATAACTGAACAAAATATTCCATCTGATGCTTAATCAGCATGGAATAGAGTTGAATAATTACTTTTTGTGTCTTGCTTACAACAAAGTATTAGCAGAATTAGCAAAAAGTTTGTTTGTTTGGTTGTTTTTTTGCAACAATTTACAGGGGCTGTCACTTTTCTCCGTTCTCTCTTTCTGCTCCTCTCCATTGCAAATACTTTGTTCTTAAGGGAATAAGAATTTCTCAGAAGTGTAATGAAGCCCATCTCCTGCTTAATAAGTATTATGGTCAGCCAATCAGAGAACAAAAGCAATTCTGTTTGACCTAGGTGACCAATTGAAGACTTTAAATTTCTCTTCCTCTTTCTTGCCATTTACTTGTTTGAGGTTGGTGACTTTTATAGCCTTCCTCCAAAGCTCAGTCATACACCAGGCTGTCACACAGACTGGTCTCCCTGATTTGACTAATTGCAAGAGCTATCCTTCTCGGAGTTGTCCTGTCCATAGGACGGTTTGGAGTGGATGTGCCAAACCTCATGCTTTGGGGGGCCCCACAGCAGCCACCTCAACTGTCCTATGGCTGTGTCTGGTGTGGGGTGGCAGCAAGGCTTGCCCTACTTTTCCCTCCCTCCCTCCCTCCACACACACATATTCACTGCAGTGGTGGGAGAGGAATGGCCTGGCAGCATGTTCCACTTCTCCCCACCACCCTCTCCCAGCCTTCTGCAGGGTGCTCTTCTTCCCACTGTTGAGAAGAAGTGAGGCATAGTGGGCTGGGTGGGTGGCAGGGCAGGGTGGGACAGCGTGAGATATACGACCAGGCTGCCAGGCCGCTCTGGCTCCTGCCATTATGGGGAGTGCAGGGGGTGGGGGCGGAGAGACCCCTGCTGTCTCCTGACCCCTGGTAATTCCCTGGCTTGCATCACATGGGACAGAGGTAAAGGGGAGGCACAAAGATGAGAATGGACATGGCAGGGCTTGGAGAAAGGGTGGGGAAGAGGCAGGATGGAGCAGAGGTGGGTTGGCGGAGAGCAGAGGTGTGGTGGGGCAGGGCCTGTGGCAGTGAAGCTGCACTGGGCCTCACGCCAGGGACACTGAGGATTGCCCCAGGCCTAGTGTCCCCCTAGGGATGGCCAATATACATTCCTAATTGTGAATTTAAAACACTGGGAGCAAAAAGTTTACATTCAGTCCATTGACTGAAATGAGTTTGCACCAAACTCTTATTAAAAAACACGAATAATTATTTTTAAAACTGTCATCTCCTTGAAGAAATCTTGTGAACAGAAGTGTATGCTACAGTAAATTTAATTAATATATTATTTATAATGAATAATTTATCCAGTTCTACTGATCATACAGCTATACAGCTACTTTCATTGGAGGAAAAAAAGCTGATATTTCTGGTTTGGGCATCACAACCTTTAAAAACTACTTTTCACAGAGGAAACGATGACATTCTGTATTTGTCTTCACACCTCTTATTCCTTTATTTTCCATTTCCCAATACATCATCTAAACTTCATAGGACAGATTTCAATTTCTCTTCCATAAACATTTAATAGAGTTCTGTTAAGCAAACAAGGATCCCAATGTTTGTTAATACATCATTAAAGAAAAAATATCAGTCTAGGAGCACTGCACATGTTGCTGCCTAACCCCTTTATTATTTGTTGGGTGAACCACACTAACTCCCACATTACAATGATTGCCATTTCTAGAAATAAGTCCTTCTTGAATATAATAATGTGGAGAATGGTATTTCAACTAGGCTGGCCAGCTAGTAAAAGTGATGTCAGACAGTGCAAGCTTTAGCTACTCGGGGGGCAAGTCTACACTAGGAAATTATTTTGAAATAAATTATTTTGAAACAATAACTCCCAAAATAATAATTTTGAAATAGCCCATCCACACTACAAAGTAGCATTGAAATATATCAGAATTATTTCAAAATAATGCATCCACACTGATTGGAGCCTGCATTGGATCTAAAGCCCCCCGGAAGCACTTCGGAGAGGGCACCAGGAAGATGGACATTTCATGTAGCTGCTTATTGAGGCTAGCTGTGACACTTGCTTACAGGGGCTCCTCTCTAGAGCCGCATCTCACATGCTACTCCTCTACTGCCTACCCCCTTATGAGACACCAAACTCATGCTGTGTGCTCTGGTTGCCCTTGAGAATGCCATACCACTTGTAACATGGAGCTGGAGCTGCTGCTAAGCAGTGCCAGACTCACGGGACTCATGCTGCACCTCATGGCACAGTTTGCCCAAACTGCTCACATTCTGCTTCAGCATGGCGACTACATCCCGAACCCGAGAACCCCTTCACACAGGCTCCTGCCACAGCAGATGATCCTGCCTGCTGCTTTAAACGGTCTGCAGGAGAAAGGGAGCACTGGAGATGCCAAGTGTGGCCAAAGCAGCCACAAATGCAGGTGAGAGAGGCCTCTAGAGGCCAATTATTTTGAAATAGTAGCAGCAGCGTGTCCACACTAACGCTATTTTGAAATAACAATTTCAAAAAAAGCATTATTCCTCATGGAAAGCTGGAGTTATTATTTCAAACTAACTACCCTGTTATTTTGCAATAATGGGCTTGGTAGTGTGGATGCTCCACTTCTTATTTCAAAATAAGGGCAGAAAGACAGAAATCTTTGAGAGCCAAGCAATACAGTCATTTTTTGTAATATACATTAGAAAAATACATAATTGGAGGTAATAGTAAGTAATGGAGTAGACGGTATATATAAAAGGTATAAAAAGAGGGAAAATCACAGCTGGTGAAAAAATGATTATAGGAATAAAATGGGCAATTTTAATAAGTGATATTTCTGCAAATCTGATTAATTTACACTGATGCTATATAAGCATTGAAGTGTAACAGGCTGACTATTTTATTGTGTACACTTTTTCTAACTTCATTTGATGCTCTACTGCTGTCCTGTCTCCTGAACTCATACATATGAGCTGACTGTAATTAAATATCTGTAAGTATAATTCATTTTTCAACTTTTTCATGTAAATACAGTACAGGTTGGACTTTCTCTTGTCCAGAACTGTCAGGCCCTGACTGTTCACTATCTCCAGGGAAGCTGTGGCCTGGTCAGTCTCAGCCACCTGTGAAATCAAAACTAATTCCCGCCACTTGCAGCCTGCCTCCCAACTCTCAACATGATGTATGTGTGTGAATATTGCCAGACCATTAAGAATCTGTACTAATAAACAAGCTTCAGTGCTACTCAAGTTCACCTTTAGTTTGGGCTTATTCCTTGGTTGATTCCAAGAACAGGTAACGTTCAGTGTTGGAGAATGCGTGCAGTAAAGGGTTAATTTGAACTCAAGCAGTATGTGACAGTGGGTGGGGCAGCAAAAGGTTAAAATTGAATTTGAATAGCATTTGACACAGGCCAGGTGTCTTTCTCTCAGTCACGACTACCACCAGGGTAGGCTAGCGGTCACATGCAGCTCTCTTATATTTCTGGCTACCGTGGTGGGTAGGGTGCTGAGTCTCCAGGTAGAGCCAGAATCTAGGGAAGTGTGGGGAAACAGGGGGCACCATGCCACTGTTTGGTAAAGGTAAGGGAGAGCGAGTCAGGCAGAAAAACAGAAGTGGGGCTCAGTGAGTCAGACCTCACCCGTTGTGGCATGGCTACAGAATTTAGGCATGGATCCCTGGAGTCCCAGGGTGATCTTGGGAGGGAACACGATTCTGGACTTGGATAATAACTATGAAAAATACCTGGCTGTTGTATAAACCCAATAAGAAAGAACAGACAACCACAGCAACAGGGCTTCTATGGCAGGCTTATTTGGCTTGGCAAGTGTCACCAGAGGACCAACAGATGCAGAAAAAGCCTGGTAACTGAGGTTTGGGTCGCGTACAAATATTACTGTGGTTGTTACCTGGGGGACCCTATTCAAACTGATGGCCCTCTAGTCCCATCCCAAAGCAGTACTACTATCTTTCTGAGGACCAACGAGTGACTGGGGAAATTCTGAAAACATTGCTGAAACAGAGGTAGTTGGAAACACATCTTGTCTACAGTATAAAAAGGAAACTGAGGTATACCACCTCATTAATTTAATAATTCAACAGTGGGATAATTTACCCTAAACCAATAAAAGTAAGAAATTATTGAAACCTGGACAGTTTATAGAATAAAAGTATAGGTAATTATTGAGGTAACTGCAAGCAAATAAAGAAATCAGCAAAGATATTTGTTAGAAAAAGGAGTATTACAAGATATAATGTACCACCTCCAAGGGGGTAGAAGAATGTTCTTTTGTTTTTCAGAACATTAAAAGAGCTGGTGCCAGCTAAAGAGCAATCAAAATAACATGGATTATTGCATCAAAAAATGTGTTTTATGTTTATGTTTCAAGTTTCATGTTTTATGTTTGTCTAGTGGTGTTTGTCTGAATGTTAGCATTGTTGTGTGTATATTGTTTTTGAAAAAAAGAGGAAATATTGCAAGTAAAGCAGAAGTTGGAGTAGGTAGGTATAAAAGAAACTGTTCAGTGAGTAAAATAAAGGATTGGGCCCAGACAAAAAGCGGCTCTGAAGGTGGGCTTAGTGGGAGGGGTAAAAGAGGAAGTTCAGGTAGATTCCTGTAAATGATAACAACTTAGTCTGAAAGTAACATTTTAAAGGATAGGTAGTTACTCAAAGTGGTATGAAACATAAACAACAGATGGACTAAAAGGGCATCCCCATACCTGCAGCGCACGTGGGGGCAGGAATGGGAATCCTCAATTCCATAGATGTAGAAGTCTTCGCTAATAAATTAGCATCCATGGGGTCAACCTATGGGAATGGGCAAAGCTGTCATCTGACAGCTCCCCGACATAGCTTCAGTGGCAAGTCAAATCACCAACCATCACTCTGGATGGCTTAGTATTAACCCCAGAACTCCTACAGGCAGTTGTATCCATATGGACTCACTGCTCCTGGGACCAGTTCTGTGTAGCGATCCATTTGCAAACACAAATTTGATGGGAAGGTCCCAAATGAACAGTGGTACAATTCCCCTTTTGGTGCAATAGGACCCCAATTTGGACTGGGATTTCAGCCACAGCCCTTCATGGACTTCAACAGGGCCAAGATAGGGTTTGCTCCACTTACAAATTCAGGGTGGCACCAAACCAGCTACGGTTCCCTGCCAGCTAATTGAAACCCCTAGTCAGTGGCAGACCAGTTATGGCTCCCCCTTAGAACTCAATCCAACTGGACTCTGGTTTTGGGACACTACACCCCCACTGTTCACTGCTCACAGGTTATATTAGATTCTTGGGTCTGTCTACCTGGCTCAGTGCTCCAGGATGCCTGCTTTTCTGAGCCGGGTCCTGAGAAGAAGGGTTTCTGTGTTTTCCTACCACTGCAGAATAGGGTATCTGTTCTTAACACAGGATCTTCCTCTATGTGTGTCACAATCTCATGCAAAAATGTTTCCTGTTACTGTTGCCCTCAGGTCAAGAATGTAATTTTACTGATAGCCAGACTCAATGTACCCACAATGTGTCCAGTGTTCTGGTCAACGGTACCCAACATAGCACACGGGTGCCACCCTCATTCCAAACCACTGATGTTTTAGCCCTTATGCCCAGACTTCCTGTTCCCCCTCTCCAGAATTGGTCCATTTCAACTGAACTTTTAAACAAGAGTTCCAACATGGCCAAAAAGGGCCCAACTAATAGTCCACTCCATGGTGACCACCCAAATTCATGTTTTAGCTAAAGACCACCAGGTTGAACAACTGGGTGATGAAATAGTCGACCTAACTAAGCATCACTGGTGGGACATTTTCAACGACTGGTCCCCCAAAGCCTCAGGAATTCTAAAGGTCTTAATGACCCGTTGTCACTTTACTGATTATTCTTGGAATATTTTTCATTGTGTTTTTATACTTACGTTGTTGTATCAGGTTATTGGTTCAGCGAGTCACCAAGCTTCATCAGCTGTTTTGAGGGTGGGGGAAGGGGCTCTGTCTGATGGCCCTTTTTGGGATCAAATTATTGATCAAGGGGTGGGAATGTAGCCAGCTGGACATGGCTCTTCTATTGGAATGTAGCCGACTAGACATGACCCCCCCCTCTGTTTCTCCCTCTCAGCTACAGCTTGAGCAAGTTTCCTCTTATGCTGAGTAGCTGCAGTCTATACAGTTCCTGTTCAGAAAGTCCCCAATAATGTTAGATGCTTGTTAAAACCACAATGCCTTTATAGGAACAATTTTATTCATACTGATGAATATAACCTGTCAGTGTATTCAGGAGGAAGTATGAGTGAAAAACTGCCAATCATAAAGCAGCACAGCATGCATTACCTTTTATAGTTAAGGAAAACTCCTGCAAAGTGCATAAATTGATGTGACAGGTGGGCAGAGAGGGTCTTCCTTCAGAAAGATGTAACAGCACATCTCAGGACAGTATGGGAAACAGTAGAGCCCTCCCATAGATCCAAAGAGACTTTGAGATTCTCCGTTGCCTCACAGCCGATCTCCAGGGAAGCTGTGGCCCAGCCAGTCTCAGCCACCTGTGAAATCAAAACTGACTCTTGCTGCCTACACCCTGCCTCCAAACTGTCAGCATGAATATGATATGTGTGTGAGTATTGTCGTACTGTTAAGAATCTGTACTAATAAACAAGTTTCAGTACTGCTCAAGTTCACCCTTTGTCTGGGCTTATTCCTTGGCTGATTCCAAGGACAGGTAACACCTCATGCCCCTAGGCTCCTGGGCTCTCTGGTCCAGGAGCATCCATGGTCCTGACAGACCACTGAAGTTGCTGGACAAGAGAATGCCGGTTTTTAGAGGAACAACCTGTACACGAAGTTCAGGAAACTACCGCTAACCACAGTCAATTCCAGAGCTTCCCTAATATGACAAATAGTTTCTAAATATCACCATTATTATTCATTGTGGGTATGTTCCTAGTTTTCAGTACATGCTGGTCATTTCCAGGGATTTAACATAGGCCTTAGCATAGTCACTCCCTTACAAATATATATTACATTACTTTATATGCTTGCTTCTATCTTATAAAAAAAATCTGTCCATGCAATTGTACAACTTGTAAAGCACTTGGAGAGAAATTTTTAAGCTCTCAAATGTATGATAAACCGCATTTCTCATGTACTTTGCTGTATATTTTATGAATGAAGTTTAAGCTCTCCCAAAATACCATTAAAGAAGATCACTGTGAGTTACCTCTCAAATCTTTAAATCTACATACCCTGGAGAATGAACATTCACAGTTGACTCCAAGCATAGACTTAGGCTGCAAAATATGGAATGACCATTGCAGATGACTCTACCCTGTTTCCTTTTCTCTATCTTCCTTGATATCCTTCTTCTGAAGAAATTTCATCTGCTCTTTCTTCTTCTGCTCTGCCCTTTTCTGTAGCTCCTCTCTTTCAGACAGATATTATGTAGTTGGGCTTCTCCTTGACTGGATTCTTCTCCTTCAGATTTGTTCTTCCTTGTCAAACACTCAACAGATCCATTTGACAGCTTTCCATGATGACTTGGCAGGGCTCCCTCTGATTCAGGAAATTTTGGGGTTGGTTTCTTCTGCTTTCATACCTTGACCCAGCAGGAAAGATCCCCACTGGCTGCTCCTCTTGTCACATGCTGAGAAGTGTTCAAGATTTGGAGTCAAGCAAAATGGTGAAGAAGCAGGAGAAACTGTTTAGCAAGGGCATCCCTGTGTCCCTTACAAGCATGTTCGATCATCCATATATTCAGAAATGCATGTTAGTGCAGGACTTATGTTAAATGATTGGGTGGCAGCTTTGTACCTACACCCACAGGAGCAATTGAGCAAGAAGTGTTTATTGAAATCCATCTGAAAAGAGAGAGGTTGAGGTTTGGAGAATGTTTTTGCAGGTTGTGTATGTGTGTGTCTGTGAGTGCACTTTTTTTTTTCTTGAGCAGGAGGCTATGAAATTTAGGTGTCTGGAAATCTGCCAAGTTAGAGTAAGCCAGCTGTTGCTATAAACTTACTCTGCTTCAAGAAGTTTGCATCCTAGCAATGTACTTTAAAAACTTAAGTTTTATAGACTTTTTGTTATTCTCGTCCTTTTGAGATTTTTAAAAATAAGTCAATGAAAGATAATTTTTTTAACAGAATTATGTTACAGTAACTTTAAGACAGAGTACCCGAAATATTGTTATCGGCTTTATTTATGGAACTGTGAAGATGTAATCTGAATCACCATCTAATTCACTTCAGAAAACTGCCTCAGACTATAATCTTCAGAGGGGTAGCCGAGTTAGTCTGGAACAGGAAAAACTTAAAAAACAACAAATAGTCTAGTATCACTTTAAAGACTAACAAAACATGTTAATGATATCATGAGCTTTCGTGGGCAAAACCCACTTCTTCAGATGACCAGAGTATAATGAATCCAGATCCAAGGATAAATAAGGGAAAGGGCCGGGGGGGGAGGGGGGAGAGAAGAAATGTATCTGGGATGGAAGCTAGAGGCAGTACTATTAAATGATGGACAAATTTCCACCATCCTTTACCGGAAACTTACCAACTGCTACACTTACCTTCATGCCTCTGGCTTCCATCCCAGACACATTTCTCCATCTATTGTATACAGCCAAGCCCTAAGGTACAACCGGATTTGCTCCAACCCCACAGACAGAGACAAACATTTACAGATCTATATAGAAGGAAAAACTATGTAGTACTTTAAAGACTAACAAGATGGTGTAATAGGTGATGAGCTTTCGTGGGCCAGATCTATATAGAGCGTTCTTAAAACTGAAATACCCACCCAGAGAAGTGAAAAAACAGATTGACAGAGCCAAAATAGTACCCAGACATGAACTACTTCAAGACAGGCCCAGAAGAGAAAACAACAGAATTCCACTTGTTATCACCTACAGTATACAACTTAAACCCCTCCAATGCATTATCAACAATCTACAACCTATTCTGGAACATGACCCCTCACTCTCAGAGGCCTTGGGGGAAAGGCCTATTCTCGCTTATAGACAACCACCTAGCCTCAAACAAATTATTTCCTGTAACCAGTAACCTCCATCATAATCATTCTGGGACCCATCCCTGCAATCAGCCCCGCTGCCAACTCTGCACTCACATCTATACTAACGATTTAATCACTGGACCCAATGACATCAACCACCAAATCAAAGGCTCATGCAACTGCACATCCACTAATGTGATCTATGCCATCAAATACCAGCAATGCCCCACTGCAATGTATATTGGTCAAACTGCACAGTCTCTACGGGAAAGAATTAATGGACACAAATTAGATGTCCAAAAAGGCAACACACAAAAACCTGTTGGAGAACACTTAAATCTTCCTGGACGCTCGTTAATGGATCTTCAAGTCGCCATTTTGTTTCAGACTAATTCCACAAGCCAAATATACAGAGAAGGATGGGAACTTAACTTCATTCACAAGTTTAATTCTTATGCTAATGGCCTAAACAAGGATATTGTACGGCTCACACACTTATCTTCCACCTTCTAATAACTTAACCGAACAAAGAAACAATGGAGGTGCTAAGGGTTCTTAACAGACTCCTGTAACTACTTGAACTATCTATTCACCATCTACATGTTTTGTTGGTCTTTAGAGTGCTGCCAAACTGATTGTTGTTTTTTAAGTTTTATTTACTCACTGTCTCTCTTTTTCTTCCTCCCCTCCCCTTTTCCTCTCTCCTTCCCCTCCCCCCCCCCCACTTCCCTTATTTATCCTTGGATCTGGACTCATTATACTTCAGTCATCTGAAGAAGTGGGTTTTGCCCACAAAAGCTCATGATACCAGCTACATGTTTTGTTAGTCTTTAAAGAGCTACTAGACTATTTGTTGTTTTTTAAGTTTTTCAGACTATAATGCTATAATGCAATGACACTACTATTATCATCATGGTATCCTGGATTCAGCGTTCTTTTATTTAATATTATTCTAGTTCACCTTGTCTTAATTTGCCAAACATTTGTCTTTAGATTGGGCTATCACGATACTATATAAATCCAAGAAATTAGGACCTTTGAAAGAAAGAATATCTGATATATGAGTATTTTCAGATGATAATATAATTTTATTATCTAAGGGACATGTAAGTGTGGAAGTCAGTGCCATATTTGTCAAAGTGAGGGTGTAAATTCTTTGGGATTAGCACCTAAAAGGGTATTACAATGAGGAAGGAGAAAAATTGTGCTCCTGGATCTCTGATGATAGGACAAGAAGCATTGGGCTTAAATTGCGATAAGGGAGGTTTAGGTTGGACATTAGGAAAAAATTCCCAACTGTCAGGGTGGTTAAACACTGAAATAAATTGCCTAGGGAGATTGTGGAATCTCCATCATGGGAGATATTTAAGAACAGGTTAAACAGACATCTATCAGGGATGATCTAGATGGTACTTGGTCCAGTAAGGGCAGGGGACTGGACTTGATGACCTCGTGAGGTCCCTTCCAGTTCTGATATTCTATGATTCTATGTGATCTACAATACTGTGCAGTTAAAAGATTATAAAAAATCCACCATCAAAATGTGAAGTTCCACTTTTGGGGTGCACTAATTGGCTTCATATGTGCCAACTAGTCAGCTCTCTAAACAGGGAGCTCTAGACGTATTCTAATTTCAGTGACCCGAGTTGGGCCTTCATAATTCGAAAGCCTTGAAATCTTTAATATAGTAAGGTTGAGGGGGCGGGAGGGAGAGAAAAAGTGAGAGAATGGCGGAATAAAACAGGAGTAGAATCACTAACGCTTAACTGTACAGAAGGATGACAAAGAGACCTGGTTCATTTTGACATTGCAAAAAGAACTATTAATCTACTAGAGCAACAGTTAATCTACAAGGAGACAACAAGAACAACCCAACTTAATGATACATTGTGTCAGCTTTGCAAATTATATACAGACTAATAGCAGGGAGCAAATTCTTTTATTTTTCTTTCTGAAAATGTGCCGGTATGCTAAAGAACAGAGGATAACTGAATCAAGGATCAAAGAATATCTCAGGGATTATCAAGGGATAGAACTGTTTTAGTGTATGATACAATTTTTCAAGACTGAAAAAGAATTATATCCAGTTCTTTTCCAAATCAATTCCACCGGCAAATGATTTTAGAAATTGCAAGATGAGTAATAAATAAAGCCTGTGTTCAACATTTTTGAAGATATTCTAAAAGAGCACGTGAAGTCATTCGTTATGCTCTTCCAATGGACTAGGGAATTGCTAGGCCTGGAGGAAAAATTCTGAGTACTTACTTTAAGAGAGGGATTTGAATGAAATATTTTTGCCCTCTCAGCTACCCAAGATTCAAACTCTCCAAGTTGATTGCACAGCTTTGTGATGTATATGACACTTGTGAAAAGATTAATCTGGGCAAGACAGTTTTCATCAAAGCTGCTAGCAACAGCATGATGTCCTCAGGGTAAATCACCCAGTGAGAGTTTGTTCTGATAATGTAATGGACTTAACTTGCTCTTTCATTGGTTATTTCATGGCATGCTAACCTTCCAAATAGTTTAGGGGTTATTGGCTCTATAGAAAGGTTTTGTGCAGTTCAGCTCTTAGCAGTCTAAGTAGTTGTTTTATTTAATTTGCCTCTAGACCTTTATTTAGCATTGTCCAGATGCAATGACTAGAGAACTGGGGTTTACTTAGGAGACTCTGTTTTATAGGTCTTCACTCCAAAAAATTCTGTTCCTGACCTTACACAGAAGGTCACATAAGAGATGTTTCTGCCTGAGCCATAGAAAATACACTAACCAGCATAGATACTCATCCTGTTCAAGCTACAGCAGTACAAACAAGTGTCTCATTTCCACTCTTCTGTTGCGATTGGAAAAATTCAGAGATGTTGACAGGCTGGGCATGTTCTCATCAAGGCATCTCTTAAATCTGATAAAAGTTATCAACTCTGTCCTTTTTGATTATCAGCTGCTAAGCTCATTTAAGAGTTGTTTTTTTAAACTGAAACGGTGAGAGACCAGGTAAAAATATTATGCTAAACACATTTCCTGGTATGTTGGTCACTTAAATCACTCAAATCCTTCTGAAATGCAGTCTGTATAAAAAAGGGAGTTACATTTTGTTTTCCAACTAACCAGGGCCAATAGGGGCTTTACATTGTCCTTACTCTCTTCTCTTGCAAAAAGCCATATTTAACTCAAGCTATTTAGGTTTAGTATAGCTCAGTTATTAAGGTTTATGTTTATCTTACTGATGCATTCATCCTAGTAATGTTCTATGTAATGTGACAATACACATTCTGATTCATTTGCCCTTTAAATATATTTGCAAAACTTTGTGCTGATAAAAATCCCATGAATCTGGTCATATAGCCTTTAGTTATTTTTCTCAAGAAAGGACAGATAAAGCCAATGAGAACATATTTTAAGATAAACATAATGATCTAGCTAGGCTAATCATTTTGAGAAATATAATAATGTTGTTTCCACTGATGGGGGAAATCTACACCTTGTGTAAAAAGACAGCCAGGACTGCTCAAGGGACTTGTACCCCAATGTGCAAACACAAAACAACTTGGCATCCATTTCAAAAGCAACATAGCGATCACCAGAAAGGGCCCATCTTAATAAGGGGCTTGTGCCAGTGTTTTGTCTTTGGAAGATATAAAACTAAAACCAGATAAAAGAAAGAATTATGTAAGTTCATGAAGGAGAGGCTCACCATTGGTTATCAGCCAAGATAGTCAAGGGTGCAATCTCATGCACCAGGTGTCACTCAGCCTCTGCCTGTCAGAAGCTGGAAGGAGATGATTGGGAACTTGATAATTGTCCAATTGTGTTCATTTGCTCTGAAATATCTGGCAACAGTTACTGTTCGAAGAAAGGGCACTGGGATGAATGGACCTTTGGTTTGACCAGCATGGACTTTCTTTTGTTCTTATGAGGTTCTGGCTCTTTGTGGCACTTCCTCCTAGTTTGCAGCTGATGCTGAGTCCACTGCAGGCTCCCTGGGAGCAGTCCTTTTCTGCCTGAGCTGCAGGCAGAAACAGTTCAGGGTTTTATAGTAAGGAGCCCTGTATTTACCCTTCACACTGGAACCAATTAAGTGCCTGGCAAAGTATTGGTGAGGGGTGGGAAATACCCCTCCCTTATGTTAAAAATTAATAAAAGTTGCAGCCTGACACTTAATTCCGTGCATGTGTCTGTCCTAATATAACACTGTGCTGATATCAATGGATAAGTGAATTGTTAAACACTGAGCAAAGGAGGAACAGTGACAGGATCAGTATTCAGCAGGTACAGGGACTCACGTACAGATACTGGAAACTTGTTAAGATTGGTTGGGTCATCTTGACATAACAGTGATAATACAGATGAAAACTCAAGTTGTCATTCCAAGATGTGGGCAATTCACTTATATTTTAATGTAGCATGCACAGAAGTTCAATTTTTGTTAAGGGCTCAAAAAGGTTTATTAGAGATTGTGGGTGAGGAAAAACTTCACTGACCGAACATTATGCCTCAAAGCCACTACATGCTGAGTGCAGACTGGTGAATGACTATCTGGAGTAGCAAAACTGAAATTGTGAAGCATTTCTTAAAGATGCCCAGACAGCAAACCCACTCACACTTTGATGTCATCAGGAGGCAAAGGCTGACTCTCCTTCAAGTGTCTTCTGGGGCCAGCTCATCCTTTATCATAATTGGACTAATGTTACTGCCTTGCTGCAGTGAAAGGCAGCCAGCATAACAGCGTATTTGGTTTGCTATAAGTCTTATGATTCCATTTACCATTGTACTGCTCCTTTGGTTCTCTGAAAAACATTCCTTTTCTTTTAATTTAAAAGATTAAAATAAGCTATTTTACTGAATCCTTCTCCCTTGGCCCTGTCAAATCTTCCTCTTCTTGATATTTAACACATTTTTAGATCTCCATTTGAAGTAACCTGTTTATTATAAGTAGCCATTAATGATAAAAGGGCAAATATTATTATCCTGATGCAGTGGAAGGCATCCAGAATGACAGCAGGTTTGGTTTTGTGTATGTAACTCAGTAATTCTTATGATTCCCATGAAAGATACAGCAATTACATACAGTATGTTTGGGGACCATTGTATTCACTTGATGAAAGTTATATGTAGGCTAGAGGTTGTATTTGAATCCATGGAGGAGGTTTACCACAGTTCCTCTGCCAACTTAAATCAATGAAGGGAGATGTGGGTAATGACTCTAGTCCCTCACACTGTAACAATCCAATAGCAGTTCCACCTCGTGGGGTGCTTTGCATATACTCGTTTCGGGTGAGTTCAAGAAATGCACAAGAAAAGGACAGAAACTGATGTACTATAAAGGGTCAGCTTGAATGGACAGTAGCCTTCTTTTTTATTGAACATATTTACATAATTGTGTTGCAACATATTACTGTGGAAAGATATCTTGTATTGCCTTCTATTTTGACTTTCTTTTTTTTTTTTATTTCTTTAATGTGTGTGTGAAAGTTATTAGGATTGAGACTACATGCTTCAGCTTTGAGAATGGAAAAGCATTTTAAAAAGCATTGTAGCAGGAAGTATGGGATGAAAAAACAAACTAAAAAACCTGCTTTAGAGTAAAACTGAAGAAGCAATGAAAAAGTCCTCTGGTTAAAAAAGGAAAGGGAAGGGAGAAGAGAAATGAGCATGTATGCAAATATGGAAGGTTTCTAGTTTGTTATATCAAATAATCATATTTCAATGAACCAAATACTCACAGAACTTAAATGTGTTGTTATATAAATGTTATTTACAATCATAGGCAAGAAAAGAATAGTTTACCTAACACTGACCAGAAAACTGATATTTGCAGTTATTAACATTTTGGAAAAATCTTTGCCTCTTTGAAGCCAGTGGGAGTTTTGCCATTTGATTCAATGTTACCGGGATTTCACCGCTTATATTTTTCACCAGTACTGGGTTAGATAAGAGTATAAGGCGGGAGATTATGAACCAGGAAAGGTGACAATATTTCTGAATTTCTAGCGAGTTTTTAAAAAGCACAGTACTAATCATGGTTTCATAACCCACTGGAAGACGGTTTTGAGTTGAGGAATAGGAACATGAAGGTGGAAGGTGGTGAATACTGTTTATATACAAAGAAAGAATATAGGGATTTAGCTTCAGGCTTCAATCCTGCAACTAAAGTCAATGAGCCTCTGTTCAGCAGTAGAGTTCCATCTGCATGGAGTTTTTTTGTCCTATATATTCAAAATGATTTCCGGACGCCTCAATTTTCAGGAACCCAACATAAAACATTCTTAAAGAGGCCTGAAAGTGCTGACCAGCTGCCATCTGAAAAATGTATTTTCAACATATGTTGAGTTGGGCACCCAAACATTGAGGCATTCAAAATCATTAGCCAGTTCTCAATTCAAAGGAAAGTCCACAAACAGCATCTTTGTCAATGGGCGAGATGTGTGAATTGAGACCCGTTTCTCAGCTGATGTTGAGAAGAGGATACCCAAAAGCAGATTTCAGGAAGGAATATTATTATTTGAAAACTAAAAAGATAGAATTTCCACTGAGCACTCCCACCAACACCCAAAAAAGAGGGGAAAAGTTGTAATCGATAAAAGAAAAGGAATTAACTAGTGGAAAAAATCTGTCTCATTATACTTCTAGTTAGTTGTAAAGGCTTAGGAGAAGATTAATTGTTATATTCACATTTTAATTTGTAATCTAATAATTCCATTTATATTATTATCATTGTAATTGAAAAGGTGTAATAGGAGTGATTGATGCAGTTAGAAACATGAAAGTAATGAAGTACCTCAAAAAGTGAACCCATGGGTAATTAAAGGGAAAGTAATCTCCTGAAGAATAGCATGAAGTATGTGCTAATCAAATTACAATACTGAGCATGTCATTTGAGGAAATAGGGTTTTTTTATTATAGACATTCTGAGGGGTTTTGCCATATCATGTCATGTTTGTTGCAATATATTGAATTGGAAGGTGTCATTTTAGGGTCTATTCATTTATAACAAAATGCAGTCTGACATGGTGTAACGCTCCACAATTGAAAGGATTGTATTTAATTTTATTGTAACTATATGTGCCTATATTTAACAAGAAGTAGCAGAGTACACTACAATCTAGTGTAGTTCACTGTCCCATGTAGTGGCACTTAGACCACTTACAGTGAGAGATAGAAACAAGGGGGCTCTACATCCTAAGCCTCTGGTCCATGGTGACTTTTTCGGTGGTCCACAGGAACATTGTCGAAAGTCACACGGCATTAGCAGGCGCCGCTGTTAGGCTGTTTTACGCCGTGTTCGCAAGCACGCGGCACGTCATCCATAGCGTCACCTAGGACACAGCCGCATTGTGTTGCCAGTAACTTCTGTCTGAGGCTTTGAGTG
The DNA here is from genome assembly GCA_032595735.1 of Pelochelys cantorii. NCBI lineage: Eukaryota > Metazoa > Chordata > Testudines > Trionychidae > Pelochelys > Pelochelys cantorii. The sequence goes on from CM064331.1 coordinate 37,813,276, forward strand.
TCAGTGTAGCTGCCGCCGTCGTGCTGAGCGGTTGCTGTGTCGTTTGTCCTGTGCTACATGTGCTGGAGGTGGTCCACAAAAATTTTTTGATTGGCCGGGTGGTCTGTGGACTGAAACGAGTTGAGAACCACTGGCCTAAGCAATGTAGATGTACCCTGAGGTCCCAGGTTCAAATCCGCAAAGTGGTGGTTACACACGCTTACCACAAAGTGTAGCTACTGTGCATGAAGTAATAGAGATGATATAATATTTGACAAATATTCTTTTCTCTAGTTAATAGTCATATTACTCCCAACTATTTTGGAGATTACTATTCATGTATTTAGTGTAGTCAGCAGTGTGACATGTCAGAAAATACTTTTTTGTTTAGCTTTCTTTCCTATTTGGACTGCTCCCTGAGTACAGTACAATCATTCAGTGTAGGAGGAGTAGAATCTGGTCCTGAGGTATGGAAGAGTCACTGGGGACATGTCTTCTCTTGAAAACTATTTTCAAGGATTACTCCCAGCCAACTGACAGGCTGTCAAACTACAAAGTCATAGTTGGCATCATGGCTCCCCAAGGTTTTATTATGCACCCAAGTAATTTCCTGGTGAAGACAAGCCTAAATATTTCTATGGTAAAGAGATAACTCTGGAGGCTATGTAGAAAAAGGGAGGCCAGAAGTCTCTTACACAAAGAACAAGCCTAATCCCCTTTTCCTAATTGTCAAAGTTCTGGATTTTGTTTGGATTTCTGCTGTCTGCAAGCAAAACAAAAAAGCAATGAATTTGGCCCACAGGGTTTCTTTGGAATATAAATTGCTATAGCCAAATGCAGAATACTAGCCAATTTTTATTGTCCACATATCTATGCACACCATTCTGGAAACTTCAAACAGTGTTGCGCTTAAGTTATAATATTGCACTCCATTCACACATACTCTTTTCTTCAAAAGGAACTGAACCGAGACAATGCAACACAGTCCGCTGGGGACCTTTTATACCATTCTGATATGAATAATATTTATATCTGAATTCTTCAGGGCTTAAATGAGCTGATTCATCTAAAGCTGGAAGAGCATGTTTGCTAAGTGCCATGCTACAGTACTTTACATTAAGGTTCTCTTTAATTTGCTTATGACAGGATATATTAAATTAACATTTTTTTTCCTTTCAGCTGTGTTAGTAGTGATTTCATATACTTCCAGTCATATCAATTTTTATTGAGCATGCAAGAGAATTGCGGGAAACTAAGCATGCTGTATAATTGGTGGTCATTGGTAGATATGACAAAAATCTTATCAATTGAGTTGTTCACTGTAGTGTACTGGTTAGATTAATATTAAGAAATGAAATTTCACTATTTGTACACTACATGTGGATTCTTAATTTGTTTTAAGCAAAACCACTTTCACAGTAATTCAATTTGTTTGACATTAATCACAACCTGCAAAACGCAAATAACTAAAATAGTGCTCATTAATAGTAAGTAATGAGCATTTTCTCTATAAATGTTTCAGCAGAGAAATCAATCCATAATATTATTACATGAGCATGAAACAGAAATGGTCTATTCTCCACTTTCTGAGTGCATGTAAATTGATATTATATTAATGTATCTATAAGTATGCAATAAAGGGAGAACAGATTGCAACCTCAAGCTGTGATTGCCTCAGAATTCACAAATTAATTAGGGTCAAGCCAGATATATATCTACCCAGGAAACAAAAGCGGAAGTGACAAGATGCTGCAAGAACAAACGCTGCTGGTTCAGAAGTTGAAATTCTTGCCTGTGAGCAAATTCTGAACTGGTTTCCCTGAACAATGATTCAGGTCACTCTGCTGCTGGGGATGCCATATTCTGACTAAACAGTAATAACAAAGCCTTGACTATGCATGTTAAAAGATCCTTGTGATCCTAGGAAACCCAGTATTCATATCTTTCTCCCAACTGCAATAATATTTTTACAATATATGCCTTGTGAGGTATCATGTGAATGCTAATAACACAGTGAACATTAATATTTTTATGAAATGCAAGTGCTAATGTTATATATAAAATTATGGATTCCCTCTCTCCGTGTTGTTACTAAAAGTTGCTCAAGATCAGACATCTGGCCAAGGCAGAAATAATAAATGTGTCTGTCCTAGACAAAGAAATGTAGGTTTGCCTCAGTTTACATAGTTTTGTTTATGGCTAATATCAAGCTAAATCAGTAGAGATTATTCTGAGCCTGATCTTGAGATACCCAAAACTAATATGGCTCCTGCACCCTGACACAGGTGATTATACCTGTTGGAGGTCTTCCTGTGTTGTAAGTCAAAAGCATCCTTTGGGGACTATAAGAAGCAAAGAGAAAAAGAGATTCTATCTGCCTCCTTGACATAAAAAACCCAATGATTTGATCTGTCTGATATGTCTTATCCTGGTGGGCTAGTAAAATGCTGGAAAGGAGACTAGGGATAAAAAGAAACCATCTTGATTAAGACTGTATCTTGCTAGATGAAATTTTAGGTTTTAGATGTGTGGTTTCTTTTTTATTTGCTTGTACCAATATCTGTTTTTATCTCTTTCACTTGGTATCACTTAATCTATACTCTTTTGTTAATACATATGTTTTACTCCTATTTAGCCATTCAGTGTTAGAAGGGAAGGTGTATTTACCCCCGTTAAATTCATAAGCTGTAATATACTATTTAATACAGCAGTGAACTTAATATCTTCTTTGAACGCACAGTGGTAGGGGCTTGTACATTAGAGAGAAACATCCGTGAGGAACTTGGGACCTTCACTAATTTATATATGCTAGCTTTGGGACTGAAGAGTCCTGAAGGGGTTTGCTGGTGAGGACCACAGAGTGGTGTGGCAGGGAGCTGATATACTGTCTAATCACTGTTAAAACTAATTATTGCTGAGGTAGGTTACACAGTGGCTCACAGCTCTGGGTTTCCACAGAAGTGTGTTATAATCCCACAGTACTTTTCACAAAAGTCAGAGTAAACTCTGGCATCTATGCCAATTTCTCACTTGAGTACTCCTGAGAGCTGGGCCAACAGTTCATTTGCTTTCTGAGAACAGTCATTAGACAAACCTTGGCTAAAACACTAGTTCAGAACATGCAAATAAAATGATATTAAAATATTCCAAAAATCTGCTTAATAATCACCCAAATATGAGTGAATAAATGCTCACTATTTCTCAGCTCTGCATTTATATTCTTTTGTAGTTATAGTGGGATATTATTTTCTTTGTTGCCATCCCTAAAGGGTTGGGTAGTGTTGCTCCACACTATTTCACACCAAATGGTGCTGTATTTCACTGGTGAGTGAAGTGTTCTCTAGATATAGTTTGATTATCCTTTTGTGGAGGGCCATGTTGCATGCACAATGGGAAGTAACTAGAAGAATAAACAAGCTTTCCCTTCACCTTTATGCTCCTACATAGCGCTAGGAAAGTTTGACACTTGCTTCCTCAGTGTAGTGGGGGAAGAGGTGGGAAGGAGATGTGATTATAGTTCAATGCCCCTTGTGTGACATTAATTTAACTCAAACCTCCTTTCAAAGGTGCAGAATTTATTATGCATCTTTTGCACTCCCAGTTTCATTGAGCTTGCTTCAACCACAGTGACTCCAGCAGCTCCTGCCAAGGCAGCTCCTCTCCTCACTGCACCCTGCTGAGATCTATGGCTTAAAGTCATAATTTATCCCTGTGCTTATAAAGAAATTGGATTCTTTTTAGACAAGAGGCAATACAGATAAGTTGTGATGATTAACTCTCTTTCAACGAGTGAAGGCAACTCCTATCAGAATGTTATAGGTGGACCATGATGAACATATACTCTTTTTTTGAAACTGAGAATCCAGTTAAAAAAAAAGCAATTGCTGTAAGGAAGGTCAGGCTATTCCAATGGATGGAGCACCACTGTACAGCAAAAGAATCTTTATCTAATAGAAGGTAAGTGGAACCCTTTGTATATTTTATTAAGTTAGTGAACTGTACCTATAACATGAATTAGAAGACAAATTGAATTAATTTTCTTACAGCTTGGGTGAAAGTGATCATGAAATCATAGAGTTCACAATTCTAAGGAAGGGTAGAAGGGAGAACAGCAAAATAGAGACAATGGATTTCAGGAAGGCAGATTTTGGTAAGCTCAGAATGCTGATAGGTAAGGTCCCATGGGAATCAAGATTGAGGGGAAAAACAGCTGAGGAGAGTTGGCAGTTTTTCAAAGGGACATTATTAAGGGCCCAAAAGCAAGCTATTCCGCTGCGTCGGAAAGATAGAAAATATGGCAAAAGACCGCCTTGGCTTAACCACGAGATGTTGCATGATCTAAAAATAAAAAAGGAGTCATATAAAAAATGGAAAGTAGGACAAATTACAAAGGATGAATATAGGCAAACAACACAGGAATGCAGGGGCAAGATTAGAAAGGCAAAGGCACAAAATGAGCTCAAACTAGCTACGGGAATAAAGGGAAACAAGATGACTTTTTATAAATACATTAGAAGCAAGAGGAAGACCAAGGACAGGGTAGGCCCACTGGTCAGTGAGGAGGGAGAAACAGTAACAGGAAACTTGGAAATGGCAGAGATGCTTAATGACTTCTTTGTTTCAGTCTTCACCGAGAAATCTGAAGGAATGCCTAACATAGTGAATGCTAGTGGGAATGGGTAGGTTTACAAGATAAAATAAAAAAAGAACAAGTTAAACATCACCTAGAAAAGTTAGATGCCTGCAAGTCACCAGGGCCTGATGAAATGCATCCTAGAATACTCAAGGAGCTGATAGAGGAGGTATCTGAGCCTCTAGCTATCATCTTTGGAAAATCATGGGAGACAGGAGAGATTCCAGAAGACTGGAAGAGGGCAAATATAGTGCCCATTTATAAAAAGGGAAACAAGAACAACCCAGGAAACTACAGACCAGTTAGTTTAACTTCTGTGACAGGGAAGATAATGGAGCAAGTAATTAAGGAAATAATCTGTAAACACTTGGAAGGTGGGAAGGTGATAGGGATCAGCCAGCATGGATTTGTAAAGAACAAATCATGTCAAACCAATCTGATAGCTTTCTTTGATAGGATAACGAGTCTTGTGGATAAGGGAGAAGCGGTGGATGTGGTATACCTTGACTTTAGTAAGGCGTTTGATACAGTCTCACACGATATTCTTATCAGTAAACTAGGCAAATACAACTTAGATGGGGCTACTATAAGGTGGGTGCATAACTGGCTGGATAACCGTACTCAGAGAGTAGTTATTAATGGTTCACAATCCTGCTGGAAAGGTATAACAAGTGGGGTTCCGCAGGGGTCTGTTTTGGGACTGGCTCTCTTCAATATCTTCATCAATGACTTAGATATTGACATAGAAAGTATGCTTATTGAGTTTGCAGATGATACCAAGCTGGGAGGGGTTGTGACTAATCTGGAGGATAGAGTCATAATTCAAAATGATCTGGACAAATTGGAGAAATGGTCTGAGGTAAACAGGATGAAGTTTAATAAAGACAAATGCAAAGTGCTCCACTTAGGAAGGAACAATCAGTTTCACACATACAGAATGGGAAGCGACTGTCTAGGAAGGAGTACGGCAGAAAGGGATCTAGGGGTTGTAGTGGACCACAAGCTGAATATGAGTCAGCAGTGTGATGCTGTTGCAAAAAAAGCAAACATGATTCTGGGATGCATTAACAGGTATGTTGTAAGCAAGACACGAGAAGTCATTCTTCCGCTCTACTCTGAGCTGGCTAGACCTCAGTTGGAGTATTGTGTCCAGTTCTGGGCACCGCATTTCAAGAAGGATGTGGAGAAATTGGAGAGGGTCCAGAGAAGAGCAACAAGAATGATTAAAGGTCTAGAGAACATGACCTATGAAGGAAGGCTGAAAGAACTGGGTTTGTTTAGTTTAGAAAAGAGAAGATTGAGGGGGGACATGACAGCAGTTTTCAGATGTCTAAAAGGGTGTCATAAGGAGGAGGGAGAAAACTTATTCATCTTGGCCTCTGAGGATAGAACAAGAAGCAATGGGCTTAAACTGCAGCAAGGGAGGTTTAGGTTGGACATTAGGAAAAAGTTCCTAACTGTCAGGGTAGTCAAACACTGGAATAAATTGCCCAGGGAGGTTATGGAATCTCCATCTCTGGAGATATTTAAGAGTAGGTTAGATAAATGTCTATCAGGGATGGTCTAGACAGTATTTGGTCCTGCCATGAGGGCAAGGGACTGGACTCGATGACCTCTCGAGGTCCCTTCCAGTCCTACTATTCTATGATTCTAAGACTATGGCTAAATACACAAAGGGGGACAAATCATAGGAGTTAAGCATTTATCTGCATCTTTAGGCACCTATATACCTTTATAAAGCTGGTCCTTCACTTATCAGATTTCCCCTTGTGTCTGAATTTCCATAATTTGTAAGGATTGTGTGTATTAATTTGAAAATGCTTGTAAAGTTCTTTAATAATGCATATATTGCATTGTTTGGTGAACTGCAACAGCAATGGTTTCATTGAGAGTGCATGCAAATTTGGCCAAATTAATTTATGATTTTTATTCTTCTATCCCTGGGCCTTCCATTTTTGTCTTTACTGCCGCTAACCTCCAAATGTTCTATTTTGTGCTGACTATATATTTGACCAACATATTACAACATCCTCCAGAATTCAATAATCTAACTTATACCATCCTCAGGAGTAACCACAAAGACACAGTGTACTTACTTGCTTGCTCCATGGGCTGAAAATCTTGGCTTTGCAGTTCCCATACCTTCTACCTGCCTGTCAGCAACAGACTAATCCTGAGTTTCTTGCCAGTAATTCCACAGTCAAATGCTAACATTAGGTTGCTAAGAAAGGCCTCTTAATTTAATTTTGAGCAATGCTTTTACTCTTTCTGCTTTGTCAGCTTTGTAGGCTGCTCCATCAATCCTGCTGAAAGTCATGCTTCTTATCAGTCCCAAGAGGGGTGGCAAGGGAAAGCCACATAATTAACTTGGGAGAAAATATTATGAAGAAGTAAATGGAAGAGGGAAAAAAATATAAATTGAGAAAAATGGGAAAAAATGAGGAAGGGAAACATGCAAACGGAGGGGAAAGATGCAAAATAAGAAAGAAAAGGAACAGCCTAGCATTAAACAATTATTTAGCTACATACACATACTAGACACAAGTAAGAATAAAAGAAAGCGTAAAAATTGAAAAATAGTAGATTTGCATTTCTGAAACATTATTTTAACTATCAAAAATAGAGGATTGTCTGAAATAAGTACACTAATAAAGACTTGACTTTCACTGAATTTCCATTGTTTGGGAAAATAATATAGGTCCCTTCCTCTACAAACCTCATCCCATTTCAAGATAAAGTCACCATTCTAGATTGAATTGTCTGATAATTCAGAATTATTAGACACAGCAGATGTTTTCTTAAGTTTCGTTAGTTACTGAACTGAAAAAACAAAAGATTTCTTGGGTCACTGTACTCTATTACATTGAATTGAATACATTAGGTCAATGTAATCAAGATAATGAATAGAAACTGGGATAAGTCTAAGAATCAAGATATTCTGTAATAAACCCACTATCCAGTCTCTATGACTTTCAAAGAGAACAAACAGCATTGCTGCATTTTAGATTCAGATCAGCAGAGGAGACTAGATCAGAACTTTTTACCTAATTTTATAGACATTTAAAATTAGTTTCCATAATTTTACATTATGGTACTTAAATATATGAAGCCTCTTCATACTATCACTTATAGTTTATCCCAATTCTATATTTATTTCCCCTCTAAATCTGTGCTCTGCTCAATCTTCTTCATATGGTTTGCATTTTTTTGTCTTCTTTATTGTACAAAGGGAAGAAAATCAACACACATGAATAGGTTGTGCAGATTATATCAGGTAATGGAAAAAAGATGGTCATGGACCAGCTTTTTAAAAGAGGTCATGTCCAATTTAGGTGCTTAATAAATGATATTTTGTAAGTACTCAGCAGACAGCATGCTGAGTTCTTTTGGAAATTTGATGCTTTCTTTATTGTCCCAGGTTCAGTTAGAAAACACCTGTCAGTCTAAATTACCAGCGAACTAGTGATACTGAGACAAGTTTTATTTAATTTACCTCATCTCACATTCTACAAGGTCAAGTGTTACTTAATTAGACTTCTTTTTACCACTTCATGCCCATGATATAACACGACACATTAAAGATTGAGATGTCATGATATAAAGCAATTAAATGTACAAAAAAAAGCTTTATATTTATTTCACTCTCTTTTTTGCCTATGACCTGGGTATTTAGGGTTGCAAATCAGTCAGTTCATGAAAAAAAATAGTTTAAAGAAACCAATAATAAGCATTTCAAAATGCAAGAAAAATCAAGTTAGCAGAAAAAATATATATTTTAGTTGGGCACTTAACCATAGGTGAAGTGCAATCCACATATAGTGAACTGTTTAAAGCAATGTACAAGTTCTGTAAACACAAAAAATCTACAGCAAGGAGCTTATTTGAACTGCTGTAAAGGTTGAAGTGTAGTGCCCTGTAGTCTTACATGACATGAAAAGACAAAACTCAAAGAGTCATTTAAAGCATTCTAAAGGATTCAATGGTTTACGCCTTAAAGATTTTATTCTACTTATGGGCTATGTCTATACTGCACATTGTTGCACAAGAAGATATGCAAATGAGGTACGGGGATGAATATCACCGTGCCTCATTTGAATACCTAATGAGCCACCATTTTTGCAGAAGGGGGTTTTGCACAAGAAGGAGCTATCTACACTGCTTCTCATATTCATCCCCATGACTCATTTGCATATCTTCTTGAACAACAATACACAGTATAGACGTAGCCACAGAGTTTCATTGAAGGGAGGATGGCATGGAAGCCATATCAAGTCATCTTCAAAATCTTGGTCCTTATCCTTGAGGTGCCCAATGGCCTTCACTGAGGATACCAAAAAATCAACTAAAAGCTCATGAAGAGGAACTTGGTTGACAATTTTGCTCCTTTAGCACAATGCAACTTTCTATAATAAGGGCAAAGCACATTTCAACTTTGCTTTTCCTAATATAAATATATATATAGCAGTGTTTTTTTTGTAAATAACTTCCTATATAGCACACTGAACACACAAAGAAAATTAACTACACACGACAAATGTTAGTCACATCATGTAATGCATTACTGGCAGACATTCGTATAGGATAGTGATGAAGCAAGTATAAGAGCAGTCTATAGAATAGAATAGAATAGAATAGAATAGAATGTCTTCTTTGAGATCAATGAAATCCTTCAGCCAAAGAGCTTGAAACACAGGCTTTACAAAGAGAATGAGTCTTGAGAAAAAACAGTAGAGTGGGGCAAAAATTTGCCACATATAATAAATTTGCCAGCTGCCCCCAGGGCACTGAAACTATTTGTTAATACAGGGTGAATACAACTAACATTTCATGCTAAAAAAAAGTGGGGGAAAAGTCTAAATGCTCAATTTTTATTATTTGCAATAAAATGTTTCAACTTTTTGTTTTGAAATGGTGATTTGTTTCAGAATTTAGCTATTGTTAAAACTAAAAAATATGAAAACCACTATAAAGGGGAAAAAACTGAAGAAAAAATTGTTTCAGAACACGTGAAATATTGCAGATGATTTGAAAAAATAGGGGGGAGGGATTGGTAAAAAAAAAGGAAGAAAAAAATCCCTATCTTTTCAAGTCTCATCTGAAGAATTGGGTTTTGCCCATGAAAGCCCATGAGATTATATATGGGTAGGGAAGAATGTAGGCAGGCAAAAACTATTTTATCTACATTAGTATGGTAGAAATGAAGATTTATTTCTACTTCAGGCAAAAAAAAAAGGGGAATCCAATGCTCTCAAGTGCTGACGCTCACAACTTTCAAACACTCACTGAACTAAGTCCAGATATTATATTAAGGATGTTTTCATAAAGTTGCATAGGACATCACAACCATGCTTCAACTTCTCCTTTTGATGGCCTATGTGTAGAACAAGCATAGCTCATGAAACAGAATGTAAATGCCTTTCAAAATCCAAGAAGGTAAAAGGAACTAGTGGAGCAGTAAAAGTCACAGAGACATATTTTGTATCAGAATAATGAAAAGAGCTGTATGTTATTCTCAGATGGGTAACTTGGTACTTTTGCAACAGACCTGCTTGCTTTGAGAACAGTGCCAATCTACATTTATATCTGAGGAGATAATAAATGTGTGATAAAAATTCTGTAAAAAATTATGCTTGCTCTACACAGCTCTGGCAAAATAATTGTTCTGTACCTCAACTGAAAACTGTCCAGGTTGCACATAGAAGGCAGATGCTGCAAACAATCAAGGTCCTTGCTTAGTTTAGATGGGTTTTCTCTGCCTTATTTTCTAAAAAAAATAAACTTGGACAAATTCTCAGTATATTGATTGGCCTCTCTAACTAATCCTGAAGAAGAACACTGAACAGAAAAGTAATAAAGAGAATTAATGCTACTCTCTCCCACACATTTTGAGTGTGTTGTCTCTAAGAAAACCTCCTAACTCTCTGTTGCTAATGAAGAATAAACATACATCTATTTTTTCTGATATCTTTTAACAGGTGAAAATAAAATCTACAACCAAGTACCTACAGCTGTATTTGTGCAGTTGCCAGTCTATGGTCTATTTTCTTTGCTTAGGATGGATTAGACACATTGCTATTAATGAAAATCTCTTTCTTATAAATGTCATTTTATCTTTCCCCTTGAAGTTCTGTTTTTTAGGTCTTTTAATTTTAGTTGTGCAGAAAGATAAAGTTTGTAAGACAATGTTGAGTTCAGACCAGTCAGATAAATATGGACTGAGTTATTTCATTTTAATTTTCAGATTGGTTACTTGCCAAAAGAAGAAAATGGTTAGGTATGCACAGCTATCTAGAGGTATCAAGAATCTGCTTTATCTCTTCAGTGTGGCACTTAATTTATCATTTAAGAAAGGACTGAACACAGGAGAATGTGCCCTCTAATAAGAACATACAAACTTTAAGGAAGGAGAACTAAATTTAAAAATATCATACATATTAAATAGTGGAATTGGACAAATGTTGCAAAAAGGTTTTCTGCAAATTCCTGTAATAGATCAATTTTTTAAATGCATTTGCTTCAAGCATGCGCAGAACCCTTTTAAGCTAATTTTAAGCTAATTAGCTAATTTTAAGCTAATTAAATTAATAGTGTAGCAATTCTATGCTGGCCAGGCCCAGCAACAGTGAGAGGCAAAAGTGGTAACTGGCCCAAGATCTTTAAATCACCACCTAGGGCTAAGTGTTGACTGGCGAGGATGGGCGCTGGCATGGCCTGGGAGCCATTAAGGTATGGCTATCCCAGCCCTGCCCTTTTGTCCTGAGGCCCTGCCCCTTACAGAAGGATGGATTTGGGCCTCCTCTGTACCTTTCCCAATGAGCCGGCAATTCTGTCTTCCACCCACCCCGATGCTGGCAGGAATATTCACTTAACCAGGAAATTACAACCAATATTGGAAAATATTAATAGAAAGGAAATCTGGAATTCATAAATATGAGTTCAGCTCAACAGCTCTGTAGACTTAAAAGGAACCATGTTCCTGGAAGTAAGCCCCATCTAACGATGACAAGTTTTCAAGGCTGAAGACCGTAGGGAACCTGGGGCAAATCTCCCATCAGGCCTATGTGCATATAGATAAACTAATCAGCCTCAGGCAACCTCCTCTTCATTTTTGTGGCTTTATGGAGTTAGCTGAAATGATCAAATAGCAATGATAAAGAACCACAGAAAGAGTCACTTTCTTTTTAACAAAAGTTGTTCTAATAGTCTTCACAGACTAAATATCTGTCCAGCCTGGTGCCAGTTCCTTCCCCAAGCTCAGTCTTAGTTGTTTCCAACAATCATCTTGGACGGGATAGCCAGGGAGAACTAACACCCTGGATTACCTCATCCTCCATTATTAAATAGGTTTTGTAAGAAGTGGGAATCCTTTGTGTTCAGCCTATACTTTCCCTCCTCCCCTGTGGAAAGATACTGCATCCAAAATGGATCCCAGCATCAAGTAACATGGTCCTGTGTCTGCATGGCCTCTCTCTCCATACTTCATGTGAGGAACTACATGTCTGCAGAAAGGTTAAGCTCCATTGTTTCTTGCTAATAGGCCATCACATCCCTGAAGTGTAAGCAATAGGTTTGACACAAAGCAGCAAATATGCAACTACAAATATACAGTTCAACATTCCTAATTTGATCTGCAAAAATGATACATGCATCCAAATGGGGTAATCATATTTGATAGATTACAACATTTCCATAGATATCTTACATGAAGTAACTCACACAAAGCATATTCCAGTTATATTCATATTCATAAGCATATTTCCATAAAAATATGGAATGCTCCATCACAAAGGCTATCATTCCCTCTCATATATAGAGTCCTACTGAATTCACAGCCAAAAAAGTGACACAGACCATGAAATCTGGTTTCCCCCCAGGAAATCTAGCTTTTTATGTACTATTACCCTATGCTATATAGCTATCATGGGGAAGAACAGTGTTTCTCAAGTTGGGGGTCCTGTCTCAAAAGGAATCACAAGATTATTTTAGGGGTGCTTGTGGTATTGCCACCAATACTTCTGCACTGCCTTCAGAGCTGGGCAGCCTCAGAACAGCAGCTATTGGCCAGGTGCTCATGTCTGAAGGCAGCGCCTGCCAGCACCAGCATGGAATTAAGCATGGCCTGGTATGGTTTTGCAACCCTTAATTCTGAACTGCTGCTGCCAGAGCTGGGAAGATGAAAAGTAGTGGCTGCTGACTAAAGTCCTAGCTGTGCAGGGACCCTTCTATGCTGCTGCTGCTGGAGGTGCTGCCTTCAGAACTGGGCTCCCAGCCAGCAGCCACCACTCTCCAAGAATCCAGTTCTGAAGGCAGCACTTCCACCAGCAATGTCACAGAAGTAAGGGTAGTAGCACAGCAACCCACCACAACCAATAACTTTGAGACACGCCCCCACACGCAACTCCCTTTTGGATCAGAATACCTTACAATTATAATACAGGTTGAAAGAGCTGAAATCATAAAAAATATAATTTAAAAAATTCTAGGACTATGAAACTGATCAAAATGGACCACACATTTGGTAGGGCCCTCCTCATACAGAAACACATGGGCTGCGTCTAGACTGGCATGATTTTCCGCAAATGCTTTTAACGGAAAAGTTTTTCCATTAAAAGCATTTGCGGAAAAGAGCGTCTAGATTGGCACGGATGCTTTTGCGCAAAAGCACTTTTTGCGGAAAAGCATCCGTGCCAATCTAGACGCGGTTTTGCGCAAGAAAGCCCCGATCGCCATTTTTGCCATCGGGGCTTTTTTGCGCAAAACAGTTTTTACCTGTCTACACTGGCCCTCTTGCGCAAAAGCATTTGCGCAAGAGGGCTTATCCCTGAGTGGGAGCATCATAGTATTTGCGCAAGAACACTGACAATCTTACATTAGATCGTCAGTGTTCTTGCGCAAATTCAAGCGGCCAGTGTAGACAGCTGGCAAGTTCGCTTTTGCGCAAAAACTTGCCAGTCTAGACGCAGCCCTACTGATGAACCATTTAACTGCAAGTTGTTAAAAGGCCTTCCTGCCACACCACAGGAAAGAGGAAGGGATATTTTGCCAATTGAGTCCTTTCTTGTTTTGAAAACAAATTACAAAAAGAAAGTTTCACCATTTTGGTTTTTGAGTCTGATAATAAAAAAAAAGAAGGCAGAGATCTGAGGGCAATTGAGAGAAATTCAATATAGCAAGATAAATTATTAGTATGTTTATGACTTCTGTATCCTTGCACATTATCTTTGATTGTCTTTCATTCTCACATACTGTAGCCATTTTATTAGCAGTTCTGGAACAAGTTTACAAATTTATTCAGTACTGTTACATATTCTATCCATTAGTCTTCCTTGAGGCAAACAGACTGCATGTAATCATTAGGAATTTTTAGGACCCAGAATGGCAAGATCAGACAATAAATATAGTGATGAATAAACTGTAAAATCTTTTACAATGTGCTTTGTTTACCCAAACTTTTTTCTTCTCTCTTTTAATGAAAAACTAGAGGATTTGAATATTGCAGGACCCTTAACTTCAAAAGTAAACAATATGATTTAAGAAAAAGTAAGGGATTATTCTCCATGGAAATATGTATTTCTTATGATAGCCTTCTATAGAGGGCTGCACTTTTTTATTATAATGGGACCAAACCCAAATGCTAGATCCAAACATACTGAATGTTAGAAAAATTGGGATCTCGATGCAGATATAGGTCTGAATTTTTGGCACAAGCCAATTTATTCTTTAAAATGAATTTTAATATAAGAGACAAGAGACTTTGAGAACAAGTCTTAAGATCACAGTCTCACAGAGATAGTTTGCTTAGTGGATGGGACACTGGAAAGAGATTCAGGAAACTTGGGCTCTGCTAGTTCTTTACCTAGTGGCACTGGACAAGTTACTTCCCTGCCCCATGTTTCAGTTTCCCCATCTGTAAAATAGGGATATTGATACTGATCTCCTTTGCAATGCACTTTGAGATCTATGGATGAAAAATTTTAAGTGTTTGATGATATGATATGATATGATATGATATGATATGATATGGAGGATTAGAGGTAGCTGATGTTGTTATGAAGTTGTATTGGTGAGAATGAAACTCTCATTGGAACTTTTTACGAGTATATCTAACTCTAAGATTAATTAGCATGGAACTGTTCATATAAAATATTATGTACTGTGTATATAAAAAAGCACACTTCTGACAAAATGAACTTCTTTAAACCTGAAACAAACAAAAGAAAATTAAAACATCCTAAAACAATCACACCATGCAAATGGTAAAAGAGATTAAACTTTTGCAATAAAATTAATCTTAAAGTCTTGCTCTGCTCCCTGGGAGGGAAAGTTACCCTGAAATATCTCCGTTACATGTATTCTGAAGTTTAAAAGCAGAGCAGCTAAAGGCAAATACATTTTATCAGTGAACATAAAAAGATGTGAGACACTGACTGGACTGAGTAAGATACAGTGACATAAATTACAGAAATATCATTTATTTGTTTATAAGGAAAAATGGTGAACTCTTAGCCCCTTGTGACTAAGCTGTTCCTTCTAGCTGTTTTATAGTATGACTTTTGTTTTGTTTTATTCTTTTCCCCTTCGAGCTACACTTCATTAGTTTGAGCAGTGTTTGAGAAATGATAAAAAAAAGACTAGTCTAACCTTCCATTTACTCTTCTTCCATAGATGACCCATCCAAGGAAAAACATTCAGGTTGTGTTTGATTCTGAAGGGCATGTTTCAAGCCCAAATCCTCTCCTGGATTCAACTGACAAGTATGTTAAAAAAGATTTCATTTTATACCCTCAAAAGAAAGAACATTTACTGCTATAAGAGCTGGCGTTCTAATCATTCAGTGTTAATAACAGAAAATGATTGATTAATATTGTAAAGTAATGTTATTTCATTTAGTTCAATGGAGATTTGCATATTTACACTATATTTTTTCTTATATCAGGAGGAAGTACCTTGTACTGTGTGATTGTGCAGAGACTGCTTTGAGAATGCTTCCTGTGGTTCCACAGAGGTAGTCTGGGGGAAAGATTGATGATCTGGACAAGTTCCAGAATATCACCATCAAATTCTTATGGCAATGCCTTGACATTTACTGCAGACAGAGCATTTGATTCCATCCCTTCCCCCCACTGTTCTCCCACCGGGTTATGCTAGTTTGGGCTGATATAATTTAGGACATAGAATTGTTAGGATTGGAAAGTTCACTAAGAAAGGATGTAGCGCCCACAATGTCACTCTTGCTGAGGACTGCCAATGCAGTCTCAAAAGTGAATAAGGTTCTGTGACCCATGGTTAGGACATCATTTGGTTTTATGTCAATGACATGTATTTCACTCTGAAAGTGTATATTTTGAAAATAAGATTTTTTTTCCTTTTACGTGTATTATACGTGAATCTCTGTATCACCAAAACCTGAAAGTAACATTTATCATTGTGCACCAAGCTTATATTTCACATTTTGATGGATAAAAAATTGACAAGTTTCAGGCATGCTTTACTAAGACCTAACACATACTCATTACTTGTAAATACTTATCAATCCTATACTTTTATAATCCTACAATGTATATGTATGTAACATACATTGATTACATATGAAGTTACATGTGACAAACAGATGATAAAATAAACTACTTGGCATTGCAGCTGAAGAGCTTTCAGACAGATGCAAATTCAGGACTTCTGTGAAAAGGTGGCTTGACATCAGAAAGACATATAGATGTTCCCTGAACAAACCTGTTGATTTCAATGAAATTGAAAAGGTATAACTCTAGTTCAGGGGATGCACAGCTGAATTTGCTATCTATTTAGCTATACAAACATGCACACCATTTGGTTGCAGTACTAAAGCTAGAGGAGCCTGAACCTGAATCCAGTGATGGATCTAGCATCAGCAAAGAAACTGATGGTGGGGTTCCCTTTGATGATCCACACGTAGAAGCCATTACACTGAAGATTTGGACTATATTTTTCTCTTTACTTTTTTTGCCTTTTGGTTTGCCACTTCTTCTTTTGTCTTTCCATTTTGGTAAGCTCTTAGCATTGAACTCTACTGAATTCTCCTACAGAAGAAAACCCACTTTTCAGATTTTCCAAAATAGGGTGAACACAAACTAAAAAAAAAATAGACAAAGTTTCCAATTTCTTGTGCCTGTTTGATGTTGGCCAACTGCATTTCTTTTACCTGCTTATATAGTATGCAGCAGCAATGTGTGGGTCAAGGATGTTTGGTAGGTGTTTGGGGAGGGGCGGGAGAATAGCAATAGGAATTAGACAAATGTTTTCTAGCTAGCACAGAGGAGAGGCTCTAGTAAAAGTTTATTCCTATTAATAAAAAATTAGTAACTTTTAACAATGGGGTTCCTTCCAAAGATCTATGTTCACATCTCATCTTACAATACGAATACATACAATGGGACTATTTAATGGAGAATCAAAGGGAATGGCATGATCTTCTAAATTAATTAGCTAATTTACCAGTGTTGTTATATAGTTTAATTGCTGGACAACTGTTATGAAGACAAGGCAGTCTAATTTTGGACTCTGTGTAGTACTGCATTAGTTTCACTGTTTATTGGAAGCAAGTTGGCTGAACACCAGCATGAGAAAGAACAAACTTCAGTACTACTAAACCTCTGCTGGACTTCCAGCATAATAATTCCCTGCTATCAGCATATTTGAGATTGAAATAAACACTGTTTCATGATTACAAGGCATAATTCATAATAAGGCATAATAGCTGCTTCTATATGGGATGTGATTACAGTATCTTAATGATTATTTTGATTTTAAACTCCATATGACAGGACATTTTGCTTACTGAGCTTGAGAGAATATAGTTCTCAGTTGTTCTCCACATTCCCTATAAGTAGGATAAGAAGTAATTGGCTTATTTTGGAACAAGGGAGATTTAGAATAGATATTAAGAAAAAAAATTCTGTGGATAGTTAAGTACTGGAATAGGTTATCAAGGCAGGTTGTGGAATACCTGTCACAGAAGGTGACAACTAAAGATGGCATATAAAGGTATCACAGCAGTCTGAAGGTTGTGACAGGAAAGGATCAAACACTCAGAGCAAAGGGTAAGTGAATTCTATTGTACACTAGAAAGACATTAAAAACTCAAGTAATTGTGAATGTGGAATGTCCATATTCTGAGTTCCACCTTAAGAACTGGAAGAAAAATCATTAACCTGTTTTATTTTCTGTAAAAGATGTGACAGTTAAAAGGCCAAATTCTGCTTTCTCTGTGCACCCTATACTTCTTGTAACATGGAATGCATAGGCCACAAAGTCTTTTTTATCAAACTTTCCAAAAAAAATCTAGGTTTACAAGTCCAGGCAGCCTCATTTAAAACAAAAAGTTTCAGTTTTATACTGCTTCCTATAGTAGTCTACTTTAAAAACCCAGCATGATCATCAGAATATTTTCTTCCTCTTTGTATGTACTAAATTATAGTGATTTGCTTATTTTTAAGTTTACTGCTCATTTCATCAAGGTTTTTTTGTTGTCATTTTTTGTTAAATATCAGCAACATTTCTCTTTTCAGTGTCATTTATTTCCCTGTAACAAAACAGTTTACCAAACCATAACAAAAGAGAAAAATTGCATATGGCAGTTTCTTATTCTAATGCTCATTTTTAGGAATTTAATTATTACTCTTATTAAGGAAGGATCCATTTTAAGAACAAGTACACACCATACCCATGTAATAAAGCCTGTAGAAGAAAGCACTACCATATATATAAGTAATATTTTAAAAATGGACCTTATATAATGAATTGATACATTCATGCATATCATTGAGTATTTATATAATTTCTCATTGTTAAACATGTACACAGTGAATCTCCATGTTAGAGATTCATTCAGATTTCTTTTACATTACATATAGTCCTTTTATATGGATCAGATCTCTGGTTAGAACTGTAAAGTTGTGGTGTTTCTAAGTTCTTTCATACTAAAAGCTTCTGAATCTTTGTTTTAGCCACAGGAGGAAAAAGAACCAAACTTTCTATTTGGTTTTCAGCTGAATATTCATGACACTACTGAAGTGTACCACAGAATTCATCTCTAAGATCTGTCTCTGATGTTGACTCTACCTATCAGCAGCAAATCTTTCCTGGCAACAAAAAATTATATTGGCTGCCTGATCCAAGGGTTAAAATTAGGGCTGTCAAGCGATTAAAAAATTAATTGTGATTAATTGCACAATTAATCACACTGTAAAACAATAATAAGAATAGTATCTTTTAAAATATTTTTGGATGTTTTCTGCATCTTCTAATATATTGATTTCAATTACAACACAGAATACAAAGTTATAGTGCTCACTTTATATTTATTTTTTATTACAAAACATTTACACTAAAAAAAAAACTTCAGTTCACGTCACTGAAGTACTGTAGTGCAAATTCTATTATGAAAGCTGAACTTAAATTCTTCTATATAATCAATATATTTGTGTCCTATTCAAAAGAATCCTTTGTTAGCTCGGCCCAGCTGTGGGCGGCACAGGGCTGGAGAGCGTAGACTCTGCCATGGGCAGTGAAGAGTTCAGGGGAGGCTCAGCCCCCAACTGCAGGTGGCATAGGGCTCAGGGGTGGGGGTCAGCCCCCAAGCTCAGGGGAGAGTTCAGGCCCTGAGCTGGGCGGTGGACCCCACCGGGGGCAGTGCAGAGTTCGGGGAGGGGGACTCAGCCCCAGAATTAGATGTGGGGGAGGATCAGTCCCAGCCCCAGGAGGCAAAGAGAGGGTAACTTGGGTGAGCCCTGCCAGGGAGGGTGCGGGGAGGAACAGTTTGAGTGAGCGCCCTCCCCTGCCCACCTGACTGTTTTATTTTAAAAAAATATGGTCACCTGGGAGGGGAGAGGGACGGATGTCAGGGTCTTTACTTTTCTTGTTTACTTCTCAGCTGGAGCTGGAACCATGGCTTCAAGGTTTTTTCCTCCTTTCTGTCTCCTTTTTTCCCCATACGCCCTCTGGTGGTGATTTGCATTACTACACCTTAACTAGAGGGTCTCTGAAGCAGCTCATGCTGGTTTGCTGACCTCTGCGATTAAGGTGAGTGAGGGCTGGTCTAGACTACGTGGAAGAATTGAAAGAGGATATGCAATTTCTGCGGGAATTTGCATATCTTCTTCCGATCTTACTTTCGAAAGCGTTTTTTCAGCAACTCCCCCTTTTTCGAAAAGCCGCGTAAACCTCATTTTTTGAGGAAAAGTGGCTTTTTGAAAAACGGGTGGTTGCCGAAAAAAACTGCATCTAGATTACTTTCACTTTCAAAAGTGAGATCGGAAGAAGATATGCAAATTCCCACAAAATTTTCATGTCCTCTTTTGAATCTTCCCCGTAGTGTAGACATAGCCTTAATTTTTTTAACGAGTTAATTCTGCCCTGCATTAATCGCAGGTGTTAACGCCCACTAAATGACAGCCCTAGTTAAAATCAAATCGTAGATGCTAATCACTTCCATCTTTATGTCTGACATGACATAATATTTTCTATTACAAACTATAAGAAATAAATTTGTATAAATATATGCCTGTAACATAGCATTTATTGTATCTTTCATTTGATAGAATATCCCACTTCCCTCCCACTGTGGAGCAATCTCTACAGAATAAAGTAAATCAGGCTAGAGCTATGGCTCCAGTAACTTCCTTGCTTGCTAGTCTAGCATGAACTGATAATCTATGAGCCTTGTGTCTTCTCCCCCTCATCCTAATATGGAGAAGAGTTTAAATAAACTTGTATTTGCTTTATCATTTCCTATAAATCTTGTAATCTTGCACATGCACAAATTCAGCTTCTTAATTATTCTTCTTCAACTTATTCCTAGATAAAGTAGCTTCAATATTAGTGGAATGCTGTTAGTTGAATCAGATAACTGGCATTTCAGTGCTTCTTGCATAGGAAAAAATATTTATCTTTCTCTCTTACTCATACATATATGGAGAGACAACAGCAGGAAAGAAAGATGGAATGATTATAAAATCTTTTTTAAAAGTCACACATTATTATATAATAAGACTGAATAAAGTTCATTGTTCAAAAGAAGTAGTGATTGTCGCTAAATATCTTGAAACAATGAAAATCAAAATGCTTAAAATACTAGCTAATATACAAATTGTTTGCTACTAAGGCAACCAACAGGTTCAAAATGCTTGAACTTCCTACAGATAGTTTTGCTACATCTTGGGCATATAGGTTTCATACATTTTATTTTATTTTATTTTATTTTATTGTATGCAAATTATTGACTCTTACTGAAGGTGATTTATGGCACAGTACTCTACCATTCACTTTTACTCAGATGAATATTATGCAGATTTTGAATGCCACAAGTCCTGTAGTAGTATTTACTGCATGGATAATTTTTTGCACCAGTACTCTTATTGCTGAGCTAAAGGGCCATCAATCTAATCTATCGCCAAAGCCTCTCTGAGCGCATGACATGTCATTCATTTCTTGAAATCCATTGCAAAACAGTGATTATCTAGTAATTTTTAATGTCTTCCAAACTACCTAGCACATTCTATTCATGTTAGTGCCAAATGGGTTACAAGTTCATAGTGATGCAGTTGAATTTATTAGGGCACAGCATGTTTTGGCAAGCAGGCTATTTAACACTCATACAAAATCTAGTTAGTTATTAATTAAATTTACTCACCTACGTTTCCTGTTCATGAATATTACTAACAGAAATTACCAATTAAAGCAACAAAAACATAAATTCTACTTCATACATGTTACTACAGACTCAATAATTCCCAAACATATTTAGGTTCCTCACAGTCACAGCAAACTCCCCTTTGCTTCCAAGATAGAAACAGCCACATTGTGCCCATACAGCTCCTTAAGATCTCATTCAAATGCACTGCCTTAGCTTAAACCACAGAATTTTATGATAATAATAAAACATTACAGGCTTTTATGGGAAAAAGTATGAGGCAGGCTTCCCAAAAATGAAACATAGATATTAATAATTGTACTGGTGTCTCTGTGTGTGAGGTGTTAGGAAACTACTGTGCTGTTTAAGAAAAGCTATATCTTGGAAAACAGCAGGTCCCTTCTCACCATGAACCACAGAGAATCCATCAGGAGGAAAGTTCAGAGAAGTTCTAGTTGTTGCATTGCTTTCTCCTTCTATGTTAAAATATGAAAAGTATCCTCCATGTGAACTACTATAAGAGTGTACATGTGTATGGCATTACTGGTGATTGCCATTGTTTAGCTAGTGGGATTAAAAATAATGAATACCAAAAGAAAATTGCAATATTTATTTCCTCTTGCAACCTTAGAATATATTGCACCCCAAATATCATTCAAATACAATTCTCTTATAAAGAATATTAAATATGATACAAATTCCATTAGTAAAGTGTGAAATAAGGACCAGTCCAAAATTTTCTGTCAAAACTGTTTTTCAAAAGAAAATAATATTTTTAACCAACAAAAATTTAATGTGAAAAGTATCTTCCTTTTGTGGCCAAATTGTTTTTTGTTTTTGTTTTTGTTTTTGTTTTGGGTTGTTTTTTTTTTGTGTCAACATCAAAAATTTCCATGAAAAGCTTCTGTCAGCTCTAAGTAAAGTCCTGGGACTAGAGATGTGACTTTCATTTGTTCCATAAAATTTTCTTCAGATTTAGCTGATTTACATAGTGTTAGAAATTGTCATCATCCTTCTCTCACTTGGCATTCACCAAGAATTGACTACATTAAGTCAGCCTGTGAAGCCTTAATGCTATCTCAGGGTATGTCTACACTGCAAAGTTAATTAGAAATAACAGCCGTTATTTCGAATTAACTTTAATAGCGTCTATACATGCAAACCGCTATTTCAAAATTAATTCAAAATAGCGGGTCGCTTAATTCGAATTTGGTAAACCTCATTCTATGAGGAGTAACGCCAATTTGAAATAGCTATTTCGAATTAAGTGCTGTGTAGACACTTAATTCGAATTAGGTGGCCTCCAGCCTTCCCAGTTTTCCCTGGTGGCCACTCTGGGCCAAACCAGAAAAACTCCTCTCCTCTGCCCCAGCCCCGGAGCCCTTAAAGGGGTAGACTCTGGCCAGACTGCACGTGCCAGATTCAGGCCTGCTGGCAGTCTCTGCCCCTGACCCAGTGGCCCCACCATGAGCCGGGCAGCCAGTGCCAGCCAGTTGTCCCCCACTCAGTCCCCCAGGACCCAGGAGCCAGCCAGGGGTCGTAGACACCATGCTCCCTCCTGGACTAGTGAGGAGATCATGGACCTCATTGAGGTTTGGGGGCAGGCCCCCAATGTCCATGATCTCCACACTAGACAGAGGAACATGGCCGTCTATGGCCACATAGCTGCCACCATGGCCCAGAAAGGCCACAAGTGCACCCAGGTTCAGGTGCGCCTGAAAATTAAAGAGCTGCAGCAGGGGTACTCCAGGGCCACTCGGGGCAGCTCCTCAGCAGGGGCAGATATCTGCCCCTACTTCAAGGCACTGGACTGCATCCTGGGGGGCGGGACGGTACGTGCCAACCTGGGGGGCAGCGAGCCAGGACCAGAGGGTCCTGACCAGGGCACAGAGCAGGAGCTGCCACACTGCCAGGACTCCTGAGCGGTCCCACCTGCAGAGTCAGCAGGGTCATCCGGGGAGGCCACGCCATATAAGTGCCATCATTGTCCCCTTCCCGGGGGGGTGGGGAGGGAGACCAGGGACCGCACGCGTGGGCCTTGCTTACCACGGATCATGCAGCAACCTGTGCATGTGTGACCACGTGCCGTGCCACCCCTGGGCAGGTGGCTCCAGCTGTGTGCCACACAGAGGCTGTGGCCTGATAGCCACACGTGTGTGTGTGAAGAGACCTGACATGCTCCTCACCCCAGGGCGGGACACAGCAGGACGCCCTCCCTTCACAAGCCCTCTCTAACATCTCCCCCCACCTCACCCACACTATACACAGCACAGGGGCATGGGTGAGGTCTCAGGGCAGCTCCCACTCCCGGGGATAGCCGGACGTTCCGCCCATGACCTCTGTGCAAGCACAGCAGCTCTGACCGTGCAGGGCACGGTCATCCTCACCTTGCAGAGGGGGGCTGGGCTTCATCCACTGTGTCCCCAGGGAGAACTGACCACTTCTCTTCTTTCTCCACAGCCGCATCAGCTGCACGTGCCGGGCGCACCACCCCGCCCAGGACATCCTCCCTCACCCGAGGGCTCCGCAGGATGACTGCAACACGGCAGGGATACCGAGAGCAGCACCTGGGAGCCCTGTGAGCCCTGACCCACATCATGGAGCAGCGGACACAGGAAGAATGGGAGTTCTGGAGGGAGCTGCTTGCCCAGGGTTGTGCCATCTGTACCCATCTGCAGACCCTGATGCAGAGCATGCTGCCTCGTGCCGCTCCAGTGCCTGCTGCCCCCCCAGCTACCGTTCCTCCTCCCACTTCTTCTCCCCCTCCCGCCTCTCCCACCTCAACCTCCACACCCTCCTGCCCATCCCCCCAGGGATGCCGAGGCCCCCGCACCTGCTGTGCTGGGAGACATGTGGCCCGACAAGACCCCCACCCCTGAGCGCTGAGCTTCCCCTCCCCCTTCCTCCTCTTGCTTCCCCCTTCCAATTCCCTCCTCCCAGTTTTCCCTCTCACACCCTCTCTCCTCCCGTCTCCTGCCTCCTTTCCCCAGTCTCCCCAGAGGTTCATCCCCCCCTGCCATTTTGTTAAATAAACAGAGTTTCTATTTTTCAAAAAAAGTGTATTTTATCTGACATCAGGAAAGGGGGGCTAGGGAGGGCTAAGTGGAAGGACATGAGGGAGGAATGGGGCACAAGCCCCCAGTGGGGCAGACCAGGGAGACTGTTAGTGCTCCTCGGGGCAGAAGCTCTCCCGCAGGGCCCCCTGGATATTGATGGACCTCCCAAATGGCCACCTGCAGCAAGTGCAGCCAGTCTGATGGCAACGGGTCCACAAGACTCACCAGAATGCCCAGGGGCAGCTCTGGCTCCCTGTGACAGAGTGCTGTGGTTTCCTGAGTGAGGGCAAGCAGAGCACGCAGAGACAAAAATACTTTGCTGTCCCTCATCAAAGTAGACAAGCAAGCAGGGAAACCTGAGAACTGTCCGGGGTGGGGGTAGGGTCCCTTTAAGTACAGACCTCAGGCAGCAGCCCCACACATTAAGTCCTGACCTGGTGCCCTGCCAGAACCGGTTGCGGCCAGCCTTAACTCCGATTCAGAGTCCACTCAGTGTGGACGCGCTATTTCGAAATAGCAAAATGCTATTTCGAAATAGGTTTTGTGTATACATGCGTTAATTCGAATTAGCTTAATTCGAATTAACTATTTCGAATTAAGTTAACTCGAATTAATGCTGTAGTGTAGACATAACCTCATTGTGCATATATATATATATATATATATATATATATATATAGTCTTCAATTATAATATACTCCACTCCTTTTTTCCACAGGACCTCTGCTTCATTCAGTGCCCATGATGAGGAAGAAAGAATTAAGGCTGCTTAGACAATTCTACTATTCCCTGTCTTTCAAGTGCTTGACT
This sequence comes from Pelochelys cantorii, assembly GCA_032595735.1. Lineage (NCBI taxonomy): Eukaryota > Metazoa > Chordata > Testudines > Trionychidae > Pelochelys > Pelochelys cantorii. Next base: position 37,838,420 of record CM064331.1, read on the forward strand.
TTGCAATGCAAAAGCATTATTTTAATGTAGGTTTGTTGTATGTAAATTCATTTGCACATTAAATTCAAGGTTTGATGGTTTGCCGTTTCATTTAAGGAAAACTGATATACATTTCACTCCCTTCCACACACTCAATAGCAGATGGTATAGTGAGATAACAAAAGACCATAGGAATGTATAGAGATAGATGGGAATCATGTGGCTAGTATAGATTTGATTACTCTAATAAAATGATGAAGTATTAATTTGGGTAAGATTATGCTTTTATCAGAGGGGCAGACATGTTAGTTTGTATCCACAAAAAGAACAAGGGGTCCTGAGTGATCTTAAAGGACTAACAGATTTATTTTGGCATAAGCTTTTGTTGTCAAAAATCCACTTTGTCAGATGCATGGAATGGAAATTACAGAGACAGGAATACTACATTTATGCCTGCCTCTGTAATCTCCACTGCATTCATCTGACAAAGTGAGTTTTTGCCCACCAAAGTTTATGCTTTTATTATATTTCTCTAACCATAAGAAGCGGGTTGTGCCCATGAAAGCTCATGATACCATCTACATGTTTTGTTAGTCTTTAAGGTACTACTAGACTATTCATTGTTTTTTAAGTTTTTCCTGTTACAGACTAACTCGGCTACCCCTCTGAAGCATATTTATTGAGAGCTCATTGTTTCCAGGATCATGAGCAAACCATCTACTAATTCATTCTTACACATTATGATTCTATGATTACAGGAACAGAGAACAGAACATCATGGAAAGCAGGAGGTTCATAATCAGCAGTTTCATCTCAGACAAAAAAAACAACAAATGGTCTGGTAGCACTTTATAGACTAACAAAACATGTAGTTGGTATCATGAGCTTTCGTGGGCACAGCCCACTTCTTCAGATGACCGGTCATCTGAAGAAGTGGGCTGTGCCCACGAAAGCTCATGATACCAACTACATGTTTTGTTAGTCTATAAAGTGCTACCAGACCATTTGTTGTTGTTTTTTTCTGTAACAGACTAACTCGGCTATCCCCTGAAGCTCCTCATCTCAGACAGTTCACATAACTCATCTGCACAGTTGGAGGTGTTTTTGAAGCTTGGTGGGAGGGAGGAGCAGGGATTTTCTGAGCAGATTGACCTTTTCTTTGATTGAGATGGCCAGCTAGAAGGCCAGAAACTTCAACCTAATTTCTGATCCCTGAATGGCTTGAAAAGCTTTAGAATAATTTTGCTTAGCTTGCACCCTTATATACACAGACAAAATGGCCTTGTACTTTACATAACTAACACACATTGACAAATGGAAGCTGGTTGGAAAATTTAATGAGGCCCAAATTAAAATAAAGATAATAAAAGGTAATATTATTGATAAGTTGTGGCTATAAATTATCACTATTTAGAACAAAATCTGCTGTGATGAATACACTGGAACTCACCTAACTTTTGCACTGTCATACAGAATACTTAATAAAACCAACATTGAGATATTCCATAAAGAACTGATCTCCTAAATTTAACCCTTCTTCCCTTGACACATACAAAATTTACTAAGAAAAATACATATTTTTGCCTTAGGGAAGCAAGTAGTTGAAGGTATATTTGGTGTAAACAAGATACTTAAAACTACTATACAGGTAGAATAGAACTCCAAATGACAAACGTATCAGGAATGGGTATGTGAACATTATGTATACAGTCACGCAAAAGTATATCTGATAGAGAATTAAACCACCAGATGATTTTTGTTAAAAAATCTTCCATGTAAAGAGTGGGGTTTGGAAAAAAAATATTTAACATTTAACTATTGAGATAACAGGAATAAGATTTTGCAAGCGCAGCACATTAATCATATACAGAGTAAGCACAGAGCAAAAAAAAGTTCATCTTTGTAAGCAGGCAATATTATTACTTAGCAAAATCACAAATGGTGACTACTCAACTCATGGCCCTCAACGAATGTGTACACATTACTGTCTATAAAACGATGGGCTATTCATGAATCTGAAACAACTGTCCCCTTTCATAGAACAATAACAGATTTTAATATTCAGCAATTAAACAAAGTCCTTCTCATGGTTTATCTTTCTATATTCAAATCTTTCTAAACTGTGCTGGTTTTAATATCTTACAATATAATGCACCAAAGGAATTCCTTTTGCCTTTGTTTCACTGCCGTGAAATCAATGTAAATTACCTATGTCATATGTCAGAAGAAAATGTTCTTTAACATCACCACCTGGCTCTATTATATTTGTCTTCCCCATCTGTGTTTTCTTCATCATCATCCTACATGTTGGTCTTGGCAAACTGGAGAAATTGTTGGAAATTAATAGGATGAAATTCAATAAGGACAAATTACTACATTTAGGAAGGAATAATCAACTGCACACATACAAAATAGGAAATGGCTGCCCAGGAATAAATATGGCAGAAAATAATCTGGGGTTGTAATAGATCACAAAATAAACATGAGTCAATGTGAATCATCATCATAAAATCATGAGTGGTGTGGAGAAAGTGAATAAGGAAAAGTTTTTTACTTGTTCCCATAATATAAGAACTAGGGGCCACCAAATGAAACTAATGGGCAACAGGTTTAAAACAAATAAAAGGAAGTTCTTCTTCACACAGCGCATAGTCAATCTGTGGAACTCCTTGCCTGAGGAGGTTGTGAAGGCTAGGACTATAACAGGGTTTAAAAAAGAACTAGATAAATTCATGAAGGTTAAGTCCATAAAAGGCTATTAGCCAGTATGGATAAGGAATGGTGTCCCTAGCCTGTTTGTCAGAGGGTGGAGATAGATGGCAGGATAGAAATCGCTTGATCATTACCTGTTCGATTCACTCCCTCTGGGGCACCTGGCATTGACCACTGTTGGCAGGCAGGGTACTTGGCTGGATGGACCTTTGGTCTGACCCAGTATGGCCATACCTACGTTCTTATGTTCTTATCATCTTTGCATGTATTATGAGGAGTGTTACAGGCAATACACATTAAGTAATTCTTCCACTCTATTCAGCACAGATTCTGCATAGCTTGAACTGTAGTCCTGTGTCTAGTTGTGGGCCTTGCTATTCGGGAAATATGTAGACAATTGGGGAAAAGTCCAGAGGAAAGCATAAAAAATGATTGATCATCCAGAAAATATGACCAATGAGGAAAGACTGAAAAAAATGGATAGGTTTAGTCTTGAAAAAAAAATGGAGGAAGGACATAATAACAGTCTTCAAGTACATAAATGATTATTACAAAAAGGAAGGAGATCATTTGTTCTCCTTATCCACTGAGGACAAGACAAGAAGTAATGAACAAGGGAGATGTAGGTGAGACAATAGGAAAAACTTCTGAACTGTATCGATAGTAATGCACTAGAATAAACTACCTAGGGAGGCTGAGGAATCTCCATCACTGAAAATTTCTGAGTACAGTTTAGATGAATACCTGTCTAAATAAGACCTTCCTTAATTTAGGGGAGTGGAGTACATGTGCAGCCTATAGGGCTAACCTAATTGCTTTCCTGTAGATATATACATTGATTACTTCCTTATTGTTTTGATTATATGTTTATTATAATAAGTTATGATTTATTTATACTGGCAGTTTATCTGTAACACAGAAGACTTACAAACCACATCCTATATGTTGAGCTAAGGCAAAGTTAGTAGTAGGCAGAATATCTGGGACTTTTCACTCAAATAGCATGGTTAGCTCACATGTGTTCAGGACCTTTCACCTAGATAGATGGTGGTAAGACGGAGTGACTTCCATGGTATAGGGGCTTCCAAGAATACTCTCAAACTTAGCAGGTACTTCATTACTTAGAAAATCCTGAAATAACTGCTTGAGACCAGAACGAATAACCGGGTAGAACAGAAATTATAAATGTGATAGATGACCACAAAAGGCCCATAGTAATGAATTGATGCATAAGTTGAGATCAATTATACACTTACCTATTGGAAAAAGACACTTCACCATTAGTAAGGTGAGGAAGTACAAATACGGAGAAAAGGAAACATCCCTTACTGAATATGCATCAAACATTACAACGTCAGCATAGCATATCATAAAAGTGGCATTCCAGACCAGGAGTCCTTTGGAGGTACCAGAATGATGGCCACTGGCAATAACGGGGAAGGCAAAGGTCATGAAAAAGACAATGGCTAACACCTCAAGTTGTTCTAGAAGGAATGGTGTGAGTATATGTTACGGAAATACAGATGTACAGTCCCTATTTATCTTATGTAATTGGGGTGTTTGTGCTAAATGTATTAATAAACTATATGTACAATTATACAAGAATTCCTGTAGTGTGAGTGTGGCATCTGTACACATCAGGGTTCCCAGCCATAGAAAAATTGAACACTGGTCCTGATCCTGAGACAAAGAACCTGTCAACCCTAAAGGTGGTAACTGGAAATGTATAAGCAATCTTAGAACAGGAAACAGATGATCTGTCAAGGTCTCTTTCAGTCATACATTTCTATGATGCTATGATGCCTATTTACCCCTCTGTAATAGACACCAGGATTTTTATGTGTATTTTATGTGTCAGTACACACCTCTCACTTGAAAAGATCCAACAATTCCACCCCCAAATGGTTTCAGAAAATCAGTGTCTACAATAATATACTAAATGGAGAGAGCCTTGAATGGAGACAGACCATGCATCAACTGTCCACCAAAGGGTTCCTAGAACAGAAATAAACTTAGTCTTTAGTATTAGTATAATTCTAATAGGACATAAGTAAATAAAAGTCCTTATTCTAGAGAGCTTTCAGTCCAAAAGGATACAGAGATGTTAAGGCAAATTCAGAAATCCAGGATTGGCAGGACTGTCAGACTGTGGGGAATGGGGGAATATGACAGCAGGACTGTGTCCTGAAGGGGACACCATGATCCTTAGCGTGACAAGAGTCTAGGAACAGAAATGTCAGCAAGCAAGACCACATTATATGTTGGTGTACTGATCTGTGGATCTGATCAGGAGGTGCTAGCATGGAGTTGTAGTCTGTCACAGGCAAATTAACCTTTGACACAATTTAACATAGGATATGGTTGATTATCATTCACTTGGAGTATAGTTACATTGCAATAAACAAACAAACAAAATGAACAACAGCAAGTTACATATTCAATTTCCGCTGAGGCAGGCTTGTGCTGGCTCATGCTACAGGTATAAAAGTATCAATGTAAATGTTCTCTCCTGGGGTGGAATCTGGTCTTTGAAACCCAGCAAGGGGAGAGGGATTTGCATCACTTTATCAAAAATGACAAGAAAATGAATATAATCATTATAATGAGGTGACATTCATCTCACCATAATTAAGACTGCAACAAGAATTTAATTATAATTGTAATTTTCACTCCTCCTCCAACCTAGGTCAATTATATTATCAGCTGTTAGAAAGTTACTGTTGAATATAGTAGATTTTTTTCTGTAAATCTAATGTATTTTCAATAAATGGTTTTGAAGTTACAGCTGGTTTAGCAAAAAATTGTCTTTTTGCTTGTCCCTTCCCAGATAGAAACACAGGGCTCTGTGCTTGGTCCTAATATCTATTCTGGTGACTCACAGGTCTACTTCAGTCCTGTCTCCTGTGCAAACTAAAACTTTTTTTTATTTCTCTTTGCTTTTTCTTCATAAATATCTAGCCATCAGGTCAAGCTCAACAAGGCTAGAAGGTATGCTATAGTTCGTAACAAATTATTTTGCAGATGCTCTTTGGCCTGTTTTATACAGATGGTCAAAGAGATGGATAGAGGATTACAGTGGTACATTTTGCCATTGGAATTTAGGAATCTTTGAAAATAGTTTTCAGTCTTTTCCCACAAGCCTTCCCACCCACCTCCTTTCTCAGTCACAGTGGACAACGTGACCATCTTGCCCATCTCTTAAGTCCATAACCTGTTGAGAGTAATCTTTGATTCAAATCTCTCTTTATGGTTTCTTATTCAGATTATGGCTAAATCTTGCCAATTCTTTTGGCATAACAACTCTAAATTATGGTGTGATGCTTGGGATGGCATTACTCTTTTCCTGACATCCAGCCATTCAGTAATCTAAATTGCCTGTAAGGGTTAAACCCAGAGATAGTGCATTCCTGAGAATCTCCAGGAAATGTTTGCAAGGAGCCAGAAGAGCTCATGAATAGAGAGTGTAAGTTTTTGAAGAAAGCAGGATCTGTCAGCTGTAGTCTTTGTGTGACCAGTGGAGAGATACAGACATGAGTTAAGCCAGGAACTAGGCATAGGATTTCCAGCAATATCCATGTCTAGAAAAGTCTAAACCTTGCAACTACTGACATGTAAGTAGAATAGGGGATGTTTACTTAGACGTGATCAGGATATTTTTTTAAAATTTTGGGTCTGGTTCAACTCCTCTGTGCTGAGCCATGTATACTCCCCCTTCCCATCATACATTGTAACTTTTAAACTGAATCCCAGAGAAGAAATTTTTTAATCTTCCTTTTTTCAGTTACTCTGTGATACCTAGCAACCAAGTATGTTTTATCACATATGTCTTGCTTTGTTAATAAAATCACCTCTAAAGATCTTGACCTGATTCCTGTGTCCTAGAATGCAGGAGGATCTGTGTGTATGAGCCTGAGAAATTGCATATTAAGAAACTGCATTTTATTTTCAAGCTTTCTGCTGAGGGAGGATTAAATAGCTTGGGGTTAGCCCACAGGAAGGAATTCCCAAATACATCTTCCTGGGCTTTCAAGGAGGGTTTTGCATTTGGGTGGTGGCAACGTACCACCCAAGGTCAGGGAATCTGTGACCTTGGGGAGTTTTTAAGTAGAAGCCTATAGTGGAAAGGTATTTAAAAGTCTCTTGCAGGCCCCCACCTTCTGCACTCAAAGTGCCAGAGTGCAAAAGCCTTGACATGTGACATACCTATCCATCTATGCAGTGAAAACTCTCATCCAGGGACGTGTCATTTTCCACCTCAAGTGCTATAACATCCTTTTTATCTTTTCTTTACAAATATGATCTTGTCCTATTCATTTACATTCTGCACGATGCTACAAAGAACATTTTCCTAACTTTAACTTTAACCATGTTACGCCTTTCTTTGGGTGTGTTTACATAGCAAAGTTATTTCAGAATAACGGCTGTTATTCCAAAATAACTATGCAAGCATCTACACAGCAATTCCGTTATTTCGAAATAATTTCAAAATAACAGACGGCTTATTCTTGCTTCTGTAAACCTCATTCTATGAAGAATAATGCCTATATCAAAATAGTTATTTCAAAATAGGAGCTGTGTAGATGCTATTTCAAAATACCCCCTTCCCAGAGCCATTCTAAGTTATTCCTCCCGGGGCTCTAAATCAAGATAGCACATCTACATTAGGGAAGTCTGCCTCGGACTAATTTTGAGACTTCCACGCAGTATAGAAATTCTATTTTAAAATAAGCTATTTCAGAATAAATATTCCGGAATAGCTTATTCCAAAATAATTGTGTATTGTAGATGTAGCCTTTGTGTCCCTCCACAGGACTCCCCCTTCTCAATTGCATCAAACATAATGTATGTTGTCTCTTTTCAAGGCCAACAGGAGGAATTGAACCTAGGACTTCTGGAGCTTAATGCCTGAGCCAAAAGGCAGCTGGATGTCAGCAAAGGATGTAGAGCAGACTCATTATTCCCTCTGTAAGTGGCCTCAGAGCCACTCGATAAGACAGTACACCACACCCAAAAGTGTGTGGGTTACATACTTCCCCTAGCTGAGGAAGCACATCCCATTGTCTTTTCCCAGTTGAAACCCCAGGCAGTCCCCCACTTGCTATGCCAACAGGAGGAATTGAACTTAGCACCTCTAGAACTTGGGGTGTGTCTAGACAACATGGCTCCGTCGATGGAGCCATGTAAAGTAGTTTACCCGACATAGTCAATGAAGTCGGGATTTAAATAATCCCCGCTTCATTAAAATAAAAATGGCCGCCACGCTGTGCCGACAATCAGCTGATTCGGAATAGCGCGGCAGTCTAGATGTGGATCGGTCAACAAGGGAAGCCTTTGTTGACCTCTCCGGTATGCCTTTGGCCCTTAGAGGAGTTTACTAGACATAGGAAAATGAAGCGGCGATTTAAATAATCGCCGCTTCATTTACATAAACCCGTTGTTGACTGCAGAGTGTCCAGACTGCCCCACTGTGCCACCAAACAGCTGATCGGCACAGTGCGGTGGCCATTTTGATGTAAATTATTTAAATCGCCACTTCATTTTCCTATGTCTAGTAAACTCATCTAGATGGCTCTATCGACGGAGCCATGTAGTCTAGACATACCCTAAGGGTACGTCTGCACTAGCCCCCTAGTTCGAACTAAGGAGGCTAATGAGGGCAACCAAAATTGCTAATGAAGCGTGGGATTTAAATATCCCGCGCTTGATTAGCATATTCCCGGCCAGTCGCCATTTTGGAAACTGACTAGCCCGAAGTAACTGCCCGCGTCTACACGGGGCAGAGAAGTGGGATTCCGAGATAAACCCCTTAGTTCGAATTAACTGTTACTCCTCGTGGAATGAGGTTTAATCCCACTGACAGAGACCAGAACCTTCAGGATCTCTACCAAGCATTTTTAAACCTCAATTACCCACCCGGAGAAATAAAAAAACAAATTGAAAGAGCCAGACAAATACCCAGAAACCATCTACTTCAAGACAGACCCAGGAAAACCAACAATAGAACACCACTTGTCATCACCTATAGCCCCCAACTTAAACCCGTCCAACGCATTATCAATAAACTACAACCTATACTGGAACAGGATACTACACTCCGAGAGGCTCTGGGAGACAGACCCATAGTCTCCTATAGACAACCACCTAAGCTCAGGATGATTCTTACCAACAACCACAGGACATATCACACTAATACCAACCCTGGAATTTTCCTTTGCAACAAACCCCGGTGCCAGCTTTGTCCACATATTTACTCTGCTGACACCATTGTTGGACCTAACCATGCCAGTTACAAGATCAAGAACACATATTCCTGTTCATCCAGAAATATAATTTATGCCATCGTGTGCCTAAAGTGTCCGTCTGTTATGTACATTGGACAAACGTCTCAGACACTTCGCCAAAGAATCAATGCACACAAAACAGACGTAAGACTCTCTCACAGAGAGAAAGCTGTTGCTTGCCATTTCAGCCAGACTGATCATTCCCTCGATGACCTTAAAACATGCATATTGCTTCAAAGAGACTTTAACTCTAGACTTCAACAAGAAGCTTCAGAATTGTCATTCATGCTTAAATTTGACACTTTATGTATGGGTTTAAACAAAAACTCTAATTATCTCACCCATAACAAAGATAGCTTCCCCTATTATCACCCTTATGTCATTACCTCACAGAAGCTAACCTTCCCCCCTCACCCCCACTCTGTTCTAAAATTTGATTTGTCAGTTTCACATGCGTTCATTTTTTTGATTGTATCACTTTGGTATATATGGTTGTGCCAATTTTCTTCCACATATTGATCTGAGGAAGTGGGTCTGGCCCACGAAAGCTCATCACCTAATAAACCATCTTGTTAGTCTTTACAGTTCTACATAGTTCTGTCTTTTGTTTCAGCTACACCAGACTAACACGGCTTCATCTCTATCACTATTCTACCTTTCTATCTGTATCTCCTCTGTGTTAAGAATTCTCTTTCTCCTTCTGCTTTTCTAGTCCCACTTTGGCAATTTCTTTTTCACTATTCATAGGACAATGGATTTAGTATTTTAATAAGATGAAGTAGGTTTAGAATATAAGTAAAATCTGGGATCAACTTTACAGTAATGTAATTGCTCAATCAGCACCTTGTGTCAAACTTTAAAGGTCCCCAGCATTCTGTGTGGTATATTTCAAGTGCAGTTGTCTCCAGGAATTTTCTCCATTTTCATATATATACATCTGTTTCACTTTAAACTGTGTGAAACATGTATATATGAAAACTGCTTCATCTGTTATTACAATTTATTATTTGCATCATGGCGTAATACCCATTTTGCTATGTACTATACATACACACAGAAAAACAGAAAACCTGCCCCAAGGACCTGCCAGTTGCAGAAAATATTTCCTTTTTAATTTTGTGGGAAATAACTTCCTTCAAAAACTACCACTAATTCCTCTTAATCTGGGATAGACAAACTGTGGCCACCGGTGATTAAAAAAAAAAAAAAGATAAATTCCACATAGCTTGACATTTCAAATTGACACAACATGGAAACTAAGGAAGATACCTTTTAGAATTTAGTCAACCCAAGGAAATGGAGATATGTACAGGACATATGTGTGGATGGCAGCTCAGCCAACTTGTAAAAAATATTACTGTTACCTGCAAAGACTTTTCCAATTGTATAGAGTAGAGAGATGATCCTTGTAGGAAATCAATATTCAGAAGAATCAGAAAACTTCTTCCAAAGGACAGGCAGACAACCAAGAGGTGTGTTACTTTTCTGGAGCCAAAACACAAGATTTGATAAGTTTCTGAACATAACAGACAAGGATTAACTTTTGATGGTACATATGAAATTGCATCATGGGACATCTCACAGACCACAGATTACCTGAGGTAAATTGGAAGCATGCTGAAGAAGAAGAAAGTCCAAACCATCTTCTCCAAAATTCTTCTTGTCCCATGGAGAAGAGGAAGGCAAAACTGCAACTGAATTGAAGTCAAAGTAAGTGGGATAAAGTGGAGGGCTTTTCTTTTGTGGAACACTGGTTGACCTCATATAGGAAGACAGGGCCATATTGTTTAGATGGCCTCCACCTCAGCGGAAGGGTAACCAATCCTCTCAAGGACAAGCTGGCTACAGTAGTTATGAGGGTGTTAAACTAACAGCAAAAGGGGAAGGTAAAAAAGGGGAAAGATACAAGCATTCAGCACAAAAATCACAATTTTGAGAACAAAATCAAGGAACCAAAGGGCATGAAGAGAATAAATTCCTTAATTGCCTATATACCAATGGAAAGTGCTTTGATAATAAACAGGAGGAATTAGAATTACTCATTTATGATCATAAATCTAGTTGGTATTACTGCATTCTGAAGAGGAATGGCACTCTATTTCAAATATGTCATTACATATTTCCAAGTCACTGATAATTTGAAAGAAAATTATCATGAATGGTTACAGATAAAGCAGAAGATGAAGTACAAGATAGGTCTGCCACCAAACCACACTACGGAACAGGATGACCAGATCTTTATACACCTATTTATAATGGCATATATATAGTCCTTTAATTCGGCCAATTTCATAATGCTGAAAACAATTATGAAACAAATCAATTGAAAAGAAGAATATAATCTGAAAAATATGAATAATAATTGGGAATCTTTGAAGAATGCCTTTCCAGATTCCCCAAAAGGTTACAATTCCACAATGGAAAGTTGATAGTAATTAATATAGTAATTAATAGGTGATCCTGGCAATTACAGACCAGTAAGTCTAACTTCAGTACTGGGCAAATTAGTCGAAACAATAGTAAAGAATAAAATTGTCAGGCATGTAGAAGAACATAATTTGTTGGACAAAAGTCAACATGGTTTCTGAAAAGGGAAATCATGTATAACTAATCTATTAGAGTTCTTTGAAGGGGTTAACAAACATGCGGACAAGGGGGATCCAGTAGATATAGTATACTTTGATTTTCAGAAAGCCTTTGACAAGGTCCCTCACCAAAGGCTCTTGTGTAAATTACATTGTCATGGGATAAGAGGGAAGGTCCTTTCATGGATTGAGAACTGGTTAAAAGACAGGAAACAAAGGGTCGGAATAAATGGTAAATTTTCAGAATGGAGAGGGGTAACTAGTGGTGATCCCCAAGGGTCAGTCCTGGGACCAATCCTGTTCAACTTATTCATAAATGATATGGAGAAAGGGGTAAGCAGTGAGATGGTAAAGATTGTGGATGATACTAAACTGTTTAAGATAGTCAAGACAGAAGCAAACTGTGAAGAACTTCAAAAAGATCTCACCAAACTGAGTGATTGGGCAACAAAATGGCAAATGAAATTTAATGTGGATAAGTGTAAAGTAATGCACATTGGACAAAATAACCCCAACTATACATACAGTATGATGGGGGCTAATTTGGCTACAAAAAGTCAGGAACGAGATCTTGGACTTATCGTGGATAGTTCTCTGAAAACATAAGAACATAACATAAGAACATAAGAATATAAGAATGGCCGTACTGGGTCAGACCAAAGGTCCATCTAGCCCAGTAGCCAGTCTGCCGACAGTGGCCAGCACCAGGTACCCCAGAGAGGGTGGACCGAAGACAATGATCAAGAGATTTGTCTCCTGCCATCCCTCTCCAGCCTCTGACAAACAGAGGCCAAGGACACCATTTTATCCCCTGGCTAATAGCCTTTTATGGACCTAACCTCCATGAAATTATCTAGCTTCTCTTTAAACTCTGTTATAGTCCTAGCCTTCACAGCCTCCTCTGGCAAGGAGTTCCACAGGCTGACTACACGCTGTGTGAAGAAGAACTTTCTTTTATTAGTTTTAAACCTGCTACCCATTAATTTCATTTGGTGTCTTCTAGTTCTTCTATTATGGGAACTAATAAATAACTTTTCTTTATAGGCCCTCTCCACACCACTCATGATTTTATATACCTCTATCATATCCCCCCTCAGTCTCCTCTTTTCTAAACTGAAAAGTCCCAGTCACTTTAACCTCTCCTCATATGGGACCCATTCCAAACCCCTAATCATTTTAGTTGCCCTTTTCTGAACCCTTTCCAAGGCCAAAATATCTTTTTTGAGGTGAGGAGACCACATCTGTACACAGTATTCGAGATGTGGGCGTACCATAGCTTTATACAGGGCAGTAAGATATTCTGGGTCTTATTTTCTATCCCTTTCTTAATAATTCCTAGCATCCTATTTGCCTTTTTGACCGCCGCTGCACACTGTGTGGAAGTTTTCAGAGAACTGTCCACGATAACTCCAAGATCTCTTTCCTGATATGTCGTAGCCAAATTAGCCCCCATCATACTGTACATATAGTTGGGGTTATTTTTCCCGATGTGCATTACTTTACACTTATCCACATTAAATTTCATTTGCCATTTTGTTGCCCAATCACTCAGTTTCGTGAGATCTTCTTGGAGTCCCTCACAGTCTGCTTCTGTCTTGACTATCCTAAACAGTTTGGTATCATCTGCAAACTTTACCACCTCACTGCTTACCCCTTTCTCCAGATCATTTATGAATAAGTTGAACAGGATTGGTCCCAGGACTGACCCTTGGGGGACACCACTAGTTACCCCTCTCCATTCTGAAAATTTACCATTTATTCCGACCCTTTGTTTCCTGTCTTTTAACCAGTTCTCAATCCAAGAAAGGACCTTCCCTCTTATCCCATGGCCATGTAATTTACACAAGAGCCTTTGGTGAGGGACCTTGTCACACAGTGTGCAGCGGCGGTCAAAAAGGCAAATAGGATGTTAGGAATTATTAAGAAAGGGATAGAAAATAAGACACGGAATATCTTACTGCCCCTGTATAAAACTATGGTACACCCACATCTTGAGTACTGTGTACAGATGTAGTCTCCTCACCGCAAAAAAGATATTTTGGCCTTAGAAAGGGTTCAGAAAAGGGCAACTAAAATGATTAGGGGTTTGGAATGGGTCCCATATGAAGAGAGGCTAAAGCGACTGAGACTTTTAAGTTTAGAAAAGAGGAGACTGAGGGGGGATATGATAGAGGTATATAAAATCATGAGTGGTGTGGAGAGGGCGAATAAAGAAAAGATATTTATTAGTTCCCATAATAGAAGAACTAGAGGACACCAAATGAAATTAATGGGTAGCAGGTTTAAAACTAATAAAAGAAAGTTCTTCTTCACACAGCGTGTAGTCAACCTGTGGAACTCCTTGCCAGAGGAGGCTGTGAAGGCTAGGACTATAACAGAGTTTAAAGAGAAGCTAGATAATTTCATGGAGGTTAGGTCCATAAAAGGCTATTAGCCAGGGGATAAAATGGTGTCCTTGGCCTCTGTTTGTCAGAGGCTGGAGATGGATGGCACGAGACAAATCACTTGAGCATTGTCTTCGGTCCACCCCCTCTGGGGCACCTGGCGCTGGCCAGTGTCGGCAGACAGGCTACTGGGCTAGATGGACCTTTGGTCTGACCCAGTACGGCCATTCTTATGTTCTTATGTTTTATGTTCTTATATAAATCAGAATCACAACATTGATAAGGGAAGCCAAGGGACAAAAGGAAAAATCTATGGCAAGCATTGTTATGGACAATAAGAAGGATTTTAGAAAAATACTAATATAATCCTCAAAATGGTATTGATCCATTACTAGACATAATCGAATTATCATTAATAATGAAGAAATGGAAACATATGATACAGATTCATTATATAGTGATAACATTCTTTCAATTGTACTGCTTTCTCTACAGCATGTTAAGCATATGCTACTAACATTAGACCTTTTTTTCAATCACAGGTCCAATTAACTTGCATACAAGAGTTTTTAAAAAACTGACCAAGGAGTGTGCTGCAACATTAATGTTGATTTTCAATAAATATTGGAGCACTGGGGAAGTTATAGAAGAATGGAAGAAAGCTATTGTTTTGCCAATGTTTGAAAAAGGGGAAATGGGATATCCTGGGAAACTACAGGCCTGTTAGCCTAAATTATAATCCTGGAAAAGATAATGGAGCGGCTGATACAGGACTCGATAAACAAAGTGGCAATCATGTAATTTATGCAAATCAACATGATCTTAGCTCTTTAGACACTAACTAGATACCTTTTTCTGATATTATAAGCGGGTGATAAAGATAATAGTGTTGACATAATATACTTAGATTTCTGTAAGTCATTTGATGTGGTACCACATGATATTTTTATATTTAAAAGCTAGAATGATATAACATTAACATGACAAGCATTAACTGAATTAAAATCTGGCTATCTGATAGGTTACAAAATGTAACTGTAAATGGAGAATTGTCATCAAGTGGATCTGCTGTTTAATATTTTCTCAGTGAGGTGGAAGATAACATTGCTGAAAGATTGCAGATGACAAAAATTGTCAGTGTACTAAATATATAGCACTGATTCAGCACTATCTGGATTGCTGGTAAAGAGATGCAACAAACAATTTGTGTTTTTAATACAGCTAAGTGTAAACATGTACATATAGGAATAAACATTACAGTGCACATTTACTGTGAAGCAGTGACTTAGAAAAAAGATTTGGGAGCTGGAGTATATTATAAACAGAAGAATATGAATTCACACTGTGACACTGTGGCCAAAAGAGCTAACGCATTCCAAAGATAAATAAATGGGCAATTGTGAGTTGGGAGTGTAGAAGTTATTTTCCCAATATATTTGACTCTCACACAACTGCTGCTGGAATACTGTGTAAAGATCTTGCGCCTACAATTCAACAAGGATATCGATAAATTGGAGAGGGTTCAAGTAAGAGTAAAAAAAGAATGAAAAGATGATTAGAAAACATGCCTTATAGTGATGGACACAAGGAACTCAATCTATTTAGATTACCAAAGAGAAAATTAAGATGATAACTTGCCCACTGTCTATAGAATCTATTTGGGGAAAATATTTAAGAATGAGTTCATCAGTCTAGCAAAGCAAAGTATAACAAATTCCTTTGGTGGGAAATTGAAACTAGACACATTCAGACTAGAAATGAGGCATACATTTTATTGGTTAGACTTATTAACTAATGGAATCATTTACTACGGGTTGTTGTGGATTCTCCATCACTGGTAATTATTAAGTCAAGATTATGTGTTTTTCTAAAAGATAGAATTTAATTATTTGGGGAAAGTGCTATGGCTTGAGTTGTATAGGAGGGCAGACTACATGATCATAATGGTCCCTTCTGGCCATTCACAGGAAACTCTGAATCAATATGAAAACCTTATATTGCAAAAATTCAGCATCTCACCTTTAGGTACTGTTTTTCCAAATTTCCTTTTCTGAATAATGGGTCAAACTAATAAAAATGGAATGACCTTTTTAAAGGATTGAAAAAAAGAAATATTATACCTAAAAAGCAATATTTCAAAGTAATCCATTTTCTGCTGTTGCTGACAAGGTTCATAGTCCTCGTAGGGCAGGAATTATTTTCTCAATGTTCAGTAAGAAAATTACAACAAGTGCAATGAAAGCTATATAATGAAATGATTAGTAAAACAGAGGCCTGATTTTAAAAAAAAACCTGTTTGCCTTATTTGCTCTATTTAACAATACATAGTGTTATTTATAGGAAAATGAAAATGTTCTAAAATTAATTTACTACATTGCTCTACAAACAATGTAAGAAATTGTTAAATGGAGTGAAAAATGGAAGATATTTAAAAATTAAGTTATGTTGGGCTTATGCAAATACAAATATCACTAACTAAAAGCATAATAGAAATGTGGTCTTTTCTCACTTCATATTCATACCCATAATTTTAAACAATATTTTTTACAATATTTATTGTATTATTTTCAGAGCACTGGCATGGTAAAAATAAGGAGGGGTGCAACTGGCGTATTAACAAGTGAGTGCTCTAAAGAATAAGAGTTTCTGGGTTTTATTTCGGGTCAGTAGATCAAAGTGAAATATAGATTTTTGTTGAGAAAACAATGCTTAACATGGCTGCATCACTATTATCAATGGTGATAAAGTAACAACCCACAAAGAGTGTATTCTATGATTAGTACAAGAGCATGCACAATGTCAAACACTTCGAGGTACCTGAAGAAAGCACCCACTATCTGCCCTTTCCCCAAACTTGGAGCCTGGACTCACTGAGCAATTTCTAGGAAGGACCA
Organism: Pelochelys cantorii; assembly: GCA_032595735.1. Lineage (NCBI taxonomy): Eukaryota > Metazoa > Chordata > Testudines > Trionychidae > Pelochelys > Pelochelys cantorii. The sequence goes on from CM064331.1 coordinate 37,855,255, forward strand.
AAGAAAATGGTGAAGCAATCCAACAACTGTTCTCTGCGTAGAGGGGGAAAATCTGAATGCAAAGTCCCTTTCATAGACAGATGGGAGAAGAACTGCGGGAGAAGAATGCCATCCCTAAAATCCAAAAGAATCACCACAGTGATAAGTAACATTTCTAAACAATTCAAAACATTCGTTTATCTTCACTTGTAACATGAACCACTGTAATGCATCAAGGAAAAAAATACTTGGGTTTTTGTAACACATAATTAGAAAGTCATTTCTATGCAACCAGAGACTAGTACAAGCTCACATATCCCAGCACTAATATAAATGCTGAGCTGAGCTAAAGGGATTTCATATTTTATCCAAGCCAGAGAATATAAACTTCATCAAATTCATTCCTTGTCTTCTAGTTAATGTTGTGAAATGAGTTTGCTGCTTTCAGTCCCAGGCACCTGGCAATACTGTAAATAGTAAGAGATTCATTTTCAAAACAAAATAACAAGGCTTCAGACCAACATCTGTTCTCAGTTACAGTGATGTAAACCCAGCACAGATACTGTACTGATTTTTGTAATATGTAATCCTTTCCTTCAGTTTTTGAAGTTGATTTTCTACAATTCTGAATGTGTAAACCAAAGTTTATTTAGAGAATTAAGACATCTTGGACTGTAGATGTAAAAATGACTCATTGGGGACTCGTCTACACTAGGGGATAGTTCGAATTAAGATAAGCAATTTCATCTACATTAATTGCACAGCTGAAGTCAAAGTACCTTAACTTGAATTTTGGTGCCATCCACACTGTGGGAAGTCTAAGGGAGCTCACTGTCCCTTTGGGTATGTCTACACTACAGCATTATTTCGAAATATCTAATTTCGAAATAGTTATTTCAAAATATGTTATTTCAAAATAACACATCTAGACACAAAATGCACTTCAAAATAGCGTTTTGCTATTTTGAAATAGCGCGTCCACACTGATTGGATACTGAATCACATTTAAGGTTGGCCAGAACCCGTTCTGGCAGGGCATCAGGTCAGGAGTTACTTTGTGAGGCCTGTGCTTAAAGGGACCCCCCTGCACAGCCAGTTCTCAGGTTTCCCTGCTTACTTGCCTACCTCGATGAGGGACAGCAAAGCATTTTTTCCTCTGCATGCTCTGGTTGCCCTCACTCAGGACACCACAGCACTCTGCAGCATGGAGCCGGAGCCGGAGCCACCCCTGGGCACTCTGGTGCTTCTCTTGGACTTGTTGCTGCGAGCCTGGCAGCACTTTCTGCAGGCTGCCCTACAGGATCTGCAGCAATCCAAACCCCAGTCTGATCACCGGAGCCACTTTGTGGACATCAGTGTGGGCTGGTCCGGCAGAGCACATGACATGCGGGTCTACTGCAACTCCTCCGTGTGCCAGAAGCTGCACGCTGGGACTTTCTTCCCTGACCGCCACATCAGGGTCGGAGATGTGGACATGCTTGTCTGCCTGGTGGGGGATGAGGCCTATCCCCTACAAACCTGGCTCATGAAGCCCTACATGGGACACCTCAACCCTTCCTGACAGGCATTTAATGCCAGGCTGAGCAGGGCTTGCATCATAGTGGAGGGTGCCTTCAGCTAGCTGAAGGCCCATTTTAGATGCCTCCTCACCGCCTGGACCTCTCAGAGCAGAATATTCCGCATGTGATGGAAGCATGCTGTGTACTGCACAATTTGTGGAAGTGGAAGGTGGAGGCTTTCCTGTTAGGCTGGATGGCAGAGGCCGACCAATTGGCCGGCCTGTACACGTAGCCCAGCACGGATGTCATCCAGGAGGTCCATCGGGGGGCTGTCCATACCCAGGAGGCCCTGTGGGAGAGCTTCCACCCAGAGGAGCAGTAACAGTCTCCCTGGTGTGCCCACTGGGGGCTTGTGCCTCATTCTTCCCTCACGTCCTTCCACTTACCTCTCCCTAACCCCCCTTCCTGATGTCAAATAAAAGACACATGTGTTCATTAAAACAAAGTCTCTTTATTGAACAAAACTGGGGTGGGGGGGGAATGAAACTCAGGTGAGACTGGGGAAAGAAGGAGAGAGAGAGGGGGAGAGAGGGGAGGGGGAAACCTGGGAGGAGGGAGCTGGAAGGGGGAGGCAAGGGGAGGAAGGGGGAGGAGAAGCTCAGGGCTCAGGGTTGGGGGTCTTGCCGGCCCAACTGTCTCCCAGCACTGCAGGTGCGGGTGCCTTGGCGTCCCTGGGGTGTGGGGAGGGTGGAGGGTGTGGAGGGAGAAGCGGGAGGGGGAGAAGGAGTAGGAAGAGGAGCAGTAGCTGGGGAGACAGCAGGGGCTGGAGCGGCAGGAGGCAGTAATCTCTGCACCAGGGTCTGCAGGTGCTCATAGATGACATGGCCCTGGTCAGGCTGCTCCCACCAGCTCTCCTGCCGGATCTGAAGGTCTTCTTGCACCCAGGGTGCGGTGCAGGGCTCGCAGTGCCCCCAGGTGCAGCTGCTGGTAGTCCTCTTGTGCACGGGTCAGCTTACAGAGTGCTTGGGTGCAGGAGGACGACCTGGGTGGGGTGGTGCAGCGGCGGTCACTGTGTCCCCAGTGGCCAGTGGGTGAAGCCCAGCCCCCCTCTGCAAGCGAGGACGACAGTTCTCCGCACCATCAGAGCCAATGTGCTTGCACACAGGCCATGTTCGGGATGTCCTGTTATCCCTGGAAGTAGGAGCTGCCCCAAGACTGCACCCATGCCCCTATGCTCCATCAGTGTGGGTGTGTGTGTGGGGGGAGATGTCCCCTGTCTCTGTGTAGAGGGGGCTTCTGGAGGGAGGGCGTCCTGCTGTGTCCCACCCCGGGTTCAGGAGCATGTCATGTCTCTTCACACACACATGTGGCTAACAGGCCAAGTCCCCTATGTGGCAGCCAGCTGGGGCCACGTGCTCAGGGGTGGCACAGCATGTGCTCGCATGTGCACAGGTTGCTGCATGATCCGTGGTCAGCAAGGCCTACATGTGCAGTCCCTGGTCTCCTTCCCCTCCCACCCCTGCATAAGGGGACAGTGATGGCACTCACATGTTGTTGCCTCCCCGGCCTCAGACGACACCGGCGACAGGTCTACTGGGATGGCTCGGGGGTCCTGGCTGCGCAGCACACTCCCTCGGGGCTCCTGTGGCTCCTGGCCCTCCTCCTTCTCCATGCCCTGGTCAGGGCCCTCTGCCCCAGGGTCGATGACCACCTGGGGGGCACAGACCATCCCACCCCCCAGGATGTGGTCCAGGGCATCCAAATAGGGGCAGCTCTCTGGGTCTGCCCCTAGTTGGGAGCTGCCCCCTATGTCCCTGGCATACGCCTGCTGCTGCTCCTTAATTTTAATCCGAACCTGTTCCTGGGTTCGGACATGGCCTTTGGTGGCCAGGCTGGCAGCCATCCAGCTTTAGACAGCCGCGTTCCTCCATCTAGTGTGGAGATCATGGACGTTGGCAGCATCTCCCCAAACCTCAATCAGGTCCATGATCTCCACACTGGACCAGGAAGATGCCCTCCTTCTCCGGCCCCAGACAGGCTCCTGGGAGCTGGTAGACTGGTCCTGGGGAGCAGTGAAGGGCTGGCTGCCAGTGGCTTGCTAGCTCATGCTGCAGCCTGGGTCAGGGGCAGCAGCAGAGTGGCTCTGGGCTGGCAGGCCTAGTGCTAGCCACAAAAGACTGTGGCCAGACTCTACCCCTTTAAGGGATCTGGGAGGGGGGAGGGAGAAGAGGATTTTTCCTGTTTGTGCCCAGAGTGGCCACCAGGGCACCCTGGGAAGGGCTGGAGGCCCCCTATTTCGAAATAGCCCCTATTCCCTGTCTACACAGTGCCTATTTCAAAATAGCTATTTTGAAATAGGCACTATTCCTCATCGAATGAGGTTTACCAATTTTGAAATAAGCCCTCCGTTATTTTGAAATTATTTTGAAATAGCGGTTGGCTTCTATAGACGCTAGGAAAGTTATTTTGAAATAACGGCGGTTATTTCGAAATAACTTTGCTGTGTAGACATATCCTTAGATTTCCCTTATTCCTCATAGAAGCAGGACTACCGACATTGATGGGAGTGCCTTCTCGGTGCCATCTCTTCACTAGACCCATTAATTCAAACTCTGAAAGATCGACTGTGGCTGCTTCGATCTTATCTGTAGTGCAGACATAGACTGACTATCCTATTGTTTTTAAAGGGAAAGCTAGCATCTGTTCAGCTTGTGTTCCCTCCATTGTCAAGATAATTTTTAAAAAAATCAATTTTACCCTTTTACATTCTCCCTAATGTTATATGTAAATTCTGATTAAATGTTAACATATGCAATACCTTTATATCACTAAAGATTCTTTCTTTTTTTTTGTTACAATAAATGTTGGCGTGTGTATACCCAGCCTCACTTCCTCAAATGCCGAGAAGCCAAATTGCTCACTGTCATTAATAATCCTCTCATTTCTTTGTCTAGATGTTTTATGTCAACATTTTAAGAAGTATATGAGAGATTCTGCCCGATAGGTAAAAAGTGGACCTGTGACCACAGGGCATGAATATTTTATTTCTATGGGAGAACAACTAGAAAGAATATTAAGTAGTAAGGATTTTTCTTCAAATTTGATAGTGTGCATTCTTTTCAGCGCCATTTAATTGAGGCAAATGAGACAAGTAGAAAACTTAAAGTAATCATCTCTGTGAGTTTGTTAATATCTTACAAGAAACACTGAGTGACAGCTAAACTTTTTTTTTTAAATCCTTGGGCTGTTCTGTCACTTCTGTCTCTTATTACCCACCTACTTCCCATCTCATTTTCCAATCTCTCTGGCATCTGCCTTGCTGTGACTTGACTCTAAAAATGTGCATGAAGTATTTAAATCACACATGAGGTCTGCATCATTAGCAGTCATCGAATCTTTGCTCATGTTAGTTTTGTTCTGTGATTATTCCTGTGACCTCCAAGGCTTATATTTCTAATTATGTAACAATTCACTTTCATATTTATCATGTTACCTTTTGTATTTTTAATTTTTTTAAAATGGTTTTGTTCCACTTTGTAATTTTGAAGGTTGATCCAACATTCTTTGTTGATGGCAAAATGTGGCAGCATTGACATTTTCTATAAATTTAAATGTGGAAACAGCTTCTCTCCTTCAATCCACTAAGTGCTTTGAAATTTCTTAGATAACTAAAGATATAAACTAGAATAGCAGTACCTTTTAGCAGAGTAGTGCTTAGGACAGGATTCATGTATTGCTTGAGTGAAATACATAACACAGTTATATAAAGTGAGTCCAGCCATAGACTGACAGGCTCTCAAACTTGCTATTAGGCCAAGTTCTCTCTAATGTAAACATGGAAGTCTAATTGAAGTCATATGCAATCTGTCCACACCACATGAAATTCTGATTAATAAGATGACAAAAAATACAACATACTGATTCTAAATGGGATGCAATATAATTTTTACTCTAATAATACTGTGGTTGAATATTCAACAGGTATAGTATATGTGAGTTAATTGTTGGTACATATTCATATGCTACTACATATTCATACATACACTGATTTGTTTCATGGACCCTTTCCTAGATGCTACTTCTGATCTTTAAAAATCCCATATATATTTGGTCCTTTGTCCATTTGGCAACATCATCAGAGATGTGCTGAGTGTACTAGAATTCAGGTACCAGCATTCATTTTCTTCCATGGATTTTCCTAGGGAAATATTTGGCCACAACATTTGCTCACTGAGGGTATGGCTACACAGCAACATTATTTTGAAATAACTAGTGTTATTTCAAAATAACTTACTCTGTGTCTTCTCAGCAGGTAGTTATTTCAAAATAACGTAGAAATACTCTGAAGCTGGAGGACTTCTTACTCCTACTCCTGTAACCCTCATTGTACAAGGAGTAAGGGAAGTCAGAGGAAGAGAGCTCTATTTTGAAATAAGTACTGTGTAGACACTACCAATTTTGAAATAAGCTATGCAATTGACGCAGCTCAATTTGAGTAGCTTACTTTGAGTTAATCCTTGCTATGTAGATGCACCCTGACAGACAATATCATAGAGGAGCAAACTAATGTGTGCAAGTATATTTTAGTGATGAGCACTGAGAAATATAAAACATAAAAATATAAAAATGTTCAACATTTCCCCTGAAATATTTCCACCACAGATATTTTTGTAAAATTTAAATATCTCCACCTCGGAATTTTCTGGGTTTATTTATTCTATACTAATATATTACACAAACAAGTACTGCCTCATCAACTTAAAATACTGCTTCTGAAACAAATGGAAAAAATAATGTAATGTTTGAATTGTTTTGCAAAATATGTATCCAATATTTAAATATTGCATGTTTTGTTATCCTAGGCCATATCAATGCATTGTTAAAATAGTACTGATGTGATTATCAAACCAAATCATATACAATTCCCTGCTTTTGTTTACCTAATTACTTTTTCTTGTATTCATATTTTCCTCCCTATTTTTTTCCCTCATTCCAAACAGGCTTTTGATTTACTTGATGTTTTCTGCTGTTCAGATTTGCTAAAGTGCTCTTGTCAACAGTTCAGTGGTTGAGTGAAGCAGAGTGCTAGTTAATAGTGTGAAAGCCTGGTGTGCTGTCAGAAAAGGGCAGACCATTAACTTGTGAAATTCTACTTTCAATGTTCTACAGCTCTAGTGCTGGCAGAACAAATCTCACTGATGGCTTACTATTAAAGTTACAAATGGCATATGAATTTATGACACTTTGTAATTAAGCACCATACTACACTTCTGCTGGTGGCAGTACTGCTATGGGATATTGTAGAAGACAGGTGATCACTGCAAGAAGAAAGAAAACTCTGGAGACCTGATCCTTTTTACCAGAAGTCTGAAGACTGCAATTCTGCCTAGTATAACCCACAAAAAATCAGATTAACCAGTGCTGACTGCAACAGCTCTGTTAATTGCTGCAATTCCAGGAACACTGAGGATAGATTACTTTGTGCATAAAAGGTAATAGCAGACAGCCTCAGTGCTGACAAGACATGGAACTGTTGATACTTCATAACCCTGAATCCCAATGGGGAACTCTTGCAATGACACAAGGATCATGTTGAATGGTAAATATTATGTAATGACAAGGTAATTACATATTATTTTTTCTGTCTTGTAAACAACAGTGATCTCATTACATCTAAAAACTGTAAGTTACAAGGCAATTTTCGGAGTGTTATTTAACGACTACAAAAGAAACATTTGTGGCATATATAATTTGTGTCATTGCCTGACACAAACCATATAACCCTGCAACTACTGAGTAGTAGTTATTTGTTGTGAACAAACAACAGGCCCTTTAAACTGATCTGCTGTTCAGGTACATAGCAAAGAAAAGTACTGCCACTACATACTGCAACTACAGTCACATATAATGAAAAATGAATCCCCGCCATCTTTCTTTCTCCTCCACAGAAGTGGTGCTCCTCAATATTCACATCTGTTCTTATGCTGGAATGAAATCAGCTAACTGATGATGGGTAGATTGAGTAGAAGCCAGGGGGTGGAAAATCTAACTGTGCAATAGCTTACCTCTACTGTGTGATCTTACTGTCATTACCCATGTCCTCCTTCCCACACAGCTTGGCTTCCAATTTATCTTACTTCCATTTGTGCTTTGTTTCATATTACACTGTTCATTTTTCAGGGCAAGAACTGGGTCTTCCCATGTACCAGTACAGTATGTAGTACAAGGGAACCCTGATCCTTTTCGGGTCTTTGGGAGTACAAATAATGTATAGTAATAATGATGCTTCCAACCTACTGGATGATCAGACATTGCGACTCCATAACCAACTCACACAGAGGGGCAAATTCTTCAATGCATAACACCAAGGCAATGCCACTTATTTCACTGGAATAGTAGAAGAGTAACAGAGCAGCACTTGACCTAAGTACAGAGTAATTATAAGAGAATACTTCCAAAATCAATATTTTGATCAGATGACAGGTGTTTCGCCTTTCATCAAAAACAAAATCTCTAATCTTATATTGAAAGAAAAATATGTAACTACAGGTCTATGAATAATTCCAAATCCGTGAGCAGTCATGGAAATACCTACATTCTGCTACAGTATACTGATGAGTAGGATTATGTACATAAAATACATAGATGAAATATTTTATTTTATTTATATTTTAATCAGGCTTTTATCACTATAAAATATTATCACTGATTTCAGTGTCAGTCACTGGCCATCACTTCAGGCAATGCCTAATATTAATCAATACTTTATAGGAATGACAAAATAGATGAGTTAAGGGTTTTATGCTTCTTTTAAAGTAACATGGTATAGCTAAATGATATTTATTACTCATTTAGATTATGGCAGTACCTCACATTCCCCGTCAGAGATTCAGGTTCCATTGTGATAGCTTCTATACAGACAAATAAAAGAAATGTCCCTGAAAGCAAAAATCTAAGAGTATGGTCACATGCAAGAGGCAGTGGACAAACAGAAAAACTAGAATAGGGTACAGGACAAATGGTAAAGATGAGTATTTGCATAGGTTTCATGATCCTGTGCTCATGATAGTTGTGGGCAATTACTAGCAGAGTCTTCTATTTAATAGAAAACAAAAGACCTACAGTATTTAGTTGTTGTTATTAATGGACTTGCACAGTAAGTTATGCTGTTTTCAGGAAGGCATATGCCACATTATGAGAATGTCCCCTGACTCTCTCTCTTTTCCTCTAGGCAAGGTGCATTTTCAGGTAGTTCCTGTGGAGAAGCTGACAGATGCTATGTAGTAAGGGTGATGCCTCTGAATATCCGCCTTTTCTCTCCAACCCTCTGCTGTTCCTTCCTGGTTTTCTTGACACTGTCTGGCAGAGAGGAATATACACATTTTTTTTTCAGAAAGTATATACATAGCAACATTTGAAAATGTTGCCTGCACATTAACTATATTTTCTAATAATTATTTGAGGTGTTTTGCTTCATTAACTAAATCTTAAGCAATAAAATTTCATTGCTTTTTATAGTTATTAGAATGTTACCACAGCATGCACCACTAGGAAGTCATCAACTAAACATCTTTTGACTTCACCGCAGCACACCATCAAGTCTCTGAAAGCTGAGTAATTCCTCTTGTTTCCTATGAAATAAAAAATTGAAAGATTTAGAATTAGTCTGACAGAAAACAGAAGAGACTGATGAACACTAAAGACCTTTCTCAGGGTCAAATGAAAAGCTAGTGTAATAGCATAGGTGCATTGACATGACTGATTTCCACAAGTTAGAAATCTAGACATGAGAATGTATTCAGTCTTTATTCACATTGAAGCTAATACGTGTTTCTCTGAGGATTTAAGTATTTATTTATGGATTGAATAGAAATTTAGGAAGAATTGAGTATTTAGGGCTAGAACCAAACCAATCTATTATTGATAGGTATAAAATTACGTAAATATGAATGAAATTTGTTTACAAAACAATCAGTTTAGGACATAATCCATTTCCCATTGATATCAGTGACAAAACTCCCATTGAATTCAGTGGTGAAGGATCAAAGTTTTATTCAGCTTGAAAGTGTGGCTACGAATTTTCTGTTTTGTAAAAATATCAAGGATTTTGCATATGATGATGGTGACAGTGCACCTTTAAAAATATGAGCCTAAGTATTTACATCATTTACTTTAATCAATTTATATTAAATAACAATAAAAGTATTTTGCATTTTGGTGAGCTGACAGCGAGAATATTAAACAAGGAGTTTGATAGGGACTATCCTTTTGATTTTAAATATTTTTAACTGCCACTCTATTGCCAAGAAGTCAGAAAATAATCAACAAATAATATAATAGTGTTTATAAAGCACCTATGGTAGTTGCTTTACCAAATAGTAAAGTGGAGAGCCAGTATAAAATATAAAATATAAAATATAAATATCCAATATAAAATATCCAATATAAAAGTGGATTTATAAATACAGTTTCCAGAGCTCTTCTGACATCATTAATGGACATCAATAGGGAAACAAATGAAATATACCTATGTTATTTTATACATACACACACACACACACACACACACACAGGTGGTTACTCATTATTTGTCAAATGGAACACAACAAAACTGGTAGCAAGGAAGACTCATTTTTTTTGAGTCTAGAGGGTGTTACTAACAAAAAACAAACACCATACAGAAATTATAGTATCTTTAAAAATACAGAGAACTGATAGGACATTAGGAGGTAATTGATACTGGTGACTGCAGAGTCCTGATGAGAATAGAAATTGTTACTGTAGTTGTGAACAAGCTTTCATGTCACAAAGTGACATCCAGAAGGCCATTCCTTAGACTCGTTGCTCCATTCCAAGGAGAGTATGAATTCCAGTAGAAGATTATTTCACACTTAAGTACTGATCTGATACATCATATGATGCATGATGGTAAGCAAGATACTGTATATGCACCATACCCTTCTATTTTTTCTAAAGGAAGTCTCAATTTGTCCTTTTGTTGTAGGCTCTCTCAGTAAAAGGGTCATTTTAAAATAAGGGGGACATCAACTGGCACTAAAAATGACTATTACAAAGGAATATGTTTAGAGAAGGTGTCGTCAAATAGAGTGAATATTATTTTGTTTTTTGTTTTGGGCTTTTTGGGGGGGGTTTGTGGACTTATCCCTTGAAACAAATTCCTATTAATTAATACCTGCTACATATTTTCTACTATTCTAAATTCTTAATAGGAGATTCCTTGTCACTGTAATCCAAAAACAGCTGATGCTATTATAAATTGAACAGCATTTGCCAAACTATAGATGAAATTGAATTGAAATTTTGGTTGGTTGAATGGAGCTAGTTGAATTATGGGGGTTTTATTTGTTTAAATCATATTAAATTTGATTAATTAACATGATTTCAAAGCAGATCAAATTCCAAACCAGGAAAAAATGAAGATTCTGACTTAGGCCCACCTATTATTTAGCATCTTCCCAACAAATCTTTAAAGGTCAACCCTGGGTGATTCAGCTTAGAAGCTGTTTAACCCTTTTTGGCCATGTGCCACATTTTAACAATATGACTGATATTTCAATCAGATAATGTCATACCCACATTCCAATGTCTGCAGCAAATAATGCAGAGATCCTACAGACAACTCTCTCTTTCACTACTAAGTCTACATTTTTGTAAAGGTGAGATGGAGAAATTTAAAATAATTTGAAATTAAAATTTGTAGATGTGTTACATTTCAAAAAAAATGTGAGAGGTATTTTTTACTCAACTAAAAAGTAATAGTTAAAAGGTGCCAAATACCTCTTTTGAGAGCTGATAGAATTAAAATATTCAAAACCGTGGCAACATAAAAAATAGATTAATATAAAAACTGTAGGGATTTAAACCCAAAATCACATTTACAGTTAATTTACTTCCTTAATCCTATCAATGGTGTGTACTTTACTAGTACGTCAAACAGAAGAGGGACTGGCATATTCAAAATTATCTAGAATATGATAAGTATTTCTCTTGATGTAAAGCTATTATTTCAGGCAAGTGTGTACATGTCATCTTCATTATGTCACAGATAGGCAGAAAAGCAGTTTGTGGTTTCTGAAATCTAGCTGTCGAACAAAAGATGTTAATGAAGTTGCCCTGATGAAATATTCACATTTTTTTGTATTAGCCACAATAGTTTGGACCTCCATGGTCCAGCACCTTTGAGACCTGACTAGTCCCAAATGAGGGAGTTAGGCAGATCAGAAAAGGCCAGTTCCAGCCCCTCTGCTGATGGACTCTGAGCTCTCCTACAGTCCATCAGCATTTCCAATATAACCTAAAAATAATGCACGAAATACAGAATTTTCTGGACTCAATTTACACACTGAGTGTGCATCTACACTGCACTCTTAGCTTGAAATAACCTACACAATTTGAGCTACACAAATTGCATAGCTTATTTTGAGTTAATTTCAAAATAGCTTATTTCAAAATTTGGTACTGCCTACACAACACCAAATTTCAAAATAAACCGTTATTTGGAAACATCCCTTAGGGTATGTCTACACTACAGAGGTTTTTTTTTCGGAAAAACAGCCATTTTTCAAAAAAACCTTGAGGAATATCCACACTGAAATTGCATTCTTCTGCAAGAAAATCGAAAGAACAGAAGGGGTTTTCTAGCACTGGTAATCCTTATTCTATGAAGAAGAAGCCTTTTTGTGAAAAAGTTCTTTCACAAAAAGGTATGTGTGGATGAGGAAGAGGGAGTTCTTTTGGAAGAAGAGGAAAGAGGAAAAAGCACAGGTGCCCTGGTGGCCATTCCGTCCACAGCAATCACAGCTTACATGCGAGAGAGCGTCCATTCAGTCTGGATGCTCTCTTTCAAAAAAGCAGATAGCTTTTTGGATGCACTTTTGCAGTGTGGACACTCTCTTTCGGAAGAAGTTCTTTCGGAAGATCTCTTCCGAAAAAAGCTTCTTCCAAAAGAAGCCTGTAGTCTAGACATAGCCTTAATCTTCATGGAATGAGGTTTACAGGGACATCAGAATAGCACAGCCATTATTTTGAAAGCTATTTTGAAACAACAGGCATGCTGTCAAGACACGGAAAATGCTATTTCAGGATTCCAGAAGTATCCCAAAATAGCACCACTATCTAGATGCCCCCCTAGTGTCAGATTTTCAAAATTGCTCAGCTCCCATTTAGCCACCAAAATAATAGGTCTGTTTCTGAGAAGAGCTGAGCACATGTGGTACAGAGCTCTTCTGAGCATTCATTTCTGGTGTGATAGGGCAACGGCAGTGTGTTGAGAACGGTTGAAAAGGTTGTCCTTATTTAGATGTTCAAATTGAATTGCGATGGGTTGTAAAATCTAGTCTCACTTGTGCAATCTGGTTCTTCTGTGGGAGTTATGCCTCAGCAAAATGCATGACTAGACTAGAATATGATAATTATCATTATTACTGTTACAACTTCCTGAGGGGTAGACTGTCATACTTCCGCTCACATTGAATAGTATCTTACATCACAAGTAGTCTTAGTGAGCATTATTTATGGAATAAGATACTAATTGTGAGTAAGAACTCACAGCACTTTGGAGATGTAAGATATCATTCAAACTTGAACATTCAGATTGCTTTTGCAAGCAAAGTACAGCTTTACCCTATTTCTAAAATGGGACACTTTCAATTTACATAGTTGTAAAGGGGAAAATACAATATGTGAATATTTCAAGAAATGTGCCTAACTGTAATGCATGGAAAATAATAGAAATTTTGGGCTAGAAGGGACCTTGAGAGATCATCAAATCCAGTCACCTGCACTGAGGCAAGAGCCATTATACTTTTCCCATACCCAACAGCTGTTGGTGTAACTTATTCTTAAAAATGTTTAATGATGGACACATCCTACCTTGGAAGCCTGTTACAGTGCTTAACTCTCCTTGTAGATAGAAAGGTTTTGTAATATCTAACCTAAATCTCCTTTTTTAAACTGATTACTTCTTGTTTTACCTTCAGTGGACATGAAGAACAATCAATCACTGTCCTTTTTGTAACATCCCTTAACATATTTGAAGATTATCAGAAGATGACTATAGTCCAAATGCACCAAGAGCCTGATCCAAATTTCATTTATATCAATTGGAGACTCTTCATTTATTTCAACAGACATTAAACCAGACTCTAATTTTTTATAGGTTGTCACTAGTTCAGTGTGCCAATGTCCTAATCAGGAGCATGAGGAAGTTCTTGCCAGGATAATATAATGACACTGGGCACCTTTGTTGTATTCTGTATTTCCAGGAGAATTATTTAGTCTCTTCCTTCATAAAGGACTTTGGTGTGGTTGTAGCCTACTACCACTACCTGTTTTGTGTATTTTTTATTGTATTTTAGTACTGATATATTTGTGAGAATGTAAAGAATACATAAGAATTCCAAAAAATGGAAATGCTGCAGGCTGTTTTGTTTCATTGTGCAGATTCTGGTGGTGGATATGTGTCAGTAACCTAGGAAACAACTGAAGATGCCATTTGTATGCTGAAAATTCATAACTGAAACTTTAAGAAGATTTCACTATTGAAAAGTTTGTTAAGAAATTGTATGTTGATTGTTTTATTGATGCAGGGAAAATAATTCTACTTGTGCATAAGATTATTTAAGTGATAGAGGGAAAGTGTTGGTGTGTACACACACACACACACACACACACACACACACACACACTCACTGACAACTTTACTATACTGACAATTGACAAGAAAAAAAAGTTGTGCTGAAAAAGGCTTTGTACAAGAACACTCTATGGCTGCATCTAGACTGGCAAGTTTTTGCGCAAAAGCGGACGCTTTTGTGTAAAAACTTGCCAGCTGTCTACACTGGCTGCTTGAATTTGCACAAGAACACTGACGATCTAATGTAAGATTGTCAGTGTTCTTGCGCAAATACTATGATGCTCCCACTCAGGGATAAGCCCTCTTGCGCAAATGCTTTTGTGCAAGAGGGCCAGTGTAGACAGGTAAAAACTGTTTTATGCAAAAAAGCCCCGATGGCGAAAATGGCGATCAGGGCTTTCTTGAGCAAAACCGCGTCTAGATTGGCACGGATGTTTTTCAGTAAAAAGTGCTTTTGCGCAAAAGCATCCGTGCCAATCTAGACGCTCTTTTCCGCAAATGCTTTTAACGGAAAAACTTTTCCGTTAAAAGCATTTGCAGAAAATCATTCCAGTCTGTATGAAGTCTAGGATCCAATATTCCCTTTAATTACACCCACTTTATACTGGTGATACTCCATCAGAACTGAAGGATCTGAACTTTTGTATTTGCTAATAGAGTATCTCTCTGATGCTGCTATTCTCCAAACTGTAGCACAGAAGGCAACAAGACAAGATATTCTTAAAATAGGCCACATAGTGTTAAAAAGCAGAAATCAGGTTTCAAGTAGGCTTAACTACAATAAAAAGAGACATCAACATATGAAATAAGTTACTGAAAAAATGAGGAAAGCAGAGAATAGATAGACTCAAGTTAGTCCTAGATTTTTTTCACAGAAAAGGAAGAGATGAATATATGTGTTGTGAGGGCCAAATCTACGAAAGGGAGGAGAGATCCATCAATCACTATTAGTCAGGATGAGTAGAGACGATATCCCTAATCTTTCTTTGCCAGAAAATGGGAATGGAGAACAGGGAATGGATTATGTGATGATTACCTGTTCTGATCATTCCCTGTGAAGCATCTGGAATTGGCCACTGTCAGAAGACAGGATACTGGGCTACATGGATCTTTGATTTGACCTAGTAGGATCGTTCTTATGTATGATGACAAAGCAGGTCATTGGAATTCAATCAAAGTGAAAAAGATAAGTATGCTGTCTAGAGTGTCTCATGACTGAGTGCCTAGCTCAGAACAGACTGACAAAAGCAGGGCATACAACTCACATTGGTAATATATTCTATATTTAGATTTCACCAACCCATTAACAAATATGAACTACATCTTGAGATGCTAGTATGTTTCTACTGGCCAGTCTGTGGACCAAGCTTTCAAACAAAGAGTTCACATCATATGAAAAGCTGTATAATTCAGGGGGTGACATCATATAATGTTCTTCACTCCCCACACCAGAAGACCCTTGGATACACTTGAGGAAGAAAGACTGAACTAGGTGAAGTGCTGGACCCAAGTTAAAGGGATATTTAGCCTGTGAATAGAACATCTGAGGGTTCCAGTTTGTAAGCAAGTACTGCTTATCCCTTAAGAATCTGTAACATGTTTATATCTTTTTTAGGAAGATAATCTTCTATTCATATCCAATATATTGTGTATATTAAGTTCATAATTTTTGTTTATTTGCTTGGTTATCTGCTTTGCTTTGTTTGTTATCAGTTATAATCTTTAAAATCTATTTTTTGTAGTTAATAAGCTTATTTTTGCTTTGTCTAAACCAGTGTGTGAGAATCATAAATTGTGGCAAAAGGCTGTTGCATATTCCTCTCAACACTGAGGGAGAGGACACATTTTCTGAGCTTACACTTTGTAACTCCCTATGCAGTGAATGATGGTATGATTCTGTGTGTGTTTACTGCAACCAGGGTGCATCCCTGAGAAACTGGCTATTGCCCTGGTGGAAGCCTTCCCATAGAGGGACTTGTCAAGGAGTCAGCTGGATTATAAGTACCTGTATGTTTGCTGGTTAGATGGAGCCTGGAGCTGGGACTGGGAAATTGTTTTGGCTGGGAGCAGACAGTCACAATCACTCTGTCTGAGAGAGTGGAGATTAGTAGTAGTAGTAGTAGTAGTAGTAGTAGTATTCAGAAACAAGATGGGTGAGGTAATATTTTTAGTTCAACCAACCTCTATTGCTGAAAGAGGCAAGCTGCAGAATTCCACAGACCTGAAGAAAAGCCCTGTGGAGCTGAAAAGCTTCTGCATATCACAAACAGATGTTGGTTCAATAGACGATGTTACCTCTCCCATCTTATCTCTCTCATATCCTGGGACCAACACAGATACAACAATACTGCAAATAATCATTACTCTGTCAAGCAAAAATACATAATCCTGTGGATATAGAGTATTAAGTTGGTAGCTGCTAAATAAAACTTACAAACTATTACAAGAAAAAAAACCTCAGCATCTGTTAATTATTGGTCAAATTTACTATTTCTTCTCAAATATTTTCCTCTGCAGTTTCATCCAATGTCTTTTATATTATGTCTCTAATGTTTGTGCTATAACCCATATATACTTACTGGCTGTGTCTATACTGGCGCGATCTTGCGCCAGAGCTATGCAAATGAGGCTCAGCGTGGAATATCGCCGAGCCTCATTTGCATAACTAATGAGACACCATTTTTGCGGAAGAGGCTCTTGCGCAAGACGGAGCTGTCTACACTGCCCCTTCTTGCGCAAGAAAAATCCTCTTGCGCAAAGCCGTTATGCTGATTATTTTCAGGCATAACGGCTTTGCGCAAGAGGGTTTTTCTTGCGCAAGAATGGGCAGTGTAGACAGCTCCGTCTTGCACAAGAGCCTCTTCCGCAAAAATGGCAGCTCATTAATTATGCAAATGAGGCTCGGCGATATTCCACGCTGAGCCTCATTTGCATAGCTCTGGCGCAAGAACGTGCCAGTATAGACACAGCCACTATGTTTCTAATCTTATAAGAACTTTTGGTTTGTTTAACTATCTAATGTTATATAATGATTAATTTTGTAATATGTGGTTATATGGCAATAGTCACTTGATTTTTTCAGGCTGTGTCTACAAAACCATGTAATTCTAAGGTTAGTTGGACTTGATTCATCTGAATGATGTTAGGGCTTAAACATCCACATTGCATTGTAACCATTGGTTAGGAATTTTATAAACGATGCTTGAACCAACCGCTCTGGCATCCCCACTGTAGGGCACTGAACCAAGTCAAAGCAATCTTACTCCAGAGTGCCAGAATATCCTCTCTCAATGTTGACATTCGAGCTTTAGGAACATGATGCACGGTGGAAAACTGTACTGGCTCCATTCATGAACAGGCAGCTATGCTATTCTTAACAAATGGCAATGACATAAATAGAGCTATGTACTTGGGGAGGAACAGTGCTTGAGTGGGTGTGGTCTTGATTACTATGCCATGGAAGTCAGAATGATATGATGGGAAATAGTGATTAGGGTAAAGAGGCTGGACAATTGCTTTGTGAAATGACTTGACCATATTGATCGTCATTGTGAAACTCTGAAGTCCTTGATAGTGTGCTTGTGCAAACTGCACATCACTTGCCCTGCAGGAGGAGCATCCTGAGTGGAGCACACATATAGCCTCAGAGTCAGTACCCCCATACAAAGACTTCTAATCATAGCTCAGTGGATCACTGGTGCAGAAACAGCCCTCAGTGTTCAACTGCTGGCGCTCTTTTACTCCCACTTTACTAACAAGTCTCAAGGAGCAAACAACATGGTAATCCACTGGTCTACCTAATAATCATGTTCTTCAGCTCTTGGAAATCCCTCCCAGGGACCCCAGAAATATCTGCTTCCTTCCCTGTTCCATTGCCTCTAGGGTGTGTATCTCCTGCCCTCATGAGCCAGGTAGGGGATTACTGTTGTCCTTCTAAAGATTCCATCCTTTAAAAAACACATGCATCCCAGCCTGTCCACTACCAGCTGCAAAGTGGTGACATGCATTGGGGTCAGTGTGCTTCAGCACTGCCTAGGAATCTCTTATCTTTGTCACTGCCACTCACCAGGAGGCTGAGGGGAAGCTTTGGGGAGGTTCCCACTCATTGCCCTGACAGTGCATGCAGCCTGGGCACCCCTGCACCTGCAGCCCCAGAAGGGCAAGAGAAGCCTGGGACCCAGGACAAGAATGCTGGGAGGAACCAAGAGCCACCCTACAGGGAGTGGGGTGGGATTGCTCTTCTCATAATCCAGCCTGGGGATTGTCTGGGACCTACATCCTTCCTGGCAATTTTGCTCCCTGCTCTGGGCAAGCTCCATGCAGCAGTGAAGAGGAGCTAGAGCCACTATCACCAGGAAGGGAAAAGGAAGGAAGAGTGCACTTGGCCAGGCAGCAGTGGTGCTTGTGACCAGCTGTGATGGCTTCCTGCACAACTATTTCTCTGCTATTGAGATCTGCAGAATACATGCAGTGAACTCCCAAGACCCGAGTCAAGCCAGGGCCACATGTACACAGGAAAGCAATAGGGATAAAACCCGAGGTCCTAGTTTAATTTAGGCTCAGTCCCTCCAACTCTGCAGGGTCCTAGTACCCAGTGTCTGAGTCCTGCATTAGTACAATTGCAGTGTGGGTGCAAGAGAGGTAACTGAAGTATGAAGAGGCATATAAATATTTAATTGTATCTGTCATGTAACTATCTGGCAATGTTGGCTACAAGGATTCCATGCAAACACCTGTTCTCACTTTCAGGTGACATTGTAAATAAGAAGCAGGCAGCCGTATCTCCATCTAATGTAAACAAACATGTTTGCCATAAGAACATAAAAACATAAGTATGGCCATACTGCATCAAACCAAAGGTCCATCTCGCTCAATATCCTGTCTTCCATCAGTGACCAATGCCAGATGCCTCAGAGGGAGTGAACAGAAACAGGTGATCATCGAGTAATCCCTCTCCTGTCATCCATTCCCAGCCCCTGACAAAAAGAGGCTAGGCACACCGTTCCTACTCATTCTGGCTAATAAATATTGATGGACCTAACCTCCAAGAATTTATCTAGTTCTTTTTTGAACCCTGTTAAAGTCCTGGTCTTCACAACCTCCTCTGACAAAGTTCCACAGGTTGACTGTGTGCAACCTATTATTTTAGCAAGAGGCAGAAGAAGAGGTAGAACCAAGTGGACTTATACGATCTGAAGTTTTACATTGTTTTGTTTTTGAATGCAGTTATGTAACAAAATACATTCTACCTTTGTAAGCTGCATTTCACATTAAAGAAATTACATTACTGTATTTGTAAAAGGTGAACTGAAAGATGTTTCTCATTTTAGCACTGCAAATATTTGTAATAAAAAATATGAAGTGAGCACTGTACGCTTTGTATTCTGTGTTGTAATAGAAATCGATATATTTGAAAATGTAGAAAAACATCCTAAATGTTTAATAAATTTCAGTTGATATTTTATTGTTTAATAAAACAGTGTGATTAATCACAATTATTTTTTTAGTTAATTTGGTGAGTTAACTGCGTTTAATCAATAGCCCTTATTTAAATACATGAGTAATGTCATTGAAGGCATGCCAACTTAAGTAGCTAATAAATGTAGGGTGGAAGAGACCTTGAGAAGTCAACCAGTGAAACCCACCAATGACTAAGGCAGGACCACATGTAACTAGACTATCCCCCACAGCAGTTTGCCTAACTTGTTCTTAAAAACCGACAATGATTTTACAACATCCCTTGGAAGCCTATTCCAGAGTTTATCTACCATTATAGTTAGAAAGGTTTTCAAATATCTAACTTAAATCTCCTTTGCCACAGATCTAGCTGATTACTTCTTGTCCTGCCTTCACTGGACATGAAGAATAATTGATCACTGCCTCTTCGTAACATATCTGAAGATTTATCAGGTCTCCTCTCCATCATATCTGATCAAGAATAAACAGGTCTAGTTTTGATAACCTTTCCCTATAGATCAAATTTTCTAAACTTTTTAACATTTTTATTGATCTCCTCTGGACTTTAACCAATTTGTCTATATCTTTCTTAAAGCGGGGCCCTCAAAACAGGACATAATACTCCTTCTTGGCCTCATCAGTGCTCATCAGAGTGAAACAATCATCTTCTATACCTTACATAGAACACTCCAGAAATATGGTAATCTTTTTTCAACTGCATCACATTGCTGGCGTGTATTGTCAATCTGTGGTATCATCCCCTAAAACATATAGATTCCATCCTGTACTACCACCACCTAACCAGTTAGTCCCCATTTTGCATTTGTGTATTTGATTTTTCCCTTTCAAATTCAATGTTGCATTTGTCTTCATTGAATTTCATCTTGTTAATTTCACACCAGACTCCAATTTATGAATACCATTTTGAATTCTTATATTTTCCATAAAAGTGCTTGCAACTCCCTGCTTGGTGTAAGCCGCAGACTTTATATACATACTCTTCATTCCATTATCCAAGTCAATATTGTCTAATACCAGACCCAGGACATACCACACAGGACTCCACTGGAGATGACTTCCAAGGTGGACAGTGAACCATTGATAACTACTCTTTGAGAATGTTCTTTCAAACAGCTGGGTGCTCAACTGGTTGAAAGAACATTCATCTTAGCTATTGCATCTAGTTACCTTTCCTTAGTTAGTTTAAGAGAATGTCATATAGGCTATGTTAAAAACCTTACTAAAGATAAAGCACATCTACTGCTTCCCCCATCTTTTAGGTCAGTAATTATGTCAACGAAGGAAAGTAGATTGTGTTAGTATGATATGTTCTCAACAATTTATGTAGACAATGATTTATAACCCTCTTATCTTGTAGATGCTTATGTGGCAGCCTGAGAGCAGGGGGCTGCCGAGGCCTCATGGAGGGCAGCTAAGCGGGGACTATTTGGTGTCCAGGAGGTGGGCGGGCATTAGCCTGCCCACATCTAAAGGACCGCCCCCCAGCCTACGGGGAGGGTCCACAGAGCCCAGAAAGCCAACTGATTACATGGGACAAATAATGAGAAAACAGAGACAGGTGTGAGGGTCAAAGGGCTAAAATGAGGGAACCGGATGGGGATACCGAGCAGAGAACCCCGGACAGCACCCACTTCCCCCTGAAAGTCTTGAGTGAGCCAGCGGACGCTGCCCATTGGAACTCTGCCCGGATACGTGAGCGGATACAGCAACGGAAATAGGCCCTACAGTTGCAGGCCCCTCCCCCTGCCAACCTCTTCCCCCTGGTTTTATAAATTGCCAATTTGGCGATGGCCAGGAGGAGGTTGACCAGGAGGTTCTGCAACTTTGTGGGGCCGTGGATGGGGTGTGTGTAAATTAACAAGTGGGGGGAAAAGTGCAGCCAGAAACTCAACAGGAGGTTCTGGAGAAGCCGAAAGAGGGGCTGTAACCTGGCGCATTCGAGGTAGATGTGCATGAGAGTCGCCCTCACGCCACAGAAGAGGCAAGTGTCGGGAATGGGGGGGAAACCACGCCAAGTACATGCCCGTGCTCACTGCACCGTGCAGGATTCTCTAGCTGATGTCCCCAGTGGGCTGTGGAACCAAGGTCGAATAGAAGTTGGCCCACCAGGGCTCCCCACCCTCTATTGGTGGTAGGAGGTCCCGCCACTTGGTGTCTGGGTGGGACACAAGGGTGGGGAAGTGGAGCGTGTGAATCAGGAGCATGTACAGGTGGCTCTTTGGCGCGGTTCAGAAAGGGACTGGCTGCAACACGTGCAGATGGCTCGGGTGACGAGGGGGAGGTGGTCGGGAAGGTACGCGGGGCTGGGGGCCGATGGAGAGATCAGGAGGGCTGGGGGTAAGATGTGGGCAGGATGCACCCTTTCGCAGGACTGTGTCAAGATAAACACGAGCAGTGGGAGGCAAAGCGTCCTTCACCTCCTGAAGTACACTCCGGGGAGTACGTAGGGTGGAGAGCCCCATGCGCTGGGCGAGCGCCCAAGGATCCACCCAGTCTCCCCAGTCGTAGTCCAGGAGGTCTCCGACTCTGGTGACTTCTGCCAGGACCAAACTCTGGTGCACCAAGGGGGACTCCGCTGCCTGCACACATAGATGGGGATTGTGTAGCAGGGGTTCCGCGAGGAGGTCTGCCCCCAAGGTGGCTCCCAAGGACCTGGTCACTGCAAGCAGCTTCCAGGTCTGGAGGAGGTCCTGGTAGAAGGCCGGCAGCCCGGAGAGGTCTCGCAGAAGACCTCTCAAATAAAGGAGCTGCTGGTCATATCAGAGCCCTCAGAAGTGGTGGAGGAAAGCGTGTGCAAGCGTGCTCCACGCCGAACTACCTGCATCAAATAGGAGTCTCTGCAGGGCCCGGAGGTGGAGGACATGAACCCACGTGCGCAAACACATCAGGCCCTGCCCTCCCTCCTCCAGGGAGAGATGGAGAACCCCTGCAGAGACCCAATGCAGTCCTGGCCAGAAGAACTGCAGCATGAGCTGCTGGATATGGGCCAGGAAACCCGGGGGTGGAACCAGGGTGTTGAGACGGTGCCAGAGCATGGACAGGACCAATTGGTTAAGTACCAGTGCCCTCCCGCACAGGGAGAGGCACCGGAGCAGTCCTGTCCATCTCTGTAACCGCCCAACCACCCTGGACTCTAAACCTTGCCAGTTCTCCGGCGGAGAGGGATGCGTGGCGGAGAGAAAAACGCCGAGATAGAGCAGTGGACCTGCGCGCCACCTGAAGGCCTGAAGCGCGGGTGGGAGGGAGCCCGCCTGCCACCCGACCCCTACCACCAGGCCAGAGCTCTTGACCCAGTTGACCCAGGCAGAGGAGGCCACCGAGTAGACAGCTTGGAAAGCCTCCACCTGTGCCAGGTCGCCCGGGTCCTGGACCACGAGAAGCACGTCGTCGGCATATGTTGACAGGACCAACCTAGTCTCCGGCTCACGGAGCACCAATCCCGTCAACCTCTTGCGAAGGAGATGGAGGAAGGGCTCTATGGCCAGAGCGTACAGCTGGCCTGACAGTGGACAGCCTTGACGTACTCCCTGCCCGAAGCTGACCGGTGCGGTCAGGGTCCAGTTGAGCTTGACCAAGCACGCTGCGGAGGCATACAGCACCTGGAAAAACCCCACAAAATGGGGCCTGAAGCCGAAGGCCTGCAGGGTGTCCAGGAGGTACCCGTGGTCCATCCGGTCGAACGCCTTCTCCTGATCCAAGGACAGGAGGGCGAACGACAGACGCCCAAGCTCTAAGAGATCCTGGACCAGAAAAAGGTTGTCAAAGATGGTTTGGCCCGGGACGGTGTAGGTCTGGTCTGGATGGACCACGTCCGTCAGCACAGACTTCAGCCTTAGGGAGATGGCTTTGGCAACGATTTTATAGTCCATGCTGAGGAGCGAGATGGGACGCCAATTTCTCAGATCGTGGAGGTCCTCCTTCTTGGGCAGCAAGGCAAGCATGGCTCGCCTGCATGATGAAGGGAGGACCCCGCTCTCCAAGGACTCAGCCCAGATGCTAGCAAGGTCCAGGCTGAGGACGTCCCAGAACACGCAGTAGAACTCCACGGTCAGTCCAACAATGCCCGGGGATTTATTGGTGGGCATGAGATGGAGGGCTTCCGAGATCTCGGCCAGAGAGAGGGGCAGCTCTAGCCAGTCCCGGTCGCCCGCACTGACCGTCAGGAGTTAGTTCCAGAGAACCCTGTGGGCGTCAGCATCGTCAGATCTGGGGAGAAAAGAGGCATAGAAGGCACGAGCCCTCTCGCGCATCTCCACCGGAAGGCAGACGATGTGCTTTTTAGCCCCCCTCTTTTTCTCCAGGGCGTAGAAGAAGTGGGAGCCTCGATCTATCTCCCGAAGGAGATGGATGCGAGAACGAACAAAGGTACTCTGGGCCCAAAGGTCCTCGAGGGCCCGTAGTTCCTCCCGCTTCTCCCAGTATGCTCCACAGAGGGATGGATCCTTGGGGCCGGTGGCCAGCCGCCTCTCTAGCTCTAAAACCTCCCGTTCCAACTGCTCTATCACTGCATCCCTCTGCCGGCTGGCCCCCCGGTTGTAGTCATGGCAGAAGAGCCGTGTGCGCACCTTCCCCACATCCCACCATCGTCACGCCAAGGGAAAGGCATACTGCCACCCACACCAGGCCAGCCAGAACTCCCGGAAGGACGCTACAAAGCCCACATCCTCCAGCAGGCTGTTACTGAAATGCCAGTAGGCCGGCCCCGGCCTCTCCGAGGAAAGAGCGGTTGTCACGGCCACCAAGTGGTGGTCCAAGAATGGGGCCGGCCTAATGCTGGAGGAGTGAGCCTGGAAGAGATGAGAATGAGAAAGATAAATGCGGTCCAACCGGGAGTGGAAAGACTGATGATCCACCGCCTGGACGTAGGTAAACACCGTGTCCTTGCCCAGGTGGCGGTCTTGCCAGACATCCACCAGAGAGTGATGATCTATTACCTCCCTGAGGACGTCTGCAGTGACTGGGCACTGCTTGATCCCCGTACGGTCCCGCTCCTTGAGGGTGCAGTTGAAGTCCCCACCCAGGACCAGGCACTCGCAAGGATCCAAAGAGCCAAGGAAGGCAGACGCCCGCTGATAGAAGTGGAGCCTCTCCAGGGCAGATGTCGGGGCATAGATGTTGACGAGATTTAGTGTCAACCCCTCCATCCGAACCCGGAGATGCAGCAGGCGACCCTGCACAACCTCGGCGGTCCCCAGCACCTCAGGCTGTAGGTTTGGGGAGAACAAGGTAGCCATCCCAGCTTAACAGGCTGACAGGTGGATGAAATAAACCCTGTCCACTCACTCCAACCGCCAGCTAGCCTCGGCGGCCGGAGCCGTGTGGGTCTCCTGCAGGAATATGAGGAAGGAGACCTCCTTCCTACCTGACTCCTGCGGAGACCTGACCCACAGCCCCGGGTGTTCAGAGTGGTAAAGATGATCGGCGGCATCGAGAGGGCTGGGGAAGATCCTCGCCAGCAGGAGTGCCAGCAGTCCCCATTGGGCCCTGCAGCAAATCGTGACCGTACTCGAAAGTGAGCAGGGCATCATGGAATCTGCGGACCTGCTGGTAGGCCGTAGCCCCCTGCTGCCCGGTCCCTTTACCCTCCCCCAAGAGGGCTCTTACACACTTATAAATTGTTTAATAATTTATTTCAGTATCTTTCTGGGTATCAAAGTTAGGCTTTGTTACCTTTCTAAAGATAGGCAAATATAGAACCTCTCTCCAGTTCCCTTGCACCTTACCTGTACTTCTTGAGTTCTCAAAAATAATTGCTAATGGTTCCAGGACTGCTTTAGCCACTTCTTTAAGCAACTTAGGATGAATTTCATCAGGCCCTGCTGATTTGTATTATTGTGACATTATCTGATTAAAATATGACCATGCAGATCATTGTTGCTACCACTGATACATAATTGTAACAAATATTTAAAAAAATCTGTCAAGTATAGCAACAATTCAAAAGTTATTATTTACTGAATATGATTATGCTTTGTGCATGCATGTACCATTTTTGTATATGAAGTTATGACCATTAATTCTAAACCTGTATTCCAAATGTTTGCTTCTGGATAGACCCACAAGGTGTTTAGTCAGAACACTGAGAAGGAATTATTCAAGTTGAATGACCCATCAAAAGAATACTTCGCTCACAATGGAAGACGCCTATCTACATTTAATGGACTTTCCTATGAATTCTCTATCTGGAGCATACGTAATGGTTTCCTCTATGACAAAATTAAAGCATGCATGAAAATGTGAATTGCCCATAGGACTCCAAATAGCATCCTGGTCCCTGTAATTTTCCACTGTGAGAACAATGGGAATCCCTTCAATTTTCAGAACATCTTCATTTTGCTTCTTTCCTGTTCAGTCCTCCGGATTATAAATTTATACTAATGGGTGCACTCCAACCAAGGGACTGAGGATCTTCCAATAATTTTGAAGCAACCAGAAACTTAACAATCAGCAGTTTATTCCAAGACTTATCCAAGAACTTTGCACTGTAGGTATTTAATTCCTTTAACCAACATTATCTCACCATTATTTCTTGGGTTCTTTCTTTGAAACACATCTTTAGATTTTAAATACTAATAGATTGGCAACAACATGATTAGTGGGTAAGGTTTGAGTTATATATTGACTGGGGTACGTGGGTCATCCTTTTAGATCAGAAGAACCTTTTGTTTGATTAAACTGGTTTTAAATATCCACTCATCATTAAGTTCAATGTTTTTGGTGATGATACAAGGATTGGAATGACTAGAAAATTGCTTTTCTTACTTCTTTACTTTTGTTCCTGGTTTTGTACATCTTGTGAGAGAATAACCATCTGTTTTAGGGTCCATCTGCTCTATTTCTCAGCACTTTGTCCTGAATTTAGTATTTTCAGTATATTCACAGAGGCAATGTTACAGTATAGCACTCATAAGCTTCAGTCAAGGACCAGGGTGCCATTTTAATAACCAATGTAAACACACAAGTGGAATATTAAGACAGACTGGTCCTCCTCACTGCCTACATTATAACTTCACCTCATCTCCATTCACTTCTTTCTACCCCACACATAACAAAAGACCCGGAGATGGTGGTATCTCCCGAAGGGTGCTAGATCCTGGATCTGGACAAATTCTGAAGCAAATTCCAGAGTAAGATCAAGATTCCTTCTGTTGAATACATAAAAGCCTATATCCTCCTGGCTCAACCACTGACCTTGGTGCATGCAACCTTCATCAGTTCATAAGAAGAAAGAGAGAGACGTGATCACTCCAGTAGAAGGATGCAATCTATTTACAAGTAGTATTAATGTAGGATATGTCTACATTTCATTCCTCTTCCAAGAGGAATGCAAATGCGGACAACCAAAATTGCAAATGAAGTGGGGATTTAAATATCCCGTGCTTCATTTGCATAATCGCGTTATGGCGCTATTTCGAAATAGCGCTATTTCAAGAGAAAAAACGGGGTTATTTCGAGATAAAACCCTTCCCTTCAAATAATAACTAAGGGTTATTTTGAGGGAAGGGTTTTATCTGGAAATAACCCTGTTTTTTCTCTCGAAATAGCACTAGTTCAAAATAGCGCCATAATGCAATTATGCAAATGAAGCACAGGATATTTAAATCCCTGCTTCATTTGCAATTTCGGGTGTCTGCATTTGCATTCCTCTCTTGGAAGAGGAATGAAATGTAGACATACCCCCAGACTAGATTGTTACTCATACATTTAATTACTGCTAATGGTTATTTATTATGTCTCATCTTCAATAAAGATGAAGGATTTTCCTGGGGAAAGAAATATTCATCATCATCATTTCTTCCTGGGCTTATCTAGACTACATTGAACAGTCAAAAGAGGAAGAAAAAAGAAAGCTCCGTTTTCGAAAGTGAAAGTAGTTTAGATGCAGCTTTTTTGGCAAATCCCCCCCTTTGTTGAAAAGCCATGTAAACCTCATTTTTTGAGAAAGAGCGGCTTTTCAACAAAGGGGGGTTCACGAAAAAAGCCATGTCTAAACTACTTTCACTTTTGAAAGCTCTGCTTTTGAAAGTGCAATCGGAATAAGATATGCAAATTTCTGCGGAATTTGCATATCCTCTTTCGACTGTTCCGTATAGTCTAGATAAACCTTGGTGTCTTGGATCTATGTTTATATCAACAATATTTTGACTTCCAAAGACCCTCTGGAAAAGTTAATGTTTTAAGACAAAACATTTCAGTTTTCAAGAAAACATTTAACTAACCAAGAAAATACATTCTGTTGTAATAATTTATAGTAACAGTGGAGAAACAGAACAAAGTCAGCTGTTAGAAATAAGAGGCAATAACTAAGTGGATTTGTTTCCCATAGGTACAAAAATAAATAAGGCTTGTTTAGTTGGGTTTTCATACTAGTTACAGCTGTAGGGTATCTTTATATTTTATGACCAATGTTTTTAAAGAGTAAAACAGAAGCAAATAACAAACATTTTCCTAATAGAGGAAAATGGGGCTGAGTATATAAGTGATAAACAAACATAATAAATGGCAGTCCCTCTTGTGCACTCTCTTGAAGTATTGTCCAAGTTCCTAACATGAGAGGGTTCATAAATTTGATAATACATTCAAAATCATCTTTCTTAAGTAGAGTATTTTTCTAACTATAACAGGTCGCAGGTAGGCCCCATGACCTACTGACACTTCTGTGCCCACAAACCAGAGACCTTTTCTTCGGTACAATCACTCATGCTCTTTATTGACAGTGTCAGTTCCCACTTTATTGACAGTGTCAGTAGCAGGGGAGCACAGCCTTGGATTCCTTGGCTTTTAGGCTTGGGTTTACTCAGCTATCTTGGAGAGGCCGCAATTTAGGGTGACAAATCAGTTTAGATGAATATAAATTATGAGAGAAGAATGAGACAATTGGACTTATTCTAATTGGAAAGAGGGGAAACATCAAGAAGGCCTAAGGTAAATGTATTCTAGAATTAGTAAGGCATTTAATCAATAGAGATATGATTTTTACACTGGTGAATAGTTTGCAAACAATGGGACATATTTTAACATGATTCGGTTAATCCTACTCCCAACTAAATAAAAACAACAACAACAACAACAACAACAGCAACACCATGATTACTATGGAATAGAAACCTCAGAGTACAGTAAATCACTAAGCTGGGTTAACTGACATTTATCTGTCCAGTGACATGCAACAGCTAAAGGTTTAGGAACTAACAGCTGACAGGAATGAAAACAAATAGATCTGTTCAGATATTAGAAAGATCTAGTGAGTCCGGGATATAAGCCAAAGAATAAAGCCAGAGTTGCAGGCCAAAAGCTGGAAATTAGGTAGGAAGCAGGGAGGAAGGACTAACACCATTCAAAGGAATAGCTATATCACACAAGACTCTAAGGACTTCCTGCCTCATTAATCCCTGCATCAATTCCAATTGCTCTGACCTTGTCCAACATTCTTTAGCAAGAACTCAGTTTTTTGCTTAGTAGTTTTGGACCTTACAAATCTTTGCTCTGAAAAAGGTCCTTAGTGTATTTTGTTTTGATAGTTCAAAAACTTGTTTTTGTTCAAAATTGTTTCAAAATTTTCTCTCTTTTTATTAAAAACAGCAAAATATTTAAATTGATCAAAATATAAATGAAATATTTCAAATCTGTTGAAAAGAAATGCGTATTTTGCCAAACATTAAAAAATCGTAAAGTTTAATCTGAAACATTTTAAAAATGTTTTCAGAATTGCTAGTGACTTAAAAACTTCTTTATTCACATGACTCTTCTAGAAACCAGTCTTAGCATATTTGCTGCATCTTCCCTTGTCCCTTGCCCTTTTGGTTTCCTGCATCTTTTTTTTTTATTTCTTTGTATCTAGATTTACAATGTTCAATGTTGGTTTTTAATTTAAACTAGTATTTAACCTGACCAATAGGAATCTGCTTTCCCTGACCAATAGGAATCAATGGGTCATCAACATTATATATCTATAAAGGACAGAAAAATAAAGGAAGTAATTATATAAACTGGAATGTACAGTCTTCCATTCATATGCAGTAGAGGGCTTCAATACAATACATATGCCTCTATGCCAGGCTATAACTCATCTACCAGGCAACGTGGTATTTTGTTTATGATGAGTAGTGGGGAACATAAACCCCCCTTGAAAGTACCTCTGGACCCCATCCCCAGCAGGTTTCTAGGATGAAAATGTTCCCTCCTACATAGATGGAGAACCACACATATGCACACAGACACCCTTTCCACCTTATGAGGTTCCCTGCATTTACATTGGTTCCGTGTTCCTTCTTTGGCCTATTTCTGACTCTCCTAAGGACCTTTCTTCCCTCATCATAAATTCCTCAACCTGCAAATCCCTCTTAAAAGCTTCCTTCACTCTTTCTAGCCTCTCAAAACATATTTTCCACATACTATCCTCCCTTAATCTCTTTGGGTATGTCTATATTTGCACCCTCTTTCGAGAGAGGGATGCAAATGAAGACATTTGAAATTGCAAATGAAGGCCAGGATTTAAATATCCCACACTTCATTTGCATAATCGCATTATGGCACTATTTCTAAATAGCACTATTTCGAAATAACAGACGCTGTTAAGATGCAGTTATTTCAAGAGAAAACCCTTCTCTCAGAATAACCCTTATTCCTCATACAATGAGGTTTACCAGTTATTTCGAGAGAAGGGTTTTCTCTCAAAATAACCGCATCTTAACAGCGTCTGTTATTTCAAAATAGCGCTATTTTGAAATAGCATCATAACACGATTATGCAAATGATGCGCGGGATATTTAAATCCCGGCTTCATTTGCAATTTCGAATGTCTTCATTTGCTTCCCTCTCTCGAAAGAAGGTTCAAGTGTAGACATACCCTTCTACATTTAAGCAAAACCCTTTTCTCTGCCTTCACCAACTCCTCACCTTCCTTCTGTATTCCTTTCAAGACACCTCATGCTCTCCTCCCACCTCCTCCAGACTTTGGAATACTCCCTTAAAACTGTCGCTTGCAAATCATGTTAAGATGAGCCAGTAAGTGCAATAAATCATTCCTCAACCCAGAAAAAAGAATAAATATTCTTTTCCTCACCCAGTCAAATCCAACGCATCTGTCATCCAGAAAATACCCGAGGAGCTCTTGTTGTGTGCCCCAGAGTTCACCCACCTCACCCTCTGATGAGCCACATGTGGAGAGGTTTATCATTGTTTATCAAAATTCAGAAATAATGTTTTAATTTAAAGAATTAGTCAATAGGAATCTTTTTTAAATAATCTACAAATAAAAACACGAATGTATTTGATATTAACGGCAGACCCTGGAGAGAGTTCATTTCATGCCAAATGTTAATGACAGTCCTGTTCTAAGAAATTGCTGTGGCGGGATGCCTGAAACCTAGCTTTGTAATCAGTTGGAACACATTTAAAGAGGATTTTATTTGCAAGGTTTAGTCATCAATCTTGCCTTAATCTATAATCTCTGGTGGGTTGGTCACTTCGTCAGCATAGAAGAGTAATTTCCACACCAGCTGTTCATCCTTTGCGGATGCAATGTAAACTGATTGATCTGTCCCAGTACACACCCTTAGGACAGAGTCAGTCTACTGGCCTCTATAATACTGAATGACAGCATGGATTACATCAAGCACAGCATCTAAATATACTAGTATTTGCATTCTGGTGAGTCTGTTTTCAAACTTTTTACTAAATTATTATTATCTCGACTTTACAGCAGGGGATTTTTGCAGTCTAAAAACACATTGTTCTCAATGATACTACTCATTGCTCTACATTCAATATTACCTCATTAAGAACTGATGAGAAAAAAAAAATGGTGCCGGTACTCCAGGGGAAAAGTTGTTGAGCTCTGACTGGAGGTGCTGGTACTGCGTACCAGGCAGTACCGTCAAAAAAAAAAAAAAAAAAGCACTGTGCTTAGATATTATCATCATATGATTAAAAAATGCCTTTTTGGATACTCCTAGATTTTTAGTAATTGATTTAATGTATTCAAATACATTATAAATATTGAAATGATTTCTTAATTTTTCAGTGGAATAAATCTGCATGAACATATTACTTTTTGTCATAGCTATAACATGAATATTTTTGGTTAGAGATGGAGTGCTTAGCCCTGAAATGGTGTCCGGCCTCATTAAAAAGCCCAAATTTAGCAAGAATCAATAACTTATTGGTGGTATAATGAGCAGTTATTTTTCTGTTCTTTATTTATAAACATGTATAAGATCAGGCTAATATGCCTGATCTAGTGTGTAGCATGGGTTTTCATTGATAGTTCAGCAATAGCTTTTACCAAATAAGCATATTCCTATATATCCTAACTCTGCAGATTTTAATAGGCTGTGGATCAGGTCTGTCATTAAGGGCTAGGGCTTTGCAAGATATTTAGGCACCTAAAAAATGAACAGAGCCTCTCTGGGATTTTCATAAGTATATATATGCACCTAACTCTTATTTCTCCTGGACATATATAGAGAGAGAGATAGATATGCATCTTTATGCACTGTAATACCTTTAAAAATCTGTTTCTAAGGCTCACAGTTTTAAAAGGCTTTACACCAAATACCCGGTGAAAATATGAAAGTTAGATATGTGCACAGATTTTGCATTTAAATTGGGCTATTGTGAACATAATAAAAACTGTATGTCCAAGTGTCACATTATCTGATTGAAATATTAGATATGATTAAAATGTGGCACATGGCCTGAAAAAAGATTTAACCAGCTCTTAGACTGACTGACCCAGGTCAACCTTTAGAGATTTGTTAGGAAGATGTGTAAGCGACAGTTGGGCTATTGCATTAGGTTAAAGTAAAACTTTGAAATTCAAAACTTTCATTGTTAGAACAGTACAATGGTGGGTGTCTGCTCAGGTCTTGTGCTGTGAAGATATTCCAATTGTGGTAAAAAGCTACCTAACCTCTGAATACATTATCTGCAAGGGGTATTTCTCCATGCTTTGTAGGTTCTTGAGTATTACCCTGGGCATTTTACAGACATTAATAAAGGCTGGTCCAGAAAGTGGGGCAAGGATTCTCATTCATGCTGGGCAGAAAGGGCTTTCATTCACACAAAGCCATGCTGTACTCTGGGCAGGTGTGATTTGAGGATATCACTGCTGGGGGGGTCTGACAGGATGTGTCTAGACTACATGGCTCCGTCGAAAGAGCCATGTAAATTAGTTTGTTCAGCATAGTCAAAGAAGCGGGGATTTAAATAATCCCCGCTTCATTAAAATAAACATGGCCACCGCGCTGTGCTGACAATCAGCTGATCCGACACAGTGTGGCAGTCTAGACACGGTGCGACAGTCTAGATCTGTCGGCTGCGGAAGCCTTTGCTGACCAATCCCTTATGCCTCGTGAAACGAGGTTTACAGGATCGGTCGGCAAAGGCTTCCCCAGCCGACAGATCCACATCTAGACTGCCGCGCTGTGTCGGATCAGCTGATCGTCGGCACAGTGCGGCGTCCATGTTTATTTTAATGAAGCAGGGATTATTTAAATCCCCGCTTCTTTGACTATGCCAAATAAACTAATTTACATGGCTCCGTCGACGGAGCCATGTAGTCTAGACACACCCATAGTTAGTAATGGCCACTCATTTAAACATAAGAATATAAGAACAGCCATACTGGGCCAGCCCAGTATCCTGTCTGCGGACAGTGGCCAATGCCAGGTGTCTCAGAGGGAGTGAACCGAACAGGTAACGATAAAGCAATCTCTCTCCTGCCATCCATCTCCACCCTCTGACAAACAGAAGCTAGGGACACCATTCCTTACCGATCCTGGCTAATAGCCATTAATGGACCTCCATGAATTAACCTCCATGAATTTATCTAGTTCTCTTTTAAACCCTGTTATAGTCCTAGCCTCCTCAGGCAAGGAGCTCCACAGATTGACTATGCGCTGTGTGAAGAAGAACTTCCTTTTATTTGTTTTTAACCTGCTGCCCATTAGTTTCATTGGTTGCCCCTAGTTCTTATATTATGGGAACAAGTAAATAATTTTTCCTTATTTACTTTCTCCACACCACTTATGATTTTATATACCTCTATCATATCCCCCCCTTAGTCTCCTCTTTTCCAAGCTGAAAAGTCCCAGTCTCTAATTTCTCCTCATGTGGGACCCATTCCAAACTCCTAATCATTTTAGTTGCCCATCTCTGAACCTTTTCTAATGCCAGTATATCTTTTTTGAGATGAGGAGACCACATCTGTACGCAGTATTCAAGATGTGGGCGTACCATGGATTTATATAAGGGCAATAAGATATGCTCTGTCTTATTCTCTAGACCTTTTTTAATGATTCCTAACATCCTTTTTGCTTTTTTGACTGCCACTGCACACTGAATGGATGTCTTCAGAGAACTATCCACAATGACTCCAAGATCTCTTTCCTGATTAGTTGTAGCTAAATTAGCCCCCCATCATATTGTATGTATAGTTGAGGTTATTTTTTCCAATCTGCATTACTTTACATTTATCCACATTAAATTTCGTTTGCCATTTTGTTGCCCAATCACTTAGGGTACATCTACACTTGCACCAGTGTATTTGAACTAGGGGTGCAAATGTAGGTGATTGAAATTGCTAATGAAGCGGGGATTTAAATATCCCGCGCTTCATTAGCATAATCTCGCCCGCACCCTATTCCAATCGCCAGCTGATTTGAACCAGGAAGTGTACTCCAGGTCGCGTTAGTATCATAATTCCTAAGGCTGAACACAGCTAAGACTGGAGTGCCTCCTCTCTCCAAACATTAATGAAATCCAGCACCTCAGCATGGCTCCAACTAGGGGATCTTCTGGTGTGCAGAGCAGGCATGGCCAACTGGAAGGATGCACTGAAAGTACACTATGCGTTGCCAAGCAAAAGGAAGGGGACTTTCAAATTTCAAAAGAATCCAAAGGATAAGTCTGAGTGTTGGCCACCTGAGAACAAGGCAGTAGAGTTCAAACAGATGATCAGAGAGTCCAGAACAGGCATTGCGGGAAGGGTACAGGAGGCCAGTCATGATGTAGTAATACCCTGGAATCCCAGCACTATATCAAGAATGCAACAAGATCTATGCTTCTCGCCAAGGTGGTTTACCTAGAATGCAACAATTGTGGAGCTAGTGTTGCACTAAGTGTCTTACCAGTGTAGACACCTCAAAAATTACAGTGAAGGAAACTGATTTACTCACGGTAATTTGCCGGTGTAGAGTTGGCCTCAGATCTGCTTGAGGTTTCATACGAGAGAAACCTAGGCCATAAGGATTGAGATCTCAGTCATTGGCTTTAATCACCCTGGATATGGATTTTGGACTATAACCATGGACTACATTCTAAAAGAATTTTTTATAACTACAAGTTCACCATCTCTATTATGTATCTGAACCTCAAGAATTGGACTCATGTCTGTATGTATATTGATCATTTAGCCAATACTCTCTCTCTCTTTTTCTTTTAAAATAAATTTTAGTTTAATTAATAAGAATGGTCTATTAGTGTGTATTTGGGATAAAGTTTGAAATATTTATTGACCTGGAAGGTAATATGTCCAATCCTTTGGAACTGTGAGAACTTTCTCTGACTTGGGTGTCTGGGTAGAAGCCTGAGGCTGGAAACTGTAAGGGAATTGCATTGTTTGAACTTCTGATTTACCAATACATTAATAGAGGAGCTGTTTTGTGCTGTTTTGGTAAGTATAAATATTGAAAAAACCACCAGCTTTGGGGATTGATTACTCCATGTCTTGTAATACACCCAGAGGGTATGTCTACACTACAGAGGTTTTTTTTGAAAAACAGCCATTTTTATGAAAAAACTTCAATTACGTCTACACTGCAATTGCGTTCTTTCAAAAGAAAATTGAAAGAACAGAGGGGTTTTTCCGACATTAGTAAACCTCTTTCTACAAGGAAGAAGCCTTTTCCTGAAAGAGCTCTTTCAGAAAAAGGCATGTGTGGATGGAGTACAGGGAGTTCTTTCTCAAGAAGAGGAAAGAGGAAAAAGCACAGGTGCCCTGGTGGGCAGCTCACATGCAAGATAGTGTCCATGCAGTCTGGATGCTATTTTCGAAAAAGCAGATTGCTTTTTTGATGTGCTTTGGCAGTGTGGACGCTCTCTTTCAGAAGATCTCTTCTAGAAAAGCTTCTTCCTAAAGAAGCCTGCAGTCTAGACATAGCTTGAGTGACCTCAGATGACTCCCCTGGCATCCTGGTTATCACACCAAGCTTTTAAGATCAAATCCTACAATCCTTATTCAGACAAAAACTCTTTGAGTGGTAGTTTTTTTTTTCTTCAATACTGTAGAGGCAGACCCATGATTAAAGAACATAGAAAGAAATTTAAGTTAATTTAAATTACAAAAGTATTACAGGTTCATGTATAGTAACCTGGCTTCTAAAGAAACATTCACATTACATTAATGCCAGTGCATATTTCTGGACAGGAAACAGTTACATTTTTGGTAAAATGTGAAGTTTTCAAATTTTAAATTTTGCTCATTGTCATTTCTCTACTTGAAGAGAAATACATTTTTCTCTGAATTTATTACAAATGCATAGCCTATTTGTTTTCAAGTTCATTTCCCATGGGATAAAGTGGTAGTAAATGGATAATCCATGGCTTGATTTCACACTGTTGGGTATCCCAGCATGCAGTGGAAATAGAGCAATTGAAAGAATCGGGACATTTATAACAGAGCTCCCTGCAGACTCGTTATTGGCAGTGCTACAAACCATTACAAAACTACAGACCTGAAAGCTCAAAAGGCAACCTGTGGGGTATAGAATTTTCTGAAATAGAGTATGGCATAATGCAATCTCTAGCTATTTAACCCATGTATTGTTGTTGAATGAGTGGTGTTAATTTAGCTTCTTATGTGAACGACTCAGACATATCTTTCTGTTATAAATATCTTAGCTTACATGGATGTACTTTACATTGCATCTTTGAAAATGCATTTAGAAAACGAAAATTGTGGGTAAAGTAACTTTCGTTGTTTTAGGAGCCACATCTCTGTTTTTGAAGAAAGGAAGAGACAAATGAATAGATATACAGATTTACTTACAGATTGGGACATTGTAATTCAGTAATGAGATCAAATTGGACAAAACAGCTCTATATGGCTATCAATATAGGTTAGAGCCTCTGCTTCAATTTTTGGAAATGTTATACAAGCTATGTTGCATATAGAAATACCCAGAGGTTTTTTCTGTTGATCTTTCATAATGATCCCACTATCTGAAATTTCATAATAAACCAAAACATTTTAAAATAGCAAGGCTCTAAATTAGCTTTTATAATTTAAAGTTCTGTATTCCGAAATTATATTTTCTCATTTTTAAAAGACATAATTGTAATAAATTAAGAACTCACAAAAGAAGTTTTTCAATTTATCCATAAAATCTAAAACAGAAAGCATTCTTATAACGTCTTTATTTCCAAAAGGACAAGCTTTTAAATATTTGCATAATCAGAAATGAATTATTAAAGAAAGTGATATTACTCACAAAATATTTTATGTAAACTCACTTTAGAACTGGGAGGTAAAAGTTGCTGGTTACGTATATGAGTTAATTGCTTTTTCATGATCAATTATTACATTTTAAAGACTCAAACTTTCATTTCTTACTTGTCCACCTTATCATAGGAACATAGAAATGACTATACATGGTCAAAGAAAAGGTCCATCTTTCCCAGTGTCCTGTTTTCTGACAGTGGCCAATGCCAGGTGCAGGCCTGCCAATGGAGAATGGGGGTAGATGTGACAATTGCCTTGGAGCCCAGCAATTTGTTGCTACTACTGCAGCAGTGATTGTGGTGGCAGTTAGAGCCCCAGTCTCTTTAAATCATGGGAGAAGCATCACGTGGCCCATTCCACACAGATCTGGGGGGAGAGGGGGAACAGTGCTGAGGGCTAGCTGTCCCCAGCCCCTGCCCTTCTTCCCAAGTCCCTGCCCCTTCCAGGAGCTCACAGCCAGCCACCTGCTGAGGATGTCAGCTCCCACGGCCCGAGAGGGAATGAACAGAACAGGTAAGCATCAAGTGATCCTCGCTAATATTCCCAGCTTCTGGCAAATCGAAGCTAGGGACACCAGCCCATCCTTGCTAATAACCATTGATGGACCTAACCTCCTGGAATTTATCTAATTATTTTTTGAACCCTTTTACAGTGTTGGCCTTCACAATATGCCCTAGCAAAGAGTTCCACATGTTGACTATGTGTTACATGAAGAAATACTTTCTTCTGATTTTTGTTTAAACTGCTGCCTGTTAGTTCTTGTATTTTGAGAAGGAGTAAACAACACTTCCCTCTTTATTTTTTCCAGACTAGTCTATCCTATCCCTCATTAGTCATCTCTTTTCCAAGATGAAATACCCCAAACTTATTAATCTCTTTTCATATAGAAGTTGTTTCCTACCCCAATCATTTTTGCCCTTCTCTAAAATCCAATTCCAATATATCTTTTTTGAGATGAGGCCACATCTGCACGCAGTATTCAAAATGTAGGCATACCATGGACTTATATATAGGCATTTAGTATTCTATTAGCTATCTCTTTCTTAATGAGTCCCAATATTGACTGTGGATGAATATTGAATGGATAGTATCAGAGATCAATCCACAATTGCTCCAACATCTCTTTCTTGAGTGATAACAACTAATTTAGACCCTATTATTTTATATATATAATTGGGATTATGTTCTCCAATATGCATTATTTTGCATTTATCATCATTGAATTTCATCTGTCATTTTGTTGCCCAGTCAAAAAGTCTTCTAAGATCCCTTTATAACTCTTTGCAGTTTGCTTTGAACTTAACTATCTTCAGTACTTCTGCATCATTTGAAAATTTTTCCACTTTGCTGTTTACCCCTTTGTTCTGATCATTAAAGAATATGTTGAATAGCACTGGGTCTCAGAACAAACACCTGTTGGACACACTATTTTCCTCTCTGCATTCTGAACACTGATCATTTATTCCTTCTCTTTGTTTCCTATCTTTTAACTAGTTACCAATCTATGAGACGACCTTTCCTGTTATCCCATGACAGCTTACTTCACAGAAGAGCCATTGATAAGTGACCTTTGTCAAAGGTTATCTGAAAATTTAATTATGCAATATTAACTGGATCCCCCTTGTTCACATGTTTATTAACTTCTCAAGGAAATCTAATAGATTGGTAAGGCATGCTTTCCCCTTATAAAAGACACATTGACTCTTCCCCCAACAAATCCTTCTCATTTATGCATCTATCTGACAATTCTATACTTTACTATAGTTTCAATCAGTTTTATTGCTAGGCTACATCTAGACTATGGGGTATCCAGAGGTATCCCACAAAAACGCTGCTGCATCTAAGGACTGCATTTGCTCTTCCGCTTATTTTCGTGGAAGAGCAAACGTGCTCTTTCAGGCAGCCCTGTATACCTCGTTTCACGAGGCATAAGGGCTCCCCTGAAAGAGGAGGCTTTTCCACCATTTGGCTCCATCTAGATGGGGCCAAATGTCAGAAAAGCCTCTTCCAGAACAAAAGCGGAAAAAGCTACGCAAAATGCAGAGCAGATTTTGCGTAACTTTTTCTGCAAAAATGTTGCAGACCTAGCCCTGCTGGATCTAGGCTTACTGGCCTATAATTCCTGGGGTCACCACTCAAGCCTTTTTAAAAACTGGTGTCACATTAGCTATCCCACACTCATTTTGTACAGAAATTGATTAAATGATGGGTTAAGAACTCTTGGTTGAAAACTATCTGGTCCTGGTGTCTTATTAAAGTTTAATATATTAACTTGTTCCAAACTCTCCTCTTATGGCAGCTCCAGTCTGTCCCCTGAAAAGAATGACTCAGATTTGGGAATGATGCTCCATTCTCAGCCATGGAGACCGATGTAAAGAATTTACTTTTAAAAAAAAGGGAGTCCTGTGACATTTCAAGCCTAACACATATATCTGGACATAAGCTTTAGTAGGCTACAACCTACTTCATCAGATATGTCAGCTTATGCCCAAATAAATGTGCTAACTCCCTAGTATAGACCAGAGCTATTTCAAAATAACTCCCCTTATTTCCAAACAACAAGCGGAATGTCCACACTACAAACCCCATTATTTGGAAATAAGGGGCTGGTTATTTCACAATAATAACTCCTGCTTTCCCAGAGGAATAATGCTTAGTTCATTTCAAAATAGCAGTAGTGTGGATGCTCCACTGCTGATATTTCAAATTACCATTCCCCAAAGTCATTCAAAGTAATTATTCTCCAGTGCTTCCTTGGGCTTTAAGGGCATGTCTATTCAGCAGTATTATTTTGAAATAACAAAGTGAGTGACCACACAGCAATCCCATTATTTTGAAATAAGTTCAAAATAATGGGCAGCTTATTTCAAAATCTGTAACCCCCAATTTACGAGGAATAATGCCTATTTTGAAATAGTTATTTCAAAATAGTGTGTGTGTAGACAGTTATTTCGAAAAAAGGGGCTTCCATGAAATCCCATGGTTCCCTGCTGGCTTCTCTGTCCACAGTCATCAGAGCTCTATAGTCCTTCTTCCCCTGCTGTCCTTAAAGCTGCAGGCAGGAGACAGAGGGCTTGTAGCCACAGCAGCCCCATCCTCACTCCCTGCTGTCATGGCTGAATCCACCATTCCAGCCAAGACCCCAGCAACTGCCACCACAGCTCTGGGCAGCTTTCAAGTCCCTAGCCGGGGGCAGAAGAGGCAAGCCCTGTCCTGGTCTGGTGCGGAGATCCCGGATCTCCTGGAGATCTGGGGTAAGGAGGGGAAATCAACAGGATCTCCACAGCAAATGATGGAATGAGGACATTTATGGGTGGATGTCTGCAAGCCTCACATAGAGGGGACACGTGAGCATGGAAGAACAAGTGTGCATGAAGTTTAAGGAGCTGAGGCAGGCATACATCAAAGCTAACGAGGGCAGCTTCTTCTCTGAAGCAGCACCCCAGATCTGCCCCTATTACGAGCAGCTCCATCACATCCTTGAAGGGGGGTCAGTTCCTCCTCCCAGCCCCCCATTGTAGACTCGGCACTGGAGATACCCATCATGGCCCATCCAGAGGGCAGTGCCAGGGACATCAAGGAGGAGAAGGAAGAAAAGGAGGTGCTGGGTGAGGTCAGCGCAGTCTCAAGTGCCACCAGCCCTGACCTGGAGTGGGTGCCCCTTCTCAGGATGTCTCCCAGAAGCCATTCGAGGCAGGGGACAGCTCATCAGGTGAGTGCTCCGCTTTTCCCTACACACACGGGGAGGGGGAGAGGGGAGGTGGTGGGTGGCCAGGGGCTCCTAGGTGCTCCTCGCTTGGCCTTCTCAGCCTGGGGATGTAGGGTTTAATTGCAGAAGAACTTTGTATGTGCAAGTTTAGGGGTGGTGAGGCCTGCATTCTCCCTCTTTTCCCATTTCCCCCCCTTTCCCTACTACTGATTAGCCAGAAGCAAGCCTCTAGGAACATATGCCATTGTAGCAAGAATGAATTGTAGATAAGGGCGGGAACATAACAATCTTGTTTACCTAAATGTACTGATCATGTAAACAAAGTCAAACGACAAGCAGTACAACTGAGCCATACTGTAACAAGCAATGAGTAACCCCTGGAAATCTCCAAACTGCCACAAACAAGGTAGAGACACAGTATTTAAAGCTGCACCAGAGCACAGGAATTTAGACCTCACTGATGGGCTTTGGCTACCGGCACCTCGGAAGCTGAGACAACCTCCCACTTCATCTGCAGCCGACTTGGGATCCCTGGCTAGTAAGAAGGGACGTAAGATATGCCGCTTTTTTGTTATGTTGCCCTTCTAGTTAAGGGGTGCAGCTGTTAGCTGTCAGGAAATAAACTGCTTGTGTTTGACAGATACCTGTGTAGTGTCCTTTGTACTTTGAGAGCCCAGTGTTGGACCTGAGACTTACTCTTGCTGACAGCAGACCTTGCACATGGGTGCACATGGAGCGTTTATCCACAGAACACATCCCCAGAAGCCAGTCACAGAGGACCTTCATGCTCCTGCTCTCAGGGTGTTTGCACAGCCTGCCTTACTCTTGACCCCGGGATGGGACACCCCTGACCCCAGAGTGGGACACCCTCCCACCACATGCCTCCACTGTTGGGGGGGATGCGGTGACAGACACACAATAGTGCCACGCACACCACATGGTCCAGCCTGTACTCTTGGGGCAGCACCCACTCCCGGGGGCAGTGCGGTGAAGTGGAGGACACGGAGCTCCTGCATGGGAACTTGGTCAGGGGAAGGAAGTGGAGGGGACACCAGCAGCACCCTTTTCAGCAAGCGGTGTCTGCTGCTCACACACACCTCCCCCAAATACCCTGTCTCCCTCTCCCCCAGCAGGCAGGGATAGAAGTCCTCTCTCCGTGCAGGATGCCTCCACTGCTGAACCTGGTGTCTGCATAGCACAGAGATTAACTGAGCTGCCCCATCACCCGCCCCCACCCACAGGCTCCCAGCCTGGCCGGCACCTTCCCATGACTGCTTGTCCCTGGGGCAAGGGGGTACCAAGGCTCCCCACGGGGACTTTAGTGTCCCTGCAGGAAAGGGCCTGCTGTCTAGGCCTCAGGTGGCCTTGCTCAAAGCACATTCCCATCGTCTGACCCAAGACCTTTCAGTGTCAGCTCAGAGATAAGGGCATGGCTTGAGGCACAGTGTCTCCAGGGATGACTGCCCTTCTCTTTGTTCTCCACAGCTGGACCATGTGCAAGTAGGGAGTGGGCGACACCTCCTGTTCCCTCCTCCCGACCCCATGGACTCAAAGGGGAAGGAGGACCCAAGAGGGCCTGCAGGGGGAGCATGTCACCTGCCTGTGTGCCCTGCAGTGCTCCCTGGACTAGCAGGACCACAGGCTCCGGAAGGACCTGGCTCTTCAGCGTACCACCTGGCATAAGCTGATGCAGCAGGGCCGGTCCCTGTGTGCGACAATCACAGCTGCCATCAAGTGCCTAGGGGCCACTTCTGCTGCCACTCCTGCGCTTGCTCCTGTCCTACTGCCACTCCTGCTCCTTCTTCCACTCCTGTCCCTGCCCCCCACCTTCTAGCCCTCCCCTGGGCAGCCAAGTGTCCTGCACATGAGGCAATGGGACTGCCTGAGGCAGGTGACACTCCTATCCCCATCTCTGAGCCTCTCCTTCCCATCCTGCCTCTCCCCTTCCACCAAGTTCCTTCCCCAGACCCTCAAATAAAAAACAGTTATAGTTGTTGGTTTCAAAACAACAGGTATGCTTTATTGACTCTGGAAGGGAGGCAGACAGGAGGGGGAG
The DNA here is from genome assembly GCA_032595735.1 of Pelochelys cantorii. Lineage (NCBI taxonomy): Eukaryota > Metazoa > Chordata > Testudines > Trionychidae > Pelochelys > Pelochelys cantorii. The sequence continues at coordinate 37,898,134 of CM064331.1, forward strand.
GGAGGAATGTAGGAATGATAAAGGCATGAATGGCAATAGCAACATATGAGAAGGTTTTAACTTCCTGATCATACATAAATAAAGGACCATCTTGTAACAGCTAGAAATACAACCAGATCAGATTCAAGGCAAGAAGGGACCATGACAATCCCTTTGTCTGACCCTCCGTATAACAATGCATGTGGGACTTCACCCACTAACTCAAGAAAGCATTTTCCCCTACTTTTTTAGGCTTACTTAAGGTTGGAACCTAGGGCATCTAATACCCAAAGCAAGACTCTTACTGCCTAAACTAAGAAGTGACTCTCAAAGGTACAACAATCTTCTTGTACTGTGACCCAGATGACAAAAACATGGCCCATAGCTGCACACGTTCGCTAATACCTAGATCAGTGGGTGGCTGCTTTTCCATATAAGCATCTGCATAAATAAATGGAGGAATGGTCACAGGCAACAACTTCAATATGTGCTGAGACTGACACATCTCAATCAGTCTTATGCAGTCTGGGCTGCCCACTGCACCTCTGTCTCAGTCTAGTTACCCAGGCCACAATAAAGAGATGATGATTAGATGATCATAGGATTGAGAAGGGACTCAACTGTCAACCCACGTCTGAGGCTCCTCATCTGTTATCTGACATAACGAGGAGACACTAGCTAGGAAAAGGATATCTTTTCTTCCCTGTTTCTGTCAATCTACAACATCTACCAGTATTGTCATCTGAACAGTTTGCACATATACTAACCTGAGTCAGTAAGTGGAAGAATCTGTGAAAAAGCAGCTCTCTAGAATGTTTTCTCTGTTTTGTTTCTACCCAGAAAAGTTAGATAAAAGCCACACATACTTTTGATGGAAAGTTTCGTCAAGTCTCTCCATTGGCCAGAATTCAGAATGTTAACATACAAGAACCAAAAAACAGAGACTCATAGAAGACCATACCTCAAAACAACAAGGCAAAACTTACCCGCACCTTACTTCTGGCTGGCTGAGACTTACTCTCATTGCCTCTTAGCTGACAGGCAGAACCAGAGAAAAAACACTGCCATTTTAAGTGACAGCTTACAATTTTAATATACACTATATCAGGTATGTGAATGGTGGCCAGTCTCAGAGTCTTGCTTGACAAACTTAGGCTTGCGCAATGGTGTTAAAATAGTTGTGTAATATTTGGAATTAAGGTAGTGGATTCAGAGTCTGAGCTCCCTCACAGGCAACAATTGAAAAGTGTTGGCTACCTCGCCAGTTTTAGCACAGGAATCTGAGTCTATCAGCCTGCATTTGGAGGATTATTGCTGTAGGTTGCCACTTACTGTGTAGACATACCCACAGAGGAGCTCCTGACTGCCTTCTGTCTTGCATAATATTCCTAGTGCTTCCCAGGTGCTGCACAAACTTGTTGTCTCTAATAGAGCTTCCCATCAGAGCTCTAATGGCTCTTGGCTTTCCCAGTGTGGCTGGATCAACAGATCTTAGCTTAATTTACTCCGATTGTTGCCATCTGGATGCTGAAGGAAATTTAGCAGGTGAAAGTAGACAGGAAAGGTCTAGTAGAAATGTTTTGCAGTCTCCTGAAGAAAGAGATGGATTGTATCTGAGCAAATAGTCATGCTTCTAAAAAAAAATTTAAAAATTAGTTCGTTCATTTAATTTTTTATGTATAGATTTTCTCTTTACCAATCTATTCACCTCAATGGGAATCTTGAAGAGATTGAAGAGCTATTAAAAACAGAAACTAGATCAATATAGCACTTTTAAAACCGACCCATAAAGCACAGGTCACTTTTGACGTTGATATTTTATCACCCACAGTTTTTATTACTTTGACTGTTTATAATAGTCTCTATTTGTGCATGAAAATACGTCTTGCTCTTACAGTTAAGTGGAAAAATTATTTAAATTTAAACTAAGGTGTTGGGTGTAAATGTCTACTGATTGTACTGCAACTTAGCACAGAAAGCATTACCTGAATTAATATCTGATCAATTAGAAAAATAAATAGATTTTGTTTAACAAATATTTCCTCCTGAAAATAGTATAGGTCTAACGTCACATGAGTAACTTGACAAAAGTAAGCCCTCATTTCTCAATGGGCAAAATTGGAAAGATAAATAGAAGATTAAATTGTAAAATTGGACATAGCAATCATTAGCCTGGACTCAAGCAAAGCTAAGAAAGAACACCTTGCTTCTAGGGACAAGATAAACCTAGAATGTAGCTCAGGATATGTATAAACAGCACATGGACAGAGTATGCTATTGGTTCCTGAAACATAACTAAGCTGGTAATGAAAGGTGTTATGCAATGTATAGTAAGGAATGACAGTGTTAGTACAGGTATGCGTAAAATAAGTTTTCCTGGATAGCCTGGGATTTGTGATGTACACTGCATCTGTCCTCCATGTTTCAGCCTGGCCAGCATGGGAATACTATTGCTGTATGCTGTTATGTACTGGGTTGAAGGCTATCTGGTAGTGGGCACAGCAGTAATCTGATGTCATGGGCACAGCAGGAATTCAGGTCATGAACAAAGGCCAGGATCAGCACCAGAGTTATCTTCAGTTAGCACAGCCAGTGGTCAAGCCAGAGTCAAAACCAGGAAACAAAACTGAGTATCAGAGACCAGGTCAGCTATTAAATGCCAGAGATAAGGATCAACCCACAGTCAGGGTCAGAAGTGAGAGGCCAGGGTTGCAGGCAGGACAATTAAATGATGATTGGAGGGGAGGTGTTAAGGGCAGAAATTGGATGAGAAACTATCGAGGGGCATGTCTCCCCCTTGGGGTTGGGGCCGCCTGTCTGGGTTATATGACCTGCCCCTAGGGCATACATGGCCCTTGCGGCCCAATCCAAAAACACCCTTCCCCCGTGTTAGGTTACATGCGTCCCTTAAAGCATAGCCCCAAAGTTCATGTCCCTCTATCAGAGTATATATGGCACCTGCGGCCCAGTCACAAAGTTGATGTCCCTCTAGGAGGGTATATACGGCCCTTGCGACCCAGTCACAAAGTTCAGGCTCCTCTATCAGGGTATATATGGCACCTGCAGCCCAGTCACAAGAAAAGCCCCTCCTGGCCAGGAGTGATTGTCCTGGGTAGGGAAAAGGGTGGTAGGGGGACCCGGGCCCTCCCGCTCCACCGGGTCCCAGCCCAGGGCCCTTTAGGCAGAGACTATTGCTCCTGCCTGCTCGGCGGGGGATCCGGCCACTACACACCAAACCGCTCTCCCAGTCCTCTGCCGTGGGCTGCTTCCTACCACACCCTAGTACCCCCACAGTCTGCTGGCCTCCCGGATCAGTCCTTACCGGGGCTGGTCCTGGGATTGCGGGTACTCCTGCCTCCCAGCGGGTGGCGGCTGCTGGCTCAGATCCAGGGTCAGCTGCTGTAGAAACACACGTGTGGCCTGACCTCCTCCTTCCCCCAGCAGCCTTCCTCACTGCAGGACTCTCTCTGCTTTTATACTCAGGCTCTGCTGGGAGCATGCCCAGCAGAGCTGGATGGGCGGGGCCTTCTCAGCCAGCTGGACCTGGGTTACTCCCTGCCCTTCAGTGTGGGGCCTGTCTGCCCCATCACAGAGAAACAAATCAAGCATGTAGGAGCATGGTGAAAACAGGAATGCAGCCAGGGGCCATTAACGAGTTTAGGTTTAAGAGGCAGGCACAAACAGAGTCACTCAAAATCACCTTGATTTGGAAGAATTATCTGTGCCTCTTTTGAGCCTAAATAGGGTAGGTGGATCACCTGGTGGAGCTAAGCAATCCTATAGTCTGTGCTCCTGTGGGTGGTGCATTGCCTGAGTCCTATTATCTTTCTCCTTGCACTCCATTTCAGCTGACATTGGGTAGAGGCCACAATGCAGCAAATTTCTGGGGAGCCCCAGGCCTGGGTTCAAAATCTGGAACAGCCGCCAAATAAAGGTACATAAGTGATTAATTCTGCAGTGGAAAAGAGGATCACAGGGTATCCCAATAAATAGTAAATACAGGCCATCATTTTTTGTATGTGGGTCAAGGTATTTTGTTCTTTAAATGAGCACATAAAATATTCAGAACCCAATACGATTACATGTGAAATTAAGTCAACTGTTAAAACTTTGTATATAAAATTATTCTTGCATGAATATTATCCTGTCTTCAGGTTAAGGTGACCAGATGTCCCAGCACCACAATGTGTTTCAAATAATAACTCTATTACGTTAATGCCCCAACATCCTTTAAAACTATGGTGACCATACTATCCAATGTTGAATATGGGACACCTGGTAAAATTACTAATATGAGTTAAAGGAAATCAAACATACAAACAAACATCAAGTTGACTGAGCCCCTTTTAAAAGGAAAATACTGAATAGTTGTATTCTTTTTATTTACCTTCTTATCTTTAAGGCTTTAGGGTTCAAACAAGGAGAGGTCACACACACACACACATTCCCATGAGCCTCTCTGTCCTGGGGCGTGGGGATGACTGACCCAACCCCTCTTCCCTGGCACTCTCTGCCCTCCACATCTGTCAGAACTCCCAAAAAGATCCGCCTCTCCTAGTGCCTGGTGCAAAGTCTTCCTAGGCTACCATATGCAGGAAGGGGGTTAAGCCAGTATTGGGCAACCTGCAACTCATGGGCCACATGTGGTCCATTAGGGTTCTATGTGTGGCCTGTGAGACACTTTGCTTACCATAGCCCATGGCCAGATTCTGCTGGTTTCCAGCCGAGTAGGTTTTTTTCCCTACCAGTATTACTAAAATGGCAGAAACGTATAGCAAGGGCACATGACGTGAGGTGCATGCTGATTACACACAACGTTGACTGTGAGAGCTGTGTGCTCCCTCTGTATCTGATCAAAGTGATACGATGGTTTGGTCAGTAAACCCGGCAAATTCTAGGTACACAAGTGCAGTTAGCAAAACTACCATATCCCAGGAAACCCTGTTGATTACAACAATCTTGCAGACCACTGAGATGAAGAAGGGCCACTCATATGGCCCCCTCATTGACCTTTGTTGCCCATTACTGCATTAAACCATAAGGATGCATTGTGCACCAGGGCCTAAAGAAACTTGCTGCAGAGGCTTCAGCAAATACAGTTGGCATGGGTTGTGGGTGAAGCTGCTGCCTGAGGAGACAAGCTTCCCAGCCTGTGGCCCCACCCATAGTCCACCCCTGCTCTTTCCAGGTCCTGTCCAGGTCCCACCCCTCCCCACTGTCAAAATCTAAGATGATTTTATATTTTAAACATACTTTAATAAAGTAATAATTCCAAGTTACTAAATATTGAATGCTCTGAAACAAAGATATTAATTTAAATTAATCAGTCAGAGTGGTTTAGTGTCTTCATAACAAAATTCATTGCTTTTAGGAAAAGAGAGTACTAATCTATTTTGTATGATCTCCATAATAATATACATGTTTACGTAACTTCACCATATGTTTATGTTAAAAATAAGTTTCCAAAGATTATAGGCATAACAGAGAATATTATATCTTACTAAGGTACTGATTTTGGTGGAGGGTTCTCTTAAAACAAGTTGATCGAATGTCATAAAGAAAGAAAGGGAAAGTCATTTGTCTAGATATCTGGAAGAAAAGGGGAGAGGTATGAAAGAAAGAAAGATTATAGCGAAGGGAATGGACAGAAATGACTGGAAGATTTTGAAAACAAGTTTTTGTAGTTGTACTATAACAATTAACATTAAAATATGTATTTTAGATAAGGGTGGTCTTTTGAAGAAATTATTTAAAAAAACTATATGTCTGAAGATCCAGATATTTAAGTCTAAAGCTGAAGACTCAGAGTGCTCATCTAAAAATCTATGCAAGGATTTTTTAGAGATGAGATTTTATAATCTTTAGCAGCAAACTAATGAAATATTTAAAGCAAATTTTAAACTAAGGTCCTGCAGAGACATTATAATAATGTACAACTGTTTTTGTCTGTAAATTCAGAAACTGATAGTGTATACCTCAGAGTTGGCACATGCCTTTTAGATGGCTTCCTTGCCACTTAATGGCTCTTTCACGGGTTCAGTGTTATGTTAATAGGTCTGGGAAGCTGGAAAGCTTTCAATATTTGAAGTTACTAGATCCTGTCTGGAGGAAGACTCACCAGGCTGCAACAACCTGCTGTGGGAGCCTGCAGAAATGGTCAGAATAAGGAGAGAGGTTGAGCAGTAGTTGAGGTTGAGCATTGCCTCCCCTTGCCTCTTACACCCACCACCCATGCCAGCCTGAAAGGTGGCTCAATAGAGGAGAGCACCTTATGGGATGGAGGAGGACACCCTTGGGGATGGAGCAGGACCCAGTACCAGGTGTGGGGGTAGATGAAGAGGGAGCTAAGCCTCTGCCTCAGAGGCTGCTAGGGACCCTGCAGGTTCAGGGTGTGAACAGGCTGGAAATTGTTCCCCCTTCTCCTGTTACCCCCTCATAGCTTAGCTGAGGGGCACAGAGGCGTCCCTGTGCCAGCAACATGTGGGCTTTGGCACATACAGGGCTTAGCTCTTCTTGGACAAATACAGGCCCTGCAACTTTTCACCTGAACTTTTTACCAATTAATATTTACAAACAAATAAAATTACCCTGATTTGTGCATCTTTTGAGACAACTTCTGGATTAACTTCCCAAAATGCCAGCGCATTCCCTCTGGGATCATAAAGATCTCTGGTTCAGTGTCCAGCTAGGCAACCTATAAACTTTGCCAATAGCCTTCTGTGCTGAGGGGAGGAGACTGCTTTCAGCACTGCGCTTCTTGCTCATCACTAGACTGGGAAGAAGAGAAGTGATACAAGAGGCAGTGCTGATCCATGTTCCATCGTCCTCTCTCTTTACTGGAGTAGAAGGAGGCAGTGCTAGTTTTTTTTTTTTTTCTCCTCAGCTCAGAAAGTCAATGACAACCATGTTTAAAGTTCTTAGAGCCTTTGTTTTACACACACACACACACACACACACACACACACACACACACACGTAAATTCCATTAAACTGCAGAACTGGAGCTGTCTGGGTAGAAGAGATATGAGTTTAAAGGGCAGCCCTGGGGGCTTCAGGGGACACAACCAGGACTAGCACACAGAAAAAAATAAACTGGGTCCATGAGAAACAGGCAGGCTTAGAGCTACAAGGAAAGCAAGAGAGGATTTATTTGGGGGCAGGAGCAATGAACTGGGGAAGGCACATTCGGACTGAGCAAGAAATTACATGGGGTGAGAAAGGAGATTTGTGATGGACCGGGCCGGATCTGGGCACTGCTGAGGGTGTCCACTCAGGGTGAATTGCTCAAAACAGGGCTCCTTACAGCCCCTGACTGGAAGCCTTTCCCAAATAGGCCACAAATCAGTCACACTGAGTGCTTCAGCTGCCAATCCAGCCAGCAGGAAGCCTCACGAGCAAAACCCCTCAGACACCCCAGCTCTCCATGTGCCACAATCAGCCCCAGGTCTACCACACAGGTGAGGGCCATAGAACCCAATCTCACCTACCCAGAATGGGTCTTTCTGGTACCAAAGAACCAGCCACAAATCCCCAGTCAGTTTACACTTTGGATCTTACCCAGAAAAGCACGCTGGGCCAATCCTTTAGAATCTAAAATCTAAAGGTTTATTAATAAAAGAAAGAAAAGCATGAGAGTAAGGTTGTTAAGAAGAATACATAACATGCATCAAATCAGCAAGTTCTCAATGCAGGCTCTTAGGAGAGATGTTACAAACTGCTATCTTAAAAGTCTCTGGTGTACATCCTATGTCAGGATGGGTCAACGATTCTTCCCAGCTTGCTGTTCCTCGCAAGGCTGCATCTGGAATCAGTAGCAGAATTGAAGGCAAGATGGAGTCCACCTCATGGCCTTATATATCTCTCCTGGCGTCCTCCTGGCCAGAGCAGGTCACATGGTTGAGTGACCTATCTCTGATTCACCTGCTGGTTTGCAGGTTTCAGATGCATTCCTCAGGTGTGTATTGGGCACCCTGAGAGCCATTGTCCTTGGTGCCCTGCTAATTAGCATAGTCACTGACTGAACAATTGCTCTTTACAACAGGCCGTCCAGGCAAAGAACATTCCCAGTATAAGCACAGAGTCCATATTCATAACTCCACATTAAGATATCACACAAGTACACGAGTAGCATACATAGAATCAGTAGAACATTAGCTTTCATTTGATACCTTACAGGGCCTCCTTTGTACACAGTTTGGGGCAAACACCCCCCCCCCATGGGTGCAGCAGTGATCTGGCTGCTCCCCTTAAAATCCAGTAAAGTGACAAAAATAAACTGGGTCCATGAGAAACAGGCAGGCTTAGAGCTATAAGGAAAGCAAGAGAGGATTTATTTGGGGCAGGAGCAATGAACTGGGGAAGGCACATTCAGATTGAGCAAGAAATGACATGGGGTGAGAAAGGAGACTGTATGGATGAGAAATTATGAGACACAAGTAGACATTGATATGGATAATGTGGGAGTTCAGACATGGGGGAAGGAAAGATAACACAACAGAAGGAAAGGAGAAAGAAGGGGAGGGTGGAAATAGAACAGTGTTTCTGAAAGTGGTCTGTGAAACCACTTTGAGAAACATAGCAACTGGTTGCGCTGGTGTGTTTACTTACCAGCGCCATGGTCATGGAGCCTTGCAGCTCCCACTGGCTCAGGTTCACTGTTTGCAGCCAAGGAGAGCTGCGGGATGCAGAATGGGCCAGGCCACTACTTCCCGCAGCTCCTCTTGGCTGCAAATGGCAAACGGGGCTCCATGGCCACAGAGCTGGTAAGTAAACAAACCAGCATGTCCAGTTAGCATGTTTCTCAAAGGGGTTTCGTGGACCACTTTGAAAAACACTGAGATAGAGGGAGGAAAGTAGTTTCAGGGTATATGGAAAGAGAAAGAGACAAAACACAATATAAGGGGGGAAAAAAGTGCTGTGGAAGAATGAAAAATCAAAAAGGGATAGAGGGAAAGTACCAACAGAAGAAGCACATGAAACTTGTATCATTGTGCTGTCAAAATAGTGCATGAAATAAGGTAAATGTTAGTGTATGTGCTTTCTCCCCTATGCAAACACAGAATATAGAATGTGAGGGTACGTCTACACTAGCTCATTAATTCGAGCTAGGTAGGGTAATGAGGGCAACCGGAGTTGCAAATGAAGCCCGGGATTTAAATATCCTGGGCTTCATTTGCATGTTCCCAGGCACCGCCATTTTTAAATCCCCCTTAGTCCGAACTCCGTGCCCGCGGCTACACGCGGCACGGACTAGGTAGTTCTAATTAAAGATCCTAATTCGAACTACCGTTACTCCTCGTGTAATGAGGGCATCAGGATCGGACTTAGTGTGTGGGGCTGCTGCCTCAGGCTAGCTGAGGTCTGTGCTTAAAGGGACCTGCCCCCCCATCCCGGACAGATAGTTCTCAGGTTTCTCTGCTTGCTGGTCTACCTTGCTGAGGGACAGCAAAGTATTTGTGTCTCGGAGTGCTCTGCTTGCCCTCACTCGGGACACCACGGCACTCTGCAACATGGAACCAGACCTGCCCCTGGGAACTCTGCTGCATCTCGTGGACACATTGCCAGCAGCCTGGCTGCACTGTCTGCAGGCTGCCATCCAGGAGCGCCATTGAGGGGCTGTCAGGATCAAGGGGGCCCTGCGGGAGAGCTTCCAACCTGAGGAGCGCTAACAGTCTCCCCGGTCTACCCCACTGGGAGCTTGTGCCCCATTCCTCCCTCTCATCCTTCCACTTACCCTTCCCTAGCCCCCCCTTCCTGATGTCAAATAAAAGTCACGTATTTTCCAAAATAGAAACTGTCTTTGTTTAACACAACTGGGGAGGGGGAATGAAACTCTGGGGAGATGGGGGAAAGGAGGCGGGATAGGGCAGGAGAGAGGATGGGAAAGGGGAGGGGGAAAACTAGGAGGAGGGAGCTGGAAGGGGGAAGCAAGGGGAAGAAGCGGGAGGGAAGCTCAGCGCTCAGGGCTGGGGGTCTCACTGGGCCAACTGCCTCCCAGCACGGTGGGAGAGGGGCCTTGGTGTCCCTGGGGGGATGGGGAGGAGGGTGCAGAGGTTGAGGTGGGGGGTGTGGAGATTGAGGAGGAGGGTGTGGAGGTTGAGGAGGAAGAGGTGGGAGGGGGAACAGTAGTTGGGGGGGCAGCAGGCACAGGACCGGCCCGGGGCAGCATGCTCTGCAGCAGGGCCTGCAGGTTTGAGTTCATGGCTCGGTCCTGAGCAAGCTGCTCCCGGCGGAGCTGCAGGTCCTCCTTCATCCAGGCCTGCATGGTGTGGTGCAGGGCTCGCAGGACCCCCAGGTGCTGGTCCCGGTACCCCTGCCACGTGGTGGTGGTCCTGCTCAGGCCGAGCATGTCCCAGGCGGGGGGATGCACCCTGCACGAGCAGCTGGTGCAGCTGTAGAGAAAGAAGAGAAGTGGTCAGTTCTCCCTGGGGACACAGTGGATGATGCCCAGTCCCCCCGCCCCGCGACGTCAGGGCGACCGTGCCCTGCACTGCCAGAGCCGATGTGCTTGCACAGAGACCATGGTCAGGATGTCTGGCTCTCCCTGGGACTGGGAGCTGCCCCAAAACCACACCCATGCCCCTGTGCTGTGTATAGTGTGGCCAGGGCGGGAGGAAGATGTTCCCTGCCTCTGTGTAGAGGTTGCGTGTGAAGGGAGAGCATCCTGCTGGGTCCTGCCCCGGGGTTGGGAGCATGTCAGGTCTCTTCACACACGCATGTGCCTCTTGGGCCAAGGCCCCTGGGTGTCACGCAGTTGGAGCCACCTGCCCAAGGGTGGCATGGCATGTGCTCGCATGTGCACAGGTGGCTGCGTGATCTGTGGGAGGCATGGCCCACACGCGCGGTCCCTGGTCTCCCTCCCCGCCTCCCCCCCGGGTAGGGGACACTGCTGGCACTTACCTGGTATGGCCTCCCCGGAAGACCCTGCCAACTCTGCTGCCAGGACAGCTGATGGTGGCCCCTCTGTGTGCACCTGGGTCAGGGCCCTCCAGTCCTGGCTCGCTGCCTCCCAGGCTGGCGCGGACCTCCCCACCCCCCCAGGAGTCGGTCGAGGGCGGGGAAGTAGGGGCAGGTGGCAGCCCCTGCTGCGGCGCCACCTCTGGTGGCCCTGGCGTACGCCTGCCGCAGCTCCTTCACCTTCAGAGTCTATCCCTTTAAGGGCCCCAGGTCTGGGGGAGAGGAGAAGAGTTTTCCTGGTTCGGCACAGAGTGGCCACCAGGGGAAACTGGGAAGGGCTGGAGGCCCCCTAATTTGAAATAAGTGTCTACACAGCACTTATTTTCAATTAGCTATTTCGAATTTGGTGTTATTCCTCGTAGAATGAGGTTTACCAAATCGAAATAAGGGCTCCACTATTTCGAATTTATTTCGAAATAGTGGTTTGTATGTGTAGACACTATTAAAGTTAATTCGGAATAACGGCTGTTATTTTGAATTAACTTTGTAGTGTAGACATACTCTAAGAAATCCACACATCAGCACAAGCAAAGACTGAAAGAGACAGGGATAAAAATGTACCTACATTTGGCAAGGAAACTATGCACCTCCTAAAAACGAGTAAGGGGTCCCCAGAATCAAGCAGTGTAAGAGTCAATGTTACAGAAGTCTTTGAATGGAGATTTAGAGGTAGCAATAGGAAGCGACAGACTTTGAATAATACAGTACAGTAAATTCCCATCTTTGATATAGAGTGAAAAAAGAAATATCCTTTTGATATTTTGTAGGTAACAGCCTGGCAATTTTCTTTACATACTGTGATTTCTTTATGGGAAGCAATTGTCATTTGCATTACATTTTAGTAGGGATTTCATGTTATTCTGTTAGTGTGCTTCATTTCACTAGCATCTGCGCTTCTGCAGTGTACAACTTGGTTGACTTGATTCACATGTTAAAATGTGCATACAGCCTTTTCTTCTTCATTGTGCATTCTGCTCATGTAATGCACAAAATGATGAAATGCACAAAAGTCATACTGCAACAGTTCCAGATTAAAACATGGCCTTGTTTTTAAAGCCTTATTCAAATTCCTTATCAATCAATACTATCTACTTTATATTTATTTTATTAGCCAGTCCATATCAAAAGTAGCACGAATTATTTTAGGGATTATATTTGCCCTAACAACAGTCTTATATTACACATCTTATTTCTGTTCCATTCCTATTTCTGTTATCCTACTGAGTGTTATACTGAGTAGATTTTTCTGTCTTCAACACAGTTACACAACTCAGAGCAGAATCTTCACTCTGTGCTCCTTTAAGTTCTCATCTAATTGGAGATGGTTTTGCTGTAAATGCTACCTGTCCTTCCTCTCCCATTACTCTTGAAAACCTGGTAAAGCAAAGGCCTAACCATTCTTGGTTTTGCATGCAACCTCTGTGACTAGGTTGTAATGCTCCTGTGAACCCCATCCCTCGATATCCTCTGCTGTTCAAGAAAGACAACCAGCAATCATATTGGCTTTCCTACAAAGATACCAGATGCTTGAATTTAAATATGCTGATTCTGATTCCTGTGATGTTTAGCTTTCTCATGGTTATAAAATATTCATTTTAGATGGCAAGGTGTAGGGTGTAACACAGATAGACTCTATATCCCCTGTTTTAGTGCTCTGAGATCTTCACCTGCATTAGGTGGAGAGGACACACCACTTCTGCCTGTGTTAGTGTATCTGTCTTAATAGACTATTACTCCCAATTTTCACCCTTGTTACTGATACAGTACTGTTTCTTCTGGGTGAAGTATGAAACTGGACTCCCAGGAGATTATTGTAAATGTCTGATACTTCTTGCAATCTGGTCTATTCCCAAGGCAAGAATTCACCTTGATAAGGGTGAGACAGATATCCAAGGAAGATTTGATCCTGTAAACCATATTTAACCTGAGTTAAATAGTTAATCATTATCCAATGTGGTGGTTTTCTTGATATCACATCTGCATGTGGCTAACCTGTTTTTTACCCTCTACCTTGGAATTATTATAGATTAAATGCTTTGGATCAGACTGAAAAAATAAGTACCTTAAGTATGGCTGGTAAATTTTAAATATTTCAAGAATTTCCCTTGAATCTTCTACTCCAAAGGAATCAGTCATCTCAGATTTGGGGATTTATTTTTATATAATGAAAGTTAAAGATGAATTTGAAGGCGTTCTTTTATACTGAGACCATGTCAAAGCTGCATAGATGTTTCTTGGATTCAAAGATCACTGAGGAAACAGGTATGTCAATACATTTGAGGCATTATCTCTAAATTCCACAATGCCTTAAAAATGTCCTTGTTAATTAAAATTTTGAAAAAGACAGTTCTGCTTTGTTGGTGGTTCATGTCCAAAGACAAATTTTCAAATACATCAATTTTCCACCTGTTGTAGTTGAATGTTTGAAAAGTTTTCATGTGTGTCCTGAGTCCAAACAAGCAAGAAGACTTACATTAGCTTCTAGTATATTGAAGGGTCCCAGAAGTAAACCTTGATATGGTAAAAACTTCTCAAAGTCCAATTGATAAATGACTGTGAGCATGTTAAGTTCATTACCATATTCTATGAAATAGTCTTACAGTTCTGATTTTCATTTCAAATGAGTTTCTACAACTTTTATCAAAATAGGTTTTTAATTGAATCTAATCTCTTGTGTGCAGTTAGTTATATTAGGACCCACTTCTGGAACAGCTTATGCGAGTGCTTAACTTTAAGCATGTGACTTTTTTCACTAACTTCAGTGGAACTACTGAGGAGCTTCAAGTTAAGTACTTGCATGTTTGCAACCTTTGGGCCTTAGGCTGAGCTTTCAAAAGGTGTGCTCAGCATTGCAGTGCCTGGCTGATGAAGGAGGCTAAAGAACATTTTTAGAAGTTATTTAGGGGGAGTCTAATTCCTATTGAATGGTCATCGGATTTTGGCTCCTAAGTCTCCAAATCACTTATTAAAATTATATTTATGCTCCTAAATGTGGGTCTTCATTCTAAAAACACTTCTTAGTTTTATGCAACACACAGCATCCATTATTAAACTGCTTAAAATGAAAAACGAATCTGAATTAAAAAAAGATCTGAATATTAATATGGAGTATGGGTCTTGATATTTTCCTCATTTCGGTGAGAACATGTAAGATAATGACCAACTCAAATGCAAAACTTATATTAATAAATATCCATTGGACACGCAGAGCAACCTTTGGTTAAACAGTGCTTTTTGTAAGATAGTGCCTATAATGACGTTACATTAAATCTGGTTTGTTAGCTCCGTTATCACAATGTCAATGGATTAACTGAATGATCAGCAGCAAGTGCTAATCTAAGACAATGATTTACAGGAAAACTATTGTTCAAAGATAACAAAATCATACTACAGTACTATCAAATGCTCGTAACACAAGAACGGAAGGCAATTTTCTTACATATCCTGGATTATTGACCAGAACAAACTATTTTAGCATGCTGAAACTATTATAATAAATAAATAAATAAATAAAATAACTGCTCACTAGCTCATTTGGCTAGTTTCATTATTTTTCCAGCTGCTTTTATCACTAGCTGAAATATTTCATGTTGTTATTATTATTACACTATTTACAGTATCTAAATGAAAAAAAAATAGACCTTATATTTGGACTGGATTAGAGCACTTAACAGACACTAGTTAAAATAAGCATCCAAACACCTCAAAAATATTTTAAAAGAACAAAAAGGTCATGTAACAATTATTGGAAATTGTTCTCACACTTTGCTGTATTTTAAACATACAGACAAATCCAGATCATCTTTACAATTCCATACAATTCTACCTAGAGGTCTCAACTTTGATTAGAGTCTCATTGTGCCTCTTATAGGTGCAAAACAGAGAGGGATTTAATAGCTTGCTTAAGTTCAGAGAGTAAGGTTGTAGTACAACTCAGAACCAGGCCATTTCTTTGAGTCCCAGTCTTAACTACAAGACCACCCATGAACAAATTCAGCGCTCACAGAATCAGAACATCAGCAGCTTTGTGTATTTATTGACTATTTAAAATTGATAACATATATAATCAAATATTTCTTGCTGGTTTTTTCTTCCAACAGTGAGGATAATCTTGTGTTTGTGATGCTACATTTTATGCCTGACAATGCAAGGGAGTTGGTGCCTTCTTCAGGGTTCTGAAAAAACTCATGTCTCACTAAAGTCCATGACAGATAAGAGTACAGTACTCAGCGCTTTGAAGGATCAAATCCATTCTGAGCAAATGCAGCTATTTACTAGAATAATTTTCTTTTCTACAGAGATGGGTTTATATATAAAATCACCATTTGCAAATTGACTGGAATATTTCACCTTTTTGTTTGAAATGATATTTGGTAATGGATTAGCATATTGACAGAAGTACTTAATGTGCTGCAATATTTGTGTATTTTTGATGGTTGGTTAATGTACAAATGACCTTGCAACACATCTAATTGCAATGCATCATTTCAGAGTTATGTGGGTTCCATAAAATATAAATGTTTGTGTCACACTACATGACATAGGACATTAAACTTAGCAGTGTGTTCATAACGTGCTCAATGTGGTTTGAGATTATACGGAACATAGAGTTTCTGCAGAACATTAACAGCCTTAAACCCATTCTAACTGTAAAATTCCCTTTGATTTGCTACTGTATGGTATGCTTAGTAATAAATTGCCTAAGTTATTAATACATTTTCATTATACAACTGATCTGTAAAAGATAAGGAATGCAGGTGAGAAATTAAAACCTGCCTTAATCTGTGAACCAGCAGGTTTCCTATGCCCTCATAATTAAAAATAGATAATGAAGAGTTTTGAGAAATGACTAACGGTGCTGCTGATGTGGCCAGTCTTAATCCAAACTTTTCAAATGATTGTAGCTTGCTCAAAGAAATAAGCACACAATTATATTTTCAGACAGCTTTTAACACAGTCCTTCAACAAAGGCTTTTAAGTAAAGAAAGATGTAATGGAATAAGGGGCAAGATCCTCTCAGGGATTGGTAACTGCTTAAAGATAAGAAACAAAGAATAGGAATAAATTATTAGTTTTTAGAATGGAGAGAGGTAAATAGTAGTCTACACCAAAAGTCTGTTCTGGGACCAGTACTATTCAACATATCATATATTTAGTAGCCCAATGTCTGTGACTCTGTAACGCTGAAATGCTGGCTGTTGCCTCTGGGCGGCGCTGTTGCCTGAGTCACATCCTTCGCCGAGCACCATGGCGGGAGGTGAAGAGGGACAGGGCAGTGACGTGCGGCATGACAGCGGCTCCAGGCCCTGTCCCCTGGCCATGAACGTCACCGCCTCGCCCCCCTTCGCCTCCCGCCATGGTGCTCGGCTGACTTCTGCGCTGCTCAACCCGGTCGCCGCGCAGGAGTAAGAGGTGCAAGCGGCCATTTGGGCCGCACTCCCCATGCAACACAGGAAGCGTGGTGCCCAAACGGCCGCTTGCGCTGCTTGCTTCCGCACGGGGAGCACAGAGCCCAAACAGCCACTTGCATTGCTTGCAGGGAGCACAGAGCCCAAACGGCCATTTGGGATCCGTGGTCCCCCAAATGAGATGCAAGAGGGGGAGGAGAAGAGAAAGAGAGAGATGGAGAGAGAGGCAGCAGGCGGAGGAGAACTGAGAGACGGGGGGGCAGCAGTAGGAGGAGGAGGAGAGAGAGAGAGAGAGAGAGAGAGAGACAGACATGGAGGAGAGACCCGAAAATCCTGTCTTATGACGGGCTATTGGCTAGTTCATAAATGATTAGGAAAAAGAAGTAAATTGAGAAGTGGCAAAATTTTCAGATGATACAAAATTATGCAAAATAGTTAAGTCCAAAGCAAACTGTGAAGCACTACAAAGGGATCACACAAAGCTAGATGACAGGGTAACAAAATGGCAGATGAAATTCAATGTTGATAAATGTACATTGGAAAATATAATCCCAATTATGCATATAAAATGATGGACTCTAAATTAACTGTAACTCTGTGGGAATGGTTATCTAATTAGTTATGCACCAACCTCATAGCAGATCCATCAATATTGTAGTCCCCTAGTTTCTTAATGAGAAGATCATGCAAGATTATAATAAAAGCCTTACTAAAATCTAGATATACCACATCTTCCACTTCCCCCATCTATAAGGCTTATTACTCTGGGGTGTGTCTACACAGTTAGGTTTAACTCGAAATAAGCTACACAAACTGAGCTACTTCAGTTGCATAGCTTATTTTGAAATGGCTTATTTTGAAAATGGTAGCATCTACACAGCACTTATTTTGAAGTAGAGCACTCTTCCTCTGACTTCCCTTACTCCTTGTACAATGAGGGTTACAGGAGTCAGAGTAAGAAGCCCTCCAGCTTGACAGTATTTCAACTTTATTTCACAATAAGTGCCTGCTGTGTAGACGCAGACCAAGTTAGTTAGTTCACTATGTTAGGTGTCCAATCATCATGCTTGATGTCTTTAGCTAGTTTGATCTCAGTTTGTGCCTTGGACTTTGTGATTTTGCCCCTACATACGTACATTATTTACTTATATTAATCCTTTCTAATTTGACTTATTTTCCACTCTTTGTAGAATTTTTTTTTTAATTTTTAGATTGTTCAAGATCTCCTGATTAAGTCAGAGTGGTGTCTTACCTTTCCTACATAGTGGAATAGTTTGCTCTTGTGCCCTTAATAATGTTTCTTTGAAATACTGCCAAATGTGCTCAATTGTTTTTCCTTTTAGACTTTCTTCCCACGAGATCCTCCCTACCAACTGCCTGAGTTTGCTAGTCTGCCTTCTTGACATCCATTGTATTAACTGAGGAATGTAATCAGTTGTTCTCTGTATCCACTGAAAGTAGGGCAAGAGGAAATGTGCTTGACGGCAGCATGGGAGATTTAGATTAGCTATTGTGAAAAACACTCTAAATATAAGAGTAGCAAAGCTCTGGAATATAATTCCAAGGAAGGCTGGGGAATCCCCATCTTTGCAAGTTTTTAAGAAAGATTGGTCAAACACTGTCAGGGACTCTTTTGGTTTATTTGTTCCTCTCAGCACAGGAGATTGGACTAGCTGACGTCTCAAGATTCCTTCCATCCCTACATTTCATTGATCTGGCTAGCTTAGGCAGTTCTTTGCTCATCTTGCTGGCTTTTTTAAAAATCCTACCTTTAGGGGATCTAACACTCCTCATGCACTGTATGGGGGGGCCCTCTACATTGTTGTTCAAGGTTGTGAATTCTGCTAGTCAGCATGGCATCTGGCACTGCCATGTCGCACTCCTAAGTATTATAGTGGTTAAACCCTCTTGTGAATCCCATGAACACAGAAGGTTCCCAAGCACAATAGTTGTTCAGTTGTTTAGTAAAAAAACCTGTACTGCAATTTACAACTATATTTCAGATAACATGATGATTTCTGTGATGCAGAGACACTGCTTAGACTAGAATTTCCCCTTTTGTGTGTCTTTATACAGTTTAACACCAAATCTGTAGAAGAATATTAACAACATATGAATAAAATATATCCTTATAGGCAATTATATATGCTGGTGGTTAAGATATAATTGTTTCTATGTATGGCTTGTCAATTTATTCTTTATTGTAAATTGAACTACAGACAGTTATTAACCTATATTTATAATAGTGAGATGGGAAACATTTCTGCAACTGTTTTACAGATAAATAAATAATCCTTTTAAAAACTAAACAAATTATCACTGTGGTTTATGCAACAATTACATCTACACCAAGTAACAATATGTCTTCTTTTGGCAGCAGTAATGATGAGCTGCTTGCAAACTCCTAGAAATAAATTGTAATGGTGCTAGCTTATTTTGATAGTGCTAACATGTAATGTGCTATTCCCTTAAAAACAGATTTAAAACTACATCCTTGTTTGTTGATTATATAAGGTAGAATGGTATCTTAAATAACTATCAATAAAAATTGCTCATGAACACTAAATATATTTTATATGTGAAATCTTCAACCTAACAATCAAATTATTCTGACATAAGTGGCAGTTGTACCAGAAAATTCCATCAGACTGTAAAAGACCACTGGCTGGGCATCAGACAATTATGATTTCACGAATCTTATCAAAACACAGATACAATGCATTATTTAGTATTGATTAGTATTTATTTATAGTATGTAGCCCCAAAATGCAGCAGGCACTGTCCAGATATAAAGTATGAAAAAGCCCTTCTCCTTGAAACTTTCCAGATCACTACTCCCAACACAATTTAAGCTATTAAATCTGTTGCTCACTTTGAAACTCTGTCTTTAATCTTATCCATTCAAATCCCAAGCCCAGTTTATACCAGATCTGAACTACACCCTTTGTTTCTAACTGCTTACAGGATGACATTACATCCTTAAACCCTGGTCCCGCTAAAGTCAGTGGAAAAACTCCCACTACAGGTTGTACTTTCCTACACTGGGACTCTCTAGTCCACCAACATCCATCGTCCGACAGGAACAAGGATGTTTCTATACCAGAGAGCCTAGAGGCAGGGAGGTCTGGCAGAATGGCCATAAGCCCGACAAGGGGGCTGGTGATGCAGCTTGAAACCCATGGCAGAGGGACCGCCAGCATGGCCGGGAACCCCACAGCAAATCAGGAGCTCCAGCAGCTGTGGGGCTGGCAGCAGCTGGGGAGCTTTGGTCCCAACAGTAGTGGGACTGGCAGTGGCTGGGGAACTCCTGCCCTGGGGAGCCCTGAACAGGCCAGCAGCAGGGGGGCCAACGACAGAGCCTTAGCCCATTGGAAGCAGCCAAAGATTGGCAGCAGCAGGGCAGGGGTCCAGGCCAGAAGGAGCAAACAAAAGGGACAACATGTTGGGAGGCTGGTGGCAGGGGAACTCCCTTGGCTTGGCAACTTCCCTTGTTCAAGGACAGTCAGGTCCTGAGGGTGCTGGACCAGGGAGATTCACCCTGTAGTTTAAATGGGAGCAAGGTAACCTATATTTCAGAAATTTTTCTACTTATATATAAAAAATACATTTTATTATTTTCTTTTTATATATAACATCTCAATACACCCAGTATAAAAAAAGAGTTGTGTGATTACAGGTAACATGTTTCAAATAAACTGTTACAGATAATTTATTCACAAACCTTACTTTGGAAACTTAAAAATGTACAAGAGATTTACCTTAACTAGAAAGCTACTAGGATGGTAACTACCAAGGGACACAGAGTTCCTCTCAGAAAGAAATGAGAATCCATGTAACTAACCAATGAAACACGCCACAGGATTCACTCCTTACAATTTTGACCAGGTTATGTTTTGGACTTGTATCAATGACAGAAAACATTTCCCTCTATCTGAGCATGATACACCAAATAGTGTCAGAATATTTGTGCCTTCACCATGCCTTTTCCCTGGAAAAAGAGCTCAGCAGGAGAAGACAGCACTGTAGAGGTTTTTACCAAATTCAGAACTCTGTTATGCTAGGCACCATGCACACACATAGATGTCATTGCCCTCTCCTCAAAATTTAACAGGGACTAATTATAATGACTTTTCCATATTCTGATAAGAAAAAGTTACCCAGCTTGCAAAACTACAGATGATTTTTTGGTCATAGCAAATGAGTTCATGAGAATGTGCACATTTGCCTTAGACAGCTTTCACAAGATAAACAAAAACAATAGTATTTTTCAATTCTTCTCATACAAGTCCACTCAGTCCTGCTTTCTGTTTATCAATCACTAAGACAATTTTGTTGCATTTTCAGGAGATCATACTGCTCGCTTCTTATTTACAATGTCATCCAAAAGTAATAATAGCATTCACATGGCACTGTTGTAACCATCATTGCAAGGTATTTATGTGCCAGATACGTTAAACATGCTTTGACTTGTAGGCTCAAAAGTTTTACATGATTTTGGTTTGGAGTCCATCTATGAACAAAAATAATCATAATTCGACATTTGGAATTTGCATTTTTGTGATAAAGAGATTTCACTACAGTGCTTGTATAAAGTGGAAAATATTTTTTGTTTACCCTTTATACAATGCAAATATTTGTAATGAAATAATATCAAGTGAGCGTTGTACATTTTATATTCTGTTGTAATTAAAATCAATATTTTTGCAAATGTAGAAAAAAATCCCAAATATATAACACTGGTCTACAATTTTTTAGAAGTCGTCTGCTTCAGAGATAAAATGTGCTATTTATTATGTATTTTGATGTGCTGAATTCAAATATGACAATTAAAACAACTGATTGGCTACTGTTTCCAAGATATTTAAGTTTTTACATTTTACGTCTATGTATATTGTGTAGATAGTAGAGTTTTAATCATAAATTGTAAACCTAGGTCTTTTCATGTGTTTATGGTTGCTTTACATGATAATATTTCACCTGTCCTGTTTATGTAACACTTTAAAAATCAGCAAAAGGGTTATATAAATAAAATTTATTATGAAACAAAAGGCAAAAAACTGTTATGTACATAGTTTAGTCCTATTCAGTGTCTACTCGGTGCTTTTTGGCTTGTTTCTTGTATTCGTTAAATGGAGCACCTTCCATGAAGAAGAAGGGGACAAGATCCTTTTGACGGTCACGGAACATGGAAACCCTAACCTCACCTGCCAGGAGATTCCACTGCTGTAGTCTGGAGCCCAACAGCTCTGCCTTACTCTTGGGTAGTTCCAAATCCCTGACAAGGTCATTCAGTTCACCTTGTGTTATGAGGTGTGGTTCAGAGGAGGAGGATGGGAGAAAATGTGGGTCCTGTGACATTGATGGTTCAGGACCAGAAGTTTCATCCTCTTCCTCTTCCTCGTCCGACTCAAGTGAGAATGATTCTGGTGCATCAGGAACCGGCAGTCCTGCTCCGTGGGTACTGGGCGTATAGCTGATGGAATGTTTGGATAACGCACAGTCCACTTTTTCTTCTTTGACACACCTTTCCCAGCTGGAGGCACCATGCAGAAGTAACAATTGCTGGTATGATCTGTTGGCTCTCTCCAAATCATTGGCACTGCAAAAGGCATAGATTTCCTTTTCCTGTTCAACCACTGGCGAAGATTTGTTGCACAAGTGTTGCAGCATATGTGTGGGGCCCACCTCTTGTCCTGATCTCCAATTTTGCAGCCAAAATAAAGGTGATAGGCTTTCTTAACCATAGTGGTTATACTGCGCTTTTGTGATGCAAAAGTCACTTCACCACAAACATAGCAGAAGTTATCTGCACTGTTCACACAAGTACGAGGCATCTCTGCTTGCTTTGGCTAAACAGAAATGTGTCCCTTTGCAAAATCAAACACTGACAAATAAGAGAGCATGACACTGTATGATTTCTAGAGCTGATATAGGGCAATTTGTTCAGCAGAGTGATGTAAGCTTGTAGCCAGACATGAACCCCATCTTGTTTTCCCCCCCCAGAGAGCAAGAGAAAGGCAGTCAGCCTTTGATGCCCTGGGAACGCAGGTGTGCTGCCTGTCCCTGACTCTAATAAACAGAAACCAGACAGTAAATGGGCTAGCTGACGACCCAGGGCCTCCTGCTGCCTTGATGGCTAGTACCAGTAATTGACACGCCTGCACTGTCCCAGGAGAGGAATCTTTGCCCATCACATACCAGAGGTGCCCATTGTCTGCATTTTCCCAGGTGTGAATTATGCTTTGCACCCTTCGTGGGAAACTTGGCATTCAAAGCCATTTTTCCTAATTAGTCACTTGAGACCAGAAGAAGCCTACGTGACTCAAGGGGTATAAAGAGGGGTTTAGTAGCCCACCCCATCTGAGCTCCAATCATCTACACCTGCTGGCAGGTATTGGTTGTCTCCCGAGGTCTGTGGGACACCCAACCTCGCCCTACTTCTTCCCGAGGGATTGAGAGAAAGATGCTGGCCACGCCAAGTCTGGAACGCAGGGGTGAGAATATATACCTGCTAGGTGTCTATTTTGCATGCATTTAATAAGAGCTCAGAGAACCAAAAGGGTTTCATGGTACCTGTAAGTGACTTATTAGTGTAATTTCTGTCCTGTCCTTTGTAGTGGCTGTGTTATCTGTAACACTGTAGTAGCATTTAACAGCTAAGTTTACCCTGTAACAATAAAATAGTAACTGTTTAAGCTGTGACCTGACTCCTTCAGTTGCTGTAACAGAACCAAGCACAATTTTAAAAAGAACTCCAGCCGGTCATAAGGGACAGATATAGGGAGAGCTTGAGTGTTGGATCGTGTCGCTTCCAGGGGACAGATCCGTTGGGGCATCTCTCAGGCTGCCTGCTGCGAAGGGATCGTGTATCCTAGCAGTCAAAATCTGAGGTGTAATAAGCTCTCCCTGTAAACTCTGGGGCATCTGTCGGCCTGTTGGCTGCCTGCCGCGAAAGGATCCCGATCCTAGCGGTAAAGACACGGACATTAAACTCCTCGGGGCGCCCGTCAGTCTCACCTAGACTGCCCACTGCGACAGGGCCTTGTGTCTCAGCAGTTGAAGACTCGGGTGTAACATACACACATGCACTGCCCTGACCACCGGCTGACAAAGCTTCGTTAGGATTGCATCATCCATGACTTCTTGGAATAACATGATGCAATTAATATCATGTATGATGCAATACCAGCTTCGGATTGCATCATTCATTGTTTTGCCTAAAAAGCAAGTACTGTCCAAACCCAGTCATAGATTTATTCATAGATCTAGTCAAAGATGTATTTTAGTCATTTCTGGTTTAAATTGAGATCCCTTCCCTTTATAACTCACTTATCCTCCGCCATTCCCAAGTCAAGGGTCGTATATACTGACCCAATAGCATATCTTGAAAACTAGAGCCAATCAACAATTTTAAGCATCATTTTCGTTCTCAGTGACCCAGAATTAGTAAAGTTTGACTACATTTATTTCAGAAGCATTTTGGCTGTAGAGCAGTGTAATACATTAAAATTGGTATTTTATTATTGTTTAACAAAGCAATTAAAACTGTGATTAATCTCTATTTTTAATCTTGTAATTAATTGTGATTATTTGCTTCAATCATTATGACAGCCCTAGCTCTCACAAGAAGTTTGAGTTTTGACAAATCAGCATTTTCAAGCAAAAAAAGATATAATTGAAAAATCTCCAGCATCAGCTACACCATTATTTCAGTGGCTTGTGCTGTTAGGGTTGGCACTTTGCACAAAGAAGATTTAACCAAGGTAAAGGCCCCATCTTCAATCAGATGACAATGGGTGGAAATCATGTGCCCTCTCTGTTCACAGATTCATAGATTCCAAGGCCAGAAGGGACAACCGTGATCATCTATTCTGACTGCCTGTGTAACATGAGTAAATAGAACCTCCCCCAAACAATTCCTAGATCATATCTTTTGGGGGAAAAAAACAATCTTTATTTAACAATTGTCAGTGATGAACATTCCATTGATACTTGATAATTTCTCCCAATGGTTAATTATCCTCACAGTCAAAAATTTACACCATATTTCCAAGTCTGAATTCATCTGGCTTCAACTTACAGTCATTGGATTGATCATGTTATACCTTTCTCTGTTAGACTGAAAAGCCCATTATTAAATATTTACCCTCTCTGGCTATGTCTACACTGCAGCACTATTTTGGGATACATCCCAAAATAGCTATCCTGAATCTTAACAGCAAGACCGTTACTTCGAAATATAACAGGCTCACTATTCCATTGTTCCTCTAAACCTCATTCCACGAGGAGTAAGGGACGTTTTGGAATAGTGGGTTATTTTGTAATTTGGCACTGTGTAAATGAAATCACCCTTTAACCTGCTCTTTTTTAACCTAAATAGATTGACCTCCTTAGGTCTATTTCCATAAGATATATGTTCTTATATTTCACTCATTCCTGAAGCTTTTCTTTGTATCCTCTCCAGTTTATCACATGTCTTCATGAATTCTGAGCATAGTATTCCACCCAGGCCCACTGATGTGGGTGTGGGTGTGTAAAGAGAGCAGTTGCATCCCAGGACCCGACGATTTAAAGGGTCCAGAGCTCCCAGCAATGCCTCTGCTACTGAAGCAGCAGCTGGAGCCCTGGAACCTTTAAATCGTCGCCAGAGCACCATGCTCTCTGGGCAGCTTTGAAGGTTGGAGGGGGTGGGGTTCAGTGCACTCCACACCATCCTAACTTGCCCAGGGGGCTCGTGAAGGCTGTTGGATTCTTTGATTCCACCAGTGGTCGCACTAGTGCCAAATACAGAGGAAAAATAACACCCATACTCCTAGTCAAGATTCCCGTTTATACAACCCAGGACTGCATTAGCTCTTTTGGCCAAAGCATCATATTGGGAGTTCATGTTCAGTTAAGGGCCCCACATGTTTCTGAGTCTCTGCTTCTCAGGATAGATTTTGTCTAAGTACGACCTATATTCTTTGTTCCTTGATGTATACATTTACATTTAGCCATGTTAAAATGCATATTATTTTCTTGTGCCCAATTTATCAAGCAATCCATGTCAATTTGAATCAGTGACCTGTCCTTTTCATTATTTACCCCTGCCCCAATTTTTGCATTGTCTGCAAATTTATCAGTGCTTACTTTATGTTTTCTTCCAAGCCACTGGAAAAATAGTGAAATAGTGTAATGTGAAGTACCAATCCCTGCCAGCCCATTAATGATTCCTCATTTACAATTACATTTGAGACTGCTTACATGTCTGGATTTTAATCCATTTAATGTGAGCTAGGTTTATTTTATACAGTTCTACTTTTTGTTGTGGGCATATGGCTCTGATTGCAGGACCAGATTCTCAGTACATACCTTAAGTTTTCCATTTCAGTTCATCCAACTGATTGGTAAGTGTTTAAGATGCACAGGTGAAAAATCCCAATATCCCTCAGCTCCCATTGATGTCCTGACACTTATAACATAATCCAGAATCCCCTCACTCTAACAGAACCCATATGAATGAAATTAATGAATAAAACAAAGCATGCCAGGAAGTGAGAACTTTCATAAAGCTAGGAACCAAAGTGATTCAGCCTTATAAAAAGATAATTACTTATAAAATTATATGCACTTAGACAATGTATTTAAATAGGAACTCTTAGTGCACCAATTTATATGAACTAGACCATTAAGACCCACATTTTTTATCTTAGTTTTAGAAAATTATTATTTCATAATATATATTGTAGCAAAAATGTTCCTAGCAAGATAATTGTTGTAAAAATATCTATTTAGGATAATTTTGTTAGAGAAAGAGTGTGTGAGAATAATAATGATTAGAGAGGAAAAAGATTTTCTTGTTGAGAAAGTATTCCAAAGACACCGAATAAATAAATACAAATAAAAAAATTTCTATCAGTATTCTTACTACCAACACTTAAATGAGCCACTATTTTTGTCACTGTGAAAACAGTTGTGTGAAGGAAAAACATCTATTATACTTCTAAGTGTAATTCATGTGGAGGTACAATCATAGAGTTATAGGTTAAAAGGGACTTAAACATCATCTAATTTAACCCCCTGCCAAGATGCAGAATTTCTTGTGTCTATACCTGTGCTAATGCCCCATAAAACTTTTCCATCCTTTCGTTTATTGCAGTAGCTATTTTAGCATGAATGGGAATGTTTCCCCCTCCTACCAGCCAATGAGGAAGAAGGGTTTCACAATGTTTCCTACCACCACAGGTACTGAAGATTTGGGTGGCAATGGATCCTCCTGAAGGCCACTTAAACACCTAAAGAGAGAACCACTGAATCCAAGGATGCAGTGAAGAGGAAGAGAAGGAGGTCTCCAAGGGTACACAGCAGCATTATTTTGAAATAACAGGTGTTATTCCAAAATACCAAAGTGTGTGTCTACTCAGAAGCAGTTTTTTTGATATAATGTTAAAATAGTGTCCTTCTGGAGGACTTCTTAATCTGACTCCTGTAACCCTCATTTTATGAGGATTAAGAGAAGTCAGAGGAAGAGTGCTCTATTTCAAAATATGTGCTGTGTACATATGCCTTAATTTGAAATAAGCTATTTCAACGTAAGCTACTCAATAAGCATAGCTTATTTCAAGTTTAGCCCTGCTGTGTAGATATACCACATGTTCATTTGAAGACTAATATAAGGCTTATAGGGGCTTGAGATAAGTTACTGGAGAAAGGGGCTAATGGGCTTTCCAGCTGTGATATTTTCTTCCATCCAGGTTCAAAGAATCTACAAATCTCTAGCCCTGACTCAGGTTTGATATGAACATTTACTTAGTTCTGTTGCTGGGAAGGACTAGGACCCAGAAAAGGATTATTTTAATTTTAGACACTTCAGCATCTTAGGGTGCATTTACACTGCATCCTCAGCTTGAAATAAGATAAGCAATTTGCGCTATGCAAATTATGTATCTTATTTCAATTCTTTTTCAAAATAGGCTGTTTTGAAATTTGGAGCGTCTACACAGCGCCAAATCATATATATAGTAGCCCAATGTCTGTGACTCTGTAATGCTGAAATGCTGGCTGTTCCCTCTGGGCGGCGCTGTTGCCTCCCATCGTGGCGCTCCGCTGACTTCTGCACCACTCAGCCGGGCTGCCGCATGGGAGCAAGCTGTGCAAGCGGCTGTTTGGGGTCCGCCCTCCCCATGCAGCACAGAGGTGCTGCATGGGGGCTGTGTGGCGCAGAAGTCAGCTGAGCGCCACGGTGGGAGGCAACAGCACTGCCCAGAGGGAACAGCCAGGGGGCGGGACCTGGATGAGCATGCATCTCTGACATCAGGAAAGGGTGCCAGATTCAAAAGGAGAAAGCGGAGCAGACACAGAGGACGCAGAGGAGACAGAGAGGAGAACGGAGGAGGAGGAGAGGAGGCGGAGGACAGTGAGAGAGAGAGTGAGAGAGATGCAGCACGAGGAGGAGAAGAGAAGAGAGAGAGAAGGAGAGAGAGGCAGGAGGCGGACCAGAGCTGAGAACGAGAGAGAGGGCAAGGCAGTAGGAGGAGAAGAGAGAGAGAAGCCATTTTCGCTGCTTGGTCCCATGCGGCGGCCTGGCTGAGCAGCACAGAAGTCAGCTGAGCGCCATGGCGGGAGGCGAAGGGGGTTGGGGCGGTGACGTACACGCCCAGGGGGCGGGGCCTGGATGAGCGTGCATCCCCGACAGAGACAGAGGAGAGCGGAGAGAGAGTGAGAGGCAGGAGGGGGAGAAGAGAAAGAGAGAGAAACAGAGTGGAGAGGGAGTGAGAGGCAGGAGGGGGAGGAGAAGAGAAAGGGAGAGACGGAGAGAGAGGCAGAAGGCGGAGGAGAGCTGAGAGAGAGAGGGGGAGGCAGGAGGAGGAGGAGAGAGAGACAGAGTGAGAGACCAGAGGCTCAGGAGAAAAGACCGACGTGGAGGAGAGACCTGAAAATCCTGTCTTATGACGGGCTAATTGGCTAGTTTCAAAATAAAACACTATTTCAAGACATCCCTTATCCCTCATGTAATGAGGTTTACAGGGATGCTGAAATAGTGCATCCACTATATTTTGAAATAGCGGACGTGTTCAAAAGACGCGGGGTAGCTATTTAGGGATATCTGTGGTATCCCGAAATAGCATTGCAACGTAGACATACCCTTAGAAAACACTTTGCTATACCAATGCAATTTTTCTTTTAAATGTGGTATCCATGACTATTTGATACTTGTCCCATCTACAAACAAAACTGCAGAAGTACACAATTTTCATGGTGTGATGCTGGATCTGTGCCATATTGTTTGCAAGTTTGCTACTGCCACAAATATTATTTTGACTGTATTATACTATGGTTTTCCGTACAAATAATGGGGCTGACATCAGCTTTTTGATCATAATTACTTTGGGTTTTCACACAATTCAAAAATTGGTCTCTAGATTACTTTATTGAATTTCTTAGTCTAGAGTACTGATGTAAGGTCAATAGGAGAATGTGAGAAAAGGATGATTATTTTTCCATTAACTCGGATATCTAAAATGATATATTTCTCCTTTTTAAAATAATGCTTTCTAAATCAGAAATCTATATCAGATTTTTAATTCTTTTGGCTTCAGTCAGTAAATACATTTGTAAACTGGAAAAGAATGAAATGGAGGTTCATTATCATAGAAATTTAGCTAGACTGCTATTTATAATAATTTCATCAATATTTCCTACTTTCTACATTCAGGGAAGACAAACCAAATGCACAAATATGGTATGGGAGAAAACGGGCCTGGCAGCAGCACTGCTGAGAAGGATCTAGGAGATATGGTGGATCACAGCCTCAACATAATTAATTAATGCAATGCTGTTGCAAACACAGCAAATGAAATATTAGTTTGCATTAACAGAGGCATAGCATGCAAGTCACAGAAGGTGATAGTACAGCTCTGCTCAGCTCTGGATACGGTATGCAATTTTGCTTACCAATGTATAAAAAGGGTGAAAAGAAAATGGAAAGGATTCAGAGGCCAGTGACACATATGATCTAAAGGATGAAATGCAAACCATATGACCAAATGTTGAAGGAACTAGCTATATTTACTTTAGAAAAGAGGAGATTAAGGAGGGATATGACAGTGATCTTCAAATGCTTGAAAGCCTGTGTTTTCTTCACATAGAGCAGGACAAGAAGCAGTGAGTTCAAAATACAGCATAACTGATTTAGATTGAAATCTCAGGAAAACCTTCCTAAATGTAAGAACACTAGGACAATGAAACAGACTGCCTTGGGTGGCTGAAGAAGCTTCTTCACTTGAGGTTTTCAAAAGGAGATTGAACAGACATCTGCCTTGGATAATCCTGGGCTTGGAGCCAGTGCAGTGGAAGAGCAGGGTTGCCAATGATAGTCATTGTATAAATATCATGATATTTAGTGTTTTTCTTTATGCCTCTAGCACCTGAAGTAAAGTGATTATCTGAGTATCTCACTTTTCATGTTTTGGAAAAGCAGGTTACAGAGAAAAGCTTGAAAATATGATTCCAGTGCAATCTAAAGAATCAAAACCCAGAAGATACAGTAAAAGACGTGTAATTTTTAAACCAGTCCTAGGATATTTTTGTGGGTGTGATTAGTTTATTTTTGAATGATTGGTATCGACAATACTGGGTAACAAAAACTATTGTAAATATCCATACTCACATCACAGTTAGGTCCTGACGCCACATAAACAGGAGTGCAGACAATGGTAGTGCTGGTGGCTGTAACACCAAACCCTAAATTGAGAAGAAAATAGTTGTGCACCTTCCAACAATCCTAGGGTTTGTCCACATTATAAAGAAAATCGAAGCTGACACAGTCAATTGTTTGTGGTTCGAATTAGCAGATCTAGTGAAGACAAGCTGATTCGAACTGAGAGGGCACTCCCAGCAGTACTGGTAGTTCTGCTCCTATGAGGAGCAAGGGAAGTCGAAGGGAGTGTGTTCCCATTGACCTTCCACTGTGTGGACAGCACCAAAATGTAATTTAAGACAGTTCAACTCCAACTATGTAATTTACATGGGTGGAATTATGTATCTTAATTTGAGTTTATCCCCTAGTGTAGACCTAGGCCAATGGACTTAGGCATCTGCGGTTTTACCCCAAAATGACACACTTACATGGGTTATGAAACAAAACTGTCTGATTAAGAAAAAGTAAAGGACACAGGTTAGTTAGAATATAGAATAATTCATTTAAAAAGATCACACAGAACAACACAAAATAACATTACAATTCTAATAAAGAATAACTGATCATCTCATTCTTCTGATTAACTAGTTATTACATTCTGGCCATACTAATTCTAATCCCTAAGACTCTACATGCTTTCTCAAGAACCACGTCCTTGAGGGTGAGAGTTCTTTCAAAATCAGGGTATTAAAGTCTGTCTGGTTTGTCTGTACTGAGCAGATATACAGATATACCACTTTGGTACAGGAACTTGAAACAGATGTTGGCTGCTGTTTTTGAGATACAACTGCACTCTTCACACCTGCCAAGGATCCCTGCACCTGAGTCAAGTTCCATGGTAGCTCTCTGGTCCTCGAAAGTGTTCTGCAGTAACTCCCTTGAAGCCTATCCATATCTGGAAGTCTTTTTTCTGGGCCTTTTTATTGACCCACATTTTGACAATCCAAACTCAGGACTTTCCTTCCCTAAGCTGCATTCCTGGAATTTATTTCTCTCCCTTCGTGGTTAGATACATGCCAATCTCCCTTCCTCAACACAAGATGATTCATCTTCTCTCCAAAAGCAATCTGACAAATGAGTCCCTCCCAACTAATCAAAATATCTTGATTGCTCCAAAGCAGCAACAATTTAACTCCTTGTAGGAAAGAAAGCACTGGCCTTTATAGGATCCCTATTTCCCCTTCCATTACTCTATAATGTGCCACTTCTTTTTTACCAAAAGGACACTAGAATACTGGAAGGAGGTTGTTACCAGATTTGCCCAATACTATGGGGTATGCTCGGTTATTAGGGTTACTCTTATGGGACTGGGGAAGGTTATCAATTCTATCAGCGTGCTGCTTGTGCTTACTTGTGCTCTCATATGGAGCTGAATTCTCTTCCTGTTGCCAATTCCCCCTCCCACTAGAGTTCTCCTGCAGGAACTAGGTTCCTCAGGATGGGGTTCTTACCGCCTTAGCAACACACACAGACACTCATACCCACTAACAGAGCACGTCTGAGAGGACTGGGTAATCAGCACTCACAAGCTAACCTCCTCATATGTCCCTGGACTCAGCTGGCTGGGTTTAACAGCAATGCCACACTGCACCCTCATATGCCTTTGGACTCAATGGGCTGGATTAAACAGCACTTTAAGCTGCCATCCTCATACGCCCCCAGGTTCAGCACTTCCCTATCCCCACTTTCACACCACAATCATTCACTGGTAAACCACACAATGAGCAAACCCCATAGGACTTTGGGCACTACAAGGATCTTTAGCTTGGGTAAAAGAAGCATTGTTGCAGAATGAATGGGGAAGCCAAAACAACACCCCTTGAGGAAGAGTGAGCAAAAGAGAAAGAGAGAGAGAGAAGCAACCAGTTTACTAAGGAAAGTTATTTATTTCTGAGTAGTGAATAGATATCAAACAATTACAATATTAAATCTAAATTGAAACTGATTACAAATGTTAGGTAACCATATAACAGTTTACATAGGGCAGGGTCAGGAGGCTATGCTTAGAGAGGTAGTTGATGGGAGAGAGAGAGAGAGAGAGAGAGAGAGAGAGACTTCACTACTCCATGGAGAGTGCACTGATCAGGGTTCCCAGATGATGATGGTAGCCAGGGGCCTAGAGGGCAGGAGACAAGCAGAGCAGAGCCCCCAGCACAATCAGACAGGAGATGAAGTCTCAATGGAACTGATGCAGTTTAAATCCAGGTATCAGAACAGTTTTTCTTGGGGCAAGGATAGGAGTTTTTATAGGGATAGGACAATAGTTCAAAGAGAAAGAGACGAGACAATAGAGACTGATCACCCCTGGTTATGGGTGATGTTCCTTGAATGAGCTCACAATGTAACTAGGCAGTTTCAGTATTTTAGATGTCAATAGGATCGTTAATAGAATTGGTCTGATAATGACTAATTTGGGTGTGAGCAGGCCTGGGTTCAGTAGCAACTGGAGTACAGATTTCCCATCAGGCAGTGCTTCTCTGCTTTCAGTATCCCATAGTTCACTGTGATTCCTGCCTTGGAAGAGCTGATCACCATTCTGTATGCTAATGAGTTCTATCTTCAATGCAGATGAGGCTGGGGTATTTCCTTAATTAGTTTAGGTGTGTCTTCCCTGGCCTTTTCCTTGCTTTGTCTGATTCCAGCCGAGGCCTAGGGGAAGGGGGGATGGTTTTCCATGAATGTCACTCTCTGGCTCCCCAAGAGCACAGGCCTGGTAGGTTACAAGGTATGAGCCTTGTCTAATCCCCACAGACCAAAGAACAAAATTTAGGAAGTAACCAACACAAAATTTCAAAGATCGAGTGAAAGGGCCACCTCATCTTATGAGGCATCTCAAGGGGAGCAGATAACATTGGGCTTCCTGATGATAAGATCTGTAAGGGTATGTCTATACTTGCACCCTAGTTTGAACTAGGGATGCAAATGCAGGCATTCGAAATAGTCAATGAAGCAGGGATTTAAATATCCCACGCTTCATTAGCATGATCTCGTCGGTGCGTTATCTCTGAATGCCAGCTGTTTCGAAAGTGAAAGTGCACGCTGGGATGCGTTAGTTCGAACCAAACCCCTTGGTTTGAACTAACGTTACTCTTCATATCTATAGCCACAATTTGGCATGAAATGATGTCATTAGAAAGTAGGATCATGTCTAGTTGTGATGATGCTTTCTCCTAGCAAAACCACATTCATAACCTTTGCAGCAGGAAGTAGTAGTTTCGTAGCTATGTTGTGCAGTTTACTCATTTTGGAAATGGGTAAAGTCACATGGTAAGAAGCCTCAGCAGCCTTCGTATTAACAGTTCTTCTTCTCCTGTTAACTAAGGGTATGTCTACACTGCACCCTTATTTTGGAATAAACTATTTTGGAATAGAAACTTCGAAATAGCTTATTTTGAAATGATGCATCTACACAGCAAATGCCCATTGAAATAGTGCTGAACTATTTCGAAATAGAGCGTCTACACTCGTTAGATGCTGAATCGCATTTAAGGCCACCTGGAAGCATTTCAGGCAAGGCATCAGGACAGCAGTCACTTCCCATAGCTGCTTCCTGAGACTATCTGAGGCTTAAGCTTAAAGGACCCCCCCATACAGCCATGTATCAGGCTCCTCTCCTTGAGGGATAGCAAAGCCTTTTCCCTGCCTGTTCTGGTTGCCCTTGTGTACACCTCAGCACTCCTGCCATGGAGCCGGAGTTGATTCCAAGCTGTTAACAGCTTTTAGACCTGATGCCCCACCTCCTGCTGCAGTTACTGCAGGCTGCCTTCATGGTCTTGCAGGAATAGGACCCCCAGCTCATTACAAGGCACCCTCTCCTCTCTCTCTTCTTTAACCTTTATCCACACCTGCTCCTGGGTGCAGATGTGTTGCCTCTGCCCCAGGCTGTCGGTCATCGAAATAATAAACATCTAATGTACTTAAATTAGAATTAACACACCTTTCCTTAAGAATTTAAAGAAACAGGGTTTAAGGGTATGTCTACACTAGCTCGTTAATTCGAGCTAGGTAGGCAAATCAGGGAACGGGGGTTGCAAATGAAGCCCGGGATTTAAATATCCCGGGCTTTATTTGCATGTTCCCGTCCGGCCGCCATTTTTAAATCCCCCTTAGTCCGAACTAACTGCCCGCGGCTACACGCAGCAGTTTAAAGTTAATCCGAACTAAATCCTTACTTAATCCTTAGTTAGGATTAACTTTAAACTGCTGTGTGTAGCCGCGGGCAGTTAGTTCGGACTAAGGGGGATTTAAAAATGGCGGCCAGACGGGAACATGCAAATAAAGCCCGGGATATTTAAATCCCGGGCTTCATTTGCAACCCCGGTTCCCTGATTTGCCTACCTAGCTCGAATTAATGAGCTAGTGTAGACATACCCTAACAGACTATGTAGTGCATAATATCTTTCACCACTTCTGAATTTGTTCCGAGAGACAGCTGGACATTGCAGGAGATATCTGTGGGGAACAGAGGAGCTGGGAGTCACTGACTGTTCCCTTCAAGGCAAAGTTAGGACTGGCAGAGGAATTTGCTGGTGACATGGTGTCAGCCGGTGGTCAGGGCAGTGAGTAGTGTGTGTGTATTATACACCCGAGATTTCAACTGCTAGGACTGGGGTCCCTTAGCAGCGGGCAACCTGGAGGAGGTTGACGGGCGCCCCAAGAAGTTTACAGGGAGAACTTATTACACCTCAGATTTTGACTGCTAGGATACACAATCCCTTCGCAGTGGGCAGCCTGGGGAGGCTGAGAGATGCCCCAACGGATCTGGCCCCTGGAAGTGACGTGATCCAATGCTCAAGCTCTCCCTATATCTGTCCCTTATCACCGGCTGGAGTTCTTTTTAAAATTGTGCTTGGTTCTGTTACAGCAACTGAAGGAGTCAGGTCACAGCTTAAACAGTTACTATTTTATTGTTACAGGGTAAACTTAGCTGTTAAATGCTACTACTGTGTTACAGATAACACAGTCATTACAAAGGACAGGACAGAAATTACACTAATAAGTCACTTACAGGTACCATGAAACCCTTTTGGTTTTCTGAGCTCTTATTAAATGCATGCAAAATAGACACCTAGCAGGTATATATTCTCACCCCTGCGTTCCAGACTTGGCGTGGCCAGCGTCTTTCTCTCAATCCCTCGGGAAGAAGTAGGGCGAGGTTGGGCATCCCACAGACCTCGGGAGACAACCAATACCTGCCAGCAGGTGTAGATGATTGGAGCTCAAATGGGGGTGGGCTACTAAACCCCTCTTTATACCCCTTGGGTCACGTAGGCTTCTTCCTGGTTTCAAGTGGCCAATTAGGAAAAATGGCTTTGAACTCCAAATTTCCCACGAAGGGTGCAAAGCATAATTCAC
Source organism: Pelochelys cantorii (assembly GCA_032595735.1). Taxonomy (NCBI): domain Eukaryota; kingdom Metazoa; phylum Chordata; order Testudines; family Trionychidae; genus Pelochelys; species Pelochelys cantorii. Next base: position 37,933,510 of record CM064331.1, read on the forward strand.
ACCTGGGAAAATGCAGACAATGGGCACCTCTGGTATGTGATGGGCGAAGATTCCTCTCCTGGGACAGTGCAGGTGTGTCAATTACTGGTACTAGCCATCAGGGCGGCGGGAGGCCCCGGGTCATCAGCTAGCCCATTTACTGTCTGGTTTCTGTTTATGGTAGAGTCAGGGACAGGCAGCACACCTGCATTCCCAGGGCATCAAAGGCTGACTGCCTTTCTCTTGCTCTCTGGGGGGGTGGGGAAACAAGATGGGGTTCATGTCTGGCTACACATGGGCAGGCAGGTATGTCAGGATGTTGTCCCACAGCTTAGCAGCAGTAGCAAAACTCTCACTTGGTGAGCCTGAGGGGGTAGTGCAATGACTCACAATTCTGAGAACCTCAGCAGACTGACACATTGTCTGATGAGTCAGGGAAATTTAGGATGGGAGAGTGTTGGGGTCACTGCAAAAAGTAACTGGAGAGAGGAAGCCAAGGTGTGAGCTCCTTGTTTTAAAGTTGGCAGTTGGTGTCAAGGCTGTGAGTCACACAGAATAGCATTGAAGGCACCCAGAGTTGCGGGACAGGTATTGACACATCTTTTATTGGTTTGGGTTGAACTTTTAAGCATCACAGAGGAGCCAGCTATAGGCTCTCCTCCGGGATGGGGCTGTGCTCCCTGCCACCTGCAACCACCTCCAGACCCCACACCATGCCAGCCCAGACTGGGGCTATGTCCCCCACCATGCCAGCTGGCCCCGCTGCCTCCAGCTCTGGCAGTGGCTGTGCCCCACCACAACCACAGTGCCGGTCTGGGCTGCATACCCAGGGCTGTGCACTCTTCCATGCTGGCCCCACTTGGGCTGGGCGCTCTACTGCCTGCCTAGCCAGGGATATGATTCTGAGCCTGGCCAGCTGGGGCTCTCTGGTCCATCAATATCTGGGTCCTGCCAGACTATGGTGATGTGCTTTGAGCAAGGCCATCTGTTGTCTACAGAGCGGGTACTTTTCTTCAGGGGCACAGACATCATAAGGGAGCATCACTACACCCACATCCCAGGGAGAAGCAGGCATGGGAAGGTGCCAACTAGGCCAGGAGCCTGCAGGCAGGAAGGGGGGATGGGGCAGCTCGGCCTCCTTTTGTGTCCAGCACATTCTGGGTCTAATACCAGCGGCATCCCACAGAGTGAGAACTTCTATCTTTGTCTGCAGATGGGGGGATGAACAGCAGAGACTGCTTGCCTGAGAGAATGTTACTAGGGTTCCCTCCTCTACCTCCTGCCGGCAGGTTTCCAAGCAGGGAATCAGTCTCCTTCCACATCACCACGCTTGACCGGGAGTGGATGCTGCCCAAGGGCAGGCAAGACCCTGTGCCATATGCAATATTGCTGTGTTGTTCCATGACTCCAGCCTCCTTAGTGGTGACTTGTGCTGAGAAGGTGTCCCACCACATATTCTGGAGTAAGGCAGGCCTTTCCAGGAATCTTGTGACAAGGAGCAAGGGATTCCTGTGTAAGAGCATCACAGGGCTGAGTACTCTGGATTGGAGTTCTGTGTGCACCCATGTGCACAGGCTGCTGTGTGGATCCCAAGTAGGATGAAAGAGGAGCACACAACCCCTTGTAGCCCACCACCTAACCCGTGTGTGCATAATGAAAGTTATAGAACTCACCTGAAGTGCCTTCCGCAGGTCCATCTGACACCTGGGAAGCATCCTGGGAGGGAGGGACCAACTTCAGGCTGAGGATCAGCTGCTGGCTTGCAGGCATTGTCGACTGGCTGGCCTGCTCCGCCTCTTCCTTCTCTTCCCAAGGGCAGAATTTTGGCAGGGTAGGGGGGGCAGCAACTGTGTGCTCTGGGATGCAGCTTACTTTTGATCCCATTCCCCGGATGCTAAGAGAGTGAGAGGAAAGTGCTTGTATTCTGTGCATGCTTCTCACTCCTGGCTGGTGAGCTCCTTTCACCAGCCAGGTGTGAGAGGCAAGCATGGAATGCAAGCACTTTTCCCTCACTCCCTTAGCATCCGGGGAACGGGTTCAAAAGCAAGCCGCGCGATGGAGCACACAGCTGCTGCCCCCCCTACTCTGCTGAAATTTTACCCTTGAATCTTTCTCCTCCCGTCATCCTCCTCCACAACACCACCCCCATGGAAGCTGGTCAAGACTCCCTATCTTGCTATAGGCTCTCCTCCTGGTTGTGTCCTGACAGGACTCAGTGATGACATGGGGGCCGTGACTGGCCCTCCTTACAGGATGGCATTGAGCTGGTCATAGTAATGGCATGTATGCAGCGCCACCCACGAGCATCTTCTCTGCTCCCTGCCCTTATTGTAGGCCTGCTGGAGCTCTTTAATTTTCAGGTAGATCTTATCAAGTATCCATATATGTCCCTTCTCAGCTAGCCTGGCAGCGATCTGGCTGTAGACATCTGCATTGTGTCTTCTGGTACAGAGATCCTGGAGCTTGATTTCCTCACCCGAGACCTCAGTGAGATCCTGGATCTCTGCATCAGTCCAAGCCAGTGCTCTTCTGTGTCCCTGGCCAGGGGCAGCTGAGGGTGCTGCGGGAGTACTGGCAGCCATGGGAGGCTCAGAGGAAGTGCTGGGGTCGGCCGCAGCTCCTGTGTTGCTGTGGTGTGGCATGGGGCTGGCAGAGATCTGCATGTGCCACAAGCCCTTTTCCTATAGCCTGTTGTTTTAAAAGCTCTGCAGGAGAAGGAAAGCAGAGGAGATGTCAGGCATGACCACAGCAGCCACAAGTGCAGCTGTAAGAGGCTTCTGGAGGCCAATTACTTCAAAATAGCAGCGGCTGAACATCCACACTCAGGCTATTGTGAAATAACAGTTTTGAAATAAGCATTATTCTTCATGGCAAGCATGAGTTATTATTTTGAAATAACCAGTCCATTATTTTGAAATAATAGGCTTGGTAGTGTGGACACTCAGCTTGTTATTTCAAAATAAATTATTTTCAAATAACTCGCTAGTGTAGACTAGGGCTGGGGCTCTGATCACTGATTGGAACTATTAGGTGCTACCATAGAACCAACAGTTAATACTAATAAATAACACAAGGGTTTGCTTCTGCCTCAGCTATGGGCTGGTCCAGATCACTCATTTCCACTCCTAATTTAATGTTCCATTCTGAAGAAGCAGAGTCTGCTCCTGGAGAATTTAGATATTCTTTTTAAAAATGTCCCTAAGATTTTCACTAGATGTTTCTTGGCTCATTACTCAAAGCTTTCTGATGCTCCTTCTCCATTCATTCTTGATTGCTGTTGTGATAGTTTTATGGTATTTCTTCTGTGATCCTCTGAGTTAATAATCACTCTGCCTTTTCCTCACATTAGAAACAGTACTCTGCAGACCAGTGAAAGAAAAGTACTAATTGATTTCTTCCTAAAAATTGCACTCTACAGTTTGCTTTTGTCAGATTTTGTTTTGGGGTACATTGCTATGTCTGCAGATCTCTTCCCACTCTTTTCTCATTTGCTAATATTCATGATTCATAATAAACATCAGATAGAATGATATCCATAACTTATTGCACACAATATTCTGCAACAAAAGCTGATACTCACATTTGTGGTTTTTCTGCTCTGGAAATAGTGACAGCTGTTTTATTTGATTGTTATCTAACAATCCTGTACTTGAAAATAGGCGTTGGGTATTTTCCCCAGGGACAGGATTTCTGTGTTCTCTGTATCCTGCTCCTAATTATCCTCCAAGGATTCAAGGTTTGAGTTAGGTTCTACTTTTTGTTCTGTATACTTTTCTCTTCCTGATTCAAGAGCTCTTGAGTTTATCTCCAGAGATCACCAGCCCTTTAAATATACTTACCTATTTTTACTTTACTTTCCATCCTCCTCAGGTACCTTGGGTGTAATCAAAGATGGAATTGAGCCAAGGAGCTGAAATGTGCAACTTAGCTGAAGGAACAAAATTTAGGACTCTGATCCTTTGAGATTCTGGATATGGCTGGGCAGTGAATCAGCGGGAGCTGAGACTGCTCCTTATCACTTAGAAGATGCTCCATATCTTGCATCATCAGGCATAAAATGTAGCAAACAGAAACAATACAAGTCTCTTTGCTGACATGAGCATTCATAATTTTTTGGTTCCTGAAGACAGTGCTCTTCATGCCAAATCTTTATTGACTGGTTCATTTCATTCCTAAAGTATAAAATCCTGTTTTACTCAGTAACATGAATATTAGGGAGTGGTGCCTTGAGTTGGTGGGCACTACAGGAAATCCTAGAATCATAGGGTTGGAAGAGACCTCAAGAGATCATTGAGTCCAACCCCTACTAAAAGCAGGACCATCCCAGCCATTGTTTTGTCAAGCCGGGACTTAAAACCTCTAGGGACGGAGATTTCACTACCTCCCCAGGTAACACATTCCAGTGCTTCACCACCATCCTAGTGAAATAGTTTTCCTAATTTCCAATCTAGACCTCCCACACTGCAGCTTCAGGCCATTGCTTCCCATTCTGCCATCTGTCACCACTGAGAACAGCCTCTCTCCATCTTCTTTGGAACCCCAATTCAGACAGTTTGAAGGCTGCTATCAAATCCACCCTCACTCTACTCTTCTCCTGACTAAATAAGCCCAAATACCTCAGCCTCTCCTCATAGGTCATGTGCTCCAGCCTCTTAATTATTTTTGTTGCTCTCCTCTGAACTTTCTCTAATGCTTCCACCTTCTTTCTGTAATGGGGGCCCAGAATTGGATGCAATACTCCAGATGTGGCCTCATCAATGCTGAATAAAGCAGATTAATCACTTCTCTAGATCTGCTAGCAGTGAACCTACTAATATACCCCAGTATGTCGTTAACCTTCTTGGTTGCAAGAGCACATTGTTGACTCATATCTAGCTTCTCATCCACTGTAATCTCCAGGTCCTTTTCTGCAGAAATGCTGCTTTGCCAGTTGGTCCTGAGCCTGTAGCAGTGCTTGGGTTCTTCCATCTGCACTTGTCTTTGTTGAACCTCATCAGATTTCTTTTGACCCTCCACTTTGTCTAGGTCATTCTGGATCCAATCCATAACCTTCAGCATATCGACCTCTCCTCCTAGCTTACTATCATCTGCAAACTCATGTGTTTAGATAAAATAATGAGCTAGAAGATTAAAGAATTATGAAATAATGGTCTTTCCCTCATTTCAAAGACTTCAAAAGCTTCCTTTAACAATATATTTTGAACAAATGAAATCCAAATATTCCTTCCTAGAATCCTGTGTACACAGTCAGCTCTTGGTCATGGTTTCATTGCAGGCGTCTCTGCATCAGCTGGCTTCATTTATTTCTTTGCCCAATTCAAAATCATGCTGAGTCCAAGAGACTCTTCCTTAGAAGATATTTTTGATAGGGTCTTCATAGGTTCTTATTTTAAATTTATTTTATTGGCCATTTCTGATGTTGGATAGTGCTGATTTTCCAAAAGCTCAGTGAGGTAAGAGTCTCATTTAACTGAGCTAGACTCATTGTCATGATATTTCATTTCATGTTCCTCTTCTGCACCCTCTCTAGTGACTGTCTGTGGCCTAGAACATCAAACTAGATGTTATGACCCTCAGGTTCCATGGGGCACAGGCACCCAATATGAAAAAAAAATACAAACTACTGCTGTAGAAGTCCTAATGTCTTTCCAATTTGATCTAGCCTGCTTGCTTAGTCACTTTGCAGAAGCCAGCTGCTACCTGGAAAGCTGCTGAAAGTTGATCCTGTAACCATCTAACGCAGAGATCCTTTTTATAAATGTTTCCTCATTATGCTGTCTCTGAAGCTTCATCTGGTATGGTGTTTTTATTACTGCAATTATTTATTTATTTTGAAATCTAATCCAAACATGCTAAATTAATAAAACCCCAGTACTGCAGTTTTTAAATGAAAAACAGAAAGTGGAAACAGATTCTTTTTTTTTTTTTTTCGTTTTTCACAAATTTGGGTTTCTCAAACTATTTTTTTCCTGAAAAAAAAATCAGGGTTTTTTCATTCTTTTTTGAGGAGGGGACAATTGACCAAAACTAATTTATTTTTTAACAAAAATATGTTTCAATTTTTTTACCCAGTTCTAATTCTTACAGCTCTAATTATTCTAGCCTTACATTTCTATTATTCTGTGATTATTTTCATAATCCTCCTTTAACATATCACAAGTTTCCTACTTCCTCTCCTTCTTCCCAAACCAGACAGACTTCTCTGTGTGTTTGTTCAGATACAAAGTCAAACATCCTTCCCTAAGAAGGGTATGAAAAAGTAATCTTCACTGAGGTTAACATTCTGATTTCATGGGCCCCTTAATAGCTATGTGGGAGTATAACAAAGTTATCCAAATCCATCTGTGCCTTCATTAGACTCTCTGGGTATAACTTCTTTTAAAACATGTTTTTCTTCTCATTTCTCTCTCTTGTGAAAGCTTCCTACTGATTTCCCCACTGCTTCTCCTGGTGGGAAGGGTGGGTGGGGAACCAAACTGGTTAGAGTTGTTTCCTGCAGCCTATCCTACTCCCGCTGCTCCTGCTCCATTGCACAAACTGCCTCAGGAAGGGGTTTGAGGCCTGCTTATTAATGATTAATTCTTCCTCAAGAGAATCAAAGCCCCACTGATTTATTCAAGCTTTCTTCTTATTTGTAAATACTAATTTTCAATCAGTGATTAGAACAATATTGTGACATAGGGGATAAACCATTTAATATAACATTGTGACTATGTTTAGTCAAAGCAATCCCTGAAGCAAAATTTTGAGCAGTCTGTGTGTTCAAATTCATCTATTTGTATCATTCATTGAATAAATAAGATGCAATTCGTCATGCACACATATGCAGACACACACTATAGTTACACACATATGCTAGATAGCTATATCTATCTGCATACCTACACATTCTTATATACAGTACAACTTGATAGTTTCAAGGAAAAAAGCTTTTTTCCCCCCACTTTCCCTGTCATAATCTGTATGCCTCCCACTTTCAGATAGTTTCTTCTCTCTGATGCTGACCTACTCTAAACAGTATGAAAAAAACCCAACAGTATGGGACTACTTGTGATGTACTGCATCCTGATTAGAAACTATTGAGCTGGTTCTTCATTAAAACTGCTGTAGTTTGCTTCCAAAATCCATTGACATTAATTTTGTATACCCCCACTTTTAAACTTTAGATCTCAGGCTCCATGTGTGTTGTGCTATGTCTAGCTACTCTGCATTTTGTACTGGCTGTCTCTTGATTAAATATAGCTGGTGAGTAGTAAATTTAAAGATGTGTTTTGCTGGCATGAATAGAAGTGAGCCAGGAACTGTGAGTAACAGGTATTTTTAAAAAATTGGAAGATGTTTTCTATTGACTGGTGCTGAATCCTCATGCATGTCTAGTCATATAATCACTTGAGAACCAGGAGTAAACTGAGGGGGAAAATGCCCAATTGATATATCTCCTGAAAAATCTGCTTCTGAGCAGAACAAATTCACTAGACATGAGGAACCTCAGAATTGATCACTGAGGCCAATTAAATGAATTACTGTAGAAGAACAGAAGATAATTCGTGAGTGACATCTAATCTATTCTAATTTAATTGTACAAAAACTTAATGTGGGTAGTTTCAGTGTCTGTAGTGTATTATGTCATTTTATTTGAAGTAGCACCTTTTTTAGAAAGCTTTTCTGGGGACCTACAGTATATTCTGATTTTAGCTGTGGGTGTGTAATCTATTGTTTTCCATTAGAAACCAAATTATTAAAGAATTGTAAAGAAAACCCCTACAGAGATAATAGCCATTTCGCCACTTTTACACTTCTTAAAGGTGTATCAAGGATCCTTCTGACCTGCAGGTATAAATTATAATTTATTGTCAAGTACCTTTTACCAGAAATAAATCTGTTAGTTTATGACAGCTTAAGATGCTGTCACAAACGAGAGAGGAAAATGACTTGCTAATTCACTGAAGTAATGTATCTGCCAAGCCAGGTTTTAAAGAAAAAACCCCAACAATGTAAGCACTCTAAGATGGATACATAGTATTTAAAATGAACGTGTAGTCACGTCATGAGGCTTATTTTGGGGGCAGACAGTGGCCTGTCTTGTGCACCTCAGCAATGAATCAAGGGGGGGGGGGTGAGGCACCCCGTATGTTCCTCGCACCAATTACGTGGATATTGGGTTTCAATACAAGGAAGAGAACTTCTGAGGTGTTCCTGTGTTTCCCCCTGCACCCCTGAAAGGGGGTAGGATGAGGTGGGAAGTAGACAAAGCCTGAACTCCCTCACCTTCAATGTGCCACCTAGGATGTGTATGCAAATGCACTGGAGCACGTACGCTGTACTAGACAGAAACCTCACACAGGATACTTCCCACATCAGACAGAGAGGCACAGGTCTAAAACCTGCTGTCTAGGTTGCTCCTGGGGCAGTGCGTTGCACTGCTCCTTACTCCAAGAAAGCCCCAATATTTTCCATCTTTCTTGAATGTCAGGAAGAAAGTCTTTCTAATACAGATCTCCTCTTTATAATGTGGCTAGACATACATTAATCCTGCCTGACAAGAAATCTATAATTAATGGCTCTCAGGTGAGCGTTGTCACTCAAGTCTCAGCCATTTTCTCTTGTGTGTCTCTTAGCAAATCACTTTGAAGTCTAAAGTGATATCCTTTAAAATATTATTCAGAATTGTCTTGCATCTGCTTCAAAGAGGTATGTTCCAAATTGTTACATCTAGATGGCATAATGGTCTTTATGAATTATCATGTTTGTCTATAAACCTAGCTGGAGAGAGAAAGAAATTGCTGCCCTTGATTGTCTTCTACAATGGAAAATGCATACAGGGGACCTGACATGATTTACCCTTTCTCTAATATTGAATCTTGGACCTTGATACCTGACCTTTTCTGAGGTTATCACTACAGAGTTCCCTTTAAGGAAGTGGTCAAAGTCTACTCACCACCACAACCTCTCATTTCTATTGAAATGGGCAGGGAATAGGCCCTGAATCCATAGATCTCAAGGGAAAATCCCGTAGGAGTCAATATAAAATGATATACTTTTATATAGATTTTTGGACCCATGCTACAAAAAGTGATAGATAATTATATTTCTGATATAGATTTTTTGATTGGATGGTTTAAACAGCCTATAGGAAGAATATATACCACCTCTGAACATGAACATTTTAAAAGTAACCTTAAATCCTGCTGTTTTCATACTCAATACATTCATTGGGGCTTTTCAATATGTGGCAAATGCTGCAGCTGTCCACAGAGTTCCCCTGTCTCCAAGATCATTTGCCTTTCATGGGATCCAAGGCAGAGAACCTGGAACTTTAACTCCAGTCAAAACACAGGAATACAATACTTCATCACAACATCCATATAACATTACCACAAACAATACAAAAAATATTATTGCAACATGATGAACACATTTCAGATTATTTTCATCTAAATTAACAAATCCCTCCATTAGCAAATATCCAACAGAACACACTTGATTATAATCATGACCACACAAACAAGCCATCAGCCTCAACTTTACAACAATTCAACATTGCAAACATAAAAAACATCCATTTCCACTAATTCTGCGTGATCAGAGTTTAAGGTAGAACATTTTGTGTGCAGGTCAAGAGTGGAGATCTGATTGTGCAGGTTATGGATATGAGTGAGGTCATGTGCAGAAAGACAAACCATAGCTGTACATTGCTTTGGTTGGATAAGGATTAGTGGTTATAGGTAGGAAACACTGCCTCTTGTCTGCATCTCACCATTGGTGGTGACAACACTGTTCAATTATTATGGCTATCAATCACTGTTCAATTATAGAGCTATCATGCTTCAGGTTCCCAAAAAGAGGATACTGCCAGAGGGAGGAAGTGGGGAGGAAGAAGAGGAGTGCTGGAGAGGGTTAGAGTTGGGGATCTTGTTTGGGGGAGGGGTTCCTGCAGTGAAAGTATTCACTACAGGTGTGGGGGGAGAGAGGGGGAAGGGGGAAGCATGTTGCTCCCTGACAGGGTGGCAGGGCAGCTAACACAAGCCCAGTTTGCAGCAACCACTGACAGTCAGTACCTCCCTGTGGGACTCCATCCCCAGAGTGGGAAGCCAGGGCTTTGTGTGGGTGGTATCCAGCAGATGTGGCTTAGGAGAATAAACAAATCTGTTGTAGATGCAGGTGTAGGACCAATCAGGAAGTGGACATATTGGAACTCTTTGTGAACTGCAGTTTGTCTGCTCTGCAAAACCCCCAGACATTTCCTTTTATTTGAAAAATCCATCCAGATAGAGAAAGGAAGGTCAAAAAAGAGGCAACAGCTGGGAAAACCCCAAAAGGCCCAGCTGTACCACAACTCTAGGCGCTTTAGCATTTAGGCCTGATAAGCTGTAGATTTGATGCTGTTTCCTCCCCACTCCAATGAGTTTACCCTCCCCATTCTCCAAAACATTCCTTCTCACACTCCGAGGGGGGCATGACCTATAGTTTGTTGACTGCTGTTAGACCAACCTCTTCTTAAAAACTTTCAGAGAAGGTGATTCCATAACACCCCTTGGATAAATATTCCTGGGCATAAGTACCCTTACAATTCCCTTCCTAACTGTAAATACCCTTACAATTAGAAAACTTTTCTGAATATATAACCAAATATTCCTTGCTGCATATTAAACCGATTACTTCTTGTCCTACCTTCAGTGGATATAAAAAACAATTGATTATTGACCTCATATATTTGAGGACTTATCAGGTGTCTCCAGCGCAGTCTTCTTTTTGAGCTCATAGTGCACAATGACAGATGAGCCAGTAGATTAAAAGGAATTCAGACAGTGTATGAAGGGAATCAGCACAAAGGAAAGAAGCAGAATCCATTCTCTGTGTATTACCAGGCTCTGTATGGTTTGGGTGCTACATCCTCTGCCACATTCTCCTTAAGGTCATCTTTTACTGGAAGCTAAGCAATAGGAAGTTCACGGAGTTTCCTCTGTCCCCTCGTCTATGTTACTGGCAGAAGTGAACTCTTGCCAGGAAATATATGTTGTGGTAACTTATTAAATGTATTCCTTCTGTTATTTATGAAAAACAGTTAACATGTTGCATAGTTCCCTGCATGATGAATTTTACCCTGACATGGATTTTTATAGCTGAGTTAGAAATTGCTGAAAATTCAGAGCTATAGCAGAAACATCGGCATAATCTTCATTTCAGCAGCACAGACTTACCACTATAAGTAATATGCTGATCCCCTTACCATACAGCTGAAATAACACTCAGAAATATGTATCACTTCCCAGTGAAGACAATAGAGTTACATGAGAAAATTTGGTCCTATATTTTAGAGTGCATATTTGTTAAAGAGTTAGTTGGATATAATGGTTGTTGTTGAAATGTCCTATTGACTTCAGTGAGTCAGGATTTATCCCTATAGGCACTTTCCATTTCTAATGGTTCTCACTCTGCTGTGTCTCATTTCTATTATCTTTGATAGTACATGTATTTCTATCTGTGTGGCATCCAGTATACATTCAAAAATGCTTATAACAATACAGTCAGATTTATGAGACTATTATTCCCTATTATTTCAGGTACTGCATTTCATTCAGGCTCCGAATAAATTAATTAGAGCACTAAAGCTAAAGAGCCAGAACATGGGAATAACACAGATGCTTGTCATCAGTGAATGAAGGCAAGAATATACAACTCTTCCATTATATAATGTGTACACAATTTTTGCAAAAATTTGCTTTGGTTTATCCAAGAGACAAAGAGCTGCTATTTTATAGCAATGAGTTAGCATTGGATGTAGCAATCTCATTATGTGATGTTCAATCTTCTCCTATCAAGTCAAAGTGTCATCCCGTCAAACTCAATTACTCTCTCAGAGATTCCATCAGGTTACACTATGAGCACATTACCATTGTTATTCATGGTTATGTTTTGTGGAACCAGAAGCACAACAAAAGAATTAGCCTATGATTGCAGAACATTGCTGTTACCATATCAGCCCAGCTTTGAAACCTGCTGTTTGTTCTTTGAGAAGAACAACAGTTAGCCAATCATAAATAGGAAGGAGAGGCAATTAAAATATTAAATGGGCAGGAAACTGAGGGAACTTACCTCAGAAGATTTTGAAATACGAGGGTCTGCAATTTCCTACAGTTATAATGCATTTTATACACAGTCAAAACTATATTTCAAGTCTATAGGTCCACTGAGTATTTTTAAGATTTGTTCATGAGAATAACAAAACAATGGTCATACTGGGCCAGACCAAAGGTCCATTTCTTTTACAGTATCTTGTCTTCTGACAGGGGCCATGCTTGATGCTCCAGAGACAATAAACAGAACACAGCAATTCTAAGCAACTCATCTCTTGTTGTCTAATTCCAATATCTAGCCACTGGATTTATGGACACATAGAGCATGGAGTTGAATCCCTGACTATCGTGGCTAATAGCCACTGATGGATCTGTTCTCCATGAACTTATCTAATTCTTTTTGGAAACCAGTTATATTTCAGTCCTTCACAACAGCCCAAGATAATGAGTTATAAAGGTTGACAGTTCCTTTTTTTTGTTTGTTTGTTTGTTTTAAACCTGTTGCCTATTTAATCTCTAGTTTTTGTATAATGTGAAGCGGTAAACAACATTCATTGATTCACTTTCTACCTACCATTCATGATTTTATGGACGTCTATCTTATTCACCATTAGTGATTTCTTTTCTAGGATGAAAACTTGTCTTTTTAATCTCTCCTGATATAGAAATTGTTCGATACCATCATTATTTTCATTGCATTTCTCTTTATCTTTTCCACTACTAATATATCTTTTTGAGATATAGCAACCAGAACACCATTCAGTATTCAAAATGTGGGCATACCACAGATTTAAAGAAGTAGCATGATGACATTTTCTATTCTATTATCTATCTTTTTCCTAATGGTTCAGAATATTCTGTTAGCTTTTTTGACTGCATATTGAGACGATATTTCCAGAGAACTATTCACAGTAGCTTCAAGATATCTTTCTTCAGTGTTAACAATTAATTCAGATGTCATTATTTTACATGTAAAATCGGGATCATTTTTTTCCAATGTGCCCAGTCACCTTGTTTTGTGAGATCCCTTTGTAACTCTTCACAGCTTTGAATTTACCTATTTTGAGTAGCTTTGTGATCTTCACATTTTGAAGGATCTCAGTATAGATCCTTGTGGGACCCCACTATTCGCCTCTCTCTGTTGAGAAAACGAAACACTTATTCCTGTACATTATTTCCTAACTTTTAATCAGTTACCAGTCCATAAGAGGACCTTTACTTCTATCACATGACAACTTAGGATCCTTAAGAATCTTTGGTATGGGACCTTGCCAAAGTCCGGATATACTGTATCAACTGAATGACCTGTATCAACTGAATAACTAACATTATTTCGAAATAACTTAGGGTATGTCTATGCTTGCACCCTAGTTCGAACTAGGGATGCAAATGCAGGCATTCGAAATAGTCAATGAAGTGGGGATTTAAATATCCCGCGCTTCATTAGCGTGATCTTGCCGGCGCGTTACTCCGAATGCCAGCTGTTTCGAAAGTGAAAGTGCACACCGGGACGCATTAGTTCGAACCAAACCCCTTGGTTCGAACTAACATTACTGTCTCCTTTTATAAGAACTGGACTCACACAGGAGTCCTTCCTCCAGGTTCCTCACCAAGGAGCATGCCCAGACCTCCCTCAGTCCAGGTCCTTTGTTTGCTTGTGTCTTTAATTAGTCACCACCTGGCTCCTGTCCCCAAGTGGATAGCCTTGTTGTTTCCCTCACCCCAAACACGCTCCATTCACACACACATTCTTATCACAAGGTAGAATGCAGCTTAGAGCAAGTTACAAGCAAAGTGGCTGAGAGTTACAAAGATTACAAAGTTGCAAGGCTCAACAAGGACCAAGCTTACAGTAGGTTTCTGAACTTATAAAGCAAAGTAGCTGAGAGTCACAAAGTTGCAAAGCTCAACAATCTTACAAGAAGGTGCACAATTTAAAAGGCAAGGTAGCTGAAAGTTACAAAGAAACAAGTACAAAGCCAAAGTTACCTTCCAGAGCACAGCATCTGACTGAGACTTAGAAGACAACCGTCCCCCTTAAACAGTGTTCACAGCAATGCATTCAGCAGCAGGTTTTGTCATTCTCTAAGTCATGTGTTGGCAGGACCTTACAGTTTAATGCATTTTCAGAAAATTTATGTGTAAATCAAGTAATAGGTCAGACAGAGGCTTTTTATTAACAGTGGCCACCAGGGCACCTGTGTTATTTCCTGAAGGCCTCTTTTTTTCAAAAGAACTCCCTCTTCTGCATCCACACACACCTTTTTCCAAAAAAGCTTTTTCAGAAAAAGTCTTCTTCCTTGTAGAAAGAGGTTTCCTGCCATCGGAAAAAAACCCCTCCATTCTTTCAGCTTTTTGTTGAAAGAACTCCATAGCAGTGTGGACACAAGTATTGTTTTTCCAGAAAAATGGCCTTTTTTTTTTTTTAAACACTGCAGTGTAGATGCACCCTAAGAACAAAAGGCATTCAGGCCAGTTGGTTAGACTGCTAATAACACACTGTCTTACTATGACAAATATTTGGTTTAGACATATTTCCCTTCATATCAATCCTATTTCAGCAAATACTTAATTTCGAGCATTTGCGTATACCACTTGTATTCAAAGGTATTACTCATATGTGAAAAGTTAACCAAATGTCTATGTGCTCTGTATTTCTATTGCCCTGATTTTTTTTTATTCCTAAGAACTTTACTATGCTCTTTATTTCTTAAGAAATCTGTTACTGATGTTTATTGAAGACAAGGTAAGAGAATGTTGTAATTAAAATATGACAGGAATGTCTGATGGAAGTCTTTTTTCTGAATAGATAGGCAGATTTTTGTAGATAAAAAAGGATGAAGCAGACATCACCAAGATCCTATTTTTAATGGCCACTATGTTATGAGCATGTAGTTCTGGAGAGGTTAATAGTTAAGAATTGTTACAAGTGCTTTAACTAGGCAATTAGATTTAATCTAATCTTTTAACCTCTCACCTGTAGACAAGAGTGGCTTAAAGGGGGAAAATGGTAAGACTTGTTAAATATTGTAATGCTTTTGTATGCAGTATATCTGATCTTGCAGAAGTTAGTCGAAAAATTGCAAACTGAGCCATAGCATTTTGATTGTAGGCTCTCTTTTTGTAGATTAATACTAGAAAATGCTAATATGGAGAGAGATATTTACACAAACCCTTACCTGAAATTAAATATTGTTACTTATAAAAATAATTCTGCCTAAATATTTGTTACTATTGTTTAAAATATGGTTTTATTAGTTCAGAAAACCTATTTGCAAGCTAAAAGGAAAAGCACACATTGATGTAAAAATAGATAATGTCTATATTATTTTAAGTTTTAGACATGAGGATCATATTCTCACCTTCGAGCTACATTTTAGAAATGTAAGAGTTACAATATAACTGAAGATATTTTCTGACAAGCAAATCGTTATTGCATTATCCTCCCAAGAATATACCTTGGGGGGGAGAGAGCGGGCTCTCTTTCCTGGCAAGGAAATAGTAGTGATCCATGGATGAACATATCAACCATTTCATCTGGACAACATTTGTGGAATACTTTTACTGAGAAAAAAAATTCTTTTATTATTATTAATGGCACAGAAAATATAGTTATCCTTTCCCTCACAAGGAAACACACATTACTTGGATAAGAACATTTCAGTTGTACTGCCCTAAAAAGAACATGATTTTTACCCACATATAAATTTTTTTTGAATGAAAGATTGGTAAGGTTTTTTTTCCCCTTTTTTAATTCTATGAGCTGTTTTTTGTTTGTTTGTTTGAATTTACAGAAGGACATACAAAAGAATATTAGGGGATCCAAAAGTGTAAATAAAATTACAGTGGATAAAATCAAGTATCAATTATAAAGTTATCTGGGAATCATACCAAACTGACCCCTGAGCTTCCCATTGGGATGTATCTCAAAAATAATTCCCCTACTAACCCAAACCAATGTGCCTGTATATGTATTTAAATGCATTTTTATTGCAAGCTTTTTCACTAGATTAGGGAGGAAGGTTAGACCAGTGTTTAGGGGTGCTACCTGGGATCTAAGAAACCAGTCTTCAGTTTCCTGCTCTGCCACAGCAATCCCATGTGATCTTTGAAAATCATAAAGGGACAGATTTTTAAAGATGTAGATATGCAACTAGTGGGATTTTCAGAAGTTCTCTGGTGCCTAACTCCGATGGAAACAGAAGTTAGGTCCCTGAGTGTTTTTTGAAAATCACCTAGGCATCTGTCTGCTTCTTTAGGTGCCTAAATACTTTTCACAATCTCATCTTGAGTCTGTGTCTCAGTTTCCCCATCTGTATAATGGAATAAGAACACTTCCCTATACCACAAGGCTGTACATAAATACATTAAAGATTGTGAGGTATTGAGATGCTGTGGTAATGGGGGCAATATACATACCATACACAGAAGTCACTGCTATCTTAGAAAGATAGTAACAATTTAGGAGCAGTTCAGAGAATTGTTATGGATCTGGCTAGGGTTACCCTTGGTGCAGCTGCTTGAGTAGACTGGACTCAGGAATGTTTTCATTGTCTCATGAAAATTTGCTGATCTCTGTTCACACGAGCATTCATACTGTTGCTATCATGGTGCCTCGCTAGGCGTAATACAGTGTCATAATGAACGGTGATGATAGCATGTCCCTCACAAATGTGCTTTCCAGGATATGGAAAACAAGAATAAGAACCCAGGATGGACTAGAAAGCTGGCAACCTCTCAGATCACTTAAAATCTGACAACATATGGAAATGATGTTTTCCAGACTGAGGAGAAGAAAATCTGAAGATTAAAAGTACAGCTATGTGGATTGGCAAAAATATGGATCATGTTAATCCTTTACTTTTTAGAATAAATACTAAATATCATACTTTGGGTTTAAACCTGTCTAATCACTGATCAGAATGAGACCTAATATGATGGCATATTATCCCACACTTACTTACTGTTGGATTCTTAAACATTCCTTTAAAGCAACAAGCCGTGGCCTCTGTCAGAGACAGGATACTGGATTAGATTGACCTGTGAGTCTGGGTAAGCATGGCAATTCTTTTGTTCCTATAGTTCTTCATCTTTGAACATTACTTCATTGGGTGCTACAGTACTGAGCTTATTCTGATACACATGATGCAAGTGTTGCTCTAAACAGAATCCAATTTTTTCCAGATGCAAAATTAAGAAAAAGTACCAGGATTCATGGAGACTTTAAACGCACTTAGAATGCAATTTCAAATGGGTCAAGGAAGCTAGAGGCCCAGTTCACTTGGCCTGAAGCTCACAAAAAAAAAAAGTTTTGTTTTCACACAGAAAACAAATCGATTGAAAAAACATGCTTCTCAAAATTTTCATTGGAGAGTTTCGCCTGTTTGTCAAAAAAGCAATAAACAAAAACAAAGAACAAATTTTAAAAATCCCCATTTTAAAGCTGCTAGTAGAAGTTTGTGGCTATATGGACCACGATTAAAGACTAAGAGATGGAATACTTTTGATACAAGGTTTACCTGGGTTAGAGAAAAAAGAATGAATAAAGCAGATTTACAAAAACTCATAAAACATGGAGCTCATGTAGTGGTGAAAGACAACATACCAAAACCAAGGGGTAGAGAGACATAGATGAAATCTACATTGAAAAGCAACTTTACATACCCAAAGTGTAAAACTCGTTCAAAAACTCTGGAGGAATATGTGCTACTGTTCACATTTGCCCAGCAAGAGGTCATGGCTCTGCATTATATAATAACTGTAATCACTTTCCCAAGGGATGAAAATATGACCCCATAAGTCATGAATACTATTGATCAACAGGTGACAAAACAATGTTTTCATCAGAATGAACTTTTTATTGACATGGTCAGTGCTAATGATGCTCAAAAAAAAGTAGATCATGCACACAAGTGAAACATTTGCTCCTTTCTTGTTAAGACCACAGATACTCTGATTGTTCGATATAAACAATACTAGATCTTAAGCAAACTCTATATCAGACAAAATATTATGTAGATTAAAATCTCATCTTCCATTCCACTCTAAGAAACATCTGTCCATAGTGAACAGTGTAAAGTATGATGTTTATGAAAACTGGAAAAACATAGAAAGCATATTATGCTTGAATTTTATGTTTTGGCCATTCAGATATGGGAAACATTTAAATATTGAACTTACCAAACTGCTACTGTCTATAGCTAAAACTGAAACTAGATAATCTAATATTCATACAGACACATTTTCAAGGCATTTGGACAATGTCCAGGGAAATGTTCTTTTCATCTTAAGATAACAATTACCCCCACTTGTTAACATTCTAAAAAAGGTACCATTTTCATTCCATGATTACTTGCAGCAGAGATTAGTTTTTCAGAATAATCAAGAGGCCAAACTACAGATTGGCACTTAACAAATTAGATGGCATATTAAAGCCTCAAACATGAACATTCAAAATCTGACTGGATATCTGAAATATTAAATAATATTACCCTTTAATATTTGTTGAAGTGAGGAGTTTAAATTCATCTCTGGTAAAAATCCTTTTAGTTTTGCATACACTACACCATCAAATGTACTGTTCCTTTGTAGAGGGACTTACTTTTTAAAAATATGCTCCAATCAACTGAATCCTTACAGCATTATTAAAACAAAACACAGAATACTATGGTCCTGTTTGCTTGCCTTATTTAAAAGGGGCACAAAAATGTTTACTTTGTGCTCAACCTCCTACTTCTTGGTCTCTTGTCCCTTTATTCTATCCCATCTGTCCCATCCTTTTTCTATCTTCTGGTTTAGCTTTTTCTCCCTTTATCCATTCTGTTTTTCCTCATACAGAAGATGTTTCAGAAGAATCCTTGTGATTCTTAGAAACACAAGAGCAGATTTTACCATGAAAGTGATCTGCTTAGGCAAATTTCATTTTTTCCTTAAGAGCAACAGAATAGAAATACAGTGAAATTTAAAGATGTTTAAAGTTTCATTTTGAGATTGCTGGTTGTCATGCAAACAGAGTATAACATGAGCTTTGCTGAGATATCTTCTGGTAGGGAAGCAGAGGTGATGGGAGATAAGGGGAGACATTCTAGAGAATAAGAAAAAAAATCCCTGATGTGAAACTCTGCTGTGTTAGTGGGCAAGGTTTGACAAACCACCCTGGTTGGTTTCCCACTCTGGTCCTGGTGACAGAGGTCATTTCTGGACTTCAGAGATATAATGGTCCCGCATCCCTTCACCAGGCTAGAGATTATGAAGAATGGCCCTCTAAACCCTTTGAGACTCCTTTCCAGGTTAGTGCTGAATAACAAGCAAGGATAGATCCTTCTTTCTACTGCACTAGTGTACTGACAACTTCAAAAACATAGAACTTGCTTTCTCAATAAAATACAAGTTGTCTGGGAAGCAGAGTGAGGTTCAGAAACCATCCAAAACCATGCTCTGAAATGTGTTTAGCCTCTGTATGCCAGAAGCTAGAATGGGTGATGGGATGGATCATTTGATGCTTTTCTGTTCATTCCCTATGGGACACTTGGCATTGACCACAGCTGGGAGACAGGATACAGAAGTAGACGAACCATTGGTCTGACCAGTATAACCATTTTTGTGCTCTTACATGCCTGGTATGTTTGTAGACACCAATTCACAGTTCATGACATGAAAGCTTATACTGAGGCAGAATAGTGCACGGTAGCATATTCCACTTTGGTAATACAAGATTATCACCTTTTACTTATACATATATGTGCATGTGACATACAAAATACAAATTCCATTATTGCTATCAATATTTTTATAGTTTTAAGTCCTTGATATTTGGTTTACCAGTTACAAAATATAGTAAAAACTTGATGGAGGAGGCTAATTTCATCATAGGTGAGACAACTTGAAGCAGAAAGAAAAAACAAAACAGGGTAATGGAGAATGTATTTCTGTTTGAGTTTTCTTATTTTTAGTAACTATTACTGGTCATATAATATAACTATAAATCCTTGAATAACTTAAAGAAACTTTTTTGAAGAATAGTGCTGCAAAAGTGTGCTAAGCAGTGTGGTGAATAATGAATTAATTATGAATTGGTAGCCCCATGTGGTTAATTTCCAGCTTCCCTGCCTGATACAATATCACTGATTTGAATATACTGAAGTTTATTATAGAAGTTTTCCTTTATCCTTCCTAGGTGGTAGCAGCCAGAAGCATATATTTGTATATGTATGTTTTATTTCTGTTTTCACATTCCAGACCCCTATGGGGCTCCTTCCAATCCAGATAGTTCAAATGAAATGCTAGGCCTGTGGAGATTATTTACAAAGCTCAGTGGCCTCTCCACATGAATAGCCAAGGCAGGGTGCAGTAAAAAGAAGAAAAACATGGGATGAGAATCACATTGAGCAATTTTCCAAAAGATTCTTTCATGTTGGAAATTTTCTCCTCTTTCTTCTCCCCTTCACAAGGAAAAAACAGAGGTTTTCTCTCCTAATCTCATGGATTTCTCAGCATTCCAATGAATCTCCTTTCTTTGTGAGATCCTACACTTCTGTTGTAGCTTCTGTCCAACTACAGTAATGCCATCAGGAGACCCTTCTTTTAAAGGAATTTCCCCTATTCAAAGGACTCCATAGGGATATTTATACAACCTCTTGGTATTTATCCCTATGTCTACTATCCTAAGATATAGAAGGTACGAATTCCACAATCTAAAGGTCAAATCCTGCTTCAGTGACACTACTTGCTTATACCTTGTAAGTAGTCGTACGTTATTAGTTTGGGAGATATTTTCTGAGTCTATCAGAAATATGGCTTAGGTCAAAAGAGAAATAGATTGCAGATTTGGAACTAGCATATACCTTTTTCTTTTACATACACATTAAAAATACATACACAGACATATTATAACCCAGGAAAGGTCCAAAACAGGAATCTCAGATGTAAAGAAGGGTATAATCCAGAATTGTTGTGGCTGGCAGAGGAACAATGCATATCCAAACTCTCAAAGAGTTTTGTGTTGTTCATAATCATTTGGAATATATTGAAACACAAGATTAGAGCTAAACAAATTAGCAACTCAGTGGAAAGCTGAGAAACTACTAGAGTAGCATGAAATCACTCAATTTAGCAATTTGTCAATGATCCTGTGGCTATCATAAGGCAACATGGGGTAAGAAATAGTGGTAAGATAATAAACAAATTGTACCCTATCAAGTCTGACAGCAGAAAATTAATTATGGATCATGATTGTGCTTGGTCACGAGCTGTTTGATAGTACTGATAGAAATTCCACAAATATGAGAATATTATTTATGGTTTCCCATTGTGGAAGGGGTCCAGAAATCAAATTGTGGACTTTCTATGCCCCACTGGACTTTTACCATGGGGTAGGTACACCCACTCACAGGCTGTTGAGACATGTATGGTCAAAAGAAGGGGAAGAGGCTGAAATGCTGAGGTCCTATGCTGGTAACCCTTCTTATAAAATGTGGTAGTACAGGCCAGAGGCCAGAGTCATGTAGCATGGCCCAGGGTTCAGAGTCCATAAAGACACACCCCTTCTAGGGGACTGCATGGCCTACTCAGGATAGGGGGATTCAGGACCTCCCTGCTCCTCAGAGTCCCAGCCCAGGGCCCTAGCAGTGGTGGAGTTATGTGCCACTGAGTCAGCAGTCATCCTCCTGAAACACTCTGACTGGTTCCTAGGTTTCCCCGACCAGAGCAAAGTCTAAGTCCCCTGGGCTGATTCGAACCCTGTCTTCACCTGTAAAGTTCCCATGGGTCTCTGGGGTCCATAGGCAGTGCAGCTCCTGATGGCATAGCCTCCTCTCTGGGTTTGTGAGGCAGCATGGAATCCACCTGGGGCTCTGCGTGTCTGGGCTCTGGAGTCAGGGCAGATCTAGCAGCTACCTAGAAAGAGCTTGCTGCTGTCTGCATCTCTCCTTTCACCAACCTGCTTCCTTTTATACCTTGCTTCCAATCTAAAAATGCCCATCAGAGGCAAAGGGGTATGGATTCCTCAGTCTGCAATGCACAGTTAATACCTGCAGGGCCAGGGTGGGGTAGGTATACCTGTCACACCATCAAATCATCAAAATGCCTGTTATGGCTAGTTTGGGAGGATTTCTAGCTTTTCAACAAAACATGTTCTTTATGTTTTCTAAGCTGACAAAATGTTTTAAGTAAACAAGTATTTGCTTTGGTGACACTAGGCTATCCCTTATTTAAGAGAACCATTCAAAATGAAATTTAAAATACTCAACTAGGGTCACTGTTGGCTAAATTTTACCTTTATGGTCTCAGGAAAATCTCTAGGAGGCTAATGCACATAATTATGCTCTTGGTGAGCTTCTTAACTGTACAACCACATTTTGCTGCTGATCTCATGTGTACTGCTGTTCACGTTAATCTCCGTTATTCTGGGCAAATGAGAAATCTAGCCTGAAGTAACAATACTGTACTGTGCCTTACGTGTGCCACAGGCTAATAACACTGGCAGTGGGAGGTTAACTGCAGACCTGGACATGGAAGTGAACAATGAGCTGGTTTGACTGAGGCTAAGGAAGACTTTGATCCTGCAAATACTTACAAGTATGCGTATTTTTAAATATGTAATTACTCTTACTAATTTTGATAGGTCTGTTTTCTAAGAATTGCTTAATTGGGTCCTATAATTCTACATCACCACTATAGGATAATGCCTTGGTCAAATTAGATCAAGGGCCAATTCCTGCTGAACTTGACCAAATATGAATAGTCAATAGAACTGCTTGTTTCCATACAATTAAGCAGGTGTATAAGTGCTTTGCAGAAGTGGAACCCAAATGATGTGTGATGAATGGCTGAGTGACCGCTTCTCTAGACAAAGTTATAGTTCAGGTTCCTGTAATCTCCTCGAGTGGGTGGGCTCACTGGAAAACTACAGCTCCCATAATGGCATTTATATTTCCCTCTGACCCAGCTATGGGGTGCATCATCAGATATATAGTCTAGCCAGGAATTCTGGCCCATTGGAGGAAATGGAAGAATCATGCTCCCAAACTACAATTCCTAGAATCCAATGTAACACAATGAGAAAATAGAAATTAAAATTGATATGATGTTAATATAGCTAAATACATACATTTGCATCTAGAAACAAATAACGTAGACCATATTTCCATAATGGGAAACTCTATCCTGGGAAGCAGTGACCCTGGAAAAATATTGAGGATAAAGCTAATAAATAATCAGCTGAACAGCAGCTCCCCAGTACAGTGTTGTAACCAAACAAACTAGTGCAATACTGAGATCCTAAACAGAGGAACCTCAAGTAGGAGCAGAGTTTTCTTCTGCATTTTGCACTGGTCTAACTGCTGCTGAAATGTTATGTCTAATTCTGGTGTCCACAATTCAAGAAGGATGTTGATAAACTGGAGAGAGTTCTATGAAGAGCTACAAGACTATTTAAAAGCTTATAAATTATGCTTTTGAGTGACAGACTCAAGCAGCTCAATCTATTTTGCTTAATGAAGAATAGGTTAAGGGGTGACTTGATTATCTACTATATATTTGAGAGCGTTTGTCTGTCTGTTCAAGAACTCCTCTTAAATGGAGGACCGCCAAATTAGGTCTGCAGCTTCCTCTTATCACAACTTAAAGCAAGATCAGGGTTTGGTTGTGCCAGGAAAATGGGATGGGCCCAGAATGGGATTGCTTCTCATAAAACTATATGGAAAAGAGACAGAATCAGAATCAGGCAGGTGAAAGGTGCTGGCAAGTAGTGCTTGCCTCTCCATCCAGGAGTACCCCAACTCTAGGGATCCCACCTCCAGGCACACTTTAGGAATGTCAAGGGGTTTTAAGCCACTCACAATTCATGCTGGCTGTTCCCCTTCATCATGGAGCAAGGGGAAAGTACACAATTTGCTGCATTACTCATTCTGGCTGAGCAGATGAACTTGGATCTGCCCCAGCCTTGGGAGACATGCACCCCTCCTCCAGCTGTGCCCGCTGGAGCTGCAGCAGCCATGAGGTAACATGTATCACCTGGCCCCAAGCTGCTTCAGTGAGAGAGGGTCGGGGTAGTCCTCTCTCCATAGATTATGCACAGGTTGGGAAAGTTGACTTTAAAATTGGATTCTGCAACTGGGTTGCTGTGACCAAGAGATGTGATCATTTAACCCAATAATGTTTGTGAGGTGCTGCTTAGTTGAAAAATATCAAGATCAGTTATTGACAGAACCTGGGATTGGTTGACTCCCATCCTGCACTTACTCCTCTTAAACACTGTGGTGTCAGACAGCTCCTTTCTGCTACCATCTGATGCTGAAGCTAGCTATACTTTGTCTCACCCTAGAAGTACTTTTTGGTTTTGAAAGTTGAAGTGATCTTCAGCCACTTCTGAGCTGCATTTTTCACATTCTTTTTAACTGCTTGTTTTTATATGCTGAAAAATGGATTAACTTTAAATGTACAACCATGACATACAAAGAAGTGCTCAAGTGTGGTTTTCTCTCAAAGTTACTGTGGTTTTGTCAGGCACAATAAATTCTCTCAAGTTTAATGCTAAGAAAGTGCATACATTTCTAGCTATGTTTGATGCACAGGATATGGGCAAACCCAGTTAAGAGTTTGTCCATATAGTAGGGTATTGCACTTTACAGAAGCTGTGGTTTCTAAAGCACACTAATGTGTTGCATATTAATTCATCTGTGTAGATACTGCAGGTGTGCTTTAATGTGGTGCTGTTAGAAACAGTGCCATAAAAAGTGCACGGGGGGGATCTACAGTTTGCACCATCAGGTTTTTCATGGACCAATTAATGTATAACACATTAGTGCACTTTAGAAACCTCTTTCCTGTAAAGGGCATTATCATGCTATGTAGAAAGACCCTTTGTGTGCTGTTTCAGCTGACAGTTAAGAAGTACCTGGTGGACAATTGATGTCTGTCTCAAACCTCACCTCCCGATATATTTTGGTCTAACAAAAGTATATAGTTTAAAAGAAACCAAACTTTAAAACCTAGAAGGACAAAACAAGGCACTCCTCAGCACGTACATCTCCCTTTGGAGGAGAGAAAGAGAGAACAAACAAGCCACATGACAGCTGTTAGTCACATTGTTTAATGCACTAATGGAAGGATCTCAGATGTTACAGTTTTGAGTGCCTATATAGACATATACAGAACAAAATAAATTTCAAGGATTAAAGCCACCTTTGCACATTCATTCCTGTGACAATCACAGCTGAGCTAGATCAGTGAATCTGGCTCCCAAGCTCCTGATTTCCTTTAAAAGTATTACTAATCCAGCAGACAACAAGCCCTTTTGCACACTTTCACAGCCAGGGAAGTCATGAAGCTCCCCTGTACTTCATTTTACCTTTATCTGTGAGATAAGGATGATGTCCATGGCTATGACACAGGACTATTTAGAGCAAGCCTTTTAATAAGGAATACTTATTTACATAAATGCTAGAATAATGGGTGTTGGGGGTGTTGCTGCACCCCCTGACTTGAAGTGATTTCCATCATATATGCAATTTACAGTTTTGTTCAGTGTCTCTCAGCACCTCTCCCCCCTCAAAAAAAAAAAAAGTTCCAGCACCCATGCCTATGGACTTCAATGAGAGTTACTCCTGCAGAATGTTTCTAATAATGGGCTCTTAATTAATGTTGGTAAATGGCTTTGATATTTCTAGATAGTAGGCTTACCCGATGACAGGAATGTTCTTATTTATATTCTCAAATCCAACTGTGGTAAAATCACTTTAGCATGGCAGTATTCTCCTTAGATCCTTAGAGGCTGGTTGTTCTGACAAGGTTCTGTGGGCTCAGCAACTTGCTGTAATTTCCATGTGCAAACTGTTAAAAAATATACTTAGTAGCCTGAAATTGTCTCTGCATGATTGTGAAGCAAAAAGACCAAAGTATTAATCTTTGCTCAGAGAGAACTCAGTCAAAAAATTATATTTCTGTAACGTGCTACAGATGGTGAAATTGAAGGCCATAAAAGAGAACAGAATGAACTGCTGTTAGATAATCTTGCCTTTTGCTGTTAGTCTACTTGTTTTCTGAACAATCATCTTCAAATATTTACAAGGGGGGAAAGTGTTGATTTAAAAATGAAATGAAACTCATTTTGTAATTAAAGATCCCTTTTGTTTTAGCTTATCTGATAAACTTGGTTTAACCACTTGCAATTCATTCTTCAGTAAACAAGTTTCAGAGATATCAGAGAAACCTATTTTCTTTCCAATGACAGGTAATTTGGCATAATACATGTAATTCATAATGATGTGCTATATATTTTCTACAAGAAAACAAAACCCACAAAAATTAATAAACATATGGGTCTGAGCAAGCTCCATTCAAATCACGTAGGCTATGTCTACACTCGCAGCTTCAGAAGAGGCTCTTGCGCAAGAAGGAGTGTCTACACTACCCCTTCTTGCGCAAGAAAAACCCTCTTGCGCAATGCCGTTACACCTATTACTTTTCAGGAAGAACGGCATTGCGCAAGAGGGTTTTTCTTGCGCAAGAAGGGACAGTGTAGACGCTCCTTCTTGCGCAAGAGCCTCTTCTGAAAAAAATGGTGGCTCATTAGGTATGCAAATGAGGCTCGGCGATATTCCATGCTTAGCCTCATTTGCATATTACTCGTGCAAGAAGCCGTGAGTGTAGACATAGCCTGGGAGTCTGTCCTTGACTTTAATGGGAATTAGATTGGGCAATCAATGACTTCCTTCTTAGGTGTTTAGCACCATTTATTTGCTTTAACAGGTAAATATTGACTGAGGGGAGTTTAGCTCCCCAGCTACACTGAAGCATAGTGAATCTTGATATTCAGTGAAAATACAAGCATTGATACATACATTATATTATTGATATAATGTATGTATCAATACAAGCATCGATACATACATTAGATATTATTCTGAATGTTTTTTCCTCAGAAACATCTCTCAATCTCTTTGATGTGACTATGAATTTCAAAATATAGGAGTTTTATTTTTGCAAGCATTTAAGAAAGAAGTGCAAATAGACATCCAAATAATGCTATTTAGGATTAGAAGTTAACAGGAGCTGCTCAGCATCTCAGGATGTAGGTAACAAATTTTACATATTAAAATGTTTGAAACTTTTGCTTGTATGATTTTCCAAATACCAATGAGGGGCCAGAATCAGAACTAGGAAAAGCCCCTTGTACCAGTATTTTTCTTGAGTTATTATTTCTCAACCTATTGAGCTGTTCTTGTATACAGCAATTGCTCCAGCTGCTCAGAGGAGTACACTCAGTCACAGGTGGGGAGTGTGTGTTAACATTAATATCTTCAAAAGCAGCCTGAGAAGTATTCCTCCCTACCTCTGACAACTGGTCCAAGACCTTCCAAAAATCAAGGGGCTTAAAGTTTTCTGATTGCTTGGCAGCTTTTTTATTTTTTATTTGCATTTTGGGCAGGGGTGGATTTATGACTATTTTCTTATCTTCTGGAAAAATCAGTGACAACCTTTCAATCCTAGGCTGTGCCTACATTGGTGCGATCTTGCGCAAAAGCGACTGCTTTTGCACAAAAACTTGCTGCCTGTCTACACTGGCTGCGAGTTCTTGCGCAAGAACACTGACGTTCTAATGTATGAAATCAGTGCTTCTTGCGCAAGAACTCTGACGCTCCCGCTCAGGAATAAGCCCTCTTGCGCAAGTGTTCTTGCGCAAGAGGCCAGTGTAGACAGGCAGCCAAGACATTTTGCGCAAAAGCAGTCTAAACGGAAAAAAGCCCTATTGGCCGTTTGGATGCTCCATACCTGCAGGCAGCTCCCGGACTTCCTGGTAACCTGAGCCCCCTTAAAGGTAGACGCAGCCTGCAGAGGCCACGAGGCAGAAGCCCTTCTGCCACCTCTGCCATCGAGCTCTGCCACGCAGCTCTGCTCCCTTCCCCAACAGCCACCAGACCACCAGCCCAGGATGGCTGCTCCAGGGGGGGAACAGCCACCCGCACCCCCAGCGCAGGAGGCCCCAAGGGGCAGGAAGTGGAGAACCCCGTCCTGGTCCCCAGCGGAGCTCGAGGCCCTCCTGGACCTGTGGGCAGATGAGGAGGCCCTGCATGACACCCGGGGCACCCATCGCCACAACACGGACGCCAGGCGCGCTCAGACCAGGGCCATCCAGCCCAGACCTTCGAGCAGGTCCGGGAAAAGGTCAAAGAGCTGCGCCTGGTCTATGTCCGGGCCAGCGAGGGCCAGGGGGCAGGAGCCGACACCTGTCCCCCCTACCAGCGGCTCCACCGCATCCTGGGCCAGGCAGCACCCCAAGGACCATCCGTGCCCATGGACACAAGCAGGTGCCCCTCCATCACCAGGCCCAGCGAGGCGGGGGAGGAAGATGAGCCAGCCAGCGGGTTGGACGAGGAGGAGGACCAGGGCAGCAGCGTGACCCTCCAGCTGGAGGTCCTCTCTGGCAGCCCTGACGTCTCCCGTGTGTCCTCGGAGGCCGGGAAAGGATCCATTGGTGAGTGTTGCACTTGCACTCACAAGGGCAGTGGGGACCCAGGCGCCCGGGGGGGAGAGAAGGGGGGAGAGAGCGTCACTTAGGCAGCGTGAGCTGCACGCTGTGTAGCATTAGCAGTATGCAGCACGTGTAGCCACATGCAGCCTGGTGACCGAGCGGCACGTGGCCACGGCAGGCAGCTCCAGGGCATGCCTGGGACAGTGCTGCTCACTCACGTCCGGACCAGGGGGAAAGGGTGGATGCCGGCTAGAACCAGCCAGGGCCCCAGGGGCTCAGGCCAGAGCCCACAGCTCCGCAAGGGTGCAGCACACAGAACGGCACACTGTTCCATGCCTCGCTGTGAGGCACAGCCAGCTGCTGCTGGGAAAACCACAACATCACAGCCCTGTGAGCGTGGCCCCCACTGAGTCCCTCGTCTGCTCCCGGTGCCTTGGCTGGCCCCCCGAGGGAAGTCCCCAGTGCGGCCACACACGTCCCTGGGCTACCGTATGTGAGGGCTAGCGGGAGGGAGAGGGGGGAAGCGCTCGGGCCGGCCCTAGGGCCACCTGAGTTTTGCTGCAAGGATGGTACACTCCCCAGTCACCCCTGGTTCCGTCCAGGAGACAGCCACGTGATGGGGGATCTGAGAGCCCAGACCACGTCTGCCATATGTGCTCCCAGGCAGTGTGTGGGGATTCATCTTGCTCCCTGTCAAACACCATTGATTAGCCCAAAGCCTCACAGCCTCCCCTGGCAGGGAGTTCCACAGGTTAACACAGCACATGCGCCCTCCCACCCTGCAAGGGGCCAGGACACAGACCAGTGGTTACAATACATGGAGGAGCACCCTTCTTGGGGGGCAGTGCTTTATGCAAACATACAACCCGGGGGGGGGGGGGGAGCGGGCCCAAGCCACAGTACCGTGGTGTCACCTGGCCTCAGGGGTGGAGGGCATGGGGTGCGGGGACGGTGGCCAGGCTGCCTGAATGACCAATCCTTTTCTTTGTTCCCTGCAGCGGGACCAAGCAGGAGCAGGGGACCCTCCAGCCCTGCGGCAGCGGCAGCACCCTGAACCACCCAAGCCCCAAGCCGGCGGGTCCAGCAGCGGGACCAACTGCTTCGGCGGCACGTCCAGGCCATCAAAGACATCGAGGCGGCCGTCACACGCTGGGTGGAGTCGCGCCTGGAGTGGCCCCAACAGGCCTGGGGCCGCTTCCAGGCCCAATGTGAGCGAGTGGCAGATGCCATCCCTGCCCTCACCAATCACAATGGCCATGCTGTCCACTACAGCATGGCAGTGCCCCATGCACCCGGCATCCCTCCCATAGCAATGCCCGTGCCCCTTCCTCCTCCTGCCCCTCCTGCTCCTGCAATTCCCCCTCCTGCTGCTGCCCTTCCTGCTCCCGCAATTCCCCCTCCTGCTGCTGCCCCTCCTGCTCCCGCAATTCCCCCTCCTCCTCCTGCCCACCTCCCCGTGCTGCCTGCCCCGACGCAGCCTGACGCCCATGTCCGCAGAGGCAGTTGCAGGGGCCACCCCTCCCAGCAGTAGCTCCCCCCTCCCAGTTCCAAGCCTCCTCCCCCCTCCCAGTTCCGAGCTTCCTCCCCTCTCCCAGTTCAGAGCCCCCTCCCCAGTTCAAACTTTGTTTTCCAAAAAAAACTGCGTTGGTTGTTTATTGGGAGGTAAGGGGAGGGGAGGAGGGAAGGTTTGGGGATGGGAGGGAGATGTCAAGGGAGACAGAGGTGACCCTACTGTGGGGCCTGGGAGAACATCTCCGGCAGGGCCTCCTGGATGCGCACCCCCTCGTGGTGCGCCTGGCGGATAGCAGCTGTGCGGGGCTGTTCGAAGGCCTGGCCCTCGCTTGCCATCCATGCAGGGAGGAAGGCCTCCCCCTTCCAGTCCACGAGATTGTGGAGCACGCAGCACATGGCCACTACCTCGGGGACATTATGCTCACCCATCTCCAGATGGGTGAGCAAACAGCGGAACTGGGCTTTCAGCTGCCCAAAGGCGCACTCCACTTGGTTGCGGGCCCAGTTGAGGTGGTCGTTGAACTGTGCCCGGTTGTGGTCCATCCGCCCTGTGTAGGGCCGCATTAGCCAGGGCAGCAGGGGGTAGGCCACATCCCCCACAACACACGTGGGCATGGGCACGTCCCTGACAGTAAATTCCCACCTGGGGAAGAATGTGCCCACCTCCAGCCTCTCAAACAGGCCGGAGTTTCTTAGAATGCAGGCGTCATGTGCTCTGCCGGACCAGCCCGCATAAATGTCCAGGAAGCGGCCACGGTGGTCCACGAGGGCCTGGAGTAGAATGGAGAAGTACCCCTTTCGGTTTATGAAATGGGCTGCTCGATGCTCCGGGGCACGGACGGGGATGTGGGTTGCATCCAGGGCTCCCCCGCAGTAGGGGAACCCCAGGGCAGCAAAGCTGGCCACTGTAGTCTCCACGTCGCGCAGGCGGATGACTCTCTGGAGCAGGATGTCATTGATGGCACGGACAACCTGCAGAAGGGTGCACAGAAACACAGGGGAACACATCACATAAGGCAGGGTGAGTGCGTGCTCCCTTGGGGGGGGTCCCCCCCCGTGATGCCCTCTGTCCTCACACACACACACACACACCAGCGCCCCCTCGCCCCACGGCCACCCCCCCCCCCACCAGCAGGCCTGTGCAAAGGAGGGACGGCTCAAACCCCTGGGTGACGGGGGCATTCCCCATCGCCCCAGCCTGGAGTCTTGCCTGCCCCTGGGCATGGAGTGCAGCACCTTCCCCGCCCCCGCCCCAGGACTTACCTGCATGACGACGGCACCGACGGTCGATCTGCCCACCCCGAACTGGTATGCCACCGATGGGTAGCTGTCTGGGGTGGCCAGCTTCCATAGTGCGATGGCGACCCTATTGTCTACTGGTATGGGTGCCCACAGCTGGGTGGTGCTTCTCTGGAGCGCAGGGGAGAGCCAGGCGCATAGCTCCAGAAACATCTGCTTTTGCATGCGAAAGTTCTGGAGCCATTGCCCCAGGACCAGGCGGTCCCACCAGTCTCCACAAGGGCCTCTCCACGGTGGGGTGGGGATGGCACAGGGACGCCATGGCCTCCCTGGTGAGGGAGTCCAGAGCGACCTGCGCCTCGAGGTCCTGGAGAAGGAGTGCAGCAGCCTGGAGCAGCAGCTGCAGCCACTCCAAAATGGCTGGAAGGGGCCAGAGCAGGCACAAGGCCACCCCTGGCTCCATGGCACAACAAACAAGCTGAGATAAAAAGAAATCAGCAAAAGGCACTAAGGATAAGAGCTGTGGTGTCCAATAAGGCAGAGGGCAACCACAACTAGAACTGCTACGGCTGTCAGTCCCTGCAAGAGGTCCTAAAGCACACAGCAGGAGAGAAACGGCTGTCCAGGGAGATCCCTTTAGGCACGGTAAGGGCTGGTGCCCTTTTGCCCTCTTCAAAATGGTTCCGGGCTCCTGCTTTTGCGCAAGAGCGTCCCGCCAATGTAGACACTCTTTTGCGCAAAAGCGCATCGTTCTTACGATGAGTCCCGGCCAATATAGACGCTCTCTTGTGCAAATACTCTAACGCAAAAACTCTTGTGTTAAAGAGTATTTGCGCAAAATCATGCCAATGTAGACGTAGCCCTAGTGTTTAGTTTTCATTAGATTATGTTTTCCAGGTTATTCTCAAAAGAGAATGGTAGAAGTTAATTTTAAATTAAATCTAAATATTCTGTTTTACATTTCTATGTCCTTCAAACTGGATAAACCTCAGAAATGGGATTATCAAAAACTGCTACTAGTACTAGAAAGCAGAAAAAGAGTAGGGAAATGGGGAGGGAAACTATATCACATTAATGATCATTCAACATGAAGAGCAAAATCAGGAAGTGCACTTGGTAGATCTGTGTAATACGGTGGTGCCTAGAATGGGCTTTGTAGCCTGATCATATTCTAAAACCAAAATCCTGATATTAATGAGGTCAATGTAATGAATTGAACAGTAACATCTGAGTTCATCCTTTACAAATGCATTAACTACCTACCGATGGTTAACAGCCACGATGAATGGTTGGTGAATGATCATATGACATAGAATGGATACTAGTGGATGCCCATACTGCACTTAACATAATGGTATGTTGTGTCAAAATAGGATAAGAGTGCTTCATGTGAGACTGGGAGATAAAAAGTTAGTGCCCAGCAGCATGCATGAACAATTTTACAAGGCGACCCACTTAAAGTCAGGTGCACTGTGAAAAGTGCCTTTAGTGTATATTAAAGCTGGATCTATTGTTTAAAGTAAACCAATATGACATTTCTTGAAGATTTTTTTTTAGCTTAAAATGAGGTCTGGGTTTTTTTAATGCATGTGCAATTGCTCATTTTGTGGGTGTGTATATTACTGTATACAGTAATATTTTAATTACACACATCTTTCTTTTGTAATGTATAGATACTAATACAAAACATCTTTAGCTTGTTCTTAGTCATGCATTTTTTTTCTAAATAACCTGCCTTTATTTTCACATTTCCCCATTATGTATGTTTGGCCTTATGAACAGTATAGTATAAATGCTGTAACCATGTTGCTTCTTCAAGACTGTTTAGTCTCTCATATTACCATAGAATACCATTCATTTACAGTAAATGTAACAGCTGAGACAAAAATAAAGGTGGCTTTGGACTGCAGCCTCTGTGGGCAAGAAGAAGCCTGTTTATAAGCGTGAGAGAGCTCAGGGAACCTACACCTCTGGGGAGGATCCTGGACAGCATTTAAAAGTTTCAGCCTGCAGCTGAAGCAGAGATTTTACTGAGCTGTTTGGGAGAGGCCTATACATTCATGAGCAGCCAATTAGTGTTAATTATTCACATATTATAAAACAGGAATAGTCAGACATCTGTTCCATTTCAAAGAGGATTAAGTCATTGTCACATGCATTTAATCAGCAGATTATTGCAGAAGAATATGGGTCATATATCCCCATTATTTGGCAAATGATGTTATCTGGTTCCTAATTCTGCGTGCAACAAGTCTTTTGAAATAAGTAGGAGAACAAGATAAATGAAAAGAGGTAGTGATGGAAAATCTTCTTGTCCATCTCCCTACTAATTTAGGACTTTTCCCTATTGCACATTTACTAGTGTTTTTTTTTTCTATTTTGATTTTAAATGTGGCTTCTAACAGTCCCCTTGGGAATTTATTTTATAGTCAAGTGTGTATTAGCAAACTGGTTTAATCTGTTTCAGGTCTCTTACTTCTCCATTTACTGTATAATAACTCTTGTTTAACTCACCTTCTTCCACTGAAAAAGCTGTAAGTGACTCTTTGATGAGGGGTTTTTTTGTAGCCATGTAGCTAAAATGTAGCTTTATGCAATATGAGGTGCCTCAGTGTACCTTACCAGACATACTTTCTGACTTGCAGAAAGGAACAGCCTAGTATTCAGCTGTTGGTAAAGACGCATTAAAAAGCCTGTTTGTTATTAATGTTAAAGCAGGAATAAACCAAAAGGATCTATCTGTAGCTATTGCCACTCTTTTACTGTTAGGATTGTTTTCTTATGTATTTTAAGAATGTAATTTTTTTTGTACTAGAGCTCTTTTTACAGAAGCTATTATATGAAGCATTCATCTGAAGAAGTGGGTTGTACCCATGAAAGCTCATGATACCGTCTACGTGTTTTGTTAGTCTTTAAGGTGCTGCTAGCCTATTTGTTGTTAATTTTTGTTTGTAGGAGTACAGAATAAGGAATGTGTGTTAGAAGATAAGTGTGAAGGCCATCACAGGACCAAATGTTCTAAGCAGGAGCCAAGGACAGATGTAAAGGAGATTTCTGTGCACCCCTATTAAGATGTGTATGAAGAGCAGATTTATGATCCTAAAGTATAAGGCAAGCACCTAGGGATGCCAGGTATCTGGTATTGATCCGGACAGTGAGGTATTTTCACCTCCTGTCTGGTTTAAAAAAAAATTCTGAATATACCAGACACCTAAAATGTCTGGTATGTTCTGATTTTTTTTTTTTTTTTTTTTTTTTCCCCAGCCAGGAGGCAAAAATACCCAACTGTCCGGGTCAATACCGGACACCTGGCAACCTTACACATGCTCAGCAACCGAGTCTAGCCCCCCTGCTTCTGGTTCTGTAGGGGAGCTGTCTGGCCCGGAGCAGGGAGACAAGATGGCTGCCAGAAGCCTGTTAGGAGAGGCAGAGCCCAGACTGTTCTTAAAGGGACCATGCTGGTTTTTTAAAAAATTGTTTATTTTATTTGCTTAACTCTCAGGGTCTTCCCCCTCCCCTCCCCCTTTTTTTCAACAGAATTTTTTCCCCAGTGTGTCTTTTGGGGGGGAAAAGGGGTGTTTGGTATTTTTGGTTAAACCATCTGGTAACCCTACAAGCACAATCAATTAGACAAAATAGTTGTAATATGAGAACTTAAGAAAACAAGCACTTGTCAAACAGCAATTGATTACAACATGATGGTATGAAACTTACTGATCCCAAGGAGGAAAAACTGCCCTAAAAAGTAGCATGTTTTGCCCACAAAAGCTCATGATACTTTTTTTTATATATATATGTGTGTGTGTGTGCGTGCGTGTGAGAGTCTCTAAGATGATTCAGGACTATTTGGTTTTTTTACTATAAAAAGGGGCTGTTTTGCCATAAATTTTGGGTTCCACCATGCCAAGATTCTGGAGCATTGGTCTGGATTGATAGAGCCCCGCTCCTCCCTATCTGTGATCAATCAGGTCAGCTGTCAGAAGAATCCAGACCCTGGACTGGTAACTATAACATCGTTTGGTGGGACTGTGTGTACATGTGTCTACATGTGCTAGCTGCTTTACTATTGTATTGTATTATTAATGAATGCAATGTATTGCCTTTTCACTTAAAAAGATCCCATGTGCTTCTTATAAACATAACATTTTCACCATAAACTTGGTATGGATGTGCCACACAAGGTTATGGATTGCTAGAATTAGTTTTCTTTGCAATGAAATAATTATCCCATTGGACATATCTTTTGTAATACACTACAGCTATGGTACCTGTGTAATAAATTTCTCCCTTCTTTCCCTGAGCGGTTTTTTTTCTTTACCTCAAGTTCAAAACCTATTTTTGAGCCCTTCTCTGCTTTATTTTCAAACCAAACTCTTCAGCAGCCATTTACAATTCCTGTTCAAGGGCCACTGCCTAGAATCACTTGTCATGAGACTCAGCTGATAGCCTGCTTCTTGTTATTTGGCTCTAAAGAACACATCTTTTATCTCTTCTTCTCAAAAGCTTTTAAAATGTTTTTCTAGGAAACTCATGACTAACATCATTATTTTGACAAGAAACTGCTATTAACCATTCCTCAATAAACATACTGTTCAAAGGATTTCTACCATGCCCTATACAAGCATTCTTAATCTAATCAATATTTGCACAATTAAAAAAATAGGTTGCTGGGTTGGTGTATCTTCTGTCTATAAAGAGAAACCAAGCATTAAAAAAAGTCAGCTATATTATGATTGTACTTTAAGAGGGGAATTTTTCAAGGGAGCCTAAGGAAGTTAGGTTTTCAACTCCCATTGAAATCCCAGCTCATCTGGTTTAAGGCACCAAGTGAATTTATTTCTTAGTAGTACATACTTTTTTTTTATTCCCTCTCTAGATTGCTCATGACCACAGGCTACTTGTAGTCAATTTAATGATAATAGGATATTTTTTCTTGCCACATGAACAGTAACAGCCTCATATTCCTAATGGTAAGTGCGGTACAATGTGAAATGAAAGCTGAATTAAAATTTCTGGATTTAATCAATGAATAGCTTCCCACAAGTTCAGATGAAAGGAAGAAAGAATGATAAAGAAGGGGGGAAATGACCAACAGGGATTCCTCTAAATGGTATCAAGTGATTCATATTTTTTTCTAAAACTTAAAGGTCACAATTCATATTTTTAGTTGTTTTAGTCTCTCTTCACCCTTCTCTCTGACTTACTATTGATGGAAGAGATTCCTTCTTTCATTCTCACTAACCACCTTTGACATTCAATTGACAGTATTATCTATCTTTGTTCTCAGCCATTTTTCATAGATTAAAGATAGCACAATGCATTGGAGAAAGAAATGTAGACAGGATGCACTTCATTGAACATAGCCCTCACAACACAAAAGGCCAAATCATCAAAATTGTCTTAACTCCTCTTGTATATTTGAATGCTTTTAACTATTTCACTCAATTTGGAGAGCATACAGATTTTTGCATGTTTCAAAACAGCTAGATATCAATCAGTTAGATATCTAACAAAATCTGAGCTTTGGTATAGAAACTTGCATATCCCAGGTTACATGCCTCAGATCTTACATGCACAATTTGAATGTAACTAGAATACCCTTGGGGCTATGCGCGCGTGCGCGCACGCGTGCACACACACACACACACACAAATAGGACTATTCCAAACAGAAAAAAGGGAAATATTTATTTACAGGTCAATTAATGAAGAAAAACAACCAGGGTAGAATCACGGAATACTGGAAATGGAAGGGACCTCAAGAGGCCATCAAGTCCAGTCCCCTGCTCTTCCGGCAGGGCCAAGCATCACCCAGCTCATCCCTGATAGATGTTTATCTATCTGGCTCTTAAATATCTTCAATGATGGAGGTTCCATAACCTCCTTAGGCAATTCATTCCCATGCCTAACCAGCCTGACATGAAGTTTTTCCTAATGTCCAACCTAAACTTCCCTTGCTCCAAACCCATTGCTTCTCGTCCTACCATCACAGGTTAAGGAGAATATTTTTTTTTCTCCCCCCTCCTTATAACAGTCTTATAGGTACTTGAAAATAGCTATCATGTCCTCTCTCAGGGTGTGTCTAGACTATAGGGTTTTGTCAACAAAAGTGGACTTTTGTCGATAAAACTATACCTGTGTCTACACTACCGCCGAGTTCTGTCAATATAACATCGACGTAACTACTGTTGACAGAACTCGGCAGTTTTGTCAATAGTGGTAAACCTCATTCTACGAGGAATAACGCCTTTTGTCGACAGCGTTCTGTCGACAGAAGATGTTATTGCATCTACACTGTCCTTTGCATCTACACTCTCATGTCGACAAAGCGGCTTGCTTTGTCAACAGAACTGGATGTAGTCTAGACTCTCGTTGTCGACAGAAGCTTTGTCGACAGTATCTGTTGACAAAAGCCTGTAGTCTAGACGTACCCTCTGTCTTCTCTTTTCCAAACTAAACAAACACAATTATTTCAGCCTTCCCTCACAGGTCATATTTTCTAGGCCTTAAATCATTTTTTTTGCTCTTCTCTGGACCTTTTCTAATTTATCCACACCTTTCCTGAAATGTGGAGCCTGGAACTGGACACAATATTCCAGTTGAGGCCTAATCAGCATAGAGTAGAGCAGAAGAATTACTTCTTGTGGCTTGCTCACAACACTGCTGTTAATGAATCCCAAATGTGATTCTGCTTTTTTTGGAAGTGTCTCACTGACTCATATTTAGTTTATCGTATACTATGATCCTTAGACTTTTTTGCAGTACTCCATGCTAAACAGCTGCTTCCCATTTTCTATGTGTGAAAATGATTGTTCTTCCATAAGTGCAATACTTTACATTTATCCTTATTGAACTTCATGCTATTTCTCAGACCATTTCTCCAGTCTGTCCAGATCATTTTAAATGATGACCCTATCCCTTCCAGCTTGGTATCATCTGAAGACTTTATAAGCGTACTCACTATGCCATTATCTAAATAATTGATCAAATAAGATAAAGAGAACAGCAAAACAGGGTTACCTCTGATATAAGGACCCATGGGCACATTAACATGATAATATAAAAGGATAGACATTCAGCACTACGTGTAGTATCAGAGTTCAGAAATCCTGGCAGAGTTCTAGACCAGCAGTAAGTTTTGGGTACTCCTGGTCCTCTTCAGCACCACTAAACTTTCCCCAACAAACCCCTCCAATGCACTCTCTGTAAACACATTCAGAGCAGCAATTTCTCCACTTAATTGGCCACAACTTCTCTCCTATTCCCAGTACAAAGTCATAAGCTGCAGGACTCATAGGCCCATGAGTACTGGATGAAGGTGATGTTGGGTCCAGCTCTTGTTGGCCCTTCTCAGATTATTCCTTCATGGTGCAGTGCTGCTCCTGGATTCTACCCTTCTCCTGGATCCCATCCTTGGACATCTTCTGTCACCTGTTTTGTCTCTCCCAGACTTTGGGATGGTTCTCAGCTGCTTTGCTCACTTTAGGCCCTATTTTCTGGAGTTAGACACACACACACACTGCTCCTCCTCTCTCCCACCCATTCCCCTGGAATAACCAGCATTTCTTCTCTCTATAGGGATACATCTATACTGTAGCATTTTGTCAGCAGAGGAAATGCAAATGAAGCGCTCATTAGCATTCTCGCACTCTCATTTGCATAGTCTCTTCTGATTGGTTTTGTGAAAGAGGTTTTTGCAGAAAAAAATGAAGTGTAGATGGGGCCATTTTGTGCAAAAAAACCACACCCTTTTGCGCAAGATCCTGTATACCTCCTTTTTTGGGGATAAGGGATCTTGCGCAAAAAGGGATTTTTGTGCAAAATGGCCCCATCTACACTGCGGTTTTTTCCTCAAAAACCTCTTCCACAAAACGGATCTGAAGAGACTATGCAAATGAGAGCTTGAGAAATGTGTAACTTAGCTGCCCATTATTAGACTCTGGATTGGATCCCAGTGTATAGGGTGGGCCTGACTCTCCCATCAGCTCCAACATATATGACTTGTCCAACATCATATAAGAAGTCAGATGTAGATGTGGTAATGAGAGGGGCAATCTGTACCCCATCTTCTGATCCCTGGAGCAATGCTTCAATCACAAAACCATTCCACTTGTTTCATAAGTCTAACATTCTTTATATGGCCTAATATAAGATTCCATAGTTCTAAGGGACAAAATACTCAAGCTGGTCACATTTCCTGTTTTATCCCATTTAAGTTCAGTTTATTATGGGAAAATGCTGACGTTATCTTTAAACTGATTGGATTGTTTCTTGGGGTAGAAAACAAAACTTTTGTTAAAAAATGAGTGTATTAACTTCATCCTTGATCTTCTAGATCATATCTTTAAGACATCGCTACTGGTTGGCCCTCTCTTGTCTGGGACCTGACCGGTCTCAGATGAGGGATTTTTGCCAGACCAGGGGAAGTCATATCTGGCCCCTCTGCTACCAGCTCCCCACCCCCTCCCCCCCAGTGATAGACCTGTCCCCATTCCCTCTGCCTGCTATGCCGGGCAACCCAGCTCGCATCATACTGGACTCGTGCCCAGCCGAGCAGCCCACCTGGGGCACACTGGACAGCCTAAATGAGCAGCCTGGCCATTCCCAGCTCCTCTAGGCAGCTCTGTTGCAGTGCACCAGGCTTCTAGCACCTCCAGGCAGCCCAGCTGGAGCGTGCTGAGCAGCCTAGCTAAGCAGCCCCACTGTGGCAGGCTGGGCTCCCAACCTGCCAGTCAGCCCCACTAGGGTACTCCTGGCTTCTTAATAGTGTGGATCTAGGCTCCTGGTCCTGCTGGCAGCTCACTGTCAGCAGCCCACAACTCTGCCAGTCTGCAGGGCTCCTAGGTACCAGTGCTCCACCAGGATTCTCTGGTCCTGAAATATCCCTGGTTGTGCCAGACCAGAGAGTCCTGGTTTAGAGAGGGGCAATCTGTACTAGTTCTTCTAAGTCCACTACCTGTTTCTCATATTGTGCTTACTTCTAAGTTAACTCAGAGGTAGATTGAAATGGTATTAACCAGAGCACATTGCTCATCTCCAATATTCAAGCTAGTGAACAGGAAAATTTGAGGGGGAGTTTGTAAGAGGAAGGTGCAATGAGATTGCTATGGTTAGGAAGGGCCACATTACCAGTGCCAACATTGCTCCTGTCTCCTTCACCTGTATCCAGATAGAGAATCTGAGAACGACTGCAAATCTAAACCAGGATCTGGGGAGAGGCAGAGATTGTTGCCTGCATTTTCCACTGTCAGAAATCCAGGAGGTGGGAGTCCATCCAGTATGAAAGGTGTCTGGTGGTGCAATCTCTGAAGAAGCTGATGGGAGCACTACGGGAGGAGGTGGCTAAGTGAAGGAGCACTAGTGCTCAAGAGTAATTTATTAACAGTATTCACATGGAGCTGTTCCAGGCCAAGGAAGCTCTACAACTAGAGAAGACTATTGTCATGCCACAGCGGGAGAAGGATATGGCTTTGTCACAGGGAGAACAGTGGTTGCTTGTTATTTCTGGCAGTAGGCAGTGTCTCACCCTTCTCCCAGTGCATGCACCATAATGAGTGAGGACTGTTATGCTGTCCTGGCATGAGGTATCACCCCAAATATGAATGAGTAGAAGTTATATATCTCCAAGGCTGAGAAGATCACAGCCACCACTCACAGGAGGAAATGTTGGGTAGTGGTGGTTTGTGACTTTCTTCTGGGGGAGACAGAATGATACCTGGGGGCTTCAGTTTCCTTGACATTGCGGTGCTGTTCTAGGAAGAAGGGCTGCTAAGCAAAAATGAGTTCCACCTATCAAAGAAGGGAAAGCAAATTTGGATACAGACTGGCTAACCTAGGGAGGAGGATTTTAAACTAGGTTCAGTGTAGGCAGGTGAAAAAACACCCAATGAAAAATCCAAAACATGGAGACCTGGGAGAAGGCTTAGATTTAGGGAGGAGCATGGGCTGTGATAGCAGAGTTAAGTGAGACATAAAATGGAGCATAGAAGGGAAATCAAATTAGTGTCTTAGATGTCTGTCTACTAATGTGTGAAGTATGGGGAATAAACTGAAAGAACTTGAAACATAAGTATAAAGATAATGGATTTCAGGAAGCAAGACTTTAGCAAACACAAGGAGTTGGCAAGTAAGGTCTCATGGGGAGCAAGTCTAAGAGGAAAAACAGTTCAAGAGACTTGATGTTTTTTTCCGAGACCTTATTAAGGGCACTAGAATAAACTATCCCACTGAAATAGGAAAGAGTGCAATATGGCAAGAGACTACCCTGTCTTAACAAGGAGATCTTCAATGGTCTGAAATTCAAAAAAACAAATCTACAAGAAATGGAATTTAGATCAAATTACAAAGGATAAATACAAACAAATATGTAAGGAGAAAATGAGAGTCCAAGGCACAAAACAATATTAAATTCATGGGAAGATCTTATGTCTATATGTAAAGCAGGATAACACAGTCAAGTTACGATTAAGTTTAACAAATAATCCAAAGAGAAGAGGTGATATCTTCTGAATTGAAAAAGTTTATTTCCACCTGATTAAAAATATACAACCACATGCTATGGTTGTTAATCTAATTTCACCAAAAGTACTGTGAAAACATCATTAGTTACTTCAAAGACCTTATGTATACACCACATTTTGTTTTCTGGCAGGTAAATGAAGGGATTGATTTCTGTGAGACCAGCCTCATTGCTGTTTATCACGAAGGTGGCCTTCTCAAAAGGTGTCAGTAAAATGATTTAGCGACATCCTATGGTTCATTAAGCAGGTGTTAGATGCAGAGGTGCATTACCATCATGCAGGGCTTCAAACTCATTGATGTCTTTGTACTGATCAGTCATAAAAGAATAAAGCTGGTCAATAAGGTACCTCTTATTTGAGTTGTTGCAGAGGTAGTCTGAAAAGAAAGTGAACAGCAGATGAAGCATTTTTAATTGTACAGCAACTAAGAACATAATTTTAAGAAGCCTACACTGATGCAAATGGCCTATTGTGCATTGCAACCATGGGAATGCAGCAAATTTTCAGAACTGTTTAATTTGCTCTGCATTTTCTAAGTGGTTGGGACCAGGGCATAGTTAAAGAAGTAGGTACTCTTTTGGCAGATAGAAAGTATTACAAGGTTTCCCACACACTTAGCCAAGTGCTGATAACTTTTTATCAGTGGCATGCTTGCATTAGCCTGAGGTCCTAACCACTTTTTTTTTTGCCTTGTGTTATTCTTACTGCCTGTGAAATAAAGTCAGTGCTATGAAATTTCCTGCCACACACAGGCATGGATACAGCACCACTCACAATTCCTGTTGGAGCGATAGGGTAGCACTA
Source organism: Pelochelys cantorii (assembly GCA_032595735.1). Taxonomy (NCBI): domain Eukaryota; kingdom Metazoa; phylum Chordata; order Testudines; family Trionychidae; genus Pelochelys; species Pelochelys cantorii. The sequence continues at coordinate 37,976,111 of CM064331.1, forward strand.
GGTGGTATAGCTGAAGGCATCCATGAACTGCTCAATCAGGAAAATACAGAACCTGAAATAATATACTGGGATCTGCCAAAACCAAATTCAATTACAGCAAGTGATGTGGTGTGGGCAATCACAGCATGGGCATTCAATTAGCCAGTGCATTTTTGTATCCTTTCCTGCCAGCTTGTGTATTCCTGTAAGGTTAGTCCAGACATTCTGTGGAAGAAGCTGCTGTTGCCTGCTACCTCAGTATTAGAAGGGGTTTTCCAATAATCTTGCTGAAGAATCCTCACATCTAAATAACAGCACATATATTATGCATTAAAGGGATCCCTTTTTGGTGGTTTTGTTTTCTTTTTGCTTTGGTCAGATTTCAGAATGTCTGGTAAAAGCTTCCTCCAAATGAACAATAGATTGAACTAGAGAAGGTTTCAGTGGTGTGGTCACTGTAGTTTGCCATGATTGACAGGACTGGTTCCCTCTCTAGGGCACTGCAAGCTGAAGAAAGGCCCATTGTAATAGATCTGCAGACTTACCGTGCAAAGAAGAAGGTATGAATTTCTGCTTATGATAGATACTTCCCTCCTTTCAAAGGCACTTCATAAGTCTTTGTAGGTCAAACTGTTGCACTCAAAGAACACATGAAAGTGCTTTTGTGAGGAGCAGTCAGAGCACATTTGTTATAACTAGAGAGTGTGAGCCCATTTGAAGCTGAACCTTCATCCTTTCTCCAGACTGAAACAAATCTGAACCTTTTCTAGGTTTGGGAAAACTTGATTGAGAAACTGTCTATCACTCTGCATCAGAACATGGGAGTGGACTGCTAAGTCACCAGAGTGAACAGAGATCCAACACTACAGTGGAAAACAGAACACTTCTGAAGATCCTCCCAGTACTGGAAGGAGTAGAAGAGTGCCATGTCTTCCCCGACAGACCTCAAGAAAGCAACAAAGATAGGAAAGAAGTTTTAAAGGGTAAAGAGTTGACTGAGAAGGGCTAAAATCTGGATAAACTAGATAAGCTTCCAGATAATCATCTAAGGTATCATAAGATAATCAACTAAGCCATGTTTTTCAGAACTCTAAAACTTTCATTTTCTTCCCAGGCAGGCCATCATATGGAAAGATTTAGCAGGGAACAGTGGATCATGAAGACCAGCCACATGATAAATAATACTCTCCTCTGTCCATGATTTAAAGGTTCTTCAGGAGTTGGGGGCTTATCTGTGTTTACTGCAAGGAGAGAGAGAAAACTCTTAGGCTACGTCTACCCTGCAGGCTTCTTGCGCAAGAACTGTTTTGTGCAAGAGTTCTCTTGTGCAAAAGGTCTTCCACAAGAGCACGTCCACATTGCCATGTGCTTTTGCGCAAGAGCTTCCATGGCAGTGTGGACGCTCTCTTGCGCAAGAAAGTAGGGCTTTCTTGCACAAGAAATTCATGTTACCTTCCACACTGCCTTCTTGTGGAAGAGCTCTTGCACAAGAGGGCTTATTCCTCATGGGGAGAGGAATAACTCTTCCAGAAGGAGCCCTGTTTTCTGACGCTGTACTGTAAATTTACTTGCGCAAGAACGCGTCTGCAGTGTAGATGCTCTGCAGCGTAGACGTAGCCTTAGGGTACGTCTAGACAGCTGAGCTATTTCAGGATACTGGAGTGATTCAGCATCTCTTACACAGGCCCATATTTACAAAATAGATTTTGAAATAATGGGAGCACTATTCGAGCATACCTGTAACCCTTGTTGAAATAGTGCGATATTTCAAAATACATACGTATCTTATTCTTAGATAAGGGTGCTGTCAAGACGTTCACTTAGGCAGCATAAAATAGATCTGAATTTTGAAGATTGTCTTCCTCTAAAGAAAATCTACCCAGCATTTAAGGTATAATACAACAACTATATCTTTCTCTTTTGCCATTTTGTCAAATATGGTACCATTTTTATAAGGGTTTAGACCTGGCCTTCCTTTTGTGAATGCAAACCCAATAATATCTTATCTATTTAGTTATCTCCTTGCTGGTGGGTATTTGATAGTGTTTCCAATTGTTACATATTCACATTTCAGAATCTTCACTAGATTACTTTTTTAAAATTATAAATGCTCTTTCAGCATTTTCTCAATACATTGGTAAAAATTACTTTTTCCCCTCCCCCCGGATGTAAAATATCTACATAGTTCTTATGTATCTTGTTCTTTGTTTCTACTTTCTTCAGTATTCTGAAACTGCTCTCATACTGGCCCAGATTTTTTTTCTGCATTCAGATATTCCAATTTTGTTATCTCATGTCCTATCTAATGTAATCTCTGGTTTAATTCACTAGTTCTTCACTGAATGCCTGTTTTGGTATCTGTGCCTTATGAAAAATGTGACAAAGAACAAAATGTACTTGGAAGATGTCCAACTACATATCAAAAATCCTCATATGGTCTTCATGTTACTCTATAACTTTTCTTATCATTCACTTGCACTCCTGCAACATAGAGAAGACAGAAAAGATGACAAAATTATCTGATATTTTATACTTTGTACAATATATCCAAGTGTTTTGCCTTGGCTTAATGTTTGCAAGCCACTTGACTCTTCCCAGGGGCATGCATAACCACTGTCTGTATGTGAAATTATCTCTGTAAATATTTTTTCTCTATATTTTTGTCCTTCATTAATTTGCCCCATTTAGTTTCACCAAATAACTTTTATATTCTTCCTTCACTCCACCACCTTTTGGCTTTCACTTTTTTATTCAAATTCCAAGCTTAAGAGCTGATCATACAGCCACTACAGTGAAGAAAAGCAGGACTTAATGTTCAGATAGAATACTGGCATTCTTCTTTAAATACATTTGGTTTATGTATCTCCTAGTAGGCCCTGAAAAATCATGTATTTTTAATGAAGAATGAGCTGCTGCCTTACATTCTCTGGCATATACATTTGCATTTTATGCATCTTGATACCAAATATGGTCAGAATCCCCAAGCATAGGAAAGTAAAGTCTAAATTGCACATTCTCAGATGCAGGTATAAGAACATAAGAATGGCCATACTGGGTCAGACCAAAGGTCCATCTAGCCCAGTATCTTGTCTCCCAACAGTGGCCAATGTCAGACCCCCCCAGAAGGAGTGAACACAACAGGGAATCTTCAAGCAATCCCTCTCTAGTCACCGATTCCCAGCCTCTGACATAGGCTAAAGACACCATTCCTATCCATCCTGGCTAACAGCCATTGATGAACCTAACCTCCATGAATTTATCTAGTTCTTTTTGGAACCCTGTTAATGTTCTGGTCTTCACAATCTCCTCTGGCAAGGAGTTCCCCAGGCTGGCTGTGCACTGTTGAAGGAAAAACTTCATTTTGTTTGTTTTAAACCTGCTACCTATTAATTTCATTTGGAGACCCCTAGTTCTTATGTTATGGGGCCAAGTAAATATCTTTTCCTTATTCACTTTTTCCACCCCAGTCATTATTTTATAGACTTCTATCATATCCCCCCCTTAGTCTCCTCTTTTCTAATATGAAGAGTCCCAGTTCTTTTAATATATCTTCATAAGGGTCCCATTCCAACCTCCTAATTATTTTTGTGCCCTTTTCTGAACTTTTTCCAATACCAATCTATCTTTTTTGAGATGAGGCGACTGCATCTGTACGCAGTATTCAAGATGTGGGTGTTCCATGTTTTTATACAGAGGTCATAAGATATTCTCAGTCTTATTCTTTATCCCTTTTTTAATGATTTCTAACATTCTGTTTAAAATATGTGCCTTTCAGTCAAGAAAGCGATAGACTGGTGAGGTTGATATATCATGGAAAAAAATGATCTATTGCGACAGAGAAGTTGGAAGAAATCAGAAAACAACTTCTCCAACTATATGTTCTCCCTCCACACTGACAAGCTAATCAGTGAGCTCACAGTGGAAACTTTTCCAGTCGTTTAATCATTCTCAGCACCTTTCTTTGAATTCCCTCAAACTTTGCTATAACCTTTTTGAGGTGAGATGACCAGAACTGAACATAGTTCTGGAAATTGGCATTATATTTTCTATATTATTTTCCATTCTATTCCTGATGTGTTGTAACATTTTCTCTACTTTTTTCACCACTGCTGCACAATGAACAAACATCTTCACTTGTATTTATAACAATGCTAGGCTCTTTTTTTCTGTAGCTGAGATAATTAACTTAGAAGCCAGAGAGGTGCCTGAGTAGTTCCATTTATTTCCTCTACTTTAATCTATTATCTATTATCATGTGCCTCATTCATCTAGTGTCATTGGGTATGTCTACACTATACACTTATTTCTAAATAAGCTATTTTGGAATAATAACTACTGAAATAACTATTTCAACATAGTGTATAGACATGACAAATACCCATCAAAATAGTGCAGAATTATGTTGAAATAGAGCATCCATGCTGATTGGAGCCTGTATCACATTTAAAGCCCCCTGGAAGCATTCCAGGCAGGGCATCAGGACAGCAGTCACTTCCTAGAGCTGCTGCCTGAGGCTATCTGAGGCTCCTGCTTAAAGGAGTTCCCCTCTAGAGACATGTCTTAGTCTCCTCTCCATTGTCTACCTGCACAAGGGACAGCAAACTCTTTTCACTGTGTGCTCTGGTTGCCCTTGCAAACACCACAACACTTCTTCCATGGAGCCGGACCTGCTGCAAATCACTCACCGGCTCTTAGACCTTATGCTGCACCTCCTGGCACAGTTATTGAAGGCTGCTCATGTGGCACTGCAGGACCAGCAGCTCACTCTGGAGCTCCTCACCTTATTGCATGTGCTTCTCATGCAGCACAGCACCCCCTCACACACACCCTTCCCTGCACACCGTGAACCACCACTTCTGGTGACTGAACACTAGTTCCAACTGGTGGGACCAGATCATCGTGTAGTGGTGGAATAACCAGCAGTGGTTCCAGAACCTCCACATGGGGAAGGACACCTTCCTGGAGTGGTGCGAGTGGCTCCTACTCTTTGATTTCTGTCTTAGTCCATACCTGATTCATTACACTACCTGCTTCTCATATTGTGATTACTTATTTTCTTCAGGAGCTTTTATGAGGGATTTTTGGCAAAGATCTTTAGCAAATTAAAATAAATTATGTCAACAAGTTCCCTATTATCCACTATTTTATTGATACAACGATAGCGCTGCTTCCTTTAATAGAAGCAACATGATCAGTAAGAACAAGGAAACATATGGATTAGGTACATATAGGCTACACTCTACAGGTCTGAGACTCTACAGGACTGTTCCCAAATCGTAGATCCATAACCTATACATCTCTTTCAGACTTTACCCTTACGATCTGTACTGCCATCTGTTCTTTCTTCCATATTGTGTAAAAGAGCTGCTCATATGTTGTTCCCAAATGTTCTTTGAAGTACCATTTCCTTCTACTTAATATGTTCCAATATAAACAAAATAGCTGAAAACTCTATTTATTAATATTTATGGGCATATTGGCAGCTGAAAGTCCATGCTGTTATACAGGGGGTAATTCATAAAGTTATCGAGGTAAAAAAACCTGAAAATGATCGAGAACTTAAAAATGGATGGTGACAGACCATGAAGCTCAGTACTGATTGAACCTGGTGATATTCTAACCAAAATAAACTCTCAGCCATGTTTATAGCTCAGGGGTGGCCAATAATTTTTGACTGGGGGCTATTTCAGAAATTTTTAAAGTGTCCTCGGAAGGGGTGGGGCTTCAGGCAGAAGAGGCAGGGCCAGGACACCTCTGTGCTTCCTGCCCACTGACCCTGATTGGTCTGTGGGTAGGTGTCATGATCTGAGCCTCCCCTCAGACTTACAGCCGTGTCATCATTGGGTTTAGAGGCGAAGCCTCCCACCCGGGTGCTCACCCTTCCCATGTCTCAGTCTTCACTGCTCTAATCTCGGCACTACTTGCTGTTAAAAATGCCCTGGAATAACCCCAGCAATAGGGCCTCCGCCCTCATCATACTTCCCAATTGATGGGACGGGGACCTGGGCCCACCCTCACTCCAGGTCCCGACCCAGGACCCTAAGGACAGGGAGTTAGCTCCCTATCCAGTTGGTGGGGCAGCTGCCGTAACTCACCAACCCTCGAGCTGCCTGTCAAGCTCCAGTGCTTAGTCCTGGGTTACTTCCTCCCATCGCCATGGCAGTATTCTAGCCAGTGTCCTGATGACCCTCCGGTTTTTCTGGCCTCTGGCTTTCTCCAAAGGCGGCTTCCGCTCCTCCCTGATCCTCTCCTGTTTCTCCTCCTCTTTCCTTCTCTGTTGCCCTCAGTGTTCTCTCCTTCCCATTTTCTACTTCCTGTGTCTCTCTGGGCTGGGCTCTGCCCCCTCTCCGGCGTCCCTCCCATGTCAGCATGCCGCCCTGCGTCACTTATGGGAGTGGCGGCCAAACAAGTGGCGCACGGCCACCGAGAGGCTGTTTCTTCCCCATAAAGCGCCTTGGCGGGGCTTTCAGGAGTGCAGGGCTCTAGGGAGTCTGCGGCAGCTGTTGCCACCGTACTCGTGGCCCCGTCACAGTAGGGAAGCATGTGAAGTCTTTTCCCCTGCCCCCTCTGAACAGCGAGTGGTTCCCTCTAGGTGCCTGCACCTCTGGCGATCGGAGGAGACTTCACACACTCTCCCCCCCCAGGTTAATCAGGGCTTGGAGGTAGGGGGAGCATGTGAAGTCTGCTCCCACCCTGCAAGGGAGCACCATGCTTAGAATCACCCACCGGCTGAGCAGCAGCTAGCAGTTGACTCTAAGTCCCTTGCAAGGCAGAAAGGGACTTTGAACGCTCCTCCTGCCCCCAGGCTAATCAGGGGAGCACATGAATTCTTCTTCCACTCTGCCCCCATCCTGCAAGGAGTATGTGGTACTTCTGTTTGGCTGGGGGCAGGGGAGAAGCCCTCTGGTGTGCTACACTTAGAGTCAACTGGCTAGAGTTGACTCTATGCGAAGGGTGCTCCCCCATCCCTAGGCCCTGGTTGGCCTGGGGGCAGGGGAGAAGCAGGATCTCCGCAGGCCAGATCCAACCCACTTAGCAGGTTGGATCTAGCCAGCGGAGGCCCTTTTGCCCACCCCTGCTATAGCTGCATCTATTGTTTCATAATAATCAGCAGACATTCCCCACTTCTGAGGGATGTTTGAGGGTGATTGTGTTGATTTCTGAGTGGGCTGTTTGTGTGCTGGCAGAGTTGTATGGGTGGAAAATGAGGGAAATGTGCTGCAGTGAGGTATATGTGTGTTGGGGTTATTCTTTGTGCTGGTGTGTTGATGTGAGGGTGGTTGTGTTGAGTTAGTGTTTGGGGGAGTTGTGCTGGGTGATCTGGGTTGGTGTGAGAGGGTGGCAAATCGGTGTATGACTGCAGCAGTTGGGCCAAGCAGTCTACCACCTGTGTGGTCTCCCTCATGGAATCAGTGAAATTGTTGCTTGCCAATTAGCTGAATAGTAAGAGTGGTGATTGGTTGAGTTACTAATAGCACAGTGATCAGGGACACTTGGTGAGACACAGATGTATGATTTATGGTAACTGTACAGTGACCAAGTATAATCTGGAAAGTTAAAATGGCTGAGAACTTAAACTGGACAATACCAGATCACAAAACCCAGTAATGATTCAACCTGAAAAAAAAACCCCTCATACTTGTAGCCGCTTCCATCACTTTACACTGACTTGGCAGACATTTTAGGATGCAGAATGGTACACAGAGTAACATAACTGGGATCTTATTCTATAAATAGTGATCCTTCCACTCAGGAACCCAACTACTTTCCACACAGATCATTATCTTTAGTTTTGTCAAGATTAGAACTTCTATTTCACATTGTTTTTGTTCTGTTTTAAGATCTTCTAACTTTGTTACATCTCAGCTTTACATTTCCTTTAAAGCTTGTGATATTTAGCTCTGCAATGATATGTTATCACATCCCATGAAGCTAAAATCTTGTGTGTGTATATGTGTGTTTATACAAAATATATTCACAGTCTTTGCTCCATTATCTTCTTTTAATCACTGTGTCAGTGTCCATGTTTCTTCCTGGTCCTCTTTTTAAGCTTTGATGTTAGTTTCTTCACCAATCATTTGTTTGTAAGGGTAATTTCTTTTTCTCTGCTAACTTATGTGTAGACTATCTACTTAGATATGCCTATCTCTTTCACCTATCCATTAGTTCAAATAGAATGATTGATACTTAATAAGACTTTTGGGCTTGATTATTCAGGCTGTACTACTGTATTACTAAGATTGAAAACCTAACATGATTAGCTATGTTACTATGATCAGGGATATTCTACTGATGTTGTATTCATTGGTTTAGCAAAGCTTTTGCTTTGGTTAATTGCTTGAGAAACTTAGAATCTAGGGTTTGTGACCAAGTGGTAAATTAGTTTTCTAGTTATTTCATTTTCAATAAACAGGTGGTAAAACTTCAAGATACCTTACCACAGTATCTTAAGCTTATTTTAACAGGACTACAAGGCTCTCCATCAGCTTTTTCTCACTTAAGTAATTTGGTCATTTATAGTAATATTCAGGGCTCGACAAATCACTGAATCTACTTGCCCGTGGCGAGTAGATTTCAGCCGGTCGCCCCGTTCACCGGCGGCGCGTGCATGCGCAATGCGGGTCTTGCGCATACGCAGTGCAGGGATGGTGAGTAGGTTTTGCCGCCATTTGTCAAGTCCTGGTAATATTTATTCAGATACCTATTCAACTAATATGATGCTACAGATCACTGCAACAGAGAAATTAGCAAATAGGACAATCATCTTCACATGGAATGTTTATGATATATAATATGTGCTATGATGGTCTTAAAAAGCCAGAGATATTTGCATTTAAGATAGTTTTAAACCTGATTATTGTACAAGATGAAAATGTCATAGAATCACAAAACTGAAAGAAACCTCGAGAGCTCATCAAATCCCTTGCACTTGTGGTAGGAACAAGCACCATCTGGATCATCCCTGACAAGTGTTTATCTAACTTGCTCTTAAAAATCTCCAGTAATGGAGATTCCAAAACTTCCCTAGCCAATTTATTCCAGTGCTTAACCACCTTGACAATTAGGAATGTTTTTTTTTCTATTGTCTGACCTAAAGTTCCCTTGCTGCAATTTAAACACATTGCTTCTTGTCCTAGCCTCAGAGATTAAGGAGAATAATTTTTCTCTCTCTTCCATGTAACAGCCTTTCAGGTATTCTTAGTCTTCTGTTTTCCAGACTAAACAAATCCACTTCTTTCAATCTTCCCTCATAGGCCATGTTTTCTAGTCCTTTAATCATTTTTATTGGTGTCTCTGGACCCTCTCCAATTTGCCCACATCTATCCTTAAATATGGCACCCAGAACACAATACAATGCTCCAGTTGAGGCCTAATCATCACAGAGTAGAGCAGAATTACTTCTCATGTCTTTCTTATAACATTCCTGCTAACACATCCTAGAATATTTGCTTTTTTTTGCAACAGTGTCACACTGTAGATTTATATTTAGATTATGGACCACTATGACCTCTAGATTCCTCTCTGTAGTACTCCTTCTTAGACAGTTATTTCCCACACTGTGGTATCCTGCAATTCAGTGCTTCCCTATTGTATGACTATTTATAATGAAGTTCCCCTAACATAGCTGTTGGGGCAGTCAAACTTGTAAATCTATTGATTCTGTTTCAGCCATTCTGTCACGACTCGGATGTTATTGGAATAAGTTTTTCTGTCTCACTTTTGCACCTTTTCCCATCAACATTTGTTGTTATAGTAAGGTGGTAACTTATTAACTTAGATTTCCTTTTTACAGTTATGCTGATGGCTAGGGAAAATTTGTGGGCCTCCAAAAATAGTGCAGGATACGAAGTGGCGAAGGACTCCCTGATAACTTTTTAGCCCAATTGTTAGAGTACTCACCTGGGAAGTAGAAGATAAAGTTCACTTTCTCCCCCTCTACCTGATAAAGAGTAGAGACTTAAACATAAGCTTCTCACACATCAGTTAAGTGCAATAACTGGCAGGCTATAGAGCCATTTTCACAATTTGTCCCTGGACTAATGCCACTTTATTTACATTTCAAGTGGCAATGCATATTCTTCATGATAATTAATCATCATTGGGCCTGGAAAAAAAGTAAGAAAGTTTCTACGGCCTAGTGGTTGGGGAACTGTCCTGTAATGCAGAAAATCCAACTTCATGTGCCATTGACTAGAAATTGAATATCTTTATAATCACTCTAATGCATGTTTATGCAGTATGGGAGATCCATGGTCAAATCTCTTTTGCACATCCTGCAGAGGGGAACTTAAACCTGGGTCTTCCACTGAGCTAACAGCTACAAAGAAGGTACCTGTACATTTGTTTAACTTAAACTCTTAAATATTCATTTTGATTATAGCTGATTTTTTTTTCAGAACTGCCAGTGAACCAATATTTCTCCAGCTCTGATCACCTATTTATATATTGGTATGTCTCTGAACTAAGTTATAAACAAACCCAACCCCACTAACTTTTTAAAGTTTGGCAAATTTTAATCAAAAAAGCAAGTACTAGCAACATATATTGATATCTAGTGTAAAAGGATTTGAACTTACGTTGTATATATATTAGATTTTAAAAGGTAGTAGACAATTACTTACATTATATTATCCACTGTTCATTCACAATTAAATTTAGAGATATTTAAACAATTATAGAATGGGCATATATATAGCTATGACACAGTGATTTCATTTACATACCTGTATGTAAGGGTCTGACTGAAAACCACTCAAAAATGTCAGTGAGTTTCAGATCAGTCCCTAATTTCTTGAATTGGCCATTTATGGGTTGTTTATAATGTGTACATTAGGAAAGAAATTCTATAACCAAGAATAAACATGCTTGTGTTCCATGGCATGCCATATAAAAGAAATGTGGAATGTGATTGTGTGACTAATTAAAGAAACACAAGTCACATAGAAAATCTATTAAAAGACACTAAGAAAGATATAATAATATAGAATCATACTACAGCATACAAAAATATTTGTCTTCCTTTTCCATATGGCTCATTTCTTTTGCTACAATGAAAGGCTAGCAAATTGAACTAACATAAAATACCTGCTGTTGCGTGAACTGAAACTGCTGACGGAAAAAAGTATAGAAAAATATTTTTGCAGAACCATTTTACCTACATTTTTCTCCTGTTGTTTCAATGACTGGAAGATTCTTCAGCAGAAAGGAAAAAAAAGATTTTCTTCACAAACAAAAACAAACTGTTTCGAAGACTCAATGTTATACGTCTACTCGTATCCCGTTGTTAGGGTAACTAAAGTTCTAAAAATAATTTTTAAATAAAGGGACATCACCTTCAGAGCTGCTTCAAGTAGTCATAGCAACTGGATTTTTTTAAGTAATTGTGGGCAACAGAGCTTTTTCCTCCTGACTGAAAGCTTTCCAAAAATATTATTTTACTGTCTGCTTTTATACAAAGTGCATTTATTTCTTTAAAATTAGATCAAGACCACATTAGGGATGTGCTAACCTATTCTAAATTGTTTCCTGTAAATAAACTTCAGTGACTAACCAGTTGAAGAGTAGAGCTGGAAAACATTTTTCAGCCCAAACTCTTTTCAATTACAAATATTGATTTGGGTTGATTAATTAATTTCAATTATTTTAGTCAAAGGGGAAAGAAGTTCAGGAATGTCAACCATTCATTTTGACAATGAAGTATTTTGATTTTGGGGGGATAGATTCAGTAGGTGATTTAGATGCCACTGCTAGTCACAGAACTAAGGAGATAGTATCCACCTGTAATAGAGACCAACGTGGTTCATGTCCCTCATATATCCAGGTGAGTGCTTAACCATTCGGTATAATAGAAGACACTACCTCTTTGGTTTTGTGAATGGTGCCTAAGTCCCCTTGTGAGTCTAGCCCTTCATTTCTGTTGCTTTTTAACATCCTCCCAAAAAAATTCAGCTGATGCCTAACATTGAAACAAAATGTTATTTCTGACCTGAAAAAAATGTCCAACATTTGATTCACTAAAGATTCTGAAAAAAATTGCTGGTGGGTTGAAACAAAATGATTTTTTTTTTGCTTATTTTTAGAACTGCCAGTAAACCTAAAATATCATTCATCAGCACAACCTTATTTAAAACATTTCAGTTATTTATATTGCTTCCATCTGTATCAGAGAGGTGTACTCCTACCAAAGACTGTTACAAATACTGGCACTGAAAAGCACTTTCGATTAACTTAATATTCACTGTGAAGCATTACATTACAATTCATATGTATTCTGAAGGGCAGTTTTTCAAACATTCATACTCATCATGTGTTTATTAGATGGCATAGCTGCAATTTGCTTCATGGCCTAGTTTTGTTTATCAAAAACTAAGATAATTTCATTCCCTTTACAGTGTTGAAAAGGATCTACTTCTAGCCTGAATGAGTTGAGGCCTACTGGACCTTAAAATCCAGCTCTGTTGTGAACAGGGACTTTATAAAAATTAGCACCTTTTTACACAACAGGAGCCTGATTCTTCATTTTTACACACTGCTTCTATGTCAGTGTGATCAATTTGCATAATATTGTGGAGAAGCAGGCTCTAGATCTGTTCCCTGCATGTATTTCAAAAGTTTTACCTATTCACCTTTAATGACAAAATCAATTCATTAATACTTTAAATTCCCATTTTGTGTAGGAGCCAACACAGCTAAGAGAGAATGTGCTGGATATTATTTCCTCTACATTATTAACAAAAATGTTAATTCAGAGCCTGATGTAGAATTCCCTGAGTGTCTTTACATTTCAATTAAACAACCATGGCTGTCCCGTGACAGCTGAGTTGAACTAGAGCTATGGGATTGTTTAATTGCAGTGTAGATACTTGGTCTCAGACTGCAGTCCAGGCTCTGGGACCTCCCCACCACCCCTGAACCCCACAAACCTGGGTCAATTGAACTGGTCCAGCTGCCTGCATATAATTGCAGTATAGACATACCTGCATTCACTTCAACAGGATTTGAATTAGATACTTAATTTCCATTCAGACACATGTAAATCAACCCCCTGCAGGCCATGAGGTTACAGAGATGTCACTGAGGGCATGGTCTGAGGATAATGGAGTTGTACCAACATAATCAAAGACCTAATTTGGACTGTAAAATCCATATTGCGGGGGAAGAGCTATACAGAAGGAAGAATATGGTCTGAAGCCAAAGATGTTTTTGTGGGGTTGGCAGCTGTAAACATAGCACATTTAATATGGAAACTTATTGACAAACACTAAACATGAAATTCATGAAGCCATTTTAACAGCATCTGTTTAAGAACTGGGACATATTCAAAATCTGTCACTAGATAAGAACTGTATATTGCCAAAATTTAGCCAATAATTTTGAGGGCTGAAAACCTTTGGACCAAAGATGAAAACATTTTTATGGCAGGTTGATATTTTTTAATAATATATTTTGGCATCTATTTTAAGGTCTAATGTTATAAGAAGTCAGCAAGAGAACTGAATTAGCAATGTAAAGGAATAAAGAAAGTGATATTTAAAGTTATTGATTTTTAAGTTGGGGGAAAAGAATGTTCTGCTTTCTCCACTACTATTAAAGAATGTATTGATATCATATAGGCATGACAATTAAAATTGGCTGGTAGCCTATGGAAGCTCCGTGAGCCTCCTGAAATCTGTAGAAGTTATTTCCAGTTGTATAAGAGAGGTTCCATCATGCCCCAGTACCTCCACTACCCATGTACACACAACCCCCATGGCTACAGAATGATGGATGCGAATTCTACATCACTACCTTTTCAAGAAAAATCTACAATTGCAACCCTGACTATGAGTCTGTGGACAATGACAATGAGCATGCTCAGAGTTCCTAATGTGAGGAAACCAATGTGTAAGATTTCCTGGGTGAAGGAATATCAGTCAGCTGGGAAAGTAATGTAGAGTTGACACAGTTTGAAAACACTGCACTTTTTTCATTGACAGCTCCATTCTGGATGTCAGGCACAAAACAACTCAGAAGTAATGGGACCTCCAGGTACCTATCTCTTGAGGGAAAACCAGTGACTCAAATAATTTTAGAAATGTAGCCATGTTAGTCTGGTCTAGCTGAAACAAAAAACAGGACTATGTAGCACTTTAAAGACTAACAAGATGGTGATTAGCTTTCGTGGGCCAGACCCACTTCCTCAGATCAAATAGTGGAAGAAAATTGGCATGACCATATATACCAAAGGATACAATCAAAAAAATGAACACATATGAAAAGGACAAATCAAATTTCAGAACAGAGGGGGGATGAGGGGGGGGGAGGTAAATGTCTGTGAGCTAATGATATTAGAGGTGATAATTGGAGAAGCTATCTTTGTAATGGGTAAGATAATTAGCGTCCTTGTTAAGACCTAGGTGTAAAGTGTCAAATTTAAGCATGAATGACAGGTCAGAGGATTCTCTTTCAAGTGTGGTGCTATAATGTCTTTGAAGCAGGATGCAGGTAGTTAAGTCTTTGAGACAATGCCCTTTCTGGTTGAAATGGCAAGAAACTGTTTTTTCTTTGTGATCCTGTCTAATATCTGTTTTGTGTGCATTGATTCTTTGGCAAAGTGTCTGAGACATTTGTCCAATGTACATAGCAGATGGACACTGTCGGCACATGATAGCATAAATTATATTTCTGGATGAGCAGGAATATGTGTTCTTGATCTTATAACTCAATTGGTTAGGTCCAATAATGGTATCAGCAGAGTGAACATGTGGACAAAGCTAGCAACGGGGTTTGTTGCAAGGGAAAGTTCCAGGGTTGGTATTAGTGTGGTATGTCCTGTGGTTGTTGGTAGGAATCGTCTTGAGGTTAAGTGGTTGTCTATAGGAGACTATGGGTCTGTCTCCCAGAGCCTCTCGGAGTTTAGTATCCTGTTCCAGTATAGGTTGTAGTTTATTGATAATGTGTTGGACGGGTTTAAGTTGGGGGCTGTAGGTGATGACAAGTGGTGTTCTATTGTTGGTTTTCTTGGGTCTGTCTTGAAGTAGATGGTTTCTGGTTATTCGTCTGGCTCTTTCAATTTGTTTTTTTATTTCTCCGGGTGGGTAGTTGAGGTTTATAAATGCTTGGTAGAGATCCTGAAATTTCTGGTCTCTGTCAGTGGGATTAGAGCAGATGCGGTTGTATCAAAGGGCTTGGCTATAGACGATGGATCGTATGGTGTGTTCTGGATGGGAGCTGGAGGCATGTAGGTAACTGTATGAGTCGGTGGGTTTTCTGTAGAGGGTGGTGTCTAATTTGCCATTGGTGATTTGTACTATGGTATCCAGGAAATGGATCTCTCGTGTAGAATGGTCCAGGCTGAGATTGATGGTGGGGTGTAGGTTGTTAAAATCTCTGTGGAATGTCTCCAGTGTTTCTTGGCCATGGGTCCAGATCATAAAGATGTCATCGATGTAGCGTAAGTAGAGAAGGGGTAAGAGGGGACGGGATCTGAGGAAATGTTGTTCTAAGTCAGCCATAAAGATGTTAGCATACTGTGGGGCCATGAGTGTACCCATGGCTGTGCCGCTGATCTGGAGGTATAAGCTGTCCTCAGACTGGAAATAATTGTGGGTGAGAACAAAGTTACATAGGTCTGCTGTCAGATTGGCAGTGGTGTCCTCTGTGATAGTGTTTCTAATTGCTTGTAATCCGTCATGGGAGACTTCAACTTTCCAGATATAGATTGGAGAACAAGTGCTAGTAATAATAATAGGGCTCAGATTTTCCTAGATGTGATAGCTGATGAATTCTTTCATCAAGAAGTTGCTGAACCAACAAGGGGGGATGCTATTTTAGATTTGGTTTTGGTGAGTAGCGAGGACCTCATAGATGAAATAGTTGTAGGGGACAATCTTGGCTCGAGTGATCATGAGCTAATACAGTTCAAATTAAATGGAAGGATAAACAAAAATAAATCTGAGACTAGGGTTTTTGATTTCAAAAGGGCTACCTTTAATAAATTAAGGAAATTAGTTAGGGAAGTTGATTGGACTAAAGAAATTATGGATCTTGAGGTGGAGGAGGCCTGGGATTATTTTAAGTTAAAGTTGCAGAAGCTGTCAGAAGCCTGTATCCCAAGAAAAGGGAAAAAAATGATAGGCAGGTGGGTTAGACCAAGCTGGATGAGCAAGCATCTCAGAGAGGTGATTAAGAAAAAGCAGAAAGCATATAAGGAGTGGAAGATGGGAGGGATCAGTAAAGAGCTACCTTATTGAGGTTAGAGCATGTAGGGACAAAGTGAGAGAGGCTAAAAGTCAGGTAGAGTTGGACCTTGCAAAGGGAATTAAAACCAATAGTAAAAGGTTTTATAGCCATATAAATAGGAAAAAAACAAAAAAAGAAGAAGTAGGACCGCTAATTACTAAGGATGGAGTGGAGGTTAAGGATAATCTAGGAATGGCCCAATATCTAAACAAATACTTTGCTTCAGTCTTTAATGAGGCTAATGAAGAGCTTAGGGATAATGGTAACATAACAAATGGGACTAAGGATATGGAGGTAGATATTACCATATCCGAGGTAAAAGCCAAACTTGAACAGCTTAATGGGAGTAAATCGGGGGGCCCAGATAATCTTCATCCAAGAATATTAAAGGAACTGGCACATGAAATTGCAAGTCCATTAGCAAAAATTTTTAATAAATCTCTAAACTCAGGGGTTGTACCATTTGACTGGAGAATTGCTAATATAGTTCCTATTTTTAAGAAAGGAAAAAAAAGCGACCCAGGTAACTATAGGCCTGTTAGTTTGACATCTGTAGTATGCAAGATCTTGGAAAAAATTTTGAAGGAGAAAGTAGTTAGAGACATTGAGGCTAATGGCAATTGGGACAAATTACAACATGGTTTTACAAAAGGTAGATCGTGCCAAACCAACCTGATCTCCTTTTTTGAGAAAGTAACAGATTTTTTAGATAAAGGAAATGCAGTGGATCTAATCTACCTCGACTTTAGTAAGGCATTTGATACAGTACCACATGGGGAATTATTGGTTAAATTGGAAAAAATAGGGATTCATATGAAAGTTGAGAGGTGGATAAGCAACTGGTTAAAGGGGAGAATACAGCGGGTTATACTGAAAGGTGAACTGTCAGGTTGGAGGAAGGTTACTAGCGGAGTTCCTCAGGGATCAGTTTTGGGGCCAATTTTATTTAATCTTTTTATTGCTGACCTTGGCACCAAAAGTGGAAGTGTTCTGATAAAATTTGCAGATGACACAAAGTTGGGAGGTATTGCCAATTCAGAAAAGGATCAGGATATCATATAGGAAGATCTGGATGACCTTGTAAATTGGAGTGATAGCAATAGGATGAAATTTAATAGTGAGAAGTGTAAGGTTATGCATTTAGGGATTAATAACAAGAATTTTAGTTATAAGCTGGGGACACATCAGTTGGAAGTAACAGAGGAGGAGAAGGACCTCAGAGTCCTGGTTGATTATAGGATGACTATGAGCCGCCATTGTGACATGGCCGTGAAAAAGGCTAATACGGTCTTGGGATGTATTAGGCGAGGTATTTCCAGTAGGGATAAGGAGGTGTTAGTGCCATTATACAAGGCATTGGTGAGACCCCATTTGGAATACTGTGTGCAGTTCTGGTCTCCCATGTTTAAGAAGGATGAATTCAAACTAGAACAGGTACAAAGAAGGGCCACTAGGATGATCCGAGGAATGGAAAACCTGTCTTATGAAAGGAGACTCAAGGAGCTTGGCTTGTTTACCTTAACCAAAAGAAGGCTGAGGGGGGACATGATTGCATTCTTTAAATATATTAGAGGGATAAATACCAGGGAGGGAGAGGAATTATTTAAGCTTAATACCAATGTGGACACAAGAACAAATGGATATAAGCTGGCTAGTAGGAAGTTTAGACTTGAGATTAGACAAAGGTTTCTAACCATTAGAGGAGTGAGATTCTGGAACGGCCTTCCAAGGGAAATAGTGGGGGCAAAAGATCTATCTGGCTTCAAGATTAAACTAGATGGGTTTATGAAGGGGATGGTTTGATGAGATAACATGTTCTTGGTAACTAATTGACCATTCATTATCAGTAGTAAATAGGTCAATGGAGGGATGATAGGAGTTACTATAGAGAACTTTCTGGGTGTCTGGCTGGTGAGTCTTGCCCATACGCTCAGGGTTTAGCCGATCGCCATATTTGGGGTCGGGAAGGAATTTTCCTCCAGGGTAGATTGGCAGAGGCCTTGGAGGTTTTTCGCCTTCCTCTGTAGCATGGGGTACAGATCATAGCTGGAGGATTCTCTGCATCTTGGGGTCTTTGAACCATTGTTTCAAGGACTTCAATATCTGAGATATAGGTGAGAGGATTATTCTAGGAGTGGGTGGGTGAGATTCTGTGGCCTGCATTGTGAAGGGGGTCAGACTAGATGATCATAATGGTCCCTTCTGACCTTAAAGTCTATGAGTCTATGAGTCTGCATGTGGGATGTTGGTGTATAGAGCTTCTACATCCATGGTAGCAAGAATGGTGTTATCGGGGAGGTTATCGATGTTTTATAGTTTCCTTAGGAAGTCGATTTGAAAGAGAATCTTCCGAACTGTCATTCAAGCTTAAATTTGACACTTTACACCTAGGTCTTAACAAGGACGCTAATTATCTTACCCATTACAAAGATAGCTTCTCCAATTATCACCTCTAATATCATTAGCTCACAGACATTTACCTCCCCCCCCTCATCCCCCCTCTGTTCTGAAATTTGATTTGTCCTTTTCATATGTGTTCATTTTTTTGATTGTATCCTTTGGTATATATGGTCTTGCCAATTTTCTTCCACTATTTGATCTGAGGAAGTGGGTCTGGCTCACGAAAGCTCATCACCTAATAAACTATCTTGTTAGTCTTTAAAGTGCTACATAGTCCTGTTTTTTGTTTCAAATAATTTTGTTCTCCGCTTAATCTAGGACCATAGACTGAGCCCTGTGAACATCTCTTTTCTTTCCCAAACAAGACACATTACAGTCCTTGACTGTTAAACTTCTACCACTACTTATTTCATGCACGTGCATGTGAAGAATATGTAAATTTAGGAGTATTTAATCCGGGAGATAGGAAGTAGGCAGGTGACGGGGGGCTAGGCATCCATTGGATGCTAAATAGTCAGTTTGCTGGGATACAAGATTTGCAACTTTCTCAGCCAGTGTAGCTCTGAATTTTGTGGTTATTTTGTACTGGACTGGATACAGAAGCCCATCCAATGGAATGATTAAACGTTTAAAATGATATTTTAATTCAATCAATTAAAAGCATAAACAGCATGAGTCTGATTGAATCAATTTAAAGAAATACACAGAAGCCAATGTGCTTGTCAGCAACAGTGAAAAATTCATGTATCACCAATACACAGCTTGAATATTGTCTCTCTCAATTAGATATAACAAACTAAAAGTGTGTTTATCAGAAAAGGATAGCTCTTGAGTAGAAATAAAATATGGTGCAGTTTTTGAAACATTTGTCGCTAATTAAAACATAGGCATCCAGCAACCATTGTCAAACATTTAATAAACATGACAGCTTGATTAGTCATTTTTTGTTTTCCATAAGCAATTCTAAGTAAAGAAACACCTGATAGATTAAGATTCAAGTATACTTTTAACAAGAAAAAATTAGCATAATAGATTAATGGAAACATCTGCCTTTTAAGAAAAAATGTCACTTCCACATCTTGTGGAAGAATTTATAAAATGTAATATATTAGAAAGAATTGTAAATATTTGACTACAGTTAGCTGCTGATAGAATATGTAAGAGACAACAAAATGAAAGCAAAGTGATAAAAACTTCAAAGTAAAATCATAATTTAAAATTTCTTTCATGCTTGTCTAAACATGTGTGTTGTTCTGGAAAAATATATAAATTAATATTAGGGGTAGCTAGTTTTGAAAGGTCCCCAGAATTCTCTAACTCTGGTTCCATTCAAGTCAATGACAAAAATTAGACTAATTTAAGATGTCTCAAGTTGGGCACCAAGAAAAGACACACAAAATCTTCAACTGCTATTGAAGGGGCAGGGTCTCAGGCAGAAGGGATGTGGCTAGGGGCTAAGCTCCCCCAGCCAGCCCTTCACTGCTGCCTGGCTCATGCCACTCAGGGCTCCAGTGGGGATTTAAAGGAATCAGGGCTCTGACTGCTATCATTGTCACTCCCAGTCGGTGAGCCTGTGTAGGTCCAAAATATCAGAAGTACAAAGATTAAGTATATTATTGTAATGCATATGTCTACAGTGCTGTTAAGTCAAAATCATTGCTGGCGTTAATTAAAGCAGTTCCACTGACTTCTGAGATTGGATTAGTTTACACCAGCTGAGCATTTTGCTTGTATTCTCTTTAGGTTTTATTGTCATCAGAAAAAGAGGTTACACTGACAAAATAATTAAAATCAAACTTTTTTTTACAGATGGGTGAATCCTGCTTTTAAACTTATGTTGTATCATTGATTGAGTTACATATAGTCAGAATTTTCATTTTTAAAATAATATCAATCTTTAAAGTTAACATAATGCGCAACCAACAATAAATAAATAAATAAATCTGTAATAAATTCTCAGCTTTGATCCTTTTGGGTTTTTTTTACTTTGTACTCTTATTCACCAGGCTTGCTCCAGTAGTCCAACAAGTTTAGAAAAATAGAATCAAGAATATTAATTACCCTGACTGAGATTGTTTATATCTCATACGCAGCAATTTACAGCTTCACCTCAGGGTGATCTTGATGTTAATGTTCTAATAAGAATGTGTAGCCCTTGATCTCCCAAAAGCTCTGAACTACTAAACATAATTCAATTAATTCAAAATAAAACTAAAAATGTCTGTTTGCCAACATGAGAGGCTTGAAAGTAAAAGGGGGCGAACTAAAAATCCTGTCCTTCAAAGGACCTTGACATAAAAGGCATTTTTAAAACATGGTGGAATGACATAAATCAATGGGATAGTGCATTATCTGGGAATAGTATGTAGGAAGGATACATTACTCCTGGTTTACATTATTACAATAATTCTCCTTATTTTGAAATAACAAACAGAGCATCTACACTACCACACCTGTTATTTAAAAATAATGGCTGGTTATTTCAAAATAATAACTCCTGCTTGTCATGAGGAATAATGCTTATTGCAAAATAGTGGTCGTGTAGATGCTCAGCTGCTGCTGTTTTGAAATAATTGGCTTCCAGAGGCCTCTCACAACTGCATTTGTGGCCACACCTGCCACACAGCTGACAACTCCACTGCTCGCCTTCTCCTGCAGACTTTAAAGTTACAGGAAGAAGGGAAAGGGCTTGTGGCACCAGGGGAGCCCTGCTAGCCCCTTGACACACTGCATCTTTGAGTGGAGCCATAAGTGACCACAGTGCTCCTTCTGCACCCCCTTCGCCTGTCAGCATGCCCACGGCACGCTCTGATGACCTGGCCAGGAGTGAAAAGGGGCACTGCCCTTGACTGGTGCAGAGATCCTGGACCTCACCAGGTCTGCTGGGAGGAGACCAACATCCAGGATCTCTGCACCAAGAGGCGCAATGCCGACATCTACAGCCAGATGGCCACCAGCCTGGCAGAGAAAGGGCACACCAGGAACCTGGATCAGGTCCAGATGAAAATTAAAAAGCTCCAGCAGGCCAACAAAAAGGCCAGGGAGCAAAATTCTCTCTCTGAAGTAGCACCGCACACCTACCATTTCTATAAGCAGCCGGATGTCACCTGGGAAAGGAGCCAGTCACCTCCCCCCTGTTATCAGTGATTCCAGCCAGAACACATTCAGCATCAGGCTCCACGAGGGTGGGGAGCCTCAGCCTGGAGCCAGTCTCCCTGTCCCAGAATGTCTCCTAGGGCTTGGACAATCATAGGAAGGCACTTCAGGTGAGTTCCATCACTTTCCTTATACACACACAGGGGCAGGCAGTTAGATGAGAGGGGCTATACACTCCTCACTCGGCCTTCTCCGCCTGTGGCTCACACAACAGCCTGTGCACATGGGTGCACATGGAGCACCACTCTGGAGCTCTCAGCTCCATGACACTCTCACACAGCTCCTTCTCACGAGGTTCCTGCAGAGGCCTGCCTTGCTCCAGATTCTGGTATAGGACACCTTTCCACCACAAGCCACCACTAAGGAGGCTGGGACCGTGGAAACACACAGCAGTGCTGCAAATGGCACAGACTCATACCCGCAGTAGGGCATCATCTGCTTCCTGTCAAGTCCAGTAACATGGAGGAAACCAATCTCCTTCATGGGAACTTCTGGGGCAGAGAAAGAGTATGGGATCCCAGTAGCTTCATCTCCGGAAAGTGGCCTGTGCTGCTCACACACACCTCCCGCAACACACACACCCCTCTCCTCCAGCAGACTGGGACAGAAGTTATCTCTCTGTGGGACATGACAAGTTGTCAGACCTTGCATGTGCAGAACACAGAAGGAAGATGAGCTGGCCCATTCCCCCCCTACTGCCCAGAGGCTCCTGGCCTGGCTGGCACCTTCCCATGCCTGCTTGTCCATGAGACATGTGTGTAGCTCCCCTGGGACATCCGTGCCCCTGCAGGAAAGTACCCGCTGTGTAGGCAACTTATGGCCTTGCTTGAAGCACGTCGCTATTGTCTGAACCAAGACCTTCCATGTTGGCTGAGATTAGGGCTAGACTTCATGCACATTGTCTCCTGTGGTGATTGCCCTTTTTCCTTTTCTTCGCAACTGGGCCAGCTGTGAGTGTGGCATGTCCACCACCCCCGACACAATCTTCCCAACTCCACAAGATCTGCTGCAGAAAGTGCACCAGGGAAGACCTGCTGTGGGACCAGATAGGTTGCATCCAGTCTCTTCTCTGGGGCTGTGATGAGGACTGCTGGGAGCAGGCAACCAACTGCCAAGAGTGCTAGGCTGACTGGTTGCAAAGGAAGGCCATTTGCTCAAAGCATGAGCTATGTGCTACTCCATAACATCTGTCATGGAGCTCATGACTGTGTGTATGTAGTGGGTCACCAGTCACATCCCCCCTCCAACCCCCCTCCAATTCCCTACACCCACCCATGCATCCACCCCATCCCCTGGCTTCTCCTCTTAGCCCCCACAGGGCCTGCTGGGGCCCTAGAACACAGGATGGTGGGACCTCCAGGGCAGCCAAGGTCTCCAGAGCTGAATGGGGCAGGTGCCACTCCTAGCCCTATCCCTGAGCCCCTTCCCCCTCAAACTCCTGCCTCCCCTCTCCTCCATTCCAGATTCTTTCTTCAGTCCCTCCCCTGTTTTATATCCCTCAAATAAAGACAATTGTTTGTTAACTAAACAAGAAAGACTTTTTTATTTGCTCTGCAGGGGAGGGGGAAGGTGGGAAGGAAGGGCAGGGAAGGAAGGGGTGGAGAGGAAAGGCACACAGGGCAATGCAGAGACCCCCTTGTAGAAAGGCCCAGGGAGAGTCTCACCAGTGGCCTTGGCTGAATCTTTCCCTCAAGGCCTCCCAGATGAGCACAGACCCCTGATGTGCTCTCTGTATGGCACTGGTGTCTGGCTGCTCATAAGCCCTGGCCAGCTGTTCAGCCTCTGTTTCCCACACTGGCAGGGCCAGTCCTAACCAATTGGTGGCCCTGGGAGACTGTCCGGCTCGCCCGTAGTGTTGCCAGATCGTTTAAAAAAAAATACCGAACAAACATTTGTCAAGGGAAAAAAAAAAAGAGTAACCAGGGAAACCTGGGGAAAGGATTCAGGAGGTCAGGCCAAAATGTGGTCACAGGCCACTCCTAAGGCCGGCTTTGTTGGCAGCCCCTTGAAAATGGTGGCCCCGAGTGACCGCCCGGCTCGCCCGCCCCTAAGATCGTCTCTGCACACTGGTAAGAAAGTATCCCCTTTGCTCTCACATATGTTGTGAAGCACATAGCAGGCCACCACCACATATGTGATGTTTCGATCGTGGAAGTCCAGATGTGTGAGGAGACTTCTGAAACTCCCCTTTAAGTGGCCCCACTCACACTCAGCCACTATACACTACCTGCTGAGACCAGCATCGAAGTGGGGTCTGGGTTGCCTGTGTAGGGCTTCATCAGCCAGGGAAGTAAGAGGTAGTTTGCATCACCCAGGATGCACATGGTCACATCCGTGTCCCTGACCCTGACGGTGTGGTCGGGGAAAAAAGTGCTAGTGTGCATTGACTGAAAAAGACTTGAGTTCCAGAATATGCGGGTATTGTGCACCTTCCCCGACCAGCCAATATTAATGTCTGTGAACCAGCCCTTGTGGTCTACCAGGGCCTGCAGCACCATAGAAAAGTACCCCTTCCTGTTGATGTACTCTGAGGCACGGTGGTCAGGGGCCGGGATGTGGATATGAGTGCTATCTATGGCCCTCCTGCAGTTGGGGAAGCTCATGGCGGCAAAGCTAGCAACGATTGATGCCAGAGTGATGACCCTTCACAGCAATATGGTGTTGCTGGCCTTGGCTACCTGCATGAGCACAGCACCAACCATGGATTTCCCCATGACAAACTGGTTCTGCATGGAGCGGTAGCTATCTGGCATGGCGAGCTTCCAGAGGGCAATGGTGACACACTTTTGCAGGGGGATGGCGAGTCTCATGTGAGGATGCTGGCAGATGAAAGGAGTGTAGAAGTTCTGGAGCCACTGCCGGTCATCCCATCGCTGCAGGATGATGCGGTCCCACCAGTTGGAACTGGTGTCCTTCCACCAGAAGCAGCGTTCTACAGTGTACAGGGGACTGAGGATCATTTGCTGCATCAGGAGTGTCAGAGTCCGGGTGAAGAGGTCACCTGGTCCCGGCAGCTCATCGTGGTCCAGAAGCAACATGTGGACAGTCTGGATGAATTGTGCCATGCAGCAGCTCCGGCTCCATGTAGTCAGTGCTGTGGTGTCTGCAAGGGCAAACCAAGCACATGGCAAGAGTTTGGTGTTCCACAGGGGGGTAAACTGTGGAGAACTGGCTTGTGAGACATAGCTGTAGAGAGCAGCCCCTTTAAAAACGAGTCTCAGCTAGCCTCACCAAGCAGCTACAGGAAGTGTCTGCTCTCCTGAAGCCCTCCCTGGGTGCTTTCAAGGGCTTTAAATGAGATGCACACTCCAAGAAATGTGGATGTACTATTTCAAAATAACTCTGTGCTATTTTAATGCTGCCTCATAATGTGGATGCACTATTTCAAAACAGGTTTTTTGGGAGTTAATATTTTGAAATACATTATTTCAAAATAATTTCCTAGTGTAGACATGCCCTTGGATACTCTGAATTTAATGAGGTAAAAACATAATATAAAAATGGTCATAATGGGTCAGACCAAAGGTCCATTTAGCCCAGTATCCTATCTTCTGAAAGTGGTCAATTTTGGTGGGTAAACTTTTTGAGTTTCAGGTATCATCCAGACAAATCTCAAATCATAGGAATACTAACGTGCCTGTAGGACTGTACTACAAGATGAGAAAAGGGATACTGAGTAAATACTACTAATAGATATAATTCTAACATATACATAATGCCAGAGAAGCCATTTGTCAACACCATTAATGGTTGTGGTTTTGAACACTTTATTCTCATAAAAAGAGAAGCCCCTCTTAACATAGTCCTTCCTAAATATTACATAAGCTTTGGTTCAACTATGCACTAAATAACAGAGGCCACTATATAACTCTACCAGAACAAGGAATGTACCAAAAATCTCACTATGTGACATTAAATGTTGCAAGCAAGAGTGAACAGAGCAACAACAGAAAACATGTCCCACTGCAGAATTAATACATGCAATTTTGTATTATTTTATTCAGGGTGCCAAATTTGTATACCTTTTTTCAAAAGCACATAAGGCTAATCCCTATCTTAAAGATTATTTTCTTTTAAAACATGAAAGAAGGGTTGTTTCTCTATTTAAACTCTGATGCTAGAAGGTTTCTGCATGTTTTCTTTTCATCTTCCTATCTGTAGTTTTCTCATCATAAAGCATGTAAAAAGGGCATGTAAGAATTAGCCTCAAGTAATTCTGAAGGACCTCAAGTTCTAGTGAAGCAAAATATCTTGGCTCACCTGATATTATAAAGTGTTTAATTGTACATAATGAAGCTAATGGAAATAATTTTTAGTTAGAATAAAAGGTCATCATGGCACTGCAGATAGTAAAGGGGATTTTTCCAGACCAATTAAGGTTCTTGAAGGATTATTTGATCAAGCGCTAATACCATCAAGTATCTCAAAGTAGTTAGTTATCAAAATAATTCATATTTAGATGCCATTTAAAAATATGTGCTGTTGCTAATGCCTGATATTGAGAAGAACATAATTTATCTGAATCTTCAATAATGTGACGGCCCAGTCCGGTCTATTCTGTTTCCATCTGCTGACCCATTAAAGCTCAGTACTTCTGCTGATCCAGAACTCTAGATGCAAAACAATTAATTATACATACATACAAAATCTCATGGGAGCAAAAAGACCTCTAAACTCACTAAAATAAAACACTCTCCATATTTCTTCCCTTCCTCACCAACCAAATTCTACCCTGAGTTAACTTTTCTGTGCTTCCTCAAAAGCCTCGAGAATAAACAAATCTAACTGCATTTCCTAGAGGTCATCAATTCAGACTCTGTTGGACAATGACACAAAGCACATTTAATTTCAAGGGCCCCTCCTCAGGAACATCCTACTGTTAGCAACTGCTAGTTTAAACCAAAACCTTCTAAACCTCAAGAGCCTAATTCATATCTCTGTTGCCATCTTTAGTCAAGTGAAGAAAATGGAATTGCTCAAATTTACACTTATGGAACTGAGATCAGAATCTGGCTTTAACCAGTGAAAGTCTCTGACTTAGTCAAACTATACATCTCGAGGGTCCTCTGTTCAATGTTCTTCAATTAAACTTTCTGTCCCTGAGTCTGAAGGGACAATCTCCCTTGTCCAATCTAAATCTTAATTAGACACTTTAAGCTTTTCCTAGATTGCACATTCTTATGGGCAGGGAGTGTTTTTTTCTATATGTTTACACAACATCTAGCCCAGGAAAGTCAATCCTGATTGATGTTTTAGTATTGTGCATATATAAATATGCAAAGTTCTGATATTCCACAGGGACTTGGCATTTCCTTTCCAGGGGCACTATTTATTTTATTGGTATAATCTTGTGGCATTTTTGCTTCTAAGTTCTGCCACTATGATAAAACTCTGATTTAAATTATTTACATATAGAGTTTTCTTTTTTTTTCCATTTATGAAAGTGCATGAGTGCTAAAGGAAGCTGTATGGATTTTAAAGATTTGTCTAATGGACAAAGAAAATAGCTATCAATACATTTTATGTAACAATAAAAGATGCTACTGAATTGTGATATTCTATCCTTACTGTGATCCAGTTCCACTGTACATTTCCTTTCTCAACTGTCTTTAAGTTTTCCCTTCTAGATATGAAGGAAAAAAGCTTTTATTCATTGAAGTGCTAACGATTCTTCTTTAAACTTGTTCTTCAATAAGTGTTCACATACTTTGACATGGACTTCATATATAAGTAAAGCAGAATTAAACATTTGAAAGAAGATGTAACATTAAAGCAGAATTAAACATTTGAAAGCAAAATGCTCAGCTGGTGTAAACTAATCCAGTCTCAGAAGTCATCTAAGTTAAATGACAGCTCCTTTTTCCTACCTACTTTAAAGCCTTTTGACAAAATTAATACATTTTGAACTTGGGTGGTCAATACCCCCGTTGCTTGGTCAGCAGCTAAACCAGGGCTACTCCACACACGGCCCACGGGACACCGGTTTGTTTGTGGCCCATGGTGCAGTTTGGGTTTTTTTGGGGCTCAACACCTGGCCCATGAGTGGGAGCCAAAACAAAAAAGTAGTCAATATAATGCTCTTCTGTTGATATGCATTTTAGTAGTTAAATTCCTGGACTGTCATTGCTCATTAAAAGTGCTGTCATATGGGTGGAATAATAAAATATTGCATTTTCTCATTGCATTTTATTAATATCAGAAGAATTGACTTAAATGGAGCCTGCGTGTTGTGTAGTCTTGACTTAATTTTTGTATTCATGCACGTCAGTATGAAATATATATATTTGCATGTATATGCAACTACATTTAAGTTGAGACCCTTGGCATGTGCTGTGAGTATCATTGTGGCCCCCCGAGCTTCCAAAGTTGAGTAGCCCTAATGTAAACCAAACATTCTCATAATAGAAGTTAATGCAATGCTCCACAAATACAAAGTCTTCCTCTCTGCACCACCCATCACTCTTTCAATTGGTTTCCAGGGTCAATCTTCTTCAATTAACACCAGAACCTTTGGGGAAGACCACCTGTTTTCCCCTTATTTATCTTTCTAGTTAGTATTATTTATTTTCTTCTAACATACAAGCAGTGGTTTTCAGCACTCTGTTTTGCATTTGGCACTTCTAGGATCTAGGATGCACCATATCATCCATTTTTCATGCTCAGGTCCATACTTGTTTTGCCTCTTCTTTCTTTGAAGTGAGTCATTTTCATATCATTCTCCTTGACCATTGTTCTGGTTTCTATCTGTCTTTTGCCTGTTTTCAGTGTGTTTCATCTCCTCATCAAGGGCCATACATTTCTAGCTGGAAACTAACTTGGAAGACTTCATAGACATTTGCTCTTTTCTCTTTTTACTGCTCTTCCTACTTGCCACAGTCTTCTCTTTCCTTGCTCTTCCACAGATTGGATAGCTCCTTCCTTTTTGTGGTATCTAATTTTGTTTCCTTGATTTCTCTTGGATATGAGTTTGTGGCCATATGCATTCTTGCTCTATAGAGGCTTTTTTGTTGTTTTTTTAAATTTTTTGTCATACAACTTTCATATCTATCTGTCCTGGGTGCTGTGGAGACTGCCCACAGAGGACCTGCAGAGTAACTAGTAAAGTCTTCTTACATGGTATTAATACTGCATTAGCCATTAATTCATTAAAATTCACATGTCTCTTAAAATACATGTGGCACTTACATATGATACCCATGTAAGGTGTTTTAGGGTAGGGCAAAATAGGAGTTTGCCTGAAAACACAGGAGTATTTTAATAAGATTAAGGTTTCTTGTTTGCATAATACAGATACTTCTGAATTTCCACTGTTGTAAGAACATATCTGCTATAATTTTGAAATATCTTTGTGAAACATACAGTCAATTTCATTCTTGGATTTGTCCTTTCTCTATCTGATAAATATAGTGCTCACAGCAAAATTTATAGCAGTTAAATAAAAAGTTTGTTCAATAATTTTGTACTTAGGAGCTCTGTAGGTTCATTAATTTGCAAGATTAGAAATAGTTACAGACAGTAAATTTACAAAGATGAGAATTTTAAACTCTCTTTCACATTATGATAGTGTTTTATCCCTCTTAGACACATGTCATGCCATCTTTGGTTGAATTATGCAGCCTGCATTAGAAAGGTACCTTTTGGTCTTACTCTTATTACAGCAAAATTGCATGCCCTATCTTAAATCCCCCCAAAAACTTTGATTTCCCAAAAATCTGATATTGTGCTTAAAAATATATTCCATTTATTATTTTCCTTTCTTGAGCTTTTCTGGTTAATTTTAGAATATATTCCTAATTAAAAAAAATCCTCCAGTACATAATACTTATCTCTTAACTGTATGGAATTCATATGTGAAGCAAGTACACAATACAGAAGAGAACCTGAAATGCAGATAAGGGATCAATAATATCAACTGGAGAGGGAAATTCTGCCCCAAGTATACAACAATCACAGCAAAATAATTTTTTAAAATATACTTAAAATAATCTTTCATTTCACACACCAGTAGGAATTAAAAATACCCAGGAACTGAATTCACCAGCTATATATTTTTTCTTTTAAATATTTTTTAAAAATTACTTTTCAAAACAAATATGTTATAAAAAATACCCTCAACTGCATGTCAATGAATGTTAGTCAACACATGTAAATACTTTTCATTACATTCTGAAAAGAAGAATTTACTATAAGGCAGGGCTGTAGAAAAATGAGTTTTAGATTTAAATAACATTCTGATAGCCTTAGAAAGTCAATATCACAGCTTTCCATACCCTGACAATTGTTTTCATATTTAAAAGAAGAAAATAAACATTTAATAAATCATTGGTCATGAGGTCATTGAATCCAACTCCCTGCCCAAAGCAGGACTAAGTCACATTGCTAACTAAGTCATCCAAGTCAGGAATTTGTCAAGCCAGGACTTAAAAACTTCTAAGGATGGAGATTTTGCCACCTCCCTAGGTAACCTATTCCAGTGCTTTGCCACCCTCCTTGTGAAATAGCTTTTCCTTATATCCAACCTAGACCTCCCTCACTGCTACTTGAGATCACTGCTCCTCTTTTTGCCATCTTTCACTATTGAAAACAGCCTCTCTCCATCCTCTTTGGAACTCCCTTCAGGTACTTAAAGGCTGCTATCAAATCCCCCATCACTCTTCTTTTCTGCAGACTAAACAAGCCCAAATCCTTCAGCCTCTCCTCATAGGTCATGTGCTTCAACCTCCTAATCATTTTCATTACCCTTTGCTGGACCCTTTCCAATGTGTCCATATCTTTTCTGTAGTGGATCCCCCAGAATTGGATGCAATACTCCTGATGTCACCAGTGCCGAATAAAGGGGAAGAATCACTTCTCCAGATCTGCTGGAAATGCACCTCCTAATGCACCCTAATATGCCAATAGCCTTTTTGGCTACAAGGGCACATTGTTGACTCATATCTAGCTTCTCATCCATTGTAATCCTAAGGTCCTTTTCTGCTGAACTGCTGCTTAGCCAGTCAGTCCCCAGTCTGTAACAGTGCTTGGGATTCTTCCATTAGGAGTGCTGAACTCCTCACTTGTCCTCGTTGAGCCTCATCTGATTTGTTTTTTGGCCCAATCCTCCAGTATGTCTAGGTCACTCTGGATCCTATCCCTACCCTCCAACATATCTACCTCTCCCCCTAGCTTAGTGTCATTCACAAACTTAATGAGGGCACAATCCATCCCCTAATCCAGGTCATTAATAAAGATGTTGAACAAAACCGGCTCTAGAACTGATTCTTGGGGCACTCCGCTTGAAACCGACCACCAACCAAAGAGCAAACTATTGATTACTACCCATTGAGCCCAACAATCTAGCCAGTTTTATGTCTACCTTACAGTGCATTTATCCAATCCCTACTTCCTTAGCTTGCTGGCAAGAATACTGTGGAAGACTGTATCAAAAGGTTTGCTAAAATTTTGCTAACATCAAGGTATATCACACCCGCTGACTTCTCCATGTCCACAGAGCCAGTTACCATGTCATAGAAGGCAATCAGGTTGGTCAGGCAATATGTGCCATTGGTGAATTGATGTTGACTATTCCTGATCACTTTCCTCTCTTCCAAGTGCTTCAGAATGGATTTCTTGAGGATCTCCTCCATAATTTTTCCAGGGACGGAGGTGAAGCTGACTGATCTGTAGTTCGCTGGATTGTCCTACTTCCCTTTTTTAAAAGATGGGCACTACTTTTGCCTTTTTCCAGTCATCTGGGGCTTCCCCTGATCTCCATGATTTTTCAAAGATAATAGCCAAAGGCTCTGCAATGACATCTGCCAACTCTCTCACTACCCTTGGATGCATTAAATTCAGCCCCATGGATTTGTGTATATCTAATTTTCCAAAATAGTGCTTAACCTGTACTTTCTCCACTGAGGGTTGCCTACCTCCTTCCCATACTTTGTTGCCTAGTAGAGTAGTCTGGGATCTGACCTTGTCTGTGAAGACAGAGGCAATAATAATAATAATAATTAATAAAGCATTGAGTACTTCAGCTTTTCCCACATCATCAGTCACTAGGTTACTTCCCTCATCTAGTAAATGTCCCACACTTTCCATGATCACCCTCTTATTGCTAACATACCTTTCTTGTTATCCTTCACATCCCTTGCTAGCTGCAGATCCAACTGTGCTTTGTCCTTCCTGATCACTCCCCTGCCTGCTCGAGCAATATATTTATACTCCTCCCTTGTCATCTGTCCAAGTTTCACAGTAAGTAAAGCATTAGGGGAAAATGTTTAACATTCATTACATACTCTAGAGAAAGATTTGGTTGGGGGAGGAGGCATATTCTTTATAACCTATAGAAATTCTCCTTTGTGATGAAGAAGAATATTTGTCTAGAAAAAATATTCTGGGATATACAAATATTATCTGGGAATGGGTGACAAGAGACTGGGAATGGGCAATAGGAGATGGTTCACTAGTTGATTACCTATTCTGTTCATTCCCTTGGGCACCTGGCATTGGCTGTTCTTGGAAGACAGTATGTTGGGCTAAATGGACCTTTGGTCTCACAAGTTATGGTTCTTTTATGTTCTTACGTTCAGATAAAATATGCAATGACTCTCATCAGAATAAACAAATATACCATTTGAATTTGTTTCTATTGCACCAATGTTGCAAAGCTTTAGAACTTAAATGATCTGATTGTGGCTTGATCCCGGGATGTATGATCTAGATAGACAATAAATATGTAAAATGTGTGCATGCATACATATGTGTATCCATCTGAAACTGGCACTTATTTGTGACAAACCTGCATTATTGATTAATTACTTTAGCATGTGCAAAGCAGCTATACCAAATTTGTTGATATGTACTCCACATATGCCACATAGATAACAGGAAACCCATTTTAAGAAGAATATAAAGAATTGTAACTGTTCTTAAAGGGAATATATTCTGCATCCCTCCTCTTGTAAATCCAGACACTTTGGTTATCATGAGTGAAATGTAGATCGCCCATAGCTTTTCTTTACTTAAAAAATTTATGATTTTAAAGTTCAAAATCTTACACCCTTTCTGGCTCAGAAGTGAGTGTAGGGACCCATTAGGGATCTGGCAATTCTCAATTTCCAGTCATTTCATAGGGCAAGATAACTGACTTTATTATTGGGATAATTTTATATATAGCAAAGATGTCTTTGATCAGGATATTCTAGGCCTAGAACCCATGCAATTTTCACAGAATCATAGTATTGTAGGAGTGGAAGGGATCTCACAACATCTTCTAGTCCAGTCCCCTGCACTCATGGCAGGACTAAATATTATCAAGATCATCCCGATGATTGTTTGTCTAACCTGATCTTAAAAATCTCTGGTGACAGGAATTCTACAACTTCTTTAGGCAAGTTATTCCAGTTCTTTAACCTGTTACAAAGCTTTTCCTAATGTTCAACCTAAACCTCCCTCAACGCAGTTTAAGCCCATTGCTTCTTGTCCTTTCCTTTGAGGTTAAAAACAACAATTTTTCTCTTTCCTTCTTCCAACAATCTTTTATACAATTGAAAACTATTATCAAGTTCTCTCTCAGTCTTCTCCAGTAAACAAACCCAATTTTTTTCCATCTTCCCTCACACATCATGTTTTCTAGACCTTGAATCATTTTTGTTGTTCTCCTCTGGACTTCTTCCAATTTCTCCACATCTTTCTTAACATGTGGTACCCAGAACTGGATACAGTTCTCCAGGTGAGTTTTAATCAGTGCAGAGTACCCTGGAAGAATTACTTCTCCTGTCTTGCTTACAACACTGCTGCTTAATATGTCCAAAAATTATCTTTGTGCTTTTTTTTTTTTGCAACACTGTTGACTCATGTTTAGCTAGTGAGCCACTATGAGCCCAGATACCTTTCCACAGTATTTCTTCCTATGCATTTTGGAGGAAGAGGAAGGAAACATTCTCTTGCAGGCTTATTTTAAAAAACCGCCTGTGCCCTTTTTTCAGGGCTGAGCCAGTAGCACAGGGGGAATCAATGTCACTGTGCCAATGTGTTGGTATTTTCGGGCTCCCCTGCCACTGCTTCCTCAGCTCTTCTGTTCCAGACAATCTGAAGATATTCCTTATAATATATTTTCTAGTGTCCTTTTCCAGTCCTGTTATAAATGTTCCATCTCCGCTTCCTAGGAATATTACCCACAAGTCTACAGATCTGACTTTTTGTGATTTTTTTTTTTTTTTTTTTTTTTTTCAATTAACCTTAAGTTTTTCAACTCTAAACTAAGTCCTGGCCATTTTTTCCTACTTTTATTTTTGTACAAGAGGGTAAAGAGCAAGAAAGGTAAGAAATTCATTTTTCTTCTTAGTGCACACAGCCTCCTCTGGGTAGACGGAACCTTTTCCCACAGTTTGCAATTAATTACCTCCTCTACTGATATAAAACTATGTTCTTAACATTTTGGGTTAATAGTTCAGTGAATGCTGAGGTGAAGCACAGAGAGGATAAGATGTTTCTTCCTGGCATGTAAGCATCCAGGAAGTATATTATCCAGGTGAACAAAAACATCATCAGTGGTGCACAAAGCTAATGTGCTAGGATGTATAGAGCTCACACCTAGGTCCCTGGGTAACTATTAAAACCTATAAAGCCCAAACGCCTGCATAAGAAGCTGGCACCAACCAGTGCTCATCACTGTAAGTCAATATGATCAGAGGAGCTGCACAGGGGGACCTATTCTGCATCCTTGCAGTATGACCTTCTGCACAGAATCCTGTCATGCACAAGTGTTTCTTTGACAGAGATACACCTGGCAGTGGCCTCGCTCATCTCTGCTGCACTGGCAAGATCTGACCCTTAATCTTGTAATGCTATTTACTGAGGGGAAGGAGGAGAGGAGAGGGAACATATTCAGTACACGATGCTTTCTAAACTGCTCTAATTATATTGATTTTTTAAGAGAATATTTCTCTTCTAAACATTTATTATTATATGATGTCCTTATGATTCATAGAGAATTTGTTTGCTCAGCAGATAATCTTGTATTGCTATCATTTATTTTCTGTATGCATACCATGTTTAAATACTGCAGGAGATCACTATTAACAGTTATAAGAGACCCTACTCAGGATGAAATTTCTGATCAAAGTGACAATATTATCAGTGCTCTGCTGGGACTAGAGAACCCCTCATATTGAACATCAGCATGGCTATAATCTTTGCACATATTCAGAAGGCTGGAAGTTAACATCAAATGCTGGCTGAGTATTTGATTGGGGATGTCACTGAGTTGCATGAGTGTCTCAGAGGAGAACCAACGCATTAAATCTTAGTCACTCCAACAGCGCCGGCAGATGCAGAACAAACTCCTGCTAGCACTGAACAGGGTGCTGGCTTGCATAAACCCTTGAGGTATGAATGTAAAAATCTGATAAGAAAAATATATTCCATATAATTCTCTTTCTGTAATTTTCTTCCTTACACAGAGGAATTGCCCTCACTGAGGCCGAGAACAGATAAGGAAGAAAAACTAGTGAAAAGGAAAAGTCCAAAGAAGCAATTAATTGCTGGATGAAGCTTTCTTTATTTTCAGCAGGGGGGGAAAGAATGTTCTATACCTAAAGCATAAGTACACTGAATTCTATTTCTCACTCAGCCATAGACTCCCTATGTGACCTTGAGAGAATTACTCAAGGACTCTGTACCTCAATTTCCCCATCTATAAAACCATGATAATATATGCCTAAATCTTAAGAGTATTGCAAGGCTAAATTCATTAATATCTGTACAGCATTTTGAAATATTTAGATGGGAAATACAGAAGTGCAATTTACTATTTCAAAATAGTATCTCAGATGTGATGTTATGATTAGAAAACAAAACAAAACAAAAATGTAGAAGTTAAATAATAGCTACCCCTCCATTTTCCACATTAGAGGAAGAGAAAATGCAGACTCTGGAGAAAATGCTCATTTAAGATTTTCAATATTCTTGTTTCAATATTCTACTCTCCCTACACGTGCGAAAATCACCTGTACTATCCTGCAAAGATAGTTTGTCCTTAATTAGGAAGACCATATTTTCTGGAACAGAGAAACCATCATCTAAACACAAAACTTCGTGGAAATTATGTACAAGCTAACAAAATTCATGAAAAATATTAACGAATATTCATCATTACATATGAAGGTATAAGAACCTTTTCATATGGGGTAACATTTTTAGTCTATTGAAAAATGCAAAGGGCAAAAATATAATGAAATGCTTAAACATGCTGTGTTTCTCACCCACCCCTCCAAGGCCAGATCCAGTCAGCCATAAGGGGTCTGATTTATCATTGCTCTGCAAAACAGAATGGTATTGTTTGAAACCCACTTTGCACTACCATAAATGGCTGTATAAGGTGCAGGACTATGATAAATCAGGCCCAGAATGGTTTACGTGGTGGAGTAAGGGATCAGTGAGCTGCTGGATGGAATCTGGGCAGAACTTTGACACATTAAAGTCTGCTGACCTTGAGAGTCAAATAATAATTCATTCAGCTCACAAGAGACAATACAGAGATGGCATTGTCATGGTAAGCCCTTCTAGTGCAGGAGAACCAGCATGGTGTGGTGTGAAAGCTGGACTGACCGTCCCTAACTTCAGAACTTCTAAGAGAGGCAACAGATCTTCATGGAGTTGTACAAGGGACATTACCAAAACTCTAGTGCCAGAACATTTCATTCAGGGAAGCTTTACCAGTTCAGAAGTGGATGGCTATTCCTCTGTGGAAGCTTGCTACACCAGAAAGCTATAGGTACATTGCAAACCACTATGGGGTTAGAGAGGCTACTGTCAGGGTCATAGTTGAGCAGGCTTTGAGGTTTGTTCATTAAAAGGGTTACTAGCAGAATGGTTGTGGTGTGAAACTGGGGATAGGAAGGCGATGAAGTTGGGGGTATGTGACAGAGGCAGATTAAAGTGCTGTTTAAACCAAGCTCACTGAGTCCAAGGACACATGAGGGTCACAGCTGCTATTGCTGTCCAATCCAGCCTACTGGGTCCAGGGACATGTAAGGGGGCAGCTTGTGAGTGCTAATTAACCAGTCCTCTCTGACGTGCTCTGATAGTGAGTGTGAGTGTATGTGTGTTCATCTGATTCTAGAGTGGGAAGAACCCAGACCTGGAGAACCTAGATCCTGCTGAATAGCTCTATAGAGAAGGAACTGGCAGAGGGGAGCAATAGAGCTCCATATGAGAACACAAGTAATACAGGCAGCATACTGAGGGTATGTCTACACTACAGCGTTATTTCAAAATATCTTATTTTGAAATAGTTAATTCAAAATAAGATATTCGAAGTAACGTTTCTACACACAAAATCCATTTCAAAATAGTGTTTTGTAATTTCGAAATAGTGCGTCCACACTGATTGGACACTGAATTGCATTTAAGGCCAGCTGAATCCGGTTCCAGCAGGGCATCAGGTAAGTAGTGCTTAAAGGGACCCTCCTGGACAGCCGGTTCTCAGCTTTCCCTGCTTGCTTGCCTACCTCACTGAAGGACAGCAAAGCATTTTTGTCTCTGCCTGCTTTGGTTGCCCTGACTCGGGACACCACAGCACTCGGCACCATGGAGCCAGAACTGCCCCTGGGAACTCTAGTGCTCATTTTGGATGTCTTGCTGCAAGCCTGGCAGCAATTGCTGGAGTCTGCCTCGCAGCATCTGCTGCAGCCTGACCCCCAGGCCCTCTTCCGGACCCTCCTGGGGGATGAGGAGGAGCAGCAGCAGTGCCTAGATGCCAGCGTGCCCCACCGCATCTCACCTCTGGACACCAGTGACTGGTGGGACTACATCATCCTGGAGCGCTGGGGAGACCAACAATGGACTCAGAACTTCAGAATGAAGGAGGACACCTTCCATGAGCTCTGTGAGTGGCTCACCTCTGCTCTGCAGCAACGGGACACGCACATGAGGCCAGCCATTCCACTCCAGAGGTGTGTGGCCAGTTCAGCATGGGGAGATCCACCGTCAGAGCAGTGCTCATGCAGGTATGGCAGTCTCTGGCCACTGTGCCTGGCGGGGATGGGGGAGAAAGGAGGGGATGGACTGCCCCAGGGAAAAGGGGGGGAGGTGGTGCAAGTCCCCCCCGGGAGGGTTTGTTCTGTCCCAGCTGCACTGCGGACAGCCCATGGTTACCAGGATTGCAGTGGGGGTTGCTTCTGGGGAGGGGGTGTGGGGCAGTGGCGGGGAAGGAGCACTATCAGCCACCCAGGCACCCCAGTGACTCTCAGTTTTGTGTGTCCCTCTGCAGGTGGTCAAGACCATCAATAGAGTGCTGCTCCGCAGAGTCATCTGCCTCACTGATGTGGATGCGGTCATCGAGGGCTTTGGCGCCTTGGGCTTCCCCAACAGCGGGAGCGGGGAGGGGCAATCAATGGGACACACATCCCCATCCATGCCCCGGAACACCAGGCATCCCTGTACATAAACCAGAATGGATACTTCTCGGTCATCCTGCCACTGTCTGACCACTGGGGCCGCTTCCTGGACATTAACCTGGGCTGGTCCGGCAAAGCACATGACGCACGGGTTTACCGCAACTCCTCGGTGTGCCAGAGGCTGCACACCGGAACTTTCTTCCCCGACCGCCACATCAGGGTCGGGGATGTGGACATGCCTGTGTGCCTGGTGGGGGATGTGGCCTACCCACTATAGCCCTGGCTCATGAAGCCCTACACAGGACACCTCAACCCCTCCCGGCAGGCCTTTAATGCCAGGTTCAGCAGGGCCCGCATCGTGGTGGAGGGGGCCTTCGGCCAGCTGAAGGCCCAATTTAGATGCCTCCTCACCCGCCTGGACCTCTCCGAGAGGAATATTCCACACGTGGTGGCAGCGTGCGGTGTGCTGCACAATTTGTGTGAGTGTAAGGGGGAAGCCTTCCTGCCAGGCTGGATGGCAGAGGCCGACCACTTGGCTGGCCTGTATGTGCGGTCCCGCACGGCTGCCAGCCAGGAGGCCCATCAGGGGGCTGTCGGTATCCAGGAGGCCCTGCGGGACAGCTTCCAGATGGTGGAGGAGTGAAGTCTCCCTGGCATGCCCCACTGGGGCCTTGTGCCTTATTCCACCCTCATATCCTTCCACTTTCCCCTCCCTAACCCCCCTTCCTGATGTAAAATAAAAATGTGTGTTGCCAAAAACAAATTCTGTTTATTGAATATAACTGGGGGAGGGGAAAGAGGGCAGGAGAGGGGAGGAGAAAGGGTAGGAGAGGGGAGGGGTAAACCTGGGAGGAGGGAGCTGGAAGGGGGAGGCAAGGGGAGGAGGGGGAGGAGAAGCTCAGGGTTGGGGGTCTTGCTGGTCCACCTGTCTCCCAGCACTGTGGGTGCGGAGGCCTCAGTGTCCCCAGGGGGTAGCAAGTATGAAGGGTGGGGTGGGTGGGGAGGGGGAGGAAGAGGCAGGAGGGGGAGCTGGAGTAGGAGGAGGAGCGATAGCTAGGGCAACAGCAGGGGCTGGAGCAGCAGGAGGCACAAATCTCTGCACCCGGGTCTGCAGGTGGTCGCAGATGGCACGGCCTTGGGCCAGCAGCTCCCACCAGCTCTCCCACCGCAGCTGCAGGTCTTCATGCACCTAGTGCGCTAGGATGCGGACCTGCTTTCGCAGGATCCCCAGGTGCTGCTGCTGCTGGTACTTCTCCTGGTTCCGGGTCACCCTGCTGGCCCAGGTGTGGGAGGATGTCCTGGGCAGGGTGGTGTGCCCTGCGCTCGCAGCTGCTGTGGCTGTGGAGGAACAAGAGAAGTGGTTAGTTATCCCTGGGGACGCTGTGGGTGAAGCCCAGCCCCCCTCTGCAAGGCGAGGACAGCAGGTCTCCGCACCATCAGAGCTGATGTGATTGCACACAGGCCATGTTTG
Organism: Pelochelys cantorii; assembly: GCA_032595735.1. Lineage (NCBI taxonomy): Eukaryota > Metazoa > Chordata > Testudines > Trionychidae > Pelochelys > Pelochelys cantorii. The sequence goes on from CM064331.1 coordinate 38,015,720, forward strand.
GCATGTCCTGCTATCCCCAGGAGTGTGAGCTGGCCCGGGACTGCACCCATGGCCCTGTGCTGTATATAGTGTGGGGGTGGGGGGTAGGGGAGATGTGCCCTGCCTCTGCGTAGAGGGGGCTTGTGGAGGGAGGGCATCATGCAGTGTCCCTCCCCGGGGTCAGGAGCATGTCATGTGCCTTCATACATACACGCATGTGGGTAACAGGCCAGGGCCCCTGTGTGGCAGCCAGCTGGAGCCACATGCCCAGGGTGTCACGGCACATGCACAGGTTGCTGTGTGCTCCATGGTCAGCAAGGCCCACATGTGTGGTCCCTGGTCTCCCTCTCCCCGCCCCCCACCCTGCATAAGGGGACAGTGATGGCACTCACATGTCGAGGACTCCCCAGCCTCGGACAACATCGGTAACATGGCTGCTGTGACGCCTCGGGGGTCCTGGGTGAATGCCACGCTTCCTCCAGGATCCTGCGACTCCTGGTCATCCTCCTCCTCCTCCTCCTCCATGCCCTGGTCAGGGCCCTCTGCCCCAGGGTCGATGATCATCTGGGGGGCACGGACTGTCTGACCCCCCCGGATGCGGTCCAGCGTATCACAATAGGGGCATGGGTCTGGGTCAGCCCCTATTTGGGAGCTGCCCCCTGTGGCCCTGGCATAGGCCTGCCACAGCTCCTTTATCTTCATGCGCACCTGCTCCTGGGAGCTCATGTGGCCTTTGGTGGCCTGGCTGTCAGCCATCCACCTATAGACGGCAGCATTCCTGCATCTAGTGCAGAGATCATGGACATTGGAGGCCTCCCCACAAACTTCAGTCAGGTCCATGATCTCTGCACTGGACCAGGAAGGCACCCTGTCTTTTGTGGCCCCTGTCAGGCTCCTGGGAGCTGCCAGCCTGCTCCTGGGGAACGGTGGAGGTCTGGGTGCCAGTGGGTTGCTGGCTCATGCTGGGACAGGGGCAGTGACTGCTGGCTCTGTGCTGGCAGGCTTGCAGCTGGCACAGGCACTGTCACCAGAGTCTACCCCTTTAAGGGCTCCGGGGCTGGGGGGAAGCAGAAGAGTTTTCCTCGTTTGGTCCAGAGTGGCCACCAGGTAGGGGCGGACTGGCCCGGTGGGATACCTGGAATTTCCCAGTGGGCTGTCATCTGGTGGGCCATCGTGTCCACATGCCATTGCGCCTCACTCCGAGCAGCTCCGCGTCCACGCTGTATGCAGCACGCAGAGCCCAACCCACCACCTGCACCGCGTGCCAGACATGATGCAGGGGGCAGTGCTTGAGGGGCATGCAGGGGTGACATCTTAGGGAGGGCCATTCTCAACCCATTTCCCGGGCCTATTTTGATTGCCAGTACACTATTGCATCCTAGAATACTCAAGGAGCTGAGAGAGGAGCCTCTAGCTGTCATCTGAGACTCTAGCTATCATCTGAGCCTCTAGCTATCATCTTTGGAAAATCATGGGACACAGGAGACATTCCAGAAGACTAGAAAAGGGCAAATATAGTGCCCATTTATAAAAAGGGAAATAAGAACAACCCAGGAAACTACAGCCCAGTTAGTTTAACTTCTGTGACAGGGAAAATAAAGGAGCAAGTAATTAAGGAAATCATCTGTAAACACTTGGAAGATGGCAAGGTGATAGCAAACAGCCAGCATGGATTTGTAAAGAACAAATCATGTCAAACCAATCTGATAGCTTTCTTTGATAGGATAACAAGTCTTGTGGATAAGGGAGAAGCGGTGGATATGGTATACTTAGACTTTAACAAGCAGTGGATGTGGTATACCTAGACTTTAGTAAGGCATTTGATACGGTCTCACATGATATTCTTAACAATAAACTAGGCAAATACAACTTAGATGGGGCTACTATAAGGTGGATGCATAAGTGGCTGGATAACCGTACTCAGAGAGTAGTTATTAAAGGTTCACAATCCTGCTGGAAAGGTATAACAAGTGGGGTTCTGCAGGGGTCTGTTTTGGGATCGGCTCTGTTCAATATCTTCATCAATGATTTAGATATTGGCATAGAAAGTATGCTTATTAAGTTTGCAGATGATACCAAGCTGGGAGGGGTTGCGACTGCTCTGGAGGATAGGGTCATAATTCAAAATGATCTGGACAAATTGGAGAAATGGTCTGAGGTAAACAGGATGAAGTTTAATAAAGACAAATGCGAAGTGCTCCACTTAGGAAGGAACAATCAGTTTCACAAATACAGAATGGGAAGTGACTGTCTAGGAAGGAGTATGGCAGAAAGGGATCTAGGGGTTATAGTGGACCACAAGCTGAATATGAGTCAGCAGTGTGATGCTGTTCAAAAAAAAGCAAACATGATTCTGGGATGCATTAACAGGTGTGTTGTGAGCAAGACACGAGAAGTCATTCTTCCGCTCTACTCTGAACTAGTTAGACCTCAGTTGGAGTATTGTGTCCAATTCTGGGCACCGCATTTCAAGAAAGATGTGGAGAAATTGGAGAGGGTCCAGAGAAGAGCAACAAGAATGATTAAAGGTCTAGAGAACATGACCTATGAAGGAAGGCTGAAAGAATTGGGTTTGTTTAGTTTAGAAAAGAGAAGATTGAGAGGGGACATGATAGCAGTTTTCAGGTATCTAAAAGGGTGTCATAAGGAAGAAGGAGAAAGCTTGTTCATCTTGGCCTCTGAGGATAGAACAAGAAGCAATGGGCTTAAATTGCAGCAAGGGAGGTTTAGGTTGGACATTGGGAAAAAGTTCCTAACTGTCAGGGTAGTCAAACACTGGAATAAATTGCCCAGGGAGGTTGTGGAATCTCCATCTCTGGAGATATTTAAGAGTAGGTTAGATAAACGTCTATCAGGGATGGTCTAGACAGTATTTGGTCCTGCCATGAGGGCAAGGGACAGGACTCGATGACCTCTCGAGGTCCCTTCCAGTCCTAGTATTCTATGATTCTATGATTCTGCCACCAGGGCACCCTGGGAACGTCTGGAGGCCCCCTATGTCGAAATAAGCATCTACACAGTGCTTATTTCAATTTAGCTATTTTGAATTTGGCGTTATTCCTCGTGGGTACGTCTACACTTGCTCCCTAGGTTTGATTCAAACTAACGTGTCCCGGAGCGCACTTCCTGGTTCGAATCAGCTGTTGAGCAGAATAACGTGCGGGCAAGATTATGCTAATGAAGCATGGGATATTTAAATCCCGCTTCATTAGCAATTTCAGTTGGCTACGTTTGCATCCCTAGCTTGAACTAGGGAGCAAGTGTAGACATACCCCGTGGAATGAAGTTTACCAAATTCGAAATAAGCACTCTGCTATTTTGAATTAATTTCAAAATAGTGGTTTGGCTATGTAGATGCTGGTAAAGTTATTTCGAAATAATGACTGTTATTTCAAAATAACTTTGCTGTGTAGACATACCGTGATAGAATTATCAAACACACCCCAGCAGTGTAACCCTAATAAATGAGCATACCCCACAGTAACAGGCAAATCTGGTAACAGTAATGTGCTAAAACCAGAACTGTGCTTGAAGGCAACAGAAGGGACTTTGTTCCCCAGAAATTATATTGTTCTGCACAGTAATCTTCATCAACCGGTATTTTGGTGGACCCCACATAACCGCTCCTGGCTTGCCTCATGAAACTATACTGTCAACACCTACTGTGGAACCAGGGAATTAAATAACAAGTGCTGTAACTGCAGAATAGTCATTGAGTGTACATTTGGCAATCTCTTTGTTGCTACCTACACTCTCCTCTGGATGCCAGTATGCCAAACACTGATTGTACAGGTGTCACTTGCTGCATACTTCGTAATGTTTCTGACAGAAATTAGGAGAAATTCCATCCTGAATGACTCAGGACAAGTCTGGTTTCCAAGCTTTGTACAGGCAATAAGCTCTCACACACATGCTGATCCTGGTTCCCAGAGTGCAAGGAGAATGTGGGATGCCATAAGTGCATATCTCTTGAAGGCAGCAGATGACACCTGCCTGTATTGAAGGACACCTTCACAGGCTGTACAGCTGCTGAAAATGTGCATGAAGACATATCAGCCCCACAAGCATGTGCCACATAGTTTTGTGAGGATTTTGTTCAACTGTTCATTGTCACCCATGCTAAGTGCCCTTCACAGCTGTTAGAGAGCTTTAATCCTCACTATAGTTGAAACTGATTAAGTTTCAGTAAGCCTTTCTATTAGGGAATCCTCCCAGTCACTATGGTGTGCCTGCTGCTCCATGAACCAGATCAATGGCTCTTTCTGAATAAGGGACCGCTGCTCCCATGTCCTGAGGCTTTCAAAGTGCACTGAATTTCCCCTGTCCATCCCTATGAGTAGCATTTACAGGGTTTTTCTCCATTGGCCCAATGTCTCTGGTGTGCTGCTCCACCCGTCCTGGCAGCAAGGTTTCCCTCTTGGAATATGAAAAGTCCTGCTAGTTCAAAGGGCAGAGTACCATTATAAATATTTTCCTTTGGAAGAAATGTAACATTATTTTGATGAAGACGGCCATGCTTTTGATACTTCTCAGCATTCCAGGAACATGACAGTTTATCCTTGGTTCTCAGGCTACTCCTTCCTCATGGGATGCAGAAGTCGAGGTTGCTAATAGATACATTAATTGATATTAAAAAAAATCAAAATGCAGTTATCAATGTACCAAAATGGAAAAGAAAAAATATGTCTTCCCATTCCTGTGGAGGAGATCCAGCAGAAATATTTCTCTGGCATAGACTGCTGATGGTCACCCTTCTACATGTTGCTGAATGGATGGGTTGGTCAGTTACAAAAGTGGGCAAATCAACTTTGCAGCACTGTCACTGAACCTCAAGTCAAGATACCTGTAGGAGTATATGCTACAGTAGAAATTTGCTGAAATCCGTTTACAGTACAGGAAGGCTATTTGCCTGGAAATTAACTACATTATCAGCTAGCATACAGAGTTTCTGTGAAAAAGGATATGTGAATTGTGAATGTGAACACTGCCTACTGAAACTCATCCCTGGTATAATCCTGCCCTGTGCCTGCTTAACACCAGTGAAATGGACAGAAAAAAATATATGCTGCAGCTTTATTTTGTTCTCTGATGTTTCAGAGCAGCATATAAGCCTCGATCTGTCCATTGCAAAGGTACGCTGAACTGTGTTTATTCAACCACCAGACTGGCTCTTTTCCTGTGCCCTTCCCCCCAGAATGTGCGCATAGTTCAGTATAGGGAGCAGCCAGATATTAGAGATAGAAATAATTTTGTAATCTTCCAAGGAAGTAAGGGCTGTTGCGATTACCTTTTTCTCACCAAACCAAAATGGTCTACAACTCTGTTGTGTTCCCTTCCCCATTCCAGACTTACTCATCCCCCCCCCCCCGCACCCGCAACACCCACCTCTATTCCATACAGATTCTGTTTGTAAGAGGAGAGGAAGATCAGGAATGGGTGGTGGGAGAAGCACTGAAACTCTGTGATCTTCCAAGGGACAACAGACAGCTGTTCCTAAGATTAGAAACCAACTATAAGTTTTCTACAACTCTCTCAACCCAACAGGGACCTATCTAACCCGCTCCCACCCATCTCCAAGTCCATAAAACACTGATAACATCACTGCCTCACTGCTGGTCAAGAAATACACAGATGTAAGGGCATAATTTTTTATTAATAATTTGTTAAGATATAGCTTTAGCCACATGCACAGCCATGGGTCAGCAGAAATCAAATAGTTGATTTGCAACATTGTCTTGTTTAGGAACCATTGCAGGGGGAAGCAGAGTAGGAGATGGATGGAAGCATAAAGACGAATGGTTAGGTAATGGGATAGTGCATGAAAATGCTGTGACTTCATGTGACTGCTGGAGGCCTTGTGGTCCTGCTACATCCTGCCTCAGAAAAAAAGGTGGAAGAGAGGTCTTCCTAGCAGGCTAGAATGGCTGCAGGGGAAGCAGCCAATCAGGGGCCAGGAAGGACATTTAAAAGAAGCTGCAGAAAAGAGCAACAGGGAGTTGCAGTGGAGAGCTCCAAGAGTGAGGACTGGGTAACTGGAAGAGTAGCAGTGTTGTGGACAGTTCAGTGTGGAGAGCTCACAGTAAACAAGACAGAGCTTTGAGTTAAGGACAAGGATGGCACAAGGCTTCAGGGAAGTGGCTCAGAGAATGAGAGCAGCACTGGAACAGACATAGCAGACAGCTCCTATCTACAGGGTTCCTAGGCTGAGGCTCCAGAGGGTGGGATTGGGTCCTCCCCCTAAAAAAATACCCTCCCATTATTACCTAGGGTCATGGTTGCTGAGGGGAAGTCACCTGGCTCTTGTGACATCCGGGGGGTGGCAGAGGAGGTAGAAGAATTGTACTACAGTGAGAGGGACCCTGAGAAGAAGCTGCATCCAGGAAGGAAGACCTGGAGGCACCGCTCCATTCCAGAGTGGAAACAAACAGAGAGATGGCACTGACAAAGACTCTGTTGGATTTGTAGGGGTTTGTTTTATTTTGCACACAGATTGTGTGGGACTTGGCCAGAGGGCTGAATCACCAAATAGCTTCCATAAAGACAAAGAGATTTTCATGCACATTCTCTCCACCATGGGACACTGGCAAGAGGTGAGTGCAGCCCCATTACACTTCAGCACTGCACTTCAAACTTCCAGAGATATAGCAATGCATGGAATATTATCAGGGAAGAAAAGTCAGTGCACAATACTTTAAATGTCTTGGCTCTTAAAACAGGGAGTTTATCATGAAAGCAACTGTTGGAGCATTTTGCCCTCCCGTATAGGAGTCTCAAGTATTCTGTGTCCCTGGCATTAGGCCGAAGTCCATTCCATCCCAGACTGTTTCAGCAGCCAGGAAATTTCCTGGTACTTATGAGAGTTCTTGCTATTCAGGTGAAGTTTTGGAGACCAGTACACCTTGATCAGTATCCTGATGTGGTCAATGAGCCAGGCAGCTTTTGAGCAGGAACCAGGTTCATCTGTACTGTTGTGTAAAGAGAGCAGTAGAAAGCTGTTTTGATGTGGTCAGCACATCTCACTACTGATGCAAACAATGGGAAATGAACCTGTATACATCAGGTAAGGGTCAGGAATAAGAGTTCAATGCATCGTGGGACTAGGGATGGAGACCTGGTGCCTGTCCCTTATCTCTGTCCACAATGCAAATTGATACAGGTATGGGGCCATGCCATAACCTAAGGCATGTAATTCATTCACAGCCCTCAGATGTGCTCTCTCACTCACCTTTCCAGGGTGCTTCCAGTGTCTAGATGTGGATAACGGAAACCTTATGGCACAAGAATGTGCATGGACAAATTTGCTGTCATTAGTGCAGATGTATCCTAAGGAAAGTATTAGAAGCTGGTGCTCCTAAATTTGCTTGTTACTGACTACTAACTAAAGCAGACCATCCTCATTGAAGGGCCAGATTGCAGCAATACTGATGGGTAGGCCATTCCAGCCATTTTTGCAGTGTCTTCTGTCTAAAACCAAGGGTGATTTTTCTGACCCAAAGTGAAACCAATGACAAAGCTCCCCTGGATTTCTATGGGGACTAGATTTTACTGTAGATTTATTGAAGGGCTGGATTTTTTAAAAAATAAGAAGTATTTTCCTCCTCACCAACTCAAGAACAGTTAACGGAACTCTGCCAAAGCCTTCTTTAAAAAAAAAAAAAAAACCCCAGCAAATAACAAGCATGAAGAAATTTCAGCAAAAGTGAGTGTCTGAAAACATTATGAGCATATGAAAATTGGAGTTCCATTTCAAACTATTTTGCAAGCTTAACTTCTGAGATTGCTAACGGGAACCTGCACTAGTCAGCCATTTTATGCTTGTTTTCAGTAGGTCTGTTTCAAATCAGAGCTTATTTGCCATTGCAAGCAACTCTGGTGAAGTGAAACAACCCATGCCTCATAATAGAATACCGGAAAGAACATTTAATTCTACTGGGAAATATATAAAAAAATCTAAAGCAAAAAGATATAGATGTGTTTGTTACTTTAGCCAATAGGTTGCAACTCTACCTTATATTTAAAAAAAACATGTATATAAAAGTTGTTTTCTAGCTTCTGTCAGTTTCTTACAACACAAATTTTCCCAGAAGCGAGAAATTCAAGATGATCACTGACATAGATTCATACTTTGTCTCTCCAGCAATGTGAGTGTTAAGAATTAATTTTCACTTTTAAGGCTTTTGTCAGTTTGTGTCACAGCTTCAATGTTATCTAACCATAGTTTGCTTCTCTTTTATTTAATTATTTGGAGGAAAGAGGTAACTCAGAAATTGTAGCTTCTCCTTGAAAGCATCACTCTTTCAATTCCTAGCTAGCAATCATAGGGTAGCCATTTATTTTCTGAGTGCTACAGGTCAAGTCTTAAGCCACCAGAGTACTAAAGAAAAAAAAATCACAGTTGTTTCTTGTACAGCAAAAATTGAACATTTTCTTTTTTTGACAGCAAGGCTTTTTAAATGGATCTAAAGTTTTTGGTGTTTCAATATAGAACTGTTTGGGCTTGTTTTTCAGGCTGTGTCTACACTTAAAATGCTACAGCTGCAGCACTTCAGTGTATACACTCCTTACTGTATACAGATAGGTTCTCTCACTGCTGTCATTAATCCACATCCCTTGTGGGTGGTAACTACGACAACAGAAGACTTCTTCTGTTGACCTAGTGTTGTCTAGGCCAGGGATTTGGTTGTTTTATCTATGGGCTTGTCTACACTGCTACTTTACTGCACTATAACATTCTCATTCAGGGGTGTGAAAACACACACACACACACACACACACACACACACCAAGCACAGAACATTACAGTTCTGTAATACACCAGTGTAAACAGGTTTCCAGCAGTGTTAGCTGCTCTCCTCATGGAGGTGGTTTACCTAGAGTGCTGGAGAGCTTCCTCCCAGTGTTGGGACCATGACCACACTGCCAAGTTAAAGTGCTGCTGCAGCAGGGCTGCAATGGCTGTGCTTTAAACTTCCAAGTGTAGAAAAAGCCTCAGTCTCTCAGGTGAGTAGATTTTTCACAATCCTGAGAGATGTAGCTATTCTGATACAAATTTCCAGTGTGGACCAACCTTAAAGTCCTAGAAAATAGGGAGCAAACAAGTGGTTTCTTCTCCACACTCATGCCCCATATACCAGAAGGGAGATCCTGGATATTTCATCGGGGAGGGGAGGGCATTCCATCCTGTACTCCTTAGGGAAGAAGGAAAGAGGAACCAACCAGAAACTCCAGCTGGTAGGAACAGGAGCAGCCAAATCAGGGACTTTGGACTTTCCAGTCAAAAGTTCTCTGACTATTTCTGAATTTGCTGATTGTGAGGGAGAGTTTGGCACAAACAGTCAGTCTCTTCACCTGACCTTCATGCCACAACTGCCCCCCTTAGGCTATTCTCCCCTCCCCTAACTCTTTCACCTCTGCTTCAGCCAGGACAAGATATGGGGTGGCTTATCTCATGAGCCCCCAGAAGGTGCGGGGCTGAGGATGGAAAGGACAAAGACAAGGACAGTCAATCCTTAGCACTGTTCATACTCTGACACACACACACACACACACACACACACACACCCCCCCCAAGTTTCAGAACTCTGTGGAACAGCACTATGGCAGCAATACAAAGGGGTGGAAGTGGCAGCTGGGAGTGGTAGGCCCTGGGACAATTTTCTCCTATGCCCCTCTCATTGGCAGGCCTCCCCCCCTTATTTTGGAGAGGATCAGCTAAAGGAAAATAAACATACCCACGTACAAACAAAACCCAAACCAAATAATAGAGATATCATGCCATTTGCCAACAACACATTGTTCACTAGGGCTACGTCTACACTGATGGAATAGTTATTCCGAAGTAGCTTATTTCGAAATAGCATGTCTACACTGCAGGAAAGCCTCAAAATTGGTCTGAGGCAGCCTTCCTTAATGTAGACATGCTATCTTGATTTAGAGCCCCAGGACGAATAACTTAGAATGGCCCTGGTGAGGGGCTATTTCGAAATAGCAACAGTGGAGTGTGTACACACGCCTTATTTTGAAAGAGCTGTTTCGGAATAGGAGTTATTCCTTGTGGAATAAGGTTTACAGAAGTCAGAATAAGCTGTGCTTTATTTCGAAATTATTTCAAAATAATGGAATTGCTGTGTAGACGCTTGCATAGTTATTTTGGAATAATGTCCATTATTCCACAATTCAATAACACACCCTTGATTTGAATATTCTGCCTCTTCTCCCATTCTGAGTGTATTGTCTATTTAGCAGGCAAGCTCTTATAGGGCAGGGGCCTTCTGCTATTCTGTGTCTGTACTTCTGCTATTCTGTGCCTAGCATAATGGGGCCCATTCTTGGTTAGCTCTTAAGCACCACTATAATAAACATGTTTAATAATGTAATTCTCCATTGTTTTGCCTCTAGTCATTTACCACTGTGCCAAGGGGAAGTAAAATGCTACCATTCTGATTTAGTATTCTTTCATGCTCACTTGGCACAAGTGGAAATGCAAAAGTCTCAAATTACATAACTTTGCCATGTAGGACACAGTGAATGCTTTTTAAAATGAATCCAGAATTCAGCTAAGAACAAACCCCCAGAAGGTTACAAAAGGTTTTTGAATGATTATTTTCTTCAAGAAAAAGACCCAGAATTCAAAGATCCATTCCTAACTAACTCATTCACCCTCCTATCCTCTTTCTATCTGCGCCATATGAAAAAAGTTGCTACCACTTATGGTATAAGATCTTCAGGAGATCAGTTTTTAATCAGAAGTTGAGAGAAATGCTCCTGAAGGCACCTTGCATTCTACCCCCTCTTCTGCAAGCTTAATTTGGATTGCCCTGCCTTCCAAATTCTCTGTTCCCCTCTCTTCTTCAGAGGATTGTAGTAAAATATATTAAACTAAAAACGTACTCCTAAGCTGCATGTTCTTCTTTTTCTCTTTCTACTTCTCTATTTGTATATTTTATTCTCTGCCATGGTTGCATTTTCCCTCTCTTTTTCACCTCTTACTTTTATCTCCCTATTGCTCTTTCTATCTCTCATTCTTCTGTTTCCTCATGTTATTATTCCTTTGCCCTTCTGTCTAGTTATTTCAAACAGGTCTATTAACATGGTCACTAAGTTACAAACATTTCAGTTTTTCTCCCAATTAGTAGCTTTCTTTCCCCAATCATCTCTCTTCTCTCAGCCACCTGTGCATATGTCCCCCCTCTTTTTCTCTCTTCTCCCACATCCTTTGCAGGTTGTGTCCATTCCTCTTTACTTTTCCTCAGGCCTAGTGTGTGTGTGTCTCCTTTCTTGCCAGTCATCATTCATGCGATATTCGCTGTGCTCTCCCATGTCTTTTTGTGTGTCAGTTTGACCAGCACCTTTCACAAAACATTTTTTTAAATACGCTTCAGCATCACAACTCTCACCAGTTGCCATGGTTGCTGCGTGCAGACTTAATCAACTTTTTAAAGTGTTTTGAAAAGTGCACTAAAAGGCAGTCCTAGGCAAACTGCCAGCTGGAAGGATATAATAAGATACCTGGTAAGCAAGTGCAGTATTTCCCAGAATATCCATCCTACTGGCTGCCTGCCCTACTAGACAGGGGCCTCCAGAAGGGCACATCAGTACCTGTTCTGACAAATGTAATATTAACCTAGTGGCATGGAGACCCCAGAGAAGTATTTTACATGATTCCCTCAAGCCTGGGATTCTAAAGTCTGGCAGAAAAACTACAGAATAGCCAAGCACAAGGATATTGTGTGTGCAGAATCTTGCCATTTTTCTACAAAAATCTTGCAAAATGAGTCATGATTTTCTCACCCCCTATTACCACAGCAGAACAGTATGACATCTGCAGGTGCAGCACACCAGACACAGTTAAATATAAACCACTTGTTGCCTGCCTGAGTGAAAAATATTGGACCTCAACAGTGGGCTTACCAAGGTCTGACTGGGGTGCACCTTCATGGAGTTAGGCAAATATTTGGCTTAAAGGTTCTGTGTTTAAACACAAATGGGAGAGAGATTTTCAAAACTGCCAACTTTAGATAGGAGCACAAGTCCTGTTGAAAATAAGTGGGGCTTACACTTGTAAATCACTTAGCAACTTTTCAAAATCTCTCTCCAAAACTAAAAAGAAGATTCTCTGACAGTTTTGAATAGCTAAAAAACCCAGACTTACCAATTTAGGCTGCATTAGTGATGGTACTCCTGCTCCTCACAAACAGCAAAGGAAGCCAACAGGAGTGTTTTCTCCCATCGGCCTCCTGCTTCGGAGACCACATGGAAACTCAAATCAAGGTACGTTGACTCTATCTACATAATTAACGTAGCTGGAGTTGCATATCTTAATTCGACTTCCCCTCTAGTGTAAACCTGGCCTCAGTTAGATTTCGGATTCAAAACCTTCAGTAAATTAATATACCCCTCATTTAGTTTTACTCATAATGATTCCTTTCTGAATCAGTACGGCCAGAAAACATTTTTGTTGTTTTAGTGCTTATTTCCTTCACTGATTCTTCATATCAGAGCCAGCCTTAGCATTTTGGACTGGCTTGCCCTACAATCCCACCTCCCTCATCAAAGTATAGGTAATTTCTGTTCCAGCAGAGGGCTGGTTTAAGGGTTCTAAGGAGAGGTGGAAAGATTGTTTGTAAGAAGGAGACACTCAGAACTTAACACCATAATTTACACATATATGCAGGTCTTCTGTGGCCTTGATCATGAAGTGCATTGCACATGGGCAAAAACTTACATCTGCCAGCAGCCCCATGACTGCAGGCATTCACCTGTGTGTAAAATACTCTGCAAATTTGGTGCCTACATGTTCCCTAGCCACTGACTACAGAAAGTGGAGTAAACCTATTAGCTCTTTTCCCTTAACTTCTTCAAGTGTACATTTACAAGGGGAAAAGGGATTAGAAACTTACTTCAGAAAGGAAAAAAAGTCAAAACCTGAGAATTTACATATATTCAAGGGTTAGGTCTTGCAGCTTGATTAGTGCAGGTATAGCAGGGCCACCTGATTAGATCTATGGCCGGATGTGACTCTTAGATTCCCCAAATCAGAGCGTCTGTGCCTGCCAGTCCAAAGGTGCTAGAAGCCTGCTTCTGTGATGTATAATGACACCTTAAATTTACTAACTAAAAGGCTTGTTTCCTGCTTGTTATTACTGGAGGGTGGCATACTTTGTAGCTTTTGTGGCCTGAACTCTGTGCACATATCTGTACTCTTCTTGCATTCTTTCTTCCCCTCCCCACTCCCTGAGCTTCCTGTGTGCCATCCTGCCCTCCTTCTCTATTTCATGGACGCCCCGTTCCTCCAACCCATGGAATAGGTGCTGGAGCTTAGAATGTTGGTTGCTGCTGCTGCTTACAATTTGGTTAAATGAAAGTCTCACAATAAAAATTGTTCTAGCACTCCTGAGTAGTCTCACAATAAAAATTGGTCTAGCACTCCTGAGCCATGGTCTCTGTGTGCACCCACATTCCCACTTTCCCCCATGCCTGGGATTCAATACGTCCTCCAAGACTCCCTTCTCCTCACCATTGTTCCCTGATTCTGTTCCCCATGCCAGCAACTCTGTGTGCCCTTTCCTCCTGTAGCACAGGGAATGTGTACTCCCCATTCCCTCTTTCCACATGCACAAGGTCCTCCATTCTCACATCTAATGCCAGGGGCTGCCTGTACCCTCATTCTGCTTTCTGCCACATCAGAGTTTCTGTATGCCCCATCTTACTCTCCAGCCACATCACTGTCTCCAGATCTCCTCTGTGCCACTCATTCTACACAACCTTCCATGCCAGGAGCTTTGTGTGCCTCCCAGATCAGGGCCCACTATTATCTCCCCCATGTCAGGGGGTCTTTGTGCCCCCACTAAGGTAGCAGATCCGTGAGATTTGCTGAGATATATTTAGGTTGTATATCTAACCTAAATATACCTGGGCTCTTACTTATATTTGCTTAATGCTCCTCTTGATCACACACATAACCTACTCAACCTGAGTTTAGTGGTTCTTTTGTAACTTTTAGGTGGTCTAGTTAACTTCATGTTCCATCTCCAAGTGCTTCAATACAACTCCTATTGAAAAGTACATGGAAACCCAGAATTCAGTCACTGAGGATTTTCAGCAAAACACCCCACAATAAAGCCCACCCCCACAACTCCAAAGAAATGAACTTAAGTCTCAAGTAGCAACTTTATAAAGATAAAAATAAGAATACTAATTTCTACTACTGATAATCCACATACATTTTCTTCATTGTTATACATAAACATAAATCAAGGAAACAAAATAAATTTAACCAATTAGTTCCATAAGAGAGACAGTGAGATTTAAATCAGATTCCCAAAAGTTTTTCTTGTGTTCACCTGGCCTCAGTCTGGAGCGCCTCCCATTCTCTGAAAAACTCAGCTCTAGTCCCCCTCCCCCAATCCTGGAGCCCCCCTCCTATTTCCCAAACCCTTCATCCACAACTCTACCTCAAAGCCTGCATCTCTAGTCAGAGCCATCACTCCCTCCTAAATCCCCAATCCACTGCCTCAGCCTGAAGTCCCCTCCCACACTCTGAACTCTTCATCTCTTCACCCCAAAGCCCTCACCCACACCCACACACCACCCTTCTGAGGCATCCCACTGAAAATGAGCAAGTGAGTGAGAGTAGGGAGTGTTCGGGATGGGTGGAGGTGGAGTAAATGTGGGGTACAGCCTTGCAGAAGAGGTGAGGCCTCAGAGTAGGGATAGGGCCAGGGTGTTTGATTTTAAGCAAGTAGAAAATGGGTAGCTCTAATCTTCTATAGAGTGGTTGCAGAAATCTGGTGATTCTCTTTCAAGATGAAGATACATGTATCTCACATGACAGGATTTCTCTCATACTCTGCCTGTCTCACCCCCATGAGCACTGGGATTATATGACGATAGTGAATGGGGAAGAGAAGAAGAGGGGAAATGCATGTGAATAGAAGTGACACAATAACTCAGCTTCTCTAAGCACTTATTACATACCAAACTGAGAGAAAGTGGAGGTCTACTCCTAGTCTTGAGTAATGCAGGGTGAGAAAGAAAGAACATAGGACAACAATAACAGAAGACCTCCTTACTTGACTCTTTTGTGTTACAACATTACCCTGGGGCTTGCCAAAAGTAGGGACAGCATTGTACCTGTGTGTAGAATGAGAAAAAAATCATCTTTAATATGCATCAAACTCCTGAGTTAATTCTCTGATGGGCTCTGTGTTTAGAATTCTTAAATATATCTATAGATATATAGATATAGATATAGATATATATATATAAAGAAGAAAGGACTATTTCCTAAAACCAAAAGAGCCAGAAATGCTTTATAGGGAGACTGTGCTAACATGAATAATAATTATATCAGCTTCTTTGAAAACACATCTGAAGCTGTTATAGTCTAAAATGAAATATAAATAAAAGAATAATGTCATAAATCATGTGGATTCAGCAACAAATTATGTCTGATAATCTATAACAAAATAATTCTTCCACTGATATCATGAGACAGAAGGGAGAAAAATCAGTGTCAGAGTATAGATTCTTACTGAAGTGCTCTTCATGGGTACTTCTCATCTTCACTATGTTGCATAGTTTTACACTAATTATACATAGATTAATTTAAAAGAAATCAGTTAAGGTTTAATAAATTATTAATGATCGTCCTTTCATGTAGTATATTTTAATTATCCTCTTATATCAACATTAAAACACAGACTACTAGCTGCTGTTTTTCCTCCTTTGCTCTCTTCTCTTTGCCATGGGTACGGCTACACTGTCTTTTTTTTTTTGGAAGAGGTATGCAAATAGCGCTTGCATTTGCATATCTTCTTCCTTTTTTTTTTTCCTGGAAGAGGCTTTTCCACCATTTGGCCCCATGTACACGGGGCCAAATGTCAGAAACCCCCTCTCTTTTGAAAGCCCCCTTCTTCCTCGTAAAATGAGGTTTACAGGGGCTTTCAAAAGAGCGTTTTTTTTCCCCAACACGGCCCCGTGTAGATGGGGCCAAATGGCGGAAAAGCCTCTTCCAGGGAAAAAAAACAGAAGAAGGTATGCAAATGCAAGCGCTATTTGCATACCTCTTCTGAAAAAAAAAAAAAAAGACAGTGTAGCCGTACCATCTCTCAACCACCTCTCTTCAGCCTCTCTTAATCTCTGGTCTAATGAAGCTCTCCAATTTAGCATCTTGCTAACTGAATCATCTCAATTTGTGGTGTTGATGTTGCAAGTTTTCAAGTCCCTCTTCCTAATATCCTTGAAAGTTTTTCCAGTAGCCTTGCATCCACAAGTTTTCCATACAGGAGATCTTTTGGAATGTGTCCATTGTCCATCCAGTGAAGGTGTTTAAGGAATAGTGTTTAAACATATTAATTTTCTCAGTACTTTGATATCAATGACTGGTTTTTCACTTGAGTTTTGGAATACAACAAAGACAGGAGATGTGGAAAGTGTTCCGTTTTCTCTCGTTATTGCTATATGCAGTCTAGGTCTTCCCACCACACAGCAGAGTGCTCTAAACACACAGTGATAAAATGTACATTGGCGTTCAGTGTCAGTTTCATGTTATCCCACACATTCTTGATCAGTTGGCCAAATCTGGTGGCTGCTTTTGCAATGGAAGAATTAAGCTTATCATCCAGAGACATGTTAAGTAATGCAGTTGCTCCTAGATAGCTGAACTTGAACACAACTTCTAATGTCGTGCTAGCTTTTAAAACTTCTGATGCAACATATGAACTATGTCCTATAATCATTGTCCTCGTTAAACTGATGGCTAATCCAAATTCAGTAACAGCCACCATAATGTAATAAAAATTAAAATCTTTAAAGTGAGAGAAATGTCAACAAAGTCCACCACTATAGCATTTCATTTCAAAAAGGTGAACTGCAGAAAAATGAGGAAGCTAATAAAATGGAAAATAAAAAGAACAGTCATATGGGTGAAATGCCTGCAAGCTTCATGGAGATTATTTAGACAATACCATCATTTAAAAAAAAAAAAAAAAAAAACAGTATAAATAACAATAACAATACAAATGCAATATAGCTAAGCGAATGAGTAAAAGAAGCAGTTAAAGGCAAAAAGACATCTCTTGAACTAGAAGTCAACTCCTAATGAGAAAAATAGAAGAAGCATAAATTCTAGCAAATCTAATGTAAAAGTATAATAAACAATATCAAGAAATCATTTGAAGAGCAACTACAGTGAAACCTTTGTTATTTGGCACTCTGTTAACCAGAAAACTTTGTTAACCGGCATTGCCCCCAGCCACAATTACTGTCACATGTTCAGGTGCACAGGCCTGGCTTGGTTTACCATGATTGGCTTAACAATTTTGTATTTAAGAAGTACTCATCATCTTTAACTCAAAATAGAAATGTGAAACCAACTGCCTCATACTACAAAAACTACCAATATTGAGTTTTACTATTATTGTCCATTGGTTTTTCCTAGGTTGATGGGACTCTCAGATAACTGGAATTTTTAGATAACCAGAATGCCCTAATCCCTGAGCGTGCCACATAACACAGGTTTTACTGTAAATAAAGACAAAAAATAGAAAAAAAAAATCCATTTGAAGCAGGACAACTGCCAAACAGTGGGGCCCCTGGATGAGTGATGTAATAAATGAGCACTTAAGAAAAACAAGTTCATTGCAGACAAGGTGAATTAATTATCTACATTGGTCTTAGCAGCAGAGTATGTGCAAGAAATCCTCATGCCTGAGCCAGTCTGAGGTATCAAAGGACATGATTTTGAAACAGTAATAACTCCTCAGAACCGGATAGTATTCATTCAAGAATTCTGAAGGAAATCAAGGAAGAAATATAAGAACCTTTGTGATACATAACCTATTGTTCAAATCAGCATCTGTAACAGACGATTGGCAGATAGTTAATGGAATGCCAGTTTTTAAAAAAAAAGGTTCCAGATGTGATTCTGGCAATTGCATGACAATAAGCCCAGCTTCAGTACCCTGAAAACTGTTTGAAACTATAGGAAAGAACAGAATTCATGAAAAACATAGAAGAACACAATATGTTGTAGAAGAGTCAACATGGCTTTCATAAAGGGAAATTATGCCTCCCTCATCTATTAGAATTCTTTGAGGCAGTCAACATCCCAATGGGCCAGGATGATCCAGTTAATATAGCGTACTTGGACTTCAAAGTACCCCACATCAATGGCTTTTCAGCAAAGTGAGAATCCTAGAATAAGAGGCTCTATTGGTTAATAGTTATGAAACAAAGTGTAAAAATAAATGATCAGTTATCATAGTGGAGAAAGGTAAATAATGGGGTTCTCCCAAGAATTTATACTGGCACCAGTATTGTTCCATTAATATCTATAAGGTTATGTCTATACTATCATGCTATTTTGGGATACCAGAGTATCCCGAAATAGTTATCCTGCATCTTCACAGTAAGCCCATTATTTCAAAATATAACGGGCTCACTATTGCAACGTCCCTGTAAATCTCTTTCCATGAGGAGTAAGAGATGTTTCAGAATAGTGGATTATTTTGAAATTATGAAATAAACTATTTCTAAATAAGACTGAAATAAGCTACACAACTTGCATAGTTCAAATTGTGTATCTTATTTTGCCCTATGGTGCAGTGTAGATGTAGCCTAAATGATTTGGAAAACAGGTAAGCTATGTGGCAAAATTTGCAGACAATACATAATTACTCAAGACAGTTAAGTCCATACCTGGCCCTAAAGAGTTGAAAAAGAGATCTCACAAAACTGGGTGATTACACATCAAAATGGCAGATGTTGATAAATCCAAAGAAATGCACATTGGAAAAAAATAGTCCCAACTATATATACAAAGGGAGATCTAAATTAGTTGTTATTACTAAAGAAAGCGATCATGGAGTCATTTTGGATAGTTCTCTGATAATGTCTGTTCAATGTAGAGCAACACTTGGGAGAAAAGCTAACAAAATGTTAGGAACTCTTAAGAAAGGGATTATAAATTAGAAAACATATTGCTACTGTATAAATCCATAGTATGCCCACACTTTCAAGCATGTGCAGTTCTGATCACCCCCTATGTATTAGGATTGGAAGAGGTACAAAGGAGAAGAAAAAGTGGTTAAGGTTTGGAAAAGCTTTCATATGAGAAAAGATTAAAAACACAGGTACTGTTCAGCTTAGTAAAGAGACAACTAAGGAGGATATGCTAGAGGTTATAAAATCATATATGGTACAGAAATTGAATAGGAAAGTTTTATTTACCCCTTCACATAATACAGAATTTAGGGTATCCCAATGAAATTAACAAGCAGTAAGTTGAAAACAAACAAAACGAAGTACTACTTCACACAAAATGCCATGGAACCTGTGGCACTCATTACCAAGGTATGTTATGAAGGGCAAAAAGTATAACCAGATTCAGGGAAAAGAAGTTGATAAGTTTATTGAGGATAGATCAATGGCTAATAGCCAAGATAGTCAGGGATGCAACCGCATTCTCCACACATCCCTAAGCTTCCAACTGCACAAACTGGTTCTGCATAACAGCAGATGGATCACAGAAAATTGCCCTGCTCTGTTCATTCCTTCTGAAGTGTCTGACACAGGCCATTGTCAGAGGACAGGATACTAGGCCAGATGACCCATTGGTCCAACACAGTATGGCTATTTTTATGTCCAGGTAAAAGAACTCATCTGTTTTATTGTTGTGTTTTACTTCTAAAGAGATATAACTCCTTGTCACCCTATGTTTCAATATCATAGAATCATAGAACCATAGAGCTGGAAGAGACCTCAGAAGGTCATCAAGTCCAGCCCCCTGCCTTAGGCAGGACCAATCCCAACTAAATCAACCTAGCCAGGGCTTTGTCAAGCCTAGACTTAAAAATCTCTAGGGATGGAGACTCCACTACTTCCCTAGGTAACCCATTCCAGTGCTTCACCACTCTCCTAGTGAAATAGTTTTTCCTAATATCCAACCTGGACCTCTCCCACTGTAACTTGAGACCATTGTTCCTTGTTCTGCCATCTGTCACTACTGAGAACAGCCTTTCTCCATCCTCTTTGGAACCTCCCTTCAGGAAGTTGAAGGCTGCTATCAAATCCCCCCTCACTCTTCTCTTCTGAAGACTAAACAGACACAACTCCCTCAGCCTCTTCTCGTAGGTCAGATGCTCCAGCCCCCTAATCATTTTGGTTTGTAGTGGGGGGCCCAGAACTGGACACAATACGCCAGATGTGGCCTCACCAGAGCCGAATAAAGGGGAATAATCACATCTCTGGATCTGCTGGCAATGCTCCTCCTAATGCAACCTAATATTCCATTAACCTTCTTGGCTACAAGGGCACACTGTTGACTCATATCCAGCTTCTCGTCCACTGTAATCCCCAGGTCCTTTTCTGCAGAACTACTACTTAGCTGGTTGGTCCCCAGCCTGTAACAATGCTTGGGATTCTTCCGTCCCAAATGCAGGACTCTGCACTTGTCCTTGTTGAACCTCATCAGATTTCTTTTGGCCTAATCCTCCAATTTGTCTAAGTCATTCTGGACCCTATCTCTGCCCTCAAGTGTATCTACCTCTCCCCCTAGCTTAGTGTCATCTGCAAACTTGCTGAGGGGTCAATCCATCCCCTCATCTAGGTCATTAATAAAGATGTTGAACAAAACCAGTCCCAGAACCGAACCTTGGGGCACTCCACTAGAAACCGACCGCCATCTGTTTGCATAAGACATCGAGCCATTGATCACTACCTGCTGGGCCCGACATTCCAGCCAGCTTTCTATCCATCGTACCGTCCATTTATCCAATCCACATTCCCTTAACTTGCTGGCAAGAATGTTGTGAGAGACCATATCAAAAGCCTTGCTAAAGTCAAGGTATATCACATCCACTGACTTCCCCATATCCACAGAGCCAGTTACCTCATCATAGAAGCTAATCAGATTGGTCAGGCACAACTTGCCCTTCATGAATCCATGCTAACTATTCCTGATCACCTTCCCCTCTTCGAAGTGCTTCAAAATGGATTCCTTAAGGATCCCCTCCATGATTTTTCCAGGGACTGAGGTAAGACTGACCGGCCTATAGTTCCCTGGATCGTCCTTCTTCCCTTTCTTAAAGATGGGCACTACATTTGCCTTTTTCCAATCATCCGGGATCTCTCCTGATCTCCACGACTTTTCAAAGATAATGGCATTTTCAGTGACATTTGCCAACTCCCTCAGTACCCTCGGATGTATTAAGTCTGGACCCATGGACTTTTATGTACGTTTAGCTTTTCTAAATAGTTCCTAATCTGTTCTTTCCCCACCAAGGGCTGTCCACCTTCATCCCATATTGTGTCACTTAGCGCATTAGTCTGGGAGCTGACCTTGTCCGTGAAGACAGAGGCAAAGAAAGCATTGAATACTTCAGCTTTCCCCACATCATCTGTCACTAGGTTACCTCCTTCATCCAGTAGGGGCCCCACACCCTCTCTGATCACCTTCTTCTTGCTAACATGCCTGTAGAAACCTTTCTTGTTATCCTTCACATCCTTTGCCAGTCTCAATTCCAATTGCGCTTTCGCCTTCCTGATAACCCCCGGCATTATCTTGAGCTATACATATATACCCCTTCCTGGTCATTTGTCCAAGTTTCCACTTTTTGTAAGCTCCCTTTTTGTGCTTAAGTTCATCAACGATTTCCCCTGTAAGCCAATCCGGTCTCCTATCATGTTTGCTTCTCATGCTATTTTTATTTATTTATTTATTTGTGTGATTGCTTTGATCCCTGGTTGACTTGCTATTTTTGCCACTCACTCAATTGCACAATATCATCAGGAAAGTATAGGTCTTCTAGGCATTTGCAATCCAGTCATGCTATGCCAGTGTTTGTATTAGTACACTTCTTCATTATCCAATCTATGGCAATTCCAAACAAGAGGCAGAATTCGGTCCTATTTCACACTTGTGTCTCTTGCTGAGTTGCTTATACTCGTAGCGTATTTTACATTACTGTACACAACCCTCATGGTGTTGATAACTTACCTGTAATTTCACACTGCTGAAGACTATTTAACAATATGTTAAACAGGCTGACAAATGCCTACTGGAAATCAACAAAATTGCACTTGTTGCCTCTTTCATATTAAGCAGTATCACTATGGGTATGTCTACACAGCAAAGTTATTTCAAAATAACAGCTCTTATTTCAAAATAACTTTCCTAGCGTCTACACAGCCAAACTTCCATTTTGAAATAAATTAAAAATAGCAGAGCACTTATTTCGAATTTGGTAAACCTCATTCTACGAGGAATAATGCCAAATTTGAAATAGCTATTTTGAAATAAGTGCTGTGTAGACACTTATTTCAAAACAGGGGGCCTCCAGCCTTCCCAGGGTGCCCTGGTGGCCACTCCAGCCTCAACCAAGAACACTTCTCTCCCTCCTCACCTCCCCGGAGCCCTTAAAAGGGTAGACTCTGGCCACAGTGCCTGTGCCAGCTCCAAGCCTGCCAGCCCAGAGACAGCAGTCACTGCCCCTGATCCAGTGGCCCCAAAACATGAGCCAGCAAGCCACTGGCAGCCAGCCCTCCACCACTCCCCAGGAGCAGTCTGCCAGCTCCCAGGAGCCTGCCAGGGCCCGGAGAAGGCGGGAGCCTTCCTGGTCCAGGGTGGTGATCATGGACCTTATTCAGGTTTGGGGGGGGGGATGCTCCCAATGTCCATAATCTCTGCACTAGACAGAGGAATGTGGCTGTCTATCGCAGGACAGCTGCCAGCTTGGCCACCAAAGGCCACATGCGAACCCAGGAGCAGGTTTGAATGACAATCAAGTTGGTCCGGCGAGACCTGCATCCCTGAGTTTCCCCTCCCCCTTCTTCCCCTTGCTTCCCCCTTCCAGATCCCTCCTCCCAAGTTTCCCCCTCCCCTCCCCCACCCTCTCTTCTCCCCTCTCCCGCTTCCTTTCCTGAGACTCACCAATGTTTCATTCCCTCCCCCTCAGTTTTGTTAAATAAAGAGAGTTTGTGTTCATGAAAATATGTGTATTTTATTTGACATCATGAAGGGGGGCTAGGGAGGGGTAAGTGGAAGGATGTGAGGGAGGAATGAGGTGCAGGTACCCAGTGGGGCAGACCAGGGAGGCTCTTAGTGCTCCTCAGGATGGAAGCTCTCCTGCAGGGCCTCCTGGTTACTGACAGCCCCCCGGATGGACCTCCCAGATGGCAGCCTGGAGACAGTGCAGCGAGGCTCGCAGCAACGCGTCCACGAGAAGCACCAGAGTGCCCAGGGGCAGCTCTGGCTCCATGCTGCAGAGTGCTGTGGTGTCCTGAGTGAGGGCAACCAGAGCACACAGAGACAAAATGCTTTGCTGTCCCTCATTGAGGTAGACAAGCAAGGAGGGAAACCTGAGAACTGGCTGTCCAGTGGGGTCCCTTTAAGCACAGACCTCGGATAGCCTCAGGCAGCAGCCCCACACAGTAAGTCCTGACCTGGTGCCCTGCTGGAACTGGTACCAGCCAGCCTTAAATGCACTTCAGAGTCCACTCAGTGTGGATGCACTATTTCAAAATGCATTTTGTGTGTAGACACGTTATTTCGAAATAAGCTATTTCGAAATAATGCTGTAGTGTAGACATACCCTATGTGAAAGGGGTACAATCTAGAACTGTAGGACCACTGTGTCCAGTGTACAGGCTGTCATGATGCTTTGCTAGTGACAAGAAGTAAATCCTTCCACGTGTTTTTATCACTCAGCTACCAGCATGCAGAGACACACCCAGCTAAGATGCATCAATTTTCTCTAAACCACTCATGAATTATACAAAGGGAGATGCCAGGAAATTGTCCCCAGCCCCCACCCTTGTACCTCATAAATATGCCATCTTACTCTGCTCAAGACCTTCTTTTAAACAATGTAATCTCATTAATTAGGTAACCACTTCATGAAAGTATAATGCATGTGCACCAGCCTTTGTAATCTGATCAGAATCCCCAAGCACATTAGACATACTCCCTGGTAAGGATAAACCCTTAAAATAAGTATTTTGACTACAAAATGATAGATTTTCAGTGATTATCAGGGAGAGGAATAAAGGTCAGAGATAGTTACCTAAGAAATAAAAAGTAAACACACATTCTAAATGCTAATTTTATCAGACTCAGGATGATTTGAATCAAACTGATTTTCTCACTCCACTGGATATTGCAGGTGGGTTACAGTTTTTAATACTTTGGCTGAATTCTCTTCTCAGCCTGGAACTAATCTTCCCAGTCAAAGTCTTTATCTTCTGAGTGTTCTTGTTGCCTTTGGAGTAGGTAGGAGAAGAGTTCATGTCCCAGGAAGGATACTGGCTCAGACATCCCCATTGTGTTACGCTTGCACAAATATCCCCTTCAAAATTGTAAATATCTTATTTAGAATTCCCCTGCTCGTCAATGGCTCATAGTGGTCACTTAATGCCCTTCTAGGTGTGGGTCACCTCCTTTGTTGCCATAGGGGAGTTAGCTGTGGGCATCTCCTATACGCAATGTATTTCAATAATGACCACATAGCAGAATATTATAATTCTATATACAATGATGATATACATATCTTGACAGAATAATGAGTTTCAGCAGATCATGATATTTCATATTATACCTTTCAAGGCATGCCTTATATGAAATATCACAATCATGTACCAATGACGAATATGGTGGCTATAGGGTACTACTTTAAAGTAAAGATTGTCATGCACACTACAGGAGCCTTTTCCTAAAACAGAGTCTCAAATGATTCAGCTCCACTTCTTATTGTCAGTAAAATCACACACTCGTTGGGACATATATATATATAGTCCCAAAGAACATGATCCTAAAGGAGTAATCCTTCTCAGATCTATCTGTCTGTCTGTTTATATATCTATACCTTTTCATGACGTAGCCATCACATCCTTTGTTTTAAACCAAGAATATACTTTTTCCCTACCTATTTTATTGTCTATGAATGGAGCAATAATGGACTAAATTCTGTAGCAGACATTGCTAAGGGAGAGTTCATTATAGTTTGTAGAAATGGATTTCAGTGACATTTTATGGTATCATATCCACTGCCATTGATCCAGACACCACCTTTGCTGGTCACTTAAGATCAGGGCTACTCAACACGCAGCCCACAGGCTGTATGCGGCCTGCAGCCTGTTTGTTTGTGGCCCACGGTGCGGTTTGGGTTTATGCTGGGCTCAACATGCAACCCACAGTGGGAGCCAAAACAAAAAATGAGTCAATATAATGGTCTTCTGCTGATATACATTTCAGTAGTTACATTCCTGGACTGTCATTGCTCATTAAAAGCACTGTCATATGAGTGGAAATCAGGTAAATATTGCATTTCATTAATATCAGCAGAACTGACTTAAATGGGCCTGCGTGTTGTATAGTCTTGCCTTAGCTTTTGTATTCATGCCCGTCAGTGTGAAAGAAGCTATTGGCATATATTTGCATATATTTACATGTATATGCAACCAAACTTCAGTTGCGGCCCTCAGCATGTGCTGTGAGTATCATTGTGGCCCCCGGGGCTTCCAAAGTTGTGTATCCCTGCTTTAAATGAAACATACAATACTAGAACTGGTAGGAACCTCAAGAGGCCATCAAGTCCAGTCCAGTCCTCTGCACTCATGGCAGGACCAAGTGCCATCTAGACAATCCTTGACAAGTGTTTGTCCAATCTGCTCTTAATAATCTCCAATGATGGAGATTCCACCATCTCCCTAGGCAATTTTTTCTAGTGCTTAACCACCCTGACAGCTAGGAAGTTTTTCTGAATGTCGAACCTAAACCTCCCTTGCTGCAATTTAAACCCATTTTTTTCTTGTCCAATCATCAGGAGTAAAGTAGAATAATTTTTCTCCCTCCTACTTGTAACAAGCCTTTAGATGCTTGAAAGCTGTTATCACATCCCCTTCATTCTTGTCTGTTCCAGACTAATCAACCCATTTTTTTTCAATCTTCCTTCATAGGTCATGTTTTCATTTTTGTTGCTCTTCTCTGGACCGTCTCCAATTTGTCACATCTTTCCTGAAATGTGGCACCTAGAACTGGATACAGTACTCCAGTTGAGGACTAATCAATGCAGAGTAGAGTGAAAGAATTACTTCTCAGGTCTTAGAATTTGTATTTAAAACAAGAATATCCAAAGTTAAATTAGGAAATATTAAGAGAATAACCAAGATTTTTGGAAAGGTCCTCATAATGTTCAACGTTTAAGCCAATCTCTAAGTATTGGCTGGCTAGAAGGAAATCTTCTCTGAAATAAGTTATCCAATAACTATTCATTCAAGTGTTCTTGCATCTTCCTGTTAGACATTTGGTATTGACAGAGACTAAACATTACATTAAATGAACCTCTACTCTAATAAAGAACAACATTTTCTATGTTCTTATATGGGACAACTGTTAAAGTTCCAATTGCTGATATCCTAGTCTAAGAACAAAAGATTTCAGCATAGAGAAATTTTGTAGTCATGTAGTACAGGATGAAAAGCGATGTCTTTGTCTCCATTGCTGAATATTTCACTGTAGAACTCATCAAGATAATGGTTAACTATAATTAATTGGTATAATTAATTGGTATTATCTGGCTGCAGTCAAATGGAATTATTCGTCAGTTCTCACTTTCAGTCCCTGGATTTCAGTGTTCAAGACAGGGTTGTCTCATTGTACAGCCTTGAACTCTGGAATTTACCTCCCCTTTTGGCCCAACAATGCCTAAGTTTACTGCTCTCTGGACCAAGACATGCACTCCCTCTATTGGCTTGAGGCTGCATAATATAAAGTGCCAATGGTGTGCTATATTTGTGTCTACAGCTGCAGATTTGAGTCTGAGTTCATTATTATTTGACATTTGTAAACTATTTTTATATTCCTCTAACAAACTGTGCACTTACTGCAAGAGATGGTGAATTTAAAAAAAAGAAGTAGCAATGCTAACGTAATATGAGATTTTAAATGTAATATACAGTAAAACTTCAATAGTCCGGCATCCAATTGTACGTAACTCCCAATAGTCTGGCATCAAAATGGCAAGAGCCTAGTGAGTGAGCTTCGGCAAAAAACGAGTCACAAGGCAGCAGCGGCAGCAGCTGAACCGAGCAAAACTGGACAGGACCAAGTCAGTCTGCCACTGGCATTGTGTGATGCTGGACAGTGCTTGTGCTACAATGAAAAGGGTTAAAACCACTTTATATACAGTATAGTCTGTATATATGTATAACCAGTTTATAGTACCTCCTGATAGTCCTCATATCTGATAATCCGGCACCACCTAGGTTCCAAAGGTTCCAGATTATTGGAAGTCTACTGTACTATTAATCCACATTCTGCATTTATTTACCATCTCAGCAGAGAGACTAAGAACTTTAGGGCACTAAAACTGAACTGATTCAACCACAGAAGATGTCATACTATGAGGAAGCCTAAGGAATCTTGCAATGCCTCAGGGCATATGGTATCCATTGTGTTGGGAAAACAAAAATCCTCACTTTTTAAAGCAAATAATTCAAGATTATTTGGTCAGGACAGCAATAACATAAATAAAGTGCATTCATAAAGTAATTTTGGTGTCAAATGAAAAATTGTTGCTTACATAGAAATAATGAATCCGTTTACACTTCAGGCACTTACAATAATTCTATAACCAGCTCAAACAAATAAAACAAGAATCTGGAAAACCATAAAACAGATATCATCTATGATTAAATGAATGAACCTGGTAATTAATGTGCACAAATCTGAGGGGGGTTGGGTAATCTGTTACAATGTGGACTTAATCCAAAGCCTACTGAAGTCTATAGGACAATTTTAATTGATTTCAGTTGAGTTTGGAACACTCATCAGATGATCAAACTGTCTAAATTCCAAAAAAACCTATGTTTCCCTATTCTATAGTGACATTAAATATTCTTTCCATTTATTTTTATCTGTGTATCCATGTATTTACGTATTTATGTGTTTCTATTTATGTATGCATCTATGTGTTGTATTGATATGGTTCTATTGTTGTACACAGTGTTTTGCAATATGAGAAGTGTGCCAAAAAATAAGTCATTGCCCCAAGAAGCTTATGATCTAAACATGCCCAAGGGAAACACAAGCCATCAAAACACTGACATTTGCTAACTATTATCACTCTATAACAATGGTTATGTTCTCTTCTAAGGAAAGGGAAACTGTATTAACAGTTGGTTGAGTGTTCACATTTTAAAAGTCAGCCACTTTATAGCACAAACCATAGGCTACGTCTAGAGTACAGGCTTCTTTTGGAAGAAGCTTTTTTTCAGAAGAGATCTATCAAAAAACTTCTTCCAAAAGAGAGTGTCCACACTGCAAAAGTGCATTGAAAAAGTGATCTGCTTTTTTGAAAGAGAGCATCTCTCTTGCATGTAAGCTGTGATTGCAATAGACAGATTGGCCACCAGAGCACCTGTGTTTTCTTCTCTCTTTTTCCAAAAGAACTCCCTCTTTTCCATCCACACACGCCTTTTTGCGAAAGAGCTCTTACACAAAAAGGCTTCTTCCTCATAGAATGAGGATTACTAATGCTGGAAAAAACCCTCTGTTCTTTCGATTTGCTTGTAGAAGAATGCAGTTGCAGTGTGCACGTTCCTCAAGTTTTGTCAGAAAAATGACAGTTTTTCTGACAAAACTCTGTAGAGTAGAAATAGAAGGACCACAAAAGTGTATGTGAATGATGGAAGCTGGGGAGTGTCAAGCAATCAAATGTTATGATGTTATGACCCCATGCTTCAGCTTACAATGCCACTCACACATATTTGGCCTAGCTAACCATCCATTATGACAGCAGGGAAGATATTCTACCTTTACACCTCACCCTACCCCACTCTGTCATTACATCCCTTGTCTGTGTGCTATGAATACCTAAGCAACAAGAGAAGCTAGCAAACAGAAGCAACTAACAAGGGAGTTAGGAGGGTAAATTTGAAGGGGCCTAGATACACTCAACATTCTTTAAACTTCTTTAAAGTAAAATCAAAACCACCTGATAAAAATATCAAGAAAGGAATTAGTTCTAGGAGTAAAAAGAGAATGCAGGCAGATGCCCAGCAACAGAGTGGGGGCTATCCAGTTTATTGAACCCAATGTAGCATGTATGATTATCTTCCCTGTCGGCACATGGCATATGTATGCATTTGGTACAAGAAACTCCTGGCCCTCAGAAACCCATATGGGCTTTGAAGACCATGGTGGCTGAACTGGAGGAGATAAGGAAGACAGAGACATGCATAGATTCGAGATTAATACATAGAGGAGAGATTAATAGACTGGGATTTATCAGCTTGGAAAAGAGGCAATTTGGGGGGAATATGAGAGATGTCTATAAAATCATGACTAATGTGAAGAAAGTGAATAGTTATTTACTCCTTCCCATAACACAAGAATTAGGGGTCTTCAAATGAAATTAATAGGTAGCAGGTTTAAAACAAGAAGAACTACTGAGTAACTACTTACCTGAGGATGTTGTGAAGGCCAAGACTATAGCAGGATTTAAAGAAGTGCTAGATAAATTCATGGAAAATAGATCCATCCATGGCTATTAGCCAGAATGGCAAGGGATGCTGTCCCTTGCCTTTGTTTGCCAGAAACTGGGAATGGGCAACAGGGAATAGATTACTTGGGGTGTGTCTACACAGCAAAGTTATTTCAGAATAATGGCAGTTACTCCGAAATAACTATGTGAGCATCTACACAGCAATTCCATTATTTTGAAATAATTCCAAAATAATGGACCGCTTATTCCGACTTCTGTAAACCTCATTCTACGAAGAATAATGACTATTCTGAAATAGTTGTTTTGGAATAGGGGCTGTGGAGATGCTCCACTTCTGCTATTTCAAAATTGGCTCTGGTGAGGGGCTATCTAATTAATTCCTCCCGGGGCTCTCAATCGAGATAACATTTCTGCATTAGCGAAGCCTGCCTCGGATTTATTTTGAGGCTTCCCTGCAGTGTGGACATGATATTTCGAGATAAGCTATTTCAGAATAACTATTCCAGAATAGCTTATTCCAAAATAACTGTGCAGTACAGGCATAGCCTTGATGATTACCTGTTCTGTTCATTCCCTCTGGGGCACTTAGCATTGCCCATGGCCAGAAGACAGAATACTGGATTAGATGGACCTTTGGTCTGACTCTGTATGGCCATTCTTATATTCATATGTTATGTTCTTAAGTACTCGTTAAATTAGAGGGTTTCATGCCATCTTCCATGCTGGCTAGTAGGGGAACCCAGGCCCTCCTTTACTCAGAGCTCTCCCCAGAGACCCAGCAAAGAACAACTATGGTCTGCTTCCTCAGAGTCTTCTTGGCTGTTTCTCTCCACTCCATAGCACTTCATACCTTAGCCTGTTTCAAAGCTTTCTTCCTAAGGCTTTCCAGCTCTGAGGGAAAGTAATGTTTCCAAGGAGGTCCAGATCCTGCCCTTTTATCAAGATTCATAGAATATTGCTCTACCTGTGTACCCTCCCAAGTTCTTGCCTGGCCTTTTGCCAGAATGGCTGTCTTGGGAGATGATCCCAAGACCTACTCTTCTTCTTGCCATTCTCAAGGCTTCCAACCCTTCTTCTGTCCTGAAACCCAGCTCCTTCCCCGCTGAGTCTCATATATTAGTGTTACATGCTGACACTCACCAACATTACAATTGCCATCATGTGTCCTAATTGAGCTCTCCAGCTCTCTTTAGTCGTATCAGTGTATTTAAACTCCATGGTCTGAGGAAAATAGGGTGAAGTTTAATAAGGACAAATGCAAAGTACTCCACTTAGGAAAGAACAATCCAATTCACACATACAGAATGGAAAGTGACTGCCTAGGAAGGAGTACTGCAGAAAGGGATCTAGGGGTCATAGTGGACCACAAGCTAAATATGAGTCAACAGTGTGACATTGTTGCAAAAAAAAGCAAACATAATTCTGGGATGAATTAACAGGAGTGTTGTGAGCAAGACACGAGAAGTCATTCTTCTACTCTACTCTGCGCTGATTAGGCTTCAATATGAGTACTGTGTCTAGTTCTGGGCACCACATTTCAAGAAAGATGTGGAGAAATTGGAGAAGGTCCAGAGAAGAGAAACAAAAATGATTAAAGGTCTAGAAAACATGAGCTATGAGGCAAGGCTGAAGGAACTGGGCTTATTTAGTTTGGAAAAGAGAAGACTGAGAGGGGACATGATAGCGGTTTTCAAGTATCTAAAAGGGTGTCACAAGGAGGAGGGAGACAAATTGTTCTCCTTGGCCTCTGATGATAGGACAAGAAGCAGTGGGCTTAAACTGCAGCAAGGGAGGTTTTGGTTGGACATTAAGAAAAAACTTCCTAACTTTCAGGATGGTTAAACACTGGAATAAATTGCCTAGGGAGGTTGTGGAATCTTCATCACTGGAGATATTTAAGAGCAGGTTAGACAGACATCTATCAGGGATGATATAGACTATGCTTGGTCCTGCCATGAGGGTAGGGGACTGGACTTGATGATCTCTTGAGGTCCCTTCCAGTTCTAGTATTCTATGATCATACATTTCATTTACTTGAAATTAGTATTATACCACTGTTATATTCGATAACTACTCTAATAATTGAAATTCTTTTGAAGTCCCGCTATGACATAACAGCTTTGAAAAATGTGACTATAATATTTCACTGGCTGGCAAAAGGATTGGTTTTAGTAACATGAATATAAGTGTATATAAGAACATATATTTCATACACAATACCTGTGAGATACAACTTTATAGATAGATGGTCACACAAACAATTCTTGTTTATATACAGTTTGATTTAGCTCCTGGAAAAATATATCTTTCCTGCAATAACATCAGTACTAATGCAGCACAATAGAATATAAAACTAAAATAGAAGAAAAGTGTGTCTCAGGGCACCATATTCATTCAAATTTAGTTAAGATACATTCCTAGCCTGTGGTAACATAAGACCTGCTTGCAAAAATGTAACTCATAAACAGGTGTATCAAAACTATCACAGACAATGTATTTCAGTAATATTCAATGTGTTTGTTTTAAACAGCTTCAGAATATGTTCGAGAAATATTACTTTATATTGATGGAACATCTCTTTTAGTGCTGTATCAATAGAAAGCGCTTCTGGTAATACTCTAAATGATTCACAGTACAGCATATTTATTGGTTGTAAAAGTATGTTCAAGGGATTAACTTTACAACCTTAATGGAACAATAATTTAGAGGCTGCTCAAGCCTGGGAAATAATTCATAGTTTGAGCCAGATTAAAGCAACAAATGATATTGAGAACTCTTGGCAAAATCCCAAAACTCTTACTGATTGCAGATATCTGGGAAAGATCTTGCCAATGTTTATAGAAATAAACATAAAACAATAGTTGTTTTCTTTTCTACACATCTATTAAATGCACAAATCTTTGAATCCACAAAAACACTGTAGTTATTTTAATTTTATCAAGCACATATTGGCTACGTCTAGACTGGCATGATTTTGCACAAATACTTTTAACGGAAAACCTTTTCCGTTAAAAGTATTTGCGCAAAAGCGCGTCTAGATTGGCACGGATGCTTTTGCGCAAAAGCGTTCCTGGCCAATCTAGACGCGCTTTTGCTCAAGAAATCCCCGATCGCCATTTTAGCCATCGGGGCTTTTTTGCGCAAAACAAATCTGACCTGTCTACACCGGCCCTTTTGCGCAAAAGGACTTTTGCCTGAACGGGAGCGTCAAAGTATTTGCGCAAGAAGCACTGATTTCTTACATTGGAACATCAGTGCTCTTGCGCAAATTCAAGCGGCCAATGTAGACAGCTGGCAAGTTTTTGCGCAAAATCTTGCCAGTCTAGACGCAGCCATTGAGTATGTAAACCTATATAACTGAGTTTGAAATAAATCTCAGGTTTGTCATTAATACAGAGGTCAAGATTCTTATCTGATGTATATATATTTGTAACACAACCTATTTCATTGCAATTACACTAATTTATGCCCTCTGGAGACCTAGTCCATTCGATAGCTAATATTTATATTATTTCTAACCTGTTCGTTATTGCAAAGTGTTTTCATTTAATGTTTTTTTACTGATGTGTTAGTATTTCTTTAGTTCACAATCATCCATTACTATTTGCTCTAGCATTTTAGCCTTCTGTAGCTGATATTAAAAGGATACGCAGATATTTTCCACTATTTCTTTTTCTGTATTTCCAAATGTCTAGTTCTCGTACCACATTTCAGGAAAGTTGTGGACAAATTGGAAAAAAGTCCAGAGAAAAAAAAACAACAATTAAAGTTATAGAAAATATGACCACCAAGGAAAGATTTTTAAAATATAAGTTTGGTTAGTCTGGAAAAGAGAAGACTGAGAGGGGACATGATGACAGTAGTCAAATACATAAAAGGTTATTACAAGATGGAGGGAGAACAATTGTTCTTAATCTCTGAGGATAGGACAAGAAGCAATCGTTGGATTTACATTTCAGCAAGGGAAGTTTAGTTTGGACATTAGGAAAAAAAAACTTCCTAGTTGTCAAGGTGGTAAAGCAGTGGAATGAATTGCCTAGGAAGGCTGTGGAATCTCCATCATTGGAGATTTTTAAGAGCACATTGAGTATCTGTCAGGGATTGTCTAGATGGTGTTTGGTCCTACCATGAGTGCAGGGGGACTGGAGTTGATGACCTTTCAAGGATCCCTCCAGTTCTAATATTGTATATTTTATCTAAAGTGACCAGCAAAGGTGTTGTCTGGATCAATGGAAAAAGATACGATACAATTAAATGTCACTGAGATCCATTTATACAAACTATAATGAATTCTCCTTTAGCAATGTCTGTTACAGAATTTAATCCATTTTTCTCTATGAATGGAGCAATAAAATGTGTAGGAAGAAAGTGAAGGGAACAGTGCTTTATGGCTGAGTGGGGATTAAAACTGCTGCAAAAGCAGCACTGTGGTCACTGACCCATCCTCTGGAAATTCAGGGCTTTAAAAGGAGCAGCATGGTACCTTGAGCCTGTCTTTATACATGGACCATGGGTGAAGTAGGACTCACCTTCCCTCGTCTTTTAGGTGGTAAAACACTGGGTTTTTGGTCAACGCTTCTCTGTGTTAAAGAGCTGCTGTTACCTGTGTTTTACAGATGGAAAATGGAGGCATGGAGAGATTAGGGTCTTGATCCCGCAAATGGATCCATGTAGAATCCATGCGGTGTGACCCTGCCCTTGAAGTCACAGAGCATGCTAGCATGAAAGGATGCCTTCTTGGATGCAGTTGTAGGCTGAGGCCCTAAGCATGCGATTTTCAAAAGCACCTAGGCATCTAACAGCCATTGAAATATCATACAGGGAGTGTGTGGTAGAGCAGGGAAACCAGAACCAGATCTCAGCCTATGCCTACATCAGGGCTGGAAGGTGTAATGTCCAGACCAAGCAGATACGCTCATATTTGTTCTAATCAAGCAGCACACAAAAAATGGCAACGAAGCAGCACAACCTGGAGTACATAGCTATGGTCATGGACAGCAACATACCCAGGGCAGCCAGCCTGCCTTCTGTTTGTGCTGCCACAGCCATACTTCAATTTATAGAATTTTAGCTCGATCGGATATCTATTCAACCTGGTAACAACAACATCCAGCTCCTGTGTAGGCCTACCCTAAGTCTCACTCTAGTGCTTTAAATACAAGAGATTTCACTGCCAAGAAGGATTTACTGATATTCAACCTAGAATTTCTTTTTCTTAATTTCAGCCCATTATTCACACACATACCACCTTGTGCTACACTAAATTACTCCTTTCTTTCCTTGATATTTACATCTTCTAAATATTTATAGCCTGTTACCTCCTCTTGCCCTGCATCATTGCTGAGCTCTTTTAATTTAGCTCCTTTAATCTTTCTTTGCAAATCCCTTCATCCAAATCCTTGATCATTTTTGTTGTCCCCATTGTCCAATTTGTTAATATAGTCCTTATTATGTACTGTCCTATCCTGAATGCAATATTCCAGGTGCAGTCACACCAGAGCATAACAAAAGATAGTTACCAGGCCCATACACCAGAATTTCAGTGGGGTGGAAGAGGTGCTTTTTTTTGTAAATGTGGACCGCAAGAGTGCAAATGCACCCTCCCATGCTCTCCCACATAAGACTACGTGTATACTCCTTCCTTCTTGCACAAAAGCTTATGCAAATGAAGCACGGAGTAGAATATTGCTGTGCTTCATTTGCATAATTAATTAGGGGCCATTTTTGCGCAATAGGCTTTTGCGCAAAAAGGAGCTGTGTAGATGGCTCCTTTTTGCACAAAAAACCCCTCTTGCACAAGAGCCATTCTTCCTCATTTTTTCAGGAAGAACAGATCTTGTGCAAGAGGGAGGGTTTGCGCAAAAAGGAGCCGTCTATACAGCTCCATTTTGCACAAAAACACCCCCTAATTAAATATGCAAATGAAGCATGGCAATATGTTAATCCACACTTCATTTGCATAGGCTTTTGCACAGTAGGAAGCAGTATAGATGTATCCTAAGCGTGGGGAAAGGCAGGAGAAGGACTCTGCTTGAGTCTCCCTCCCCCTGCTCTGACAGGCCAGGGGAAGCCTGGGACTAATTCATTTGTGTGGCTCTTTTGTGGTAAAACCAAGAGGGGAATAAAATTAAACACTTTTCACTTGTGCTCTGAAAGACAAGATTTGAATCCTGCTGTCCAGAAAAGAGAAGTTAATTCACTTATGTTCCTCTTTCCAAAAATGTTCTCATATTTTTCAAGTACTTAACTTAAAGTATCCAAGACTAAAAGTGGAGAAACCAAGAATGGAGGTACTCAAAATTAGTGGACACTAATGAAAATCTGAGTGTTATACACTATGGCTCTTCCTTGCAAATATCTTTAATGTGCCACCTGTACTGATTTGTATTTGCTTTGTGACTTTTCAAGATCATGAATCACACTTTTTCTCTAAAGTTTAACCATTCATGCCTGCTTGATGGTTGAGGTGAAGTAATAGTCACCTAGTTAAAAAGTAGGTTTATTGTAGTCAATAGAATAATTATTTTATGATGTTAACTGCTTTAACTTTGGATGTTGTTCGAGTGGTTTTCACACACACAAAAAAAGGACTAGATTGTGCCATTGAGGCCCAGCCCTGTTTTGGCTGCAGAGCTGTTCTGCTTTGGATGGAGCACCTGCAAATCTGCCTGAGTTTCCCAATGAGCACCGGCCCGCCAGGCATAGCTCACTTCCTCGCTACAGCACACCCCCCCTTACCTTGCTCCTGGGGTACAGGGAGAAGCGGCACAAATAGAACGTCAGCAATCATTAAAAAAGAGATCGAGAATAAGACGGAGAATATCTTATTGCCTCTGTCCAAATCTATGGTACACCCACACCTTGAATACTGCGTATAAATATGGTCACCTCATCTCAAAACCAATATATTGGCATTGGAAAAGGTTCAGAAAAGGGCAACAAAAATGATTAAGGGTTTGGAACGGGTCTCATGTGAAGACAGATTGAAAAGACTGGGACTTTTCAGCTTAGAAAAGAAGAGACTAAGGGAGGATATGATAGAGGTCTATAAAATCATGACTGGTGTAGAAAAAATGAATAAGGAAAAGTTATTTACTTGTTCCCACAATATAAAAACTAGGAGTCACCAAATGAAATTAATAGGCAGCAGGTTCAAAACAAACAAAAGGAAGTTTTCTTCACAACATCCTTTGGCAAGGAGTTCCACAGGTTGTGCGCTGAGTGAAGGCTAGGACTTTAAGAGGGTTCAAAAAACAGCTCGATAGATTTATGATGGTTAAGTCCATCAATGGCTGTTTGCCAGGATGTTGGTGTCCCTAGCCTCTGTTTGTCTGGAAATGGATGACAGGAGAGGGATCACTTGATTACCTGTTGTGTTCACTCTGGGGAGTTTGGTATTGGCCACTGTTGGCAGACAGGATACTGGGCTAGGTGGACTTTTGGTCTGACCCAGTATGGCCATTGTTATGTTCTTATGTTCCCCTGCCTGCTGGAGAACGGAGGAGGGAGACTCAAGCAATGTGCCACTTCTGCCTTTTCCCTGCTGGCCCAATGGGGAACCCTGGAGGACCATCGGGGGATTGTGTTCACCCCCTTCACCTCCCACCCTGTGTATGGGCCTTGTTACCCCCTTGGTTGTTAACATGAGAACAAATTCTTTGTGCCTTTCTGCCCCTTTCCACAGCCTATGTCACATATGTGAAAGCTGTAAGGACCTTTCAGGGGAATTCCTCGCATTGTAAGGTGCTTGCCAGACAACTATCTAGCTGGGTATAGGCCCTCCCTACCCTACCAGCAACCTATTCAGGTCCCCATAAATGGAGTACATAGGGGAATGTTAAGGGAGACCTCAAAACTACTTTCATCTGCATCAAAGAAAGAGACAACAGCACCTCCAGAGCTCATTGTCTCGCCTCTCAGGCCCTTTGTTAGGCTCAGCTTCAAAGCATGGATGAATCAGGACCATGATGCCTTTGAACATGTTCCCCAAATATTCATGGGCTTTTTGCAGCTCTTTTACATTGCAAATTCTTCCTTCTCAGATAACTTTATAAACACTAATTAATTCATCTTTATGAAATTCCTGTGAGATGAGCAAATACTAAAATCACCATGTAACAAACAAACTGAGTCAGAAAGGATAAAGGGAGTCAATAGAAAAGTTGGGATTGAAACTCCAAAATTCCTGGCTCCATGTATCTTCATGTAGGCTTCTGAAGCAATCCCGCTCTGATTTATTATGTTAAAAAAAAAATCAATAAAAATTGGATTACGATAAATAAATAAACAACATGCTCTTATTTTCTGACACTGATTCACCACCTGTTGTAAAACAGAGCAAAAACCTTGATGCAATTGAATAAGTGCTGGGAAGCACTGATTTATTCAGTGATATTAACAAGGTAATTCAAAAGTTAACGTATGTTATCGCTTTAAACAGTAATATAAAGTATTAATCATGGTAACAGCTCCTCTTGTTGCATGAGCTGCACAAGGACACTAGGAAATTATCTCTTATTTGTCTGCTTAGTGTATTCCACAGGCTTACATTTTATGTCTAGATGGGGTTGATGGTTTACCTCAATCCCCAATCAGGCTAGGCATGCAATGTAGGTAGCAATTCCCTACCTGGATGTCTATGTCTCTGAGACTGAAGTAAAGATAGGTAATTCAGAGAGAGAAGTTTTCTCAAGTATCCATGTGCATGGAGTTGCCAGATAGGTCAGGGCCATTGTGAATTTGTAGAACTCAGAGCCCCGATAGAGGAGCACTTACTGATGACATGTCCCTCCATCCAATCCCATCTACAGCTGGTCAGAACTTTTTAATGTTTAAAAAAATGCTGATTTTGACTAGCTGGTAACATGGTCAAGGTATTTTGAAATTTTAAAATGTTGACCAAAAATTGTTAATGAAAAAGTTTGAAAATTTTTTCACTATCTCTAGCACATCTCAGGCTGTCTCTCTAATGTCTCCTCCTGGATGCCTTGTTTCTCACTTAAAATTATCAAAAATTCCCTCCAATCCCTCCTCTGTATTTCTCATGGTGCCATCTTTAAATACATCACCATATTCTTTATTTCCTGAAGACTTCCTTTCACTGATTTCTTTCCTTTTCCCTACATTTCTAGGTTGTGTCTAATCTTGCTGCTTCTGCCTCAATTTTCTATGACCTTTTCTCTTTCCTTGCAGTCTGGATCCACCCCACAAGGAGAGAGGTTGACATTTCTGTATCAGTGGGTCAAGATAAACAGGGCAACACATTCTGAATTATCTGGTGGAGGTATGTGCAATTCCTTGTTTGGATGTGGGGATCTGTGGAATTTAATCTTAAATATAAATTTTTAGTAAACATGGATGGGTGTTGGAAGATGAACTAAATCTGTGTCTATTTCAGAGAGATAACTGTTGCATTTAATGTTGTTTTTAATAGTTGCTGACTTTACTGTGGGATCTCCTGGGAGAAATACGTTGCAAGGACAGATAAGGTTTGGAATAATAGGATATATCTTGTATGCTTTTAATAGACACCATTACTAATATGTTATATCATATTACATTCTGCTGAGGAAAATAAAAACATAAAAAAATCGAGCCACCTGCTTGACACTTACTTCTCTCTCTGTACTGAGTCTGCTTCCAGTTTGGATTTTTGTGTGTTTTAATGATATATGATAGAAAGGTCTTTGTTGTGGACTCAGTGGAAAGGCTTTAATCTTAGTTTATATTATTTCTTTGGAACTACTTTACTAAAGCACCGTGTTCTTTTTTTTTTCCACCTGCAATCAACTGCAATATACATATACATCAAATACGAATAAGTATTTCTGTTGGGGTAAACAGACACAAAGAATTTAAAATTTGCCCTTGTTCTCAAATTCAACATTTATTTCCAACAAAACTTAAGTACAGTAAACCCTCAGATTTGTGAACGTCTTGGGAATGGAGGGAGCTCTGAAATGTTCATAACTCTGAACAAAATCGTACAGTTGCTCTTTCAAAAGTTTGCAACAGAACATTGAATCTACACAGCTTTCAAACTTTACTATGCAAAAGAAAAATACTGCTTTTAGCCATCTTAATTTAAATGAAACAACACATAAAAAATGTCCTTATCTTTTCAAATATTTTTTTAAACTTCCCCTTTATTTTGTTAGCAGTTTACAGCAAGGTATGGTATTTTTTGTTTGTTTCTGCTTCTTCCTGATTGAATACTTTGGTTCCAAATGAGATGTGTGATTGACTGGTCAGTTCATGATAATGGTGTTCATAAGCCTGATCTTCTACTGTAATTTTAGAATAGCAGGGATCTGTCTCAGTATTCTTTTGTACTAAAACAGAAGCACTAATGTACTAAAAAATGTTTATAATTGCATGAATATGAAAAACAAAGAGAAATAGCAGTGAACATTAGCTAAAGACCAGTAGGGCTGCTGGAGAGCAAGAATGAAAACATGCTGGGAAACTGCTTTACAAACCATACAGTGATGGGGGATTTTAATTAGAATGGTAATCACTGGGTACCAATTATAGGAAAATGTGATAAAATAGAAGGTCCACATGCTACATCAAAGTCAACATTTTTCTTTATGATATACACAGAAAACTTTTGAGCCAGAATAGAGGCCATCCTTGATCTTGGAAATAACACATTGATTTGGCAAATGAAATTTAATGTTGATAAATGTAAAGTAATGCACATTGGAAAAAAATAATCCTAACTATATGTACGATATGATGGGGACTAATTTAGCTACAACTACTCAGGAGAGAGATCTTTGAGTCATTGTGAATAGTTCTCTGAAAACATCCACTCAGTGTGCAGCAGCAGTCAAAAAAGCAAATAGAATGTTAGGAATCATTAAAAAGGGGATAGAGAATAAGACAGAAAATATCTTATTGCCTCTATATAAAACCATGGTACGCCCACATCTTGACTACTGTGTACAGATGTGGTCAACTCATCTCATAAAAGATATATTGGCATTGGAAAAGGTTCAGAAAAGGTCAACAAAAATTATTAGGGGGGTTGGAATGGGTCACATATGAAGCGAGATGAAAAAGACTTGGACTTTTCAGCTTAGAAAAGAGGAGACGAAGGGGGGATATGATAGAGGTCTATAAAATCATGGCTGGTGTGGAAAAAGTGAATAAGAAAAAGTTATTTACTTATTTCCACAATATAAAACTAGGGGTCAGCAAATGAAATTGATAGGCAATAGGTTTAAAACAAGCAAAGGAAAGTTTTTCTTCACTCAGTGCACAATCAGCCTGTGAAACTCCTTGCCATAGGATATGGTGAAGGCTAGGACTTAAACAGGGTTCAAAAAAGAGCTAGATATATTCATAGAGGTTAGGTTCATCAATGGCTATTAGCCAGGATGGGTAGGAATGGTTTCCCTAGTCTCTGTTTCGTTGGAGGTGGGTAACAGGGGAGGGATCACGTGAGGATTACCTGTTGTGTTCCCTCCCTCTGGGGCATCTGGTATTGGCCACTGTCAGCAGACAGGATATTGGGCTAGATGGACCATTGGTCTGACCCAGTATGGCCATTCTTAGGTTCTTATGACAAATATTTGTGAATCATGGAATCATTGACCACAAATAACTTAAACTGATTCACAGAACACAGTAGCACAAGTGTACATGTTTAACAGGGAGAAGAGAAGAGACTCTAGAGATAGGAGATGATTTCCAGTAATAACAGAAAAGGGGGTAAAATAAGAAAGGGACTTTTTAACTTGTGTGAATCAAGTTACTTGAATGGAAGGGACTATGCAAATTAGATTATACAATGCTATTAAGGGAGCAACTAGCATATTAGTAGGTCAATGTCTGCATTAAATTTCTAACCATAATCAGTGTGAACTAGATAGTTTCAGAACCTGACCAGACCTAGACTGAGCAATATTCCCATGCAGTTAATAAAAAGCTGATTTTTCTTTTCTGCCAACCCCCCCCCAGACTTCTGAGGCATCGTAAGTACATTTCTCCTCTTCACCCTCTTAATCGTGTAGAAATAAAATTGATAACCTCAGCAAAGATAGTATGCCTACAACAGCAAAAAGCTCAACAAATCGACCAAAGGCTTTGCATTTTCTCTTCCTGAAATATACCATGTGCAGCTAATGCTAAAAGGACTTAGAAATGCTACAAGCACTTTCTCGGTTGTTCCAGCCCCTTGTGATGGCATAAGGGTGGCACTAATATACCCTGATCATGTGTGCATTATGACAACCTGAAGACTAGATACTAATTTTCCCACTTTTTTTTGCACTGCATTTAGCTTCCTTAACAACTGCACTTGCATTCCCTCCATGCGTCATTCCCTCATGTGTACACATGAAAAAATCTCAATGCTGGTATCAAAGGAGTTAAAAATTGAGCTGCTTTTTTGTCCTAATCTAGGATTAATCCTACTCAGGTGGTCTAAAAGAAGAGCTCCTGCCGAAGCATACTGATAGGTATAATGAAAGCAACATTAAATTGATGCAGGGTAGGGTATGGAACATAGGCTGTTGAAATAATAGTGCAGGGAGCATGATAATCAGCTGAAGATAAAGTAGCTTAAATGGAAAGCACTGCATTAGGGCTCCTGCAACTATGCAGCAAGGGGATGGGGTCAGAATATATTGCCTTTTTAAAAAATTGTTTGAAGAGAAAGCTGCTTTTATAGTTTCACTTTAAAGTATTTAAATGGAAGCAAACAGGTAAAGGTTAAAGTGTTACAAAAATTGGAAAAGGGAAAAAGAAAAGTATGTGGCATCTTTTCTCCTGACGTCCCTTTCCTTAAGTAAATTGTCTAATTGGATTGTAAGGTCTTCAAGGCAAGGACCCATGTCTGTAAAGCAGCTATCATTTTGGGGAAACCTATGCAAATCCCCCACAAAATGACTTAGTTAAGGTTCCTAGGCTGTATATCGCTCCCACACAACCTGTAAAGATGAAACCTACCCACAGAAGTTAATGGCAAATTCTCATTGATTTCAATGAAACCAGGATTTCAGTCCAACTATATAAGCCTTTTAAAATATGGGTTATATTATGTATTTTCCCTGCAAATGTTACTAAGTATTTTTGCCATTAAAAATTCACTTGTCCTCTGAAGAGTTTTGCATAATTTGGAGACTGAATTCAAACAAGCTTTAAGTACACCCTTAACCAGTGACACTTCCATAATAATAATAAATGTAAATCTTTCTGTCATTAGTTTCAGCCATTGCTGATTGAGAATGCAAAGGTCAGAAAGCTACTTTGCCTCAGCCTTTCCATCTATAAAATGGGTCTGATAAGTTACCTACCATGTAATGCTGTTGTAAGAATTAATGTTTGCCCTATATTTTGAACATATAAGGTGTTGATAAAGTGTTATTACTCATTTTGCTCCTGCTTAAGAATCATAACTACTTATTCCATTCTTGCTGCCCATTCAGAAAAAACTGATCCCTATCCTCTTTTATAATCTCCCTTTATTTATATATAAATAGTTATTCCTCCTCCACCTCCCACACACACTCCCCCCACACACACACTTAATCTTCTTTACTTCAGACCACAGAGGCACAGTTCTGATAACATTTCCTCCTATGCAGGGCCATCTCGGGGGGAGGTGCAGGATCCTGGACAAATCAACCCCTGCCAGGCAGTGGGCCCTACTCTGCCTCAGCTGTGTGTAGGGTAATCTCAGAGCTCCAGGTGTAGGGATGGTAGCACATCCCCTAAGTGAGGGGTGACACCCAAATTATAGAGTACTGACAGCAGAGCCTCAGGTACATGAGGCAGCAACTTTTATGACCTCAAGCATGGAGCTGGCAGCGGGGACCCCCATACCTGTAGCACCCACATCTATATCTTCTGTGACCAACTGCACCAGCCAATCGCACCAGCCTGTGCCTCCCTCTCCTCCCTCCCCCCACCCAACCCCAAGCATGAGGCCTGGAGCAGTCATGCTGATTTACCATGCCCAAGGAACAACTCTGCTCCCAGGTATAATTATTTAGGTCATTTATCATTTTTGTTTTTCTCCTCTGAATTCAATGAAGTTTCTGTTTTTGTTCTGAAATGTGTTGCCCATGAATGAATGCAGAGCTCCAACTGAGCCCTAATCATTGCCAAATATAGCAAATTAATTAACTGCTTAATTTGTCTTTACATGTAATGCTTCCATGAAATAGCATTTCCCTTTATGACTGTGGCATGATTTGCCATGACTGTGGCATAAATTTGCCATTTATCCTGTTAGAAAGCAATTCAGTGAACCATAACCCCAATACATCAGATCTAATATGTACAAGGCCGCATACCTTGTGTGTTATGTCTTGAGTTGTATGTTACATCTAATTAGCCAGTCTCCATTCACATTTTTCATTCAATGAATCTATCTTTGCTGTCTAACAATTAGTAATAATAATACTTGTCAGACCCAGTTTTATTGATTGCAATCAATTTTGTCATTCTGACCAGGTGGTGGTTCAATATTACCCTAATACTGTCCTCCCAGCTCTGAATCATTCATGAATGTTTATTTCACATCTGAGGTTGGTTTTTACTCACTAGAGCTGAGCTAACCTATAATTCAGCTATCTCTAATGTCTCTATTTGCAGTTTCTCAGTCTTCTCAGGCAGACCTTAAGTGGAAAGAAAATTTCTCAACTAACTTTGCTTCTTTGTTACATAAAAGACCTGATCCTCCAAACTGGTGAGTGCCCTCAACTCCCATTAACTTGAATAAACTTATAGAGGATGAAGTAATTGCAAGGTTGCTGTTCTTCCCAGCCACAAGAATCTCCTTATTAGGTGAGACCAATGGTTCATCTTGCCCAATACCCTGTATTCCAAGAGTGGAAGGTGTCAGATACTTCATAGGGAATAAACAAAACAGGGAAATTATGATGTGATCGTCCCCTGTTGTCCAGCCTCAGTTTTGTGCAGTTAGGTTTAGGGGCACCCAAAGCATGGGGTTGCATCCCTGACTACCTAAGCTAGTAGCCTGTAGTAGTTTGTGTCAGTGGGAGGTCACGCTGACTCACTACGAGCCTCCAGAGTCCAGGGCCCCAGGCCTGGCTGCAGGCTCTCTCTCAGTTCTAGATGCTGTGCCCTTATGCAGAGCAGGTCAACAAACAAAAAAACAAGCAGTCTCTGGTAACCCAGGAGACAGCCCATAGGGCACGCTTTTGTTTGGGGTGGGGCAGTAAGTAAATAGTCAAACAGTTTCAAATAAGCTGTTCGG
This sequence comes from Pelochelys cantorii, assembly GCA_032595735.1. Classification (NCBI taxonomy): domain Eukaryota; kingdom Metazoa; phylum Chordata; order Testudines; family Trionychidae; genus Pelochelys; species Pelochelys cantorii. Next base: position 38,060,429 of record CM064331.1, read on the forward strand.
CAGTCTATATGCCCTGGCCCCGGGGTCAGGGTGGGGCACCAAACAATCTGGCAAACAAGTAAATAGTCCACAGGGTTTAAAGGCATTGGCCTTTGTGCAGGCGGGGCCAGGTCTCCTTGCTGGTGGAGAGCTGACAATCGCATGGGTTTTGCCCACAGGGGAAACCTGCCACCCAAGGGAAGGGATGGCAGGGGGACACAGGCCCTCACACTCCACTGCGTCCCAGCTCAGGGCCTTATATGCAGCAGTGCAGTCTGCTGCTGGGTCAGCGGAGGCTCCAGCTCAAAACATGCTGTCCGGGTCACTGGGGCTCTGATCCACAACATGCTGCCCAGCTGACCTCCATGTCCTCAGCTGCCCCAGGGTCGGCTGTCCCTGGGCCACTTCCCTGTTCCCCCTGGGGGCTTACCTGGCTCGGCTGCTGTTCCTCGGTGTCAAAAGGTCCATGGCTCCCAACTGCTGCTGCTGCTATCATAGGAGTGCCGGTGGTTGGAGCCCCAGGGCCCTTTAAATCACTGTCAGAGCACTGCATAGCACACTCTAGGTGGCTCTGAGGGTTGCCTGGGGAAGGCACAAGCGAGAGGCAGGGCTCAGCACAGCTTGCTCTGGGCAGTACTGAGGGTTGTACTTCAGTAAATGCTCACCCAGGAGACAGGAGATAAAAAAAGCCCAACTCAGTTTGGGTTGGTGGGGAAGGTGAGCAGACACAACCTGCACACTCCCTGCCAGGGAGTTGCTGGAGTTATAGACCCTGGAGCCCAAGCCAGTGGGATCATTGGCCCTGAAGGATGAGAGTTAGCTCAAAGGTTGACACCCTCCCCCCCTAAAACAGACAGAACAAGAACCTGGGCTAAGAAGTGACTGTTAAAATAGGATCTGGGTTCAGGACCTGGTGGAAAAAAATGGACCTTGGTCCTCTTAGCCTGCCCCATACCACTGCAAGGTGTGTGTGCTGCTCAAGTACTCTGGCCATTAGGCAATGCTGCCCTGAGAGCAAAGGCAACCCAAGGACTCTAGCCACTAAGCCCTACTGCCTGAGAACAAGCACATTTTGATTTAAGATATTAATATGGAGTTAAAGACTTTCCCTTTAACCAATAATAGTATAATTGTTGCTACTTTCAGCCTTCAATCATCATGGACAATAATAGTGTGTCACATGATCTGGAAAAGACTGTGCAGCCAGTCACAAGGTCTGGTACTCCCATTAAAGTGCCTTTGAATCTGCAGGCACCCAATAATTTTCAGGCAGAGTTCAGGGTTTTGTTTTTTGTGTTTTTTTCCTTAAGTGGTTCAGAACAAAAAGCTGCCTGATAGCTTCCTTGTAGTAAGAGCTTTTGGTTGCACCAGTCCAATTTTGGCCCATTAACTCTTGGTTTGAAGCTGGAGATGTGCTTTTGTTAGCAGCAGCTGATAATCACTATCAAGCTCAGCACCTCTATGACCTTGACCCTCTATAACCATTTGCCACTAATTATTATTAATGAGAACATAATTAATAAGTTTTAGAGAAGCCATCTGGGTTCTGCTTGGTCTACTGGTGAATCTTTAGGTGACAGAAGAGCATAGGGAGGTCATTTGTCTTGTTCAAACCAGACAATACTAGTTTTGTGGAGCACTGATCATTGTCCAGTAGAAATCTGGGGCTGGACAAGAGTTGGTCTGGTAAAAATAAGAGGAGGAGACTATAGATGCAGGAGAAGTCAGTGGAGGCAGAAGTGGTGGTGATGCTTCTGTGTGCAGTGGGGCAGGATAGGCATGTCCTGTATTCTGGGAATGTACCATTGACTATCTTAGAGCAAGTCAGCAATCATGATTTCATTGATGGCTGCCCATTCCTTTCTGTTCTGCTCAATATAAAATGCTGAGCATTTATGCCCGGTTGTCATTATCTGTTTCTAAGTGAACTTTAAACTCACTTTCAGGTTCGGTGTCTTCACACTGTGATGGTGATTTTACTGACACTGACCACCTGCAATAGTTATGAACCGATGAAACCTTGTAACAGGCCCATTCCACCATCCAGGTGCCAAATGTAAAATAAATTTCTAAAACATTTAAATAGTGTTCAAAACAGCTACAACCGTCCTGCTTATCAGTTGAAAAGACTGAACTTTGATTTCTGCACGTTATTTGAAGTGTGCTAACTAAGAAATGGGTTGCTCCAAGGAGTTGACATTGTGCTTTCACCCAATGTCCAATGGGCATTGCTTTGTTAGCAAGTGATTAATGAGTGATTTTATCAATGTCTGATTCTTTATTGGCTGTGGGCATTTATCACACTGTGTTACTCCACCAACAATAAGGCCAATGATGAGATGGAAGATAGATTGATTGCTGGTAAAAAATTGTAATGAAACTCTAAGAAGACAAGTCATCATGATCTACTATTTACCCTGCACATTAAAGGAAACTTGTATGAAAATATGGCTGAAAGAGTATTCAGTAGACCTTGAGTAAATCTTGTGTTCTGAAATAGGTGAGTAAATAACTCAGGGAATAAGCGGCTTCATGGGCAAATCCTCAGCTGGTATGAACGGCCATAAATCTCATTCTTACAATGAAACTCTGCTGATTTGCTCCAGCTGAGGATCTGGCCCATTTGTGTGGGCTTTTTTTTTCAATATATAATTTAGATATTTCTAGAATATCCCTCCGCATTGCATGGGAGTATTATGTGCAGTAATTAAGATTTGCATAGGTGTCTATAGTGGACTTTGGTGGATTTCATGACACCAACATTAATCAGTTTTCACTTACTTACTGTGGCCCTAATTCTGCTACCACCCCCCTTGCACAAGGAGCAGCACCCAAACATGCAAGTGGTCCCATTGAGTGCTCACATCCATTACTCTTTTTCAGTGTTGTAACAGTTACAAAATTGAAATATGTTTCTGTGTTGCTGTTCCCTCTCATCAGCTATTTCAATGTCTTTATGCAAAAGTCTTGCATCTGTAACACCAGCAGGAGGAATTGAAACGGACCTCTGGAGCTCAGTGAATGAGTCTCTACTGTTTGAGGTAAAAAGCCTCAGCTAAGGCTGTTGAAGAAACTCATTCTTTCTCTCTGTAAGTGGTCATTCAATGAAAACAGAATAGCTGCATATTTTCTACAAAGTGGAATTATCCCTATTTGTACAATTGATAGCATTTTGTGTATTCCAGTTGGAATATATATTCAATTAATTATTACACCTCATTCATAGTATGCTTGACTTACTATTCAGCCAGTTTCCCCTCTTTAGTTTGGTGTCTGTCTTTAAATATTTGTAGCATATATATAATATATATATATATATATATATATATATATATATATATACCCCCTTAATTGTTGTGTAGCCTAAGCTATGCTTGTATAACTCATTTAATCTTTGCACACATTAACTCCTTCAGTTACCTAACCATTTCTGTCTCACTTCTCTGAATTCCTTTCAAAATGTCATTCTTTTTATAGAAAAGAGTGGCTTAGAATGAAGCAATATTTCTACTGCAGTTTCAGCAGGACTATAAACTGGAAAGTAGCCTCTTTGTTTTGTGATACACTTTGCATAGCTTTTTTGCTACCAAATTGTTACCCAGGAACTCAGTAACAATAACAAAATTTAGTTTAAACTAGGATCTGATCTTATGATTTTTGTTCCTGACACTAGAAGCACAGATTTTTGTTCCTGACAATTATCACCAGTGGATTTCTATAGCCCCCAATAAAAACACAACTCAAATATAAATTTAACCAATCTATTAAAGAATTAAAACAGTACACAGCATATGATGACACAAACCAATGACCCCAGTACAACCAGTAAACAGTAAACCCACACCCTCGAACCAGAAGAAAGAAGAAGATAGAAAAGGATTCCCCAAACACAACAAGGTAAGTATTCAAATACTTTACAGGTCTGGCTTAGATGACAGATGGTATTCAATAGATGTGGAGGGAAGAAGCAACCTTAGGACCTTCTACCATTCAGCAGGGGAACCTGCTGTCCGGGAGGAACACTAGGTGATCCCATGATGTTATTCAGGCTCAAGTCAATCATGGATTCAGGTCTGGCTTGCAGAGGACTTTCACCACAGGGACCAGGCCAGGATTCCGGAGTGGGCAAAGGAACCTAGGAGCTCTGCTGGATGTCCCCTAAACACAAATCCCCACACCCTTCGGTGGAGGCTGTGAAGGGAAGCACCCACAGCAGCTCGGAGATTCCTCTCCCTCAGGCAGCTTCTATCCTGAAGCCGGATGGTAGGCCTCACTCGAGCCTTCGCCACAAAATGATAGCAGGACAGTCAAGAAGCAGCAGCAGACCAAGGGCCGAAGGATCAAGCAGCAAGGTTGTTCAGGAGGAGTGGCCCTGCCCCTCAGAGCGACAGTCCTTATATTGTTCCTTGAACAGGAAAAGCAGCAAAGGTGCTGAGTGCACTGTCTCTGTGCCGTGTACAAAATGTCCCGTGCCGTGTGTAGCGTAGTGCACATCTGAGGTAAATAATGTCCTTGGCAGGAAAAAACCCAGTTGGAACCAGTTCTGTTTACTTCTCCAGCAGTCCCAAAGACAAAATAGAGTCTATATTTTCAAGATGGAGTCCATCACAATAATAAAGAGTCTTTAGTCCTTACATTTCCCTAAAAAGTCCTTACACAAATCACACTGAAAACTGAAAAAGTGCTGTGAGTCTAGGAAATACCTAAAAATACTGGTGTGGGACAAGATCAGTGGAGCCATGGCCCAATAACCTTTTGTCCAGACCAAACCTGATGGTGCTGTAACCATGCACATCACATTTGGTCCAGCTGCTCTGCAGCTGTGATGGAGAGAGAGGTGGCAGGGACAGATCTGAGTGAGTGATGTTGCAACCAGATGTGTGGGATGCATCACTACTCAGGATTGTGTTGGCCATGACACTCACTGAAATTTTGATGGGAGGGAATCAGGCTACACGCGGCAGTCAAACATTAACTCGAACAAAGTCCTTAGTTTGAGTTAACTGTTACACCTCATTCCATGAGGTGTAACAGTTAACTCGAACTAAGGGCTTAGTTCGAGTTAACGTTTGACTGCCGCGGGCAGTTAGTTCGGACTAGTGGGATTTAAAAATGACACCCGGACGGGAAGATGCAAATAAAGCCCGGGATATTTAAATCCCGGGCTTCATTTGCAACTTTGAATGCCTACATTAGCCTCCCTAGTTCGAACTAGGGGGCTAGTGTAGACATACCCTAACACTTTAGTTTGTTTTGAAAGGGATGGGGGTAAGAATATCAATACCCTGCTCTTTCTGTATTATCTTTGCCTACCTGGCTGGATTGGAGTGTTTATGAATTTGCTAACTGTGTTAATAAGACAATGAAAAATAGATTTCCTATGTGTGTGTTGCAACTATGCTCACGGGGACTCCAAACTGAAGAGTAATTCTGATAATGCTGGGCCTGATCTACCACACTTCAGAATGCTAATTGGGAAAACTAAATCAGTGATGTAACCAGTACAATCAACAGATCAGGCAACATAGACAAATCTATGATTCCACTTAAAATGGTTCTCCTCAGCTCCAGGACCCAAGACTAAAATGAGAATGAAGTCACATTCAGTGCATGGCAAATCCAAAGTGATAGGGAAATTTCAAACAATCATGATCCATGCAGTTTCTCATTATCACAGTATCAAAGGACCTGAAATACTAATGTATTTATTCTCACAACATCCTTGTGATGTGGGGAAAATACTATTTTCTCCTATTTGCAGATGGGGAACTGAGGCACAAAAGGCTAAGTCCTAGATCCTTTCCTCAAGGACAAGTAGGTACCTACCCCTCCCCCTTATTTTCATTGGGAATAAAGCACTTTCATGCCTTTCAGCAGTCATTTGAACACCAGTCTAAGAAGCCCTAAACTAGGGTCTTAACTACAGGACAAATTCTTCCTTTCTGTAAATTTACAGAAGGAAGGAGGACTCAGTATACAGAAGCTTGTAAGGGGTTAGGGTTATGGAAGCATGGCAGCTGATGTCCAAAAGCTCTATAACAGAGTTATAAAATTAAAAAATAGAGAACAATTAGTGGAGCATGATATGGTGGAGCGGGGACCCACACACAACTTGGATCAAAGAAGCTGATGCTTCTTCCATCCTATTGAGATTCTGTGAGAGAGAAAAAATAGTGAATAAAGGAAATTGGCAGTGATAAGACATTTGAGAAAATGTGTTATAGTCGCCCTCCCCAGATAGGCTACGTCTAGACTGCAAGTCTCTTTTGAAAGAGGCCTTTTTGAAAGATACTTTCGAAAAACTCTCTTTCGAAAAAGAGCATCTAGACTACAGCCAGTACTTTCGAAAAAGCAAGCCGCTTTTTTGAAAGAGAGCACCCAGGCAGTCTGGATGCTCTCTTTCGAAAAAGCACAGTTTGCATTACAAGAGCACTTTCAAAAAAAGGCTTTATTCCTCGTAAAACGAGGTTTTCCGTGATCGAAAAAACTGCCACGTTCTTTCGATTTACTTTTGAAAGAATGTGGCAGCAGTCTAGACGCAGGGGAAGTTTTTTTTCGAAAAAACCCTGTAGCCTAGACACACCTATAATGTTTGGGGCTGCTGGAAGAGAAACTGATTATGAGATGGAAAACAAAGAAAAGGTATATTGTCAACTCTGAAAATGGAAAGTGGCCAATAGTGGGTGACTATAGGATAGAGACTACAGCCAGCACATTAACTTACTGACACAGGGCCCAACCATGGCATTTTGGCAGAGTCCTGCACTGGAGGCTGTGTGGAGCTACAATATGCCAGAGGAAATCATAGTGCCACCCCTTACTCTGAGACATGCAGGAGAGTAGGTGCACATCAAACACTATTATCTGGGTGCTTACAGGTCACAACTGCTCCCAGATAACCACTAGGGAAGTGGTGAGTTCTGTTTACAGATTCTGATGCCAAATTCTTTCAATGTTTGTATCTGTATTGCCTACCTCACACTCACCCACCTATTAGATCCTATATTTTATACTGTGACATATTTGGGACAGCGATTTTCATTTTTTTCTATGTTTGTACAGGGTCTGGCACAAGAGGGTCCTGAAATGGTTGGCTTCTAGGCACTACTACAGAATGAATGCTAAATAATAATAAAGACAACAACATACCTTTTTATAGACTCCAGACTGTCTAGGCATCTATCAATTTTCTCTCTGCCCTATTGGAGTGTGCTGTGTACTCATAAGAGAAGGTAGTGAACACCCATGTAAAAATCAGACATTTTGGTCAAACTGTATTCTCCCTTGCCATTGTATATGCAACCTGAGGAATGTTGTGGGTCACAAAAACCTGGTCCTTCTTCTTGTTCTCCCATGTAAAAAATTAAATCACTTGATTTCATCCACGATCCCTGATTATATGAAATATATGTTCAAATGCAGTAGCATTTGTCACTGTTTCAATACATGTAAAGTGTTTTTAGAAACATTACACATCTACAGTTGAGCACCCACAACCAACACGTCCCTGGAATTCAAATTTTGGAGTGAAAGAGCAGTTACAAGGCATTTTTGAAAATATAATTTTCAAATTATTCATCATAATATTACAGACTGAGTAGAAAAGAGTGCTCAGAACACTGTATAAAAGAAAGGCAGTCATCCTACATCACTACATTACTGTTCTTCATGATGCTTCTTTGGCTACAACTCTCATTAAAAAGCAGAACACAGAGGAGAGACTTTAAACCAGCAGTCAAAGAAAGAAATTGACCCCTGATGTTAAGACTATGTCTACACTGCAATGCTATTTCAGGATACCAGAGTATCCCGAAATAGCTATTCCGCGTCTTAACAGCAAGCCCATTATTTTTGGGCTCACTATTTGGGCATCCTTGTAATCCTCATTCCATGAGGAGTAAGGGACATTTTGAAATAGCGGTTATTTTGAAATTTGGGAGTGTCTACATGGCACCAAATTGTTAAATAAGCTATTCTGAAATAAGATCAAAATAAGATACACAATTTGTGTAGCTCAAACTGTGTATCCTATTTTGAACTACAGTTCAGTGAAGACGTAGCCTAAGGGAGTGAGAGGAAAGTACTTGCATTCCGTGCATGCCTCACACACCTGTCTGGTGAGCTCCTGCATGTATCCCTTCACCAACCAGATGTCAGAGGCATGCACAGAATGCAAGTACTTTCCGCTCACTCTCTTAGCATCTGGGGAATGGGATGAAAAGCAAGCTGCATCCAGAGTGCATGGCTGCTGCCCCCCTCCCAAATTCCGCCTCTGCTAATCCCTCCCTAAACACTTGTTGAACTAACATGCAGTTTGCCGCCATCACCAGTTTGCCCTGCTTGTGTGTTAGACACCTTCTCCCACTCTGTGTCTGTTGTGTCTATTTTGACAATATTGTCTCATTGTTTCCTTGTACTTCTCCATCTGTCTGAATCCATCTGTTTTGTTGTGTCTTATACTTAGATTGCAAATTGTTTGGCTCAGGGATGGTCTGTTTTTTCTGTATTTAGATAGTGTCTAACACAAATGGATCCTGGTCTATGACTGGAACTTCTAGCCACTATCAGTACATCGAAACAGCAGGGCCAAAGTCGAACTAAACTATGCAACTTCAGCTATGTCAATTGCATAGCTTAAGTCAAAATAGCTTAATTCAACTATTGCCGCTGTCTACACAGCAGGACATTGAAGGAAGAACACTCTTCCTTCAACTTCTCTTACTCCTCATGAAATGAGGGTTACATGAGTCAGAGTAAGAAGTCCTCCAGCTCAACATTATTTAGAAATAATGGCTTGCTGTGTAGATGAGCACTGTGTTATTTCGGAATAATGTCAGTTATTCTGAAATAATGCTGCTGTGCATGCATACTTGACAGATCCCTGTGGCTCCTTTAAAAATCCCAGCTTCCATGCATATTACTGTACAGGGGATTTACAGCTTTACCAAACTTATTTCTGTTCTGCAGTGCTACTACCCAGAAATATCTGTCATGTAGTTAATCCACACCATAAAAGCTACTGGGGGAAGGGAGAAGGAGGGTCATGTGCTACAAAATGGATATCTCCTGTTCACAGATGATGTTTTGATTACTTTTTTTGTGAGCTCTAAAGGCTGTCACACACCATCTATAATTCTACAAAGCTGGTTACACAGGCATGAACTAGCCTACTGTAGGTAACTAGGTGTTTGAATAGAATTCCACAAGGCTCTTGTTTTTCTGCTTGCCATGACAGCACTTACGAGATAAGGTACCAGCTATCTCAAAGTGAATACTTTTGAATGTGTTTTGTTTGCCTCACTGAGGGGGCACACTTACCACGTGATGACTGGGAGATGGGGTGGGTTGATTGTTAATGAAGGAAACAGAAAGGTTTTCTAGGATGGGCAGCCTATTAGTGGAGAAAACTAGCAAATAGAGAGCTGGGAGAATCATACCCCATCCCCAGCCAACAGGAGCTGTGGGAAGAGGTGCAGGCCAGGCCACCACTTCCTGCAGCTCCCATTGGCTGGGAACTGTGAACAATGGCCAATGGGAGCTGCAAGCTGCCATACCTGCAGGTACTCAGCTAAATAGAGTTTTGTGGCCCAGCATGAGATAACCTTAGTCCTGGTCTACACTAAGGAGTTATTTTGAAATAACTCCCCATATTTTGAAATAACAAGCAGAGCGTCCAGACTACCAAGCTCCTTATTTCAAAATACAAGGCTGGTTATGTTGAAATAACAACTCCTGATTTCCACAAAGAATAATGCTTATTTCGAAATAGTTATTTCGAAATAGTTGTCGAGTGAACACTCACTCCACTGCAGCTATTTTGAAATAACTACTCCCTAGAATCGTTCAAAATAATTACTCCCCAGTGCCTCCTGGGTCTCTAAAGTCAAGGTAGCATGTCCATATTAAGGGAGCCTGCCTCGGACTAATTTTGAGGCTTCTCTGTATTGTGGACACACTATTTTGAAATAGTTATTTTGGGAATTATTATTTCAAAATAAGTTATTTCAAAATATTTTCCTAATGTAGACATGCCCTTAGTGAACTGCATTTGGCCTGCAGGCTGCTTATTGCCCATCCTTGTTCTTAGTCAACTGTTATGTTGTCTTTATCTTTCTTCAGAAGCCCATATTAAGGTGCTCTCAAAAAACATGACAATCATATTATGTGCAACCAGTTTCAGTGAGCCCTCCAACCACTCCTTCCTATTCTGTTTATACTCTTATTTGTAGATGTAGGACTAATACAGTCACAATCATAATATCATCCCAAAATAGGGAAGTGGTTGCACCTGTATATAGGAGGGTTGTTCAAAACTAGCTCAGTCTTCCTTTTATCCATTTATAGGATATGGTCCCTGTAAAGGGCCCATCCTCTCTTGAGCACCACTCTTCTTGCCAAGGATGTGTGACCACACTCCTCTGACTGGCTCTAGGAGCAGAGCGTATTCCAGATGCCCTTTCTTCTCAATCACCTGGGACCAGGCTTCTTTCCTGTTCCCTTGAGTAGCTACGGCTCTGTCCTTGCCCTGTTTTAGGGCTTTATCTTAAAGTCTTCACAGCACCCTGTCCAGGATTCTGCCCTAGCCCATCACACCTGGTCTTCAGCCACTGGACCTAGGCTTCAGCTGGATCTGCAGCCCACCTTACACACTGTGCTGTCCAAGGTACTGCTGTCTTCCCTGTCAGTCAGTCCCTGGGTCTGCCTGGGTTGAGCTCCAGAGAGGAACTGCCAGGCCCTGGCCCAGCAGCTTCTTTATACCACCTTGATAAGCCCTGATAGGCTGCAGTGGAAACAGTAACTCTAGCTTGCCTGGAGGATTTCTCCTCTGCTCTTTTCCCTGGGGTGGGGTATGGCAAGGCCCCAAGTCTCCAGTAGGGGGCTTTGGGCCTAGTCCACCCCATCACAGTCCCAATGAAGGATGTTTTGCCATCTGCTTCTTCATGTCATCAAATTTCTTTGTCTTCAGTATATCTTTTACCAGTGGAACATAGTAACTTTTCATGCACACATGTGTACCTCTTTGCTAACATAAACCTCAGACTTGAATCAAATAGTATGTTTTCTGTAAGTGAATAGTGTCTGGTATGCTCAGAACATCATGTCTATCAGTAATAGAAATTAATAAGAGCATTGAGGCTCATGCAAAGGTTCTTATTCTCTTGGAGGAGGGGAAAAGAATCAGTACTTAAAGAAAAGAACTGTTTGAAAAGGGCATGATTTTTATAATAATGTAAGTATTCTCAAGTGGCTGATTTGACTGCGAGTAAGGTTATACAATAGTTCATCTGTTATAATACAAACCTCTTCCTTTCCAGAGTCTAGTTCAAAAAAAAATCTTGTTTCTGATCAGCAATATCCTGGCTTTCACATTTAAAATAAATTGCAACTATGCTAGTACTTAAGCGTGCAGATTCCATCATCCTTAATATATTTTTTTAAAATCTAGCTAGCTAAATTCCCAAACAACTGTTTTCTGAAAAGTTTGCCATAGCTTTACTCAAACAACTAAATCTTGTTAATAATTCAGCCTCCTGATAGCATTATTCTCAAAGAATATTCAGTATGAATCAATACAATGTGTCAGAGGTTCTCTCCAGATTGGTTTGACCCTGAAGTTTTGTAAGCTTCTGAGTGTACTCCCTGTTACCTACTGTCACTTTCCAGGGTGCTACAAAACTGCATTCTTATTTATCTATATGGGTATGTCTACACTGCCACCCTAGTTCAAACTAGGGTGGCTAATGTAGGCATTCGAACTTGCAAATGAAGCCCGGGATTTAAATATCCCGGGCTTTATTTGCATGTTCCCGGGCACCGCCATTTTTAAATGCCCCGTAGTTCGAACTCCCTGCCCACGGCCACACGCGGCACGGACTAGGTAGTTCGAATTAAAGCTCCTAATTCGAACTACTGTTACTCCTCATTGCACCCTTAATAATGTCTCTTTGAAAGGCTGACAACTGTCTTCAGCTGTTTTTCATCTGAGTATTGCTTCCTGTGGGACCTCACCTACCACCTCCATAAGGCATGTCTACACTAGGAAATTATTTTGAAATAACGTATTTCAAAATAATAACTCCCAAAATAACTATTTCAAAATAGTGTGTCCACACTACAGGGAAGACTCAAAATTAGTGTGAGGCAAGCTCCCTTAATATGGATGCACTATCTTGACTTAGAGCCCCCAGGAAGCATTGGGAGTTATTACTCTGAATCATTCTAGGGAGTAGTTATTTCAAAATAGCAGCAGTGGAGAAGCCACGCTACATTTCAAAATAGCTATTTTGAAGTAAGCATTATTCCTCATGGAAAGCAGGAGTTATTATTTCAAAATAATCACCCCTTTATTTTGAAATAATGGGATCAGTAGCGTGGATGCTCCATTTGTTATTTCAAAATAAGGGCAGTTATTTTGAAATAACTCTCTAGTGTAGACCAGGACGGAGTTTGCTAAAGTCTGCCTTATTAAAATCCTTTGTCTTTATTTTGCTGTTCTCCCTTCTACCATTCCTTAGAATCATGAACTCTATAGTTTCATGATCACTGTCACCCAAGCTGCCTTCCTGGGTGACAGTGATCCTGAAGGATCACTGAAGGAACCTAAACACTTCTCCCTCAGCTAGCCCCTCTTCCCAATTAGTACTCTGGCTTACTGCACTTAGCTTGCTGCAACTGATGTCTGTCCTAATATGAGGGAAGATGCAATACTTATACTGGTTCCCCCCTCCCTCCACTTATCCCTAATTGTTTGAGTAAAAGGGAAGCCTTGCCCCATCTTCTGTGCAGACCCTTAGAGATACCATACACTGACTATTTTTCTCCCAAGCATCACTTATTGCTGGGAGTATTTCCTCTCTATCAGTATCACATTTATATATATGTTTTTTCAAAACATTAAAAGATCCTGCCACATGATGGGGTTGGTTGATCATTGGGCACCAGATTCCTTAAGGACAGACAACTAGAGTTGGGGAAGGATTTTGCTATGTATTAAAGCTACATTTTGAACAAAATGTTTATTTTATTAGTTGGTAGATAGAGTTCATGTGAGGCAGGTAGATTAATAACCTGCATAATCGAAATAAACGGCCATATTCTGAAGTTCATTACACTGGGTTAAATTCAAATTAACCTCACTAATATCTAGAGTTACTCTGGTGTGATTAAAATTAGATGGCCATCAAGGGTGCCATTTTGGGAGGGTAGTGAGGGCAGCAGCCATGCACTCCGGGATGCAGCTAGCTTTTCATCACATTCCCCAGATGCTCTTTCACATAAAAGGCCACCCAGAACCACTTAAGCCAGGGCTTTAGGTCACCAGTTGCTTCCAAGTGCTGGTGCCGGAGCCTTGCAGAGACAGGCACTTAAAGGGATCCCCCTGCACAGCTGTTTCTCTGTTTCTGTTGCATGCTTGCCTACCTCGTCAAAGGACAGCAAAGCTCCTGCAGTGTCTGCTGTGGTTGTCCTGTTCTTTTGTGGATGTCACAGCTTTGTTCTTTGTGCCATGGAGCCGGAGCTGCCCCTGGACATGTGATGGCCCCACACGACCATGCTGCAGTTTTTGCAGCACTTTCTGCCAGCTGCCTTCCTGGTCCGGCATGACCTGGACCCTGAGCTTCTTCTGGGGACCCTCTCCAGGTCTGCAGCTGCTCCACTCTGGCAATTGCACCCTACTGTGGAGAGACATTTTTGGAGACTCGAGACCAGTTTGGACTGGTGGGACTGGCTGGTTATGGAACAGTGGGACAACCAGCAGTGGCTCCAAAACTTCTGCCACCTTTATGGAGCAATTTGCCTGGCTCGACCCCGCCCTCTGGAGACACGACAACTACTTGCAGCCCACCATCCCCCTGGAGAAGTGGGTCACAACCGCCCTCTGGAAGATTGCCACCCCTGACAGCTACCAGTCGGTGAGCAACCAGATCAGGCATGGGGAAGTCCATCGTCAGGGCCCTCCTCATGGAGGTAAGGAGCTCTCAGGCTGCAGTCCCTGCAGGGAGATGGAGAGAGTGTTGCACAAAGGGGACCCTCAGGAAAGGAGGGCTGGGGGCTGTGGGGAATGGAGTGGGAGTGGGGGGGAAGACCTGTCCCGAGGGGCTGGTGCTGCCCTGCCCTCACACAGCCCTGCTACTGGGGAGGGGGCAGCCTCATAGGAGGTGGCTCCTGGGCTGTTTGGGGGGGGGGACAGGAGAAGAGAGCAGGGTGGGCACCTCCCAAGGGCTCAGGCACCCCGTCTCCCATTCTCTGTTTTGTGTGTTTCTTTGTCTCCTTCTGCAGGTGGTGAGGGCCATTAACTCTATGCTGCTGTGGAGGGTCATCCATCTGGGAGACCTGGATGAGACCATGGCCAGATTTGCTGCCCTGGGGTTCCTGAACTGCAGCGGAGCCACTGATGGGACCCACATCCTGATCCGAGCACCCAATCTGATTCATAGGAATGTTGCAGGTCCTGATCGACCACCGGGGACATCTTACAGACATTTTTGTTGGGTGGGTGGGCAGGGCACAGGATGCCCGAGTCTTCAGGAACTCTAGCCTGTACCTCAAGATGGAGGTGGGCACGTTTTTTGCCCACCGTGAACTTGCCATTGGGGACATGCAAATGCCCCTTGTATCATGGAGGTCATGGCCTACCCCCTGATGCTGTGGCTTATGAAACCCTATACTGGGTACCTGGATCCCAGCAGGGACCAATTCAATACCCACCAGAACCGGGCTCAGATCCAGGTGGAGTGTGCTTTTGGCCACCTCAAGGCATGTTTCTGGTGCCTGCTGACCCGCCTCGACGTGGGGGAGCACAACATCCCCGAGGTGGTGATGGCATGTTGTGTCCTCCACAACATTGTGGAGAGGAAGGGGAAGGCCTTCCTCCTGCAGTGGGGGCAGATGCCAGCCATGAGGGGCAAGCCTTCCAGCAGTCATGGACAGCTGCTATCTGTCAGGCTGTGGTGCACATCTAGGAGGCCCTGAGGGAGAGGTTCTCTCAAGGACCCCAGTTACTCTCCTCAGGGCCTCCTCTCTAGGGGCCTCTGCCTTGTGGCCCTATCTCTTCCCCACCACAAACCCTCCCTTCGCCCTTTCCCTGACCTCCCAATAAAAACACCTGTTTGGTTTTCAAAAAATAGCAGTCTGTATTAATGAAAGATTCTGAAAAGGTGGGTGGGGTAAGGGGGTCTCATAACTGGGAGGGGAAGGGGTACAGCTTGATGTGCCACCTCGGGTACGGGGACCTCGTTGGGATTGGGTGGGTTCAGGGAGCACAGGTGGGTGGACAGAAGGGGGGGCTGGAGCAGGGGCAGGGTTGGCGGGGGCGGAAGGGGGAGGGGCCTTAGGTATCACTTGGGAAGGGAGCAGAGGCATGGCATGGGGAGGGAGCAGAGGCATATCGGGGGCAGGCAGATGGGGAATGGGCATAGCATGGGGGGGGGGGCAGGAGTGTGGAAGCCAGGAGCAGTGGCATCAGGCAGGTGTGCCATCATGCAGAACATGACGGCACACATGTCACACCGCTGCAACAACTGGTCCCAGGCGTGGTCCCGCCACTCCAAGTCCATACAGACCTTGTGCACTAGGGTCTGGTGGATGTCGCGAAGGACACTGATGTGCTGGAGCATCAGGTGTTCGTGGACCCTGGCATGCCTTAGGATCCCCTGGGCTCTTGCTGGTGGCTGCGGTGGTGTGGCTCGGCCCTCGGTCCTGTGTGGTCTGGCTGTGGAGAACACAGAAGAAGGAGAGGTGGTCAGTCATCCCTACAGACACTGTCTCTGAGGCTGTGCCCTCCTCTGTGAGCAACAACCAACAGTCCACAGCCCAGAGAAGGGGGATGTCCCCATGTGTGGTCTGCACAGCGGGCCATGCCTCCAGGGGCCCCAATGGGCCCAGAGGACCATGCTGCCCGCTTCCCATACACACACCCCTGGCCCATGGACAAGCAGGCAAGGGAAGTGTCCGGCCACAGTGGGATCCCCTCATTGGCAGCAGAAAAGCTATGAGAAGCCTGGGCCTTCCTCAGGTCTGCACACACAGGTGCAGCTCTCAATGTTGTCTGTAGGAGCAGCTGCTGCCTCGCACATACAGAAATGCCCGTGTGCTAGGTGCGGCACTTCTTGGTCTGTGTGAGGTCGTGCCTGTGCCCTTGTGGCTAGCCTGCTTCCAGCTGTGGCAGCCCTCCACCCTATGGCAGGATGTGTGTGGCCTCCCATGAGCCTGGGAACAGAATCCCACCCATGCTCAGCGGCTGCCTGCTGCGTCCATGTGCCACATGTGCAGCAAGGATGTCCACCCTGAGCAGCCCAAGTGACACTAGCCCCCCATGCTCCCGCCTTCCCCGCCCTGTGTGTGTGACTCACCTGAAGATCCCTCCCAGGCATCCGAGGAGGCCTGGGAGACATCCTGGCTCACAAGCCCCTGTAGTAAGGGCAGGTGTGGGGTCCTGCTCCTGAAAGTGATCTGCGCTATCTGGCCTGGACATATCCCTCGTGGAGCTCCTTCACCTTACTCCAGACCTATTCGAAGGTCCGGGGTGGGTGTCTGTGCTCTGCCAGGGAATCAGCCATCTGGCCATAAATATCCGCATTTCTGCGCTTGGCCCAGGGATCCTATAATGTCTCCTCCTTGCCCCACAGTTCGAGGAGGGACTGGATCTCCAGGCCAGACCAGGATGGGGCGCACCACTTCATCCCCCTGGGTGGGTCCTAGGACCTCTTGGGCTGCTCCTGGAGAGGAGCAGGAGGGTTGCAGGAGGCTTGGGGCTGTGCCATAAGTCTGAATGCCTGTGGCAGGGAAAGCTGCATGGTCAGGGTGCTGCTCTGAAGCCGGCTTCCTGCCAAAAGACTTGTCCAGGGTGCCTGCAGCTTTAAGAGGGGCCAGGAGACAGGAACTATAGAGTTGTGACTACTTTGTATGGAGAGGCCACCAGGGCACCTATGCTTTTTCCTCTTTCCTCTTCTTTCGAAAAAACCCTCTCCTCCTTGTTTACACATGCCTCTTCCACAAAAAGGCTTCTTCCTCACAGAATCAGAAAAAGCCCTCTGTTCTTTCCATTTACTATCAGAAGATTGCGATTGCAGTGTGGACATTCCTCAAGTCTTGTCGGAAAAATGGCTGATTTTCTGACAAAACTCTGTAATGTAGACATACCCTAACTGAAATTCTTTACAGAAGTCTCAGTTGGTTATATAAACTCTATTACTGTACCTTTATCAACCAATCTTGTCATTTCTGCAAAAACAGTTATCAAGTTAAATTATATTTAATTACAGCAGGTTTTACAACTGTTTTTCCAAATGGTTATAACACATCCAGTGCCAGAAATAAAAGGGAAAGAAACAGAATGAAGAAAAAAAACAATCATGGATATTTTTTAATGATCTTATGAGAATGAAAACAAACGGTGGTTCATGCTCTAAGTGATTCACTAGTAACTTGTGCACACCAGCTTTTCATTCACTATATTGCTAATCAGTGTCTGCAACTAAATATATGTGAACTCTGCAGAATAATTCCCTTTCATTCCCTAGTTCTTGTTCATTGTTATACAAATGAAACAATATCCCTGCTGGCGAATTCTTTCATTTTCTAACTGTCTCTCTTGTTCTAACTTTTCTTTTAAATAACAGAGCATTTCTCAGTAATGTAAGTGAGGAAAAGCTTCATCTTTGACTTTGGGTATTGAAAGGGCTTCTGCTCAATCTAGGGAAAGTGAGAAATAGATAGTCAACAGAGAATCAGTCTTCTGAGGATATGCACAAGTTAGACGAGATTCTTCAACCCTCACGCACTTTGAGTCCAACAGTTCACTCAAATGCAGATGCAATGAGACCACCCTTAAAGTAAGGGGCTACTCAGCATGGGCAAGGATGAAAGAATGGAGCCTATAATAAAGAGCCATCTCCTCCTAATGGTGACATTTGCTCCTGAAATAAAACTTGAGTAATTGAATTTTGTGGGGTTACTCTGCGGGTTTTGCTGAGGTCATGGAACCAACATAGTTCTAACTGTGGTCAAGAAGCAGGGTTGTGTACTAACCTGGAATACCACCAAAATCTCTCTGTAACCCTGTTGAGGAGTTTAGAGCCATTGTGTTTGAACAAGAGACAATGAAGTAGTCCCTCCCCTTAATGGCCTCCTTTGATTCAGCCTCTTTAGATCTTACTCATAGTACCCCTCTTTGGTATGGAAGTTATGCAGAGCCTTCCTCCAGGTCTGTTCTGGTTATCCCACTACCTGCATGCAGCAGAGATAGGGATCTCAATGATGCAGAGAGCTTTGCAAGGCCTCAGAAAATTCTCTAGTCCGATATCCAGCACAACACAATACATTGAATTTCAGTCAGGCTGTGCACAGGAGTGATACCAGCCTGTAGCTTCCCAGCTTGTCAGTCAGTTTACCCAGTTTCAGTATGGCAGTGACAATTGTCTCCCACCAAGCTTTTAGAGTGCATCTGTAGTCCATGGTTTTGGTTTATAATTTCACCAGCCCTTTGAGCCACTGAGGGTCTAGTTGAGAGAGAAATTTGAGGATGCTCTTTCCATCTTTACTTCATGTGTGCTGATAGCAATAGGTTCTTATGGAGACACTGTTCAGTGTAGTTGATGATGGATCTCTTGCTCAGTGTTTTTATCAAGCAGTCTTTTTGTGCTCTCCACAAATGTGATTAGAATACGTTGCTGAAAGAGGGAGAGATAAAACATGTCCTTAAAATACACAAAAACAAAATTCAATTATTTTTTCTGAAATACTTCCTGGTGTTTGCTTTAGGCTCTTAGCAGAAGAAGCCTTTTCTTTGTCACAGCAGGGAGGAAAAGGGAGTCTCAATCCAATCTCTGATCAAATTCCAGTTACACACACACACACACACACACACACACAGGAAAAAACCCTCATCTCCATGACATAACAGATATTCCAGAGGGTGAATGTTCAATGAATCTGCCACTGTGGTTAAGGAAATTTGACTAGGGAGGCTAGAGTAGCAAAAGCTCCCTAATATTAATATCAATAGTTTGACAGGTTTTTATATGAGAACTGTGAATGACAAAAGTGCACAAAAATATTTGAAATTCCTCCTAGAAATTTTTACCGGGGAAGCAAACAGTAGGAATCCCATATACAATTATGTGCTTGGTTCTCATGCAATCAATGTACTAAACAAGAATTTGTCCCCTTTGTACAGCATTTCCTTTTTTTACTCAAAGGTCTGCAAAGCACTGAGGATACTCATAGAATCACAGACTCATAAAATACTAGAACTTGAAGGGACCTCGAGAGATCATCAAGTCTAGTCCCCTGCCCTCACAGCAAGACTAAGCACCATCTAGATCATCCCAGATAGATGTCTATCCAAATTGCTCTTAAATATCTCCAGTGACGGAGATTCCACAACCACCACAGTCAATTTATTCTGGTGTTTAACTACCCTGACAGGAAGTGTTTCCTAATGTCCAACATAAACCTCCCTTGCTGCAATTTAAGCCCATTATTTCTTTCCTATCATCAGAGGCCAAGGAGAACAAATTTTCTTCTTCCTCTGTATAATAACCTTTTAGATACTTGAAAAGTGCTATCATCTGTGTTAGGGGTGCATCTACACAACAGCGTTATTTCAGAATAACGGCCATTATTCTGAAATAACAATGAGAACATCTACACAACAATTCCATTATTTCAAAATAAATTCAAAATAACAGACAGCTTATTCCAATTTCTGTAAACCTCATTCCATGAGGAATAACACCTATTCTGAAATAGCTATTTCAAAATAGCTGTAATGTGGACGCTCCACTGCTGCTATTTCAAAATAGCTCCTCCCCAGGGCCATTCAAGCTGATTACTTCCCAGTGCCTACTGGAGCTCTAAAACAAGGTAGTACATCCACATTAGGGAAGCCTGCCTCGAACTAATTTTGAAGCTTCCCTGTAGTACAGACATGCTATTTTGAAATAAGATATTTCAGAGTATTTCTTGTGGAATAGCTTATTTTGAAATAAGCGTGAAGTGTAGACGTACCCTTAGATACACGAAAAATATCCCCCTTCCAGTCTTCTCTTTTCTAAACTAAACAAGCCCAATTCTTTCAGTCTTCCCTCATAGGTTATGTTTTTTAGACCTTTAATAATTTGTGTTGCTTTTCTCTGGACCTTCTCCAATTTCTCCACATCTTTCTTGAAATTTGGTGCCCAGAACTGGACACAATACTCCAATTAAGGCCTAATCAGCACAGAGTAGAGCGGAAGAATGCCTTCTCATGTCTTGCTCACAACACTCCTGTTAATACAACCCAGAATCATGTCTGCTTTTTCTGCAACTGTGTCATACTGTTGACTCATGTTTAACTTTTCTACTATGACCCTTAAATCCTTTTCAACAGTACTTCTTCCTAGACAATCCCATCCTGTATGTGTGAAACTGATTGTTCCTTTCTAAATGGAGTACTTTGCATTTGTCCTTATTAAACTTCATCCTGTTTGCTTCAGACCATTTCTCTAGTTTGTCCAGTTCTTTTTGAAATTATGACCCTATCCTCCAAAGCATTTGCAATACCTCCCAGCTTGGTATCATCTGCAAACTTAATAATCATACTCTTTATGTATGCCGCCATCTAAATCATTGATGTAGATATTGAACAGAATTGGTCCCACAACCGATGGAACCCCACTTGTTATGCCCTTCCAGTTTGAATGTGAACCATTAAGAACTACTCTCTGAGAATGGTTGTCCAGCCAGTTATACACCCACCTTATAGTAGCCCGATCTAGGTCGCATTTCCCTAGTTTATTGATAAAAATGTCATGCAGGACGTTATCAAATGGTTTACTAAAGCCCAGGTATACCATGTCCACTGTGTCTCTCTTATCCACAAGTCTTGATATCCTACTGATAAGTCATAATGATATGTGGGGCCAGATAGTGATGCACATATGAGACTGTCTGAACCATCACTGGACTATGACACTCCCTCTGATTGAAGCCATTCTACTTTTATTAAATAAATGAATAATAGTTAAATATTAATTGATCCAAAGGAAGAGTGAGAATAGTTTATAGTCCAAGTGTTAGGACAATTTCTCAAGAGGAGGAAAATCCCTGTTCAAATCCTTTCCCTTCACAAGGCAGTAGTGGAATTGAATAGGGAATTGTCTCTTTCTTTTGAATTTGTACTAAGTTGTAAAGAATTACAGAACTATAGTGTATATAACTGAATTCATGTTATGTACTGGATTTTATTCATATATGTGTGCATTATCATTATTTATGAAAATGAGAACCTATCCAAAAGTCTAGACACCCAGGCAAAATTTTCAAAAACAAAAATTAGATTATTCACAATAGAATTTTTTTAAAAAAATTATTTGCTTAATATTCTGTATAATAGACGGACCAGCCAGCTTGTGTATGACCCACAACAACTTGAGGCATTAAACTATCAAGAAAATTCACTTATATGTGAATTTCAAAGAGATGTACTAGACCAGCAATTATTAACCATTCATTTCTCGTAATAGAAATCAAGGGTAGATGCTAATTATATTTGTCTGTTTACATATATCCTGTTTATCAATGTAAACTAATTAGCTTTTAGATGCTAAATGTTTTTCATGTCTTAATTGCCTTACATTATGTATGCAACTGTGTACAGTTAACCTTAAGATCAAAGATGTGAGACACCGTAGGAAAAAATATTATTAATATTGTCTTCAGATTAAGTCTCTCTCTCATAATGAAGATACTTAAGGACCAGCTAACTGCCATATATAAATGAGTGTAGCTAGTTTACTTTTGTATGCATAGGAAATAGATTAACTTCAAAGCAAAGGTCCATAAAGTATCTGTGTTGTCTATTCTTCCTCAGAGGAAAGAGCTTTTGTGACAATTTCTGTGAGCAGGCTTATCAGACTGCTAGAGAGCTACAAGGCTATGTCTAGACTGCAAGCCTCTTTCGAAAGAGGCTTTTTCAAAAGATACTTTCGAAAAAGCCTCTTTCAAAAACGAGCATCTAGACTATAACCAGTACTTTCGAAAAAGCAAGCTGCTTTTTTGAAAGAGAGCACCCAGGCGGTCTGGATGCTCTGTTTCAAAAAAGCACAGTTTGCATACAATAGAGCCTTTTTTTGAAAGAGCACTTTCGAAAAAAGGCTTTATTCCTCATAAAATGAGGTTTTCCATGGTCAAAAAAACTGCTGCATTCTTTCAATTTACTTTCGAAAGAATGTAGCAGCAGTCTAGATGCAGGGGAAGTTTTTTTTCGAAAAAAGGTCTTTTTTTTTTTAAAAAACCCTGTAGTCTGGACACACCCTAAAAGTGAAAGCTGAGGCCTGATCATTTTCCTCTCTACTCTGCCGAACATTAAACAGGGAAAGTTTGAGCTGTAGAATTGAGATCTTCAAAAAGTTATTTGGAATATCCTGGAAAATACATGGAAAGACTCTAACAGCGTTTATATCCAAGCTCCTTGGAATTCTGACATTTGGAATAATTCCAAAGAGACTTTCACAAGCTAGCAGATATATTACATCACTGATCTATGAACACTGAAAATCACTTGTATGCATGATTCCTTAACCATTCAATAATGCTTTTCTATTCTTTTATTACTATATCTTTAGTTAGTTTACGAAGGATTGTCTGACAGTGTGATATCTGGGTAAGATCTGAAATATGAACTGACCTGAAGGTAAGTATCTGATCCTTCAGGATTGGTAAAACTTTAAGTATGGTAAAAAGAGAGTTTTCAATAACCTATCACGATTAGATCTGCTCATCTAAATAGGAGCCAAGGACCAAAATGAAAAAAAGCTTCTGGTTAAAGAGTGTAGTACTACAGAAGCTTTTCTGTTACTGGCTTGGTGAATCTAATTATAGAATAAACTACCAGTTGTATGGAATGTCTCTCCTTTTTCTTGCAATCTGCCCCAAATGTAGCACTCTCAGTGTGGGCCATCAAGGCATCTGGTCATAATCTATATGGTACATCACAGCCAGAAAGTGGATCCCATCTGCTTCATCTATACACTAAATTACCTTTACTCAGAGTTTCAAGTATTGCTAGCTTGTTAAAAAATAATATCTAGTTCTTCAGTAGTCAGATAAGTAACAAACAATTTTCCCCCATCCAATATTAATGAATAGTAAAATAAAGCAAACTGCTACAGTTTGATTGGGAAGTATTTTTTTTTAAATCCATGCCAAGGCAAACCACTAGAAGCAATTATTTATGAGGTCTTATAAGCATCTGATTGCTTGCAGCCTCATATCTCCAGATACCTGTAATTATCCATAATAATCTGTTAGATCATTGGATTATTTCAGAAAGAGCTTCTGCTTCTCCTCATATGAAATATATGATATGGACCTCTATTACCTACCACATTGTACTAATTACTACATTTCATTTTATTTAACAGTGTAAAGACATTTGAAGGTTCAGTGAAGAGATTAACTCTCACAGTCCAAAGACAGAATAATTAGTCTTGCAAATTAACTTCCCCCTTCTCCCATGAGCAAGGAAACCTTATAATTTATTATCAGTTTATATACAAAAGTTGACAGACTCTTCAACCCCAATTTGAGGTTGTTTGCAGCACCTAATACCATTTATCTGAATTTTAAATGCAAAATTATTTCACTGAAACCAGAGAACCTATTTAAACCATCCATTCAAAACATAACTATGATTTATGTGAGGTCGTGCTAGGAGTATAATTCATAGGTGGAAATATACACACACAATATATAACATGCTGAAATTATATACATGAAGTAATTAAACACATCGTACTGAAACATTTATTGCTATATACACAGCAGTAGAAGATGTGTAGCTGCTGATATACCATGATATATCATGTAAGTTATTTATAAATGGATTCTTAATATAAAGTATTATCAAGAAATTGCTGTAAACTCATGGGACTCACAAGTACAGCTGGGTGGAAAAATTCTGATGAAGCATTTTTTCATCAGAATTTGACATTTATGAGAATCTAAACATATATCAGAAGTGGTTTGACTTAAAAAACGTCTGCTAGAACCCTGCCTATCAGGGGCTTCTGAAAGCACTGCTGAGATGGTCAATTCAGAGCAAACTGATTAGAGATAGGGAAACTTACAGTCCAAGACTGGGGTCCTCCATTGTAAGGCACAGGAAATCAGTCACAAAAAGCACCTCTGTTTGCCACACTCTCTATCAAATCAGAGCAGGTTCTTCTGACCCCAAAGGACCAGCCACATTCCCAGGTCAATTTATACTTCAGACCTTACTCATAAAGCACACTGTAGTAAGTCCTTTAAAGGCTTAATAATAAAAAGAAAGAAAGAATTGGTGAGAGTTAAAATTGTTAAAAGAATCAAGTTGCATACACCAATTGCAAAGTTCTTGGTGCAGACATGGAATAATCTGCTTTCTTAAATCAAGTCTCTGGAACACATCCTCTGTCAGGATGGGTCAAGCTCAGTTCATAGCAGAGATCCTTCAGGAGTGATGAGCCAAATTGAAGACAAATGGAGGAACCCCTAAGGCCCTTTTCATAACCTTGCCCATGTGAAGCAATTCCCATTGTTCTGGCTCTGTAAAAGTATGTCCCAAAAAGGAGTTTATCCCATCAGAAAGTGACTGCAGATTTGCTGGAAAGCCCATTCAGTGAGATTGGGTGCCTCCCATGCTTTATTGTTTATAGAATGTTCCTTGATGGACCAATGAACCTGAATAGCCCTTCCCAGACAGGCTGGTGAGTTACTCTGTGGGTGTTACTCTAGGAACTGACTTTTGAAATATAGGCAAACTGCTAATGCTGATAATCTTCAAGTTAAAAATAAGTATTATAAACAAAATTAGCAAATCATAACTTTTCTATAGACATCTCTCTAGGCCCACTTTGTATAAGATTTGGTGCAAACATATAATAGTGGTTGCAACAATGATCTGTATGTTACAGTGGAATAATGTGACCCCTTCAAATTTTCTCCAAGCTTATTTTAGATCTATTCTTGTCTTTAGAGGAAATTCATTTCTTCCAGGAAGAAATCACAAATGACTGCATTTTGTTCATTCATTACACAATTTATATTGTTTCTGAAAGCAGGTCCTAGCCACTGATGCTCTCAGCTCTTACCTTTGTAAACAACACTGTGGTTGCAATGCATGTCAGAAGGGTCAAACCATTTCAGTACTCAAACTGCTTCTGATAAATATTATCTAATAATTGAATGCCATCCAGGGTTATAATTTCTAAAGTGATTTGTAAGAATGACTTATGATGAGTTAGAGGGTGTTTAGAGAAACAATGTTCAGAAAGAACTTTTTCAATTGAGATTTTAATGTCTAGATTTTGACTTCATTTTTTCTAATCTCATGAATTTCATGGGTGAGTAATAATCATATTTGTATTATCTGGTGGGGAGGGGCAATGATATCAAATGCTTGGTGCTTAGCACTTTCCAAAGACAGTGAAAATGATCAATTTTTTAATTAACTTATTTTTGAACTAGAAGATGTTATGTTCTAGGCTAAGAACTTTTCTACATCTAAATGCTGATAATTCTTGCAAATGTAAAATGGATATTATATGCCACCATCGACAGGGAGGAGGAAGGGCAAAGGGGGCTGTTGTCCCAGGGCCAGTGATTCAATGGGGTTTGGGGTTACTGCAGTAGCAGTGGCAAACCTTTAAAATTGCTGCCTGAGTGCCATCCAACATGCTCTTCATGGCTCTAAGGGTTGGGGGTGAGAGGACCCAGCACTGCAGTCCAGACAGTGCTGAGGGCTGGCTGCCCCAGTCCCACCTATTCTACCCAGTACCTTTACCCTTCTGGGGCATGGAACCACCCCTCCCCACCTTGCCCAGGGGCTCACAGAGGTTGTCGGTGCTCCTGGCCACCATATCCAGATTGACATGTTGTATAGCAAACATGTTTCTAAATGAATCCTTCTCTATGGAAGTTAGTATAGTCGAATAGATAGAATAGTGGAGATCTGGGTTTCAGATCTGGCTTTATCACTGATTTACTGGATGACATTGAGCAAGTCACTTCACTTGTGTGTGCCTTGGTTCCTCAATCTAGAAAATGGGGAAGTTATTCTGAAAGTGAATGTCCTGTTAAATTAAAACAAAGACAAATATTTGAAAGTGGTCCAGCAATTATACATTACTTTCTTCAAACAGATTTAATAATGTAGCAGTGAGCTTTGCTATGGAAAAATCTGCCTCAGTATATAAATATGGCTATCTTAACTGCATTTATGATTCATGCTGTATATTTTATGTTTGATTGCATCCCTTAATTTATATTAGGTATTCTTTCTCTGAATCCTTTGCTTCACTTTATTTCTACAATGATAAAAACTACTACAAATACCAGTAGTAAAATGCTTCTAATCATATAAACTTTACCCATGTCATGACAATGACATGTAAACATAACACATACATGTAGAAAAAGCTCACTAGGTATTAAGTTGCCAACATATATGTATAGAACATAAGAACAGCCATACTGCGTCAGACCAAAGGTCCATCTAGCCCAGTACCCAGTCTGTTGACAGTGGCCAATGCCAGATGCCCCAAAGTGGGTGAACATAACAGGGAATCATCAAATATTCCCTCTCCTCCCATCTATTTCCACCCTCTGACAAAACAGATGCTAGGGACACCATTCCTATCTATCCTGGCTAATAGCCATTGATGGACTGAACCTCCATAAATTTATCTAGTACTTTTTTGAACAGGTTAAAGTCCTGGTCTTCACAACATCCTCAGGCAAGGCATTCCACAGGTTAACTGTGTGCTGTGTGAAGAAAAACTACCTTTTGTTTGTTTTAAACCTGCTACCTATTAATTTCATTTGGTTATCCCTAGTTCTTATGTTTTGGGAACAAGTAAATAACTTTTCCTTATTCACTATTTCCACACCAATCATGATTTTATAGACCTCTATTATATCTCCCATTAATCTCCTCTTTTCTCAGCTAAAAAGCCCCAGTTTTTTAATCTCTCTTCATATGGGCCTCATTCCAAACCCCTAATCATTTTTGTTGCCCTTTTCTGAACCTTTTCCAATGCCAATATATCTTTCTTGAGATGAGGCACCCACATTCAGACACAGTATTCAAGATGTGGGTATACCATAGTTTTATATCGAGGCAATAACATATTCTCAATCTTATTCTCTATCCCTTTTTTAATGATTCTGAACATTCCATTTGCTTTTTTGACTGCTGCACATTGAGTGGATATTTTCAGAGAACTATCTACAATGACTCCAAGATCTCTCTTGAGTAGTTATAGCTAAATTAATCCCCATCATATTGTATGTATAGCTGGGATTATTTTTTTCCAGTGTGCTTACTTTACATTTATTAACATTAATTTTCATTTGCCATTTTGTTGCCCAAATACTTAGTTTTGTGAGATCTTTTTGAAGCTCTTCACAGTCTGCTTTGGTCTTAATTATCTTGAGCAGTTTGGTATCATCTGCAAATTTTGTCACTTCACTGTTTACCCCTTTCTCTAGATCATTTATAAATAAGTTGAATAGGATTGGTCCCAGGACAGACCCTTGGGAAACCCCACTAATTACCTCTCTGCACTCAGAAAACTTATCATTTATTCCTATCTTTTGTTTCCTGTCTTTTAACCAGTCATCAGTCCATGAGAGGACCTTCCCTCTTATCCCATGACAACATACTTTACTTAAGAGCCTTTGGTGAGGGATGTTGTCAAAGGCTTTCTGGAAATCTAAGTATACTGTATTCACTGGATCCCCCTTGTCCACATGTTTGTTGACCCCCTCAAAGAACTCTAGGGCTGTGTCTACATTGGCATGATCTTGCGCAAATGCTCTTTAAAGTTCTTGCGTTAAAGTATTTGTGCAAGAGAGCTTCTACACTGGCATGTGCCTTTGCGCAAGAGCTGTGCTTTTGCGCAAGAGCATCCGTGCCAGTGTAGACGCTCTCTTGCGCAAGAAAGCTCTGATGGCCATTTTAGCCATCGGGCTTTCTTGTGCAAGAAATTCTTGTTGCCAGTCTACACTGGCCTCTTGCGCAAGAATAGTTGCGCAAGAGGGCTTATTCCTGAGCGGGAGCATCATAGTTCTTGCGCAAGAAGCACTGATTTCACACATTAGAACGTCAGTGTTCTTGCACAAGAACTCCCCACCAGTGTAGACAGGCAGCATGTTTTTGCGCAAAAGTGGCCGCTTTGGCACAAGATCGCGCCAATGTAGACACAGCCTAGTAGATTAGGAAGGCATGATTTTCCTTTACAGAAACCATGTTGATTTTTTCCCCAAGAAATTGCGTTCATCAATGTGTCTGACGATTTTATTCTTTACTATAGTTTCATATAATTTGCCCAGTACTGACATTAGACTTACTGGTCTGTAATTGCCAGGATCACCTCAAGAGCCCTTTTTAAATATTGATGTCACATTAGCGATCTTTCAGTCATTAGGTACAGAAGCTGATTTAAAGGATAGGTTATAAACCACAGTTAAAAGTTCCACAATTTCACATTTGAGTTCTTTCAGAACTCAGGTGAATGCCATCTGGTCCCGATGACTTGTTACTGTTAACAATTTGCTGTTACTGTTACTTGTTATTGTATGTCAATTTGTTCCAAAACCTCCTTCAGCAATACCTCAATCTGAGATAATTCCTCAGATTTATCACCTAAAAAGAATGGCTTGGGTTTGGGAATCTCCCTAGCATCCTCAACCAGGAAGACTGAAGGAAAGAATTCATTTAGTTTCTCTGCAATTAGCTTATCATTTTTGAGTGCTCCTTTAGTACCTCGATCATCTAGGGGCCCACTGGCTGTTTAGCAGTCTTTCTGCTTCTGAGGTACTTAAAAACATTTTGTTGTTCCTTTTTGAGTTTTTAGCTAGCTGTTATTCAAACTCATTTTTAGCTTTTCTTATTATATTTTTACACTTAATTTGACAGTTTATGCTCCTTTTTATTTTCCTCACTAGAATTTGACTTCTACTTCCTTTTTTAATCAATGCCTTTTTATCTCTCACTGATTCTTTTACTTGGTTATTAAGCCACAATGGTACTTTTTTGTTTCTCTTACCGTGTTTTTTTTTAAATTTAGGGTATACATTAAGTTGAGATTCTATTATGGTGTATTTTACAAGTTACCATAATAAAGGCATATTCAAACCAAGCAAAGCAGATCTGTGATAGATTTTCTTCACTAGACATGATTATCATCTCATCAAAAAGTCACCCAACACCTTGTTTAATTTTCAAGAAAGCTTTCTTTCCATAACATTTGTGTCAGAAGGCCAAATTTCTGGCAGGCCCAGCAGTCTAGAGGCAATAAAATACACTGAGAGACAGGAAAGCTGCTATTTTGTTAACAAAGATGGAGGCCTGAGCATAAACCCCTTCTAGCCTGCAAACTGGTACTGGGAAAATTATGAAGTCACACCTTAGTGGAGAAGAGTCTCAGAAAATAGTCTGATGGATGAAAGGACAGCAAATGAAAGCCAACCCTTTATGGAGGAGTCCAAACATATGGGCTACGTCTACATTGTGCATTCTTGTGCAAGAAGATATGCAAATGAGCCACGGCAACGAATATCGCCACGCCTCATTTGCATACCTAATGAGCTGCCATTTTGCGCAAGGGGCTTTTGCGCAAGAAGGAGCAGTCTATTTTTTGCCTGAAAATAAGTGGCAGAACGGCTCTTGTGCAAGAGGGGGGTTTTGCGCAAGAAAGAGCAGTGTAGTCATAGCCATGGTGTTTTTAGAAAAGGTGAAGCAAACAAAGTGAAGATTGTTGGCAGTAAACATCAAATAAGAGGAAAATGTTACCAAAAAAACCCCTTATTTTTTCCTCTTTTGAAATGATTTCTCTGCTAACTTTTTTCCTAGGTCTTTGTCTTTGTTTTTAAGTTCCATGTACGAAACAGACCCTGTTCCATTGCCACCCTAAATCACAGCTATCTGATTCACCTTGTGACCCAGGAGCCAGATTTTTTTATAAATACTAAATTTGGAATATTTTATGAGTTCCCTTGATTTTCTGTTTTGTATATATAAAAGTTAAAATTGTGTACTAAAATGAAGGCTTGTATGTCTTCTGTATGAAGGTCTCACAAATGAACCTGGACATAACACCAGTGAGCTCCACTTTACTCTGAGGTAAAATGTTTTGAAACCATCATTAAAAAGTGAATTTATACACCAGCTAGATTAACTTGGTATGAGAGGGACAAACCAAAATGGCTTTTGTAAAGTCCTTCACAGGAGGCTTTTAAGGAAATTAAGTACTCATGGCTTGAGAGTTAAAGTACTGTAATGGATTAGAAACTGACTAAAACATAGAAAATAAAGAGTAGGAATAATTTATCAGTTTTCATCATGACAAAAATGTAACAGGGTGCTTCAAGATTCTGCACTAGGACTGCTTTTGTTTAATATGTTCATTAATGCTCTTGAAAAGAAGGTAAAGAGTTAGGTCTCAATATTTGTCAGAGGTACAGTATATATATATTTCAATGGTACCTATGTCCAGTGTAAGATTACATGTTTAGTTTGAATTTGTGGTGCTATAGTTGTTTTCCTAAGAGCAAGGAAATAAAAATATGGGTCAAATTAAAAAAAATGCATGATTTAATTATCCTCTCTGGAAAAATTACTTGCTATCAAAACAAAACAAAAAAATCAGAAAATTCTGGAGTGTTTGTGTAAAATGTGGAGATTAAATTCAGTAAACTATAAACTAAAGAGAAATGTATCTTACTAAGTAAAAAGCAAAACACACCTTAACTTTTCTGTAGTTGCTTCTGATACTCCTCTTTTAATATATATATATAAATGTGTAGAACATAATGCATGTGTATATGTGTGTGAAGTTATATGAATGTTGAGTATTACAGTAAAATCTGTGTTATCCAGCACGCTCGGGGATTAGGGCATTCCGGTTATCTAAAAATTCTGGTTATCTGAGGGTTCCATCAACCTAGAAAAAATCAATGGACAATAATAGTAAAACTCAAGTTATTAATATTGGTAGTTTTGTAGTGTGAGGCAGTTGGTCTCACATTTCTATTTTGAGTTAAAGATGATTAGTATTTCTTAAATAAAAAATTGTTAAGTCAGTCATGGTAAACCAAGCCAGGCCCGTGCGCCTGAAGATGTGACAGTATTGTAGCTGGGGGCAATGCCGGTTAACAAAGTTTTCTGGTTAACAGAGTGCCAGATAACAAAGGTTTCACTGTACATTCTCCTGCAATCTATCCTCTGTGGGTAGTATCCTATATGTGTCTGTTATTGGCACCAATTAATTGGTTATTATATACATGTGAGTGAAGGGAATTATTGGCTGATTGGTTTTTTGATTTGGCTATTGTTCTTAAGTGGAAACAGCTAAATTACAATCAGTTATCACCCTTCATGTTTTAAAGCTTCTGCTTTAGCTAGCCATTCCTAGATTCTATTAGTATCGCTTATCCAATAGAAGATTTTTATTGTGCATGATTAGACCAACCTTAACAACACTGTGGAAAATCGCATTAATGAGAAGCATGTATGGATGATAAAGAAAATCACTAAAGGCTTCAAATAGAACAGGTTATAAAGTCTATTTTATTAGTATAATATGGAACACGACAGATTTTTCAGTTCAAGAGTCTGAAAGTTAACACAAGGAAAATTGTTTCTCAACCTGAGTGAATTGCAAAATTGTATGTTGAGGTTTTTAATTACTAGTCATATCATTGAGCTTGTTGATCATTTGTCAAACTCCACTATTTCTGGAATACTCCACATTTGGTCACTATCTCCTAGATCATGTCTCAATCCTGGATCACACAGTATTCATTATCTATGTCCTCTGCTCACTGCACTGACTCCCCATAGCATACATGGACAAGGTCAAGCTCTAATTCCCTATTTTCAAAAATTTTAGTAACCTCTTTTCTTCCTCTGATACTACAGATTAGTGTCTAACTAATGTGAAATACATTTGCACTAGAGAGAGAATGTTTTCAAAGGCTGGTCCGAGACTAGGGAATTCACATAGGCTTTGTCTACACTGCAGGGTTATTGTGCAAAAAGCTTCTTGCAGAAGAGAGCTTCTGCAAAAACATCTTGCACAAAAGCTCATCTACAACTCAAAA
Organism: Pelochelys cantorii; assembly: GCA_032595735.1. NCBI lineage: Eukaryota > Metazoa > Chordata > Testudines > Trionychidae > Pelochelys > Pelochelys cantorii. Next base: position 38,092,529 of record CM064331.1, read on the forward strand.
GCGCATAGAAAAAGCGATGTGCTTTTGCGCAAGAGAGCATCCACACTGCATGGACACTCTTGCGCAAGAAAGTTCTGATTGCCATTCACAGAAACACAAGACATTTTAGTGGAAGATCTCTCAAGATCTTAAGGTGTGGACACGCCATGGTTTTTTGCGCAAAACCAGCTGTTTTTGTGCAAAAACCCTGTAGTGTAGATATAGCCAAAGATAGAAACTAAGAACTACTACAAACATCCATACTTCCTCTTTTTAGTGCAAAGCTCATTACTTTAATTCATCATTCATAAATAAAATCTCATAAAATGTCACTTAAAACCTCTCTGTATTTTTTCCCATGGAGGAAAGGAATGGAAAAGAAACTACATATGAAAAATGTTAGTCACATTACTTTATGCATCATTGTTTATACATCAGTGACAGTGTATATGTTCTCTTTATACTGGGTTTTTTCTATTTTGTAACAGCACCTGGATTAAGAATGGACGGTTGGTACTGATATCCTTAGAGATCATGTTAGATGGATAGAGAGTGAAAACCAAACAGGCTATCAGATTGTAATGGACACTGGTTAGTGTAACATCTGCTTTGTTGATTTGCTCTTTCTGTATTCATGCATAACATTCCTCGGGCCCAAAAATTGTTCAAGCATACAAGTACAGTCCAATAGGCTGAATCTTCTTTCTGCAGTTGATGTTGTGGCAAATTTTTCTGTTGCTGCTGCTGCTGCTTAGACAGGATTTTTCATAGTTTTCTTGGAGCGACTAAAGTAGCACAAACTGTGTACCCCATTTTTAGCATTACAGTGCTTAGGTTAAGTTTCAGGAAGTCAGTGCAGTCAGATAATAAACAAGTATGAGCCATTTGTAGAGCATGGTATCTATGCCTTACTCTCAAGATTGATACTATTTTATAGATTTTTCAGTTTATACAATAGATGCTTTGCTCTTGTTTAACTTTTATTTTGTTGTTGACATTGAATTTTTAAGATACCCTTACGTCTGTGTACCTGCAGGCTGCAGCAATAGCAGTTCATGTTTCACCTTCAGTACTACAGAGACTGGTGGAAGTTTTGAGCAAAGTCAAAGCAAAATTGGAAATTTCATTGCTATAGTGAATGATATTTGGTCTCTGCTTCTACTAATAGCTTTTTATTATTCACATTGTCTTTATTTAGTTTTGTATTGTTCATTTGTTTTTATGATCTGTACAAGGGAATAGGCAGAGTTAGAGTTAAAGGATAGACAAGAAAATAATTTAGATATGTCAGAGAAGAAGTCAGTTCCAAGAGCCAGTAAAAGACATATATCAAGACTGCATTTTTAAGCAAGCTTATGAAATATAGAATCATAGGTAGAACTGGAGGAATCTGAAGAGGTCACAAAGTCCAGTCCCCTATACTCAATGCAGTATTAAGCACCATCTAGACCATCCCCTAAAAATGTTTGCCTAACCTGCTCTTAAAAATCTCTAATAATGGAAGTTCTGCAACTTCCCTGTGCGTTTTATTCAAGTACTTAATCACCCTTGCATGTCTACATTGCATGGCTTCTTTCAGAATAAGCTATTTTGGAAGAAATACTCTGAAATAGCTTATTTTGAAACAGAATGTCTACACAACAAATGCCCATCAAAATAGCACTGAGCTATTCCTAAATAGAGCATCCACACTCGTTGCATGCTAAATCGCATTTAAGACCACCTGGAAGCACTTCAGGCAGGGCATCAGGACAGCACTCACATCCCATAGCTGCTGCCTGAGGCTATTTGAGGCTAATGCTTAAAGGGACCCCCTGCATAGTCATGTCTCAGGCTCTTCTCCTTTGCCTACCTCCTTGAGGGACAGCAAAGCCTTTTCTCTGCCTGCTGCAGTTGCCCTTGCAGACATCACAACACTCCTGCCATGGAGCTGGACCTGCCTCCAAGCAGTCAACGGCTATTCTATAACATGCTGCACCTCCTGTTGAAGTTTCTGTGGGCTGCCCTCATGGCCCTGCAGGAACAGGATCTGCAGTTCATTGTGGGGTATCTCCTCTCTTCTCTCCAGGTGCTACTCATGCAGCTCAACCACACCTGCCCTCCCCTGCACACCTTGCACCACCACTTCTGGGACTGGACACCAGTTCTGACTGGTGGAACCAGATCATCCTGGAGTGGTGGGATGACCAGCAGTGGCTCCAGAATTTTCTTATGTAGAAGGAAGCCTTCATGGAGCTGTGTGAGTGGCTTGCCCCTGTCCTCAAGTGACAGGACACCCACATGAGACCCGCCATCCCCCCCCCCACAAGAGGGTTGCCATCACCATCTGGAAGCTCGCTGCACCAGATAGCTACCACTCTGCGGTTAAACAGTTTGCCGTGGGGAGATGGACCATCAGGGATGTGGTCATGCAGATATGTCACTCTTATGCTATTGCCCCAGGAGAGTGGTGAACTGCTGGAATGGGGTTCCCTAGGTGTCAGCCGATGGTCAGGGCAGTGTGTGTATGTGTGACACCCAAGTCTTTAACTGCTAAGACACAAGGTCCCGTCGCAGTGGGCAGCCTAGGAGGCTGAAGGGCGCCCCGAAAGTTTAACGTCTGTGCCTTTACCGCTAGGACCGGGGTCCCGTCATGGAGGGCAGCCAACTGGCTGACAGACGCCCCAGAATTTATAGGAAGAGCTTATTAGATCTCAGATTTCAGCTGCTAGGATACAGGATCCCTTCGCAGCGGGCAGTCTAGGGAAGACTGAGAGATGCCCCAATGGATCTGTCACCTGGGAGTGACACGATCCAAAACGCCCAAGCTCTTCCTATACCTGTCCCTTCTGACCGGCTGAAGTTCTTTTAAATTGTGCTTGGTTCCGTTACAGCAACTGAAGGAGTCAGGTTAAAGCTTAACCAGTTACAAGTTTATTAAAGAAGCTTATAAATCATATGGTTACAATGGCTATTGCTCTATTTTTTAACTGCTAGCAAATATAGATCTTAAAAATGGTTACAAAGAAAATAAAGATAGAAAATAGAAATAATGGTACCAAGTGACAGCTTAATCTTTAAAGAGCTCTAAGTCTATGTGTACACTTAAGACAAAGGACACATCCAGGTACAATATTTACCCCCTTCTGTGCCTCTCGACTCCAGCGGGTCAATCCAGGGCCGGTCCCTCAATTCCTAGGAAAGACGAATACGAGGTGGGCATCCCCATGGAACCTCGGGAAGCAATTACCTAACCCGACCAGCAGGCAGATAGTAGATTGACACTCAGAGGAAGTGTGCTGCTGGACCCATCTTTATACCCATAGGGGCCCGTATCCTCTTTCTTATCTAAGATGCCAAATTGTGTTGGTCTGTCTTTGTGACGCCAGTTCTTACAAGGGAGTTTCAACTTAATTTACACTTGCAAGAGAGATAACTAAATTGTGAGTACTGGACATTCTTTACTGGGCGGGAGATTCCTTCTCCCCCGGACGAGTGTGTGTTCGTATCAATATGGGTTTCAGTCAAGGCAGTTCTCGCAGCCTCGAGGTCAGCAATTGGCGTATCTCTGTTTACAGCCATCCAGGGTCACAGCAGCCAGCATATCCACGCCTTCTGTCTATGCTTCAAAGACTATGCTGATGTTATTGCTCTGTGTGCCCTGTGTGCTCCAGGCATCTCAGAGAGGGGCAAGCAAGATGTTACGGGGGGGGGGGGGTGGAAGCCCCCTCCCTGGGTGATTTTTCAGTCCCACCTTCACAAAGCCCTGCCAGGGGGTGGGGCAAGTTGGGGTTGCTCCTGGGTTGTGGAGGAGAGGGTGGGTTTGGGCTCAAGGATCTCCCAAGGGCTCTGGCAACCCTGTGATTCTCTGTGTGTCTCCTTCTGCTGGTGGTGTGAGCCATCAACACCATCCTGCTGTGCAGGATCATCAGCCTGCGTGATGTGGACCCCATTGTCACTGGCTTTGTCACATGGACTTCCCCAACTGCTGAGGGACTATTGACGGCACCCATATCCCCATCCAGGCCCCCAACCACTGGGCATCTGAATATATCGACTGAAAGGGGTACTTTTCAGCGGTCCCGCAGGCCCTCATGGACCACTGCAACCTGTTCATGGACAGCTACATCAGGTAGTTAGGGAAGGCACATGATGCACACATCTTCCGAAACTTCAGCCTCTTCCAGAAGATGCACGCCAGCACTTTTTCCCCTGACTGCATCATCAGGGTCAGGGATGTGGACATGCTGATGTGCATTGTAGGGGATGCAGCCTACCCTCTGTTCCCGTGGCTGATGAAGCCCTTGACCCCACCAAAGAACCTTGACCCCACCAAGGAACGTTTTAATGCCAGGCTTAGCAGTGTCTGCACTGTTGTAGGGGACACCTTTGGTTGTCTGAAAGGGAGGTTCTGTTGCCTCCTCACTCAGCTGGACCTTGTGGAGCAGAACATCCCCCAGGTGCTGGCTGCATGCTGTGTCCTCCACAACCTTGTGAACATAATGGGGAGATGTTCCTGACAGGGTGAGGGACAGTGGCCAAGCTGCTTAACAAAGCCTTCTAGCAGCCACACATGGCTGCTAGATGTTGTGTACATCCAGGTAGCCCTGAGGGAGAGTTTCAGCCACGGCCAGCTGTGAGACTTTTGTCTGGGCCTCCCCACAAGAGGCCTCTGCAGTGGCCCAGTGTACCTTTCCTCCCTCCAACTCCTCCCTTCCCCTGCTCTCCTTTCCCACCTTCCCCTCTCCTCCCTCCATCCCCTGCAGACACAATAAACTACATTTTTTGTTTTGAAAGAATAAACTGGTTTTGTTTTATTGGAGCAAATATAACTGGGGAGGGACTGGGGAAAGAACTTAGGAGCAGGGAGGGAGGTGGAAGGGGCAGAAGGAAAGACTCAGGGATAGAGCTGGGACTGTGCCTGCCTCCGGTGGTCCCATCACCTCTTCTACAGGACCCTCAGCAACCACCAGGGGGCGGGGAGGAGGCTAGAGAGAGAAGGCAGGGGGGCTGGAGAAGGAGTGGCCACCAGGCAATTGAGGACAGCGGTGAAAGCCACACACATGGTCCAGCCCTGCTGCAGCAGCTCCTGCTAAGTGTTGCAGTGCAGCTGCAGATCCTTCTCCAGTCCTGCTGGTCCAAGGAGTGCTGTGGGACTCACAGGGTAGTGATGTGCTCTCTCTCTGGACATCCTTGTGTGTGCTCCTGTGGGTCATGCAGGGTCAGGAGGATGGCACGGGAGGTGTAGAGCAAAGAGAACAAAGAGAAGATGAGTCAGCCCAGAAGACACCATGCATGTAGCCTAGCCTTCATCTCTGAGGCAACACCAAAAGGTCTTGGGTCAGACAAAGGTGATGCACTTCAAGTAAGGCCATCTGTGGCCTAGACAGCTGGCCTTTTCTTGCAGGGGCACAGGTGTCCAAGGGGGGAGTATCACTACCCCCACATCCTGGGGACAAGCAGGAATGGGAATGTGCCAGCCAGATCAGAAGCTTGCAAGCATGAAGGTGGCCACAGGGCAGCTGGGCTTCCCTCCGTGCTGCACACATGCCAGGTCTGGCAGTGGTGGCAAACCACAGGGAGAGGACTTGTATCCCTTCCTGCTGGAGAAGAGGGGGGACAGGGTTTTGGGGGGAGGTGTGTGTGAGTGGCAGATGCTCCTCCACCTCGCCATGCTTTCCGGGGGAGCGGATGCTACCCTGAGAGTATGGGCATGTCCATGTGCTGTGTGTGGCACTGCTCTGTGTGTGTATGTGTAATCATGTCCCCAGACTCCTTTTAGTGGTGGCTTGTGGTGGGAGGGTGCCCACATTCCACCCCTGTGTTGAAAGTAAGGCAGACCTCTCCAGATACCCTGTGATCAAGAGCACAGGGGTCCTCTATTGCAGCCTCCTGGGGCTGTGTGCCCCAGACTGGCACTCCACATGCACCCACATGCATAGGTTGCTGCACAATCCCCAGGCTGAGAAGGCTGCACGAGGAGTACGCAGCAGCCCCTCACTACCCACCACTTCGATCTCTGTGGGTCTAAGAAAAGTAATGGCACTCACCTGATGGGCCTTCCCGGACAATGCTTGGGAGACATCCTGGGTGGGAGGTACCGGCTCCAGGGTAAGCATGACCTCTTGGATGGTGGGCATCAAAATGCCGCTGACGTTATTTGGCTCCTCCTCCTTGACACTGGCTCTGCCCCCCGAGAGGGTGATGACAAGTGTTTCCAGCCCTGAATCCACAGTGTGGGGGGAGGGAGGGACTGACATACCTCCTAAGGATGTGGTGGAGCTGGGCATAATATGGACAGGCCTCAGGTGCCGCCCCAGAGCAGAAGCTGTGCTCCCTGGCCTCCTGAGTGCGCATGTGGCCCTTGTTGCCCAGGCTGCCGGCCATCTGGCCATAGACATCTGCATTCCTGTGCCTTGTGTGGAGATCCTGGAGGTTTGCCTCCTCTTCCCAGACCTCAGTGAGATCCAGGATCTCCGTACCAGACCAAGAAGGCACGCACCTCTTTCGTCTCTGGGCAGAGTCCTGGGAGCTGGCTGCCAGCTCCCTTGCAGCTGTGGAGAACTCATTTGGAGCAATAGGGTCACTCATGGCAGCTGCAAAAGCTGTGTAGGCTGCTGCTCTGTGGCTCAGGCCTGTCAGGGCTTGCTATATGCCACAAGCCCTTTCCCCTGTGGCTGCATTTTTAAAGCTTGCAGGGGAAGGGGCAGACTAGAGATTTCTGATGAGTGTGGACAGAATGGCCAGCAGGGCACATGTGGGAAGGCCTGGAGGCCTTTTATTTCAAAATAACTCCAGCTGCCCTGTCTACACATGCCCTATTCCGAAATCGCTATTTCAGAATAGGCATTATTCCTCATGAAATGAGGGTTAAAGAGTCAGGAATAAGATGCCTGTTATTTCGATATTGTTTCAAAATAATGGGCTTGTTGTGTAGACATTCATATAGTTATTTCAGAATAATGTCCATTATTCTGAAATAACACTGCTATGTAAATGTGCCCCCTGAGAGTTAGGAAGCTTTTCCTAATGTCCAACCTAAACCTTTCTTACAAGGGTGGAGTTTCAAGTGATCGGGGGGGCATAAGGATCTTGTGCAAAAAGGGGGGTTTGCGCAAAACAGAAATGTCCATACTGCTTGGTTTTGCTCAAAAACCCCTTGCGCAAAAACGGATTGGAAGAGATTATGCAAACGAAGCACAAGAAAATGCTAATCAGTGCTTCATTTGCATTGCCTCTTCTGGCAAAACCCGTAGTGTAGATGTAGCCTGAATGAGCTTGGAATTACCTAGGGCTGATCCTTCCATTTTAAGGTTGAACCATGTAATGGGGGAAAGTGAAGAAATACCATCTAGCTATGCGTAAAGTTTTCTTTGATAGGATATCAAGCCTTGTGGATAAGGGAGAAGTAGTGGACGTGGTATAGCTAGACTTCAGTAAGGCATTTGACACGGTCTCGCATGACCTTCTTATCAATAAACTAGGGAAATACAACCTAGATGGGGCTACTATAAGGTGGGTGCATAACTGGCTGGATAACCATTCTCAGAGAGTAGTTAATGGTTCACAATCCTGCTGGAAGGGCACAACAAGTGGGGTTTCACTCGTTCTGTTGTGGGACCAATTCTGTTCAATATCTCCATCAATGATTTAGATGATAGCATAAAGAGTACAATTATTAAGTTTGCAGATGATACCAAGCAGGGAGGGAATGCAACTGCTTTGGTGGATAGGGCCAAAATTCAAAATGATCTGGACAAACTAGAGAAATGATCTGAAGTAAACAGGATGAAGTTTAATAAGGACAAATGCAAAGTACTCCACTTAGGAAGGAACAATCAGTTTCACACATACAGGATGGGAAGAGATTGTCTAGGAAGGAGTACTACCCCCCACACCTCCAACGCCCCCTTTCCCTAGGGTCCCCCTTTCCAGTAGTCCCCCCCTCCCTCCAGGAACTGCAGCCCAAGAGTTCCTTACTGCCATGAGGAGGGCCCTGATGGTGGACTTTCCCAGGCTGAACTGGTTGCTCACAGACAGGTAACTCTCTGGGGTTGTGAGCTTCCAGATGGTAATGGTGACCCACTTCTCCAGGGTCACATCTGGGTGTTCCATCGATGGAGGGCAAGAGCGAGCCAGGCACACAGCTCCATAAAGGTGGCCTTCCTCATGTGGAAGTTATGGAACCACTGCTTGCCATCCCACCTCTCCATTACCACCCAGTCCTACCAGTCGGAACTGGTGTCCAGCCTCCAGAACCTTCTCTCCACCATAGGGTGCAGTTGCAAGGGCCTTGCTCCTGCACACAGGCAGAGGGTCTCAATGATGAGCTCAGAGTCGAGCTCCTTCAGGACTGTGAAAGCAGCCTGCACAAACTGCTTCAGAAACTGTTTTGAAATAACTGCCTGATGTGTAGACATGGACTAAGTTATTTCGGAATAGTGTAGCAGTGTAGAGGTACTCTTAGTGTGGATGCTCACCTTGTTATGGCTCTATTCCACTTCTGAAAATGGAAACTGAATGGAGACCTGGGAGCCAAAGGATTTGACATACATTGATTTTATTTCTCTTCTGCTAATTAAGTCCCCTAGTGTGCAGGTTTTTGTAGGGACTGCTAAAGATCAGAGCTGGAGAGAAAGCTAAATTGTGTTACTTTTTTTCGACAGATTAATGCATAATTACATGGGGTTACATGGTACCCAATTATATACACATTGACTCAAAAAGGCAAAATGAATCAGTTTGTCATTTCAATGAGCAACTCTCAAAATGATTAAAATAAAATACAAACCCTTGAGAATGGTCATGTTTAAAAACAAATTTATTATTTTTTCCTTAGTTTTACCACACTTATTTACTATTTAGGCAAGTCTTTCCTCCTTCTCCACTCCCTGCGCTAGGACCTGCTCTGATAGCTGGCCTGGATGGGCAGGAGCCCAAGGGCATAACAAAGTAGCTGACATGGAGCAGTGAAGCTGCAGTGCACAGAAAGGAGAGCAAAAGCTCCTTGCAGCAAACCTTAGTCACTCCCAAAGGCCAAGGATAACAAGGATGATGTGAGAGTTAAAGTAGTGATATCTTCATTCTATTGCGGATTAATGGAAGACTACAAAGCAGATGAGTAGCTGACAGAGCTGGGATCAGAGCTCAGCGATTCCTCATGGCTCCCTGCTCAGCGTTCGTCTTTAAGGTGCTACCAGATTTTTGTTGTTTTTTAAGTTCTTCCTGTTACAGACTAACTCCGCTACCCCTCTGAAGCCTCAGTTTTAATAGTTTTTCATACAGTGCCCATGTTGCATCAAAGCACTCATAGATTCAGCTCCCTCCTTATTTTAACAAAGATTTCATCAACCACTGCCACCCATCATCTTCAGAATCGAGCAATGAAATCATAATGAATCTGTGGAGGCACACTCAGTTCCATGGCAACAAAGATGTCACGAACACTGAATTATTACAGGGGAGTGTCACCTATTATTAAGGTTGTCCTACCCTTCCCATTATAAGACCTTATTTTCCGTTCCTTATAATTTTGCTATACTTTAACTGCTTGGGCTGAAATTTTCTATGCTGGATATCTGTCTCGGGCATTTTTTTTTTTAATTTCAATCAAAAAGCGCAAGAAGGATAGTGAAAAATACACTGGAATGTCTATATTGAAAAAAAATCATAGACCTTCCTCTACTCCAGTGAAAATCTGTCCATATTTGCCCAAGTTATAAGCTTTTGAGTAATTAGAGTTTGCACATGCTCATACAGATTTGCTAGAAATTGGTTGCTAAAAACATCATAGATTGAGCAGGACTTTCCCTCTAATTGCATCTCTGATTTCTGTTGGCTGGGCTGCAGCCAGACTCTGTAATTGAGGACAGGTAGCATGGCCATCCTGTGCTGCCAATGCTCCCTTACTTCACCCAAGCAGCATGAACGGTGAAACTGCCTGAATCAAATAGAGAGGGAAGAAGAGCCAGAGTTGGGATAGATTGGGAAAGAAGCATCGGGTTAGGAAGGGGAGACTGGGACTGGAGGTAACAGAGGGTCTGGAGCGATTAAATGGGAACATAGGGAGATTGGGGAAGGATAGATAATCCAGAGGGTCAAGCTAGGATTGGCCAGGAAACTGGGATGAGATGCTTAAGGAGTGGAAACTAGGACTGGCTATGGGAGTGAGCCAAGAATCCAGGAAGGAGAAGACCTCGGGCTGAGACAGGGGCATATTAGAGAAATTGGGACAAAAGGGTCAAGCTTGATGGGAAAAGGCAGAAGTGTCTGTACCCACCAGAGTGCACACAGTCTGGAATGGAACCCATGATTCCTGAACCTCACAATTCCTCTGCTGTCAGCAATATCTGTGAAACCCACTGTCAAAGTGCCCCATCTGCCCCTAGAGCTGGCCCACTCAGAGAATTAGCCCCTCCATTGGCAGGCCTGTGCTCCCTTTACCCCTCTCTCCATTATTGGTGGGTGGAAGAGTCTTTGTCCCACTCTGCTGCTGTTCCTGCCAAGTGAGCAGTGTGGCAGCTTTTGGGGGTTACAGCCTCTATAGGCAAACAAGTGGCAGCAGCATGAGAAGACCCCTTCCTTCCTTTTCTCCCCAGGTGCCACAGCTATGCACACCACAGGGATGGCACGTGACTGCATTGTGCAACATCTAGACAGCATGATAAGAGGAAGACCAGCAGAACAGGCTGGGAAATGGATGCCCCACCAGGAGCCTGACTGGAAGCATGCATGCCTCCACCGACAGCATGGCCCCAGCCAGCCCCTTTCACCTGCTGCATAGCACAATCCATGGGGCCACCAGCACAAGCCTGCAGGCAAACTTGGGAGCCTAGGTGAGAGTGCACTGCATTTCCACCTGCAGCAGAGAACCCCAGTAGCAGCTGGCTCCTTCTTACCAGAGCAGCACACTGGAGCGCACCACCTTACTTTCACTTCTGGTAACCCTACTTAAATCTCAGTCAGCTATGCTATATGAAGAGAACTTTTACTGCCCACAATATGCATAGATCCAAAAAAGCAGTCAAAGCAGTCAAAATAACAAATATATTTGTAGCCATACTTAATATGGTATCAGTCCCTTATCCTGCAGACCTATATGAGTGGTCCCATTGACATCAGGGAAAACTAATCAAGTGAGTAAAGTTTAGCATGTGCAGTATGATATGCAGGATTGGGGCCTTATTGTTCACCCTAATGGAGTTAAATATCATCCCTCTTTGTGGGTAAAGCAATCATAACAGGTTTAGAATAGATGCATCTTGTTTCTGCTTGTGATCATTTGCTTTTGTTCGGTCATTATTGAATTGTTATAGCATTGTTTAACACAGATAGCACAGTCACAAAGTTTAGAAAGATACATATTTTCCTGTCCAAAAGAAACTTGACATTCTGAAAAGTCCTGGTTACTCACTGTTTGTGTAATGTTTAGGTCATTTGAAGGTAAAATTACAGTCTCCAAAAGATGTTGATTCTGTTTTCATTTTCAATCTATTCACCTTTGTACAAAGGATAAGAACTTTGAGTATTTCCTTCAAGCACCTAAATAAGCAAATTATTGTTATGTGATTTGGGTGTTAAAATTAATAACAAACTTTCATGCAGATTTACTTCCTAATAACATTAATTTGCTATTGTAAGAGTATAATGAGATACAGAATGACGGTCATAACAATCCTAACTTTCCAAGCATGGAAAACAATTTGTAAGAAGATGTATAATTAATTAGTAATGTGACTGTTATGGAAGCCTTTTAGTTATACAGTGTCAGAAAAAGTATTTTATAAAGTACTAGCAGATTTACCCAATGTTGCTCAGGTCCTTAACTCAATTGATTGATTTATTTTTTTAGAAGCTAAAAAGAAAATCTACATGCTTTATTTAAAAAAATGTGGTGTCATTTTTATGAAGCTAATTTTATATCAGTTTTTTTTTAAAGGGGATAGTTAAAATTTGTGCATTTAATTTTCTTAGTAAACTTCTTGAAATAGGAATTCCATCAAATGTATTTTTTCTTCATCCTTATAAACTCTTATCATTTGCTATGTTTTAATAAAAATGGGCTATAGTCAATTTGTTTTCCAGTAACACTGTCTTCTAGTTTTCAATCCTTAAGCATTGATTTAGCAGTGCCAAAACAGAGCACTACTCCAAATTTCTCCATTTTATCTTTTTTTTCTGTAAGGTTTACTGAGAAGCAATCCTATTCCAGGTTCATTCTATTTTTCTGACAAATCTTGGTTCAGTCTCTTTCAACATTTGCTCAGTTATGTCAGATTTTAGGACTGTACTTCATTTCATGATTCTGTCTCTTTTCTGTTTGAGTTTATGGGTATGCAAAATAAAAAGCCCTGTGTAGCAGTGTTATTTTTGAGAGAAAACCCTTCTCTCGAAATAACTGTTAAACCTCATTGTATGAGGAATAACAGTTATTTTGAGAGAAGGGTTTTCTCTCAAAATAATGCTGCTACATGGGGCTTTTTATTTCACAATAATGCAATTTCAAAATGGTGGCCAGATGCGATTATGCTAATCAAACAAGGGATATTTAAATCCCGGGCTTCATTAGCAATTTCGGTACACTACGTTTGTAACCCTATCTTGAGATAGGGAGCAAGTGCAGACATACCCTAAGAGACACAACCCCAATCCAGGCACGTCCAGTTTTCCTGGAATAATCAAATCCTTATGCTTGATTTAAGTTATGGAAAGAGAAAGAGAGAAATGTGGAATATGGAGATATTTAAGAGCAGGTTGGATAGACATCTATCAGGGATGATCGAGATGATGCTTGGTCCTGCCGTGAGAGCAGGGGACTGGACTCGATGACCTCTCAAGGTCCCTTCCAGTTCTAGTATTCTATAATTCTATGAAAGCCATATACAAAATGTATTGGTCTTAGCTCTTACCATTTAGGAGGAGTTCTTGATTTAACTGACAAACTCTCTAAAATATATAATATAAAACAGAGTATAAATTTCATCTAATAATTTTAGTGCAAAGTATACCACTGAAAATATTTGCATCTATAGACATTTTAAGCTTACGCGAAGAGCATAACAATTTGTAGATTTCTGGATACATTTTAAATATTTTAAAAGCATTTTTCTCTTTTTAAAAGCAATTTTTATTATTGAAATTAATTGATTACTAAGAGCAATTACTTAACCTTAAAAGTGTAATTTTTTTAGCTTACCAGTTTGCCTTGATAAACATTAAACCACATAAATTAAGTTTCTGTTTGAAGTTGACATAAACCCACAAAAATGAGGAAATTGAGAGCTAAGTATGAAATGCCTTATTCATTTCATTATGCAAGATATTGTATACAATAATATAAACTATATCTATGTGGGGTAAGCAAGTGTGGACATCAGAAAGTGCTTATACACATGATTTGTATTCTCTGAATCTTTATTTTGTTTGATTTTGGGGTTCTGATTGTGTGTTTTTAAGCATTAGCCATAATACATCTTCATTTATATATTTTTGGAAACCTTAGAAGTGATTTTCTTAGTCAAACACTTAGGAGCACAGCAGAACTCTCTTTTTTTTTTTTTTTTTTTTCTTATTTCCAGACACTCAATTCTATTCACAGCCTGGAACTGCCAAAACAGGTTGCTTCATTCAAACTCTGAGTTAAATTGAATCGACAACATTAAGGGTCTCATCCTGCAGAGTTTTCTTAAGTAAGGACTCAGTGAAGACTACAGGACTGGACCACAAATCAGTTGGATCACAAAACTGATAAGTTCAGTACCAGCACAGTATGCAAAGAAGAGTGGATGTTGTGGAAAAGCAAAGCAGGCGCAGAGATAAAAAAAGCAACTTCATTTAAACAAAATAACATGAGCAGATGGACAAAGAACCAAAGGCAAAGAACATTCCAATTTTTGAACAGATAGAGTCCAACAATTCTGTATGTGTGGTAGATACATGGTCAGAATGTTACAGGAACCTATTTGGGAGGCCAGTGAAACAAAGTAATTGAACTCAAACCTTTACTCTTCCATCAAATGCATTTGTTATTGAACAAAGAAAAGTAGGTTTCTTCCCAGATGCTACAAGCATATAACTGCAGTGAAGCTTATTTTTATTATTTGTCACTTAGCATCATTATCGTGCTTTTAAATGCTTTGCAGACATAGGATCTATGAATTCCATTCCTTGCTGTGTCACACATTTCCTGCATGACCTTGGACAAACCTTTTAGGGTATATTTATGGTGCAATTAAATATGCATGGCTGGTCAAGTAGGAGGATCCCAGGGCCCAGGCTTCCATGTAAACATAAACATCTACAAAGCAATGCATGGTCCCATGAGGCCAAACCAACTTATCTGGATGAGCTATGGATATGCAGAGAGTTTTTCAGTCCAGTGTAGACATACCGTAATTTCTTTGTGCCTCGATTCCATACCTGTAAAAAAGGGAATAATAATATTTCCATTTCTCACAGGGTTGTCATAAAGATAAATTCATTAAAATTCACAAGATGCCGGATATTCCGATTAAGAGGTGAGTAATGCATATAAACACATTTGGGTGAGTAATGCATATAAACACAATGGCTACGTCTACACTGGCGCGTTCTCACGCAAAAACTCTTTTGCGGAAGAGTTCTTCTGCAAAAACTCTTCCATAAGAGAGCGTCTACACTGGCATGTGCTTTTGCTCAAGAATTGTGCTTTTGCGCAAGAGCATCCATGCCAGTGTAGACGCTCTCTTCCGCAAGAAAGTTCTGATGGCCATTTTAACCATAGGGGCTTCTTGCGCAAGAAATTCACGTTGCCTGTCTACACTGGCCTCTTCTGGAAGAGCTCTTGCACAAGAGGGCTTCTTCCTGAGAGGGAGCATCAGAGTTCTCGCGCAAGAAGCCCTGATTTTGTACAGTAAAACGTCAGTTTACTTGCGCAAGAATGCGCAGCCACTGTAGACAGGCAGCGTGTTTTTGCGCAAGAGCAGCCCTTTTCACGCAAGAACGCGCCAATGTAGACACAGCCAATATGTTAAAGTACTGTCTTATTTTATGTGCTTTGTTTATAAACACTTTTTAAAGGTGAATTTTAATTGAAAGAATGGCACCTTTGAAACTTGTAAACAGATCTTTTCCATAATTAAACCATTATGGTAGTAATGAGGATAGATTTTTTTGAAGTAATTTTCCAAATGAGTGGCCATTTAAAAAAAGTAATAATTCAACCATTTTAATACTAAAAGGGCCCAGTTCCCCACAGATATTTAGGAGCCTATCTCCATGGTTCCTAAACATCTTCGAGAAATGTGTAATTAGTCTGCATCGTGGGACAGAATAAGTGGATATTCAGAAAATATTTGGCTTTTAGCCATGAGACCCTGCAACTATACTGAATATAACTAATCAACTCTTCAAAGGAGAAAAATACTTTGCTTGTATTTTGTTTTATGAGTAACTTAACATTCACCAACATTTTATTTGTTTTTAAATTATTTTACTACACTTTGGAATATTTTACCAAGTTTGAATGAGGAGTGAAATTTGTAATTCCCTGACATTATAGAGTCTGTGAAAGAATGGTGAGCACAGCCATAACTACAATGGTACTAACATGCTCCACTGTCAAGTGTTAATGATTTTTATTCACACCTGGTTCACAAGTGATTAAAAGAAACCTATTTAGGCCTGCCTTTGAAGACCTTATTATTGACATGTTTGCAGCTGTTGTTGATTTGTTTGGGTTGTTTTCAAATTAGCACATTATGTGTGAAAACGAAAAGAAAAAAAACAAACAGCTGCTATGTCTAAGTGTTGTGTTCCTCAAAACATCATCTAACTTTATTACCTAATGAAAGCAGAATGAAATTCAGTATTAACTCAGAACTACTTGCTAGCTTGGTCATCTGTTAATATAAAGATGCACTGCTGGACTGACAAATCTATAATTCAGTGTTCAAGCTCAACCCTTTCCTGCTGGCTCAGTACATACCCCAGGTAAACATCACATTACTTGACAGAATGCAAGATTCAGGAAAAGTGTATGGGAACCTGACTTCAACCTGTTTGCCCGGATCAGTGGTTCTCAAACTTTTTTGTCCCAGGCCCACCTGGCTCAATGCAAAACTTTCTGCAGACCACCAGTTACTAATAGAAACTCGCCATTAATTACATAATTACAACCGAGCCATTTGGCTAGTGCTACAGCTAGGAAGAATGGTTTAATTTAAGTTATTAAACAAATTAAGCATTTTAACTTTCTTATATTAGTTTATCAAACTTCATTTTTAAAAAGTAAAATATTAATTTATGTCCAACACAAAAGGTTTCAATGTTTTCTTTATTTATGGCAGGGATGGGGAACCTTTTTGGGGGTTGGAGGCCACTGACCCACAGAAAAATCAGTCGGGGACCACAAAGTGAAAAGCAAAAAAACTCCTTCAAAAACCCCTAACCCTCACTGATGTGGCTCCCAAATGAGACACCTCACTCCTCTGGTGCCTCCCCTCATCCAGCTCCACGGGATGAAGGAAGGAACAGGGAGGACTGAGATTCAGGGCTTCCCATAGACCAGATTTACTCTTCTGGGGTTCTTTTGTGGAAATACCCCCACCCCCCAGACTCTGGAGTGGGGACAAAAATGAGGGGTTCAGTGTGTGGGACAGGACTTCCAAAGAGTGGGATAGGGATGGGGGTGCAGAATCTGGGCGGGCGGTGGGTTGTAGGAGGGGGGTGTCAGTTCAAGGTCTGGGTGGGAGGTGTGGTGCAGGAGCAGACTGGGAATAGGGACAAGGGGGCAAGAGCAAAGGAAGGTGTAGTGTGTAGCCTGGAGGGTGGGTGCAGGAGGAAGGGTGGGAGAAGGGTTTTTGGCCGGGGGGAGGGTGCAGAAGCAAGGAAGGGTGCAGAAGCGGGCTGGGAGGAGAGTATCTGGCCAGGAGGCAGAGTTCAGGAGCAGGCTGGGGATGGAGTGTCTGACCGGGGTGGGTGCAGCAGTGGGTTGGGGTAGGTGTCTGGCCAGGGAGGAGGATGCAGGAACGAGCTGGAGGCACAGAATCTCGGGGGTGAGGTGGTGCAGGAGCAGAGTGAGGATGCAGAGTCTGGGCATGATTGGGTGGAAGGGGTCACTTACTTGCTTTCATGTCCCGTGGTGCTCCCAGGCATGGTGTCCCAGACACGGACTCCTGCTGCTCCCATCAGCCAGATTCTGACCAGTGGGAGCCATAACGAAAGCTTCCGGACAGTGCATCCATGCGCTGCTGTTCCACCAGCTGGGGAAGGAGCAGGGGAAGCAGCAGTGTGCAGAGCCATTTCGGGCTCTGCTTCTTCCCTGTGAGCTGGATCCAGTGGGGAGGCTTGGGGCTTTCTTCCTCTCCTCCCCTCCCCCAGAGGGAAGCCGGCACTGGTCGTCCAACCCCACAGGAGGCGTGGCAAGGCTGGAGCATCCACGCCGGCTGCCTGCTGCAAGGGGAAGGAGGATTGGAGGGGCTGAGGTCTGCGGACCACAGTTTGAGAACCACTGAAATAGGAAGCAAGCCATTTAACAGGCATTTTCCAGTTTCTGAATTTGTTGCATTAGTCTACAGGACCTTACTTTAAAATTTGCTTTGAAAAATTTCATTAGTGTGTTGCTGAAGATTATAAAAAAATCTCAAAAAAAAATCATCATATCCTCTCCCTTCCCCAGGGCTGCCGCTGGGCATAGGGGCACCAGTTTAATAGTATTGCATAGAGCCCCATAGAACCTGTGGACATCCTTGCTGGAAGCTGCAAGTGAGCTTTTGTTTGTATGTGTGGATGGTCATGAGCCAGATGTTTGTAACTCAGGGAGTACCTGTACTGACCAAAAAGCCTCATTAGCATAAGGGGAAAAAATTCTCTGTAACGCTACTCATCTCTTCCTGCCTGATTTCCTCCTTTAGCTTTAAAGACACATATTCTCACAGGCAGCACCACAGAAAGGTACTACTGGTAGCTAGTTCATGCTCAGATGTTGTCTTTATACACTTCTTCTCTCCGCTTTTCCAACTAAATGAGCTGTTTGTACATATATTCTTCAAAGAAGTTTCCAAGCACAATGCCACACTTGAAGGAGATTGGAAATCTCTCTATCCCCTTGCCCTCTGGATTTTTTTCTTTTGCATTCCCAGCCTCAGGATCAAAAATGTGGAGGATGAGCACATGGCTCCTTTTTTTTTTCTGACTGTATATATTAGAACTTAATGTTAAAGGATACCTATATGATCACCTGAAGATCTGTGATGAGGATCATAGTTGACAACTCCACTTCTCTAGTATAATGGAATTGTTTACATGAATAAAGCTTGTTTGTGTGGGAGACCAAGCTTTCTATGGGTCTGGACTAAGATTGGAATAAATTCCTGCAGAATTTAAGAACCATCACAAATGTCACAACTTTCCATACCAAGCACAGGGATATTTCTTTGAATAAACACAGAGAAATCCACATGAAATCTCATCTCAGGGGATAGAAAAATAGGAAGAAGGAACCACAAATGGTAAATGCTAATCACATAAATGAATGCACTACTGGAAGGCACTCTGATACCAATGAGTCTGAATGCAACCACTCATGTTTAAAGTTAGACATGTGCTTAATTACCTTGCTGAACCAAGACCATAATAAATCACTGTCTTTCACATCGACCTTTATAAAAATACTTTCAAAAGACGCACTACCAAATTAGAATTTCCTGTAATGAACACATATTGCATTAACTATCAAAGCTATTTCCTCCTTTTGGTTTTGAATTCAATGATTATATGATTTCTTTCAAAAGAAAAATTATATTTGAAATCACCAAAGACTAGACTGGGATCTAGAATGTTGGCATTACAGTAAACATCTTTGTTTATTATGAAACAAAAAGGAAAATATATTTTTCTAATGCTAACATTTTTTCTTGATATTAGACTACAAAATAAACCCAAACAAATCCTGTGCTTCTGTTCTTCAGTCTGGACTGGGTGCAAGCAAGTAAAAAGAAATATAGTCCAATTTCCAGGTATTATCGGGCCATAAGCATTTTTTTGTCGTTCAAAATTATACTGAGGTAGTGGGTTTTCTGTAAGTGATTTTTTTTTCTGTCTGTAGCCAAATGCCAGGAGCCGTGCATAGCCTTAGAGCCAAGAAATGATGCACAGCTTGCATAATACTGTAAGTGCTATCTCTACTTCAGGATGTCCCTCCTGTGATATTTAAGTGCCAGAAAAAGATGATCTGCAAAGTCAAGACAAGTACATAAGAGTTCCTGAGTATCTGAGACTGCCAAGAAGACAAATTGTTTTTGTAGTTGGTGCCTAGGAAACCCATTAATACCACTTCCACTTGGAAATCAAAATGAATGCAACATGAGAATGCAGTAAGGCAAGCCTATGGCAGACAATGGCGTTGTTGGCAACTGAAGCACAGAGGAGTAAATTGTGTAAAGCCCTCCTGGTTGTGAAGATAACTGATGAAGTTTTATTAAAGAGAACAGCATCCATGGCTGGATTAAGTTTTACAAATACATAGACACACACAAGTACTGCAAAGTGCACAGCATGCATCCAATCCTTATAACACAGCATTTTTGCCCTCTTTTTTTTAAAGGCAGGAATTTCAGTTATTATTGTATTCACAATAGCAGGAAGAACTAGAAGAAACCAAAAGAACAGGAACCATTGATGTGGGTTTAATCATGGCACATCTTTATTGTTAGATGTCTGGGATTACCCAGCAGATAAAAGTGCACAGTGCAGGTAATCCCCTATTTATTCTAACTAATTACTTGGCAGGGATGGGGGGCTTACACCAGGCACTCTCTTTTCAATCCCTGTCCCTCCAGCAAATCCATTGTCGGGACCTTACTGTCCACCGAAGCCTCATAGGAGGGTGGAACTCCTTGCCTGAGGAGGTTGTGAAGGCTAGGACTATAACAGGGTTTAAAAGAGAACTAGATAAATTCATGGAGGTTAAGTCCGTAAATGGCTATTAGCCAGTATGGGTAAGGAATGGTGTCCCTAGCCTCTGTTTGTCAGAGGGTGGAGATGGATGGCAAGAGAGAGATCACTTGATAATTACCTGTTCAATTCACTCCCTCTGGGACACCTGGCATTGGCCACTGTCGGCAGACAGGGCTGGATGGACCTTTGATCTGACCCAGTATATCCATTCTTATGTTCTTATGTTCTTAAAATGGTCTTTAAGAAGGGGCTGGTTGGCTCCCTGCCATACGAATCATAGGAGACCACAGCCGCTCCCCTCCCCAATTTGTTCCTTTAATAAACACCTCTTTTTAAGTCCTTTTCCAAGACATTTATCTGGTCACTGTATTCCTTTCCTGTAGAGTACCTGTGCTGGACATCTGCCACAATGAGGTGCTCAACTTCTCCCTCCTCCCAGCTAGACCTACTCGTGTTTCCAGGCATCTTTCTAATGCCATCTTTTATATTGGTTAAAAATATGAGAGCACCCAAGTCAGATAGATGAATCCCATTCTCTGAAACAACTTGACTGCCCCATATTCTCTGCCCAATGTGAAATTACCGCTCTTCCTATGCTCCCAAGGAATTTGGCCACCTCCCTCCTCACATACCTCCTTGACTTGTTCCACCTGCATGTGGGGCTAAAGGATTGTGACCATGCAGCCAAAAACCTTCAAACTAAAAAACCACTGTAAGGATCAAGATAACTATTTAGCCTACTGACAAATGTAATGGCAGAAAGGTAATCTGAGATTGTGGAGGATGCCAGTTGACTGGTTGCCAATGCCAGCCTTTACCATAGAACTCTGTAAAAGGTCATATTTTTGCTTGGCCTTCCTGCTCCTGAAATTCCATGAAATCATTAAAACTTCTCTCGTAGCCATGCAACATGTGTGGAGCATCTGATCTCTGCATCCCACTGACACCACTATATGCTACAGTTCCATAGCACTATTAGCATCTCCCTGGATTCCCAGCTGGCTCCTGCAACCAATTTTCAAATTCTGTGGACCTGAAACTAATGCAAGACATGTGCTATGCCATTGTCAACCCCAGAGGTTATGAAGCAAAGTGACTCCATACAGTCTTTTGGGGGCCAAGCCTTGGGGTTGAATTAACTCACCCCTGCTCCCAATGGGTCCCTCCATTCTTGCAATAACCAGAGTGGAATGTCCTGCAGTCACCTGAGTGGAATGTGTTAGATCCGGGTGCACCATTATGCCTTGTGCAGCCTGCAAAGCTGTGGAAACAAACTCAGATGCAATAATCCTGATTGCTTATGTCTAAAAAATAGGGATAGAGAATAAGACATAAAATATCTTAATGCCTCTATATAAAACCATGGTACACCCACATCTTGAATACTGCATACAGATGTGGTCACCTCATCTCAAAAAATCTCCCATATAAAGAGAGATTAAAAAGACTTGGACTTTTCAGCTTAGAAAATAGGAGACTAAGGGGGGATATGATAGAGGTCTATAAAATCATGACTGGTGTGGAAAAAGTGAATAAGGAAAAGTTTTTTTTACTTATTCCCATAATATAAGAACTAGGGGTCACCAAATTAAATTAATAGGTAGTAGGTTTAAAACAAACAAAAGGAAGTTTTTCTTCACTCAGAGCACAGTCAGCCTGTGGAACTCCTTGCCAGAGGATGTGGTGAAGACTAGGACTTTAACAGGGTTCAAAAAAGAGCTAGATAGATTCATGGAAATTAGGTCCATCAATGGCTATTAGACAGAATGTGTAGAAATGGTGTCCCTAGCCTCTGTTTCTCTGGAGGTGGATGACAGGGGAGGGATCAAGTGAAGATTACCTGTTGTGTTCCCTCCCTCTGGGGCATCTGGTATTGGCCACTGTCGGCAGACAGGATACTGGGCTGGATGGACTGTTGGTCTAACCCGGTATGGCTGTTCTTATGTTCTTATGTAAATCTTGGCTGACTAAGCCACCATGAAATGTAGGAAGGTCACTTGCCTGGGCAAGTGCTTCACCCTGATCCCCTCACCTCCAAATCTGGTAGGTTGCCCTTGGTAATCAAAGGCACTATCCTAGACTTCCCCAGCCCTTCATACCTGTAGCAAGGATCCAGCCCTTGCTCACGTCTCCCTAGAGCCCCGATTGTCCAAAATCTGGTACACTGCCCTTGGTAATCCCCAGTCTCTCACCTCAGTAGCAAAGAACTCGCCCTTCCTTAGCTCACCTCCAGCAAAAATGACTGCACTCTGTCTGTCCTGCACAGGGTTTGTTTTCCTCCCCAATTTCTTGTCCCTAAAATAGTAAGGGTGTGTCTAGACTACAGGATGTGTCCCTGAAATAGTAAGGGTGTGTCTAGACTACAGGGTTTTTTTTTTAAAAAGTGGCCTTTTTTCTAAAAAACTTCCCGAGTCTAGACTGCTGCCGTGTTCTTTCAAAAGTAAATCGAAAGAACATGGCAGTTTTTTCGACTGTGGAAAACCTTGTTTTACGAGGAATAATGCCTTTTTTCGAAAGTACTCTTTTGAAAAAAGGTGCTATGTAATGCAAACTGTGCTTTTTCGAAAGTACTGGTTGTTGTCTAGACACTCTTTTTCGAAAGAGGCTTGCAGTCTAGATGTAGCCTAACTGGGAGGGAGAAACAAAATTCAACCCACTGCTAACTCTTGACCACTAGAAACTTCTATGAACTGCACAGCTATGCTGAAATAGGCCTACACTTTCCCTCTCCTTCTCCTTATCTACACATTCAGAGACAGGATCTGGCCCCCTTCCCTTTTTGAATTCCCTGTGCTATGCCTGCCTTGCCTCAACAGAACCAGGTTACAAAGAGAATTAGTACCTCCCTTTTCTCCTACCTGCTTTCCCTGCTCATTTCTGCTGGGAGCCTTGCTGACTAGGTCAGAAGTGGATGGAGGGCTTTCTCCCTTCTCCCTCACCACCCCTCTGCCCTGTTGCCATATGGAGTAGAGCTGAATTAACTTGAACTCTGGAGTTCTCCCACTGAAACTTGCGCATAGCTCCTGACTATATTCTGGAACTGCAGTGGGAGGGGGCTTCCCTCCGCTCACTGCTCTGCTTGCACTTGGAGTTGAGTTAAGCTCTATGATGAAGCCCTCCTGCTGGGACTTGATGCAAGTTCCTGGTTGAATCCTGATAATGAGTCTGCATGTAGTCCTGCCTCAACCTTGGTCTGTGTAAAATCAAGGCTCTCCTGCCCTGAGCTGTGGCCTTTTCAAACCCTGCATTCCTAGCTGATGAGTCAGTGACTTACTGCACCATTTTGCAGCAGTTTTCATCTTTTCCAATCCCACCACCTTCACTGTATAAAGCACTGCTAACTTACCTTCATTCGGTCAGGCCAGCCCTCTGCTCTCACCTCTGCAAAAAAAAACAACCCCCCCCCCCTCAGACACACACACACGCATAAAGGTGCAGGACATTCACAACAGCAACTGAGAGTCAAATATGCTACATATTCAGAACCTGTAGCTTTTTTTCTTCTGCAACATCCTTTCAAATGAATGGAAGAAGTACATCCACTTCCCATGGATAAGTGCCTCAGCTTGATGTGTCTAATACAAGAATCAACTACTGTGAAATAGTTAATGTGAAATGTAAATTCTTCAATTTCCTCTTTGAGCAGCAGTGGGTAAATACTGTCCAGCAGGCTGGATCCAGTTCACTAGGGTTAACCTGTGGGGGGGGGGCACCGCTGCTGTATTTAACTGTGCCTCCATATGTACAGGTGATTGCAGCTCCTCTTCGCAATAGATGTCTGTTCCCAGCCAATAGGAGCTGTGGGAAGTGGTGTCCCGGTGCGCAGCACTTCCCGCAGCTCCCATTGGTCAGGAATGGTGATCTGCAGTCAACAGGAACTGTAAGCACCTGTACCTGAATTATAGCAGTGGCGACCTCCAGTGGCTAACCTTGGCAAACCGTCACTATCTTATTGCCCATTACGTCTTAGAATTTTGTCATTTGTGATTTTTTACAAATGTTGTTAAATGTTAATTGCGACATTTGTGCATATTTAATTGTTATTAAGCACCAGACCCTCCAATCTTTACTCAAATGTCTTTGGGTGTTTTGTCTGAAAGAGGCCCATCCCATTTCTCTCTTAATTTATTTTGTCATAAAGAACCCAGATTCAATTGCTCTGGCTACAATTGAAAAATGGTTTCTGTACAGCCACTGTTTACATTCAGAAATTATCTTTGCAGCTAGGAGGGATTCAGGGACTGCAGATTTTCCTACAGTAAATCAGATCCTTTGTTTTTCATTTTAAATTGAAAATTTATCCTCAAACTGCAGTTGTTTGCTACCATTAGAAATCAGGTCATCTGTTTAGCCACCCAAATCTGAAATTTTTGGCCTTGCATTTGCGGGTGAAAAGGGATCAATAAAATCTGCAGAAAGATCCTAACGCCACAAAATTTGCAAATTTTTGACATACAGTGATTGCTTTTGTCCCTACTTGTAATTTCTTCAGGTGCTTTCATCTTTACTCCCAGAAATAGCAATAATAATAATTTTCTCTTCTTTAGGCCCTGGGATCTCAAAGCATTTGAGAAACTTTAATGAGCTAAACCTGTGTACATGCTTAGAAGGAAGGTACATGTGTGGCACCCTGTAGCCCATCTGTATCCATGTTCACCATTTTATATGTTATATATTGTGTAAAAACATGCTTTATGATGTATCGACTGAAAACTCATGTTCTACCAGAGGCTGTTGTCCTATTAATGTGTGTGCATCATCATTATATATGGGATTATGAGATTTTGCTATATGTTTGTTACTGAAACATGTTGTCTCAGTATATCCACAAACGAGGTCAGGATGGGCAATAAGCAGCATGCAAACCGGATGCGGTTCACCACTCGTGGGCCACCAGATGCTTTATCTACCTGAGGGCTTGCCTATACTGGCACATTTTGTCACCAGAAACTGCCTTTTGGCAAATAAAACAGTGAGAATATTTACATTACAATGCGACTTTTGTTGGGGAAAAACAGCCAGCTTTGGTGACCAAAAACTGCCAGCCCTGCAACACTTTTGTTGTTTCCTCTCCCTTTATTGTTGACAGAGAGGCAGTGTGGACTCTGCTGTTTGTTTTGTCAAGAGAACTGGCTTCTGCCAGTATCTCACAGTGCCTGCCCTGATGGCTCTGCTCAGTGTTTTGTGATCTTTGCTTATCTACAGGCATGCGCCCTCCCCTTTCAATGCTCTAGGAACTAACTGACACTGAGTGAGCTGCTCTGTTTGAAGAACAAAGAACAAATCATTGGAGTGCTTTTGTTTTGCTTTACATTAGAAACATAGTGGCAGGCAGACTGCTCTACAGGGGGAATGCTGGAGAGACTGCTGTGCTGCTTTGACATTCCTTAGCACAAAGAGCTCACAGAGCTGTGAGGAAATCCCAAGAGCACAGGGATCAGCTCTGCCTTCCCACAACACAGCAGTGTGGAATGCTTACCCACATTGCTTTGCTCTATCTGTCGACAGGTTGCTAGCACTATGGCCATGAAATGTCAACACTGGGAGTCAGAAAAACTGGTTTGACTGGTTTTCACTTTTGACAACTTTTGCATGTCCACAGCACTTCTGACACGAAATCTTCTAAGAGCTTCCATATGTGTGGCTGTTCACAGCTCCCAGTGGCCACAGTTCGCCATTCCCAGCCAATGGGAGCTGCCAGAAGCAATGGCCCAGCCTGTGCCCATGCCTGCAGATGCTCAGGTAAAGAAAATGTCTGGTGGTCCACTTACTGCCCACTCCAGGACTACAATCTTAGAAATAACAGTAAGACTATAAATGAAGACTTTGCATGTCATCCCCAAAAGACACTTCATACATCACATACACAGAAGGTGTGAATAAGAAATTTACAATTCACCTGAAAGATGCTGCAAATCTCATGTACACCATAGATTGACTGTCTGCACACTGGCAGGAGAAAGAGGCTATTCCTCACGGAGAGGATGAGAGTATAAAATAAGAGAAAATGGCTTCCTAATGACCTCTCCCACACTCTGAATGTCTACACCTGCCCACAAGAGCATTTGGAAGATAAAAGGAACCATCATTGAATTGTGGGAGGGCTGGCCTCAGGCTAAAAGGAGATGGGCTGTGAAATTTATTGCAGTTTATGGTGAGACAGTCTGTTTTGCTTCTAGAACTATTAGCCATGGTAAAGTTAAGGAATTAGATTTTGATTTTATCATTTTATTTCCTTTTGTAACTAATCCTGATGTCTATTCTTTTATCACTTATAATCACTTAATATCTATCTTTCTCTAGTTAATAAACTTATTTTAATATTTTATCTGAACCGGCATGTTTTGACTGAAGTGTCTTGAAGAATCTTCACTTGGGTTTAACAAAGACTGTAGCATGATCTTTTCCTTTGATGAAATGATGAACTAATTAATTAGTTTACTTTAATCAATGGCAATGTAAGATGCACATTTTGGGGGTTCAAGGCTAACCTGAGGGATTTGTGGGTGTTATTTTACATACTGTTAATGAGTGGCTGGGAGAGCATTCATGTATCTTTGCTGGAAGTGTCTTTATAAGCTAATGGCTGTGTGAGCAAAATGCAGAAAGGCTGTTTTTCATTAGCAAAGCAGTATAAGAGTCACACTGGGCTGGAGAATTAAGGGGAAACTGCTGTACAGAAGTCCAGTTAGAACCCTGGGAGACGTCACAACATGTACTTTCTCCATTTCACAGATGATAACATGGAAGCAGAGACAGTCACAGAGCAAATTTCCAGTACAGCAGGATAGAACCCAAACCTCCTGATTCCCAGTTCTGTAGCTGAACAACTAGATCAAGCATTACATAGTAAACCTTGGTGTGGCATAAATGATACAACAAATACACAAGAATAGTGCATTGATGCTTTATACAAAATAGAATGCTCCATTCCAGGATGGTTTTCTGAGCCTTTAAGCAAAATACCATTTTCTCTTTGTTTCTAGTGGGTAAATGTACGAGAAGCCAAAGAGGAGGCTGTTGCGGTGGATGAGGCAAGAAATAATAAGGGCTAAGACAATGATCTTCATGTTGGGGATGTATCACACACCATGTGTGGGTACTGAGGGAGTTGGCAAATGTCATTGAGGAGACTTTGGCCATTATCTTTGAAAAGTCATGGAGATCGGGAGAGATCCCGGATGATTGGAAAAAGGCAAATGTAGTGCCCATCTTCAAAAAAGGCAAGAAGGACGATCCAGGGAACTATAGGCCAGTCAGTCTTACCTTGGTTCCTGGAAAAATCATGGAAGGGATCCTTAAGGAATCCATTTTGAGGCACTGTGAGGAGAGGAAAGTGATTAGGAATAGTCAGCATGGATTCACAAAGGGCAAGTCGTGCCTGATCAATCTGATTAGCTTCTATGATGAGGTAACTGGCACTGTGGACATGGGAAAGTCAGTGGATGTGATATACCTTGACTTTAGCAAGGCTTTTGATACGGTCTCCCACAATATTCTTGCCAGCAAGTTAAGGGAATGTGGATTGGATAAATGGATGGTAAGGTGGATAGAAAGCTGGCTAGAAAGCCGGGCCCAGTGGGTAGTGATCAACAGCTTGATGTCAGGATGGCAGTCGGTTTCTAGTGGAGTGCCCCAAGGTTCGGTTCTAGGACCGGTTTTGTTCAATATCTTTATTAATGACCTGGATGAGGGGATGGATTGCACCCTCAGCAAGTTTGCACATGACACTAAGTTAGGAGGAGAGCTAGATACGCTGGAGGGCAGGGATAGAGTCCAGAGTGACTTAGACAAATTGGAGGATTGGGCCACAAGAAATCTGATGAGGTTCAACAAGGACAAGTGCAGAGTCTTGCACTTGGGACGGAAGAATCCCAAGCATTGTTACAGGCTGGGGACCAACCAGCTAAGTAGTAGTTCTGCAGAAAAGGACCTGGGGGTTACAGTGGATGAGAAGCTGGATATGAGTCAACAGTGTGCCCTTGTAGCCAAGAAGGCTAATGGCATATTAGGTTGCATTAAGAGGCGTATTGCCAGCAGATCCAGAGATGTGATTATTCCCCTTTATTCGGCTCTGGTGAGGCCACATCTGAAGTATTGTGTCCAGTTCTGGGCCCCCCACTACAAAAACGATGTGCATGCATTGGAGAGGGTCCAGCAGAGGGCAACCAAAATGATTAGGGGGCTGGAGCATATGACCTACGAGGAGAGGCTGAGGGAGATGGGTCTGTTTAGTCTGCAGAAGCGAAGAGTGAGGGGGGATTTGATAGCAGCCTTCAACTTCCTGAAGGGAGGTTCCAAAGAGGATGGAGAAAGGCTGTTCTCAGTAGTGACAGATGGCAGAACAAGGAGCAATGGTCTTAAGTTGGGGTGGGAGAGGTCCAGGTTGGATATTAGGAAAAACTATTTCACTAGGAGAGTGGTGAAGCACTGGAATGGGTTACCTAGGGAAGTAGTGGAGTCTCCATCCCTAGAGGTGTTTAAGTCTCGGCTTGACAAAGCCCTGACTGGGTTGATCTAGTGGGGATTGGTCCTGCCTAGAGCAGGAGGCTGGACTTGATGACCTCCTGAGGTCTCTTTCAGCTCTATGGTTCTATGATTCTATGTGCTAAGAGGGAGAGAGATCATTGGTTTTTAATGAAAATTGCAGGACCCCTCTTTGTCATAAACAATCCTACTACATCCTAGGTGAAATAGTTAAATATCTGTAAATTAGATTAGAATATGTAGTCCTTAAAATTATATTTTACTGCCTGAGCTCCAGACATACTTGGTAAAATCATCAGCCAGGATTTTAACTTTTTTTATTACATTTTCTTGGAGTAATATTTCTCTTGGTAAGTTTGGAAGAAGCCTCAACATTGCAGTAGAGGCTGAGGGAGGAAAGTGAAAGAACCAGACACTCTCTCCACCTTCTAGAAAAAAACAATGCACATCCTCCTCATAGAGGAACTTGAAAGAAAGTCCAGCTGAAGCATCACATTGCTGCATAATCAATAGCTAGAATTACACCTTCAACACAATGCTATATTTTAATTTCAAGTGCAGATATACATGCCCTCCAACAGTAGTTCAGTTCTGGGAAGGAGGTAATGTCAGAAATATGGATGAGTCAGTATTGGAAGAGTGGATGAAGAAGGCCTTAGCACCAACTTCATCAGTGACACCATAACTTCCAACATTTAAGAGTGAAAATAATCAATTCTGCTTAGAGGCAAGTATAGCAAATGTGTGATTTCAAGAATGCTAAGTGAGCAACCAGTCTCCCCTTTTAAAATATAATGTGAAACCTTCACTGTAAAATATATTAAATATTCAGTTCAACATATGCAATTTCCTAGAACAGAAAATTTATAGACTTATGGAATCTGTGGCATTTTCTAAGGGTATGTCTACACTGGGTTTTTCCAACATTGGTAAACCTCTTTCTACGAGGAAGAAGCCTTTTTCCAAAAGAGCTCTTTTGGAAAAAAGCGTGTGTGGACAGGGAAGAGGGAGTTCTTTCGAAAGAACAGGAAAGAGGAAAAAGCACAGGTGCCCTGGTGGCCATTCCATCCATAGTAATCACAGCTTAAATGCAAGATCAGGTCCAGTCAGTGTGGATGCTATCTTTCAAAAAAGCAGATCGCTTTTTTTGATGCGCTTTTGCTGTGCAGACGCTCTCTTTCAGAAGAAGTTTTTTTGGAAGATCTCTTCCAGAAAAGCTTCTTCCAAAAGAAGCCAGCAGTCTAGACATAGCCTAAGCTAGGATTTAAAGTATGTAGTTATAATGTCTGAGAGGGTAGCCATGTTATTCTGTATGTGAAAAAACAATGAGGACTCCTGTGGCACCTTAGAGACTAAAAGATTTATTAGGGCATAATCTTTCTTGGGTAAAACCCACTTCGTCAGATGAATTAGAGTGGAAGTTAGAGAAGCAGGATTATAAAAAAGGAAGAAGTTGCTTGTGTTAATGAAGCTAATTAAGTCAGGGTAGAAGTAGATCATTCATAGCATTTAGTCTGGAAATTTTTGAAATTCTTTTGTAGAAGGATAGCTACTTTCAAATAGTGGATTTGAAAGTAGCCATCCTTCTACAAAAGATTTTTTTTTTAAATTTACAAAGGAAAACATCTGAACTGGAATTCATTTGTAAATTCAAAGCTATCAATTTAGGATTAAATAAGGATTTCAATTGGTTAACGCATTACAAAGGCAATTTGCCTTCTTTGAATACTGACATCTCCCAACCAAATACTATGAATGTTATTTTAAGTCTGTTCTTTCCTAGATATAAGTCTCCAGGGTTGTTAAGGAAACACTAAAAGATCTGGATATAATCTTCCAATAAAGTAATTAACATAGGCAGCAGTCCTTCCAAAACAAAGTCTCTTTTATTAAAGTAATTAATAATCTCGAATAATATAATATAATCTAAAAATCCTAAACAAGGCACAAAATCCCTGATACCAATCCCTTATTGTAAATTAAAGAGATTCAGACTACAATAGCAGATAGGTTCAATCATTCTAAACATAGCAATTTGCTACAACACATCTCTGACAGGATCTCCTAAATTATACTTTAAGTTTACATAATTCTAATTAAAACACATTCACTCAAAGCATGCACATATTAAACACTATATTACACTAAAGATCATATAAGAAAATTACAAGTTTACTATATAAATCGATTGGCATCCCTTTAAAATCCCTTACTGATTTGTAAATCTTTATTCACTGTTGCTATTCAGCTCCTGGTCAGTCAGCTCTGCTCCACTTTTCTTCTCTCTCTCTCTCTCTCTCTCTCTCTGGGTTTTTTCCCCCCTGATTTATTTCCATCAGCTTTCTCTTTCCTGGCTTCCATTTCCCTGTCTTCTCCTACTCTAATCTCGCTCTCTGTGTCTGTCCAGTCCAGATTTTCTCCTTCTGTAAATCTGCCTGCTGGCAGCTTGCTTTTTATGCTTCATTCTGATTCTCACTTAATATACCGTGCTATTCTTAGAAGCAATCATCTCATTCACACATGCTCAGTAGTAACCATTACTTAAGAATTATCACTGACAATTCTGACCTTTATATCAAGTTGTGACCAGTTAGATGTGCAATTAAGTGACCTCTCTGTCACTCCCTATTGCCCATGCTCAGTAGCTACCAATCTTGCACATATTTACCACTGTTGTTTACCTCAGAGCTGTGATTCTCCTGATACACACACACACACACACACACACAGAGTTTGCTTTTTGCCAGAAAACCATTAAAAAAATCTTGGGTTTTCACTGAGCATGCTCAGGGATTGGAGGCGTCCTCCATTTGCTTATTTAGAATAAAGATTAGAAAAAGAAAATGAAGACTGGAAAATTTCTCTAGTAATACTGGGGTCCATCTCTCTTGGTAATTGCTCACTTGTGCACTGTTTCATTCTAATAAACCTTAGAAAGAGTGGGTTTATATTCTGTATCATGGTCCCAGGGTAAACTGCTCTTTCTGAGACTCTGTTCCAGTTCTCCAAGTGCACGCATTTCAAGTGTCAGGCCTTTGTCTTCATTTCCTTGTGGTGAGACTCTGTTATTTAGCCACTCTAACAGGGTCTTCAGATTTTACTTCTGCCTGCCTGCCAACTGCAATACCTAACATGCCCAATGAGAATGGCACCTCCAAGAGTTCTCTCCAGGAACATGTGGATAGAGATAGTTTGAGTGATGCAGAAGCAGCTTCTTGAAAACAAAGTATAATTTATTTGCCGAAAATTGTCCAGCTATCATAGAAATGGATTTAAAATAACAGAGCAACATATACATGTCTTACCTACCTTTTGCATTTCCCTTAGTTAGACATGACTTAGTGTAGGTTCCTGTTGCTTCATGTTGCTTCCAGTGTCCCATTTTTTTTAAAGTAGAATCTGTTGGCATCACTCTGGAATGTAAATAATTATTCCTCCCTCTATACAAAGCATATAATGGCAACAATCAGGCCATGGACTCTATCTAATTTTAAGATATCCTCACCAGCTGAATTTCTGGTTCCACAGTCTCATCCTCTGTGACTATCGTTGCACCCACCCTTTGTTCTCCCAGATGTCCATTGAGATTTGCTCTGCCACAGTAACCCCACAGAGTAGACTCTGTCTATGTGGATGAAAGGGGGTTATTCATTGGATTAGAAAAAACAGCTCCCCAATTTAAGTTGGCTACATTGATAGAAGCAATCTTTTATTGACATAGTTGTACCTACTCCGGGGATTAGGTAAGCATGGCTATGTCCCTCAGGAGTGTATTTTTCTCACACCCATGAATGGATAGCTATGCCAAAATAACTTTTAAGTTCAGGCCAAGCCACTGTATCCTTGGATCTCTAGGTTCTCAGCATTGGCAAAACAGCTGTGAAATTATGGTTGAGACCAACGTGTCATCTCTTTACAGCTATTAACTTGGCCATTGTGATTGAGTGTTATTTTAGAATGTTCCTTACCAAGGCTATTATGTTGCCTTTCCTGCTTGGTTCCCTTAAGAGTCCTATCTTGATATATCTCCAAACAAGTAACCATCATAAATAAGTATTGAAAGGCATTCTCAATATTCATAAAAATAAATCAGATATGAATTTCCCATATCTTCATATCCAGGAAATGGAAAAAATGTTCTAGGATGAATGATGCCAGTATAATTAAACATTAATTAATGTTAACAACAACTTCTTTAGTTTAGGTTAGTAGTAATTACAATAATCTGAAAACAAATAACCTTCCAAAGGTAAAATATTGCATAATTTATTCCACCTCATAAAAAATATTTTTCCAAGAAAGAATAGACTCATACAAAATGATTATTAGTACAATGAATAGATCTCACTTTTAATTAAACATTAATGATACAGTAAAACAGGAAGATAATTACATATCTTGACAAATATAGATCAATTAAATATGGTTACACTCATAGGCAAGGAAATATTTTATTGTGCATATTTCTAAACATAAAACATTGTGCTTACCCATAGGATAACATATGTATTTTGTACCTAGATTGTCATCCATGTAAAAGAAGGCAAACTATCTTTAAAAGTTCTAGTAATGTTTTTTGAAAATCTACTAAAAACCTTAAAGCATCAACAGGATGTACGAGATAGGAAACAAAGAGCAGGAATAAATGGTCATTTTTCAGAATGGTGAGAAGTAACTAAGGTCATGTCTACACAGCAGGGAAAAATTCAAATTAAGTTATGCAACTTCAGCTATGTCAATTGTGTAGCTGAAGTCAAAATAGCTTGATTCAGCTTTTTGGTGCTGTCTACATAGCAGGAAGTCAAAGGAAGAACACTCCTCCTTCAACTTCCCTTACTCCTTGTAAAATGAGGATTACAGGAGGTGGAGTAAGAAGTCCTCCATCTCAACATTATTTCAAAATAATGTCTTGCTGTGTAGATGCGCATTATGTTATTTCAAAATAACGTCAGTTACTCCGAAATAACACTTCTGTATAGACATACCCTAATAGTGTCCCGCAGGGGTCCATACTGGAACATATCCTATTCAACATATACATAAATGATCTGGAAAAAGGAGTTAACAGTGAGATGGCAAAATTTGTAGATGATACTAAACTGCTCAAGATAGTTAAGACCAAAGCAGACTGTGATGAGCTTCAGAACATGTCACAAAACTAAGATACCAGGCAATAACATGGCAAATGAATGTTAATGTTGATAAATACAAAGTAAAATATATTAGAAAACATAATTCCAACTATATATACAAGATGATGGGAACTAAATTAGCTATTACAACTCAAGGGAGAGATCTTGGAGTCATTGTGGATAGTTCTCTGCAAATATCCACTCAATGTGCAGCAGCAGGGGAAAAAGCCAATAGAATGTTAGGAATAATTTAAAAAGTGATATAGAATAGGACAGAGAATATCTTATTGCTTCTATAAATCCATGGTGCACCCACATCTTGAATACTGTGTACAGATGTGGTTGTCTCATCTGAAAAAAGGATACATTAACATTGGAAAAAGTTCAGAAAAGGGCAACAAAATTTTTAGGGGTATGGAATGGGTGCCATATGAACAGAGATTAAAAAGACTGGGACTTTTCAGTTTAGAAAAGAGTAGACTAAGGAGGGATTTGATAGAGGTCTATAAAATCATGACTGGTATGGAGAAAGTGAATAGGGAAAAG
This sequence comes from Pelochelys cantorii, assembly GCA_032595735.1. Taxonomy (NCBI): domain Eukaryota; kingdom Metazoa; phylum Chordata; order Testudines; family Trionychidae; genus Pelochelys; species Pelochelys cantorii. Next base: position 38,126,587 of record CM064331.1, read on the forward strand.
TTATTTGCTTGTTCTCATACCATAAGAACTAGAGGTCACCAGATGAAATTAGTAGGTATCAAGTTTAAAACAAAAGGAAGTACTTCTTCACGCAATGCACGGTCAACCTGTAGAACTCCTTGCCAGAGAATGTTGTGAAGGACAAGACTTTTAACAGGGTTCAAAAAAGAGCTAGATGAATTCATGGAGGATAGGTCCATCAATGACTATTAGCCAGGATGGGTAGGAGTGGTGATCTCCACCCTCTGTCAGAAGGTGGGAATCGGTGTCAAGGGTAGGATCACTTGATGATTACCTGTTATGTTCATTCCTTCTGGGGCACCTGGTATTGGCCGTTATCGGAAGACAGGATACTGGGCTTGATGGACCTTTGGTCTGACCCAGTATGACCGTTCTTACGTTCATATTTCTAGAGTAGAAATACAATTACAGATAATACTATTCTGCCAAGCTTTGAATTCCGGAATCTTTGTTTCCTGGTAATGACTGGGATCAGTTAATCAGGGGTTCTCAAACTTCATTGTACTCTCTTCAAAACTATTACATGATCCCAGAATTGGGGGATGGAAACCTGAGACAGCCCAAGCTCTTCTGCCCTGGGCAATTGGGGGGAGAGGAGGGAAAAAAAACACACCTTGCCTGCCAAGTCAGGGCCCCCAAAGTTGAATCCAAGAGCAGGGGACCTGTAACCTGAACCTCACCATCTAGGGCTGAAGCTTGAGCCCTGCCACCAGCCTGGGCAGTGGGGCTTGGGCTTGGACTTCAGCCCCAGACTCCAACAAGTCTAATCCAGCCCTGGTAACCCCATTAAAATGGAGTAGCAACCCACTCTGGGGTCCCAACCAATAGTTTGATAACCACTGAGTTAAATGAAAACCTGGCAAAGAATAATAATAGAAAAATTTGGTTCAGTTTTCCATTTTTCAAAGATAAGCAAAACAATTGTCAGATGTAGTTTAAAATTGGACATGATTAGATACAATATACTCTGGGCCAGACTCTGCTTATGCTTATGCTTATGCTGCGTTGGACCTTATTCCACTAGTAGGCTCACTGACTTCAGCAAACCTGCACATAGAAAAAGATACTAATCAATGTGAGTAAGGATGGCAGAATAGATCAATCGATCTCATTTGAATGACTTTTCCCATCCCAAGTACTTGAATGTGAAGAGTCCACATCCAATTTCCCCTGAATTTTGTACTTAGGAATTGATATATATCCCTGGTGAGGATCTACAGAATACATTTTTACAGACTCTCCCAATGAGCTCCCCCCCCCCCCTTTTAACTACCATTAATAAAAGGAAATTAGTATAGAAAAAATTCATTAATGTTGTTTTAATGGTTTGATTTTAACCCAAGAATGTAAGAAAATTCAGTGATAAGGTTTCCAATTAATCTTTAACTCATAACATAAAAGCATTGATCTCTAGTCTTTGCAACTCTGTAATTACTAAGGCACAGGGGAATGTGTTGTGGACAGAACTAAAGTCTTAATCCTAAATGTGTTTGGCTTTTTTGAATTTATCAGATTCTTAAAATTTAACATAATTTTTGTATGGGTTATAAACATCTGTGTTCTTGACCCACTTCAGAAAACAACCACCAATGAAATATGGGTAGTATAAATCATTCAAGAGCTCTGCAAAAATTGCTTCTCAGGAGGACTGTTTTTCTATTGAAGATCACACCATTTGGTTTAGTTTCTTCATTATTTTTTCTGTGTATTGCATTACAGCTGCTTGTTTGAGCATTAACTTTAGAACTTGTTCCCATTATTTCATACTAAAAGTGTATAATGTAATCCTGAAGTGTGTGTGTGTGTATGTGTATATATATATATATATATATATATATAATTATGCCTCCTATATGAAAATACCATCTGAATTTACTCTTTATGCTTTGTAGAAATGGTAAAACAAATCCAATAACAACTGAACACAGATAATTCCCCTACAGACTTAACAAAACTTTATGAGGGGACAAAAGTCCACATTGGTGACTCTCCTTGCAGGATCCGAGCTTAATATAGTTTTATATGTGTACAACTTAATTAGATTTTCTTTTTGAACATGTGATATTAGAAAAATGCAAAGATTCATTTTACTACACTGTATAAGAAAAAAACACAATAAGAGACTTTCCATGCCTCTACAAGTTTACAGTCTACATAGACACGATAGACAACAAGTTGGAGTGCAAAAAGATATAAAAATGTGAAGTAAATTGCAGAACAGGATAGTTGCTAAGCAGGGAATAAAATCCATGTCCCATGGTTCTCTACTCTTTGCCTTTGACTACATTGTCTTTTATAGGCAGATGCTACTATAGAAGTTTATTTGATATATGAAAAATATTACCCCTTTTCCTGGAGACACACAGACACTGATTTGTCAGTGCCCTGCTCTGTAGTGTAAGTACTCTGTGAGATCATTATTAAATGTATTGTAGTATTTGCATAGAGCATAAATATTTTTTCATATGTAATATGCCTCCAGTAATGAAGGTTGAAAAGAAAACTCTGCTCTGGAGTAAAGGTACATGATTGAGAAACCAAGAAATCAAAAGTGTGGCCTGAGAATAGACTGTCTCGTTTATCAATAACAAGTAGTCTCATTTACCTTTACTTTCATGTAAATATAAAAATATTTTTTTAAAGAATTCACTTATTCTTTGTTTATAGCCTTTGGAGATCCCTGCAAGAAGAATGTATTCTCCACATAATGTCTTATGGATTCAGGTACATATAAGTCATACTGATAGTACCTCAGGGCCTTAGGACTCATAAGCTAAGGGAGTGTCATTTAGCATAACTTTGTAATGTTTATATTTTACAAATCTGTAGGAATACTACCTTGATTTCTATGCACAGTTATTTACTGCACTTTCAACTTGATATATAAATCTGATGCTCAGTTTTCCAGAGTACTCCTGAAAAGTTTGATTAAATAGAACTCCTTTGTTCAGAACTACTTTATAGCCAGTTCTGAAGTGTACCCCAACCATAGATGCAGAAACAGTACATTTGAACTAAGTTACTAGGGCAGAAACTTCATTCGCCACAATCTATAATTCACAAGGGCCTGGTCTGCACTAGGAGATAAGTGCAAATGATGATATGCAACTTCAGCTACATTAATTGCGTAGCTCAAGTCAAAGTATTTTAACTCAAATTTTGGGGCCGTACACACTGCAGGAAGTCAAAGGAAGCATACTCTCCCTTCAACTTCCCTTACTCCTCGTAGAAGCAGGAGTACTGGCATTGATGGGAGCACCCTCTCAGTTGGAATTAGCATGTCGTCACTAGACCCTCTCATTTGAACCCTGGATTCATAGAATCATAGAGCACTAGAACTAGAAAGGACCTCACAAGCTCATCAAGTCCAGTCCCCTGCCCTGACAGCAGAACCAAGCACGATCTATACCAGGGCTACTCAACATGCAGCCCTTGAGCCGCATGCGGCCCATGGCCCATTTGTTTGCGGCCCACGGTGCAGTTTGGGTTTATGTGGAGCTCAACACGCAGCCTGCGGGTGGGATCCTTTGAACATGGCCTCCACTAGGAACACGCTCCGCAACGGCGAGGTGCCTCTCAGGCAGGGTGAGCACTGAAAGATGTAAGCGGACAGGCGGGCTGGAACAGATGGGTACAGGGTGTCGGCATTTCTAGCCCACAGGGAGGAGGTGCCGGGACTGCCAGGGTATTGTGGGAAGTTCTGGCTGCTTAGCCTGGTGGGCAGAGCCTGAGAGGTGCTGACTGGCTCATACTGGCCATGTCTGGGTCTGGCACTGCGGCCAGGCAGCACTGCCTCTCTCCCAGATGGAGCAACGGACTCCCGTGGGGGTACATCAGACCTTCTGGGAATCCAGGACAGGAGTCCAGGCACCTATCCTTTTTTGCCTCTCGTGTCCAGCCTGACTCACCCAGCTCCCCCGCCACAGGCTGGAGCGCTCTGGCTTGGAAACTTTTCTTTTTACAGTAAAATCGCTCCATGAAATGCCTAACCTAAAGCTTCAAGCTAAACACGCAAAACACTGGTATACATTTTTCTTTTTAGTAAGAAGCATTAAAAATGGCACTATTGTTAAAATTGTGAAGCCAAAACAAAACAATAGTCAATATAATGGTCTTTTGTTGATATGCGTTTTAGTAATTAAATTCCTGGACTGTCATTGCTCATTAAAAGTGCTGTCCTATGGGTGGAAATCGGGTAAATATTGCATTTTATTAATATCAGCAGAACTGACTGAAATGGGGCCTGCGTGTTGTGTAGGCTTGCCTTAATCTTTGTATTCATGCCTGTCAGTGTGAAATAAGCTATTTGCATATATTTGCATATATATTTGCATTCATATGCAACCACGCTTAAGTTGAGGCCCTTGGCATGTGCTGTGAGTATCATTGTGGCTCCCGGGACTTCCATAGTTGAGTAGCTCTGGTCTATACCATCCCTGATAGATGTGTATCTACACTGTTCTTAAATATCTCCAGAGATGGAGATTCCACAACCTCCCTAGGCAATTTATTCCAGTGTTTAACCACTCCCTAGGCAATTTATTCCATTGTTTAACCTAATGTCCAACCTAAACCTCCTTTGCTGCAGTTTAAACCCATTACTTCTTGTCCTATCCTCAGAGGCCAAAGAGAACAATTTGTCTCCCTTCTCCTTGTGACACCCTTTTAGATACTGGAAAACCGCTATCAAGTCCCCTCTCAGGGTATGTCTACACTAGCCCCCCTAGTTCAAACTAGGGAGGCTAATGTAGGCATTCGAAGTTGCAAATCAAGCCCGGGATTTAAATATCCCGCGCTTGATTTGCATCTTCCCAGCCGGTCGCCATTTTTGAAATTTACAAGTCCAGACTAACTGCCCGCGTCTACACGCGGCAGGGACCCGGTAGTTCAAAATAAAGCCCCAGTTCAAACTACCTGTTATTCCTTCCTTGCGCCGCATATGGCCTTTGGTGGCCAGGCTGGCAGCTATTCTGCCATAGACGGCCGCGTTCCCCCATATAGTGCGGAGATCATGGATGTTGGGGACATCCTCCCCAAACCAGAATAAGGTCCATGATCTCCACCCTGGACCAGGAAAGCGCCCGCCTTCTCCGGGCCCTGTCAGGCTCCTGGGAGCTGGCAGACTGCTCCTGGGAAGCGGTGGAGAGCTGGCTGCCAGTGGCTTGCTGGCTCATGTTTTGGGGCCACTGGGTCAGGGGCAGTGGCTGCTGGCTCTGGGCCAGCAGACTTGGAGCTGGTGCAGGCACTGTGGCCAGAGTCAACCCCTTTAAGGGCTCCAGGGAGGAGGGAGGGAGAGGAGTGTTCTTGGTTGAGGCTGGAGTGGCCACCAGGGCACCCTGGGAAGGCTGGAAGCCCCCTATTTCAATATAAGTGCCTACATAGCACTTATTTTGAAATAGTTATTTCGAATTTGGCATTATTCCTCGTGGAATGGGGTTTACCAAATTTGAAATAAGCGCTCCGCTATTTTGAATTAATTTCGAAATAGCAGTTTGGCTGTGTAGACGCTAGTAAAGTTATTTCAAAATAACGGCGGTTATTTCGAAATAACTTTGCTGTGTAAACATACCCATATTGGTTTGACATAATTTGTTCTTTACAAATCCATGCTGGCTATTACCTATCACCATATTATCTTCCAGGTGTTTTAAAATGAATTCCTTAATTACTTGCTCTATTATCTTTCCTGGCACATAAGTTAAATGGACTGGTCTGTAGTTTCCTGGGTTGTTCTTATTTCTCTTTTTATAGATCGGCACTATATTTGCCCTTTTCCAGTCTTCTCCTGTCTTCCAAGATTTTTCAAAGATGATCATTAAAGGCTCACATACCTCCTCTATCAGCTCCTTGAATATTCTAGGATGCATTTCATCAGGCCTTGGTGACTTGCAGACATCTAACTTCTCTAAGTAATTGTTAACGTATTCTTTTTTTATTTTATCTTCTAAACCTACCCCATTCCCACTAGCATTTACTATATTTCGCATTCCCTCATCATCAGACTTCTCGGTGAAGACCTAAACAAAGAAGTCATTAAGCACCTCTGCCACTGGAAGATCGACTGCGTCTGCTTTGATCCTATCTATAGTGTAGACATGGCCAAACACACACACACATTTACATATACATAGAACATTATAAATATAATTGTTCTGGTGTTTTAAAAAATATCACATCTTGAAATTTTGATTAGAAATGCACTTACCATTCAATGTCTGATTTTTTGTCACATACCTTGGAAATAAGTATACATGGAAAAAATGTAATAATTGCTAATTATATGATACATAATATTTGTTCATAAAAGCCAGCTGTGCTTTTATGTCAGACAAATGCTAAGTCTTTAAAATTCTACTCACACTTTTAGATTTATATATATTCTTGGGAAATAAACATTAAGCCCAAGCTGGCTAACTGTTTTTTTTCCTTTACAGAGATACAGCAATGCAGAGTGTACTAAAGTCAAAAGGAGAGGTAGGTAGGATTTCCAAAGCACTGAATGTTGACCTAAATCTTCTCCCATTGAATCAATACCATTAAAGTCAATAACACTGAGTTCAATAGGAGCAGAGTTCGACCAATACTGAGCATTTTTTGAAATCCACTTTCTGTGTTTTACTGCCTAGTTGTAAAACAAAGATATAATCAGACAGACACCTCAACATTTGTGTTAGATAAGAACACAGTGCTTGATCTTTGAAACTAAACACTAGAAGTTCATGCTGTTCACGTAATAGAAAATCAGGTAAGTTAGCCAGTAAGGTAGATGGTGCAGAAAATTTTAAATTAAATTTTAAAAATGAAAATTGTCAACCATGGAACTTTGCTATTAACCTTGATTTAATGAAGGTGTACCTTGAGAAGGACCTCTGACGTGTCAATTATTCAGTATAAATTGAGTATGTTTCATAGAAAAAGTTTTCCTTTTAAAGAGGGTTTTCTATTAATGCTCAGTAATGTTTCAGTAGAATCCCACCCAGAAAATTATTACAGGTGAGCGCTCAATACTTTCCATTATAAGACACTGTTTTCAATTGTTTATAACTTTGCCAAACTCTAACCATTTGGGCTGAAATTTCTCATATTGGGTGTCAACCTCAGACTCAATTTTGTCAGAAATTTTCAGAAAAAATGGATCACTTGTTTCCAGGAATGAGGTCAGGGGCAAAAACATGTTTTTTGCATGTCAAAAAATAATTAGTTCTTTTCTTTTAAAATATCCTCCACACACCACACCCCACACCCCCCCGCCCCCCCGCTTCTTTTGAGCAGGGACTTAAAATTTGGTAGGTGGTGATCTTTGTATTAGGAAGGTGCTTTTTGCTGTCCCTATGAAATTTGGCCAAATGAGGTGGGGGTCCCAGAGATAACAATCTCCTTTATTAAACAATTAATCTCCAGAGCAGTTTAATTCTGTGCACTGAAAGAAGCAGGGAAGAAATAATATGTGATTATGTAATGAAGGATTGTACCATATTGCATATACATATTATGTCTAATTAAGGTTTCATTGGAAATCTGAATTCTGGCATTTTCTAATTACTCAGTATTTGACTTCATGGCCTTTATAATGTTCTTACATCATTTTTTGTGTGCAATATAAAATATACAAAGAGGCCATATTAAGATACTGCATAGTCAGTGTTTAAAATGAATTTTTCCATTTTGGCCTATGCTGTATAAAGCAAATTTTGTAGTGAAAGCATCAGCTTTGTTATAAATTATGACATACGAGACATCCAATGTAAACCATCATAAGCTAGTTGGCCCATATTCATCTCCATCTCTTGGGGTTTCAGTGGGGAATAACCAGGGATGGTATTTTACCTTACATGTTTAAATGAAACCTGTATAACTAATTCATTTAGGCAAAAAAGTTGCTCTTACACCCTCATGAAGTGCACTGTGGTGCAGTAGATTATTAGAAGTTAAGTGAGGGGATCCTGAGCTATGCTGCTTGTGCAGGGTAACATGACTCCGGTATTTAGGGGAGCTCACTCCACAATGTCATCTATTATTGCCTGATACAATGCACAGAGTGCACTGCCCTGCATTTGTTGAATTGTGGCAGCACATGTGCAGAAAGGTCAGTGGTCTTGTCAGGAAGTATATGTCCCCTTAGCAGTGTCCAGTATATTAGCCAGGTATACAGCTTCATACTCAAGAGATAGCACTAAGTCATGCCTAGTTCTGTTCTCACATAGCTCTCTGCACCATCTTCTCCTCCAGACTGGCAGAATTTTGCTAATGCATGGTTTGAACTGCATGCCATTAAAAAGAGAGTGGTCTTGAGTAACAAGAATTAGCAGTGCTGACCCCAGAATTGACTTCACCTAATGTTATCCCTTCCATCGGTCAATGAGCATAGTTAGTAGCACTCATACTTGAAAATACAGTGTTAAAACAGCAAAGTTTCTTGTCCAAGATAATAACCCTCTCCCCCCCAAATGATAACCTTAAAGTAAAATCCCCACCATATCCAGGAGCGCAATTTACGTAGCTTTTTCCAATAAAAGAGTATAGTCTTGACCTCTGTCACTTGTAATGAAATATACCATTATTACCTGATTTTAGATTATGATAAATACTGTTTGGGTAATATTTACTTCTATTGGCAAGCTTCTCAGGTACATAGTTAGAAAAACAAGATATTTTTCTTTTGTGGCTGCTGCAAATCTCCACAGCAGAATAAATTCCTTTTTGTCTTGTTCAGAGTCAAATATGAAGGAAAATATTACTTTCTGGCTCCATTATAGTGTGAGAATGTGATTCAACTTGTATGATTCAATACAGAGCTCATGAAAGAAAGAAAGAAAGAAAGAAAGAAAGAAAGAAGTTGTCTGGGGATACCAACTCTGAAACAGTGAAAAATAGGACAAATGTGAGATTTGTCAAAAGGAATTTGTTCACTGGGAAAAGAAATTGAACTGGCTACTTTGAAGAAAATAGCCATCCATCATGGGATCATGGGATCATTTTGATCCTGGAATGGGGAAAATGGGAAATACTCTGTTTAAATTGTTATTATAGTATTTTTCATACTTGTAGAGCAACCACATACTTTAAAATAGCATCACCTTTATTTTATATGAAGAGAAAATAAAAAAAGAACATAAGGCCCATATGAGAAACTCACAGTGTGCCTGTGTCTCCTCTGAAGCTTCATATGAACACAAAATGGCTGTTTCTCTCCATTTCAAGGTGCAATGCAGAAGAAATATATTATAACATATACTAGTTACTTGCACAATTACTGAAGGATATAGATTACAGAAGGAAAATTCTGTTGCCTCCCTCCAAGCAAAACCCTCATTTTTCATTACACATAAGAGAAATAACTAAATAGGTGCTCCCTTCCTTTCTCTGCTTCTTAGAGAACCGGTTATCAGAAATGTTGGAGCAATTTTCTGTTTTCAAGCTATTTATTACTGCTGTTTAAAATATTCATTGACAAAGGGAAATATTCACAATTTCCTGCTTTTTTATTTCATGGCATTTCCAATAACATTGGAGCTAGCCAAAGATGTCTTTTGTCCACTGAAATGCATTGAAGAAGCATATATTTCTTATGTACGTTCAGAATTTTCTTTTCACCTTAGAGGAATTTTGAACATGGACATAGATTCCTTTTAGATTCCTTTACTTGTTCCTCTCCCGAATAAGAACTTATGTTGACTTTCAGGAATCCTGGGATGAGTATTGCATAATTTTAATTTTTTAAAGAAAGCTAAGAAAAGAAACATATTACCATTAAAAGCCTGATGCAAAGTCTGTTGAAGTCAATGAGATCAAGCCCTAAATCACTTTGAAAAGGAAATTAAAGTGAAACAGAAGAAAATGAAAGAAAACAGAAAAATATGATTTTTAACAGTTCCTTGCAAAGATATTAGGGATCAAAAAACAAGCTCATTGATGGACAGGGATTTGTCTCTGAAAAAAAGGACAGTCAGATAATTCCTTTATGAGAAAGAAGGAGGGTAGTAGTGAAAGAGAGAGTGAGGATGAAAGACAGAATGAAGGATTCTAGAATAGACCTGGGAAAACATGAAAATTTCAATGCATATTGTAATAGCTTCTGGCCGTCTACTTGCTCACCTGCATATGACTCCGCTCTGTGCATACATATTCCCATGCTTTCACTTTGATGCAGTATCTTGTCTTCTGTTTGATAAGGAAATACATTAGAGATCCAATTAAAAAGGGAAGCATATTTGTCTGTCATTCATACACTTCTGAGTCAGCAAAGAAAATGAACGAATGACAAAAGTTTCTGCTGTAAACCATACTTTATTAAATATTGCTACTTGGTAGTAATATAAATACATACCTTTTAATAAAAATGAAACCTGCAGAATTCTATTTTATCATGCAGTAAATTCCAGATTTAATAGACAAATAAAAGTTGTATAACTGGGCTTTTAAAAATCTCACCTAATATTTTGTTGTTGTTAACAACAAATGTGAAGTTAAATGTGTGTTTCACTGGCGTACAGCAAACTCTGATAATAAATATTTATTTGAAAAAAAAATCTACTCCTGTTAAATAAAAGTCAAATGTTAGCATGTCTGACAATAAAGAGCTACAAGATACAGCCAGTTCTTTGCTGCCACAATAAACATTCACCATTCTCCATCACATGCCTGACTTATGGCCCTAAAATGTGTAAAATTGTATTCAAATGTCACAATACAACTTACTAGAAGATTAGTTGCTGGGAATGGAACTTGAGAATGGGAAATTACTTTTTATCATTTCCCTGGGCTAGATTGTAACTTTAAAAGCTAACCTGAGGAGAGGACATAGTTGACCCAGGAGTAAAGCAGGAACCAGACTGACCGTGCCTGTCTACACTTCAGTAAAACACCTGTGGCTGGCCCAGATCAAGGCTGCAGTGGTGGGACTGTAAAACTTGTGATTGTTGACATTTGGGCTGGGGCTGGAATCTAGGCTCTATCAGGACCTCATGAGAATGGAGAGTACCAGAGTCCGAATCCAGCCCAAACCTGAATGTTTACACTGAAGTTTTACTGACCCACAGCCCAAGCCCCACAAGCCCAAGTCAGTGGGTGTTTAACTGAAGTACGGACATACCCTGAGTATCAAAGTCAGCTTCCCCAGTTTGTCTCTTTTGCTCGTTTGGTTTACTTTACCCTGTGGTCTGGTGAACATGTTGGGTGAGAAGCAGAGCCAAGGGCCCTGCCTTCCCCCTTCCTCCTTAAAGCTCTGGTATTGTGGGCAGCCTGGTCTGAGGACTAGGGGATCCCTATATTCTCTTATCCACCATGTAAATACAAAGCCAGGCTCACAACTGAGCAGGAACTAATTTGTCATTTTGACATTTGGGAATGTGACACTGTCTTCAGTTTGCACAACAGTATGCATCACCACAAGATGATTGTGTGTATCAAATGTGTATCAAATGTTTTTAGGGTAGAAGGTTGGACCTCCTTGGTCCGGCACCGTTGGGACTGACTGGCCTAAACAAGAGAATTTGCCAGATCAAGGGAGGTCTCCTGCCACCAGCTCCCAAGGCTGCCCCCAACCTCTCCCCATCCCCCAATCCCTGTCCCCCCCGCCAACCTGGCCCGGCTCCCCGAGCAGCAGAGGCTCAAGCTCCTATTGTGGGGCTCCAGCCCCGTGCAACTGGGGGCAGCCGTGGGACTCCCGACTCTGTGCTCCAGAGGGCTGCTGTGGGGCTCAAGCCGTGGCCCTGCGCTCCAACGGGCTGCTCTGGGGACCCGGCCCCACGCTGCTGCAGGGATTGACTCCAACCCCACTCTCCTGGGGCTACCGTAATGCCCCAGCCCCAAGCCCAGGGAACTACTACAGGGCTTCGGCCCTGTGCTCCAGGAAGCTGCCAGAGGACTCTGGTCCCACACTGGTGTGGAGCTCCGACCTCAGCCCTGAGCTCCTGGGGGCTGCCGCAGGGCTCCAGCCCAGAGCCGATCTGTACTGCCAGGGAACTCTGGCCTGGTCCTGCACAGTCGCAGGCTGCTGGAGGCTGCCGCAGGGCTATGGTCCAAGTCTCGCATTGCCCCCAGCTGGGCTGCCAACCCTGTTGTCCTGCCTGGCTGGCTCTCCTGCCCTTAAGCTCCTGGGCTCTCTGGTCCATGAGCATCTTGCAGGATGACAGATGTTGCTGGACCAGAGAATACCAGTTTTTGGAGGTACAATCTGTATAATGGATTTCCTGGGAATACCTGTAATTGATTGCTAACGGCCAAACTGTGTGCCTTTACAAGAGGATAAGGGATATAAGACTTTTCCCCTCAGTGTTCTTGCATAGCCTCCACTGACCTTAGATTTGGGTTTGTAGTGATAGGTTAGTGGTGCATGCCTGCTTACTGTCTTCCCTCTCCCAAATCAGTAGTAATAAAAGAGATGGGAAAGATGGTGTTGGCTAGCAGCAAATCATTATGCTTCTGTGATGTGTAGAGTGGTACACTAATAAGATATTCCATATCCAGGTCTTATGGTAATATCACAGTTTACCCCTAAATCATACTACATAGATAAAGGAGGGCACAGTTAAGGTTATTATTATAATCCTAACTTCTGGGTGCTTTACTTTGCGACTGTAACATTATTTTAATGCTAAATTTTGCATGAAATTTCCTAAGTTATTGGTTTTTAAAAAAAATTAAACTACAAATTCCATGCGATACCACTGTTTATAATCAATGGAGCATAAACCCTGTTTCTTTCCCTAGTTACTAATGCTCTTTAAATAAAAAGAGGTAGGACTTGAAGTTCTGTCTTCTGACCAATGCATAGTTACTTATGGTATGATCTACTTCCCTACACGTGTTCAACCTTCCCTATACATCTTCACATTTTGAATGGAATTTTCAAACACTCCCCTTAAACATTCCCCATAAAATTATCTAACATGTTCATGTATGTGCATTGCTTGTGGAACATGACAAACAGCTACATGATCATAGTTAAAAAAACAATGTGTATGTAAATAATCTGTGTTGGAAACTGATTTTTAATTTTGACGGCTCATAATTAGTTCTTACCAACCCCCCAGAAAAGCACATTGCCAGCTAGAGACAACAATCCTGCAGTGCTTTAGGATTGACAAAGACAAATTCTAACACTATTCTGTTTAATATATGTTTAAGAAATGTATTTTCTCTGTCTCTCTTCATTTTTTAAAATGGTTGAACTAATTTTGTTCAAACTTTTATTTAAAAAAATCTTCTGGACTGAAAACAAATGTGCTCAGTTTCAAACTGAAAGGTGGACAATTGAAAGAGTTATAAGCTTCAGTGTTGGGAATATTAATATTTCTTTCTTTCTTTCTTTCTTTTAGAACAGAAACACACACGCAAGATTAACTCCTTAACTCAGCAATGGGCAACATAGGCCACATGCAGTGGCCCTCTTTCATCTCATTGGGCTTCAAGATTGCCATAAGCAAGATGGTTTCCAGGGATAGGGTAGTTTTATTAACTGCTCTTGCATACCTAGAATTTGCAGGGTGCCAGTAGAAGTCTAGCAGCACTCTGATGGGATGCAGAGGGAGCACACAGCTCTCAAAGTCAATGTTGTATACAATCAGGATGCACCTCACTTCATCTTCATCTATACTTGGGGATAAGTTGTAATTAAGATTTGGAACTTCAGTTATGTTAATTGCATAGCTTAAGTTGAAAAATCTTAACTCAAATTTTGGTGCTGTCCACACTGTGGGAAGTCAAAGGGAGCACACTCCTCCTTCAACTTTCCTTACTCCTCATAGAAGCAGGACTACCGGCATGACGGGAGTGCCCTCCCAGTTAGAATTAGCATGTCTTTACTAGAACTGCTAATTCAAACCCAGAAGATTGACTGCGGTTGCTTCGATCTTATCTGTATTGTAGACACAGCCTTGGTGTGCCTTTGCGTTACATGCATGTCACTTTAGGAATACTGGTAGGAAAAAACTATGTGGACAGAAACCAGCAGAATCTGGCAAACTTGTGCATGTGAAACAGTAAATAAAAAGTCCCATGGCCCAAGCATAGAACCCTAATGGGCCACATGCAGCCTGTGGGCTGTATGTTTCCCACCACTGCCTTAGCTGTAAATGCCACAATGTGCCAGCAAATTATTTTGCTCTTTTACTGGCTCTTATTTTTCTCTTTTTTGTTAATATTTAGCTATTTAATAGCCTCATATCTAATGAGAACTTTATACCTTTTCTAGCCACTGTGCCAATTGTTAATCAAGATGATATTTGTCTAACAATAGGATTTTGATTAGAGGTTAGTGAGAGTTACTGCACTAAAGTTCTGTTTTCACTTTCCAAAATACTGTTTTTGATGTACTTTTATGTTTGCTTGTATGCATGTCAGTAGCATACTGTACTTTGCAATCAAGAGAACAAAAGAAAATCAAAGAAATGCCCACCTCTCTCAGTGTGGCTTTTTCAATTTTTATGTTACACATATCTCCCACTATGTGTTCTGATTGATAGATTTTGAACCTAAGATTGACAGCATGTAGGATGTAATCAGTAGGAAGAGGAGTGAGGTGTTCAGCTTACAGAAGAGTGGTCTGCCTGCACAATAGCACTAAGAGTTGTCACAGTTGCCTGCCTGTTAGTGCACTTGAAGGAGAAAATGATAAACAGTGACTGTGAAACAGACCCAAAAAAGTGATGCAAGTGCTGCTTTTTAAAAAGCTTGATCTGCAATGTGGATGCCTGCCTTCAGGAGCTTGATTTCTTAGCCTTAATGTTGCATTAAATGCTAGTTTCTTATGTGAGGGGGTAAACAGATAAGGTTGGAGAGACACCATTGTCATGGCTTCTGAGCTGGTAGGAAGTTTAGGCCTGAAAAGCAGATTTTTTTTTCCTTGCTGGGAGAGAAATACGTTGGCACTAAACTATTCTTGCTGAATCCAGAGCAAGGGACAGGACATACTTCAGCTGCCTAGGAATACAGCAACATTTTGCCCCTACATACAGTGGAACTGAAAGAGCTACATTTGTAAATCAACTGCATTTAAATTGAAATAGAACACTCTGATTTCCAAGTAAGGAGTGTGCATGCACAGACTCGCACCAAAATAACTGAAGATGTGCACTGCAACCAGTTTTGTTATTTCAGTTCCCCTGTATTTAGACAAGCCCCAGAAAGCAGATTGTGATTCAAGTCAAAGTTTCTTCCATGGGAACTTCCCTTGCTCTCTCTGGGGAAATATTCTGTGCCAACTCTGTACCTAGAGCAGATTAGTACCCCTACTGCACCTGGGGAAAAAGCAAAAACTCGGTCCATTCCCTGCTCCTGCCTGGCTACTCCCCAACGACCTGTGAGAGAGTGGGAGTAACAATCCCACAGAAGTTGGGTTTTTTTTTTCATTCTAGTTGCAATACAGCCAGTAAGTACAGGAAATAAAGGTGCACCTACTACCCACTGACTTCCTGACATGGATGCATAGCCAGCATCACAACCTCTGCTTTAATGGAGTGACACATTGTAATATAATGCAATTTATTTATAACATATGCACAGGGTTGGAGGAATATCATGGAATAGAGCCAGAAGACATCTACCCTAATTCATAAATGGGCATGTCACTTTCAGAATTCCCCAACTATATGTGTTAGGACACTGCACTATATATCTGCAAGATCCTTGAGCCAAAGACACATCTATTTACATGGGTTGTGCTGCTTTCCAATACAAAAGGAAGTGCACCTGAATTCAGATTATTAGTTATCATTCTTATATTTTATTTTTATCTTTACAGCTCCCAAAAACTGCCCCTAAGTACATTACAGAATAAATAGGTGGTACCAAAGAATTTTCCATCTGATTTTAGAGATGGAGTGGCAAGTCCAAATAAAAAAGAACAATAAAGAAGGGTGTGATATGAGGTTACTAAAATAAGATTAAGGTTAGGTTTGTGCATGGGTATCAGGAATTCATATGTAAACTTAATATAAGAGCTCCAGTGCCTGAGTTTTATAGCATATCAGGATTGGAGGCACCATTCGTCATCAAAAGATAAGTGAATTTATTGTGGAGCTGGTCAAGTGTGCAATGTTGTTAACCCTTTCTACTATGAGATGACAACCTGTTAGATATCATCTATTTTACATTCATATCTTTGCCACTTTTGACACAGTATTATACCTTCTTATATTTTTGTCATACCCAGTAAATCCTAGATTAATGTCACTGACAACTTTATTGCAATCCAGGTGGGATATATCCCAAAAAGCAAAGAAACACAGATTTGCCCTAACTCAGTTTCTTCTTTAAAACATCATATGATTTGGTAATTATACAATATCTCATATTCATTTTTGTTTGCATTAATCTTCCTTTCCCTTCTGCCTTTCTTTGTATATTTGCATTATCTATGTTTGCTCAACTTACTCTGTATGATCTCTGGGGTAGGACATTGTCTTATTTTAAAGTTCTGTAATATTCAATGTCACATTACAGTAAAAATATTTACCCCCAATTACCAATCTGTCTTTATTGAGTTGGAAGAACATATCTGATTCTTTATGAGAATGTTTTTCAAACTTTGTTTTTCAAACTTCTCAGATAAGTATTAGCACACTAGAATAAATCCAGTACATAATCTGGTTGCTTATCCTTATCTGATTTCCCATGTCTGTTTTTAGTACTATCAATATTTCTAAAGTAAAAATTGCCATGGTAACTACACAATATACATGGTAATAGAGGGATCTGGCCAAAAGGAACAGGCTGTACTTTTGATTTAGCCATTGGCTACTATTTTGGATGGCCTGGGTGATGAGTTTTTGTTTGTTTTGGATCTCTAGGTTTATTAAAGAGTTAAATTAATTATGAAGCATGATCTATAGCAAGATAATGATAGAATCAGATGAGTGGAAGGGAGCTTGTGAAGTCATTTAGTCCAGTCCCTTTCACTCATGGCACAAAGTATTATCTAGATGATCCCCAACAAGTGTTTGTCTAAGCTACTCTTACAAATCTGGAGATTCCTCAACATCTCTAAGCAATTTATTCCAATGATTAACTACCCTGACAGTTAGATTTTTTTCATAATGTCCAACCAAAACCTTCCTTGCTGCAATTTAAACCCATTGCTTCTTGTCATATCCTTAGAGGTTAAAGAGAACAATTTTTCTCCCTACTCCTCATAACAACTTGATGTATGTGGAAAATGTTATCAAGTCCCCTCTTAGTTTTCTTCTCCAGACTAAACAAACCCAGTTTTTTCAGTCTTCCCTCATAGATTATGTTTTACTAGACCTTTAATAATTTGTGAAGTGCTTCTCTCTGGTCTTTTTCCAATTTGTCCATATCTTTTCTGATATGTGGCACCCAGAATTGGACATAATATTCCATCTGATCAGTGTGTAGTAGAGCAGAAGAATTATTTGTCTGTCTTACAACACTCCTGATACATCCCACAATCATGTTTGCTGTTTTTGCAACAGTGTTACACTGTTGATTCGTATTTAGCTGATGATCCACTATGATCCCCAGATCCTTTTCTGCAGAATTCCTTTCTAGGAAGTCATTTCCTATTTTGTATGTGTGCATCTGATTGATGCTTCCTAAGTAGAATACTTTGCATTTGATTTTACTGAATTTCATTCTATAATGAGGGTAAGACTCTTCCTCATCTTATGGAGTGTGTTCCAGAGCACTGGCATTACTATTACATATACGCTACTTAGTGATTACACATGGGCTATAATAGAGACAATGCACTACATGATTTTAGTTGTCAGTAGTTATCCAGAAGAGAGATGGACCTTGAAATGGTAGTTCCCTTTTTAATGGGTTATTAGGCATGTAAAGAGGTGAAACAGATTCTTAGCCCTTGTTAAAATTCTGCCCTCAAAATGACAAGGGTTGGAGAGTGCGATAGAGTCCATGATCATCCTTCTTCTCTGTGAACATCCAGCACATAAGGTCAATCAGGGGCTGATAGGGTCACATGTTGGATTTATCACACTATCTCTTAAGGATGGAGATGTTTATCTTTGACCCAAAATACTATCTGAGTCAGTAGTATAAATCTGATACAATAAGATATCACTTTTAAAAAGTATCATTAATTTTAAACATTGATAGCTGAGCCATTCCATTATCATTATCAATATTTTATAAGTGGCCAAAGCAGTTTACTTCACATTATTAACGGAGGGCAAATTTCTGCTCTCTGATTTGCACGGTGGATTTCAACTGTATTATTGACCACTGACAGGAGAGCCATGTATGAAGTTTGTTTGGGAACTCCTTGTTAAAATATTTGCAGTGCATCATTACTGCCAAAACCCTCATGTAGTCTCAACAAGTTTGTCTGCTGTCAATAAATCTTGAGCAATCTGGTTCACTCAGAGAAATCCCAGAAGGCACTGTGTTCTTCTGACTTGAGAAAACCTTTGATTGCATGAAATTTAAAGTCTAGCAGACCTGCTGAATTATTTTGACCTTTATACACTAAGAAATAGACCTGTTGCTGACCTCAGTACAGTGTTGCTGAGCTGGCATTGAATCCAGTTTAGCTACAAGTGTAGACAGGACGAATACCATTTTCAACAATATTATGGAAAATGTGAATTCTACCCCCAAACCAACCACGCTTGGTATAATGTTGTCAAAAACTGTTTTCTCTAGTCTTCCATAGCAGCTAAACCCTGATTCAGGCATTGACAGTTGTCAGTAACAGGACAATTTCTGAGCACAGATAGGATTTCAGATGGATTTTGTGAGATTTTAGAGATGATAAGTAGTGGTGTGATTATTTATTTTATCCACACTGCTTTACCCATTCAGCTGGAAACAGCTGAGTTCCAAATGTCTGATAAATATTGGTTGTAATGAAAATATGTACAGACAGGTTTAGCTGTAGTGTGACTGTTGGATGCTGTTGCAATTACCAGTGTTTTTCAGCATCACATGCAACACTGATAAATTCTCAGCTACAAGCAAAAAAATTTCTGTGTTTCAACAGACTCCTCATCTGCTATAGCAGCCCACATCTCTAAAACTCCCTTCCTTGTCAGAAAGTCTTTTTTCCCCAATGGCTTAGAAAGCATTGACTTGTTCAATGGGACAATGTTATCAGTTCCCTTCCAATCCTGTCACATAGAGTGCCTGGAGAATAGCCTAATTTCCTACTTATCTGACTATAGTTTTTTGCAAAGTCTCTGAACTATAATCTATTTTGTGGTAATCCTTTAGTTTAATTCCATATTTACGGGCATACCCAATGAGGGAGAAGTAGCAAGATAGCAATCTAACCTCTTCACACCATTGAGGGACAGAGGAAGAGACATGACCAGAGTGTGCAGATTTCATATACATTCTCTTTGATGCTTAGATTCTCTGACACTGTTATTAAGAGCCCTGTCAATATTTTCATCAGAAACTTCACTACTTTGTTGTGCAGGCCAATGCCAAAACTTTTCACTTCAAGGGGAAGTTGCTCCCCATTCCCTGCTCCAGTCTGACAGCTTTAAAATAATCTCTCCCTCTGCCTTTTCGCCAACCTTCTTCACTGTGCTAAAATGCCACAGGTGAAAACCACAGCTGATCTGTCTGTCTATGTGGATTCAGTGTGAAAGTGTGCTAGCAGCTCCATCATCTGCTGTAACTTGCAATATGGAGAGAATTGGTTCACACAAACTTCTGAGCTACAGCTCAGAGAAGAACACCTTTTGGGCTTTGTAGCACTATATAACTTCTGCAAGCCTTGGCTATATGTATACTTTTCAGCCTTGGTGAAGCATTTGGAGACCTTTGGAGGAAAGGCATTTTATAAGAGTTAGATAGTGACTTGGATGACATGCCTGTGTAGAGGAGTAAAGATGAGTAAGAACCAAAGCATCACCACCATATAGTGATAAAGAAGTGAGCAAAAGTAGGTTGAGGCTACACACCCTCTGACTCTCTCCCCAGAGCAGATCAATCAGGAGGAATGGAGAATAGATGGAGCCTTGGTTACATCACTGTTCACTGTCACTCAGGAAGGCTGAGCCAGTGCTAGAGTAGGAGAGGGGGTTGCAATCTGCTGCTGGCATGGGTCAGTAGAAAATTGCTATCCCCCTTAAAGCAAAGGGAAAACAGCGTGTTGACTGAGGCTCCCTAGAATCATAATTCCTTCCATGGAGTGGCCCTAATGTGGAGGAGCTACTCACCTTCCTTTAGTAGGGCCATATCTGAGAGGAAAAATATGAAGTAGAACCTCAAAGTTACAAACACCAGAATTACAAACTGACCAATCAATGTCATACCTCATTTGGAACCAGAAGTGTGCACTCACGCAGCAGAGACAATAAATAAATAAATATGGTACAGTGGTGTGTTAAATACAGACAACTAAAATAATAAAGGGAAAGATTATAAAAAAGGTTTGACAAGGTAAGGAAACTGTTTCTGTGATTGTTTCATTCAAATTAAGATGCTTAAAAGAAGCATTTTTCTTTTGCATAGTAAAGTTTCAAAGCTATAGTAAGTCAAAGTTCAGTTGTAAACCTTTGAATAAACAACCACAACATTTTGTTCAGAGTTACAAGCATTTCAAAGTGGCAAATAACCTCCATTTCCAAGGTGTTTGAACTCTGGGGTTCCACTGTAACCCTAAATGAGCAATTATGTATGTTATTGAGATGATATTGTTTCTCTGGAGAGGGAATTACTAAAACTGATATAGAATGAATAGAAATACATCAGAGTATTTTTTCAATAAATAAAAAATAAATTTTATTTTTTAAAACATTTTCCTACAGCACTGAATTGTCAAATGCAAACAAAATTGAACATGAACAAAAGGGGTAACTTTACCAAACTTGTTTCACTGAATCTTTAGTTACACAGGTAAGGATTCTCTGTAAATGTGATCTTTATCTTCTATTTTTATTTTATCTTTTCATTGTCACTTTAATAATGTGCAGGTACTTTGTAGTAATACATAAAACAAGTGTTGCAAGCAATGTTCCCTATAAGTTGTGCACTTGTGTTGCCACTCAGGAAAGATTCAAATGCAGCCCAGCTGACTAGCAGAGTGTCCACAGCTAGGTTTTTTGTTTCGACAAGTTAGGCTCCTAAATTTATATGTAGGCACCTAAATGAAAATGACCTGATTTTCAGATGGTCTGAGCTCTTCATGCTTATTGAATGCAAAGATTTTTTTTTAAGATAATGCAGTAAGAGGAACTGGCCATTCCCTGTCTTCTTAGTAGAGAAATAAGTGGTTGATGGTAACCAACAGCAGAGAATGGTACTGTCCTGGAAAACTGTATAAGAATACATTCAGAATTGTACAAGGGATCCTTAGTGAAACACTGGAAAGGGATGATGAAAAGGAGAAGCTTCAGGAGAAAAAAAGAGTTCTGGATTAGAGCTTTGCACTCAATATACATTCAGTTGGTTTAGACAATGAATCATTCTTCACTTCCAACTTTTTCTGGTTTGTTTCCTTTAAAAGATGTGGTTACATGTATATCTGTCTAACAAGTCACGAGAAGAGGCAATGTCAAAGACATTTTTAAAGTGTAAGAATTCATTGGAAAACGTGTAGTTGGATACTGATCAAATCATGCAAGCAACAAGATGGATTTAACAGTTCTTTAAAATTTCATATTTATAGCATAATTCTTCGGAGAAAGCAACTTAAAATCCTTAACAGATCATTCTTTTAGCAGCTGAGTAGACCATGAAAAAGATGTCTCATTAATACAGAATGTATGGTTCTCAATATTTATTTTTCACTACAACAAAAGTACCAAAGTAGCAGAAGATCTCCATGTAATAATACATGGTAGTCTGTGATACAGAAGTATGCAAAGTGGTGAAACATATACATGCCAGATGGCTATGTTTGTCAGGTACTGATGAGAGCATGTCATAATTCCATTCTTCATTTCACTCTTTATTACATGACAGACAGACACCAAAACAGAATGTGTGAAAACTTGGTACCTTACTAAAGAAACCTGAAGGTTGATGTGCTATTAACAACCAATGCTGTTCCAATAATACTGTGAAGAATATAGTATAAAAAGATAAACAGACATCCCTTCCAGAATATTTAATATTTCAAATCAAGTTCTTCAAAGACAAGAGCTAATAATCCTTCTGGTGTACTCAGAAAATGCTTCCTTCTGTATGAATAAAAAAAGAGAAAGAATTCACAAAAGTATGTTCACCAATTCCCACTAGAAGTCTTGTTTCTCTCCTATTAGCTCTAGATAATTACTACAGTGCTCATCAATCAAATATTGTTTCCTACAAGTTAGTTATGGTTCAGACCATGGCAGATGAATAGACATCCCAATCAGCTGTTAGTATCTGTTATTTTTTATGGAGATAAACTCTTTGGGGAGAGTTTTGGAGAAGGTGGAGGTGACTGTACAAATCAAGAAACAAGCTAGTAAATGCTGGGAAAAAATGGGAAAAGACATCAGTGAAAATGGTACATTGGAAATTATCAGACCTGTAATCACAAAACCAGCACTGCAGCTCTTACTGTATCAAAGGACAGGCAGATAGAGGCTTTGAAAATAGTACCCACCTCTATAAAGAACAAGTTTCAGTACAGGAGCGTCTGTTGGTGTTGTTATATTTTATTTTCTTTGCGGTAACAAACAAACATTTGAAAAGGGAAAAGTCAGGGCTATTCTGAAGAGCTAAACAAATATTTGAGATGAGAGAGATTTTGCTACTCAGATTGTCATCAATAAAACAGAGAGAGGGTGTGCATGAGAGAGTTCAGGGGAGGCAGTGAAGATTTTGTGTATCCACAGAAAGTGGTAGAAACTTGCAGTTTGGCACAGACATAGTTCTTGGTTTGCAGATGTGCTTTTTGATGGACCTGTGAAAAATGGCTCTGAACAAGTTATAAAAAGTTCAACACTGACGATTGCTCATACACATGGCTTTTTTCACATAATGCATTAATGATTTGCCAATTTTCCATTGGCAATGCACATGTTATCTATGTAATGTAAGAGGAGTAGAAATTTCCTTTTTAAGTTGTCACTATTCTATTGCAGTTGCACTGCATGCATAAGCAAGTGGAATGTGTTTTAATTTTTAATTTGTAGATGTGTGTGAAATATGATCTGATGTGTGTGGAATGAAGGAGCTGCAAAGGAACTCTGCTTCCTTACATATAATACATAAAGGTACCTATGGAATGAGGTAGAATTGTATAGGGAACAAAGCTTGGGTGTGTAGCACTCCTGCCTTATTCACCACAGAAGCTGAATTGTCTATAATAAATGGAGCACGTGTTCACAGGAATCTTCTTATTCTATGTGGTCTTTATGTCCTGCACAATTACAAAGCATAAGATCAAAAATTTAGCAATAAGAATAAATATATTGAACAAGTGACTCATGCATGAGCACTGTGTCTCAGAGTAAGAATGAATACTGAATTAGCAAGCATCCTGTGGAAGAAATAATATGTAATCATTTAATTAAATACTGCATCGAAAGGCAAACACTCAAGGGGTTGAATTAAAATTGTGGAGCCATTTCTTGACCTATGAGTGCTTAACTTGGGAACCTTGATGCTACTGTAATGTTGTGGGAGTTTTTAATTGTTTTAGGGTTTTTTTTTAAAAGAATACAGTTAGACTTCTTCTCAATGGACATGAAAATCCTGATACTTATCTGAACTCGGACTCTTATTTTTATAACATTGTATATCGCATAAGGATAAGGTAGCATTACAGAAAGCAGCATCATTTATGTGTAAAGTCCAAGAATTAGGTTTCCTTTCATTTTACCAAAATCCCTCACATAAAAAGGAGATAACTTGATAAATGTCTAGAGAGCTGCCAAACTGTACTTCATAAGAACCAAAAATCAGCAACATTATTCATTTTTTTCATCCATGTTGTAGAGAAAGAAAGAGAAAAGCAGATCAGAAGACACATATAAATCAAGACAAGCTGCTCCACCTCATGGGAATAAAACCTACTCTGCTAGGATAACACCATCTTTATGTTATGCTTGACATGAAGGGCATGTGAATTGGATAAAGAAAAATATCAGTATTGAAAAACTACTATATGCAGGACATAGTGACTTCTTTGGTAGAAAAGTTCTTCAAGCAATTTTAGAAGGCTCACGGCTCATTCTCTTTCTTCCCAAAATACTTCTGTTTTAATAGAATTTAAAGATATAATATTATTTCCTCCATGGAATTACTGTAATCTTCACTGCTAGCGATAGATAGTAATGATTTGCAGTCATGATTTGGAAAGAAGAAATTTGTCTGAGCTTATTAATTTCAATTTTTGAAATCATTGTCCACAAATTTACCCCTGTAGACAATTAGTTTCAGGTCACCGGGCCTACGTCTACACTGCAGGAATTTGTCAGCAGAGGGAATGCAAATGAAGCGCTCATTAGCATTTCTGACGCTGTCATTTGCATAGTCTCTACCAATCCTTTTCGCGGAAGATGTTTTTGCGCAAAAAAAAGCCGTGTAGACGGGGCCTTTTTGCGCAAAAAAACCCTTTTGTGCAAGATCCCTTATGCCTCAAAAAAGGTGCACAAAATGTCCCCATCTACACTGCTTTTTTTTTTGGCGCAAAAACCTCTTCTGTAAAAAGGATCGGAAGAGACTATGCAAATGACAGCGTGAGAAATGCTAATGAGCACTTCATTTGCATTGCCTCTGCCAACAAATTCCTGCAGTGTAGACGTAGCCTGGGTGTTTTAAACCTTCTGATTCAGTTATAACAATGAAGAGTCCTGTGGCACCTTAGGAAATGTCTACACTAGAAAATTATTTTGAAATAACTTATTTTGAAATAATAACTCCCCAAATAACTATTTCCAAATAGCGTGTCCCCACTACAGGGAAGCCTGGAAATCAGTCCCTTAATGTGGATTCACTATCTTGACATAGAGCCCCAGAAAGCACTGGGGAGTAATTACTTTGAATGACTTTGGAGAGTACTTATTTTGAAATAGCAGCATTGGAGCATCCACAGTACTACTATGTGGAAATAACTATTTCAAAATAAGCATTATTCCTCATGGAAAACAGTAGTTATTATTTTGAAATAACCAGCCCATTATTTCAAAATAATGGTCTTGGTAGTGTGGACACTCCACTTGTTATTTTGAAATAAGAGGAGTTATTTTGAAATAACTTCCTAGTGGGCCTAAAGACTAACAGATTTATCTGGGCATAAGCTGACAAAGTGTTTTTTATCCACAATAGCTTATGCCCAAATAAATCTGTTAGAGTAATATCTACACAGCAGGGCAAAAGTCGAATTATGATATGCAACTTCAGCTACGTCAATTGCGTAGCTGAAGTCGAAATTGCTTAATTCAGATTTTGGTGTTGTCTGCGCAGCAGGAAGTTGAAGGAAGAACACTCTTCTTTTTACTTCCCTTACTCCTCATAAAATGAGAGTTACAGGAGTCTGAATAAGAAGTCCTCCATCTCAAAATAATGGCTTGCTGTGTAAACATGTATTTTGTTATTTCAAAATAACAGTGCTGTGTAGACATACCCTTAAACTTTTAGGTATCACAGTACTCCTAATTGTTTTTGTTGATATAGATTAACATGGCTACCTCTGAGACTGATTCAGTTATGTTTACCAATACATACTAAAGTATTATATCTCAGGGAAAAGTGAAAATTCTAGGGAAAGTTATCAATTTCTTTAAAAAAATTAATAAATGCAGGTAAAATAACAACTGAACATTCCAGTCCTTGACTTAAAAATGATTTTTTTGTGTCCAGGTACTCAGTATTTAAGAGTATTAAATACTTTGTAGTGACAGTGGATTTGCATTGAGATGTACTCATGAAGCACCATTAAAAGTAATATAGATTTTGAATTGGTTAATGTAATAACCCTGTATGCCAAAACATTTTCACTTGTTTCAGTTATTCTTGTCATTCTTATTACCATTATGATTTCCAAGTATGGTTTCTGTATAATGTATGTATTCTCAAACCAATGATTTTTCTTGACTTTGTCTGGAGTACATGAAAGAATATTAATAACTGCTATATATATATCTAAGTTGGTAGAAAAAAATATAATATGTTATAGCTTGAACCTCCCTGGTCTGGCACCCTTGAGACCAGACTAGTCCCAATCCAGAGAACTTGCAGAACTAGGGGAGATCAATGCTGACACCTCTGATGATGCCAGCTGGGGGGGGCTCTGTTCCAGCGGCAACAAAGAGGCCAGTGTTGATGGAATAAGGATGGGGCATACTTGGGGAAGAAGCAGGGTAGCTGTGGAGCCCTGCATCTACTAGACTGTGCTTATATCCAACAACTACAGGCCTGTGGCTGCCGTGCTGTTCTCCTAGCCCTCACAGGGCTACACTCTTGGCCCCTGGCCATGGAGTTCCGCAATTACATGCCTCTTCTCCCAAGCACCCTCATACCCACTCTTCTCCCTCCCTGATCTTGAGTGCCACACCTCAGCTATTAGCAGTGCTCCATAAGCTCTCAGAGGACAAGGAGGAGTTGCTGAGTTTGTGGCCCCAGCCTTTCCTGATGAAAGCTCCAACCCTGAAACACCACAGATGCCAGACAACAGATGTTGCTAGATGAGGGAAATCTGGATTACAGAGGTCCAACCTGTTGTTAAGAAGTAGTATGTGATGGATAATTATATAATTAAGAAATGTGTCAAAATGCATACACATGGGGGTCAGAGTTAAGGTTATGCATAAATCTTGGTATTTGTGGCATTTTAGTGTTTAGCCTTGGAGCTTCAACATTGTAGGAATGTAAATATTTTGCATTTAATGGCATACAGTGTTCTTAATTGAAAAAGAGGGTGAGAAGAGAAATAAACCTCCAAAGAAGTCCTCATAGCTTTGAAGTTCTGTTGGTTTGTGCCCAGGATTGTGCATAACAGTGTGGGGAGGGGAATTTTTCAACTACATTAGTGCAAGTCTCTCTTCAGAAGCAATTCAGAGTTCTATGACTATGTCTACACCTAGATGGCAGGCTTCTTTCAGAAGGAACTTTTCTGGAAGAGATCTTCTGAAAAAACTTTTTCCAAAAGACAGCATCCACACTGCCAAAGCGCATTCAAAAAGCAATCTGCTTTTTTGAAAGATAGCATCCACACTGAATGGATGCTATCTCGCATATAAGCTGTGATTATTATGGATGGAGTGGTCACCAGGGCACCTGTGCTTTTTCCTCTCTCCTCTTCTTTCGAAAGAACTCCCTCTTCCCCATCCACACATGCCATTTTCTGAAAGAGATATTTCAGAAAAAGGCTTCTTCCTCATAGAAAGAGGTTTACCAATGTCGGAAAAACCCCTCTATTCTTTCGATTTTTTTTCTGAAAGAACACAATTGCACTGTGGACATAAGTGAAGTTTTTTCAGAAAAACAGCCATTTTTCCAGAAAAACTCTGAAGTGTAGACATAGCCTATGGTTGAGAGCAATTTTTCAGCCAAAACTTTTTTAAACTAATTTTGCACATTTGGGTTGACCAAAATATTTTGTCAATTTCTGTTGAATTTGATGAATTGATTTGGTTAGAAATCAAAACAAATTAAAAATTCTGAAAAAATAAAAACATTTCATTTGAACATTTTTTAAATGAAATATTTTGATGTTCTTATTCTAAAGTATTTTTCCTTTAAATTTCATTTCAATTTTTTAAAAAAGTTAAAATATTCAAATAAAGCAAAACATTTTGTTTTGGGTTGAACAAAATATTTTCTGTGACCAAAATTAACTTGTCTATGTATTTATTTATTCATTTTACTTTTGAAAATTACTGAATCATTTACAATCTAGGTCAACCTAATTTTTTTCCAAAGTTCTGGTTCAGCCATCAAACCAAAAAAAATCAGTTATTAACTTTGTTATTCAATTTCTGATGTCTTTGCCCAGCCAACAAAGTAGCAGTTTTTAAAATCTGATCTGAAAATTGCACACTTAAAACTGCAGTGATATCAATTTATCCATCTTCATGAAAGCAAGAGCCAGCTCTGCCTTGATTTGAATCATTGGCTCAGGGAGAATAAAGATTTCCACTATATTTAGATTAGTAAACCACTCCCTCCAGCAGAGCCTGAAAGCTTCATTCCTGCTGTGGGTACCTTCTCTTTCAATTTATTTTGAAATCAGCTTCCCCCTCTATGAAAAATATGCAGCCAGA
This sequence comes from Pelochelys cantorii, assembly GCA_032595735.1. Taxonomy (NCBI): domain Eukaryota; kingdom Metazoa; phylum Chordata; order Testudines; family Trionychidae; genus Pelochelys; species Pelochelys cantorii. The sequence continues at coordinate 38,154,732 of CM064331.1, forward strand.
TATTCCTTCTCACTCAATAAGAACAGTGAAGTACAAATAATTATTAAAATCAGTTAGTGGAAGAAGCAGGAATAGAATTTAGAGACTCTAGACTTCAAGCCTAATCAGATTCCCTAAGGTTAAGGGAGAATTATAGAAAACAGGTTTTCTTGTACCAAGCACTCACTATATAATTACATAAAAAGGTTCCTTTCAGGAATATTTATGATAATACTATTTCTTTGTTTGGCAATGCCAAGTTAGAAGCATCTTTTAAAAAAAAAAATGAAAAGAAAAGAAACTAGTTTATATTTTATGCATCTTAAGATCTAGATCCATATAAAAAATTCACCATGTTTATTGTACCATCTGCTTGATTTGAAAGGAGAGGGGTATTAATGAAACTAAGAAATCCAGTGAGACAATCTAAGTCTCAAAACTTAACTGTTTTTTGAATTACTTGTGTTGTCGCTTTAATGATGAGATTTCAAAGAATCTCACTTGTGATCAGAAAACTGACTTTTTATCTCAATTTATCAGTGGGAAGTGTTAGAGGTTTGCTCTATTCTGTGTTCAGTACAATCTTTCCCAACAAAAATTGTTACAACTTTAGTGCATCAGGAATAAAAAGCAAAATAAAGTGACAGAGGAGACTGTCTCCAAAGCAGCAGCTGCTTCTGATCATTCATACTTAGCACACAAAGCTATTCATCTTAAAGAAGTTTTGGCACAACCTAGAAAACATTATAGAGCATTAGCTATAGAAGTAGTTTAGTGACTGTGCTGTGTTTTATTTGTTCTTCCTTCTTTTTCAGTATCTGAGATATTTGTATTTATATGTAAGCCATGTGGCCTGAAGCTATAAAGGGTAAGGAGCTCACCATCTGTTGGAGAAAGGGGGAAGAAGTGGTCAGGAATTCCAGAAGAAAGGATCTTTCTGACACAAACTATGGAGAATAGAAAAAAGAGGGGCCAAGAGCCTCCAACTAAACTGATTACCAGACTGCCAGATTAACAAAAGCTCCATAGGGCAGGAACACTCTACTGCCACCTATTGGACAATAGTGAGAAAATTGCCTGCAGAAATGGTTTGTTTGCATAAGCTTTCCACTCAGAAAGCCTCCAAGTGACACTTTTGGGACTCAACAGAAATGTGTGTGATTTCCAAATTGGTGAGGTAATGGAACAGAACTTGGAGAGAAGGGAGAGAAAAATAATTGTTTCCTTGTGCCAAAGGCTCTACTTGAGAGTTCTATATAGAATCATAGATGATTAGGGCTGGAAGAGACTTCAGGAGGTCATATTGTCCAATCCCTGCTCAAAGTAGGACTATCTCCATCTAAATCATCCTAGCCAGGGATTTGTGAAGCCTGGCCTTAAAAACCTCTAAGAGTGGAGATTCTACTACCTCTCTATGCAAACCATTCCAGTGCTTTCACAACCCTAGTGAAATAAGGGTTTTTTTATAATATCCAACCTAGACCTTCCCCACCGCAACTTGAGACCATTGCTCCTCAGTCTGTCATCTGCCACAACTGGCAATAGCTTAGCTCCATCTTATTGGAACCCCGATTCAGCTAGTTGAAGGCTGCTATCAAATCCCCCCTCACTCTACACTTTTATTTACTAAATAAGCCCAAATCCCTCAGCCATGCCTCATAAGACATTTGTTCCAGCTGCCTAATCAGCTTCTCCTCATAAGTTATGAACTTCAGCCCCAAACCATTTTTGCTGCCCTCAGTTGGACTCTCCCCAATTTCCCCACATCCTTTCTGGAATGGGGGGGGGATGGCAAAACTGGATCCAAAACTCCAAATGTGGCCTTACCAGTGCTGAGTAGAGAGGAATAATCACATCCCTCCATCTACTGACAATGCTCCTAATAATGCAGCTCATTAGGCCATAAGCCTTCTTGGCAACAAAGGTACACTGCAGACTCATATCCTTCTCCTCAAATTGTAATCCCCAGGTCCTTTTCTGCAGAACTACCACTTAGCCAGTCAGTCCCTAGCCTCTAGCAATACATGGGATTTTTCCATCGTAAGTGCAGAACTCTGCACGTGTCCTTGATGAAATTCATTATATTTCTTTTGGCCCAATACTCCAATTTGTCTAAGTTACTCAGGACCCTATCCCTATCCAACAACATATCGACCTCTCCCTCAGCTTAGTGTTGTATGAAAACTTGCTAAGGGTGCAATCCAGCCCAGATCATTAATGAAGATGTTGAACAAAAACAGCCCTAGGACTGACACCTGGGGAACTCTGCTTGATACCAGTTGCCAACTAGGCATTGAGCCATTATTGAGCCTGATGATCTGGGCAGCCTTACAGTCCATTTATCTAAGCTATACTTCTTTAACTTGCTGCCAAGAATACTGTGGGAGACTGCGTCAAAAGCTTTGCAAAAGTCAAAGTATATCACATTCACGGCTTTCCCCATATCCAGAGAGACAGTTATCTTATCATAGACGGCAATCAGGTTGGTCAGGAATGACTTGCCTTTGGTGAATCTGTGTTTACTCTTCCTGATCACTTTCTTCTCCTTCAAGGTGCAGGGTTACTTATTATTTGTATAAATATATTCCTGAATTCTTGTGGTGATGTTTATCCCAAGCTGATATTCCTTTGCCTCAATGAAGATTTCCCTCATGTTAGACACAGATTCTTGGAAGGGTAAATATTGTCTGTTTAGAACACCCAAGGAAAGTATTTACTTTTTTCCAGGGTTACTTGGCCAGAGCTCAAGCTGGTGCTGTTTGTTGGTTTTGAGAGGAACTCTTAAGTCCTAGAGCCCTTGAGCCCTAGCCCTTGCCACTAGTACCTGGTAAAAGAGTTATAAATACAAACTCTTGGTACCCAAAGTAAACTTACTTATAAAATCTGCACTAAAATTAAGCTATTCACTTTCACTCAGCTCTTTTTCCTATGGATCTTTTTCTCCCTGTGTCTGTCAAGCCAGAACTGAAAGTAAGGTAGTGGACCCTGGTGCACAGTTCCAGTAAGAGCCAGCTGGGACAATCCACTGCAGGAGGAAGCAGGGCACACTCCTAAATGAGCACTGGGGGCTCTCCTACAGGCTGCCACACCAATCATCATGCAGTGAAAGGGCCTGGCTGGGGACGCATCCCACACCGACCCGGGACTGCTCAAACCCTCTCCTTATTGCTTGCTAATCCCCTTCTGTTACTGTCAGGGAAAACACACAATTCACCTCCATTCCTCTCCCTCCTGGCTGCCCAGGGCAGGAGGCAGAGGAATGAGTGGCCCATAATGTGCACTTTCCTCTTGCTCCCTGATAGTGATGGAAGGGGAAGAGCAAGCAACAAGCGGCATCAATGGGAATAGTGGGGGATTCCGTCCCACCTGCCCTCCCTAAAGCATGCTATTACTCCCTTGCACTTCCCACACACACACCAACTCCCTGCCCTGAGCCTCCCCATGCCCGTAGCCCACTGCCCTAATTCTTGCACCCCAACACTCCCAAATCTCTGCCCTGGGTTCCTCTTTACACTCCCACTCCTGAATTCTGTACCACACCCAGTCTTCTGCTCTGAGCTCTTCCTCACTTCCCCAGCACTGACTCCTGCACCCCCACACACCCTAACGCTCTACCATGAGCTCCTCCTCACACACCCCCAACCCTGACTCTCACACACACACAGCCTTCTGCCCTTACTCCTGCTCCCCCTCACACCAACCCCCAGCCCTGAGCCCCCTGCACTCCAACCCACACTTAAATTTCTTACACGTACTGTCATATCACACCCCACCCAACCACCTACCCTGAGCTCCTCCAACAAGGGAAAGGGGGAGTAATACAACAGTACCTGTAAGAAATGTAAGTTATTTTCACTCTTGTGACTAGCTCAATGTTATCAGTGCTACTTATTCTTGCACTGGCTCAGGACGACAACACTGAATAGCCTGGGTTTTTTAGAGTGGTGCAGTGAGTCTGTGCACATCACTCCTTTGAGTTTTGAATGAAGTCTAATTGGGGGGTTGTTTTCCATATCCCAGAAGACAGAACCAACATTCTCACAGGATCCATCTGAAAGATCTATTCTGTTAAAATGTATTTTTAAATTACTGTATCGTATTCAGTGTGTTCTACCTATTTTTCAGAGCATTGTTGAAACTGAACTGAGAGTTAGCTTAGGTGGTGTTAGATCTCCTTTCTTTGGGAAAGGGAACTGAAAGATGCTTCAGGGTGGGGAATGCAGCATTGTGGGGTGGAGCGGGAAGGACCAGGGGCAATGCTGCATCTGTTCTGCCTGTTGTTCCTATAGTGCATTAGTGTACAATGAACCCAGTGTAGGCTCCATGAAGATGATCTCACAATGGTACTGTTAATGCCTTTGGAGTGTCAACAGCATTTTTGTGTGTGGGCATGTGTGTCAGCCCTCAGCTGCAGTCAAAATACACTTAGCATAACTGGGTGAAGAGGCTCAAAGAGGATTCATGTTTCCTTTGCAGATCAATGATCCTGGAGCTGGCAGAGTACCATCATGACCACTATCATAATTTAGGCCCCCCTCTAAGATTATGCAAATTATATCCATCACACAGAGATGTTCCAACAGCCAGGGATAGCTGGAGAAAAGTGGCGTTCTGGCTATACCCTCTTTCTCTCTGCAACACACCTATGCTGTGGATTTTGCAGGCTGTTCTGTGCCACCTAAGGGAACTAGATCCACTAGTTTACTAGCTTCCTTGTGCTACCAAGCGGCATAAAGCAGATGGAATGGTGACAATGACCTGGTACAAAGATTCACTGAAGCTGTTGAAACCTCCAACTGACTTTTATTTCTTATGTACATAATCCACTAGTGTATTTCTCTTCTCCTACTCCATTACTCACCTTCTCCTACTACAATACCCATTCTCCTTCTTTTACTCCAATACCTATCCTCAGCCAGCATCTTTCACTGTGTTGTACCTTTTGGCTCTTCCCCTTTCTGTCTCTTCCCTTGTTTATTTGTGCAGGAGCTAACTTTGAGAATCATCATTTAGTCCAGGGGTGGGCATTAATATTTGAAGGGGGCTCACTTCACAAATTTTGGAAGCAGTTGTGGGTGACCTGGAAGGGGCATGGCCTCAGGCAGAAGGAGTGGGGTTGAGGGCTACCCTACCCAGGGCTTTGCTTCCCAGTGGAAGGGACCGGGAGCAGAGAGGAGGATGCCAGGGGCTAGCCTCCTCCCAGAGTTGAGGTGGAGGCTTAGAATTCATATAACAGGGCTCGCAGCTCCTGGTCCCGCTGTTAATCTGTTGCCTGGCAGTTGCCCAGCAGGCACAAGCCCTTTAAATAGAAACAGTTGAAAGGGCTTGTGCGTCCCAGCTCCTGGCACCACTAGCACATTGCCAAGGAGCCGGGACATGTGAGCCCTTTCAACTGCTTCTATTTAAAGGTCTCGCACCTTCCCGCTGAGAGGTTTTTGCCCACCCTTGATTTAGTCTCTCCCCTCACTTCTCCATCCCACAATGCTGTAACCCTCTCATTTATTGAGAACGACTGGATATTGTTCATTTCATAGACTGTCAGTTGCCAGTAGTTCTGTTGGCCAGAAGCGGTGTCTAGACAACAATGCTTCTCCTCTCTAGGTAAGTATACCCCACAGATCTCTTAGCCCCTGGAGGTAAAGAGAGTGAGGGACTGAACCAAATGGTACAGTTCCACCTCCTTTTATTGCTCTTCATTCCTCCCCGCTTCCCTCCCCCCACCCCGCTCTTTTGCTTCCTCCTACTCCCCCAGGATTGCATCTGTGCTGCTATTTCTGAGCCTATCCCTTCCCAGATCCTAGTAGGAGTAGCGGCAGATTGAAAGTGATGCAATTCTTTTCAATCTTTGTATAATCCCTTGTTGGGAAAGTGCTAGATGGTGTAGGCTAGACACATATGTGATGCTTTGGAAGCTACAATGTCTGGTGAGAATTTAAATACCTCCATAATACTCTTCCATCAGCAATGGATCTGTGTATTGTACTGTGTATTTCCCCAGGAACAGAAGCATAGGGTATGTCTAGACTGAGAGGAAAAAGATAAGTAAAATGTGCTCCGCATTTTGCATATCTTTTTCTGATACTTTTGTTGGAAGAGGCTTTTCCAAAATGTGGCCCATCTAGACTGGGCCACATTTTGGAAAAAAACCCTCTTATCAAAAGCTCCCTTCTTCCTCATGGAACAAGGAATATAGGGGCTTCCGAAAGAGTGCGTTTACTCGTCCGCAAAAAAAGCAGAAGAGCAAACATGTTCCCTGGATGTGGTAGAGTTTTTTTGGGATACTCAGTATCCTGAAAAACCCCCGCAGTCTAGCTTTACCCATAGTGAAACTGCTGAACCATCAGTTGCTTTCTGCTTTTAGTGAAGCACTAAGAGTGAGAGCCGAGGTATTATTCTCCAAGAGAAGTATTAATAAGAAAATGTGAGGGTAGGCAATGAGGAAAATATGATATTTAAACCCCCTTCTAAACCTTATGGTCTTTAAATAGAATATTCTTCAAGTCTATTGTGAGGCACCACAGGATTTTAAAGTCCTGCAATTATATTCATTAACCACATTAAAGTGAAAGAAGGTTTCTAGATTTTATAACACATTTTCAATATTTATAACCATTGGCTCTAGATTGCCTTTACAATAGTATCTGGGAGTTTTTCTAAAAACTGGAGGGGTCTCAGTGTTCTTAGAGACAGAAGAGAGGGAGCAAGGCCTTCTCAGCAGGGAGCAGAATACCATAATCCAGTTAGCTTCATGCCTTACTATAAATGTACAGCAAATCTGATAGGTTGGCATCTCTCACATACTTATTTAAAATGGAAATGTGCTGTTTTAGGCATCTATGTGTTTTCATTGTACAGATGTCTCAATTCTTAGTAAAGCAGCTGTGAGAGAAGGGTGTTTTTAGAGTCTATAGTTTGCAGTCAGTACTGGGAATCTGAGCATCTAAAACAGTGGTGGGCAACCTGTGGCCTGCAGGCCACATGCGGCCCACTGGGCCTCCACATGCAACCTGCAGAACCCCCATCTGTTCCCCTCCTCCCATGCCTCTTGCTCACTGGGGCACAGGAGCCCTGCACTTCCTACTCCTTCCCCCTCCCTCACAACACGTTCAGAGGAGCCACGAATTGCCTGTTTTGTGCTCTGTCCCTGCTCCTCCTCCTCCCTTCCAGAGCTTAATAGTCATGAATCAGCTGTTTGCTGCATTCCAGCTCTGGGAGGGAGGGAGAGGAGCAGTGATGGAGCATGAATCAGGCAATCTGTGGTGCTCTGAAAGTGCTAGGAGGAAGGGGGAGGAGTAAGAAGTATGAAGATGCAGTGCCCCAGTGCACAAGAGGTGCATGGAGGAGGGGGTCAGACAGGTCACAGGTGGAAACCCAGTGGGCTGGAGGCTGTGGGTTACCCACTATTGGTCATGCAGCCCACTGAAATGAAGGAAGGACACAGATGCAGCCCACTCACTATTCTTGGTTGCCCATCGCTGATCTAACAGGAGGGTCAAGAGTGGCATTGAAAAGCTTTTTTCCTCTGTATGAAGAAAGGATTGTTTTAAAGCAGTGTTTTGCAGTTGATTAGTCTTAGGTCTAACCTAAAATTCAAAGATTGCCTAGTCAGCAACTCAGGTTTCACAGAGAACCTGAGTGATGATTTTGATAGGACAGCTTGCATGATGAGTAAGCTCTACTCACATGAGAAGATTTACAGGTTCAGAACTTTAATTTTCTTCTTGACTGAAGAAATTAAAGATGCTTGCACTCTCACATGGGCTCAAAATAGAGAGTAGAAGTGGACTAACCCTTCCTTGCAAAAAAAAAAAAAGCTGTTTCTGAGTTACTGAGCAAATATTAAAAATATGTATTCTTGTCAGATTCCAGTTGCTGAATGACTACAAAATAGAGAGCTCTAAGGGCACGTCTAGACTACATGGCTCTGTCGACGGAGCCATGTAGATTCGGGTTGTAGGCAAAGGGAAATGAAGTGGCGATTTAAATAATCGCCGTTTCATTTAAATTAAAATGGCTGCCGCGCTGTGCCGATCAGCTGTTTGTCGGCACAGCGCTGTAGTCTGGACGCTCCGCGGTCGACATCAAAGGCACTTGTTGACCTCCCCAGTATGCCTCGTGGGATGAGGTTTACCGGGGAGGTCGACAAATGCCTTTGATGTCGACCGCGGAGCGTCCAGACTACAATGCTGTGCCGACAAACAGCTGATCGGCACAGCACGGCAGCCATTTTAATTTAAATGAAGCAGCAATTATTTAAATTTCCGCTTCATTTCCCTTCGCGAGTAAACAAATCTACATGGCTCCGTCAACGGAGCCATGTAGTCTAGACGTGCCCTAAAAGAAGACAATGAAAGAAGGTAAATGCACAGTCTAGACTCAGCTACCCAGTTCCCACATTTGCAGTACCCATGCAGCATCCCTTGCTCTCAGACACAGAAACCCTCTCCGCAAACTCTAATATCCCGCTAATTAATATCCCCCACCCAGCACTCCCTCATATTCTACCCAGCAACTCTCTACCTACAGTAATGCTCATCTCTCAGCATGAAGTACATTCCTACCAGCATCATCCAAGTCCCTATGACTTGGCATACAAAGTCCAGCAGCTGATACCTATCACCCTCTATCCATTGGTAACACAGTGTTATTTCTTCGTTATGACATCCAGCAAAGGATTGTTGGGTGCAGCACAAAGAACAGTGAGAGTGGAGTCAAGGCCAAAAGAGTAGCTCAGTTTGGGAGAAGGTTGAAAATCCCTGGGCAGGACTGAAAAGTTCAAGAGTTCTTCAATTCCAGTGTCCTCTCGCACTCTTGTCTTTGTGCCTTCTTCCATGCAGTACACTGTGCCTAGAATTCACTTCATGTTCTAGCCTGCCATGCCATCATCCTGCCATCTTTCCACTCCCTCCTCCCAAATCAATGGCTTCTATGAAGCCTATAAACCCTTTAAGAAACTGCATCACACATTATTAAAACACAAAAACTATTAGGAACCTCAACCACCCGGGCACCACTTACTAAAGTTGATTGAGCATAAGAACATAAGAATGGCAATACTGGGTCAGACCAATGGTCCATCTAGCCCAGAATCCTGTCTGCCAACAGTGGTCAATAGCAGATGCCCCAGAGGAAGGGAACACAACAGGTAATACTCACGTGATCCCTTCCCTGTCACCCATTTCCAGACAAAGGGTTTACCTTCTTCCACCTTTTCCCTCTCCTCTAGTACTTCTATCCATAGTTGTATCTCAGGGCTCATCTAGACTACATCTCTCTTCGAAAGAGGGATGTAAATGAGCCCAATCGAAAGTGCAAATGAAGCGCGGATTTTTAAATATTCCATGCTTCATTTGCATATTCGCATACGATCACTGTTTCGAAAAAGGGTATTTTGAAAGTGAAACCACAGTTTAGATGCAGTTCTTTCGGAAAAAAACCCACCTTTTTCAAAAGAACCCATACTCCTCATTTTTTCAGGAGTACGGGATCTTTCAAAAAAGGGTTTTTTTTTAAAGAACCGCGCCTAGACTGGTTTCACTTTTGAAATACCCTTTTTTGAAACAGCGATCAGACGTGAATATGCGAATGAAGCACAGGATATTTAAATCCGTGCTTCATTTGCACTTTTGATCAGGTTCATTTACATCCCTCTTTTGAAAGAGGGATGTAGTCTGGACATAGCCTCAGTTTTGATTACATACTCTTCAGTGAAGGGATAGCCCTTTTTTCCAAGACACCTCTTCTTTTGGTCCTGTAGTTGTCCTTTATCTACAAGCTATCTCTGTCTCACTCCTTCATTACTTGTGCAGCACTTAGATGTGAAAGTAATGGATACCTGTGAGGCGGTGTACCAGCCCCGCACTGGGAAACCTGGGCTTAACCAAGCTCACCTGGCTGAAGAAGACCTGTGCCTATGGCCTTGTTGAGCATGCTCAGACTGTGACCCAAGTATAAAAGCCTGGTGAAAAGCTCAGTCTGGGCTAGCTGCTGAGGAGGAAGGAGGCATTGCCCAAGATCCTGCAGGCAAACTGCTAGAAGGACTAGCCCTGGAAACCAACCAGCAAGATACCAATGCTGCAGCAGAGGATATGGAGGAAGGACCCTGGAAGGAGGCCAGTGGAGACTGGTAGGAAGTAGCCCAGGGTGGGATATTGTAGACCAAGGCTCTCAGTGCCTTGCAGTGGGATTCCCTGATGAGAAGAGCAGCGGACCCCCTGCTCTCTCAGTGGACCCACCACTGCTAATAGGGCCCTGGGCTGGGACTCCATGGAGTAGGGAGGGCCCAGGTCCCTCTACCACCTCCTTAATCCCCGATCCAGGGAGCCAGCACCTGTTTATTACCAACTCCAGCTGCTAGGCCACATTGCCCTGGTGAGAGGCGCGTTTACTAGAGACTCCGGTAGCTAGGACATGGCCATGGTAGGAGGGGCATGAATGTATAACTACAGTTGTTGTTGCAGGATATGAGGGATTGGTCGTGGTTCCAAGAAGCCCAGGGACACAGCAGCTCCCCCTGAGAGAGAGACAAGTGTATCACCCCACGACAATACGCCATAGGGTAAGTAAATACTATCAGTGATTGCCCATTTTGCATCTTAGTAGCTTTGACTACTAATAGGTTGGCTTTATAAAGGTATGCTATCAACAAATAAATGTCATGCATATGTAAAAATCATAAAGTAATGTTTATACTCCCAAATGATTTAACTGTATTTTGTTCTATTAAAATGTACTTAATTTCTTGTTTTCATCCTTGTGATTTTGACCTACCTGTTAGCTTTGTCTATTGTTCGCTCACTGTGAGCCTGATGCAAAGCACTTTGAAGTCAATGGAAAGATTCCCGCTGACTTCCGTAGACTCTGAATCAGACCCCATATTCTTATGTATCATCTTGTTGCTGTGACCTTCCTATTTTATCACAATATTACACTGCATTTATACTTTTTCCCAGGATCTTACAATGCAAAGAGAGGTGTATGATTTGGTTGCTCTCTGTGTTCTTGAATGTACATAAATTGCAGTTATTTCTTGCCTCATCCTAGACGAGGCTTAATTTGTTGAAGAGCAGCTCACATAATAAACACCCAGGAAGATATGTCAGCCTTCTATCAGAAGAAGAAAAATGTGTAAACTTATCAGTATCTCTCTTCCTCTGGATATACTGCAGGTCATAAACACTATGTACAACTACTTATTACTTTTAAAGTGCACTAGAAATGTAATTGAGGGATGAGTCCCAGAAGATTTGGAAAGAAGTGAATAGAGTTAAACCAGACATTTTAAAGTGTGTGCACCTGTGCAGTAGAAAGAAGGAAGGAGGAATGGAGGCAGTAAAGGACTCATTCAAGGTTTTTTTTGTTTTTGTTTTTTCTTAGGCAGACATTACTGCAGCATTTACAATCAGATCATTTTTTCAAACTTTTCTTCTTAACCACTATAGCTACAAATTTACTTAATTTCAAGTTAAAGCTGAGTTCCTTATTAAATCACTCGCCTTCAGGAACTTTGGGTGCCATGGGTGCATCTACACAGCAGGGCTTAACTCAGAATAAGCTATGCAAATTGAGTTACATCAATTGCGTAGCTTATTTCGAAATAGCTTATTTTGAAATTTGGAGCATCTACACAGCACTTATTTCAAAATAGAGCACTCTTCCTCCGACTTCCCTTACTCCTTGTACAATGAGAGTTACAGGAGTCAGTGAGAAGTCCTCTAGCCTGACAGTATTTGGACATTGTTTCAAAATAATTGTCTGCTGTGTAGACATAGACTAAGTAATTTCAAATAACGTTAGTTATTTCAGAATAATGTTGCTGTGTAGATGGACCCATGTCGGGGTGTATAATGCTTATGTTTTAATCAGGCCTTGAACAGGGGCAGAACTAGAGTCTCCCTGCCTCTCTCTCTCTCACTCTCTTTTTCTTTTTCTCTCCTATCCTTGCAGACCTGCCAGCCAATGTTGTCAGGTGAGTTGCCCTTGCTTTTTGTCTCCATTGTGTGCAATCACATTCTGTTTAGGGCCAAACGCAGAAATAAGGTCAAGGTCTCACTAACCTTTATCCCACAGTGTGGCTAAATACGGGTTGTGACAATCTGGTCCTTAGTAATTCTAATATTGGGGTTTCCATATGAACAGTGAAGTGGAGAACTGGATTATAAAACACTTAGTAAAGTAGTTTTGATCACTTCAGAGTGCAGCTATCAAGCTCTCTGAGAAGCAATTAACAATTTGGCCTTACTGTAACTTGTTTCCCTTGTTGTCATAGTTGCTTTCTTAATTTGCAGTGAGAAATGTATGTTTATAGTTTCCTTATTTCAGTATGAGAACAATAATTACTTTTGACAGGTGAACTACAATATTTTTGTAAAGAGAAAGGAAAAGGAGACCTCTAAAGCTCTCAAATAAGTATGGAAATATAAGTGTAAACCTAAACATAACACATAGCACAGCCAATAACACATATTAATGGACCATGCACAGGAGAGTGGAGCTCCAGCAAACTCAGTATATAATCTGGTTGTCTGTAACAGCATTAACATTTTAAAATCAAAGGCCCCAGCTTTCTCAAAAGAGATGCTATCTTGTGTGGATATTTTCTCTTTTATCGAAGAGACAACAGACACAGTGCATTCAGGCAGACATGCCAAATCTTTTGCTGCCATCCTGCATTATATTGATAGTAAATTAACCACTGCACAGGATGTAACAGAACATCAGGCAAGAAGTTATATGATATGCTAGTCTAATTTGAAACAAACAAAACAAAGACTTTACTCACAGCAAAACTATTTGCAGCCTCTCAAGAAGACAGTACAATTATGGAATACAAAACTGAAAGCCTTGGACAAACATTAGACTGAGAAGCCTTGCATGGGAGTCCAAATAAATGATATTACAGAGTTTGTGTTGGAGTCTGAATGTAAGGGGCGGCTGTTAGAAATGTCAATTGAGAATAATTTTTATTGCTATAAGACTGAAACAATCATAGTAACTTCTGCTGTTGCCCCTCAAATTTCCTGGTGCAGGACATCCCTTCATTTAAAGAACTCTTATGAACTGCAATTCACTCTCAACCCTCCTTGGACTGAACCTCTTTACATTTTGGTCTCTCCAACAGATCCTCAATTAAAGAGAAAAAACTTCCAGATGCTTCTTCACTCCGCTTCCTACTATTTTTTCTTTCTTTCTGAGATAGCTTATTCTTCCCCCATGTACTTTTCTACTTCTTAGACTAGCACTGCTAGTCTTCCAGATGCGAGCCACAACAAACAAATGCAATTCAAAATTTTCTTCCATGCTGAGAAATGTGACTGATTCTAGTGGCATTCTCCATTTTAGGATTGGGAATATTACTCAGATCATTAGAAGCTTTCACAATATATTTTTAAAACCCCTTTTCAATTGTGATCATTGCATAGCAGTGGAAGACAGTGCAGGCTAAAGGGCAAAATTGTAGAATCATAGAAGTTTAGGCTTGGAAGAGAGCTCAGGAGGTCATCTAGTCAAAGCAGGACCTACTCCAACTAAATCTTTGAACCCAGGGCTTTGTCAAGCCTTGCCTTAAAAGCCTGTAAGAATGAAGATTCGACCACTTCCCTATGTAACCCATTCCCATAATTCACCACCCTCCCTTAGTGAAACAATTTTTTCCTAATAGCCAACCTAGACTCCCACATTGCAACTTGAAACCATTGCTTCTTGTTCTGTCAAAGACAGAGCATTGGAGTAACACTCAAGAGACCTTCATTTATTCCCTATTTTGCCTCTGGCTTTCTGGCTGACCTTAAGCAAGTCATTTCACCTTTGTCTTTCTCATGGGGACAATGTTACTTCTCTGCCTTGTAAAATGCTTTGAGATCTACTGATAAAAAGTGATGTTTAATTATCATTATTACACTACAAGAAGATCCATGCCAAAAATTAGACCTGGATCTGTAGTCTGGGGACAGATAGAATTAAAAAAAAAAAAAAACCTCTCCAAAAAACAAAACAGTTCCTCCTCCCTTCAAACAATCTCTGTTTACCTTGTTTACCCCAAGAAGTCCCAATGAAATAAATGGCTCTACCAAGTTCACAGCCATCAAAAACAAGTCACAGAACATGAAATATGGTCTCCCCTTTCTGAAAGGAAGGTGTTGAGGCCTACCCAGAATATGTCAAATGAGTACCAGTTTAATTGTAAGTGTAAAGGAAAGGAAGCATTGTGAGATACAGGAGACATAAGATAAAAAACCAAAATTTGATTGGATGACCAACAGTAACCCTGCTTTTAGGGAAGTAAGTAACACAGACTGCAATATGCAACAAAGTGCTGATAACCCCAAATGGAGCAGACGAAAGTTTTGAAAGGGCAGAATGAGACAATAAAAATCTAACATCAGCAATTGTCAGGCGAGTGGAGGAATACCGAAATAACGAAACAGGGTATATAAGGTTGGATGGAACAGACCAAGAGCGGACAGTTTGCGAATCTGAAAAAGCTAGGTCTGATCAACCAGGGCTCCCTCCCCGGCGCTGAATCTCGCTGCCGCACATAAGCTCTGAAAGGGGAATAACTCCGGTCATAAATTGCAACGAAAAATCCAAAAAAAGGAGAGACATAAAGAAAAGAATATCTCCTGAATCTAAACAATGCTTCTATCTTTCTTAACATGAGTATTATATATTTGATAACTCCACAAATTGTTTAAAGGTAAATCTGGAGGGTATATCTGTAGGAGGAGTTATTATTTCTTGTTTTTTAACTATACTGTTCCTCTACTTTTTATTTGTATATTACACCGTCTTAAAAGAATCAAAGATAGTGAATGGATTTAAATGAAAAATTAATTATAAAGTAAATAGAAAAATACAAATCTTTGTTTAACCCTAAAAAGAAGTATTCCTCTGTCTGTGGTTTCAAATCCTTTAAAGAACCAAACCCGGTTACCGAAACCCTTGTGAAATCTAGTGTATGCTTTCCCCCATACAATACAGATTTCAACAGGGAGACCAGTGTTGCGCAAATAGCAAGTGCTGCCGAAAAGGGAATTGTAGTGGGTTCACTAGGTTATTTTAGGGGGGTCACAGTATTGCCACCGTTACATCCGCACTGCTGCAACTGTTGGCCAGGCACCCAGCTCTGAAAGCAATGCCCCACTAGCAGCAGTAGTACCACAACCCACTCCTACAATAATCTTGTGCACACACACACACCAACTTCTTTTTAGATCAGGACACCTAAAATTACAACACTGTAAAAGATCAGATTTAAATAGCTGAAATTATGAAATTTGCTATTTTAAAAAGTCTTATGATCATGAAACTGACCAAAATGGACTGTGAATTTGGTAGGGCCCTATTAATGGGATTGCATGTGTGGGTAAAGCAAGCAATATTTTGTATGTAGCATCATTTTTTTAGGGAAACATTGGAATTCTAATCTCAAGCCTGAATGAGCAAATGAAAGAAAATAAAAATGCAATTGTAACTGATATGTTTGCACCTATAGTATGTTACAATCTGTGATGTTACAATTATTTGTTTCTGTTAGATAATCCTGAATTCAGAGACAGCAGGGAAAATCATCAGAGTGTGTCTGACTTTAACAAATCACTGAGTGCTCAGTTGTTGTTTTTACTCAAATATGTTTAGGATAGCAATGTACATTTCTGGCTCCAACTTACAAAAATATTTTTAATGTGGAAAGCTAATAAATTGAAATGGTTATTGGTTCTTGTGAAAATCCACATTTTAAAAAATATATAAAGTAAAGCATAATATATCTACTTACAAATAAGGAAACTCCTTCAACTGCTATAAATGTCATGCAAATCATTATAATATGATCCAGTAACTGTAAAGCTTTAATATTTATATCTTCCTGATAAGCTCACTATTATATCAACATATGACAGATTATATCATCAAAGGACCTACATTATCTAAGTTCTTTCCAAAAATGACAGCAACACTATGAAGTATTCCTATGTTAGTGGTATTAACATCCAGTATATATAAACTGTTCCCATTTATTGTTTGTATAAAATATGTATCCTTTTTCATTCTGTTTTTACAAAATTATATTTCAGTCTCAGGTATTTTATTTAAATCCTACACTTTTTATCTCCTTGAAATGACCTTATGAACTATTTCATATGTAGGGTACTAATAATTCTGAAATCTCTTCAAGTTTTGAGATAGAGATACCTATATTTTGAATCCGTCTAATTTGTCCTCTTCAGGAATGGAAAGTTTAATTAAAAATTTAATTAAAAATAAGAATATAAAATTATAGGCCAGATTCAACCCTTGCAACTTCAGTGAAGTTAGTGGGTTGCATATGATGTGTAAATCAAGGCAATATCTAGCCCACTATGAAAACCCATTTACAGGGGAAAAAAATAAAGCTTTTACTAATGGCCTTGAGATTTTAAAGAAAATCTACTTATAACTCTTGCAGCCTACTTAAACAAATTAGTTTTCTTTTTTTTTTCAAACAATAGGCAAATATCACTATTTCTGTCTATGGATAAAATTTTAAAACCAATATTACATGAAAAGATTTTTATATAGAAAATTATCTTCAGGTTAAACCACTGTGACTTGTAAAGAATAATGACATGAATGGTTGAAATCTTGCTAAACACAAATAGAAAACATTTTTTGCTAAATATGATTCTAATCTCAAAGCAACCTCTATAAATCTAAAATTCAGAAAGAGCAATGGAATCATCCTTAGATGAAAACAATCTTTTATTTCTTTTCATAAGGCAAGTTCAGATTTTGTCCTTGGACTGTAAAGTTTTGAGTAAACACTGCCATGGCTTAATTTCAACTACCCATTCCCTGTTCTGAATGGCAAACAATTATTGTTCTATCTAGGAATATTTTTTTAGACCTAGTCTTTTCGGCATATAAGAAACAAGGATAGAGAGTTGTGTGATTTAAACAGGCTGGTTTATGTTTGGCTAGGGTCCAAGTAAATAATCAGGAAAGCAAGCAATTATTATCTGTTTAAAAGGAAATCTGTGCCTTCCTTATTTAAATTCTTAAGTTTTTACTGTCCATCAAAAGGCTGTTATTGCAATGAATAATTTAACCACTTCAGTCCATTACATCTTTACTACACTGCAAACGTGGTTTCAAGGCTATGAAAGACATTGGCAAGTATCAGCACTTGTTCCAGCTCAATCCAACTATGCTCCTAGAATATTCACTTATAAACTAAGGAAGCTTTGGCAGGAGGAGGTGGTGTTGTAGGAAAGGAAGTGGGGGATCAGGACACAAAGGCAAAAATTCAGTCAGACACTTTTAAAAGATGAAAGGTCAACACATTTTCTGTGCTGTAGTGGTGTCATTTCATCTGTTTGTCCCTTGGTGGAGTTCTTGAGTCAGTTTCTCCTTTCCCATCTAACTGCTTTATATTTTTCCCTGGAATTGGCTATCATGTTTACTGTATTTAACCTTTTCCTTATGTTATTGTGAATATGCCACCTCCTTTCAGTGAAAACCCACCTGAGATTCTGCCTTTAGGACCTACTTTATTTTCCTGGCACTGACCCTCTCTCCTTTACCGCTTCTCTTTTTTTGGTCACTCTTTTCTTCCAGATTGGACTCCATTGGGTATCCTTCTAAATGCCGATTACAAAGTGTGAGCCACCGACATTCCTGAACTGCCAAAAAAGATTGTGCTGTGGGGCGGGAAAGGCAGGCAGAAGTGGCCAACGCCAGCGGAGAGTTGGTAGGTACGAAAGATGAAATCGGACTCCGAGAAATTAAAATACGCTAACGATTCATTATATTTGAATAGTGAACAAAGGGCTTTGAGTATCCCAATCAACAGATACAATTGTAAAACCTGTAAGTGTAAGCTACTGGGGAGGGAACCCTCGAACTGCAGGGGAGAGGGGAGAAAAGCTCCGTGCGGGCTTTAAAAGGATTTCCCGTGCATAATAAAGGCTAGAAGTGTCAGATGGACCCTAATCCCCCCACAAGCTGCCATATTTCGTCGGTAAGATCAAATGTTCCCTTTAAAGGCACAAGCTCCCATTGGATTCGTGTAGTTCTGGTCGCCAGCATCCTGGTCTAGTTTATTAATTTCGGCCGCTCGCACGTGCAATCCCGGTTCCTTGCTCAACCTCCACATCCGTCGGTCGGGGGGGGGGGGGGGGTGGGCTCGTTGCTCACCGCTTTGTGGACCAAAGGGGCAAATAGACGCCGCTGGAACAAGTCGGACTTGGTCCTGCTGAGAATCAAGCAGTGACCAGAGTTGGGCGGGGGGGGGGGGGGATAGGGGGCCGAACGCTATTGAGCCGGGGTGCGAGTCAGGGACCGGAGAAGAAGCGGCGGGCTCGGATTGCTCTCTCCCCGCAAACAAACGGGATGCGCGGGCATCACTTCACACACGACGTGCACCCGGCTTCCTTCTCTCCCCCTCCCCGCCCCGCCCCAGTAGCCAGGGCAGGAGACTCAAAGGCAGCGCTGCCCATCCACCATGCTGAGCACGTCAGGTCCATTTCCCACGCCGGCCACCCGCCTAAGGGAGAGGAGGGGGGGGGGCCGTTACCTCTGTTCCGAAAGAGGAACCAATCCGCTGTGAAGGACGCTGCACTCCCGAGCAGGAAAGCACTGCACGCTCGCAGAGCCCTTGCACGTGCACATGCCGCAAGGGGGGAGAGAGGCTCATCGCGCGGGAGGCTAGATAGCCAGTGTGCGCGTGCAGCGGGCAGGTTGCACAGGGCAAGAGAAAGGCCCCGCTTATTCATTTGAAATACGGGCTTCCCCCCGCCCGGGAGCAGCCAAGGGAGGTCTGAAGACACGAGGATGGGGCTACGGGCGGGGGGGCGGAGGCTGTGTTGTGCAAATCTTCCCACACGCAGGAAGCCGAGTAAAGTTTATGGCGGGGAGGTTAAAAGCTTTCCCGCCTCACCACAAGGGACTGCATTACGGATGCGTTGACAGCACGAAGGGAGCAGCGGCGGGAGCTAAGGAGGGAAATGTGAAGTAGCGGGTGCGGGGAGCCGTGCAATGCAGCATGCCGGGGTTCCAATGGGCACGGCGGCAGGAGCAGGGTGGGCAAGATTCCTCCTGCCGGACAGCCAGGGAGAATGTCGAGACAGTCACGCTGCTTGGCAAATATAATGGGGATTTGGTATTAATCCCACTTAACCCGCTGAGAAGATGCTGAGCTCCTGGAGCCCCCTCCTGCAGCCCCGGACTGCGGCGGTGAGCACTGAGTCTGCGCCGAGCTGGGCTTTCTCGCTGATGCTGCAGATATAAAGCTGAGCGGCTCCCGGCATCAGCACAGCAGGAGGAGGTGTCCCGGAGCTGGGCCAGCCAATGAGAGAGGCAGGAGCTGCAGCGTCCACCTACACACTACACTGGAGAAACAGTCCTCGCTAGCGCTGGCAGGGCAGGGACTGGAGAACACTCGGGCACTCATTCCACTAGCTCGCACTCCGCAGACACACATACCGTCCCTGTGTGTGCCTACAGCTCCCTCTGAAAAGAAATGGACACCTCGCTTCCCCCCTCCCGACCTGAAATAGGCGGCGGGCTAGACTCATTGTCATCATTGGTCTGAATCATCTGAGCACATCCGGCTGCTTTAGCACCAACGTGCCATCGGTACAAGGAAAAATACTTGGGCATATTTGTCTTCATGTTTTCATTTAAAAATAAAAGCCTTGGTGTGTGTGTGTGTGGTGGTGGGGGTCTTCTGAACACGTGTGCAGGTGAGTGATTGAGAAAGCGGGATTCCCCACCGCCTGCCCCATGCCCGCCCTGTCCCTGCTCTCTCACCAGCCTGAGCCTCCCTCGCTGCTCTATTGAGTGTGAATGGAAGGGACAGGTCTAAGCACCAGACATCAGCCAAAAGAGCAGAGGCATGCAAATGCCACGGGCGATTAAGTGGCACAAAGTCAAAAGAAGGAGAAAGTGAACCAGGGATGCAAGAATAAGCAAAGTTGTGTCCAGGTCTATCACATTCACATTTATTTCTTACTTATCCAGGTAGGTGACGCTACATTTTAGCAATCGGTGAAGTGCCTACTCCAAAATAAATCGAGTGCTTCTTCTTACATGTGTTTATTCTCCGAACCCTCCCCCACCCATTGGCTCCTTCTCTGAGGGTCCATTTTCCCAAGAAACACAGAGATGCCATTGATAATGTGCATTCAAATCAATGAAAGAGGCAGAATAAAGACACCCCACCCCCCCCAGCCCCGAGGAACAGAGCGGCAAAAGCCTGACATCTCTAATGCACTCCCCTTTCCTCCCCTGGAGTTTGATCCGGTCTTGCAGCTCATTCTCTGTTTCAGAGAAGCACCAGGAGACAGAAAAGGTGCGAATGTCAGCAAAATGAGTTGTTTGGGGAACATAAGTCCACAAAATGCCACCACCAGCGCACGAAGGGGCTCTAAAATAAAAGGAAGAACCACGATTTGCTTAACAACAATTGATCAGTGAAGAGTCAGAAGGTGGCTCGAGGGGGGAGGAAATCACGGGAGAACATGGGTTAGCGAGAGCAACAGCAGCAGCACTGTGGTGTGCACCGAGGATGGGGTTGAAGAGCGGGCTGGTGGATTGCGATCCGCAGCTATCCCACTTACAGCAGCAGAGGCAGAGGGTAAGGCTGGGCTTTCCGGAGTGCAGCGCTCGGCTCGTCCTCCCTCCCTCCCTCTCTCGGCGTGTGTAGCGCAGGCGGCTCCGCTTGCTGCAGCGTCAGGGAAGAGCCGCCGAGAGAGGATCCAGCAGCTCCTACCACTTTGGGCAAACTTGCTGGTTTACTGCCTCCTCCCCCCCTCTCCGAGTGGGAAGCGGCGCCTCCGTTGCCATTCAACATTTTAAAGCACAAGCCGCTTTGCTGTGAAAGCGCCCGAACCACACTTCCCTGAAAGGCACCAGAGGGGAGGCACAACTGCAGATTCCACCCGCCGAGGCGGTGGGGTGCAGAGGAAACAATTGACTGCTAGTATTTCATTTGCAAAAGAGGACTACATTTTTATAATCGCTTCGCGACTCTCTCCCCCTCCCCTCTGCCATTCCGCTTACATGGATGTAATTCAGAATCTGTTAATTCACGTGGGGGATCCAGTTACATCTCGTTCCGCTCCGGGTATATTAACGAGAGAGCAATAATCGCCTTTGGACACATAGCCTGGTTGCTAACCTTTGAACTGAAAGGATCAAGTTCAATCTGGTTACCTGCATTGGGACGGAAAGGAAGAGCTAGCAAGAGAGAGAGAGCGAGAGAGAGAGCGAGACTGACTGCAATCTCATTTGTGAATCGCTCTCAGTGCTGCAGATCCAGATTGCTATAACACATGCAGTGCAAATGCAGGTAAGGCACACACACAAACTGCGGATGCAAAAACAAACTTGGGACTGTTGTGTGTGTGTGTGTGCGTGCATTGCTCCCGCTTTGGAAATTCCGGGCAAACGGTTTCTGCAGTTTTTGTATCGTCGCTTTGTGACTAATGACCTTGCGCAGAGTTGTTAAAAAATCCTCTCCAGAGGAAGAACTGAACATTTTAGGCGATCTGTGAAGATGGATTTGGGTGCTTTTCTGCTAACCGAAGGGGATTTTCTGTGGACAGCTCTGTGATACAAGAGGTTCTCGCCTACCCACTGCACAGCTACAGATATTATTGGGTTTTGGGGGGTATTTTTCTTTAATTTTTATTTTATTTTTAATCAATGATTTAATTGTGTTTTTGTCCGCTGCTTAAAAGGATTAGGAGTTTTCCGGGCACAGCCCCTTTGAATGAGGCGATTCACATTTTTTTCCCCGTGTGCGTGCAGAGTGCGGAAAGAAAGGAGCTAATGCCTTAGTCGTAAAGGGCTGAGAGAGAGAGAGGGAGAAGAGTGTGAATTGTACTTAACTCTAGGAGCAAAGAAGACGACCTGAGGAGGGAGGGCTTCAAATAGCACCGTGCTGCTCCTGCTTTTATTATCCAAACCTTGCAAAGTGATTACAGTAAAACCAGAGAGGAGGAGGAGGAGGAAGAGGAGGAGGAAAATCCCGTCCTATCTGCTGAGATGAATCTTTAAAAAGCAAAATACACCGTCCCGTGAACTGTAAGCATATTGCAACTGGAAGGAAGGGCGGAGAAGAGCCAACACCAGGGTTCTGACCACCGATTGCACCAGCTATGAGACGCTAAGTTTCCCGGAAGAGAAGGGTTTTATAATTGATCATCCGCACGCTGAGCATTTCTGTTGGCTTGTCAGGGGAGTTGGTGGGAGAGAGGAGGGGGTTTTTGGTGCGAAAAAGATGAGGAAGATGCGGACTCTCCTTGGCTTTGTGCATTGCTGCTGCTGCTGCTGCTTCTTGCTCCTCCTGCCTCCTCCGCTCTGGGTCAGCCTGGCCGCGGCCAAGCAGCTGCTGAGGTACCGGCTGGCAGAGGAAGGACCTGCCGACATCCGCATAGGCAACGTGGCTTCGGACCTGGGCATCGTGACGGGCTCTGGTGAGGTGACATTCAGCCTGGAGTCGGGTTCCGACTATCTGAAGATCGATAACATGACCGGGGAGCTGAGCACCACGGAGCGGCGCATAGACCGCGAGAAGCTGCCGCAGTGCCAGATGATCTTCGATGAGAACGAGTGCTTCCTGGACTTCGAGGTCTCGGTGATCGGTCCCTCGCAGAGCTGGGTGGACCTCTTCGAAGGCCGGGTCATCATCCTGGACATCAACGACAACACCCCCACTTTCCCCTCGCCGGTCCTCACCCTCACCGTGGAGGAGAACCGGCCTGTAGGGACCCTCTATCTGCTCCCCACCGCCACCGACAGAGACTTCGGCCGCAACGGCATCGAGCGCTACGAGCTGCTGCAGGAGCCCGGCGGGGACGGGGGGAGACGTGGCGGCGGAGGGGGGTCGGCTTCTGGCGGTGAGAGCGCCCTCTACCCCGGCGGCAGTAAGAGGAGGCAGGAGGCGGACGGGGCGGCCCGCAGCAGCGTGTTCGAGCTGCAAGTGGCCGACACCCCGGACGGGGAGAAGCAACCGCAGCTGATTGTCAAGGGGGCGCTGGACCGAGAACAGCGGGACTCCTATGAACTGAGCCTGAGGGTGCGGGACGGCGGCGACCCGGCCCGCTCCTCACAGGCCATCCTGAGGGTGCTGATCACCGACGTGAACGACAACAGCCCCCGCTTCGAGAAGAGCGTGTACGAGGCGGACCTGGCGGAGAACAGCAGCCCCGGGACCCCCATCCTGCAGCTGCGGGCCGCCGACCTGGACGTGGGGGTGAACGGGCAGATCGAGTACGTCTTCGGGGCGGCCACGGAGTCGGTGCGGCGCCTGCTGCGGCTGGACGAGACTTCGGGCTGGCTCAGCGTCTTGCACCGCATCGACCGGGAGGAGGTGAACCAGCTCCGCTTCTCCGTCATGGCCCGGGACCGGGGCCAGCCGCCCAAGACCGACAAGGCCACGGTGGTGCTGAACATCCGCGACGAGAACGACAACGTGCCCACCATCGACATCCGCAAGATCGGCCGCATCCCGCTGCGGGACGGGGTGGCCAGCGTGGCCGAGGACGTGCTGGTGGACACCCCCATCGCCCTGGTGCAGGTGTCAGACCGCGACCAGGGCGAGAATGGCGTGGTGACCTGCACAGTGGTGGGGGACGTGCCCTTCCAGCTCAAGCCGGCCAGCGAGGGCGAGGGCGAGCCCCAGAACAAGCGCAAGTACTTCCTGCACACCTCGGCCCCGCTCGACTACGAGGCCGTCCGTGACTACAATGTGGTGATCGTGGCCGTGGACTCGGGCAGCCCCAGCCTGTCCAGCAACAACTCGCTGCTGGTGCGGGTGGCGGACACCAATGACAACCCGCCGGTGTTCAGCCAGGCCGTGGTGGAGGTCTCCTTCCCGGAGAACAACTCGCCCGGCGAGAGGGTGGCCACGGTGGCGGCCACGGACGCGGACAGCGGCAAGAATGCCGAGATCTCCTACTCGCTGGAGCCCTCGCCTCTCTCCTCGGAGGCGCCCGGCGGCATCTTCACCATCGACCCGGACTCCGGAGACGTGGTCGTGCAGGCCGTGCTGGACCGCGAGCAGCGGGACACCTACGAGTTCCAGGTGACGGCCCGGGACAAAGGGGTGCCGGCCCTGCAGGGCTCCACCACGGTGGTGGTGCGGGTGGCCGACCGCAACGACAACGAGCCGCGCTTCATGCAGGACGTGTTCACCTTCTACGTGAAGGAGAACCTGCAGCCCAACAGCCCCGTGGGCATGGTGACCGTGATGGACGCCGACAGGGGCCGCAATGCCGAGCTCAGCCTCTCCATCCAGCCCGGGGAGCAGGACCAGGCCGCCGGCATCTTCTCCATCGAGAACGACACCGGCACCATCTACTCTACCGTCTCCTTCGACCGGGAGCAGCAGACCAGCTACACCTTCAAAGTCAAGGCGGTGGACGGAGGAGAGCCGCCCCGCTCGGCCACCGCCACCGTCTCCCTCTTCGTGATGGACGAGAACGACAACCCGCCCGCCGTCACCTTCCCCAGCAACAGCTCCTACACCGTGCTGCCCCCCTCCAGCAACCTGCGCACCGTCGTGGCCACCGTGCTGGCCACCGACGCGGACACTGGCCTCAACGCCGACCTCAACTACAGCATCGTCGGGGGCAACCCCTTCAAGCTCTTCGAGATCGACCCGGCCAGCGGCGTGGTGTCGCTGGTGGGCAAGCTGGCTCCCAAGCACCACGGCCTGCACCGCCTGGTGGTGCAGGTGAACGACAGTGGCCAGCCGCCCCAGGCCACCACCGCCTTGCTCCACGTCTTCGTCAACGAGAGCCTTTCCAACGCCACCGTGGTGGAGAGCCAGGTGGCCCGCAGCCTGCACACGCCGCTGGCCCAGGACATCGCCGGCGACCCCAGCTACGAGCTGAGCAAGCAGCGGCTCAGCATCGTCATCGGCGTGGTGGCCGGCATCATGACGGTGGTGCTGCTCATCCTGGTGGTGGTCATGGCCCGCTACTGCCGCTCCAAGGGCAAGCACGGCTACGAGGCGGGCAAGAAAGACCACGAGGACTTCTTCACCCCGCAGCAGCACGACAAGGCCAAGAAGCCCAAGAAGGACAAGAAGGGCAAGAAGGGCAAGCAGCCCCTCTACAGCAGCATCGTCACCGTGGAGGCCTCCAAACCCAACGGGCAGCGCTATGACAGCGTCAACGAGAAGCTCTCCGACAGCCCCAGCATGGGCCGGTACCGCTCGGTCAATGGCGGCCCGGGCAGTCCGGACCTGGCCAGGCATTACAAATCCAGCTCGCCGCTGCCCACGGTCCAGCTCCACCCGCAGTCCCCCACCGCCGGGAAAAAGCACCAGGCCGTGCAGGAACTGCCCCCGGCTAATACTTTTGTGGGGGCAGGAGACAACATCTCTATTGGATCGGACCACTGCTCCGAGTACAGCTGTCAGGCCAGCAGCAAGTACAGCAAGCAGGTAAGGGTTCTGGGGACACCCCCTAACTACTGTCTATCGTACCTCCACACAGCCAGCTTCCCTCCGCTCCCCCTCCCCTCCAACATCTAGAGCAAGCATGTGAGGGAACTGGGGAAAACCTCTCTCTCTCTCTCTCTCTCTCTCTCTCTCTCACACACACACACACACACACACACACACACAGTCTCTCTCTCTCTCTCTCTCTCTCTTTGTCACACACACACACACACATACACAGAGCCCCCCCCCCCCCCTTTGGCAGCACCAAGTGTGGTAAGCAACTGGGAGAGGGGATTTTCTTGGTATTCTCCCTCACTCTTCCCTGCAGACAGCCAATGTAACCAATTGCAAATACAGCTGGTAAGTAAGGAAACCAAGGAACCCCTATCCCCTCTCTCACTCTACACAGCCAGCCAGCTGACTGACAGTAAGTAATGACAAGCAGAGGACTAGGGGACTGTCCACTAAAATTATCCCTCCCCGCACACACACAGATAGATATACACAGTGGAGGCATCCTGTCTCAAATACAACCTGTATAAAATATAGGTTTCTAGAGTGATGGCAGAAAGTCCCCCCACCCTCAAGCCTTCAAGCAAGTAAGCCCCTAGAAGGCAACCTGAGACTTATCAGCCCCAAGAACACACACATTTAACAAGCACAGCATAGGAGCAGTAGACACGCTCCCCTCCCTGCACAGCCACAGTTAATCAGCCAGTAATAAGAGCAATAGGCGGAAACCTCCCATTATCCACTGCCTTCCCCCCCACTAAATAGCTTGTCAGACACCAGAATCCATTTGAATCAGGCAGCCACCTTCTTTCAGAGGGAGGTGCATCCACTAAACCATGTTCCTGTGAGAGAGAGAACTCCTGCCTGCCACCCAGGCAGCAGGGTACTACTGAGAGAGGGAGCTGTCCCTTGACTTTATTCACACTCTCTAAGGCTCTATTTATGTGAATTTGAAACCACCATGTTAAAAGGCTGGGGGATATAATTAGTGGGTCATTCATTAAGATTCAGATCTCTATATAATATATGTGCCTGATTGTGATCCCACTTCTATCTTTTTTTCCTATATACCACTGTAATACCATTGATTTCAGAAGACTGACTCTTGATAAATACATGTGCAAGTGAGCTCAGAACTGCCCCCTCTTCCGTAATATGTTTTTCACTAGTTTGAAGGATATTAAATTACATTCATTAACTCAGTAAGACCCCAACTGTGCTATCCTCACTGAGCAGTATCTGTCAGTAGTGGTTGCACTGACTTCTGTAATATTACCTAATAAAGTATTTTTGAACTTAAGGATATTATAAGGGACTGATTCTGATCTTAGTTACATTGATGTAAATCAGTCACTGAAGTCAATGGAGTTCTGCCATTATAAAAGGGAGACGGAAGTGTAATTGCTCCCACCAAATTGGTGTAATGTAGTGGAAAATCAGGCCATTATTATAATTCAGACATATATTTTTATTTTATAAAGTGTATGTTTTATAAAGCATATGTTTAATTTTGAGCTGTGATTATTTTCCTTGATTTACTTTGTTTGGAGGTTATATGCTGAGAAAAGTGTTTTGTGGGTTTGAACTGTTTTGGGAGATCTGCATAAGATGAACTTTATGAAAGTTTTCTCAACTACATGCACATTATGCAAGATAGGATAGATAAATGAATGCAGATTCATGCAAATATGGTGCCAAGTCTGGAACATGGAAAATCTGACTAATTTGACAAAAATGGTTTCTTTTCCACTTGTTAACATGCAGATATGGTACACAAGAACTTTTTTAAACTTTGAGATGCCTGTTAGTGTAGTGAAATTGACTTTTATAATATGCAACCCGTATTTGCATTCTGCATGGTGGAATAAAATATTGTAAGTAGAAGTGAGTTTCATAAGCCAGTCCTTCTTCCAGCTGAGCTACAAAATTGATGATTGATGTAATATTTTCTTAATATTTTTGTGTATGTTGTTTTACTAGTCAGACTAATGTTTTGCAGAACATTTGACATAGTAGTTTCTTGGCAAAACATTTCATTTACTTTCTTTCAGGGAGGGAGACCATTATAATTTTACTTTTGAAAATATTGCCTATATAAAATGTACAGTACTGGAAAAGTTCATAGCTTTAGTCCATTAAGGTTTATTAAACACAGAGTAGATGATGCCTTTTTAGTGATTATTATGCCAGCATATGAGGTAACTCATGCTAATCAGATATGAAATATGAAAGATACTTACTTGCTGCCAGAACTCATCTCAAAAGACTGTCAAAAGTATAATTTGGTTTTGGTGAAAATAAATGGCTAACATGTTAAATGTAGGACTTGGTAAGAGATTAGACTATACAAATGACTACTTGTGCTGATAAGTGCCTTCTTTGAGGTTATTGTGCAGAAGTATATTGATTGTATCTTGTTTATTAAATTATTTAGAATGTTTTCCCAAAAAACATAAAAATAAATTTACAAGGTGTCCTTTGAGAAGAAAATACCTTACTATACTTTTACATGCAACAATCAAAGTAGAAGGAATACATCAAGAAAGACTTAAATTTGTCTAGTTTAAAACTGCTCCCCACCCCCACCATTTTCTTATTTATTGTCTGACAGCTTTTTGTGTTAGTAGTTTGTTTGACTACAAAGCTCAGTATAGTTGAATAATTTATCACTGACACTGTAATGTCCTAACACATGTTGTTTTAAAATATACCGAAAAGTGTACATTACTTTGAGTTTAATATCTTCAAAGGTACCGTACATGAACTTTTCTTTGGACAAAATAAGTAGCTTCTCAAAATGGTCAGTGTATGGCACATGCAAAAATATTCATATAAATTAAAGACAGTACAGTGGATACTGACTCAGAGGACAGTAAGAATAATGTTAAATAACAGCTTGCAGGATACATTTTTTGGCAGACTACTTCTGTTACAGCCATCCTATGGACACTTGCTAACTTGCAGCTGAATGACATTTATCTGCTCTTGTGCTTTTATTTTATTTTTATTTATAACAGAATATTAAGCATATCAGGTGGAGGTTCATATAAATGACTTCAATTTTTCATATCTCAAACATTATCATTTGAGCATTGAGTGACTTACCAGACTTGTTTAGAATGTAAGATGTCATGTTTAGAAATAAACTATCAAATAGTATTAATTGTATCATAGTTTAACTGTACATAGAAGGTTAAACAAGTGGAATATTAGCATGCACATTGCTGCAAGAGAATAGCTGAAACTTGCATATTTTTCCTAGTTTACTTATTGACAAGTTACCTTTGTTCCATGGACAGATTATAAAGTGCATAAAGTTTTAAAGTCAAATAAGTAAACAGACAAACCAGGAAGTTCCCATCCTGAGGTGGACGAGGGTAATATCCATTATCCATTAATGTAATTAGATTTGGTAATTGATACATCTTCATACCCACAATATTGTTGTCAGGGGAAAGGTCTCTATTTACAAGACCAAATGGTGTGCTCAAGTGAGTACACAGGCACTCTTTCCATTCTGATTTTGTTCTGTGCTGCACTTTTTTTCTTTAAAACAATATATAGCTTTAGAGTTTAGTACCCTGAATATATTTCAGTTTGTTTTATGCAATATCATATGAAATGGTATAAACAGCAAAAACCAACAATAAGATACCCCTTTGCATAAATATTAAAATAGTAGATTTTATTAATGAATTTTGTATTAGATACATTACTTACTTTTAATAAAGCTTAGTTAAATATCATAGCATTATGACATGTATCACATTTATCTTTCACTTCACAACAAATCTCTACATTTCCCCCAAATTACCTTGAAGAAGCCTATTTCAGGGCTGTTCTTGTCTTATTAATATGAAATTTGTGTCAGAAATAGTATATGCTTTTAGGCCCTGATTTAGCAGTCCATCCCCATTCAGCAAAGCACTTAACCCCATGCTTATCTTTAAGCATATACTTAAGTCCCATTATATTCAGTGGGATTTAGATATTTGCCTAAAATTAAGCACAGGCATCAGTGCTTTGCTGAACAGACATAGATTAAGGCAAGTGCTTTTCTCAGTTGGGGCCTGATGGCCTGACTCTTCAAGGTATTGAACACTGCTTGGCCTGGTGTATACTAGACCAGGCAGGTCGGCTTAGGGTATGCAACTCCAGCTACGCATTTTGCTTACTGTAAGCCGAGCCATGGCGGCATTCACTCAGTGGGAGGCCAACTGGAGCACACGCTTCCGTCAGCTTCTCTTACTTGTCACAGAAGGAGGAGTGCCAGACATCAGTGGGGGCTGCCCTCAGCATTCAATTTAGGGATCTATACTAGACCCACTAATTCGAATGCTAGATGAGAGACCTCCAGAGCATCGATCATCTTGTAAGTGTAGACATGCCTTTGTGAGGCACTTCCAGCAAAAACAATGGAAGTTACATAAGTTCGGCACATCACAGAAGCATTTAGCAGCTTGGAGGAAGGGATCCCTAATCATAATTCTAAACCAGAAGTACTATTTTTATTATGCAGAATTGATTGTAAATTAATTTTTGGAAGTCATATACCACTTCAGTTTATAATGCAAAATTATAGAGAACCACATGAGAAGACATTTAGGTGGACATTTGGCATTTTCTGTTTGCTTGAGGTACACTGTTGCCTATCTAATTCTATAGTCCTTAATGAATTATCTTTATGCTTTTGCTATTGGTAGAAATTACCTTTTAAAAAATCTTAATATGCTAATCAATTGATCAGCTTACACTGATACTGTTCATTAACAGTCTCTTGGATTGAAGAAACATTGTATATGGCTTGTTATCATAGATGTGAGTTGCAACTATAAATTAAAAGTATCCAGTCTCCTGTCAATATGTACATGTAGCCCCATTTGAGTTTAATGAAAGGGTGTGCCCTGTGCATCAAAGAGCAGTCAATCCTAAACGTACAGTTTAACCAACCAAGCAAACATCCTCTTTCTTCACAATAATGTATGTTAAGACTGTGGGGTTTTTTTAAGCTTCAGAGGGGTAGCTGAGTTAGTCTGTAACAGGAAAAGCTTAAAAAAAACCCAATAGTCTAGTAGCACCTTAAAGACTAACAAAACATGTAGAGCTTTCGAGGGCAAAACCCATTTCTTCAGATGACCGGAGTATACTATCTACATGTTTTGTTAGTCTTTAAGGTGCTACTAGACTATTGGTTTTTTTTAAGAATTACAGATTAATCCACAAGCGTAAAGTTGGTCATGACTTGTGCCTTGACTAATGTTCCTGAGTCTAATTAATGGTTTTTTTTATATTTTACTTTAGCACTAGCTCTATGTAGAAAAGAAATATGGTTCTTTGTGATGAGGTGTAACATTTAACATTGATACAGTTTGGAGTGAAGTTTCTAAAAGCATAGGTAAATGTTCTATTTTCAGTTTGCAACGTTGAAAATATTCTACAGTTGGTTTTAGAAATGGCCCATATTTGTCACTTGATAACAAATCATTTTGGAAAGAGGGATTAATTAAACATGGAGATACATTTTTTTAATATTTATTAGCTCTATTTAACAAATGTATTTAATTGAGAAATATAAGCTTTATTTTCCTGTTCAGTGAAACCATCATGTCCTGCGTGCAAATAGCTAACTTGATACTGTAATCGTCCATCAATTGAAAGGGATGGAATCTGAGTAAAAGAGGAATGTCATGCTTTGAAGGACTAAAGAATGCCTATTAGTGAGGATGGCGAGAGGGGAAAAATGGGGGAGTGGAAGCAGGCATCTTCAAAGGCATAGGCTGTGATTTACTAGCTTTGACATGTCCCTGAATGTATGGATGGATTTGTCTAGACCATTAAGATGTTCAGCAATTTGATTATTGCTCCATCAGTCTTTGTATCACATGACTCACTGATACAAGCATATTCTCTGAACTTTGATTTCATTTTCCTTCCTGTGTATATTAAAATACTGCAAAAATTAAATAGCTGAATTAATGAAATATTAATTAGATTAAAAATCTAAATGTGGAATGATTGGTTTGGAGACTATTGGTCTTTATACACCAGTGATACTGAAGCATATGTATTTATACATGTATTTCTTCATTTCTGCCTGCCTAGATACCTTGTATCCTACTATTTATTGCAGATTAGACTGACTAATATTTTTGCAAACTGATCACTGTCTTCCAATGGCAGGCAAATATCCTTGTAAATTTGATCTATAAAAGTTTTAGAATGCTTGTGCGCTTAACTTTTCAGTGCATTGCCTTTAAATAGGAAACCTGGCCATGATTAGGTTTTGCAGTAAAACATAATAATAAATCATCAAATTTCAGAGTTCAAATCCTGTTGGTACTTTTCTTGTTAGCTAATTACCCAAATCCTTTAGAAGCACTCCAAATTCTTTACTATAATTAGTTTAAACATGTCATGTTATTTTTTTTCCTTCTGGGAATACTTAAAGTACATCTTTGTTACACGTATTTGAGAAATTCGGTCCAATATCTTATAGTCATGTTTCTAAAATGTATTTTCAGCGTTTATCGTAAGTGTTGAGGAACCGTTAAAACTGCAAAATGAATTCCCTGTATTCATTCTTAGGATGGGTAAAATATGTTGCATATAAATTACAACATAAGCTTCTCTATATCTTTTAGCTGTTCTATAATGTAACAAAGGAGTATGTATGTATGTCATATTTCTGGGAGATGTGGCTTGATTTCTTTTATCTAAAAAAAAGATTCTGTTGCCCTAATTATATCACATTTTGGACATTGGTAATGTTACCCTAAATATATTCTGCAAATATTTTAAATATTTTAAAATTATATTATTAAACTCAATCTTAATTATCACCCACATTAATTAATTACAATCTAAAAGGAAACATAAACATTAAAATTGTGTGATATCTCTCTTGAACCAAAAGTCAGTAAGAGCACAATTCCAACTTTTACACAGAATGTGACAGCTTAATATTTATTGACCATGCGATTTACTTAAAGGTGACTCACAAAAGTAAATTACCCACTTCATATAACTTTACCAATATGTGTTGAATGCCCACCATAAGCAATAGAAAAATGGTGTTCAGAATGTAATTATTTAAAAAAATCTTTATATTTCCTTTTTCATATTGATCCCAAAATGCCTATGTTATCTCGTTAACTTCCACTGTGACCTGATGTCTTAACACATACTCTGCTGGTATGTGTCAAATACCACAGAACTAGTCTTGGAATTTGTTACTATTGTGTATAATTTTTCAGGTTTTCAAAATTATTTAAATCCAAATACCATAATATGTGAATGTACAGTCTGTGTTATGCAGGACATCAGGTAAAATTATCATAATGAGCCCTTCTGACTTTAAAAATCTAAATACAAAAGACATTTGAAAAAAGAACACTTAATATGAACAACAACACATCCTTACTGCAATGAGGGCAGCTGCAGATGTATGAACCAGTGAGTTTCTGAAGTTGTTATTGTACCAATGTGATGGTATAGAACACTGGAGGGGAGCCAGCTGAGAGTGGTGACATGGTAATGTAATGAGAATTGGGTCAATGAAAGAAAATAAAGTAAGTTTTAAGATATTTTGTGTTCTTGGTTCCACTACCTGTCTGGGAAAAATTCAGCAAATACTGATAAAGGAATTTGGTACTTTACTTTTGTAGGCTATCTACAGGGGTGTGTCAAGACTACTTGGCTCCATTGATGGAGCCATGTAGATGAGTTTACTAGACATAGCAAAATGAAGTGGCGATTTAAATAATCGCAGCTTCATTTACATCAAAATGGCCACCGCGCTGTGCCGATCAGCTGATTGTCGGCACAGCGCGGTAGTC
This sequence comes from Pelochelys cantorii, assembly GCA_032595735.1. NCBI lineage: Eukaryota > Metazoa > Chordata > Testudines > Trionychidae > Pelochelys > Pelochelys cantorii. The sequence goes on from CM064331.1 coordinate 38,187,987, forward strand.
TAGACGGGGATCAGCCGACCCCAGAACCCTTTGTCATCAGATCCTGTAAGCCTCGTTTCACGAGGCATAAAGGATCTGACAACAAAGGGTTCTGGGGTCGGCTGATCCCCGTCTAGACTACCGCGCTGTGCCGACAATCAGCTGATCGGCACAGCGCGGTGGCCATTTTGATGTAAATGAAGCTGCAATTATTTAAATCGCCGCTTCATTTTGCTATGTCTAGCATGTAGTCTAGACACACCCCAAGAGTAAAAAATCCAAACCCACATTCAATACCAAAGTGCCAGTCCAATGGGTTCCTGAAGTATGTACCTAACTTCATGTTAATAGTCCCAAGTACTTGACTGAATGAGGGACTAAATTCTTTACTGTGTTACAGCAGTACAAGTTAAGTGAAGTTGACTGCCACAGTTGTACTTAAGCATAGAGTTTGTCCCACGCTTTTCAGAAAATAGGAGACATAATTTAATAATGAAATGTGAACAAGTATGACAACACACTGAATAACCATAGTTCTATAAAAAGGGCACTGTTTTTTTCTTAAGAGGGAAAACCAACAAACAAGCAAAACAAAAAACAAAAAGCCCCAGAAAACTTGAAACCAGTAAAATCTTAAGGATTCTTGATATTGTTTGTGCAACCTTGTTAGAACAGAAAAAATGCTTTCCATTCAAATTCAGAATAGAGAGGATTAGAAAATGATTTTCATTGTTTACATCCTTTAAAAAGCATTTCTCTGCTCACAAAGTTGTTCTACTGCCATTGCTACATTAACGGGTACATATGTTGTTATAGTATATATTCCAGTGCATAGTTTTATTATTCTCAGAAATGACCACAAATAGTACAAAATTATTATTTTATAAATAACAATTTGGAACTAAAACCAAGCATTTTATACCTTTTTTCAAAACTTAGCTGTGTCTGAAACTGGTAAACATATTATATTATGCAGTAAGATTTTATTTTACTAGCTCTTATTCAACAGCTCAAAAAGTATCTCAAAACCTCATCTTTTTCATTATTTATTGTTTAGAACCTTGAACGTATTGTTGACTGTTACTTGACTTGAGTGTGGTGAGCAGGATTTAGCCCTATATCAAATGCAAAATGTGAAACCATTGTTGTAACCAAATTCCCAGAGATGTTTCTTGGATATAAGGTTCAAGAGCATATACCTTCATTTTTAAGTATGTTCTTTATCATGCTAATGGACAGTGCTTGGCTATGTATGCTCACATATCTTTTTTTCAACATATTGGGCAGTCCATTGTGTGCATTTGATCATGCAATTATGTGCTGTCCCTTAGCCCTTGTTTACATTAATAACTCCCCTTATTTCAAAATAACAAACAGAGCACCCACACTACCAAGCCCGTTATTTCGAAATAACGGGCTACTTATTTCAAAATAATAACTCCTGCTTTCCACTAGGAATAATGCTTATTTCAAAATAGTTATTTTGAAATAGCAGTATTATAGATGCTCCACTGATGCTATTTCAAAATAACTACTCCCCAGAGTCATTCAAAGTAATTACTCCCCAGTGTTTCCTGGGGCTCTAAATCGAGCTACCACGTCCACATTAAGGGAGCCTATCTCGGACTAATTTTGAGGTTTCCCTGTAGTGTGGACACGCTATTTCAAAACAGTTATTTCAAGCGTTATTATTTCAAAAGTGTAGATATGCCCTAAGTGTGTATAAAAATGAGACAGATTTGACCTAAAATGCTTGTCTACTTCTGAATTTAAACTTTTGTCATCCACCCTAAATTAAGCAGCATCCATTTTCTCTGTGGCTTTGTATCATTAGCAATTTTTTCCAGCAATTATAAAACATAGGTTACGTCTAGACTGCAGAGTTAAATCAGAAAAAGATACTCAATTTACGGTACACAAATTGTGTATCTTTTTCTGATTTACTTTTGAAAGAGGCTTTTCTGAAATTTTGGAAAAAAGTGCTCTTTCGACACATCCCTTATGCCTCGTAGAAGGACGTTTACCTGAATGGCGAAAGAGTGCGTCCGCTTTTTTGAAAAAAAAATTCAGAAAACCAGACAAGTTCCTTGGATGCGGAATTGCTATTCTGGGATACCTCTGGACGTCTAGTCTGGGCAGTCTAGATGTAGCCAAACTTTGCTTCTTGTAACTTAACAATTCATACATATTTAGAAAATGGAATTTTCATCTGGAATATCTAAAGAAATGTACAGGTAAAAGTGCTAATTAAGGTGAATACATAGACACATGATATATTTTAGCAGAATATGGGCTGATTTACTATGTGAGTTCTTTCAACAGAGACAAAGGGGATGATTCTGATCACACATACATCGGTAACCCACTTGAACAGGTGTGAAACAAGTAGAAGAGAGATCAGAACCAGACCTATTTATTCTTCTTTATATTTCTTGGCCTCTTATTAGCTCTATGAGTGTGGGATCCTATTTATGTTTACATTAATAAAAACTCGCAATGATTGAGGAGAACAGGATAGGATACCTCTGGTTTATTTCACTGCTATGAAATCTGGAGTTACATAGTGGTATATCAACTCCCACATCTATAAGTTGTTTGCATTTTTGTAAAGAAAAAAAGTGTATGTTGTTTGAATAGCTTTATGATATATATTTGGCTTTTACTATATTGAATTTAGAAACAGATGACTTGGAGGAACTCATATTTAGATTACTAATAAGGAAATAAAAAAGATGAACTATTTGCAAAATTGAGGTAATTTATTAAATATAATTTAAAAGTGTGCTTTTTTGAGTTTTTCTTTTGTGTGGTGGAAAAGATAAAATAGCAATATGAAATTCTCTGCATGTAAAACAGATTGAACAGATTTATTTAGTTTGCTTATTCAGAGTATTGCAAAATAGATTTTGACTTGTGTGATATTCAAGAGGGAGTGGGTTTTGCTATAATCTCTTAGCTGTGCAGATTTTGCTGAATGCACTGATATTTCATCTTGAACATTTTAATACTGAAATTCAGTGTACTTGCATAGAAATCTAGTGTTCTGAATTTAGAGTGTGTTTTATAGCTTGTTCTTCATTAACTATAGAAAATGACTGAACTCTTCAAGTTAAATGGTAACCTTCCCAGAGAATTAATGTTACATAAATATAAAAGGGCTAGTTAAAGCTTCCCTCTATCAAATGTTTCTAAAAGGCTTTATGTATTTATAAGACTTCATGATCTACTATTGATGCAAATTACTAAGGATAAAAGAAAATCCATGTTATCAGAGAAAAAAAATAAATGAAATAAGTCCAAGGATTTGAAAGACTTAGCATTAAGAACTAGGAATTCATACTTTGTGATAGGTTTATAGTAATTGACAGTAGAAAAGACTTCTTTTTAGCATTCACAAAGTTTTTTTTAACTAAGGGAAAATGACTTTGCTATAAAAGCCTCTCTTGTAATGTATCCTGTTTCATTTTATAGTTTTGTATGCTCTACTAAAAAGATCTCAATTAAAATATGACCTAACATAATTTCATATAGAGTTGGGAATTATTAGTTTTGTTATTTCTACCCTTGCAGCTAATCAAATTGTCCATAGGTAAATAAATAGCACCTGGTTTTCAATGTAAGGTTCAGATTACTAACATGAAAATGTATGTAAGTCTAGTGTCTTCAATCTGCAACTAATTGTGCACTGATAATGGTATTGCCCACAGGCAGTTCTTTTTTGCTGTCTTGATAAAAGACAGATTTTTCAGTGGCTTAATGTTAAAATCAGATGGAGATATATTGCAATTATTATTAACTTCTTTTCTTGTTAATTCCAATATGTGCTGTTTGAAGATGCCAATATATTTAATTTCCTTAAGAATAATCCCAGGAAAAATAGTAATAATTTAAAAAAGAATCCTACTCCTACTAAAATAGAGTTAGTTTTATAGAGAACTTATATTGTTGTAAAATTGGATACATTTGCAGGGTCCCCTGGCAAAATCATTGGGAACAGAAGTGGGTAGCCAACATATGAACTGAAATTGAACCACAAAGCTTTCCATTGTTAGCCCATTGTGACACCTATTTGTTACCGTCATCCTCTTTTTTCTTTCTCTCTTCCCTTTCCCTCCTACTAGTTGTCAGTAAGTTCTTGTGTTTTGTCATAGACTGTGTTATAAACTGTATAAGACGAGGACTGTATATAACATTTTTACTCGTGAATTTCTAAAAGATAGTTTGTGTAAGTCCTAGCACAAGGGAATAGTAATAGTAATCTGCAAAATGAGGAAAATTTTCATGATTTAAAAATTATTTGTGTACTCGAAGATTTACCCAGCATTGCTCAGGTCCTTAACTCAAATACACCTTTTTTTTTTGTCTTTCTTCATTTAAATCATTGCTCTCAAGTGGAACTGGGGATAAGGGCTTCAGTATGCAGGCTACCCTGAGGAGAGAGGACAACTGCAATCCTCTCTCACTGCAGCATCTTGGGGCCACATGAGAAATGACTGTCCATGGCTGCTGCAGCTACTGTGGGCATAGCCAGGAAAGGGGTGCATGTCCCCCAGTTGAGGGACAGACAGACGCAGAGACAGACAGACAGACAAACAGACAAACTCTCTCAAATATATAATAGATAGCTGTCCCTTTCCTCATCCCTGCCCTCTGCTGCCTCAATGGGTTTATAGCTGTCCCGGTCCCTCTCTCTAGTCCCTTGCTGTCCCACTGGTGGTCATTATACAGTGGAACTGTCTCTGCTAGCAGAGCCCTCCCTTTCCATTTAATGAGCTACTGTCTCATTCTGAGAACATCCCATTGTCCAAATCCTTACGTTGTTGTCGGTTCTGATAAGAGGAAGCTGCGTACCAAATGTGATGGTCCTAGCTCTTACTGTTTATGAGTTCTTGAACAAACAGACAGACAGACAGACTCACTCACTCACTCACTCACAAACTCTCTCAAATATATAGAATATTTGTATTTTTGCACCACGGTGGATTCCTAATAATGGACTAGGACCCATGGTGCCAGGTGCTGTACAAACATAACATGTGAAATAGGAGTGTTAGCTATAAGAGAAGCTTTTAAAGAAGAAAATAGAGTGGGAAAAAAGAATTGTGGGGCTACCACTATTTTGGGCATTGAAAGAAAGTGCTATTATGATCCATGTAATTTTGTTCCTGCAAAATGATTCCAACAGTTTGAAATCTATTCTTCACCTCACTGGTTACATGTGAACAGCTCTTCGCTTTTGCACTAAAGCAAGTGGGAATTGTTCACTGTCACAAATAATAAATAACAAGAGTACCCAATCTGCACAGCATGGAAGTGATAAAAACACATGCTTATGAGTGCTTGAGATTTCACAGCTATTAATTTTGAACTTTTTGATTGCAGTTCTGTTTTACAAGAGTAGATGCTGTTAGGGCTGCAGTACATTGTGCCAGTGAGAAATTATGGCAACATGCATTTATCATTATGAAACTGATCCATTCAGTCTAAGAGGTGATAAGATAGTGTCCCTAAAGCCAGACTCATAAAATGTCTGTCACCTTTCTTGCATATTTAACTCTTTTTAATACTAATAGTTGTTAAAATACTGTATATCATTAGTTAATATTAAGTACTTTTATATCTATAGGATTATTCTGTACATGATGAACATGTGTAACTCATCAGTGTTAATGGGGTGTGCACACTGAGGGCCCCCAAGTATAAGCATAGAGTATTTCAGTGTTCCCTCTAAGCTGTGAGGCAGCACAGCTTCACAGGTGATTAATCAGCCCCGCCCAATGAGAGGCTCAGGGCTCCATGCAAGGAGCTGACTGGCTGGGTAGGGCTGATTAAACACTTGTGAAGCTGTGCTGCCACGCAGCTTAGAGGGAACAATGGTGTGTTCTACTGCATATATGTGTGATCTTATTCATTAAGGGTCTGTCCAGACAATGGTGCTATTTCAGGATATTTCTGGTATCCCGAGATAGCTATTATGTGTCTTTTAAGCAAGCCTGTTATTTTGAAATATAACAGGCTCACTATTCCAACATCCCTGTACACCTTAGTCCATGAGGATTAAGGGACATTTTGGAATATCAGTTTATTTTGAAATTTGGTGCTGTGTAAACAGCTCCAAATTTCAAAATAAGCTATTTAGAAATTAACTTGAAATATGCTATGCAATTTGCATAGCTCAAATTGCGTGGCTTATTTTGAGTTAAGGGTGCAGTGTAGACGCACCTTATGGATGCATCTACACAATGGCGCTATTTTGGGATAATGTCCGTTATCTCTACATAGTGTTGTGCGTGTTTTAACAGCACACCTATTAGTTCAAAATAGATTTGAAATAATGGGCATCTTAGTCCGGCTTCCTGTAAACCTCATTGCATGAGGAATAAGGAAGATGTTGGAATAATATTGTATTTGAAATAGGCTATCTTGAAAAAAGCTATGCAATTTGCGTAGCTTATTTCAAGCTACATGTGATTGTGTAGACATACTCATGCTCATAAAAGAGTCTATATCTCCTGGTTAAAACCCGTCATAATGCATTTTTGTGAGGGAAAAATAATGGACCCAAAAGGACTATATTCAAGCTGAAAAAAAAGTTACATTTTAACTTTAGTAAAAGACAACAAAAATTTAAACAGTACAACATGTGATGTCTTTAAAATGTTAATTTTCAAATACAGAAGTATTAAAGTATTGTGGCTAATATTATTTTCTACTCTGTGATGTGCAGTATTTACTTTGTAATACAGAACATGAATTTAGTAATTCAGTTTGCTGTTTAATGGACCCATTGTGGACAATGCTATTAAATACAAATAATTCCTGCAGGTTTCTCTGTACTGTTAAATGTAGGAATCTGGATTCTGATCATATATGGTATTTTCATACATGGTGTGATAGCAAAGTCCTTATTCAGACAGAACTCCCAGTGACCTCAGTAAGAAATTATCCAGAACAAAGACAATTGGCTGGGGCTACGAGAAAATGTCAATGCTAGGCTGAGCAAATAATGAACTGGATAAGACAGCAGCAGCCATTTCTTTTCAGCTCATGACAATACAAAAAAAGAGTTAATTGTTTTACATAAAATAACTTTATTATTTTCAATATAAATATAAAAGAAAATGCCTTTGAATCTTAGTTGAATTACAACAATTACAGTTAGTATTACAACAGATTCCCAATAACATTAAATCATGATTCAGATGGGTACTCAACCAGCTAGCTACATACACAAAGCTCCATTCCTCCTTTTCATTGTATCGGGAAGTATACCCTCTGCCTCCATAAAACCCCTATCAAGCTGGGGGGTCTTTTTCTGCATGCTCAGAATGCCACTAAATTCAGGCTCTTTTGCACTGATGGGAACAAATTCCAGAGTCCTAGAGCCCTCACAAACAACACTCTTTCTCTCTTTTCTCCCTTTTTCAGCACTTTTCTCCCTTTTATAATGGAGGGAATTCACCTCACTGGGAGAGAAGTAATCCTGCAACTAGGTCATCTTCATGCCATTTAGGGCCTTACATAGCCAACACTTTAAAACCAACCCAAAGACCAATAGAAACACAATGCAAATCCAGGAACACTGGTTTCACATATTCTCAGTGAGGTGCCCTGAGTGGCTGTGCTCAGCATCTGTTTCAGTTTCTAAATGCTTTTAAGGTGCAGCCCCTAGTAGAACATATTGTGATGCTGTGATCTTGAGATTAAAAAGGAACAAAGGCATTGAAAAAGAGAAGTCCGAGTTATATTAATCACTTTTTTTAAAAAAAGCTTTTTTTCCTATGGTAGAAATTGCAGATATTTACTTTCCTAGAGGAATAGACTAATATTTTAGTAAGAATTTTCTTAGAGATAAAATGGAGAGCAGTTAAAGAGAGTACTTTCATTATTTTCCCCTAGTAATTTTGCTACAAACTCAGAAGCAAAGGTGTCTTTACTTTCTTCTTAATCATTCTAGCATTGTAGTTTTTGGCTATATCGTTTGTTAAGCATTTGGGAAAATATTTATTGGGAGGTAGGTGCATTTCATCAAGAAAAATGATTTTTCTTTACTTTCCTTTTCTTCAAAAGCAATGCATATTCAACGCTCTGGGAGATTTGCATCTTTTTGTGCCTTCATGATTGCTCTAATTTTTGTAAGTTTAAATTTGAAAGAAGTCTCAAAAAAGTCATAGGCTAGAACAGTGATTCCCAACCTTTTTCCCATGGAGGAACCCCTAAAATAATTTTTCATATCCCTAGGAACTGCTACCTATGAAAATGTTTGCTTGGCCAGAAAAAGTTGACAGCGGGGAATGCAATTCAATTGCTCCTAAATTATTGTCAAGAAAATTTATTTGTAAAGAGCTGTTATATATATATCCCAGCTTACATTGTAAGAAAAAAAATTATTTATTTATTCCACGATTTCTCGTGGAACCCCTGATGATGGTCTGAGGAACCCCACGGTTCCACAGAACCCTGGTTGGGAAACACTGGGCTAGAAACTGGTGTGAAGAAATGAAGGCAATATAACATAAAGAAAACCTAAGATGGAAACAGTTGTATCCGAAGATTTTTCTCATTTCCCATTTTCTTTATTTAAACACAAAGATTGTAATGAAATAAATGTATTTGGTAAGACTTAAAATAATCATTGTGTGTTGCTTTTATGGAAAGTGATTTCAAGAACCAGGTACATTGAACATTGCTATAAGGTTTGTGTTTGGAAGGAAATATTTTTCAGTGGTGCAATAGAACAGAAATCAAAAGCATAGCACTCATATATAGGGAAATCTTGATCTCTTGTGGCATTTCCAACGTGTCCTTGGAATCTTCAGTAGTTGTGTGTGTCAATCCCAGTGTTCCATGGCCTGAATATTTGGTCTTTATTTTCCTCCAGTGACATCCTGAAGGTTTTTATACTTTAACTCCAGTCTTCATTCTTCCCACAAACAGGTTTAGTTTTTGCACTGTCTCACTGGGAGGCAGATATCAGTGAGCAACCAAGCGATAAGAAAATTTTGAACACTGAACATTTTTCAAGCTTCATTCTCTCTGCTGGATTATGGAAAATGTTGGAAGCTCAGCAGTACTGGACTCATTTTTTTAACCTGAGGCTTCTTTGAAACATTGGTATTTGAAGCTTCATGAGCAAAAGATAAGACAGGGAGAGTAGAAAAATGCCTCAGTTGCAAAGTTTCCCTGATATGTAGCATTGCAATGTCCTTATGTCTTCATGCCCTTTTGGACCTTGATTTCCTATAGAGGAATCTGTCCTTTGACATAACGATGCAGAAAGATTCTCAAATTCAAGCTGATCCTGTGACTGGATCTACATGAGGAGTTAAAATGAGAATCCATCTAGCAGGCACCTGTGTCTGACCTAACTTGTAGAAAGTAAACAATGGAAATGTCAGTATTATAACTAATCCTCTGGCTTTTCATAAACCTTCTTTTTCCAAAAAAGGCTTAAGCATTTCAGATCTAAATTAAATAGAACCCCTCTCCTCAACCCAGCCATAATGCAAGAGCAAGGAGACTTTTTTTTGTGAACGGATTAGTCAGAGAGTTTCTATATAATTGGCAGTGAAGTGGGAAAATGAGGCAAAGAAGACCTCTCCAAGTTCTTTCTGAAGAAAGGAAAATGTATCTTTATGCATTCATAACCCCAGCTATATTTAGGCTCAGGGTTTCTGGCATTATTTTAAAGAGAGGAAGGGAAGATAGCGGATATTTAGGATATACAGTGAAACTCCAATAGCCTGGCATCCAGTTGTACGGCACTCCTGATAGTCCGGCAGCAAAATGGCAAGAGCCTAGTGGTTTTTTTAGTGTTGAAGTGAATAAGTTACAGGCTGTATTAGTGTTGAAGTGTATAATCTTTGTGTTTAAGTAATAAAGTGCTATATTAAGTGTTTTAAGTTACTGTATTAATAGTTTAAGTGATTAATAGTTTAGTGATTAGCCAGTGCTGCACACTACTAGTATCATAGTATCCTCTGCTTTCTGTATTCAAAGGCTTTGCAACAATAATGGTGCATACTGTACTGTACATTTATTCTTTCATTCTATGACTAAATTTATGCATTACAGTATGTACAATAAAAAGGGTTAAAAACACTTTATATACAATATATACTGTATATATATATATATATATATATATATATATATATATATAAAACCAGTTTATAGTACCTCCTGATAACCCGGCATATCCGATAATCCGGCACCACCTAGGTCCCAAAGGTTCCGGATTATCAGAAGTGTACTATAGTAGGAATTCAAGTAGGAAATATTTAGAAAGTTATTTGCTTTGAAAGTATTAAGTCCTATATAAATATATGATATATCTCGTTGGCTTCAATAGACATTGTAGATGCACATCGTATTACACGATTTATATGACAGAGTTGTTTTTTGTAGTATTGAATTATTTAATGCCTAGTTGAAGGTATAAGGAGGATTTTTAGGATAAGGAATATGTGGAGGAAGGAATGAAAGCAGAGTGGGATCATCAGCCTTAAGAGTGTAAGGGGAAATACAAGAAGTGCTAGCTAATATATTGGACACAGCTGATCAAACAACTCTGAGAGCTTGTGACCTTCCCATAGTTCATTCCCAGCTACTGTGATGTAATACTATTGTGCCTATCCCTATATTCTATATACCTTTTGAAAGGTCATTTGAACTCCAAAATATGGCTTCTCTAACATGGTGTTGGAAAGGAATTACTTAATATTACTGTTGAAGCCACATAAAATTATTTTGAAAATATTCTAATTTATGTTGGACATGCACAGATCACATGGGAAGAGAACCATGGTCCAGTGATTAGGATGCTACCTTAGGATTTAGAAGATCTACATTCAAGTCTATTCTCCAGCAATCCCCAATTTGACCTTGGGAAAGTCACTTATTCTCTCTGTAAAAAAGTGGATAATGGTATTTTTGTGCCCCACAGGGGTGATATACTGCACTACTACCTTGATATAATACTCTGTGAGCACCTAAGGCTATGTCTAGACTACATGCCTCTGTCGGCAGAGGCATGTAAAATAGGCTACCCGACATAGTCAATGAAGCGGGGATTTAAATATCTCCGGCTTCATTAAAATAAAAATGGCCACCGCGCTGTGCTGGCTCAGCTGATTGTCGGCACAGCGCGACAATCAAGACGTGGATCGGTCAACAGGGGAAGCCTTTGTCGACCGCTCCCTTATGCCTCGTGAAACAAGGTTTACAGGAGCGGTCGACAAAGGCTTCCCCTGTCGACCGATCCGTGTCTTGACTGCCACGCTGTGCCGACAATAAGCTGAGCCGGCACAGCACGGTGGCCATTTTTATTTTAATGAAGCCGAGGATATTTAAATCCCCGCTTCATTGACTGTGTCGGGTAGCCTATTTTACATGCCTCTGCTAACAGAGGCATGTAGTCTAGACATACCCTAAGATAGGCAGATATTCCTTTGTCTTCATTATATTTTAAGGAAAGACACAGACCTTAAAAGAGTCTCATTTAGAAGCAAACTGAAAGTAAACTGGCATTAATGGAAGTCTACCTTGCCCTAGTCTGTTTCCTAAGAATACTGAAGAGCTAAGTGATATTAAAATCTTACAGCTTCTTAATAATGCCATGTATATTGTAGATCGTCCAGCCAACACAATAAATATTTCCATGTGGTCCAAAACAAATATATATTTTTATCAATACCATAGTTAGGACAAAATGATATGACTAGCTATGTTTCCCAGTGTTGTACCCTGCAGAATTTATTTGAAGCCTGAAAATATTAACTGTCAGATCTGCAACATGAACAATAACCAAAACCATTTAAGTACTCTTGACTAAATGACATGCAAGCTTCTGAGTTCAATAGCTGTTAGGTGGTATGTCTTCCTATCTCTTGTAACTGAAGAAAAGCAATTTACAAGATCAAAAAGGGAAAAACCAGCACCACACTAGTTAATCCACATAGGGCTAGATTTACTACCCTGCTCAACATTGCTGAGGTTGCGACACTGGTTGAAGTGAGACGATCATGTGGTGCTTACCTAATACACTGTGCTAAAGGCAAGTGTGAGAAGAAGAAAGTGATTTGTGGGAGGAACACTAGTTCATCCCTTCTTTTTAACCAGCCAGCTGATGGATATCCAGAAGTAAAATGCTTCATGAAAGGGGATGAAGTAATTTACTCCCTTCCCAGAGCAACAGGGCAATTGTGATTCTCTATGCATTCTCTTCTGTGCTCCTAGGAGATGGGAAGCTGTTCACTTCCCCTTACTCAGGACGGGTTGCAAAATTGCAGTTTAGCACACGGAGATCTGAGAGACTTTCAACTAGATTATGAGTTCTGTTTCCCTGATGTAAACCTGGAATAAGGTTGATAAAGGTCAATTTATATTTAATATAAATAAGTATATTTATTATATAAAATGATAAATATCACTTAACAAGCTTACACGTGGGTGTAACTGTTATTTAGATTTACAGCAGCAAGGGTGGAAATGTCTATAAAAAATCCTGTGGCTTCTGTCCAGCGGGGACATCTGGGTTCAACTCTTTGCTCCAGACATTAAGATATCTGGCACTGCACAGCTGATGGGGGAATGGGGCAGTCCAAATTCATGTGAGTGGTGTTGTGACCTGGTGCACAGGGGTTGCAGCATCACTTCCTCTAATTAGATTTGGCCAGCCTCCTGTCATCATGATTAAATTGTGGCTGGGCCACATCAGAGCGGTGTGGCAATCCTGTACACCACGTCTCAACTCCCAGATCAGGGAGCTAAACCCAGACAGCTCATAGGACTGGAACTACAGAAGCTCCGCAATCCCTATAGGACCTCCCACCAACTCAGATAGCAGGATTCAATATAATCCTGTCCCTTGGGAGGGTCTCTGAATCACAGTCTTTCACAAAAATATCTCTACATTTTCCCTTTTTGTATATGGTTGCAAATTTAATATATATGTTACCAAATATATATTTATATTTAATATTTAATTTTATATTAAATTCACAACCCATCTAATGTTTCCATAAACCCAATATATTACTACCTAGAGAGGAGAGGTTATCAGCCCATCACTCTCAACTGAGCCTTTTCCACTGACTTTCCTCTTTCTCCAGGCAGGTTAAAAAATCTCTATGAGTCTTTCAGGACATTTGATCACCTACTCTGATCTTCTCAGTATTATATTACCATTGGAGTTTGAATTGTTCTCTTGTTCCTTGACAGTTTCTCCTTTCTGTTAATGAAAAAGGATCAGTTAGATGGGAAATGCCAGAGTCCACCTGAGCTGTCAATGTTTTGGAACTTTATCAGTAATTGGTAAACTAAATCTGATCCTTTTTCCCAAGAACAGTTGAGTTCGACAAAGCCATTCTCCAGGGTTGTACTTCAATAAACTAATAATGCTTTATACAACTAACCCCTAGTGTCAGGAATCTTTTTATAAGATTCTTTATTGTCTATGTAGACTTTTCCACCAGTGATTGGGGGTAATTTGGATTTAATATTTTGTGATGGAAATCCCAATCTATGACAAATTGCCTAAAATCGGCACTGGAAAATTGCAGCCCATTGTTACTGAAAACTTCATCTGGAATTTCATGTCTGGAGAAGGTTCCCTCATGTGACTACCACTGACATACTATTAGTACTGTGCAGTGTGCACATTTCTGGATAAAGAGAATAATCTGTGATTATTAGATAATCCTTTGATTGCCAAGTAAATAAATCAGTGCCTACCTTCTCATAAAGACTTTGTGAAACTGGATTAGGTCTAAGTGGTTCTGCCACTTGGCATGGCTTGTATTTCAAGCATGAAACCTGTTTCGTACCACATTAGCAATGTCATGATTGATCCATTGCCAATACAGCACTTGTCATGCTTTTTGATTGCACTTCTCAGTTCCTAAATGACACTCATGGATCTTCTGTAGCATTTATTTGTGGAAGCTCATTGGAATTGCAACCTTACTGCCCTTGAAACCTGCCCCATCTATCTATCACATATAAATTCATGTCTGCAGTTCTAATAATCTCTCATACATGGACAACTGCTTATTTCTTCAGGCCACCTTTTAATTACTTCTTTAAAGATTCCCAGTTATTCACTTTTCTCTATTTCCTCTCTTATTTGTTGCAGTTTCCTGTTAGCTGTGGGAATTTATTTTACAATTAGCTCTACGTATACCTGCATGTCTGTCTCGAAAGTCTTCTCTGGTTCCATGGGAGCCACTGTTCTGGAAGGGTATGTGTACACTAGGAAATTATTTTGAAATAATAAACTCACGAAATAATAATTTCTAAATAGCATGTTCACGCTACAAGGAAGCTTTCAAATTAGTCTGAGGCAGGTTCCCTGATCTCCCTGAGCTTTTAGAAACTTTGTTTACTTGTGAGAGATCCAGTCAGTATATTGATAGACCAGGGAAGTTCAAATGGACCACGAGCCCCTGATAGCATTATGTAGCAAACTAATAATGACTGAAACTTAAGGATTCAAAGAGTTATGCTAAAGCTGCAAAAAATATAATTTGGTTGTGGCTTATACATCCGGTAAATTCATATTCACTGCAGGTGTACTTTCGCTCTGGTCTATATTAGGGAGTTATTTTGAAATAACCAGACCATTATTTTGAATTAATAAGCTTGGTAGTGCGGACACTCTGCTTAAGCTCCTGTGTCCAGTTTCAATGGAACAGTTTTTCCATTCACTGTCATAGGCAGTATCTGGTCCTTCTCATCAGGCTTTCAAGATCCTACTATACCTGTGAAAAATTCCTCAGTCAATTTGTCTTTTTACTGAATGAACTTAGCTTTTCTGCATTTGGAATCTGAAGCATTTTGCCTAATGATTATTTCCTCCACATTTATTACAGTTTCTGAAAGATAACACATTGTTTGGGGCCATGCTGTGATTCATACCTTCCACATGACCATGTATTTTTCCAACTGTGATTTTCTAAAGAGTGGAACCACTCTCTAGAGTTGATGTATTCTGATGACTTTTTGTACTTGGTACATGAATAACCCTTCTGGTGAATTAAGCTCATTGTCTTCTGCTTTCACAGTTTTTGTTGCTCTGCATATTTGGAGACCTTTTTCCTAAAGTTACATCTCCTTCACAAAGCACTCTCTTTCTTAACACATTGTCTTTAATGCCACAAATGATTCTCTGCCAGCTCCCCAAAGTAACAGGTTTTACTGAGTTTAAAATAAAATAATACTTTTTTTACATTAGATTTTCATTATTTTTCAAAGCTTATGTCTGGTAAGTTTGGAATCAGGTCCATTTTCCTGGTCGATGAATAACTACCAAGTCTTTTGGGTTGCAGAAATCAAGTGTTAGATTCGGAGTTCCAACCAGAGGAAATGAGAAGCACATATATGTGCAGTGTTCCCTCTAATATTTATATCCATGTGAAGAATGACTTTCGTTATGTGCATCAGTATGAAGGTAACATATCACATAACAAAAATAATGACACATGTGTGTTGTGGGGGTGGGACCGAGGGGTTGGGGTGAAATCTCTAAATGGGGGCTTCAGATGTGGGAAGGAGTTCTGGGTGGGGGCAGGTAGTCAGGGTGTGAGTCAGGGTGAGGGGTCTGGCTGCGGGTGTGTGCGCTGGAGATCAGGGGTTTAGGAGATGTCAGGCTGGAAACTGGAGCTGAGGGATTCAGAATACAGGAGGGAGTGTGGATTGATATTTGGGGTGCTGGATGGGGTGAGAGCTCTGGGGCAGGTCCAAGGATAAGATTTGGGATGCAAGAGGGGACAACAGGTTTGGAGAGGGGCTATATTTTTCATGAAGGACTAAAACATGTCAAATATGAAGGCTTTGGGGAAAAAGACAGTATTTAAGCTTCCTCTACATTTTTTTAAAAATAAGAACAAAATCCAAAACTTTATAGATTGAGAACAAGCATGAGAAATTTAATCCCAAAAATATTTTAGAGGGAAAGGTGCTTAGCTGTAAAGTGGGGTTTATAACACAAATACCTCCTCAGCTATTGCTCTTAGTATCACTATCAGTGATGCAATCATATGTTATATTAGCATATTCAGAAACGGTTAAAAATACTGTGAAAGGAAAACTTGCCTGGTTTCACAATTCCAGAGAAAGGATATGACATTGTAGCAGGTCAGCTCACCATAATGGTGCTTTCTGCTGGTCACTCTGGCTATGTCTACACTGCAGAATTATTTCAGAATATCTTCAGTATCCCAAAATAGCTACTTTGCGTTTTAAGAGCAAGCCCATTATATCAAAATACAATAGACTCGCTATTCCAACACCCCTGTAAACCTCATTGCACGAGAATTAAGGGATGTTTTGGAATAGTACTTTATTTTGAAATTTGGCGCTGTGTAGACAATGCCAAATTAGAAAATAAGTTATTTTGAAATAAGATCGAAATAAGATATGCAATTTGAATAGCTCAAATTGAGTATCTTATTTTGATCTATGGGTGCAGTATAGATGCATCCTCTGGGAATTAGCTCAGTCTAGTCTTGCAGCACCCTTTCCTGGCAGTGTCTCACCCGCCATTACCTACTTCCCATCAATCTTCAGCCTGTATCAAGATCTGCATCTCTCTTAGACCATGCAAGTCTTCCCTATGGTCAGTTCCCGTGTCTGAATTCCTTCTGTCCCAGGGGAACCTCATTACTCCTAAACCCACCTTGCCTCAGTGACCTATGAACTTCCTTCATGTAGTCCTTTCCTTTGGGGAAAACAGCAAGACTTGGCCACTCTTATCATTGGCAAGAGGGAGTGGACCTGCTGCCTATTCCTATCCTCGGCTACTCCTATGCAGCCCTAGTACCTCCTCAGGCCCCTTCAGGGTTGTTTAGGCCAGATATTACTTGGTTCTTTCAGACCTTCCCCAGCATTGCTCTTTCCAAGATACCTCTCCCTCTGGCAGGCACCCAGCGATTTTCTCTCCATAGCTGGAGAGATACTGACTGCCCATTGCTCTGCAACCCTTTTTATAGGGCCTACTTCAGCCCTAATTGGCTAACTCATGCCCTCTCTTGATTGGCTTCCAGGATCAGCCCTCTCCCAGGGTTGTTTTAACCTTTTCCACCAATGTGGGGCAACCGCCTCATCACAGACATCTAATCTTTTCCTGTGATTTTGTAAAGAAACTTGGAAGTTGCATATGTGTGTGTATACATGTATGTGCACACTCCATGCTTTTTAAAACCAGAGGCCCATAAACTCTTGTTCCCCACATACACATTTTGGTTGCATTTGTGGCCAATGGAAATTTTTCCATATATGTAATCTGCTTCATCGGGGACAACAAATTCCATAGTTTGGTGCACAATATTCATTGTGACAACTGTGTAGTGATTTCCCTCACTGATTGTTAGTAGTGTAATCTAAATACAATACATTAAAATAATACATTGCATTACGAGCAGTTATTGAGAGAGCACATTCTTTGATGCTGCTTCACTGATTTAAATTTTTGGAGAGCAGAACTCTTGCCAGCCTACGAAAAGTGAGTTTTCAATATAAACTATAAGATTCTTTCGAACTTTTCACAGTAGGTGAACGAAATAGCTAATATAGTTATTTACCTATTGTGAAAAGATCAAAAGAATCTCATAGCTGCATTATGTAAGTATCACTCTCTTGGCTATCAAAAGTGATCAGAATTCACTGTGATGTACTCAGGAGTATTCCATTCTTCTCTAGGAATCCCAGCAGATAGAGCCCAGTAGCAGAGAATAGTAAATACAGTAGCTGTGATAAGGCGTTACAAATGTCAGCACAGTCTCCTTGTAAGTTATCTCATCCCCAGAGAATGTGAGACAAGTTAATATATTGCTGGTTGCATCTGCAGCATTTATCATTTGATGAGACCTGCTTGAGGATAATCTTTATACTTTCTGTTGGTGTTCTTTAACACAATGTCTATTTAGAATTTTATTTTTATCCAACTAGATAGACGAGGACTATAGATTTACTTAATATTTTTTCAAGTATCCTAAATCAGTGAGATCTGAAACAGCTTCCATTTCATATGAAATTTCTGATGCTGCAGCTTAAAGCCATGTCTTCAATCTGTCTTTAGGATTATGAAAAAAACCCCGATATTTGTTTTAATAAAAATAAGGGTATGTCTACACTACCACCCTAGTTCGAACTAGGGTGGTTAATGTAGGCATTCGAAGTTGCAAATGAAGCCCGGGATTTAAATATCCCGGGCTTCATTTGCATCTTGCCGGGCAGGCACCATTTTTAAATGCCCTTAGTTCGAACTCCGTGCCCGCGGCTACACGCGGCACGGAGTAGGTAGTTCGAATTAGGATCTCTAATTCGAACTACCGTTACTCCTCGTGGAACGAGGTGTACCGGTAGTTCAAATTAGAGATCCTAATTCGAACTACCTACTCCGTGCCGCGTGTAGCCGCGGGCACGGAGTTTGAAATAAGGGCATTTAAAAATGGCGCCCGCCCGGCAAGATGCAAATGAAGCCCGGGATATTTAAATCCCGGGCTTCATTTGCAACTTCGAATGCCTACATTAACCACCCTAGTTCGAACTAGGGTGGTAGTGTAGACATACCCTAAGAGAATATGCATATATTTAAAACTATGTAAATATACATGAAGTATATGTAAATTAGAATTATTCACCATGTATTCAAATTAGATACAGTCCTTAAGCTACTGGGAAGTATATAATAAATTCAACTTTTATTGCTGCAAAGTTTGGGCCCATGTTCCAAAACATTTATTTTATTGGAGGAAAGGATTTTTTTTTAATTTTGTGTTTGTTTATAATGTTCTTTTTAAAAGGGAGACTTCTAGTGCATTTTTAAGGAAAAAAAGACATTTTGGTAGATATTTAAATTAATTTATTCACTGATATAAGAAGGACCATATTAAGTTATATCAGTGTTCTGTTTAGCGGCTTCCTGTCTTCCTACAGTCACCAATACCAGATATTTCAGAACAGGGTAATTATCAAATGATAACCTGTTGTTCAGTCCCAGCTTCTGACAGTTGGAAGTTTAGGGATACCCAGAGCATGTGGTTGTTTCCCTAACCATCTTGACTAATAGCCATTGATTAATCTCTTGTCCATGAATTTCTCAATTCAGTTATTCATTTGGCCTTCCCAACCTCCTATGGCAAGAAGTTCCATAGGTTGTTTGTGCATTTTGTGAAGAAATACTTCCTTTTGTTTGCTTTTATAAGTGCTGCCTATTAATTTCATAACTTTGGGTATGCATACATAAGCTTGTTAAACAATGAAAGGTTTCTTTCAGAGATTTTTTCCTCATTTAGGACTTGATTCAGGTGGATTTATAACCTGAAACCCATTGATTTGAACAGGACTAATCACATGCTTAAGCTTAGGGATATGCTAAGTATCTTACTGAATTGAGGCCTAAATTTCATAGCATGTAGTTTAATATAATTGTGACTGAACTGTATAAAAATATGGTTCTAAAAAGTTCCAACAAGTCCAGGTCTACAGTTATAAATCTATTGGAGTTACTGCATTAAGGAGACTGTCTTTTAAAAAGGAGGAAGATTTAAGGGTGCATGTATACACATAACTTATTTGCACAGGGAATTAATGCAACAGCACATGCACATCAGATTTTTGCATGTTCGGATAATTGTTTGCCTGCATACATGTGTGGCAATCATGTTTGCAAATTAGGCATGCAAGTATGTGGATACTATTGTATGTGGCTCTACGCTTCTTTTTATTTACATTTCAACCCTCAAATATTAAAAAAATGCCCTACTATTCCAACTTAGTATATTGGAAGAATCATTATTATTATCTGAAGAGAGATTGACTTTCTGACACTCTTAAGACAGGAGTGGGGAACCTCTAGCCTGTGACGGGCTGCACTAAGTCAGAACTAGCCACTGGTGGGCTGTCAAATGCTTTGTTTACTTGAGCATCCATAAGTCCAATGCCCAGCAGCTTTCAGGGCCATTGTTCAACATTCCCAGCCAATGGGAGCTGTGTGGAGCAGCACAGGCTGGTTTACTGATTCTTGCAGCTCCCATTATCCCAAATGTCAATCCGTGGTCACTGGGAGCTGTGGGGCTCCATGCCTGGGGACACTTAAGTGAACAAACCATCTGGCAGCCAGCCAGCGGCTAATCCCTGATGAACCATGTGTGGATGGCACCTGGGAGGTTCCTCACCTCTACATTAAGAACTAAAAAAAATCTGGTTGTATTTAATCTTTCTTTCTAATACAAGTTTCTTCCTACTCTTTGCTATATTTCTCTCATGACTGCCCTGTACACCATCAAGGTTTTCCCCCATTACTGATACATAAATATTAAAATCTCACAGGAAGAATAATTTCTAAAGCATTTCCACTAAACATTTTGAAATCACTTTTGTGGGGATATTACCAATGGAACTATAGGCTTAAATTCTACTCTAAGTTACACATGTGTAAAATTCATTACAGCAGTGCTACCCAAATTACACCTATGTCAACTGAAAGCAGTAATTACACCATTATGCTTTCACCATCTATTGCTAAAGACTGCTAACACAAACATTTTTTATCTCAAATTTAACACCTTACTACATTTGTTGGAGTGATCTTGGCTTGAGATGATCATGGGTTTCACAATTACCCAAAGCCACCAATGAATAAAATATTGATTGCTAGCTCTTAGCAGGCATAGACTATGTTGGGTGAACTCAGAAAATTCTGGCATTGTACAATTCTGAAACACTTTTGTTTTGCAGTAAGCTAATATAAATATATTAGGGCTAACACGATGGGAACTGTGGAAAGGCTTTTGTTAACCTCTTGGTGCTAGAGATCTTCATTAAATGTGTTAGGGCAGATATAGAAGATCTGGAGTGGTCAATATCAAGGGATAAAATACCACAACTGTGAACACCACTGTTTGGCGCATGTTTAAATAAACAAAGGAGAAAAAAGTATGGCATATTTTTAAGTGCAACCCCTCCCCCCAAACACTATTCTCACATGTATGGATAACTCCCAGAGGGCTGAAGGAATATTATTCACATTTTTCTGGAAAAAATAGTATAGGATAAAGCCAACTATGAGAGATTTTAGCACCAGAAATAAACTATTTGATAAATTAATAAGAAGCAGATATTTAGAAAGTAAATGTCATTTCAACCTTAACTATAGCTTATTATATAATGTAACTCTCTCTCTCTCTCTCTGAAAGATGTGGATTATTCCATCTACGTTAAATGGCATAATGAAACTACTGCAGCATGCTGTTCTCTGGCCTCTGTTACTCAAATTCAACTTCTAATATCAATCAGTCCTTATTATCTATTTAAATTATTAGGATTGATCAAAACATCTGGTAATGCATGAGCCATGAGTTACTATTAGCCTTTTACATGGTTCATTAGAACACGTCTTAAATTGAGTTTAGCTTCCTACAAGACACGATGCTGAAAATTCATAAGTCATCAATCAAATGACTTGGAAGATGGCTGTCATATTGCAACTGCAATAGTGATGGGAGTAGAAATGTATCACTTCAGTCTTTTTTCTATGTGGAAAACTTGATGTATTGATTCATTTCAAATTGTTTGGGATCTGAGGTGTTTTGTGCTTGTAAAAGTTATGAATTAAAGGCCATAAAGTATAAGCTTTTAATATAAATGAAATTCGCATGCAATGTAGGAACTATTAGTCTGAAACAATAAATCTTGTCAAACTCAAGGTACTCTTGTGGTTGTAAAAAATGAAGGTCACACGATAATACTGTCTTGGGAAGTGTATAAGACATTTAAAAAGATTGATGGTTGTAAGTACTACACTTAAATATCTCTTCAGGAATCCAAATGTTTTTGAGGTTTTCAGTTTTAACTCCATTTTGTCTTTATTTACAGTAGATTACTTTTGCCATTTGATTAATTAATTAATCTATTTGGAAGTTTGTTTCCTAGGAAGACTATCATTTTTTTTCTAAATATTAAGGTTATATTTTTGGAAACTAATATTAATGGCTTTACTGAATAATTATATAGGATGTTACAGCTTCAAAGCAGTATAAAAAAACCCTGGACCAAATTAAGTGTTAATGGTTGATTTGCATCACAGGATCAGCACAAAGCAGCCACAGTGTACTTGCAAGTCTGTCTCAAAAATGAACAGAGGGGTTAATCTTACACACAGTGAAGTCATTGGGAGTTTTATCATTGAGTTTATAGTCAGTGGGATCAACCCTTAATTAATGAGCTCAGATAAAGTTGTCTATGGCTGCATCTACCTAATCAGGACCATGAAAGATAAACCAGATATTTGGTTCTTGTAATGATCACTAGATTAACCTCCAGTGTCTTTCTATTTTCAATTTGCTCAACTAGTGCTGTTAGCTGCTAAATCATGAGCTCTTATAATCTACAAGCAAATGGTTGTTTCTGAAATTATATCAAATCTCTCTTTGGCTGACTCTTTTCGTAATATACAGGAAGATTCTGAATGAGATTCAAGTGGTCAGAGAAACATATAGCAATGATATAAAATTTAGCTATAAGATAAACAGAAACATTTTGTACCTAATTTGGAACAGCAAGAATGATTATACTTTAAAATGTCAACTTCTTCTCCACATCTTTGAAAGAGTCTACTCTCGAGTGAGGCATCTAGATCATTTTGTACTAGATGTGAATATTTGACCTTTCAGAGAATGGACTATTCAGTCATTCTAGAATGAGCACTAGAATTAGCCCCTTGTTCACACAGTCATCTAATCTGAGGTACTAATGGTTGTAGTTGTTCACCATTTTAAACAGCAGCTTTTAGTTCACAATACTAATGCTATATTGTATTTTATGGTAGATATTTCTAGATTTCTTTAATCTTAGGATTTATGCTCTTCTTTAGAAAAAAATGTGTTGTAACACTAAACGTTAGATGCCATACCAAAGAGCCATTGTTTTTATGGTTCCTATCAATTAAAGAAGTTTGATGTTTGCTTTTTGTCTTTGTGGATAGCACTGCCTGGTCCCTCGCCAAAGGTTCTCACCAAAGCTCCTTCATGAAAGGCTCTTAAGTAAAGTAAATTGTCATGGGATAAGGGGTAAGGTCCTTTCATGGATTGATAAATGGTTAAAAGACAGGAAACAAAGGGTAGGAATAAATGGTAAGTTTTCAGAGTGGAGAGAGGTAACTCGTAGGGTGCCCCAGGGGTTTGTCCTGGTACCAATCCTGTTCAACTTATTTATAAATTATCTAAAGAAAGAGATAAACTGTGAGGTGGCGAAATTTGCAGCTGATACCAAACTGCTCAGACCAAAAGCACACTGTGAAGAGCTTCAAAAAGTTCTCACCAAACTAAGCGATCAGGCAACAAAATGGCAAATGAAATTTAATGTTGATAAATGTAAAGTAATGCACGTTGGAAAAAAATAAACCCAACTATACATACAATATGATGGAGATTAATTTGGCTACAACTACTCAAGAGAAAGGTCTTGGAGTCATTGTGGATAGTTCTCTGAAAACATCCACTCAATGTGCAGAGGCAGTCAAAAAAGCAAATAGAATGTTTGGAATCATTAAAAAGGGGATAGAAAATAAGGCAGAGAATATCTTATTGACCCTGTATAAAACCATGGTATGCCCACATCTTGACTACTGCATACATATGTGGTTGTCTCATCTGAAAAAAGATATATTGGCATTGGAAAAGGTTAAGAAAAGCGCGACAAAAATGATTAGAGGTTTGGAATGGGTCCCATATGAAGAGAGATTAAAAAGACTTGGACTTTTCAGCTTAGAAAAGAGGAGACTAAGGGGGGATATAATACAGGTCTATAAAATCATGACTGGTATGGAAAAAATGAATAAGTAAAAGTTATTTACTTATTCCCACAATATAAGAACTAGGGGTCACTAAATGAAATTAGTAGGCAGCAGGTTTAAAACAAAGAAAAGGAAGTTTTTTCTTCACTCAGCACGTAGTCAACCTGTGGAACTCCTTGCCAGAGAATGTGGTGAAGTGTAGGACTTTAACAGCATCCAAAAAAAGAGCTAGATAGATTCATGGAGGTTAGGTCCATCAATCGCTATTAGCCAGGATGGGTAGGAGTGGTGTCCCTATCTTCTGTTTTTCTGGAAATAGGTGACAGGAGAGGGATCACATGAGGATTACCTGTTGCATACCCTCCCTCTGGGGCATCTAGTATTTGCCACTTTCAGCAGACAGGATATTGGGCTTGATGGACCTTTGGTCTGACCCAGTATGGCCATTCTTATGCTCAGATATAATACCTACCATTGACCCATTGGGGGTCAATCCATACTCCTTTTGGGCAGCTAGAAACATTATAAAGCCAATCTAATCATATTTCTTGGATAAAAGTAATATATTGATTATTTAATTATTTATTATGGATAGTAGTTAAGATTGTGAGCCAAATCAAGCTGTCTGCAGATTTTAGTGGGGCAGCACTTCATGGAATAGAAAGGGAGAATGGAGATAGCTAGGGAAAGAGTAATGGAAACCAAAGGATGCCTAATTGGTCTGACTTTGTGTTATAATCACTACTTTGGGGAGATATGGACCTTCATGGCAGACATGCTTTTTAGAATTGATAACTTAAGGTGAAAATTAGCTGTTAAAGGCCCTTTCTTCATAACAATAATATGGAAATAAAAGAGATACAAATGGTACTGCTCTTTGTTAAGAGTTGAGTGGTGAACTTTTTCATCATGATTTATTATTTCTGGTTATATAGTACAGCAGCATCTTTAGCTTTTCCCAGTAGCATTTCCCAATCAGAGTGTTTTCACCTTTATTTGAGGATATATCTTATAGTAATACAATTAGGTGTTAAAATCTATTTAAACGAGCTGATCTGTTTACAGATAATGACTATTACCTCAAGCAAACTAGGTTAATGAAGCCATTAAATAAATAAATAAAAACCCAGACAAGTAGTATGGGTGGTGACTTTGAGCAGCAGTGTGTGTTTGTGTGTATACATATACATATACATATACATATAAATGTTTGTCTTCACTGCTGTGTTAGCTTGAGATACAATTCAACCTGACTTCCCTCCACATGCAAAAGTGTCTAGTTTGAATTCAGTAGCATTTTAAATTGTCATTAGCTGACCTAACTGGGGATATATGTTTGAAACACGAGTACTAGGAGTACACTGGGGATGCGAGTATGGCTACAGGTCAAGTTAGAACAACTCATCAACTTCTAATCCAGTCACTTTACTAATCCAGTCATTCTGTTCTGCTACTCAAATTGCTTTCCTCAGCTACTGGGAAGAAGGAAACTTTCTCACTAGATCCTGTCCAGAAGAATCATCTTTCATTTCAATTTGATTTACTTCACTTCTTGAATCCTCTTCCCTGTTTACATGGGCGTTAGGTAACCATGATTCTTTGCCACTTCTTTTGATCAGTGGTATGAACTTCTAGGTCTTGGAGTTTCTGTCTTTTTCTCTTCAAACATCTTTTGATTGAGCCTCTTCATCATCCACATCCTTTCTTGCTGTCCTCTTTCTTCCATGCTTCCTTTTCAGGTTGTTTTCCCATTGTCATTACAATCCCAGCCTACCTCAAATGTACACTTTCTAAACCGTTTACCTCAAATTTCTTGAATGCACACTCTGTCTACCTTCTGCTTGTTTGCCTTTCTCATCAGTATATTATTTTCTACCAGCTGTAGCTTCTATCTCTATAAGACCTACCATTTCCAAACCATAGATTAGACAGGAACAAATTCATGCGGCTTTTACTTTTTCTTTCCCTTTGCCCCTTTTTTGTCCTCCATTACTCCTTTCACCCTTTTCACTGATGTTCAGGAGCATCGGGCTCTTCTTTTCAGTATTCCAAATATCTCACCAGTGGCAGTTCCCAAGTAGTAGTTCCCAAGTACACATATTCTTTCTTCTGATTCAGTTTCTGTCCTTAATTGTCAATCTGCAGTTCTTCCTTCACCTTCCCTACTTGCATATCTTCAGTTTCATACCAGCCTCTGGTGAGTAGATGGCTGATAAATTTGAAGCACCACTCTTTTCTAACTACTGGAAAGGAAAAATGTTTTGTTTTTTTCTCTCCCCTTCATCGCCTCCTTTCTGTTGTAGATGAAGGATGTCCATTAATCTGCAATTCCCCTAGTCTTCTGCTGCTGTGAGGAATGGAGAAAGAAAAGGGTTTCACTACTTGTCCTTCTCCCAGACTTACTGGATCCAGTGCCTGTCTGCCTTTGCTGTCATATTATAACCTCTGATACGATTTTAGTCCAGCTATTTGTAGCAGCAGAATTACTGGATCTGTGTCTGCAATACTGCATTATACAGTCAGACCCTAATCCTACAAACACTTACATGTGATTAACTCAAACTTCAGGGGAGCTATGCAGATGCTTGAATTGAAGCACAAACATGCATACCTTTTTTCTCCCATGAATGAAGCCCTAATTCACATTTACATTTGAAAAGTAATCTTTGCAGTGACTTTGGCTAGAAATGAACATTTTTTTAAAATAAGTGCTTAACATGTGCAGAAATTGATGGCTTAGTCTTCCAAACTCACCAGGAAAAACTTTCCACTAAATGTTGTTGAGTGGGTGGATTTTTCAAGTCTTGTGTAAAGGATTTACAAAACAACTTTATTTTTACTAATAAAACACAAACATATAAATGTTGCATTTTTGTACCTTCTTTGTTATTTCCTTAGGATAAATACAGCCAGTAATATTGTATCTCTTTTACTTTTTTTGTAGTTCATTATCTGCTGAAATAACATAGCTATGATTTATTCAAGAAAACATGAAAATATTGGCTTTGTTTCTTCAGGGGAAATGCTTACAATTTTCTGAATAATGGTCATTTTCAAAAGTTATTTACTCTTTCCCCCTTGCTACGTGATATGACTGCTTATATTGATTATTTTTATTTTTATTCCAGCTGATTGCACAAAACCCTTGCTTTTATTATAATGGAATATTTGCAAATCAATGGAAGTTGTTAAATTAAAATGGCTTACCCTCAGAGGACATTCAACGACTAAGGAAAATATTATTTTGAAAGGG
Organism: Pelochelys cantorii; assembly: GCA_032595735.1. Taxonomy (NCBI): domain Eukaryota; kingdom Metazoa; phylum Chordata; order Testudines; family Trionychidae; genus Pelochelys; species Pelochelys cantorii. The sequence continues at coordinate 38,215,013 of CM064331.1, forward strand.
AAAATAGCCTTGTTCTTTGCCTTATTGCCATCATAGTGCTGATATCATGTATTATGACCAGTACAAGGGTTATAGTAAAAGCTACTTTGCTCTGGAAATATGTCAAACTGAAATTAGAAGTCACAAAATAAATAATAATAACAATAATAATAATCTACAAAATAAGATTTGTTCTATCTAATAGTTAAGAGCATGATTTTGAGGGAATCCACCTACTAACAACTCCATAAGAGGTGCCATAATTGTCAATCCTGGCCTCTTGCCTGAGCAAGTGGAATGTGGAAAAAGGGACGAGTGGGCTTTGGAGAATAAATACTTCCTTCCATGGCTGTAGTAGCCCTCACGGCTACTGTGTGTCTCCTGTATATAGGACAGGGGTTCTCAAAAACGTAATTTTACTGTGACCTTCTTCTTTGGACAATTAAAATTACTTGACTTCTCAGGAGTGGGGGAGGAGGAGATGAAACTGAGCCAGCATAAGCCCCCAGTGTGGGAGAGGGGTGGCAGAGCTGAAAACCAAGGGCTGCAGCCCTAAGCAGGGGGCCTGTAACCTGAGTCCCAATTTCCAGGGCTGAAGTCCTAGGAATTTGGTACCAGGCTGCAGCAAGTCTAAGCCTGTCCAGGGGTTGCAACTCACTTAAGGGTCATGACTCACAGTATGAGAACACTGGGAAGTTTGACCAGGAGATCTGCACAGGCATAAAGTTTGCCTGAGGAAGGTAGTTCAAAGGGCTATGTGGGATAATTTGTTATAGCAATCTAAGGAGAAGAAGGGATGAAATGCTAGAATTATTCTATACTCATTAGATTTCAAGATCCATTTCATGTTAATCCTGGGATGCCCAAATCTCTCCTTTCTATGGGTTGAAGAAGGAGATCAGTATGCTGGAACTACTTCTTATTATGCCAGTGCTGTTGCTTGGGGAAGAGAAGAAGGTGAGTGCAGATTCCTGGCCACAGCCCAGCTGTCTGGCAAAGTTTCAGAGCATGTTCCTTTTCTTTGCTGTTTGCTCTCTTCACACTTGTCAGTTCATTTTCACAAAATCACAAAACAAGCAATGGTAAAATACTGGGATCTGGAGATTTAAATATAGTTGGGGAGCTTTGTCTGGCATTCGCTAGTTGGAAATGAATGATTCAGCATTTGTAATGGCACACTTCTTGAAGGTTTTTTTTTTTTAATTTACACAGCAAAAGCTGTTTTTCTTCCAACACTACAGTTTACCATATAAAAGTAGCAAAACTGCTCCAAAATGACTGTTATGTTGATACATTGTTCATATAAAATAAAAGCTTGAAAAGAAAACAAGATGCATATTATGGTTGAAATCCAGAACACAGTGCCTGGCCTTAATAACCAAATAAGCAGAATAACTTCTATGGGTATCTAGCCATCCCCATGAATAGTCTTCAAAGAAATAGCTCCTCTGGTTCTCCTTTTGCCTCTTCTCTGGCCAAGGCTCTCTGCTCACTACCAGCTTCTCAGGGTAGTCCCACAGAACTGAGTTCCATGCCTGATGGAAGATGCACACACCTTGCATGGCCTCTTTACATACTTACTAGTTGCAGATGGAGAAGGCTGCATTTGTCCATGTTTGAATAAGCACAATAAGTCAAATCCTATGGTCTGTACTTAAGTTCCTTCAGACTTAACTGGAATTTGGGCCACTGGATTTGATTCAGTGCTAGCTCTGAAGCAATGATGGATGGACTATGGAAAATTGGATGGAAGTGAATCATGACCACCCCCCAATGCCTTCCCACTCAAAACATTGGCAACATTCTATAATTTGTCATCTGCAATTCCACACTTTTAAATCAGTTAATGCACCTTTAAGATCTGCTCTGACCTGATAACATATAGGAGAAAATAGTGTTATTCGTCTGGCTAGAGTGCAAATGTGAGTGAAGGTGTAAATGAAAAGGGGATTAGTCTACCTTAGGTAAGAAGACTTGATGTAAGCATATTTTTAATTCCAAGGATTATGAGGTGTACATGATCCAGTCCATACATTGTATTTTCTCAGGCAGTCATTTTCTTGTACTTTTGGAATTTGTAGAACCAAATTCAAATGTGACTTATGAACTCTAAACCTAAGGAAAACTAAACTAGTGTAATATGGAGCTTCTTCCTCTGAATAGTCACTTTTAGATGTCATAATCACTTCTGAATTTGGGTGAGTGAGTGTAAGGGAGTGGAAGTTGGTGTGAGACATACTGAAGACTGTAAGAAAGGACCAAATTAGGAACTACAATTAGTATATGATAATGTAAGTGAAGATAGGCCAGTTCTTAACTAAATTTACTTATTCCTTTTGTTGGCTTTTTTGTATGTAAATCCCCCTTTAGTTTAATTACCATAAAAGTACTATCACCAAGTTACTAATTTGTAACATACATCATCTTGAATTCAATCTTTAATATTTCTATTTCATTCAGATCATAAAAATCCAAAGTAATCTGACTGTGTCTAGTTTTATATCTGTTTGGCCAGATGTACTTTTAAATTCATGTTGCTCTACAACCCAAATTGTTATTTTTTAATTTATCTTCATCTGGAATTTTTTAAGGGTATTTTTATATCCTCAAATTATTTTATGCTCTCCAAAGTCTTTAGTCTTTTAAAATCCAGGAGTCTTTCCCTAAATAAATGAGGGTTTAATAAAAATTCTAACTGCTTACATAGTAGAGGCCTTGTTGAAGAGTTCAAAGAATCTCATGGGTATTTAAAGGAATTATCCTTTTACAATCTTCAGTCTGTTTAATTAGAACTTCTTTGTTCATGTTTTGTGAGAAACGCTGTCTGTCAGCTTAGGGTTAAACCATTAATGAAAAGGGTGTGTTAATTAAACAACTTGTATATTTCTAATTGGCAAAAAATATCCTAACTCTCCTGAGACTTTAAACTGAGCAGAGCGACGTCTGCTAAGAGACGCCAGTGGATTGGAAAGAGACGTCATAGAAAATATTCGAGTGTCTTGGGGAAACAGCAATAATGAAAATCTTGTGTACTGAATGTTGCAAAGGTGGTAAAGGATGTGGATATCCACATTCCCAAGAGCCCTCACATTATTTACACAAAGCAAGAGTGATATCAGAGTTACAATTAAAATCCAGTATTTGGAAACTATGACGCAAACAGTAAGAAATTGGATGTGATTCCTGAAATTTTAAGTTTGCATTGCAGCATGTGGAAACAATACCTATCCCTCTTCCTCCTTTCCTTCCTTCTTGTTTGCTGTAGAGAAAAATTGATTGAAAGAAAAACAGACCTGGACTATGGGAAAAACCTTCTGAGATGTGATGCATTGATTCACACAGTAAAGTGATAACATTACATCTGTTGTGCCAGTTTTCTTCATTGACATCTTCTCTAAAGTATTAATAAAAGGCCTGCTGATTATCCACTCAATTTAGATAATGATACATGAGAGTAAAGTTGAAGTTTCATTATGATACTGTGCTGCAAGAAGTACTAGCATTCAAAATTCTGCTATGTTAATGAAATTCTGTGATACCCAGTTCTCATACATCTTAGTATAGTAGGCGTCTAAAGGAAAGTAAAATAATTACAAAATTCTATATGTGTCCCTTAAGGCTATATTAAAATATAATATAAAAAGACAGATAATGTTAACATAAAAACATGCTTTTTATCTTTCAGTGATTATCATTAAATATCAACATTAAACTGTTTCTTTATTGAAATACTGAAGAGCCAATTTAGGAAGACCCTTTTAAAAATACTTAAAATTATTCTAAAGAATCAACTTACCTCTGTTCTGTATAATCTGAGGAACATTGCCCATGTGAATTGGTGGGACAAAATTCCTAACATGGAGGTTCTTAAGCTGTGTGGAGTCATGAGCATGGAAGCAATGCTTATGAACAAATAGTTTTACTGGATTGGTCATGTTATGAGGATGGATGATACAGAAATACCAAAGATGGTCTTCTATGGCCAGCTTGCTCACAGAAAGTGCTTTATCGGTAGTCAATATAAGCGCTATAAAGACATCTTAAAGGCCAATGAGAAGTCATGCGGCATATTTCCTAATGATCTGGAAACTCTAGTTCAGGACAGATTGTCCTGGCAGCAAACCACTGCACAGGCTCTTAATTGCTTTGAGAGTCAGCGTATCCAGGCATTACAGGAAAAGCGTAGGATCCAAAAAGAACGTACTACGCCTGCAGTTGGTGGTTTTCTATCTGACATCTGTAATCGGCTCTGCCCATCAAGGATTGGTTTAGTCACCCATCAAAAGCGTCATAGAAGATGAGATCCATCGATCTATGGCTCAGGCCAAGAAGATAATTTTGGAATTTATTACCAGATGCCATAGTAAACTAATACACATTGAAATTCTTAGAAGCCTAGTTTTGATATTCAGGTTAGTTATCTTCTTTATAATTGTTAGTTCACATTTCCACTGGTATATAATTTACAATATAATTTCACATACTTTTTTTTTACAGATGCTCAGTACATTTTGGCAAATAGCCACTCCACACTTATTTCTCTTGCCATGTCATATGATAAATGGCATTTTTTTAGCACATCTAGCTAGATACTTTGTTATATTTTGCTAGATTGCTAAAGGTATAATTTTCATTTTTAACTGAAAACAAGTTAAACTGATCTGACATCATCTGACAAAGTGGGTATTTGCCCACGAAAGCTTATGCTCCTATACATCTGTTAGTCTATAAGGTGCTACAAGACTCCTTGTTACTTTTGCGGATCTAGACTAACATGGCTACCCCTGTGATACTTGATCTAGGATAATAGCCTTTAAATGTGATCTTTTACATAATTAGACTCCTTTGGTGTGGTATTTTAGGTTTTGTGTCCCAGACCTTCCATTAGGATGTTAGGTGGTACATTTTGATAACAATTTGGGATATCTTTAGTTTATGTACTTCTTGCCCAGTTTCAATACAATCTGAGTCTTTAAATGAGTGCCAACTTGCATGTAATTTAGCTATTAGTAATTCCCAAAGTACTGGATTCCCAAACCTGCTTTTAAGAGTCTGCAGCAAGTATCTGAACAACATTGCTTAACTTTAGGGGTTATACTAAGGACCTAATCTTGCTCTTTTTGATAACATGAGTAGTAGTGACTTTAGTGTCACTAATTGTGTGAATAAGGTACAAAAGCAAGCTGGACTGTGGAGAGAGAAGGACAAATAACGCTTCCTGGAAATGTCAGAGTGGGGAGTGTGTTTGGCTTGTGGACTTTCTACACTTTATAAAAGAGACAGAGTCCCTATGCCAGCATGCAAGAAGTGTGCTTAATCCAACATTATTGCAGTTCCCTATGTGTGTTTCAATATCATTGACAATCTCAGGAATGAGGTTGCTTCATTAATATCCAGACATTGGTGATTGGCTAGTTCTGTGGCAAGAGAACACAAACTATTGTGAAAGTCCATCAACTGAGCAATGTGAGAGACACTAGACACTTTGAGGAAAAAGAATGAAAGAAATCAGTTTTGTTTCTCATAGTAGGTTTCTCTGCTCTTGATTTGATTTCTGGTATTTTGATGAAGTGGATCATTTGGTTGCACTACTATGTACAATGAAAGGATGCTTAGGCTTTTGACAAAACAATAGAAGAAAAATTGTCTGATTTAAATGAACACCTATATTTTTCTTGGACATGCAATCATGACATGAAAGCTGTCTGGTCTAGAAAAATGTGCAAATGTTCGTGTCTGAAAAAAACACTGGGTTTTCTGACTTTCTTTGAAGAGGTAATAGATCAGGGAAAGGTGAGCTTGGGGAACATAAAGAAGAGAAACCTCAGTTTGGGCTTGAAGATGAAGTGTTCCACTATCTGACTGCAGGTCTTACCAGGGTAACTGCCTTAAATTACAGAAAAATGTATGAGTGCAAAAATTGATTAATCTTTGAAGCCTTAGATGAGGGATGGGCAACGAGGAATGGTAGGTGGGCTCCATGAGTGTCCCTCTTTCACCTCAGTGGACCTCTGCAGCCCGTGACCCACTGGGCTTCCATCAGCAGTCCCATGGCCCTTTTATCTGCCACTCTCCCTTCATTTGCTTCTCATGCACCCAGACACAAGAGTCCTGTGCTTACCTGATCCTCCCCCGCCCTCCCACCTGATTTGTGCTCCTTCCCCACTTGTCCCCCTCCCAGAGCTGGAACACTGCAAACAGCTGATTCCCAGCATTCCAGCTCTGGGAGGGCAGGGGAGGAGTGGGGACAGAGTATGAATCAGGTGATTTGTGGCCCGTCCAAAAGTGCTGGGAGGGAGAAGGGAAGAGCAGGAAGAGTGGGCCTCTGGTGCAGTAAGAGTGATCCATGGGCCACAGGTGGAACCCAAGTGGGCCACATGCTGCCTGCAAGCTGCAGGTTGCCTATCACTGCCTTAGATGTTGCACCTTTGAGGTGTGAAGGCTGAGGGCTGAACTTTCAGGAAATTAAGATTTAAATCTTAATGACAAGCATCTAATAAGAGCAGGCCCACTGACGGGGTGACATGGAGGGTAACTTCCCCCAGGCCTGGTGATTCATCAGGGGCCGGGTCTCCCAGCCACTGCCACTGTTACTGTGGCAGCGGCAGCAGCCGAAGTCCCAAGCCCTTTAAATTGCTGGTGGAGAGCCACACTGGGTGCTCTGCGCAGCTCTGGGAGCTGGAGAGGGAGCCAAGTGCCACATTCTGGGAGGTGCTGAGGTCTGGCTGCTTCTGGCTCTGCCTCTTCTGCCCAAGGTCCCACTCCTTCTGGGAGCACTGTACTGCCCTCTCCCCCCTCCCACACACACCTGGCCTGGGGGTCAAGGAAGCTGTCGCCTCCCCGTATAAGAATTACAGGATATGGGGATACGGTCTGGTGACAGCACTGAGAAAATCAAGTTTTCCAAATATATTTTATATGAACAATACTCTTTTTGATTTCAGGAGATACTTTACTAAATCATGAAAATACCCAAGCCAAGGTAGATTTGTCCTCTCAGGGTATGTCTAGACTACATGGCTCTGTCGATGGAGCCATGTAGATGAGTTTACTAGACATAGGAAAATGAAGCGGCAATTTAACAAATCGCCGCTTCATTTACATCAAAATGGCCGCCGCGCTATGCTGATCAGCTGTTTGGCGGCACAGCTGGGTAGTCTGGACGCGCTGTGGTCGACAAGGGAAGCCTTTGTCGACCGCTCCGGTATGCCTTGTAAAATGAGGTTTACCGGAGCGGTCGACAAAGGCTTTCCTTGTCAACCGCGGTGCATCCAGACTGCCCCGCTGTGCCACCAAACAGCTGATCGGCATAGCGCGGCAGCCATTTTGATGTAAATGAAGCAGCAATTATTTAAATCGCCGCTTCATTTTCCTATGTCTAGTAAATTCATCTACATGGCTCCGTCAACGGAGCCATGTAGTCTAGACATACCCTCAGATTCCAAGTTTCTATGTCTGCACCATCAGGTTATTTCAAAATAAAAACTCCAAAGTAACTATTTTGAAATAAGCTTATTCCTCTTCACAAGCAGGAGTTATTATTTCAAAATAACAAGCCCATTATTTCAAAACAACAGGCGCAATAGTGTGGATGCTTGCTTTGTTATTTGAAAATAAAGGGAGTTATTTTGAAATAACTCCTCAGTGTAGACATGCCCTAAGGTGCCACAGAACTACTTGTTTTTTAAAGTTACAGACTAAAACGGCTACCCCTCTGAGACTTACAGTGAAGAATGTTTTTGATCAGAGGAACTATCTGTAGATTAAAACTTTACATCTGAATCAATCGGGGAGACCAGAGCCTCAAAGGGCAAGTAAGAAAGATAAGTTTGACTTGTCTTGATTTATTGTTTGGACACCTTGATTGTCAATGGGAACCCAAAAAAGGTGTATGTCTCAAGGCAGGCCTGCGAAAATGAGAAAATGTCTACTTTTGTCTTTTCACTTGTGAATGTGAAGAGTAAAAACATCACACTTTCTTGCTGATGTATATAACAATCATGGCCACCTAAGATAGGAATCATATCCTGTAGATTGTTCAGAGATGCTCATTTTTGGTTCAATGATCCTAGTCTATGTCAAACAATTTAGGGTCTGTGTTTAAGATTCATCACATGTTCTCTTGGAAAAAAAAGAAGAATTCTGAAAACTATCCTGTGACACAGTTGGGTGGAAACCCCATCTGTTGCGGGGCTAAGGTGCCCATCAGTCTTTGGGAATAGGGGTGGGTGTCTTACATCTATGTTCCTCCCAACCCAAGGCTATACGCATGACCTTAGCTACAGGATAGTCTGGTCTAGTGGACAGAGTCCCTTGGTTCACTCTTGTCAGCCAAACCACAATGTGTAGGGCCCAGTGTCAGCCAACCTGTATATCTGGGCAAAGCAATAAGGCCCAATGGCCAGAGTCCAGAAATCTGTTCCTGTTCACAGGGCAATTAAGCCCAATGGCTAAAGTCAGGAACTGTGTGGGGGGGGGGCGGGGATTTGCACCCCTGGGGGTCTAGGCTTTCTCACTCCACTGGACCCCAGACCAGGGTCCTCTTGGCGGCTGCAACTTGGGCCACTAAGTCAACAGGGAAAGTTTCTTTCCAACACATGCTGACTCAAAACTTTGAGTCACACAGCAGTTTGCCGTTGCATTCCCCTTGGCTATTTCCTGCTGCTGTGGCCTGGGTTTTGTGTTACCTCTAGGTTCTCTTGTCTGTCCCATCCCTGGTGCCATCAAAGCCAACCAGGGTTCTGTGGTTACCTTGGCCTCTGTTTGGGTTGCATCATCTCTGGTTCCAGAGGTCCTGGGCTTCTGCTGAGCCTTGGCTATCAAGGATTCATTGTCTTTATGAGAATCCCAAAGAGCAAGGGCTGGGGCAAGTATTACATGTCATTCTGACTTATGTTCAGCAAATATTTCCAAGCACCTCTACACTAAAATAGATCAAAGACTGATGATTTTGTTTAATTTTGTGGAAAATTACGAGTGTTGTGTCAGAAACTCAAAACCTACACTCTAAAACCTTTAGAATATGTTCTCAGATTGTTCCATTGAGATAGGGCTGTAAACAGGTACCCAGGGGTTGCGAGCTGGCCCCCCATACATGGGAGGACCAAAAGCAGAAATTGACCACCCTGCACGTATGGGGGGGGGGGGCAAGGTTGGGATCCTGCTTAATTGGTTAATCGGTTAAACCTAAGGTTTAACCAGTTAACTGATTAACAGGATTTTATACCCTTAATTTGAGGCAGGGATGGATTTCTAATTAGGCACAGAAAGCATGTGCCTAGTGGCTTACATTTATTATGGAAAACATGAAGGTCAGCTGTAGGCAGAGGAGGAGCTGAAAATGCTCTGCTTAGGGGCATGTAGGTTGTAAATCCAACCCAGGTCTAAATAATATTTCAGAGTTTTTTCTTGACGTTCCTAAATAGCTAACTGATATCACAAGTTGCCTGGCTATTCCAAGAGAGGTTACTGTTGGAAGGGCTATTAGTGTTCGAGTTTTGGGATAGTAGGTTGCTGTGCTAGAGCAGTGGTGGGTAACCTATGGCCTGTGGGCTGCATGCAGCCCATCAGCATAAGCCACTGGTGAGCCCCTAGACCAGGGCTACTCAACTTTGGAAGCCCTGGGGGCCACATTGATACACACAGCACATGCTGAGGGCTTCAACTTAAGCGGGGTTGCATATACATGCAAATATATATGCAAATATATGCAAATACATTCTTTCACACTGATGGGCATGAATACAAAGATTAAGCCTTAAGCTGTGGTGCCGGACCCAAACATGGCCAGTGTAAGCCAGTCAGCACCTCTCAGGCTCTGCCCACAAGGCTAAGCAGCTAGCACTTCCCACAATGCCCCAGCGCTGCAGGCACCTTCTCTGTGGGAGCTAGAAATGTTGACACCCTGTACCCGTCTATCCTAGCCAGCCCATCCAGTTGCATCTTTCAATACTCACCCCACCTGGGAGAGGCCCTCACCAATGTGGAGCGTGTTCCCAGTGGAGGCCATTTTCAAAGGATCCTACCCGTGGGCTGTGTGTTGAGCCCCGCGTAAAAACAAACCACACCACGGGTGGCAAACAAACAGGCTGAGGGCTATGCAGCCCATGGGCCGCGTGCTGAGTAGCCCTGCGGTACACAGTGTGTAAGTTAATCATCTTCAGGCATGGTTCCCCACAACTCCCAGTGGCTGTGATTCACTGTTCCCACTGTGAGTTGTGGGGGTCTGTGCCTGTGGATGTTCAACATAAACAAAATATATCGCAGCTCACCATTGGCTTATTCTTACATCTGCCTGTGGCTCGTGGGTCTCAGGTTGCCCACCATAGTAATTTGTTTGCTTGTTTATTTAGTTTAGTTTTGTATTTATGGATTTTTGTGGTGGAAGAAGTGGATTTTTTAGGTTCTTTTATGATGGATATCTGGGCTGGGGTGTATGTGAATTCTGAGAGTATTCTGTGCTGGGGTAGCCTAGAGGTCGTGAGTGTGCAGCTGCATGTGGTAAGTAATGGATTGAATGGTCACTGTGTAGATCCTCTGATGACACATGCTTTATAAATACCCAAGATATATAGTGTTGCAAATCAGTATGAATACTTCTGGGGTGCCCTTCTTGCTGTCCTAGTGTTCAAATGTCTGAACAAGTTTGACATTTATTTTGGTTCCTATGCTTCATTGAATGTTACTTGAATGAAATCTTTTGTCTAAGGCTATTTCTTGCTTTGTAAGGAACTTGAAATTGATTTTAACTTGACACTTTTCTTCTCTGAAGTAATATAAAATCTTTGTCTAATAAATGTGTACAAAGGCTTTGTGGGCCATCAGAGTGCCATGACATTCCAGTGTATTGATTTTGGAGTGTTAAAGGGTGACAGATTTAGAGTTAACGGGCCATCAGAGAATTGGGATTCAAATTGTACCCCATAAGCTACATTGAGTTTCCTGTAACATGACAGGCTTTCTAAAGCAGTGGAAGTAATTGTGGTCTTATGTAATTTCGTGTGTGTAAACTTGGAAGATTAATTTAAAGAGGTTTCTCTCCAATCCAATCATGCACAAAAAAGTAGAATGGTTAGAAAAGTATTAAGAAATCTAAGAAAAAAATTATATTGACCCAAAATAATTACTTTTGAAAAATTACTTTAAAATTGTTGTTTTTGCATACTCTCAATGTATTTTCTTCTTAAATATTATACATCTTTTTATTATCTGTTAAAAGCTGGGATAAGATGCATTATTTTATCTATAAAATATACCTAGTGTTATGGTAAGAGCTCCCAACTTTTGGATAATGTAGTTTACTTTAACATACAGGGATTTTTAAAATTTTTTGCATAATTTTTGCTTTTTATTTTTACTGTATTTTTTGAGTTATGATACATGCAACAAAGCATGGCCAAAGGTCTACAAGTGTAATGCAGTTACCCTACAGAGCGTCAAATGTTGACAGGTAAAGTATTATAACATTCAAAGATGTGGACTAGAGAGAAGTAATAATGGTAATCTTTCATTGTACTCTTCTTCCATTGAAATGTTCTTTTTCAGTTTAATGACCTTATGGTGGATGCACTGAAAACAACATTTTGATTATATTATTATTGTGCAGAAAAATTCATGGAGCTAAGTCCAGCTGCATCTTTGGAAACTAATCATAGGTGTACTAGATTTATGGACTTAAAACCAATTTATCACAGTCAGCTTTTAATTTATTTTTGAATGTTCTTGCTATTTTGTGCTCTTGAATAAGAGTCTGACCTGTAAAGGAATATAGAAAGCATTTTATAATATATGTTTACTCTGTTTTTTAACAACATAAGTATTTTGCTTAAGCAGATTTGCTAGGAAGTGACAGCTTTGAAAAATTGGACACAGTGGTTGCTGGAAGCATTTCAGTTCTAGGCAATCTAAATAGTGCAGAAGGGGAAAATGAAATATCACTGTATTTTAAAGATGACAGTTTTGTCAAAGATTTCTTTCCACTCTTCGGCTTAAAACAAATGGAGTAAATCAAGTATATCTATTTAAAATGCGTGTGCACTCATTGGGGAAAGCACCACCTTTTAGATACTTTGCTGCAGAGAACACCAATGCTAAAGTTGACTTAATAAATGTAAAACAGAGGGTGAAGAATATAATTCTCCCAGCTTAATTACTAGTTCAAAATAGTTTCAGATCATAACAAGATTTCATAGAACATAGTTATATTTTGGGGGCCTAAGTAAAGTCTGGAGAAAGTAGACTATAGCTCATTATAGTAATTTTTGCATACACTTATTTAACTGCTCAGATATTAGGGTTTTTTGTCTAATACATTTTCAATTATATTTCACTAATCTAGAAATAACTATGTGATATTAATGAATAAAAACAGGGACATATTTCACTTTTTTATGCTGGGAGTTCTATGCCAGGATCAAGCCAGCCCACACTTCCATTTAGCAATGTGAAAAGGTCAGGATGGTTATGACTCCATAACACCTGTTCATGACTCTTCAGTGGTCTGAAAACCTCTTAATTAGATCTGCAGATTTTTCGAGAGTATAGTGTGTATGCCACTTTTGTGTCTAGATCATTTTTATTCTGTGACTTGGCCTGCTTTTCACAGGCTGTGGTTTTCTACTCACTGGTAGTAATAGGCAGGGAAGGCAGCCAGCCAAATTGAAACAACTCCATATGTTTCAGTGGCTCTTCACTCTTTCTCAGCTCCATAGTTTGGCTCCTGCCTCACAGTGGTATAGAATCATAGAATCATAGAATCCTAGGACTGGAAGGGACCTTGAGAGGTCGTCGAGTCCAGTCCCTTGCCCTCATGGGGGAAGTGGGAAGGTGACCTGTAAGGCTCACTTGTATCCATCATCCTTGAATTGTACCATGGAAGCATGGATTCAGGCTCAATGGCCTTAGAAGGGCCTAACCTTAAAGAGAGGGAAAAAAAATCCACACATATTATTCATCCTCTAACATCTGTCTTCCCTCTTTTAATGCAGGTAATTTTTGCTCACACTGCAATTCTTGCCACTCTTACCATCGACAAGGGCAGCAATGGCCTTAGATGCTCTTGAAATAATGTCTATTATTCCTGCTGCAGATCCCAGCCTTTCCTGATAGAAGGGAAATTGGTAAATGCCATAGTGAATGTGGATTCAGTCAGGAGAGAGGCCCGTGGAAGTGTGCATCTTTCTGTCCTTTTCCCTGCAGTATTTGCTTGGGTAAATCAATCCCACTTGGCAGCACAGTCTAAATCAAGAGTATTTCATTCTCCCCCTAAACAAATCACTGAAATATAGTCAACAATAAATCAACTTTCAGTAGGTTACTCCTGTTTCCAGAGATTTGTTTGATCTTCTTAAACCAGTAGGCCCCAGCAAAAATTCCAGAGCTTTGATTTTTTAAAGTTCTTTTCATTTTTGTCTGAACATCTAGTCTTTCAAATTTGTCTTCAGAAGATGGAGAGTCTGAGATTGTGATCTGTCCCATGGATCCAGCTAGGAGTGGGCCTCAGGAAAATTGGATGTATTTGTTCAGAAATATTTTTCTGATATGTTACTTGCAGACTCTTGGAAAAAGTGTGAATACAAAGGTTCTCCTCAGTTTGTAGGATTAGGGAACTAAGAGAGATGCTGCTGTAGAGTACGTCTATTGTGTAGTGCTCCCTGCTGAGCCAACAGACATTCCTGTCCCAGGTTCCTTTCTCTTAGTGCCCTTCAATAACTCCACACAGTGTGTACAGCTGTTGATAGAATTCCTATGCTGGCTTCTAATTTATTAAATACAAATAAATTGGAACATAACTCTGTCTTTGGGTTCAGGGTTACACAGGTCTATTCTTTGGGGTCTTTGGTTCTCAGTTCTGGTCTCTCAGGCCTATAATTTCTCCCTTTTGACTATACAATTTCATAGCCCTCCTCCTTAGGTCTTATGTTCTCAATTCTGGAAGTTCCTCTCCCTTAGGAACTTCTATATATAAGCACCTGCTTCAATTGACACATGATGACCTTTTACCAGGCCCTGGCGCTTGTTATCCAAATAACTGACTAGTTGGACTGCTAGGTGGCCATAGATAGCCTGGGCTCAGATTCATCTTAAATGGGCCAGCAGCCTGATGACAGAAGCCATCCTGTCCATCCCACATTGTAGAAAATAATGAAACAGCCTGTACTTTGCATGATGCCAAACTGGCTTCCCCCAACTGTGCTCAGATGCTATACAAGTTTTCAAAGGATTATTATGAGCAATGGCTTAATTGTTCTAAAGAGGATTCTGTTATGTCTGACTGAAAAAATGGACCTGGAACTCCATTCTAAAACAGCCAGTGATCACATCCCACATGGAAAGAGTGGGAGCTACACTGAAAACTGGATGATCCTTGTTGCATGTCTTTGCCAAATTTACAGAATTTGAATTTCCATGTCAGTTTGTGCTACCTGTAGATAAAGGGTTGTTTAGGGCGGCAGCAGCTCCTTTTATGCTGAAGGCTCTCAATTCATTTTATTTAACTGAGGAATATCTACTATAGTTCAAACTGAAAATGATGCGCTGATCATGAAGGAATGGAAATTTTTACAATCTATTTCTTTTTCAGTATTCCAATTTGTGATGACCCACTCTTGGAAAGCTAAATCAAGAATGATTAGTTCAGATTTTCAGTAAATTTCCTCCACTTGGTTAGTTGGATTTGGAAGAGAGAGTATATTTATTTGTTTGTTCCTTTTGCCACTTGATGCACTAGTCTACAAAAACAACGAGGAGTCCTGTAACACCTTAAAGAATTGGGGCTCATCTAGAATATTCTAGAGTGTTGAAAGAGGATCTCACTTCCGATCTCACTTTTGAAAGCTCTGCTTTCAAAAGTGAAAGTAGTTTAGACGTGACTTTTTTGGCGAACCCCCTCCCTTTGTCAAAAAGCCGCTCTTCCTCAAAAAATGAGGTTTACGCGGCTTTTCGACAAAGGGGAGGATTTGCCAAAAAAGCCGCATCCAAACTACTTTCGAAAGTGAGATCAAATTTGCATATCCTCTTTCAATACTCTAGAATATTCTAGATGAGCCCTAACAGATTTATTCAGGCATAAGCTTTCATGGATAAAAAATCACTTTGTTGGATGCATGCCCATCTTGATTTTTACCCACAAAAGCTTATGGCTGAATAATTCTGTTAGTTTTTAAGGTGCCTCATTGTTTTTGAAGGCATAGGCTAACACAGCTATCCCTCTGAGACTAATCTGCAAAGTTAAACCTCTAAAACTGGCATGTTGGTGTTTCTTGAATAAATACAAGATATGCATCAGTTCTGGGAAATCAACTGGGAAGAAGTTGCAGCTGAAGGAAGGTTAGGAAAAGGGTTCTAAAAATCTTAATATTACTACTATAGCAGCTGCGTATCCATTAGTGTGTGTCTACATTGCACAGTTATATTGAAATAACTGACGTTATTTCAACATAACTGCGAGGGTCTACACAGCAATTCCGTTATTTTGAAATAATTTCAAAATAACGGATGGCTTATTTTGAAATCTGTAAACCTCATTCCATGAAGAATAACACTTATTCTGAAATAGCTATTTAGGAATAGCAGTAGTGGGGACGTTCCACTGCTGCTGTTTTGAAATAACTCTTCCCAAGGGCCATTCAAAGTAATTACTCCCAGTGCTTCCTGAGGCTTTAATTCAAGGTAGCACATCCACATTCAGGATACCTATCTAGTACTAATTTTGAGGCTTCCCTGTAGTGTAGATGTGCTATTTAGAAATAAGCTATTTTGGAAAAAAATATTCCAAAATAGCTTATTTTGAAATAAGTGTGCTGTGTAGACATACCCTTCGTGAATAAAGGAGGAACATCTATGAAAACCAGTTAAAGGGCTGAAGTGCCCACATTGTGTACCCATGATTATTTTTTTCTGTGGCATTTTGCAGTTGGAAAAGAAAAAGCTAGCAAAATATTTATAATTAAGTCACCTAGCAAACTTGGTTATTCACTCAACATGCCCAGTCAGCATATAGCATAATTTCCTCAGTGTGCATGTGTCTCTGTGGAGGATTTCCTGTTATCCTGAAAGCAAGCAATAAAAACATATTTTCATTATTATATTTTATTCATCAAAATATCTAGCAACATATTATTACACTAGTGTAATAATACCAGTGAGCATCGCTGGTTATAAGCATACTGAATATGGACACTAATATACAAATACAACTGATAAAGCCTCCTTGTCCTAAATTGAAATAGGCATTTCTACAGTACATGTATTGTTCTTTTGGTATTTATAAATCTGAAACACTCAGAAGGGATCTGGAACTTTCTGGTGATACATATAAGGAGTTACCTCCAGGTACTTAACTCTGTTATACATTTAAAATTGATTATTGATCCAAAATAAAAATTATGCTATTCTGTCTGAAAGAAAGATGCTTTTCTTTAATATGTCAGTGGAGATTATAAAGCTATTTCCTCATTCCCCGACAGCAAATCTCTATATAATTTAACTGTTTATGGAGTTGAGGAGTATCTTAGATGAGATGCTTGAGAGCACTTAAAATATGAATCATATAGTGTATTCAATGTTTTGTCATAATTTTATATATACCATAACTACTACAACTATCATTAAAATCATGCTAGTATTAACCTAAATGGATGCTGAAGAAACCCAAGGTAAATTTGTCAGCTATATTTGTCTTCCTTTCTTTCTTTGTTTTTATTTATTTTGGATCATAGAGTTTGCCTCTGTTTTCATTAACAAAAAATAAGTGAGAACAACACCGCGATTATTTGCAGCACATAAAATCCATGTGATAAATGACAGACTTTAATTAAATCAATATATATCAGTGTGCTTATAAGATAAAAAGCATACAGTAAACTTTTATTTGTTAAGAAAGAAACCCTATGTCACTTATTGATTAAGACCTTCAAAACATGCAACTTATTTAAAAGCACAACATTTATAGTTTCTTTGAGCCATAAAGTACATACTCAAAATCACTTTGTGTTTAACATAATTTTTGTAAAAAATATTAGTTGCAAAATGTAATGGTCAAATTTGTTTCCACAGTGAATATGATAATTTTTCTGCTAAACCTCCCACATATTACTCCACAAATATGTAGCAAGGGATTTAAGGACCAAAATATATGCTGGGAAAATTAATTCATCCTTAGATGTAAGGATACTCATTCAAATGTGTACATTGAGTCACAGAGAAGTTATGACTTCCTTATGATTCCTTTGACTGCAAATCAATGGTAGATTTAGGAGGAACTTATAAGCCTAGCTACAGTTCCTTGGTCTTTCCACACTACCCTGATCTTTAATAAAGCATCAGTTCCTGAATCTTCAGTTACTTATGATCATATTGTTCTTGATCTAGGCACACAATGAGAGTCTGCCAATATCAGTGGACTCATATAGCTGTTAATTCTTGCACATCCTTTAAAAATTGTCATTTCCATTTGTGAGGCAGATAGCTTTTCAGTGCATTGCTGTGCCCTCTATGCCCATGAAATAAGAGGTAACATTTTAACATATATGGGAAACAACAGCTATTTCACCCATCTTCTGGCACCTCACATTATTTGGAATTAAGTATAAAGAGCATTTAGTTACATGAATAACCCCTTTCTTGCAAAATCGCTTCTCTAGCAGTTTTGGTGACTGTGAGTATGTAGATGAAGACTGAAGTGAGCAATACATTTAACTGACAGACAAAAATTCCTTTGAGTTTTAAGATAGCAATAATTTTTGTGAAAAAATGACAGAACACAGAGTTTGACAGTTCTAATGCCTTTTAAAAATACAGTTGCAGTCCCAAATATACACGTTTAGGTTTCATCATAGTTTTTGCACATCTTCGATTTGGAAATTTTGTCTTGTTTTGGGGTTTTTTAATTTTGTTTCAGGGTTTTGTTTTGTTTTGTTTCAGTCTTACTTAGGGAAAGACAATAAGCCATATTAGTGGGATGCTAGGCATGGCATAGAAAAATTGCCAATGCCTCCAGAGAATACCAAAAGGCAAGATGTGGGGGAATATACTCCTTTCAACAGCTTACAGTGAATACTCACACAGCAGTGACCCTGGTTTGCTTATGTGGTAAGGTCAGGGGGCTATGGTCACGTTTCATACCGTTGGGTGGAACTGTAATTCCCCCCATTGTGCTTCCTGAGGCAGGATTTTGAATTCCCTAGAATCTGACACAAGTATGATAAGGGGGAATGGCTCCTTTTGCCATTCTCTTGTTCATTCACACAAGAGAAGCCAAAATATGGTTTCACTGTCTTACTTAGATCACTTTCTTATTTCTTGGTACATTGGCTTTCCTCACTTCCAGGTAATCAGGCGCCTTAGCTGAGCCTACACGCATCTTGGTTATGATTCTATATGTTGTTTACAGAGAAGCATAAACCTCTCAGTGTGGATTACAGTTTCAGAGGCATACGAGGCCATTGGTTCTTTTTGTTCACTTTCCTTTTTTCTTCTTGGGCATTTTACTTCTCTGGGGCATGAATGCTGACCAGTATTGTTACAGCTTCCATAGACCATAGGATTGGAATCTAAGAAATATAAGGGAGATTTGTTAAATTTGTAGCATTTTCCATACTTCTTATATTCTTTATGAGACTGGATTAATGTTTGTACTGTTTTCTCTTACTATTTTTGTTATGAGGGGGGGTGACAGAATTTTAATGTACATATTATGTAAGCATATATATATAGCAGTGAGTACTAGCGTCACCTTTCCAAAAGATTCTAGTTTAGTTAGAGAATATTATTCAGCTCAGACTTGCCTTGGAAAAATTATGACAAGATTAATTGTTTACAATAAATCAGTGCATATAAAATGAAAACAATGCGAATATAATTCTCTTTTACCATACAGATAGTTCTTAAAAGTGATTCTTAATACATTTTAAAGTTTGTGTTGTTTACTTCATAAATATTACAGTTTTCCTTCTGGTTTTTTTTTTTTTTTTTAATTACAGATTCTGTTTCTACTACCCATCCCCATATCCCATGCTGGAGGCAACTTTCTAAGTGGGAGTGCTTTTTAAAGTTGTAAATTACAACGTAAAGCTAATGCATATGTACTGGGATGAGGAGTATTGGGGGCGCTGCCACACTCCCTGGCTTAAAGTGGTTTCACTTACATACAGCAGGACTGGGCAATGAGCAGCCTTCAGGCTGGACATGGTTCAGTAGAGTTCACTGCTGGCAGGCCTCCATACATTTTATTTGCCTGTGCTCCCGCAGATACAGCTGCTCATTAGCCACAGTTTGTTGTTATTGGTGAAGGAGAGCTGTGGAAAGTGGCTTGGGCCAAGTCACTGCTTCCCATAGCTCCCACTGGCCAGAAACGGTGAACTATGGCTGGTGGGAGTGGCAAGTGGCCATACCTACGGACACACAAGTAAACAAAGCATCTGATGGCCTGCGGGTGGCAAAGCACCGTGAACTGTGTGCAGCCCTTGCACCACTCGTTGTCCACCCATATATATAATATATATAATATACAGGGGTTCCAGTTCGGTTCAGTGGCTCTCAGCAGCCCCACTACAAACATTGTTCCAGCACAATTGAGTTATTTCCCCCTTAATTTGGAATGTTCTCATAGGGAATGTCTACACAATGCCACTTTCAGCAACAGGGCTTTGTTGACACAACCCTGTTGCTAAAAGTCAGTGAGTGTAAATGCTATTTGCTGACACTTTTGCAGACAAAATATTTCTAGCCCCACCAAGTGGCTTTCCCTTTGTCAACAGGAGACTCTCCCGCGGACAAAGCAATGTTTACACTTGCCATGGCAAAACTTTTTAAATTCAGGGAGTGAAAAGGGGTAAGCACCCATGTTTTGTCATTCAGTTGCATATGTAGACTAAACCTTAGTCAACTAACAACTTGAATATCCAAATTAAGTAATCAGTTACTGATTTTTGTGGAGAGTAATTAGAGATTCTGTTGGTTTGTTGGTTTATTCCTTTGTTGGGTATTTTTTATTTTGTTTTGTTTATATCTTTGTTATTTTAAACATTGGTTCCTGTAGGCATGCTTAATTTTGTGATTACGTAATGTTGATCTGCAATGTTAGGATGCCTAGGTGTCAGGTTTTCCACTGGAAAGTTTGGTTGAAAAGAGGACCTGACAGCATCTAGTCAGAGCTACTGACTGGACATCCAAAATCCAGTTACTGGGAGAGGGAGAGATGGGGATATGCCAGGTCATGCGCTGTGTCACTCCTACTCAGCCAGGGCCACCTGTACCAGGCCACTGCACCTCGCAGTCCACCTTCACATGTGAGAAGCAAGGAGTGAGGGGATGAGGAGTGAATAGGAAAGGGGTGGGACCTTGAGGGCAGGGCCATGGGAAAGAATTGGGGAGCATCCAGCTCTTCTACAGGTTTTAAATATGAAATTGGGAAACCTATATGGATTATTTAATTTAGCCCATGAGGAAGATAAAGTTCACTTGATATCCATGTCACTTAGATTCTAGTCACTCTCTTCAAAATCTGTCTATATATTTTACAAATGCATGTCTGTCCGTCTGTCCATCAATGAGTCCATTTGTTCAAGAACTCCTAAATGATAAGATCTAGGACAACAAATTTGGTATGCAGCTTCCTCTTATCCTAACTTAAAGCAAGGTCAGAGTGTGTTTGTGCCAGGATGATGGTATATGCCTGGCATTTGACTGTTTCTCACAAAATGTAAAGGGAGGGGACTGGTAGGAGGAAGAGTTATTTACTGTCGAATGACCACAGGAAGAAGCAAGGACCCCAGCCAGAAGCCACTGGCTGCCCCAGGGAGTAGCTGTCAGCTGCTGTACAGCCACTGCCTTCCTGGGCCAGCCCTGGGGAGTGCTAAAGGGCAGCCTGAACAGCCCTCTCGACCCTCTGGACAGTGCTGGGGCGAAGCTTCCCCTAGCTGGCACCGCAAAGAAGCTGGAAGCCAGGGTGTGCAGCCTTACTCGTGCCCAGGATGGACTGGGGCAATGCTGGGTAGGTCTTCTAGTATATGCATACTACTAGTGCCTGGCATGAAGAACACTTACTGTTTCACTCCACATTATTTCAAAGTATGTCTCAGGGTATGTCTACACTACCACCCTAGTTCGAACTAGGGTGGTTAATGTAGGCATTCGAAGTTGCAAATGAAGCCTGGGATTTAAATATCCCGGGCTTCATTTGCATCTTGCCGGGCGGGCGCCATTTTTAAATCCCCTTAGGTCGAACTCCGTGCCCGCGGCTACACGCGGCACGGAGTAGGTAGTTCGAATTAAGAACTCTAATTCGAACTACCGGTACACCTTGTTCCACGAGGAGGAGTAACGGTAGTTCGAATTAGAGATCCTAATTCGAACTACCTACTCCGTGCCGCGTGTAGCCGCGGGCACGGAGTTCGACCTAAGGGGATTTAAAAATGGCGCCCGCCTGGCAAGATGCAAATGAAGCCCGGGATATTTAAATCCCGGGCTTCATTTGCAAATTCGAATGCCTACATTAACCACCCTAGTTCGAACTAGGGTGGTAGTGTAGACATACCCTCAGAGATGAATGATAGGAGTCAGTGAACCTGATCTTGTGAGGTGTTGTGTGCTACCTCAGAGTTGCTAAGCATCCTCAACTCCTGTAGAGTACATAGGGTGTTGACAGTGCTAACCTTTTATTCTACACTTGGAATTGGATGTAGTGTGACCACAAGTGAGTAACAAAGGAGAGCATGAATGGGATGTAAATGATATTGAAATATTCATTTCAAGTAATGTTAACCTTTACATTTTTATTCTTTCATTTTAAGTTGGACTCTTTAGAGATAATTAACTTGATTACCTTTCATTTAACTAGTGTAAAGCAGGAATGAATACATTGAAGTCAATGGTCTGGATACTCATTGGTATAAATCAGCATTAATTATAAAATACTGATTGAAACCTTCTGGGAATATAGTCCATTGGATTTAAACAATAAGACAACAATGAAATGCAACCAGTGTTCAAGCTCAAGTACAGTATCTCTTTTTTTGGTATTATTCTTACAAAAGCCCCAAATATCTGTATTCATTTGTTAATGTAAGATATTTTAACAAGTTTCTTAACAAGATTTTTATAGTTAAGTCGTTCAACTATGTCTATTAAATATTAATATTAACAGTCATTAGTTTTTAAAACTTAACATGGTCAGTAAGATTATTAATATATTTCATTATATAAAATGGGAGGCTGAGGGTCCAACAGCTAGAGCCCTGCTGCCTGGGGCTGACAACTCAGACACTACCACCTGGACCTGAAGCATCAATTTCCCAAATTCCAGTGTGTGTACTAGTGGTCTGGTTAATCTGGAGAGCTGGCTAATGGAAGGTTGGAGAAATGGATTCCATAATATATATCTCTGTTTCTCATATCTTGTTTTCACTTTCTGTTGTAAACTGTATGTAGCTGTATGCATCACAGAATTTTATAAATAAGCTTGCAGTATTTTGTGGCATATGACAGAACTTAGGGTATGTCTACACTAGCTCGTTAATTCGAGCTAGGTAGGCAAATCAGGCAACCGGAGTTGCAAATGAAGCCCGGGATTTAAATATCCCGGGCTTCATTTGCATGTTCCCGGGCGGGCGCCATTTTTAAATCCCCTTAGTTCGAACTGACTGCCCACGGCTACACGCGGCAGTCAGAAGTTAATCCGAACTAAGTCCTTAGTTTGGATTAACTGTTACACCTCATTGCAGGAGGAGTAACAGTTAATCCGAACTAAGGACTTAGTTCGGATTAACTTCTGACTGCCACGTGTAGCCGCGGGCAGTCAGTTCGAACTAAGAGGATTTAAAAATGGCACCCGCCTGGGAACATGCAAATGAAGCCCGGGATATTTAAATCCTGGGCTTCATTTGCAACTCCGGTTGCCTATATTAGCCACCCTAGTTCGAACTAGGGGGCTAGTGTAGACATACCCATACAGCACAAGCTACATTTTAGTGTGATACTTGTTTTAGTGATCGACAGTGAGTGTGCCGTGCCTTCAGCTTCACTTAGAGCCACCAGGCTGCATGTTACAAAATTCTGTAGTTCTTCCTTATATTTTAGCTCATATTTATTATTAATAATAATATTTTGATAGTGCTTAAGCACCCCAATCAGGGGTCAGAACCACTTTTTACTAGGTGCTGAGCAAGCAAATTACACAAGGGCAAACTATCCTAAATTACACAATGGTAAAGATATGCACCTAGTGAATAAAGTAACACTGCAACGTAAGTAGGTAAAGAAGACAAGGTAATAGTAAAGGGATTTGTGCTTGCATAAATTAATAGTTCCATAGTTTGAGTAGTCATGTGTGGTTGCTAACAATCTACAATCTATTTTTGCTAAATTGCATTCTCTTAGGGTACGTCTACACTAGCCCCCTAGATCGATCTAGGGAGGCTAATGAGGGCGACCGAAATTGCAAATCAAGCCTGGGATTTAAATATCCCGTGCTTGATTTGCATGTTCCCGGCCGGTCTCCATTTTAGAAATTGATTAGCCCGAAGTAACTGCCCGCGTCTACACGCGGCAGTGAAATGGGATTCCGATTTAAAGCCCCTAAATCCAATTAGCTGGTAAACCTCATTGCAGGAGGAATACCAGCTAATTTGAGTTAGGGCTTTAAATCGGAATCCCGTTTCACTGCTGCGTGTAGACACGGGCAGTTACTTCGGGCTAGTCAATTTCTAAAATGGCGACCGGCCGGGAACATGGAAATCAAGCATGGGATATTTAAATCCAGGGCTTGATTCGCAATTTCGGTCGCCCTCATTAGCCTCCCTAGATTGATCTAGGGGGCTAGTGTAGATGTACCCTTACATATTCTGTTATAAAACAATTACATGACCTTAGACCTATACTTCTAACACATTCAAGGCTTTAGAAATGCTCACATGTCAGTGGCAATCTATATTCCTGACAGAGTGAGTCCAGCCTTGCAAAAAGCTGAAAGCGTCTTTCTCTCACACTGAGCTATCACTCTAATGGTTGCTTTGCATGCCTATCTCTGGTTGTACACAGAGCTGATTGGAATGTTGGGCACTCTTTGCTGTTCACTTAACCATAAGAGAGGGAAATTCCCTATGCTACTGTGAGCAGAGGAGAGAGAGGAAGTATACTGCTGTCCCCACTTCCATGAAGGAGAAGAGAGAGAGAGGGAGGGAGTATGACATTTCCTAAACTTTCCTAGCAGTTATTAGAGGGGATGGAGGGGAGGGATTAAGCTCCCCACAAAGGATTTGTGCCTGGAAACTTTTGGAGGACCCATCTTTACTTTCATTATTTGTTTCATAGGTTTGGCTAGCGTATATACAGTTAAAAAATAAATCCTACTTTTATTTTTATCTTGTACTGAATTATAGTTTGATGATTTTTTTAATTGAAGAACATAGTTAACATAAAACATCTGTCACAGATGAAAAACACTCTGCATGTGCAAAGAGTATAATCAGTTCATTTTTATGGATCTCCCGTTCTCCAGAGAATCTTACAAATGCACATGATATTCCATTTTGTGTTTGTATCTTGGAGTTAACTGAAAGATGCTTAAAATCACAAGTAGGCAGAGAGATCCCTGCTGACTACTCGTTAAAAAGGACCATAATGCGTTGCCCATTGCAGTAGATCCATGAAATATTGTGTGCTCAATAATGTAGAACAACTACATTTATTCCATGTGTGTTCATAAATAACTGATGGGTAGGATGAAGCTTCCAGTTTTGGGGGGAAACCATGTCCTCTTGATGTATCTCAATTCCACTGTTTTGGAAAAGCCTATATTTTGGCCAGTGGATGACACCTCTGACCTGGAGGAACTAGAACAGAGAAATTTGGTAACTGGACTGATGGCAGTGAAGAGACTTACTGAGACATTGTTAATATATTGCTTCTGAAACCAAGGCAGAATGTTTTGCATACTTGTCCCATATGGCTTCCTGTGAGAAGATCACATTTAGATTGGGGAACAGACGTTACTTTTTTGAGGACATTTGGAAGCTTTTTATGTTTTATCTTCATAAAGCAAATGTTGCTTTTTAGACATACTGGATATTGTCTTAAGCTTGTGTAAATTTGGATTAACCGTGTATTATGTGATGGATCCAGAAGATTTACACAGTCCATCAAAATGATGGAGAATAAAGAAGTTGTGATGGCTATAAATGAGCAAATAATGGCAATTAATTAAACATTCAGAAAAAATACCTTATAAAGCCTAACTGCCTTTTTTGTGTACCTATCTTGTATATGGCAGGATTACAGAGTTAGTATTTCCATGAAGATAGATTGTTCTTGAATACATTTTTAAAAACTGTTCTTGAACAGTGTCTTGGAAACCTGCTTTCTTTCAGCATTCAGCATGAATGTCTTTATATTGCATCATTTATCTCATCAACATATTGATCACAGAACTTCAAGGAAACCATTAGTGCTTCATTTTCTTTATGTCTAACCTGTAGTATAATAGTGATACTTAATAGCCAGCACTTTCACAGTGCTTTCTTTACATGTTCACAGTATTGTACAAACAGTATCCCAGGATATTGCTACTTTTCAGAATTTTTCTTCTACAAGAGCTGTTTTTTTTGGTGAGAATCCCATCTAGATCTTGTTAATCTAAGACAATTGATATTATTAGTGACCCCACTGCATCATTTAATTCATCATTTTGGGGACAGAAAGCTGTTTTTGTCACTGATACTTGGAAGATTCATATTGTTTCATGTTCCATGAAGAAGCATTTGTAATGAGAACAACTAAGGATATGTAGGACACAGATTTTAGCATATTTGTCCTTTCATTTGCCATAAAATCAACCTTATACTGGACATTGTGCACTTGATTTAAATTGTCCTTATACTGGTAAATAGTATGCAAATTGTTATAACTGTTTTCATGATATAGTTAACTTATGAAATAATGCTTGGACCTAATGGAGAGAAGAGGATTCTCTCTGCTCAGGTGCAAAATCCATGCTATAGGATTAGGTTAGCTAAACCCTGCTCACATCCCGGTAAGCAGACATATATTTTTGTATTTTTTGTAGGTGGATACAGTGCAGACTACGCAGCCCCCTGGCCACATTGAGGAATCGTGTAAAATGAATGTATGTGCTCGTAAGTGAAACATTTATAAATAAAGCTCCAACTTTAATGTATGTTGGATCATAAAAGATGTAAATCCTGCTTACTGTCATATTAAGAAATCGATTCCCAGGGGGCAGGGTGACTGCAGAACTAAGAAGATGTTCAAAACAAAGCTCTTTTTAAAAAATAAAAATAAAAATCAAGAAAACTTCAGAATCGTTCTAAACAAATTAACATTGTGCAAACAAGAATTTCATATTATCTCTTGGATGTATTTGGGAAGGCACTGAGCTGATTCAAGTTTCCAAAGCAGAACAAAAGAAGGGATGTGAGAAAGGTTTTGTAAGCAGAAATCAGCATCCATGGAAGAACAGGATCAAATACCTTCTTTCACAGGAGGACAAGACCTATTCCCCTTCAATCTGTGTTTGAGAGGACTGAAATTTTGAAACTGAATTTGATCAGATTATTGCTTTGGTTAATAACTAGGAGAGGAGTGTGGATGGGATTGAATTTTCAGTGCTTGAAGTTTAAGTAATCAATTATGTTATGTAGAGAAAAAAAACCTTGAGCATGTGCTAGATCAACAAAGAACATGGAAACTATACCTCAAAATTGAATTCCTGGAAAACTAGACACAATCCCACCATTTAGAAATCTTGGGCTACTTGAGGAGGTGAGAAGACCCAGATTATGGATTTTACTGAAAAAATGACTTAATGAGGCATTCAAAGTAAATATGCAGAAGAAACCAAAATGTGTTAAATGGTCCTATCACAGAACTCAAAAATCAGCCATTAATATGTGTATATACATTTTGTACATTAATTGATAAACATAGGTTAATGCAAATGGATAAGAATGTCTAAAGTATTGAATATGAAAGACCTCTCCTTGATTTCAATAACTGCACAAAGAAAGGTTTTTCATTTTGATTAAATGGAAACTGCATGATAGGGCAATCCCTTTTGGATTTCTAGTCCTATTAAGATAACTATATCATATACAAACAAAGACTATATTTTTGCGTAGCCAAGAGATTTTAAAAAATATTGGGACACCACCAAGTTAGCACATTGGTTTTAGAGGATAAAGAGGCTGAATACTCTGGTCCTAAATAATATGAAATAATATGTCATTCATATACCTCATCTTCATCATAAATAACAGAAAACGCAGACGTATGACGTATTAATGAATGTTTCAAAATATTTCTTTGCTTAATTCTAACAATAAAGGCTACATATGGTCTATTTCTTGCTTTCAGAATATGCCTTTTTATATTGAACTGCAATGTTAAAGATAACATTTTTCCTTTTGATTGTTATGCATTTGCCTCCAAATTATGTCATCCTTTGTGTTTGTCTTTTAGGAACTGGTGGTCTGCCTCTTTCTCCTCTTATGGTAGTCAATTTCAAATGGTAGAATTTATGATTTGGTAGAGGTTTTGACCTCTTTATTGTATTAAGAACATATTATCAAACTTCAAAGTCTGTACACTTTTACTGTATTGATTTTTTTCTGTGAGCAAAATCAATAGGCAAAATAAAAAATCAATTTGTTCATTTTTGAATTGATTCATATTTTTATATACATATTTTGTTTATTTAACCTTGCAGGGATTTTTTTTTTTGGTGAACTTATTGGTACGGAAACACATCAAGAGCTTCAAGTAATGCTGAATAAAACATGCTGATGCAAATAAGTGAATTACAAAGGGAAATACATGGTTCTTTTAGCTGGAGACAGGAAAGATACATGCTGAGGACCTGTGACTAGTTCTGATTTCTGATAAAGCACCGTAAATCAGGAATTACTCTGACGATCCCAATGGAATTATGCTTGATTTACACCACCTTACCTGAGATCAGAGTTTGATCCGCGGTGTTTATTGCTGGTCTATTTTTCTAGTCTTAATTTTCTGCTCAGGAGCAATTACCAGCAGAGGAGTTTTGAAGAAATATTGTACAACTACTGTAATTTTCAGATTCACAGTGCTTAGCAGCCAAGTGCCTCACAAGGCATAAAACCACTTTTATTTTTGCCTCCTGCTACCACTCCAATGGGGAAAGGTCAGCAAAACAGTGGGAGGCCAAATGAAGGAAGATTTTTTTCCCTGTAAGACATCAACTTGCAAGACACTGTGAATTTCAGAATTACAAGTGATATAGCTTTTTTACAACTGCTCCTTTCCTTCTTGCCTCCTACTGCTGCTTCATTGTTGGATAATGTCTTTTTTCTGTCAGAATGAGCAAGCAAGAGCTTATTTGTGACAAGCGAAATTCCACTTTCTACCTTGTACTGTTGCAGATGGAAGAAAAAGAAGACTGGTTCATACCTATCTCATTTTCTAGCTTTTGAAGGCTTCAGTTAGGGCTTTAAAACTAAATCCAACATGCTTTGTACACATGAGTAATCCAGTTGATGCCAATGGGAACAGGATGCCATTTTATTTGCAAATCTCTTTTCCCTCAGTCCATCCCAGTAAAAAAAAATAAGTGTTACTAAGCAGGTTGTCAGAGAAGATGTGATACACTATTGCTACAGACATTTAAAAACAGGTTAGATAATCCATGAGTGGGAATGAGATAAATTATGTTTGGTGGGGAAGTCAGGTTGGGTAGCACAAGATTTCTTTCTTAACCTCCTAGCTATGATTCTATGGACCATATACATGCCCTCATTCCACAGAGAGAATCCCATTCATGTAATTGGCAATTCTGTGCATGAATCAAGAAAAGAATATGGCCTTAAGTCTAATAGTCACTTTGCCTAGTCATCCATCAAATCTAACCTAAAGGGTTAAATGAGACATTCTAACGTAGGAATGAACAATGTAATTTAATTCAAATATATTATTTGTGTGAAAGTTAATTAAGGATCTGAAATTCTCCCATTGATTTTTATCTGGTGTATTAAAAAGTCTCTGTCCCAAAATTTACTGAAAGCTACATTGTAGTATGGAGGAAGGCACATATGCATAAAGACTTGGTTCAGCCACTCATCACTTTCCACACTTAATGATAATCCATGCTTCAATTCAGCACTGATTGTACTTTGGAAATCATAAGGTATACTATGTTTTGCTGAGTTAGTAAAGAATAGCTTTTCAATCTCTCATGCAGGAGCTACATTTATGCAGGATATACGTATATATATACTTGATATTATATACTTGACACTGATATTATATTTGTTGTTTGTCATTGTTCTAGGGAACATTTTCATTACATGAATAACAATTTACAGTTTCTACACAATTCTAAATCATAGAGGGTAACTTGCAAATATGAAAAGTCCCTAAAAATTTACCACATTAATAGTACAGTACTGTACTTGTTGAATACCTCAAATTACTCTGTGCCAAACTATTAACATGCCTACCCAATTTTTGTGTTTAAAATTAAGCCACTTATTTCAGTTAGAACAGATCAGAAACTATCTGAAATCACAATGAAATTACTATTCTCCATCATACATTGGTTTATGATTCCAGCATTGGGCTTTCCTTTGATCTGCAATTCCCAGAGACAGAACCTGACCCATCAATCTCAGGAAATGCATTTGGCTACATTCGGTTCTGGAAATTTCAACTCATATTTTTTGGACCTTCTGTAGTTTTGAGCTTCAGAACACAAGGAAACAATTAAGTTTTTAGGTTTGGCTCAAAATTTCTTTTCCTTAAGCATTTTCTTCCCGCAACACAGTACACTTCTGTTTAAAACACCCTCAATTTAACTTAATGCCCACCATAAGGAATGCCATATTTTAGCTAGCTGAAAGGATGAAAAAAATGTTTTATGAAACTTATGCCATTAGTTGTTTACCTTTAACCTCAAAAAATAAAAATATATGATATTAGGAAATATAACTTGTTTTATAGTCTAATAATATAAATAATAACCAGTTACCATATCACTTTTCATTTCAAAGTGCTTGAAAATGTTGACTGCTTAATCCTCAGAACAATTATTTGATTCAGAGAAGTATTTCATATGGGGAAAATGAGACAGCGGTGTTCAGTATTTTCTCTAAAGTCAGACAGGGAATCAATGTCAGAGCTGAAATTAGTAGAATCTGGGCACTCTTGTACACAGACCATGCCTCTGATAAAGCTGATAAAGCACAACATACTGGTAGTTACTAAAGGCCAAGAACACAACTGTTAATGAAACATAGACTTCAAACTGAAAAATTGCCACACATCAATATAAACTATGTTTATGATAAAGCTGGATGGAACCCACCCTGTTGCTCTTGCAAACTGAAACTGCATCTCCCACCTCCACCCCCAAAACCATATTTATTGTGAAACATGTTTTCTTGAAAGAAGTTTTGTTCCTGTGTACAATAGTAAGTTCCACCAGCATATGTGTCTCCCACCACTATTCTTATCTCATGTGTTCCCAAACGTGTGCAAATGTTCAGGGGAAGGAGGTCAAAAGAAACAGTTTCCACTGCAAGGATCTATATTCTATCTAATTGAAATCTAAAGAACAAATACCTTAGACTTTGTACTCCATGTACATAGAAGGAACATATTCTGAATTGGGCAGTAAGGAAGGGTGTCATTTCAAGAGGTTAGGGAGGGAGCAGCTGTGCGCTCTGGGATGCAGCTAGCTTTTCATCCCGTTCTCCAAATACTAAGGGAGTGAGGGGAAAGTGCTTGCATTCTGTGCATGCCCCTCACACCTGTCTGGTGAAGGAAGCTCACCAGCCAGCTGTGAGAGGCATTCATGGAATGCAAGCACTTTCCCCTCACTCCTTTATCATCCAGGGAACGGGATGTCCCGTGTCCCGGAGCGCATGGCTGCTGCCCCCTTCACCTCCGAAAATGGTGCCCTTGGGAAGTAGCTCTTTAAAAACTTTTACAAGAATGATGTTCCCTGTTCACTTACCCTTCAGGTAAACAAAGTAAACAAATGAGCAGAGATCAATAACAATAATCTCTTGATCATGAATTCTGGTAACATAGAAATAAAGTTCATTTTCAAGTCACTCTGAGTGGGTGAATTGGGAACAAATCATGGTGTCAACAAGGAAACAGGAGTAGCCACAGGTTGCATTGGTGGCCCTTTTTAAGGCCTACCAACATGTGACTATATGTGTACATGGCATTGCTGCCATCCTGTTGTTGCCAGTCCATTCAGGGCAGATGGAAAGGCTGTCTGGTTGCCATGGTCAGCTTTTCATTCAAGGAGATATTGGAGAAGCAGGCAAAGAGACAAGGATGGGCCAGGTGCAAACAATCTTTTTAGACTTCCTGGCAGTGTTCTGTAGGTTACAGCAACATCAATCACTGTAGAGGGGAGATTTTCATTTTACTGCATGAACTATGTACTTTAAGCAGCAGATGAAGAGGAACTATAGAAATGCCGCTGAAATAAAGTAATTCATGTTTGAATATATGTTTCACCCAGCCAAGCTGGTCTTAAAGGACCACTTGATCAAGTCACAAAATAATTGACTTTTTCAAATGATTTGTATAACAAATGACATTGCATGATCTATTTTACACAAAGGATTACTCTCAAACCATGCAGAAATGAAAGAAAAGAAAAACAGTAGCTAAACTATGAGAGAGCTTTACCTCTTGAGCTTTAATGCTATAGAAGAGTCTATTCATAAAACAGGTAATATTTCTCACTTAACAAGAAAGTCCAGCATTTTATTGGAAGCATTCTAATGGGTTAATATATTGTCTTTGAGAAAGCCTAACATTTGTAAGATATATGTGAGAAGATGTTTTATGTGTCATATATCATTTCAATTAAATAAAATTTATTATGTCATATAATCCATTTGTTTTTGTTTAATCATTTGTTTGCATTACCATGTTCTGTGTTTATGTTCAGGAAGGTGGCAAGATCTAAAATTGACTTATGGAACAAAAAAAACCTTTATTTAATGTGAAAGTGTACAAGGACAAAAATTGGCAGCAAATAATCCTATGTCATGGATGCTGAATGGACAAAGTAAAGCTAGTTCTTTTAGTTTAGGCCCAGCTGTGAGCAAGGGGTGTTGTTTAAGTTACACTGCCATTGGAGTAGCCCAGCTGACTTTGTGAGTCAGAGACACAGCTTTGCATCATGATTTCTCACCTGCTTTTTCTTTTTGTCCCACAGGGTTAGTAATTTAGTGTTGCATATACTGAGTGGTAAGAAGTGGTACAGGCCAAAGAAAAGAAGAAGTGGCTCCAACCCTATCTATCTACTCCCTAGCCATCTGCTCTGGAGAATGAAAAAATGTGCCAGTAACCACGCTTAGTCATGCATGCATTCAGACACTAGGCCTGGGTAGCACGCATAAAGAGTTATGTCATTGTGCAGTCATGTCATCTGAGACATAGTCTAGCCATTCATTTTATTAGTGATTGAACCTAAAATCAGAAAAAAAAAGTTCCTGTTCAGAATTTAATATCACTTAACACTGGTAATGTTCAACTTGAAATATCTCACTTCATTCACTTGGAGCCACTGATGAATATTAAAAGATAAAATATGTTCTCATTTTTCTAGCCTTACAATGCAATTTTAATGAAAGGGGGAAAGTATAGTATTGTGTTTCAAGACACAGGGCTTGGAATCAGAAGATCTGGATTCTATTCCTGGCGCTATCACCAATACCCACTGTAATCTTGTACAAGCCTTCTCTTTGTGCGACAGTCTTCCCATCTGTGAAATGGAAATAACAGCCCTTCCTGCCCTCCTAAGGGATTGTGAGTGTCAATCCATTACTTTTTGTGAGATGCTATGGCAATCATAGCCACAGAAATACCTATAAGTAAATAAATAATAATACTGATATTTTATATCCATTGCAATGGCTTTATTTAAACTGAGAGAGATATTGAGTTGAGTCTCACTAGCTTTTAGAGCAGCTCCTAGTTTGATTACTATCTATAAATTTCCTCCTGTCTAATTAAGTGAAAGAGTAATATCTGCAATTATTTTTGCCATAGTGTAGATTGCACAAGGATGTATGTATCCTTCAGTGCACGTTCATCCAAGGCAAAAAATTCTATAAAGACAAATAGTTATAGATTACCTACTTTTCCCTAACAATTTATTATTAGAAAAGAATGTGAAAGTTATACATTTTGTCTAGTCTCAAAGATGGTAGGTGATTTTTTTTTATTTATAACTCAGGGTATGTCTACACAGCAGTTATTTTGGAATAACTGACATTATTCTGAAATAACAAAGAGCGCGTCTACGCTGCAAGCCATTATCTCAAAATAATGGTGAGCTGGAGGACTTCTTACTCCAACTCCTGTAACCCTCATTTTATGAGGAGTAAGGGAAATCGAAGGAAGAGTATTCTTCCTTCGACTTCCTGCTGTGTAGAAAGAGCCAAAAAGCCAAGTTAAGCTACTTTGACTTCAGTTACACAATTAACGTAGCTGAAGTTGCATATCTTAATTCAACTTTGTCCTGTAGTGTATACCCAAATAGTATAGTGAAGAGTGTCTATAATACTCATCACCATAGTAGCTCAAGCTATGGCGACACTACCTTTTTTTTGAAAGAAGATATGCAAATCGCGCTCGCATTTGCATATTTGCTTCCGATTCTTTTTGCGGAAGAGGTTTTGCCGATTTTTGGCCCCATGTAGACAGGGCCAAATGTTGGAAAAAGCCCCTCCTTCACAAGACCCTGTAAACCTTGATTTTAGACCCTGTAAACCCCGTCTACATGGGGCCAAATAGCGGCAAAACCTCTTCCGCAAAAAGAATCGGAAGACGATATGCAAATGCGAGAGCAATTTGCATATCTTCTTCCGAAAAAAACCTGCCGTGTAGCCGTAGCCTCAGTGCTTTGCTGAGAGTCAAATCAGAAATAACAGTTGTTAGTTTCTCAAAGGATGGGGATTGCATAATGAGATCTAAGGTAAGGAACTTGGGAGTTAGATTCAGTTAATTGATCACAATTTTCTGTGTTTATTTAGATTTATGTGTTTGAAATATATTGTTAATACATCTGATTCAGGTACTGGTTTTGCAAAAAATTGTACCTGTGATTATCTGTACACATTAGGATTATACTATTGAAGCCTTAGTTCAGCAGATGTATGTGTCTTTCCAGGATTGGGGCTATAGACTGTAAACTTGTTGGGATGCAGAATGTGGTTTCTTCTGTTTTTATAATATCATGCACATTGATAGCTGTCATTAAATAATGAATAATACATACATACATAATAAAAAATCAAGGTTCAATATCAATAACAGCTACATTATTAAAGCAGCCAGTTTTCACTTAAGGAACATAGTATGGTTTCAGAATATAGTATTAGTTTTTAACTCTACTGAATTTTAAAATTATGATGTTTTATGTCATATGTAGAGTACTGCAATGCAGTCTTCCTTTGTTTGAATCATTCTCACTGATAACCATGCAGATTTTGACTCCATTGAAAATGTGTGATCATAGGATGATGATTTTTGTCAAATTTGCATTATTGGCTATAATTATAACATAAGGATAAAGGATTGCTATCCAAACATACAGCTTAGAACTGCAGGAGGTCAGGCATTAATGTCAAGGCCACTATTTGATGAAATTCTGTGTCTTAAGTCATCAAAAAATATGATAAATTAGCAAGATTTAAAAATGACTGAATTTTTTTGAAATGCATTGAGTCTAATAACTGTCTGAAGCTCCTTTAGTTATTTCTGACCTGTGCTATACAAGTATTGATAGTTAGATTTCAATGTTACTACTTACCACAATAAAATAAATATTATACTCTTGGAATCTTCAGTTAACCTATGTTCTTTTTAAATATGTAAAGTGAACTATTGTGGTTTAGTATACATAGCAGAAGAATGGGAATCTGGAATCCTATATTACATTTCTATGATGATATTGAATTGCTGTAATATGGGGCAAGTCACCTGAGCTTTTTGTATCTCAATTAATCCATCTATAAAATGGATCTAAATATTTTTTACCTTCCAAGGTATTGTGGGGATTAATAAATGAGAACAATTCATGCTACTTTTGAGGTAAGTAGAAGTTTAACCATTCACAATTAGGCCCTAAATATGTGCAAAGCTCTTAGACATTGTTTGAAAAATAGGGAATGCTTTTGCATTTCAGAGTTTGGTAAAGCTACAGAACAATAAATTAAGCTCTGTATTTTTCCAAATAATAAATGCTGATTTTTCATGTATCAGGAAGAAGAGAAAATGGCACAGCATGGCTGAAAAAATGGTAACTACTTCAGTTTTGTCTAGGTTATCAGAAACATAGTAAATCCCACCTCCATTCACATACTGACTTCAATCCAATTAAATCTCCAACAAATGAGACTGAACTGGACCATGTCAAAAAGTGATTAAAATAGCAACTGTAGTGTATGTAGGCTGTATGTTTAGTGTGGGATTTAAAAAAATGCTAAGCATTGCTCTGAGTTAGTGCTAAACACTTTTGAAAAAACCAGCCTTAAGTGACAGTACCAGGCAGCTGACAGACAGGTGGCCATCCATGTCTTCTGATAGGCAGCAGGCAGTGAGGTTCCGGACATTGTATCATCTCTCTTGCTTGTGTTTCTGTCCCTCAGAGACAGTACAGCTGCCATGGCTGCTTCCCTGAATGGAAGCAGGCAAGAAATGGCAATTGGCAATTGATACTGAATTCCCCACTCACTGGATATACTTCATTTCTCTGCATATCAGCAGACTTTTAAATATGTGCGTACTTAAGAACGCCACATATGTTTTCAAAATGTCATTGCATTTGTATGTAAGATTGTATTTTATTTTAGGCTTGAGGGGAGAGTAAAACTTATTCCAAATTTGAGGCTATCAGAAAAATGTATTAGATAATGATTTTTAAAAGAAAAACAACAGAAAACTCAACTTATCACTGGATTTTTCATAAGAAATCTTTTCACTTTCAGTTTTAAAACCCATTATATTCTGTTGAAGAAAGTTGGAATTTGTATAACTCGGATAGCTGCCAATCAACTTTCCTTAATCTATTATTTTATTCAGATTAGTACTACCTGTAGTGATATCAGATACCTGCAAGTAGCTCTTTCATAATCTCCTCTTAATAGGAGAAGAAATGTTGTGCATATGGCACCTGGAAGAGCAGTCTTGATTTATTTCTAGGCCCAGATTGATTATATACATGAGACTAAACTATAGCCTCATGAATTGTTTTAATGTAAAATAATATCTGTTTAAAAACACATTTTCTGAGGCCATCCACTGACTTCATGAATCCCAGAACTGCTGTTCCTTCCACTGGGCCAACCACCCATTCATCAGTGTA
Source organism: Pelochelys cantorii (assembly GCA_032595735.1). NCBI lineage: Eukaryota > Metazoa > Chordata > Testudines > Trionychidae > Pelochelys > Pelochelys cantorii. The sequence continues at coordinate 38,251,371 of CM064331.1, forward strand.
CTCCTCAACCTATTATGGAGTTTAGAACATTTGAAACGTGTAAACATGAGGCAATGCTTTGGAGCATTATAGGTTGGTATAGGAAGTAATATGGATTAGGGCCTGATCCAAAGCTCATGAAGTAAATAGAATGATTCCCCACTGATTTCTATGTCCTTTGGATCAGGTCCTTAGTCTGGTAAACTATTTAGTAACATAGCTGCCATATTGTAAATATTAGACAGGGACATATCTAAAAAGAGGGTTACCACTGTGTTACAGATTCATTCTTTCATGTATTAGGAGATAAACACAGTATCTGCATTTTTTTATGGAATTTCAGGTTTTCGCTAATTAAAAGTGCAGTTAATTTCTCAGAGACAGAAATGGAAAGTGTTATGCATATTTAAAGGAAAGTTCACTTATATCTTTTGAGAGGTCAAATCAATGTCTGAAGCAGTCAGTGTGATTAAAAAAAACCCCCAAAACCCACAATCAAATCTGCTGCTGTTCCTGAACGAGACATAAGGAGTAATATGAATTAGGGTCCTCCTAATTTTGAATCCATTTTGTGGATAAGTCGCTATATTATGATGTCAAGGAACTACTGTAGCTGCTGAGGAAGGAATGTACTTTTTGTTGCAACAAAAAAGCAAGTCACTCAGTAGATCTAATAACAGAAATGCAGATCTTACTGTGAGGGAAAACTGATAGAGTCCTCTGTAAATCAGAATTCCAATCAGACTGTGTGCAAAGAGAGCATGACATTGCTTGTCAGAAACTGCTATCTGCCAGCATGTTGACTGTACTTTTCAATAGCTGTATTAAAAAGTAATGACAATATTCATGAAAATATTGGGCTATAAAATATATAAAGCCACTTCACATTACATTTCTTCTTTGTAGCAGTTGAAAACACATGAAGAAGAGTAATGGTTTAAACTATTTTTTTAATATCAGTGGATTTCCCAAAGATATCTCTGTATCTCACTTAAAATGATTTGACTTTTTTATTATTGTATAACAATTGCATTACTTTTCTTAGAGCTATATATTTGATTTGGATAATATAATGGACTTCCAAAGGACTTTCAGAAACACAATTATTTTTTGCTCATTTGTATTAAATAAGTACCAGCCTGTATGTGGGGATTAATGTATGCATACCATTTGGAACTTACTTAGTGTCATTATGTAATTCACAGATGTTTTATTATTCATACTACTGTGCATTCATAGCTTTCTGTAGTCACTGTTTTGCAAAAGCTAATGAGGGAGAGTCTGTGTAAGTCATTTGCTGGTCTTTTACCCTGGTCAACTCTTATTCAGTCAAGTCAAGCTGCAAACAATGGGGTATGGTACACTTTATTGGATATCGTGCTGTTTGATAGATGGAGTAGAAAGAAAATAAATATAAATATAAATATTCTGATATTTTAAATTATATATGTTTCATAGTTATAAATTGCCCTTTTGTAGTATGAACAGTTAAGAGACAGAATTTTCACTTCATTCTACCTTGTGTAATAATTTGCTCTTGTGTGAAGTGGGTGTATAACATTATCAGATCAAAATGGTAATTTTTTTACACCCACTTCGCACAGGTTGAAATGACGGTAGTGGAAAATCAAACTCCAAGAATAAGAACTTAACTGAGGTAGTGAGAAAGTTCCTTATATATCCTTTTTTAGTTTTTCATTTAGACACGAGAGAGATTTTCTGCATCAGGTTTACTGAATATGCCCATATTAATTACAGCAACTGATCAGTACCGGAACATCATTCTGGAAGAAAGAGGAAAATAATGTTTGAGGTTGTGAATAAATTTATAATTTTCTATAACCCTGAGATGTAATTGCAGACATATATAGTTATAGCTATATATAGCTATAGATATACACACACAAGCAGAAACTACAATTGCAAAGAAAGAAAAAGAAAGAAAGAAAAAGAAAGAAAGAAAGAAAGAAGCTGTGTTAAAACTCTTTCCGTCTTTATACTTTACTTTCTTGCCTTTCTGAATCTTCTCTTCCCCCTATTTCATTGATCATCCCATATGTTTCTGGTTCAAATTGTCACCTCACCGCCACTTTGTCTTTGTCTTTTGAAATCAATCACATTTCAATATTTAATTTTTATTATTTTCTTATGTGCTGCCATTTTCTTATATACTATTTTATATCACTTTGTCATTATGGCATCAAGTATTGTACTATAAAAAGATATCAACGCTCAGTTTTAAAATAAAAATATGAACTTTAATGTTCAACACTTTAGAGCTTTTGGGTTGGCTACAGACCCTGGATAGTGAGTTCAGTGAATCACAGTTCAGTCTTTGGTCCCCCTTTTTCTTCGGGGGAAGTAATTTGCGCCAGACCTAAGCCTAGTGCACATTCTCTCTATATATACTTGGCCATCTGTACTGGGGTAACCTACACACTTTCTCAGTGTGGTGTACTGTCCCACGTAGTGGCAAGTTACAGAGAGAGGGAATGACTGGGCTGAACAGCCTTAGATGAGTATCATTTGGCTTTTAGTTCAAGTGGTAAAGACTCATGGACTGAGCTCCGGAGGTCCCAGATTTGGTTCCGCCTGTTGGCGATACAGTGGTTCACATCTTGCAGGCTCCTGGATTGAAGCTTTTGTCCACTCATGATCCCTGTTCTGCAAGAGAAGGTGAGTCATGTTCCACAGAGGCTGCTGTCCCACATCAGGCTAACACCTTTGGGGAAGTAGCCCATGCACAGGACTGTTTTGTACCCCTTAATTAATCTGGTTCAAACATGAACCACAACAGTGTATTAAATACAATAGTTTTTCGATCAAGGTTTGTGAAATATGTTTTTCAGATAATCATTTTTGTATTGCCATTATGTTAACTGATATGTTGTTTTAGCAACTATGCAAATCACTTTAAATTGAATCATAATCTTTCTTCCAAATACCTGTGGGGAGTGACAGAAAGCCTAGGAAAGACTGACACTAGTGTGAATTATGTGACATTTCTGGAAACTCAGATTTCCATCAAATTGAAGAGGTGGAAGAGTTAGCAGTCTATGGACCAGGTAGTGGTGCAGACTTCCAGTTCTGGTGGATTGTCAGGAAAAGGAGCCCCTGGTTTCAGGGAAGAGCTTTTCTTCCACTCAGGCCTCCTCATTATACCAGCTAGAGCTGAATAATTATAGACCCGGGGTTAGACTAGTCTTTATGAAGAAATATCCATGAGGATTACCATGAAGGGATGACCCTGCAGTATTCCATTGGGAGGGTAGGGAGTGAGTTGACAGTGCTCCATCAACTGCAGTTGTAGGGTGAACCCAGAAAAAGATAACACATGTGACAAGCAACATTAAACTCTGCTTGAAAATCAGCAGGATCAGCTGGAGATGATAGAGTAGTATGGGCAACTCCCCCCTCCTTTCCAAACTCATGGCACTTCAGCAGGGTCCCAAACACTAGGGAATAATACCCCTTTTGAAGGTACAGAGCTCTCTGCCAGAGCAGGGTTAACTCCACTCATAGAACAGGGGCTGCTTTCTAATGATGATCTGTGCATTTATATAGGTATAAAATCTCAAGCACCGAGTGACTCACAATCCGTAGTGAGCTTAGGGAATCACAGTTTGGTTTCTTCTTTGCTTCTGACCTTCATCTGGTGCATATTAATTCCCTGTCTGCACTCGGTCATCTGTGTTCACTTGTGTGCGGGGGTTTTCTACAACAAAGTCTTGCCCATTTGCCATCCCCGATAAGTATATCCCACACATATATTTGTCGTGTGTGCTCATACTCTAGGCCAGAGTTGTGTCTCAGGGTGGAGCAAGATTCCCAAAAAGCAAACAGGTGGGCTACCTGGGGCCAAAGCCTGTTTGGGGCACAACACTTTTTCACAGATGGCCCTTGCTTGTCAAGGGTCCCAGGAAATCTGCAAAGTGTAAAGATGGACTTTCTAGCCTTATCTGTGCAACTCACACGCTACCCTCCCAATGGAATACTGCAGGGTAGTCCCTTCATGGTAATCCTCATGGATATTTCTTCATAAAAACTACTTTCTCCACCCTTTCCCCAGGTCTATTATGTTTTGTTAGTCTATAAAGTGCTACCAGACCATTTGTTGTTTTTTAAGTTTATCCTGTACAGACTAACTCAGCTACCCCATGAAGCTTCTGAACATGGAGCATATTGTGATTTAGCCCATGATTTTTACTTGCTTTAGGATGACAGGGCCTTTTTCATTTGTGTAGTCAAGATTAACTGTGAGGGAGACTGATAGTTTAGAATTCCCTTTAGGTTTTGGAGGGTCCCAAGTCAAAATAAACAATGTATGTCAGCTACCTTCCCATCTGTCTTATTATGTACAATCAGTGATATTTTTGGTGACATCCTTGCTTGAGCGTTATGCGTTTGATGGGTGGGATTCAGATACAAGTGCACAATATCCTATGACTGTACAAGTAGCATCACTACTTTAATGACAAAAGATGCTTTAATCTGTTGGCTGCATTTTTCCTGACAAGAGAGATTAAAGGGGTAGGCAAGTCATAAATATATATTAGTGGATATGGAACCACAAAAATCCTAATTTTCTGGTAAGAAAATGCCCTTGTGCCCTCTCCTCTGTATAACAAGGTGTGGGGGGCTGCAATTAAACACCCTATACAAGCCCTCATTACAAATCTTCTTCTAAAATAGTAAAATCATCATATGCTATCAGTCAAACGTCACATGAATTCATTATTGGCTAAATATGTCAAGCCATCTTTGTGCTTAGAAATCATCTTCATTCCATGGTGGCAATTTATGAAAAATTTTACATCAGTAATATATTCAATTAAGATAACTCCTTGGAATATATTCTCTGTGTGTTTTAAATATACTGAAAACCTCAGAACAGCCTTGATTATCCAAATGTCATGGGGACATTGAATGAGTGTAGATAATCAAGCTTTTGCATAGTCAAGGGTATTTCCAGTGTAATGAATAGCTATGGGAGCCATGCTCCAGTTCCGGTAACAGGGAGATTCGGTATAATTGCAATTTTGCTATGTTCAACATATAGTTTAGATGGATCCGGGGGTCACAATGTCTTGTATATGAAAAATGGTGAAAGATGTTTAACAGTCCTATATCTAGATTTAAGGAGCAATTCATCATACTTGATTGATTTTTATTACAAATTAAGAGTAAAGAAGAGGCTCAGAGGTTTATGGGATGGGAGCATACCCAGCATTACATAGATGCAGTCAGGTAGCTAGAAGTCTAAATGACATTAGTAATAGCCCAAAATATTTGTTACAGTTAAACCACATAAATGCTAACTAAGTTTGGTTGAGATTAAACTGGAAATGAAGCTTGTAAAGTCAAGACTCCATGTACATTTCAGTTCCAGAAAGAGAATTGGAAAGTCCCTTTTTTCTGGTCTAAAAGAAAAAAAACCCGGCAACATGCAAACTGCTTAGCAGCTAAGCTTCTTGAAGCACAAAAGATCTTTTGAAATTTGTGCTTTACCTACAAAGTGTGTCACTATTTTGCTTTTGTGTAACACCATTTTTAATATGTGTTAAATTAAAAATAAAGGATAATAGAGGCTCTGGAAGGAATACAAGACTATAAGTCACTTGAGCTCTCCTGATGATATAAGCTGAAACAGCATCACTAAGTTGTGTTTTTTAAATGACTGGAGTCATTTATAGGAAGTCCCCAACTTACAAATGGGTTACGTTCCGAACATCTGGTTGTAACTCGATTTGGTCGTAAGTCGGAGATACCCTTAAACGCGCTGCCTGCGCTGTTCGAAAAACTTGACGTACATGGTTCTCAACTCAAAAATATTATAATGGGGTTAATAGGAGGTTGGTCATAAGTACGGATGGTCATCAGTCGGTGTGTTCGTAAGTCGGGGAGTGGCTGTATTGTAGTTTTAAAACATCAACAGCTGCTTTTGATTCTTGAGAGGAATAATTACAAGGTGCTGGCATTCAAGTATAATATTTATTTATTTACTAGAATATTAACTTGGCATTGTTCGTGTCCTTAACTCAATTATTTTGTTTGTTTGTTTTTCTTCATTTAAATTATTGCTCTGGGGTGGGGTGAGGGACAAAGGGTTCAGTATGTAGGCAGTCCCAGGGAGAGAGGACTATCCCAGCCCTCTCTTACCACAGCAGCTTGGGGTCAGGTGAGAAGCACCTCTCCATGGCTGCTGCAGCTTCAGTGAACATAGCAGGGGGAGGAGTGCATGTCTCCTAGCTGGCACAGGTCCAGGTTTGGATGCCACCTGCGCTTCCCAGCCAGAGTGAGGAATGCAGTAAACTATGCACTTTCCAATTACTCCCTGATAAAGGGGAACAGCCAGAATGTTCCCCTATGATTTGGGGAGGAGGGAAGCTTGAATTGTGTTTCCTCTACATCTTATATATAATACAGGGAATTCTCTTTAGTAATAATGTGGATTATTGTCCTGTGAAACCACATAAAATAACCTTTCTAAGCATGTTTGCCAAGCTACCTCCCTCTGCTTATTTAAGTCCCTTCTGGAAGATCAGCTCTACTACAGTCCTTACTGGGAAGTAAGTTCTAACTCCTCCAAGATGACTCAGTTATAATGTGACTGTCTTGTCCTTCTTCCACTTTTAAAAAATACAAATCACTCAGTGTGGCTGAGTTTTTTTCTTTTGAACATTGCCTGGTATGGTGCTGGATGAGTAACATTGCAAATTGAAGCCAAGGGCTTACAACACTATACTTATGATAAGTTTTAGAGGGGTAGCAATGTTAATCTGTTTCAGGCATCCCGTGGCATATTAATGACTTATGTCCAAATACATCTGTAGTCTTTAAGGTGTTACAGGAATTGCCAATATGTTTATACTTATGATGGAGACAGTATTTGTCTAAAATCAGAGATGTGATAGGCATATATTTTTACTACTAAAGTTATTAAATTATCACTGTGGTAACTAGAGTAATGGATTTAGTTATTTACAGTTTTGCTTTGGGACACACACTGACCCTTTTGTTTTTCATTTCTTTTGACAATCTTTGGTATAGGGGATAGAGTTCAAGCCCCTATTCTATCTAGTTTGGTTTTGACTCTGAGGCACATCCCATTGAATATCCTTACAACTCTACCGTAGAGCTAGTTTCATGTTGTTTCTTGGTCTCTCATGATAGAATTGTTCTGCCTTGTACATAAAATTAAAAATTTATTGGGCCAGGAAGAAGGTGACTCTTCTGCCCAATGATTTGGGCACTTCTTGGGGACACAGGAAACTCAGGGTCTAGTCTGAATCAAGAGGAGCAGGAATTTTCCTCCGAGGTTGCCTCATCTCAAAAAAAAATATTGGCATTGAAAAAGGTTCAGAGAAGGGCAATAAAAATGATTAGGGGTTTGGAACAGGTCCCATATGAAGAGAGATTAAAAGGACCAGGATTTTTCAGCTTCGAAAAGAGGAGACTAAGGGGAGGATATGATAGAGGTCTAGAAAATCATGACTGGTGTGGAAAAGTGAATAAGGAAAAGTTATTTACTTGTTCCCATAACATAAGAACTACGGGTCAGCAGATGAAATTAATAGGTAGCAGGTTTAAAACAAATAAAAGGAAGTTTTTCTACACAAAGCCCACGGTCAGCCTTTGGAACTCCTTGCTAGAGGATGTTGTGAAGACCAGAACTTTTTCAGGGTTCAAGAAAGAACTAGATAAATACATGGAAGCTAGGTCCATCAATGGCTGTAAGCCAGGATGGGTAGGAATGGTGTCCCTAGCCTCTGTTTGTCAGAGGCTGGGAATAGATGACACGTGATGATTCCCTGTTCTGTTCACTCCCTCTGGGGCATCTGGCATTGGCCACTGTTGAAATACAGGATACTGGGCTCGATGGACTTTTGGTCTGACCCAGTATGGCTGTTCTTATGTTCTTGTGCCCTGACCAATAGGCTATTGGTTATTTTGGGATGGTTTCTCATGAAAATTTTGAAAAGGTCTCAGTTTGGTTCAGAGGCAGAGCAAAAATGAACCTTGATTTTTTTGTTACAAAATGGAAGTATTGCTTTCTAGCCAGCCCTATACATGCAACTCCCCTAGCAGTTCTGAGGAGATTCTGCCCATTCCATAGTGAATGAAAGGGGAGGAGATGGTGTCCCTTCAGCATATCCCATTTCATGGAATGTGGGAGGGCAGTGGGAACAGACTAAAAATCATTTGTTCCCTATGTAAGTTAGGTATAAGAAGAGAAATGTGGGAAAACTTTTGGAGGACTCACAAATGTTGACCTCGCCTTCCTTTTGTCAATACTGACTTAATTAAAATGTGATATTTTTTCACCCCCAAAATTTGCTGTGACAAAGTAACTGCCCTAAGTATTATGAATCATTTATATTTTGAGTCTCAAAGAATTTATATTTGTAGTTTGGTTTAAAAAATTGATGTACACTTTAAAAGAAATGGTAAATAGAACATCCTCACAGTTCTTATGATGAAACATTCCTTGTTCACTACCTACATGACAGCTCTGGCAATGTTATAAATCTTTCCTACCTTCTCATCCCAATTTAGCTATACTTGTGAGGATATTTGTTTAGGGTATCTTAAGCATAATAGAAAACAACGATGCTAAGCAATAAAACAAATATGACAAGCGCCAAGTTTTAACTACATGGATTTGGAAAGGATTTATACTGTATATCAAAAGGCACCTTTTCTGTGCCTGTTTTCTGTTCAAGACAGTCACCTCTGACTTCCTTAGGATGCCAGAATTGCTCAGATTTGCTTCACAGCTCTTAGATCCTAGAAATATAAACAGTACCACTCTGGATTAGTTAGCAAATGCAGAAGATTGCCCATATTGATATCTATAGGTGCTCAAAATGTTTGGCAATTGGATCAGTGCCAGAGTCTAGGGATACAGAGGAGTATTAAACTCCTGGAGTGGCAGGGAATGCCGTGGCGAGAACATAAAGTTTCTGGAAGTGGGGGTGGACAGTGCCTGCTATGGTTCTTTAATTACCCGTATGGGGGGTACATAAAGGCAGTGGTTTTGATTCATCTGGAGAGACCTCTTAATTAGCCTCTCCCCTCATTGTCCTGATGTTAGGCTTAAAAAAAAAAGGAGATTGTGTGGGTTTTTTTTATTTATTTGTTTGTTTTATTGTTAAAGAAATATGGGGATAGTGAAGGGAATTGAACATTTGATGGGGAAAAAGCCCTACTGCTCCATTGAGGAAAAAAATAAAGTTTAGCAATGGAAGTATGTTACTGTGAAAATGAGGCAGTGGTTTCTGATTTCTTACACAGTCATAATCTGCTTATGTAAAAGAGAGAAAAATCTCATTAACAGCTAAAGTCATGGTGAAATGGAGCGAACATGGTCCCATTGTTTTTTCACAGGTAGTCCACTTGCAGGTTTTGGTTTATTGCTTTACTATTGAAGCCTTGTTTACTCTGAATTTTAAAATCCATCCATCTTCAAAGGAAAGAATAAGAATTTAAACAGGCATTTATAAAAGCTTGGGCTAGTCTCCCCTCCATTGTTGATTGGCATGGTGTGGGGCAAAGAAGCAGAAAACTAGTTCAAAGCGCCTGTAACTTGTGGGCCAGGGGAAGTGGAGCATTTGCATCATGCTCCCCCTAAGTCTACAGAAGCCCCTCTGTGTGAACACCTCATAACTGAGGCTCCATGTGCCTGAGGGGAAGGTACACTGCCAGGGAGCAGCCTTTCTACACAGCATGCTACCCTAGCAACCTGACAGAGTTCCAGCAGAAGTCTGTGTGGGAGTCAATGCTGATCTTTGCAGCATTAATTCTTTTTAAAGAGGAGATTGTCTGCAGCTACTGCAGGGCAGCCAATGCAGCATGGCTCCCGAGTGAAATACCTAGGAAAAGTAACTGATTTCACCATATTTTCTTATATCCAATATTTTTCAAGGCCATGCTCCTGTTCCAGCCATACCCCTTTCTCTTTAGGAAGAATGTGGCAGCAGCTCCACAAGTTTATATTCATTGATTCTTTGGCCTGTCAGTCATCTGTTACCTCAGTAGTTCATAGAATCTGAGTATGTGTTTTTTCCCAGGTGCACAGGATATATCATGCAGGGGAGAGTGTTCAAGGAGAGTCTCCTCGTGTGGCCTGCAGAAAGGCCTGGCATGGTTGATTCAATGTGTCCCAGTGAAATGCGTAGGGGTGATGAGGTGTAGAACCATGGCCCTATTCCATCAATAGCCTTGTTACACTATGTGGCTAGGGAAGAGAAGAGGGTAGGCTGCCCCATTTTAAAGGAGGGTAGCTACAGCCTGTGCAATGTTTCAGCACACTGAGCCACTTGGGGAGGGATTTACAGCACAATCTCTGTGCCACTGACTTCCTGAGATCCCTAAAGAGTGGCATGTCTCCTTGCACACCACAATTTGGCCCTTTGTTTGTTGTAAATTACTAGTTAATTAGAACATGTTCAGGAAGGACACAAAGACAAAGATATCTTAGAAATAAATAATATATTGTCCTGAAACTATTTCATTATATCAAAATCCACACTCTGATAACCTTATTAATGAATAGAGAAAAGGCAGCTGGTATATGGTACATACAATGTTGTACACAATCCTAATAAAAATAAATCTGGAAATTCCTGATATTAATAATCAATTGCTTTAACAGAATAAACAAAATTTAAATGAAATTCTAAACTCACATAATTTTTAGAGAAATACATTTCACAAATCCTAAATGTCAGGGAGAAATTGCATTCAGTTAAGATTCTAGCTTTTGTACCTATTTAACATGGACTTGGTGGGAGAAAAGTTGAGGACATCTCAGTAAAAGATGATATTTTTCCATCTATTGGCAAGTAAAGGCTGAAAAATTTATCAATGGATTTCAATCAGAACACTTCTGAATTCTTTCCTTAGCTTTACCAAGGGCTAATTCTTAAAGGAAAATATTTGGCTACTTTATATTTGGCTCCTGCCCTCTGTTATTTTCATTGAAAAGTGTAGAATCAGTTTTCTAGACTGTTTCTGCATAAATTAAGCTTGTTTACAGTTCAACACCCTTCCTCCTTCTTTCTTCATCGTGTATAGAGTAATTATCTACCACTACATAGCAAATGGAAGTTCAACAGTGAAAAGGGATCACATCAGCTTAATAAGGGGCTAACACTGGGGATGCAATCAGAATTTTCCAGAGGAACAATGTGACAGTTAAGCAATTTTGTCTTTGGAAGATCTTACTGTATTAAATTTAGGTATCGTTGCGGGCCAGGGGCTATATGTAATTCCATGGGGGAGAAATTAACAAAGGGGGGGGCGGATGATTAGAAAAATTCACTGAGCTTATAACACCTCTAAAGAGCTACCTTGAGAAATGGCTATTTTGGTTCATACTGGATTCTTTAGAGACCAACAGACAAATAAAGGAATATTGCTGGCTTTAAAATAATAATAAATAAAATAATAATAATAAAACTGGCTCAGGCTCTTCTTTCTGATCTAACAAATGGACTGGACCTTTTGTCCAAGATTGGGGGGAAGAATTCTCTCTAGGGGAGAGTTGGAAGGACTGACATTTCCCATAGTTAGAGGTTGGAATTTCAGTATGCTGCCGAGGTTCTTTTATTGATTACAATAATGCTTTCACCTTAAAAATAAACTTGATTGCTTAGAAAGGGCTGTATGTTAACTCTTAATGACAGTGTTTGTAGCTTCTAGAGACAAAGCAAAGTGCAGAACTCTGGCTGTTTAGGCTGTATGTCTTGCTGGGGATATGACAGAGTAGGCAAGGAGAAGTCTAGAAGAATCATGGAGAGGAGAGAGAGACCCTCAATAGGTCCCCACCTCAGTGCAATGAGGATTAAGAAGCCAGGTGGGTGAATTTCCTTCAACTGTTATTGAAGACCCAGAGCTCTCTCTCCCCTACCCACTGCAAAGTTCTCTTCCCCTGCACCCAGACTTCCACACTCTTCCCCCACTGCCTATGCATCTTGTCCACGGTGGTCTGGGTGCATTGCAGGCAGGGACTCCTACAGGTGTCCAGAGCAGTCCCTATCTGCGGTGGCCCAGGCACATCACAAGCAGGGGCTGATATGGCGGGGCCAGGGTGGGGACTGGGCAGGGGATGCTCCAGTTAGGCCATGGCAGGGGGAGCCAGAAGATGTCAGAACTGGACTCAATCCTAGAACTGGGAGTGGAAGTACCATGGGCTAGGGGGATGGAGTGGTGATATCCCATTAGTCAGTTAACTGGTTAAAGGGTTTACAGATTAACTGGGGTTTTACATTCCTAATCCAGACCATGGGAGATCGGAGGCACAGGACTCCTTCCTATCTTATGCACCTACACAACCCCCTTTCTTCCCCCAAATAACATTTCTTGTGCTCCCTTTACTGTGGATGTAGGGGCTGCTTATTCTGGTTGTCAGAGGTTTGGAAAGAGAAGATGTTCATATTTTAAATATCACTTATGGTTGAATGGCTTTCTTGAAGCAGCCTTTGCAACATTTCCTAAAGATTTGACTGATCTGCTCTGGAAGATAATTAATATTTGTATATAAGCTATATATTTTCAAATAACTATAAATACATTAACTAATGAACACTCAAATCATCCTTGTGTTATAGATAAATATTATTGTTTGTGTTTTACTCATAGATAAGTTTAGTCACTTGTCCAATATCACAACAGTCAGAGGCAGAATTAGATTTCCCACTGTTGGAAATCAATAATTCTTGGCATCTCATCCCTAGGTTATTCAACGAGACCACACAATGGGCTTAATTATGAATATAGCATAATTACGTAAATTTATAGCAATCCATGTAATAAACTGTCACAGGGCCGGCCCACATCATTTTGGCACCTGAGGTGGGGAGCTCAAATGACGCCCCCATACCTCCTCACTTGGGCCAAAACTTTGAAAGGTCTCAATTCTGCCTTCTTCCTATTCTGCTCTAGAGCAGAGAGAATACATATGCACCAGAAGCAGACACAATTTTCTATACTTTGGGTCCTAGTGGCGCCCTCCCCCCCCACAGTCTGGCACCTGAGGCGCCGCCTCATGGTAAGGCCAGCCCTGAACTGTCATCACAACTAACTGTTTATTTTCACTGTTTGGATATGTAGAATTATCTACAACATTTCCCCACTCAAATTTAATATTTCATGGATGATGTCCAAAAGAAATTTATACTAATGTGGTATAATGAAATGACTTTTGAGTCTATGGCATGCATTAGCAATTAATTGCAATTATTGTTCACCTCACTTAAAAGAATCTACACAGTAAAACAGTAAAAACATCACTGATGGTCCTTAAAATGGTTATTGGCCCTCACAAAAAAAGATAAAACTAAGGAATTATTCATGTCACTCCTTAACATGGAAGATATCATTTATCTCTTTTCCCTTCTTTGCTCCCTTTAGCCATACCATATGACTAGACTCATCAACTTGCCTTTTGTGTCAATAGAAGTTCATTTTCCTGCCTTCAAAATTAATACAGCTATTCAATATGAAGGGTGTATTCTGTCTGGCTTTTGAATGGATAGCCATTTTGTCATTCACGATGGGCACTTGCCCTTAACCCCAGGAACATATTTTTTCTTTGTTGTCTGAAATTAGATTTATTTCTTGAACCATGCATTGCCACTTTTATGTTTTGATACTCTAGGGAGTATAATTTTTACACTCTTCTCTAATCACCTTTTGTAAACTGAGTGAATGGTTGTTTTTTTCTGCTTCCTTCAGCTCAATATCTCAAAGAAATAAGTGCTTCTCTTTGCCATCATCTGCATGATTTGCATGATCATCTGCAAACAAATTCCATCTCCCTTCTCAATTCAGACCTTGCATGTGCAGTTAGGATAGCGGGCAGTTAGTTCGGACTAAGGGGGATTTAAAAATGGCGGCCGGACGGGAACATGCAAATAAAGCCCGGGATATTTAAATCCCGGGCTTCATTTGCAACCCCGGTTCCCTGATTTGCCTATCTAGCTCGAACTAACGAGCTAGTGTAGACATATCCTTACATACTAGAACAGTTGTTTTCATCCTGTGTCTGCACTGCCATTAAAAATGTTTTAGCAGTCTGCAATTGGAAACTGTTCCTTTCCATCTTCTCTACCACCTGCCCCTGCCCCATCTTCAATGTCATGACATTGGGTGAAGCTGCCTTTGTCTTTTAGGGGAGACACCACATCTCTTTTGTGAAACTTAATCATAAAAGCATATTCTTTTGCCCATGCCTTTTAATAGCTCACCCACCCCCCAACCATGGAATTTATTTGCTGTAATTTTAAACTATATACAGGGCAGGCTGCAATTTTATATTGTTCTTTTTATGTGGTTGAAGGTGAAGTTTTATGAAAAGTACACATTTTTACCATAGTTCCCAGTGCAAAGCAGATTTAAATGGGACATTTGTGTATGTTTCCACAAATGTTATCATTTGGCAGGAAGACCATACACTGTGACAGGGTTGCTACATGCAGTTTTATATTTGTTCATGTCTGCTCATACCTATGTTTCAGAGCAGAAAAGTGAATCAGGGAAAGAGATAAGAGACAGAGTTGACCACTTTCTGTAGCAAAGAGTACTAGTACAACTTATCAGGAATATATGATTATCACGTTATGGTGTGGTATGCTCACAGCACTTTTACAAAGGCAAGCCAATGGCAAAAAAACTTGAAATGGATTCAAGGTGAGTGAACCAAAACACAAATTATATATGTGTCCTGAGGAATTAGTAAATAGGCTGGTAGCTGGTAATCTTGACTCTTTTACTGGGTGCCGGCTTTTTGCAGGGTGCAAAAGAAAAAAAATAGGATAGCAAATACAGATTTAGAATACCCTTATTTTATCTGTAGCAGGATTGTTTGAAACACAGGACAAAAGTAAGAGCTCATAAGAGAACCAGTTTGCAATTACAGTCACAGCAGACAAGAACTAACAGAAGTTTGACAATGCATATCTGACCATCACAAGACACTGAGAAGTGTGTTTTTGGCAGATTCTTGACAGGCATTTACAGCAAACCTGTCACTTTTCCTGTAAGACTATACTGGTGTTTATGACTCAATATTTGAGACTTTCTTTGACATTTGACATCTCTGTTCTCTTCTTTCATACTTATTTCAGTCCAACTCATACCATCCATGTGGCCCAGCTTATACATACTGAAAAGTAGAGAAGCAAAAGCCTTGTAGCAAGGCATTTTGGATTTTGCAGGCTGCATTGTAATATATTATGACCTATAGAGACTACACCAGAGTAGTAGTGGTTTGGAAGATCAAATCATTTTTTCATTTATTCTTCTCTGTGGTTTGGAAGATCAATTCATTTTTTTCATACCAGTACTCAGTTGCCTACTTACAACACTATAGCAAAAATCTTTAGTTGGATTGGTCCTCGAGAAGTACAGCAGTGACCTGTTACACAAAGTCATGGTGACCTGCTACACAGAGAACCCTTTTAGTTTATCCTGGTTTAAGTGGAAGCCAAGGGTCCTGTGTCACCTTTCAGAAATTTTTATGATTAATCCCTTTCCTAAAAGACATACTGGTGCCCAAAGCTAACTATTGTTGAGCACCTTTATTGAGTGTCATATATAATTTTGCCACCCACTGTGTTACAGGTAGTTAATTCATTGCTTTGCTCTATAGTTTAGGATTTTTTGAGTATTGAGGAGCTATTTAAAACAATTTTGTATTATACAAGTTGAGTCCCTGTAAACCGGGACTTTCTGGCTATGACTAGACTGCAAGCTTCTTTCGGAAGAAGCTTTTCCAGAAGAGATCTTCTGGAAAGGTTTCTTTTGAAAGAGCACGTCCACACAGACAAAGAACATAGAAAAAGCGATCTGCTTTTTTCAACAGATAGCATCCACATTGATTGGATGCTATCTCACATTTAAGTTGTGATTACTACAGACAGAGTGGCCATCAGGGCACCTGTGCTTTTTCCTGGAGGCCTCTTCTTCGAAAATAACCCATCTTCTCCGTCCACACATACCTTTTTCTGAAAGAGATCTTTCGGAAAAAGGCTTCTTCCTCATAGAAAGAGGTTTACCTCTGTCAGAAGCCCCTCTGTGTTCTGTTGACTTTTTGTCGAAATAACACAATTGCAGTGTGGATATAAGTGTAGTTTTTCCAGAAAAATGGCCATTTCTCCAGAAAAACTCTGCAGTGTAGACATACCCTCTGTGTTCCTGAACCAGAGAGCCCCAGCAACCGGGAGTCCAGCAATATGAGAGCCAGCAGATGGGAGACCTGCAGTGGCTGGGAGTCCAGCCTTGCTGGCAGCAGGGGGGGCCAGCATCCAGGAGCCCTTCCAGGGTCAGCAGCTCTGCTGGGCCAGTGGCAGCAGGGACAGGAGCCCTGCTAGGCCTGGGAGTCCAGTGGGGATGGCAGCACTGCCGGAGCCAGGAGGTCTGCTGGGCCATTGGCAATGAGGCCAGGAGTCCTGCTCAGGCAGTGATAGTGGGCTGGGACTGGGAACTCAGCTGGACTGAGGACAGGAGAGCCAGCTTTGACCTACTCTGATCCAGCAAACTCCCTCATTTGCCATGGGTCAGGTCCCAATAGTGCCAGATCAGAGATATCCAGTCTGTGCTATATTCTACTTTTCAGTTGTTACTAATTAATTTGGATTGGGGTGGGAGAAGGTAGACTAAAGGTCCAATTACATCCGCTAGAGATGGATAGTATTTCTACTCAAATCAAAAGTAACCCACAGTTCCTCTCTGAAGCTATATCTAGACTGCCACTTTTTATCGGAAAAAGGTACACAAATTGCACTCCGCAATTTGCGTACCTTTTTCTGATAGTTTTGTAGGAAGAGGCTTTTCCAAAATTTGGCCTGTCTACAGCGGGCCAAATTTCGGAAAAACCTCCTCTTTTGGAAGAGCCCTTCTTCCTTGTGGAACGAGGAAGACAGGGCTTCCGAAAGAGCACATGTGCTCTTCTGCAAAAAATGTCAGAAGAGCAGACGCATTCCTTAGCCATGGTGCAGTTTTTCTGGTAGTCTAGACATAGCCTGAGGTTGCTAGCACACAGAGGGCATGCACACACTGCGCCATCTATGTGGGTAGTGCAGCCTGCTTTGGTGAGTTTGACCAGATACAAAGGCCATCGCTAAGGAGAGGCAAGCCCATAATCCACTTGTGCTCCAAGAGACATGTGGAGGAGTGATCATTGTGGATAGCACAGAGAGGGAAGCTTATTGAGATCTCTAATTATCTCTATACATACCATATGAAAGGACCATTTCCCTCCCTTGTTACTCAGCGATGGTAAACAGGAACCAGTTTCCAGGGCAAGAACTTGGTTAATTATGTGGCTTGACTCGAAGCTGAGTTGATCTAAAAGTTTTCAGAAAAAAGGCCCGAATAATTAAATTATAACAATTAACAAATAGAATTTATTTTTATTTTATTCATAATAATAGATACTACAAACAAATAGGCAGATATTTCCCATTTAACTTAAGGCCTGATTTGAAGCCAATGTCTTCAAAGGGCTTGGGTTCAGGCTCTGGATGTTCAAGAATAACATTAAAGCTTGTGCTCTTTGGTTTTGATCCAGAAACATACTTAATCCTGTAATTTTAAGCATGGCGTAATTTCATTGATTTCAGTGCAATTGTTCACTTTCATAAATTCAGCACATCCTTAAGTACAGGTGCTTTCTTACTTATTTTTATAAACTGCTGAATTACAGAAAAATAAGTGATCTTATTTTTTTAAACTGAGTAAACATGTACATATTACATTCTCTAATTGTCATAAATTTAATCAACACTTTAATTAGAAAATAAACATGTAATGAAATAGCAAGGGTAATAAATGCATCATGAATGGTGAAGAATAAATGTAATATTGCAAAAACAGAATGCTGTTTTGCATTGATAATTCTTTCCTCTACTGTAAATAACTTAAATAAACCTGGGGATAGGTGTGGAATGATTATTTTTTGTTTATCTTTTGGGTTTAATATATATTAAAATGTAAATTCCTTAAGTCTGTAAAAAGAAGCAGATTTCTGCAGTAAGTTGGAGAACAAATCGTAAATGAAGAGTGTAAAACGCTTCCTATTTAAGTAAGGATATAAATTTGAATATGATTTTGAAGATTTGGAATTGTAACAACAGGTATGTAGATTTTATTAACGAGCCATAAACTACAATGTTAAGGGGGTAGTTAGCCAGATCTCAGTTTCAAGGAAAACATGAATTTGCAAGAAAATTCAGCAAGAAGAATTAATACTTAATTTTACATGTACTGAAAAGCTCCTTGCTTCATCAAGTCTACATTAATTTTCCTACAGCTTTGCTTTTTCTACATATCCTGAGAACATTTCTTCCAACCGCACTGATTCCTACCACCTCCTCATTTAATCACAGTCTCCTTTAGTTCATTTTACCCTTCATTGCATTTCTGTGTGTGTGAAATACAGTAGTAGCTTCATCTACTTTGCCCCTTCTGCTCTGAAAATAATGGTGCTTCTGCTTTTTCGCACCTCTGATATCCTCTTCCTGATCAAGAAACTCTCCTTTCCTATGTTAGATTTTCACTTGAAATCAGACAGTTTGCAACTGTTTATGGTCATCAGAGTACAGCTGGTTTCTCTTTTAATTTTATGAACTTAGAAATACTGGGTAAAATGGGTCATGGCTATTTCCATAGTTGAGGGTTTTTTTGTTTTGTTTTGTTTTGTTTTAAATCAACTATATATAAGAAATGTAGCATTTACACTTCCATTCACACACATTGTTGAGCATTGTGCGTTGAGCATTATGCATTATGTATACATTAGTAACCATTATAATTAAGGTTGCAAAATATTTCAAATTATGATGACACATTCTCCTGCCTTTCCATTCTTGGTTTCCATCCAAAAGATTATTTTTTCAAGTTTGAGAAAAAATTCCTTCAACTGGTTTTATGTTTTGTGACAGTGAGGGGGGGAAAAGTGGTACAAAGGGGTTTAGCTGAAATTTTGAATGAAAAAACAATATAACTCACTTGATTTTTAAGGAAAGCATCATTTTTCATATTTATTTTTAGAAACAATTTTACTTGATTTGCATGTAAATAGGAAGCTTTATTTTCAGCATCAAGTTCACTCAGAAGCAAACCTAAGATATGTGACCCTTTGTGAAGCCTGGTTAATTTTAGATCTTAGATTCTGACTAGGAGCGTATTGCATATTCTTCTTTGGATTATAAGGAGTTCATGTGTCATTAAGAGCAAAGTTCATGCCTGTGCAGAGGGCTCATCAAAAGGGCTATATTTAGTTTGAGTTCCATTTAAGCCCTTAAAATAGGAATTATTTCTGATTTACAGTCAATTTCACCATAATGAAGTGTTTTATGTAATATCCGGAAACACAGAAAAATGTTTTATTAGTGTATAAGAACCAGTAATAAATTGACTCAGTGCCATGTACAGGGGAGAACCATATTAGAATGTTATATTTATGCTGAAGCTGTGATTTTACCACCTCTAACTCCCTTAAGACTCTTTCTACACATTCTCAGCTTTTGACGCCATTGTACTTTCTTATGTAATAAGACTTTCACACACATTTATAAATAAAAATAACCTCCCTTCTTCATAAATAGGATCACAGCTACCAGTGATTTGTGACTGTGCGTGTGTGGTGGAGGGAGGCAGGCATGGGAAAGTCACTTTTCAAATAAGGCTTTTTGTTTAATAAAGGAAAGTTAAATTTAGATTAATCAACTAATCGAATAGTCGATGGAATTTGTATGGACTATTCTATTAATTGATAAGGGTGCCACAGAAAGGCAGTGTGCCGTAGGGAGCACAAGGTAGGTGGGGGACTGCTTGAGCCCCTCCACTGGCCCCGTGCTCCCTGCACACTTTGCTTTTGAAATGAAGCAAGAGCACCACTATGCACCGGGTGCTGCTCCCTCCCTTGCTGCCTCTCACTGATAGAGGCAGCAAGGGGGAGTGATAGTGACTAGTCAAGTCCACTAGTCGACTGTCCGATAAGCATATGCTTATCGGAGAGTTGACTGGTCGCTCACATCCCTAGTTTAATACAGATGTTTATTCCATTGAATGGTTAGTTCATGCTGAATATGAATGCAATTACCTTGAAGGGTATGTCAAAATTTTGACAAAATGTTCTGGTTTTTCATAATTATTCCTTTTCATGTTAGAGTTCATCATACATCACCATTCTTCTCTCTTATTTCTTTTTTACATTTTGGTCTCCTTGTATGGCAATATTAATTTATGTGGTCTTGTTTGTCTTCTTTTCTACAACAACTGCATCAGGCCTGTTTGCCTGAACCATTTGATCTATGACAATTGCCAGATTCCCTACAATCTTGATCTCTTCATTCATTTGGGTACTTTCAGTTAATTGATCACAACACTGCATCCAAGTCAAGATCTATATTTCAGATTTGAGTTGAGACTGTTGCCAAATTCATTTGTTATTAGTGCTGTTATAAAAAATGTTAAAGTAAGTGTATTAATTGAAGGATTAACTCAGCATCATATTTTTGGAATTCTTTTGGGATTCTGATGATGTTGGGGTGGAATATATTATTAATTAAGTGCAGTTGACTTTGTGGCTGTATGATAGCTTCACAATATTAGAGGAAATTGAAAGAGACAAAGTAAAAATAGAATTTTGACATTTTTAAACTAAGTACTAGTGAAATGATTCATCTTTAAATTGTATGCCCCTGCCATAAAGTGGATGAGGGTGTCATGTTGTGATTGTTCTGTGTATAATTAGGTTAATGTTGGTTATAAAATCTCTTGTTTTGGTTAACACTGATCATTTAATTTTCAATACACAATAGTTCCTTCTAACTAGTTACATAACTAGAAAAGTCAGCTATACAAAGGTACAGTTGTTTATTAAATTACGTACTATTAAATAGCTTTTTAAACCTCATATAAATGTATTTTATGGCATAAAAAAGCAGTTGCAGAACTATTCTTAACTATTAACTATGACCTATGTACTTATTTAGTCATATGCTATTCTGAAAAAAATCCCATGTGTATTAGATCTTACAGCCCTTGCTCAAAATCATTTTTGTTCTTTCATATATATATATTGAGGTAAGCAGCTCTTGTCTGTGGCTCTTCTGCAACTGTGACTGAAACATGGTTTTACAGGAAAGCAGGAGAGAGTCTCTTCATATGAAATCAAAAGTGAAGTTTTTACATTTTAGCTGTCTTAAAGGGCTGTTTCTAGTTCTCTCTCATCCTTCTGATTGTACCAATCATTTAATATAGTTGTGCTGATAATATATAGTTTGACAATGATATATATTTTTACAACAGGCTTTATTGTGCCCAGCCATACTTGGTTGTGCTACAGTGCAATGGAGCTAAGAATGTGAGGACACTTTCCCCTTATTACAACTGGAGTCTGGTGCCTGCTTAATGTATAGATTTTGTACTGATATAACTGTTTTGGTTGGGGTTTTTAAATTTTTTTTTATGGATATAGTTATACTATATCAGACTCTAGTGCATCTGCAATTATACTGGTATAAAGGGAGCCTTATACCAATAATTTAATCCCATGCAATATGGGAATATGCTGTACTGTTATAGCCCTTGAATAACAGTCTAAATGGATCTCCACTTTGAGAGTAGTATGGCTTTAATTGTCCTGGAATAGTGAAAGAGATAGAACTTTTCAGGATAGATAAACCCGAGAGTTCATGCTCAAGGAGTGGGAAAGTCTTAATCTACAGCTTTAGCACCCTGCTTCCACTCCACAACAGCCAGCCAAGGCAGCCATGAGCAAGGGCCAAAATGGGTGCTGCACCCTTAAAAGGTTGGCTTCGCAGATGCATTTCCCCAAGAAACCCAGGACCACTCCCACTGAAACAATGAACATTTTCACCACTCCCAAGCCAGGTCTATAGCTGAAGAGACACAACTGAACCCAGGACATTCAGTTTCTCAGAGATGAATTTAAAAATATTATAAATGATTTTAGCCAGGTTCACTTCACTACAGGTTTCGTACCATTGTAGCTGTTCTCTTAATTACAGTCTGCCAATTTGTATTTCTTTTATGGAGGGTGTTGAAAATGTAAAATTAAAAAGTGATGAACATTTATTTTGATACAAAATAACAAGAATGAGTGAAAAGTGGAGTCTCCATTGTGAGCCGTTCAGGTTGGCTGCATCATGGGACGTGAACACTTGTGTGTTTATAGAACAGCTTTTCTTCTGAAGGAGCCCAGAGAGTTTCATGGATTATGGCTAAATGATCCTAGGGCGAGCACAATGAGCCCAGTACAAAATTATGGATGCAAACCTGTGCTGAGTTCTCACTAAGGATGTGAAAGGTTCACCAGCTAATGGTTAACCAATGAGCATCACACTTAACAGGCAATGCTTACCAGTTCTGGTTAACTCGTGGGTGCTGGAGCAGCTCCTGGCCTGCCTTGGGCAGGGAGCTGCTTCAGCTTTGCAGGGCCCACCATGTACAACGGCACTCCAGCCCAGCCAGCAGTTGGCAGCCCTGTGCAGGGGTCTGGCAGTACTGGAGCAGCCCTCCAGCCACAGCAGGACATGGGCAGGAGTTTGCTCCCTGGGTACCTGTTAACCATTACCCAGTAAGGGTAATGCTTACCGGGTAACCGGTTATCTGGTTACCCATTAACTTCCCTATTCTGCATCTGGGGCATGCACAAGCCACGTGCCACAGCACCAACTCAGAAGCATATCTTTATGCTGTACATTTTATACAGATGTATTCAATAGTATTTATATATTGTAATGCTTTCAATTAGCAGAAAATGTGGAAGACACATTAAGTCTTTGTAAAGTGTGAGGTGCTAATAAGTGTGATTCATATATTCACAGATTCCAAAGCCAGACGGTACCATTGGGATAATCTAGTAATACAGATCCTAGAAGTTCCCTGTAATAATTAATGGAACATGTCTTTTAGAAGAACTTGACTTAAAAAGGATAGTCTGTCACAACCACTGGCATATTGTTCCAATGGTTAATTACCCTCACACCATCTATTTATGCTCTATTTTCTGTTTGAATTTATCTAGATTGAACTTCCAACCATTGAATTGTGCCTTTCTCTGCCAGATTAAAAAGCCCATTATTAAATATTTATTATTTATGTAGTTGTTTGTAGTCTGTTATCAAGTCACCCCCTTCATCATCTCTTTGGTAAGCTAAATACATAGAGCTCTTTCTCTCTATACCAAATAAGAAATTCATTCTAATCCTTTCATTACTTTTGTGGCTCTTCTTTGAACCCTCTCAAGTTAATCAACATCTTTCTTGATTTGTGTGCACCAGAACTGGACACAGTATTGCACCAGCAGTGGATGTAACTGTAGAGAGTTGGTTTGTGGGTGGGCTCAGCAGGGAGCATCAGCATTTCTTCCTGCAGAATTCCTGACCTCTGTTAGGCTAATGTTCTCTGGCATCTCCATTTTCTGCTTAGCAGACCAGCTTTGGGGATCCTGTAAGATCATTTCACCCCCTTTTTCGCTATCCCTGCAGGATCAGAAACAACTCTTGCAAATTCCTGGAGTAGATCAGTTACTCTAAACATGGGGTAATTAATGAATAATTGGTAGTACTGATTAACAGGAGTTAAGTAAATTCAGGTGGCTTGCAATCCTTCAGTAACATATGTTATTGTACAAAATTATATGCAAAGCATATCTGTTGATTCACAGGAGAAATGCAGCCACTTCTGGTGTGAAAGGTGATGTCTCTAAAACCTTGCACAGTAAGATTACATAAAAAAAAAAGTGAATATCTCATCAATTGGACCATGATTGAAGCAACAGGGGGGATTTGGGCACACAGAATGTAATTACCACATATTGAAACATACTGAAATACATCTGTATATATTCCACATAACCCAGCACAGCCATGTTATAGCTAATTACTTATTATTAAGGCTAAAATAAAAAGGATGCTATAAAAGGTAAGGCGGGTAAAGAGAAAGGCTCATGGATATGCATGACTCTGCTCTTTGAAATATTCTAACTCTTGCTGCTTTTTATGAATGTGGCTCACATACAGAGCAGTTTTTTCTTTATATCATGAAACTTTCATGACAAATAATCCCCACTAATGGACATAGTGCAATCTGCAGTTGACTCACATGTTGTAATGATGCTGAACTTCTGGCAGGTGGATAAAGAAGAGGAAAAATGTGTGCACACAATTGAAGTGTCTAGGGACATCCTGTTGAAATAGTTGCTGAATACTAATGTTACCAAAATAGAAACCATGGGCAGAATGAAATGTGTATCCCAGAGGCCTCATTCAGAGATGTATGAGTCATTCTGAGATGATCAGGTTTTATTAAAAATTAAGAAATAAATATACTGATGATTTAAACAAAAATCACCTTGTAGCATTTTGCTGTTGATAGAAATGACTAAAATATCAAATTGTTCAGAATGTATATCTAGAATTACAGAATAAGATATATTAATCTGGTTCATATATGTAGCTGCTCACCTAAAGAGGTCAATCGAAAGACTCACATAGACATCAATGGGCAATGGATCTGGCCCCTGCTTTGCAACTAGTTCTGATTAAAGCTTTTGTAGTCAGGCCATAGTATCTTTATCATCATTACATTTCCCAAGAGCAGGAAGTTAGCCTGGCATCTATTATTTCTTAGCTTCATTTTATTTAAATTAAAGATGCTAATCAGAATCCTGCTAATTAAATGATGAAGTCACAAATTCTGATTTTTGTTGTTATTTTTTCTGTGATGCCACAGAACATATAAGTGTCAATGTATATGGGTACATTATTAAGTGGTTTGTACAGCAACAATTTTGTATGGAAAATATGTGTTGAGAGAATAAAGACAGTTTGAATTATGTTTCCCCTTTTACCAGATAATGCAGTTCATCCTGCGTGACTTGGGAATATAGGACTAAAAGGGAACTCCTGGGTCAATGTGTCAAATGCCCTGCTATCTCAGGCAACCACATCATATAATCCTATTCCTGAACGTCTCAGACTCCATCCTTAAAATAGGTTGTTTGCCCTCATTGTTTGTAATGGAAGATTGTTTCAGAATCTCACTCATCTGATGGTTAGAAATGTTCTTCTAATTTCCAGCCTAAATTTATTTATGGGCAGGTTATACCCTTTTATTCTGCAGACAGTACTGCCCTTAAATAGTTCTTCTCCATCCCTGTATCATTGTGAAAAAAACTCTTTTTATTTACATTCAAATATTTTCCCTTGCCTAAAAACTTTTAATTGATCCTGCTTGACTGCTGGACATGCACCTACAGGCTCTGCCAGTGGGCCCCATGCAGGGTACCATCTGCCAGTCCCAGCTCTAGGGGGGCAATGAGGGGTAAAAGAAAGAGCTAAGGGGAGAGGGGCACAGCTCACTCCAAAAACTATGCAGCACCACTGTCTCAATTGTGGAATTCCACAAGAATCAATTCTCTCTCTAGACCTTTTAAATATCTGCATGAAACCACTAGATGAACTGGTCAGGCAGAATGGACTCAAGTGCCAGAGATATGCAGGTGATGTACAGATCTAACTATCCTTCACCACAGGGAGCCACACTACTATCACCGTGTTAACCCCATGCTTAGATATGATCAGCTCTTGGATGAAGAACAGGTGGCAGAAGCTGAACTCAAGCAAGAAAGTTCCCATTCTGAGCCCACACCCCGTCCTGCACTCCAGCCCCCTGCTGAAACCCAGAGATCCCTCCCAGACTCTGAACCCTTATTTTTTGTTATTTTTTGGCTCCATGCCAGATTATGTGTCAGCCCCCCCGCCCTTTGCAGGGCAGGCACTGGAAATGCCAGCTCACACCACAGTGGGCGGGGGAGCCCTGTACTCTGTACACCCTTCCCTCCCCCCCCCCCATGGGGCTGTGTGGCTTATAATTGATTACTTCTGTGCACCAATAGCCCCCTCCCCCCGCCACCAAAAAAAAATTAAGGTTTCTTACCCTTCCATCAAATCAAGCTCAAGGTTGTAGTCCTTATCTTCAAAGCTCTCTATGGCCACAGCCCAGAAGCATAGTTGACAACTATAATCCTCTGGCATGATGGAATGTTCTGCATTAAAAGCATCGATCATTTGTTCAGGAGACAGAACTATTTCTGCGGGTGGTCCAAGGTTGTGGAATGAACTACCCCAGGAGATAAAGATTCCAAGTGTAAGACACATGTCTTTGACCTGCATTTCTTATATAATCACAGAGCAAGAGGTATTTGTTTGTTTGTATGATAGATAGATAGATAGACAGACAGATGGATAGATAGATAGATAGTACCAAAATAAGATACTCCACTGCACAAGCTTCCCATCTGGGGAGAGGATGAGAGAACAAACTGCACACAATAGATGTGTGTAGTCATGTGCCTTAATACACTATTGAAGGGCACTCAGATACAACAGTGATGAGCATGGTATAAAAACCTATGTAGACTAGAATTATTTGTTAGCATGGCACAGGCATGCTAAGGAGATTTCAGATTCCCAGTGTTCCTGGACAGATTCCAAGTTTTAGAAAGAGACAAGTTGACCCAACTTTGCCAGTGTTAGCAGAAACCTTTAATCATAGTGTGGAAAATTAATTCTCTGTAAAAGCATCTGGATGCTTTTCATGCCTTGTAATCATCTTGATGTGCAGTGCTTTGTATTTTGCTTGTGGACTTTATCATATACTGAAGTTAAAGAAAAAAACCCACAAACCTGCTGTCATCAGCAGAAGACACACAATGTCTCACTGGAAATTAGTTTCAAACTGAAAATTAATACAATGACTGGTAGGGCTACAGTCTGTGGTATGTACAGTGAATTAAAAAGGGGAAAATGCTTTTTTTTCCTGAGCAAGTTTCTTGGCATATTTTCATTCATGCATTTTATAACTCTGTTACCCTTGCTGTGTTCTGCTTCTAAAGCTTTTCGAGCTATAATATGCATGTACTCTGTTTTTTCTTTCATTGTGAGGACTCTGTCCTTTGGTATCTTTCATAGTTTGACATGCGGCAGTAATGGTTCTATTAGCTGTGCTGTATCTGCTGAGCTTGCTGTTTTCAGTGAACATGTCATCACCAGTGCCTTTCTGCAGTTTCCTTATTAGCATGTGCCCTTTACTGATTCTGCAGGAGCCTTCACCTAGAATTAAACATTTTCTGCTAGACCTGTCCTTACTCTGTGCAAAATGATTACAATCCATTTTACCACCCTCTTGCTGACAGCCAAATGCCACTGAGATTACAATAAAATTGCTCCAAGTCTAAATGTGATACTAGCTTGGTGCAGTATTTGATAATAGGAGATGTTTGAATAAATATCTTTCAATACTCAGAAACTGATAAAAATATTTTGAAAAAAAGTGGGTACCAACACTACTTACTATACTGATCATATCAACTGTGCTGTAATAGTTATAATAACCATGATAGTGGAAAAATATAAAGCATTTAAAATATCTGATTGCACCATTAAGATTGCTGATATCATATATAACATCACTGTTCTTTAGAAATTACAAAAAATAATATAATAGATAGAAGATGGCTATGTCTAGACTGCAGAGTTTTTCCTGGATACCAGAAGTAAAATTCTGCCACATCCAGGGAACATGTCTGCTTTTTTGGAACAGTTTCTGAAAAAGCGTGCATGTTTTTTTGGCATCCCTGTATTCCTCATTTTATGTCAGAAAAGCCTCTTCTGAAAAAATGAGCGGAAAAAGGTACGCAATTTGCGTATCTTTTTCCGACACCCCCTCACCCCTCAGTGTAGACATAGCTGATAAGTACATGGTCTCAAATTCTTTCTAATTAATTGTGCATATATTTTGTATCGCAATTAATTGTTTTCAGCTTTTTCTAATGTAATGATTTCTCTGTCCTTAAATCTTATGAGATGCAAAACAAAGACGTTAAACGTGGCAGTAGGTGCCCACTTTTTTAGCAAAACCTCCATGGATGGTTTTCATTGCTGATAAATTTGTGACTAGAATAAACATTTTCTTTCTTTGTGAAAATAACTTCCCTTCCCCTCATCCAATCCAACATTCAAAGGCTCAAACTATAGTTACCTTTCTTCCTGCCAATCAGAGCCACATGGAGCTTTCAGTAGCATAGTGCAACCCATGGTCCTCATGCAGCCCACTGGAGCTCCATCTGCAGCACATCAACCCCCTGGCTGCTCCACTTCCCAACATGCCTCACAGACAGGGGCTCTGGTCTTCTGTACTTATCTGCTCCTCCCCTCTCTCCCAGCACTTTCTGAGGAGCCGCAAATTGTGAGTGGTGCTGCACGCTAGTTCCCCAGTGTACAAGAGGCACTTGGGGGCAGGGGGGAAGCCAGGAGTCTGGAGGGGGGAGTTGCAGTTGGAACCCCAGTGGGTTGAGGACTGTTACAGCCCACTGATGTGAAGGAGGGCCACTAATACTGCCAACCCACTATTTGTAATTGCCCGTCCCTGGTGCATGGTCTTCGGCCTTTGCCTACTGTACTTTCCATCACATACAAAACTTTTTTTCCTACTGCTAGAAATTGACCCCAAGCACAAGTTTACATGGAAACTTTGCATTTTTCAGATATTGTCTGTCCCTGTTCAGTTCCCTGAGAATGACATGTGTTTCTCATGGTACAATGAACTATCTTGTTCCAGGAGCAGAATTGTGCTGGCCTCGAGAATTAAAGACTAAGCATGGACCTAAATTCATATCCCCCACAATGCTCATGCTAGTGTAAATCAGGAATAATCTTATTTAAGTCAAACCAATGTAACTGAGATCAGACTTAGAGCTCTAATTTCTACTGAGTGGCACTTTACAGATGTAAGAAGAAAAATACCCTGCCATGAAGAATTTCCGGTATAAGCATATCAGTACAATTGCTAATCTGTAGTTTGGAGAACTCCTTACTTTGTTAAGCCTTCAGGGATGCCTATCTTTAGCATTCAGCTTTTATTTTTTCATGATTTGCACATGCATGAAGTATGTGGTACCACAAGAAAAGATAGATCACTGTCATATTAAAATTTGCATGCCTGCTTCATAAAACTTGTATGCCTCATTTACAAAGAATTGTCAGGTTAAAAAAAAATCTCTTTTGCGGGACATTTATCCTTCTGTCCCTGTGCAAGATATGCCAGGTACATGAAACAAAACTGGGTTCAGTTGGATGAATTCCCATAAATTATTGACAGACAGGCTGAAAGTATTTCAAATCATTCTGCTGAAAATCTGTGGAATACTTGATACATTTTCATACCTTTGCGTAGCTTTTTTTTTCTTCTCAACTATTTCTTCCTTAAAATGCAAGAAGTATTAGTCTAAGCCTACCCCTTGTGCTTGCGCCTTGTCGGGGCAGAGCAGCTTGCATGTTCTTATGATCCCAGGAGCTATGCCGGCGGGAGCTTAGTGCTCCTGGTAGGTTCAATCAAGCCAGAGAGGTCAAGGGGGGAGGAGCCAGACTAAGCATGCACACCGATCCTCCAGGATTGGAGGTTTGGCTCAGGGCTAACAACCTGACCTAGAAAAAGATTTTGTTACGGAAACAGCAACAAAGAATTTCTTCTCAACTGTGTGTGACGGCCTTCTAGAGTCACTTACAGTGACTTGTATGACTGCCAGTGGTGAAAGACATGAAGATAGAAGTCCTGAGCACCAAGATTAAGACCAGAATTGGGTTAAGGGAAGCAGAAATGAGGACGACCCAAGACAACATGGCACCGGACTGTTGAAGTAGAAATGAAGAGCATGAATCACACTTGGGGCACTAATGAGAGGTTGGCCAGAGACAGGCAGAAGTGGAGGACCTTTGTTGCTGCCCTATACATCAGTTGGAGTGAAGTGCAATGATGATGATGACTAGTCTAAGCATTGACAGAATCATAATGGGGAATTAATGTAATATGTTTTCCACCAGTCACTCAAAGGAGTAATGGGTAGATAACTTAACCTGTGTGAAGCACACAAATACTCATTTTTTTTCTGTTGGTTTTGGGCTGACTGGCAAACTTTTTCACTTGCTTATTTTTCTTGCAGGCGAGCATTCTTCCAATTGTAGCTGAAGTAATCTTTAGTGTTCTATATCCCTTTTAAATTCTACTATATATTTGAGAGAGTTTGTCTGTCTGTGCCTCTGTCTATGTGTCTTTGTATGTATCTGTCTGTCTGTCTGTTCAAGAACTTCTTCTAAATGGTAAGAGCTAGGACCACCAAATTCAAATACAGTTTCCTGTTAATCATAACTTCAAGCAAGATAAGGGTTTGGTTGTGCCAGGAAAATGGAATGTGCCTGGAATGGGACTGTTTATCATTAAACCACACAGAAAAGAGACAGAATCACCAGGTAGGTGAAAGGAGCTGGCTGGGGGCGCACTCCTCCCTCCCCCCCAGGCTGCATTGCCCCAGCCCCGAGACTCCCCCCACCAGGTATTTGTTAGGGCAGATGTGTGGGGGGGGAGAGGGTTGAAATTCCCACCCTTATATGTACAGAAACATTGCTGGCTGTTCCCTTCATCATAGAGTGAGGGGAAAGTGCACAATTTGCTGCATTCCTCACTCTGGCTGGGGACCATAAGGGCAGATAAACCTGGACGTGCCCCAGCCGGTGGATATGCTCCCATCATCAGGCTGTGCCTGCTGGAGCTGAAGTAGATTGCTTCTCATAAAACCAACAGAAAAGAGACAGAATCACCAAATCAAGTACAGACCTCAGAACTAACACAAATGAGCAAATGTTGAAAGAGGGCTCTGTGCGGGTACCTAGTGCCACCTCTGCTTGTCGGCCCCATCACAAAGCTGCCGCAGCAGCTCCATTTTGTGCCAGTGGGAGGCTGTGCCTTCTCCCCAGCTGTGGCTCTCTGTGCAAGGGCTAAGAGAAGTCGTGACTCCTCCAACCATGTCATCCAAACTGGAGCTTCCCTAGAGCTGCCACTGCTGGGTGATAGGTTCTTGTTGCCCCCATCCAGGCTAATCTGGACCTGTCCTAGCCAGGGTATGTGTACCCCTTCCCCAGCTGTGCCCACCGGAGCTGCAGCAGCCATGGAGAGGAGCTTCTCACTTGGCTCCAAGCTGCTGTGATGAGAGAGGGCTGGGGTTGTCCCCTATCCCTGGGGCAGCCTGCATACTGAACCCCTCATTTTCAGCCCCATCCCAGAACAATGATTCAAATGAAGCACGTACATTTTCATTTTATTAAAAAAAGCCCAAAATTAATTAAGTTAAGGAGCGGAGCAACGCTGTCTAAGTAGTCTAGTTGGAATACAAAGGTCATATTCTTTCCCAGATGCTCCATTTGTAATAGCTGCAGCAGCCCCAATGAAATGCTGATTTTCAAGAGCCAGCTTCTCAGTCCTATCGGCACATTGGCTAGCTATTGCAATCATGTAGAAGACAATGGGACTGTGACTTAACATGAAAAATTGGGTTGCAGTATTAGGTTGTTAGGTTTTTAGGACCTGATCTAATGCTTATTGAAGTCAATGGAAAGACTGACTTGCATCGAGACTGTAGTATGGCACAGTTGTTTTTGAACAGACAGAGTAGCACGTATCCAGGAGGATCTTTATGAACTGCATTTTATCAAGTAAACCCCTGCATTCTGAAGTTCTTACTATCTCACGAAACCCTCAGAATGGGGCCTGGAGTAATCCAGTGAAGACATTTGTGGACAGTTTTTAATTCCTCCTCTATAATACACAATACTGTAAAACTGCATGAAAAACTATTTAAATAGTCAATAACTGGCAACTTTAATGTATTTTCAAGGTTTCCAATATGTTTTGCAATCTTCCACTAAAGTTCAAATTGTTGATTTTTGCTGTTTATTCAGGTGATTACTTACATATACAGTGAATTGAGTCTCAGAGGGGTAGTTGTGTTAGTAGGTATCTGCTAAAACAACAAGGATTCCTGTGGCACCTTAAAGACTAATGGATTTATTTGGGCATAAGCTTTTGTGAGTAAGACCCACTTTGTCAGGAGGTTTTTACCCATGAAAGCTTATGCCCAAATAAATCTGTTAGTCTTTAAGGTGTCACAGGACTGCTTAATGAATTGACTTTAAGAGCTAGGTAAAAATCCAGCCTTCCAAAACATTAGACTTGTTTATACCAAGAGATAGTACTCATTCATGAATACTGTGGCATGTGGGCAGGATTTAGATGATTACTTAATGCACAAATAATGTGTGTAGATATATTTATATATATTTGCATAGTTTTTCTTTGTTCCCAATTCTTCCTGTCGTTCTCTGTAACTGTCAGTACACAGTACTTGCCGGTTCTCTAATTTGTGAATGATGGTGTCAGCCCACTCTATGAATTGACCACAGCTAGCACAGTAAGGAAGGGTCATTATTAGAGATTAAATGTTTGACTTCTCAGTTTCTAACCCCCAACCAAAGGAATACTAGTCCTGATATCTGTTCAGACTCCCAAAGAAAAGCTTTCTTGGAGAAGCAAAGAAAGAGTGGTCTAAACCATATTTTTATTAATTATTATAGCTCCTCTGTTCTGTCATTTTGCATCAATTCTCTAGCTCTCTCCTATACTACTAGTAAAAAAAAAAAGAAAATATATGTTGCTAATGTAAAATAATTCTTAAAAACCCAGGACCATGGCCATTTAAAATTACATCTCTGCTTATTATACCTCCTATTTTTCCTTGAAAATACAGCCAAAAACTGAAAAAGTGCATCTGATGTATTGGAGTGTGAACTTCTGTATAGCTTGCATGCTTTATGATGCGACAGTTGCTCCATTGATTTTATGTTATTTATTGAATAGCAAAGTAAACAAGCTAATAAATCATTTTAGTACATCCACCCAATCAGAATTCATCCTGGTTATGGGTGTGAAGATATCACTTTATGTATATCAAATAACCAACCCAAAAACCTATGCCCAGAGTGCTTCACCAAAAAAAAAAAAAAAAAAAATAGGGGGAATGTCTTTCATTTTTTTTTAAAGTAAATGAATGAAAACAAAACTGCAAATTATTTATAATGCTCTAATACTTTCTGTGTCTCTTGGCTGTTAAAAAAGTTCATCTCACATTTCTGCTACATGTGATTGAATAATATCAAATTATTGCTGCCCTGGAGAAGTTTTAGCCTTGTTAATTTATTTGATTCTTTAATGTTACTATATTCTGTTGAACAGTTGCCTTATACCAATCTAGCAGATTTGCTTCCACAGAGAATTTCATCCCTAACAAAATGTGCATGCAAATACTGGCATTTAGAAGGAACATGTTCAATTTCAGGTATTTGTTAGGGCAGATGTGTGGGGGGGGAGAGGGTTGAAATTCCCACCCTTATATGTACAGAAACATTGCTGGCTGTTCCCTTCATCATAGAGTGAGGGGAAAGTGCACAATTTGCTGCATTCCTCACTCTGGCTGGGGACCATAAGGGCAGATAAACCTGGACGTGCCCCAGCCGGTGGATATGCTCCCATCATCAGGCTGTGCCTGCTGGAGCTGAAGTAGATTGCTTCTCATAAAACCAACAGAAAAGAGACAGAATCACCAAATCAAGTACAGACCTCAGAACTAACACAAATGAGCAAATGTTGAAAGAGGGCTCTGTGCGGGTACCTAGTGCCACCTCTGCTTGTCGGCCCCATCACAAAGCTGCCGCAGCAGCTCCATTTTGTGCCAGTGGGAGGCTGTGCCTTCTCCCCAGCTGTGGCTCTCTGTGCAAGGGCTAAGAGAAGTCGTGACTCCTCCAACCATGTCATCCAAACTGGAGCTTCCCTAGAGCTGCCACTGCTGGGTGATAGGTTCTTGTTGCCCCCATCCAGGCTAATCTGGACCTGTCCTAGCCAGGGTATGTGTACCCCTTCCCCAGCTGTGCCCACCGGAGCTGCAGCAGCCATGGAGAGGAGCTTCTCACTTGGCTCCAAGCTGCTGTGATGAGAGAGGGCTGGGGTTGTCCCCTATCCCTGGGGCAGCCTGCATACTGAACCCCTCATTTTCAGCCCCATCCCAGAACAATGATTCAAATGAAGCACGTACATTTTCATTTTATTAAAAAAAGCCCAAAATTAATTAAGTTAAGGAGCGGAGCAACGCTGTCTAAGTAGTCTAGTTGGAATACAAAGGTCATATTCTTTCCCAGATGCTCCATTTGTAATAGCTGCAGCAGCCCCAATGAAATGCTGATTTTCAAGAGCCAGCTTCTCAGTCCTATCGGCACATTGGCTAGCTATTGCAATCATGTAGAAGACAATGGGACTGTGACTTAACATGAAAAATTGGGTTGCAGTATTAGGTTGTTAGGTTTTTAGGACCTGATCTAATGCTTATTGAAGTCAATGGAAAGACTGACTTGCATCGAGACTGTAGTATGGCACAGTTGTTTTTGAACAGACAGAGTAGCACGTATCCAGGAGGATCTTTATGAACTGCATTTTATCAAGTAAACCCCTGCATTCTGAAGTTCTTACTATCTCACGAAACCCTCAGAATGGGGCCTGGAGTAATCCAGTGAAGACATTTGTGGACAGTTTTTAATTCCTCCTCTATAATACACAATACTGTAAAACTGCATGAAAAACTATTTAAATAGTCAATAACTGGCAACTTTAATGTATTTTCAAGGTTTCCAATATGTTTTGCAATCTTCCACTAAAGTTCAAATTGTTGATTTTTGCTGTTTATTCAGGTGATTACTTACATATACAGTGAATTGAGTCTCAGAGGGGTAGTTGTGTTAGTAGGTATCTGCTAAAACAACAAGGATTCCTGTGGCACCTTAAAGACTAATGGATTTATTTGGGCATAAGCTTTTGTGAGTAAGACCCACTTTGTCAGGAGGTTTTTACCCATGAAAGCTTATGCCCAAATAAATCTGTTAGTCTTTAAGGTGTCACAGGACTGCTTAATGAATTGACTTTAAGAGCTAGGTAAAAATCCAGCCTTCCAAAACATTAGACTTGTTTATACCAAGAGATAGTACTCATTCATGAATACTGTGGCATGTGGGCAGGATTTAGATGATTACTTAATGCACAAATAATGTGTGTAGATATATTTATATATATTTGCATAGTTTTTCTTTGTTCCCAATTCTTCCTGTCGTTCTCTGTAACTGTCAGTACACAGTACTTGCCGGTTCTCTAATTTGTGAATGATGGTGTCAGCCCACTCTATGAATTGACCACAGCTAGCACAGTAAGGAAGGGTCATTATTAGAGATTAAATGTTTGACTTCTCAGTTTCTAACCCCCAACCAAAGGAATACTAGTCCTGATATCTGTTCAGACTCCCAAAGAAAAGCTTTCTTGGAGAAGCAAAGAAAGAGTGGTCTAAACCATATTTTTATTAATTATTATAGCTCCTCTGTTCTGTCATTTTGCATCAATTCTCTAGCTCTCTCCTATACTACTAGTAAAAAAAAAAAGAAAATATATGTTGCTAATGTAAAATAATTCTTAAAAACCCAGGACCATGGCCATTTAAAATTACATCTCTGCTTATTATACCTCCTATTTTTCCTTGAAAATACAGCCAAAAACTGAAAAAGTGCATCTGATGTATTGGAGTGTGAACTTCTGTATAGCTTGCATGCTTTATGATGCGACAGTTGCTCCATTGATTTTATGTTATTTATTGAATAGCAAAGTAAACAAGCTAATAAATCATTTTAGTACATCCACCCAATCAGAATTCATCCTGGTTATGGGTGTGAAGATATCACTTTATGTATATCAAATAACCAACCCAAAAACCTATGCCCAGAGTGCTTCACCAAAAAAAAAAAAAAAAAAATAGGGGGAATGTCTTTCATTTTTTTTTAAAGTAAATGAATGAAAACAAAACTGCAAATTATTTATAATGCTCTAATACTTTCTGTGTCTCTTGGCTGTTAAAAAAGTTCATCTCACATTTCTGCTACATGTGATTGAATAATATCAAATTATTGCTGCCCTGGAGAAGTTTTAGCCTTGTTAATTTATTTGATTCTTTAATGTTACTATATTCTGTTGAACAGTTGCCTTATACCAATCTAGCAGATTTGCTTCCACAGAGAATTTCATCCCTAACAAAATGTGCATGCAAATACTGGCATTTAGAAGGAACATGTTCAATTTCAGTGTCTAAGACTGGGCACTTACCAATATATTTAGAGACCTAAATAAAACTGTCTGATTTTCAAAGATGCTGATCACCCACATCTCATACTGAATTGAACAGAAGCTGTGGGTGTTTGGCAGTCTGGAAAATCAGATACTGTATTTAGGTGCATTGACTTTAATACTATGATAAATAAGCTTCTACAACTAAAAAAATATTTTTAAAAGTTCTCTACTATTTGGGTGAAATGTTAAAAATTCTATGAAAATCAGAGTGGGATTGCATAGGTTACAAACAAAAAATAAAAAAATTTATTTACATAAGAATATAAATTAGTATTTTGTTTCTCTTTTTCTCTGGGAAAACACAAATAGTTTGGGCCAAATTCTGTTCTTCGATATAGTGCAAGTCAAAGAGGTAGCATCATTTGGTCCATTTTGTACGTGAGTATGTGCAGGATAACGAATGAATGCAAGGTCCTTCATAATTCTCTCTTTCCCCATTGGGCCTCTCTTGTCTTTTCCCACATGGCGTCTGGCCTCCTCTGCTTCACCAGTTTTATCCACCTATTCGTTAGCTCCTCCTGAGATATCTCCATGGATTCTTCTGCACTGTTCTCAGTGAAAGGAATGCCCTACATAAACTATTTTTTCAGATCCCTCCATAAGAGATCTGCTGAATTCAGTATGATATGTCAGTCTGCAACCAAAGGCTTGAAGGAGAGTTGGCACTTATATTTCCATTTTTAATTTTAAATACTAAAATTATTAGTATTTAAATACTAACAAGTTGCAAATACATACTGTACCTTGATATCTCTATATACAATTGTACAGTACAATTGCATATGATTATGTCCCACACTTTGCATTTCACTTTTGTTTAGGCCTCCATTCTGCAGTCTGATTCAGAAGAGTAGATATTTGTACCCTCATGGATCACATTTGACTTTGGTAGGTGTGCACATGGATGCAAGAGTCCATCCAGGCAAACCAGAATGCAGAATTAGGGTCTCAGATTATAAACTGGTGTGGGCAGCAACTGTAACTACATATATATTTGTAGGGGACCTAGCACAACAGGGTGCCAATCAAGATTTGGGCTAATAAGCATTGCTATAATATTAAATATTAATAGTCAGCAATCTTAGAAATCCATTTCCCATTGGAAAAAACATGTAAAATCATGTAATTTGCATTTTTACAAGGAATCCTTAGTTTTTACATGTAGTGGGAAAAAAGCATACACAGTAGAAACCCGATTATCCAATCTAATTGAGACCAAAGCCAATTTGGACAACTAAATATTCAGATTATCAGGAGAATGAGCAAGGATCTGACTCTCAGCCGTGTGGGAAGGAGAAAAATCAGGCTGCCAGTTTAGAAATTGTAAATGTATCAATAAAGCATTTTGTTCAGTGGATGTTGTATATATTGTGTTGAGGGAAACCATTTCATTTAATTTCATTGTAATTGTGGAAAAATGTGGAAAATATGTAAAAATGTCCACTTATTTGACAGTGCAGAAAGGGAAGGCCAGATTGTAAAGATATGGCCTTTGAGGTCCATAGAGTAGAAATCTGATTCTGCTTTTATCCACTTTGATATAAAGCCCCAATCCTGCAAATGCTTATGTGTGTGCTTTACTTTGTGCAGGTGGGGAATTCATTAAACTCAGTTGGATAATTCATATGGTTAGCATGTGTGCAGAACTGGGACCTAAGTAAGGAACAACTCACCTGAATTGCACTAGTGTAAAACTGGGTTAAGAATAGAGTCACACTCTGAAGACTTAATTCTGAACTAAAATTTGTGGTTTGCACCTCCTTGTGGACCTTGAAAAATATGTTACTTACCTTACATTATTTGGAACTTTGAAAATTTGGTGCCATTATTTTAAATTTCCTTTTCTACCTCAAGGTATGATAAACAAACATTTTAACATCTGAATTTTGTAGTTACCTAAACTCTACAATGATGCATGTTCTTAATTACAGATGATGTGGTTTCCCCCTCTACATGATAAATTCATGTTATATAAAAGATGCAAGTATATACTATCAGCATAATTACATTAATTAACACACTAATGTGTGGGTCACAATTTGGCCACTTACTTGATTTCAGATTTGAAGAATAATTTATTTTTATATCCACTTTGTAGTTGATAAAAATAACAAATAACTTTCAGTGGTATTCAAAAATCCATATTCTTGTAATAGTTTCTGTACAGAAAGCACATTCTACATCCTGTACTACTCTTCAGCATCATGTTATAGGAAGGAAAATGCAGAGGGAGGAAATACTAAGAGTGCTGAGCTATTCATATAAGAAATAGAAGTGTATAAGAGGACATAATTAGGAGGCCTTTTCTACTATACAGCTTGTTCAGCAGCAATGTAGCAGCTTGATGGCTATACTGTTTCTGTGGGTGACAGTATTGGCACTAGTACAAAGACACCAATACAGGAGAAAGCAAAGCAGAAAAGATTATTTATTCACATATTTTTGTAGCTTTTAGTTTTAAAGTTGATGTACATCTGCAAAGAACATATCATGTTAATAGGTCTCATAATAAGACGCAGAAGAAAAAGGATTAAATGCAAAGAATAAATTATCACAGAAATAGTGAATTGTCATTTCTGCTATCAACTTCAAATTTCATCCTTTTCTACAATATTGTTTTCACTAAAAAGGAAGCTTTATTGCTTTGTAAATCTGCTGATCCATAAATAAGAGGACTTATTTCAACTGACTATTATTTCAATTGTTTGAAATTACCAGAAGGGCCAAATTTTGCATTCTCTTGGTTCTAGAGAAGAATTTGGTCCTAAGTTAACAATTTACAAAATTTAAAATTCCAAATGAAGTTACTTTATATGTGATGACTATTCATTCAATGCTAGTTAGTTGCCTCAGTGTATGCAAACATAATCCATTTATATTCTGTGTGAATAGTTCCTTCTGGTGAATGTTAGTGCAGCTTATGAACACTGAGGAGAAATCATGCTTCCATGTACATGTGAACTTTTTTGTGATATCCCCTAGCATAAATGATGGACATTGAAAATGTTCATATTTTTTCTATTTTATGAGATGGAATTTGAATTGACCAGAAAGTTTCAAATATAAATGCCCAAAGGAACTTGAACCTTCTTTCTGAACATTGCAAAGATTCAGTAAATCTCTTTGTTGTAACTGCTCACATCATCTCAAAATTGTATTACCTGCCTGCTTAAGCCACCAGTGTTATTGGGGGTTCCTTTTCAACAATGTGACCAAAACTGGCTCAAGCCCCCATCCAGTTACCTGGGATACTTTCACTCTACCCACTGGGCACTCTATCCAAGAGGCCATTCGTCCCCTCTCACAAGCACACATTCTGAGGTAGAAAGAATTTCTATAATAAAAGTAAGAAAGCATTAATCTGGGGAAACAGCACAAGTAATATTCATAAACCTAAAAGCATGAGCAGGACACCCTCCCCAGAGTATGCTGGGCAGTGTCCTTTGCTTCAGGTTCTTGAATCCAACACCCAATGTCTTGTAATATTCCCCCCTTTAACACCCACTTACAGTTGTGGTGCCCAGTTAGCACAGACTTACAGTTCATAGGTACATCTATATGAATTTTCCTCACATTGTGAATGTGTGTGTGTACGGTGGGTAAACATGCTCACTCAACTGTCTGAGCTCCCACCAGCTGCCTGCCCATTGCTCCCAGTAGCTGCCCCTGCTGGTCAGTGTTTTAGTGCTTTCATCTCTGTGCAGTCGGAGCAGAAACACAGCCCTGCCACAAATGATTTCAGCTCTCAGTGATTTCCAGCTCTGGGCAGAAACACAATTTCATCACAAATGGTTGCAGCTTTCAGTGGTTTCCAGCTCTGGGCAGACAGAGCAGAAATGCAGTCCTACCACAAATGGTTTCAGCTCTGATTGAGTAATGTAAAATAACAAAAGAGGCTCCTAATGCAGCCTATTTAGCTATCCTTTAAACAGTCGTGAGGAACAGGGTGAAGTATTCTAAGGGGGATCCTTGTTGCATTTGTGCAGCCTCCAGGCTGGGATATCCATTCCCCTCCCTTTACTTCACAGAGGTCTGGCATTCGAGCTGAGGCTTAATGAGGTTCTTTCTACTGAGGATAGTTTCCCTCATTTGAGGTTAAGCACTGTCCTGTTTCTCTGTATTCCCACAATAAGTGCAACATTGGTAACCATATTTCATTACCACTGCATTCAGTACTAAGGTGATTTGTACCCAGTACCAGCCAAGGATGATCACTTTGACACTGGTGCATTTGTGTAATATGTAAGCAAAGAAGGAGCAAACTGTATTTACATAATCACACCCAACTCTCTTCTCTTCACAAGTTGTCAGAGAAGCATTCTTTCAGACCCTGCTTGCAAATATGACCCCTTTTTATTGTTCTGTCTTTGAATAACCATCAGAAGGGCTCAGTGTTTTACTTCAATAGCTGAGCTTAGTGTTTCTTGGAGGTGATTGTAGCTGACATGCTCTAGGCACACTGAGTTCATCTGTGTAAGCACAGAGGGACATACTTGGTTCCTTCACATAAATATAAAACCTTTAAAACAATAGAAAACCACTTTTCAGTTTAATCTGTATCACAGAGAGATAGACAGATCAAATACACTGCAAATGTTGATCATGAATCTGTTATGTTCTGACAATAGAATGCACAGTTGTGCGGGTGGTAAAGATGAGCAGAAAGCAAAGATCATAAGAAGAAAACGAAAATGCCAGTGGGAGCTTTACATCCATCTTGATTGGGTGGATTTAAAGCTAATTCAAATGCTGTTGTTACTGGTGGTTACCTGCAATGTAAAGTAATGCCCTTATGGCTTCCTACCAAGGTCGTTGGAAACACTGCTGGCCTGTCTAGTTTGACATCAGATAATATCAAGAAGAGACAGGCATGGAAAACTAGGGAATGCAATTAATATAAGAGTTTATCACCAATGGAAGGTTTTTAAGATTGGCATTCAATAGGGAGGAGTCGCTGGGTAACTTTTAAAATATGTGCTTTAAATATTCACTTTTCAGTACTTCATTCTTTATAATATAAACACATATATTTTATATTTTAAAACTTGAATACATGAATAAGCTAAAAAGAAGAATATAAAGCAGAAAAATCATCAGTAAACACTCTGACCAAAGATGAAACTTTACATAAATTGTTTATTTTGTAATAATTTATTAGAAAATTGTTTTCTTTTGTTTTGTTTAATTACATACAATGATTTCTTTTGTTTTTTAAAAAAATTCTGCAAATTGTACAGTATTTCTAAACACAGACCCTTTTTTTCAAATAGTTTTAGTGTATGTTATTTCTACCTATGACCTGATTCACTCAAAATTGTCCTCCTTGATCCCGTAAGCTTCTGGAACTGGAAGCAACTCGGTCTAATTCAGACTTGAATGTAATTATAGATAAAATGTAAAGTTATTTAACTTTCACTTTCATCTGCTCATATCTCTAATATGGATGATACACAAACTCCCCAAAACTTGCATCCAGCATGAAATTTAGAGCCCCTTTTATGCATTTCTGAATTTGACCAACACAGTAATGGAATCCAAGGGAGTGTAAATTGACTTAATCAGACAAAACTTGATTTAATTCCTGACTAAAAAGAATAGAATGTAGCTGGAACAGAGGAGTGTAGAAAGAAATGGAACAAAGAAAAGAATTTCAATTAAAATAAGTCACAAGCCATTGCGGAGAAACTAAATGATTTCTTTGCTTCAGTCTTCACGGCTGAGGACGTTGGGGAGATTCCCAAATCTGCACCGTCCTTTGTGGGTAATGAATCTGAGGAACTGTCCCGGATTGAAGTGTCATTAGAGGAGGTTTTGGAACAAATAGAAAAACTTAATGTTAACAAATCTCCGGGACCGGATGGCATTCATCCAAGGGTTCTAAAAGAACTCAAATGGGAAATTGCTGAACTATTATCTGTGGTTTGTAACCTATCCCTTAAATTGGCTTCCGTACCTAATGACTGGAAGGTAGCCAACGTGACACCAATATTTAAAAAGGGCTCTAGAGGCGATCCGGGCAATTACAGACCGGTAAGTCTAACTTCAGTACCGGGCAAATTAGTCGAAACAATAGTAAAGAATAAAATTGTGAAGCATGTAGAAGAACATAATTTGTTGGACAAAAGTCAACATGGGTTTTGTAAAGGGAAATCCTGTCTTACTAATCTATTAGAGTTCTTTGAAGGGGTTAACAAACATGCGGACAAGGGGGATCCAGTAGATATAGTATACTTAGATTTCCAGAAAGCCTTTGACAAGGTCCCTCACCAAAGGCTCTTGTGTAAATTACATGGCCATGGGATAAGAGGGAAGGTCCTTTCTTGGATTGAGAACTGGTTAAAAGACAGGAAACAAAGGGTAGGAATAAATGGTAAATTTTCAGAGTGGAGAGGGGTAACTAGTGGTGTCCCCCAAGGGTCAGTCCTAGGACCAATCCTGTTCAACTTATTCATAAATGATCTGGAGAAAGGGGTAAGCAGTGAGGTGGTAAAGTTTGCGGATGATACCAAACTGTTTAGGATAGTCAAGACAGAAGCAGACTGTAAGGGACTCCAAGAAGATCTCACCAAACTGAGTGATTGGGCAACAAAATGGCAAATGAAATTTAATGTGGATAAGTGTAAAGTAATGCACATTGGGAAAAATAACCCCAACTATACGTACAGTATGATGGGGGCTAATTTGGCTACGACAAATCAGGAAAGAGATCTTGGAGTTATCGTGGACAGTTCTCTGAAAACTTCCACACAGTGTGCAGCGGCGGTCAAAAAGGCAAATAGGATGCTAGGTATTATTAAGAAAGGGATAGAAAATAAGACCCGGAATATCTTACTGCCCCTGTATAAAACTATGGTACGCCCACATCTTGAATACTGTGTACAGATGTGGTCTCCTCACCTCAAAAAAGATATTTTGGCCTTGGAAAGGGTTCAGAAAAGGGCAACTAAATTGATTAGGGGTTTGGAACGGGTCCCATATGAGGAGAGGTTAAAGCGACTGGGACTTTTCAGTTTAGAAAAGAGGAGACTGAGGGGGGATATGATAGAGGTGTATAAAATCATGAGTGGTATGGAGAGGGCCGATAAAGAAAAGTTATGCAGCCTCCAGGCTGGGATATCCATTCCCCTCCCTTTACTTCACAGAGGTCTGGCATTCGAGCTGAGGCTTAATGAGGTTCTTTCTACTGAGGATAGTTTCCCTCATTTGAGGTTAAGCACTGTCCTGTTTCTCTGTATTCCCACAATAAGTGCAACATTGGTAACCATATTTCATTACCACTGCATTCAGTACTAAGGTGATTTGTACCCAGTACCAGCCAAGGATGATCACTTTGACACTGGTGCATTTGTGTAATATGTAAGCAAAGAAGGAGCAAACTGTATTTACATAATCACACCCAACTCTCTTCTCTTCACAAGTTGTCAGAGAAGCATTCTTTCAGACCCTGCTTGCAAATATGACCCCTTTTTATTGTTCTGTCTTTGAATAACCATCAGAAGGGCTCAGTGTTTTACTTCAATAGCTGAGCTTAGTGTTTCTTGGAGGTGATTGTAGCTGACATGCTCTAGGCACACTGAGTTCATCTGTGTAAGCACAGAGGGACATACTTGGTTCCTTCACATAAATATAAAACCTTTAAAACAATAGAAAACCACTTTTCAGTTTAATCTGTATCACAGAGAGATAGACAGATCAAATACACTGCAAATGTTGATCATGAATCTGTTATGTTCTGACAATAGAATGCACAGTTGTGCGGGTGGTAAAGATGAGCAGAAAGCAAAGATCATAAGAAGAAAACGAAAATGCCAGTGGGAGCTTTACATCCATCTTGATTGGGTGGATTTAAAGCTAATTCAAATGCTGTTGTTACTGGTGGTTACCTGCAATGTAAAGTAATGCCCTTATGGCTTCCTACCAAGGTCGTTGGAAACACTGCTGGCCTGTCTAGTTTGACATCAGATAATATCAAGAAGAGACAGGCATGGAAAACTAGGGAATGCAATTAATATAAGAGTTTATCACCAATGGAAGGTTTTTAAGATTGGCATTCAATAGGGAGGAGTCGCTGGGTAACTTTTAAAATATGTGCTTTAAATATTCACTTTTCAGTACTTCATTCTTTATAATATAAACACATATATTTTATATTTTAAAACTTGAATACATGAATAAGCTAAAAAGAAGAATATAAAGCAGAAAAATCATCAGTAAACACTCTGACCAAAGATGAAACTTTACATAAATTGTTTATTTTGTAATAATTTATTAGAAAATTGTTTTCTTTTGTTTTGTTTAATTACATACAATGATTTCTTTTGTTTTTTAAAAAAATTCTGCAAATTGTACAGTATTTCTAAACACAGACCCTTTTTTTCAAATAGTTTTAGTGTATGTTATTTCTACCTATGACCTGATTCACTCAAAATTGTCCTCCTTGATCCCGTAAGCTTCTGGAACTGGAAGCAACTCGGTCTAATTCAGACTTGAATGTAATTATAGATAAAATGTAAAGTTATTTAACTTTCACTTTCATCTGCTCATATCTCTAATATGGATGATACACAAACTCCCCAA
This sequence comes from Pelochelys cantorii, assembly GCA_032595735.1. NCBI lineage: Eukaryota > Metazoa > Chordata > Testudines > Trionychidae > Pelochelys > Pelochelys cantorii. Next base: position 38,296,068 of record CM064331.1, read on the forward strand.
AACTTGCATCCAGCATGAAATTTAGAGCCCCTTTTATGCATTTCTGAATTTGACCAACACAGTAATGGAATCCAAGGGAGTGTAAATTGACTTAATCAGACAAAACTTGATTTAATTCCTGACTAAAAAGAATAGAATGTAGCTGGAACAGAGGAGTGTAGAAAGAAATGGAACAAAGAAAAGAATTTCAATTAAAATAAGTCACAAGCCATTGCGGAGAAACTAAATGATTTCTTTGCTTCAGTCTTCACGGCTGAGGACGTTGGGGAGATTCCCAAATCTGCACCGTCCTTTGTGGGTAATGAATCTGAGGAACTGTCCCGGATTGAAGTGTCATTAGAGGAGGTTTTGGAACAAATAGAAAAACTTAATGTTAACAAATCTCCGGGACCGGATGGCATTCATCCAAGGGTTCTAAAAGAACTCAAATGGGAAATTGCTGAACTATTATCTGTGGTTTGTAACCTATCCCTTAAATTGGCTTCCGTACCTAATGACTGGAAGGTAGCCAACGTGACACCAATATTTAAAAAGGGCTCTAGAGGCGATCCGGGCAATTACAGACCGGTAAGTCTAACTTCAGTACCGGGCAAATTAGTCGAAACAATAGTAAAGAATAAAATTGTGAAGCATGTAGAAGAACATAATTTGTTGGACAAAAGTCAACATGGGTTTTGTAAAGGGAAATCCTGTCTTACTAATCTATTAGAGTTCTTTGAAGGGGTTAACAAACATGCGGACAAGGGGGATCCAGTAGATATAGTATACTTAGATTTCCAGAAAGCCTTTGACAAGGTCCCTCACCAAAGGCTCTTGTGTAAATTACATGGCCATGGGATAAGAGGGAAGGTCCTTTCTTGGATTGAGAACTGGTTAAAAGACAGGAAACAAAGGGTAGGAATAAATGGTAAATTTTCAGAGTGGAGAGGGGTAACTAGTGGTGTCCCCCAAGGGTCAGTCCTAGGACCAATCCTGTTCAACTTATTCATAAATGATCTGGAGAAAGGGGTAAGCAGTGAGGTGGTAAAGTTTGCGGATGATACCAAACTGTTTAGGATAGTCAAGACAGAAGCAGACTGTAAGGGACTCCAAGAAGATCTCACCAAACTGAGTGATTGGGCAACAAAATGGCAAATGAAATTTAATGTGGATAAGTGTAAAGTAATGCACATTGGGAAAAATAACCCCAACTATACGTACAGTATGATGGGGGCTAATTTGGCTACGACAAATCAGGAAAGAGATCTTGGAGTTATCGTGGACAGTTCTCTGAAAACTTCCACACAGTGTGCAGCGGCGGTCAAAAAGGCAAATAGGATGCTAGGTATTATTAAGAAAGGGATAGAAAATAAGACCCGGAATATCTTACTGCCCCTGTATAAAACTATGGTACGCCCACATCTTGAATACTGTGTACAGATGTGGTCTCCTCACCTCAAAAAAGATATTTTGGCCTTGGAAAGGGTTCAGAAAAGGGCAACTAAATTGATTAGGGGTTTGGAACGGGTCCCATATGAGGAGAGGTTAAAGCGACTGGGACTTTTCAGTTTAGAAAAGAGGAGACTGAGGGGGGATATGATAGAGGTGTATAAAATCATGAGTGGTATGGAGAGGGCCGATAAAGAAAAGTTATTTATTAGTTCCCTAAATAGAAGAACTAGAGGACACCAAATGAAATTAATGGGTAGCAGGTTTAAAACTAATAAAAGAAAGTTCTTCTTCACACAGCGTGTAGTCAGCATGTGGAACTCCTTGCCAGAGGAGGCTGTGAAGGCTAGGACTATAACAGAGTTTAAAGAGAAGCTAGATAATTTCATGGAGGTTAGGTCCATAAAAGGCTATTAGCCAGGGGATAAAATGGTGTCCTTGGCCTCTGTTTGACAGAGGCTGGAGAGGGATGGCAGGAGACAAAGCGCTTGATCATTGTCTTCGGTCCACCCCCTCTGGGGCACCTGGTGCTGGCCACTGTCGGCAGACAGGATACTGGGCTAGATGGACCTTTGGTCTGACCCGGTACGGCTGTTCTTATGTTCTTATGTTCTAAGCTACTTCCTTAACTGACAATTTCTTATTTTTTCTGGTTCCTAAAAAAGTAGGTTCCAACAGCTTAGCAGATAGGTTACAAAAGTTTAATTTTCTTGGAGCAGTTCCTCAGCTGGTATACATCAGTGTAACTGTGTTGTCTTTGGCAGAGCTTTACCAATTTATATCAAGTGTGAATTTAAATTCTTCTCAACTACTTAAAAATAATTTAGTGCATCATCAATATCTTTCTTTTAGAAAGCAAAAGAGAGAGTTAAAATAGAATGATTTAAATCTCTTAAAACAAAACAGGGTTTCCAAATAAAGAATTTGTAAGTGGTCTTTCAAAGCTGCCTTACTGGCTGAATTCCTCCTGGGTAATATAGAGAAGCTTTAGAAATTGGAGGCTTTTTTTTCCAATTCAGTCCTACCTAGTTTAAGAAGTAGGGAAAGGGCTAACCCAATATTAAAATACAGTTAAAAAATTGCATCTGATTCTGACACTCTTCTTCATGCTTACTCATGAGTTATGTGTGGTAACTTATTCCTTAAGAAATTCTTTTGGTTTCATTGGGAAATGATTATTTGAAAAGTAACAGCCTGCATCTTAGGTGATAAGAGATTTTTGACATGTCAATGATCAACAAGAGATTAAAAATAAATGGAAAAGCTAAGAACAAATATTTGACTTATTCATATAGATTTTGGTCTTAAAGATCCATCATGTGAAAGGACATCATCATGTTTCTGAGCAGCTTAGCCATACACTTCAAAACCATAGTGTCAGAGTCCCAAACCATAAGAAGCATGAAGCAGTTCTTTCAAGAAATACACCTCACTTGTGTGACCCACACAGCTTAAAACTTCACTTTCTGATGAGACAGAAATTCTGCCCTTTACAGTCTCAGCTTGTCACTAGTACAGAGTCAAACAGATGGGCTGTGCAGCAAAGTAGGGCTATTTCAGGCTTGGCAAAAAAACACATTCAGGAGGAAATCTACAGAAAATCCTTTGCCAGTTCCCCTTCCCCCCTTCTAAGTAGTGGGATCAAACTTGAGGGTATCTCCTGATCGCAACTATAGCAGTCTGATTTGTCTAGGCAAATGCTGGCCACCACTCATCATCATTTTTCAAAAAAAACCATCTTCTTTATCACCAACTCAAGATATTATTTTGTTAGGTAGCTGGAAAAAATGGGCTCATCCTTTGATAAAGACCATTCAGCCTCTATGCTTTGATTAAATCCATCTGCTTTTTTATTACAACTAATGAAATGGTTTTTGTTCAGTATTATTTCATATTATTTTCATGTGCGATAATGTTGAGCACACATTAACGATTAATTGATTGTAACAATAAACTGTTTTTCACTTGTTTGTATTATACACTAGACTACTTTGTAGGGAGGTTTAGGTTGGACATTAGGAAAAACTTCCTAACTTTCAGGGTGGTTAAACACTGGAATAAGTTGCCTAGGGAGGTTTTGGAATCTCCATCTCTGCAGATATTTAAGAGCAGGTTAGACAGACATCTATCAGGGATGGTCTTGATGGTACTGGGTCCTGCCATGAAGTCAGGGGACTGGATTCAATGACCTCTTGAGGTCCTTTCCAGTTCTAGTATTCTATGATTTTATTGTGTTGGTTAGCTATGTGTTTTCCAATTGTTTTTTCAACCCGTTTCTGCAACTCTGTTCAATGAAAATTTGTCCTAATTCAGGTCCAAAAATTGACAAATATTTGGTACATGTTTGCTAATTAAATCTAACCTTGTTTGACAATTTGACACACAGATCCTGCACAGACTTACATAGGTGATTAATACTGTGCGTTAGTACATAACCATCCTGAACTCAGTCAACTGCTCATAGTGTAGAAAGTTTAGCATGTATAAAGTCTAAGCCTTTAGTCATACATATTTTTCTTTGACCTGATGTGTGCATAGGCTTATGTGTCTGACACTGGTAATTTGGGGAAAAAAATATTGTGAAACCTTAGTGGAGTCCAATAGATATAGATGTATTGATCACAGAGACACACATGTACTGTTGGGTATCTCTGCCTTCCCATAATCATCAAAACAAATAATAAAACAGCAGCATCAGATTCCCAAAATAACAAGTTAGAATGCCTGAAAGTGCTATCATATTAAAAGCCATCCCCTATTTTGGTCCACACATAACCCACTGCTATTTGTAATGCTTTCTAATGAGTCCTGTAATGCCTTGTAATGAGTCTGCTACAGCATTGACTAAAAGAGATGTGTTTTTTTATTCATGCAGTAGAATTTCCTGGTTTAATTCCAGAGGTCCCAGGACTGGGATTTGTCAGTGTTACACTGTCCAAAACTTAAAACACAGATCCCATTGTGACCATTTTTATTAAGTGTAGAACTGGAAATCAGATAGTCAAATTATTTATTGTTCTGTTTGTTTATGTCTGAACTGCCTGGTGTTCTCCTGGCAGCAGAAATAAAGGAAGCAAGCTAGGGACAAATCATGTCAGAGCTGATGGAGTGAGAGGTAGCAGAAACGCTGGCTGTGTTAGAGGAAACCTGCAGTATGGGTAGTGATTATTCCTGGCATGCTTAGGTGCTCCATTGTGCAGTCCACTTCACTCTCCCTCTGTGCTGGAGCAAAGTACCCTCAGAGCTTCTTAATCAGTGCAGTATATGTTCTAGCCATCTGGACAGCTGCATATGCCCCACAGGTAAAACTCTTAGCTAGAGTAAATTGATATAATTCCATTAATGCCAATGGAAGTGCTCTCCAATTGAAAAATTGGCCCCATATTCCTTAACAGAGCCTTCTTGGGACAGCATATTACCCACTGTTTTTTCCTGGAGTATCCTAAGCCCTGTGGATATATCCTGTCCTGCTTTTTGTGTGGGGAAGAGGTTTTCTATGCCCTTATCTCCATCCTCACCCTCGGCATATTAGAAGGCAGGATTTATATCATACAATATCCATTAGCTTGTTGGTGCACTACCTCGAGCAAGTCTGGAATTTTCAAAGAGGATATGAGAGTCTGAGGCTGTCACTTACTCCCCTTTGAAATTCCCAGACCAATTTCCACTAGCTTTAGTGGAAGGAATTTGCAGTTCAGTGTCACAGGGTCAGACAATGAAATTCATTCATTTTATACTCTTACCGCCGCCCCCCTCCATTTTCCTCTTGCTTGGTCCTGGCAGTATGTTTGTAGTTTATTTTTATTATCATATCATATCCACTTGCCTGGTTGATCATATTCTCTCTTATGTGCTTTGTTAGAGGAATCATTTTCCTCCTTCTCCATGTACTTTTTTTGCACTTCTGTTATGGAATCCATAAACATTGCAAGCAAAAGTTGTAAAAGAAAGTCCTTTTATGTCACTAGAAAATGGTTTTATTTGCCACATAAATTCCAATATCATGGAATTAGATTCCTCTATATGTCATGTTGACCTGGGCTGAAGATCAGATTTGGAATTAAAGTGTGGTAGCCTGTTATGCCTTTTTGCCTAAAATCTACCCACAATGTGAGTGTAACTAGAGGTTTTTCCTAAAACCATCAACAGTTAAATAATTTTGATATATTTGGCCATATTTTATTAAAGGAATCCAGGAATCCACATATATTTTGTAAGCTTATTTTTGTGCAACTGTGTCAGGCATTTGTGAGTTTAATACATATATCATATTCAGGCTATTTTACAAATACAAGTGTGCCATTGGGTGGAAAAAAGATGATTAAGAGTAAATATGCTATAGGTCTATAAGATCATGATTCATATGGAGCAAGTAAATAAGGAAGTCTTATTTACTTCCTCAGATAACACAAGAACCCAAGTGTCACCCAATGACATCAATAGGCAGTGGGTTTAAAACAAATAAAAGTGCTTCTTCACAATCAGGCTATGTCTAGACTGCAGGCTTCTTTCGGAAGAAGGTTTTCCAGAAAAGATCTTCTGGAAAAACTTCTTCTGAAAGAGAGCGTCCACACTGTGAAAGTGCATCAAAAAAGCAATTTGCTTTTTTGAAAGATAGCACCACACTGAATGGATTATCTCTCGCATTTAAGCTGTGATTACTATGGACGGAGTGGCCAGCAGGGCACCTGTGCTTTTCCCTCTTTCCTCTTCCCTCTTCTTGTGAAATAACTCCTCTTCCCCGTCCACACACGCCTTTTTTCGAAAGAGCTCTTTTGGAAAAAGGCTTCTTCCTCATAGAAAGAAGTTTACCTATGTTGGAAAAACCTCTCAGTTCTTTCAATGTTTTTCCAAAGGTTGCAACTGCAGTGTGGCCGTAATTGAAGTTTTTTCGGAAAAAAACTCTGTAGTGTAGACATACCCTCACAGACAACCTAGGGACCTCACTGCCAAGCAAATTTATGATTCCTAGACCTATTCTGCAGGTGTCCTCAGCCTCTGATTTCCAAAAGCTTGGAGTGGACAATAGGGAGTATATCACACAATAATTGCCTGTTCTGTTCATTCTCTCTGAAGCACCTGACATTGGCCACTGTCAGAAAACAAGATACTGACCTAGATGGACCACTGATCTGACCCAATATGGGCATTCTTATATTCAACTCCAGTATTTGTTGCAATGTATCAGTGGTTGTAGCAAAGAACATTACATCATTGGCATATGTGAGGTCATTTAAGAGGTATCCATCCAAGAATAGAAATCCCAGCCACTTCCACTTAATCAAAACCTTGTGGCTTGTCTGATAAATGCTGTGTATATGTGAAAAGAGGCTTAGGAACAAAATGCCCCCTTTTTCAAACTGCGGAAAACCACTCATGGTTGCCTACTGCTGTCAGAACTGTGGTCTGTTAGTGGTGGCAGAGAATTGTGATTAGGTCAGTGAGTTGCTTTAGAATCCCTGTATCAGCCAGTGTTCTGCAAAGGTGGTTGTGTTGGAATCAAATGATTTTGAGTAGACAGTGAAGCACTTGATGTACTCTGCATTTTTTCAATCAGGTGAAAGATATTCACATTTTGGTCATGTATGCTTTGGCTCTGTCTGCTCAGGTGACAGTTTCTGTTAACCAATTCTAGGAAAAATCTTTCATGTAGATGTGTTTTGACGAAAGGAAAACACCCCCATTCTCACCATCTTTCCTAGTAGGAGGCAGAAGGATAACTCAGTCACTCTTTCTTTCCCTAGTGAAGAAGCAACTAACACATTAGACCTACTATATCCCTTACTATAGCAGTTCTCACACTGTGGGTCAGGACCCTAAAGGGGATTGCGACATTTGAATGGTGTCACCAGGATTGGCTTAGATTTGCCGAGATCTGGGGCTGAAGCCCAAGTCTCACTGCCCAGGGCTGAAGCTCTGGGTATCAAGGCTCAGGTTGTAGGCCCTGCTTGGGGCTGAAGCCCTCGAGATTCAGCTTTGGCTCCTCTGCCCTAAGTGATGATGCCTGTGCTTTTGTTGTCAGAATGAAGTTTGAGAATTTCTACCTTACTGAATCATATATAGGGCTTCTGATTTTCAATTTTAACTGCTAACACTCATAAAACAATCCAATAAAAATAAAATAAACTTAGTGTTTAGTGCAATAAATTCTGGAACTGGTTACTTGCATCTAAGGGCTTGTCTACATGGAGTAGGAATGCAGACTGGAGGGGTATGATTTCTTGAGCATGCTAATGTGTTGCACTTTATTGGTCCATGTTGATTCTAGTGTGCTTTAATATAGTGTTACATTAAAGCTCACTAGGGAACATTAAAAAGAGATTACTCATTAGAATATATACTGCTGTTCTGAATAATGTACATAATATACATTACTCATTATAGCATATAGACAGGGAAAGCTGTAAAATTCACAGGTTTTGGATATCTAGGTAAGACTCAGAATTTGCAAAAATTTCTCCCTCCTCCAAAACAGAATCCCTAATTATATTGTTGGGATAGGCTTTATTCAACTAACCCTCTTGAAGGATTGGTTTGGAAAACCTTATTCCATATTAAACTCATATATGTAGAAGACAGGATTGCCATTTCCAGTTCACTCTATATTTCTATATCTCTTTCTATAGTTGTTAACAGTAGTTTTATTTGTTTATTGGACAATATATGGAATGCTTGAAATGTCAGAACTTTTCTTTTCTTTTCTTTATTAAATAATCTTCTTTGTCTTAGGTCCCAGAATCCTTTGTGATTCTGATTCAGCTTGTTGGACCAAACACAGGCCCAGCTTTCTAAAATATATATTTTTTCTTCTTGCAAATCCCCCAGAGACAGTATAAGATCTCCCCACTGAGTTGGAAAATTGTTAGCATTTCTTGAAACCAAGAATATTTCCCATTTCAACTACTTAGAAAAAATGCCTGCTCTTTTGCTAAGTCTGACTAGGCATCAACCCAAAGAAATCTTCAGCAACATATACTGGGCCTGGTTTTTCTGTTATACTAGTTTTGTGCAGTATAACACCATTAGAAACAAAGACAAGATGATTATATGAAGTAATAAACATATGCATTAATCTGAGGCAGAATATTCAAGCTTAATCAGAAGCTATAAATAAAATCTTACAGTTCAAATGAAAAGGTTTGCTAATTGTTAATTCTAGCTGGAAAATAATCTTGTTACCAATTTTATTTGTCACTTGGATAGGGAATGTCTATGATTGTTAGTATAGCTGTTCAATCAAATGCTAAGATTAATAACCAATAGAATTTAGTTACTCAATTATATATTAATTTGGTATGAAGTCATCTTTCCAGGCAGTTATTACTGTGATCAGTATTACAGGGAAGTTCGTGCACACACAAAATTCCTTCAGAAAGTATCTAAATTCCAAACTTCTTGTGTTTATAATGAATGGTGTAAACAGATATGGTTTTATTAGTTAAATGTAACAATGTGTGGGTTTTTGTTGTAATATCTTCACATTTAAAATCATTATAAGCATATATGGGACATGCATATTACACATATTAATAGTATGTGGCATATGATTATGAGCACATCAGGAGTGTATAAATGGTTATATGCCACATAAAATATTATTATTACCTATTCACATGCTGGACACTGTCACAATCAATTAACCATTTATTAAACCAGCTATTAATAATTTATTATCTCTAGTAAATTATTTATAAATAGATTCTTACTTTAAAGTGGGGCTATATCATCAAATAGTTTCATCCTTATTTCCAATACTGTAACATATTCTTTTAGTATTTAAAACCACATCAACTTCATATCATGTCTCATTTGCCTCTCACATATCTGTACCAGAGATGAGGTTGAAGAGAACCACAATTTTGTCTTCAAATAACTTCATAGAAATATGACTTCTTAGGTTTCAGTTGTGCCATTCAGGTGTTGCCTTTCACTAACAGTGATATGGAGCCTCATTATTTCAAGAGGAATTTGGGGCGAGATTGTATTTCATTGTTTCATGATCCTCCCCAGATGCACCATCTGTTTCTCTTCTTATCTGGCTGATAAGATTGTCTCACCCAATCTATGAATCAGTACTGAGAGTTATCAGAGCCTTTGCTCAACTTCTGCTTCCCCACACACAAGGCATAAAGGGTTGCTTGAAGTCTCCTGCGCATTTCATGGTGGTGTTGGCTTCTACATGGGCTAAAAGATGGGGCAGAAATAGGCCAATTGGACATGTCATACACATGTGACTCCTGTGTAGTTTTCTGGTGAACCTTGAACTCCAACCTCTGTTTTGCTTCTGAGTATGTTTCTCCTTTGAGGAGCTCTCAGAATAGGGATCATGTGCATGGTACATTTCATAGACTGAGCAATGTAGATTAATATCTAGACCTCAGGAAATATGCCTTCTCAGAACAAACACAGTGGAAAACTTGTGTGCTATAACTATAGATGTATACTCAGCTTTGTGAAGAACGAGTGAATTTTTTAAATGAAATCTGAAGACCAGAGCACAACTTTTTTTTACTAGAGAAGTAAAATGGCTTCTGGAAGAAATCTGGTTGAAAAATGTGATATATTTTTCCTGAAATTTCAAAATTTGTTTTTTTTTAACCAACTGAGTATGAGTCGGGTATGGATTATCTAGTTTGGAAACTGTCATTAAAATAACACAAGGATCCTCTGTTTTTGTAGAGTTGCACTAGTAACCAGAAGATGGAAGTGGGTGGGGCAATGAGGAGTGAAGTTTTCAGTGCCTTACTCTGAGAGTAGCAAGAGGTGTATAAAGTGGAGAAACAATGGAAAGAACGGTTGGCTCTACTTGGAAAAGGTTTTATGGACATTTTTGAGAAATGTGTTCATACTTGTCATTCTTATGGTTATATTGATTTTCTCTTTATTTTCACATGTGCATAGCCATAAATCCCTCCAGTATTTAAAGAATTATGCTGCCTCATCTTTTTGTTTTGTTTTGTTCCCTTGGTTTTTTTCTCACTTGTCACAACAACAATATAGAAAACAATTCAATGTAAAAAAAAGAAAAAAAAGAAAAAGAAAGAGTCTATTACAACTTGCTCAAAGTACAAGCAATAGCTTTCAATATAGCTGGAAATAAATGCTTTAGTTCAGGTCTTTCTTTCCAGAGCTATGTTAAGACATGTCTAAAAGCTGAGTGCATAATCCAGCAGCAGCATTCAAGACAGTAGAGATAAGGTCTGTCAGCAGTTCCATTTATAACCCACCTCTGTCCCTCCACACCCTTTTAAAAGCATTTTTGAATTGATTTTTAGATACTTTAACAGGAACACCATATCCCTGGTTACACAGAACATAAAAATACAATTAAAACTTAATATGGTAGGTGATAAGTGAACAGTCCTTTGAACTTTACAGAATAGTGCCTTTTCTCATATGGTTTTAATAAGAGTCTCCTTAAACAGCTTTACATTTACAATGTACTAGAAGCCTGGCAAGTGAGTAAAACATTTTATTGGAGGTTAAAGCATCCTTAAAATTTTCATTTCAGCTGAAAGTGTGCATTTAATAACATGGTTATATATGCTTTGTGGTTTCTTTCTTTTTCCTTTATTTTTTTCAACCATAGAGGGTTTAATCCTCCTTGGTGAAACTGTCTGGGGGTAATTTCAGTTGGTGGTGCGTTTCAGAGTAGCCCCAGTGGTGTTATAAAATGCTGAGCTGTTTATAGCCTTCATTGGGCCATCTACTGATCAGGATTTCTGATGTGCACTGAAGTTTTGGCCACTCCCCCTAGAATATATTTCCACCATGACCCTATGCCCAGGAGGAGGGAAGAAGAGGTTCTGTAGGGTCATCAGTGAAAAGGGCCAGAGCTGGGATAAAGAATAAACCCAAAAAGTGTTAATGAAAAAGACAGAGGGGGGGAAATAGTTTCTATCTGGCTGCGTCTAGACTGGCGCTCTCTTGCGCAAATACTTTTAATGCAAGAGTTCTTGCGTTAAAGTATTTGCGCAAGAGAGCATCTACACTGGCATGTGCCTTTGCGCAGAAGCTGTGCTTTTGCGCAAGAGCATCCTGTGCCTGTGTAGACGCTCTCTTGCGCAAGAAAGCTCTGGCGGCCATTTTCGCCATCGGGGCTTTCTTGCACAAATAATTCCTGTCCCTGTCTACACTGCCCTCTTGCGCAAGAACACTTGCGCAAGAGGGCTTTTTCCCGAGCGGGAGAGTCAGAGTTCTTGCACAAGAACACTGACGATCTTACATTAGATCGTCAGTGTTCTTGCGCAAGAACTCGTGGCCAGTTTAGACAGCTGGCAAGATTTTGCGCAAAAGAGGCCGCTTTTGCGCAAAATCTGGCCAATGTAGACACAACCTCTGAGTTTAAGAGTTAAGAAAAAGTCATAAAGATGAATATCCTGATGGAGACCAAAATTGTGAGGTGTCAAAAATTCTCTATCCCTGTTGAGCAGAATTCTGCTCTTACTTTCACTGGTGTAAATCAGGGGTAATTATTAAAGTGAATGAAGTTACACTGATGTGAAAATAGTGTAAATTTGCTCAAGATCATATCCCCATATAATCAAATAGGACATATTTAAAAAATATGAGTTAGGCAAGCTAACAATCTACAACTGGATTACTTTTAGCATCTTCTGTGAAAAATAGTGACTGTGCTTATTTGGGGTTTAGAAAACTCACTGGTATCCTTTAGTCCTGTTGATGTGGTTTGTTACTACATTAGATATTTAAAGCTGATTAGGATAATATTCAGATTTGTAGAAGTTATAGCTAATGCACATTAGATGGCAATAAACTGGACACATAAACTGGTTTACCACTGAGAAGTCTATCATTTCTCATAGTCACAAACTTAGTTTTCCTTGGAGATAACACTGAAGCACCCATTATTCATAAAAAGATAACAATAACTGCTGACATTATAGCTATTGCTATAAACCTGAGTTGGAATGTGGAGTAATAACCTAGTTAACAAAAGAGGTAATAATATATCACTTCCAGGTGAAATATGTATTTTACATGTATCCCTTCTTGATACTTATGTTTGCTTTGCTTATTGCAACAAAAATGATAAAAATGATATTCTATCTGAAGTAGGACTGTGGTAGTTTGCATTTTTATTTTGAGTTTCACGCCATTTGTATTTTTAAAACACTGCTGATTATATACCAAGGTTTTTTTGGTTTGTTTTTTGTTTTTTTCTAATACATATCAGAATCTTTCACTGAAGCTGCATGTGGGATTTTTCAGCAGTACTTGAGAAATCAGAGATGAAGATAAATGTTTACACAGGAGCCATTTGCATTAAATGGGTGAGAAAATAATTATTCCAAATGTGGGGAGGTATTCCAAAGAATTAGCAGCCTCAGAATATTGAGGAGAATATATCTTCCATCAGCACTGTTTCACCTAATCAACTCCTATTTTGAGACACCTCTGAGAGTATTTGAAGTACAAAACTTGCTGTGAGTACAGCACATGCAGAGTATATAGAAACAGTGTCATGCTGCAAGAACTGAAGTGATCCCTGACATCAGTGTTACAGCTGAGAGTGGGAACAACACCAAAGGGTGAAGATTCTACTTGTAGCCAACACGTGTCTCAATAACAGGTATTTTTTTCCCAGATGCTAGTTAAAAAAAACAAAAAAACAACCAACCACAAACCCGTATGAACTAGCAATCCTTGGAATTTCAGCTAGATTGCCAGAGTACTCCTACATTTTTCTAATATTGAAAACCCCCCATGGGTTTTATACACCTATAAAATCAGATTGTTGTCATATTTCTAAATTTACAGTCATTAAGTTTTTAATTGGATAAAAGTGTTTTTAGAATGACAGGTTATTAAAGGTAATAATATTGAATTTTATTTTAATTCAGTGGAGGAAAAATCCTTATTTCTTTGATGTTCTTTGTGGACCAATCCTCCTAGGAGACACTGAGAAGCCCCTGTGATGTTTTATAGGTCCTCATCTCTCAGAGATTATTTTTCATTTTAACTCACATAGAACTATATAAATGCATAGCATGTTACTATACAAATAGAGACAATGGATAAAATCCTGGAGTCATTGAAATCAATGGCAAAGCTCCTATTTTCTTCAGCAGAGCTAGAATTTCACCAAAAGTTCCTTCCCCAAAGACCTTAGAATCAAAGGCCCAATCCTGCACTGTGATCCATGCAAGTTGATGAATTTCAGTGCCCTCCTGGAGCCCCATTGTCTCTTCAGTCCAGTTTTACAAGAGAATAGCAAGCAGTGCAGTGTGCAGATCATAATGCAAGATCAGAGTCAGAGGTAAGAGAAGAATAAAAGAAAACAACCAGAGAGGGAAGTGGGGCTAAGAGCAATGGTATTATGAGCCCATCATTGAGCAAGAGACTAATACGGGCATTCGATGTCCAATGCTGGGAATTGGAACTGGTTCCTCTATTTTTTTCAGAAATTGCTGATTGGTTGAAAATAAAACCTGAAATGGGTCAAGTTCAGTGGCATTCCAGTTAAAAAGTTTGTGAAAGCAAAATATTCAAAATGGTCAGAATGTCCTGTTTTGACATTTTAGAAACAAGAAGCTTCCTTTTTGGATGAAAACAAATTTACTTTATAAAATTTAGCTAATATATTCTATTTTTCAATTCAAAATTCAAAATCAAAACAAAGTATTTGAAAATTATTAAACAAAACATCTTGATTGACGCAATTGGATATTTTTTTCCAGATTAATGGCTTGCAAAAGTTTTCGGATAGGAAAGTATTTATATCTCAAAAAAGAGTCAAGGAAAACTGTTTCCCTCCCAACTCTAGTTCAATAAAATTTGAAGGAGGCATTCAGGCTCAGCATCTAATGAGATCCTACCAACAGCTCTATGGGGAAAAACACCAGAATCATACCATCTTTCAGAACAATAATCAAAACACGTGCAGTTTACTGATCAGCCTGTTCTTCTCCATGCATCTTTCAAGAAATAGATTCCTCAGAGACTAGATTAATCACATTTAAAAGCAACTATAAATTTAAATCAACTGTTTAACTTTGCTCTAATTAACATTTCAAGGTAAAAGGAAACGTGATAATTGTAAATAACAACCTCATGTAGATTTTTGCAGGGTCTATTTTCATGTTGTATTCTTACAGAACTGTGTTAAGTAGTAGAACTTATTTAAAATGTGCTGACATTAGAAAAGACCCTGATATAGTGAACTGCAATTTACACCTGTCTTCAACTTCTAATGGAAGACTTAATAATGTTATATGTCCACAAATCACTCAGCCACTTTACCCTTTCCATATGTGCTGATGAAGTATTTTGCTTAGCTGCCAGTGCAGTATTTCAGGATAATGGAAACGTTAATTTAATCAACTTGTCTTAGTATAAGTATAGCATAAATCAAAGAATAGTGTTCTGATAATACTTTCTAAAGATTTTTGATTTGTCATGGTCATAGCAAAACTCCCAGCCTGGTTCATTTCCCCATGTATCTCTTTGTTTCCTCTAATTATTTGTACAGTTGCCTTTTGTCCATTTCCTCTAGCCCCAAGTGCAGCGACTGATGTGAATAGCATTTTCCTCTGGCCCATGCACAGTGCTTCTATTTCCAACCATCAATACCATCCTCCCGGAAGAGTGAGCACTTTTACCCATCAGAGTAAAATCATCAGTAGAATATGCCTTTACTTGATGTTGGTTCATTTGTAACCTACAGCTACCAAACCACAGTTGTAGGCACCAAATGAGACTATATATTAATACACTTTTAATTGCTTTTCATCTTCTAAATAGGATGAGATTTAGCACCATAGTTTCTGGATTATGTTGGTAAACTTGGGTATGCGTCAAAGTGAGCTACAATGATAGGAGACCTTTAGAGCTAATCCTGCTGTCTTTCTAGTTAAAACTAGAGAAAGGGTAATTTATTATTCACCCATTCATGCTGAATAAGTCAGAAGCAAGAAACTTCAGAATCTTTCATTTGAGACTATGCAGACAGTGAGGTGATTAAATCTACAGCTGAGCTGTAATCATCTGGACAGCCCCGGCCATCAGTAAAATATCAGATCTGTCAGCATTATTAATGTTAGGGACACAGAGCAGGTAATCACAATCTGAAAACAGTGACAAGTAATTTTGTTTTAATGTGCAGTAAAAACTTTTATATAGTTATAAAATACTTTTTTGTGTGTGAATTTATTCCTTTATTTTCCATGTTGCAAAACTAAATTATTATTGCAGGTAAAATTATTTCATTAATATTCCCATCTAGATTTTGACTTTTTAATTGTTTTTGTTATTATTATCAGTCATACTGGAACTTATATCATGGTAATGGGCACACTAAATAGATATTTTCATTGCTTAAAAAAATCTTTAAAAAACTTTTTAATCTATAAGGGTACGTCTACACTAGCTCGTTAGTTCGAGCTAGGTAGGGTAATGAGGGCAACCGGAGTTGCAAATGAAGCCCGGGATTTAAATATGGAATGAGGAGTAACAGTAGTTCGAATTAGGATCTTTAATTCGAACTACCTAGTCCATGCCACGTGTAGCCACGGGCACGGAGTTCAGACTAAGGGGGATTTAAAAATGGCGACGCCCGGGAACATGCAAATGAAGCCCGGGATATTTAAATCCCGGGCTTCATTTGCAACTCCGGTTGCCCTCATTACCCTACCTAGCTCGAACTAATGAGCTAGTATAGACATACCCTAATAGGTTTTGAGGGAGAGCCATGTTAGTCTGTATCTGCAAAAACAGCAAGGAGTTCTATGGCACCTGAAAGATTAACACATTTGTTTGAGCATAAGCTTTCATGGGCAAAAACCCACTTCATCAGATGCAATTTTATAATAGCCTTTGTAATTTTGAAACTGATACATGTTGGATCTCCCTGGTCTGGAACCTTTGGGACCAGACTGGTCCTGGACAAGGGAGCTTGCTAGAGCAGGAGAGATCTGGGGGGCATTAGCCTCCCCACTGGGCTCTTTTCCCCAGATACCTGGCTTTACAAGTTGTAGCCCCACCGAAGCTCTCAGCCTTGCTTGCCTTGCAGCAACCCTGCCACACCACCAGAGCTCCCGGTAGCCCCACCAGCCTTGTGGTAGCCCTGACAACCCCCTGAAGCTTCTTGTAGTCCTGCTGGCCTCACAGCAGCCCTGTTATCCCACTGGAGCAACGGGTAGGATAACTTGCCCTGCGGCAACCCTGCTACCCCTCCAGAGCTCCCAGCAGCGCTGCAGGCTACACTACACTGCCTCACAAGCTCCACCCTCTCCCCCCATGGGCTTCCCTGCCCTTGCCAGTTGTGAACTCTAGGCTTCGCACCGGCTCCATTGCCCTGCTGCCCCCTGCCCTCAGCCAGCTCTGCTCAGAGCTGCTCGCAATCTCTGCGCTGTTGCTCTCTAGTTCTGCAACATCTGTGGTCCTATTGGACCACAGATGTTGCCAGACCAGAGCCCCGGACCACAGAGGTTCAATCGGTACCTGTTTTTCTTCTGTAATGTGTATTCCTTGATTTTGTTATTGGGCTAGCTGGTTGTGTTTCAGAGTTAGCATGTTAGCTTGACTAACAATTACTTTTTAATAGTAAAAAAGTTCATTGTAGGAAACAATGGCAGTGCACACAATTAAATGGCCTTTGCAAGTGGGTGTGTATAAAAACATATAGATCAGTTTTCATTCTTAGCAACTTTGACAAACTTTCTTTTCAAGAACCTGAAATTATATTAGAGTAAGGTTTAAGTCTGGCAGTTTTAAGTCTTTGGCCAGTGCCAAAATACAATACAATTGCTAGTTCAAGGGATTAGTAACTATTTTAATTTCTGAGAGTTTAAGAGTCATCAGGGATAGAAGCAGATTACCATTATAAATAAAATTGATTTCAAACCTAATGTTTCGTGAAATGCCATTACATCTCATTATTCTGATTACATTCAGATTCTTTCCCCCTATTTCTGTTTTAAGTGTATTTTAGTGGTTGGTATTTTGAGAATCACCTGAAAATTTAGAACTGGAGGTTTCAAGTGGTATGAAAAAGAGGATTCCTATAATAATGTTGAGGTGGATGGGAAAGAATCAGACCACAATCAGAATAACTTGATAACAGTTCTGTCACCAAATGTATCAGTTTTTGGCATCAACATGAAACACTTGTTAATCATTCCAGAGAACACAAAAAAGTATTTGTACCACCATAGCGACTCCTTGAGCCCACAGTTCTGACAATCTGTTAAGTATCTCTTGCTGCTTATTTGACAATTCTTGTTTCCATTAGGTAAAATAGACAAAATATTGGACTTGAACTTGGATAAGGGAAGAGGAAGAGTCTAGTATTTTATCGAGTTTAATTGTGCCATTTCAGCCCTTTTTGAACATGAAAAGAGAAACTGTTTATGATGTGAGAAGGTGCATGGAACTCAACAACCTTTCCTGAGTGAAGGAATCCCAATTAAGGTAGAAATATCCACTTAAATGTTTGTGAACTGACTGAAGTTTTGCATTGATGAAACTCAGTGACACTGCAAAAACCTGAGGACAAAAATAGTATCTTATTGAACACACACATTTTAAGCCTTGTGTCCTGCCAGAGCTTAAACAAATAGAAAATGGTTACTTGGCACAAATATTTTTGGGAGATTTTTTTTTCTAAGAGCTAATCCAGCATTAGTGACGAAAGAGAAATATTATTGATCTCTGCTTTAATTTCAGGAAAAAAATGGCATTAAGGATGTGGTAAAGGTCACAAGCAATATTATTAAATTAATACTAGCAGTTCAGGGATAACTATCCTTCAGGTCATAGAGCTGCAAGGGAAAGATGCAACTCTATAGATTAACTAAATAGTCTGTGTCCTAATATAAATGAATCTTGGTCTTCTTCTTTAATCCTCCCCCGATGTGAGATCCCCCCCCCAAAAAAAGAAAACCCACCAAACCATTGAACAGTAACAGTGTTGTAGCTGCTTTTAAAATTGGTAGAGCTCAGTAGGGTGTTTGATTGTTTCTTAATAACCAGGCGCCTAAGGTGCAGGATGAGTCACAGGGCAAAGCCAAATGTTTTCAGACATGCTAATCATGTACTTGTGTATAACACAAGTGTTACAATACCAGGGAGATTCTTATTGAAATTATTAAATAAAAAAATGCCCCTTCAAAAACTCTTCTGTTTGTTAATCTTTAAAATTTTATTACACTCAAGGTGACATTCCAGACTGTAGTCTAATATCTGAGCAGATGTCATGTCATCATAAGTGGTTTTGATTGATTCTGTTATTAAAACCATTATAGAATCCGTCTTAAAATAAAATTAAGCAATTCCAATTTTTCACATTTCAATCAGTGGAGAACAGATGTGGTGTTGGATAAAAGTGGCTGAAAGTTTTCCAACATAATATTTTTCCTTTGGTAAATACCATTTTGATGAAATCAAAATGCTTTGTGGAAATGTGTCAATGTTGATTAAACTTTCTTTAAAAAAAACCCCAAACCAATCCATTTTAATTATTATTGGAAGGAGTTTTCATTTTGAAATACCTTTTTCATTTAATTTTTAAATAGATTTCTATTCTTTCGAAAGTCGAAATGAAATTAAAAGTTTGAATGTTGTTTAAATGGACTGTTTTATTGACCCAAATGAAATTAAAAATAAAACTATTCATAGAAAATATAAATATATTTCTTTTTCCTTTGAGTCAGAATTAAATAAAATTTTGAGTGTTGAATCAATATTTAGATTGGAGAGTAAGTGAAAGAATGAGGTTACTACTATACTCTGAAATAAGAAAACAAGCATGGAGGAGATATATCAGCAAAAGTTTTTTCTCTCTTAGGCCAGGTCTACCCTAGACCTGGAAGGTTGGCTTAAGGATGCAATTCCAACTTACATAGAATACACTCCCATATATATGCTCGTGTTGGCTTCCCTTACTTACTCGCAACTTCAAGTACAGGTGCCGGCTTGGAGCTGCCTTCAGCATTCAATTTATGGGTCTGTACTAGACCCACTAAATTGAACACCAGAACATTGATCTCCAGTGTGTTAAGTGAAGATGTGCTCTTATTGACAAAATAAACTTTTCCTGTCACTGTTCATTCTAATCATTAATTGGCATGCTCTTTTAACATTGTTTTCCTCAGTCCTGTAAATAGATACTGTAACTTTGAATATTACAAATCAACTAATTTCAAAATACCAGTTTTATAAAGTGGTTCTCTGCTCCTCTGCGGATGTTAAGACAGATCTCATGGATTGGAGCAGGAATAACATCACTAAACATGCTGAGGCTTCTGACTGTCAAGAGAAATTTGGGACCCCAGTACATTACGTTTTCTGGGACCCTCCCCCTTCCATATCACTTTATTTACACAGACATTACAGATTTTTTGAGGGGAGGGTCCAATGCTCAGGAGCCAAGTACAATATTCCCTGTTTCCTGCCCTCTTATCAGCTGTTACTCCTACTCTTCCTTTATGTGCACAAACCTTCATGCTGTTCACTTTCAGCATTGCTGCGGCTGCCACTGATAAAAATCCTGGTGCAAGTGTGGGGAAGAGCTTGCTTGTGAGCACTCCCATAGAGTAATGCAAGAAAATTGTGTCCTCACTGTAGTACATGAAGTAGAAAACGCAACTATCAACCAAACAGTGAAGCTGTGTGCATATAAAGTGCTCTAAAAAGAATTTAAAATTCAGTGCTGTTTTTATTTACCAATCTCAAGTGACAAATACAGCTAAGAGAAACAGTTCCAAATGTGTGCATAAAAACAGTTCAAGTAGAGTTTTTATTTCTTGCTCCATATTCTCCAGCTATATTTACTTCAACGGTCAAGTAGTTGGTGCAGAATACATCAGTAAATGCACCAGTTTCTCAGTGCCCTCTGTCCTTCCCCCCAAGCTCCCTCAGGAACCCCACACAGAGGCTTTCTTACATGAATACAAATGTTTTCTGGTATCCAAATTTTAAAATCTACATTCAAGATTACAGGGAGTTGCATTGGCTGAGGTTCATAATTAACCATGCCCCCTAAACCCCTAGGAGGCACTCGCTTGTTCACTTAACTGAGGTGTCTCACCCCCTGAAAACTCAAATTGCTGTACTTACTGCTCACTACTTCACTCAGTGAAGTACACTACTCCTATTTTTGTCTTTTACAGATGCTAGAGCTATCAGAGATTTACGTCCATTTTACAATGGCTTTAAGAGACAGTCATCTCTGACTGGAAAGAACATGTACTGTGGAGAGCTGGCTACAGAATTGAAATGTAGGAATTTATAACTCAGCTTTTTCTTTTAAATCCAGAGCTTAGAATCGGATTGAAGTATAGGCTAATCAAACTGTAGCCCCTGCCTAATTTTGGTCAATTTCAAAAGTGAATAGACAATTTGTCATAGATATAGAGAAGCACACACACACAGACTGACAGCCACAGAGAGCTGTATTTTGACAATGTCTGCATTTCATCCATGGGAATTGAGCATATGGAATACTGGATCTTGAAAGATTGGGGCATATCTAACTTTGTGCGATAAAATGTACCTACTGAGCACAACTCAGAATAAGACATGGTTCCATTTGCCCATCAATCTGGCTCTGTGAAAGAGGATGGGTGAATTAATGAGGCTAGAACCAGAACCCTACCTGCTCCCCATTTTTCAGCCCACCTTTGGAAGTAGTAAAGCAATCCCTAAGCATCTTTGAGTTCATATAAGAGCTACAGAATGAGGTGTGGAAAGACATTGTTTGTCTTCCCATCGTATATTGCATATTCATATTAGGGCTAAGTAGAACATATTTAACAAGATGCCTTCTAACCCCTTGTAAGGGAAACCATGTTTATGCAACAGCCGCCTTTCTAGGTTAAGATCCTGATATTGACCCATTGTCATAATTTTCACACTATCACTTTGAAATCAATGAAGTTACTTTGAAATCAATGAAATTACTTTGATTTACACAAGTGTGACATCAGAATCTATCCCCAGGTAAAATCAAGTAGTATGTTCAATTTCTGGCAGTATCCTGAAACTACAACCACAAAGAGATAACTTTGATTTTTAATTAATGGTATCCACAACAAAGCAGCAAAGGCAATGTTGTTTAGCTTTCTAAGGAAGGCCACAATCTGCACTGAAGTTAACTTAGTGATGGCAATGCAAGATGATGTCCTCTTATGATGTATCAATTAAAGTGAATTGTAGCATCTCTGCCTATTATAAAAGATTTATGTAATGTCTAGACCTGCTATTAACTAGTTCATCATAAAAGCAATAAAGAGAAAAGCATAGTATTACAAGGAATTTTATTAATTTATTTTTAAATTATGGAAAAGGAAATTCCAAATTACAGCATGCCCTTCAAAAACAATATGTTGATATGCAAGGAACACATCTGATTTATTTACTACAATAAAGCCAAACTTAGAAAGTGTCTGAACACTGGACAGTAAACATGCTGCAGGGCACAAACCAAGATGCGTCCATACTAGTGATTTAAATAACAACAGAGTGCTATCTATTTACAACGAAACAACTGTATGCTGGCAAAATAGGATCTGGTTATTACTGCATTAATAGGAAGTACACTCCAGTTATGGGGTAAAATATTCAAAGTTGTCAGTGTGACTTCAGAGAGCAGGCCCCACATAAATAGGACACAGGCTCTGGAGTCAGGTAAGCACTTTGAAAATGTTAGCACATTTCATGATATGATAACTGGCTTCTTCTCATTCTTATGCTCTGCTTGGCTCCTGGGAATGTGTCTGCTGCGATTGCTTATTGTCCTTAGAATTCTCCATCATTCTGATGACAACAATCAGTGTCTGAACTGCTCACCAACCTACCCACCTAACCCCAATTTTCTTTTTTGACAATGCTGCTCCTTTTCTCTTGAGGGACAAGTAAGCTTTCCCTCTCCTATCAAATGTAATTCATTTAAAAATTGAATGATATGTAATACATGTTACAGACCGAGCAGTGGGCCAAAAGTTGAGATGTCCATGTGGACAGATGGATGGGGTTTTCTGACAGCAATAGGTAGTCAGAGCAAAGGGATCCGCATGCTCATTGTATGATTATTGAGAAACAGGAGTACAGTTATTATTCAAATTACATGCCTTCAGCCAACAGCAGTGCAGAGATTTGGATGAATGAAAAAATAGAATGCCCTCATGGGATAGTAACTACAGCATCCATTTGCTTTGGCTAAGAGGATTCAAAATGAACATTGAGCTTTGCCTGTTTATCCTTTTCTCATGAGCATGTTTAGATGTATGTATACAAAGGCATTCTTGGGTATTTTAAAATACATTGTGTATCTGCTGTCTGCAAAATCAACTATTTGTTACTAAAGTAACCTCATTTATCATATCCCTGGAAATGTTTTGTAAATATTTTGGATTTGGCATATTTATTAAGCAACCTCTGGCAAGACAAACAATATAAAAACCTAAATAAAATTCATAAACAGATGAGTGCTTGCTACTAGCTTGAGCCCTGGTTTTCAGTTGCTGTGTTCCCCTCCCACAACTTCCCTAGAGAAGGACACTAGTTTCACATTAACATAGTCTTATTATTGTAGCAAACAGTCATCCTTCCTCTCCCTATCAATCACAGAGAGATAAGGGAGCAATATCTGCTTTAGAGAGAGTGCAAACACTCTGTATATCCCAGCTGTGCTTATTTAACTTTACAGCCCAGGTTTCCTCAGCCATGCCACTCATTTGTCCATCTGTTGGTCTGGGGATTTTTATGTCATTTTCTTTAAAAAATGATATTGAAATTCTCATTGATTGTATATCAGCAATTCTTGTGAGAGATGATGCAAAGGTGCCAAACTTCCACTGCCTTGCAAGAGGAGTTTGATGTCTAATTTCCCTCTATGCTTTTAAAAATCTTTATCCATCAACTCTCATTACGTGGTTTCAGAATTTTTAAATTAAGAGTTTCATTGCTCCTCAGAGCTTGCAGAAACACTTGCTGATAGGAGGCAGAAAATGAAAACTCCAAAATGTTATATTTCAGTTGATCTCACCACTGTTATAAAAATTCTTTACTAAAACATGATCCAGGTTCTCATCTGGCCAGCAGGCTCATTTGTGGAATTCGACAGGATTCTGTCTTAGTTGCCTCTCTTGTTCTATGTGAGATAATGAGGACTAAAACTAAAGGGTGATACCCAGTCAGAGCTGTCCCTAGGGCCGAGGAGCTGATGGAATGGATCTGGCCTGGTGCTAGGTTGCTTGTTGCTGTTGACATTTTCCAGAGCTTACTGCAGGACTATTGTTGGCTAGAACATCATAGCAGCTCATGTCTTTGGCTAGGGAAAGGGGACTTGCTGCACCAAAATGCTGGCTGCTGAGCTGGGTGCTGTATCCACTAACTGCCAACAAAATGGTGGGCCCTAAAAAAGTAATGGATCCATCTTCTAGAATCAAGTGCACTAGCCCATCTCATCTGCTCCCCCTGCCCCTCCCAAAGAGCAAAACCTAGGTAGGGCTCCTATTTGCCCTACCCAAGTGACAGCTCTATACCTAGCTTTCATCAAATCAGGATGGTAAGGTTCCCCCATGAATGATGGGGACTGTGGAGTGATCTAGATTGAAACTGGTGGGGTTAGGTCTCATTTTTTTAATAAAATAGGGGAGGTGTTTGTTAGCAGAAGATGCATTTCAATATGCTGTGTTTCTAACTGTTGATAAGATAGCTCATTCCCATCTCTGGACCTCATGAGATTTACCTCTATCCTGGTGTTCACAGGGCTAGAATTTTCTTTCTTCATTTTCATTAGGCAAAACATTTGCATTCTTCTCAAAATCAGATCACACCCCATTCTATTGACATTTGTTTGTTACATCTCGTCTAAACTATTGTAATGGGCTGTACTGGGCTACCACTGAAAAACCCTCAGGGCATCAGCTAATAAAAATGTGGTTTCCTGTCATTGTTAAAGCTATATATTTTGAGATGATACTTATGGCCTATAGTTTGCACTAGATGCCAGTTCACTTCCAGATGCGATTTAAAGTCTTGCTTATTATCTGTAACACTCTAAAGGATTATATTAGAAACTACTTGCCCCAGCTACTACTTTGGAGACTCTTTGGTTGTTGTTTCCCAGATATGAACTCATAGGAATCATACATATGACCTTAGCTCTAGAATGTGCCCTTAATTCAAAGAGAACCTAAGTATTGCCACTTATACAGTGTGCTGGAAGTCAAATATGGTTTTGTAAGCCCCTTGTCAGCTGGTGCCCCAGATGTGATGATGACAGGCTGTTTGTAGGCAGATGTAACAATAATAGGAACCAGAGCAAGGGACTGAGATTTAGAACTCCTTGGCTGTGTCTAGACTGGCCAGTTTTTCCGCAAAAGCGGCTGCTTTTGCGCAAAAACTTGCCAGCTGTCTACACTGGCCACTTGAATTTGCGCAAGAGCACTGACGTTCTAATGTAAGAAATCAGTGCTTCTTGCGCAAATACTTTGACGCTCCCGTTCGGGCAAAAATCCTTTTGAGCAAAAGGGCCAGTGTAGACAGCTCGGTTTTGTTTTGCGCAAAAAAGCCCCGATGGCTAAAATGGCGATCAGGGCTTTCTTGCGCAAAAGCGCGTCTAGATTGGCCAGGGACGCTTTTCCGCAAAAAGTGCTTTTGCGGAAAAGCGTCCGTGCCAATCTAGATGCTCTCTTGCGCAAATACTTTTAACGGAAAACTTTTCCGTTAAAAGCATTTGCGCAAATTCATGCCAGTCTAGACGCAGCCCTTAGGTGTTCAGAATTCCCAGCTGCATCATTGACTTTGCTGTTTGATGTTGCCTTATTTTCCTCCTCTGTAAAATGGATGTAATAATACTGACTTATATGAGGAGATAATGGTTTGCCTTAGTTCATTTGTGTTTGTAAAGCATTTTGAGATCCTCTAATAAAAGAGCTATATATCAATGCCAAATCCTATTATTAGGAAATAACTGACCTTGCAAAGGCTAACTGGCCTTTATTTCAATATGCATAAGCTTCTAATGTGGCCTATTATTTCCTGATAAAACCCAAAAAAGTCATTCTCAGTCCAAAGAAACAAAATAAATTGAGGCCAATTGTATTGTACCAGATCTTAATTGTAGCAAAAAGGATTTCTGACTTCTTTTAAAATAAAACTTTTGATCATTTGCAGAATGTATTCTTAACTGCACAGATGTGAGGTAGCAAGCATATGCAAAGCTAAAGAAAACCAAACCTCTCTCAGTTTTATCTTTGATTTAAAAAGCTTACAAAACTCTGTCTATGGACGCCATTTGCACTGTCATCTTTAAAATTCTGCTACTCCTCTGAACTCATCAAAGTTAAATAATAAAATCCTAGTCTGTCAATGTTATGTTTGTATAAATCCTAAAGACTGGGTGATATATAAAAGTGTAAAAATTCTAAACAATTGTAAATACTTTTTAATATATTTAGAAATTACAATGATGTCATCACAATATATAGACATGTCTGTCTAAATGCAGACACACTCCAAATTTAACATGAGAGAAATACCTGTTTTGACTAGAATTATATATTAAGCATTCAGATCTAAGGACGCCAATGATTTGGATAAGAGAGATTTTCATTCCTACTAAATTAATTATTGCTTGAATGTATGAAAGAGCAGGGAAGGGAAACTGAGGTGTATATGATCTGAATTGGATCTTATTAAGTGTATTGTATATCAGGAATAGTTGTCCATATGCTGAGAAATGTAAGCAAATAGATCAGGATTTTCAAATTGACTTCCCATCTCTCTTGTTCTCTTAACCCACTCAGATGCTTTTGAAAATCTCACCCAGCATCTCTACCTGTTGTGTTGTTGTTAGATATATATTGGAGACAACTTCAATTAACAGTGTTCATTGTTAGTGCTAATGCAGACAATGCTTTTGAAAACCAGAATCGGACATTGTGGGCACAAAGCCATGTAAGATCAACATGGTGACCTTCGGTCTGAATAGGATAATATGCTGAAATATAAACCCCATTCGAAGGATCATAAGTAACTTTTCCAAAAATCTAAGAGATCAGTCAAAGTATAATTATCTTTGTGATGTGTACACATTCACCAGATATTCCATCTGAATCAAACATCGTTTGAGTCTGACCTTCATTATGAAAACTTAGATCAAATCTATTTGTGATATCGTACTTATCACCTCACCTCATCTTCAGTTCTTATTTGTAATGTGTTGTTGGAGTAAACTTCTATATGGCAAGCGGTGAAAGATTATTTCAATGATGATATGCAGTATTGCAGAGATTATGTCAGTGTTGATTTTACATATTTATTATACTGTTGCTGGCCAAATGATTACACATGTTCTGCTCCAAATTTCAAAAAGAGTAATAGCAAATGAAAATCACAGAAATCTGAAATATACCATTTGTCTTGGCCTTTGAGATTCACTGCAGGCAATACCAATTACATGAGTTATCTAAAAAATAACTAGAACATTGACCTTCAGTATCATCTTCCCTTTGAGCATCTCAAAAAGTTGCTTACAAACATTTATAAATTCAACTGTATCATACCATAGAAGATGCGAAGTTATTACTTCATTTTGAATATCCAGAAGTTTGAATAAACAGAAGTTAGAATAATCTGTTTCTCAAGGCAACACAATACATTTATGGTGAGCCAGATATACAAGCCAGATCTTCCAACCCACAGTTTTTTTTTTTTTAACTTCATGCCTTCCTATAAGAAAAACACAACATTGAAGGATGTAATACTTTACATGCACATGATGATACTTTACTTTCAGTTATTCGTCAGCTGAAGTAAAAATTCTATACTTTATTCATATAGTACTCTTTTACAGAATAATTTTAAAAACTTAGTGTTTCCTCTGAAAGGATGAAGTAAAGAATCCAATAAAACGTCTCTGCAACTCTAAACCTAGTGTCACTCATGGTTATGAAATAACACTGAGGGATATATAGATTACATAAAAGTTCTTAATGCACAGTATGCAACATAGTTTAACATCTCTTCAGTCAAATAACCAAGGATTTAACAAAATATTGGATAAAACAATCATTACATTAACCAATATAAAGATGGCAGGATAAAGTCATTGAACTTTAGTTGGACAATTCACTCATATCTATTTAAAAGTACTCCAATTGTTGAATCCTTTGTGTTCAATATAAAGTTCTTGAACTTTTCATATCTTGAAAGAAAATTCTGTTTGCAGAAGCTTTGCTGCAATCTCTGTTCCCATATCTGCACAGACTCTCTGCTTCATTTGTTCTGAACTGAAAAGAGAGGAGAGAGACATAATTTCCCAACACTTCTCTTGCTTATCTTCAGGAATTTGGACATGGCTCAAATGTAAATATTTGTCCTGTGAAAGTAACGGACATAAAACTGATTCAGTGCTAAATAATGTTTCTGGCCTGATGGTATAGTAGCAGCAAAAAGCAGAAAAATGAGAGAACTACATTTAATTTTGAATTTGCAATATGGGATGGCTGATGGTGATATTGATACTTTATTTTCAGAGGACATTGTCCAGAAACTTTTCTCACTAAGGCTGCTAACACACACACTGTCTTATCCAAGGAAAATCCAATGTTCTCTGCAAATATCACAGTATTGTTCCCCATTATATAGCCTGGTATAAGAGGAGAAAAAGATCTTTGTCTATGGAAAATAAGAACAGAAGCTCAGAGTCAGATACCAGGGCTACACTAATTGATAGCAGCTGAAAATGTGGTCCTTAATCTGTAATCTTATTTATTTAAAAACATCTTGTCAAATGGTAACACCATTTCTGTGAAAATTATAAATTTGATAAAATAAAGGACTCAAATTTTAATTTGTCTGAAGGGAATAGGTCTGAATAGGTGTGTTTTAGGAGTGAGCATGTGACATTCTAATCCTTCTCCCCAAAAGTTAACATACTTAGACTAGGGTCAAAACCAGGGGTCAGCAATAATTTTTGCAGGGGAGGAGGCACTCCCTGAATTTTGGTAAGTTATCACAGAGTGGCTCTGGGCCTCCAGAAGAGGTGGGATTGAGGGTTAGAGAGAGAGTGTGTGAGTATGGGAGCTTCAGGGTGACCTCTGTGCAACCAGTGACCTGTGTTTCCCTCTGCCATGCTGGACCCTCCTAATTTACTTATTCATTCACCAATAATATTTTCAGAATTGGAAAATATTGTGAGCAGAATTTACTTTTGGCACAGAAATTTTAATTTGTTAAGGGTGCAGATTGAAGTACTGCTGCTTAGAATCAAGAACCATGGAATCTTGATGTAGTAAGTTGTTAGACTTTAAAACTTTGCTTATGTGACAATACATCTGCAACTGCAACACTATTAAGAAATATCACAAGGTCATACAACATACTTTTGTCTCACCCACTGATGCTGATTGAAAATCAAACAGGTCTTTTGTTTATTATTTCAAATAGAAGAGATGCTACAGGGCAGACTTTAATTTTTATGTACAAAAAGTAGCAAAAGACAATTTATAAGCTTTTGGGGACTATTAGATCTGTGTTTAGTGCAAAGCAGAATCATAGTTAATCTCTGGGGCTCCTAGGAATTATGACAACACAAAAACTAATAATACTAGTTGAGTGGTGCCATTTACACAGGTATATGATATGACATCGTTTTAATTCTGAATCTTTGTTTTCTTGGGGTTACAATTTAGGTTATCAAAATCTATTACAGGATGAATCAATCTTAAAAAATATAAATAAACAACAACTAGAAATCTATTAAAAACAGATACCATTGCCCAGTGTAACAGGGAGTTGGGATATTCTAATGAACCACTTTTTTATGAGGTGTTGGAGTCTTACTGGAACTTACTGATTCCTGGTGATTCACCATGGCATATGTATCTCTTTCATCTTCACCACAGATAGAAGGGAAATAATCATGATCCTGTGGGCAGAATTATCTTGTATCTAGGGCCCTCAAAACAGCCAAAGCCTTGGGATAATATTTGGGCTGAAGTTTATGTTGTTGTTTTGTTAAGTTGTTAAAAAAAACCCTGAACCCCAGGAAAAGTTTGGTTTTCATCAGGGTGGACAAAATATGGCTCATGGGCTGCATCCAGCCCACCCAACATTCATAGGAGTGAGTCTACTGAATCACACTCAGAACATTAATCCTCTAAACATATTTTAAATTAATATTTGCAAGAGTGCATAACAGCGATAGAATCATTTGTTAGTGCTGACTACTATGCATCACATATCAATCACTGCATGCTTCTGTAGCTTCTGGTGAGGATCCCACACCTGCTCCTGCATTTTTTTTTTCCTCGGGAATGCATCAGACTTTAGGTTTCTTTTTCCCTTGACCTTGAAACTTACCCATCTGATCTGTTGCTATAGATCTGAGGAATGCTTATTAAGGTTTGTAGACTCAACTGAAAAATTGCTCAAATATTTTCACGAGCAAAGTTGATAATGTGTTTATGATCAAAATGTCTACAAACATTTGATTGACAGTGATGGTTGCTGAATGCTTTATGATCATTAATATATAGTCTTTGATAACAATAATGTTAATTCATCCTTCAACAGACATATAATGCCAACTGAATCATAAATCATTCACCATCTATGGTATTCATTTGAGGCATGCAATCAAAACCAAGCTATATTAAGCTTAGAGTATTTTTGCTACTACCTTATATTCACAATGTTTCAAAGAACTTAAAGGAATATGAGTTGTGGCCAATGAGAAGCCACTTTGTCTTGACAACCAAATTACAGGTCCCTTTCTTACAAGATAGTCTCTGAGAAGTCACCATAAATACTGGTCATAATTTATATGTTTAAAGGGTCTATTTTCCCATCCTTGTACAGGAACTTTTGCATCAGACTGTAATTAACGTCAGTGAGATGTGATCCATAAATCTTTCATTCATCAATAGGAGAACAAATCCCTACCTATAGTCAACATTGTCAACAGCAGCAGTGCTATATATTGGTGGGTATTTAATACTAAAATTTTCCTTTTAAAAATGTATTAATTATGTGATGATGTTTATTCTGCATGTGCTGTCATATGTCTTGTTTGAGACAGGTCCTTTTTTAAATTCTTATCTATTTTAGAGTATTTCAATTATCTCCATTAGTGTGGTCATCCGTATTAACCTCCTACATGTGGAAAAAATCCTACCAGATTTTGATTATGAAAACTTTCATCTTCTAGAATAATTTAGATCATCCCATAAATCATTCTTGACTGTTTAAACACCAAAATACATATACAACAACATTGTTTTATCGTTTGATATAGATATCTATTATTTTCATTGATTAAAAGTTTATGCCAAATTTTTGGCCAAGATTTTCAGAAAAGTAGCCTCCTTTTTGTGGAAACAAGGCATGTAGTGAGAAGTATAAATGCTGACTGATTTGCACTGTAAAAATGAAAGTAAAGCTGAACCTACTCAAGTTGGGCCTTATGACTTTAAAAATGCTTTAAAATGTATTAAAGATTTGCAAAACTTCCTCTGTTTATGGTTAACCGGTTAACAGCCTGACTAAGAAGTTCAGTTAATTTTATAGTAAGGTTGAAGCATATAAAATTGAAACATTAATGGGCAAATGTACAGGAATTCTTTTAGTATAAAATATAAGCAAATGAAACTTCATCTTTATACACTATTATCATTAGTCTCTTGTAAACTAAAGTGTCGTACTATTCCGTTACTTTGTGAAATCCTCCAACTCACTTACAAATTTACAAGTTGAAACTTTCAGCCAGTCAGACTCACAGATTTTGATAAACAATCCTGAAATCATTATTGATGCTGTATGTCTCCTGTCACATTCTACCTTTAGTGGTATAGGTTACTTCCTTAAGCAATTATTCGTGTTTCAACCCAATTAGGGTCTGCTTTCTTGGCAGCCCTCAAACCCAGCTAGGCACTTCCCCTCAAAGTGACAAGAGTGTAAAATGCAAGAAAAACAAGACTTTTGAAATCTTCATGAGAAAGGGAGTAAAACACCACAAAGTCACCAGGACTTGTGAGTGTCCAGCACCTTGGAAAATGAGGAGACATTTGCGTAAATGAGCAGTTAGGTGTCTAATTTAATTGCTTGCGTTTGAAAAATGTGGTCTTTATTATTTATAGTTTAAGAAAGTATATGGATTTAGGCTATTTTGAGATATCAAATGCCCTAACTCCGCGTTTCTCAAACTGTGGGTCCCGACCTCCTGGGGGGGTCGCGAGCAACTTAGAGGGGGGTCACGGTATCACAAAGTTTGAAGAACCCCCACCCTAACTTATCTTCATTTTTTGAAACTGTCCATCAAAAATATATGCTGTCTTGTACACTCCTTCATCAGGAACATTGCACCATAAAGACACTGTAGTTTATAATAAATTTACAATTATATTTTAAGGGTTTTGCATCATTGTTAATCAATATGAGAAATCAAGTTAGAAAAACAAAAATGACACTTTTGTGTGTGTATGTGTGCATGTCTTTTGCTTCAAAGAATTGTCTGTCTAAGGATCTTGAGAAGCCAGTGTCTAGACTCAGAACCCAATCCATGATTTTTTCCTGTAGTTTCTGCTTCAGTTATCTTCTCCTTTAATTGCCTCCTTAAAACATATTTTTTCCAATAAAGCTATACTTCCAAGTTTTCAAGGAAATGTTCACAAATTCTATTCTAAAGAAATATAAGCCATACTTTTATATTCATTCATGTTTTTCATGATCATAATTATCATGATTATTATCATAATACCTAATGTTTCAAAAGAAAATGAAAACAAATCAGGTTTTCAATCTTTGAGAAACATTTTCATAATTAAAAGTAAACAAACATGGAAGCCTAAATTATTCAGAAGATTAGAATGGCATACTGAGCCTTTCGTCTCGTTCCCCATCCTAAACTGATAGCAAAAAATACTACTATCTGAGGATTATTTAGTAGCCTACATGAAGTTGTTTGGTATTGCTAAACCACCAGAGAGTGGAATTTAATTATCTATCTATATACCTGATTCAACATGTCCTACTCTACAGACTCTGTAAACACTTAGGCCCAGATTTTAAAACATATTTAGACATTACACAATGCATAACTGATTTAGATCTATTTTTCAAATAGGATTTATGCACTTAGGACTCTAATTCCTATCAACCATTGCTGAAATTTAGATTCTTAAGTGCCTACAGCCCTTTTGAAAAATTGGATATAGGCTCCTAAATCAGTTAGATGTTGCAACATGGAGAACAGCAGTGTTTAAATACCATAACAAATCTGAGCCTCAATGTACACTACCTGCCTTTTATTAAGAATAATTTCTAAAAACAAAACACAAAACATCAGTGTAGAAAATGGAATCAAGCATAAAGTAAGACTTAAGGATCAAACAGATCAGCTTTGTTGCAATATACATATCAATAATTCAAATCTTTATTGATGCTTTATTTTTTTTCAAGTTCATCTAATGCACCTTACATTGAACACTGAGTTAATGGCAAGGGTATTCAAAATGTCTCATCTAATCTCAGCAGCAAGAATGTTTTTCATTACAGAGAAGATGAGGTGCTTCATAGGTCATTACATCTTGCCCTTGATAACACATTTAACAATTTAATTGCAAGTTTTTGTTGTTGTGGAGATTTTGGTCCTGGGGGGAGGAGATCTCTTTTCTTTTCTTTTCTTTTCTTTTCTTTTCTTTTGGTCCAGTAAAAATGAGCCATATTTCAGGTAACTTTTTGGCAGAAATGTGTGTCTGAGTATTTGATTTACACTTTAGCCAATGCTGAGGTTCTATTCTGCAAAGAGCTCATGCAGACTTACACTCTCCAGAGATCTATTGATTTGGGGCTTTGTGCAGATATAAGGGTTTGCATTGATGGATCCCATTGCAAAACCAAGGCCTAAATGTGTCCTGTGAACTAATGCTACACAAAATAGAAAAAAAGTATTGTTGAGTATATGCCACATTCTATCTACTGGGTGGTGTTCTACAATACTACTCAAAAGCAACTGAGTATTTTCTATAGATATATGACAGAATAAGGGTGTGCCAGAATTACGATTTCCAGTCCTCCAGGAGAGGGGAGCTGTCAGCCTCCATGGGCCCCTGGGCAAGGAGTGGGGGGGGCAGCTCCATGCTCCTAGAAGGGGCAAGGCCTCTCAGTTGGAAAGGGTGGGGCCCAGGCATACCCACTTCTTCAGCCACAGAGCTGCAAGGAGCATGTGGCATGGTGCTGTAGCAGAGATTTAAAGGACCTGGGACTCTGGCGACTACTACTACTGCCACAGTAGCAGTGGTGGTGGCTGGGATCCCCAGGCCCCTTTGAATCACCGGGTCCCAAGCAACTGTCCACTTTGCCGCCCCCCCCCCCCCCCGCATTGGTGCGCCTGCTCCAGGATTGTCCTGGAGTCTCCAGGAATTAAAGATTAAGCTTTAATTAAAGGTTATGTCATGAGATGAAAACTCCAGGAACCATATGCCAGATCCTCAGGTCATGTAAACTGATTTAGCTCTGTTCAGTGCATTTAATTAATTGTTATATTCCCACACCCTATTCTAAAGGGAAGCTCTGTGTGTCCTTCAGTTATTTAGAGCTTCAGAGTTACAGCAAGACCCCTGAGGTCTACTCCAGCAGCCAGGGATCACCAAAGAGCAAAAACATTCCATCCACACCACCTTCTCCTCATGATTTAGCTGTGTTTGATCACAGCAACATTGAACCAGATGTGCCAGTTCCAATCCATCTGGGGATCCTCTTCACAAAGGGAATCCAGAACTAAGCACTTAGACCACACCTAACTGCTGTGTACTTCCTGGCTGGCTCACAGCTTACTTATCTGCACCTGGATCTGCTTCTCTGTTTCTCAGATGTGAAAAACTGTACCACCCAAAACAATCACTGTATCCCATAAAACATTCTTTAACAGCTATCTGTGGCTGCTTTTAATACTAACTACTAACATTGGTTTTGAAGAGGAGGAGGAATGAGTGACTTAGCATGATGATTCAGCAGAATTTTTAATGTGTTCATATTTTCTGTATAATGGTGAACCATAGTTTGGAATATTTTTATGCAGCTGTTCGTTTATGATATTTTTAAGACATGAGAGATACAATCCTACACTTAGGAGATCATGTGGCTTAATTTTGAATTACTGCTCTAAGACCTGATTCATTTTCCAGCCACTTTAGCCATTTCTCACCTTAGCCATGGTCAGGAATTTTAATTTCAAATCCATGTTCTACTTATATTTTTTTGTCCGCTACATACTTAGTGGCTTTAACATCCTTCTGACCAATTTTTACACAGTAGCATTCCTTCTTATTAGTGTATGCCAGCTTCCTCCCAGTTTTTCCAAAAACATTTTATAACCATTATCGATCTAGATGGTTTTCAACTATAATGATTGAGCATATTGCCTGCTTGTTATTATACTAGCTGTACTTGTATCCATTCTGCTTTTAAGCTACAGAGTCTTTGAGTCAGGGAAACTCTGCTACTTGTTTGGTTCAGTTCAACTCACCTACTTTTCCATTATATAAAAGTTAATAATTAAAAACACAGGAAAAAATATTCTGCTGGCCAAATGGAAGAGAACAAAATTATTAGCTATTCCCTGGGGGAGGAAGGAAGCAGACCTCCCTTTTACACAGTATACGGGGAATCACAAAGCTATAGACTTTGAAAGGATTTTTGTTATGAAGAATTAGAAAAGGCTACTAAGAACTGTTTAACTCACAGTGAAGAAAGTGTCCTATTATGGATTAAAATCTGGTAAGTAAGTAGAGTAGGACTAAATGGCCAAATGTCATCATGGAAAGAAGTCAAGACCAGTAAATGGATTACTACTAGACTCAGTGTTTAATATAGTTATTAAATTATACAGTGGATAAGGATGGAAGTGAAGTAGATTTTCCCGCAAGAGCATGTAATGTAGGCTACATTATTTGTGATAGAAACTCCAGAAGACTTAGACACATATTGCCGGTTAGACAAGTCAGTGGTTTCATACAAGTTCAATGTCATCAATACTGAAAAGAACAATTTAAGCTACCTGTAGGCACTGATGTTTTCTCAACTAGTTTAACCTCTCAGGAATAATGTTGTAGACATCACTGAGGAAAATTCAAAAATAAAGTTTTAGTCTCTGTGTAAAAGGGTATAGTGACAAACATGAAAAATGTTGTAGTTCCATTTATATAAATAGTGCATCCCCTTCACCCTGGATGCTATATTTTAGTCCCCTCATCTAAAAAAGAAATAAAAAAGGTCAGATTAATGCAATGGAAATGATTAGAAGGACAATTAGAAAGAAGAGGAATGGATTCTATACAAGGCATGGAAGAGAATACTAGAATAAGTAAAATTGCACTTCCATACACAAAAACATTAGTACAATTTTATCTGGAAAGTAAAAGGAGAGATGATTATAAAGGTGCATAATATTAAAATATTATAAAATTGATATTAAAACTGTTGGGAACAAAGGCCAATGGATTACTGCTTATGTTCCCTTCCCATTAGACATGAAAAAGAGGACATTCCAGGTGCCTGGCTCTTGTAATGGTCCAAATGGTGAGAAACTGAAATAACAATTAGACAGTAAATATATTTCTGTGAACACGCAAAAAACCCCACAATCATTTCAACACACCTTTTCTATAGCTCGTCATATAACTGTAATTGCTGTAACAGAATGTCTCATATGCCCTCTGCTTCTACTTTTTGCTGCTGCAGTCACAAAACAAAAAGTTGCTTGAGCTGGAGGCAGACCTTCTTAAAATCCATTTTATGGCTCTTTTCCTGCTCCCCAACTTCCCTCGTGGGTCTCTTGCTTTTCTGGCCAGCAATCAGAACTTTTTAGAAATGATTACCTCCTGTCTGCTACTGGAGACTACCCTCCTGGCTATTTCTAGGCAAGTCTGGCAGCTGACATCCTCTTCTTGCTCACTCAGCATGCTCCCTGTTGCCCAGTTCTACTGCTGGCTCCACCCCAATCTCTACATCTCACTACAAAACTGAGAAAATTGAGGGGGTGTCATGAGCCAAGGACATACTTAGTGGTTAAGTGCTTGTGATGCCAAATGGCAGCAATAAGCCCCCTACTCTCTCTGTAATTGATTGCAGGAGTGAGGGGAAAGAACACTGTAAGGCCTAAGAAATCAGAGAAGGAAGGAAGGCAAGAGAAGGGGCTACACAATCTCCAGTCTGAGGGAAAAGCTTATCAGATAATGGAAAAAGAACAGTGATTCTCAGGAACTTGTATGGGACAAAGAGGAAGGGGAGTCAGGAGAGAAGGAGGATTTTGTGGAAAGATAACATGGGTAAGGACCCTTCTTTCTAGGATGGCTGCAGATTGGGAGGTATGGATTCCCTACTGGAAATATTTCAGCAAAGTGAAAGCTCACTAATGTATTCTCCACTAATCTTCAGACATAGTAATTCTTATGAAATACTGGCCATGGTTACACCATATGAGCATAGATATAAATAGCAGTAGCTGCAGTGAGTTGCTGTATTACTGAGATTTTTTTTTTTTTACCAAATAGACTACAGGATATTTATTATACATTATAAGAAGTACGAGCATAAACAGTTAAAATGCAATTTCCATTTTCAGCATAAATGAACAAATGTATCAGTTTTGTTTTTATTCACTTAGGAGTAGTCCAGCCACCAGAGTGTGAACTGCAGGCAGTATAGACAAACCTTGAGATTCCTTCTGATATAGAGTTTTACAGAGTCTTTATTGCCATTTTATTCAGCCATTATGCAAACTTCATTTGTTAATGCTTTTAACTAATATACAAGTGTTGTATTCTTGTCAAAGTATTTGTCTTTTTTCTTTTTTTGTTGTAGTACTTCTTTAAGGTGTTACAGCATTCTTATGGAAAAATAATTCCTGTTTAATTTGCCAGTTGTACATTAAACACTACAATAGAAATTTAGAATGATAGAAATGTGTGACTGTAAGGGGAAATAAAAAGTTGTGTGGGCTGAATGCATTCACACAGAACAGTAATTGTTCATTAATATTTTGTTTGTTAGTCTTTTTAACAAACTGCTAGCAATTAAGAATGAGTACAAAGAAAAGTATAATGGCATGTTTTGTCAAAAATCCAATGCTTAAAGAAATACCTTGAATTTGTGTGATTAGTTGATGTTACTGTTCTTCCCCTCTACAGATCTGTCCCATACACATATCAATGTCATTATATTTATCTTACTAGCATCTGACATTGATTGATTCCCTGAGACTAGTAGTGATTGTCTCATAATATCTTCATCTAACTTTAGAGCATCATTTTCAAATGTATTTGGTTGGATAAATACCAACAGCAGTGGAAATAATGAAGATAAGTAAAACACCAAGGAAAGTGAACAATAATCATTTTAGTATGGTGACGGTAATGGTTATTGTTGTCACTGAATTTAAGTGATACCAAATTTCAGTGTCAGCATCACTGTGTTTGCCTGACTTCCTACCCCTCCTTGTTAGGTCTTACAGAAAATCAGGGAAAGTAAGAGCTGCTGTGCTGTCAAGCAGTGCCTCTGCATCAGTGTAGTGCTGACACTGCAAACTTTATTGGCCTGATTCTTGACTGCTTCATGCCTTGGGCCTTCCTGTATTTGTGTAAGTAAGGAGTAGTATGGGTGTAAAACTGGTGTAAGTTAGGGAATAATCAGAACTCTTGTGTAGTCTGATACACTTAAGAGAAATGGGCTAACTCCTGAGATCCCACAGTGCATCCCAATTGTGCCTGAGGAATCTGGAGGAGTGTGAACAAAGATGCCTAAAATCTCTTTAGCTCTTCCTTCTCACAACCCAAATCCTGGCGTTGACCAGCTACTAGTTTGGTCTACAGGGCTAAGTTGAGAAGTGATTTTATTTAATGAAGTTCAAAGAATCATAGAAATCTAGGCTTGGAATGTTATGTTTAAAAGAAACACATGGGATCTTTTTCAGAGGAATATGGCAACACGACCACGTTTATTGATAATATAACGAAGTAGCATATGCATTCACACACACATGTCCTGTTGATGGAATAGTTACCAGTCTGTTGCGCAGCCCAACCTATTGGCCAGATAGGTCAGGTACAAGGAAGGAGCCGGGTTCTTGTCAGTCCGGACTGATGCTCCACAGTCATAGCAGAATGGAATCCGAAGAACAATACAAGATACCCCATTCTTTATAGGATTTTCCTTCCATGCAAGTCTATGCATTTTGCCTTGTCAAGCTTTAATCAGTCACTCAACATCACAATCAGTCTTTCTGCAACATATGTTTATCTGGAAGTTGTTCTTGCAGTCATCTGATATCGGTGTGCTGATGATCCCTCATAGGTGTCATCTTCCAGTGAAAGT
Source organism: Pelochelys cantorii (assembly GCA_032595735.1). Lineage (NCBI taxonomy): Eukaryota > Metazoa > Chordata > Testudines > Trionychidae > Pelochelys > Pelochelys cantorii. The sequence goes on from CM064331.1 coordinate 38,334,837, forward strand.
TATCAGTTCTCTGTCAAGGGTTGCTTGCCACTAACTTCAGCATTCATCAATCTGCCCCAGTAATCTGCCTCTTCAGTGTGCTTTAGTTGATACTTCTTTGGTGCTTCAGGGGCAATGTCTACACGACAATGAACTATCAGAGAAAGGTACGCAAATTGCGTATCTTTTTCTGATAGTTTTTTCAGAAGAGGCTTTTCCGAAATTTGGCCTGTCTATACTGGGCTAAATTTCGGAAAAGCCTCTTCTTTCAGAAGAGCCCTTCTTCCTCGTGGGAGGAGAAAGGCAGGGCTTCCAAAAGAGCACATATGCTCTTCCAAAAAAAAAAAGCAGAAGAACAGATGTGTTCCCTGGATGTCTCGTAGTGTAGACATAGCCTGTGTCTCCGGCTCCTCCTCTGACCAATCTGGGCATGCAGTGGCCTTCACACTTATCTCCCCTAAAACATTCTCTCTCTCATTCACACAAACAACACATTTACACAATTGCAGCATATAACAAAGGGTACTTCTAGTGACTTTAACAAAGTTACAGAGTCTTTCAACATTAAAAATTCTTTCTATCTATTACAAGGCTTTACCTAATACATCACTATGTATTCCAATATTCCATCCTTTCACTTTAACATCAGAATATGCTAACATCAAACAGAGCTGGAGCTAAGTTAACAGAGCTTCCTGGCCTGTCTGAGACCTACATCTTGTATTTAAGTTTAATCCAAACTTTATGCTATAACATACATTCATAACTTATTACCTGCAAAATTACAAGGCTACAGGAAGACTCCTCAGAAGGTCATCTAGTCCAACTAATTCTCAAAGCAAGAATGATCCAAAATAACACCCAAAGCAAGATCAACCCCAACTAATTTCCTCCAGCCACATTATCTATATATGTCTAGATACAGATATAGATGTATAAAATTCCCTCCAGGCACTAGCCAGCCCCCTGGGCAAGGTGGGGGAGCAGCTCCAGGCTCCTTGAATGGAAGAGTTGGGTGGAATTGGAAGTGGGGCAGCTAGCCCTTAGCACCACCCGGATCATGTTGTGGCCTCTCCCTAGCACTTAGGGTATGTCTACACTACAGTGTTATTTCGAAAAACCTTATTTCGAAATAGTTAATTCGAAATAGCTTATTTCAAAATAACACATCTACACACAAAATGCATTGCTATTTCGAAATAGCGCGTCCACACTGAGTGGACACTGAATTGCATTGAAGGCCGGCCAGAACCAGGTCCAGCAGGGCATCAGGTCAGGAGTTTATTTGTGTGGCTGCTGCCTGAGGCTATCTGAGGCTTGTGCTTAAAGGGACCCCCACCCCGGGCAGCTGGTTCTCAGCTTTCCCTGCTTGCTTGCCTACCTCGATGAGGGACAGCAAAGCATTTGTGTCTCTGCGTGCTCTGATTGCCCTCACTCGGGACACCACAGCTCTCTGCAACATGGAGCTGGAGCTGCCCCTGGGCACTCTGGTGCTTCTCGTGAATGCGTTGATGTGAGCCTGGCTACACTTTCTGCAGGCTGCCATCCAGGAGGTCCATTGGGGGGCTGTCAGTATGCAGGAGGCCCTGAGGGAGAGCTTCCATCCTGAGGAACACTAAGAGCCTCCCTGGTCTGCCCCACTGGGGGCTTGTGCTTCATTCCTCCCCCACATTGTTCCAATTACCCTCCCAGCCCCCTTTCCTGATGTCAAATAAAATACATGTATTTTCATGAACACAAACTCTTTATTTAACAAAACAGGGGAGGGGGGAATGAAACTGGTGAGACTGGAGAAAGGAGTTGGGAGAGGGGAGGAAAGAGGGTGGGAGAGGGGAGGGGAAAACCTGGGAGGAGGGAGCTGAAAAGTGGAAGCAAGGGGAAGACGGGGGACGGGAAGCTTAGGGCTCAGGGTTGGGGGTCTTGCCGGACCAACTTGATTTTCATGAGAACCTGCTCCTGGGTTCGCATGTGCCCTTTGGTGGCCAGGCTGGCAGCTATCCTGCCATAGACAGCCGTGTTCCTCCATCTAGTGTGGAGATCATGGACATTGGGGGCACCCCCCCCCAAAACCAAGTAAGGTCCATCCTGATCTCCACCCTGGACCAGGAAGGCGCCCGCCTTCTCCAGGCCCCGTCAGGCTCCTGGGAGCTGGCAGGCTACTTCTGGGGAGCGGCGGAGGGCTGACTGCCAGTGGCTTGCTGGCTCATGTTTTGGGGCCACTGGGTCAGGGGCAGTGACTGCTGGCTCTGGGCCGGCAGGCTTGGAGCTGGCACAGGCACTGTGGCCAGAGTCAACCCCTTTAAGGGCTCCGGGGAGCAAGAGGAGTGTTCTTGTTTGAGGCTGGAGTGGCCACCAGGGCACCCTGGGAAGGCTGGAGGCCCCCTATTTCAAAATAAGTGTCTACACAGCACTTATTTCAAATTAGCTATTTCGAATTTGGCGTTATTCCTCGTAGAATGAGGTTTACCAAATTCGAAATAAGTGTTCCACTATTTTAAATTTATTTTGAAATAGCGGTTTGGCTGTGTAGACTCTAGTAAAGTTAATTCGAAATAATGGCTGTTAGTTCGAGCTAAGTAGGCAAATCAGGGAACCGGGGTGGCAAATGAAGCCCGGGATTTAAATATCCCGGGCTTTATTTGCATGTTCCCATCCGGCCGCCATTTTTAAATCTCCCTTAGTCCGAACTAACTGCCTGCGGCTACACGTGGAGTTTAAAGTTAATCCGAACTAAGTCCTAGTGTAGACATACCCTTAGAGACATCCAGAGTGTGCTGCCCAGGACTCTGGAGCATGTTGTGTGGCACTCTGGCAATAATTTAAAGGGTCCAGGGCTTCACTTGCTGCTGCAATAGGAGTGGTTTTGACTGAGAGCCCTGGGCCCTATTGAACTGTCAGGCTCCGGGTCAGTTGCTCCCTTTGACTCCTCATTGGCGAGCCTGATTCCCTGACTTACACCAGCTTTACATGAGTATTACTCCTTATTTACACAAATACATTCAGTCTCAAGGTGTTTGTGTGTGCATCTATATGGGAGGTTTAGGTTGGACATTAGGAAGAACTTCCTAATTTCCAGGGTGGTGAATTACCGGAATAAATTGCTCAGGGTGGTGAATTACCGGAATAAATTGCTTAGGGTGGTTGTCTCTGTCATTGGAGATATTTAAGTGCAGGTCAGACAAACATCTGTGGTGCTTGGTCGTGCTGTGAGTGCAAGGAACTGGATTTGATGACCTCTCGAGGTCCCTTCCATTTCTTTCTTTCTTTCTTTGCTAGCTAGCTAGCTATTTTTCTACCCCCAAATCCTGGTGAACAGTGGCAGGTGAGAATATAGGGTTTGTAATAGTGAATTCTGAAACAGGTGATTTGTCTCTGAATTACTTGGCTCTGATTAAATATAGAATGGACTCATTCACCCACCGTTTCATTACAGTAAAAGCACAGCTGAACGGGAACTTGAATCACAATGGAGTAAAAAAAGTTAATAATAATTGCTGTGTAGAGACTAAGAAACTGGCTGAAAGGACACAGTCCATAAATAATGTAGAGATACCAGGAGACACAATGTTTTTCTTTGCTACAAATAATAAGGAGGTACCAATTAGTTGGTACTTTCCAAAAAACACAGTAGTGATCAGAAAACGAGCATACTGGGTTTACTGCATTAAAACTTTAAAAAAGTGCCTGTGTGCCCTGCTGATTGAAACCCATCTATATATTCAAACAGTGTGTTGCAGACCTACCTAGTAAGGAAGCCGAGGAACATAAAAGATTCTTGATCCTACTCACAGAACAGAAGAACAATGGAGAAGTGAATTTCCAGAAAACAGTTTCCAATCCAGATGGAAAAAGTAGTTGGCAGGCCTCCTTGTGCAAGCAAGTTTTGAAATAGAAAGAAAACTGGGGAGAAAAAATATGATGGGAGTTTTAGAGGACTATTCTTTCTTATAATGGAACGCATGTGTGAAACTTAAATGTGATGCAGCTGTTACTGTTGCTTTATCTTTCCGTCTGAGCCACCTGCATATACATCCCAGGTGCTGGTAATTGAAATTAAGGTTGACATCCCTCAGAAGAAAAAAAGTGTTTGTGTGATTTAATTTTCTTGGCCAGATAGGGAATAATTTACTTCAGTCAAATCAGGGTGACAGGTGATGTTCACCACAAAAGTCCTGACCATGGCTTTAAATTGTGGAAGCAGCAGGGTGTTGTGCAAGTGTTCTGTCTTGAGGTTAATTTTACTCTGATGGAGTTGGGGAGAAAGGAGAAGCATGGTTCATGAGACTAAGGAGTAACAGGAAAGAATTTGATTATTTACCTTCTGAACAAATCTGAAGGAGGGTTATGGGGGGTTCTATGAGGCAGATACAATCAGTGTCCTGTGAGCAGAGTATGTGGTCTGAGAGTGAGGAGGAGCATTAGCACCGCCTTTATGAGGCAATAGTACCAAGAATTGTTTTGAGTAGGGAAGAGATACTGAGCAGCAACCAGTGGATTTAGTTGCATCAGGAGCAGCTTTATCATGTTGGTTCACAATGATAGCAGTCAAGTGGGCATTGAAAATGGATACAGCTAAAACACAAAAGCCCTTAATAATGTGTTGCCATGTTTGCCAGAGATTTGGAAATCTCTTGTGCCAATTTGCATGTGCAAATTTATTATGAATGTATCAGGAGCAACTCCAAAGTTAAGGATATATTCATGTTTTTTTCCCCCATTAAAGCATGTTTAAGTCCTCTCAATAGGCATTGTAATAAAAATTGGCAATAGAAATGTCACTGCTGCCATCTTGGACAAGTTTCAGTTTTTAGAGTGTTGAAAGTGACTTCTTTCTATGATATTTCAACCAGTGTCCAATGTTTTCCCCCAGTCACTATAGTTCATAAATGGCTTTGTTTTAAAACTTCAAACTTTAGGTAGATCTAAATTGAAACAAGGACTCATTCTTAAGGTAGGTGAAATAAAGTGATGAGCTTTATTTGTCATAAATAGCCCTATCTGCTCCACTGTAGTTGATGCATAAATGCTCTTCTTCAACAATGTGACTGTGTGGCTGCCACAGTTGGAGCTGGCACTGTGCCCTAAAAGAAAGTTAAGTTTAAAAGGAAGGACAGAGAAGAAGTTAAACATGGCTCTGAGCATAGAAAAGCACCACACCATAAGAGAGAAAAACTGTACTCCAGGGATAAGGAGCCGAAGTCCTTTGCTAGGAGAGTGCTGCTAGCACTCACCAGCATTCATACCAATGAAGGCACCTTCACTGGCTATGGTGCTGATTACAGGACCATGTTATGCTCTCACTGAAGCATTAAGATCCTCTCCAGGGACACAATCTCTACTGATGCAACCTTAGACTTGGAAATCACATCAAGACATCGTTCCTTGGCAATCCCATTTGGAAATACTATACCTCTTTACTTGTCCTTCTCCACTGTCTTTTGGACTACTTCTTCCCATTATCAAATAAAGATGTCTCACTGTTACCATCTGAGCGTGATTCTAGAGGCAGTATTAGAGATCCTTGTATGGTGTCATTACAAGGGATGCAGGAATAGCATTGGTCTGACCAGTCACAACCACCTGCCTACAGTGACTCTTGGAAACCATCATTTCAAGTATCCGACAGAAGATCCCCCTCCTTTACATTGAAGAACAAAAGGAAATTGGAGCTCTACAGGAGTGTCACTACCCAGACCACCAATTCCTGAGCTGTTGGTCAGTGCCCCAAAACTGTGTGGAATGACAGCACGATCATTCTCCACTGAAGGAGTCATCATTGTTACCTAATGAAATGTGACACTAGCCCTGGCACAGCATTTGATGACTTCAAAGCAATCCAGGATCTGCTAACCGACATAGCCTCTCCCAGGTTTCATTGTCAATGTTGCACTTTACCAAGGTGTTTTTAAGGATGTCTCTGTAATGCTTACTCTGCCCACTCTGAGACCTTGTCTCAGTCCTCAGCTGAGCATAGAAAATCTGTTTAGGAAAAGGTTTGTCAGGCATCCTGACCATGTGACCAGACCATCATAGCTGCCTGTGCGTGATTATTGCCTTGATGATGCAGGAGTCAGCCTCTGCGAGGACACTCACATTTGTCCATCTATCCTGCCACCCAATATTCTCCTCAGGTACCTTTAGTGGAATTTCTCCAGAGCTTTAATATGAAGTCTATAGGGAGTCCAGGCTTCACCTCCAGATAGTAACATTGGGATGTCGACGGCATAGTAGACATTGATCTTCGCCTGAATCTTGATGTCACAGTCATCGAAAACTCACCTCTGTAAACATCCATAGCAAAACAAAGATCCTAGATATCCAAACAATGATCATACAAGAGAAATCACTCAAACTCTATGATATCCTGACACTGCCTCCATAAATGTCCACAAGCTGCACTGGACATTTGGTGATGGATGTCATCATAAATGTCATCATGGCTTGACAGATAGCTTCCGAGACAGGGGAAGCTGTTGACATTCTCCAGCACTTGGTCGTCCACCGTGATGGTTGGTTTGGATAACGATATAGTGGGTGTTGTCTGAAAGAGAACCTTGGTCTTTTGTGTACTAAGAGTCAGTCCTAACCTGCGATAGGCCGCAACAAAAACGTTGATGATTGCTTGGAGACCATTTTCCAAGGTGGCACTGACCTCGGCATAGTCAGCATACTGAAGTTCTATCACTGACGTTGTTGTGGTCTTGGTCTTGGTTCTGAAGTGACCCAGATTGAAGAAGCTAGCAACCATCTTGTAGGTTATTTCGACTCTCCCTGGGAGGTCATCTCCAATAACCTGGAACATGGCTGCCAGAAAAATATTACATAGTGAGGTGCTATCACACATCCTGGTTTGACTCCAGTCCTTATGTCAGTTGGTTCATTTGCATTGCCATTGTTGAGTATCATGGCCTATAGATTGTCGAGTAAGAGACGTATAATATTAATGAATTTTTGCAGACAGCTAGTGTGCCACAGGATTGTCTAGAGGGTGTCACGGTTGATAGAGTCAAATGCTTATAGTCAAATCGAAGAACACTATATACCAGAAATCTGCACAGTGGCCATGTGGAGTAACTCATTGACCTTGGTCAAATACTGTATTTTAGACTTACCTGCCTGATCAGGAGAGTAGTAGTACAATCACTCTTCGTTGATGCAGCTGCAATTTCTCACTCCCACCATCCTGAGGGGATAATGCTTACTAGTAACATACAGTGCAATCCACACTGACATACACTCAAAGAAGAAAGAATATTTATTTATCCAATAGTAACTGTGATTATTTGAAGTGTTGTAGTCAATGTGGACCCCATGATATACTTTAGAGAGCCCTCAGATTTCAATTATGAGGAAACCGAGGGTGGCTTGGGGCCACTCTGTGCACAAAAGCACGAGGACAAAAAATCTGATCTTGCATATGTGAGGCACATAGAATCATAGAACCAAAGAGCTGAAAGAGACCTCAGGAGGTCATCAAGTCCAGCCCCCTGCTCTAGGCAGGACCAATCCCAACTAGATCAACCCAGTGAGGGCTTTGTCAAGCCGAGACTTAAACACCTCTAGGGATGGAGACTCCACTACTTACCTAGGTAACCCATTCCAGTGTTTCACCACTCTCCTAGTGAAATAGTTTTTCCTAATATCCAACCTGGACCTCTCCCACCACAACTTAAGACCATTGCTCCTTGTTCTGCCATCCATCACTACTGAGAACAGCCTTTCTCCATCCTCTTTGGAACCTCCCTTCAGGAAGTTGAAGGCTGCTATCAAATCCCCCCTCGCTCTTTGCTTCTGCAGACTAAACAGACCCAACTCCCTCAGCCTCTCCTCATAGGTCATATGCTCCAGCCCCCTAATCATTTTGGTTGCCCTCTGCTGGACCTCTCCAATGCGTCCACATCCTTTTTGTAGTGGGGGGCCCAGAACTGGACACAATACTCCAGATGTGGCCTCACCAGAGCCGAATAAAGGGGAATAATCACATCTCTGGATCTGCTGGCAATGCTCCTCTTAATGCATCCTAATATGCCATTAGCCTTCTTGGCTACAAGGGCACACTGTTGATTCATATCCAGCTTCTTATCCACTGTAACCCCCAGGTCCTTTTCTGCAGAACTACTACTTAGCTGGTTGGTCCCCAGCCTGTAACAATGCTTGGGATTCTTCCGTCCCAAGTGCAGGACTCTGCACTTGTCCTTGTTGAACCTCATCAGATTTCTTGTGGCCCAATCCTCCAATTTGTCTAAGTCACTCTGGACTCTATCCCTGCCCTCCAGCGTATCTACCTCTCCCCCTAGCTTAGTGTCATCCGCAAACTTGCTGAGGGTGCAATCCATCCCCTCATCCAGGTCATTAATAAAGATATTGAACAAAACCAGTCCTAGAACCGAACCTTGGGGCACTCCACTAGAAACCAACCGCCATCCTGACATCGAGCCGTTGATCACTACCCACTGGGCCCGGCCTTCTAGCCAGCTTTCTATCCATCTTACCGTCCATTTATCCAATCCACATTCCCTTAACTTGCTGGCAAGAATATTGTGGGAGACCGTATCAAAAGCCTTGCTAAAGTCAAGGTATATCACATCCACTGACTTTCCCATGTCCATAGAGCCAGTTACCTCATCATAGAAGCTAATCAGATTGGTCAGGCATGACTTGCCCTTTGTGAATCCATGCTGACTATTCCTAATCACTTTCCTCTCCTCCAAGTGCCTCAAAATGGATTCCTTAAGGATCCCTTCCATGATTTTTCCAGGAACCGAGGTAAGACTGACCGGCTTATAGTTCCCTGGATCGTCCTTCTTGCCTTTTTTGAAGATGGGCACTACATTTGCCTTTTTCCAATCATCCAGGATCTCTCCCGAGCTCCACGACTTTTCAAAGATAATGGCCAAAGGCTCCTCAATGACATTTGCCAACTCCCTCAGTACCCTCGGATGCATTAAGTCCGGACCCATGGATTTGTGTACGTTTAGCTTTTCTAAATAGTTCCTAACCTGTTCTTTACCCACTAAGGGCTGTTGATCTTCATCCCATCTTGCGTCACTTAGCGCATTAGTCCGGGAGCCCACCTTGTCTATGAATACAGAGGCAAAGAAAGCATTGAGTACTTCAGCTTTCCCCACATCATCTGTCACTAGGTTACCTCCTTCATCCAGTAGGGGCCACACACCCTCTCTGATCACCTACTTCTTGTTATCATGCCTGTAGAAACCTTTCTTGTTATCCTTCACTTCCTTAGCCAGTCGCAATTCCATTTGCGCTTTCGCCTTCTTGATAACCCCCCGGCATTCTTGAGCTATACATTTAAACCCCTCCCTGGTCATTTGTCCAAGTTTCCACTTTTTGTAAGCTTCCTTTTTGTGCTTAAGTTCACCAAGGATTTCCCCTGTAAGCCAATCCAGTTTCCTACCATGTTTGCCTCTCTTGCTACGCATCGGGATGGTTTCTTTCTGTGCCTTCAGTAAGGCTTCTTTAAAATACCGCCAGCTGTCCTGGACTCCTTTCCCCTTCATGTTAGCATCCCAGGGGATTCTGCCCATCAGGTCTCTGAGGGAGTCAAAATCTGCTTTTCTGAAGTCCAAGGTGTGTATTTGATTACTCTCTTTTCTTCCTTTGGTCAGGATCCTAAAATCTACCATCTCATGATCACTGCTTCCCAGGTTGTCACCCACCTCTACTTCCCCTATTAGTTCCTCCCTGTTTGTGAGCAGAAGGTCAAGCTGCGCACAGCCCCTGGTCGGATCCTTCAGCACTTGTACCAAGAAGTTATCCCCAACATTCTCCAAAAACTTCCTGGATTGCCTGTGTACTGCCGTATTGGTTTCCCAACGGATGTCAGGATGATTAAAGTCCCCTACGAGAGCCAGGGCCTGCGATCTGGAAGCTTCTCTCCGTTGTCCGAAGAAAGCCTCATCTACCTCATCCACCTGATTCGGTGGCCTGTAGTAGACACCAACCACAACATCACTGCTGTTGTTTGCACCTCTAAACTTAACCCATAGACTCTCAACAGGTTTTTCTCCCTCTATATTCTGGAGTTCAGAGCAATCATAGTGCTCTCTTACGTATAGTGCAAATCCTCCTCCTTTTCTCCCCTGTCTGTTCTTCCTGAACAGTCTATACCCTTCCATGACAGTGCTCCAGTCATGCGAGTCATCCCACCAAGTCTCTGTTATCCCAATTAAATCATATTTATTGGACTGGGCCAGGGACTCCAGTTCTTCCTGTTTGTTGCCCAGGCTTCTCGCATTAGTGTACAAACACCTCAGATAACCAGTTGATCGTGCCATCTTCTCCATTCGAATCAGGGGTCCTCCTTTCTTGCTCGTTCCTCTTTGCATTCCTTCCTGGTATCCGACTTTTCCACTCCCCTCAGGGTGTTGGTCACCGTCCCCCAACAAACCTAGTTTAAAGCCTATGTGTACCTGTAGTGGGTTCCACACTGACTGCAACATCTCAAGGGACCACCACTACTGTCATAGGAAAAATAACCATTCTTTCATCATATGTTGACATCTGAGAGCTTATAAGTTGATATTGTTGATCAGCATTTAAGAAATGTGTAAAGTGAATTTTCATTAATAAAATATATCATATGAAAGGGTCATAATATATGTAAGTCAACATGCATTCCTAGTCATTTCCAGTCCTTCTTAATGTTTCTTTTTTAATAGAAACACTACAGTTTTTTGTTTTGTGCAGAGGTGAACTATATCAGCAGCCTTCATACCAAGTGCCCCCAAATTCATGACAGGTTTTTTTCAAAGTATATAAATATATAATACTTTGGTTTTCTTAGGATTAATAGTATCCTGTTCTAGTAACGTACAGTATCCAGTTATATGGTGCTTGGCATTTTGTTGATTATTGAAAGGGCCACAGTCAACAGTCAATAGCATGGTATGTCCCGAATTTTCTATTTTAATATGTACTGAGTTAATCAAAGTAATGCCCCTTAATTGTTCCAATAGAAAACATTTTGTCGTCAATGTCTATTTATTTTTATCAAAAAAGTACAGGTCCTGATCTTACTCCAAGAAGCAAGACATATGGAAAATTTATTTTACTTACAAGATCTGACTCTTAGAAGTCATGCAATATAGAGATCAAAATTCTAATGTCTGCATTGTCTTTAGAAGTATAATAAATGCTGCAAAATGCCAATTAACTTTCACATCATTCTTGGGGAACGGATTTTGCTGGAATTATATCATACTCATTTAAAGTCAGTAGAATGGACTAAATGGGCTGTACTGAACTGAATATTATGAATGTTAATTTTGTCTCAGATAATTCCTGCTTAGACTGGCACTAGAGAAAAATGGCTACATTAAAATCTGAATGTGTTTTAAAATGTTAATTTTTAATAATTCACAAAAGTTCTATCACATCTTTAAATGTAGAGAATAAAAAGTAGTAACCATGCTCAGGGCTTTCAACCTTTTCTATACCACATTCCTCTTTTTCATGTCCCCCAGGAATTTCTCTCTGTCGGAAGGGTCCTAACAGGGAACTTTATTTCTTTAACAATATAGGAAGGAAAAAGAGGTCTCAAATTCCTCTCATCTGTTCACATTTTCTAGATGGAGAGTGTCTCACACCTCATTAAATGCATCACTGCCCAAGCCTCAAAACCAAAAGGCTATAAATGTTAGAAGGGGTTTGTTTGGGGGGGGGGGGGGTTTCGGAACAATTGGGTTATTCTAGATCTTGTGGTGGTGCAAAATCATCCTGGGTAGTATTTCCTTGGGACACAGTGAGCCCAAAGAGGTGGTGTTAAGTGGGAAGGGATGAGGTACTGATTTGTCATACCCATGAGTAGGCCTCCATGTTTTAAAACAGAACCTCTAGGAGTGGGTGACTGTGCAAACACTGGGATTGAATGCCCAATGTGGAAGAAGTTGCTCAAACTGGTGTTTCAGTCATTTCTGCCTAGTGGCAAACAGAAAAAGTGTGTGGAGCATGGAGGTTGGAGGTGTCAGACAAAAACACAAAGCTCATCTCTTGCACCACATTCTTGTTTGCCATAATCTTATTTACACTTTCCAAATATTGATGGTCAGACCTGCTGATGAGTGGTTCCATGGTGGAACCTGGATAAGGAGCATGGTCTTTGCATTTTAAGGCCAGGTTCTGCAAGGCTCACTGGATGAGGAGTAGTACCATAGGCATCTGGGCAAGGTTGTACTCATGTATTAGACTGCGCTGCTGCCTGTGCTATGCCTAACTACACTACTCTTTTTAGAGTGCTAGCTACAGCCGAGCTAGGATATATCTATCTATCCGTGCTGGGAAGCACACTCCCACCTGCAGTGCAGATGTACTCTGATCTGATCACCTGGTATCTCTTGCAGCTAACTACTACTTTGACAGATTATATCTATTTTGCACAACAACATCTAAGTGTGAATACAGAAATATTTTTTTCAATGCAAAATAAGCAAGACTGCATAGTGCCCAAATGTATTATTATTTATTTGTATTGTGGTAGCACTGGGATGCCCAAACATAGGCCAGGACCCCAAAAAGAGAACAAAAAGATGAGTCCTATCCTAAAGAGTTTACAGTCTAAGTAATGAGCTGAGAAGACATCTAAGGAGATTATTAAAATAGCTGTGCAGTCATTTGGAATTTAGCTAATGAGTGCTCCCATCACTCCTTGAACCCTACTCCAGACACAAAGTCTTTTACAGTACATCCAGGGCCAGATTAAGGGGGGGGCTAGCCGGGCAGCTGCCCAGGGCACCAACCTATGGGGGGCACCTGATTGAAGTGGTAAGGGGCACCGTGCGCCCGGGGGCGGGGCCGCTCATGCACCACGCGCCCAAGGCCGGGCTGCGCATGTGCCGCGTGCCCGCTGCCCGTGGCACAACTATGGTTCAGTCTGGCACTGAGTACATCACAAACTATCCTTACATCTCCATATACTAATCATCATAAAATAGAGGCCTGGTTTCTCAGCTGGTACAAATCAGCAAAGCTCCATGGCAATCAATTAAATTTACATCGTCTGGAGTTTTCTCCACATTTTCAGTTTTCTCTACTTGTATATGTATTTGTATGTCTTTTCTGTCCTTGTTAGGGTGTTGTCTTTATATGTTTCACTGTTTATTATGGGAGTGAATATGAGTTAGTATGAATACTGTTTATCTGGTATCTCACATTATAGGTTGCTTTCACTGTGGCAAATTACAATACACATTTTTCAAGACAGGATGTAACCATAAGACAAGCATATTTATATATTATCTTGACTGGGAAGCAGAATGCATTCTTCTTTCCAAAAACTGATGCATGTATTTATTTTACAGATGTTTACTGTTTTGACTAAAAACAAAGCTTCTTCCTCTCCTGTCTTAAATGTCACTTTGTGGAGGGCGGGGGGGGGGGGGGGGGAGAAGGTTAGATTACTATGTATTATTGTTTCAGGCATTCACTTCTTTAGCATATTTGACCAAAATATCATGAGGTTAAGGGTGTGTGGGGGGGGGGGAGACTGATGGAGACAGACACATTGCCACCCTCAAGGCCATTAGAGGACTGCCTCTGTGCATAAGAAAAGAATGGTGTCCACAAATCCACACAACCTCTACCAGTCTTCTAACATCTGGAATGGAATCACAACACAATAATGTTGACTCACCACCCTAGATTGCATTTATGGGTTGTATTCTTCCAAATATCAACACCAAGTTGTCAGAATATCCTGTACCCCTTTCCCAGCTGTACTGCTGTTGTTGTGGCCCCAGACTGCAAATGAGTAACAGCCAAATTCCATGGGGCAGAACCAAGCTCACTGCCTTTCCAGAAGATAACACATGCTCTCCAGTCTCCTTGAGCAGTCATTTTTAATATCTCAAATTTCATATCCCTTGTTGCCCCTGCTGGTGCACATGAGAGTTTGAAGCCTCATCACACAGTCCCTGTACATTTACCCAGACATTAGTTTTCTGATTCTGAAAGTGTCAAAATTGCTTTCAAGACTGCTGCTCTGAGCAAGGGCACTTAGGCTACGCCTACACTGCACAGTTATTTCTGACTAAGCTATTCCAGAATAGTTATTCCAAAATAGCTGATTTTGAAATAGCACGTCTACACTGCAGGGAAGCCTCAAAATTAGTAAGAGGCAGGCTTCCCTAATTTAGACATGCTACCTTGATTTAGAACCCCAGGAAGAATAACTTAGAATGGCCCTTGTGAGGAGCTATTTCGAAATAGCAGAAGTGGAGCGTCTACACACGCCTTATTTCAAAATAGCTATTTCAGAATACACATTATTCTTTGTAGAATGAGGTTTACAGAAGTCGGAATAAGCTGTCTGTTATTTCAAAATTATTTCAGAATTGCTGTGTAAACACTCACACAGCTATTTCAGAACAATGACCATTATTCTACAATAACTTTGCTGTGTAAACATACCGTTAGATTCCTGAGAATGTTAACTGTAATGTGCTCGCATGATGGCTGCGTGGAGCCATTGGAATACAATCCAGCCAACAAGCTTCATCCATTCCGTTGTGTGGATGTGGATAGCCATTTCACTTTAGCCTGCTCCATGTAAAAGGGAGGCTCCAGGTCCAGAGCTTTTAAATCTTGCATTCCTAGGGGATGTGTCAGTGACTACATGGGCCCTTTCACAGCAATTTTTATCTTTCCCCATGCCCTTAGCCATAAAGCGCTGTTTCCTCTTTTCAGCCAGCCAGCCAGCCAAACACCTCCTCTCCCCTGCTTAAAGATGCAGGCATAAAGGGCTGAGGGTTCAACTAGATGATAGTTCAGAAATTTGCACATATTTATATGACCAGATGGGCAGATTGTCAGCACTGGCATGAGGCCTTTCCTATCTATTAATTAGTTAATATTTGTAGATGTAGAGCAAAATATACAGGCTAATTATTATTATTACTATTGTTTTACTTATTATCCTTTGGCAACGGGACTCTTTTGCAGCTATGCACAGCTGGACAATTTGAACCCTAAATGACTTGTCTGAACTCTTCAGAACAGCAAATCTTAAATGTGTTTTAAAAATAATCTTGCCTCCACTGTAAAGTCACTTTTTAACATCTAACGTGCTGCACTTTCATAGAATGAGTTCTAAAGAACCTACTGGTACCCTATTGATCACATAAACATCCTTATTTTACCTGAAATTAAAGCAGGAAAGATAAGGAACTATCTTCTTTTTTTCTGTGGATACTATCCTGTTTCCAGTAGTGAACATGAGAGTTTTGTCACTTATTTCAGCAGATACTAGACTATAGCCTTTTTCTTCATTAGGGGAGTTGGGTAGGGAAAATACATTTCTCATTAATCTTGCTCTGGTAAGTTTTCTCTATGAACTGGTGGATTTAGTCAATATAAGGTCAACGTAGTGATCTGTGACTCAGATTGCAGAGCTCTCGAGTCACTGATCACACCAAATTGCTCACAGCTATTCTGTACCTTTAGTATTGTATTGTGTCACATATCGCCACTCTTGACCAGAACTGGAATTGGGAAGGCTTCTTCTCCCCACCTACAACCTGTGGAAGCTTATTCAATGTGTCTCTGTGGAGGTTGCACTCATCCCAGGTTACCTTGTAGAGGTTATAAATATTCTACTCTAAAAAGCTGTTTTGCGGCAGTCCTCTGAAGGCAGAATGAAAGTGGCAATACAAAAGAAATGTACTGTGCAAGACTGGTTCAGCTGCTCTCCACTGCATTGCTCAGCTGCTCCTGCCATCCTCTTTAAACATAATACTTCACCTGCATAAGTGTAATGTTGGCATTATAAACATGAATATAAAAACAAGCTCAAGCAGGAAGGAGAAAAGTTAAGAAGTATCATTTACAAAATATGTGAACGCCAAGTGACTTTTCAGTTCAGTGTTTCAACCCTGCTTCAAAGCTAGAAATGAGAGGAGTTGAGTTATTTAAAAATAACAGCAGTGCAATCATAACTAAGATGCTCTTCCTGCCATAAAGCAATCTCAGCATAGGCACAGGCTTACTATTATTAGATTTGTGATTTATGCACTGAAAAGCATTGACAAATTTAAGTCTTTCATTTTCATTGATTATAAATGAAATGCCACTGTATGCAGGCTTCAGAGTACTATTAGGAGGCCAGTTCATTAAGTCCCAAACTTGAGCCTAGGACCCAATCTGAGGGTGCATCTAAACTGCACTGTCTTTCTGGAATAACGGCCGTTATTCTGGAAAAACAATACTAGCATTCACACTACAATTGAGTTATTTTGACAGAAAATCAAAATAAGACATCTTTTTCCTACGGCGGTAAACCTCATTCCACGAGGAATAAGCCCTTTTCAAAAAAAAGCTTTTTTGGAAGAGGGTGTGTGTAGATGCTCCACTGCTACTATGTCAAAATAGCACCTCACCAGGGCCATTCTAAAGTTATTCCTCCCCATTGCCTCCTGGGACTCTGGGGCTATGTCTAGACTGCAGGCTTCTTTTGGAAGAAGCTTTTCGGGAACAGATCTTCTGGAAAAACTTCTTTCGAAAGAGAGCATCCACACTGCAAAAGCACATTGAAAAAGCAATCTGCTTTTTCGAAATATAGCATTCACACTGAATGGACTCTATCTGGCATTTAAGCTGTGATTACTATGGATGGAGTGGCCACTAGGGCACCTGTGATTTTTCCTCTTCCATCTTCTTTTGAAAGAACTCCTTCTTCCTCCCACATCAACACACACCTTTTTCCAAAAGAGCTCTTTAGGAAAAAGGCTTCTGCCTCATAGAATGAGGATTACCAATGTCAGAAAAACCCCTCTGGTCTTTCGATTTCCTTTCGGAAGAATGCGATTGCAGTGTGGACGCAATTGAAGTCAAGGTAGCACATCTACATTTGGGGAGCCTGCCTTGGACTAATTTTGAGGCTTGTGGACTGTAGTGTGGACACTCTATTTTGAAATAAGCTTTTCCGGAAGATATCTTCTGGAAAAGCTTATTCCAAAAGAAGCCTGCAGTGTAGACGTGCCCTGAGAAGTGATGCTGGGCACTGGGAAGATGAACTGATAGTCGGTGGGAACAAATCCTTCTCCTAGGCCTTAGAGCAACAGTAGAGGCTACTCTTTAATGATTTGTACAGGGCTTTACATGCTTCATCCTTTACTCTGTACAGAGACAGTAGTTTCTCTGCCAGAGCCTTACAGCTGTCCACTCATTCACGTGCACAGAGCTCACCTGGAACAGAACTTGGTGCTCCAAAGAGGGTGTGCAACACATACACATCAGGCACAATTTCTGCTGCACGGGGTCCATTTGTTGCAGCAGGGAAGGGGCAGGATTTGTTCCTGTTAGCATAATACTGTATATTAAAATGAAGTTTTATAGCTTATGGTGCATTGGCAGCTTTTACTTACACATATTTGAATCTGATTTTAAAAAAATACTTGATGTTTTAATTGCTTAGCTGGGAGCATTGTTTTGTTTCGTTGACACTCTTTTTGCTTTTCATTTTCCCTTAGAGCTATAAGGAATTTGCCAGATGTATATTAAGCTTATGTAGGTAAATAGATTTATTTTAAATATGTTCCATATTTTAAGGTTCTTGTTCTGACAACATCTATAATTGGCACAAACTTTTCTGTCCCACTCCATTTTATTACAATCAAGTTGTTCGGTGGACCACACTATGGCTATGTCTACACTAAAAGTTTTTTGCACAAAAATTGTTGTTTTTGCCAAAAACCGGCAGAGCGTCCACACCTCAAGCGCATTTTTGCACCAAAAAAAAAAATACAGTAAATTGACAGAACAGAGGGCTTTTGCTGGTAGAGTTATTCCTCTCCCCATGAGGAATAACTCCTTTTTGCACTACAGCTCTTGAGCAAAAAGGCATGTGTGGATGCTCCGCAGGGGTTTCTTGCACAAAAAGAGCCTATCAGAAAATGCACAGGTGATCTGATGGCCATTCTGTTAATGGCAATCAGAGTTTTCTTGCACAAGAGCGTCCATGGAATGTGGACGCTCTCTTGTGCAAAAGCACATTGTTTTTGCGATGTGCTTTTGAGGTGTTGATGCGCTTTTGCACAAGAAGTTTTTGCGGAAAACCCCTGCAGTGTAGACAAAGCCTATATGATCCGTTTGAAATGTAATAGGAGCTTTAACATTCCTGGGAAATAGTATGCCCATATTTAACAAAACAAAAATATCTCATCTCCAGTGTACTCAAGTAAGGTGACCAGTCACCTTACACAGTCACAATATGATGAAATGAATATCGCAAACAATGGAAATATCCTGTGTGTTCTGTCAGTGTAATGAGAATAGTGATATTTCCTTGATTTACTTATCCTTAAGTTTCTGTATGGGATCACATTTGTACTTGAGAGTATTCTTAAAGTATCTGAAAAAGTCATGGTAGAGAAAAAAATAGATATATCCATGTTTGGCATCCATTTAAAATTCTTTAAAGTCCAATGGACTGAGAAAATGCAGCGAGTTGAAGTGGCTGTCTACAGTACTGAAGATAACATGATAGCTAGCTGTATAGGCATAAAATTATATGAATTAAGCACTAAACCATTATTTAAATACAAGGTATACATGAGCAAACTGTTAATAGCAAATAACACACTATGTAATCTAACATATGAAATGGAATACATATGATCCAAATATTTCGCAGTGCAGAATATTAGCGACCTTATCCTTCCCTACTGCTTTAACACCCCGGGAAGGGATTTAAAATTCCTATGAGGCTCAGCAAGCTGATTTGCTGAAGAATGCTCCCTTTAAGGAGAAAGAGCTTTGGGTCATGTGGAAAGTGATACAACCATCAAAATCCACCTTGCCAAGGATCCCCAAGAAAAAAGAATCTGACATTACATAGTGCCAAGGTCCCTATACAAGAGCACTAACCCTCCCTCTTACTGTCTGTCCTCTCCTCCCACTTTTGGAGCATTGGATCTCCACTTTGTGGTTTATTTGCTCCATTTTGTACCTTTATCTCTGCTCCTCATCGTGGACATACTGTAGAGTCACGGGTAAAACTTACAGACCGACACTCAATATCAATTAATATCAGCAAACTTTAAAAGTTTTAAGATTTACCATGAACATACTGTCATTCTCAATTTTTCTTTTATTAACACAAAAATTGCGTTTATAGTCTGCCATGATTTACTGATTTACAAGAGTACCTGCTCATTACTTTATATGCATAATCCTACCTAGATTTAACATTAGCACTTAAAATATTGCTTTGCACCTTCAAAACATGCCCCAGTAAAGCAAAAAGATCCACCTTTAAACTCGTGTGGAATCTCATTCATCACTTTTCAGGATCATAGTTTTTGTTTGTATTAATGTTTGCACAGGACTTTGTAGATCCAAGTGGTAATGGCAATATGAGTGGCAGGTGACACACACACAAACAAAATTGCCTTGTGCAGATTAGAGATTAAAATATGGTCTAGTTTTCTAGTATAATAGCTTTTATTACAACATAGAAATGCATTCTATTAATAGTAAATTAAATGTACTATTATTGTTTGTTACTACTGATGCAATATTTAAAAAACCTAATATCTATTAACTGGCATTAAAATCAACTGAAATGTGCAGCATGTTTCAATGGGAGGTAGATACTTAGCTTTTTTTCCCTCCTAATTTCCAGTCTACATTTAGTGTCTTCTAAATGTTGAGGGTAAAATGCACCCACTTCTTGAAATAATCTTGAGTGTCTGAGTTCAGTATGTAAACTTTTATAGCAACAGTTATTTCTTCTATAATATTTGACATTTTGAATGAACACAAATCCATAATAATCAACATATGAATGGTCCCAGTGGAAGCATCTGGTTTCAGCTGTGCCAGTGGTACTTTAAAGGCTTTATAAAGTCAGTTAGCAGCACACCCAATCTGCAGGCATTACATTTTATGGCAAAAGAACTAGGAGAGACTGTACATTTCTGTTTCTAGTATTTGTCTTACATGGATTGGCTTCCAAAACTATGGACATTGATTTTAAAATGGTCTACGTGTGTGTTTGTGTTACCAGCAATCACAACATAATTCAAAATTGAGCATTTATCTTGTAAATCTTGTATAGTTTCTCTCTTACCTGATATAGGGGTTTTTAAAAACTTGTTTAGGGTCAGCCTACATTAATGTAGCTGAAAAATCCATAGCAATCCTCATGCCACCTCAAAGACTACACATTGTTTATTTTAAATTAGACAAAATTTCAAAGTTTTATGTTCAATTAGTCAACATTAAGTTATTAGTATGTTTTAAGTCATGTTTTGAGAATCACTTGTTCAAAGATCTAACTTTTCAGTGACATTCAGAATCTTTTCTCTTGCAGCCATTTCGTAGAGTGACGTTTTCTGTTGTGAGTCAGCCTCAGGACCCACATCAAGGGTCATTGCAGAGTTGCTATGACAGCGGTCTGGAGGAGTCAGAAACACCAAGCAGTAAGAGTTCATCAGGGCCAAGACTGGGTGCCCTTCCACTCCCAGAGGACAACTACGAAAGGACTACGCCGGATGGCAGTGTTGGTGAGGCAGAGCATATGGAAAATGGTAGGGGCAAACACAACATTCACACACATAATCACACTAGTGAGCCATAATAAGTAGACCTGTGGAAAGGTCAGTCCAAAATAATAAAATAAAATAGCATAAATTATAACTATTTTATTTTAAATGGTAAGATTTGTTAAAATGTAGCTATACAAAATAATAGAACATAATCATACAAATAAAATCAGCAGCATTTTTTTACATTATAAAACTACATTGCTGAAAAAGTTAAATAATTTTTAAAAAATCAGATCAGGGGTTGGGTTTAAGGCAATTAAATTGCATACACATTTTTTAACAAAAGGAACAGATAAGGGATGTGTGTTCTCTTTTCTACATCCATTTTTGTATTTGTCATACAGCCATTGCTTATGACATTTTCCTGAAATTGAATTTGTGCAGCATCAGCATAAAGAAAATAGGAATTAAAAATCTTTACGTAATGTCTCAACTTTCCCCCAATACTGTGCAGCGTGTTTTCAAAATAATATTAAGGTTTCTACTCCGTGCTGAATTATTTAGAAAGGAAAGCACTGTTTTCTTTCTTCCTCTATGGTATATTGTGAAAAATATTTCTATAAAATATCATTTAAATTAAAGATTTTTTATTACATGGGGATGGAATAGGGAATGCATCCTGATTTGCATTACGAGTAATTCTTCCGTAATTACAAAATTATGGAATTAAATACTTAATAGTCTTCAATTTTCTTTTGTGTCTACAATTATATAGAAAATAGAGGACTTCAAAATACTTTTTATAATAGAGCTTAAATAATTTTCTATTCCACAGTTATTGACCCTTATCTAAAGCTCGTTGAAGTCAATGTGCATGGACTTCAGTGGGCTTTGGATGGTATCCATAAACTCTATAGTAGATTGCTGCATGTCAAAGAGCTCTGATGTGCTAAATGATGGGTTTGCTAATCAAGTTTGTATAGTTGTATATGTTAGGAGGCTGGAGCTTCATAAGCTCCTCAAACACAGTGCGGATTTGGTTTGGCATTGTGCATGACTTTAGCTTCCTTCAAAGGTTCCAGTCAGGAATTCAAAATTGTTCTTCTTGTTTTTTTCCCTCAAAATAGACATATTGACCCAATAAAAATAGATAATTCTGTGTGGTCAGGAAATTGAGAAATGTAATATATATGAGGAAGAAGGACTGCAGCAGTCTGCTTTTGCTGAAGGTCTGCATTTCAACAATGCATGAC
Source organism: Pelochelys cantorii (assembly GCA_032595735.1). NCBI lineage: Eukaryota > Metazoa > Chordata > Testudines > Trionychidae > Pelochelys > Pelochelys cantorii. The sequence goes on from CM064331.1 coordinate 38,356,567, forward strand.
TATTTCAAGTCATACAGATTATGGACCCCCTACTGAGTGGAAACAATAATTATCCTAAATTCAGTAATCATTTGCATATATATATATATATATATATATATATACAAAATTATTTTAGGAGGTAGAAAAAATGAAAGCAGTTGGGAGCCTGCTTCCTTCATTGTGATATACTTTTATTATTGTTAGTTTAAGACTGATATTTAGTGCTTAGGAAAATGAGGCTAAAGCACTGGCTATATCCAGGTAGACACCGAGCAACAGAGAAAAGTATTTTGGAGATTTAATTAAATAAGTTCACAGTTCTTCAAGGATCCAATATTGTATAAAACAATATATAAACAAGGAGCCTTGGATAAACTTTAGGATTATGATTGACCCTTACTTTCATTAGAAGTGGCTTTATCCACATTTATTCACTTCTCAGAAATTCCAACACACAATGTACTCTACTTTGCCTAAATTTTGGAAATTGTGGGCCAACTATTTCTATTCTATATTTGTTGTTAAACTAAAAAAAAATGAAATTAGGCTATTTTTTGAGGATGAAAGTAACTTTTCTTTATTAAGATCACATACTTATATAAGATAGATTTCAGAATAAGTAGAAGCACAACCAGACCAAATTAGCACATGAATGTATTATGCCAAGAACATTTCCAAAACAAGAGTAGCAGGTTAGAAGTCTCAAATGATTGCAGACAGCAAGGAAGATTTTTTGTCATAGTCACAAAATCTTGAACTGAACCCCATGAAATGTGGGTGACATTGCGATGAAAATTATACTCCACTGACTTTTGAATTCTGCTGTCACTTTTTAAAACAGGATTTAGACAGTGGCATGTCATCTGCCTCCAGAAATTTTTGTTAACATTAGTCAATAGGTGATGACAGAACAAGATGCAATGCACTTTAGGTCCTCTATAAATGTAGCATTTGACATTTGAGTGAGTGCTTTCTGTGAACCAGATTTGAAGATGACTTGTCTAGCTATATAGTACAATTGCATTGCTCAAATTCTGGTAATTTAATCTTCAATATTAATGGATCATTCTGACATAAATAGAATTGGAATTGAAACTTGTCAAGTATTCATTTGTCATATTTAATTGGAATCTTGGTAATCTGCAGTGTTTTGGTTGGTTAGGTTTTAATCAGGATTTGTATTGGTTTTTCATTTGGATTTTCCATAGAAACAGCCCTTTGAAAGTTATATTAGTTTTTAATTGTTTCTACTTCAAATATTTACCATTTAATTGCAATCAGTGCAAAGCAATGCAGTTATAACTAATTACTTTGGATTTACTTTCATTTTAAAGTTTGAAAAGATATTTTTCAGTGCAGTAATGTAAAACCTTTGGATACCTTTGTTGCATTCTCTGTGCAATATAGGAACACTAATGAAAACAAGGCATCTTTCATGTTTCAGCAAGCAGAAGGAGGCTGAATCTACTGCAACCAGAATAAATACTGGTAATGAAATGCAACTTCCCACATTTATTCATTAGATGTCTCTTTCTACTTTTTCAGGTTAGCAAAAAACAAAGAATTGAAACAATAGCACAAATGGCTTGGTTTTCTTTATTTTGAACTTGTACAGTACATTACCAGCCTACATGAATGTCAGATGTAGATTGAGGTTTTGTTTGTATTATTAGCTGTGATGTCAGCTGTAGTGAGAGGGTGGTGGAGAAGAAATTTTAACAGACTGGCTGTGAAAATGCAGTATGAAAAGATTTGCTAATTTGTAAGATCTGCAGAACCGGAAATACCTGCTGAGTCTTTTCCCACTGCTCTGGTAGCTTTCCGTACAAGGAGACCCTACTCATTTGTGCAATCTTGTCCAACAAGCATCCATTGTTTTTCTAATGGGACCATTAAAAAGGAATTATTATGGCAGAAGAGGATGTATTATTTTTCTTATAGTTTGATTTTTATATTGTGAATATAAGCATTGTCATACTGGATCAGATTCCTGATCTATCAAGCACAGTATTCTGTTTCTGACAGTGACCAGTAAGTACCAGGTACTTCATAGGCATGTACAAGAAACCACAAAATAGAAATTTGTGGAATGACCTTCTTTCTTGATCTCTGTTAGGCCTGATGTACATTAGAAAATTATGTTGGTTTAGGTACATCAGTGAGGGGTATGAAAAATGCATATCCCTGAGCAACTTAGCTAAACTGACCTAACTCCCCATGTGTACAGCTCTAGGTAAATGGAAGGTTTTTTTTCTGTCAACCTAAACACTGCCTTTCAAAGAGGTGGATTACCTATGATGATGGGAGAACCTGTCTCATCAGTGTAGGTAGTGTGTACACTGCATTTTTTTAAATGAAAACAAGCCTTTAGGTAGTGGTCTCCTTATGTTCTGAATCTGGAAGGTTTATATTTTCTAAAAAAGATTATTAATCCTATCTCATTTAATTATGATTGTTGTCACTATGCATACATGCAGTTTTATACTACTAAATTATTGGTCACTGATCTGTTGTGGCAGTGTTTTCCAAAAGTTTATTATCAGTAGTGTAAAAAACCTATTCATTTGTACAATTTTTATGTTCATTTTCTTTCAGTGACAATGACTATTCTATGATTCTTATGTTATGAGAAAGGATAAATAAAAGTGCTCAATTTACCTTTTCTATACTATTCCTTATTTTTATATCTTTCTCATGTGCCCTCATATTTGTTTCTCCTCTGATATAAACATTCATAGACTTTCCAATTTTTCCTTATACATCAGTCTTGTTGTGCATCTAATAACTTTCTGTTGCCTGTCTCTGAACTTTAAATTCTGATAGATGTTTTCAGAGATAGGGGTGATAAGAACTGAACACACTATTCCAGATGAGGGCATCATAACATTTTCAGTATTATTTTCTATCCCATTTTTTACATGTGTTGTCATTAGGTCAATGGTTTTCATTGACATGTCTGTAATGATGCCCGTTTTCTTTTTCATGGGGCTAATTTAGACTACACAGCATGTATGATTAGTTCAAATAAATCCTTCTGACACGCACAACCTTGCTTTTGTAAACAATATATCTTTCATCTTGTTATCTATTGAAACAGCTTTGCTAGGCCCATCTGAAGTTTCTCATAGTCCTTTTAGGTCATAATTAAACAAAATATTTTATGTTTATATACATTTATAATTTACTTATATTTTTTATTTGGTAGAATCTTTCATCCAAGGACTAGAAAGCAAAGTACAATAATTCATTTAGTCTCACACAAGCTTTTCAGAGGACAGCTGTGGCCTACAAAATTGAACATAGGACTGAGAGTCAAAAGACTTAAATTCAGTTTCTCTGCCACTAGCTTAGTCAAGTGACTCAAACTCCTTGTGTCTTGCTACCAAATCTGTAAAGGCTGGAAAATTGGAACTAGCTGCCTTTATAAAGAGCTGGGAGAGTTACAGGTGAAAATAAATAAAATATTTATATATCCCTCATGTTATAGAAGGGGCAACGAAAGGAAGTCTAAGTGGCTAGCTGAGAGTTCACAGGACATGAGTGACAGAAAGTGGAACAGAACTCAGAACTCCTTACTCTCATTTCTGTCTTGTACTCACTAGATAGTTTTCTCCCTCCTAAAAGACAGTAGTAGTTTAATGATACTCCAATCAACAGGAAAATAGCTAAAGGGCAAGAAAGAAAAATGGTATGGTTGAGTTCTAGCAATATGATTTGATTACTGCATTATTTTACCTATGGCAATTTCAACTTTAGTCCTTAGGTATCAAACTGTTTGTGCAAAATTAAAATTCTGTATTAACAGAGCAAAAGGAGATAACTGGAAAACATAAGCAGCCTTTTCTTTCCAATTTGAACTGTGAGGGGATTTCAGGTTATCAGAAAATAAATATGAAGTACAGTTCAGTTTTGTTCATTTAGGGTCCACTCTGCCACACTCATATTTGTAAAGCATTAGTCAGCTTCATGGAGTATTAGGTTATTAAATATGAATAAAAATGAAAGAATAGGCACACACAGTTTTACGTTATTCAGAACACTTTTTTTTCTGCAGATATTTCTAATGAAGGATATTAGTTTGAGATTGTTCTTTAGGAACATTAACCCATTGCAGGCCCAAAGCTAATTATTTTTATATAAATATTACCAAGCAGAAACTCAAGGGCTTGTTCCTAAGAGTTGCTGTACATTTGAACATTTTGTGTACTCTTCTCCGCAGACTAATGAAGTATTTAAAAAAAAACAACCCAATCAGCTAACCAATCAAACAAAAAAGCCTGCATGAATGATCATGCTGACTTTTCATTTCATTGCTTGAGAAGGAATTTTCATTACTGCTTCTGAAAAATGCTTCATGCAGTTATTCACATTGGTGAACTCCTGACCCAAGTGAGCCTAGCATCCTGCTTCAAGTGATATTTTGGATCACAATTACACTTTCTGTGATGGAATAAGCCTAGAGACAGTTAATTTTGAGAATGAGCTATTCTGAGACCTGTAAAAAGACAGCTGGCTATCTGAGAGAAAGAGAAAATAGTTCAGTTCACATTATAGAACATAAGAGCCTTTGGTGAAAAGGCGTCAAAGAGGGACTAGCTCCTGCCAGAATAATAGACGGAAAATCTGCAGATCTATCTCCACATCTATGATGATCAATACCCCCCACAATTCATCTTTCAATATCCGTGCGCTATATGCATGCTTATCACAACATGTGGTGTACCTCATCCAGTGCACTAAATTCTCCAATAAGAACTACGTGAGTGAGACCAGACAATCACTTTCGAATGAATTCCCGCAGAATAATAATAAAAGACAAAAACTTTTCACAAAATGATCACTTCATATCTAGCCTCTCAGTCCCCATCCTCAAAGAAAACCTGCACAGCACCGTCAAGAGCTGTGCCTGGCAGTTTACATTCGTAACTTTACTAGACACTAAAAATCATGATCTTAAAAAGACACTGGATTTATGTTTGTTGAAACTATCTATAACTCCCTAACTGTACTGTTTTGTCCTATGACCACTGAAGTGTCAATGGGACATTTTACCTTGAATGGCTCCTTAGAATATGTGTTAACTACATATGCCAAACTATAAGTTCTACCTTGTGACATTTTGAGTACCTTCCCCAGGTCCAAAGAAGAGCTTTGAGTAGCTAAGATTATTTCTTTCACCTACAACATTAATCCTTCTGCTATCCAATAAAATATATTGCTTTAGGAAACTCACCTTGTCTCTCCATTATACTAACGACACCCTACAGAAGCCAATGGATCTATGTAGGAGTAGGAGGTGGGTTATTTTTGCCCTCTTTTCAAGTTTTCTCTTTTTAAAAACATATTTGGAATTTCTTCCCTTTATAACTGAACCTTCTTGAGTTTCTCAACAATAGATCAGATAGTGATATATCACTTGCTATCCAACCAACAAATAATACTACACATATATGCATGGTAGCATATGTTACATTCATAACTATATAAACAATGTATTAAACTCTACACAATTTATTGTTAGTATTTTGCATCAGAAATTAGGCAAGTGTATCTTGCTTGCTTATAGCTCTTGTTCAAGGATATTAAAGGACAATAGTTTATTCCATGTACATACTACTAGAGAAATATGTTAACATGATGAGATGGTTTTAAGACAAGTGTAACTCATACAGGATTATTGTTTTTTATTTTATATCTAGCACTATGTGTTTCCATTGTGCTATATATATATAGAATAAAATACAGGATCAAATACAGCCTTACTGTATATGGTGATCACTCTCATTACACTGACTCAGAACCTATGAATCCACCAGGAGTAGACCGTATGTGGGTATCAACCTGGGGAATAGTTATAATTTTTTAGTTATATTTCTTTGGGTCAGAGCTAGAAATAGAAACATTGGTGGAATGTACTTCTAAATGGCAAAATAACATATAAAGTGTTTTTAGATCAATCATGGTTTTGGGTGCTCAAAAAGTGCAAAAAAAATCAGTATTGCTGAATTTGAAATCCACATTTATACCTATAGCACTATTTTCCTTTGGCGTAACACTGCTCTCTTTTATTAGTATCTATTTCTGTCCCATTTATTTACATTAGCTCCCTTTTGTGCCTCACAGAGGGGCAGAGAACCTGGCCTTTCCTTTTACATTTAAATTATGAAAAAGTATCTTATTTCCTTATAATCCCCTTCTGTCTCAAAAAGAAAAAAAATTACAAAAATTACAAAAATTACAGCATTGCACTCATAAAAATTAGTACTAGTAACATCAAGTAATTTTTAACTCCTGGTTCACTATTCTTTAGCATTCTTTTCATCCTTCAAACACAAAAGACAACTCTTTTCAACCGGAGCTTCATATTTATATTATTATTGCATCCATTGCAGGAAAAAAGTCAGGAAAGAACTATGCATCCATAATTGTGTATTCCCATAATCTGAGTGGGTATGTCTACACTAGCCCCCTAGTTCGAACTAGGGAGGCTAATGAGAGTGACCGAAATTGCAAATGAAGCGTGGGATTTAAATATCCTGCGCTTCATTAGCATGTTCCCCGGGCGGTCGCCATTTTGGAAATTTGGAAACCTCATGGAATGAGGTTTAACTGTTAATTCGAAGTAAGGGGTTTATTTCGGAATCGCCCTTCTCTGCCGCGTGTAGACGTGGGCAGTTCTTCCGGGCTAGTCAATTTCCAAAATGATGACCGCCTGGGAACATGCTAATGAAGCACGGGATATTTAAATCCCGCGCTTCATTTGCAATTTCGGTCGCCCTCATTAGCCTCCCTAGTTCGAACTAGGGGGCTAGTGTAGACACACCCTGTTAGAAAAAGGTATGTGTGGAGTGTGTGTGAAATAATCAAGTATGAGATCTAGAGAGAAATCTTCTAACATACCACTTATTTGGAATAATTTAGATTCTTAAATCCTGCATAAAAGAAACAATAAAATAACAATAGTATGAACACTAGATGTATATAATCTGCATAATCCATGACTATCAAATCAGTTTACAGAGATAACTATTAATATTCCAGATTGAAAGATGTGGAAACTCAGACATCAAAAGATTAAGTGTCATGTCCAGCAAGTTGGTGGTTGAGCTAAGAATTGATCTGGAGGTGAAATACTGGCCCTATTGACATCAATGAGAATTCATCAGGGCTAAGATTTCATCTGTCATCTCCCTTCACCCTGCACTAACAGTCCATGCTGCCTTCCATAAAAGCAGATTGCAAAATTCCTTTTGATGTTATTCTGAGCTACGAACATGGATTAAAAGGCAGAACATGCTCCTACATTTCCAGAATCATGAAGAAAAATTAACAAGTCTTGTATCTCTTCCGGGTTTTCTCCAGTGAAGAGTCTAATACAGACAGTAAACAGCAATGCATTTTCCCTCAATTCACTGCTCTCCATTCAGCATTCTCTATTTTATTCGGTCTTCCTTAGTTGTTGGAGAATATGTATTTGACGACTGTTTTTGTAGTTTCCTGGACAACATTTGGTCTTTCAGCACCTTCTAATCTACAAATATAATGAAGATTCACAGGAAATTCTTTCCAGTGGGCAAATCTTCTCCATTTCAGTGAAAAAAAGTTTTGGTCTCTCTTGCAGCCTACTAATACCCACTTTTACTTTTTCCATGTCAGTCTGTTTTAGATTTTATCTACTCCCCCATCTGATATATTTAGTTTTATTTCTTGCATATAGGTACAATAGCTTTGATTTGAGGTACTTTCTCCGCAGGATTCTTCTTTTTTCCTCATAGAACAAAGATGTATAAAAGTAACAGATAGACTATTTTTTGGGTGGATTCATTGAGTGATTATGCAGAGCAGAAAAAATATCAAAGTACATTTTCAAACAGATATACCAGTTGAATGCCCAAAATTGACTACTGTATCTCTACCTGGTCAAGTAAGTGAATCTGCATGCACTTTAAGGGTATGTCTACCCAGCAGGGCAAAAAGTAAAATTAACCTACACAAGTTCAGCTACATCTATTGTGTAGCTGAAGTCGAAATAGTTTAACTGGGCTTTTGGCGCTGTCTATACAGCAGAAAGTCAAAGGAAAAACACTCTTTCTCTGACTTCCCTTACACCTCGTGAAATGCAGTTTACTATGAGTCAGAGTAAGCAGTCCTCAGCTCAACATTATTTTGAAATAAAGGCTTGTAGTATGGATGCGCAGTATGTTATTTCAGAATAATGTCATTTATTCCAAAATAATGTTGTTGTATAGACGTACCCTAACATTCCCAACAGATTGTTTAAGTGCATACAAGTATTGCACACATAAATCAGACCCCCAAAACTATTAAGTATTATCACAGAAGTGGACAGTTCTGGGAATATGCTCATCTATTGTCATAATAATAATAATAATTACTATTTGTAATTACCTCTTATAAAGATGAAGGCTCCAGTTTAGTTGGTGTGTATAAATATACAAGGAGATGTAAGAATTATTTACATGCAAATATGTGTTTGCTTACGTAAGTTATTTTGTTTGATTTTGCAAAATATTTTGTTTCTAACTCTCTGTTCTTAGTTTTCTTCAAATAAATTTACTGTTTTTAAAGGAACTAATTCTATTAAAGTTTAGCAAAATTACAGGACAGTCACCAAAAACAGCCACTGTGACAAAGTACATTAAACATACAAGAAAATAACAGGGACCAATCTTGCATTTTGATCTCACCCCAAACTTCTACTGCAGTTATTGAAAATTTTAAATGTGAAACAAAAACAGCATCAGACCTCAAATATGCAAAAAAGAAGTAGAAATCCCATTGCAGAATAATATAACTTAAGGTTACCAAAAATACAGTCATAATAAACAAGCTTTCTTTCTTTCTCTTTCTTTCTTTCTTTCTTTCACTAATAAATACTTATTCCAAATAGATTGTTCTCTTAGCCTTGGTCTACACTAGAAGTTATTTCAAAATAACTCCCCTTCTTTCAAAATATCAAGCGAAATGTCCACAGTACCAAGCCTGTTATTCTGAAATAAGGTCCTGCTTATATCAAAATAAAACTCCTGCTTTCCACAAGGAATAAAGCGGTAGTGTAGATAGTCCACTGCTGCTATTTCGAAATAACTACTCCCCAGAGGCATTCAAAGTAATTACTTCTTGGGGCTCTAAGTGGAGGTAGCGTGTCCATATTAAGGGATCATGAGCTTTCGTGGGCACAACCCACTTCTTCAAATGAATGGAGTGAAGGGTCCAGCTTGCAAATAAACAGCAGAGAGAGGGAATGGGGAGGGAAAGAGAATGGAAAAAAAATGTTGTCAGTTAGAGTGTCCATGTTAAATGGAGCTTCAGGGGTAGCGGAGTTAGTCTGTTACAGAAAAAAACAACAAATGGTCTGGTAGCACTTTATAGACTAATGAAATGTAGATGGTATCATGGGCACAGCCCACTTCTTCAGATGACCAGAGTTATGAGTTGGGGATATGAAAACGCAAAATAAATAGGATAGGGGAAGGGGAGGGGGGAGAGAAAGAAAAGGGAGGGGGGTAGGAGACAGAACATCATTAAGTATCTGGAGAATGGGTACTTAAACCTAAGCAGATTAAAATCAAAGTCAATAGATAGATTCCTAAAATAGGAAGGATACCACTCAGGGAGCTGTTAGCACCTTCAGTAGCTATTAAGTAGGTAGAGACCCCACCAGCCCATATCCTGACTGAGTCCATTAGCATGTGAATTGACAGCTACTTGCAGGCCATAAGTATTCTAAATACCTAGTACTTAGCATTATATGTCATTAGGATGTTGAAAGTAGGGGGTCCATCCAGGTCAGATCTTTGTTTAAACCTCTATTCTCTCTCTCACAGGCCTTCAGGGTCAGGCCAATCTAAAAAAAAAAAAATTTCCAGTAACCAGACAGCACACCTTCATCATACTCATCCAGGAACCCACTCCTGCAATTGACCCTGGTGCCAATTCTGTCCACACATCTATACAAGCGACATCATCACAGGACCTAACCACATAAGCCATCACATGAGAGGCTCATATAATTGCACATCCACCAATATGATCTATACCATCAAGTGCAGCAATGCCCCTCTGCCATGTATATTGGCCAAACTGGACAGTCTCTATGGCAAATGATTAATGGACACAAATCAGATATTCACAATGATAACACACAGAAACCTGTTGGGGAACATTTCAGCTTGCCTGGGCTCTCACTAATGGATCTAAAAGTGTTTATATTATTTCAAAGCAATTTCAAAAGTCCCCTGGAGAAAGAAACTGCAGAACTGCATTTCATTTACAAGTTTGACACCATGAATAGAGGTTTAAACGAAGACGGGACATGGATGGGCCGCTACATTCCACATCCTAATGACATAAAATGCTAAGTACCGGGTACTTAGAATACTTGTAGCCTACTCTATTAGCCTCATTTGTCATAGGCACTCTAACTGACAACATTTTTTCTTCTTTTTTTCCCATTTTCTTTCCCTCCCTATCCCCTCTCTTTCTCTGCCACTTATTTGCAACCTGGACCCCTTTACTCCTTTCATCTGAAGAAGTGAGTTGTGCTCATGAAAGCTCATGTTACCATCTACATTTTTTGTTAGTCTCTAAGGTGCTCCAGGACTATTCGCTGGTTTTAAAGTTTTTTTCAGTCACAGGTTAACATGGCTACCCCTCTCAAACATTTAAACACATTAAGGGAGACTATCTCAAACTAATTTTGAGGCTTCCCTGTAGTGTGGACATGCTATTTCAAAATAGATATTTCAGAAGTTATTATTTCAAAATAAGTTATTTTGAAATAATTTCCTAGTGTAGACATGCCCATAGAAAGAGAGGCACTCAATTTTGATTTATAGTGTACAATCCAAAAAATTTGGAAAGATTGTAAAAAATGCCGATATAAATCCCAGCAAACTTGAATGTTTTCATCATATGTACAGAAAGAAATGAGAAAAGAAAAGACATTGTTGTTGTGCTAAGAGGCTACACATAGTCACATGGGTTTAATTTTTTTCTCTTTCTGAAGGACAAAATATTTCACAAACAAGATACAATTAATGGAAATCTCTCTTATGGTGGGAAATCTTGCTAGGGTTTTTTGGGGGTTTTTTTTTTTGTTACAGGTGATTAACATGTTGATGTCAGTACTGAACATAGGTTTTTTATTGCTTCAATTTTTACTTTTCACGTATATCATGGTTACAAAGTGGACTGCACTTTTAGCTTAGACCTTTTTTAGACTTTCTTGAGTCCACCTCGAGTGTCTGGTTTTGTTATATTCATCCTTTTCTGAGCGGAACTAGATGGCCATACTGTTCAGATTGGATCTCTGGGCTACAGCATCCCTGTTTACCAACTATGGTAACAGAACAACTGTGTTTGGCACTTGAATGCCCCTTTTTTGTGACCAGTTGCTAAATAAAGTGGCTAAAAAGAGTTTATTAAAAACAAAGTATTATTTATTCAGCCAAAGGCTCACAGCATTCGGAAAAGTGAGTTAAGGCAGCAACAGGCCTATATGCTTGGGTCTTGCTTCAACTTTATTCTTTACTTTCCCCCTTTCCCCCTCAGCTTAGATGTTCCGATAACTGTCCTGGGAGATGCAGATAGCCCGTCAGCATACAGAGACTCATCTCCAATCACTACTACCCACTTAACCTTCTTTCTTCTCTAGACAGGAGTCTTTAGTGTGTTTGTGCTTCTTTAATCCTGGCCTTAGACTGGGAAAAATAAACTGACTAGCCTGGCTGAATACCAGTACATGTGTATTTCTCAGTTAATAACTTCTTCCATTATTCCCTTAAGGATCACTGGTGTCCAACTTCTTCCATTATTCCCTTAAGGATCATTGGTGTCCTCTCTGAAGGTACTTTATCCCTGTCATGTTTTTTCATTTACTGTTTGTTTCTCTGAAACAGCTTCCTTTGATTTAATGTCATACAGTCAAGCAGGATCATTTTCTATAGTGTTAAAGGTCATTTTTCTATGAGGAAAGGCAACTGTGAGGGAAACTGTGAGGGAAGCACCTACAGGTGCACCTACAGGTGAAGAGGTCAAAGGGACATGGTTGATGCTGCTTTCTACATTCAGAAGTCAAATTCTATTATACAGTAATGTTACAGCTCATTCAACTTAGACCATCATGTTCGAACTAAATTTCTATCAATAAGCGAATTAATTCATGTTAGTCTAAAAGAGCAAGACATTCTTAAATAGCTCCTTACAGTTATGAAAAACTCACTGACACTTCTCAGTGAACAGAAAAAATAATCACTGAGCCCTGGTCTTCAAAATAACAAGCGGAGCGTCCACATTACCAAGCCCTTTATTTCAAAATAACTGGCTCATTATTTCAAAATATTAACTCCTGCTTTCCGCAAGGAACAACGCTTATTTTGAAATAGTTATTTCAGGAGTTATTATATCAAAAAAGGTTATTTCAAAATGACTTCCTAGTGTAGACATGCCCTTAGATACATGATAAAGGTCTATGTCCCTTCCCCCGTGGAAAATAATTGAAATTAGTCATATCTCTCAATATGTGGCAAAACAAACCAACAGAAGATGAAGACCACAAGTAAGAAAAATGTGAAGCCAGTAGAGGATAAGCAGTACTTAAGGAGTTAAGTTTTTAAATAGTTGCCTGTTCCCTCAAAACCAAAAAAACATACCCATACTAGTTTCCCAACTTGCTTGTTTTAACCTGTTTTTTGCTGCATCTAAGGAACAAATCAACCCTAAAGAGCCCTGAAGCGGTACCTGTTCTTTTACTGAGCATTCTGTTTTATTTCATCAACAAGTGAAGTGAAATCAAAGTGAATCATATCTAAACTTTCATGTAAACAAGCCATAAGACAAGCTTGTATTGAAGTAATTTTTTCCTGAGGGGCAATGGGTGATTTGTTTTCTTGATCAAATGAATCTTTTTATATATATATATATATACATATATATTTGTAACTGCCTAAAAGACAAATGGTGTCTATAGAGAAAACCTTGTAGCACTGTTTTTTAAATTGAACCTGCAGAAAGGGGAAAAAAAGTACACAGTACTTGTATGGTGCTGTATTATTCAGGAATGTCTTTAAAATGATCCAGCTGCACTGTGGTTTGTTGAATGACAGAGGGTTAATTGGTTTCACAATTAGGGGCATGTTCCTCTTCTGTGAGTGCCTATTGCTCCTTTGAAAGTGAGAATATGCCCCTTTTTGTCAGAGTGAAATGGTATTTATATGCTCATGAAATGTTAATGTAATGTTTGTGTGTGGAGTTTAACAGCACAAGCTTGCTTTAAGATGGGATGGCAATAAGAGGTGATGTAATTTCCCCCTTCCCCCTGCTGTTAGCTAACAGCACCCCTGACTCATCTGTTCTCTCATCAGGAAGATTATTTTATTAAGCTACATGAAAAATAACATTTATGGTATATCATGTGAAATATTACTTTATTTTATATATATTGCTTTTTAATCTCCTTGCTGGTGGGCCCCTAGCATATCAGCTGCATTCCATGATTTGTGATGGGTTTCCATGTATGTTTTCAGATTCTTGGTATGTGTGACAACTCTGGGAATTTGTTTTACCTGGTGTAACTGATAGGCATTTTAAGTGTAGGTGCTGGGGGCAGTGGTTTATTTTCAGGTGGGAGTGTAGCGAATGGACACAAAGATTTTTTTATTTTTATTGCATAAGTGTTGCTGTAAGAAAGTGAGCAATAAAAGAATCAAAATGTTTTTATGATGATGACTAAATGCATGCTTAAGATGCTACTTGGTGCTGTTTTAAAAGTATGCTTCACTGACAGCTTTTAATAGTTTAAGCAGCATAAGAAGGAAATGATTGCCTCTAGCCAGGGCAGGATTGTGACCAATCAACTTAGCAGCTGGCTAGATCACCCTTTTACTCATCTGTATCAGTGGGTCACAGTGCTAAGTGGGAAAGGAGCCTCAGTGGGTCCCTGATTTCTCCCCATCAGTCCTCTGTGCGGGTAAGTGGGGAGTAAGCATGTAGGGGAGGGGAATGAACTATGCTTTGGTTCTACCTACACAAAACATTGACCAGTACAACTTAGTTGGCATGAAGAAGGTGTTAGTATAGACCAGAATATTTTTTCTACTGAAACAAAAGGGAAACTAAGAAGGGAATTGAGACTACAAGTGTGATGTTACATACCATCCCTCATGCAGGACAGGATGAAAAATTACAATCAATGGCACAGTTAGAACAAGTTCTGTTCTCGGTTCTTTATGTAGATATCACCAATGAGACCAAAAAATAAAAGGTCCAGATTCCCCCTGAGCCAGGATACCCTGCAAAAGCAATGAGGAGTCCTGTGGCATCTTATAGACTAACAGATTTATTGGAGCATAAGCCTTCGTGGGCAAAGACCCACTTCATCAGATGCATGATATGCACGAAGGCTTATGCTCCAATAAATCTGTTAGTCTATAGGGTGCCACAGGACTCCTCGTCGCTTTTGCGGATTCAGATTAACACGGCTACCCCTCTGATACAGGATACCTTGTGTGTGTTTTGGGAGGCAGGGGGTAAGGACATTTTTGCTGTCTCCCTTTCCCCTATGCTGGGGAAAAGCATAATTGGATTTTCACCATCCGTTTTGGCCATTCACAATTGCAGACCTTGCACTTAAGAGAATTAAAGGACAGCATAAATGATTGGGAATGGGGCAGAGCTGTGGCCAAGCTCAATAGGGAGCAGAGTGGGTTGGAAGCAAAGTGAAACAAATAACTAGACTTTTATAAAGAGCCATGTACAGGACTCCAGACTCCAGTCTGCAACTGTGAACCATGTCCACTGAAGGCTATTCCTGAAAGACAGCATTTATTTGCCAGAAGCACAATATCTTTTGTGCAGCCAGTTCTGAGCACCGAGTTATAAATGGAAGAATACAGAAATACAATAAAATTCATGTTGCCCCATAGGTGTATCTAAGTGAATATTTTTTTCTTACTTACTTTTTCCCTTCAAAGAGCAGAATTTTGCCTTTAGCTTTTACAGGTAAAATCCCATGCATTATTTCTCATGCTATGAATTATAAGTAGCAAAATTTAGTTGTAAGTACAAAAGACCTTATCCTAAAGTTTCTAGATAAATGTTATGTTACTGGACTGTCTCAACAAATGTGCTAAAACTATTTCCCCCCCTAGCAATGAAAGTTTATCGATTGCCAGTATTGTTGTTTTTCTTGCCATTTTCTAACAGGGTTTTTTTAATGTGTTTGTTATAGAAGGACTGTATAAGTGAGACCTGCACTGGAAAGATTTATTTATTTTAGTGAAAATGAATTTGAAGAAAATTGAATCTAGTCCAGATCAGAAGTGATCGAAAGGTATTACTTTGCATTGGCTTTTGAGCAATCTGTATAAAATAAGTTAGGGTATGTCTACACAGCAGTGCAAAAGTTGAATTAAGCTATGCAAATTCAGTGACGTCAATTGCGTAGCATAAGTTGAAATAGCTTAATTCAGCTTTTGGCGCTGTCTGCACAGCAGCACAACTTCCTTTACTCCTCATGAAATGAGGGTTACCATGAGCCAGAATAAGAAGTCATCCAGTTCAACACTATTTTGAAATAAAGGCTTGTAGTGTACACATGCACTATGTTATTTTGGAATAATGTGAGTTATTCCAAAATAATGCTGCCGTGTAGACATAACCTTAGTGAATTGAGAGCAATATCTACTGGTCCAGTGCGTATATTACAAATGGTGCTAACTAGCATCCTGATTGAAATTGTCATCAAAGAGGCCCAGGACTGAACACCCATTTAAAAGTCCATTAAGTCCTGTATGGGCATTATGACTGAGAGAGTGTCATGCCAGGCAGCTTTCAGGCCCTTTAACTGGGCAGAAACCTACACTTCTGCAACCCATGCTATTTAATCTGTGGATAGAGGAACTCTGTCTGCTCTCAATATAGCACTCTTCTTTGCTAAAACATTAGATTGGTCATGTTGCATAGAAAATGAACACTAAAAGAAACAAGCTTTATTAAGGCCCTGTCTACACTTACTGGGATATCAATGCTGTGGGGATCGATCTCCCAGGGGTCAATTTAGCAGGTCTAGTAAAGACCTGCTACATTGACTGCTGATCACATTCCCATTGACTCTGGTACTCCATTGGATCGAGAAGAGTAAGGGGAGTCAACAGGAGGGTTTCTCCCATCTAATTCCCTCCTCCCTCCTCCCCCCCCCGCATAGTGGAAACAACTCGGTAACTCAAACAAACAAAGGTACATCGACTCCAGCTATGATATTCACGTAGCTAGAGTTGCATACTTTAGTTTGATATTGCCCCTAGTGTTGATCTGGCATAAGAGAATCACAGTAATAAAAAGTGGAAAAGACCTATTAGATCATATTCTGCTTTTTTTTTGAAGAAAGATTATTGCCTATAAATATATTCTCTACTGTTTTCACCAGTATAGTTTTAAGCATTTCAAGTTCTATTACTTCAGATGGCTTCAAAGATTCACCAGCTACGTCTACACTGTAGTTAGACACCTCAGGTTGTCCCATGCCATGCAACTTGGGCATACTATGCTAAGGCTAAGAGGTTGCTTAATTGCATTATATCTATTCCCACTCAGGCTGCAGCCCAAGCTATGGGACCCTCCCACCGTACAGGGTCTTAGAGTCCAGGTACCAGTCTAAGTCAGAGCATCTACACCAGGGATCTCAAACTCCTGGTCCATAAGCCAGAGCAATTGTGCAATCTGGCCCAGGACTCTTGGCAGTTTGGGAGGGAGGGGCACTATCCATTGTTGGCACCAAATCCCCATCCCTTTCTGCCATTGCCCTGCCCTTTCCCAACATGGCACCCATCCCCAAGGATGCAGCTTCAGGAATCAGTGGGAGAGGGGAGGGGCCTGGTGCAACGTCAACAGTCGCACCCCACTGTGCTCCCAAAGACAGCAGGATCCACAGGGAAAGTGGGTAGCACTGGGCGAGGGCACTTGCTCCAGTTCCCCATGGCTCCTATCACTGTGGAGAGCATGGGGAACCTGAGAGCTGCTGCCATACTGCACTAGGCCTCTCTGCTCCCCTAGTGATTCCCAAAGCTGCATGCTTAGGGAAGAGGTGCCATAGTGGGGATAGGGTGAGATGATGGTGGAAAGGGGCCGGGTTGTGCAGGCCAACAACAGACAGGGACTCTGGCCAGCCAGGAGTCTCGGGCCAAATTATGCAATCACCCCAGCTAGGGATAGCCTGCAGGCTGGGAGTTTGGGACTCCTGATCTACACCATAATTAAGCAATCCCTTAGTTCAAGGCCCATGATCCTGAGTCAGCTGGCGTAGGCAGCCATGGGTTTTTAATTGTAGTGTAGGCATACTTGTGTACTCATATAATTTACAGCTGGAAGGCAGGCCAAAGAACCTTGCTACTCACTTCTGTAATAAAACCATAATCTCTGTCTTAGTCACTTTTGTCCTCCAAACATGAAGTTTTTAAAAACTTCAGGTTACAAAAAACCATAATTTATTCTAGTTTAAATCTTCAAGTGACTCATATCCCATGTAGTGGAGGAAGATAAAAATCTCCCTGGTCTCTGTCAATCTGACTTAATGAAACAATTTTTCTAGACCCCAATGTAGTGATTGGTTGGACCCTTAGTATTTGGGCAAGTCCAATCAGCTGGACAACTGGGAAAGAATACTGTGTGGTAACTCAAAGCCCTCCCCATCTAATGTCCAATCTCTGGCCATTAGGGATATTTTGTATTCGCAGTCTCAGATGGGTAGGAGGGGTAGTAGGAGGGGCTCATCATATAATTCCCCCCATAAATGCATCAAGCTCATCATATAATTCCCCCCATAAATGCATCAAGCTCAGTCTTAATGCCAGTTATGTTTTTTACCCCTTCTGCTCCTCTTAGAAGGCTGTTCCAGAACTCCACTACTCCGATGGCTAGAAACCTTAAACTATTTTCAAGCCTAAACTTGCTAATTAAAGTTTATATTCATCTGTTTTGTAAACACAGGCACTTAATTTATATGTTGCCTCCCTGGTATTTATCCCTTTGATTTATTTTTAGAGAGCAGTCATTATCTCTTCTCAGCCCTCATTAGTTAGGCCAAACAAGCCAAGCTCCTTGAGTCTCCAACTGTAAGGCAGGTGTTCCATTCCTCTGATCATCCTAGTAGCCCTTCTCTGCACCTGCTCTATTTTGAATTCATCTTTGTTAAACTTGGGAGACTGGAATTGCACCTGGTAGTACAGATGAGGCCTTACTAGTGCCTTATATAATGGTAATAACATTTCCATATCTTATGGGAGATACTTCACCTGATGCATGCTACAGTTGCATTAGTCTTGGCTGCATCACATTCACAGCTCATAGTCAGCCTGTGATTGACTAATACCAGGTTTTTCCCCTCCTCTGTTGCTGCCAACTGATAAATCTCTAGTTTATAGTGAACGTTATTGTTGTTAAACCCTAAGTACACATCCTTGCACTTGAACTATTAAATTTCATCCCATTTCCATGACTTTAGTTTTCAAGATCATCCAGATCTTCTTGTAAATCTCGCCCACTGGGAATACCTCCCAACTTTTTGTCATTTTGCAGCAAACTCCTACTTGTACCAAGTCATTAATGAAAATGTTATATAAGGTTGGTCTCAAGACCAGTCCCTGAGGAGCTCCACTAGTAGCCTCCCTGAAGGCTGATAGTTCACGTTTAAGTATGCCATACTCTAGTCTCCTCTTTAACCTGTTTCTGATCCACCCTTTTGGTTCTCATGCTAATCTCCATTTTCTCCAAGTTAACTAATAATTTCCCATGTGGAATTGTATCAAATGCCTTACTAAAATCTATTGTTGCATGCAGTGTTGTTGTAGCTGTGTCAGTCCCAAGATACTGTAATTTAGCTAATATTAGTTTTTACAAACTCAGCACCCCCCCGCGGGCTATAGTTGTGAGCGGGTTATATAGGGTTTTTTTTTTTTTTTTACAGAAATGGCAGAGGATCCCCTCCCCCCCCCACTACCTTTGCCGGGCTGGGTACAGAACAACGCTGGGAAACTTACAGGGGCCCCAGCATCAGGGAACGCTCCGGAGCCTGGGCAGAGACATCCCCAGCAGAGGGGGGAGGCTCCCAGCCCAGGCTGACAAAGGGAAGGAGCCCAGAGCAACTTGCAGGCGAAGGGTTTGGCAGCCAGCAGCAGCAGCGGTGGGAATCTGCAGGCTACACACGGGTTTTTTATACAAAAAGGAAGACAATGCGGACTGTTCCTTGAGGAAAGCAGCATATTTTAATTAATAATAGAGACTGTTATGTTCCAATTCATTAAAATTCTTTAAAAGACATTATAATACATTAAAACATTACTTTATTGTGCAACTAGTAAAAGAATAAAAACACAGTAAAAAAAAAAAGGCTTCGCATTCTCATACACTCTGATCTCTAGAGTCAGCGCCAGCAACATCCTCCTCAGTATCTGAGTTGTCAAAGCCATCAAAACTCTCATCATAGTCAGTGTCTTGAAAAACATCCATAATATCCATAGCCAGGGCGAAATCAGCGTTGGTGACATTTGAGGTTTGTGTTTCTGAATCAGAATCACTATCGTACTCTGAGTCCGAGCTTGAAGAGTCATTGTCGGGTAGAATTTCACCCTTGCGGAACACGTTGCGAATAGTTGCCGGTTTCACTCTGTTCCAAGCTGTTGCCATTGTCCTTTACAAAAGCCACTACACTCAATTTAAAATGGTCAGTGTATGACTTGTGCTTAGGCATTTCTAAAAGCTTTAAAAAGTTTGAAAAGCTTAAAAAGGGTAAAGGTTTTCTTACTGCTTGGCGTTATCAGCTGTGGCTCATTAACAGCTGATTACAGGAGTTTCTCATTACCATCAGCAGCTTCGGCTCATGGACAGGTGATTAAACCGCGGGGTATACTGGGGTGCGGAGTATATTCGCTAAATTACGGTATTAGAGAGACAAGACCTGCGGCTCTGACCTGAAGAAGAGTTCTTTATGGCTCAAAAAATTTTTCCTTTCACCAACAGAATCTGGTCCAACAGAATTATCTCACTTGCTGAAATCCAGATAGATTACATCTACCACATTCCCCTGTCTAAAAAAAAATAGTTATTTGCTCAGAGGAACAGATCAGTTTGGCTGGCATGATCTGTCTTTTGTAAAATCATGATGTATTTTCCCAATTAACATTCATCTCTATGTCCTTAACTACATTCTTTTTCTAAATGTATTCCAAGACCTTGCATAAAATTGACATCAAACTAACTGGACTATAGCTTCCCAGATCATTTTTTAACCTTTCTGAAAAAATAGATACTGTATCAGCAATTTCCTAGTCATGGGACATGATCCTTGAATTTATGGATTCATTAAAATCCTTGTTATTGAGCTTGCAATTTCAATTGCCAGTCTTTTAATAGTCCTTGATAGAGTTTATCTGGGGCCTTGCTTTAGTTCCATTAAACTGGTTGCTTTTGACTTTCACTTCAAATGTGGAAATTTCCACTTCTATATCCTCATTTCCATTAACCAATCTGCCACTACTGCTAAGCTTCTCAATACAGTTAGTAAAAATGGAAAGAAAGTATTTGCTTAGGTATTGTAGAGCCATGCCTAGACTTTCTTTAATCTCTACAAAAACTACCTCATCCTCAGGGCTATGTTGTCCCTTCTTTGTTTCCTTAACCTTTCACTCCTGGTTTTAATTTCCTTTGTGAGGTCCAGCTCACTTGCTTTCGTGGGCCAGACCCACTTCCTCAGATCAATATGTGGAAGAAAATTGGCACAACCTTATATACCAAAGTGATACAATCAAAAAAATGAACACATGTGAAATTGACAAATCAAATTTTAGAACAGAGTGGGGGTGAGGGAGGAAGGTTAGTGTCTGTGAGGTAATGACATTAGGGGTGATAATTGGGGAAGCTATCTTTGTAATGGGTGAGATAATTAGAGTCTTTGTTTAAATGCATACATAAAGTGTCAAATTTAAGCATGAATGGCAC
Organism: Pelochelys cantorii; assembly: GCA_032595735.1. NCBI lineage: Eukaryota > Metazoa > Chordata > Testudines > Trionychidae > Pelochelys > Pelochelys cantorii. Next base: position 38,377,561 of record CM064331.1, read on the forward strand.
TTCTGAAGCTTCTCGTTGAAGTCTGGAGTTAAAGTCTCTTTGAAGCAATATGCATGTGTTAAGGTCATTGAGGGAATGGTCAGTCTGGCTGAAATGGCAAGCAACAGCTTTCTCTCTGTGAGAGAGTCTTATGTCTGTTTTGTGTGCATTGATTCTTTGGCGAAGTGTCTGAGACGTTTGTCCAATGTACATAGCAGACGGACACTTTAGGCACATGATGGCATAAATTATATTTCTGGATGAACAGGAATATGTGTTCTTGATCTTGTAACTGGCATGGTTAGGTCCAATAATGGTGTCAGCAGAGTAAATATGTGGACAAAGCTGGCACCGGGGTTTGTTGCAAGGGAAAGACAGACCCAGGAAAACCAACAATAGACCACCACTTGTCATCACCTATAGCCCCCAACTTAAACCCGTCCAACACATTATCAATAAACTACAACCTATACTGGAACAGGATACTACACTCCGAGAGGCTCTGGGAGACAGACCCATAGTCTCCTATAGACAACCACCTAACCTCAGGATGATTCTTACCAACAACCACAGGACATACCACACTAATACCAACCCTGGAACTTTCCCTTGCAACAAACCCCGGTGTCTAACCGAAGAAGATCTGGTGAAGATATGTCAGCTATCGCATGCAGGGATTTCTGGGCCCTAGCATCTTTATTAGCACTTGTTCTTCAATCTATGTATGAAAGTTAATGTATCCCATCATCACACAATTCTTGATAGCATTAATTTTATTAAAAATATTAAAGGGGACTCTCTTCCTATCCAAACTGTATGCTGCGGTTATGTAGCATACCCCAACCACTACTCCATTGGAGCCTCTATTGGCTTCCTTCCCCACAGTGATTTTGACACAAACAGATTCTATTTTATCTATTTCATCACTTCTAATTTCTTTGCAAAAACAATGAGAAGTCCTGTGGTACCTTATAGACTAACAAATTTATTGGAGAATAAGCTTTCTTGGGCAAAGACCCACTTCATCAGATGCATGTGACGAAGTGAGTCTTTGCCCATGAAAGCTTATGCTCCAATAAATCTGTTAGTCTATAAGGTGCCACAGGACTTCTAGTTGTTTTTGCAGAATCAGACTAACACGGCTACTCCTCTAATAATTTCTTTACAGTCTATCTCATCATTAATGTACAGAGGTTTTACCTGTACCTTTATTTCTGTCTTTCCTGATTAGGGCACAGCTTTCAATACCTAATCTCCAGGCATGAGTATTATGTGTCTGTTATGCCTTAATATCTAGTTTCACTTCCTGCACCTGTTGTTCCAGTTATTCCATTTTGTTACCCATGCTCCCAGAATGAACGTACGGATGCCCAAGCTGTTTCTGGTTGCCTTTACCCAGTTTTCTTGCTTGATAGGTTACAATCATTCTGATGTCTGCTTTGCACCATAACTGTCATTGGTATTGGCACTAACTTTCTTCTTGCTGTCCATTTTCCTACCTTTTATTGTTCCTTTCTACATTGCTATATCCTATATTACTTTCCTCCTGCTCTATATTAGAATCAGGCATGGCGGTTACATGAGCATTTCTCAACTGTCTCAATTACCTCCCAACTACCAGTTTATTATATGCTTAAATATTGTCGTTGTGGAAACCCCAAGGAGTAATAGTTATTTGTGGCAATTGTCACACAGACACATCTCTCCCTGTCAGCTTCAAGTGTGAAGGGGTTTCCCTTGAGGCTGACTGGGAATGCCTTTCATGAGAATAAATCCACCTCTGCTTGTGTTTAAAGAATCCAAAGAGAAGTAACCTGAACCCACACAACTTAGGAGGTTGATGCAAATGTTACAATACAACAAATCCTCTTGGACAATGGGTAGCATGCCAGGTTGCCAAGCATACCATTAATTCAGAGACAAATCACTGAAGACACTTCATATAATAAGTCCTGTAGGCTTGATAGGGTATTATTTGATAGGTTATTATTAAAAACAAATTAATTCATCTTGTAAGAAAGTATTCCTAAACAGTATATAAAGGAAAGGCTTTTTTATATATGAAAATAAATACAAATATTTACTAGGGCTGCCAGAAAAGAAAGTTCCCTAACAATTAAATATTACAGTTACAGTAATTATATGGTTTATATATAGCTACGCATGCTTACTTAGATGCTGCACTGAATTGTTCATACCCTTCCATCTCTCTCTCTCTCTCTCTCTCATTTTTTTGGAAGCTTCAGTCCATGCCTAGCATATTAGGTCCTGACAGTCAGCTCTTTTGATGGCAGAGGGGGACTATAGCTGTATCCAGACATGGACATAAGAACATAAGCATGATCATACTAAATCAAACCAGTGGTCCATTTAGCCCAGGATCCTGTCTTCCAACTGTGGCCTGTGCCTTAGGCTTCAGCAGGAGGGAACAGAAAGAGGAATTTATTGAGTGATCTGTTGATTTTGTTTTGATTTGTACCCCGTGAGAGAGGAGCTTGTCTACATTTAAAATGGTTCAGAGCATTGTACTGCTTCATTGAAGGCATTATCTGTGCTAATGAGAGTAAAGGTTAAGCTAAGACAGTGCACGCTGGGGGCAGGGCTCTGATACAGCCTCCTTACTTCTGTCCTCTGCAAAGCCCCAATTGCACAGGGCTGTCAGCAGAGCCTTGAGTGGACAGGGCTGGCAGCTGAGACCCCAAGCACTGGGCCATGAGCCCAGGAGTACTGAAGCACCCCCCGCACTCCCAGTTTTCTTCCCATGACTATGGGCATTGCCCCCATAGCTCCCATTTGGCTGCGAACAGGAAATGTTCAAGGCAGGATTACCAAACATTCCTGAGCCACTCCTACCCATACTCCACCCTACACAAACCCACTTCAGCCCCCTGCCCTGACTCCTGCACTCTCCACAGCCCCAGCCCCCACCCTGAATCCTGACCCCACCCCACACTCCTAGCCACCTGTCCTGAGCCTCCACACGTACTCTACCCTATGCCCTAAATCCCCTTGCATTCCACCGCATACTTAATTTTCTTTCAAACAACAGCTGTCTACACTGGAGGTTAGGATGGTTTAACTTCCTTGCTTAGTGCTGTGGATTTTTCACAAGCCTGAGTGATATAGTTATACTGACCTAGTTTCCTACCGTCAGCCAAGCCTCAGACTCTCTACTTTGTCTCTCTCTTCCTCTCCAGTGTTATGATAGTAGCTTTAATTTTTATTCCCTTTGCTTTGGAGTTCTCTGCATCCTTCATGGTACTCATTTTGAATTTTCACCTGCACTCTCTAAAGGCTTTTCTATATGCACAATTATCATGAAAATTAATGTGAAATAGCTAGAGTGTGAAGTTAAAATATAACAATTATTCTACACTAACTCACCATGTATTCCAGGATTTTTCTCCGTGTAGATAAGTTCTTAGTCCTGTAACAATCACTATTTTTTTTATCCTGGATGTGAAGTCAGATGTCCTTTGATATCCTCATAGCTGCTGTTTAATTATACAGAAAACTCAGTGTTACATAATTCAGGGCACCACTACCTTGGCTAAGTGTTCTGCCATGTCCAGAACTTTTCTGCCTCAGAAATAAGAGCATGAGAATGGAAATACTAATTTTAAGTTTTAAAAAAAGATATGAGTATTCTGTATGAAAAGAAGTTGCTCAGTAGAAACAAGATGGAGATTTTCAGAAATAGAATAAAATAATGTCGTAATTTAAATGGTCAGTAAATCATTAATTAATAATTTATCAGCAACTTTGATAGACAAATATGAATCTTTATAACACTATCAGAATCATCATACTGACACAGCTATAAATATGACACTTTCACCGTAGAGTCCAGCTTGTGTCCATTTCAATATTTAGTTTGATTAAGAAATATGAGAAATCAATTAGAAATTACCAGGCTCACCAATTCTTTGGGAAGTAAATTACTTGGCATTGTCCTGAAAAAAGTGATTGAGGAAGGTTCTTTTGGAATAGAGGAAAATACATATATTGGATCAAACACCACCTGCAGAGTTCTATTGATTTTTAGAACTTCAGTGAGACTGCTTGTTCAGAAGATAAAGCAGGATTGTGTCCATGCTAAGCCACAGTTTTGCCAGGAGATCCCTTTTCTTGTAACACGTTTTAGGTTAGCACTTGGGCAACAAATTTACAAAAGCTTGAGGGAACTCAGTGAGATCAGCAACCTAACTGATAAACCAATCTCCTGCCTTCTGCTGAATTTAACCTTGCCCTGGACCCCCAAGAAGCACAGTGATTTTCAAGTTCCTCTGAGTAAGCATGTGGATTTCAGAGCACTTAATAAAACTTGCAGTAAGCTAGTCTCAACTTTAACTGTAGTGGTGCTATTACCCCATTAAAATACAGGTCATTTTGCTGGATGATTTGATCGCTTAAGGGATGTAATTAGACTTTTTGTTGTGCAAGAAGAAATAGCAAAAGCTGTTATTAAGACATTGTTGAATCATCCTCGTAGGTGTTTTTACAATTTTTTTTTTTTTTTTTGAGATTTCAGATAGAAACGGCAGTCTGTCCTGTTAGAGTACTGGATGTGATTTTAAATCAGAAAGAAATAATGCCTCATAAGATATATTAGTTAAGATTCATACAAGTGCTTCTGAAAACGAGGCTTCCATTTCAGTTTCAGTTTTAATAAGACTAAATATCCTAGGTCTGCTGCAGGCATTTCAGAAATATATATTAACCAACACAGCTGCAGGGATTTATTTAATTTTTTTAAATTATTACATAGAATAAAAGAAACTACTAAAGATAATTATATGGCAACAGTATAATTACCAATGAGAAACTGACTTAAACAACAAAACTTTGTGGCATTAATTATAATAAATGAAAATCCTTAGCTGGAGAAAAGGATATTTTATATTTATACTAGGATTGTAGCTAACATTTTCCCTACAATAATGTTTTAAAGTGTTATAAATGTAGCATTTTAAATTATGTACATGCTACATCCAATTAAAGGTTACGTTTGGCCAGTAAAAAGTAATCACACTTTAAGACAGAAAAAAATGTTTAATTAATTGTTTCATTATTCAAACTTTTTCTAAAAGAGTAACTTTCAGCAGTTTTAAATAAGTGGATATTTTCATGGTGGTAATATATCAAAAATTAAGTATTCACCCTCTGATGGTTTTTGTATTGTATTGAATTAAGTGGACCATATTCTTTTTCTCCTTTAGATGAGTACATCCTAGCCCCTCATTCTAGAAACAGTTGCATACACATAAATCAATATCAAATTAAGTATGTACCTGTTCACAGTTTTATAGCATAGGCCAGGTCCTGACTCTTATACTCAGATAAAAAAAATAAGAATATTTTTTACCAAGATTCAATTTTCACAATTTTTTATGAATCACTAGAGGCAAAATTTGCAATGCTGAAACAGTGCTGATTCCAGTAGATACCAGTTCCGGCATTGATCTCCCAGGGACAGTTGAAAGCAATCTGGGAGATTTTAATAGGTGCAGTAATATTAATGACATTATGACTGTTGGAATAAATATCTCAGGGTGCCTCTACACTGCACCATTATTTTGAGATAACTACCATTATTTCAAAATAACAATGTGAACATCTACAGAGCCATTCCATTACTTTGAAATAATTTTGAAATAACGTACAGCTTATTCTGAAATCTGTAAACCTCATTCTATGAGGAATAACGCCTATTCCAAAATAGCAATTTTGAAATAAGCCATGTTTAGATGCTCCACTTCTGCTATTTCAAAATAGCCCCTGACCAGGCCCATTCTAAGTTATTTCTCCCCAGTGCCTCCTGGAGTCCTAATTTGAGATAACACATCTACATTAGGGAAGCCTACCTCAGACTAATTTTGAGGCTTCCCTGCAGTGTAGACATGCTATTTTGAAATAAATGTGCAGTGTAGACCTACCCCCTCACAGAACAGCTTTAGTCAGAGTTGGCAACCTTAGCTGCAAAACAGGACAGGCAAAAATAAAACAACATACATGCATAAAACTGGACTACATCTCTCCAATAGTTTGTTCTGCATTTGGAACAGAGAAAATATTCCTTCTTGTTGCACTTGGGGTTTGTTTGATTTTAAGCCTTATGTAGGAAGGTTGTATAGTCAACATTTGCTCATATTATGTGAAAGGAAATTACTTGATTTGAAGCATAATATATGGCAAAATATTCAAATATTTAATCTCTTATTAATATTGCCATCATTTCATGGTGATAACATATTGTACATCTCATCAGCCTGGTATGGATACAAAAAAACAAAACAAAACAGAGCTACAACATCATTCTGTAGGATAAATAGTTACATATCAGAACTAGGTAACTCTCTGGATTGTAATAAAATGACATAAAACATTTACTATATGAAATTAGGTTTAAAATATTCCTAGACTGTCCTAGTTTGCATAGAACATATAAAAAGTAAAACCTTAAATCTGTAACGAATGAGAACGGTAGTAACTTTAGTTGGTTATACTCATTATTGTCTTCATAAGTACAGAAATCAGATCTACTGCATATAAGTTAAAGGCAGAAAAAACTTTAGATCCTCTGGTCCATTCCTCAGCTATTGCCAGATTGTTTCCTGTGGTACAGTAACTATCCATTAAGTCACACATGTTCACTTTTTACAGTATCATATTTGAGTTATACTATAGGGTCAGTTGTGTCAGTAAATTATAGGACTGCTTATCCTATATTTCTATTACACTTTTGATTGAGATATGAAATACTTTCTATATAATAATTAAATTGAGATCATCCCCATTGCTCCTATGAGCAAATCTAGTGGATCACCACTACAAAGACTTGAGGAAGTGTGATGTGGTTCTGTGGCATCATCCTCTAACCCGGTGGATGCCACTCCCTCGTTGATCTGTAGGAATGAGCATCATGTGCGGAGGGAGTGAACCTTAGTTATTCTTATATGTTTAAAGGATTAATTTTCAGTTCAGACAGAATTTTTGAGCATTGTTATAATCAAATATGCTGTTTGAATCGAAAGTGAAGTTTTTAAACATTAAAATGTAGCTGTAGAGACTTACTCCACCTCAGGAGTAAATCCAAAATGGTGTCTACAAACACTACTATCACTCTTAATGTTTAAAATGTTGTTTTCAGATCAAACAAGATATACAGTGGTCATATATAAAAGGCAAGCATTTAACAACATTAATCATTCTCTGGCATCTGAAATAATTCATATTGATAATTACTGGTAAATACTGGCTAACAGTGACCACAGCATGCTTTAAGTAACACTACAATGCAAACAATGTTCTTTGAGGCCTGGTCTACATTAGTCCAAAATTACCCCCCCCCCCACCCCACCCCAAGGTCAAATTCATAAGCAATGCATCCACACTACTAAACCCGTTATTCTGGAATAAGGGGCTGTTGAATTTTAACTCTAATCCCGCATTTCATGAGGAATAATGCTATTTTCAAACTTGTAAGTCTGAAATAATGTTGGTGTGAACCAGGGGTGGGCAATAATTTTGGAAAGGGAGGCCACTTCACAAATTTCTGAAGTGGCTGAAGGCTGACCTGGAAGGGGCTGGGCTTTGGGTGGAGGGGCAGGGTTGAGAATTACATTGCTGGGTACGGTGACCTTATTTTCTGAACCAGCTGCAGCTGAGAAGAATGGTTTAATTTAAATTATGAAATAGATTTAGCATTTTAACTTTCTCATATTAGTTTACCAAACTTCATTTAAAATAAAGTAAAATATTATGTCCAACACAAAAGGTTTCAATGTTTTCTTTATTTATGGCAGGGATGGGGAACCCTTTTTGGGTTGGTGGTCACTGACCCACAAAAAAATCAGTTGGGGACCACACAAATGAGAAGCAAAAAAACTCCTCCAAACCCCCCCAACGCTCACCGATGTGCTCCCAACTTAGACACCTCACTCAGCCCACTAGATTTTACTTTTTGTTCTCAGACTATGCTTGAAACTAATGTACATAATTTCATATAAGTTCACATACCCATCTGATACATGCACACAATTTTTGGCTTCTGGTGAATTTCTGAAGATTGTGATCTGTTGTGAGACTTTCAGTTTCAATGATCAGATCCATTTACTGGTGGATTGTGATGGAAGTAATTGGTAAGATAGTTAGGTACGTGTGTTTGCTTTGTGTTCTTTGTTGATGTTGTGTGATCAGACATTAGTCTACTTGTACCTTGGACCGTTGTGAGTTTAACTGTGGTCAGAGCAAAGCGTTGTCTTTGCTGGTACTACTTTTATAATTTCCATGGTCATTGCTAGGAAAATGAATTGCTATGAAAAAAAGATAGTAATTGTATGTCTGATTTCAACATCTTTTCCTGTCTTTCCTGTAAATCTTCAGGCATTAGCCTGAAGTAGATTAAGTTGGTTGAACATTTATGAAAAATTCAAAATTTTGATAAATGGCAAAAATGTAAACAATTCTCGTTTCTCGCCTCCTTTATTTTTTTTACCACTTCTAGTCATTAACTTGATTGAGTATATGAGCTTTTATCACCTCATGCACATGGAAGAGGTAGTCTCATTACCTGGTCCTTTTCACTGGAATGAAGAATACTCCATTTCTGTGACTCAACACAAAAGAGATGTTTTGGGTCTTTGAAGCAGATGTTTTGTGAAACGGTAACTTTACACTTTGAATGTCTCTTTCTGACATTCATCGGATTGAAGGTGTAACCTTTGATTTATGTGACCCCAATTAAATGGTTAAAATAAGGAATAAAACCAAATTGAATTCTTTAAAGTTCAAGCCTCCAGGGCAGATACAAAGAATTTAAATGTAGTGAAAGACCTCAAATGACACAAGGATATAAATATGTTATTTAATATAAAATAGTTAAGCAAACAGGCATTATACTATGACTATATGCCACACTGATACTTACATTCCAAGATGAAATGATACACATTTAGGAATTGATCATCATTAAGAGGAAAATGGGTATAACCTTTTCCTCTAACAGTTATTTTCAATCTTTTTTCATTTGCATATTCCTAAAAAAAATTGGCAGTGTAGAACTTTGAAAATCTTGAACATAGTGTGTGGAACCCCATGAGATCATAAATAATATGTTGAAAATTACAGTTTTGTGGTAACAATCACCTTTAATGGACACCCTTTAGACATAATCTTTTGATACCCACAGGTTGAAAGCACTGCTGTAACTGTACTGTGGTGGTGGATGGGTGCAACTTAGCTAAAATTAGCATGCTACCTTTGTTATAATCAATTTAAATAATGTCCCTTATTATTTGGGTGGATGGAGAGTTGGGGTTTGTGAGTGTGAAATTTTCTATCTTTAGGACATAGATTATAAGGTGCAAACTACCGCACTTCCTGTCATTTCACCTGAGATTGTGAAAATTATCAATTCTGAAATTCAGAACTGAACTTTCTGAAGATAAGCAACAAAAATAAATTGAAGTAATCAATTTAGAGCCCACTTTTGGAAATATATCCCTTTCTAGTTCTTCCTTTTTCCCACTTTTGAATGTCATGCTGTAATATAAATCAGCATTTGACCATATCTTCACTGTCCCATCATGTGTCCTTAACATTGTTGTGAGGAGAACATGTCTATAACAAGCCCATTGACCTGTATACTTCTACATTGTTTCTTGGTAGGTATAAACCCTGTACTTCTTTTCAGTTTCATTTAATATTCCTTCTCCTATAGCCTGTGAAATAAATCTCTACACAGCTTGAGGTGGACTCAATGGTATAAAAACCTTCTCATCAATGAACTAATTTTTTGGTTCTCTAGTGTGTTGTGCTATCTCTCTGCAGAATATGTCTGAAGTTATGATGCTCTAACAGTCAGAGTATGTCTAGACTACATGGCTCTGTCGACAGAGCCATGTAGATGAGTTTACTAGACATAGGAAAATGAAGCGGCGATTTAAATAATCGCCGCTTCATTTACATCAAAATGGCTGCCGCGCTGTGCTGATCAGCTGTTTGGTGGCACAGCGGGGCAGTCTGGACGCACTGCGGTCGACAAGGGAAGCCTTTGTTGACCGCTCTGGTAAACCTCATTTCACGAGGCATACCGGAGAAGTCAACAAAGGCTTCCCTTGTTGACCGCGGCGCATCCAGACTGTCCTGCTGTGCCGCCAAACAGCTGATCGGCACAGTGCAGTGGCCATTTTGATGTAAATGAAGCGGCGATTATTTAAATCGCTGCTTCATTTTCCTATGTCTAGTAAACTCATCTACATGGCTCCGTCGATGGAGCCATGTAGTCTAGACGTACCCTCAGTGTCTAACTGATTTTCTATATTTGCTTGTGTTGCTGAATTAATTTCTACTATTGTTTTTCTTTAGAATGTTGTACGATGTATTCTGTGTGAGCCATTGAAGAGCTAGGCACAATTTTCCCATAGTAAATACAAAATGACATTTTTTAATTCTGAACATGCTCTTAATAGCCAGTAATATCATTGCATTTTAACACAAAGCAATGGTGGCTGCAGTGAATCAAGATTTTAGTGAGTCAGTTGCTAATTGGTTATGTCAAAAATTGTCCAGTTAGTTTACAAGTTCACTGTGAATGAAGTTTATTGTTGGAGGCATTCACTGATGTTTGAAAGCTGAGTAATTTCCACAGAGCTTGTGTCAGTTTTGTTGGGTTTCCGCTGATAAAAACCAGTAAGACAATGCTAAGGCTGCTGTTCCCAGGAATTATTCCTGCTGAGAAACCTCTTTTTTAAAAGTATCATTTATTCTTATTCCTATTTAGTACATATAATTATTATACCAAAAGTCTAAATATAACTAAAACCTGGTTATTTTAATAAGAAACTAATCTTGTGGAAGTCTCAGAGTTCAGCATTATACTGTGTCTCTGAAGGAGTAACAATAATAAACGAACAGTAATAATAAAACCCTTCTGCTGATGTAAAAATAATCAGATTGATGCTCTTTAGAGTGACTCACCATTTCCTTTGGCATCATGCCTAAATCTAGTCACTGAAGACTAAGACATCTGAGTACAGAACGTCATGCCAGACGTTGACTAAGCTAGAAGTCATTAGATATTTCATATCCCTAGTTAAAGTAGACAAGTTCTATTTTTTTTCTTCTACAATTTTTAATGCAGGCCATCCTTGCTATAAGTCCAAGCTATGTTCCAAAAAACTTGGACTTATAGCGAGACAACTTAAAGCATGAATTTTCCCCCCACAGCTGACTTCCATTTGTGCAAACTGGAGGGGTGGGGGTTGCACAATTTGTGAGCAGGAAATGGGAGGACTTATAATCCATCAGTTCCTACAAGCGTCAACGACTTTAATGCGGAACAGATGTATACCGCAGCAACTTATAGCGGGGATGCTCTGTGCTTAGAGGTGATCGGGTGTATGTTTCATACTGTTTTCTAATTAACAATATATAATAAAGTCAATTATATAGTCTTCATAAGATACATACTGTTGTTTTTGCCCCTCATATCACACAAATGTCCTTAATTTATTTGACAAATAGTGCTAGACATTTCTCTCATAAAAATCAAGCAAATATATTTACACTGGTGTGTAATCTTATGTTAAAACTTCTAAAATGTATAAGATATGCAGAGGTAAAAATAGAAAAATAAGAAATCGTTTCTATTTTTTTTAAACTCCAGAAAAATTTGACTCATGAGTTAAAGTTGCCTTGAACCAGTTTTAACTTGTATGACCTGCATTTCCTCAGCAGGTCACCCTAGGTCTTACTGACCTTGGCAGACGTCATATTATTACATGGATGAACTGTTTCTGAACAATTTCTCCAGTGTATTAGGCACAACATGCTTTTCTTTAACATCAGACATCCATGTCTTGTCTTTCTGTCTAGTGGCTTCTTCAGCAAAATATATATATTTTGACTTTTGCAATGAATTGCCAAAATTCTGTTAGTGTTTGAATTGCTTGTATATTATCTCAGAGTAATGATGAAACACAAGATCATGCTCTTCAATTTTCTAGCTGTTTTTGCTGTTGTTCATAATATAATAGACTAAAGTCTTAAATAACAGAGTTACTGGTAGCGTGCTTAACTCCTGTAGCAAACATGTTGATTGTGAATGACTAAATTTCATTATTCATAACTCTGTAAGTAAAAACAAAACAAACAACCTTCCCCCATCAGCCCTATAGTGTTTCCCCTGGGTCTCTTTTCCTAATGAGAATTAGAAGGGACAATTCAGGGAAAGCATTGTGTAGGCATCCCAAGTGGCAACCTTTGGACAATCAAATCACTGAATTATGTACCATAATTTTTCCCAATCTTTTGATAGTCACAGAATATGTATGTTGCACATTAAATGACTCTTTCTGCCATGATTTTATAAATGCACACACATCTAAGCCTGTGGAAGTATCAGAAAAAAAAATGTAAGAACTGCTTCATCCTGGAATTGGAAGAGAGGCATGCCATATCTCTGCACCCCCATGCACTGATCTCTATAAATGTTTGGATTATAAAGCTGCACCTCAAAACAGTGTGTGGAAGTCTCACAACTTTTCCCATTAGATCAGGAAGCTTTCAGCATACTGGTGCTCCTCCTGGTTATCTGCTCTGCTCCAGATTCAGAATGGACTCTCCAATGTGCACGAAAGAGAGAAAAATAAAACAAAAAGTGTGAGACAACGTTAGTAGGATTTTGTCAACTAAGCAGTGTTATTGTGCTATATTATATAGACAGACAATCAATAGTATGTTGTGGCAACAACCTTCCAAGTAAATAAAACAGTCACAAACTTTGTAAAATTCCATTCAGGAGCCTGTTGGAATACAAGGAGTCACTAAATTCTAAATCTTCATCTAATCCATTGGTTTGTTCCATATATGCCAATAAAACCTCTTTTCAAGATTAAAATAACAAAAGCTTTCAGTGTTATAATCAGTACAACATATTGTTTATACTCTCAAGTTGTTAAAAATTTGGAAAGGAAAATTGTTGTACCACTACCAATTTGTGCAAATCCTTGCTTAAGATGTTCGAGAGCCTATATCCTTAGCCACATCAGCAAAACATTAATTTTTGGTGATTTGAAAAACAACAAAATCTTTTCTGTATGTTTTAAAAATCTGTTTAAAGCTCAGAATGATCATTTACAAATACTGATGTTAATAATAATAAAAACCAAACAAACCACCAAACAAAAGAACCCAGAAAACATTAATAAAACTGTCTATTTTTTCATCCTTCTTGCATTGATAGTTTCCAAATGCTTTGCTATGAATTAGAAACAAGGACTCAAATATCACATTTAAATGCTCTTGTAAAATAGGCAGAGTAATCATTCATTTATCTTCTTAAAACATGTTCTTTCAGACTAACTCACTGGAGTTGTAGAACCCAGATTTATTTTATGTTAATGCATAACATTATCTTGAATTACTGCCTTTTCCCATCTAACAGGATGGGCCTTTAATGGCATTGGGCCAAACCCTTCTATTCCAGTCCAGTTGTGCCCTTATTTGGTGTAATAATGAGGGCAGAACTTTTCCTCAGCATTATAAATGAAAGAGCTCAAAGGCAAGAGCAAGAGTTAAGAAACAAAGTTCAGACACAGGATCTGAGGGGATGTCTACACAGCAAGCCATTATTTCGAAATAATGTCGAGCTGGAGGACTTCTTACTCCGACTCCTGTAACCCTCATTTCAGAAGGAGTAAGGGAAGTCAAAGGAAGAGAGTTCTTCCCTCAACTTCTTGCTGTGTAGACAGCGCCAAAAGCCAAATGAAGCTTTTTTTACTTCAGTTACGCAATTGATGTAGCTGAAGTTGCATAGCTTAATTTGACATTTGGCCTGCTGTGTAGACGTACCTTGAGTGAGCAAGCTCTAAAGGGCAGATCTGGGATGAGGGCTTCAGAGAAGGGAAAGTCCCTTAAGGAGGAAGCAGTAAGAGCTGCCAAATAGTAGTAATAGAGTCAGATCAGGTGAGTGAAGGTGGAAGCAGTTGAAGGATGTGAACAGCAGAGGGAGATTCCATCTGGCTCTCTGTGTTAGAAAGCTAAAGCTGGTGGACTAGTGAGGTCTGGAAAATGATGCCTGTGAGTGGGAGCTTGAAACAGACCTAAGGAGTAATAAGAGCAGAAGAACACTCCAGCTGAAGATGTTGGGGTGAGAGATGCCAAAGTCCCAATAGAGAGCTGGAGGGTAGCAAGATCTGCCAGAGCTGTGCTGAAGTATGGGAGCATGGTGGGTAAAGCTGGAGCTTCACTTGATGTTAATGAACTGAGGCCCTGTTTCTAAACACCCTCTCTGGGATCTCCAGTGGGCTCGGTGAAACTCACTAAGAGAATATTCTTCTGCTGAGCCTTTACCATAAATTGTAGCTAAGCAGTGTCACTGCAATTTGAAAAAGATTCTTTTGTTTGTTTTCACCCCAGAATAGTGTGCAATGTGCATATTTCACAGAGAGATACTTGTAGAGTAGGAGATGAACACTGGATAATCAATATGCATTGGCCTCTTAAGACTTTCCTACACTAAGAGAACTGATAACTTTTTTTAAAAGCCTAAATAATATATGTACTACTAGCTACAGAATACAAAGAAAGTAAATAAACATCCTGGATTTGCATTAAGATTTATAGTCACTAAATGAGAGAAAAGCATTCTGTCATTTCTTTTTCAATTACTCTGTTAGCTGGAATTGCTAATTTAAAAAAATATTTGAGTTCAATCAAAACTTGATTGTCTGAAACTTCTGCACGCTGGAACAACAGTGTATTTCAGGAGGGCAGGGGCTATAGCGGCTCGTACCAGGATGTTGCTGGCTCTTCTTCCCCTTCCCCTCATCATTAGGGAACAAGGGGAAAGTACACAGCTTCTATCACTTACTCCCCTGCTCCCTCCCTTTACAAGCTGAGAGTGAGAGGAATGCACACAAGCTCTGAACTTTGCTCTTGCTTCCTGATTGTGAGGGGAATGGGAAGAAGAACAAGCTACATCTTGGTATATGTGGCTGTAGCCTCCCCTGCCTGCCATCCCGAAATGCCTTTGCCCTAGAAACTACTGTTTAGAAGCCTACAATCTGATATTGAAGATGTCATAGGGTCCTAGCATAACTGAAAACTGAAAGTAGAAATTAAATAACAGAACCTAAGTCTGAATTTGAAGAAATATTTTATAAAAAATTGTGACATAGTATAAAATGAGAATGAATCCTTCAAACTGATAGGTGCAGCATAACACTGAGTTTTGTAATCCAAGTAATGAAGGGCCTAATTATTTTAGAGCAATGGCTAAACTGTCAGACAGAGAAATTGATTTTACAATCACATTGAAAAAAACATCTCAGGAGCACTGAGATTTTGCTAGGGAATACTTAGAATATTTTTCAGAACCCTTCTGAAATTGTACAATATGTACCATACAATTAACAATTAAACTAATCATTCCAATCACTGGACAACATATGCTAACATTATAAGCAATTTGTATTTTCCCTAATGAGAGTTTACTTCATTTTGTACAGAAATCACTTGTACAAGCAATGTTAAAAATTACAAAGATTTTCAATGACAGCCAATAGCTGTTACATAAACATCTTTACAGAGCACCAATTATGTAGTGTAGGGTAAAAAGAAAAATGTTAAAAATAATCAGGCTATTCTTCTTCATTTTGACAACACATATCTTGTATCATTATGGAAATCACAGCTTTTTAAGTAATCAAGGGACATATTTTTTCGAAGTAGTCACCCATCTTTCACTGATGTTTTAAAAGTATATTAGCCTTACTTCTGTTTATTTCAATGGGAATCAGGCACCTTCTACCTTTAAAAATCTGGGCTTTTCTGCCCTGAGTATTTCCTCTCAAAGTGTCATATTACAGCTCCCTTCCTCTCACTGATAATAGTTTAGGTCCAAGCCCACAGAAGGATTAGACACCTAATGCCTGGTTTTAGGCATTATTGTGTCCCATAAAACCATGCTCAGCTGCTCTCTGGTTCTTTTGGCATTGACACTCAATTGGTTTCTACATTTCTGTTGTACAAATCCCCTAGTTGTCTACCTCTGAGAAGATGCACTGCTGTCCTAAGCTCAGTAAATATGTGTCTAACTTACAAACCAGGAGAAGATACCTTAGCCATGCTTTGAGTATACCCAACTCCCCATAAAAATTACCTGTGGGAAATGAAAAGGGACTCCTTTAGTGATTAGGGTATCCACCTGAGATGTATGAGACCATAGTTTAGTTGATCCCTCTTTCTGATAAGAAGAGATTTGATCATGGATTTCAACCCTCTCCATTGAAGCGCCTAACTACTAGAGTATGGATTAGTCTGATGCGGCTCTCTTGTTGAATGCGAGGCCAAAATCAGACTGAGAATCACTAAATTTACCATACTAAATAATTGGTATGCACCTGAGAGGTAGGGCACAAAAAGTTCAAATCCCTTCTCTTCAGCATCTCAGCTGAGTAGTATTACCTCTGAGATAAATGTTATTAGGGAGATTGCTTTTCCCCCCACCTAGAATGGACTTAAGCAGATAGATAACATGTTCTTGCAAAAATTGGTTTGGTCCCTAACCTGCCTGAATCCAGCATCAGGGTGCCCAGGTGTCGATCCAAAGCAGATACAAGAATTTTTCTACAGCCCAGGCTTAGGCACTGAACTCTAATGAGGAAAGGCTTAAGAGGCAGCCTGCCAGGTGGTATCTCCTATTAGCTATTTTAGGCAGTGCTTACGATGCTGGTTTTTATGGACACCATTCTCTGGTTGCCTAGCTCTCCCATTTATTGCATAGGGAGCATAGGCCATATCTACATGAGGACAATATTTCAAAATAACTAAATTTGACTTAATAACTTTTGATTTTACAAAATTGAAATACCATGTCCTCTCTATAGGGAAATCTTGAAATTAGTCTGAGGCAGGCTCCTTTAATGTGGATGTGCTGCCTCAACTTAGAGCCCCAGGAAGCACTGAGGTATAACTACTTCAAATTTTTCTGGGGAGTGGTTATTTCAAAAATAGTAGCACCAGAGCATCCATACTAATGCTATTTCAAAATTAGCATTATTCCCTGAGAAAAGCAGGAGTACAGATTTTGAAACAATCGGCCCCTTGTTTTGAAATAACAGGCTTGGTAGTGTGGACACTACATTTATAAATTTGACCTAAAGTGGGTTATTTCAAAAGAAAGCCCTAGTGTCGACCAGAGCCTAGACACCCAAGTCAGACTTTGTGGATCCCATTGTTGATTCAGAGATATTCTAATCACCTGAAAGTTTAGCATGGTGATGTTCAGCATTGCAGTACTTTAGTCCCTTTGTATATTGAGGCCTTACTCTACAGATGGCCTCTTCATTCATTCTTAATAGTGGAATGTACAATTAAACACGAAGTACCAAGCCAGCCCTAAATAATAAGAAACACCTTTTTAGCACAGGTTGAAACTGGGACTCCCTCATTTGGCAACATCCATGGTCCAACAGGAGCATGGGTGTTCCTGGACCAGGGAGTCCTGGCTGAGAGCCCCAGTGGCAAGAAGGCTGGAGGCTCGGAGCCCAGTAGGGCTGGGGCTGGGGCCAGGACCGGCATTGGCGCCCCAGTAGCGCAGCAGAGGCCATGGCAGCCCCAGTAGCAGGGCCAAGGATGTGGCAGTCATGGCAGCTGCAGTAGCAGAGCTGGAGCCAGAGATGCAGTAGACATGGCAGCTCCGGTAGCGGGGTTGGAGGAGATGCAGTCTGGGCTGCTGGGGCCACAGCAGCCTAGCTGGAGGTATTGCTGCGGCCAGCAGTAGGAAGGGAAGGTGGTCTGGGCAGACTGTAGCAGGAGTCCTCCTTTGGTCTGGTAAATTCCCTCATTTGGGACCGGTCAGGTCCAACCATAGATGCCCAACGTGTAACTTTTTAAAATCTAGTTTTTGAAATACAATATTGTTTCAGTAGTATTCCAGATCTATGTATTGAATATTGTTCCACCAGAAATTTAAAATATTTGAAAAATACTTAGGTAGATTCTTTAATTGTTTTAGCTTAAAATATTTTCTCTGCGTTAGTGATTAAGCAGTGTCTGAAAGACAATGAAATTCAGGAGAAAACAAAATGGTGTTTTGATATATTCCTAATCATATAAGTCTTTCTGGAAGTTCCTGGATCCTCTATTCTTCGAATGTCCACAAAAATAAATGTGCTTTGACATTTTGTCTCTATATTTAGCATATTATAAGGGTTCACCAGCCTGTATTTTTTTTCTCTAAAGTGTTCCCATTATCTGTTTAAACAATGTCAAGAACTGTTCTGTTTTTTACAATACCTACTCTTGCTAAATAAGCTCAGGAGCAATTTTTGTAATGTCAGAAAGAGATAAAGCAAGAAACAGGAGCAGTGTTTAATTCTTCTTTAACATGACACTTAAAAATCTCAGGTTTAAACTTTAAATCCTCTTCAGATTTTCAAAGACTTCAATAATGTCTACAATTTTGCACAACCAAAATTGTACACTCAGGTATTTCTATTTATAAACAAGTCAAATTACAACCACAAATGGTGCTTTAAAAAAAAGTCAATAATATCCACTTTGTTAGTTATGTGGCTGCCATTCAATTGTTTGTTTCCAGCTGCTCCAAGTTTTGTTCTGTACAGAAACCCTTTTACTCATCTGGCACATTGATTGCTGTTTGTAATCTGAAATTCAGGAGAGGAAAAAGGAGGACTTTCATTAGCAACTTCATCATCTTTATCTTCTTCAGTCACATCACCTGCTGATTTTTCAGTAATGTGGATTGAAGCTCAGATGAGTGGCTCCTCTTCACTGTCTACTCCTAGCTCCTCACAAACTGTTAAACCATCCTCAGTTGTATCATATTAAGCAGCAGGTGGTGTATCAACTATGCCCGGAAGAAAGTCATCTAGTTGCTGTAGTGCAGATTCTTCATCATCAGAAGATGTCAGCATTTCTTACTGAAAACCCATACACAGTTAATGAACCATGTTTCAATTGTCATTGCCTCTGGTACATTGCAATTTTTTGTTGCCCATTGATCCTGTCCAGCATCAGATTATGTTTTACTAGAACAGTTGCTCTATTAACAGTCTCCATATGGCTACCAGTAAGGTTAATAGACTTTGAGAGAAAAAATATTTTATGTATCTTTATTATCTCAGCATCAATTGGTTGAAAATAGGAGAAACAGCTTACTGGTAGCCTCTCCAGTTTCACCTTTGAAGAAGAGTAGAGCAGTATGAGTTGTCATAATTAGGTTCACATACTTTGTGTAGAGTAATTAATGACTTAGCCAAATTAAAGTCCCTCCCACACACACACACTTTTTCACATGCCATTCTAAATTTTTATTATATTTTCTCATAACCAATATATTTTGAATTACTTCAGACAACTCAACATTTCATTAACTTTCTATTGATCAGCTTTCCCTATTGCCCAATCTTGCAACCACATAGTAGCATAGTTATACATTCTTTGGTCAAGTTTCTATTCTTGGCTTTGTTTTTGTCTCCCCAAAGCAAGTCTTGGTTAAATGATGGTGTAGAGTCCTCTAGCAGCATATTCCACACATTCTCAGGATAATATCCAAACAAATTCAGGAAATCTTTTCTTTCAATAGATGATGGTTCCTTCAAATGTATTTTGAGCTTCACATCATAATTTTGGTTGGATAGCAGAGTAGGGTTTTCAAGAGAACTCATCATTTAGCTCAGTCTGCTACTGTTGGAGGCAGTGTGAGTTTTTACAGTTAACTTCACCGAGGAACAGTGGTAAATTGATGACTGAAAACATGACTGGGTAATCTGTGAGGAAGTCTGATAATAATCAGGAATAATGGGAGGACATTTAGAAAAGGATAGTTCAGGGTGACTCTGGACCAGTCTTATAGGTGGGAAATGTGGGCATAATCTACGGTGCCATGGTCGAGGGCACCATAGTGATCAGGGTGCAGAAGGGCTGTGGGAGGTGGGAATAAAGGGCACTGTGGGATAGGAGACAGGTGCTCACACATTTCCTTTCTGTACTCTTGGCAGCATAAGACCAGCAGCACCATTGCTATTCTATGTGCTGCTTGGAGAGCGGTACTTAAAGAGAATCAAAGAAAGTTGCCCAGGGTGTTATTTTGCATGAGGGTGGCCCTATGGAGACTAATGGTTAGATTTCTTCACTACTCAGTGTGTCCAGAGCACCTCATCCAGTTCTGGGAAAACACTTCATTCAGTTCTCTGGAATCCAAGAAAGCCACTTCAACTCTGGACTCATCACTGAGGTTTCTTTTTTGACATATAATTAAATTGTATTTGAGTTGCTCAGACATAGGTAGAAGCTTCATGATTTGTCATATTTCAGTCTAGACTTGCCAAACACTATTGAGCATGTAGACAATAGAGAACAACTTTCTTCTGATAAAAAGATGGATTCTCACACTTTAGTAACAGGTCCTTTCCACAACTATAGCTATGTCTACACTGCAGGCTTCTTGTGCAGAGATTTTCTGCAAAAAGTTCTTGCGCAAGAGTGCATCCACACTGCCATGTGCTTTTGTACAAGAGAGCATCCACACTACCATGGACGCTCTTGTGCAAGAAAGCTCTGATGGCCATTCACAGAATGGTGTTCTTTTTCCGAAAGGGGTTTCTTGCACAAGAAACCCATGTTGTCCATCCACTTATGCCTTTTTGCACAAGAGTTCTTGTGCAAAAAGGCTTATTACTCATAGAAAAAGGAATAACTCTTGTGCAAAAAGCCCCGTCTTCTGATGATCTACTGTACTTTTTTTTGTGCAAAAACGTGCTTGTAGCGTGGATGCTCTGTGAGTTTTTTTGCAAAAACAACTGTTTTTGCGCAAAATCTGTGCCATGTAGACATAGCCTATGTTATGACATTTTGAAAGTTACAGATCAATATTTTTCATGTGAATATTTAAAACCTACAGAACAAGCCAACTTTGATGTTTCTTGATATACTGTAGTTGCTTGTTTTACTAGAACATTACATATGAGGGAAAACCTAATCCCCCCCCCCCCATATATGAAGATATAGCTTAAAAAATGTGGGTTGCAAACACAAGTAAAAGCTGCAAGGTTGTTCCCTAGGCACCGAAGGTTCCCCCTGCTGGGCATGTGCAGGAGACACCTAAGTCCCAACAGGATCCTCAAACCAGGTAGGAATAGGTATTTTCTTGGCTATCTGACATATGGGGGCTGATATGGCTGCTGGATGAGGACAAATATGAAATCTGTCCAAAGCGAGAGATGGTGGTGGCAATTCCCTTAAAACATTTAGCATAGTGATTAATGTACTCACCTGGGATGTGTGAAATCCAGATTCAGTCTCCTGCTCTGCCTGGTAGGGAGACAGGTTTTTCTGAGGGGTGGGACATATATATTCAAACCCTAAGCACTAGGTGTGGATTATTCTGGTTGTGTGTAGGGAGTCTTTCCTGTTGAAGTGCTTCTACTTTGTTTAAATACCTAATGACTGGGCCACAGAGAGAGAAAGAATGAATGATTCTACACAGTGGTCTTATTGCATTCAGCTGGGAGGCAGAAAACCCAAAATTCCACCCCCCTGCTCCACTGACTATTTAAGTATTTATACATCAGAATTTCTTCTTGCTCTACTTATTAACATATAAAGCATAATTTTCAAGTTAAGCATTGGATTTATTTTACATAAATGGCAAATATTCTGTTTTCCTTCAATCTAAGCACCAATCCTTCCCCCAGTTACATGAATTTTAGGACAATAATTCTTGATCATAAAACTCCCTTTTGCTAATGCTTCTACCAGCTGACTAATTGTATTTTGGTAATTTGATGACTTCTAATGTAAGTCAAAGATTCATATGTGTTTGTTCTTAATAGAACCAGTTCTGAAATAAAGAAAGAAAGCCATATATGAAAATTACATTTCTATTTTCTACTATATAAAAACAATTAAGTATGGAATTTAAGTTGACCTTCCCATTGACCTTTAGATGTAATAGTAACAGACCTAAAAATGATGAGCATAATGTACAACTAGTTTCAAATAACTGTATAATTCAGTCTTAAATTTACCATAACAAGAAAAAAGCTCAAAAAATGTTAATACAGTTTCCCTCTAATGTAGTTGACTTCAGTTCAGTGTTCAGTTCCTCTGAAGATCAGACTACTTTCCCTGGTGATTAAGTATGGATTAAAATGTTTAACTTTAAAAAAACAAACTTTAAAAGGTTGTCTCTGATAAACTAATTCTGATAATAAGGAAAGGCCAAAGTAAAACATAAATAAATAAAATCCTGAGCTAGCATTCACCTGCTAATCACAGCCACCTGTTCTAACACCCAGTAAAAGCTCAGTGCCTAGGAGAATTCCTTCCTATTAATCACAGTGCATTATCTGGCCATCTGTTATAGCTGCCAGAAAAGCAGCAGTCCCTTTGGTGGCCATTATTAACAGATTTTGCACTTTATATTTTACTTGCTGACATGTTCCACCCATCCCTCATCCCCCCCAAAAATAGGAAAATAGGTATTGGTAACCTAGCAGTTATTCTGAGATGGCTGGTCTTCTTGACTAGAATTATGCCAGATGGGTGTTGACTACAATGGGGAACCCCTAACTTTCCTTCTGTTTTGATTAGTATTTCCAAATTTCTAAGTTTGTAAAGAGAATGGGATTGATTTATGCCCACTGGGACAGAAAAGTGAAAACTGTGCATATAGGCTACATTTCTGCTGGTTTAGCTTCCATACAAAGTGTTCAGTCAATATATCCCCCAGGTGGCTTGACAGTTTCCCATTGTTCTTGGCAAGCACTACTTCTTTAGTGGTTGCCTGGATGTTTGAAAACTCAAGTGGGGTTTATAAGCAACTTTGTACATTCATAATTTCTTAGTGGGTGAACTTTTTATCACTCAGAAACCTCTGCTGTGGGATATGTTGGAATATTCCAAGTAGGTCTGCTCTAATATATTAACATTAGCCCACATTAATCTGTAGCGTAAAGCTGGGTTGTTGTTGTTATTGTTGTTTTTCAAATGCTGTTGCAAGGCTGGGTGAAAAATAAATTTATACACGTTGCAAATGCCTCTAACCAGGCAGCACTACAACATTAGGGTCCTTATCTGCATATTTATGTTACCCCAAAATAGTATTGGGACTATTAATAGCTTCATCTGCACTGTCATATTGTGACATAAAAAACAGAAAAAAAAGTAAAGTACACAAATAACATCAAAGGAAGAAAGAAGTTATATAATTGTGCTGCATGTTTTGTCCGTCTAATAGATTTTCACTCCCAGCCTACCCTAAATTAGGCAACTGTTATGGTATGTGCTGAAAATGAATCATCAGTGGCACAAATACAGCTGTACTGTTTTTGTCTTACACACTCTAGTCTGTATTTGCCAGCTGGACAGTCAGCAGACAGACTTTGGGGCAGACCACCCACAGTGGTTGCACAGATAGAGAACCCAACAATGTACTAATCTTTTTTAATTTTATTATTATTGTTTTATAATACAACTGTTCTCTCTTTTCTTTTGAGGTCTGAGAGACAAATGAGGAAAATTTAGCATAGTAATTATTTTTTATAATGTAGATTCTTAACACTGGGTGCATTAGCCAGATTCTTCAGTATTTCATAATGTCTTTGCAACAGAACCAAGTATAAGAAACTCAGGTAGAGAACTGCTTGTTTTTTTGTCTTAGGGTGCACCTACACAGCAACATTATTTTGAAATAACTTAGTCCATGTCTACACAGCAGGCAGTTATTTCGAAATAATGTTGAAATACTGTCAAGCTGGAGGACTCATAACTCCAACTTCTGTAACCCTCATTGTACGAGGAGTAAGGGAAGTCGGAGGAAGAGTGCTCTATTTCGAAATAAGTGCTTTGTAGATGCTCACAATTCTGAAATAAGCTATTTCAAAATAAGCTATGAAATTCACGTAGCTCAATTTGCATAGCTTATTTTGAGTTAAGCTCTGCTGTGTAGACACACTTAGTTCATTACAACTAACTTCTCAGCAAGTACTGCATTAAAAGGAATCTCTTTGATGCCTTGAGAACCGTCATTTTGAAAATGTTTGTTATTAATATAAAGAAAGGGAGGCACATTACATTTGCTCCTAGGCTATGTCTAGACTGCAGGCTTCTTTCAAAAGAAGATTTTCCGGAAGAGGCCTTCTGAAAAACCTTCTTCTGAAAGAGAGCGTCTACACAGAAAAAGCGCATCAAAAAAGCAAACTGCTTTTTCGAAAGATAATATGCACACTGAATGGATGCTATCTAGCATTTAAGCTGTGATTACTATGGACGGATTGGCCACCAGAGCACCTGTGCTTTTTTCCTCTTTCCTCTTCTTTCAAAAGAACTCCCTGTTCCCTGTCCACATATACCTTTTTTCAAAAGAGCTCTTTTGGAAAAAGGCTTCTTCCTCATAGAAAGAGGTATACCAATGTCAGAAAAACCCCTCTGGTCTTTTGATTTTTTTCTTAAAGCCCAAGCCATAATAATTATAAACAACTTTGCACTTAATTCCTTTCCTTCTATTGGGAGACCACATAGCACTTCACAGATTTTAATAAATTGAGTCCCACTTCATCACTGCATGAGTTAGGTATCATTTTTCTTTTTCACAGTTGATGGAAACTGAAGCAGAGAAAGTTTATGTGACACACTAAAGTAAATACTATTTTTCACATGTTCATGTTGATTAGTACCTTTAATCCATGAGTACATACTTATTTTGGAGGTAAGCAATAGATTGGTTGATCTCTTCATGCCCTGACAATTACTTATTCTGTACTACTGAAAGCAGTAGATATAGTTGTATGTTATTCAACATGAACAAGAATGATAGAATTAGAAACTCAGAAATTTGACCTCTTTCAAAACCTTCTGATGTCAATGAAAAAACACCTAAGGCCTTCAATAAGCTTTGGATCAGTCTCTTACTGATGGAAAAAGAGCTCTTAAAGCCACCTTTAAAATCCAGCTCCTTGTTGGGAAATATTGTTCTCGTACAATATATGTATTTGTATTTTTCCATCCAGTCTACTTTTAAATATCTCAGTTGAACTGAATATCTTCTCTCTTGACAGAATTTCACAGTCTTATTCATTTCAATTTTAGGACGTCTTTTCTGATATGGAGGCAGATCTTCAGCTGGTAGAATTATGCCAGTTTACACCAGCTGATTATTTAACCCATTTAAGTTTTCATTTCATTCTCATAGTTTTGATCCCATTATTTTTATTTTTTATCATTGTTCCATAGTAAATGCTTGTCCTTCCTTGGTATTCACACCCTTTAAATATTGGTACACAGTTATATTGTGTCCCTTTAGCCATCACGAAGCTTAGTTATATATATTTAGTTCTTTTAAAGCCTTGCTGTTCATCATTCCTTCTAGCTCTGAAATGATTTTTGGTGTTCTTGCCTGCACTTGTTCTACAGATGTTGTCTATGTCTTTCTGCTAGTGAGAGTCATAAGTGAATATAGTGCAAATTCATTAGTCAGTTAAAGAAGGACTAATCTCACCAGCTATGTATTCACCCCCAAATCATACTGATCTTTTTTCCCTTCCATAACACATTGCAATTTCTTATTGAATTTCTTCCTCATTGTTACCCTCTGTGTTTTAGCATTATTTTTTTCTAGATTTCTCTTTCCTATTGAATATCTTTGTTTTTTTTCACTCATATGTATTAGTTTGAATTTTTCCAAGCTGAATCTTATTTTGCTATTTCCTGTCATTATGTCTAATCTTTCTAAATCCCTATAAATTATTTTACTTGTCCCTCAGTGGCCCTTTCAGCATCTCTCAATTTAGTAGTATTGTGATTTCTATTAAAGTACTGTCTTCTGCTTTGTTCAGATATTATACAAAGATATTAAAATTAAGATATTAAGAACTAACACTAGTTCTTGCTGCTCCTCACTGGACATTTTCCTTAAACTCAAAACAGGATAGTTAACAATATCCTATCTGTACAATGGCTCCACATTTGGAGGAAGATACTGAGAGGTACATCATGTTCTTGTCATTTTGGAATTTTTTTTAAATGGTCACTTAGTGGTTTATTAAAGAAAAACTAGTATTGGAATTACTGAATCTAGATCAAATGTCAGATCAGAAAACACCGTCAAAAGTCAGTTGTGCTAATTTTATTTGTAAATTCCAAATTGTACTTTGTAGTTGTTACAAAACAGGGATGAAGAATATTCTAAATCCAAGCAGAGATTTGTTATAATACATGCAAAAATCCTTATTTATAAACAAGTTTTCTAAATTATTTCTCTGGCAATTGGTGGATAATTCCATACAACTGTGACAAATGCCAGATACTGATAAATCAGTAAATTAACCTCATCACACCATTTACTGCCCAGTAATTGATTACTTGCGGTGAAGAGCAGCGGTGTCCAGCTCCAATCTATTTCACTCTGCTCTTTTTGACCGTGGGCACAGTCCAGATTCAGTCAGCACCATTAGTCAGAGATGGTTGAGATGATGACTCATTTCACTTATTGGGTTAGTGCTGGTTAGTTGGTGCTGAGTGATGCTGGTGGCCTGTAGTATACAGCATGTCGGACTAGATGATCGTGTGGTCCTTTCTAACCTTAAACTCTATGACTGTTGCTTAAATAGAATAATTCATACAACACTTTGTACAGTAGTATTATGTCCAAATCCTATTAACTCTTATACAGTCCTGTACCTTGACCTGACTGGGACAGGTGTTGTATTGCTCTTATTCCCAGTGTACATACTTAGTAACTGAAATGAGACCAAAATGTTACAACCCACAGGAGACTAAGCTACTATGTGCCATAGGTAGCAACTAGGAGGGACCAAGGTGCACCAAATGCTCAAAGCATCTGCAATAGAAGGGAAAGAGATACCAAAATGATAGTGGCAAATGAACTGTGATCATATGTTCTACAGGGAGATGATCATCCCTGCCCAGGTCACTGCAAATCCTACCTGAGGGAAAATTCCATACTGCCCCCACATATTGTGATCTGCTAAACTTCAGAAAGAAGGTGAAAATTGGTGGGCAGACAGTGTAATGAGTCATTGTTAAGTAGAGGACTGTGGATATTATCATTCTATGAATATTCTAGTAAGGCATGAAATGAAATCTAAGTAGCTGAATGGTCATTTTTTATCTTTTGTCAAATAAGAAAATACAAGAATGGTTATCTCAAGTCCATCTGTATTACAAGTTTCAATACTGGAAAATATTCCAATGAGGTTCCATAGCACAGGGTTTTGCTGATCTTAATTCAAGCTGTAGATCTGACAGTGGCCAAACCAAACAGTCATATATAGTGCCATCATTCTTCTGTCACACTTTGAAACCTTATACAATTTGCATATGAAAAGCAATAAATAAAGATGTATGTGATATAACATTTCAGCAGCTGATCGATGAAGTCACACCATACATCTCTGAAACAAAGTATTTATTCATATGAATTACATGGCAGCAAACTAGGGTATGCTATTCCTATTACATAAGGAATGGACAACTGTTAACAAATCATTGTAAGGCATTTTTTCATTTTTTTCAATTTTCAGCACTATCCAACCAAACTGTAGCCATGCATCTCTGCAGTACTCCTTCCTAGACAGTCACTTCCCATTCTGTATGTGTGAAACGGATTGTTCCTCCCTAAGTGGAGTACTTTGCATTTGTCCTTATTGAACTTCATCCTCTTTATCTACACCATTATTCCAGTTTTTCCAGATCATTTTGAATTATGACCCTATCCTCCAAAGCACTAGCAACCCCTCCCAGCTAGGAATCATCTGCAAAATTTCTATGCATACTTTCTATGTCATTATCTAAATTTTGATGATAATCTTGAACAGAATCAGTCCCAAAACTGATCCCCATGGAAGCCCGCTTGTTATGTCAGGGTGGTTAAACACTGGGAATAAATTGCCTAGGGTTGTGGAATCTCCATCACTAGAGATATTTAAGGGCAAGTTAGACAAATAGTGATGTCCTAAATGGTGCTTGGTCCTGCTGTGAGTACAGAGGACTGGACTTGATGACCTCTCAATGTTCTTTCCAATTCTATAATTCCATGATGAGGGCCAAATATGTATATGTAGCACTTAGAACAATAAGGAACAACCAAGTGAGAGTTTGTAGGATCTAAAGTTACAGTTTTGATCTAAAGTTCCCTCAGAGTATTTATTACAGTTATCTTTAAATGATTCGTATACACAATATTTTTCAGTCCTAATGAAACCAGAAAAAAGATACCATATTCACATGGATGTAATACCTGTGGCTAATGTATACCAAAGACTAGATTTCTAAAGGTATTGAGATGCATATAGATATGGAAAGGTAAGTAGCTGCTTTTGAAAAGTGTCCTAAGCCCCTGAGTGCCTTGGAAGTTTTGCAAATTCCCTTAGGTGCCAATCTCCATTTTAGGCACTTAAAACCCCTTTAAAAACTGGACCTTAATCCATCAAGAGGGAGACATTTCCCAGCCTCCTTGAAAACTGGCCAGTTTGTCAGAAATAATAACACCCTCGCACAGAAATATTTCCTAGATTAATTGTGCAGCCAAGGTGATGTAACACTGGTATAAGGCCAGCTTCTGATAGTCTAGTGAAATGAAATCAATTGTATCTATAAAAATGTGCTCAGTTGCTGCGTTAGACAACTACCTGTCTTGAATCCACAATATGTCATTAATAGACCTGTTTCATGCACCCCGGAAACTAGTATTTGATTCTTTATTCTGCAGTTTAATACAAAAAGCTTTGTGTGTGTGTATGTGTGTGCGTATGCATGCACACACACACGCTTTCCGCAAGATGTAGGATTCTGATATGAATGTCTCTTCAGTGTAGGCATAATGTCATATGTAAGGAACTCAGGTAGTCCTGAGCAATATTAATAAAATTAGGCGTTAAAAGTTTGGTTTTCACTGGACAGTAGTATGTGTGGTTTTTAATTATATTGAACGTGCAATAGATACTGACATGAAAGAATTATGGCAAGGAATTATTGAAACATAACTGACAGTATTCATTGCCTTTGATCAGCCAATTATATTTAATTGTTTTGCATTTTGAATGTAAATAACATCCTCTTATATCATGCACATTGGATATGGTCATGTCCCAGTATTTAATTCAATATTCTTAACAACTTTATTTCTGAAAAAGTCAACATTACATTTAACATTGTGTATATGTGATGTTGACAGGCAGAACTGAACCCGGGACTTCTGGAGCTTAGTGTATGAGCCTCTACTTGTTGAGCTAAATCTTAAGTGATTCAGTTTAAGCTGTGGAGCATACTCATTCTCTCTCCCTGTAAGTGGTCTAAGTTCCACTAAATGTGACAGTACATCATACTCAGCAGGTGTGTGGGTTCCATATGCACACTCTCACAATGTTACATACATACATGTACACACACTCTCACACCTAGAACAGGCAGGACTATGCAGCATTTTAAAGACTAACAAGATGGTTTATTAGGTGATGAGCTTTCGTGGGCCAGACCCACTTCCTCAGATCAAATAGTGGAAGAAAATTGGCATGACCATATATACCAAAGGGATACAATCAAAAAAAGTGAACACATATAAAATTGACAAATAAGATTTTAGAACGGGGGGGGGGGGCGAGGAGGGGAGGTTAGTGTCTATGAGATAATTATCACCCCTAATATCATTGGGGAAGCTATCTTTGTAATGGGTAAGGTAGTTAGCACCTCTGTTAAGGCCCATTCGTAAAGTGTCAAATTTAAGCATGAATGACAGTTCTGAGGTTTCCCTTTGTAGTCTGGTGTTAAAGTCTCTTTGAAGCTGGATACATGTAGTTAGGTCATTGAGACAATGCCCAGTCTGGTTGAAATGACAAGAAACTGTTTTTTCTTTGTGAAACTGTCTGATGTCTGATTTGTGTGCATTGATTCTTTGGCCAAGTGTCTGAGACGTTTGTCCAATATACATAGCAGACGGACACTGTTGGCACATGATGGCGTAAATTATATTTCTGGAATTTATGCCATCATGTGCCAACAGTGTCCATCTGCTATGTATATTGGACAAACGTCTCAGACACTTGGCCAAAGAATCAATGCACACAAATCAGACATCAGACAGTTTCACAAAGAAAAAACAGTTTCTTGTCATTTCAACCAGACTGGGCATTGTCTCAATGACCTAACTACATGTATCCTGCTTCAAAGAGACTTTAACACCAGACTACAAAGGGAAACCTCAGAACTGTCATTCATGCTTAAATTTGACACTTTACGAATGGGCCTTAACAGAGGTGCTAACTACCTTACCCATTACAAAGATAGCTTCCCCAATTATCACCCCTAATATCATTATCTCATAGACATTAACTTCCCGCCCCCCCATTCCCCCTCTGTTCTAAAATCTGATTTGTCAATTTTATGTGTGTTCACTTTTTTTGATTGTATCGTTTTGGTATATATGGTCATGCCAATTTTCTACCACAGTTTGATCTGAGGAAGTGGGTCTGGCCCATGAAAGCTCATCACCTAATAAACCATCTTGTTAGTCTTTAAAGTGCTGCATAGTCCTGTCTTTTGTTTCAGCAAGACCAGACTAACACGGCTACATCTCTATTACCTAGAACAGGGATAGTCTTGTTTCTAGAAATCGAAGTTCAAACATGGTGATAAACAATAGAATATAATAGCATTTATATGAGCATTTGCATTTTAAAAATGCTATCTGTATTTGCATATGTTTTCACATGTGAAGTGAGTTTCGACATAAATATTTTCCAGTGGACACATCTACCTCTTCTCTCCACCAAGCAGTTTGACACCAACTGCTACTAACAATCAGGCAATTTGGCATAATTTTGTAGTGTGCTTAGGAGAAGTATCAATGTAAAAATGTCTTCTGAGTAGATCAGGACAGAGTAAGATTAACAGAATTCCATGGGATTTTTCATATACTTTCCCTTGATCTAGCCAGTGTTGTCTCATTTTCAGGATTATTTAAATTCCCCAAATCAGCTCTAAATATGTAAAAAAGAGCCTAAAATATATCTGGGAAAATACTAATGGTAACCCTTCACATCACCTCAAGAGCGAAGTACCAGCATATTGCAGTCCAAAAGTTAAAGCAGATTAAATTCCTGCTGCTCAATTTAGAAATGGTTAAAATATTTTTTAAAATATTCTATTCCTTAAACAATATTTTCTTAGAAAATTTTCAGATTTTGAAAATAAATAAAATGGCAGTTCCTGAAAATATTTTTTTCACTTTTGATTGAAAGAATTTTGGATTTGTTTTTATCTTTTTCATTTCTATTTCATTATCTTTTTATTAGAAATACGTATTTTTTAATTCATACTATTACCAATTAATATACACTTGTTGGTCTTCTTCCCTCCTAAGATACATAGCAGTGCACATAGTGAACGGCCTGATTGAATCCTCAAATGCATATATTCTCACACAAGCTGCCTTTATAGCTATTGCTACTACTATCTCTAGTTTTATTCCCAGTTCTTAACAAAAGATTAAAATACCCTAATGCTCTTGTGCATGGAAGTCTTGGACATTTAGAGAAGATTTTTGTAGTCTATATACACAACTAAATAGGTCAATAGTTTGCAGACTATATGCTTATACTTTTATGTATAATTTTATTGCACATTATTTTTGACAGTTCATAACCTCCCATAAATGTAGACATTTGTGTTTATAAATATAAATGGTCCAATAAAATCAAGTAGTTGTAATCAGTATGCATTCCATGTGGAACTATACCAAAAGTGACATTTTGAAATATTTAATTGCTTATTCAAAAGTGCTAGTGGATATGCCATAGCTTGAATAGAATCCTGAAACCAATTAATATGGGTTCATTTATCATACATGGTAGAACTGTTATAAATACTACTAATAACATCACAACACTATATTTCCATTTGTTTGTAGATACTAAATGCTGCAGAATTACATTATAGTTTTCAAGTACAAAAAATGTTTCTTTAAGCTTGACTCAACAAAAATGCAGCCATTTACCATACTATAGAGAAGCTGCAAATCCTCAGATACTTTTGTTATCTTTGCATGGTCCACCAAAGAAAACATACTCTGATATTACTAGCACATCTTTTTATTCCTCTTGAAACTGACTTTTCATAACGTCAAAATAGGGAGTAGAGTCATGCATTCGTGCTAAAATTCTAAAATATATAAAATGACCTTTATTGATGACCTTACTGCAACCTTTGATCGTGCTTTATTTTTGTTACTTGACATAACAGTTCAAGACACAACACAGAAAAGAAAATGTCATATTTTCGAAAGAAATAGACCCATATATAAACATTATATAATACATGCATTATAATAAAAGTCCTCAGACCATATAGAAAAAGAAATGCAAAGCCTCACCATCCAATGACACAAGAAAAGCAAAAAAAAAAACCCCAGAAAAACAGTGGGCCACATTTTGCTATCATTTATAGCAGTATAAGTGCCAGAATGCTCATCAAAGTCAGTGGAAAGGCTACCATTGACTTCCTTGGGCAGGTCCTAAATCTGGGATAAGTCCACTGATTTGCAAGCTTTGACCAAGACCCTCCAGTACATTTTTGAATTGCACATAGTTATTTATTTGTTGCAATATTTGAATCGCTGCATCCTGAAATGTAAAATACAAGCCCCTTTTAATTCCTTAAGGCATGATTTTGCCTCCCTGGCTCCACAAATCCCCTCAGTGATTTCAGGGGAGCTGTTTGTGTTGTAAGATGTTGTTCATATGACAAGGTGTTAGACTGTCCTTGTATTACTATGCATTATAAAGGGGGAATCCAAGTTATCATTTGTCTCTCAGGACATAAATAATTCAACATGTCCCAGAATTTCCAAAGCAGCCTCTAATTTTGATGACTTCCATTACTTGAGGCCCCAATTTTTGGCCAATTTAAGGTTTGTTAAGTCTGACTTTTGGAAGTGCTAAGCATCCCCCAATTCCACCTGAAGTTAAAGGCAATGGAGAGATTTTGAAAATCAGGCCAAGATATCTCAAACTGGCCAAACGTCGAGGATCTAAATATGTTGGCTTCTAAATCAATAGTAGTATGAGGGTATGAGTCTAAATCCCTTAAGCATTGCCAATTTACTTTAAATTCATACCAAGTGGGAAAATAACATTTAAAATAATCCTTCCTGTGGATGAAAATGGGAAGTCAGGCAGAATCAAGTAATAAGACATTTTGTGAACAAAATATAAATATAAAAATTGTTAGATTATATCAACCACTGTGTAGTGTTCAAAACCATCCAGCATTCAGATCACTTTCAATGACACCAGAGAGAATAAAAGTCTCTGTTTACCTTCTATGACATTTCAGCTTTAGGTAATATTAAACACTCAAAACTGAACTAGATTGAAACAAGTCTTCCCAGTGAAAGGGAAACCTAACATTTTCCATATGCACTGTCATATTCCATCCCTTTTCTAATATTCATGTTTCATTAACATTCAATACTTGATGAACCTAGGCCTGGGTTTAAAATATGAAAAAAATATTTCTAATTTGTCTCAATATTTTCTATTCAATACTTGATACGCCTAGGCCATCTGGGGTTTTTTAAAGCAAATTCAAAGAGAAATAATAAGTAAAAATCTTGATGATTTGTGTTAATATTTTATATAGAATTGTCATAAAGGGTTACTTACTTGCTGAGACAGGGAGTTGGGAATTTGCAACACTAACAACTAGTGAAGCTTTGATTACCTCAATACTACAATTTAGTGTTGGGAAATCCTATCCTTGTTGTCAGGATTTCAAGATAAAAAGATGAAACTGGGAATGGAAGAACTCAGTTTATCTAAAGGCTATCTACTGCAGCAGTAGTATTAATGCATGCAACTCTGTGATGCCCATAAACTAATGCAGTCAAGTCACTGCCTTTCCCAGGAAAATGTTTTTCAGGGAGTTACATTGATACTTTCTTGCAAAACAATTGCTCCTATTGTTTTTAATCATGTTTTATGGAACAGTTTTAGATTTTTCCTACTTTTTAAAAATTTAACCCGTAATGCTTCAGATTTACGAACATAGTGTATGACTAGTAAATATATTTTATATAGATAGTAGACAACGTTGTTGCAAATGGCAATATATATTGTTTTATGGAGCCCCTTTATTAAATACTTAAAGAGACAATGACACCTATCAAACTCAAGCATGGATACATAACAAAATTTGAACATGGTTGCTGTTTCAATAAATTGGAAGTACTGTACTACAAGCTTTTTTTCATCTCACTAAACTAGGATGTTTTACTAATATTTGGCAGGGAATTGAGTGTTTGATAGTAACTAATCAAATATTTTACTCCCAATTTCTTTATCACTGCAATTTTTATTATCATGGTTGAATTTTCACATTACTAGCATGTGTCCAGAACCAGTTAGTCTATTATTACTTGCATGATATTACTGCAGCTATGACTAAGGAATATTGACCACTTAGTGCAGTGGCTCTCAACCGTTCCAGACAACTGTAACCTCTTCAGGAGTCTGATTTGTCTTGGGTATCCCAATTTTCACTTCACTTAAAAGTTATTGTTTACAAAATCAGAAATAATAATACAAACGTGTCACTGCACACTATTACTGAAAAAAATTGCTTACTTTCTCATTTTTATCACATAATTGTAAAATAAATCAATTGGAATATAAATATTGTACTTACAGTTCAGTTTACAGTATATGCAGCAGTATAAACAAATCATAGTCTGTATGAAATTTTAGTTTGTTTTGACTTTGTTAGTGCTTTTTATGCAGCCTGTTGTAAAACTAGGCAAATATCTATATGATGTATCTCCTGGAAGACCTTTTTGTAACCCCAGGGGTATGCATACCTCTGGTTGAGAACCACTGACTTCAGCAGTGCATGACCTTGGTCTCTATTATACAAAAATATTGTACGTTTATAATATGCCTGTAAATGTAAATGTTAACTAAATTTTACAGGTGCTGCTACCAGACTTGCCAACTCTCCTGATTTTATCACGAGTCTCTCAGTATTTGGTGTGTGCACTTTTTGTAGTTTTTTTCTTTTTATTTGGCTTTTCAGTTAATTGTCAAAGTTGTTGGCATTAAATGTGCACATTTTTCCTTATTCCTAAGGAATCCATCTCCTGTTGTTTTAAAAAGGGCAGTAACCAAGGTACCTTTGTCAAGATGGCTTCCATTTCATTACAGCCCTTACATAAGTAAGTGTGGCTGCCTTGAGTCAGCGTGCCCACCATCTCCCATTGTTTCCAGTGAGAATGAAGACCGGATGCCTTCAGGAAAATGGCTGTACTGTACAATCAGGGTGTAGGACAGGGATGTATAGGGACTAGAGGTTAAGGAAGGGGTTAAGGAAATGAAAACGCTAGAATTCAAACTAAGATTAGGGCAGAGAAAGAATGGGTGCTAGGAAGAGAATGTGGGCTTCCAAAGAAAATGAAGAGGCAGGAAAAAGCAGAATGCAAGAGAAATTGAAGGGATGCAAAAGAAGACCGAGAAGAATGATGGAGCAGGAGAAGACAATAGCATAGGGATAGGAGACTGCAAAGAGAAATGTTGGAATCAGGTGGGATCAAGTGACATAAGGATTGAACTGAGAACAGATATCCCCATATAAAAAATGTAGAAGGATGGACTGAGATTAACAATAGAATGTACTGGGTACAAAGACAGGCACAAGGCCAGATTCTGCTCTTCATGCCCCTGGGCATTGCTTCTACAGCATACAACACTTATAAAGAGGTAAAAGTAGCCACTAGGAATACTGTCACTGCAAGAGAATGCAGGGCCAACAAAAGTTGCCTTATGCAGCCCCTATCATAGCATGTCAAAGTTTTCACATGCATAACATAAGGTTGAAATTTGTAGTGATCACAGATAGATAGAGAACAGACACTTTACCCTCAAGGTTTAAACCTGCTGTCCCTTAAAACCAAACTTTTAGAAGTCAAGAAAATCACAGGAACAACACTAAGATGCACATAGCCTGAATTAAGGTCCTAAGCTCTTTGTACAATAAGCTAGCCATTAGGACATGCCAACCAAAAAGGGGTGGGCTAGTTCCAAACCTCTGTCATAAATAAATGACTATTTCCAGGCTCCAGGGAGTTGTGATCCTCAGACAGAAACGTATTGCTTGGAGTGGGTGCCCAGACTCTTTTTTGTGAAAATGAGTTAGGGGCCTACCCTACTCCCCACCCAAAAGGGGCAGGGTGGAAACTGGGAGGAGAAGGAGATGATGCTAACCTTTTTCCTGTTAGTCCATTGGTTAGAGCACTCACCTGGGATGTTGGCGACCTACATTCAATTCCTCATTTCTCCCCCCCCCATGGAGAAAAAGAAGTTCCCCTGTTGAAATCCCAACTCTCATATGAGCATGCACCAATCTCTGAGCTATGGGATATTCTGATGAGAGGCTTCCTCATTCTCCTGTTGAAGTTTTTCCACTATGGAGTTACAATTCAAGTAAAATTAGAGCAAGGGGAGGCCATAGCCTAGATTCTCCGGGATACAGAGGCATGTGTTTTCTCTCTCACCCAGTGATGGTGCCACTGTAGATAAATGCTTAAATTGTCTTTGGATTGGCATGGGGGTGAATGATTATACAGTCCAGTGGTTTAGGCAGCAATGGTCAATGTAGGCTAGTGAGTGGGCCACATGAGCGGGCCTCCTCAGGTCCACTGATGGAGCAAGAAAAGGAGGCAGTTGCCATTGGGGAAAGAGGAATACCTACACCTCAAAAAACCCTCTGTTCTTTTGCTTTACTGTAAATTTACTTGCGCAAAAATGTGCTTGAGGTGTGGACGCTCTGCAGGTTTTTGCACAAAAACGACCATTTTGGCACAAAAAACCTCTAGTGTAGATGTAGCCTCAAAGGGACCCAGAGTTCCTGGCCTCTGACACCATTACTGCAGTAGTGGTGGCAGCTGGAGCCCTGATTCCCTTTGCCACCGGAGCACTGCTCCACTGCTTCACATGGATCTGAAGGCTTGGGGTGGGGCTGCATCCTAGCCAGAGTGGCACTAAGGGCTGACTGCCCTTGGTCCCACCACGGCTGCATGAGGCCCTGCTCTTTCTGGGGGTACAGACTCTTACCCCAGAGCACACAGTGGCTGATGTACCCTCTGGCCCGCGTTCATCTGAGTGAGCCTCAAGACTGCTGTAACCAAGACAGTCTCCAGGATAGGGTAGTTTTGCTAACTGCACTTGCATACTTAAAATTTGCGGAGTGTGCCAATGGAACCTTTGATTGGCTGCAGAGGAAGCACATGGCTTTTACAGTCAATGTTGTGTACAATCAGCATGCATCTAACTTCACATGCCCTTGCTTTATGGGTATGCCACTTTAATAATACCTGTGCAAAAAGAAAACAGAGGGAAAAGTAGAATCTGGCAACTCTGTGCATGAGCAATAGTAGACAAAATGTCTTGTGGGCCATGCATAAAACCCTGATGGGCTGCATGTGGCCCTTTGGCCAAAGATTGCCCACCACTGGTTTAAAGCATCCACGTGAGGGTTTTGCATTCTTTTGGAAATTTGGGGGGAAGTAAACCTAGATCTCCCATGTCTGAGGACAGTGCTCTAACCTCCAGGCTAAAAGTGACAAGGTGGACCACACTATGTCCTCTTTCCTCCATCTGGATTTTGAATAAGACCCAATTCATTTCATGACCTCTGAGCACACCTGTCAAATCATGCCCCAAACACAAGTGCTTAAGTTCTCCCAGTTCATGGATTGCTCTGGGGCTTAAGCAGAAATAGGCATTCAGACACCTAGTAGAGTCAGTAGTGTGCAAGCCCCAGGGACTAAAAATTAAGCATGTCATAACTTTTATAGTGGAAAGTTAGCCTCTGATTGAGTTTAGGTACCTAAAGGATTAATGGCAACCAAGCAGGAGTTTTATGAATCACAGGCTGTGTCTAGACTGGCGCGAACTTGCGCCAGAGCTATGCAAATGAGGCTCAGCGTGGAATATCGCCGAGCCTCATTTGCATAACTAATGAGCCGCCATTTTTGCAGAAGAGGCTCTTGCGCAAGATGGAGCTGTCTACACTGCCCCATCTTGCGCAAGAAAAACCCTCTTGCGCAAAGCCGTTATGCTGATTATTTTCAGGCATAACGGCTTTGAGCAAGAGGGTTTTTCTTGCGCAAGACGGGGCAGTGTAGACAGCTCCGTCTTGCGCAAGAGCCTCTTCTGCAAGAATGGCGGCTCATTCGTTATGCAAATGAGGCTCGGCGATAGTCCACGCTGAGCCTCATTTGCATAGCTCTGGCGCAAGATTGCACCAGTCTAGACACAGCCACAGTGTTATGCATGAGAACATAGGCACCTGTGTCTGGATTCAAGGTCCATAAGTTTCTTTGTGGCTCATAATCTTAAGCAAAAGGAGTGCAATCAGTGATAGTTAACATGGATTCATAAACATATTATGCCATAAAATCGTAACTGCATTCTTTTCCAGAGAGTGGTTGGTGAACAAAGTGAGTTTTATTTATCTAAATTTCAATAAGATTTCAGCCAGACCTAAACTGAAACATAACCTAAAAATTAGGAAGAAGTCTGCTGTTTAAGGATTCTGCACCATGGATAGTGAATAAGATGATATGATCTAAGTAAAGAGCAATTATAATTTGGCTTTGGATATGAATAAATGGGTTGGGCTCTTATAATTTTCTGATCATTATAAGCAGATGTTCTAGAATTCAAATAAAGAAAACTAATGGAGAAAAATTGGGTTTCCATAAAGTCTTAAGTTGATGTAACACAGGAAAAAATATGAAATATCTTTTCAGAGAGGGAGAGTGGATAGTATATTTTGATAGCATCAACTTCTTAAATATGATAGACAGCTGTACTAGCAAAGGAATTCTCCTCTAGAGCCCCTATATCCATTTCTGCAGACTGTTTCCCAAGCTTTAGTAACCAAGCATGAAAAGAAAGAGAAAGATGCTGAGTCATCTTTTTCAGCCTCTCTCTCTCCTCCCTTGGGTTACAACCTTCCTAGATAAACTTGCCAGCCCCCTTTTATGTACATTTTTTGGGAACCACCAGAAGGTACAAATGAGATGAATGCTATCACTATCTGCAGCTGGCATTAAGAAAGGAAAACAAATTAAAGTAATTTAAAAACAGCTTAAAACTAAAATCTTTAAACATTCAGCATCATAGTTGCAGAACAATCTGCTATGCTTGTATGCTTTGCAGACAACAGGCTGCTTTAAAGCTTTGTTGCTTAAGACAAGGAATTGGTAACTCTGTCTTGGTTGCCAGAGAGTGATACAGGGTTATCACATTTGATTTTGGCTCCTAAAACTCTTCTAGTGATGGAATATCTAATAGATGCAGTCTTTCTCATTGAGATCTGCCATGGCACTCAGTTGCTGTTCAGAGAAATTTTGGGTAGCTGTGAAATTTTATTGTATTTCAAAAGCCGAATTGGGAGCTATACAGGTGCCTGGGTTGCTGTTAAGTTACATTGACTAGTGATTAAGTTGGATGTACAGCTGTTCCCTGAAAACGACAGTTAAAAAATGCCATTGTGAGCTTGCAATTGTACTGTCAGCGATTCCCATACTGAATAGCTTTGGTTTATAATTAGAGATTTTTTTATTCCTAACTGCCTGGCCAGAAAACTTAGCCTGGGCTCTTTTGTTCCTATGCATTATCTCTAGTAATAAAGGTTCTTCAGGATGAATTATATGCACCTGTGCAAAGCCATTAGTTTGAAACTATGTCCTTGCTAACACCTGTTGAACCTCAGTGACTCAGTGGGGTTGCCCAGGTATACCTGATTGTAATGTGTAGTTCTGTTCATAACGCTTAAACAAAACACATATAATCCAGCTGATTCGCTCTTAGTTGCTCTTGTTCTGTATGAGTAGAAAGTGATGAAACCCTGCATGAGAAAAATAAGTTATGTCTTCACTGCTCAGTTAATTTGGATGGTTGATACCAGGGTTAGCTCAGTCTGGGCATGAGCATTTCCACAACAAAGCCATAGCCACATTATCCGGTTCTTATTCTTTATGCATCTGTTTGTGTATCTAAGGAGGAAGACCTATCCCATGGTTCTCTGAGTTGAGACACTTGAGGATTCTTTCCCAGGGAGTTGTTGATTGCATTAGAGGACTGTCAGCAGTATTTCCCTGAATTCTCCCTCCAAAGTGGGTACATTCAGCCCAAACAAAAACAGCACCCAAACTCTCATCCATACCACTGTATCAATAAATCATCTAGGTTAAAAACATGTTTTTCTTTGAAGTATTGGGTAGGAGGATTGGACCTAAAGCATGGAAAAGAGCCCAGGTTAAACAATCCTACACAATTTAGACACTACAGTTATGTCTGTACTGCATTTAAAACCTGTGGTTGGTTTATGTCAACTGACTTGCCTAAGGGGCTGTTTAATTCCCATATGGATATTTTGAGCTTAGGCTACTTAATGACTGGAAGGTAGCTAACATGATGCCAATATTTAAAAAGAGCTCTAGAGGTGATCCTGGCAATTATAGACCAGCAAGTCTAATGTCAGTTTCGGGCAAATTAGTTGAAACTATAGTAAAGAATAAAATTGTCAGACACACAGTTGAATGGAATTTGTTGGGGAAAACTTAACATGGTTTCTGTAAAGGGAAATCATGCCTCACCAATCTACTAGAGTTCTTTGAGGGGTCAACAAAAATTGGACAAGGGGGATCCAGTGGATATAGTATAGGCTATGTCTAGACTACAGGCTTCTTTTGGAAGAAGCTTTTTTCAGAAGAGATCTCAAAAAAGATATCTCATCACTAAAAAAGGTTCAGAAAAGGGCAACAAAAATGATTAGGGGTTTGGAACGGGTGCATATGAAGAGAGATTAAAAAGACTTGGACTTTTCAGTTTCGAAAAGAGGGGACATGATAGAGGTCTATAAAATCATGACTGGTGTGGAAAAATTGACCAAGGAAAAGTTTTTTACTTATTCCCACACTGTAAGAACTAGGGGTCACTAAATGAAATTAATAGGTAGCAGCTTTAAAAGAAACAAAAGGAAGTTTTTCTTCACTCAGTGCACAGTCAACCTGTGGAAGTCTTTGCCAGAGGATGTGGTGAAGACTAGGACTTTAACAGGGTTCTAAAAGAGCTAGATAGATTCATGGAGGTTAGGTCTATCAATGGCTATTAGCCAAGATGGGTACGAATGGTGTTCTTAGCCTCTGTTTCTCCGGAGGTGGGTGACAGAGAGGGATCACATGAAGATTACCTGTTGTGTTCCCTCCCTCTGGGGCATCTGGTATTGGCCACTGTCAGCAAACAGGATACTGGGCTGGATGGACTGTTGGTCTGACCCAGTATGGCCGTTCTTATGTCACAAAGTAAGATAGTGAGCTGTATACCCCTAAGGCCCCTAGTCAGAAGGGAGTAGGACAAGTTGTCCTCCCCAGAGACTGATGATGACAGGAGACTTGAGACTGATGTGGAATTCCTAGAGTGGAGCATGGAGGGGGATATACAGCTGAAACTGAGACAAAGATCTATAGAGGAAGAATGAGGATAATCTTTCAAAAGACATTGAATCAGGTTCTACTTTTGGGTCAAAAATTAAATAATGGAGGGAAGACTTCTTCCCTCTGTCTTGTCCCATTGACATCACTTGTTGTCTCACTAAAGTTTCTCTCACCCACATGCACATATAGAACTCTGTTTTCAATTGAATGGAAAAAAATATTTTCCTTCATTCTTAAATAAGCATTTACTGCATACAGAACTACATTAAGCTCAGTTGGAAGATGCTGGTTTCACTAAAAGTTCTAAAATTTTAATCCTGAAGTTCAAGGAATTTTTTTTTTAATCTGAAGGAGTTGAAAAAATAAAGAAAACCACTGAAAAATGCAATTTAAAATAAGCTACTAAAGGCTCTAACTATGCACATTCAGGCATTAAAAAGCAATTATCTCACAACTCCACAGTCTATCTTGAGTTATTTCTTACACAATCATGGTGTGACAATAGGTCACAGAGGTGCTAGAGCTTAGAATTAGTTAACACTTGATACCCTGACAAAAACAAATTTAAAACAACACTCAATCATTAAGGATTTATTTTTTGGAGGGAAGTTTAGAAATAAAGGTGCAGAGCAGCTACCTGAATTAAAAGGAAGTCTTTCTTCTGCAGGGTTCAAATTTGGCTTTGGAAGCGCATGACATTGAGTTTTGTAGTTTCAAACTGTGACCTGATATAAATGTATTCATAGCACAGTGTTATCATACATAATCACTGATTTTCAGTTTCAGTGATTTGTACATAGTGTGGCTATCATAGGTTAAAAATAACGTTTGCTGAAAGAAAGGACACCACTCCTGGCTTGTTAACTCTATTATTGTTCCAACTTTCACAATCATTAAAATATACCCCATTTACTTCATAGCACTAGTTTTATTGAAGTTATATAGGCACAAAAATTCATTTACTGCATAGTTTATTTCATTTGGGGGAACTGGTATAAATGACACTGCCAAAAACATTCTTTTGCCCATATAAGCTAGGTCTATATTAGGAGGATTTGCTGGTTTAATTACACTGGTGTCTGTTACCAGCAGTTTTGATCAGTGGACAAAATACTTTTACCTGCAAATCATTAATCAGTCTCATTATGACTCGTGTAATTCATTACCTACACACTGCATCACATATGTAGGACATTCTAGAGTGTCTAGTATACAGTTCAAATGTATTGAATGTTTTCCACCATAGGTGGAGTTCACCAATGGCTGAGTGCACAAGCAGAGGTGGATAATAGGGTATTACAGACCTTCATTTTAAACACTAAGGCTATGTCTACATTGTGCATTCTTGTGCAAGAAGATATGCAAATGAGCTGCCATTTTTGCGCAAAGGGCTTTTGTGCAAGAAGAAGCAGTCTACACTGCTCCTTCTTGCGCAAAAAAACCCTCTTGCGCAAGAGCCATTCTACCTGAAAATAAGTGGCAGAATGGCTCTTGTGCAAGAGGGCGTTTTTGCACAAGAAGGAGCAATGTAGACTGCTTCTTCTTGCGCAAAAATGGTGGCTCATTAGGTATGCAAATGAGGTGTGGCGATATTCATCACCACACCTCATTTGCATATCTTCTTGCGCAAGAATGCGCAATGTAGACATAGCCCAAGTGTTTTTTTAATGTTTTTGAAGAAGATAAACTCTATACAATGTAGCCATTCATTATGCTAAACAGTAAAAATAAAATAGTAAAGGAAATGGTAATGATACTTCAGGTCTACAATTTTATATACACATATAAATTATTTCACTTTACTTCTGTCCTTCCCCTGTCTGTTTAGGGATTCCTGGAATCTTTCACTCTTTTCTCTCTTGTGATTATTTTTCCCTTTAAAAGAAGTGAAATTAATGGCCTTCAACATTTTTAGAAACTCTTTTACTAAAACAAATCTGTAATCCAGAATACAAACTACATACAGATTAGGCTTTTTCAAGAGTGACTAGGGATTTTGGTGACTAGAGTTTTCAGAGAACTATCCACAATGACTCCAAGATCTCTCTATTGAGTAGCTGTAGCTAAAT
Source organism: Pelochelys cantorii (assembly GCA_032595735.1). Lineage (NCBI taxonomy): Eukaryota > Metazoa > Chordata > Testudines > Trionychidae > Pelochelys > Pelochelys cantorii. Next base: position 38,421,148 of record CM064331.1, read on the forward strand.
TAGTCCCCATCATATTGTATGTATAGGTGGGATTATTTTTTCCAATGTACATTGCTTTACATTTATCAACATTAAATTTCATTTGCCATTTTGTTGCCCAATCATTTAGTTTGGCGAGATCTTTCTGAAGCATCTTCTGTAAACTAGTCTGATTAATGGATAACACTTGTACTTTTTTCCCACTCTCCTTCCCTCCAGGTAACAATATAGTGTCAGAAGTTACAAGTTACCACACTTTTCTTTCTAAGCAAGCATATTTATTGTTAAGCTAAAAGCATTAGAGAGAAAACAAAAAACAACAGTAAAAGTGCCTATCTACATACATGTTAATAGCTTCCCAAAGGCCAACTGCCTGTCTTCTGGAGCCTAGTATATCAAAGTCCATCTATCCATTCCATGAGGGTTTGGCCTTTCCCTCCTCATATATAAGATCCTGATGGATGTCTGGATTGGAAAGAATGCCCTGAGTCAAGTTAAACCCTGCCCTTTTATATCAACAGCCCTTTCTTTGTTGGTTTCTGAAAAAAACAAGGCGTTTTGAACCAGTATATTCAAGTGTCCCCAGGAGTTGTTACCTCTTTGGAGGTGTTTATAAGAGACTCACTTTATCATCCCACATCATTTTTTACTTCATGATGTTACTATGGTAATGCTCCTCCTGGGGTGTAGTTCACAATCATACATGCATATGACACAGTGTCTACCACACATACTATGTTGGTTTGCAATATCTATCCCAATGCTTTTATTTGTTTTTTCCTCATCTGTCTCTATTCACATATTTCACATCCACTGCAGAGCTTTTATATGTGTAAGTGGATTCTGATACAATTCTGATCAAGGAAAATACAATACTTAAAGTATATAGGCAAAGACAACAGTTTTAGCATTAGACAATAAAATAAGGCAGAACCTAGATCCTAGAGGTAACTTCTCCAGTAAAGCTGAGGAAAGTGTATAGGGAAAAGAAACTGAATGAAATCAGAAATGGAAAAATAAATTAGATTGTGAGGAAAGTAAAGGGAAGAAGGAAAGAGGGTTCAAAGTTCAATTCCCAGCTTGCTATGATAATTGTTTTAAGTTCAACCTAGCTCATTTGTCTGTTCCCAATTTGCATGCAGTGGGGAGTCATGTTGTTGTTTATGCTTGCTTCCAGGCTTGAACACTTGAGAATGTCTGTGTAAAAAAAAGATTCCATACAACATCTGTTCTTTGTTAATAAGACATTCCTGGGTACCAAAAATCTTCATGCACAGAGCAAATTGGGAACCCAGGGACAAAACTAAGGAGTCATACCATTTAAAAAATTTGGTTCAGTCCCAGTTCAGATTCATCAGTGTTTCCTAATGTCAGAATCAAATTGGAGAGTTAACTTAGACTGATGGTTTGGTGACTGGTTCACACTGTTTAAACCAGTTCAGGTATACTTCTTTCAGATTAAAGTCACACAGTCTTAAGCTTGTATTGTGGCTATGAGCAAAATAATATGATGATAAATATTTATTTCATGGCAGAAAAATATTTAATTTGATATAAGTTATTGACACACACTGGTAGAACATGCTCCAGAACTCTGTCATAAATGAATTCTGAGCTTGGAACAAGTTGTTGACAGACAGAGGAAGTTGTTGACAGACAGAGGAAGGAGATAGAGAAGGAAGGGAGGCATTCTGAAAGTGGTAGTTCCCTTCCACAGGCAGTCCTCTCTACCTGTGCATAACAGAAACTTCTTCCCCCACTCTTACCTGCCTTCTCATGTCCTTCCATGGCAGTTCTCTCAAAAAAACCTCTGAATTGATTTCTGGATTCAGGTTCAGATTGATTCCCTGACAAATAGCCATGATCATAAGGAAGGCTACAATTTGAGCACAAATATTTTTAGTAAAAGTCATGGACAGATCACAGGTATTAAACAAAAATTCAGAGTCTGTGACCTGTACGTGACCTATACTAAAAATTCCTATGACTTAAATCTTGTGGGGGAAGGGGGCTTTCTGGGCTCAGCAGATCATGCCTGCTCTGGCTGGTTACCTAGGGACCACTTCCTGGGCTTATCAGACTGCAGCTGCTCTGGCTGGCTCCTGGGACCACTCCAGCAGGGGCTGGTATGGCTGTCCCCAGAAACCCCTGAACAGCTGACCCTGGAGCAACTTGCTTTGGCAACCCTAGAGTCAGCCACACTGGCCATTACAGAAGTCGTGGAGGTTGCAGAAAGTCATGGAATCAGTGACCTCTGATAGACATGGAGCCCTAATGATAAGATGTTAAGATGGATGAAAGACCAAGCAGAGCAGTGTCATCTTCCACCACCATTAACAAAAGTATTAATTTTTATATGAAAGCCTTACACCTAAGATTACAGTCTGGCTCTAAGCATTACTTTTTTGTATTGTCTTTAACAAAATAAACTTAAAAAACAACAAATAATCTGGTAGCACTTTAAAGAGTAACAAAACATGTAGATGGTATCATGAGCTTTTGTGGGCACAGCCCACTTCTTCAGAGGACCAATTCTTCAGAAGTGGGCTGTGCCACGAAAGCTCATGGTACCATAAGAACATAAGAATGGCCATACTGGGTCAGACCAAAGGTCCATCGAGCCCAGCATCCCATCTGCCGACGGTGGCCAATGCCAGGTGCCCCAGAGAAGGAGAACAGAAGACAATGATCAAGTGATTTCTCTCCTGCCATCCATCTCCTGCCCTTGTTATGAAGGCTAGGGCACCATACTTTATCCCTGGCTAATAGCCATTTATGGACCTAACCTGCAAAAATTTATCAAGCTCTTTTTTAAACCCTAATAGAGTCCTGGCCTTCACAGCCTCCTCGGGCAAGGAGTTCCACAGGTTGACTGTGCGCTGTGTGAAGAAAAATTTCCTTTTATTAGTTTTGAACCTACTACCCATCAATTTCGTTTGGTGTCCCCTAGTTCTTGTATTATGGGAAAAGGTAAATAATTTTTCTATAATCACTTTCTCCACACCATTCATGATTTTATATACCTCTATCATATCGCCCCTCAATCGCCTTTTTTCCAAACTGAAAAGTCCCAGTCTCTCTAGCCTCTCCCCATATGGGACCCTTTCCAAGCCCCTAATCATCTTAGTCGCCCTTTTCTGAACCTTTTCTAATGCCAATATATCTTTTTTGAGGTGAGGAGACCACATCTGCACGCAGTACTCGAGATGTGGGCGTACCATAGTTTTATATAGGGGAAGTATGATATCTTTTGTCTTATTATCTATCCCTTTTTTAATAATTCCTAACATCCTATTTGCCTTACTAACTGCCGCTGCACACTGCGTGGATGTCTTCATAGAACTATCCACTATAACTCCAAGATCCCTTTCCTGATCTGTCGTAGCTAAATTTGACCCCATCATGTAGTACGTGTAATTTGGGTTATTTTTTCCAACATGCATTACCTTACACTTACCCACATTAAATTTCATTTGCCATTTTGCTGCCCAATCACTCAGTTTGCTGAGATCTTTTTGTAGTTCTTCACAATCCCTTTTGCTTTTGACTGTCCTGAACAACTTTGTGTCATCTGCAAACTTGGCCACCTCACTGCTTACCTCATTTTCTAGATCATTGATGAACAAGTTGAACAGGATTGGTCCCAGTACTGACCCCTGGGGAACACCACTAGTTACCCTCCTCCATTGTGAAAATTTACCATTTATTCCCACCCTTTGGTTTCTGTCTTTTAACCAATTCTTGATCCATGAAAGGACCTTTCCTCCTATCCCATGACCACCTAATTTACGTAAAAGCCTTTGGTGTGGGACCGTGTCAAAGGCTTTCTGGAAATCTAGGTATATTATATCCACTGGGTGCCCCTTGTCCGCATGTTTATTAACCCCTTCAAAGAATTCTAACAGATTAGTTAGACACGACTTCCCTCTGCAGAAACCATGCTGACTTTTGCCCAACAATTCGTGCTCTTCTATGTGCCTTGCAATTTTACTCTTTACTAGTGTTTCTACTAATTTGCCTGGTACTGATGTTAAACTTATCGGTCTATAATTGCCAGGATCTCCTCTAGAGCCTTTTTTAAATATTGGTGTTATATTGGCCATCTTCCAGTCATTTGGTACCAAAGTGGATTTAAAGGATAGGTTACAAACCACTGTTAATAACTCCGCAATTTCACATTTGAGTTCTTTCAGAACCCTTGGGTGAATGCCGTCTGGTCCCGGAGACTTGTTACTATTCAGCTTATCAATTAATTCCATAACCTCCTCTAATGTCACTTCAAGCTGAGTGAGTTCCTCAGATTTGTCACCTAAAAAGGCTGGCTCAGATTTAGGAACCTCTGTAACATCCTCAGCCGTGAAGACTGAAGCAAAGAAATCATTTAATCGCTCCGCAATGGCACTGTCTTCCTTGATCGCTCCTTTTATATCTTTATCATCCAAGGGCCCCACTGCTTTTTTAGCGGGCTTCCTGCTTCTAATGTATTTAAAAAACATTTTACTATCATTTTTTGAATTTTTGGCTAGCTGTTCCTCAAACTCTTTTTTGGCTTTTCTTACTACATTATGACACTTAATTTGGGAGTGTTTATGTTCCTTTCTATTTTCCTCACTAGGATTTGACTTCCACTTTTTAAAAGCTGCCCTTTTCTCTCTCACTGCCTGTTTAACATGGCTGTTTAGCCATGGTGGTTCTTTGTTAGGTCTCTTACTGTGTTTTTTTATTTGGGGTATACATTTAAGTTGGGCCTCTAGTATGGTGTCTTTAAACAGTTCCCATGCAGCTTCCAGGGATTTTAGTTTAATTACTCTCCCTTTTAGTTTCTGTTTAACTAGCTTCCTCATTTTAGTGTAATTCCCCTTTTTGAAATTAAATGCCAGAGTGTTTGACCGCTGCGGTGTTCTTCCCAACACAGGAATATTAAAAGTTATTATATTGTGGTCACTATTTCCAAGCGGTCCAGTAACAGTTACCTCTTGGACCAGATCCTGCGTTCCAGTCAAGACTAGGTCGAGAATCGACTCTCCCCTTGTGGGTTCCTGTACTAGCTGCTCCAAGAAGCTATCCATCTACATGTTTTGATAGTCTTTAAAGTGCTACCAGACTATATGTTGTTTTATAAGTTTTTCCTGTTACAGACTAACTTGGCTACCCCTCTGAAGCTTTAACAAGATAGTCACTTGTGAGAATGGCTTTGTTACTATTGGAAGATAGGGGGTGGTTTAAATTTCTTAAACCTACCCATACCCTTATTTATGAAGAAAGATAACAAAAGCACTTGAGGGTCTTCATAGTGCTGTATGTCTGTATGGTATTTGACAGTGTCTACAATTACTTAAAACCTAATTGTACTGATCAGTGAAAGTGCTTGTAAGAGACAGTTTAAGGGGGCACACTTAAAATGAGTTCTAGCAGTGTCTGTGCAGAAAAGTTGAAGAATTCAACAGAGTATTCTTCTCACCAGATTAGGGCGGGGGCAGTGTGAGAAAAACAAACTAGAATACAGACAAGAAACAGAGAAACTGAGATCAGGGAAAGAAATTGAAGCAGCAGCCTATAAGCACACTGTGAGCTTGGGAGAAGCCTAGCTTTGGGTGTTGGCTGAAAGAAAATTGAGCCTGTAAGATAAGAAACAAATTATTTTTACTTTCCTCCCAAGTTCACAGAAACAAATCTTTGATAGTTACTTGTTTGTTCATCAGACTCCATCAACTTCTATCCCAAGTGGAACATCCTTAGGGCCCTGAACTTTGACCAGTTACTCAAAGGGGTCATAGTATTTTTTGTTTTCTGTGTGACGCTACGTCTACACTGTAGCCTTTTTGTGCAAAAACATATGCAAGTGAGGCTAAGTGTGGAATATCACCATGCCTCATTTGTATAATTAATGAGCTCCTGTTTTTCCGCAAGAGGCTTTTGTGCAAAAAGGATCCATTTATGTGGCTCCTTTTTGCGCAAAAAAACCCCTCTTGCACAAGAGCCATTCTTCTGCATTTTCTTCTGGAAGAACAGCTCTTGCACAAGAGGGGGTTTTTGCGTAAAAGCCTCTTGAACAAAAACAGGCGCTCATTAATTATGCAAATGAGGCATGGTGATATTCCACGCTTAGCCTCATTTGCATATGTTTTTGCACAAAAAGGCTATAGTATAGATGTGGCCGAAGTGAGCAAAAAACAAATTAATATATTGCTGAATATTATGGGAAAGTAGAACTTTTACAGACAGTATAATAAAATAACAAGTTGTAATGAAACACAGATGCTGTCCAGGTGCAGCAGATCCCCTGTTTAATTTCTTAATTTCTTAGTTGAACTGTACCGTCTGCTTTGTTGAGGCAGACTGCAAGGGTTAGAGACACTGTTAAAAGTGGCACCTCTTCATGTGTTCACGTGTTCAACAGGCCTGTTCTTGCACATGAAAGCAGGCAGGCAGTAGGGAAAGTATGTACATGCTTTTTAGGAGATAGCGGTTCTCTGGCTCCCTTCAACCTTTTAGTGAAATACCTTTTGTCAACCGATTATTTCCAGAACTTTGGAAAACTGTCTATAAATCTAACTCTAAATTGCATAATACAGTTCACTTGCTTGCTTTCATATTTAGATGTGGAATAATTTTAATATTGAAAGATGTTTTAGAAATATAAAGATTTGACAATATAATGAAGATATTTACACAAGATATGTATAGATGGAGTTTATTCAGTAGCATATTGTTTGCATGATTGTCAACATTTTTATAATGAAAATAACTTAAAGCTGGGAAAACAGCTTGATTATTGTATACTTTTGGACATAATTATATGGTCTTTTAATTACCAGACAGGTCCAAAGTAATTATATTTGTGATCCCTAAATGCACTGATTCAAACACTGGCATAATTTACCTGATTTGTGCACTATTATACAATTATATGCAGCTTCATTTTTAATGTGTTTGATTTATCTTGTCTCTCTGTAATATTTCGTGGGAATGCTTGAGACTATATTGCCAGATATCGTGAAATGAAAAATATCTACAAATATAAAACTAGGAAAAAGAAATGTCTTCCAGTATTTATAGGTCATATATTCTTGTCTTCATTTTTGTAATTGTTTTACGTGATTGCCACTATAGCAATGTTTGGAGGTAGGTTGCAGTTGTGGTATTCTACAAATTGTTTTTGGGGAGAGAACTAGCTTAGAAATACCATCAGTGAATTGTTATTTCATTGTCAGATTTCTAAGTGCTATTATGACAGAGAATGATGTGCCAAGATGAGGACATTGTCCAATAAGGTAAGGGTGTATTATCTGCAGGGATGCTTTCTATGATCACTATGCAGTAGGCACACGTGAGCAATTCTGACTCCTAGAAGGGAACCAACGGGTGCAATAGTTTATGATCTAAGATTAGCTTCTACAGGTTGGACCTTCCTCGTCCGGCACCCTCAGAACCTGACCCAGCCCAAATGAGGGCATTTGCCAGATCAGGAGAGGTCCAACCTCCTTCTGGCTGGCTCTGCTTCAGCCCTGCTGCTACTGGGCTTGGGTGCGGCAGAATGCTGCCAGTGGCTGGAGCTCTCTGGGGATGGAGCTCCCCAGCCACTGTGGCCCCGCTTCTGCCTCGCCCAGCTGAGGTTTCTTTGGGGACAGGGTTTCGCGGCTGCCCTGCTTCTGTCCTGCCCAGGGCTTCCCAGGAACTAGGCTCCATGGCTGCCCCACTGTTGTTGCGCCCCGCCAGCACTTCCCGGAGACAGGACTCACCGGCTTCCCCACCACTGCTCCCTTGAGATGGGACTCCATGGCTACCACACTGCTGCTGCGCTGGGACGGGGCTCCATGGAGACAGGACTCACCAGTCCTACTGTTGCCCCATCTGGCTGGATCTCCCCAGAGATGGGGTTTCACAGCTGCCCCGCTACTGCTGCACCAGGATGGGGCTCTGCAGGGATGGGAATCACTGGTCCCGCTGCTGCCCTGCTGGCTAGGGCTCTCCGGGGATGGGACTCACCAGTCTGATGGTGGGGCTCCCCTCTGCTGGACTCCCTGACTAGCTCGCATTCCTGGGCGCTGGGTCTCTCAGACCATGGATGTTGCAGGACCACGGATGTTGCTGGACCAGAGAGTCCCAGATTTAAGAGGTTCAACCTGTACTCTGCTAGAATTGACACTGCATAGGCTTCCCTCTTGCTCTCTCAGCCCTGAGCTGGTAACAGACGTCCTGGAGAATTCAGTAAAGTGTGAAAACTTAATGTTAAATATGTTCTTAGCTAGCTTGCTGAGTTGGGGCTTTAGATCATGAATCCTATCAGAGGCACGATTCATGTTTTAAATGGGATCACATGATTGACCCACAGGGTACTGTTTCCACTCCTCCAAACTACTCTTTCTTTACATACAGAACAGCAGTAATCTGGAAGAACATAGTGCAGATGTCAACCATTGGCTCAGGGGCAAAATTACACTGTATAAATTAAAGAACATATTGATCTGTGCCATTTTGTGGATAAACTCCAAACAGAATAAGCATTTAGTCCATAAACAAACTTGTATTATTCACAATATAGCTATTCAAACAATAATACTGACTTGTTTCTAGAACAAACACACACGCACAAACCCCTTTGCTTTGACTCAGAGTTTAAGGTGATATAAAATGATGAGTTTAAGATGAAGCTTAAAATGATTATTGTACCTTCAAATACAATGTCATTATAAATATTTTGCTACTTATTATCAACCATGACAATTAATGCTGATGATACTAATTAAAACTAGATTTAGACAGTGATTTTGCTCTCTTGTTGGTAGAGAGCATCGATTCCTTTGAAGATCTGATATAGTAAGGTAAGAAGTTAATGATATATTGATGCAATTTAAAGTATCTAATTTAAATTGCAATTCCAAGTACAATTGTGATAATATTCAGTGTTACGGGGAAAAGATTCTCCTGAAGCTAACACAATTCACAAAACCCTGGAGACAAACACATTGTTGCTATTTTATAATTCCATTTGAAATAATTTGTGTGTCTGTATAGTTTCTGATACTGAGTCTGATACTGCTCCTATTGAAGTCGAGAGCAAAACTCCCATTGGCTTCAATGGAGAATGATCAAAACCACAGGCAAGAATTCTCCCCTTTGGTCCATGCTCTTCGTATCTTATTCACAGAGCAGGCTTTTGTAATACTGTACTTGTTTATCATGTGGAACTCCCATTGACTCAGTCATGTTCTGTGCAAGTGAATAAGTGCAATATTTGTGATCAAGATCCCCCTCCTATTATAGATCAGAAGTGTGGATAATACGAAAATGAATAACTCATCAATAGCAACCAATACTTTAACATTTTAATTATATAAAAATACGGAATGATGATGAAACATATATAGCATACTAAGCAATCTTATAAAGGTACATTTTTTTTAACTCTCCACTACCTCCATTAACCATATGTAGTGTTTGCTGGCATTCATAGCATTATGTTCAAATTTAGATTGTAAACTCTTGAGGGCAGGGATCATGCCTTTTCTATATATCGGAAAGTGCATTTTGAGTACCATATGAACCTTTAATGTTGTGTCCTGGGTGCTGTAGAATCTTCTTTGCTTTCACTTGTAACTGGATATTGAAATAGAAATGTCATTGATAGGGGGAACCCCCCCCCAAAAGGTTAGAAAGTATTATTGAGTTCTGCATGTGCTTCTTTTTTCTTTTTTTAAGACACTTCTTTAGGAACATAACTTATTATTGCAATAAATATTTCCATTAGCTGTGAGTGATTCCTTTCTGTCCTGCTTATATCCAAACAATGCTGGTTTGCTTGCACTCAGAGAGGGTTCAGTTTTCATTGTATTCTTTAATGTGACTGATATTCCGGAGTAATTATGAAAGTGTAAATGCAATCTGCCAAGGATCAGATCAGGGAATACGCCATTTTCAGGTTACTCTTTGAAATAACAAAGCTACAGTTCAGAACCCTGATGTGATTTGATGCTGTCAAACTATATGTCTTAAAATAATTTAATTCAGAACATAATCAGTGGACCTCACTAGCCTGAGAGGAGAACTTGGCATAGATTTGGGAATACCATTTGATCATGCTGACTTGCTTAACAGAATACAGACACATTTCTAAATTTGGTGTACAGTATCTGTAAAACAGCCTACTTATTGGGGAATGGTGTAAACAACTACAGATATTGAATGTGCCTGGATAAAGACCTCTTTAGAACCATGTGTATTAAGCCACTCCCAAGGAGCAACAGACTAGCTTCAAAGCTTGATAGTAATGTCATTAAAATGATGGCTAAGGATGCCAGCTTTCAGAGGTGAGATAGCACTTAATGGCACCTACAGGAATGTGGGAAGAATGCTAAATCTCCCCCTCAGTACTTAAGCAAGTTGGCAGATCAGTCAAGTAAAGACAGAACCAGACTCTGTTGCAGGCCTGGTTGCTAGATAAGTGAACTCAGACACATTATCTGGAGACAGAGTGAGACCAGACAGGTTAGCCATGAGGTTGGAACAGTCTTGGTTGAACCAAACATTTTATGATTTATTATTTCTATATAAACTTTATCAAGAGCAGTAGAGAACTTCAAATCTTTGCGGAGGTATGTGGGAGCTCAGACTGTGTCTAAAGTTTCGTGATTTATATTCATTTTCACTGATTATCTGTAGTTTCTCTTTTGAACACATTTGTTTTTATTTAAGCCAATAATTCCAAGTTAATTCGAGTTCAGTAGCTGTGAGGTGTTGGGGGAAAAGTAATTGGACTTCATCCTGAGTTTTCAGTCTTGGACTCAGACCAGAGCCTCTAATCTTAGAAGGTGCTGTCACTATTCTTGCTGCAGTCAGACAGAAATTCAGAAAAGCCTAACTAACAAGGAGGAAAGCCAGGCTGTGAGAGAACAGGTGACAGAAATCAGCTTTATAAAGATGCTGATCTTATGGGAGCCCATGAGACTGAGAGTGAGATCATAGAAATGGGAAGCTAATGTCTCTCTCCTCACTTTGACTTCTGATGCCATATAGTTATTCACAAAGCTGTCAGTTACTGAGAACTCAGCTAAAATGTTAAATGTTCTGACATACAGGGGAGTCCACTTCCCATACTGAACCAAGCTAGGCAATGGATGTCACATTATGGAGTGCAGTCCAGACCAGTGAGGGTTTGTCACTATCTGCCCTGCAGTCCTAGGTGTCTTGCAGTGCTTTGCTGTTGTAGCTCCCAACCAGGGCTGCTCACAAACAGCCTCGTGGTATGCCGGTCACACCCAAGTGGCATCCATGTGTAGTTACAGCCCTGGTTCAGCAACACTAAACACAGCAACCTTGCAGCAACATTCCAATAACAATGCAGCTTCCAGCAGCCTTGGTTACTACTCACAGGGTGACCTTGACACACTCCTAGTCCTGACATTTTCCAAAACGTGTTCTGCACTGTCCTGCTCTCTCCTGGATAGTTCAGATATTAAAGGTCTGTTGCTCCTGAAAAAGGTCAATATTCAACAGTTTGTTACTTTAACTGGAGTTACCAAACAGTTCCGTTTAAACATAGACTCATAGAATCATAGAATACTAGGACAGGAAGGGACCTCAAGAGGTCATCGAGTCCAGTCCCCTGCCCTCATGGCAGGACCAAATCCTCTCTAGACCATCCCTGATAGACATTTATCTAACCTACTCTTAAATATCTTCAGAGATGGGGATTCCACAACCTCCCTGGGCAATTTATTCCAGTGTTTGACTACCTGACAGTTAGGAACTTTTTCCTAATGTCCAACCTAAACCTCCCTTGCTGCAGTTTAAGCCCATTGCTTCTTGTTCTATCCTCAGAGGCCAAGATGAACAAATTTTCTCCCTCCTCCTCATGACACCCTTTTAGATACCTGAAAACTGCTATCATGTCCCCCCTCAATCTTCTCTTTTCTAAACTAAACAAACCTAATTCTTTCAGCCTTCCTTCATAGGTCACGTTCTCTAGACCTTTAATCATTCTTGTTGCTCTTCTCTGGACCCTCTCCAATTTCTCCACATCTTTCTTGAAATGCGCTGCCCAGAACTGGACACAATATTCCAACTGAGGCCTAACCAGCGCAGAGTAGAGCGGAAGAATGACTTCTCGTGTCTTGCTCACAACACACCTGTTAATGCATCCTGGAATCATGTTTGCTTTTTTTGCAACAGCATCACACTGCTGACTCATATTCAGCTTGTGGTCCACTATTACCTCTAGATCCCTTTTTGCCGTACTCCTTCCTAGACAGTCGCTTCCCATTCTGTGTGAAACTGATTGTTCCTTCCTAAGTGGAGCACTTTGCATTTGTCTTTCTTAAACTTCATCCTGTTTACCTCAGACCATTTCTCCAATTTGTCCAGGTCATTTTGAATTATGGCCCTATCCTCCAGAGCAGTCACAACCCCTCCCAGCTTGGTATCATCTGCAAACTTAATAAGCGTACTTTCTATGCCAATATCTAAATCGTTGCTGAACATGATAGGGGGTTAGTTTAGATTAAAAATAAAACAAATTTCCATCCAGAGAAAGAGAGGTTTTAAGTGAGTAGAAGTATGAGGTATTAAGTTCAGAAATAGTTATGAGAAATAAAATGCTTTCTAGCAGCTAATACTTAACTTATTTCATTCAAAATAAAATCATGACTGCAGGTTTCCAGCAACATGACTGACCAAATTCTCAAGTCAGCATCTTCCCCCAAATCAAAGTTGGGGGGAAAGGAGAGAAACACAGACCTCACAACCCTAGGATTTCCCTTCCCCACTTTTTGGCAGTTGAATTAACCCTTGAAGTGAATTCTTTTGAGGGTTACCTGTCAAAGAACAAAGTTTTCTTCAAACAGTAAAGGACGCAACATGGAGTCTAGCAGTAAATCGGTCTCCATGTTCTTTCTTCTCCTCTATGTTTGAGGAAATGCAAACACGCTTTCTCTCCTGTCATCTCCTTTCCCTGCTAGAGTGAGGAGCCTCTCTACCACTTATTTGTACAATGAGGTAAATATATATCTTTATTCAGAATACTTCTCTATGGATATATGGGTTTGAACCTGTGCTAAGAACATCACACAGGGGGATTTCATACATTTACATGTAATATTATTACATACATTTCACCAAGATATTATTGACCAGCAAGCCATTAGTTTTCAAATGAATATTTTATAGAAAGATTATTACAACAGTGTGAAAGGCATGAATACAGGGATGTGTTCAGTCAGAATGAAATTTCCTGGAGCATGAGCATTTGAAACAGTTTGATGATCAGATGCTTCCAGGACCTAGCACAGCTTGAATCTGATCCCTGAGTTCATCTGCATGCCATCTGCCCATAATGTTCCAGTCACCATAGTATCTACACAAAACATACAATACGAAGACTAATATGCTTAACACCAAAACACATACTCTCCACTCCTCCAGAGATGTTAGTGGGCCATTCAGCAATTATGGTTATTCTTCAACAAGAAAAGATGCACATAGCAAGAGTGCTAATTGTTACTCCTCACTTTACTTCTCCATTTCTAGAAAGGCTGAAAAAACATTTTATAAGCCATCCAGACTTTTATTTGCTAGGAGGCATGCTACAGTAGAAATGTTTACACAGTCCATTAGACCAATAAACAGGATTCAAAGATGCAAAGATTTTAAATTTATGTCAAACTATCCCTTTAGTAATCAGTGCTGCTCTTACAGGAATTGATACATAAACTAATTATTCCTGATGTATTTTGCAGTTCCCATAGAGATCTAAAGGTCTGTTTGTGTCTAGTATGCCAATTTTGTCTAGAAAGCAATCTAAAAATATTTTGATATATGCATTCCTACAATCAATGAAACAGTCTTCTGTTTCTAACACTGCATTTTACACATTTTTTTTTAATTCTAACTTTTTTCCATTCTTCTTCTTCTTCTTCTTTTTCCATTCTCCTGTTTTCCCCCTCTTGTCGCTGAGCTTTTCTTAAGGTCTGGTATAATCTAAGTAAAACAAAAGTATTTGTTTTTTTTCTATTATCGTATTTCTCAAAATGTTCTGAGGGCCCATTTTGGGAAAGCTGCTAGTGGGCCTGTACTCCTTCGTTTACCTAAAGGGTCCATCTGTCTGTCTTTGTGTCTATCCATGAGTCCTTTTGTTCAAGAACTTCCTCCTAAATGGTAAGAGCTAAGGCCACCAAATTTGGTAGGCAGCTTTCTCTTCTCCTAACTTAAAGTAAGGTCAGGGTTTTGTTGTGCAAGGACAACTGGAAGCCCTAGGAAAAGGACTGTTTTTCATAACATACAAAGGGAGAGGCTGCTGTTCAGTGGGATGCAATATGAGAGAGGCTACTGGGCGCAGAGAGCCTGCAGGGGAGAGTTATCCTGCAGAGTGTTCACAGTGGGCAGCCATACCACCAAGGGAATGGCCAGCAGGGCTGGGGCTCCACCATCTTTCCTGGCAACACACTGAGTAAGTAGCCCCCTGTTCCAACCCTTTCCTCCTTCCCAGCTTTTGGCCGCAGTGCTGTGGAGGGCAGGAAGGGGAGGGGAAGGCACCTGCTTGATGGGGAAGGGAGCAGGGGGAGAAAAAAGGCACCCGGTGGTCAGAGAGAGGGACTGGGTGGAGGGAAAAGGCCTATGTGAGATTGGACCCCTGTCTGAAGGACCTGGGCAATGCCAGGTAAGTCTGCTAGTTAGATAATAAAATAAGGATGCAAAAGAGCACGCTAGTTACATCTGATTATAGCTTATAATGCTGTAATGTAGGAAACTGCCATCATTTGTGATTATGTAACTTTGATTTCCAACCCATTCTCCCCCCTCAGTTTTCTACAGCACCAATCACATTTGTATCTAAGCTGTGCAATGCTCAGCCATTTTAATTTAACTCCTCAGTCCTTCCAGAATTCACTTGGGCTATGTCTACACTACAAAGAAAAGTCAGAGAAAGATATGCAAATTGTGAACCATAATTTGCATATCTTTTTCCGCTTTTCTTCCGAAAGAGGCTTTTCTGACACTTGGCCCGTCTACATGGGGCCAAATTTTGGGAAAAAAGCCTCTTTTGAAACATCCTTTCTTCCTCATGAAATGAGGTTTACAGGGTTGCCAACAAAATGCGTTCTCTATTCCGACATTTTTTCGGAAAAGTAGACGTGTTCCCTGAAGGCGGCAGAGCTTTTCTGGGATCCCTCTGATATCCCAGAAAAGCTCTGTAGTCTATACATGCCCTTGGAATCCTAGGCAGATCTGAACAACATCAGTTAATCTCACAACTCTGGTCAGTGGATTGGAAGCAAACTAGTAATTGCGTAAAATCTAATAGGGCAACAGAACTGTGTGCTACAGTGGCTGGTTTTTGGGTGGTTCATGGAATAATGAAGTGCTGGACATAAATACAGTCAGACAAGTAACTGTGGGAGATAATGGAAGGGGAAGTTATTAAAGCAGAGCATAGAACCTCTGCATAACAGTGAGGATAAAAAGGTGTGATAAATGACTGAATTCTTTCAATGAAAACAAAACCCTAAGACGTTTATACTATCCTGAATTTAAACTTTCATTTCTGATTTTGTAGCTTTCTTAGAATTCTTATTTTGCTGCTTTTCCCCTGTAGTGTGTTTAAAAGCATTTTAGATATGCCCTTAATTTATTATGCAGCAAATACAGGAAGCCTTTGGAAAGCAGAGATGTTATAAACACTTTTCAAACTGGTGAGCTTTTGAAATAGCTTGTAGTGGATGAGAGCCCAAGAAAATGCTGAACATTTACATCAATTTTAGTGCCTTTTAGTACATGGTGGGGAAGGGGGTGGGGGACAATGGGACAGTGGACATGTATGTTTCTAGAGAATTCAGTAGATATCGTACTATGACTTTTAGAATATTGTTCATTCTACTCTGTTCTCTACACCTCTGTCACTCCAGGCTTTTTTCTCTTAGGCTGTGGCACTATTACACTGTGTCTGACCTCGTTCCTCATCATGTGTTACTCTCTCTGCAATAATTCTCAGTAAATAAACTGGCACAATTTTACTAATCATACCACCACACTCTCTAGAGCTGTTGCATCTTGATCAATGCAGTTTTGCACAGTCCACTGCAGCTATTGCTACTAGACAAAAACTAGTTTTTTTTTTAATTCCTACTAGTTGATGTGTCTTCTCACAATTTCAAATTCTTTTCCTGCTTTTCCCCTCTTGTCTCTGAGCTTTTCAGCTTTATTTAGTCTTGATTCTGATTTTCTTGCTGTAATGTGATTTTGTCATGTTGATAATATTCTGTACTGATTAACACATATTACCATTAGCATTAGCATGTGTCACACTCTCTCGTCTTCTTGCATCCAGTCATATAGCCTACTAACTGTATTAATCAATTAATAATCAAATGATTGATAGAAATGTTAAAACAACAACAAAAATAAATTACATAGTGATATCTATTTTAAGCATACATGAGAACAAAATAAAATGCATATTACTATAAAATATGTAATTACAAATCAGAGCAAAGCATTATCATATTTGGTGTAACTTTCTTTGATTATTCCAGAGACTCCCAGAGATGAAGCAAAACAGTGATTTTTCACTAAGTTGCTGCTTAAGGTCAATTCATTATATGTGTACACAGAATGAGCATGCAAACTGGCCATTTGTTTGCTTTCTTAAATGTCCAGTTTGTATGGGCAATTGTGGTAATTGTTTGTGCGAATGTATGCAGAGTTGGGTCTTGATGTTATGAAAATGAGACCAAAAATAACCAAATGTGTTAATACATGGAAAGGTTAAGTAATCCAAATAACATACTGTCTGAGCAAGTTCAGTTGCCATCTACTGAGGAATCCTAGACCAATTAAAAAAAATACAAGTTCCTATTTCATTGTACTTTTTTTCCTCTGTCATCTTTCTCAGAAGTACATTTTATATTTGTATGCTTGGTGCAAATGCATATATATGTAGCACATACAGTGGTGAAATTCATTGGAAAAATGCATTTATCTTACTCCTTGACCTGCTTCACATGCATTTTGACCAATGATTCTGTATTGGCACCGACTAATGCTCCAAAGGGCATCTAGGAGTTACCAATAAACCACCAGCCCCATGCAAACTCTGAGGATTGCCTCTGAATAAGGTGCATTTAATGGCAAGTGAGAATTGAACCCAAAGGTTTTAAACAAAGACCAAGGTAAACTGGCTCTAGGAACTGTGAGACACCAGGAACTGTGGATGGCTAATACTAGTTTGGCAGTTAGGCATCAAAAGTTACCTTCCAATAATTGTTAATTGTACTGCACATAAGGGAAGAAATCAAACAACCCAAGGAAATATGAGTATGAGAGAGTGAAGGTGGCAATTTCCCCATTCTCTGGCAAGTGTGTTCCAGAGCCAAAGAGCTTCAGGAACTTTTACCAAGGCAGTGCTTCATGGGAGTTCTCATGAGAATCCTCTCATAGAAATGATTGTCGCTAAAATTACAAAAGGACAGTGTTATCCCTTTTCACCCTTAGTTCCTGCCTTTCTGTGGTTAGCGATTAGCATTGGTACCATCTCTCTGTATCCAAGTCCATGTTTGTTTGTTTTTGAATCCCTCTCTCATTTTCTGTGATCTATTCTACTTCATTTTCAGGCATATTTTATTTTATGTTATATAAGTTCTAGGACTGACTTGAATTTCAGGTCCACAATGGCTGATCCAAATCATGTATCCCAGAGAAAAAGACTGGTTATAAATGATGTGTGGCATATCTCTATGCTTCCTGGTGTCAGATCCACCCACCCGCCATTTTAAATAGGAAGGTCTGAATAAAGAATTTCGCCCCTTCAGAAACAATGACTTACTATCTTCTCTGAAGCTTCAGGGGGTAGCCAAGTTTGTCTATACAGGATAAACTTAAAAAACAACAAACGGTCTGGTAGCACTTTATAGACTAACGAAACATGTAGATAGTATCATAAGCTTTCGTGGGCACAGCCCATTTCTTCAGATGACTGGTCATCTGCAAGTTTTGTTAGTCTATAAAGTGCTACCAGACCATTTGTTGTTTTTTAAGTATCTCCTCTGATTCATTTGTTTCTCAGAAACAATCCATTTTCTCACATCTCTATCTCCAGCTCTAAGTACATTTCCCAGTGCTGAAGAAGAGCTATGTGTCAACTCAAAGGCTTGTCCCCCTTGCAAACAGAATTTGGTCCAATAAAAGATACTTCCAGACCCGCCTTATCTCTTTAACATCCCATAAGAATTAGAGTTAGTCATAAAAGTTAGATCAAGAATATGGGAACTAAGGTTAACTTGCTGATCACTATTGGATATAGGGCTTAGTTTGGTCCACTTTGCTGGCTGCTGAAGAATGCAAGAATGCAGTTGGTGAAGTTTGTGACAGTTTTCCCCAGTGTGAAACTGGTATGAGTAGAGAACTGAACCCATGGTCTCTATTTCACTCCAAAAAGGGTCATTTGCATTAATGTATATCCAGAGTAGCACTCATCATTTCTGTGGATCTTTTCCAGATAGAATCTTCTGTGCCTCTTATAGTGGATCAAAGGTGTCTATTGGACTGTGTGAAGGCAGGGAGGACTCCTTCAATATAGTATTTATCGGCATTATTTGCAATGTATTTTGTACTATTCTCCTTTAAAGCTAACAATTATAGTAAAACAACAAGACTGGAGCAGGATTATTGTAACAAGAAGGGCCTGTTTTGAGGATGAGTGTATTGATTTCTGTTTCTGGGCATTTTGTTACTGCTCTGGGAGAAAATATTAAATGTACATCAATGCTGACTTGAATAATCCCTTGCACAAATTGCAGATGTTGATCATATGCATTAGAGATTCCAAGAGTGAAATTTTAGGTTGCAAGCTATCTAGAACAGTGTCTCTCAAACAAGGGTCTGAGGACCCCTTAGTGTACATAAAGGGAATCCAGAGCACCTGTGGGTCCTGCTGATCAACTCTTCCCTTTTCCTCCCCTTGCCTACCAGTGTCTCCTGATGCTAAGACAGGCTTACCTGCCTGGATTTCATGTGGCTCCCAGAAACAGACACCAGGTCATCGTGAACCCAAGACCCATGGGTGGCCAGGGGGGCTCAGCATGTTGCCCCCACCCGAGTACTGCCTCCACTGCTCCCATTGGCTGGGAATCACAACCAATAGGAGCTCTGGGGATAATGTCTGTGGGCATGAAAGCAGCGAGTGGCATTTGAGTAGCCATCCATGCACTTAGAGGCTGTAGGGTCATGGCAACCACTTCCTGGGAGCCATGGGAAGTTCCACCAGTACCCTGAATGCCTTCCTACACTCCAATCCCCTGCCCCAGACCAGAATCTTCCCCTGCACCCAAACTCCCTCCTGGAGTCTATACTCCCCTGCACCTCAAACCCCAGCTGAGCCCTCAGTGCCCCCCATACATACCACCAGAACCTTCTGCCCCCTGGAATACCTTCCTATACCCCAAACCTCTAGTCCCTGGCCCCATCCCAGGGCTTGTATCTCCCCTCCCCCCAACCCGCCTTCCCAGTCTGATGATAGTGAGTGAGGATGGGGAAGAGCGAGCAAGAGAGAGGGGGAGATTGAGTGAGTGAGGGCAGGGCCTCAGAGAAGGGACAGAGTAGGGGCAGAGCTTCACTGAAGAGGTAGAGCAGGGAGTTCAGGGCCCAAGTGTGCAAGGGATCGGGAAAATATACTGTAAAAAAGACATTATCTGAATCAAAAAGATTTCAATAAACCACATACAAGTGGATTTCAGGGCTTGTATGGTCAACAAAGGGATCTTGCTTTCTAGAGATCAAACAATATTCCTCAGCAAAAAATGATATTCAGCAAAGGTGTTGAGCATCTGTAAGGGTATGTCTACACTGCCACCCTAGTTCGAACAAGGGTGGCTAATGTAGGCATTCAAACTTGCAAATGAAGCCCGGGATTTAAATATCCTGGGCTTTATTTGCATGTTCCTGGGCGCCACCATTTTTAAATGCCCCGTAGCTCCAACTCCCTGCCCGTGGCTACACGTGGCACGGACTTGGTAGTTCAAATTAAAGCTCCTGATTCGAACTACCGTTAAACCTCCTGCAATGAGGAGCTTTAATTCGAACTACCTAGTCCGTGTCGCGTGTAGCCGCAGGCAGGGAGTTCGAACTATGGGGCATTTAAAAATGGCAGCGCCCAGGAACATGCAAATAAAGCCCAGGAAATTTAAATCCCGGGCTTCATTTGCAAGTTCAAATGCCTACATTAGCCACCCTAGTTTGAACTAGGGTGGCAGTGTAGATATACCCTAAGGTGTTTAGCACTGTTGTCTCTAGTTTCAGTGTAATGTGAAATAACCATTTATGCACCTTTCAAGGAAATGGATATCTCATGGTGGCAGGCCCTTAAAGCTGGTCTGCATAAAGCAGAATGTTTTGGTTCTGATCCCCATCTGTTGAAAATCAGTGGTACTCTAACTTCAAAATCTATTTTATACTGTTACTAAAAGGTTTAACCAGCATTGCTCAATTAACTCAGTTAATTTTTTTTTCTTCATTTAAATCATTCCCCTGAAGTGGAGGTTAAGGGTTTTTATATGCAGCTTTCTCCAGGTTGAGAGGAGTACCCCAGCCCTTTCTCACCGCAGCAGCATGGGACCAGGTGAGAAGAGCTTCTCCATGGTCACTGCTGCTCCAGTGGGCACAGCCAAAGGAGGGGTGTATATTCCCTGACTGGGGCATGTCCTGGTTCATCTGCCCCCTCGCTCCCCAGCCAGAGTGAGGAATGGAGCAAACTGCACTTTCCCCTTGCTCCTTGATGAAGGAGAACAGCCAGCAATGTTCCATAGGAATACGGGAGTGCAGTCCCCCAACACCCTCCCTAACGGGCGCCTGGGGAATGGGAGGCTCAGGGCTAGGGAAATCCCATATGGGGGGCACTCCAAGCCAGCCCCTTTCACCTTCCTGGTGATTCTGTCTCTTTTCTGTATGGTTTTTTGTGTCTCCGTATGAATCCTGTGCATGACCAAACCCTGACTTTGCTTTAACTTATGATAAGAGGAAGCTGCATACCAAATTTAGTGGGCCTCGCTGTTACCATTTAGGAGGAGTTCTTGAACAAACGTACTGACAGATAGACAGGCTCACTCACTCACTCACAAACACTCTCAAATATATAGTAGATATGAAGCATAAAAATAGGATTTTAAAAATGTATTTCCTTCTTCTGAACATTAAAATGTCACTATCTCAGTCATTCTCCTTGCCATTTTTGGGCCTTAGTTTAAGGATGGACTGCTTTCATGCCTCAGTAACTCTGTTGAAGTCAATAGAGTTTTCAGAATTGTTAGTGAGATCAGAATTTAGCCTAGATTTGTGCAGATGAAAGGAAAACTCAAAGTATTGAAGCACAAAAATGAGAAACCTAGCAAAAGCTTCCTCCCTGGAAACCTGTGTATATTTTCTATTAGAAAGCAAATCAGTTACTTCATGTTTTAAAGTATGCTGTAATTTCTGAAGCTAGAATGTAGCAGAAAAACATGTTTTAAACCAATATGCTTTGAGTAGAAAAGAACTCTAAAAGGAAGCATTGCTTAAAAATGGCTCTGGAAGCATTATTTAATAGTATTTTTTCTGCTACTAAACTCTTTGGAGCAGAAACCTTGCCTCCTTTAGTATCTATAAAATGGATAAAACTGAAAAATAATATTAATTAAATGAAGTTGTATTTCTTATTTGAATTATGGTCTCACCTACAGGCTGCAGGAATTCAGGTCCAAGTGTGCAAGGGATTTTTGGAAAAATATACCATAAAAGGAATTTTCAGGGTGAAAGAGATTTCAGTCTGAGTCATGCTTATTCATGAGTATTGCATTACTCAATGATGCTAATGGTGGTAAAATAAATTCAGTGGGAGTGAGAGGATCAAAACCTGATCTCAAATGAACATTTATTTTATCTCCACCATTCCCTCTATACCAAAAAAAGAAATCTTTGGTTATGTCTGTACATGCTATATTAGCACAGAAAGAATCACAGATCGGAAAAAAAAGTTACATTATTTTATTTTTTTGCAGGAAAGAGCTTCCCTCAGCATAATAATGTTATATTCATTCTATATATGGGTATTCATGTTTTTCTATATATATATGTGATTACTCCTATGTTTGATTGATAAATGATGATAGTACTCAACCAAATCTTTTCTAAGTAGTAGCTCTGACCTCATGCCTGCCTCTTGTTGTCTGCAAAATGGAATGCATAAACTCTATAAAACTACTGTTTGCTTTGTCATGCAAATGAACAAAGTCTTGCTGTTCTAGATTCTGATCTGTACATCATGTTCTGACAACACACAGGGCAGTTGTGCAATATCCTCAGCATGAAACACTTTATTTAAAAAACAGATAGGGTGGGTCAATTGCACATACCACAACCATAAAAAATGTCAGCTCTTCACAGAAGTCTACAGCCAACCTTTTTTAGTCATTATTTCCCTTCTCCATATTATCTGACACATACACTGTGTGCACAAGATATGTGTTTCCTTTCTCCACCATTATGTCCTGCTTTAGACAGTGATATAAAGCGACACTTTATATGCATGAACATGGATATGTATAATAATAGAAATCCAATATACATCATAGCTTAAAGCTGGAATGTGGTAAGTAAGGGGACCTGGTAGGGACTGAGGATGTGATTGTGAGAAGTATGATGAGGAGAGGGGCTGGGAGAGGTCAAGGTGCGGGGGATGGATAGAGTATTGTGAAAAGAGCATGGTGGATAATTTGGGGGTCAGGGGCTACTGTGAAGACTAGAAGAGGCATAATCAGGGAACTTGTGGTCACTCCTAGGGTTATGACCAGGAAGAAGGTGTTGCCTAATGGAGCCTGGAGATGTTGTGTTGGTCTGGAATGGGTGGGAGAACTCAGTGGTTCTGCAACACATCTGCACTTGGGAGACCCCTGTGCCCTTACTGGAGCCTCTGTTCCCTGGCACATCAGCTCAGTGAGGAAATTTGATGTGCTGCTCCCTTGATAATGAGACACTTGATTCACCTGGGGCTGCTGCTTAAAACAACAAGCAGCCAAAGCACCAGCGGTACAAGTGCTTTGCACATCCATGGACATCCGCTAACCTAGCCCACTGTATAAAAGTCTCTTGTTTTCTCAGCCATTCCCCGCACACATCATTGCTCAACTTCTTATGTTCTGCAAGTCCCATTCACTTTGTCTGTCTCTCAACACCTGTTTATGCCCAATAAGCTTCCAGATCTCCATATCTTCCCCACTACATATCTCCAGTGGCCCTGTTGCTCTGTCTGTATGTTTTATGTTAAGAGCAAAGCTCATGAGTCTGAAGCTGGCTGCAGTGCTGGAAAATGGAAGTAGTTGTTGGAATAGTGCTGACTTTTTAAATCTAATATTGGCATAATTTAAAAAAGAATCAGGAATAATTGAAACAGGTCTCGCGTGTGTGTGTATGTGTGTGTGTTTTAAAATGTGGCTAACATCTGAGTAGTTAGCAGCATTGGTGTAAAATTTGGATATTGGGTTCCCTAAGAAAACAATCACTGTGCCCACAATGAAGGTGTGAAGAAAACAGAGTATAATTTCAAAAGGCAGCAGCATTACAAAAATAAATCAATATTTACTTTAAAATAATATAGAAAATACAGTTGCCATATTTATTTATTTATTTATTGAAATTATTTTAACCCGTCTCCCTATTTAAAATATTCGAGGTGGCTTACAAAATTTTTAAAAATACGAGACCCCAGAGGGACATAAAGCCTGCTAAAAATGTCTTGAGAGGAGAAACACACACACAGAGACTCAAACACCAATAAAAGCATGAGTAAAAAGGGTGGCTTTAGCCTGACAGCGAAACAATGCTAACGTTGGCGCCATCCAAATATCCCGAGGAAGAGAATTCCACAGCCTGGGAGCAAAAGCTGAGAAGGCCCTGTTCCGTGTATATGTTAATCTTATCTCCATAAGTGGGGGAACACTGAGCAGAGCCTCCCCAGCTAACCGCAATCCCCAGGCAGGTTCATAAGGGAGAAGGCAGTCCTTAAGATATCCCGGACTCAACCCATTTAGGGCTTTCTAGGTCATAATCAAAACCTTAAATTGTGCCCAGAAACATACTGGAAGCCAGTGCAGCTGCTGGAGCACTGGCATAATGTGCTCCGTATAATGAGTATTAGTTAAAACTCGAGCAGCCACATTCTGGATCAGTTGAAGTCTCCAAAGGCTCTTTAGAGGCAGCCCCACATAAAGTGCATTACAGTTATCCAGTTGGGATGTAACGAGAGCCTGGATCACTGTGGCCATGTCATGCTTGTTCAGGAAGGGTCGCAGCTAGCAGATCAGATGAAGCTGCCCAAAAGCACTTCTGGCCACTGAAGAAATCTGGTTCCCAAATATTAAAAAAGAATCTAGGAGGACTCATATGAAATGTGGAGAATACATTCAACCATAAAATAGGTGGATTTTAAGGCCTGATCCAGCACCCACTGAGTTTTCCATAGTCTTTAATGAGAACTGTATCATGCCTTCTTTTCTTTATATTGAGATTTGAACTCAATGATCCTTAACTATGGGGTAGTTAATGATGTCACCATGTTAACTGCTTTAAGTCTATTTCAAGTACACAAGTATAGGTGGTAAGGTTTTTTTTTTTTATGAATTAGAAGTGTTACTGTCACATTTTTTTCAGATAGATTTATTAGCCTATATACCTAGAATGTTCTTCTACTTTCACATCTTTCAATTGTTATAAATATATGACAAATTTATGGTAGGAACATAGTCTGATGAGGCAAAAAACAAAATACCACGTGTGCCATTTAAAATTTACATTGTAAGAATTCCAAGAATCTGAGTATTCTTTTCCAGTTCAAAGAACATCTTTGTTTATGTAGTAGTGTCCAAGATGAACCAAATCCAACATGGACATAAGCAGGACTAATGGTCATTAAAAGCAAATTTGACCAATTATAGGACACTTTCCATCTTCAAAGCATTATTCAAGCATTAATAGCTAATAACCCATGATACTTATGTTTAAAGTGGAGCAGACGATGGAAACTCCATTGTGTGAAGGATTTTTAGATTCTTATTTTGGCTTTATTCCAAATCAGAATGAAAACAATTTTTTTTCAACTCATTGCAAAGGAAAATCCTGACATTTATTTATTTAGGGTTGTTTCAAATACTTCATTTAGATAAAATGTTGTGCTTCTGTTTTGATTTTTGATTTTTTTATACATTTTAACACAAAAGTATAAAAAACAGCTCATTGTAAAAGAAAAACATTGAAGTGTTTCATTCAAGTAATGTCAGAACAGGACAGGAGTTTTAAAATAAATTGCAGTAAAATCATCACATTTTGTCAAAGCATTTCTATTTCATTGAAACCATGTATTCTGATAGAATATGATTCAATCAACATTTCTCCAACCAGCTCTATTAAACTGAGACTATTTCATCTTCACAAATTTTTAACTATAGTAATTTTTATTAATGTTACTAATACTTGGCACTTATACACAGTTTTACAAATGTAGCTGCGTCAAGAGGACTATTTGTGCATAAAATTAGGTACATGTTTAAGGATCTTGCTGAAACAGGGCTGCAACTATCATTCCTATTATATTTAAGGAAAGATCAAAACCCTATTGAATTCAGTGAAATGGAACCACTCCAGCTGACTTCAGTAAGCTTTGAATCAGACCCTTTACTGTTTTCCATCAATTGATCATAAGCACATATACAAGGAATTAAATCTGACAGCTCTCTGTGAAGTAAAGAACTATTGCCCTCATTTTATGGAAGGGAAAACTGAGTCCATACTTTTCAAACTCTATTGTCTAAAGTAAGTGATCTGTGTTATCAGTAGTATTGACTATATCTGTTGCGTGGTTAGCTTTGCTTTAATCCCATCTTCATCCCCTTCTTGGCATCCTTTGAGGATTCAGGGATTAGATCCATGTAAGGATTCAAGCTCACAGCTGTCCTCTTTCTTGGACAGAGACTAGGGTTGCCAGACAGTTTCACAAAAAATACCAGCACCACGGGGAAAAAATTGGTTGAGCAACAAAACAACAACAACAACAACAAAAACTTGTTGAGCAAAAAAAAAAAGTCACAGCCCCTTTAAATCTCCACACACTATCCCCCCTCTCCCCCCCACCAGATGTGTGTGGGGGGGGGAAGGATGTCCCAAGCAGCCTTCCATCCGAGAAAAACTGAAAATACCGGACATCCAAAAGCCGCAAATACTGGACTGTCCGGGCCAATATCGGACACCTGGCAGCCCTAGCAGTTCAGGCTTCCAGTTCAGGCTCCCTCCAGTTTCAGGCTTCCAGTCCTCCGACACCTCATTGTGATGTCTCCAACAGACCTCACCTGGGTCCAGCACCTCTAAGAAGTATCATCTAACACTGATATCAGAAATGACAAATAAAAATAACCTCTTGCAAAAATAAGATCCCTTCCCTTCTGCTATCAAACTAGTATAAGTGTCATTAATATAAAGATTACACTTAAACTGTAGGGGCCTTTTTGTAAAATCATTATGTTAATAATATGTAACCAGTTACTGAAAAAAGAACATGAAATATAATTTCTTTATCTTCGAATGAATGGAAACAAATTGGGAGCATTGTACTGCTTCAGTTAAAGTGAGAAGGAGCGCATTGTGAATGCCATAATATTTCAGGTTATATCTGCTGGATACAAACACACACTTCTAGCATAAAAGATCACAGCCCAGCAACATTTTTGAGGGGGAAAAACAAATCTTGGGGGGGTTATTGCTTTGGGATTTAATTAAACATAAAGCAAAGCCCTTTTGTTGTCAGCATCTCTCTTGCAGAGAAGTGTTTGATGATGCAGAAATCTGTTGGTAGGAGGAATAGTTAAAGAGAAGAAAACAAGCTTAAGCTTAGTTCCTGGATGTTAACATTTCTGACCACATTAAACACTTGGAAAGGCAGTGGGAGTAAGCCAGATGGACCGCAGCAACATAAAGTCTTCTGAATTTTGTCATGAATGGTGGTAGATAAGCCAGAAAATTAAAAGAAAAAATATACTGTAAGCAAATAAAAATCCCATTATATAATGACTTTGTCCTTTTCAAATTTCCTTACAGTGTGGAATAGATACAACAGAAGTTGTCAAAATACTCAGTTTCAAAACAGAATGACTATTTTTTTCATTTCTTTTCCAAATATCTTCATATTGATATTTTATTGTCCTGAAAAATATACCTTAAAGGCTATATAAAAAAGTGATATTCCATACAAAATAATAAAGAAGTTCCTGCCACAGAGAGCTCACAGTGTATATGTGTAAATGACATGATGACGCAGTCAAAGTGATGCTGGAAGAATGAGGAGTAAATCACATGGGCCCTGATTCAAGATAATTGAGCAAATGCCTAAGTTAAATGTATGAATACCCTTGTTGGCTGTAGTAGGCCTATGTACTACTGATAAGTACATTGCTGGGGCTACAGTTATTTGGGTTTTTAAAATATATTTCCTAAAAGAATCTTTGTGTGAGTGTAATGCTGACAGATTACATACTCTTGGAAACGCTAATGCACATGATCAACATACTTCCCCTAGCTGAGGAAGTTCTATATCCTGCCCATGTGCTTCTGACAGAATGGGGTATGGTTATCTCAGGGACAGCAGGAGGAAGTCCAAGATAAAGTTCACTTAACAGCGCTACAGCTCTGCAGAAAGTCTTGTTTATCCACTGGACTGTCAGGGTACAGCTACACTGCAATGCTATTTCAGGATATCGGAGTATCCCGAAATAGCTATCCCGCGTCTTCATAGCAAGCCCATAATTTCAGACTCGCTATTCCAATGTCCCTGTAAACCTCATTCTATGAGGAGAAAGGGAGGTTTCAGAATGTGCTTTATTTTGAAATTTGGCACTATGTAGACAAAGAAAAAATAATTATTTTTGAAGAAAAAATAAACAAAAACTTATTCCATATCAATAGCATAAAATTTATCTTATTATTTTAGCTTGCTTAGGTTTCATTTCTGTTTCATATAAAAAATCTAAACCATATCAACTAGAAAAATATACTTATGTTGTTCAGGATACAATTCTAGTGGCACATAGAATTTATTTAAAACCTAGTAACAATTCCTTCTCATAAAAGCAGACAGTGGGTTTGCACATACATGACATCTAGCTGTATCACCTTAGTAGCAGCAATGCCTCTATTTCTACAGAATTCTATTGGAGGATTAGCTTTAGCCAGCTTGTGATCTGCTGAGGCATAAATATTTTACCTAGTAAATTAGCAGTTGTGGTTCAGTGAACACTTTGTCACCCAAAGGAAGTTGTCTAATACAGTGTAAATATTTGGTATTCTTTCCATATAGCTCAGATACTTGTTACTAATACATTAGGCATGACTTAATATCACTGTAAATTGCTGAAAATATAATTTTTCACAGGGTTTTTGTAATTGATGTTCAAAGTATTTGGCAGCTCTATTTTAGCCAAATGGCATCCTGGCAGTTGATAAGCCTTAGTAACATGGCACATTTAATACATATTTATTGTAAGTCACTCTTTTCCAGCTGCTGCAGGCTGCTTGTGATTTATTTTAAAGAAATCTGTTATATTTTATGCAGCATCTTGCATAGATATAGGCACATAGATAAACATACTATCTCATGAGCATATACAGTCCTTGCTTTCCAACAGAATCCCAAAGGAAACATCATTGTCTTCATTCCATATCTCCTGTTACTGCTCAAATACTATTCCAATGACTGCAAGAGCTGACTAAGGAGAGTCAGAAATGCTTGAGAATAGCTGTGATAGTTTTGATCTCATTTTAAAATAATAATTCTGAAATTACTGTTATAAAATGTCATTCTTTATTATTGCTTCTATGTGACTGTGGCTCTGTTGCTGCTGTTTTTATGAGACTTTGAGTTGTTTGTGCAATGTTACTGTGCTTAAAGGCACTGCTGAAGTGGTATAAAGCATCTTGAAGCAGCATCTAATCAGTAGCATTACAACACCCCTTTTGATTTTGTACTTATCACAATAATTACAAAGCACAGTCACTTTGGAATTGTTGCTGATGTTCTTAAGGCATTCACGCCTCAGTCATTCTCCTTGCTCTTCAGAGCAGAGTTGAAGAGCAGTGTTTCAGGGAAACTCCTTGAAGCAGCAGGGTTGAAGCATAGCTTACAATCAGGCTGAAACGTCGCACCGCAATGTAGTGGTATATAGGTTAGAATTCTAATGTCCCCTATCAATCTCCGTTTTAGGAATGGGAAGTAGAACTCTGTCTACTCTTTTAACTGGGCAACATATCTCATTGTTAGTAGAAACACTCACTGTGTCCTTGACCAGAGCAAGCCGTGATTTTTTTTTCTGACAGCATGATCTATGTCACATCTAGGGAATCATGAGGATTGATCTGAACTGTCAAGTCATAAACTGAGGTTCAAAAATTATAATCTCAAATGAGGGTGCTAATACCTCCTTACTGTGTGTAACTTTGATTTTCAAACTGAAGGTGTGGTGGCCATTTGCTTCAGGGAGGAAATAAGAATACAACTAGTATCTGTGTGCAAAGAAAGGTTTAAAATCTAAGTGAAAAAATTGTGGAATTAAAAAAAAAAGAAAATAGTGGATTAGTAGGGGAAGGGGGCAGTTTTTACCATTAAGGTTCATGTGCATGGATTTGTCCTGCCATTGCGTGTGTATGTGTGTGTGTGTGTGTGTGCACGTGTGTTTGCACTCATATATACCTTGCAAATGTCATCTGAACCTTTGTCACATCCAGCTTAGACTATTGCATTACTCTCCATATGGAGATACATCTTGCATCTATCAGAGACTGAAACGGGTGCAGAATCTGGCACTTTGCCTCAGGGTGCATCTTGCTGGAAGTGTATTGTACCCTTCCTTTGGATCTGGACTAGCTACCTATCAAGTCCCAGGTAGAATTTAAGGTGTTAGTCTTGGGCTATAAATCCTCAGTCATAGAGGACCTACTTACATAATATGTCTGTCTCCTGCCATGTTGTCACACCTGAGACCAGCAGGACACCTAAGCTTGAACCCCATTTATATCAGAGAGAAAGGTAGTTGATGTGATGTTCTCCATGATAATCTCTGAGCTTTGAAAATTGCTCTCTACCTTATTACAAAATAGTCCTGCACTAATAACCTTCAGGGACTGCTAAGAGAAACCTTTCTTATCCTGAACTGGGAGAAAGATTGAGAGGAGTGTGGTGGGAGATCAGTTATATTATCTTAGTCCTGGGGGTAAGTGGAATTTTTCTGGTATGGTCTGTCTGGTATTTAGGGCAATAGACAGAGATTCTCCTTTTCATGGATTTATGAAATGTTGAATGTGCCTTTCTTATTCAAGGTAATGCTGACACAGAATATTCATGTATATGTAAAATTATCATTTCGTATTTGATCAGAATATTTCTGCACTAGTATTCTGGTGATCCCAAAATATGTAAAAGAAAACTGCTTTTGGGAAGTAATATTATCCCTAAAACACACACATTCTTCCTAAAATGAGTATGTGCATGTGTATGAAAATTTTTTCACAGATAAAGGTAGTCATATTGACATTTTGGTTTTTTTGCACATTTTCATGTACCCATATGCTTCACAAAACAACAAACAGGAAAGCAGAACCTTAAGCTGACAGCGATAAAAATAGCTAATACAACTGCATATGGAAAATGTTAAATTTTAGGATTTGAAGATAGTCATCATGTATATTTATGTTATGTGGCAAACACTATTTCATTACTGTTTCTAAGAATTGTTGTTTTTCAGATTTCTTAAACAACTGTAATCCAAAATACAGGTAAATGTCAAATGACCTGATTTCACATATGTTTCACATACTGTTACATACTGTTACATTTCAATTCAGAGTTCAGGGAATTAAATTCCCACTAGAAAACAATGCCAGTGGCAGACACGTTGGGCCAGATTCATCTTTGATGTAGCCCTTTGGATGTCAGTGGAGTTAAACTAGAAATGAAGTTGAAGGTGTTAATAAAATATATTTTGGGGGTAGACTTGTTTGCACAGTAAAAAAGGAAGGAAAATACTTACATATGAATCCTTCTGAATCCATCACATATGTGCCTTGCAGTTAGAAAAGATTAGCTAATTCTGTCTAGACTAGAAGTTTTTCATATTTCCATATATCCAAATTATTAATCTTAAACAAGTTAGTAAGCAGATTACATCAACAGCTGATAACCGTAGTGAGTGTAAGTATCAATGAATATTCTGTGATAGAATCATTGTTTTGAACAACAAAGATGCATTTAACTTTGTGTGCTCTAGCCAGTGCTGATTAGCCATTCAACTTCACCTAGATACACTCTCTGTTTGCAGCAGCTTTTTATTCAGGTGTCCTTGTGGGATTAGTTGAAATCGTTCAGTTTGGTCTTTGTGACTTGAAGGAAACAACTCTCAGATTATTTTTGCTGTATATAATCAAATTATGCTTTCAGTATCTTAGGATCGTATTTGAAAATTCATGTTATCTGTTTTGAGAAACCACAATAGGTATTGAATTAAAAAGCAATTTCAGTGCTAAAATATATTATTCAGTTATTCAATTTTTATCATGTGTGAATGTGCTAACAAACTGACAGTGAACCTTTTTCTGTAAGAAGATATAAAAGTATGATGTGTCAGTTTCACACTTACAGAAGAAACAGATGCTAACATAACCTCTTGAAATCTACTTTTGTGTTGCAAATTAATCTGGCTAGAAAAAGTTTGATCAAATTCACTATTTGTCATCACAATGTGATAGTGTTATAAAATAAGTCATTTTCTGAAGAGAGGATATTAAATGTGTGTACAGAATTGTAAAAAAAAAGGGGGGGGGCTGGAAGAGACCTTGAGAGGTCACCTATCTAGTACCCTGCATTAGTCTGGGCCAAGTATTTCCAAACAATCCATGACAATTGTTTGTCTAACAAAGCTTCACTGATGAGGATTCCACAACTTTCCTGAAAAAGGTTATTCTAGTGCTTAATTCTACTTGTCGCTTGAAAGGGTTGTTTTATTTTTTCTAATATCTAATCTAAATCTTTATTGCTGCAGATTAAGCAGATTTCTACTT
Organism: Pelochelys cantorii; assembly: GCA_032595735.1. Taxonomy (NCBI): domain Eukaryota; kingdom Metazoa; phylum Chordata; order Testudines; family Trionychidae; genus Pelochelys; species Pelochelys cantorii. Next base: position 38,453,236 of record CM064331.1, read on the forward strand.
TACCTGCCTTCTGTGGGCATGGAGAATAATATCCTTTGTCTGAAGGCTATTACTGGTTCCCTCTTAAGTCATCTTTGTCAGAACTAAGAATGAGGGTCTTCTTGTTTGTTGTTTTTTTTAAATCTTTCCTCATCACTTTTGTTTTTTACACCTTTTGTCACTATCATATTTACTCTCTCCTATTTATTTGCATCTTTTTTTGTTATTGAAGTGCAGTTCCCGAGATTTGACACGCTATTGCTGCTGAGTAGAATGAGACAGTTAGATCCTGCGTCTATATACAACATTCCTGTTAATATACTCCAGAATATCAACCTTTTTTGCAACTGCATTATGTTGACTCTCATTCAACATGAAGGCCCTGTAGATTTGGAGGTGGGCGGGAGCGGAAGAGGGAGAGATCACCTTTTCCCGCTCATCAGATTAGTTAAGTTCCTGAAAAATACTAACTGCATTTAGCATCTTGCAGGGATGGTCCCATAAACCTTGGTAATTTTATAGAACTAATGATTTCTTTTCAAGGCTTTTGATTTGTCCTTTTTAAAAATTTTATTTAATAAAGCATGATTGCTACTTCATAAGATGACTGTTAATGCTGGAATTTTCAAAGAAGTCCAATGGCACTAAACACCCAAATTCCATTGGATTTTTTTTAATTAACTTCTACCTCCAGAAGCACTGTAAATTAGTCAAAATGAATAAGAGGCAGGTAGTGCTGAATGTGCATTCACTTGAGATCCAGGAAACTTTTTCCTGTTTTGCCACTGACTTGCCATGTGCTGTAGGGAAAGGAGTTTATCTATGTTCCTCAGAGGTTTTTAATTAATCTATCCAAAGAGCTTTGAAACCAAGTGTGATACAAGCTGAGTATCATGCTAAAAATGTCATATCTTACAAGTCTTATTTTGAAACAACCTCTAGGATAAAAAAATTAAAAACAGTTTTCTCAAGAATTGCAAACTTTTAAATTACAGTACTGAGATTTGTTTCATTTTTTTAAACTAGTTTAATGTTGCATGTGATTTGTGGCTACCATATTTTGCCTACAAATGATGTCCAGAAGCTTTATAATGTGCATGTTGCTTTTGTCTGATAGGTATTTCTAAATCACAAGCCTTTTGGACTCTAAAGAGCTAACTTCTCTTTTACATGTGTTCACTCCTTATAGAGATCTTCTCTACTATCAAATACAAATCTGAACAATATTAAATATAAAAACAATGTTAGGACATTTCTTAATGTTGTGGTTGATTAGGTTTGGAGCAAGCATGGGGAAAAAATCCAAATCTGCTATGCTGTATTAGAAGAACATAAGTGTTTGAGGAATTATAATTATTATTCTGAAAAGTTTGACTTCCTCTCAGCTGGAAATTTCTATTTTTCATGATTATCAAAAATATTGTAAAAATGGCTTTAAATCAATGATGTTCTGTGTATCCAGATCCAAAAGAAGATAATCAGTTTGCATCAAGGAGGAAGTATTTCTTTCTTCTCTGATTTTATCCTGAACATATATGATGTGTGCAGCAGATGGCAAGATCTGACAGAAGAACCTATGGTGTATGTGTTATCTGTTCATGAAATAGTTATTTCTTACTATTGCTCAGCAGCCATGTAATTGTGCGCTAGTGCAGGCCTTTCTAGTGTAATTGACAGTGTTGCATACAAAGATAATTTATCAGCAAAGGCGGCGGGGTAAAGATGGGAAACTCATCTAATGTGCATCTCCTAGGCAGATCTGGCTGGTGTAACTAGCACTCACACAAGAAGCAACTCACATTTCCACTGAGCTTGGAAGCATTACAGCAGTAATTCTTCTTTTTGCAAGAATGAACGGTAATTAAACAGTATCTTCAGTTCATTAGGTTTGAAGGTACTTGTCTTTACTATCTGGAATGCACATCTGTCTTGTATGAATTTCTTTGGTGTGTTGCAAGAAACTACTACTACTACTACTACTACTACTTAATAATCTAATCTAAATGGATAGGTTTGGGTTTTTTTTTTTAAATCTATTCCCATATATAACTGAGCCTCCCCTCCCATTTACCTGCTTCTGAGAAGCCCAGGGAGGAAACACTTACTTGGGTGCCTGATGCTAACATTAAAGGAGATCCTGAGTATCCGACCGGTAGTTTGATAGATGAGACTGTATCCAACTCTCTGCTGCCCCTTTACTCCTAAAGGAGTTTAAAATTGATGATGCTTCTAACTGGCTGGCTCCTGTTCACACTCAATGGTGTTCCTTGGAAATCTCCAGGAACAAACCTAGTCTAATAATATTTTCTACCTCTAATGTTCTTAGACTAAACATACCTTTAATTAACAATTTAAAGAGACACGATTTAACAGACTAAAATTAAATATTGCTACTTTAAATCCACAGTGTGCAGTTGACTAAAAACAATTAACAAATAAAGTATATAGTAATGGATGTTTATCTAATTGACATTTACCCTGTCACCCTTTACCCCACCCATAAGTGTACACACCTCTGGATTCCAGAGAATTAAAAGCTTGCATGGGCATGCTTGAAGATCTGCAGATGCCCTCTGCAGGTTCTGTGTATCAGTCCAGCCCAAGCAATAAGCTACACAACTCTTCTGAAAATTGCAGCTGACCCTACCAATTGCCAGCAGCTCTGGGTTCTGGTTCATAGGAAAGATCACACTGCCTCTTCTCAGACCTGGGCTCAGTCTCTCTGCTGTGCTCCTTCCCTTGCAAGTATTTTTGTAAACAGCAGTGAGGATCACTCACAGTTCCTTCACTGCAGGCCCACCTCAGTCAGCACTACGCACAGCTTTAGTCTCTCCCCTTCAGGGAAAGCCACCAATAGCCTCTGAAGCTCCCTGATCAGTCAAAGCCCAGCCAGGCACTGGCTTCCCAGCAGCAGTTCCTGGTATGGACAGAGCTCCATACCCACAATCTGGTTAACTACTGCAGTTCAGGAATAGTAATCTGCACCCAGTAAAGTGACTGTTTAACAGTTTCCCCCTGGAAAAAGCAGGGAGCAGGACAATTGTGACTGACTCATATTTCCTTACCTGGTTTCCATTCATAGCAATTTACCTGTGTGCTATCCTTTATATGGGACATTGGGCAAAAATGGAAGCATATTTTTAACTGATGGAGCAAAATTAGCTATATTATAGTATACTGATTTACACTGTCTTTTATCAGCTGAGACTATGGCTCTGTATGTCCCTTACTATGCTGGAAGGAACACTGATAATGTGCATCATCAAGAAAGGGGTGTTCTTTTATTCATGTTTGAAAAGTTCATTGTGTCATTACCTCTCATCATCTCCAGATGAATCAGCAGCTCCAGGGTGCGGGCCAGGAGAACAGCCCCACTTGCTGCCCCATCGCTCTCCTGGAACTGCTGCTGCTGCTCCTGCCGGCGCTGCTTCGTCCCCTCCCTGCAGCACCCGGGGACGAAGCAGCCGGCAGGAACGGCATCAGCGGCTCCAGGAAAGCGATGGGGCAGCGAGCGGGGCCGTTCTCCCAGCCCGCACCCGGGAGCTGCAGAGAGGGAAGGGGCCAAGGCCAGGCAGGGATGGGGACCAAGCGGCCCTGGCTACAGTAGAGTCCCTATTATCTGACATTTTCGGTAATCCGACCACCTGTCGGTCCCGTTTAGGTCGGATAATCAGGACTCTACTGTAAATCCATCACTGAATGGACACTATCTCACATTTAAGCTGAGATTACTATGGATGGAGTGGCCACCAGGGCACCTGTGCTTTTTCCTTTTTCCTCTTCTTTCGAAAGAACTCCCTCTTCCCTGTCCATACACGCCTTTTTCTGAAAGAACTCTTTTGGAAAAAGGCTTCTTCCTCGTAGAAAGAGGCTTACCAATGTCAGAAAAACCCCTCTATTCTTTTGATTTTTTTTTGAAAGAACGCGATGGCAGTGTGGATATAAGTGAAGTTTTTTTGGAAAAACGGCCATTTTTCCAAAAAAACCTCTGTAGTGTAGACATAGCCCTAGTGACTTTCCTCCCATCTCCATTGGGGATGCTGAAACTGTACTTACTTCTGTGCTGCAAAGCATACAGTATGCAATGCTTGTATACAAGAGTAAGAGAACTTCATTTATTCCCCTACATGGGCATGCCACAATCTAGCCCTATGATGAATGTGAAATAGACAAGAGAAAAGATGATTTAATACTATCCTATCTGAAAGCACTAATTCTAAAATACATTTAAAAAAGAGTTGTTTTGAAAGATATTGAAATTTCTATCATTCTCCTTTTTGTATTATTTAAACATCTACCTTGAAACATAATTATACATAAGTACTATTATTTAATTCAGCCTACCCAAACATCCATTCTGATAAGGTACCAATGTGTTTGATAAGTGGTAAGGGAAACACTAATTTCTGCCATTTTCTTTTAAACTACATGTACAGCACAAAGCAGTGGGGGTTAGTGAAAAATATCAAAGTGCTCATTAAAATGTAGAATTCCAGAAGCAGAAGGTAAATATTTCATACAAATGGAGTCACAAATGTAGGATCAATACCACAAGGTATCTAACAAGTTTTAGTTTTTTTGAAAAATATACTCTGTGTAATTTATTCTGCATTACTTTGCAGTAAACGACATTTTACCATTTGAGTTTTGTATGCTAGTTTTACTGCAGAGAAATGGAATACTGTTTATTCTAGCATAGCATGAACCAGTGGGAAGCTGAACAGATGTACGGAAAATTGAGCAAATCCCTATGTCACCTGCATTATTGTCCCTGTGGTTGGATCCAAAGCTTGAACTGCCTCTCGTAGATTTAATTTACTTTGAAAACTGCTTCTTCCCAGAACACCTAATTAGAGAGGATAGCAGAAGTTTGGTTCTTTGTCACAGGTGCTGCTGCTTTTCATAAGTAGTTTAATGGGATGCATCCATTCTTTTATCACTGCATGTGACTAAGATCTGATGTAACAACATTAGAACACCTTGCTTTTTTAAATATGCACTATAAAAGATCTTAAGGGATTTTTTATTGCACAGCCTTTCAGCCAGAAGGATTACAAAGTATTTCTCATAATCAACAAGCTCACTTCCAGCTGCAAACTAGATCCTGCCCTCTGAGGCACTTATGTGCTATGGGAGCAGGAGATGGCAGGCTAGCCTGTGGGTCACAATTAGTAGGATATGAACGGGAGAATACTGAGGGATTTTTGGTGAGCTGAATGTAAATTACACACAGGAAGTTTTTCAGAACAACAGGTTTTAACAAATTTAGTCTTCTGGAAAGTGTCCTTACATTTTTAATATCCACAGTTGATCAGCATCATGTTTTATTTTAGAGCATGTGAGAAGCATGACATCTACAGTAGAATTATGACTGCTAGAAACTTGTTGGGGTGCTTGTTCCATCATAATTCAGTTAATTTGCCTCATTAACACGAGTCTTACAATTGACAGGTACTTCTGATATGTGTGTGTGTGTGTACGCGCATGAGTGCATGCACACACACACACACACACACACAGATCCTACCCTCTTATCTTTTAAATATGTGCTATCAAAGACCATAAGGGATTTTATATAGCACAACCTTTCAGCCATAAGGATCACAACATATTCCTCATACTCAAATATGAAATACTGGTTTCTTTTATTGCCACTCTAATTCATTTGATGAAGTGGGTTTTACCTATGAAAGCTCATGATTGTATATATTTTGGTTAGTCTCTAAGGGTATGTCTACACTTGCACCCTAGTTCTAACTAGGGATGCAAATGCAGGCATTCAAAATTGCTAATGAAGTGGGGATTCATTAGCATGATCTTACTGGCGCGTTACTCCGAATGCCAGCTTTCCGAAAGTGAAAGTGCGTGCCGGGACGCATTAGTTCGAACCAAACCCCTTGGTTCGAACTAACGTTACTCCTCAAAAAATGAGGAGTAACATTAGTTCGAACCAAGGGGTTTGGTTCAGACTAATGCATCCTGGCGCGCACTTTCACTTTCGAAACAGCTGTTCAGCGGAGTAACGCGCCGGCGAGATCATGCTAATGAAGTGTGGGATATTTAAATCCCCGCTTCATTAGCAATTTCGAATGCCTGCATTTGTATCCCTAGTTCGAACGAGGGTGCAAGTGTAGACATACCCTTAGAGACTAACCAAAATATATACAATCATGAGCTTTCATAGGTAAAACCCACTTCATCAAATGAAGTGGGTAAAACCCACTTCATCAAATGAATAAGACTACTTATTCTTTTTTTGGAAGTTTTTCACACTGGGGCTAACCAAAGCTTTACTTGGCTCTTAATTTATAAGGTCAGATGGAATTGCAGTTGTATAACTGCAGGATTCCAGTAGGAAAACATGGGGAAAATACCAAAAATGTTTCTTGAGTTTATATATCTTCTTCCCATTTCAAGAGGCTAGCACATTGAAAAGAACAATTGAAAAATATCTGTGAACATTGCACTTAATTCCAATTACTTCTGGCTCAGCATCAGTAATTTAGAAGCTAATTTGTTTAATAATGAACTTTATCTGTTTCTGAAAGAGACAACAAACAGTATTATAATATTCAACAGCAACTACTACTTCCAGAGCCTCAAACAAAGCGGCTGAATATTGTTTATCCCTGACATTATTCAGACGGATGAATATTAAATATCCATTGATCTTAGAGCAATGGAACACAAGATCTGATAGGTTAAAATACAGTGCTGTGCATCTAAGGACTAACAAACAGTGCCACTCTTTTCTCCATACAACAGTAATGGGTAGCCAGGGGCAAATAATATGCCTGTTAAATCAAATTGCTATTGTAGGTGGGTTTGAGGAAACCTGCAAATCCTAATTGGCATGAAGAACTTAATGTGATCAGAACTGCACTGCTTCTTATTGGCAAATCTGACAGATTATTTAAATAGATGAACTATGAATTCCCTTTATTGCAGAATTACATGCAGATATTTCCCCCCTAGAAACTAAAGCTTCTTGCAGTAAGTTTCCTGCTGGTGTTGATCTCACCTTTGTGACTAAGTGTGTATTAAATTTTAAGCTGCTGCTGCTGTAATTTCACACTTTAATGACTTCCTTGCTACTGTACTTTTTAATAACCACTACTGCTGTGTATATGCAATTATAGGAGTATCTAGTTCTATGGCTCCAATCACTAAGGGTCAAGCTGTATTCTACTAATATAGGCAATATATACATATTTTTCAAGTTTGGGAATATTGGTTTTAAAAATACTGTTTGTTTATAAGTGTGGGTCAGATTCACGCTTCCATTTTAGGTATTTAAAGCTCACATTTAAGCATCACTAGAATTCACAAGATCCCTACTCAGCTGTTGCCCAGCTCTGGAGGTGCTTCACTTTTTGATGTGAAGGTCCAAAAGACACCTAAGTTTCTGCCACTGGTCATATGCCTCAGATGTTCCACTGGTCTTATTGCCTCAGAAACAGCAAGAATATAAAAGTAGGTGTTCTCCCACCTACCTCACCTGAGAGAGCCAAAACACCTGAGGTGTGTAAGTAGGGAAGAATGAAGATCTCACTTATAATCTTTAGCGTGGTATCGCTCATCTGGAATATGGGAGACAGACCCCAGTTCAATTTTCCATGATTCCTGATCAGAGATTTATTCCTGTCTGAGGTAAGGCCATGTAGGTTTCCCTCAATCTCTATCTTGTTAAAGCTATTCCACTATGTATAAATAATTAAATACACAATGGATGAGTGAGAGAGCCTGACTTTACAGTCCGGTCATAATAAGGACAAATTGAAGGATTCAGCCCAAAAGAAATCTGATGAGGTTAAACAAGGACAAGTGTGGACTCCTGCCCTTAGGATGGAAAAATCCCACGCACTGCAACAGGCTGGGGACCAACTGGCTAAGCAGCAGTTCTGCAGAAAAGGACCTGGAGATTATAGTGGATGAGAAGCAGGATATGAGTCAACAGTGTGCCATTGTTGCCAAAATGATTAACGGTATATTGGAATGATTTGTCGAACTACTGCTAGAAGATTGAGGGAAGTGATTATTCCTGTCTATTTGGCACTGGTGAGGCCACATCTGAGTTTTGGGAGGGAGAGTCCAGTGAAAGTGATTAGGGGATTGGGGCTCAAGACTTCTGAGGAGAGACTGAAGTACCTCAACTTATTTTGTCTGTGAAGAGTGAGGGGTACTGTAACAGAAGCCTTTGACTACCTGAAGGGGAATTCCAAAGAAGCTGGAGCTAGGTTGTTCTCAGTGGCGGCAGATGACAGAACAAAAAGCAATGGTCTCAAGTTGCAGTGGGGGAGATCTAGGTTGGATATTAGGAAAAACTATTTAAGTAGGTACGTGATGAAGCTCTGGAATGGGTTATCTAGGAAGGTGGTGGAATCTCCATCTTGAGAGGTTTTTAAGGCCAGACATGACAAAGTCCTGGCTAGCATGATTTAGTTGTGGTTGGTCCTGCTTTGAGCATGGGGTTGGACTAGATGACCTCCTGAGGTTTCTTCCAACTCTGATTTGCTATGATTGTAAGGGAGCTGCTTCTTCTCCTCCTGGATTTTGGGAATCCCATTCTTAGGTACCTAATTCTTTCCATGATTTATATAGGGGGCCTAGGAGACTGACTCAGGCTTTGTGAATTTCATGGGGTGGCTGAGTTAGGTGTTGTAACAATGACCATTGCAATGCCCTAAGTGTTCTCTGTGGGTATGTCTACACTTGCCCCCGAGTTCGAACTAGGGAGGCAAATGAAGCATACCAAAGTTGCTAATGAAGCACGGGATTTAAATATCCCGCGCTTGATTAGCATATTCACAGCCGGTCGCCATTTTAAAATGCTGGTAGCCCGAATTAACTCGCTGCGTGTAGACGCGGTAGTCCGATCCAAAACCCTTCCCTCAAATTAACTGTTACTTCTCGTGCAATCATTCTTGTTGCTCTTCTCTGGACCTTCTCCAATTTCACCATATCTTTCTTGAAATGTGGTGCCCAGAAATTGACACAATACTCCAATTGAAGCCTAATCAGCGCAGAATAGAACAGAATGACTTCTCGTATCTTGCTCACAACACTCCTGTTAGTGCATCCCAGAATCATGTTTACATTTTTTGCAACAGCGTCACACTGTCAACTCATATTTAGCTTGTGGTCCACTATGACCTCTAGATCTCTTTCTGTAGTACTCCTTCCTAGACAGTCATTTCCCATTCTGTATGTGTGACACAGGTTATTCCTTCCTAAGCAGAGTACTTTGCATTTGTCCTTATTAAACATCAACCTATTTACCTCAGACCATTTCTTCAGTTTGTCCAGATCATTTTGAATTTTTATCCTATCCTCCAAAGCACTTGCAACCCCTCCCAGCTTGGTATCATCTGCAAACTTAATAAGCATACTCTCTATGCCAATATCTAAATCGTTGATGAAGATACCGAGCAAAACTGGTCCCAAAACAGACCCCTGCGGAACTCCACTTCTTATGCTCTTCCAGTAGGATTGTGAACCATTAATAACTACTCTCTGAGAACAGTGATCCAGCCAGTTATGCACCCACCTAAGTTATATTTGCCTCGTTTATTGATAAGAAGATCATGCAAGACTGTGTCAAATGCCTTACTAAAGTCTAGGTAAACCATGTCCACCGCTTCTCCCTTATCCACAAGACTCGTTATCCTATCCAAGAAAGTTATCAGATTGGTTTTATATTAGAGAGCTTGGAAGGTTCACTGAGCCATGGAGTCTAAGCTGTGCTACAGAGCCAGCATCATTATTAGTAGGGAGTAGTAGATCTTCCAAGTTACTCCGTGTCCAGGAGACAAACTCTTTACTTATTTGCAGGAAAAATCTCTTCTGTGAAAACCCTATTTTGGCACAATTTTGACCTGAAATTCTCTACCAGTGCAGTTCTGCCAGTGGTAGTAATATTGGAGAGTTTAAACAGAGCTCTCTTGGTTTGTATGTATATCCTTTAGCAAAATGGAGCTCCACTTGTGGCTTGGATCTCTAGCTGCTACTTTAATACAAACAATACTTAAATCTACAATGGTAAGATTAGTGATGCTTATAACTTCCTTGCAAGCAAGCTTTTAAAAAGAGGATTGTTCTAGAGTTAGTGTTGCAGTGTTATTTTTCTTCACTCAGACTTCTGTGACTTGGAGCAATTTAAGGAGCACGCTCCTTGTTTAGCATGTCAAAATCCAGTCACTACTAATTACGGTGGTTGCAATTTCCAACTTGACAAGTGAAAATCAAACCACAGTCTCTTGAGTGCTGAAAGCTGTACAACAAGCCCTTATTGTGGAGAATCCAAAGACAGACAGAGACTATTATGTCAGTTAAAGCAACTATTACCTTGGCAGTACATTTTTAAACATGGGTAACAGCGCCCAGATATGTTACCACTTTAGTTAATGTTTGTTTGGTGTAGTTCCCACGATTCCTCCTCCCCCCAAAAGACCAAATAATTTGTTAATGTTTTTATGTATCTCTTGCATGTGATCAGTATACTTGGTCATGTTTAAGAAACAAACATGTCAAATTTAAATTTTATGCTATTTTTAAAATTATGAGGCAGCCTTATCACTATCACAGACTTGTTACTTTTAACTGAAATGTGATTGACCATGAATAAACAAATGCCTAGTAACAAAAAAGTAGAGAAACTGTCCTTCCAATCATGGAATTAGGAGTGTGTGTATGTGTTGGTGTGTGTGTGTGTGAGAGAGAGAGGGAGAGAGAGAGAGAGAGAGAGAGAGAGAAAATGAGTTGTGGTTCAACAGGGGACAAAAATCAACAATGGGAATGGGAAAATTAATCAAAAAGGTAATCATGTGCATCCACACCATGTTCTCTCTACAGTCAGACTCTAGTTTTTCTGATCAACAAAGCAACACATAAATATGGGGCACTGATGATCCAATAAGTTGTGTAGGCTTCTGCAATCTAGATTCTTGTGGAGTATCCCAGGTTTTGCTTTTTAAAAGGAAATGTAGGTTATTTTCATTTTTCTTTTCTTTTCTTTCTTTTGTCTGTAGATGATGATGTAAGACAGGAGACTGAGACTCCTAGTAATATCTGTTCTTGTTAATCAGAAGCTGATTAATTAAAATAACATCTGTCTACTTTTGTTGTTACATAGCTGGCTACACCCTTGTTAAGACAAAATGATCTATTCTTCTCCTGGCATGAGAACACTACTATTAATGTTAACAGAAGTCTGAATGAGTCAGGGGTGAATAGAGCCCCTCTCTTAAAGCATGCCTGATCAACAGCAACAGCAGACAACATACTCACATTTCAATCAGTTGAAAATTAGTGCTGCTTTGCCTCTGTTTTAGGAGTCTGGAGAGTGAGAGTCCCGATGTCTTTTTTCAAGGGTTGGAAACTTCTTACTTTGCACAATGGTTGTGCCTAGGAGTGTGAGAGAGAGGATACGTCTAGACTGCAGTGCTATTTTAGGTTATCTCCTGTGTCCTGAAATAGCTATTCCATGTCTTTTGAACCAGCCCATTATTTCAAAATAGATTTCGAAATAGCAGGCTCGCTATTCCAATGTCCCTGTAACTCTCATTCCTTGAGGGTTACGGGATGTTTTGGAATAGTGGTTTATTTTGAAATTTGGCACTGTGTAGACATTGCCAAATTTCAAAATAAACAATTTTGAAATTAGACTGAAATAAGATACACAATTGCGTATGTTATTTTGAACTACAGGTGCAGTGTAGATGCACCCAGAGAAAAATACTTGGATATTTGTGTGCATACTAAAATCCAAGTTCGGGTTTCACTTACTCTAGAGCAGTGTTTCTCAAACTGTGCTCCGCGGAGCCCCAGGGCTCCATGGGACATCTCCAGGGGCTCCGCTAGGTTGACAAACTGGAAAGCCTTCAAAAGCATAATTGAGAATCGCCTCGAACTGACGCAATTAACACACATTGCTGGAGCTCCGCATACATTTTTACGCATGTAAAGGGCTCCAGAGCCCAAAAAGTTTGAGAACTGCTGCTCTAGAGTACCGTAAAACTAACTTGTTTGATTTTACCGGTGTGACTCTGAAGTTACAAGTGAAATTGAGAATAGAATTGTATATTTTGATCACCTTAGTAGTTGCAGATTAATGAACTATTCTCAGAAGTGAACTAAGAATGACATACCGAGATTAAAAACCCTTTCCTATAAAATATGAAAATTCAGTGCTGTAATTGGACAGTTACACATTCCCTAGAACATTTTATGGAAACTGTTTTCATCACTAATTTCTGGAAAAAAAACCTTTTATGCATCAGGATAGAGCAGTGTTTCTCAAAATGGGTCAAAGGCTCCCGTTTGTTTACTTACCAGTTCTGCAAGTTTACTTACCCGTTTACTTACCAGTTCTTACGTTGTGGCTCCCATTGGCTCTGGTTCACCGTATGCAGCCAAATGGAGCTGCAGGAAGCTAGGCCTCTTCTTATTCCATAAAATATCTACATTATGGGGAAATGAATTTCCTCTTCAGATATATTTCTCCTTTTCTGGAGATGATAAAATGGGTAATCTTCAATTATAAAGTTACATTTTGTATTTTTGCAATTTATGGTCACTATCAAAGTAATTATTTATCAGGGTAAAAAAGACAAACCTCTTATTGTACTACTCTGTAGGATGCAGTGTGGTCTTGTGGTTCAGGCAGTGTCCTAGGAATCAGGAGTCTTCATTTCACTTCCTGGTTCTGCTGTGCGTCCTTAGGTAAATCCCTTCACCATTTCATGGCTGTGTTTCTCCTATCTTCTCTATTGTTTGTGAGGTTTTCAAGGCACAGACTCTCATTATCTGTGGTAGGCATTGCACAAACTGATCTCAGTCTTGTTTAGGGTGTGTAAGTACTACCATAGGGTAAATCAGAAATAAAAAAAATATATGTTGATTTCTCTACCCTTTTATTAGCCCAGGTGCCAAGCTTAATATGCAACTGACTTGAATATTTCCTAACCCAAAGCCTTTATACATTTTTTTGTAATCATCAGTACCCACCTTTTAGTACATATTGCATGAAATAACTTTGGTTACAAAGACCAAAGAAAGGCTTTTTGTTTTTTTGTAAGAGAGATTAAAATCTCTTTGAATATTTTCCGACTGCTTCAGTACAAAGGTAGCAAATATTCTGTACTTCAGTTCAGCAAAACTGAATCTGTACTTAATTTTGCTGTTTGAGTACATTAGTCTCATTTGACAAAAAATGCATGATAAAGAACTTTTGAAAAACAAAACTATTGTGCTTCCTTTATTACAAATATTTCTGTAAGAATTTAAAATTAGTTTCTTTTTTTTTTAAATAAACTCCTGAAAGTCAGATTATTAATACCAGCTGTAAAACAGACTATCACCACAAGCATTGTTTGTTGTAAATAAAATACCTGTCATCAAATTACAGTTTTACACTCCAGATAATGGAAACCAATAGCAAATATTTGAAAAATCCTGAATTTGTATCTAGTAGAGGAGAATTTCATGCCACCATAATACCGCATAGGTCTTTTCTCATCTGCAGTATTTCCAGTTGAAAGATGGCAACACAGCTTTAATGTTCTTTAGCATTTACTGGAAACGATGGGGTGGGGTATCCATAAAAAATTAATCTTTGTTCAGACCTTTTGTTACAAATTTATTTACATGTATCCATCAACAGCTTTCATTGCTGCTTTATATCTACAGTCTAAACATGTCTACACAAATACAGAGTGACTGTCTTCTTACATGTGCCTACAGAGTCACAGAGTGACTTCATTTAAGAACAACTGCACAATTCCAAAACTCACCGAAACTTGCCCACAGTGGTAATATTTGCTTTGCATGCCTATCTCTTTATCTAATTCTTGTTCCTCCAGCAGTTAGCTGATTCATTGTCATCACACCCTAGTGTGAGATTGATAGCCTCAAGATATATATGCAAAACTCTGGAACATTGGCTTCTATTTGCAGCACTATTCGTTTTTTTAGCTCTATTTTTTCCTGCCTAGTCTTTTTTTGGGGGAGAGAGGGGAGATGGCTTTTCCCCCTATTCTATTGCTCTCTCTATGTTTGGGGTTGTTGTAAATTCAGCCGGTTGCAAGGGTAACTTGTCAGGTTTTGGATAATGTTTCCTTTGACTCATGTAAGATAGTGAGGAAAATGTGCTTCGTGTTATGCACTTCAGAGTAAAATGCAAAACCTTGAGTTGTCTTCAGATCTGGTGTGTGTGTGTGTGTGCACGTGTGTTCATATGCATATGTGCATGCACACTTGTCTTCATGCACTGGTCTCTGAGATTTCTTACAGTAATATAGATGTTTATGTTCCAATTGTGTTAAAATAAGAAACATACCAATGCCTTTTCCAATAAATATATTTAATCTTTTCAGCATCCACAAATGTTCATGATTGCTTGTAAACTGGGACCCTAAATCAGGAAAGTTTGCCACACTGTAATTCACCTTAGCTAAGATAAAGAATTCCTAATGAATGTAACTAATAGTACTCACTATTTCACAATAAGGGATTTATGACTAGTCCTCAGGCTTGACGCCAGTTAGAATCTTTCCATTCCAGTACGCTACAAGACTAATTTGCTGTGATTATCAAGGAATTACTTTGTCAGGCTTCATGTTCACTTATGCAAGGACAGACCTGTTAATTCCAACTCATTTAGTTTATGTGGAATGAAAGGTGAATTCAACAAAAGTGGTCAGAAGCCTCAAGCTTTTCATAGTAACACTTGATGTTGGTTGTACATACTGTACGCTCAGTCAGAGTAAAGCACCACAACTACACTTTACAAAATGTCAGAGTGCTTAATACATCAAGCAAAGCCATTACTGCACTTTGGCAAAGGAAATGCATGTTGCCAAGTGCACAGTGAGCGCCTCAGCCAAAGGACATAGCAAACATATTAAATCAGAAGGCTGGCTTAACAAAGTCTCTTATACATACTTCATTGCAGGAGGATGGAGTATTTCCTGAGAATTCTAATATGTTGGTACAGAGAAAGGAAAACTGAATGCATGATTTAAGATTCAAAACAAAACCATGGGTTTACAGAGGAAAGAAAACATTAATATATTAAAAGGGGATAGTTCAAATATCTGCTAAATTTAGAATTTTGGATGTCAGCAGATGAATTCCAGCTTGAAGCGATGATGGACTATTAGTAGGTGATATTGGAGTTTTAAGTATTGATTTATCTAGGTCATTCTTTTTTTTTTTGAAAAGCCATTTGTAACATCCATGCCCAGTGTTATCTATCAATTCAATTTCCTGTATTTTATACCTGATCTTTTTTCAAATCACAGTATTTTAAAGCATGCAGTCTTCTGAACCAAGCAGAAAAGTCAAATTACAATTGTATCCTGCTGAATCCTCTATAACCAAGTATATTAAATAAACACAAATATTTATATGATGAAGAATATTCATATGGTCTTCAACTTTTAATCAGCACTCTCCCACTGGAACATGTTTTTCTTCAAATACTTTAGACAAACAAAATTCAAATCCATCCTTTTTTTTTAAATCGTTAGATTCCAAAGTTTATTTCTGTCAGGTGGAGCCATTAGCAACTTGGGCCAGGTTCAATAGCGAGGGGTTATTGTCCATTGATACAAGAGAAAACCAACTCAAGTGCCACCAAGTAACATTATGTGCCTCCTGAGGTAATACCTCCCCACTCCTGTGGTAATACTTCTCCACTCACAAGCACAGAATCTGAGTGTAAAAAAGAAACATATTCATAAAAGGAGAGAAATAACTCAAGAGT
Source organism: Pelochelys cantorii (assembly GCA_032595735.1). Lineage (NCBI taxonomy): Eukaryota > Metazoa > Chordata > Testudines > Trionychidae > Pelochelys > Pelochelys cantorii. The sequence continues at coordinate 38,468,978 of CM064331.1, forward strand.
TAATTTTGGGAAAATACTTCAAACAGAGATCATAAACATAAATCATAAGCAAAAGACCCATCCTAGTATGCTGGAACTGCCTTTACATGCTAAAGAAAGGGTAAAATACCCATTAGCCAGCTTGTTAAGTGGTTTACTGGGTTGTGGTTACTGTCACATGCAAACAGCTACTTGGAGCCATGGCTGAGTGATGGGTGTAGGTGTAAAACAATGGGAAATACTCCCTAAGGAGCCTGACATGTTCCTCTCACAAAAGTACTACCCCTCCGGAATTCCACGATATACATGTGGACAACCAATATAGTATGAGAAATTACTCCTCCTACTTTAAACAGTTAGGTTGAGCTTCAAATAATTGAAGTTTGTAAACACTAAGGATGGACAGGAATTGTGTATGTAAGACAGTACAGACGTGCTATGAGAATATCAATATATGAGAGAAAATGTAGTCAAGCAAATTTCTAACTGAGACAGAGGTAGAGGAAGAAGGTAATACACAGTACAGGACTGAAAGTTCCTATGTTGGGAAATTATGACAAAAAGAGTATTTTGAAAAGGATTTGAAGAAGGAAAGTGAAGATTTCTGGCTCAGAAGAAGAGGGCTATGTCTCCATGTAGAGGGAGAAGCATAAAGAAGGTATTTAGGCAAAAAGAGGAAGGAGGTGTCAAAAGCAGAAGCTGGTAAGAAGGGTACATGGAATTTTAGGGTGAAAGGAAGTGATATGAGTCATAGGCAAGGGAATTGTTGGACAGGATTTAAAGGTGATGAAAAGTGATTTTTTTAAAGTGGAAAGACATGAAATAGTGAAGGGATTTGCAAAGAGGTAAGTGAATGATGGGTGAGAGGCTAGCACTGGATGTTTTAGTCTTAACTAGACAAGCTTGTGTAAAAATATTACTATGAATCCACTCAGTTACTTTATGGCTTGAATTTCTTGATGTGAAAAAGCCATGGTGTGTACCCTCTAACACTGAATGAATAGTATAAAGAAATTCTCAACAAGTGAAGAGTAGTATCACTGAGTATCTAACGATATCAAAAACAAAACTCAAATGATGTGTTCAAAATTAAAAAAGATATTTATTCCCAAAATATTACACAGTGTTCCTTTTGTAATGGTGTCAAGGACAATGACTGCATAGCTTGTTTACTTGTAGTGGCCACTTGTATAAACTGATGTTTTAAATACATGTGCACAATTTGTTTTCAAAAATATGTGAAAAGACTTTTTTTCTGCCTCTTTCCCTTTATTATCGGGCTTCTGTTAATCTGCACTTCACAACTCTTCCCTGGTTTTAACATCTACATATCAAGCAATTTTTTTCGTAGTCATTCACCTTTATTCACTAGCTGGTTACATTAAATACCTTTCACCATTAGGTGACAGAATGGTGACATATACTCTAGATCGGGGTGGGCAATAATTTTTAAAAGGGGGCCACTTTAGACATTTCTGAAGTGGCCCCGGGCCTCCCTGGAATGAGCGGGACCTCGCGTGGAAGGGACAGAGTGAGGAGACTTCAGGGTGCTTTCCCCCCACATCCTGATTGGCCTGGCGGTGGGGGGAGCATGAGAAGTCTTCCCCTTTCCTCCCCCTCTTCCGCTCCCTGGACAGAAACAACAGCTGTTTTAAAACAGCTGGGAGTTCACTCTAGGTGCCCAGTGGGAGGAGATCTTGCAGGTTCCCCCTGACCCCAGGTGTAGCACATGAAATCTCTTCGCCCCCACAAGAGCGTGCGGCATCTTGAAAGATACGCCAGCTGTTTTAAAACAGCCAGCATGTTTCTCTAGCTGCCGTGTGCCCCTGGAAGGGCAGGGACAGGACGCAAGAGACTTCATGCACTCCCCACTCCCAAGGTACTGATTGGCCTGGGGGCAGGGAGTGTGCAAATCTCCCTCCCCACACGCCAAAGGTGTGCGGCAGCAAGTGATAAATGTCAGCTGTTTTAAAACAGCCAGAATGTCTCTCTAGCCTCCGCGTACTCTTGCAAGGGTGAGGAAACTTTGCGTGCTCTCCCACCCCCCAGGCCCTGATTAGCCTGGAGGTGAGGGAGTGATAGGGTGGTCGCGGGCTGCAATCACCAGTCCGCAACAGGTCCTTTACCCACGCCTGCTTTTGATTAATACTTTATAGAATCATAGAATACTAGAACTGGAAGGAACTTCAAGAGGTCATCCAGTCCAGTCGTCTGCGCTCGTGGCAAGATACACCACCATATAGACAATCTCTGACAGGCGTTTGTCTAACCTGCTCTTAAAAATTTCCAGTGATGGAGATTCCACAACCTCCTAGGCAATGTCAGGATGGTTCATCGCTAGAATACAGTTAGGAAGTTTTTCCTAATGTCCAAGCTAACCTACCTTGCTTCAGTTTAAACCCATTGCTTCTTGTCCTATCATCAGAGGTTAAAGAGAACAATTTTTCTCCCTCCTCCTTGTACTACCCTGTTAGGAACTTGAAAGCTGTTATTATATTCCCTCTCAGTCTTCTCTTTTCCAGAATAAACAAACCCAGTTCTTTCAATCTTCCATCACAGGTCATGGTTAGAGCTTTAATCATTTGCAGTGTTCTTCTCTGGACCTTCTCCAGTTTGTCCATATCTTTCCTGAAATGTGGTGCCCAGAACTGGACACAGTACTCCAGCAGAGGCCTAATAAGTGCAGAGTAGAGTAGAAGAATCGCTTCTTCTGTCTTGCTCACCACACTCCTGATAATACATCTCAGAATCATGTTTGTTTTTTTTTTACAACAGTGTCACATTGTTGACCACTATGGTTCCTAAATCCCTTTCTGCAGTGCTCCTTCCTACACAGTCACTTCCCATTTTGTGTGTGTAAAACTGATTGTTCCTTCCTAAGTGGAGTACTTTACATTTGTCTTTATTAAATTTCATTCTGTTCAACTCAAATCATTTCTCCATCTCATATATTGAACAGTTTTGTAATATATAGACACCATTTTAACAGTTGCTCTTTTTACATGGTGCTCTTTCAGTTGTATTAGAAATACAAACGAACACCAAACATTGTAATAGTACATTTTTATGGCAAATATCCTGCCATAACAATTGGTTGAACAGACACAAGACTAGTCATTTTAATTTCTGTTTAGTCACAGTGATATCAATGATCAGATTACATAGCAAATTGAGGACAAACCGAGGACCATTTGCATCTATGCGAACAGGAACTTATAAACTTACTTGTTTATCAGTAAACCAATTAGATAGCATATGCAAATCTCAGTTTCTGATTAAATTATCAGACAGTACTATAATTTAGCAATAAACAGCAAGAGTACACTCTTGGTTTATGGTTTGGGTGTTTTATAAGTTAACATAATGTTCGTATCTTATTTCCAGAGATTCTTCATGTTTATCTCAATGGAGGTTATTATCTATACATTGTTGCCTTACATTAGCATTTAAACCAGAACATTTCTGAATAAAGAGAACCCAATTTTGGTTTTAAACTCAGGAGCTTGTATAGAATATATGTCTTCCTTAGCAAATTGTATTCTCATGACATTTTGGATTTACTCCAATTTAGTTCACTTAGATTTAGGAGGTTATAGTCTATTATAATCTCTCTAATTTACTATATAATGAGACCATGTATTTGATTTGGTTACTACTTATATTGTCTTGTTGATTAATCTGAAATTGAAGATAACAAAATAGACTAAGAGATAGTGATTTGAATGCAATTGCATCTGTTCGGGGTTCTTCTGTATCTCATATTCTATGTTCTGGTCTCTAACATCTTGTAAATTGTTTTTGCCTTTTTCTTGTTTATTAGATGCTATATATATTGTTGTGAGTCTTTACCTTCAAATGTTTCAATTATGTAGGAACAAGATGCATTTGCTCTGTGCTTTCCTGTAGCTGGTTTCCATTTGCCATCACAGCTTTGTGCACAGTTACCTATTTTTAACTTCAAAAGTACGTGTGCTGATTTGTCATTAATGTAGCTTGCAATTTTATCTGCTTGCTTTTACTTCATCCTTGGTTGCTTCTGGGGTTTTTATATCTGTGTAGCAGTAGTGGATTTTTTGGACCACAGTGCCTTGATTTTCAGTTGCTTCTTTTATTAGTACTTAAAATGGTGAGCAACATTCTTTTATTATAGGAAGTTATCTGTGTTCTTTGATTCTGAAATACAGAAAATCTTTCCCATTTCCTCCTTCTGGCACTCATGTAGGCAGTTTGTACTCTTGATTTGTTTTACTAAATTATTTGCTTGCAGTTTGATGCAGAATATTTCAGTTTCCAGTCATGCAAACCTTTGGGATTCTTTTAAGTTAAAATTCTCCCATCTATCTGATCCATATTTGAGATCAAAGATAAGTTGAATCGACTACTTACCTGCATTACTGCAGAAAAAAGTAGTTTCTCTAAATGCTTCCATGGTAGAAATAAAGAATTTTACAGTCCTCCTATCATATGAGTATGCTGAAGTAAGGTGTCAACAAAGCAAAATTATTTTGAAATAACTAGCATTATTTCAAAATTACTTAGTCCGTGTCTACACAGCAGACAGTTATTTCGAAATTATGCCAAAATACTGTCAAGCTGGAGGACTTCTTACTCTGACTCCTATAATCCTCACCTTCCGAGGAGTAAGGGAAGTCGGAGGAAGAGTGCTCTATTTCAAAATAAGTACTGTATAGACACTGCTAATTTCAAAATAAGCTATTTCGAAATACACTACGGAATTGATGTAGCTCAGTTTGTGTAGCTTATTTCGAGTTAAGCCCTGCTGTGTAGATGCACCCTGGAAGAGCTTACTTTAGCTTCCTTCAGCACACACACAACAAATGGATTTAACTATCTTGAAATTTGTTGAGATGAAGACAGAAAACTTGTCCCAGTTGATAGACTGACTTAGAATAGGTAGCATGTATCTATTGGATTTTAATTATTGTTCATTACATATTCTGCTAGTATCAGATTTACAGTCTTTTAGTTGTGGTGTGGCTCTGAATGTACATTTATACTTTCTGAAGTTCACACTAGTCTGTGATGATGTTGATGGGATGAGATCTGTGAGAAAATCATTGTGGGAAACTTTTGAGTGAGCAAACCATTGCACAGGGGCAGTGCCACTCTCTCTGCTGAGGAAGCTTATTCCTGCAGCATGAACGATTGCTATGTCTGGGTATTTCCTTAGCTATATCGGGGCTAGGATAACTTCAGCGCCTTGTCATGTTCTCCACAGCTTTCCTTTCATATTATATGCACATGGTCATGCATTAAAACAGTCATCTAAATAACTTTTTTCATTTAGCTTTTGAAATCAGAGATTCAATTACTGTTTTGAAGTAAATTAGGGACTTGATCTTGTGAAGCTTCGAGAACTCCTATACAGGTTGGACCTCCCTGGTCCAGCATCCTCAGGACCTGACTGATCCTGGATGATGGATTTTGCCAGGTCAGGGGAGGTCATTTCTGGCCCCGCTGCTGATAGCCACACCCCCTGCCCTGCTGCCCCACCAGGCTTCCCCAGGCAGCTCAGCTAAGTAGCCATGGTCCGGGTTTCACCCCTCGCCCCACTCTCCTAGCACTCCCCCCTCAGCCCAGCTGAGCTGCGTGCTGGGCTTCCCACCTTTTGCTCCTCCTCTCTCCTGGCAGCATGGCAGCTTCCCAGCTTCCTGCCCCCAGGCAGCCCAGCTGGGCTGCACACTGGGTTCCCTAGCCCCCTTGAATCAGGCCCGGCTCCCATCCCCTCCCCCTTGCCCTCACAGTGAACCAGGACATTCTGATCCTGGAACATCCATACTGGACCATGGATGTTGCCAGACCAGAGAGTCCTGGTTTAAAGAGGTGTAATCTGTAGAGTCTTGAGTACATAACTTTGAAGACAGCAAAGAGGAGGTAACACTGAAACACAGTGCTGTTTTAAATATAAAATAAATTATACATATTTATTATTATTTATTTTTATGTAATCTAAAATGTCAAAATTTCTCATGTATGTGGGATTGAGACCATTCACTACAATAAAATTGCGAGTCTGGTTCTCCACTTATTTATCCCAGTTTTACACCAATGTGCATCTACTGGCTTTCAGGGAGTCATTTTTAATGTTCACCATTGTAAATGAGAGGAGGATCAAAGCTTGGGTCTGTGAATTCAGTTTTCAAAAGTAAAATTATCAGCAAACTCAAGACAATGGAGAGAATAACATTTTTTATGACTGCATAATTTGTAATATCTCAGTTTTAAATTGAAGTGGTTACAACAAAATTGTCTGTTAAGCCTAAAGGCAGAGATGTTACTGCATGTTGGCAAGCAAGATCCCAAATCAAGCCATTCTTCTAGAAAGGTATATACCTCTACCCCACCCTCTATTCACTAAATAAGGACTATTGTATACAATAAACATTAGACACTCTACAGTCTTTTCCTTGAAGTTCTTTTTCCTAATGACTGTAACAAGTCAGATTATTAATGTACAGTTTTGTTTATTCATTAAAGGGGCTTCTCTGCTCACTCCCTCTTATTCTATGTTTTGTGCAATGCCTAGCGCAATGGAATGCTCTCCAGACTGGAGCTAGGTGCTCCTTTAATACAGATATTAATAATTAAATAAGGGTTTGCCATTGACTTCAGTGTCAATAGGATCATCCAAAATATTTTCAACTCTTGTCCCTTTTATTTTTGCCATCAATCTAGAAACTAGCAAAATAACAATAAGTAACAGATGAGAACAAAAACTTTTCTGGAGCTCTCAAGAGAGCCTGTCACCTTAGTGCTGAATCAACAACTACATTTTATAGATGTAGTCCTCATATTATGAGCTTCACTGCCAATGAAAAATCAATAACAACTATTTCTATTGACATTCATGACCTGCTCTTCACACTGGTATCCCATTATTTTCTGGAGCTGTTTTATCAAAATGCCAAAGGACATTATGGGATTTTATTTGCCCTCTGGCTAAACATAAGACACCTAGTTTCTTTTACATTTTAAATGTCTGATGTCAGTCTCTGAGTGCATAGCATATAGAAAACACTCGTATTCAGTCTTTTATGGTAAAGATTTCAGAACACCAACAGCTGGTGCTGCTCTTTGTGGCATATATATAAGACTATTGAGCTCTGGGTCAGAGGAGCCAAAAGTGAGGTTAAATCAGGGTCTGCATGCTTCCTAGGCTTTTAGAGTTCATTTGTGTGACTTTCTGAAGGGAGACAGATGTTCCATTATAAGAGAGAAATAGAGGCAGCAGCCTGTATTAGCTGCAGTCATTTGCTAGCCTGCACAACAGAAAAGCTTTAATGTATGTTGAAAGGCAATTATTGGAGGTGAACCTGTAAAATACCATCAAAATGTTTTCAATAATTGTAAAACACGTTTTATATTATTATTATTGTTATTTATTTATTCGTCCATTTATTTATTTAAATCTTTGGAAATCTGATACTGAAATCTGTATTTCTGATGATTTTCTCTTATGTCATGTGCACACTTTGGTTATCATGGTAGTTTCTCACATGTTCTTTCTCACATGTTTCTCACATGTTCATTGTCCTTGTCGTTTAAATAGAAAAATCATCAGTGGAATATTTTTGGGGTAGCTATTTTTTGTTTTGTTTTTATTTTGTTTTGTTTTTGGCAGTAGAGAGAACATATATATTGAGCATACCAACTGGAATCTCTCTTTTAAAGCAGTCCGTATGTCAAAGAAGCTAGAAATTTGATGTTTGCCACTTCCTGTAATCTTGTACAGTAAGCATGCTGTAAATTGATCATAAATGTTAGTTCTGCATACCCGATTCAGGCTATTGTGTTTTGTGGTTACTCATCATACTATCCAGAAGCACTGTCTTTGGAAGCAGAATAAACAGTGATATGCTTGGGGTGAGGGTGAGGTAAGAGTTTGAACTAGACAGAGCTGGTGAGAATACAAAGGAATGTACCTTTAGCTTGAGAGAAGAATACACTCATTGAGCTCACTCAGTCACATGAAACACCTCTTGCTGAGCAACTATGTTTGCACTAAGATGCAGGGTTGCCCAGTAAGAGTGAACTGTAAAAGAAAAAAACTGACATTGTATGAAAAGATTCAGAGAATGTATTGGGACAAATTTTGTGATGTTTCCTGTAGTGAACAGAAAATTTAAAACAGAGCAATATTTGGTCTTTTTAAAATTGTTGTAGAACCCTTACCTGAGATTTAGCCTTATAAGAAAATACAAGTAATTGCCTAAAGCTCATTCAAAATCTGGATAAAAGTGGTATAGTGTAAAAACATTTTACATAGTACAGATGATTTTACTGTTAATTCATTCCTTTTTCCTTCTTTTTTCATTGCAATATTAATTACCAAGGTTTCAAAACTTTACTTTAACTAGCTGAGTTCTCTTTTGAATATTTGAAGAGAAAAATAAATATTAAGGAGCAGTCACCAGTTACTCCCTATGTAAGGCAATAGCTAAGGTTTTTTTGTTTCAAACTTGTGCTCATGCATGTGCAGGTGTGTATACATGCATGTAGTGTTTCAATTCATCATATCTTTAAAATGAATAAGCAATGAGTTATATTTCATCTGGTAAGAGAAAATAATTCTTGCAGATTACAGGGCTCACACTTTCTAGTGTTGGTAGAAGTACTGAATTACAGAGGTTCCACGTGCAGTGAGAACAGTAAGGCACAAGCAGATTTCATTGACACCTCAGAGAGAAACATTGCACAGGCTATGAAAATCTTCAAGATTTCTGTGGGCATACTTTAAAGTAAATGTCCTCTTTTTCTTGACAGTTACATCAAACGTGTAATGGAAGTGTAAGCCTACAAGAGGAGAAATGGAGCTGCTGTTGAGAATAGTGCTACTTTGATATAGGAAAAGCGTGCTGGAACATAGCTCCAAATTGGAAAGGAAAAGGGCTACATGCTTATCATAAATAAATATTCCTGGCCACAACTGCTCCAGGATGACTACTGTTTGTTATCTCTTCCTACAATTATATACGTGATGATTCTTTTCCTGATCAAATCTGGAAAAGCTAAATGAAAGGAGGAGGGGTAATTCCTTAGTGCAGCCATGTGCTAGAGGTTTGGGAATGGGGTCATCATGAATCTGCCTGTGGTAGAGTGCCCCTTTTGGGCTACATGGGAAGCACATATGCACCCTTACGGGACTGGGTGTATTTTAGCAGACCATGTTCATTCCTCTGTCAGAGGCCTCAACCCTCTTAGGGTACCAGAGGAAACAATAAAAACGCCTGCAGTCAGCAAATGTGTTTAAACAAATGAAAAGCAAAGAAAAACTTGTAAGCAGCTCCCACCAGGATCTAGGCCTCTCGTACTTCAGATGAGCCCTGAGAGAAGCAGTGCCCCTTTCACAGTCCCTTTCACAGGGCTCCTGTGCAGGTCTAACTTCTTTTGCCCCATTCAACTCTCAGGCTCTGCACCCTCCACCTGTGATACAGGGCAGGACTTCTACAGGCTGCCAGTTTCCTCTGGAGGGCTTGAGAAGCTCAGCAGTCTATTTCCTTCCCAGGATTTTCCCTCATCTGAGTGGAGTTCCTCCTTTTAACTCCTTCTTTAGCCTTGGCATGATTTGCAGGCACAGCGGGATGGAGCCATTCCAGTCCAAAGAAGTTACTTAATCCTTCCATGCTAGAGTGGGATTTATAAATCCCATGACAGAGGGTGGGCCACAGCAGGGTTGTGCTGGGAGCAGGATAAGAGCATCACATTCTACACAGCTATTCCATTCTTTCCCTTACCTTTCCCCTAACATGGGGGGTGGTGGGTATGTCTAACAGCAACATTATTTCGAAATAACTAGAGTTATTTTGAAATTACTTAGTCTGCCTCAACACAGCAGATAGTTATTTCGAAATAATGTTGAAATACTGTCAAGCTGAAGGAATTCTTACTCTCACTTCTGTAACCCTCATTGTATGAGGAGTAAGGGAAATCGGAGGAAAAGTGCTCTATTTAGAAATAAGTGCTATGTGGATGCTCCAAATTTCAAAATAAGCTATTTCAAAATAAGCTATGCAATTGACATAGCTCAATTTGTGTAGCTTATTTGGAGGTAAGCCTTGCTGTGTAGACACTCCTGGGGAGAAACTGCTTGGAGAGAGTGACCCTACATTATTACTCTGTAATAAACTTGAACAGAACTGCTTTGCTTCTCCTGTGCAACAAGTGGTCGAGAATATGTTCCCATTTCTCCCCTTTGGAGATCCCCAATGTCCTGCCAACGTTGCACCAAAACAGTGTTATGTGATTGACTCACCTTCTGCTCCATAGTCTTAGTGCAGGAGCAAGTAGGAACAGGCAATTGATTACGCTGAATCCATACCATCTGCTATGCACATTGTTATACATGTAAATTTATTACTGCAGTAATAAAAGGCTCACTTCTGGTGGGCAAGAGAGAGTAAAAAGAAAGTGAAAGAACAGAGCTCTGCACAGAAAGACACCTTCTCATTCCTTTCCTCGCATGTTTCATTCATGGTCACAGAGCACGGCTATTAAATTGTGCTGATGTTTTCTCAGTGCCTTCAACTGTGCTCTGTAACTTCATGTTGGGGAGTTACACACTGAGGTAGCACTAAGTCTGCCCTGTTGATTTTACCCACGTATGTATTTGAGGGGATGGAAGAGTTGAAAATGCTTAAACTGCTTGTCCCTTAATACTATTATTTTGCCAACACTGTCACTGATCTATGCAGACACAGGTGCAAAGTAAGATCGAAAGTTTTACTAGGAAAGTGGAGGCATCATTCTGCTTAGCCATATTTCCTTTCATGGGGACCCATCAGAGCTTGTATTTTTGTTTTGTTCCTCTCTTCATTGCACAACATAGGGAAACAAGTAGATCTTTTTTACTCCATCCAGGCAATCCTCATGGTCCTCCTGTATCTGCTGCATTTAGCAGAATAGCGCAAAGCAGGGTGACCATATAGCAAGTGTTAAACATCAGGATGGGGTAGTAGATAATAGGTACCTATATAAGAAAAATCTCCAAATATTGGGAATATCCAGATAAAATCAGGACATCTGGTCATCCTAGTGCAAAGCAGCCATAGTTATGAGCCAAGATCTGACTGACTTTATCCAGCAGAGTGTACTACATAAAAATGCAAGGCAGTGTAAGATTGGGACTCCAAGAGGCTCTTACTGTCTATTATATAGAACTCCCTTCAGTTGGTTGTTGCTACATGCAGCACTTACTGTATTTATACACTTCGTTGTTTCCTGTTTAAACTTTTTGTTTATGGTTTGCCTGTTAAACTTATTAGTGAAATAAACACTATTTTTAAAACATAAGGATACAGATGTTTACATACTTCTGATGTAATATGGAAAAACATGGTGCTTAATCATAAATGCTTTATTGAAAGTAATTAATGAATCCACCATCTCTGCTAGATGAATGTGAGGAAAGTGAAATACTAGGGGCAGAATTTTTAGACGAGCCTAGCACATATGCTCAGAGCTAGATTTTCAGAGGATCTTAGCTTCAATACCGACACAAAAATAAATATGGTGAGTACTGAGCTTTTTAGAAAATCTGTCCATAATATCCCAATGGAAAATGCAGAGTGCCGAGAACTTCTGAAGTGGCCCTATATGTGTAATCTGCATTCCTGAATGAGAAAGGTTTATAAATAATGTGGGGGAGGGGAGGAAGAAGGGCTTAAAGCTTCTGCAGGTGGGAAGGTGAGAGAGGAAAGCTATGATTAGAGCTGGCTGGAAAATGGCATTTTCTATGAAAATGTTTGAAAAATGATTTTGTTTAATAAAATCATTTTCAAACCCCAGAAAGCTTTTCAGTTTTAAGGAGGAAAATTCCGAAAAAAAAATGCTTTGAAAACAGCATCCTCCTCCATCTTCAGTTTGCATGTGTGTGTATTTCTGTTACCCGTTTGATAGAAAAAGTCAAATTTGTACTGGCTGATGGCTTGGCTTTAGTTCCTGAGGTTCCAGGGTCTTTGTCAAACCACAAAAATCATATGACATGGAAAGGACTAAAAAATATGAAAATGGTGGTATTCGTGTGGCGTATGCTTTCTGACAACACAAACCACAAATTAGATGTTGGATAACTGATGTATTTACTATGGTGGCAGCTTTATCTGGAGACATCAAGTACATCCATCCACAGTTAAGAATTCACAGTAATCAAGAGAGTAGTCTGTACCTGATTGTGTGATTGACAAAACTGATCTAATGGGATGGTAGAGGATACTGTGTATTGGAGTTGCAGTCTTTCATATGAGAATCCTGAGGACTTTGGGTCATTAAAGACTCTGACGCCTGATTCATCAATGTGTAACTTTACTCTTCCACTAACTTCAAGGTAGTAAATTGATGTTAATGGCACAAGCATAAAAAATAGTGTGATAAATCAAGGCCCTGGTTACACATGCAAAATATCAGTTTTTGTTTCATCATCTTGGTCTAATTCTTATAGGGGCAATCATATTTTACTCAGTTAGTTTCATATACAATTTCTTTTGGGTATTTCAGATAAATTCTTCACTCAGATGATGTATCTAATTGGATAGTCTTCAGTACTGATCAGTCTTGTACAGATGGCTGTGGTTCACTGGTAAGTAAGCTACAGCCGGTCCCCAAGTTATGAACGTGTTACGGACCAAATGCTTGGCCGTAACTCGGAATGGTCGTAAATCGAAACCCATTGAGTTACATTGCGACCGCGCTGTTCATAAGCGCGGGTCGCATTTGTAACTCGGAGCCCGCATTTACGACCGCTTTGGTCGTAAGTGCGGATGGTCGTAAGTCGAGGTGGCCGTAAGTTGGGGACCGGCTGTATATATAAATCTATAGTGCAGAATGGGAATCAGCATTTATGCACAAAAAAAGATGCATGTCCAGTGAAGACAACATTTTACCTTTGCAAGCCTTGGTGTTGAAAATATAGTTGGTATATTTTTATTCATTCCTGTAGTTTCCTGTTGATGGCACTCTCTAAAGTCTCCAGATTTTACGTCAGCCATGACTTTTTATCCAAATAAGCATATCTTGGCAATTTTGCAAGCCACCTTTGTAAGGAACATGTAGCTGCCAGCTCATCTTGTGCTTGAGGTCAGGATGTTGAATGCCCACCCATTCTATGAGCAATGCTGCTTGTATTCAGAACATTTTCTTTTTTGTGTGTCCAACATGTCTGTGCAGACAAAGGTGAGAGTTAGCTTATGATTTATTAGGTGATCTAGGTTCATTTAGATTGTAAAATGGTATGTAATTATAAAACAGTATTACAAAAATACATAGCTAGAGTCACAGCATATTTTTACTGTACAGACCTATACAGAAAATGTGTAAAATCTGAACCCAAACATTAAACTATTTTTGTAATATGGTTATAAAATACACAAAAAAGCTGGAAAGGTTGAAACTGCTTTTTATACCCTCCCCCAAAAAAGAAACAGCTGAACAAAAAAAAGGAGATCTTTTACTATAGCCTCTAAAACAAACATGCATTTGTTTAAAACAGCCTAAGCATGTACTGCCTGAATGAGCTACAACTGCATCAAAGGTCCAGTCTGACTTTATGATTCTAGGTATTGTTCAGTATTAATGTAGCTGGTGGGGTGAGTAATTGTCCTGCTGTACTCATCAAATCAGTCACCAATGCAATATTTCAGGTGTTTCATTAAAGCAAAATGGCCTTAAGTATTTGAAGGACACCTGGTGATTAAGGCTTTTCAGACAAGTTGTGGAATGTTCATAGCTATTGATCTGGCAAGATCCAACGCCCGGGGTGCCTTTCTGTGTAAATTAGGAGTCAATGCAGAATGTTCTGCTCCATTAATAGAAAGGAATTGTTTGAATTTCACACTGATGTTTTCAAGGGCATTGTGCACCAAGTTGCTGCGAAATTGGTTATTGCATGTGTACACGTATTTGCCATAGTACAATATGCAGGGTATTTTATTACATTGACATGCTAATGTATATTGCTGATTTGTGGTTCACTCTTCTTTTCTTTTAATTTGTAATTATATATCCTAGAGAAGCTTCAGCAATAGCTAAGATATGTTAAAACATTTCTATTTTGGGCTGAAAAATATTATAATAATGTATCCTCAGTATATTAATTTTAAAAATCACAATATTTAAGCTAGTGGATATCAGAGAATGACAATTTTGGGGAAAATATGCAAATATGTTTTTCATCTGTCATGAATTCAAAAGTCAAATGATTATTATTTTATAAGCAAAGAAAGACCAACTGAACAGTATTCCATATGATTGCAAACTTGACTGAAAAGAAACGTAGAGAAAGGAAATTATGTAACATTTAGCTGAGTCTCTATTAAATGCTACAGCTGTCTCCTAGCCTGCTTTTCCTCTCTGAACGAAAAACCTAGTTTTATTGAAGCAAAGAGCAGAAGGCTTTCTTGCCCTTATTTGCTTTTAGAGATTTGCTCTGTCAGGTGATAAATGGACTTTGACAGAAGCAAAGTTAATTCAAAGCCTGTTCCCAGGTAGAATAGATTTTAACAAATTTCCGCAGAACTCTCCTCCACCACTCCCCAAATTTCCTGCTGGAAAAAACAAAACAAAACATGTTTAGCATTAATCCACTCTGAATGAGTTATTCAGCTAACATTGGAGACACAGTGAGCTATCTATGGAATTGTATTTTAATGATTATCAGCTGGGTATAAGTGGGGGTTTTTTGTTTAGTTGCTAACAACATCGATTATCTGAATTGAAATTTTGCATAGGTGTGAAGAAAATCAATTATTCAGTATGTCAAGAGATGAATTTTATAGCAGAGTACTATACAGTATTTGTAAATAACCACTGATCAATTATAAGACTCAGATTTTGTGCAACCTTGACAACACCATTCAATAATTACTTTTTAAAACCATAGAAAACAGCCCAGAGATTTCAAAGGTCTGTGAGTAAATCATGACCCTTTTTGCTCTACAGTGATGGTCAACCAATCAGTTTATAAGGAATGAAAGAATATGATAGACCTCCAAGGTTATTCAATTTATTGTGGTTGTCATACTTGCTAGTTCATGTTGAGGTCAGAGATAGTCCATTTGTACGTGTGCATCATTTCCTGTTCCTCTTTCTAGTTCTCAGTTATATTTGCAACAGCAGGTAATTTTTTAAAATTGTGTTTCATGCTTATAAACATTTCTACTTGTTAGATATTCTTTTCAGTTAAAACCAAATAATATTTAATGAGGAAATAATTTTGAAAATGTTAGTGGAGGGTTAGTTTTGCTTAGTGTTATGATTTCTTTTATTTTAGCTCATGTAAATAATTTTTTTTCCCTAAATTTGTCTGGTATTTGTGAGAATCTTTGCTGTAAATAGATTTTTTTATTATTAAAAATAGATGTTTTTAACTTTTAGGGCCCAGTCATACTGAAGTCAGTGGCAAAGCTCTCATTTATTTAAATGGGAACTGGATTAAGTACAAAATATATTAAATAAATATAGAAAATAGATTTTGAACATAAATCTCTTTGCGTTCTCATTCCAAGAGAATTATATCTAAAGTATATATTTAAAGATTGCAATTTCTAAAATCTTTCTTGTGAATAAATGTTGAACTCTTTAATATTTTGACACTGGTATTTGATGCTGACAATGACTGATCATGGTCTGACAGAAATAACACATCATAAACGTTAAAAGGGAAAAAATTGCTTTTATAAATCTGTGCAATTAAAAATTGTTATTATTTTATATATAGCACTTAGATAATGTGGTGAAAAGAACCATATAAGTGCATAGATAAGCTGTATTAGATGAAGTAGATGCCAATTGGTACAGATTGAAACTCCCAAATCTGGGACTCTCTGGTCCGGAAACATCAGTGGTATGGCAGGGCCACGGTTGTTGCTGGACCAAAGAGTCCCAGAGGCAGGAACAATGCAGGGACCGGGGAGCAAGCAACATCTGGGAAGCTCCCACCCTGACCAGGAACCCCTGGCACCAGCAGGGTCAGGTGACAGTTGGGGAGTCCCAGCCCCAGCGGGGGAGCCCCCAGTATTAGTGGGGCAAGGTGACCAGGCAGTCCCAGCCTCAGGCAGAGAACCCTCGGTTCCAGTGAGCTGTCAGCAGCCGGGCCGCCTTAGCCAGGAATGCCAGTAAACCACTGGTGGCAGCGGGACCAGCAGCAGCCAAAGAGTCTCCACAGGGAACCCCGGGAGACTCCTGGGCAGCGGGTGGGCAGCAGAGTGGGGAGCCATGCTGGGCCAGTATTAGGGGGACCAGCGGCAGGACAGGGAGCCCCAAGGAGAGGAGGCTGGGAGCAGGTCAGCCAGCAGAGGAGCACTGACCTCCCCTGATTTGGCAAACTCACTAGTCCAGGACAGCTCAAGTCCCAAGAGTGCTGGATGAGGGAGGTCCAACCTGCACAATAAATATAGCCCAGTTAGACTGACATTAATCTCAAGACAATTCAATAGAATAACTACAGTAGAACATTAGTATTATGAACACCAGAGTTACACACTAACTGATCAACCATATCTGTGATCTGGAAGTGGAAGTATGCAAACAGGCAGCAGAGACCCAACCACCCCAAATACTGTGCATTGAACACAATACTGTACTATAAACTACTAAAAGGGGAAAGTTTCAAAAAGAACTGACAAGATGGTGAAAAGCAGGGTTTTTTCTCTGCAGAGTTAAGTTTCAGAGCTATATTAAGTTAGAGTTTAGTTATAAAGTTGTAAACTTTTGAAAGAACAACCATAATGTTTTATTCAGAGTGGCAAACATTTCCACGTTATGAACTATCTCCATTCCTGAAGTGTTCACAACTCTGAAATTCTACTGTACCTAGGAACATGGTGAAATACCCATCACTTGAAGTCTTTAAATTAGTCATATGCTATACTATAGCTCAAATTGAAGTTTTGGACCTGATGCAGAGATTAGTGATGAAGATTCTTTGGTTTGTATTGCAAAGGAACTCACTGTCCAACACCATCATGGCTCCTTTTGGACCTAAAATTTGTGAATTTGGGGACGAATGGAATTGGATAGTTACATACTTTGTCAGCAAGGCAAGCACTTGAAAAGCCAGAGATCCTGGCTTTGCACAATAACAGTGGTCAAGTTTACATTTCCACTTTCCCATCTCCACCAGCATCCAGAATATTAAGAACTACCTGAGAGGAGCTTCTAATCTCTGTGTTCTCATTACTCCTTTTCTGGCAAGGCATTTGTGCTGTATGTCTCATAATGTGTCTGATTTCTACACATTCTTTTCCACCTTCCCCATATACATTGGCTTTGCTGGTGCTGCACTGCATAGAAGAGTACTTAGTATGAGGGATTAGATGTGGTGTGCAGGAGTAGATAGCAAACATTTTTATATGCCAAATATGGGAGAAGCAGCAAATCTCCTAGGCTTCCAGGAACTGCCATATGAGATCTCCAGTCCTATGCATTGGATATAACCCCAGCCTGCTCAAAATATTTTATTTGAAGAAGGCTTGAAAAATAGCCCTATTGTTGTAAATTGCAGATGTTTGGAATAAAGCTTTTAACTAGAGTGGACAGCCATATCTTCTTTAGACAGTACCATGGCTTTAAAATTCTTTTCTGTCTGACTAAAAGTCAGAGAACAATGGAACATGGTATCAAACATTTCCTACAGCCTTATTGCACCTACATTGTCTATGAAATATGCCCTATATTATGTAATCTATGACTTGGAAGTCAATAAGTTAGTCAATAGGGTCTCTTAAGTAATAATTGATGATTTGTCTAATCTCTGGATTTCTTAGAGTTCTCAGTCTTAAATATTTCCTTTTCCTAATATTTATCATGTTGTTTAGAAGCATGATAGTACTTGTAAACATTTTATATTCCATTAACTGTTCATATATATTTTTTCCCAAAACATTTGATTGTGTGTGTGTGTGTCAGCATGTTCAGAACTCCTCCTAAATGGTAACAGCTAGGACCTACAAATTTGGTATGCAGCTTCCTCTTATCATAACTTAAAGCACAGTAAGAGTTTGGTTTCATTGAGCCAATGGGAGGTGCCTGGAATTTGATTGTTTCTCATAAAATGGAAAGGGAGGGATGTGGTTTGAGGAACAATTATACTCTAGAATGACCATGGAGGTGGGGAGGCATGGCAGAAATGGCAGAAATGGGGCCAGGGATGCGCCAGCAGGGGGCAGGGGTGGAGAAATGGACAGCTACCTGCTATATATTTCAGAGAATATGTATATGTATCTGTTTGTCCCCCCGCCAAGGTACAGTACCCCTCACCCAGTTGTGCCCACTGAAGATGCAGCAGCCATGGACAGGTGCTTCCAGCTGGCCCCAAGCTGCTTGGGTGAGAGAGGGCTGGGTACAGCCTGCATAATGAACCCCTTAATTCCCAGCCCCACCTCAGAACAATGATTTAAATGAGGAAAAACAAAACATGTCAATTAAGTTGAGTTGTAGTGTGTGTGTGGCTGTGTCTACACTACGAAGAAAATTTAGAAAAAGATCTTTTTCCACATTTCTTCCGAAGGAGGCTTTTCCGACATTTGGTCTACACAGGGCCAAATGTCAGAAAAAAAAACCCTCTTTCAGAACATCCCTTCTTCCTCATAAAGCAAAGTTTACAGGAAGAAAACGTGTCTGCTTTTCTGAAATTTTTTTCAGAAAAGCAGATGTATTCCCTGAGCGTGGCAGAGCTTTTCCGGGATACCCACGATATCCTTGAAAAGCTCTGTAGTCTAGACGTACCCTGTGTGTGTGTAAATGATTTGTAATCCTTTAATTATTCTTGGGATTCTTCTCTGAACCCTCTCTAATTTAGCAACATCCTATATAGAAGTAAAAATATGGAGGTAATGTTGGATGATTAGGTGAACATGAGCTCCCACTGTAACACTGTAACCAAAAGAGCATATGTAATCCTTGGCTGCATAAACTGGTTGACTCTCAAGTGGAAATAGAGAAATTGTTTTACATCTATATTTTGTATTTGTGCAGCCACTTTTGAAACACTGTGACCAATTTTGGAGCCCACAATTAAAGAAGGATGTTCCACTAGGGGAAAAAAGAAAGAAAATGTAATCTACTATATATCTGAGAGAGTTTGTGAGTGTGTCTGCCCATCTATCTGTTGGTTCAAGAACTCCTCCTAAACTGTACAAACTAGGATCACCATATTTGGTATACAGCTTCTTCTTCTCATAATTTGAAGCAGGGTAAGTGTTTGGTCACTCCAGGAAAATGGGATGTGCCTGGAATAAAATTGCTTCTCATAAATTCATAGAGAAAGTAGACAGAAGTACTGGGCAGGTGAAAGAGGCTAGCTCAGGGCACACCCCAATCCGGGCCTTTCCCAGCCCCGAGCATCCCATCTCCCAGGCACCATTTATGGAGGTTGGATGGGGCTGAAACTCGCCTTCCCTCCCCCTCCCCCCTGCCATTCGTACCAGAGCATTGCTGGTCATTCCCCCAGGAGAAAGTGCATAGATTGCTGCATTCATCCCTCTGGCTGGGGAGCATAGGTGACAGACAAACCTGGACCTGCCGCAGCTGGGAGACATGCACCCTTCCTTCACTGGAGCTGCATTGGCCATGGAGAGGGGCTTCTCACCTGAACCCAAGCTGCTTTGGTAAGAGAGGGCTTCGGTAGTCCTCTTTCCCCAGGACAGCCTACATATTGAACTCCTCATCCCCAACCCAACCCCATCATTTTATTTTCCAAAAACCAAAAATGAATTGAGTTAAGGAACCAAGGAATGCTGGGTGAATCTTCTAGTTTGTATATATGCAAAATCCTACACACTTTTTTACTGTCTTTGGTGGATTCATTTTCCAAATGATCAAGAATTAACTATAAAAAGCATGTGGTTATTGCAAAGAGAGGCAAGAAACTGACAACTATCTCCCAGAAATATACAATCTCCAAGGGAAATACAAACTGAGCAGTCATGCTCTTCAAACAGGTTTTTGTTGTGATTCAGTTGTGAAAGTAAACAATTTATGTGAGTATAGGGGCTAGGTTTTTTTTAATCTTTTTCTTGTCAAGAGATGCTTTTTCAAATTTAGGAGTATTTACTTCCGAGTTTTGTATACTTTATTGAGAAAAACAATAAAGTAAATTCTGGTCTTTCTGATTTTGCTAATTATTTTTATTTCAATACAAAGTTTAAGAAGGAAGCGTTTACTGCCATAAAATGTTTTATTTTTGGAGGAAACTATTTAGATTTTTGATACTTTCGTGGTAACAATATGACATAAAATAAGTGGAAAGTGAGAGATAATGGGGATTTAAGATTATTACAATAGACTAATATTTTTCCTTGCTAGAATGGAATTGTAACCAGCTTTTGAGTCTTGCTATGATATAGGTCTGTGATATTTAGGCTTAATATCACTTTCTATTTTGTTAATGACAATCTGTAATTTACTAGTGATTCTGTGTTTTCCTAGAAAGAGTTCAAAATGTATAACCTTTCAAGAAGAGACTCATTGACTGGAGTCTTAATATCCATAGAATCAATATTCATACATAGCAGTATTAGAGGAGGATAGGAAACAAAGCAGTAAGAGCAACAAAAACTACATTCTACATCAGCTAATAAATTTAGGGTCACATTGAGAGTCAAGAACTTGCAAGAGGAGGAGAATACATGAGTACTGTGGAGGAGACAGAAGCTGTGTAACTTTGTGAACACCTCAGTGCTAGAAAAAGTGCCTTGGGCAGTATCACTTACTGAACCTATGTTGGAGGTGCAACAAGTGACTGCTGATGCATGGAGAAGAGACCCTCCCCCCAACCCTCTTGAGTTTAATACAGTGCCAGCTGAAGTGCTGTCTGCCCCCACTGTCCTCATTTATATTCATGGAGGAAAGACAGCAGCATTATGTTGCCTCATGCAGGTGTCACTTCTTCCTCTCCTCCATCCTTAATGCACCAGCACTGACCAACCATAATGGAGCTTGTCGGCTCTGTAGGTAATGGTAAGCATCTACTTTCATTTGGAGATAATTATTGAATTAGTAATGATTCCTTAATTTCCTCAATTACTACATTAAGTAGTTGTTATTCATTTTTTATTTACCTCTACTTTGCATACACTTCAAAATAAATACCCATGTCATTTGCAGAAACTAAGTGCAACAAGGAAACAAAGATCATTCATTTGGATTTACCTCAGGAACTTTGCATCTTAGTTATAATGTATAACCTGAGATGCCTCCAAACTTCCATATTTTAAGATGTAAACACTAGCCTTTTTATTTTTACGTGGACACCCCTATTCTTTGTAATTATGATCCATTGCATGTTCTGCTGAGTGCATTGGATGTGCTATCTTTCCAATTAGTAAAGCATCAGTGATAAAGCTGGAAGCTGAAGTCAGTGAAGTTCAAGCGGAAATAAGATTCACATTTGATAGTGAAAATAATTAAACATATTGCAAAATAGATATGGTACATTTTCTATTCCTTAAGGGCTCCAGACTTTAAATCAAGATTCAGTATTTTTTTCTGAAAGATATGCTCTAATTCAGCCATAAGTTTTTGAGAAGCAATGGGTGCAACTCATTGTTTTATGAAGGAGGTCAGACTAGATGATTGAAATGGTTTCTTCTAGCCTTAAGATCTATTTATTTCTGAAGACTATGAATATTTTTTTAAATTTGTAATTATCATGGGGGAACCATTTCCCCTTCATAGGGTCAGTGTAAAATGCAGTGTAAGTAAGTAACCTTTACTGCCTTTCATCCTGAAATTTACAGAAAAGCTCATGTATAAATTATAGCATATTAGGACAGGAAGGAACCTCAACTGGTTATCAAGTCCACTCTGTTGTCCTCATGTAGATCAGGGGTTTTCAAAGTTGGGTCATAGGCCTTCCCAGATAAGCCACCGGCAGTCTATGAAATACTTTTTTTATTTAAGTGTCCATTGGCAGGGAGCCTTGCAGCTCTCATTGGCTGTGGTTCACCATTTCCAGCCAAGGGTAATTGAGGGAAGTGCATGGGCCAGGCCACTACTTCCTGCAGTTCCCCTTGGCTGGAAATGGCAAACTGCAGACAACAGGAGCTGCAAGGCTCCGTCCCTATGTATGCTTAGGGTATGTCTACACAGCAAAGTTATTTCGAAATAAAAGCCCTTATTTCAAAATAACTTTCCTAGCATCTACACAGCCAAACCACTATTTCAAAATAAATTTGAAATAGCAGAGCGCTTATTTCGAATTTGGTAAACCTCATTCTACGAGGAAAAACACCAAATTCAAAATAGCTATTTTGAAATAAGTGCTGTGTAGACACTTATTTCGAAATAGGAGGACTTCAGCCTTCCCAGGGTGCCCTGGTGGCCACTCCAGCCTCAAACAAGAACACTTCTCTCCCTTCCCCCCCTCCCCGGAGCCCTTAAAGGGGTAGACTCTGGTCACAGTGTCTGTGCCAGCTCCAAGCCTGCCAGCCTAGAGCCAGCAGTCACTGCCCCGACACAGTGGCCCCAAAACATAAGCCAGCAAGCCGCTGGCAGCCAGCCCTCCACCGCTCCCCAGGAGCAGTCTGTCAGCTCCCAGGAGCCTGCCAGGGCCCGGAGAAGGCGGGTGCCTTCCTGGTCCAGGGTGGACATCATGGACCTTATTCAGGTTTGGGGGGATGCCCCCAACGCCCATGATCTCCGCACTAGATGGAGGAATGTGGCTGTCTATGGCAGGATAGCTGCCATCCTGGCCACCAAAGGCCACATGTGAACCCAGGAGCAGGTTTGCATGACAATCAAGTTGGTCCGGCGAGACCCCCAACCTTGAGCCCTGAGCTTCCACTCCCCCTTGTTCCCCTTGCTTCCCCCTTCCAGCTCCCTCCTCCCAGGTTTCCCCCTCCCCTCTCCCATCCTCTCTTCTCCTCTCTCCCGCCTCCTTTCTCCAGTCTCACCAGAGTTTAATTCCCCCCCCCCCAGTTTTGTTAAATAAAGAGAGTTTGTGTTCATGAAAATATGTGTATTTTATTTGACATCAGGAAGGGAGCTTGGGGAGGAGTAAGTGGAAGGACGTGAGGGAGGAATGAGGCACAAGCCCCCAGTGGGGCAGACCAGGGAGGCTCTTAGTGCTCCTCAGGATGGAAGCTATCCCGCAGGGCCTCCTGGATCCTGACAGCCTCCCGATGGACCTCCTGGATGGCAGCCTGTAGAAAGTGCAGCCAGGCTCACAGGAACGCGTCCAAGAGAAGCACCAAAATTCCCAGGGGCAGCTCTGGGTCCATGTTGCAGAGTGCTGTGGTGTCCCGAGTGAGGACAACTAGATCATGCAGAGACAATGCGTGTAGACGCATTATTTCAAAATAAGCTATTTCGAAATAACACTGTAGTGTAGACATACCCTTAGATAAACAAAACTTCTTGCAGCCTACCAGTGGCTTACCTAGGTGAGCCCATGACCAAACTTTGAAAATCCCTGATCTAGATCATCCCTGATAGATGTTTACAGAACTTGCTCTTAAATATCTCCAATGATGGAGATTTCACAGTCTCCCTAGGCAATTTATTCCAGTGCTTTACCACCCTGAGAGTTAAGAAGTTTGTTCTTTTCCTAATGTCCAACCTAAACCTCCCTTTGTGCAATTTAAGCCCACTGCTTCTTGCCTTAAGATTCAGTAAATGAGAGTCTGTGCATTTTCTCTCCAGTTAAAAACTCACACAGTCTGATTAGATGAAATAAACATACCCTTCTAATTTGCAACATTTTCTACTAGATTTTCTTTTTCACTATCTTTCCCTTATTGATAAGATGTAGAATTCCCTCTTTAACATCAGTTTTTTTTTTTACCACATTGGGCAGTCAGCATGACTACAGTGAGCTCTAGAAGAGCTCTTGTACTGTCCAGATATCTGCAGTTTATTTCAGATAGAGAAGTACAAACTGGTTTGGATCACATCAGAATTAAATATTGGTCTAAAACTCAACAGAAACTTGAAAGTTACCAAAAGTGCATTTTCTTTTTCTCTTTCTATTATTTCCACACACCTTGTAACCAGAAGTGAAAATAATAGAAACAACGTTAGAAAAATGCTCCTTGTATTTCTTTTCCAACCCAAACCTGATAATACTGGAAATCACCTGCAACAGAATGACTATAATTACATGACTAGATGAACTTTGACGGGTGATTTATGCATGACTTCTCATTCCTCCCATTTGAAAAAAAGTCTGATCCTGTAATCTTGACACAGACAAAATTTCTACTGCAGCCAGTTCACCAAATTGCAATGAATGTTTTCCATATATCTAAAATGGAATTGCTTGTCTTACTCTTCGGTTTCCCAGAAAATAGATTTGTCTAAAATGGTGCTCTCTTCCAATTACTGAATGCACTACTCATTTTCATTCACACTTTATTAATGACCTATAAATCTGTGTCAGCCTTCTGCTATTTTTCACATTCATGCTATTAAAATTAGTGAATGAAATATGGCCATAACTCTCTTCTATAAACTATTTTACCATGAGCTATTCATATCAGTCTAACTCTGTTTTCCTGTGATCCCAATAAAAGAGACAGAATATACATCAAATATATGTATATCTAAATGTGACTATGTTTGCAGTTAAGAGCTAAGTATTTGAACACATTTGGTTTTTGTTTAAATGTATAGCATCATACTGCTTATCTGTTTGCCTCTGTGTATATCACAGTATATTCTCACCTCTCTATCTCACCCTCACCATTTCAATTTTCTGTCTGGTATTTGCATCCTGTTTATAAAAGTGATTCACTGTCCTCATGATAACTTGCAGTTTATTCATGCAGAGATTTAAATTAGAGGGGCTGTAAAATGTTCTGACAATAAATATATAGGCAATTACTAGATGTGTGTGTTAATTATGCAATAACGCCAATGTAATTGAAGGAAGAAACAAGGTGAAAAAAATTCTCAGTGACAAAAATTATTCTATATGGAGTCCTATTCTGAGGCTATTTGGCTTGTTTTTTGGTTGTTTAGCACAGTGTGTTGAAGACTTTGTCTGCATAGAGATTATAATGTCTACTATACTGTTATTAGTATCTAGAAGGTGAATAACTAGAAAGCATATCACTGTTCTGTTAGCTTGAGATCTCCTTGTTGTGCAGTTGTTAACATCACTGTTGTAGATTCCCTTGATATGTGCTAAATTACAATAATTAACCTTGTGGCCAAGATATCAGATTTTACCTTCTTGCGGGGAAAATTGTTCCCCAAAAGGGATTATTTTTATACTTTATTTAATTGGCTTTTGTGCTTGTCTGTATAAGGAAGGGGAACAGATGAATGGGGAGTATGTCATGCTTTCAAAATTAGGAAAAGTTTTATTTTTAACCATGAAAATACCTTTTCTTTTTCTTTTTTAAAAGGTTACAGTAACCTTGCTCTAATAGGTGGGGATCTGTGTTTTAAACGACATTGTGGTCATAGTAAGCATTTCCTAAACTATGGATATTATTAGTAATGAGTCAACAAATTTATCTGAGGAAGGGCTTAAGAATGTGGCTAAAATACTAAGTGACTTTTCCTTCACAAAGACTTTTTAAATCCTCATTTGAAAGGGCTACTGAAGTTGGAGTAAAATAATTTCATCTGCTTTACAGATGGTGAAACTGAGGCAATAATCAATGATGTGCCCAACTGGAGTTCAAGCAGAAAGTCAGTGACAGTCATATAAGAATGACACAGGCTACTTCTCAATATGATGGAGAGAAAGTAGGCTTCTATATTCAGCTATTACTCTTCCTTCCCTAAAGCGTGGGATCCTGAGAGGATTTAGCGCGACAGACCATTTAGGCTGTGGTTTCCAAAGCCACCGAAGGGATTGGGATGCCCAATTCCATTTAAAATAAATAGGGATTCAGCATTGAAATCCCCTAGGTGGTTTTGAGAGTTTCTGCTTTGAATTGAATCCCCTTTTATCTCAAAAATGAATCCTTCCATTTTATTAACACTTAGTTGGAAAAAGCTGAGCTGTTCTTAAAAAAAATGAGACATGATATAACTATAAAATCTATATATGGTTTTGACAGATGTCACCTATCATGGGGAAAGTGTTGCATAATGAACAAAGTCACAAAGAAAAGAAATTTATCTCTCCACACTAACATTTGTTGTTGAAATAATTTGCATCAGGAAAGGTACAACTGGAATTAGTTTGAAGAAGTTTCAATGAAACTAGTGAACTTCAGCTTACTTCAAAGATATTCAGTGACTTATTGTGTTAGAAGCTGCAGTTATACTCTAAACAATTAATTTAGAAGGGTGAAGAGTGTTGAAGAGGACAGGGTATCATTAACACAAGTAGGAACAGGCTCCACAGAGCAATAACCCCGGAACAATTTTAAATCTCTCCTAATAATGAATGTAAATGATGGTACTGTCTGTGCTGGTACAATGGCCAGGAAAAATACATGAAAAGAACATGCTGATAACAGACAGACCTTCTTCAGACCAGGATAAAATATTGAAATAAATATATGGCAACAAATGTTTTGGAAAATAAAAACATGCTACTAAAATTGAAGAGGATCTTCAGAACTTAAGTGAAGTTTGAATAATAGAGAATTTTGAATAATATTTACTGGCATTTTTATAACAGCCAGCCATAATTCTTTCTTCCTTTCTCTGGTCGAAGTAAGATACGCAACTAAAGCTACATAAATTATGTAGCTTTAGTAGACTCATCTTACATCACGTTTCTGTACCATCCATATAGTGGGAGGCTAACAGGACCAAATGCTCCCATCAGCTTCCATTACTCTTCATGAGGAGCAGGCATACCAGCATCAAGAGGGGCACTCTTTGAGTTCGATGTAGCGAATTTATACTAGATCTGCTAAATTGAACTCCAAAGACTGTGGCAGCATCACCTTCCGTGTAATGTATATATGCCCACAGTGCTTTAGGATACATAAATCAACTGCCCATATTTTACAGAATGATCTCCATTTTTCCCCATACAATCAATCCCAAATGGCACAGCAGACATTGGGGATGTTTCTGTAGAGTGAGGGTGGCATGGGGACATAATTTATTATTTTAATGAGAAAATTACTTTACAAATTATATACTGAATAGAACTGTGAAGTAAAATCTGTTAATGGATAAGAGTTAACTGGTTATGTGGTAGGCTTTTTGATACTACAGTATAAATGTTTTAGAAAAGTAGATAGAGCTAGTCTCTTCCTCTATCTGTGTAGTAATGTTCCCTATTATGTGATGAGCAGTATTCTTCCAAGTTCTGCTGAAAATGTCCAAGCAAAAAGTCTATATTGTTTTTCTATTTGAATGGTTATTCCGCTGCATATGACAGCTTAGGAAAATATTCCATTAATAATATTAGTATTGCACAGTGCAGTGGATCAAAACCTAGAGAAGCTTGTGTCATAGCCATAGTTAACTGTAATAAGCCAATATGTTTCTTCCAAGAAATAAGTAATGGAATTCTCTAGCAAATGTAAGCCTATTTGTTATTTTAAATAACACAACAGCATAATGCCATGGACTAAGAAAGTGTTAGGAATTTGGCATGAAATGCTAATGTAAAAAATTAGGACTGTCAAACGATTAAAAATAATTGCAATTAATCACAGTTTTAATCACACAGATGAACAATAATAGAATACCAACTGAAATATATTATAAATATTTGTGTATGTTTTTCTACATTTGCAAATATATTGATTTAATTTACAACACAGAATACAAAGTGCACAGTGTCCACTTCATGTTATTTGTATTATAATTTTTCCAGTGCAAATATTTAAACAAAATAAATAGGATTTTTCAGTTCATCTCATCCAAGTACTGTAGAGCATTTCTTAATCATGCAAGTGCAACTTACAAATGTAGATTTTTTTTGTTACATAACTTAAGTCAAAAACAAAACAAAGTAAAACTTTAGAGCCTACAAGTCCACTCAGTTCTCCTTATTCACCAGTTTCTCAGGTAAACAAGTTTGTTTATATGTATGGGAGATAATGCTTCCTCCTTCTTATTTATAATGTCCCCTGAAATTGAGAATATGCATTGCATGGCACTTTCGTAGCTACCATTACAAAGTATTTATGTGACAGATATGCTGAAGATTTGTATACCCCTTCAGGCTTTGGCCACCGTTCCAGAGGACATGATTCCATGCTGATGGTGGACTGTGCTGGATCATGACTGAAAGTAGTATGGACTGACACATATTAATTTTCGTCCTCTGAATCAAATGCCATCAGCAGAAGGTTTATTTTCTTTTTTGGTGGTGTAAGTTCTCTATTTTCTGCCTTGTGATATTGCTCTTTTAAGATTCTGACAAGTTTCACATTTTATGCTTTTTAGATTTTCAAAAGTTTCAGAGGGGTATCCGTGTTTGTCTGTAAGGGTACATGTACATAGCACCCTAAACTCGAAATAAGATACACAATTTGCTCTACACAAAATGTGCATCTTATTTTGATTCTATTTTGAAATAGCTTATTTTGAAATCTGGAATGTCCACATAGCACCAAATTTTTAAATAATGCACTATTTCAAAACATCCCTTAACCCTCATGGAACGAAAGTTACAGGGATGCCAAAATAGCACACCCACTATTTCAAAAAATATTTTGAAATAATGGGCGGCTTATTAAGATTTGGGGTAGCTATTTCAGGATACCTCCGAAAGCCCACAAAAGCTCATGATACCATCTACATTTTTTTGTTAGTCTCTAAGGAGCTTCGGGACTATTTGATTTTTTTTAATTTTTTGGATTTTGGAAGCCACTTCAGTTACTTAAATCTTTGATCCAGTGCTGTAGCTATTTAAAGAAATCTCACATTGACCCTTACATGTGTTTTTTTTTCAAATCTGCAGTGTAAGTGTTCTTAAAATGAACAGTGTTCTGGGTTTTCATTTAAGTCTGCTATAACGTGAAATACATGGCAGAATATGAGTAAAACATAGAGGAGGAGACATGCAATTTTCCCTCAAGGATTTCAGTCACAAATTTATTTATAACATTATTTTTTAACAAGTATCATCAGTATGGGTATGTCTACACAGCAAAGTTATTTTGAAATAACAGACGTTATTTCAAAATAACTTTCCTAACGTCTACACAAGCCAACTGCTATTTCGAAATTAATTCGAAATAGTGGAGGGCTTATTTTGAAATTGGTAAACCTCATTCCACGAGGAATAGCGCCAATTTTGAAATTGCTATTTTGAAATAAGCGCTGTGTAGACGCTTATTTCAAAATAGGGGGCCTCCAGCCCTTCCCAGGGTGCCCTGCTGGACGTCCAGGCCACAAGGTAACTTCTGACCTGATGCCCTGCCGGAACCAGTTCCGGCTGGTCTTAAATGCGATTCAGCATCCATTCAGTGGCTATTTCGAAATGCATTTTGTGTGCAGACGCATTATTTCAAAATAAGTTATTTCGAAATAACTATTTTGAAATTAGATATTTTGAAATAACGCTGTAGTGTAGACATACCCTATGAAAGAATGTCATCTAGAATGGTGGCCAAAGAATGAAGGAGCATATGACTGTTTAGCATATTTGGCACCTAAATACCTTGCAGTGTTGGCTACAAAATTGCTACGCAAATACCTGTTCTCAATTTCAAGTGAAATTTTAAATAAAACATAAGCAAACATTATCTCTCATAAATATGAACAAACTTCTTCCTATCAATGATTGGCTGAATAAGAAGTAGGACTATATGGACTTGAAGGCTCTAAAGTTTTACATAATTATAGTTTTGATTGAAGTTATTTAACAAAACATATACATTTGTAAGTTGCACTTGTATGATAGAGATTGTACTGCATTACTTGTATGAAGTGAACTGAAAAAATATTATTTCTTGATAATTTTGACCCATTCTTGATACAGTATGAATTTCATTAAAATCTATTACTTGTTTATATTTATTGAAAAAAATCTAAGTGTAAAGAAATTATCTTTGACTTGTCCACTTTTTAAAATTGTGTCCTTCATAATACTATTTACTGCATGCTTTTATATGTGAATTCACAAGATTGCATCATTTAAGGGCCTAACTCATGAGATCTTTGGAATAATTTACAAAGATTAATGCTGGTTTCTCCATTACTTTCAAATTTTAAATCAAGATTGGATGTTCTGAAGCATAAACTCTATGACTTGTTTTGAGGAAGTTCTTTGGCTTGTGTCATACAGGAGGTCTGAGTAGATGATCAAAACAGCCTCTTCTTGCCTTTGAATTTATTAATCTGATAGTGGGAATTGACTATGGTAGCGTCTTACAGGATCATGTGATTATATAGTACATAGTTAAGGTGCAATATATTCTACCATATTAATATAGTCAGGGAGGTGGTTGACATGATTATTAGTACTATATTACTGTACAAATATTACATGTTAAAATGGGTCACTATGCCAAAATAAATAACAAGTCCCTGATTTGAGGATTTACTGTGTCATATTGTCCTCTCCAAAGGGATTACTGGCAGTGGCATGACACCTTCCTTAAAAGGCACCGGAAGATTCTCCCAGTATTGGAAAACCCTTGCAGGTGATGCTAGGAGAGTATTAAAGTTATGACTATGTCTTCTAGCCCAGCCTACCTCTGTACTGTTCCTGGAAGTGGCTGGCACCATCCCTGTGGCACCTGGAAAGGTCGCTGTACACTAACCCAACCCCGAGAACTCATTCCACAGGTCCCGTTGGTTGGAAAATGTGGCCAAAGGGAGCTATGGGGGTGGTGTCTGCATGCAACAGTGTGGAGTGACCCATTGGCCTGCACCAAGCACCTCCTTCTGCACCTCAACCTCCTGCCAGTCTGATGAAAGTGAATGAGTAAGGGCAGGAGAGAGTTAGTGAGGGAGGGAATGGGATTGAGTGATTAGGATCAGGGACTCAGAAGGAAAGTCATGGCTGTGATTTCAGGGAAGTGGCAAGATAAGGGGTTGGTCAAGGGTTTGGGGTTTATATAATTAGTCAGTTGGCAATCCTACTGGATGGGCTTCTGGAATCTCCGGATGTGCTGGAATAATGTGCCCAGCAGCAAAGTTGGCAGTTTGCTGCGCACCAGCCAGCACAGATGTAGCAATGCCCAAATGTCAGGTGAACTGCATGCACAAAGACACAGCTTCTGAATGTGTAGAGTTGACTGTAAGAGTGTGCTTTGTGGAGAAGTGTGCAACTCTCTTAAGACTTACAAAAAGCAACATATATTGCTATATTTTTTAGTGAATCATCTACTTGCTAAGAGTTTTGAAACATTAATTATAGTGGCTAACATGATCAGAAGGTACATGACTTACGGTATTAATATCAAGTTTTTGTGTTTGGGAATTGGTTTTACATTTTTAACATAATTACTCATTTAAGTTATACATTTTTCTTCTTTGTAAAATGAACTGAAGTAGGTTTGTGGTTCATTTCATGTCTTTTATCATAGAAAATTAGTCAGAAAAATCCATGATGGTTACTTATTTACTTTTGTTAAATTAATTCTAATAATCCTCACCCTTCTATGTTTAAATAGCTGACTTTACAATATTTATGATCTACTTGCACTAGCTGAGGATTGGGCCCTTTGTTCGGAAACCAGTTCCTGATCACTTCTTTGGCACTGCTGTACTTAAAAGTAATTTTCCTGTAAGAGACTATTCTGATCTTATTTATACCAGTGTGAAGATACTGTTACTTTACTGAATTCAATGGAACTTGAATTTATACTTGTTTAGATTAGATCAGGCCCTAAATGATGTCTTAGTATTTTATTCAAAGATATATACATTTAAACCATTAATGTATTTTGACTCATCATTGAACTTTATTATACACTAGATAATTTACTCAGCATTGCATAGTCCTTCAGGGCAGGGGGAGGGTTTAGGGGGTGCAGGAGTCAGAGCAGAGGCTTGGAGATGCGGGGGGCTCAGAACAGGGGGTGGGAGGGTGGAGGACTCAGGGCAGGAGTAAGAGATGCAAGAGTCAGGGCAGGTGATTGGCAGGTGTGGAGGACTCAGGACAGGGAGTTGCATGGGCTGTGCCGCCCAGATTTGGCATCGCTCCCTGGCGCCAGATCGGAGTGGCAGGGGCTGCAATGGCCATTTGTCCGCTACTGCCCTTCCTTGGACTGGAGCCACGGGGGACACACTGCCCAGCCAGTAGCTGCTTTGGGGCTGTTGTGGTCATGCATTCTTGCTGCCTGCCTGTGTTTGGTCTGGAGTATAGTTGTCCCCCCCTCATGCTTGCTGCCCCCATTTCGTCATCATGGAGTATAATTGTCCTTGTTATCAGACCCCTCTCTTTCTATTTGATAAGAAGCAATCACATTCCATGCACATCTCATTGTCCTGTCACAACCAAACCCTGACCTTGCTTTTATAAGAGGAAGCTGCAAACCAACTTTGGCGATCCTAGCTCTTACCATTTAAGAGGAGTTCTTGAACAAGTTGATTCACAGATAGATGGACAAACTCACAGACAGATAAACAGATGTGCAAACTCTCTCAAATGTACAGTAGATTATATTCTGTAGCACTTTGTAATTTAGGGCAAAGTGAGCAAATTCTGTTCTACAAGAAGTAAAAAAAATCTTATTCATTTGAGAGATGCTTAACTGGTAAGTCAAATTACTTCTGATATCACAAATATCTAAGTAAGACACAGATGACTCAAAGTTTTGTATATTTCACAACAGCATAACTGCACTGCATCTTACCCCTGCCTAAACAATTCTTTATTTACATGGCCAGGTCAGTGCAATGTGCAGTCTGGAAGAAGATCTATGTATGGGAAAGATGACTTAACTCCAACCTTCAGGAACT
This sequence comes from Pelochelys cantorii, assembly GCA_032595735.1. Taxonomy (NCBI): domain Eukaryota; kingdom Metazoa; phylum Chordata; order Testudines; family Trionychidae; genus Pelochelys; species Pelochelys cantorii. The sequence goes on from CM064331.1 coordinate 38,501,747, forward strand.
GCTATAATCTCTAAAATGTACACAGCCCTTAGTAACCTGGAAACAGGGGGCAGGAAATCCTTTCTAAATTTTAATCTACAAGGAAAAAAATAACCCTGTTTAGATGCAACAAATCATATAGCAATGGTATGTCTATTCATTAGCTTTATAACCCAGGTACTGAGAAAATATAAAACAATCTCCACTTCTCATCTTCCATTTTGGCATACATTGCTCAATTATTGACAGAACAGCAGTAACTGAAATATAAAAGGGTTAAACTTTCACTCAGTGTATGACTTGAAAATGAGAATAACATGGGGGAATAGTTCAACAAAAGGAGGAGGCTGAGGCTATGTCTCAGGCTGAGGAGTTTTGTTTGCATGAAGTGCCGCCTGATCGAGTTGATGGAGGAAAAGATCCGAGGATTGGAGATGCAGGTGGAAACTTTGGTTGAGTTTAGAAGGGGGTTTGAGCAGATGATGGAGCAAAGGCATGACGTGGCTAAAGGGGAAAGTTTAGATATGCAGATAGAAGCAGGATCAAGCCCCTTAGAGGGGGGACTGCTGGGTGAAGAAAATGGACAGTGGAAGCATGTGACTAAGAGAACCAGGCAGAGGAAAAGATGGGTTAGTGAAGGAAAAATAGAGCTTAAGAATAGGTATGTGGAGTTGGAGAATGAAGGAGGGGTACAACAGGCAGATAATGAAGATGGAAGGGTAAGGAAGAAGAGAAGAGTGGCTAGCCCTATAGATAAAGGGGAAGAGTTAATGGAAACAGCACCAATAATGAGTATTAGGAAGATACAGGATGGGTTAAAGAGGATTACAAGGGAAGACAGGAATGGCAAGGACTTGCAGCTAGAGGAAGCTAGAGATAGACCAGGCAATCACACTGTCACTAGGAAAAGGCAGGTCTATGTGATTGGGGACTCCTTATTGAGAAGAATAGATAGGCCTGTAACCAGAGCTGATCCAGAGAATAGAAGGGTGTGTTGTCTGCCAGGTGCTAAGATACGGGATGTGGAACTGAGGTTGAAGAGTATTATTAAGGGAGCAGGAAGGAATCCGTTGATCATCTTTCATGTAGGAACAAATGATACGGCTAGATTTTCGCTGGAACGAATTAAGGGCGACTATGCTAGGCTAGGGAGGATGCTCAAGGAAATTGAGGCTCAGGTGATCTTTAGTGGCATCCTGCCTGTTCCTAGAGAAGGGCAACTAAGATGTGACAGGATTATGATGATCAATAATTGGCTTAGGCAGTGGTGCTATAAGGAGGGCTTTGGGATGTATGGCCACTGGGAGGCATTTATGGACAGAGGACTGTTCTCTCGGGATGGACTTCATCTAAGTAGGGAGGGAAATAGACTTCTAGGATGGAGGTTGGCTCAACTGATAAAGAGAGCTTTAAACTAGGAATTTGGGGGAGATGGTTGGGAGATGTTCAGGTAATCTCTACGCCAGATTTTAACACTGAGGGGGAGGCAAATGAAGTAAAGGATATAGCTGGGGGTAGGAGAATGTACATGAGGAAGGGTAGGGTGGATACTAGTCTAACAGGTCATATTGGAGGTACAACGTCCGTGCCAAATTGGGTAAAGAATGTGAGTGAGGCCAAACAGCAAAAATTAAGATGTTTGTACACCAATGCGAGGAGCTTGGGTAACAAAATGGAGGAACTAGAGTTAATGGTCCAGGAAGTGAAACCAGATATTATAGGAATAACAGAAACATGGTGGAATACTAGGCATGATTGGAGTACAGGTATTGAAGGGTATGTGCTGTTTAGGAAAGACAGAAATAAGGGTAAAGGTGGTGGAGTCGCATTGTATATCAAAGATGAGGTAGATTGTAAAGAAATAAAAAGTGATGGAATGGAGAAGACAGAGTCTGTTTGGGCAAAAATCACATTGGGGAAGAAAACTATCAGATCCTCCCCTGGGATAGTGCTTGGGGTGTGTTATAGACCACCAGGATCCACTTTGGATATGGATAGAGACCTCTTTAATGTTTTTAATGAAGTAAATACTCGTGGAAACTGCGTAATCATGGGAGATTTCAACTTTCCAGATATAGATTGGAGAACAAGTGCTAGTAATAATAATAGGGCTCAGATTTTCCTAGATGTGATAGCTGATGAATTCCTTCATCAAGTAGTTGCTGAACCTACAAGGGGGGATGCTATTTTAGATTTGGTTTTGGTGAGTAGCAAGGACCTCATAGATGAAATGGTTGTAGGGAATAATCTTGGCTCGAGTGATCATGAGCTAATACAGTTCAAATTGAATGGAAGGATAAACAAAAATAAATCTGAGACTAGGGTTTTTGATTTCAAAAGGGCTAACTTTAATAAATTAAGGAAATTAGTTAGGGAAGTTGATTGGTCTAAAGAAATTATGGATCTTGAGGTGGAGGAGGCCTGGGATTATTTTAAGTTAAAGTTGCAGAAACTGTCAGAAGCCTGTATCCCAAGAAAAGGGAAAAAAATTATAGGCAGGTGTGTTAGACCAAGCTGGATGAGCAGGCATCTTAGAAAGGTGATTAAGAAAAAGCAGAAAGCATATAAGGAGTGGAAGATGGGAGGGATAAGTAAAGAAAGTTACCTTATTGAGGTTAGAGCATGTAGGGACAAAGTGAGAGAGGCTAAAAGGCAGGTAGAGTTGGACCTTGCAAAGGGAATTAAAACCAATAGTAAAAGGTTTTATAGCCATATAAATAGGAAAAAAAAAAAAAAAAAAAAGAAGTAGGACCGCTAATTACTAAGGATGGAGTGGAGGTTAAGGATAATTTAGGAATGGCCCAATATCTAAACAAATACTTTGCTTCAGTCTTTAATGAGGCTAGTGAAGAGCTTAGGGATAATGGTAATATAACAAATGGGACTAAGGATATAGAGGTAGATATTACCATATCTGAGGTAAAAGCCAAACTTGAACAGCTTAATGGGAGTAAATCGGGGGGCCCAGATAATCTTCATCCAAGAATATTAAAGGAACTGGCACATGAAATTGCAGGTCCATTAGCAAAAATTTTTAATAAATCTCTAAACTTAGGGGTTGTACCATTTGATTGGAGAATTGCTAATATAGTTCCTATTTTTAAGAGAGGAAAAAAAAGTGACCCGGGTAACTATAGGCCTGTTAGTTTGACATCTGTAGCATGCAAGATCTTGGAAAAAATTTTGAAGGAGAAAGTAGTTAGAGACATTGAGGTTAATGGCAATTGGGATAAGTTGCAACATGGTTTTACAAAAGGTAGATCGTGCCAAACCAATCTGATCTCTTTTTTTGAGTAAGTAACAGATTTTTTAGATAAAGGAAATGCAGTGGATTTAATCTACCTCGATTTTAGTAAGGCATTTGATACAGTACCACATGGGGAATTATTGGTTAAATTGGAAAAAATAGGGATTAATATGAAAGTTGAGAGGTGGATAAGCAACTGGTTAAAGGGGAGACTACAGCGGGTCATATTGAAAGGGGAACTGTCAGGTTGGAGGAAGGTTACTAGCGGAGTTCCTCAGGGATCAGTTTTGGGGCCAATTTTATTTAATCTTTTTATTGCTGACCTTGGCACCAAAAGTGGAAGTGTCCTGATAAAATTTGCAGATGACACAAAGTTGGGAGGTATTGCTAATTCAGAAAAGGATCGGGATATCATACAGAAAGATTTGGATGACCTTGTAAATTGGAGTGATAGCAATAGGATGAAATTTAACAGTGAGAAGTGTAAGGTTATGCATTTAGGCATTAATAACAAGAATTTTAGTTATGAGCTGGGGACACATCAGTTGGAAGTAACGGAGGAGGAGAAGGACCTCGGAGTCCTGGTTGATTATAGGATGACTATGAGCCGCCACTGTGACATGGCTGTGAAAAAGGCTAATATGGTTTTGGGATGTATTAGGCGAGGTATTTCCAGTAGGGATAAGGAGGTGTTAGTGCCATTATACAAGGCATTGGTGAGACCTCATTTGGAATACTGTGTGCAGTTCTGGTCTCCCATGTTTAAGAAGGATGAATTCAAATTAGAACAGGTACAAAGAAGGGCCACTAGGATGATTCGAGGAATGGAGAACCTGTCTTATGAAAGGAGACTCAGGGAGCTTGGCTTGTTTACCTTAACCAAAAGAAGGCTGAGGGGGGATATGATTGCACTCTTTAAATATATTAGAGGGATAAATACTAGGGAGGGAGAGGAATTATTTAAGTTTAATACTAATGTGGACACAAGAACAAATGGATATAAGCTGGCTAGTAGGAAGTTTAGACTTGAGATTAGACGAAGGTTTCTAACCATTAGAGGAGTGAGGTTCTGGAATGGCCTTCCAAGGGAAGTAGTGGGGGCAAAAGATCTACCTGGCTTCAAAATTAAACTAGATGGGTTTATGAAGGGGATGGTTTGACAAGATAACATGGTCTTGGTAACTAATTGACTAGTCATTATCAGTGGTAAATAGGTCAATGGAGGGATGATAGGGGTTACTATAAAGAACTTTCTGGGTGTCTGGCTGGGGAGTCTTGCCCACATGCTCAGGGTTTAGCTGATCGCCATATTTGGGGTCGGGAAGGAATTTTCCTCCAGGGTAGATTGGCAGAGGCCCTGGAGGTTTTTCGCCTTCCTCTGTAGCATGGGGTACAGATCACAGCTGGAGGATTCTCAGCATCTTGGGGTCTTCAAACTATTTGAGGGCTTCAATATCTGAGATATAGGGGTGAGGATTATTCTAGGAGTGGGTGGGTGAGATTATGCGGCCTGCATTGTGCGGGGGGTCAGACTAGATGATCATAATGGTCCCTTCTGACCTTAAAGTCTATGAGTCTATGAGTCTACACTGCAGGCTTCCTGCTGAAGAATCTTCCGCAAAAACTTCTTGCACAAGAGTGCGGCCACACTGCAAAAGTGCATCGGAAAAGCTATGTGCTTTTGCACAAGAGAGCACACAGACTGTATGAATGCTCTCTCGCAAGAAAGCTCTGATGGCCATTAACAGAATGGCCACCAGGGCACCTGTGCTTCTTTTGATAGGCTGTTTCCCATCCCCACACACACCTTTTTGTGCAATAACTCTTGCTCAAAAAGGAGTTATTCCTTGTAGAAAGGGGAATACCTATACTGCAAAACCCCCCTCTGTTCTGTTGATTCACTGTAAATTTTCTTGCACAAAAACATGCTTGAGGTGTGGACTCTCTGTGAGTTTTTGCTCAAAAATGGCCAGTTTTGCGCAAAAACTATGCAGTGTAGACATAGCCTGAGACAATGGGCCATATTACTCATCCCGACTTTCTAGAGCAGAAGGGATAACAAGAACTCTTAAGAGAGGGAACCCAAAATAACATAAGATCCCAAGAAACATAGCCACATGCTTCTCATATTATAGAAGCTCCTTTTTTGCACTGAATGGAATATCATGTGTTGCGGTAGTGCTACTGGATGGGCATCTGTGTATTAGTATTCCACTTGCAATTCTCTGACATGTTCTGGATGTGAACAAGGGGACAAAGCTGGGTAAAAGAAGAGTACAACACACAACAAAGGAGTTTCTGGCAGTATATTTTCTGAGAGTGTAGCGTGTGGGCTGCTTTTTGATCCTGAGGCCCCAAGATTTCTGGGACATCTGAACACAGTGGAGGGCCATGTTCCCTTACCTCCCCTTCCCCAATCTCAGGAATGCAATTGGCTTAATTTATTTCTTCCTTGCACTTGTTTTACAATGGTGCTACTCCATTTATTGTACTGTAGCTTGTCTTGATCGGCACTAACAAAAAAAATGAAAGTAGAGTTGGGCTCTAATGGGTCAGATTCTTGTGTAAAACAGCATATATCCACTGAGGTCCATGGAGTGACACCAATTACATCAGATTGAAAACTGTTATTTTAAGCATGTGCCGTTTCTTACATAGGTTATCCCTTCCCTTGGGTTCATCTGGACCAATGTTAATCATTTAATTCATTTTTGTGTATTGTTTCAAGGTATTTTTTCTGCATGAGTCTGTCTGGACGTGGCCTCATTACATCATGACACTGAAGCCTGCAGGCATTCATCTTAAGCCTGCAGATAGATAGGTTGTGACCCACTAGCAGAAATATTCTGTACCACCCTCTTAAACGGTTATATGTAAAGAAATGCATGAAGGGAAACACTTGAGAATACTTAATACAGCTTATTTTCAAATATGTTTTTCTTATAATAAAGCTCTGCATTCCCAGTCGGCTGATTTTGGAAGCAGTGTGTGTCGGGGGGGGGGGGGGAGATTCTTAATTCACTATTTGAATGCTGGCTGGTACCCTGAGATTAACTAGCAGATGTTACTAGAGCTTCTCTAGCTCATATTGGAGAGAAGAGACTAGAAAACCATGTGAATACAAGACTAAAACAGGATTTAAAAAGTAAAACCGTGCGCATGAAAACATTAATTATATTCTGATATCCTGTTTGGGGCTCTTTATAAACATTTTCAGGCTCTTATTAAATTTTGATCATTGCCTTTCCCCTTTTATGAAATAACTGCAGAATAGAAATCAAGATTAAGCTTTTCTGTATATATCATAGATGTTCTTTATTTTAATTATTTTGGGCCTCATTCATTCTTCTAAGCAGTATTTTTACAAGGATGTATTGATGCTTATGAGAGATGTGCAAGGTTTTCTTTTTTTTTAATAAGTCATACTTTGATTTTTTGTGTTTGTTTCCACTCTGCCATTCTACCAGTGGTAATAATAATCCCAGTTAGTCAAATGGTCTCTCCTAGACAAAAAGAAATAGACACTGGAGCAAAGTATAGGTTTTCTACATACAATGCCCTGTTCACAACAGAGAATATTTGTATTCAGTAGTTAGTTCCATAGGAGCAATGATGGATAATATTTTTTGGCAACAAATCACTCCTCTAGTGTAAGGAGATTGCTCTTGGTAAAGCTAATTGTTTAATACATTAGCCACAAGATTTTTCATCTTAAAACAAAGCCACAGTAAATCTGGAAACTCAGTGGCAGCTGCAGGGCTAAACCCCCTTATGTATTACCAGAAAGGCAAGAGACAGGAGGTGACAGGTGGGGTATATGCGCAGCCCTAATAGAACTGCTATCCAGAAAGTCCACATTCACACATATCACCTTCAGTATGAAGATAACCATCTTGAAGTGAATAAATCTTTATGTTTAGATGCATCCACATCTGGAGTATTGTGTCCAGTTCTGGGCCCCCCACTACAAAAAGGATGTGGATGCATTAGAGATGGTCCAGCGGAGGGCAACCAAAATGATTAGGTGGCTGGAGCATATGACCTATGAGGAGAGGCTGAGGGAGTTGGGTCTGTTTAGTCTACAGAAGCAAAGAGTGAGGGGGGATTTGATAGCAGCCTTCAACTTCCTGAAGGGAGGTTCCAAAGAGGATGGAGAAGGGCTGTTCTCAGTGGTGACAGATGGCAGAACAAGGAGCAGTGGTCTCAAGTTGTGGTGGGAGAGGTCCAGGTTGGATATTAGGAAAAACTATTTCACTAGGAGAGTGGTGAAGCACTGGAATGGGTTACCTAGGGAAGTAGTGGAGTCTCCATCCCTAGAGGTGTTTAAGTCCCAGCTTGACAAAGCCCTGACTGGGTTGATTTAGTTGGGATTGGTCCTGCCTAGAGCAGGGGGCTGGACTTGATGACCTTCTGAGGTCTTTCCCAGCTCTATGATTCTATGATTCTGCAGTGGCCTCAGTCCTGCCCAACACCTGCTGAGTTTCCATGCACAGGCTCCCCATTCACTTTAGTGGGGATTCTCTCTGTGAAAGGAGTTTAGGACTGAGTCCAGAGATAAAAGTATATTTGTACTTATTTTGCCTACAGAATCCAGGCGCCATCTAAATTGTCCTACATTTTAAAATCAGTCCCTGGAATAGGAAATTACTATTCCTCCATTCCTAGTTATGGAGAATTAAATTAAATTACTAAGAGAGAGAGAAAATAGATTTTTGTCCCATAAAAGAGAAGTGGACTACAAAACAGGAAATAATGAAAACGTATTACCATATCAGAGTTGCATGTGATACATGATTGTTTTGATGTAAGGTGCTTTAGCAATTGTTGTTATTATCATTTATTACTAGTACTATGGTAGCACATTGAAATACTGTCACCACAGAAATCAGTAATGAAACTCCCCATGCATCCATGAAGCCAGGATTTCAGTCAGAGGCTACGTCTAGACTGCATCCCTCTGTGAACAGAGGGATGCAAATCAAGCACATCGAAACTGCTAATGAAGCAGGGATTTAAATATCCCGTGCCTCATTAGCATAAACATGGCTGCCGCTTTTTTCGAAACGGAGTTTTTTCGAAAAAAAGGCAGTCTAGATGCATATTTGTCAAAAATAAACCCATCCTCAAAAAATGAGGTTTACAGGATCTGTCGAAAAAGGGTTTATTTTCGACAGATCTGTGTCTAGCCTGCCGTTTTTTGGGGTTTTTTTTCGAAAAAAGCTCTGTTTTGAAAAAAAGCAGTTGCCATGTTTATGCTAATGAAGCACGGGATATTTAAATCCCTGCTTCATTAGCAATTTCTATGTGCCTAATCTATATCTCTCTGTAGACAGAGGGATGCAGTCTAGACGTAGCCACAGTAAAAGAAGGCCCCAGCCCCAAAGATATTACAATCTACAATCAATAAACAAAGATTTTTTTTAAAGCCAAATTTAGGACCACAAACTTTTATCAATGCAAAGGTTGAGTAATCAGGTTTTCTGTCAGTGTAATGCATAAGGGCAGCTGCAGAAAAGTCCAGTTCCACAACCAAAGCATGAGACTGAAATAGGGTCTTTCCTGATTTGCAACCATTATTCTCTGTGATCTGAATCACTGACATACGGTGTTGAATGTCTCAAGCAACATATTCTGTTCCACTAAAACCATCACTTTGCAAGTAGTTGAATGATAAAGGGACTTCTATGGGGCCTGTGCACCTGAATGAATTTTAGCCCAGGTTATCCTGGTGCTCAGACAAAGCACCATTGTTATAAAGAATGTGCCTAAGGCCTGAGTCAAAAAAAATCAAGACCTCTTATTTTCCCCAAGATATCATTTACTTTCTGCTTCCTTATTCTCTAAGATGGTGATAGAAATGTGTGTACAGTTCTATAATTATAATTACAATTAACAACTATAGAGCAAGGCATACTGAAGTTTCTACATTTTAATATTAATTGTTACTACTAAAAGCTTAAATACAGCAATCTGTGTATTTTCTTCAGTCACTAATACATACGTTTGGCTGAATTAGACTGCCTTGTCTTAACTGGAGTTAGAACCTACATGTGTCTGTCCTCTGTTTAAATAAAAAAGATTATATTAAAATGTTTCAAAAAAAGCTTTTGTAACAATTAAAACTTGTACCTCCCTAAGCGAGCAGAAGAAAGGATCGGTGAATGAAAGGGGCTCAAATGAACAATGGTAGAAGGGGAAGGTTATTTTTCAAGTAAGGGTTAAGGATGTTTCAGGATTTGAACTTGCTTTATTAGTAGACAATCAGTAGTGATATCTTAAGTCTTGCCTCCTTCTCCACTTCAGGAAGTTTTGAGGAAGAGGAGAATCTGCAGCCATACTTAATTTCCTTCACTGTCTGATCAGCCATAAAAAGGTGGGGAAGGGAATATTAAGAGCATGTCCCAAGAGAAAGAGCAGTGCTTCACTAAAGCTGGGTTCTAGCTTAATGAGAAAAAATGTGACACAATCTCTTTAGAGATTTCTAGAGACGTGACAGATATAAATACAGTGATACTTATGGCAAAGACACAGCCAGACTTACAAAAATAAATAAAATCATGTCAACTGTAGGCTGCCCTCCCCTTTACTTTGTCCCATTCCTGACCACTGCTGTCAAGGGACTGGATAGAAAAGGTAGAGTATGGGACCAATGGTACTATGCATTCTGAAACATCCATTATTAGCATCTGCTATTCAGACTATGGAGGTTGAGATCATTACATAGCTGCCACAAAAGTCCTTAAACAGAGACACACAAGGAAGCTGCTTTATCCAGTAAGGAAGAACAGCAGGTCAGGTAAATGATTAAAGGCTCTGAAGGCTTACAGCTAGTAGGAGAAGCGCTGAAAATCATCAGTGTTCTTTATTTCTGGGTTGTACAATTGTGCAGCTAAGCAGCAGGTGAAGAGTGGTCAGAAGGGGTGACTCACAGTCAAAGTCAACCTGATAATCAAGGTCAAAATTTCTAACCTGCAAACTCCACATATTCAATTTTTTTCACAAGAAAAAAAAGATTTCAACCTGAAGAAGATAGTTGGAGTAGCTCAATACAGAAGGATACATTATCAAAGGAGCAAAGAGAGGCCACAAAATGAATTAGTCTGCAAATAATTTGGGAGACAAGATAAACAAAAAACCTGCAGGGCTGAAAAGTAGCTATGTCTATCTGATGAGAGGGGAATGAGTTACTTTTGCTAGAAGAAGTTTTTAGGACTAATTCTTTGTATTGTGACATGTAGTTTAAGGTGAAATAAAGAATACACTGCAGCCCACTAGGAAGCAAAATCATACAGGTTGAAACTCCAGAATCCAAGATTGTCTGATCTGTCAATATCCGTGGTCTGGCAGGACCACAGATGTTGCTGGATTAGAGAACCTCGGCCCCCAGGAGTGGAAATCCCATCCCTGGAGAACCCCAGGAGATCTGGGGGAGAAGCAGGGCCACGGAGGCTGGGAAGCTCCATCCCAAGGGAGCCCTGACTAGTCAGGACAGCAGTGGGAGCAGCGAGTCCTGTCCCCGGCGGGGATCTATGGTTGGGCAGAGGAGAAACGGGGCTTCAGAGGCTAGGGAGCTCTATCCCAAGGGAGCCCTAGTTGGGCAGAGCAGCAGCGGGACTGCTAAGAGGCAAAAGCAAGCCCCATCCCCAGGGAGCCCCGGCCGATGGGGCAGCAGCGGGACAGGCGAGCCCAGTTCCAGGCAGGGATCCCTGGGGCCATGGAGACTGGGGAACTCTGTCCTGGGGAGTTCTAGCAGGCTGAAGCCCAAGTCCAAGCCCTTCAGGCTAGAGCCCAGTGGCAGTGGGGCCGGGACGGAGCAGGGAGGAGGAGAGTCCTGGGAGGCCCATGGCAGAGGACCTTCATATATCCAGCAAATTCCCTCATTCAGGATGGGTCGGGTCCCGAGTGCATCAGACAAGGGAGGTCCAACCTGTACATTAAATCTTCAGTTTCTTTTAAAGGCATCGCTAGAGCTGAGCAGTAAATTGGCTAAGAATCCTACCATAGACCTCAATATTACAGCTAGAAAAAATGCATTCCAGGGCTTGGCAGCTGGACCTGCCCCTACAAAATATAGCCTATAAATGGTCAGTCAGAGATGATGAAATGCATTAAGAATAAAATAGAAAAAGATCAATACCTAGTAGTACAGCAATGCAGTGCCAAGTTGGGATCAGAAATAAAATCGAGTGTCAATTTGCCTTGTAATTCTGTTGCTATTTTGAAAAGACAAAGATGGAAGTTTGTTTATACAGTAGCTTCAGAGAAATTGCTATTTGTAGGGTTTATCTACACTGTGAGGTATTTCATTTACAGAGAGCTGGTTTAATTTCTAAAATTCATTCTGTGCTTTAATTAGTCCACATAGATCCTGTTGATGTACACTGAAGTCTTCCTTCTGTGCTTTCACATAGTGCTAACACTAAGGACACTGAAGTGAACACGTGTACAGTGTACATGGACTAATTAATGTGCAGCACATTTGGATCACGCCCTTGTTGTCTGCATTACTCCACCATGTCAACAAACCCTCATTTTCAGCTGGAGGGATGCATGTGTAACAAGTGTTTGCTGTTTTCTGCTTTTTTGTTTGTTTGTTTCAGGACACTGCAATGACTCATCAATTTAGAATATTCCACAGTCATAAGACAGCTAGGTGGTGTGCTCTCCTGGATTATTTTTTATATCAGTGCTATTAACGTGATTTTCTTAAACCATTCTATAGCACACTAAATTTACAGTATAATAAAGACATTCATTCTGATCTTTATAAGTCAGTGTCTGTAGGAGCTAATAAATCTGGTAAGGTAATCAAAAATAATAAAGTGTCTGTGTAATAACATTGAGGCTTTGTCAGAGGCAATAAGTTACACAGATTTCAGCCAAAGCTACTGCAATAAAGCAGCTCTGTTGAACAGTCTCACTATTCTTCCCTTTTTCTAAATGATTGGAGCTCAGTTTTACGCACTTCATGCATAGAGCTCTGCACAGATACAAAAATTTGTATCCTCATCTGCAAAAAAATGAGCCGCAGATATCTGCATCCATAAAAAATGAGTTGTGAATATCCAGATCCACATCTTTGGTTGTGGATACCCATGGATATAAAGCAGATATCCATGGATTAGTAGGGCTCTACCCCATGCTGTGTAGGATTTACATTGTACAACACACAACTGTTTCTGTGGTATTATAGATTTAGTGGTGTGGAAAGGCAGGGTTTTCCCTCCTTCATCTACTCAGAAATCTATAGTTCTCCCAAGCATGCTATATATTTTCACTTCTCTCAGTGGGAGTGCATTGGCGCGTATCTAAATTTCAGTTGGTCATCTCTTGAGATTTCAGTAACTTTTTTTGCACTATTGTTTTGTGTGCTGTAATCAGGAAAGTACTAAAATCTAGTATTAGAAAAATTGAAATTATTTAAAAGTCCTTTAGAAATAAAGCCTGATCCAGCTAGAGCTTGAGGCTTTTTGAGTCCCTTTGAAGGAGACCAGATTACACAAAGAAATACAAAGTTGACAGTGCTTTAAAATATGTCGAGGACAGTTCACTAAGGGTGCTGGGGTAGGACAGAGGGAGGGAGATTACTGGGGACCATTGCCCCCCGACACTGTACAGCAATGTCAGTAGGAGTTAAGGATTCTCAACATTGGGAGACCTCAATATCTCAAAAAAATGGGACTGCAAAGGTCTATTTAATAAAAATCATTGCTTGCACTGAAAAAAAGTAAGGATGGAGAAAGCTTGCCTGTAATGATAAAATCCATCCCCCTCTGTAGGGATTGTCTGCTATGCCATCTTTTGCCAAGAACTATTTTTATCTTGGCTCATAAAGACAGTTATGAAAACACATATTATACCTTATCATGTATCTGTTATGTTAGATAGTTTAAAAAAATCTTGGGAACCTGCTTTGTAGGGCATCACTGTTTTATTTTGGTCATGGAATAGACTTGGAGGATTTCCCTAATGCAAGGGAGGTCCTATGGAAATATGAATATTGGTAGGGGCTCCTAAACCACACTCTAGTAACTGCTTCTGTGTGGGCATGGCTATGACATGCCCATGTAAATCATCCCTTGGCTGTTGTCTCATTATCTTGGGGCTGTTAGCAGCCAGTGCGTATTTAAAACAAACAAACAAAACAAAAACAAGTTAGGAAGCAATTATGCCTGGCGACCAGCTTTGTACTCAATAACCACAGGACTGGGGGAATCCAAAGATGAGTTTCAAGGCAACTTTGCCACCCACTTTGGACTTACGACATGTGCTACTCAGCCAGGACCAAAGGTCTGACCCTTTATCTCTCTTCTCTCTTGCACATTACACATTATACTGGATAAAACAGTAGGTAATGATCTTTCACCAAGTCCAAAATAGTAGGTAATGGTGACTCAAGCATAATTTAACTCAAATATTGAAAACTCTTAATTAGGGACATCATAATGGACCATTACAGAAAATAATAATCCTGGGATAATAAGAAAATTTCTGATGTGGATTAAAATCTTGTAAAATGATGCTTGAAAATAAAATAAAAGGAAAGAAAACAATAAGGAATTTTTTTTCCCCAAAAGAGAAGAGTGACTCATTCATAAAACCTATGAATTTTACAGTGTACAGTTTGGGCCTTTTCTTTGTAGTCTAGATGTAGCCTAAGAGAAGGCAAAACCTTAATATATTTTGTCAGAAATTAGAACTCTTAGAATTAACCTGATTAAGGGGTTTAAAATTATGGAGGGAAGAACAAAGCATTACATGTCTCTCATTTCACTTTATCCTAATAGATGAAAACAACGGCAACACTTGAAAAAGGAGTAGTAAATACTGAAGATATATATTTAACTGATAAATGTAATAATGTATAATCTAGTTGTGGAGTTCATTGCTATTGAGGTTGGATTTGCACACAGGCTGAGTACTTTCAAGAAACTCTAACACGGGACCATTAACAGTAGCGTAAATTCTATTCTTGCTGAATACAGAGGATTAATTCCTATTAACTTCTGTTGGATTAGCACCCTTCCTAGTAGTTTCAGCTGTGTTAGCTAGGAAAATAAATGATAATGATCGTGAAAGATACAAAAGGACTGAGGAAAGATGCTTCTGTACTCTACCTTAAGGTACTGAGGAGTTGAGAGAAGTTAGGTGCTTATTTTGTAGAGCGAGCAGGAGGAAAAACTAGCTTATTGCCTTTTTATTGAACTGTTCAGTTCCTAAGATTCACAGGAGAGAGACAATATTTCCTGTATGTCTCCATATTATGGAATTTAGATATGACATATTACCAACCTTTTGTAACCCAGAAGAGTTTTGAAATCATGGACAGTGGCCAGATTTTGCCATCTTTACTCACACTAACCTTATTTATATTACTCCACAAGTAGTCTCTCTGCAGATGACAGAATCTGGTCATTTTGTGCCCCATCTGTTTTCTATTCTTATGCTGAGTTAACATTTTCTCCATTACAGCCGAGAAATTGTTTTCATTTCTATCTCAGTTTCCATACAAGTGAGGATTGCTACAGTTATACAATTAAGAGGTGTACAGCAAAGATGCTAAAAATGTACACACAGTCTTAAATCTGCCACTTGGGATTATGCATTGTGGGTATAATTTAAAAAAATTCCATCTAAAGTAGTTAAAAGTCTGTCTCTGCAAAAGCAATTTGGTTTTGTCATTCCCCCCACCCCCTTTTTTCTCTATATTTAAAGAACAAGTCAATCATTACAATGTGTACACATGTAGTAAATTGAACTTCAGTACTTAGTATGTTTGATGAAAAATTAGAATATAAAAAGGCTCACTGGCAGGAGGGGTGACAGGGGGCAATTGTCGCGACAGGGGGCAATTGTCCTGGGATCTGGTGAATGAAAGGGGCCCGAGGCTCCTGGCCATCATCACTGCTTTCACTTGCCTCTGGAGCGCTGCGTGGAACACTTCGGGTGACTCTTAGGGCTGTGGGGATTGTACCAAAGTCTGGGAGGCAATGAGAGCTGGCTTCCCCTCAGCCCCATTTCTTCTGCCCAAGGTCTAACCCTTCCAGAGGACAGAGCTGGGTACCCCCATACAACTTGCATGGGGGCTTGCAGATGCTGTCAGCTCCTGTAAGTGTAAATCTGAATTCAGAGCTGGGATATCAGACAGTCCTCCACTGAATCAGTGAAGTTGTGCTTGCTTTCACCAAGTCCAAATATGGCCTTCAGTCAGTAAAGTAAGAGAATATAAATTGTTTTCTGTCAAATAAATGTGTCCTTTTCCTTTTCTGTGCATATAGCTACCGAATAAAAGACTTTCCCCAAATGGAAAGTTCATTTCAACACAGCTATTGCTCTGAACAACTTCCTCACAGAATATATGCATCAGTAAAATTAATTTTACTCACTGTACCTGTACAGGCAGTAATGACTAATACTTTTAAGTCACAAATACTACAGATGAGAGATGGGGAAAAAATGAATGCTTCAGTCTTCCCCAGATGTCTTAGTGTTCACTATCAGGTAGCTCTAATTCCTTTCTGCATGCCTAATTCTCATTTGTATGAAAATCCAGAAAGAAATGAAAGTACTGTATTAGCTGTATTGGAGAAAATGTTAAGTCAATTATACTACTGCAAGATTTATAAGAACTAAAGCGAGTTTAAATTTGAATTGTCAAAGGAAATTTTACATGCATTAACCACTCAGTAAAATCCATCATATGTATTTAATTATGTACTGGGTTTTGAACCACCATCTCCAAAGCAGCGTAAAAAAATAGTTTTCTTAAACTACTGTTCATAGGCAATGCTGTGAATTATACATGCAAAATACTGTTTTAAAGTTGAGGTCTCTCCAAAAGACCTACTGTGCACATTTATTCCTCTACTGGCAACACATAATGTAGTAAGATAGACATGAACTTTCCCCTGTTATGTTCAACTAGCTGGGTGTTGCAAGTCATTTAAGGAAATGTACTATCTGATATTTTAAAATGTTCAGTAGATGCAGAAAAGTAAATTTTAATTCTAAAATAGGTAAATAAGAAATGAAATTATTTTAACCCTCTTTTTTGCAAGGAAAAACTAATATATTCTGTTTTTAAAAAAAATGAATATTGAAAAAAACTTTTTGGTGTGAAACATGGAGAGTAATAATAATGCTTCGTAAGTGTGATAGTACAGTACAGAATTGTTCAAAGTAGAATTGAACCTGACAATTTAATCAGCAACATTTGTTCTTAAATATATATATTTTTTCATTTGTCTTTAAGGACAGCTGCCACCATATGCCCATGTGCTTGCATATCCCAAATCTTTCTGGTCACTAAAAAGCAATCTGCAACTTAAATAAAACTCAACTAGCATGTTATAGTCCTTCATGTGCATGTGTCTGATATGTCTCTCTTATGAGCAGGCCAAGGAGATGCAGTGTCTGTGGATTCTGCTGTTAAAGTCTTATTTTCTCCCAACTGACATTCTGGCAAAACTTCCATTCAGTTGGGAGAAAATAAGACTTTAACAGCAGAATCCACAGACATTGGAATCCAATGCACCAGGGAAGGGCAGACAAATAAGCAGTGGCAAATTTTTAAAGTGCTTCTACACAAATGCTAGGAGTCTGACTAATAAGATGGGTGAACTAGAGTACCTAGTATTAAATGAGGAGATTGACATAATAGGCATCACTGAAACCTGGTGGAATGAGGAAAATCTGTGGGACACAATCATACCGGGATATAAAATATATCGAAAGGATAGAGCAGGCCGGGTGGGTGGTGGAGTGGCACTGTATGTGAAAGATAATGTAGAATCAAATGAAATAAAAATAAGTGAATCAACATGTTCAATAGAATCGCTATGGATAGTAATTCCATGCTCCAATAATAAGAAATTAGCAGTAGGGATATATTACCGACCACCTGACCAGGACAGTGATACTGACATTGAAATGCTGAGGGAGATTAGAGAGGCTACCAAAATAAAGAACTCTATACTAATGGGGGATTTTAATTATCCCCATATTGACTGGGTACATGTCACCTCAGGAAGAGAAGCAGAGATAAAATTTCTCAATGGCCTAAATGACTGCTTCTTGGAGCAGCTGGTGCAGGAACCCACAAGGGGAGAGGCAATTCTCAATTTAGTCCTGAGTGGAGTGCAGGATCAGGTCCAGGAAATAACCGTTACAGGACCACTTGGGAATAGTGACCATAATATAATAACATTCAACATTCCTGTGGTGGGTAGAACACCTCAGCAGTCCAGCACCCTGGCATTTAATTTCAAAAAGGGGAATTACACAAAAATGAGGAGGCTAGTTAAACAGAAATTAAAAGGCACAGTGACTAGAGCCAAATCCCTGCAAGCTGCATGGAAACTTTTTAAAGACACCATAATAGAGGCCCAACTTAAATGTATACCCCAAATTAAAAAACATAGCAAGAGACCTAAAAAAGTGTCACCGTGGCTTAACCACCATGTAAAAGAAGCAGTGAGGGACAAAAAGGCATCTTTTAAGAAGTGGAAGTCCAATCCTAGTGAGATAAATAGAAAGGAACATAAACACTGTCAAATCAAGTGTAAAAATGTAATAAGAAAAGCAAAAAAAGATTTTGAGGAACAGCTAGCCAAAAACTCAAAAAGAAATAACAAAATGTTTTTTAGGTACATTAGAAGCAGGAAGCCTGCTAAAAAACCTGTGGGTCCTCTAGACGATCGAACTATAAAAGGCGCAATCAAGGACGATAAAGCCATTGTGGAGAAACTAAATGATTTCTTTGCTTCAGTCTTCACGGCTGAGGACGTTGGGGAGATTCCCAAATCTGCACCGTCCTTTGTGGGTGATGAATCTGAGGAACTGTCCCGGATTGAAGTGTCATTAGAGGAGGTTTTGGAACAAATAGAAAAACTTAATGTTAACAAATCTCCGGGACCGGATGGCATTCATCCAAGGGTTCTAAAAGAACTCAAATGGGAAATTGCTGAACTATTTTCTGTGGTTTGTAACCTATCCCTTAAATCGGCTTCTGTACCTAATGACTGGAAGGTAGCCAACATGACACCAATATTTAAAAAGGTCTCTAGAGGTGATCTGGGCAATTACAGACCAGTAAGTCTAACTTCAGTACCGGGCAAATTAGTCGAAACAATAGTAAAGAATGAAATTGTGAAGCATGTAGAAGAACATAATTTGTTGGACAAAAGTCAACATGGCTTCTGTAAAGGGAAATCCTGTCTTACTAATCTATTAGAGTTCTTTGAAGGGGTTAACAAACATGCGGACAAGGGGGATCCAGTAGATATAGTATGCTTAGATTTTCAGAAAGCCTTTGACAAGGTCCCTCACCAAAGGCTCTTGTGTAAATTACATGGCCATGGGATAAGAGGGAAGGTCCTTTCTTGGATTGAGAACTGGTTAAAAGACAGGAAACAAAGGGTAGGAATAAATGGTAAATTTTCAGAATGGAGAGGGGTAACTCGTGGTGTCCCCCAAGGGTCAGTCCTAGGACCAATCCTGTTCAACTTATTCATAAATGATCTGGAGAAAGGGGTAAGCAGCAAGGTGGTATAGTTTGCAGATGATACCAAACTGTTTAGGATAGTCAAGACAGAAGCAGACTGTGAGGGACTCCAAGAAGATCTCACCAAACTGAGTGATTGGGCAACAAAATGGCAAATGAAATTTAATGTGGATAAGTGTAAAGTAATGCACATCAGGAAAAATAACCCCAACTATACGTACAGTATGATGGGGGCTAATTTGGCTACGACAAATCAGGAAAGAGATCTTGGAGTTATCGTGGACAGTTCTCTGAAAACTTCCACACAGTGTGCAGCAGCAGTCAAAAAGGCAAATAGGATGCTCAGAATTATTAAGAAAGGGATAGCAAATAAGACCCAGAATATCTTACTGCCCCTGTATAAAACTATGGTATGCCCACATCTTGAATACTGTGTACAGATGTGGTCTCCTCACCTCAAAAAAGATATTTTGGCCTTGGAAAGGGTTCAGAAAAGGGCAACTAAAATGATTAGGGGTTTGGAACGGGTCCCATATGAGGAGAGGTTAAAGCAACTGGGACTTTTCAGTTTAGAAAAGAGGAGACTGAGGGGGGATATGATAGAGGTATATAAAATCATGAGTGGTGTGGAGAGGGCCGATAAAGAAAAGTTATTTATTAGTTCCCTAAATAGAAGAACTAGAGGACACCAAATGAAATTAATGGGTAGCAGGTTTAAAACTAATAAAAGAAAGTTCTTCTTCACACAGCGTGTAGTCAGCCTGTGGAACTCCTTGCCAGAGGAGGCTGTGAAGGCTAGGACTATAATAGAGTTTAAAGAGAAGCTAGATAATTTCATGTAGATTAGGTCCATAAAAGGCTATTAGCCAGGGGATAAAAAGGTGTCCTTGGCCTCTGTTTGTCAGAGGCTGGAGAGGGATGGCAGGAGACAAATCGCTTGATCATTGTCTTTGGTCCACCCTCTCTGGGGCACCTGGTGCTGGCCACTGTTGGCAGACAGGATACTGGGCTAGATGGACCTTTGGTCTGACCCAGTACGGCCATTCTTATGTTCTTATGTTCCGTTCAAAGAGGAGATAGATCATGCCCTGGCAGACTAGGCATCACTGTATGTTTCAAATTAATACTCTGCTTCCTCTGAGAAGAGGAACAAAAAGGCAGAACAGTGAGACAGATACAAATAGGGTTGCCAGGTGTCCGGTTTTGCACCGGACAGTCCAGTATTTGAGCTTTCTGTTCGGAAACAAACTGAGAAAATATAAATGAGAAAATATAAATGTCTGGTATTTTCTAAATAAGATGTAATGTAGATTGTGATGTAATGTTAAGTGTGTCCGGTATTTTTGTTGAAACCATGTGGTAACCCTAGATACAAAATAAAGCTTACAAACTAACTGTAGGCCTCCCAATGTTGATTGTGGTCTTTCAGACATTTTGAGATTAAATGACGAAACTGGGGACAGTGAAATAGTACATTAATGTTGATTTTGGACCTCCCAAATCATAGCTAGGTACAGTGCAAACTCATCCACAAGAGATAGACTCACTTTCTGAACAAGCTGTTTTGTTTGCTGTATTTCTTAGGCTGGAAATACTCAAATAAATGTAAGTGTCCATTATTGTACCTTTCTGTGTATGGGTTCACTAAAGATTATTATTATTATTTATTATTTAAAATATTTTACCCCTCCTCTCTATTTAAAATATTCAAAGCGTTTTACAAAAATTTTTAAAACACAATAAATAAATGTATATCAAGTAAAATCCAAGACCCCAAAGTGGAGGGGAACATAAAATATGCTAAAACACCTCAAGAGGAGGGACACACACACACACACATACACACATAAGACAAGAAAATTATGTCCACTTGAAAATTTGGATTTCCCCAGCCTATGAGGATTAAGTTCAGACAAAACAGGTTTGCTTTTTCTACTAAAGGCAAATGGTACTGCATTAATCTGTTGTGGTGCCCAATCCTTCTCCTTGCTGATCTTTCTTATTGTCCCACTGTTCTTTTACAAGAAAACATTACTATCTGTGCATAAAATATATATTACTGTGCATTTTGTCTTTGGAAAGCATTTTAAGCAGCTACTTATTATGATTTAATTTGCAAGACTTCTTGCCTAATAAGCTTTCTGTTTAAAATCCAAGCTCTGAACTTTCTAAGAGCTACGTGGTCTACATGTTAACTCTTTGCAAATAGCATCTGAATAACAGGCAGGGACATACATTAAGGGCTGCCAGAATTGTGTTTGTTGTGGCTACCCTGTTAGCTGATGCTGGAACAGCTTGAAGTAGAAGCGTATTGATCGATTAGTGCCAGCTCAAACAAGAAGTATGCCAACCTGAAGGGGAGTTAAGCATGAATGCTGAAATGGGCTCTAAGAAGTGTGCATTTGTCGTGATGGAGGACAGGACAAAGCCATTTAATATGCCATCATGAAACAAGTCTTTGCTTGTGGTTAATTTAGTTCAAAAATACAGAACAGGTTATTAGTTTCAGGGTTTAACAGCCAGATTATGATACTCCTCTTTACATTATTTTATGGATCTTAATACAAAGCTATTGCTGTACAAAATAAATTGTTTTTAATACTTGAAATTGTAAAATATGTCATGTTTATAACATGTTGATAAAATTAAAATATGAACATTTCTTTCACATAAGTTTTTTTCCCCATGTAGAGGTATACTGTAGGGCCAAATACATCCCTGCTGAAACTCTGTTGCTTTAAGTGGCTAAAGCAGTACTAAATGTGGATTACAGCCTCCTCCATCCTTTATGTATGCGGAGAAAATCACTCTAATTAGGAAGAATGTTTAGATGCCAACTGTGGAGAACTTTTAATGGCATTTGTCTCCACAGTGCATTGGTGTGTTGGGAAACTACATGTCTCTTTCTTTATTTTAATTCTTTCTTTCTTTGCTGCTAAAGAAAAACAACCAGTTACTTTTAATCAGAGCACTTGAATTTAATCAAACATACTACATTATTCAGTAGAGGCAGCAAAATGGCATATTGTTTAGAGCAGGAAAAAGAATTAAATAAGGAAATTGGCAAAAAAAGGTTAGGATCTTGTAGTACAATATCTTTGAATTTGTGCAGCTACTAACATTACTTGGATAGCATGCCTTTCATAACTAAGCATCAGTAGTAAACAAGTAATGACATGAATGTAGGAATGGTATATTGTGGTTTGCAGACTAAGTGGTTATTGAAATAGATATCATGTTTTTTGGGGGGGGGGGTTCCATATAAAGTAGCAGGAAAAAATATTGCAGAAATATATGATGAAAGGTCCATTACTGGCATACAAATTGTTATAGAAGCATTATTCGTCTTGCAGGGAAGGACGTATATGATGAAACTGGGAAAGTTTAGTTTTTACAATAAGAAGAATTTTTTAAAACAAAAACAAGAAACAGCAATCTCCTGAATGCCTTTCATGGTATGGAAGGAAAATATGAATTCCCCCCTCCTCTTCCCAAATCAGCCCTAGCCTATTGATAAGAGATGTCAACATGTGATTCCTCAGGGTCAAGCATTATTGAATTGCTCAACTCTGATTCTATTTCCTAACTTCACCTCTTTTTTTCAAGTTTTTGGAAGCATTCCCATGTCCTAAGCCAGTGGTCTTCAACCTTTTTACACCCAAGATCACTTTTTAAAGATCAGGGCAAGCCAGCATCTACCTGATCCCTTCCCTGAGGCCCCACCCCTTTCTTGAGATCCTGCCCTCTCCAAACCTTTCTGTGAACTGCTCGTTGCTAATGGAAATTAACTGTTAATTACATAATTACACCTGAGCTATTTTGCTAGTGCTACAGCTGGGGAGTATGGCTTAAGTTAAATTATTAAATAGATGAAATGTTTTAATTTTCTCATATGCTAGTTGATAACACTTCATTTTAAATAAATTAAAACATTATGTCCAACACAAAAGGTTTCAATGTTTTCTTTATTTATGGCAGGGGTGGGGAACCTTTTTTGGGTCGGGGGGCCACTGACCCACAGAAAAATCAGTTGGAGACCACACAAGTGAAAAGCAAAAAACCTCCCCAGGCCTCTAACCCTCACTGATGTGGCCCCAACTGAGACATCTCACTCTTCGGGCGCTCCAGCCTCCATGGTGAGAGGAAGGGGCAGGGAGGACTGAGGTTCAGGGTTCTCCATAGGCCATATTTACTTTTCTGAGGTTCCAGAGTTAGTGGATTTTGTGGACCCCCTTAGGCTCTAAAGTGGGAATAAAAATGAGGGGTTCAATGTGTGGGACAGGGCTGCCAGTGAGGGATGCAGGATCTGAGTGGGAGGTGGGGTGCAGGGCCTGGAAGGGAGTTTAGCAGCAGGAGAGGGTGTGGGGTGGGGGTACGAGCGGGAGTTTGGGGGTGGGAGGGGGTTGGGGCAGTAACGCAGAAAAAAGGTGAAAGGGTGAGAGTGCAGCCAAATAGCTAGTAGGAGAAGGAGGCAAAGAAAGGGGGAGTAAAGGAAAGTGCAGCTTCTGCAAAATAAAATTGTATTCCCCCTCACATCTTCCCTCTGCTCCAGCCTCTCTCCCCTCAGCCCCATGATTCCCCCCAGCCTGATCCCCTGCATCACCCCATGTCCCTCAGTACAACCCCTGCCCCCTCCCATCCTGCCCCTGCATCCTGATCCCCTAAATTGCCCCATGCCCCTCAGTGCAACCCCTGCCCTCCTATCCTGCCTCTGCATCCTCTTTCACTTACCTCCTACCCCCACATCCCTGTGCCCCCAGTGCACTCACCTGCAGGACAGTAGTGCTGAGACTCACTGCCTCCAGGGAGCAGTGTTGGGCAAGGAGGGGGAGGGGCAGAGTTTCTTCCCGGCCCAGCCCAGTCCTTTGCCTGCAGGCAGCAGCTCTGGGGTTGGGGCAGGAAGAGCCCGGGGCACCCAGGGCTGGCTTCATCAGGGCCAGGTGCAGCGGGGCCCCAGGGAAGAGGCTCCGCAACCCCGCACACAGCCCAGCCAGGCACAGTGGGATGCTGGGGAAGGTGGCTCTCTGACTCTGCACAGAACCCGCAGGGAACAGCGGGGGGTAGCCCCAATGCTCCACGTGTGCCAGCCGCCCAGCCCCCTCCCGAAGCAGGAGGCTAGAGCAGGGACACACCGCCAGCCTCTTCCCCCTTCCCAGCCAGCAAGTTAACAAAGAAGGGCAGCAGCCCAGGAAGCTGCCTCTCTTAGATCCAGCCTAGCTGGAGCGCAGTGCAGCCTCGCGGGCTGCAGCTTTCAGTCTCCTGAGGATGAGCTGTGCTCCAGTTGGGCTGGATCAAAGAAGGGAAGCTATCCAGCCAGCAGCCACAAAAGTTAGATGGCCCGGTGGCTGCCCCTCTGTGATCCAACCCAGCTGGGGCACAGCGCAGCTTTCTGCCTGCCGAGGCTGTGCTGCACTCCAGCTGGGCAGGATCAAAAAAGGGCAGTTGCCTGGCCAGCTGGCTATGGTGATCAACCCCTAGGGCTGCCATGATCAACCAGTCGATTGCAATCGACAGGTTGGTGACCATGGTTTCCTTCTGTATAGTGCATTGCTACCCAGCGAACGCCAAAGGGTTAACATTGATTATGGAGCCACCCAGGAGGCATAAAGTGAGTGAGTGTATATGTGTGTGTATGTGTGTGTGAGAGAGAGAGAGAGAGAGAAACTTGGGGTATGTCTACATGGCAGTGTTATTTCAGAATAACTGATGTTATTCCGAAATAACATAGTCCGCATCTACTCTACAAGCAGTTATTTTGACATAATGTCAAAATATTGTTGAGCTGGAAGACTTCTTACCCCGATTCCTGTAACCCTCATTGTACAAGGAGCAAGGGAAGTCGGAGGAAGAAAACACTTCCTTAGACTTCCTGCTGTGTAGACAGCGCCAAAAGCCGAAATAAGTTATTTCAACGTAAGCTACGCAATTTACGTAGCTGAAGTTGTGTAACTTATTTTGGCTTTAGTCCTCCTGTGTAGACATGCCCTTGCTGTCTGGGCAGGATGATTTCAATGATTTAAATAATTGGCTCAAACCAGCCCAAATGAACAGATAATCCAGCAAGAAGACAAAGAGATGTTGTAATGACTGAATGATCAATAACATCAGAATAACCCAGCAGGCAGAGATTGGGAACTGAGGTGGAGGTCAAAGTGCCAGGAAAGGGGCTTTTTTGGAGAGACTCAGGAGCCTGGACTGGGAGAGGCAAGAGGGGACAAGAAAGAAACTCAGAGACTGGGGTCTGCTGGCTCATCCCAGCAAGTATTTGATCAGGATAGACCATGGCTTCACTTCTGTCTCTGTACTAACCTAAGGACTTTCAGAGTCTATGTGCCAAGTGACAGAGGGTATGGCTATATTGTCTTTTTTTTTTGGAAGAGGTATGCAAATAGCGCTCACATTTGCATACCTTCATCTGTTTTTTTCCCAGAAGAGGCTTTTCTACCATTTGTCCCATCTACATGGGGCCAAATGTCAGAAAAATAACCCCTCTTTTGAAAGCCCCCCGTAAACCTAGTTTTACAAGGAAGAAGGGAGCTTTTGAAAGAGGGGGGATTTCCCAGCATTTGGCCCCATATAGACAGGGCCAAATGGCAGAAAAGCCTCTTCCGGGCAAAAAACCTGAAGAAGGTATGCAAATGCAAGTGCTATTTGCATACCTCTTCTGAAAAAAAAAGACAGTGTAGCCATACCCTGAGAAATGATTACCTTGTTTTGGCAACGCTGCCTGTGTTACTGCTAATACTCACAGACAGCATTTCACCCTGAAGGAGTACAACTCTCCTGCAGTAGTCCGGCTTGGCTGGAGTCACTGCAGGGACCCATGAAAAGAAATCGAATTTCTACTGCTGAACACTGAGTTTGAGACTTGGAGGTTACAGGACTATCCCTGTGGAACTTTGTGGGTCCTTGGGGCCTGGCACACTAAAGGAGTCACTTCCATGAGTCTGATTATAGGCTGGGTCATAGACCAGGGTCTGTGAGGGTATGTCTACACAGCAAAGTTATTTTGAAATAACAGCCCTTATTTCAAAATAACTTTCCTAGTGTCTACACAGCCAAACCACTATTTTGAAATAAATTCGAAATAGCGGAGTGCTTATTTCGAATTTGGTAAACCTCATTCTACAAGGAATAATGCCAAATTCAAAATACCTATTTCAAAATAAGTGCTGTGTAGACACTTATTTTAAAATAGGGGGCCTCCAGCCTTCCCAGGGTGCCCTAGTGGCTACTCCAGCCTCAACCAAGAAAACTCCTCTCCCTTCCCTCCTCCCCGGAGCCTTTAAAGAGGTAGACTCTGGCCACAGTGCCTATGCCAGCTCCAAGCCTGCCAGCCCAGAGCCAGCAGTCACTGCTTCTGACCCAGTGGCCCCAAAACATGAGCCAGCAAACCACTGGCAGCCAGTTCTCCACCGCTCCCCAGGAACAGTCTGCCAGCTCCCAGGAGCCTGCCAGGGCCCGGAGAAGGCGGGCGCCTTCCTGGTCCAGGGTGGAGATCATGGACCTTATTCAGGTTTGGGGGGATGCCCCCAACGTCCATGATCTCCACACTAGACGGAGGAACGTGGCTGTCTATGGCAGGATAGCTGCCATCCTGGCCACCAAAGGGCACATGTGAACTCAGGAGCAGGTTTGCATGAAAATCAAGTTGGTCCGGCAAAACCCCCGACCTTGAGCCCTGAGCTTCCCCTCCCCTTTGTTCCCCTTGCTTCCCCCTTCCAGCTCCCTCCTCCCAGATTTCCCCCTTCTCCCACCCTCTCTTCTCCCCTCTCCTGCCTCCTTTCCCCAGTCTCACCAGAGTTTCATTCCCTCCCCCCCAGTTTTGTTCAATAAAGAGAGTTTGTGTTCATGAAAATACGTGTATTTTATTTGACATCAGGAAGGGGGGTTAGGGAGGGGTAAGTGGAAGGATGTGAGGGAAGAATGAGGCACAAGCCCCCAGTGGGGCAGACCAGGGAGGCTCTTAGTGTTCCTCAGGGTGGAAGCTCCCCCGCAAGGCCTCCTGGATACTGACAGCCCCCCGATGGACCTCCCGGATGGCAGCCTGAAGAAAGTGCAGCCAGGCTCACAGCAACGCGTACACGAGAAGCATCAGAGTGCCCAGGGGCAGCTCTGGCTCCATGTTGCAGAGTGCTGTGGTGTCCCGAGTGAGAGCAACCAGAGCACGCAGAGACAAAATGCTTTGCTGTCCCTCATCGAGGTAGACAAGCAAGCAGGGAAACCTAAGAACTGGCTGTCCGGGGTGAGGGGGTCCCTTTAAGCACAGACCTCAGTTAGCCTCAGGCAGCAGCCCCACACAGTAAGTCCTGACCTGGTACCCTGATGGAACTGGTTCCGGCCAGCCTTAAATGTGATTCAGAGTCCACTCAGTGTGGACCCGCTATTTCAAAATAGCAAAATGCTATTTCAAAATGCATTTTGTGTGTAGACGCGTTATTTCGAAATAAGCTCTTTCAAAATAACTATTTCGAAATAAGATATTTTGAAATAACACTGTAGCATAGACATACCCTGACTCCATGATAAGTGCATTGCAGTCAGTTCTGTTTCAGCTATGGTTATAGTCTGGGATGTAATAGTATAGCCAGTTAAACAATTAACTAATAAGCGGATGCTTATCAGTTAATGCTACTGCCTACACGCACAATTCCCGCCCCCGCCACACACACAGCTGTGCCTAGTAAATATTTTAGTGGCCTGGCCAGCAGTCTGATTCAGTCCCTGCTCATGCCGGGTCCCGGGAGTTACCCCCGCTGCAGCTCTGCAATAATGTCCATGTAGCTTCCAGGACTAAACCTGGCTGCCTGCCCGCTAGCTCCTAAATTACTTTGCAATCAGAGTCGCAGCAGGGGTAGCTCCTGGGAACTGAGTGCTTGCAGTGCTATCTTTTATGGATTGATCGTGTAGTCAAAATTTTTTTTGTTGACTACATGATTAACGAATTACATGCTTTTTAACATCCCTAGTCACTGTTTCAGAAGCAAATCCTCATGTCCCAGAAAAGGTACAACAGAGAAATCCAGTCTACTACTTGTATATAGGGAACATGGATAATATTTTCAAAATGTATTTTGGCATATATAAGGTACTAGAAACTTCCCATAGACAAGTTTTCACTTGGCTTTAATGTTACAGTATTGCAGAGGAGTGCTCTAAAATGCAATAGAGAACATAAAAAAGTACTCTGGGTTTTATTGCATAAGTCAACAAGAAGACATCTGACCTGGGTTTCCCTTTGGTCCTTCACCCAAAATTGATAACACTTTCAAAACAAGTGATTTTGATTTTTCATGAAATGTAAGATTCAATGGGCATAGTTTCTGAAAGTTACTTAAGGAGCTTTCTTTTTTTTTTTCTCAATAACATTAAAAGGAAAAGCTCATTAAGATGCTCTATTAAGAGGCAAGTAAATATTGTCATGAAATACCTTACTCTCCCAACTAACTACATGTAGTAGTATTAATTATTATCACCATTAATTATTTTGAAACAGTTGAAAGTGTGCCATATTATCTATAAACTAGAGAAAGAACCAGTTCCCTTTCTTGAAGAATATGCAATCCAATGAGTAAATGTGATGTTTTCAATGAGGGTAACTGATAGGAAGAGAGTAGGATAGAGTGGCAAAACACAAAGGTTCTTTAATTTATATGTGCACTTAGTGGAAAAGTTCTTTTTAATATGTAAAAAGACATAAAAGAGAAAAGGACATAAAATTAATGTTTGCTGATTTAGTTGCAAAGCTATTGGAAGAGGTGAGGGATTTAAATCAGGTTATGTGAGTGGCTTGGTAGAATAGAATACAAAAGGCATTGGTGTCTAGAGTTGACAAATACAAAAGCAGGATGAGGGTTTGAGAAACAAACAATGACAATGTTGGTAGAGAAGACAAGATGTGAAGGACAAAGTAAAGGCAGGTTAGGACACATAAGGAAGAAGTAAAGTTTATGTGAAGCCTTGAATGTGAAGACAAGGAGTAATTTACATAATTGTCTTACCATATTTATACTGGGGATATTGGGGAGCCATCCTCTTCTAACACTGTTGTTATAATCTAAGATTTGGGGTAACCGTCAGATAATCAGGGTTTTCTGGTACTTTGATGTGTTGCGGATTTGGCTATTGGGGATTTGAAGCACAGGATTTATAATAGCACTGTTAGTGGCTGCTGTTTTTGAGACAGATGGGCTAGGCAAAATACTTGACCCTACTCATAAGACTCTAAATGCCCCTGGGTACTTTAGTTTCACTGAATTGGCTTTGTCCCAGTTCCCTAGAAGAGGACAGAATTAACAGTGAGCGGTTAGTAATTAACAAGAAACAGCGATGTATTAAAGTAGCGGACTAACGGATCTAAGCAACGTGACAGAATTTCTTGTCACAATATATAGCTGGAATGTGGAAAAAAGGTAGAAGATCTTATCTGAAGAAAGTAGCATTAATCCACTCATAAAGGCATTGGTCATAGTTCTGAATTCAAATGTGGTCCATTTACTAGAGAGATTGCTGGAGCATGCTTGTGCTCTGATTGCACTTTATTTATTATGGAACCCATTTTCAAAACTGTTTAGTATTGTCCCCAGATGACATGACATATCTGTTGCATTTCTGCTAAAACACTCCAATTATTTAATTAAATACTGACATGAGAGGTTGAACCTCTGAAATCCAGGACTTTCTGGTCTGGCAACATCCATGGTCCAGCAGGACCACAGATAGAGCTCTGGTGCCTAGAAGGGAGGGCTGACCAGGGTCAGGAGTGCACCGCAGTGGCCAGGAACTGAAGCCTATGCTGGCAGCAGTAGGGCCAGCAGCCAGGAGCCATCATAGCCAAGGCTGGCGGCAGTAGGGCCAGCAGCCAGGAGACACAGACTGGAGCCAGCAGCAGCTGGGCCAGCATCTAAGACCACTAGCCCAGGCTGGTGATGAGGAGCCTTGGCCAGGGCTGGGAGTGCAGCCAGGCTAGTGGCAGGGAGCGCCTGGTCAGAGTCAGGAGCAGAGCCCAGTGGCCAGGGCTTGCACCCAGGAGCGGGCCTGGTGGCTGGGAGGACAGCATT
Source organism: Pelochelys cantorii (assembly GCA_032595735.1). NCBI lineage: Eukaryota > Metazoa > Chordata > Testudines > Trionychidae > Pelochelys > Pelochelys cantorii. Next base: position 38,531,535 of record CM064331.1, read on the forward strand.
AACCTCCTCTGGTCTGGGAAACTCCCTGGTTCAGGACCACTGGGATCCCAAGGGTGCTGCACCAGGGAGGTCTAACTTGTAGAATGAATTAGTGCAAATTAATTAATTAGTGAAAGTTCTGGTGGCTTAAATATCCATTCTCACCAATATTACTAAACTAATGCCTTAAAAATGTGAAGAGTTAAAGCAAGTCATGATGTTTTTCAGTGTAATTTCTGTCTAGTGATTGAGTAGGCTGATCTTAAATATAAAACTATGATCAACCTATTGACACTGTCTTGTAACTCATGTTTAATCATGCTGGTCAGTAAGGCATTGATTTGTGTTGATACAAGGGAGCAGAATAAGAGGGGCATGAGAGTGAAAGGAATAACAAAGTAGGCACTTTGCATGTACTGTATCAATCAAGTTGGGGCCTTACACAGATTATCTTTTGGAGATTAGCAACAAATGCACAGGATTGGCACATCAAAGAAGTGAGCTGGCCAATCAAAAGGCTAGCATTTTGTATTATTTTTATTTATAAGTGACTGACAACTCATTTGCTTATTGCTAGCACTTCTTGGATATATATGCAAGGGTTTCATTTGTGCAATTATGCAAAATAGTGGACTTGAAATGCTGCTTGAAACAAAATGGTGAGCCTTGTTGTTCAAGCTGACAGATCTATAATCAGTTGTCATCTCACATTTATTTTCAAAGATTTTAATAAACTGTATTGAATATTTTGACAGAGAATTGGAAGGCTCTGCACTTCATACTATTAATCTGTTAAGCACAAGGTGATAATGAGCAAAGCTTTAATCATTTAAGGAGCAAGGATATTAATACTGTATTTTTTCAACTGTATTTTTCAAACCTTTCTTTATTGAAATGGTGGCAAAGATGTTATACCAATAACTTCAGGTTCCCATCTCAGATATTTATTTAAATTTGTGGAATGAGGAGTAATGGTAGGATTAGGATCTTTAATTCGATTAGGATCTTTAATTTGATTAGGATCTTTAATTCGAACTACCTAGTCCGTGCCGCGTGTAGCCGCGGGCACGGAGTTCGGACTAAGGGGGATTTAAAAATGGCGGCATCCAGGAACATGCAAATGAAGCCCGGGATATTTAAATCCCGGGCTTCATTTGCAACTCTGCTTTCCCTCATTACCCTACCTAGCTCGAACTAACTAGCTAGTGTAGCCGTACCCTTAGGGAATGTCTACACTAGGAAATAATTTTGAAATCACTTATTTTGAAATAATGCCTCCTGAAAAAATAATTTTGAAATAGCATGTCCACACTATGGGGAAGGCTCAAAACTAGTCCAAGACAAGCTCCTTTAATGTGGGTACACTACCTTGGCTTAGAGCCACAGGAAGCACTGTGGAGTAAATAGTTTGAAGTGCTCTGGGGAGTATCAGGGGGTAGCCGAGTTAGTGTGTTACAAAAAAAAAAAAAACAACAACACATGGTCTGGTAGAACTTTATAGATTAACAAAACATGTAGATGGTATCATGAACTTTCGTGGGCATAGCCCGCTTCTTCAGATGTGGTCATCTGAAGAAGTGGGCTGTGCCCACGAAAGCTCATGATATCATCTACATGTTTTGTTAGTCTATAAAGTGCTACCAGACCATGTGTTGTTGTTTTTTTCTGGGGAGTAGTTATTTCAAAATAGCAGCACTGTGGTGTCCACATTAATGCTATTTCAAAATAACTATTCCAAAATTAGTGTTATTCCTCATGGAAAGCAGGAGTGGAAATAATGGGGTTGGTGGGGTGGACACTCTGCTTGTTATTTTGAAATAAGAGGAGTTATTGACTGTGCACAAGCTAGAATATTTTAATTGTACCTTTTGGTTTCAGATTACAATTAAAAAGTTATTATTTAATGTCAGCAGAGTCGGATTAAGGGGGAGGGGCTAGCCGGGCAGCTGCCCAGGGCGCCAACCTATGGGGGGTGCCTGATTGAAGTGGTAAGGGGCATCGCGCGCCCGGGGGTGGGGCCGCACTTGCGCCGCGTGCCCGAGGCTGGGCTGCGCATGCTCTGCGTGCCCGCTGCCCGGGGCGCAACTATGGCTCGGTCCGGCACTGAATGTCAGATTGTTATTATAGAGACGTAATAATGTGTTGTTATAGAGACGTAATAATGTGAACTGTCATAAATATTCTGTTGCCTGAGATGTGCTTGTGTAGTGTAAGAATATGGAACCACAAAGTTCTTTTTGCCATTATTATGCCTAGTCGAGCTTAAGAAAAATATACTTTGATTTTGAGAAGTTAAGTATTTCTAGTACTAAATCACCATGACTGTTCATACATAAATAAGCATGTCTGAAAATGTCTGATATCCAATGGATCTTTTATCTCTGTATCTAAAGATTCCTACATAAGGGTCTCTCTACTTAGGGTATGGAGTATGAAGTCCCTTCACCTATACTTGCCCTGTATTTTTCAGGCCCTATGTATTTTTCTCTGTGCCAGCAGACTTGGCAACTGAAAGTACATTTTAATTATGAGTCAGGCATTAGAACACATGCCCTGTACCCTAAGAAACATACCTTCCTCAAAGTTCAAATTGTAGTTTAAAAATGAATAGAAATAAGCTGTTTTACCAATAAAAGATTAATGTTTTCCTAGCAAATTTCAGATTGTGACAGCTCAATCCTCTGCAATTGCTAATAGAGAGCAATGTGGTTTCCCCCAATTCCATAAAGAGCTGAATTTTGAAACAATTAGATTTATCTTCAGCAATGCTTTAGACATGGCTGATACATTGTGAAGTCTCAATCCAAGATGTCTTCTAAAACAAATGAAGCAAAGCCTTCTGATGTTTATACGGTTTAAAATAAATTGTCCAATTCCTCTAGAATTGCTTCCTGTTGAGAAGAGACTCATAATTATGAGTGACTAGAGTAGAACTGAAATGCAAGGGGTAGCCGGTGGATTGTCTTGCAATAAACTGACCTATAGTTATTATTGATATTTCCCTTCCTAATCAGGATTTGCATAACTACATAGAATTAGTTCATCTCTATTCCCTTTTTGTAAACAACAGAATATTAACATGAAGTAGGTAATTATACTGTTTTGGATAATAGTCAGGTTTACTATCTGGGATAGTTTTTGAGAACAACTATATATATTTCATTATAATTGCTTAAATCCTGTATAGATTGAAGTAGATTTCCTGTTAAATTTGTTAATATGTTTTGTTATTATTTTTTAATAAGCAGAAGCCATTTTGTAAGCATGAATTCCTATTGTATGTTCATTTTAACTTTCTGTTGTCTTGTTTTAAGTAAAAAATGTAACTGATAACATCCAAGTTGGACAGAAGGAGTAAGTTCAGAGAAGAATAGATTATGTGTAATGTAGGACTGAAAGTGACTGTTTTGTTTTAATGTATTCTTACTGTTTGGGAGAAGGCAACTATTGAAGGTCAATAAGTGATTGCTGAAATACAACTCCATATAAAGAGAAGTCTGCTATACCTTTATTTTCTGAGTAGGCCCATATACGATTTATAGATGTTCCTGTATTTAGTTAATCCTTGTCTATGTGAGCATATACACTGCAATTTACGTTTTGAATAGGATGCATGTTTTGCAATCTGATATTTGTGGAAAAGAGAAGGGAACCAAATGCCTTGTTGGCTTTGATTTAATGGGGATTTTATATCTGTAACGCTGCTCCATGGTTAAGGTAGCAGCTAATTTTAAGCTTCATTTTGAACCTATATCTCCTAAAATCTACAAATACATCATACCAGTTTTCAAACTGAGGTTGGATGAACTGCCCTTGATTCATCATAATGGGAGTCAATGATGGTGAGCTACAGAGGAGGTTCACTTGATAGGGAAAGTCACAGGAGCGGAGTTAGTATAGCCACTCTTCAGACAGTTTAGGCTCCTGGAGGATCATCTTCCTGCTTTGTCCAGGTTCACTTGTCTTGTGTGTGTACAGCTACTTTCTGTCTGCATTCGCTGGCCTTCTAATATTTGCTTATTTTGTCTTTTGACTGTATCTTTGTAGAGCAAGGTTGGGCAGTGAGGTTCTCAAACTGTGGGTCAGGACCCCAAAGTGGGTTGTGACCCATTTTAACAGGTCACCAGGTCTAGTAGTAGCCTTGCTGTGGCTGCAGATGAAGACCAAGCCCTGACCTTTTGTGCCCAGAAAGGTGGGGCGCAGGTTTCAGCTTTGTCTCTCTGTCCCCAGCACTGACCATTGTAACAGGGGAGGGTAGAGCTCAGCCTTTAGCTTCCTCCCCTCCACCTTGCCAAAGGGTTTCAGCTTCAGGATCCTGTCCAGGTAATAGGGCTCAGGTAATCTTAGGCCAGCCTTTCTCTCTCTCTCTCTCTCTCTCTCTCTCTCTCTCACACACACACAAACACACACACACACACCCCTACTTCATATACCAATTTTTGTTGCCAGAAGAGAATCATAGTGCAATAAAGTTTGAAAACTCCTGAAATAATGGCAACAGTCATAGCTTCAACTTTTACACAAACTTTGGTGAATATCTGTCATAAGATTAAAATTGTGACCCTCTGTATATGAATGTTACTAGAAGACTTACCTGGCATTGCCTGGGTCCTTCAGGGAAGGGAGTTGGCAGTGAGGTGCTGGGGGTGGGTTGTGTGTAAGAGTAAAGGCTGGGCAATGAGCAGGAGTCAGGGTGGTGGGCACGGGCCTTTTCTCTCCAGCAGACTCCCCCCACCAGGGGCCTTTTCTCTCCCCCCCCCCCCCAACCCCTTCAGTGGCTACTAGGGCCCTTTTTCTCCTCACAGCACTCTCCTCCCTGCCCTGCACGGCCACCAGGGCCTTTTTTCTCTCCCTCAGGTTGGGAGGGGAAGAAAGGGTTTTGGGCAGGGGAACTACTTACCAGTGTGCTGGCAGGCAACATGATGGAGCCCCAGCCTTGCTAGCTACTCCCTTGGTGGCATGGCTGCCCCCAGTGAATTCTCCCCTGCAGGCTTGCTGCCCCCAATGGCTGGTCTCAGTATCATATCCCTCAAACAGCCCAGGCCAGCCCTTTCCATGTTATGGAAAACCATCCCTTTCCTGGCACCTACTTTTGTCCTGACACAACCAAACCCTAACTTTGCTTTAAGTTAGTGGAAGAGGAAGCTGCATACAAAATTTGGTGGCCCTAGCTTGCTCTTACCATTTAGAGGAATTCTTGAACAAATGGAATTTCAGACAAACAGATGCACAAATCTCTTATATATCTATATCTATATCTATATCTATATCTATATCTATCTATATCTATTGGCCCATTATTTTGTCCAAGGAGGAGTACCAGACACTGTCACGAGCTACCCTCAGGGTTTGATTTATGGGTCTACACTAGACTCACTAAATCAAATGCTAGAAGATCGACCTCCGGATCGTCGTTCTTCTGGTAAGTATAGATGCACCAGGAGTGTCCAGGGAGGTTAAAGTGTTCTCCTATTGGTTTTTTGTATGTTACTTTTTCTGATGTCTGATTCATATCAGTTCATCCTTTAATACAGAGACTGTCCGGTTTGGCCAATATACATGGCAGATGGGTATTGCTGACACATGATGGCATTTATCATGTTAGTAGATGTGCAGGTGAATAAGCCTCTGATAGTGAATCCCTCATTCCCAAAAGATGAGTCAACAACCATGCTGACCCCTTTGCCAGTTTTTCATCTTTCTTCCCTCCCTCAACCTACAAATACTCCCCTTCCCACCCATGTAGGGTACAGGGTGGTCATTCAGATCTCATATAAACCTGATTTAGATGTATAAAATTCCCTGTTGGCTTTAGTTGAAGTTACTTCTGATTTCATCATCTTTACTCTGGTAAGATACAAATCAGAACTCAGTGAATGTGTAAATAATGCAAGATCAGACCCCAAGTAACCAAAATATTTGTGCATTTTAGAAATGTAAATTAAGTTTGAATTGACTAGACTTATAAACCCTGAATACTAATTAATTAGTGTATCTTATCAAAACTGTGCTGTAGGTATGTATTTACTTTCCCAGACCTGCACCAGTGACAAAGTCTCACAGACCTTTATAAATAGATTAATTGCTAAATTCTCCAATTATGGTTGGTCCATGGAGCTGAAGCCTTAAAAATTTCAGAATTAATTTTAAAAGCTTTTCACCTACAGAATCAAAGCAGAGGTGCCTACAGTTAAATTCTTATGAGAAATAATAAATTAATATAGAATAACATAAAAAACAACAAATAATCTTGCAGCACTTTAAAGACGAACAACAATTCATTGGTTTTTTAAGTTTTTCCAGTTACAGACTAACTCGGCTACCCCGCTGAAGTTTTTAATTTAGAATGTCTATCAACAAAGAAAAAAATAATTATTTTTGTAAAGTCAACAAGCGATGTGATTTTTTTTTTCAAAAAACCTGAATTTAATATACATCTTAATGTGAGCTAACACCCTTAAATAAATTTTAAAAGTTAGAAGTGAATGATTAGAATAGTTCTACCTACAGCATAAGGTTCCTAAATAGTTTGAGACTGCTACTTTGTTATTCTAACAGAAGATGTAATCGTTATCCTAAAAACAGTTTCAAATATAGAAAGGGTATTTTCTCTACTGAGTTTTGAACAGATGGCAGTGTAAAATACATTAATCCATGGAATCACTGTTAGTGACAGACCAAAAATCCTTTTAATCTGTTGGAATTTAATTGGTGCAGTGACTCTCCGATGACTTTTATACTTAAGTGTTTTTTAGAACATGGCATTAGTCATAAAAGTGAAGATTTTTGTTTCATTAATCTGTCTTTAGATGCAGTATCCAATGTTCTATCAGAGGAGCACTCAGACATACCTATTCCAGCAAATGAGCTCAGTGCAGAGTTATGAATTTACTTATAGATTTAATTTTAAAGATAAGGTAAGAATCAAGCAAATTTTTATTTCCATTTGACAATTATTTGGCTACTAGTTGCAATCTGCTAATGTTATCTGTAGGTAGATTGTGGATGTGCACACAATCCAATAAATTCAGGAGCTAAAATATTCTTATTAAATATTATATGATATTATTCATTACTGAAATATGTTAAAGATGTAATAGCAGACTTTATGTGGGGGTGATTGACATCAAAAAGAAATGCGTAGCAAACCAGTGTAAAATTCATCCTATTAAGTCTGATCCTTTAAAGGGAAATAAAGAAGATCTGTGTTTCATAGACTTTGCTTGAAGCATGAAAATTGGTAAAGGGCATCCTAATTTAGCCAGTTCACAAAGCTATCTGTGATGGCAGGAAAAGATTCTTCCTTGAAATGGATGCTTCATTCTGTTTCTCCCAGTAGCTATTCAAAGTCTTTTTTCTATTTATATTCATTATTGTTGCTGTAAGAACAGTGCTGTTTTTCATTACTTCATTGGCATGAGATGTGCTGATTCAGCTTTACTGTCAGTTCTGACCTCTTTCTCTCCTTCCCCCATTTCCAGAGACTAAAAACAGTGGTAAACAGAAAAAAAGAAACCTCATGGCATGCTATGCAGCAGCTCAGAATTAGGTTTAACAACATTCAAGACTCATGAAGTCGTGGTGCATGGTTTAAATTTGGTGGGGTGCTGCATGAGATCATTTTGTTGCTTACAACATTACCATGCAGCCACTGAGTTTTCACTTACCAGAAGTAAGTAAGTAAAAATAAAGGTCTTAAGAGTAACAGAAATTATTCAATGAAAAATAAAGATTCTCAAGACACCATCTGCAACATCACTCTGAAGATATGAACCAACTGATTTTTACATAAATAGAGACATAATAAATTTAGTGTTTCTGAAATGTAAAATGTTTTGATTGTAATATATGAAGCTTTCTCTAAGTCCCACGAAAACACATAGATATTTTCCAGTTTTCTGCTATTTTACATTACTAAGAAGCCTGTCTGGTTACAAAAGTTTATACATTATCCATAAATACTTTCTCTGCATCTCCTCTGTGTGGCATTGGTCTAATGCTAATTGTGAGCTGTGATCTCAAGATAGAAAAATGAAATATCTAATTATATTCATTATAATAAGGTACCAAATTATTCTGTAAAAATGCATTTAATTTTTGAAATGGTTTGCTTTTTAAATATTCATACTTAAGATCAAAAGTATTTTTAAAGCATCTCATTGGGAGTCACTTGATTTAATTGGACTGGGAAAACAGCTTGAAATACAAATTCCTCCTATCCAAAAATCCAGTCATTTGCCATCCACTACTATAGATTGTGATTTTTTTCAATGTCACACTAAACAGATGAGTGATGAGATGGTTTGTCTTGGTCTAACTTAGTAGATTGCTCTCTGAGGTGATTTGTTTATACCTCGGAGCACATAGTATGGGTGACAATTCTCATTGATACTTGTTACTATACATTGGTTCTCATACCTCTGAGGACCATAACCTATTTGTTATGGATAGTTAAGGGAACTGTAAAAGAACTTCAAAATAACATACTCCTAGAATATCAAATAGTTCAGGTGGCTGATAATTGGACATAGTCTTTCATCTCTAGGTCACTGCTTCAAATTTGATGTAGATTGGTACAATCCAGTAATTGCACCATCTGATGGCTATTCAGTAGTTTATACAAAATATAATGATCACTGATAGATGCTTAATGTACAGGTGTTTATTGTCACAAGAGTCACTACTCCAGCTGCAACCTTTGATGACTCTCTCTTAAAGGAGAACCAGAGACTGAATCAATTACTACAGGAACTGAATTAACCTTTCCTTCCTCAATATGAGCCTTTTTAGAAGAGATCATTTTGAGCTCTGGGAGGCTGGCTGAAGTGAGATAATGGAAGAGTGATTCCTGTTAAAAATGTGTTTGCTGTGAGGTGGGAGTTATGTGATGAGTGGATGAACAGAAATGAGTGACTAAGATTACTTTTTACTTTGTTGGATTCAATTAAATAGTTTAAAGCATTCCTCCTTTGAAATTATGTGCAATATAGTGAAATTTAAAATGTGTATCATGCAACTTGGGTGTTTTAATTGAAAGCGTTAGTCAACAGAGAACTTGATAACAAGTTAAAGATAGCTTGGAATCACTTGTAGACAAAATACCAATAAACCTAATTATATTAGCTAAAATCTAAAGATTTGTACAGGACATGATTCCAATTGGAGGCAGTACTATCAATCAATCAGTATGTTTATCTGTTTCTATTCCATACTGTAGTTTTAAAAATTGTCATAAAATCTGGGGTGGGGGAATTAAAAAAAAAAAGGAAAAGAAAGGGCCTTGCATAAAAGATTATTAGAAGATGGCTGGCAATATTAACCATTGAAATTATATCCTGAATGGCAATTAGATTTTTATGCATAAATAAAGCCTCAATATGTACAACTGGGACCAAGTTTATGTTAAATTTAAAAATATTCTCTATGTCCTTTTTACTAAGTATTTTAGTATTTTTCATTACATGGGGAGATATTTAATATCTTTTCTCTTTCTTTTTTAAAAAAAACTGTTTTAATCTCCATTAGTAAGATTTTATTTTTCCAATCATTAAAGATGTCCAGTGCAAAGCAAACCATAGCCTATGATACCCACACACTTTTTCTTCCCTCTGCTGCTTCATTATGCCCTTAATTTTGTGACCTATACATGACCTCTTAGCCTTAAGTCTTTGGATCTCCTAGTTGAGCTTCCTTCAGTTATATGCTCTTAAATGAAACCCAGCTGCTCCTCTAGCACTACTAAATACTGTCGGTGAGCTATGGTGGTGCAAGAGTGTTGAGATTCTGTGGGTTTGCAGATTTGGCATAATCAAGAGAACAATTTGTTTTCTGATGTTATACTTAAAACAAGGTACTAATATCCCCTTTAAACATTCAATTTTAATAAATATTTACATGTGTTAATACTATTTTAGAAATTTGCCTCTCTCTATCCATCTGTGAGTCTGTTCAAGAACTCCTCCTAAACGGTAAGAGTGAGGTCCTCCAAATTTGGTATGCAGCTTCCTCTTCTCATAACTTAAAGGGGGTAAAAGTTTGATTATCACATGACAATGCGATGTACCTGGAATGCCACTGTTTCTCATAAAACGGAAAGGTAGGGGTCTGGTAGGAAGGAGTTAGTGTATAATGACCACAAGGGGGCAGCAAGGGGCCAGAGATGGGGACCAGGACAGCTCTAATCCCATTGAGCCAGTGGGGGGCAGAGTTGGAGAAAGGGACAGCTTATCTATTATATATTTCAGAGAGTTTGTTTGTTTGTTTGTGTGTCTGTTTTTCTGTGTGTCTCTTTGTCTGTCCCCTAGCTAAGGGACATGCTCCCCTCCCTCAGATGTGCTCACTGCAGCTGCAGCAGCCATGGACAGGTGCTTCTCACCTGGCCCCAAACTGCTGGGATGAGAGGGGGCTGGGCTTGTCCTCTCTCCCTGTGGCAGCTACATACTGACCCCATTATCACCAGTTTCATCTAGAACAAAGATTTAAATGAGGCAAAAGAAAACTTATTTGAGCTAGGGACCCAAGCAATGCTAGGTAAATCTTCTAGTATAAAATATTGCATTATTTTATGCAATACCAGTAAATATGGTTACTTCTCTTCCACTTACAGTCAGTATTTGTTCATGCCTTGCAAAGGGAGCCAGCTTGAACTTTATTGGTTTAAAATCTTTCATGAACTGCACTGAATACATAAATTAGTACTGGCAAGAGATTACTCAGTCTTGAAATGAAGGGGAATATGGAAGACTTGAGCCTGTAACAACTTCTTAGGAGTGGAGCGCAATGGTCACTAAAATAGACAATGAGGTAATCCAAAGTGTGAATTCTATACACTTCATGAGAAATCAGGGAAAGACACCAATTGAAACAAAATGGATTTGTGTGTGTGTGTGTGTGTGTGTGTGTGTGTGTGTAATATTTCCAGTGACCTATACAGTAGAGGGTTTATGCTGCCACTCTTTTGCAAAGTTCAAAATAAAACAGATATATTATTAACATTTATATACTTATTAGTCTAAATATAAAAGAGAGGGGAGGTGTGAAAAAGTCTCCTACCCCCATTTTGATCATTTCTACAAGTTCCAGCTCTTTTTCTCCTTTTTTTATATAGGGAGAGGTCTGGACTACGCTGAGGAAGAGCCAGATATACTTAGATCAGGGGTACTCAAAGTTGTGATACCGTGACCCTCCTCTCAGTTGCTCGCGACCCCTCTCTCCATTGCTGCAACCACCCTCTCAGTTACTCATGACCCCCTGGGGGGGTCAGGACCCACAGTTTGAGAAACGCTGACTTAGATGATTCCTTATAGGCAGGGCTCGACAAACTGCGGCGAGAGCTATTCGCCAGCCCCGCACCGCGCATGCGCTAGACCTGCACTGCACATGCGCACAGCGCCAGTGAATGGGGCACACGGAGCGACCGATTGAAATCTACTCGCCACGGGCAAGTAGAAACAGCGGTTTGTCAAGCCCTGCTTATAGGTGTTTGTAGGTTTTTAAGAAAAAGTTGAGCAATGAAAGGGAATTTCCAACCTCTGTTGGAAGTCTATTCCAGTGATTAGCTATCTCTTATAATTAGAAAGTTTTTTTCTGAAATCTAAATACCCATTTTTGCAGATTAAGATGATTACTTCTTGTTCTACCTTCTGTGGACATGGAGTACAGTTTATTACTATTCTCTTTATTATAACTCGTAACATATAACCAGCTTTTCCTCTCAGTCCCAGTCTTCTTTTTTCAAGATTAAATATTCAGTTTTTAAACCCTTCCTCACAGATGAGGTGTTGTAAATCTTTTTATTATATTTGTTGCTGTCCTCTGAACTCTCTTTGTCCACATATTTCCTAAGTGTGGTGCCAAAAACTGGACACAATATTTTATCTGAGGCCTCATCAGTGTAAGTAGAATAAGACAATTCCTTCCATTGTCTTCTATATGACATGCTTGTTAATATACACAAGATTGACAATAGCTTTTTTTTCTATTGAAAGAAGGTAAGAAATATCTCAAATGCTTAAATGTGTCCACTCAACTTAGAGAGGAGGGGTGCGTCCACTCTACTTAGAGAGGCGGAGAGACCTAATGATTGTGATGTTAGCCAGAGACTTGGGTACTATTTCTATTTCTGCCACAGACTTCCAATATGCCTTTGGCAAGGTCCCCATCTGTACAAGGAGGATAATAGCACTTTCCCTACTTCACTGGGGGCATATCTACACAGCAGGGCTAAAGCCAAAATAAGCTATGCAACTTGAGCTACGTCAGTTGTATAGCTTAAGTCGAAATAGCTTATTTTGGCTTTTGGCGCTATCTACACAGCAGGAAGTCCGAGTTAGAGCATTCTTCCTCCAACTTCCTTTACTCTTTGTAAAAGATGGTTATAGGAATTAGAGTAAGAAGTCCTCTAGCTTGACATTATTTCGCAATAACTGCTTGTTGTGTAGATGAGGACTATGCTATTTCAGAATAACACCAGTTATTGCAAAATAACCCTGCTGTGTAGACATATCCTAAATGTTATGAGAATAAATACAATAAAGATTGTGATGCATTCAGAGTCTACATTAATAAGGACCATATAAGTGCCATAGATACAACTAGACCCCATTAGACTCTCCCACTGTTCTCTAGAATGGGGCTTATAATCACTATAAAGCTGCAGCATGCTTTGGGGTTTGTTTGTTTGTTTTCATTTTTTTCTTTCATGTCTTCTGTTTTTGCCTCAACAGATTAATGTGATTCCTTTTCCTACTAGCCTATCTGCCCTATATTTTGAACCCAACATCTCTAACATTGTATTTTTTCCTTTTTCGCTGTCATTTAACAATTGATACTCTTCCTCTTTTGCAGATAAATTTTACAGGTGGCAATATCCCTTTGAGCCATTTTTATGGTTATGCTACTGCCTGCCTACTGTACATGAATAACAGGAATTGGTGTGGTGCTTAATACTTAATTACTAATGGACTGTAACCCTGATGAATCTGCCATAAGTCTGTATCCATGCTGAGCTGGTGTTTGTAATTAATCCACATGGTGTAATCTGTGCATACAGCTGAAAATCAAATAAAAAGCTAATGACAAAAAGCCCTTTCAATGGAGTATAAATCAAAAGGAGAGATGCATTATTTTTCTCTACTTGACTTTCCCATTTTTTGAGATTTTTCCACAAACTTACTACAAAAATATCTGCTGCCTTGGTAAGAAAATATTTAATAATAATAAATAATAAAGACAGGCTCAAATGCCTTTCACGTATTTCTGTTATTTGGGACAGTAAATTTGCGGCTAAATTCCACCTTTGGCAAGAAAATGCATGCTAGAGGAAATGCAGCAGGACTGAGCTGCAGCTTAAGTCCTCAGGAGGAATTCTGGGTAGGAGAGAGCGGGGTCTGCACTCCACAGTCATAGGCTATGGCTAGGCTACAGAATTTTTTTGAAAAAAAGTAGCCTTTTTTGGAGAAAACTTCGCCTTTGTCTAGATTTATCCCTTCATGTGGGGAAAAGAAAAAAGGGTCACTTCTTGTAACCTCCCCCCCTTTATGAATCCACTCACATGTCAATCTTTAAGGGTTAGAGTTAGGGTTCAGATTAGGGAATCGGTCTGGGGTCTTAGTTTCATATCCACACATAATTTAACCACTGCTGACCCACCCTTTGCCTAGCTAAAGCCCTCTGCATTTTAAATGTCATATATAGCACTCTTCTCTTTCTGCCCAAACAAGTTGCTATTTACCACTAAGTATGTGTATTTCACTCCATTTCTGTTGAAATCCTTTATTATAAGCATTAGTTATTAGTTATAGACTTCTGACTAAATTGTGGATGATATAATATCTCTTTTTTTGTACAAACTTCTGTTGATGATAGAGAAAGACAAAGTTTCCAGCTATACAGAGCTCTTTAAGTACCTTTGCCAGACTTGAAGAATAGCGATGTGTAGCTCAAGAACTTGTCTCTCTCACCAAGAAAAGTTGGTCCTTTAAGATTGCTTCACCCACCTTGTCTCTAACAGGCTTATGCCAATAAGGCTACAACACTGCATATGTAAATTATATAGACACCGTTTTCTATATGGTGTAGCACTGAGAATAGGAATATTTCCATTTATGCATCAGTGTCATTACTTGTTTATTTGTCTTAGTTCTCATGCTTAATAGTGATCAGAAACATCTTTTTATATAATGTAATCAGATTCCTTTCAGACAGTCTTTTGTCAAATAATTCCATCACAACACTATTAAGCTTAAGAAATTGCTTTTTGGATAACTTATCCTGATAGTATGTGCATAGCATAAGAGACATTCTCTTTTACTTACCCCATAGATAATGGCTAATATTCTTTTTCAGTTTACCATATACCAATATTCTGCCTAAAATCTGACTATAACTTTGAATATGTCGGATCATACTAAATCCCTGTGTAAATTGTTGAGACACACAGGTATATCATGAGCAGATAATCAGGCTTCTCTCTTACTGGACTAGATTTCACATAATTAAATGAAACCCCTTAACAGGGCATAAAGGCTAAATGAATCCCTTAGGTCATCGCTAGTTTTCATTCAGCAAGTCAACTTTTTCTTGACAGTTACTTAAAAAGACAAGTAATCTCAAGATATTTGTTTTCCCCTTCAAATTCTCATGCTGAGCTCTGCATTATTTAGGGGATCATTAGTTTGCAGAAGATGGAGTGGTTTCTTAGCCCAGCCCGCACCTCTGTTTGAAGGTAATTTAATACACATTAACAGGAATTCAGTAGACTTTTTTGTGCAAGATGATATGAACTAAACTATGTCTTGTAACAAATATAAAATAAAATTGGAAATCTACTAACACGGTCCACCCAAGAGATGAATTAAAAATATGTATGTTGGGAAATTATTGCTACTGTTTAACATGTCTGCTGTATAATATTTTAGGCCTCATACACAAGAATAACATGGGATCTAATCAAGCCAGCAATAGGGAAATGAGATGCTAAGCAATGCAAAATTATTTTACATGTTTTACTTTTATCAAGGAAGTGGCTGTGAGCAGATAAGCAATTGAATGAATTCCAGCTAATAAGGGTAGACATGATCTTTAGAAAATGCATGCAACATTCTGAAAGATGTAAAAGAAAGAATAGAATGTTTTCCCTCAAAGACAATCAGTAATATTTTAAATGATTTGACCGTGATCTGTTGTCTTACTATTGCAATCCTTATCCATAGTTATGCAAGTATCAGTCTATTATGAAAGGACACATACATTTGTAGGCTCCCTTTACTATAGGAGCCTCTGACTTTTACTGGGAGGATCTTTAGTGCTGCAATCTAGCCCTAGAGACTACAACTCCCATGATGCCTTGGGAGAAAGGAGGGAAACTCTTGCACTCTTCCAGGCAGTGCAGGGAGAGGGTTAGTGGGCTCCAATTTGGAGAGAGGAGCTAGATTGCAGGTGTGGAGCCTTTTCCAGTCTAGGAGCTGGTGCTGGAAGCTAGAGCCTGCTGCAGAGAGTCTGCTGGGGCTTGGATCTAGCAGGCTGCTTCAGTGACTATTGGTGATTGTCCCTTGAGGGGAAAGACTTGGCTGTGCCTGTGACTGAGAAGTGCCTGCACAAACCTACATAGAAGGTTCAGTGAGTAACTGCGGTTGTTTGGGAAAGTTCTGCCTGGGACAGAGCACAGAAGACTGATGAACTCTGGATCCAAAGAGAGGCAGCGTGATCTGCCCAGTGAGCCAGAGCTGCTGGCATTTGGTGAGGCCAGCACCAGTGGCAGAGGGATTTTGCCATTGTTGCTGTCTGGACTGACAAACACACACACACAACCTGCACAGTGCTGTCTCCACTCCAGCTGCAGATCTTCAAGCATACCCACGCACACTGTGCAGTGGGATAAATTGTAGCAGTGTAAATGCCAGTTCGATAAGTTTCATTTATTTCTGTATACTTTGTTGATTGAGTTTATTCAGTTTTAGTCTATTAAATCCCATTTCTTTAAGTTGTAAAGTAAAGGTATGTTAAAGGTATGTTAGGTAAAGGTGTCTAATATAATTGATTTGATGCATATTATTTATAATTGTTTTGGAGTTAGATCCTGATTATTACTGGAATAAATTTATTCCTGGAGGTTCCCAAGGCATTCCATTAAGTGAGTACAGGGGCCGGCCAGGTGGAGGCACTGCCATTGTATATTCCTTTAGAACAGTGTTTCTCAAAGTGGTCAGTGAAACCACTTTGAGAAACCTGTTAACTGGCCTCGCCGGTTTCTTTACTTACTGATGCCGCAGCCACGGAGTCTCACAGCTCCTATTGACTCTGTTTTACTGCTTGCAGCCAAGGAGATCTGCGGGAAGTGGTGTGGCCCATGCCACTACCTCCCACAGCTCCCCTTGACTGCAAATGGCAAAACAGAGCCAATAGGAGCCGTGAGGCTCTATAGGCATGGCGCCAGTAAGTAAACAAACCAGTGCAGCCAGTTAACAGGTTTCTCAAAGTGATTTCATCGACTACTTTGAGAAACATTGCTTTAGGAGCAAAAGACTGTAGCATGGGTGTGGACAGGGAATCCCCAACTATCCAACATCACCACTGGGATACTCAGGATCTCCTTTAGTGTTAAAATCATCAGGGGTCCAGGCACACAGGTGAGCGTGGCCTGCTCCCGAGTAACCCAGGGGGAAAGAGAGGCTTACACATTTTCTTTTCATTGTAAAATCTACCTATACATTGAATTTTATGTTCCTTGAAATTAAAATTTATAGTCTACCTAATATACTTGTTACAACATTTTAGCATAGGTTAATCTTACAATGTATGAACATATATCTTTCTTGCTTCAATTATCTGCACAACTATATCAGTATATGCTTTTAAAATATTTTAAATACTATATTTCCAACTTTAAATCTACATGCTGGTAGAGGTTACATGAACCAAACAAGACAGAGGGCTTCATCCCATGATGTGCTAAGACTGTACACGCAGCAATTGAAGATGCTCAGCACCTTCCAGGATTTGGCCTTTAATCGCTAAAATAGAAGTGCTGACTTTGTTATTATACATTATATCTACTAGCTCTGTAAATAAAGCATCACTGAGAGAAATTACAAGGGAAAAATTTCTTTCATATGCAAAGAGCTCCAAAATAGCTTGTAGAATAAACAGGGCGTGGGATTGTTTTGCATGTGCACATATGCCCACAGCAAGAATGTGTTCTATCTCCCAAGGTACAGAGCTAAAAAATAAAATTTTAAATCATCATTATAAAGAAATTAAATTAACAGGAAGCACGTCCTGTATTTGGGACAAGGTAACAATGTCTGCTGGTCACACTCTTTTCCCTTCAATTTGCTGAAGTCCCATTATTTTGATATGATCAATGAAATGATGATATTGACTTTTGAGCCTTGATTGAAACTATTCTTAAGCCTTCTTCAGGAAGGATGACATTCTAATTGCACCAATGAATTGTTTCAACCCAGACGTTCAGCACAGACACATTTTACTGAATAATCTAAATGTATGTAATTTGACACAATGACAGATTAATATTTAAGCCTTAGAACAGCAGAATAATTAGATAGCTTAAACATGTCCTACATCTTAATGTCTATATGACTTCAGGAAGTCATGTTAAGTACTACTTTTCAGAAAGATCTGTTGCTACTTTAGTGATAGCAATAAATCAGACCATCAAAGGATGTAACTTAATGGCAAATAGATTTAACAATTACATTTAATTCTAGAAAATTAAAATCTGGGGAATTAATTTAAATTCTAGATGCTATATTAAACTGAGTGTATTTAATCCATTATCACTGATGTTAGTACTTTTTTAGTCTTTAACTCATTTTAAATTTGTGGTAACAGGAATGAAATAGCAAAGGCTAAATAAGCGTGAAAATATTCCTATTAAGAGAAAACATGTTAAAATGCATGCTATTGCTCTTTTGTATTTTTTTACTAGCATTATAAATCAGTATTTATGTAGAAAAAGGTTTAGGTATGCACAATACTGTATACAAGTCATATTAGTTTGTCAGCTGACCACAAATGTTTAGTTTGGCCTCAATAGTTCAGAAAGGGCTCTTTGTACTCATTAGTTAAACTATAAACTGTATTGTGCTGAAATAAATAATATTTAAGTCATTCTCCCTCAGAACCTATAGATGAAATGGTAAGGGACTAGTTAAAATACTAAACTGGGAAACATATTTTCTGTATTCATTCCATAATTAGGTGAACAGCTGCGCAAGATGTTACATAACATGTGAGGAAGGAATTTTATCAGAAATTAAAAACAAAAAACCAGAACAAAACAGCCAAAGCCAGACATTTGTAATAGCTCTTTTGTTACCTGTCCAATGGCAAGTAGATGGCTACTTAATTTAATTAATCAGCTAGACTAGGAAGTACCTCTAGATCTAATGCCAAGTAGATAAATGAAGACTCTGATACTCCCAATAATACAGAGAAATGTGTGCTGAGATGCAGGATAAATAAAACTAGAACTAATGCATATAAAATTATATATATTAAGGATTCTCTACTCCATGACACCAGGGATACACCCATGTAAGTTTATGGTCTTCAGAGGCATTATTCCTGATTTGGAGAAAGTGAGAGCAAAATCAGGCCTGAGTTGATAGGTAAGACTGTTCAGTGAAGTTGTTGGAACTAATAAATTATTAATTTACTTTGCTGGGCCTGAGGAGACTTCAGTTAACATTACTGATCTTTTGTTTCTGTTGTCTCTCTATTTATCTATTTGAATAAGTCATGTCTTAAATATTTGCTATAAGGTGTGTTTAAACTGTCTGTAAAGTGGAGTCTTTAGTGCATTAATTGGTAGGACGGAACTGTAACCTAAATATCATTCTAAAATGTCCTTTTAGATTATTAAATGATAAGTGATCAGCAAAATAATCAGCAAAGTAGCTAAATATTTCAAGGAATATTTTGAAATATTTAGAAATATTTGAGAAATATTAATTTGAAATAAACATATCATATGGCTAAGTCAGATCGATTCTTATTGACTATTAGTTTTATTGAAGGCCCAAAGTATGATTTGTCCATAAAAGAACTCTTTTATGCACCCTTGCCACATGAGAAGGGAGGGGGAATCAGTCTTGCAGAAACCCTTGGAAGGTGCATCATGGTACACTACAGGGTCTGTGCTGGTGTAGAAATTAGGGCTAAAAGCAGGCAGGGATTGGAGGGCACAAACATGGTTGTCAGCCAGGACTGTGGAAATACCCCAGAAAGGGTGACAAACTGTGCTCTTTTTCATTTCCGCAGAGATAGCAGGTATCCCCCAAAGGCAATTTCCTTCCCAAAAATGTGAGTGCAAAGACTTGCTCCACTATCTGTATTATTTTAGTAAAATATAGGAATTAACGTGATGTAGCAAATCCACAATCTAGTTACCGGTACTGGACACTATAGGGGGACGTATGAAAATCCTTGTATTGGACAATATGGGAAAGTGATTTCCTAACCCTTGGGAGTTAATGATTGGTTTCCGTTCAGAAGTATGGGTGTTTATATAACTGTGATGTTCTCATCCATATAAACACATAAGGTGTGATTTTACAAAAGCACACAAGAGGACTGGGTTCATAATTCCCATTGACTTTCAGTGAGAGATGGAGACCTAATTCTCTCAGGAGATTTTGAAAATCCCATACCTCATCCATTTTTTAATCATGCTAACCTCTGGAACACAGTGATACCTTGTGGCAATGAGTTTCCCTGCTTAATTATGCATTGGGTAATAAATATTTTTTTCATCGCTTTAAAATGTGTTGATTTTGATATGTTTCTTTCATCTTGAGTTACAACAAACAATTTGCTACTCAATATTTTTGTATCCTTCTCTCATGCCTCCTGCCTAAACTATACAGCCTTATTCATTGCAATCACATATTAAGCCACTCTGTCCTCCAAACCATTTCATTAATTTATTTATTAAACACTTAAGAGGACTTTGGGATTTGGCACAATATGTATGAAATGATTTTAGTCCAAAAGCAGTTAATGCCTATTATTACTGTAGAGCAGTTTGCATGTCTCAAACAGCAGATTTGTGTTTGACTTTATTCGGCTAGACTGCTTTAGAGATGGCATGCGCTGTCTCTACACTACATGATAATGCCACATTCAGAATGACAGCAGTCCAAGCCTTGGGGCAGTAAATGCTTCTTGAGATATGTTCAATTGCTGTTTCACTGTGTTTTGCCTAAGGTGCAGAGAAAGAAATCACTGCATTTCAATCTGAAACCGAAATCAGTTGGAATTGTATTAATTATTTGGTAGGTGAAATAATTTTATGGGGTCAGTTATATGGAATATAAGGTTAATGAACTTGATAAAGAAGAAAATATTCCTTGAAACGAAGTCTAATAATGGACCCCTTTTGATTTGGGACATTACAGCTGTTAAATGAACAAGATTCAATTTCAACAAAGCATTTAAGTAACTTTAAGCAGATTTAAGTAGCTAATCCCATCCCTATTTATCAAGAGTGGGATTTTGAAAAGCACTCAGCATTGTCCTAGCTCTACTCCCATTGAAACCTGCAGTGCTTTGGAAATCCATCCACATGCTTAACCTCCATCCAGTAGGTTTACTTGTCTGCCTAAAGTTTAAGGACATGCTTAAATGAATTACTGGTTCATTGCCTAAATAAATATGAGAAGACAACTGGAGGACAACCTGAGCACCCTTATGTAATCAATTCTACTCAGGAGGAGAAGTAGACCCCAAAAGGACAATATTGAACTTACTATGTCATTATACTGTGCTGTAACTTTCTTGATTTTGTAGCAAATATCATGTTTTCAGAACGAAGAAATTGAAAAGAAACTACGTTTGTCTGAAAGGGTGGAAGGGTTACAATCGAGTGCCAAACAAAACGGCAAATCCCTTCAGTGCTTGATCCAATACCTGCTGATGTTGGTAGACTCATTGTGATTTTAGGGGACATTGGATGAGGCATTGTCTGATATATTAAAGAAAAAACAAAAACCTAAAATATAGCATGATAAAAGTAGTTTACTCCTCGGGGGAAGGGATTCTGCATCATTGCACATGTGAATAATTAAAGAGACATGCATATATTTTGATTTTTTGACAGTTGCTGCAGTTCTACCTTTTGCCCACCAGAGGACACTATTCAGTAGACCAGAGCAGCAGCTTCCAGCCAGCTAGGGAAGAAAGAATTTTCTTCACAATGCCTGTTGGGCCAACTCAGGAGATAGCATAAAATTGCTGGGGGGTGGTCAGGAAAAGGCTCATAAGGGGTTCTGAGCGAGAACAGACTGGGGCAGGAGCTGATTGGGAATGGAGTTGCAAGGCCACATGGTGACGGGAGACAGTGTAGAGTCATAGAATCATAGAATACTAGAACTGGAAGGGACCTCAAGAGGCTATCAAGTCCAGTCCTCTGTCCTCATGACAGGACCAAGCACCATCTAGATCAACCCTTGTAGATATCCATCTAACCTGCTCTTAAATATCTCCAATGATAGAGATGCCACATCCCCCTTAGGCAATTTATTCTACTGTTTAACTGCCTTGACTGTTAAGAAATTTTTCCTAATATCCTACCTAAATCTCCCTTGCTACAATTTAAGGCTATTGCTTCTTGTCCTATCATCAGAGGCCAAGAAGAACATTTTCCTCATCCTCCTTTTAACACCCTTTTAGGTACTTGAAAACTGCTATCATGTCCCCTCTCAGCCTTCTCTTTTCCAAACAAAACAAACACAATTCTTTCAGTTTTCTCTCATAGGTCATTCTTTCTAGATCTTTAATCATTTTTGTTGCTCTTCTCCAGACCCTCTCCATTTCCTCCTCACCTTTCTTGCCCAGAACTGGACACAGTATTCTAATTGAGGCCTAATCAGTTCAGAGCAGAGTGAATTACTTCTTGTATCTTGCTGACAACACTCCTGTTAATGTATCCCAGAATCATGTTTGCTTGTTTTTTGCAACAGCATCTTCTTTGGCACAGAATTTTTCAAAATCATTAAAACTATGCTTTTACTTATTTATACTTCTATGATAAGTATAAACAGATCAAATCCTGCCATTCTGTAAATATCTGAATTATTACTATAAACATAATTATTGCAATAGTCATTATTTGAAATGAATTATAAAATCAGAGACTTTATTAGGAGGAGAAAGTATAGGTAGAAATGATTTTTGCCTTGTTCTAAATAAAATAAAAATCTGCCTGCTTAAAAATCAGTTTCAAATTAGCTTCTATAGTAAATTATTATTCTTGCTTCTTACCATTAGGAGATGAGAGTAATTCTACACTATCCATGATGAACAGTGCAGTTTTTCTGTTATAGTCTCTGCATTCTGTGTAGAACTCCCAGACCACAGAGGTTTAAGAACAGATAGGCTGACAAATGTCAATGTTTCTGTTATCCATCACCAAAGAAGAAAACTGAGCCTGAATTAGGTTAGCATATTCACTTGGGAAGTGGAAGACCAAAGGTTCTAATTCTCCCTTTGCTTGAGTGGGACAGAGGATTGGAGCACAGGGTCTTCCCATCTCCTACATAAGCAATCTAACACCCTGAACCACAGGATATTCTGACACAGAACTCTCATCTCTCTTGTTGAAGCTGCATATACACACATAGTCCATTTCTTCACTAAGTGGAAGATCGACACAACTGCAATCGATCTTCCGGAGTTCAGTTTAGTGGTTTAGTTAAGATCCACTAAATCGAACTCAGAGGGTGCCCCTGTCTGCGGCCATCACTTCTGCTCCCGTGAGGAATAAGGGAGGCTGACAGCAACAAATGCCGTGGTGATTGCAGGGAAACTCAAATCAGGTATGTTGACTCCAGCTAAGTAATTAACATAGCTGGAGTTGCGTATCTTGGTTTGACCTTCCCCTTTAGTCTAGACCTGGCCTGAGTTTTTAAGATAGAAAGAGAGCACATGCATGTGAGTGACTGCCACACAGTGATTACAGCACTCATTCAAAATTTTGGAAACTCAAGATCCAGTCCCCCTGTTCCATGTAATTATTTATACACTGTTGTCTACTCTGTAGAGTTTTTTCAGAAAAATGGCTGTTTTTTCCAAAAAAACTTCACTTATGTCCACACTGCAATCGTGTTCTTTCGGAAAAAAAATTGAAAGAACAGAGGGGTTTTTCTGATATTGGTAAACCTCTTTCTATGAGGAAGAAGCCTTTTTCCAAAAGAGCTCTTTCTCAAAAAGGGGAAGAGGGAGTTCTTTCGAAAGAAGAGGAAAGAGGAAAAAGCACGGATCCTTAGTAATCACAGCTTAAATGTGAGATAGCATCCATTCAGTGTGGATGCTATCTTTTGAAAAAGCAGATCGCTTTTTTGATGTGCTTTTGCTATATGGACACTCTCTTTCGGAAGAAGTTTTTTCGGAAGATCTCTTCCGGAAAAGCTTATTCCAAAATAAGCCTGCAGTATAGAAGTAGCACGGGTGGCAGATTTAACAGGAAAAAACTAAGAACTACATAAGAATAGACCAATAACTAGGTTGGAAAGAATTAGATTTTTATCAGAAAATCCAGTAAAACTTCAATTTAATTATACATATACAAACCAACATAATTTCTGTCACTAATTGAAATTTGCAGATAGAAAAAATGCTGCTGAAGAACTTTTTAGAGTTTGATTCAAGAATATTTCCTTTGTTATATTTTGTGTTGACAATTGTCAACATTAACTTTAAAACTTTAACTTTTTGAATCAATATCAATTGTCATTAAATTGTCTGACTCTCCCTACTGAATGACCCCCATATAATTTCATGAACCCGAACACATAAATTGATAAAAAATATTTTAAAATGAACACCTGTATTAGCAGTCTAAAATAAAAACAAAAATTCTGCCATACTAAAGCACAGTAGTAAGGACACTCACTTAAGAGTAAAAGACTTCTGTTCAACTCTTATTAGTTATAAGGCAAATGTGAACCACATCCCAGGTGAGTATCCAAACCACTAGGCTAAAAGTTAAATAGGAGATTTCTTCTTCTGAGCTATTTTAGATGGAACTAGGTGGCCTTTGAGTGCTCCTACCAGATCAAGCCCTGCAGGCAAGGCTTATACCTCTCTCTTACTCCCCATTGTGATTCACAAACCAGGGTAAGGGGGAGATTGGTGTCCAGATGCCTAATGTAAGTCATCAAAGTGCATATTCAGAGGCAGGAACATAGGCACCTAAGGAACTTTTACTGTGAAAACATATGTATCGTGTGATTTTACAGGCTTCAGGGCAGATGAGTGGAGGTTTTGTGAATATCTGCATTCCTAAATCCCGTTTCGAATCTAGACCTAAGTGCAATACAATGGATAATTGTAAGATGATACAGTCTTTTCTGTATTCTTCATAGGGAATGGCACAAGCAATTCTCCTCAGGTAAACATCAAGGTGGGATGAACATGAAGGGTGGGATAGTCAAAAGCACGGAGTGTTGCCATAACTCTGCTTCCATTGAAGTTGTAAGAGGAGTAGAATTTTTCTCCATTGACTCATGAGTGCGGATTTAAGTCAACACTAAGCACCTTTGAAAATCCCAACCAAGATTTTACCTCCTGCAAATCTTTTCATAAAACTGGAGAGAAAAATGGGTAGTTATGCTAGAAATTAAAGTTATTTTATGTAAGGTTCTTTTTTTTTTTTTTAAACAGAGAAGGAATAAATATTTCCCAGTTAGAATTGATAGCAATCAGAAAGGTTGTTCAGGGCAAACTAATGTTAAGAATAAGGTAAAATAGAATAAAATTATTATTTAGGGTAATAAAATGCAAGACATTTTACATTCTTAAATTATATAATAATAAGATAAAAATCTGTTAAACCTATTAACATAAGATGATGCCATTCTTCCTCATGCTGAGTAGGGCCTGACATGAATTAGATTATTAAAATAGTAACTAGGATTGCTTACAGTGTAGATACTATTCAATTAAACCAAGATGTCAGAATGTGGCCTAATGTTTGGAAGTACATATATATATTAAAATAGCATACTTTCCTAACTTGTTGCAATTGTTCACATATCAAAATAATTCTGCCTATAACTGGTTCCAGCATTCCACACAGTATCACATAGCTACAAAACATTTTCCTTCAGCCAACACTTCAGCAATCAGGTTACTTCTACATTAACACACGCAACACCTTTGACTGTACATATTAGATTGAAAAAGGGGGGATTGTGTGCACTTACCCATTACTGTGTGTAATATTTGAGTTTTATGTGTCCTTGTATGTACAGCTTAGGCCCTGCCCATCGAATGAATTTAGGTACTTAAATTTAGGCACCAAATCTGAGAAGATTTGTGGACATGATTAACTTTATATACACTAGCCCTGGTGATGACACACACAACATGTGCATAAGAGTTCAGTAAATCAGGGCCCGAGATTAATAAGATATTGAAATACATTTTAGAAAGAATCTAAAAGAAAAGCTTTGTGTTTAAATCTGTTAAAGAAAGTGGCACAAAATGAGGCATCTGGCTGATTATAGCAGTGTGGGTACCAGTCAAGTCAATATTCACATGCTAATTGGTACCAAATGTTGTTTAAAATTATGCCTAAAATAATGTCATGTGTCAAAAAGTGCTTTTGTGCCCACACTTCTCAGTAATTTGTGCT
Source organism: Pelochelys cantorii (assembly GCA_032595735.1). Taxonomy (NCBI): domain Eukaryota; kingdom Metazoa; phylum Chordata; order Testudines; family Trionychidae; genus Pelochelys; species Pelochelys cantorii. The sequence continues at coordinate 38,557,171 of CM064331.1, forward strand.
ACCAATGTCTGGTAGACTCAATAACTTATTGTTCCATATGCTGTGTGTTGTTATTAAAGTTAACATGCAGTTCAGTGATTTTTACCTGTAAATATTTTACCAATGCAAAAACTTCTAAAATATTTTGTTTTAAAAGTTTGTCAACCTCATTGAGGAAGGGAAGTCAGTACATTGTCAGTATATTTTTAAAAAAGGAACTTCTCCTCTGTTTTCAGATTCGAGGCCTCTTCCAGATGTAGCCCTGACAGGGAAATGTACTCGAGAGTGTGATGAATACGGCCATTCGGACTCCTGCTGGATGCCAGTTCGTACGTCACCTGAAAGGAAACAGAAGAGCCATCCAAAACTCTCCACCTTCATGCCCGTTGATGAACGAGGCAGTCAGGAAAAGCTGGCCAATGGAGAAGCCTCCCTCATGGGTGATCGCAACAGAAACCTCCTGAACAAAAAGTTGACCTCATCCTATGAGACCTTCAGCGCAGCTAGTTTCAGCAAAAATGAGGACGCCAACCCAGAGGATATCCCCCTTACACAGACAGGGGAATACAAACCATCTCCTGTCAATACTCTAACTCGAAGAGAAGTTTACCTGTAGGTTACAAAGAAGCAACAAAGTTCATTCATGTATAAGAAGGAAAAGGGGCAAAAAATTCATAAAATCAAAACAATTTAGCATGAGAAAAAAGGAAGAAAAAAAAAAGAGAGAGGGGGCCACCAAAGAGACAAAAGCTTTGCCTGCCACTTCTGCCTCCATATCAGGCACTTAATTATACCGTCTGCCTGACTATATTGTACAATGTAGAAACAATTGTTGTCACTTGCATGTCTAATCCCCCTCACTGATTTTTACTTTCTTCAATTTATGGTTGCAAATTCCTTTCATGGTAACAAGCCTGATTGAAAGAACCCCACACACTGTTGTTACCCCTCTGCTGAAGCATGATTTAAGCCACTCTGATTTTGTTCGATTGTCATCTGGCTTGTTAAGGATAACAGGTCAGGCAAAATATATTCCAAGCATATCATCTGAATATTGCTGATCCCCATCAGGGATGATCCTTCAGAAACCGTACAAATATAGAGGTAAATATAAAGGGATAACCATTAACAGGCACTTTGTGAAGATCACAGCTTTAATATTCTCACCTGAGGCTTGAAGCAACAGAATTATATTCAGCTTGAGACTGCAATCCAAAACATGACATATTTCTCTATGAATCATGAACTCTGGGTTCTGTTTTATCCATAGAATGAACTTTCTAAAGGCTTACTTCAGCATAACAAAATTAGTGTCATGTGTACCGTAGCATACTAATGATAAACTGTTAAATTCATGTTATTTTGGACAAGACATATATCTAGTTGGGATGATCATAGTAACAAAAAGGCCAAAGATCGCACTATGGATCAGGGGAATTGCTAAGTATTTGGTCTTGGCTTAGAAATCCAGTGTATCCACAAACATATGCATGCACACATAAATACACACTCAATTACATTTTGCACAGCAGCACAGTCCACAAGCTCAGATGACATACTTATATGAATTTTAGTAGAATGCCCAAAGGAACTGCTAAGATGTTTGCTGATAATGTTATAACATCATACAGCATTGGCTGTATGATATGATACGGCCAGTTCCAGGGAATATTTTCTAAAAGGTTAATTTAAAAAACACCAGAGACTGTGTTGATGTCACCCAGAACAATTTTTGGGGAAGCTATATGGGGAAAAGTGATGTGTTGCAGTGACAAGGGTATATTGCAAGTCAAGTATAATTTCTTCTTTTCAGAGTGCAAGGTATGTTTGCTAAATCTTTTGTCATCAGTGTTGCAGATTTCCAATTGCGTTTGTCAAAAGTATGATGCAGGTTTTCTTGAAACACAAGTGCATTAAAACTGAGTCCTGTGCAATATGAGACAATGTCAAGACTCAGCACACTCCAGCAAGGTGACAAATGATCTGATTCGCTTGATCACTGCAATGATACTTTACATGATAGATCGGGAGAAGTCACAAGGAATCCAAACTAATTGTGAGAGCAAAGAGCAGTGGCCAGTGACAATTCTCACAGTGTACACTTCTTGAAGGTTATAGGAAACAAAACAGGTTTTTGTGCAATAAAAGCAACAAAAAGTGCAGAACTTGAGCTAGTTGCTTCGTAGCTGATGATGTAGTAATAACTGAAAACTGAACTCGGACATTCAGATGAAAATGACAATCAGTCAACACAGTGGGGAGAGTTTGAGGGTGCAAACATTCAAATCCCTGGGTGTTTAACCTGGCATTAAGGCATGGCTAGATGGCTTTCTTATAGACTGTAGTCACAATGTAGCTTTGGGTAGTTTCTTGCTTTTGAAGCATTACATAGAGAATATAACATTAAACAGCCTGAAATATAGGTTGATAAATCAGTACAACTCATCACAACATTTACTTTTCAAATTCTTTTCTCTACATAGTGTTGTGCCCTTTTTGGCCATTACATTCTGCTGTTAAGTTTAGTTTTGATTTTGATACTAGTTTGTGTCTAGAAGTTATGATGAATGGGCACATGTTATGAAGAAAAACTATTAAAACAAAGATTAATAATGACCATTTTTAATTATTTAAATTGTGGAGAGATGCAAATTAATACTTTATTATGAGACTGTAAAGAACAGTTACTGCGTTGTATATCCTGTAAGTACCTGTTAAAGAAAAAAAAAGAGAGATTTTAACTATACTTATGTAATGTATACATAGTTTTATTGCACGCTTCAACAAAATACAGAATTGCATAACAAATGTTCAACAAAACTTTTTTTCTTTAATAGGAACTTTTTATTTAATACCACAGTTGAAAACCATTACATAACTTGTTTCAATATATCTTTAAACCCTTTATATAAAAAGTTAATAATACAGGTCCTAGAAGACCCATCAGAGCAAATGGATCAGCAGTCATTCACCTATTTTTGCACCACATAAGGCAGTCGTGTCACTGGCATTTACTTGTGAACATCTCCTTAGATTTAAAATGGGTGTGAAAAGAATAATAAAACACTTCAAGTATTCACAGTAATTGTAGTAGAACTACCAGTCATAACATGTCAATTACTATTATGACCTAGCATGACACAGAAATACATTTTGTGTTTGTAGGGGTTTTTTTTTCATTTGAAATAAGTTAATCTGGTGCCACTCCATATATAGAGTGCTTTTGTAACAATGAACATACACAACAAAATGAAGTAAAAAAAATTGAGTGAATGCAAAATATGCAACTGTGCCTTTTCTACCTGTTGTTATAGTAGAATGGTTGATTGGGTTTGGGCACTGAGGGGTAATGGGCTATTCCCAACTTTTTTGAACCTGTATATTGATCCCTGTTTATTTTCTGATAAATTATAAATAATATATTTAAAAATGCCTTCTGCCAAACTCAGATATTGGACCAGTCTTAAGTATCTTTGATTATTAAAACCAGATTATAGTTTAGTTATGTGCTGCTTTTTTTTTTTCCTTCTAATCTATTGCCTAAAAAGCTACAGTATAGATTACAATAGGTAAATACCATACAGTTATTTAGCAGGTGTCATAAATTCATTTTGCCAGGAAAACTGAAGATTTTAGTGTGTTAATTGCTTTTAGCTGCCATTACATTTTGGTTGTACAGTATAAAAATTGTCCTTTTTTTCCTTCCATGGGAAACTCAAATGAACTTTGCATGTATTTTACATTAGGACACATTTATAGATTGACGCATAACTATATAACTTTATATGTATTAGAGAAGACTGTAGCTTCAGCCTAAAAGCTAATGCTCATTCTGAACCTGCAGATCTACTATATTATTCAATATGGTTTCTGACTGGCCTGCTGCCTGAGTTTCAGGGAAAAAAAATAAGGTAGCCATTATTTTTATGTGAGGAAAAACTAAAATGGGATCGAAGATGCTTGGCTGAAAGACTACCTTAGTAAGTTGTCAAGTAGGAAATATAGAGCAAGGCCATTGAATCTGCCATAAAGACATCTGCTGCTAAAAGGCTTTTAAGGAAACTTGAACAACAAAGCAGTTTCTTTCATTATAGTGATAGAGTGTTTCCTTAAAACATGAGAGTGGTGGATAACAAAGAAATGAATGCAGTCCAGCAATTAAACTAGTTGTTGCCCAAAGAGCATAACAAGCGGAAGACAACATCATTTTCCAACTAACTGGGGTACACTTTCAGACAACTTTTCCCTAAATTTTAAAGCACTTGCATTCAGTGTGGTACGCTCTGTTTGTAATATTAATCATTGACTATTGTTCTGCAACTTGGATGTTGATAGTGAAGCAGAGAACAATTTATCATTGTTTATTATGAGTCACTATGCACGCACCTATGCTAAACATGGCGAAATGTATTAAATGCTAGTCCACCTCTATTTATGAAATATTTTACATAATTTAATTTGCTTTTGTACAGTTTAATGTAAATAAATTGCTTGTCATTTTTGTCTCTGCAAATTAAAATATAACATGTTCAAATGGCTGCCTATTTGCCAGCAGTGTACTTTCTCTGACAGGTCCTTTCAGCTGGGTAGGAAAAGATGCTGAACAAATTCACAGGCCAGTTTGAGCAGAACATTCAGACCTATTTTTGCAAAATTTTAAAATAAAAATAAGTGATTCTGCTTTTATAACTGGCCCCTTCAGCTGGCACCATAACTATGTCATTATTTTTCTCTCTACCGAGTTACACCATGGATTGGTTGCATTCCACACTTCCAAGTTCTACTGTTCAGGCCTGTTTAAACTGGAGAAATAAAATATTTGTAATAACAACCCTTCTTTCCCATTAACAGTGAAAGTGACCTAGCTTTTTAAAGCATTTAGAAAATGTTTACATTAACGTGAAAAAAGACTAAGTAAAAGTGCAGCTGTATTTATTCACACAATGAAACAGTAATTTAATCTGGGGGGGCGGGTGTAAAAAGACACGTATGCCACTTTCTCTTTTTTAAAACGCTCAGTAGCATTAACAATTAGCATGAAATGTTTGATCAGAAAGGATACGACAGGGCTAACACAAGGTTTTGTACAGTAGTATGTAGTAGCAGATGCAGCTCCTTCCCATGGCTGAATCATAAGAACATAAGAACATAAGAATGGCCATACTGGGTCAGACCAAAGGTCCATCGAGCCCAGCATCCCATCTGCCGATGGTGGCCAATGCCAGGTGCCCCAGAGAAGGAGAACAGAAGACAATGATCAAGTGATTTATCTCCTGCCATCCATCTCCTGCCCTTGTTATGAAGGCTAGGGCACCATACTTTATCCCTGGCTAATAGCCATTTATGGACCTAACCTGCAAAAATTTATCAAGCTCTTTTTTAAACCCTAATAGAGTCCTGGCCTTCACAGCCTCCTCGGGCAAGGAGTTCCACAGGTTGACTGTGCGCTGTGTGAAGAAAAATTTCCTTTTATTAGTTTTGAACCTACTACCCATCAATTTCGTTTGGTGTCCCCTAGTTCTTGTATTATGGGAAAAGGTAAATAATTTTTCTATAATCACTTTCTCCACACCATTCATGATTTTATATACCTCTATCATATCGCCCCTCAATCGCCTTTTTTCCAAACTGAAAAGTCCCAGTCTCTCTAGCCTCTCCCCATATGGGACCCTTTCCAAGCCCCTAATCATCTTAGTCGCCCTTTTCTGAACCTTTTCTAATGCCAATATATCTTTTTTGAGGTGAGGAGACCACATCTGCACGCAGTACTCGAGATGTGGGCGTACTATAGTTTTATATAGGGGAAGTATGATATCTTTTGTCTTATTATCTATCCCTTTTTTAATAATTCCTAACATCCTATTTGCCTTACTAACTGCCGCTGCACACTGCGTGGATGTCTTCATAGAACTATCCACTATAACTCCAAGATCCCTTTCCTGATCTGTCGTAGCTAAATTTGACCCCATCATGTAGTACGTGTAATTTGGGTTATTTTTTCCAACATGCATTACCTTACACTTACCCACATTAAATTTCATTTGCCATTTTGCTGCCCAATCACTCAGTTTGCTGAGATCTTTTTGTAGTTCTTCACAATCCCTTTTGCTTTTGACTGTCCTGAACAACTTTGTGTCATCTGCAAACTTGGCCACCTCACTGCTTACCTCATTTTCTAGATCATTGATGAACAAGTTGAACAGGATTGGTCCCAGTACTGACCCCTGGGGAACACCACTAGTTACCCTCCTCCATTGTGAAAATTTACCATTTATTCCCACCCTTTGTTTTCTGTCTTTTAACCAATTCTTGATCCATGAAAGGACCTTTCCTCCTATCCCATGACCACCTAATTTACGTAAAAGCCTTTGGTGTGGGACCGTGTCAAAGGCTTTCTGGAAATCTAGGTATATTATATCCACTGGGTGCCCCTTGTCCGCATGTTTATTAACCCCTTCAAAGAATTCTAACAGATTAGTTAGACACGACTTCCCTCTGCAGAAACCATGCTGACTTTTGCCCAACAATTCGTGCTCTTCTATGTGCCTTGCAATTTTACTCTTTACTAGTGTTTCTACTAATTTGCCTGGTACTGATGTTAAACTTATCAGTCTATAATTGCCAGGATCTCCTCTAGAGCCTTTTTTAAATATTGGTGTTATATTGGCCATCTTCCAGTCATTTGGTACCAAAGTGGATTTAAAGGATAGGTTACAAACCACTGTTAATAACTCCGCAATTTCACATTTGAGTTCTTTCAGAACCCTTGGGTGAATGCCGTCTGGTCCCGGAGACTTGTTACTATTCAGCTTATCAATTAATTCCATAACCTCCTCTAATGTCACTTCAATCTGAGTGAGTTCCTCAGATTTGTCACCTAAAAAGGCTGGCTCAGATTTAGGAACCTCTGTAACATCCTCAGCCGTGAAGACTGAAGCAAAGAAATCATTTAATCGCTCCGCAATGGCACTGTCTTCCTTGATCGCTCCTTTTATATCTTTATCATCCAAGGGCCCCACTGCTTTTTTAGCGGGCTTCCTGCTTCTAATGTATTTAAAAAACATTTTACTATCATTTTTTGAATTTTTGGCTAGCTGTTCCTCAAACTCTTTTTTGGCTTTTCTTACTACATTATGACACTTAATTTGGGAGTGTTTATGTTCCTTTCTATTGTCCTCACTAGGATTTGACTTCCACTTTTTAAAAGCTGCCCTTTTCTCTCTCACTGCCTGTTTAACATGGCTGTTTAGCCATGGTGGTTCTTTGTTAGGTCTCTTACTGTGTTTTTTTATTTGGGGTATTCATTTAAGTTGGGCCTCTAGTATGGTGTCTTTAAACAGTTCCCATGCAGCTTCCAGGGATTTTAGTTTAATTACTCTCCCTTTTAGTTTCTGTTTAACTAGCTTCCTCATTTTAGTGTAATTCCCCTTTTTGAAATTAAATGCCAGAGTGTTTGACCGCTGCGGTGTTCTTCCCAGCACAGGAATATTAAAACTTATTATCATGTCCTCTCATCTCCGAATACCCACTTAGGATCACAAACAACACATCCTCAGGAAGGAAGAGCAGAAAAGTGGAAAGAAGCTAGTCCTATAGCTACCAGGATCAAACCCCCATGGTTTAAATAAAAACAGGTCCCAATTCCTCCCCCATTTTATTTCTGACAAACGCAATTCCCAAATATTTAATTGAAAAGTACACTCATACATGACTGAGTGGTGAATTAGTCCCTTACCATGTTTCCTCTTTTCTTTCTCTGTCTTTGATCCTACCATGCAGAAACACTGTGATTTTTTTTTAACAAAAGTTGAAATTATAAATACAACATTACAAGGGACAGCTTGCTACCACTTGCTGTGGAGTTTTATGCAACAATACAAAAAAAAAAAGTAATAAATTCCCCCCTTTCTGGCTTTGAGATTTTTAAGTTTGAGTTGACTGGTACCCATAATTTTTATAGTTCATATTGCAATTACTGACCTCTGACCTAGTACTTTCCCTAACCTTGCCTTATCTCTTCAAGTGCATATGTCAAGAGGCGTCTACCTTCCCATTAACAGAGATATAAAATTTGTGTGCCCGTGGAGAGGTTTCAAACCTTAAACTGACTCTACGTTTTTTTACATGGCTAATCATAACCCCCACCGAAGGCATCATTTTAATGAGTAGCTTCAATCAGCCTTTCATGTTTACCTTATACTAATTCTCTACATGACCTTATGTTTGTTTATTTTGTCTTTTATCTTTACTCTTCGCTAATACATGTTTACAAACTGCATCTAGCAAGGTGATTAAATCAAGATAAAATAAATGTCCTGATCTGCAAGAAATGGCAAGAGATGAGACTGTGAAATGGAGAAAGCTAACAATTTATGCTCCCCTTTAACCTTGGCTTCATTTCCCCTCTTGCTTTGCAGTAAAATGTAAATCTTGTGCAGTGACTGAATTTAATATGCGTGACCTAGGCAGAAGTAATTTCATGTATTTACTGAGCTTTCTCTGGGAATGTGTAGAAGATTCTTAATAGTTCATAAATGTGCAAGCTTCTACTGATGGATGAATCAACACCAAAATTATACCAAAGGCAGGAAGGTTTAGTTTTTCTTATGAAATATACTATGATCTGATACTGATTGCTCATAAAAGGGAAAGAGAGAAGGTACCCTTGATTCTGAGGGGAAAATTGCTTGCATTAGTATGGTAATAGGTATCAAATAACTAGTAAAATTGATAAAGCAAGATGCCTGGTACTTGTGCACACACAGAAAGGGGGAAAACGTTGAGAGGGGTGCGACTACACAGCAATTCAATTATTTTGAAATAATATTGAAATAACTGGTAGCTTATTCTGACTTCTGTAAACCTCATTTCATGAAGAATAATTCCTCTTCTGAAATAGCTATTTCAAAATAGCTGCAGTGTGGTCACTCCACTGCTGCTATTTCAAAATAGCTCCTCACCAGAGCCATTCTAAATAATTATTCCCCAGTGCTTCCTGGGGCTCTAAATCAAGATAGCACATCCATAGTAGGGGAGCCTGCCTCAGACTAATTTTGAGGCTTCCCTGTAGTGTGAACGATCTATTTCGAAATAAGCTATTCCGGAATATATCTTCTGGTGTAGCTTATTCTGAAATAAGCATGCAGTGTAGATGTACCCTAAGTCAGTAATGTGGAAGGAACATGGAATCATAGGTTACAACTGGAAGAAAATGTGTTGTGCATCATGGATACCTTACTACCTCAAATTAATTTAAAAATCTTTCAACAAAATTGATAGGCCTGTGCTGTAAAATACTTAGTGACTTTGGACTCCACTAAATAGCAGTAGAAAACCCTTTCTAAACGTAATTGTTATTGAATGTATGTTTCATAAGAACATAGCTGAAGAGTAAAGGAAATATTGAGGGTGATTCTACATCGTTTTCAAAGCATTTTGGATAAAATATTGCAAACTTTTTTTTGGTGGGGGTGGGAATTGCTTTGTGGTGGCATTCACATAGAATTGGTATCCTAGAGTGTTTTACAGATGACAATGATAGCAATTTTTATTATAATTTCTCAGAAGGCATACATTTAAATTAACCTACCACCACACAAATACATTATTCTAGTGAATAACAAAGACATCACTTTCCTAAACGGAGGTATTAGAATTTTCAACCAACTAAACACCAAAGCTACTGCTAGCCCAAGATGTTGTGCTCCTTTATGTATATTTTCATATTATTATCCTTCCTCATTCTTCCCTCCCCCAGCTATTTTAGTTGCCACTTCCTTTGTTTCCCTACCACTTTATCACCAATGCTCAGTTGCAAATATCTTAGCATCAAATAGCATCAAAGTTCAGTCTACATCTATTACTTTGGCACTTTTCATTTAATTTTATATTAAGCACTTACATTTTGTTAAATAGATTTTGTTTTTGAGCTAGTGGCCCATATCCTCAAGTCCAGCAGAACTCTTCTTGATACAGGAGTGAAGGACTGGAAAAAGAAGTGGCTTTATCCTATCTGACTTCCCCATCATTGTGGGCTATGTCTACACTCCAGTGCTATTTCGGGATGAGGGATCCCGAAATAGCTATTCCGCGTCTTTTGAGTGCACCCGTTATTTCAAAATATAATGAGCTCCCTATTGTGATGTCCATGTAAACCTCATTCCACAAGGAGCAAAGGACTTTTCAGAATAGCAATTTATTTTGAAATAAGTGCTGTGTAGACAGTGCCAAATTTCAAAATACGCTATTTCGAAATACACTATTTTGAAATTAACGCAAAATTTGCGTAGCTCAAATTGTCTATCTTATTTCAAGCTATTGGTGCAGTGAAGATGCATGCATAGAGACAAACAGAGACTAATGTGAATTTCAAGTGCAAGTTGTTGCCACCTTAGTGCTTCGATAACTTACACTGCCTTCAACATTTCCTAGCAGCGAATGGTTTCTAGAACATAAGCAACTCAAGTACTAATCTTCTGCCATATAATAGGGAATAACCAAAAGCAATTGCTAAAAGCCCCTGTGTGAGGTAAGTCCTCAATAGGCCATTTAACCCATCTTCCCAAAAGCAACAGAGCAGGGCCAAAGATCTAGCCCAAAAGGAGGGGTGGGGGTCCGCACATTTGTGTGTGCCTTCATTCTTTTTTGCTTCATAGATTTTTATTTTGTAATTTTTCTTCCTGTTTTCTGAGTTTTTCTCCAAACTTGTATTCTTACAGTGTATATTTTCATTCTTTCTCCACCCTTTTCGCTTTTCTATGTCTGTTATTTCAGTCTCTTTCCCCCAATCCTTCTGTGTTCATGACCCTTCCCACAAATCTCACCCCTTTTTTTTCCACCTCTCAGATATCCCTATCACTTACCTTACCATATAACCCATTGTCTAGGCAGTAGAGCTGGCCATCTCTCTGGGTCACTAGGGAAGACAGGTTGGGGGGCCTGTTCCATGACTCCTAGAAAGGGCAGGGCCTCAGGTGGAAGGGGCGGGGCTGGGATAGGACTATACTCCCTCAGGCAGCTGTGCCTACCCCAGCACCTCAGCATTGCCCAGAGCATGTCAATCTGGGTCCTGGCAGCATATTCAAAGGCCCATGTTTCTAGCCACTACTGCAACTGCCCCATTTACCACCTCTATCAGAGGGCCTGACTCTAGTGCTCATCTTTGAACTCAAACAGGTACACAGTGCCCACCTTTCTCACACACTTCCTCTTCAGGAATGCACACACTTATATACACCCTATAAACTCTACTTGCATACACAGTGGCCTCAAGACAATTGTAAGTATTCTTACCCTCACTAAGAGCACTCACAAATTGTCTCTCTGTTCCAGCCCCAGCCATATTTCTTCCCCTTATGCAGAAAAAGTGCTGGTGATCTGAAGTCCTTCACTTAAGCGGCTATTCTTTTTTTTTAAAAAATCAGTTGTTTAATTTTTGCAGCCCACTAAACTCTGGGCAGCTGTGCAACCTTTCTGTTGTTTGAGGCTGGCAAAATGTTATTCTGTATGTTGAAAGTGGAACAGCAGCACATTTTGCAGAGGCGACTGGTCTGATGCTTCAGTCTGCTCTTACAATAACCCAGCCCTTTTCCAACATCAGGAAGGGTAGGGGAGCCAGTGTTCAAGCTAAGGCAGTGCTTTCATACAAACGATCAAAAAGGTTCTACAGATTTGAAGTGATTTGGTCAGAGCTAAATAATAAATTGGTGCTGAGAGGGAGCAAGAAATTAACTGTCAGAAGCATGGGAGGAAAGGCATCTTAAGGTGAGATTTTAAAAGGATGGTGAGTTGATGATGCAGAGAGCTACACAATGGTTCTTTCAGATGGTTGAAGACACAGCAGAGCACCCCTGCAGTGGTGAGATTAGGTTAAGTGGAAAGAGGAGGTATGTACAGATACATGATTGGAAACAGCAGTGCAGGATGACTGGAGAGATTACATTTGTGAAGGGTACTTCTTGGAGGCTGGGGGGAGTTTAAAAAGCCAAGCAAGACACTGTGCAGTGGCACTATAAACAGATGATTGCACATAGACTGTGTATGGAGTGCTAAAAGCCCAATAATGATGAATAGGAGGAGAGCTATGTAGATTGTACAAAAACATATTGTCTCAATCCAGCTTTATTCTTACTTTCTCATACTAATGCTCTCTCACAAATAACTAGAATGAATGTGAGACATTTTTAAACACCAGTTGCCCTCCCACACACACTTGACATCTGCTTTGCTTTCTCCCACCTCTTCCTGAAGGGTACTGAGCATCAGAACATTAGGTGATGTCATATTCTTTTCCAGTCTGACCTTTGACTATCTGGCAGGCAACATATCCATGTCCTTATTTTTAAGGGGCATTAAATCATGTGAGAAGCCTTCAGTCATTGCTGTAAAGGTGAATCTGAATACTAAAGGGACATTTCAGATAGGAAAACAAACATGTGTCCTTAGAGTTAGAATAATTTGACGCTGTGCTTATTAATTCAAGATCTTTTTTATTCAAAGAGTTGCAAAGTCACTGAATGATATAGAACAAACCACATGCTCGAAGCAATGCTCTAATAGCAAAACTGTGTATATTGTCTCTTTAAATCCTAACCGAGTAAAGGAAAGTGTATAAACATCCTGGATTCCTATAAAGTCTGCACAGCCTGTAAAGATTTTTAAAAAGGCTATAATCAAGTCCAGCTTAAGTTGCCAGCACACACTTTTTATCCAACACTTTTATATGACATATGTTCCTTCCATCACTGGAAGTGTCCCTTTAATGTGAAGTAACTTGATTATTCCTATCCATGATGCATTGTAGCAGTTCAGCCAGAGAGGAGGCTGCAGAGCTTCCTGGGAGATGCAATCTGACTCACAGGAGAGAATAAGGGAATTCCCATGAGGCACCATAGTAGTTCAGGAAGATAAAGATTAATGGCAAATTGACCCAAAATGAAATGTTTCGATTTGGTTCAACAAACTGCAATGTGTTGATGCAGGCTGACTAACCCAAAACTAAATAAAACGAGTAGCTCTGTGGCACCTTAGAGACTAAGAAAAATATATATAGTATCATGAGCTTTCGTGGGCTTCCAACTCATCTGAAGAAGTGGGTTTTGCTCATGATACTATATATATATATTTTTTTTTCTTCTTAGGGTATGTCTACACTGAACGGCTATTTCGGGATACCAGAGGTATCCCGAAATAGCTACCCTGCATCTACACAAGCCGCCCATTATTTTAAAATATTTTTTGAAATAATGGGCGTGCTATGTCACCATTCCAGTAAACTTTGTTGCAAGAGGGTTAAGAATGGCTCGAAATAGCGTGTTATTTTGAAAGTTGGTGCTGTGTAGACACACCAAATTTCAAAATAAGCTATTTCGAAATATATTCAAAATAAGGATACACAATTTGCATAGGGTAAATTGCATATCCTATTTTGAGTTTAGGGTGCTGAGTAGATGCACCCTTAGTCTCCAAGGTGCCACAGAACTACTCATTGTTTTTAAAGTTACAGACTAACACAGCTACCCCTCTGAGACTCCAAAAGTAAATGTTCAGGTTTTTGGGACTGGATTTTTTTAAATCCAGTGTGATTGACATTTCCATTTAGAAAACTCCAGTTTTGGGGAAGTAACATTTTCTGTTTTGAAACCGTTTTCCAACCAGCTGCATTGTGCTGTGAGGGGCTATAATTTATGATGAGCCAATGGGATTCCTACATCCTGGAGTGATAGGGTGAGCTCTCTAACATTAAACTAATTCAGGCTACAGCATCAGCAGCAGGAGAAACCAACATCCCCAGCACCTCCTTGTAACTGTAAAGATGTGGGATGAGACTAGCTTCAGGCCAGATAAAAACAAATGAGCTGAGAAAAATGGCAGCCCAGAAAACTGGGTAGTGAGCATACCTCCATATACTTTGTCTTAATTTTGTATTGTTTGAAGTTGCTCTTTGTTTGAACATGAACAGAAAAGGAAGGAGGGATAAGTGATCTTACTAACTGATTAGAAAAATCAAAATGCAGTCAGATGGCACTTTTCATGCAGTGAGTTTTCTCAGCTTTGTGTCTAGAGTCTCTGCAGCTATGCTGGATGTCTTGCTCTGGGTAATCCTCCATTTAATAATCAAGCAGACTATCTATGTATTTTAATTAGAACTTCACTCTGCATTCTCTGGGAATAATCAAGATTTTTTTCCTAGAAGAAAAATGTTTGTGTGTGTCACCTTGTTTTATAGTAAGCAATTTCTTATTAATAGGGTTTAAATTTGCAAGAGATTTGGTTCTTTCAGATTAATCTGCATTGCACACTGGTCAGATGCTATATGCTCCAACTATTTTTCTTTTAAAATCATTTATTTTAAGAACTATTGCCAAATGGCTAATGTTAAATGGAAAAAAAAAACCTTTTAAGTGCGAGTTCTGTTCGTACACCACTGAAGTCGTTGGTGTTGTGCCAGTTTACCACTGAGCAGAGAACAAGTACCATGACATTTGTCAGGACACATGCAAAGCTAAAGCTAGAATCTCATTTTAAACTTGCCCTGGCATGCCAACATACTGTATTACAGTACATTAGAAATACCAGGCCAGTTGCTCAACTCCGGTACCTCAGCATACTCTAGCTCTTTACTACCCAGACCAATTTAACCAGATGTAGGGGCCAATTGTGGAAGAACTCTGTACATATGAAGTATAGGGGTGGTAAGGCCTGCATTCTCCCCCCTTTCCCTACTACTGATGAGCCAGAAGCAAGCCTCTAGGAACATACACCATTATAGCAAGAACAAATTGTAGATAAGGGCGGGAACATAACAATCTTGTTTACCTAAATGTACTGATCATGTAAACAAAGTCAAAGGACAAGCAGTACAACTGAGCCATACTGTTAACAAGCAATGAGTAACCCCCGGATATTTCCAAACTGCCACAAACAAGGTAGAGACACAGTATTTAAAGCTGCACCAGAGCACAGCAATTTGGACCTCACCGATGGGCTTTGGGTACCGGCGCCTCGGAAGCTGAGACAGTCTCCCACTTCATCCGCAGCTGAAACGGGTTCCCCAGCTAGCAGAAGGGATGTAAGAAAAGCTGCTTTTCCTATCATGTTGTTCTTTTAATTAAGGGGCACAGCTAATAGCTGTCAGGAAATAAACTGCTTGTGTTTGACAGATACCTGTGTAGCTTTTTTTGTACTTTGAGAACCCAGTGTCGGACCTGAGACTCACTCTTGCTAGCAACACCAGAGATGTTAAAGGACACAAGGCTACCTTCTGTTCTCAGTCAAAATCCATCTTTACCCCCCAATACTCCTACCTACTTTCCAATCTTGATCCACATGCATTTTGTGGGAGTGGAAGATCTGGCTCACTTTGAAAAGGTTCAGGTGACTGTGTAAGGTTTAAGGCAGTGAAGACTCTGGCCCAAGGACTTCAGTGATTAAAATATATGAAAATCAAATAGATTCCAATAGAAAACAGAGGACTAACTCTGGCCACCTTATGGTCTTGGAGCCACGGGCAGTTTCTTTAAGATACAGTTGATTTCACTGGTTCCAATGATTTCCTGCTGTATGTTAGTTTAAAGTTGAAGGGAAAAGCTTTTCCCTCTCAAGCCCAATTTTCTGTACTAAATTCCTCATCCTATCATTGATAACATCACTAAGTGCTCCATCCTATCTCAGGTTAAGTCAACAGGAATTCTGACTTCAGAGGAACAGTTCCTCTCCCCTTCATTCAAATAGCAGAGAGAGCTGCATTTGCTGCAAGACAATCACAGGCTCGGTTACTCACATCTTAAGAAGTTACTTAATTACACCTCAGGAGCCACCTACATGGTTTGGAGGCTGCAGTGCCTCCACTATATCCCTTTGTGAGATGTAACTGACTTTTCATCTCTGGCTCCTCCCATGAGGGACAAGCTGTAGCCCTGTCTCCTCCAGTACAATGTGGCAAAGCTTTCCTCCACCTTGGCTCCATACTATGTGTCCGTGTACATAGGAACCATCTGGCCCTAAAAGAGGTCCAGGCTATCTATATTTTATAATTAGTGATTCTGCTATCAATTTGTGATAGAAACCTTCTTCTTAATATTAGCCTATTGGACAGAAATGCTGATTCTCTACTAAGTGAGAAATCTTATAAATTATAAAAACACACACTGAGGAAGGCAGCAGCTCTGTTTCTAGCTTGATTCAGCACCATTTTATCCATGCTATAGAAATCAGAGATCAAATTCTGCTCTTTGGCATTCCCAAGTAACCACAACCGGCTTGCACAAGGCTAATTTTGAACAGAATTTGAACCATTATGTTCATATTGCCAATGAGGAGAAGAAGCCACTTTGCTCTTATGGCACACTTTCATGACAGGTTTTTTTTTTCCATCCTTTATCTCTGGACTCAAACTTGCTCCTAATATTGTCTTGACTGGGATACTTGAAACTCTGCAGCTCCTGAATTAGTGTTTCAAAACAGTTTATTTTTAAAGCTAGACTGCTTTGAGATCCTCAGAGGAGCCATTGAAATCCAGTCTTATTTTCATTCTCTTTATATATTATTTATCAATATGCAGTGTTTGGGCACTACTTTATGTTACCAAGAGATGCCTCATCCCAGTGGATTAAGAGAAACAACTTTCCTTTGACAAATGTTGACAGCTTCCTCTCTTGAACTTTTTCAGGACCTTCCCTGTTTTTGCTTGCTGGCTTTCAAGTCACTGAAGAGCTAGTTATCCTCTTGCTCTCAACAGCAGTTAAAAAGACTTTAAAAAGTGCTTCCTGGTGAGAAGAAACAGCAGCAGTCAGTGTTGGAGTAACACCAAGAGGGTTGGAGATACACACAGCAGCCATAACTTGATAGGCTATTTTACTCCTTCCCTTCACACAGTGACCCAGCTGCAGAAGTGGCATGAATTTGCTTCAAAGAAAGAAAATATAGTCAGATTTAATACTGGCCCTAAGAAACCATAAGTACTCACAAGAGGTATTTAATTAAATAACATGCTATTTAGGGACTTTTGAAAGTATTGATTTTTAACCCCACAGAATGCAATACATCTGATATACATTGGCACATATCCATTGGTAGTTAGACCCCATCATTTTATAAGCATAGTTGGGTTTATGCTTTCCAATGTGCAGTACTTTGCATTTATCAACATGTTGTTGACAATCTCCCAGTTTTGAGAGATTCTTTTGTAGCTTTTCACAGTCTGCTTGGGACTTAACTATCTTGAGTTGTTTTATATCATCTCTAATTTGTGCCACCTCATTTTCCAGTTCATTTATAGATATGTGGAAAAGGACTGGTCCCAGAACAGATCCCTGGGGAACACCACTGTTTATCTGTCTTCATTCTGAAAACTGACAATTTCTTCCTATGATACCTTTTAATAAGTTACTAATCCTTGAGTGGACCCTCCTTCTTATTCCATTGGTGCTTACTTTGCTTAAGAGCTTTTGGTGAGGGACATTGTCAAAGGCTTTCTGAAAATCTAAGTACACTATGTTTGTTGTCCACATGTTTGTTGATCCATTCAAAGAATTATAGTAGAATGATGAGCCATGATTTCTGTTTTTAAAAACCATGTTAACTCTTCCCCAACACTTTATATTCATCTACATGTCTGACAATTCAATTTCAACAAATTTGCCCCTTACCACAATCAGGCTTACTGGCCTGCAATTACTAGGATCACCTCTGGAGCCCTTTCTAAAAATTGTGTCACAGTTGCCATCTTCCAATCATTGGGTATAGAAGATGATTTAAAAGATAGGTTACAGACTACAGTTAGTAGTTCTGAGATTTAACATTTGAGTTCCTTTAGAACTTTTGAGTGAGTGCCATTTGGTCCTGGTGATTTATTATTGTTTAATGAATACATTTGTTCCAAAACCTCTTCTAATATTTCGTCAGTATGGGGCAGTTCCTCAGATTTGTCAGAGAAAAAAATGGCTCAGGTTTGGAAATCTCCCTCACATCGGCAGGCATGAGGACCAATGCAAAGAATTAATTTAGTTTCTCCACAATGGCCTTATTGTCTTTGAGTGCTCCTTTAGCATCTCAATTGTCTAGTTTGGCTAGTTGATGTTGATTTTTTTGGGGGGTTTCCTAATTATATTTTTGCAATTTATTTGCCAGAGTTTATGCTCCTTTCCATTTTCCTCACTACGATTTTAATTCCACTTTCTAAACAATGCTTTTTTGCTGCTTACCGCTTCTTTATTGTTAAACTAGAATGGCACTTTTTTGTTTTCTTTTTAAAAGGTATTCAGGGTGTACATTTAATTTGAGCACCATTATGGTGTCTTTTCAAACTTCCCATGCAGCTTGCAGGGATTTCTCTTTTGGCACTGTACACTTAAATTTCTGTTTGACTAACTTCCCCATTTTTGTCTCCCCTTCTGAAATTAAATCGTATGGTGTTGAACTGCTGTGGTGGGTTTTTTTGTGCCACAGGGATTCTAAATTTAATTATATTATGGTCACTGTAACCAAGTGGTCCAGTTATATTCATCTCTTGGATCAGGTCCTGTGCTCTACTGAGGACTAAATCAAGAACTGCTCCGCCTCTTGTGTGTTCCAGCACGGCCTGCTCCAAGAACAGTCATTTAAGGTATCAAAATTTTTTATCTCTGCATCCCATCCTGAAGTGACATGTACTCAGACAATATGGGATAGTTAAAATCCCACATAATTATTGAGATTTTAATTTTAATAGTCTCTCTAATCTCCCTGAGCATTTCATAGTCACAATCACTGCTCAGAAGGTCCAGTAGTAT
The DNA here is from genome assembly GCA_032595735.1 of Pelochelys cantorii. Lineage (NCBI taxonomy): Eukaryota > Metazoa > Chordata > Testudines > Trionychidae > Pelochelys > Pelochelys cantorii. The sequence continues at coordinate 38,575,920 of CM064331.1, forward strand.
ATCCCTGCTGCTATAGTCTTGTTATTCGAGCATGGAATTACTATCCATAGAGATTCTATGGTATAGTTTAGTCATTCAAGATTTTTACCTTATTTGATTCTATGTTCCCTTTCACATATAATGCCACTACCCCGCCAACATGATCTGTTCTGTCCTTCTGAAAAATTTTGTACCTTGGTATTACTTTGTCCCATTGATTATCCTGATTCCACCAAGTTTCTGTGATATTACAGCAATTACCCTTATTTAATATGAGTCATCTATTGTATTCAAGCATTTTAATTTTTAGACTTCTAGCATTGGTATATAAGCACTTTAAAAACTTGTCACTTTTTATCTGTCTGCCATTATATGATGTTATTGAATTGCACTCTTTCATTCAACTGTTTCTGCTCTATGATCTTTTTAATTTTAAATGCCAACAACCTGGATCTATTTTGGTTTTGGTGGAGCTAATCCTTCCTCTATCGGCTCCCCCTTTCTCAAAATTTTCTTCTGTTCCTAATAACTCTAAACCTGTCCTCACTGCATCATTGTCTTGTTCATGCATTGAGACCCTGCTGTTTTGCCTGTCTAACTGGCCACGAATGTGGAACTGGAATCATCTCAGACAATGGTATCATCGAAGTCATGGACTTCAGTCTCTTTTCTAGCAGCCTAAATTTGGCCTCCAGGTCTTCTCTCCTATCATTCTGTATGTCATTGATACCCACATACACCACAACTCCTGACTCTTCCCCAGTACTACACAGAAGACTATCTAGATGTCTTGAGAGATCTGCAACCTTTGCCCCAGGAAGGCAAGTCACCATGAGTTTCTCCTGGTCATTACAAACCCAGTTATTTTTCTAATGATCGAATTCACCACAACTATTACCTGTCTCTTCATAATCGCTGGAGTTCCCTCCCCAGAAAGGTATCTTCAGTGGAAAGGAATACCAAAAAAATAATCTGGAAGGAGAGTCCCAACTATGAGATCATTTTCCTCCACTTCTTCCCTGAGACTTTTATCATGTCAGACCATGGGTTGGACCATTCTACAGTATCTGGAAAGTCTCATCTATGTACCGCTCTGTATCCGTTAGAGCAGGGGTGGGCAAGAGGCGACTAGTGGGCTGGATTCAGCCCACCAAGCCGGACCACGGCTGCCTTGCTGGAACCCTTAGTACAGTACAACTGCTGCAGCTTTAAATGTGGCTGCACTATGCTGCATGCAAGGAGGGAAGTTTTGTGCTCTCTCACCCCCCAGCAAAATCTCTTAGCTCCCATTGGCCAGTTTCTGGTCAATAGGAGCTGAGAAATTTTGAGGCAGCAGGGGCAGTCAATGAAATCTCCTCCCTCCCTTCCCCCCAGCCCCTGTGGGGAGAAGACACACATGGAGCAACTTGCAACTGCAGCCTTCAAGTTCCTGCAGGACTGCCTGCTGGGAGCCGCCTAGGTAAGTGCCTCCCAGCAAGGGAAGTACCTCTGGCACCCACTTTCTCCCCCTCCCAACTACCTGCCCCAGGCTAAACCCTCTGTACCCCTTTCCCCCAGGTTACAACTCCCTCCCAGACTCCTATACCCCTCCTCAAGGCCAGACTCCTCTTTGCCCCCCCTTCCTGAACCTGCACCCTATTCCCCTGCCCCAGGTCACCACCCAAACTCTCTGTACCTCTTCACCTAGGTCATAGCTCCCTCCCAGACCCTGCACTCGCTCCTAGAGCCCCTCCCCCAGGCCAGAATCCTTTCCTGCACCCATATCCACTGCTGGACTCTGCACCCCAAGCCTCTGCTCCAGATTACAACCCCCTCCTTCACCCAAACTCCCTCTCAGACTTAACACCCCCTCCTGCACCCTAGTCACCTCTCCCAAGCTCCCTTCTGCACCCAGCCTCTGTCCCAGACCCCACACCCCACACTCACTGGGTGGAAATGCGGCCCTTGACCACTTGCCAAAATCTTGGAGGAGCCACCCAATAAAAATTATTTCCCACCCCTGCCTTCAGAAGCGGCCCTAGACTAGCTGCCAGCAACTGGTGCCCTAGGCGAACCATGCAATCGGCGCCCCCACCTCCAAACCCCTCAATGATATTGCACCACCATTTGGCGCCCCATTGCGCCCCATTTAAATTGGTGCCCTAGGCGACCGCCTAGTTCACCTATATGGATGGGCTGCCCTGCCTGCCTTAGAACCTCTAGTTCAGCCACTCTGCTCTCCAAACCGCAAACATGGTTTCTGAGGGCCAGTTGCTCTTCACACCAAATGCGCACATATGCCATCTGTACAGAGGGGAGGTAATCATACATGCTGCATTGGGTGCAATAAACTAGATAGCCCTCACTCTGTTGCTGGACTTCTCCCTGCATTCTCTTTTTACACCTAAAGCTCATTCCTTTGTTGATATTTTGTTTTTATCAAGGATTTTTTTTTTGCTTTAAATTTAAAGAAGGTTAAGTGTATCACACACACTCCCCTTCAGAACTCCCTCCCAAAACTCCCCTGTTAGGGGCTCCTGTTTCCTAGCTCCACCTGTTGCTTAGGGGTGGGCTTTTTAAGCCCTGGTGTTCTTGAGTATCCCAATCCCCTAGTTAATGGCTGATTGCTGCTAAAAGGCTTAGGGATCAAAGCCTCATTAAGAAGCTCTCAGCTTTCACCCTTGCCTAGCAGGCCACTATGCTCAGCACACACATGGTCAGCACATGGTTCCCCAAGCAAACAATGCAGCTTGGTCCCCAACTTTTCCAACATGCAACAAAGCCAATTCACTTGGACTGGCTGGTGACTGAGAGGATTAAACCCTGACTTTGCCTCTTTCATTCCCATGTCTTCTGCAGCAATGAGGGAGCAATCCCTGATATCTACCAGGTGTAAAATCCACAACTGTAGCTGGTCCTTTTCTGCTTACCCTGCTCTGTACCTGAGCCAGACCTCATTAACAATCTACTCCTAAATTAAACAGATTGAATATAGTAATAAAGGACCAAACATAGCTGTAGTTAGAAGAGAGATCAGCAACTGAAATGTAAGTGAAAGGTGCCATATCAGACATTAAGGATGCTGGTCAATACTTCCACATGCAGGTAGCTAACATTCAGTACTTAAAATTATATTTCAGTACACAATTAAAAGTGACATAGTCTTTAGCAGTGAAGATGATCCACAGCTCAGATTATAGTCAGTGGGTGCTTGAAGGGGTTCAGCACCTACGAACATCTGAATTTTTAAATGCAATTTGCAAAGGTATGGAAAACTACATGCATGCAAAAACACAACCTGCATTTATATCCACATGTGGGTAACTGCATGTGCAAAATGAGTAAGCGGGCATGCAAACTGGAACAAAGGCATGCAAACCAAATAAGCACTATAGCAACTGTGGTTACCTATAAGGAATACTGATTCTGGGCACTGGTCCTTACATCCTTTACTTAGGCACTACATACAGCCTTCAGTCTTACTGTGGTGCGACTGCTGATCTTTGAGTCCCACTGTGGTTTTGTTGTCACTGATTTTCATGTAGCTTCACATCAGCATATTCTGTGGCAGGTGTTATAGTCTGCCATAGCAGATATCTTTGGCCTTCGTGGAGTCTCAGTGTTGTCCATTAAATGATGTGTGAATTATTTTTGGACACTCCAACTCAGAGAAAATTTTAACAATCCAAATTGTCTTGTAATTGCTGTCACATCATTGCAATATTGTCATTTATAATTTAATTCAGGAAAGGTTCCTTTCCAACCTGCCCTGGATTAGCTTTCTAAGGTCAATTCGCTGTTTCTCATGAATTAGGAAATAGTATTACCATCCATCAAGCCAAATACTAGCAAGTGAACTTAATATTACTCTGTAAATTTTCTTACTCAGTAACATATCAGTTCGCGATTATATATTCTAGGAGTCAGCTGGGCGCCATCCTCTAATTTACATCTCACCTTGACCAATTTGTTTTCTCACTTGTCATGAAAGCTGGTTGAACTTTCATACATGATTTGGCAACATGAACAGTCAGAAGTGTACCTCCATCTGCATTACTGTTCATTCACATTTTGGAGACAGCCATTGTTCTATGCCTTCCTGCAGTCTGCCAGTAGGAATGCAATGACACATGAAATAAGGCAAGATGAATAGAGCTGGAGAATCGCTGTGAAGCCAGTGAGCACCAGCCGCTCTAATAAAGAAGAGAAAAGCATTCCCTAGCTTTTAGTTGAATTCTATATTAAACTGAATCTGTGTGGTCTGACCTTTCTGATCCAGCACTACAACTACTGTTAGCAAGAAAGTGGTCATTAGTCTTTGGCCTTTATGAAGATCAGTTGATTTTTTTTTGTGTGCTACAGCACTGACAGACTGTTTAAAGGTAATTTTATTGGACCTCTGGCAAAAGTACATTGCTCCACTTAAACTTTCTCTGACAAAACTGGAATGGTATTTTTGTCAAGGAGAGATGTCATGTTACAATCTGTTTTTCTGTAGAGTGAGGCAAATATAGAATACCCATACTACAGCATATATCCTAAATATATGCAGTACGTTGAAATATAAGGCATTCTAGGTGTTATATAACTGGTCATGTTTCTGTAAGAGGATGTGCCCAAGGAGTTTATAATAAAAAATTGGGGCACGGGAAATTAAATATGCTGTATTTTTGCTAATGAAATCTGCATATTTATTTTTAAAAACTCAGTTTATCAAGAAGAAACTATGCATGATATAGTAAGATTGCTTAGAGATTCCATTTTCTTATTGTAAGATTGGTAATTTATATACAACACATGACAATGCCTGTATAACTGGACACATATGCAGCTCTCTCATATGAAATATATTGCCTCCTTATTCCTGACCATGTCCTCAGAGGACATGATAAACAATATATGATGACCCAGATTCCAGTTGTTGTTCTGCTCACAGTACAAAGGAAACAGAGGAATTTTATGTTAGGTTTAGAGGAACTTTATTTTAGGGTCTGACCAAATTCACAGCCTGGCTTGGTCAATTTCATGGTCATAGGATTTTAAAAAAATCATGAATTTCATAATTTCAGCTATTTTAAATCTGATTTTCCACAGTGTTGTAATTGTAGGGATCATGACCCAAAAACTAGTTCTGTTACCCTTACTTCTGCACTGCTTCTTACAAGTCATTGCCTTCAAAGCCTGGTATCCTGCTAACATCCTGCCAAGGAGGGAGGTAATTTGTCATTAATTTGGGGAAGCACAGCAAGCAGGACTGATAAACATAGACCAGGAGGAAAAAAAAATCTCCAGCTCAGTTGGGGAGTGTCTTTTCCCCTCAGGTTCTCAAAAAGTCCCTTTCACGCCAATCACTCTCCAGCCACCCAGCTCTGAAGGTAGCACAGAAGTAAGGGAGGCAATACTGCAACTCCCATAAAATGACCTCACAACTCCCACACAACTTTCTTTTGGGTCAGGACCCCCAGTTTTGAGAAATGCTGGTCTCCCTTGTGAAATCTGTAGGGGTAAACTGAGGCAGTCCATGGCATCTTGCTGAGAACTGAGAACTCAATTCCTAAATCATTAAGCCAGGCCTGGGAAGCATACAGACAGGCAGTTACCATGACCCTGGTTCCCCTGGCAACCACATTCCAAAAGGACCTCACTTTGATAAGGCCGGTACCAAACAACCACGCGGGATTGTTTTTCATTGTCTGCTTTATTTTTAGAAAATAAGCTTGGATCCCAAAGATCGTGCCAAGGCAATATCACCCCTGCAGTAGATGCATTATATTTCCAGCCGACAAAATGACCATCAACATGCCTTTGTTTATGTTGGCTTATTTAGCTTGTTAGGAATAATTATTTGTATTAGTTATAATATGTTTAATTGGCAATGGGTGGGGATCCTGTGTAACCTTCATAGTTCATTGGCTTATGTGCACATCTCCTTTCCGCCGCTAGACATATCAAATCACTTCCCCTCCGCCCATCTGCTGCCTATATAATCTAATGTATGTTTTGGTTACGTTAGTGCTCTCCAGGTTAACCCCTGGTTGGTACTCCATCAGCTTGTTTTCACCTGCACCCAGTGTGTCTGGAATTATTCCCTACAAAATCTGTTTAATATAGGGAACGAGCAACCAAAAGAACAGATTTCACGGGTGGGGAGGGAAGAGGAGGGAAGGGAAACAGAGGGGACAGATTTCACAGTCCATGACACATTTTTCATGGTATGGGTTTGGTAGGGCTGTATCCATATCTACCACCCTAACCCACTAGGGAATAACCAATACGCTATCTTTTGTGTTTTAGGCACTGGACTACTTCAGAGGTAAATGACTGTACAGGCTGAATCTCTGTAAACTGAGACTCTCTGATCCGGCAACATCTGTGGTCTGACATGACCATGGATGTTCCAGGACCAGAGAATCCTGGTGGAGTGCTGGTGCCCACGAGCCCTGTGGACCAGCAGGGTTGCAAGCTGCTGGCAGCAAGCTGCCAGTGGGACCAGGAGCCTACATGCCCACAGCTGAGAAGCTGGGCATGTCCCAGCAGGGCTGCTGGTAGGGCTGGGAGCCCGACATGCTGCAGTGGGGCTGCTCAGTTAGATTGGTCAGGGTGCCCCATGTGGGCTGCCCGGAGGGGTTGGAGGCTCGGTGTGCTGCAGCAGAGCTGCCTGGACGAACTGGGAGTGGATTGCTGCAGCGGGGCTGCTCAACTAGGCTGCCTGGTGTTCTCCAGCTGGGTTGCTTGGCAGGGCGGGAGCCCAGCGTGCTGCAAGCTGGGTTGCCTGGCCTGGCAGGCAAGGAAGGGGCGGGGAGGGGACCTGCAGGGCAGCAGGGTCTGCGGCTTGTCTAGTGCTGGGGCAGCTGGTAGCAGAGGGGTCTGGCAAAATCCCTCATACTGGACTGGTGAGGTCCCAAGGACAGGTGCAACCAGGGAGGTGCAACCTGTACATGATATCAGTCAGCTCACCGTGATCTGATATTTCATAATGTTGGCAGAGAATGGTCTGGGTTGTTGGTCTCTTCTCTATTATTCATGATAATTGTAAGTATAATATTTCCTGCTGGAGATTGCAGAGTATTATGAAACAGTGATATACAATATGTATGTTTAAAGGCCTTTTACAGAGTGAGAAAGTATGTAGGAGTGAAAACACAATCACTTCACTATGAAATATTGGCATAGAAGAGGATTCAGAATTAACATTGTGATCCAACAATGCAGAAATTTTATGCCTCTGAAGAACAGAGCTCAGAATAAAGTGAAATCATGAACACAAAAATACTCATTGATCAAAGTTGCTGGAGGAAAGCTCCAGAAGCCACACCGCATCCAATATTTTATGTCCATGCTCCTGAATCTGTGACATTTTCTACCACAACTAATCAGGCATCATAAGACATATATTTCAATACACGGACAACAAGAATCACGTAAGGTTTTTTCCCTTTTACTGGGCAAAGCCAGCAGCAACCATGGCTTTCTTCTATATCTAGGCATTCCTTTCCATTGATAAAACACAAAAAGTAACCTGGGAAAATTACACAGCTCATTGGGGCAATGCTGAGAGGCAATACTTCCCCATCATACACAAGCAGAGTCTGAGTGTAGAGAACAAAACTTTGTTTTAAAAGGAGGGAAGTAAATTGTCATTAATCTGGGGAAGCACAGCAAACAGGGTTGATCAACATAAACCATGAGGGGAAAAAATCTGCAACTCAGTTGGGGAGTGCCTTTCCCCCCTCAGGATCCTAAAAAGTCCCTTTCATGTGCTTGACCCTTCTCTGCACCCCACTCACAGTTACTGTCTATAATCAGTGCAGATCCAGAGTTCAGAGGTGCACCTGCAGAGTTTCATCTCCCTCTTCCTAGGGTGGGAGGTGAAGAGGCACCTTACTTACTCTGCTGCTCCTGTCAGCTCTGGCTTGTCCCTTGCACCATGCCTCTCCTCCAGCCACCCTGCTGGCTGCTCACAGTAACTCTCCACCTCACCAGCCACTTTTTTGCCAGTTGACTGTTAGTCACCTTCTGCTGCCACCTGCCTCTCTACTGTGACCTCTGCACATCACCCTTCTAGTAATGTTTAGCTCTTCACAGGATGGGCAGAAACACCGCCACATTGTGATTTCAGGTCTCAGTGATTTCTAGCTCTGAGGGGGCAGGGCAGAAGCACAGTCCTATGGCAACTGACTTCACCTCTGATTGATCATTTAATATAACAAAGAGGCTCCCAAGGAAGCCTATTTAGCCCTTTCTTTGAACTGTGGGGGGAGGGGAGTAGGGGGGAGAACAGGTTAAACCAATCCAGGCAGGACACAGGGGGAAAGGCCCACACTTATTGGCTAAAACATCTGTCCCCATCCCTTTTACTTTCAAAGGGCTCTGGCATTAAAGTCCCTGACTTACTGAGGTACTTTCCTCTGAGATAGATACCCCTCATTTGGGACGAGTTAGGCACAGTCCTACTTCCCTGTATTCCTACATTGGTAAGGGCATTTCATACCTCTGCATTCAGTACTAAAGTGATTTGTTATCCAACAGCAGCCAAAGTTGATTACTTTGAGCAAAACACCATTCTACCTGTTGTATAGCTAAGCAGAGCACAAGAAAAGTGTATTTATATAAAATACCCCCAAGGTTTCTCCCTCTCCCAGCTAGCTGTCAGAGAATCCATTCACACCCTACTTACATTACATAGTACTAAGAAACACAGTAAGATAAAATTATACATTCATGTATCTCTGTTCACAGTGAGATGAAAATTTGGAGCTATTTTCAGCTTTTTCAGACACTATTAGATAAATGTTCATTTGCATAAAATTATAGTAGTCCTTTCCCTGACAACACACAAGGAAAAAGAAATCAGATGCCTGAGATCATATGTGAAATTCTCAGTATTTTTGCTGATTGCAAAGTGAGAAGATAGGGAGGAGTGGCCACAACACTACACTTTTCAATGTCATTGGTCAAATATAAAGTTCTTAGAGAGTTTCCAAGTTCTTAAGAGATGAGAGCTAGCTAGGGATCATGGAAGCTCATGGAACAGGATTGCAACACTTGTTCAAGATACTCAGATTTAAAAACATCTAGCTTTATTTTCTGGAATCTCAAATGATAAATTTTAATCAAAGTGCATAGTCTAGATGAAGGAGTGTTCAGTGTGCTAGCCTGGGAAACGTGGGTTCAATTCTTTATTTGGCCATAGACTGTGTGGGTGAACTTTGGGTGGGTCATGTAAAAATTTCAAGTCTAGGTGTTTAGTGAGGTTTTTGAAAGTGCCCATGTACAGCTGTAGGCACTTAAGTTCCTTTATAAAATCTAACATGGTCTGGTAGCACTTTATAGACTAACAAAATATGTAGATGGTATCATGAGCTTCTGTGGGCACAGCCCACTTCTTCAGTGTGGGCTATAAAGTGCTACCAGACCATTTGTTGTTTTTTTCTGTAACAGACTAACTCGGCTACCCCCTGGAGCTTTATAAAATCTGCCACTAAACCTTTATGCTTCAGTTCCACATCTGTACAACAGGGCTAATAGCACTGCCCTTCCCTTCAAAAGGTGTTGTGAGCTTAACTATATTAAAGACTGTGAGGCACTCAGATAGTATTGTAGTGGGTGGGGTTCAGTTAATACCTACACAGATAGTCAATGGAAAGCAATTAACATGTAAACCAAGTTTCTGTGTAACCCTGGATAGGCACACAGGTGCAGGGTAGCCAACAGACTTTGCTGGGGTTTGGACAAGGTCAGGAGAGGGTGTCTCCGGACCCCCAAGAAGGGGTGAAGCCTCAGGTAGAAGGGACAGAGCTGGAGGACTAACCTCCCCCAGCCAGCCCTTCAGCACTGTTTGGTGTGCACCACCTAGGACTCAGGTGGTGATTTAAAAGGGCCCAGAGCTCTGGCCTCTGTTGTTGGCACTGTAGTGGCAGAAACCAGGGCTACGTCTAGACTGCAAGCCTCTTTTGAAAAAGAGTGTCTAGACTATAATCAGCACTTTCAAAAAAGCAAGCCGCTTTTTTGAAAGAGAGCACCCACACAGTCTGGATGCTCTCTTTTGAAAAAGCACAGTTTGCATTACACAGCGCCTTTTTTTTCAAAAGAGCACTTTCGAAAAAAAGGCGTTATTCTTCATAAAACGAGGTTTTCCACGGTCAAAAAAACTGCCGCATTCTTTCAATTTACTTTCGAAAGAATGCAGCAGTAGTCTAGATGCAGGGGAAGTTTTTTTGAAAAAAAGCTACTTTTTTCGAAAAAACCCTGTAGTCTAGACACACCCCTAGAGTCCTGGGCCTGCACAGGTAAAAATGGAGCAGATGCAAGAGGTTTACCCTCTCCCATATACTCCTTTAATCAGGAATATGGCTGCACTCACAGCAGCTATGTGTCTACTGCTTCTTGTGTGCACCTGAGAGGTTGTGAGACACCTCAAGAGGTGTAACAACAGCGACACAACAGAATTCGTACAGAGCAAGGCTAGACAGTATATTGTGGTTATTTTTCTCTGACCGCCTGACCACCATCAGGCCATAGAATTTACCCAAAATAGTTCCTAGAACACCTTTTAGAACAACTTGACTTCAAAATTGTCAGTATTAGAGAATGGTTGGTTACTCTATTAAAAAGGTGCAGCACTGATTTTTATCCCACTGGGAAAGCTATATCCCCACTCTAGGAGAAAAGCTTAAAAACACAACTGAGTGCCTACCTACAGCATATATTAATTATAATATTTATACATAATATTTTTTGAAGTTGTAGTCAATAACTCCCCTCAAGGTGACTGAGAAAGAGGCCCAACCTGGAAAAATTTGAAGACAGCAAATCTGAGAATACCAGACAGAAGGCCACATTCTGAGCTAGCGTAGACAGGCTTACCTCTATAAGATGGAGTGCTACTCTGTGGATTTACGTGAGCTGAAAATCTGACACAATTTATTCTTTCTGAATTTCACTCTTATACTCTGTTGATATTTCAGGTCTGCCATACACATCACTCATGATCTCAAAGAGTCAGCCAAAAGCCATTTAATGCTTCTTAAGCTTTCCTTTACCACATATGAACAACCCTAGCATATTTTCAAGACTGGTTCCAGGTGGTCCAAGAAGGATCCTTAGTGCCTCTTATGTTAGGAGGACAGATTAAAGAAAAAATTCAGCATCTCTCCTAGCTTTTGACAGCTAAAGAACAACATTGCATACATATCTCAAATCATATCTCATTGGAAGGGCTTCAGGGAAGGTTTAAAATAATCATGTCTGGTTACTGAAAGAGCAGAACCAGGTAAATATTTTTTGCTTGTAAAGAATACAATTAGAAATTTCAAGAATAATGTAAGGGCAGGCAAAATATTTTCAAGTGATTTAGGATGAAGAAAATTGCTTCAGTGATTCTAAGAGATGGATACATTTTTTTAAAGACAGAGCTGCTGTGCCTGGTTTGTGTTAGTATTATAATTATTTATCATGGTAGCACCCAGAGATATAGTGTGTTGAACACTGTACAGGCTTACAGTGTGTTAAACACTGTACAAAGACAATTGCGTGCTATGAGTAGGCATGGAGTGGTTAAATGTTTAATGGTAAATGTTGATTTCAACATACACGTACAAAAAACCCCCAGACAAAACATTTCCTTCATTAATAAACAGATTAACAAATAGGGGGCTCTCACATAAAAGTAAACATGTTAGTTTAATTCTGTATTTGGCACTGGTGTGACCACTGGTTCTGCAGTGCTCTGTTTTGGTTCTCAAGATTCAAGAAGGATGTTGATAGTTGGAGATGATTCAGAGAAAAGCCATGAAAATGATTGAAAGATTAGAAAACCTGCATTTCAGTGATAAGTAAAATAGACTCAAGGTGCTCAACCTAACAAAGAGGTTAAGGAGAGACCTGATTACAGTCTATAAGAATCTACATAGGGAAGAAAATATGTATGAATGGGCTTTTCAGTCTAGCAAAGAAACTATGATCCAATACCTGGAAGATGCAGCTAAACATGATAGTGAGGGTAATTAATCATGGAGTTTTGTGAATTCCTCATCGCTAACAATTTTTAACTCAAGTTTGGATTTTTTTTTTGAAAGATACAGCCTAGGAATTATTTTGGGGAACTTCTGTGGCCTGTGTTGTATAGGAGGTCAGATTAGTTAATCACAAAAGTCCTTTTTTGGCTTTGGAATCTTTAAATCCATTGTCGGCCCCATCATCATGTGCATAATTTCCTACAACTATGAAAGTTAAAATCAAGCATGCTGACAGCAATTCCAAGCCTTGGGGCAGAATAGACAATGGCCCTCTATGACCAGTCTGCCTGACATTTGGGCAGTGCTGCTCCTGCACTGCTGGCATGTTCCCTCTTACTTTTTTTCATTAATCTAAGCAGTACATTTTGTTATGTGCACCGAGGCACGGAGGATGTATGACACCAGTAGAAACAGAAAACCTTGACATAATATATATTTTTTAAAAAGTTACCACATGTATAATTACTTCAGCCAAGACAAATTAGGCATTTTAGAGCTCACTGTTCAAAGCATTAAATTTGAGTGTAAGAGAAATAAAAAAAAATTATTAATTGCCTAGACCAGTCAAAACACTAAATAGCACACTTTGAAAGAATAAAATTACAGAGAATATGTTCATGTTTCAGGAAATATCAAGTAGTAACACCACCACCACACAAGGATGTATTGGGAGGTGAGTGTGATGGTGAGGTAGGACAGTATGCATTTACGTGTGTGTGTGTGTGTGTGTGTGTCTGTGTGAAAGACACACACAGTGACAAGACAATGTTTGTGTGAATGCGGGACACACTTTGTCTGCTGGTTCCTGGGGAAGTTTGAGAGATGTCTAACCAGTCTCTTTTAGACACTTGCTGAAAGCTCTCCTTCTCTGCTCCTGAGCCCTGTCTCCCCTTCCCTCTCCTGCTCTGAGGAGATGGAGTATGTGGGCAGGGACAGGGAAGGAGAGAGAGATAGAGAAAATCTGTGTGAGCTGCTTCTGGGGAAAGGCACTTAGTCACACACTCACTATTCAGAGTAGACTGCAGCAGCTCTAAGTCCTCCTGAGGAGTTGTGCTGGGCTGCTTACCCCAATTCCAACTGGGTCTTCCAGGTAAAGTGTGACTAAGGTAAAGAGCTTTAGTCATACTATACCATGATAGGCTAACCAGCTTCAGGCATCTTGGCAAGTAGTCTTGGGATTCAATATCATAGTGCCATGGGATTCTGAGAAGCTGCTGTTGGCATCAGTGGGAAGTTTAACATTGATTTCAGTAGGAATGGGATTAGATTCAGTATTTTCCACAGTTTCTTGCCGTATGTGCTTTGACGTATACACAAAAAGCCAAGAGCCACAAAGGAATTTAGGCACTTAAGTCCCACTTTGAGATATGACTGTCATTCACAAAGCCATCTGCCACCTCACCCCTAGGCACAGCAGGCATCCGTAAAGGCATTGAAATCCAAATAAGCTATGTGGAGCACTAGCTCAAGCCAAATCCCCAGCAGCCCAGAAGAGGATGTGCACTTCTATGAGCCTCTGGTGTGGTGGCTTAACCACATAAGGATCTAACCACATAAGCCACCACATCACAGGCTCATACAACTGCACATCCACTAACATGATATATGCCATCAAGTTACAGCAATGCCCCTCTACCATGTATATTGGCCAAACTGGACAGTCTCTAAGACAAAGGATTAATGGACACAAATCAGATATTCAAAATGGTAACACACAGAAACCTGTTGGGCAGCATTTTAATCTACCTGGGCACTCATTAACTGGTTTTAAAGGAGCCATTTTTTTTGCAAAATAATTTTAGGAACCAACTAGAGAAAGAAACTGTGGAACTGGCCTTCATATGCAAATTTGACAGCTTCACACAGTGACTGAAGAAAGACATGAACTGGATGGGTCGTTATATTCAACACCCAAATGACATCAAAAGCTAAATATCGGACACTTACAGCCCACTCTATTAGCCTCATTTAGCACAGACATTATAATTGACAGGATTTTTTTTTCCTTTCTCTTCCCCCTCTCCCCTCTTCTTCTGCTTTAAATTTTGGGATTTTCTGTACCTCTCTGTGCCTCTTTCTCCACTCATCTGAAGAAGTCGGCTGTGCCCATGTTTTGTTAGTTTCTAAGGTGCTACAGGAGCATTCGTAGTTTTTTAAGACATATTTTAGTTAATAATCCTCATGCAATCTTGTGTTCTTAAGGAATATATATGTTAGCTGCTTTAGAGAGGCTGAATTTTAATACTTTATTTTCAAAGTATCTAATGCTATTAATCCTTATAATTAACTTACCAAACTATTTTATAGACTGAAATGATGCAGTAGAAGCTGACAAATATCCACATGCACAAATATATTTCCCTTTAAACACTTACATAATTGTTTGAAATGACCCAATATTTTGTGATATATATGAATAAAATAAATTTGGATGCTTGTGTGCTATATTACATTGTTAAGTTTTTGCTTCAAGCAGTTACTAGGGCCAACTTCTAAACCTTTAAGCATAAAGGTTTACAAAGGAAAGTGCTGATACAGCTGAGCATATGGTTCTAATAAAATCAATATTCATTTGTTTTCTCTATGTAACAGAGCCACAACCAATTGAAATGGGTCGCATACAACTGTTTATTAAAGGCCTGGGTGTTTGTTTAGTGAAATAGAAATTCTCCAGGAAAAAAAAAACCATCTTGTATCATCAAATAATACATCTTTAACTTAATACAAAATAGTTATCCAAAGCCAGGACACAAGGATGTGTGGATATTATGTATTTCTGCAAATAGCAATGGCATTAAACTCACATATTAAAACTTACTCACCCTCAGAAAGGAAAACTCAGATTTAAACCTTTACAGCTGATGGCAATAATTGAAGCTTCCCTGGGTAGCCTAATGCATGGGACTAGGTTTCTGGAGATTTGGGTTCATTGCCCACTTTTGTCACAGAGATTTATGTGAGCTTTAGCAAGCCACTTAATAACTTTGTGCCCAGTTCTTCCATATAAATAAGAAATTTACATATTTTACATGTTGACTGGTAAGAGCTGGGTGAAATTTTTCATATTGATTTTTCCCCCAGAATGGCTACTACCTTTAGTATAGCCAAAGAGTGATGAGGATAAATGCAAACTAAAGAGTAATTTAAATGTATAAACTTTCCAGGTTTTTTCTTAAAGTCACACAAATAGGTACTGTTATGAAAAAAGCATAATTAATTGAAATGTTGAAGATCTACTTTACATTTCTTGGCAATTGTGGTTCCAAAGTCTAATGTTTAAATAGGTATATGACGATGGCATTCTAATACACTTTTACTCAACTGCTTAATTAATTGTGCTAGGGTGCTGAAACAGGACAGGTTGCAAACAATATAGCAATTGACAGGAGTCTGTCATCAAATTATCGTGGCATGTTTTGCTGGCAGTAGATTTATAGTGTGTGAAAATGCTGGTTCTTGAAACAGCAGATTCAGGATCACAATCAATAGTACAAAAAAGTTAGAAAAAGGCAGTCAAAGTTATCTTGCAATTCAGCATTTTGCAGACAAGTACTTAGAGAAGTAGGCTTTCAACTCTAAAATGTTTACCAAACATCAGCAAGCCCTTCAGAAAATCCTGCTTGCTCCAGGGCTTGAGCTTGTTATTAGTGACAAGAATTGTAACATTTAGCCAATGGTAAAAAGTGACTTGGTCTAATTATTATAGATTTTATTATTACTACATTGCTTCCAAAGTCATTAACATTTGATGAGGACAAACATTGTGCAGTGATTTTTAAAAGCTCATCACAATGCCATTTCTTAAACACAGAAAAAAGCATTCAATTTCTTCACCTTAACACCCCAGACTAAATGCATTGGTTTTCTCCCCTTCCCTTTTTGTTTTTCATTGCTAAAGCTACTTAATCGCCAAATTCAGGATGAAAAAGATAAGTCATTTGTTATACTGTTGAGACAACAATTTCCTTGCAATTCTCTTAATCATGCAATAATCATTACTGCTTTATTAAAAAGCTCCCCAAACTAAGAATGTTGTGTTGAGAAGGAGTATGTTATTACTAAGACCTGTTATCCATCTGCTTTCTCAGAGACAGCCTACAGATCATCAGGGGATTATTCCCAAAGATCTTTGCACATCTTACATTTACATTGATATACTGTTTCCTTTCCAGATTAAAACATTCTTGCATGAAACCATTTCCAAATCTAATGTAATATTAAGTGAAATTTGTGAATTATGCTCATGTAGGAATGAGTTTGACAATCCTACAGACTGTAGGTGAAATTTTCAAAAATATCTGTGATCTAAGACCTTACAGTCCATTTTTACCTTGGGACAGATTTCTAAAAGTTTTAAGAGTTAGGCCCCTCAAAGAGTCTAGCTGCATATTTAGATACACATGGGTACGCCAACACTGAAAAAACCCCAAACAAACAAATAAGGCATAATAAATCTCCAAACCCAGGTCAACTGACTTGGCTTTTGCTGAAGAACTAAAAATAGCAATGCAGATGTTTATATGGTTGCCAGGTATCTGGTTTTTTAACAATGTCCAGTCAAAAAGGGACCCTGGAGGCTCTGATCAGCACATCTGATAAGCTACTAAAAGTCTAACTGAGAGGCTGGCAGGCTCCTTACCCAGCTCCACATGGCTCCTAGACGTGGTAACATGTCCTTCTGGCTCCTAGGCAAAGGAACAGCTAGGGGGCCGCAGAGCACTTGTCCATTCCATGTGTTGGCTCTACAGCTCCCATTGACCAGAAACTGCTGCCAATGGAAGCTGTGGGGGGTGGCACCTGCAGGTGGAGGCAATGTGTACCATGCAGAACTGCCTTCCTGCACCTCTACCGATGAGCCAGGGACATGTCACTGCTTCCAATGAGACCCCCAAAGTAAACACCAACCAGATCCCACTTCCTACATCCTCTCCTACCCCAGCCATGAGGCTGAGCTCTCTCCTACACCTGAACTCCCAGACTTCAGACCTCGCTCCAGTCCTGAGCTCCCTCCTGCACTTCCTCACCACCACCCCTCTTCTACCTCTCAGCCTGGAGCTGCCTTCCATACCCTGAATCCTTCATTTCTAGCTCCAGCCCAGAGCATACAGCTTTAGCTGAAGCACTCAACCCTTTGTGCACCCTAAACCTCCGAGTGAATGAGTGCAGGTGGTGGAAAACAAATGACAGAGGAGGGTACCATAGTGAGCAAGGGCCAGGGCCTCAGAAAAAAAGCCCAGAACTTGGTGGTGATGGGGGATTTCAGCTATTCAACTGTTGGGAAAATAACATAGCAGGACATAGGATATCCAACAAGTTCTTGGAATGGTTTGTGGACTTTTTTTTTTATTATTTCAGAAGGTAGAGAAAGCTACAAGAGCAAAGGCTGTTCTAGATTTGATTTAACAAGTAGGGAGGTTGACAATTTGAAAGTGGAAAGCAGCTTGGGTAAAAGTGATCATGAAATGATAGAGATCATGATTCTAAGGAATGGTAGAAGGAAGAACAGCAAAATAAAGTCAATGGATTTCAAGAAGGAAGAGTTTAGTAAACCCATGGATATGATAAGTGTTGTCCCATGGAAGCAAGACAGAGGAAAAACAACTGAAGATAGCTGGCATTTTTTCAAAGGGACATTTTTAAGTGCACGAGAGCAAACTATTCTACTGTATAGAAAAAGATAGGAAATATGGGCTACTATTGGGTGGGTGCATAACTGATTGGATAACCATTCTCAGAGAGTAGTTATTAATGGTTCACAGTCATGCTGGAAGGGCATAACAAGTGAGGTTCTGCAGGGATCATCTTTGGGACTGGTTCTATTGAATATCTTCATCAACTCTATAGATAGTGGTAGACAGAGTAAATTTATAAAGTTTGCAGATAATACCAAGCTGGGAGGGATTGCAAGTGCTTTGTAGGATTGGGTCATATTTCAAAATGATCCGGACAAACTGGAGAAGTGGTCTGAGGTAAATAGGATGAAGTTCAGTAAGGACAAATGCAAAGTCCTCCACTTAGGGAGGAATAATCAGTTTCACACAAACAAAATGGGAAGAAGTACTGCAGAAAGAGATCTAGGGTCAAAAAGTGGACCAAAAGTGTGACACTGTTGCAAAAGAAGCAAACATCATTCTGGGATGTATTAACAGGATTGTTGTAAGCAAGACACGAGAAGTGATTCTTCCATTCTACTCTGTGCTGATTAGGCCTCAGTTGGAGTATTGTGTCTAGTTCTGGGCATTGGATTTCAGGAAAGGTTTGGAGAAAATCCATAGAAGAGCAACAAAAATGATAAATGATTAAAGGTCTAGAAAACATGACCTATGAGAGAAGATTGAAAGAACTGGGTTGGTTTAGTTTGAAAAAGAGAGGGCTGAGAGGGGACATGATAGCTTTCAACACCTGAAAGAGTGTTACAAGAGGGAAAGAGAAAAATTATGGGCTTAAATTGCAACAAAGGGAGGCTTAGGTTGGACATTAGGTAAAACTTTCTAACTGTCAGGGTAGTTAAGCACTGAAGTAAATTGCCTAAGGAGGTTGTGAAATCTCCATAATTGGAGATATTTAAGAGAAGGTTAAATAAACATCTATGAGGGGTGATCTAGATGGAGCTTGGTCCTGCCAAGAGGGCAGGGGACTGGACTTGATGACCTCCTCTGGTCCAGTTCTAGCATTCTATGATTCCATGAAAAGGAGAGCAGCAAAAGTATTCAATTTTGTGCATTTAGAAAGTTGCAAACCTAGATGTCTGATCTTGCACTGTAGTCCAGGCTCTGAAACCAACAATTGTGGCTGGTTTCAGAGCCTAGGCTTCAACCTGAGCCCAAACTTTTACATTGTTACTTTTAATTGCATAGGCCTATATCAGTTGACCTGGGCTCAAAAACTTGTGGCTGTGGGGTGTTCATTTGTTTGCTGGGTATTTGAACCCTAAAGCACCTTTACAACTGAGGCATGTGCATAGTTCTATGTGCATAGGTCACTTTTGAAAATTGGATTGAGGAACCTAATTCACTTATTTTTTTTTTTAAATGCACCTATCTCTGGAGATTTTGTATGCACAGAAGAGCACACATAGTAGTGATGCAACCTTTCTGCAATACCATACCAATGAGATAATATTCTGGAGGGTCTGGCTCAGAGTGAGAAAGTACAGTCCTGTAGAGTTTTGAATTCTACTTGTTTTATGGGGGATTTCTTGCCCTGCAGGGTGAATTACATTAAGTTAATGAGCTTCTGTTAAAGAAAAAAGACATTCCTTTCCTGCAGGTTAGATCTAGAATGGCTTTTCAGCTTCCAGCCTCATTCTGTCTTTGGCTTCTGTGTGGAGATTGCCAGCAAGGGTGACAATTAATACTAATTGTCCCGGTGTTCTTTGTGATGGGGACACCTGGTCTACTGGGAACTGGACTGAATTAATTAAACAGCCCGCAGATGGTAAGAGATAGTTACAACTCTTTGTCTCTTTTGGCTCAAGTTCTGTTTGAAATGGTAAACCAGAGGTGACAAAATCTTCATTATATTGAGATCCTCATATATGAATATAAAATGCCACATAACATCTAAGCTTTGAAACTTGGCATCTTACCTAATATATAACACTTAATAAACCCACTATAGAAAGGGTGTTTTACATTTGTTTGGCAGCTATCCACACTGTAAATGGAATTGTTTAAATATTTCTGCATTAACAAATAAATATGATCAGCTCTCCTACTTAAGTGCAGTTACATTTTTCTCTTTCGTGCCAACTTTAAATATGTCCTTGGGAGTTGTCATTCATATTTCTTGCATTTGCTTGGTTTAAGAACCCAAGTAAATGCTTTGGCTCTGACCTTCCTGTTGAACTTTGCAGGGATGGGTCAAAAGTGGCAGATGGGGAAGACTGAGCCTTCAATACTGGCAAGCACAGCCAGTGGGGGAGGAGACTAAATTTGCTGGCTGGGAAATACGTGAAAGATTGCCATAAAAAGATGCAGAAACGTTGTTCTCTTTTCCCACAGAGGGCAAGGCATGAGGCAAATGGTTTAAACTACAGCATAGAAGACTTAGCATAGAAGATTTAGATTAATTTAAGATTAATTTAGATTAATTTAATTTACCTACCTGTAAGAGCAGTAGGACAGTGGAAAAGACCGCCTCAAGAACAGGGTTGGATAAACTCTTCTGGGGGCCATGTTAAAAGATATTTTGGGGACCCCCTAGGATCTGGGTTGTCACCAAAATGAAGGGTTCAATGTGCCAGGGAGCAGGGCTGCAGGGGTGGAGGTGTGGGGTCTAGGTAGGAGGTAGGGTGCGGGAGCTGGGTGGGAGGTAAGGTATGAGACCGCGCTCTGTGTGTGTGTGCGTGAGTGCGTGCGCATGCATACACAGACTCTGGGTGGGAGGAAGGGTACAGGAGCAGGCTGGGGTGGGGTCTGGGAGGAATGGAGAAAGCATGTGGGAGGAGGAAGAGGATGGGGCGCTTACCTGGTGAAGCTCCTGTTTGGGGGGGGGGGGAGGACAGGTGGTTCTGTGCAGCCCTGAGTTTGCAGGTACCACCCATTACCACTCCCATCACTGTTTCCAACATCTTCAAAAAGTATTGATGTGCTTAACTCTCATTAATTTTAATGGGACAGTTTGGGTCGAGGCCAGGGTTAAACGATTCATGATCATAATGAAAATGAGTTGCAGGGCTTATAATCACTTCACAAAGGCTATGTCTAGACTACGCCAAAGTTCTGAAAGAGGATATGCAAATTCTGTGGAAATTTGCATATCTTCTTCCAATCTCATTTTTGAAAGTGGAGCTTTTGAAAGTGAAAGTAGTCAGGACACATTTTTTTCAGCACCCCCCCTTTTTCAAAAAGCGGTTCTTCCTCAAAAAATGAGGTTTAAGTGGTTTTTTGAAAGAGGGGGGTGCTGAAAAAGCCACGTCCCAACTACTTTCACTTTCGAAACCTCAAAAAATGAGGTTTAAGTGGTTTTTTGAAAGAGGGGGGTGCTGAAAAAGCCACGTCCCAACTACTTTCACTTTCCCGCTGAATTTGCATATCCTCTTTTGGAACTTCGGTGTAGTCTAGACGATCCTTTAGGCACCTAACTCCCATTGGCATCACTTGGAGTTAGGTAAAGCTTTATAATCAGCACAACACAAATTGTGAACATCATATATCAAAATATACAACACAAATTGCAAATCTGACCCCAAAGTCTCTCTGGCTGCATTACAATCAGTTCAGTAGCATACTGATTTATTTTCAGTTTCTAAAAGCTCATCAGTATATCTGAGCAAATATGGACAGGCTAAAAGAATACTAGAATTAGTTAGCATAAGATAACTAAAATCTATTCACCCTGTCAGACAAGCACCTCACACCTAATGATATAGGTCCTAAACTGTCCTAGATAGTCTACACTGAAGAGATGGGATCAAAACACTAGTATCAAATGCAGATGAAGCAAGACATAAGTCACAAAAACAAAACAAAACAGAACAAGGGAATAGATCATAGTTAGCAAGATGGCCAAATAGCACGTAATGTTTTCTTGATCAAAGACCAAAATACTCATTTGAGGTTTAGTAGTATCATTGCGAAGGCATTAAAAATGTCTATTGACAATGGACCCTGAATCTTTCTGCTCATTTTACTGAGAATGGTACCTCATTTTGCACATCTTGTACCAATCTAGAAAAAGGCTCTGTTTTGTTCAAGTAGGTTGCATCTTTCTGACTCCTGAAATTTCCTAAAGGGGCAAAGTTTTGGATTCCCTATATTGCTTGTTCTTGTCTTCTTCAAAATAAAAAGTCTTTTCCAAACCTTTCTTCTCTGACACATGCTGAATTGTTTTGTTGTTATTCTTGGCCAGTATGACACTATTGATGGCAAATTTGTGTTACTGACCTTGCCAGAAAATTGTACACTGAATGTCATCCCAGGGGACATCATTTAGAAGTTCTCTCTGAGACTTGTTGTCATTGTCATTGTCACACTAATGATGAGGTAGTGATGACAAATTGTTAGACCTAATCAATGGATAAATATCCTGCAGACATATTGTACTGAAGGTTACAAAGAAGGTCAGCATTTAAGCAAGACAATTAGTGCTACAGCATGTGTGTACTATATAAGAAAAAAGCTGCAAAAAAGGAGTTATAATGTTTCAGATTTTACAGTAAAAGAAAAAAATTCTCCACCAAATTCAGTAGTTTCTCTGGGAGATGCCAAGTGCCCAGTAGTTTTGAAAGTCAGGTCATTAAGGGTATGTCTACACAGCATGCTTATTTCGAAATAAACTATTTCAGATTTTTTCCCAAAATACCTAATTTCGAAATAGCATGTCTACAGGGAAGCCTCGAAATTTGTTGGAGGCAGGCTTCCCTACTGTCGACATGCTACTTTGAATTAGAACCCCAGGAGGCACTGAGGAATAATTACTTTGAATGGCCCTGGAGAGGAGCTATATCAAAATAGTACCAGTAGAGCATCCACACTACGGCTACGTCTACACTGGTGGCTTCTTGCGCAAGAACTCTTTTGAGGAAGAGTTCTTGTGCAAAAAATCTTCCACAAGAGTGCGTCCACACTGCCATGGGCTTTTGAGCAAGAGATGTGCTTTTGTACAAGAGCATCCATGGCAGTGTAGACACTCTCTTCCTCAAGAAAGCTCTGATGGCCATTTTAACCATAGGGGCTTCTTGCGCAAGAAATTCATGTTGCCTGTCTATACTGCCGTCTTGTGGAAGAGCTCTTGCGCAAAAGGGCTTATTCCTTGTGGGGAGAGGAATATCTCTTCCAGAAGAAGCCCTGTTTTCTGACGCTGTACTGTAAATTTACTTGCGCAAGAACAGCAGGCAAGTTTTTGCACAAGAACAGTTGTTCTTGCACAAGAAGCTGCCAGTGTAGACACAGATGTAGTACTGGTATAGCTATTTTGGAATAAGCATTATTCCTTGTGGAATGAGGTTTACAGATTTTGAAATAAGCTGTCCATTATTTTGAAATTATTTCAAAATAATGGAATGTTTTTGTAGACACTTGCATTGTTATTTTGAAATAACTGTGTTGTGTAGACACACCCTAATTGTTTTGCCCAGATAAGGATTTAGGGACCTAACTCAGGGTACCTATTTTGAAAAGCTTAGACCATATGATTAGATTTTTTTTAAAAGGGGGAAAACACCTAAACTTAATAGGAACCTCACAAGGAGTTTTACATAGATAAGGAGAGTAGGATTGTGGTTTGTTTGGGAACCAACATTCTTTGACTTCCGAATGACTATTTTCCTCACCAGCACTATATGTGTTGCTAAGACTGCTAGAACAATTTCAATTGTTCCTTTTCCACAGTATGCTGAGACATTCTATAATTTTTTCCCAGTGAATTGTGGGACAATATACCTACCCTTCTGGACATATGACACATATTTCTGGGGAAGAAGGCTGGGACTAAGAATCTGCTGGTGTTCTTCTGCAATTTAATTTATGAGTGACTAGCTACTAGCACTCAATACTGTGAAGCTGGGAGCAAGTTTGATGCTAGAGGCTGTGTGTAAACTGGCTGGAGTGGCTGTTCACCAGTAAAACAACTGAAAAGGCATCCCAGGTTGGAGAACACAGTTATTCAGAAGTTCAGATTGTACTCTGGGTAATGTCATGCATGGGCAGGGGGGAAGAGTCCCGTGGAATGGCACTGAAAGACTAAAAGCTTTCTAGTGATTCAGTTTGTATTCTCAATGTAAAGAGAGAGGGGGTTACTTACATGAGTGTAAGGAACACCTGGATTTTACCCCATAGGTCCTTATAAACCAGGTAGTCCAGGCTGAAAGCATCAGAATCACAAGTTAGAGGGGTTTGAACGTGGAAAGGAAGTGGTCTTGAAGTAAAGAGACAAGGCCCTCAAGTGAAGACATTCCCTTGATAAACTTTACCTTTAGCCAAAGAGCCAGTATGCTAATTGGAGTAAAAAACAGCCACAAAGTGGTTTCTAGTTGGGATACAGCCCTTGTGCACCTCTGAGATTATGCAAAAGGGTTATCATCTGGCTGCTAATGTACCAGAGACATTGGCAAAGAGGAATTTTCAGCTGGCACATCTGTGCCCTGCACTCAGTCCTTTGCCACCTCAGGCTATGTCTTCACTACAGGCTTCTTGTGCAAGAAGCTTCTTGCGCGAGAGTGTGGCCACACTGCAAAAGCGCATCGAAAAAGTGATGCGCTTTTGCGAAAGAGCATCTAGACTGCATGGACACTCTCTCCAAAGGAGACTCTGATTGCTATTTACAAAATGGCCACCAGGGCACCTGAGCTTTTTTCTATTGCCTCTTTTTGCTCAAGAAAAACCCCTGTTCCCCATCCACACACACCTTTTGCGCAAAAAGGAGTTATTCCTTGTAGAAGGAGGAATACCTACATCGGAAAACCCCTCTGTTCTTTCATTTTGCTTGTGCAAAAAATGCGCTTGAGGTGTGGACGCACTGCGAGTTTTTGCGCAAAAACTCTGTAGTGTAGACCTAGCCTCAGTGTACCAACGCAATATGCGATTTTTAAGAAGGAAGCAATTATGGATATAAAAATAAAGGGTAAGTACACATCTGCCCTGTGAGAGAGATTTTAACAGAATTTTACAAATACTAAAATTACAAGATTTTTCAAATGGGAGTTACAAATTATATATATGCACCGTGTTAACAGCAAAAGCAACAAGACATTCTGTCGTACAACTTTAAGTGAAAGAGCCTCAGTCAGCAGTTAATTGTGGGGAATGAATTGTGCTCATAAGAATGTGCAATAATTATATTATATCATGGTGATGAGCAAGTTGCAGCATTTTAGCACTGTGTATGTCTTTCATTGTGTTTCCCTTAAACAAAATTTGTATACAAATCCAAACCCTGAAACATTTAAATATAATCAAACGGAGTTTATCTATGACAGTCCCACCTGAATGCCATTTCTGATATAGATCTGGCACATGAAAAATTAAAAGATAAGTAACATGATTACAATCAGATTAGTGAACCGAGGCAATTAAATGAGATTGCAGAGTTCTAGGAGTGAAAACTGTATATCCTAGCGAGACCACTTTACATCACATTAGACTAAAATGACTACATATAGGATAGTGAATGGCTAGAAATTCCAACCCTTGTGAGTGTACTATGAGAATCAAGAGAGCTCTCCTTTTGTTACAGATTATTAAAGAATTATTTCCTGTCAGAACTTTTCACCTGGCACTTACTACTAACTGAATGACTCACTGAGATTGATCTGTTGTTCACATCAGAAGAATTAGTTTTTTTATGAGTAGAATTAAAATGAGAAAGAAACCCAAGAAGAGACACTGTTTTGCTTTCATTAGCATTTGTGAGATTGGCCAAGGGATGAATTCAAGAGAATTACAGCCAGGTGTATATGCCATGCATTCAATCAAAAAATTACCTGGATGGGGGCCAAGCAGCTTTAACAATGAATGTACGAGCTAGAGCTAGTTTCAGTCTTTCAGCATTTCAGGAGCCAGAAGAATAGGTTAGGCGAAGAACTTCAGAGGATTTTGTTTCTTAGCCAGAACACAAATAGGCAGAGCTGTGCCTAATCTCAAATGTTATTGGAAACCTTTCACACATCACTAATATTAACCCTGTAATTTTAGGGATGCCATTTTCAAACCTGATTTATGTCCAATGTAGAAAGATTCTAGTAGCTTACAACACCTATATAACCTTGTCACTGAAATGTCACACCACTTGCCACAATTTTATATGAAACAATGCTCATGTCAGCACTGAAGATTCTAGAAAAGACCTACAGGGAAACACTTTATGAAATGGCATCATGTAATACAGGATATTGGGTGCAATTGTTAAGAGCCCCTTTCACTTTTTTTAGCTAAAATGTGTTTAGACATTTGGTGAGCAACTCCTGCTGGTGCAGATAGCTAGAATTAGACTAACAAATTGTCAGAGTAATTGTTGGGGATTTCAAGATGCCACTCAATTGAACAGAGTCCAGTTGTGTCCTGGAATGTTAGTAGATACTCTACTTCACACTGAGCTTGGCAGTAATTCACAAACTTTCACCTTGTCTTCAAAAACAGGCAAATTATCTCCTGAATTTTCACATCTCACACCTCATTCCCAGACTGATTTTTGAAAATGAGTTTTTAAAAAGTTACATTGTTTCAAAAAACTCTGTGGCGTTTTGAAAAGCAGATTCTCCATTACTTGTAATCTTTAAATTAACAGGGAATATCTTTCTCACCTAAATCATGGGCTTGATACAGAAATTACTGGATGAAGTTTTCGGCTCTGTGATATTGCAAGAGGTTAAACTAGATTATGATAGCCATCCCTTTCTGGCTTAAAAAATATGAAAATGTTCTTCAGGTTTTTTGGGAACATCAGATCCCAAAATTGCCTGGAGTACAGAGAAGTACTTTAATATACACAAGTTTACATACTTCATACAAAGGATTGATCAATTCTTTCTGTCCTTCTCTGCTCACTTCTAGGAAGTTATATGATAAAAATGGACAATGTTATTAGAATGGGGACCATGAAGCCAATGAGAGAACTAAAGATAGCAGATGGCCACCATTATAGCTTTACATTGTTCTGTCTTATTACTTTCTTGTCTTCTTTAGCTCAAGAGATCATTAATTCTGGGTTGAAAAAAGAAACTCTGTGCTCACCATCTCTCTGTAGTTAGCAAGTAACTTATTACTTACTGAGTAGTCTATTTGCCCTTGATTTTTGGATGAATCCAAAGTAAAATGCTTTGGGGTAAAGATGTTATGAAGGCAGGTTTTTTAAACTCATTCTTTCACATGAAAGAAATATTTTTATCATCACTGTCACCTAGTTTTTCTATTTGTTCTCAGTTTATTACTCACTGAGGTATAGTATAGCCAACAGCTTTTACCTTTAAAAAAAGAAAACTTCACATGCAAGAAGAGAGATCGACATCAAAAACATGTGTCGTTTACTTTTAGGCATTTCATTGTTCAGATCCACATATCCATTAAGGTTATAGATCTAAACAGAATGTGGATCTTTTATGGGATGTTTTAATTCTATGAGAGTGGGGAAAAAAGGCCTACAAGGAATACAGTCCTTGTAAACATCAAGGAAAAGTGAATGCAAAAATTTGATAGTTATTAAACTAGAAAACTGGCTAAATCTCTTCAAAGATTACTTTCACGTGGACCTTATAAAGTTAGAATAAATTGCATGTTCTTATGTCTTTATCTATGTATATTTTCTAAGCAAATCTCTCAGCTATTCAAGTATTACATAAAGTTTTTGGTAGAGAGCATATTGAAAGTTTTCTGGGCCTTTAAGAATCAATAAAATCATATAATACTAGAACTGGAAAGGACCTCGAAAAATCATCTAGTCCAGTCCCCTGCCCTCACGGCAGGACCAAGCACTGTCTAGGTCATCCCTCAGAGGGTCTAACCAACCTGCTCTTAAATATCTCCAGCGAATAGAGTCCCAGGACAGTTTCAAAGCAGACTTGGGTAACATGGACCAGTTAAAGAGAGTCCTTACCACATGACAGAAGATTTGTATGGTACCTATTAAAAAAAATCAGTGTCTCTCAAGTACTTTACCACAGGCTTACATGCTTTACTCTGGATGCTTTCTATAATTTTGAAAAGTCAGATTTTTTATATCACTTCACGTTGGCAGGAAAAGAATGGTGGGTAAAAAAAGAAACAATTATACATGTAACAAAAGAGGTCTATTCTGCCCTCCCCCCCCCTGCTTCCTCTCCCATTCAGGACTACAGCCTAACTTCAGGGTCATATTAATTTACTGATAAAAATGCAACTTTTATGTTTAAAGATAAGATTACACAAAAGCTAGCAGGTTAGTACAAACCTCCTATTGCCTTTCTATCCCAGAATATTTGTATATTTAAATACTGGTGTAATTCCACATGTAGCCCCCAAATGAGTGCCATACAATCTTTTTTATATATACTATTCTTAATCATAACATAGACATACAAAGGCCGTTCATTTGCTACAGAGAAAACAAGTGTTTATACAAAATCATAAGAGGACTGAAATTAAGGAAGTTAGGACAGTTTCAGAGGTATAAGTTCATGAAAATGTAAGCGATAAAAAAGTGGAAAGCCAGCTGAAAAGGGAGGGGTTGAGGAAAATGAGATAACATGGAAGATTAAGGCTTTCACAGTTTTGAAAACTAGGAGTGCATCTTTTAATGTGACTTTAAGAACCCTTGGCTAACTTCCTAGCTGTGTGCCCTTGTCATCCTCCACACTGTATTTTCAGTGTGATAGCATTTTATTCTGAACTCCTTAGAGTCTATACAGTAGAGATTCAGGGCAAGCCTTTTAGATCTCTTGCCAAGTATGATGACTCTCTGCACTGTAACTTATTGTGTGTAAGGATTTGATAGCCCAGGTTGCATTGTTAGACAAATTATTAATGATAAAGTATTGTTTTATGGGCATATTCAGTTGAAAACAGGATTAAGACAAGAAACCTCTACTATAGAAGTATGAATGGGGCAGCATTAGCTACAAAGCACTTACATATGCAAAATTTGAATTTGGAGACACTGGGACCTAGCGAAAAGACCATGTTGCTGCTAGTTTGCAACTTGAGGTACAAAGATTGGAGTGGGACAGGGGCAAGGGAGAAACGGGACCTTACTACTTCTTGAGGGATTACTTGGAACTTGTTTAGGAGACCTGAATGAAAGAAGATTTAAGGAGACTGATTGAGGATCTGAAGTAGGGAAAGCTGAGGAATGGTGAGAATGTGAGAGATTAGGGGCACTAAAAGAAAGGACAAATAAGATCATGTCGAGCAGTAGGAGGGAAAAATAAGACTGGGGAGGGAAGGTGAAGGATGAGAAACACAGTGAAGGATGAGAAATCTGGAATCAAATGTTTGATTAAGGTCATATTCAGTTTATCATCAAAGATTTTAGTACTTATCCTAAGCAAATTGAAACAAATGTCTGAAGCTTAAGAGTTTCACATAAAGAAACCCTGAGGTTTTTTAATCCCTTTTATGAGGAATCACATTAGACTTTGGTTGAAAAGGTATCTTTTGAAGAAATTTTACTAGAAGGCTTCTATTTAGAATACTCAAGAAAGTACCTATAATATGTAAAATGGCAAACAGAAAAAAAAAAGTTCATGCCTTTGGTAAGGGTTACTGAATAGTTTAATGGGCAGCATGACAGGTCAGGGGGAGCCAATGTCAGGAAAAGAAAAACAATTCAGCATTTAGAGTTCATGTAAGCAAACATACCAGGGATGTTCACAGCCAGAGTTTATTAAATTAAAGTTCTTTACAGGCAGGGTTCCTCAGAATTAAACAAAAGGACTTCCTGCAGCCAAATTTCAAATAAAGATTAGAAGGGATTCTCACAGCTAGGATTCATTCAAAGCCACAGAGAAGGGCTTCTCACAATCAGCATTTTCCCACCTTTTACAGTGTATATAGCTCTTTGATCACATTCAATACATTTAGAGGATTTCTGAATCTTAGTCTCTTTTCAGACCCTGGGGATTCATTAACTCATTTCACCTAACCCCTGTTTCATTTCCTACCTTTGTCTTATGGATAACCTTTTGCATTGGCTGCTCAGGAGATAGATGCACCAGGAAACAATTTCTTAAAGGGTTGAAAAAAATTGTTTCTTTATGACACATGAACAGTTTATATAAGGATAAGATACTCTTTTATTAAACCTGCTCCTTTGGTTTATCTCCCTCAATACTGTGCACTCAGTATCTTTTTTTACTATTAAGGTAACCGCTAGGGTGATGGCAACAGAACTACGTATGTGCTTAAAGCTGAACACTTGCTCAAGAGCTTTGCTGAACCAGGTTCTAAGATATTTACCCATCATCACATCGATTCTATGGCAGAGCCAGGATCTGAGCCTAGGTCTCTTGAATCCTAATCCAATGCCTTTAGTTATTCACATTCCGCTCCCTCTCAATACCATGCTCCCGTTGGATGCATCTACACTGTGTGGTAACTCAAAATAAGAATTTGAGCTACACAAATTATGTATCTTATTTGAATGCTATTTTGAAATAGCTTATTTCATCATTAGGTGCTGTCTACATGATGCCAAATTTCGAAATGAAGTGCTATTCTGAAATGTCCCTTACTCCTCTTAAAATGAGGAGTATGAAGGACGTCGGAATAGTGAGCCTGAAATAACGGGCTTGCTGTGAAGACACGTGATAGCTATTTCAGGATAGTACTGTATTCCAAAATAGTGTTGCAGTGGTATACATACCCTTTCATTAGGCTCCTCTGGGCTTACTCTGTCAGAGCCCTACTTCGCCTGGAGCCTCTTTCAGAGCCATAATGAACATTCTTTTTGGCACTCAAATGATTTCAATCTATTTTCACAGATTAGAATGTCAGAGGAATCATCATGATCATCTTGTCAAACCTCCTGCCCTGCCCAATACCTTGGAATCTCACCAAGACAATGGTTGCATGGTTGAGCTTTTCCAGACAGACAACCAGTTTTCGTGTAAAAACCTCAGGTAATAGAAATTGAAGGAATGAGATGGGATTAGCTTGAGATCACCAGTTTTTAGTTTGTTTATATAAGTTAATTTTAATTGTCTGAATGGCTCCAGGAAGTCTAGCTGATATTCAGAAAATGAGAGGGTGAGAGGAATTTATTCTCTGAATTTCAGATAAATATTTCAAATTAGGATTAAAGTTTGGACAACCAGAAGCTTCCTGTACTGACACATCCAGAGTTATTTAAAGCTTTCCTTTTTGACTTTCCCATCCAATGTCTTCATGTTATAGTTTAAATGTTCTTCAAAATTGTAATTATGTTTTCAAAGAGGTATTCGGTTTTTTTGTACATGGAGGAGTGGAGGATAGAAACTATTTTCTTTTTTTTTTTCTCAGATGCTCAGTGGGAGGTTTGGCAGTGGAGTCAATGGATCAGCCCTCACATTCTTCTAATAATTTCAGTCCTTATTCTAATTCCTCTGCTCACCCTGAGTAGCACCTGGCTCCACAAATATCTCCACTTAAATCAATGGAACTATGCATGAGCTATGGTGCTAGTCATTGTGAGTAAGGAATGATTATTGGGATATTAGTAACTGCTGATGTTAGACTTACTAGAGGAAATTGCTTTTCATTTGCAGCAGGACATGTTGAACTATGCGAGGTAAAACTGCACAGAATTTATTTTTGTTTCTTAATCTAGTTTCTATTCTTTTTTAAACCCAGTTGTAACACAAGAGACAACATTAACCTCACCGGTTCTGCTTTCTGTGTTCTGTTTCTCATAACTGTGTGGGAAGAATGATGGAATTAAAGACACTGAAGACTCTCCAACCAGAATGCTGAGCTGATTAATCCTGTTGTAAATGTAATGAGCTAAAATGATATTACTGCTTCATACATTCATACTTGATTTATTTTACTGTACATTCATGAAGTCAGCGAAATGAAGACACTCTTCTCAAATAGCAGCAGTGAGGAAAATTGCCTCAGATTTCTTATTAGAAGGCTTCCTGTTTTGGTATAGCCCTCCTAGCTGGAAAAAGACCAGGTGTACACTCTGGTGTGACTCAAAGGCAATGATTGTCACAAATCCTGACACCACATCTCTTTTTTTTCCTGATCCCTGTTACTAAATTATCTTTTCAGTTTTTTCAGTGAAGTCCCTATGATGACAGTTGCCTCTGTGTAAGTGTGAGCAAAACTTGGTTCTCTTTGTTATATTGGCATTGTTTCCTCAAGCTCTGTTAGACTGGCTAGCAGAGAGAGTTTTATTTTTTACTTTGCCAAACATACATTTACTGAGGGCAACAGAATCTATGCAGACTTATATAGATATCGCTTCATTCTTTCAACTAGACTGAGCAAAACTGCTCAGTGAATTCTCAGAGGAAGCCACGTAATATATAAAATATCCCTGGAGGGAGGGAATAAATACTATTTAAGATATTGAATTGTTGGAATAAATCCAGTGATGCAGTTCTTGTTCAGTTACATTTTTAGATGAATCATCAGATCTTGAGTTAATCCCTGGCTTGGGGCTCAAGGAGTCCGTTTATTGTTCTATCCTGAACCAATGGGGGGAAGGATATTTTTAAACAGTATCATTCTTTATCCTTTTAAAAATATTAGATAGGCATTCTCCAACTGCATGTGCTTCAAGATGTGGTGTTATAGCTGGTACCAATGATTAACTTAGAAAGAGGAGTAGATTTTGCAATTCCATTCCCTGTTTTCTGCTTGAGGAAGCAGACATTTATTTGGCTTGACTATATCATGAAAAAGGGAGACCAACATAAAAAACTAGTGCTTAGCTTAACATCACTAAGGAAGGTGGTTCCTAGAATTAATTTAAAGCAATTATGTTTGGGAAAAAGGAAGCCCAGCTGCAAACAAGGATTTATTAAAACATTTGGAACATATGACTTAATCCTTGAAAATACTTAGTTCTTCACTTGTGTCTTTTCCCTTCTATTCAGTTAAAAGTTCTACAGTAATGCTTTGTCTTTGTTTATGTGCCTACTTATTGTCTTTTAACTCAACCAATAGCTGCCAATTAAATAGCATCTTCTCATTCCCTGTCACATATATAGCCAGCTCCTCAAGCAGTAGCCTAAACAGATCTGGCTTGACCAAAGTTGTTATCAGCAATAACTTCTGTGCCAAAAAGTTTACTCATTAGAGATCCAAATTATAGCATTGGTCGTTTGCTAGTCCTACCCTCCCTTCCCAATACAAGTCCATTTTTTTTAAGGCAACAGACCTCATAAACTTAATTACATGCAGTTAGGCTTAACAGGGAAAGAAATCAGTCTAATCCTTTCATGTTATACATGTTGCAAGGGAATGAAAAATTAACTTGTATCATTGTTATAAGGGTAAAGCACAATAAAGAGGAACACACAGTTGCCTACAAGGAAACGACTTGGGGGTATTTGTAAAATTATTCATTTTTTCTCACAAAATATAAATGGCTTGCTAATAACTAAGGGGAGACTGTGGCCCTGATTGGCTGTCATTAGCTGTTCTCCAAACATCTGGGTTTGTGCAGAATCTCCAGCCTGCTTTTTAACCCTTCCATTCCCAGAGTAGGGCAACTGTCCCACTACAGAGCCCCTTGACTTCTTGCCTTCACACACAATACTTGCAGAGGAATAAAGTGACATAGGGTACATCATGCCACTTTCAATGTGATTACAGTGTCCAGTTAATGAACATAACCTCAAAGGCTGGTGTTGTCTGTCCTATTTGAAAAGAGTCAAGTCCCTGGCTCCTCTGTTAGCAACATGCACGAGGGAACAGTTACTGAATACCTTTTAAAGTGGCAGTAAAAAGAATTCAAATCCACCACTTGGGCTCCTCATCTATCTTTTATTGACTCCACTTGCTGTGTGCCTGCTTCCACTGTTACTTAAAGTCATGAAGCCAGAACTCTGTCCATAGGATGACACCAAAGCAAAACTTTCTTTCCTTTCGCTATTCCTTATGTTCACCTCCAATTACAGAAAGAACAAAACCAAAACACCCCAAAACACTGTAGGATGGTGGGTAAATTTCTCTCTTTGGGGAGAATTGTGTGTCTCCTGCTTTCTTTTATCCACATTCTGCCATATATTTCATGTTATAGCAGCCTCATATAATGACCCAGCACATGTGGATTTTAAGAACACTTTCACTGAAGATTTGACAAAATAAAAAGAATGTATCAATGTGAGATTTCTAAAGATAACTACAGCACTTGATC
Source organism: Pelochelys cantorii (assembly GCA_032595735.1). NCBI lineage: Eukaryota > Metazoa > Chordata > Testudines > Trionychidae > Pelochelys > Pelochelys cantorii. The sequence continues at coordinate 38,609,651 of CM064331.1, forward strand.
CAAGTTTAAAGAATCTTAAGTATGTTCCAGATCTGAGAGGGATAAGGTGTGGAACATGGTTTCAGAAGTCTTAAAAGAGCAACACTCCAATGTAACACTCCAGTACCTAAATCACCAAAAATCCACCTTCTGCTAGTAACATCTGACTTAGAAGATGAAAACGAATATGTGTCACCTCCACTGTTTTGGATCCTGTCATTACCACAGATGTATGTCCTCTGGAAAATGGTTAAGCATGGAGGAATGTATGACTCTTCAGCGCATCTGGCATGTAAATATCATGCAATGCTGGATACAAGATGTAGGGATTAATTTGACAGATACTTGTACAATGTGTTCTGTACTTAGAGAACCCAGTGTCGGACCTGAGAATTACTCCTGCTGGCAACACAAGATGCCATGCAAAATGCTTGTTCTCTCTTTCAGGTGATGGTATACAAGAAGCAGGCAGAATTATCTCCTGCATATGTAAGCCAATGTGTTTGTTTGAGCAAATGGCTGAACAAGAAATAGGACTAAGTGTACATGTAGGCAAAGTTTCACATTGCTTTATTTTGAATTCAAATATGTAGTATGTAATCCTACTTTTGTAAGTTCATCTTTCAAGACAAAAAGATTGCAAATATTTATTTGCGCTGTAAAAAACCCAAATGAAATACTATTTTTCAATTCACCTACCTGTTGTGCAATCAAAAATAAAGTGAAAGCTGCATACTTTATATTCTGTGTTCTAATTGAAATCAATATATTTGAATATGTAGAAAAAATATCCAAAAATATTAAATAAATGGCATTCCAACAGCATGATTAATCATTATTAAGTTTTTTAAGTGCTTGACCACCCAAATGTTATCAACATGTCCTTTCCCTTGTGTCTTTTGATTATAATCTCTCCAGGGAAGGCCCTGTTGTTTGTGGTTGTATGGCAGCCAGAATAGTGATGGTCTAATCTTGATTTGGACCTTTGGACACTAATATAAATAATAAAATAGTTCTACAAGATGTTTTCACTAGTGTTTTGTGGAAATACCTGTATTTTTAAATTAATGCATTTCACCATGTTCACTACTGATGCTAAACCCAGTATAGTCTCATTGGGTCAACTGGGAAAGGAAAACACAGGAGGGATCACCTAAGAGATCTGAGATATATGTAAACTCTTTGTCTGTTAGCTCTACTTAGGATAAAGTTACTACCATGGGATCATGTCCTGTAACAAAATCCAGGATGTGCAATCCTTATGACGAGGCATAACATATGTTTTTGTAGGGACATGTAATAAGGAAGCGTATTGGACTTTTTAGGAGTAGTAGCAATAGGGAGGTGATTCAAGAACATGAGTAAATCAAAAACTGAAATAATTAAAGCCAGAGAGGAGAAGGAAAAAAAATCCTATAGAAGAAAAGCTAGCTCTGTGGACACTGATGGACAAGGATCTAAAAGAAAGATCTGCATTCCCAGCAACTCCATTTCCATCACCAGGTGTTTATTGGATAAGCTTCCTAATAGGCTTATACTTGCACCCGCACGCACACAAATATATGCCCCCTCTCCAATCAATAAAAACTAGAGTCATTGCAATGACTCAGGAAATTCATTTTCTGAATGTAGAAATAAGTAAAATAACTTCAGAGACCCAGCAAACTGCCCTAAGCTACAGGGCCCAGAATACAAGGCAGGAGGGAAAAAAAAAGGAGAAACTATGTTGTAACAAGTTATCATGCACATACAACAGCAGCACAAGTCATGACAGATCAGTTGCTCATCAGGTTTCCACATGCACAGTTGTTGAAATAAGTAACAGTGACTGAATAAATTAAATAGAAGGCTAATTAATGCAGCAAACCCATACAACAGAATAAAATGAAACCAATCCCTCCCATCCACTTGGAAATAAATCTTTTTTTTAATACAAAGCAGCCAAATGCATCAAGCGAGATCACTGAAACGCTATACATAAAAGCTCATAGATAATGATAAGCATTCAAGGGCTAGGAATTAGCAGAAAAGAATTCACTGCACAACTTTAATTCAGTGTCATTGTACATATGCATTATGATACAGTCTAATTACATGACATGACCACAAAGAATATTTTTCCATAGGACTCCTCTCTCTTTCAGTACACAGGCGGAATGCTGCTCAATGGACACAGCTTTTCAGTCTTGCCTCTTAAATCTTGTAAGCCAGTATGCAGCCCATATTCAGTACAGACTCTTATCTCTGATGAAGACTTGAGCTAAAGGTGTAACTGAGAGCAGTAGTAGGCTGTAGTCCCCTATTCAGACCAATCACTATATTGCAGTGATCCCCAAACTGTGGGTGCACCATCCTAAGGGAATGTGATGTGGAGGAACATTTGTAGGGATGGCAGGGCCCTTGCCAGTCCTTATGGGGAGTGGGCAACACCAAGCCCTGCCCTGTCCTTGGCTCCAGCAGCAGGTCCAGCCCCAACCTCAACCTCTACCTTGCAGCCCCATTCCCAGCCACAGTTTCTGGCTATCAGCCTCAACTGTGGGACCACTCCCAGTTGCAGCCCCTGGCTCCTAGCCCCAACTGCAGCCCCACTCTATGATTTTATGAAAAAAAATCCTTTCCTGTCTCTAAGGAGTTATGTTTTGAAGCTTCCTTCAATAATAAGGATTGTGGAGTGCACACGATTTTTGACATCAGTCAGAGGAAGAGGTGTTGCAGTATGCTATCCTCCAGGCTAAATTGTATTTTGATGGATGAAGACAGCTAAGCTGATTGGCACAGACATCTCATTGTGGCTTGGCAACATTCCCACTGCAATTAGAATGATCAGAAAATTAAGGAACAAGTGTAGGAAAGTTCCACTGGTATGTAAAAGTGGCACTTTTCTGTGATTTATAACATTACCAAATCTCAACAGGCATACATAGGGAGAGCAAAATGCACCTGTATGACCTCAGGATTATCTCTTTGAAAAATGTTAACATCTGATACAAAGCACCAAAGCTCTACAGCTATTCAAAAGCACGAGAACTGGCAAAACTATTTATTTTCCCATAATATTATTCACAGATATGGCTGAACTGTTTGTGTTCAAGCTTTCAAAAAAATCAGCCTGATGCACAGAGCAAGAATGGACAATTTCAGTCTGAATGCTTAAAGTCTGGCAAAATTACAAGCAAATGAAAACATGGGCACTCTTAACTATAGACATAACTGTACATGCTATCTACCTCAAGGGATTTGCACAAAGAGAGAACGAGAAAGAGAAAAGAAATTGGCCAGTTATCATAGCTCCTCTATCCTACAGGGAGGTAAAAATTATGACCATGCATTGTATGTTCTGTAAAGTGAACTGTTAACTCACCTCGTACCCTTGGGTACTCTAATGTGTGCCTTGCACAGAGCTGATGACTTTAATTAATAAATAAATATTATTTTGGGCAGAGACCTCACTGATTTCAGCCATCAGCTCACAGTGTCAGCCATCTATCTGAGGTCATACAACATCACACATATAGATGACTCAAGCTGATGTGACAAGGTGCTATTTGATGGGGAAACTAAATGTCTCTCCAAAAGTGTGGCAACTATATATATATGGCTTGAAAAAACATTGCAATCAATCACAATTAATAAATGGCTCTTGGTCAAGCCAATGACAGTGCTCTGATCTGCAGGATGTCTGCTTGCTGTGCCACTACAGAGTATGTGACCCTTTTATTTAGTGATGGATGATGATATCTTTTGAGATATCATTAATAGGTCAGTAAGGAGCCTCAAAATAGTTTATTCACTGCAATGGGAAAGTAACAATATTCATAATTCTACAATGAAAGAGAGGATATTGCCTGTGTACAGACTTCAGGAGAGCAATATTGGCAGACATGGATTGTTTTCAGACTTTGTTATCCACAAATATAAGTGGACTTTTCATTCCCCTTTTCTTTCCATCAGTTGGAAAACATATTTCAATATTATTTGAATTTGTTATTAGCTAGCTGGGATGGAATATAACAAGAAGCACACATGGTCCTTGTCCATTCTTTTAGTGCTTGTCTGAAGCATACACAGGGCTTTCTTTTTCTGTCTCTCTGGTTCTTCTCGATGAAAAGGGATGTGAGTGTTTCATCTCTTACCTGGCTTTACATCCCTTGAAAAATACATGAGCCTGTCTTATGACCTTGTTCCCCTTGACCTCCTGTTAAACCTCAGATGTCCACAAATCTCTGTGTCATTGTGACACTACCATATGAGGCACCAGCCTATGCCAAGGGCCCTACACTTCACTCAACACTGAGAAATACATAGATGGAAACCAATCTGGCTCATCTGCATGTTAGTGTTGTTAAAATAGATGTCAATTTCATAAAAAACCTATTTAGACTTGATGAAATGATTGTAGGATGCTGCATGTAGCAATCTCACCTTTAACATTTGTATCTCATGGCATACTGTTATACTGAATGTTCACATTGTAAACCTCTGATACTATGTAACTTAACAAATAGGAAAGAAGCTGTAAAGTGCTGCACGCATGAATGCTCATTGAAACTAACTGAGCCATGAAAAGGAGTCAGGTGCAAACACTCATCCCGTCAGTTTGAACTTTGGGGAAAGGGAATCAAATTGACTACCAGAAGGAAAAGTATCACTATCTTGCTTCAAATTTAGAGAGGAGAACATATCTAAGTATAAGCAAGGGATTGCCAAGTTGCTTAGTTTGCTGTGATATGCAAGCTTCTATGTTCCCTGAAGCTAACCAAAGTTTCTACTGCCTTTTGGAACCTGTCTCTCATCTATGTGTTCATGTTTAACCTTGTAAATAACATCTCTTTTTCCTAGTTAATAAATATTAGTTAGTTTATTATAGTGTCTGTAAGTGTCTTTGGTGTGGCTTTGAGGTAAGCAGCTGGTTACAAATAACCTGAATATTGTGGGGTGTGTGTGTAAGGGGCCCATCTATCACAAAATAAAGCTTTCATGGGTAGCAAGCCTCTGGAGTATGCAAGGAGACTGTCTGGACTCCATGGCAAGACTACGGTAGTGTCTAAGGAGTTCGCGCTTGTTTTTTGGTTATGAAATCTAAGTAAAGAATTTGCAGCCAGTTTGGGGTTTGTGCCCTGTTTCTTTACAAAGCCTAGCTGACCCTCATGAGCTACTCCAGAGAGGGTGACAGTAATATCCCTTTGGCTCCAGGATCCTAGGGGCTCATTTCTCCTCCAGCGCACAGAGAACAGGAAAAAGAATACCTTCTTAAGGGTCTGATCTGCCCTCCTGGGCTGCGTCTAGACTGGCATGATCTTCCGCAAATGCTTTTAACGGAAAAGTTTTTCCGTTAAAAGCATTTGCGGAAAAGAGCATCTAGATTGGCACGGACGCTTTTGTGCAAAAGCACTTTTTGCGGAAAAGTGTCCGTGCCACACTAGACGCGGTTTTGCGCAAGAAAGCCCCGATTGCCATTTTTGCCATCGGGACTTTTTTGCACAAAACGGTTCTCAGCTGTCTATACTGGCAAATGCTTTTGCGCAAGAGGGCTTTTTCCCGAACGGAAGAGTCATTGTATTTGCGCAAGAACACTGATGATCATACATTAGATCGTCAGGGTTCTTGCACAAATTCAAGCGGCCAGTCTAGACAGCTGGCAAGTTTTTCCTCAAAAGCAGCTGCTTTTGCGGAAAAACTTGCCAGTCTAGACACAGCCCTGTAGTCTCATCTCTACCTTCAGGGTGTTTTGATCCCATTCCTCGAGTGGTTTTCCTTCAATCTGCTTCAGGGTAATACTACACCACACCCTCTTATCCTAGCTGGTGCTGGTACCAATTTACCACAGCTGGAGAGAGAGCTACTCTGTCCCTTAAGGGCTGTGGCAGAATTGGGTTTCTATACTCTACCACATAGGGAAATGAATACTTTCCTGTCTCAAAGGGATGTAATGGGATAAATAAGTGTTTTTATGTATTGAGATGCTACAGTGTGGAGGGGCAGACATCCTCATCAGAAAAGCCTTAAAAGGGAAGAATGTGTGAAACTAATTATGCAGAACAAAGTATACAATTACAGGTTTTGTTCTTCTCTTCCAGTTATTAGCAGCGGCAATAAGAACCTGTACATCTTGTGTCTTAGAAGGGCTTGCAAGTCAGCTAACATACTTACAGAGTTACCAAGCCCTGTTAGCCTTTCTGAATTGCCTAATAATTGAACAGAAGCAAGATGCCTGCTGAGTTCTTACATGCTCTTTCTGCCAAAAAGGCAGCTAGATCATATAAATCTTGAACAATCACACTGCTACAAAGAAGGCTTTTGCAGTGAGACAGCATACATGAAGAGTCATAGGTAAAGTTAATGCTCTTTCCTTTTGAATAGCTAACTACAGAAAATAATGTTTCCAAAATATTCAATTCACAGCCCATTTTCATAGACGCACTAATTTCTCACTGTCCATATGTCTAGACCCATTTGCCTGCCACCTTCCACATATGACCCCACATCCTTGACATACATACATGCTCCAGAGGTTCATTTTAGGGTCCCCTTATCCTTATGTACATATACACAAAAGTCTCAGAATAATGCATTAGGTAACATACCAAACAAGTTGTAATCCTTATATGCAATGCCTCCCTTAGAGAGTTCTCATTTGAATAATTTCATTGTCACCATGGGTAGCTTTTGTTTATGACATACCCTAGTATTAGTAAGCATTGGAGACCACAGTCCCTGGGGAGAGATCAAAATGCTATGAAGAAGCAATAAACCCTTGCTGATGTTATTATTGTTCAAATTAGAAAGGTCCTTTTGGGTGCGTCTACACTGCACCGTTATTTTGTGATAACTAGAGTTATTTCGAAATAACAAAGCGAGCATCTACACAGCCATTCCGTTATTTCAAAATAATTTCAAAATAATGGACGGCTTATTCCGAAATCTGTACACCTCATTCTATGAGGAATAACACCTATTCCGAAATAGCTATTTCAAAATAAGGTGTGTGTAGACACTCCACTGCTGCTATTTCAAAATAGCCCTTCACAAAGGCCATTCTAAGTTATTACTCCCCAGTGCCCCCTGGGGCTCTAAATTGAGGTAGCACATCTACATTCAGGAAGCCTGCCTCAGACTAATTTTGAGGCTTCCCTGCACTTTAGACGTTCTATTTCAAAATAAGCTAATTTGGAATAACTATTATGGAATAGCTTATTTCAAAATAAACATGCAGTGTAGATGTACTCTTTATATCCAGCTAGAAGAAGGAATAAAAGAATATGCAGTGATTAAAACCATTATGTTTCTTTGGCAATTGGGCTTCTGTAAAGGTTATAGCTCCATGTCTTAAAGGGACTCACAAAGGGATGGAACCTCTTCTGTTCAAGAGCTAGCAGCATCTATCTAACAATAAAGTGAAGTCACAATTTGCAAATTTATGGGGTTACTAGAGAGGTTTCTCTATAATACAGTGTGTTTCTTGATGCTATCAGTAACCCTGCAATTTACCAGGTTTAACGTAAAATAAAATATAATCTTTCAAATAGCTAAAATGGGAAACAATAGCAGCCAAAGAACCACATCCCTTTTCAAATTATTGCAAATGTTTATAAATTAAGTAAGTCACTTCTAGCTCAATCGACTTGCCTTAGTAAAAGAGTGGGGTAGAATTCAGTTTATTTATATCACATTGTTTGAAGGTATGTCATATTCCTGGTAAAAATGTCCATGTCTTTTCTTTACACTGAAAAAGAAGAAAGAAGTTTTATTCTCCCCTGCATTTGGCCTGAGAGCAAGTGGGTTTTACCCATGAAAAATCATTATCTAATATATTAGTTAGTCTCTAAGGTCATGTCTGCACTAGGAAATTATTTCAAAATAATTTATTTCAAAATTATAACTCCCAAAATAACAAATTTGAAATAATTGTTATTCCTCATGACAAGCAGGAGTTATTATTTTGAAATAACCAGCCCCTTATTTCAAAATAATGGGCATGGTAATGTGGATGCTCCACTTGTTATTTTGAAGTAAGGGGAATTATTTCAAAATAACTCCCTAGTATGGACCAGGGCTAATGTGCCATAAGAATGCTCATTGTTTTTAAAGTTACAGATTAACAGGCTGCCCCTCATAGTATTACATACTATTGTTCAAGTGGATTCTATCTTGTGTATTTCTTTTGCTAGGAACTGGAACTGTAAAATTATTTCACCTCAGAGTAAAATTACCAGACATGTTTATAACTTGAGATCAGAAGAATCCCCTCACCATACTTCAGAAAGCATTGAAAGGAGATCAGCAGTGTTTCAAGCCTGCAGCTGAAAATACTGAATGTCATATGGCAGAGAGAAAATCTAGCCATTGAATAATTTCATCAGACACAGTATATTCTCTCTCTAATGTCTAGCCCTCTTTTGGTGCAAGCAATCTTGACTATTCAGGACAAAATGGTTTCTGCTCATATTCAGATATATCTGCCGTGCTGATTAGAGCCAGTGCTCATGCATTCTGTTCTGCTATATTCTGCACCCTCGCTAGCAGTAGTTGTAACACATTCATAGTTTTCTGTTTACCACAGAACATTCTAAAAATTAAAAATAAATCAAATCATATTTTTCAAAATAGAGTCAGTTCTCATTGCTTCAATGATATTACTCAGAATTCAGCCCAGTGAGAAACTCTCCACTCATAAGTTCAGTCACATGCTGATTATGGTTTGCAGTTTGAATACAGAGCGATTGACAATAAACACTTCTTAAACAATAGCAAAAAGTGTTCCCTTTTAATGTCAACAATTATGTCATATATTTACTCAGAACAAGGTTACAAAATTTATTGCTCAGTAGCCACTATTAATGATATGTAATAGCTAGGTATTACACTATCTTTTTTTAAAACATTGGAATAACATTAATATCCTGTTTTCACAATTTTCATACATAATAAAAACTAAGTGCTGTTCATTCATAAAGAAGCAAATGGTAATTGTGAAGTGGGTACCATAGGGAATGAATCCTGCTACTATTGCTAATTATTATTTTCATGTTATTTTACCTAGACCTGATGTGGTTTGATTAGAAAAACCTATATGTAATATTGATCAGAACTGTATGAGCTCAGAACAAAAAAACCTGAAATGATTCAGGCCCTAAACTGCCGTAAATTGTTGGGGAAAAGGAGTTTAGCAGATAGGTGCCTGTCATTTGGCTTGGCTGAGGGGAGGGAATTAGGCCAACAAAAGAATGTTGTGCTGTGCATTACTAGTGCTTAAGGCTAATCTGAGTAAACTGGCAACAAGAGACTGGAATAACCTTGTGTGAGATCACTTGAAAAAGTTCAAAAATTCACAAAACCATGTTAAAAACTAAACAAAAACGTGTCTCTGCAGGATCATAAAATTCAAATGACTTTGAATGCTGAAAACCATGGGAACAACTGTTGCAACTACATCATGATTGTTCTGAATGAGTTACTCTGTCTATACTATCCATTGAACTTTGTTAGCAGCAGTTTATGCAACCATGATGGAAAATGACTTTCAATCATAGTTCTGTATTTGCTACTCACGAGAGCAATTTTTCCTTTTGCAAGAACTAAGTCAGCTCATACTAGGCCATAGTCTACTGCATTAAAAAGTACCTAGCCTCCAAGACATAGTTTCTATAAATGATCTTTAAGGGTGTTAGGCCCAGACATTAAACATGTAACAACCATGTTTGGAAGTAACAATGGGACAACTATAAATCAGAGGGAGGGGGAAGGAAGTAACATGTAATTGTTGAAAGTGATATCCTATGCAAAAAAAAAGGAGAGGGGGGAAAAGTTGCATTTAATTGTTGGAAGTGATATCCTACGCAAAAATTATGCTCACAAAAATACAACTCATAAGTGATATAATTGAAATATATTTTGAAATGTTTCAGTTTTTAAGCATCTCAAAAATGCTACAACAGTAATTTTTGCTCTCAATAAAATAGTGTTCTGTGACTTTAATGAGCTGGATCTTGTGCTCTCTTAAGCAAATCTGGCCACAGCAAACATTTTTATTAAGTTACTGTTTAAGGGTGCTAAATGCAAGGTTGCAATCCAAGATCACATATAACTGAATACAGCCTTCATTCTGGTTTTTAGGTAGGAAGACAGATGACAGCATATAATACCTGCTGTGTTCTGTACTCTACACTAGCTACTATTCACTTCTGGATGACTGGTTGCTATCTATAAAATTCTAAGTGACAAGTTATCTCAGAACCTGGCTATGCTGCTTTACGACACATAAGATTAGAATGAATGCTTCCGCTATCTGCCTCATGGGATATGGAATTCTCACTTGTTTTCCATTAGAACTCCATCCAGGTCCAAATGTTTTCACTAAACCTGGCTGAAAAGCAGAAAATATCCTTGAAAGGGTTTTTTTGTTTTGTTTTTGTTTTGTTTTTAAATGTGTCCTCTTGTTTGTCAGCTTGGCTTGTTACTCTTAGAATCAGAAGTAAGTTACTCTTTGATCAGTCATTTTGCTAACAACAGTTATCTGAATTCCCTGACAATTAGCCTAGTGACTGTAGCTCACCTGCTCCATTCCTCTCAGGGAAACTGGTTTGGTTGATTGCTGCACAGGTTCATATGATACATGCCCCTTATTTTGAGAAGGTTATTGTATTCATTGAATCACAGCAATGTAGCTGTGTCTGGAGACCACAATGGGGAAAACCTTATAAATACCTGAATAATGCTAGATATTTAATTGGTTTCATTATACTGTACAACAGTCTTAGGCAGAAAAATCCTTTATGAATCTGCACTGTAAAAAAGCAAAATAAAATGCATACGTGATTTACATTTTCATTCTTAGAGATTTCCCATATACTGTTTTCATGTTGTAGAATTTTTCATTATTTATTCCTGACTTTACATGTTCTCCACTTTTCAATATTCCATTATCCTTAATGAAGCTCTCTGGAGGCTTGTGAACTAACAGAATGTTAAAAATAGCTTACATACCAGACAGCTGTTTGCAATTTTTCACAATTCTGTGTTTTATTCACATGTACCTTAGCTTTCCAAAACCTTAAGAAATATACATAATTTCTTGTATATATAGTGCACGTAATGGCACAACCTTGGAAATACATAACCATGCCACTGAAAATGCATTTCAGCTGACTGATCTGTCACTCCAATGGCACATATGCAACTTTAAGAAATCTGCATCTCTTTTAACAAAGCAGGACAAATCTCTAACAGCTATTGTTGTCTTTTGCAACCTGGCAGGTTTTTTTCCTGTTAGGATAAAGAAATGGGGACAAGAGTTGTGAACATTCTTGGTGTAATCTTAGATTATTTACCAAAAAGTGTACAAAGTCCAGTTTCCTTGGACACAGTAGAAATAAACAACAGGAGGCAGCTTCCTTGCTGAGAAATCCGTAAGTATGATACTTCAGCAAAGTCTGTTTCTCTGCTTCTACTCAGGGTCACACTCATACCAACTTTTGCTGGCTTTTGTTTTCCAATACACAAAGCCTAAAACCAATCCCCTAACCCCTGCACTTGCCACCAGGGATCACTTTCTTAACTTATCAGGACTAGCTCTTGCCTGTCACATGAGTTTCCTTGAGCAGTCACTAGCATTGTGTGCAGTAGTTTTAACTTGTATAAAGGGGCTTGTTTGCTCCTTCTTTTGAGCCTTTTTGGGTATGCCAAGCTTTCTCTATTGGCTTAATGAGCTCAGTTATTTTCTTTTGAGTTTCTGGCAGCCATTAGCTCTTTTCAGCATAATATTATTGTAGGACACCAAGAATCCTGTATCTATATATGGCTTTTTCCACTTGCATGGATGTCTTCATATAAAATAGATAACTTTTGGTGCACCTATCTGAAAATGTTGATTGAAACTTGTCTTCTGATTCCAAATGCATAACAGTGTTCCACAATTCGAGAGACATGTCTGACCACAATTTTCATGAGGGACACTGATAAAACAGCCAGAACCAAATTCATCCCAGTTTAAGTTAATGGAAAGAAATTCAGCTCAAACCATTTAAATACAAACACATAGGCTATGTCTACATTGGCAAGATTTTGCGCAAATACTTTTAATGCAAGAGTATTTGCGCAAGAGTCTATATTGGCCGGGACTCATCGAAAGAACGATGCGCTTTTGCGCAAAAGAGAGTCTACATTGGCGGGACACTTTTGCGCAAAAGCAGAAGCCCGGAACCATTATGAAGAGAGCAAAAGGGCACCAGACCTTTCCGGGGGCAGGGGCTGGAGCTCCTTTGAGACACGTGCGTAAAGGGATCTCCCCGGACAGCCGTTTCTCTCCTGCTGCGTGCTTTAGGACCTCTTGCAGGGACTGACAGCCATAGCAGTTCTATTTGTGGTTGCCGTCTGCCTTATTGGACACCACTACTTTCTGCCTTTAGTGCCTTTGGCTGATTTTTTGCTCTCAGCTCATTTCTTGTGCCATGGAGCCAGAGGTGGCCTTGTGCCTCCTCTGGCCCCTTCCAGCCATTTTGGAGTGGCTGCAGCTGCTGCTCCAGGCTGCTGCACTCCTCCTCCAGGACCTCGAGGTGCAGGTCACTCTGGACTCCCTCACCAGGGAGGCCATGGTGTCCCTGTGCCATCCCCACCCCACCGTGGAGAGGTCCTTGTGGACACTGGACACCAGTACTGACTGGTGGAACCGCCTGGTCCTGGGGCAATGGGTCGACCAGCAATGGCTCCGGAACTTTTGCATGCGAAAGCAGACATTTCTGGAGCTATGCGCCTGGCTCACCCCTGCGCTCCAGAGAAGCACCACCCGGCTGCGGGCACCCATCCCAGTTGACAAGAGGGTCGCCATCGCACTATGGAAGCTCGCCACCCCGGAAAGCTACCAATCAATGGCACACCAGTTCGGGGTGGGCAGATTGACTGTCGGTGCCGTCGTCATGCAGGTAAGTCCCAGGGGAGTGGGGGGGTGAGGGTGCTGCACTCCATGTCCAGGGGTAGGCAAGACTCCAGGCTGGGTCACCCAGGGGATTGGGCCGTCCCTCCCTTGCACAGGCCTGCTGGGGGGGGGGGGCATGGGGCAAAGGGGCCCTGGTGCGTGTGTGTGTGTATGAGGACAGACAGCATCACGGGGGGGGGGGGCCCAAGGGAGCACGCACTCACCCTGACTTATGTGATGTGTTCCCCTGTGTTTCTCTGCACCCTTCTGCAGGTCATCCATGCCATCAATGACATCCTGCTCCAGAGAGTCATCCACCTGCATGACGTGGAGGCTACGGTGGCTGGCTTCGCTGCCCTCAGGTTCCCCAACTGTGGGGGAGCCCTGGATGCAACCCACATCCCCGTCCATGCCCCAGAGCATCGAGCGGCCCATTTCATAAACAGAAAGGGGTACTTCTCCATCGTACTCCAGGCCCTTGTGGACCACCATGACCTCTTCCTGGACATTTATGCGGGCTGGTCTGGCAGGGCACATGATGCCCGCATTCTAAGAAACTCCGGTCTGTTTGAAAGGCGGGAGGCGGGCACTTTCTTCCCCCAGCGGGGATTTACTGTTGGGGATGTGCCAATGCCCACATGTATTGTGGGGGACGCAGCCTACCCCCTGCTGCCCTGGCTAATGCGGCCCTACACGGGGTGGATGGACCACAACCGGGCACAGTTCAATGACCGCCTGAACTGGGCCCGCAACCAAGTGGAGTGCGCCTTTGGGCTTCTGAAAGCCCAGTTCTGCTGTTTGCTCACCCGTCTGGAGAGGGATGAGTGGAATGTCACGGAGGTAGTGGCCGCGTGCTGCATGCTCCACAATCTCGTGGAGCGGAAGGGGGAGGCCTTCCTCCTGGCATGGATGGCAGGTGAGGGCCAGGCCTTCGAGCAGCTGCCATCTGCCAGGTGCACCACGATGGGGTGCGCATCTGGGAGGCCCTGACAGAGTTGTTCTCCCAGGCCCCATAGTAGGGTCGCCTCTGTCTCCCTTGACATCTCCTTCCCATCCCCAACCCTACCCTCCTCCCCTCCCCTTCCCTCCCAATAACCAACCAACACAGGTTTTTTTGGAACACAACGTTTCAAACTTTTTATTTACAATGGATGGGGGGATGTAGGGTGGGAGGGGGGAGGAGGCTCTGAACTGGGAGGGGGGAGCTACTGCTGGGAGGGGTGGCCCCTGCAACTGCCTCTTTGGGGGTGGACCTGGACATGGGGGTCAGGCCACGTTGGGGCAGGCAGCATGGGGAGGGGGGCAGGAGGGGCAGGAGGAGGAGGGGGCATTGCGGGAGTAGGAGGGGCAGGAGGAGAGGGGTATGGAGGGAACAGGAGGGGCAGCAGCAGGAGGGGGGCGCGGGCATTTGGAAGGGAGGGATGGCGGGTGGATGGGGCACTGCCATGCCATCGTGCACGGCATGGCCAATGTGAGCCGTGAGGGCAGTGATTGCATCTGCCACTCGGTCACAGTGGGCCTGGAAGTAGCTCCAGGCCTGCTGGCGCCACTCAATGTCTGCCTCCACCCGCCTGGTGATGGCTGCCTCTATTCGCTCAATGGCTTGCACATGCTGCCGAAGCAGGTGGTCCGGCTGCCGGACCCACCGGCTTGGGGCCTGGTTGGTTGGGGGTGCTGCCGCTGCCGCAGGGCTGGAGGGTCCCCCAGTCCTGCTCGGTCCCACTGCAGGGAACAGAGAAAAGGACTGGTCAGTCAGGCAGCCCGGCCACCATCCCCGCACCCCATGCCCTCCGCCCCTGAGGCCATGTGACACCACGGTACTGTGGCTTGGGCCCACTTGTCTCCCCCGCCCCCGTGTTGTATGTTTGCATACAGCACTGCCCCCCGAGAAGGGTGCTCCTCCATGTATTGTAACCACCGGTCTGTGTCCTGGCCCCTTGGGGGGTGGGAGGGCGCGTGTCTTGGGTTAACCTGTGGAACTCCCTGCCGGGGGAGGCTGGGAGGCTTTGGGCTAATCAATGGTGTTTGACAGGGAGCAAGATGAATCCCCACACAGTGCCCTGGGAGCACATATGGCAGACGTGGTCTGGGCTCTCAGATCCCCCATCATGTGGCTGTCTCCTGGACGGAACCAGGGGTGACTGGGGAGTGTACCATCCTTGCAGCAAAACTCAGGTGGCCCAAGGGCCAGCCCGAGTGCATCCCCCCTTCCCCTCCCGCTAGCCCTCATAATACGGTAGCCTAGGGACGTGTGTGGCCGCAGTGGGGACCTCCCTCGGGGGGCCAACCAAGGCACCGGGAGCAGACGAGGGACTCAGTGGGGGCCACGGTCACAGGGCTGTGACGCTGCAGTTTTCCCAGCAGCAGCTGGCTGTGCCTCACAGCGAGGCATGGAACAGTGTGCCGTTCTGTGTGCTGCATCCTTGCAGAGCTGTGGGCTCTGGCCTGAGCCCCTGGGGCCCTGGCTGGTTCCAGCCGCCATCCAGCCTTCCCCCTGGTCCAGACGTGAGTGAGCAGCACGGTCCCAGACGTGCCCTGGAGCTGCCTGCCGTGGCCACGTGCCGCTCGGTCACCAGGCTGCACGTGGCTGCACGTGCTGCATACTGCTAATGCTACACAGCATGCAGCTCACGCTGCCTAAGTGACGCTTCCTTCCCCTCCTTCCCCCTCCTGCCCCCCCCGGGCACCTGGCTCCCCCCCGTCCTTGTGAGGACAAAGTGCAACACTCACCACTGGATCTTTCCCCGGCCTCCGAAGACGCACGGGAGACGTCGGGGCTGCCGGAGAGGACCTCCATTTGCAGGGTGACAGTGCTGCCCTCATCCTCCGACTCGCTGGCTGGCTCGTCTTCCTCTCCCGCCTCGCTGGGCATGGTGACAGGGGGGCGCCTGCTTGTGTCCACAGGGACGGACGGGACATGCGGTGCTGCCTGGGCCCAGGATCCGGTAGAGCCGCTGGTAGTGGGGGCAGGTGTCGGCTCCTGCCCCCTGGCCCTCGCTGGCCCGGACATAGACCAGGCACAGCTCTTTCACCTTAGCCCGGACCTGCTCGAGGGTCTGGGCTGGATGTCCCTGGTGTGAAAGCGCCTGGACTATGCGGCAGAAGATCTCCGCGTTGCAGCGACGGGTGCCCCGGGTGTCATGCAGGGCCTCCTCCTCCTCCCACGGGTCCAGGAGGGCCTCGAGCTCCCCTGGGGACCAGGATGGGGCTCTTCACTTTCTGCCCTTTGGGGCCTCCTGCGCTGGGGGTGCGGGTGGCTGTTCCCCTCTGGAGCAGCCATCCTGGGCTGGTGGTCTGGTGGCTGTTGGTGGCAGAGCTCTGGGCAGAGGTGGCAGAAGGGCTTCTGCCTCGTGGCCTCTGCAGGCTGCGTCTGCCTTTAAGGGGGCTCGGGTTACCAGGAAGTCCGGAAGCTGCCTGCAGGTATGGAGTGTCCAAGCAGCCACTAGGGCTTTTTTCCATTTAAACTGCTTTTGCGCAAAATGTCTTGGCTGCGTGTCTACACTGGCCTCTTGCGCAGGAACACTTGCGCAAGAGGGCTTATTCCTGAGCGGGAGCATCATAGTTCTTGTGCAAGAAGCACTGATTTCACACATTAGAATGTCAGTGTTCTTGCACAAGAACTCGTGGCCAGTGTAGACAGGCGGCAAGTTTTTGCGCAAAAGCGACCGCTTTTGCGTAAAATCTTGCCAATGTAGACACAGCCATAGAGAAAAGTAAATATTTACCCAGTTCTGTTTTAGAAAGTCATCAGATGCCAGCTGACTTGTTGCAAAGTAGTCATGCCCTCTGTAGTTTGGAATACTTAGCTGACTATTTGTTATTTTTCAATTTCATTTATTTAATTAATCCATCCACTGTTGGCAGACTGTGTTCCATTCATCTGTGCTAGTTTCTCTCCCTAGGTCATACTACTATTTTTGCTATGATTTATCCAATGTTCTGCTTCAGTCATCCTGCAAAGACGGATTGAAACCTTGAGAATGTTTTGATGCCCCTGCTCCAAATCCATATTCTGTTCTGTTGCTGCATCTCCTCATAATCCCTCCTACCTAATCATGTCTAACTGAATACTTTCTAACTGGATATGAGGAAATCAAATTACACTCAATGATTATAAAAAGAACACATCTATATAAACAGTCACCAGATGTTAAATGTAAAAGTGCAATAATAAATGATCTACTAAATGAATGTGCAGTAAGGTGGCTTTCCTGTGAGGTAGAGAACCTCAAGGTAAACCAACCATGATTACAAGATGAACCTCACCTGAGGAGATTGGGGGCGGGGGGGGGGTGGTTTTCAAATATAAAAGCAATCCAGCAGTCATAGGAAATCAGGATTAGAAAGAAGTAGCTGAGATTGTCAGAGATAGAGCTGGTAACAAAATAGGGAAAAATATTGTATAGTGCTGGGACTGATTAAAATATGTTTCTTTTGGACAAGCTTTGTTGCTAGATTTGTGAAGAATTAACTAAAGGATTTCTGGTTTAAAAGGTGACTGTAATTTTTGAGAATGCCTAGGTGAAGGGGAAATAGAGATGGGTAGTACTATGGTATGGCAATGTGTGTATGTGGTAGAATCTTTGAACCCCTCTAGCTAAGAAAACAAATAATCTTGCAGAGTTTCTGTCTATCAGTGGACCAGATAGTTAGAAAACTCAGATCACCTTCCCCCAACAATAGTGGCAGAAGATGCAACAGGAGTGCTACATCTACACTGCAGGCTCTTTGCACAAGAATAGCTGTTCTTGTGCAAAAACTTGCTGGGTGTCTACACTGCATGTGTGTTCTTGTGCAAGTAAATTTACAGTACAGCATTGGAAAACAGGGCTTCTTCCACCAGAGTTATTCCTCTCCCCACAAGGAATAAGCCCTCTTGCTCAAGAGCTCTTCCACAAGGAGGCAGTGTAGACAGGCAACACGATTTTCTTGCACAAGAAACCCCTGTGGCTAAAATGGCCATCAGAGCTTTCTTGCGCAAGAGAGTGTCCACACTGCCATGGACGCTCTTGCGCAAAAGCACATCTCTTGCACAAAAGCACATGGCGGTGTGGACATGCTCTTGTGGAAGACCTTTTGCGCGAGAACTCTTGCACAAAACAATTCTCGCACAAGAAGCCTGCAGTATAGATGTAGCTGCGCAGTTGTTACAAAAAAGCAATTCAGGGATTAGATAAGGTAGATCTGATAAAGTATTAGCCTGTGGGAAATGTTTTTCTGTACTCCTGAGTGTCTTGCTCAGGTTTTCTTGCTGGGGAGAATCCACCTAGGTCACTAAACTGTACCACTTCTAACAGAAGAGGCTTAAGATGCATACAAAGCCCTGAGTGATACTCAGTCAAGTTCATACCCTGATCTACAAGTGGCCATCATAAATCTGCTGGAGCTCATGCTGGTGGGTACTAACAGAAGCTTTGGGCAGAGTGGTTTCTGTAAGAACTATAACCTGTGCAGTAGTTGGCAACTATGGCAAGGAAAGTCAACTGAAGGAAAAATTAGGAGCTAGCCTGAACTACCATGCCGTGGAGGAGAGGTCAATTATGGTCACCATGGGGCAAAGTTTTCTGATGCAGGGAATTGGTAGCAAGGTTCCATGAGTGAGCTTTTGCTGCAAAATAGCAGAGCACATGCAAAGAAAATGTTTCCTCATGAAGTGTGATTGTATGGGTTGCTATTTTATCCAAGAGGAGTGTTTGGGCTCCCATCTAATGAGGCTATCTCTATCTTGAGGGGACATGGCCCTGGAACTATGTTTTTATTGCGGGGGGAGGAAGGAGAAGAGGACTTTGCAGAATGCTGACCCTCTTAAAGACTGGTATTTTGAGGAGTAGAAACAATGAGCTGAGGCTAATAAGAAAGAAAGGGTTGCATCAACAGTGGGATGTAATAGCAGTCTGGAGAATGCTGCAATAGTACACAATTTTTGAGCAAATATTGGTAAGTTCCTCCATATCAGGAAAGGGATTGGTTGGGGAAGACGTTCTGACCTATTACACAAAGGAGAGATATATTTTGAGCATAGAACCCTGGATAGATGAATGTCAGAGATGGATTTACCCCCTTGAAAGGAGTCTTGAAGAGCAGGTTCTGGTTTGAGTGAGAAGGGAAGTTAAGAAGGGCCCAAAATGGTGGATGTAGGAACCTCCATCCATATGGATCTCAAACAATGCCTAGTGGTGTGATGATGGACATCCAGATTATGACCCCTGGGATGCATGGATCACCCAAGTTCCTTCTCAGAGTACATGGGAGCAGCTACTGGATTAATGCCAGGCAGCTCTTGAAGAGTATGATTGCTTGCATGTGATTAGCAGGTGAACTTGAAGGGAGCTGGAAATTCTATAGACAGGGGGCTGGTGACATAAATAAAAGGGGTAGGGAAGGCAGGGTGAGATTACAAAAACACCTGTTTCTGTTACAACTTGCCTTGGGGTGGACAAGGTTTAAGGGAGGGAGGCATATAATGTAATAGGATGCCTTGTCACAGGGCTGATTTCAAGATGCACTGAGATCAATAGTCCCTCTAAACTAACCTCTTGGGTGGCTGCTCAGGAGAAATTCAAATGCTACCCTGCTGATTAGCAGAGTTCCCATAGTTGGCAGCATGTGTTTCTATGGATGGTGTACAACCACACATGCCTCAGTGCTCATAACAAAATTTATTCCACATACTGATGGAAAAAAATAGAGGGAACACTACTGAGATGTATGAAAACTATAAACACCATTTGAAATATTAAAGTTTATGATTATTGCATTTTTTATGTGAGGGCAGTAGAAAGAGAAAAATACATGATATGGTAAAGGAAATGTCCTTTAAAATATTGTCACTTATTTTTCATATGTGGCTCCCTCTCCCCCCATTTCCATCCACCAAAGCTTTCAGCCTACTGGCAATCCACAGAATAATCCAGCCCTGATTGCAAGATGAGCCCTACCTGAAGAATCTGGTATTTCAGATATAAAAGATGGCAGGAAATTGCAGGAGAATGGGATTGAGAAAATTAGTTGAAATAGTCAGAGGCAGGTGATTTGTCAGCAAACGAGGCAAAAGATTGTTGAGCTTAAAATTGATGAAAGATTTTGTTTGTCTCAGGACCTTTTTTAATTCTCTTTTGGACTGCTCTGTTGCCAGTTTGGTGAAGAATGAATTAGAAGTTTTTGGGCTCAGAAGGAAACTGCAACTTGTGGGGATTCTCTCATGTCCCGGTGAATAGGGAAAATAGATGTAGATTGTGGTCATGGTACTACAGAGACCTAAACTGAGGTTCCAGATGTTTAGTAATTAAAGTTCCAAGGGTTTTTTTTTTGTCAGATGAGTGTTAACTAAACATGACTGAATCCTGCACAGTTCAAACTGTGCAAGTGATGTAACTGTCCTGGAAGGTTAATCACCCAAGGGTCGGCACCAAAGGAATTGAAATAGATGAACCTCTAGATCTTGGACAACTCTGCTCACACCTACATGACCACCCCTGGCCCTCCGTCTCACACCATATTTCAGGAAATTTCCTCCAACTGTATCTGAGATATTCATGGGGAGAATTTTGGGTTGTCTATCCTTCTTCCTGAACTACATGGGCCACTCCCTCCTATTTAGAAGGCTAGCAGGAAGATGCTTCAGGGGATTTTCCCTGAACACTGGCTAAGTCTTCTAAGTTATACATATTTTGGATGTATTTCTACATTTTCAAATGAATTTATTTCCATTATAACAGGTCTCCTTATTGCAGGTAGGATATCTAAATACAACTATTAACTGGAATCTGCTAGAGTAAACTCCTTACATTACAGAAAACACCTGAGCTAAATCAGACTTTCAAGCCCAAATAAGCCTCTGAGTTATGCTATATTCCCTGGCTGAAAGGAGCTCCTATGCAATATTAAGTTCCCAATCCAGAATAAAATCTTGAGGATTGAAGCAGGCCTTAGCCAAGACTGAATTCCAAACTGAGTAAGAATCTTAGAGCTAAAGCAGACATCTATCAAGGAAAATTCCAAATTAGGCTGAGTCCCTTTAGGGCTATAGTTGATTTCATATTTCTTTCACTTACCTTAGCATGGATACTAACAGCTATAAAACACTACAGCCTTCCCCAAGCCTAAAAGAACTCAACCAACAAAACTCCCAATAATTAGTATACTTAAAATTCTGTTATTCAGAGGTAGGGCAAGTGATATAAGGAAAGAAAAATATCCTAAAAAACACAGAGTTTTTTAATACAAATAATGTACCTTGCTCATTTAACTCTTTTTGTAAATCAGCACCCTGAGACCTCATACTTTCTGTGTTGAACAACTTTGTAGGACAAATCTTGAGCCATAACGTTTGCCAAATTTAGATGTTAGATCAAAGATACTAGAAGAGTAAAGGAATTTGACTTCGATGGCAGTACTTAGTTCTTGTGCTGAGGTGGTAATACAATATAGTTATTTTAAATGGTCATTGGAGATTAATATCATGACAAACTTAGCCTTCATTAATACTTTTGTAATATGACGGGTAAATTCGCCAAGTGATAAATATTTTACTTTAATTCTACCTCAGTTGCCAGTAAATATGTTAAAGAACAGCAACACCAGAATACCTTTTGCAGACACTGTAAAAATCCAGTGTTTTGTGTTCCCTCTACTGGCATTGGAGCAACTGTAAGAAAGCAATAGATGTTATTCCCAGAGCTTATATAAATCAATGAATAATGATATCTTGGCACAACGAAGATATAGATAACTTAGAGTCATGCAACTGACAACAATATAACCTTGTTAATTTCAGCTGCATTCCAAAACTAAAATCCACCACTAAGATAATGGAAAGAATGGAAAATAAAGTTATATAAATTGAAGATATCTTTATGCTATGGGATAACTTATCAGAAGGGCACCTTCTCTTTTGCAAATTTAATTATGTCTCCAAGTCTTGCACCTGCATTTTTGCAGCACTATTTTCACTGCAGTCACAAATCAGACAGATGCAAAAGGAATTAGATTAGTACCATCATTTTACCCAGGGACAGATTCTGCTCAGAATTGCACTAGAGCATAACTTAGTTACTCCAAATACAGGTTGGATTCCCCTCGTCCAGCACCCCCGGGACGTGAGTGGTCCTGAAGGAGAGATTTTGCTGGACCAGAGGAGGTTATTTCTGCCTCCCTACCCCTGGATCCCCAGCCCAGCTTTGCTCCTGGGCTGACCTCCAGCAGGCTCCCCATATGTGACCAGACCTGCTACCCTGCCATGGCAGCCCACAGTTTTGCCACTAGGGCACTCAGTTTTGCCACGGCAAACCACTGCCCTGCCACCAGTACTCTTGGCCCTGCCAACCCTGCCATGGCAGCACTGGCTCTGCTAGCCTGCAGTCCCACTGCTGGAACTCCCACTCCCCTGAGCAGCTGAGGTTCCCGCCCCCATCACCACTATTAGGGCAGCACCAGCCCCACTGCTGGGGCTCCTGGCCCCACCAGCCCTGCTGCAGCAGCATCATGGTCCTGCTGCTGGGGCTCCTGGCCCCACTGCAGCAGACTACTGCCCTGCCGGAGCCCACTGGTGTTCCAGCCACCCTGCCACCAGTTCCGCTGGACTCCCACAGCAGGGTTCCCAGCCACTGGCATTGCTGCAGCCAGCCTGGCTGGGTTTGCAGCTCCCATGGGGCTCTGCCTCTGGCCCTCCCCCGGGTCTCTTTGGTCCAAGGATGTTGGAAAAATGCAACAATTATTTGTATTTTAATGCAAAATATTTAAGTAAGGCAATAAATAATGTACACCTCTGGAAACACTGACTCATAAATAGTAGAACCGCATGAAGTAAAATAGGCTAGTGTGTAATCCATAAAAGTTCTGCTGCTTCCAGCACAATGTTCCACCGAGAATCAACCAGGTATTCCTAACCAACCTTTTCACTGATTCATCCCCAGAGGAGTCACTGTTCATTCACCACTTTTGGACATCAGAGCCTGAAAAAGCATGCTAATATACCATCAATTAATACAATTTTTCTCTATGGAAAGAGAAGCAAATGTCAAATTACATTTTATGTATCATTGCCAAATATTATAGATCAATTAAATAAGAAAGAACAAAACATTTTAATATCTCACAAAACACAACTGAAATCCAGCATCCAAAATGTGAAATGTTTGCTGTTTATTCCTCTAGAGTTCAGTGTTAAATTTTCAGTGTTCACGTCTAAAACTATTCTCCCAGGATGCATTACATTGCAAAAATCATGAACTGGAAAGTTGCTTGCAGTTTATTTCTGTAGCATTGTATGTAACACTTTCATTTGTAACTTTGGAACCATTATTATATGTTATATGTTTCCAAGTCCCAGGAGCAGCATAGAATACCCAACATTATCATACAGATTTTCATAGGGTTGGTATTATCCTAGTCACCAGCTGGAAGTTTCTTTCATGTTTCCTCCTGACAATGCTTAGTTTTAGTTTTCCCGAAGACTCACCAAAGAACAAAACACATAGAAAGTGATTCATTTACATTGGTGTAAAATCAAAAGTAAATCAATCAAAATGACCAATACAAAACTGATACAGCAAAAACAGTGCTCCAATTTAAAGCACAATACAGCTACCACACTTTTAATTTATTGTAATTGTTTAGCATATCATATGATAGTGTTACTCTACTTCAAAATGTATTCATCATTTATTTTAAAATTTTTTCTCTCTGTCAGTGGATTCATTGGAGGTATTTTGGATTTACACTGGTATAACTAAGAACAGACTTTGGCCCTCTGTTCTCCCCGCAGTCGTAGTCTTTCTGATATAGTAATGCACTAAATCCATTTGTGTGTCAAATGGTAGTATAAATACTTTATGGATGCTGCTTCCCTACATCACACAGGAGGATAAAAACCATAAATGTTTGGAAGGTGCTTAGATTTTACTGAGCTGGAGACCACAGAAGTGCTTGAATAAACAGACAAATGCTTCCTAAGGTCTTATTGTAGTGGTACAGCTATGCCAAATACCACAGTTTGTACATTTTGGGTATGTCTACACAGCAGGGCTAAAGTCAAATTAAGCTACGCAGCATCAATTGTTTAGCTGAAGTAGAAATAGGTTGTGTTGGCTTTTGTCACTGTCTACACAGCAGGAAGTCAAAGGAAGAACACTCTTCCTTTGACTTCCCTTACTCCTCATGAAATGAGGGTTACCATTGGTCAGAGTAGGAAGTCCTCCAGCTCAATATTATTTCAAAATAAAGGCTTATAGTGTAGATGTGCATTATATTATTTTGGAATAAAGTCAGTTATTCTGAAATAACTCTGCTGTGCAGACGTATCCTTTTGAGTCAGAGTGTGGCCAGCCTTGCTGAGAGTGTAGGAAGGTTGGAGGACTCAACAAACTCACCCTGTCCAACCCCCACTTGTGCTTCCAGTTCAGGACTCACCCACAATTTTAGTCCATGTTTTTCTAGTGCTCTTACCCAAGTAGAATGATGGAAGAGTGAGGAGTTGATGGAGATAGCATGGACCCTTCTTCCTCACACTCACCAATAAAGCTGGTCATCTTCAGAGAGAAGCATAGCGTTCCCTCAAACGGGACATCTCTCTTTGCACATAAGTCCACCCATTGGGCAGAACTTCAGCTTATTGCCACAAATTCAATTTATACATGCAGTATAGGAGGAGAAGAATAAAGCGTATGTGGATAGAAATCAAATCAGTTCAGGAATTGCCATGAAAATTAATATATTGACCTAGAACTAGCCCTTCAGCTCCCAAACAACCATCTTAACCTTTTCCCCAAAAAAGCCCCTCTAACTAAATATTATCAAATATAACAAAAACTATTTCTCCAGGACTAAAAAATTTATTTGAATTTTTTTTCCATATTTTGAGCTCCCAGACTTCCTGGATAGTTGAGATTATAATTAACAGCAACAAATATAAATGAACGTGCACTTTATGCACAAGAGTAACGCAAATGATTTCTCTCAGACTACTTGTATGAAAAAGATTTGCTGGACCTCATAGGATTTCTCTTCCATGATTTTCTATCTAGCTAAAACCAAGGGATAACAAGAAATCTCATGAAACAACCTGATTTAAAGGCCCAAGAGATGTGGGTAAACATCAAGAAAGAATTTAAACTTTTGGATCCTTTCCCAAACTATACCACTTGAGTTTTAGCAATTACTAATAGTTACCATGAAATAGAACAGAACACATGATATTTTCCTGGCTCAATACATGAATGAGGTGTGTTACCATTCCATGTTAGGAGCTTTATACTTGTGGATGTAGTTATGTATGTCAGTGGTTTGTGGCAAAAGTAATCCAAACCAGATAACCAAATGATAGAAAATGGTAACAATTCAAAAAGCCCAATCTTCTGAGATATTTATGCTTATTATCTCACTGGATAAGACCCTGGAGAGTGAGAATCATACTGCCAGCAAGGTTGGAAATCATTACTTCACTTGATTAAGAATAATACTGAAGCTGACACCTTATCACATGCTCTGCTGTACTGCGATTCATTTCCTTGTGCCACTTGGGAGCATTTTAACTGCAGCCAGACCAGCAGTCAGTTTGAATTTTAAGGAATATATTAAAAGGACTATAAAAAAGGCATCTTTCATTCTCTTTATACTTTCTAGCTGTTTGTAGAGACTAGAGGTATGTGAAAGCAGGGGTTGTTTTGCAAAAGCAGGGGTTGTTTTGCAAAATTTTGCTGTTCCATCACATCAAAAACCTTAGGGAAATGCAAAAGTCCACCCTTGCTCAAAACATCAGGCCATGAAAGGCCAGATGTAACTGCTCAAGCCTCTCCATTGTGGAGCAAATCCCCTGCTCAGTTAATGGCCTGGGTAGTTGTGATGGGCACTTCACAGATCCAGAGTCATGCTCATACCCTACTAATACCCTGTCTCAATTCCATGCAGGTAAGGGCTGTGACATGCAGCTAAAACACACTGATCATCTCTTTACAGTCCCTGGTAACCCTAGGTTCTCTTTTCATGTAGTGGAAATGCACCACTATGCTTCCAGGAAAGACTCTTCAATGTAGCGGCAGAATTTATCTCAGTGTAAAAATATGTCTCCAATGGCACAAAAGATAACAACTTTATCTCACTGTAGCTGACTTCTCTCTGTACAAAAGTATCCTGTTGTTATTATTATGCGATAGATGAGGCTTAGTTCAAATCTCAAATAATGAGGTGGAAAAATATATCAGTTCCCAGGCCTTAAAAGCATTGTGAATAAATGAGGCAAGTAGTGTCAGGAATGCCTCAATAAATAGACACAAAGCCACTGAGGCCACAATTCAAGGGAATACATTCTTAGGGAGCTGGTTTAAAATAGTATACAAAGGTCTGAGCTATCGAACAACCTGGGTAAACTTGGACTCTAAAACCAAGTTACTACTTAGTGGAAAGAGAAACAAAGTGAGTATGAACTATCTGCTAGTCTATTACTCATTTTATTTAAAACATCCATATAGCTCTTATTAGCATCAATAAGGACAGCGAAAAATGCAACATCAACAGTAATACAGAATTAACACAAGAATTTCAACCAGCTGTCTTCATTCCATTTTAACATTCTCTGTGTTTCTTCATTCCTCCATCAACAGATTAAAATATTGTTGTGCATGTGTTGTCATTTGAAAACAGTACCCCACTGGGGGTATGCCTACAGAGCAACATTATTTCGAAATAAGTAGAGTTATTTCAAAATAATGTCAAAATACTGTCAAGCTGGAGGGCTTCTTACTCTGACTTCTGTAACCCTCATTGTATGAGGAGTAAGGGAAGTCGGAAGAAGAGTGCTCTATTTCGAAATAAGTGCTGTGTAGACGCTCCCAATTTCGAAATAAGCTCTTTCAAAATAAACTACACAATTGACGTAGCTCAATTTGCATAGCTTATTTTGAGTTAAACCCTGCTTTGTAGATGCACCCTGGGTGTATGGCATATGTTATTTACACAGCTTCCTGGTGCTTATAATCAATATGGGTGCAGTTATACTATGTTGTTCTCTTTCATCCATTGTCTTTTCAGCAAAAGAACCCAATAATATTCAGAGAACATGTCGAATAATAAAAAGCCTCAAGTATCCATTACTGGTCTGTTATCCTGTTAGGGTATGTCTACACTACATGGCTCCGTCGATGGAGCCACGTAGATGAGCTTTGTAAACATAGCAAAATGGCTGCCATGCTGTGCCGATCAGCTGTTTGTCAGCACAGCGCAGTAGTCTGGACGCTCAGGGGTCGACATCAAAAGCCTTTGTTGACCGCCCCGTTATGCCTCGTGGGATGAGGTTTACTGGGGTGGTTGACGAAGGCTTTTGATGTCGACCGCCGAGCGTCCAGACTACCGCACTGTGCCGACAAACAGCTGATCAGCACAGCGCGGCAGCCATTTTGATGTAAATGAAGCAGCGATTATTTAAATCGCCGCTTCATTTTGCTATGTCTACAAAGCTCATCTACATGGCTCCGTCGATGGAGCCATGTAGTGTAGACATATCCTTAGTGGGCTAGTGGCTGTCCCAGATTTTAAGCTGTTGAGAAAGGGCACATGGTGAAAACTGAGAGGTGGAGGAGTGAGTAAGTAATCTATAAGTGACATAAAGCTCAACTTTATGATTTCCTAATGCTGGAACACTGTGTTCATTGCTGATTCTTTTACAAGGGCCAAAACAGCATTTAGTGAGCAGTCCAATATAGAGGAATCCCATCTGTCCTTTCTTTTCCTCTGGCCAGGCCTACTATACTGCCATTCTAGAGGAGGTTGCAGAGGGATGTTGGAAATGCTTCTGCACCTTAGTATGATCTCCCTTGGGATGATGATGTTGATCCAGTTTTGTTGAATTTCTCATAATTTCACATCACATTTCCCGTACACCAGAAAATCCTGTCCTAAATATGGAGTTGACAAAACCATTAGCTTCTCCTGTGAGTTCTCCTGTCAAATATATTTTTTTCCGCTGATTGCCTAATTTTACCACTTTTGATACATTATCAATAAACTTTGAATGATATTTTAATTGCTAAATGCTAGCAAATGTCAATTTCATGAACTCAACCAAAAATATTCCCATTGATAACAACAGAAATGTATAGACAACAAAGTAAGAAAAATGATGCTCAAAAGATTAGAATTTAAGTACATTTATTTTGTATATTTTGATATGTGATGTTGACAACTTTGATTTGATGGTTATACATTTTAACTTTTGGAATCTTAATGTCTACTGTCATTAAATAATTGTCTGACTCCCCCATAATTTCATGCAACTGTGAATATTTAAACAGATATGGACAAAAAATGCTTGAAACCCATAATTTTGCACAACTGTGAGAATTTAAACTGATAAAAATCTAAAAAACACTCACAAATAAACATTGATATTATCTGTCAAAATACAAAGAAATAATTCAGTTCTGCCAAACCTAACTATATAATAAGTGGTAGGCTTAATCACAGATACTGGAGAACATGAGTTTCTAGGTATTTCAATTATAGAATGATAATAACAAAATTATAGAATTAGAATAACAAAATAGAAAGATCCAAAATAGATAGTTTGTTCAACCTAAGTGTTTTGATTGTCCTGATGAGCACATGAGCTAGGTTAATCAAATAAACAGAAGAAATATTATGACTTCATCCACAATCCAACTCAGACTTGATAGTTTGAAATTAAAAATGTGATATAAGAAGCTGCTTTGATTTCTTCAGTGGCATTCATGTAGTATTAAAAATGGAATGTAACCTTTAGGAAAGCTTTCACATATGCAAATATTTTTATAAAGAAACATTGCATTTCTAAGAAAGTGCTGCAGACTAGAGATGTTAAATATTGGTTAATTGAATAGTCAGTTAACCTCATGAATTCTTATCAGTTAGTCGACTATTCTATACTGCCTGGGGTGGGGCTGGAAACCAGTGAGCTCGGGCCCCACCCCTGAGGAGCCCCTCTGCTGTGTCAGAGGCAGCAGTGTGGGGTGCCAGGTGGGAGCTGATCCGCAAGGGGATACAGTTTAAAAACCAGCTCCCCTCGCAGACCAGCTGCCCATTGCCCTGTGCTACTGCCTTTGATACAGAGGCAGCTGTGCTGGGTGGCAGCAGCTCTTGTCCAAGGGAGGGGCTGAGCTCCTGGACTTGGCACGAGCTGGAACTGAGCTGGGCTGCCTGCCCGCCTGGCTCTTAATACACTTCTAATGCAGAACCTCAGCAGAGTGCAGGCAGCCTGCTAAAAAATTTACTGGCAGGTGGGGTGGGGGGAACGCATGTAGTCTATAGCACTAACCTATAAGCATTTGCTTATCAGTTAATCAGTTAATCAACTACACTATTATATCCCTACTGCATACATAAAACAGTGCCTGATATTTTCACATTTTAAACTGGAAGACTTGCAGAGCTAAAATAGAGCTCAATTAGACATTCCAGTATAAAACTGATTAATTTTTCTAAATCCATCTTGTACACTGCTGATTTGTTATGCAGGAGTTCTTGTGAGTGTTGGGTTTCTGGAAATCCAAGCTTTCTGAGAAAAAATGAGAGCTAAAATATTTAAGGAAGCATATATACATATTACTTGAACTTTGTTTTTTTTAATATGGATATAAGAAAATAAGATACTTTCTGATGAATGGGTCTTCCAATAGGGCTACTAACCTTTGCACGAGGTGTCAGTATTTCCAGCATTCATTTTAATATGGCTTGATGTGCAGGGGATATAGCTTGACTTGTTTTGTTTGTTTTCAGCATACAAAGAAACAGTGAGCTAAAGCACAGGAGGAAGAGACTCACAACTCCATTCCAGCTGTCACTCAAAGCCTCTTGAAGAACCCAAAGGAACAGAACAGCATCAGCCCCTGCACATCAGTGGTACTGAACAAGAAAAGAGAGTTAAATATAAATGAAGAGTAGTTGGTTTCTTGCAATGGCCAGAAGACCAGTGTAGTGACTGATTAAAGTAAGCCTGAAAAGAGAAGGTGTGCTTGCTCAACTTTTGTGCCATTTGATCCTATTATACCGAGAACATTATCTAAGAATGCACAGCCCTTTGAAATATGGCCCTTATGATGTTGCCAGTGACTGTGACAGTAATGAAGGTTAAAGATGTACAGAAGCTGCTTATGAAGTATATCTAAACAGTCCATGATTTCAGGAATGTTTGGAAATTGTATTCGTGTGAATCTTTCCCTTCTCTTTTTCCATTTCCTCCATCATACTGGAATACATGATCAGGGACATGCTTAGGATTAATGGGTCCCCATGAAGTATTATTAAACTGGTGCCCATATCCCAATGGCAGCCTGGGGAGGATGATGATTTTTTAGATATGTGATTTTATAATCTTCAGCAACACACTAATGAAATATTTTCAACACAACTTTTAAATTAAAGTCCTGTAGACTAACATAGTAAATTGAGAAACTGACAGTATATACCTGGGGTTGACAAATGCCTTCAGTGGCTCTTTCACGTGTTTGATGTTCTGCTAATAGGTCAGGAAGGCATTTTCAGTTTTAAATTAACTATATCTCCCACTTTTAGGGTAGCAGAGACAAAAACCAGAGATCCCACTTTTGAGGAAGCAAAGCCACAGACCAAAGATAAGAAAGAAGGTTGGATGGACATTAAGACCTAGTATTTTCAGGTGTCCTATGCTGTTTCATATTCTACATATGGGCAAGGACTGCCCTGCATATGATCTCCTTTCATATTCCTGACAAGTTTTCACAAATACATAGCACATTCAAAGAGGGAGGATGCAGAGGCTGGAGAAAAATCTAACATGGAATCCTAGGCTACGTCTAGACTGCATCCCTCTGTCAACAGAGGGATGCAAATCAAGCACATCGAAATTGCTAATGAAGCAGGGATTTAAATATCCCGCTCCTCATTAGCATAAACATGGCCACCGCTTTTTTTCAAAATGGAGTTTTTTCAAAAAAAATGGCAGTCTAGACACGGATCTGTCAAAAATAAACCCTTTTTCGACAGATCCTGTATTCCTCAAAAAATGAGATTTCCAGGATCTTTCAAAAAAGAGTTTATTTTCGACAGATCCACATCTAGACTGCTGGTTTTTTTGAAAAAACTCCGTTTTGAAAAAAAGCAGTGGCCATGTTTATGCTAATGAGTCACAGGATATTTAAATCCCTGCTTCATTAGCAATTTCGATGTGCCTAATCTACATCTCTCTGTTGACAGAGAGATGTAGTCTAGACACACCCCTAGTGTTAAATATTTAAAGTAAAATGACAAAAATGAAGAAATACTAAAAGTTAAGTAGATAGTAGGAAAATAGCTTGAAAAAAACTAGAAAATGATTGTTTTTTTATTTTATGAAAATTATGTTGTTTCTTTTTTATTGTGCAATCATAATGATTGCTTATGCCTTTCATAAGGTGTACAAAGAAGCAAATGTTTCCAATTCAGGCCAGCCCTTGATGGCACGTACAGCTTGCAAGCCTTCGAAAGTCCATAATCATAGTTGCACAAATAGTGAAGCTACTCATGTGATCAGGCCTGCCCACAGGAAGTGGGAGGCTAAAGGATCAGTTTTCTGGGGGGACCTGGCAATTCAAAGGGGGCTGGGGCTTCTATCCACTGCTGCTGCTACTGCTCTAGAAGTGTCAGGTGGAACCTCAGCCCCCTTTGAATTGCCACTGGAAAACCGGAGTGATGCTCTGCTGCTCCGAACAGCTGCATGGGTGGGCTGGGCAGGGCAGGGAGAGGTGCTGTGGTCTGGGCAGTGCCAAGGCCTGAATGCCCCCAGCATATCCCTTCTGCCTGAGGTCCCTCTCCTTTTGGGGATGTAGAGTCACCCTCCCGTATGCACCCCTTGTCCCAGGGCCCATGGTAGCTGACAGTTCTGCTGAATGTTATCACACCTTCTGAATTAATAATGGTATAACTGCCATTTGGTAATGACAACAGAGGCTAATTGCTCTGTGTGATTTCACACTTTCAGAATGCATGACATCAGCTATATTCAGTGATCTAGGGCACTGCTTAATATTACTTGCCACAAGCCATGCATAACAAGTGAATGCTTATAATTTGGGAGCTAATAAATAGATGTAATCAAAGGCCGTTCATATAACAGCAATTAATGTTACTGTATGAATAATAAAGATGTTAACAAACATTGGCTTCAGTGGGAGCAGAGTTTGGCCAATTTTGACCTCTTTTGAAAATTCACCTCTAGAATAAGCATTAGTCAAGTGCTTCATTAGAAACTTTCCTTGTTTGTCAACATCATTAACATGAGTCCACACTTTTAGATAATCAGCCTCTGAGTAGGCATTATTATAGTTAAGAGAAGACATCTGAAACACTTATTTTCCATCTTTTCATTTAACTATTCTATTTACACCTGGGGGGAATCTGTGTCAAAAAAATTCACAATTCTGCATATTATTTTAAAATTGTGCAAAGTTTTGTCAAAATAACACAATATAATCATGCCAGCTTCAGTTGTTTTGATAATTTATTTCAAAATACTTGTCAGCTAGTATGTCTGTAATGATATAGACAACAAAGAAGATTTCCCCAGAAGTAGAAAGTTAAAGAATCCCCTATGACAATCCAGTTGCTAATTCTCTGCTCTGCTTTTATTTGGAGCCTCATTCTGAGTATCTGTCACAGGTTTCAGCTGGGCACACTGTGGGGGAAAACTCCGCCCCTCTGGTCTTTTAGTCAATTCTTGTTTTTTTTCTCCTTTCCCCGATAGGGTTGCCATATAGTGGCTCCCACATAAAGGGAGGAAGGGAAGAGGGAACTGAAAGTACAGTTGGGAGTGATAGAGGGGATAATTGGGGTGCCGGTAGGGTGTGTGTACTGGAAAGGGGTATTGGAGGGTGCCAGATTCATGTGGGTGTTTATTTGGAGCCTTGTCTGTGTGTACAGGAAGAGGGTATTGTGGGACTGCTGGATGGGGCTTAGTGGGGCCTTTACTCATACACCTTCCCCTCTGCACCCCAGAACCCAATTGTAGGGCCAAGCACCTGCCCCTCCCACTCCTTCTGAGTCTGGACATTCAGAGGAAGAAATAGCTTGATGCTGGGATCCAGGTTTGTATGGAATTTCCCATATGCCACCTCTTTTCTTCAGGGAATGTTGGAAATAGCAGTTGCTGCTAACCCTGAAGCTCCTTCTCCCAATGGCTGTGTCCTCTATTTGTGAGCTGGGGAGACAGGCCCTGTGGGGTCCAGCAGCCCCAAGAATAAGCCAGCAGCACTGCAGCACCAATTCTGCAGGACAGAATGATATTCTGTGCAAAACATTAATTCTGCCCAAATTCTGCTTGCTCAGTGGTGTAGAATTTCCCTCGGGATTCCTCACTATAGAACTTCTAAACAGAGACTCATTTTTATTCGTAATAGTTCAGTATGTAGAGCATGTAGGCTTAAGTGATTGATCAATCCAAAAACCAAGATATTTGAAAGATAAAACTGTCTAGAGGATAGAACTATTAAATATGTGATACTTAACTCTGGCACTATTGCCAGAATTTCTATTTTATGATTAGCTAGCAAATGAAAGTCTGTTTTTGAAATGGCAGCTTATTTATTGTGCAGTGCTGAAGTACCAGGGCATCTATGGTACTTTTCAAGATTTCAGTGGGATGCCTAGTGCACAACTGTGCACTGATCCTCTGCCCATCAAGAAAGTAATGTTATTATTTTGTACTCCATCAGGAGGCAATTTAATTAAAAACAGAAACAATAAAAATGTTACAGCTGAAGGTGACATGAGAAAGTGATAGCAAATGATGCTGTCTATGAAGCCATTGTGGTTCTTTGTGGCACAGTGGCATAGAATAAGATATGTGTAGGAAAGGATTCGGTGGCTAGTAGCATGCATTCAAGCATGAATCATGAGCAGAGAGCTTATATTCCTTGTAACAGTCAGCAGGCTACAAGCGAACATCTGGGTGCTTGAACATCCATGCTTTGCTAGTGACAGCAAGGGGAAATGTACATGCAAAGATAAAAGTAAGGGGAATTGGGGGAAGTGTCCCACTTTCCTTTCTCTGCCAAAAAGCAGAGGGAGAACACTGTTTTCTCTCATTCATTTGGCTAAGCAGCATTGCCACTCAGATTCCTTTCTTCTTTAGCTGGTCCAGTAAGAGCTACCCCTCCTCTCTGAGTCTTCTTTAATTGCTGCCCACCGTCAGTGGCAACCTGTGCTAGCTACTCCCTCAGGCCTGGTCTACACTAGGACTTTATATCAAATTTATCTGCATTTGGTCAATTTTCTATGTGATGTGTCCACACTACCAAGCCTGTCACATTAACTTAAAGGGCTGCTGAAGTCAATTTCAGTATTCCTCCTCTTCATGAGGAGTAACGCTATTTCTGACCTTGCCTGGTAAAATTTACAGTAGTGTAGACAATGTTGGGCAAAAGTCAAGGCTATTGGCCTCTGGAAGGCCTCCTGCACTTCCTTGCTTTGACCACCCTGGCCAGAACTTGCACTTCTACTGCTCTCCCAGGTCAGCAGAATAAGCCCCAGCAAAAGCTGAATTGCACTCCCATGTGGCCAGCCTTGTGAGCACATCCCAGAGCAAGCAGCACACTGTACCACACTAGAATGCACAATAATGCTGTGATGAATTCCCAGGGGCCAGTCTGGAGTGTCCAGGAGATCTTGGACATCAAAGCATGGTGAAATCAATCAACTTTTTTCTGAGCTCTGAGCCAGAAAGAAGAACACGGACATTTACGGCAAGATTGCAAGCTGTCTGGTAGCTAAAGTCTATTTAAGGGATGCCCAAAAGTGTCGAGTCAAGATCAAGGAGCTGAGGCAGTCCTACCACAAGACAAAGGAGGCAAGTGAACATTCTGGTGCAGCACCCCACACATGCTGCTACTATGAGCAACTGGACATGAATTTGGGAGAAGGTTGACTTCCTCAGCGTGACCATGAAGTTCAGCCAAGACATGTCTGGTGTCAGCATGGAGGATAGCATGGTGGCTGGGAGAGAGGAGAAGGAGCATGGCCAGCCATCTATCCCCATGAGCCAGGAGCTGTTCATGTTGCTGGAACCAGTCCCCTCCTCCCAGGATGTTTCCAGTCCAGTACCAACCTTGGGAAGGCACGTCTGGTGAGTTCACAAACTTTTTCTAACTACAAGTTGGTTAAGGCAATGGGGTATGATGTATGGTGCGCTCTGTGGTGGTGGGGTGCAGAGCAGCTTGTTAATGTGCCTGTGGATGGAGTGGGAGTCTTGCCTACATAGCTCCATGAAGCTCTCAGATAGGAATCACAAAACATTGCAGCATAAGGCCCAGGTTTATGGCCACATTCAGTCAGCATCCACTCCCGATCACTTGGTGTGATTTGGAGAAGACTGATATCTCTCATGGCAACCTGGATGAAGGAGGTGAGGAATCTATTCGCACTCTCCCTGGGAAGACTGGACACACACCCTCCTCCCTGTAGGCTGGAGAAGAAGTACTCTCCATGGGAGTCCACTGTGTGCCAGACCTGGCATGTGCTGGACACAGTAGGAAGCTACCGTCTCCTGTGTCCCACCTCCGACCTGCAGGTTCCTGCCCTGGCTGGCCCCTTACCATGCCAGCCTTCCTCCAAACTGATTGCATCCTGATGTTCCCATGGGAACTTTGTGCACCTGCTGTAAAGTGCCTGCTTGAAAGCAAACATTTGGCCTTGCATGGAACACATCTCCATTGTCTTCACAGAGACCTTTGGTGCAGGCTAACAGATTAGAGTTAGGCTTAAGACAATGTATCTCCTCTACTGTCTGCCCTTGTAACTTTTATTGCAGCTGGGACAATAGCCAGCTCACAATGTACTCCCCCTCTTACTGCATCTTCCCATCTGGCTCAGATCCACAGGCAAAAGTGGATAAGGGAGGATATGTTCCAGGAGCGGATGGACTGCAAGGACTCCCTCAAGGAAGAAATGTGGGCAGAGCACTGGACCAGATAGCCAAATGCCAAGAGAGAAGAGCCTCCAAGGCTCAACAGATCAGACAGCAGGAGACCATGTTTGCTTCCCTGACTGCTGTTATGGAGTTCCTGGCCTCTTCCCAGAACCCCATTTGACTCAAGAACACCCCGGTCCCTCCTCTCCCAGCACCATGACTTCAACTCCCAGAGTCTCTAAGGGCCACTGGGACCCCAGTTCATGCAATGGGGTTCTCTATGGTATCCACATTTCCCAGAATTACAGTCCTCCTTAACAGAATGTTTTTGATCTCCTTGGCTACTTGTATAACAGCAGCTCCCACTGTAGATTTCCCCACTACAAACTGATTCCCCATTGACTGGTAACTGTCTGGTGTTGCAAGCTTCCACAGGGCAATTGCCATGCACTTTTCTATACTCAGAGCATGTCTCATTTGGGTATTCTGGTGCCTCAGGGTAGGGGAAAGCCATTCACAAAGTCCCAAGAATGTAGCCCTGAACATTCAAAAGTCCTGCACCCACTGCTGATCATCCCATCTCTACATCATAGTGTAGTCCCAGCAGTCTGAGCTTGTTGCATGGTGCCAGAACCAGCAGTGCACTGTTTGCACAGAATTGACTGGCAGCTGCAATAGTATCAGAGCCAGGCTTTGCATGAGCAGCAACTACATGCCACACCAAGTTTCATCCTTGTCTTCTTACTGGAGGGGTGACATGCGTACTCTCTCAAGGTAATACACCATTAGGTGCACGATGACACACATCAGCATCACAATGGTTTGCTGCAAGCCAGACTCCATGCTTGCGCTGATCTAGCATCTGCACGGGCGACCAGCACACAAAAAGGTGCAAGCGCACTGCTTCCTGTAGCAAATCAGGAGGGACTAGATGATTACATTATGAGACGCTGGCAACATGATCCCCACTTCCCAGTGGCCAAGGGAAGCATTACCTAGATTGCTAAGCTACCCATTGTGTGTTGCTCTCTGAGTCAATGGTAGGCTTTCTAATGGGGACACACTACTTTCAACTATATTTGATTCTTCCCGACAGTGAGGACACGGACCTTTGACTTCTCTACATCATGTGGTAAGAAATCTACTATAGTAGATTCAACCTTATCTTGTAGTATAGACATGCCTTCAATGACTATGATTAAATGCTCTGCATTTTGCCTTCATATGAAACTCGCAAAAAAGCACAGATTTTCAAAGACCGTCCCCTGGCAAATGAATCACACACACATGTACCATATTATTGAGCCATTGGAAATACCAAACCCAACCAGTGTTTTCTATAAATGGCTCTGATATGTCCAACTACCCATTGAAATGGCATCATTCTTTGCTGGGAGAAGCTCCATCAGCACAATATTAAAAGAATTAATTTTCTTATATTGCAGTATGAGAAGATCCTGCTTCCCTGTTCATTACCATGCCAAATACTAATTAGAGCTTATGGAAGGTATGTGCAAGGGATATATCAGGGTTGCTGTCACACACAATAAGTCTTTATTCAGATCCTAGGCATTCCGTCAAGATGAAAAATGCCATAATTAAGTGTGTGTTATTTATTTGAATTATTTTTTATCTATGATATCTGCACCATAATCCTCTATTATTTATCTAAAAATGTAAAACTATGGCACCAGAATTGATCAGAAATAGAATAAAAAAGTGCATAGACAATGAAAATAAACACAAAAAATAACATTTTATATTTTAAACAGTATAGTAGAACCTCAGAATTCTGAATGCCAGAATTACAAAGTGAGAAGTCAACCACACATTCATTTGGAACTGGAAATGCACAATCAGGCAGCAGCAAAGATTAAAAAGAATAAAGAAAGAAAAGCAAATATTGAATCATGGAATCATAGCACTTGAGAGGTCATCTAGTGCAGTCCCCTGCAGTCATGGCAGGGCTAAGTATTATCTAGACAATCTCAGTTTGTTTAACCAGCTCTTAAAAATCTCCAATGATGGAGTTCCACAATCTCCTTAGGCAACTGTTTCCAGTGCTTAACTATCTTGACAGTTAGGAACTGGGGGGGAGGAGGCGGGGCAAGAGAATTGCCAGGCCCCTGGGCAAGGTTGGGAACATCTCTGTATTTTCAGAAGAGGCAGGGCATTGGAGGGAAGAAGTGGGGCTGGGGGCAGTCAGCTCTCACTGCTGCCTGGACCACACCATGCCCCATCCCCTAATATGCCCTTAGTGCCACCAGAATTTGCTTTCTGGCAATGATTTAAAGAGCCCACAGCTTCTCTGGACACAGCAGTAGTGGTAGCGGTGGCCAGGAGCCCTGGTCCTTATGAATTGATGGGCCTTAGGACAGTCCCCCCCCCCCAAACCTCTCATCAGTGGGCCTGACCTTACCCACTTTGTCACTCTAATGTTTGATTGCAGCCACAGTCACAGTGAGAAAGAGAATCTTCTATAGTAATATTCAAGCGGCTAATAAGAGTCAATATTTTATTCTATTTTATTCTATCAGACAGAAGACAATAACTGGTAATTCTGTGTTCCATCCATAGTTGTAGAAGGAAATATTCAAAGTGATTTTCTCATTAAAATAGTTTGGTTATAAAATATATAGCCTCAATGACATCGTTCACATCATAACCTAAAAGTCATGACTGAGTCCAGTCTCAACACAATTGCCTCACATCCCCTCACCTAAGGCAGTCAATAATTGCACCTCCAAAATCAGGACACACAATCCAGAAAACTAACACCATCAGGCTCCGGAGACCATACATGTGTGACCTCACATGCTGCTACTGGGATGCATAAGGATCTGATAGAGTCCTTGCCCATGGAGGCCCTGGCTTCTTGAGGTAATGAGCAGGAGGAGAGGTGTGCCTAGCTTATTTCTCCTTGCATTTTGATGTCTTAAGCTCTCTCTCTCATTGCTTCTAAAGACTCTCCTTTCTAAAAGATGATAGGTCCACTTTTAAAAGGCCACTCCTCCTGGGTAAAATTCTTTGGAGAACTAAACCCAATAGAAACTCCTAGGAAGGGAAATGGGGAGGTTGCTGAGGCTGTGTGCCCCCAAAGTCCTGACAGTGCTATGGAAAGGGGCAGGCAGGATATTAGTAAGGAGCTGCATAATATTATCCTTTCTTCCTCCTCTCTTCTAATGTTATGGCTCTGAGAAGCAGATGCTTTCATGAATTTGTGAATCAGGGCTTGTTATCCACATCACAGAGAGAAAACATTTGGTACCTGAAATGGGGCATGCTGCAGGACTTCAAATGCTTCTTTAATCTTTCACACGGTTATATAAGGTTAACTTTTCAGAGTACTGATTTTGTTGCAACACATTACATTTAATTACTGACCATACAACATAGTGACTATGGTAGACCATGAATCAGTAATAACTTTGTAGCTTTGTAAAGTAATTACTAGGAATCACATAAAGGGCCCTCCCTCACACAAGGATGCAGTTGGCCCCTCAGGTTTTATAACAATGGGAAATGTGCATTTACAAAGTAGTTTGAAGTCAACAGAGAAAGTCTTAGGAGCATTCACAACCTCACAATCATTTGAGAGGAATAATCTTTCTTCTTCTTGGGTCTTAGCTCCTTAGGCTATGTCTAGATTGCAGGCTTCTTTCGGAGGAAGTTTTTCTGAAAGAGATCTTCCGAAAAAACTTCTTCCGAAAGAGAACGTCTACACAGCAAAAGCACATTGAAAAAGCGATCTGCTTTTTTGAAAAATAGCATTCACACTGAATGGACATTATCTTGCATTTAAGCTGTGATTACTATGGACAGAGTGGCCACCAGGGCACCTGCGCTTTTTTCTCTTTCCTCTTCTTTCAGGAGAACTCCCTCTTCCCCGTCCACACATGCCTTTTTCCAAAAGAGCTCTTTTGGAAAAAGGCTTCTTCCTCGCAGAAAGAGAAAAATGGCCATTTTGCCGAAAAAACTCGACAATGTAGACTTACCCTTAGTGTGACACCTACTGGAATCTCCCTCCGTCTTAAAGATTTTTGGCCCCTTGAGTCATAGGCTAGTATTTT
The DNA here is from genome assembly GCA_032595735.1 of Pelochelys cantorii. Classification (NCBI taxonomy): domain Eukaryota; kingdom Metazoa; phylum Chordata; order Testudines; family Trionychidae; genus Pelochelys; species Pelochelys cantorii. The sequence continues at coordinate 38,649,492 of CM064331.1, forward strand.
CCCTAATATAAATTTTCAAAATCAAGGAAGAGAACTGTTGAACCTCTACATCTACTAAACCAATTGCACAACTATCTTCCTATGCATCATTAGCACTCCATCCAGCATGCACAGAGGCACAGTCTGTTCTCAGGGATGTTCCTTTTGCTCTCTGTGAAACATTTCCTACAGTTGCGCAAGCTACCCCTGAAAAATGTCAGTTTGAACATGCACGTCTGACTGTTACTAGAATTTGGCATACAAATCCTCTGAAGATAGTACTTGTACTAAATATTATCTGCCCCTTCACAGCTCTTAGGGCCAACTAGGCTATGCATGTGCCAAAACCACAGAGTGACTAAGCATGCTTCATCCCAGGTCTGCAGGATCTGAACTTTGCCTGCAGTTTTTGTTCTTGGCTGCTGCGAGCTACTGTGGCTCCAGGTGCAGGAACTGAGATCAAGGTGACTCTCTGTTCCTCTCTTGTAGGGTTGCCAACTTTCCCAACTGGACAGACCAGACACCAGTCACAGCGTTGGCATCCAGTCTGGGAGAGCTGGCAACCCGCCTCTCTTGTGCTTTCAGTGCTGCCCATGGTGGTGCCCATGCAACAGAAGAGAGAAAGGAAGCTGCACTGTATGATGGACAGACTGTGAGCAGGTGGGCGTGGATGAGGAGACAACTGGGAGCTGTTATGTATGTATGAAGTGTGTATGTGTGAAGCAGAAACTAGAACTGCACAGGCCCTGGAGAGGAGCCTGCCAGGGCATAAGGAGCTGGGAGGGTAGGGAGATACACTGTTATTAACTGGGCAGAGAGATTGGGACAGGAATAAAGAACCCAGGCTGGATGGGCACTTGGACCAAGAGGGGGGTTGGTGAAGTGTGGGAGTGGCTGGGTGAGAAGACTGGCATAGGCATAAGCTCTTAGGGTCAGGGAAAAGCTCAGATGAAGAGCTGAGGAAAACAAGATTTTAATTGGGCCAGGAACAGACTTAAGGGAACAGGGACAGACTTATCGGTGACCATTGCAGCACATTCCCTCCCAAAACCAATAACTAAATCTAAGGTTTCTATGTCTCAGCATTCTGCTGCTGTCAGTAAATATCTGAAACCAACTCAGGTTTTTGTCTCATTTCCCTCTAGTGGCTAATCCTCATAGCAGTGGTAGGTTGTCAGCCTGTCAATTGTTCTGTTATCTTAAGTGGCCGAAATCTCTGCTGTGGATTTAAATGTTCCAGCTCTGCTGATGACTCATGTGGAAAGGTGGTCAATACTATGCTCAATTATTTTATTTTATTTTCTCTCCTTCAGCATTTCAAAATACCTTGAAATGACACAAGGGTCCTTTGGGAGTAAAAATGTGATCATGTAATTAAAGACTGAAGGTGTATGTGTGAGTGAGCTGCATGGGCAGCCTACATTCTGCCATTTAATAACTTCTGGGTGCTTGATTTTGTAACTTTGATATTCTTTTTGTGTAGTGACTGATGTATAATTCAATTTGTATTAGAAATTTGCGGTGGATGGTTGGGGCAGGACATTTTCTTAAGCAATCTTTTAGTGTTGCCAACTTTCTGACTGAACAATACCAAACACCCTTGCCTCGCCTCTTCTCCAAGCCCTGCCACACTCACTCCATTCATCATCCCTCTGTAGCTCACTTGCTTATTTTCTCTGGTCTGGGGAGTACTAGGGAAGGTGCCTTTTCAACTAGGGGTTTGGTCAACAACTGGACACCTGGTCACCTTACTTTTAGGCCCTGTTCCTCAGCTCTACTTTTTTTACTGGTTGTTCAAGTTACAAAGGCCTTGTCTACACTACATGGGAAGATCGAAGTAAGATACACATCTCCAGCTGCATAAATTACATAGCTGGAGTTGACGCATCTTACATCATGTTTCTGCGCTATCCACACAGTGGGAGGCTAATAGGAGCAAATGCTCCTTGTGAGAAGGAGGAGAACCAGCACCAATGGGGGTGCTCTTTGAGTTCAATCTAGTGGGTCTATATTATACCCACTAACTTGAACCCCAGAGGATTGACCAGGGCAGCGTCGATCTTCTGTGTAGTGTAGATGTTCCCAAAGTGTTTTCTAGATCTGTTTGCCCATTCACTAGCCATACACTAATGTCTACACTAACTAAAATGCAAGTGATACCATACTTATAATTATTATAGGGACATGCTTGTCAATTTGAACATTCAAAGTAAATCATCTCCCCTACTCTATACCAAGCTAAAGAAAAGATTCAAGACTTGACTTATAACAAGGTTTATTGTTAAAGGCATTAAGAAGTGTCCTGACAATAACTATAATTAATGTTGCCACTGCTTTGACCTGATTAAACACTGAACAATACTACTGCCACTCTTTGACTACCTTAGGCCGGTGAGCAGCTGATGATATATAATATCTTTTGGCAGCCAAGTTAATTATAACATAGCTGAGTGCATTTCTTCAGTGGGAAAATATTTTAAAAAAATAATGGGAGAAAGAATTGTAATGAAAGCTGCCAGAATAATTCTAAATATTGCTAACAAGCATATCTAATATCTCAGAAATGTTCACTTTTCTTTATTTTTTCCTATTACAGTGTGTTCTTAACATTTTTTTCTTTGCAGATTGCACAAGACATTAGCAGCCAGTAGATGAACATTTACACATACTGCTGCTCCTTCTGAGCTTTCTTATGACAAAGCCCATACAATTTCCCAAAAGGTTTACAGGAGTTGAAGGCTGAGATTTTTAGGTGCTTCAGGAATGTGCATGCCAAATTCTCATTAAACTGAATAAGAGCTGGACAGTTAAATCTCTTAGGCAGAATTGAGTATCTTAGCCAAAGTGGTGATTTCAGTTCTATGTATCAGAATGCTGACATTGATATAGTAAATATATTTCTTACACTGAAACATTAACAGATGGATGGGTGAGGTGTGTACAAAGCAATTACATCCACTTAGCAGTAATGAATGACACTGCTACATTCCATTTTTTCAGGGTACTTTGACAGATTTTGGCTGATGAAGTTGGGGTTTAGGAAACATACATTACACGTGCGTACCATACATCACTGAGGTGTCTTTCAACATGTTGATGAGCACCGAATGGAGAGGGATTGCCTCCTTATAATCGAATGTATAAAAGATAAATAGATAAAGCACCTGAAGAAATGCAAACTATTGCCTGTGTGGTTTTCATAAACAAAAACTGCCTACAGCTTCAAGGATATAAAATGAAAATCCCCTATGGTAGACTGAAAGACTCTCTGTATCTGTAATAATTATTAAACAAAGCTGTTGAAAGCTATACACAACCTTTATTAACCTATTTTTGTTTGCATTTAGGTTACTATTTGACCTTCCTTCTGCAATACTCAGGCAGTATTTCATAGTGGAACAATGAAAGGTAAGATAGGATTGCAAATAAATATGCCTATTTGTTTTTCAAAAAGATAATGCTTTTTACTATGGTTCTTCAAAATTGTTCTGAAATAAAACTCTCGGGCTCTCAAATTACTTTCCAAAATTTAACCCCATGTGGAATTAGCTTGATTCTTCACTGCCTTGCCCCTTCTCTAGCCATTTATACTTGTGCAATGTGGGTGTGCCTTTGTGATTGACCAACATTTTATAACAAGTTTGCACAGCTGAAAGTGACTGCCCTAGCTGCAAGGCAGTAGAGAATCAGACTCATTATTTCCATGTTTCCCGCTCAGGATATTTGTTGCTCAAGACATGCTTGAAAATACCAGCATTTCTTACTGCCTGGGTGCAAGAACCAACAACAGTGACTTTTGTCTTTTCTTCCTTTCATAGAGCAATTATAGGAAACAGCACTACTGCATGTGTTCCAAATTATTTATAATTATATAAATATATATAATTGACCCATTCTAGTTTAAATGTCCAGGCTTTCCCAGTTTTTCTTTGGAGAGTGTACCATAACAATCTTCACTGTCAGGAAGTTTTTCCAGACATTCAGCACAAACTTCCTCATTTTAAATGTCATCAAATTACTCCAGTTACCATCTTCATTCATCACTTGTTTTTGTTATACCATACCATCTCATAGAGCTGAAAAGGACCCTGAGAGATCATTGAGTCCAGTTCCCTACCCTCACAGCAAGAATCATCCCTGACAGATTTGCCCCAGATCCCTAAATGGTCCCCTCAAGGATTGAACTCACAACCCTGGGTTTAAGAGGCCACTACTCAAACCACTGAGCTATCCCTCCCTCCTGTCAATTATAGTAAGATATAGGTTCCTCATTTAATTTGTGTTTAGCCATAGTAAATATTCCAGAAAAAAACAACATTCAGTTTAGCTCAGCTCATTAGAGTTTAGATCAGTAACTTAAGGGTAAAATAAGGGATGTTACAGTTATCCCATAATTAGATTCACAGACCCAGAATTTGAAAAATAAATTCAAAAGAAATCCAAATATGTACTCTAACCACAAGGTTAGGTGAGCTCTGGAACGGATTGCCTAGAGAGGTTGTGGGATCCCTGTTGTTGATGGTTTTCAAGAATGGGTCAGACCAACACCTTTTAAGAGATGATGTAATTATCTTTGGTCCTTCCTTAATGTAAGAGGATGGAGCAGATTACCTCTAGGGCCCTTCCAGATCTATATTTTTTATGATTCTATGGTAGAAAATGCAAACACAGTATTAAAACATCCATACAACCTTCACTCTGATATGATTTGATACTGGCTAGATCAAATTCTAATTAGTGCATAACAGTGCTTATAGTCCTAGCTTGTTTCTTTTCAATTTGGAACAATAAGAGGTAGAGGCTATTTTGACTTAAGTGACCTTAATAACTGAGGACATCTTATTGAAAACAATTGGAAAGAGCAGCCATTTTTAAAATGGCAATTTTTGTGGAATACTTAATAGAAGAATGTTATGTCCCAGATCCACAGAGAGACTTTGCTGAGTGCAATACTAACTATAATTGCCTTGCTACACACTGGAATTTGCAAAGCAGGAGTTAAGCACCTATGCTTTCCATAAAATGCATGGGGATATATTGGTGCCTGAGATCCACAAAGACCAGACACTGAGCAAGGATCTGTCTAAGCCAACAGAAGGTGCCAGTAAAAAAGGGGAGCCTCTATGCTCCACTCCTCTCCTGGAGACTAAACTTGCATCCTAGTTCGAACTAGGGATGCAAATGTAGGTGACCGAAATTGCTAATGAAGTGGGGATTTAAATATCCTGCGCTTCATTAGCATAATCTTGCCCGCACGCTATTCCTCTCACCAGCTGATTTGAACCAGGATATGCGCTCCGGGACACGTTAGTTCGAATCAACCCCCTTGGTTCGAACTAACGTTACTCCTCATTTTTTGTGTGCAGTATAAATAAATAGGCACTGGACCAGACAGAGAAAGAATGATTCTAGAGACCAGTGGGTAGAGCACTCTCCTGAGTAAAGACAATTCAGTTTTAATAAAATTATCCCAGAGATCTGACTGGTTTCCTTTCATCTCACCTGTCTGTCTTATTGGCAGCCCATTTGGCAGATTGCTAAGGGGCCCAGGGGCCCATTTCCTCGTCAGCTTGTCTGATGGGCTGACGAGGAGCTGAGAGTCTGGAGTCATGACTCCTAGACTCATGACTTCTTGTGAGTTTGGACTTCTAGGGCTTCCTGGTTCCTTGGCAGCCCACTTTGGGGCTAATGGCAACCCTCTAGCCTAGAAACACTGGGAGTTCCAGCTCTCAATCTCTCAGATTTTTGGGTTCCTGAAGCAAGGGCACCCAACTGAGCTAAGTGGAGAATGATAATTCTGTTTCACAAAGAATTTGTTTTTTTGTGAGTGCAGAATCAGAACCAAACCAAATTTTGAAATCTTGGAATCCTCCATGATATCGGATTGCAATTTTCCAACCAGCTGTAATATTTAGTATTTCCATCCAGCTCTAATATAATTAGAAAGCCAATGTAGAAAACTGTTGTGAAACATAATTTACTGTTCAGGTTGCTCTGATACTGCAGTGCTGGATCCCAATGTAAGAACTAGATATATGGGTGCATAGAATATGAGTAGGGTTAAGTAGCTGATAATAATAGCACAGAATGAGTACATAGGCCCTCTCAAAGGTCAACAAGGACTTAAATATGCATGACTGATCCATGCAGTAAATTACATTTAGCTATAGCTTTTCCAATTTTCCTTTCAGAATCTCTTTTACCGTAATTGGCTAGAATTGTAATTCTTTTTTTCCCCTTAACACATCCACACTAGGGTCTCAAAAACAGTATTTATTATTAGAGCTAACAAAAAATTTCTATCAGCTGTTAGCAGTAGCAGAATTTACTGTATATCCTTTTTCAATCCTTAAGGCTCTAAAGAGCAAAACTACTATACACTTCTCACATCTTCAGCAAACCATTGGTCCTACTGAGAATAAATAAACACAGAGCTTTCCCAGCATAATGTGAAGCTAGTGTTCATTCCAGCTGTTGCATAAAAGGGTACATCAGGTTACATAGAGGGAGGTTCAAATCACACATACGCTGCAGACCCACACAAGAAATATTACTCTTACTTGAATCACGGGCTCTCAGAAGCAAAATAGCAGTTCCAGCACTTGAGTTAAATGAAAATGCAAATTAGCTGCCAATAGTAGCAATACATGTCCACTTTCAGACTACTACTCCTAAGAGGACAATTCATAACAATGCTAAGCTTACTGGCCTAAAATTCAGTCATGAAATCTGTTCTGCTGGAGTGAATGGCAAAACTACCATTGATGTTGAGTGAGAGGGCACATTTCAATAAGGATTTTAATATGAACACTGACTCTTGAAGATAACAGGGAAAACATTAGGTTTTGAGGAAGAATCCTGGCCTGTTATACAAAGACACATATCCTACTTGCTAAAGGAGTGATAAGGAGAAATTACATCGTGGAAAAGTTGTAGAGGTGGTTGAAAATGGCAAAATTAGACATTTTGAATTGTTTCCATTTCACAAGTTTTGAAATGGCTAAATATTTCATTTTTATGATATTTTCCATGACATTTTTAGCCATTGTTTTTTCTCAAAACTTCAATCAAAACAATGTTCAAAATAAATAAAGAAATTACTCTTTTACCAAAATTCTCTTAGAGTGCATCTACACAGCACCCTAAACTTGAAATAAGATACGAAATTTGCACAACGCAAATTGTGTATCTTATTTTGATTCTATTTCAAAATAGTTTATTTTTAAATTTGGCAGGTCTACACAGCACCAAATTTCGAAATAATACCCTATTTTGAAACATCTCTTAACCTTCATATAATGAGTGTTACAGGGATGCCAAAATAGAGCACCCGTTATTTCGAAAAATATTTTGAAATAATGGCCGGAGGTATCCCGAAATAGTTGTGCAGTGTAGACATATGCTTACTGAGGACTGGCCTTTTGGCAAACATAATGTTTCTGAAATGATTATGATATAAATCTTTTTTACAATTTTCATTACAAATATTGCAGAACACTGTGCAAAAATCCCCCAAAATATCAATAATGTCAACAGTGTTTAATGTATTTTTTTAAAAGGGACTATTTGAGAAAAATAAAAATAAAAATAAAAACAAAACACCTTTTTGCATGAAAAGTTTTAAACAGCTCAGTGGAGCTTCCACCTTACCTCTCTGTTAATAATCTTTTTAAGGCAAGGAGATCTGGTCCTTGGCTACCATCTCCACTGACATGGAAAGAAGAATTTGAAAGTTGCTCCAGAATTGTGTTTTCTGAATTACATCCCAAGGCAATCACTTGAGTCACACTGAATTCTGTAATATAAGCACATTTCATCTGATCAGCATTTTAGATAATTCTTTGTGTACATAGAGAGAGTGAATAAGAAAAGATGACTTGGTTCACAACAACATGAATTTATATTGGTGTACCCTCTAGAATAGTTGGTTTAAAAAAAATCTTCACAGGCCTCTCAAGACAAACTGCTATGGTAGGCAAAACTTTAAAGTCCCCATCCCCCCGCCAACCAATATTCTCAACCAGGGGATGACCCACCCCATCAGACTACCTGGCTGATCCGGGTGAGCCTTTTGATGGTTCAGATGACAGAAGTGGGGAAACTAAGTTCCAGATTGCAGCACAACTTACTTAGGTTTTGCCCAGCTGCCCCTTGTTGTGATGGTGAAGAGACCAGGCCAAATTTAGGTGAGAGATGTTGTGACATAGCACCAGAGGTTGAAGCACTGCTCAGATTTGGCTGAGCAGTCCTAGCTGCCAAATTTGGCTGTAGCTAAAGCAAATGCTATATATATATGCTATAGTTAAGCGTCTCCTGAAAGTGGTTTTGCATCACAAAGCTGCTAGGTTTTTTGTTAATAGACTACAGTATGACACTGAAAAGGGACTCATCCCAAAAATAATCCATAAATGGAAAGAGAGAGGGATTTTTGTCTGTGACTGACACAGAATGGGACAGTTCGGAGATGGTTGTTTCATAGCACTTTTCTAGATTAAAATGATGCCTAGCGTTAGATTTTCAAACATGAGGCTGCTCATCAGAGACACCAGTGTGAGCATTCCGTTCATCCTTGGTAAGAGGTTATGATCTGCTTCTGTCATCAGCACTGGATTTAAAAAAAAAAAAAAACCCAAATCCTGTAGGAAATACACTGAATAACTCAAAGCTGGCAATTTTTTTGAAGGGACTGAAAAGTAGTAGGATTTTTTGGATAATAATTTGTTATTGAGGGTGGGAGAGCAAACCATGTATGGAGAATTGTAGAAGGGGTGAAGAAAGGTGAACAATTTCTGCAAGACTTTATCATTTTGGGGAGAACAACCACATCTGGCCAATAATTTGTCCACTATTTTCCTTTCTAGTGATAGGGTTGTTACTATCTTTAGAGAGGCATATTTTCATATGTTTCTGATTGGTTAAAAAATTAACCCATGGCCTGGATTCGTTTAATGCTGGTTTTACTTTACAGAACTCAAAAGAGCTCTTGGCCTGATTCATCTAAGTAATCTTAATGTAACCTCATCCTGCCTATTCTATGAAAAACTTTAAAAGCTGTATCTCTGTACATATAATTTATATCTCTTGTGTCAGATTCCTCTTCCTCGCTTCAGTGGAGTTATGTTCACTTCCAGGAGCCAGATTAGCATGTTGTGCTTCTAAGGTGAAATTTTCCCCAGTTCAAGTTCTGCAAAATCCTATGTATTGCTTCATCCCACACTTTAGCCTTTATATCAGCATTTAGGTAGGATGTAAGGGATGCACAATGCCTTGTGCAATTCACCTGCACTGGGTCACAGGGGTGTGAGATGGGGTGTCTGCCCCACACTGGCCCTTTAAAGGTTAAAACCCAGCCCTGGGAGAGGACTGAAGCAGTGGAGTTGTGGAGTCAGCAAGTGTGGCCAGAATGAGCCTATTAAGGCCCAGCTGAGGACAGTATAAATAAAGACTCCTGGAGGGGTGGAGATGGACACAATCTTTTGCTGGTTGGGGGAGCAGGAGGGAATTGCTGCCAGGGAAGCCAAAGGCTTCCAGAGACAAGGCCTGAGAATGCTAGGGAGGTAGTTAGGGCAGGGCTGGGGTAGCTCTGGCCAGGCAAACTCCCAGGCTGCAAGGGCCTGAAGCAAAGCCTGCAGCTACTCGGGCTGCAAAGAGGCATCCAGAGTAAGCAAAGGCAGCAGGTCCACATCCCCAATGATGAGTGGCTATTTCAGACTGCAGTTTGCCCCTGAGGTGAGGGGCTAGATGAAGACTGGCAGTGCATCACTGAGGCAAGATGAGCATAGGGGGTTGTGGGTTCCCAAAGGGGGAGGACCCCAAAGTGTAGGGGCACTATGGCAGGACAGTACCCAGAAGGAGGACACCACAGTCTGGGAGGGTCGTGGGTCGTGGGTCCTAACACAGAGGTGGAGAAGAATAGATGTGACACCAGCCAGAAGGGGGTGCTCTATACAAAAAAGCTTATTCTATGAGTGACAAATAGGAAGTGGTGGTGAGTCAGACTGTGTTACAAGGTGGTACAGTAAAGACAAACTAGAATATATTCATTTTGAATACTAATAATTTATTCCAAAGAAGTGAAATCCCACTTTTTCCATTGCAGAACATGTTGTATTTAGTTTAGATAGCATCTTTCATTCAAAAAAATTTTCAAAATGCTTTATAAATAACCAATTATATATTAGCAAGGGGATGACTTGATTAGTAAATGGATGCAGTGATCCACCGGAGATGCAGTAATAGGGTGCAGTGATGCTTTGCGCACACTATATTAGAATTGTAGCTTAGCCACATCTCCCCTAACATAAAATACTCCTGGGATAGCTGATCTCCTGATATTCTAGACCTTTGCTTCTGTGCTACAGCAGTGACTGCTCTTAATGAATTTACATATTTCTTAACAAGATTTTATTTGATGTTTAATTGTGAGATGCCACTGGGAACAAACTAAAAACAAGCAGACATTCCTACAAGCATTGCAAAAATAAAGTTTATGAAGTAAGTAGTCTGCAAACAAAGAACCTGACCTGCTCTCGTCATAGTCTGCCCTGCTTACAGGTCAATATGGACTATAATCTTTTACCAAACATCTCCTAAGAAGGCTTGACACTGCCCAGAATATTACAAGGAATATCAGGCAATGGATAAGGAGTTGCCACAGCAGCATAAAACTTACTGTGTCTTTAACTTTATTATACATTATCTGACAATGTGAACTTAATAAGCATATTCAGTTTTCAAATCTTCATTACTATGTTGCAGTCCCAGCAGGTTTCTGTCACAGAAATTTCAAAGATTCATTTGCAAGTAAAATATCAGCAAATAAGGAAGCTAAGTAGATTTAAGAGGGCCAACTGCATATATGTTGATAAAAGCAGCAGTCAAATTTTTCATTTCCAGGCACTGCATGACACGAAGTTGGACCACTGAGAAGAATGTTTTATGTTGCCATTTCTGGTTTGGAAGACATTTCCCCCCAGAAGATCAAAAAAGGCAGCATGAAACTACTTTCAGCTAATTGTCAGTTGAGAGAGCTTCTTGTCATTTTGGGAGCCTGAATCTCCTCTCTCTTATACTAGTATAAAATGGCAAATTTCACTGAAGGCAATGGAGCCCCACTTGTGTAAAACTGTCAAGAGGAACATCCAGACTTTGAGCTGAGTTATGCCTTCTTGACACAGGCTAATAATAATTGCAGCAGCCAATCAAACACTCAGGATCAAACCCAGATGTTTACTCCTTAAGATATGTCAAAGGGTAATACAGATTGTGAATTACCACCAACTTAGATGCATGCTCGTGTACATATGGCCAACAGTGGAGTGAATATGAGAAAGGAAGTGGCAAAAAAAAAAAGAGATACTGGAATCAGGAGGAGAGAAACTCATGGGTTATGTCTACACTCGCACTTCTTGCGCAAGTATGGCCGTTCTTGCTCAAGAATCTGCAGAGCATCCACACTGCTCGACCACTCTTGCGCAAGGAAATTTACAGTAGGGTGTAGTAAGAGAGGGCTTCTTGTGCAAGAGCTATGCTCTTTTTTAACAGGTGTCAGCCCTCTTGCGCAGGAGCTCTTGCACAAGAGGGCTGTGTGGACGCTGGGCAGGGATTTCTTGCGTAAGAAAGCCCTATGGCTAAAATGGCTATCAGAGCTTTCTTGCGCAAGAGAGCATCCACACTGCCATGGGTGCTCTTGCGCAAAAGCACAGCTCGCACATGGCAGTGTGGATGTTTTCTTGCACAAGACTTCTTGCAGAAGAATCCTTGCGCAAGATGTTCTTGCGTAAGAAGCTGCCAGTGTAGACATAGCCATGGAATCTTGTCCTTCTGTCAGGCACTACTTTGCCTTTCCTTTGGTCTCCTGCCAACATAGGTAGGTAAAAGGAGCAGCTACCAAGGGGCTCACCACAACTGGGGGCTCAGAGGGGTAAATCAGAGCTAAATAACAGCACAGAATACTGAAAGCCATGACTGATGGCTTGCAAATAAACTTTATGGGACCGCAGGAAACTTGGCCACACATATGATAAGTGGACATCTGGCTAACTAAAATCATTCTAGACCATAGATGTTGCTGAACCAGAGAGTGCCGGACTAGAAAGGTTCAACCTGTACTCTCAAAATTCTTTTTGCACCATTCCAATGGCACAAAGAAGGCATCAGTGAAAATTCTGTTAACTATGTGGTCTGGGTGGGCGCAGCCAGGGACATGAGTCTAGTGAAGGGGTAGGAGGCTTGAGACTGGTTTAAACCACTAATGCCTCTCTTTTTAGTTCCCAGATAAACTGAAACCTGTTCTGGCAAGCTGGGGATCAAGTCTAAAGTACTGTCAAACACAAAGCAAACAAACTTGAAATAAAAAGGGATGTAAATATTTGATGATGTGTCTGTTATAACAACCTTTCATTATAGTTAGAACTGCAGTATGTAAAACTTTCTGGCTGAGATTCTTCTGGTACAAAATTCTGCTCTAGTACAAGTAAAGAGAGGAACTTTCGCATCCAGATGAAGAATTTGGCTTTGATGTTTTTCATATGATATAAACACTCTTTTCTCTATGCCACATATATAACAATAACCTTCAAAAACTTTTTATCTGTTTGTTTGTAGAGTAATTTAGCACAAGTCACAAATAATAGGTTTCTTCTTAAGCTATGTTCTTGTAATGCTCATAAAATGGAATTTGTTGCATATGATCTGCATGGAAGAAACATTGTTTTTTTTCATTTTTATTGTGTACTTGTTAATCCATTCAAAGGTATTATGCTAATTATAACGGTGTAGTTCACGTTCAGCATCTGAATTGCTCATTTTCAAGTTTTTTTTTCTCCAAATTGTAATCTGTTAATTACTTGTTTAATGGAGTGTGTAATTACCTACTTTAAGTTAGGAAACTGTTTCCATTTCAAAGTGAGAAACCCATTCCAGGAATGAAAGTATGTAAATGCATTCCTTCCAGATACAGTATATAGCTTTTGCTTCCCTAATGGTTTCAGTTGGGTATGAAAATAAATTGTTGTCTACCCTTTTTCTATAGCTCTAGCATTCGAGTAGATTGCCTCATTACACAGGGAAGAACTGTTTATTAGAAAACATGTGAAGAGGGGTCTATAATGGGAAAGAACACCTTTTTAATTAGAGCTAGGTAGGAATTTTTTTTTTCTGTAGCATGAGAATTTGAGGTTTTCAACATTTTTCTCACATTAAATTGAGACTAAAAAGTGAAATCTCAAAAGTGTTCATGAACTCGAAATATGGAAAACATTATGATTAGTTCAATCCAACCATTTTGTTTTGTTAATTTTAAGTTCCCTCAATTATTTTACTCTATGGTTACTATGCATTAACTTAAATTTTAAAACAGTCATTTTGAAAGGAAAAGCAGGTGATTTTTTGCTTTGAAATTATTGAACTGAGACATTGAAAATTTAGATTTTTTTTTCAAAATTTCCCCCCTCAATGGGCTCTTTTTTGTCAAAAATTATACCTGCCTGCAACTGATTTCACTTTTCATTGGTTCAAGCATTTTCATGGAATAACTACTGACCAACTCCATTTTTTTAGTTTTAGCATTTTTCTTCATTAGATGTGCCAACAGTGTTGATCATTCATCCAAGGACCAGGCAGGAAGTATCTTCACTGCCACTGTCTTTGAGATTTCTACTGTGGGAAACTGGAGGAGTAGTTTTCTTTCCCAGCAGGGTAAGCATGATATTCACTGACAGGGGCATCTGAAGACAGATACTGAATCATTCCTTTCCTGGTAATGCTCCTTTTCCAGCTCACACTACCCACCTTTCAGACTCTAATGATCCTGAAATGGGCCTGTACAGCAGTTTTACTTGCCTGCATATCTGAGGTTGCTAGTGCTTTGTGATCCCCAGAGTTTCTACCTTCTGGACCTCTGCCCTTCAAAATAGAATTCTTAATTTTAATGTAACTCTTATCCAACTTCACCTCTTTTCCCCCATACCTGATCATTCAAGAACTTATGTGAATGCCTAACTTTCTATAGGTGGTCCCATAATGAAGTCAATGGGAGAAATGTTGGCCTTATTAAAGTCAATGGGTTCACTCCCACAGACTTCAGCGGTGTCTAGATTCACCCAATCTGACTACTTAGAGAATCATGTTAAATACATGCTTAAATCTCTTTGCTTGCTGCATTCCTCATCCACGGTCTCATATCTAAAATTAAAGTTTAAGTGACTCAGAGAAATAAATTTGTGTTATTTATTCTGTAAAACATCTAGCTAAATAAATAGTAATACATAAAATTCTGAAGTGCTTGTGCTGCAATATCTGTTAATCTAGTAGTAGCCTTAATTTTAAAAAAAGGCAAAAGAAGGGGGTTGCAGCATAGCTCTGACAAAGAAAGATAGACTAACTCTCATCCTAGACATGGGCATTGCAGCCAGCAAGAAATAAACAATTCCATAGTTGGAGTCTTGATTCTCTGAAAAATATTGTACAACTTTAAATATTTTAACTCTTGATTATCATATTTTTTAATTCTTTTGTATCCTGCTACAAACTTATGTGTTGCAAGCCTTAGTGGTAAAATCTTTTTTTTTTCTTTCTGTTTTTATGTGCTTCCAAGTCCTTCAAGAGCTGAGGGAAAGTATGATTTATGTAGATATTTGTCACCTAAATATTTTAATCTGTAAATTGCATGATTGTCAATCACTCCTTGAGCTCTTTTGTTTCAGTTTGCATTCCAAGAGTTGGTACTCTTTGTGATTCTTTCTGTTTGTAAAAGCTATTATTTTTAATCCTTTGTTAACCTCAGTGTCATGTTTCTCCCACACTTAACAAGATATTTTGAGAGAAACAGCTCAAAGTCTACTGTGAAAGGCTGTTTCCTGAATTTACATAGAATCATCAAAGTGGATACAGAGTTTGACAGCTGGAATGTGGCTGAATCTATTTGTTTTGCTTTGCTGCTAGTGTTACAAAAATATCTTTAAGGAGCACCACCGGCTTAATGAACAAGGCTTTCACCTCTGGAGGCCTAGATCCAAATCCTGTTAAGGTTACAAATGAGTGAGTTTTGGTGGTCTCTTCTAAAACTCAGTGAATATCTGTCCACATCACTGAATCCTGCAAATGATTTAGCATGATTGGCAGTTCTGACCAGAAGTGACTAAAACCAAGACAGCATGAGTGTTGCAGATCAGGAAGAAGGTGCATTGAAGGTGTGTAGTAGTTTGCACAAGGCTTAATTGTATTCTGCTTGGCTCTATTAAATCAAAAACATATGAGCAACCAAAAAAAAATCACCTTTTTGCTGTAGGTGATCATCACAGTCATATAAAATTAAACAAGAAGGAAGAGAATTCTAAAAGAGTAATTGGATAGAAGGATAATATTTAATTTCTGCACGTTTGACTAAATCCTAAGTCTGTTTATAGTGATTTGTACATACATTTCTTCTACCATACATCTCCATCAGCCAAAGCTCAAATGTGGGAGGAAACTTAACATGAGAAACAAAAGAACAATGGTAAAGTTAAAAAGTAAGAATGTTAGCATGACGTGGATCAAGTTCTCTACCATTTTCAAGCACCTCATATTTATGACTCAGCATTTGTGAGCACCTCTGCTATTGATGGAATTTGAGAACTTCTAATCTGGGGGAGGGGCAACGCTGCAGCCCTTTCCTCACATTAGTTGTCTGTATGCGTATGAATAGTCTCAAAAGTATGAACAAGGGTTTGCAGATCATGCTAACAGTATAAATAACAATAGGATTGTGTGTTCTTTGGGAGCCTCTTGGCTCCCAAAATTCTGATGTCAAATTAATTATAAAAAGTTCTGTATTAAAAAGGGGGGAATGTTTCCTTTTGTACTTAAAAATATACAATCAGGACAGTTGCCATCACTCAGAATTAAATAAATAACTTTCAGAGGCAGCAAATGGTGATCCAGGAAATATCTTTATATTTGTATTTCTGCCTGTTTTTCCACTGCAAAAAATCAAAGGGGTCTTTGGGAATTTTATTCTTTTGTTCCCCTTCACAGAGATGAATGTGAGCCTATATAGTCAGGTGTGTAATTTGATAAAAGCAGTACCTCCAAATAACTATATTTAAAACAATTCTTGTTTAAGACCCAAATTCTGTATCATTCTTTTCTTTCTTTTTCCCCTCTCCTTACCCCACGAAGACAAATATTTGACCTAAATGGAATCTTCTAAATAGTTTTCATCACATAACAATAGAATTCTGTGTTTATATAAACATATAGGGCTAAATTCTATCAAAATGCTATCAAAACATACTGTATAAGAAAGGCAGGGTAAGACTCAGCAAAAGTGCACCCCAGACCAATTCACAACCATGTCTGTACACAGTTCCAAAGTGGGTATGGAACGAAGCAGAGGTTTTTGGAAAGAATAGTAGTATCAGACTATGTAATGAAAGACTACATTGAAATAATACATATGCCCAAGTGGGGCAGATTTAAGATTGTGAAGGTAACCTTAGAATCATAGAATCCTAAGGCTAGAAGAGATCTCAGGAGGTCATCAAGTCCAGCCCCGTGCCCAAAGCAGGACCAACCCTAACTGAATCATCCCAGCTAGGACTTTGTCAAGCTGAGACTTAAAAACCTCTAAGGGTGGAGATTCCACCACCTCCCTAAGTAACCCATTCCACTACTCTACCACCCTCCTAGTGAAATAGTTTTTCCTAATATCCAACATAGACTTCCCCCACTGTAACTTGAGACCATTGTTTCTTGTTCTGCAATCCGTCACTACTGAAAACAACCTCTCTCCATCCTCTTTGGAACCTCCCTTCTCGAAGTTGAAAGCTGCTATCAAATCCCCCCTCACTCTTCACTTCTGCAGACTAAATAAGCCCAAATCCCTCAGCCTCTCCTCATAGGTCATAGCCCCCTAATCATTTTGAGTGCCCTCTGCTGGACCCTCTCCAATGCATCCATATCCTTTCTATGGGGTGGAGGGCTATAACTGGACGCAATACTCCAGATGTGGCCTCACCAGTGTCGAATAAATGGGAATAATAACTTCTCTAGATCTGCTAGAAATGCTCCTCCTAATGCACTCTAATATGCCATTATCCTTCTTGGCTACCAGGGCACACTGTTGACTCATATCCAGCTTCTCATCCACTGTAATCCCCAAGTCCTTTTCTGCAGAACGGCTACTTAGCCAGTCAGTCCCCAGCCTGTGACAATACTTGGGATTCTTCCTTGTTGAACCTCATCAGATTTCTTTTGGCCCAATCCTC
This sequence comes from Pelochelys cantorii, assembly GCA_032595735.1. NCBI lineage: Eukaryota > Metazoa > Chordata > Testudines > Trionychidae > Pelochelys > Pelochelys cantorii. The sequence continues at coordinate 38,666,720 of CM064331.1, forward strand.
CAATTTGTCTAGGTCACTCTGGACCCTATCCCTGCCCTCCAACGTATCTACCTCTCCCTCTAGCTTAGTGTCATCTGCAAACTTGCTGAGGGTACAATCCATCCCCTCATCCAGGTCATTAATAAAGATTTTTAACAAAACCAGCCCTAGATCCGATCCTTGGGGCCCTCCACTTGAAACTGACTGCCAACGAGACATTGAGTCATTTATCACTAACCATTGGGCATGACAATCTAGCCAGCTTTCTGTCCACCTTACAGTCCATTTATCCAATCAATACTTCCTTAACTTGCTGGCAAGGATATTGTGGGAGACCATATCAAAAGCTTTGCTAAAGTCAAGGTAAATCACATCCACTGACTTTTCCATGTCCACAGAGCCAGTTATCTCATCGTAGAAGCTTATCAGATTGGTCAGGCAGGACTTGCCTTTCGTGAATCCATGTTGACTATTCCTGATCACTTTCCCCTCTTCCAAGTGCTTCAAAATGGATTCCTTGAGGTTCCCCTGCATGATTTTTCCGGGAACTGAGGTAAGGCTGACTGGTCTGTAGTTCCCTGTATTATCCTTCTATCCTTTTTTAAAGATGGATACTACATTTGCCTTTTTCCAATCATCTGGGACCTCTCCTTATCTCCATGGTTTTCAAAGAGAATAGCCAAAAGCTTTGCAATGACATTTTCCAACTCCCTCAGTACCCTTGACTGCATTAAATATGGTCCCATAGATTTGTGTATGTCTAGCTTTTTAAAATACTTCTTAACCTATTCTTTCTCTGCTGAGAGCTGCCCACCTCCTTCCCATACTGCATTGACAAGTGCAGTAGTCTGGGGCCTGACCTTGTCTGTGAAGACAGAGGCAAAAAAAGCATAGAGTACTTCAGCTTTTCCCACATCATCTGTCTCTAGGGGTATGTCTACACTACCACCCTAGTTCGAACTAGGGTGGCTAATGTAGGCATTCGAAGTTGCAAATGAAGCCCGGGATTTAAATATCCCGGGCTTCATTTGCATCTTGCCGGGCGGGTGCCATTTTTAAATCCCCTTAGGTCGAACTCCATGCCCGCTGCTACACGCGGCATGGAGTAGGTAGTTCGAATTAGGATCTCTAATTCGAACTACCGGTACACCCTAGGTTACCTCCCACATCCTCTAAGGGCCCCACGCCCTCTGTGATCACCCTCTTATTGCTAACATGCCTGTAGAAACCTTTCTTTATACCCTTCACATTCCTTGCTAGCTGCAATTCGAATTGTGCTTTTGCCTTCCTAATTACTCCCCTGCATTCTTGAGCAATATATTTATAGCCCTCCCTAGTCACCTGTCCAAGTTTCCACTTTTTATAAGCTTCCTTTTTGTGTTTAAGCTCGCCAAGGATTTCCCTGGTTAGTGAGTCTGGTTGCCTACCATATTTGCTTTACTTACTCCACATTGGGATGGTTTGTTCCTGTGTCTTTAATAAGGCTTCTTTAAAATACTGCATCTGATGAAGTGGGTCTTTGCCCATGAAAGCTTATGCTCCAATAAATCTGTTAGTCTATAAGGTGCCACCGGACTTCTTGTTGTTTTTAAAATACGACCAGTTCAACTGGATTCCTTTCATGTTAGCATCCCAGGAGATCCTGCCCATCAGTTGTCTGAGGGAGTCAAAGTCTGCTTTTCTGAAGTCCAGGGTGTGTATTTTGCTGCTCCCCTTTCTTCCTTTTGTCAGGATCCTGAAATCTACTACCTCATGATCACTGCTGACCAGGTTGCCACCCACATCTACTTCCCCTACTAGTTCCTCTCTGTTTGTGAGCAGCAGGTCAAACTGCGCATGGCCTCTGGTCACTTCCTTCAGTGCTTGTACCGGGAAGTAATCCCCAACATTCTCCAAAAACGTCCTGGATTGTCTGTGTACTGCTGTATTGGTCTTCCAGCAGATGTCAGGGTGATTAAAGTCCCCCATGAGAACCAGGGCTTGTGATTTAGAAGCTTCTCTTAGTTGTCGGAAGAAAGCCTGAATAAACCTTAACTTTATCATTCCTAATTGTCCTTTTTATACAGTTTTGAATAGATTATTTTCAGATGTCTACGGATGCTGATAGGTACTTATATGGATTTACAAAAATTCATGAATAAGACAGATAATTTTCATTGACTTTCAAAAGTTCATATGAACATACTATGTCAGACAACTGTGATAAATGTGGCTTTTAAAGAAAAAAGCAGGGAGGGACAGAATAAATAGAGACATTCTAATAATACCATAAGCCCCAATTCAACAAATCTCTTTAAACATATGCATAGTTTTAAACACTTGGGGAATTCTATTATGCTTAAATGCTTTGATGAATCACAGACATATTTTCTGTCCACACACATATGATGAGGCAGGTAGGGATAGAAGAGGCCACAATGTAGGCACTGTGGGTCAGTCTCCAAAAGTGGAAAGAGGATCTGTGCTAGGTACTTAGCAGCAGCAAGATCTCTCATTCAATTAGGGATGAAGATGAAATGCCAGGGCACTGGCAGCTGTGAAAGCAGGAGTTGCAAAAGGGGTAAAGACAATGGCTCAAATGCAAGCTGACATCAGTTGTTTTTGTGTTTCATTTGTTCAGCATGATTGATGCTGAAGAGCTGTGGGCAAGGGGGAGACATAGGTGAATTCTGATTGATCAAAGGCAGACTCACATCCATCCTGCTATTGTGCTGATGTCCCTCAGTTGGTGATGTAGGTGAGCAGGATATACACAGGGGCTACGTCTACACTACAAGTTTTCTCGGCAAAAAAATATGCTAATGAGGGACTCATTTGCATGAGTCATGATCTAATTTGCCTATTTTCTGCCAATCCATTTTTGCGCTGGGTTTTTGCGCAAAAACAAGCAGTGTGGACATTTCCTTTTTGCGCCAAACCCCCTTTTTCCACAAGATTGGTAAACCTCTTTTTTCTACAGGATCTTGCAGAAAAAGGGGGGTTTGCGCAAAAAGAAAACATCCACATTGCTTGTTTTTGTGCAAAAACCCCAGCACAAAAACAGATTGGCAGAAAATATGCAAATGAGATCATGACTCATGCAAACGAGCCCCTCATTAGCATATTTTTTGCCGAGAAAACTCGTAGTGTAGACGTAGCCGGGGTCTGTAACCTGGTGGATACTGTCCATTATCCTGGGAACAAAAAGTCAGCCATTCTCAACTCTGTTTTAGCCATCTGTGTAAACTCTTTCAATCTTCTGTCACACAAATACAAGAAACAAGAAGTAACAAGAGGGATAATCCTTACCTGGACAGATACAGCTGATTCCTTGACACTCTTTTAAACTCAGGGGGCTGGAGAGAATAGAAGACCATCTGGTCGGTCAGTCAGCCAGCCAGCCTCTTCCTCTTGATCCTGCTCCAGGAAGTGTTTGTCTCTCCTGGCCCTTCTTATTTTGCAGATTCGGGTCCTTACTTATGTTTTCTAACTCAGAATCAAAACCAATAATTAGCTGTTGCTTAGCTGGATCAGCTAATTTGCTATACCTGCCTGCTAAGCTTCTCCTTAGGGCTACAGGGTGTTGCTCTGTGGCTCCACAGGCCCTTAAAGGGCAGATTGCCCTACTACAGCTTCTGAAGTGGTCAACAGAGTCTCCTTCACTGCTGCTCTTCTCCTACTATTGGTCCTTTGATCATTAATTCTAACATTGGAATTACAGATGGACAAAAAAAAATCAGAATTTCCATCTTTTAGGAAATTCTGATATTACTAAATATTTTTTCATACTGATTCCAACTAAAGGTTTAATGGAATAATGAAGTTTTTCAAGGAACTTCTAAACATACAAAATGTTATTTGAAACTCTTTCTGACATTTGTGATTGTAACAAAGCATTTTTCATTGCTGAATTGAAATGTTTTATTTCAATTTGTTGAACTGAATCAAAATGTTTTGTTTCATCTTCATTCAATATTGATCTGTTTCCCCAAACTTCCACAGTGCCTCATGAGAGCCACATTTCTGGTGCCCTTATGTTCCCCATCTGGACTACATTTTGCATGATGCAGCATGGTCATATTACATTCATGATTCACCTCATCAATTCAGCCAGAGGGGAGACTGCAGTGCATCATGGGGAATATAGTCCATGAAGCCTAGTTCACAAACAAGAATGAGGACACTGATGTTGTTAATGGAAAAATCCATTTTGGATGGGGGAATTAGAGTTTTTCCTGGAAAATTTTAATTCATGCCAACTTATTTTCTGTTAAAAAAAATAAAATTCAGCTTAGATCTCCTGACAAACTCTAATCTGAACCTGAAGCTGGGTCTTGAATCTGATCTGTAGCCTAAACCAAATATCAATCCAGACCCTGACCCATTTTTTAGTCAATTTCTAAGTAAACCTGTACTTTTATGTTTTAAAGTTCTCAATATTCAGAATAATGTGAGCAATGATCATCCTAAAAGGAGCATTCCTTTGCTTTGCATATGACTGAAGCCCAGTAACTTCACTTCCTAGAAGGGTTGCCCTCTTTTAAAAAATATAATACTATACAGTTAGTAGCCACATATGATTTTAAAAGTGCAAAGACCCTGGAAGTTGCCAGGGTGTACATAAACTTATGGATTTTCTATGTTTTGACATGCAATCTGAGAAATTCCTTCAACTTTTACTGCCTCAGTAAATCATTTATTGACACATCCTTGTCACAAAAACCCTTAAAACTTCATAAAAATATATTTACCATGAAGTACTATGTAACTATAAGCAGTCTTCCAGCTCACATATTCTCTGATTTACAATTAACCATTTCATGGCTCCATAATAGCCAAGATTAAATTAAGAGTTAATAAGTGAGCCCAGAATGTAAACAGTTTAGCAAGTGTTTCCCAGCAAACCATCTTGATATATCATAGACTTCAGTACTGACCACCTTTACTCTTTATTTCTGTATTTTGACCAATGAACCTCAAAGGGCTCAGAAGCTCAGTTTGGGTAAGTACTCACGTGTGAACATTTAACAACTGAGATAGTCCAAAATAGCTATTATTTTCATTGGAAGTTTAAAATAAAAGATTCTTTTTTTTAAATTCCCTCTGTCATGTTTTTTTTCTCAGTGTAAACACTAAACTGAATATTTTTATTCATTTTTTTTATTTAAAGAAGTATTTCTGGTAAAAAAAAGTCAGTTCCTGATTTTTCATTGAAAATGAACAAAATTCCATCAAAATGAACATTTTTCTGAAAAAATGCAGTTTTCTGAACAAGCATTTTTTAATGAAAAATATTTTAATGGAAATATTTTGATTAGCTCTGTCCCAAACATCATCTTTAACATTTTTTCACAGGTGCCTTAGCAAATAGGTAGCATTACTCTGGGATTCATAATATTCCCTAAAGTTCTTATGCTTGCTATCAGAAATACTTAAAGAATAGCATGGAAATGTTATTTATCTACAAAGGCCTTTCAAATGTTTTAGGGCCTGCCATTGTAATCTCATACACCTGTAAAACATGTCCAGAAATATTGTGAATAAACAGTTTCTCATGTGATATCTAGCACTTCCACATTTTTGCAAAGTGGGAAATAAGCTGGTCCTGAGTTAGTGAAGCCATGGGAATTTTATTATTCAACCCACCGGAGACAGATGGTATAAAATACTTTTCCCAGCGATTTGGTATCTGGTTCCACCTGCAGGATTGCTGGGGTTCCAAAATAAAGCATCATAATGTCTGGGGAAAACCTTTTTCCACACAGAGACAAAAGAAGGTTTCGTTTCAGGTGCAGGCAAAGGTTTGGGAGTGGAATGTTTTGCTTACAAGAGTAAATATCTCCACAATAGTACTTTGATCTGCTCTCAGAGATCTCATCACTCTACCACAAGCTCTGGTCTACATTAGGACCTTAGTCCAAAATATCCCCCCCCAGTTCAAATTAGTAAGTGGTGCATCCACACTACCAATCTCATTATTTTGAAATAATAGGCTGGTTATTTCAAAATAATAAATCCACCTTTTCATGAGGAATAATGCTTGTTTTGAAAATATTATTTCAGGAGTTATTATTTCAAAATAAGTTATTTTTAAATAATTTCCTAGTGTAGACATTCCCCTAGGATCCTACATTACTTTCACCAGCCTCACAGAACCATAGCATGTGGAAGCCAGAGATTACAATAACTTCGTGAAGCTTTAAGAATATTCAGCATGGAAAAGTTTCTGGTATGCACTTTAGTTGAAAAGCATTTCACTGCCTGTACTTTATTATTGAAATTTTGAATTAATTAATTTTTTTCTTTCCCCTTCCTGGGATAGAACTGGACATTTGGTAAAGGATGTCCTGCTCTGGAGGAAGAGAAGAGTAGGATTCTGGCAAGCTAGATTAAGTCTTCCCAGGGACAAGAGGATGAGTAGCTGTTCCTGGGAAAAAAGGTGATCAAGATCTGGGTGTCATGTGTTAATAAAGGGACCAATGAAGTTCAACATACATGGAAGTTCCTAAAATATCATAGTAACCTGTAGTAACAAATGTTAATAGGAAAATGTACAAAAGGAAGATGGACAGACTAAATTAATCAAAACAAAAAGGCCTCCCGATAAAACTTAATAACTGTTACAATCACACGTGGTAAACCAAAAAAGTATGGAACCAAAAATCAGGAAACCAGAATTGGTGTGTCAAAAACTAGGCCTCATTGGTTTAAAAAAAAAAGAAGAGTTGGGCTATTCTACCTACCATTTCTTTTGTCTGGAAAATGAAAAATGACCTTGAGGGGAAAAAATTCCTTCTGGAGCAAGCTTCACCCTGATAGCTGCACTCTCACCACCTCTTGGCATCCTGGAAATCTGTGATCCTGAGACTATCCTGAGCAGATTGGCTAGAGAGAAGGACCCAAATGATATCACCATCCCTACTAGCTCCAGCTGAATCCCAACCACCACCTGGGATGAATAAGGCCACACTTTAATAGCAGCATCAACAGCAACTCTAGTCTATCTCAAATAACTTCTCTTTTCCCCAAAAGGACAGTTATTACATCTTTAAACCATCTAAAAACTGTCAATGGGGTTTTACCTTCTAAAGAACTCTCCAGATAAAGGGGGAAAGAATATTGGATGTTGTTAAAATGAAAACCTTACATTTCAAATGCTTTAACTGTTCTCCCTTCTTTACAATACCTTTGATAGAAAGTTTTAATAAATGTTTAATGGTGTGTTTGCCATGATACTCAGCGGGTTGAAGTCTCTGCATGCTGACTTTTAATCTTGGTAATACCATTTAATATTAGACAGTAAGTGAGTTAGGTTAATACCTTTGGCCCATATATTCAATCTATATTAATGCAACTCCAGTTTTGGGGACATGTGGAATGCGGAGAACTGGTTCAGTGACAGTGAGGCTACATTAACGGTAGTTAGTACTATGATCATAGGAGTACAAGAGAGACTCATGGTACCACTTCTTATAAGAAAGAGGGCTGTGAAGCTGCACAAATTTATAGCCACTGAGCCTCTGTAGCCATAGGTCTCATTTATCCAGACTGGTTTGTTCATCCCTAGGGTTGTGCTACTGCTAATTTATTTGAATCAGTTACAGTGACAGACCTCACAGACCAGGGCAGTAACTAGTATAGAAGACAGTTCAAAAATCATACAGAAGACTAGGAGACAGATCAAAATTTCATCAAGGCCAATGGGAGCTTTGTAATTTTCTTCAATAGAAGTAGCATCAGGTCCCAATTATCTTTAACAACAGTGCAAAGAAAGTGGGGACAAAATGATTGAAAACATTTATACAGGATTTCAATGAAGAGGGATGAAAAAAAACTATATTAACCCAATTCTCACTTGCCCTTTAATGAAATTGAAATGTAATTTTTTGATTAATCACTCAATATTATTTTTTAATCTTCCTTTGTGTTTTAAACATGTTGCATTTATATATTTTTATATAATGGGATGCATTCCATAATGTAAATTATTTAAAATTCTATTTATGTCATACTATGTATTATATTTTATTTTGGGTTGTAAAGTATAATGATTGAATCTTTTCTCATCATATGACTGCTTCATTCTTTTGTTTTGCACATACACACCTATTTGACCTTCAGAGAGGGAGAATACAAAATGAGTTTATAAAATAAGCTGCCTACCCCCCTCCCCTCACTTCATTTGAGTCTTTGGATAGAAGAAAAGGACATTCATGTGCCTACACAGAAACAAGATGTTATATAGTTTGTCTATTGCCAAAATTTTAGTGGGGAGTTGTAAGGATAATAGGTACATTTGTCAAAATAATACCTAAATGATTTAGAAGCCTAAATTGCACTTAAAGTCAATCAGACTTTTAAGTTCTTGAAAGCTTTTGAAATTTTTACCGAGTGTTCAAAATTTAGTTTTGAGATAGATGACAACCTACATTTCCAGAACTCAGCTGTTCAGGTATTAGAAATCAGAATGTTTAGCTTTTCCTGGGATCGGAAAAAGGCAAGACTTGGTTGTTCTCTCAGCCCTGGTCTACACTAGGCCTTAGTCCGAAATAACTCCCTCCCCAATTCAAATTAGTAAGAGATGCATCCACGGTACGAAACCCGTTATTTCAGAATAACCGGCCACAGAATTTGAACTCTGTACTCCTGCTTTTCATCAGGAATAACACTTATTCAGAACTTGTAAGTTCAAAATAACATTAGTATAGACACTCCAGAGCCACAAATTTGAACTAATTCACATCTGGAAGGCCTCCTGCAGCTCCCTAGAGTGCTTCCTGGGGCTCTGAGTCTGAGGTAGCATATCCACATTAACAAAGCCTGCCTCGGACTAATTTTGATGCTTCCCCATAGTGAGGACATGCAAGTTCGAATTTGTTAAATCAGGATTTGTTAAATCGAATTTAGTAGTTTCAAAATTATTTCCTAGTGTAGACATGTCCTTACTGTGTTTTGGTCTAAAGAGGGCCTGAACCTATAATAAGCCTTGTATAGTATCTGGGTAGTGCACTGTTGAATTCATTGGGTCTCCTCTCATTTACTGAAGTTTACCTATATAGTACTCATTGCAGGATCAAGGCCTGAGACTTTGGCACAGATACTATATAATATTATGTGTATAAAATACATAACACAAAAGGACATAGATCACAACTGACACCTTTAGTGCTCTATATTAAAAAGAACAACTAACACAGAGGGAATTCTTTGTTTTAGCAGCTCCACACAGAGAAGCCCCTGTCGTTCTTTCTACCTCTCTAGCTTCCATGAATTAATCACAGCCTCTGCTATCTAATCTCAGCACACAGCCTGGTCTAAATAATCACAGAAGGGATTTCTCACTACACCACAGTGGGACAGAACAAATAGCTTCTTTGGATTTGATTTATACACAGACTTGCTAGTAGCTCAAAAATGTGGGTAACAGGTGATATTACAATATTTTAGTTCAAATACAAGATTTTGGCCTTGCTGAAGGAATCAGTGGGTGGAATTCTGAGGTTTATGTTATACAAAGTGGGAAGTCAAACTTGATGAGCACTATATTGCCTTCTGACCTTCAAATTTGTCAGAGATAATGACCATAGCATGACATGTCCAATCTTTTAAGTCTTGCAACTAGCATCTCAACATTCCAAATCAACCAGCCAGGCGATAGGTATAATAAAAGTCTGACTATTGATTCTTCTGGTTACTGTTTTGTCAGAAGTCCTCTATTTTTTCCTTTTTAAAATGAACACATCTTTAAAGTCTAAGAAGTTTTTCTTGCACTTGAAACAGCACGGGGTAAAGTTTATGAAGATCATTACTTCCCGGGAGGATTTGTTCCTTAATCTTGGACTGGCTTTCAGGAAAGTGCTGTCTCCTGTGCAGATTAACATTAGCTATATGATAGAAAGTTCCATTTTGTCTGAGAAGTAGGGTAATTGATCATAGTTTTCATCCTTAGTTTTAGGTGATATATCTGTTTTGCTGGGTGCTGGCCATTGAGCACTGTGAATATAATGATAGACTTCTTGAACTTCATTCAATATTCTGTTGAAAGGTTTTATGTGTTTACAATAGATCATATTGCTGAAAACATGGGTTGCAATATTCTGTGTTAGTTGGAGTTTCCTGGGAGCTGATGGCTTAGTGTCCAAAAATTTTGCTGTCAGATCCACCAACAGTCATTCTGAGCCCGAGGGCAGAGTAGTGAATGGACCCCCAAGCACACACAAGCTGTGCCTGAACTAACCCAGTCCACCTGACATTTGAGAGGTGCTGCACCCGCACTGACTTCTACCTAGTATGCTGCCAGCTGTGTTGCTGTTCATGCTTTTTTGGCATGGCCAGGACCTCTACATGCCCACCCAGTAGGGATGCCAACTGTTTAATTACACAAAACAAAGACTGTTGTCCGAAACCCTCCCAGCCCCTTCCCTGAGGCCACAGACTTGTCCCATCCCTTCTCAAAGGCCCCACCCCATTCACTCCTTCCTGCAAACCTCCACCACAAACTGTCTTTCAAACTTGCTCACTTTCATCAAGCTGGGGTAGGGGGTTGGGGTGTGGGAGAGGATGTGAGATACAGGCTCTGGGAGGGAGGTTGGCTGTAGGGGGTTGATAACTATTATTACTTTTTAAGAAAAAATGTAGCACTAATTCTATAAGTGTGCTAAAAGCTTTATAAACATGCATGAAACATTCTTACACAAGGAATTTTATAATCCAAATAGAAAATATACAAATAGAGAACAGGTGACGGCTTCCCTGATTGAAACATTAATTTGAATGCCTTTCTGGCTAGTTCCACATTATTCTATTTTGTATTATTCTTTAATAACAGTGTTTTTGTTGGTTTGTTTGATTTGTTTTTATTTTAAATTTACGATCATCTGATTAGTTAATATTTATTTCTGTGGAGGGAGTTTAAAGCCTAGGAATTTTCAAACAATCATACTTCACAAGAAATAGTTGCTGCCTGTGCCAGGGTTGTTGAAGTTAACATAATACAATTTTAGTGAGTAATATATGAAGTGTGGAATGCTTTTTATGTTCCTTGAAGACTGCCTCAAGAGTGTGTTACTGCAGCGAACCAGAAGAAACCTTATGATCAAAAGTTGATCAGTGATTTCCACCACTCCTGCTTTCTTAGGCTGTCTGACAAACAAATACAATTATGTTTGGTTGCTACAGGTTGAACCCGTATAGTCTGGCACTCTTGGGACCTGACCAGTTCTGAACAAGAGAATTTTCTGGACTATGCCAGGTCAATATTGTCTAGCAACATTACCAACACTTCCACTGCTTAGTTGGCTCACAGAAGACATTTATGGGTAAATTAGAGCTAAATAACAGCACAGAACACTAAAAGCCAGGGCTGGTGGCTGTAAATGAGCTTTATAGGACCATGGGAAACTAGGCCACACCCATGAAAAATGGACATCCAGCTAACTAAAATAATTCTGGACGACAGTTGTTTCCAGACCAGAGAGTTCAGGACTTGAGAGATTCAACCTGTACTAACCTCACTGAGAATCTGCTGAGAAATAAAATCTCTCTCTCTCTCTCTCTCCCTCTCTCTCTTTCTTGGACGATCTTTGTATCAATGCAGTGACTCAGTTTGGGGAGTCTTGTGGATTATAATTAAAATCTTGGAGCCATTCCAGGATCTAGTCCATGAAACCAGCTGTAGCTATGCCAACACGTCTTTGGAGACCTCCTAATCTGAACTGACAGACTTTCTAACATTAAATTGTGGAATGAAGATGTCAGAATAAAGCCTTTGAAAACTATTGCAAACTAATGCAACCATGCTAAAAAAAGGAAGCAAATTCAGTTGTCTATGTTGCTTGGCCCTGCTTTAACAGACTTTATTTCTGAAGCACACCATGCTGCTAAGAAGGCAGGTACTCCAGAGAAAGAAAACATGAACAGAAAAATGAAAAATCGCTGAAGATAGTGGGCGTGAGGCATAACACATTGTAAAAGTTAGAATACACCTCCCTACCAGTTGTTACATTAATTCTCTGACTCTGGTTGATGACAATACCACGGAGATGGATCTTTTCCTGTATGTGCCAGAGCTATCTGTGTTCCACAAAGTTCATGATGTAGATGGGTAAAAACAAAATGCAATCAAATTTGCATGTCTTTCTACTTCTCTGATGTCTTTCCTGGGAGCTCTGTCCAGCTGCATACTGGCTGAGTAGTTGATCAGCAATAATGAATATATTTTTGTTCTAGCCACAGATGTTAAATTTTGTCCTCTAACAAGCGAACCCTGCTTCACTGCCTATATAGCCATATGTGGTCCTGGACCTAGTGTATGATTACATGGATCCAGTGGCATATCTCACACTAAAGGCAAAATCAGGGTGAAGGCCACTGATGTCCTCTGTCTGTAATAACAGCCATAGCACATCTCTGCTGCCATTGTAGTACTTGAGACTAATTCAATTTTGCAATAAAGGACCTGTGATGCTGAGTCTCAAAAGCTGGTTGAATTGACTTGGGTTTGCGGGGCTCAGACAATGGTGCTAAAAATAGCAGTATAGACATTGGGCTTGGACTGGAGCCTGAACGTCTACATTGATATTTTTAGCCCTGAAGTCAACACCCCACAAGCCCAAGTCAATTGACCTAGGCTCTGAGACTAGATGTCTTAGGTTTTTCTTTAGAGTGTAGACAAATGCAATTAATCACCTCATTCCCTTGCAATTAGCCTGTTCTCAGGCTTGGCGAGAGGAAATGGTATTTGCACCTTACTATGTAAGAGCATTTGGCATGGCATGCTAAATTCCTTGCATAGCACTGCCATTGACTAAAGGGGAGATTTTCAATGGTACTAAATTGGCATTCAGCAGTTCCCATTTTCTTTCAATCTTTGCATTTAATTCTATTGTTTTTTTAAAACACTGCTTGGATAAGTGAATCGCTTAATTTGTAATTTTCAAAATAAATACATTGTGTTTTATAATCCAGCTTTGTAACTGGGATCCATGAAATGTCAGCATTTCAGACAAATCTTTACAAAAGTGTATTCAAAAGGTCCCTACTTCTTCTTTAACTACTTTTGCAATAAAACAGGTACATTGGCTCAAAACACACCATCAGTGGCACATCATATATATAGTAGCCCAATGTCTGTGATTCTGTAATGCTGAAACACTGGCTGTTCCCTCTGGGCGGTGCTGTTGCCTTCCGCCGTGGCGCTCAGCTGACTTCTGCGCTGCTCAGCCGGGCCACCGTGTGGGAGTAAGTGGCACAAGTGGCTGTTTGGGGTCCGCGTTCCCCATGCAGCACAGGGAAGCATGGGGCCCAAACGGCCGCTTGCGCCGCTTGCTCCCACGTGGCAGCCTGGCTGAGCGGTGTAGAAATCAGCCGAGCACCACGGCGGGAGGCAACAGCGCCTCCCAGAGGGAACAGCCAGGGGGAGGGGCCTGGACGAGCATGCGTCTCTGACATCAGGAAAGGGCGCTGGATTCAAAGGGAGGAAAGCGGAGCGAGAACAGAGGAGGAGGAGAGGAGGCGGAGGACAGCGAGAGAGAGAGTGAGAGAGACGCAGCAGAAGGAGGAGAAGAGAAACACAGAGTGAGAGGCGGGAGGAGGAGAAGAGAAAGAGAGAGAGAAGGAGAGAGAGGCAGGAGGCAGACGAGGGCTGAGAGAGAGAGAGAGGGCGAGGCAGTAGGAGGAGAAGAGGGAGAGAGAGGCCCGTTTGTGCCGCTTGCTCCCGCGCGGTGGCCCGGCTGAGTGGCTCAGAAGTCAGCCGAGCACCACAGCGAGAGGTGAAGGGGGGGTGGGGCGGTGACATACACGCTCGGGGGCAGAGCCTGGATGAGCATGCATCCCCAACGGAGACAGAGGAGAGCGGAGAGAGGGTGAGAGTCAGGAGGGGGAGAAGAGAAAGAGAGAGACAGAGCAGAGAGAGTGAGAGGCAGGAGGAGGAGGAGAAGAGAAAGGGAGAGATGGAGAGAGGGGCAGAAGGCAGAGGAGAGCTGAGAGAGAGAGAGGGGGAGGCAGAAGGAGGAGGAGAGAGAGAGAGAGAGAGAGAGATGGAGTGAGAGACCGGAGGCTCAGGAGAGAAGACCGACTTGGAGGAGAGACATGAAAATCCCGTCTTATGACGGGCTAATTGGCTAGTTACTTATAAAGACCAGCAATCCAATGGCAACATGATGATTCAAAGAATAATCATCATGTTCTCTGCAGTGGGATGAAGCAGCAGAAAGGTGCTTTGCTGAATATCTGTTGATCACAGGCATAAAAGTAGAGTTTTTTAAACCAATGAAAAATAATTTGTGCACTGGAATTCAGCTCTGTTCTTCATGCTGATGGCCATTTTCTCTGGTTTGCTGTCAGAAAGTGCCTTTAATAAACATTTATTTAGTAAAGAGAAATGGGTTGAAAGACACAGGGAAGAGAGCTCAACCTTCTTTTTCTTTGTTTCTTTCCTAGCTCAGGCGTTGCACTTTCTTAATGCAACTTGGCTAATACAGCTCATTGATGTTGAACTGTGTTTTTGGTTTGTCTTGTGTAATGAAAAGTGGTCCAGAGGAATGAATATACTTTTGTTTATAGAATCAGAGTTTATATATTTTTTAATTCTATTTGGCAATGCAAAGCATTGCTTTAGATGAATAATGGGTTTGTTAGCAGCTTTGTTACTGAACATTCTGATACACAAAAATGGCCTTTCTACCATCGAGTGGGACAGCCAACAAGTTTTAGACTTAAAATTAATGTTTTACGGTTTACGAAGAGGTTTGATCAAACATGAGGCCAGTTTCTTGGATAATGCAAAGTCCCACTGAAACCTAATGTCACTTTGGCCATGTCTCTATTTGGAATACTTGCAGATAATTTTTAGTGTAAATGCATTATGTGGGCAAAGCTTCAATTTTCATGATAGAGCTTATTACACTGTTGTAAAAATGTAGTTTTGTTTCCACTGTGGTCTTCTCTGTCACAGCTCTGTTAGTCAGGGACCAGATCACTGACCAACAGAGTTGTGCCAGCAGAAGTCCTTATTGTAATGTGGCTGTCGGCTCCTAACAAACTTATGTCCAGATCCTCAGAAGTATTTAGATATATTTGCCCCATGGGAAAGAATCTTCACAGATGCTGTATATATTTGGTCAGTAATCTCATTGAGCTAACTCATTCCTGACATATAGATAGGGGTCCTGCAAGATTGTGGGAATGTGAGGATTATGATTTGAAACTTGCACCCTATACTTTCTTGTCACTCCTGGCTCAGAAATGTGGAGTTCAGGGTTGCTCTCATAGAAATGGAAAGAGACTTGGGATCCTCTGTTTCAATTTCCTCTTCTGTAAATTGTAGATAAAAATTCTTATATAAAGAGCATTGGACTAGGAAATATTTCTAGATGACTCTATATTCCTTGGTTGGCAGTTAGTATATAAGTGCAAAGTATTATTTTGCCAGATTATGAGTATATAAAACATATTTTATAATGGAAGTGGTAGACAATTTAATATAAAAGTCACCATCAATTTCCCTTCCTGCAATACTTTTTTCCCAATCTCAGTGGGAAAAGGGGAAGGTTTTATTTTTCCCAACTTTTTTTTTCAAGTTAAACATCCTCTGCTCTGCGAACCAAAGTATGATGACAGTGTTCCATTCTGGAACAACCAGAAAGAGGTACTGCTGAAAAAAAGCAATTTAATGATAAGACAACATGAAATTGAGAATTCTGTTTTCACTGAGTAGAATGAGAGACATTTAGAAACTAAACAAACAGGATAAACAATGAAAAGTGTATCAAATTTTAAAAATTCTTTCAAATACAATCTGATATGATTATAACTTTGGGTGTGTCTAGACTACAGGGTTTTGTTGACAAAAGTAAGTCGACAGAACGCGGCAGTTTTGTTGATGGCGGGAAACCTCATTCTGCGAGGAATAATGCCTTTTGTTGACAGAGTTCTGTCGACAAAAGGTGCTATTGCATCCACACTGTGCTTTTTCAAAAGAGAGCATCTAGGCTCTCTGTCGAAAAAGCGGCTTGCTTTGTCGACAGAACTGGCTGTAGTCTAGACGCTCTTTGTCGACAGAGGCTTTGTCGACAGCATCTGTCGACAAAGCCTCTGTAGACAAAAGCCTGTAATCTAGACGTACCCTTTGTGTTCACTCTAATACTCTGAGAGTGTGTCTACACTACAGGGTTTTTTAGAAAAAAATAGCCTTTTTTCTAAAAAACTTCCCCTGTGTCTAGACTGCTGCCAAGTTTTTTCGAAAGTAAATTGCAAGAACGCGGCAGTTTTTTCAACCATGGAAAACCTCATTTGACGAGGAATAATGCCTTTTTTCGAAAGTGCTCTTTTGAAAAAAGGTGCTATGTAATGCAAACTGTGCTTTTTCTAAAGAGAGCATCCAGACAGCCTGGGTTCTCTCTTTCAAAAAAGCGGCTTGCTTTTTCAAAAGTACTGGTTGTAGTCTAGACGCTCCTTTTCGAAAGAGGCTTTTTTGAAAGTATCTTTCAAAAAAGCCTCTTTCGAAAGAGGCTTGAAGTCTAGATGTAGCCTAAGTCTGACTAAAAAGTTAATATGGTTTTGATTAGTATTTCTGCTCACTATAATCTGCTTACATCTCCGTTCCTTTTGTTGAATATTTTTGTTACCTGCTCCATTTTTGTGCACTTTCATCTTTCTGGCTACTCAAGAAATGTTGCACTTAGCTCACTGTGACGGGCCAGTGGTGGCCCGCACTGGAACTGGGCAGGCAGTGGCTCCGGCCCCGGCAGGAGGCCTGGGAGGAGCTGCCCAGCAGGCACGCGGCCATGACGCGGCCCCCGCCAAGCCCTGCGCGGAGCAGTGTTCCTCTGCCGCGGCAAATAAGGCCAGCTGGCGGTCAAGGGTGGACCAACGTGTCCCGGGCAGGGGACACCGGGACGTAACCTCGCCCCCTCCGCCCCGACGCGTCGGCGGAAGCAACGTCGGGGCGGGATCAGGGAGGGTGGCGTGACCTCTGGTGGGAGGTTTAAAAGCTACCTAGGAGACAGAGCGGGGAGGAGGACCTCAGGGAGGCCATTCCTTCACCTGCAGTGAAGACAGAAACCCGGGTCCCTGCAAGATCCGTGAGGAACACCCAGGACTACTGCCGGCGGAGAGGTAAGGACCAGTGGCTAGGGATTGCAAACCTCAGAGCCAAGGGAGGCTAGGAAGCAGCCCGGGGCAGGGACGTTCTGGCTCCCGTGGGCTGACGCATTACGGGGTGGGACCCCGTCAGCCAGGTAAGGGTCGAGACCCAAACCCTTAGGGCCCCAGGCTGGGACCCGGTGGAGAGGGTGGGCCCAGGTCCCCCTAGCCACCCCTTTATCTCTCAGCGCTGCACACAACACTGGAGGGAAGAAAACTGGTAAAACTTGAGAGGGGCCTCCACCCCAAAATCCATGGTGACAGACAGAGGTGCCCCGAGAGGGGAAACGTGGACACAGGGCTCGCTGGGACCCGATCTACCCCACGTTGGGATATTGGGAGCTCGCGTCCATTTAACCATTCAATTCACAGCTTTAAGATGGTGGGCTCACTGGGCAGTGCCCCTGAGGTGGGGGCTACGTGCTCGCGCCCGGAACTAATCCGTCACACTCACTCTATGTAGTGTTATTTCTCATTCTTGAAGCAGTTGATGCTTTTCTAGGGAGTACACTATCTAAAAATAAATTGTATTTTTACTCTGAAATGCTGACATGTTTGTTGCTAATAGAGGTTATTGCAGGGTTAGACAATGCATCCTGGTTATTTGCTATGTTGGACTATGGGTCTCTATGCATTCTTTAGGGGTCTATATCTGACTGTTAGGATACAGTTGTGTCTACAAGGTAAATTCTTGAAATTGCAAATCTCAAGGGTAAAAACAAATGAACAATGTGCCATTTAACAAAATAATAGAATACAAAGTAACTAAACTTAACAAAACTATATTGATTTTTCCCATCAAGCACTTCTGTCAAAAGTTGTTGATTTACTTTATTGAATAAATACATGAGCAGAGAACTCACAAAACAAGTTCACCAAAAATACTGTTGTCCAGTCTTAGGTTGAGTTGTTTGGATTGGGGAATGAATGGTACATATCATTGAATCTAATGGATAGCTACCTGATCCTGATCCTTTGTAATTAAGACAGAGTATATCACTGAAAAATGAATTGAAGTAGTGTATCTTTGGAGTGATGTGGAATTGGTGGCTACAGGACTGACCAGATCTTTTGCAGCTACACCACAATTGGAGCTCTCTTCAGGGGAACACAGTAATACAAGCTAATTGAAGAGATTGACAGAGGTTTGAAAATGATGTGCTCCTGTACATCAATGAGCTATAAGCATCATGTTTCTTTTACTGTCTTGAGTCACTATCCAAAACAGTATATAATGGTAATAATAAGTTAGCCTATGATTCAGTATTGGCATCAGTGTAAACTTAGTAATCTTTCACCCAACAAGTGGATAGCTCAGTAGAGGAAAGATGAGCTGGACAGGCAGGGGTGGGTTGGGTACAGTCTATCTTGATAGTCACTCTGCTCTAACAAGGTCTTCCTCTTAGGTCCATGTTTTTAAAGATATTTAGACTTTGCTACCCTCAGTGATACAAGGCCTAAGAACCAGAATTCTAAAGATACTTAGGTATTGCTGTACTCAGCATTACAATGGGTAACAGATTTAGGATGCCATATCTCATCAAAAGGAGTTTAGGCACCTAAATGCTATTGAGTAGAAATGGATTTAGGCCCCTGAAGTCTCTTTGAAAATGAGTTATGCAATGCAGTAATGAACATAGCAAAACTTAAATTCCTTTAAAAGTCTAGTATAGGTTGAACATCTCTAGTCCAGCACTTTCAGGACCTGACTGGTGCTGAACCAGAGAATTTGTGGGACCATGAAAGATCAACATTGTCTAGTAGCATTACCAACATTTCTACTGCTTAGTGGGCTCTTAGAAGACATTTAGGGTAAATTAGAGAAAAATAACAGCACAGAACACTAAGAGCCAGGACTGGTGGCTGTAAACAAACTTTATAGTACCACAGGAAACTTAGTCACACTCATGATAAGTTGACATTCAGGTAACTAAAATCATTCTGAACTATGGATGTTGTCCGACAAGAGAGTACTAAACTAGAGAGGTTCAGCTGTGTAAAAAGACACAGTTGGGGGTTTTAAAATTCAATTAAAAATCTTCTTGACTTCTTGGAAGCCGTGTCAGTACTGCTGATGAGAAGCTGGGGTATCTGTTAGAAATATTGGTTAGAAGTCACTTCTTGTTTGTGAGACGGCTGCCAAAATCCTGAAAATTAATTGCACTGATGTGGAAAAGCTTTTTATACACATTCTAGAATGTGTATAAACAACTTTTCATTTGTGAGATGGTATGAACGAACTAATTTCCCATCTTTTAGAACTGAAAGACAGAAATATCATATGCCATTAAGTAGTCAAGTGATTATGTGTCTTTTCCTTTACACACTGTTGGTTCCTTTTGTTGCATCATTAGTCTAGTTTATTTTGTTTGTACACTTTTCTATCTATCTTCCTTCAGGCATTTCTCTTCAGGCTATATACAAACTCAAAAGTTCTGTTTCCAAATGTCCCAAGTGAAGTACCAGGAAGAATGGAAGGCGAAATCCAGTGATGACTTACCAGTGAGTTAATGACAGACTAGTTTCAGCAATAGTCTAAGGAGATTTTGGCACTGAGAAAGAGAATATAGTTGTTTGTCATTAACAAATTTCCACACACCTGTTGTGATTATCCTTTTCTATCTGGAAAAGAACAGTGCTATGGTGATAGTCTGAATAACCTTTATTTTACTTTATTTTACATCAACAGCATCACAAAATAAGAATGAACAAAGTAAAGCCTCCATGACAGAGCACAATTTGTGTTTCTCCTCTCCTCTATAGAAGGCTGAATCTGATTACAAAATGGCAACAACCACAGAAATAGGGATAGAGAGCTTCTTTCCATTAAAAAGAAGCAGTACACTGAAAACAAACCATATAACATACATCCTGCACACATGCCACCTAGGTTTTCAAACTATCTTGTTTCTCTGGGCTTGTAACTAGATCTTAGTGTCTATTTTTTGAAAGGAGTGTGTTTTTGTCAAGGGGAAGGATGTCAACAAGATGATTATTATTTAATTATTGATACAAAGATAAAATAATTTAAATGAGCTAAAGAAATACCTTGCAAATATATCTGCATCTTTGTTTAGGAAATGAATAATGTCCCATTGTTTCTACTTTAAAAGAATAATTAGATTAGTTCTCTCTCATCTAGGTTCATAAGCACAATCTATTGGCTTCATTTATTTAATACTGTAATGTCTTATTCATTCACATTTTATCGATCTGCATACTCTCTCATTCCCACGTACAAAAAAAAAGGTCATTTTCCAAACTTCTCAGCCAAGATTTGCTGGACTATAATATAGAAAAGACTAATATTATCAATACTATTTCATTTTACAAACTGCAATAGAGACTATAAATATCCCACCAAATAATTAAAACTAGTTATCAAGTGAATGAACAGGACCTGTTTTGATCAATTATCTCTTCTGTTTTTATTGTTAATTTTCTTTGCCTCAATTGAACTCAAGTTCAAGTCCATGAGAGTTTTACCATTTATTTTAACTTGAATTGGATTGGGTCCTCACCCTCTGCGCACAAACAATAGTAATTTACAATAGGTCTTCCAGTCATTAGTGTGAATTAACAGGGTTCTGTGGTATTGCAACAGAAGTAATGAATTTATGCCTTGGAGTATTGCAGTTTATTGAGTAACCTTTCCCATCCTTTCTGTAACTCACATATTAACCAGTGTTTTTTTAATTCTTTTTGTATTTTCTTAATTGTATTATGTGCATAACCTTGATATATAGACAGAAATCATTATGAATGTGACTGGCCACCTGAAAGTAATAAAACATTCAGTTTTAATGAATTATGTTTGCCTGGAAAAAGAGCCAAAAATTTTTAAAAGAGCAAACTACTAAGTGAAGTATGTTTGCACCTCTTGCCACATGATCAGTTAAAACAATGACTACTGTTGCTCAACCTAACCATAACTGGTATTTTATACTGACCCAATTAAAACAATGTGGAATTCAACAAATGAGGTAACCCTAGTGTCCTGGACAAATTACACATGGTTATATTATCTGCCTACCTAAACTCTCCCTGCAATTTCATTGAAAACCAGTCTTCTTTACTTCCTGCCCCAAAGTATTGTGTGATATAGTTTTTCATGGTCAAACATCTGCCATCTAACCCAATGGTGTTATTGCAGATTGCTGGATGCTAACAGTTTGTCAGTCCTCTGATCACTTAGGCACTAATCAGTTTTCCTGCAGAAGACTGATTTGGGATGTGAAGCTAATTAGCTGACCAGAATGGGAGGGCTAATGAACCAATAAGCCATTAGCTCAGAGGTAAAATAAGTCAGTGAGAGGAGAGGTCATGTAACATACTATGCAGTACTTCCAACATTCCCACCAACTGGAGAAATCATCCTTGCTGGTATCTCAGAAAGTGCAATAGAAGAACCTTTAGAAATTGATCTCAGAACAAGCCCAAGAGCAGCAGCAGTTTCTTCAGAAACTGGTAAGTCCTGGTATAGGAAACAACAATTGGAGTCAGACTGTATAAAGTGAAGCCTGTAAATGAACCTGATGCATTTCTAGTGACATTTTAAGAGGGTAATGACAGGTGCTGGCTAGGGCAGAGGAATGCAGATCGCCTGGTTAGCAATGCCATCACCAGACGGCATCTAAATAGACTTATGTGTTGTGCTGGGGAGGAGCCGGTGGTTGTGGTACATGTAGTTACCAATTACATAGGAAAGGGTAGGAGAGATGTCCTGGAGGCCAAATTTAGGCTGCTAGGAAGGAGACTGAAATCCAGGACCTCTATGGTGGCATTCTCAGAAATGCTTCCTGTTCCACATGCAGGACCAGGCAGGCAGGCAGAACTTCAGAGTCTCAATGCGTGGATGAGATGATGGTGTAGGGAGGAGGGGTTTAGATTTATTAGGAACTGGGGACACTTTTGGGAGAAGGGGAGCCTATACAGGAAGGATGGGCTCCACTTAAACCAAGGTGGATCCAGACTGCTGGCACTAAACATTAAAAAGGTCATAGAGAAGTTTTTAAACTAAGAGATGGGGGAAAGCCGATTGGTGTAGAGGAGCACATGGATTGGACGGAGACTTCTCTTAGAGGAGAGTCCACTGATGGAGATTCTCTAGGTTTTAGTCAGAAAGAGAGGAGGGGAGATGATAAAGTATGGGCCATATATACAAGAATCTAATACAACAGAGAAGGGCAGACAAATAAACAGTGGCAATTTTTTAAAGTGCTTCTACACAAATACTAGAAGTCTAAATAATAAGATGGGTGAACTAGAGTACCTCATATTAAAGGAGGAGATTGATATAATAGGCATCACAGAAAACTGGTGGAATGAGGACAATCAGTGGGACACAATCATACCGGGATATAAAATATATCGGAAGGACAGAATAGGTTGTGCGGGTGGCGGAGTGGCACTATAAGTGAAAGAGAATGTAGCATCAAATGAAGTAAAAATCTTAAATGAATCAATATGTTCCATAGAATCACTATGGATAGTAATTCCACACTCTAATAAGAATATAGCAGTAAGGATATATTATCGACCACCTGACCAGGACAGTGACAGTGACGTTGAAATGCTAAGGGAGATTAGAGAGGCTATCAAAATAAAAAACTCAATAATAATGGGGGATTTCAATTATCCCCATACTGACTGGGTACATGTCACCTCAGGACGAGATGTAGAGATAAAATTTCTTGATGCCTTAAATGACTGCTTCTTGGAGCAGCTGGTACAGGAACCCACAAGGGGAGAGGCACTTCTCGATTTAGTCCTGAGTGGAGCACAGGATCTGGTCCAGGAGATGACTATTACAGGACCGCTTTGGAATAGTGACCATAATATAACAACATTTAACATTCCTGTGGTGGGAAGAGCACCTCAGCAGTCCAACACTCTGGTATTTAATTTCAAAGAGGAGAATTACTCAAAAATGAGGTTAGTTAAATAGAAATTATTAAAAGGTACAGTGAATAGAGTAAAATCCCTGCAAGCTGCATGGAAACTTTTTAAAGACACCATAATAGAGGCCCAACTAAAATGTATATCCCAAATTAAAAAACATAGAAGAACTAAAAAAGAGCCACCGTGGCTTAACCACCATGTAAAAGAAGCAGTGAGAGATAAAAAGGCATCTTTTAAATAGTGGAAGTCCAATCCTAGTGAGGTAAATAGAAAGGAACATAAGAGGATGTTAGGGAGATTCCCAAACCTGCACCGTCCTTTATGGGTGATGAATCTGAGGAAGTGTCCTGGATTGAAGTGTCATTAGAGGAAGTTTTGGAACAAATAGAAAAACTTAACAGTAACAAATCACCGGGACCGGATGGCATTCACCCAAGGGTTCTGAAATAACTCAAATGGGAAATTGCGGAACTATTAACTGTGGTTTGTAACCTATTCTTTAAATCAGCTTCTGTACCCAAAGACTGGAAGACAACTAACATAACGCCAATATTTAAAAAGGACTCTAGAAGCGACCCTGACAATTACAGACCAGTAAGTCTAATGTCAGTACTGGGCAAATTAGTTGAAACAATAGTAAAGAATAAAATTGTCGGACATGTAGAAGAACATAATTTGTTGGGCAAAGGTCAGCATGGTTTCTGTAAAGGGAAATCATGTTTTATTAATCAATTAGAGTTATTTGAAGGAGTTAACAAACATGTGGACAAGGGGGATCCAATAGATATAGTTTACTTAGATTTCCAGAAAGCCTTTGACAAGGTCCCTCACCAAAGGCTCTTGTATAAATTAGGTTGTCATGGGATAAGAGGGAAGATCCTTTCATGGATTGAGAACTGGTTAACAGAAAGGAAACAAAGGGTAGGAATAAATGATACATTTTCAGAATGGAGAGGTGTAACTAGTGGTGTTCTCCAAGGGTCAGTCCTATTCAACTTATTCATAAACAATCTGGAAAAAGGGATAAGCAGTGAGGTAGCAAAGTTTGCAGATGATACTAAACTATTCAAGATAGTCAAGACCAAAGCAGACTGTGAAGAACTTCAAAAAGATTTCACCAAACTGAGTGATTGGGCAACAAAATTTAATGTGGCAACTGAAATTTAATGTGGATAAATGTAAAGTAATGCACATTGGAAAAAATAACCCCGACTATACATACAATATGATGGGGGCTAATTTAGCTACAACTAATCAGGAAAAAGATCTTGGAGTTATCATGGATAGTTCTCTGAAAACGTCCACACAGTGTGCAGCGGCAGTCAAAAAAGCAAATAGGATGCTAGGAATTATTAAAAAATGGATAGAAAATAAGCTGAAGAATATCTTACTGCCCCTATATACAACTATAGTATGCCCACATCTTGAATACCGCATACAGATGTGGTCTCCTCACCTCAAAAAAGATATTTTGCCATTAGAAAAGGTTCAGAAAAGAGCAACTAAAATGATTAGGCATTTGGAATGGGTCCCATATGAGGAGAGGCTAAAGAGACTGGGACTTTTCAGTTTAGAAAAGAGGAGACTGAGAGGGGATATGATAAAGGTATATAAAATCATGAATGGTGTGGACAGGGTGAATAAAGAAAAGTTATTTACTTGTTCCCATAATAAAAGAACTAGAGGACACCAAATGAAATTAATGGGTAGCAGGTTTAAAACTAATAAAAGAAAGTTCTTCTTCACACAGCACATAGTCAACCTGCGGAACTCCTTGCCACAGGAGGCTATGAAGTCTAGGACTATAACAGAGTTTAAAAAAGATCTAGATAAATTCATGGAGGTTAGGTCCATAAAAGGCTATTAGCCAGCTAGTAAGGAATGGTGCCCCAGCCTCTGTTTGTCAGAGGCTGGAGAAGGATGGAAGGAGACAAATTGCTTGAACATTGTCTTCGGTCCAGCCCCTCTGGGGCACCTGGTACTGGCCACTGTTGGCAGACAGGATAGTGGGCTAGATGGACCTTTGGTCTGACCCAGTATGGCCATTCTTATGTTCTTATGTTCTTAAAAAAGGTTTTGTCTGCCATGGTCTTTTTACGTGGTTTTGACTCCAGCTGGATGGTGTATTGAGAAACAAAGTCCATTGAGAAACAAGGGTACGTCTACACTTTCTCCCTAGTTCGAACTAGGGATGCATATGTAGGTGACCGAAATTACTAATGAAGCGGGGATTTAAATATCCCGTGCTTCATTAGCATGATCTCACCCACGAGCTATTCAGATTGTCAGCTGATTCGAACCAGGAAGTGTACTCCGGGCTGCATTAGTTCAAGTCAAACCCCTTGGCTCGAAAAATAAGGAGTAACGTTAGTCCGAACCAAGGGGTTTGATTGGAATGAACGCGGCCCGGAGCATACTTTCACTTTCGAATCAGCTGGGTTCCGAAACAGCGCGTGGCCGAGATTATGCTACTGAAGTGCGGGATATTTAAATCCCAGCTTCATTTACTATTTCAAATGCCTACCTTTGCATCCCTAGTTTGAACTAGGGTGCAAGTGTAGACATTCCCAAAGGGAATTGTTATTTCGAAATAACTTATTTTTTTTAACAGCCTGCCTGCTTTGCAATGCCATATATGGATCTGAGCCAAGATTAAGCTGATTGTGTAGATATAGCATACGATAGAAAGGAATTCAATGGAAGCCTTTTAAATGTTATGCCTTTCCCTGGCATTTTACAGAGATAATTTGACTCATATTCTTTGAGGGTACATCTAAACTACAGCGTTAATTCGAGTTAACTTAATTCAAAATAGTTAATTCGAATTAAGCTAATTCGAATTAACGCATTTAGTTCAAATTAAGCTAATTTGAATTAACGCATCTACACACAAAACCTATTTCAAAATAGTGTTTTGCTATTTCGAAATAGCACGTCCACACTAAGTGGACCCTAAACCGAAGTTCAGGCTGGCCGGAACCAGTGCCGGCAGGGCATCAGGTTAGGACTTAGTGTGTGGGGCTGCTGCCTGAGGCTAACTGAGCTCTGTGCTTCAAGGGACTCTATCCCCACCCCGGACAGACAGTTCTCAGGTTTCCCCGCTTGCTTGTCTACCTCGATGAGGGACAGCAAAACAGTCCTGTCTTGAAGTGCCCTGAGTGCCCACACTTGGGACACCACAGCACTCAGCCACATGGAGCCAGAGCTGCCCCTGGGCATGCCAGTGTGTCTCGTGGGGTCGTTGCCATCAGCCCGCCTGCACTTGCTGCAGGCTGCCATCTGGGGGATCCATCAGGGGGGCTGTCAGGATCCAGGAGGCCCTGCAGGAGAGTGTCCACCCCGAGGAGCCCTCAGAGCCACCCCGGTCCTCCCCACTGCGGGCTCATGCCCCATTCCTCCCTCACGTCCTTCCACTCACCCCTCCCTAGCCCCACTTCCTGATGTCAAATAAAAGACACATATGTTCAAAAATAGAAACTGGGTTTATTGAACAAAACTGGGGGGGATGAACCTCTGGGGAGACTGGGAAAAGGAGGTGGGAGAAGGGAAGAGAGAGGGTGGTAGAGGGGAGGGGGAAACCTGGGAGGAGGGAGCTGGAAGGGGGAAGCAAGGGGAAGAAAGGGGAGGGGAAGCTCAGGGCCCAGGGTTGGGGGTCTCGCCGGACCAACTTGATTTTCATGCAAACCTGCTCCTGGGTTCGCATGTGGCCTTTGGTGGCCAGGCTGGCAGCTATCCTGCCATAGACGGCCGCATTCCTCCGTCTAGTGCAGAGATCATGGACGTTGGGAGCATCCCCCCCACACCTGAATAAGGTCCATGATCGCCACCCTGGACCAGGAAGGCACCCACCTTCTCCAGCCCCTGTCAGGCTCCTGGGAGCTGGCAGACTGCTCCTGGGGAGTGGTGGAGGGCTGGCTGCCAGTGGCTTGCTGGCTCATGTTTTGGGGCCACTGGGTCAGGGGCCCCAGTGGCCACTGCTGGCTCTGGGCCGGCAGGCTTGGAGCTGGCACAGGCACTGTGGCCATAGTCTACCCCTTTAATGGCTCTGGGGCTGGTGGAGAAGAGAGTGAGTTTTCCTGGTTGTGCCCAGAGTGGCCACCAGGGCTCCCTGGGAAGGGCTAGAGGCTCCTTATTTCGAATTAAGTGTCTACACAGCACTTAATTTGAAATAGCTATTTCGAATTTGGAGTTACTCCTCGTAGAATGAGGTTTACCAAATTCGAATTAAGCACTCCGCTATTTCGAATTATTTTTGAAATAGCAGTTTGCATGTATAGATGCTATTAAAGTTAATTTGAAATAACGGCTGTTATTTCGAATTAACTTTGCAGTGTAGACATACCCTGACTTTCTTCAAGACAGACTTTGAAGAATCCTCTGATGCCTTACAGTGGTTAGGGAATGCAAATAACTATGCCACTGAAAATCCCAAGGGAAATACAGTGGTAAGACCTTTAATGTTTCGGTTTGGAGGGTCTTTTATGGATGTACTAGTTCTTTCTTTTGTGTCCTTTCCCCATTATTTAGGTTCACTGGCATGAGGGTTTGTGTTTGTGTTGGTTTATAAAGATAACTTTTTACTGATTATAATTGCTCTCTCCCTAACTATTAAAATTCACAACTAAAGCATGTGTAATTGCAAGCGTCGTGTCTTGGGAAACATTTTGCAATAATCCCAAGTACATAATCTACAATACAATCCCATTAAAAGAGTGGGGTCTCAAAGATTCATTGGCTGGAATGATTCAGAAGTTTCAGTGATTCACTAGGGAAATGGTTAGATACAATCCTGGCATTCTTGGCATATTTTAGAAGTACTTGGTAGAGATAGGAAAAATATTGTACTGTGCATATAGTATACACAAAAGAAATATGGAGAGAAATGTCAGGTCAAGGTAGAGTACTAATCTATGCCAACATACTGCTGTAGAAATGTGAGAATGGCTCAAACTGCAGACTCAAAGCTTTTTTCTCTCTCTTTGTCACTTTGGGAATCTGGGAAAGGACATTCACACAGCAGGGACATGCAGGATGCCTCCTGCTCAAACGTTTTCTTTCCAATCAACCATGCTGTATTCACTCTTTTGGCTGGGAACTCTGTCATTGCATGCTGTTTATTACCTCTGGTTTCTTGGTAAGGGTGTGTAGAAAGGTAATTTCCCTGGCCCAAACTACAGGACTTAGAGAAGTTTCCTTCAAGTCAGTATGACTCTTTGTTCCTATGGAGCTCAGGGCTTCTGTGATGGGTGGGAAGAGTCCGGGCCAGCACTAAAGGGTTAAACTCGGGTAGCTAGTGGGGGTGTGGGCAGAAAGCCAGGAAAGCCAATGGGAAAGATTATTGAAATTTGAATTGTGTATAGGTACCTAGCTACTTTTTCCTTTGTTGAATTCTAAGTTAAGGACTGGAGGGAGCACTATGTGGTAATCAGGATTACCATGCCTCCAAGGAATTATATTTTACACCTCTGAAAGTTCATGGGCCTCTCCGGTGGTCCTAGTCCCCAAACCAGATGGAGAAATCCATTTTTGCATGGACTATCATAAGTTAAATGCTATAACTCACCTAGACAACTATCCAATGCCCCGCACAGATGAGCTATTGGAGAAACTAGGATGCACCCAGTTCATCTCCACCCTAGACTTAACCAAGGGATACTAGTAAGGGATTATCCCAAGGAATATGGGGAGTGGAAGTGGACTGGACTGAGATGGGATCATGAGTAAATAAGGGGGAAAAGTATATTTAGTCTGAGGTATTTTTCTTTCTTTTGGTTGTTTAGTTAAACTTCTCTGTGTGAATTCCATGTGCCTTCCCTCCACCACTCCCCATATTTAAGCTACAACCCAAAGAGATTGTTTCTTTATGTTTTCTCAGTTGCTCTGTAACAGCTAGCAACCACGTATGCTTTATCAAGTATATCTTTTTGTTTTGTTAATAAAATAATATTTTAAGGTGATGATTTGATTCTTTTTTGCTGGAAGGTATCAGGGGATCTGTGTGTGTGTGTGTGTTTGCTCAGCCTGAGAGGTCAGCTATCAGAGACACAGTTGTTTTTTCTTTTTCAAGCTCTCTTGTGGCAAAAGAGCTTGGAGTACCTCTGGGGAAGAAATTCAAGTGTTTTCTCCTGTTTTTTCAGGGTTTAAATCATTTGATGGTGGCAGCTATTTTCCAGAGTCAGTGCATCATTGACTCTGGGGAGTTTTTTTGTAAGCTGAGCCTACAGAGGCAAGGTATTTAAGGTCTTTTGTTTGCTCCCACCTTCCACACTCAGAGTGCCAGAGTGGGGAACAGCTCTGACAGTTTCCCATCCCTCTTTCTCTCAGTCTTAGATATTAATTTATATGTGCTGGGAAGGTAAATTTATCTCAGATGTTTTCTTTTGGATACTGGTGGGGTAAAAAGAGACCTCCATCACCTCTGTCAGTTATTGACTTTACATTTATCTAACACTGTCCTTTGCCAGTCTGGAACTAGCTGAAGGGGAAATGACATGATGGCTTTAAAGGTGGAAGGTCTGAATTACTAAGTAAGGACAATGGAATGTCTGCCAACACATCTACAGTCAGCACTGCTGACCCCTCTTTGGATTTGTATAGCAATTTATGTTGTAGGAAAGGCAAAGATTTTCACTCTGGCAACTTTAAACCAGTTTTTACACCCTAAAAATATTTGATAGGGTCTCATGACATGGGGTTTATTTATAGTCTAAGCGGTCTCGGTATCTCTCTACACAATCACTAACTCCGCCATATTCTTCCCCTACAGGGGCTCTGATAAATCTGTACCAGGAGGGTGAAACATGGCAGGGCAGTGGTTCTGGTATAAAAGGCTGAGCATGAGCATTATTTGCAATTGTTGGACTGGCTATGCGACTCTCTCATTGGAAAGAATCAGTCACTCAGTTAATTCTGAGATATTGGGTGCAGATGGTCTTCCTAGCATTTCACTGTGCCTCGGGAGCAGAGTGGGCAATCCTAGGCATAGTGACCCAGCTGGCCACAGATGAGACAATTATTTTTCTACATTCATTTTGTGGCTCTATTCATTCTGTGGAGTGAGTCTTTCAGTCCAATCCCTATCTTCTGATCCCATTCCATTATATCAAACCCAGGCCGACTATCAATGTAATCATCTGCCAGTTTCCCACCTGTGGGGCATAGTTTATAGAATTGTTCTAACCCCATTACTTGGTAGACCTCATTGACTATGGAAACACTCCAACCAGTTCCCCATTTTCTTTTATTTCTTCTAATTTGTATTCATGCCTCAGCAAATGTCTTTCCAAACTTTTCACAAGTCTTGAGGGGACCTCCATTGGTCCTATCTGCTTGCTGGATTTTAAAAAAAGATGTTATTCTATTTAAATGCAGCTTTTTAATGCCAATAGCTCGATTGGTCTCTGGAAAACTAAATTTGAATTAGTATATGCAACTCTTCCTTTGGGATAGTACTTTTATTAATGTTTTTACCACCTGAGTCATTTGCCTTAATCATTCCCCAACCCTCCCCTTCATCACCATGCTTTTTAGTTCCTGGAGGAACTAAAAGTAACATCTCTCCATGGAACTGCGAAGAATTCCTTGCCTGCAATGAGTCATAAGCTTAATACAATATGGTCTCAAAATTTTTTGTGGCCTATTTCAGAATCAGTTACACTTGTCACTAGGTTTAATGTACCATCAGCTTAAGCAAAAGGCCCACAATATATCTTTTCTTCTCTCTTTTGGGAGAGTATCAGATCTTTTCCTGATCTTGCAAACCACAAGAAACCAGTGACTTGGGTGAGAAGAATCCCTGCCTGACAGCACCACTAAAGTGAAAAGATGGAAGAGTAGGCAGCTAGCACCTCAGGAAGTGAGTTGGTGTAATCCACATACCTATGGGGTGTGGTTCACTGTCCCACTAGACCACTTAGACTGAGAGATAAGAACAAGGGAGATCTACAGCCTAAGCTGAGCAGTAGCTGGCTTTATAGCTCAAGTTGCAGAGGTTCCTACACTAAGTGATAGAGGTCCCAGCTTCTGTTCTGCCTACCAGTAGTTGACCCTTCCTGATTATGTTGTTAGGGGATTGATAGGCAAGGACAGGCTTCAAAGGGTCTGAAATATAAGTCCATGTATCAGAGGCCCAGTGTGAGAACTTAGGCCTGGGAGAAAGAAGTTGAGACTTGGCTAATATAAAGCAAATTGGACCTGTGAGCAAGAAACAGGTCCTGCTCACAGAATCTCTTACAAACAGGGCTGCTAGTCCAGAAACACACATACCTAAGAGATAGTAGGTACAAATCATATAAATAAATTCCAGTGTATAACCAGAACACCCTGATACCAGCATGCATAACAAGAACATGACAATGTTCACATAAACATAGCTGAATGGTTATCAACATTTGACAGAGCAAGATACATGTCAGGACAGCACACCAGTGACATCTGATGATAGTGACCTTCCCTTAGAGGTTTGAATTCATATTTTCAAATCTCTAAATGAATATTAAGGAGTTAGCTTGGTGCCAAACCCTTGCAATCAAAGCTGTAGAATTTATTAATTACACTGAAGCATTCAAGGTTTGTACAGCTCTACTCTCTTCTTATACCACAAATCTTTCAGCATGTCTTCTGAACACAGGAAACCCACAATGGAAAGTGTTTATAAAATTGCAGCTAAGTGCATAGCTGCTTGTCAAGGGCAGTCTGGAATCACCTAATGCATTCACTAAGGTCTATTATGACAATGGATGGCTACTTCGAACATGAGGCTGAATCTTCATAGACTGTTTGCAGAGTCACTCTACCCCACAGAGATTCTTTCTTTGTAGGCAGACGCATGGAATGGGCAGTAGACTCACCCACATGACTACTTATGCTGGGTTCTAACATAAGGACTTGGCCTTTCATTCTCTTAGAATGAAATGGAATCCTAACATAAAAGGAAATGTCAGAAATATCAAGGTACTCATGCTTGAAAACTATTTCCTTTTCATACATTGATGTAGCAAATAAGCATGACAAGGCTATTCTAATTCCAGTTTTAATTCCTATTTATTTAGTCTTAACTACACACAACCCTTTTGTCAGTTGCCAACAGCAGTAAGAAGGGTCAGGACTTGGAATGTTTAGGAAATTCTAGGAATTCAAATAAAATGCTGGGTTTGAGCCCCATCTAATCTTTTATTTACCCCCAAGTTTTAGGAATTAAAAACCTTAAACACCTTGAGTCATATCTTTATAGCAGGGATGAGGAACCTAAGGCGGGGGCTGGATGCAGCCCTCCGGCTTGCTTGGATCTGGCCCCTGAGGCTCAGGGCTCCCCCCAGCACTGGAGAGAACATGCTGGCACTCCAGCCCCCTTACAACTTCTCTTGAGGCTGGAGCATACAAAATCAACTAGCCTAGGTTCAAACTAGGCTCAGGTGTGCAAGGGGGGAGTGTCCTTCTTCTCAGTCGGGGGCCTCATCAGTGAGGATTTGTTTTTTGGATTTTTGCTTCTCACTTGTGTGTGGCTCCAACTGATTTTTCTGTGGTACAGCAGCTCCTGATCCAAAAAAGTTTCCCTACCACCTGCTTTACAGGTATTTCTTCCCTATTCACAAAGCACTAGGGTGTCCTTTGGTAATATGAAACACAAATGTTTTTTATGTGGGAAACAAGATGAACAGCTATTTACATAAACTCAGAGGGGTAGCCATGTTAGTCTGTAATTTTAAAAATGAGTAGTCCTGTGGCACCTTAGAGACCAACAAAAATATATAGTATCATGAGCTTTTGTGGGCAAAAACTACTTCTTCAGATGAGCTAGAATTTAAACAAAACAGTTTTTACATAGCAGAACCAGAACGTGGGTATGGCCATCCCCATGATCTCATTTGCTGTATATTTTCAATGTATTTGGGTTCTAAGACTCATATTTATAACACTGTCCACATCTACTTATAGAATCATAGCAATGTAGCATTGGAAGGAACCTTGACAGGTCTTTTAGTCTAGTCCTCACAGGCAGTACTAATTATTATCTAGAGTCTAGATCATCCTTGACTGGTGTTTATTTAACCTGTTCTTAAAAACCTCCAGTGATGGAGATTCTACAGCCTCCTTAAGTAATTTTTTCCAGTACTTAACCACCTGACTCATAAACCCAATGTTATTCAGTGGTGACCTGTTGTCTTAGGGAGGTGGCACTGCTCTTTTCTAGCCCAATGAAATCCCTATCACGGTATTCTGCTGAAAGCTGATGCTGCCAGGTAAGATCCTAATCAAGCCCCAGTTTGATAAAATCAGCTCTATAAAGTCTGTCATTGCTGGGTTTAGTGTTACAAAGCCATCTCCCTGCTACAGCAAGGTCATGATTCTGTAAAATCAGCATGATCAGAACTCTGAAAGGAAGCCTACTGTAAGATCTTCAGACAGTGTGCTGCTTCACTCATATATTTGGGGCTCACTATCGAATCCAAACCTGCCAGACATCAGCTAAGTGTGATCTGCTCCCTTTAAAGCAGTGGTTCTTAAATTATGTGTCAGGAGCTCAGAGTGGGTCATAATCCAATATTAATGATGTTGCTAGGGCTGGTGTGAAATTTGCTGAGGCCTGGGATTAACACTGAAGCCAAGGGCTTTGGCAGGACTCAGGTTACAGGCTGCTCTCACAGGCTGAAGACCTTGAGCCCTGGGATGGTGGAGCTTAGGCAGACTCAGGCTGCGGTCCCATCATCTGGGGTCATGTCATAATTTTTGTTCTCAGAAGGGGGTCATGGTGTAATGAAATCTGAGAACCTCTTTTCTAAGGTGTATCTTTCGTAATTTACAATTTCATACATATTGTCCATGAACTTTTTGATATCCCTTCCCCAAAACAGCACAAACTCTGAAAACAAACAACCTCCCCCTCCACATGCAGCATGAAACCACTGCAAGGTAAAACTACAGTTTATGCAAATTAAACCTCACAGTTGGCATGCTTTCTCCTTTTGCATATAGTGCATTTGAATGCAGTAAAAAATTAACATGAAATGCTGATTAGTAAATTTGACATGTGCATAAAGAAATAGGAAGGTGGCAACAGGTAAGAAATGTGGCAAACTATTGCTTGGAATATATGGTGTTGGCTGTACATTAGCTTTCCAGACTAGAAGTCAGAAGGAGGGATACTGCAGAAGCCTTGATTCTTTTATATAGAGGCAATTGGGGAACTTCATCATTGAATAATGAAGATCCCTCTCAAAGACCTTGGATCTACAGTGATTATTGAACACAGCAGCATGGAGGGCAAATAATTTCACTCAATGACCAATAGAACATAAATAGATTCATGTCCTTGGGAATATCTACAATATGTGGAAGCTTGTTCTGACAAGGCATCTATATTAAGTTATAAAAGAATTACTTCAATCTATCCCATTACACAACAGGTCCAGAAGAAAATGCATTGAAAAGGATACATTGCTAATTAGTTCTGTTGGATACTGTGGAACAAACACTGCTGTGCATGCTGATTTATAAGCCCTCTCATGGTATTTGCCTTTTATATGTGTGAAAAACACCTTGCAGAAATATTCTCATTGTGAATAATATCTTGGGAAGTAGATAAAAGCTATCCAAGAGGGTACAGCTACATTCAGGGAAGCAGTATAAGTGGACCATTCAATAGGACACAGATAATCATTAGCAAATCATTCCCTGAAGCAATGTATAGTACACGGTCTACAAGATTCATAGCTTGAACACAGCAAGTATTCATTTTTGTTCTAGGAGACAGGTTGCCAAGAAGTTTGACACTACCAAAAGGATTATTTAGCACTGAAGTCATCCATAAATACCATAATAGCTCTTTCACGGAGCTGAAAGATACTGCAAACTTTCTAACTGAAGGTAACCATGATGAATCCATTGACAGTATGACATTCACTCCAGCAGCCAGCAGGAGTATTAGATGGATAGATGAGTCAGACAGATTTCTTCAGGTAACAACAGGCAAAATATGCAGTCATAATCACTATTTTGGAAAAGACATCCTAATTTGACACCGATGCAGAGAGGTTTCCATGCTGCTTTGTAAAAATGGACTTTGTTGTCACATTGGTGCCTCTGTGTG
This sequence comes from Pelochelys cantorii, assembly GCA_032595735.1. Taxonomy (NCBI): domain Eukaryota; kingdom Metazoa; phylum Chordata; order Testudines; family Trionychidae; genus Pelochelys; species Pelochelys cantorii. Next base: position 38,701,809 of record CM064331.1, read on the forward strand.
TAAAACATCCTGTCATGCTCAAAACCTCTATTGCTGACTGTTGACGGGATTTCACTTATTTGCAAGACTTTTTTTAAACAGAAGAGACAATGCAGAAACCACATTTTCAACGCCATCCAAAAGTGAAGTGTCAAATTCAATGTGTGTTGAGCAGCCGGTTTTGCGAGCCTGGAGAAGACAAACCAGCCAGAAGAAACATTAGTCCTTCTGATCTTGACTACTAGCAAGAGAATATTTGCTCACATGCTACTTATGGTTTTTTTAGACTATGTTACTACTCAGTGTGAGGAGCAATCTCACCATGCCGTTGGGGGAGGGGAAAAGACCGACAGTCCTTATGTAATTAAAGTATTCTTATTGTGTCAGAAATGTGTCTATAAAATGAGCCTCTTGCTACTACACAAAAAATTTCCCTAACAAATGTAGCTTCTGCATCATATCTGCTTAGGTTACTAAGGAGAAAAAAAAGTTTAATTTTTGCCATCTTGGCAGAGCTAACATGCAGTGGGTGTAGAAAAGCACAGTAGCTTCACAGTAGCTATATCCCATTCATCCTTAATCCTTGGCAACTGGTAGTCAGATTCTCCTTTGAGAATCTTAATACCTGTTGATTTTTAGGTATTTGGATAGAGGCCGATGATCAGGATTTGGAGAACAATGAAGGAAATAAAATTTTAAAAAAATCACATAGAGCAATACGAGTGGAGGTTGAGCATTATAAACTGAATTCTATAAATATTCTTTCATAGCTTCAAATGAATTCATGTTGACAGTGTTTGCATCTCTTTAGTGTTCACTTTCCCCAAACATGCTAGCAAATGAGTTTAGGGGCAGTGATAGTCACTGAAGCAGTGAATTTTAAATGAATGTTTCAGGGTAGTCATGGAAAGCAAATTCTGAATTTGTGATCACAGTAATTACACCACAAATCTCAACCTAATATACTTAGTGAGGCAGAAACGAACACATACGATGGCACTCATATGTTCAGTCAGAGCTTGAATTTTGAATACTAACTATACAAGAATAGCTATTAAAGCATTGTTCCTTTCAAATATGAAGGGCCCAAGTCTGCAATTATATTGGTAGAAACCCATTGAAAGAAATAGGGCTATCTGTAAACACTGGAGTCTGTATGTGTGCTCTTGGCCTTGTCTGCAGACACTAAGCGGACCTAGGAGTGTCTAGTATTTGGACTGAAGATATCTGAGCAACTTAGGTGACATGGGAGTCCGCAGCCACATGTTCAGAGTCTGGATTGGGGCATATCTGCTGAATTGTTTAGAATGATCAATATATGAAAAACATCTGTTTGCTGAGAAGTTGTTACCAGAAAATGAGATGCAATTAAATAACTAGATCACTGTGTCTAAACCATTCATTCAGTTGTCAAATTGAAGGGTTTTCTGATAATATTAAGATCTTCTCAAATAAAATATTGTTTTCACTAGTTACTGAATGAATCTGATATGGACGATGTTAATTCAGAATGAATGTGGGCATTTCTTCTGACTATAGCCACATATTAAGTTAAAGTGATTTCAGAGTATTTTTCATGGGAAGATAGACTGTGGCACATTATAAGTGGACTGCTGATATGGAAATGCAAGGGCCAGGAACAATCTGTCTCTACAGCATGAAGAGGCAATTTTGTTCTGCCTGACCTCCTATTGTACAATTGACCTAAAATCGTACAAAACTACGTAGCTAATTTTTTTACTTGTGCTTTTCAGGCGCACTTTTCCTGTTACTCATTCCTAGCACTCCATTCACCTATGAAGGAATCTACCATTTGACTCCAATTGGGCAGATATAAATATGTTCAGTCAGCACTTGAATTTTGAATACTAAATATACAATAGTTTTTGTGTGCACCCAGGTGTTGGATTGCTTAAAGGGCAGCACAAGATGAGATGGTGTACTGGAGCTTTCAGCCCTAAAGTGTAGATACATACAGGTTTACACAGTATTTGACAACAAGGCCAAGAACTAAAACTCCAGCCCTAATAGCTAGAAAAAGGGATTGCAATTAAGAAAATATGATGAAAAAATATGTTGAAAAAAAAATTTCTTGGAACCTTGATGAAGAAGTTAAGAGAGTTGTCATTCAGAGAGGAAGGCAGAAACATTGTTTTAAACCTAGGTGAAAGACATTTTAACTGAGGTAGGGGAAGAAGCTATCAAAAGGGAATAATTGATGACTAGTGATAAAAATGTAGAGAGGTTGAGAGAGGTCTGAAGAGTTCTGTTTATTTATGAAGGAGATGAAGACAGAGAGAACTTCAGTGGAATAAAAAAGAGAAGGAAAGAGGTAAAAATACCATATCTTAGATAGATCAAAATAAAAAAATAGACACTTGGTCCAAAACAGCAATGAGACATGTCTGTTTTTTAAACTTCAAGAGGCTGAACATAGCAAATTTCTCACAGTGTTAAAATGAATAACAAAACAGAGAAGCCCGAAGGAAGATGGATGAAATATTGGGAATCAAAAGACTGGAACAGATACTTTGTCACTTTGCCTAAATTAGATGAATATTAATACATTTTCATATGGTTCACAAAAATAAAACAAATACGAGTATACATAGTAAATGAGTGTACATGGTGTCTCATAGGCCAGGTCTATGCTGTAGGCTACGATACACAACTCCAGCTACTTTAATTATGTAGCTGGAGTCGACATATCTCAAATACCCATCCACACTGCAGGATACCAATTGAAGCACACAGTCCAATTGGCTTTCCTTTCTCCTTGAAAGGAGTATTGGATGCTGGTGGGGCTGCCCTCAACGTTTGATTTAGGGGTCTACATTAGATCTGCTAAATCAAATGCTAGAAGATCGACCTCTGGAGAGTCGATCATCTCGCTAGTTAGACATGCCCATACTGTCCTCATCCCACTCTACTGGAATCACTCCCCCTCTCACTAGCTTTCCTCTCTTGGAACTCCTGGCTTCTCCTACCAGCCACACCTTCCCAGAGCCTCTGCATCTCCACTAACTTTCTTCACTCACCCTGCTGAATAGCCCTAAGTCCTCAGGTGAGAGATCCTTCCTGCTTCTTAGACCTGGCAGGTCCCCAGCAAAGAGGAATTTCTGCAGGAGTTTCTGTTGAGGGTCTGACTGCTTGCATATGTGGCTCAATGCATAGGCGGATCTGAGCCAGCCAACAGGGCCAGGTCACAATACATTCCCTGATAGCCAGGTTTAAGGGGATAGGTGAATGGCTGTTATGGTGCCAGAACCTTTTCAGAAGTCAGGGACCAAGGCCACAAAGTGGTGGAGTAATTATTACTTAAATAGAGTGTAGATATGTTTCTTAAAACAGAGAGGACATGGCCTCCTACCTCCAACTGGTTCTGGCATTGATGAGCTAGATTCATTTGTATACTGCAGCTGCTTTAATCTGCAGATGCAAAGCAGTGGTAACATACGAGGGAACCCCATTTTTTTTCACTGAAATTTTTGAATCAGGAATTCTTGATTGTCAATTTTTTAGACATATGAATGAAAGCCTTCAAAATAAAGTCACTCGTGACCTAATTATGAACTGCTTGGATTCATAAGTCAGGTTTCTCAGCTGAAACAATAGAATCCTGCCTTTCCACAACAGTTCACAACATCGCACCTGGTCTCTTGACCAACAATCAACAGAGTTAACACTGATAAATTGCTGTAGAGATTACAAAGTGTTTACCAATAATGATGCAGTTTCTCTAGCTCTTTGGAAGTTACTGCAACCTTTAATGAGTTCATAGTTTTGGATTTATAAAAGATTTATTTATAACTAAAAAAAGTTATTTTCACTCTTGACTCGGTGCTTTGAATTGATCCTTCTTGTTTGTATCGGTTAGAAGTCTTATTATGGAAAGAATAAATGGGCATCTGAGGAAATGTGTGTGGGTAGGACAGAGGGCAAAGTTGCAGAGTACTCTTATTTTGAAGGAACTGTATCACTGATGTTTTTCCTTAACCGTGTGAAATACTATACATCTGGAAGAGAAATGAAAAGAGATAACACTCACTGATATTTTACTAGCTTCAGGGGGTAGCTGAGTTAGTCTGTACAGGATAAACTTAAAAAACAATAGTCTGGAAGCACTTTAAAGACTAACAAAACATGCAGATGGTATCATTAGCTTTCGTGGGCACAGCCCACTTCTTCAGATGACCAGAGTGTTGGATGTCCAGAACAAAAATAAATAGGGGAGAAAGGAAGAAGTGGGGGTAGAAATAAGGAAAAAATGTGATGGGGAGGAACAAGAAGAGGTAGTGGGTATAAAAATATCAAGGGGAAAGCTGAGCTGGAATGTAACAGGAAAAACAAATAGTATATAACTCTCTAAAGACTGGATAATTTACTGAGAACCATAAAGGAATTTTCATTTAAGGGGCAACAGACCAAGGCAAAGTCTGCTGTGCTGGCTTCAGTGAAGTTGCATCCAAATAGAATTTGGCCTGTAGATGTTCTGTAGAATCAATGATGACCATAAAGGGAAATTTGATACCCAATGGAGAAGATTTTCAAGGGCCCAGATTCCCATTGACAAAAGTCCAACTGTCATTTACATACCTGACAATCTCTCCCAGTGATATATTAAGGAACCTAGGAAAAAACCTGGGGATGAAGTTAGCACAAGTGAATTTACTGAGATCCTTCCAGTTTCAAATGACAATGCAGTAAGGAGAAGACTTATACATGTGCCAAATGGTATAAAGGAAAAGGTCTTAATTCTTAACATAATACAATGTTTCCAACTATCATCTTCTGCTTGCAAATTGCATATACTTTTTTCCTTACTGACCTAGAAGCTGAAATCAAGACACTTCATAAGAATTTCAGATTTCATTTTTTTTAAATAGTAGTATCTAACGTTAGGGAACAAAGCTTGAAAACAAGAAGCGAGTCCATCCTAATGGCTCAGAAAACAGAATCCAAATAAAAAGAACCTAACTTTTATTGCTTCTTTTAAAAAAATACAGGAGCTTCCTGCAAGCTCCTCATAGTCCCTAGCTAAAACTGAACCCCAACACACTGGGGGTCTGCTCACATTTTGAATCTTGGTTGAACATTTACTTATTCTTTATTTGTACTATTTATATGGTTTGTTAATATTTATATAAATTGTTTATTTGGAGAAATTGCTGCTCTATATAAACAAAGTGAGCCAGTAAAATTCTGTCCCTGGATTCTCACACTTTTTTTATGGGAAGTGTAGCATCTGGTCAGTTATAATATGGGTCCACGCTATGGAAAAGGCTGTGAGTCTCTGCAAAGAATAATAATCTAGTTTCCTTTTTACTGAAAACATTGAATTGAAGGGAATGGTGGTGGTGAGAGGAGAAGTATTACAAAAAATGAGGAGTCCATGCTAAATGGAAAAAATAGTACATAAACGAGATGAGCAATTGACCTCTGCACAACTTTTACATGAAGAAGGATAGAATTAGAACTCTGTGCTCTGGAAAACATCTGGGAGAGGAACTATGACACCACCACCACATGGCAGCGTATGACTCCAGGGGCCAGGGTCTTCTGGGTAGATGGGTAGAACCAGATTCTCAGCTGGCTTTTAAATATTTTGCATCAGGGGTATGGTGGCCAACCCAGGGACATCCTGCTCAGCTCCAGCAAGATTAAAACTCTTTTGGAACTTTTGCCTGGCACCTGAAAAGCAGTTTCCCCTAGCAAGGGAAAGATTTTACTTCATATTAATTTGGAGCTCTTGGAAATGAAGTGACATTCTGACTTTTAACACATAAAGAGAGTAACCAAAATAAGACAAATAAATAATAGCAAAACTCCAGCAAGAAATATTCTATATAACATTGTTTTGCTGTAGGCCTTGTATATTTTATGTGTCAGTAGGTTTCCTTATTTAGGTTTTCAATGAACAATTCTATCTTTCTGCTCTGATTTGAATAAGTGTGGTTTCACTTAAATTTCTTTTTTTTTCCTGCAGGTCAGCGTGCTATCAGAATCCACAGGATAAAAGCTTTTCTATTCAATAGAAATATCATCTAAGAAATTGAAATTTACTTCTGAGGCACAAGTTAACTGAGCAAAAGGTGGAGAGATAACAGACTGTTTTACAAAAAGGAAGAGAAAATGCTAATTTAATGTTTCCTATTCATAACTCTCTTTGTTCAAAAGTTGACACATTTAATTAAAAAGATCTTCATGTTTGGAGGAAGAAGGTATTTCACTAATGAGAACTCACAAGAGAATCCTAAGGATGTGGTTGATGATCTGGTGCCCTGGAATTTAAAGTTGTTCCAGATGGCATTGAACAAGGAATGAAAATCGAAGAAAGCAATGAAAGTTGAAGTGAGGATGCCTTTGCTGATGGAATAAAAGAAAGCAATAAGAAATATGGCCCATGAGGTAGGTGAGAGGAAGGCTATGTCTACACTGCAGCTATTTTTTTGGAAAAAGGTACGCAAATTGCAAACCACAATTTGCGTACCTTTTACCAATTCTTTTTTTGGAAAAGGCTTTTCCGACATTTGGCCCAACTACATGGGACCAAATGTGGGAAAAACCTCCTCTTTCAGAAGAGCCCTTATTCCTTATAAAATGAGGAATACAGGGATTCAGAAAGAGTGTACCCACTTTTTCGGAAACTGATCTGAAAAAAAGGATGCGTTCCTTGGACGCAGCAGAGTTTTTCCAGGATACACTACAAAACTCTGTCGTGTAGACATAGCCGAAGTGTAAAGGTCATCAAGGCAAGGTAAAGAAGCTGAGTATGATAGGGAGCTATAAGTCAGTAAGAATTCTAGAGTCGATAACATGGTCTGATTGACAGACAAAGGAGGATAGCTATAATGGTTGCATTTTTGGACATCTGGAGAAAAGGGAGAAAAGAATCAGAGAAGCAGTGAGAGGTGATAGTTGCAATATTCAATACAGAAAATAGCCAGAGTTCAGAAAAAAGCTGAGTACATTGGGGGCAGAAAGTAGGGTCAGATTTTCCATATGGAATTGACAGGATTTGGAGATTTCCTCCTGGATAGGAGGAAATGTCTCTGATACCTTTCTAGGATTTTATTTTTCCTCCTGTGTTGTAGTACATATAAAAGAGAAAAGCCTACTTCTGACAGGAAAGCTGTTTTATTGCTTTTGTTTAAAACAAATTTCTCCAATATGCCCAATTATTTAAAAGTTTGGAAATGAATTTTCAACTATCATGCCACTTTCTCACCCATCAATAGTTGGATCTAGTATCGAGCACAAGCTGAGCAGCTCTTAGATTCATATCTCATAAATGTAAAGCCCTTCTCTAATTTTAAAGCCTCTCTGAATAATTCAACCTTGAAGTGAGATGTAGCATGTAAAATTTCAGGAGAATATGCTTTTTGAAAGGAAGTTTGGTGTATATGCCAGATATAGAGAAAGAGAGGGAGCGAGCACACAAACAACCTTATCCGTTATATATTATATCAATTGACTCAGTGGTGCGTTGACAATTTACAACAGCTAAAGATCTTCCCTAAGGTGTCTAGAGTGTTCAGTCATACATGGCTTCATGAATAACCCTTTTGTAAATCCATGTCAAAACCCTACTAATTTCAATGGGAGTGGAAGCTAACACTATATTTGCTTTTACATGTCACAAACCTGACAGCAGGTGATACATTTTATAAATACACGATTTAGATGGTTTTGAGAGAAATTGTTAGATTAGAATTGTTCCATTTACAATTTGGACGATGCATGTAGAATTGCAAACAGAAAAGAAAGAACAAAGCTTCACAAGTACTGTATTTCACTCAGACTTCAACTAATTTATAAGTGTTTTAACAGTTCCATTATTTTCTCATTGTGGCCAAGCCTTATAAAAGTGTTTGATTTTAGTGAACATGAGAATGCTGTAAAAAAACCCAGTTATAATAAGTGGTCTACTTTACACAAAATCAAAAGGTCACAAGGGTCTTCTGTTACTAAACAAACCTCATTGATGTCGTTCATTAATACAATTAGACAAAGTGCACTCTCCAATTTCAGATATCTATTTACTCTAAGGCACTTTATGCCTTACTTAATCAAATTTAACTTGGGAGTTTTTTTCCAGCTCCCATAATCAACATGTAAATTAAATTGTGAGGGTATTTTAAAAAAAGATAATTATTTCATCGGTTAAATTTTCTGTATGATCTAACACAAGCAATGTTTAATTAAAAAGGATATATATATATATATATATAATCATAATCATTTTTCTCTTTTTCTGGGTGCTACTTTCATTAAATTTCTATGACTACCCAGAAAATTGTTTTTTTTTATGTTACAAAAGAGGGCTTATATTTATTATGGGATGTCTGCTTTTTAACAAGAAAGATGGTTTGATGCAGATCATTTAGTGCTGCTAATGATTTGCATTATATGCTTCATTAATTGTATGTGCTATGTAGCTTACACTTAAGCGTATACAATTACGTCAAGCACATTTATTTAGCAATGCACTGGCATACTGAAGAGCTGTTATTTGTCTAATCTAAAATCTGCAAACCATTTAGTATACTGTTTAACTCTGGATTAATACAGAACCCCACTAGCTACTGTATAGGAGATTAAAGCAGGAAAAATGAGAACTCATATGGTATTTCATCAAGGAAGTTCATGTACAGTTCATTTGGAGTTTAGCCCATGAACTGTTGAAGGGTAGTGATGAACACAAGATATGAACTATTGATCCAACAGACACACAGTCCCTACAGGATAGTTGTGAGCAACTTCATTTACAAATATTAAATGATGCCCCTTGCAGCCCTTTGGCCATATAATATATATTCCAAAATATGGGTATTTTTAAAGGCTATTTTCTGCTTTAGAGTCATAACTTTGTGGTTTCATACCAGAGTCTTGCCATGGACTCACTATGCAAACTTGGGCAACTTACTGAGATTGTTTTTGTCTACAGCTCTATTATGGCTATAGTAGTAATGATTTAATCTTACCGCTGTGAGATTAAATTCATATTTCAGGAAAAAAATGGTCTGAGATCTTTGGAAGAAAGATACAATATCCAGTTAGTGCAATATGTATTGTTCGTATCAAGTTTCATAATTATAAAAATTAAAAAAATATATTTTCCTCTTGTGGAATCAGCTTAAATATGGCTGTTTATGTATTACATTTCTGTCCCTAGATGTTAAAAATAGTGAGGTCATAAAATGGGTTCCTGTAATATTATTTTTCATTTATTGCAATTTTGTAATTTGACCTGAGTCACTTCTTGAAAATAAATAAATAAAAAATAAATAAAAGCAATGCATGTAGAACCCCACTGATTTCAACAAAATCATGTATGTATACGGGTTAGTCTCTGTCATTGGGTTTTAGTCTACTAATAATTCTACCTCTTAGCAAAGGAGGCAGGTAAATATAATTGGGTTTTGCTTATTTCTGTATTTTTTTAAAAAATATGAAAGGGACATATATTAACATCTACAATCAGATGTTCCAGCGCATATGGAATAATAGATGAATGTACAGAGAGTTTGAATGTATCCTTCCCAGTATTTGTTGGCTCTGAACCATATTCACCCCGTAAATCTGAGCCTATGGCTTTAGAAATAATTACACAGTAAGGGACAAACACAACTGATGGCTTCCAACTTGCTCCAGGAGTGCTCAATCCCCATGTAGCCTCAGACCCCACTCCCACTTAACCCCTTCTCCCAAACTCCCACCCCTTCCACCAAGGTCCCACCTCTGCCCAGATCCTTCCTACCACTGTCCCACCCACTCCCAAGCATACACTATCTCCACTACCTCCCCTCTCTTCCAGTGCCTCCTGCTTGCCACGGATCAGCTGTTCTGTGGCAGGTAAAAGTCACTGGGAGGGAGGGGATAAGGGCTGTCAGCAGACGAAAAGTACTGGGAAGTGTGCAGAGCTTGGCTGCCCATGGGTACTAAGCACCTGCTATTTTTTTCTGTGGGTACTATGGCACACATATGTCTGTAGGGGTGGCTGGTTATAGAACCCAGATCCCAAATCCTGTTCAAAACCTTAAGTAAAAGAACATCTCCTTTCTCTCAGGATGTGACCTTAAAGCTCATTGACAGTTAAGAAGAATATCTAGAAAGCTAAGACACAAAAGCTGCATAGTAGTAATGCCTATTACTTGACTAACACTATCCATTATCATTCTCTCCTTTCAGTTGTTTGGAACTTTAACAAAAACTGTAATCTTTTTGGCTGACAAGTTCAATTCTTGATTTCTTCTTCAAGTTGGATTGCAAAGTCAAACACTGATAAGTTAAGGAATACCAATATTAAGGTTGCCCACAACATTAAATATTGCCCCTTCATACATATGCATTATAATGCAGTATTTTAATACATAATGCTGATAAAATTAAATAACGTAAGATTGTCCAAATAGGATCTGACCAAAGGTCCAGCTAGCTTAGTATTCTGTCTTGTGACAGTGGCCAATGCCAGGTGCTCCAGAGAGCCAATAACAGAACAAGTAATCATCAAGGGATGCCGTCCCTGTTATTCATTCCCAGCTTCTGACAAACAGAGGGTAGGGACACCATCCCTGCCATCCTGGCTAATAGCTATTAACGGACCTATACTCCATTAATTTATCTAGCTGTTTTTTTTAACCCTTCTAGCTCCTTTTTGAACCCTAATTTGAATCTTAATTTGCAGATGATACAAAGGTTGGCAGAGTGGTAAATAATGAGGAGGAGAAAGCAGTCATATAGAAAAATCAAGATAACTTGGGAAGCTGGACTCATTCAAACAAAATGAACCAAATGTGAAGTTATATTTCTAGGAATAAAGAACGCAGGGCATACCTACGTACTGTACCCTGGAAAACAAAGACACTAAAAATTATGTACCTGTCATATTGGACAAGCAACTGAATGCAAGCTTTGGTGTGATGCTGGAAAAAAAAGGACTGATGAGATTCTTAGATGTATAAATGGGGAGAAGTGATTAGGTACCAGGAAGTCATTTTATGCTGTATATTTAAATTGTTCATCTCATACTGATGACAACATGTTAAAAAGAGTGCCAAAAAAAATGGTGAGACTGCAGAGTTTCATCACAAAACTTAACCAAGAGCTACTAAAATGTCTAACTCCAGGTCCATGTTCCAAAACTTTGTTATCCAGCAAAAGCTCCAGTGTGCTTCTGATGGCATAGATGACTTTTTCTAGAAGGCGATGATGCTAGATTTGCCAAAAATCTCCTTTTGGAATAATCAACATCCACACTAAGGGTTCTACTGGTACAGATATCTCCATATAGTTCTCTAAGCAAGGCTCAATAATTGTAGATTAATCCTTATGGGGAGGTACTTAAGCTTAAACTGTTTAGCTTATCAAAAAGAAGATCAAGTAGTGACTTAATTACATTGTGTACATACCTTGAAGTGGAGAAAATAGCAGGTACTAATGGGTCTTGTAACTGGAACAAATGGCTAGAAGTTAGAACCAGACAAAATCAGATTAGAAGAAATGCACTCATTTTTAACAGTGGGGGTGAGTAAATTATTTAAAAAAATATGAAGGGAAGAAATGGATTCTCCATCTCTTGAAGTTTTTATATTAAGACTGAATAACATTCTGACAGATATACTTTAGGCAAGAAAAAATTATTTGCCTCAATACAGACTAACTTGATGAAATGTTATGCCTTTTGTTATATTGGAGGTCAGATTACAAAAATCTAATATATAAATTAGATATAAATGTATACAAATCTACAAGTAATCACATACTTTTTTTTTTCATAGAATCACAGAATACTAGAACTGGAAGGGACATTGAGGTCATGAAGTTCAGTCCCCCTGCCTTCATGGCGGGACCAAACATCATCTAGATAATACCTGATAGATGTTTGTCTAACCTGTTTTTAAATATCTCCAGTGATGGAGATTTCACAACATCCCTAGGCAATTTATTCCAGTGTTTAAGCCCTCGGACAGTTAGTAAGTTTTTCCTAATGTCCAACCTAAGGCTCCCTTGCTGTAATTTAAGCCATTTGTTTCTTGTCCTATCAACAGAGATTAAGGAGAATAATTTTTCTCCCTCCTCCTTGTGACACCATTTTAGGTACTTGAAAACTGCTATTGTGTCCCTCTATCAGTCTTCTCTTTTCCAAACTAAACAAGCCTAATTCTTTCAGTCTTCCCACATAGATCATGTATTCTAGATTTTAATAATTTTTGCTGCTCTTCTCTGGACCTCCTCCAATTTCTCCACATCTTTCTTGAAATGTGGTGCCCAGAACTTGACACAATACCCGATCTGGGGTCTAATCAGCACAGAGGAGAGTGGAAGAATGACTTCTCGTGTCTTGCTCACAGCACTCCTGTTAATGCATTCCAGAATCATATTTACTTTTTTGCAACAGTGTCACACTATTGACTCATGTTTAACTTGTGGTCCTGCATGACCCCTAGATCTCTTTCTGCAGTACTCCTTCCTAGATAATCACTTCTCATTCTGTACGTGTGAAACTGATTGTTCCTTCCTAAGTGGAGTACTTTGCATTTGTCCTTATTAAACTTCATCTTGTTTAACTCAGACTATTGCTGTAGTTTGTCTAGATCATTTTGAATTTTGACTCTGTCCTCGAAAGCACTTGCAACCCCTCCCACCTTGGTATCATCTGCAAACTTAATAATGGTACTCTCTCTGCCATCATCTAAATCGTTGATGAAGATATTGAACAGAACTGGCCCCAGAACAGACCCCTGTGGAACCCCACTTGTTATGCTTTTCCAGTATGATTGTGAATCGTTAATAACTATTCTCCAGGAATGGTTATCCAGCCAGTTATGCCCCCACCTTATAGTAGTCCCATCTAGGTTGTATTTCCCTAGTTTCTATCATGTCCCCTCTCAGTCTTCTCCAAACTAAACAAACCCAATTCTTTCAGTTTTCCATTGTAGGTACATGTTTTCTAGACCTTTAATCATTTTTGTGGCTCTTCTCTGGACCCTCTCCAATTTTTCCACATCTTTCCTGGAATGTGATGCCCAGGACTGGACGCAATACTCCAACTGAAGTCTAATCCGCTCAATCAGTAGAGAGGAAGATTTACTTCTCGTGTCTTGCTCACAACACTCCTGTTAATGCATCTCAGAATCATGTTTGCCTTTTTTGCAACAGTGTCACACTGTTCGCTCATGTTTAGGGGACACTATGACCCCTAGATCCCTTTCTGCAGTACTCCTTCCTAGACAGCCACTTCCCTTTCTGTATGTGTGAAACTCATTTTGCTATTTCATTTGATCCCTGCCTCATTTAGTGCACAGAATGGATGGCAAATGAGGCTGTTATGAGAAGTTGTCTGACCTTACTACATTTGTTTTATTCCAAACTAGAGAAAAAAAGCCCCTTTTAATTTTTAAGTCCAATTTGCAACCAAATGAAAGAGACAGGCATAGATTTAAGGATCTCAAACCAAAACCTTCCATTCCTGACATGTGAAGTGTTTGGACCTGCGGTTTTAGTTCTGGGCCATCTGTAATGCATGCTATATTTTTTCATTAACGTATTCTCTCCTACCCTGGTCTTTTATTCAAAATCTGCTGGGGGGGGGGCGGGGCGTGTAAGGGGGGGCTGGCATGCACTTTCCACTCTTAATCCTATTTTTACAGTATTCTTCCCTTGTCTTTCTTCTCTTTGTCCACTTTCTGTCCCTTTTTCAGTTTTTGAAAAGCAGAAATGCTCTATTATATTCAAGTGGGTTTGAAATTCAGCCAGACAAATTCACCCAACCTAATGAATATATTTGTCTGATAACTTACTATGAATTACTTTTCTATCAGGACATGTATGTGGCAGGTAATTATTAGTTGACCCTAATCAGTTTTGGAGTAATGCATGACTGAATTAGCTTTTAACTTGAAAGAGGGCATTCTTACTCCTTATGGTTGTTTTATCTGCTTTCCATGAACCATTTTCTCCCCAGTGGCATTGTTGCTGTGTTTAGCCTTAATCCATTTCTGTCCTCTAATATTAATGACTGTGTTCAAAGTGTTAAACAAATCCAAGTGACTACTACTACATCCTTTGAAAACACTCCTCAGAGCTAGAGATGTGATAAGTATTGCAGGTGTTCTGTATTTGAATCCAAGTTAAATAATTGCCTTTACATATGAAAAGAAGGCAATGTTTTCTGGAACACATGAAAATAGGACATATCTACAGTAAATCTAGCAGGGTATTAGATGACATTTCTGATTTGCAAAAAGGCAATGGTAAAGAAACCAACAGCATCTAATGATAAGGTTGTTTTGAAGTAAACAGTTTAGAAACGGCATATTTTGGCATTTAAAAAATAAAGTTTCTTAAAGAAGCAAATGTAAGCAGATAATTCTGTGTCCCCAAAAAAAGAGTGAAATTTCATATTAGTACTGAAATACTGTGAATTTCTTTTCTAGTTTTTCATCACTTATACTCATAAATATTCATTTCCTTCTGAAACAACATTCATGGCTGGGCAACAACATGAACAAGTCTTTGTTTGCGATTGTGGTTAATTGAGTAAGTCTACAAATGCTTTGGTAGATGCAGAAGACATTAATCAATGAATCATTTGTACATCAGGGTTCTACGGACATAATTCCATTTTGCAATGCACTGACTGCCCCTTTCATTACAAGTGCTTTATTTTCAAAGATACCATGCTGGGATAATGGCATTCACAGGGTTAAACTGTGACCATTTTGAAGAGCAAGGGAGCAGAATAATAATAAAAAAACCAGCTTTTGTATTATTTTTCCAAAGAAAAACACATCACATAGCAGAGAAAATAGGCAGATTTTCTAATGAAAAATGTAAATTCAAACTTCATGGATTATTCATGAAGTGTCTTTTGCCACAATTGTTATTTTGAGTAGTTAGCTGTAATGAAAAGCATCTTCAATATTTATTGATGCTAGATGTTGACTGCTGAATGGGACAACTAATGATCTGGCTGCACTTCTTAACTGAATGAGGCCCGTTATGCTTTAGATTTTACAATAATATTTGTGTGGCAGTGGAAGATTAAAATGAATCATATAGCTGTGTTGCCTTTTCATAAAGTAAAAAAACCTCTAATTGTGCCAAAAGAACAGGTTATATGAGCTAACTCTCTAGTGAACAGACACATTTTGTGTACTATTTGTCTTTTTAGCGGATGACAATCCCACCTGGTCTAAGACCTGGCCCACTAGCATCGAGGCCACACACACCTTCCTGGGATTTGACCTTCTTACAAGCAAATGATCAATAAGATAAAAATACGTCTTCTCCCTTGGTATGGTTGCTTGGGTTCCTGCCTCAAAAATGCTTACTTAAAGATTTTTCTCTGTCTCAATCCACAGATCTCTCTGCCAGCCTCTGAAACCTGCTTTATCCCATTTTTATTGCCCTCAGATAGTGAGGCCTCAGCTGGAATACTGTGCCCAGTTCCAGGGTGTGGAGAAAAGACACGGATTAATTGGAGAGAATCTAGTTTTCTAATTGTTCATGATTCAGGTGAGAATCGGTGAGTGGACTAATTCAACAAATGCTGCCATGTGGGGAAAATGTATATACTTTAGTAGCCACAAAAAACTACAGGTTTCTTTATATCAAAGGAGTCATTGCCTTGAGGTTTCCCATTCCCTAAGGGTACGTCTACACTAGCTCGTTAGTTCGAGCTAGGTAAGGTAATGAGGGCAACCGGGGTTGCAAATGAAGCCCCGGATTTAAATATCCCGGGCTTCATTTGCATGTTCCCGGGCGCCGCCATTTTTAAATCCCCCTTAGTCCGAACTCCGTGCCCACGGCTACACGCGGCACGGACTAGGTAGTTTGAATTAAAGATCCTAATTCGAACTACCTAGTCCGTGCCGCGTGTAGCCGCGGGCACGGAGTTCGGACTAAAGGGGATTTAAAAATGGCGGCGCCCGGGAACATGCAAATGAAGCCCGGGATATTTAAATCCCGGGCTTCATTTGCAACCCCGGTTGCCCTCATTACCCTATATAGCTCGAACTAATGAGCTAGTGTAGACGTACCCTTACTATATATGGCATGCAGATAATAGGAAATTCAAATGAAACCTTTGAATAACCATATATATACCAACCTGCTTACAAACTAATCACACTAAAACATTGTTTCTGTTTGGAGAGATGTTAACTGTTCCACTAGCTCCTATCATTGTAAGTATATGGAATATCTGTCCTACTGATACAATCTGTCAAAAGAGTTAGTTGTGGAGGAAATGAAGTATGTCTTTAAAAAAGAGCAAGGGGGCCGAAGGGGTTTGTCATCTGGAAAAGCAGCATGTCTGATTCTCTTCACACTTCTGGTTTTTTGCCTCTCTAACCGCATTACTGCAGATCTCTTTGCTTATTAAAATTATTTTAGACCTCATTTCAACTCTACATTGTCCCTTCACTCAAGCACCCAATTTGCTGAGAACTGTACTTTCCTTTAAAGTGGGTTTTTTGAATAGACTCCTGATTTAAGATTAAACTACATGGTTGGCAGCTGTGGACATGGAATTTCGGGGACACAAAGCCCATAATTATGAAGTTACTTTATACTGATGTAATCATCACTTCGACTAGGTTTATTTCTATTTAAAATGTTGGTATAATAAGTACACAAGAGTATTACAAAGCTAAAGTTTAGCATATCATTCATTCTAGCTCTATGGCTTTTTATTTTCAAACAGTTTGATGAAAAACTTTCAATGTGCCACCTTGGGTCTCCCACTCGCTCTCCCCCTGGTCTTTGAATATTAGCTGCTTGTGAAGTAGTATGTCTTTGTCAGCTGTAGAGTAAAAATTATGTTTGTGTCACATTATTGGTAACTGCCATGAATAGAAAAGTGACAAGGAGGAGACAGTCCTATGGAAATTGCTTTCAGTGCACTGTTGTTGATGAGATTCTATTGAAATCAAAGTGTGACTCACACCTTTTGACTGTATGGAAGTATGAGAGATCTGAGACAAATAGCATTTGCCTAGGTATTTCTTAGTAATAGAGTACATGAAAGGACAATTTATGGAAGAAATTTTAAGTTTGAAAAAAGAAACTTGTTCAGAATATACAAAAGTAAAATAAGAAAGAAGGCTTTAATATATTGGTGTATCTGAATTATTGTAGAGGTGCCTTCAGGCCATTACTGTTAGGATTGTGTCAGCAGTCACATTAATAACCTCACATTTTTTCAAAGGCTTTATACCTCAGTTGCAAAAGATTGCTTGGAATGTCCCAGCTAAGGAACAAATATGTTTTTCGGAGTTTGAAAAAAAATATTTGGCTAAGTGGGAAAACAAAATGAAAACAGAATGTATTTTTGTGCTTTTGACATCAAAACCACTTTTGAATTAAAGCAAGATAGTCTGAATCTAAAATGGAGGTTTGTATATGAAAAAGTTAAAAACATTTTAAATATTCTAGTAATAAATTCAACCCAAAAAAGTTTTTGGGAGGCTTGTCTTCATGGCAATTTAGTGAGAAGCAACCAACTAGCATG
This sequence comes from Pelochelys cantorii, assembly GCA_032595735.1. Lineage (NCBI taxonomy): Eukaryota > Metazoa > Chordata > Testudines > Trionychidae > Pelochelys > Pelochelys cantorii. Next base: position 38,719,303 of record CM064331.1, read on the forward strand.
CCACACACTAGGTTACCACGTGGCCCCTGTATGGCACACTCAGAATTACTTAGTGTACTTTGAGACACCACTGAAATGTAATGTAATCATCATGCAAGTACACTGTAAATTCATGCAAAATCATATCTCCTTGTAGATAGGCATTGGCTGCTGTTTTGCTCCTTAATGTAAACATTTCCCCCAGTCAGGAAAGTATATAGCGTATGAATTCTGACTAGTCCATGTCATTGAAGCGATTAAATGTGACATGTAAATAGTATCCTGAATACTTACATCTTTGTTTTGAATATTTTGAAAGCGAATGTTTGTTTATATATGTATATGTTTATTTGTTTATTCGAGTTTATACAAAATTAGAAATTGGCACTATGAAAAGTTCTATCATAAATCGTAAAAACAAACGTAACTAAGCAGCTTGCAACACACAAAAAGGGCACAATGTCTTAACAGTAGACCACTACTTTACACCAGATATCAAGTGGCATAAAAGGATATAACTCTGCTGAGTCACTTACACCAACTAAGAAACTGTGCTTTTATCTTTAACTCGTAAGGTTGTACGGTTTTTAATCTGTTCCTTAATTATCTGAATTAGGGCAAAATGTCTCAGTTCTCAAGAATAATGATTATATTGGACCCTCAAATCTTCTTAATGAATGTTTTATTCAATTATCTGAAAATTCAATGGATTGGGTAGGAGGTAAGTATCACTTTACGCACCATATGTAATGTTTGGATGCATAAAGCTATTCCAAATTGTCCATTTTAACTGACTTTCTTGGGCTGTATGACTCATACCTAAGTACACTAACCTTAAGCACATGAGTAAATTCATCTTTATTCAGCAAACTATTTAAGCATGTCCTTAACTTTAATCATGTAAGTAGTTCTATGAAAGTCAAGAAGTATTCTTATGTGCCTAAATTCAATCATGTGTCTAAAGGGCTTTGTTAAAGAGAACATTCAAGTGCTGAGATCCTGAATTCCTCAACTGAAAATCAAGCTCAACATGTTATTTGTATTAATATGTATTAATATCCATATATTATTTCCTACTAATCATTTACTAACTACATCTGAGAAAGGTCTAGCTATGCAGTACGCTAAACTAGCTATCAGTCTTTGATTCTTTAAGGGTAAATATGTGTTTCTGGCTATAGTCTGGATTAGTGGCATTTCATTTGATGAGCACCAGAGCACACACATTAGGGTGAATGGGTACTTGTAGAGTATCAAACACATTCCACAAGTAATGGGAACACCTCATAATTCAACTCGAGCCAGTACCACAAATGAGCTATAAATGTCTTTGTTCTCAAGTGAAATTGATTCCACACAGTGTTACAAATGTATATTATGTATTCTCTTTATTCCACAAGGAGGAAAATTGTAGTTCTTTTTCTAGTCTGTTAAAATGCCAGAGAGTAATGTAGCTTATTTGGTTTCAGCTTAACTGTTCCAGTTTCACTTCAGATCAGATTCTCTGTGATGTCTGCTGTGATCTGTAAACTGCTGTGGATTACTGACACTATTGTTAGTATTTATTTTAAAATGGATTAATGTTAGCAACACGTTGATATGATATAATGTTATATGATAAATACAATTTTCTACAATTACTATGCAGGCATTCTCACTCCATAAGAAGTGTAACTATACATTGTTTGTGAGCATAAACATTGGAATATCTATTGTTGATTCAGTACACCCATGTTTTGAGTAGTATGTTCAGTATATTGCTGGTTTGAATGAAGCTTTTATTGGACCACAGACCACAGCACAGAGACACCATGAAACATTATATAAATTGTACTTTTGTTGGCAGTCTCTCATCAGATGCTAAAATACTGAATGAACCATGGAGACTGAGTGTCCTCTCACAGTAGTGTTCCTGAAGCCTTGAATAACTTACTTTTTAAGATAAAAAAATCATGCAAAGAAACTAGCAAATTGATGCTGTTTCTCCTGAACAGGGTGAATATATATGATGCACAATACAGATGTGTGTCATTGTTTTTGTATATGCTTGCTCTGTGGGTTAATGGAAGACTTAAAATTTCCACTGCTATCAAGGAAAAAACTGGATGGGATTTTTTTTTTAAATGGATCATTGATTGCCCTGAAACATTTTCAGACAGGAATTAAAAGAATCATACCCTATGTCTAAAGCCAGATAGAACCAACCACTTAGTTTGTTTGCTAGTTAACTAGTTTCACAATGGAATAATGTCATGTATGTATCCTGGTGAGGATTAGCTCATATATGTAGCTTAAGGACTATTTCAAAGTTTACATACAAATAGGAAGATGTGGAACAAAATAAATATTAGATTGTAAAAGACAGATTTTTAGAGGATTTTATGTGCCTGAAAATGAAGATACATGTTTAGTGGGATGCCCAACTCTCATTGATTTCTACAGGCCTCTCTCCTGTGACCCTACTAAGGAATACCAAAAAAACATGAAAAAACTGCTCATGAAACTCCCTGATGCTACTCAGGACCAAATCTACAATAACACCCCTCCTAATCTCCGACCAGGAACCTTCTATCTACTACCCAAAATACACAAACCTGGTAATCCCGGATGACCCATAATCTCCAGCATTGGTACACTCACCGCAGGATTATCTGGCTATATTGACTCCCTCCTCAGACCCTAGGCCACCAACACTCCCAGCTACCTCTGCGATACCACTGACTTCCTGAGGAAATTCCAAAACATCAATAATCTCCCTGAAAATACCATTCTGGCTATCATGGATGTAGAAGCCCTCTATACCAACATTCCACACGAAGATGGATTACAGGCTATCAGGAACACCATCCCTGATAACAACACTGCACACCTGATTACAGAGCTCTGAGATTTTGTCCTCACCCACAACTACTTCCAATTCAGAAACAATTTCTATCTCCAAATCAGCGGCACAGCCATGGACACATGCATGGCACCACAATATGCCAACATTTTTATGGCTGACCTTGAACAACATTTCCTCAGCTCTTGCCCCCTAACACCTCTTCTTTACTTATGCTACATTGATGACATCTTCATCATATGGACACATGGTAAAGAGACTCTTGAAGAATTCCACCAGGATTTCAACAACTTCTACCCCACTATCAACCTCAGCCTGGACCAGTCCACAAGGGAAATCCACTTCCTGGGCACTACAGTAAAGTTAAATAATGGACAACTTTCAACCACCCTATATCGTAAACCCACAGACCGCTACACTTACCTTCATGCTTCCAGCTCCCATCCCAGACACATTTTTCAGTCAATTGTATACAGCCAAGCCCTACGATAAAACCGGACCCCACAGACAGAGACAATCACCTACAGGATCTTTACAGAGCATTCATAAATCTGAGATACCCACCTGGGGAAGTGAAAAAACAAATTGACAGAGCCAAAAAAGTACCCAGACATGAACTACTTCAAGACAGACCCAAAAGAGAAAATAACAGAACTCCTCTTGTTGTTACTTACAGTCCACAACTCAGACCCCTCCAATGCATCATACACAATCTACAACCCAACCTGGAAAATGATCCCTCACTCTCAGAGGCCTTGGGAGAAAAAACCTATTCTTGCTTACAGACAACCCCCTAACCTGAAACGTATTCTTTCTGATAACCATGCCACACAACCACATCATAAGCCTCCAGGAACCCGGCCCTGCAACCAGAAAACTCTGCCCACATATCTACACTGACGAATTCATCACTGGAGCAAACAACACTAGCCACAAAATCAAAGGGTCATTTGACTGCTCATCTAGTAATTTGATCTATGCCATCAAATGCCAAATAGTAATAGAGATGTAGCCGTGTTACTCTTGTCTAGCTGAAACAAAAAGACAGGACTATGCAGCACTTTAAAGACTAACAAGATGGTTTATTAGGTGATGACCTTTCGTGGGACAGACCCACTTCCTCAGATCAAATTGTGGAAGAAAATTGGCATGACCATATATACCAAAGGGATACAATCAAAAAAAAGTGAACATATATAAAAAGGACAAATCAAATTTCAGAACAGAAGGGGGATGAGGGCGGGAGGTTAATGTCTGTGAGCTAATGATATTAGAGGTGATAATTGGGGACGCTATCTTTGTAATGGGTAAGATAATTAGCATCTTTGTTAAGGCCCAGTCGTAAAGTGTCAAATTTAAGCATGAATGACAGTTCAGAGGTTTCTCTTTGAAGTCTTGTGTTAAAATGTCTTTGAAGTAGGACGCAGGTAGTCAAGTTGTTAAGACAATGCCCTTTCTGGTTGAAATGGCAAGAAACTGTTTTCTCTTTGTGAAACTGTCTGATATCTGTTTTGTGTGCATTGATTCTTTGGTGAAGTGTCTGAGACGTTTGTCCAATGTACATAGCAGACGGACACTGTTGGCACATGATGGCATAAATTATATTTCTGGATGAACAGGAATATGTGTTCTTGATCTTATAACTGAACTGGTTAGGTCCAATGATGGTGTCAGCAGAGTAAATATGTGGACAAAGCTGGCAACGGGGTTTGTTGCAAGGGAAAGTTCCAGGGTTGGTATTAGTGTGGTATGTCCTGTGGTTGTTGGTAAGAATCATCCTGAGGTTAGGTGGTTGTCTTTAGGAGACTATGGGTCTGTCTCCCAGAGCCTCTCGGAGTGTAGTATCCTGTTCCAGTATAGGCTGTAGTTTATTGATAATGTGTTGGACGGGTTTAAAGTTGGGGGCTATAGGTGATGACAAGTGGTGTTCTATTGTTGGTTTTCTTGGGTCTATCTTGAAGTAGATGGTTTCTGGGTATTCGTCTGGCTTTTTCAATTTGTTTTTTTATTTCTCCAGGTGGGTAATTGAGGTTTATAAATGTTTCATAGAGATCCTGAAGTTTCTGGTCTCTGTCAGTGGGATTAGAGCAGATGCGGTTGTATCGAAGGGCTTGGCTATAGACGATGGATCGTATGGTGTGTTCTGGATGGGAGCTGGAGGCATGTAGGTAACTGTAGGAGTCAATGGGTTTTCTGTGGAGAGTGGTATCTAATTTACCATTGGTGATTTGTACTGTGGTGTCCAGGAAATGGATCTCTCGTGTAGAATGGTCCAGGCTGAGATTGATGGTGGGGCATAGGTTGTTAAAGTCTCTGTGGAATGCCTCCAGTGTTTCTTGGCCATGGATCCAGATCATAAAGATGTCATCGATGTAGCGTAAGTAGAGAAGGGGTAGAAGGGGACGGGATCTGAGGAAACGTTGTTCTAAGTCAGCCATAAAGATGTTAGTGTACTGTGGGGCCATGCAGGTACCCATGGTTGTGCCGCTGATCTGGAGGTATAAGTTGTCCTCAAATTGGAAATAATTGTGGGTGAAAACAAAGTTACATAGGTCTGCTTCCAGATTGGCAGTGGTGTCCTCTGGGATAGTGTTTCTAATTGCTTGTAATCCGTCTTCATGTGGGATGTTGGTGTATAGAGCTTCTACATCCATGGTAGCAAGGATGGTGTTATCGGGGAGGTTATCGATGTTTTGTAGAAGTGGTGAGGAGTCCTGTGGCACCTTATAGACTAACTGAAGTGTTGGATCATAAGCTTTCGTGGGCAAAAACCCACTTCGTCAGATGCATGTAGTGGAAATTTCCAGAGGCAGGTATAAATATGCAGGCCAGAATCAGGCTGGAGATGACGAGGTGGATCCAATCAGGGAGGATGAGGCCCACTTCTAGTAGCTTATCTGGAGGTGTGAATTCCAAGAGAGGAGAAGCTGCTTTTGTAGTTAGCGAGCCATTCACAGTCTTTGTTTAATCCTGAGTTGATTTTGTCAAACTTGAAGATGAACTATAGCTCAGCAGTTTCTCTTTGAAGTCTGGTCCTGAAGTTTTTTTGCCGCAGGATGGCTACCTTTAGATCTGCAAGTGTGTGTCCAGGGAGACTGAAGTGTTCCCCTACAGGTTTTTGTATGTTGCCATTCCTAATATCTGATTTGTGTCCATTGATTCTTTTACGTAGGGACTGTCCAGTTTGGCCGATGTATATAGCAATGGGGCATTGTTGGCACATGTTGGCATATATTATGTTAGTAGATGTGCAGGAGAATGAACCAGTGACAGTATGGATGATCTGGTTAGGTCCTGTGATGGTGTTGCTGGTATATATATGTGGGCAGAGTTGGCACCGAGGTTTGTTGTATGGATTGGTTCCTGAGTTAGAGTTATTATGGTGCGGTGTGTAGTTGCTGGTGAGAATATGCTTCAGGTTGGCGGGTTGTCTGTGGGCAAGGACTGGCCTGCCTCCCAAGGCCTGTGAAAGCGAGGGATTATTATCCAGGATGGGTTGTAGATCACTAATGATGTGTTGGAGAGGTTTTAGCTGAGGACTGTAGGTGATGGCCAGTGGCGTTCTGTTGGTTTCTTTCTTGGGCTTGTCCCGTAGCAGGAGGCTTCTGGGTACACGTCTGGCTCTGTCAATCTGTCTCCTCACTTCCTCGTGTGGGTATCGTAGTTTACAGAATGCTTGTTGAAGATCTTGTAGGTGTAGGTCTCTGTCTGAGGGGTTGGAGCATATGAGGTTGTACCTCAGTGCTTGGCTGTAAACAATGGATCGCGTGGTGTGTCCGGGATGGAAGCTGGAGGCATGCAGGTAAGCATAGTGGTCGGTAGGCTTTCGGTATAGGGTGGTATTGATGTGACCGTCACTTATTTGCACCATGGTGTCCAGGAAATGGACCTCCCGTGTAGACTGGTCCATGCTGAGGTTGATGGTGGGGTGGAATTCTTCCAGAGTCTCCTTCCCATGGGTCCAGATGATGAAGATGTCATCGATGTAGCGTAGGTAGAGAAGGGGCGTAAGTGGACGAGAGCTGAGGAAGCGTTGTTCCAGGTCAGCCATAAAAATGTTGGCGTCTTGTGGGGCCATGCAGGTGCCCATAGCAGTGCCACTGGTCTGGAGGTATATATTGTCACCAAATCTGAAATAGTTGTGTGTGAGGATAAATTCACAGAATTCAGCCACCAGTTGTGCTGTGGCATCATCAGATGTTTTGTAGTTTTCTCAGGAAGTTAGTAGTATCTCAGAGGTAGCTGGGAGTGTTGGTTGAGTAGGGTTTGAGAAGAGAGTCTACATAGCTGGATAATCCAGTAGTGAGCATGCCGATACCTGAGATGACGGGACGTCCGGGGTGTCCAGGTTTATGGATTTTGGGAAGCAGATAGAACAATCCTGGTCGGGGTTCAGAAGGTGTTTCTGTGTGGATTTGGTCCCGAGTAGATGTAGGGAGTTCTTTAAGGAGACAGTGTAGTTTCTTTTGGAATTCTGAAGCGGAATCAGAGGAGAGAGGTCTGTAAAATGTGGTGTTGGAGAGTTGTCTGGTTGCCTCCTGGTCATAGTTGGACTTATTCATAATGACCACAGCACCCCCTTTGTCAGCTGGTTTGATTATAATGTCCAGATTGTTTTTGAGACTCTGGATAGCATAGTGTTCAGCGCGGCTAAGATTGTATGTCGCTTGTTGTCGTTTGTGAATAATGTCAGTCTGTGCATTGTTGCCGAAGCTTTGTATATAGAAATCCAGATTGTAATTCTGACTGTCAGGGAGAGTCCATATAGAATTATTTTTCTTTTGGTGTTGATAGGGGGGATCTGGTTGGTCAGACTGATGTTCATTGGTAGTTTGGAAATATTCTTGTAGGCGGAGGCGGCGAAAGAAAGCCTCAAGGTCACCACAAAATTGAGTCCAGTTCGTGGGGGGGGCAGAAAGAGAGACCCCAGGATAAGACAGACTTTCTGCTGGGTTGAGTTTGTAGCTAGAGAGGTTAACAATATTATCTGGTGGGTTGAGGTTGTTGCTGTTGTAGCCTGTGGTGTGGAGCAGTTTAGAAAGTTTATTATCTTTTCTTTGTTGTAGGGAATAGAAGTGTACATAGTAGATTTCTTGTCTGGTGGAACAAAAGTCTTGTAAGGTGTTAGTTGGTGTGGATGTTTGTCTTGAGATGAGATTCTCTAGGTTAGAGATGTCGTTCTTGATATTTTTCTGTTTCTTATATAAGATACTAATCAGGTGTTTCCTTAATTTCTTGGATAGTGTGAAGCAGAGTCTCTCACTGTAGTTAGTACAGTATGTTGATCTTAATGGGTTGTTCACTTTCAGTCCTTTGGGTACGATGTCCATCTTTTTTTTGCCAACAGTGCCCCTCTACTATATATATTGGTCAAACTGAACATTCTCTATGTGAAAGAATCAATGGACACAAATCGGATATACGTAAAGAAAATACTCAGAAGCCAGTGGCAGAACATTTCTGTTTACCCAACCATAATCTCACAGATCTGAAGGTGGCGGTCTTGTCACAGTCCAGTTCCTCAGGCCAAATCCACAGGGAAAGCTTGGAGTTACAATACATATGCAAATTCAATTCAATTAATTATGGATTTAATCAAGATATCGGGTGGTGGAACCTTTATCAATGAAGGTGCTAACTGCTTTCAGAATAGTGATAGAGATGCAGCCGTGTTAGTCTGGTCTAACTGAAACAAAAGACAGGACTACGCAGCACTTTAAAGACTAACAAGATGGTTTATTAGGTGATGAGCTTTCGTGGGCCAGACCCACTTCCAATTGATCTGAGGAAGTGGGTCTGGCCCACGAAAGCTCATCACCTAATAAACCATCTTGTTAGTCTTTAAAGTGCTGCATAGTCCTGTACTTTCTGAATGGTATCCTTCCTGCCTTGTCCATCCACTGACTTTGATCTTTGAGCAAGGTTGAGAAACACTGTTTTAGGGTGTTTAAGCATGTTTACACCCTAAAACAGTGTTTCTCAACCTTTTTTTACAAAGTACCCCTTTTTAAAAAAAATTGTAAGTACCCCCTTTTTTAAAAAATTGTAAGTACCCCGAGTACCTATAGTTTTCAGACACACCATTTTTTTTTCTAGTATTGCAACACATTTGTATAAACAACTTAATTGTAGCCGGGTGGGTGATGAAATTTTTGGGTGTAAAAAATACAAAAATAATAAAGCACTGTAAAAACTTAAAAACAAAAATTCAGAAGCTTCAGGGGGTAGCCAAGTTACTCTGTAAAGGAAAAAACAACAAATGGTCTGGTAGCACTTTATAGACTAACAAAACATGTAGATGGTATCATGAGCTTTCATGGGCACAGCCCACTTCTATAAAGTGCTACCAGACCATTTGTTATTTTTAACAAAAATTCAGTTTTTTCCAAATTTCAGTTGTGTTGATGTACCCCTCCAGACTTCTCTCAAGTACCACTGGTTGAGAAACACTGCTCTAAAAGATCTGGTATTAAGTTCACTGGGGCAGGGACTTCTCCTATTATAGGACAGAAATGTATCATACATGGAGGTCCTGATCTCTAGCTGCTAATATAATAACTTTGATATAAAAATTTCATTAAGGAGAAAAAGTGGATGTAGATTACTTTTCATTTTTTCAGTACAAATAAAGGCTAACAAATTGTTCAAATGGATTTGCTGTAATTTTGGGATGAAGGAGAGTGGTTTGCATCATTTTGCTAAGATTAAAACTTTGCAAATTTTGGTAGGTCATCACCCTGGGATTGGTTTCTCTCAAGTCACTGAATATTTTGCCAGTTTTTAAGCTGATTTTCCAATCCACTGGTTTGTTTTATGTTTGGCTAGAGCTTCTTCATGTGTGCAGGGTAATGGGTAAATGCAATCTCACTGCTGCAAAAGTCATACATAAACATGCAGTTAACAAAATCATGAAAAATAAAACCTTTGGCATGTTCACAGAGAGCTGAAGTAGAACTGCTTTATCTTAAGTAAAATGCAGAAAAAGATGAGGCTCCTTCTCTACACTGTTTACACAGCCACATCAAGTAGCTAAAGATCTGATTGAATATGGGAGGGCCAGTGAATGAACGAGAAACTGTAAATATATTTCAAAGATTAGGGACCTTACCATGAGACCAATTAGCAATTGTAAATATACTAACAGGCTTGGGATATTCTAGATGTATGATAACAGTTTTGGAATGTACTGCTTAAACTAATGTAGACACTCTGACAAGCCCTAATTTATGGCTGAAATAGTAGGAACTACTTGATTAATTAGAGAGTTTTCCCTTCCACTGAAGTATCACAGAAGGTCTGAGCTGAAAGAGACTTCAGAAGGTCTAATCCAACTCCCTGCTCCAAGCAGGACCAACCCCATCTAAATCATTGTATCCAGGGCTTTGTTAAGCCTAGCCTTAAAAACCTCTTAGGATGGAGATTTCACTATCTCCCTAGGCAACCCATTCTAATGCTTCACAACCCTCTGAAAGATTTTTTCCTAATATCCAACCTAGATCTCCCCCACTGCAACTGGAGACCATTGCTCTGTCTTCTCTCATCTGCCACCACTGAAAACAGCAAAGCTGCATCCTCTCTGGAACCCCCTTTCAGTTAGTTGAAGGCTGCTATCAAACCCCCCTCACTCCTCTCTTCTGCACATCTATGATATTTGTCTAAATATCACTGGTATCCGTTTTGAAATATTTTCAAACAAGATTTTGAAGGTTCAAATATCCTCTCAAATGCCAGAAAACAGTCAATCAATCTCAGCATACTTTAACTCGCAGCTAAACAAAGACTAACTTTAGTCTAAAGAGGGGCTTAATGATAAGCAGCCAAGTAGTCATGTACATGCAGTGTGTAGGCCTGGATAGGGCAAGGAATGTCCTCAGGAATCTCTCCAACTTAATGCATTCCCAGTTGTGAGATATTTTCATGGCTCTTGATTGCATTATCTTATCAATAAAGAGAAGCTGAAAGAGTTTTTTACTGCAATTTCATTATACGGGCAATATGCGATCGCAGGGATTTTTTTCTTCATAAATATGCATTGCTGTTTTGCTGTTTACATGCAGTGCTAAGACTGCAGTATTATAAGATTTGCCATAGTGTTAACTGTATGAGGTGCTCACTGTGTGTCAAAATCATTATTCTGTGTAGATAGTGCACATTTAAATGGTAATCACTATTACTTGCTAAGAACAGGTACAGCTATTAAGAGTGTTTCAGAACACAATAACTTTCAACACATCCAAGCAATAACATACTTTAGAGCCCTATTTACAAGATTTTAACTCTCATGACTCCATTTCTTTGTTTAAATAAAAGTCTGTTTCTTTTTATAGCTTGTTTGCAATTCTGACATGAAGCACCTTATTAGAAGGAGGCTCTAGTGTTCATCTGAGGAATCCATGATATACGGCATGTGTGTGTGTGCATGCTTACAGGTGCAAAAGGTACTTTAACCCATTTTTATGCCCCCTCTCTCCTAATCCACAGCACAGTGCTGTGATTTACTCAGCCTATTAGTGACACCACAAGGACATTGTACCAGCATGATTTCCAGGATAAGGGCATGGCTGAACCACATTTCCTTTACTTGGCTACAATCTCTGAACCGGGTGCCAGCAGTATTGGTAGGATCACTATGACAACAGTGTGCTTTCTGGTGAACCCCCCACCCCTCTCCTCAGCAGGAGTTATCTTCCCCTGGATAAACATGCTATCTTTAGAGTTGAGTTAGATGCACCGAGCAATCTAAATCAGCCCTAAAACTACCCGAAACACATGCCCTGACTTTGTTAACCACTGCCACAGCTCACTCATTCCTGTGTAGCCATATCACTTTGTCCTGTGATTGCTCAGTGTCCTAAATATGCAGGATGAGAGCTGGTATATTCAATTATATGAGAGAGTTTTAAAGAAAAGCTGTGATTGAAGATTCAGTAGATGGCCACTGAGCCAATGCAACAGTGTGGTGTCAGGGGAACAATATTGTTGGAAGTGCTGCCTCCTGTATGACTGTAATGTTCTGGCCACATGTGGCCATTAAAGTTCTTATCACACTTTTTGCAAGAGTAGGAGAATTAGCAGCAGTATTGTATTGTTCTGGCCAAATTCTAATTGAGTGATTATATTCTGCCTCTCTACATCCCCCTTCTGTTTCAACTGGATAAGAATTCTTTACTTTCAGCCTTGTGGGATGTGATTAAATTGCAGATGTTACATACAAAAGAAGTAACTGCATTATAGTGGTGGGTACAATGATCTTTATAATGAGATAAAGAATTTTATAGAGCACCTCTGAAACACTGGATAAAAAGCACTCTGGTCAAGTTGGGTTTTTTTTAATATGGATTTATGTGGCTATTTAAGATAATCCAGTAAATGCCTTACATTTATTATTCTGTGAAAATATGAATGAAATGATTTAATAGTCTAGTAGGAAAAATGCACGTATGAAAGGATAGATCCAAGACCAGTGGTTGTATTTGTAGGGAATAATTCTGGACCCACTGGGTGCAGGTGAAAACAAGCTGAGGATTTATTGAACACCAGCTGGTGGAGTACCCACCAGGGGTTAACCTGGTGAGCACTAACTTAACCAAAACATACATTAGATTATATAGGCAGCAGATGCGCGGAGTGGAAGTGATTTGATAGGTCTAGCAGCAGAAACATTATGAGCACATAAGCCAATGAACTACGAAGGTTACACAGTATCTCTGCCCATTGCCAATTAACATCTTATCAATAATACAGGTAGTTATTCCTAACAAACTAAATAAGCCAACATAAACAAAACGAACATGTTGATGTTGATGGGAACTTGTTTAGCTGCGATTGTGATACTGCGATTGTCTACTGTGAGATGACTACTTCCTTGTGTTGGCACGGTCCTTGGGATCCAAGCTGATTTATCCGAAATTACAGGAGACAGTGAGAGAAACCGCGCAGCCTGGCTGGTATCAGCCAGGCCTTATCAGAGTGAGGCCCCTTTGGAATGTGGTTGCCAGGGGAACCAGAGTTATGGTAACTGCCTGTCTCTATGCTTCCCAGGCCTGGCCTAAGGATTTAGGATTTGAGTTTTCAGTTCTCAGCAAGATACCATGGACTGCGTCAGTTTACCCCTACAGTATTAGTCATAAAATTTAAGGCCAGAAGGAACCGCAGATCATCCAATCTGATATCATAAGCCACCAACACTGCCCAGCACCTGCCCAGTATATTTAGCCACCAAAAATAGTCCAAAAAGTATTACAGCCCAGAATTTCTTGAATAAATCCTTAGATTTTTTTTTTACTATAGTTGAAACAAAATTGAATGATACAAAAGTGATTATATTAAGGGTAAAATTTTCTACATCATTCTGAATTCTGTTTTTTGCATTAATTCCCAAGGACATCTTTCATTGCAAAATATAAAGGGAGCCAAATTCATAGCTGGTGTAAATCAGTGTACCTCTTGGATATTAATAGAATTATTCCAATTTATACCAGATGATGATATGACTCATAGTTTGAAATAATATAAAAATATAGTTAGACCAAGTCTTGTTGGCATCTACTTTACTTCTCTTTTCAAGTAGTCAGCAACATTTTCCAGCCTCCCTTAAGCCTGGTCTACACTGAAGGAGAAAGTCAACTTAAGATATGCAACTCCAGCTACGTTAATTATGTAGCTGGAGTTGACGTATCTTAAATGATGCTTTTGGGCCATCCACACAGTGGACAGGAGTGTTTGCTCCCATCAACATTCCTTACTCCTCATCAGGAGCAAGACTACTGGTGCCAATGGTGGTGCTCTCTCAGTTCGAATTAGTGGGTCTTCACTAGACCTGCTAATTTGAACCCCAGAAGATCAGCTGTGGCAGTGTCAATCTTCTGTCTAGTGTAGATATGGCCTTAGATCAGGGGTGGCCAACCTATAGCTCTAGAGCCACATGCGGCTCTTCAGAAGTTAATATGGAGCTCCTTGTATAGGTACCAAATCCAGGGTTGGAGCTGCAAGTGCCAACTTTCCACTAGGCTGGAGGGTGCTCACTGTTGAACCCCCAGCTCTGCCCTAGGCCCTTCCCCCCCAGGATCCTGCAACTTCCCACCCTCTCCACTGAGCCTGTCACACTCATGCTTCCACCCTCCAGTGTCTCCCACTGAGAAAGAGCTGATCCCAGTGGGCAGCAGGAAAAGGAGGAGGTGGCATTGACCAGTGGGACTGCCAGTGGGAGGGATGTGCTGAGAGTGGTGATGGGGAGATGATCAGGGCTGGTGACATAGAACTGTTGCTCTTTGGCAATGTGAACTGGTAAATTCTGACTCCTTCTCAGGTCTAGGTTGGCCACCCCTGCCTTAGAGTATTCAATTATGTCTTTAATGCAATAAGTTATTTGATATTAACATGTTGTTTTTAACTGAGTTTCATTGCTGACTGAAAAAACAAACTATCAAACTTTTTAGATATGTTTATGTTATGGGGAAGAGATGAAGAAGAAAGAGGAAGTAATTTTGGAGACAGAAATAGTGAACAAGAACAAGCAAGGAATATAAGGGAGTATAAGATGAATACTGGTAAAGAACAGTTACAAGGGGAAAATTGAAATTAAACAATTGGATTAAATTGATGTTTCATTTCAGCAGGTTGGGATGAGACCTTGTTTTTTGAGGAAGTTCAGAGCAATGGAGATTAAGATACTGATACGAAAGAAACACCTTAATGTTAACTCTAACACTGCTACTACAAGACTATAATAAATTACTAGGTCAGAACGTATATGATAGGTTACATGTTAGCCTATCTGATAAAAATAAATTCTTGGTTGTGAGGAAGAATGTTTTTGTAGTTCAGATATTAGACTTATGTAAGGAAATCTGGGTTTAGATTTCAGATGTAGCTCAAACTTCCTGTGTGACTGAGGAGTACAGGATCTTTCGAAAAAGGGATGGTTTTTTTTTTAAAGAACCACATCTAGACAGCGCTTTCACTTTTTTGAAAAAGCGCTCGGATGCCATTATACAAATGAAGCGCAGGATATTTAAATCCCCGCTTCATTTGCACTTTCGATTTGCCTAATTTACATCCCTCTTTCGACAGAAGGATGTAGTTTAGACATACCCTTAGGTAGGACTATAACAGAGTTTAAGGAGAAGCTAGATGCTTTCATGGAGGTTAGGTCCATAAAAGGCTATTAGCCAGGGGATAAAATGGTGTCCTTGGCCTCTGTTTGTCAGAGGCTGGAGAGGAATGGCAGGAGACAAATCACTTGATCATTGTCTTCGGTCCACCCTCTCTGGGGCACCTGGTGTTGGCCACTGTCGGCAGACAGGATACTGGGCTAGATGGACCTTTGGTCTGACCCAGTACGGCCATTCTTATGTTCTTATGTACTTTTCAGAGGAGGTGAGCACTTACAGACTCTATTATCTTCAGCTGGAGTTGTCTATGTTCAGATCTTAAGAAAATCAGAGGTGAATTCCTGACCCCATTGAAGTCAGTGGCAAAAATCCCATTGATTACTTGCAACAGAGGATACCTTGCTAGGGAAATACAGCCAAGTGAGGAGTATAAACTTAACATCTATAGGGTTTGGTTGAACGTCTAAGTCAGAGCTCATTTTAGGGGGGGTAGGGTGATGCAAATGGAACACTGTTCCAGTGGGAACTTGGGCTGTATGGAACTTCTGGCAGCCACAGTATTGCTCATCTCTGTGAGGTACATGGCAAAACTATGGTCAATATTCTCATCTGTTTTAAGAACAACTATGGTCTCCTCCTTGCACATTTCATTCTCTGCTCTCTCTGGAGAGGCTTAAACTGTGGTCGATGCCAGCCTCTCAGACACCCACAGACACATATTGAGGCATTCACAGAAAGCAGGGCTTTGTACCCAGCACCTCAATCAAGTGCGCGCGTGCGTGAGTGAGAGAGAGCGAGAGAGAGAGAGAGAGTGGGGGGAGGAAGCGGGAAGGGAAATGGAAGGGGGAAGAAAAAGAAGTGAGCACTGTACTCTCACTCTTGAGAGGTTACAGGGTAATGTTTCTTCCCTGCCCATTGAACCAAATATGTTACATAGTATGGACTGTATGATAAGAGAAATGTAACCTCACTTGTTGTGCTTAATATCTTCATAAATCTTCCATTGTGGTTTAGCTCTCATTACTGAATCAGAGAGATAACAATATATTGCTTTGGGAGGTTTTAAAAGCATTTCTCTGCTGCGCCATCTCATTTAGAACGACTTTATGCAAGAAGCAGTATGCAAGCAAATCCCTTTTGTTATACTAAGTGCTCTAAGTGCAGTACATGATAAAACTGGTAAAAGAATCAAACCATACATTTAAAAAGTCAACAGATCCCAACATTGCTCTCTAAGGGAAGGTCTAGACTGCAATGAAAGCCTCTGCTTTGTGGTACTCAAGTCTGTGGATTCTGGGTTTCCAAGCTTCCATATTGTACACTGGGCTTGAGCATGCACCTGCATATTGATCCCAGGTTTAGAATTTCTGGTCCACACTGCAGCACACAGGTCTACGTTTTCCTAGCCCCCTCTCCAGCTGCAGCTGCTGTTACCCCGGATTTATGTTGCAGTGTGAAACACCTTAGCTGTCTACCTCACATATTCCAGTTATGAGTCACAGCCTGCCAAGTTGCTAGCTGATCTGGTCAAGCTTTTAGATCTGTCTGCTTCTGGCAACCAGAGTGAGGAGGAATAACCAGTTGAAGAGTTTTTCTTTCTAGTGCTGTCACTCCTGTTTCAACAGCTGGGCAAAGCCTGCATGGTAGACATTCCAAAGGTGGTTTCTGACCTACCAACTATGCCCAATGGATGACAATACAGACTCGCTGATTCTACTTATGACTCTCCATGTAGCCACAGATGCCACCTATGTAGGCCAGCTCTTGAGGAGCAGGGCTCAAGCATAGCATGGGATCACATTGTATTGCACACAGCAGAACTTTCACATGAAGAAAAATGCATTTATGAAGCTTTGTGAGCAGCTGACTTCAACCTTTCAATGCCATTATACACACATAAGATGTCCACACCAGTCCAGAAGAGGGTGGCTATAACCATCTGGAAGCTGGCTGCCCCATTACAGGTCCATGGAATTTTTAGCATTGGAAAGTCAACTATGGGTAAATGGTTATGGGATTTCTGGAGGTAATCAGGTCCATGATTTATCCATATGTGATGGGAATAAACAATATGCCTAGAATAACTGTCAGTTTGGAGAGAATGGAGTTGTGATGGGTTTGATCATAGTGGTGCCTTTGAGACTGTTACCCAATGTGCAGGTCATGTCACTGAGCCCACCTATCTGCCCTATGGGATGCCCCACCACACTATCCTGCAGGGCTATAAACTCTGGTCTTGGCACAGAGTTGGGGTAACAGCCCCACCCCTGGAAGAGCAACACAAATATTAAACCACCTCAGCACTGAGAGGGCTTAGCTATAAATCTGTTGACAGCATCCAGGAACACAGCCCCCCAAAGAGGAGCAAATCTGTCTCACTCTGTATAAAAGTTTTACAAAGAGAAAGTGCATAAATTCAGTCCCCTTTATCAGTGAAAGAGAGATACGCACAGTGGTTGCTCCCCTCCTTATAACAATTATTTACACTGGATAAAATAAAAAAAAGTATTTTTATTAAGTATGCAAAGTAGGATTTAAGTGAAAACAGAAAGATCAAGGTAAATTACTAAGGCAAAATAAACAAAACATGCCAGCTAATGCTAAGAAAATTGCAACATGTAAATTCTTACCCTAAGGGCACATCTACACAGCAGGGCTAAAGCCGAAATAAGCTATGCAAATTGAGCTACATCAATTGCGTAGCTCTAGTCGAAATAGCTTATTTCAGCTTTTGGTGCTGTCTACACAGAAGGAAGTCTGAGGAAGAGCACTCTTCTTCTGACTTCCCTTACTCCTCATAAAATGAGGGTTACAGGAGTCAGAGTAAGAAGTCCTCCAACTTGACATTATTTTGACATTATGTCAAAATAACTACTTGAAGTGTAGACCCGGACTATGTTATTTTGGAATAATGTCATAGAATCATAAAATCATAGAATCATAGGGCTGGAAGAGACCTCAGGAGGTCATCGAGTCCAGCTCCCTGCCCAAGGCAGGACCAACCCCAACTAAGTCATCAATGTCAGTTATTTTGAAATAACACTGCTGTGTAGACATACCCTAACAGTTGTTCTAATCATCTCTTTCACAAGCCAGTAAGCCTCCTAGCTTGGGCCCAGTCCTTCCCTCTATTCCATCTTAGATGATTCCAGCAGGCATCTTGGATGGTAAGTGGAGGTATCATGGCATCTGGCAACTATCATATTGTTTGATTTCCCACCTTTATATCCCTTTTGACCAAGGCAGAAATTCTTCATGTTCAGTTCAAATTTTTCCCACCTTGAGTAGAAAAGCTCCAAAATGGGTTTCAGCACCAGATGGCCTGGCCACCTCTCTTTGTAAGATCAACCACAGTTTGGGTTTACAGAACCCTCCCCCTTTTATGGATCATTGTCTTGAACACCAGGCCATTATGTCTCCAGAGTATTTCAAATGGCCCTCATTAATGTATCTAGAATTATAAACAGATCCACACTTCATATTTCTAACTTCACATGCAAGAACGATACATGCACCAAAATACAAAATACGCATTCAGCAGATTGTAACTTTAAAAATATGTCACATGATACTTTTGCCTCAAGTGTCTTCAATTATGCATATTCATATGCCAATTTTCATAAAGTATGGGGGGGGGGCATGCCAGGGTTTCCAACCAGCACTGGGGATATCAATAGCATTCATGCCCATCATTTGCCCTCCTGAAAAAGCACATGAGTGCTCAAACATCGGTTTCATATACTCTGTTATGATGCAGGCCCTTGTAGACCTCACTGATTTATAAATACCATTGTGGGCTGCACTGATCAAATTCATGATACCCAAGTTTTCTGCTGATCAGGAGTCTACATTCATCAAGTGGCTGGGAAGCTATTCCCACCAAATATTGTTATAATGGAATTACTGTACTCACTGTTAAGCCAAGGCAAAAGAGATTATGTGGGTCCTCCAGGTTATGAAACCATATCCTGATCTCAAAGGCCTAGCAAAGAAGGTTCTGTTGCACTCTGCCGGTGCAAAATATGCATTTGACAGACTTAAATACCACTGGTGCTCTTTACAGACATGTTTGGAAGTTTGCGCTTTCAGAACTGTCTTCATTAGTGTGCTCTTCATAATTTTTACGAAGTTAGCAGTGAACCATTTGCCCCTGCATGGAATTGATAACAATGGGTGGGGCAGCATATACTTGGGCAACCCAAGTCAGGGATGTTCTATGCTCCCACATATTGGACTTTCATGGACCAATGGAGTTAAGAGAATAGTACATTTATGAATGTGTTTGTGGAACTTTACGGCCACATGCAATGAAATGTGCATGTGAGGGGAACAGATTGTCATACTTTGTAATCATGAATGACACTACTACTTATAAGGCAAGTGGCAAGAACAATGGATTTACAGTATGGCTTTGCAGAGAAACATATGCAAATACTTTCACAATACAATACAACTTCCCAGTTGCCCTTTATCCTGCATTTAGCTTTATTATTTGAAATAAATATTATATGATGTAGCGAGGGCAATATAATTTGTTAAGAAAATGAAAACTTTTGTTTTCAAACCTTTATTTAAAAAGCACAATATTAAACCATTGCCAGACAGGCCAATTGCCGAAACACCAGGATTCAACCAGCACCAAAGCCATTAACAAAAGCAAGATGCATGAACAATAGTAATAGTGAAACCAGTTCGAAATAATATTTCCCCTACTGTTTCATGTCTTTGTCATCTCCTGCCCCCTTTCTTATTTCCTTTCCTTCCATGATTAGGGTGAACTTGATGCTGCTGCATGGAAGGGAAAAAGTTCATAGTTTCATGAGCCTGCATGGAATAGATTTGCCCTGTCCAGCTACTGTTAGGTCCCAGTCATATGGGCCACAGAATTATCCAAAGTGCACGGGGTCTGCATCACATGGAACTATGGAGGGGAACTCAGAATGTAACGTAGGTACACCAAGAGCTTGGACTCTGTTGACCATAACCATAAGCATAAGCTGTCTCTCAAAGCCTGTGTTTTAAGTATTTTAAGTGGTAGGGGGAAGGTCTCTTAAATATGTCCCCTTTAATACTGTTGAAACTTTTTGCTGACACCATTCTGACAACAGTGTTGCTCTTTTGTTGAGCTCTAGCTCTAGCTCCAGCTGTTGGCTAAGGCCTTAGAGGGTGCTTCCCAGTGGAGGAGAAATTAGTGATGAAATGTGTTTTATTTCAACTTCCACTCCAGTCCTGGATCATAAATGGTCACATTGCATGCTGGGCCATCCACTCTTCCAGGAATCTCAGCCCAACACCAATTTCCACTTCCCAAAACACAACTCTACCACAAGAATTGATTTTGAGCTGAGAACAAAGCAGAAAGCAAATTTTGCAACTGCTTGCACAGCTGCCTCACTTCTGAAATTGCCTCTACCCTATATAACCTTGCAAACCCCACAACATTCACAGATTCCCAAGTGTCAAAACTTGCATGTGCCTGATGGAGGACTTGGAAGACTGTAACACTACCACCTATTATGGTGGACATCAGCAATATACATAATGCACATAATGGTTTTGTTTGTTTTTAATTGGGTGTTCTCTCCATCTGTCTGGCCCTATTCTATCAGTTTCTCTGTATTTGGTTTTCTTTGTACTCCCTCTAGGAGGAGGTCCTGAACTACAGACTGTCCTTCTCCTCCTTGGTTTATTAAAGCAAAAACCGGATGCCCTGTTGACACGCAACAAGGCGTGTTTGATTTTCTACAAGGGCATTGGGGTGAACAGAAAGAATTATTTGCTTCTGTGGGCTTTTTTTTAGAGTTTACTGTCTTTGAAATTGTATGTTTTGTAATGATGATGATTATTTTTGCTGAAGTAACACTTAAGAGCTCCATGTCATGGACCAGGGCTACAAAATGCCAGGCACTGTACCAACAAAACAATAAAATGGTCCCAAAAAGCTAACATTTTTATGACATAAAAAACAGTAGGATAACAAAAAAGGGGAATGCAAGGAAACTACAAGTAGAGAATGAGAAAGGAAAGAATGATAGTAGCAGAATAAGGACAATGAACTTAAAAAAAACTCAGGGAATTAATGGGTAAGAATTACTAAAGTACATGTCATTTTTTCATTGGCACTTTTCTGAATAGAATCACACTGAATGTGGCATTAGTTACATGTGCTAAGCACATATTCAGGTGACGAATTCAATTGTATGCATATTTAGGCAATATTCAGAAATACATTAGGACATATTCCCTCCTGTGCCACCAGTCTGTGTGGTTCCAGCTCCACAATTTCTACAGTGGGGGTGCCGAGAGCCAACTGAGTCAAACTGCTAACCCATATGATAGAAACCGCTCTATGGAAGTGGATGTGGTAAAACCCCAGCTCTCCTAATTCCAACACCTATTTCCAGCTCCCTAACTCTTGAGGCCATGTCATAATGATGTTTAGAACTTTTCCTGGGTGCCTTTATATTCTGCAAATGTCTTAGGGTCCTTTGTGAACCCTACACCATTGGTGTGCCAGATTTCTGTTTTCTCTCACATGATGTAGCCTTAACATATTCCCTCTTTGTCTCCTATGCTAGAAATGGGGGGGAGGGGGTGGAATGGAGAGGGGGGCAGTGTGCTGCAGGGACTATCTGAACAAATGCACAAGTAAGAAGCTTTCTGACAGTGGAACACTTGCAGGATATTTGCAGCCAGCTTATGGCCCCATTGTGCCATATCAGTGGTGCAAAGGTGTGCTAACTCAGTTTGAGAGCCTGGCCCATTAACTTCAGGGAAGTGATAAGAGTGGAGATAATATATTCTCACATCTATTTCATATTTTTTTTCATAATTTCAAAATTTCAACTCATTTTACATATTTCCTTCCCAACCACCCCCATACTCAAATATAAAAATGAGTAGCTAATCTAAAACATATATTAAGTAATGTAAATAGTCTATCTTATTCCAAAATATTCTGTGTAAATAAAAATAGTGTGTGTGATTCAAATTCAAATCTGAGGTTACAAATCTGTCTTATCCTTCTTTATTGGACCAAAGAAATTCAAATCAGTTTGGATGCAGTGCCCTTTGCCCAAAGTCAACCCTTCAATCTTCTATTTTGCTTAAAATACCCATAACTTTCACATTTTTTTATATTAGACTAGTGCCTAGAAGGCCAGACCAGCATCAGTGCCCACTTCTGCTTGGCATTGTGTATAAAAATACAGTATGAAACTATGTGCATTGAACATTTGACTGTTCAGATAGAACATGGTTGGACAATTTATCCCCATTTTTCATATGGAACCTGTAGTAACTAACCCAGGACCACCTATGTTTGTAATAGAGCAAAGAATTTAACTCCTCTCCTGAGTCCCAGCCTTGTGCTTTAACCCAATGAAACCTTTTTTTATCTCAAATTGTAAATTGTGCGTGAGATCAAAGTGGTTTCAGTTTTGCCCGCCTCCCAAAAGTAGTGGAAATCATTGAAAATGTAGGCATATGTGACTTATGGAGACAAGTACTATTGATATCTTTACCTTTTTTCAGCATGTAGAAAATATGCTTTCAAAGGAAAGGAAGTGTAAACATGAAGTGGGAAAAAATGTAGCAGAATCATTAGGAACAATAGTACAAATGATACCTTTGGCAGATTTCTATATAGATAAGCACAGAATGGATTATCTTCTGTTTGCATACATAGTCGTATGCAACCCTACTAGGGAAAAGAAAAAGGAATTTCTCTTACATATGAAGGATGGAACTTCTCAAGATATACTCTGTAAATTAGGAATCAAAGCATTTCATATTTCTCACTGTACATAATATACTCTGATACTGGTAAAGAGAGAATTTTTGTTCTAAACTGCCTGCAAGGCATTTTTAATAATTGAAACATTAATTGCTGCTCTGAAATTTCATATTCAACTGTGGCGATTGTTTTAAAAATGAAGGTTTAAAAAGGGAAATATATATTGCATTCTTCCAGCTGAGCATATTGAGTAAGGTTAAAAACATGATTTTGACCAAAATTAGGTTCAGATGCTGTATGGGATTCACACAGTTCATGGAACACTCATAATATATTAGGATACAAAATATATTAGGTTACTCTGATACAAATAAGTAAATGGAGCTGGTCAGAACATTTTTAGTAAATATATTTTGGTCAGAATGGGGTTTTGATTTTTTGTCACAACTGCAGTGTTTCAAGGAGATGGGTGGATATTGGTAGAGTAAGAGCTGAATCAAAAGCCTGACATTTTCAATCCAAATTAAGATGTTTCCAGACAATTTTGTTTATGAATGTGTTCAAAAGCTTTGGTTTTTTTCCTAAGGTGAAATACAAATAAATTTTGAATCCCTGAGAAACAATCTTGAGAAACAATCATCATCCTCTAGCCAGCTCCATAAATGGGTCAATATCTATCAGGTAAGAGGGCATCTATTTACCTAAAAAAAGGTGCTGAAGTGAGGGAGGAGTGCATGCACTGAGCTAGGTCAGGTCCACAATACAGGGACAGGTCCATCTCTATTAAACACTGCTCTTAATCATGTGCTTAACTTTAAGCACCAGTTTAAAATCACATTTATGCTTCTGTTTGGGGACCAGGGACACCAAATGGATAAAAACAAATAATAGAATGGGACCAGAAGAAAAAAATCCACATGCTGAAATCTGCTGCATGAACACAAAAATAATGTGATGAATCAAAAGAAGGAAGAACAGGCACTAAAAGAAGAGCAATGTTAATGTCATGATATATATATCATCTATAGTGTCAGATATGATTAACAGATTACATGATGGTTGTATGCTGAACTTAATTAAATTCTTAAATTAGAGAGATCTGGTTGGTGAAGTAGTATCTTCAATTTCCTTTGGTGAGAAGGATGGGGTTTCAAGCCATATAGAACTCTTCTTCATCAACAGAAATTTGTCCAATATAAGATATTACCTCAACTACCTTATCTATCTAAAATCCTGGGACTGACATGTCTACAACTACATTGCATGTTACTGTCAGTCAGAATGACAACAAAATAACAAAAATTGTACAGATCTGTAGTGGATAGGAATTGGGTAAAATTCGTTTAACTCATTTCTAAATCTTCTAGTGGTCCTCAGTGTCATGAATATTTCAGAAGCACTGATAACTTGCTGTATATAGTAAGTAAACAGATTTTTAGGATGTTATTAAATTTGCTATGTAAAGTATAAAAGACATAAGGGCCAAGTTTTCTTCACATATAGGCATTGCATTTGCACATACAAATGGCCACTGAACACTGTTACATGGTTGAATGCACAAAATCTTGCTTACACATATGTAAATGCTGGACTCTCACAGATTAACAGGACATTCTGATATAATATAATAAAATATAATACTTTTGTGTTTGGATTCTGGTATTTATATCAATATATTCATAGTCACTGAGGTAATGGGATAGGGAGAATTCAAGACAATGTTTCCAGTATTATGATGAAAGGTGTCCTAACCACTCATGTTTTTTTTTAAAACGGTGACATGATATTGGCTGGGGGGCAGGAGGAGATTATTTGAGAAGTACCAGCCTTCCCCTGAATCTCAGCCCTGTGACTGGATGTCTGTCACACTTGCCCACCTCCTCAGGCAAAATAATCCATCAGAGTTGATACAGGAAGAACTCTCTCCCTCCATGAAGCAACTTAAAGATATTCTCTTATGAGGTGAGAGGAATGAATTAAAGAGCCTGGCTGTTTAAGGTAGCTCTGCTCACTCTTCCCCCTCCTCTCCTGTGAGCAACAGAGAAAAGAATAGGTCTCTCTTTTCCTCCTTTCCATTCTTCCAGTGTCTTGCTTGGGAAGGAGAATGGAGTGAGCAAAGAGTTTCCTCTTTAACTTAAAAGGTAGAGAAAGGGACTCCATTGTAGTCCTCCCAGACCCAGAAGAGTGAGGTGAAGAAACACAGGAGAAGAGATGAGGCTGGGGTTAGGGTTGAACTGATAGGTAGGGCTAGAACTTATAGGCATGAGTGGCTTGATGGAGACAGAATTCATTCATGGGTAGATATGGAGGTGAGAGCTTCTGCACCAAAAGCAAAAAAAAAAAAAAATCGCCTCAATAAATTTGGGAAAATGAGGAGCAACTAATTGCCCCAAAGACTGGGGATGAATAGAGCATTTTTAAAAAATCAAGAGAGACCACAAACTATAATATGGTCTTTTTTTAAAAGAAACATATTTGGGGCCAGACTCTCACATTTTTGATCTCTTAAGGTTGGCAACATTGTTTAAACATACTTAGATAGACATCTTTCAGAAAAGATCTTTGCCGAGATATTTAAATGGTCAATGCAACATTTTATATTTTTGTTTCACATAAGCGGCACATTAAAATGGCACCTCTGAAGAATGAAAACAAGAAGACAATCTATCATGGAACTATTCAAAATACAAATGCAAATTGTACCATACAGTTCTCCAGTGATACTCATTTACTTATTTGATACTCATTTACCAATCTCTTTGATTGGCAACACATTTAAAATAACTGGAGTAATAAACTGGAATTGCTTGAAATACTAACATTCCAAATGGGGATACTAATATAAAATGTAAATCCTATTTCTATGGTTTTATAGGCTGCTTTTATAATCCCTGATTCAGGACAGAATTTAAGCATATGCTTAACTGAATAGAGATGTTTTCCCTAATCAGAGCCAGAAGCTGGATTTTTCTGGGAAATGCAATTAGTGAAGTAAATTAACCTGGATTTTTATTTTCAGATTTTATTTTAAAAGCCTTTTCTCCCTATTTTTAATTACAGGAGAAAATGTGCGTGTTCACTCTTCATTCTTGTATATTTCATCCTCCTGTAACAGAAAGCTGATCAAAATGAGTCTATTAAAACTGTGTTTTTGTTGGGAAGAGTCTTTTGTCAAGATGATCATATAAACACTGTTGCGAGTGGGTCAAATTTGCGGGTGAATTTTGAGCTGCTAGAATGCATAATGGAAAACTCAGAATTCCAGCTATTGCTTAACAGGCACTTGTGCTACAGCAATCTGTAATGTGCTTGATAGATAAAAGAAGGGAATCAGGAGCATTAAACAAGCTTTTTTCAGTCCTTTATTCTTTGTCAGCCTACCAATGGAAGAAAGTGTTCAGGATCAAGTAAAGGCCATTTAGCCCATTAAGGAGAATTTCCTTTTCAATACTTCAGTACTCTGGATGCCATCTGTTTCATAAAACAAAAACAGTGATTTGCCTCTGTAACCTTGGTTGGCAGATTACTCTAAATTTATAATTTGGTTACAAATGTCTCTGATGATCTCTCCTCTGATTTTTCTTTAAATATTTTTATCATTACTCTCTTTCATTTCGCCTGTGTTAAAACAAATGTACTTACGATGCAGTTTCACTAAAAATATATGAATTTTGCAATATAATAGTGTGAAGAAGCATCACGTTATTCTTTAAACATGAACTTTTGGTATGTTATGCAGAAGTGGACTCAAAAGCTAAGCTTATTTTGAAATAAAATTATTGCCTTTATGTTATGAATATTAATACATTGTCACATAATACATCTACTTTCTTTTTCACCTTTTGTAGTCTCGGTATAACATTCAACTCAGATGAGTTTTATGTGACAGACAGATTAGATTCTTCCCCTGCCTTCTGCCCAAAAAATCACCTATTCTGCTTTGTTCTGTACCTGTTCAAATATTACACTATCTATAGCTATAGGTATATATGCAATATATACCCACATATATATTACAAGATTCACTGGATCAAAGAATGGTATAGGAACCTAATTACCATAGGCTTATCTGCTGTTTATAAGATGCATGTAACAGCATATATATCTTGTTTTTTTAAATTACTCCTCCATTTGGCATATTAGTAAAGAACCATCATAACTCTGTGGTCCCTGCAAAGAAAACATTTAGTTTAGTTTATTTAGGTTATTAAATCTAATATATGGGTGTATATGGGTAAGTTTCAGAGCTAGAAGGGTTAGCACTGATCTACGTGAATAATTAGTTCATGGGAAGTTGAGGTGTAAATCTACTCAAACAAAAAAGCCCAAAACAAAACTGCATAATGTATAATTTAATAATATGCTGCAAGCAGTAAACAAAAAATACAGCCCTCACAATTCCTTTCCTAATGACGACAAGTTCCCATAGATGCACTTATATGTTGTGACTCTTCCCACCAAATATCTAATGAATCAGTACTCTTTCATAGAACTTTTAGGAGCCTGATAACCCCCTCTACCATCTTTAGAGACTACACTTTTCTGGTGTAGCTGCCCATCAGGTGGGGGCTAATGGTGCCTTATATGCTGGATGTTTTTCAGGTGAAAGTCTTCCACCACAGCAGGGAGCTGTACATGGTGTCACTCTGGTTTTCATTCTATATCCATTAAAGTCCACAGAAATGTTGCCACTGATGTCAGTGCCTATAGATCAATCTGTCTGTTGCTAGTGGTTCACAGGAAGTCAGGGCTGAGACATGCCCTGTAAGTCTTTGTAAGTGGCTGCCAAGGAATTCTTATATTGTAGACCAGCTCAAAGCAAGGAAGGAGCATCATGGCAATTTCTACTGCTTTTCCTCAGTGGTTGATGTCCCCTGCTCTCCCCATATCCTCAGCCACTGACACCTTGTGCCAGTTCCCTGTCCCCCATCTTACTCTGCAGCTGGAGCACATGCTTCTGATATGTGGGTGTCTGTTCCAGGACCTGATGTGACAGCCAAGGAAAAGAGAGCAGTCCCTACCTATTCCCTGGTAGCAGGCTGATCTCATATGCCACAATGGCTATTCCAGCTCCTCTTCTGGAACCTACTCTCACCTCCCCCTGCTACCCTCAAACTAGCTGGTACAAGCGAAGAAATGTGACCAGGTCCTGTTCTCATCTCTGTGAGATATTGTGAGAGTGGAATACACATATCAGCTCTCCCAGTAGTTCCATTTCCGGGATGCCAGCAATCCTCTCCTCCCTCACCCCCACAAGTTCCACCATCCCTGGTTTAGACAGATTCTGCAATTAGAGCCTGAAAGTTGTTAAACAGCCAAAGCTGTGGCTGTTCAGCACTTCCTAGGATCAAACAATAATTTTCTGACTGGCTGAGAAAATGTAAACAAATGTAGCATCTGTGAGAAAGAGCTGAAATGGCTTTTGCTAACACTCCTGGCCACTGCCAACATCATAAGGCTTTGGTCAAAATCAACTAACCTAGATTGGAATTTTAAAAATAGTGACATAATTGTGGCAACTTGTCAACCCAATATAAAAAATGCCCCCAAGTTCCCCATCCTACTTCATACCCTCTAAAGCCATGTCTGCTTGTGATCCTCCTAGAGCCCTCATCCCCAGAACCCACTCCCCAGAGGTCATGACCCTCAGGTGGAGAATAACCTTTGTATAACATTTCTTTAAACATTGCTAATGCTTTGCTATTATCCTGCTCCCATGGCATGAGTTTGGAGTTCAGTTTGTGAGGGTTTAATTTCTGCTTTAGGTGTATTAGATTCCAAGTTACATAAGAACATAAGAACAGCCATACTGGGTCCATCTAGCCCAGCATCCTGTCTGCAGATACTGGCCAATACCAGACGTCCCAGAGGTAGTGAACATGTGATCCCTGTCATCCATTTCCAGACAAACAGAGGCATGGGACACCATTCCTACCCATCCTAGCTAATACCCATTGATGGACCTAACCTCCATGAATCTATTGAGCTCTTTTTTGAACCCTGTTAAAGTCCTAGTCTTTACAACATCCTCTGGCAAAGAGTTCCACAGGTTGACCGTGTGTTGTGTGAAGAAAAATTTGCTTTTTGTTGATTTGAAACCTGCTACCTATTAATTTCATTCAGTGACCCCTAGTTCTTATATTACAGAAACAAGTACAGTAAAACCTATGTTATCCAGAACTTAAGCATCATGAAAACTATAGAAACCGGCAAATTTCTGACTCTGGGAAAAGCAAAACAAAACAAAAAAAAGAAAAAGGGAACTGGCCCTTTAACTGCCGGGCCGCTCCTCAGATGAGCGTGCAGCATGCACCTGGGGGAGGGGTGAATGGCAGCCGGAAGCAAGCAACAAGCATCTTGGCTTCCCCCGCGGATCCAGCCCCCCCGATGGCTCCTGCCCCCCCACGGCAAGCCGCCCCTGCCATCTCCGCCTCCCGCCCCCCAGCTTCCTCTCCCTCTTTGCCCCTTTTTCTTTGTGGCTCGTGGCCCCCCACTAGCAGGCCACATCCCGGCCCCCGCATGGCTCCCGTGCCACACCCCCCATAAGCCCTACATGGCTCCCGCCCTCCCCCCGCAGATAACCATAATTTTTAGGTTGCCAGCACTCCCTAATCCCTGGGTTTTACTGTAGATACCTTTTCCTCATTCTCTTTTTCCACACCAGTAGACCTCTATCATATCCCCCCTTAGTCTCCTCATTTCTAAGCTGAAAAGTCCATGTCTTTTTAATCTCTCTTCATATGGGGCCCCTTCAAAATCCCTAATTATTTTTGTTGCCTTTCTCTGAACCTTTTCCAATGCCAATATATCTTTTTTTGAAGATGAGGCAACCACATATGTACGCAGTATTCAAGATGTGGGTGTACCATGGTTTTATATAGAGACAATAAGATATTCTCTGTCTTATTTTCTGTCCCTTTTTAAATGATTCCTAACATTCTATTTGCTTTTTGACTGCTGCTGCACATTGTCTACACTGCAGTTCTTTTCTGGAAAAAGGTACACAAATTTGCATACCTTTTTCTGATTCTTTTATCGGAAGAGGCTTTTTCGACATTTGGCAAATCTACACGGGGCCAAATGTGGGAAAAACCTCCTCTTTTGGGAGAGCCCTTTTTCCTCACAGAATGAGGAATACAGGGCTTCTGAAAGAATGTGCTCACTTTTTTCAGAAGTTGATCTGAAAAACCGTATGTGTTTCTCTTCTCTGCAGTATAGACATAGCCTGAGTGGATGTTTTCAGAAAACTATCCACAATGACTCCAAGATCACTCTCTTGTAGCTAAATTAGTCCTCATCATACTGTATGTATAGTTGAGATTATATTTATCAACATTAAATTTCATTTGCCATTTTGTTTGCCCAACCACGTAGTTTCTTTTTGAAGCTCTTCGCAGTCTAATTTGGTCTTAACTTTGGTCTACTTTGGTATTAACTACCTTGAGCAGTTCAGTATCATATGCAAATTTTGCCACTTCACTGTTTACTCTTTTCTCCAGATCATTTATAAATGTAACCCTTCTGCCAGGTAGCACTGGCAGCAGCCAGGGCTGGGTTCCCTATCTAGGGGTTACTTTTCATTCATCCCACACAGAACTGGCTTGAACCCCCACCCAGTGACCTGGGAGATTCATGCACTCCTGGACACCTCTGAGAGGCAATGCTTCCCCACTCACGAGTCTGAACGTAAAACAAGAAACTTTTAATGAAAGAGGGAGAGAAGTAACGTGGCATTAACTTGGAAAAGCACCACAAACAGAGTTCATAATCAAACCACGAGTTAGTATCTCCAACAGTTTCAGAATGACAAATTATTATGTACTTCCAGACCAATTATTCCATGTGAGAACAATATTATCCAATTATCTGACATATATGCTTGCTTCTTGATTTTTTTTCAAGTGCACTCAGCTATGACAACGGTGATGCAGATAGACACGTTCAGTGGACTAATGAGCAATTGATAATGAAAAGAAAGCATTGTTGAGGGCCCACTTGACTATAAGCTTATAAATTGAAAGGTACAAAGATCCATTTTTGTCACTACTAAAATATTTGTTTATTTCCAGAATAGTTTAATAGTACAATGAAAGTTAATTGAGTAGACAATTTAGAATTTCATCAAGTTTCTTGCTAAAGCTGTCAATATTTTTCAGTATAATAAACAATCAATGCTTTTGAATTCACTAACATTTGTTATCCTATGACTTGTAATAAAAATATAAACCCATCTGAGGTGGTAATGATAGTCAAAGCCAGTGGGAAAATGTAAACAAATGTACTATCTGGAGAAAAAAGCAGGACATTTTCTACTATTTTGTAGAAAATGCTTGACATTCTATCCTTTTTCCAGGGCCACAGAAGAAGGATTTGACACACATTGAATCATTAAGTCTTCTGCAAACTGTTACATAGCTTTTATATGTAATGTAATGTATTACTAGCTGTTGGGCAAACCTAAATCTGGAAGAATATTGCTGAGAGTTTTGTTCTGATTATACAGAATGTAACAGTAGCTGTACGAAAACCTTAAAGACTCATATTGTTGAAATGATATCTGTTGAGTGTAAAGTCTGCTGACTGCCCCTTGTTGCAACTGGTACTCATGAGATCCCCAATATTTTTGCTCGCAAGCCCTCAAAATAATGTGCCATAATGCCTCCAATGCCCTATGCAACTGACTTAAAACCATACGATTGCCAGAACCCTATCTTTAAAGAGAGGGTTAGCGAAACAGCTGGAAAATCACTGCTGGATTTCACTATTCTGGAATATCTCCCATTTACCAAGCAGGAAGACAATAGTATCTCTCTCAAAGCTTAGATTCCAGTTGGCTTGAATTTTCTCCTATAAGAAGTCCCTTGCCATTTGACCCCACTATCAACTGCTTGGCTGACTTCCAACCAAATCATTCAGCCTGAAGCATACCATCTAGAAATGTCTGGTTATCCAAGATAAACACATTGAATACAATGTCTGAACAATGAATCCCATTGGGACAGAGCAATCCAGGATAATTACAAGTAATACCAGCATACACCAGGGTCTCACCAATGAAATCCAGAATAAATGTTGCCATCTCATGGTTTAATTTTATCCAGGACTTATTCTGGGTGAGTTGACTCCCTTATACACCAGTTGTGATAGCATATCTGACTAGACACCAGAGGGGACTGAGACTATAAGCCTATTCAGGCTTTTGTTTAAACCTTGATTCACTAACAAAGTAATTTCCACCTAAATATATGATAATCTTACCACATGGCATAAAACACCACCAATACCAGGCAGGTAAATTGGTTCCACTTCATATTACATATACTGCACCACTTAAAATGTATACATACAAAAATGGGCAGTGTATAAACAAATACCCATTGTACATATGCAGTTATTTATTTGGGCTCCCATGCACAAATCAGAAACCAGTCTTGAAAATATGTTCCTCACTGTATATAGGAAAAGAAAACACCTGAATGGTGAAGGGAATTGAAAAAAACCCCAAGAAGTTACAAGTAATTCTGATCTTTCAGTAAAATAAGTTGCATTTAAAGTGAATGAATGAGATGCTTGTGACAAACAATGACTAACTGTGTCAAACTATATGTATGTGGAAGTATAGCCACCTGTGTCAGGAATGGCACCTGGGGACACACTGAACCAAAAATAAGAGAATCTGGGGGGAAAAAAAAGAGAAAGACTTAAATTGTGTTCTTGCTGCATAAAGAGAACATCCAATTCTTTTTCTTATGGGGAAAAAGAAAATAAAACCCTTTTTCTCTCTGCCTAAAAACAGCCCTGATAATAGAGGACAGTCAAAGAAGAAGAAAGAACAGGAATAGATCATCTGTGGCTTTCTACAATTGCCAGTTAACTGGAGTAGATTAATATCTTGGACTGGGCTACCATGAGCCAAGGTATGGATTTTTGTTTTTAAGTGCAGCACAGTGTAGCATAAAGGAGCCTGTGCGTTTCACTTTCAGGATGATGTGTTATAGTGATGTAGTAAGTTATCTTCCAAGAGCCTTTCTGCATTAGTGAACATCACTGATCTTACTCAGTAAGAAAGTCAGAGACAGCCTTCTTTCATAAATAAACACATCAGATGCATTGATTTTATTTCTACATTAGTCATGGAGCTGTTGTCAAAACCCTTAACAATATACCTTGAATAAGAGGAATACTTTTCATGCTTTTTAACCACCATTAAGTTTCATGGACCCACATTTCTGCTGTCAGAAAACAGCAAATAGCTAAAGATGGTCACTCTAAGCTTACCATGATAATTATTGACTCAAAGATTTGTTCTTTTTTTTTGAACTGTCAGAACATTCTGGGAGTACTCCCTTCTAAAGTAAATATTTCACAAGGATGGCAATAAACATATGTAATTTCAGTACAGTGCAATGGTGTTCAAATACAGGAGAAAGAAAAAAAAGTGTTAATAGGATAAGTACCAGAAAGGATTAACTATGGCTAAATAGTGGAGAGGATTAGCTATTATCCTGTCTGTACAGAAACCTAAGTTTCATGTGGCCAAGTAGATAGGACACACAAAGTCAT
This sequence comes from Pelochelys cantorii, assembly GCA_032595735.1. NCBI lineage: Eukaryota > Metazoa > Chordata > Testudines > Trionychidae > Pelochelys > Pelochelys cantorii. The sequence goes on from CM064331.1 coordinate 38,752,535, forward strand.
CACTGAGAAAATAGGGTTTTATTATTCCCAAGCCTACATTGAAATCAGGTTTATTAAAGCACATAGTTAAACAGATCACATAACCCATAAACTCTAACTTGGATAATCTATAAGGAAAAAAGAGTTTAAATTCTCACATCAGGGTAAGATTTTTAAGACATGCTTAAATAAACAATTGTTTCAAAAATACAGATTGAATATATGCAGTTACAGTGGAAGTCTATGGGAAAAAATAATTCAAGCCTCTGTGGCAATCTACCAGTCTGCATCAGTACTCACTTGGTCAAAGAGATTTTGCTTTTTTAAATTGTGGGTTGAAACAGTTGCTATCAACAAATTCTACAGTACAGCATAGACACTGCCAGATCAGATATCTAATAGAGGATCCAGTTCCGAAAAGTAGTCCACAAAAGAGACTTCAACAGTATATATAAGAAACATAAGGGACATTTTTCAACAAGCTTTCAAATATAAGAAGTTTCTTCCTAAATCGAAATAATTAAAGATTGATTTAAGATTGCATCATGACACATTAGATCAGGGGTTGGAAAACTTTTTTGCCCTGAGAGCCACATTGGTTTCTGACAGCTGGGTAGGCAAGGCTAGGGAAGGCTGTGCCTCCCCAAAGAGCCAGATGTAGCCTAGCTCCCATTCCCAATCCAAGCCCCCTGTTCCCTGCTCCCTGATCACCACCGGGATTCCCGGGACCCTTTGCTCCCTATCCAAGCCCCCTGCTCCCTGATGCCTGACAATGCTGTCTGGAGCATCAGCACTGGGGGCACAGTGATCTGTGGTTGCAGGAGAGGGGAACAAAAGGAGAGGGGCTGGGAGTTAGCCTCCCCAAGAGGGAGCTCAGGGACTAGACAGAGTGATTCTGTGAGATGGATGTGTCCTTGGTCTGAAGTCCTCCCCCCCCCCCCCCGACCATTTGCATTAGATAAGGCATGGTATATGCCTTGCAGTTTTTTCTTACCCTATCTCTCTTATTATATCCCCATCATTTTAGTAGTTCAATACCTACCAAATGTATAAAAATATCATTTTTTCTATTTCCAGGCTCTAGGAAAACAGCTGGGATACATGACAGTTTTTGTTTGTGTTTATATTTGTGGCTAGGGAATTAGCCTGGAGTTTGAAAGGCCTGCATTCAATTTCCTGCTATACCAGAATTCCTGTTTTCTCTTGGACAAGGCCTAAATTCCTCTGTTTATAAATTAGGAGTAATACTACTTCCCTACTCACGTGTTGTGTGAATAAATACATTAAAGGTGTTTGAATAGTAGGGAAATAGGTACCATGTATGTGCCTTAGATAATATTTGATTAAGTACATTGTGAAGACTGTATTGAGAGGAAACTAAGGCCAAGTCTACATAATGGATAAGTTTGAATTACTATCAACTCTAGCTTTGTTAATTGAGCAAATGGAATCAACTTAATTTCAACTTTGGCCTTCCCCACAGCGGGAGGTCAAAGGGAGAAATACTCCTGTCAACTTCCCTTACTCCTCATGGGGAATAGGAGTTCCGGAGTCAATGGAGGCACCCTAAGCATTCAATTTAGTGCGTCTTTACTAGACCCACTAAATCAAATGCCAGAAGATCAACCTCCAGAGCATCAATCCATGGATAAGTATAGATGTGGTCTTAGACAAAGTGACATTTGCATTTACTTCTGAAAGTGCTTAGTACTCTAACTGTAACAGACTAACTTGGCTACCCCCTGAAGCTCTTAGTATTCTAGTTACTATTATCTCTTGGGGGAATGATTTTCATGGCCTAGGTGTCCATTTTTTTGAAAAAGTCATTGTCCTGCATTCACACTCTTCCCCACTGTAGGCTGAAAGTTTCACTACTCCAGCAGAACATAGCTATTAGCAGAAACCAGTCACAGAAGCGGTAACAATCTTCCAACTTACTACAGCCAGTCCTTCCACAGGAGTAAGTATCAACCTAGAGACCTCGAATGCATCTCTATATTCAGTGCAGAGAGTAGAGCATGGTGATGATATGTTCATAGCAACTTCAATTTCTAAAAAAAGCTGCATTTTGTGTTGGAACTACATTGGTGAGTATGGCTCTATTCCTAGATATCATGGGCCAGATTCTCTCCTGCTGTGAATTATCATAGCTCCATAGGCTTCAGAGAAGCCAAGCATATTTATACCAACTGAAGTTCTGATCCAATAAATGAGAATAATTAAGCCTAGTGGCAAAGGTGAAAGTAGGCCAGTGTGCCCCTACATGGGGCACCAATAAGATAGTGGCCAGCTGAGGGTGAGCCTCCACTCCCTGGGGCTGCCAGCCACAACCCCATTGCGCCTGAGGAAGTATGCCCCACCCTTGGGTGGTGCAGCCAGAGTGGCCCTAGGCTTTAGCCCTAGTGTGCAGCTGGACAGAGTGGTTTCTACCCCAGAATCTGGCAGCTGGGCAGGGCTGCATTTGCCTTACCCCAGACAGCCCAGGGGATCGGATGCTGGGCAGCATGGTGGCTGCACTTCCAGCTCACACCCAACCCCTTTCCATGATTCCCTCAATCCAATCTCCTACCATGAGCCCTCCCACACCCTTCGCCCCCCTGCCTTGACTCCTGCACACCCACATCCCCAACTCCTGCACTGACTCCCCCAATCCATCCCACACTTATATTTCTTACAGATACTGTTGTATCATAACCCCCCACTTGCTGTTCTGATCCCCTCACAGGGGAGGGGTTGTGATATGACAGTACCTAGAAGAAATTAATTTACTTCCACCTATTCTTAGAGGACACAAATGTATGGATCACTCTCTAGATCAGTGTCTAATAGGGAGTTGCACAGTATCTTAATACTAAATCACTAAATATTATTTTTACCCAAAAATTGGGTTAAGTGCAATTTAAAAGTGTATATGCCTTACACCAAAATGTGGAAATAAGATATTTTGCCACCATAGTTTTGTGAAAATCCAGTTGCACTCAGGAATATACACAGACAACAAGGCCTTAAACTATCTTAAAAGTTAAAAAAAATTAAGTTCACATCCCCTTAACTGTGAGGAATGTTACATTTTTGCTATACTTCCCTCTTTCTACCAGCATGGCCAAAAGTTTTGGCAGGTAGACTTCAGAAAGTTGCAGATCTCAGCAAAGTAATTCTCCATAACTAGAACATAAAAATAACATAAGAATTGCCATCCTGGATCATACCAAAGGTATATATAGCTCAGTATCCTGTTGTCAGTGCCAGGTGCCCCAGAGGGAATGAGCAGAACAGACAATCATAAAATGATCCTCTCCCTGTTACTCCATTCCCAGGTCCTGGTAAACAGAGACTACAGACACCATTCCTGCCTATCCTGGCTAATATCCATCAATGGACATATCCTTCATGAATGTATCTAGTTCTGATTTGAACTCTGTTATAGTCTTGGTCTTCACAATATCCTCTGGCACAGAGTTTCACAAGTTGGCTGTGGGTTGTGTGAAGGAATACTTCCTGTTATTCTAAAGGGGTAAACAGTGAGGTGGCAAAATTTATAGATGATATCAAACTGCTCAAGATAGTTAAGACCAAAGCAGACTGTGAAGAGCTGAAAAAAGATCTCACCAAATTAAGTGGTTGGGCAACAAAATGGCAAATGAAATTTAATGTTGATAAATGTAAAGTAATGCACATTGGAAAAAATAATCCCAACTACACATAGAATATGATGGGGACTAATTTGGCTTCAACTATTCAAGAGAGAGTTCTTGAAGTCATTGTGGATCGTTCTCTAAAAACATCCACTCAGCGTGCAGCAGCAGTTAAAAAAGTAAATAGAATGTTAGGAATCATTAAAAAAGGGATAGAGAATAAGACAGAAAATATCTTATTGCATACAGAATGTGGTCACTTCATCTCAAAAAAGATATATTGGCGTTGGAAAAGGTTCAGAAAAGTTCAACAAAAAAGATTAGGGGTTTGGAACGGGTCCCATATGAAGAAAGATGAAAAAGACTTGGACTTTTCAGCTCAGAAAAGAGGAAACTAAGGGGGGATATGATAGAGGTCTATAAAATCATGACTGGTGTGGAAAAAGTGAATAAGAAAAAGTTATTTACTTGTTTCTATAATATAAGAACTAGGGGGTCACCAAATGAAGTTAATAGGCAGCAGGTTTAAAACAAACAAAAGGAAGTTTTTCTTCACTCAGCACACAGTCAACCTGTGGAACTCCTTGCCAGAGGATGTTGTGAAGACTAGGACTTTAACAAGTTTCAAAAAAGAGCTAGATAGATTCATGGAGGTTTGGTCTATCAATGGTTATTAGCCAGGATGGGTAGGAATGGTGTCCCTCGCCTCTGTTTGTCTGGAAATTAATGACAGGGGAGGGATCACATGAGGATTACCTGTTGCGTTCCCTCCCTCTGGGACATCTGGTATTGGCCACTGTTGCAGACAGGATACTTGGCTAGATGGAAAGTTGGTTTGACCCAGTATGGCCGTTCTTATTCTTATGTTCTAAACCTGCTGTTTATCAATTTCATTTGGTGACTCCTAGTTCTTGTGTTATGAGGAGTAAATAGCACTTCTTTACCTACTTTCTCTACACCAGTCATGGTATTATAGACCTCAATCTTGTCTCCAAGCTGAAAAGACCCATTAAGTAAAAAGTCTTATTAATCTCTCCTCATATAGAAGCTGTTCTGTACCCCTTATAATTTTTATTACTTTTTTCAGAACCTTTTCTAATTCTAATATATCTTTTTTTGAGATTGGGTGACCACATCCACATGCACTATTTAAGATGTGAGCATACCATAGATGTATACACAGACATGATATTTTCTGTCTTATTACATATCCCTTTCTTAATGATTCCCAACATTGTTTGATTTACTGATGCTGCAAATTGAGTAGATATTTCAGAGAACTATTGACACTGACTCCAAGATCTCTTTCTTGAGAGGTAACAGATATTTTAGACCCTATCATTTTATATGTATAGTTTGGATATGTTTTCCAATGTGCATTACATTGCATTTATCAACATTAAATTTCATCTGCCATTTTGTTGCCCTGTCATCCAGTTGTGACAGATCCTTCTGTAGCTCCATGCTTTCTGCAGGGGACTTAACTATTGTCAGTAGTTTTGTATCCTCTGCAAATTTTGTCACCTCACTGTTTACCTCTTTTCCCCTGGGGAATTTACCTCTCTCCTTTCTGAAAATTTAAAATGTATAGCTATCCTTTTTTCTCTATCTTTTAACCAGTTACCAGTGAAGGACCTTGTCAAAATCTTTCTATATCCGCTGGTTCCCCTTTCTCTACATGCTTGTTGACCCTCCTCAAAGATTGAAAAAGCATGATTTCCCTTTACAGAAACCATGTTGACTCTTCCCCAAGAAATTATGTTTATCTATGTGTCTGAAAATGTTGTTATTTACTAGAATGTCAACCAGTTTGGCCAGTACTGATGTCAGGCTTACGTGCCTTTAATTTCTGGGATCATGTCTGGAGAACTTTTTTAAAAAATTTGTCATCATATTAGCTATCTTCCAGTCATTTTGTATATTTTAAGATTTAAAGGAATTGAACCTAGCCTGCATAGAGGAAGCCAGCAGCAACCAGACTCATTTAAATTACGATGTGTAGCCATAGTTCATATAGTACTTTGCTGCTGTAGTAGGAATATGTTTATTTGACTGTTACTGCAGTGATAGTAATGAAAGGAATAAGAAGTTATGCAAGATATGTTCTAGAGTATGTGGCTCCCCCTGACTGCATAGGTCTGAGACTCTAATTTGAGTACAGAATTTAGATTCACCAGGTTTGTAAGGGCTCTCCCTCTAAGAGGTCACAGAGATTGTACTTTAGTTTTGCAGAGCCTGAACTAGGAAATTGCAGCTGTAGGACAGTTACATAAGCCAATAGCATATGATTTACTCAATGCAAAGGCCATATGATTTATGCAATGGTCAACACAAGCCATTTATTTGAAAGAATTTTTTGAGAAGGTTAAGAGCCCATTTTGAAGGCAATGGGAGTTAGAAGGAATGGAAGTTTTAAAACTGATTCATTTTCTGGTTGGATTGAGCTGAATTAATTATTCAAGTCGTAATAAGTTGTTTTTAAGTGGTGTCATGTATATTATGTTTTACAGTTCATTAGAATCAGAGCACCCGTATCTTTTATTTGTGGGATTTTACTATTACTTAGAGGTAAATAAAATAAATAACTAAAAATCTCACTGATGCCATCCAAATAAGGCTTAATTAGAATCTGTGCATATGCTTTGCATTAGCAAATAGCAGACCTCTGTGACAGATAATTTCACTCTGAAGAAGCTTGGATGCAGTGCTGTTTATTGTCACATGTAGTGCTGGTAATACCACCCATTTTTAAGGTTACCCACTTGTTCACACTACTGGACCTTAGTTTCAGTTGTTCTTTACTTTGCCAAAGATTAACCATTTTCTATAACAGATGTCTGCCTCAGGCTAAATATTTCTGGAAAGTTTCAGTCAAATTGTTTCAGTCATTTTCTAGTAGAAAGCAAGGGAAATTATAGTGTTTTATTCATGTAAAATGCTGGTGATTGTTTGACAAGTATTTGCTCTTCGTGCTTTGGACCAGGGACATGATATATGCCCTTCTGTCAAGGAGGAGTTTTTTGCCATCCCTGGGAAAATTCCATTGAAGTTTAGTCAAGTTAAAAGCCATTGCAAAACAAAAACAAAAAACAAAACAAAACAAACAAAACCACAAAGAAACTAAAACCAAAACTAGAATAACAAACAAAAAGAAGTTGCACATTACTTTGTTGAAAATTCCATCTTCACTGAGCAAGCTCCAACACAGGGGTGAGGGAGCTGAACAGGACTTTTCCTGCAATTGTGTGCAACTGTTCTTTTAACAGGCATGCTGCAAAAACCAAAGGCTGAACCTAAAGGCTGAACATATCTAGTCCGGCATCCTCAGGAACTGACCGGTGCTGGACAATGGGAGGACAGTGTTGTCTAGCAGCATTACCAAACACTTCCACTACTTACTGGGCTCTTGGAAAACATTTAGGTGTAAATTAGAGCTAAATAACAGCACAGAACACTGAGAACCAGAACTTATGGCTGCAAGAAAACTTTATGGGGCCACGAAGAAGTTGGCAAGATCCAAGATTAGTGGATATTGGGCGATGGATGTTATTGGACCAGACAATGCTAAACTACCAAGGTCCAACCTGTAATAAGATATGCAGAAGCTCATAGAAAGCAATGTTAACTAAGTAGCATTCAGACACTCTGAGTAATTCCTCAACTGGTTGTGTCAGGCTATTCTGGGTTAGGACACTGTAAGTGAAAGATGGGAATTTTTTTTTCTTTGCTTTCAGTGCACATACCCTGGCTCTGCTAGTCCCCAGCAACATGGAGGAGGAACTCACCTGAACTGAATGTATATGGGACAAGGGGAACAGACTGAGACCAGGAGCTGTTGGGGAGAGGGTTAGAGAGAGGTAATCTGGAATCCATTTTAAAGCACTTGGAAGAGGGGAAAGTGATCAGGAATAGTCAACATGGATTCACGAAGGGCAAGTCATGCCTGACCAATCTGATTAGCTTCTATGATGAGGTAAATGGCTCTGTGGACATGGGAAAGTCAGTGGATGTGATATACCTTTACTTTAGCAAAGCTTTTGATATGGTCTCCCAAAATATTCTTGCCAGCAAGCTAAGGGAATATGGATTGGATAAATGGACTGTAAGATGGATAGAAAGCTGGCTAGACTCTTGAGCCCAAAGGGTAGTGATCAACAGCTCAATGTCAGGTTGGCAGTTGGTTTCCAGCTGAGTGCCCCAAGGATCTGTTCTAGGGCTGGTTTTGTTCAACATCTTTATTAATGACCTGGATGAGGGGGTGGATTGCACCCTCAGCAAGTTCGCAAATGACACTAAGCTAGGGGGAGAGGTAGATACACTGGAGGGCAAGGATAGGGTCCAGAGTGACCTGGACAGATTAGAGGATTGGGCCAAAAGAAATCTGATGAGGTTCAACAAGGACAAGTGCAGAGTCCTGCACTTGGGATAGAAGAATCCCAAGCATTGTTACAGGCTGGGGACCGACTGGCTAAGTAGCAGTTCTGCAGAAAAGGACCTGGGGATTACAGTAGATGAGAAGCTGGATATGTGTCAACACTGTGCCCTGATAGCCAAGAGGGCTAATGGAATATTAGGGTGCATTAGGAGGAGCATTGCCAGCAGATCCAGAGAAGTGATTATTCCTCTTTATTTGGCTCCGGTGAGGCCACGTCTGGAGTATTATGTCCAGTTCTGGGCCCCCCACTATATAAAGGATGTGGATGCATTGCAGAGGGTCCAGCAGAGGGCAACCAAAATGATTAGGGGGCTGGAGCACATGACCTATGAGGAGAGACTGAGGGATTTGGGTTTGTTTGGTCTGCAGAAGAGAAGCGTGAGGAGGGATTTGATAGCAGCTTTCAACTTCTTGAAGGGAGGTTCCAAAGAGGATGGGAAAGGCTGTTCACAGTAGTGAGAGACGGCAGAACAAGGAGCAATGGTCTCAAGTTACAGTGGGAGAGGTTTAGGTTGGATATTAGGAAAAATTATTTCACTAGAAGGGTGGTGAAGTACTGGAATGCATTACCTAGGAAGGTGATGGAATCTCTATCCTTAGTGGTTTTTAAGTCTCGGCTTGACAAAGCCCTGGCTGGGTTGATTTAGTTGGGATTGTTCCTACCTTGGACAGGGGGCTAGACTTGATGACCTCCTGAGGTCTCTTCCAGCTCTATGATTCTATAAGTAGGGGTGGGCAGAGTAAATTGGGTCTGGCTGGGCTAGGAGACTGATGCAGGAAGACATGGATGGAAATGAAGGTGGTTGGTGTCTGGAAACTGGTAAGTGGGAGAAGAGAAAATCTCAAGGAAGGAAACACAGGCAAGGTTAAAGGAAATGGGCAGTAAAGACTGTCCCTTCCCTCCAAAGAATACCTTCCGCTAGAGACTGAAAGGAACCCAAGTTTTCTGAGTCATACTATTCCTCTGATATGAGCAAATACCTTCAGAAATCATTGGAAGTACAGTTCTCATCCCTCTTTACTGCTGGACAACATACGGATGACAACTACAATTGCTATCAGTTATTCCATTAGTTCAAGTGACAGAGAGGTCTGTGGTATATCTAAAGATTTCAACCCTACTGTTAACCCGTATGGATGTCAATAACAGCAAATGTTGGAATTTCTATCAGTTTGCTTTATTTAAAACCTAGGAAATTACACACACAAACTATGTTAAAAATATTAAGTTTGAAAAGTCAAGCATTTACAAGGATAATAAATGCTGGGATGAAGGTTATCGGTGCATTTTGAATTAATATCTTCTTTCAAATATTATGGACATTTATAAACAGAACTATTGATTGACCTCCTCTTTGCACATCATTTTATGTCACGGACATAGAATTGCTGTTACAATTACTATTATGATTTGTGTTGTGATTTTGTCTTGAGGAACCACTAGAAATATAACAAAATGGTTTATGCTCTAATAAATTTACAATCTAAATGTAAGGTGAGATAATTGGTGAATTCAACATGAAAGGAGCACAAAAGGGGGACAATGAAAAAATACATATCACCTCTAATTTCTTTTGTCTGTACTATACAGAGAAAATGGGCAGGGGATAACAAGAAGACTTTAACTAAGAACTCTGCTCCAGCATGTAACTGCTCTGAGCCACATACATCGCCAAGCTTCCATACAGCTCACCTGTGTGCAGTCTGAAAACTGAGGATAGTAGAAACAACTTTTCCTGTGCACTCTATGTTTTAACAGTTGAGATGTTTTAACAATGCAGTGAACCACTGAATGTTATTGGAGGCACATGTAAAATTATTTCTACTTGTGATATCAGCACGATACTGAGGAAATTGTAAGAGGTTATATAAATACTAAAAGAAAGATATATTGGAATATTTCTACTTGCCTTTTCCATTAATAATCAAATCTCAAGTTACCTGTATAGAGAGAAACATCTTCTCCTTCTTCATGGCCCGACTTGATAGACTGTGCAATGAAGTCTCATGTTAATGATGAGTTTGTTGCTACAGTAACACTTAAGTTGTCACAAATTAAGACTCTAATTTCAACATGGGAACAAGCAGAAAACGTAAGTGTCTTCTGGGCGACTGAACTTTTGTTTAAGCCCAAAAATTTTTTATAATTGAAGAAGAGTGAAAGTTTCCATAATTAGGAGTGGTTTCCCTAGACTAGTAAATTTAAAAAAAAAGCAGTTTAGCAGTTGCTATTACACACATGCAAGCTTTAAAGAGGGGCATAATTGTAAACTTCATGTACTCAAAAAGATTTTTCAAGTGTATACTCATGCCATTTCAGAATCTCAATTTAGCAGACTTTAAAATCGAAGGTAAGATAGGCCTAGGCAAACACCCATAGTTTAAGTATTTTTATTCTTAGAACAGTGGTATAGCTGATACTATTTGATTATTTTGCATGAAAACTGATGTGATATTATTCATACATTAAAATGTGAAGCCTAATTTTTTCCTCTTTGAAATGTTAAACACCAAATTCATGTTTCTGATAGACATAGCATGAATGACCCCATAGTTCAGCTAAAGAAATAACAAGTTTCAGTTTGCTTACAATTATAAAAAAAAAATCTGAAAAAAAATTGTTTTGGGTTGAACAAAAGATTTTAAAAAACTTCTGTGAATTAAAAAAATTAGTTTGAACCAAAAAGAGTATTAGTTTGACCCAAAGTAACACAGTTTAGATTTCAGATATTTTGTTTTAATTTTCTAAAAATAAAATTAAACATTTCAAAATCAGAACTCATTTTGAATAAAAAAATTGAACTATTTCATTCTGAAAATGCAGAGACAAAATGTCTCATTTCCCCATATTTTTATTGTTTCCTTCCTTTGATCAAAAGGAATTCAGATGAAAGACATACATTTGCTAAGTGTTTCAGAGTTACCAAATCTGCATTTTTCATGGGGGAAAAAAAGTTTTCGTTGAAAAATGTAACCTACTGGTAATCAATAGGTGATCTTCTCCCATCATTGCTAGTACTGAACCAATGTTCTTGCAAAATGGTAGGGGACAGTGCACAGTTAGGGTATATCTACACAGCATTGTTATTTTGGAATAATGGACATTATTCAAAAATAACATAATGCGCCTTTATTTTGATATAATGTCGAGCTGGAGAACTTCTTATTACAATTTGTGGTGACCCTCATTTCACAAGGAGTAAGGGAAGTCAAAGGAAGAGTGTTCTTCCTTTAACTTCCTGCTGTGTAGACAGCGCCAAAAGCCGAATTAAGATATTTTTAATTAAGCTTACGCATTTGATGTAGCTGAAGTAGCATAATTTGACTTTAGTTCTGCTGTGTAGATGTACCCTTAAAATTTTCCTTTAGATAACAAACATGTCAAAGTCCTGATTACGTGGAGCAATAGTACTTTTTGTAAGAGAAGGTATATTAACTCAGGTACTCGGGCCAAACTGAAATTATCTACATCTTTCATGCAAGTTAAATAAGACAGCATTCTTCCTCACTTCATCTCCTCAAATACTGCATAGTCGATTTTTTTTTGTTTAACTATTCTATAGCACTTGATTCTCGCATAGGTGTCACAAATATACTAAGTGAATGTAACATAATACAACGTTAAATACTAAACTTAAAAACATTAAATACCAAACTTAACAATATTGTGATTCTGTAGTGAATAATAAACCAAAATCATCTCAGAGTCCATCCCTATGCATCCATACATAGGATATATTTTAGATTAGTAGCGTCCAACCTTTTCAGCCACATTGTCCAAACTAATAACTGAGTGGATGAAGAAGTTTAAAGCTGTAATCCCCACCCCCCCTTTCCTTGAGAATTTGAACTGAGAATATAAATGCAGCTCATAGCACATGTCCACAAGCCAATTTTTAGGCTCAGCACTGCTTTTTCAGAATCGCCATCTGGGATTGGGTTAAAGTATAAAGTCCTGGTTTTAGTCCCCTATCCATCTGAAACACATCTCTGCTTTCTTCAACCCATACCCTTTGGAAACACTCTTTTATAGCCTGAATCTTGTTTCCTTCTTCAGGACCCTCTTCAAACAGCCCTTCACTCCTCTATACCCAATACTCCTAGGAATATGCCCTGACCTTTAAATCTCTTTGGTCCTTCCTCCCCCTCCACTCCATGCTCCCCAACTTCAGAAATTCTCTCCCTTCTGTACACTTACCCTCAGATATATCCCTTTTCATGGAGGTTAGGTCCATCAATGGCTATTAGCCAGGATGGATAGGAATGCTGACTGTAATCTCTGTGTCTCTGGAGGTGGATGACAGGGAAGGGATCATGTGAGGATTGCCTGTTATGTTCCCTCCCTCTGGGTCATCTGGTATTGGCCACTGTTGACAGACAAGATACTGTTGGTCTGACCCAGTATGGCCATTCTTACGTTCTTACGTTCTCAAAAAAAAAATTCCCCTTCCCCAAACCAATTCAAAACAATTACTGAGGGTTCAGAATGCTCCTAAAATTAATTTCAACATTTAAAACCAATTTTTGCTGTGGCTTCAGCCCTGTCTTCATGGTGGCTCTGCTATCCTTCTGAGAGATCTAATTCTGAAATATCCTACCTTTTCTTGTACTAGATGCTTGCATTTCCCCTTCCTCTCCTCTCCTTCTCTGAAGATTGCAATAAAGCCTCATCCATTTAAGAAATGTGTATAGTCTCCCACTAACATTGTACCTGAGCTCCTCACAGTCATTGAAGTATTTATCACAACAATACAGCTGTGAGTTGGCAACTGCTATATTCCTATTATACACATGGGTGGCTGAGACAATGAGGTTCGTGGACAGCAGTATTTAAGTACTTAGAGACAAAGATAGGTGCCTCATGGGAATTCCCAGGGCTCAACAAACGGCAGTGAAATCTATTTGTCAGCCCTGCACTGCACATGCACAAGACCCGCATTGCGCATGTGCGTGCCGCCGGTGAACAGGGCGACCAGCTGAAATCTACTCGCCACAGGTGAGTAGAAACAGTGATTTGTCGAGCCCTGGGAATTCCAAAAGCACCTAACTCAAAGATTTGTTCAAGGTCACAGGAAGTTTGTAGCAGACCAAGGAACTGAACCTCAGTTTCTTGATTTCTAGGAAATTGAAATAACTTCTGGAGGCCTTCCTCAAAGCTTTACTTTCAGAGACAGTATGTTAGGCATATTTGTATTCCATTGCTTATTAATGTAATTGTTTACACAATAAATGTGTATAAAACTATTAAATAAGGTGTTTAAAGAGGAATAACTTAGTTAAGTGTTTTAAAATGGATTTTTAAATCTAAATTAGGGACATGTGTTTATAGGAAACAATGTTACTGGAAATGGTCACCATTGTCCAATTAAATTTTGAAAGTCCAAGTGGCACAAAAATCAATTCTCGCATATTCTTTTAATTTTTTACTGTATTTTCAGCTAGTTTTAATATTTCAACATATTCTGCATCCCTCAGAGCCTTTAATAAGATACAACATTCACTATTATGATACAGAATTAATATATAACCTGATATAAAACACTATTCATATCATACTAACTCCATTTTAACCTTATCAGAAGTCAGATCAAGACAACTATTCAGTGATTTGAAACACATGTAGTATACAATCCAAATACAAATTTCCTTTCAGTGACCTAGATGAATAGTACAAGGATCTGTATCTTGAATTAGAAGTATCAGCATTAAAGCAGTGAAAATAAGATGCCATTGACTTCAAAAGAGTAGGAGCCATAATATTATGATTTCTGTTATTTCATAGCACAAAGTTCATACTGAACTGTACAATGTTTATTGATACTGTGGCTCTTTGAAAGGCACTGAGACCACTTTGCTGTCTCCATCAAAGTGTGCAAGAAGAACAGAAGTGATACAAAAAAAAAAATCTTAATTCTGATTCTGAGACAAGGGTATGCTATTTACTTCAAATGCATTGCTCTAAATTTCTCTGCCATAGTTCCAAGAAAGCACTTATATCCAGCTGCATGAGGCAAGTTGAACTCAGCTCAAAGACATTTAGCAAGGTCAGAACAGAGACAATAGGACGTGTCAGGCTGTCATCCTTTCCTTAACAACTTGTGACCTGCAAAATCATACTGTACATATAAGATGTAACCAGAAGGCCCAATCTTACATTCAAAGATGTTAGTCAGTTTTCTTGCTCCGTTACCTGGACAATGGTGGTGGTGGGAGCAGAGAAGTAGCATTGGTGTTATTTCTTTTTGCCTTTTACCGTTTGCAAAATGTCCACAAGACTGACTTCCTTGAATGTATTGTTGTAAAAATTGTCACTAGATAATGTTTCATAAGGAGCTAGTTGCAAACATTTGATAGTCAAAAGTCTACATTTACGTTGTGATTATTAGTTTTGCTGGAGACCATTGGTCACTATGTTTCTGTTCCTTAATTGGTTAAACACACTTCTCAAATTAGGTTTCTGATGCAAATATTTACTAATTAAAAAATTATTTTAGTATTCACTAAAACTGAGTATCTAAGAATACTATTCTTAATATACTTCTTTAGAATTCAAACATGAAAAGCAGGTAAGTTAAAACAGTTCATTTTCACATGCACTGTGATTCACAGGAATATTTGAGAAATGTTCTGCAATATTTGGCAATCTTTCAATGAAATGCTCCACTTCCGAGCATGTTTGGTGTATTTTTTTCTAATTTATAGCTGTGAATTAAGAGATCTGATTTACATGGCTTACCATATGCTTGTCGCTGCCTTCAATATATTATAGACCTCTCTGTTATTATTGGAAGTTATTGAAATATTAACTTTTTTGCTGTAACTGCAGTGTAAGGAAGCTACATTGTTCAGCATTTGTGCTGGCTGGCTGAAATACATTCTTACTTGATTTTATCTGTATGAACAGGTAAGGTAAGCTTTCCTGAGTAATCCAGTGAATGGTGTTGCAACCTACTGTTTGCACATTGCCTGTGAAAATCTTCTCACATAACCACATCTGTGAGCTCTATGTTCTCCTGACATCAGGCTGTATGAATCTCAGAGGGACTCTTTCATCATCTTGTCTATATTGTAGACAGCACCAAAGCAGTATGACCCATCTTCTCATTGTTCCATTGAAAATTGAATGGAGGAAAGGTATGATCGAGTGCTCCTTTTTGAATGTTGACAATTTAGCCATGGCTTTCAGAGGGGTTTAAGATTTGATTCTTTCTTTAAACTTATTTGGAAAGTGGCACATCTCATTAATAACTATGCTGTCTCTAGAAGACAGTGACTGGAAAGAAATTCAGCTGCTATAGTACTAAATTTATCCCTGTGCCTGTAAGCATCCCACACTAGAGAACATGAAAGGAAACCTTGAGGCCTGCCTTAACTTTCATTCTTCTGCAATGACTTCTTGAGGCTGTTGTAACACAGCAGAATAGTCAGAATATAGATGTGTTACCAGGTGTTATATACCCCGCAGTGGACCAGGAGGGCTTAATACACTGTGGGCAGAGACGTCGTCCCTCTCTTCCCCCCCACCCGCTTCCCGCCACACTGGGCGTGCTCCAAGGGTGGAAGCAATATAAAAGGGGAAAGTTCAGCTCAGTTTGAGCTGGACACTAGAGGAGAAGGACCTCCCACAGGAGTTCTAGAGACACCTCATCCAGAGACCTGGGAGACTACCTTAAGTCCTGGGGACAAGCCAATGCTGCAGAACCGGAAGACCTGGAGACCACATGGCGCCTCCCTCCACTGACTCTGGTAGGAAGTGACACAGGGAGGGTGCACAAGTGGTATCTCCCACCTGAGTGAATTCGGCGAGTTGCAGTTGTATTCCCCTCTGAATGAGTGGTAGAATGCTCTGCCACTCACAGGGCCCTGGGTTAGGATCTGGTGGAATAGGATGGGCCTGGGCTCCCCACTGGTGCTGCTGCCCCAAACTACTGACTCTAGCTATTAGGCTATGTTATCCTAAACTGAAGGCTACCACTACCGACTCTAGTCATTAGGATGTACTGCTCTGAACTCCAGGTTGTGCCATTGAGTCTAGCCATTATGCCATACTGTCCTGAACTGAGGGTTTTGCCTTTGACTCTGGCCATTAGGTTGTGCTGCCCTGAATCCAAAGAAGTCTATTGGGCCACACTACCTCAGGATGAGGTGTGCTTGCAATGTGACAATGTATCTTATCCATTCTCCATATTTCCATGGAACGCCTTCAGGGTTTGCACTGGGCTGGGCATGCTGGTCCCTCATTTATGCAAAGGGACCACAGAGAAAGTAAATTTTCAGGAACTGGTGCCAAAATTCCAGTGGGAGGCATTTGAAAGTTGATGATTTTCTTCTTTCTCAAGTGGTCCTATCAGAAAAGTGAGGACTCCTCACACTTCCCCACTACACATTCCTCCTTGAGGACACACATTAAAATCAAATAAGTTTGTTTGGAGCTCTTTTCACAGTTCACAATGTCTCTGTCCATTTGACACAGTTAAGAGAGGAAAGACAAACTCTGTACCCAGAGGCGAATCAACCCCAAAGAGCAAGAGATCAGAAACAAGATTCCACTACCTCTCCCACTGATAGGACAATAACAAGCACTGCTGCTAATTATCCTGGATAGTAACCTGAACAAGAGTAAACATCTTTTATACTTACCCCTGTTTTGCTGATTAGCTTCTTATAAATCACTTTATAGGCCCTCGAGCTAATCAGTTACCACAATGTAAATCCAGAGGAATTCTGTTGACTTTATTAGTATAAATATGGAGCTAGTCCACAATGTAACTGAGAATAGATTCTGGCCCTTTGTGTAAACACACATCAATTATTCTAAATACTTGAAGTTCTCAATCTAAGATGAACTTGGTGTTTTTAATGGATGAGATAGCATCTTTTCACCATTGTAAAACAACTGCTCTTCTTGCAGTTATAGCAATGCCCAGAGAAGAACAGTTTGTTCTTCCCTTCATCTTAAGGAAGAGGTGCCATTACTCTTTTTTAAAGAGATTTGTCACTCAACTCTAAGGTGGTACCGTATTTCATTCTCAGTTGAATTGAGACTAATGCTGACTTAAATGCTTTAAAATTATATGTTCTCATTCTAATACTTCATGCGCTACATCTACACTGGCAGCTTCTTGCGCAAGAACTCTTTTGCGGAAGAGTTCTTGTGCAAAAGCTCTTCCAGAAGAGAGCGTCTACACTGGCAAGTGCTTTTGCGCAAGAGCATCCATGCCAGTGTAGACGCTCTCTTGCGCAAGAAAGCTCCGATGGCCATTTTAACCATAGGGCTTTCTTGCGCAAGAAATTCATGTTGCCTGTCTACACTGGCCTCCTGAGCAAGAACAGTTGCGCAAGAGGGCTTATTCCTGAGCGGGAGCATCATAGTTCTTGCGCAAGAAGCCCTGATTTTATACAGAAGAACTTCAGCTTACTTGCGGAAGAACACACGGCCAGTGTAGACAGGCAGCAAGTTTTTGCACAAGAGCGGCCGCTTTGGCGCAAGATCGCGCCAGTGTAGACACAGCCATGGGGAAAATCGCGGTGTAATCATGGTGGGTTTTTTTTTTTTACCTTGGGTGTTGTAGTTTTCAGTTTTCTAGTAACCAGTAATGCAGAACATCATGGGAAGTGTGTTCTATATTATGCCTGTTTATGAAGCATTTTTACTGGTAAGTTCTGCTCTTAGTTATATGGGTGGCAATCCTTGTTGGCCCACCATTTTCCTGTTGCCAGGTGAGGGTTGACAAGAAATACACTGATGGAGAGTTACAAGTGGAGCCAGCCAGAATACCTTCTGGGGAGCGCATGCTCCACTAGCAGTGCTATTAGCATGAGAGAGGGTATAGCATCCACTCTATTCCATACTAAGTCAATTTGGCTGGTCTTTGTAGTTCTGAGGATGGAACTGTACTTCCACCTTCACCTTCTGCATCTCATGGAGGTTAGTGCTGTTGGCAGAGTTCATTGTGCATAGTTCTGGTACTCTCCACACTGAAGCCATGTCTATATTACAATAGATGCTGCTGCGAATGGTGCAGCAGGAATCGGTTTAGTGTGTTTGGTGAAGACCAGCTAAATAAAGGACAGAATACTCTCCAGGTGAGCCCGGGACTCCACTGAAATGAGACTAAAATTAGTTGATGGGACAGTGTCTCCTGTCAACGCAGCTTTATGTAGACATTACAGTAAATCAACCTAATGTAAGCCACATCCAATTATGTTATTCATGTATCCTACATTGATTTACCATGGCAGTGTAGACAAGGCCTGAGTCATAGCTGATCCTTGTATAGAAGGCAAAGTTCCCCTCACTTTCCTCCTCCCCGCTCCACCTAAATAAAGCATCCCAGCTCCACCTAAATAAAGCATTGCACATCATAAGGCTAATCACATTCTAGTCCCTGTTTTCATACATAATTTTGAGAACTTCAGAGTCCAATCCAAGGCCACTTGCTATTAAAGCATTTTGTTTAGATATTTTTCTTTCCTTCTCTTACCACTATGGTACAAAGACTAACAGTATTTAGGAGTTTGAAGGCAAGTTAGAAAAATCATAGCTGAATGTTTTAGAGTCTAAGTAAAATTGCCTCTATGAAATGTATTCCAGAACTCCCCTGCAGGATATCTAACTACCAGATTACATCATTAGTACAAAGTCTCATTGGCAGATCAGGCAGCATGACATTGTTGCTATCTGTTAGTAGCCTTATGGGCATTAAGTATTTCATAGCTGTTGTTGCATATAATGCAATCGTATTAGAGCTATCTATTCATCCATGATTGACTAAAATTTAGCTACAGAGAATTTGACTGATGAGTGGGTTACTTAGGCTATTTCCCTACAACTGTACTTAGCAGTGTATAATGTTGCCCCAACATCTAATTTTTCACTTTTGAGATAATACTGACTTCAATGTTCAATGTTATTTTGACATGCAGTTGTGAAGACTAAATGTGTTGTCTGTAGCTACTGATATGCTTAGCCCTGACAGACTACAAATCATTTAGCTGCTTGTACTTTGTTTTTGTTTTGTACTTCATTATTCTCGGCTTTGGTTGAACATGCCAATCGGATATTGTCTTGGGAAACTTTGAAAAGGCTTTCCAACTCCTCTGGGCATTATAATCAGACAGAAAGGCTGGTCCTTCTGTTTCAAGATAAAATATGTGGGGTTGGATTTTTTTTGGTATGATGGTTTTCCCAGTCACAGACATTGTTTGTTTGTCTCCCCATCCACAGTTCTGATTATTTATTTCCCTGCCCTGCACCTTTTGTCATTCATCTACTACAATATGTCTATTCCCTTTTCTTGTTGCTCAGGTGTGATCATCATGTTTCTTTCTGTTAGATCAACCTTATTGAATGAAATATAAAATGCATTTAGAACCTTAAAAGTTAATGTTTTCTTGCATAATGTCCATTTTGATGGGATATATTGACTGATAGACAGCTGTCATTTCAACCACTCAGATTTACTGTTCAAAATATTAAAACAATACTCATCTTCTGAAACTCAGAGTCTTTTAAAATATTAATTCAGCCATGCATGCATGAATCTTTTTAAATATCAAGGGCTACATTCTCTCCTCAAATGAATATATGTTTCTCTCACATACATCCAACGGTAACATCTGGCTAATAAATAGGTAATTCCCACTACCTTTCACAGCTTTGTTAATCAAGAGAATTAAAAGGAATGGTTCCAAACAACATCCATAAGATTTGTGGGAGCAATTGGTGGGATTTCTGACTTAAAAAAGAAAGAGTGTTCGGAGGTCTGCAGCTCTAATTGCTTTTTGAGAGGCTTGGATAAGGGATATAGTGCAGGTGGAAATTATTAAAAGTATGCGACACTAGCAGTTCCATATATACCTGGAGAAGGATGGAACGTCTCCAGGAGTCTGATGGAGGAGCAATTGCATATGTGCATTATTTGCTGATTTTGTGGGATATGTTTCAGGTTCATCTCTCTTATGAAATGAGCCTGTTTACTCAGGCTACATCTACACTTCAGAGTTTTTGCGCAAAAGCTCATTTTTGCACAAGAAAATTTACAGTGAATCGACACAACAGAGGGGGTTTTGTGATATAGGTATTCCTCTTTCTATGAGGAATAACTCCTTTTTGCTCAAGAGTTATTGTGCAACCCCCTTCTCTTATTTATTCTTGGTTCTGGCCTTTCAGCACTCTGGTCATCTGAAGAAGTAGGCTGTACCCATGAAAGCTCATTATACCAGCTACGTGTTTTGCTAGTCTTTAAAGTGCTACCAGGCTATTTGTTGTGTAAGTTTTTCCTGTTATAGACTAACTCGGCTACCCCTCTGAAACTGAAGGAAGAGTGTGTTTTATGTACTATCTAATCCTACCTCTACACTGCACCTCTCTTGTGCAAAAGCCTATGCAAATGAAGCACATATTAGCATATTGCCTCACTTCATTCGCATAATTAATTAGGGGCTGTTTCTGTGCAAGAGGCTTTTGCATAAAGAAGAGCTGTGTAGACAGCTCCTTTTTGTGCAAAAACCCCCTCTTGCGCAAGAGCCATTCTTCCTTGTTTTTTCAGGAAGAATGGCTCTAGCACAAGAGGGGGTTTATGCGCAAAAACGAGCCATCTACATAGCTCCTTTTTTGCGCAAAAGCCTCTTGCGCAAAAACTGCCCCTAATTAATTATGCAAATGAAGTGAGGCAATATGCTAATCTGTGCTTCATCTGCATAGGCCTTTTTGCAAGAGTGGTGCACTGTAGACATAGCCCAAGAGTGTATGGGTTTTCAATTTAACTGGGGAAAGCAGAGCATAATACAATGGTATATCACAACCCAACATAAGAACATAAACATAGGAACATAAGAACGGCCGTACTGAGTCAGACCAAAGGTCCATCTAGCCCAGTAGCCTGTCTACCGACAGTGGCCAGCACCAGGTGCCCCAGAGAGGGTGGACCGAAGACAATGATCAAGCGATTTGTCTCCTGCCATCCCTCTCCAGCCTCTGACAAACAGAGGCCAGGGACACCATTTCTATCCCCTGGCTAATAGCCTTTTATGGACCTAACCTCCATGAAATTATCTAGCTTCTCTTTAAACTCTGTTAAAAGTAGTCCTAGCCTTCACAGACTCCTCTGGCAAGGAGTTCCACAGGTTGACTACACACTGTGTGAAGAAGAACTTTCTTTTATTCGTTTTAAACCTGCTACCCATTAACTTCATTTGGTGTCCTCTAGTTCTTCTATTATGGGAATTAATAAATAACTTTTATTTATTCACCCTCTCTACACCACTCATGATTTTATATACCTCTATCATATCCCCCCTCAGTCTCCTC
Source organism: Pelochelys cantorii (assembly GCA_032595735.1). NCBI lineage: Eukaryota > Metazoa > Chordata > Testudines > Trionychidae > Pelochelys > Pelochelys cantorii. The sequence goes on from CM064331.1 coordinate 38,773,896, forward strand.
TTTTCTAAACTGAAAAGTCCCAGTCATTTTAACCTCTCTTCATATGGGACCCATTCCAAACCCCTAATAATTTTAGTTGCCCTTTTCTGAACCCTTTCCAAGGCTAAAATTTCTTTTTTGAGGTGAGGAGACCAGATCTGTACACATATTTGGAAAAACTGAGAAGTGGAAACAATGTGTAATGAGAGGAATTAGCCATTGAAACAATATACCAAGGATTGTGGTGGATTCTCTATCACTGATCATTTTAAAACCAAGATTGATGTTATTCTCAAAAGATCTTCTCTAAGTGCTATTGTGGAGAAGTCCAATGGCGTATGTTATACATGAAGTCAAATTGGAAGAGCACAGTGATCACTTTTGGCCTTGGAATCTATTGGAGAAAAAAAAAAAAGAAATTGCATCCCTTGTTTCACTTGATCAGAACATCCAGAGGAAGAAGAGGTGAGAGTCTTATGTCATGGGCTATGGCAGCCTGACTAGTAGTCATTCTACTGAGAAACTCTATATGGGCTAAGATTATTGATAATGTTATCCATCAACTGCTTCCAATTAAACATGTTAGCTAAAGATCTCAAAAAAAAAAAAAAAAAAAAAAAAAAAAAAGCCCACAACACACAGAAAGTTCAAACTCTTTGTATTTACTTTTTTGGTTTGAAAATAAGGGATGCCTCAATGATATAATGTTCCAGGAAAGTTTGAATGTGTGAATGAATGAATGAATAAATGTGTGTATTTGCATGTAAATAGTGCCTTTTGTAATTTTCCCAAAATAAACATCAAACTGTCATCAAATTAGTCTGTAGATAATCCAAGGTTAAAATGTAGAGAAATAGAAAATTGCTTTTGTGTATTATTTCACCTACACATGTATTAAATTTGTAAAAATAATTCTAAGTCAGCAGAATCATAGCACATGACTCAATTTTAAAATGAAGATACCAAGAAACACCCTAATTGTGTACTTCCATTAAGTGAAGGAAGACAAGATTACCCACTGAGAGCCATTTTCATTTACAAAGGCCTAATACAAGAATGGACAATTACTATAAGATTGGCTTCTGCTTAAATTTTCCCATTGCAGGATCAAGAAAAGTAAAGTAATTTAATTTACCACTGTATTGATTTTGTAATTGGATATTTTGAACCTAATGATGTATTGTTTCCATTTTAATTGTGCTTTTGATTTCATCTTTGTTTCATTTATTTCTAATTAGCTAAGTAATATGTTTATTTAGGTCTATATTTGCTTGCTTACTCTTATTAATATAGTCTATAAAATATAATACAGAGCAGGTTTATTTTATCAAAATTGCATCAGGGTCACAAAATTCTTCCTTAAAGAAACAGGTGAATTCAAAATGTATTTCAGAGCCCTTTTGCATTTTTCTTGAATTAATTCCTATATCCCTTTCCCTAAATGAGTTATGCTTAGACCAGGACTATTCAACTTTGGAAGCCCTGGGGGCCCCAATGATACTCAAAGCACATGCTGAGGGCTGCAACTTAAGTGAGGTTGCATATATATGAAAATATATTCTTTCACACTGAAGAGCATGAATACAAAGATTAAGGCAAGACTACACAACACATAGGCCCCATTTAAATCAGTTCTGCTGATATTAATAAAATGCAATATTTGTCCAATTTCCACCCATATGACAGCACTTTTAATGAGCAATGACAGTCCAGGAATTTAACTACTAAAACGCATATCAACAGGACACCATTATATTGACTACTCTTTTGTTTTGGCTCCCACCCATGAGCCACTCGTTGAGCCCCGTGTAAACCCAAACCGCACGGTGGGCCACAAACAAACAGGCCGCGGGCCACAAACAAACGGGCCACAAGCCGCATTTGGCCCACAGGCCACGTGTTGAGTAGCCCTGGCTTAGACTATGGGTATGTCTACATTGGCCAGTCTTGTGCAAGAACATATGCAAATGAAGCTTGGAGATGAAAAGCCCCTTGCGTAAAAATGGCGGCTCATTGAGTATGCAAATGAGCTATGGCAATATTCATCGCCACGCCTCATTTGCATATGTTCTTGCACAAGATGGGTCAGTGTAGACGTAGCCTTTGTGTGCAATTACAATTGGTCCACAAAACTCTTGTTAACACCCTCCATCCCTGAAAAACAAAAGTTTTGCCATGACAAGTGTGAACACTGCTTTCTCAGCAGGAGGACTCTCGTCAACAAAGTGAAAGCTAATTGTGGGGACTAGAAATGTTTTGTCTGCAAAATTGCCAACAGCTTTCACACAGGTTAACTGTTAACGATAGGGCTTTGTCAGCATAGCCTTGTTGCTAAAAGCTGTGTAATGTAGCCATACCCTAAGTGATGTTCAGGTCACACTGGGAGGACCTTCCCAGTGAGCTAAGAAGTGAGCTAAGTAGTTTCCAAAGGGGAGACAAGTCTCTTATTAATGCAGGGTTATATGACTATTGTTCCAATATACAATTTTAGTGAGTGCTTTTATAAATAATATAGAAGTACTTATAGTTTATAAGAGAAAGAAAGAAATGCTTGAGAAACTTAGAGTGCAGTGTCAGCCTCATTTTTCAGGACACACAGGGTGTGTCTACACTGCACCCCTAGCTCAAAATAAGTTATGTCTACAAAGTGCCAAATTTCAAAATAAAACGCTATTCTGAAATGTCCCTTAATCCTTATGGAATGAGGTTTATACGGACATTGGAATAGTGCGCCCATTATTTCAAAAGATATTTCGAAATAACAGGCACGCTGTCAAGCTATGGAATAGCTACTTCAGGATACGGGAAGTATCTTGAAATAGCACCACAGTGTATACATACCCAGTTCCACAAGGATTAAGGAATGTTTTGGAATGGTGCTCTATTTCAAAATTAACTCAAAAGAAGCTATGAAATTGGCGTAGCTCAAATTGTGTAGCTTATTTCGAGCTCAGGATGCAGTGTAGATGCACTCAGAGGGTATGTGTAGACTACATGGCTCTGTCGCCAGAGCCATGTAGATTATTTTATGAGACATACCCAAATGAAGCAGTGATTTAAATAATTGCCGCTTCATTTAAATTAAAATGGTTGCCGCGCTGTGCCGATCAGCTGTTTGGCGGCACAGCACTGTAGTCTGGACGCTCCGCGGTTGACATCAAAGGCATTTGTCGACCTCCCCGGTATGCCTCGTGGGATCAACACATTCCAGTCATAACACTAACGGCATGGATCCTGCTCCTATTGAATTCCATGGAAGTTTTTACACCTGTTTTAGTGGAAGAAGATTCAATGATGACAAGGCAACAAAAAACAAAACAAAACAATACAGAAGTTTCAAATAATGTAGAACTCTCAATGCCTAACTTTTATCACAACATAGCAATGGGAAACTGACTTTATGATTTTGCCAAGGTTTTTTGCTGTTTGGTGAGGCATTTTAAAACTGGGTCTTTCAATATTTTTTAAACAATAAATCTTTGAAAGATGGGACGATTTCTATATCCATCAACAGCCAACCTCTGTTCAGAAGAATAATTGCACAGAAGTCCTCCTTCCTCTCCCACTTTTGTACTCCGCAATATATGTAATTTTTTTTTTGTCACAGGCTGGATTTGAGTGAATAATCCCTATATATAAATAAATAATGTTCCACGAGGGCAGATGCCAAAGAGAGTCTATGTCCTCTACATTTTGTTTAGCTGTCCTGTATATTCTTTGTGCTATGTATGAAAGAGGGTGCAGACTGCAGCTTACTGCCAGCTGTCAAACACCTCAAAAGTTACATCTTGAATATCTGTAGGTTTTATTTTTGCTAGTCTGCACACTGAAAAAAAAAAAAAAAAAGCTTGATTTAAAAAAAAAAATCCTGGCAGCCGAAATATTTTTTCACTGAATTGATCCCTTTTATGTTCTCATCCTTCTTCTGTTAGAGAAAGACTTGCCTCCACTTTTCAATAAATAAATTTACTGCAGACAACTTTCTCTCAGACACAGTTGATTTCACAGATGATCATAAAATGGCCAGGAGAGGCTGGAGTAATGGAAAATATGACTGCCTGACAGAACACTATTGCTGTACTTGTTCATAAATAATAGTATATGATTAAAATGCTGTGGAGGAGATGACCACCATTACATTCAACTAGCAGAGAGTGAGTGTTACCAGAACTCATCTATATCTTTCATCTCTTATTTCTCAGATGTGTCTTCTGTTTCTATACCTCCTTGCTTTCTGATACTTTCATTTCAGCTACACATTATAAACATCCTATGCTTTTAAAATGAAAGCACTCAGCTTTTGTATTTTTTTAAAAAATATATCAATATAGTGATATTGTAGGAGCAGCTTTGTGTTGGAAAAGTCAAGAGAAGCTTTGTAGTGAGTTGACATAAAAAATAAGCCTCCATTAACCCTTTGAGACACACATATGGCAACTTGATTGCATATGTTTGAGCTTCCCTTTCGAATATTCACTTCTCACTGAAAGAAGCAATTGGTTAGTACTAAATGATTAGATCTGATGGTTATAAAACTATCAACTCATAGCATGAAATATTCATTTTAATTTAAATTAGACAACTCAAGAGATGACACTGGGTGTGCTCTTAATATTTAAGTAGCAATTTTGTTCAGAACTTTCCAACTCAGTATTTACCCATAGTGAGCATTTATTTAGGCTTGTATGAATTCACACAATATAAAAGTATACACAGAATATCCATTGATCTAAATGAATAACTTATAAATTAAACATAATAACTGTACTGTATTCATGCTTATCTTGAGTCTGTTGCTTGTTTCTTTGAAACTTTTAGCAACACTAACATATATTGTATTAGTTTTGTACAAGGAGAATGAATGAGGTGACAGTCAAGAAAGATGTACCACTTGGGCTCTCACCATTTACAAACTCCTCTGACCATATTTAGTTTTCATTGTTGTGAGAAACATGCACTGCTCTAAGTTACATACACCATGACCACCTGCTGCTCAAGACATCTGATTCTGAACTCAGTGAAAGACAGTTAACTTAATTAACTTCAATCTGAGAATGAATGATCCTTAAAAGCTATATGTTGTGAATGTGAGCAAATTAATATTAAAACTAATAATATCATAGTAGGGAAATATGTTCTTAACAACATTTAAAAGAACAAGGAAAAGAAATTAAAACAAAGTGGATACAGATATGTTCCTTAAAAATTATTTGTAAGCCAAAGCAAAGCTGAACATTTGTATCTATTACGCTGTTAATATTCCATCACATCAAGTACTGTGGATAGTTTTCAATATCCTCCAAACCAACAGCATGGCCCATCTAGTCTGCAGAGTTTCTAACTTCTGTGTGAAGGTCTTACAGGTATCTTTGAGAAAGATATTTGGCTCAAGCATATTTCATGGGCTTGATCTGCCATAATCTTCAGTACATCCCTGTGTGAACCTATTCCCCACTCAAGTTTCTGAGGGCATGTACTGAAACTTCCTGACAATGAAAGCTGACATTGAAAACAAAGTGTTTATTCAGGACAGCCAACTTTTTTCCCCAAGATAATGCTGTGGAAAATAGCTCTTCAAATTCTGCCTTTAGCTCTAAGGTGCCAAAATCCAAGAATGATTGACATTTCACTCTTGTATAGCCAAATGTCAGATTTCTATTGAGTTGGAAGAATAATACATTATGACCTTAATTGATCTTTCTTTGACAGGGTTTGGTCCAAACGAATACATATTCAACTCCTTCCATTCTGTACTTCAAAACATCTGTACTGCATGAATCCAAAGTGTTCTTTCAAATCAACAACTTTGCTTGTATGTTTTTTAACACCTAGCCCCCTATGTTTAATGAAGTTTTATGGTTGCACAGGTAAAATTCACAATCTTAAAACTGCCTCTTTATAATCATTGAAACATCATATTGTTTCAAAACAGCTTTTACTTATGCAAAAATTAATGACTTCCAACATTTTCTTAAGTTAAAAAGCAAAACTAACTTTCAGACTCACAGGTTAGATGTAAGAGAAAAAAAACACAACAACACACAGTTATAGACAACTGTGGCTGCCTCTTTATAATCATTGAAACATCATATTGTTTCAAAACAGCTTTTACTTATGCAAAAATTAATGACTTCCAACATTTTCTTAAGTTAAAAAGCAAAACTAACTTTCAGACTCACAGGTTAGATGTAAGAGAAAAAAAACACAACAACACACAGTTATAGACAATGATACATTTGCACTTTGACCAAAATGACATTGTCTGCTGAGGAGAGATGGGCTATTAGACTTTGACAGAAACATAAGCACTAAGTGGGAATTGAAGAGAAGGTGTTTTTGGAGACTTGATATGAGAAGAGAGTGAAAGTGCATCTGAAGTGTTTATATGTGTGTAGGATGCAAAGAGACATGTTTCGCTACTTCAATTTAGCTGTGCATGAGAAGAACGACTGTTTTATTCCCCAGTAAATCATTCTCATTCACTGTGCATTGTATCTTTTAACAGCTTTCCGATAGCAAAAAAGTGTAATAGTAAACATACAAAGGTGAAGAGAAAATAGTCCCTTAAGGCTAAACGGTTCTGATCCCAATGCCAATTGCACTATAGCAATGGACACTGTTCACCCAGCAGCATAGATAATGAACATGATTATATAACACTTTGAAAGGCCACATTGCAGTTACTGGACAGCATATGGCAATTTTTTTTTTTTTTTTGGCCTCCAATTTCAATGTTGACCATTCAGTGTATGTAATGGAAAGGAGCTATCCTTTTAGACCTGTTTCTTCAGGTACTTGGGGACAGCTCTTTAAAAACAAAAAAATATCCAAGGAAAGTTGCTCTTTTTAAAAGTGCGGCCATATGGAATGCTGTACAAAGATGTCTAGAGACAAATCCACTTGATAGTTTGCTTAAAGTGCACAAGATTTTTATTCCATGCAGGGTGATATCTATAGAATTCCATTTAGTTCCTGAAAGAGAAGCTCCCTTTCTACAGAACAGATGGCCAGTTAAAAGGGATAGATAGTACATTTTCATAACAAATTCTTACCTAAATTATATTTGGCATGGCAGGTATTCCAGGATTCTGAAAACAAAAATATGTGCATATATGTAAATATGGTTGCTAAGTGAGCCACATACTTTAGTCATGTAGAAGCATAGTGTTAAAAATAAATAAACATAGAAGATTAATGCAGTGTCTGAATTTACCAATTATCATGTAGAATCAATGGTGTGTACCAGCTAAAATAATCTTTTTTTATGGCCCTGGGAAAATGGAAATTAAAGTAAATGTTTGACTAGCCTGGTCCTGCTTTACTAAAATCATGCCATTGCATAGGATCAAGCTCATGGTACTATAGCTAAAGTACTCAATATAAAAAGGAGATGCATTTGAGGATCTACCATTTAGGGAGCTATAGCAGAGATTTTTCCCTTTTTAGTCAGGCTTCATGCAGGAAAAAAAGGCAGAAAATTTACATTCTCTCCATAGGCCACTCTGGGCCCATGCTCTTCCATCCCTGTCTTATCTGTTGTAAGGAACAGATTCTGGATTTTTCAGACGTGCTATAGTATCTCACGGAGCGAGACTATAGTTCAAAGAAGAGAGGATTCTTTGAGTTACATAATCCTTCAGTGGGATTATGTAGAGAACCTTCCATGGTACCCATCCGTGTCCTCATTGTGGGGAAAGAGTAATGTGCTGATCTTTTAAGTAATTTCTTCCTAGAGAAATAAGCTTTTAACCTGATTACCCAGGTTTTCACATTTCCACAATGTTTGTTGTGTAGCATTATAGAAATATCTGTGAACATATCTGATCATTAGGTCAAAGTCCAAACAACTATTGACTGCTGGTTCTTTATGCACTGTTTTGTAAATACTCCCCAAACTTGTAATAGATTGAAGGCATGGTTTTCCTTTCCAGGTGTTAATATAATTGAAATAAGTGTAATTGGATAATAGTTGAAAGTATCATAAATTCGGGAATTAACATGAAATTTTAGCAAGTGCTAAATTAATATGCAGAATTATTGAGGGCTGCATATAGTAGTCTGAACACATATATGTATCACTTACAGCGTTAAATTAATTTGAATTATGAATGCTGGTTTGTGCCTTCAAATTTGTAGCCTCTTTAATGCAAATTTCTGATAAAGCTTTGATTCATGTCTGTTATTTTGTGTCAGTATTTCTAACAGATTTTAAAGGTCTTCATTGGATTTTATGAAACTTTATTTCAAAAAGGTGAACAGTCATGTGATTAGTATATTTAGAGGCATGCAAAAGAGTCGTGAGGGGAAGTTACTGAAAAAGACAAGATGAAATTCTTTCCTGAGAGATTTTCCATTGACCTCCATAGGTCCGAGATTTCATCCTCAGAGTGGGAAGAAATAAAAGGTTTGTGATATAAACAAATAAAATGAATAGTGGAGGAAAGGTCAACAGAGAGCTTCTTTTTTCACTTCTGAGTACCCTCAAGGGGCTTGCACTGCCATGTGCTCCCCTGACAAAATTGGCTATGATTTAAAGCTACACGATGCTGTTAACAAGTCTGATTAAAAGACAAATCCATCCTCTATTACGGTCACAATATAGTTTTCATCACAGCAAATTGAACTAAGTCACGTTGTTTTAATATTTATTTGGGGTGTTAACTATGTTTCATTTTGTGTGTCTGGCTGATCCTTTTAAATATGTGGAAAAGAAACTCATTGATAAGATGTTGTAATATGACGGCTGTCCCAGTTCCTTTTGTGCTACTCTTTCTGGAGATGAAAATTCTGAAGGGTATGTATAATCTGCTTGGTGCTGTTTCTTCCCACTTTCTTAGTCCCTTAATAACTCTTCTTCTCCTCTCCCCCATCAGTTTACTTTGAATATGCTGTGGACTTTTATACTTAGGTATGTGTCAAAGGTAATAAAACCCTGTTCTTGTTAAATATCCAAACTTATTTACACCTTTTCACTAAGTGCCCTGATTCTGGCACTTTGTTCTTGGAATACATGACAAATGATTATATCAAATAAGTGACAGATCCAGGTAACTGAATTAATATCTAACTTGCACGGTATGAACCAACATTTTAAAGAGGGCTCCATTCATCCTCAAAGCTTAATGCAGTTTTGCATGCATAATCATTTGCTTGTGCAAATATTCAAATATTCTGTTCATATACAGAGACTATAAACTAATCTTTGAGTACACGTTAAAATGGTATATAAGCAGTGATCTACATTTACAACCAGAAAAGATGTAAAGGCCCTTGTAAACTTGTACAAATCCACCCAAAAAGCTCAACTCTATACTCCTACACCATCCCCTCCCAAAAGGGTAGGTAAATTGTATTATAATTTGCCCAAAAGTTGAACAGATGCTGAGTGACATTTCGGTCTGATTGAAATCAATGACAAAATGCCTATTTACTTCACTGGAGTCAGGATTTTACATTCTGGTGCTAGCAGGCAAGAATGGCAATACATTTCAGAGTCAAAAGCCAAGAATTCCCTAACTACATTTGCTAATATAAAATTACTGCGTTTTCAAGCAATGCATCCTAACTGATCTCAGCAGATGAATTATGATACTTTATTTGTGCCTATTCTTGCTAAAAGCAATATAAAAATCCATTGACCCCCTGATTTTCATTATTAGGCATTAGGAGAAGGCTTCTGAGGTACTTAGGGTCCAAGACATAATAGACATTTTCAGTCAAAACTACTGCACCTAGAAATAAAAGCCAATTCAGACTATGGAGGAGCCATGTATGACACTCCCTGTACAGATGTATTCTGTGCTAATTGAAGGAAATGGGAAAATGGGTTCTACACTAAATGATTTTTCCAAGCAGTCTTGAAACATCGCCCCACATAAAGCACTTTATGGTAATCCAAGTCAAAGATCATGTGTGAAGCTCTGCTTCAGAAATAAATTGTTATTGTCTTTTACTACTTATAAATAAAAATAGTACAATGATGGCTATCACAGGAGGTAGCCCAGGATCCTAAATAGTGACTCTGAGCCACATACACTAGGAACACACCATCAGAAAAAAAAATGGATCATATACTCTCTCTGACTCCTATTGCTTCCCCTAAACAATATTTGGTAGTTAATGTATCTGGCTTACCAATAAGCAAGTACAGATCCCATCTGCAGGTGTAAATTCAATTTTACTTGTTAATGACTACATACTAAACTCTGAGCATCAATTTAGAAAATAGCATATGCCTTTCTTTGCCCTAGATAACTGTATTGTTAATACATTCTGGGCTCAGGGAAGAAACGTAATCCTTCACCCCTTATTCAATCAGTCCAGGCCACTCACTCCTATGATACTTACCCAGTGTTGTCATCCAGGGAAACAGTCATGTGTCATACTCGGACTTTGCTTTGCCTTCCAGTTTCTTTAAGGGTCATCAGACCTATTTAATTCCATTTGGGAACTTCAGGAAATAAATGGATAGCCTACACACTTATTCTGATATTTTGTGGGGACAGGACACCTGTGGTGCTGAGGCCATGAATTGTGTATATATACCTGCAGGGTGGACTTAGGGAAAATTGTACCCTGGGCTAATTTGTAATTTATCCCCCCACCCAGCCCAATAATCACTGGTTCACTAGAGGCCACCAACTCTCAAACATCTCCAGAGGCATTTCCATCAGGAGGGGTTAGGGATTACAGTGTTGGGGGTGGGGGACGAGGTCATAAATTCAATGAGACTTCCAAAAATGAGCATGGGTTCATAAAGCATATGGCAAACCTGCTCCCTCTGGAATTTTTTTTTTTTGTCAGAAAAAGGGGAATATGCCTCTTCTCTGTCCTATAGGAAATTTCTCACCCTACATGTTGAATTCTATCATCATTCTGTAATAAAGGCATTGCCATAGGTAGGACAGTTGAATGTGGATTATGAAGGCTCCAGGACGGAAGATTTCTTAACGAGTTCTTAGCTGCTCATAACAGTGTTACAGCAGCATCTGCTTGCTTTGTGTTTACACTGTGCCAAGCACAATGGGGCTCTGATCCTGATTGTAGCCCCCAGGTGCTTCAGTGATACAAATAATAGTTAACTGTTGGCTAATGTGCTGGCTAGCATATTATACATATCAAATTAATAATGTGTATTATCCACACCATATGTATTCACTAGTATGCATGAAGCACAAATATATTAACAATGAAATAGAGTAACCTGGCCTATAACATAATCCTTTGCTCTTATGCTGAAAGTAAGCATTTGGCATAAGCATGTAGGAAACTTGCCAGAATCAAGATACATTTGTTCTATATCTTAGTACAAGCTAAGAAAGTACCTTCACAGACCAGTATTTAAAATGTCAGTGTCAAAAAACAAAGATAAAGGAAGAGCAAGTTAGGAACAGAGTGGAGGACTGGTTGTTAATGATGTGTGCAGAAATGTGTAACTCTTAAAATCACCATATAAACGAATACCAGTTGAAGTATGTATCTTTGGGGAGCACACATGCAAAAGGTGACTGTAACCTTCCTCCATTAATTATTTGGTCTCTTGTCTATATTTCATAACAAATCAATAATGCCAAATCATCAACAGCCTAAAACAAACCCAAATATGTTCAAACAATTTAGCAACTATACCAATATCTAATATCATAGGATATGTCTACACTACAAAGTTAATTCGAACTAACTTAGTTCGAATTAGTTAATTCGAACTAAGCTAATTCGAACTAACGCATCTAGACCCAAAAACTAATTCGAATTAGCGTTTTGCTAATTCGAACTAGCGCATCCACACTGATTGGATGCTGGGTTGTATTTAAGGGCAGCTGAAACCGGTTCCGGCAGGGCATCAGGTCAGTAGTTGTTTTGTGGCTGCTGTCTGAGGCTGTCTGAGGCTCGTGCTTAAAGGGACCCCCCTGGACAGCCGGTTCTCAGCTTCTCCGCTTGCTTTCCTACCTCGCCGAGGGACAGCAAAGCGTTTTCCTCTGTGCCTGCCTGTGTTGGTGGTTCCCATTGGGGACGCCGCCGCAGTTGGCACCATGGAGCCAGAGCTCGCCCTGGGCATTCTGCTCCAGTTTTTAGACTTGCTGCTGCAAGCCTGCCAGCAATGGCTAGAGGGTGCCTGGCACCACCTGGTGCACGTCAGCCCCCTGCCTCTCCACCCGGCCTCCCTGGGGGCCATGGAGGAGCCGCAGCAGCACCCAGATGCCAGCGTGCCCCACCGCATCTGGCGTCTGGACACCAGCAGCGACTGTTGGGACCGCATCGTCCTGGAGCGCTAGGGAGACAGACAGTGGACCCAGAACTTCAGGATGAAGAGGGACACCTTCCTGGAGCTCTGCGAGTGGCTCGCCCCTGCTCTGCGGCGACGGGACACTCGCATGAGGCCCACCATCCCCCTCCAGAAGTGTGTGGCCATCGCCCTGTGGAAGCTCTCCATGCCGGACAACTACCGATCCATCGGGAACCAGTTCGGCGTGGGGAGATCCACCATCGGAGCAGTACTCATGCAGGTACGGCACTCACCGGCCACTGGGCCGAGGAGGAAGGTGGCCCATTCCCTCCTTGCAGCCCCCCTAAGGAAAATGGGGGTGGGGGAGGAGGCAACAGTGCCCCGCACGGGAGGGTTCGGTCTGTCCTGGCCGTACTACAGGCCGCCGGCGGTGGCCAGGATTGCAGAGGGGGTTGCTTCTGGGAGTGGGGCGCGGGGCAGTGCCAGGGAACGAACACTCCCAGCCACCCGGGCGCCCCAGTGATTCGCAGTTTGCTGTGTCTCTCTGCAGGTGGTCAAGCCCATCAACCGGGTGCTGCTCCGCAGGGTGGTCCGCCTTGCCGATCCGGAAGCCATCATCCAGGGGTTCAGCGCCCTCAGCTTCCCCAACTGCGGGGTAGCCATCGATGGGACGCACATCCCCATCCATGCCCTGGAACACCAGGCCTCCCAGTACATCAAGGGGTACTTCTCCGTCCTCCTGCAGGCCATGTCTGACCACCGGGGCCAGTTCACAGACATTAATGTGGGCTGGTCCAGCAAGGCACACGACGCCAGGGTGTTCCGCAACTCTTCCGTGTGCCAGAGGCTGCAGGCCGGGACCTTCTTCCCCGACCGCCACATCAGGGTTGGGGAAGTGGACATGCCTATCTGCCTGGTGGGGGATGCGGCCTACCCCCTACAGCCCTGGCTGATGAAGCCGTACACAGGGTACCTCAACCCCTCCCGCCAGGCCTTCAATGCCAGGCTCACCAGGGCCCGCATTGTGGTCGAGGGGGCCTTCGGACGACTGAAAGCCAGATTTAGGTGTCTCCTCACCCGCCTCGACCTCGCCGAGCACAATATCCCTCCCGTGGTGGCAGCATGTTGCGTGCTGCACAATTTGTGCAAGCGGAAGGGGGAGGCTTTCCGCTGAGGCTGAGCGCTTGGCTGGCCACTATGCTCAGCCCCACACCGCTGCCGTCTGGGAGGCCCAGCGGGGGGCCATCCAGATCCGGGAAGCCCTGAGGGAGACCTTCCTGGTGGAGGAGGAGGACTGAACTCTCCCTGCATGCTCCATTAGGGCCTTCTTCCACCCTCCCCTCCTTCCCCTTTCCCCTCCCTAATCCCCCTTCCTAATGTTAAATAAAGACACCTGTTTTGCAAACAACAATCTCTTTTTATTGTACATAACTGGGGTGGGGGGAGGGGGAATGAGGGTGGGAGAGGGGAGGGGGAAACCTGGGAGGAGGGAGCTGGAAGGGGGAGGAAGGGAAGGGAAAGCTCAGGGTTGGGGGTCCTGCTGGCTCTCCCGTCTCACAGCACTGTGGGTGAAGGGGTGTTGGGGGGGTGGGGCAGGAAGGGACGGGGGGTATGGAGGAAGTGGGAAGGGGAGCAGGGGTGGGAGGAGGAGCGAGAGCTGGGGCGGCCGCAGGGGCCGGAGCAGCAGGAGGCAGGAACCTGTCCACCAGGGTCTGGAGGTGGCCTCTGAGGGCATGGCCCTGCTCCTCCAGTGCCTCCAAGCTCCACTGCCACGCCACAGGTCCTCCTGGACCCAGTGGTCCTGGGTGCGGAGCTGGTGCTCCAGTAGCCACAGGTGGTAGTCCTCCAGGTTCCTGGTGCACCTGCTGGCCTGGGTGCGGGTGGCTGTTGCAGGCAGGGTGGTGCACCCTGCAGTCCCAGGTGCTGCAGCTGTGGTGAAACAAGAGCAGTGGTCAGTTCTCCCTGGGGACACAGCCCCCCAACCCCTCTCTGCAAGGCGAGGTCAGCGTGTGGGGAACGGGCCAGGGCCTCTGCATGACACCCAGCTGCTGCTCCATGGTGGGCAAGGCCCAGGTGCACGGTCCCTGGGCTCCCTCTCCCCCCCATCTCCCCATACACATAAGGGGAGCATGATGGTACTCACATGTGGAGCCCCCCTCGGCCTTGGACGACACAGACGATGTGCTCTGTGGGATGCCTCGGGGGTCCTGGGCAGGCTCCCTGCAGGCTCCTGGCTCTCGGTGTCCTCCTCCTCCTCCTCGGTGTCAGGGACGGGTCCCTCTGCCCCGGGGTCAATCACCACCGGGGGGGCATGGACTGTGTGAGCCCCCAGGATGCGGTCCAGGGCCTCATAATGAGGGCATGCCTCTGGGTCGGCCCCTGGCTGGGAGGCCCTGGAGTAGGACTGCCGCAGGTCCTTAATTTTGCGGCAGACCTGCTCCCGGGTCCGCATGTGGCCTCTGGTGGCCAGGCTGGCAGCCATGCAGCTGTAGACGGCCGCATTCCTGTGGCTAGTGTGGAGATCGTGGACATTGGAGGCTTCCCCCCAAACCTCGATGAGGTCCACGATCTCCGCACTAGACCAGGAGGGTGCCCTGAGCGGGTGGCTGGCTCATGCCGTGCCAGGTGCAGGGTCTGCTGGCTGGGTGCTGGCAGGCTTGCAGCTGGCACGAGCAGTGTAGCCAGACCGTGCCCCTTTAAGGGCTCCAGGGCCGGCAGGGGGGCAGAAGAGTTTCCCTAGCTTGGCCCAGGGTGGCCACCAGGGCAAGCTGGGAAGGGCTAGCCTCCAACTAGTTCAAATTAAGTGGCTACACAGCCCTTAATTCAAACTACTTAATTCAAACTAGGTGTTAGTCCTCGTAGAATGAGGTTTACCTAATTCGAATTAAGCGCTCCACTAGTTCAAATTAAGTTCAAACTAGCGGTTTGCATGTGTAGCACCTATTAAAGTTAATTCGAACCAACGGCTGTTAGTTCGAATTAACTTTGTAATGTAGACATACCCATAGAGCCTTATTCCTGTACAATATTAATAAACCAGAGGGACACTGGTTATTTGGTCTCTTGTCTGTATTTCAGAACAAACCAAAGAATGGTCAAGCAATTGACTATACAATTTAGCATCTGTACAAATAATGGTAAATCATGATCAATAGCCTAAAATTTGGAAGGGGGGGGAGGGGTGGAGTCTGAGATGTGTAGGAGGTCAATTATGCCCCTATATATGTGTGGACCTCTTTACTATAGGAGTTTCTGACCTTTATTGGGAAAATCCTATGTACGCTGCAATCTTAGCCTTACATCTCCCATGATCCATTTTTCCCAATGCAAGGACACTGTTGTCTTCTAGGAGTGTTCAGCGCAGAGAGAAAGTGGTGGGCTCCAGTTTTTCAAGGAGGAGCCCGATTGCTGGTATGAATCAGTGTCCAGACAAGGAGCTGCTGCTGGAATCTAGGGCTTTCTGCTGAGAGGTAGCTGGGACTTTGAGCAAGCAGGTAGCTTCAGAAGCTCTAAGTGGTTTCCTTGAAGCAGAGAGAGTCTTACTGTGCCTGGAGCTGACTGACAAGGGTCTGCAGTGAAGGAACTGTGAGTGAGTATCTGAGGCTACTTCTAGACTACGGACTTCTTAGGGAAGAAGCTTTTCCGGCAGAGTTCTAAACAGAACATCCACACAGCAAAAGCGCAACAAAAAAAGCAATCTGCTTTTTTGAAAGATAGCATCCACAGTGATTGGATGCTATCTCGCATTTCAGTTGTGATTACTGTGGATGGAGTGAACACCAGGGCACCTGTGTGGTTTCCTGGAGGCCTTGTCTTTTGGAAAAAAAAACAAAACAAAAAAAACAAAAACACAAAAGAACCACACCACTCTCTTCCATGTCCACACATGCCTTTTCTTGGAAAAGCTTTTTTGGAAAAAAGGCTTCTTACTCATAGAATGAGGTTTACCGCTGTCAGAAAAACCCCTCTGTTCTTTTGACTTTGTCAAAAGAATGCAATAGCAGTGTGGACATAAGTATTGTTTTTCTGGGAAAACTCTGCAGTATAGACATACCCTGAGACTGTTTTGGAAAGTGCTTTAAAGAAAAGGAACACAGAGAGACTGAATCTTAGCCTGAGGACAGGCAGAGTGATATTCCCTATGAGCCAGGATCCAGAATGGCTGGCAATTGGTGGGGTTAGCTCCAATTTTAGAGGGGTTATGGAGCTTGTTGCCTTGTCTAGTCTGATACACAGAACTTGAAGATGCTGTCTCCACTCCAGCTGCAGACCTCCAAGCCCACCATCACGAGCAAGTGTCTGGAACTCTGAAATCCAGAAGACTGTACACTTTAGAATAGGATAAATGGTGGCAGTATAAATGCCAGTGAGATTAGTTTCATTTTTACTGTATACTTTGTTAATTGATGTTAACTGCATTCTCTGAATTTGAGTAACAAGTGTGACAGTTAATCTTAGTCTGTTAAATCCTGTTTTTTTAAATTGTTAAGTAACTGTGTGCTAAGTCTAATTTTACATACATTACAGGTGTATTATTTATTATTGGTATTTTTGAGTTAGGTCCATGCACTGATTATTACTAGAATTCTTAGAATGAGTTTATTCCTGGATGTTTCCACCATTGAGTGATTACACAGGCCAACCTGGAGGAGGAACCGATTATGAACTACTTTAAAAGAAAGAAAGTGCAGCAGAAGGGTGAGTAGATTATTCCCACCTATCTCACATCACCACTGGGATGCTCAGGATCTCTTTTAATATCAGCCAATGTCAGGCACCTAGTCACACAAGAGAGTGTTGCCTGCTCCTGAGTGACCCAGTGAGAAGAGAGGAGGGGTTACATACACTTACCAGGAAATTAATTTTTCAGGTTGTATGTTTTTTTTTTTAATTTTCTTTCATAACCTCTGAAATAATACATCTTTCCATGCCCTTTTGATCTAAGAGTTGGACTGTCTCCTTGTGGGTAGTAAAACAGTGTTAAACTTTGCAAACACGTCCCTAATGAAAGAGAGCTTTCTGAAGACAAATTTGTCTTGTATTCAACATTTTGTTATTCTTGATTCTCAGATAAAAGATTGTCTGCAAGACATGTATGGTACACTTTACATCTCACTTGCAGATAAAAAGCCTCAGTAAATGGTGTTTCTTTTCTCAGTTCATGGGGACGTAATCTGAAAAAAAATTTCTACTTCAATGAGGCTTCATTTTTCAGAATTTCTTCTCCAAACTATCAGTAGCAAACAGACAATATTAAATATAATCAAATGAGCTTAAAATTGAAACAAAAGCTGACCAAGAAAAGTGTGTTATTTCCTATAAAAATTTAAATGAAAAGTATCTGAATCATGCACATGAAATGTATTAGATGGCCTTAAGAACCTATGTAATCCTTCCCCCTTTTCTGGAGCTTGTTTGGAATCTTACCATGGATTACTAGGTCTTCCAAAACAGTCAGATAATAAATAATTATAATTGATAATCATAATAATCATAATTCTAATATTTCAATGACATGCTTAGGAGTATCCCTTCCCCTTTCCCACCTAATTCCCACTTATTTTTCTTCTAAAACTGGCACTACATCTTGCTGATTTTTTTTTTTTTAACTCCACCATAATGAATGTCCTGACTATAAGGAATGACCATGAGATATAGTATTCATATGTGGGGTCTGTCAATGTCCACTGACATCAAGTGGAGCCTTTGATTACTGGAGCTGGTAAGAAAATGGATTTGTTGTTGTGGTATCAAAACTTGAGATTTGGGGAGGGGGGGGGAGAAGATGTGGCACTGAATGGAGAGAAAATCTATTTTTTTTTAATTAAATGAAGTTAAAATATACAGAAAAACTTTGTACATTTGAACATTGTGTTGATTTTGACCTTCATATTTACCATAAAATACATTTGAAAACAAAACATGAGTTCAAATGGGGGAAAAATACTTTTCATTCTGAAATTGTTAGAATGACATATTTCAACACTTTAAATTTCCCATTTTTTCTAGCTGGAAATGTACACAGAATGACATCGCAAAAAATGTTAGTTTCTTGGATGTATAGTTCTCAACAAAAGTTTTTCAGCTATTTGTAGTCAGTATCATCCTCAAAGCTACACAAGCCACACTCAGGTATTTATAATCATTACAGTAAGTCAGCCGGTTCAAGCATAAAAAGTAATAGCTTGAAAAAAAAAATAAATTTCAGCTATTGTTTGCATCTGATGACAACAGTTTAAATGGAAGTATCACAAAAGAAAGTGACTACTTATACTCTCCAGTGAATGGTAATACTGATAAATGAAATAAGATCTGACAGTTTAAATTTAATCTGTATGTCTGTTTTGTCTTAATAGAAGAAAATCATCCTAGGTAGAGTACTTAATGTACTATCAGCAGTAAGAGTGGGGTGATGAAAGCTGAAGTCCCTCACTAGTTGGGTGTAGAGGGCCTGGCAATTAGGACCGCAAATAATTCAAATTAGATTTGAGTGGCTGTAGGCCTTGCTAATTCAGTCAAGTATAAACTTGGAAAGCACTGTAACCTCAGCATAACAGGTTCAGCACTGAATATATTAGATACTCAATTGTATTATTTCATCTGTTCTTTTCTGGCACTCATGGCATTCTCTACTTTATTGTGCATATGAAGTATCTGCTGTGCTATGCAGTGAGGAAATACAATGTTAAGGTGTTCCAGTAAAGAGAAAGAGAAAACAAACACCTGTCTTCCTGCTTTTTTACACCTAGTTTTTCCTGGTAGAACAGATGATTGTCATTGTGATGAAAGTCACATTTTCCTCAAAGTTATTGTAGACAATAGCGGTCAATCTGCCTACAGTTAACATTCCCACTTTAAGATATTTCCCATTAGAAGACCTAGGTTTCAGTTGCTCTTCATTTTGTACCAGTAAGGTTAATATTTGTAACATTTGAGTGATGATTTTATAATCTTAATGTTCTTTAACTACATACAAAAATGAAGTTATTAGTATTGTGGGAGCACTCAGAAACCCTGATCTTGACGAGACATGATTGTGGCTAGTGTACAAACAGTTCTAGACACTGTCACCTCCCTCACGCCCCTCCACCCCCAAAAAAGAGAAGAGTCTATGGAAACAACAGCCGCCGCCAAATTACTTACTCCTTGGACACCTGAGTGTGATTTTTTTTTTATTTTTGTGGATTTTTCAGGAATTTAATGTCAAAAGATCATTGTGAGGAAGCAGGAGTTTGGACCTTTTGTTTTTGCTCTCAGATCTGCAAATCACTTGTGTGACCTTAGGCAAGTAACTTAGCTTCTTTATACCACAGTTTATCCTTGTAGAAAGTGAGTATTGTAATACTTTCCATATCACATATGGAGACAGTACAGTAAGCAACTATAATGCAACATATATAAAGCAACATATTTGAATAATCCAAGTGTCGTCAATTTTCACAACAGAAAATACTAGATCTGGTTGGAAAACAGAAATTCCATTCTGAGATTTTTTTTCCTCTATTCAAACTGGAACGAAAAGTTTGGAAATAGAAATGTTTCACATTAAAAAATTCTGATTAGGGCTTGTTTTGTTTCAATAATGTTAAATTGTTTAATTAAATTAAACCATAGAAATGTAGGGCTGGAAGAGATCCTTAGAGGCCATTTAGTCCAACACACGTTCAAGGAAGGTACATATATACCTTTAATAAAATTTCATTTTGACAATTACATTAAAATATTAAATATTGATATTATAGGCAAAATTGAGTTAATATAAATGACAGTGGAAACAAGATATTTCTACCACACTTGAAAGATGTTTCAATATTATAAAATGAAATTAAACAAGTTATTTTGACTTTTTCCACAGCAGTTTTAGTTTTGACAAAACTTCATATTTGACAGAAAAATTCCTTATTTTTTTGACCAGCTCCAGAAAATATCTGTTAAAAGAGTAATGTTTCTAGTTTGTATGAAAAATAGAAAAATGTCATAATATCCAGTGGGTACAATATGCAAATCTGCCAGAGAAATGATGGAGAAGCCCTAAAAGGCTGGTAGCACCAGGGAGTGAAATAACTTCAATGTTTATATCTTTATTAAAATGGAAGTCCAACTTTCAAATGAAAGGGATTCTTTTCATTATCAGTGGATAATGATCAGGCTACATGAATGATCCAGGAGACTGATAAGTTGAAATTCTGAGGCTAAGAAGAAGGACGGTAGCAATGTTCTTGTAAGCGTTCCTTTCTGAAGCTAGGAAGTCACCTTTGGATCTTTGATTTTTGTTCAACAAAGTTTGCTTCGAAATTGTGCCATGATACAAATAATCCATCATTGGACTGAGGTTTGATGCTATGAAATGTAGGCCATATTGTTGTTTGAACAGTGAGTCTATACATTTCTCTGTAATTCTTAGGTCTGAAAAGCTAAAAATTTGTCATCTCCTGTGGTAAGTGCAGTATTGTCAAGAGCCTGAACTATCTTCATATCAGGTAATCTTACAATGGTTTATTTTCACAGGAGCATAGGTTATCCTGGTATTATTTCACAAATAATTTAGCTCAGTGGGATTTTTTAAAGTAATATGTCATGTACATGTATGTATATCTATATGCAGTCTCTGAAAATGTTTTTCTCTTTCCTTCAGTATATCCATTTGTGGCATTGTTATTTAATAATGTTGTTTTAAACAGAAGCATAAATAAAGCATAAATAAGAGAATATATAGTTAAATAATAAATAGAAATAATGCATTAAAATATAAGCATAAATAATGCTATTATTCAAATAGAAGAATCACTTAATACTGTTTTTTCATAAAGGTCAAGTGGCTTTTGTTTAACACTCGGGTTCAATCTATTTAACACAGCTACTGATAAAATTTCAGCAAAATATTTCCAACAATTCTGAATTCTTTATTTAAAGTTAAGAAACTTCTTATAATACAGTAAAATATGTAATCATAACTAAAATGACTTTTTTTGCTCAACATTTTGCTTATATGATACTTCTAATTGCTTTTTAACTTTTAGTGCATCTAAGAAAAAGCCAAATGTGAAGGAAATGTATTCAGTCTTTTTAAAATTAAAAGTAATTAAACGTCTTCACATATGAACATATGGCCCAGAGATTTTTGTATTTAATCTCATACAATTTTTGTGGTGTTCTGCCATTAAAATAATGCACAACAAAAAAGTCAATTATAACTTTATGTTCCCCTTTAAATTAATCCTATCTGATTCCTGGATAGTAAAGTTTACAGCTGTGGTGCACATATCCAAATGACAAGTATTATGGGCAAAATCCTATTAAGTGTTCAGCAGTTCACCAAGTCAAACCCTATTAATACAAAATCTAAAAAAAAAAAAAAGACACCCAAAATTAGAAAGTACACAAATTCAACTGTTGACCTCTCATGAGTGAGTCAGACCTCTCCATGGGAATGTTGGGTCCAGCTGAGTGGGTACAGAGTATAAACTACTAAAATGTCACTTTCGCTGCTGGGTATCATAAACCGCAATAAACAATTTTGATTCACATACTAAGAATACCATCTCTGAAGGAAGAGATGGATTTACATCTGTTTTTTGCTTATGGAGTCTATCTATAGAGTTGAGCTCCTCCACCCCACTTTCTTAGCTCACATTAGTACTTCTGAGCTTATTTCTAAAAGGTGACAGATTTAGAAAAGCCATTTTAAATGATGTGGTATTCTGATACTGAGTTAAAGCACTTTATAGGTTCTGTTAGATAATTTGACATTGCTGCTGGCTAGTGCTTAAAATCATCTATGACATAATTAAACGAATGCAATATGCTTTCATTCTACTGATTTAAATGTATGAAATCCATTCTGTTCAATTTTACTACAGACACGGTGACTGAAGGAACCTATAGAGATGTTGAACTTATTAGCATCATTTCTTTGGTAAGAACTGCATTATTTTGTGAAAGAAGCCATGCACATGTAGACTCTGTTGGCAATATTTTGTTTTTAATATATTGACTTCCAGAGTCAGACACATTTGAAACATGATTTTTTGCAAGCTTCCTATTACTTGTTTATTTATTTTAAGAGTCCTTTTGTTGAAGCAGCAGGAGTTGATTAAATTTTGCTACATTTTAAACTGAAAAAATGTTTCTTCTCCAGCAGGTGTGATTCCATTTACACATACTTACCATCCCTAATGTTTTTAAAAAAAAATTGCCTTTTTACAAATACTTCTGCTGTGTTATGGAGATAACAAGCCTACAGATTTTATTCAGACATGGTATTTTTCAAATATCTGAAGAAAAGTTTAATAAATGCATTGAAAAAAAGCCTGCATTTACACATGCATCTTGGAAATCGTTCATAAGTTAGGAATGAATACCTAAATAAATGCTTCTATGTGGACACAGTTTTCTGATTGCTGCAGGCCTGGACTTCACCATTCAGAGGGTGTAGCAGCTGCTGGGAGTAGAGGATGTAAGGGGGCTGCTTTAGAGCAGCTCCTGGGGTTCTTCCTTCCACTAGCCACAAGTCTGTAGGGGCTGGGTACAAGTCGTCATTGTAAGGTGTAGGCCTTCCTGTTCCATCTGGGTCCAACTAGTGTGGCAGCTGATGTACAGGCCTGTGGGGGGCTGAGTAAACAGTGGCTCCTCTGACGTGAAGAGACCCCCATTCTTGGCTCCCTGCATCGCTGCTGCTCCCTCCTTTAGCCCCAGGTGCTTGCAGGGGCCATTTCTCACTCCTCTGAATCTCCTTATCACTGCTTGTTCCTCCCACCTCTGATCTCAGCCCTTCTCTACTCTCTGCTCTGTCTCAAAGGGTCAACTGTAGCACGTGCATGTCGAAGCTTGCTACTCAGGCTGCCCCTGGGCACACTTAATGTTCTCCAGCAGTCCCCTGTCTCACTGCCCCAGTAGCAGCAGTTGTCTTTTGTTAAGAGTTGCCTGAGCCTCCCTTTCTTACTTTAGTTACCCTCCCCCCATGCACCATGTTCACTTCCCCGTGACTTTCAGAAGAACTTTACTCCACTCAGCATTCACCAGACTGCTGGCTGGAGGAGCTGCTCTTACCATCCTGTGCTGGGAGCTGTACTCCCTTTTCCTTTTTTCGGATGGGTGGGTGTGTGTGTGTGGGGGGGGCTACTGGGGTCATGGCAGGCAGGCCCTGGCTACATTGTAGGCCAGGTCCCCTCTTCTCTCTGCCTGCTCTGTTTGCAGGCAGTTTCCTTCCCCTCCACCCCTCAGCTGGATGCATGAGCTGCTGGGTGGGTGGGGGGGCCTCTGCTACCCTCACCCTGGGTGGGGGAGGACCCCCATTTTCCATCTTTTTGGGGACTGCTTGGCCCCTTCTCTGCTGCAGGCCTGGACTTCACCATTCAGAGGGTGTAGCAGCTGCTGGGAGTAGAGGATGTAAGGGGGCTGCTTTAGAGCAGCTCCTGGGGTTCTTCCTTCCACTCCACAAGTCTGTGGGGGGGTCAGTGTTTGTAAGGGGCCCTCCTGCCATCTGGGTCCCTAGGTGGCAGCTGGTACAGCCTGTGGGGGGGGGGGAGTGGCTCCCTGCCCCCCTCTGGCTCCCTGCATCGCTGCTGCTCCCTCCTTAGCCCCAGGTGTTGCAGGGGCCATTTCCATCCTTGGCCCCACTGCTTGCCTCCCCACCCCTCCTTTGCTCTGTTGGGTCCTGTAGCACGTGCTGCGAGCTTGCTACTCAGGTGCCCCTGGGCACACTAGTTCTCCACCTCCCCCCCCCCCCCGCAGCAGTGTCTTTTGTTTGGTGCCTGAGCCTCCCTTTCTTCTTTAGTTACCCTCCCCCCATGCACCATTTCACTTCCCCCCGTCTTTCAAATAATTTACTCCCTCACATTCCCAGTGCAGCTGGAGGAGCTGCTCTTACCATCCTGTGCTGGGAGCTGTACCCCTTGTTCCTTTACCCCCCTTCCTCCTATGTGCATTGCTGCCCTCCCACCCCTGCTTCCAGCCTAGCAGAGGGAATGGCAAGCCTTTCTCCTCCTCCTCTCCCCTGCTCCTTGCTCCACCCCCTGGCACTATTGGTCTCTGTTAATTGTCTGTTCCTGTCTCACCCCCCTGCCCCCCATCCATGAACATAATGGAGGGGCAGTAATGCAATGCCCCCCCCCCAATCACTGCTTCTATGAACGCTGAACCCTCTGAGTCTGCCGGGCCACCTGCTCACGCAGCGGAGGTGGAGGATGTGGACGGGGAGGCCAGGACCCCGATTACTCCTGCCGCAGCACCTTATGCCACCAGTGTCATCACTAAGAGAGCCTCTCTGAAGGGCAGAAAGGTCCAGGGAACCAAGAAGGGGAAGAGCCCCGCCCGGAAGGCAAAAACCTCCTGTGGCGAAGGCTAACCCAACTGCCGCGGACTTGGCCGTGACTTCCCCTCTTTCCTTTTCCTTCCACCAGCTCTGGGGCCAACGGTGTCCCGGCCACCAGGGCGTACACCCAGGTAGCTGCCACCCCTACACCACCGCCTGCTGCCTCCCGATCCAGTTAAGCTCCCTCCCAGAACTCCATCCCCCAGTGGCCGCGGCCTCTTCCCCACCCTGACCGGTAGACACTGGGTCCGTTGCCTCCTAGTGCTGGCCTCGCCCCATGTGGAGACCTATGTGCAGGCGTTGGCATGCGTGGTAGGGCCCGCGGCCGTGGTGGCAGCCTCCAAGATGTTCACGAAGATGGTATTCTTCCTGGCATCCAAGGCTGCCGCCCAGGAGGCAGTGGAGAAGGGTTTGGGGGGACTCCACGTTCCCCTTGAGCCTTTGGAGGACCTGGATGTACGGGTGTTTTTTTTTTCCCTCCGTTCCTCCCTTCCTCCCCAATGCCGCCCTATTGCCTTTCCTCTCCACCCTGGGGAGGCCTTTGTCAGTCCTAAGTCCCCTTCCTTTGGGCTGCAAGGACCCTACCCTCCACCACGTTCTCTCCTTCCGCCGGCAGGTGCAGATCCAACTACTGTCAGCAGGGTGTGGTGGAGAAGCCCTAGAAGGGTCATTTCTGGTGCCCTATCAAGGGGCCCAGTAATGGGTATATTACACACTGCGGGAGGCCCGGTGTTTTCTCTGTCGGGCGATGGGGCACGTCCAAAGGGACTGCCCCTTGGCCTGGCTCAGAGATGCACTCAGGACCCCTGATGCCCAGGAGGGCACTGGCCCTACCATCACTGGTGGCCCTGACAGTCTGGACGCTGGGGTCGCCCCTCCTCCAACGATGACCGTCATCAGTCCTACTCAGGGTCCACAGGGCCCAGACGAGCGAGCTCCATTGCCTCCTCCAAAAGCGGCAAGGCCGGGCCTGTGGAGGAGAGGGCGGTGGGGTCGGTGACAGGACTCGGACAGGGCCTATCTCAGGGGGAGGTTTCCCCTTCCCTAGCTACCGATCCCCTGTCTTCCCTCACCCTCCCACCACTGCCCTTGTCCCTTGTCTCTTCCCCCATTTGGGCCCAGCCCTCCTCCTTCGAGGGCTAGGAGGTTGCCATGGGGAGGTGCCACAAATGAGCCTGGTGTTCCACCCCATCCACTGAAGGAGAGGGTACTCTCCTCGTGCCTCTAGGGGTGGACATCAGAGCCATCCCTCCCTCTGAGCCCCCCAACGCTTCATAGCACTGTGGGGTGGCTGAGGTGGCTACAGTGGTTGCAGAAGAGGTAAACGCCTCCTTCCCGGAGTCCCTGCAAGAGGGAGTGTCCAAGGGCGATGCTCCCACCATCCCCACCTCTGCTGTGAGGGTGACTCTGCCACCAACAAGGGCGACCATGTAGCGGCGGGCAGTGGGCTCGCCTTCCTTTCCCAAGAGGTGGAGGCTTTAGGGTTAACCCCGACTGGCTCAGAGGGGGATCAACATGCCCTGGAGAGACAACAGTTGGCCTCTCCTTCCCCTTCTAGCCTGCCGCTCTCCCTTTTCCCTGCCTCTGGGTTGCCCCATGGTGTAACCAACTGCCCAGCCATCGGCAGCACTTCGGCCACTGAACCCCTGAGAGATCCTAGAGGGCGGGAGTTCCCATCATTCCCCATCACCTCTGGTGCTGGGTCCTTGGGAGCCACTGTGGGGGCAGACCTCCTTGCGGAGCCCCTGCTACACAAACCGCATCTACGTCTGCAGGCGCTGGAGTCCCCCTCGTGCACCAGAGACTGGTCCTGGCGGAAGTCACAAGTATTGGAGACCTCCTGGACTATGACCAGGGAGACTGGGTGGATCCTCAGGTGCTCACCCAGCGAATAGCGCTCTCCACCCTACATACTCCCCAGCACGTGCTTCAGGAGGTGAAGGATGCTTTGCCGCCCACTGCTTGGGTTTATCTTGACAAGGTCCTGCGAGAAGGTGCACCCTGCTCACCCCTAGCCTGCCTGATCTATCCATCAGCCCTAAGCCCTGCGTACTTCCCCGACCACCTCCCCCTTGTCACCAGAGCTGGCTGCACGCGTTGTAGCCGGTTCCCTTCTGAACCATGCTAAAGAGTCACCTGTATACGCTCATGCTTCACACACTCCACTTCCCCACCCTCCTGTCCCGCCCAGATACCAAGTGGCGGGACCTCCTACCACCAACAGAGACTGGGGAGCCCCGGTGGGACAGTCTCTATTCCACCTTGATTCCATGGCCCACTGGGGACATCAGCTGGAGAATCCTGCACGGAGCTGTGAGCACGGGCGTGTATTTGGTGCGGTTCATCCCCATTCCCGACACTTACCCCTTCTGTGGTGAGAGGGAGAACTTGGCGCATGTTTATCTTGAGTGCGCCAGGTTACAGCCTCTCTTTCGGCTCCTCCAGAACCTCTTGTTGAGGTTCTGGCTGCACTTTTCCCCTCACCTGCTAATCTACGCACACCAGTTCCATGGCCCCACAAAGTTGCGGGACCTCCTGGTCAACGTCCTCCTGGGTATCGCCAGGATGGTAATTTATAAGACCAGGGAGCAGAGGTTGGCCGAGGGAGGGGCCTGAGACTGTGGGGCCTATTTCCATTCCACTCATGTATCCGGGCAGAGTTCCACTGGGCGGCGTCTGCTGGCTCTCTCGAGACCTTCGGGGCAGTGGGCCCTGTCTGGGGTTCTCTGCTGGCTGTCCCCATCTGGTTCCCTTGTTTTATCCCTTTGGCCCTCACACCCATCCCTGTTTTATCTTTATTTGTCCCAAGTAACTAGTTGGTTTTCTGGGCTCAGAGGACCCTCCCTGTAGGCTGGGGGGAGGTCCTTTAGATGTGGGCAGGCTAATGCCTGCCCACCTCCCAGACTCCAATAGGCACAGTGAGTATAGCAAACATGAAGCTTTTCTTTGCAGACACCCCCATGGCTAGTTCTGTTGTAAGTATGGCTATGTACATTATTAGTATATCTAAATGGTTAGTGTGTTTGAATTAGTGGCAACCTCTGTCATGAGTCTTCCTATAGTAGAGTTCTTCACACATATCTTATATCAGTTACTTTGCAAGCAGCACCAAGAAACGCAGTTTGCAAACTGGGGAAAATGCAACCCAGACTAAGAAATTAGTCTTTAATGACATTATTTACAGATTTTAAAATATTTTATTTAAAACTAGTATTATCAATAAAATTTTCAACTGAAAACACACCGACTTCATGGCATCCCTTCACTTTGTCATTGCGAGGAATTCCCACCTGCTCGCCCAGAAAAAACAAAGGAAAGAAACTGAATGCCATATATATATATATATATATATATATATATATATATATATATATATGCATGCAAGCTTTTTAGATTAGTAATTTTAAAGTTGCATGAAGTTACTTTATTCCATTTTAACCATGCACTAAATATATTAGAAAGCTGAAAACTACACATAGTTATGAATAAGGATTCATAATATCAGTTATTTTTAGATCTAGGCATATGATTTTCAAAGATGCCTAAGTGACTTAGGAATGTGTTACATCAAAGTAAATGGTACTTTAGACAATTTAAAAAAAATAAAACCTCATAGTTATTAGTAATTCTGTGTGCCCAAATTATACTTAGTGACAATAGTGATTTTTGTAGGGCAGATGCTCAGCACTTTCTGAAAACTGGGCACCAACCAATTGTGCATACGAACTACAGGTTGAACCTCTGGTCCAGGACACTCTGGTCCAGCAATATCTGTGGTCGTTGCTAGACCAGAGAGCCCCTGGACCAGAGAACCATGGTTCAGGGCAGCAGAGTCCTGGCTCCCTGAGCAGCCTCGGGGCTGTGGAGTGCCGGCGGCCCTGCAGCTGGCCATGGAGTTCTGTTGGTCATGGGACAGAGGAGCCCCAGTGATTCTGGAACTGGAGAGCCCCAGTGACTCTGGAGCAGTGGTCCCCAGCGGCCCCAGGGCAATGGAGTCCCGGCAGCCCAGAGCAGTTCAGTCTGGCATCCTTGGCGCAGTAGAGCCTGGTGATTTGCTGACAGATCACGGAAAAGCCCGGAGTCTGTCACCAGAGAGACAACCTCCCTTGGTCCAGAAAACCTTTGGACCAGTCAGGTTCTGAGGATGCTGGACCAGGGAGGTCCAACCTATAGTTACTTTGGAAAATTTAAGTCAAGGATATATGTTGTCTTGTGTGAAATGCAGACAGCTCTACGCAAGTCTTACAAATCTAACAATGTCTGAAAGTGCAACTCAGTGCTATTTCATAGTTTAGGAAAGGAATCAGTGAAATCTGAACCCCTTAACCACAAGATGGATATTAGGCTGATAGAATATAACTAATCTGGTCACAGCCCTGGAATTAATGCCACTTTTCCAATGGAAAATCTCACAGTACTGTTTGGCTACGTCTAGACTGGCATGATTTTCCGCAAATGCTTTTAACGGAAAAGTTTTCCGTTAAAAGCATTTGCGGAAAAGAGCGTCTAGATTGGCGCGGAGTTCGCGTTATAACGATGCGCTTTTGAGGAAAAGAGCATCTACATTGGCGGCGCGCTTTTCCGCAAAAACAGAAGCCCAGAACCATTTTGCGGAGGGCACAAGGGCACCAGCCCTTTCCGGGGGCGGGGGGCTGGAGCTCATTTCAGACACGTGCTTAAAGGGATCTACCCGGACAGCCATTTCTCTCCACTCCGTGCTATAGGGCCTCTTGCAGGGACTGACAGCCATAAGCAGGTTTGGTGGTTGCCCTCTGACTTTTGGACACCGCTGCCTTTGGCCACCTACTGCTTTTGCCAAGGTTTTTTTTCCTTGCCTTGTTTCTTGTGCCATGGAACCAGGGGTGGCCATGTGCCTGCTCTGGCCCCTGTCGGACATTTTTGAGTGCCTGCAGCTGCTGCTCCAGGTTGGTGCCCTCCTCTTCCAGGACCAGGAGGGGCACATCGCTTTGGAATCCCTCACCAGTGAGGCCATGGCGTTCCTGTGGCACCCCCACCCCAGGGTGCAGAGGCGACTGTGGAGACTGGACACCAGTACTGACTGGTGGGACCAGCTGGTCCTAGGGCAATGGGACGACCAGCAATAGCTCCGGAACTTCCGCATGCGAAAGCGGACGTTCATGGAGCTCTGTGCCTGGCTCACTCCCGCACTCCAGAGAGCCACCACCTGGCTGCGGGCACTCATCCCCGTCAAGAAGAGGGTCGCCATCGCAGTCTGGAAGCTGGCCACCCCGGACAGCTACCAATCGGTGGCACACCAATTCAGGGTGGGCAGATCCACTGTCGGTGCCGTCGTGATGGAGGTAAGTCCCAGGGGGAGTGGGGTGGGGTGGGGGGAGGGTGCTGCACTCCATGCCCAGGGGTAGCCAAGACTCCACGCTGGGTCACCCAGGGGTTTGGGCCGTCCCTCCCTTGCACAGGCCTGCTGGGGGGAGGTGTAGGGCGAGGGGGCTGTGGTGTGTGTGTGCGTGCATGCGTGCGTGTGTGCATGAGGACAGAGGGAATCACGGGGAGGGGGCCAAGGGAGCACACACCCACCCCTGCCTTATGTGATGTGTTCCCCTGTGTTTCTCTGCACCCTTCTGCAGGTCGTCCGTGCCATCAACAATGTCCTGCTCCCCAGAGTGATCTGCCTGCGGGACGTGGACGCTACCGTTGCCGGCTTCTCTGCCCTCGGGTTCCCCAACTGCGGGGGAGCCCTGGATGCAACCCACATCCCCGTCCAGGCCCCGGAGCATCGAGCGGCCCATTTCATGAACAGAAAGGGGTACTGCTCCATTGTTCTTCAGGCCCTCGTGGACCACCGGGGCCGCTTTCTGGACATTTATGCGGGCTGGGCTGGCAGGGCACACGACGCCTGCATCCTCCGCAACTCCGGACTGTTTCGCAGGCTGGCGGCGGGCACCTACTTCCCCCGGCGGGAGTTGACTGTCAGGGATGTGCCTATGCCCATCTGCGTCATCGAGGACGCGGCCTACCCCCTGCTGCCCTGGCTAATGCGGCCCTACACGGGGCGGCCGGACCAGAACCGGGCCCGGTTCAATGACCGCCTCAACCGGGCCTGCAATCAAGTGGAGCTCGCCTTTGGCCGATTAAAAGCCTGCTTCCGGTGTTTGCTCACCTGTCTCAAGATGGGTGAGTGGAATGCAACGGAGGAAGTGGCCGCATGCTGCGTGTTCCACAACATTGTGGAGTGGAGCGGGGAGGCCTTCCTTCCCACATGGATGGCAGCGGAGGGCCAGGCCTATGAACAGCCCCACACAGCTGCCAGCCACCAGGCACACCAGGATGGGGTGCACATCCGGGAGGCCCTCACGGACATGTTTTCACAGGCCCCGGAGTAGGGTTGCCTCGGTTTCCCTGGACAACTCCCTCCCCTCCCCTTACCTCCCAATACACAACAACACAGTTTGGGGGAGAGGGGGATGTTGTGCAGAATGTTCATGATTGTTATATGAAATATGTTTGAGCAGTCTAGTTCAGAGCAGAGTACTCTTGTTCTGTTAAGGGTTTGGTCAGGTCAAGCGGAAGGCTTGTACCTACCAATTAGGATTAGGTTTAGATTTAGGTTTAGTTAGATTAGCTATCATTGTCGGTTCAAAGCATTTCGGCCGTCGTCGAGTTTGTTCGTTGGGCGCGTCAGCCGTAGCTGGGTTTTCTTTGAGTTCAGAGTTAGGTTTAGGGATATTCTAGGCCACCATCGTCTGTTCGAGCTGTCCCGAAGAACAGGAAGAGGATTCGAGGTTCATGCGGAAGGCTCGAGTCAGCACACCTGATTCCAGTCATCTTCGAGGGATCTCCTGGCAGTTCCTCTCCTGAGGCCCAGAAGGACCAAAGGATCGAGGTCGCCAGCCACAGCTTCGTCCATCGAGGGATCTCCTGGCAGTTCCTCTCCTGAGGCCCGGAAGGATCGAGGTCGCCAGCGTCACCGCAATTGCCCTCTGCACCTAGACTGTGTTTAATGTATTTTGTGTTGTGTTTACTCTTTTGCAATCTATCCCTTGCTTGATTGTGATTTTCTGCGTGTCAAATATAGTCCTGTGGTTAAATTTTATCTTCAGAGTTGGTATTCATTTATGCATCACAAACTCATAACCCTTTAAAATGATTTCCCTTTTTTTTTTTTTAGAAAACCTGTGATAGATATGGAATTTGGAGTCCTCATTTGTCATCTTCATGATTTTATTAGGTTGATTGGCATTCTAAATTAATTATTCACGTTACCTCGCGTAACAGGGAGGAGACCTTGAACTGGGAGGGGGAGGGGAGCTATTCCTGGGAGGGGTGGCCCCTGCAACCACTCCTGTGGGGGCGGACCTGGACATGGGGGGCAGGCTGAACGGGGAGGTGGGCAGGAGGAGCAGGAGCAGGAGGGGCCATTGCAGGAGGGGGCGGGGGCAGGTGCACCATGGTGGGGTGCGCATCCAGGAGGCCCTCACGGACATATTCTCACAGGCCCTGGAGTAGGGTCGCCTCGGTTTCCCTGGACAACTCCCTCCCCTCTCCTCCCCTCCCCTTACCTCCCAATACACAACAACACAGTTTGGTTTCACCAAAAAAACTTGTCGGTTTTTATTTACAAAGGGGGGAGAGGGGGGAGGAGACCTTCAACTTGGAGGGGGAGGAGACCTTGAACTGGGAGGGGGAGGGGAGCTACTCCTGGGAGGGGTGGCCCCTGCGACCGCTCCTGCGGGGGCGGACCGCATTGGGGCAGGCTGAACGGGGAGGGGGGCAGGAGGAGGAGCAGGAGGGGCAGGAGGAGGAGCAGGAGGGGCCATTGCAGGAGGGGGCGGGGGCAGTGCTAGGGGAGGGATGGCGGGGGCATGGGGCGAGGCCATGACATAATGTATGGCATGGGCAATGTGTGCGGAGAGGCTGGCAACGGAGTTCGCCATCAGCGCACAGTGTCCCTGGAAGGTGGCCCAGGCCTCCTGGCGCCACTGCAGGTCCGCCTCTGTGCATCTCTGGATGGCAGCCTCTATTCGCTCGACGGCCTGCATGTGGCGCTGCAGGAGCTGGACTGCCTCCGTGGTTGGGCGGCTGGGGGTGCTGCTGCTGCCGGACTGGAGGGTCCCCTGCTCCTGGTTGGTCCCGCTGCAGGGAACAGAAGAAAGGATGGGTCAGTCAGGCAGCACGGCCACTGTCCCCACACCTCATGCCTTCCACCCCACCCCTGAGCCCAGGTGACACCACAGGGGTAGTGTGGCTTGGGCCCCCTCGGTTCCCCCCCTGCCCTCCCCCGTGTTGTATGTTTGCATAGAGGACCGCCCCTGGAGTAGGGTCCTCCTCCATGTATTGGAACCCCCGGTCTGTGTCCTGGCTCCGTGGAGGGTGGGAGGGTGCTTGTGTTGTGTTAACCTGTGGAACTCCCTGCCAGTGGAGGCTGTGAAGCTTTGGGCTTGACAGGGGTATTTGACAGGGAGCGAGATGAATCCCCACACAGTGCCTGGGAGCACGTCTGGCAGACGTGGTCTGGGCTCTCAGATCCCCATTGCATGGGATATCTCCTGGACAGAACCAGGAGAGTGACTGGGGAGTGTCCCATCCTTGCAGCAAAACTCAGGCGGCCCTAGGGGCGACTCGAGCACTTCCCCCACTTCTCCCTCCCACTATCCCTCACACACGGTAGCCCAGGGACATGTGTGGCCGCAGTGGGGACTTCCCTTGGGGAGCCAGCCAAGGCACCAGGAGCAGGCGAGGGGTTCAGGGGGGGCCACGCTCACAGGGCTGTGACGCTGCAATTTTCCCAGGAGCAGCTGGCTGTGCCTCACAGCCAGGCATGGGGACAGTGTGCCGTTTTGCCTGCTACACCCTTGCGGAGGTGTGGGCTCTGGCCTGAGTCCCTGGGGCCCTGGCTGGTTCCAGCCGGCATCCACACTTTCCCCCCCAGTCCTGCCAGATGTGTGTGAGCAGCACGGTCCCAGGCGTGCCCCGGAGCTGCCTGCCGCGGCCACGTGCTGCTCGGTCACCAGGCTGCATGTGGTTGCACGTGCTGCTTGCTGCCTAATGCTACACAGCGTGCAGCTCACGTGGCCCAAGTGACATGCTCTCCCCCTCCCCCCTCTGGGTGCCTGGCTCCCCTCCCGCCCGCCCTTGTGAGTGCAAAGTGCAACACTTACCGGTGGATCCTTCCCCGGCCTCCGAGGACGCAAGGGAGACGTCGGGGCTGCTGGAGGGGGCCTGCTGGGTGGTACTGCTGGCCTCGTCCTCCGATGCACTGCTGCTGCTGTCTCCCTCCCCTGTTGTGGTGGTCCTGGTGACGGGGGGGGCGCATGCTGCTGTCGACGGGGACCTCAGGGGCTTCTGGAGCTGGCTGTCCCAGGATGCAGTGGAGCCGGTCATAGTGGGGGCAGGTGTTTGGTCCTGCCCCCCCGGCCCTCGCTGGCCCGCACATAGCCCAGGCGCAGCTCCTTCACCTTAGCCCGGAACTGTTCCAGGTTCCGGGCTGGATGTCCCTGCTGGGCTAGCGCCTGGGCCATGCGGCCAAAGATGTCGGCGTTGCGGCACCGGGACTGGGTATCATGGAGGCCCTCCTCCTCCTCCCACAGGTCCAAGAGGGTCTCCAGTTCCCCCAAGGTCCAGGAGGGGGCTCTCCTTTTGCGGCCCCTGCGGGCCTCCTGCGCTGGGGGTGTGGGTGGCTGAGTGCCCGGAGCTGCCATGCTGGGCTGCGAGGTGGCTGCTGAGCACGGCAGGGGCAACGTGGCAGACCTCAGGCCGGAGGTCTGAGGCATGCTCCTGCCACGTGCGCTCAGCAGCCTGCATGTGCTTTAAGAGCCCGTGTTACCAGGACGTCCGGGGCGGCTACGGGGTCTCCCAGCGTCCAAACGGCTTTTTTCCGTTTAGCCTGCTTTTGCGCAAAAGTCTTAGCTAGCTGTCTACACTGGCCCTTTTGCACAACAGTTTTTCGCAAAAAGGACTTTTGCCCGAACGGGAGCATCAAAACTTTTCCGCAAGAAGCACTGATTTCGTACATGAGAACGTCAGTGCTTTTGCGGAAAATCAAGCGGCCAGTGTAGACAGCTGGCAAGTTTTTGCGGAAAAGCGGCTGATTTTCCGGAAAAACTGGCCAGTCTAGACACAGCCTTTATGTATTCATCAAGTCAGGGACATCAGTTTTGATTCTCATGTGCAAGGCGGCATAACCAATTGTGGAGTGACTCATGGTACCACACATGATGAATTAATGATGAATTACAGACCTAGAACACAGCTTGTGCAGAAGTATGCGATTTGCTTGAAGCCTTATCCCAAAGTATACCAATCCCCCAAAGTATTCCCTAATGGCTTTCCAGGTCTATACTTTTAACTGTAACCAGGTGTAGGGGTTAATTGCAGAAGAACTTTGTACATGCAAAGCATAGGGGTGGTGAGGCATGCATTCCCCCCCTTCCCCTATATCTGATGAGCCAGAAGCAAGCCTCTAGGAACACACACCATTTAAGATAAGCATTGGTGCCATTGTAGCAAGAACAAGTTATAGATAAGGGTAGGAGAAAGAACAGGAACACACAAAAATCTTGTTTACCCAGATGTACTGATCATGTAAACAAGATCAAAGGAAAAGTAGTACCAGATCGATAGTTAACAGCTGAGCTATATATTAGCAAGTAATACGTAACCCCTGGAAATTTCCAAAATGCAAAACAAGGTATTTAAAGCTGCACCACAGTATAGCAATTTGGACCTCACCGATGGATTCTGGTACCAATGCCTCAGAAGCCTAGACAGCCTCCCGCTCATCCGCAGCTGAAACGGGGTTCCCAGCTTGCAAAAGGGATGTAAGATGCCACTTTTCCTATGATGTTGTTCTTTTAGTGAAAGGGCACAGTTGAAAACTGTCAGGAAATAATCTGCTTGTATTTGACAGATACTGGTGCAGCGTGTTCTGTACTTACAGAACCCAGTGTCAGACCTGAGACTTACTCTTGCCAGCAACACCAGGCCATCTGATCACAAATCTGCTAGTGTTGGGTGCCTTTCAGTGTTATAGTATTTTACCTCATCAAACCTTTGCACCACTGGAACAATCCATCTGTCACTAGGGTCTCTTGAGTAAATTTTTCCTCTATGCAAGGGGTTCCAGACTTTTGCCCTACACAGACAGATTAGGATTAGTTCATTTTCCTTCAGAGTCCCACTGCACAGGAATATTTGCTTTTCCTATCACCCAGTTTTTCTTTAGTCCTGCTCTTCTTTTAGGATCTACTAACCAGAAGAATTTACTTCTCCTACATTCCATCTACCCTTCTCTCTTGGTTGTTCCTTTTTCCTCAACCTCCAGCTAGTTTTCTTTCTTTCTTTCTAAGCTCTAGTACTTTGTCTCACTAACTTCCTTTTCCTCAGGTGATAATCATCGAATTAGACATAACTTTTTACCTGATACTTATGCCCCAGGTACTATTTATGTAACCCTTCTGCTGGGTAGGTCTGGCAGTAACCAGGGCTGGGTTCAATATCTTGGGGTCCATCTCACATAGAACCGGCTTGAGCCCCCACCCAGTAATCTGGGAAATTCAC
Organism: Pelochelys cantorii; assembly: GCA_032595735.1. Classification (NCBI taxonomy): domain Eukaryota; kingdom Metazoa; phylum Chordata; order Testudines; family Trionychidae; genus Pelochelys; species Pelochelys cantorii. The sequence continues at coordinate 38,809,949 of CM064331.1, forward strand.
GCACCCCTGGGTGCCTCTGAGAGGCAATGCTTCCCCACTCGCAAGCACTGAGTCTGAGTGTAGGAAAGAAACATTTAATGAAACAGAGAGAGAAGTCATACGGCATTAACTTGGGGAAAACACCACAAACAGAGTTCATAACCCAAACATGAGCCAAACCCCCCCCCCCCAGCCAAGAATCGCCCGAAGTCCAAAGAGTCCGACACCCCAAAAGTCTCTGTCCCTGGTCCGTGCCACCCAGAGTCCCAAAGTTCACCCGCAGGGTTTCACCTCCCAACCTGGGTAGAAATGGGGGTGGGGGATAGATAGAGGGCACCTTATACAAAACTCTGCCACGCTCCACCAGCTGTCTCATCCCACGCCACTGGACGCCTGCCGCTGCTCCTCATCTGCCGCCGCCACTGGTTGCCGCTCCTCGCCTGCCGCTGCGCCTCGTCTGCTGCCGCCACTCCACGCCACGCCACTGGTTGCCGCCACTTCACTGGCTGCAATAGGCCTGGCTCTCAGCCAAACCAGTGATTTCAACTCTTTAGCCACCAGTTGGACTGGCAAATGAATCCAGCTTTCACTGGACTAGCAAAAGAAAAGTCTCCTCAGGGAGTCTGCTTTAGGTCTGTCCTTAAAACAAAGGGGGAAAGGTGCAGGCTGGGACAGTCTTATAGCGCACACCTGGCAGATGTGAAGGATGCTGATTCAAGCCCTTTAACCCTTCCCCAAGCTCAGTTCACTCAACTCTGGAAGGGGGGAGGCTTGTTCTTCCGAGACCTCTTACCATGATGGCGGTGTCTCTCCTGCAAGCACTGGTGGCATGTTTTACAGTTCCCATATTTAGGGGTAGCATGATTAGTGACCCCCACAACAGTCCCAAATTATATACAATTCTCTACATTCCATTCCAACACTGACCTTCCATCAGCCCTGGCTGAATGGGATCTACATAGCCACACCTCGGATTCTCTCCTGAGCTGTATTTACATTACAGTTAACAGTTAATTACCTTGCAGAGCTAAACAATTGTAGTGGGCACACCCACCCCGCCTTTTAGCTGGCTGATAGCAAGCAGCAGTTCAGCCCCTGCTTACATTTAGATATATTATGAGTCCTGGCCACCACTAATTCCACCATATCTGGGAGTCTTTTAAAGGGATCCTGTTACTCCATAACACATTCCTTTGCAAGCACAAAGGAGGCTCCTCTCTTTTTACCTGGTGCAATCTGTTAAGACCATGGTCTGCAATGGCTTGACTATGAGGGAGGCTTTCTGAACTTCAGTTTAAAATGTCAACTTGTGGTAAATTCAGGAGCATTGCAAATTTTCTGAAAACTCACAGGTGGCCACAGTTTGAGAGAACTTTGACCAAATTAATAACTAGGGTTTTTTTTATGCCAACTGAACTTCAAGAAAACGGTATTTTTAATTAATGTGAAATGTCAAAAAACTCTGAAAATTGGGTATTATAAATCGCAAAGTTTTCAGCAATCCAGGATTGTAGTCAATCTACAGCAAATGCTTTTCTTTGCTGTGCTTTTTGAAATATACAGTATTTGGTACAACCATAATATACCTGAACTTTAAATATAACTATGGATGTTGATCACAGTTACAAGGAAAGTGCACAGACATTAATTTCACTAAGGGTAAAACAAGATGTCTAGGTAGGAGACATTCATTATTTTAAAAGATCATTTATATGTTCCTGACTTCTATAAAAACTTCAAGTTCCAAACACAGTTAAGTAAGTAGATAAAGATGCTATTTAGAGCTCTTTTCATAGTCTGTTCTTTAGGAAAATGAAAAGTAATAAAATAAATATTCTCCAAGGTGCCCTGTTATTTTGTTAAATTACAGACTCTATAAAAATAAACATGTACTTTTGCATGTGACTAGCATTTGAAGGGTTCATGTGTCCCCATATATTACAAGTAACTATAGTCTCCTCCCATGGGGTTCAATACATTGATTTACTGGCAAAAATATATTTAATCATTCTTAGCAGCACAATAAAACAAATTTACACGACATCTGCTGTTGTTAAAAAATCTTATAATTGTGCAATTATTCCTTTTAATACACCTGGCTGGAATAAGAATAAAAATATGACATATAAATATTATCTGTAAATACAGTTACTGTAAGGTATCAATGACTTTTTTCCCAAAGAAGAAAAATTAAGAAGCAATGTTACCTTTCCATGGTTAGAGTATGTTATACTTTCTCATATAATAAAATATAGACAAATAAAAGAAGAGAGGGGTGAAAGGGGACCATGACATTAAACAAGACAGGTGAATAGGGATATTTCTAGCTGTCTCCAGAATATAAAGGTAGATTTTAGGGCTGTCCATCAGCAAAGAATTTTAACAGTCCAATGAAAAAAGCATAAATGTGTATCACATGAAAGTAGCCAACAACAGAATCATTCAAGCAAGAACAGATAGAAGCCAAGTCATTAGCTGGCAAAAAGTAACTTTAGCCACATGCAAAATATGATTTTCTTGAAATAAAGTAGAATCCATAAATAACTCAATATAATAAAGCACAGGTAGTGTAGTTTTATTCATATATAATGAGAAATGGAATTTCTGCACTCTAATATGCCTGATAACAGCTAACAATGTTCAATGAGTAAATAATAAAATAATCCCCATTTCTTGTCTCGGTTCCCTAACCATGAGTTCCAAATTGCTCCTATTCAGCATTTACATTTGGCATTGGACAGCCAAGTGGAGGCTGTCAGATCAGTAGTGCCAGTAGTTGCTGGAAAAGGCTACTGTAGAATTATAAACGCTACCAAACATATCCTTCCAATTTTTTAAACAAATATGCTGATATCTCAGGTCTCTAATTGTTCCAATTGCATCCAATCTGAAAAAAGAAGAGCCAACTACATGGTAACAGGAAAAGCCATCAACTGAAGGTGTAAAGATTTCAGAGGTCCAATTGGAAAACTTCAGATTCTTGTCCAAAACATATGAACAATTTTAATCTCCATAATTGAACTTGTCATCCTTAAGTTCACTTATAAATATAGACAGGTATCACAGTGTCTTCAGAAGCAAGTGCCTCAGGAAAATAATGTTAAATAGAATCACTAGTCTTAGGATTTTTTATTAATTCAGAGGCTTCAATAATTCATTGTCTCCAAAATTATCTAAAAAAAGAAGATGGAAATATCTGGTACTTGTGCTATGAATGAAGCCAAAGCATCTGCCATGGCAGGCATGATATTTGGGCAGATGGAGGAACACACAAGAGGAGCCCTGAAATAATGCTTCCATTGATGATTACTCAGAGAAATAAAACTGATGGGACTAAAAAACCTAGAGGAAAGGCCCAGAGTAGACAGGGATGGAAGATTGTTGTTCATTTCAAGTTTGGTCACACATGATGCTCCACTTAACCGCATCTGCACGAATCCGAACTGATACTTGCTGCACAAAAGGAAGATGAAAGATTCGCCGGTGTGTGACTATGGTCACCCAGAACAGGCCCTAGAAGGTATAACTCCTCGATGGCTGATTCACAAATACCAAGAAAGCATCACAAGCATTCACAAATCCCAAAAAAGCATCACTCTGGTACTACAGATGCAATTATCTGGCTGAATCATCTGAATTATAATACAAAACAACAAGGAGTCTGGTGACACTTTAAAGATTAACAAATTTATTAGGTTATATGCCCTAATAAATGTGTTAGTCTTTTAGCCCTGGTGTACACCTCCTGGTGACCTAAGGAGGGCTTTATTTCAAAATAACCCTCCTTAGGTCAAATTTATAAATGGAGCATCCACATACAATGCCCATTATTTTTAAATAATGGACCACTTATTTCAAAATCTGGACTCCTGCCTTTCTCAGGAAATAACACTAATTTTGAAAGTTATTTCAAAATAGCGTTGATGTGGACTCTCTGTTGCCGCTATTATGACATAACTATTGTGCAGAGTAATGCTAACTAATGCGCAGTGCTTCCTGGAGCTCTAAGTTGAGGTGGTGTGTCCTCATTAACGGAGTCTGCCTTGGACTCATTTTGAGGCTTCCCTGTAGTAGGGATACGCTATTTTGATTTTGTAAAATGGGGAGTTATTCAGCTGAATTTAGTTATTTTGAAATAGTTTCCTAGTGTAGACATGCCCTAAAGTGCCACCAGAATCCTTGTTGTTTTTTGCTGAAAGGGGCTAACACAGCTATGAATAATGATTGTTGCTCTGCATTTACATCAGCCATACGAAGAAGAAACCTATGTAGGACAAAAAATAGACTGCAAGACAAGAATAATTTCAAGACTCAAATATTGCATACGCATATTCAACAGCAATGAAGCATGGTATGTACCAACTGTCTTCTTGGCTTGCTGCACAGCACTGTTAAGGTGGCTACATTTCAGTAGTATATGTGTATCATTTGTAAAGTGCTAGTAATCCTTTGCAATTAAAGATGTTACACTCAGTAAATGTAAATACTCCTCTGTATTTCATGCCATTTGTTGGCAGAGGGATGAAGATAAGGCAGGTCGACATTGCAAATGAGGCAGGGATTTAAATATCCCGTGCCTAATTTGCAAAAAAATGTCCGTCACATTTTGGGATCTGTCGAAAAAGGCTTTCTTTCTCGACAGATCCCCCCTAGACTGCTGCTTTTTGCAGACAAAGTGCTGAGTCGGCAAAATGCAGTGGCCATTTTTATGCAAATTAGGTGAGGGATATTTAAATCCCTGCCTCATTTGCAATGTTGACCTGCCTAATCTGCATCCCTCTGCCGACAGAGGGATGCAGTCTAGACATACCCTAAGACTTAAAGTCAGGAATAAGCCTGATAAATCCTAAGAATCAGCAGTTTGTTTTTAAGTAACTATCTCAAATAATAAAGAAGAGTGAAAGAATGTCCAATAACAAATATTACACAAAGTGTTCTTTAAAGTTCTCTGTAAATCCACAGAGGGTTTTTTCCTCTCTGTAAGGCTGAAAATAGCTTTGGGAGATGTGGGGAAAGCTAAATAAAAATAGAGAGACAAAAATAATCCTGACACTGTTCACAACATCCCCCCCCCCCTCCATTTCTTCCCTGTTCCTCAGATTTCAGAGTTGGGTCCAAAACAAAATCCTGGTTTCAGCAACTCTGGACTACTTATGAGTTACATAGTTTAAGCCAGGAAGGTACTTTCAGGTCATATAACCTGACTTTCTGTATTTCACAGAGCACTAACAACTTCCTAAGCTCCCCTACATCAAGCCCAGTAACCAAAATTATACAAAAGGAAACTAAATTATTGTATGCCACAGTCAAAGAACAGGATGGTTCATCAGTGTCTGAAGCCTTTGTAATGATGGGCAAAGAGAGATTTTCCAGATGATTCTAGCAAGTTACTTGTGCTACAGAAGATAGTAAAAAAGAGCTCCAAGGCCCCTGGCCAGTCTGATTTGGAAAAAAAATGTCTTCCCAACCTAGAATATCACAAACAGATCCTGAGCACGTGAGCAAGACCCACGATCCAACCACAAGAGAGAGAATTCTCATTACCACTTCAAAGCACTGGCATACCCTATCCAGTGCCCCATCTCCAACCCTGGCCATCTCTATTGCTTCAAACAGTCTCTTCCTGGCCCCTACAGGTGATCTGCAGAAGCCTTAAAGCAAGAGATTTTAGGAAAGTAAGACATGAACTGGAAGGCTTCACGAGAACTATTGTACATAACCCCACACCACAGCAGGGAACCAAATTACATAATCCCACTTTTAAATAGTGTATGTGTGTGTGAATTGAACTCCAATATCTGAATTTTGTAAACAACTGTTACCTTTATAATGGGTTAAACTAAAACCATGAATAAAATATGTATTAATTTCAGGGTGATTGAAATCTGATTCAAATTTCACAATTTGAGTTCAACTTTCACAGGACACAATGGTACATTCTAATGCAATTTTGCTATTTGGGTGAATGTTGATATGGTATTTTCCCTAATCTTAGCTCTGTTCAATCTACCCTAATCTTCCATAGATCTCTATGCAGGCAAAAGTAACAAAAATTCCCATAACTTCTGTTTTAAATCATTGTGTATAGTTTTGTAAATAAATCTGCTTATTTTATTCTCTGTGCATTTTAGCAAGTATGTAATGTGAACAGCTGAGTTTTATATTATATTTTATACATGCCAGTTATTTAATTTGCTTTTCACAAATTATCAAATTATGCTTCCTTATTAATTATCATAATATCAGTAATCTCATTCTCTCTCTGCTACAAAAACATGAAGCATGTTAGACCTATATTTATATCATCTGGATTTTTGCAACATATAGTAAGTTATCAATTACTTCAAAAGAATGTTGCTAAATGGAACTCCAAAAATAGCCATTTTTGTTGGAGAAGGGTTGAAATTTAATTTTGTAGATGCTATTCACAGTTTACCTACAGAATAGGCACACAATGAAATAAAATATTTAGTAATAAGACAGATATTAGCTCTTGACCTGTCCTGTTGAATGTCAGTGTGAGATTTTAGCTTTACCTTATTCTGTATCTTTTGCAAGGCCTGTCCCATGCAGACTTCCCTATTGAAAGTTATGTATATGTGACAGACAATATGGTAAATATCATATGTATTCCATTAGATATAATTAGCAACTTATGTAGTGTGTTCAAGGAGTCAGCGGAGGAAATAGCGGCACAGCATTTTAAAACTTTTAAATGTTGAAATATTGATTGACAGCTTCTGTCAAATGAAGAAAGACCCCATATTTTTTAATTAAACCAAAAGAAAGTTTGCCAGCTTTGCCAGCTGAGTACTTGCACCTGGCTGACAAGCTCCTGATGCAGATGGCAGTTAATGTAGCAGTTGGACACATTATCCACTGGCTACAATAAAATTACTTTAAAGGGGTATTGAGCTAATATTTTGGCCTCCTTAAATGAGAGAAAAGGTCCACCGGCATAGAGAAATTCATTTGCATAAAAGGTTCATCCTTGTGAAGCTTTCCATTGGCGGAATCAACAAAAATTGTCCAGAATAGTTCTAATTCATAACAGAGATTTGCAGAAATTTTCAGAGATTTTCTTTCTTTCTTTCTTTCTTTCTTTCTTTCTTTCTTTCTTTCTTAAAATGACCAGATACAAAAGCACTATCTTTCAATTATGCTTCATGCACAATTGCTCGGTTAAATTATTACAAACATCTGCAAGTTCCTAGTTTGCTACATTTCAATTTTAATATTAAACTTCATGTGCTGGTTGTACACTCCCTAGCACTTTAGCATTTCCTCTCCTATGCATTTGTTTTAACAACCTTAAATCAGGAATGATACTGCAAGGCTTAAAAAGTCTCCTGTGGAGCCCTTTTAATTTCTCTGACTTTCAGAATATAAGATAAATGAAAAAAGAAAACAAAGACATGTGAGATATTGTTGTAAAGTGCAAAATGCTACTCTTTCATTTTAAGACACAAAGTACAAATGCTCAAGAGAAGCATATGATATCATAAATGGATGCATCATCAATTTAATGCACTGCAGTGAGTAATACCATAGTATGCACTAATTAGAGAATGTACTTATATATCCTATTTCTTATGAAACTCTGGTCCCTTGTTATTACTACCAGTGCCTCAGCCAAAATTTCAATGCAATCAGGATAGTGCTATCTGCAGCAGAACCAAAAGTCAATAGTCCATACCTTAATTTCAAATGTGAGTAACCATCACAGACTCATATCATTCTTTGTGCAGGAAAATATCTAGTTTCATAGTCTATATCAAAGTTATTTACATAATAATAGGAAGACTAAATCTAACATTAGACAACAGTGTGTTATCCACTAGAAATACGACTGTTATGAAAGAATTTGTGCACGTGTTCAATTACCAAATTAACTGAGATAAAAGTGAAATTGACTACTCTCGAGGACTTAAGCAAGCACACTATTGATTGAATATTAGCTTTGGTATATTCAAAGAAATATTAAAGACCTAGATTTTCTGTTGAATAATGGACTGGAAATCATGGTTAAAGCTAACTAGTTAATTAAACTTAAAAAACAACAAATAGTCTGGTAGCACTTTAAAGACTAACAAAACATGCAGTTGGTATCATGAGCTTTCGTGGCACAGCCCACTTCTTCAGATGACCAGAGTGTTGGTTGTCCTGAAGGAAAATAAATAGGGAAGAAGGGAGAGGGGGAGGAGGAAAAAAATGGGAGGGGGGGAAACAAGAGGAGACAGTGGGTATAAAAATATCAGGGGGAAAGACAAGCTGGAATGTAACAGGAAAAACAAATAGTCTGTAAGTACCTAAAGACTAGATAGTCAAAAGAGGCAGATAAGAACCATTAGTAGTCAATAGAGAGGAAGAGTACTAACATCAGATACTATACAGACAAAGAACCATTGGCGCCTTCATTGTTTGGTAGGTTGATAATGTCCCAGCCATCCGGTATCTTTATTTAAGACATAAGCATTAGTATCAAACTTGTGATGAATTCGCTGGAGCCAACCACATAAGCCACCAAATCAGAGGTTAATTTAATTGCATGTCCAGGAATGTAATCTATGCCATAAAATGCCAGCAATGCCCCACTGAAATGTATATTGGACAAACTGGACAGTCCCTATGGCAGTGGTCACCAACCAGTAGATCTTGGAGCCTCTGACAGGTGATCTTGACTGGTTTGTCCAAGATGCTATCAAGTGTCAGCACGTCAGCTGCCCCTCCCCCCACTGTTATGCATCTCCTGCCCTTTGCCTTGGAGCTGTTTCCCTTTCCCACACTGTATTCTATCTCCACAGAACGGGGGTGAGGAGCACAACAGGGTTTGGGATGTAGGGAGTTTGCTGGATGCTCTGAGAGGGGTGCAGGGCCCGGGAAGGGGTAAGCCTGCCTTAGCCCCACTGCACCACCACACAGGAGCCACCTGTGGTAAGCAGTGTCCAGCTGGAGCCTGCATCCTGAATCCCTGTCCCAGTCATGTACCCCTTCTTGCCCAAGCCCTTGCTCTAGCCCTGAGCGCTCCTAGACCCAAACTCCCTTACAGAGCCTTACCCTGAACCCCCTCCTATACCCCAGCTTCTGCCACAGGCTCAGCTCAGAGCCCTTCTCACACTCCATATCCCTTAACCCAAGACCAGAGCCTGTGCCCCAGCCTGATAAAAGGGAGGAAGGATGGGGGAGGGAGGAAAGATGGAGTGAGCGGGAGCAGGGCTTTGGAGAAGGGGCACGAAGGAGGTGGGGCAAAAGCATTTGGGCTTTAGGTAGATCCTGGATTGCACTTAAATTCAAAAAGTGATCTTGTGCTGAAAAAAGTTGGAGACCCCTGCCCTACGGGAAAGAATTAATGGACACAAATCAGATATCCGTAAAGGGAACATACAAAAACCTGTTGGGGAACACTTCAATCTGCCTGGGCATGCATTAACAGATCTTCAAGTGGCTGTTTTATAACAGACCAATTCCACAAGCCAAATACACAGGGAAGAACTGGAACTATAATTCATTCACAAGTCTGATACTCATGCTAATGTCTTAAATCAGCATTTGTCAAAGTGCCTTCCCTGCAGCACAGCGACTGCAGGAGGGGTGAGTCAAGTGGGTTTTTTGGGGGTTTTTTTTGCTTAAGTTTCTTTGGCTCCTTTTTTTTTTCTGCTCAACAATTTTGGTGGGGGGGTGTCACACAAATTTTATGAGCATTTTAGGGGGTCGCGGTATCAAAAAGTTTGAGAACCCCTGTCTTAAATAAAGATACCGGATGGCTGGGACATTATCAACCTACCAAACAACTAAGGCGTCAATGGTTCTTTGTCTGTATAGTATCTGGTGTTAGTACTCTTCCTCTCTATTGACTACTAATGGTTCTTATCTGCCTCTTTTGACTATCTAGTCTTTAGGTACTTATAGACTATTTGTTTTTCCTGTTACATTCCAGCTCGGCTTTCCCCCTGATATTTTTATACCCACTGTCTCTTCTTGTTTCCCCTCCATCCTCTCATTTTTTTTTCCTTCTCCCCTATTTATTTTAGTTCTGGATAACCAACACTCTGGTCTGAAGAGTGAGCTGTGCCCATGAAAGCTCATGATACCATCTGCATGTTTTGTTAGTCTTTAAAGTGCTACCAGACTATTTGTTGTTTTTTAAGTTTATCCTGTATAGACTAACTCGGCTACCCCCTGAAGTAGTTAATTAAAGTTAAATGTGTAACCACAGTAACCTACAATCAGCTTTCTTTAACTTAGTGCAAGCTGTCAGTATGCGAGCTGGTTCTCAAATCAAGTATCTGTCCTATAGATTGTCTTTTCATGGTTTCCATGAAGTTACCTATGTTTTTCAATGGTAGAACTAAGAGCAGAATTATTGGCCCTCTGTCTTGAGCACTTAGTGTTAGGTTTTTTCACTGATAAAACACTGTCCTGTTTTTCAGAGGACTGAGCACCCACAGCTTCCCTTGAAATCAATATTCACTAATATTTATCAATACCGGAATCAATAGAATTTATGGGTGCTTGGAACCTCAGAAAATCAGGAGTTTCATTACACTGTCTACAACAGGATAACAAAGCATAGTTTGTCCCTGAAAACGTTTGGCATTATTGCCTATGCTGTTAGATTCCAGAGTCTTATTTTTACATGTCAGCCCTGTACCACATATCTCATTGGCCAAGTTTTCTGAGACCATTCATTTGACACTGATCTATCACCTTCCCTCAGTCACGCTAATGAGTAAACTGAATAAAGTGTGTGAGGTTTTGGAAACTGTGCATCTGCTGGGACACTGCAGCAGTATTGTATTCCCTCCTCCTTTTTCTTATCCAACTTTTGTCTCCCAGGCAGACACAGAGGATGAGCAAACACATACAGTGTCTATTGTCTGATACCTACTTCAGATGTCAGATGCTAAATGAAATGTGTTTTACACATAATTCCCCATCTCAAAAATAAGAATGCAACTAAATCAAGTTCCAGCTGTGAATTAAATAAGAGAGCCAAGAGGCACATATTTTTTCAGGTTAAGTGCATTTAACCTACCTTTTCAATTATGGAAGCTGAGACTTGGGGTGTGTCTAGACTACATGGCTCCGTCGATGGAGCCATGCAGATGAGTTTACTCGGCAAAGGGAAATGAAGCGGCGATTTAAATAATCGCTGCTTCATTTACATTAAAATGGCCGCAGCGCTGTGCTGATCAGCTGATTGTCAGCACAGTGCGGCAGTCTAGACGGGGATCTGCCGACCCCAGAACCCTTTGTTGTCAGATGCTTTATGTCTCATGAAATGAGGCTTACAGGATCTGACGACAAAGGGTTCTGGGGTCGGCAGATCCCCCTCTAGACTGCCGCGCTGTACCGATAATCAGCTGATCGACACAGCGTGGTGGCCATTTTGATGTAAATGAAGCGGCGATTATTTAAATCACCGCTTCATTTCCCTTTGCCGAGTAAACTCATCTACATGGCTCCGTCGATGGAACCATGTAGTCTAGATACACCCTTAGAGGTTAATTGTCTTAGTTATTGGCCACCAGGATACTGTTGTCAGTATAGGGCCAGGAATCAAGAGGCTCCCTACCTCAGACACTGATTTCATGTGACCATGAGTATTTAACCACCTGCAGATTGGTTCTTGAGGGTGGCACTGTGGGGATAGTTTAATGTTTTTAAAATGTGAAATACCATTAAAAATATTGTTAAAGATTGTAAGTGGCTGAGTGAGATGTAAAATGTAAGAGTCGCTGGCTTCTAAACCCCTGGAAATCATATAGGGTTCAATTCATTTCATAACAGAATGCATTCCCTTTAAATATTACTTTTTCCTTAGACCTCAATAGGATTTACTAAGTTGAAGAAAATTGTTTGGGCCATTTTTGAGTTATGCATGAAGGCAATTCCTAATAAGAATGTACTTCAGAAGTGTTTTTCTTCCCTCAAAAATGTCAAATTATATTTTGCTTCGCCTTTCAAAAACATAAAAACAAACAAACAAAAATCAAATCTGGGCTGAGACCAAGAACACTTCAGAATTAGTATAATTTGTTTCAGAAACTTTGAGCAAATTAAAAAGATGTATTTTAATGAAAATTGGATCTCAAACCTTGGCTAATCCTGCATAACACTGACACATAAACAATGAATTTGCTACAAAACACTTTTAAGTAACCCATTCTCAAGAATAACAGATTTCAATTGTGTTCAGTACCTTGCAGCGCCCATTGCTCCATAGTTTCCACTTATAATGATTCCTAACCTATTAAAACTGAAATGTGAAACTTTTCTTATCTTCCACTAAAACAACCTTTCCATATTTCTCGCTTGTTCTTGTCAAGACAAAGAAAAATGGTGAAACTCTGACACATAAGAATCTTTTGGAAATAAAGTAAAATCAGTCATGACTATACCAGATCCCATGGAATTTTTCTATAGATGAAGGATGGACATTGTGGCCTCAGAGAAGTCAATGGTAGTTTTGGCATTGTTAGAAATGGAGCCAGGATTTCACTGTAAGTATGCAAACCTTGATGTCCTGTTCAAATTCCAACTGAACACATGTAATTATCTTATACTTACCTAGTTTCTTTCTTTAGACAGTAATAGAAACACTATTCTTCACTACTTTTCTTAATCCACTGTGCAGTATTGTAAATTGTGAAATTGTTTCATTGCTGAGCTGGCTGCATTTCATTTGTGGATGAGGTGGTCCCAATACATACTGCTCTTTATGTAGTAGGTCAAAAAGCCCTTGGGACACTTTGGGATGAAAGATGCTATGAAAAAAGCAAGATCGCTATTATTCTCATTGCCTAGTTAGGCCAAATAGTGAGACCTGATTGAAAAGAACTTTGACAAATATAAACTGAAGAAAATCCCAGAATATGAGTATATCAGTTTAGTTAAAGAAAGAAATATATGACAAAGCTAAGCAGATAATAGCTTCCCATTGTAAATATTATGCCTGTTCTGTGATTCTGAACTAATGTCACATCCTTGTAATACCTGAAGTTGACAAGCATACAAAGCCAGGTCTTTGCAGTATTACATTAAGCTCAGTTGCAGCCTTCTAATCTCTAATCAAAAGAGGATGATTACATGGAAAACATATGAGTTGATACATATTTCAAGACCCAGGGTGCTATTTTCCCCTTACTACAAAGCTGAAATGGCTGTACATCAGGGGAAAAGTCAACCCTGACATGTACAATTAATACTTACCGTTTTTTGAATAGGTCCCCCATGGAGCCTGTTAGGAAGTCTACTCTCCACATGACAGCGGGTTTTCTTTTGAGAGGGCACATGCGGGGGCACTGATAACCCTACTCTCCATATAGAGCAGGTTTGGTTGAGCACGTTTAATTCTTTCTTTTCACGGGGAATGGCTCAAGTGAGTGATAATAAAGCCAAGTCTCTGAGAAGTTGCCAATTAAGCATTAGAGATGAGACAGCCTGCAACTAATTTACATTATTGTGAAAGTTCTGCCTTCTACAATGGGTCCTGAATGGTCAAGAGGGGTTGCACTAGGTGTGGTTTATTCTACACTGGAATTTTAAGATGGCTGAAAATTTTCCAGGCAGTGAAAACTGTCTTTGCTTTCTAGACTGTATTTTAGAGTCTCTATGACTGATTTTCCTCTTATACCAAGGGAAATCAGAAATAGCTCAAGTGAGGACAATGGAATTACACTGAAATTATAATTTCAGGCTGTCTAATATACATCTGGTAGTGTACAAGAAGTCAGTGTGAAGTAAGACCATTGTGTAGATGAACTCTAAGGGACAGTATAACTGGATGTGACAGAGTGCAGCAAACCAGCAGCTGAAGCAGCACTTTGGTCACTCTACATCCAGTTAGTTCCTCAGAGGAGAGAGTCTGATGGAGGGAAGAAATGGCTAATTACTAGATCAATCAGCATTGGGGAGAGCTAAGAAACAAATTCACCTGTTAACTGCTAAAGTAGAAAAGAAACACAGGAAGGAAAAGGAAGGGGTAAGACGGGAGTGAATGAATCAGTGAGTCAAGCAGGGCCAGGGGTGTAGGGAGAGCGCTGCATAGAGAAATATTTTCTCTCTCTCAATTTTATGGCAGAATTAGTAGAATTGCTGCACAGGATTGTAAGATGGTAAGATAAAAAAATATGTAAAGTGCCCAGTAGTGATTACAAACTGGAGGTATCAAAGCCATTCATAAGACAAGATAGGAACATTAATTTTAAATAAATTTGTGGTTTAAGCCTGGTACATAATTCAACTTTTTATTGTTAGCTGATTAATCCAATTATGATTATAATGGTCATTTATTTTTTATTGCTGTGTGACATAATTTCTATAATATAAGCAAGCAATTATTAAATTTCAGTCTGTGAACAAAATTAATTACAGATTAGCCAACGATACAACTGTCAAAGATTATTCATCTGATATATGACTCTTTCCCAATGGATAAAAATGGGAATTAGAGAACCTGTTCTAGAACCAAAAAGTAATTGTCAGTAATTTTATTACTTGAATAATAGTATAATAATATAAGAATATGGAAAGTGTAATACTAGACCACATAGATGAATAATTTAATACTGTATTCTCTGATGTAATTGTGCAGTGTATACACAAAATACAAGAGACACAAAAATGTCTAGGCAGGGTTGGTAGTGCTGCCGATTAAATTTGCCTTACACTTGTGTTATGTGTAACTTTAGAAAATTTAACCTTTTGGATTCATTTTTTCCAAGCTGATATTTCCCTCAGTCTGGTTTTGGCTTATTTGTTTGTTTGTTTTAGCGAAAATGGTTCAGCTATTTTTATGAGCTAGGCTAAGAAAAATATGTTGTTTTATCCATATTTAAAAATAAACTCTGAAGACCTTTTCTGTGAGAGGTTTGAGCACAATATGCTTTGAAGAATAGGCTTGAAAGTCTTTGAAGCAGAGACTGAGGAAATTCCAACCAAATTTGGCTAAGTGCAAAACCTTTCAAAACCAGTTTGCACATATTCAGTAGAATCACAGAAACATAGAACACTAGAATGGAGAGACCATCAAGTTCACTCCTCTGTCCTCATGGCAGGACCAAGCAGCATCTAGATCATCCCTGATGGATGTCTATCCAAACTGCTTTTAAATATCTCCAGTGATGGAGATTCCACAACCTTCCTAGGCAATTTATTCCAGAGTTTATCCACCCTGACCATTAGGAAGTTTTTCCTAATGTCCAGACTAAACCTCCCTTGCTGCAATTTAAGCCCATTGCTTCTTGTCCTGTCATCAGAGCCAAGAAGAACAATTTTTCTCCCTCCTCCTTGTGACACCATTTTAGATACTTGAAAATCGCTATCATGTCCCCTCTGAGTCTTCTCTTTTCTAAACTAAACAAGCCCAGTTCTTTCAGCCTTTTCTCATAGGTCAAGTTTTCTAGACTTCTAATCATTTTGTTGCTCTTCTCTGGGCCTCCTCCAGTTTCTCCACATCTTTATTGAAATGTGGTGCCCAGAAATTGACACAATACTCCAACTGAGGCCTAATCAGTGCAGAGTAGAGCGGAAGAATGACTTCTCGTGTCTTGCTCACAACACTCCTGTTAATGGATCCCAGAATCATGTTTGCTTTTTTGTAATAGCGTCACACTGTTGACTTATATTTAGCTTCTGGTCCACTATGACCCCTAGATCCCTTTCTGCAGTACTTTTTCCGAGACAGTCACTTCCCATTCTATATGTATGAAACTGATTGTTCCTTCCTAAGTGGAATACTTTGCATTTGTCCTTATTAAACCTCATCCTGTTTACCTCAGACCATTTCTCCCATTTGTGCAGATCATTTTGAATTATGACCCTATCCTCTAAAGCAGTTGCAACCCCTCACAGCTTGGTATCATCTGCAATCTTAATAAGCGTACTTTCTATGCCAATATCTAAATTGTTGATGAAGATATTGAACAGAATTGGTCCTAAAACAGACCCCTGTGGAGCCCCACTGGTTATACCCTTCCAAAATGATAGTGAATCATTAATAACTACTCTCTGAGAATGGTTATCCAGCCAGTTATACACCCACCTTATAGTAGCCCTATCTAGGTTGTATTTCCCTCATTTATTGATAAGATGGTCATGCGAAACCATATCAAATGCTTTACTAATGCTGTACAAGAGATTTGCAAGAGTTTAACTCCTACAGTTTCTGAAGATTCCACAGTGATTGAGCATGCTTAAGCTTCTCAGAGTTCCTTGTGCTGACTAGACAAAACATATGAGCCTGGGTCAGCTAGCACTGGCCAACTGCCAGTTTTTCTTTGTGGTGACCACACTGCTGGCATCCAGGAAGTATGGAATCAGTGTAATTTGGGCTTGGAGGGGGAGAATGGGATTGGTTAGGCAAGAAGGTTGGGACTTAGTGCCATGGGTAAAGATTGCAACTGGCAGTGGGGAAAACACTGAGATGAGATGAAATGAAGGGGGTGATTCAGCGACTGGCTAGGGAAGCAGATAGGAAATGAGAACTAATTTGGGGAATGGGAGCAGAAAAAAGAGAGAGAAGAACCTGACTTGGAGCTATGGAATGGTGGTCAGTGTAAGGAGAACTTGAACTGGCTAGGAAAAGAAACTGGTAAAAAGATCTAAGGAAGGGTGCAGGGGCAAGACTGAAACTGGACGAAGAGACTGGGGAAGAAGGCTGAAACTGGGAGCCAGTGCATGGGATGGGGGAGAAAGAGGGATCGGATGAGAAGCTGGGAAGAGAGAACTAACATTGGCTAAACAAGGACTTGTATAGGAAGGAAGAAATAGGATAGACTAGGAAAGGAGACTATGATTTGGTATAGGGAGGACAGAGACTGCAAGTTGATGGAGAAACTGAGACTCAAACAATGAGTCCAGAAGGGGAGACTAGAATTAACTGTGCTAAGAGAATGAGACTGAGACGTGGAGCCAGGAAAGAGAGAGTGCTCAGAATGGTAGAGTACCTCTGTAGGCTTGTTGGATGACCCTATTTTTCAAGGCAGGGAAGAGGCTAAAGTATGTATTGGCCAGAAACCTCACAAAAATCAATGGAAACCTTAGGATGAGTGAGTTGCACCCTTATGGGCCAGGTCCAGTCACTGAGGAGGCAACCTGGTCACATTAGGAAATTACACACACAAAAATTCAGTTAAAAGAACATTATTAAGAATGCAAATTTAGGCGCTCAAATGTTAGGAAATACCAGAATCAAGGTTGCCTGTGCAACCTTAATTTAGCCCCTTAGGGCAAATACATTATGGGATAGTCAGTAAGTCTCAGGGTGCTCCACACTGTATTAGCTTGGTGACTGGGGAATGGTGGAAAGCCATTCCCTGCCCTCAAGTACTGCTGTAGTATAATGATTTATCCTAACATATCAATAATATTAAGACTAAAGAAAACAGGGGAAGATATGCAGTATTAGCATTCATAGACATTAATTCATTCAGGCAGTAGTGTTACAATTAGACAGTAAGAGTGTCATGAGGCTTGCAGCAATTTGTCGAAGTCATGATGATTCATATGGGGTTGTGGGCACACTTTACCAGCTCCCCAGAACAGCAGAAACAACAGAAAGAAATTCTTCTGTGTCCTTTTGGAGAACTCAGCAAGCATACTTAAATGTAGTTTGTTCTTTTTTTACTGTTAGCAAGAGGAAATAACATAATAAATGTATGCAATTCATCTGTGAACACAATCAGTTTAATAGCAATTGTAAGAATAATGTACATCACCTAAAGTGTATTCTTTTTTTCAAATGTTTGAGTGAGCTACAATATTTACAACATTCTCTTCAGACAGACATGGTTGCTAGGTGAATTCCAATTGGACATTTTATATTTCCTTTGCTCTTCACCTTTCTATTGACAAGTGTGAATAATGAAGACTGAAGTCAAATTAAGAGTTATTTTTTTATTCCCCTGTTGGTGACAGCAGAAAACCTCTTACCCTTGTGTCTAATAGACCTCTTCATGTTTTCTTTTTTCCCCTTCACATACAAACCACAGCTTCCCAGGTTGTCATGCAGTGGCACACAGTACCTAATTGGAATATTGCAGTTAAGATTCTTCCATTTTGGATAGTTTGTTGAGAAGAAGATGACTATTATAAGACTGCCTGGAGACCTGTGGGAAGGAGAAAGGCGCTGCTAATTATAAAAGGCCATACTCTGATAATTTAACTTGGTGCAGCTTCAGGCTATGTCTAGACTGCAGCTTCTTTTGGAAGAAGCTTTTCCGGAAGAGATCTTCCGGAAAACTTTCTTTCGAAAGAGAGCGTCCAAACTGCCAAAGTGCATCAAAAAAGTGATCTGCTTTTTTGAAAGATAGTGTCCACATTGATTGAACTCTATCTCACATTTAAGCTGTGATTACTATGGACAGAGTGGCCTCTCCTTCGGAAAAAAAACAAACCCTCTTCCCACACATGCCTTTTTCTGAAAGAGCTCTTTCAGAAAAAGGCTTCTTTCTTGTAGAAAGACGTTTACCACTCTTGGAACCTCCCCTCCCCATAATTCTTTCAACTTTCTGTCAAAAGAATGCAATTGCAGTGTGGATGTAAGTGTAGTTTTTCTGGAAAAACGGCTGTTTTTCCAGAAAAACTCTGCAATGTAGACATATACCCAGAGACTTTAGTGGAGCTTTGCCAGTTTCCCACAGAAGAGAATGTGGGCTAAATAGTAAAAGCTCTATATAGGGGTAGAATTTAAATAACCTATGCATAAGCTGGGCCACTTACGTCCCTTTATACATATTATTTGTTCTTGGAAAATGCATAATATTAACTTTTCTTGAGGAAATAAAATTGGCAAAATCATAATTAATCCAGCTTATTGAATAGAGAATCAGAGATTTGTTGAGTGTTGCATAATATCAAGAAGTATGCACATATATCTGAGATAATTCTTAAGCAATTAGTTTTATTTATATTCCTTTTATTTTAGAGTAAATTCACCCCTTTGCTTGGGGTCTAGCCAGGTTCCCTAAAATAGGATTCACATGGGACTTCACTGTTAAGTGGATTTTCTGCTTATGGAGAATGTTAATATAGATAACAGTACTTTCCTCTTATGTGCACCTTTCACCTAAAGTTCTCAGAACAGTTACAGAATCTAATGAATTAGCTCTAACACCCCGGGTCTAGCCACTGGTCCAAAATCC
Source organism: Pelochelys cantorii (assembly GCA_032595735.1). Taxonomy (NCBI): domain Eukaryota; kingdom Metazoa; phylum Chordata; order Testudines; family Trionychidae; genus Pelochelys; species Pelochelys cantorii. The sequence continues at coordinate 38,829,073 of CM064331.1, forward strand.
TTCTTACATATGTGATTTTTCCATATGTCCTTCCAAACTCTCTGAACCAGATTCTGATCTTAGTTACTCAGGTTTAATTTAAAAAGAGCTCCCTTGACAATAAAACAACCTTGTTAAAATGTTTGTCTTTGTGTTAGTGATTGTTATTCTAAGGAATCAAGTAAGAAATCAACATAGACACAAGATTGCAGCACACACTATTCAGTTCCAGTACACACAACTAAGTTAGACATACTAATTATTTTTTGGACAGAGAGGCTTACTTTTACAGCTAACATTACATATCTACGCAGCTTAGATATAGGCACAGCCAAAATAGAAACAGAAAGAAAGCAAAAATGTCTTTGTGAGCCCAACATGAATTAAGCCAATATATGAACCCATTGAAAGTCTTTGGGGAAGGAAAAAATTAGTGAAAAAACAATATACTGTCATGGTGGATGTCTACAACAGACCACCTAAGAAAGAAAAGGCGGATGAAGCTTTTTTATAACAATTAAGAGACTCATCTAAAATACAGGAGTTGGTGGTGATAGAGATTTTCAATTAACCACACATCCATTGGAAAAATAATAGATCATGGAACAGATTATCCAACAAGTTTTTGTAACGTGCTGAATATTTTTATTTTGGAAAGTGGAGAAAGCAAGTAGGGAGAGGAAATCTAGATTTGATTCTGACACAGTAAGGAACTGGTTAAGAATTTGAAAGTAGACGACAGCTTGGATGAAAATGATTATGAAATCATAGAGTTAATGATTCTAAGGAATTGTAGCAGGGAAAAGAGTACAATAAAGACAATAGGCTGCAGGAAGCCAGATTTTAGTAAACTCAGAAAATTGGCAGGTAAGATCTTTTGGGAAGCAAGTGTAAGGAAAAGAACATAAGAACATAAGAATGGACGTACTGGGTCAGACCAAAGGTCCATCTAGCCCAGTAGCCTGTCTGCCAACTGTGGCCAGCACCAGGTGCCCCAGAGAGGGTGGACCGAAGACATGATCAAGCGATTTGTCTCCTGCCATCCTTCTCCAGCCTCTCACAAACAGAGGCCAGGGACACCCTTTCTATCCCCTGGCTAATAGCCTTTTATGGACCTAACCTCCATGAAATTATCTAGCTTCTGTTTAAACTCTGTTATAGTCCTAGCCTTCACAGCCTCCTCTGGAAAGGAGTTCCACAGGTTGACTACGCGCTGTGTGAAGAAGAACTTTCTTTTATTAGTTTTAAACCTGCTACCCATTAACTTCATTTGGTGTCCTCTAGTTCTTCTATTATGGGAACTAATAAATAACTTTTCTTTATTCGCCCTCTTCACACCACTCATGATTTTATATACCTCTGTCATATCCCCCCTTAGAATGCTCGTTTCTAAACTGAAAAGTTCCAGTCACTTTAACCTCTCTTCATATGGGTCCCGTTCCAAACCCCTAATCATTTTAGTTGCCCTTTTCTGAACCCTTTCTAAGGCCAAAATATCTTTTTTGAGGTGAGGAGACCACATCTGTACACAGTATTCAAGATGTGGATGTACCATAGTTTTATACAGGGGCAGTAAGATATTCTGTGTCTTATTTTCTATCCCCTTCTTAATAATTCCTAGCATCCTATTTGCCTGCCGCTGCACACTGTGTGGAAGTTTTCAGAGAACTATCCACAATAACTCCAAGATCTCTTTCCTGATTTGTCATAGCCAAATTAGCCCCCATCATACTGCACGTATAGTTGGGGTTATTTTTCCCAATGTGCATTACTTTACACTTATCCACATTAAATTTCATTTGCCATTTTGTTGCCCAATCACTCAGTTTGGTGAGATCTTTCTGGAGTCCCTCACAGTCTGCTTCTATCTTGACTATCCTAAACAGTTTGGTGTCATCCGCAAACTTTACCACCTCACTGCTTACCCCTTTCTCCAGATCATTTATGAATAAGTTGAACAGGATTGGTCCCAGGACTGACCCTTGGGGGACACCACTAGTTACCCCTCTCCATTCTGAAAATTTACCATTTATTCCTACCCTTTGTTTCCTGTCTTTTAACCAGTTCTCAATCCAAGAAAGGACCTTCCCTCTTATCCCATGACAATGTAATTTACACAAGAGCCTTTGGTGAGGGACTTTGTCAAAGGCTTTCTGAAAATCTAAGTATACTATATCTACTGGATCCCCCTTGTCTGCATGTTTGTTGACCCATTCAAAGAACTCTAATAGATTAGTAAGACATGATTTCCCTTTACAGAAACCACGATGACTTTTGCCCAACAAATTATGTTCTTCTACGTGCCTCACAATTTTATTCTTTACTATTGTTTCGACTAATTTGCCCGGTACTGAAGTTAGACTTACCGGTCTGTAATTGCCAGGACCGCCTCTAGAGCCCTTTTTAAATATTGGTGTCACGTTAGCTACCTTCCAGTCATTAGGTACGGAAGCCGATTTAAAGGATAGGTTACAAACCACAGAAAATAGTTCAGCAATTTCCCATTTGAGTTCTTTTAGAACCCTTGGATGAATGCCATCCGGTCCCAGAGATTTGTTGACATTAAATTTTTCTATTTGTTCCAAAACCTCCTCTGATGACACTTCAATCCAGCACAGTTCCTCAGATTCATCACCCACAAAGGACGGTGCAGATTTGGGAATCTCCCTAACGTCCTCAGCAGTGAAGACTGAAGCAAAGAAATCATTTAGTTTCTCCGCAATGGCTTTATCATCCTTGATTGCTCCTTTTATATCTCGATCGTCTAGGGGACCCACAGGTTTTTTAGCAGGCTTCCTGCTTCTAATGTACTTAAAAAACATTTTGTTATTTCTTTTTGAGTTTTTGGCTAGCTGTTCCTCAAAATCTTTTTTTGCTTTTCTTATTACATTTTTACACTTGATTTGACAGTGTTTATGTTCCTTTCTATTTATCTCACTAGGATTGGACTTCCACTTCTTAAAAGATGCCTTTTTGTCCCTCACTGCTTCTTTTATATGGTGGTTAAGCCACAGTGACTCTTTTTTAGGTCTCTTGCTATGTTTTTTAATTTGGGGTATACATTTAAGTTGGGCCTCTATTATGGTGTCTTTAAAAAGTTTCCATGCAGCTTGTAGGGATTTGGCTCTAGTCACTGTGCCTTTTAATTTCTGTTTAACTAACCTCCTCATTTTTGTATAATTCCCCTTTTTGAAATTAAATGCCAGGGTTCTGGACTGCTGAGGTGTTCTTCCCACCACAGGAATGTTAAATGTTATTATATTATGGTCACTATTCCCAAGCGGTCTTGTAATGGTTATCTCCTAGACCAGATCCTGCACTCCGCTCAGGACTAAATCAAGAATTGCCTCTCTCCTTGTGGGTTCCTGCACCAGCTGCTCCAAGAAGCAGTCATTTAAGCCATTTTGAAATTTTATCTCTGCTTCTCTTCCTGAGGTGACATGTACCCAGTCAATATGGGGATAATTAAAATCCCCCGTTATTATAGAGTTCTTTATTTTGGTAGCTTCTTTAATCTCCCTCAGCATTTCAATGTGAGTATCGCTATCCTGGTCAGGTGGTCGATAATATATCCCTACTGCTTATTTCTTATTATTGGAGAATGGAATTACTATCCATAGCGATTCTATTGAACATGTTGATTCATTTAATATTTTTATTTCATTTGATCCTATATTATCTTTCACATACAGTGCCACTCCGCCACCCACACGGCCTGCTCTATCCTTCTGATATATTTTATATCCCGGTATGATTGTGTCCCACAGAGCCCGAACTCATTCCACCAGGTTTCAGTGATGCCTATTATGTCAATCTCCTCCTTTAATACGAGGTACTCTCGTTCACCCATCTTATTAGTCGGACTCCTAGCATTTGCGTAGAAGCACTTTAAAAATTTGCCACTGCTTATTTGTCTGCCCTTCCCTGATGCATTGGATTCCTTTATATGCGGTTGTTTGTCTGCTCTGGCCCATGGTTTGCCCTCTCCCCTCCTCTCTTTCTGAGTACAGCTTAGACAATCTCTATCAATGGATTCTCCTCTAAGAGAAATCTCCATCCGATTTATGTGCATCTCCGCACCAATCGGCTTTCCCCCATCTCTTAGTTTAAAAACTGCTCTATGGCCTCTTTAATGTTTAGTGCCAGCAGTCTGGTTCCACCCTGGTTTAGGTGGAGCCCATCCTTCCTGTATAGGCTCCCCCTCTCCCAAAAGTGTCCCCAGTTCCTAATAAATCCAAACCACTCTTCCCTACACCATCGTCTCATCCACGTATTGAGACTCTGAAGCTCTGCCTGCCTACCTGGCCCTGCGCGTGGAACTGGAAGCATTTCCGAGAATGCCACCATAGAGGTCCTGGATTTCAGTCTCTTTCCTAGCAACCTAAATTTGGCCTCCAGGACGTCTCTCCTACCCTTCCCTACGTCATTGGTACCTACATGTACCACGACCACCGGCTCCTCCCCAGCACTACACATAAGTCTATCTAGATGCCTCGAGAGATCCGCAACCTTCGCACCAGGCAGACAAGTGACCATATGGTTCTCCTGGTCATCACAAACCCAACTATCTATGTTTCTAACGATCGAATCACCCACTACTAACACCTGCCTCTTCCTAACAACTGGCGTTCCCTCCCTCTCAGAGGTATCCTCAGTGTGAGAGGATACCGCAACATCCTCTGGAAGGAGGGTCCCAACTACAGGATGGTTTCCCTCTGTTCCCATTGAATGCTCTGTTCCCTTGAGACTTTCATCCTCTTTAAGAGCACTGGGGCTCTCAGACTGGAGGTGGGACAGTACTACAGTGTCCCGGAAAGTCTCATCAACATAGCTCTCTAACTCCCTTAGCTCCTCCAGTTCAGCCACCCTGGCCCCCAAAGCCCGAACTCGGTCTCTGAGGGTCAGGAGCTCCTTGCAACGAGTGCACAGATACGCCACTCGCCCACAGGGCAGGTAATCATACATGTTACACTCGACGCAATAAACAGGATAGCCCCCACTCTGCTGCTGGGCTTCTGTCTCCATTTTTCTTATGAATAAGTTTAAGTATAAACTGGGCTTCTTATTAAATGTCTGGACTATAGATTATTATAAAAGTTATGTTTAAAGAAGGTCAGAAGTCACTAGCGCCCTCTAACCTCCCTCTCTAAACTCCCTCTCCAAACTCCCTGTTAGCTGCTCCTGTCCACAAGCTCCCTGGTCGCTGATTCACAGCTTATAAAGCCCCTCCCCCTGACTGAGGCTCAGCCAATTAACAGAGGCTTCTAGATTTCAAACCTTTAGAAACTCCTTCCAAACAAACAAACAAACCAAACAGACAAACACAAGCTCAGCACACAGCAAGTAACCCCCCCCACACACACACAACACACACTCCAGACAGCCACTTACCACAAGGGTCCCGTATTTACTCCTCCTTTACCTGGAGAACTCCCTCTCCAAACTCCCTGTTAGCTGCTCCTGTTCCCAAAAGTTCTGGATGGTTAGCATTTTTTTACAGACATTATTAAGGGCACAAGAGCAAACCATTTTGAATGTTGATGAGTGATAAGCAATATGGTCACATCCCCCCTGCCTTAACCATTAGATAGAGTGATCAAAGTCATACCAATAGTTGAAACTGGGTCAAATTAGAAAGGATGAATTATTTTAAGAAAGCAAAACCCAATAACACAAGCATCTAGAGATAAAATTTGAAACACCAATGCAAAAAATTACATTAAACCAGCTTGGTAAATAAAGGGTAACAAGAAATAATTTTTCAAATACATGAAAGCAAGAGGAAGAGCAAGTTGGGAATCTGACTGATAGGCTGTCAGTGTTTTAAGCTTCATGTCATATTACTCTGAAGGTTAGAACAAGTCTAATCACCATAGTTCTTAAATATACATCTTTATCTAATGATCTCTTTACAATGGACCTGCTGAGGTGAGATTTTTGTGGTTCAATCAAGGCATATTCTTCACACTCTCAGTTTTGGGTACAGGCTGGACCTCCTGGTCCAGCATCCTCGGGACCTATTTGGTCCAGATGAGGGATTTTTCTGTACCAGAGGACGTCAAAGATGGCCCCCCTGTTGCTGGCCACAGCCCCTGCTCCCTCCCCCCCCCCCGTGCCACACACAAACACCAGGTTCCCTGGCTCCTCCTGCAGCTCAGCTAAGCCACATATTGGCTCTCAGACCCTGAAACCCAGCTGAGCTGCTTTCTAGCTCCTGCTCTCCCCCACATGAGCTGCATGGCAAATCCTGCCCCCTCCTGCAACCCAACTGGGCTGTGCATTGCCCCACCCTCATTCATCACACCAGGCTCCTGGTTCCCCATCCCTTGCAGCATGCTGGGACTCTCTGATCCTGGAACATCCGTGGTTCTTCCAGACCACAGATGTTGCCAGTCCAGAGAGTTCCAGTTTATCAATGTTACAGTGCAATCTGTACTTAGAAGTCAGTCTTATAGTGTCTGATCTGGGGGTGGGTATTCACAACATGGGCTTTCATGTTTCAGGACCCTTTTACACCAGTGTTTGAAACAGTCAGAAATATATGCAAAAAATGTCCTTAATGTAGGTAAAGAGTCACAGGCTATGTTTACACTGCAAAGCTTTTCCGGGAACACCTCTGCTTTTCCGAAAAATAATTCAGAAAAGCAGATGTATTTTTTTTCAGCGTCCCTGTAAACCTCATTCTACAAGGAAGAAGCGATATTCTGAAAGAAGGTTTTTCTTTTCTTTTTTTCTTTTTTTTTTGACATTTGGCCCCGTGTAGACTGGCCAAATATCGGAAAAGCCTCTTTCAGAAGAAAAGCGGGAAAAGATACGCAAATTGCAGTTTGCAATTTGAGTATCTTTTTTCTGACTTTTCTTTGTAGTGTAGACATAGCCACAGTTTAAGGCTAGAAGGGACCACCAGATCATCTATGTCAACTACCTGTGTTTCAGAGGCCACCTTTGCATTGAGACCACTAGCCTAGCCTGGACCAAAGTATTATAGTATTATAATTCTCTGTAGGATCTTGATGTCACAGTCATAGAAATGGAAGGGTTGAGGTGTCTGAATGCCTTTGGCCTTAGTAATGGCAACAAATTGATTAGGAGATATGTGCTCAAATGAACTTTGCAAGCAACTTGTGTGTCATGTTACAGAAGAAGGCAAAAATAAAAAACCTGGGAGAAAATTCCTTCCTGACTTTGAAAATGATCAGGAAACACTGTGCATGTACTAGCTTTCTATTCTCTTGCTGTGGCCCTCTTTGTTACAAAAATTCTAAAGTGTCAACATTACATGTGTGTACCCCCAGGAGGTATTTCACATTTATTTTCACAAATGAAACATGAAGTTTAGCACGTTTTTTTCAGAATCAGAAAATGTGATATTTTTGCTCAGTAGTGTTAGTAGTAAATGAGTGTCAGGGTCTCACTCAATTGCTAGTTGATGCTTCACATACTCATGTGGATTGTGGAACTGACTGGGTATCCCTACAGCATGGAAAAAACAGAAAGAGATCATTATTACCAGTCACCTTGTTTGTTATGCTAGCACATGTTACTGGATCAATTATGTTGTGGGCAGAGCTCTGAGTTACAGAAATGTGCAATGGAACTAAATCATTTGAATGATCAGAATAATTACTCTAACTGTAACTGGTTGGGAATGGACGGAGAAACACTTTTTAAAAGAGTATCTGAGGGAATAGTAATAGTTGCACATAAAAATTAAAAGGAGAAAAAAGGAAAGAAATTAACAAATGTGGGCAGAAAATATATTGAAGAATAGGGAAATGAAAGGAGAGAAGACAGAGACACAGGTCAGTTAACAGAAGCAAAGAAGAGAGAGAAAAAGGCAAGGGAAATGGAAGGAGGCAAGGGAGAGGAAGGTGGGTGAAAAGGGAGATGAATGGAAAATTAAATAGAATGGCTGAAGGACATGGTAACAACAAAATCTAGAGGGTTGGAACTTTAGGGACCCACCTGATGTATTTTTTTCTTACATATGTTATACCCCTTTTAGAACTGCCTTATACTTGTATGATGTCCAGAAAGGAAAGTGATACCTCACAATCTGTGGACTGTTCCAGAGTTTCCTGATGCTACTGGTAGGTGCTTGACTCCTCGTTCTAGTGTGCTAAAATAAAAAGCTGCTTGGAGGTGTCTTCGGTGAGACAAGAGGTTAGCCACACTAAGGCAGTGGCTACCACTCTTGAACTTGCAAATAATTTAAACTCATACAAGCAAACAAATTAAAAACAATAACTCTACACTTTTTTAAATGATTTCATTAGACATAAACAGTCATTACAGATATTAAATGATTCACATTATTGAAGATATTAATAATACATTTTAATTACTAAACAGAGAATACTGCTAGGATATTGTACAATATGAGTCTTGTTCTGTGATTTTTTTTAAATTTTTGTGAATTAAAAAACTGATTTGCACCAAGATGTAATCTACAATTTAGTCCAAAATGAACCCAGCAGAAAACAGGTCAGTGACATTACAGGAACTGAGATATGTAGTAAAGCATTATTAAATGATAAATTATTTAGTTATGCCAATATTTAATCAATCACTGGATTCACAGAATTGTCTATAAAGTTGGGGAAATGAGTCACTTTCCAAAAAGACTGGAAACATAGCTGCATCAGAAAAGGAGCGACATTTTAAAAAATAATCTTTAGAGGATCTTCTTCATGTGGACACTATAGACTTATTTAGAGAAATTACAGATCAATTACAGCTACTTCTGGAAGAATGCTGAAAAACTACAGAACCTTTCAGACTTAAGATCTGTGGTGAAAAAACCCACAAAGCTATGTATGCCTCTTATACAAGGAAGAATGATACTGTATGTAGATGCAAATGCATGTGGATGGAAATGACTATAAATGGGAAATTTCATCTATTTGAATAGTCAGCTGATTGCAGGAGGTTTTATATCCTAAAAAGGAATGTTTCATATTAGTCTTGCATCCATAGCATTTCAGCTTCTCCAAAGGCCTAGTTTGGGTGACAGGCTTTCTCTGTGACAACTAAGATGTGAGCATTCAATGTGGTATCGATGACAACTCTGTTATGTGGAACAGTTAAAAACAGATTAAGAGAGGACAGTAAATAATTTTCAGTGTCAAAAATTCTGGTGTATTCTTAACATCTGTGGGTTTGATTTTGTCACAAATGAGCAAATATTTAGATGATCCCATCAAGTTTCAGTTTTGTTCCTGCTGAGAACAAGATCATTGTTATGATGAGGACATATTCAATGTGCAGAAGAAAAGCACATTTTAGATAAGGCTTATAGAGTGACAGAAGTAGAGCAAGAGGCTGACTATGAATGAGGTAGAAAGATATAATTATAATAGATTTAAGAAAACTAAATACTCCTGTGATGGGGTGAGGTCACAGACGACCCCTTGGGAGTGCCTCCCGGGGTGCTGACCCGGCCACCGCCACTTGCCTTCCTGCTCTTTGGGGCTCCTCACCACCCGGTCCTGCTGGGCCAGCTCCCTGGTCTCCCCCAGCCAAGGCCCCAAGCTGAGGTTCCTGCCTCCAACAAGAAGCAGTACAGAAAGGGGGAAGGTGCATGTTGGTTCCCCACCCCCCACCCCCCCGCCCCCAGGTAAAAATCACTTACACTGAGTTTGATAGAAATAAAAATGGTTTTATTAAGTTGAAGCAGTAGGATTTAAGTAGTAATAAGTGAGACCAGGCAGAGCAAAGTAGGTTACAAATCAAAAGAAACAAAACCTCCTGGCTAATTCTACACTGGAACCTCAGTGCAAACTTAAACTCACCCTAAAACCTCTTTCCCAGCTGCCAGTCTAAATCAGGGCTGTCTTCCCCACCCTGGGGTCTCAGGCTCCTTCCTCCAGGTGCAGCCCAGCCAAAAGACCAAGGCCTCTCCTCTCCTATTCTTTTTGTTAAAGAATTGAAGCCCCTCCCTACCAACCACTGCTCAGACTGAAGGACAAAAGAGTTGTAACACTCTCCATGTCCCTCATTCACATGTTTGAAACCCACAAAGTATTCCCCACTCCATGTGTCTAATTTTCCACACACAAATGCTACATACCACAAAGTAAGATAAACAGAACCAGCAGATCATGACATGAAGATCGATGGGTTACATGAAATAATTCGCTCAAACCACCTTTGAGTTATGTATATTCATGTCCATGAGTCCATTTCATAAAGCATGGGGAGGGGGTCCATCACAACTCCCATACTGATTCTTGCCAGATGAAGAAGACTTGCTAGGGGCCATTCATTACAGACGCCCTTTCTGTGCACTACAGTGGCTATACGATGGCCTTGTGGACCTACTGTTGGCTCATGGCCATACTATCATTAGTAGATTTGGCCATAATTTTTTTCCCTCATGGAAAATGTTGACTTTCTATCAACAACCAAAACACGATCGTTTTGGCCAAAATTCCAAACTGAAAACTTTTCAGTTCTTAAATTTTCAGGTTATCATTAAAAAGATTGCAACCATAGTCAGGGTGTGTGCTGATCAAAGTAGGTGTTTGCCCAGCTGGTTAATACTGCTGTGACATTCATGAAGCTATCACCAAGATTAGGCAGACAAATCTAAGTATACAAAACCTTTTAAAACTGTTGCTTCTTGGCTCCTACCCCATTTTTTGGCTCTTCAGGTACATGTACACTACAGAGAAGAGTGAAGCTGCTGCTGTGGAACTTCCAGGGTTCGAATTAGCGGGTCTAGTGAAGACATGCTAATTCGAACTGAGAAGGGCACTCTGGTTGATGCCAGTCATCCTGCTTCCATGAGGAGTAAGGGAAGTTGAAGGAAGAGTGTTCTCTCATCAACTTCCTGCAGTGTGGACAGTGCCAAAAGCTGAGTTAAGGTACTTTGACTTCAACTATGCAATTAACATAGCTGAAGTTGCATATCTTAATTCGACCTGCATTAATAGGGCTGTTGTGAGCAAGATACGAGAAGTTATTCTTCCGCTGTACTTGGCACTGATTAGATCTGAACTGGAGTATTGTGTCCAGTTCTGAGCACCATATTTCAAGAAAGATGTGGAGAAATTGGAGAAGATCCACAGAAGAACAACAAAAATATTTAAAGGTCTAGAAAACATGAGCTATGAGAGAAGGCTGAAGGAATTGGGCTTGTTTAGTTTGGAAAAGAGAAGATTGAGAGGGGACATGATAGCAGTTTTCCGATATCTAAAAGGGTATCATAGGGAGGAGGGGGGAAATTGTTCTCCTTGGCCTCTGAGGATAGGACAAGAAGCAATGGGCTTAAACTGAAGCAAGGGAGATTTAGGTTGGACATTAGAAAAACTTCCTAGCTGTCAGGGTGGTTAAACACTGGAATAAATTGCCTAGGGGGGTTGTGGAATCTCCATCGCTGGAGATATTTAAGAGCAGGTTAGACAGACATCTATCAGGGATGATCTAGATGGTGTGTGGTCCTGCCATGAGAGCAGGGTACTGGACTTTATGATCTCTCGAGGTCCCTTCCAGTTCTAGTATTCTATGATTCCGTGATTCTTATCCAGTAGTGTAGATATACCCTTCTTTTGTGTCAGTGAAGCTGACCTATATGGAAACAGGAACACCCCATAATATTGCCCATATTTTATGTTTTGCTACATGGACATATCAAAGTTTTGAATAACATTTTTGTCCATCAAGCTGCACCCAAACTCAGAAAGTTACTCAAAAATATTTGTAGCTGTAAGTACATGAGTAGTTTCATATGGTCGCTGGCTCACTGGCCTGCTGAATTGGGATTGTGGACCTTAATAATTTCTCTCTCAGGCTCCCAGAAAAAGGATGACATGTTTTCTGCTTGTTTGTTTGGGAGTTACTAGTTCCTTATGGTCTGTGGCTTTTTTTCTTTATGATGGTGGTTTGTAGAATCAGACAACGTAATACAATCTATTTTTCTGCAGATTCTTTCCCTGGAACTTTGTTACCATTTATTTTTGTTGTATGAGACAGAAAGAAGGCCAAACTTGCTTAAATTAGAACATGTTAGCTAATGTTCACAGAAATTTGTCATAAATTTCAAACTGAATGATATTTCTGGCTCTAAAAATGATATTCTTGTCTTTTTAGTGTTCTGGTCTATCTTAGGCTCCCATAAATCAGCTGCATAAGAATGACTGAATAACATAAAGAGAAGTTAATCAAACACTGAACCAAGCCAAAAATTCCTGGAAGAATCTAAGCCTTTAAAACCAAACCCAATCAAATCAAATCAAACAAAACATTCTTTATTTTAAAAAGAAGAGAGCGCCCTATTTCTCTCACATTTTTGGTTGCTTTCCTGGGATGTCTATTAAACTAAACTTGTTGGCAACATCTACACTGCGCTGTTTTGTGCAAGAAATATGCAAATGAGGCGAAGCATGGCATATTGCCACGTCTCATTTGCATAATTAATGAGAGGCCGCTTTTTGTGCAAGAGGCTTTTACGCAAAAACCCCCTCTTGCACAAGAGCCATTCTTCCTGAAAAAAAGCAGAAGAATGGCTCTTGCACAAGAGGGGGGTTTTGAGCAAAAGCCTCTTGCCAAAAAGCGGCCACTCATTAATTATGCAAATGAGGTGCGGCGATATTCCATGCTTTGTCTCATTTGCATATTTCTTGCGCAAAACAGTGCAGTGTAGCTGTAGCCGTTTTGTTATAAAGTCTAGAGTGTATGGAATATGTGAAATGCTTCGTAAGTGTCTCCAATTTTCAATCTCAGAGGGGTAGCTGTGTGAGTCTGTAACTTTAAAAACAATAAGTAGTAGTCTCTACAGGACTACTTGTTTCTAATTTTCAGCCAACTCTGATTTTGAAGTTTTTTTGCTGAATGTGGCTATTATTCCACAAGCTCATGGACAAGTACAATTTGGTATAATAAATTTTAAGATATAAACTGTTCTGCTAGTTACTTAAGATTTTTAGTACAAATGTTTTTGGAAAGTGTATCTTCTTGTGGGTTTTCCTGAGGTCACTGGAAGGATAGTAATAGCAATTTATAGAGCAATTTAAGCTGGGAAATTTCTGAAATCCAGCCCTTCTCTGAGGGTCAGTGGTGCATAGCTCCTATTCTGGTCCTCGGTCCAGACAAATTTCAACAAGTGAGTGCAGCAAACACCATAAAGGCTACATTAGAATAAAACAGGATAACAGTTAATGTCACAATAAATTAGACACACACTGATCCTAGTGAAAGGTTTGCTCCCTATCTACCTTACTCTTTTTCAGATAACTGTGTTTGTCTCTGATTTGAGCACACTGGACAGACACCCTGTCAGAGACACTGTACAAAGAGGACAGGAACATTTCCATTCCCTAATTAGAGGAGAGAGAACAATAATACTCATTCATGAACTTAATAGTCATTTTAATCAATTTTCATGGAAAGTCTTTAAATGCAAAGATAACAGATAACCTACTTAACCAAGGGTTTTTTTTTTTTTTTTACCTTTTTTGTTCTCTATCGTGTAGGCCTGCCAACAGAGGGGGGCAAAGTGGGCAGTTGTTCCTAGGCCCAGCAATTGAAAGGGCTGGGTCTGGCAGCAGCTGGAGCCCAGGGCCCTTTAAATAGATACTGGAGCACTGTGCCATGTGCTCTATACCACTCTGAGGCCTGGGGTGGGGTCAGTAGGGTGCATTCTGGGCAGTCTTCTTCTTTTGAATATCATGTTCAATGCTATATTTCTTCATCAAAGTTGGACATCCAAGTTCTCCAGTCAGTGAACAGCATCGCTGGTTAGATTGTGGATATCCTCCAATGAGCCAGTGAATTTTCGTATTGGGCATTCTGCAACAATATCATGCATAGTTTGTGGACTGCCACAATCACAAGGTGGAGATGGCAACAAATTCTACTTATGCAGTAGATAACCGCACCTGCCCTGACCAGTCTTAAACCGGTTTAGGACATACCACAGTCTCCGGGGAAGATTGAAGCCTTTCTGCTCAGTGGTGGGATCCGACACAAGATGTTTGTTTGGAACATCTACTTGCTGCCATTCAGCTCGCCATAGTTCCTTGACATTGGCCATGACTTCCTTCGCTCGCTGCCAGGGAGGCTTACGGGATTTTAGATGTGATGTTGGTGGCTGATCAAGGTATTTCTGGATGGGAAGAGGTTGGCTGCTGTGGTTGATACAGCACAGGTATAGTCTGTATTCCTGCTCCTGTCAACGAATGCTTGGTGGGACAATGTTTGCCAGTGGCGGTAACCATTCTATGGCAGTGGGTTTTATAGTTCCCATTTTCACTCACATGGCACTATTCAGCTGAGTTTCAACTAGCTTTGTGTGGGCACTTTCTGACCATACAGGAGAGCAATATTCAGCAACAGAATACACCAGGGCTATTGCTGAGGTCCTCAAGGTGCGTGCTCCAGCTCCCCAACTGGTTGCAGTGAGTTTTCTTAGAAGGTTGATCCTTGGCTTTAGTTTCTCCTTTGTTTGTTCCAGGTGGCATCGGAAGGAGAGCATACGATCAAGTGTTACACCTAGGTATTTGGGATGAGACTCGTAGGGAATCTTTTTCCCACAGAAAGCAACATCAAATTTTGCAGTGGTGTTATGGTTGTCTAGATGAAAAGCTGTGACCACAGTTTCGTCTGGATTTGGTTTGAGCCGCCACTTCTGAAGGTAGCTGGGTATGGTCAATAGGTCGGATGTTAGCATCTGGCTGACAGTTTTGAAAGATTGCGATTGTGCAGCCAGTGCAATATCATCTGCATAGATAAACACTGCAGAGCCAGTTTTTGGGATGTCACTAAAATAGATGTTAAATAACAATGGTGCCAGTATGGAGCCCTGAGAAAGATTGTTATTCAGTGTTCTGGGTCTACTCATGCTATTATTGAAGTTCACACGAAACCGGCAATCGCCAAGCATTGCTGTCAATAGCCAAAGTGTCGGCTGGCACTGAATCAACCTTGGTAGTTTGCATAGTAGTCCCTTGCACCACACTGTGTCATATGTAGCTGACGGATCGACAAGAGCTATGCCAGTCTTCATTTTTGCCTGGTAGCCAGCTTCAGTTATGGTTGTGCGGGCCAGCACCTGGTCGCACGTACTTCTGCCTGGACTAAAACCAGCCTGATCTTTTAATAACCCAGCCTCTATGGTGGCTGACAAATGAGTCAACAGTGCTTGCTCCATCACTTTGCTGGTAACGGAAAGGAGCACTATTGGTCTGTAGCCTGAGGCACTATCCAGTGGTTTTCCATTCTTAAGAATTTCAATCACCTTTGCTTGCCTCCATTCTGTAGGAAAGCAGCTTGTTTGGTGGATAGACGTGAAGAGTGCAGCCAGCCAGTTCCTCCCGTTCATTCCTAAGTTCTTCAAAAAATCAGGGAATATTCCATCCACGCCAGTGGCTTTCCTGTTCTTTGTAGCTGCTAATGCTATTTTAATTTCTTCTTCTGTGTATGGAGCAGAGAAAACGCTGGATTCTGGGCATCACTGGAAGTTTTGGGTGAACCCCTTTTCAATCTCTCACCTGCTGTCTTTGTCTGGTGATAGCTTTGATGTACTGAGGAGATGGGAAGCAATTTGGTTGGCAGTTACCGCTGGTGGTTGTAGCTTTGATGGCACAGCTGCTCCCAGATGACAAAGCAGGGCCCATGCTTTCCTGCTGGAATGTGTGAAGTTCAGCCCCTCCACTGTTTCCTTCCATCTCTCCAGGAGCTCTTTGTCCATCTGTTTTAAGAGCGCTGTGGCTTGCTGAACAACACCGGTCTTTTTGTATTGCTTTAGTAGTTCTTCTGTAGTGGATGACAAGCAAGGTATATACTCTTTGTGAAAACCGCGCAGGATATTTTTCTTTGCCACTTTCTTGATAAGTCCCATAAAACACAGATAGGTTTTGGGAGATGGCTCTATCCGATGGATGCAATCTTTGACTGCCTTTTTGAAACCTTCTCAGTTAGCCCTATGGAAGCTTCATCGTGGTCTTGGAAGTGCTTTGATGACAGGGATTTCTAGGCCAATTCGGTGAACCACAGGGCGATGCTGACTATGTGGGAATGGCTCAAACACAGTCTTTGTAGTAGCAAATGGTAGTCCTTGGCAATCATTGGTGACAAAGGATAGGTCTGGGTTATGCGTTGTGTTCCAACATGCAGAGAGGAATGTTGCTGGCTGTTTGGAATTGAAGAACAGCTCTATATCTGCTGCTGATACCCAATTTGTCAGCTGTTCGCCTGCCCTGTCATTGGTATGGTCACGCCAATCGATATGGTGACTGTTGAAGTTGCCACTGTAGAGTGCTGGATGGGTCAGACTAGGAAGTGCTGGGTTTGGCCATTCTGAATTAGGTGGCTTGTATATGTTTGTGATAGTGAGTGCTCCAATCTGGATGGCTGCAAGCACCGCTCCTCTTGTTTCTTTATATCCCCTTTCACATATGATGGTTGCGTTCTTAATGCCACTTCTAACATAGGTAGCGATGCCATTTTTAGCCACACCAACACTTGCTCTGAGGTCATAACCGGCAATCTTAAGGCAAGAATCATCTTCGCAGTGGGTTTCCTTAAGAAGTACATCGATATGATGTTCTTTCAAAGATCTGGCAAGGTAGTCATGCTTACTGCGTGCTAGACTTTCGACACTGAGCTGGTAGACACTGAGTGAAGGGCCGATCTTAAATCTTTGGCTCTGAGACGGGTCATTTATAGAATTGAATGAACCGGGAGGATGAGTGTTCATCGTTTGGTGACTAGTCGATGACATTAGTTGTGTCAGTTGGATAGTGCTAAAAGCACAAGTCCAAGAAACATGTAATAGTAGCGTCACGGGAAGGCTGTCATTATGTTACTACTCTGGGTGGTGGAGAGAGCTGGCTGCCCCCAGGCCCACCCCTTTCTTCCAAGGCCCTGCCTTTTCTGGGAGCATGGAGCCAATCTTGTTCAGGGTCCCATAGAGTCTATTGTGCCCCTGCTATCATGCAGTGACTCTGTGACTTTAAACTTTTAATGCTTCCTTTTTTGTATTTGAATACCATCATTTTGGTGCATTTGTCATTCATTGCATGTTGTTTTATATATTATGAATGTTTTGTGAGTCACAACTTTTTTTTTCTCTTTTTCTTCAGCAAATGTATTTTGCACACATAATTATATTTCTATTTTCTCTGTGTAACACTAGTTGTGTCATGCTATTTTGGTATTATAACAAATATCATGTCATGGTACCAATTTATTTTTTTTGCAAAGCTTGTAAATAATCTCCCTATATGAATTATTGAAACACAAACAAGGAAGTATGTGTGCACTTATTTTGGTTTTTAATTAATAAAAATATAAGGAAAAAATTAAAGGAAAATTGTAATGGAAAGACCTTGGTGCTGATGTCAACATATTAAGAAGATTATAAATTTTTAGTTTGTACCTTTTTAGATATATATATCGTTATAAGAATGATAGAGCAAAAATGTTTAATATAACAATGTATATTGCTTCTACTTATGTAGCAAAAATGTTAAATCCAATAATATTTCAACAGATTTTTACTTTTGTCTCCGAAGCACAAGGAAATTTCATAAAACACTAGGGCTACATCTACACTGCAGGCTTTTTGTGCGCAAAAACTTGTGGAGTGTCTACACTGCATGTGCGTTCTTGCACAAGTAAATTTATAGTAAGGCGTTGGAACAGAGGTCTTCTTGCACAAGAGTTATTCCTTTCCCCATGAGGAATAAACCCTCTTGCACAAGAGCTCTTGCGCAAGAAGGTAGTATGGATGGGCAACAGGGGTTTCTTGAGCAAGAAACACCTATGGCTAAAATGGCCATCAGAGCTTTCTTGCTCAAGAGAGCATCCACACTGCTATGGACACTCTTGCGCAAAAGCACATCTCTTGCGCAAAAGCACATGGCAGTGTGGACACACTCTTGCGCAAGACCTTTTGTGCAAGAACTCTTGTGCAAAACAGTTCTTGCTCAAGAAGCCTGCAGAGTAGATGCAGCCTACTAGTATCATACAAATCGACAGTTTAAACACCATTTTGCTTTAATATTTATATAATTTTCTAGGACTCCATTTAAGTATGTCTTCTATAAAGTCTGTGCTTTCTATAAAATAATTAGCAACAGTTAATTACAATAGCAAACAAATTAAGTCGAAAAGTTTGGATCAAAGGGTATGTCTACACTACAGCGCTATTTCGAATTATCTTAATTCAAATAGTTAATTCGAATTAAGCTAATTCGAATTAACGTATCGACACACAAAATCTATTTCGAAATAGCGTTTTGCTATTTTGAAATAGCGCGTCCACACTGAATGGACCCTGAACCGAAGTTAAGGCTGGCCAGAACCAGTGCCAGCAGGGCATCAGGTTAGGACTTAGTCTGTGGGGCTGCTGCCTGAGGCTAACTGAGCTCCATGCTTAAAGGGACCCTACCCCCACCCCGGACAGACAGTTCTCAGGGTTCCCTGCTTGCTTGTCTACCTCAATGAGGGACAGCAAAGCAGTCCTGTCTTGGAGTGCCCTGAGTGCCCGCACTCGGGACACCACAGCACTCGGCCACATGGAGCCAGAGCTGCCCCTGGGCATGCCGGTGCATCTTGTGGGGGCGTTGCCATCATCCCGGCTGCACTTGCTGCAGGCTGCCATCCAGGGGGTCCATCGGGGGGCTGTCAGGAGCCAGGAGGCCCTGTGGGAGAGCGTCCACCCTGAGGAGCCCTCAGAGCCACCCCAGTCCTCCCCACCGGGGGCTCGTGCCCCATTCCTCCCTCATGTCCTTCCACTTACCCTTCCCTAGCTCCCCTTCCTGATGTCAAATAAAAGACAAGTATGTTCAAAAATAGAAACTGGATTTATTGAACAAAACTGGGGGGGGAGATGAACCTCTGGGGAGACTGGGAAAAGGAGGTGGGAGAGAGGAAGAGAGAGGGTAGGAGAGGGGAGGGGGAAACCTGGGAGGAGGGAGCTGGAAGAGGGAAGCAAGGAGAAGAAGGGGGAGGGGAAGCTCAGGACCCAGGGTTGGGCGTCTCGCCGGACCAACTTGATTTTCATGCAAACCTGCTCCTGAGTTCACATGTGGCCTTTGGTAGCCAGGCTGGCAGTTATCCTGCTATAGACGGACGCATTCCTCTGTCTAGTGCAGAGATCATGGACGTTGGGGGCATCCCCCCCAAACCTGAATTAGGTCCATGATCTCCACCCTGGACCAGGAAGGCACCCACCTTCTCCAGCCCCTGTCAGGCTCCTGGGAGCTGGCAGACTGCTCCTGGGGAGCAGCCCAGTGGAGGGCTGGCTGCCAGTGGCTTGCTGGCTCATGTTTTGGGGCCACTGGGTCAGGGGCCCCAGTGGCCACTGCTGGCTCTGGGCTGGCAGGCTTGTAGCTGGTACAGGCACTGGTGCCAGGGTCTGCCCCTTTAATGGCTCTGGGGCTGAGGGAGAGGAGAGTAAGTTTTCCTGGTTGTGCCCAGAGTGGCCACCAGGGCTCCCTGGGAAGGGCTGGAGGCCCTCTATTTCGAATTAAGTGTCTACACAGCACTTAATTCGAAATAGCTATTTCGAATTTGTCATTACTCCTCGTAGAATGAGGTTTACCAAATTCGAATTAAGCGCTCCGCTATTTTGAATTAATTTTGAAATAACGGTTTGCATGTATAGACACTATTAAAGTTAATAACGGCTGTTATTTCGAATTAACTTTGCAGTGTAGACATACCCAAAATTCTGTAGCTGACTCTCTTACTAAACAGAGCACTCAAGAAGGGGAGCACTGGACTTTCTTGCATTACTTGTGAACACTCCTGTTAGCAGTTATCATTATGTGTTGTTATCTGTTTTTATGAATGTAACCCCCTTTTTCCTCCCCGGGTTACTCACACTCACAGGTGTGCCTCGGCACCTGATGGTTTTAACATAAAAGGAGATCCTGAGCACCCCAGTGGTGATGTTGTTTAGTTGGGGAAAACCCTATCCACCCTCTTGCTGCAGTCCCCTCCCCTTGTTCCATCAGCTTCCCTGGTGCCTGCTGCCCCCCAACCCCTCACCCACCTCTGCTGTCCTGACTCCTGCCCTTCTCACTGCCCTCAGACTTCCTGAGACCTGCCCCTCTCCACCAGCCTTTCTCTCCCCCCTGTGCCCACTCCTCCAGTAGCCCCACTCTGATCATGTGAGCTACCCCTCCTCATGCCTTCTCCTAACACCTCCCTCTACACACCTGCCCTGACTCTCTCCTCTGGTGCTGGTCTCTCGCCTGCAGGTGTCTGCCCTTCTGCTTCACCCCCAGAATCCCCTGGCACCTGCACCTTCCCTTACCCCTGCACCCTCCTGGTGCCTCCCCCTTCCCTCACTGTTCCTGCCCCCTTTGCCCTCTTTTTCCCTGATGCCCACCCCCTCACCACTCTCTGCCCCCATTCCCCTCATGCCCCTGTGCCCTCACACATGTCTTGCTCCATCCCCCCTTCCTCATGCCCACCCCTTCTTTCAAGCCTTCTCCCAGCACCTCCCCCTCTCCTCTCCCAGCATCACCCTGTCCCCTCTCACTGACACCTCCCCTCCTGCCCTTTTCCTCATTGTCTCCACTTGGCCCCCTGGCATTTGTCTCTCTCCTCCAACCTGTCCCTTGGTGCCTTCCCCTTTCTTCTCCTGACCTGCCCTCCTCCCCTCAGCACAAGCCCCTTCCTCTCCCACCCCTTGCCCCTATTTTTCCCTCCTCCTCCAGAAGCTGCCAGCCGGCCTGTAACAGAGTTCTAGAATTGCCCTGACTTTCACCCTTCTGGTGCTCCCCCTACTCTGTCTTTCTTATGTTTCTCAGCCCAGGCCCCCTTTTGGGCCACAAACCCCCAACCCGCTGTCTCTGGTTCCCAAAGTTCCGGCAGTCCCCGTCACTTGGTGCCTGCACCAGGGATGGGTTGCCAGGTGTCCGGCTTTCTACCAGACAGTCCGGTTTTTGGGTCCTCTGTCTGGTAAAAAAAATCCAGAAAATACCAGACATATGTCGTGTCTGGTATTTTCTGGTGTTCCAGCTGGGCGCCAGACTGAAGCCTGGTGGGGGCTGGGGGAGAGGCTGGGAGGTGGGGCACGTTGGGTGCTGGGAGCCTCTGCTTGAGTCTGACACCTTGGGGAGGAAGAGAAGCCGTGTCCCTGCTCCTGAGCGCGTTGTGGAGCCGCAGCCGGACTCACTCGCGCTTTGCCGGGACCGTGCGCGGGACTGACAGCGCCCCTGGATCTGCATGTTCCTGCGTCAGTCCTGCGCCCCGCCAGCTGATTTGCTCCCCCCCCTTCCCAACCATCTTCGCTGCCCCTGACCCCCTCCCGACCACCCCTGCTTCCTGCCGGCCGGTTTTCCTCCTGCCGACCCCATCCCCCCGGGCCAGCCACGCTGCCCCCGAACTCCCACCCAGCAGCCCCGCCCCCCGACCAGCAGCGCTACCCCCGAATCCCCCCCATCTCCCTCAGCCCGCTACGCTGCCCCCGACCCCCTCATCTCCCCAGGCCAGACACGCTGCCCCCGAGAACACAGCCAGCCTCCACCTTTTCTACTCTTCCACCCTCCCCCCGCCTTCCCGGCCAGGTTTTTAATTCCCTGTGCTTGACGGGGTGGCGGGGTGACATGGCTGCATCCCTGCCACCTCTTTCCATGGGGTCCTAAGACCTGCCGGTTCTGACCATGCAGCCGCATATGTGTGGCAAACCCAGCGTGGCATGGCGCCAGTTCCCTAGAGTGCCGAAGCGGCCCTTTGAAACATTAGGGTGTGCCTAGGCACACCTGGCAAACCCCGTGTGCATGCCTATGGGCTCATGGGAATTGTAGTCTGTGAGGCTAGATTGCAGCACACAGAGTCTTCCCAGAAAATAAGCAGAGGCACCTTTAGTAAGGGGACTACATGAAGAACTAGTAATGCACATAATGGCTGTCTATGAAAAAACTAAGCAAGCCTCTAAAGTAGGTACTTTTGTATGTAACTAAACAATTGGGACATTCAAAATAAAAGCAAAAATATATTTTAACGAAGTAAATATTTAAGTAGAAAACCATGTCATGCGTCTCTCTTGTGCTTTACTGAGCCATAATTTGTATCATGCATGACTTTATCTTTATTACGTTGCAAATTTGTGTGTAAATTCAGATTTCAGAAAACAAGAGAAATGCGAGGAAACTTTTCATGTTAACCAACTAAGGGCATGTCTACACTAGGAAATTATTTTGAAATAATAACTCTCAAAATAATAATCACAAAATAGCGAAGCACATTACAGGGAAGCCTCAAAATTAGTCTAAGGCAGTCTCTGTTGATGAGGACATGCTACCTTGACTTAGAGTCCCAGAAAGCACTGGGGCATAATTAGTTTGAAGTACTGTGGGGAGTAGTTATTCAAAATTAGCATTATCCCTATTTTGAAATAACAGGCTTGGTAGTGTGGATGTTCTGCAATAAAAGGAGTTATTTTGAAATAACTCCCCAGTGTAGACCAGGGCTAAGCAATTTAAGGGTGCATCAGACAGAATGGAGACACTAGAATGTGTCAGAGAATGGTCAAGAAACCTGGGCATCAGAAGAAAAAAAGATAAACTTACAAGTAACAGACTAATCGACTTTATTTACGTATTCAGTTTTTTATAGTGGTGATATATATAGTCTCTATATACAACAACCTGGACAGGTTTAAGTCCTATTTAAACTGTACATTGTTAAGCCAAGTGAGTTTATGCATATATCTCTTGTTTTAAAGCTCATTGGAATATGGATGCATTTGTGCCAAAGCAAATGTATTGTTGTATGGGTTTAACTCACGAAAGCTCATGATCCTATATATTTTTGTTAGTCTCCAAGGTGCCACAGGACTACTCGTTGTATTTAAGGTTACAGACTAACGCAGCTTCCCCTCTGAGAGTTCCTTTTTAACTGTATCAGGAATGTGCACAAGAACCAATACCTGGAGAAGAGAATATTCCACAGTCTGATATCTTGTAAACTAGGCAACTTCATAGTATAGATGGAAATACTGATTCCATTTCAGGACTATTTGAATCCAAAATATCCATTTGGTACAGAATAGA
The DNA here is from genome assembly GCA_032595735.1 of Pelochelys cantorii. Taxonomy (NCBI): domain Eukaryota; kingdom Metazoa; phylum Chordata; order Testudines; family Trionychidae; genus Pelochelys; species Pelochelys cantorii. The sequence continues at coordinate 38,852,061 of CM064331.1, forward strand.
TTTGGAAAAAACAAAATGTCATACTAACTATGTTGAGTATCAAGTTGCAGAAACAATTTCTAAACCCACAATTCGTAGTATTCAGGGCCTGGATTCTGAGGAATGATATATGATATGTAATCTGATTAGCCAAACACAAATAAAAATTAGTGAACTCATTTCAGAAAACCTTAAGAAAATGAGGAGAAATTGTGTAGGTAGAAAAATTATTTGCACTGCTTATAGGAATTACGTTTTAATAGTCATAACACTGCTCTACAGCCAAAATGCTTCTGAAATAAATGTAGTCAAACTTTACTAATTCTGGGTCACTGAGAATGAAAATGATGCTTAACATTGTTGATTGGCTCTAGTTTTCAAGATATGCTATTGGGTCAGTATATACGACACTTGACTTGGGAATGGCGGAGGATAAGTGAGTTATAAAGGGAAGGGATCTCAATTTAAACCAGAAATGACTAAAATACATCTTTGAATGGATCTATGAATAAATCTATGACTGGGTTTGGACAGTACTTGCTTTTTAGACAAAACAATGAATGATGCAATCTGAAGCTGGTATTGTGTCATACATGATATGAATTGCATCATGTTATTCCTAGAAGTCATGGACGATGCAATCCTAACGAAGCTTACATCACTCTGCTGAACAAATTGCCCTATATCAGCTCTAGAAATCATACAGTGTCGTGCTCTCTTATTTGTCAGTGTTTGATTTTGCAAAGGGACACATTTCTGTTTAGCCAAAGTGAGCAGAGATGCCTCGTACTTGTGTGAACAGTGCAGATAACTTCTGCTATGTTTGTGGTGAAGTGACTTTTGCATCACAAAAGCGCAGTATAACCACTATGGTTAAGAGAGCCTATCACCTTTATTTTGGCTGCAAAATTGGAGATCAGGACAAGAGGTGGGCCCCACACTATGCTGCAAGACTTGTGCAACAAATCTTCGCCAGTGGTTGAACAGGAAAAGGAAATCTATGCCTTTTGCAGTGCCAATGATTTGGAGAGAGCCAACAGATCATACCAGCAATTGTTACCTCTGCATGGTGCCTCCAGTTGGGAAAGGTGTGTCAAAGAAGAAAAAGTGGACTGTGCATTATCCAAACATTCCATCAGCTATACACCCAGTACCCCACAGAGAAGGATTGCCGGTTCCTGATGCACCAGAATCATTCTCACTTGAGTCAGACGAGGAAGAGGAAGAGGATGAAACTTCTGGTCCTGAACCATCAATGTCACAGGACCCACATTTTCTCCCATCCTCCTCCTCTGAACAACACCTCATAACACAAGGTGAACTGAATGACCTTGTCAGGGATTTGGAACTACCCAAGAGTAAGGCAGAGCTGTTGGGCTCCAGACTACAGCAGTGGAATCTCCTGGCAGGTGATGTTAGGGTTTCCATGTTCCATGGCCATCAAAAGAACCTTGTCCCATTCTTCTTCATGGAAGGTGCTCCATGTAATGAATACAAGAGACAAGCAAAGAAGCACCGAGTAGACACTGAATAGGACTAAACTATGTACATAATAGTTTTTTGCCTTTTGTTTCATAATAAATTTTATTTATATAACCCTTTTGCTGATTTTTAAAGTGTTACATAAACAGGACAGGTGAAATATTATCATGTAAAGCAACCATAAACACATGAAAAGACCTAGGTTTACAATTTATGATTAAAACTCTACTATCTACACAATATACATAGACATAAAATGTAAAAACTTAAATATCTTGGAAACAGTAGCCAATCAATTGTTTTAATTGTCATATTTGAATTCAGCACATCAAAATACATAATAAATAGCACATTTTATCTCTGAAGCAGACGACTTCTAAAAAATTGTAGACCAGTGTAATCAGTTAATTAGGAAATTCTTGGATCATCCTTAGCTAAGGCCCACTCACCACTTCTCAGAACACAGTTTGCTTAAAGTAAATGAATTACACTGTACCATGGTTTTATGTAAAGTTAATAAACAGCTGGAATCAGAAAATGTCTGTCACATCGCAAGTTCTTTTAGACACCTTGTCTACTCAACCCTGGACTGTATGACTCAGCAGGAGTTTTGTAGGGATTTCCAAGATCATAAAACTCTGGTAGAAACTAGGAACCTGTATTAGCATGAAAAGGTGATTTCACTATGCAACAGAATCTCTCTTTTAATATATTGCTCTACTTAGGCTAGAAATATTTGTGTATAGTGGTAACAACTCCTTGAGATGTACTACACATGAATAACATGATTAAAATACAATAACTTAGGCTACGTCTAGACTAGAAGCCTCTTTTGAAAGAGGCTTTTTTGAAAGAATCTTTCGAAAAAGCCTCTTTCAAAAGAGAGTGTCTAGACTGCAACCACTTCTTTCGAAAAAGCAAGCCGCTTTTTTGAAAGAGAGCACCCAGGCAGTCTGGATGCACTCTTTCGAAAAAGCCCTGTTTGCATTCAAGAACACCTTTTTTCGAAAGAGCACTTACGAAAAAAGGTGTTCTTCCTTGTACAATGAGGTTTACCATGGTAGAAAAAACCACTGCATTCTTTCGATTTAATTTCAAAAGAACGAGGCGGCAGTCTAGATGCAGGGGAAGTTTTTTCGAAAAAAGGCCACTTTTTCGAAAAAAAAAAAAAAAAAAAAAAAAAAAACCAAAAAACCCTGTAGTCTAGACACACCCTTAATGTGGTCACTGGGGTCATGTCTACACTAGGAAATTATTTTGAAATAACTTATTTTGAAATAATAACTCCTGAAATAATAATTTTGAAATAGCATGTCTACACTATGGGGAAGCCTTGAAATTAGTTTGAGTCAGGCTCCATTAATGTGGAAGCGCTACCTCAACTTAGGGCCCAGGAAGCACTAAGGAGTAATTACTCTGAATGGCTCTAGGGAGTAGTTATTTCAAAATAGCAGCAGTGCAGCATCCACACTACCACTATTTCAAAATAACTCTTTCAAAATAAACATTATTCCTCAAGGAAAGCAGGAACTATTATTTCGAAATAACCAGCCCCTTATTTTGAAATAACATGCTTGGTAGTATGGATGTTCCATTTGTTAATTTGAAATGAGGTAGACCTGGGCTGTCTTATCATCTCTGATATAATATGTATCTGCTATAGAGTTTAATATTTACCTGTTCAAAGAGTCACAATATAACAGTATAAAAAGTGTGAAATAAAAAATAGCTATCTCAAAAATTAAAATTTACATTTCCAGCCAACTCTCAAGTTGTGGGAAATGTATCAGCATTTTAAAAATTAAATGTTTTAAATTTAGAGATTTTCAATTTTGAAGATAAATGTGTTTGTGAGAATAATTTGAAAAAAATGGTCATCTTGCTCTTGCCTTTTTGGGGGCCAGCTTTAGCAAATGACCAATATAAAGGGATTAGGATGAAGTGAATATTGCTTTTCCTCTCATTCTTTTAGCCTAGAGCACTAATGTAGCTAAACCAGGTCAACATTCAGAATGTATGGTTAGTGCATGAAATGGCACCAATACATGTGAGATGAAAGCATGAAAGTAAATGGATGGAACATCTGACAAATATGCTTTGAGCTAAAAGAATGACCTCTGAAATATAAGTAAAGCTTGGCAAGAAATCTTAGGGCAAAATTGGTGCACTTTATTTTTCGAGCACTGATTTTTGGAGAAAACAGCAAAACCAATGTTGAATGTTATCCTTTGTTTCTTTAGAAGTAGTGATTCAAAGTATGCTTCAATTTAACTTCTTCTTACATGGCTAATGCCACCTACAATCACTTAGTTCAGTGGAAGCATTTGATTCCCCCAACCAAGGTCTGTGTTAACAGCCCATACACTTGCTACATTTTAAGTGGTTGTTGCCAGTATAAGCTATGGCCGAATGTAACAATAACTGTCACAAAGGTCAGGCAGAGTGCTCAAAGGAATGGCACAGGCAAAAACTTAAATCCTTAAAAAAAGTCTGATTTCAAACATGCATATTCAGTTCCACAGGGCAAGCTGTACATCACTCTGTAACCACAGAAGGGCGTTCCAGTGGAAAATTATGACGGCTTTGACCAGTGATCATCAGTGACACATGTGGTTTATCGCCTGAAAACATGATTCAGAAAAGAAATTCTTACGCAGACAGTGCTATTGATTTCAATAACAGGTGCAGCAGAGCTGTGAAGGTCTTGGTGAGGTGAGTGCAAGAATCTTGCACCTCCTTCTGTCACAGGAAAGAGAGACAGTGGTAGGATTTCTACAACATCAGAATGACAGGGAAAGGAGATAATCTTAGCAACCGTGTTTTCCACTGACTGGAAGTAAGGAATAGGGTCTTGTGACACAATTTCTGAAAAATGAATTTTTCTCTTTAGTCCTAACATTTCCATTGTGCTCAGAAACATGATACTTCATTGTTGTGTATTGTTGTGGGCAAAGGGTCCAATCATGCAAAGCGACAAGCATGAGACATCCTTGGCCATGAAGAATGCCCATTAAAAATTTCTCACACAAAATTTTTTTATCAGTTCTATAATAAGGAAATCATTTTGATGGAATTCCACACTAATTTTTCTATTTTTTTGGAGATAACTGTAGTCCCTGTACACTCTCACTCAGCAAAGATGAAACATTTCTCCACCCACAGAGGAAGAAGACAACCAATTCTCCACTCAGATCCTACTTATGTCCTTCAAAATAGAGCCAATTGGTCTTGTTTATTTTGAAATTATAGTATGGAGCAAGATGGATTTATAGCTTTGTGAATGCAGGTGTATGGTACACAGAGCATAGACTTGGCTCCAAATTGAACTGAGCTATTCCTTTGTTTGAATTAGCATTCATTGTTACTATATCTGTTGCAATTAAGAATGCTGAATAGCTTCAAAATTACATAATATCTTCATCATAAGGCTTATTTTAAAAATCCTTTGCTTAGTTGTCTCTTGCATCTACAGAGAGAGACAGGATAGAATGGCCATGAAATGATTCAGAAACAAGAAAAATAAAAACATGTCTACACAGCTCCCCTTATTAATTCAGTTAGTCAAAATAAAAATCAAATACATAAAAGGTATTAAAACTATATATTAACAGCAACACTTTCCTCTGGAATTGACAGAATTCATTTCTATGGCTGTAAAAATTTGTTGCTCACACAAAGCTTTCCTTATCTTTTTGGTCTTGCTAACTTTTCCATTAAAGTGTTTTTATAGGGTTATTTTCTTGATATTCCTTTTCATTCTCCTTGTTCTGTATTTGCAGCTGTATATACTATTACTCTTACTAGGGTACTTACCATGGTATTTGATCCAGCAGTGGTTATGTGAATAATCTAATGGGATACCTCGCATGTGTCTGGATCACAATTTGCAATTAAATACCAACCCATGTAAACTCTAAAAGCTACTGAAAATTCCTGCATCTCAGAGAAGAAGCTGCATTTGTCTTGTTCTGGTGATGTGAACTTATTAAGACTTCAGTATATTTTTTTTCCAGAAGCTCTACTACACAACAGCTGGAATGTCTAACATTGTTAGACTATTGTTTAGTATTTGTTAAATTGTGAAAGCCATTCAACCTGCCTTAATGCTGACTATTTGGGCTCTATATAAGTGCCATGTGGAGTTGCTGAAGAGATGAAATCCATGCTCTTAGCCTTTGTCCAGGAGAAGGGGGTAGGCTGTAATAGTTACTTGCAGCCCCTCCATTCCAGTTGCATGGGGGACTGGATCCAGGGGATCTATGTAAAAGTGGACTGTGGATCCTTCCCCATTCCCTTCCATGCTTCCACTGCATTACGTGGAACTGGCATGGATATCCTCTCCATTGTCTTTGGGAGAGTAAAGTGGCATTACCTCTTTACCAACAAATCCCAGTTCTGAACCCCATGTGGGAGTTAAATGGCAGTCTGCTCCACTGCCACTACATGCTGCCTTCCAGGACCACTGCACCTCACTTCTCCACAGGAAGCAGGAACTGGAGAACCCTGGGCAGAAGACAAATGCAGCAAATGGGGACAGGGCTGCAGGGTGTAGCATAACAAGCTATTGGGCTGTTCCGTAATTCCCCCGTCCCTCTTGTCCATAGGACAGTTGGGGCAGCCACTGTAAGGCCCCCAAAAATACAGGGCTTGGGGCAGCCACCCTGATTCATCCCATGGATAGGATGGCTCTGGTTGCAATCATGACACAACTTCCATTTCATAGAAAACCGACAAAAATTCAGTGCATGAAATTTTGTCTGGTTAAACTCCATCGGAATTTTGCCATAATTTTCACTGTGGCCAGGATTGGAATGGTTGACTTCAACTAAGTGTAGCCCAAGGTCCAGTGTGTTTCAACAGCAGCCCTGGGAACTACAAGTTGTGGACTACAAACTGCGGCATGTTGGGAGAACTTCCTGGTTCCTGCCAGGATGTGCCCTCTGCTCCCACCAGGGTCTCAGCAAGGACTGTGCTAGAAGCAGCACACAGGCTGCATACTGAGAGGAGGGGCTGCTGAACTGTTTTCCTGTTCTATGTTTTTTACAGGTAGGACCAGAAAGGGCTATAGAGCACTCTGAGAGGAGTTTAAGTGACACAAAGGGAGAACTTGGACTTGGTTATTGTGGGGGTTAGTTACTGTGGGAGTTGGAACATGTTGTAAGGGAGCTGTGTTGTGTGCTGTAAGCTCTGCCCCCAGCAGGGTCTCAGCAAGGACTGTGCTAGAAGCAGCACACAGGCTGCATGCTGAGAGGAGGGACTGCTAAACTGTTTTCCTATTATGTTTTTTTACAGAATAAAACCTCAGGCCTAACCTCCCACAGTGGTGTAAGAAGTCAGAAGGCTTCCCCGATGGTGAAAACCTCACACTGGGCTAGCCAGCAGGAGGGGTTACATAAGCATGACTGGGAGTTGTTTCCATCCATTAGAACCTCAAACTTTAAAGGGATTTTGCATGAGTAAGAACTGAGATAACTGACAAACTGATAATGACCATAACATGAAACAATATTTATTTTTTATCTTTGCTTAAGTGCATTTATAGTGGAAAGTATTTTTGCACATGGAAGATGTACACCACAAACTAAAGTTACACTGACTTGTGACGTTACTGTGAAAATAAGTCACTTTTTTCTTTTTTGACCCAGTCAGATCACAGGGAATTATAACTGCATGCTGATACTTATGAAACTCTATACAACTATATGAAAACTACCCAAACCAGCACATCTTTTAGAGCAGGGCTATTCAACACACGGCCTGAGGACCGCAGTGCAGTGCGGTTTGGGTTTACACAGAGCTCAACATGTAGCCCGCAGATGGGATCCTTTGAACATGGCCTCCACTGGGAGCAGACTCCACAACGGTGACTCAATATAATGGTCTTCTGTTGATATGCATTTTAGTAGTTAAATTCCTGGACTGTCATTGCTCATTAAAAGTGTTGTTATATGGGTGGAAATCAGGTAAATATTGCATTTTAGTAATTTCAGCAGAACTGGCTTAAATGGTACCTGCATGTTGTATAGTCTTGCCTTAATCTTTGTATTCTCGCCTGTCAGTGTGAAAGAAGCGATTTGCATATATTTGCATATATATTTGCATGTATATGCAACCACACTTAAGTTGCAGCTCTCGACATGTGCTGTATCATTGTGGTCCCCGGGGCTTCCAAAGCTGAGTAGCCCTGCTTTAGAGTATGAAATAAGTAAGAGCATGTCTTCACTATGGGATAAGGTTGAATTAAGATATGCAACTTCAACTACGTTAATTGCGTAGCTGAAGTCGAAGTACTTTAACTCAACTTTTGGCGCTGTCCACACTGCAGGAAGACACAGGGAGAACTATCACCTTTTGACTTCCCTTACTCCTCATGGAAGCAGGACTACTGGCATCACCCAGAGTGCTCCTCTCAGTTTGAATTACTGTGTCTTCACTAGACCCGCTAATTCAAACCCTGGAAGATCAACAGCAGCAGCTTCGATCTTCTCTGTAGTATAGACATACCACAACTATAAAAGCTTAGTTCTAATGAACTTGACATGTATGAATTATATACTGCCCTTCCATGTACTACTCCATCTGCTTGGCAGATACCACAAATACCCTACTTTTTAATAAATGTTCTCAGGCACAAAATAGAATCATACATTTTTAAGCACATTGCTTTCCAACAAATTTATTTCAGAATATGCACATAAATAAAGTTGAAGCTCTGTTTAATAGTCTATATTATATCATTACATGCCAACCCCTACATTGTAAATAAGATGTACCATCTCAATATCTCAATGTGATTCCTATTTCAATATTTTGCATGCGCACAAACACACACACAATATTTGAAAATGAGTGAGGCATTTTAGAAACAGACATCAAGGGTCAGACTCTGACAGGGTCATGTTGATATTAGTGTCTGTGCATGTAACTCGATTAAAATAATATAATTTTGGGAACAATTAGAACTGTTACACTGCATCTTAGATAAGATTGCTGCATTTGTCTTGTTCTGGTGATGTGAACTTATCAAGACTTCAGTGTATTTTTTTCGGAAGCTCTGCTACACAACAGATGGGATGTCTAACATCCTTTTCTATTTAAAACATGCAAGTTCTAATCAACAAGAGGGTTTAGAATGTTAAACCAGCCAGCCATAAGAAATGTGTCACACAGTTTGCTGTCATCCTAATTAATTAGATAGCATTATTTGTTGTCCCCAATGAACTCAAATGAGCTCAATGCCTGATCATAGCTTCCTTCTTTTCAGGGGTTTTCTTTTACTTTTCTTCACTTTATTTGAGATAGAATATTGTAAGGGGGGAAAATGATCACTAAATAAGGTTATCCACAAATACATTACACTTGTGGCTTACAAATATGACTGAATACTTAGCCTCTTATTAAGATTATTTTAATTTTAAATTTTCCAGGCTGATGTTTCATGAGTAATTAATATTTCAGCAATTATCTTTCACTTTCCCAACACTTTTCTAGACATGCTTTGTGATACAGTTCCTGCCCTTCCAGTCTCTAAAAGGGATCAGCAAAATTATTTGAGCTTCATTTATGGTCTAAGACAAATGATATGCAGCTACTTGTAAGGGTTAACATGATACAAAAATTCTTCAATATTAAATAAAAATGTTAATGGGCTGTTGTTGTTCAGAGAAGCATAATTAATCGCTCTTTGTGCACTTAATGCTTCGACTTACACTGCACGAGGTGGACAAGATGTGAGCAAGATCAAATAGCAAGAAATCTTCAGCTGACAGAGAGAAAGAGTTAGCTCCATGACATTTGATCTTCTCATGGAAACCAGGAAGAAAGCTGAAGATGATAGCAAAAAACTATGAACGTAAGGGCTTGGAGTTAACTGATTATAATGGAACAAATGAAAAAAAGCTGTCTATAATACATGAAAGAAAGTAACAAGTAGTCTCGTAACACCTTAGAAACAAACAAAAATACAATAGATAGATAGTTATCATGCGTTTTTATAGACAAAACCTGTGAAGGAAAAAAAATTGGTTTTAATATGTGGTTGAATTTTATTTTACTACTCCTGATTCATCAGAGTATTTAAGCACATTTAGAAGTCCCATTGAAGTTAATGGGTTTTCACCATGTTTTTAAAACTAAACACATATTTAATTGCTTTGTTGAATAAGGATGTTTTGATCACCTGGGACCACTGTGAGATGCTGTGCATCTTCTCCAAGGTACTATTGAGCAGCCTCATCTTCCTATGAATTCAGCAGATGTCTGCCTTAGAAGAAGCACTTGGCAATATTCCAATTGCATATGTCCACCAGAAAATGAAAATCCTGGTTATGGTTAAAAAGAATACTACAATTACTGTCTCAAAAGGACCAGACTTGATGGGGAGTTTGTTATATCTGTGACCAATCGTAATTTTTCTGAATTATGTGTTAAGAACATTGGCCTCAATTCTCAGAAGAATTTAGTACCCAGTCCTTATTTTAGATATCCAAATTCCATTTTTAGCTCCATAGCAATGCCTAATATCTCCTACCAAATTCTGTAGGCACTTAGTCACTGTGCAACTAATTTTCATGAATAATTGACCTAACTGCCTAAGTCTCCAGTGGTAAATTGACCTTAGTGCCTCAGCTTCCATCTGTATGAGTATTGCTATCTCCCTACAGGTGTGCAGATGCCTATCTCATGCCTCAGGCCCATGATTATGATCAAAGTATCTAGCATAGGTGCACAAATCTATCAAATATGCAGGGCTGAATCTAGTAGGCATACTCAGAGCACGCAATCCTTCCCCCAACACAGGGGACCAAAAGGCACAGTATTGATTGGTGCATGGTCCATGCATAAAAAAGATGTGGGAGCCACAGAAAAGGGTAGGGAGAGTAAGATGGAAGTGTCCAGCATGAGCAAGTTTAGGTAGCAAAATGTAGACAACAGTGCAGGGATCAGCTTAGTGAAGCAAAGATTAGTTAGTGGGCCATCTAAGAAGTTACAGAGTAAAGCTTTGGAGTGGACAGGAAGGGCAGGAAAAGGGAACAACAGATAGCCAAGGCAGAGAGGGAGCTAGAGCTAGACTAGGAAGTGAGAAGAGATATCTGTGCATGGAGGAGGGTGGAGGAGACAGAGAAGCTGATGATAAGGATTCTGTCTATGTACTTAATACTCCAACTAATACTGCATTAGAAAGGGTGCTGGAGAACAGGAATATGCCACAATGATAAACATGCTGCAGTACCTTCTCTGCCAGCAAGCGCCATGAGAATGTCTGAGGGCAGCGACACCCCAACCTGAACTCCATTCTGACAGCCGTTGGCCACATATTCTAGCCAAATTTACAGACCCTGACACAATTTCATGAGTCTTTCCCATTCCAGTACTTCACCACCATCCTAGTGAATTTGTTTTTCCTAATATCCAACGTAGACCTCCCCCGCTGTAACTTGAGACCATTGCTCCTTGTTCTGCCATTGCTCACTCTTCTCTTCTACAGACAACATAAGCCCAAATCCCTCAGCCTCTCCTTGTAGGTCATGTGCTCCAGTCCCCTAATCATTTTGGTTGCCCTCCACTGGACCCTCTCAAATGTATCCACATCCTTTCTATAGTGGGGACCCGCAGAACTGGACATAATACTCCAGATATGGCCTCACCAGTGCCAAATAAAGGGGAATTATAAGGTCTCTAGATCTGCTGGAAATGCTGCTTCTAATGCACCTTAATATGCCATTAGCCTTCTTGGCTACCACGGCACGCTGTTGACTCATATCCAGCTTCTCATCCGCTGTAATCCCCAGGTCTTTTTCTGCTGAACTGCTACTTAGCCATTTGGTTCCCAGCCTATAACAGTGCTTGAGATTCTTCTGTCCCAAGTGCAGGACTCTGCACTTGTCCTTGTTGAACCTCATCAGATTTCTTTTGGTCCAATCCACCAATTTGTATGTCAGATTTTGAGTGTCTTGGTGTTTTTGCCTATATATATATTTTTTTTTTTACTGGAAGATTTACCCCTCATTGCTCATGTCCTTAACTCAATTATTTATTGTTTATTTTCATTAAATCATTGCTCTGGTGTGGGGCTAAGAATGAGGGGTTCAGTATTCATGCTGCCCCAAGGAGAGAGGACTACCCTCGCCCTCTCTCACCCCAGCAGCTTGGGGACAGGTGAAAAGTGCCTTTCCATGGCTGCTGCAGCTCCAGCTGGCACAGCTGGGGAAGGAGTACATGTCCCTTGGCTGGGGCAGGTCCAAATTCATCTGCCTCTGTGCTCCCCAGCCAGACTGAGGAATGGAGCAAACTGTGCACTTTCCTAGCCAGCAATGGCTATGTCTAGACTGCAGGCTTTTTTCAGAAGAAGATTTTCCAGAAGAGAACTTCCAAAAAAAATTCTTCTGAAAGAGAGTGTCCACACTACCAAAGCACATCAAAAAAGTGATCTGCTTTTTTGACAGATCGCGTCCACACTGAATGGACACTATCTTGCATTTAAGCTGTGATTACTATGGACAGAGAGGCCACCAGGGCACCTGTGCTTTTTTCTCTTTCCTCTTCTTGTGAAAGACCTCCCTCTTCCCCATCCACAAACACCTTTTTCTGAAAGAGCTCTTTCAGAAAAGGGATTCTTTCTCGTAGAAAGAGGTTTACCAATGTTGGAAAAAAACCTCAGTTCTTCAGGGTTTTTTTTTTTCCAAAAGAATGCGATTGCAGTATGGACTTAACTCAGGTTTTGTCGGAAAATGGCCGTTTTTCTGATAATACTCTGTAGTGTAGACATACCCGAAGTTCCTATGTTGATTGGGGGGTGGGAACTGCAGCTCCCCCTTCCCTGCAGAGATCTTGTGGATGAGGGGCTCAGGGCTGGGGCAGTCTTGGATAAGGGAATGATTCTGTATCTTTTCTTTATGGTTTTGTACATACTCATGAATTGGGGACAGGGGAGTTTTACTCCCCCACACACAACCAAACCCTTATCTTGTTTGGAATTATGATAACAACTTGAACAAACAGATGAACAGACCGATGGACATGCTCACTCACTCACAGACAGACAACACTCTCAAATATATAATAGATTTGCCTAATGGTTTTGATCATTCAGACTATAACGTACATCTTAGTTTTCCTATTCAATTTTATGTTGCTATCTGACTGAATGCATAGAGTTAAATCACAAAGAGGCTGTAAGTATGGGTTGTTAGGGTAACCAAGAAGGATAAAATCATGACTCAGATTAGAGACAGTCTCTCAGGTACCCTCTTGAAGTGACTTCAGACAGCAGTGGCTGGGTCATCAATGGGGCGGGGTGGGGGGGAGAATCTATATGGCTGGCATCATTCCAATAGAATGTTTTTCTCTTCTCAAGGCTAGGGATAAGAACAAAGGACCCCAAGGGTTAAAAAAAAAGCCTCAGCAGAAAGGGAGTGTCAAAGCTATCAGTTCCCTTGGAGGTTGACAAAGACACAAAGGCGGCATGCAGAATGCTGACATACTGAATGACTTGAGAGTCAGGTTATGCAGCAAGTGAGGTGTAACTTGTAGTCATGCCTATTTAAGGGCTTGAAGAAATATCAAGCACTGGTAAGACCGGATGCAGATAGGTCTTTTTATTTATCAATCTATTCCTCTTAGTTCTGTGTACAATTTGGGGCAAAAAAAAAGCCATACTTTGTTTTGGAGAAACTGCTCCTGTGTCACTGCATGTTATTATTAGCTACAGTCCCCTGAAGGAGAATTTAGTCATGGTCCAAAGCCCAGTTGGACCTGCTAGGTATCAAGAATGGTACCGAGGGAGGTGTTGCCTGGACACCCACTTGGAGAGTGATTGGATTACACCCCACACCAAATTGAAATGGATAAATAGACCTGACTCTTGAAAGTATTAGGGGGACTGGAAAAGGGTCTCATGTGGGGGCATCCTGTTCAGGGGCTGCTATGATGTCTGCAGGGGTTCACGACCATGAATGCCAGTCTCAGGGCAGACTGCCAAGAACCAGGGCAGGAACCCCAAACTGATGGTATGTTATACAGTTAGATTTTACAAACCCAGCAACAAGTGTGAAGACCCAAAGCACAATAGGAGTCTTACCTTGTAATCACATGCAGGTTTTTATTTTTCTTCAGTGTTTTCCCTGTGGGCGATCTTCTTTAGGTGTTTGTGTGCCCCTGCACTCATAGTCAGAGACTTTTGGTAACATTGCCTGTTTGGGTTTCACATAGGTGGTCCTTGTCTACTGAGGTTACAGACAGTTAATTGATGCTGCAATCAACCCCCACTCACTTTTTTCTCTACCACTAGAGACTGAGCTGGAGCAATGAACAGCACCTCACTGCTTAGTAGTTAATTAGTTTACAATTCGTTACTTAGTTTCCTTATTAGCAACTACTTAGCTTGTTTCCCTTTCTTTTCTTCTTGTTAAACACCCTCCCTCCCCTAAAACCTCATTTTTTTCTTTCTTGATTTGCAAGCTACTGCCTGAGGGGAACTTTAGTCACACACTGGAGTACACAGCTATTTTCAAGGCAAACGTCCCTCCCTGAGAGCAATTCCCAATCTCCCAGGCTTTAAATGCTGCCTTACCTGCAGATGATCTCAGATGGCCATCAGTGTGTTTGCTGCCCAGGTGAGTGACACATTCCACAAAAAGTGTCATTATTGCCCCAAGCTCGCCGTCAGAACAAGAAGGGCTAGAGACTTATAGCTCAAACTCTTCCTTATGGAGAAGTCTCTCAGATCTGCATCAAAGCCTGAAACTTGGAATCCTCCTGGACTCACTTCACGGCTTCTGACAGAGGTCCTTCCTCCCATCCTGCATCAGAGCACCCTGCCAAAAATCACTTCAAGAGGCCGGCGCAGGGTTCCCACCTCAGGAATGAGACAAAAAGAGCCATTACACAGGCACAACACATCCATCACTGGCACCAAGAGAAAATTCTAGCACATCCAGCCCTGTGAGAGCCAGGGACTCTACAAGAGCCAGCTCTGACAGAGGCAGTAAGGAGAAATTAAAACCCATGCCTCTGAACTGCCAATGAAGAAACTGCAACCTGCAAACAGAAGCACAGCACTGATAAAAATTTTGACTTCTTCAAAGGCGTGTCCAACACACATGCAGACACAGCCAGCACTGCCGCCTTATGCGCCACAGCTTCTGGCAGTGACAAATATGCAGCTAGAGGGGCCAATGAAACCTCAGCAGCAGTTCCTCAGGCAGAAGGATATGATCGTTGACTCTGTGTCTCTGCCCCTAACTCCATATCCTCAGTAGTGATGTGAACATGGTACTCTCAACACCAACTCTCTTTTTATCCCCAACACCACCAAGATTCTTTGCATCCCCATCATCACTTTATCTGGGTGAGGAAGATGAGGAGGGCAGCAAGGAAGAAGAAGCTCTCCCTCCACCATTCTCTTTTTACAGGAACTAGCCAACCCAAGAGCCCCTCATAGGGTATATTACACTGACCCCAAGTACTAACAGTGGTATAGACTGCCCTGGGGACTGCCTATGCTGCCCACACTCCATTGGGAATATTGAGGTCCATGGGCTACATACCCCACACTCAAGCACTGCCTACCACATCCAGACCAAGCACACAGCAGTTGCAGGTGGCTCCTCAACTTGTACCCTCAATGATGCCAGGGGAAATGGAGGAGGATGAATCCCCTCTTCTAGAGGGGGCATCACCTCTCCACTTGCCATCATTGTTCACAGAATACACTGTCATACCTCCTCCTCGTAATATATGAGATAATTTCAAACTACTCCAAGACCTATTGAAGAGGGTAGCTAGCTCTCTGGATATCTGCCTTGAGGAGATCCAAGTAACATAACATAAGCTAGTGGACATTTTGCATATATCTTCTTCCTTCAAAATCACCCTTCCCATGAATGATGCACTGACACCTGCAACTGTCCCTCTACCCTGCAAGAGGGCTGACAAGAAATATTATGTACCATCCAAGGGCACAGAGTTCCTTTTTTTGCATCTAGCATCTAATTCCTTAGTGATACATGCAGTCCATGAACCTGGCAGGTAACAACAGTCAGAAACACAACTCAAGATAAGGAATGGAAAAGACTTTACTCCTTGGCCACATTTCACCTCCGTGTAGCCAATTATGTGGCATTACCAGTGAAATATGACTGTAGAAAGTACACAAAAATGTCCAAATTGACTAATTTTATTACTGAGGACAAGAGGGAACAGTTCATGGCACTTGTAGAAGAGGGACAACTCATCTCCAAGCTACACTTGATTCTGCAGACACAGTAACAAGATCAGTGGCAATGGCTTCTGTAATGAGAAGGGCCTCATAGCTCCATCTTTCTGGTTTCTTCAAAGAGGTGCAATTCTCAGTGGAAGACTTGCCATCTGAGGGGCACAAACTATTGCCCGAGAAGACAGACAAATCCCTCAACTCCCACAAAGACTTATGAGTGACAAATGCTCTGATCCTTAAGACACCTGCAAACCCAAGAAAAACAGAGAAATTACTTTATGCCCCCAGTGATGTTACCAAACTATGTATGTATGTATTTTATTTATTTCAAATATTTTTACCCTGCCAACTCAAGCACCAACAAAAGCACAGGTAAAAAGGGTGGCTTTAGCCTGGCACCAAAACAGTGCCAGCACTGGCACTAGGCAAATGTCTTGGGGGGAGAGAATTCAATAGGTTGGGGGCAAAAGCTGAGAAGGCCCTGCTCCACATAGATGTTAATCTTATCTCCATAAGAGGAGGAACACAGAGCAGAGCCTCCCCAAAACTTACAAAGTGTACTTCTTTGTTCCAGAATTCAAGCTGATGGACCACATACGGTGACTATATTTTCTGAACCAAAAATAGGGACACATTAGCCACGCCCCCAGCCTCATTAGTCACACCCCCTGATCCCTTAGGCCCTGCCCACCTGTCACATAAAGTTCCACACCTGGAGGTAGTAAGATCCAGGTAGTAAGATGAACACATGACCAAAAATAAGGTGTCATGTGACTCCTCTAAGACCTCCTCACACTAGGAAGCCAATAGGGATGGGTTTGGCCCCCAAAGGACCCCCCCCCATGCAACTATATTGCAATTGCATTAATCCTACTTGCATTGCATTAACTTGGGGGGGGGGGGAGGAGAGGCTGGAGGTGCCTCTATTTCAGTGGTTCTCAAACTTTTTGGCCTGTGAACCACAATGTAAACATTTCCATGGACTACCAGTTGCTTATGGAAACTCACTATTAATTACATAATTATGCTCGAACCATTTTGCTAGTGCTGCAGCTAAGGAGAATGGTTTAATTTAAATTATTAAACAGATTGTTTTAACTTTCTTGTGTTAATTTATCAAACTTAATTTTAAATAAAGTAAAACATTAATTTATAACAACACAAAAGGTTTCAATGTTTTCTTTATTTATGGCAGGGGTGGGGAACCTTTTTTGGGTTGGGGGTCACTTACCCACAGAAAAATCAGCGGGGGACTACACTAGTGAGAAGCAAAACAACTCCTCCAAAAAACCCCAACCCTCACTGATGTGGACCCCAACTGAGACACCTCACTCCTCTGGCTTCCCAGCTCTACAGGGAGAGGAGATGGGGAGCTAGTAGAGGAGATCTACCACCATGGAACTGTGTTCTATGAGGAATCTATCATCCTTGGATTGATTTGGGAAGAGGCATACTTACTGAGTACATGGATACAGCTGCAAAACAACCTCCATGAAGGGCAGTAAATGTCACAGCAGAAGGGCCTGTACATTTAAGGAAAACTTCCTTCCCTCCAAATATCAAGTAAGACATAAAGGCCAAGTTTTAGATTAAAATCTGTCAGGTCTGATTTATCTATTTCTGGTTTATATGATTCTAGTTAACACCATGCCCATTTCTGCATTTTGCCCTGTCTCCATCTATCTGATAGGGTTATAAGTAACGGGAATGTAGTTCCCACTTTACTCCAATGCTTGCAGTTGAGATATTAAGACATGGAGGATCTTATTCCCAATTAATGCTCATGAACAGTAACATAGGGCCATGTCATAATTTGGCCCTTAGCTACTGAACAGTTTTTGGTGTAGATATTATAGCACAGCAGAAGAAATCATGGGTCATATATTGAAGTACTGAGTCAACTTGAGTATCTGTCCAATATAGGAATTCTGGATGACATTGAGAAAACATATTATGAAATTGCTGTATTTCTGAATGCTTCTGAACATGTGAATTCCACCTCATCTGGAATGGGTTGCATCAGATCCTCACAGCACAGATAAAGCAGGGGTTTATTGGAATGAACAGCCCTATTCAGGGGCAAAGACTGGGTAACACTAGGTGAACTCATGCTGTGGAAATATAATTTTAGTTTACCTCTCTGAAGGGTGAGGTTTGGTGATAGAAGCAGTGGAAATTCACAGGCAAAGGAAAGAAGGCAGATGACCTGGAGTGGTTTAAATAAGGAAACACAAGGACAAAGAGCCAGAGAGAGAGGAGTCACAAAAGCTGGGGAAGGGACTTAGGGTGACCAGATGTCTGTTGTTTTACCAGAACACTTGTTCACTTGAACACTGAACACTTGAAAAGGGATCCTGGTGGTTCTGGGGTGTTGTTGACTATCCAGTGGGCAGTTCCATTCAGAGGAGCTGGCAGGCTCCCTGCTGGCTCCTTTGCTGTGTGGTTCTCGGGAAGTAGCTGGCATGTCCCCCGTCTGGCTCCTTTATGTAAGGGCAAACAAGGGATTCTGCATGCTGTGACCCCCAAGTGCTGTCCCCACTACTCCTATTGGCCAGAAACCACAGCCAGGGAGAGCTGTAGGGGTGGAGCCTGCAGTGGGGGCAGTGTGCAGGGCCATAACTTCTCCTAGGAGCCAGAGGGGGGCAGAGCTTCCAGGAGCTGCTTGAGGCACGTGCCATCTGGAGACTGCCCTACTGACATTGTCCCAGGCTCCAACCCCCTGCCCCAGACCTAATCCCCCTCAACCATTCTTGCATCCCAACCCACTGTCTCAGACTGGAGATCTTTCCTGTATTTTGAACTCTTCAGTCCCAGCCTAGAGAATCCTTCAACATCCCCATCTCCTCATCACCAGCCCCACCATAGAGCTCACTCCCCCAGTCAGAGCTCTTATTCTCCTTGCACCTCAACACCCTGCTACAGCCCAGAGTGCCCTCCCACACTAAATAATCCTCAGCCTCAGGTGAGGAAAATGCCTGCAGCATTTATTGTTCTCTGTGTGAGATGCACTTATATGAGAAAGTGTAAAAAGTGCAAATGTCTTCAACTCCAGACAAAGTGTGTGGAATGCTATGAGGTGCTTCCAGAAAGCATTAAATTATAAACCAGAACTTACATGTCTTTGGGGGATTGTTCTGGGATGGCATATGTTTAAACATGGGGGCTGTGTCTAGACTGGCGCGATCTTGCACCAGAGCTATGCAAATGAGACTCATCATGGAATATCGCCGAGCCTCATTTGCATAACTAATGAGCCGCCATTTTTGCGGAAGAGGCTTTTGTGCAAGACGAAGCTGTCTACACTGCCCCGTCTTGCACAAGAAAAACCCTCTTGCGCAAAGCCGTTATGCTGATTATTTTCAGGCATAATGGCTTTGCGCAAGAGGGTTTTTCTTGCGCAAGACGGGGCAGTGTAGACAGCTCCGTCTTGCGAAAGAGCCTCTTCCGCAAAAATGGTGGCTCATTAGTTATGCAAATGAGGCTCGGCGATATTCCATGCTGAGCCTCATTTGCATAGCTCTGGCGCAAGATCGCGCCAGTCTAGACACAGCCGGGATGTCAGAAAGGTCAGCCCTGTGCTCAAAGGAGTTAGGCAGCTTGGCATTGGGATTCAGTTCTCAAGAGGGAATGTTAAACTGAAGCTTTATACTGAAAGATTAGGGAACTCAAGACTGGGTCAGTGGCTAGATTGTTCAGACTCCATTGTTTATAACAGCTGGGATCCAAGGACAAAGGTTTAGATTCCCCCATAGAAGCCCAGTGGGTGACTGGAAAGAGGAGGCTAGATCTGTGACAATTTGTTCCACATCATGTTGCAGTGGTAAGAAAGAAATATACTCTTAATATTGAAAAAAGAACATTAAAACTGCTGGACTCCTTGCACCTCCCAAGCAGTTGACTCTTTAGATACCCTTTGCTGGAGTCAAGTAGACATGGATTTACCATGGCAAAAATGTAAATTTTGTATTGAATTTCAGAAGTTATAGAGGATGAAGAATGTTAGCTGTATGTTCAAATCTGTAACAAAGAATTTTCTTAGCACATGTTCTTATTGAGTCAAGTTAGGCAATTTTTAAATTATCCTGCTTTTTAACAGATGGGTAGACTTCCCCTTGTATCTTAAGCAGGATTTGTTGTAGGTCACAGATTTTTCTCATGATTTAAGAGGCATTGTGTTTTGGTAAAAGTAAGAATGCTATAATTTAATCACTTGATTTGAAACCATGTCTCCTGAGGTTAAAGGCTAATGAGCATTCTTACTCAATTTTGCTGATTCAAGAATTTCTAAATTGTGTGTACTTAAGTGAACCAAAAACTCTGAACCTTTTGTTATTTATCCATCAATATAGTCCAGAATAGTTCATTAAGAGCCATTTCAGTCTTGGGGAAATAATAACCTTTTAAAAAATCATATATTTACTGAACTGGGCTATTGGGGTTTAAGAAGTGAAGTTTAAGATTATGACAGTCATATTTTCCCATATATTATATACCTGTTATATTCTACTAAACAGGTTTTACTCAAACTAAGTTAATTTCAAGCCTCCTCTATTTTACTAATAGTAAAGTGTTTCATGTGATAAAGAATTGCCAGTTTACATTCTTTAAAATATTTATAAGTTTCTGTCAGTGCTGATTCTTTAGTCTTTTTCTCCCCGTTTTAGTAGAATCAGTGTGTATCTTGGCTGACAGTTCTCTGAATAATTTCATCATATTTGTTGTTTGCTTACCCAAAATAAGGTTAAAATTTTTAGGTAATTTAAAATGCTCTTGGCAGGTTTTAAAGTGTGAAATATCAAGATCAAGAATTTCTGAAAATCAGTATTGATTATTTATGCTTTTTCTAGTACTTTGTTATCTGATTTATTTGTATGGAATTTTGAATGCTGATATATAACTCGCTGAAATTTCCAGGGCAACCTGAAAAAGTATTCTCTTTTCAGACAATTCTGATTCCTCTTCTAACAGTATAGTTTATAGTTTCTGAATTTCTCCCTCACTAGCGGTGTTTTTATGTGAAAAAGAAACTTAGTTTTTTTCAAGTGCTGAATCTTAGCTCAAGAAACTCATTATACGTGTGAATATTTGTGGAGCTGCCAAAAGCCCATATTCTAAAAAATTGATCCACTTGTCTTCTTATATCCCCCCCAAAGGTGTTTCTAATGGTTCCTGCCCAAAATGGCTATTGGCCTATAGAAATTATCTGGCTAATCTTGAATCATAGATTTCAACTCCAATGGGATGAAGTGGCAATACTTCAAGAAAAGATTACTGGAGTAAAGGACCCGTATATATATTACATCAGAGAGATTGAGGTTGTTTTGAACAACCAGACTCAGGTTGTATCAACACCCAAATTCAAGGAAGAAAGTAACAGATCATCACTGAAATAGAGACAGAAGAAGTCAGAGAGGAGATCTGGTAGTTCATAACCAGTAAAAACAAAAGGTTGAGATAGCATTGTATACAGCTGCATAATGTGGTTACCAGATAGAAGAAGACCATGAGGAATCCCACTAGAAGTTTCCAACTATAACCCACAGCTCATCATGGAAACTACAGAGAGCCCAAGGTGTATGAGACCCATATATGGATGGGTGCTCAGGCCAGCCCAGAAGAAAAATCAAGAGTGCTCAAAAAGAAATCACCAATTGCTAAAGGAAGATAGGCAATCCGTCCTGGGGGTTTTAAACTAAGAAGAATATGAAAAAAACATTCTGAAAGGGAGAGGCAGAGAAGAGAATGATATACTGCCCTATCAGACTCAAGACAGAAGATGTAACTAAGATTTTGAAGTCAGAGTGCAATAATGCTGCATGTCAGCATTAACAAAACTATCTTAGGGTATGTCTACACTACGGCACTAATTCGAACTAACTTAGTTTGAATTAGTTAATTCGAACTAAGCTAATTCGAATTAGTGCATCTAGACCTAAAAACTAATTCGAATTAGTGTTTTGCTAATTCGAACTAGCATGTCCACATTGAGTGGACCCTGAACCGAAGTTAAGGCTGGCCGGAACCATTGCCGGCAGGGCATCAGGTTAGGACTTAGAGTGTGGAGCTGCTGCCTCAGGCTAGCCGAGGGCTGTACTTAAAGGAACCCGACCCCCACCCCAGACAGACAGTTCTCAGGGTTCCCCGCTTGCTTGTCTACCTCGATGAGGGACAGCAAAGCAGTCCTGACTTGGAGTGCCCTGAGTGCCCACGCTCAGCACATCACAGCACTCGGCCATCAGCCCGGCTGCACTTGCCGCAGGCTGCCATCCGGGGGTAGCCCAGTAGCCTGTCTGCCGACAGTGGCCAACACCAGGCACCCCGGAGGGGATGGACCGAAGACAATGACCAAGCCATTTGTCTCGTGCCATCCATCTCCAGCCTTCCACAAAGAGAGGCCAGGGACACCGTTCCTACCCCCTGGCTAATAGCACTCCATGGACCCAAGGCTAGATGGACCTTTGGTCTGACCCAGTACGGCCATTCTTATGTATTTCAAAATAATAGGCTTGCTGTTAAGATGAGCAGAATGCTGTTTCAGGATAGCGGACGTTATCCCAAAATAGTGCTGCTGTGTAAACATACCCTGTCAAGGCTATGCCCCACTCTGGCATGATGAATGCAGAAGTGGGGGACCCGCAAAATCAACCCAAAACCTGATCTCTACACGCATTGTACAAAAACTCCCCCCCAAAATCCTAAATTTTGGAGAATCCGCTGCTACCAGCAAGTGCTTTTGAACCCACAAACAAGTGTGGACACTTGAAACCAAGCCCAGGGCACCCCAAGTTCTTTTCTCCAAAGAGCTTGAAAAGAAAAGAGAAAAATACAAGCTGCAGTCTGTGATTGTTGTCCCCTCATCAGAGACATGGAGATCCCACAGACATTTTCCAGGACACAGAAATGAACCAATACCAGGTTAATTAAAAAAAAAAAGAATGAACTTTTATTATTAAAACAACACCCCAGTTACAAGCATAGTTGGAATGGCTAGATGGTAAGAGTCACCAATTAATATACTCATGGAGGATTCCCCATGGGCCAAAACTTAATTGCAAAAGAGAGGAAAAATAATTTCTAACAGCACAGACATCAGATCCAAATTCCCAAAGCAGAAAACAATAAAACCTGATGGATTTATCTAGACTTTACCCTACTTACACATTATGAAGAGTCTTTTTTCTTGGAGAGAGACATGTCTTCTGTCTCCCTCAGTATCTAGAGAGCAAAACTGGCTGAGAGACAAAGGAGGGAAAAGTTAAAAATCCTTTGTCCCAGTTTGAAAACCCTACCTGCATTACTATTGTCTGAGCAGATACCTGGCTAGGTACAGAGACATAGTTAACCCCTTAGTCCCCAGGCTGCTGGTCATCCCTCATGGTTATGACATACCCCAATAGTCAGAATAAAGGAGAATTATCTGACTCTCCACCCCCATAAAGGAAACAACACACTTGAACATTATATGGACTGCTTCAGGGGAAAAAAACGAATGAAATCCTTAACAAATATGATCCACCACAATCTCTCCACCACTGAAAATATAGCAATACATTCCCTGAAATTCACACACCAGCTAGTTATCACATCAATGGACAAAGAGGGTGCACTGCAGTTTTCAATTGGGGAGGTTATGTCCTTTTTTAATGTGATTATGAGTTTGATTGTTAAAGATAGTAGTGTTGATGTAATAGTCTTAGTCTTCTGTAAGACATTTGAAATGGTACTGGACCATATTCTGATTAAGAAACTATAATATAAAATCAACATGGCACATATTAATGGATTAAAAACTATCTGCTAGGTTTCAAAATGTAGTTGTAATTGGGGAGTCATCAAGCAGATGTATTTCTAGAGCAGTCCCATGGGGGTCAATTACCTGGGAGAAAACAGAATTATTACTGATAAAGTTTACAGATGATTTCTGCTTGTGATTCACAGCCAGAAACACTCTCATGGTGTTATGAACCTGAGCTGTTTCATGCAAAAAAAATGAGAATACCCCATGCCTGACTCAACACAAACCAACTGAGATCGGGAGGAGGATGAAGATGCTTCCATTATAAAGAGTAAAATCATCACTGATAAAAGTTGTAGATAACACAAAAGTGAAGGGTGCAGTAAATAATGAAAAAGACAGGACATGGATGTAGAAAGATATAGATCATTTGGTAAACTAGGTACAAGCAAACAATATGCATTTTAATACACCTAAATGTAAATGTATGCATCTAGGAACAAAGAATATATGATATACTTACTAGATGAGTAACTCAATTCTGGAAAATTGTGACTGAAAACCTTTTGGGAGTCATGTTCAGCTGATTATCCACCATGTTCTCACAATGAGATTCTGTGACTGCAATGTGTATTGGATGTATAAACCAGGGAATATTGGTAGAAGGAAGGAGGTTATATGACCTCTTTACTTGGCACTGGTGCAAGTGCTGCTGGAATCCTATGTCTAGTTTTGATATCCAGTGCTTGACAAGAATATTGATAAATTGGAGGGGGTTCAGAAACAAGTCACAAAAATTATTAAATGATTGTGAAACAGGCGCCATAGTGCAGGGGTTGACAGAATTGCCGGATCGCTTGGGAACGTGGGAGGGCCTCAGATCGAAGGGAAGGAGCTGAGGGATAGCCTCCCCCGTCCTTCAGTGCCACCCAGAGCATGCTACCTAGGGCTCCAGCAGCAATTTAAAGGGCCCAGGGTTCAGGCTGTTAGGGAGCTCTGGGCCCTGTAAATTGCCAGGCCCTGGAGTAGTTGTCCCCTTTGCTATTCTCCCCCAGCCAATCAGCAGACCTGTTATAGTGATAGACTCAAATAGCTCCATTTTTTTTAAATAAATAGAGTTAAGGGGTGACTTGATTATAGTCTATAAGTATATACATAGGCAATGGAAATCTGCTAACAGAGGACTCTTCAATCTAACAAATGTATTATGAGATCCAGTGTCTGGAATTTAAAGCTAGACAAAATCAGACTAGAAATACAGCAATTTTTTTAACAGTGAGGGTAATTAACCTTTTGGTAAATTACCATGTGTTGCAGTGGATCCTCCATCAGAAGAAACGTTAAAATCAAGATTGAATGATTTTCTAAAATTGTCAAGGCCAAATTGTGGACAGCCAGACCAAGTCATCAGAGCCAGAATCCACAGTCAGTTGGGTCAGCAGATGAAATCACAAGTTGGTAACTAGAATCAGGGTAAGTCAGGATAGTAGAGGGTTTGAGACAGGAGACAAACAAGAGGTCAGCACTACAAGTCAAAGAACAGGGGAACAGGAAATCAATCTGCAGGGTGGATCCTGCTGCTGGCTTAAGTAAGGCCAATAGGCCAATTGGCTGCTCTGGGACTCCACCAGTGGGATGTCAGGGGACGATCCTCAAACTGGGGTTGGCCTCTTAAGTCCTGGATCAGCTACAGTCAGGAGTCTACCAAATGGAGGATCAAAGTGTGAGTACTCCTGTAGACTTGAGTTTGAGGTCATAGGTTGTGAAAAATATATGTATCCTCTACTTCAAATAGAAGTTAATTCAGGGAAGTCATTTGGCCTATGCTATATAGAAGGTCAGATTAGATGACCAGAATGGTCCCTTCTGTCTTTATAATTTATGAATCTCTGTGTGAAAACTGAGCAATATGGGTACTTATTACCTAATGATTATTAAGATAGGCATTGTACAGAGAAGAAAGAAGACAATTCTTGCCCAAGAAATACTGCTGTCCAGAGTCATGATTCAGTGCCAACTGAAGTTAATGCAAGGTTGTCCAGTACAGGCTGCCCCCAACTTGCGACGCAATTGGTTATTGGGATAGCGTTGCAAGTCGGTGTGTCATAACTCAAGCCCACATTTACAACAGGCACCGTGTGCCGTTGTAAATGAGGGGCCAAGGATGTAAGTCAGGGGATTTCGGCCCCTTCCGCACTTACAGAAAAGGTTGTAAGTGTGGGGGGTCGTAAAATGGAGGCCTCCTGTAGAGTAATAGAAAGGTGTTTGTTGATTTCAGATGATGTTGGACCAGAAGCTTCATATTGAACAGGAAATACCATATAGAGGAAACAAAAATGAAAGTGGAAGAATTGGTAACAG
This sequence comes from Pelochelys cantorii, assembly GCA_032595735.1. Lineage (NCBI taxonomy): Eukaryota > Metazoa > Chordata > Testudines > Trionychidae > Pelochelys > Pelochelys cantorii. Next base: position 38,877,833 of record CM064331.1, read on the forward strand.
TAAAACAAAGAAATTTAAGCACAAAAGCAGAAGTTTCATGTTACTCAGGTGGGAAAACTGCTTCTTAAGTAGTAGCTGAGGAATCTTGAATCACGCATTCTCCAGGCTGCACCCACCCCATTAATCCAATCACATACTTCACACAACCTGCTAGCTATATGGTAAATTGCCTTATGCATGTCATGTTAGGTCACTCATATTAACATTAATAAGCATATGATGAAGAGTGACTCTTCCTTTTGGATTGGATTTTTTCTTGCCTTGGTTTATGGGACATTACAAAAAATGAGTAATCTGCTAAGAAGGGCATGTTTATCGGGTCCTGATTTTCCCATCACCCACCATCTGACAGGTCTGGGGTTGCCACCAGACCTCAGAGATGCAGGACTCTGGGGTAGCCACCCAGCCATGCACAGTAGAGCCCTGCAAGCTCCTGCATTGCTGCCTGGCCCCATAGCTTCCATGCAGCAGGATTTGAGGGTCTGGGGCAGCCACCAGGCTCTGAAAGCTTGAAGGTCCAGGACAGCTAGACAGCCACATGGACTCTGCTGTGGCACCTGCCTGCTCTCCTACCTCCCCTTCCCCCGTGGGTGGGGCTCTGGACTATAGGGCAGCAAGCACATGTAAAAGTTCTGGGACAGCTGCCAAACTCCATAAGCACCAGGGCAGCCAGGCAATGGAACAGCCAGACAGCCCCGTGCAGTGGGGGTCCGAGACAGACAGCGCACCCCAGGAGGTGGGGTTCTGATGTCTGCATCCTGGCTGACCCTGCTCTGCCTCCTGGCTCTAGTGGTATCCCACACTGAAGCTGTAACAGTGTTTGGACAGATGCCTAGAATTTCTGAAATGGGACTGCTGCTGCTCTCTGAGTTGCATTATACTACAATTGTATCCAAATCGGAGAGCTTGGACTTCTATTGAAACACTAACCAGATGTGAGATAGCAGGAAACAATGTTATGAGCAGAAACACATACTGGGAATGCCAGGATCAAGGAGAAATATTTTAAATGATTTGTGCATTGTTTCAGCTGTTGGGCATTAGCTGCATAGTATATTCAGATCACTGTGACCTCTGTCTTTCCTTATGGTGATAAAACAGCATGCTTTAACATATTTGGTTGAATAAAACATTGTTTTTCCTCTTAAGATTAATAGCAAAATATATCTGGTGTAGACCGTGTGCTAGAAAATATACCTTTGCTACTGTAGGAGTTTCATTAAGGCAAATTGCAGCAAATGTAACAGATTGCTGATGGTAGACAAAAGTACCTTAGCTGCCCAGACTGCATTATTCTGAATTTGTAGTAGAATTCTGTTAGCAAATTAATAGGTTTATATACATTATTGCAGTCAGTTCTGATTATGGTACAAAGAATATAACAAAGAATGAAAATGAAAGCTTATTCGCGTTACTATTTTATTTCCTTTAATTTAATTCAGATACTGCCCACTCAGGAAGACAGGGTCTTTGCTCCCAAATAATCAAAGCACACAGAGAAGATGACAAAGTAGGTGGTAAAGACAATGATTAGTCACACCTTGATCATAAAGTATTTTGATATATTATAAATGGTATAAATATTATAAGCATGGTTGAGTTAATAAGCGGTATTGACTATCCAAATCATTCCTTAATCACATCATTATTAGTCATTATTTTTTATAGAAATAACAAATCACTGGCATTTCCCAAAGATTCTGGTGATTTCTTCATGACTGTACATGTTTAGACAAAGGCAGAATGTGTTTTGATACAATTGTTCATGCACTAGTTTAAAGCACAGGCATTGAAGCACTTAATACAGAGATGTCATATGGTGTGTATGTCATGGGGTTCTTGAGATGCAACCTGCACTGTGGGGCCTATGAGCCCTCTGACCCACCAAGCTAGAGTGCCCCTCTCATTCTGTGATGCTGTGACAAGCTACAACTCTCTGGCAGGTACTGCACTTACACAGACATCTTCAAGTGAGTTATATGAATGCTTCTCTCAGCCACTCATGAACCAACAATTGAGAGGCTTCAGCTAATTCTCTAGAATTCCATCCCAGAGCTGTACCATCTTGCACTGGTCAGAAGCCTGACTATTGTAATTTCATTACCCAGTCCGCTCCTCTCTTGTTGTGGAGAGAACATACACTAGCCTTTGTAAACTGAGCTGAGATTTCCCAGGCATTTCAACCAAAATATACTGCTTTAGGTAAAATATAAAACAAATTTATTAACTTCAGAAAGATAGATTTTAAGTGATTATAAATAGTTAGCATAGAGATCAAAGCTGGTTACCTAATAAAAGGAAATTCACAATCTGAATTCTATAAACTAAACAGGATTTGACACCAGCAGTGTCTCACCCTGATAGATGGTGCAGACAGATCTCAGGACACAGGATGGAACTCTCCCTCAGCCCAGGACCCTCTCCCTATTTCAGAGTCCTTGTGTTTCTAGGTGTTGGTTTGTGATGGAATGGGGACAGTTCATGATGTCACTTCCCCATCTTCTATATTTTTTCCAGTTTGCTGGAAATGTCTATGCTTGTGACATGGAGGGTCTGCCCACATTGGTCAAGCATTCTCCACTGTCTACTGACACACTTTGAGAAGTCTTCTGGGATGATCTGTAGGAATGTGGATTCCCTTTAATTGCCATCACCACATCTGGCTACTTCACTGTTGTACCTAAGGCCTGGTTGTTGGTTTCCCCAACCTTACAACATATTTTAATAACATACACATAGAAAAACTTCATATCTACACATATGATGAGAACCCATACAATCCAACAGGATATTAATGTTCAATAGAGCAAGATGTCCAAAATGACACCTCACAAGACATACTTTGTACAAAAATATCAATAATTATGTGACAGTTGTGAATATGCGGTTCCAGGGTGTTGCTTTGAAGTATAAAAGTGTCACAGTGTTTTACTCAGGAAATCAGACTAGATCTCAATAGTCCCTTCTGGCCCGGAAAATATCTGTGAAGGTAGAAGCGAATCTTCAAGGATGCTGAGGAGGGGACAGTGTTCTTGTGGGTCATTTCACCAAAGGGCACTCCATGTCTAAGGAAAGGAAGCACACTGACATTTGTGGATGGAGTGATAAACAGGATATTTCTGGTGGAGTGTAAATCACTGGTAGGCAGAAGCAATCCAAAACCAGACAAATGAAGCGCAAAGTAAAGCTGGGCCTCAAGGCAAGGACAAGGAGCTTCATGAATGTTATGCAGAGGAGGAGGAACAGCCAGTTCAAGAGTTTCAAAGAGAGATCGCTCATGACATGTTCAAGTTGATAGGTAAACATATCTTATTGGCCACTTCTCCTGTCCTCCAATCCATTACAAAGTGCAATGTGTACTTAAGTGAGATCAGACATGAAGATGTTTTAGCATATTCTAATTTTTTCTGTACTATTAAATTGACACCGAAGACCAAATTCTGTCATCTGGGCCCTGCAACATGGGAGCAAGTGATAGCAGAATAGGCACAAAAAATTGCAAAGATCATTATAAAATCATTAGGAGTTTAATTAAAAAATGAAGCTATATGATTTGACAATAAATGCTTAATAAGTGAGACAGTACAATAGATGCTGCATAATTGGGAATAGCCACACTGTTGCAAACACAACTTCAGCAGAAGTGTCTATGAGGTGATCTAACCCTAGTTGAAGTGGGAGAATATAACTGAAGCCTGGTCAAATATTCTTCCATCCATGTCTGAACAGATAGATGTCATTTTGCCTGTAATGTAGTGGAATACCATTATTTACAGACTTCTTTTTTCTTTTTATGAACTACATTTATAGCAAGTATGTGAACAATGCTTGAGACTTTGATTTTATCCTATTTACTTTGCTAAATGTTTTCCATTTTAAAATGCACCTATTTCTATTGATTCTGGATGCACTATAGATCTTAAGATATAAGAAATAATAAGAAAAGCATAAAGACCAGATACTCATACCTTAGGAATGGTCCCACTGAAATCAAAGCTACTGTTCAGTATAGTTAAGAATATCAGATTTTGAGTCCAAATAAACAGAAAAGGTGAAATTTGGGACCATTAAAATCCATGGCAAAACTCCCATCAACTTCAGTGGAGCCAGGATTCTGCCCATGGTCGTTGCACATCACCATAAAAATACTACAATAAAATTTACAAACAACAAATTCCGATGCTGCAAGACCCAAACAAATTCCAGAGTTTAGGGTTCTTCTTCCTAGAAATGTTTGCAAACAGCCCTCTGACATTTGGATATAAGACTCTTAGCATGAGAACAGTGTTACAATTGTAGACAAGAGCTTTCTCAGGACATCCCCTCATGGCCTGGACTGATCTTTCAGGCACCCTGGCTTAGTTTCCCCTCAATTCCCAAAATGATCCATTAAAATCCTGAGTCTTTAAAACAATATTCCCCCTCTCTTCATATCTAATATAGTCAGATCAATGAACTCTCCCCAAAAATTCCTTTTAAGATTCAGGGATTCACAACTCTCCCTTTTGTGGGCTGTGCTTGTGCTTCTTATTTTGGCTTCCCAGTCTACAGACTCTCCTCACATTTGAGGTCTTTACAGTTCTCATCTTTGGGTCCTGCATGATTCCTAGACTGCAGACACCTTCAGGTTCAGTGGTTCCAAATTCCTTTTGCTTAAGGGTGTAAGCTTCAGATCCCAGCGTGCAAACTTTCTCCTTTAAGTCTAGGGTTTCACACCTCTCATTCTAGACACTGTTTTAGTGAGTTTCAGCTCTTGCTGCAGCACCTTCCTGACATTTGCCTCCTTTTGAACCACTCTACTTGTCAACTAATCATTCTCTTGATCCGCTTCAAGTGTGTGAACTAACCCCAAACATCTGTTTGTGCTAGCTGGAAGAAAGGAGAACCATGCCTTGGCCATTTTAAAAGTCTCCTGCTCCCAGTCCCTTAATGGAACAGTCATCTGGAATGCCCCTATTACTTTCATCTCCCAAAGGCTTTCTCCTGCTGACTATTCCTTTCTCCCACTAACTGCTACATACATGTCCCTGGACTCCTGGAATTAGGTAACTAGCCTTTTCTGGCTTATAATAAACACAGAAAAATAGAAGGTGTCTCAGGCAGAGAGGACACAGACTACAAGGAGCATGTTGGTACTTCCAGTGTCACGTTTTAAGGGCTTAAAAACACCTCAACACTGTCCCACAGAGATGTGAAGTTCTTTCATGTGCTCACTGTTTTTTCTAAAAAGATAATAGCTCCTGGAAATGAACTCTATCAGAAAACAGTTGTTAGCTAAGTGCTCTTAGTTTATATTAGTACTAAAAATCGCATGTACTATAAGCTGAATATAATTTGGTTTGCAGATTTTTAATTAGCACATTTTTGTATATAGTGAAGAGTACTATAACATCACACTTTCATTTCATGCCCATAGTGAGTTTATTTAAGTACCTAATCACCTCTCCTCTTATTTTCAACTCAAATCACTGTATTTGTGACTACAGGAAAACAGTGATATGTTTATTTAATGAAGAGATAATTTTCTTCCAATGTGTGGCCATTCTAATGTGTAGCACATTGAAAAATGCATGTGTTTATTTACCGAGCTCACATATGTCTACAAGAACATTAGAATGTGAGATCTAGAGATCACACATTCAGATAAACAAAACTGTGATTTTGTTTGTTCTCTTGTCTCTTCTTTCTTGTACTTTATAGAAGACCCAAAGGAAATATTTGTGCTTTTCTCTGTATATAGTTTTTTCAATCATTATGGTAAGACTTGAAATATTGTTTTACTATTGAAGCCATTGTTGTATATTGTTAAGCACCCTGAGGTGCTCTACCAAGGGCCCTAAATAAGGAAAAAAAGGAGAACAAAGATGGGGGGGGGGGAGGAGAGGGGCAGAGAAGAAACAAAATACATTGCTGCCTTGGAAAATATCAGGTCAAAATTTATCTTACATCTTGATTTACTTGGAAGGTAGGCACACAAAATCAATATAGTGCCATTAAAAATACAACAGTGCTATGCTGAGTCATCTGAATAGAGCTGGGATTTCTTTGTATTTTATCAAATGTACTTAATTGTAGAATATGGATAAATTCAGTGATCCGTGAAGGGTAATAAAAGTGATGTGCTGAATCTAACCTGTAGAGACATCCACAAGTTACCAGGAATGTTCCAAATTGGACTAAATTGTCTAATTCATTCCAAAGGTAATACTGTCGGCTTTTATCTGCAGGTCAATGGATCGGCATTTAAGTGTGCTTAAAAGCTATTTTAGTTTTTCACTGATGTCTTCCAGACAGAATCTTAACATTTGAAAATCTTTTAGGAGTAGATTTTTCAAAGGAATTGGATAGACAAAGATACAAATAGTCACCTGGTGGGATTTTCAAAAGTATATAGCTTCCCAGCTTCTAAGCACCTTTTAAATTTTGGACCTTAATAGTTCAATATTTTATTTAAAAAATAAATAATTATTTTTCAAATAATTATCAAAACAAGTAATGAAATGTTCCTGATCTGTGATACACCTGCTTTAAAAGTATTCAACTTTCCATGCTTGCTCCATATCTGATTTGTCTCCTTATCGTCACTTGTAAAACACCATGCTTCTTTGTAGCAATGGATCTGCAGATTTTAACAGTGCTGCCTGCACATCCTCTAATGTGGCAAAGCTAGTGCATAAAGTTGATGTGACCCTCACTATAGGAACTCATTCAGGAGTATGATACTTTTTATTGGCTAACCTGTGTCATTTAGGTACTGTCTTATGGGATGTATCGTGTTAACATTGTGTTAGTATTATGTGACTATGGAAGCATACAGAGGCTCTGCACTCTCTCTAGCATAGGACTTCAAATGTCCCTGTCGTTGCATGAGGGAGGAGAATGAGATTAGCCCCTGATGCACTTACACACCTGTGTAAGTATGGAGTATGGTATACAATCTCATCCTCTACTAAGTGCCACCCATACGAAAAATAAAATATACGGAACTTCATCTTTTTAATCCTCTGCCTAGCTGCTGAACCCAGTAACCAGGGCACTGGACAAATGTTCCATGTGGGTGGAAAAATCCTTTGTTAGGCTTCAGAACCACAACATTAGAATTACTCCAGCTGATAACTGCAGTAAACTCCACAGCCTCGTGCAACCTCCTTTTTTCTGAAGGAAAGAAAGATGGTTGAAAAGAGGCACATGTGCTTAAAGAACTGCATGGGATCTTTTTCAGTGGGATAAGGCAAATGCTGCATTATTGGTAATATATATCAATCAATACTTTATCATATGCATATGTTATACTACACTCATGTACTCAGAAACACACACAAACACACTCTGTCTTGTTGTTGTTACCAACTAGTTACTCTCCTTAATTTCACTGGCCAGGTGAGTTAGATGGGTTAGATCAATGTTCCAATGTTGACAAGACCCAGGGTCCCCTGCAAGACATCCTACATTTATAGTAGCTTCCCTCTCATGCAAATCTATATACTTTAGCTCTATCTGTTAGTCATCTTATGCAAATCTATGCACTCTAGCTGTGTCAGTTAGTTATCTGTGGAGCCTTCTTCTGGGTATTGTTCTCAATGCTGTCACATTCATCTACAAATAGGGTTTTTGAATTTGCTTCAAAAGAAGGTGCCTGCTTCTGACTCCCAAGGCCATCAATATGTCTGATCTTTTCTCAATAAGCCCACTTGACAGGTTTTAGCATCCTTGGATTTGGCTCCTATTCCCCTCTCCGACTGTTGCAGCTGTTCAGAGGTGCTTGCCTTCCACACCTCATTCATTTAACAGAGCCCTGTTCAAGTCAAAGGGGAGAGATCTATTCTACTTCTACTACAAAGACATCTTCTTAACTTAATTATTCCTAAGGATTATAACATTAAAAAGAGACTTAATATAAAGTTTCTACAATATGAAAAGACTTAATACAAATTATGAAAGGACCATTATAAGGACCATTATAAGACTAGATTATAAGGCTAATACAAAGTTTCTATAAGACATTATGAAAAGACTTAATTCAAAGTTAACTTACAAAGTTCCTATTACAGACCAAACACTTGGCCGTAACTCGGAACGGTCGTAACTCGGAACCCATTGAATTACATTGCGACCGCACTGTTCGTAAGCGCGGATTGTGTTCGTAACTTGGAGCCCGCATTTACGACCACTTTGGTCATAAGTGTGGATGGTCATAAATTGAGGTGGCCGTAAGTTGGGGACTGGCTGTATTATAAAATGATGAATACAAAGATTTATCTACACACACCCACACTGAGATGGCTGGAATGCTGCTGTCTGTTGATTCCTCGTTCCTCAAATGGCTCCCTAGAGTCTGTTGCAGTCAGTGTAAATTAGAGGAGTTCTGAGATTTCTCTAATTTGCTATGGACGCTGAATTGGCCCACAGCTGCTCTCATGATGAGGCCTATTATGAGGCTGCTCTCATGATGAGGCCTGAGGATAACAGTTACCTTTCCCTTTTTTTCTCCCTGGGTTCTGTGCAGTGAGGAGTTTAGCCTGGGCTATAGATTTGGACCATTTCTCTTTCCAATTCTTTTCTAAAAATTTCTGCAGACTTTTGAGGCATATCAAAGTTAGTAGCTTAAACACAGTTTTTTCATCATTGGTTGGAAGAATTCCCTTGGTAAAAGGGTGGAATATGTAACAAAGGATATATTGTCCTTTTTAAAGTACAGTTTTAAAGTACATAAATCAGAGTAATGAAAACCAAACTCTTAATTTTGTGCTTTCATTTCCTTTTTCTGGCTGACAATTTCTGTAATTGTGGAACTTTGTTGAATATACCATATTATATTCATCTTTGGTGTAACTCCAATGAAGTCATCTTGAACTGAATTAGAATTCTGTATGCTTAATTAAATATGAGGAACAAAAAGTGTTTAGAATTTTTCACTCATCTTTTTTCATGTTGTTCCCATATGCTATTTTTGGGATGTGTAAATAGGAATATCATTAGTGCTTTCCTCAGAAATCAAAGACATTTTTCAACATTTGTTTTACTCCTCTCAAGCTCCAACAAATGTGCATTTTACAATATACATTATTTTTTTTCTGTAAGTTAAAATCCTCATGGGAAAAGGACACCTTCCTTCATTGCCTGCATATTTACATTTTTATTTCTCTTCTAAGTACATAGAGATAGGATTAAGCTAAACAAATAATTGAAAAGCCACACTCATATAGGGATACTGTACAATCCAAATAAGCACCGAGAAAATAAATAAATTGTGACAGATGAGAGTAGTCTTGGTCTAAATCAGTCTGAAAACTAATTTAATTACACAAATGTTTATTTTATTACACTGGTGTATTTTACATTTTTGAACACATGCAATAATCTGCCAATTAGTTAAGTGAACAGTGAACACAGAGCAGAAACTAGGACCAAATCTAGACTGCACTTTGAAAAACAGATCTCTGCCTTCAAGCTGAAAGCTTAGTGGGCAGTTTTGCCCCATCCACCATTTTTTCAGCTAATCATATGCTAATTGACTCAGTAAGGAATGTGCTCACTGTCTAACTCATTTAGAGCAATCTCTCCAAAGCTGTCAGTGTGACTACAATGATTTGTCCAAGACAAACAAATGGTTGTTAAGTCAATAAATCTGTTAAATATGGTCTTGTTGATGACATAAATGTGTCATTTTTTTCAGTTTGCTCTTTACAGACACTTGTAATTAGTTGAGAAATGAAATTGATTTTAAAAATCTGAAGAAAGGCAAATTAATTTTCAGCAAGCAATGAGTTTTGGCACTCATTGTATTTGACTTTACAAAGAGCTGAAACCATCCAGTGAATTGATAATGAAGAAATGTTTACTTATTCCAAACATGAGGTATAGATTCAGTCTATATTTTTATACTGACTCCTCATCTCCTTGTCACACAGAAATTTTCAGGTGATAAAACTGATGGTGGTGTGGTTAGAAAATCCTGGTGATGCCTTTAATGTTCTGTTAATACTCAGAAGTGAGGAGAAAAGAAACAGTGCTTTTATTAACGGAATATTGTATACTAGAAACGCTGGCAGCTTTTTAAAAAAAATAGTTAAATGCAGTTTCAAGTACTAAGCTGCCCTTCTGTTTCCCATAATTTTTGTGGCTTTCCACACACCTTTCCCAAATTTTGAAATGTGTATTTGGAAAAGCCACAAAAAAACAGAAGAGGAAACAAACTGTTTATGCACAGGGATAGGAAAATTGATTATGCACAAAGTTTTGTCAAATGCACAAAGTATACATGACAGGTTTCCTTTGGTGTGCCATTGGGATGTGGGGTTCTGCTGACGCCTCTGACCCATCAGCCTAAGCTCCCTCTCACACTGTGCTTCTGTGACAAACTGAAACTCCAACCACTATGAATATATTACCCAGTTCACCTCAGTGGGAAGAGGAACATACAACAAACTTGTGTTAACCAAGCTGATATTTTCCCCCAGACACTTCACTCAAATGTGCACTGAGTTAGCTAAAGCAAAAAAAAAAAAAAAAAAAAAAAAGTTTATTAGCTACAAAAAGTGGTCATAAGTGATAGCAAACAGATTGAAGCAGATTCACAATAAACAAAAAAAGCCACAAACTAAGTCTAAGATACTAGAAAGGTTATATATGAATCAACAATTTCTCACCCTAACTGATGATACAACTGGGTTTGCAGTTCTCAAGACACAAGGTACATGGCTCCCCATCTCCCATTTCAAATTTTTTTTCAGAGCTTCTTACAAGTGTTGAGTTATGCAGGACCGAAGAGCAAGCAGTGATAACATTCCCTGTCTTATATTATATAGCTTTTCCATATAGTGGGAACTCTTTGTTTCAAACTTGTTTCCTAACCAAGCTTGTGGAGAAATATAGGTATCCAAAATAAAGTTCAGAGTCATGTGTTCTGGTCACCTGCCCTTGCAGAGTCATAGCAGCCATTGTTTAAAGTTTGGCTGAAATGTTTACAGAAAGGCTAACAATTTCACAGCCCATTGTCTTTGTTGTTGTTGATCCATTAGCAGAATCTGGCTTCTTCATTATTGTAACTGAAAGGCTGTCTATGGCTGTTTTATAGAGTAAGCCCATTTGAAATACAGATCCATAGTCAATATGTATAATTTGAGATGCCAAATGTATACATACAGGATAATAATACTCATCAAATCATAACTTTTCCAAGGATACCTTACATGACCCATCAAAAATAGATCAGATGAGTTAATTTTCACTGGTATGGAGCATCTTACTTTCCCAATTATTTCACTAGGTTTTGTGATAAATAGGAAGTATAAAATAAATTAATGAACAGTGTGATTTTAAAAAGTTACCAGCATCCATTCAACTCCATGTAAATTAATCCCACTCTGCCTTTGCTTCTGTCTTCTGGAAACAGTTAAAACTGTACATGCCTGGAGATTTAACACAGGTGTTAACATGATTGCATACATAGTGGTATTTTATCTTCTAATTTGTATAGGCAAACCTATATTATTAATTTGATACCCATCTTTAAAATACTAACTCTTATCTCTGGGCTCATTGAGTGATTAACCTTGAAGGATCATTTCATTTGATGCCTTGAGACCCAGACTTAAATTTGGCTATAATTCCCCACCCATCTGATCATTCCTTGAATCTGTCAATCATAGCAACAGCAGATGGACTGTTACTGTTATTTTGAAGATTTTGTTTTTATTAATAGGACCAGATTATCCATAAATTAATAGAAAGCATACTTTAAAGAAAACTACTTACGATCAATGTCCTGAATCCAGAAATAGAATTGAACAATGTAACAGTGAGTGTAACAACAGTATCTTCTCTTCTTTTGCTTGTGAATGTTCCAGCTGGATTACATGCAAACTCTCCCTCCTCCTCTCCTAAAATCACCATTAGCTAGTCAGCTAACTAAATAACCAAACATTCATTTTAGGCACATACATTAAAAACATGTCCTGCTGCAAAGTGCTTCAGAGTCAGAGAAAACAGCTTGCTTACTGATCCTGTGACTCAAACCACACAAAGGCACATGGACTTGGTTAAGCAGTTGCCTTGAATACTTGCCCTTCTAAAGTATGAGCCCACAGGGAGCCTCTTGAGCATACTCAAAACTACCATGCCCACTGCCCAGTCCCAGAAACTTCATTGTCTAGAGTCCTAACTGCATCTGCCTAGTAACAATGAACCAGACTCATCACCCCTACCCCAATGCCTGGTCTGTAGATCTTTTAAAGATATATCTCCCTGTTAGGCACATGAGTTATACATTATTTAAATGAAGTGTTCTAGTTGTATCAGATAATCCCCCTGGCATGATTTAATATTATTTTGTTATGACATAACTTTGTTAGAATAAGTAGAAGGTATTCTACTCAAGGATATAAACAGGGCCACAATGCCAGGGGGACAGAGGGCCCACTTTTCTCATCTATGTTGGCTTCTCAACAGAATATGGAGGGGTAGTCAGGCCAAATTTAAATGAGTGTCACTATGACCTTATGTGTTAGGTTGCAACATCACTTTCTCAAATTTGGCACTCCTATATCCCAGTCATGATGGATGCCAAGTAATTCTATTACTCTATTCTATGCAGATAAGGGCTCAGCTGGGTTATTGTGTCTAGTTCTGGAAGCCACATTTCAGAAAAGTTGGCGATAAACTGGAGAAAGTCCATAGAAGAGCAACAAAATGATTTAAGGTCCAGAAAACATGACCTGTGAGGAAAGATTGAAAAAAATGGGTTTGTTTAGTCTGGAGAAGAGAATACTGCGGTGGGGAGGCATGATAACTGTTTTCAACTACATACAATATTCTACCAGGGTGAAAAATTATTCTCAACTATGGGGATAGGACAAGAACCAATGGGCTTTAATTTCATCAGGGATGGTTCATGTTGGACCTTAGGAACAAAACTTTTTGACCGAGGTATCCCAAAACAGCTGCCCTGTGTCTACACAAGCCACCCATTATTTTAAAATATTTTTTGAAATAACAGGCATGCTATTTCGCCATCCTGGTAAACCTCGTTGCATAAAAGATAAGGGATGGCTCAAAATAGCGTGTTATTTCAAAATTTGACACTGTGTACACATGCCAAATTTCAAAATAAGCTATTTTGAAATAGTTTTGAAATAAGATATGCAATTTGCATAGCTTATTTTGAGTTTCAGGTGCTGTGTAGATGCACCCAGAGTATTTAAGCACTGAAGCAAGTTGCCTGAGGGAAGTTGTGGATTTTCAGTCATTGGAAGTTTTAAAGGTCAGGTTAGACAAACACCTGTCAGGATTATCTCATTATTATGTAGTCCTGCCTTGAGTGCTGGGGTCTGGACCAAATTACCTAATGAAGTCCCTCTAGTCCTGCAACTCTGTGATTCTATTGAGTGGTGGGCAAGGCAAACCTGGGTGGCACTGTACCTCCTGAGCCAGGTTGCAATGCTACTCACTGAAGTTTGGCCTCCTGAGACAGAGGGGCACCCGGACTGAAAGTGAATGAGTGGTGTTATTGTGACTGGGTATATAGAATCACAATTCCAACCAATTTTGGGGCAGCCAGGAAGGCAGCTCAAGACCATTCCTGAGCAAACTTCTGTTGTACTCCCCTAATACAAGTGCAGAAAGAATTGTGGTTTTGTGGATCATGTGTAGAAGGAAGAGTGAAAGACTGCATAGGTTCTTGCTGGAGATGGTAATATATAGATAGTGTTGGTTGAGAACCAAAATCTCTTTCTGCAAAACATTTAAAAATTTTAACTTTTTGGTTTTCATTTTAAAGCTGTTAGAGTGGACTCATAGTTTTTGAAAATAGTTAGAACTATGTATTCAATAATATTCCAGTCTAAGATAAGTACAACATTTCAATAACATTGGTAATATTTTCAATATATTTTTAAAAAATCTCAAAAAAGAACATTTTATGTGAAAACCAAAAGTTTGACTATTTCAACAATTTCACAAAAATCATTTTATAAAACAATCATTGTGACAAGGTCAGGCCAGAGGCTGCTATACGGTAGGGGAAATGCAACCCAAAAAGGGCAAAAGGCCTGCTAATTATAAGTGGAGGGCTATAGGACAATTAGAAACAGCCGGCAGAGACCTAGCCCATTCAGACTGGGGCAAGCCAACTCCACTTGAGGCCTGCCAGAGGCCTTTAAAAGTCTCCTCAGTTAAAAGGTGGGTTAGAAAGTGAAAGGAGGTAGAGGGGCAATAAAAAGAGTAAATGTTGCTAGAGACAGAAGGGGAGGAAATCCTAGAAGAAGTGGCTGGGGTCCCTACCGCAGAAACCAGCTGCAAGCTGTATTCTTGGCAAAGGGAGAAAAGTTGCTGACCCAAAATGCTGGCCAGGGAAAGGGGAACCCTAGTCACACCATTTTTCAATAAAATGTTATGCAAAAAATATTGAACATCTCCACTGATGACCAACTCAGGCAGGAGTTCTTGGCAGAGATCATGGGAATAGGGGGAGGGAAAATCATAACAAAAGATTTAACAGTCCACTCTGTAAAACAGTACTATACAGTATCTTTGCACAGGTTCAGTTTACATTTGTTGATTTCACTGTATCAAAATTAACTTCTGGTTACAAGAGATGCCAGGTTCCTTTGCATTCTAGTTAATTGCTCTATATGAAACCTGCCTTTTTATAAAGGGATTCCAAGTCTCACCCACCATACCTGGTTGATAACTTTAGTAAATTTTACCTGCCTTTGAAAAGCCAAGCTTTTGTGCTATGCATATTTTGCATTTTATATTAACTTTCCTTCAAATTATTACCCTATTGTGTAATGGTTAGACATGATTTATAAATGAATGAAGAAACAAGTAGAGTGCACAACAAAAGAACTGAGGAAATATTGGCATGGCCATGAGAATCACATAATATGTCTCTTCAGCAAAGTGAAATTCATGTTCTATGGTGATAACAATATTTCTGTTATGAAGTGTACTGCCCTTCAGAGCATTCTTTCTCTTTTATATGATTTTTGCCGTGCCACAATCAGCAAAAAATAAATCTTTTTCAAAATGAGAAGTGCAGAGTTTTGTTTTCACTTGCTGAATGACAATGACCAACTCCAAAATCTTGATAATTACCATTTCATAAAAAGATTTCCCTTATGATTTATAGCATTCCTATATTTTGAAAGTCCCCAGAATGTGGAAAAATGTGGAATGCTGCAATTGCAACGGTAATGTTGCCCCAAACATTGCAGTGACAGCTTTTAAATTGTAGTAACTTGCGTGCATGCTTATGTCAGAAATTATCAAAGGAAAATGTGATACCAGTTAAAAAGGCAGCTCAGAACACCTATGCAAGGATGGTAATAAGATAAAGTCAGAGGTAAATTTTCAACTCTCCAATTCACTGTTCTGTGACAATGATTCTGATTTCCGACTTATTTGTTTTTAAATGAGAATCTTATAATTATTTCCCTGGATCATGATGAAAAATATTATTACTAGTTGCACTTTCATAATAATGTCCACCAATGGAGCTAGATGACTAACTGAATATTGTGGTTTGCTAGTAGTTCCAAGTATTAAAAACAAACAAACAAAAAGATTTTGATCATTGTCATAGGTACATGAACTTCTCACTTCCTAGATGAATGCTAAAGGGTACGTCTACGCTGCAAGCTTATTTCAGAAAAAGCTATTCCAGAAGATATCTTCCAGAATAACTTATTTCAAAATAGAGCATCTGTGGGAATTTGCATATCTTCTTCTGATTTCATTTTCGCAAGCAGAGCTTTCGAAAGTGAAAGTAGTTGAGACGCAGCTTTTTGGGCGAACCCCGCCCTTTGTCAAAAAGCAGCTTAAACCTCATTTTTTGAGGAAGAG
Source organism: Pelochelys cantorii (assembly GCA_032595735.1). Taxonomy (NCBI): domain Eukaryota; kingdom Metazoa; phylum Chordata; order Testudines; family Trionychidae; genus Pelochelys; species Pelochelys cantorii. Next base: position 38,893,676 of record CM064331.1, read on the forward strand.
TGGCTTTTCAACAAGGGGGAGGGTTTGCCAAAAAAGCCATGGAATATCCTCTTTCGACACTCTAGTGTAGTCTAGATAAGCCCTTAGAATGGCCCTGGTGAGGAGCTATTTTGACATAGCAGCAGTGGAGCGTCCACACACACCCTCTTCCAAAATAGCTTTTTTGGAAGAGGTATTATTTCTCATGGAATGAGGTTTACCAACGTCAGAAAAAGCCATCTTTTGTTATTTCAATTTTCTTTTGAAATAACGCAGTTGCTGTATGGACACTGGTATTGTTTTTCCAGAATAACAACTGTTATTTTGGAAAAGTGGTGCAGTTTAGATGCACCCTTAGACACTAGTCTGTTGAGTCACTCTCGCAATTCATCTACTGGCCCTAGTCAAATATTTTATATGCAGTGGAACTGTATTAACAGGGAAGACTGAGACAGCTGCATAGCAAAAGAGCCCCTAGGACACTGATAGGATATTTACTGAGGCGTGGGTGATCCGTGTTTAAGCCTGGTTGCAGGCTTGGAAGCTGGAAGGTATAAGGAACCCTGCTCATCACCTGTAAGTGTTATTAGCATTTTGACTTGCCCGTTATTCCCCCCGCCCGTTTACATAATCAGGACCAGAGGTTTCTCCCTTCCCCACTCAAACATCCTGTGTAAAACATCTGAGCTGGCACAGAAGAAAAAGGAGATTCCTTCAGCAAAGGAGAGGGTACTGATTGCCCTTTTCCTGAGAAAGGGGGCTGCATGGATCAAAGTGTAAAGTTATAATCCAGCCCTTCATGAAGAGGGTTGAGAAATTTGATGTTATTTTTTTCCTCTTGTGCTGGTGTACATGTGTTTTAAGTGTTTTGTTAACTTCTGTGTATCTGAACTGTATCCTCTGTCTGTTGCCCCTAGCACATGGAAACCACTTTCAAGAAAATACATATTTCAGACTTTTTCTTTAAATAAAACCCAACTGTTTGTGGATGTTATTGTGCTCATTTTTTTACCAATAGGTAGAGGGCTAAAGTCAGTTGTGGGAACACCCCACCTCTTGTGCTAAGAGGAGCAGGGATGAACACTGAACACAACATCCCTAGATTCGGAGGGAGAAGTGATGCATCTCGTTCTCCACAACCCTTCTGGAATGGAGATTACAGGTTCTGGGGCAGTTCATCCAGTTTTCCCCTTTTGGTGGGAGGTTTGCTCTAATTTAGTGTAGGATTTATGAAGGAGGAGAGAATAAAAGGGTATTAGGATTGGCAGAATCCTCAAGATTCCGAAGTCAATTTTAGATATTCTTATAGGTCTGTAAGTTTCCATAGTATGTACCTAGCAAATACAAAGCCTCTAAACCAGAAATAATAATAATGAAGAAAAAATTACTTATGTCTGCTACACATAACCTATTCCGAAATGACCTCTATATATTATAGTCCAAGCTACAGGGTTCAATGTAGATCAACCACATACCTACCAGAATTTATGCAAATATTGTTTATGATCAGAAAATATTATATACCTATACATCATATATAATATGGTTGATATATTGTGGTTGACACACACACACACACACACACACTTAAAATAACTATTGGTTATTATCAGACACTGGTACTGACAGTGGTTCAACTTATCACAGCTGAATTCTGTTCATTAGTTTATTTGATTGTATACAAATAATCTTTTGCTCTTTACAGAGTACTTTGTGTGCTATATTTTATACCCATGAGAAAAAAAAATCATTCCTTTTTCTCTCATTTTAACAGTGCCCTTTCCTTAAATACACTGCATACTGCTCACACGGTTCTTAGAATTTAAATGTGAATTCAACAGAATATGGAGAATTATAAAGTGTCAACACTTAAACATACTGCTAATTCCTGAATAGTCAAGTTTATTTATTCCTCTATACCTGTGCACTATATTAGGCACAAAGAACAGTAAAACTGAGCAAGTGGCTTGGAGGATATAAATATGAAGCATGTTAAGTAATTATAGGGCTGCTGTTCATGTCACTATAGTTAAGGTTATTTCAGCTGTGGCACTTTTATTACAAACAGCATTTTTCACATAGCCGAGGGATTGATTGTAAACATTGTGCTTAGAGATAAAAATTGCCATATAAGGTCTGACCCAGGAAGCCATTAATATTTATTAAAAATTTAAAAAACCCATATTTCAAAACAGTTAATTTGTCCAATTTGAAGGAGTGGTATAAAAAGAGAGATTTACTCTGGGCACCTTTCTCCCCTATGCCCCATCCCTCCCATAATTGAAAGACAGCTTCATTTTCAGGGAAATGCAATGAGCAAATAGAAATTTGAAAGCTTTTACTCCATATTGTACATTGTAGTTATAATCTTCCTTTTTTTAAATAACAAGTCCAAGCATCCAAAATATTAAAATTTAAAATGTGCTATGATTAATGCCTTTCAAATATAGATTTTATTTGCAATTAATGGAGAATTTCTTTGCAATAACTTTAACCCACATTTTAATTCCTCCCCCCTCCAATTGTTCCTTTTTGCTCTTGACGTACATATATACCTGGAGATTTGACAAAAGAATAAGGGCACTACCCCCGTTTTTTATGTCCCATTTGTTTCAGTATCACCATTTTCATATGCTCTGACAAAGGGTAACACTCCTATGCAGAAATATGCAACTCCAAGCAATAGCAATGGAGTGGTAGCCAAATAACTTGCAGTGATTTTCCTGCAACTGTCTCATTCAGAGTTCACAATATAAAGCAAATAACATTCAGACACAATGCTATAAGCAGTACTGAGGAAATTTACAATGCATCCTGAAATAAATGTTGAGATTGTTGATTTATATGTTATACACTACTGGTATATAAATTAACATATGGGTAGTGTTTGTAAATCAGTTCTCCTGACATTTATTTCATAATGCATTTTAAAGCCTTTCAACTCTGTTTATTGTCTTTTTTTTTAGCATGCTCAAATGAGCAAATCTCTAAACAGAATTGATTTTGCCTTGTGAAAAACAAATGCCTATCTAATTATAAAAGAAAGCCTATGTTAACTCTTCAGTTAACTTCAACATGTACCATACACAAGAGCTCTCTCTTATGGCCATGAATTTATATCTACTCTGTTTCTGCTTTGCTGAAAATAATGGATCAACCTTTAAAAGGCATCTGTCTGGTTTTCAAAAAGTACACAGATATGCAGTGGGTGAAAGGAATATATTTGCTAGAATAAACTTAAATTCTATGAAATATAACTTGCAACATACCTAGTTAATAAATGGATTTTTGATATGCGTGAAATTACTTTTCTCATCACCCTGGCACAAGCCAAACATAAAATACAAATGTATCATTTGTCAAGAACTTTGCATTTTGTAACTTTTTCAAGAAAAATACTGTCATAGGAATTAACTCTATTGAACAGATTCATCTAAGAATTTAAAAGAACTGTGCTTACTTTTGGAAGGGACTGATATTTAATTTTAATTCAATTTCTAGTAGAGGTGATCTAGAGATGATGTTAAGATCATCATTAGATATAGGCTGTGGCTTGGTTTTGCTTTTAAAGACAAATCAAAGGTTGATTTCAGATTTTGACTTAACTGTGATGAAATTACATGAGCTGTTCTTATGAGCTGTAGCACCCAAATACTGGGAATTTTATGAAAACAGCCATTATCTGGCCATATCAAAAGAAGAACAGGAGACATTGACATAGGTTTAATCAGACCACAACTTTATTATTAAATGTCTGGGAGTAGCTGACTGATAACAGTGTACTGTGCAGGTAACCCCATGTTTATTCGGTAAGTACCCGGGTGGATTTTACCAACTCCCCTTCTTTTCCATCCATGTCCTCCAGCAACTCCATTACAAGGACGTTACCATACCCAGGGTGAGGAGGCTTTTGCCTGCTCTCCTTCCCATCTTTTTCTATCCCTCTCCCTCCAGCAACTCTACTGCCAGTACCTTTATATCCAATTCCCCTATAAGAATGGGCAGGGGAGGGTGGCTTCCTGTTGTACCAACCATATGAGTACCTAAATGCCCCTCATTCATTCCTTTTATGAACACCTATTTTAAGTCCTTTTCTAAGCCATGTATCTGGTCAATGTGTACCTTTCCTATGGAGTACCTGAACTGGACATCTACCACAAGGAGGTGTTCACTATTAGCTTGTCTGTCTCCTTTCCACACCCAGAGGGTTCCCAGACTTATTCTAATGCCATCGTTTATATTTGTTAAAAACATGATGGCACCTAAGATGGATAGGTGAACCCCATACCCCATGAAACAACTCAGCTGCTCCATATACTATATGGATGTGAAATTACTACCCCTCCTATGTTCCCAAGGAATTTGGCCACCTCCTGGTTCACATAACTACTTCACTTGTCTACCTTGGGTGGGGCTCACAGCTCTTCACCAGACCCTGCACAAAATCATGTCTGACCAAAGAATGTAAACTCCGAGAAAAAAAATTAAGGATCAGTTTTAAATTGTCCCTTTCCTGAGCATAAGTTCCACCCCTTTAAGCATTTTCAAATTGTTTTCCCCAGGATGAATTACAATTGTATGTGGGGGCTGCTGACAGGCCTGCACAGCATACAGGAACACAGAGTCAATACCATAACATGTCCCTTGTTGAATGCCAACTAAACACTGCTTCATCACCAGCTGTGAACCCTCAGGAAGCTTGAATGCATGCGTATGCATCCAAAATACAATACTGTGCCTGCAGATCAACACCACTGTCTATATGGCTGGTTGTCCCATATCTGTAAAAAATTACAACAAATTAATATTGGCTCACTGCCTGAGGTCTTACATACATTTGGTATGCATCTGAATGCCAATGCCTGCTTGCCTGATTTGCCTTTGCTTCCATACCCAGCCCTGTTGCTGCTGCTGCTGCAGCCTTGATTCTGAATGAGTGGGAACCAAATTACTGGGCTGTAACCCCAAACTCATCAGCCCCCAACTCAGCACAGTAACAAATTGATAACTGTGAGAGGACTCCCGTCACCATGTATAAAAGGGGATTTTTTTTCCCTTTGGCTGTTTTAAACCTGAACCCAGGCTCACCACACCACTGAAGGATATCAGATTTGCCCCAGGCTAATTTGAGCTATCTTTGACTACTATAGATGTAATATCATGGAATGCTCTTGCCATTGTATATCCCACAGTTGTAAAGCCCTTCCTGTAGAGTCCCTAAAAGACCCAGGCAGTAGCTCCATTGATCCTGAAAGTAGCACAAAATGCTGTAAAGAATTATGCCCTGAACAAGGTCACCTCCTGTTCACTATGACATAGGAAGCCAAGGATATACCTGAGAACCCTGAATATGCAAAAGACGATGGGACAATACCAATCCACCCTGGTGCCACCAGTAAATGACCACCCAGCCCAAAACCTTGGAACAACCAAAAAAAAAAAAAGGATTGTAAAGATCACAGTAGCCATTTAGTCTACCGATAAATGTAATGTCAGAAAGGTGATTCAAGACTGAGGAAGATGCAAGTTGATGGGTTGCCAATGCAAGCATGTACTGAATCATCTATTCATATGTAATGAGCCCTATTGTTGCTGGGCCTTCCTGCTCCTGTAAATGCATGAAATCATTAAAACTTTTCTGATAGCCATGCCACACGTGGAGCAACTGATTTCTGTGCTACACTGACAACGGTTAAGTGCTATTAGATTCCCAGCTGGCTCCTTCTGCCAACTCCCAAATTCTGGACATGAAAATGATCCCAGGCAGGTGTTATGCCATTGTTAACTCTGGAGATTATAAGGAAAAGTAATTCCTGGAGCCTTTCCAGAGACCAAGCCTCTGAACAAAAGCCCACCAAATCACCAGAATTCATTACTGCGAAATTATTATCTTAACCACCTAGCCGAACTGAAAATAATTATTATTGTAATACATAAAGGGGATAACAACTCCCAATACTCTCAGGCCTCAGATTTTGCTCCCAAATTGTCTGCAGGCCATTGTTTGGATGGCTCTGGCACTGTCTTCCCCTCCCTTCCACCCCCCCGCCAGTTTAATCTTATGAAATTTTCTGAACAACAGGCAAAACCCCACCCCTGGTTTTAATATTCACCGGAAAGGGGGAACAACCCATCATTAAAACCCATCCCATAAATTGGACCCATTGGCTTTGCTGGGATATTCCCAAAGGAAGTTGTAGCATTCCCTACTTCTTGATGTTGGTCCTTTGCACTATCTTGCATTCTGTCATCCACACCCTGTTCAGACAGGGCCTACCTTTGGTAGCATCTTCTACCTCCCTGCTTTGTGGACATCCCAATTGAGGTAGTGATGTGTTGTATGAGAAATTTTTTTACACGTACAGATGCTGCAAAAGAAACTGTTATGATTATATGTATGCTTTGAATGTATCATATGCAAACTCAATTATATTAGTATATCTAACAGGACCAGGCTTCTGTCTGGGTCCCTAGATATTGGGAAAACTTCAAGTTAGCCTATATGAGCCATGTAAATACCCTGTATTTGTTTTCTGGCATGGGTCCCCTCAAACAAGCTGAGAAAGTTCTGGAATGGCCCATCCATGTCATACCACATAAAGGGTGTTTTATTGGGGTGGGGAAGGGAATTTTTTTTTGTAAAACCTCAGGGAAACCACTGGTGCCAGTAATTCCCACCTTTGCCACATCATATGGCAAGGAACCCTGAACCACCTCTTTCAGCCTCTCCCACAGCAGATACAAACACCTCTGCACTTGTGAACCTTCCTTAGTTATTGATTTAATTCATCCCTGCCCTTGATATCTCCCTCCTCTCCTGCAGTAACTAGAGTGGAATGTCCTGCAATGATCTGAGTGAAATGAACTCCTACACCTACAGAGCAGCCTACAAAGCTGTGGAAACAACCTTGGACATCATAATCTTGATTCCTTATATCAAATTTTGGCTGACAACGCCACCATGAAATGCAGCCAGCTAACTTGCTTGGGCAGGTGCTCCCCCCTGAGTTCCCCTTCCCCCAAACTTGGTAGGTTCCCTTTGGTAATCAAAGGCATTGCCCCAGGCTTCCCCAGCCCCTTGCCCTTGCCACAGGGAGTCAGCCCTTCCTGCCAAAATGATTGTACTCCATCCACTTTGTGGAGGATTTCATATTCCCCCAGTTCCTTATAGCAGCAACAATAACTGGGAAGGAGAAGCAAAATTTAGCCAACAGAAACTCTGTTTCATAAGCCCCCATGGACAGCACAGCTGCTTCAAAATGGGGCCAAACTCTCCCTCCTTTTCTTCCTTGTTTGCATTCCTGGAAACAAAACCTGGCCCCCTGTACTTCATGAATTCCCTCTGCTATGCCTGCCCTGCCCCCACCCAAACCAAAGAAAAGTGAAAACTAATCCTCCCTTTTCTTCTCCTGCTCTCATTGTTCTGTGTCTTCCATGAATCTGCTGACTGAAGTGTGTAGCAGGCTTTCTCCTTCTTCTCTCCCCATCTCTGCTTCCACATGGAGTGGAGTGGACCTGAATAAACTTGTACCTGAGGCCTTGCCACTGAACCTTGCATTCTCCTGCCTGTATTCTGGGTCTGTGGGGATAGAGTAGGGCTTTTCCCTTCATCCCCATTTTAGCCTTGTTCCCACACGCCACCCTGATTGCACACAGAAGTGAGATAAACTGTAGGATGAAGCCATCCTGCTGAGATTTGATGCAAATCCCTGGGGTGGGATGGGGTCTTTCTCCCCCCCGCTTTTTTTTTGCCTACTCACAACCCTGTCCACATGAAGCTGGGTAGAGTCTACACTGCCTCAGCCTTGGTCTTTGTAAAATCGAGGTTCACTCACGCTCAGCTGTTTTTGTCAAACTCTGTATTCCCAGATGATGAGTCAGAGACCTACTGTCTCTTTTTCATCAATTTTCACCTTTCTCAACCCCCACCACAAACACCTCAGGCAGAAGAGGCAGGGTTGGAGGCAGCCAGCACTCACTGCTTAAAGGTGTAGGGCAGTCATTTTCAAGTGACTGGACTGCCACTCCTGACACATTGTATACAGGCAATAATGTTTGAATAGGCTGCTAAATTCATGGAATAATTCTACTTTAGCATTTTTGTTATCTAGAGATATATGAAGATTCTATGAGCCCATGGTCTCCTCACAAACAAAAGAGTGAGTGTAAATGAAGAAATTTGGCTTTAAATCAAAAGAAACTTCATATTCTGCTAGTTTAGTTGGCACTTGTATAAGACAGATGTTTTCCATTCACATTAATTACCCAAGAAAGTCTGCACTTGAATCACTACTATCAAGAAGAAATGGAAAATGCTACTACAAACAGTCATAAAATATGGGGTCACACACAGCCAGTGGGTGAAGAAAGATAATTTCTTTCTTAATTTCTCTGCCAAGGGGGCAGGATTTGTCCTTCACAAAATAGGCTATAACACCCACCCACAAACCAAATGGATACCAAGGGACAAGTGGGAGGTAAAATCCAGCTGTAGATATATTTTGTGGACCTATTGTTTACATCTTGCTTTGGGAATATGTTTTTGTTAAATAAAGGAAATAGTTTTAAAATGTGCTTCTGTGCTCATGTTCAAAGATCTAGCTAATCTACAAAAATCTTCCTGATGCTGGAAAATCAGTACACAGAATATAGCAAATCAGCTAGTGATCAATGTAAAATATTGTTTCATGATAAGCCCTTTCATTCAAGTACAACATGTTGCAGACTAGTTGAAAAAAGAACTCCATATAAATTTGCAACAGCTAATAACAATTTTTGAATAATTTATGTTGAGTTTCTGTAAATTATCAAGAGAAAGAGGCTTAAACTGAAGGTAAACAAGGAGAAGGTCACTATCTAGGCTTCAGGACAGAAATTATTTAACATCATAAATGATAAGTCTCATGGTGATAGCAAGAAAAGCAACTATTAGGCATTTTTTAAAAATGAAGTTAAGATCAGTATATTAAGAAATAATTCTTTTAAAGGAGTTAAGACTACAGCTGAGCCAAAAATGTCCTTTTTTCCTCAAAAAGTTTCTTTTTTTCCCCAGAGATGTCTAGTTACCATTCTAGACAGTGCTTAAAGTTTTTCCCTTTCAAGATTACATTATATTTATAAAAAAAAAAAAAGGAAAAGGAAAAGGGACTAATACTGCTGTGGCAATATAACAAGAAGAGCTGCATCTTGAAGAGTTATTGCCACAGCTTTGGCTATGTAGTGGCTATTTTCACAGGGGAAAGAAGTCAGCTGTAGATTTTGGAGGGTAGCCCATATCATATGACTAGTTCAAGTACCAAAGTGAAGCAGAAAAAAACAACAAATGGTCTGGTAGCAGTTTATAGACTAACAAAACATGTAGATGGTATCATGAGCTTTCGTGGGCACAGAGCACTTCTTCAGATGACCGGAGTTATGAGTTGGGGATATGAAAACTCAAAATAAATAGGAGAGGGGAGAGAAAGAAAAAAGGGAGGGGGGTGGGAGACAAAGCATCATTAAGTATCTGGAGAATGGGTACTCAAACCTAAGCAGATAAAAATCAAAGTCAATAGATAGATTCCTAAAACAGGAAGGATACCAGTCAGGGAGCTGTTAGCACCTTCAGTGGTTATTAAGTAGGTAGAGTCCCCACCAGCCCATATCAGGACCGAGTCCATTAGCATGTGAATTGAATTTGTGGATGAACTGGGATTCCAGGGCTTCTCTGTGTATTTGGCTTGTAGAGCTGGTTTGTGATAAGACAGCTACTTGTGGGATTGGCAGGGGGGGGGGAGAGGGGGGGGAGCAGTGAGGTCAGTGTGTTGTATATCGGTGTGTTGGAAATATTCCTTCAGCTGGAAGCTGCGAAAATAGGATTCCAGATCCCCATAGAACTGAATCATATTTGTGGAGGTGGTGGGGCAGAAGGAGAGTCCACGGGATAGGACAGATTCTTCTGCTGGGCTGAGAGAGTGATTAGATAGGTTGATGATGTTGTTGGGTGAGTTGAAACTCCTGAGGAAACTCCAAAACATCAATAATCTTCCTGAAAATACCATCCCAGCCACCATGGATGTAGAAGCCCTCTACACCAACATTTCACACAAAGACGGATTACAGGCCATCAGGAACACCATCCCCGATAACAACACTGCACACCTGCTTACAGAGCTCTGCAACTTTGTCCTCACCCACAACTACTTCCAATTCAGAAACAATTTCTATCTCCAAATCAGCGGCACAGCCATGGGCACTCGCATGGCACCACAATATGCCAACATCTTTATGGCTGACCTTGAACAACGTTTCCTCAGCTCTCGCCCCCTAATACTCCGACTTTACTTATGCTACATCGATGACATCTTCATCATATGGACCCACGGAAAAGAGAATCTTGAAGAATTCCACAAGGATTTCAACAACTTCCACCCTACTATCAACCTCAGCCTGGACCAGTCCACAAGGGAAATCCACTTCCTGGACACTACAGTACAGTTAAATAATGGACAAATTTCCACCACCCTATATCGGAAACCTACCGACTGCTACACTTACCTTCATGCTTCCAGCTTCCATCCCAGACACAGTTTTCAGTCGATTGTATACAGCCAACCCCTACGATACAACCGGATTTGCTCCGACCCCACAGACAGAGACAATCACCTACAGGATCTTTACAGAGCATTCCTAAAACTGAAATACCCACCTGGGGAAGTGAAAAAAACAAATTGACAGAGCCAAAAAAATACCCAGACATGAACAAGACAGACCCAAAAGAGAAAATAACAGAACGCTTCTTGTTGTTACCTACAGTCCACAGCTCAGACCCCTCCAATGCATTATACACAATCTACAACCCATCTTGGAAAATGATCCCTCACTCTCAGAGGCCTTAGGAGAAAAACCTATTCTTGCTTACAGACAACCCCCTAACCTGAAACGTATTCTTTCTGATAACCATGCCACACAACCACATCATAAACCTCCAGGAATCCAGCCCTGCAACCAAAAAAAGATGCCAACTCTGCCCACATATCTACACTGGCTAATTCATCACTGGAGCAAACAACATAAGCCACAAAATCAAAGGGTCATTTGACTGTACATCCAGTAATTTTATCTATGCCATCAAATGCCAGCAGTGCCCCAAACTGGACGGTCTCTGCCAGAAAGAATCAATGGATACAAATTGGATATATGTAAAGGGAATATACAGAAGCCTGTTGGTGAGCATTTCAACTTGCCTAATCACAGTCTGACAGACCTGCAAGTAGCTGTTTTATCAAAAACCAGCTCTACAAGCCAAATACACAGAGAAGCCCTGGAATCCCAGTTCATCCACAAATTCAGTTCACATGCTAATGGACTCAGTCATGATATGGGCTCGTGGGGACTCTACCTACTTAATAACCACTGAAGGTGCTAACAGCTCCCTGACTGGTATCCTTCTGTTTTAGGAATCTATCTATTGACTTTGATTTTTATCTGCTTGGGTTTAAGTACCCATTCTCCAGATACTTAATGATGCTCTCTCTCCCCCCCCCCCCGCCCTTTTTTCTTTCTCTCCCCTCTCCTATTTATTTTGAGTTTTCATATCCCCAACTCATAACTCCGGTCATCTGAAGAAGTGCGCTGTGCCCACGAAAGCTCATGATACCATCTACATGTTTTGTTAGTCTATAAAGTGCTACCAGACCATTTGTTGTTTTTTCTGTAACAGACTAACTCGGCTACCCCCTGAAGAAAGTGAAGCAGATTACTCTGTGTTAAATATTGGGTCCAGGATACAATACTCTAAAGGCTAGATTCACAAGGGAAACTTAGATGTCGACACAATGTTGCAATGCCTAACTTTTAGGTTGGAGAACACCATCATTTGTAAAGCCTATTGAAGTTCAGATATGAGTTAGGTACCAAGCAGCAACTTAGTGCCAGGACATGAGGGGCTGACAGACTTGCTGGGCCGTTCGGCAAATTGGGAGGGTCTCTGACTTCCAGGAGGGGCAGAGCCTCGGCCAGAAGGGGCAGGGTTGGGGGCACCCAGTGCTCTTTGCCGCTCAAATCATTCCCACCCCCACCACCCTTAGTGCCATCTGCAGCGTGCTGTCTGGCACTCTGGCAGTGATTTAAAGGGCCTGGGGCTCCGGTCACTGCTGCTTTTGAATCACCGGGCCCCAGGGCAGCTGGACCCTTTGCCCACTACATGTCGGCAGGCCTGCAAGGAGATAGGAGGCTGTATGTACTTCCACTAGCAGAAATTTAGGCACTTAAGCAATAGAAACAAAGGTGCCCAGGGATTTGGGGCACCTATGGGAATAGGTGGCAGTGGAGCCGGGCCGGGGAGGGGAGGGAGGCAGAGCATAGAGTGTAAATGCGGTTGTGCCTAAATGTTGGACTTGGGTGCCCAATACCCCACTGTGAATATAGCCCTAAGGGATGGGTGAGGTGTGGCTAAACACAAAGAGGTTTAATGCAACAGCCTACAAATGCTACTTTCTTTTGGGGGCTTCCAAGAAGCTGATTTACAGCTTCCACTCTCTGAAAACCAGCATTTGCTGCCAAATAACATGCAGACATGCAGTCATTAACACCCCCTCACTGGACCCCTTCTTCTTAATTAGGCTAGCAGTTGGACTGAAAGCAAGTCAAGCCACATGTGACTGCTTCTTTCTATAATTTTGGCAGTACTTGTAGGTCTGCCTGGCTGTACTGAATAAGAATGTAAATGGGCAGTCTGACTGGGTCTGTGCAGAGTGCATCCAATCACAGTTATCTGATCTTCTGTATTTGTAATTTCTTTTGATCATAAATTATTGTAAAGGGCAACAATGTAAATTTATAATGTTGTAGTGTCTGTGAAAAAGTGGTATATCTTGTGAGACAAACTTTGAGGGTCAGATTCTAAATTCAGAAGTTAATAAATAAAACTTTTTCTTCCTTGTTTTTACCTTTTTAAAACATCAAGATTGTGAAATCCAATTATGCTGAAGAATGCATAGGGTCTGAGAAATTTGTATTTGGAGCTTTCTCTGATTTTTATTGAACCAAGAGATGAACTGAGTCCTTAGTAGAGAACTTTTTGTCCCTGATATTTGATTAGAATAGTTTTCGAGAAACATCAAAGAAAACCCAACATGTTAAGCAGTCACAGTAAAAACCACTTTGCTTCTCAATTCATCAGGTTGCACTTCTGTGACACATGTAATGTCACAATTGTTCTATAACTCCAGACAACCATAGCATTCCAAGAAGCACTGTATTTCTAATGAACAAATAATACATGAATGAAAAAAAATAGAAACAAACTAAACTTTCCAAGACTCCTTTATATAATCAAATTATACTTTGGTTTTCATATAATCTTTAAAGCCCTGATTCTGCAACTCCTTATACTTTTAGGCAGGTGAATAGGTAAATTGATTTCAGTAGGACTAACTAACATACTTAAATGATTTGCTGTTCCAGAGTCCAAGTGAACATCCTTACCTGAGATATATTTACTCCACCTGTTATGTGTATCTATTAATACATTGTACTTCCTTATCTTTTTTATGAAATCCAATTGATCATACAGTAATCACAGAAATTGAGTTGGAAAATCTATTAAAAATTCTGTTTCACTTCCACCAATGCAGAGTTGTTTTCTTTGGCATAGTCCTCAGGATAGATTCTGCATTATTGGAGAATAAAAAAAACAAATGAGTACAATTGCTTAGTATCAGTCTTTTGAAACCCAGGTTATCCAAAAATTTGTTAAAAGGTTCTTAAAGGAAAGTGGGGGGAGCACTCCAATAGTGTTGAAATAACCAGCCCAGATATTTTAAACTAGTGGTCTCTTTATTTAGAACAAACTATCCACTGCTAATACATCTTTATGATGACTTAATTACATTTGCATATTATTTTGTACATTTTTAAATTTCCAATGATTGGAAACCTTTTTCTATTTGGGTGTTCCCAGTGCAGCACGGCACTGGACTAAATAGTTGTTGAGGAACAATAAAATTATTTGTTGTCATAGGCAACAGCAATGTTTTCTAGCACATTTTTTGCCTGAGATCATCTCAATTTTGATAGCTTGGTGAAATGTTGTCCTCCTGATTGTTGTCATGGAGAAAGCAAAAATATTTTGATTGGACGGTACTTTATGAGAAGGCATATGGAACTGTTTCCGGTGTTGCTTATTAAAATTAAATAGAGTGTAATCCTTTAGCTCAGTGGAAAGCAAAGCTCTGTTTGAATACTTTAATGGGAGCTATACTTTCCATATACTATCTCTAAGCATTACCAGTTGCATGTTACTTTCTGATGTCAATGCTCATGCACAATAGTGCATTTTTAGGTACCAAATGAAGTTAAGGGCTTCATTCCTAAATGAGTCATTACTCATGTAAGTACTCACCATGATTTATTTATTTGCTGAATGGAGACAAATCACTTGAGTAAAAATTTGAAGAATTAGGTCCATAGAGCCCAATAAAATTCAAGAGGATTTTGTTTAAATGAAATTTAACCCCCTTCTTTCTGAAAGATTTTGGTGACATGATTGTTGATTTTGCATTACTTTCGTTCTCCTTCCTAACAAATAATGAGACAGGTTATATGCTCTTATTGTTCAAACAATGGCTTGGGCAGATTTGCAACTAAACTTAAATACTAATATTTTAATATTCCTCCCACTCATTTCTGAATTCAGAATGACCTTATAACTTACATTATATAAAGAAATTATTATTATCAGCTTCCTAATTTAACTTACTGAATTTCTTATAACCCATAAATTTAAGGATCTCAAAAAGACCACTTAAAACATCTAATCTGAAATCATGTGGAAAAAAACCCCAACATAGCCAATAATCTGATCGTTGTGGCACTCAGATTGTGTGTCAACACTCTCACTCTAATTTGTAAGCAAACTTTTTAATATATCTTGTTTTTTACACAATGCACAAAAAGAAAACAAAAGTTGTGAAGATTTCTGCAGAAATGTTTAAGGCCCAGCTCTACTCCCTACATTATCCCACTGTTTCCTCAGATAGCTGATTCAGGAATATTTGCAATGATAGGAGTTTGACCTATGCTCCTCCTCTTATCAGTCTTTCCTATTAAATTATTATCAAATCACAAAAGTCTTTCCTTGGTTAAGGTTAATCCTCCTCACTTGCCATTATAAATCTGACTTTGACCTTCTCTTAAAACCCATCAACAAAAATATCTCAGGTTTAAAATTGATAGGATGACTCTGGTACCAAGGTAGGAGGGATAAATGGGATTAGGCCAAGGGAGTCCTAAAATATGACATGCTTAAAACAGAGACATTCAATAAAATCCATTTTTTTTAAAGATTGTCTTGCTATTTTATAGCAAAAAAATGTAACAAAGTTATATTGCTATTTTAATTGGTAAGGTTAGGATGGCTTGTGGTCTCCGCTGAATATAAAATATGCTTGATAGAAATCTAATCTTTCATTTAAAATACTAATAAAAAACCTCTAGCTCTTTTCCTTGCATGTATCAGTAAAATGTAAATTGTTCACTGGCTAGGCATGTAACATCAAAAAGAAGAGTTTTCAGCCAAAACTGAAGTTAATTAGACAAGCTTTTTGTAAATTAAACATATTAAAATAGAAAGGAAAAGGAAGATATATGTTCATCACAAATAGAATACTTTCATGGACTATTTTGTCAGATCCTAGACAAGTCTGTGAAACCACTTGGAGAAAGCTGCCAACTGGCCACACCAGTATGTTTATTTACTGGTACCATGGCCACAGAGCCTCACAGCTCCCATTGGCTCTGGTTCAACATTTGCACTCAAGGGGAGCTGTGGGAAGTAGTGGCCCAGCTCACACGGCTTCCCACGGCTCCCCTTGGCTGCAAACGGTGAACCAGAGCAACTAGTAAATAAACATACCAGCACTGCCAGTTAGCAGCTTTCTCAAAGTGGTTTCGTGGACCACTTTGAGAAACTCTGTCCTAAACTAAGAACAGGAAGTGATAAACAATAACAAGGAAGTTTCACCATGGGGAGATGGAATTGTCTGTAGAAAACTTGTGAAGCTTGTGGAGCTTGTGAAATCATGCAAGATGGTGTCTGATGAGAAAAATGTAGTGATTCTGTCCTCCTGCTCAATTTAAGAGGCTTAACTGGATCCTCCACTCAGAAAGACTGACAAATCCAAAAAGGTTTGTCAGAAGATCAAGCACTTACTAAGGTGAAGCCCTAATTTTGTGCTTCTTCCTGTGATCTGTGTGAAAGGCAAATCCTGCCTGTATTTCTTAGAAAATCAGCAAGGAATAGGGAATTCTCTTCCAGCTCTCCATCGCATGTTAGGGTTATTTAAAAATTGAATGAAATTCCCAGAAAAAAAGTAAGTTAATGCACATGTTGAGAGCATATTTAAATTATAAGAAGATTGTACCTAGCAAACAAGGAAAAACTAAGAAATTCAAAGTTAACTTAATTAACTCAAGAAATTAAAAGATAATTGTACAAGACACCCAGAAAGCAGAGGTTAACTTAAGAAATTAAAAGTTAATTGTACAAGAAACACAGAAATCAGAGCGTGGCTTATTTTCTTCTAGGAATTAATTTTATTCTTTTAAAATCTTTCATTTTGGGTATATCTACACTGCAGGCTTGTTTCGGAAGAAGCTTTTCCAGAAGAGATCTTCTGAAAAAATGTATTTCGACAGAGAGTGCCAAAGCACATAGAAAAAGCGATCTGCTTTTTTGAAAGATAGCGTCCATACTGAATGGACGCTATCTCTCATTTAAGCTGTGATTACTATGGATGGAGTGGCCACCAGGGCACATGTGCTTTTTCCTCTTTCCTCTCCTTCAGTAAAACTCCCTCTTCCGTGTCAACACACACCTTTTTCAGAAAAATGTCTTTCGGAAAAGGCGCTCTTCCTTGTAGAATGAGGTTTACCAATGTCGGAAAACCCCCTGCGTTCTTTAGATTTTCTTTTGAAAGAAAGCAATAGCAGTGTGGACATAAGTGAAGTTTTTTTGGAAAAATGGCCGTTTTTCTGAAAAAACCTGCAGTCTAGATGCACTCTGTTGGTACCAAATATAATTTCAAGAATTCCACCTCTCCCAAGTTTTTCACTTTGGGTATGTCTAGATTGCATCCCGCTGTAGGTAGAGGGATGCAGATTAGGCAGGTTGACATTGCAAATGAAGCAGGGATTTAAATATCCCATGCCTAATTTGCATCAAAATGGCCACCACGTTTTGCAGACTCAGCACTTTGTTGGCAAAAAGTGGCAGTCTAGAGGGGGATCTGTCGAGAAAGAAAGCCTTTTTCGACAGATCCCTTATGCCTCCTGCAAGGAGGTTTACAGGATCTGTTGAAAAAGGCTTTCTTTCTTGACAGATCCCCGTCTAGACTGCCACTTTTTGCCGACAAAGTGCTGAGTCGGCACAACGCGGTGGCCATTCTTATGCAAATTAGGTGCGGGATATTTAAATCCCTGCCTCATTTGCAATGTGTACCTGCCTAATCTGCATCCCTTTGCCAACAGAGGCATGAAATCTAGATATACCCTTTGATTTAAAAATATGGGGTGAAGGTGTCTTGGTATCTACTGGGTAGAAAAAGTTTAACAAATAATTGAGAATGAAGAGGGATACTATGTGAATAAAATGATGGCTTATACATCCTCCATTCACAGAAGAATGTACTATACTTCTGAATCCATGTCCAAAAATGACCCTTCTGACTTGGCTTCTTTTTGCTTGTTGTAGGATTTCTCAGCCCTTCTAATGAATCTCTAGTTTTACCCATTGTTTATAACAGAATATTGGCTTTGATGAACCACTGGCCAATATGGTAATATCAACATGTCAATTTTCTGATCATGTTTGCATTATAAAGGTTTAATTTGATCTTGGGGCACCACTCAGTAGAATCTATTTTGACAGAATGCAATGTACATTTTTTTCAGAAGATGGGTCCAGATCTGCTGGAATGTGCATTGATATTCCAGAATGGTGTATGGAGCAGATTTTGACTATCCCTCTCTTGCCATTCTCCACCTCCTATGGGAAGTCTAATGATGGCAACACTAATTATTCCCCAAGTGTTGGCAAGAAGCTTTACATTATTTATTATGTACAATCAAGGCCTTCTCTAGTAATCATACATATATTTGTTACCAGTCAGTGTAATCTATCCCATGCCACTACCATATGGCCATCGTATGCTCACTTGTGAATACCATGTGTCATTCCACAGCTCTGCACATCCATGTCTCAGCATCTGTCAAGAGCTGAATGCTTTCACCAGGCACAACTGATAGGAACTCCCTATGTTATTGACATAGAAATTATGTGAATAGAAGTGTCCCATATTCCAGAATGGAGTATGGAACAGATGTTGACGTTAAATAAGCAGGATAACATAAATCTACAAAACGCCTGCTTCTTCCACACTATGCATTTTCCATGGCCTCAGCCACCAACTGTATAAATAGTTATAAATACAAACATTCATGATACAAAACAGCAGCAAATACTCATTATGAAAGTACATTTAAAGTAGGGATGGGGAACCTTTTTTGAGTCTGGGGCCATTGACCCACATTCTCCTCACACACCAGAGCTGTGGAGCCCAGGATAGTAGATTTTTTGTTCTTCAGCCCCATAGGAGGCAGCAGGGGAGCTGGAGCACCAGCACAGGCTCCCCAATGCTGTGGGTGTGTGGGGGGAGAGCCCTGAGCTTCAGGGGCCAGATCCAGGACACAAACGGCCTTCGGGCCTGAGGTTCCCCACCCTGGATTTAAAGCCTGACTCTGAACTCAGACATTTCTAATTCTGAATGCTTTTCTCGTGCTAATCGCAACATATATGGTAAACAATCTGTCCAGACTCTGGCATGGCATGCAGCTGTGCTATCCTAGGAGCCACCCAAGCAAGGAACTTTGACTAGTAGGCTTGATGCCCTACCCTACTCCGCTCTTATTCCAAGGAGGTAGTCATCTTTTATGGATTCATACCAATAGCCATTTACTACCCTTTTGATCTGGTGTATTAGTGGCAATGGAGCCAAGCCTACGCCCACTCCCTCCCCACCCAAATACCTGAACAGGAGGCTTACTGGATGATCAACAGGCAGACCACTAGGAGCTTAAGGGAAAATATTTCTTCCTTGTACAGGTGTGCATAGGCTCAGAGTAAAGGCCACAATCTCATGCACAATTATCACAGAACTTTTGCTGTTCAGCTTTCCAGGATTTCAGACGTCACAACTAGCTCTACTATTTATTTGACATGGTGTTGTCGACCAAATCAACATTTGATGAGCTTCTTTTCATCAGGACACATTTTAATTAAAGTAATTAATTAAAGCCAGTCTATGACATGGCTCCAGGAGTCATCATGGGACAGTATACAGAGCTCATCAAGGAGAGCTCTTCAAGTTTCAAGACCTGCCAGAGTAATGGCATATTAACAGTGTCAAATGTGACCTTGACATCCAAAAATGCAGCGTAAATAGGATGCTTGAATTTTCATGCCATTTTTATAAGCTGGTTCAGCTTGAAGATTTGCTCTGTTGTGGAATGACCAGAAGTGAAGCCAGCTTGTTATAGTGTTCCTTTTCTCTTTAAAATATCAACAGAAGCTTGAGCCAACAAGACCAAAACAAAAGCTTTTCTGGGGGTGAACAGACCACCTCACCAACTACTGTTTCTCTCTGTTGGCTACCGTGACAGCTGCTTCTACCGGCGATCAATCCATCATTTTCTGCTGCCACTTGTCTCTCTGCTGTGACCTCTGCATGTCAGTCTCTTAAAGATTGTCAGCTTTAGAGATTGTCAGATCTTAGCAGGCTGAGCAGAAACACTGTCCCACTGCAAATGATTTGAGCTCTTAGTAGAGCAATTAACATAACAAAAGATTCCTAATGGAACCAATTTAGCTGTATATTTGAGTAGTGGGGAGGAATAGGTTAAATCAGATGGGGGACACTTTGGGAGAGTCCACACCTCATAGTTGGGATACCTGTCTCCATTCTTTTTATCTTCAAAAAGATTTAGCATTTGAGTCCCTGGCTTAAGAAGATCCTTTCAGCTGAGGATAACTGTGATGGGGTGGACTAAGCCCTGAGGTCCCTTATGTTCCTGCCACACACCTGCCTCAGAGAGACTATAGAGAAATCTTCCAAGCAGTCTAGAGTGGCTGCAGAGGAAAAAGTCAATCAGGGACCAGGAAGGCCTGATAAAAAGAGCTTCAGGAATAGGAAGCACTCAGTTCCTCTGGAGACCTCAAGTTATGCAGAGCAGGAGACTGCCTGACTGAGAGAGTAGAAGCACTATGGATAGCTCTGAGTGAAGAGCTCATTGCAGACTGATGGGCTATGTTGGGAAACTGAGATAAAGCACTGAGGTAAGGACAAGGACACTGCCTCAAGGAGGGGAAGCTCTTGTGGCATCACTCTTTACCAGAGTATGGACCAGATTGAAGGACACAATGGGACTCTGAGATAAAGCTGGGGAATGCTAGAGAAGGCACTGAGATGGACTCCTGGTAGATATATATTCTGTAAGGGGTTTCATTGATATACACACAAGGTATGTGTGACTTGGCCAGAGGGCTGAGGTGCTGAAGAGGCTTTGTGACTAAGAGAGTACAGGCACACAGACTTGGTGAGAGGAATGCTCGCAGGAGATTAGTGCTGCCCCCTTACAGTGACCAACTCATTTGGGACAGATTAAGCACAGCTCTGTTCCTCTTTACTCACATAACAGAAAACAACCTAGATAACAACATTTCACTATGAAATCATTCATCACTAAAGTGATTTGTAACCTAACACTAGCCTACATCGATCCCTTGGAGCTACATGGCTCCTGGCTGCTGTATATATTAGCAAAGTAGATGTGTCCATGTAAATACAATTTGCTCTTGAAGTCTCTATCCTTCCCCAAGTAGCTGTCAGGGGAGAGTTCATTCTGATCCCGCTTACACTGCACAACATAATTCTGGTGATTTCACTGTTGATGAAATTCACAGACCTGTAAAGAAGCTTAAGGGAAATTAGGTAGGAGGAATTTCTTTTTTATTTCCTGTAAAATTCCAGTGGAACAGTTTATATATATATTTGAAACTAGCAGACTTACCCAGCATTGCCTGGATCCTTCAAGAAGGGTCTTGGGGATGTGTGTGTGTGGGGAGGGGAAAGGTATGCGGGAGGCTGGGGACAGGGATAGTGTTAAAGTGAGGGTTGAGGGGGTGGGGTGGGGCTTGTTCTCTCCCCCCAGGGGACTGTTCTTTCCTTCCCAGATCCCCATGAGCCACCAGTGGCCTGTTCTATCCCCCCAGGCCCTCTTCAGCCTCCAGGGCCTGTTTTTTGCCCCCTTGCTCCCCTCCAGCTACCAGGAGCCTGTTCTCTCCCTCTCAGCCCCCCATCCCCCAGCAGTCAGGGACCATTCCCAACCGTCCTGCCCCGCCCCCCTCACCCATGTTGCTGTTGCCAAGGGCTGGGAGGAGAAGAAAGGGCTTGGGGCAGGGGGGCTAATTAGCGGTGTGCTCACAAACATGTTATGGAAAATTATCCTTTTCCTGGGGCTTTTGGTTCTCCTGTCACAACCAAACCCTGATTTGGCTTTAAATTAGAAGAGGAAGCTGCGTACCAAATTTGGTGGTTCTAGCTCTTACTGTTTTGGAGGAGTTCTTAAATAAATGGACGCACAGACAGAGACACAGACAGACAAAATCTAAAAAAATATAGAGATAAGGTTCTAGAAAATAATTACATTATAGAATGGGGTAGAGTGCATCCACTTATGGCAACCTTGGAGAGAAAAATAGTGGACTGATTTGCTGGACAGTCACTTGATTCATCTATTTGCAAAAATAGGCTCTGATCTACCACTGTTTCCACACAGATGTAGAGGTTCATCCACGTGGAGCACATTGGAGGGTATTCTCTAGTTTCAGTGAAGGTTTAACTGAGGATCTCAGAGATCTGAACTAGGAGTTTTCTCAGCCTTTCATTTAAAAGGTTGGGAAGAAGTACTGAATCCTTAACCAAGAAACTTAACATTTGACTATGGAGAGTTCTGTTCCTCGTCCCAAAGAGGTCCCTTTGGTTTGATCTTGTGAGATGGAACTGAGTTCCTTCTGGGAATTCTTGAGAGTTCTCATCACCCATTTATTTCATCATCTTCCAGGAAACACACAGCACATCACAAATTTAGCCCCTGGGAGGACAGTTTGATTAAGACCTCAGCCCCCTTTTCTAGTTCCAGATGGTTTAATAGCAGTACACAGTGACATACTGTGTTTCCAGTGAGAACAATTGTCTAGAAATGGAAGAAGACAAAGGAGCTCAATAATTCTGTAAGGAAAATGAATAGTAGTGCTTGGTGACTAACATGGAATCATATTTCATTCGTCAAAATGACACAAAATTTCCTCACTGATTGATGCTCTTTTGTATCTTGCTGTATACAAATAAGTATAGTAAGTAGTGGCTTGAAATTTCATTGTAATAACCCACAATCTCACTGCCAAAAAAACAAAGCCGATTTTTATAAATCTGGTACAATTTTGCAGATGCTATATGTGATATGGAGATTAATTGGCTTTGCATCTTTTTTAGCCATATAAGTAAATGAGAGAATTATATTTCACAGTAAAATTCAAGGAAAAATGTGTATATTAACTTTTATAAAGAAACAATGAAAATTTTCAGTGCTTTAAATGCTGTGAAATCAAAGCAGAAGTATTTTGAATGAAGGTGCTTCAGAGTTTTGAGTTAAACTGTATAGTTTAATATAAGTAAACATTTTAATGTTGCTTCTTGCAGTTTTGCTAACACTATTCCCTTCTGCTAGTTCCTGTCCTTAACTCATGGCCAACACTCTATCCCAGAGTACTATTGTACTGATCTGGGCAGTGATTTTCCCATATGTAATCCAGCTTGTTTCATTGAGAGTCAAAGTTCATCATCTTCCTGAATTTGACACGTGATACATGGACACTGATTAGATGAATGGTTCAATGAAGTTGGCATACTTAGGCATAGGCAGGAGTTTCTCCATCTACTGCACCTCATTATTCTTCATATTGAAAGACATGAGATATATTTTCTGTTTCTTTAAAACTGTAGTGGAAAGCCAATATCAGGAGGATTGGAGAAGAATGACTATAGTAAAGAAGAGATAGAAAGAGAGGCTTTAAGAATAATACTGTATTCCTTATTCTAAAGACTTCCTGTTCACTATTAGAAGAAAATGGGACAAATAGTAGGTTAATTAAATTTACAGATGAGATGATACTAAACTGAAAAAAAATTGCAAACACCACTGAAGAAAGAAATATAAAGGAATACAAAGAGATCAGAAACATTAGCTGAAAAAAGTGAGCATAATTTTGGAAAACTAAAAACTAAAATATCTGTGGACAAATAATCCACACCACAGATGCACATTGGGACGGAGAAGCCTGGAGAAGAGTAATACTCAAAGACACTTTAGAATACAAATTATACATGAGTTTTAAATGTATTTTTTCAGGAAAAAAAGGCCAGTCACTAATAAGAAGTCACAAATTCATTATATGCAGTTCTAGGCAATTCGTGATCAGAAACGTACTCATAAAATGGGAAGAAGTAAGAGATGAGTAATAAAAATGGTTAGTGACTGTGATAAGAGATTAAATACTTAGTGAAGTACACTGGAATAAGGATTTTTGCTCTGTTCAATGGTTAGAAATCATCCATAGAAGTTTAGTGTCAACAGGCCAGTATGTGGTTAGCAGTAGTAGTTAAACCTTGAAACACAGCAGTAATATGGGGTGTATCAATGGTTAGCTAGAGAAGAGATTCTTAACATTTCTCACTATGATCCCATATTACAAATAAGGAAAGGGAAGTGGTGATGATGACTCTGATCACCATGACTCCACATACCAGAAGGGGTTCACCCCTATATTAAAAATGCAGGGCCTGAAGTGACAAAGATGCACAAGGGCCTGATCCAATGCCACTGATGTCAATGGAAAACTTCTCATCAACTTCAATAGACATAGGCTGTGCACCAGAAAAATACAAAATAATTCCCTTTTGTTTACATGTTTTGACAAGGATTTTGTAGAATTCTATGTAAATACATATATTTTATAATGCAATGGCTTTTTTATACATGTAACCCCAGGGTTTCATTATCAAAATTAATCAAACTGTTTTTTCACTAAATCTTGCCCTAAAAGCAAATTCTTTATATGGATGCTTAATAGTTAGCCACAACAAATTAAATTATATGTTAACACATAATAACAATATATAAATTACAACATGTTTGTTGATAGAACTTGTTGTTGTTGTTGTTAAAATGCAATAAAAGGTGTTTTATCTGGCACTTCAACAGCTGGACAGCTCTGTAAACCAGTGATTTCTGATCTTCCTGGAAGGTCCAGTTTGTAGTTTGGTTGGTGCAGGGCCAGCAGGCTCCCTGCTTGGCTCCCTGTAAGTGGCAACATGTCACTGCTACTCCTAAGTGAAGAAACAGCCATGGGTTTCCATGCACTACCTTCACACCGAGCAGTAGCTCCATAGCTCCCCTTGGCTGGGAACTGTGGCCAATGGGAGCTGTGGGACCAGCTCCTGCAGGCAGAGGCAGTGTGCAAAGCTAGGAGAAGCAGGGGCATAGCCCTGCTTGTGGGGAGCTGCCCAAAATGAGTGCCATCTGGATCCAGCACCCCAAATCTCATTCTGTACACCCCAGTCTCTTCCTGTACCCCAAACTCCTCATCCCTGTCCCCACTCCAGAGTCCAGAACTGGAACCCTCACTTTTACTGCACTTGATCCTGTTAATTCTTAGTTAACTGGAATATTTGACCAACTGGCATCCCCTATTGCCCCAACATGATGGATAACAAAGCTTTTACTGTAATAACATGAGTAAGCTATCCCTACCCCGCATCTAGCATTGTGATATAGCAAATACACAGCTTGAAATCTTAGATATGAATCAACAAAACTATGGGAAAAATACTTGTACATATCAAATAGGGAACACATCTGCTTCCAAAGTATATCGAATTATGTTTAAGTAGAGAAAGCACTTCTACAAATACTAATAGACACACTGTGCATGTTAATGCTATTTAGTGACACCTGGAATTGTTCTGCTTGCAATTTTCTACAGCTTCAGCTCATTGCTGGCACAGCTCTTTGAAGGCAGTAGAGTTAAAATGGTAGTGAATTTGGGTGTATCAGTTTAAATACTCTAAAATGAAGCTTACAACAGATTTTTTAAAAGACCTGGAAAGGTAGATCAGTATTAGAAAAAACATGGCTCCTTCCTATATTCTCATAGAATTTATGAATGGCTTTTATTGAAATAATAACTGGTTGGTACCTTCCAACCTTTTCTATAAATAAATGAATAAATAAACAAACAAACAGATTTTTGTTTCTGTTTTAAAGTCCTGCAGCCGGTTATTGGGTAAATTATTTGTTTGTATTCCAACTCAAAATGACAGAATGCATTGCAGTGTTGAAATTATTATAAAGGATCTTCTTTTGTACTAGCTGGACCAATAACACAGACAATGCAATGATTTTAATGTGTTACAACTCCTCCTGACATTGAACAAATGAAAGCAGACTGGAATGCTAAACTTACACTGCGTGAGTCATGGACTTTAAATACCCAATTACCAAATGCGTTTTGAGGGGATATTTTATTCTGCAAAGTCAGAAATTTAGGGATTATGTTCCAAGGGGGATGAAATTACTACATAAGAAGTCACCACTGAAATTCAGTTTAAATACAAAAATGGGACTTTTCATATCAGTGGCAGACTAGACTCTTCATTTATACCGTACAGTACTTTTCTTCTCATTTCATAAATGTTACCTACCAAACTGCATCTTGAAAAAGAACAAAGGGATGAACAGAACTGAAGTTTGTGCCCATAAGATGAAGTGGTACATATTCAAAATGGCAGTATTATCAGCTGGTAATTTAGATCTCATACCATTGAATAATTATTAGAGTATCTGATGAGAGACTGGAGAATGCATATTATAGAATACTTCTGTGGTTTTTTCCTCATATGAAAAATACCTGTATTTATCTATTTTTGAATTTTCATGCATAAGCAGTCATACTTACCACATATCATTAGATATCACATCACCTGATTTTGACTGAACAAGAAATAGATGTTTTAGAATGTGTGTCTCAAGCTATTTCAACACTCAAAGGAGACTTTTTTGTCCCAAATGCATAAAGCTATTGCAATACATATCTATTCATTTACAAACCTTCAGGGTATGTCTATACTAGCTTGTTAGTTCGAGCTAGGTAGGCAAATGAGGGCAACTGGAGTTGCAAATGAAGCCCGGGATTTAAATATCCCGGGCTTCATTTGCATGTTCCCGGGCACCGCCATTTTTAAATCCCCCTTAGTCCGAACTCCGTGCCCGCGGCTACACGCGGCATGGACTAGGTAGTTCGAATTAAAGATCCTAATTCGAACTACCGTTTCTCCTCATTCCATGAGGAGTAACGGTAGTTCGAATTAGGATCTTGCAAATGAACATGCAAATGAAGCCCAGGATATTTAACGAGCTAGTGTAGACATACCCTCAGAGGGGTAGCCAAGTCTGTAACAGAAAAAACTTAAAAAACAACAAATAGTCTAGTAGCACCTTAAAGACTAACAAAACATGTAGATGGTATCATGAGCTTTCGTGGGCACAACCCACTTCTTCAGATGACAGGAGTGTTGGAAGTCCAGATCCAAGAATAAATAAGAGAAGAAGGGAGGAGGGGAGGAAGAGACAGTGAGTAGATAAGCTTCAGAGGGATAACTGAGTTAGTCTGTAACAGGAAAAACTTAAAAAACAACAAATAGTCTAGTAGCACCTTAAAGACTAAATAGTTACAAGAAGCTGATAAGAACCATTAGTTTGCACTTGGAAAGGAAGATGACCAACACCAGATTCTACATAGATATCAAGAACCATTAGTATCTTCATTGTTTGGTTGGTTGATAATGTGTGAGCCATCCAATATACTGATTCATACCATTTGCATAAGAATTAAACTTGTGAATGAAGTTAAATTCCAACCCTTCTCTGTGTATTTGGCTTATGGAATTGGTCTGAAACAAAACAGCGACTTGGAGATCCATTAATGAGAGTCCAGGAAGATTTAAATGTTCTCCAACAGGTATTTGTGTGTTGCCTTTTCAGATACCTGATTTGTATCCATTAATTCTTTCCCGTAGAGACTGTCCAGTTTGGCCAATATACATTGCAGTGGGACATTGCTGGTATTTGATGGCATAGATCACATTAGTGGATGTGCAGTTAAATGATCATCTGATTTGGTGGCTGATGTGGTTGGATCCAGTGACGAAATCACTTCTGTGGGCAGAGTTGGCACTGGGGCTGATTGCAGGGGTGGGTTCCTGGATGATTATGATGGAGGTGTGCTGTGTGGTTCCTGGAAAGAATTTGTTTCAGGTTAGGGGATTATCCCCTAAGGCCTCTGAGAGTGAGGGGTCATTTTCCAGGATAGGTTGTAGATTGTTGATAATGTGTTGGAGGGATTTAAGTTGTGGACTGTAGGTGATGATAAGTGGAATTCTGTTGTTTTCTCTTTTGGGCCTGTCTTGAAGTAGTTCATGTCTGGGTACTTTTTTGGCTCTGTCGATCTGTTTTTTCACTTCTCTGGGTGGGTATTTCAGTTGTAAAAATGCTCTATATAGATCCTGTAGGTGTTTGTCTCTGCCTGTGGGATTGGAGCAAATCTGGTTGTATCTTAGGGCTTGGCTGTATACAATAAATTGAGAAATGTGTTTGGGATGGAAGCTAGAGGCATGAAGGTATTCATTTACAGTAGGTTCTCAGTAGCAGGTATTTTTTTCCCTCTGAATCTATACTGAACTTTGTGTCAGTGTTGTGCTAATATCCACTGTGCTGCTGAAAGTGCCATATTTCACATTAGGCACAATAAAACTGATAAGATCTTTAGCACACTCATTCCATTTAGTAAGAATAGTAAAGTAACCTTGATTTGTTTCCAAATTCCCATTCAGGAAATCAAATGCTAACTGTGCAAATTCTCAAGCATTTTCTGCCATCCTTTATTTAACCATCCTTTATTTGGCTGAACATCCTTTATCTCTTTACTGCTGTGCATAGCATTAGGCAGCCAAACCTCCTGAGAATTTAGCTCACTAGTCTTGAACTCAACAAATATTAGAAGGTACCAGGGCTTAGGTTGAGGTAAGGTAACTGGAGTTTTATAAAGTATCCTGGGGAATTAAAGGGAAGTTTTCTAGGACAAGAGGGTCTGTAGAACCCCAGATTACAAAGAGATATGGAGATATTTGTTTGGTACTGACTTCTGTGAATGCATTCTATAGTTTCTAGTTTCTGTTGCCTCAAAGAACCAAACCCTATGGACTCTGTTGCTTTTATCTTTATATTATGAGATTTAATCATGCAAAGGGGGCGGGGAAATCTTCTTAAGTTACTATAACATAGATTATTGCTCTTCATTGATTCTGTTTTGTCAAGATATAGTCAGAGCTAATACTCTATTAAAGATTTTATATATTCAGGTCTTATGTTAGCTTTCTCTCCTGAAAAACCAAAAACAACAACAACAACAAAAAACAACCAGCAACAGCTATGTTTTCTGCCACTTACAATAACTATTTTATGCTGCTTAAGAGTGGATAATTCTCATTTATACTGATATAAATGTGTACTGGTTCAGAACAGGTGCAGCCTAGATCAGACACGGGAACTTGGCATATGCAATGTTTATTTTGTGAACAATATCATAATTGTGAAAAACAGGTGTGCAAAGCAAAAGAACACTGTCTCGTGTCACATCCAAATATAATAGAATTATTCTTTTACTCAATTGAAAAGGAGTTATGAAAGGAATTCTATATCATATTAGCAAAGCACTTTACAATGTTTCACCACTCCCATTTGACTGTCTAAATATTCCAAAAGCCCATAATTACGGGAAGCAATACAACAGGCTTTGGTTATGGGCGAATTATTTAGAAAAAAATACAGTGGATCTGAAATGTTACTGAAAGCTTGACATGAACCCAACCCAAAATTATTCAAATTCAAAGCTGTATAGTGGATTTTGTTGTTGTTTATTCGTAAACGTTTTTTTCCCCGTGCCTTTAATTTTCCTTATGTTCTCAGGAACAAATTATAGTGAGAAGAGTTGTTCTTTAAGTATATTGAACATGGTCAAAATAAAAAATAACCTGCAAAAGAATCTTGCCTCATGATATTTCAGAAATGCTATTCTGATACAAGCAGAGTTTCTGACCTTTTAAGTTCATCTACCCTTATTGAAGCAAAACATTCAGAAATGCCACAAATGTTGATTGCTTTAATTTTTGTGTCAGTTTGGGCATCCATGTTTTGTGGCAGCTTTTGAAATTGTAAGAAGTAAAATAAAGTAGGCATGTGTTATTGAAGGTGCTTTCTAATGCCTTAATTAAATTATTTTGTTTTTCATATGTAACATACATTGAGCCTGATCTGCCCTTCAAAAGGAGCTGCCTAAAAAAGGCTATTAAGAGGGAGGAAATTTTCATGAGCTTCCATGTACCCCTTCTTTTAAGGGGTTTCTTTCATTATTATTGCAGTTAGGACAAATGGTGTTGCTGCCTTTGCAGATCAGGCCACAGACCTATCTCAGTAGAATCATAAATACAAAGGGATCTGCAAGAAAGTAAGCTACCCACGTGAATGTCCTGGAAAGCCTCTCGTTGGTCTCTCACCCTGCCATTCTCCAGCTCAGTGGCAACCTGCTGTGCAGAGGGTAACCTGGAAAGTACTACAGCTTTTTGTTGCTTTATATTTCTACAGCTTTCTCCTTGTGTCTATTGAGCTATGGCCAATGAACCACTTAGGTGTCATTTAAGTCTTCCCAATGAGACTTATATGGAACAAGAACAGTGCATATGCCATGTATTGTCATTCAGCAACATTCAACATATGTACCTTCTGACTCTTCCCTGCCCTAGCTACAACTCACCTGTCCCAACAACGGCTAGCTTTTTTCCCACTATGATGCTAGCTCTGCTTTAAGTGCATGCTAGGTCTTTTTTTCTTAGCTAGTGAGATTGTTACCTGGAGCCCCAATCGTAATTTTGATTTGGCCTTGTGTATGTTAGCCCAGTAGTTCTCATTGCATTGCATCTCTTACATTGGTGACCCCTTTCACATAGCAAGCCCATGAGTCAGATATTCCCTTAAATTAAAACACATTATTTATATTTAACACTGTTATAAATGCTGGAGGCAAAGAGGGGTTGGGGATGGAGGTTGACAGTTCCCCACCCTCTAGCTTGTAACCCATTGAGGGGTTATAGACACCACTTTGAGAACCTCTGTGTTAGTAATATCTATTGACCTCACCTGATACTGACAATAGTGAAAATGTAAGTTTTTTTGTGATATAGTCAAAAGCCAACAGACTGAGAGTACAAAACATTTCACAGAGGAAGCTATTGAATGCTTAGGACAATAATTTTAAATACCGTCACTAACTGTAAACAGTCAGGAAAATGAATGTCATTCCCTATAGTTATGCAAGTTAAATGAATGGACAAAGACTTGAAATTAATGAATTATATTACCCTTATTTACAGAATGTATAGTTCCTTCAGTTTGAGAGGAGATGGATACCTATTAAGGAGCGAGAACAGCACAGCTTGAGTCTGAATACTCAAATCTGAGCAGTTTTTCTTAAGACAATTTTTCTGCTCAGCCATCATATTGACACTGACAGGTTCAGAAATTCTGTCTCTTCCCTGTTCCAACAAGCTTTGAATTTAAGTAACTGACCTTGTCATGCTTGTGGAGTAACTTGTATTTAACTTTCTT
This sequence comes from Pelochelys cantorii, assembly GCA_032595735.1. Lineage (NCBI taxonomy): Eukaryota > Metazoa > Chordata > Testudines > Trionychidae > Pelochelys > Pelochelys cantorii. The sequence goes on from CM064331.1 coordinate 38,924,528, forward strand.
TTCCTATTGATATTTACTTGTTAACACAACTGCATATGTGTTATTCCTCCTCTTCCTGCCTGCTGTCTGTCATCTTGTATGAGTTTATATTGTGAGATCTATGGCAGTGGTTCCCAACCTTTTTTATACCATGGACTGGCAAACCTATTCACAAACTTGTGGTGACCAGTTACATTTTATTTGCACATTTGAATATTCATTATACAAATAATGAATATGCAAGTAACATGTTACTGGTCCGCCAAAAGCCCCAGCCCCCAGAGCCGCCACGAACAGTTGTCTTTAGCTCTGGCAGTCGCCACATGGTAGGCGGCTGCCGCAGCTGAAGCCAATTATTTGCAGCAGCTCTGGGACCTGCGTCTGGATACACCCCAGCCCCAGAGCCCTCCAGTGCCAGCCCTAAAAACTAGAGCCCCCCCACCCCTCCACTAACCCCCAGAGCCAGCCACTGACTCCAGAATTCCCTGCCCCCCACCTGCCCATGTCAGCCTCCCGCTTTCAGAGACCCCCAGTGCCAGTCCTCCATCCCAAATGCCTTAGCACCAGCCCCCCACCCCTTAGAGCCCCCATCACCAGACCCCTAGGGCCAGACTCCTGTTTCCAGAGCCCCACAGCTTCTCCCTAGATTTACTCAGTACCAGAGCCTGACTCTTAGAGTCCCCCCCATCTCCAGATCTCCCCAGAACTAGCCTCACCCCAGACGCCCCAGTGCCTGCCCCTAGCCCTGTGCTGCTTTCCAGCTGCCAGCTGAGCACTGCTGCCCAGATTGTGGCTGCCTTAGAGACTGCCGTGCCAAGCTCTGAGTGGGCCTCCTGCCATGTAGCGAACCACTGTTCCGCATCCAGGAGGAGACTCTGCCTCTGCCCGGCGCTGGTTGGCTGAGAACTGGGGGCTCTCCCAACAGCCGCGGTGGGAAGGGAGATGCGAGGTGTTGTATCCCAGCCCTCAGAGCTTCTGTGGCCTGGCAGGTTGGTAACTGTTGATCTATGGGACAGGATCATGTTCATCCATGTTTAGACAGTACCTAGTGTACTGTGGGCTCTACAGGACTATACAATAAGTATCATGATGATGCTCCCAACACAGTTAATAAACATGCTGGCTCAGAAACAAAATCATCTCTCTGAGATCTTGCTGGATCTGAATCCTCATACATTACAGGTTTATTTTATCATTGATAAAGGATTCCCCCTCTTAAAGGACAACTTATTTACTACAACTCCAATAATATTTAATATAACTCACGTTTAAGAAGAAAAGACATCTGAAATGTCTACGGTCAAATTGCATTGTCCTGCTACTATTCCGCTTTAAAAAATGTAGCCCTTTTCTTTGAGGAACCTTAGGTCTCCCAAACGTTGGAGTAGGGCTTTGAAATTTGGCAGAGAAGAGAAGGTGGTGTCTGTGTCAAAAATGTGCCTTTTAACATCCCTGTGAAACTGTGTCTTAGTCTGGCCAAGCTATAAGCCTTTGGAAAATGCCTGTAACCTTTTACACACTCTGAGCAGAAATCTGCTGGAGTATTGCAGCTAAATTTCCTGAAGAATCTGCCTACATTGGACATGTCCCAGCCTGAGGTTGAGCAGGACATTCCTGCAATTCTAGTTATGGGCTTCTGTGGATTGGTTTGGAGCTGAGCACTTGAGCTAAATGTAAGGAGGTTGTCTTTCCTTTGTCTTCAATGATTTCCCCGCTGGTCCCAGGAAATATGGAAGATGAAGTTAACTGACTTCAATGTAGAAGCAGACAAGAGTCAATACAGGGGGCGTGGGAGAGTAGATTGGGACAAAGTGCCTGGGTAGAAGAGTGGTACCGGAGGTTGAGAAGGGAAGTGAGGGACATGAAAATGTGTTTGTTAGGGTCTGATCAGTGGAAGATTGGGACTGGCTAGACAAGGAAACTAGGGCTACCGGCAAAAATTAAGTGTTGGGAAGCAAAGGGACTGACTGAGCTGGGAGAATGGGACAAGCAGCTTGGGGAGACCAGGTCTGGCTGGACAAGGGTATTGGGATTGTGAGCCAGGAGAGTAGACATGAGATGGGACAAGCAAATTAGGAAATTAGACTAATACTGGCGGCCAACAGGAACAGGAAATGTGAGTGTGAGGGGATCAGAGACAGATTTTATGACAAACCAAATGTGAGACTAGGACCTGTTGGGCAAGGAGACTGGGACTAGGATAAAAACTGGGATTGTGACTGGCTCAGTTAGGATATAATGGCACTGCCACAAAGTTCCAGAGATGAGAAAGACACAGAACAGGATGATTGTGGAGGTGAGGTTATGTAAAGGGCCCAGTTAATGATAATGGACAGAAGAGTCTGTGCCCACATCAGAACTCTCCCCTCCCCCCACGACCTTAGAATGAAACCCCAAATTCCTGAGTAACACCACTTCTCTGCTTTTAACACATATCTTTGAAAATCTGTACAAATGTGTATATAACAGCCCCCACTAGTGTTGGGACACATCAAGGATAACAACTTACTACTGCTATCAGTTACTCCATTACTGAGGTAGCACAGGTGTGTGCAGTGGATATAATGGTTCCAACCCTGTTGATGAGTCATGATGATTTTTTTTCTATTTTCTTTTTTAATAACATAGGAAACTATTTGTCAAAAACTAAGTTAAAATACATTATTTAGTTTGCAAAGCCAAACTCCCAACAGTTAGGAAATGCCAGAATTTAGGTTCCCTGTGTGGCCTTAATTTGGCTTCCATGTGTATATTTATTATGATATAATTTTAATTACAATATCATATACTATTTCTTCCACAGCATCTCTGCTTCATTCAATGCATAGAATGGACCTGCCCTAAGGTGAATCAGGGCAGAAGCTGTAAGGTGTATGGGATGGTCTATGGTTAGATCAGCTGAATGCAATCTCTGAGAATTCTATCCTTACATTCTGCCAGACCACAGATGTTGCCAGACCACAGAGTCCTGGTTTTGGGAGGTCCAACCTGTAGCACATTGAAGGATAGGATTAGAATTCAAGTGAGCTTGAAAAATTGGAAAATTGGTCTGAAATCAACAAGATGAAATTTGATAAAAACAAGTGCAAAATGCACAGTGTTGTTGTAGCTGTGGCCCTGGGTATTGGTGTCAGAATACAAAAGTAATAAGGTGCTTGAGGTAACATCTTTTATTTGACCAACTTCTGTTTGTGAAAATGACAAACTTAAACTAAGCTGAAGAAGAACTCTCTGTAAATTTGAAAGCTTATGTATCTTACCATGTCAGTCCAATAAAAGATATTACCTCACCCACATTGCCTGTCTAATTGCAAAGTGTAACACTTAGAAATGAAAAATGAAATGCATAATTATAATATGGGGAATAACTGGCTAGGTAGTAGAACTGCAGATAAGGGTTTGAGTGTTAGAGTGGACCACAGTCTGAATATAAGCCAGCAATCTAATGCAGTTGCAAAAAAGACTAATATTCTGGATTATATTAACAGAAGAGTTTTATGTAAGAAACATTGCCTTCTATGCAGCACTGGTGAACCTCAGCTGGAATATTGGGTTGAGATTTGAGTCCCACATTTTATGAAAAATGCAGACAAACTGGAGAAGTTCCAGAGGAGAGAAACAAATACAATAAAAGGTTTAGAAAACATGACCTATGAAGAAGGGTTGAAAAAATCTGGGCATGGATAATCTTGAGAATAGACTGAGGTGGGGGACCTGAAAGCTGTCTTTAAATAGGTTAGGGTCTGTTATAAAGAAGATAATGATCGTGTGTTCTCCATGTGCACTGAAGGTAAGATAAGAAGTAATCAGTTAGCCTTCAGCCAGGTAGATTTAGGTAGATATCATTGCAATATAAGAGGCCAAAAACAACGGCATTGAATATTTCTGAAATGCCCAAGGGTTTCATCCAATTTTTCAATGAAAAAATGTTTCAATGTAAAGATAGTTAAATGTTTGAATAAATTAGCAATGGTGTTTTTGCCATCTCTGTTGTTCTTAAGAAAAGGCTAGACAAACATCTCAGGGATGATCTAGTTATATATGTTCTGCCTTTTGAGGTCCCTCATAATCCTACTTTTTATGATTTTATAATTATAGGAGGAAAGGAAATCAAATTGTCAACCACGAATGTGTTCTCCATTTCCTGGAGCAAAATTTTAAAGAGGAACAGTAATGTGCTTAATAAATACTAATAACTGATATTTGTTCTGATAACCATTGCTCCTCTAGCTTAAGTCATGCTATAGTGGTGAGTTATTCAATAAGATAACAGTTTAGAAACATAATGTTACTTTTAATAGGATTGTGACTGCGTTGCTTGGTTAATCTAATGCAATTATTCCCATTAGGTTAGTTAAAACTATAGTTAATTTTGGAAGTTCTAATGAATTCTCACTAAACTATTCTGACCACTGTTAAGAATAAAGTCCTGGCTGAGGCCTTCATCACTGATAATGGGACATTATAACTGCCCTGATTTTACCCCAAAATGCTTACACTCCATCTCTCAAATGCTTTCTTTTTAGCACAGGAAAAGAGAGCATGTATGGGCAGAGAGAAAGAGAGAGAGAGAGAGAGCACTTTACAGTAAAATCAGGCTGTATATATAACTAATATACAGTAACTAATCATCTGTATATATACTATTTTATAATTATTAAAATTAGATATAGACTGAGATCTCATAGAAAAAAATAGCAACCCATGTGTAATGGAAATAAATGAGACAACATCATACCATATTCAAGGCCATGGCTGAATCCTGCCATGAATTCAGTGCACACATGTGATGCCCCATTGAATTTAGTGAGGATCCTTTTAGACATAGGGATTTTTGCAGCACAGTGCTCATTGTAATGTCAGGTCCTAATCATTACGTTAATATCCAATTCTCTTGCCACTAGCATAATACTGGCAGCATCATTAACGGGTTTACTACTATTTTGGATCAATGGAGAATACCACTGCAACATGAGAGGACATAGTTTACACCAAAAGAGAATGGCATTGAATATTTCTGAAAAGCCCAAGGGTTGCATCCAGTTTTTCATAAAATTGAGTAGATTTTTTTTAAATTCCGTAATGGGTAGATATATTTACAAGTTTCAGCATTAAGCACTTGATCTTTATCCTAACTTGATGATTATCTTAAACTGGATATTGCACTGTGGAAATACCTATATGTGGCTCATTTCAATATTAAATATGAGAATGCCAGTGGGCTCTGGTGTTGAATTTCATAGGCTACATTTGGCCCATGTTTCATATTTTGACCCTCCCAGCAGTGCAACCAACACATGAGGTGTAAGGTTAAAAAGCACTTTCAACTTGAGGGAAATGAGGTCAGCTTTGTCTTTATTATTACAATATATTGTTGATCTCACTCAAAATTATGCTAACCACTGTAGACAATAATATGAAAATAAGGTTCTGAAAAAGGGAAAACAAAGTGATTGAGAGGTGGTGAGGAATTTTGAGAAGCTCAGCATGTTGGAAAATCAGGACATTTATTTAAATATCTAACAATGAATTTGGAAGCTTAACATTTGCATACTTTAAAAAAAATAGTGGCCTATGATCGGTTTCTCTTTTTTGGAACCTTTTGGTTTCCTTTGTTAACATTTCTGGAAAGGCAGGACAAGGCTTTAGATTACCTGAGACCTGGACACTTATTAACTTGAAGAGATTTTATTTAACGGGACAGTGGGAAGAAATAATCATTAGCTGTTAGCGCTATTCTCATTATCTACTAGATTAATGATTACACATCAGAACAGAGCTGTGTGAAACTCTGGCAGGGAAACAGGAAACCATTAAAAATAAACCTGCCTGCTTTTGTATTTAATTACAAACTTGATATTCAGACCATCTTTGCTAAGGGTTTGACTAAGGTTCACAAATCTAAATATTGGTTCAAAATTTTCAAGGAAGCTGTTTTGAAGATGAGTGCAACACACAGAGATGTGGAAATTACGACTAATGCTGTAGATGTTACAGCAGTCACAGGTGCTGCTGTAATTTAGATAGGTTCCCTCTAGAACCCACACTGCTCTGAGGCTGCAGAGGCCACTAGAATAAATTGGATAAACCTCCAGAGGCAGGGCTTGTCCAATTCCAGAGCAGGCCATATTTAAGGGGAAACTTATTAAAGCTGTTTTAGCTTCCTTTCTCTTGGGGTGCAAATATTATCCTATGTCCCTGGAAGGTACCATATGGAATCTCCCCATATGTAAATCACAGAATAAGAACGATAAGCTGATATTTATCATTAAACATGGGGGGGTGTCTAAACTACACCCCCCTGCCGACAGAGGGATGTAGATTAGGCACATCGCTATTGCAAATGAAGCGGGGATTTAAATATCCCATGCTTCATTTGAATAGAAATGGCCACCGCTTTTTGCCGACGTGGCACTTTGCCGGCAAAAAGCAGCAGTCTAGACGGGTATCGGTCGACAAGGAAAGCCTTTTCCGACCGATCCTGTAAACCTCGTTGCATGAGGCATAAGGGATCGGTCGGAAAAGGCTTTCCTTGTCGACCAGTCCCCATCTAGACTGCTGCTTTTTGCCGGCAAAGTGCCGCATCGGCAAAAAGCGGCGACCATTTCTATTCAAATGAAGCGCGGGATATTTAAATCCCCGCTTCATTTGCAATAGTGATGTGCCTAATCTACATCCCTCTGTCGGCAGAGGGGTGTAGTTTAGACATACCCAGGGATTACACATAAAACACAACAGAGAGATAGATGTGTAATGCCAGGCCTAAATGTTCACAAATTGATTCAGACCCTATGAGATTTATAACAACAAAACATTTTTCATTCTTTGAATTGGTCTTCTGATTTTTCAGATTTTAGGTTGCCTTTGGATCATGTTTTCAAACTTTTCTTAGGCAGGCATGAAGGCTAGATACATATATTGAGAGACTCATGACAAATTCACAAGAGATGGAGACACAGCAGATGCCAAAAATGTTTTCTGTTGATATATTGGTAAAACTCATAGGCTACGTCTACAATGGTGTGTTCTCACGCAAAAACTCTTTTGCAGAAGAGTTCTTCTGCAAAAACTCTTCCAGAAGAGAGCGTCTACACTGTCATGTGCTTTTGCGCAAGAGATGTGCTTTTGCGCAAGAGCATCCATGCCAGTGTAGATGCTCTCTTGCGCAAGAAAGCTCTGATGGCCATTTTAACCACAGGGCTTTCTTGAGCAAGAAATTCATGTTGCCTGTCTACACTGGCCTCTTGTGCAAGAACAGAGCGGGAGCATCAGAGTTCTGGCGCAAGAAGCCCTGATTTCGTACATTAGAACGTCAGTTTACTTGCGCAAGAACACGCAGCCAGTGTAGACAGGCAGCAAGTTTTTGCACAAGAGGGGTCGCTTTTGCGCAAGATTGCGCCAGTGTAGACACAGCCATAATGGAGTCTAACGCTAGTCAAGTTGCATCATGCCAATAGCAAGTAGCCTGCTGTTTTATATTCCAGTATCTGAATTCTGAAAAGCTATGTTCAGGCTTTAAGGAACAGTTACTAAAAAAACAAACATTGTCAACAAGTTTTACATCAAAACATTTGTGTATACAAGTGTCGACATATGCATGGTTGATAGACATTTTCTTGTGATTAAACATACTTAACTGTAATAATAGTTACTAGTTAATAGTTGTGGGTTTTATTTACAGAGTTTTTTTAAAGCGCTGATTAAATATAGATAGGCAATAACCATCTATAGATTTTTTCATACAAAAAGCAGTTTATGTAGGTGAAATATACGTTATGCTTAATTTAGCAACCACGTGTCCATTCTTCATCATAAATAACATTATTTAAGCATTTTTTTCATTATTTTATCACTTGTAAGAATTGTTGCCTCACAAAATTATTTATTCATTGTTGAAATATACTTTGTATTATAGCACAAAATGGCTACATTTACACTGGACAGTAATTTGAAATAAGATACGCAATTTGAGCTACGCAAATTGCGTATCTTATTTCAATCTTATTTTGAAATAGCTTATTTCATAATTTGGAGCTGTCTACAGAGAACCAAATGTCAAAATAACCCACTATTTCAAAATGTCCCTTGCTCCTCATGGAATGAGGTTTACAGGGACATCGGAATAGCGAGTTAAGACGTGGGATAGCTATTTAAGATAAGGGTACACCTGTATCTTAAAATAGCATTGTAGTGTAGATGTAGCCAATAACTGCAATAAAAGTCACAATGGGCCAGCGCTTCAACTAATGTAAAGCCACATTGCTCCACAGGGTTTAATGAGTAAAATATAACCATGTATAGAAATTAAAATGCTTATGTACAATCTAAGTACTACTTAAGCTCCAAAAATAACATGATATGGATTTTATACTGGCTAGTTACACTGGGGTTGCTTTAATCCGATTCAAATAATTATATGTCCACATTCCATATGAATACTATCCATCTACAGTTTGAACCACCATTTCATTTTAAATATCCAAAGGAAAGGATTCACTACATATAATATAGAATTTTTTGTGCACAGTCTTAATTTCAAATGTGAATTTCACTATAAAACAGCCAGTATGTCTTACCTTGTAAGAAATAACTGAAGTGTTGAATGAACTGAAATCCATCATGTTTGCTTTAATATTAACCAAGGCATGCACTATGTATAATAGTCTGACGCTTTGTCATATTGGACAGTTAGTAGTTCTAGACTATTCTCAGTATTATAAGCATGCTCTTTGGGCTGAATATTTAAATTATTTCAGTCCATTTTCTTAAATTATATGCCCATGAGTTTACACACCCAATATCTCATGCCCTTGTTTTGCATGAGCAAAAACTTCACAGCCGAGCCCTGGTCTACACTAGGAAGTTATTTTGAAATATTGCCCCTTTTTTTGAAATAACAAGCAGAGTATCCTGCTACCAAACCCATTATTTTGAAATAACGGGTTGGTTATTTTGAAATAATAACTCCTGCTTTCCGTGAGGACTAATACTTATTTTGAAATAGTTATTTCGAAATAGCAGTAGTATGATGCTCCACTGCTGCTATTTCAAAATAACTACTCTCCAGTCATTCTAAGTAATTACTCCCCAGTGCTTCTTGGAACTCTAAGTCAAGGTAGCACATCCAAATTAAGTGAGCCTGCTTTCCACTAAATTCGAGGGTTCCCTGTAGTGTGGGCACACTATTTTGAAATATTTTGGGAGTTATTATTTCTAAATAAGTTATTTTGAAATAATTTACTAATAATAGTGACTCAAACCATGTGAGATTTATAAAAAGAAAACATTTTTCATTCTTTGAATTGGTCTTCGGATTTTTCAGACTTTAGGTTGCTTTTAGATCATGTTTTCAAGCTTTTTCTTAGGCAGACATGCCCTGACTGCACAGTCCAAATCTTCCTATGCAATGTAGTAAGACTTCTAACTATCTGCCTTGCAAGTGCAAATGAAGTTTATGCTATCTTATGTAGTATTCTGTTTGTGAAAAACTGCATTTTGAAAACTACTTTTGACTCTTTTTTTTTTTGTCTTTCATTTGCAATCCAGTCTTGCTTGCTGTGCTTTGTTTGATTTATTATGTCCTCATCCTTCAAATTAATATAGCTTTCAAAACAAGTAAACAGGTGTCTTTGGGTTTCTCCTACTGATTTATGTTTACCGTGTCACTATTCTTGCTGGAGACAAAAGATGTTTCACCTCAAGGCTCTGGTGATCTTCCAGCTTCTTAAATTATTGACTCACTAGTAATATTATTAATTATGTTTTAAACCTTTGGGGCAATGGATGATCAAATACAGAAATGTATTTCTGCTCGTACTAAACCCGATGAGTTTGCTGGAAAGATTCACAGTCTCATTAAGCTTTTTGTGCTATTAAAAGAGCTAACTAAAAAACAAATTTAAATCATGAAAAAGAAGAGGCTGAGCATGTGAGTTTGTTTAAAAATCCAAAATGTTGCTATTCATAACAGATATTTTCTTAGGGGTACATTTGCTCTGGTCATTCAGATCCAGTACTTATGGAAAGCATTATATGTCTTGTAGAAATAATCACTTATTTTTTAAAATTAGTTTCCTTTTACCAGATTCAATTACCATAAACTTGTAAAAGTTTTTTATGTTTTTTATTAACTCATCATCTTAGTGCAATAACATAACAATCAAATACTGATGAGCTGTGCAGGAAAATCTTTTTCAGGTGAGGCAATCTAACTTTATCCATCATTACTTGCACTTTCATTACAATTAATTTAAACTTTAGGTGGAAATAATTCCATATAGTATGCAAATAATTTCTTTACCTGTTTATTTCTATGAAAATGTGGAGCATTCATCTAATTAGGCCAATATTTCAGAACCACATTTTCTTGGCAATTTGCTTAATATTTGGCCATTCAAGGCTAAGTTTAAAAAAGACAGCATGTCTTTTGCAAATTAATGTGCATTAACATTTTTCCAACTTGTAATTGAATTGTGGGTATGAATCTTGGTATTAGAACCTTTAACAACCTGATTTCAGGTACATTTCATTCTGCAGATGCAAAAATGAAGTAGTAAATTGCAGACTTTTAAAAAATTACAATTTTAAATGTAATGGGTCAGATCTTCTAGAATGTCAGAGTTGTACATTGTATAGGTAAGAGTGTATTTTACAAAGATGATTTCACTCTATCCTGTACACATTCCTTATCATCCTATTCTTCTTTGAGTTACACTAAAATAGCCCGAGGGATGTTCTAGTGTATGCCAGAGTACAATAGTCACTAGTCATCAAAAACATAGGTGAACATGGCACCATGCAGGATAAGTAGCACAAAACACCCAAAACCATTGTTTTGTTTTGTTTTGTTTCTCCAGATTCTTCTCAGAGCATTTGAAGATAGTTTTGAAGCCAGATTGCACCTTCACTGAAGGGAAAATGTTCACAGTATTCCAGAGGATCTAACTCCACACACAGTGCCAGATGTTTATAACAATGAATCTTTGATAGAGTGCTATATATTGAAGTTTCACATGTTTAAAACATGGAAATTACAATACTGAATTAGTCTATTTGTCCAGATAGACTAGTCTTTTATGTCCAACAGGGATCTTCATTGGATGCTTCAGTAAAAAGTGTAAAACCCTTACAATACATGTTTTATCAATAGTGTTTCCAGAGATAATGTCTTCCTAACCATGGCAGATGATGATTATTTTATATGTCGAAGAGTGAGCTAAGCATACCGTGAGTTAATTTAAGATTCCTAAATGATTGCAAATGATTTTTACATTAAAGTTCATTTGTTTAACTCTAAAGAAAAATTAAATACCTGTTATTCCTGTAAATGGTTAGAAACACACAGGTGTATGGTATTCATTGTCCGTTCTTGTGTAATAATTTACGGACTGATTGTTCAGACCTCCCTGAATACTTACTCACACAAATAGTGGTATCGACTTGGAAATTGTAGTAATTGCAATGTAGATGTGGTGAGAACCATACACTCAATATTTTTTTGATAGAAAAAAAAAGGTGGGGGTTAATGCTTGATTTTTCTCTTATTTGAACCAGTGTAATGAAGGAGTAACTCAAGCAAAGTCAATGAAACTACAGTGGTATAACATTTATGGTAAATGGAGAGTTGTTTGTTTCTGAATATCATGCTTGCTTAAGAAATAGCTGTCTGGAAGCTTCTCTGGAAAAACAAAGTGCTGCATTTTATCTCTCTGAGAAATCCTGACACCTCCTTCTGCACAAAATCCATGTAAGTGGGATTTAGGTAATATTATCTCTTTAGGCAGGATCAGGAGCCACATTAATGATACCTCGTCTAATCTGCACTTTCATTGTATCACTAGCTCCTCTTACACAGAGTAAGATAATGTATGTTACCTTGAGGCTACATCTATGCTACAAGCTAGAGGTGTGAATATATATAGCTTGCAAGTATAAATTTAAGCTACCTAGATGACCTACGGGTTTCTGCCATGTTTGTGCTTGGCATGGATGAACTATGCTGCTGTACCCCATGTTACTATGGCTACATTACTATTTATATTCAATCAGAGCTAGTAAGAGTATATACACTTGAGCTGAGAATCACACACCAACTCTATTGTAAAATTAGCCTTAATGACTTTGTTTCGTTCTGTCATTTATGTTCCATCACTGAATTCGCTTTCTTTCTAGAGTGTAAGGCTAGCCAGGCCAGGTTGTTCATATCACAAGATGATAATGTCATTACCATTAAGCAATACTTGAGGTTATTAGCACCAAAAAAGGCTACATGTTAAGCTCCACATGGCGCAGTTTAAGGGAAGAACTTTTTATGGGTATATCTACACAGCAAAGTTATTTTGAAATAACTTCACTAGCATCTACACAAGCCAACCGCTATTTCGAAATTAATTTGAAATAGCAGATAACTTATTTCGAAATTGGTAAACCTCATTCCATGAGGAATAACACCAATTTTGAAATTGCTATTTTGAAATAAGTGCTGTATAGACACTTATTTTGAAATAGGGGGCCTCCAGCCCTTCCCAAGGTGCCCTGGTGGCCACTCTGGCCACAACCAGGAAAACTCCTCTCCTCCCCACCCTCCCCGGAGCCCTTAAAGGGGTAGAGTCTGTTTGGCCACAGTGCCTGTGCCAGCTCCAGGCCTGACAGCCCAGAGCTAGCAGTCACTGCCCCTGACCCAATTGCCTCAACATGAGCAAGGCAGTCAGTGCCAGCCAGCCCTCCACTGCTCCCCAGGAGCAGTCTGCAAGCTCCCAGGAGCCTGCCAGGGGCTGGAAAAGGCGAGTGCCTTCCTGGTCCAGTGAGGAGATCATGGACCTGATTGAGGTTTGTGGGGAATCCTCCAACATCCATGATCTCTGCACTAGATGGAGGAACATGGCTGTCTACAGGCAGATGGCTGCCAGCCTGGCCACCAACGGCCACATCCAAACCCAGGAGCAGGTGCGCATTAAAATAAAGGAGCTGCGGCAAGCCTATGTCAGGGCCACAGGGGGCAACTCCCAACCAGGGGCAGACCCAGACCCCTGCCCTATTTTGATGTCCTGGACTGCATCCTGGGGAGCTGGACGGTCCATGCCCCCCAGATGGTCAGCGACTCTGGGGCAGAGGGCCTTGGCCATGAGACCGAGGAACAGGAGGAGGAGGATAGCCAGGAGCTGCAGGAGCCTAGATGGAGCCTGCTGTGCACCCAGGACACCCGAGCCATCCCAGCGAGCCTGTCGCTGGTGTCATCCGAGGCCGGGGAGGCAACGATATGTAAGTGCCATCACTGTCCCCTTATGCGGTGGGGGGCGGGGGAGAGGGGAGGAGAGGGAGACCACGGATCACACAGCAACCTGTGCATGTGCCGTGCCACCCCTGGGCACATGGCCCCAGCTGGCTGCCACACAGGGCCTTGGCCTGTTACCCACACACGTGTATGTATGAAGGCACATGATGTGCTCCTGACCCCGGGGTGGGACACTGCACGATGCCCTCCCTCCACAAGCCCTTTCTACAGAGAGGCAGGGGACATCTACCCCTTGCCCCCAGCACTATATACAGCACAGTGGCATGGGTGTAGTCCCGGGCCAGCTTCCACTCCCAGGGATAGCAGGACATGCTGAACATGGCCTGTGTGCAAGCACATCGGCTCCGATGGTGCGGAGACCTGCCATCCTCGCCTTGCATAAGGGGGCTGGGCTTCACCCACTGTGTCCCCAGGGATAACCGACCACTTCCCTTGTTTCTCCACAGCTGCAGCAACTGCGAGTGCAGGGTGCATCACCCTGCCCATGACATCCTCCCACATCCGGGCCAGCAGGCTGACCCGTAACCAGGAGGAGTACCAGCAGCAGCACCTGGGGATCCTGCAAGGCCAGCACTGCACCCTGGACTACTGGATGCGTGAAGAACTGCAGCTGCGGTGGGAGAGTTGGTGGGAACTGCTTGACCAGGGCCATGCCATCTCTGACCACCTGCAGACCCTGGTGCAGAGATTGCTACCTCCTGCTACTCCAGCCCCTGCTGCCGCCCCAGCTACCGCTCCTCCTCCCACTCCTGCTCCCCCTCCTGCTTCTTCCCCCCCTTTCTGCCTGCCCCACTCTCCATACCTGCACCCCCCCTGGGGATGCTGAGGCCCCCGCACCCACAGTGCTGGGAGACAGGTGGGCCAGCAAGACCCCCAACCCTGAGCTTCTTGTCCCCCTTCCTCCCCTTGCTTCCCCCTTCCAGCTCCTTCTTCACAGGTTTCCCCCTTCCCTCTTCCACCCTCTCACCTCCCCTCTCCCTCCCTCATTCCCCCCCATCCCAGTTTTGTTCAATAAAGAGAGTTTGTTTTTGTCAACATGTGTGTCTTTATTTACATGAGGAAGGGGGGTTAGGGAGGAGCCAGTGAAAGGATGTGAGGGTGAAATGAAGCACAAGCCCCCAGTGGAGCACACCACAGAGACTTTAGTCCTCCTATGGGTAGAAGCTCTCCCGCAGGGCCTCCCAGATACGGACAGCCCCCCGATGGGCCTCCTGGCTGGCAGCCGTGCAGGGCTGTGTGTACAGGTCAGCCAAGCGGTCAGCCTCTGCCATTCAGCCTGGCAGGAAAACCTCGCCCTTTCTCTTGCACAAATTATGCAGCACACAACATGCTGCCACCACGTGTGGAACATTCCTCTCAGAGAGGTCCAGGCAGGTGAGGAGGCATCTAAAATGGCGAATGCCCCCTCCACCATGATGCGGGCCCTGCTGAGCTTGGCATTAAAGGCCTGTTGGGAGGGGTTGAGGTGTCCTGTGCAGGGCTTCATCAGCCAGGGTTGTAGAGGATAGAGCATCCCCCACCAGGCACACAGTCATGTCCACGTCCCCGACCCTGATGTGGTGGTCGGGTAAGAAAGTCCCAGCGTGCAGCCTTTGGCACACAGAGGAGTTGCGGTAAACCCGAGCATTGTGTGCTTTGCCGGACCAGCCCACATTAATGTCCATGAAGTGGCCCCAGTGGTCAGACACAGCCTGCAGGATGATGGAGAAGTATCCTTTCCGGTTTATGTATGGGGATGCCTGGTGTTCCCATCGATTGTCCCTCCGCAGTTGAGGAAGCCCAGGGGCACCAAACCCCTTGATGACCGTTTTGACATCGGCAAGGTGGTTGACTCTGTGGAGCAGCACTCTGTTGATGGCCTTGACCACCTGCAGAGGAACACACAAAACCGAGAGTCACTGGGGTGCCAGGGTGGCTGAGAGTGCTCTTTCCCCTCCACTGCCCCATGCCCCCACTCCCCAAGAGCAAACCCCCTGCGTTCCTAGCCAACGCAGGAAGTCCATAGGGCGGGTGGGACAGAACAAACCCTCCCGGGGAGCTTCTTGCGCAAGAACTGTTTTGTGGAAGAGTTCTTGCACAAAAAGTCTTCCACAAGAGAGCATCCACACTGGCATGTGCTTTTGCACAAGAGATGTGCTTTTGCACAAGAGCATCCATGGCAGTATAGACACTCTCTTCCGCAAGAAAGCTCTGGTGGCCATTTTAACCATAGGGGCTTCTTGTGCAAAAAATTCATGTTGCCTGTCTACACTGCCCTCTTGTGGAAGAGCTCTTGCACAAGAGGGCTTATTCCTCGTGGGGAGAGGAATAACTCTTCCGGAAGAAGCCCTGTTTTACAACGCTATACTGTAAATTTACTTGCACAAGAACCCGCGTGCAGTGTAGATAGCAGGCAAGTTTTTGCACAAGAACAGCTGTTCTTGCGCAAGAAGCTGCCCATGTAGACATAGCCTTATTGTTTCATGGTTCAGAATGGCAAATCTTTCATCGAGTAAGTGATCCTTATTTCATAAGCAATCCCATTTACTTCAGGATGCCTACTAACTTGAAAAAGAGTTTGAAGAATTCCGTCCTTTATGATAGACCAGAGGAGATGTTGTGGAATATGCTACAAGGAACAATCTTCCACTGTCAGGATGATGAACTTCCCTATCTCTAATATATATGTCTGAATTCTGAGATTTTATAATATATTTGTACATTTGCATTTCCAGGGGAAATTTGTGTGAGCACCTTCTATTCCTCAGCAAATTTGGACTAAAAAAAGGATTGACTAAATTGATACTGATGCTTTATATCTAAATGAATTAAAACAGGAATGCCTTTAATTACATAGTTTATCTGCTAAAAAGCTTCTGTGATTTGAATTAGAAAAAGGATCTTTAGAAGAATCAGAACTCACTGTCCCACATGGGGCAAATTAGCACACAGAAATATTCTTTTTTGCAAACCTCATACAGAAACAAGATTTTAGATGTAGATACAACAAACAGGACATTTCTGAGCTTTAGCAAGGGATTTTGAAAAGTCAGCCACTCAGGAAATATATATTAGTTTCAATGGTAAAAATTGTGTAGTCCATAGACTTCTTAACAATGGACTTATTTCAATGAAAAGCAATTTATGGAGATTTTTCTGAAAAAAAAACCTTTTCTACTTGAAATATATATATTTTCAAGTAGCTATACTGTCTGACTGTAATAGCAAGACATCTATTTTATTAAATAGGGAATATTTTCTATTTGTTCTTAGACATGAGACTAAGTGGTAATCTGATTCAGTCTCAAAATTAAAATAAATTGTTAAAAAACAAGGTATGCAGATAAATAAATATAATATCTTGACATAGTTATGTTTGTATTGAAGTTGTTCCTAGAAGCCCTAGTAGTGGACCACAATGCCATTGTCCTAGGTATGGTACAAAACAAAGAACAAAGAAACGGTCCCATATACTTTCCTGTCATTATACCTTGTGCTGACATGCATTAAGAGACAGACCCAGCACTCCAGTGGAGTGACTGCAGTTGCAATTGCGAGGTGGAATAGATTGTTCTTCCTCCTTCCCCTCTCTGCATACAGTGTTGCCATTATGTAAGGCATGCTACTGGTGACCATTATGAACCCAATAGCTTAGATTGTGCTCAAGTTTTCCCATTCATATCAGCCTTCCCTTACTTCCTACCTCCTGTTGTGAATACTGATGCTCCTTCACTGCAACAATTAAAAGCCACAGGACTCTTGTTTCCAAATTTTATTGGTGCCGCCACACCACAGCATTTCATCTGACTGTTTTGCTCTTGTTTATGCTCTGGTTATCTGGAAAACCTTTTCAATTTACTATTTCCTGGGGGGTAAAGGTAATAGTGATGCATCAGTTGGTTATGCAAAGTAAAGCTTGCTTGAGGGATGAGTCCTCAAATAAACATGTCATTTTGTGGGATGTGATTTGAGAAATGTTAAGACCTTATGGGCATGTCTACATTAGGAATTTATTTTATTTTGAAATAACAACTCCCAAAATAGCTATTTTGAAATAAGCTTATTCCCCAAGGAAAGCAAGAGTTATTATTTCGAAATAACCAGCCCCTTATTTCAAAATAATGAGCTGGGTAGTGTGGACTCTCTGCTTGTTATTTCAAAATAAGAGGGGTGAGGGTTATTTCAAAATAACTCCCTAGTGTAGACCATGGCAATAAGATTATCTACAGAGTTCTGTTTGTTGTACATTTGCCTCACAGTAAGTATTTTTTTTAATTGTTTGATGAAGGTCAGCTCTATTCCCTGCCATAGAAATGAATTTTTGGAGGAGACAGCAGCTCCTACTATACGCTGAATGCAGGAGTCATTGACTCCAAGTCTATAAGATGAATCCATATTTTACAATGGATCTAAGGCCACTGTGTAGAAGTAACGGTGACTGAAAGAAATGCCAATGCCATACCACTGCAGTTCCGGAGAACTGGCCTTACTTGAATTGTGTGGCTAAATTCTTTTGCACAGTGCTGAACCTTTACCCTTTTGTGATGATCAGTAGCCCGTTTACAAGCTTCCTTTATATGAATGAGTATTTCATAATCTATCTTGTTCAGGGCTCCAGGACTTGCATTTCCCATGCCAGTTTAAATTTGCATGTTTATCTTTCACTTTTTTTTGTTTGTCCCTTCCTCTCAGTCCAGTCTGGAGATGTAATTTCTTCCTTTAGACATACTTTTCTCTCTTCTATAGAGTCCACTCTCCTGCATGGCTGAATGTATCCTGTTTATATAAAACATAATGCTAGCTGGTTAATTCCTTGAATGAGCTCAAAGGCCACAGAGTTTTGAACATTTTCTATTCATATATGTGTTTAATAGGTTATGTGCAGTGGGGCGCTGTTTTCTTTTGTTGTTGTTTTTTTCTTGACAGGTATCTCACTCATGTACACACCATTAAAAGAATCACTAAACTTGTCAGTTTGGGGGAACAAAATGAATGCTTGACTGACAGCTCTTTTTCCTTTTAGATTCAGCCAATCTGCTTCTCTACCCCATTGGTGCTGTACATGCACTTCATTCTGTTGTACACAGATTTTACTGCATTTGCTTTGTATAAATAACTAGACAGTAGAACATTTATATTGCACTGCCCCCAAACTATGTAGTAAAAATGTTATTGTTTTAATCTCCTTTTCATTAGGCTTCAGGCTCAAATTTGTTTTTCAAACCTGAGATCAGCTCTTGTCTTTTATAGCCTCTTTCAAAAACACTAGCAATTCCTCCTCTTCATTCTGAATTAATGTACTATATGTAGAATATAATCACTTTATGATATCTGGTTTTGTCTGGAAGCCAAACCATTGCCCTTTTGGATTAATGAAATCCTAAATTCCTATCAATATTCTTGTTGGGCATCAATGGCTCATGGGGCAGATAGCTGTCACATGTCCTTCCACACAGTTTGAGTCCTTGCTTGAGCTGCTCTGGGATCCATGCACATACCCTGTATGCAGTAAAAGCGGGTCTTTACACTGTCTTTGAAAGGCTCTGAGAAAGGGTCCCATGACCCTTTCACTGACCTAACATCCAGACACGTGATGCAGTGGGTCTGAAGCAATATGACTTTCCAATGTGCTGTTGCTTCTTCTTCGCCTTTTCCGATCAATCAGAGTTGATGGTTCTTGTTCATCTTTCTAAATATTTGTTCTTGTCAAGTGCATCTTCCAAGCTGATGCCAACCTTTTTCATGTCCTCCTTCTGCATCTTGAATCACAATTTTCTAGGTCATCCTCATGGACTACTAGCTCTTGTGCTCTCAGACTAACATTTCCCACATCTCGCTATCACAGACAGCACTCCCATCTCAACTGATACAGCTTTTCTGAAATGATGGCTATCTGCATCAAGGCTCATAACATTTCTCTGCTTAGCCTATCAGCTCTCATCATACTCAACATCTACTTGAGCATCCTAATTTCAGCGTTGTGAAGTAGATGCTATTCTTTGTTCCTGACTGATCAACATTCTATCTGTCAAGAACAGACAATAACATCTACTTCACACCACTGAAATTAGGATGCGTACATCATGGCTGCCCTAATCAAGATCTTATACATTTTGATCTTTATTTTACGTGGGAGAGTCTGATCTCAGAGAATTCCCATTATCCCAGAGAATTCCCACCAAATCTCATCAACTTCCACTCCCTTTTATTCCCATGTACTGCTCAAGATAAATTTCTCTTCAACAACCCAGATACACTTTAATCACCAATACAACAACAAATTTGATTAGTTTGTTTTTACGTATTATGAGTTGGAGATTTGATTGGGTAGTGGACTATGTCCAGTGAGGGGAAAATGCACCCCATCCTTCCAGCTCTCTCTAAACAGTGAGATCTAAAGTCTAAAGGGATAAAATTAATAGAGTTACCTTGACCATCTAGGCTATAAGGCCTAATAGCCAACATATATCTCATTCCTAGGGCAGAAGAGCCGTGTGGTCCAAATCAATGGAGTGACCCTTCTCCACATGTCAGAGTACCATAACCCTAGTTCACAGGGCAGCATGGTCTAGCAGATAGTATCAATAGAGCTTTGGGCTCACAGGGCAGTGAAGCCTAGTGGCCAGCATTAATAAATACATCCTGGATTAGCAAGGCAGTGAGTTGCCCTCTGTGGTGATACTGTATGGCCTGTTCACCAGTGACTGGGCAACAAAATGGCAAATGAAATTTAATGTGGATAATTGTAAAGTAATGCACGTTGGAAAAAATAACCCCAACTATACATACAGTACGATGGGGGCTAATTTGTCTATGACAAATCAGGAAAGAGATCTTGGAGTTATTGTGGATAGTTCTCTGAAAACTTCCACACAGTGTGCAGCGGCGGTCAAAAAGGCAAATAGGATGTTAGGAATTATTAAGAAAGGGATAGAAAATAAGACCCAGAATATCTTACTGCCCCTGTATGAAACTATGGTATGCCCACATCTTGAATACTGTGTACAGATGTGGTCTCTTCACATCAAAAAAGATATTTTGGCTGAGAAAGCATTCAGAAAAGGGCAACTAAAATGATTAGGGGCTTGGAAGGGGACCCATATGAAGAGAGGTTAAAGTGACTGGGACTTTTCAGTTTAGAAAAGAGGAGACTAAGAGGGGATATGATAGAGGTATATAAAATCATGAGTGGTGTGGAGAGGGCCTATAAAGAAAAGTTATTTATTAGTTCCCATAATAGAAGAACTAGAGGACACCAAATGAAATTAATGGATAGCAGGTTTAAAACTAATAAAAGAAAGTTCTTCTTCACACAGCGCGTAGTCAACCTGTGGAACTCCTTGCCAGAGGAGGCTGTGAAGGCTAGGACTATACCAGAGTTTAAAGAGAAGCTAGATAATTTCATGGAGGTTAGATCCATAAAAGACTATTAGCCAGGGGATAGAAATGGTGTCCCTGGCCTCTGTTTGTCAGAGGCTGGAGAAGGATGGCAGGAGACAAATCGCTTGATCATTGTCTGTGGTCCACCCCCTCTGGGGCACCTAGTGCTGGCCACTGCTGGCAGACAGGCTACTGGGCTAGATGGACCTTTGGTCTTACCCAGTACGGCCATTCTTATGTTCTTATGTTCTCCCTACTCTACCAGTTCTCAGTCTAGGGCTCTGTAAACAGTGACTGTTTCCGCCACTGAGTCAGCAGGGATCTGTCCACAACATGTTTGCTATCATAGGGACAATGGCTAGTCACCAGGTCTGGGGCTCTAGCTGCTCCTGGATGAAAGCTGGCAAAGAGCCTCCTTCCTTTCTCGCATTTAGGCCAGACTGAGCTAGGCTGCTCCCTCTTATACTGGTGATACACCTGGGGCATGCACAGGGATGTGGGGGGATGTGGATTCCTCTGTCCACGGTGAAAAGTTAACCCTTCCCTGTCTAGTAAAGGGTGGGTTCAATCAATCACAGAGCTGTTGCTTCTAATTCTATTTTAAGCCCGTCTCTTTCATAAGAACATAACATAAGAACATAAGAACGGCCGTACTGGGTCAGACCAAAGGTCCATCTAGCCCAGTAGCCTGTCTGCCGACAGTGGCCAGCACCAGATGCCCCGGAGGGGATGGACCGAAGACAATGATCAAGCGATTTGTCTCCTGCCATCCCTCTCCAGCCTCTGACAAACAGAGGCCAAGGACACCATTTTATCCCCTGGCTAATAGCCTTTTATGGACCTAACCTCCATGAAATTATCTAGTTTCTCTTTAAACTCTATTATAGTCCTAGCCTTCACAGCCTCCTCTGGCAAGGAGTTCCACAGGCTGACTACGCGCTGTGTGAAGAAGAACTTTCTTTTATTAGTTTTAAACCTACTACCCATTAATTTCATTTGGTGTCCTCTAGTTCTTCTATTTAGGGAACTAATAAATAACTTTTCTTTATCGGCCCTCTCCACACCACTCATGATTTTATATACCTCTATCATATCCCCCCTCAGTCTCCTCTTTTCTAAACTGAAAAGTCCCAGTCGCTTTAACCTCTCCTCATATGGGACCTGTTCCAAACCCCTAATCATTTTAGTTCCCCTTTTCTGAACCCTTTCCAAAGCCAAAATATCTTTTTTGAGGTGAGGAGACCACATCTCTACACAGTATTCAAGATGTGGGCGTACTATAGTTTTATACAGGGGCAGTAAGATATTCTGGGTCTTATTTTCTATCCCTTTCTTAATAATTCCTAACATCCTATTTGCCTTTTTGACCGCCGCTGCACACTGTGTGGAAGTTTTCAGAGAACTATCCACAATAACTCCAAGATCTCTTTCCTGATTTGTCGTAGCCAAATTAGCCCCCATCATACTGTATGTATAGTTGGGGTTATTTTTCCCGACGTGCATTACTTTACACTTATCCACATTACATTTCATTTGCCATTTTGTTGCCCAATCACTCAGTTTGGTGAGATCTTCTTGGAGTCCCTCACAGTCTGCTTCTGTCTTGACTATCCTAAACAGTTTGGTATCATCTGCAAACTTTACCACCTCACTGCTTACCCCTTTCTCCAGATCATTTATGAATAAGTTGAACAGGATTGGTCCTAGGACTGACCCTTGGGGGACACCACTAGTTACCCCTCTCCATTCTGAAAATTTACCATTTATTCCTACCCTTTGTTTCCTGTCTTTTAACCAGTTCTCAATCCAAGAAAGGACCTTCCCTCTTATCCCATAGCAATGTAATTTACACAAGAGCCTTTGGTGAGGGACCTTGTCAAAGGCTTTCTGAAAATCTAAGTATACTATATCTACTGGATCCCCCTTGTCCGCATGTTTGTTAACCCCTTCAAAGAACTCTAATAGATTAGTAAGACAGGATTTCCCTTTACAGAAACCATGTTGACTTTTGTCCAACAAATGATGTTCTTCTACATGCTTCACAGTTTTATTCTTTACTATTGTTTCGACTAATTTGCCCGGTACTGAAGTTAGACTTACCGGTCTGTAATTGCCCGGATCGCTTCTAGAGCCCTTTTTAAATATTGGTGTCACATTGGCTACCTTCTAGTCATTAGGTACGGAAGCCGATTTAAGGGATAGGTTACAAACCACAGATAATAGTTCAGCAATTTCCCATTTGAGTTCTTTTTGAACCCTTGGATGAATGCCATCCGGTCCCGGAGATTTGTTAACATTAAGTTTTTCTATTTGTTCCAAAACCTCCTCTAATGACACTTCAATCCGGGACAGTTCCTCAGATTCATCACCCACAAAGGACGGTGTAGATTTGGGAGTCTCCCCAACGTCCTCAGCCGTGAAGACTGAAGCAAAGAAATCATTTAGTTTCTCCTCAATGGCTTTATCGTCCTTGACTGCGCCTTTTATAGTTCGATTGTCTAGGGGACCCACAGGTTTTTTAGCAGACTTCCTGCTTCTAATGTTCTTAAAAAACATTTTGTTATTTCTTTTTGAGTTTTTGGCAAGCTGTTCCTCAAAATCTTTTTTTGCTTTTCTTATTACATTTTCACACTTGATTTGACAGTGTTTATGTTCCTTTCTATTTATCTCACTAGGATTGGACTTCCACTTCTTAAAAGATGCCTTTTTGTCCCTCACTGCTTCTTTTACATGGTGGTTAAGTGACGGTGACACTTTTTTAGGTCTCTTGCTATGTTTTTTAATTTGGGGTATACATTTAAGTTGGGCCTCTATTATGGTGTCTTTAAAAAGTTTCCATGCAGCTTGCAGGGTTCCTGCACCAGCTGCTCCAAGAAGCAGTCATTTAGGCCATTGAGAAATTTTATCTCTGCTTCTCTTCCTGAGGTGACATGTACCCAGTCAATATGGGGATAATTAAAATCCCCCATTATTATAGAGTTCTTTATTTTGGTAGCCTCTCTAATCTCCCTCAGATTAGATTGGATAATCTATGGATTGGATAAATGGTCGTAAGATGGTTATAAAACTGGCTGGATTGTCAGGCTCAACGGGTAGTGATCAATGGTTCTATATCTGGTTGGTGGTCAGTGTCAAGCAGAGTGCCCTACAGGTCAATTCCAAGGCTGGTTTTGTTCAACATCTTTATTAATGACCTGGATGAGGGGATGGATTGCACCCTCAACAAGTTTGCAGAGGACACTAAGCTAGGGGGAGAGGTAAGGATAGGGTACAGAGTGACCTAGACAAACTGGAGGATTGGGCCAAAAGAAATCTGATGAGGTTCAACAAGAACTGCAGAATCCTGCATTTGGGATGGAAGAATTCCAAGCGCTGTCACAAATGGGGAATGACTGTCTAAGCAGCAATTCAGCAGAAAAGGACCTAGGGATTATAGTGGATGACAAGCTGAATATGAGTCAACTATGTTCCTTTGTAGCCAATAAAGTGAATGGCATATTAGAATGCATTAGAAGGAGCATTGCCAGCAGATTTAGAGAAGTGATTATTGCCCTTTATTTGACACTGGTGAGGCCACATTTGGAGTACTGTGTCCAATTCTGGGAGGCCCATTACGGAAAGGATGTGGACGCATTGGAGAAAGTCCAACAGAAGACAACAAAAATGATTTAGGGGGTTTCATATGACTTATGAGGAGCAGCTGAAGGATTTGGGCTTGTTTAGTCTTCAGAAGAGAAGAGTGTGTGGCTGTGTCTAGACTGGCCAGTTTTTCCGGAAAATCAGCCACTTTTCCAGAAAAACTTGCCAGCTGTCTAGACTGGCTGCTTGAATTTCCGCAAGAACACTGACGATCTCATGTATGATCATCAGTGTTCTTGCGGAAATACTATGCTGCTCCCGTTCGGGCAAAAGCCCTCTTGCGCAAATGCTTTTGCGCAAGAGGGCTAGTGTAGACAACGTGGTATTGTTTTGTGCAAAAAAGCCCCAATGGCTAAAATGGCAATCAGGGCTTTCTTGCGCAAAAGCGCGTCTAGATTGGCCAGGGATGCTTTTCCACAAAAAGTGCTTTTGAGGAAAAGCGTCCGTGCCAATCTAGACACTCTGTTCCGAAAATGCTTATAACGGAAAACTTTTCCATTAAAAGGATTTCCAGAAAATCATGCCAATCTAGACACAGTCTGTGGGATTTGATAGCAGCCTTTAACTCTGAAGGGAGGTTCCAAAGAGCATGGAGAGTGCCTATTCTCAGTAGTGACAGATGGCAGAATGAGGAGAAATGGTCTCAAGTTGCAGTGGGGAGATCTAGGTTGGTTATTAGAAAAAACTATTTTACCAGGAGGATGGTGAAGCACTGGAATGGGTTACTTAGGGAGGTGGTAGAATCTCCGTCCCGAGAGATTTTTAAGTCCTGGCTTGACAAAGCCCCAGCTGGGATGATTTAGTTGGGGTTGGTCCTGCTTTGGGCAGGGGCTTGGATTCTTCTGAGGTCTCTTTCATTGCTACTATTTTATTTATTTTATTTTATTTTAAAGACTAATTTTAACCATTGCTTTGAAGGTAGATTTCATCCCAAAGATTTCTTTTCTTTTCTTTTCTTTTCTTTTCTTTTCTTTTCTTTTCTTTTCTTTTCAAAAGATCAGCCATTCTTGATGGGAAAATAACCCTTTTTCTGCTTGGAAAAAAATAAACATTTCAAAGAGATATGGGTATGTCTACACTACAGCACTAATTCGAACTAATTTAGTTAATTCGAACTAAGTTAATTCAAATTAGTGCATCTAGACCTAAAAACTAATTCGAATTAGCGTTTTGCTAATTCAAACTAGCATGTCCACATTGAGTGGACCCTGAACCAAAGTTAAGGCTGGCCGGAACCAGTGCCAGCAGGGCATCAGGTTAGGACTTAGAGCGTGGAGCTGCTGCCTCAGGCTGTGGTTAAAGGGACCCAACCCCCACCCGGACATACAGTTCTCCGGGTTCCCCACTTGCTTGTCTACCTCGATGAGGGACAGCAAAGCAGTCCTGTTTTGGAGGGCCCTGAGTGCCCACACTCGGCACATCACAGCACTTGGCCATCAGCTCGGCTGCACTTGCCGCAGGCTGCCATCCGGGGGTGTCAATCGGGGGGCTGTCAGGATCCAGGAGGCCCTGCAGGAGAGCTTCCACCCCGAGGAGCCCGCAGAGCCGCCCCAGTCCTCCCCCTCAGGGACTCGTGCCCCATTCCTCCCTCACCTCGTTCCACTTACCCCCCCTAATCCCCCCTTCCTGATGTAAAAAATAAAGGACACGTGTTCAAAAATAGAAGCTCTCTTTATTTAACAAAACTGGGGGGGAGGATTAACCTCTGGGGAGACTGGGAAAAGGAGGTGGGAGAGGGGAAGAGAGAGGGTGGGAGAGGGGAGGTGGAAACCTGGGAGGAGGGAGCTGGAAGGGGGAAGCCAGGGGAAGAAGGAGGAGGGGAAGTCTAAAACTATGGTACGCCATATCTTCAGTACTGTGTACAGATGTGGTCTCCTCACCTCAAAAAAGATATTTTGGCCTTGGAAAGGGTTCAGAAAAGGGCAACTACAATGATTAGGGGTTTGGAACAGGTCCCATATGAAGAAAGGCTAAAGAGACTGGGACTTTTCAGCTTAGAAAAGAGGAGACTGAGGGGGGATATGATAGAGGTCTGTAAAAGCATGAGTGGTGTGGAGAGGGTTCATAAAGAAAAGTTCTTCATTAGTTCCCATAATAGAAGAACTAGAGGACACCAAATGAAATGAATGGGCAGCAGGTTTAAAACTAATAAGCAAAAGTTCTTCTTCACACAGCACATAGTCAACCTGTGGAACTCCTTGCCACAGGAGGCTGTGAAGGCTAGAACTATAACAGAGTTTAAAGAGAAGTTAGATAAATTCATGGAGGTTGGGACCATGGAGTGCTATTTGTCAGGGGGTAGGAATGGTGTCCCTGGCCTCTGTGTGTGGAAGGCTGGAGATGGATGGCACGAGACAAATGGCTTGGTCATTGTCTTCGGTCCATCCCCTCCGGGGTACCTGGTGTTGGCCGCTGTCGGCAGACAGGCTACTGGGCTAGATGGACCTTTGGTCTGACCCAGTACAGCCGTTCTTATGTTCTTATGTTCTAAGCTCAGGGCTCAGGGTCAGGGGTCTCACTGGACCAACTTGATTTTCATGCAAACCTGCTCCTGGGTACGCATGTGGCCTTTGGTGGCCAGGCTGGCAGCTATTCTGACCTAGACGGCTGCATTCCTGTGCCTAGTGCAGAGGTCATGGACGTTGGAGGCCTCCCCCCAAACCTCGATGAGGTCCACGATCTCCGCACTAGACCAGGTGGGCGCCCGCCTCTTGCGGCCCCGGGCAGGCTCCTGGGAGCTGCCAGCCTGGTCCTGGGAAGAGGCGGAGGGCTGGGTGGCAGCGGGTGGCTGGCTCATGCTGTGCCAGGTGCAGGATCTGCTGTCTGGGTGCTGGCAGGCTTGCAACTGGCACGAGCACTGTAGCCAGACCGTGCCCCTTTAAGGGCTCCGGGGCTGGGAGGGGGCAGAAGAGTTTCCCTGGTTTGGCCCAGAGTGGCTACCAGGGCAACCTGGGAAGGGCTAGCCTCCAGCTAGTTCGAATTAAGTGGCTACACAGCCCTTAATTCGAACTACTTAATTCGAACTAGGCGTTACTCCTCGTAGAATGAGGTTTACCTAGTTCGAATTAAGTGCTCCGCTAGTTCGATTTTAATTCAAACTAGAGGTTTGTATGTGTAGCCCCTATTAAAGTTAATTCGAACTAATGGCTGTTAGTTCGAATTAACTTTGTAGTGTAGACATACCCTATGTGTGTACTCATGACTTGAAATTGGTTGGATTTTACAGGATAACATTTCCCTAATGACTAATTCCTTATGACAACTGCTGTCTGATTTACAAAGTATTTTAAGTTATAGAAGATATGAAAATCAGTTTTGCACATGCATGTTGAAATTTCCCTGTTCATTTAATATTTACACAACTGTGAAACAATCCTCATGAATATCTGCTATTTTTGAAATTTCTCAGCAATTTTACTTTGAAGCATTCATAAACAGTGAATTAGTTGGGTCATGCTTTCAGTAGGATAGAATTCTACCATTATAACAAGATTATGCCAATTTGACAGAAGGTTCAAATAGTTTTTTTATTATTTTCTACTATATAATCCATAATGTTCAGGAAACTGTTGCAACTCTAAAAAGGGCAATCATACATCCAACTGGGGATCAACAATGTATTGCCCATTTTTTTCTCAAATGCAGAAGTTGTTCTATAGCCCTGTCCGATTTACCCTTTTTGTATTTCTTTTAGTTGCCCAGTCACAATGCTTTTCATGGGATTGCTAATCTATAATACACCTATGGGCAGCATTCTCATTTTGACATCCCATATAGTCTGCATGGGTTTCCCAAATGACTGCTGTAGTGCAACCTGTTTTTTGAGGGGGAGGCAAACATGTCTATAAATCAGGGGTGGGCAAAAGGCTGCCAGTGGGCCACATCCAGCCTGCCAAGCTACCGGATCCAGCCCACCTCTGCCTCACTGGAACCCTTAGGCAGAGAACAGCTCACGCTTTAATAGCCAGCTATTCCCCATTCTGGACAGCTGTAAAGGGAGGAGGGAAACTTCTCATGCTGTTCCCGTCCCGCAGCAAAATCTCTTTGCTGCCATTGGCCAATCTTTCAGTTTCCAGACAATACAAGCTGAGAATTTTTGCTGGGAGTAGGGGCATTGTGGGAAGCCTTCTCCCTCTCTCCTCGACCCCCTCACCATTCCTCTCATGCCCAGAGCAGAGCCATGTGGAGTAGCAAGCAGCGTGCAGCAGACAGTCTGCCTCAGGTTTCTTCTGGTAAGTGCCTCCCAGCCACAGCCTGCTTCTGGCACCCCAGACCCTCCCTTTCCCAACCCTCTGCCCCTCCTCCACATACTCAAACCCTCTGCCCCCTCCTGCACCCATACCGCCTTCCAGTCTGGCACCCCAATTAGCTGCCCAGATTACAATACCCTCCTACCCCAGGTCACATCCCAAAATCCTACATCCCAACCCCCTGCCCTAGGTCACAACTGCCTCCTTCATCCAAACTCTCATTCTCCACCCTGCACTCCAATCCCTTACCCCAAGCTCCCTTCTGAACCCAACCTCCATCCCAAACCCTGGAATTCCTCCATTAATATCCTGGAAGAGTGAGGCCCTCAACCACTTTCCAAAATCTTGGAGTGCCCCCCCATCAAAAAATATTGCCCACCCTTGCTATAAATGGTTATACTTTTCCCACTATTTAAGAGTGATTCTTTTTTGAACATGATCCTCTTGTCCTTTTTTTTTTTTACATACAACTATGAACAGGTGTCACTAAGGAGGCATGTGGTGACTGTGTGGGAGGTTGTCACAGAAGATGGACTTCCCTCCTCTGTTCCTATAGAACAGATGCCCTATTCATCATTCTTCAGGCCTCCCCATCTTCAACCCATTGTTACCTGGCACCTCTGTCTAGTGGCAAAGGTCCTGCCAACTTGTAAATGGGCATACAGCCATCCAGACAGATGGTCCTCGATGCAGGCAGCCAAAACAACAGTTATACAGTTGTAATATGTTTTTTAAAAGCCGTAATCCCAGCTGGGTACATCGACATGGCTGCCCTTCATCAGTTTTCGTGCCATTGCTAAAGTAATGTGCTGTTGCTAATCTGTTTCTGAGCTGGATTAACTTTGCAATGTAAAAAGAAAAAGAAAAAAAAAGCCCAGGCAGATAAAGCCATGAAGTCTTGTACAAGTGTGAAGATTTAGACAATTATTCAAATAGTAATAATATTTAGCACTTCTACAATGCTTTTCCTTTTCCTACCCTTTAGTACATTTCAGCTCATTCATTCATTAATTGATCCTCAATACCTTTCAAGCTAGGTATGTAATAAATTGAGGCAAAATGAATAAAGGCAAAATTGTCAAAACACTGTGTACAGACTTGTATGCCAGCACCTGTAGAAAATTCCTATGGAATTTAATGGAAAATGATAATGGTTTCATAGTTGATTGTGTGTGTGTTTTATCACCCTATAGAATTCAGTAGAAAAATATAGTTCTGGTATGGAATTCTAAGACAGTTTCATTCTCCTGAAATCAACAGAAAAATTCTATAGGGCTATTTTTATGCACATAATCATATTGCCTATTTAAATGAAGTACCTATGCATGCAGATGACATATGTGACAGGTTGACAAGGGTGCAACCTAGCACTGGGGCACAATTGAGACCTCTGGCATGCCTACATGGTCTCCTTCTCACACCATGATGCTATGACAAGCTGCAAATCTTTCCAGGGAGTTTACCTATACAGCCATCCACAGACAAGGACACACCCAGCTGTGTTATGTGAATGCTCCCCCTAGTCACTCATAAATGAAAAATAGCGCGATTCCAGCCAATATCCCACAGATCTGTAGCCTAGGACCCCAGTGTTGTACCATCTTGCCTTGGGTGGAAGCCTGATCAGATTTTCCAAGCACTTAAAACAAAACACACTGGTTTAGGTACATATAAAATGGATTTATTAATTACAGATGTATACTTTTTAAGTGATTATAAATTGAAGGTGTACAGATCAAAGTTGGTCACTTATGAAATAAAAGTAGAATCACAATCTGAGTTCTATAAACTTAACAGGATTTGAATCAAGCAGTGTCTCATCATGATGGTATAATTTCTTCATACACAAGATGTGGGATTGCTATTTTCAACCTGGGACCACTTCATCAGTTCAGTCTTTGACCTACAAATGTGTTTCCAGGTGTTGAGTTGTAGGGAAAGTAAGGCAAATTATGATGTCACTTCCCTTCCTTTAAAGCTTGCTGGAAACATCTTTTTCAATGACGTGAGTCAAGTAATCTCCGCTGTCTATGTGTTTTGTCTCAGAAGTCACCATTTTGTACAGTTTTGGGGATAGTCCTTGTGAGTCTATATTCTCCTTAACTGGTAATCATCAGTGTCTGGCTATCCCATCGGTGTACCTGAAAGGCTGATTTTCATGTTTTAAACTTCACAATATATTTCAGTAACATACACATACGAAAACAGTATTACAACTCCACATAAAACGATAGTTTGTTGAATATTTATAGCTAGTTGAATTGTATGTGCTAAGACGTTTAAACTGGTATCTTTGTACAAAACATATCATAATGATATAGCCATGATAAATATGGGGGCGCTAAGAGTTGCTTTGGCATACAGAATGTCACAACATAATTAGCCATTTATATATGTGCCTGCCACTGTCTTGTGTGCATATGCCTATTAGGTGTGCAAATATATCTACAATTGTATATGCAAATGTCTGAACATTTGGACCTTTTTGACAAACAGAAGTGTTGACAATAGCCATGCCAGAAGCCATGTCATCAAATTCAGCTTTCATCCCCACTGTTGTTCCTAACTGGAACTTCCAAAGCCCTGCTGGGTAGGATTATACAACCAGTCCTAGCAGTTCACAACTATTTCTCTCCTTCAGTTCCCTTTTTAATATTGTCCAAGTTGGTCTCCTGGAGATCTAAAGAGTTGTACTGGCCTCTTGTCATTGAGGGTAAACCCTGACTCATTTCATACGAGCTGATCTAAAAACCCTGGTCTCTCTCTTAACTATCCTGGGCATGATACAAGCTCTGTATTCCTTTGCAGGGGTCCATCATTAAGTACAATATAAAAATCCTTAGAGCTAATCCACCAACATATAATTGAAATGTGTGTCTCAATGTTATTGTTGACCCCCTGGCATAGGTCAGCATTATCTAAAATTATTTATTGACTATGGTTATTACAGTAGTGCCTAGAGACAAACTGAGAACGGGGCCTTATTACATTAGGCTCTCTACCAACATAGTGTAGTCAACAGACTGTGACATGAAGAGCTTAAATCAAAATAGACATAACATTAACAAATTAATTAAAATAGACATAACTTTAAAAAATATATAAAATATTCTAAAAATAAAGTTTACATTAGATCACGTATTCTATTAAAACCTGATTTTGTTGTAATCTGGGTAATTCTACACTAAATTGTAAATTCCTATGTTCTATTCGTAGGCCATACATAATATAATCTTATCTAAGATACAAGTATAGAAAGGAGATTTAAAAAATACTGTAGTTTAGAAAAAAATACATTTCTAGAATAACCTAGAAAACTTCATTTTGCCTTTCGATGTTTGTTTTCTTCGGGAGATGAGAGAAGTTTTGCTTCCCAATATTTACGACTGTTGGAACTAAAGTGACAGCTGCAGCAAACTAAAATAAAGAAAGGAGCCGAAAGACTCCCTTTGAAGAATGTAAAATCTCCATTTTCTATACAATAGCAGAAAGCAAAAGAGGGAAGTTATGTGCTGTGGAAAATCAAGTCTTTAAGTGAATTGATCCAAAACCACTGCTTTGAATCTCCTTGGTAGATGGAGCTGGTTGGAGCATTTTTGATTAAGCAATTCTCTGGTGAAATACACTGTTTTATCAAAATGGAATGTTTTGTGGAACCAAGTAGGTTTCAATAACATTTTTATTGGGGGGGGGAGGGAGAGAAAGAGATCTCTCATATCCCAGGCTAGTGCCTTAACCACTAGGCTATAGAGTCAGTTTTGCTTGCTGTCAATTTCCTCTTTTCACAAACAATTCAAAGGATCTTTATTGCATTCTCTGCTGGAACAAAAACAAAGCCTCAGATTTAAAAAAAAAAAAAAAAAAGCCAGAAATGTTGTTTTCTGGACAGCCCTGTGATCCTTGAAACAACTGGTGAAGAGCTCCAATTTGGAATTAAGTTAGTTATTATAGTAATGCCCTTGCAAAGCTGTAAGACATTTGAGTCTTACCTCTCTTTGCTTATCATGCACAGTCCAATCTACAAATTAAATAGCTGTCATTAAGAAAGGCATTGTTATATGTTTCCATCCATATTCTACAGATAGCTGTTATTTCAACTATTCCCTCTTAGTATCTATGCATAAAAATGCCTTTAAATATTGCATTCATCATATTTTCTATCTCATCCTGATATACTTGAAGCTCCATCTTCTTCTATAGCAAGAGTTCCAGCCTATCATTACCTCATTTTCCAATTATTTTATTTCTCTCTGCTTTATGCTGCCACTGTGCACTGTCCATGTTAATGCCAAGATTTAATGCCACATTCACTAAAGCAGTCATCAGCTTCATAACTGCCAGTATGCTCGTGTGTCAAAAAGCTCTGACTTGTGAGTCTGATAGTCCTGTAAGCAATGAAATGACTGAATCCATCAAATTTCTTCAGATATGATACTATAATGACACTGGTGGACCAATATGCCAATGAACTCACAAAAACTCTATTTAAACTTCTTTCACTGAGGACCACCCATGGTGAGTGGATAATCTCCACTATCCTCAGTACATTTTTTCAGATTATTTCAAAAGGATGGGACTTTTCATCTTGGAAAAGAGGAGACTAAGAGGGGATGTGATAGAGATCTATGAAATCATCACTGGTGTAGAGAAATTAAATAAGGAAAAGTTATTTACTTGTTCCCATAACACAAGAACAAGGCATTACCAAATGAAGTTATTATGTAGTTATTATGTAGTAGGTTATTATGTAGTAGGTTTAAAACAAACAAAAGGAATTACTTTGTCTCACACCACACAGTCAACCAGTGGAATTCCTTGCCAGAGGATGTTGTGAAGGCCAGGTCTTTAATAGGGTTCAAAAAAGAGATAGATAAATTCATGGAGGATAGGTCCGTCAATGGCTATTAGCCAGGAAGAGCAGCCTATATTTGTCAGAAACTGGAAATGAGCTACAGGGACTAGATCACTTGATGATTACCCATTCTGTTGATTCCGTCTGGGGCACCTGTCACTGGCCACTGTCGGAAGACAGGGTAATGGGCCAGATGGATCTTTGGTCTGACCCAGTATGGCCGTTATTATATTATGTGCTTTTGACATTTCTGAAAAAGGTACATATTTATGTCTATTACATTGTACTATGTATTTTAAAATAACAGGAAAGTAGTTAATGTTTGTTTCTTTTGTTTCTAGTAAAAACAGACACTGCATTCTAAGTTTTTGTACAAAGGTCACTGAAGAGTAAGCTTAATCAATTTATCTTCCTTTTAGGACACTGGTGCAGAACCAAATCTATTGTACTAATAGATAAATATAAAGTATGGCTTTACCATTGTTTTTGGACATAAAAAAGTTAAGATATGGCGTCATATTTCATTGTATATATTACCACACTGCCATTAGCAAATTCATATTAATTGCATTTAAATGAACTACTGGATGTGGTCTCATTTCAAATTTTGTAAGTATCTGCAAACTAGACATTTCACTGTCAACCCTATGTGGTTTGGCATACTTCAGATTTAGCAGTCAAAACCTGTTTTTAACTTTTTATATTATCAAAAAACTTTGGTTATAACAAAGTAGCAGGTCTGGAAATGCCCTAAATAATACTGAAAAGTAGAATAATCAAAATGCCTACTGTTCAATTTTACATCCAGTCTGTAAACAATGCAAGCAAATCACCCTTCGGCAAGAACAAAACACTTCGGGTTTTTTTTAAGCTGAAATGAATCAATGATGTTTCCTGGAAGAAACAGAGTTTACAATGAGCCCAAACTAAAACTAGTGTTCCATGTATCCAAATAATCATCTATCTAAATAGATTCCCTCAAAAAAAAAACCAATTTGAAAAGTGATTGTTTTCATTTCTTGATATAGGAATTCATCAGCTTTCAAAAAATATTAGGTTTATCAGCATTCACAATATCCAGAAAATCATAATACTGTATAAATGGTGTATATTCCCTTGTTTGTGGTTTCTAATACAACTATAGACTATTACTAACTATTTCATATTCAGTATCTCATCACTAAATTCTCCTATATATAATTTTTTTCACCGCTGACCTTAATGATCCATTTGATCTTAGATTTCTGTCTTTCCAACATATTATCACCTACCAGTACAAATATTTAATGATGAACATTGGAATTTGGGAGTGGGGGGGAATTGTTTGAGCTCTCAACTTAATTGTAATTGTACCTTCTTATCCCAGGTAAAACTGAGAAGAGCTACAGTGATAATAGACATCATGTGAATGCTATTAGTAATTATCTAGACATGGATTAACATGGTCCCTCATCTTTCCTCCTTAAATCAGTCACTATTGATAAATCAAGTTCATCCTTTTTTCCTAGATGCATAATGTTACCATATTTAATTCCTTTCTCTTTCTCTTCCCACATCAAGACCGAAAAATCCTGTCATTTTTCTATTACAAAAATTATTATTCTTTACTAGTATTGTGGTAGTTCCCAGGAACCATCTCAGAATCTGGACTCCGTTGTTAGGCATTATCTACACATCTAGAAATATATGGTCCCTGGTCCACAGTGTGTACAGCTTGTCTCTCTAAGACAAGACAACAATGGAGAAACAATATAAACCTTTGACAGGCAAACCTGTGAGGGGACATCAATTAGATATCTTGTTACATTCTTCCTTCTTTGTTTTCTCTCTTCCTCTTTTTTACCTTTTCCCACTTCATAGTTGTTCTGCTACTCCTGTCAGCCTATGCCAGTGCTCCCCCAGCATCATCTCTTTACACTCTATCATCTTGGCATACTAATAGAGATCAAAACATTCATTGATTTCATTCCACCTTTATTGCACCAAATACCATTTAATATTGTTAGCCTTTAGTTAACCACCCATTGGGATGAATAGGTCAACATCACAGTTTTCTTTGACGGATTGAGCCAGATTCTCTACTCATGTAAATGATGAGATTCAATTGGCATCAATGGAGCTTTACATACTTACAGTATCAGAAAGTTTGGCCCATTATTTCAAACTGCCTGTAAACTCAAAGATTTCACTGCATTAACTTCCATTGGAATCATATTTAGAGATTAACTGCACAATGATAAGGGGAAGAAATTAGACAAATAAATAAAGCAGCTGCATAGATTCATTCATAGCATTTAAAGCCAGAAGTAATCATATTGAATCCTCCAATCTGACTTCAAATATATCCCATTACATTTCACTCAATTACCCCCATATTCTGCCATACAACCTGTGTTTAAATAAAACATAACCTGGAGGCTAAATTATATCTTCCAGGGAAGCATACAGTTTTGATTTGAGGACACCAAGAGAGGGAGAAGCCACTACTTCATTTCCTAGTTTCTTTCAGGGGTTATTCATTAGAATTGGCAGAGAAAAGTTATTATGTTTTGGGGGTGATTTCAATCTTCTGAAATTTGGTTTTATTCTGATTCAGAACTCTACTGTTCTTGAAAATAACATGTGGTAAAAATATTACTGAATGTAATGAAAACATAATGTCTTTGTAGATATCATTTTATCATCTACTATTGACATTTATTGCAGTAGACTTTGATACTAACTGGTTCAAGATGGTCGATTCATCTGTGTTTATAGACCCCTAACAGATGGTGTACAGAAGTGAAAGACCTTGCATTCAGGTCTTACAGTCATTTGTTATAGTGATGCATCTATCTCTTAATAAATAGTTAAAGTCTAATACCGAGTAATGTGTCAAGACTAACAGGGTACAGTAATTAGCACACAGAACTGTGGGTATTCCATTGTGACATGGCTTTCACATTCTATCTCGGAGGAATAATATACCAATACTAAGGTTTTTACTGGGCCTGCTGCTGATCATTCTGTAACAGTTACTGTCTATTCAGCACCTAAATATTCTTGCTTGGATTTCTGATATTAATTCCTAAAACAGCAGGAGTAATTCCTTGTCTGAGACTCAGGAGCCACTGAAATGAAAAGAATAAACCTAATTTTCCTTTCATTGCTCAGGAGAAGAAGTTATTTTTTTTACAGCAGCTTGTACAGCACCATGACCTTCAGCTGAGGAAAGTGATTTTAAAGAGAAATCATGCCAGAAAGTATATGACTTGGTACTCAGTGTCTTTGGGTCTTTAATACTGAAATATAACATAATCATTTTATGTTGTCATTGAAAAGTAAGACGCATACAGAAAATCATTGTGACAATTGTCTTAATTAATATCACTGCCCTTACAAAGATTGAGGCTCTGTGGCTGGACAGCAAGCACACAGACTCATTGCCTGTATCCTGCAGCACTGATTATGAAATTTTACATCTTAAGGGAGCTAGAATCATATGGTATAGCTTCCCAGCATATTAACACTTAAATCACGGACTTAACTCAGTATTGGTGCTAAACAATCCATTTTATTTAGAGCAGGACTTTTAAAATACACAGTATTTAGAAGATTGAGAATTCTTCTTTGGACAGGTGAAAATGCATGACCACAGACTGTAATACAAAAGGAGCTGCATCAAAGTTAAGAAAAAACAAACATTAAAAATGCTGTGTATTGGTATGAATAGTACTATCCCCAGTTTCATCTGAAAGCCACAAGTCTCTCAAAATATCAGGCTCTGAAAACAGAGCCCAGTGTCATTATATTACAATGCCTAACGGCCAAAAGCTTTATGGTTCTTACTCCCACACAGCAATGCTAATGCTTAGCATTATTTAAATCTATTGGAAAGCATTCTCCTAAATCCTCATTTCTCTTTTCCCTCTGCGCTTTACATGAAAAAAATGGACATTTTATTCTTTTCTTGCATTCTCTTTTATGTTGTACTTAGGAAAGACATTGTTAGAAATCATGGAGTTTCAAAGAAATTAGCCACTTGTGTTGCAATGAGCAGTGCAAATTTCACTGGAAGGTGTAAAGAAGTGAATAAGGCCATATTGCAGCCACAGAACAAAAGAGCTGCTCTTTCTCTGCTTCTTTGTTCTTTTACATTGACAGCAAACTCCATTTTTCAGTAATTAAGACAATTCAGAGAATCAATCTCATGCCTTTCAATTAAACTTAATTTTCAAAGTCAAGGTAAGACCTGCTTGTTATACAACATTGTTGCTAGCTGATCTTTTTAGCAACCTAATGTCGTATACTAGTGGATAAGGTGCAAACAGTAGGCAGTATTTTCAAAGGTTTGTGAGCAAATCATTCTGGCCTAGATTTCCAAAGTATTGCATATACCTATTTTCCATAGATATACAAGCATGTAAAAGTCAGGATGGCCTGAAGAATTTGTCCATTATGACTGGGAAAATCCATTCGGCATTCAAAGACAAGCATACCCATCTTTGTGATAAGCACTGAACCAGATTAAATGAATCTGAGTAATTCTTTAGGTGAGCTTTGATGGTTTCAAACAGTTGCTGGTGAGGGGATATCAAATGTAGTGTCCCTTTCATACTGCTTGAGAACTCAGTGTTTTGAAGACATGGCAGTAAATATTTGATTACCCAGAAAATTTGCAGGGAGATGGAAGACACTGATAGCCTAAATTGTCTGCACACTTCATCTTATCCCTGCTAAGGGACATGAAAATCACTGGTCAACTCCCCCTCCCCTGGGAGTAGGGGTAGGTGTGAAATGAAGAATCTTCTATAACCTGTTATCAGCAAGTCACAGTGGCAGTGAGCTTCTGCAACATCCTCCCTTGAAGATAAGGAAGAAGAGTGAATTTAATTCCACCCAATTAGCCCCAGACAGTAAATCTCCCAGGGGAGGGGTAGGAAGAATAAACAACTCAGGAAGGGTAATGGGAGGAAGGGAGAATAAATAGGTTTTATTTGGGGAAGCCAGCTGATGTGAGGGTGTGGCAAGATAAGAGTCAATAATGGTTGATATGTTATGTCATAGGTTGATTGGGGGGGAACCAAAGTTTTATATTGCTAAAAGTGGCACTTTCAGGAACAGATAGAAAATTAGAAAGGCTTAATAAAGTTCATGGAAGGCTTACTATTTACATTATTTGTAAGCGGGGGAATGGTCCCGCTATTGTGGGGAACTTTCCTGACTTCTATACTACCCCGGTGAAATGGACCTACGAAAGGATCGGAGTCCCCACTCCCACTTCTTCTATCCAAAGGCCTTCCTGACCCTAAGGTCTCCCTTTCCATGCTTCTGAGTAGCTGAGTCCTCGAAATCCCAACAAGGCTGGGCCCAGGTTTTCTGGGGCTTAATCCCCGACCTTGTAGTCACTTAGGGCAGGGGCTAGGTTGTCCCCACTCCGGGGTGCTCTCTTCATACTGGATGCTTTCTTGACCCAGTGATCATTACATACAGTTCAAAGCAAATACAATTTATTAAACAGCAACTGATTAAAAAGAAAATAATAAGGAAAAAATGAAAAAGGTTAAAAGAGAACACATAGCCCCACTCTGTAGCACGGGGACATCACAAACAGCAGTTTGCAGAGTGTAAGGACAGTTCACAGTCTGTTCCTTATAGGTCCCAGGGCTCTTTCTCAGGCCCTGGCTGTGCAGCAGGGGGGCTGCAAGTTGGACATGCTTGCTCTGGCAGTGACCATAGGATTTCAGGTTCTAGGTGACAGGACCCCTCTCCCAGCTGGAGTTACAATCCCTCTTGGCTGGTGGCATCTCCCTGCCCAGAGCCTCTTTTCCCCCCTTTGCTGGTCCCAGCTGCTCACCATACCCAGCTGCAGACTATGTTGCTTTGCCAGCCTCCGGCTCCTTGTGTTGCTTCTCTGACCCCTTTGGCTCTGGTCACTGTACGTCTGCTTCTCAGTGCAGCTTGCAATCCTTGGGTTGTATGTGTCTGGCTCTGTCGCTGAAGGTCTGCCTCTTAGCACAGGGGCTCCGCTCTGTGGGCTATATGGGCCTCTGGCTCTGTCACTGCAGGTCTGCTCCTCAGTACAGCTTGGACCTCTTGCTACTCTTTTTAGCTCTCTCCCCCTTTGACTCATACCCAGAAAAATCCCAGAATACATGGAGGACGAGACCTGGCCTCCTAATTCCCCCATTGGCCTGTCCAACCTGTCAATCAGGCTGACCTAGAGCGTTGGCTTCTTCTTATTGTCCCTGGGGTCTGTCAGTCTCAGGGCCCTGATTTCTCATGGACCCTTCCCCTTTTGGTACTGGGAGCTGGCCAACCAAAAACTCCCACTGAGTTTTAGTAAGGGGCTAACAGTCCCCTTATATATAGCAAGTGGGGCATGATTCTGTGAAGTCCAACTTCCATGAAAGTCTGTGGGAATGAAGGATACTGGACATCTCTCATTTCAGGACATTCACTCACTAGCAAATTGCCTGATTTTCCTTAGGAAAATAAATGATAGGGTCATGGTGTTAGCATGTTGCTAAAATGTTATGTTTTCTGTCATCTGGAGTTGGTGGAAATTTTCCATAATTCAATTTTCTGAGGAAATATTTACAGTTTTGGTTGTTGTTGTGGCTGCCATTTTGAGCCAACTCTAAATAAAGGTAAAGGACATATGTTTTTAAACATATGTTTTGTTTTCATTTTGTTATTTAAATACTGTTCCTCTTGAAGTACCAGCTATTTTATGGTAACTGATATTTCACTTTGTAGATATGAATTGTAAGGGATCGTCCTCCCTTTTCCTTGTAATACTAACCTCTAGAAATATCTTTGTAGCTAAAAGTGAAGATGAAGTTTTCCTTTTTTATTTATTTAACCCTTCCACAAGTGTTGTCAGCAGCAGTAAGGGTCAAGTTCAAATAGCTAGGTTTCCTATTAAAACTAACAAGCACCACCAGCTTGAACCCCCATGCAGAATTTCTGCAGTCATAAAATTCCTTTCCCGTGTGTCCTTAATAACAATACTTTTCTATCCACAACCACCCTTGAGAGGGAATGTATCTGTATCAGTATCTACCAACTCATGTTGTATTAATGTGTTATATAATGTATTATATGAAGAGTGAGCCTTCCCAAACTGCTGCACTGGGTGGTACAGTGTAGAAAGGAGATGAGCAGCCCTCAGTAGTGAAAGAACATGTTTAG
Source organism: Pelochelys cantorii (assembly GCA_032595735.1). Taxonomy (NCBI): domain Eukaryota; kingdom Metazoa; phylum Chordata; order Testudines; family Trionychidae; genus Pelochelys; species Pelochelys cantorii. Next base: position 38,965,074 of record CM064331.1, read on the forward strand.
GACTATTTTAAAAAGCTGGACATGAATAAGTCCATGGGGCCAGATCTAATGCATCTGAGGGTGCAGAAAGAGTTAACTGATGCGATTGCAGAGTTGTTGACCATTATCTCTGAAAACTTGTGGTGACTGAGGAGACATTTTGGATGTCTTAAAAAACCCAAATACAGTTCCCATCTTTAAAACAGTGAAGGAGGAAGATCCGAAGAACTGCACACTGGTCAGCCTCACCTCAGTCCCTGGAGAAATCAGGGAGAAGGTCCTCAAGGGAATCCATTTTGAAATACTTGGAGGAGATGAAGATGATCAGAAACAGTCAACATAGATTCACCAAGGCAAGTCATACCTGACCAACCTAATTTGCCATCTGTGATGAGATAACTGGATCTCTGGATAAGGAGAAAACAGTGGATGTAATATACCTTGACTTTAATAAAGCTTTTGATATGGTCTCCGACAGTATTCTTGCCTGCAAGTTACAGAAGCATGACTTGGATGAATGGACTATAATATAGATAGAAAGCTGGCTTGATTATTGGGCTCAACAGATAGTGAGCAACTGCTCAATGTTCAGTAACAAGTGTCTCAGGGGTTTGGGCTAGCTCTCTTGGGGCTAGTTCTATTTAACATCTTTGTTAATGATCTGGGTACTTGGATGGATTGCACCCTTGTCAAGTTTGTGGGTGACACCAACCTGAGGAGAGAGGTAGATATATTGGAAGGTAGGGATAGGGTTCAGAGTGATCTAAACAAATTGGAGGAATGGGCCAAAAGAAATGTGATGAAGTTCAACAAGGAGAAGTGTAGAATCCTGCCTTTAAGACAGAAGAATCCCATGCACTGCTACAGGCTGGGGACCAAGTGGCTAGGTGACAGGTCTCCAGAAAAGGACCTGTGGATTACAGTAGACAAGAAGCTGGACATGAGTCAACACAGTGCTTTTGTTACCAAGAAGGCTAACAGCATATTGGGATACATTAGTAGGAGTATTCCCAGCAGACCAAGTGACGTGATTATTTCCCTCTATTTGGCACTGATGAGGCCACATCTGGAGTACTGTGTCCAGATTTGGGTCCCCCACAACAGAAAGCATGTGGACAAATTGAAGAGAGTCCAGCGGAGGGCAACAAAAGTAGTTATGGGGCTAGGAAACATGATTCATGAAGAGAAGATGAGGGAACTGGCTTATTTAGTGTGCAAATGAGAAGAATGCATGGGGATTTGATAGCAACCCTTAAACTACCTGAAGGGGGTTTCAAAGAGGATGGAGCTAGACTATTTTCAGTGGTGGAAGGTGACAGAACAAGAAGCAGAGCTCTAAAGATGCATGGGGAAAGTCTAGGTTGGATATTAGGAAAAACTACTTGACTTGTAGCATGGTAAAGCACTGGAATGCAATGCTGGAATCTCCATCCTTACAGGTTTATAAAGTGAGGCTTGACAAAGTCCAGGTTGGAATGATTTAGTTGTGCTTGGTTCTGCTTTCAGTGGGGGGGTTGGATGGGATGGCCTCCTCAAGTCTCTTCCAACCCTAGTCTTCTATGAGTCTGTGAGCATATACAGGAAGAATGGGTTCCACCTAAACCAAAATGAAGCCAGATTGCTGGCACTTAAAAAGGTTTTAGAGCAGTTTTAAACTAAAGGCCGAGGGAAAATCGACAGGTGTGGAGGTGCACATGGATCAGATGGAGACAGCTCTTAGGGGAGGATCTATTAAAGGACATTAGGTATGTCTTAGTAAATAGTAGAAGATGTAAAATGATAAAATACAGGTATGATTAGAACACAAACACTCAAAAGAGTCCCATTCAATAAAAATAATCAAACATAATGTTAGGAATCACTAAGAAAGGAATAGATGTCAAGTCTCTAAACCTCAGAGCCTCTCACGGGCCTGAAGGATGTGCACCAGCTAAGCCCTGAGCCTCAGCACCTCCCCACGGAGCTGGAACATGAGCCTCAAGCTTCGGTAACTCCTCCAGGTCTCAAGCAAAAGGGGAGCCCCAGGATCCCAAGCTGTTTTAGTGGAGGCGAGGTAAGTAAGTGTTGTCTCTGTTTTTCTGTTTTGCTTCTCATTTTGGGGCTAGGTCAGAGACAGGATTTTTTCATTTGTTTTGGGGGGGGGGTTTGTTTGTTTTTTTGCTTCTCAATATGTATGTGGCCTCCTACTGATTTTTCTGTGAGTCAGTGGCCTCTGAATAAAAAAAAAAGAACAATTCCCCATCCCTGCTTTAGAGCTTGCAAGTCCACTCAATCCTACTTCTTATTTAGCCAATTGCTATGACAATTGAGGTTTTTTTACATTTATGGGAGATGAAGCGGCCCACTTCTTATTTACAATGTCACCTGAAAGTGAGAAAGGGTGTTTGTATAGCACTTTTGTAGCTGGCATTGTAAGCTATTTATGTGTCAGATATTCTAAGCATTGGTATGCCCCTTCATGATTCAGCCATCATTCCAGAGAATGTGCTTCACTACTGATGACACTCATTAAAAAATACTATGTTAACTAAATTAGTGACTGAACACCTTGAGGATAATTAAAAACCTCCTCTGAGGAAGTGGGTCTGGCCCATGAAAGCTCATCACCTAATAAACCATCTTGTTAGTCTTTAAAGTGCTACAGAGTCCTGTTTTTTGTTTCAGCTAGACCAGACGAACATGGCTACATTTCTATTACTATTCTTGAGGATAATTGTATGTTTCCTGCTCTGTTTTAGACACACTCTCTTGTATATTTCATTTTAAAGCAGTTTTGGATGATGAAACAGCACGTGTTCATTTTAAGAATACCACAGACAAACATAATCCCAACTATGCATACAAAATGATGCAATCTAAAATAGCTGTTCACACTCAAGAAAGAAACTTTGGAGTCATCATTGTCAGGAAAACATGTCTCAGGAAAATATCCACTTCATGTGCAATGGCAATCAAAAAGTGAAAAGAATGTTTGTAATCATTAGGAAAGGTATAGATACAGATTGTAACTCCCTAAACTGGGACTCTCTGGTCTGGCAACATGTTCCTAGACCGTGGAGCCCAGGGGTAGGGTGATCTGGCAGTGGGGATGGGAGTGCGACAGGGGCGGCTACTAGTCCGGGAGCTGCATGGCAGGGGAGACGGGTGATGTGTTGTGGATCTCTGACCCTGACAGCACTGGAGCAGCTGAAGCTCTGGCAGCAACTGGGAGCTCTGGCCCTGGCGGCAGCAGAGGAGCTGATGGCTGTCAGGGAGCCCCTATCACAGCAACCATGAAACTCCAGCCGCAGGGAGCCCCAGCCTGGCCAGTCACAGGGGGAGTTGGAGCTGGAGCATGATTCTAAGGGCAGCGGGGTTGGGCACGCCAGAAGGAGCTGCAGCAGGGAGATGTAGAGGGTTAGGAGGCCAATAGCAAGGGATCTCCCCTGGCCTGGCATATCCCCTCATGCAGGACAGGTCAGGTCCGGAGGGTGCTGGACCAGGGAGGCCCAAACTGTAATAAGAAATTATAATGATGAAACTATATAAATCCATGATATGCACATATATTGAATATTATATGCAGTTCTGTTCAATCCTATCAACAAAAAGATATACCAAAATTACAAAAGAGACAGAATAGGGCAAAAATATTAGTCATGGTATAGAAAAGCTTCCATATGAGGAGAAATTAAAAAGACTGGAACTTTACTGCTTGAAAAATAGAAGACTAAAAGAGATATGCTAGAAGTGTATAAAATCATGAATGGTATGGAGGAAGTGTTATCTACTCCTTTACATCATGGAAGAACACAAGTTTTCCAATGAAATTAATAGGCAGTAGGTATAAAAAACCAAAAGGAAGTACTTCACACAACACACAGTCAATTCATGGACGCTGTTACCAGGGGTTGTGATGAAGGCCAAAAGTATAACTCAGTTTAAAAATAAATTAGATAAGTTCATGGAGGGTAATTCCATTCATGGTTATTAGCCAAGATGATCCAGGATGAAACCCCATGCTCTGGGTGTTCCTAACTCTGGACTGCAGATGCTGGAAATGGATACCAGGGTATAGGTGGCAGATATCATGGGTTGGGGGTAGCAGTGCCTTCCCAAATGTCTAGGCCTATGCTCTGTCCCTAGATCTTCCCCCTTGTGTTTCCCAGGGTGTGTCTAAACTGCACCTCTCTGTAGACAGAGAGATGTAGATTAGTCACGTCAAAATTGCTAATGAAGCAGGGATTTAAATATCCCACGCCTCATTAGTACAAACATGGCTGCCACTTTTTTTTCAAAATGGAGATTTTTTGAAAAAAAACGGCAGTCTAGACGTGGATCTGTTGAAAATAAATCCTTTTTCGACAGATTCCGTAAACCCGAGGAATACAGGATCTGTCGAAAAAGGGTTTATTTTCGACAGATCAGCGTCTAGACTGCCGTTTTTTTTTTCAAAAAAGCTCCATTTCGAAAAAAAGCGGCAGCCATGTTTATGCTTATGAGGCACTGAATATTTAAATCCCTGCTTCATTAGCAATTTTGATGTGCTTTATGTGCATCCCTCTGTTGACAAAGGGATGCAGTCTAGACATAGCCCCAGTCACTTATAGATCAGGCCCTGCCATTCACTCTCCTAGTGTTCTGGTGCTGGGAGGCTGGGATTATGCCACCTTGGGGCTGTGGCCACATTGCCCACTCTTCTGTCACTTTGGGGTTAAGGGAGCGCAGCTGTAATGCCTGTCCTCCTGGAGATCTGTGGTAGGGGGTCTGCAGCCATGCCTGGGGAGTTAGCCTGAGGCTTGGGGTAGGAAATGACTGTTGTGATGGGGGATCCTGGGCTCTGGTGAGGGGACAGAGGGGGGATGGAACCTTGAGCAGAAGGGGCTGGGCTGGGGATAGCCTCCCCCAGCTGGCAGTTCATGCACTGTCCATGCAGTAAGGTATCACTCACCAAGTGCCCTGTTCTGTTCATTCCATCTGAAACACCTGGCACTGGCCATTGTCAGAAGATTGGGCATTTGGCTATACGGACCATTGTTCCGATCTTGTGTGGCCACTCTTGTATTAACAATAAGTAGCATACGTTATCTCAGTAACTTTGGCAGTGGACAATTAATTCTGTTCCCCACCTGCTGATGTGAATATCCAAGAGGCAAATTCCCCTTGCCTCATCACATTCCCTTACCCCATCCACAGAACCCCCCTCGCAATTTGATGTCAGTAGTCCCAGAGTTCTGAGACATATCTGAGCAGGCTTGTCCCAGCCTCTCCTCCATAGAACCCACCTGAAACAATTTCAACTTTATTTATTGACTGGACAGAAGGGGCTTCACCAGAATTCACTCATCTCTGCTGTTGTCTGCTAGAGCTTCAGCAAAGTTCCACATCTCTGTCACTTGTCACTTGTCATAGTAAAGTCCTCGCTATATGTCATCTCTCAGTCTGAATATCTATTAATGCATGGAAAACAGCCAATAGCATACAGAACCCATGAGCAGAGTTCCTTCCCTATCCCTTTCCACTTCTTAGTTCACTTTAACAAACTGACCAGTTCTGAAATTGTGTAAAAAAAAAAAGGTGACTCCCAAAAGTCACTGAAGCTATTTTGGATAGAAAGCTTCTGCAAATATAACTGTCCCTATGGCTGTACATTCTGCTGTTCACCGAGAGAGAGAGAGAGAGAGAGACAGAATGTTTCTTGCCCATTAGATCTTTTGGGCACACTTTTTAGCTATACAAAAATATAACTCTCTCTGTATGGTTCTTTTATTTCAAATGAATCATTGATTGAGATGATTGTCTGTTATAAATGTACTATTTTGACTTCCATATGGGGGGGAGGGATAGCTCAGTGGTTTAAGCATTAGCCTGCTTAAACCCAGGATAATGAGTTCAATGCTTAAGGGGGCCATTTAGAGATCTTGGGCAAATCTATCAGGGATAGTACTTGATCTTACTATGAGGGCAGGGGATTGGACTCCATGACCTCTCATGGTTCTTTCCAGCTCTATGAGCTAGGTATATCTCCATAGGTAGGAATGTGGTTATTTCTGACTCTGGCATAGTTGAGCAACATACTGGGCCAGACCAAAGGTCCATCTAGCCCAGTAGCCTGTCTGCCAACAATGGCCAGCCCCAGAGATGGTGGACCAATGATCAAGTGATTTGTCTCCTGTCATCCTTCTCCAGCCTCTCACAAACAGAGGCCAGGGACACCATTTCTATCCCCTGGCTAACAGCCTTTTATGGACCTAACCTCCATGAAATTATCTAGCTTCTCTTTAAACTCTGTTATAGTCCTAGCCTTCACAGCCTCCTCTGGCAAGGAGTTCCACAGGTTGACTACGCACTGTGTGAAGAACTTTCTTTTATTAGTTTTAAACCTGCTACCCATTAACTTCATTTGGTGTCCTCTAGTTCTTCTATTATGGGAACTAATAAATAACTTTTCTTTATTTGCCCTCTCCGCACCACTCATAATTTTATATACCTCTATCATATCCCCCCTCAGTCTCCTCTTTTCTAAACTGAAAAGTCCCAGTCGTTTTAACCTCTCTTCATATGAGACCCATTCCAAACCCCTAATCATTTTAGTTGCCCTTTTCTGAACCCTTTCCAAGGCCAAAATATCTTTTTTGAGGTGAGGAGACCACATCTGTACACAGTATTCAAGATGTGGGCGTACCATAGTTTTATACAGGGGCAATAAGATATTCTGGGTCTTATTTTCTATCCCTTTCTTAATAATTCCTAGCATCCTATTTGCCTTTTTGACCGCCGCTGCACACTGTATGGAAGTTTTCAGAGAACTATCCACGATAACTCCAAGATCTCTTTCCTGATTTGTCATAGCCAAATTAGCCACCGTCATACTGTATGTATAGTTGGGATTATTTTTCCCGATGTGCATTACTTTACACTTATCCACATTAAATTTCATTTGCCATTTTGTTGCCCAGTCACTCAGTTTGGCGAGATCTTCTTGGAGTCCCTCACAGTCTGCTTCTGTCTTGACTATCCTAAACAGTTTGGTATCATCTGCAAACTTTACCACCTCACTGCTTACCCCTTTCTCCAGATCATTTATGAATAAGTTGAACAGGATTGGTCCCAGGACTGACCCTTGGGGGACGCCACTAGTTACCCCTCTCCATTCTGAAAATTTACCATTTATTCCTACCCTTTGTTTCCTGTCTTTTAACCAGTTCAACTCCAAGCACACCTATAGAGGAAACAGACATAATTCAACATCTTAACTGAGGATGCAACTGCTAACACAGGCAGCTAGTATAGCCAACAATACTAGCCAGCCCCAGAAGAGCCATAACTATGGCTCCTTATCTGTAACAGAGACTTAGGAAATCATGGTTTGCATAACTTTCTGCAACCTCCATGACTTCGACATTAGCATGTGTGGCTGACTCCAGGGCCACACAAGCAGCTGTCCCCAGAAACAACTGATCATATAGCTCCATGGGGACAGTCACACCAACCACTACTTGAGCAGATTGCAACAGTGGTCCTGGTCCTGGGGTGACTGGAGCAGCCGCAGTCTGTGTCCTCAGGCAGCAGTCCCTAAATGATCAGCTGGAGCAGTCTCTATCCACTGATTCTGGAAGCAGTCCCTAGTTGGATGTCTGGAGTAGCCCTGGTGGTTTACTGGCCCCTGACAACAGGTGATACTGGTGCTGGGTTCTCTCAGCCCTGAGCACTCCTGATCCCCAGCTCCACCCTACTATGTAGACTCTGAGCAATGGCTCCACCCACCACAGCCCTGTGATTTGTTCCTACCCTCAGATTTAGGAACAGAACAGCTCTTTTTAGTGTAAGTCATGGGCAGGGCAGGTCATGTCATGGGCCATGAACTTTTGTTTCTTGACTGTCACCTGTCCACAACTTTTACTAAAAATAGCTATGACTAAATCATAGCCTTAGACATAACTGAGCAATGGACAGCAGCCAATGTCCAGCTCATTCTCACAGCATTTCTGGAGGCATGATGTCTTATAATTCCTTCAGGCATTAATGCTTGGGAGGAGTCATGTGGCATTTTTACCTTTCCAGAGACTCAGGGTCTTAGTGGCCATAACTGAATATTTTATCTTCAGTTCACATTCATGGTTTTGAACTATTTTTGTTTAAAAGTGTCTAGAATGGAGATACTGATACCATAAAATAAACTGTATTCTATTCCTGGTATTATCATTTGAATTAATTATGCATATTATAATTTTAATGTCCCTGCAAATAATTAACTTGTCTATTAATTTGTTTTCCATGAAGAATGGTAAATGTGTATTTCTTGTGCTTGCCGTCTATTTTTATGCTTAAATATATTTAAATATATATATTATACTCTACTTAAATATACTAGCAGTCTTCTAATTCTATGAGCCCTACTCATATGCATGAGGCTGTCTCATTTGTTGATTATACTAACAACTCATGACTCAAAAAGCATTAAAATTGTAGCCCAACATTGTTGGGAAATGTACAGAGATATTGCTGTTGATTTCCAGGAACAAAAGATTTTGACATTTTGACTGTGTGTTCACTCATAAAAATAATAAAAAGTTTTCTGATTCAGCTGACACTGGAGGTGTTTGTCATGAAATGTATGTAATTCATTTGACCTTGTCCTCTCTACAGCTATTCTTTACCTAACTTTCAGAAGTCTGTCCTCAGAAATATATACTTGATCACCTTACAGAAATAAACTGCTGATATTGTTTCTGCATTTGTTTCTTTCACTTTAGATTTAGTTCTCAAAATATGTACATAAATTGAGTGTATACGAAGAATACTTACAGTAGTCAATGCTTAAACATGTTGAGCATTGATGACTTTTTTAGAGAGCTGTGGGGGAGCTTTTCAAAAACATAAAGGGGAATTTGTCACCTGACTACTTTTGGGAATCAATGTCAGTGGAGCATCTAATTCCCAATTGTTCCTTTTAATTAATCATTTCCCCCTATACTGAATAATGTATGCTTTTATATCTGAGCAATTTACACCCTCTTCCTTTTGCAATATTTACAAGATATTAGAAGAGGTATTTTGCTATATACTGTATTGACTAAAATAAACAATCTGCAAGAAAATTTCAAAGCTAAGTCTACTTTGTTAAATTTTTTGCTTATGTTAATTTTCTTTGTTGCTGCTGAACAGACTAGAAATCTGGATCCTCACTAGCCAAGAATAGGAAACAGTAATTCTTTCAGCATGGGAAAAGTAGATCTGTTGGGAAAGATTTCTGTGTGTATAAGAACTGCTCAACAGAGGGGCATAACACTGAAAAGCCAAACAAACGGCATACATGAAGTTCCTGGAAGTAGATAATTCAGCACCGTTACATAAATGGACATGATTGAAATGAACCATATGGAAAGAGATTTCTCTGTTGAAGTTTCTATGGACGCTTTCCCAGTTTTGAACTCCTGGACCTCCATCCAAATGACTCCTACTCTCTCCCCCCACCATGCTCATCCTATTGTACAACCTGTTGTAAACATATTTTCTCCAAAGTCCATCCAGCAGCAGGAAGAAGCTTTGGACACTGTGCAGTATAAAGCACAGCAGTAATAGCATTTAACTGGGAAACACACTGGCATAATGCCATAGCCCCAAATATAAAAATTCACATTAACAACTGAAACACATATCAGGTAAAATAATTGTCACTACACAAAGATTATAGAACTAACAAATTAGAATCAACCTGGAAAATAAAATTGGCATTTACCGTAAAATCTCGAGTATAATGTGCACTTTTCCCCCCGTTTTTTTAGCATCAAAGCTGGGGTGTACATAATACATAAGAGCTATTTTTTTAAAGTTTTAAACTCCCCCTCCCCTCCACACAGAAACTTTTCCACTGTAGCGCGGTGCGGGGGCCGCAGCCCCGCCAGGCTCCCGGACAAGGCGAGAAGCTGGCTGCACTGCCAGGCTGCAGCACCCTGGCTCGCTGCCTGCCCAGTGCTCCTTCAGGCTGTGCCCGGGGGCCCCCGGGGCAGGCGCGAGCTCAGCGCGGTGCGAGCTCAGCTGGGCAGGGGGCCCCTGCGGCAGGTGTGAGTTCAGCGCGCATGATCTCAACTGGGCAGGGGGACCCCGCAGCAGGCGTGAGCTCAGCTGGCCAGGGGACCCTGCAGCAGGCGCGAGCTCAGCGCGGCGCGAACTCAGCTGGGTAGGGGGACCCCACGGCAGGCATGAGCTCAGTGCATGTGAGCTCAGCTGGGCAGGGGGACCCCGCAGCAGGCATGAGCTCAGCTGGGCAGGGGGCCCCGTGGCAGGCGCGAGCCCCTTCCTTCCTATGCATACCATAAAATCTCAAGTATAATGGGGGTGCTCATTATAAATAAGAGTTTAGTTTATTCAAGAATTCTGACGTTTAAAAGGCAGGTGTGCATTATACATAGGTGCGCATTATACTCGAGATTTTACGGTAAGCCTTTTTGTTTTACAGATTATTAACTATGCAGACTAAATTGTGGAATGACATGTAATACATCTTTTTGTAAACAATGATTTTCAATGCTGTCCTTTAAACATACACTAATTAAATTGTATTATGCTAATCTTTCCTATGTCACTAACAATCAGCTCCCAGTTCTTCCAACATTTCTGCTCTTCCTCTGACACTCAAAAAGAAGAAAAAGAGAAAAGACATATTATTAATTTGTTTCATCCTTTAAGATGTTTTGGCCTTAGGTCCTGTGACTCTGAACATCAAATTGTGTAAGTTTAATTGGGTCACACTTGCAATATTCCCCCCTGATCCAAATGTATCAAGTCATCAGCAACCCTGAATATTTATGAAACCAATAAAACAGGCTTTAATATTTTAATACTGTCAGTAATTTACATTAGAGTCTTCAGCAACATACCCTTTTGCCTGAAAAGTTTTTTGGTATTCTTCTTCAAGTGAAAGGGCAGGTTCAGATTTCAAACAATATTTCTCCCAGGAAAAAGGCTAACAGAAAATTCTTTGGATACTTCATATCGATACCACAATAGAAAATTGTTAAGGCCGAGCAACAATGGTGGATTATATTCCATAAAAGGATGGTCAGGGAGATATTATCCCAGATGATCAGTTAGGGTGCATCTACACAGCATGGCTTAACTTGAAATAAGCTATGCAAATTAAGCTACGTCAATTGCATAGCTTATTTTGAAATAGCTTATATTGAAATTGGGAGCATCTACAAAGCACTTATTTCAAAATTGAGCACTTCTTCCTCTGACTTCCCTTACTCCTCGTACAATGAGGGTTACAGGAGTCAGAGTAAGAAGTCCTCCAGCTTGACAGTTGTGTAGACATGGACTAAGTTATTTTAAAATAATGCTAACTATTTTGAATTAATGTTGCTGTGTAGATGTATCCTTAGAGTAAACTGACATATTTGCAGTCTGACATTTTTGGCCAGTGTATACCAAGTGTGGATCTTTCTTGAACTCCCTTCTCAAAAAATTGCAGCCTTTAGTGTCTACAATATCAATAATAGGCCCAAGGTGGGATTTTCAAAAGAACCTAAGAGGCTTGGGTCCAGATGCCCAATTAATTTTCAGTGGGACTAGTGCACTGAAACAGGTGATTTTGAAAATCCCACTATGAAAAATAAAAAAACCTTTTCAAGAATGTTATGCCTCTTAAACATAATGTCCTAAGGTACGTCTAGACTACACCTCTCTGTCGACAGAGAGATGTAGATTAGGCATGTCGCAATTGCTAATGAAGCAGGGATTTAAATATCCCGTGCTTCATTAGCATAAACATGGCCACTGCTTTATTTCAAAATGGAGCTTTTTTGAAAAAAAAAAGCAGTCTAGATACGGATCTGTCGAAAATAAACCCTTTTTTGACAGATCCTGTAAACCTCATTTTTTGAGGAATACAGGATCTGTCAAAAAAGGGTTTATTTTTGACAGATCCACATCTAGACTGCCGTTTTTTTTTCAAAAAAGCTCCATTTTGAAAAAAAAGCGGCAGCCATGTTTATGTAATGAAGCATGGGATATTTAAATCCCTGCTTCATTAGCAATTTCGACGTGCCTAATCTACATCTCTCTGTTGACAGAGAGGTGTAGTCTAGACACAGCCCTAGTGACTACTTCTTAGCCCCTGTTATGCAAAAGGAAGGAAGAAGCCATAATGTACAGAAAAGAAGTGTTGCCCTGGTATCAAAAGAGGCATTTTACTGTGTTAAATAAACATATATGCCATTTAAAGGAGAAGTGGACATACGTCAGTCAATGAAAAACAAATCTTAGGTGCCATCACACCTGTGACTGACATGATTTACAATTGGTGGGAGAGGTAATATCTTTTATTGACCCAACTTCTATTGGTGAAAGAGACCAACTTTGAATTCACAAAGAGCTCTTCTTCAGGTCTGGCAAATGCACTCCCACTGCCTCAGCTAAACATAAGGTGGAACAGATTGTTAAGCATCAGTAGTTAATACATATTTCAAGGGACCAGTGAAGGGCAAGTAGCCGATTAGCACCACTCTAATCATAGGTAGAAAGGAAAGGAAGAGGAGAAACAGCAGTTTGGGGCAGGGAGGTGGGGCTGTTAGTGTGTTACAAGGTGTTTTACTAACCAGTAAATCCAGTGTCTTTATTCAGTCCATGATTTTTAGACTCTTGGAAATTTATGAATTTAAGCTCCCAGGCTCATGTTTTGAAAGTGTTGTGCAGGTTTCCTTTGAGAATGAGGATTGATAGTTCAGATATAAAGTGACTGTTTTGTGAAAAGTGTTTGCCTACAGGTAATATGGTGTTTTTGTTTTTTGTCCTTTTCCTGTGTGAGTTCATTTGAGAGAGCAGAGATTGTCTGATTTCACCCACGTAGTTGCTATTGGGCCTTTTGGTGCATTTGTAGCTGTGTAGCTAAAATGGAGCTTTATGTAATGTAATGTGTCTCAGTATACCTCATCAGCCATCCTTTCTGACTTGTAGAAAGATGCACCACACAAAAATTGTTGTGACTAAAGATGATTCCAAGGCAGGAATTGATTCTTAAGGGGTTTTTTTTATTTTAAGTATTAAAATTAGTATTGCAAAAGAAGTAAAAGTGTATGATGATTGTTTTGCTTAAATTGTAATTTGATTTCCATGCTTAAATAGTCATACTGTGTCTATGTAAAAAAGGCATCAATGCTGTTGTGTGTGTGTGAATAAGAAATGTGTGTTAGAAGATAAGTGTTAAGGCCATCACCAGACCAGATGTTCTAGAGAGAAGCTGAGGGCAGACGTAAAAGCACCAGGAGATTGCTGTATGCCCTTATCGAGATGCGGATGAAGGACAGATTGATGACTCTAACAGATAAGTCAAGCACCTGTCAATTGGAACAAGGAGAAGGACAACTTAAGAAAACAAGCACTTGTCAAATGGCAATTGATTACAGCATGACCATGAAAAACTTACTGATCCCAGGGAAGGAAAACTGTGATACAAAGAAGCTGCTTTGCCATAATATTTGGGTACGTCCTGCCAACATTGGAGCATCATTCTGGACTGATAAAGCCCCACTCCTCCATTATCAATCTGGTTATCCAGCAGAGAAATACAGACTTGTAAATATAACATCAATTGGTGGGACAGTGTGTGTGTTTGTGTGTGTGTGCTCTTCCTGTGACCGGACCACAGGGCCTGCTCCATGATCAGGTCCAGGGTCAGGAAGCTATTCATTGTGGCCTCGTTTGCCCCAGCCATTCAGCCCTCCATAGGAGCAGCCGGGCAGCCCCATGAGGCCCTCTACCAGTTGGCTCCAGCTCTGGCACACAGCTGCGGGGAAGCAGCACTGTGGCGTGGGCAATGCTAAGAATTGATTGCCTTAGGCCCCGCATATGCTAACTGCTTTACTATTGTATTCTTAATAAGCATGACATATTGTCTTTCGCCCTATAAAGATTCGTGTGCTTCTTATAAGCATAACATATTAGATGTTGTGATAGACATGTGTAGGACCTATGGATCTTCAAACATGTGTTGTGGGGATTGTTGACCATTGTATCAGTGGAGATATGCCTGCAGATTTTTCATCTGTTGTTTGGGCAGGGTGTAGCACGACTTTAAATTGGTGTGTTCTCGGTCTGTGGGGAGCTAGCTTCTGGTGCTAGTTCGTTGATATATCTCAGTTATAACATTGGTTTCATGGTGTATTTGACCAGAAGTTCATGGATGCCCCCAGGTTTGGACAAAACATTTATTGTTGAATATAATATTGTTATGGGTAAGAAAAAATGGACAAGTTTAGTGATGTGTTCAGGTGCATATATGAGGATTGTCCACTGACTTGTAAAAATTTGAAATAAGAAGCTATACTGTCATTGTGAGAGATATTGGCATAAAGGGAAGTGACATCCACAATGACAGGGATGGTGATTCTGTTGGAGGTTGTTAATGTTGTGGTGTTCATGGATGAAGCCAGTTATGACCTGGAGAAAGGCAGCCCTTTGTGCTGTGAATGGTTTGTGGATGGTTTCTATGAGTTCTGATATTTCTTCAGAAAGAGTGCCAGGGATAGATCTGATGGGTCTGCCTGGGTTCACTAGTTAAGAACATAAGAATGGCCGTACTGGGTCAGGCCAAAGGTCCATCTAGCCCAGTATCCTGTCTGCCGACAGTGGCCAGCACCAGGTGCCCCAGAGAGGGTGGACCGAAGACAATGATCAAGAGATTTGTCTCCTGCCATCCCTCTCCAGCCTCTGACAAACAGAGGCCAAGGACACCATTTTATCCCCTGGCTAATAGCCTTTTATGGACCTAACCTCCATGAAATTATCTAGCTTCTCTTTAAACTCTATTATAGTCCTAGCCTTCACAGCCCCCTCTGGCAAGGAGTTCCACAGGCTGACTACACGCTGTGTGAAGAAGAACTTTCTTTTATTAGTTTTAAACCTGCTACCCATTAATTTCATTTGGTGTCCTCTAGTTCTTCTATTTAGGGAACTAATAAATAACTTCTCTTTATCGGCCCTCTCCACACCACTCATGATTTTATATACTTCTATCACATCCCCCCTCAGTCTCCTCTTTTCTAAACTGAAAAGTCCCAGTCGCTTTAACCTCTCCTCATATGGGACCCGTTCCAAACCCCTAATCATTTTAGTTGCCCTTTTCTGAACCCTTTCCAAGGCCAAAATATCTTTTTTGAGGTGAGGAGACCACATCTGTACACAGTATTCGAGATGTGGGCGTACCATAGTTTTATACAGGGGCAATAAGATATTCTGGGTCTTATTTTCTATCCCTTTCTTAATAATTCCTAGCATCCTATTTGCCTTTTTGACCGCCGCTGCACACTGTATGGAAGTTTTCAGAGAACTGTCCACAATAACTCCAAGATCTCTTTCCTGATTTGTCGTAGCCAAATTAGCCCCCATCATACTGTACGTATAGTTGGGGTTATTTTTCCCAATGTGCATTACTTTACACTTATCCACATTAAATTTCATTTGCCATTTTGTTGCCCAATCACTCAGTTTGGTGAGATCTTCTTGGAGTCCCTCACAGTCTGCTTCTGTCTTGACTATCCTAAACAGTTTGGTATCATCTGCAAACTTTACCACCTCACTGCTTACCCCTTTCTCCAGATCATTTTTGAATAAGTTGAACAGGATTGGTCCTAGGACTGACCTTTGGGGGACACCACTAGTTACCCCTCTCCATTCTGAAAATTTACCATTTATTCTTACCCTTTGTTTCCTGTCTTTTAACCAATTCTCAATCCAAGAAAGGACCTTCCCTCTTATCCCATGGCAATGTAATTTACACAAGAGCCTTTGGTGAGGGACCTTGTCAAAGGCTTTCTGAAAATCTAAGTATACTATATCTACTGGATCCCCCTTGTCCGCATGTTTGTTAACCCCTTCAAAGAACTATAATAGATTAGTAAGACAGGATTTCCCTTTACAGAAACCATGTTGACTTTTGCCCAACAAATTATGTTCTTCTACATGCTTCACAATTTTATTCTTTACTATTGTTTCAACTAATTTGCCCGGTACTGAAGTTAGACTTACTGGTCTCTAATTGCCCGGATCGCCTCGGGAGCCCTTTTTAAATATTGGTGTCACGTTAGCTACCTTCCAGTCATTAGGTACGGAAGCCGATTTAAGGGATAGGTTACAAACCACAGATAATAGTTCAGCAATTTCCCATTTGAGTTCTTTTAGAACCCTTGGATGAATGCCATCCGGTCCCGGAGATTTGTTAGCATTAAGTTTTTCTATTTGTTCCAAAACCTCCTCTAATGACACTTCAATCCAGGACAGTTCCTCAGATTCATCACCCACAAAGGACGGTGAAGATTTGGGAATCTCACCAACGTCCTCAGCCGTGAAGACTGAAGCAAAGAAATCATTTAGTTTCTCCGCAATGGCTTTATCGTCCTTGATTGCGCCTTTTATAGTTCGATCGTCTAGGGGACCCACAGGTTTTTTAGCAGGCTTCCTGCTTCTAATGTACTTAAAAAACATTTTGTTATTTCTTTTTGAGTTTTTGGCTAGCTGTTCCTCAAAATCTTTTTTTGCTTTTCTTATTACATTTGTTTGTGTATCTTGAGAAGCAGGTAAACAAGTCGCTGGCACGGATTCTTTGGTAAGATGAATTTGTAAAGTTTATCTTAGAAACGTTTGGGGAAGTATTTGATTATATCCTTAAATTTCTGGGTCATTGATAGTCTGAGTTTTTTTTGTCAGTTCTTTTATAGTAGATGGTCTCAGTTACCTTATTAATGTAGCCATCTCAGTCAAGGACTATGCACATTTCCCAGATCGGAACACGAGCTCTGTGTAACCTCAAAAGCTTGTATCTCTCACCAGCAGAAATTGGTCCATCAAAAGATATTATTTCACCCATCTTGTGTCTGTAATATCCTGGGAGATAACCACGCAGACCCATCAAACTTGTACGTGGCACTAATATCAGAACTCATGGAAACCATCTTCAATCCACTTACCACACAAAGGGCCAGCTTCCTCCAGGACTTAACTGACTTCATCCATGAGCTCCACAACATTAATAACCTCCTACAGAACATGGCTACAACAACACTATATACGTGGAAAATCTTAAAAAAACAAAGAATGGTCCTGCAGCACATGGGGTATATCTAGACTACATGGCTCCATCAACGGAGCCATGTAAAGTAGTTTACTGGACGTAGTCAATGAAGCGGGGATTTAAATAATCCCCGCTTCATTAAAATAAAAATGGCCACCGTGCTGTGCCAACAATCAGATGATCCGGCACAGCGTGGCAGTCTAGATGCAGATCGGTCAACAAGGGAAGCCTTTGTCAACCACTCCGGTAAACCTCGTTTCACGAGGCATAATGGAGCAGTCGACAAAGGCTTCCCTTGTCGACCGATCTGTGTCTAGACTGCCGCGCTGTGCCAGATCAGCTGATTGTCAGCACAGCGCAGTGGCCATTTTTATTTGAATGAAATGGGGATTATTTAAATCCCCGCTTCACTGACTATGTCGAGTAAACTACTTTACATGGCTCTGTCGATAGAGACATATAGTCTAGACACACCCTTAGAGACTAACAAAAAATGTAGATAGTGTCATGAGCTTTCATGGGTACAATCCACTTCTTCGGATCCATGGAGCAAGGGGTCAAGAGGTACAAATAAATAGCAGAAAAAGAGGGGATGGAGAGGGAAAGAGAAGGAAAAAAAATCTTCTCAGTTAAAGTGTCTGTGCTAAATGAGGCTAATCGAGTAGGCTGTAAGCTCCCAATACTTAGCTTTCAATGTAATTAGGGTGTTGAATGTAGTGGCCCATCCAATTCGTGGCTTATGTGGTTAGGTCCTGTGATGATGTCGATTGTATGGATGGGTGGACAGAGTTGGCACCAGAGTTTATTATGGGGTGGGTTCCTGAGTGAGTATGTTTGAGGTGTGCTACATGGTTGCTGGAAAGAATTTGTTTCAAGTGAGGGGGTTGTCTGTAGGCAAAGATTGGCCTGTCCCCCCAAGGTCTGTGAGAGCGAGGGATCATTTTCCAGAATAGTTTGTAGATTATTAATGATGCAGTGGAGAGGTTTAAGTTGGGGGCTATAGGTGATGACCAGCGGTGTTCTGTTATTTTGTTTGTTGGGCCTATCTTGAAGAAGCTGATGCCTGGGTACTCATCTAGCTTTGTCAATCTGTTTTTTCACTTCTCCAGGTGGGTATTTAAGATTTAAGAATGCCCGAAAGAGATCCTATAGGTGTTCGTCTCTGTCTGTGGGATTGGAGCAAATTCGATGTACCTTAGAGCCTGGCTGTAAACAATTGATTGGGGAAATGTGTCTTGGATGGAAGCTAGAGGCATACAGGTGAGTATAGCAGTCGGTGGGTTTCTGGTATAAGGTGGTGGAAATGTGTCTGTTGTTTAATTGTACTGTATTTTCAAGGAAGTGGATCTCTTGTGTGGACTGGTCCAGGCAAAGATTGATGATGGGGTGAAAGTTGTTGAAATCCCTGTGGAATTCTTCAAGATTCTCCTTCCCATCAGTCCACATGATGAAGATGTCATCAATGTAGCTTATGAAGAATAAGAGTGATAGGGGATGAGAGCTGAGGAAACGTTGTTTGAGGTCATTCATAAAGATGTTGGCACATTGTGGGGTCATGCAGGTGGCCATAGCTTTTGCCACTGACTCGAAGATATAGATTGTCCCCAAATTGGAAATAGTTGTGGGTGAGGACAAAGTCACAGAGCTCAGTAACCAGGTGTGCAGTGGCGTCATCAGGAATAGTATTCCTCACAGCTAGTAATCCATCATTGTGTGGAATGTTGGTATAAAGAGCTTTTACATCCATCGTGGCCAGATGTGTACATGATTTACAATGAACAGATGTGAATATTGCCTGTGGGTTATTACTTATAACCAGTGAGGTATTTTTACAGTTATCCATTGGAAGAAGTCTGCAGAAGGTGTTCCACTGCTAGCATATCTTTGTATTAGGATTTATGGGGCTCTATTTTATCATGGGATCTTTAGTTTAATGATATTATGGTCTAATGTGCATCGTCAATAAAGTAAACTATCAGAGAAGAAAACATTTTCTTTGTTTTTCCCTAATCTGTAGATTATTTAAAAATAGAATATTTTCTCTTAGTAAATATTTTAAAGAAGTATGACACGTAGTACACTACCACTAATGCGAGTACGTGAGACATAATTTTCACTAGTTTGCCCCTGACTGCTATACTTAGTAGCACACAACTGGGTGTTACTTGCCATTCTCCAAGACTTTCTTAGTCTTTGAAGGAATTAGGCAATGTCGTTTCACAGATTTCTGCCAGGTGAAATAGCCATACATTAGGAAAGTATACAAGAACTGTACAAAATATTTCTATAATCTGTAGATGAATATTTAATATTTTCCCCTTCTGATTAAAATAATTTTGATGTTTCCATCTTTCAGACTTGAATTCCTCCCTTTCACCACCATAACCACTTGATGAAATTGACAGAAATTCAATTTGGCCATGTCTAGACTACGTTGAATGGTCGAAAGAGGATATGCAAATTCTGCAGGAATCTTCTTCTGATCGCACTTTCGAAAGCAGAGCTTTCAAAAGTGAAAGTAATTAAGACGCGGCTTTTTCAATGAACTGCCCCCTTCGTCGAAAAGCCGCTCTTCCTTAAAAAAGGAGGTTTACACAGCTTTTCGACAAAGGGGGTGGTTCACCAAAAAAGCCGTGTCTTAATTACTTTCACTTTTGAAAGCTCCCACGGAATTTGCATATCCTCTTCCAATCATTCGGCGTAGTCTAGATACACTGTATGTGTCCACCCGAATCTGTATGTTTTGGGAAAAAAGTTTAGGACCAAAAATATGCCCTGCTCTGCTCCCTTTGTACTGATGTGGAAAATATACTTTTTATTTTTATACTTATCTTTCTCTTCTTATCTCACTATTCACTTTCTGCTCAAAAGCTACTACTTAGAGTCTTCAGTAGGAAAACATGATCTTATTTTATTTTTATTATAGCAGGAAAAAAAGCAACCAGATAGTCACCTCTGTCAAACATGGACACTAATATTAATTTTTGTAACTGAATGACATGAATATCATTAGGACACTCCACAATGGCAATAGAATTTAATTCATTATCATAAATGAAATTGACAATTCTTTTTGAGTAATTGAGACTAAGTATGAATTTAGTTAAGTAACTGATTGAACTGATGATGTGATAATGGCAAATAAATTTAGGAAAATAAAGTTCTAATTTAATTTTGTTGTAATGTGAATTACCTTCTCAATGTGGATTTGCCTTAGAGGTTTCAGTGAAACTTTAAAATAATTGTCTTGTGAGGGAATTGTCAATAGAAATAACAGCTAAAAGAAAGAATTCCAAAAGCTATACATATGTCATTATATACAATGATAATTATGGTATGCAATGAATTATACCTTTGTATGTTGACCATACATAAAAGCACTGAAGAGAATTTTAATAATGTATTCAGGATTACATCTAGTGTTCTGTACTCTGTGTACTGTAGTATCTCCATGACCACATATATAACAATTTTCTCTAACACACACACACAAATGCAAAACCTTCATTAAGAAACCATTATTATGGTTGCAATATCATACATCTTAAAATTAGGAAATAATAGAGTTAGGTTTCCTACGCGGCTCAAAGAAGTCTTGGAGAGACTTCTTTGTTGGAAACAAAAGAGCTGTCTGTGGTATTTGAGCCCTTTGAGGCAGCTGAGGAAGGAGTATGCCAGAGAGCTCCAGGCTGGACTAACTGTGCTATAAAGAAGTACCTGTAGGGCTTTAAGCAGGAACTTACAGACTTGATTGTGGACGCAGACCAGACTTTGTCCACCCTCACTGGGGGGGGATGCTCAGGATATTCTCAGAATCCCAGTACATCCCTAAGCATAAAAACTCGTGAGAACTCATGGATCATGAGAAGCACATTGTCTGTATACACTGAAGCTACAGCTAGACTGCATCCCTCTGCTGACAGAGGGATGCAAATCAAGCACTTTGGAAGAGCAAATGAGCCCGGGATTTAAATATCCCGGGCTTCATTTGCATACTCCCGTTCCGACGTTGTGCCAGTCAGGCTCAGTGTCGAAAGTGAAAGTAATGTGTAGCTGCGGCTCTGCCGACAGCGGGGAGCTTTTTTGGCAGATCCTGTACTCCCTATTTTTTGAGCCGCAGCTACACTTTACTTTCACTTTCGACACTGAGCCTGATTGGCATAGCGTCGGAACGGGAGTATGCAAATGAAGCCCGGGATATTTAAATCCCAGGCTCATTTGCACTTCTGAAGTGCTTGATTTGCATCCCTCTTTCAGCAGAGGGATGCAGTCTAGATGTAGTGTGATAGACCTACCGGCATTCTGTCTCTTAAATCACCAACGCTGTCATCCCTTTACAGCAAGCTCATAAATTATGGTACCCAACTGGCCACACAGTGAGAAGTCTTGATATACTCCCACATGTAGTAGGTTATGTCTATACAGAAGCGTTATTTCAGAATAACTGATGTTTCTCCTAAATAACAAAGAGCGTGTCTACACTACAAGCCTTTATTTCAAAATAATGTCAAGCAGGAGAATTTCTCACTCTGACTCCTCTAACCCTCATTTCATGAGAAGTAAGGGAAGTTGAAGGAAATGTGTTCTTCCGTTGAATTCCTGCTGCGTAGACAGCCGCCAAAAGCCAAAATAGGCTATTTTGACTTAAGCTATGCAATTGACGTAGCTGAAGTTTCATAGCTTATTCTGACTTTAGCCCTGTGGTGTTGATGCTCCTCCTCATTAGCTCATCTATTGGTCCCTCTCAGATTCCTTCAAATGCACCACTTATTAAACAATCTGTTCTCTTATGGTATGAGACTCCTGGTTGGCAAAGGAAATACCTGGAGGACATGGATACAGCCGTCTGATAAATGATTAACACAAGCAGAGTTCCAAAATAAGTCACTCTTTATTGATACAAATAACAATTCCTTGACATAGTAATAATTTAAACACAAATCCCTTATAACAAGTTAAAGAGCATCTCAAATCGCATTGCCTAATAGGACTCAATGACTTTAAATGGCTTCCCTCTGCTTTTGGTGATCAATCATTCACAAGTAGCTGACACCAATTTTTAGATGGTCATTAAGTTTTACATATATAAATACCCCTCACAATCAACACACACACATATATATGTATTAACATCCATATACATACTAATTATGCTATGCTGTAACTATATCTGTTCCTTTATCTGATAGACTTGCTCAGCAAATTGCATAGTTTCTTCCTTTGTTTCCTTTCTCACTCCTCTGTTGTAGCCTTCTCTTCTTTGTTTTCTTGCTTCTCCTCATCCTCTGCCTTCTCTGCTCTGCATAGAGGCCTACTCAGTCTCTCTGCTGTCAGCTGCTGCTGCCTTTTTATACTCTACTTCATATGTCAGTCACTCTATTTGACTCTTATTTCCAGTCATTGTTGTTTACCATAGAATTATCTGTTAACCTTTTTGCTACATTTCTTTTTTTTTTTTGCCACAAATTCTATTTTTAGTGCTTTGTAATCTGCAGCTTCCCTCCAATTTTTGAAAGACTCTTGCTCATTCAAAACAAAAGTCAGTTTCCAAAATGAAGTCTTGGGAATTTGTTTGGTAGCAGAATGTTACCCAGGGAATTTTACTCTATCCTGGCCTCTGCCACAGAGTTCCTCTGTGATGCTGAGCAAGTTGCTTAATTTAAAATTTTCACATCCAGTCACTAATTTTGTGTTCCTCATTTTCTGTTTTCTTGACCTGAGAGTTAGGGTATGTCTACACTATAAGACAAGGTCAAATTAAGATACGCAACTTCAGAGACATCAATTCTGTAGTTGAAATCGAAGTACCTTAACTCAACTTTTGGGGCTGTCCATACTGCAGGAAATCAAAGGAAGCACACTCCTTCCACTTCCCTTACTCCTCATGGAAGCAAGACTATTAGCATCGACCAGAATGCCCCTCTCAGTTTGAATTAGTATGTCTTCACTAGACTAGCTAATTCAAACCCTGGAAGATTGACTGTGGCAGCTTCAGTCTTCTCTGTAGTGTAGATATACCCTAAGGGAGCCTGCCTTGGATTAATTTTGAGGCTTCCCTGTAGAGCGGACACACTATTTCAAAATAGTTATTTCGGGAGTTATTATTTCAAAATAAGTTGTTTTGAAGTAATTTCCTTGTGTATACATACCCAGTCCTCTGAATGTGATTGTTCTACTAGGGAAGAAAAGTATGGGATAATTTAATTAAAGATTATACCATAATGCATATTCATGATGTTACCATTGTTCATAAAAAACCAAAGCTCATGATAACTATCACCATGATGGTGAAGTTGTGGTAGAAAATAAATCAATGGAGACAAGGCCATCTGACTGATAGTTGGCTGGCACAAATATAACAGTACAAGAGTGCTTTCACTTCAGGATGCACTTTGTTTTAGCTTCGAGCACTTATATACATCTGCAGCCCCAAAAATCTGGAGCAGTCTTTAGCCATGTCTACACTGGGGAGTTATTTTGAAATAACTCCCCTTATTTCAAAGTAATAAAGTGAACGTCCACACTACCAAGCTTGTTATTTCGAAGTAATGGCCTTGTTATTTGGAAATAACTCCTTCTTGGGAAGAGGAATAAAGCTTATTTCAAAATAGTTAGTTCTGGAGTAATTTCAGAATAACGTATTTCAAAATAATCTGGTAGTAACAGCCATCCAATTAGCTCATCTTTCAGCTGTCAATGGGGACCCTAAACTGGGTCTATTAGGTGTGCCTGAAGAGTCCCTGAATCTGAGTACAACTACATCATACTTCCTTACCCTGTACATTTGGATTATTGTACCAACAATAACTTGACAAGTTAAAAAAACCAACCTGTTAAGCAAATTATTTCAAAATTCAAGCAAGAGGTTTTCTCAAACCATTAATAAGACATATGGGATGTTTTTGTAGGGTCTGAATGTTTGAGGATCCGGAAAAATACATTCCAAAGGGTAGATATAGATAATATTCCTGTTTTTCTAAAACACATATCTCAACAATTTCAACAGAGATCTTATTAGGAAGGACACAAGATCAGCTACCCTCTTCTTCCCCTCCTGGCTTTTTGATTAAATATGCTAAGGCTGTTGTAGAAGCCTGTTAGGACCTACTGATTTATCAGCTTTTAGACATAAGCATGATAGCCAATATTCTAATTATTGATAGTGTCCAGGTATTTTGCTGGTCCACCAAAATTTCCCTGTACAAAAGAAATCAAATTAAGATTGTCTAGAAAACCTTGATGTTGGCAGTCTTCTTGGTCATTCAGTCCCAGTTCATCTTTCAACTCCCATTTTCAGTTTCCCTCTCCATACCCAATCCCCTTTGCAACCTCCCAACCCAATCTTCCTCTCTCAAGAGCCTCCTCTTCCACTCTTAACTGAATACATCAGGAGGTGGCCTGAAGAGCAAAAGAGACACAATCTCCTTTCTGTGTTCCCAGTTCTGATGCCTGAAGTCAGACCTCGCACAGTTCGGGATAGCTGGGCAATTGCAGGAAAAATCCTGTTCAGTCCCGTGCAGTCCCAAGATAAAGAATATCCAGTGCAGATGGAATCTTTGGGGAATTAAGCTATAGAAAATTTCTACTGAGCATGTGTGAATTCTGATTTCTCTAAGGCCATTTCTACACCGGGAGAATTAGTCTGAATTGACTTCCATGCACCAGATTTTACAAATTCAAAGTTCTGTGTCTTCACTATGGGAAGAATCAAATGTAGTCTGAGGCAGGCTCTATTAACGTGCATGCACTACCTCAGACTCAGAGTGCCAGGAATGTAAGAACATAAGAATGGCCATACTGGGTCAGACCAAACGTCCATCCAGCCCAGTACCCTTTCTGCTGACAGTGGCCAATGCCAGGTGCCCCAGAGGGAATGAATTGAACAGGTAACGATCAAGCGATCTCTCTCCTGCCATCCATCTCGACCCTCTAACAAACAGAGTTTGGGGACACCATTCCTTACCCATACTGGCTAATAGCCATTTATAGACTTAACCTCCATGAATTTATCTAGTTCTCTTTTAAACCCTGTTATAGTCCTAGCCTTCACAGCCTCCTCAGGCAAGGAGATCCACAGATTGACTACGTGCTTTGTGAAGAACTTCCTTTTATTTGTTTTGAACCTTCTGCCCATTAGTTTCATTTGGTAGCCCCTAGTTCTTATATTATGGGAACAAGTAAATAACTTTTCCTTATTCACTTTCTCCACACCACTCATGATTTTATATACCTCTATCATATCCCCCCTTAGTCTCCTCTATTCCAAATTGAAAAGTCTCAGTCTCTTTAATCTCTCCTCATATGGAACCCATTCGAAAACCCTAATCATTTTAGTTGCCCTTCTCTGAAACTTTTCTAATGCCAGTATATCTTTTTTGAGATGAGGAGACCATATCTGTATGCAGTATTCCAGATGTGGGCGTACCATGGATTTATATAAGGGCAATAAGATATTGTCCGTCTTATTTTCTATCCCTTTATTAATGATTCCTAACATCCTGTTTGCTTTTTTGACTGCCATTGCACACTGTGTGGATGTCTTCAGAGAACTATCCATGATGACTCCAAGATCTTTTCCCTGATTAGTTGTAGCTAAATTAGCCCCCATCATATTATATGTATACTTGGGGTTATTTTTCCCAATGTGCATTACTTTATATTTATCCACGTTAAATTTCATTTGCCATTTTGTTGCCCAGTCACTTAGTTTGGTGAGATCTTTTTGAAGTTTTTTACTGTCTGATTTGGTCTTAACTACCTTGAGCAGTATAGTATCGTCTGAAAACTTTGCCGCCTCACTGTTTACCTCTTTTCCCAGATCATTTATGAATATGTTGAATAGGATTGGTCCTAGGACTGACCCTTGAGGAACACCACTAGTTACACCTCTCCATTCTGAAAATTTACCATTTATTCCTACCCTTTGTTTCCTGTCTTTTAACCAGTTCTCAGTCCATGAAAGGATCTTCCCTCTTATCCCTTGACAACTTAATTTACGTAAGAGCCTTTGGTGTGGGACCTTGTCAAAGGCTTTCTGGAAATCTAAATACACTATATCTACTGGATCCCCCTTGTCCACATGTTTGTTGACCCCTTCAAAGAACTCTAATAGATTAGTAAGACAGGATTTCCCTTTACAGACACCATGTTGACTTTTGCCCAACAAATTATGTTCTTCTATGTATCTGACAATTTTATTCTTTACTATTGTTTCAACTAATTTGCCTGGTACTGACATTAGAATTACCGGTCTGTAATTGCCGGGATCACCTTTAGAGCCCTTTTTAAATATTGGCGTTACATTAGCTATCTTCCAGTCATTGGGTACAGAAGCTGATTTAAATGATAGGTTACAAACCATAGTTAATAGTGCCGCAATTTCACATTTGAGTTCTTTCAGAACTCTTGGGTGAATGCCATTCAGTCCTGGTGACTTTTTACTGTTAAGTTTATCAATTAATTCCAAAACCTCCTCTAATGACACTTCAAAGTGAGATAAGTCCTCAGATTTGTCACCTACAAAGGACGGGTCACGTTTGGGAATCTCCCTAACATCCTCAGCCATGAAGACTGAAGCAAGGAATTAAATTAGTTTCTCTGCAATGACTTTATCGTCTTTAAGTGCTCCTTTTGTATCTCGATCATCCAGGGGCCCCAATGGTTGCTTAGCAGGCTTCCTGCTTCTGATGTACTTAAAAAACATTTTGTTATTACCTTTGGAGTTTTTGGCTAGCTGTTCTTCAAACTCCTTTTTAGCTTTTCTGGTGACATTTTTACACTTAATTTGGCAGTGTTTATGCTCCTTACTATTTACCTTACTAGGATGTGACTTCCACTTTTTTAAAAGATGCCTTTTTATCTCTCACTGCTTCTTTTACGTGGTGGTTAAGCCACGGTGGCTCTTTTTTAGTTGTTCTATGGTTTTTAATTTGGGATATACATTTAAGTTGGGCCGCTATTATGGTGTCTTTGAAAAGTTTCCACGCAGCTTGCAGGGATTTTACTTTAGTCACTGTACCTTTTAATTTCTGTTTAACTAACCTCCTAATTTTTGCATAGTTCCTCTTTTTGAAACTAAATGCCACAGTGTTGGACTGCTGAGGTATTCTTCCCACCAGAAGAATCTTAAATGTTATTATATTATGGTCACTATTTCCAAGCGGTCCTGTTATAGTTACCTCTTGGACCAGATCCTGCGCGCCACTCAGGACTAAATTGAGAATTGCTTCTCCCCTTGTGGGTTCCTGTACCAGCTGCTCCAAGAAGCAGTCAGTTAAGGTTTCAAGAAATTTTGTCTCTGCATCTTGTCCTGAGGTGATGTGTACCCAGTCAGTAAGGGGATAGTTGAAATCCCCCACTATTATTGAGTTCTTTATTTTGATAGCCTCTCTAATCTCCCTTAGCATTTCATAGTCACTATTACTGTCCTGGTCAGGTGGTCGTTCATACATCCCTACTATTATATTCTTATTAGAGCAGGGAAATATTATCCATAGCGATTCTAAGGAACATGTTGATTCATTTAAGTTTTTTACTTCATTTGATTCTAAATTTTCTTTCACATATAGTGCCACTCCCCCACCCACACAACCAGTTTCATCCTTCCGATATATTTTGTACCGTGGAATGATTGTGTCCCATTGATTGGCCTCGCTCCACCAGGTTTCTGTGATGCCTATTATGTCAATCTCCTCCTTTAACACGAGGCACTCTAGTTCACCCATCTTATTTTTTAGACTTCTAGCATTTGTATACAAGCACTTTAAAAACTTGTCACTGTTTAGTTGTTTGCCCTTTTCTGATGTGTCAGATTCTGTTTTATGTGAATGTTTTTCATCTGACCTGGCCCATACTTTATTCTCTTCTATCCTCTCCTTCTGACTAAAACCTAGAGAATCTCTATCAATAGACTCTCCTCTAAGACACGTCTCTGTCCGATCCACATGCTCCTCCTCACCAATCGACTTTCCCCCATCTCTTAGTTTAAAAACTGCTCTGCGACCTTTTTAATGTTAAGTTCCAGCAGTCTGGAACCACTATAGTTTAGGTGGAGCTCATCCTTCCTGTATAGGCTCCCCCTCTCCCAAAAGTTTCCCCAGTTCCTTATAAAGCTAAACCCCTCCTCCCTACACCATCGTCTCATCCATGCATTGAGACTCTGAAGCTCTGCCTGCCTACCTGGCCCTGCACGTGGAACTGGAAGCATTTCTCAGAATGCCACCATAGAAGTCCTGGATTTCAGTCTCTTTCCTAGCAGCCTAAATTTGGCCTCCAGGACGTCTCTGCTCCCCTTCCCTGTGGCATTGGTACCTACATGTACCACGACAACTGGTTCCTCCCCAGCACTATCTAGATGCCTTGAGAGATCTTCAACCTTCGCACCAGGCAGGCAAGTCACCATACGGTTCTCCTAGTCATCGCAAACCCAGCTATCTACATATCTAATGTTCGAATCTCCCATTACTAACAACTGCCTTTTCCTAGTGACTGGAGGTCCCTCCCCCGGAGAGGTAGCCTCAGTGCGAGAGGATACCCCAACATCTGGAAGGAGGGTCCCAACTATGGGAAGGTTTCCCTCTGCTCCTGTTGACTGCTTTCCTTCCCTGAGCCTTTCATCCTCCTTAACAGCACAGGGGCTGTCTGACTGGAGGTGGGACAATTCTACAGTGTCCCAGAAAGCCTCATCTACATACCTCTCTTCCTCCCTCAGCTCCTCCAGTTCAGCCACCCTGGCCTCCAAAGCCCGTACGCGGTCTCTGAGGGCCAGGAGCTCCTTGCACCGAATGCACACATACGCCACCCACCCACAGGGCAGGTAATCATACATGCTACACTGAGTGCAATAAACAGGATAGCCCCCACTCTGCTGCTGGGCTTCTGTCTGCATTCTCTCCTACAGTTACCTAGGTTATTGATAGGGTTTCCATTTAATCAAGACTTCCTGATTTAAAACCTTTAAACTAAACTATAAAGAATGGCAAGTGTACCTTGGCCCCTTCCCACTCCAAGTGTACCTTGGCCCCTTCCCACTTGGGGGAGCTGCGGGAGGCCTCCTGGAGGCCAATAAGTTTGAATTAGTGGCACGAGAGCATGTGCACTAAGATTATTTTGGGCTTACAAGTTCAGGATTTGCATTATTGCTCATGAAAAGCAGGACTACAGAGTTCAAATTCTGCATCCCCTTATTTCAGAATAATAGGCTTGGAAGTGTGGATGCATCACTTTCAAATTTGACCTTGGGGAGTTAATTTTGGACTAAGATCCTAGTGTAGACCTGTCCAAAGAGTCATATTTTAGCCAATTTGGGGCAGGTTCACAGAAACAACAAAGGTGCATCCCTGACACAAAGATCATATAAAGTAATTGATTGCAGGAATTTTAAAACATTTAAACATTTAAAAAATTATGTATTGACCCCTAGATTCATTTGCCAAAGTAGCAGAATTGTTTTGGCTGAATTTTTTCCAAAAAACTGAGTAAGTCTTCTAGAGAAAATTTCTAGCAAGAACAGGCCTGAAAACACTGCACCAGGCCAATTAAATCTACCTGAAAAGAACCAATATAACCTATGCTGAAGTTCATCCAAATATTGTGTACCTCAGCATTTTCTCCCAAAATAACAATATTGTTGTTTATAATACATTTTATCTTGGTTCCATCTGCAATTAAGCAACAGTCATCTTATAAGGAACATTTTTTGAGCCTTTGGTTAAATTAAGATGTAAAAATTTCATCATTTTTTTCTTACTACATATTTTTATTGGTTCATGTAATTGATTTCTGGTAAAAGACAATGTCTTTCCAAAAATTCATTTAGGGTATGTCTACACAGCAACATTATTTTCAAATAACTAGAATTATCTCGAAATAACTTAGTCCGCGTCTAAACAGCAGGCAATTATTTCTAAATAATGACACTGTCAAGCTGGAGGACTTCTTATTCCTACTCCTGTAACCTCATTGTATGAGGAGTAAGGGAAGTCAGAGGAAGAGTGCTCTATTTTGAAATAAGTGCTGTGTAGATGCTCCCAATTTCTAAATAAGCTATTTTGCAACGAGCTATGCAATAGTCATAATTCAATTTGTGTAGCTTATTTCAAGTGATGCCCTGATGTGTAGATGCACCCTTAGTTGCCTAAGTTAAGGAGAATTTTCCCTTGACAAAATTAGACTTTTATATTGCAAGACAGTATAATGGCTAATAGCTGATTTTTGGATGAAAAAAAAGAATTGAGTATCCTCCTCATTCCAGATATTTAGATAATTAAAAAAAACAAGGAACAACCACAGTATCTTCCAGTATGCAGGCAACTAGTCTTTAGTGATCATTGAACTCTTACATAGTTTTAACTATGCTTGGTATGTGAACATGGCCACATAAATATCTGTTATGCGGTTTCCATCGTCATTTCTATTCCACACCTGGATGTGAGAAAGTGTGTGTTATAAATTGAAACTAAGAGTGGCTTCCACCACCACAAGAATAATGGCTACATGACATAGTTGTTCTAAACTATGTATCTGCATTTTAAATATTAATTAAAGTCAATAATTTAGTGACCTAGAGAAATATGAGGTATGAAAAGAAGTACATCAAAGAGAGATAAGAGAAAGACAGTAGTTGGAAGCCCAACTTCACCTTTAGCCTTTGAAACTCATTTTCTATTGTGAAAAACTACAGTGAAAATATTGACTAGCTTCCAGTCACCTGTAATTTATTACAGAAAATGAGCTGAGTATGATTGGAGGGTCATCGCAAAAGTAGCAATGCTTATGAGGGGAAGAAGTAGCTCAAGTAAAAATTATCATCTGTCCCTTTTTCTACCATCTTCCACAGCCATCACCCATCCATCTCAATCTTTCCTTCTTTACTTTACCTACACAACTGGTTCTATTCTATTCTATTCTATTCTGTTGGGTGGGGGGGCGGGTGTAAAAATTAATAGGTTTGAAATGGCCTTTCACATTAGTGGCCAGGGGGCAGCCACAGCATTTTCCTTAAACATGCTTTTTTCTTTTGTTTTTGTAGTTTGGGATGATAGGGTCCAGTTGAGACCAGTATTATGTTTTTATTATATATTATTATATATAACCTTGTTCTTTCTCTCTGTTCTGTAGCCAGGTAAGTATGGAGCTACTCTACTTAGTTGTGTCTCTTGCTTATCCTCATTGGCGTTGCATAACATCTTCAGGGTCGGATTCTTTGTAATCTCTGTAACCTGTTAGTTTGTAGCATGGGAATGTGTTGATTTGATTGGAAGTTCTGTAAATAGTAATTAGGAGCGGGTATAATTGTATTCATTATTTGCTTATTAATATTCATTTTATGGGAGTTAACATTACTAAATAAGGCTTTAGGAAAAGTAGTGATAGACATGTGATTTAATATACTTAAATAGATAAAAGGGTGTGATTAACACCAGGTTGTTGCCACTTGGACATTGTGCTGAATGTCCGAGGTAAACATGCATAGGCAATAAAGTGAACCTTTTACCCCGTCCACTCCTGGGTCACCTGTTTCTTCTCTAACATATTCTATGTAGATCATTATACTGTGCTCTTCACCATTGTATCTAAGTACCAACCTGAAGTACATTGAGTAACATGACTACACATCTGTCATGTGCTATTATTTTCTCTGTAGTGAAATGCACTTAAGGTTTGAACTAGATATCCTTGATCAAGGTGGACAGGTGTGCACAGTAGAGTGGTTTGCTTTGGACTTTTTTGTTCTAATTGTGCACACACATGCATACCCTCCAACATACACACATACGCACTGCTGTGTTTATGTTAGGGTAGGCCAGGTCAAAAACTGTTTTTTGTATTGATTTGATACTGGTGAAGGTTGTAATGTCCTAAGTTCCTGTGAGAATTCATTCCACAGTCTTGGGCAAGCCCCCAGAAAAACTGTCTCCTGCACAGACAAGTTTTACCCTTATTATGGAAGCTTCCATAGTTCCAGAGGAGTGAAGTTGTGGACCACTATCCTTTATCCTGGAGCTTTAAAGTTGACCATTTGGTCATAATACCAGGGACTCATGCCATTAAACACCTTGAACATTAGGACTGAACTACATTAAAAGCTGAACTCAGAGTTCTTAACTACTCAAGTCTGCTTGGGGCTGGGTACATTCAGAGTGGGTGTCTTGCTGATGGGGTGTCATGTCAGGGGGAGTTAATGCAAAACCCATTGAATTCATTGGGCTTTGGAAAAGTCAAGGCTGAGAGAAAGCAGAGGTCTCACTTTCAACTAGTACCTGTTGGGAGTTTTAGGAAGGGCATTTCCCAGCCAGTCAGAATATAACTTTGGAAATCCATGTACAAAACCAAATATTAATAAATTAAATCTAATTCATCTACAAAGTACTAAACCTGGAAATTTTCAGTAAAACACATGGCAGCTATTTACAGTGTTCTTAAGTTATAGATGTTTTGATGGGGGAGTTCAGGGTTCAAAAATAAAAGAAGTCAAGCATAGCTTTATTTTGCTAATAATGCAAAGTTATTGAACAAGCGACTCTGCCATCTGTCTCAATTACACTGCAGAGGATGGATAGTATGATGAGAAATAGCAGTGATTGTCCTTTCCCTGAAAAGTTTAATGCAGATGCTGATACAATCCATCACTGAAAATCATTTGTACCTGGTAACTGTAACTTGGATAGAGGCACAAGCACTCCAGAAAAGCATGGAACACATTTTATAAAATGATTTCCCTATATACGAAGTATTCAGAAATGGACGTCAGGCACAATGACAATCCCTTTTCATTTTCGTTTTTGCCATTTTTTTTCTATTTTTATGATATCCACTAATAAATGTCAGTGTACAGTCATTAGGGTATTTAATTTGTATTATTCCAGATAACTATCCAAGAGAGAGTTTCCAGGCATGACAAGGATATTTCATTTGGATATGTTAACATGAAAATATATTTCCCGATTAACTGTTCACCTGAAGTTAATTAAAATCTACATAACAAAGGAATCATAACTGGAAAAGTATACTTACTATACTATATATATAGTACTTTTGAATTTTTCTCATATTTTAATTCTACCAATCTCTGAATCTATCATTTTGGTTGCTCATTTCTGAATTATTTCCAGTCTATTCATCTCTAAATACAGTAGCATAACTGTGGTCTCTAAATGCTATAGAAAGTGGAACTCTAACTTCTCTTATTTATCATATAAACTGAGAGGTGATGGCCACAGTACTCACAGCACAGGGGAATAAAGATCAAATGTTGCTCTCCTTTCCTTTGGCCTTCTTTCCTTCAGGTTCTGGGCTGCTTTAGTGGCATGTACATTTGCTGGCATAAAGTAGGCCTGCAAATGATCTGTTCTGCACTTCCACTGTATCTTTGAAGGCAAGATGGGTGGATCAGAGCCAAGAGCTACTGCTACTGTGTCTTTCTGGCCAAAAGGAGGTTGGACCCAGGTACACAGATAGCTACTCTATGTTCAAGGCCAGCGGTAGGTGGGACCCAGCTGACATCACCTTATCACATAATGCTATGGAGATTTCCCTGCTACTGCCTTCTCTGCTCTCAATGTCCCCATTGAGGCAGGACTTGTTGATAGATAGCATAGGACTGCTTATGCTTATAAACAGAGTTTGTCAAATTCTTTCCTATTCAGAGTCATGGCTTTAATGGCCTTGAATGCAGTGCATGTGCTAGTCCATTGAAGGCCTAAAGCAGGAGCATCCCCCCACCCTTAACAATACTACTAATAAAGAGTGGGCCCCTTTCAGCTTCTCTGACCCCTAAGCAATTGATTAGTCTGCTTATGCCTAGCACTGGCTCTGGGCCCCTGTGTGCTCTGTACTACATTAAAACACCTGTCTAATTTCCTTCATAGGTTTCTTTCAGCATTATATCCTTGAATAAATACAGCAGTGAATATAAATCATATACAGTATTCTCTATATCTTCTGGTGTTCCTCTACAAAACTTTCCTGAGCCTTAATGTCAACCTCAATATGAACACTCACACTTTAGAGCAGCTTGAATAGTATTTGTATATTTAATAGTAGACATAGAAACAAAGTGTTTCAATTATATGGGAAAATATAAAGAATAAAAGCTGGTAATAATGAAATCATGTTTTTCTTTTCATTTTGACAAGGTACTGTAACTCCTGAACTGATAGCAGAGTTTATTTTCCTGTGTTTTTAACTGTATCCCATCATTTTGTATGCCATTCATATACAATTTTCACCATGTAAATATCCACAGCTACTATAAATTTAGCACAACTGTTTCCTAGTCTCTGACTAGTGATGAAACAGCTATCTTGCAGTTACGGTAACTATTGGTAAATATTATTGATTGTATGCTAAGGACTTTCTTTTTACACCATTTCCTTATGCAGTTTTGCTTTCGTACAACAGCATAAACATGCTAGGCTACCATTGCCGGCTCTTGTCATTCTGTCACAAGTCTCATGATATTTGGTATTTCTCCTAACTACCAGAATCACATGATTATGTAAAAATGTCAGCTTTCATTTTAGAAAATAGTGTCTGTTCTTCAAACTTAAGGAGAAAATCTTGTAAGTATGAAGTGTAAAGGCTAAAAACCAGAAGGCAAGTTAAAAGATCCCAATATTTATTATATAGGTTGTTCCTCCATAAACCAGCACTCTGTAGTCCAGCATCATCCTTGGTCCAGCAGGACCATGGCTGCTTCTGGATTAGAGAGCCCGGGAGCCTAAGGACAGGACAACTAGCTGGGCTGGGCATCAGGGTCAACAGCTTGGCTGGGGACAGCATGGGACCCAGGCTGGAGCCCCACAACAGCCTTCAGCAGCCCCCAGGAGTGTGGGGCTGAGGCCGGAGCCCCATGGCAGCACAGCGTCAGAGTCCCCATGGCATCCCCCGGCAGCATGGGACCACTGACATGGGGCCAGGACTGGGGCTGCACTCGGCTGGGGCTGAGGGTGTGTGGGGTCGGGGTCAAAGCCCCAGCCCCACTGCTTCCCCCGCTGTGCAGTGCTGGGGATGAGGATGTGCAGGATCAGGGTTGGAGCCCCAGATCGGCGGCTGCCCCCAGCTGTGTGGGCCCAGAGCCCCATGGCAGGAGATGGAGCATATGCCACCCAGGGAACCAGCAGTAGGTGGGCAAGCAACCCAGCTAGGTTGGGGGGGGGGGCGAGGCAGGGTTGCCTGCTGGGGCAGCCTGCCAGCAATGGGTGATGGGGTTGGAAGCCGGTGACAGGAGACCTCCACTGGTCCATCAAATTCTCTTGTTCAGGACCAGTCAGGTCCCCACGATGCTGGACCATGGAGGTTCAACCTGTATTTAAAAAAAATCTCATGTCTTTGAAGCCACTATCATGGTTTGGGGAGCAGGGGTCTGACTCATGCTTTTTGAACAGTTGGCCTTGAAGATACTGAGGTAATTACTGACATTAGTTATTCCAGCAAATGGCTAAAACAGTCTTTATTTGACAGAATATTTCAATCGTAAGAAGTTCCTGTTAACAATTTTCCAAGGTGATACAAAGCTAATCACAGAGGGGGGATTTCAGATGATGCCCGTTGAGTATAAAGATATTCTGAAACAAAATAATAACAGACACATTGTTGCTTCCATTTATTAGCCTCAGGTCAATTAAGAAATAGAACATTTGCATATAACTCTGAATGAATTTTTCTAATAAGTTGACTTAAAAGAAAAATCACCTGTCTCAAGTTTTCTTATCATTCTGCCAAGCAACTCAATATGCAACAGTGCAACTTGTCTTATATGCCAATGATAAGCATTCAAGGAGAGTCTCTTTTAGCATTTTGGGTATGCACTATCCCTCCAGAATCACCAGTCAGTCCAGTCAATGACCTTTAAGCAGACCCCTTTCATCAGCACAGTCCTAACCTCCACTTGAACCTTACCATATAAAACTCAATGGTATATGGCTCAGTTTAGAAGATTACATACAGTGGCCACATTATTGAGAAAAAAATTGTTCATCTATCCCTTCTATTAGTTGCTTATATAGACTTGGAATTGTCCCAGACAATTTTTCTATTCCCATTTTCCTAGGCTGCTCCATCTTACAGCTAGATCTCATCCCCTCTTGTCTCCTTTACAAATCAGTCATTTCTGACTCTTAATCAATTTTAAAATTAATTTAATTAACAAAGGTTAAAATATTGAGATACATAGCCCTAAATTGTTTATGAATGCTGTCTTTGAATAATGATACCAGGTACTACATATACTCACCATTACTTGGACTATCCTCTTTGTTCCTGGGTTTCAAGATATGTTCACAATATTCTTCCCCTCTATCCATTTCTTGCATATGCTTCTCCTAATTGGGCAAAATGTATTCCCCCTGTGTTCTTTCTTGCCACACCTACCACAACTGTGACCAGGGAAATTAGATACTATTAAGAGGCATTTTGATGGTACTTTTTTTTTTTTTTGCGCGTGGCATTTTTTCTTTCATATTTCAAGCACTGTGCTTTCACTAATTTCTTGTTAAGTGACTTACCTTATAACTAACTCACACTCCCATGCAAATTGATCTTGATGAGACAAACTCTTATGTATTTTTTCTTATGCATATAGCAATTTAAATATTCTGATTTTTAATGCTGAGCCCAAATAAAGGGTTCATTATCATAGCCTATATCTTGTTGGTGAATGCACAAACATTCTTGTGTTCCATTCTGGTTATAATAAAATGTTCATCAAGATTTTATTAAGAATATTGTCAGATTTATTCTTATCTTCATAATAATAAAAAATAAATAATATATAAGTATTTGTAGCTCTACTCTCTATTGCATAATTTAATGAGCTGACCTGTACTCCTATGCTTTTTGCATTAATTACTTAGAGGTTCAGAATCTGGTTAAGAACATAACTAGTCAGGCAATTTTATAGCTTATCAACTAAAAGGTTTGTGCATGGCTGACCTTCAGCATTTTTTTTTTATTAATACTGGTTCAAAACAAGTCAGCTTCTAAAACAATTCATATGGCTATGGTAAAGCATCATAGAAAGTCACTATTTCTAACACTGAATTAATCTGAATGAGACAAACACCATTATTGTAAAAACTACACTTTTTTCTCTTTCTTTCCCGCTGCTTCACTGTAGATCTTTAGAACTGTCCCAAAACAATTTATAGAAACAGTATATTTGACCTCACAGATGGCAAAAAGTGACCTCAACAATTGTTGCATAGAAGGCATCACCAGGCCAAAGTAATTATTGAAGTTGTGAAAGTCTAGATAGAAATGAAATTCTCCTTTTTATCTTTTTATAATTCTCTGTTACAAACTTAAAAAATTAAACATACTCAGGCTCAGATACCCTATCCAGACCATTCCTCATTAGAAGCACTCTGGTAAAATGGCTTTCCTGGCCAGGATATGTTCATTCTGTGTCTCAGTTGTCCTCCTGCTTTTGTGGCAGGGTTTCTTACACTAATCCTGGTAGTGGGCTGTGTTGGGATGATACCTAACTGGTGTGATCATACCAAATGAATGATGTAAGTGTAACTTTAACTTGACATGACTTAAACATGGTCAAATAACTGACGTTTCTCCGAGCAGGTCCTCTCTAAATAGAAGTAAACTGAAGTAAACCTTATGAAAAAACTGGAAAGGACTGTGACTTGCCAACATGGACAATTAGTGCTGGACCAATTGGTGAGTAAATATGGGCCCATGCAAAAGTAAATATCATATGAATAAAATTCCATCGTGGAGCCCAAGCTGACTGGCCAGAGTGACTTTATGGCAAGAACATAATACAAAAACTAGAGTGAATGATTAATGGGTGAATAAAATACTAATTAGGTAAAATTTAGTAATTACACACCCAATGGGCAGCCTTTTAAGACATGTGACTCCTTTGGGGAAAGAGAATATAAGAATCGAGGAAAGTAAATAACTAGGTGTGGAGATTCCTTAATTTGAGCACCTGAAGAAGCTGGTGATGTTCTGCCCTGGGGACTATGGGACTGTGAACCACAGGGCTTTCAAAGTAACCAAGGCTTTGCTTCAGGAGAACAGACCAGAAAACCAAGAAGAATGAATAAGGGGAAGAGGAGTTGTCTGTAGATTGGTAACCAACTTCACTGTTTGCCAGGCAGGCACTGTGTGGGGCCAGCATAGGAACTGTGTGTGTATGTTTGTGAAAGAGAGGCTTGTGTAAGGGAGTGTACAGTTTGTACTGAATTGCTGTGTCTAACATAGGTGCTATGTGCTTAATCTGTCCCTTTTCCTGCTGGTGCAATTTCTTCTCAATAAACTGCTATGCAGGCTTGGATTAAATTCTTGTGTTTGACCTTTTTCACTGACAGCAATAGTAATCAGCTCCACCGGGAGCCATTAAAGATCCAAGTAGGACAAGTGTGTGGGGGGGAAGGATAGGCAAACTCCCTGATTATCCAACAGGCTGCTTCATTTTGGAGGCAGTTTGGCTACAAACCTCCCAACCCATTCCCTATCCCTAATTGCAGATAGTATTCTGTTGGAAGGACAGTAGCCCATTCTTTTGTATCCAACACTCAGAGCATGCTGACCATGTCCTAGGCTAATTTCCAGTGTCTAGGGTGTCCAGTGTGAGCTGCCATCTCTGCTGCCTCCCAGAAATTCTTCATGGACCTGTAACCAGGTGTAGTGTCTCCCATTCACAGCCTGCTACACGTGAGGCTTCTGCTCTCTTTGTTGGCTTCTTGTTGTGCATGTGACTTCTCAGATTCCCTGGAACCTGCTTCTTTGCTCTGTCCCTTCTAGCTCCTGCTTTCCTGATCACCATGCAATTCACAGTCTGTTCTGCTACATCATTGCCTTCCCATGGATAAAGAGGTCACTTATTTGTGTTGAATCTTTTCAAAGAGTTTTTACACCTTCCACCACTGTCTGGAAGAAGGGGCTGCAGTGGTGCAGGAACATTGTTAAGAGTAGGAGTTGAGACCCCTCCCCTTCTTGATGCCCTGTTTCCACACACACACCCAGTGGTGGCCCGTCAATACAGGCGAACTAGGCGGTCACCTAGGGTGCCAAGATAAACGGCCATTGAGGGCTTTGGAGGTGGGGGCGCCGATTGTGCGCCGATCACGCGTTTCACCTAGGGTGCCAGTTGCCGGCAGCTCATCTAGGGCCACTCCTGCACACACCCCAAGCTGAGGCTAGGAACAAAGCTCTAGCCTGTGGGACCAGCAGCTGGGACCTGGGACACAAGGCCAGTAGCAGAGCCCTGAAGGGCCAGCGGCAGCTGGGACCCCGGTTGTGGAGCTAGCAGCAGAGCCCCTGGGTCATGGGGTAGCAGCTGGGTCCCTGGGTGCGGGGCCAGCAGAAGAGCCTATGGAGCATAGGACAGATACTGGGATGCTGGGCGCTAGGCAAGGAGCCCAGGGGTGCTGCAGCTTCCCCCTATCCCTAGTGCCTGTGCCTATGATGGACTGTTGGTTCTACTTTTCTGCTGCCTTTTAGGGTCAAAATTCAGTAGGGGAAGAGCTAATGAGACTGGTTATTAATTTCCTGCTTAGGAGATTCATCACACTGTTTTGAGATGCTTTTGCTCCCTTTTAATTGCAGTTCATAAAATTCTGTATTATTCTACCACTACATTTTTTTCTCCTTTTATTGTCATTTGCCTTATTTCTATAGTTCTCATCACTGTTACCTCTTCCTTATTCTTTCCAGCATTCCCTCCACTCCCCCAGTTTCCTTTCTCAGTGAACACTTTCGTAGCGAACATGCTGCTGACATCCCTTTGAGGCTTGTACAGGTGGCTCAGCCTGCCACCAGCCATTCTAATCATTGTGTGTCTATGGAACACCTCCTGATTTTACAATAATGCAGCATGATGAGATCAGAGAAACTGCATGAGTAAAGTACATAAATAAGGTAATCTTCAATGGTTGATCTGCAAGCTCATATCTTTACAGGATAACATTTCCTTGCAGGATCAAGATTCAAAAGATTATCTTCTCAAAGCAGCAAGCTGTGACATGATGGCAGCCAGATGGGGGAGACTTGGCGCATATGATATAGGGTATATGACAGAACCCCGGAGCTATGAGGATTCACCAATGCTTAGGCTCAATAGGGTGAGTCAAGGACACAAAGGCTAATCCTTATCTCCAGTATAGTACTGTGGTAATGCCCACTTGGTGTTACACAGTAATGATAATAACATATTGGTTTTATATGCTATTCTGGCATTATGACCCAGCATCATATTTGCTTTCTCTGTTACAGCTGAATATCAGGCTTCATGCTTTGGGAATTTTTATACAACAACTCCCAAACCACTTTCCTGGTCAGTATGCAGTATTTCTTTCCATTTAACAAATATTCCATCTTCTTATTTCTTGCGATGAGAATCATTATTCGGCATTTATTTGCACTGAACAGCATTTGCCATCTGTTACTCCAAGTATTTAAAAGATCTAACTCTCTCAGTGTCTAATTGCATTGTTCCTCATAATTTACTGGGCCCACCAAATTAGCACCATCTGTAAAATTGTAAAAAAAAGAACAAAAATGATAACATCAGCAAAAAGCCTTGCTTTTGGTATAGTCACCAAAACCACTTACCTTAAAAAGGATTTTAAAAGATAACACCTTGGCATTGAATCCCATGGTTGTTCTTCGGTTGGCTCATTTTTACTTTAAAACATTTTGGTTATAGCTATTTGCTTCTTGTCCCTGAGGCAGTATCTCGGGCCAGGCTGTGAATTTACCTTTATTCCAGTAGTATAGCAATTATTCTTTGATGTGAAATTTGTTAACAAGCAACAGAAATAATTGGCAATGGTTTTGGTAGTATCCTCAGAAAATTTTAGTGATCAATTACATTTTCCAAGCAAGATATTTAAGCTAAAACTTTTCCCCTATTTTCCCAGTTTGCTTCCCTTCAATATTTTAATAAACTTCAGTTGACACTCTGAGGGTACGTCTACACTGCTCGGCTATTTCAAAATAAACTATTCCCGAATATTTATTCCAAAATAGCTTATTTTGAAGTAGCATATCTATACTGCAGGGAAGCCTCAAAATTAGTCCGAGGCAGGCTTCCCTAATGTAGATGTGCTATCTTGATGTAGAGCCCCAGAAGGCACAGGGGAGGAATAACTTAGAATGGCCCTGGTGAGGGGCTATTCAAAATAGCCGCAGTGGAGCATCTACACACCCTTTATTTTGAAATAGCTATTTTGGAATAGGCGTTATTCCTCGTAGAATGAGGCTTACAGATTTCAGAATAAGCTGTCTATTATTTTGAAATTATTTTGAAATAATGGAATGGCTGTGTAGACGCTCGCTTTGTTATTTCAAAATAATGCTAGTTATCTCAAAATAACGGTGCAGTGTAGACACACTCTGATATAACAGCAGTCATACTAGTTAGGGATTAAATGGGGAAACTGAATCACAAATACCACCCAATTTGGCCTTAGTCAATATTTGCCTTTATTAATTTCAGACAAATTTCAGACAAAATTACTGTCATTTATAGCATTTGAACACATATTTATGGAACTGAACAAAAACAAGATGAGACAGAATTGGTAAAGGGCTGAAGTTAACACATTCTGGGGCACTGGTAAATCCTATGCATCTTCCTCAGTCCCATCTTTCAACTTCTGGTCCAGTGTTTTTTCAAATCTGTGCGTTGTTCACTTAGGTCTTTTCTTCATTTCTACAATACAGATTACATTCAACATGTAGCAGTTAAAAATAGCAAGTGCAAAGTCATATTTACTAATCTATATTGTGTAACTTCCTCCTGTGTCTTTTTTCAATTTCAAAGCATGACTACACTTAAAATGCCACAATGGTACAGCTGCACAGCTGCAACTGTGCCACTGTTGAATGAATCACTGTAGACAGGGGTGGGCAATAAGCATCCTGTAGGCCAGATGCATTTCTCCAGGGTCAGCCGCTGGTGGAGCACCACATGCTGTATTTATCTGAGTGTCCACAGGTATAGTGGCTCACAGCTT
Organism: Pelochelys cantorii; assembly: GCA_032595735.1. Lineage (NCBI taxonomy): Eukaryota > Metazoa > Chordata > Testudines > Trionychidae > Pelochelys > Pelochelys cantorii. The sequence goes on from CM064331.1 coordinate 39,007,080, forward strand.
CCATTGGCCATGGTTCAGAGTCCCCAGCCAATAGGAACTACGTGAAGCAGCATGGGCCGGGCCACTGCTTCCTGTAGCTCTGATTGGCCATGAAAGACAAACTGTGGCCAATGAGAGTTGTGAATGGCCATACCATCAGACTCTCAGGTAAATATAGATTCTGTCAGCCTACCAGCAATGAATCCTGTCAGCATAGATAAAATGCCTCCCTGAGAGTTGGTAGCTAGGTTGATGGAAGAATTCTTCCATTTACTTTGTGTTGCCTACATGGGGACTTAGGTTAGCTTAACTACATCACTCAAGTATGTGGATTGTTCACACTCCTGACCAACATAATTAAACTGACATAATTTTTACTGTACACCAGGGTTCTAATATCCTTCCATAGGATAATGGCTCTACATGGGTGCATAAAAGTGGATTGGGAAAGCATGAACATATCCTACTTAGCCCTAGTATCTTTCTTCATGAATCAGGTACATGTGGATGGGAAATAGAGTCACTTCTCCTGGTGAACAATGGAAGACATACTAAAAGTGACCTCCAAAAGGGACCAAAATAAGCATGAATTGCCCTCATTTCCCTTTCCCTCAGTCCAGCTGCCTACGTGAAAAGGACATTGCACGCCACATTGAAAGGTGAGGGAGCTCTCACAGCAAGAAGGGCTCCCTAGCAATCTCAGCAGAATTCCAGCTGAGGAATTGTATTCTTATGTGCTTAGTTTTTCACAGTTAATTTGCACCTGTTTATTTCACAAGCTCTTTTCCTTTCCTTTCTAAATATATTTTGTGGGCTGCTTTTGGTTGTTGTTGTCATTCTCTTTCTTCTTCTGGGCACATTTTTTGCACTGAAAAAAATTGCACCAGAAAGATATTCATGAGCATGCTTTCATAATAATGGCCACGTCATGCTTATTCCCTTTCTTATTTTTTGTATATTAAGTTGAACTGCTCTGTTAGGGCATGTGTGCTTTGATCGGTATGCATACTCCACGTAACTCTCTTGGCTTATGTATCAGCCTTCATTTTTCTTTGTTGGCACCTATTTCTTGCATTCTTCCCAGGTTTACTACATCATCACCCCTTTTGTATTCTTCACCCATTTTCTTCCCTAAGACCAAATATACAAAAATAGAGTGTTCATTGAGCCTTCTACATTGCTTTCTATATCAAGGTACCTACCACAAGCCCTCCAGACCTGAACTTCGGAGACTTGTGTTGCTTTATACAGCATGCAAGAGGAAATCCTATTTGTCAGTGCCATGCTGCAATAACATATTGCCTACTTTATTCAAAAGAATCACGTTGGTTTTTGTTTGGTTTTTGTTTTGTTTTGTTTTTACGAAATATGTACAAAACTTCAAAATTTTAAAGAAAAACAAACAAACAAATACTTGAATTTAGCCTGTAAATTCACCGCAGTTCTCTGTTCATGGTAAAGAAATACCACTTTGTAGACAGGGACTACAACATAACACCATTTTCTTAGGAAGTTCAAAGTACAGTGAAACCTTTGTTCTGTTAACCAGAAAACTTTGTTAATCAGCATTGTCCCCAGCCACAATACTGTCACATCTTCAGGCGCCCAGGCTTGGTTTACCATGATTGGCTTAACAATTTTTTATTTAAGAAGTACTAATTATCTTTAACTTAAAATAGAAATGTGAGACCAACTGCCTCACACGACAAAATTACCAATATTAAAATCTTGAGTTTTACTATTTTTGTCCATTGGTTTTTCCTAGGTTGACGGGGACCCTCAGATAATCAGAGTTTTTAGACAACCTGAATGCCCTAATCCCCGAGCATGCTGTATAACAGAGGTTTTACTATACATGAATGATTTATTATATTCCAGACTGTGCAAAAGGTTCATGTGAAAAAATATATACCTCAATTTTAGCTTAAGATCACTTATCTGGAAATTAGAGGTGTGCCACTTAAAAATATCTAAATTGGCTAACTCAAAGAAATTGTGTTCTAACATGCCATTGTATGGGAGGGTTTCAGCTTATTTAAGGTAACCAGTAAAATAAGTTTTTAAGATCAGAACATTCTCTGATAGTTCCTTTACAAAGTAATGAATTATAATGCAGGGCCGCAGAGTAGTCAACTGCTATATGAAGATAGCAAATAGATGTTTCATATAGAAATGGGCCATGACCTAAGAGTCAGATTCAAAATGCACTTGCTTTTTACACTTTTATATCCAGAACAGAATTGTATTTTTATTACATTTATCATTTAAAATTATAGGCTTACTATGGCCAGAAGCAACAATGGGCATAATCAACTGTGATTAATCCTCATGAGTTCTTATGCTTAATGATTCAATGTACAACTCAGCACTTCATTGAATCTCTATAAGCATTACAGAGATGTGATTAAAAACAGAAGATAGGGTTTGGTAGTGGAGTGTAGGACGAAAAGCTTTCCTTCCTTCCTTTCTTCCTTCCTTCCTCCCTTCACTCCGAAACTCCTGGAAAGATTAGTTGCAAGAGATGTGGGCTGCAGCATATGCTGTCCTACCCCTCAGTCAATAGGCACCTTGGCCTTGCTTCCTTTCCTCTTCACATGCTGCTGGAGAGTCATCAGTAGGTTGCATGGCTAGTGGTGCTAATGCTAAAAAAGTGTAGGGGCTGCAACAATGGCAGGAACAGCCCTAGTGCAGCCATTGCCTTAATGAGCAGCTCAGATCTCAAGTCAGCTGAAGTCTGACCATTTTAACGAGCAGAAGCAAACTTGCAGTTCTGAATGGGCCTGCCAAACAGTATTCAATGCTTCCCTCCACACCTGATGAAATCAGTTCCTGTACACCACGAACACACCACTGAGAGGAGGGCCAGATTATGGAGCATAACAATTCTGCAGGCTAGAGATACACTCCAAGTTTAATTTTTTTTTTGTTATATAAAAAAATATGTTCCAACCAGTCCTGTATCATCCACTGCTCAGTGTGTGTTACATATCCAATTGACAGAGGACATAAATCTTTATCTCAAGCTGATTTTTTGTCTGTAGAGGTTCCCAGTTCAATCCCTAATATGACAGACAAACTGGGGGCTGTCACATTTGCATTCCTGCAGAGAAGTTGGGTAAAGTTGTTTCCTGAAGTGAAGGGACTACTCCTTCTATGCGCTCCAAGGATGCAAGACATGGAAATGAGGGGCAAGAAAGATCCAGGATCAAAACCCTGTCCCAATCCTTTGCACATTGGAACTAGTTGGGCATGCAAACATGAAGGAGTATAGTCTGCAGGCGTCCTTTATATGCATACCCAGTGAGTTTCTGAAGGAATGCCGGGGATTTACCCTTCAATAGCACAATGAGGGTGTGTCTAGACTACAGGGTTTTTTTGACAAAAGTTGGCTTTCGTCGAAAAAACTATACCTACACTACCACTGTGTTCTGTTGACAGTAAGTCGACAGAACGCGGCAGTTTTGTTGACAGTGGTAAACCCCATTTTACGAGGAATAATGCCTTTTTTTGAAAGTACTCTTTCGAAAAAAGGCGCTATTGCATGCAAACTGTGCTTTTTCGAAAGAGAGCGTCTAGACTCTCTTTCAAAAAAGCAGCTCACTTTTTCAACAATACTGATCATAGTCTAGATGCTCTTTTTCGACAGAGGCTTTGTCGAAAGTATCTGTCAACAAAGCCTCTGTCAAAAAAGGCGTGCAGTCTAGATGTAGCCTGAATATCTGATGTAGCCCACGAAAGCTCATGATACCATGTATATGTTTTGTTAGTCTCTAAGGTGCTGAAAGACTAATCATTTTTAAAAAAACTTAAAAAACAACAAATATTCTGGTAGCACTTTAAAGACTAACAAAATATGTACATGGTATCATGAGCTTTCGTGGACACAGCCCACTTCTTCAGATGTCCAGAACCGTTTTTCTTGCTTACACGGCATGGGAGAATTCTGAGTTAGAGAAAATGTATTAATGGCAGGTTTCCATTATTTTTTTATACATACATTATTAATTTCCAAATAGTTTGAATTCTGAATGCCCCTCATGTAAGTCATGTCTCTCAGACTACAGATGTCAACAAGTGAACTTGTTATGGTTGTCTCCTTGTATATACGGGAAAAAACCCCAAGAAACTAAGAGTATCTCATTAGCATTTATTGTTCTCTCAAGGTCAGAAGAAGAAAATAGTCTGCTAGATTGAGAACTATATTTTACCCAGTCTCCTCAGAAACAGTAATTTTTATTACAGATTTTTAGTTGGGACCGAGAAGAGCCTTGAGAGAATATTTTAAATGACATCTTGAAAAAAAATCAATTGTTCTTGAATCTGAAATTATAAATACATTCTGTGTGTTATTCTGCAGCAGTAGTGAAAGCAAACATAACTCTGCTTATTATTAAAAATCCCTGTTTTGTATTTATTTTCTGACTATGCAGCTATTCATTTGAAGTGGCCTACCATTGTGTTTTACACCCTGGGGAATAACCTTATATTACAGTTATCTTCCATAGTCAGCTTTAATACATGAAGAATTAGTTGCACAGGCTCCTTAATTGACTGCATTTATTTTTAGTTTTCATGAGGAACTGAACACTGCATCTTACACTGCATTGGCCTGCTGTTCTCAAGAAAATTGTGTTTTAAGATATTACTGATAAAAGAAAAAATGTTTACATATTTATAGATAGATATCAACGTGATTTAAACTATTTATGTATTTACAGAAAAAAATAAGACTTTAAGCTCTTTAATTCAAATTTCTAAACATACTCCAAAAAAAAAAAAAAATTAAGCACCTTGTCAGATGTCATAGGCTATAGCCACAAGTATTCAACCAATAACTTAGTTCTTTAAAAAATTAAAACTGATCAAGGCTCAAAATAATACTTGTTCTTATTATGTCTACATCTTTACTTTTTCTTATTATGCCCAGCTATACAGCAATCATAAATTAATAATCTGGTTATCAATCGCCAATATATATAGGCTTATTAGAAGAATCACTCACTGACTGACATTCACTTACTAGACTCAGGATGAAAAAGGAAAACTTGAATGGTACACTATGCAGGAGGGAAGGAGATTAAGTTGTTCTTTGTCTGAAAGTGAGGCAAGAAATGCAAGGAGAAAAGCATTTAAAACCTATTCCAAAATTTGCACATTTAAGACTCACTTAGCTTTCCGGTATGGATCTCTCTTTGCTACACTGTTATTAAAAATAAGGTATTTTGCTTTCACATAACTGTACAGTCTATTCTACCAAGATAATAGTAAAATAGTCCATAAGGTTTTGCATGCATATTGAAACACCTTATTTACATTTCTTTCTTGTCTGTATGTCCGTTGACTTTTATCAAGATCTCCTTGTGATTATAATCTTGGGGTGGGAATGGGTGAGAGGAATTAAAAGAGACTTCGCTATCAATGTAATTTTTATTCAGGCATTCAGAGTTCTAAGGCAAAAGCAGTCACAAAACAGCTTTATTATTTCTTTTTGCAGACTTCTGCAGTAAGGAGGCCAAATAGAAATTACTCTACTACATCGATACGTATATACTCAGCTAAATTAAATGGCACACAATTTGAAAAAAAATCTATTCATGGTGCAATAATAAATATCTCTAATATGTAATTACAATTTTAGCCATAGAATAATAAAACTGGATACTTCTGCGGATACTAAACACTTGCAGGTTATTATTGGTTATAGACATTAGGTGACTGATAACCAAAGAAGCCAAATTGTAATTTCTTTTCAGCGCTGATTCCTAGAGCCTTTATTAAATGGGAAAGACAATTCCAGGCTTCTAAATGTGATGGAAGTAGCTAAGAGTAGATGGCAACAGATTTCCTAATGCCTTCTCTGAAAAAAACATGTTAGCCAACATGTAATTCTAACATTGATACTGTTTTGCTCAGATAGTTAGATGTATCTGTTATTGTCAATACAAGAACAATTTATTCTCTTCCATTTGAAATAAAAGGCCAGATAAATTGAGTTCAGAGTAAAAAATCATCAGCTAATTCTATTACCATTATATCACACTTCCATTACTCTACTTTAACATTTAAAGGCAATGAACTTCAATACAAATACGTTTAAAAACAATGAGTGGTCCTGTGGCACCTATTAGGACATGTCTACACTAGGAAATTATTTCAAAATAACTTCCAATTTCATAAAATCTAAATAGTGTGTCCCCCCCTAGAGGGGAGCTTTGAAATTACTCCAAGTCAGGCTCTGTTGTTGTGAACGTGCTATCTCGACGTAGAGTCCCAGGAAGCACTGGGGAGTAATTCGTTCAAATTACTCTGTGGAGTAGTTATTTCAAAATAGCAGTCGTGGAGTGTCCATACTCATACTATTTCAAAATAACTATTTTGAAATAAGTGTTATTCCCCAAGCAAAGCAGCAGTGCAGATTACTAAATAAGTTGCCCATGATTTTGAAATAACGGGCTTGGTAGTGTGGACACTCCACTTATAAATTTGACCGAAGATGGGTTATTTCGAAATAACACCCTACTGTAGACCAGGGCTTAGACACTAACAAAAATATATATAGTATCATGAGCTTTTGTGGGTAATCTTCCGCATACACATGCATTTCAGATGAGATTTCCATCTGAAAGTCAGGTGCCCAGCTCCCATTCAGCTGTGAACTTGAGCTTAATTCCCTTGCATATTTTTGAAAATCATGTCTGAAATTGCCCTTTGTATAGGGGAAAAAGAAATACAAGTTTAAGGATATAAGAAGCAGAACGTCTAAACACTGTTTTAGAAAGTTAAAGACAGAGCCATGAAAGATCCTTTCTAAGCCTTGAATAGCCAGTTCAAGTGCTTCTGTGTCCTAATGGGTGACTCTGGAAGTTTATTGCCTCAGGGGGCTAAAGCAGTGCCCAGAGTCCCAAAGCATGCACACTTTTATGGAATGCTGCTCAATTCCAGCTGTTACAACATTTTGTAGAGTTCAGTTTCTTCCCCATTAGTCAATGCTACTGAATAGTGTTCAGAGAGTGTGGAGTGATGGCCCAGCTTCTTCTACACCTTCTTCAACTGCTTAGATCTTGTCATGAGGTATGGCTTATCTCCCACTTTCTTCTCACAGGACCAGCATAGACTCCAGGGGTTGTACTTTCTATATATATATATATATATATATATATTTCTGCTACGTTTCTGCCACTCTGTCACTAAGCTTAACTGGCCCTGGCCCTGGCCCTGGCCCTGGCCCTGGCCCTGGCCCTGGCCCTGGCGAGCTCTCAGTCTATGTCCACACCCCTCTTGACTGTTTTTCTGCCTATTTATCAGTCCTGAACTGATAGGGTAATTGGCTCCCTACACGATCAAGCTGGCCAGCCTGATTGTCTAATTACCCCCATCAGTCAGATTTCTTAAGGGGAACTAATTAACAACTGGATGATTAGAGAACACCTGTTGTACCCTGCCCTCTGTCACAGGGCCAACATGCACTCTAAGAAAAATTAAGGGGCTCAGATCTGTTTGGCCTTACTTGATCTGGGGGATGGGGAGGGCGCTGGAAAAAAAGTAGGTAGAATATGTGATGGGTACTTGATAATCAGCTTTTAGACAGAAAGTACAGCTGGCCACTATGATGTACAGAAAACTTAATTGGCTTTCTGTCAGTTTTTGAATTTACTACAAACTCTCCATCCTGCAGTGTGTCTATAAGTTCCTCCACTGACTTTCTCTCACTCTCACTTTTCTTTATTTAACCTTAATCTTAATTCTCCACTGCTTCTTCTGCTTATTTGAATGACTTTCCTGTTCCTTTTACAGAATAAAAAAACGTATTATCTTCATATGTTATCTCAAGGCCCAATTCTTCCCAGGGTCTATTATCCTCTGTCCAATAAAACAATCAAATATTAATGCCCTGAAATTTTATCTTGGATATATTTATTCTTTTTTTGTCATACCATAATTCTATATGGCTTCATCTAGACTGTGGTGCTATTTCGGGATCCCGGAAGTATCCTGAAATAGCTATTGTGCATCTCTTGAGTGCACCCATTATTTCTAAATAGATTTCAAAATAACCGGCTTGCTATTCTGGCATCCCTGTAACCCTAGTTCCACAGGGGTTAAGGGACATTTTGGAATAGCGCTTTATTTTGAAATTGCCTCAAAATAAGCTGCACAATTTGCATAGCAAATCGTATAGCTTATATTGAGGTAAGGGTTCAGTGTAGACACACCCTATCTTTCACTCTTTACCTATATTTATATATAAAGCCAGAATTTCAACTGAATTACAACATTGTAGCTGTGGATAAACATTAGGAAAATCAAATTCTTCAGTATGTGTACGTCTACACTACAGGATAAAGTCGAATTAAGACACATGACTTCAGCTACATTAATTGGGTAACTGAAGCTGAAGTTCCTTAACTCGGCTTTTGGCACTGTCTATACTGCAGGAAGTCGAAGGGAGAACACTCTTCCTTCGACTTCCCTTACTCCTCGTGAAAGCAGGACTACTGACAGTGACTGGAGTGCCCCTCTCAGTTTGAATTAGCTGTGTTAACTAGATCTGCTAATGGGAACACTTGCACAGATACAGACAGCGGCAGCTTCGATCTTCCTCTGTAGTATACCCTCAGGGTATGCTGCCACTGTCGATCTTTCAGGGTTTGAATTAGTGGGTCCAGTTATGACAGCTAATTCAAACTGAAAGGGGCACTGCAGTCGATGCGAGTAGTCTTGCTTTCACGAGGAGTAAAGGAAGTCAAGGGAGAGTGTTCTCCCTTTGACTTCCTGTAGTGTAGACAGCACCAAAAGCAGAGTTATGGTACTTCGACTTCAGCTACCCAATTAATGCAGCTGAAGTTGCGTATCTTAATTCGACTTTGTCCCATAGTGTAATGTACTCTATACGACCCATATAATGTAGCCAGCTAGCAAAAGTGTTGAGTATTTGCTCAAACATCTAAACTTACCTGAAATGAAATTCTGCATATTTTATCAGTTCATCTAGCTCTTATTCTATAGGAATCCCGTTCTTTTTTATAGTTCTAATAAGAAAAATCAAAATAATGTAAAGATAATCAGAAATAAAGATGCTTAGAATGTAAGTATATTTTCTTACAGGAAACAAGAGTCGTGTTATTGTTTTCAGTGTATGTTACTGACAAGTCAGATCTTTTGTAACAGCTCATTGTGCAGTACGTAAAGTGACAGACTTTGCTTCTGCTATATTTTAGAAAAAAATTGAATACTTTTCTGATTACATCATTCATTGGCTAAACCCCCCCCCCTCCCCCCCGAGGTTCAGGGTTTTTTTTAAGCTAGTACAGAATTCTATGTTTTCCAACTAAAGATACAGACTGTGTTGCATTTGCCACTGTCCTATTGACTCATCTTCCTCCAGATCTAATAAAACACCATTGGAGCAGCTTTTCTGACATCTTTCTTCTGCATAACTAGGCGGGGGATGGGGAAGAATGGTGAAAAAGTATCAGATAAAAAAAGGGAGACAGAGAGACAAAGAGAGAGAGAGAACCTGTTAAAGAACTCTAGTTTGAAGTTTCTAAGCTTGAAGAACTGAGAATAACTGTGAGTGGGAAGATGGATCAAGTAAAAACTGTTAGAGTCCCAAAGTCATCCCGAACTGACATTTATCATTCTTGTTGTCTCAGTAAGGCAAGAAAAACTTAAGGACCCCTGAGAGAGTGGAACATGATATTGATCAGAGCTGTGCAAGCTTTGAAATACTGTAGTGGAATCTAGAGTAAGTCCTTTCAAAAAGCTGTGTGAGCTCAAAACTTGAACTGTGTTGTAACCCAAGAATAGAAGCTCGGATTTTGGTATGTGGAAGTTCATATTTGAGTTTTCTGGTTATCAATTAATTAAGAAAACCCAAAGTCCATGTTACACTATAGAGAAGGCCCATTAAAATGATAGTGACAGCAACATGTCTGTCTTTATTAAAAAGTAGTAGAACTGTTAGAAGTCATCCCTCTTATTTTGGATTAAGTTCTCATGCTTAGTTTCACCTTACACTATGGGTATGTCTACACTACAAAGTTAATTCGAACTAACAGCTGTTAGTTCGAATTAACTTTCATAGGCGCTACACACGCAAACCACTAGTTCGAACTAAATTCGAACTAGCGGAGTGCTTAATTCGAACTAGGTAAACTTCATTCTACGAGGACTAATGCCTAGTTCGAATTAAGTAGTTTGAATTAAGGGCTGTGTAGCCACTTAATTCGAACTAGTGGGAGGCTAGCCCTTCCCAGGTTGCCCTGGTGGCCACTCTGGGCCAAGCCAGGGAAACTCATCTGCCCCCCTCCCGGCCCCGGAGCCCTTAGAGGGCCACGGTCTGGCTACGGTGCCCGTGCCAGGTGCAAGCCTGCCAGCACCCAGACAGCAGACCCTGCACCTGGCACAGCACGAGCCAGCCACCCGCTGCCACCCAGCCCTCCCCCTCTTCCCAGGACCAGGCTGGTGGCTCCCAGGAGCCTGCCCGGGGCCGCAAGAGGCGGACACCCACCTGGTCTAGTGCGGAGATCATAGACCTCATCCAGGTTTGGGGGGAGGCCTCCAACGTCCACAATCTCCGCACTAGGCACAGGAAAGTGGACGTCTAGGGCAGGATAGCTGACAGCCTGGCCACCATAGGCCACATGCGAACCCAGGAGCAGGGTTGTATGAAAATCAAGCTGGTCCAGTGAGACCCCCAACCCTGAGCTTAGAACATAAGAACATAAGAATGGCCGTACTGGGTCAGACCAAAGGTCTATCTAGCCCAGTAGCCTGTCTGCCGACAGTGGCCAAAACCAGGCACCCTGGAGGGGATGGACCAAAGACAATGACCAAGCCATTTGTCTCGTGCCATCCATCTCCAGCCTTCCACAAACAGAGGCCAGGGACACCGTTCCTACCCCCTGGCTAATAGCACTCCATGGACCCAACCTCCATGACTTTATCTAACTTCTCTTTAAACTCTGTTATAGTTCTAGCCTTCACAGCCTCCTGTGGCAAGGAGTTCCACAGGTTGACTATTTGCTTTGTGAAGAAGAACTTTCTTTTATTAGTTTGAAGCCTGCTACCCATTCATTTCATTTGGTGTCCTCTAGTCCTTCTATTATGGGAACTAATGAAGAACTTTTCTTTATGCACCCTCTCCACACCACTCATGATTTTATAGACCTCTATCATATCCCCCCTCAGTCTCCTCTTTTCTAAGCTGAAAAGTCCCAGTCTCTCTAGCCTCTCTTCATATGGGACCTGTTCCAAACCCCTAAACATTTTAGTTATCCTTTTCTGAACCCTTTCCAAGGCCAAAATATCTTTTTTGAGGTGAGGAGACCACATCTCTACACAATACTGAAGATATGGCGTACCATAGTTTTATACTTCCCCTCCTTCTTCTTCCCCTGGCTTCCCCCTTCCAGCTCCCTCCTCCCAGGTTTCCACCTCCCCTCTCCCACCCTCTCTCTTCCCCTCTCCCACCTCCTTTTCCCAGTCTCCCCAGAGGTTAATCCCCCCACCCCCAGTTTTGTTAAATAAAGAGAGTTTCTATTTTTGAACACGTGTCCTTTATTTTTTACATCAGGAAGGGGGGCTAGGGAAGGGTAAATGGAAGGAGTTGAGGGAGGAATGGGGCACGAGCCCCCAATGGGGAGGACTGGGGTGGCTCTGCCGGCTCCTCGGGGTGGAAGCTCTCCTGCAGGGCCTCCTGGATCCTGACAGCCCCCCGAATGACCCCCCCCCAGATGGCAGCCTGCGGCAAGTGCAGTCGGGCTGATGGCCGAGTGCTCTGATGTGCCAAACGTGGTCACTCAGGGCACTTCAAGTCAGGACTGCTTTGCTGTCCCTCATCAAGGTAGACAAGCAAGCGGGGAACCCTGAGAACTGTCTGTCCAGGGTGGGGGTCGGGTCCCTTTAAGCACAGCCCTGAGCTAGCCCGAGGCAGCAGCTCCACGCTCTAAGCCCTAACCTGATGCCCTGCCGGCACTGGTTCCGGCCAGCCTTAACTTCGGTTCAGGGTCCACTCAATGTGGACATGCTAGTTCGAATTAGCAAAATGCTAATTCGAACTAGTTTTTAAGTCTAGATGCGCTAGTTCGAATTAGTGTTGTAGTGTAGACATACTCTATAAGTTTTAATGATCTGAGTGGAACTACTTCTGAGAGTAACTACCCATCAATTATATTAAAGGGTTCACTTTAAACTTTGAGATGATCTTATGAGATAAGGGGACCTCACAAGCATTTTTTCATGTGCATTTGCAAGTTTTATCCAGAACAAAACATGTATCTGAAAATATAGTTTTGTGTAATGAAAATGGCATCATTCACCCCCCCTCAACAACAACAACAACAATGAAAAAAAAATTCATATCTCCCCAAATGAGGGAAAATGCTACAGAGAGATTACAAATGCCAAGGCCCTTTTTTCTTCTTTTCTTTTCTTTTCTTTTCCCCTGTGAGAACTGCCTTCAGTTTCTGTGAAAAATTTAAGGAAAAAACAACAATAATGAAGTGTTTTGCCTTTTTCCTAGTTTCATCAGAAGTGGGAATGTTAGTATGTGTCTCTTTGGCAGGTACAATTCATTTAGGATATTCAAAAGTTTTAGATAGTTTGTGAGCTGAGCAACTTTTAGAACATTTTTCAGAAGGTGTGACTTAGGCTTTTTTTCAGTCCAGGAAACTATTCAAGGAGCAGAAACTCTGGATATGTCTCAATAAAAGAACCTGGTGGTATTAAAAATGAAGAATTCCACTAAAGTTCTTCATTTGATTGTTTGATATGTCAGTGATAATTTCCATATATTTTGTATTACTGGTCTGCAACTTTTGTTTATATTTTATATTTATAGTTTGGACCTCCCTGGTCCAGCATTGTGGGGACCTGACTGGTCCTGAACAAGAGAATTTGCCAGACCAGGGGAGGTGTCACCAGTACCCAACCCCATCACCTGCTGCTAGCAGGCTGCCCCAGCAGGCAGCCCTGCCTTGCCCCTCCCCACAACCTGGCTGGGCTGCTTACCCAGCTACTGCTATCTCCCTGGGAGGCATAAACTCTGGCTCCTGTTGTGGGGCTCCGGCCCTGTGCAGCCCCAACCCCAGCCCCAGCCTCAGGCCCGCACCACTGGGACAAGCTGCTGGACTCTGGCCCCAACCCTGGCCCCACGTTCCTGAGGTTTGTAGTCAGAACACCAACCCTTGGGGGCTCCAGCCTCAGCCCTGCACTCCCAGGGGCTGCTGGAAGCTGTTGCAGGTCCCTGGCCCTGATCCCGCACTCCTGGGGGTTGCCATGGGGACTCCGACCCCATGCTGCCGTGGGGCTCTGGCCTCAGCGCCACACACCTGGGGGCTACTGGAGGCTGTTGTGGGGCTCTGGCCCCAGTCCTGTGCTGTCCCCAGCCGGGCTGCTGGCCCTGATGCCCAGCCCAGCTGACCTCCCTACCCTTAGGCCCCCAGGCTCTCTAGTCCAGGAGCATCCATGGTCCTCATGGATCAGGGATATTGCCGGATGAGAGAATGACAGATTTTGGAGGTACAACCTGTAGTCCAGGTATTTCAGTTTCCTTGCAGGTGAAAATGAATATACAATGTCACATGTACTCCAATGTTGAATATATATGTTTAGGACCATCCAAACCAGCCAAAGTCTCCTTTCCCAACACATATACTTGATACATCCTGAAAAATTTGCCTTGGGACAAGAGTCACAGGCAATAGACAAAGAGGAAGAGTAACATCTGATAGTGTTGAACAATGCTCTTTGGGACAAAAATTAGTTCAGATGTAGTAAAGGCACACTCTTTGGGGAAGGGGAACTTTGAAGAGATACAAACAGCAATAAAATCCAAAGAGACAATGGAAATTAGTTGTTTGCAGAGCAAAGATGCAACCCATTAGGTTCCTGGTCAGCTGCAGGAAAATTACTCTTTGATACATTTTGAACTCCATGCAGGATCTTCCTACTGTGCACAATCTCAGAAAACAACGTCATTCAAAAAATAAAAAAGAAATAATGAAATCTAGTTTTATTCATGTTTTGTTCACAAAGCACCTAATTTTAATCTAAAATCACAAAATAATTCTATGGGAATACATTCTCAAGCTTCTTTCTCTTTCTTGAGAATGTTTAATCTTTTCCCTTGCCTTTGAATTGAGCCTGAAAATATCTGAGAGACAGGTGAGCCATGTCAAATCTGCTTTGATTTTTTTTAAAAGCCCTGCTGTTGAACAATCAGTCTGTAGGAAGGATAGTGAAAATAAACGGAATCCATCAAAACCACAGCTCTACGGTGACAAAAAATTGAATGGGAATAAATGGTCAGTTTTCAGAATGGAGAGAGATAGGTAGTGGGTCACCCATGGATCTGTACTGGGATCAATGTTGTTTAATATATTCATAATGATCTGGAATAAGAGGGTGAACCGGAAAATGGCAAAATGTACAGATGATACAAAACTGCTCAAGATAGTTAAGTGCAAAACATATTGAAAGAGATCTCACAAACAGCTAATACAATGTCAGATGAAATTCAGAGCTAATAAATGCATAATAATACACATTGGAAAACATAATCCCCACCATGCATATAAAATGATGTGGTCTAACTTATCTATTACCACTCAAGAAACAGATGTTGGAGTGATTGCAGAAAGTTCTCTGAAGACAACCACTCAATGTGCTGTTGCAGTCAAAAAAGTTAACAGAATGTTGAGAATCATTAGCAAAAGCGTAGTTTAGACAGACAAAATCGTGTTGCCTCTATATAAATTGATGCTATAAATATATCCTGATTATGGCATGCAGATCTGGTTGCCCCATCTCAAAAAAGATATATTAGAATTAGAAAAGGTTCAAAAAAAGGGCAACACATATGATTAGGCTTATGGAACAACTTCCATATGAAGAGAGATTAATAAGACATGGATTTTTGACCCTGGGAAACAGATGACAAAGGGGGGATATGATAGAAGTCTATAAAATGCGGGAGAAAGTAAACATAGAAGTGTTGTTTACTCCCCATTAACACAAGAAAGAGGTGTCACCAAATGAAATTAATAGGTAGCAGGTTTAAAACAAAGAAAAGGAAGATTTTCTTCACACTGTATTTAGTCAGGCTATGTCTACACTGCTGGGGGGGGGGGTTTCGGTAAAAGGTGCACAAATTGCGAACCACAATTTGTGTACCTTTTTCCAATTCTTTTTTTGGAAGAGGCTTTTCCGACATTTGGCCCATCTACACAGGGCCAAATGTTGGAAAAACCTCCTCTTTCAGAAGAGCCCTTATTCCTCATAAAATGAGTAATACAGGGCTTCTGAAAGAGTGCATCTGCTCTTCTGAAAAAATTTCAGAAGAGCAGACCCTTTCCCTGGACGATGTGGAGTTTTTCCCGTATACCAGAGGTATCCCGGAAAAACTCTGTAGTGTAGACATAGCCTCAGTCTCTGGAACTCTTTCCCAAAGAATGTTGTAAAGGCCAAGACTATAACAGGGTACAAAAGAGAACTAGATAAGTTAATGGAAGTTAGATCCATCAATGGCTGTTAGGCAGGATTGGCAAGTATGCAAAACAATGCTCTGAAGAGTCCTCATCCTCTGTTTACCAGATGTTGGTGGTGAGTGACATGGAAGGGATCTCTTGGTGATTACCTGTTCTGTTCATTCCCTCTGAATCATCTGGCATTGGCCACTGTCAGAACACAGAATACTTGACTAGATGGACCTTTGAGCTGAGTATGGTTGTCCTTATTGTTCTTATGAGTTAAAATGTAAAAGAGACTGGGCAGTGGTTTGGATAGCTTACTGACCACCTCCCAAACAGAAGACATGAACAGAGGATTTAGTGTTAGATTCTAGGATCAGTTTGCATGACTTTCTTGCTCGCCTGTGATACCCCCTTATCAAATGGTGGTGATAATAATGGTAGTGATAAACATTTTTAGATACAGTAGTATTTCACAGGGGTTGCTGTTACACATAGTGTTGCATGTTCTTTTTTTTAGAGTTTGAACAAATATTTAGCATTAAAAATTTCTGAGTGGAGGGAGCACTATTGGTATCAGGAAAGTTCGCTTTCTCCCTTGGTCTCGACTCATTGGAGTCAATTTTGAGTAAACCCTAACCGTTAATCCATTTTTTTCTCCCAACTTAAACTTTTGAGGATATTCAAATAAATTGGGATAATTTAATGTTCTTCTTGGTTCTGTCCAGAAATAGAAATGCCAAAATACTATGAAAATCCTTGTGAGAAAGAAAAACTGCAAAGACACAATAATTGATTTTTTTAGATGAAATATTAAGTATTAAACTGTTTGGGTGCTCATTCAAATTGATCCCAAAACTTTGCAGGTGAACCTTATTGACTGCAGGGCAACTTTTCTATTTGTGTGTATGTGAGGGTTAATTATAAGCAGGCCCATACTACTTTGATTAGCAGCACTATTATTATTTTCAGTGCAAGTTCACATACAGTGGAGGAAGTTAAAAAAATTCATTCCAGGTCTAGAAATATCAGTTGTAGTGATACTCCCATTTGCACTGTGTAGAATATTTATGAAACCTGTAATATTTTTATGCTAAAATGAGATTTTTCAGAAAGCGATCTTTTAAAATATCATTTCCAAATTGTTTAAAAAACATCTGGATCTTAAGATCGTGGTAGTGTTCCTGATCACGCAATTTTCAGTAACACTTTGAAGTTGTTTACTATGTCAGGAGATAAACAAAGCCAAGGAAAAGTGATTACTATATAATCCAAATGTGATTGTTGGCTTGCATGTTTATTATTTAAAGCACAGCAGCCCCTCTTCCACTCTGCATCCCGATAGTGAATTGTACAATGCTATATTTTCATTGTTGTACATCTGTTCTGTTCTATTCTATTCTTTTCTCTTCAGGGTTTTACACTACCCCACTGATCATGGTATACCCATTCAAGGACAATAAACTCCAATTAGAACAAAAATCTGCATATTTAAGGACTACTCAGAGGAATAGCATTTTTCATGAAAGGAGAAGAAATGGATATACATTGACCCTGCTGTTT
Source organism: Pelochelys cantorii (assembly GCA_032595735.1). Classification (NCBI taxonomy): domain Eukaryota; kingdom Metazoa; phylum Chordata; order Testudines; family Trionychidae; genus Pelochelys; species Pelochelys cantorii. The sequence continues at coordinate 39,024,092 of CM064331.1, forward strand.
CAATTGGATACAATCTTTACTTTCTGTTTTAAACTGTTGGATAGCATTGTTTTATGATTTCTACATAAAAGTAATTGTAATAGTCGGAAAATTATCCGTGTTCCTATTTTTGTGTGTTTATATGCATATATATACAGATAGATAGATACAGATATATCTATCCATACATACATATATATATATATATATATATATATATATATATATATATACCCACCCACACACACGAGAATTGTGTTAAAACAACATTGTTAAGATTGAAAAAAACAAACACTCATGAAAAGTTAGGAAGTACCAGAATTAAGACTGCCTTTGTTTACTCCTCTTTGTTCAATCAGTTGCCCCAGGCCTTATTTAAAGTGAACTATTGAAGCCATGCTCTGAAGAAAAAAATATTCACTTCTGCATGGGCTTTCCTAGTGGTCTCATTATAAAATTTGTGATCAGCTATGAAGAGTTTGGTTTAAGTGACTTGCCCAGCATCAATAGCAGCTCTATGACATAGGCCAAGATAGAATCCAGTTCTCTAGGGCAGCACTCAATTGTCTTAACCGTGATACTGTCATTTGTCTTTCTTCAATCCCTCTATTCTTACTAAATAACACAAAAGTTACAGTCTTCTTCTCCACACAACCCTAATTAAAGTCCCATTTTGCTTCTATTCCCTCAAAGTCCTGTGGCAAAATGTTTCTTTTTCCAGACATTCCCAGTCTTCCCCACTCGTACACTAAAGTCCCACTCTTCTCATTCTCTCCACTACTAGAATCTTTGTACCAATCTATTCCATTCACCACCAATCCCCTCATTTGACTCAATCCCCTTTGCATTCATGTGAGGTTTCTTACTCTTTCTGTTGCCTAAACACCAGTATTAGGAGCATTAAAAGCACAGGCAGGGGCGGCCCGTCCATATAGGTGAACTAGGCGGTCGCCTAGGGCGCCAAGTTAAATGGGGCGCCAAATGGTGGTACAATATCATTGAGGGGTTTGGAGGTGGGGGCACCGATTGCATGGTTCGCCTAGGGCGCCAGTTGCTGGCAGCTAGTCTAGGGCCACCCCTGAGCACAGGAGAGATTGGGATGGAGCATTATCAGTACAGACAGACTCTTTAGAGAATTTAGCTGCCAAATGCTACTGAGCATGTACAAACCTTAATTTATCACAGCTTTTAACTTGGTCAACTTGTGATTGTGTGAAGATATGTTTATGTTTGTTTTAAATCTTCTGACTTTTTTTTGTTGTTGTTCTTGTGTAATATGAATGCGTAAAGAACGCCTTCTTAGTCATCCTCTCCAAACCATTCATGATTTTATCGACCTCTATCATACACCTCCCTCCCCCCTTAATCATCTCTTTTTTTAAGCAGAACAGTCCCACTTTCTCCTCATATAGAAATTGTTCCGTACCTCTAGTAATCTTTGTTGCCCTTCTCTGGACTTTCTCCAATTATACTGTATTGGCAGCAGCCTTCAGACAAAGACATGCACATTGGTATATATCATTTATTTATTATACTGCACCATCACCTGATTAAAATGTGTGGCATATTTTGTGAATGTTAATGGAAGGGACCTATGGAAATAAATAAAATAAGCACTTTTGTTATTATAGGAATTATTACAAATGGGTTTTCATTAAGAGCATTACTTCTAGAGAGTGATATAAGAGAATTATTGTGACTTACTCATATTAGCTGAAATCTTAACTGCATATTTTGAGATAATCTTGTCATTCAAAAATCAACCCATTTTACAGAGGCCAGGGTATTATATGGTAATTTTATTGTCAGAGATACTGTGAAAGAAAAGTACACACAACTGTGTTTGTGATGGTGATATCAAAGGTGGTAACTCTACTAGCTTCAGCAATTCACCTCTCATTTGCAAAGCCATTAACCTTTCATCACAGTCAGAGTCAAGTGGTGATTTGAGAAGCAGTGTTGAGATGACAGGATGTTAGATGTCATAACAAGACCCTGATGTACTTCAGGAAGTAGAGAATCTGCCACTCTATAAACTATATTTTCTGTAATATTAGTTACAAACGATATGGAAAAAAATTGTAATGAAGGTTAAAAGAAGTGGTTCTGAAATGAAAAGAAAGGAAGTGTTTCTGAAACGAAGGTCCAGCTTGCTTTGAATGGCTATTAAAAATGCATGGGTCTTTCCATAAGAATGCAGCAGTACTCTGATGTCCTTTGTCCAAAATTAACAAATTAAAAAAACATGAGGTCCGTCAAATTTGGGTCATAAACTCTAGATTTGTCTCTCTTTTATTATTGCCTACATCTGTTTGTCAGTTGATTGTTCTTGAGATTTCACAGTGAACCTTTTTTTCCAGCATGTAGCATTAATTACTATTAAATGCAATGCAAAATCAAATATCTCCCATAGACATAATACAATTCTTGTTAGATTGCTAACTGTTACCACCACCATGTGTGAATACAATAAGAGATACCAAAATGCAAAAATATGGCAAGAAGGCATAGAGGTGTTAAGAACAGTGTGCAAGTTGCACCTACCAAATTTGGGGCTTTCTGGTCCAGCCACATCTGTGGTCCAGACAGCATCTAGCAGCCTGGCCAGAGCTGGAGTTGGTGGCTGGCAACCTGGATTGGGCATGAGCTGGGTGCTGGCAGCAAGGTCAGGGACAAAGCCATTAGGCAGCCTGGCTGGGGCTAGAGCCTGCCAGCCTCAGTGAAGCTGGAGTTGTCCTGCAGCCCAGCCGGTAAGAGGGCCAGCTGGGGCTGGAGGTACGGGGGCTGGCTGGGGCCGAAGCGGAGTCACTGGTGGCGGGGCGGAGGAAAAGGGAGGGGAGGAAGGCAGGGGACATCCCCTAGTCTGGCAAATTCCCTCATTACCAGTCCCAAGGGTACCAGACCATAGAGATCCAACCTGTGGATAGTTCAGAAGATAGATTCCTCACTCTGGTATTTGTAGCTTACACATTTTTTAAAAAGTGTAATAGGTAGGATATTTGCTATATTGATACTGGTAGCAACAGGAAGATGAGGATAAACAGAATTGATAAAAGTCATAACAAATATAGGATTGTTTTCCCAACTTTGTTCATAAAACAGTAGTTAAAAACATCATCAGACATTTGTAATGTCATGGATTGAAATACTCTTTATGAATTCCACTATTACCTTATGTTTACTTATGAAGAAGATAAGAAAATGATAAGGGGACCTGGAAACCTGATACAGTGAATACCTAATTCAGTGAATGCCACTCTTACCCTTGCTGACCTAATTTACTTTTTGGTTTTTTTTTTTTCATTTCTGTCAAAAAATGTGGCTATTCTTCAAGTTTGGCAAAACTGTAACCATGAACTGAGATGAGAACAGATCATATAAAAGGGGTGGGGGAGAATAGATTCACTTCTTGCTATGCTTTATTCTTCAGACTGCACATGGGGAAAAGGAGAATGGTACAAAATGGATTTTATATATTTGAGAATAAGAAAGGAAGAAAATTGCAATATTGCTTTCTTATAGTCTTCATAATACAAATCAGTCCATCTTTCAAGCATAGTACATAAAAGACTAGGGAATAGGGATTTAAACTTTTTTAAAAAGACTTCTTAGGAATGCAGATGGAAGTTTTCTAAATGCTTCAGATAAAGTTATTTGGACATATTGGACCCAATCCATAGTTGCCTCACAACTTGTGTAGCTACTCACATCAGTGCAAAATGACTGCCAGGTGGATATGAAATGCTATCAAATCAGACTAAAAAAGAATTAGGTCCTTTGTTGGATCAACTATGCAAATGCAAAATGAGCACAAAAGGTGTGTAAAATATTACCATTATAAGACCACTTCATACTGTTTTGTCCGTTTAAAGTTACCTTAAAATGGGCATAACTATAATTTACATGAACTTCAATGCACCAGTCATGACAGTGTAGTAGAAAAAAAGTCCATGCATGCTGAATGATATGTTTTTTTTCAGAGTAACCAACTTGAATATATTATAACTAGCCAATTAGCCCGTCATAAGACGGGATTTTCAGGTCTCTCCTCCATGTCGGTTTTCTCTCCTGAGCCTCTGGTCTCTCGCTCCGTCCGTCCGTCCGTCCGTCTCTCTCTCTCTCTCTCTCCTCCTCCTACTGCCTCCCCCCCTCTCTCTCAGCTCTCCTCCACCTCCTGCCTCTCTCTCTGTCTCTCTCTTTCTCTTCTCCTCCCCCTCCTGCGTCTCATTCGGGGTACCGCGGAGCCCAAACGGCTGTTTGGGCTCCGCGCTACCCATGCTGCATGGGGAGCGTGGAGCCCAAACGGTCGCTTGCACCACTTGCTCCCATGTGGCGGCCTGGCTGAGTGGTGAAGAAGTCATCCGAGCGCCACAGCGAGAGGCGAAGGGGGACAGTGACGTTCACGGCCAGGGGGTGGGGCCTGGAGCTACTGTCACGCCGCATGTCACCGCCCCCCCCCTTTGCCTCCCACTGTGGTGCTCAGCTGACTTCTGCGCTGCTCAGCCGGGCCACCACGGGGAAGTAAGCGGCGCAAGTGGCCGTTTGGGCCCCACACTCCCCATGCATCACAGGCCGCCCAGAGGGAACAGCCAGCATTTCAGGCAACAGCGCCACCCAGAGGGAACAGCCAGCATTTCAGACTCACAGACATTGGGCTACTATATATATGATGCTATTTCAGTACTCTAATCTGATTTACTCAAGGATTCTATGAATGATCTCAGTAGAATAAACACAAAAGACATAAAGTTACGTGCATCCATGATAAAACATTGTTAAGCTAAAAATGCTGATGATTATATATAGTAGGTTGCCACGCAGTCAAGCCCAGTTGTAGACTTTTCCACCCAATGTAAAACCCGTCACCCATACAATTATGTTTCAGAAGGATTAGAGAGCCAAACCACATGATGCAGGTGACCAGTCATAAAGTTTGAGATTAAATTACAAATAGTGAATTCTTACAATTCATGGTAAAATATAGTCTAAAATTATCAGAAATCACTTTGAGAATAATTTTGAATAATGAAAAATTTGAGAAAATTACGATGTGCTCTAGGACAATTTTTGAACAGAAAAAAGTCAGAATTAATCAAATCAATGCATTGGTAATTATTGACCTAGCGCTGTCTGTTACCTAATGCCAAGGATTAAAAAAAAAGTGTCACATACACAATGCAGGTGAAAGATAAAACACTGGGCAAGCATCAACTAAATTTGACCCAAAGTTCAATGGCTGTGTAGTACTTGTAATCTATCTTGACTGTTTCTGTGAGAATTTACAACCAGATCCTATACTCTCGGAAGGCAATAAAAAGCTCCTAACACTTCAGTGATGTTTTAGTCAGTGATCACACTTTTCCAGGGCTGCCAACAGAACTGCCAAGTCCCTGGGCAAGGTGAGGGGGCCCAACTCTGTGTCCCTGGAAGGGGCAAGACTTTGTGAGGAAGGGGCAGTGTTAGGGACTTGCCTTCACTCCCTTCTTGCGCACAAGCCATTCTGCCTGAAAATAAGTGGCAGAACGGCTCTTGCGCAAGAGGGGGGGGTTTGCGCAAGAAGGAGCAGTGTAAACTGCTTCTTTTTGTGCAAAAGCCCCTTGCGCAAAATGGCAGCTCATCAAGTATGCAAATGAGGCACAGTGATATTCATTGCCGCACCTCATTTGAATATGTTCTTGCGCAAGAAAGTGCAATGTAGACGGAGGCTTGGAGTATAAGGAGGGTGAGGTACAGGGACCCAGGTCCTCCCTCTCCACCGGGTCCTAGTCCAGGGCCTTGTCAATGGTGGATGCAGTCCACCATGAGCTCAGCAGGGAATCCACCCAGGGCTATTTCCTACCCAGTTCACAATTGTCTGCATCTGTCCCACCTGCATTCTCTAGGCTAGGCACTTTCCCTGCCAGTCTTGGCTGGCTGGCCGGCCGGCCGGCCGGCCTTGGCTGTGGGGTCTGTCTGCTGTGCCTCCTCTGAACTGGGACCTTTCCCGGCTGGACTATGCTGGCTGGCCTCCGCTGCAATGTCCAGCTACTGTGCCTTCTCCCAAGATCTGGTAGCAGCTCCTGCCTCTGTGGTGGTCAGCCCTGACTGAGCTGCTCCACTGGCATTTATAATGGTCCTCCAGTTGGAGTATATCCAGCAGGGCTGGGGGGCAAGGCTCTTTCAGACAGGAAGGCCTGGTTAACACTCGACTCTGTGCGAGGTTGGTACACTCCGTCACAATCTCAATCAGTGTGATACCTGAGGTTCTAGGCCACTATCATCACATAGTCTTACCTCTGTATAACATAGATGATAGAACTTTCCTGAAATAATTCCTGTTTCAACTGTAGCATGTCTTTTAAAACAGCCAATCTTGATTTCAAAGTTGTCAATGCTAGAGAATATACTACAACTCTTTGTAAATTGTTTGAATGGTTAATTACCTGCACCTTTAAAAATGTATGTCTCAATATGTCTATCTCAACTTTCAACCAACTTTGAATTATAGTTTTATCTGCTAGATTAAAAAGCCCATTATCAAATCATTGTTCCCATTTGGGTATTTATATACTGTGACCAAGCAACTTTACCTTCCCTTTGCTGCTAAATAGATTTTGGTCCTTGATTGTATAATTATAAGGCATGTTCACATCCTCTAAGGTGATACATGCCATCAAGTGCCAATGCCCCCTCTGCCATATATATTGGCCAAACTGCACAGTCTCTGCAACAAAGGATAAATGTACACAAATCGGCCATCAGGAATGGTAACATACATAAACCTGTAGGGGAATATTTTAACCTTCCCAGACATTCAATAATGGATTTAAAAGTAGGAAGGAATTTTATTACCCAGTTACAGAGGGAGACTGCTAAACTGGAATTCATTTACAAGTTTGACACTTGGTCTTGAATAAAGATATTAACCAATTAATGCACAACAAAGGCAATTTCCCCACTTTTGATATTCACATTTACACATCAAAAGCTATGAATGGGACACATCCAAAATGATTCAGTTAGCGTCCTTAACACTGGTCCTACAATTGATAGGTAACTGCTTTTGCTGTTATATATACTCTGGATCCAGTTATTTCCACTCCAACACATCTGATGAAGTGGGTTTTACCACAAAAGCTCATGATATAATATATTTATTAGTCTTTAAAGTGGCACAGTTCTGCTCATTACTATTAACTTTGTCAGTCAAATGTATAATCTCATCAATAATAAGATATCAACTCAGATTGACAAGCTCTATCTTTCATAAACCCATGTTTATGAAAAATGGATCTCTTGATGATTACCCATTTTGTTCATTCCTTCTGGAGCACTTGATATTGTCCACTGTCAGAACACAGGATAATGGTCTAGATATACCTTTGGTATGATCCAGTATGGCCGTTCTTATGTTCATATTAGTAGCCCATAAAACTGCTGGGTAGATGGGATGAAAGAAGGAATATTCCTTTTACCTGTGCATGCATCTATGCATATCTCTATACACAGATACATAGAATAAATGATATACCTGATACACAGTACACGCTTATGCAATATATATGGAAATGTGACCCTAACTGTCACAAACAATCTTTGGAACATGATCAGGGCTGATAAAATAGAAATTGAGAAAAGTGAGAATAAGAGCTGAAGAATATTGACAAGTAAAGTGAGCAAGATTCTAGAGCAGATAAAGAAAGAGAAGGATATTAAAATGTGAAGAGAAATTTTGAAATATTGATAAGAGCTGTTAAATAGGTCACTAAAATATTTTCATGTTTTGAACTGACTTATAAAGAGCTTAGAATAACAGCATATTCATGGGAAGGAATGAGGTGTACATTATATTTCTGTTCTTTCTCTGTTCCTGTATGCTTCCAGGATGTTTCCCTGGTTGTCTGTTGGTTATATTTTGATTAGCATATTTCTGAGCTTCAAATTGTGTATTCTCAAATTAATCAGCTAAATTGTCTGTGCTGTCCATGTACGCGGTCGGGCAGCGTGTTTACGTTTCATTCCCTCACATTTTCTGTGTTAGCCTGTGGCCATCATGGCAAGTAACTGGAAAAGTGCGAGTGATAAGGGTGGTGAGAAAAGAAAGAGAAAAGCTATCGATTTAGAACAGAAAATAGCGATAGTGAGGCAATACGAAGGGGGGTCAAACAGTGTCGTTCATGGCGCATAATTTAGGTCTATCGAAATCCACCATAAGCACCATTATAAAGGATAGTGATCACATTCGTGAAGCAGTGAAAGGGTCTGCGCCTATGAAATCAACAATTATAACAAAGAAAAGAACAGGTCCCGTCCATGATATGGAAAACTCTTAGGGTATGTCTACACTAGCTCGTTAGTTCGAGCTAGGTAGGCAAATGAGGGCAACCGGAGTTGCAAATGAAGCCCGGGATTTAAATATCCCGGGCTTCATTTGCATGTTCCCGGGCGCCGCCATTTTTAAATCCCCCTTAGTCCGAACTAACTGCCCACAGCTAGACGCGGCAGTTAAACGTTAATTCGAACTTACTCCTTAGTTCGAATTAACTGTTACTCCTCGTGGAATGAGGACTAACAGTTAATTCGAACTAAGGAGTTAGTTCGAATTAACGTTTAACTGCCGCGTCTAGCCGCGGGCAGTTAGTTCGGACTAAGGGAGATTTTAAAATGGCGGTGCCCGGGAACATGCAAATGAAGCCCGGGATATTTAAATCCCGGGCTTCATTTGCAACTCCGGTTGCCCTCATTTGCCTACCTAGCTCAAACTAATGAGCTAGTGTAGACATACCCCCAGTTCTTTGGATGGAAGACCAAATTCAAAAACGCATGCTGTTAAGCCTCAAGATGAAGGCTCATAGTCTTTTTGAAGAGTTGAAGAAAAGGGAGGGGTATGACTACGACCAAACTTTCAGTGCCAGTCACAGTTGGTTCAACTATTTCAAGAATTGTGCAAACTTTCACAATGTGAAAGTAAGGGGGGAGGCAGCCAGTGCTGATTCGAAAGCAGCAGAAACTTTCATAGAAGCATTGGATAAGCTGATAAAAGAGGAAAATTATTTGCCAGAACAGATCTTTAATGTTGATGAGACAGGTCTCTTTTGGAAGAAAATGCCCAACCATACCTACATACATAAGGAGGCAAAAACTATGCCTGGTTTTAAGGCTTTCAAAGACCATCTAACAGTCTTGTTAGGAGGGAATGTTTTGGGGTATAAATTGAAACCCTTCTTGATTTATCACTCTGAAAACCCTAGAGCCTTTAAGAATATCAGCAAGGCTACTTTACCAGTCCATTATCACACTAATAAGAAAGCATGGATGACACTTGCACTTTTTGAAGATTGGTTCATGAACTGTTTCATCCCTGAAGTCAAGGCATATTTTCTGGAGAAAGGAATTCCTTTCAAAATTTTGTTTATTTTGGATAATGCTCCAGGTCACCCTCAACACCTAAATGACTTACATCCCAACGTGAAAGTGGTATTTCTGCCTCCCAATACCACATCTATTCTCCAACCCATGGACCAGGGGGCCATAGCTGCTTTCAAAGCATATTATCTTCGCAACACATTTGCAAAGGCAATAGCTGCCACAGAATGAGAAAATGCCAAAACATTACGTGAATTTTGGAAGGACTACAACATTCTGCATGGCATAAGGAACATTGCTGCTGTGTGGGAGGAAGTCACTCAACAATGTAGGAGTGGCATATGGAAGAAAATCCTAAAAAGATTATATCAACAGTTTCAAAGGCTTTGAAAAAGAAAAGGCACTAGAAGAAATTTCCAATAAAACTGTACTGCTGGCGAAAGAAGTGGATATGGAAGTGGATAATGAAAACATACACCAATTGGTTGAGGCTGTTGGGGAGGAGCTAAGCAATGAAGATTTAATGGAGCTGTAGGCGGAGAGGGTAGCAGAGAAAGAGAGACAAAAAGCCCAAGAAGAAGAAGAAGCCCCCAAAAAAATTGTGATGAAAGAAATGGCTGCATCCTTCAGCAAAATAAATGAAGGAATGCAAATGTTTGAAAAAATGGACCCTAATGTTTCAAGATTCTCAAAAGTGGATTGTTTAATTCAGGACACCCTGGCTTGCTATAAAGAAATTTATAATGAGAAGAAAAAACAAACTGTCCAGTCCAAAATGGATATTTTTTTGAAGAAAGCCCCCAGCACTGCTGCCTCCCCCACTGAACCGATGCCTTCTACAAGCAAAGGCACTGCTGAAGTAGAAGATGAATCTGCTGTTGATGATGTTGTTCCTGTAGTATTGTCACCTACCTCCTCCAATTACTCATCCAATTAATTCAATTAATTCACCTTCATAATTATCAATCTAAGTGTGCATGACAATACCAGGAATAAAGGTAAAGTTCATGTACAGTATTTACATTGTTTACATTATTTTATTTACAATAAAATATTCACATCACTTTATTTACAATACTGTATTGCATTGTGTTTTGTATTTCATGTTCATGTTTGTCAATTTCAGTTTGCTGTCGCCGCAGTTGTGGGTTTTTTTCATGTATTTCTGCCCTCAGTGTTTCTTTTTTTTTGTTGTTGATTGTTGTTTTGTAGATGCTTTGTTACATTTGGAGTGCTAGTGAACTAATATTATAAACATTACTGATAGTGGGCAGTTGATAGCTACCTGTATAAGGGTATTTCCGACTTACGATCAAATCGAGTTACAACTAGGTGTTCGGAACGTAACCCATTCGTAAGTTGGGGACTATCTGTATTTCCCTTTATTTGACACTGGTGAGGCCGCATCTAGAGTATTGCAACTAATACTGGGACCCCCATTACAGAAAGGATGTGGATGCATTGGAGGAAATACAGCAGAGGGCAACAAAAATGATTAGGGGGCTGGAGCACATGACTTATGAGGAACGGCTGAGGGATTTGGTCTTGTTTAGTCTTCAGAAGAAAAGAGTGAGGAGGATTTGATAGCAGCCTTTAACCCTGAAGGGAGGTTTCAAAGAGGACCAATGGTGACAGATGATAGAATGAGGAGCAATGGTCTCAAGTTACAGTGGAGGAGGTCTAGGTTGGATATTAGGAAAAACTATTTTACTAGAAGGATGATGAATAACTGGAATGGGCTGAGGGATTTGGGTTTGTTTAGTCTACAGAAGAGAAAGGTTAGGGGGGATTTGATAGCAGGCTTCAACTACTTAAAGGGGACTTCCAAAGAGGATGAAGCATGTTTGCTGTCAGTGGTGACAGATGGCAGAACAAGGAGCAATGGTCTCAAGTTGCAGTGCGGGAGGTCTAGGCTGGATATTAGAAAAGGAGGGTGGTGAAGTACTGGATGGGTTTACCTAGGGAGGTGGTGGAATCTCCATCCCTAGAGATTTTTAAGTCTCGGCTTGACAAAGCCCTGGCTGGGATGATTTAGTTGGGATTGGTCCTGCTTTTTGCAAGGGGTTGAACTTGATGACCTCCAACTCTATGTTTCTATGACATATCAACTTTTTCTGTAAAAAATAGGACAAAATATTGGATTTTCAGATAAAAATTTTCACAAATAGTTTTGATTTTCACAAAAAAAGATTACTTTTGTCAATAAAATCCTAGTATAACCCACAAATGCCCAGGTTTTCAGAGAAAAGCAAAGTCAGATTCTGAACCATAATGAGACTAGATTAATGAGACACTCAACTACAGTTCTCAGGAGGAACATGGTGCCATTACCAATCAGAAAATTTTAATTTTTAGCCTATCATTTAGGTTTTTGTTTTTTCACTGGTGAGTTGGAACTTTGTGAGCAAACCCACCATTTTACAACCAGCTGCAGTTAAAAATATATTGAGGTTACCCAGGTGCTCCCATGGCTATTATACCATTGGGGTAAACACTCCCTGCAAACTTCCTTGCAGAAAGGTCAAGGGAGGCTTCTAATTTATATTCAAATTCTAACTAATATGCACGGAGAAAGTTTTTCATTATTTTATCAAGCTCTAATTAATACATTTAGAAATGCTAAATGTTCAATGGTGAAAAATTCATGTGCTGATTGAGAGAAGTAGGAAAAGGAGTAGAGGTAGTCAGAAGAAGAAAAGAAATTTTTCAGGGAAGGATTTTGTCCCACAAAGGTGAAGCAGCAGAAAAGGGAGATGTAGTGAAAGAAAGGGAAAAATTAGTTCTTGATCATCCCCCAATACATTTTGCCTAAGCTCAGAGTCCTCAGAAAAGGGCACAAAAGGAGAATGCTACATTAAAATCAACAGTGTACTTCCAAGAATGAGACATAAGAATAAAATACTATACAAGGTAAAACATGTGGAATGAACATGAAAAATATCATGATGCCTGTGCTAGAAAAAAAATGTTGCTGTAAATGTTGCTTGCGAACAGGAACAGCTAACATGGAGTTTGGAGAGGGAGTTCTCCAGGTAAAAGAGGAGTAAAAACAGGACCCTTGTGGTAAGTGGCTGTCTGGAGTGTGTGTTTGTGTGGGGGGGAGTTATTTGCTGTGTGCTGAGCTTGTGTTTGTGTGGTTTGTTTGTTTGTTTGTTTGTTTGAAGGAGCTTCTAAAAGGTTTGAAATCTAGAAGCCTCTGTTAATTGGCTGAGCCTCAGTCAGGGGGAGGGGCTACCAGAGCTACATAAGCCTGTGACTCAGCGACCAGGGAGCTTGTGAGCAGGAACAGCTAACAGGGAGTTTGGAGAGGGAGTTTAGAGGGGAAGGTTAGAGGGCACTAGGGACTTCTGACCTTCTTTAAAACATAATTCTTATAATAATCTACATTCCAGAGGTTTAAAAAGAATCCCAGTTTCTGCTTAAACTTATTCATTAGAAAAATGGAGACAGAAGCCCAGCAGCAGAGTGGGGGCTATCCTGTTTATTGTGTCAAGTGTAACATGTATGATTACCTGCCCTGTGGGCGGGTGGCATATGTGTGCACCCGTTGCAAGGAGCTCCTGACCCTCAGAGACCGGGTTCGGGCTTTGGAGGCCAGGGTGGCTGAACTGGAGGAGCTAAGGGAGGTAGAGAGATATGTTGATGAGACTTTCCGGGACACTGTAGTACTGTCCCACCTCCAGTGCTCTTAAGGAGGATGAAAGTCTCAAGGGAACAGAGCATTCAGTGGGAGCAGAGGGAAACCATCCTGTAGTTGGGACCCTCCTCCCAGAGGATGTTGCGGTATCCTCTCGCACTAAGGATACCTCTGAGGGGGAGGGAATGCCAGTTAGGAAGAGGCAGGTGTTAGTAGTGGGTGATTCGATTGTTAGAAACATAGATAGTTGGGTTTGTGATGACCGGGAGAACCGTATGGTCACTTGCCTGCCTGGTGCAAAGGTTGTGGATCTCTTGAGGCATCTAGATAGACTTATGTGTAGTGCTGGGGAGGAGCCGGTGGTCGTGGTACATGTAGGTACCAATGACGTAGGGAAGGATAGGAGAGATGTCCTGGATGCCAAATTTAGGCTGCTAGGAAAGAGACTGAAATCCAGGACCTCTGTGGTGGCATTCTCGGAAATGCTTCCAGTTCCACGCGCAGGGCCAGGTAGGCAGGCAGAGCTTCAGAGTCTCAATGCGTGGATGAGACGATGGTGTAGGGAAGAGGGGTTTGGATTTATTAGGAACTGGGGACACTTTTGGGAGAGGGGGAGCCTATACAGGAAGGATGGGCTCCACCTAAACCAGGGTGGAACCAGACTGCTGGCACTAAACATTAAAAAGGCCGTAGAGCAGTTTTTAAACTAAGAGATGGGGGAAAGCCGATTGGTGCAGAGATGCACGTAAATTGGAGGGAGACTTCTCTTAGAGGAGAATCCATTGATAGAGATTCTCTAAGCTGTAGTCAGAAAGAGAGGAGGGGAGAGGGCAAACCATGGGCCAGAGCAGACAAACAACCGCATACAAAGGAATCCAATGCACCAGTGAAGGGCAGACAAATAAGCAGTGGCAAATTTTTAAAGTGCTTCTACACAAATGCTAGGAGTCTGACTAATAAGATGGGTGAACTAGAGTACCTAGTATTAAATGAGGAGATTGACATAATAGGCATCACTGAAACCTGGTGGAATGAGGAAAATCTGTGGGACACAATCATACCGGGATATAAAATATATCGAAAGGATAGAGCAGGCCGTGTGGGTGGTGGAGTGGCACTGTATGTGAAAGATAATGTAGAATCAAATGAAATAAAAATATTAAGTCAATCAACATGTTCAATAGAATCGCTATGGATAGTAATTCCATGCTCCAATAATAAGAAATTAGCAGTAGGGATATATTACCGACCACCTGACGAGGACAGTGATACTGACATTGAAATGCTGAGGGAGATTAGAGAGGCTACCAAAATAAAGAACTCTATAATAATGGGGGATTTTAATTACCCCCATATTGACTGGGTACATGTCACCTCAGGAAGAGAAGCAGAGATAAAATTTCTCAATGGCCTAAATGACTGCTTCTTGGAGCAGCTGGTGCAGGAACCCACAAGGGGAGAGGCAATTCTCGATTTAGTCCTGAGTGGAGCGCAGGATCAGGTCCAGGAAATAACCGTTACAGGACCGCTTGGGAATAGTGACCATAATATAATAACATTCAACATTCCTGTGGTGGGAAGAATACCTCAGCAGTCCAGCACCCTGGCATTTAATTTCAAAAAGGGGAATTACACAAAAATGAGGAGGCTAGTTAAACAGAAATTAAAAGGCACAGTGACTAGAGCCAAATCCCTGCAAGCTGCATGGAAACTTTTTAAAGACACCATAATAGAGGCCCAACTTAAAAGTATACCCCAAATTAAAAAACATAGCAAGAGACCTAAAAAAGAGTCACAGTGGCTTAACCACCATGTAAAAGAAGCAATGAGGGACAAAAAGGCATCTTTTAAGAAGTGGAAGTCCAATCCTAGTGAGATAAATAGAAAGGAACATAAACACTGTCAAATCAAGTGTGAAAATGTAATAAGAAAAGCAAAAAAAGATTTTGAGGAACAGCTAGCCAAAAACTCAAAAAGAAATAACAAAATGTTTTTTAAGTACATTAGAAGCAGGAAGCCTGCTAAAAAACCTGTGGGTCCCCTAGACAATTGAACTATAAAAGGCGCAATCAAGGATGATAAAGCCATTGCGGAGAAACTAAATGATTTCTTTGCTTCAGTCTTCACGGCTGAGGACGTTGGGGAGATTCCCAAATCTGCACCATCCTTTGCGGGTGATGAATCTGAGGAACTGTTCCGGATTGAAGTGTCATTAGAGGAGATTTTGGAACAAATAGAAAAACTTAATGTTAACAAAGCTCCGGGACCGGATGGCATTAATCCAAGGGTTCTAAAAGAACTCAAATGGGAAACTGCTGAACTATTATCTGTGGTTTGTAACCTATCCCTTAAATCGGCTTCCGTACCTAATGACTGGAAGGTAGCCAATGTGACACCAATATTTAAAAAGGGCTCTAGAGGTGATCCGGGCAATTACAGACCGGTAAGTCTAACTTCAGTACCGGGCAAATTAGTCGAAACAATAGTAAAGAATAAAATTTTGAAGCATGTAGAAGAACATCATTTGTTGGACAAAAGTGAACATGGTTTCTGTAAAGGGAAATCCTGTCTTACTAATCTTTTAGAGTTCTTTGAAGGGGTTAACAAACATGCGGACAAGGGGGATCCAGTAGATATACTATACTTAGATTTTCAGAAAGCCTTTGACAAGGTCCCTCACCAAAGGCTCTTGTGTAAATTACATGGCCGTGGGATAAGAGGGAAAGTCCTTTCTTGGATTGAGAACTGGTTAAAAGACAGGAAACAAAGGGTAGGAATAAATGGTAAATTTTCAGAATGGAGAGGGGTAACTAGTGGTGTCCCCCAAGGGTCGGTCCTAGGACCAATCCTGTTCAACTTATTCATAAATGATCTGGAGAAAGGGGTAAGCAGTGAGGTGGTAAAATTTGCAGATGATACCAAACTGTTTAGGATAGTCAAGACAGAAGCAGACTGTGAGGGACTCCAAGAAGATCTCACCAAACTGAGTGATTGGGCAACAAAATGGCAAATGAAATTTAATGTGGATAAGTGTAAAGTAATGCACATTGGGAAAAATAACCCCAACTATACGTACAGTATGATGGGGGCTAATCTGGCTACGACAAATCAGGAAAGAGATCTTGGAGTTATCGTGGACAGTTCTCTAAAAACTTCCACGCAGTGTGCAGCTGCGGTCAAAAAGGCAAATAGGATGCTAGGAATTATTAAGAAAGGGATAGAAAATAAGACCCAGAATATCTTACTGCCCCTGTATAAAACTATGGTATGCCCACATCTTGAATACTGTGTACAGATGTGGTCTCCTCACCTCAAAAAAGATATTTTGGCCTTGGAAAGGGTTCAGAAAAGGGCAACTAAAATGATTAGGGGTTTGGAACGGGTCCCATATGAGGAGAGGTTAAAGCGACTGGGACTTTTCAGTTTAGAAAAGAGGAGACTGAGGGGGGATATGATAGAAGTATATAAAATCATGAGTGGTGTGGAGAGTGCCGATAAAGAGAAGTTATTTATTAGTTCCCTAAATAGAAGAACTAGAGGACACCAAATGAAATTAATGGGTAGCAGGTTTAAAACTAATAAAAGAAAGTTCTTCTTCACACAGCGTGTAGTCAGCCTGTGGAACTCCTTGCCAGAGGAAGCTGTGAAGGCTAGGACTATAATAGAGTTTAAAGAGAAGCTAGATAATTTCATGGAGGTTAGGTCCATAAAAGGCTATTAGCCAGGGGATAAAATGGTGTCCTTGTCCTCTGTTTGTCAGAGGCTGGAGAGGGATGGCAGGAGACAAATCGCTTGATCATTGTCTTTGGTCCACCCTCTCTGGGGCACCTGGTGCTGGCCACTGTTGGCAGACAGGATACTGGGCTAGATGGACCTTTGGTCTGACCCAGTACGGCCATTCTTATGTTCTTATGTTCTTATGTTCATACTTCCTTAACGTGCTGGCAAGAATACTGTGTGAGACCATATCAAAAGCTTTGTTAAAGTCAAGGTATATCACATCCACTGGCTTCCCAGTATCCACAGAGCCAGT
Source organism: Pelochelys cantorii (assembly GCA_032595735.1). Classification (NCBI taxonomy): domain Eukaryota; kingdom Metazoa; phylum Chordata; order Testudines; family Trionychidae; genus Pelochelys; species Pelochelys cantorii. Next base: position 39,041,086 of record CM064331.1, read on the forward strand.
CACTTTGTCACAGAAGGTAGGCATATTGAATATTAAACTCTTCTTTTATATACGATACTCACACAGTCATTTTGGGCCAGATTCTGACACTCTGAGTACTGTGTTACAGGGCAGTTAGAATGTGATCCAGCATCCAGTGAAGATATTGGTGATGTTAATGACTTTAAATGGGTGGAGGATCAGCTGTTTAGTCCCATTGGTCTGATAAAGGTATGAGCCAATTTCAGTAAGCTTCAGAATTTGGAGGTTCTTGCAAACCAATCACAATTTAATGTTAATGCATTTGTTATTTACTGAATGCTTTGGGAATGATTCTTTGCCAGACTATAGTGCTGGTTGCAAATTGTTCACTTTGCATATTCACTATTCATACTTATATTGGTAGATGCTTTTCTAAGTCACATTGTATTTTCTTGCTTCCTGATTTGATGACTGAACATTTTCAAGATAATGCAAAGTGACTAATTATAGAATCATAGCATGTATAGAACTGAAAGGAACCCCAGCAGGTCATCAAGTTCAGTCACCTGCACTCCTGGCAGGACAAAGCACCATTTCGACCATATCTGACAGGCTTTTGTCTAACCTGCTCTTAAAAATCTACAATGATAACGATTCCACAACCTCCCTAAGCAATTTATTGAATGCTGAAGTTCAACCCACTTTGAGGCTTACGTTATTTACCCACTTGTAAATACTTAAAACTAGAACTAGACAAATGGTGATTTTATATGAGTAATATTTCAACATTATAATATTTAATTGTAATAATATTAATGATATATTACTCAATATATTAAAATGTTTTTCATGTAAGAACACAAAATTAGGCAATTTATCGGTGATGTTAATGACTTTAAGTGGGTGCATGATCAACACACTGACAAGAAGTTTTTTCCTAATGTCCAACCTCAACCAGCCTTGCTACAATTTACATGTCTAATGACTTTCTGGGGCAAATTTTCATGTAAATAATAATTTATGCTAAACATTTGGGAAACATTTTGTATTTAGAACATTGTCTTTAATTCCTAGTAGAATTTCACATATCCATGAATAACAAATAATACGATACTACAGAACTTAAGCAACCAAATTCTGTTCCTACATGAAAAACATTTTAATATATTTAGTAATATATCATTAATATTATAATGATAAAATATAGTAATGTTGAAATATTAGTAATATGTATATCACCATTCATCTAGTTCTAGTTTTAAGTATTTATAAATGAGTATATAGTAGAAGCCTGAATGTTGGTTGAACTGCAGCATTCATTACTAGCTCTATAATAATGAAGTTGTCAGGCAGAATTTGAGAGTCTTCCCTGTATGTGCTTGTGATGCTCCAGTGAATTCTTCTGACTTTATTAGACTAGACGCACTTTCACATCAGAGGGAAATTTGGCTTTGAGTTTCATGGTAGTCCTTGGGGGAGGGGCAGTGGTATCACCTTCTTTGCCTGAGTACCATTCCCTTACTTACATTGTTCAGGTTGACAGAGGTGTTTTCATGAGCTGTAGATATTTTTTTATGGACACAAACACAATGTATTCATGGTGTCGTTCACGGTGAGCTCCTCTGTAAGAACTTCATTCCAGTTTTTTATTCCAAAAGCAAAATGACCTCTAAAGACTGATAACTTTCTTCAAAAATAAAAGTGCTATAATGAAGCTTCTTCTTCTTCTTCTTCTTCTTCTTCTTCTGGTGCTACTGGCTAATATATAGAGCTGTATTCCAGTTGTCTTCCTAAATGAAACATATCTTTCAGCTAAAATATCTTTCTCTGTATATAAAAAAGTTTTTCCTGATGGACAACAGAATGTTCCTGGTAGGTGACAGAATGACATCATCACAGCATTAGCATCATCAGCATCAACAGGCTCTCTCAGTGAAGCAAAAGTGGCTAGAGAGAGGGGTGTAGGTGAGCATAGTGAGCAGAGGACACAGGCCCCAGTATACATATATTACATGTTATTTTTTTCTCTGTTTTTAAATGCTAGTTTTTATCCTTATGTGGTCTTAATCTCAGAGGATACATTTACACAGAAGCGTTATTTTGGAATCACTGACATTGTTCTGAAATAACATAGTCCACGTCTACACAGCAAGCAACTATTTCAACATAATGTTGAAATAATGTTGAGCAGGAGGACTTCTTGCTCTGACTGCTGTAACCCTCATTTTATGAGGAGTAAGGGAAGTTGGAGTAAAAGCACTCTAACTGTCTTCTGGCTGTGTAGACAGCGCTAAAAGCTGAAAAAAGCTTATTTCAACTTAAGCTAAGTAATTGTTGTAGCTTAAGTTGCGTAGCTTATTTCAGCTTTAGCCCTACTATGTAGATGTACCCAGAGGGATCATCATCACGATATTTTACAAAATAAAAAAGGCTACAATATCTTAGTTTGGGATTTTGTGAGGTACCAGTTCTTCTAATTCTAGGTAAAGGATATTGGATGACATTAATTAAATGGGTTTTTACCACACTACATTAATTATGATTATTGCATTATTTTGGGGGCCCTGATACAGTATTTAGAACAATAAATAGACCAAAACCTTTGACAAACTGTGGATGGTAACTATTCAGTTATTATTGACAGCAATTGTGTATACAGCACATAATAGCAGACCTATTTATAGGCATGAGGTGATATACTGCTCTCCTAGAACTAGAAGGGACCTTGAAAGGTCATTGAGTCCAGTGCCTTCACAGCAGGACCAAATACCATCCCTGATAGATTTACCCCAGATCTTTAAATGGCCCTGTCACAGATTGAATTCATAACTCTGGCCTTAGCAGACCAATGCTCAAACCACTGAGCTATCCCTCCCCCTAAGTGCTAAGGTGTTCAAGGCCAATATATTGAGTGACTTTACTAGAAGAACTGCAATCCCTGACAATGTTTTTTCAGCCAAGAATTTGCTGACTACAGGAGAAATCGTAAGACATTTATTTGCCCCACCTCCTCATCTGCTCCCCTCTCCAAAAAACAGAGGGAGAAGGGACAACCTAGTGAGATATTCTCCCAGTTGTATTTGCTCATTTGATTTTTTCTTTTTCAAACACAAATACTTTACACTCATCTTTATTGAATTTAACCATCTTTGATTTCAGACCAGTTCTACAATTTATCAAAGTTCATGTGCTAACAACCTCTCCTATTTCATTATCTAAGTCATGAATTGTATTATTCAACAGTAACAGACCCAGGACAGACCCCATGAGACCATTCTGGATATGTCTTCCAACAAACTAGTGATAACTCTTTGAATAAGGTCTTTCAACCATTTATGCATCCACTTTATGGTAATTTAATTGAGACCATATTTCCCTAGTTTGCTTATGAGAATGTCATGTGAGACTGTAAAAAGTATTTCAGATATAAATATATATTGTATCTATTGCATCCCCTGCAACTACAAAAGCATAATCCTGACAAAGATGGAAAATAGGTTGGTTTGGCAGAATATATTCTTGGTCGATCTGGAGTAGCTATAACTTATTACCCCTTTATTTTCTAGGGGTGCATCTACACTGCACCTTTAGCTCAAAATAAGCTATGCAATTTGAGCTATGCAAATTGTGTAACTTATCTTGAGTGTATTTCAAAATAGCTTGTTTTGTAATTTGATGCTGTCCACACAGCACCAAATTTAGAAATAAACTGTTATTGTGAAAATGTCCCTTAATCCTCATGGAACGAGGTTTATAGGGATGTCAGTATCCAAAATAGTGCCACAGTGCATATGTACTGTAGGTGAATATAAATTGGTTGTTTAATAGTTTATTCTAGCACCTTTCCTAGTATCATAGTTAGGTTATCAGATCTATAATTTCTGGTGTCTTCTTTTTAAAAATTAGTACTATGTTTGCCTTTCTCCACTCCTCTGCGTCCTCACCTGTACTCCAAGAGTTCTTTAAGATAATTGCTAATCATGCTGAGATTGCTTCAGCTAGTTCCTTATGTATCCTTGGATGAATTTCATCAGGTCTTGCAGTCATGAATAAGTCCAACTTATTTAAATATTCTTTAACCTGTTGTTTCCCCATTCTGGCTTGTGTTCTGGTTTCCCCGATGTTGTTAATAATAACTGTGTTAAATATTTAGCCAAAGTTAACCTTTTAAGTGAAGTCTGATGGTGAATAGACATTGATCACCTCAACTTTCTTAATGTCATCCATTATTAGCTCTCCTTCTCTACTAAGTGGTAAATCTACATTCTTCCTTTTCTTTCTTGCTCCTAATCTATAGAATCTCTTATTTTCTTTCATGTCCCTTGCTGTATGTTATACATTTTGTGCATTCGCTTTCTTACTTTGTTCCTATGTTCTTAATTGTTATTTTGTATTCATCTTTAACAATTTGTCCATACATTTTGTTATTATTTCAAGGTCATTAAAGAACTGTGGATGAAGCAATATTGGCCCCTTTCTATTTTCATGCATTACCTTTCCATTAGAATAGGTTTTTTTGTTGTTGTACCTTTAATATTATTTCTTTAAGAAGCTGCTTGCAGTTTTATCACAACAGTTATATCAGTTACAAGTGATTAATGACTACCTCATTTGCCCAAAGATTACTAAAAAAGCTATTGCATTTTGTTGTGGATAAAATCTGCTCTATCTCTTTAAAAAAAACCAGCAGATCATCTATCAGATCTCCTTTATCCCTACAGGTAAGCACTTGTCACTACTGTAAATAATTTAGAAGGTAGGATGGTAAAGAAAACAGGACAGACTCTTTCAATGAGGTGAGAAGGATAAAACTGAAATTTAAGCCTTCACAGATATATTGCTTAAGACCTGTATTCTGAGAAAATCATTAGCATTCTGAATAAAAACTATGTAGTGCCAATTAATAGAATAAATGTTTTCCTCATTAAATTTCCAAACATTGTAAGAAAATGCTAGATTCAGCCTTGGGGAACAAAATTTATTGTGAGCATGAAAAAATGTTTCAGTTCTGATGCTGTTTTTAAATGACAGCATAATATGTTCTGGATCATTTGATTTTTTTGTATGAAAATGCTATTCAGCGCCCAAAAAGGCATATGCTGCTAACGGCATGTGTTGCAGTCCTTTCTTTATGACATCTGGCAACTAGCAAATGCCAGTCAAAACACAAAATGTCAAGCAGAAACTTTTCCAATAAAACTATTAGTTCAGATAATAACACATAAATAAGCTTTAGTAAATTGTTTTCATTAATCCGAAAACACAGTTTATATAAACAATCTGCAATTTTAACCCCTGAAAATTGTATAGGAAGAGACCTATAACTCATAATAGGAATGTACCTTCTACCCTAATTTATTATTAACTTGGAACAGTGGTATCCAAACTTAATTCAGTCAAAGGCTGCACTGTCATTTTGTCAGGAGCCCAATTTGCTAGGTCATCCTTACTTTGTGTAATTGAGAGTAAATGATAGTTTCCCCTATTCCATAGAAAAGTATGGCCTGTGAAGATATTGGTCCCAATACACATTTGTCCACCTGGATTTACTGCATGCTGGTAATGTTAGTTCGTATTGTCCATGTGCCTATAGTCAAGATAAGAGCAGCATCTTGCCTATAAGCCACATGTAGTCATTCCTACATGAATCATAGAATCATAGAACCATAGAGCTGAAAGAGACCTCAGGAGGTTATCAAGTCCAGCCCCCTGCTCTAGGCAGGACCAATCCCAACTAGATCAACCCAGTCAGGGCTTTGTCAAGCTGGGACTTAAACACCTCTAGGGTTGGAGACTCCACTACTTCCCTAGGTAACCCATTCCAGTGCTTCACCACTCTCCTAGTGAAATAGTTTTTCCTAATATCCAACGTGGACCTCTCCCACCACAACTTAAGACCATTGCTTCTTGTTCTGCCATCCGTCACTACTGAGAACAGCCTTTCTCCATCCTCTTTGGAAGCTCCCTTCAGGAAGTTGAAGGCTGCTATCAAATCCCCCCTCACTCTTCGCTTCTGCAGACTAAACAGACCCAATTCCCTCAGCCTCTCCTCATAGGTCATATGCTCCAGCCCCCTAATCATTTTGGTTGCCCTCCGCTGGACCCTCTCCAATGCGTCCACATCCTTTTTGTAGTGGGGGGCCCAGAACTGGACACAATACTCCAGATACAATCAGTTTTCTTTCTTAATAAGTGATTTTTCACTGGAAAGATTTTTGCTCAGGAAGTTTTCTTGAACAGATTTTTTTCTACCTTTGAGTTGCAGAGTTTTAATGTTATCCATTTGAGTTGCATTGAGTAGTTCCTATTAATTCATTATGATTCATGGCTGTTTTGCAATTTTATAATTTATTAGTAGTGGGGAGAAACAGAAAACCACGTCATCAGAAAGAAGACCATGTTATTAGGGCTCAGTAGAGGTATGTCTACGCTGCAGAGTTTTTCCAGAAAAACTACACTTACATCCACACTGCAATTGTGTTCTTTTGACAGAAAGTCGAAAGAATGCAGGTTTTTTTCCAACAACGGCAAACCTCTTTCTATGAGGAAGAAGCCTTTTTCCAAAAGAGCTCTTTCAGAAAAAGGCATGTGTGGACGGGGAAGAGGGGGCTTTTTTGAAAGAAGAGACCTCCAGGAAAAAGCACGGGTGCCTTGGTGGCCACTCCATCCATAGTAATCATAACTTAAATGCGAGAGAGAGTCCAATCAATGTGGACGCTATCTTTCAGAAAAGCAGATCTCTTTTTCATTGCACTTTTACTGTGTGGACGCTGTTTTGAAAGATGTTTTTTCGGAAGATCTCTTCCAGGAAAGCTTCTTCCGAAAGAAGCCTGCAGTCTTGACGTAGCCTAAGTTACTGTTTTGATTTTGGTTTTGCCAAGTCACTTACTTAAAAAGTAAAGTAAATTCCAAAGAGGAGAGGGGAAAAATTAAGGTCCTCCCAAAATTAAGTGCTGAAATTGTAAATGCTGTAATGAAATAGCAATAAGGAAAACAGTGGGACAACAGGAAATGGACCAGGAGGAGCCAGAGCTGCCTCATGTCGATCATCCTTCCTTTTGCACATTAAAGTATGTTAATGATAGGAGATTTCATTATCTTTTGGAAAAAAGTGAAGTTGGATTGTTCCCAAATTACTTGATCATCTTAGACCAGAAGCAGATTAGATTCTAGCAAAAGGAATCAACAGTGATACCACAAGGATTAGAAGGAAGTTTCCTGATGCCTGTGACAGGTATGGGCAGTTTTAACAAAAGAGAGTGAAGTGATGTCTATCTCATCTTGGTTCCACAGTCTTAGAGCCTACGTGGAGACAGGAAAAAGACCTCGATATGACAGCCAAGGTGAAAATATTTCCAGTGTTTTGCCTATCAGCAGAATGAACCAATAAACTGGACAGATAAGTGGTATTGTGCCTTCTGCCCCCAAAAGCTGCTACTGAAGTAAAAATGATTAACCTTTTTTAAAATGGATCTCCAAGTCGCTGTTTTGTTTCAGACCAATTCCACAAGCCAAATACACAAAGAAGGATTGGAACTTAACTTCATTTACAAGTTTAATTCTTATGCTAATGGTCTGAACAGGGATATAGGATGGCTTGCACACTATCTTACACCTTTTAATGACTTAAACAACCAACCAACCAATGGAGATGCTTATGGTTCTTAACAGTCTCTTGTAACTATTTGCACTCTATCTACTGTCTCTCTTTTTCTTCCTCCCTCCCCTTTTTCACGCCCCCCCCCCTTATTTATTCTTGGATTTGGACTTCTTATACTCTAGCCATCTGAAGAAGTGGGTTTTGCCCACAAAAGCCCATGATACCATCTACATGTTTTGTTAGCCTTTAAGGTGCTATTAGACTATTTGTTGTTTTTATATTTTTACTATATGTGACATAGTATAGTGTAAGCAAGTATCCCACTTCAGGAGTCTCTGATCAGCCAGTGACTTTTTTTTCTGATTATGTTATGTTTGTGACTATAACTCTGATACTGCAGAGACTTACACATATGAATCTTCAATACCGGTGGCCTGGCACAGTTGGCAGGTAATGGGATCACCAGGGCTGACAGAGCCCATGAGGCTGGCAGACTGTGGCAAAGCCATTGGGGCTCTGAGGACCCTGGGGGCCCAGAGGGAACTCACAGGGGCTGCCCAAAGTCTGGGACCCAGGACTGGCAAAGCTGGTGGTAGGTAAACTGGGGAGGCTGGCCCCCGGGTACAGAGAAACTTAGTGCAAAATCTAGCAGAACTGCAGCACTCCCCAAACTCCTACTTCTTATACTCATGCTGTAGTATGGTTAGAACTGGTAGATGTGATTCCAAGAGAAGGTAGAGAGACCCATACAAGCTTTTTTAGAGCTAGCCTGCTAATCAACAGTGTAGATTCTGTGGTATGTGTAGCAACTTGGGCTAGCCACCCAAGCTTGCAGCCAGTGGATTACTGATGGGTGAGGGATGTTTAGAAGGAATCCTGTGAGTAAATGTGATGGGCTGGAAACAAGTGTGGTATTCTGTAGGGAGAATAAGCTTAACATATAGGGCACATCTAAACTACATTCCTCTTCCAAAAGAGTAATGTAAATGAGGCTAATTGAAAATTCTAATGAAGCGCGGATTTACAAATCTCATTCTTCATTTGCATAATTGTGTGAGAGCGCTTTTTTTGGAAAAGGGTTTTTAAAAAACCCCTTTTTCGAAAGAACCCATGCTCCTGAAAAAATGAGGAATACGGGTTCTTTGGAAAAAGGGGTTTTTTTTAAAGAACCCCATCTAGACTGCGAAAAGGGTGAGGGTCGAAAAACCCTTTTTCAAAAAGTGCTTTCATGCAATTATGCAAATGAAGTGCGAGATTTGTAAATTGGCGCTTCATTTGAATTTTCAATTAGCCTCATTTACATTCCTCTTTCAGAAGAGGAATGTAGTTTAGACGTGCCCATAGATAAATCTAGGACAAGTAGTTCCTTTCCTATGGAGTGAAAAGGCAGCATGTGTCTATCTGTGTTATGAGTGTTTTGAGGCATTAGTCAGAGAGAGCAGAGTTAAGGTTATATAGACAGTCCAGCCTGGACTTTGGGTAGCTCAGCTGAACCACCATCTATTCAACAAGATTCACATTCAGTACATGAGTAGTAGCTATCTTAATTTTTTCAATGGTAGATACAGTAGGTGTGGCAGGATGGCAGACATAATTTTGAGAGCTGAGCAGATAGAGATTAGTGTGAGGGTCATAATGTGATTTTGATATCAGGAAATCAGGGTTTGTGTCCACCCTATGTGATCAAGTAAAGAAAGGGAACTCTGAGCACCCAGAAGAGATATTTTGTATCATTTATGGCAAAATTGTGTAGGTTATACTAGTAGCAATGTGCTGTGTGTGTGCAGGAAAGTACCTTGCATCAGAAATTGTCAATGTGAGGTGGGATAGGACAACAGTCTGTGGGTTAATGATGGGCAAGAGGAAACATATGTTTAGATGAAATCCTGAAAGTAAAGTGATGTGTCGTGAAATTTCACAAGTATAGCATTCTGTCAGGAGAGTGGGCTCAGTGTTGGGATTTAGAGAAGGTAACTTCTTTCCTGTACAGATAAACATATAGCATGAACATATATCTGCTATGGGTGTTGCTCAGGGAGGGCAGAGGTTAGTTTATGTGGACACGTACCTTACCTCTGTATTTTTTTTAAGTCTGAGTTTCACTGAACTTGATGTTCCTGAAGGATGCAAGCAATCACTGGGAAAGCTCAATCCTGCATAGGAGGATTTTTTTTCCTTTTACATTTCTAGCTTGTTAAAAAAAACAGAAAGAAAACTTGTTGGTGGGAATTAGTAGTCATTGTGACAGTTGTAGATGGCATGCAGGTCTTGGCCCTGCAACCTTCTCCCCTGTGCAGCTCAGCCCCCCACCAACAAGACCCTTCCAGTCCAGCCACCCTCTTAGCTGGCTCCCAACACAATATTTTATCAAGATTTCCCCCATTCCAGATGATGGGTGGGGTAGGGTAAGTTCTTGATTTGTCTCAGTGGCAATGTATCTAGGTAAATGGACTCACCTTGAAATCCAACTTTTCTATTGTGGATGGATGAGAACCACTCATAGGTGCAGGAACTAGGAATTTCGGGGTGTTCTAGCACCCTATTTTATGCAGAGCTCCTCTGCTGTCCCATTCCCAGAGTCCAGGCTGCCACTTATTGACCAGAGTCCTGACTATCATCCTGCACCCCAGGGATCTGCTGCTGCCTCGGTCCTGGTTGTTGCCCCTATGTCTACACTCTACTTGTGTCCCATCCTATGTCTGGAGCAGTGTTCCCTCTAAGCTGTGCCATCAGCACAGCTTCACAGGTGATTAATCAGCCCCGCCCAGTCACACTAAGCTGCACAGCTTAGAGGGAACACTGGTCTGGGGCTCCATTGCCAGCCTGTTGTCCATCCCCAGCTGTGGACCAAGTTTGGCCCCCTTCCCACAGTCTGGACCCTCCTTCCTGGAGAAACGGCCCTGCTCCTGGCCCCAGCTCAAGTTGTGGAGGTTAGGCAGGGAGGAGAGACATATTTCAGGATACCACTATTAAAAATGCTCCAGTGCCATCTAAAAAGAAGCTGCATGCTGTGCATTATTTTGCTAGTTCTGGAGTCCCCTTGCATCCCCTGCCCTGTGTATTTTCAGATAGGTGCAACACACAGCTATGCATATGTACCTGAACCATAGGATGCTCAAAGTAGGCACATACAGGGTGTCAGACTCCAATGTGTGCAGAAAAGTCCTCCCATATTCTGGTACTCATGCAACATGGAGGGAGTGGGGCTCAGATATGCATATATTCCTGCTTATACCGAGGACAGAAAGAGAATCTTAGACTATTCCAGATCCTGGCACCTATGAAGTAGGGGACAATATATGGCTAAAACCACAGTCCTCCCACATGTATTCCTCCCAGTCACCTGTGCCCCGAATCCTTCACAGATCTCATACCAACCAACCCCATTTAGCCCCTTGATGAAGTCTTGAGTCCATCTCACTTATATTCCATGCAGTCCTTTATCACCTAAAATGCCCTTCCTCTGCCAGCAATCATTCACATATCTACTCCTCATAACAGAAGAACTAGGGGTCACCAACTGAAATTAATAGGCAGCAAAGTAAACAAAAGGAAGTATTTTTTTCAGTGAACACAGAATCAACTTGTGGAACTCTTTGCCAGAGGAATTTGTGAAGGCCAAGACTATAACAGGAGTTAAAAAAGAACTAGAAAAGTTCATGTAGAATAGCCCAATTAATGGCTATTAGATAGGACAGAAAGGGCTGATGGCCCTAGCCTCTGTTTGCCAGGAGCTGGGAATGAGCAACAGGTACATCACTTGATGATAACCTGTTCTGTCCATTTCCTTTGGGGCATCTGGCACTGGCCACTATCAGAATACAGGATACTGGGTTGGATGAACATTTGGTCTGATACATAATAGACATTCTTATGTTCTTATTTTGCTTTCATTTCTCTCCCCCACACAAAACAAGCAACCCAAACAAAACCAAGAAGAAATCCCCCCAGATCAGACAGGCAAAGACCCTGGCGGTAATAGTAGGTGGGGGGAGTTTCATATTCTCTATAGTGTGATACATGGAACTTTCCAGTTTGAACTGAAGTAAATGGTGGATTCTCTATAACTTGAAATCTTTAAGTGAAGATTTGAGGACTTCTTTAACTCATCCAGAAGTTTTAGGCCTATTGCAGGAGTGAGCAGGTGAAGT